>OY997264.1:299131984-309131984 GCA_963921465.1 Triticum timopheevii | reverse complement strand
AGGATATCCGACATCATCTTCACTCCAAACAAAAAGCAAAATGCAACTTGTAGAGCTAACATGCCACCTAGGAACAAGATAATTTACAATATCAATTCTAGGTGACAATATCTCAAATGTACACATTTTCTAGGCTTGTAAAATGCACTTAGCATATTACTCCCCCATAATGTGATACCAATAAGAACTTAACAAGAGGCAATAAGAGGAACAAACAAGAGATAATTAATGGACTATTTAGAATTTGAATTTCTCATGAGAGATATACCACCTAGCGACTAGATAATCTTGTAATATCAATACTAGATGGTATTCCTCATGTACACACATTTATAGGATTGTGAGGTACACAAAGCACATCACTCCCCCAAAATGGGATGTTCCATTAATCTCTCACACGAGCCAACTAGGATACAAACAAGAAGCATAAAGGCTCAACGCACGACACACACGTACATGATGTGCAAACCAACACACACATACTTGATTGCTCAAGATAAGCAAGTTGGAATCACAACAAATACAAACACATGCAAGGAACAAAACCAAAACATGCAAGGGAGCAAGTAACTTTCAATGTAAGCAATTTTAAGTACAAGTTACCGCAAGGAGGCACATTGGATATAAGATATAAACTTGATGATTCAATTGACTTGGCTTGAGACAATAAGAGTGATGAATTCCCCTTAATTCTTCATAAAGTAGCCAAGTCTCCAATGCCCTCCAACAACACCTATTAATCAAGTTTGAGCTAGTTGGTCCCCAACCAAGTTGGGTCCTAAGAGGTTAGTCACAATAGGCTTGGCTACCCAAATGGTTCTTTGCTTCAAACCACTTTGAGTACCAACAAACTTGGCAACCACATTGCCAACCTTATCCTTCCCAAGAGAATAGACATCATCAATAATAATTGGGTTGGATAAGTTACCACTAGTGCATGAAGAAGCGAGGTGACCTTTCTCACGGCATAGGTAGCAACGTCTACTCTTCACTTTCTTCTCACTTGATTTCTCAACTTGAGAAGCATTAACTTGAGTCTTCTTGGGAAGAGGCCTTTCTTCAACTTGAGGTTGAGCATGTGATTGAACTTGTGCCCTCTTCCCTTGTTGCTTGACACTAATGGCCTTCTTCTTCAATGGGCAAGATCTAACATGATGCCCTTCGACTTTGCACTTGAAGCAAACAATCTTGGCCGAATTCTTGACTTGTTCTTGGCCCTTCTTCTTGTTCAACTTGGACTTCTTCTTCTTGTTGGAGTTGAATCCAAGTCCACCTTTGTCATTGGGGAATTTTTGCACACTCGAGATATTGTTGAGTGTGGCCTTCCCTTCATGACACTTTTCCAAGTCTTTCTTCAAAGAAGTGACTTGGGCCTTGAGCTCTTTGATTTCCTCTACATGGTTAGTCCCAACACAAGTACTAGAGGAAGTATAAGCTTCATCGTTAGAGCAACAAGGCAAGGAAAGCAATTCATCACAAGATGTACCAACATTGTGAGTAGATGAATTACAAGGACTAGCACATGGCAATATACTATTTTGACTAGAAGTAGTGCTAGTGTCCACATGAGGCTCACTAGATGTTACCTTAGCAATCATGGCCTCATGAGCTATCTTTAGCACACTATGGGATACTAGAAGATCATCATGAGAGCTTGAGAGCTTTTCATGACTTTCTTCCAATTTCCCATAATTGCAAGATAGCACCTCAAGTTGAGCCCGTAGCTCAACATTCTCCTTCAAAATGGATGCTTCACAAGTAATAGAATTAGTAGCACAAGCATCGTCATTAACAACAAGAGGAGAGGGCAACTTGGCAAGCTCTTTTAAATAAGAAGCTTCAAGTTGAGCATGAGACTCGGTGAGTTTGATGAGCTCACCCTTGATGACCCTTGAGCCATTTTCGAGGTGCTCAAAATCCTCAAGGAGTCTAGCATGAGCAACTTCAAGCTTAGCATTTTTAGTTTCAAAAACATTGGCCACCTTAAGAGCTCTATCAGTAGATTCCTTCACTTTAGACAATTCTAGAGCAAAAGTCTCCTCAAGAGATTCCTTGGTGCTTTGTTCAAGTTCAAGAGCTTGAGAGAGGTCCGCAATCTCATTTGCGTAATCACGCCCATGAGCTTCCATTTTCTCAATGGTGACCTCATGCTCCTCGAGATGAGATTCCAACTCCTCAATATATTTCTTGCCCTCAATGGCAATGGACATAATTTCCATGAAGTTGGAACGAGCAATTTTATTTTTATGAAGAGCTTTAAAAATCATCTCCCCCTTAGTTTTTAAGGAGGCAACATTATCATTCTCTTCATCATTATCCTCATCATTATTAGCATCAACATCATCATCAAGAGACATATTGGGGTACAAAGTAGGAGATACCTTTGACGCCTTAGCCATAAGGCAAAAAGCAATAGATGATGATGTAGGATCCCTTGAGGCACCATTAAACACCACATCTTGTTCCATGGAGTGTTCGGTTTCCTCTACATTGTTAGCACAACAATTCGAGGAAATAGATGCATTTTTATCATGGCAACAAGACATAGCAAGCATATCATCATGAGATTTAGTCAAGCAATTTCTACATGATATGCAAGGACTATGAACACAAGCATGTGAAACATTTGGAGTGCTCGAAGTGTTAAAGCCCAAAGAAGGAGCATTGCAATAATATAGTGATGAAGGATCATCCACAATAAGCATACTATCACCATTGCAATGACCAACACTACTCACCATATCATTACCTTGTGACAAACCACATGTAGGTGAAGTAGAAGAAGTTGAGAAGACTATACGACCGGAGGTGGAGGGGGAACAATCATCTCCACAAATATTCGACACACCATATTTATCTTGAAGCTTTGTCCATAACTCATGAGCATCCCGGAACGGCATGAGTTCAACTATAACTACATTGCTCAAAGCATCGAAAAGCACATTAGAAGCTTGAGCATTGAGATAAGAGTTTTTCTCATCCTCTAAAGATAATCTTTGGGGATCCTTTGGAGGAGAAAAACCCATATCTACAATTCGCTCTAAATTTGGGTCCATGACCCTAAAGAGATTAAGCATGCGAATTACCCAAACATCAAAATTTGTGCCATCAAAACTAAGAGTGTCAGAGAATCCTAATCCCCTAGTCGACATCTTTACTCTCTAGGCGGTTAAGCCCAACAAAGAGAGACGAGGCTCTAATACCAATTGAAAGATCGTGGATGTCGCCTAGAGGGGGGGGTGAATAGGCGTTTTAAAATAATTACGGTTTAGGCTTGAACAAATGCGGAATAAACCTAGCGGTTAATTTGTCAAGCACAAAACCTAAAACAACTAGGCTCACCTATGTGCACCAACAACTTATGCTAAGCAATATAAGAAACTATGTGATAGCAAGATATATGACAAAGAACAAATTGGCTATCACAAAGTAAAGTGCATAAGTAAAGGGCTCGGGTAAGAGATAACCGAGGCACGCGGAGACGACGATGTATCCCGAAGTTCACACCCTTGCGGATGCTAATCTCCGTTTGGAGCAGTGTGGAGGCCAATGCTCCCCAAGAAGCCACTAGGGCCGCCGTAATCTCCTCACGCCCTCGCACAATGCAAGATGCCGTGATTCCACTAAGGGACCCTTGAGGGTGGTCACCGAACCCGTACAAATGGCGACCCTTGGGGGCGGTCACCAAACCCGTACATTTTGGCAACCCTTGGGGGCGGTCACCGGTACCCGTCAAAATGCTCGGGGCGATCTCCACAACCTAATTGGAGACCCCGACGCGTGCCCGAAGCTTTACACCACAATGATTGAGCTCCGAACACCACCAACTAACTAGGGGCGCCCAAGCACCCAAGATGAACAAGCTCAAGGGCACCAAGCACCCAAGAGTAATAAGCTTCTCAACTTGTAACTTCCACGTATTACGTGGAGAACTCAAATCGATGCACCAAATGCAATGGCAAAGGCACACGGAGTGCCCAAGTCCTTCTCTCCCAAATCCCACCGAAGCAACTAATGCTACGGAAGAAAATGAGAGGAAGAATGAAAGAAGAACACGAAGAACTCCAAGATCTAGATCCAAGGGGTTCCCCTCACTTAGAGGAGAAAGTGATTGGTGGAAATGTGGATCTAGATCTCCTCTCTCTTTTCCCCCAAAAACTAGCAAGAATCCATGGAGGGATTGAGAGATAGCAAGCTCAGAGAAGGTCAACAATGGGGGAAGAACACGAGCTCAAAGGGGTCGGGTTCATTGGGGAAGAAGACCCCCTTTTATAAGGGGGGAAAATCCAACCGTTACCCCACTGTACATCCCCGCACAGAGCGGTACTACCGCTAGGGCATGGCGGTACTACCGCTGAGAGCGGTACTACCGCTCCCACCCAGCGGTACTACCGCGCTGGTGAGGAAGACAGGGCTCTGGGCCCAGAGCGGTACTACCGCGGGAGTAAGAGCGGTACTACCGCTTGGAGCGGTACTACCGCCACTACTACCGCTCCTAGTACCGCAAAACCCGACACGAAAAACATTGTACTCGAATCGAGGCGGCAGTAGCCCGGAAGCACTGCGGTACTACGGCCGAAGGTCCCAAGCGGTACTACCGTTCGGAGAGCGGTACTACCGCTTGGAGCGGTACTACCGCTGGGGAGCTTCGGCGGTACTACCGCTGTCGGTCGCGGTACTACCGCTGGGGCAGAGCCAAGCATACTAAGGGGAAAATGGCAGCTCCAAGAAAAACCAGAACTGCCAGTACTTCTTCAAATGAGCTCCGAATTGAGCAAACTCAAGCTTGTTGGAAAGAGCAAGACGAGTAGCATCAAAACAGCGACTGGTTATAGTAAGAAGAGGCAGGGGAGGTATGCTTAGCAAACAAAGGAGTGAAACCTCCAACCGAGAAGAACCGGCATACCCTCTAACATCGAAAACATCATAGAAGATGCATGTGAACTCCGTTTTCGATGAACTCGAGCTTGTCATAAAAAAGACCAAGAGCTCCAAATCTCGCAAGGAGAAGAACCAAGTAAGAACCAGTAAAGATGATGCAAGGATGCAATGGTTTGAGCTCTCTACGAATGATACGATCAAGCAACTCATCGAGAGCCCCCCTTGATAGAACGGCAATTGATCCTATAACCCGGTCTCCCACAACTACCGTGAGACCGGTAAAATAGAAAACCTATCAAGGGCAAACCTTTGCCTTGCACATGATCCATTTGAGCTAGATGATGACGATCTTCTCCTCCTCAAGATGGACCACCTTTCTTGATTGCGTTGGCTCGATGGAGACTAGTAGATTGCTCCCCCATACTCCACTATGGGTGAGCCACTCTTCTGCACATCTTCACAAGTCCATTGACGCCATAATGGACGGCAGGCTTCAAGCATATGATCTCTTCGTGATGATCCTACTTGAACTTGCACACCGCACCCTAACCCCACAAAGAACTCTCACGAAGACCATAGGTTAGTACACAAAGCGTAATTGACCATGCTTACCATACCATGGGATCGCTTGATCACTCTCGGTACATCTTCTATGCTTTGTGTGTTGATCAACTTGATTCATTCTTTGACTTAGTCTTGATCAACCTTGAATCTTTCCAGCTCTCTTCATTTGGATGATGTCTTGAAGGTAAACATGAATGATCACACAATCTTCTTCTTCAAGACATGCTTGCAATAAGCTCAACACTCACATGACCAATATTTGGATAATTCCTTAATAGCACCTTGGTGAACTCATAAACTCCTTGAAACCAACACATGGACTTCAAGAAAAACCTATGGACAAAACCTTCAAAAATAACTCAAAGCAACCATTAGTCCATAGAGATTGTCATCAATTACCAAAACCAAACATGGGGGTACCGCATGTTCTTTCACTAGGGTTAGTTTTAGGCTGCCTGGGGATGTCCTCCCACCTCCTTGGCCGCCACCCCTTGCTCCTATATAAGTAGATCCATCTAGTAGTTTTTCCCTTGGGATTTGTTAGTTAAAAGTTAGCCAACGCAACTTCGTGTACTTTGTTTGTGTCCAACGACCAGACCAAGACCGCTTTCGGATCCCCACCTTTATCAATACTTCATACATATTCACAATATTCAGATTGCTTTTATCATATTCCTGCTCGTTCTTCAATTGCTTGCAGGAATAGACCTTCGTGGTCAGGTTGATCGTGCACCGGCGTGGTCAATAACCTCAGGAGATTGGTTTAGCGATTGCTAAGGCGCAACATCGTGCACGTTTGTAGTCGGATCGTCAAAGTCGTCTCCACCAAATCGATAGTTATCATCTCATCGAAAGATCGGGGCACCCCGCCTCTATCACGCTGCAATTTTTGAAGCAATTCATGTTGATAATATGGTGGAACCCAACGAGTACGCATAGCAGTTTTCAAAGCAGCCCAAGTAGTTGGAATAGGATATAATCTACAATGTTCAGACCACCATACACATGCAAAACTAGTGAAAGCACAAACAGCAGCAGCAACCCGTCTCTCCTCGGGATATTGTAAACATGTAAAACATTGTTCAGTTTCTAACTCCCAAGTAAGATATATATCAGGAACATATCTACCCTCAAATGGTGGAATATTCAATTTCAGTTTCGGAATATGGTCATTATCTCATACCTGAGGTGGTGGTGCAGGCCTACCGTTGCGAATATATACCTGAGGTCGACCTGCTGGTGGTGGTGCTGGTGGCTGCACGTAGTTCTGATTTTGATCAACCTCATCCTCATAATAGTCCTCCACCTCTGCACTAACAGCAGGAGCTACAGAAGCACCACCAGCAGTAGCAGCGGCACCAAAATTTTGTCCTGGCTCAATAGGAACACGCTGTGCTCGCCCTACTATATCGCGGCGTAGAGCTGGTTGTGGGAGACGTTTGAGTAATTCATCAAACTTGGCGTCCAACTTGGTGTCAATTGACTTCTCAATGCCATCCATCTTCTCCATTGCCTTTCCAAAGCTGGCCATCACGTCTTCCACCTATTGACCCTACATTTGATGAAACTTATCATGAAGCTCCTTGTTCGTCATGTTCTCCCAGTCAATCTCGTCGACTTGTGTTCCTACCATAGTTAGCAGCAACAGAAACAGACAAGAATATGATCCTATAGACTACTTGATGTAGGGCGGAACCCTATGGTGACGATCTTTCACGTTTGGAGTGGATCCTACGGGGAATCACGAAGGACACGCGGACGCACAAATGGGAAACAAGGGGAAAACGAGAGAGAATCACTAAACCGACAAGGAATCAATCACACAAGTGTTAGATCACCGAGAACAAAGAGTAACACATGATCCATAATCAACAAAGGTAAGTATACAAAGGAACCGTTCTTCTCCGTGAGGAGGTCTTGATGGTCTTCCCTAGAAGGGGTCTTGAATCCGCTTGGGGGATCTTCTCCGAAGAGGTCGTGAGCTCCGAGGAGAAGTAACCAAGTGGATGAGCAAGGCTCTCACACAAATATGAGCTAAACCAATGCTAACCCTAATACGAAGCTAGGAGACGAGTATATATAGTGCTAAGCCACAAAGGGGTAAGTGGGAGAGGATACATGGGGCCAAAACCCCTTGCACTGCGCGCAGGCAGGCCGGTAGTACCGGTCATGTGGGCGGTTGTTCCACTTGTAACTCATGCAGGGCGGAAGTACCGGACGTGGAAGGCGGTACTACCGCTGGGAGGTTAGGCGCTGGCTTTTGGAGATGGACGTCGAAGGGGCCAGCGGTTGTACCGGTTGTCGTGGCGGTTGTTCCGGTCTTTGGGCAAAAACCAGTAAAACCGGTGCAGCATCGGCCATGCTCCGCTCGATCACAGAAGGTGGGCCGGTTGTTGGCTGGTAGCTGGCCGGTTGTTCCGCCCGGGCGGTGGTTGGGCGGTTGTTCCGGTCCTTCTGGGCTGGCAAGATCGTCTACATGCTCTCGATGTTCATCTTGCGTCGTAACTTCTCCTTGGTTGCTTTCTTGGTACCTAAGCACACAAAGCATCTCCGTTTTTGGTAGTAGCCATGTCTCAAGTGGGTCAAAGGGAAGTTCAACAAGGAGAGAGTTAACCTCGGATTGAATAGCACGTGCTCAAGCTCTCGTCATGGGTCCACTTGGAGCTTGAGTAGTCGAAGTAGTGTCCATGGGGATGACCGTAGGATGCTCCGCATCATCTCCCCTCCTTGGGAAAGATCCGACCTCGGATAGAAATCCTCATCACCATGGTACGGGGAGAGATCGGAGACGTTAAAGATGTCGCTCACGTTGTACTTGTTGCGTGGTAGGTCGATGATGAGGACATCAATACCATTGTTACACCCACAGCCCCTACTGCTACATATACTGGACCAATTACTAGAGCTCGCGCACGCCAATTAAATTATCAGGTACTTTCGTTTCTTGGTAATGATTTTAATGTTCATGAGAATATGATGCTGCCTAAATTGGATACATTTGTTTTGCTTACAAGTGAAGGGCCTAGCTTGGAGAAGGATGGACATTGGAGCAAGAACAAGCATGGAGATGATGCCATGCGCAAGGGGAACCAGAACGGAGTTACAATTGATGATTTCAGGACTTTGAAGCCACCATAATGGGTGCATGAAGCCTTGGACGAAATATACAAGATGCCACTTCATAAATTTCGTCCCGAGGCTATTCTAGGTGCTGCGTCACCTTATTATTGGGCCAGGCCCATGTAATTTCGAAATACATAAGTATAGGCTATTTTTAGAGTCCGTATGTGTGGGGAAACAAGAGATAGGGTTGATTTCGGACCCCTCCACCAAGGGCCACGAAATTTCCCCCTATTCCTCCATATATACAGCCCTTAGGGCGCCGTTTAGACTTTGGGTTTTGTTTAGATTAAAAGTTCGCCATAGCTGCAACTTCGCGTACTTCGTTTGTGTTCAACGACCAGACAAAGGCGTCACAGAACCCCACCTTGATCAATAAAGCTTTCATCTTATATTCGCAATATCCAGATTGCAATCTCAGTTTCTTGCTTGTTCTTCGTTTGCTCGCAGGAAACAGACCCTCGTGGTCAGGTTGATCGTGCTCCGGCGTGGTCAATAACCTCTCGCAGTTGGATTAGCGATTGCTAAGGCGCGACGTCCTCGCACGTTCGTAGTCGGATCGTCAAAGTCGACTTCCACCAAAGCGAAATCCACCATCTCATCGAAAGACGGGACATCTCCGCCTCTATCAAGTGGTATCAGATTTCCAGGTTGCTCGGTGAGATTTTACAGTTTTTCATAGTTTAGATCGAGTCTGTTCTTCATACCTACAGTCCACGAAAAAGCCACAAAAAAAATTAGGGTTAGTTCATCATATCCGAACCAATCTGAGCCTTTGCATAATCTTTTTAGGGTTTTGCTTTGTTGAATTTGCGGTTGCATCCTCGGTCTAGTTGCTGGTCTTAGAGTCTAGTCTTTTAGAGTTTCGAGTTCTGGTCATAAGTTGTCACGCCGCCGCCGCACCATCATCATCGCCCCTGCCATCTACCACCACCGCTCCGAATCCGTATCCATATACCACCACCAATCCGTGTCCATATACCACCACCGATCCATATCCATATACTACCACCGCTACCACCACCGCTGCCATATACCACCATCATATATCCACCACCAATTCGAGTTCCTTGCTTATTAGGTTTGTTTTCGGGATCCATCTAGTTTCCGATTCGTGTTTCCTTGCCGGAGTAGGTTTCGGAAAAAAAAAGATTCTGGAGACCCCCGGGCAGTTTTTAGGCCAAAATTTTCACGGGCAAATTTTTTTCCCTATCCTATTTTTAGGCTTTTCTGAGTCTTTTGAGCCACGTGCCATCATAGTGATTTTTTGGTCGCACTTTTTCGTCGTCGTTGCCCTAATTTCTGAAAAAAAAAGTGAATTTTTTTTTCGTGCCCATCCTATCTGTTTGACGAGGGAAGAGTTTTGAGACACTCGTCATTATAGTGATTTTCCGCAAAAAAAAAAGAGGAGCGCAAAAAAAAAGGAGCGCAAAAAAAAGAGCGAAAAAAAGAGTTCTAGAGTGTGCTTTTCCCTTATTTACGTGCAGTGCCGTGATTTTGTTAGTGTTCTAGGCTCGCGTCTCTAGCACGGTCTAGCCTAGGACCAGCACAGTACCGTCGTTGAGCGTTTATTCAACTTTGCATCTCTGAATTGATTATTGCTGACCCTTTTTGCTACCATACTATAAGCCTTCCCAGCTCCACATACATCTACGTCGTGTGTTTGACTCTCCCTGGTAATCGCTCTATCCAAGCTTTGAGAGTTTTTGACTACAACGGTTGCCGAACACCGCCTGCTGCTGGGTAAGAACTAGTAAGAATTTGAGATTTGCTTGACGGATTTGTGACACCCACCACCACCTCTTGTTAGTAGTCTGTAGGATCATCTTCTTGTGTGTTTCTATTGCTGCTAACCATGCCAGGATCACAAGCCGACGAGACTGACTGGGAGAACATGACGAATAAGGATTTGCATGATAAATTTCAGCAAATGATGAGTGGACAGGTGCAAGATGTGCTAAACAGATTTGAAGAGGCCATGGAGAAGATAGATGGCATGGAGAAGACGTTCCAAACAAAGCTCGATAACAAGTTTAATGAATTGCTCGCGCATCTTCCACCACCACCACCCGCTGCACCTAACGCACCTCTCCAACAACAACAACAACAACGCATCCTTTCGAATCAGTATGGACGAGCGAAGCGTGTTCCTATTGAGGATGGCCAAACTTCTGGTGCTGCTGTTCATGTTGTTGATGCTTCTTTGGCCCCTGCTACTGCTGCTGCTGGTACCCAGGAGGATGATGAGTATGCGGGCGATTATGAGGATGAGGTTGATCAAAATCAGCACTACATGCAGCCACCAGCACCACCACCACCAGGTCGACCTCAGGTATATATTCGTAATGGTAGGCCTGCACCACCACCTCAGGTACGAGATGATGTCCATATTCCTAAACTGAAATTGAATATTCCACCATTTGAGGGTAGATATGTTCCTGATATATATCTTACTTGGGAGTTAGAAACTGAACAACGTTTTACATGTTTACAATATCCCGAGGAGAGACGGGTTGCTGCTGCTGTTTGTGCTTTCACTAGTTTTGCATGTGTATGGTGGTCTGAACATTGTAGATTATATCCTATTCCCGCTACTTGGGCTGCTTTGAAAACTGCTATGCGTACTCGTTGGGTTCCACCATATTATCAACGTGAATGGCTTCAAAAATTACAGCGCTTAAGACAAGGAAAAAATTCTGTAGAAGAATATTATCAGGAATTACAAACTGGCATGATTAGATGTGGTATTGTTGAGGAGAATGAAGCTATGCTTGCACGTTTTCTGGGTGGATTAAATAGAGAGATTCAGACCATTCTAGACTATAAGGAGTATACTAATATCACTCGTTTATTCCATCTTGCTTGTAAAGCTGAACGTGAAGTGCAGGATCGACAGGCATTGGCGCGGACTAACTTTTCTACAGGTCGACCTTCATCATGGACACCACGTGCATCATCTACTTCCACACGTTCTGCTACACCGGCGCCTCCGTCGGCTGCCACCTCCAACCGTGATACAATAAAGCAGGCACAATCACCACTATCTGCCAAGAGCACACCTTCTGGGCCTGCAAAGAGCTCTTCTTCATCCATGGCATCAACAGGGCAAACACATGATATTATTTGTCGACGTTGCAAGGGTGGAGGTCATTATGCGAGAGAATGCCCATCTAAGCGTGTGATGATTGTTACTGAGGATGGTGGGTATGAGTCCGCTAGTGACTATGATGAGGAGACTTTGGCTCCTATTACACGTGACGAACACGGTGGAGACGATTCTGATCATGAGACGCAATACATGGCTCCTGAAGATGCTGACAGGTATGAATGTTTAGTTGCTCAATGTGTTTTGAGTGTGCAGGTTACACAAGCTGAGCAAAATCAGAGGCATAATTTGTTCCATACAAAGGGAGTTGTGAAGGAACGTTCTGTTCGCGTGATCATAGATGGAGGGAGTTGCAACAACTTGGCTAGCATGGAGATGGTGGAGAAGCTATCTCTCACCACAAGACCACATCCACATCCTTACTACATCCAATGGTTCAACAACAGCGGCAAGGTTAAGGTAACACGTACTGTTCGTGTACATTTTAGTATCTCTACATATGCTGATTATGTTGATTGTGATGTGGTACCTATGCAAGCATGTTCCTTATTACTTGGTAGACCATGGCAATTTGATAAAAATTCTATTCACCATGGTAGAAACAATCAGTATACTCTTGTTCATAAGGATAAAAATATTATTTTGCTTCCTATGACTCCTGATTCCATTTTGAAAGATGATATTAATAGAGCTAATAAAGCAAAACAGGAGAAAACTAAGAGCGAAAATCAGATTGTGGCAAAAGAATTTGAGCAACAAATGCAGCCTAATAATAATAAACAATCTAGTGTTGCTTCTGAAATTAAATTGAAAAGTGCATGTTTACTTGCCACCAAATCTGATATTGATGATCTAGATTTTAGCAAATCTGTTTGCTATGCTTTTGTGTGCAAAGAGGCATTATTTTCATTCGAGGACGTGCCTTCCTCTTTGCCTCCTGTTGTCACTAACATTTTGCAGGAGTTCGCTGACGTCTTTCCACAAGACGTGCCACCGGGATTACCACCTATTCGCGGGATTGAGCATCAAATTGACTTGATTCCTGGTGCATCATTACCCAACCGTGCACCATACCGTACCAATCCAGAGGAGACGAAGGAGATTATGCGTCAAGTACAAGAACTGCTCGACAAAGGTTATATACGCGAATCCCTTAGTCCTTGTGCTGTTCCTATCATTTTAGTGCCGAAAAAGGATGGTACGTCGCGTATGTGCGTTGATTGTAGAGGCATTAATAATATTACTATTCGTTATCGTCATCCTATTCCTAGGCTAGATGATATGCTTGATGAATTGAGTGGCTCTACAATATTCTCCAAAGTTGATTTGCGTAGTGGATACCATCAAATTCGTATGAAATTGGGAGATGAGTGGAAAACAGCATTTAAAACTAAGTTTGGATTATATGAGTGGTTAGTCATGCCTTTTGGGTTAACTAATGCACCTAGTACTTTCATGAGGTTAATGAATGAAGTTTTACGTGCTTTCATTGGACGATTTGTGGTAGTTTACTTTGATGACATATTGATTTATAGCAAATCTTTGGAGGAACATTTGGAACATTTACGTGCTGTTTTTATTGCTCTACGTGATGCACGTTTGTTTGGTAACCTTGGAAAGTGCACCTTTTGCACCGACCGAGTATCTTTTCTTGGCTATGTTGTTACTCCACAGGGAATTTAAGTTGATAAAGCCAAGATTGAAGCTATTGAGAGTTGGCCGCAGCCCAAAACGGTCACACAAGTGAGGAGTTTCCTTGGCCTCGCTGGATTCTATAGGCGTTTTGTGAGAGATTTCAGCACCATTGCTGCACCTCTCAATGAGCTTACAAAGAAAGATGTGCCTTTTCTGTGGGGTACCGCACAGGAAGAAGCCTTTACGGTATTGAAAGATAAGTTGACACATGCTCCTTTACTCCAACTTCCTGATTTTAATAAGACTTTTGAGCTTGAATGTGATGCTAGTGGAATTGGATTAGGAGGTGTGTTATTACAAGATGGCAAACCTGTTGCATACTTTTCTGAAAAATTGAGTGGGCCTAGTCTGAATTATTCTACTTACGATAAAGAATTATATGCTCTTGTTCGGACTTTAGAAACATGGCAACATTATTTATGGCCCAAAGAATTTGTTATACATTCTGATCATGAATCTTTGAAACATATTAAAAGTCAAGCTAAACTGAATCGTAGACATGCTAAATGGGTTGAATTTATTGAGACTTTCCCTTATGTCATTAAACACAAGAAGGGAAAAGAAAATGTTATTGCTGATGCATTGTCTCGTCGCTATACTATGCTTTCACAACTTGACTTCAAAATATTTGGTTTGGAGACCATCAAAGATCAATATGTGCATGATGCTGATTTTAAAGATGTAATGCAGAATTGTAAAGAAGGAAGAATGTGGTACAAGTTTGTCGTTAATGATGGATTTGTGTTTCGTGCTAACAAGCTATGCATTCCAGCTAGCTCCGTTCGTCTTTTGTTGTTGCAGGAGGCGCATGGAGGAGGATTAATGGGACACTTTGGCGTGAAGAAGACGGAGGACATACTTGCTACACATTTCTTTTGGCCAAAGATGAGACGGGATGTTGAGCGTTTTATTGCTCGCTGCACTACATGTCAAAAAGCTAAGTCACGACTCAATCCTCATGGTTTATATATGCCTTTGCATGTACCTAGTGTTCCTTGGGAGGATATATCTATGGACTTTGTTTTAGGTTTACCTCGAACAAAGAAGGGGAGGGATAGCATATTTGTTGTCGTGGATAGATTCTCGAAAATGGCACACTTTATACCATGTCATAAAAGCGATGATGCTGTTAATGTTGCTGATTTGTTCTTTCGTGAAATTATTCGCTTGCATGGTGTGCCAAATACTATTGTTTCAGATCGTGATACTAAATTTCTTAGCCACTTTTGGAGATGTTTATGGGCTAAGTTGGGGACTAAACTGCTTTTTAATACTACTTGTCACCCCCAAACTGATGGCCAAACTGAAGTAGTCAATAGAACATTGTCTACTATGCTTAGGGCTGTTTTGAAGAGTAATAAGAAAATGTGGGAGGAATGCTTGCCTCATATTGAATTTGCTTATAATCGTTCATTGCATTCTACTACTAAGATGTGCCCTTTTGAAGTTGTGTATGGTTTCCTACCTCGTGCACCTATTGATTTGTTGCCTCTTCCATCTTCGGAGAAGGTTAATTTTGATGCTAAAGAACGTGCTGAATTGATTTTAAAAATGCATGAGTTAACTAAGGAAAACATTGAGCGTATGAATGCTAAATATAAACTTGCTGGAGATAAGGGTAGAAAACATGTTGTGTTTGCACCTGGAGATCTTGTTTGGTTACATTTGCGTAAGGATAGATTTCCTAATTTGCGCAAATCAAAGCTAATGCCACGTGCTGCTGGTCCCTTTAAGGTGTTGGAGAAAAGTAAATGATAATGCATATAAACTTGAGCTGCCTGCAGATTTTGGGGTTAGTCCCACTTTTAACATTGCAGATTTGAAGCCTTATTTGGGAGACGAAGATGAGCTTCCGTCGAGGACGACTTCATTTCAAGAAGGGGAGGATGATGAGGACATCAATACCATTGTTACACCCACAGCTCCTACTGCTACATATACTGGACCAATTACTAGAGCTCGCGCACGCCAATTAAATTATCAGGTACTTTCGTTTCTTGGTAATGATTTTAATGTTCATGAGAATATGATGCTGCCAAAATTGGATACATTTGTTTTGCTTACAAGTGAAGGGCCTAGCTTGGAGAAGGATGGACATTGGAGCAAGAACAAGCATGGAGATGATGCCATGCGCAAGGGGAACCAGAACGGAGTTACAAGTGATGATTTCAGGACTTTGAAGCCACCATAAGAGTGCATGAAGCCTTGGACGAAATATACAAGATGCCACTTCATAAATTTCGTCCAGAGGCTATTATAGGTGCTGTGTCACCTTTTTATTGGGCCAGGCCCATGTAATTTCGAAATACATAAGTATAGGCTATTTTTAGAGTCCGTATGTGTGGGGAAACAAGAGATAGGGTTGATTTCGGACCCCTCCACCAAGGGCCACGAAATTTCCCCCTATTCCTCCATATATACAGCCCTTAGGGCGCCGTTTAGACTTTGGGTTTTGTTTAGATTAAAAGTTCGCCATAGCTGCAACTTCGCGTACTTCGTTTGTGTTCAACGACCAGACAAAGGCGTCACAGAACCCCACCTTGATCAATAAAGCTTTCATCTTATATTCGCAATATCCAGATTGCAATCTCAGTTTCTTGCTTGTTCTTCGTTTGCTCGCAGGAAACAGACCCTCGTGGTCAGGTTGATCGTGCTCCGGCGTGGTCAATAACCTCTCGGAGTTGGATTAGCGATTGCTAAGGCGCGACGTCCTCGCACGTTCGTAGTCGGATCGTCAAAGTCGACTTCCACCAAAGCGAAATCCACCATCTCATCGAAAGACGGGACACCTCCGCCTCTATCAGTCGATCTTGTAAGCGTTGTTGTTGTAGCGCGCTAGCACCTTGAAGGGTTTGTCGGCTCGAGGGAGGAGCTTGGACTTGCGTTCGTTGGGGAAGCGGTCCTTGCGAAGGTGTAGCCACACAAGGTCTCCAATGTTGAATGTCTTGGGTTGCTTGTTGACGTTGAGCTTGGACGCTAGTGGTTGTACTTGGCGCTCGATTGTGTGCCTTGTATCTTCGTGCATTTTCTTGATGTAGTTCGCCCGTTCACTCACATCCATGTTGGTGCATTCTTGTAGAGGAAGGGGTAGAATGTCCAAAGGGGACAACGGATTGAAGTCGTAGACGACCTCGAAGGGGGACTTGCCGGTAGTCGAATGTCTTGCATGGTTGTAGGCGTACTCGGCGATGGGTATACACGCCTCCCACTCCTTGATGTTCTTCTTGATCAACACGCGAAGTAGAGTGGAGATCGTCCGGTTCGTCACCTCCGTTTGGCCGTCGGTTTGAGGATGGTATGCGGATGAGAACAACAGCTTGATTCCGAGCTTGGCGCATAGGGTCTCCCAAAAGTAACTGAAGAATTTGACGTCACGGTCAGAGATAATTGTCTTTGGTACTCCATGGAGGCGCAAGATTTCCCTACAAAAGAGATTTGCAACGTGTGAAGCATCGTCTATCTTGTTGCAAGGAATGAAATGTGCCATCTTAGAAAATTGGTCCACAACAACAAACACGGAATCCTTTCCATTTTGAGTTCTAGGCAAACCAAGTACAAAATCCATGCTAATGTCCTCCCAAGGTTGATAAGGAATAGGGAGAGGCATGTAAATACCATATGATTGAGCTTTAGACTTAGCTTTGCAACACGTAGAGCATCGGGTGGTGAAGCGTGAGAAGGCACGGAACATCTTGGGCCAAAAGTAGTTCTTGGAGAGCGTGGCGAATGTCTTGTCGCATCCAAAGTGTCCCATGAGTCCGCCTCCATGAGCCTCTTGCAAAAGGAGCAAACGAAGAGAAGACTCGGGAATGCATAGTTTGTTAGCTTTCATAAGATAACCATCCTTGATGTAATATTGTTCCCAAGATGTATGTGTCAAACATTTAGCATAAGGAGTAGCAAAAGATGGATCCTTAGCATACAAGTCTATTATGTGCTCAAAGCCAATAACATTCAACTCAAGTTTTGTGACAAGCGTGCATATGAGTGAAAGTGCATCCGCCACTACATTTTCTTTACCCTTAATGTATTTGATTACATAGGGGAAAGATTCAATAAATTCACTCCATTTGGCATGACGCTTGTTCAACTTAGTTTGGCCCTTTAAGTACTTTAGTGTTTCATGATCGGTATGTATGACAAACTCATGAGGTCTAAGATAATGTTCCCAAACATGTAGCACACGCACTAAAGCATACAATTCTTTGTCATAGATGGGATAGTTAAGTTGAGCACCGGAGTGTTTTTACTAAAATATGCAATGACTCGTTTTTCTTGCATCAAAACTCCACCAATTCCGGTACCACTTGCATCACAATGAACCTCAAAAGTTTTGTCAAAATTGGGCAAAGCAAGAATCGGAGCATGAGTAAGCAAGGACTTGAGCTCATCAAAAGCGGTGGATTGCAAAGATCCCCAAACAAAACGAGCATTCTTCTTACTCAAGGAATGCAAAGGAGCAGCGATAGTGCTAAAATCTTTCACAAAGCGATGATAAAAACCCGCAAGACCAAGAAAACCTCGCACTTGTTGCAAATTGGTGGGTTGGGGCTAAGTTTTAATTGCTTCAATTTTAGTTTCATCAACATGTACACCCATCGATGATACAACAAAACCCAAGAAAACCACTTTGTCAACACCAAATGTGCACTTTTTCATGTTTGCATAAAGACGTTCCTTGCGAAGGGTTTGCAAAACAGCCCTAACATGATTAAGATGCTCTTTCATGGTTTTGCTAAACACAAGAATATCATCGAAGTAAACCACAACAAAGACTTGATAGAGGCGGGGTGTCCCGATCTTTCGATGAGATGATAACTATCGATTTGGTGGAGATGACTTTGACGATCCGACTACAAACGTGCAACGACGTTGTGCCTTAGCAATCGCTAAACCAACTCCGAGAGGTTATTGACCACGCCGGAGCACGATCAACCTGACCACGAAGGTCTATTCCTGCAAGCAATCGAAGAACAAGCAAGAATATGATAAAAGCAATCTGAATATCGCGAATATGGATGAAGTACTGATAATGGTGAGGATCCGAAAAGTGGTCTTGGTCTGGTCGTTGGACACAAACGAAGCACACGAAGTTGCAATGGCTAACTTTTAACTAAACAAATCCCCAAGGAAAAGCTACTAGATGGATCTACTTATATAGGAGCAAGGGGTGGCGGCCAAGGAGGTGGGAGGACGTCCCAAGGCAGCCTAAAACTAAATCTAGGTCGTACAAGGCCAATGGGCCCAAGTGGAGGTGATGTAACACCTTTGGACTTGTAGTTTGACTCGGATTCTGCTGCAGCATCATATTGTTTCGTCCACAACTCAACGCTCCGGACGAATTTGAAGGTGATTCCAATTGGGTTGGAAAGTGCACGAAATCTAGTTTCCAACAAAAAAAGAATCACCCAATTCGGAGTCCGTATGAAAAACTTGTGTACATTTTGAGTCAGGTACGTCTGTGCAGTCCGAATCTGAATCCAGAACGTGAGAGACTTGGACTCTATCTTCTCTTGGGCCAAAAGTGACGTGAGAGAACTTTTTGGACAGCAAATAAACATCTCTTTCTTCCTTATCTTCATATGTGGATTGTACAAATGTCCCATACACCTGCAATTAGACAAAACACAAAAGTGTGTGAAGTATTTTTGTTCTGGATAACATAAATAGATTATTGAATAGTTTGCACTAGAAATCACCTGACAAATATGCATATATGCAATATTTTTGGTCATATCCAAGGTAGTCATGTCCTCATCATCCTCCCCTTCTTGAAAATAAAGCCGTCCTCGGCGTTGCTTAATCTGAAATGTGGCTAAGAAAAGAGACAAGGTGTACATGTTGTATATGTATATGTCATCCATTTTTACTTCCCTTGATTTTTGCATATATGGCACATGAATAGATGAGTAACTTGCATAGTTCATAAAATCTAAAGCCAAAAAGTTAGCACAAGAAGTAGAAGGCATGAAAATATTGCAACTCAGTTTGCACATATAAGTGAAGCTCTTATTCATTTCAAAAGATTGACAATGTTCATCATTAAACCATCCCAACATTGGTGAATAAATCTTACTTGCATCAAATTTACATGCTACAACATGCTTAAATAAGCAAACATGCAATAAGTCATTCAACACAGAATCATCACCAAGATTAGAGGTCATATCAAAATGATTAAACATTGGTTCTTTTGCATCAATAGTTAATTCAATGGGTGCACTCAAAATTGTTGGTATTTCAGTTGTTTGATCACATGGCAAAGTCAAATTATCAACGTAGTCCTCTAAAATAGGTGGTGTGATCAAAGTAGTGGGTCGCTCATCAGATGGTGCATTCAAATTGACAAAGCATTCATCATTCTCATGTAGAGATGGAAGATCAGTACCTTTGTCATTACCTCTTATGATCAACTCAGATGATGTAGCCACTCTCGGGGGCGATGTGTCACATGGTGGAGGTGATGTAGTCCTGACAACAACGGATGTGGTTGTCATAGTATGCCTAGTAGTTGAAGGAACAATCATATCAACTCTTCGAATGTGCACCATGCGCTTGTTCTCCTCGTGGCCAACACGTCGTTTTATTTCCTGTTCAGCTTTGCAAGCAAGATGAAACAAATGGTCCATAGGATAACACTCTTCATGAATTAGTATCTCTTGAATATCACGGTTTAATCCTCCCCAAAATCTATCCATAAAATCATCTTCACTTTCTTCTAAAGAGGAATGCAACAAGGTAGTTTGTAAATCATCATAATATTTTGTTACAGTTTCACTACCTTGTTTTAAGTGTTGCAACTTCTTAATCATGTCACGAGTATAATAAGCAGGGACGAAAGTATGTCGCATGGCAAGTTTCAAATCATCCCAAGTAGTAGGTATATAATCAGGGTGTAACCGACAATATTCACTCCACCAAACCAAAGCATAACCAGTGAAAGAACCAACCGCAACCTTAACCTTTTTATGTTCATCGAAATTATGGGAAGCAAATATATTTTTTATGTCGAACTCCCATTCAATATATAAAGCAGGTTTAAAACGGCCATTAAATGGTGGTATAGATACATTAACCTGATCATGTGCATTTGGATGTTTGTGCACCTCTCGTGACGGTTGTGGTATTTGCAAAGGTGGTGGCACGTCTCCCGCGATCGACAAAGCCCATGAATTGACTCTGGATCCTGTCATGATTAGTAAAACAAGAAACAAAACCCAAAAATAATGTTCCTATAACTACTAGGATGTGGTGGTAAAACGCTCACAGTAAAGCAAATATCAATGTCTTACAAGTTCTTACCATGCAGCAGGCGGTGATCGGCAACCAGCGGTGTCAAGTAACTCCGAATATTGAGTAAAGCGATTGCCAGGGAAGCGTACGTATACACGGTGTAGAAATATGTGGAGCTGGGTTGGCTATATATGGTAGCAAAAGATTAGCAATAATCAATTCAAAGATGCAATGTTGAATAAACGCTCAACGACGGTACTGTGCTGGTCCTAGGCTAGACCGGACTAGAGACGCGAGCCTAGAACACTAATGAGGTCACGGCGTAGCACAACTAGCATCAATGAAGGATACTAAGTAGCTCTTGACAGCAAGATATAAGTGAAGATCACAACGGCAGTGAAGATAATGATGAAAAACAACTGCCAAGCAGGATATACAACAACTTTGTCTCCAACTTTCCTCTGAAAAAGTTTGTGCCGATTTTTTTGATTTTTTTTCTCCTTTTTTTTCTCTGACTTTTTTTTTCTCTTTTTTTTTCTCTTGTTTTTTTTCTCTTGTTTTTTTTCTCTCTTTTTTTCTCCCTCTTTCCAAAACAAACTAGATAAGATGCAGATTGGATCAAGTGAAGATGTGAACGATCTCAACTATTATTATGACAATGAATGGTGGGTAGCACGTGGTGGAAATTGATGGATGGGTGGTGGACAGCGGAAGAGATAAAGATGCAGCGGTGGCGTGACTAATGTGAACAGAACTCGAAACTCTAAACGAACTAGACACTAAGACCAGCAACTCGACACGACGATGCAACCGATAATTCAACTATGCAAGCAATGAAAAGAAAATTGCAAAGGCTCAGACTGGCTTGGACCAAGGATGAATAGATCTAACTCTTTTTTGTGGCTTTTTCTTGGACAATAGGTAAGAAAATAAATCTAATCTAGGAAAACTGGAAATTCTCACCGAGCAACCTGAAAACTGATACCACTTGATAGAGGCGGGGTGTCCCGATCTTTCGATGAGATGATAACTATCGATTTGGTGGAGATGACTTTGACGATCCGACTACAAACGTGCAACGACGTTGTGCCTTAGCAATCGCTAAACCAACTCCGAGAGGTTATTGACCACGCCGGAGCACGATCAACCTGACCACGAAGGTCTATTCCTGCAAGCAATCGAACAACAAGCAAGAATATGATAAAAGCAATCTGAATATCGCGAATATGGATGAAGTACTGATAATGGTGAGGATCCGAAAAGTGGTCTTGGTCTGGTCGTTGGACACAAACGAAGCACACGAAGTTGCAATGGCTAACTTTTAACTAAACAAATCCCCAAGGAAAAGCTACTAGATGGATCTACTTATATAGGAGCAAGGGGTGGCGGCCAAGGAGGTGGGAGGACGTCCCAAGGCAGCCTAAAACTAAATCTAGGTCGTACAAGGCCAATGGGCCCAAGTGGAGGTGATGTAACACCTTTGGACTTGTAGTTTGACTCGGATTCTGCTGCAGCATCAGATTGTTTCGTCCACAACTCAACGCTCCGGACGAATTTGAAGGTGATTCCAATTGGGTTGGAAAGTGCACGAAATCTAGTTTCCAACAAAAAAAGAATCACCCAATTCGGAGTCCGTATGAAAAACTTGTGTACGTTTTGAGTCAGGTACGTCTGTGCAGTCCGAATCTGAATCCAGAACGTGAGAGACTTGGACTCTATCTTCTCTTGGGCCAAAAGTGACGTGAGAGAACTTTTTGGACAGCAAATAAACATCTCTTTCTTCCTTATCTTCATATGTGGATTGTACAAATGTCCCATACACCTGCAATTAGACAAAACACAAAAGTGTGTGAAGTATTTTTGTTCTGGATAACATAAATAGATTATTGAATAGTTTGCACTAGAAATCACCTGACAAATATGCATATATGCAATATTTTTGGTCATATCCAAGGTAGTCATGTCCTCATCAAGACTCCAATATAAGGGCGAAGCACATGATGCATAAGACGCACGAAAGTACCGGGAGCCTCCGATAAACCCATAGGCATGACTAACCACTCATATAGGCCAAATTTGGTTTTGAAAGCAGTTTTCCATTCATCACCCTCTTGTATGCGGATTTGATAATAGCCACTTTTAAGATCAATTTTTGAGAAAAAGTTGGCTCCGCTAAGTTCATCAAGCATATCATCTAAGCGAGGAATGGGATGCCTATAGCGAACGGTAATAGCATTTATAGGTCTAAAATTGGAACACAAACGGAAACTTCCATCGGGCTTAGGCACAAGTATAACGGGAACGGCACAAGGGCTTAAGCTTTCACGTACATGACCATTGTCGATTAGCTGTTGTACTTGCCGTTGAATCTCCTTGGTTTCTTCGGGATTGACACGGTATGGAGCTTTGTTTGGAAGTAGCACTCTAGGGATGAGGTCGATTCGATGTTCAATCCCTCTTAGAGGAGGTAGACCCGGAGGTAGCTCATCAGGGAAAACATCTTGGAATTCCTGCAAAATAGATTGAAACACTAAAGTTAGCTCGTGAGAGGTGTTAGTTTTTGGTTCTCCATCCTTGCACACAAGGACAAAGTGCATAACACTCGATGGGTTCTCACACACTTCTCTCATCTCACTTTTTGTGGCAAATAGTATGAGGTTTTTCTCTCTAGGCGAAGAGGCGCTCAAGTTTGGCTTGTGGCTCTCACTCACTTTTGGGTGGATCACTTTCTCACTCTTCTCTCTATGATTGGTGGCTTGCTTGTCGGCTATCACTTGACTAGGAGACATAAGTCGTAGCACATATTCCTTCCCTTTCATCTTGAAGCTATAGTGATTGGTACGCCCATTGTGGATGACATCACGGTCGAATTGCCATGGTCGACCAAGAAGGAGGTGGCAAACGGTCGAATTGCCAAGGTGGCAATCGCTAAACCAACTCCGAGAGGTTATTGACCACGCCGGAGCACGATCAACCTGACCATGAAGGTCTGTTTCCTGCAGGCAAACAAAGAACAAGCAAGAAACTAAGATTGCAATCTGGATATTGCGAATATAAGAGGAAAGCTTTATTGATCAAGGTGGGGTTCTGTGACGCCTTTGTCTGGTCGTTGAACACAAATGAAGTACGCGAAGTTGCAGCTATGGCGAACTTTAATCTAAACAAAACCCAAAGTCTAAACGGTACCCTAAGATATGTATATATGGAGGAAGAGGGGGTGAATTTCGTGGCCCTTGGTAGAGGGGTCCGAAACTAACCCTATCTCTTGTTTCCCCACACATACGGACTCTAAAAATAGCCTATACTTATGTATTTCGAAATTACATGGGCCTGGGCCAATAATAAGGTGATGCAGCACCTAGAATAGCCTCTGGACGAAATTTATGAAGTGGCATCTTGTATATTTCGTCCAAGGCTTCATGCACTCATTATGGTGGCTTCAAAGTCCGGAAATCATCACTTGTAACTCTGTTCTTGTTCCCCTTGTGCATGCCATCATCTCCATGCTTGTTCTTGCTCCAATGTTCATCCTTCTCCAAGCTAGGCTGATGTAGGGTAGAACCCTAGGAAGGACCTTTTCACACTTGGAGGGGGGAAAAGGAGAGAAACCACAAGAACAACAAGAACACAAAGATGAACACAAGAGGTAATCACTCCAACAATTCCCGATTACACATCCACTAGAGTAACAACACAAGATCCACAAGTCACAAACACAATCAAAGGAAAGATACAATGGCAAATTTCATCCCAAATCCAAAGGAAGAGGGGTCTTGAAGGTAGTCTTCTCCCAATCGAGGTCTTGAAATCCTCAAGGATTCTTCCCTATGGGGTCTTGATCCTCAAGGAGGGAAGGTAATGGAGCAAAGCTCACCAAGATCTCATCTAATACTTTGCTAACCCTAAACATGGTCCTAGGTACGGAATATATAGCCTTAGGGACGAAGGAGAAGAAGGGGAGCCGAAGAAGCCATCTCAGCCGGCCATCCTGGGAGGCCCGTGCGCACGGGGTAAGTTGGGCCCGTGCGCCCGGGGGTCCCGTGGGCACGGTACAGGCCCATGCGCACGGGGTGCTCCAGCGTCAGTTTCCTGTGTAGTCAGTGGGCACGGGGGCTTGGGGGCCCCTGCACACGAGGTCGCCTGGAGCCTCCTGTGCAGCTGTTGTTCTCCTTGTTCTTGGTCCACGTGGCCTTGGGGGGGTTCTCCTTCTTCTTGGTGATGCTCCTGAGCTCCTTGGTGATGTTCCTCTTCATACCTAAGGAGGCATAGCATATTTTGGTGAGGAGTAGACATGTTCCATTTGTGTCCATATGCAAGTCTTGATAGAGGCTAAGGTGTCCCGTCTTTCGATGAGATGATGGATATCGCTTTGGTGGAAGTCGACTTTGACGATCCGACTACGAACGTGCGAGGACGTCGCGCCTTAGCAATCGCTAAACCAACTCCGAGAGGTTATTGACCACGCCGGAGCACGATCAACCTGACCACGAAGGTCTGTTTCCTGCGAGCAAACGAAGAACAAGCAAGAAACTAAGATTGCAATCTGGATATTGCGAATATAAGATGAAAGCTTTATTGATCAAGGTGGGGTTCTGTGACGCCTTTGTCTGGTCGTTGAACACAAACGAAGTACGCGAAGTTGCAGCTTTGGCGAACTTTTAATCTAAACAAAACCCAAAGTCTAAACGGTGCCCTAAGGGCTGTATATATGGAGGAAGAGGGGGGAATTTCGTGGCCCTTGGTGGAGGGGTCCGAAACCAACCCTATCCCTTGGTGGCATCTTGTATATTTCGTCCAAGGCTTCATGCACCCATTATGGTGGCTTCAAAGTCCTGAAATCATCACTTGTAACTCCGTTCTTGTTCCCCTTGCGCATGACATCATCTCCATGCTTGTTCTTGCTCCAATGTTCATCCTTCTCCAAGCTAGGCCCTTCATTTGTAAGCAAAACAAATGTATCCAATTTAGGCAGCATCATATTCTCATGAACATTACAATCATTACCAAGAAACGAAAGTACCTGATAATTTAATTGGCGTGCGCGAGCTCTAGTAATTGGTCCCGTATATGTAGCAGTAGGGGCTGTGGGTGTAACAATGGTCTTGATGTCCTCATCATCCTCCCCTTCTTGAAATGAAGTCGTCCTCGACGGAAGCTCATCTTCCTCACCCAAATAAGGCTTCAAATCTGCAATGTTAAAAGTGGGACTAACCCCAAAATCTGCAGGCAGCTCAAGTTTATATGCATTATCATTTACTTTTTCCAACACCTTAAAGGGACCAGCAGCACGTGGCATTAGCTTTGATTTGCGCAAATCAGGAAATCTATCCTTACGCAAATGTAACCAAACAAGATCTCCAGGTGCAAATACAACATGTTTTCTACCCTTATCTCCAGCAAGTTTATATTTAGCATTCATACGCTCAATGTTTTCCTTAGTTAACTCATGCATTTTTAAAATCAATTCAGCACGTTGTTTAGCATCAAAATTAACCTTCTCCGAAGATGGAAGAGGCAACAAATCAATAGGTGCACGAGGTAGGAAACCATACACAACTTCAAAAGGGCACATCTTAGTAGTAGAATGCAATGAACGATTATAAGCAAATTCAATATGAGGCAAGCATTCCTCCCACATTTTCTTATTATTCTTCAAAACAGCCCTAAGCATAGTAGACAATGTTCTATTGACTACTTCAGTTTGTCCATCAGTTTGGGGGTGACAAGTAGTACTAAAAAGCAGTTTAGTCCCCAACTTAGCCCATAACATCTCCAGAAGTGGCTAAGAAATTTAGTATCACGATCTGAAACAATAGTATTTGGCACACCATGCAAGCGAATAATTTCACGAAAGAACAAATCAGCAACATTAACAGCATCATCGCTTTTATGACTGATGAGGACATCAATACCATTGTTACACCCACAGCCCCTACTGCTACATATACTGGACCAATTACTAGAGCTCGCGCACGCCAATTAAATTATCAGGTACTTTCGTTTCTTGGTAATGATTCTAATGTTCATGAGAATATGATGCTGCCTAAATTGGATACATTTGTTTTGCTTACAAATGAAGGGCCTAGCTTGGAGAAGGATGGACATTGGAGCAAGAGCAAGCATGGAGATGATGCCATGCGCAAGGGGAACCAGAACAGAGTTACAAGTGAAGATTTCAGGACTTTGAAGCCACCATGAGAGTGCATGAAGCCTTGGACGAAATATACAAGATGCCACTTCATAAATTTCGTCCAGAGGCTATTATAGGTGCTGCGACACCTTTTTATTGGGCCAGGCCCATGTAATTTTGAAATACATAAGTATAGGCTATTTTTAGAGTCCGTATGTGTGGGGAAACAAGAGATAGGGTTGATTTCGGACCCCTCCACCAAGGGCCACGAAATTCCCCCTCTCTTCCTCCATATATACAGCCCTTAGGGCACCGTTTAGACTTTGGGATTTGTTTAGTTAAAAGTTAGCCATTGCAACTTCGTGTACTTCGTTTGTGTCCAACGACCAGACCAAGACCGCTTACGGATCCCCACCTTTATCAATACTTCATATATACTCGCAATATTCAGATTGCTTTTATCATATTCTTGCTTGTTCTTCGATTGCTTGCAGGAATAGACCTTCGTGGTCAGGTTGATTGTGCTCCGGCGTGGTCAATAACCTCTCAGAGTTGGTTTAGCGATTGCTAAGGCGCAACGTCGTGCACGCTTGTAGTCGGATCGTCAAAGTCATCTTCACCAAATCGATAGTTATCATCTCATCGAAAGATCGGGACACCTTTGCCTCTATCAAGTGGTATCAGTTTTCAGGTTGCTCGGTGAGAATTTCCAGTTTTCCTAGATTAGATTTATTTTCTTACCTATTGTCCAAGAAAAAGCCACAAAAAAGAGTTAGATCTATTCATCCTTGGTCCAAGCCAGTCTGAGCCTTTGCAATTTTCTTTTCATTGCTTGCATAGTTGAATTATCGGTTGCATCATCGTCTCGAGTTGCTGGTCTTAGTGTCCAGTTCGTTTAGAGTTTCGAGTTCTGTTCACATTAGTCACGCCACCGCTGCATCATTATCTCTTCCGCTGTCCACCACCCATCCATCAATTTCCACCACGTGCTACCCACCATTCATTGTCATAATAATAGTTGAGATCGTTCACATCTTCACTTGATCCAATCTGCATCTTATCTAGTTTGTTTTGGAAAGAGGGAGAAAAAAAGAGAGAAAAAAAACGAGATAAAAAAAAGAGCGAAAAACAAAAAAAAACCAGAGTGTGCTTTTCCCTTGTTTACGTGCAGCGCCGTGATTTTGTTAGTGTTCTAGGCTCGCGTCTCTAGCACAGTCTAGCCTAGGACCAGCACAGTACCGTCGTTGAGCGTTTATTCAACTTTGCATCTCTGAATTGATTATTGCTGACCCTTTTTGCTACCATATTATAAGCCTTCCCAGCTCCACATACATCTACGTCGTGCGTTTAACTCTCCCTGGTAATCGCTCTATCCAAGCTTTGAGAGTTTTTGACTACAACGGTTGCCGATCACCGCCTGCTGCTGGGTAAGAACTGGTAAGAATTTGAGATTTGCTTGACGGATTTGTGACACCCACCACCACCTCTTGTTAGTAGTCTGTAGGATCATATTCTTGTGTGTTTCTATTGCTGCTAACCATGCCAGGATCACAAGCCGACGAGACTGACTGGGAGAACATGACGAATAAGGATTTGCATGATAAATTTCAGCAAATGATGAGTGGACAGGTGCAAGATGTGCTAAACAGATTTGAAGAGGCCATGGAGAAGATAGATGGCATGGAGAAGACGTTCGAAACAAAGCTCGATAACAAGTTTAATGAATTGCTCGCGCGTCTTCCACCACCACCACCCGCTGCACCTAACGCACCTTTCCAACGACAACAACAACAACAACGCATCCTTTCGAATCAGTATGGACGAGCGAAACGTGTTCCTATTGAGGATGGCCAAACTTCTGGTGCTGCTGTTCATGTTGTTGATGCTTCTTTGGCCCCTGCTACTGCTGCTGCTGGTACCCAGGAGGATGATGAGTATGTGGGCGATTATGAGGATGAGGTTGATCAAAATCAGCACTACGTGCAGCCACCAGCACCACCACCACCAGGTCGACCTCAGGTATATATTCGTAATGGTAGGCCTGCACCACCACCTCAGGTACGAGATGATGTCCATATTCCTAAACTGAAATTGAATATTCCACCATTTGAGGGTAGATATGTTCCTGATATATATCTTACTTGGGAGTTAGAAATTGAACAACGTTTTACATGTTTACAATATCCCGAGGAGAGACGGGTTGCTGCTGCTGTTTGTGCTTTCACTAGTTTTGCATGTGTATGGTGGTCTGAACATTGTAGATTATATCCTATTCCCGCTACTTGGGCTGCTTTGAAAACTGCTATGCGTACTCGTTGGGTTCCACCATATTATCAACGTGAATTGCTTCAAAAATTACAGCGCTTAAGGCAAGGAAAAAATTCTGTAGAAGAATATTATCAGGAATTACAAACTGGCATGATTAGATGTGGTATTGTTGAGGAGAATGAAGCTATGCTTGCACGTTTTCTGGGTGGATTAAATAGAGAGATTCAGACCATTCTAGATTATAAGGAGTATACTAATATCACTCGTTTATTCCATCTTGCTTGTAAAGCTGAACGTGAAGTGCAGGATCGACAGGCATTGGCGCGGACTAACTTTTCTGCAGGTCGACCTTCATCATGGACACCACGTGCATCATCTACTTCCACACGTTCTGCTACACCGGCGCCTCCGTCAGCTGCCACCTCCAACCGTGATACAATAAAGCAGGCACAATCACCACTATCTGCCAACAGCACATCTTCTGGGCCTGCAAAGAGCTCTTCTTCATCCATGGCATCAACAGGGCAAACACATGATATTATTTGTCGACGTTGCAAGGGTGGAGGTCATTATGCGAGAGAATGCCCCTCTAAGCGTGTGATGATTGTTACTGAGGATGGTGGGTATGAGTCCGCTAGTGACTATGATGAGGAGACTTTGGCTCTTATTACACGTGACGAACACGGTGGAGAAGATTCTGATCATGAGACGCAATACATGGCTCCTGAAGATGCTGACAGGTATGAATGTTTAGTTGCTCAACGTGTTTTGAGTGTGCAGGTTACACAAGCTGAGCAAAATCAGAGGCATAATTTGTTCCATACAAAGGGAGTTGTGAAGGAACGTTCTGTTCGCGTGATCATAGATGGAGGGAGTTGCAACAACTTGGCTAGCATGGAGATGGTGGAGAAGCTATCTCTCACCACAAGACCACATCCACATCCTTACTACATCCAATGGTTCAACAACAGCGGCAAGGTTAAGGTAACACGTACTGTTCGTGTGCATTTTAGTATCTCTACATATGCTGATTATGTTGATTGTGATGTGGTACCTATGCAAGCATGTTCCTTATTACTTGGTAGACCATGGCAATTTGATAAAAATTCTATTCACCATGGTAGAAACAATCAGTATACTCTTGTTCATAAGGATAAAAATATTACTTTGCTTCCTATGACTCCTGATTCCATTTTGAAAGATGATCTTAATAGAGCTAATAAAGCAAAACAGGAGAAAACTAAGAGTGAAAATCAGATTGTGGCAAAAGAATTTGAGCAACAAATGCAGCCTAATAATAATAAACAATCTAGTGTTGCTTCTGAAATTAAATTGAAAAGTGCATGTTTACTTGCCACCAAATCTGATATTGATGATCTAGATTTTAGCAAATCTGTTTGCTATGCTTTTGTGTGCAAAGAGGCATTATTTTCATTCGAGGACGTGCCTTCCTCTTTGCCTCCTGCTGTCACTAACATTTTGCAGGAGTTCGCTGACGTCTTTCCACAAGACGTGCCACTGGGATTACCACCTATTCGCGGGATTGAGCATCAAATTGACTTAATTCCCGGTGCATCATTACCCAACCGTGCACCATACCGTACCAATCCAGAGGAGACGAAGGAGATTATGCGTCAAGTACAAGAACTGCTCGACAAAGGTTATATACGCGAATCCCTTAGTCCTTGTGCTGTTCCTATCATTTTAGTGCCGAAAAAGGATGGTACGTCGCGTATGTGCGTTGATTGTAGAGGCATTAATAATATTACTATTCGTTATCGTCATCCTATTCCTAGGCTAGATGATATGCTTGATGAATTGAGTGGCTCTACAATATTCTCCAAAGTTGATTTGCGTAGTGGATACCATCAAATTCGTATGAAATTGGGAGATGAGTGGAAAACAGCATTTAAAACTAAGTTTGGATTATATGAGTGGTTAGTCATGCCTTTTGGGTTAACTAATGCACCTAGTACTTTCATGAGGTTAATGAACGAAGTTTTACGTGCTTTCATTGGACGATTTGTGGTAGTTTACTTTGATGACATATTGATTTATAGCAAATCTTTGGAGGAACATTTGGAACATTTACGTGCTGTTTTTATTGCTCTACGTGATGCACGTTTGTTTGGTAACCTTGGAAAGTGCACCTTTTGCACCGACCGAGTATCTTTTCTTGGCTATGTTGTTACTCCACAGGGAATTGAAGTTGATAAAGCCAAAATTGAAGCTATTGAGAGTTGGCCACAGCCCAAAACGGTCACACAAGTGAGGAGTTTCCTTGGCCTCGCTGGATTCTATAGGCGTTTTGTGAGAGATTTCAGCACCATTGCTGCACCTCTCAATGAGCTTACAAAGAAAGATGTGCCTTTTCTGTGGGGTACCGCACAAGAAGAAGCCTTCTCGGTATTGAAAGATAAGTTGACACATGCTCCTTTACTCCAACTTCCTGATTTTAATAAGACTTTTGAGCTTGAATGTGATGCTAGTGGAATTGGATTAGGAGGTGTGTTATTACAAGATGGCAAACCTGTTGCATACTTTTCTGAAAAATTGAGTGGGCCAAGTCTGAATTATTCTACTTATGATAAAGAATTATATGCTCTTGTTCGGACTTTAGAAACATGGCAACATTATTTATGGCCCAAAGAATTTGTTATACATTCTGATCATGAATCTTTGAAACATATTAAAAGTCAAGCTAAACTGAATCGTAGACATGCTACATGGGTTGAATTCATTGAGACTTTCCCTTATGTCATTAAACACAAGAAGGGAAAAGAAAATGTTATTGCTGATGCATTGTCTCGTCGCTATACTATGCTTTCACAACTTGACTTCAAAATATTTGGTTTGGAGACCATCAAAGATCAATATGTGCATGATGCTGATTTTAAAGATGTAATGCAGAATTGTAAAGAAGGAAGAATGTGGAACAAGTTTGTCGTTAACGATGGATTTGTGTTTCGTGCTAACAAGCTATGCATTCCAGCTAGCTCCGTTCGTCTTTTGCTGTTGCAGGAGGCGCATGGGGGAGGATTAATGGGACACTTTGGCGTGAAGAAGACGGAGGACGTACTTGCTACACATTTCTTTTGGCCAAAGATGAGACGGGATGTTGAGCGTTTTGTTGCTCGCTGCACTACATGTCAAAAAGCTAAGTCACGACTCAGTCCTCATGGTTTATATATGCCTTTGCCTGTACCTAGTGTTCCTTGGGAGGATATATCTATGGACTTTGTTTTAGGTTTACCTCGAACAAAGAAGGGGAGGGATAGCATATTTGTTGTCGTGGATAGATTCTCGAAAATGGCACACTTTATACCATGTCATAAAAGCGATGATGCTGTTAATGTTGCTGATTTGTTCTTTCGTGAAATTATTCGCTTGCATGGTGTGCCAAATACTATAGTTCCAGATCGTGATACTAAATTTCTTAGCCACTTTTGGAGATGTTTATGGGCTAAGTTGGGGACTAAACTGCTATTTAGTACTACTTGTCACCCCCAAACTGATGGACAAACTGAAGTAGTCAATAGAACATTGTCTACTATGCTTAGGGCTGTTTTGAAGAATAATAAGAAAATGTGGGAAGAATGCTTGCCTCATATTGAATTTGCTTATAATCGTTCATTGCATTCTACTACTAAGATGTGCCCTTTTGAAATTGTGTATGGTTTCCTACCTCGTGCACCTATTGATTTGTTGCCTCTTCCATCTTCGGAGAAGGTTAATTTTGATGCTAAAGAACGTTCTGAATTGATTTTAAAAATGCATGAGTTAACTAAGGAAAACATTGGGCGTATGAATGCTAAATATAAACTTGCTGGAGATAAGGGTAGAAAACATGTTGTGTTTGCACCTGGAGATCTTGTTTGGTTACATTTGCGTAAAGATAGATTTCCTAATTTGCGCAAATCAGAGCTAATGCCACGTGCTGATGGTCCCTTTAAGGTGTTAGAGAAAATAAATGATAATGCATATAAACTTGAGCTGCTTGCAGATTTTGGGGTTAGTCCCACTTTTAACATTGCAGATTTGAAGCCTTATTTGGGTGAGGAAAATGAGCTTCCGTCGAGGACGACTTCATTTCAAGAAGGGGAGGATGATGAGGACATCAATACCATTGTTACACCCACAGCCCCTACTGCTAAATATACTGGACCAATTACTAGAGCTCGCGCACGCCAATTAAATTATCAGGTACTTTCGTTTCTTGGTAATGATTCTAATGTTCATGAGAATATGATGCTGCCTAAATTGGATACATTTGTTTTGCTTACAAATGAAGGGCCTAGCTTGGAGAAGGATGGACATTGGAGCAAGAGCAAGCATGGAGATGATGCCATGCGCAAGGGGAACCAGAACGGAGTTACAAGTGATGATTTCAGGACTTTGAAGCCACCATGAGAGTGCATGAAGCCTTGGACGAAATATACAAGATGCCACTTCATAAATTTCGTCCAGAGGCTATTATAGGTGCTGCGACACCTTTTTATTGGGCCAGGCCCATGTAATTTCGAAATACATAAGTATAGGCTATTTTTAGAGTCCGTATGTGTGGGGAAACAAGAGATAGGGTTGATTTCGGACCCCTCCACCAAGGGCCACGAAATTCCCCCTCTCTTCCTCCATATATACAGCCCTTAGGGCACCGTTTAGACTTGGGATTTGTTTAGTTGAAAGTTAGCCATTGCAACTTCGTGTACTTCGTTTGTGTCCAACGACCAGAACAAGACCGCTTACGGATCCCCACCTTTATCAATACTTCATATATACTCGCAATATTCAGATTGCTTTTATCATATTCTTGCTTGTTCTTCGATTGCTTGCAGGAATAGACCTTCGTGGTCAGGTTGATTGATAAAGGCGAGGTGTCCCGATCTTTCGATGAGATGATAACTATCGATTTCGTGGAGTCGACTTTGACGATCCGACTACAAACGTGCACGACGTTGCGCCTTAGCAATCGCTAAACCAATCTCCTGAGGTTACTGACGATGCCGGAAGCACGATCAACCTGACCACGAAGGTCTATTCCTGCAAACAATCGAAGAACAAGCAAGAATATGATAAAGCAATCTGAATATTGCGAATATGGATGAAGTATTAATAATGTTGGGGATCCGAAAGTGGTCTTGGTCTGGTCGTTGGACACAAACGAAGTACACGAAGTTGCGTTGGCTAACTTTTAACTAAACAAATCCCAAGGAAAAGCTACTAGATGGATCTACTTATATAGGAGCAAGGGGTGGCGGCCAAGGAGGTGGGAGGACGTCCCAAGGCAGCCTAAAACTAAATCTAGGTCGTACAAGGCCAATGGGCCCAAGTGGAGGTGATGTAACACCTTTGGACTTGTAGTTTGACTCGGATTCTGCTGCAGCATCAGATTGTTCCGTCCACAACTCAACGCTCCGGACGAATTTGAAGGTGATTCCAATTGGGTTGGAAAGTGCACGAAATCTAGTTTCCAACAAAAAAAGAATCACCCAATTCGGAGTCCGTATGAAAAACTTGTGTGCGTTTTGAGTCAGGTACGTCTGTGCAGTCCGAATCTGAATCCAGAACGTGAGAGACTTGGACTCTATCTTCTCTTGGGCCAAAAGTGACGTGAGAGAACTTTTTGGACAGCAAATAAACATCTCTTTCTTCCTTATCTTCATATGTGGATTGTACAAATGTCCCATACACCTGCAATTAGACAAAACACAAAAGTGTGTGAAGTATTTTTGTTCTGGATAACATAAATAGATTATTGAATAGTTTGCACTAGAAATCACCTGACAAATATGCATATATGCAATATTTTTGGTCATATCCAAGGCAGTCATGTCCTCATCATCCTCCCCTTCTTGAAAATAAAGCCGTCCTCGGCGTTGCTTAATCTGAAATGTGGCTAACAAAAGAGACAAGGTGTACATGTTGTATATGTATATGTCATCCATTTTTACTTCCCTTGATTTTTGCATATATGACACATGAATAGATGAGTAACTTGCATAGTTCATAAAATCTAAAGGCAAAAAATTAGCACAAGAAGTAGAAGGCATGAAAATATTGCAACTCAGTTTGCACATATAAGTGAAGCTCTTATTCATTTCAAAAGATTGACAATGTTCATCATTAAACCATCCCAACATTGGTGAATAAACCTTACTTGCATCAAATTTACATGCTACAACATGCTTAAATAAGCAAACATGCAATAAGTCATTCAACACAGAATCATCACCAAGATTAGAGGTCATATCAAAATGATTAAACATTGGTTCTTTTGCATCAATAGTTAATTCAATGGGTGCACTCAAAATTGTTGGTATTTCAGTTGTTTGATCACATGGCAAAGTCAAATTATCAACGTAGTCCTCTAAAATAGGTGGTGTGATCAAAGTAGTGGGTAGCTCATCAGATGGTGCATTCAAATTGACAAGGCATTCATCATTCTCATGTAGAGATGGAAGATCAGTACCTTTGTCATTACCTCTTATGATCAACTCAGATGATGTAGCCACTCTCGGGGGCGATGTGTCACATGGTGGAGGTGATGTAGTCCTGACAACAACGGATGTGGTTGTCATAGTATGCCTAGTAGTTGAAGGAACAATCATATCAACTCTTGGAATGTGCACCGTGCACTTTTTCTCCTCGTGGCCAACACGTTGTTTTATTTCCTGTTCAGCTTTGCAAGCAAGATGAAACAAATGGTCCATAGGATAACACTCTTCATGAATTAGTATCTCTTGAATATCACGGTTTAATCCTCCCCAAAATCTATCCATAAAATCATCTTCACTTTCTTCTAAAGAGGAATGCAACAAGGTAGTTTGTAAATCATCATAATATTTTGTTACAGTTTCACTACCTTGTTTTAAGTGTTGCAACTTCTTAATCATGTCACGAGTATAATAAGCAGGGACGAAAGTATGTCGCATGGCAAGTTTCAAATCATCCCAAGTAGTAGGTATATAATCAGGGTGTAACCGACAATATTCACTCCACCAGACCAAAGCATAACCAGTGAAAGAACCAACCGCAACCTTAACCTTTTTATGTTCATCGAAATTATGGGAAGCAAATATATTTTTTATGTCGAACTCCCATTCAATATATAAAGCAGGTTTAAAACGGCCATTAAATGGTGGTATAGATACATTAACCTGATCATGTGCATTTGGATGTTTGTGCACCTCTCGTGACGGTTGTGGTATTTGCAAAGGTGGTGGCACGTCTCCCGCGATCGACAAAGCCCATGAATTGACTCTGGATCCTGTCATGATTAGTAGAACAAGAAACAAAACCCAAAAATAATGTTCTTATAACTACTAGGATGTGGTGGTAAAACGCTCACAGTAAAGCAAATATCAATGTCTTACAAGTTCTTACCATGCAGCAGGCGGTGATCGGCAACCAGCGGTGTCAAGTAACTCCGAATATTGAGTAAAGTGATTGCCAGGGAAGCGTACGTATACACGGTGTAAAAATATGTGGAGCTGGGTTGGCTATATATGGTAGCAAAAGATTAGCAATAATCAATTCAAAGATGCAATGTTGAATAAACGCTCAACGACGGTACTGTGCTGGTCCTAGGCTAGACCGGACTAGAGACGCGAGCCTAGAACACTAATGAGGTCACGGCGTAGCACAACTAGCATCAATGAAGGATACTAAGTAGCTCTTGACAGCAAGATATAAGTGAAGATCACGACGGCAGTGAAGATAATGATGAAAAACAACTGCCAAGCAGGATATACAACAACTTTGTCTCCAACTTTCCTCTGAAAAAGTTTGTGCCGATTTTTTTGATTTTTTTTTCTCCTTTTTTTTCTCTGACTTTTTTTTTCTCTTTTTTTTCTCTCTTTTTTTTCTCTCCTTTTTTTTCTCTCTCTTTTTTTTCTCCCTCTTTCCAAAACAAACTAGATAAGGTGCAGATTGGATCAAGTGAAGATGTGAACGATCTCAACTATTATTATGACAATAAATGGTGGGTAGCACGTGGTGGAAATTGATGGATGGGTGGTGGACAGCGGAAGAGATAATGATGCAGCGGTGGCGTGACTAATGTGAACAGAACTCGAAACTCTAAACGAACTAGACACTAAGACCAGCAACTCGACACGACGATGCAACCGATAATTCAACTATGCAAGCAATGAAAAGAAAATTGCAAAGGCTCAGACTGGCTTGGACCAAGGATGAATAGATCTAACTCTTTTTTGTGGCTTTTTCTTGGACAATAGGTAAGAAAATAAATCTAATCTAGGAAAACTGGAAATTCTCACCGAGCAACCTGAAAACTGATACCACTTGATAAAGGCGAGGTGTCCCGATCTTTCGATGAGATGATAACTATCGATTTCGTGGAGTCGACTTTGACGATCCAACTACAAACGTGCACGACGTTGCGCCTTAGCAATCGCTAAACCAATCTCCTGAGGTTACTGACGATGCCGGAAGCACAATCAACCTGACCACGAAGGTCTATTCCTGCAAACAATCGAAGAACAAGCAAGAATATGATAAAGCAATCTGAATATTGCGAATATGGATGAAGTATTAATAATGTTGGGGATCCGAAAGTGGTCTTGGTCTGGTCGTTGGACACAAACGAAGTACACGAAGTTGCGTTGGCTAACTTTTAACTAAACAAATCCCAAGGAAAAGCTACTAGATGGATCTACTTATATAGGAGCAAGGGGTGGCGGCTAAGGAGGTGGGAGGACGTCCCAAGGCAGCCTAAAACTAAATCTAGGTCGTACAAGGCCAATGGGCCCAAGTGGAGGTGATGTAACACCTTTGGACTTGTAGTTTGACTCGGATTCTGCTGCAGCATCAGATTGTTCCGTCCACAACTCAACGCTCCGGACGAATTTGAAGGTGATTCCAATTGGGTTGGAAAGTGCACGAAATCTAGTTTCCAACAAAAAAAGAATCACCCAATTCGGAGTCCGTATGAAAAACTTGTGTGCGTTTTGAGTCAGGTACGTCTGTGCAGTCCGAATCTGAATCCAGAACGTGAGAGACTTGGACTCTATCTTCTCTTGGGCCAAAAGTGACGTGAGAGAACTTTTTGGACAGCAAATAAACATCTCTTTCTTCCTTATCTTCATATGTGGATTGTACAAATGTCCCATACACCTGCAATTAGACAAAACACAAAAGTGTGTGAAGTATTTTTGTTCTGGATAACATAAATAGATTATTGAATAGTTTGCACTAGAAATCACCTGACAAATATGCATATATGCAATATTTTTGGTCATATCCAAGGCAGTCATGTCCTCATCATTGATTGTGCTCCGGCGTGGTCAATAACCTCTCAGAGTTGGTTTAGCGATTGCTAAGGCGCAACGTCGTGCACGCTTGTAGTCGGATCGTCAAAGTCATCTTCACCAAATCGATAGTTATCATCTCATCGAAAGATCGGGACACCTTTGCCTCTATCAATGACATGGTATAAAGTGTGCCATTTTCGAGAATCTATCCACGACAAAAAATATGCTATCCCTCCCCTTCTTTGTTCGAGGTAAGCCTAAAACAAAGTCCATAGATATATCCTCCCAAGGAATACTAGGTACAGGCAAAGGCATATATAAACCATGAGGATTGAGTCGTGACTTAGCTTTTTGACATGTAGTGCAGCGAGCAATAAAACGCTCAACATCCCGTCTCATCTTTGGCCAAAAGAAATGTGTAGCAAGTACGTCCTCCGTCTTCTTCACGCCAAAGTGTCCAATTAATCCTCCACCATGCGCCTCCTGCAACAACAAAAGACGAACGGAGCTAGCTGGAATGCATAGCTTGTTAGCACGAAACACAAATCCATCGTTAACGACAAACTTGTTCCACATTCTTCCTTCTTTACAATTCTGCATTATATCTTTAAAATCAGCATCATGCACATATTGATCTTTGATGGTCTCCAAACCAAATATTTTGAAGTCAAGTTGTGAAAGCATAGTATAGCGACGAGACAATGCATCAGCAATAACATTTTCTTTTACCTTCTTGTGTTTAATGACATAAGGGAAAGTCTCAATGAATTCAACCCATTTAGCATGTCTACGATTCAGTTTAGCTTGACTTTTAATATGTTTCAAAGATTCATGATCAGAATGTACAACAAATTCTTTGGGGGAAAAATAATGTTGCCATGTTTCTGAAGTCCGAACAAGAGCATATAATTCTTTATCATAAGTAGAATAATTCAGACTAGGCCCACTCAATTTTTCAGAAAAGTATGCAACAGGTTTGCCATCTTGTAATAACACACCTCCTAATCCAATTCCACTAGCATCACATTCAAGCTCAAAAGTCTTATTAAAATCAGGAAGTTGGAGTAAAGGAGCATGTGTCAACTTATCTTTCAATACCGTGAAGGCTTCTTCCTGTGCGGTACCCCACAGAAAAGGCACATCTTTCTTTGTAAGCTCATTGAGAGGTGCAGCAATGGTGCTGAAATCTCTCACAAAACGCCTATAGAATCCAGCGAGGCCAAGGAAACTCCTCACTTGTGTGACCGTTTTGGGCTGCGGCCAACTCTCAATAGCTTCAATCTTGGCTTTATCAACTTCAATTCCCTGTGGAGTAACAACATAGCCAAGAAAAGATACTCGGTCGGTGCAAAAGGTGCACTTTCCAAGGTTACCAAACAAACGTGCATCACGTAGAGCAATAAAAACAACACGTAAATGTTCCAAATGTTCCTCCAAAGATTTGCTATAAATCAATATGTCATCAAAGTAAACTACCACAAATCGTCCAATGAAAGCACGTAAAACTTCGTTCATTAACCTCATGAAAGTACAAGGTGCATTAGTTAACCCAAAAGGCATGACTAACCACTCATATAATCCAAACTTAGTTTTAAATGCTGTTTTCCATTCATCTCCCAATTTCATACGAATTTGATGGTATCCACTACGCAAATCAACTTTGGAGAATATTGTAGAGCCACTCAATTCATCAAGCATATCATCTAGCCTAGGAATAGGATGACGATAACGAATAGTAATATTATTAATGCCTCTACAATCAACGCACATACGCGACGTACCATCCTTTTTCGGCACTAAAATGATAGGAACAGCACAAGGACTAAGGGATTCACGTATATAACCTTTGTCGAGCAGTTCTTGTACTTGACGCATAATCTCCTTCGTCTCCTCGGGATTGGTACGGTATGGTGCACGGTTGGATAATGATGCACCGGGAATTAAGTCAATTTGATGCTCAATCCCGCGAATAGGTGGTAATCCCGGTGGCACGTCTTGTGGAAAGACGTCAGCGAACTCCTGCAAAATGTTAGTGACAGCAGGAGGCAAAGAGGAAGGCACGTCCTCGAATGAAAATAATGCCTCTTTGCACACAAAAGCATAGCAAACAGATTTGCTAAAATCTAGAACATCAATATCAGATTTGGTGGCAAGTAAACATGCACTTTTCAATTTAATTTCAGAAGCAACACTAGATTGTTTATTATTATTAGGCTGCATTTGTTGCTCAAATTCTTTTGCCACAATCTGATTTTCACTCTTAGTTTTCTCCTGTTTTGCTTTATTAGCTCTATTAATATCATCTTTCAAAATGGAATCAGGAGTCATAGGAAGCAAAGTAATATTTTTATCCTTATGAACAAGAGTATACTGATTGTTTCTACCATGGTGAATAGAATTTTTATCAAATTGCCATGGTCTACCAAGTAATAAGGAACATGCTTGCATAGGTACCACATCACAATCAACATAATCAGCATATGTAGAGATACTAAAATGTACACGAACAGTACGTGTTACCTTAACCTTGCCGCTGTTGTTGAACCATTGGATGTAGTAAGGATGTGGATGTGGTCTTGTGGTGAGAGATAGCTTCTCCACCATCTCCATGCTAGCCAAGTTGTTGCAACTCCCTCCATCTATGATCACGCGAACAGAACATTCCTTCACAACTCCCTTTGTATGGAACAAGTTATGCCTCTGATTTTGCTCAGCTTGTGTAACCTGCACACTCAAAACACGTTGAGCAACTAAACATTCATACCTGTCAGCATCTTCAGGAGCCATATATTGCGTCTCATGATCAGAATCTTCTCCACCGTGTTTGTCACGTGTAATAAGAGCCAAAGTCTCCTCATCATAGTCACTAGCGGACTCATACCCACCATCCTCAGTAACAATCATCACACGCTTAGATGGGCATTCTCTCGCATAATGACCTCCACCCTTGCAACGTCGACAAATAATATCATGTGTTTGCCCTGTTGATGCCATGGATGAAGAGCTCTTTGCAGGCCCAGAAGGTGTCCTCTTGGCAGATAGTGGTGATTGTGCCTGCTTTATTGTATCACGGTTGGAGGTGGCAGCCGACGAAGGCGCCGGTGTAGCAGAACGTGTGGAAGTAGATGATGCACGTGGTGTCCATGATGAAGGTCGACCTGCCGAAAAGTTAGTCCGCGCCAATGCCTGTCGATCCTGCACTTCACGTTCAGCTTTACAAGCAAGATGGAATAAACGAGTGATATTAGTATACTCCTTATAGTCTAGAATGGTCTGAATCTCTCTATTTAATCCACCCAGAAAACGTGCAAGCATAGCTTCATTCTCCTCAACAATACCACATCTAATCATGCCAGTTTGTAATTCCTGATAATATTCTTCTACAGAATTTTTTCCTTGTCTTAAGCGCTGTAATTTTTGAAGCAATTCACGTTGATAATATGGTGGAACCCAACGAGTACGCATAGCAGTTTTCAAAGCAGCCCAAGTAGCGGGAATAGGATATAATCTACAATGTTCAGACCACCATACACATGCAAAACTAGTGAAAGCACAAACAGCAGCAGCAACCCGTCTCTCCTCGGGATATTGTAAACATGTAAAACGTTGTTCAGTTTCTAACTCCCAAGTAAGATATATATCAGGAACATATCTACCCTCAAATGGTGGAATATTCAATTTCAGTTTAGGAATATGGACATCATCTCGTACCTGAGGTGGTGGTGCAGGCCTACCATTACGAATATATACCTGAGGTCGACCTGGTGGTGGTGGTGCTGGTGGCTGCACGTAGTGCTGATTTTGATCAACCTCATCCTCATAATCGCCCGCATACTCATCATCCTCCTGGGTACCAGCAGCAGCAGTAGCAGGGGCCAAAGAAGCATCAACAACATGAACAGCAGCACCAGAAGTTTGGCCATCCTCAATAGGAACACGCTTCGCTCGTCCATACTGATTCGAAAGGATGCGTTGTTGTTGTTGTTGTTGTTGGAGAGGTGCGTTAGGTGCAGCGGGTCGTGGTGGTGGAAGACGCGCGAGCAATTCATTAAACTTGTTATTGAGCTTTGTTTCGAACATCTTCTCCATGCCATCTATCTTCTCCATGGCCTCTTCAAATCTGTTTAGCACATCTTGCACCTGTCCACTCATCATTTGCTGAAATTTATCATGCAAATCCTTATTCGTCATGTTCTCCCAGTCAGTCTCGTCGTCTTGTGATCCTGGCATGGTTAGCAGCAATAGAAACACACAAGAATATGATCCTACAGACTACTAACAAGAGGTGGTGGTGGGTGTCACAAATCCGTCAAGCAAATCTCAAATTCTTACCAGTTCTTACCCAGCAGCAGGCGGTGATCGGCAACCGTTGTAGTCAAAACTCTCAAAGCTTGGATAGAGCGATTACCAGGGAGAGTCCAACGCACGACATAGATGTATGTGGAGCAGGGAAGGCTTATAATATGGTAGCAAAAAGGGTCAGTAATAATCAATTCAGAGATGCAAAGTTGAATAAACGCTCAACGACGGTACTGTGCTGGTCCTAGGCTAGACTGTGCTAGAGACGCGAGCCTAGAACACCAACAAAATCACGGCGCGGCACGTAAACAAGGGAGGAGCACACTCTGAATTTTTTCTCTCTTTTTTTTCCTTTTTTTTTGCACTTTTTTTCCTCTTTTTTTTTTTTGCTCCGCAACAAATTTTTTTCGAAAAAGTCTATAAATGGTCTAAAAACTGCCTAGCCAGAATTTTTTTTTTTGAAACTGGAACTATTTTTCTTCTGCGGGTGGCTCGAAAGTTGGGGAGTCCTCCGCTGTCACGACTCGGAGTATCGCGTGATCTGGAAATCGAAAACAATGCAACAATTACTGGACTCGGACTAGGACTGGTGGCGGAGATGAATCTGGTGGAACTCGGACTGGTGGCGGAGATGAATCTGGTGGAACTCGGACTAGTGGCGGATATATGTTGCAGGTGGACTCGGATGGGCGTGATGGCGGCGGATATGTGGTGGCGTATATGGATTCGGATTGGCGATGAATATGTGGTGGTGGTATATGGCAGCGGCGACGTGACAACCTGTGAACAGAACTCGAAACTCTAAAAGACTAGACGCTAAGACCAGCAACTTGACACGACGATGCAACCGCAAATTCAACAAAGCAAATATAGAAAAGATTATGCAAAGGCTCAGATTGGTTCGGATGGGATGAACTAACCCTAATTTTTTTTTTGGCTTTTTCGTGGACTATAGGTATGAAGAACATACTCGATCTAAACTACGAAAAACTGTAAAATCTCAACGAGCAACCTGGAAATCTGATACCACTTGATAGAGGCTAAGGTGTCCCGTCTTTCGATGAGATGATGGATATCGCTTTGGTGGAAGTCGACTTTGACGATCCGACTACGAACGTGCGAGGACGTCGCGCCTTAGCAATCGCTAAACCAACTCCGAGAGGTTATTGACCACGCCGGAGCACGATCAACCTGACCACGAAGGTCTGTTTCCTGCGAGCAAACGAAGAACAAGCAAGAAACTAAGATTGCAATCTGGATATTGCGAATATAAGATGAAAGCTTTATTGATCAAGGTGGGGTTCTGTGACGCCTTTGTCTGGTCGTTGAACACAAACGAAGTACGCGAAGTTGCAGCTTTGGCGAACTTTTAATCTAAACAAAACCCAAAGTCTAAACGGTGCCCTAAGGGCTGTATATATGGAGGAAGAGAGGGGGAATTTCGTGGCCCTTGGTGGAGGGGTCCGAAATCAACCCTATCTCTTGTTTCCCCACACATACAGACTCTAAAAACAGCCTATACTTCTGTATTTCGAAATTACATGGGCCTGGCCCAATAAAAAGGTGACGCAGCACCTATAATAGCCTCGGGACGAAATTTATGAAGTGGCATCTTGTATATTTCGTCCAAGGCTTCATGCACCCATTATGGTGGCTTCAAAGTCCTAAAATCATCACTTGTAACTCCGTTCTTGTTCCCCTTGCGCATGGCATCATCTTCATGCTTGTTCTTGCTCCAATGTTCATCCTTCTCCAAGCTAGGCCCTTCATTTGTAAGCAAAACAAATGTATCCAATTTAGGCAGCATCATATTCTCATGAACATTAGAATCATTACCAAGAAACGAAAGTACCTGATAATTCAATTGGCGTGCGCGAGCTCTAGTAATTGGTCCCGTATATGTAGCAGTAGGGGCTGTGGGTGTAACAATGGTATTGATGTCCTCATCAATTCTAGTAGGAAGGAGTTCACCTCGGTTTCCAAAGCACGTGCTCTAGCTCTTGTCATGTGATAGAGGCAAAGGTTTCCCGTCTTTCGATGAGATGATGGATATCGCTTTGGTGGAAGTCGACTTTGACGATCCGACTACGAACGTGCGAGGACGTCGCGCCTTAGCAATCGCTAAACCAACTCCGAGAGGTTATTGACCACGCCGGAGCACGATCAACCTGACCACGAGGGTCTGTTTCCTGCGAGCAAACGAAGAACAAGCAAGAAACTGAGATTGCAATCTGGATATTGCGAATATAAGATGAAAGCTTTATTGATCAAGGTGGAGTTCTGTGACGCCTTTGTCTGGTCGTTGAACACAAACGAAGTACGCGAAGTTGCAGCTATGGCGAACTTTTAATCTAAACAAAACCCAAAGTCTAAACGGTGCCCTAAGGGCTGTATATATGGAGGAAGAGAGGGGAATTTCGTGGCCCTTGGTGGAGGGTTCCGAAATCAACCCTATCTCTTGTTTCCCCACACATACGGACTCTAAAAATAGCCTATACTTATGTATTTCGAAATTACATGGGCCTGGCCCAATAAAAAGGTGACGCAGCACCTATAATAGCCTCTGGACGAAATTTATGAAGTGGCATCTTGTATATTTCGTCCAAGGCTTCATGCACTCTTATGGTGGCTTCAAAGTCCTGAAATCATCACTTGTAACTCCGTTCTGGTTCCCCTTGCGCATGGCATCATCTCCATGCTTGCTCTTGCTCCAATGTCCATCCTTCTCCAAGCTAGGCCCTTCATTTGTAAGCAAAACAAATGTATCCAATTTAGGCAGCATCATATTCTCATGAACATTAGAATCATTACCAAGAAACGAAAGTACCTGATAACTTAATTGGCGTGCGCGAGCTCTAGTAATTGGTCCAGTATATGTAGCAGTAGGGGTTGTGGGTGTAACAATGGTATTGATGTCCTCATCATCCTCCCCTTCTTGAAATGAAGTCGTCCTCGACGGAAGCTCATCTTCCTCACCCAAATAAGGCTTCAAATCTGAAATGTTAAAAGTGGGACTAACCCCAAAATCTGCAGGCAGCTCAAGTTTATATGCATTATCATTTACTTTCTCCAACACCTTAAAGGGACCAGCAGCACGTGGCATTAGCTTTGATTTGCGCAAATCAGGAAATCTATCCTTACGCAAATGTAACCAGACAAGATCTCCTGGTGCAAACACAACATGTTTTCTACCCTTATCTCTAGCAAGTTTATATTTAGCATTCATACGCTCAATGTTTTCCTTAGTTAACTCATGCATTTTTAAAATCAATTCAGCACGTTCTTTAGCATCAAAATTAACCTTCTCCGAAGATGGAAGAGGCAACAAATCAATAGGTGCACGAGGTAGGAAACCATACACAACTTCAAAAGGGCACATCTTAGTAGTAGAATGCAATGAACGATTATAAGCAAATTCAATATGAGGCAAGCATTCCTCCCACATTTTCTTATTATTCTTCAAAACAGCCCTAAGCATAGTAGACAATGTTCTATTGACTACTTCAGTTTGTCCATCAGTTTGTGCGTGACAAGTAGTACTAAAAAGCAGTTTAGTCCCCAACTTAGCCCATAAACATCTCCAAAAGTGGCTAAGAAATTTAGTATCACGATCTGAAACAATAGTATTTGGCACACCATGCAAGCGAATAATTTCACGAAAGAACAAATCAGCAACATTAACAGCATCATCGCTTTTATGACATGGTATAAAGTGTGCCATTTTCGAGAATCTATCCACGACAACAAATATGCTATCCCTCCCCTTCTTTGTTCGAGGTAAACCTAAAACAAAGTCCATAGATATATCCTCCCAAGGAACACTAGGTACAGGCAAAGGCATATATAAACCATGAGGATTGAGTCGTGACTTAGCTTTTTGACATGTAGTGCAGCGAGCAATAAAACGCTCAACATCCCGTCTCATCTTTGGCCAAAAGAAATGTGTAGCAAGTACGTCCTCCGTCTTCTTCACGCCAAAGTGTCCCATTAATCCTCCTGCATGCGCCTCCTGCAACAACAAAAGATGAACGGAGCTAGCTGGAATGCATAGCTTGTTAGCACGAAACACAAATCCATCGTTAACGACAAACTTGTTCCACATTCTTCCTTCTTTACAATTCTGCATTACATCTTTAAAATCAGCATCATGCACATATTGATCTTTGATGGTCTCCAAACCAAATATTTTGAAGTCAAGTTGTGAAAGCATAGTATAGCGACGAGAAAATGCATCAGCAATAACATTTTCTTTTCCCTTCTTGTGTTTAATGACATAAGGGAAAGTCTCAATAAATTCAACCCATTTAGCATGTCTACGATTCAGTTTAGCTTGACTTTTAACATGTTTCAAAGATTCATGATCAGAATGTATAACAAATTCTTTGGGCCATAAATAATGTTGCCATGTTTCTAAAGTCCGAACAAGAGCATATAATTCTTTATCATAAGTAGAATAATTCAGACTAGGCCCACTCAATTTTTCAGAAAAGTATGCAACAGGTTTGCCATCTTGTAATAACACACCTCCTAATCCAATTCCACTAGCATCACATTCAAGCTCAAAAGTCTTATTAAAATCAGGAAGTTGGAGTAAAGGAGCATGTGTCAACTTATCTTTCAATACCGTGAAGGCTTCTTCCTGTGCGGTACCCCAAATAAAAGGCACATCTTTCTTTGTAAGCTCATTGAGAGGTGCAGCAATGGTGCTGAAATCACTCACAAAACGCCTATAGAATCCAGCGAGGCCAAGAAAACTCCTCACTTGTGTGACCGTTTTGGGCTGCGGCCAACTCTCAATAGCTTCAATCTTGGCTTTATCAACTTCAATTCCCTGTGGAGTAACAACATAGCCAAGAAAAGATACTCGGTCGGTGCAAAAGGTGCACTTCCCAAGGTTACCAAACAAACGTGCATCACGTAGAGCAATAAAAACAGCACGTAAATGTTCCAAATGTTCTTCCAAAGATTTGCTATAAATCAGAATATCATCAAAATAGACTACCACAAATCGTCCAATGAAAGCACGTAAAACTTCGTTCATTAATCTCATGAAAGTAAGGTGCATTAGTTAACCCAAACGGCATGACTAACCACTCATATAAACCAAACTTAGTTTTAAATGCTGTTTTCCATTCATCACCCAATTTCATACGAATTTGATGGTATCCACTACGCAAATCAACTTTGGAGAATATTGTAGAGCCACTCAATTCATCAAGCATATCATCTAGCCTAGGAATAGGATGACGATAACGAATAGTAATATTATTAATGCCTCTACAATCAACACACATACGTGACGTACCATCCTTTTTAGGCACTAGTATAATAGGAACAGCACAAGGACTAAGAGATTCACGTATATAACCTTTGTCGAGTAGCTCCTGTACTTGACGCATAATCTCCTTCGTCTCCTCTGGATTGGTACGGTATGGTGCACGGTTGGGTAGCGATGCACCGGGAATTAAGTCAATTTGATGCTCAATCCCTCGAATGGGTGGTAATCCCGGTGGCACGTCTTGTGGAAAGACGTCAGCGAACTCCTGCATAATGTTAGTGACAGCAGGGGGCAAAGAGGAAGGCACGTCCTCGAATGAAAATAATGCCTCTTTGCACACAAAAGCATAGCAAACAGATTTGCTGAAATCTAGCTCATCAATATCAGATTTGGTGGCAAATAAACATGCACTTTTCAATTTAATTTCAGAAGCAACACTAGATGGTTTATTATTAGGCTTCATTTGTTGCTGATAGAGGCAAAGGTGTCCCGTCTTTCGATGAGATGATGGAAATCGCTTTGGTGGAAGTCGACTTTGACGATCCGACTACGAACGTGCGAGGACGTCGCGCCTTAGCAATCGCTAAACCAACTCCGAGAGGTTATTGACCACGCCGGAGCACGATCAACCTGACCACGAGGGTCTGTTTCCTGCGAGCAAACGAAGAACAAGCAAGAAACTAAGATTGCAATCTGGATATTGCGAATATAAGATGAAAGCTTTATTGATCAAGGTGGGGTTCTGTGACGCCTTTGTCTGGTCGTTGAACACAAACGAAGTACGCGAAGTTGCAGCTATGGCGAACTTTTAATCTAAACAAAACCCAAAGTCTAAACGGTGCCCTAAGGGCTGTATATATGGAGGAAGAGAGGGGGAATTTCGTGGCCCTTGGTGGAGGGGTCCGAAATCAACCCTATCTCTTGTTTCCCCACACATACGGACTCTAAAAATAGCCTATACTTATGTATTTCGAAATTACATGGGCCTGGCACAATAAAAAGGTGACGCAGCACCTATAATAGCCTCTGGACGAAATTTATGAAGTGGCATCTTGTATATTTCGTCCAAGGCTTCATGCACTCTTATGGTGGCTTCAAAGTCCTGAAATCATCACTTGTAACTCCGTTCTGGTTCCCCTTGCGCATGGCATCATCTCCATGCTTGCTCTTGCTCCAATGTCCATCCTTCTCCAAGCTAGGCCCTTCATTTGTAAGCAAAACAAATGTATCCAATTTAGGCAGCATCATATTCTCATGAACATTAGAATCATTACCAAGAAACGAAAGTACCTGATAATTTAATTGGCGTGCGCGAGCTCTAGTAATTGGTCCAGTATATGTAGCAGTAGGGGCTGTGGGTGTAACAATGGTATTGATGTCCTCATCATCCTCCCCTTCTTAAAATGAAGTCGTCCTCGACGGAAGCTCATTTTCCTACCCAAATAAGGCTTCAAATCTGCAATGTTAAAAGTGGGACTAACCCCAAAATCTGCAGGCAGCTCAAGTTTATATGCATTATCATTTATTTTCTCTAACACCTTAAAGGGACCATCAGCACGTGGCATTAGCTTTGATTTGCGCAAATTAGGAAATCTATCTTTACGCAAATGTAACCAAACAAGATCTCCAGGTGCAAACACAACATGTTTTCTACCCTTATCTCCAGCAAGTTTATATTTAGCATTCATACGCTCAATGTTTTCCTTAGTTAACTCATGCATTTTTAAAATCAATTCAGAACGTTCTTTAGCATCAAAATTAACCTTCTCCGAAGATGGAAGAGGCAACAAATCAATAGGTGCACGAGGTAGGAAACCATACACAATTTCAAAAGGGCACATCTTAGTAGTAGAATGCAATGAACGATTATAAGCAAATTCAATATGAGGCAAGCATTCTTCCCACATTTTCTTATTATTCTTCAAAACAGCCCTAAGCATAGTAGACAATGTTCTATTGACTACTTCAGTTTGTCCATCAGTTTGGGGGTGACAAGTAGTACTAAATAGCAGTTTAGTCCCCAACTTAGCCCATAAACATCTCCAAAAGTGGCTAAGAAATTTAGTATCACGATCTGAAACAATAGTATTTGGCACACCATGCAAGCGAATAATTTCACGAAAGAACAAATCAGCAACATTAACAGCATCATCGCTTTTATGACATGGTATAAAGTGTGCCATTTTCGAGAATCTATCCACGACAACAAATATGCTATCCCTCCCCTTCTTTGTTCGAGGTAAACCTAAAACAAAGTCCATAGATATATCCTCCCAAGGAACACTAGGTACAGGCAAAGGCATATATAAACCATGAGGATTGAGTCGTGACTTAGCTTTTTGACATGTAGTGCAGCGAGCAACAAAACGCTCAACATCCCGTCTCATCTTTGGCCAAAAGAAATGTGTAGCAAGTACGTCCTCCGTCTTCTTCACGCCAAAGTGTCCCATTAATCCTCCCCCATGCGCCTCCTGCAACAGCAAAAGACGAACGGAGCTAGCTGGAATGCATAGCTTGTTAGCACGAAACACAAATCCATCGTTAACGACAAACTTGTTCCACATTCTTCCTTCTTTACAATTCTGCATTACATCTTTAAAATCAGCATCATGCACATATTGATCTTTGATGGTCTCCAAACCAAATATTTTGAAGTCAAGTTGTGAAAGCATAGTATAGCGACGAGACAATGCATCAGCAATAACATTTTCTTTTCCCTTCTTGTGTTTAATGACATAAGGGAAAGTCTCAATGAATTCAACCCATTTAGCATGTCTACGATTCAGTTTAGCTTGACTTTTAATATGTTTCAAAGATTCATGATCAGAATGTATAACAAATTCTTTGGGCCATAAATAATGTTGCCATGTTTCTAAAGTCCGAACAAGAGCATATAATTCTTTATCATAAGTAGAATAATTCAGACTAGGCCCACTCAATTTTTCAGAAAAGTATGCAACAGGTTTGCCATCTTGTAATAACACACCTCCTAATCCAATTCCACTAGCATCACATTCAAGCTCAAAAGTCTTATTAAAATCAGGAAGTTGGAGTAAAGGAGCATGTGTCAACTTATCTTTCAATACCAAGAAGGCTTCTTCCTGTGCGGTACCCCACAGAAAAGGCACATCTTTCTTTGTAAGCTCATTGAGAGGTGCAGCAATGGTGCTGAAATCTCTCACAAAACGCCTATAGAATCCAGCGAGGCCAAGGAAACTCCTCACTTGTGTGACCGTTTTGGGCTGTGGCCAACTCTCAATAGCTTCAATTTTGGCTTTATCAACTTCAATTCCCTGTGGAGTAACAACATAGCCAAGAAAAGATACTCGGTCGGTGCAAAAGGTGCACTTTCCAAGGTTACCAAACAAACGTGCATCACGTAGAGCAATAAAAACAGCACGTAAATGTTCCAAATGTTCCTCCAAAGATTTGCTATAAATCAATATGTCATCAAAGTAAACTACCACAAATCGTCCAATGAAAGCACGTAAAACTTCGTTCATTAACCTCATGAAAGTACTAGGTGCATTAGTTAACCCAAAAGGCATGACTAACCACTCATATAATCCAAACTTAGTTTTAAATGCTGTTTTCCATTCATCTCCCAATTTCATACGAATTTGATGGTATCCACTACGCAAATCAACTTTGGAGAATATTGTAGAGCCACTCAATTCATCAAGCATATCATCTAGCCTAGGAATAGGATGACGATAACGAATAGTAATATTATTGATGCCTCTACAATCAACGCACATACGCGACGTACCATCCTTTTTCGGCACTAAAATGATAGGAACAGCACAAGGACTAAGGGATTCGCGTATATAACCTTTGTCGAGCAGTTCTTGTACTTGACGCATAATCTCCTTCGTCTCCTCTGGATTGGTACGGTATGGTGCACGGTTGGGTAATGATGCACCGGGAATTAAGTCAATTTGATGCTCAATCCCGCGAATAGGTGGTAATCCCGGTGGCACGTCTTGTGGAAAGACATCAGCGAACTCCTGCAAAATGTTAGTGACAGCAGGAGGCAAAGAGGAAGGCACGTCCTCGAATGAAAATAATGCCTCTTTGCACACAAAAGCATAGCAAACAGATTTGCTAAAATCTAGATCATCAATATCAGATTTGGTGGCAAGTAAACATGCACTGTTCAATTTAATTTCAGAAGCAACACTAGATTGTTTATTATTATTAGGCTGCATTTGTTGCTCAAATTCTTTTGCCACAATCTGATTTTCACTCTTAGTTTTCTCCTGTTTTGCTTTATTAGCTCTATTAAGATCATCTTTCAAAATGGAATCAGGAGTCATAGGAAGCAAAGTAATATTTTTATCCTTATGAACAAGAGTATACTGATTGTTTCTACCATGGTGAATAGAATTTTTATCAAATTGCCATGGTCTACCAAGTAATAAGGAACATGCTTGCATAGGTACCACATCACAATCAACATAATCAGCATATGTAGAGATACTAAAATGCACACGAACAGTACGTGTTACCTTAACCTTGCCGCTGTTGTTGAACCATTGGATGTAGTAAGGATGTGGATGTGGTCTTGTGGTGAGAGATAGCTTCTCCACCATCTCCATGCTAGCCAAGTTGTTGCAACTCCCTCCATCTATGATCACGCGAACAGAACGTTCCTTCACAACTCCCTTTGTATGGAACAAATTATGCCTCTGATTTTGCTCAGCTTGTGTAACCTGCACACTCAAAACACGTTGAGCAACTAAACATTCATACCTGTCAGCATCTTCAGGAGCCATGTATTGCGTCTCATGATCAGAATCTTCTCCACCGTGTTCGTCACGTGTAATAAGAGCCAAAGTCTCCTCATCATAGTCACTAGCGGACTCATACCCACCATCCTCAGTAACAATCATCACACGCTTAGAGGGGCATTCTCTCGCATAATGACCTCCACCCTTGCAACGTCGACAAATAATATCATGTGTTTGCCCTGTTGATGCCATGGATGAAGAAGAGCTCTTTGCAGGCCCAGAAGATGTGCTCTTGGCAGATAGTGGTGATTGTGCCTGCTTTATTGTATCACGGTTGGAGGTGGCAGCCGACGGAGGCGCCGGTGTAGCAGAACGTGTGGAAGTAGATGATGCACGTGGTGTCCATGATGAAGGTCGACCTGCAGAAAAGTTAGTCCGCGCCAATGCCTGTCGATCCTGCACTTCACGTTCAGCTTTACAAGCAAGATGGAATAAACGAGTGATATTAGTATACTCCTTATAATCTAGAATGGTCTGAATCTCTCTATTTAATCCACCCAGAAAACGTGCAAGCATAGCTTCATTCTCCTCAACAATACCACATCTAATCATGCCAGTTTGTAATGCCTGATAATATTCTTCTACAGAATTTTTTCCTTGTCTTAAGCGCTGTAATTTTTGAAGCAATTCACGTTGATAATATGGTGGAACCCAACGAGTACGCATAGCAGTTTTCAAAGCAGCCCAAGTAGCGGGAATAGGATATAATCTACAATGTTCAGACCACCATACACATGCAAAACTAGTGAAAGCACAAACAGCAGCAGCAACCCGTCTCTCCTCGGGATATTGTAAACATGTAAAACGTTGTTCAGTTTCTAACTCCCAAGTAAGATATATATCAGGAACATATCTACCCTCAAATGGTGGAATATTCAATTTCAGTTTAGGAATATGGACATCATCTCGTACCTGAGGTGGTGGTGCAGGCCTACCATTACGAATATATACCTGAGGTCGACCTGGTGGTGGTGGTGCTGGTGGCTGCACGTAGTGCTGATTTTGATCAACCTCATCCTCATAATCGCCCACATACTCATCATCCTCCTGGGTACCAGCAGCAGCAGTAGCAAGGGCCAAAGAAGCATCAACAACATGAACAGCAGCACCAGAAGTTTGGCCATCCTCAATAGGAACACGCTTCGCTCGTCCATACTGATTCGAAAGGATGCGTTGTTGTTGTTGTTGTCGTTGGAGAGGTGCGTTAGGTGCAGCGGGTGGTGGTGGTGGAAGACGCGCGAGCAATTCATTAAACTTGTTATCGAGCTTTGTTTCGAACGTCTTCTCCATGCCATCTATCTTCTCCATGGCCTCTTCAAATCTGTTTAGCACATCTTGCACCTGTCCACTCATCATTTGCTGAAATTTATCATGCAAATCCTTATTCGTCATGTTCTCCCAGTCAGTCTCGTCGGCTTGTGATCCTGGCATGGTTAGCAGCAATAGAAACACACAAGAATATGATCCTACAGACTACTAACAAGAGGTGGTGGTGGGTGTCACAAATCCGTCAAGCAAATCTCAAATTCTTACCAGTTCTTACCCAGCAGCAGGCGGTGATCGGCAACCGTTGTAGTCAAAAACTCTCAAAGCTTGGATAGAGCGATTACCAGGGAGAGTCAAACGCACGACGTAGATGTATGTGGAGCTGGGAAGGCTTATAATATGGTAGCAAAAAGGGTCAGCAATAATCAATTCAGAGATGCAAAGTTGAATAAACGCTCAACGACGGTACTGTGCTGGTCCTAGGCTAGACCGTGCTAGAGACGCGACCCTAGAACACTAACAAAATCACGGCGCTGCACGTAAACAAGGGAAAAGCACACTCTGGATTTATTTTTTTTTCGCTCTTTTTTTTGCGCTCTTTTTTTTTTGCGCTGCTCTTTTTTTTTTTGCGAAAAATCACTATAATGGCGAGTGTCTCAAAACTCTTCCTAGGTCAAACTGACAGGATGGGTACGAAATTTTTTCGACCAATTTTTTTTTCGTTTTTTCGACTGCCCGGACCCAAAAACTGGAAACGGGTCAAAAAAAACTTCCTATAATGGCACCTGTCTCAAAACACTCAGAAACACCTAAAAATAAGATAGCCAGAATTTTTTTCGAAAAATGCGTTTTCGAAAAATTTTGGGCCTAAACGGAGCGTGGTTTCCAGACTCCGGCAAGGAAACACGAATCGGAAACTAGATGTGATAGAGGCTAAGGTGTCCCGTCTTTCGATGAGATGATGGATTTCGCTTTGGTGGAAGTCGACTTTGACGATCCGACTACGAACGTGCGAGGACGTCGCGCCTTAGCAATCGCTAAACCAACTCCGAGAGGTTATTGACCACGCCGGAGCACGATCAACCTGACCACGAGGGTCTGTTTCCTGCGAGCAAACGAAGAACAAGCAAGAAACTGAGATTGCAATCTGGATATTGCGAATATAAGATGAAAGCTTTATTGATCAAGGTGGGGTTCTGTGACGCCTTTGTCTGGTCGTTGAACACAAACGAAGTACGCGAAGTTGCAGCTATGGCGAACTTTTAATCTAAACAAAACCCAAAGTCTAAACGGTGCCCTAAGGGCTGTATATATGGAGGAAGAGAGGGGGAATTTCGTGGCCCTTGGTGGAGGGTCCGAAATCAACCCTATCTCTTGTTTCCCCACACATACGGACTCTAAAAATAGCCTATACTTATGTATTTCGAAATTACATGGGCCTGGCCCAATAAAAAGGTGACGCAGCACCTATAATAGCCTCTGGACGAAATTTATGAAGTGGCATCTTGTATATTTCGTCCAAGGCTTCATGCACTCTTATGGTGGCTTCAAAGTCCTGAAATCATCACTTGTAACTTCGTTCTGGTTCCCCTTGTGCATGGCATCTTCTCCATGCTTGCTCTTGCTCCAATGTCCATCCTTCTCCAAGCTAGGCCCTTCATTTGTAAGCAAAACAAATGTATCCAATTTAGGCAGCATCATATTCTCATGAACATTAGAATCATTACAAAGAAACGAAAGTACCTGATAATTTAATTGGCGTGCGCGAGCTCTAGTAATTGGTCCAGTATATGTAGCAGTAGGGGCTGTGGGTGTAACAATGGTATTGATGTCCTCATCAAGATGGATCCCGAAAACAAACCTTAGAAGCAAGGAACTCGGATTGGTGGTGGGAATATGGTTGTGGTATATGGCAGCGGTGGTGGTAGCGGTGGTAGTATATGGATATGGATCGGTGGTGGTATATGGACACGGATTGGTGGTGGTATATGGATACGGATTCGGAGTGGTGGTGGTAGATGGCAGGGGCGATGATGATGGTGCGGCGGCGGCGTGACAACTTATGACCAGAACTCGAAACTCTAAAAGACTAGACTCTAAGACCAGCAACTAGACCGACGATGCAACCGCAAATTCAACAAAGCAAAACCCTAAAAAGATTATGCAAAGGCTCAGATTGGTTCGGATATGATGAACTAACCCTAACTTTTTTTTGTGGCTTTTTCGTGGACTATAGGTATGAAGAACAGACTCGATCTAAACTACGAAAAACTGGAAAATCTCACCGAGCAACCTGGAAATCTGATACCACTTGATAGAGGCAAAAGTGTCCCGTCTTTCGATGAGATGATGGAAATCGCTTTGGTGGAAGTCGACTTTGACGATCCGACTACGAACGTGCGAGGACGTCGCGCCTTAGCAATCGCTAAACCAACTCCGAGAGGTTATTGACCACGCCGGAGCACGATCAACCTGACCACGAGGGTCTGTTTCCTGCGAGCAAACGAAGAACAAGCAAGAAACTAAGATTGCAATCTGGATATTGCGAATATAAGATGAAAGCTTTATTGATCAAGGTGGGGTTCTGTGACGCCTTTGTCTGGTCGTTGAACACAAACGAAGTACGCGAAGTTGCAGCTATGGCGAACTTTTAATCTAAACAAAACCCAAAGTCTAAACGGTGCCCTAAGGGCTGTATATATGGAGGAAGAGAGGGGGAATTTCATGGCCCTTGGTGGAGGGGTCCGAAATCAACCCTATCTCTTGTTTCCCCTCACATACGGACTCTAAAAATAGCCTATACTTATGTATTTCGAAATTACATGGGCCTGGCCCAATAAAAAGGTGACGCAGCACCTATAATAGCCTCTGGACGAAATTTATGAAGTGGCATCTTGTATATTTCGTCCAAGGCTTCATGCACTCTTATGGTGGCTTCAAAGTCCTGAAATCATCACTTGTAACTCCGTTCTGGTTCCCCTTGCGCATGGCATCATCTCCATGCTTGCTCTTGCTCCAATGTCCATCCTTCTCCAAGCTAGGCCCTTCATTTGTAAGCAAAACAAATGTATCCAATTTAGGCAGCATCATATTCTCATGAACATTAGAATCATTACCAAGAAACGAAAGTACCTGATAATTTAATTGGCGTGCGCGAGCTCTAGTAATTGGTCCAGTATATGTAGCAGTAGGGGCTGTGGGTGTAACAATGGTATTGATGTCCTCATCAGTTGCTCAAATTCTTTTGCCACAATCTGATTTTCACTCTTATTCTTCTCCTGTTTTGCTTTATTAGCTCTATTAATATCATCTTTCAAAATAGAATCAGGAGTCATAGGAAGCAAAGTAATATTTTTATCCTTATGAACAAGAGTATAATGATTGTTTCTACCATGGTGTACAGCATTTTTATCAAATTGCCATGGTCTACCAAGTAATAAGGAACATGCTTGCATAGGTACCACATCACAATCAACATAATCAGCATATGTAGAGATACTAAAATGCACACGAACAGTACGTTTTACCTTAACCTTGCCGCTGTTGTTGAACCATTGGATGTAGTAAGGATGTGGATGTGGTCTTGTGGTGAGAGAAAGCTTCTCCACCATCTCCATGCTAGCCAAGTTGTTGCAGCTCCCTCCGTCTATGATGACGCGCACAGAACGTTCCTTCACAACTCCCTTGGTATGGAACAAATTGTGCCTCTGATTTTGCTCAGCTTGTGTGACCTGCACACTCAAAACACGTTGAGCAACTAAACATTCATACCTGTCAGCATCTTCAGGAGCCATGTATTGCGTCTCATGATCAGAATCATCTCCACCATGTTCTTCATGTGTAATAAGAGCCAAAGTCTCCTCATCATAGTCACTAGCGGACTCATATCCACCATCCTCAGTAGCAATCATCACACGCTGAGATTTGCATTCTCTCGCAAAATGTCCTCTTCCCTTACAACAACGACAAATAATATCACTTGTGTGCCCTGTTGACGCCATGGAAGAAGAAGAGCTCTGTGCAGGCCCGGCAGGTGTGCTCTTGGCAGATAGTGGTGGTTGTGCCTGCTTTCTTGTATCACGGTTGGAGGTGGCACCTGAAGGAGGTGATGGTGCAGTGGAAGTAGATGATGCACGTGGTGTCCATGATGAAGGTCGACCTGCAGAAAAGTTAGTGCGCGCCAATGCCTGTCGATCCTGCACTTCACGTTCAGCTTTACAAGCAAGATGGAATAAACGAGTGATATTATTATAATCCTTATAGTCTAGAATGGTCTGAATATCTCTATTTAATCCACCCAGAAAACATGCAAGCATAGCTTCATTCTCCTCAACAATACCACATCTAATCAAGCCAGTTTGTAATTCCTGATAATATTCTTCTACAGAATTTTTTCCTTGTCTTAAGCGCTGCAATTTTTGAAGTAATTCACGTTGATAATATGGTGGAACCCAACGAGTACGCATAGCAGTTTTCAAAGCAGCCCAAGTAGCTGGAACAGGATATAATCTACAATGTTCAGACCACCAAACACATGCAAAGCTAGTGAAAGCACAAACAGCAGCAGGAACACGTCTCTCCTCAGGATATTGTAAACATGTAAATCGTTGTTCAGTTTCTAACTCCCAAGTAAGATATATATCAGGAACATATCTACCCTCAAATGGTGGAATATTCAATTTCAGTTTAGGGAGATGGTCATGATCTCGTACCTGAGGGGGAGCCCTAACATTGCCATTATTTGCATGTGGACGACCTGGTGGTTGTGGTGCTGGTGGTTGCACGTAGTTCTGATGTTGATCAACCTCATCCTCGTAATCTCCCACATAATCATCCTCCTCGGTACCAGCAGCAGTAGTAGCAGGAGCCAAAGAAGCACCAACAGCAGTAGCAGCGGCACCAGAATTTTGTCCAAGCTCAATAGGAACACGCTGAGCTCGTCCGTACTGATTCGGAAGGGGGCGTAGTTGTCGTCGTTGCAGAGGTGCGATAGGTGCAGCCGGCGGTGGTTGTGGAAAACGCGCGAGCAATTCATCAAACTTGCTATCAAGCTTTGTTTCAAACGTCTTCTCAATGCCATCTATCTTCTCCATGGCCTCGTCAAATCTGTTTAGCACATCTTGCACCTGTCCACTCATCAGTTGCTGAAATTTATCATGTAGTTGTTTGTTCGTCAGGTTCTCCCAATCAGTCTCATCGGCTTGTGATCCTACCATGGTTAGCAGCAAATAGAAACACAGAAGAATATGATCCTACAGAGTACTAAGAAGTGGTGGTGGTGTATCACAAACCCGTCAAGCAAATCTCAAATTCTTACCAGTTCTTACCCAGCAGCAGGCGGTGATCGGCAACCGTTGTAGTCAAAACTCTCAAAGCTTGGATAGAGCGATTACCAGGGAGAGTCCAACGCACGACGTAGATGTATGTGGAGCTGGGAAGGCTTATAATATGGTAGCAAAAAGGGTCAGCAATAATCAATTCAGAGATGCAAAGTTGAATAAACGCTCAACGACGGTACTGTGCTGGTCCTAGGCTAGACCGTGCTAGAGACGCGAGCCTAGAACACTAACAAAATCACGACACTGCACGTAAACAAGGGAAAAGCACACTCTGGATTTTTTTTGTCGCTCTTTTTTTTTTGCGCTCTTTTTTTTTTGCGCTGCTCTTTTTTCTTTCTTTTTTTTTCCGAAACCTACTCCGGCAAGGAAACACGAATCGGAAACTAGATGGATCCCGAGAACAAACCTAATAAGCAAGGAACTCGGATTGGTGGTGGATATATGGTGGTGGTATATGGCAGCGGTGGTGGTAGCGGTGGTAGTATATGGATATGGATCGGTGGTGGTATATGGACACGGATTGGTGGTGGTATATGGATACGGATTCGGAGCGGTGGTGGTAGATGGCAGGGGCGATGATGATGGTGCGGCGGCGGCGTGACAACTTATGACCAGAACTCGAAACTCTAAAAGACTAGACTCTAAGACCAGCAACTAGACCGACGATGCAACCGCAAATTCAACAAAGCAAAACCCTAAAAAGATTATGCAAAGGCTCAGATTGGTTCGGATATGATGAACTAACCCTAAATTTTTTTTGTGGCTTTTTCGTGGACTATAGGTATGAAGAACAGACTCGATCTAAACTACGAAAAACTGGAAAATCTCACCGAGCAACCTGGAAATCTGATACCACTTGATAGAGGAAAAGGTGTCCCGTCTTTCGATGAGATGATGGATATCGCTTTGGTGGAAGTCGACTTTGACGATCCGACTACGAACGTGCGAGGACGTCGCGCCTTAGCAATCGCTAAACCAACTCCGAGAGGTTATTGACCACGCCGGAGCACGATCAACCTGACCACGAGGGTCTGTTTCCTGCGAGCAAACGAAGAACAAGCAAGAAACTGAGATTGCAATCTGGATATTGCGAATATAAGATGAAAGCTTTATTGATCAAGGTGGGGTTCTGTGACGCCTTTGTCTGGTCGTTGAACACAAACGAAGTACGCGAAGTTGCAGCTATGGCGAACTTTTAATCTAAACAAAACCCAAAGTCTAAACGGTGCCCTAAGGGCTGTATATATGGAGGAAGAGAGGGGAATTTCGTGGCCCTTGGTGGAGGGTTCTGAAATCAACCCTATCTCTTGTTTCCCCACACATACGGACTTTAAAATAGCCTGTACTTATGTATTTCGAAATTACATGGGCCTGGTGATGAGGACATGACTACCTTGGATATGACCAAAAATATTGCATATATGCATATTTGTCAGGTGATTTCTAGTGCAAACTATTCAATAATCTATTTATGTTATCCAGAACAAAAATACTTCACACACTTTTGTGTTTTGTCTAATTGCAGGTGTATGGGACATTTGTACAATCCACATATGAAGATAAGGAAAAAAGAGATGTTTATTTGCTGTCCAAAAAGTTCTCTCACGTCACTTTTGGCCCAAGAGAAGATAGAGTCCAAGTCTCTCACGTTCTGGATTCAGATTCGGACTGCACAGACATACCTGACTCAAAACGCACACAAGTTTTTCATACGGACTCCGAATTGGGTGATTCTTTTTTTGTTGGAAACTAGATTTTGTGCACTTTCCAACCCAATTGGAATCACCTTCAAATTCGTCCGGAGCGTTGAGTTGTGGACGAAACAATCTGATGCTGCAGCAGAATCCGAGTCAAACTACAAGTCCAAAGGTGTTACATCACCTCCACTTGGGCCCATTGGCCTTGTACAACCTAGATTTAGTTTTAGGCTGCCTTGGGACGTCCTCCCACCTCCTTGGCCGCCACCCCTTGCTCCTATATAAGTAGATCCATCTAGTAGCTTTTCCTTGGGATTTGTTTAGTTAAAAGTTAGCCATTGCAACTTTGTGTGCTTTGTTTGTGTCCAACGACCAGACCAAGACCACTTTTCGGATCCCCACCATTATCAATACTTCATACATATTCGCGATATTCAGATTGCTTTTATCATATTCTTGCTTGTTCTTCGATTGCTTGCAGGAATAGACCTTCGTGGTCAGGTTGATCGTGCTCCGGTGTGGTCAATAACCTCTCGGAGTTGGTTTAGCGATTGCTAAGGCACAACGTTCTTGCGCGTTTGTAGTCGGATCGTCAAAGTCGTCTCCACCAAATCGATAGTTATCATCTCATCGAAAGATCGGGACACCCCGCCTCTATCAAGTGGTATCAGTTTTCAGGTTGCTCGGTGAGATTTTACAGTTTTTCATAGTTTAGATCGCATCTGTCATTCATACCTACAGTCCATGATAAAGCCACAAAAAAAAGTTAGATCTGTTCATCCTTTATCCAAGCCAGTCTGAGCCTTTGCAATTTTCTATTCATTGCTTGCATAGTTGAATTATCGGTTGCATCGTCGTGTCAGTTGCTGGTCTTAGTGTCTAGTTCCTTTAGAGTTTCGAGTTCTGTTCACATTAGTCACGCCGCCGCTGCATCATTATCTCTTCCGCTGTCCACCACCCATCCATCAATTTCCACCACGTGCTACCCACCATTCATTGTCATAATAATAGTTGAGATCGTTCACATCCTCACTTGATCCAATCTGCATCTTATCTAGTTTGTTTTGGAAAGAGGGAGAAAAAAAAGAAAGAAAAAAAAACGAGAGAAAAAAAAAGAGAAAAAAAAGTCAGAGAAAAAAAGGAGAAAAAAAATCAAAAAAATCGGCACAAACTTTTTCAGAGGAAAGTTGGAGACAAAGTTGTTGTATATCCTGCTTGGCAGTTGTTTTTCATCATTATCTTCACTGCCGTTGTGATCTTCACTTATATCTTGCTGTCAAGAGCTACTTAGTATCCTACATTGATGCTAGTTGTGCTACGCCGTGACCTCATTAGTGTTCTAGGCTCGCGTCTCTAGTCCGGTCTAGCCTAGGACCAGCACAGTACCGTCGTTGAGCGTTTATTCAACATTGCATCTTTGAATTGATTATTGCTAATCTTTTGCTACCATATATAGCCAACCCAGCTCCACATATTTCTACACCGTGTATAAGTACGCTCCCCTGCCAATCGCTTTACTCAATATTCGGAGTTACTTGACACCGCTGGTTGCCGATCACCGCCTGCTGCATGGTAAGAACTTGTAAGACATTGATATTTGCTTTACTGTGAGCGTTTTACCACCACATCCTAGTAGTTATAGGAACATTATTTTTGGGTTTTGTTTCTTGTTCTACTAATCATGACAGGATCCAGAGTCAATTCATGGGCTTTGTCGATCGCGGGAGACGTGCCACCACCTTTGCAAATACCACAACCGTCACGAGAGGTGCACAAACATCCAAATGCACATGATCAGGTTAATGTATCTATACCACCATTTAATGGCCGTTTTAAACCTGCTTTATATATTGAATGGGAGTTCGACATAAAAAATATATTTGCTTCCCATAATTTCGATGAACATAAAAAGGTTAAGGTTGCGGTTGGTTCTTTCACTGGATATGCTTTGGTTTGGTGGAGTGAATATTGTCGGTTACACCCTGATTATATACCTACTACTTGGGATGATTTGAAACTTGCCATGCGACATACTTTCGTCCCTGCTTATTATACTCGTGACATGATTAAGAAGTTGCAACACTTAAAACAAGGTAGTGAAACTGTAACAAAATATTATGATGATTTACAAACTACCTTGTTGCATTCCTCTTTACAAGAAAGTGAAGATGATTTTATGGATAGATTTTGGGGGGGATTAAACCGTGATATTCAAGAGATACTAATTCATGAAGAGTGTTATCCTATGGACCATTTGTTTCATCTTGCTTGCAAAGCTGAACAGGAAATAAAACGACGTGTTGGCCACGAGGAGAACAAGCGCACGGTGCACATTCCAAGACTTGATATGATTGTTCCTTCAACTACTAGGCATACTATGACAACCACATCCGTTGTTGTCAGGACTACATCACCTCCATCATGTGACACATCGCCCCCGAGAGTGTCTACATCATCTGAGTTGATCATAAGAGGTAATGACAAAGGTACTGATCTTCCATCTCTACATGAGAATGATGAATGCCTTGTCAATTTGAATGCACCATCTAATGAGCTACCCACTACTTTGATCACACCACCTATTTTAGAGGACTACATTGATAATTTGACTTTGCCATGTGATCAAACAACTGAAATACCAACAATTTTGAGTGCACCCATTGAATTAACTATTGATGCAAAAGAACCAATGTTTAATCATTTTGATATGACCTCTAATCTTGGTGATGATTCTGTGTTGAATGACTTATTGCATATTTGCTTGTTTAAGCATGTTGTAGCATGTAAATTTGATGCAAGTAATGTTTATTCACCAATGTTGGGATGGTTTAATGATGAACATTGTCAATCTTTTGAAATGAATAAGAGCTTCACTTATATGTGCAAACTGAGTTGCAATATTTTCATGCCTTCTACTTCTTGTGCTAATTTTTTGGCTTTAGATTTTATGAACTATGCAAGTTACTCATCTATTCATGTGTCATATATGCAAAAATCAAGGGAAGTAAAAATGGATGACATATACATATACAACATGTACACCTTGTCTCTTTTGTTAGCCACATTTCAGATTAAGGAACGCCGAGGACGGCTTTATTTTCAAGAAGGGGAGGATGATGAGGACATGACTACCTTGGATATGACCAAAAATATTGCATATATGCATATTTGTCAGGTGATTTCTAGTGCAAACTATTCAATAATCTATTTATGTTATCCAGAACAAAAATACTTCACACACTTTTGTGTTTTGTCTAATTGCAGGTGTATGGGACATTTGTACAATCCACATATGAAGATAAGGAAAAAAGAGATGTTTATTTGCTGTCCAAAAAGTTCTCTCACGTCACTTTTGGCCCAAGAGAAGATAGAGTCCAAGTCTCTCACGTTCTGGATTCAGATTCGGACTGCACAGACATACCTGACTCAAAACGCACACAAGTTTTTCATACGGACTCCGAATTGGGTGATTCTTTTTTTGTTGGAAACTAGATTTCATGCACTTTCCAACCCAATTGGAATCACCTTCAAATTCGTCCGGAGCGTTGAGTTGTGGACGAAACAATCTGATGCTGCAGCAGAATCCGAGTCAAACTACAAGTCCAAAGGTGTTACATCACCTCCACTTGGGCCCATTGGCCTTGTACGACCTAGATTTAGTTTTAGGCTGCCTTGGGACGTCCTCCCACCTCCTTGGCCGCCACCCCTTGCTCCTATATAAGTAGATCCATCTAGTAGCTTTTCCTTGGGATTTGTTTAGTGAAAAGTTAGCCATTGCAACTTTGTGTGCTTCGTTTGTGTCCAACGACCAGACCAAGACCACTTTTCGGATCCCCACCATTATCAATACTTCATACATATTCGCGATATTCAGATTGCTTTTATCATATTCTTGCTTGTTCTTCGATTGCTTGCAGGAATAGACCTTCGTGGTCAGGTTGATCGTGCTCCGGTGTGGTCAATAACCTCTCGGAGTTGGTTTAGCGATTGCTAAGGCACAACGTTCTTGCGCGTTTGTAGTCGGATCGTCAAAGTCGTCTCCACCAAATCGATAGTTATCATCTCATCGAAAGATCGGGACACCCCGCCTCTATCACCTGGCCCAATAAAAAGGTGACGCAGCACCTATAATAGCCTCTGGACGAAATTTATGAAGTGGCATCTTGTATATTTCGTCCAAGGCTTCATGCACTCTTATGGTGGCTTCAAAGTCCTGAAATCATCACTTGTAACTCCGTTCTGGTTCCCCTTGCGCATGGCATCATCTCCATGCTTGCTCTTGCTTCAATGTCCATCCTTCTCCAAGCTAGGCCCTTCATTTGTAAGCAAAACAAATGTATCCAATTTAGGCAGCATCATATTCTCATGAACATTAGAATCATTACCAAGAAACGAAAGTACCTGATAACTTAATTGGCGTGCGCGAGCTCTAGTAATTGGTCCAGTATATGTAGCAGTAGGGGTTGTGGGTGTAACAATGGTATTGATGTCCTCATCATCATGGGTCCTTGTGGGGTTGGATGTGTCGATGTAGAGTCCATGGGGATGATGGAAGGATGCTCCGCATCATCTCCCCTCCCTTGGGAAAGATCCGACCTCGGATCAAAATCTTCATCACCATGGAAAGGCGAGAGGTCTTTGACGTTGAAGATGTCGCTCACGTTGTACTTGTCTCGTGGGAGTTCAATCTTGTAGGCGTTGTCGTTGTAGCGTGCTAGCACCTTGAATGGTCCATCAGCTTGAGGTAGTAGTTTGGACTTGCGTTCGTTGGGGAAGCGATCCTTGCGAAGGTGTAGCCACACGAGATCACCTATGTTGAAGATCATGGGTTGCTTGTTGATGTTGAGCTCGGTCGCTAGTCGATGTACTTGGCACTCGATGATGTTCCTTGTATCTTCATGCATCTTCTTGATGTAGCTTGCTCGTGCACTCGCATCCATGTTGGTGCGCTCTTGTAGAGGAAGAGGTAGAATGTCCAATGGGGACAACGGGTCGAAGCCGTAGACGACCTCGAAGGGGGACTTGCCGGTAGTCGAATGTCTTGCACGGTTGTAGGCGTACTCGACGATGGGTAGACACGCCTCCCACTCCTTGATGTTCTTCTTGATCAAGACGCGAAGTAGAGTGGATAGTGTCCGGTTCGTCACCTCCGTTTGGCCGCCGGTTTGAGGATGGTATGCGGATGAGAACAAGAGCTTGATTCCGAGCTTGGCGCATAGAGTCTTCCAAAAGTAACTCAAGAACTTGACGTCGTGGTCGGAGACGATTGTCTTTGGTACTCCATGGAGGCGCAAGATTTCCCTACAAAAGAGATTTGCAACGTGTGAAGCATCGTCTATCTTGTTGCACGGAATGAAATGTGCCATCTTAGAAAATCGGTCCACAACAACAAACACGGAATCCTTTCCATTTTGAGTTCTAGGCAAACCAAGTACAAAATCCATACTAATGTCTTCCCAAGGTTTATAAGGAATAGGAAGAGGCATGTAAAAACCATGAGATTGAGCTTCAGACTTAGCTTTGCGACATGTAGAGCATCGGGTGGTGAAACGTGAGACGTCGCGGAACATCTTGGGCCAAAAGTAGTTCTTGGAGAGCGTGGCGAAAGTCTTGTCGCGTCCAAAGTGTCCCATGAGTCTGCCTCCATGAGCCTCTTGCAAAAGGAGCAAACGAAGAGAAGACTCGGGAATGCATAGTTTGTTAGCTCTCATAAAATAACCATCCTTGATGTAATATTGTTCCCAAGATGTATGCGTCAAACATTTAGCATAATGAGGTGCAAAAGATGGATCGTCGGCATACAAGTCTTTTATGTGCTCAAAGCCAACAACATTCAACTCAAGTTTAGTGACAAGCATGCATATGCGTGAAAGTGCATCGGCAACTACATTTTCCTTATCCTTAATGTACTTGATCACATATGGGAAAGATTCAATAAATTCACTCCATTTGGCATGACGCTTGTTCAACTTAGTTTGACCTTGTAAGTATTTAAGCGTTTCATGATCGGTATGTATGACAAACTCATGAGGTCTAAGATAATGTTCCCAAACATGTAGGACACGCACTAAAGCATACAATTCTTTGTCATAGATGGGATAGTTAAATTGAGCACCGGAGAGTTTTTCACTAGAATATGCAATTGCTCGTTTTTCTTGCATCAAAACTCCGCCAATTCCGGTACCACTTGCATCACAATGAACCTCAAAAGTTTTGTCAAAGTTGGGCAAAGCAAGAATCGGAGCATGAGTAAGCAAAGATTTGAGCTCATCAAAAGCAGTTGATTGCAAAGATCTCCAAACAAAAGGAGCATTCTTCTTACTCAAAGCATGCAAAGGGGCGGCAATAGTGCTAAAGTTTTTCACAAAGCGACGATAAAAACCCGCAAGACCAAGAAAACTTTGCACTTCTTGCAAATTGGTGGGTTGGGGCCAAGTTTATTGCTTCAATATTAGTTTCATCAACATGGACACCCTTGGAAGAGACAACGAAACCCAAGAAGACCACTTTGTCAACACCAAATGTGCACTTTTTCATGTTGGCATAAAGACTTTCCTAGCGAAGTGTTTGCAAAACAACCCTAACATGATCAAGATGCTCTCTCATGGTTTTGCTAAACACAAGAATATCATCGAAGTAAACCACAACAAAGACTCCAATATAAACGCGAAGTACATGATGCATGAGATGCATGAAAGTACTGGGAGCCTCCGATAAACCCATAGGCATGACTAACCACTCATATAAGCCAAATTTTGTTTTGAAAGCAGTTTTCCATTCATCACCTTCTTGTATGCGGATTTGATAATAGCCACTTTTAAGATCAATTTTTGAGAAAAAGTTGGCTCCACTAAGTTCATCAAGCATATCATCTAAGCGAGGAATGGGATGCCTATAGCGAATGGTGATAGCATTTATAGGTCTACAATCGGAACACAAGCGGAAACTTCCATCGGGCTTAGGCACAAGTATAACAGGAACGGCACAAGGGCTTAAGCTTTCACGTACATGACCGTTGTCGATTAGTTGTTGTACTTGTCGTTTAATCTCCTTGGTTTCTTCGGGATTGACACGGTATGGAGCTTCGTTTGGAAGTGACGCTCCGGGAATGAGGTTGATTCGATGCTCAATGCCTCGTAGAGGAGGTAGACCCGGAGGTAGCTCATTGGAGAAAACATCTTGAAATTCCTGCAAAAGAGATTGAAACACCAAAGGTAGCTCGTGAGTGGTGTTAGTTTTTGGTTCTCCATCCTTGCACACAAGGACAAAGTGCATCACACTCGACGGGTTCTCACACACTTCTCTCATCTCACTTTTTGTGGCGAATAGTATGAGGTTTTTCTCTCTAGGCGAAGAGGCGCTCAAGTTTGGCTTGTTGCTCTCACTCATGGTTTGGTGGCTCACTTTCTCACTCTTCTCTTTATGGTGGGTGGCTTGCTTGTCGGCTATCACTTGACTAGGAGACATAGGTCGTAGCACATATTCCTTCCCTTTCATCTTGAAGCTATAGTGATTGGTACGCCCATTGTGGACGACGCCACGGTCGAATTGCCATGGTCGACCAAGAAGGAGGTGGCAAACGGTCATTGGGACCACATCACACTCCAAAGTGTCCTTTTATGCACCAATTTTGAAGGATACTTGGACCGTACGCTCAACTCGTATAGTGCCGGAGTCACTTAGCCATTGAACCTTGTAGGGGTGCGGGTGCTTCCTCTTGACCAATTGAAGCTTGGAGCATAGTTCTTCAGTTGCCAAGTTGTGGCAACTACCTCCATCGATGATGACTTTGACGGACCGTCCATTGATGTTGGCCTTGGTGTGGAAGATATGGCATCGTTGGTCTTCTTCTTGTTGATGTTGAAGTGTCAAGACCTTGGAGACAATGAGAGCGGGGCTCGTATCTTCATCACAAAAGACTTGATCATCTTCATCCTCGTTCACGCGCCGGTGCGTGGCCACTTGCTCAATAGCTTCCATTTCATCTTCACTCATTGAGTCGTAGGTGCCATCGTCGTTGAGGATCATGGTGCTCTTGTTGGTGCATTGGAAGGACTTGTGGCCTCGGCCGCCACATGTGAAGCACTTGATTGAACTTGTCTTGACGGTCTCATCGGTTGGAGTAGAGGAAGAAGCACGTGGCTTGTAGTTGCTTGTAGTCGGAGGAAGACGACTTGAACTTGACGAAGTTTTCTTGTAACTCAGCTTGTCGTCTTTGCTCGGAGAAGGCTTGGTTGAAGTAGATGTTGGAGGAGTTGTTGAAGCTTGATTGTTGGAGAAGTCGTATGTCTTGGATGAGTACTTGGCGTACTTGAAGTCATCTTGCACTTGACGTTCCGCCTTGGTCGCTTGATGCACTAGCTCGATGAGGTTGGAGTATGGTTGGAAGTCGGCAATCTTCTTGATGGGATGATTGAGTCCATTCAAGAATCGTGCCATTGTTTGCTCATCATCTTCCTTGATGTTGGCTCGAATCATGGCTATCTCCATTTCCTTGTAGTATTCTTCAACACTCTTTGTTCCTTGCTTGAGGAGTTGTAGCTTCTTGAAGAGATTACGTTTGTAGTAGGTGGGAACAAATCGTGCTCGCATGACATCCTTCATTTGAGCCCAAGTGGTGACTGGAGCGTCACCTCTCGCTTCTCGGCGCTCAAGGACTTGTTCCCACCATATGAGCACATAGTCTTGGAACTCAAGTGATGCCATTGCGATCTTCTTTTCCTCATAGTTGTGCAAACGAAAGATTTTGTCGACCTTCAATGCCGATGAGAGGTATTCTTCCGGATCATTGCTTCCGTTGAACTTGGGCATTGTGAATTTGAGTTTTCCATAGCGTTGCTCTTCATCTTGATAGCGGTTGCGATATCGCCCTTGTCTTGGAAAGTCCTCAAATGCTCGTTCCTCATGATGTCGCTCTTGGCGTGGAGGAGGGTCTTGAAGCACTTGTTCCACTTGATGTCACTCTTGGCGTGGAGGAAGTCCATGATCAACTTGCTCTTATTGCACGTGAGGTTGAGGTGGAGCTTGACGATGCACAGGTGGTTGGTAGTTCCTCTCTTGGATTTCTTCGCGAAGAGCTTCCTCTTTAATGCGCCGTTCGCGATTGCGGTTGGCGATGGCTCGACTTGATTCTTGAAGGGCACGTTCCGCCTCAAGAGCTTGTGCTTCTCGTTGTTGTTGTTGAAGACGTTGAGCCTCGGCATCTTGTTCCTCTTGGTGTAGACGCGCTCGTTGTTCCTCTTGGTGTAGGCGCGCTTGTTCTTCCTCTTGGCGTCGTAGTCGTTGTCGTTCTTAAGCTTGGGCAAAAGCAACTTGGTTTGATTGAGGACGAGGAACTTTCTCATCGACTTGCTCTTGTGAATGCTTGGCATGTAGCGGGTTGCGAGATGCATGATGGTCTTGACGCGCGGCTCTTCGAAGAATGGTCGATGACGGTGTACTTGAGCCCGAGAAGGTTTCATCGGAGTGTCGACTTGAGTGGCTCCGTCTTGAGTAGGAAGAAGTTGAAGGAGGCCGGTTGACCAACAAAGCGCGGATCTCGTCCATTCTTGCATTGTTCTCTTTCTTGTGCGCGTCGAGCTTGTTGTCGAAGTAGTCTCGCGTACGTTGCTCGGAGAGTCGCAAGTCGGTGGCGAGGTTGTCGATGCGGTCGTTCATTGCTTGTTGCTCTTGATGGAGCGCTCGTTGTGCACCAAAGAGGTGGCTCTTGGTGACGAATGATGACATGTCGTCATCTTGCTCGATGAAGAGTGGGTTGGTAGAGGAACTTGGTCTATCCATCATAAGAAAGTGGTGGTGAGTAGGAAAATGAGAGAACAAAACCAAAGTTACCTTTTCCGAAGAATGTGGATGTAACAGGTACGATCCCATGTGATGTTACAATAGGGGAATTGGTACCGGGAATTGTTTCTCACACCTACAAGTAAATGGTCTATGGAGGAGCTTGGTTAGGAAAGGCACAAATAATTCAAGCAAATGTTAGTCAAGATGTTGATAAAGTTGAGAAGATTCACAAATGGCAAATAAGACAAATAGATCAACCTCCCAAGATAACACGAGGAACACACACACGGAAGATAAATGGGATCCGCACAACCAAGGAATGAGCTCGAAGATGTCTAATCACAAGAAAAGCTCTTGTCGTACGGATACTAGAGAGACGCTAGCTCGATTGCACTAATGGGCTAGATACGCTAGTGCACCAACCTAATAGAGAATCCACTTGTCTCACTATCCCAAGTATGCTTATGTATGTGGTGACCAAGATGATGCACGTATGCTAAGGCTCGATGCTATTGCATATAAGCTCTTTGCTTCTCTTCTCTTTTGCTTAAAAGCTTTTTTTTCAACTATGCCACGATGCTTGATATACAAGCCACACAACGAGGTAACAAGTAGTAAATGCACGGGATGGACGGAACACTAAATGGTGCACTAAGGCGTGGCCCGACAACACTCAACAAGCTAGTCTCGATGGGTAAGCTACGCAAAATGGCTCGAAGCTATCAAGTTAATGGCAAGGGAGTACAAGGTGTCGTCGAGGTTACCGTCCTTGCTTACGGTCGAAGATGATCTTGTCGAAGCCGAAGCGTTGTCCGAGTCGATGATTGTTGGCGATGATGATACCAACTTGTGCCTAAGTAGTCGAAACACCTTAGGACACAAGAGAAATCGCAACTGAACACTCAACAAACATGTGGAATGGTGCGGAAGAACACGAGAGGTGGTGGTGAAACAAAACGAGGAAAACAGAAAAATGGCCGAAACTTCCTGGATAGCCCGTGCGCACGGGGTAAGTGAGGCCCGTGTGCACGGGGTCCCGATGGCCCGTGTGCACGGGGTCTCCCGAGAGCGGATGAACTGATCTGATTTCATGGTGATTTCCAAGTTTTTGGCCATATTCCAGTGGGGGAAGGGTGGGGATGATGGTGGAGGTGTAGATCCACTTGCCAAACACCAAATTCGTGGATCAAATCAACCAAATCTCACAAGATCAACAAATTGCAAGAAAAATTTTTGGGGCTATTTTTGGTGGGGATTTTCGGATTAGGACGAAAAACAACAAAATCAAGCTATAAAGTGGAAGGTAGGGACTCCAAGGTGTGAATCAACGTGGCTCATGATACCAAGATGATGTAGGGTAGAACCCTAGGAAGGACCTTTTCAAACTTGGAGGGGGGAAAGGAGAGAAACCACAAGAACAACAAGAACACAAAGATGAACACAAGAGGTAATCACTCCAACAATTCCCGATTACACATCCACTAGAGTAACAACACAAGATCCACAAGTCACAAACACAATCAAAGGAAAGATACAATGGCAAAGTTCATCCCAAATCCAAAGGAAGAGGGGTCTTGAAGGTAGTCTTCTCCCAATCGAGGTCTTGAAATCCTCAAGGATTCTTCCCTATGGGGTCTTGATCCTCAAAGAGGGAAGGTAATGGAGCAAAGCTCACCAAGATCTCATCTAATACTTTGCTAACCCTAAACATGGTCCTAGGTATGGAATATATAGCCTTGGGGTCGAAGGAGAATAAGGGGAGCCGAAAAAGCCATCTCAGTCGGCCATCCTGGGAGGCCCATGCGCACGGGGTAAGTTGGGCCCGTGCGCCCGGGGGTCCCGTGGGCACGGTACAGGCCCGTGCACACGGGGTGCTCCAACGTCAGTTTCCTGTGTAGTCCATGGGCACGGGGTCTTGGGGGCCCGTGCGCACGGGGTCGCCTGGAGCCTCCTATACAGCTGTTGTTCTCCTTGTTCTTGGTCCACGTGGCCTTGGGGGGGTTCTCCTTCTTCTTGGTGATGCTCCTGAGCTCCTTGGTGATGTTCCTCTTCATACCTAAGGAGGCATAGCATATTTTGGTGAGGTAGTAGACATGTTCCATTTGTGTCCATATGCAAGTCTAGTAGGAAGGAGTTCACCTCGGTTTCCAAAGCACATGCTCTAGCTCTTGTCATGGGTCCTTGTGGGGTTGGATGTGTCGATGTAGAGTCCATGGGGATGATGGAAGGATGCTCCGCATCATAGGCCCTTCATTTGTAAGCAAAACAAATGTATCCAATTTAGGCAGCATCATATTCTCATGAACATTAGAATCATTACCAAGAAACGAAAGTACCTGATAATTTAATTGGCGTGCGCGAGCTCTAGTAATTGGTCCAGTATATGTAGCACTAGGGGTTGTGGGTGTAACAATAGTATTGATGTCCTCATCACTTGGGCTTAAGGGTGGCGCGCTCCGCTGGCGTTGGGCAAGTTGCCCCGGCAAGAACCGGAGGCTGCCCCGGCAAGGCTCTTGCCGGGGGAGCCTACCTCGCCCTCTCCGCTCCTTGTGTTTCTGGTCTTAGCGTTGCTTGATTGTCTTGTGGCTTTGTCTTCCCTCCTCTGCCCTGCTAAGTGTGGCCGTGGGCGCGGCTCTGACTGACCGTGCACAAGTAAAGGGGTACATAGGAGAGCCCCTACTTTTGCACACCGACAAATCGGTACCAAACGGAGTCCAAACGCTACAAAACTTTTTGACGATTTTTTCTGGACATAAGAGACCCTAGAAGCTTCGGGAGGAGACAGACGCGAAGCAAGGAGACGGCAAGGCAACAGGGCACGCCGAGGGGGTTAGGCGCGCCCTTTTACCTTGTGGGCCCCACGTGGCTCCGTCTAACCTAATTCCACTTCTATAAATTTTGAAATATTGGGAAACCCCAGAGAGCCACCTGAAACACTTTTTCTGCTGCCGCAAGCTTCTGTTCTTCTGTGATCCCATCTGGAGGCCTTTTCTGGTACTTCGCCGGTGGGGGAATCGATCACTGAGGGCTTCTGCATCATCCTTACTGCCTTCCGATGATGCGTGAGTAGTTTACCACAGACCTACGGGTCCATAGCTAGTATCTAGATGGCTTCTTCCCCCTCTTTGATCTTCAATACAATGTTCTCCTCGATCTTCTTGGAGTTATATCTGATGTACCTTCTTTTGCGGTGTGTTTATTGGGATCTAATGAATTGTGGGTTTATGATTAGATTATTCATTGAAAGTAGTTGAGTCTTTTCTGAACTTTATTATGCATGATTATGATAGCTTTGTATTTCTCTCCAATCTATCCGTTTGGTGTGTCCAACTAGATTAATTTATCTTCAGTGGGAGAGGTTCTTTGTAATGGTTTCAATCTTGCGGTGTCCTCACCTAGTGGTAGAAGGGGTAGCGAGGCACGTATTGTGTTGTCGCCAACAAGTTCATCATTAATGATGGATTTGAAGGAAATATGCCCTAGAGGCAATAGTGAAGTTATTATTTATTTCCTTATTTTATGGTAAATGTTTATTATTCATGCTAGAATTGTATTAACCGGAAACTTAGTACATGTGTGAATACATAGACAAAACATAGTGTCCCTAGTATGCCTCTATTTGACTAGCTCGTTAATCAAAGATGGTTATGTTTCCTAACCATAGACATGTGTTGTCATTTGATGAACGGGATCACATCATTAGGAGAATGATGTGATGGACAAGATCCATCCGTTAGCTTAGCATTATGATCGTTACAGTTTTGCTACTGCTTTCTTCATGACTTATACATGTTCCTCAGACTATGAGATTATGCAACTCCCGAATACCGGAGGAACACCTTGTGTTCTTTCAAACGTCACAACGTAAATGGGTGATTATAAAGATGCTCTACAGGTGTCTCCGAAGGTGTTTGTTGGGTTGGCATAGATCAAGATTAGGATTTGTCACTCCGTGTTTCGGAGAGGTATCTCCGGGCCCTCTCGGTAATGCTCATCACTATAAGCCTTGCAAGCAATGTGACTAATGAGTTAGTTGCGGGATGAAGTATTACGGAACGGGTAAAGAGACTTGCCGGTAACAAGATTGAACTAGGTATGATGATACCGACGATCGAATCTCGGGCAAGTAACATACCGATGACAAAGGGAACAACGTATGTTGTTATGTGGTTTGATTGATAAATATCTTCGTATAATATGTAGGAACCAGTATGAGCATCCAGGTTCCGCTATTGGTTATTGATCGGAGATGTGTCTCGATCATGTCTACATAGTTCTCGAACCCGTAGGGTCCGCACGCTTAACATTTGATGACGATTTGTATTATGAGTTATGTGTTTTGATGACCGAAGTTTGTTCGGAGTCCCGGATGAGATCACGGACATGACGAGGAGACTCGAAATGGTTGAGACATAAAGATTGATATATTGGAAGGCTATATTCGGACATCGGAATGGTTCCGGAGAAGTTCGGGTATTTTCCGGTGTACCGGGAGGTTTCCGGAACCCCCCGGGGAGTTGTTGGGCCTTAGTGGGCCTTACTTTCCTTTCCCCCGTTCCTTTTGGTGGAATCCTACTAGGACTTGGAGTCCTTGTAGTACTCCCCTCTCCCCGCGCGCCTAGCCTAAGCCAGTCGGCCTCCCCCCCTCCTTTATATACGGGGGCAGGGGGCACCCTAGGACACACCAAGTTTTGCCTTAGCCGTGTGCATTGCCCCCCTCCATAGTTACACACCTCGATCATATCGCCGTAGTGCTTAGGCGAAGCCCTGCACCGGTAACATCATCAACACCGTCGCCACGCCATTGTGCTGACGGAACTCACCTTCGTCCTCAATTGGATCAAGAGCACGAGGTACGTCATAGAGCTGAATGTGTGCTGAACGCGGAGGCGCCGTACGTTCGGTACTTGGATCGTTTGGATCGTGAAGACGTTCGACTACATCAACCGCGTTACTAAACGCTTCCATTTTCGGTCTACGAGGGTACGCGGACACACTCTCCCCTCTTGTTGCTACGCATCTCCTAGATAGATCTTGCGTGATCGTTGGATTTTTTTTTGAAATACTACGTTCCCCAACAGGATATGTGTTCTATGCTAACAAGCTAGGCATTCCAGCTCGCTCTGTTTGTCTTTTGTTGTTGCGGGAGGCGCATGGGAGGATTAATGGGAGACTTTGTCATGAAGAAGACTCGAGCACGTACTTGCTGCACATTTCTTTTGGCCAACGATGAGAGGAGATATTGAGTGTTTTGTTGCTCGCTGCACTACATGTCGAAAAGCTAAGTCATTCAATACTCATGGTTTATATATGCCTTTGCTTGTACCTAGTGTTTCGTGGGAGCACATATCCATGGAACTTGTTTTAGGATTACCTTGAACAAAGAAAGGGAGGGATAGCATATTTGTTGTCATGGACAGATTTTTGAAAATGGCACACTTTATACCATGTTGTAAAAGCAATGATGCTGCTAATGTTGCATATTTATTCTTTCATGAAATTATTTACTTGCATGGTGTGCCAAATACTATTGTTTCAAATCATGATACTAAATTTCTTAGCCACTTTTGGAGATGTTTATGGGCTAAATCGGGGACTAAACTACTTTTTAGTACTTTATGTCACCCCCAAACTGATGGACAAAGTGAAGTAGTCAACAGAACATTGTCTACTATGCTTAGGGTTATTTTGAAGAATAACCTAAAAACATGGGAACAATGCTTGCCTCATATTGAATTTTCTTATAATCGTTCATAGCATTCTACTACTAAGATGTGCCCTTTTGAAATTATGTATGGTTTCCAACCTCGTGCACCCATTGAGTTGTTGCCTCTTCCATCTGCGCAGAAGATTAATTTTGATGCTAAATAATGTATTGAATTGATCTTTAAAATGCATGAGTTAACTAAGGAAACATTGAGCACATGAATGCTAAATACAAACTTGCTGGCAATAAGGATAGAAGAAATATAGTGTTTAAAGTAGGAGATCTTGTTTGGTTACATTTACAAAAATATAAGTTTCCTGAATTGCACAAACTTAAGCTTATGACACATGTTGATGGTCCTTTTAAAGTGCTAGAGAAAATAAATGATAGTGCATATAAACTGGAGTTGCCTGCGGATTTTGGAGTTAGTCCCACATTTGACATTGCATATTTGAAGACTTATTTGGGTGCGGAAGACGAGCTTCCGTTGAGGATGACTTCAATTCAAGAAGGGGAAGATGATGAAGACATCCCTACCACAGCTACACCCACAACCCCTGCTACTACACGTACTAGACCAATTACTAGAGCTAGCGCATGCTAATTGAGTTATCATGTATTTTCGTTTCTTGCTAATGATTCATGTTCATGAGAATATGATGCTTCCTAAATTGGATACAATTGTGTTATTTAGGAATGAAGAGCCCAGCATGGACAAGAGGGATGAACACTAGAGCAGGATCAAGCGTGGAGATGAAGGCACGTGCGAAGGGAAGAAGAACGAAGTTTCTAGTGGAGTTGTCAGCACTTTGAAGCCACCATGATGACATACAAGAACATGGACGAAATATACAAGATGACATTTCATAAATTTCCTTCATAGCTTATTATAGGTGTTGCGCCACCTTATTTTAGGGCCAGTGTCGGTGTCAAAACCGGCGGATCTCGGGTAGGGGGTCCCGAACTGTGCGTTTAGGCGGATGGTAACAGGAGACAAGGGACACGATGTTTTTACCCAGGTTCGGGCCCTCTCGGTGGAGGTAAAACCCTACTCCTGCTTGATTAATATTGATGGTATGGGTAGTACAAGAGTAGATCTACCACGAGATCAAAGAGGCTAAACCCTAGAAGCTAGCCTATGGTATGATTGTTGTTCGTCCTACGGACTAAAACCCTCCGGTTTATATAGACACCGGAGAGGGCTAGGGTTACACAGAGTCGGTTACAATGCTAGGAGATCTACATATCCGTATCGCCAAGCTTGCCTTCCACGCCAAGGAAAGTCCCATCCGGACACGGGACGGAGTCTTCAATCTTGTATCTTCATAGTCCAGGAGTCCGGCCGACGGCGATAGTTCGGCTATCCGGACACCCCCTAATCCAGGACTCCCTCAGTAGCCCCTGAACCAGGCTTCAATGACGATGAGTCCGGCGCGTAGATTGTCTTCGGCATTGCGAGGCGGGTTCTTCTCCAAATTCCATATACTTGTCGAATAGTGTCCGGCTTCTTATAAATGCTGCGCTCCTTTGCTTCCACGTCCAATAATGGCCATCTTCCACGTGTCGAACGAATGCGAAAAGCCAGGGTATCTTTACATTTACCCCCCTAGCTGCGCAAATGAGCCGCCTATAAAAAAGAGACGAGGATCTAGATCCGAATCACACCATCCCCCCTCCGCAAGCTTTCATCGGAGCGCCTCTGATAAAAAATCCATTCCATCATGGACAGTCGACGCGGCTCCTCCTCTCGCGCTCCCAGCCTTCAACATGGGGATTGGGAGAGATGCTCAGTCCCGCATAGCAAGCTAGTGACGCTCCAAACCAAGGGATTTCTTCCCCCAGCCTTCATGGTTCCGGTTCGAGCCGGACTTGCCACCTATAAGGGCGGAAAGCAAGCGGAGAGCATCCCTGATCCTTCCAAAGGAGAGCGGGTATGCTTTGTCTCTTATCTGATAAGAGGACTCGGATTTCCAATACATCCATTTCTCCGGGGGCTCCTGGAGTTCTACGGCCTCCAGCTGCACCACCTTACGCCTGCCTCCATTCTGCACATCGCGGGCTTCGTGGCCCTTTGCGAACTATTCTTGGGCGTCGAGGCTCATTTTTTTGATAGAAAGACTGTAAGGGAACCCCCTATAGTATAATTGGTGCAACAAACCCAAATTGCAAGTACCATGCCTTGAACCTGGGTGGGTGGGAAGGCATCAGCCCCTTCCCACCACTAGGCTCATTTTGCACTGTGGAAGAGATTATTCTGCCTCGTACGCCGTTCTCATGAGGGGTCAATATATCAAGTGGGCGGAGCCAAGCTATGGTGCATCACCGGGACCGGATATCTATCCGGAACCCCGAAGAAGGCGTCCGAAGACTGGCCTTCGGAATGGTTTTATATAGAAGACGCCCCGCTACCGGATCCCATTCAGACCGGCCTCCCGGAGTTCAGCAATGCTCCCTTGAAGAAACGCCTAAGTTGGCGTCCGCGGAGCTCTCAAAGGGAGAATGACAGGGACGTCCTTTACCTGATGGGCCGAATAAGATTATTGGCTCATTCCGGACTGACCATGATCGGGGTCATGGCCACATGCATTATGCGGGGGGTGCAGCCGCTCTAGTATAGGGGCCACCCCATGTGGGATTTCAACAGGGAGGATGATGCCACCCGCCATGGCCGTAAGGGGCCGGGATCGGTCGCCGATCTGGTGAAGATCTTGTCCGGCCTGTACAAAGGGGAAAAGGAGGATTTTCTCCGTGTTAGTCCACTGAACGGATTTTCTATGAACAATCCTCGAAGCTGGGTAAGCGGTCATTTCTTTTTGCCTATCCGATCCCCATTCCCATGGTTAAGTATCCCATTTTCTGATTTCGACGCAGGAACTGCACCGGGCTGTAGAGGATATACACAGCCCGCCTCCACAACCCGAGGATCCTGAACGGTCCCTCGATCCGGCCTCCGAAGAGGATCCGGACATAAAGGTGGAGCTGATCGATGGGGTGTTCCACCAACTTAGCATCGACAATGCTTTGGTCGCCATTACGGCTAACTACCCTGGAATATTTCCAGCTTCCCAGGTAACTGTGACCGAAGTCCTGATACCATGACCCATCTGTGCTTATTTCTGATCACCGCATACCAATGGTGTTCTGCAGGAGGTGCCTTTGAGGCGGGAAGCCGAGCCTGCGGCGGCTGGCCAACAAGGGGCAGCTCGGCCCAGCAGGCAGAAAAGAAGTGCGGTGCGGATTGAGACGTCGCCGCAATGGTATGGCGCGCCACCGTGTTCCAAGGAAAGATCCCTGGAAGGCATACTAACGTTCTTGATCTTTTCAGGAAAAAGAGCGCTCGCCGGACTGTGTCCGGAGAGGCTGCCAATCGAGCCTCCGCCAGCCAGGCTCCAATGCCAGGTCCGGAGGGGGAGGCGAACACAAGGCGTGCGTCGGATGCTCCTCCAACGTAGGATGCCGATAGATTGTCCGCCACCAAATCTGAGTTGGAGAGTGCCATGAATCACAGGCGCCGCCGAACAATTCTTCATGACGCATGTTTCTCCCAAGAGGCATTGAATGCCTTTAATTCGGGATATGCGCACCTCCGTGCCGCTCAAGATGGTCTAGCCAGAGCCACGGAGAAGTATGTGAAAGACATACGGGTGAGGGATTTTGACCGTTATATATGCCAGTAGCCCCCGAGACTTAAAATAGTTAGAATAACTGATTTAAGGATCATTTGTTATGCAGGATCTTACAGAAAAGAATAACCAACTGTCCCAGGAGCTTCAAGAGTGCAAGGCCCAACTTGAGGCCGCACTAGCCGCGACAGGGGAAGCCACAAAGACCCCCTCTAGTAATATACGCTTTAAAATAGAAGTAGTTTGCAAAGTGCGGCGTGTGTATAAGTCTGACGTAACATTGCAGATGGCGCCGGGGTAGATCCGGACAAGCGAAAGCTCTTGCGGCGGTTAAAAGTCGGCGAGAATGTGCTTACAAGGGTGCGGCAAGAGAAAAATAACCTCCAAGATGCCAACACCCAGCTGGGCGAGGAACTAAAAGATGTTCGTGCCCAGCTGTCTGACTCCGTTAAGGAGAATCGGCGGCTTCGTCGCGGCATTTATAGTAAGTGCTTGAGCGAACTTATGAAAAGAAGAGTTCGGCGAGGAAGTCGATTAACAGAAATATGTCTGTAGGTATGCTCACAGGTCGTCCTGCAAAGGAAATGCCCGGTTCAATGGGTGACCTACTTCCCGAGCTGCTGCAACTGCACGAACGAGTTCGGCAGGTGATGAGAGGCGTCGCCCAGGCCTTGTGGCCATCCATCTCCCTACCCGAAGGCTTTGGAGAGCTTGCAGAGAAGCTTCAGGGAGCACGGCGGCGCTTCCGGCTATGGAAGATATCTGCCTGCCGTCAAGGCGCCAGGGAGGCCTGGGCCATGGTGAAGACGCGGTACACGAAGGCTGACCCAAACCACATGGCCGAGGTCGGACCTGTGGGGCCCGATGGGAAGGAGATCCCTGTGAGCTTAGTGTACGGCCAAGTAGAGTTGGCCGCAAAGTGTTCCCAGCGGGACTGTAAACTAGACAGCCTATTAGATGGTATTGAAGAGGAATACAATCAGTCAATTTGACTATGTAATTTAAAATGACATGTAAAATGCCTTCTAGCCGGATTGTAGATCGTTTGTCGTAGCTGACCTTTTCGCTTCAACCTCGGGACCCGACAGTCCGGAGTGTGTCCGAATACCCTCACGGTTATGTAAGAACCAGGGTATGCGTGGAGACCGGGCGTAGGGGTCATGAGTGCTTTATCAGACAAGTGCCCAACTAGTTATGTTATATTACATGGTTAGTAAGAAACATCTTCCAGGGAGAATAGTTCCGTTAGGGGTTCCTTTCCCTGAGAGGCATGCCCTAAAGTGCATGTCCGGACTGCGAAAAAAGCAGAAAAACATCTGGGGGCAGATAAATGAATAAGTAAGAATTCGTCTTTTAGTTCACCGACCGAATATTCCCTTAAGAACGCTAGCTTTCGGCTTCACCCAGTCTGAGGTACACGTCCGGCTGACCCGGCGGTAACAATCGCAGAGGTGCTCCCTTTACCACCTAGCCGAACAATCGGGAACGTAGGGGTAAGCACAGGAAGCCAGGCAACCCAGCTTGGCCAAAACTTAAGTCATATCGATGCATATAATGGTGAATAAAAGGTACATGCGGAAGTGTGACACATGTGTTGGGCATAAAGCCCGTATAAATAAGCTTCTGTTAAAGAAGCCCCCAGGTATACTGAGCGCGGATAACGCGTCAAGTGTGTGCGAACAATGCGCAAACGAGCCTTCAACGGCTTCAGCAAAAAAGGAGGGAGAAGGAGAGAAATAAAAGAAAATTAAAGTATAAAAAATAGACGGAGGAAGGAGACGAACTCAGAGTCCGGCGCTAGGCGTAGAATCTTCGGAGACGGGCTGCGTTCCATGGGTTCGGCTCAAGTCGGTTATCCGATGTGTTCCGCAGACGGTATGCTCCGCCGGTCAGGACTTGGTCGATGATGAAGGGACCCTCCCATTTGGGTTTGAGTTTGTCCTTTTTCTTGTCCGGCAGGCGTAGAACTAATTCGCCAACATTGTAAGCTTTGGCCCGTACTTCTCTACTTTGGTATCTTCGAGCCTGCTGTTGATAGAATGCGGAACGGGCTTTTGCCACGTCGTGCTCCTCCTCCAAGGCGTCCAAACTGTCCTGCCGATCGAGCTCGGCTTCTCTTTCTTCGTACATGCGCACGCGAGGTGAGTCATGAATTATGTCGCAGGGCAAGACTGCCTCTGCGCCGTACACCAGAAAAAATGGTGTGAATCCGGTAGTGCGATTCGGCGTGGTCCGCAGCCCCTAGAGTACGGAGTCGAGCTCCTCTACCCAGTGCGTATTAGATTCCTTGAGGGACCGCACTAGTCTGGGTTTAATGCCGCTCATGATTATACCATTTGCTCGTTCAACTTGACCGTTAGTTTGAGGGTGATAGACTGAAGCATAGTCGAGCTTGATGCCCATGTTTTTGCACCAGAGTTTAACCTCGTAGGTCGTGAAGTTCGTGCCGTTATCAGTGATGATGCTATGGGGGACGCCGTAACAGTGTACTACCCCTGATATGAAGTCTATCACGGGTCCGGATTCGGCCGTCTTAACTGGCTTGGCCTCTATCCATTTGGTGAATTTATCCACCATGACCAATAGGTATTTTTGCTTGTGGGTTCCTCCTTTAAGGGGTCCAACCATGTCAAGCCCCCAGATCGCGAACGGCCAGGTGATGGGTATAGTTTTGAGGGCGGTGGGTGGCATGTGGCTTTGATTAGCAAAGAGCTGGCAACCGACGCATCGTTGGACTAAGTCCTGAGCATCTGCCCAGGCCGTTGGCCAATAAAATCCTGTACGGAAGGCCTTGCCTACAAGGGCCCGGGCTGCGGCGTGGTGCCCACCGAGTCCGGCGTGAATTTCAGCCAGAAGATTTCGCTCTTCCTCTTCGGAGATACACCTTTGAAGGACTCCGGTTGTGCTTTTCTTATAAAGCCCTCCCTCATGGACCTTATAGGCTTTAGATCGCCGTACTATGCAGCGGGCCTCGTTTTGGTCCTCGGGAACTTCCTGCCTAGTTAAGTAGGCTAGGAATGGTTCCGTCCACGGGGCAATTACTTCCATTATTTCATGGGCTGAATGTGTTATTTCATTGGCAGAACCACCGATTGTGTCAGAATGTTCGGTGTTGGGTGGTGCGGTTGGGTCCGGATTGTTGTTTCCGGACTCCCCTTCCCATAGTATGGATGGCTTGAACAGCCGCTCTAGGAAGATATTGGGAGGGACGGCATCGCGCTTTGCGCCAATGCGTGCCAATACGTCCGCCGCCTGGTTATTATCCCGGGATATATGGTGAAATTCAAGCCCTTCAAACCGAGCTGACATCTTTAGGACGGCGTTACGTTAAGCTGCCATTTTCGGATCCTTGGCGTCGAAGTCTCCATTTATTTGGGATATCGCGAGGTTCGAATCCCCGCACACCTCTAGGCGTTTAATGCCCATGGAGACCGCCATCCGGAGGCCATGTAGAAGGGCCTCGTATTCGGCTGCGCTGTTTACATTATCTGGAGTACGTATTGAACTGTGTCTCCGGTTGGGGATGTCAGGACGACGCCAGCCCCCAGGCCGGTGATGAGGACATGACTACCTTGGATATGACCAAAAATATTGCATATATGCATATTTGTCAGGTGATTTCTAGTACAAACTATTCAATAATCTATTTATGTTATCCAGAACAAAAATACTTCACACACTTTTGTGTTTTGTCTAATTGCAGGTGTATGGGACATTTGTACAATCCACATATGAAGATAAGGAAGAAAGAGATGTTTATTTGCTGTCCAAAAAGTTCTCTCACGTCACTTTTGGCCCAAGAGAAGATAGAGTCCAAGTCTCTCACGTTCTGGATTCAGATTCGGACTGCACAGACGTACCTGACTCAAAACGCACACAAGTTTTTCATACGGACTCCGAATTGGGTGATTCTTTTTTGTTGGAAACTAGATTTCGTGCACTTTCCAACCCAATTGGAATCACCTTCAAATTCGTCCAGAGCGTTGAGTTGTGGACGAAACAATCTGATGCTGCACCAGAATCCGAGTCAAACTACAAGTCCAAAGGTGTTACATCACCTCCACTTGGGGCCATTGGCCTTGTACGACCTAGATTTAGTTTTAGGCTGCCTTGGGACGTCCTCCCACCTCCTTGGCCACCACCCCTTGCTCCTATATAAGTAGATCCATCTAGTAGCTTTTCCTTGGGATTTGTTTAGTTAAAAGTTAGCCATTGCAACTTCGAGTACTTCGTTTGTGTCCAACGACCAGACCAAGACCGCTTACGGATCCCCACCTTTATCAATACTTCATATATACTCGCAATATTCAGATTGCTTTTATCATATTCTTGCTTGTTCTTCGATTGCTTGCAGGAATAGACCTTCGTGGTCAGGTTGATTGTGCTCCGGCGTGGTCAATAACCTCTCAGAGTTGGTTTAGCGATTGCTAAGGCACAACATTGTGCACGTTTGTAGTCGGATCGTCAAAGTCATCTTCACCAAATCGATAGTTATCATCTCATCGAAAGATCGGGACACCTTCGCCTCTATCAAGTGGTATCAGTTTTCAGGTTGCTCGGTGAGAATTTCCAGTTTTCCTAGATTAGATTTATTTTCTTACCTATTGTCCAAGAAAAAGCCACAAAAAAGAGTTAGATCTATTCATCCTTGGTCCAAGCCAGTCTGAGCCTTTGCAATTTTCTTTTCATTGCTTGCATAGTTGAATTATCGGTTGCATCGTCGTGTCGAGTTGCTGGTCTTAGTGTCTAGTTCGTTTAGAGTTTCGAGTTTTGTTCACATTAGTCACGCCACCGCTGCATCATTATCTCTTCCGCTGTCCACCACCCATCCATCAATTTCCACCACGTGCTACCCACCATTCATTGTCATAATAATAGTTGAGATCGTTCACATCTTCGCTTGATCCAATCTGCGTCTTATCTAGTTTGTTTTGGAAAGAGGGAGAAAAAAAGAGAGAAAAAAAAAGAAAAAAAAAGAGAAAAAAAGTCAGAGAAAAAAAGGAGAAAAAAAAATCAAAAAAATCGGCACAAACTTTTTCAGAGGAAAGTTGGAGACAAAGTTGTTGTATATCCTGCTTGGCAGTTGTTTTTCATCATTATCTTCACTGCCGTTGTGATCTTCACTTATATCTTGCTGTCAAGAGCTACTTACTATCCTTCATTGATGCTAGTTGTGCTACGCCGTGACCTCATTAGTGTTCTAGGCTCGCGTCTCTAGTCCGGTCTAGCCTAGGACCAGCACAGTACCGTCGTTGAGCGTTTATTCAACATTGCATCTTTGAATTGATTATTGCTAATCTTTTGCTACCATATATAGCCAACCCAGCTCCACATATTTCTACACCGTGTATACGTACGCTCCCCTGGCAATCGCTTTACTCAATATTCGGAGTTACTTGACACCGCTGGTTGCCGATCACCGCCTGCTGCATGGTAAGAACTTGTAAGACATTGATATTTGCTTTACTGTGAGCATTTTACCACCACATCCTAGTAGTTATAGGAACATTATTTTTGGGTTTTGTTTCTTGTTCTACTAATCATGACAGGATCCAGAGTCAATTCATGGGCTTTGTCGATTGCGGGAGACGTGCCACCACCTTTGCAAATACCACAACCGTCACGAGAGGTGCACAAACATCCAAATGCACATGATCAGGTTAATGTATCTATACCACCATTTAATGGCCGTTTTAAACCTACTTTATATATTGAATGGGAGTTCGACATAAAAAATATATTTGCTTCCCATAATTTCGATGAACATAAAAAGGTTAAGGTTGCGGTTGGTTCTTTCACTGGTTATGCTTTGGTTTGGTGGAGTGAATATTGTCGGTTACACCCTGATTATATACCTACTACTTGGGATGATTTGAAACTTGCCATGCGACATACTTTCGTCCCTGCTTATTATACTCGTGACATGATTAAGAAGTTGCAACACTTAAAACAAGGTAGTGAAACTGTAACAAAATATTATGATGATTTACAAACTACCTTGTTGCCTTCCTCTTTAGAAGAAAGTGAAGATGATTTTATGGATAGATTTTGGGGAGGATTAAACCGTGATATTCAAGAGATACTAATTCATGAAGAGTGTTATCCTATGGACCATTTGTTTCATCTTGCTTGCAAAGCTGAACAGGAAATAAAATGATGTGTTGGCCACGAGGAGAACAAGCGCACGGTGCACATTCCAAGAGTTGATATGATTGTTGCTTCAACTACTAGGCATACTATGACAACCACATCCGTTGTTGTCAGGACTACATCACCTCCACCATGTGACACATCGCCCCCGAGAGTGGCTACATCATCTGAGTTGATCATAAGAGGTAATGACAAAGGTACTGATCTTCCATCTCTACATGAGAATGATGAATGCCTTGTCAATTTGAATGCACCATCTGATGAGCTACCCACTACTTTGATCACACCACCTATTTTAGAGGACTACGTTGATAATTTGACTTTGCCATGTGCTCAAACAACTGAAATACCAACAATTTTGAGTGCACCCATTGAATTAACTATTGATGCAAAAGAACCAATGTTTAATCATTTTGATATGACCTCTAATCTTGGTGATGATTTTGTGTTGAATGATTTATTGCATGTTTGCTTATTTAAGCATGTTGTAGCATGTAAATTTGATGCAAGTAAGGTTTATTCACCAATGTTGGGATGGTTTAATGATGAACATTGTCAATCTTTTGAAATGAATAAGAGCTTCACTTATGTGTGCAAACTGAGTTGCAATATTTTCATGCCTTCTACTTCTTGTGCTAATTTTTTGGCTTTAGATTTTATGAACTATGCAAGTTACTCATCTATTCATGTGTCATATATGCAAAAATCAAGGGAAGTAAAAATGGATGACATATACATATACAACATGTACACCTTGTCTCTTTTGTTAGCCACATTTCAGATTAAGCAACGCCGAGGACGGCTTTATTTTCAAGAAGGGGAGGATGATGAGGACATGACTACCTTGGATATGACCAAAAATATTGCATATATGCATATTTGTCAGGTGATTTCTAGTACAAACTATTCAATAATCTATTTATGTTATCCAGAACAAAAATACTTCACACACTTTTGTGTTTTGTCTAATTGCAGGTGTATGGGACATTTGTACAATCCACATATGAAGATAAGGAAGAAAGAGATGTTTATTTGCTGTCCAAAAAGTTCTCTCACGTCACTTTTGGCCCAAGAGAAGATAGAGTCCAAGTCTCTCACGTTCTGGATTCAGATTCGGACTGCACAGATGTACCTGACTCAAAACGCACACAAGTTTTTCATACGGACTCCGAATTGGGTGATTCTTTTTTGTTGGAAACTAGATTTCGTGCACTTTCCAACCCAATTGGAATCACCTTCAAATTCGTCCGGAGCGTTGAGTTGTGGACAAAACAATCTGATGCTGCACCAGAATCCGAGTCAAACTACAAGTCCAAAGGTGTTACATCACCTCCACTTGGGGCCATTGGCCTTGTACGTCCTAGATTTAGTTTTAGGCTGCCTTGGGACGTCCTCCCACCTCCTTGGCCCTTGCTCCTATATAAGTAGATCCATCTAGTAGCTTTTCCTTGGGATTTGTTTAGTTAAAAGTTAGCCATTGCAACTTCGTGTACTTCGTTTGTGTCCAATGACCAGACCAAGACCGCTTACGGATCCCCACCTTTATCAATACTTCATATATACTCGCAATATTCAGATTGCTTTTATCATATTCTTGCTTGTTCTTCGATTGCTTGCAGGAATAGACCTTCGTGGTCAGGTTGATTGTGCTCCGGCGTGGTCAATAACCTCTCAGAGTTGGTTTAGCGATTGCAAAGGCACAACGTCGTGCACGTTTGTAGTCGGATCGTCAAAGTCATCTTCACCAAATCGATAGTTATCATCTCATCGAAAGATCGGGACACCTTCGCCTCTATCAGCCGGCCAACATTTTGGAGCCGTCGAAGTGCATGATCCAATTGGAATATGCGTCGTACTCTTTAGGGAGTTCGGTTTCAGTCCATTCGGCGACGAAGTCGGCCAAAACTTGTGACTTAATAGCTCGTCGTGGCTTGTAGGTTATGTCGAATGGGAGGAGCTTGATGGCCCATTTTTCAATACGTCCAGTTGCGTCGCGGTTGTTTATAATGTCATTAAGCGGTACTTCGGAGGCTACTGTTATTGAACACTCTTGAAAGTAGTGTTGTAGCTTCCGGGATGCCATGAACATCGCGTACGCTATCTTTTGATAATGTGGATACCGGGACTTGCATGGAGTTAGGACACTGGACACGTAGTAAACTGGTTTTTGAAGGGGAAACTTGTGTCCGTCCGTTTCTCGTTCGACGACGAGCACCGCGCTTACAACTTGATGTGTTGCCGCGATATATAATAACATTGGTTTGCCCATGTTGGGCGCGGCCAGGACCGGATTTGTTGCCAATATGGCTTTTATTTCTTTGAGTTCGGCCGTGGCGGCATCCATCCACTCGAAGTGTTCGGTGCGCCGGAGGAGGCGATAAAGGGGTAATGCCTTTTCTCCCAAATGGGAGATAAAGTGGCTTAGAGCCGCCACGCATCCAGTCAATTTTTGTATTTGTTTGAGGTCTTTTGGGATATCCAATTGTGACAGAGCTCGGATCTTGGCTGGGTTTGCTTCAATTCCTCTACCGAATACAATGAAGCCCAAGAGCTTTCCGGCTGGTACGCCGACAATACATTTTTTCGGATTCAGCTTAATGTCGTATGTTCGGAGATTGTCGAATGTGAGCCTCAAGTCGTCTACTAGAGTTTCGACATGCTTGGATTTGACAACCACATCATCTACGTATGCCTCCACTGTTTTGCCGATCTGGTTTGCCAGACATGTCTGAATCATGCGCTGATATGTTGCGCCAGCGTTTTGAGCCCGAAGGGCATTGTCTTGAAGTAGAATGGGCCGTATGGAGTGATGAATGCCGTTGCGGCTTGGTCTGGCTCTGCCATCTTAATTTGGTGGTAGCCGGAGTATGTGTCGAGGAAGCACAATGAACCGTGTCCTGCGGTAGCGTCGATAATTTGATCGATACGGGGGAGGGGGAAGGGGTCCTTTGGGCAAGCCTTGTTAAGGTCCTTGAAGTCGACACATAGGCGCCAGGATTTATCCTTTTTTGGTACCATCACCAGGTTTGCTAGCCAGTCTGGATGTTTTATATCTCTGATGAATCCGGCTTCCAATAGTTTGGCTAGCTCCTCTCCCATTGCCTGTCTCTTGGGTTCGGAAAATCGCCGAAGAGCCTGTTTGACTTGCTTGAATCCTTTTAGGATATTTAGGCTGTGCTCGGCCAGCCGGCGTGGGATTCCTGGCATGTCTGAAGGGTGCCAGGCAAAAATGTCCCAATTTTCCCGTAGGAATTCTCGTAGTGCGGCGTCTACATCAGGGTTTAACTGTGCACCAATGGAGGCCGTCTTTGCAGGGTCCGTTGGATGGACTTGGAATTTGACTATTTCGTCCGCTAGCTTAAAAGAGGTGGACTTGGATCTCTTATTGAGTATCACATCGTCCCTGTTCACCATGGAGCGCAGTGCAGTGAGTTCCTCGGCCGCTAGGGCTTCGGATAGTGCCTCTAGGGCTAGTGCAGCTGTCTTATTTTCGGCGCGGAGTGCTATGTCCGGATCACTGGCAAGAGTGATGATTCCGTTGGGCCTGGGCATTTTGAGCTTCATGTACCCGTAATGGGGTATAGCTTGAAAAATTGTGAATGCCTCTCGCCCTAATAAAGCGTGATATCCGCTGCTGAACGGGGCCACTTGGAATGTGACCTCCTCGGACCTGTAATTGTCCGGCGAGCCGAACACCACATCCAGTGTAATTTTTCCTGTGCAGCATGCTTCCCGACTAGGGATTATTCCTCTAAAGGTTGTGCTGCTTCGCTCAATGCGGCTCCAGTCTATTTCCATTTTTTGAAGGGTTTCCTCGTAAATGAGGTTTAATCCGCTGCCGCCGTCCATGAGTACCTTAGTAAGGCGAAAGCCGTCCACTATTGGACTGAGGACCAATGCGGCTGGTGCTCGGGCTGTTCGGAATTTAGGTTCGTCACTGGCATTAAAGGTAATAGCCGTGTCACTCCATGGGTTTATTGTTGCTACTTGGTAGACTTCGGCAAGGCTGCGGAGTGTTCGTTTCCGCGTATTATTTGATGCGAAAGTCTCGAAGACTGTTGATATCGTACTGGTGTTGCTGGGCTGGTTCTCTGGGGCTAGAAGCTCTTCGCCACTTTTGGCCACCTGCCATAGTATCCAACATGCTCGAAGGCTATGAGTTGGAGTGGCGCCCTCTGTACTATGAATTTTGCAGGGTCCATTGAGCCATCCCTCCAGTACGGTTCCGTGCCCTTTAGGGGGTTGTTGCTTTTTGGTATTTAACCCAGATGCCTGGTGATGATGCACCATTTTATTTTGGACTAGGGTTGTATTCGGGGCCGGATTATCCCAAAAATTGGTTTCGGTTTTCCAGGCGCTCTACATCGCACAGTACTTTTGTACTATGGACGCCAAGTCGGCAAAGCGTGTAATTTCACGATGACTTATGGCGTTTAGGATTCCCTTGTCCGTGCAATTATTACAAAATAGTGAAATTGCGTCTTCCTGCGGCAGTCCTTTTTCCTGTCCATAGCCAAGAGGAATCTGGCCCAGTAATGGTGTACTGTTTCAGCGGGCTCTTGCCGGATCCGGGATAGATTCCTTATGTTTGGGTGGGCGGGTGGAATTAATTTCGGAACCCCGTCCAATCAAGACTCAAGGGCCAAAAAGTTTCCGAACTTGGAAGCTTGGGTTTTTGGATATTGTCCAATGAATCCAGCCCGCTGCCTGACTTTAGGTTCAGGACTTGATCGACGTCCGTCCCTCCGCGGGAATCCAGCATGGAGGGGTCGGGAATCCGGACATAGCTAGTCCTTAATATAGAAGAAGGGTCACCGTACTATTCCTCCACCACAACAACATGGTGGGTAGCCTGGGGAGAGTTGATCTCTCTCAGATCGGTTTTAGGCCCAATCTGATCGTAGTCTGTAGCGACTCCCAGGGTGGCGATGCGATCCAAGAGCTCGTTTAAGGAGGAGAGCTCCATTGGATCTAGCTGCTCGGCAAGTTCCGAGTTGACGTGAAGATTGCTTTGGATGACCCGAGAAGTCATCGTCGGCGCGGCGGCCGAACAGGTGGTCATAAGAAAACCGCCTAGCCGGAGAGTTTGGCCGATGGCCAAAGCTCCTTTAGCAACGGTGCCGTCTTTAAAGACGGGACGAGGCGTCCTTCCTGATGGCGACGGCACAGAGGAACTCTTAATGAAAGCACCAATGTCGGTGTCAAAACCGGCGGATCTCGGGTAGGGGGTCCCGAACTGTGCGTCTAGGCGGATGGTAATAGGAGACAAGGGACACGATGTTTTTACCCAGGTTCGGGCCCTCTCGGTGGAGGTAAAACCCTACTCCTGCTTGATTAATATTGATGATATCGGTAGTACAAGAGTAGATCTACCACGAGATCAAAGAGGCTAAACCCTAGAAGCTAGCCTATGGTATGATTGTTGTTCGTCCTACGGACTAAAACCCTCCGGTTTATATAGACACCGGAGAGGGCTAGGGTTACACAGAGTCGGTTACAATGGTAGGAGATCTACATATCCGTATCGCCAAGCTTGCCTTCCACGCCAAGGAAAGTCCCATCCGGACACGGGACGGAGTCTTCAATCTTGTATCTTCATAGTCCAGGAGTCCGGCCGACGGTGATAGTTCGGCTATCCGGACACCCCCTAATCCAGGACTCCCTCAGCCAGGCCCATGTAATTTTGAAATACCTTATTTTAGGTTGTTTTTAGAGTCTGTATTGTAGGGGAAGCGATTCAAGAGGTGTTTCAGTCCCACCTTGCCAAGGGTGGACGAAATCCCCTCACATGTTTCAGTCCCACCTTGCCAAGGGTGGACGAAATCCCCTCTCTTTTCCCCTATAAATATAGCCCTCGAGGCGTCGCCCAGACTTGTTTTTTTAAAATTAAAGTTCATCATAGTTACAATTCGCGTACTTCGTTTATGTCCAACGACCAGGCTGAGACGTTTCAAAACCCCCAGTTCCATCAATAAAGCTTTTCTCTTAAATTCGCAATATCCAGATTGCAATCTTAGTTTCTTGCTTATTCTTCGCTTGCGTGTTGGAAATAGACTCTCATAGTCAGATTGATCATGCTCCAGCATGGTTAATAACCTCTCGGAGTTGGTTTAGCGATTGCTAAGGCGCGACATCGACTTGTACCAAAAACGATAGTCAACATCTCATCGAAAGATGGGACACCTTTCGCCTCTATCACTGGTGTTGGTCACTGATCCTCTCATGGGAGACACTTCTTTCTCATTTTTTCACACACTCAAGTGGTGCATGTGGCTCTCACTCTCATATGGGATGTGTTTCATCTAGTAAATGTGGGAGTGAGAGAAATGTTGGTGCAAACTTCTCCACACGCAACTCCATTCGCCACCTTGGTTGAAGGAAAGGTCACATGCTTAACGACCTCATCAAAAGATGAATGCCATAGGATGTAGAATCATCACCTTCCTCCATAACCCAAGTGACGAGAGTCTGTAAGTCAGTTCTTTTTGTTTAATCTCAAGAACCTATATGTGGGGTGTAAAACATAATATGTGAGAAGATATTGCATCTTGAAATATATGCATCTTGTTACTTTTTTGCGGGGTAAAAAAGGCATTATAGGATTGAGTATATATGTGCCTGGTCAATTGCAGCAAATCGTTATTTCCTATATTTCCTATCAACAAGGCCTATATGTCATCTTGTTGATAGGAAATATATGCCTGGTCAATTGCAGCAAATCATTTTTCCTATCAATTGCATATATAGGATTGGGTATTTTGTTGTCTCCTATGTCACCTATTGGTTAAGTTTTAGTACAACTACCTCCTAACTATGCGCACACACTTAAACATTATAGGCCTTCAAATTGGTTGTCCGGCCTTCAAATTGGTTGTCCAAGCTGTTTGACCAGGCAACACACAGCAAATCGTGATTTCCTATCAGTTTCACATATAGGATTAGGCATTTGGTTGTCTCCTAGAGATGCCAGGTTCATTAAAAACCAATCCAAAATAATACGTGGCAATAGAATCTCAGAACAAAACGCAACAACTACAATTTCTACAACTCTCCATGGTAGATATACCGTTTCATCATCCCACAAATCTTTCCCTAACTAGTACAAATGCCCATGCGTTGCATCGGACTATCTTTTTTGTAAACTCTGCTCCTGCTCCGAGCACCACTTCTTAACAAATGTCAAAAATAAGGTTACCCTCATTCGCTATAAGGTGAATATGCCTTCAAGTTGTTGTGGTTGAATTATCTCTAAGCTATGCTTTGGGTTGAGGTATGATTCTGCTCTTCATCTGCATCCACAAGAAAACCTAGATCACCTCTTATCCTCTCCCCGTTGCCATGGTACACCGTCGGCGACGAGGAGGTCCTTCGAAGATGTTGTGCCCTGGTGGGCCACATGATATGGCAAGGAGGGCTGGCTGCTGCGTGTGCATTGGTGGGTAGTCTAGGCTGGCGTCTCGGCTCCAGGATGTTGGCTACCTTCAGTGGCGGCCCAACCTAGCCAAGTCATTGGAGAAGGGGGTTGCATCTGTTCAAATTCGACCCATTTTCATGGTCTCGCAGTTTCTACATGCCCTTCTCACATTGTCTTCCCCGAGGCAACGGTTTGCTTCACAAATTGCGACCGACAACACTCCTGGTCTACATCAACATCTTCTCGGCCGCTGCTTCCTTATCAACATCCCTTTAGGTTTGCTTCACAACCTAGAATCCCTTTTCTTTTTAGAGAAAAAAATGCAATTGCTACAACTATATGACACATCTACTCATTAATGATAGAGGTATTTATTCATATAGTGACTGTTTATTGAAAAAAGTTTGATCCGTCGAGGCAGAGGCTCGGAGGGATATAGGAGGAACAAGAGCTCGGCTCCCCCAAAGATTTGAATGTAACTTTCTTTTTATGTTCCTTAATATTTGGCCTTAGGCCTTTTCGCAAAGAAAAAAATAATTAACGCTTTTTGGATGACGAATTGTTGATGTGAAGAACAGACGCTAACCCTTCGTCAGCGCCTACTTCAACTTTGCACTGCCATCAGATGGAATAGTGTACCAACTAATCATACTTATAAAGCATGGCAACCCATCTTCCAGCTTACACGTCCTCTGAATCTCAAAAACATACACCGGCTCTGAAATCACATGTAGCACAATAGGTATGACTCGTGACCCATAGATCCATGTCCTATATTTTAACGCAGAGACCCACCTGTGTTGCTGCTTATCTTTCTTCTGGCCCCTGCCGATAGTGGTCGTGGTGTCCACGGTATGGACATGGTCAATTCCAAGCTCGACCACCACATGCCCCGCTCAACCTGCTCCTCCATGTTTGACATCTCAGAATCAGCAAGCTGAACTCTCAGGCTGATAGAGGCGAGGGTGTCCCGTCTTTCGATGAGATGATGGATTTCGCTTTGGTGGAAGTCGACTTTGACGATCCGACTACGAACGTGCAAGGACGTCGCGCCTTAGCAATCGCTAAACCAACTCCGAGAGGTTATTGACCACGCCGGAGCACGATCAACCTGACCACGAGGGTCTGTTTCCTGCGAGCAAACGAAGAACAAGCAAGAAACTGAGATTGCAATCTGGATATTGCGAATATAAGATGAAAGCTTTATTGATCAAGGTGGGGTTCTGTGACGCCTTTGTCTGGTCGTTGAACACAAACGAAGTACGCGAAGTTGCAGCTATGGCGAACTTTTAATCTAAACAAAACCCAAAGTCTAAACAGTGCCCTAAGGGCTGTATATAAGGAGGAAGAGAGGGGGAATTTCGTGGCCCTTGGTGGAGGGGTCCGAAATCAACCCTATCTCTTGTTTCCCCACACATACGGACTCTAAAAATAGCCTATACTTATGTATTTCGAAATTACATGGGCCTGGCCCAATAAAAAGGTGACGCAGCACCTATAATAGCCTCTGGACGAAATTTATGAAGTGGCATCTTGTATATTTCGTCCAAGGCTTCATGCACTCTTATGGTGGCTTCAAAGTCCTGAAATCATCACTTGTAACTCCGTTCTGGTTCCCCTTCCGCATGGCATCATCTCCATGCTTGCTCTTGCTCCAATGTCCATCCTTCTCCAAGCTAGGCCCTTCATTTGTAAGCAAAACAAATGTATCCAATTTAGGCAGCATCATATTCTCATGAACATTAGAATCATTACCAAGAAACGAAAGTACCTGATAATTTAATTGGCGTGCGCGAGCTCTAGTAATTGGTCCAGTATATGTAGCAGTAGGGGCTGTGGGTGTAACAATGGTATTGATGTCCTCATCATCCTCCCCTTCTTGAAATGAAGTCGTCCTCGACGGAAGCTCATTTTCCTCACCCAAATAAGGCTTCAAATCTGCAATGTTAAAAGTGGGACTAACCCCAAAATCTGCAGGCAGCTCAAGTTTATATGCATTATCATTTATTTTCTCTAACACCTTAAAGGGACCATCAGCACGTGGCATTAGCTTTGATTTGCGCAAATTAGGAAATCTATCTTTACGCAAATGTAACCAAACAAGATCTCCAGGTGCAAACACAACATGTTTTCTACCCTTATCTCCAGCAAGTTTATATTTAGCATTCATACGCTCAATGTTTTCCTTAGTTAACTCATGCATTTTTAAAATCAATTCAGAACGTTCTTTAGCATCAAAATTAACCTTCTCCGAAGATGGAAGAGGCAACAAATCAATAGGTGCACGAGGTAGGAAACCATACACAATTTCAAAAGGGCACATCTTAGTAGTAGAATGCAATGAACGATTATAAGCAAATTCAATATGAGGCAAGCATTCTTCCCACATTTTCTTATTATTCTTCAAAACAGCCCTAAGCATAGTAGACAATGTTCTATTGACTACTTCAGTTTGTCCATCAGTTTGGGGGTGACAAGTAGTACTAAATAACAGTTTAGTCCCCAACTTAGCCCATAAACATCTCCAAAAGTGGCTAAGAAATTTAGTATCACGATCTGAAACAATAGTATTTGGCACACCATGCAAGCGAATAATTTCACGAAAGAACAAATCAGCAACATTAACAGCATCATCGCTTTTATGACATGGTATAAAGTGTGCCATTTTCGAGAATCTATCCACGACAACAAATATGCTATCCCTCCCCTTCTTTGTTCGAGGTAAACCTAAAACAAAGTCCATAGATATATCCTCCCAAGGAACACTAGGTACAGGCAAAGGCATATATAAACCATAAGGATTGAGTCGTGACTTAGCTTTTTGACATGTAGTGCAGCGAGCAACAAAACGCTCAACATCCCGTCTCATCTTTGGCCAAAAGAAATGTGTAGCAAGTACGTCCTCCGTCTTCTTCACGCCAAAGTGTCCCATTAATCCTCCCCCATGCGCCTCCTGCAACAGCAAAAGACGAACGGAGCTAGCTGGAATGCATAGCTTGTTAGCACGAAACACAAATCCATCGTTAACGACAAACTTGTTCCACATTCTTCCTTCTTTACAATTCTGCATTACATCTTTAAAATCAGCATCATGCACATATTGATCTTTGATGGTCTCCAAACCAAATATTTTGAAGTCAAGTTGTGAAAGCATAGTATAGCGACGAGACAATGCATCAGCAATAACATTTTCTTTTCCCTTCTTGTGTTTAATGACATAAGGGAAAGTCTCAATGAATTCAACCCATTTAGCATGTCTACGATTCAGTTTAGCTTGACTTTTAATATGTTTCAAAGATTCATGATCAGAATGTATAACAAATTCTTTGGGCCATAAATAATGTTGCCATGTTTCTAAAGTCCGAACAAGAGCATATAATTCTTTATCATAAGTAGAATAATTCAGACTAGGCCCACTCAATTTTTCAGAAAAGTATGCAACAGGTTTGCCATCTTGTAATAACACACCTCCTAATCCAATTCCACTAGCATCACATTCAAGCTCAAAAGTCTTATTAAAATCAGGAAGTTGGAGTAAAGGAGCATGTGTCAACTTATCTTTCAATACCGAGAAGGCTTCTTCCTGTGCGGTACCCCACAGAAAAGGCACATCTTTCTTTGTAAGCTCATTGAGAGGTGCAGCAATGGTGCTGAAATCTCTCACAAAACGCCTATAGAATCCAGCGAGGCCAAGGAAACTCCTCACTTGTGTGACCGTTTTGGGCTGTGGCCAACTCTCAATAGCTTCAATTTTGGCTTTATCAACTTCAATTCCCTGTGGAGTAACAACATAGCCAAGAAAAGATACTCGGTCGGTGCAAAAGGTGCACTTTCCAAGGTTACCAAACAAACGTGCATCACGTAGAGCAATAAAAACAGCACGTAAATGTTCCAAATGTTCCTCCAAAGATTTGCTATAAATCAATATGTCATCAAAGTAAACTACCACAAATCGTCCAATGAAAGCACGTAAAACTTCGTTCATTAACCTCATGAAAGTACTAGGTGCATTAGTTAACCCAAAAGGCATGACTAACCACTCATATAATCCAAACTTAGTTTTAAATGCTGTTTTCCATTCATCTCCCAATTTCATACGAATTTGATGGTATCCACTACGCAAATCAACTTTGGAGAATATTGTAGAGCCACTCAATTCATCAAGCATATCATCTAGCCTAGGAATAGGATGACGATAACGAATCGTAATATTATTAATGCCTCTACAATCAACGCACATACGCGACGTACCATCCTTTTTCGGCACTAAAATGATAGGAACAGCACAAGGACTAAGGGATTCACGTATATAACCTTTGTCGAGCAGTTCTTGTACTTGACGCATAATCTCCTTCGTCTCCTCTGGATTGGTACGGTATGGTGCACGGTTGGGTAATGATGCACCGGGAATTAAGTCAATTTGATGCTCAATCCCGCGAATAGGTGGTAATCCCGGTGGCACGTCTTGTGGAAAGACGTCAGCGAACTCCTGCAAAATGTTAGTGACAGCAGGAGGCAAAGAGGAAGGCACGTCCTCGAATGAAAATAATGCCTCTTTGCACACAAAAGCATAGCAAACAGATTTGCTAAAATCTAGATCATCAATATCAGATTTGGTGGCAAGTAAACATGCACTTTTCAATTTAATTTCAGAAGCAACACTAGATTGTTTATTATTATTAGGCTGCATTTGTTGCTCAAATTCTTTTGCCACAATCTGATTTTCACTCTTAGTTTTCTCCTGTTTTGCTTTATTAGCTCTATTAAGATCATCTTTCAAAATGGAATCAGGAGTCATAGGAAGCAAAGTAATATTTTTATCCTTATGAACAAGAGTATACTGATTGTTTCTACCATGGTGAATAGAATTTTTATCAAATTGCCATGGTCTACCAAGTAATAAGGAACATGCTTGCATAGGTACCACATCACAATCAACATAATCAGCATATGTAGAGATACTAAAATGCACACGAACAGTACGTGTTACCTTAACCTTGCCGCTGTTGTTGAACCATTGGATGTAGTAAGGATGTGGATGTGGTCTTGTGGTGAGAGATAGCTTCTCCACCATCTCCATGCTAGCCAAGTTGTTGCAACTCCCTCCATCTATGATTACGCGAACAGAACGTTCCTTCACAACTCCCTTTGTATGGAACAAATTATGCCTCTGATTTTGCTCAGCTTGTGTAACCTGCACACTCAAAACACGTTGAGCAACTAAACATTCATACCTGTCAGCATCTTCAGGAGCCATGTATTGCGTCTCATGATCAGAATCTTCTCCACCGTGTTCGTCACGTGTAATAAGAGCCAAAGTCTCCTCATCATAGTCACTAGCGGACTCATACCCACCATCCTCAGTAACAATCATCACACGCTTAGAGGGGCATTCTCTCGCATAATGACCTCCACCCTTGCAACGTCGACAAATAATATCATGTGTTTGCCCTGTTGATGCCATGGATGAAGAAGAGCTCTTTGCAGGCCCAGAAGATGTGCTCTTGGCAGATAGTGGTGATTGTGCCTGCTTTATTGTATCACGGTTGGAGGTGGCAGCCGACGGAGGCGCCGGTGTAGCAGAACATGTGGAAGTAGATGATGCACGTGGTGTCCATGATGAAGGTCGACCTGCAGAAAAGTTAGTCCGCGCCAATGCCTGTCGATCCTGCACTTCACGTTCAGCTTTACAAGCAAGATGGAATAAACGAGTGATATTAGTATACTCCTTATAATCTAGAATGGTCTGAATCTCTCTATTTAATCCACCCAGAAAACGTGCAAGCATAGCTTCATTCTCCTCAACAATACCACATCTAATCATGCCAGTTTGTAATTCCTGATAATATTCTTCTACAGAATTTTTTCCTTGTCTTAAGCGCTGTAATTTTTGAAGCAATTCACGTTGATAATATGGTGGAACCCAACGAGTACGCATAGCAGTTTTCAAAGCAGCCCAAGTAGCGGGAATAGGATATAATCTACAATGTTCAGACCACCATACACATGCAAAACTAGTGAAAGCACAAACAGCAGCAGCAACCCGTCTCTCCTCGGGATATTGTAAACATGTAAAACGTTGTTCAGTTTCTAACTCCCAAGTAAGATATATATCAGGAACATATCTACCCTCAAATGGTGGAATATTCAATTTCAGTTTAGGAATATGGACATCATCTCGTACCTGAGGTGGTGGTGCAGGCCTACCATTACGAATATATACCTGAGGTCGACCTGGTGGTGGTGGTGCTGGTGGCTGCACGTAGTGCTGATTTTGAGCAACCTCATCCTCATAATCGCCCGCATACTCAACATCCTCCTGGGTACCACCAGCAGCAGTAGCAGGGGCGAAAGAAGCATCAACAACATGAACAGCAGCACCAGAAGTTTGGCCATCCTCAATAGGAACACGCCTCGCTCGTCCATACTGATTCGAAAGGATGCGTTGTTGTTGTTGTTGTTGTTGTTGGAGAGGTGCGTTAGGTGCAGCGGGTGGTGGTGGTGGAAGACGCGCGAGCAATTCATTAAATTTGTTATCGAGCTTTGTTTCGAACGTCTTCTCCATGCCATCTATCTTCTCCATGGCCTCTTCAAATCTGTTTAGCACATCTTGCACCTGTCCACTCATCATTTGCTGAAACTTATCATGAAGCTCCTTGTTCGATAAATTCTCCCAGTCAGTCACGTCGGCTTGTGATCCTGGCATGGTTAGCAGCAATAGAAACACACAAGAATATGATCCTACAGACTACGAACAAGTGGTGGTGGTGGGTGTCACAAATCCGTCAAGCAAAACTCAAATTCTTACCAGTTCTTACCCAGCAGCAGGCGGTGATCGGCAACCGTTGTAGTCAAAAACTCTCAAAGATTGGATAGAGCGAGTACCAGGGAGAGTCAAACGCACGACGTAGATGTATGTGGAGCTGGGAAGGCTTATAATATGGTAGCAAAAAGGATCAGCAATAATCAATTCAGAGATGCAAAGTTGAATAAACGCTCAACGACGGTACTGTGCTGGTCCTAGGCTAGACCGTGCTAGAGACGCGAGCCTAGAACACTAACAAAATCACGGCGCTGCACGTAAACAAGGGAAAAGCACACTCTGGATTTTTTTTCGCTCTTTTTTTTTTGCGCTCTTTTTTTTTTTTTTTTTGCGCTGCTCTTTTTTTTTTTTTTTGCGAAAAATCACTATAATGGCGAGGGTCTCAAAACTCTTCCTAGGTCAAACTGACAGGATGGGCACGAAATTTTTTCGACCAATTTTTTTTTTCGTTTTTTCGACTGCCCGGACCCAAAAACTGGAAACGGGTCAAAAAAAACTTCCTATAATGGCACCTGTCTCAAAACACTCAGAAACACCTAAAAATAGGATAGCCAGAAAATTTTTCGAAAAATGCGTTTTCGAAAAATTTTGGGCCTAAACGGAGCGTGGTTTCCAGACTCTTTTTTTTTTTTTTTTTTTTCTTCCGAAACCTACTCCGGCAAGGAAACACGAATCGGAAACTAGATGGATCCCAAAAACAAACCTAATAAGCAAGGAACTCGAATTGGTGGTGGATATATGGTGGTGGTATATGGCAGCGGTGGTGGTAGCGGTGGTAGTATATGGATATGGATCGGTGGTGGTATATGGACACGGATTGGTGGTGGTATATGGATACGGATTCGGAGCGGTGGTGGTAGATGGCAGGGGCGATGATGATGGTGCAGCGGCGGCGTGACAACTTATGACCAGAACTCGAAACTCTAAAAGACTAGACTCTAAGACCAGCAACTAGACCGACGATGCAACCGCAAATTCAACAAAGCAAAACCCTAAAAAGATTATGCAAAGGCTCAGATTGGTTCGGATATGATGAACTAACCCTAAATTTTTTTTTTGTGGCTTTTTCGTGGACTATAGGTATGAAGAACAGACTCGATCTAAACTACGAAAAACTGGAAAATCTCACCGAGCAACCTGGAAATCTGATACCACTTGATAGAGGCGAGGGTGTCCCGTCTTTCGATGAGATGATGGATTTCGCTTTGGTGGAAGTCGACTTTGACGATCCGACTACGAACGTGCAAGGACGTCGCGCCTTAGCAATCGCTAAACCAACTCCGAGAGGTTATTGACCACGCCGGAGCACGATCAACCTGACCACGAGGGTCTGTTTCCTGCGAGCAAACGAAGAACAAGCAAGAAACTGAGATTGCAATCTGGATATTGCGAATATAAGATGAAAGCTTTATTGATCAAGGTGGGGTTCTGTGACGCCTTTGTCTGGTCGTTGAACACAAACGAAGTACGCGAAGTTGCAGCTATGGCGAACTTTTAATCTAAACAAAACCCAAAGTCTAAACGGTGCCCTAAGGGCTGTATATAAGGAGGAAGAGAGGGGGAATTTCGTGGCCCTTGGTGGAGGGGTCCGAAATCAACCCTATCTCTTGTTTCCCCACACATACGGACTCTAAAAATAGCCTATACTTATGTATTTCGAAATTACATGGGCCTGGCCCAATAAAAAGGTGACGCAGCACCTATAATAGCCTCTGGACGAAATTTATGAAGTGGCATCTTGTATATTTCGTCCAAGGCTTCATGCACTCTTATGGTGGCTTCAAAGTCCTGAAATCATCACTTGTAACTCCGTTCTGGTTCCCCTTCCGCATGGCATCATCTCCATGCTTGCTCTTGCTCCAATGTCCATCCTTCTCCAAGCTAGGCCCTTCATTTGTAAGCAAAACAAATGTATCCAATTTAGGCAGCATCATATTCTCATGAACATTAGAATCATTACCAAGAAACGAAAGTACCTGATAATTTAATTGGCGTGCGCGAGCTCTAGTAATTGGTCCAGTATATGTAGCAGTAGGGGCTGTGGGTGTAACAATGGTATTGATGTCCTCATCACAGGCGCACAAGTCTTAGAAAGTTTTTAGAGGGATGACTGCATCTACCACATGCCAACATAGAGCAACAGCGAAAAGCTCTTCACATGATGAAAAAATGACGTGAACAAACCATGCATATTATTTTCCCTTTCTATAGAAACTCATAGTGCACTTGTCATAGTAAAAGGAGAAAGGGAAATACATGAAACCAACGGCTAGCAAATAAAATACTTACATGGTTTCAATGAGAAGTCATCATATATAGAATCAAAGAAAGTTGAACTATCATATAAAGTAAATGAGCCTGTGCGTTGCAACGGGCATACATATTTATGATCCATAATCTCCTTCGTCTCCTCTGGATTGGTACGGTATGGTGCACGGTTGGGTAATGATGCACCGGGAATTAAGTCAATCTGATGCTCAATCCCTCGAATGGGAGGTAATCCGTGGAAAGACGTCAGCGAACTCCTGCAAAATGTTAGTGACAGCAGGAGGCAAAGAGGAAGGCACGTCCTCGAATGAAAATAATGCCTCTTTGCACACAAAAGCATAGCAAACAGATTTGCTGAAATCTAGCCCATCAATATCAGATTTGATGGCAAATAAACATGCACTTTTCAATTTAATTTCAGAAACAACACTAGATGGTTTACTAGTAGGCTTCATTTGTTGCTCAAATTCTCACTACTAGGGAAAACCATAGTAGTAGTGCAGGTTTAATGCCCACTAGTAGCGCGGGCAGCCGCGCTACTAATAAGGCGCTACAGCTATTACTTAGCAGTAGCGTGCGCGACACGCGCTACTGCTAAGACACATAGCGGCAGCGCTTGTTATCTACCGCGCTGCTGCTAACCTAGCTAGTAGCAGCGTGTTTACTGTCCATCGCTACTAGTATTCTTTTTTTTTAGTGTATTTATACGTCGTTATACAAATTTTGGTACAATACCAATTATGAGGTAATATCATTATGTCCATAACAGTGTGTCAAATGAAGGTGGATTAAGTTCAAGTGGAGACAATATGTGGTGCATGTCAAAAGTATACTACTAATACAAACTTGATCTAGTTTGGAATAGTAGTACTTTCGATGTGCACCACATGTTGCCTCCACTTGAATCTAATCCGCCAGCACAAGCTATTTAATCATCATCATAGTCATTAGCACCAACAGTATTTATTTAATCACCACTAACACTAGCTCATAATAATCATCATAGTCATTACCACCAACACTAGCTATTTAATCATCATAGTCATAGTGTAGCACATCATCATCTTTAAACTCATTTCTCGCTATCTAATCACTCCTGCTGCTCTCTCTCTCTCTCTCTGGTAAAATAACATAAAACATGTGTAGCTCTCCTCCTTCATCAAGTTGGAGCATGCAGATGAACCTGTCTCTTAATCGTGGGTTGTGCTTCTGCTTGCTGCCCCCTAGTACTTGTCTGCGCTCCTCCATCACAGATTTGGTCCAGTCTTTCACTACTAAGTATTCATCGCTAATCCTGAATGCACTATCGTGATTTGTAGGATATCTTGGTCGTAAGCTAACAATACTCATGGTACCTTTAGTCTCGATCCCATAAGGCACAACATTCATCGGGAGTCCCTGTTGAAGAACATCATATGGTAACATACTTAGCAATGAAGTTTAGCTTAAAAATAATGTACGGAAAAGATGCACTGAGGACAAATAGTAAAAATCTTACCATCCTTCCTTAATAGATGTGACCGTAGTTCATTACGAACACTATTGGTCGCACGTTTTCAGTACTAACATTTCTAAATCCAGGAAGAAAATTTGTCTTGACAGTATCAAGATTTGCAAGCCATGAAACATAATGACTTAGCTCCTCGCAGTTTAGTTCAGCCCCGGGACAGTAGTAGGTCCTGTCTACCAAGCGCTGGACATGTTTGCTTGAACGGAAATAAGTTGACAATAGAAATTAGTTGTCAACTATTTTTGAATAAACAATATCAAAGACATAAATATGATTGAGAAACTCACATAATGGTATAACTCGAGGCGTTTGCACATCGACCCAGATGTCGGTATTACCTTCAATATCATCTTCCAGACGAATATCAAAGGTGATAACCATATCAGGCTCAAATGCATAAGTCTTGCATAGTGGTCGCCATGTTTTGCATCCAAAATAGGAGTAGTCGTCTAAATTGTATAATTTTGCGTGGAAAATATAACCATGCTCGGTCTTCAAGTAAACTTTCTTTACCTCCATAGTACGACTGAAACATATCTTATCCAATACAAAAACTGATGAGGACATCAATACCATTGTTACACCCACAGCCCCTACTGCTACATGTACTGGACCAATTACTAGAGCTCGCGCACGCCAATTAAATTATCAGGTACTTTCGTTTCTTGGTAATGATTCTAATGTTCATGAGAATATGATGCTACCTAAATTGGATACATTTGTTTTGCTTACAAACGAAGGGCCTAGCTTGGAGAAGGATGGACATTGGAGCAAGAACAAGCATGGAGATGATGCCATCCGCAAGGGGAACCAGAACGGAGTTACAAGTGATGATTTCAGGACTTTGAAGCCACCATAATGGGTGCATGAAGCCTTGGACGAAATATACAAGATGCCACTTCATAAATTTCGTCCCGAGGCTATTATAGGTGCTGCGCCACCTTTTTATTGGGCCAGGCCCATGTAATTTCGAAATACATAAGTATAGGCTATTTTTAGAGTCCGTATATGTGGGGAAACAAGAGATAGGGTTGATTTCGGACCCCTCCACCAAGGGTCACGAAATTCCCCCCCTCTTCCTCCATATATACAGCCCTTAGGGCATCGTTTAGACTTTGGGTTTTGTTTAGATTAAAAGTTCGCCATAGTCGCAACTTCGCGTACTTCGTTTGTGTTCAACGACCAGACAAAGGCGTCACAGAACCCCATCTTGATCAATAAAGCTTTCATCTTATATTCGCAATATCCAGATTGCAATCACAGTTTCTTGCTTGTTCTTCGTTTGCTCGCAGGAAACAGACCCTCGTGGTCAGGTTGATCGTGCTCCGGCGTGGTCAATAACCTCTCGGAGTTGGTTTAGCGATTGCTAAGGCACGACGTCCTCGCACGTTCGTAGTCGGATCGTCAAAGTCGACTTCCACCAAAGCGAAATCCATCATCTCATCGAAAGACGGGACACCTTTGCCTCTATCAAGTGGTATCAGATTTCCAGGTTGCTCGGTGAGATTTTACAGTTTTTCGTAGATTAGATCGAGTCTGTTCTTCATACCTACAGTCCACGAAACAGCCACAAAAAAAATTAGGGTTAGTTCATCATATCCGAACCAATCTGAGCCTTTGCATAATCTTTTTAGGGTTTTTGCTTTGTTGAATTTGCGGTTGCATCGTCGTGTCAAGTTGTTGGTCTTAGAGTCTAGTCTTTTAGAGTTTCGAGTTCTGGTCATAAGTTGTCACGCCGCCGCCGCACCATCATCATCGCCCATCTACCACTTTTGCTTATCCGCCACCGCTCTGAATCCATATACCATATACCACCACCGCTGCCATATACCACAACCATATATCCACCACCAATCCGAGTTCTTCTCATATTAGGTTTGTTCTTGAGATCAATCTAAATTCCGATTCGTGTTTCCTTGCCTGCGTAGGTCTCGAAAAAAAAAAGAGTCTGGAGACCCCCGGGCAGTTTTTAGGCCAAAATTTTCACGGGCAAAATTTTTTTTCCCTATCCTATTTTTAGGCTTTTCTGAGTCTTTTGAGCCACGTGCCATCATAGTGATTTTTTGGTCGCACTTTTTCGTCGTCGCTGCCCTAATTTCCGAAAAAAAAGTGAAATTTTTTTTTCGTGCCCATCCTATCAGTTTGACGAGGGAAGAGTTTTGAGACACTCGCCATTATAGTGATTTTTCGCAAAAAAAAGAGGAGCGCAGAAAAAAAGGGAGCGCAAAAAAAAGAGCGAAAAAAAAGAGTTCCAGAGTGTGCTTTTCCCTTATTTACGTGCAGTGCCGTGATTTTGTTAGTGTTCTAGGCTCGCGTCTCTAGCACGGTCTAGCCTAGGACCAGCACAGTACCGTCGTTGAGCGTTTATTCAACTTTGCATCTCTGAATTGATTATTGCTGACCCTTTTCGCTACCATATTATAAGCCTTCCCAGCTCCACATACATCTACGTCGTGTGTTTGACTCTCCCTGGTAATCGCTCTATCCAAGCTTTGAGAGTTTTTGACTATAACGGTTGCCGAACACCGCCTGCTGCTGGGTAAGAACTGGTAAGAATTTGAGATTTGCTTGACGGATTTGTGACACCCACCACCACCTCTTGTTAGTAGTCTATAGGATCATATTCTTGTGTGTTTCCATTGCTGCTAACCATGCCAGGATCACAAGCCGACGAGGCTGACTGGGAGAACATGACGAATAAGGATTTGCATGATAAATTTCAGCAAATGATGAGTGGACAGGTGCAAGATGTGCTAAACAGATTTGAAGAGGCCATGGAGAAGATAGATGGCATGGAGAAGACGTTCGAAACAAAGCTCGATAACAAGTTTAATGAATTGCTCGCGCGTCTTCCACCACCACCACCCGCTGCACCTAACGCACCTCTCCAACAACAACAACAACAACAACAACAACAACGCATCCTTTCGAATCAGTATGGACGAGCGAAGCGTGTTCCTATTGAGGATGGCCAAACTTCTGGAGCTGTTGTTCATGTTGTTGATGCTTCTTTGGCCCCTGCTACTTCTGCTGCTGGTACCCAGGAGGATGATGAGTATGCGGGCGATTATGAGGATGAGGTTGATCAAAATCAGCACTATGTGCAGCCACCAGCACCACCACCACCAGGTCGACCTTGATAGAGGCAAAGGTGTCCCGTCTTTCGATGAGATGATGGAAATCGCTTTGGTGGAAGTCGACTTTGACGATCCGACTACGAACGTGCGAGGACGTCGCGCCTTAGCAATCGCTAAACCAACTCCGAGAGGTTATTGACCACGCCGGAGCACGATCAACCTGACCACGAGGGTCTGTTTCCTGCGAGCAAACGAAGAACAAGCAAGAAACTAAGATTGCAATCTGGATATTGCGAATATAAGATGAAAGCTTTATTGATCAAGGTGGGGTTCTGTGACGCCTTTGTCTGGTCGTTGAACACAAACGAAGTACGCGAAGTTGCAGCTATGGCGAACTTTTAATCTAAACAAAACCCAAAGTCTAAACGGTGCCCTAAGGGCTGTATATATGGAGGAAGAGAGGGGAAATTTCGTGGCCCTTGGTGGAGGGGTCCGAAATCAACCCTATCTCTTGTTTCCCAACACATACGGACTCTAAAAATAGCCTATACTTATGTATTTCGAAATTACATGGGCCTGGCCCAATAAAAAGGTGACGTAGCACCTATAATAGCCTCTGGACGAAATTTATGAAGTGGCATCTTGTATATTTCGTCCAAGGCTTCATGCACTCTTATGGTGGCTTCAAAGTCCCGAAATCATCACTTGTAACTCCGTTCTGGTTCCCCTTGCGCATGGCATCATCTCCATGCTTGCTCTTGCTCCAATGTCCATCCTTCTCCAAGCTAGGCCCTTCATTTGTAAGCAAAACAAATGTATCCAATTTAGGCAGCATCATATTCTCATGAACATTAGAATCATTACCAAGAAACGAAAGTACCTGATAATTTAATTGGCGTGCGCGAGCTCTAGTAATTGGTCCAGTATATGTAGCAGTAGGGGCTGTGGGTGTAACAATGGTATTGATGTCCTCATCATCCTCCCCTTCTTGAAATGAAGTCGTCCTCGACGGAAGCTCATTTTCCTCACCCAAATAAGGCTTCAAATCTGCAATGTTAAAAGTGGGACTAACCCCAAAATCTGCAGGCAGCTCAAGTTTATATGCATTATCATTTATTTTCTCTAACACCTTAAAGGGACCATCAGCACGTGGCATTAGCTTTGATTTGCGCAAATTAGGAAATCTATCTTTACGCAAATGTAACCAAACAAGATCTCCAGGTGCAAACACAACATGTTTTCTACCCTTATCTCCAGCAAGTTTATATTTAGCATTCATACGCTCAATGTTTTCCTTAGTTAACTCATGCATTTTTAAAATCAATTCAGAACGTTCTTTAGCATCAAAATTAACCTTCTCCGAAGATGGAAGAGGCAACAAATCAATAGGTGCACGAGGTAGGAAACCATACACAATTTCAAAAGGGCACATCTTAGTAGTAGAATGCAATGAACGATTATAAGCAAATTCAATATGAGGCAAGCATTCTTCCCACATTTTCTTATTATTCTTCAAAACAGCCCTAAGCATAGTAGACAATGTTCTATTGACTACTTCAGTTTGTCCATCAGTTTGGGGGTGACAAGTAGTACTAAATAACAGTTTAGTCCCCAACTTAGCCCATAAACATCTCCAAAAGTGGCTAAGAAATTTAGTATCACGATCTGAAACAATAGTATTTGGCACACCATGCAAGCGAATAATTTCACGAAAGAACAAATCAGCAACATTAACAGCATCATCGCTTTTATGACATGGTATAAAGTGTGCCATTTTCGAGAATCTATCCACGACAACAAATATGCTATCCCTCCCCTTCTTTGTTCGAGGTAAACCTAAAACAAAGTCCATAGATATATCCTCCCAAGGAACACTAGGTACAGGCAAAGGCATATATAAACCATGAGGATTGAGTCGTGACTTAGCTTTTTGACATGTAGTGCAGCGAGCAACAAAACGCTCAACATCCCGTCTCATCTTTGGCCAAAAGAAATGTGTAGCAAGTACGTCCTCCGTCTTCTTCACGCCAAAGTGTCCCATTAATCCTCCCCCATGCGCCTCCTGCAACAGCAAAAGACGAACGGAGCTAGCTGGAATGCATAGCTTGTTAGCACGAAACACAAATCCATCGTTAACGACAAACTTGTTCCACATTCTTCCTTCTCTACAATTCTGCATTACATCTTTAAAATCAGCATCATGCACATATTGATCTTTGATGGTCTCCAAACCAAATATTTTGAAGTCAAGTTGTGAAAGCATAGTATAGCGACGAGACAATGCATCAGCAATAACATTTTCTTTTCCCTTCTTGTGTTTAATGACATAAGGGAAAGTCTCAATGAATTCAACCCATTTAGCATGTCTACGATTCAGTTTAGCTTGACTTTTAATATGTTTCAAAGATTCATGATCAGAATGTATAACAAATTCTTTGGGCCATAAATAATGTTGCCATGTTTCTAAAGTCCGAACAAGAGCATATAATTCTTTATCATAAGTAGAATAATTCAGACTAGGCCCACTCAATTTTTCAGAAAAGTATGCAACAGGTTTGCCATCTTGTAATAACACACCTCCTAATCCAATTCCACTAGCATCACATTCAAGCTCAAAAGTCTTATTAAAATCAGGAAGTTGGAGTAAAGGAGCATGTGTCAACTTATCTTTCAATACCGAGAAGGCTTCTTCCTGTGCGGTACCCCACAGAAAAGGCACATCTTTCTTTGTAAGCTCATTGAGAGGTGCAGCAATGGTGCTGAAATCTCTCACAAAACGCCTATAGAATCCAGCGAGGCCAAGGAAACTCCTCACTTGTGTGACCGTTTTGGGCTGTGGCCAACTCTCAATAGCTTCAATTTTGGCTTTATCAACTTCAATTCCCTGTGGAGTAACAACATAGCCAAGAAAAGATACTCGGTCGGTGCAAAAGGTGCACTTTCCAAGGTTACCAAACAAACGTGCATCACGTAGAGCAATAAAAACAACACGTAAATGTTCCAAATGTTCCTCCAAAGATTTGCTATAAATCAATATGTCATCAAAGTAAACTACCACAAATCGTCCAATGAAAGCACGTAAAACTTCGTTCATTAACCTCATGAAAGTACTAGGTGCATTAGTTAACCCAAAAGGCATGACTAACCACTCATATAATCCAAACTTAGTTTTAAATGCTGTTTTCCATTCATCTCCCAATTTCATACGAATTTGATGGTATCCACTACGCAAATCAACTTTGGAGAATATTGTAGAGCCACTCAATTCATCAAGCATATCATCTAGCCTAGGAATAGGATGACGATAACGAATAGTAATATTATTAATGCCTCTACAATCAACGCACATACGCGACGTACCATCCTTTTTCGGCACTAAAATGATAGGAACAGCACAAGGACTAAGGGATTCACGTATATAACCTTTGTCGAGCAGTTCTTGTACTTGACGCATAATCTCCTTCGTCTCCTCTGGATTGGTACGGTGATGAGGACATGACTACCTTGGATATGACCAAAAATATTGCATATATGCATATTTGTCAGGTGATTTCTAGTACAAACTATTCAATAATCTATTTATGTTATCCAGAACAAAAATACTTCACACACTTTTGGGTTTTGTCTAATTGCAGGTGTATGGGACATTTGTACAATCCACATATGAAGATAAGGAAGAAAGAGATATTTATTTGCTGTCCAAAAAGTTCTCTCACGTCACTTTTGGCCCAAGAGAAGATAGAGTCCAAGTCTCTCACGTTCTGGATTCAGATTCGGACTGCACAGACGTACCTGACTCAAAACGCACACAAGTTTTTCATACGGACTCCGAATTGGGTGATTCTTTTTTTGTTCGAAACTAGATTTCGTGCACTTTCCAACCCAATTGGAATCACCTTCAAATTCGTCTGGAGCTGATAGAGGCGGGGGTGTCCCGATCTTTCGATGAGATGATAACTATCGATTTGGTGAAGATGACTTTGACGATCCGACTACAAACGTGCACGACGTTGCGCCTTAGCAATCGCTAAACCAACTCTGAGAGGTTATTGACCACGCCGGAGCACAATCAACCTGACCACGAAGGTCTATTCCTGCAAGCAATCGAAGAACAAGCAAGAATATGATAAAAGCAATCTGAATATTGCGAGTATATATGAAGTATTGATAAAGGTGGGGATCCGTAAGCGGTCTTGGTCTGGTCGTTGGACACAAACGAAGTACACGAAGTTGCAATGGCTAACTTTTAACTAAACAAATCCCCAGAAAAAGCTACTAGATGGATCTACTTATATAGGAGCAAGGGGTGGCGGCCAAGGAGGTGGGAGGACGTCCCAAGGCAGCCTAAAACTAAATCTAGGTCGTACAAGGCCAATGGGCCCAAGTGGAGGTGATGTAACACCTTTGGACTTGTAGTTTGACTCGGATTCTGCTGCAGCATCAGATTGTTTAGTCCACAACTCAACGCTCCGGACGAATTTGATGGTGATTCCAATTGGGTTGGAAAGTGCACGAAATCTAGTTTCCAACAAAAAAAGAATCACCCAATTCGGAGTCCGTATGAAAAACTTGTGTGCGTTTTGAGTCAGGTACGTCTGTGCAGTCCGAATCTGAATCCAGAATGTGAGAGACTTGGACTATATCTTCTCTTGGGCCAAAAGTGACGTGAGAGAACTTTTTGGACAGCAAATAAACATCTCTTTCTTCCTTATCTTCATATGTGGATTGTACAAATGTCCCATACACCTGCAATTAGACAAAACACAAAAGTGTGTGAAGTATTTTTGTTCTGGATAACATAAATAGATTATTGAATAGTTTGCACTAGAAATCACCTGACAAATATGCATATATGCAATATTTTTGGTCATATCCAAGGTACTCATGTCCTCATCATCCTCCCCTTCTTGAAAATAAAGCCGTCCTCGGCGTTGCTTAATCTGAAATGTGGCTAACAAAAGAGACAAGGTGTACATGTTGTATATGTATATGTCATCCATTTTTACTTCCCTTGATTTTTGCATATATGACACATGAATATATGAGTAACTTGCATAGTTCATAAAATCTAAAGCCAAAAAATTAGCACAAGAAGTAGAAGGCATGAAAATATTGCAACTCAGTTTGCACATATAAGTGAAGCTCTTATTCATTTCAAAAGATTGACAATGTTCATCATTAAACCATCCCAACATTGGTGAATAAACCTTACTTGCATCAAATTTACATGCTACAACATGCTTAAATAAGCAAACATGCAATAAGTCATTCAACACAGAATCATCACCAAGATTAGAGGTCATATCAAAATGATTAAACATTGGTTCTTTTGCATCAATAGTTAATTCAATGGGTGCACTCAAAATTGTTGGTATTTCAGTTGTTTGATCACATGGCAAAGTCAAATTATCAACGTAGTCCTCTAAAATAGGTGGTGTGATCAAAGTAGTGGGTATCTCATCAGATGGTGCATTCAAATTGACAAGGCATTCATCATTCTCATGTAGAGATGGAAGATCAGTACCTTTGTCATTACCTCTTATGATCAACTCAGATGATGTAGCCACTCTCGGGGGCGATGTGTCACATGGTGGAGGTGATGTAGTCCTGACAACAACGGATGTGGTTGTCATAGTATGCCTAGTAGTTGAAGGAACAATCATATCAACTCTTGGAATGTGCACCGTGCGCTTGTTCTCCTCGTGGCCAACACGTCGTTTTATTTCCTGTTCAGCTTTGCAAGCAAGATGAAACAAATGGTCCATAGGATAACACTCTTCATGAATTAGTATCTCTTGAATATCATGGTTTAATCCTCCCCAAAATCTATCCATAAAATCATCTTCACTTTCTTCTAAAGAGGAATGCAACAAGGTAGTTTGTAAATCATCATAATATTTTGTTACAGTTTCACTACCTTGTTTTAAGTGTTGCAACTTCTTAATCATGTCACGAGTATAATAAGCAGGGACGAAAGTATGTCGCATGGCAAGTTTCAAATCATCCCAAGTAGTAGGTATATAATCAGGGTGTAACCGACAATATTCACTCCACCAAACCAAAGCATAACTAGTGAAAGAACCAACCGCAACCTTAACCTTTTTATGTTCATCGAAATTATGGGAAGCAAATATATTTTTTATGTCGAACTCCCATTCAATATATAAAGCAGGTTTAAAACGGCCATTAAATGGTGGTATAGATACATTAACCTGATCATGTGCATTTGGATGTTTGTGCACCTCTCGTGACGGTTGTGGTATTTGCAAAGGTGATGGCACGTCTCCCGCGATCGACAAAGCCCATGAATTGACTCTGGATCCTGTCATGATTAGTAGAACAAGAAACAAAAGTGTGTGAAGTATTTTTGTTCTGGATAACATAAATAGATTATTGAATAGTTTGCACTAGAAATCACCTGACAAATATGCATATATGCAATATTTTTGGTCATATCCAAGGTACTCATGTACTCATGTACTCTTTTTTTTTCTCGTTTTTTTTCTCTCGTTTTTTCTCTCTCTTTTTTTTCTCCCTCTTTCCAAAACAAACTAGATAAGATGCAGATTGGATCAAGTGAAGATGTGAACGATCTCAACTATTATTATGACAATGAATGGTGGGTAGCACGTGGTGGAAATTGATGGATGGGTGGTGGACAGCGGAAGAGATAATGATGCAGCGGTGGCGTGACTAATGTGAACAGAACTCGAAACTCTAAACGAACTAGACACTAAGACCAGCAACTCGACACGACGATGCAACCGATAATTCAACTATGCAAGCAATGAAAAGAAAATTGCAAAGGCTCAGACTGGCTTGGACCAAGGATGAATAGATCTAACTCTTTTTTGTGGCTTTTTCTTGGACAATAGGTAAGAAAATAAATCTAATCTAGGAAAACTGGAAATTCTCACCGAGCAACCTGAAAACTGATACCACTTGATAGAGGCGGGGGTGTCCCGATCTTTCGATGAGATGATAACTATCGATTTGGTGAAGATGACTTTGACGATCCGACTACAAACGTGCACGACGTTGCGCCTTAGCAATCGCTAAACCAACTCTGAGAGGTTATTGACCACGCCGGAGCACAATCAACCTGACCACGAAGGTCTATTCCTGCAAGCAATCGAAGAACAAGCAAGAATATGATAAAAGCAATCTGAATATTGCGAGTATATATGAAGTATTGATAAAGGTGGGGATCCGTAAGCGGTCTTGGTCTGGTCGTTGGACACAAACGAAGTACACGAAGTTGCAATGGCTAACTTTTAACTAAACAAATCCCCAGAAAAAGCTACTAGATGGATCTACTTATATAGGAGCAAGGGGTGGCGGCCAAGGAGGTGGGAGGACGTCCCAAGGCAGCCTAAAACTAAATCTAGGTCGTACAAGGCCAATGGGCCCAAGTGGAGGTGATGTAACACCTTTGGACTTGTAGTTTGACTCGGATTCTGCTGCAGCATCAGATTGTTTCGTCCACAACTCAACGCTCCGGACGAATTTGAAGGTGATTCCAATTGGGTTGGAAAGTGCACGAAATCTAGTTTCCAACAAAAAAAGAATCACCCAATTCGGAGTCCGTATGAAAAACTTGTGTGCGTTTTGAGTCAGGTACGTCTGTGCAGTCCGAATCTGAATCCAGAATGTGAGAGACTTGGACTATATCTTCTCTTGGGCCAAAAGTGACGTGAGAGAACTTTTTGGACAGCAAATAAACATCTCTTTCTTCCTTATCTTCATATGTGGATTGTACAAATGTCCCATACACCTGCAATTAGACAAAACACAAAAGTGTGTGAAGTATTTTTGTTCTGGATAACATAAATAGATTATTGAATAGTTTGCACTAGAAATCACCTGACAAATATGCATATATGCAATATTTTTGGTCATATCCAAGGTACTCATGTCCTCATCAGGAGCATTGAGTTGTGGACGAAACAATCTGATGCTGCACCAGAATCTGAGTCAAACTACAAGTCCAAAGGTGTTACATCACCTCCACTTGGGCCCATTGGCCTTGTACGACCTAGATTTAGTTTTAGGCTGCCTTGGGACGTCCTCCCACCTCCTTGGCCGCCACCCCTTGCTCCTATATAAGTAGATCCATCTAGTAGCTTTTCCTTGGGATTTGTTTAGTTAAAAGTTAGCCATTGCAACTTCGTGTACTTCGTTTGTGTCCAACGACCAGACCAAGACCGCTTACGGATCCCCACCTTTATCAATACTTCATATATACTCGCAATATTCAGATTGCTTTTATCATATTCTTGCTTGTTCTTCGATTGCTTGCAGGAATAGACCTTCGTGGTTAGGTTGATTGTGCTCCAGCGTGGTCAATAACCTCTCAGAGTTGGTTTAGCGATTGCTAAGGCGCAACGTCGTGCACGTTTGTAGTCGGATCGTCAAAGTCATCTTCACCAAATCGATAGTTATCATCTCATCGAAAGATCGGGACACCCTCGCCTCTATCAAGTGGTATCAGTTTTCAGGTTGCTCGGTGAGAATTTCCAGTTTTCCTAGATTAGATTTATTTTCTTACCTATTGTCCAAGAAAAAGCCACAAAAAAGAGTTAGATCTATTCATCCTTGGTCCAAGCCAGTCTGAGCCTTTGCAATTTTCTTCGATTGCTTGCAGGAATAGACCTTCGTGGTCAGGTTGATCGTGCTCCGGCGTGGTCAATAACCTCTCGGAGTTGGTTTAGCGATTGCTAAGGCACAACGTCGTTGCACGTTTGTTGTCGGATCATCAAAGTCGTCTCCACCAAATCGATAGTTATCATCTCATCGAAAGATCGGGACACCCCGCCTCTATCAAGTGGTATCAGAGTTTCTATTCATTGCTTGCATAGTTGAATTATCGGTTGCATCGTCGTGTCAGTTGCTGGTCTTAGTGTCTAGTTCATTTAGAGTTTCGAGTTCTGTTCACATTAGTCACGCCGCCGTTGCATCATTATCTCTTCCGCTGTCCACCACCCATCCATCAATTTCCACCACGTGCTACCCACCATTCATTGTCATAATAATAGTTGAGATCGTTCACATTTTCGCTTGATCCAATCTCCGTCTTATCTAGTTTGTTTTGGAAAGAGGGAGAAAAAAAGAGAGAGAAAAACGAGAAAAAAAAGAGAAAAAAAGTCAGAGAAAAAAAGGAAAAAAAATCAAAAATCGGCACAAACTTTTTCAGAGGAAAGTTGGAGACAAAGTTGTTGTATATCCTGCTTGGCAGTTGTTTTTCATCATTATCTTCACTGTCGTTGTGATCTTCACTTATATCTTGCTGTCAGGAGCTACTTAGTATCCTTCATTGATGCTAGTTGTGCTACGCCGTGACCTCATTAGTGTTCTAGGCTCGCGTCTCTAGTCCGGTCTAGCCTAGGACCAGCACAGTACCGTTGTTGAGCGTTTATTCAACATTGCATCTTTGAATTGATTATTGCTAATCTTTTGCTACCATATATAGCCAACCCAGCTCCACATATTTCTACACCGTGTATACGTACGCTCCCCTGGCAATCGCTTTACTCAATATTCGGAGTTACTTGACACCGCTGGTTGCCGATCACCGCCTGCTGCATGGTAAGAACTTGTAAGACATTGATATTTGCTTTACTGTGAGCGTTTTACCACCACATCCTAGTAGTTATAGGAACATTATTTTTTGGGTTTTGTTTCTTGTTCTACTAATCATGACAGGATCCAGAGTCAATTCATGGGCTTTGTCGATCGCGGGAGACGTGCCACCACCTTTGCAAATACCACAACCATCACGAGAGGTGCACAAACATCCAAATGCACATGATCAGGTTAATGTATCTATACCACCATTTAATGGCCGTTTTAAACCTGCTTTATATATTGAATGGGAGTTCGACATAAAAAATATATTTGCTTCCCATAATTTCGATGAACATAAAAAGGTTAAGGTTGCGGTTGGTTCTTTCACTGGTTATGCTTTGGTTTGGTGGAGTGAATATTGTCGGTTACACCCTGATTATATACCTACTACTTGGGATGATTTGAAACTTGCCATGCGACATACTTTCGTCCCTGCTTATTATACTCGTGACATGATTAAGAAGTTGCAACACTTAAAACAAGGTAGTGAAACTGTAACAAAATATTATGATGATTTACAAACTACCTTGTTGCATTCCTCTTTAGAAGAAAGTGAAGATGATTTTATGGATAGATTTTGGGGAGGATTAAACCGTGATATTCAAGAGATACTAATTCATGAAGAGTGTTATCCTATGGACCATTTGTTTCATCTTGCTTGCAAAGCTGAACAGGAAATAAAACGACGTGTTGGCCACGAGGAGAACAAGCGCACGGCGCACATTCCAAGAGTTGATATGATTGTTCCTTCAACTACTAGGCATACTATGACAACCACATCCGTTGTTGTCAGGACTACATCACCTCCACCATGTGACACATCGCCCCCGAGAGTGGCTACATCATCTGAGTTGATCATAAGAGGTAATGACAAAGGTACTGATCTTCCATCTCTACATGAGAATGATGAATACCTTGTCAATTTGAATGCACCATCTGATGAGCTACCCACTACTTTGATCACACCACCTATTTTAGAGGACTACGTTGATAATTTGACTTTGCCATGTGATCAAACAACTGAAATACCAACAATTTTGAGTGCACCCATTGAATTAACTATTGATGCAAAAGAACCAATGTTTAATCATTTTGATATGACCTCTAATCTTGGTGATGATTTTGTGTTGAATGACTTATTGCATGTTTGCTTATTTAAGCATGTTGTAGCATGTAAATTTGATGCAAGTAAGGTTTATTCACCAATGTTGGGATGGTTTAATGATGAACATTGTCAATCTTTTGAAATGAATAAGAGCTTCACTTATATGTGCAAACTGAGTTGCAATATTTTCATGCCTTCTACTTCTTGTGCTAATTTTTTGGCTTTAGATTTTATGAACTATGCAAGTTACTCATCTATTCATGTGTCATATATGCAAAAATCAAGGGAAGTAAAAATGGATGACATATACATATACAACATGTACACCTTGTCTCTTTTGTTAGCCACATTTCAGATTAAGCAACGCCGAGGACGGCTTTATTTTCAAGAAGGGGAGGATGATGAGGACATGACTACCTTGGATATGACCAAAAATATTGCATATATGCATATTTGTCAGGTGATTTCTAGTACAAACTATTCAATAATCTATTTATGTTATCCAGAACAAAAATACTTCACACACTTTTGGGTTTTGTCTAATTGCAGGTGTATGGGACATTTGTACAATACACATATGAAGATAAGGAAGAAAGAGATATTTATTTGCTGTCCAAAAAGTTCTCTCACGTCACTTTTGGCCCAAGAGAAGATAGAGTCCAAGTCTCTCACGTTCTGGATTCAGATTCGGACTGCACAGACGTACCTGACTCAAAATGCACACAAGTTTTTCATACGGACTCCGAATTGGGTGATTCTTTTTTTGTTCGAAACTAGATTTCGTGCACTTTCTAACCCAATTGGAATCACCTTCAAATTCGTCTGGAGCATTGAGTTGTGGACGAAACAATCTGATGCTGCACCAGAATCTGAGTCAAACTACAAGTCCAAAGGTGTTACATCACCTCCACTTGGGCCCATTGGCCTTGTACGGCCTAGATTTAGTTTTAGGCTGCCTTGGGACGTCCACCCACCTCCTTGGCGCCACCCCTTGCTCCTATATAAGTAGATCCATCTAGTAGCTTTTCCTTGGGATTTGTTTAGTTAAAAGTTAGCCATTGCAACTTCGTGTACTTCGTTTGTGTCCAACGACCAGACCAAGACCGCTTACGGATCCCCACCTTTATCAATACTTCATATATACTCGCAATATTCAGATTGCTTTTATCATATTCTTGCTTGTTCTTCGATTGCTTGCAGGAATAGACCTTCGTGGTCAGGTTGATTGTGCTCCGGCGTGGTCAATAACCTCTCAGAGTTGGTTTAGCGATTGCTAAGGCGCAACGTCGTGCATGTTTGTAGTCGGATCGTCAAAGTCATCTTCACCAAATCGATAGTTATCATCTCATCGAAAGATCGGGACACCCTCGCCTCTATCATACGGTATGGTGCACGGTTGGGTAATGATGCACCGGGAATTAAGTCAATTTGATGCTCAATCCCGCGAATAGGTGGTAATCCCGGTGGCACGTCTTGTGGAAAGACGTCAGCGAACTCCTGCAAAATGTTAGTGACAGCAGGAGGCAAAGAGGAAGGCACGTCCTCGAATGAAAATAATGCCTCTTTGCACACAAAAGCATAGCAAACAGATTTGCTAAAATCTAGATCATCAATATCAGATTTGGTGGCAAGTAAACATGCACTTTTCAATTTAATTTCAGAAGCAACACTAGATTGTTTATTATTATTAGGCTGCATTTGTTGCTCAAATTCTTTTGCCACAATCTGATTTTCACTCTTAGTTTTCTCCTGTTTTGCTTTATTAGCTCTATTAAGATCATCTTTCAAAATGGAATCAGGAGTCATAGGAAGCAAAGTAATATTTTTATCCTTATGAACAAGAGTATACTGATTGTTTCTACCATGGTGAATAGAATTTTTATCAAATTGCCATGGTCTACCAAGTAATAAGGAACATGCTTGCATAGGTACCACATCACAATCAACATAATCAGCATATGTAGAGATACTAAAATGCACACGAACAGTACGTGTTACCTTAACCTTGCCGCTGTTGTTGAACCATTGGATGTAGTAAGGATGTGGATGTGGTCTTGTGGTGAGAGATAGCTTCTCCACCATCTCCATGCTAGCTAAGTTGTTGCAACTCCCTCCATCTATGATTACGCGAACAGAACGTTCCTTCACAACTCCCTTTGTATGGAACAAATTATGCCTCTGATTTTGCTCAGCTTGTGTAACCTGCACACTCAAAACACGTTGAGCAACTAAACATTCATACCTGTCAGCATCTTCAGGAGCCATGTATTGCGTCTCATGATCAGAATCTTCTCCACCGTGTTCGTCACGTGTAATAAGAGCCAAAGTCTCCTCATCATAGTCACTAGCGGACTCATACCCACCATCCTCAGTAACAATCATCACACGCTTAGAGGGGCATTCTCTCGCATAATGACCTCCACCCTTGCAACGTCGACAAATAATATCATGTGTTTGCCCTGTTGATGCCATGGATGAAGAAGAGCTCTTTGCAGGCCCAGAAGATGTGCTCTTGGCAGATAGTGGTGATTGTGCCTGCTTTATTGTATCACGGTTGGAGGTGGCAGCCGACGGAGGCGCCGGTGTAGCAGAACGTGTGGAAGTAGATGATGCACGTGGTGTCCATGACGAAGGTCGACCTGCAGAAAAGTTAGTCCGCGCCAATGCCTGTCGATCCTGCACTTCACGTTCAGCTTTACAAGCAAGATGGAATAAACGAGTGATATTAGTATACTCCTTATAATCTAGAATGGTCTGAATCTCTCTATTTAATCCACCCAGAAAACGTACAAGCATAGCTTCATTCTCCTCAACAATACCACATCTAATCATGCCAGTTTGTAATTCCTGATAATATTCTTCTACAGAATTTTTTCCTTGTCTTAAGCGCTGTAATTTTTGAAGCAATTCTCGTTGATAATATGGTGGAACCCAACGAGTACGCATAGCAGTTTTCAAAGCAGCCCAAGTAGCGGGAATAGGATATAATCTACAATGTTCAGACCACCATACACATGCAAAACTAGTGAAAGCACAAACAGCAGCAGCAACCCGTCTCTCCTCGGGATATTGTAAACATGTAAAACGTTGTTCAGTTTCTAACTCCCAAGTAAGATATATATCAGGAACATATCTACCCTCAAATGGTGGAATATTCAATTTCAGTTTAGGAATATGGACATCATCTCGTACCTGAGGTGGTGGTGCAGGCCTACCATTACGAATATATACCTGAGGTCGACCTGGTGGTGGTGGTGCTGGTGGCTGCACGTAGTGCTGATTTTGATCAACCTCATCCTCATAATCGCCCACATACTCATCATCCTCCTGGGTACCAGCAGCAGCAGTAGCAGGGGCCAAAGAAGCATCAACAACATGAACAGCAGCACCAGAAGTTTGGCCATCCTCAATAGGAACACGCTTCGCTCGTCCATACTGATTCGAAAGGATGCGTTGTTGTTGTTGTTGTCGTTGGAGAGGTGCGTTAGGTGCAGCGGGTGGTGGTGGTGGAAGACGCGCGAGCAATTCATTAAACTTGTTATCGAGCTTTGTTTCGAACGTCTTCTCCATGCCATCTATCTTCTCCATGGCCTCTTCAAATCTGTTTAGCACATCTTGCACCTGTCCACTCATCATTTGCTGAAATTTATCATGCAAATCCTTATTCGTCATGTTCTCCCAGTCAGTCTCGTCGGCTTGTGATCCTGGCATGGTTAGCAGCAATAGAAACACACAAGAATATGATCCTACAGACTACTAACAAGAGGTGGTGGTGGGTGTCACAAATCCATCAAGCAAATCTCAAATTCTTACCAGTTCTTACCCAGCAGCAGGCGGTGATCGGCAACCGTTGTAGTCAAAAACTCTCAAAGCTTGGATAGAGCGATTACCAGGGAGAGTCAAACGCACGACGTAGATGTATGTGGAGCTGGGAAGGCTTATAATATGGTAGCAAAAAGGGTCAGCAATAATCAATTCAGAGATGCAAAGTTGAATAAACGCTCAACGACGGTACTGTGCTGGTCCTAGGCTAGACTGTGCTAGAGACGCGAGCCTAGAACACTAACAAAATCATGGCGCTGCACGTAAACAAGGGAAAAGCACACTCTGGTTTTTTTTTCGCTCTTTTTTTTTGCGCTCTTTTTTTTTGCGCTGCTCTTTTTTTTTTGGCGCTCTTTTTTTTTTGCGCTGCTCTTTTTTTTTTGCGAAAAATCACTATAATGGCGAGTGTCTCAAAACTCTTCCTAGGTCAAACTGACAGGATGGGCACGAAATTTTTTGGACCAATTTTTTTTTTCGTTTTTTCGACTGCCCGGACCCAAAAACTGGAAACGGGTCAAAAAAAACTTCCTATAATGGCACCTGTCTCAAAACACTCAGAAACACCTAAAAATAAGATAGCCAGAAAATTTTTCGAAAAATGCGTTTTCGAAAAATTTTGGGCCTAAACGGAGCGTGGTTTCCAGACTCTTTTTTTTTCCGAAACCTACTCCGGCAAGGAAACACGAATCGGAAACTAGATGAATCCCGAAAACAAACCTAATAAGCAAGGAACTCGGATTGGTGGTGGATATATGGTTGTGGTATATGGCAGCGGTGGTGGAAGCGGTGGTAGTATATGGATATGGATCGGTGGTGGTATATGGACACGGATTGGTGGTGGTATATGGATACGGATTCGGAGTGGTGGTGGTAGATGGCAGGGGCGATGATGATGGTGCGGCGGCGGCGTGACAACTTATGACCAGAACTCGAAACTCTAAAAGACTAGACTCTAAGACCAGCAACTAGACCGACGATGCAACCGCAAATTCAACAAAGCAAAACCCTAAAAAGATTATGCATAGGCTCAGATTGGTTCGGATATGATGAACTAACCCTAATTTTTTTTGTGGCTTTTTCATGGACTATAGGTATGAAGAACAGACTCGATCTAAACTACGAAAAACTGGAAAATCTCACCGAGCAACCTGGAAATCTGATACCACTTGATAGAGGCAAAGGTGTCCCGTCTTTCGATGAGATGATGGAAATCGCTTTGGTGGAAGTCGACTTTGACGATCCGACTACGAACGTGCGAGGACGTCGCGCCTTAGCAATCGCTAAACCAACTCCGAGAGGTTATTGACCAAGCCGGAGCACGATCAACCTGACCACGAGGGTCTGTTTCCTGCGAGCAAACGAAGAACAAGCAAGAAACTAAGATTGCAATCTGGATATTGCGAATATAAGATGAAAGCTTTATTGATCAAGGTGGGGTTCTGTGACGCCTTTGTCTGGTCGTTGAACACAAACGAAGTACGCGAAGTTGCAGCTATGGCGAACTTTTAATCTAAACAAAACCCAAAGTCTAAACGGTGCCCTAAGGGCTGTATATATGGAGGAAGAGAGGGGAAATTTCGTGGCCCTTGGTGGAGGGGTCCGAAATCAACCCTATCTCTTGTTTCCCCACACATACGGACTCTAAAAATAGCCTATACTTATGTATTTCGAAATTACATGGGCCTGGCCCAATAAAAAGGTGACGTAGCACCTATAATAGCCTCTGGACGAAATTTATGAAGTGGCATCTTGTATATTTCGTCCAAGGCTTCATGCACTCTTATGGTGGCTTCAAAGTCCTGAAATCATCACTTGTAACTCCGTTCTGGTTCCCCTTGCGCATGGCATCATCTCCATGCTTGCTCTTGCTCCAATGTCCATCCTTCTCCAAGCTAGGCCCTTCATTTGTAAGCAAAACAAATGTATCCAATTTAGGCAGCATCATATTCTCATGAACATTAGAATCATTACCAAGAAACGAAAGTACCTGATAATTTAATTGGCGTGCGCGAGCTCTAGTAATTGGTCCAGTATATGTAGCAGTAGGGGCTGTGGGTGTAACAATGGTATTGATGTCCTCATCAGACCTCAGGTATATATTCGTAATGGTAGGCCTGCACCACCACCTCAGGTACGAGATGATGTCCATATTCCTAAACTGAAATTGAATATTCCACCATTTGAGGGTAGATATGTTCCTGATATATATCTTACTTGGGAGTTAGAAACTGAACAACGTTTTACATGTTTACAATATCCCGAGGAGAGACGGGTTGCTGCTGCTGTTTGTGGTTTCACTAGTTTTGCATGTGTATGGTGGTCTGAACATTGTAGATTATATCCTATTCCCGCTACTTGGGCTGCTTTGAAAACTGCTATGCGTACTCGTTGGGTTCCACCATATTATCAACGTGAATTGCTTCAAAAATTACAGCGCTTAAGACAGGAAAAAATTCTGTAGAAGAATATTATCAGGAATTACAAACTGGCATGATTAGATGTGGTATTGTTGAGGAGAATGAAGCTATGCTTGCACGTTTTCCGGGTGGATTAAATAGAGAGATTCAGACAATTCTAGACTATAAGGAGTATACTAATATCACTCGTTTATTCCATCTTGCTTGTAAAGCTGAACGTGAAGTGCAGGATCGACAGGCATTGGCGCGGACTAACTTTTCTGTAGGTCGACCTTCATCATGGACACCACGTGCATCATCTACTTCCACACGTTCTGCTACACCGGCGCCTCCGTCGGCTGCCACCTCCAACCGTGATACAATAAAGCAGGCACAATCACCACTATCTACCAAGAGCACACCTTCTGGGCCTGCAAAGAGCTCTTCTTCATCCATGGCATCAACAGGGCAAACACATGATATTATTTGTCGACGTTGCAAGGGTGGAGGTCATTATGCGAGAGAATGCCCATCTAAGCGTGTGATGATTGTTACTGAGGATGGTGGGTATGAGTCCGCTAGTGACTATGATGAGGAGACTTTGGCTCTTATTACACGTGACGAACACGGTGGAGACGATTCTGATCATGAGACGCAATACATGGCTCCTGAAGATGCTGACAGGTATGAATGTTTAGTTGCTCAACGTGTTTTGAGTGTGCAGGTTACACAAGCTGAGCAAAATCAGAGGCATAATTTGTTCCATACAAAGGGAGTTGTGAAGGAACGTTCTGTTCGCGTGATCATAGATGGAGGGAGTTGCAACAACTTGGCTAGCATGGAGATGGTGGAGAAGCTATCTCTCACCACAAGACCACATCCACATCCTTACTACATCCAATGGTTCAACAACAGCGGCAAGGTTAAGGTAACACGTATTGTTCGTGTACATTTTAGTATCTCTACATATGCTAATTATGTTGATTGTGATGTGGTACCTATGCAAGCATGTTCCTTATTACTTGGTAGACCATGGCAATTTGATAAAAATTCTATTCACCATGGTAGAAACAATCAGTATACTCTTGTTCATAAGGATAAAAATATTACTTTGCTTCCTATGACTCCTGATTCCATTTTGAAAGATGATATTAATAGAGCTAATAAAGCAAAACAGGAGAAAACTAAGAGTGAAAATCAGATTGTGGCAAAAGAATTTGAGCAACAAATGCAGCCTAATAATAATAAACAATCTAGTGTTGCTTCTGAAATTAAATTGAAAAGTGCATGTATACTTGCCACCAAATCTGATATTGATGATCTAGATTTTAGCAAATCTGTTTGCTATGCTTTTGTGTGCAAAGATGCATTATTTTCATTCGAGGACGTGCCTTCCTCTTTGCCTCCTGCTGTCACTAACATTTTGCAGGAGTTCGCTGACGTCTTTCCACAAGACGTGCCACCGGGATTACCACCTATTCGCGGGATTGAGCATCAAATTGACTTAATTCCCGGTGCATCATTACCCAACCGTGCACCATACCGTACCAATCCCGAGGAGACGAAGGAGATTATGCGTCAAGTACAAGAACTGCTCGACAAAGGTTATATACGCGAATCCCTTAGTCCTTGTGCTGTTCCTATCATTTTAGTGCCGAAAAAGGATGGTACGTCGCGTATGTGCGTTGATTGTAGAGGCATTAATAATATTACTATTCGTTATCGTCATCCTATTCCTAGGCTAGATGATATGCTTGATGAATTGAGTGGCTCTACAATATTCTCCAAAGTAGATTTGCGTAGTGGATACCATCAAATTCGTATGAAATTGGGAGATGAATGGAAAACAGCATTTAAAACTAAGTTTGGATTATATGAGTGGTTAGTCATGCCTTTTGGGTTAACTAATGCACCTAGTACATTCATGAGGTTAATGAACGAAGTTTTACGTGCTTTCATTGGACGATTTGTGGTAGTTTACTTTGATGACATATTGATTTATAGCAAATCTTTGGAGGAACATTTGGAACATTTACGTGCTGTTTTTATTGCTCTACGTGATGCACGTTTGTTTGGTAACCTTGGAAAGTGCACCTTTTGCACCGACCGAGTATCTTTTCTTGGCTATGTTGTTACTCCACAGGGAATTGAAGTTGATAAAGCCAAGATTGAAGCTATTGAGAGTTGGCCGCAGCCCAAAACGGTCACACAAGTGAGGAGTCTCCTTGGCCTCGCTGGATTCTATAGGCTTTTTGTGAGAGATTTCAGCACCGTTGCTGCACCTCTCAATGAGCTTACAAAGAAAGATGTGCCTTTTCTGTGGGGTACCGCACAGGAAGAAGCCTTCACGGTATTGAAAGATAAGTTGACACATGCTCCTTTACTCCAACTTCCTGATTTTAATAAGACTTTTGAGCTTGAATGTGATGCTAGTGGAATTGGATTAGGAGGTGTGTTATTACAAGATGGCAAACCTGTTGCATACTTTTCTGACAAATTGAGTGGGCCTAGTCTGAATTATTCTACTTATGATAAAGAATTATATGCTCTTGTTCGGACTTTAGAAACATGGCAACATTATTTATGGCCCAAAGAATTTGTTATACATTCTGATCATGAATCTTTGAAACATATTAAAAGTCAAGCTAAACTGAATCGTAGACATGCTAAATGGGTTGAATTCATTGAGACTTTCCCTTATGTCATTAAACACAAGAAGGGAAAAGAAAATGTTATTGCTGATGCATTGTCTCGTCGCTATACTATGCTTTCACAACTTGACTTCAAAATATTTGGTTTGGAGACCATCAAAGATCAATATGTGCATGATGCTGATTTTAAAGATGTAATGCAGAATTGTAAAGAAGGAAGAATGTGGAACAAGTTTGTCGTTAACGATGGATTTGTGTTTCGTGCTAACAAGCTATGCATTCCAGCTAGCTCCGTTCGTCTTTTGTTGTTGCAGGAGGCGCATGGAGGAGGATTAATGGGACACTTTGGCGTGAAGAAGACGGAGGACGTACTTGCTACACATTTCTTTTGGCCAAAGATGAGACGGGATGTTGAGCGTTTTATTGCTCGCTGCACTACATGTCAAAAAGCTAAGTCACGACTCAATCCTCATGGTTTATATATGCCTTTGCCTGTACCTAGTGTTCCTTGGGAGGATATATCTATGGCTTTGTTTTAGGTTTACCTCGAACAAAGAAGGGGAGGGATAGCATATTTGTTGTCGTGGATAGATTCTCGAAAATGGCACACTTTATACCATGTCATAAAAGCGATGATGATGTTAATGTTGCTGATTTGTTCTTTCGTGAAATTATTCGCTTGCATGGTGTGCCAAATACTATTGTTTCAGATCGTGATACTAAATTTCTTAGCCACTTTTGGAGATGTTTATGGGCTAAGTTGGGGACTAAACTGCTTTTTAGTACTACTTGTCACCCCCAAACTGATGGACAAACTGAAGTAGTCAATAGAACATTGTCTACTATGCTTAGGGCTGTTTTGAAGAATAATAAGAAAATGTGGGAGGAATGCTTGCCTCATATTGAATTTGCTTATAATCGTTCATTGCATTCTACTACTAAGATGTGCCCTTTTGAAGTTGTGTATGGTTTCCTTCCTCGTGCACCTATTGATTTGTTGCCTCTTCCATCTTCGGAGAAGGTTAATTTTGATGCTAAACAACGTGCTGAATTGATTTTAAAAATGCATGAGTTAACTAAGGAAAACATTGAGCGTATGAATGCTAAATATAAACTTGCTGGAGATAAGGGTAGAAAACATGTTGTATTTGCACCTGGAGATCTTGTTTGGTTACATTTGCGTAAGGATAGATTTCCTGATTTGCGCAAATCAATGCTAATGCCACGTGCTGCTGGTCCCTTTAAGGTGTTGGAAAAAGTAAATGATAATGCATATAAACTTGAGCTGCCTGCTGATTTTGGGGTTAGTCCCACTTTTAACATTGCAGATTTGAAGCCTTATTTGGGTGAGGAAGATGAGCTTCCGTCGAGGACGACTTCATTTCAAGAAGGGGAGGATGATGAGGACATCAATACCATTGTTACACCCACAGCCCCTACTGCTACATATACTGGACCAATTACTAGAGCTCGCGCACGCCAATTAAATTATCAGGTACTTTCGTTTCTTGGTAATGATTCTAATGTTCATGAGAATATGATGCTACCTAAATTGGATACATTTGTTTTGCTTACAAACGAAGGGCCTAGCTTGGAGAAGGATGGACATTGGAGCAAGAACAAGCATGGAGATGATGCCATGCGCAAGGGGAACCAGAACGGAGTTACAAGTGATGATTTCAGGACTTTGAAGCCACCATAATGGGTGCATGAAGCCTTGGACGAAATATACAAGATGCCACTTCATAAATTTCGTCCCGAGGCTATTATAGGTGCCGCATCACCTTTTTATTGGGCCAGGCCCATGTAATTTTGAAATACATAAGTATAGGCTATTTTTAGAGTCCGTATGTGTGGGGAAACAAGAGATAGGGTTGATTTCGGACCCCTCCACCAAGGGTCACGAAATTCCCCCCCCCCCCCCCTCTTCCTCCATATATACAGCCCTTAGGGCATCGTTTAGACTTTGGGTTTTGTTTAGATTAAAAGTTCGCCATAGTTGCAACTTCGCGTACTTCGTTTGTGTTCAACGACCAGACAAAGGCGTCACAGAACCCCACCTTGATCAATAAAGCTTTCATCTTATATTCGCAATATCCAGATTGCAATCTTAGTTTCTTGCTTGTTCTTCGTTTGCTCGCAGGAAACAGACCCTCGTGGTCAGGTTGATCGTGCTCCGGCGTGGTCAATAACCTCTCGGAGTTGGTTTAGCGATTGCTAAGGCGCGACGTCCTCGCACGTTCGTAGTCGGATCGTCAAAGTCGACTTCCACCAAAGCGAAATCCATCATCTCATCGAAAGACGGGACACCTTTGCCTCTATCAAAAACTCTTAAATGGAAGGGGATACGCTAGTAGAATAGTAAAAAAATTATAAGTTGAAGCAAATGAAGCAGATGTCATGCTTAATTACGAAAATAGACTTGTCGTTGTGACTTACTGTATCCACTTCGAAGTTCTCGTCCAGCTTGATGCTGAAGCGCCTATCATCATCTAGGAAGATTCCGTCGCACAGGCCGCGCTCGTCTTCGCAGTATTTGCAATTACCGAAATCCTTTTTGTCGTCAGACATTTCCTATGTTCATAGTTAAAACATTAATTGAAAATCGATCGAAGACAACTACCAGGATACTCAACACACAAATCCGGGGCACTCGATATTTCCTACATATTTTGGCACAAGTCATGCCAAAATTCACAGAAAAATTCGGCATGACCTTTGCTAAAATAGGACATATCGAGCGTCTGAAATTTGCCGGAACAGAAATGAATCAACACTCCGGCAAAACATAGGCCACTCGGAGGTGTAACCTGCAAACATGACCGGCCACTTGGGCAAGCACATATCCTATTTGAGCAACACAAGATATACATTTCAAAATATCTTATAGGACTCAAATTAGCATGCATTCAATAAGCAAAAGTAAATCATCTCATGCGTTCGTACATCGTCGAATATTATCACTAATACATCCCGAATAGTATCATACATATAACATCACTAATACAACTAAAACCCTAACACACGACGGGTATCGGCGCGGGCGGTGGACACCCACAGAGAAGGAACCATCACAGGATCATAGCTCCAGTGGGATCCCTGGAGAACCTGCCAGGTATGGGAGAACCTGTGCTCCAACGCAAACAAGTAGCGACGGACGTGCGCGTCCTCCTCACTGACACGGTGACGCACCACCTCCGGGGGTCCTCGAGCCTCTGGACCGTCACTGGCCCACGCGACCGCCACCAAAGAAGGTTCGAGTCAACGACAAGCTGGCTCCTCACCAACCTGCGCCCCCTGTAGGTAGCGCCTCCCAGTACCACCCCGGTGGAGCCCAGTCCCGGACATGGCCCATGTAGTCAAGCAGGTGTCGTCCTCCGCCGACTCGACGACGAGGATGCGGGATAGGCATCGTCCATGTTGATGTGGTGATAGAGGCAAAGGTGTCCCGTCTTTCGATGAGATGGTGGCTATCGTTTTGGAGGAAGTCGACTTTGACGATCCGACTACGAACGTGCGAGGACGTCGCGCCTTAGCAATCGCTAAACTAATTCCGAGAGGTTATTGACCATGCCGGAGCACGATCAACCTGACCACGAAGGTCTGTTTCCGGCAGGCAAATGAAGAACAAGCAAGAAACTAAGATTGCAATCTGGATATTGCGAATATAAGAGGAAAGCTTTATTGATCAAGGTGGGGTTCTGTGACGCCTTTGTCTGGTCGTTGAACACAAACGAAGTACGCGAAGTCGCAGCTATGGCGAACTTTTAATCTAAACAAAACCCAAAGTCTAAACGGTGCCCTAAGGGCTGTATATATGGAGGAAGAGGGGGGAATTTCGTGGCCCTTGGTGGAGGGGTCCGAAATCAACCATGTCTCTTCTTTCCCCACACATATGCACTCTAAAAATAGCCTATACTTATGTATTTTGAAATTACATGGGCCTGGCCCAATAATAAGGTGACGCAGCACCTAGAATAACCTCGGGACGAAATTTATGAAGTGGCATCTTGTATATTTCGTCCCAGGCTTCATGCACCCATTATGGTGGCTTCAAAGTCCTGAAATCATCACTTAACTCCGTTCTTGTTCCCCTTATGCATGCCATCATCTCCATGCTTGTTCTTGCTCCAATGTTCATCCTTCTCCAAGCTAGGCCCTTCATTTGTAAGCAAAACAAATGTATCCAATTTAGGCAGCATCATATTCTCATGAACATTAGAATCATTACCAAGAAACGAAAGTACCTGATAATTTAATTGGCGTGCGCGAGCTCTAGTAATTGGTCCAGTATATGTAGCAGTAGGGGCTGTGGGTGTAACAATGGTATTGATGTCCTCATCATACTCCCCTTCTTGAAATGAAGTCGTCCTCGACGGAAGCTCATCTTCCTCACCCAAATAAGGCTTCAAATCTGCAATGTTAAAAGTGGGACTAACCCCAAAATCTGCAGGCAGCTCAAGTTTATATGCATTATCATTTATTTTCTCCAACACCTTAAAAGGACCATCAGCACGAGGCATTAGCTTTGATTTGCACAAATCCGGAAATCTATCCTTACGCAAATGTAACCAAACAAGATCTCCAGGTGCAAACACAACATGTTTTCTACCCTTATCTCCATCAAGTTTATATTTAGCATTCATACGCTCAATGTTTTCCTTAGTTAACTCATGCATTTTTAAAATCAATTCAGCACGTTGTTTAGCATCAAAATTAACCTTCTCTGAAGATGGAAGAGTGTTGTAGGGTCAAACCCTAGGAAGGATCTTTTCACTCTTGGAGGGGGAAAAGGAGGAAAAACTCAAGAACACCAAGAACAAAATCTCTCAAACAAACCAAGTATCACATCCACTAGAGTGGCACACATAAGATCCACATGATTACAAGATCAATACAAGGAGAGTAGCACTTGGTAAAATTCTTCCCACTATGTGAGGTCTTGATGATCTTCTCCAAGAGGAGGCCTTGATAATCCTATGGATTCTTTCCAAGGTGGGGGCTTGAGCTCCTAAGAGGAGGGGATACAAGGAGCAAAGGCTCACAAATGTTTAGTCTAATCTTTGCTAAGTCACAGATGACCTAGGAGTTCCACTTATATAGTCTAGGGACGAAATATTAGGGAGAGGGGATACAAAGGACCAAAAAGTCCCTAAAAACGCGTAGACACGGGGAAGGGTCCGGGCACCCGGGGTGGGACCGGACGGGCACCCAGACTGGTCAGGGAGCTGCGCCCAGCCGGGGCCAGGCACCCGGAGGGGAAGGGGCCGGGCACCCGGCCAGAACAGGAGCCTCCAGGCGAGGGGCCGGGCACCCGGGGTGCCAAGCCCGGGCACCCGGGGTTGCTCCCAGCGGGCGGCTGGTCGAGGGCCGGGCACCCGGGGCCGGCTGGGGCATGGCCCAGGTAGACGCCGGGCACCCGGGGCTGCCATGGCCGGGCAGCCGAGCTGTCTAGGGGGTTTTGCCCCTTCTCCTCCTTCTTCCTTCTTCTCATTCTCTCCTTGCTTCTCTTCTTTCCCTTGCTTCATGATCACTTGAGTCTCCATCTTCTCCTTCTCATTATCATCTTCTCGGTACCTAAGCATGCACAATGTTTCCGATGATGGTAGAATCCAACTCTCATGTGAAATCGAGCGAAACTCAAAGAGGAGAGAATCAACCTCGTTCTTGATGGCGCGTGCATGTGCTCGTGTCATTGGTCCACTTGGAGCTTGCGTTGGTGATGGAGAGTCGGTGCGAGTTGTCGAGGGATGCTCCGCATCATCTTCCCCCCCCCCCCCCCTTGGAGAGATCCGTCCACGGATCGTGCTCTTCATCACCATGGTACTTGGCCAAGTCTTTGACGTTGAAGATGTTGCTAATGTTGTACTTGTCACGTGGGATGTCGACCTTGTAGGCATTGTCGTTTTAGCGTGCGATCCCCTTGAATGGGCCGTCGGCTCGTGGTAGTAGCTTGGACTTGCGTTCGTTGGGGAAGCGGTCTTTGCGGAGATGTATCCATACTTGATCACCCGGTTGGAACACCATCGGAGACTTGTTGATGTTGAGCTTGGCGGAGAGGCGTTGCACTTGGCGCTCGATCGTGGAGCGTGTTTCTTCATGCATCTTCTTGAGGTAGGCGGCTCTTGTACTTGCATCCATGTTTGCTCTTTTTTGAAGCGGTAGAGGAAGGATGTCCAATGGCGACAAAGGGTTGAAACCGTAGATGACCTCAAAGGGGGACTTGCCGGTTGTAGAGTGTCTTGCACGATTGTAGGCGTACTCGGCGATTGGTAGGCACTCCTACCACTCCTTGATATTCTTCTTGATCAACACACGTAGGAGAGTCGCAAGCGTCCGGTTGGTGACTTCCGTTTGGCCATCGGTTTGAGGATGATATGCCGTGGAAAATAGTAGCTTGATCCTGAGCTTGGCGCATAGTGTCTTCCAAAAGTAGCTTAAGAACTTGACATCTCAATCCGACACAATTGTCTTTGGCACGCCGTGCAACCTCAAGATTTCCCTACAAAAGAGATTGGCAACATGTGAAGCATCGTCTATCTTATTGCATGGGATAAAATGAGCTATTTTAGAGAAACGGTCCACAACAACAAAAACCGAATCCTTGCCATTTTGAGTTCTAGGTAAGCCAAGCACAAAATCCATGCTAATGTCTTCCCAAGGTTGATGTGGGATAGGTAAAGACATATGTAAACCATGGGATTGAGAGTGTGACTTAGCTTTGCAACATGTAGAGCACCGGTTGGTGAAGCGGGCAACATCACGAAACATCTTGGGCCAATAATAGTTCTTGGAGAGCGTGGCGAAAGTCTTGTCGCGTCCAAAGTGTCCCATGAGTCCACCTCCATGAGCCTCTTGCAAAAGGAGCAAACGAAAAGATGACTTGGGAATGCATAGTTTGTTAGCTCTCATAAGGTAACCGTCGTTGATATAATATCGTTCCCAAGAAGTATGCGCCACACACTTAGCGTAAGGAGTAGCAAAAGTCACATCACCCTCATACAAATCTTTGATATGATCAAATCCTATGACATTCAATTCAAGTTGAGTAAGTAACATTCATTTGCGGGAAAGGGCATCCGCCACCACGTTTTCTTTGCCCTTAATGTACTTGATCACATAGGGAAAAGATTCAGTGAATTCACTCCATTTAGCATGTCGTTTATTCAACTTGGTTTGACCTTTGAGGTATTTAAGTGTTTCATGATCGGTATGTATGACAAACTCATGCGGTCTAAGGTAATGCTCCCACACATGTAACACACGCACTAAAGCAAACAATTCTTTGTCATAGATGGGATAGTTAAGTTGAGCACCGGAAAGTTTTTCACTAAAATAAGCAATAGCTCGTTTTTCTTGCATCAAAACTCCACCAATTCTGGTACCACTTGCATCGCAATGAACCTCAAAAGTTTTGTCAAAGTTGGGTAAAGCAAGAATTGGAGCATGTGTAAGCAAAGATTTGAGCTCATCAAAAGCGGCTGATTGCAAAGGTCCCCAAACAAAAGGAGCATTCTTCTTGCTCAAAGCGTGCAAAGGAGCTGCAATAGTGCTAAAATCTGTCACAAAGGAACGATAAAAAACCGCAAGACCAAGAAAACTTCGCACTTGTTGCAAATTGGTGGGTTGGGGCCAATTTTTAATTGCTTCAATTTTAGTTTCGTCAACATGGACACCCTCGGAAGAGACAACAAAACCCAAGAAAACCACTTTGTCAACACCAAATGTGCACTTTTTCATGTTGGCATAAAGACTTTCCTTGCGAAGTGTTTGCAAAACAGCCCTAACATGATTAAGATGATCTTTCATGGTTTTGCTAAACACAAGAATATCATCGAAGTAAACCACAATAAAGACTCCAATATAAGGGCGAAGTACATGATGCATGAGACGCATGAAAGTACCGGGAGCTTCCGATAAACCCATAGGCATCACTAACCATTCATATAAGCCAAATTTGGTTTTGAAAGCAGTTTTCCATTCATCACCCTCTTGTATGCGGATTTGATAATAGCCACTTTTAAGATCAATTTTTGAGAAAAAGTTGGCTCCACTAAGTTCATCAAGCATGTCATCTAACCGAGGAATGGGATGCCTATAGCAAACGGTAATAGCATTTATGGGTCGATAACCGGAACACAAGCGAAAACTACCATCTAGCTTGGGCACAAGTATAACAGGAATGGCACAAGGGCTTAAGCTTTCACATACATGACCGTTGTCGATTAGTTGTTGTACTTGCCATTGAATCTCCTTTGTCTCTTCGGGGTTGACGCGGTAGGGAGACTTGTTTGGAAGAGGAGCTCCGGGGATGAGGTCGATTCGATGCTCAATGCCTCGAAGAGGAGGGAGACCCGGAGGTAGCTCATCGGGGAAAACATCTTGAAATTCCTGCAAAAGAGATTGAAACACCAAAGGTAGCTCGTGAACGGTGTTAGTTTTTGGTTCTCCATCCTTGCACACAAGGACAAAGTGCATCACACTCGATGGGTTCTCACACACTTCTCTCATCTCACTTTTTGTGGCAAATAGTATGAGGTTTCTCTCTCTAGCCGAAGAAGCGCTCAAGTTTGGCTTGTGGCTCTCACTCACGTTTGGGTGGCTCACTTTCTCACTCTTCTCTCCATGGTGGGTGGCTTGCTTGTCGGCTATCACTTGACTAGGAGACATAGGTCGTAGCACATATTCCTTCCCTTTCATCTTGAAGCTATAGTGATTGGTACGCCCATTGTGGATAACACCACGGTCGAATTGCCATGGCCGAACAAGAAGGAGGTGGAAAACGGTCATTGGGACCACATCACACTCCAAAGTGTCCTCATATGCACCAATTTTGAAGGAGACTTGGACCATGTGCTCAACTCAGATAGTGCCGGAGTCACTTAGCCATTGAACCTTGTAAGGTTGCGGATGCTTCCTCTTGACCAATTGAAGCTTGGAGCATAGTTCTTCACTCACCAAACTGTGGCAACTACCTCCATCGATGATGACCTTGACGGACCTTCCATTGATGCCGGCCTTGGTGTGGAAGATGTGGCACCGTTGGTCTTCTTCTTGGTGGTGTTGGAGCGTCAAGACCTTGGAGACCACGAGAAAGGGGACTTGAATCGTTGTCACAAAAGACTTGGTCATCTTCATCTTCATTCACGCGCCGGTGCATGGCCACGTGCTCAATGGCTTCCATTTCTTCTTCACTCATTGAGTTATATGTGCCGTCATCGTTGACGATCATCGTTCGCTTGTTGGTGCATTGGAAGGACTTGTGGCCTCGGCCGCCACATGTGAAGCACTTGATTGAACTTGTCTTGACGGGATCATCAGGAGGCGCCGAAGATGAAGGAGTCTTGAATTTGTAGGTGCTTGTCGGAGGACGAATCGAGGAAGGTGCCACTTGCTTGGAACTTGACTTGTTGCCGGTACTTGGTGATGCTCGAGTTGATGTAGGAGGTGCCGAAGTCGCGGGAGCTTGAGAGTAGGAGCCGTAGGTCTTGGACGAGTACTTGGCGTATTTGAAGTAATCTTGCACTTGTCGCTCGGCCTTGCTCACTTGATGAACTAGCTCAAGAAGGTTGGAGTATGGTTGGAAGTCGGTGATCCGCTTGATTGGGTGGTTGAGGCCGTTCAAGAAGCGTGCCATTGTTTGCTCATCATCTTCCTTGACATTGGCTCGTACCATGGCAATCTCCATTTCTTGGTAGTATTCTTCCGCCGTCTTGGTGCCTTGCTTGAGTAGTTGCAACTTCTTGAAAAGATCTCGAGTGTAGTGAGTAGGCACAAAGCGGGCTCTCATGACTTCCTTCATGGCTTCCCAAGTTGTGATTGGTGGTTCGCCTCTTGTATGTCATCGCTCGATCACTTGTTCCCACCAAATGAGGACGTAGTCTTGGAATTCAAGGGAGGCCATTGCTATCTTCTTTTCTTCATCGTAGTTGTGGAGGCGAAAAATCTTGTCCACCTTCAATGCCCCAGAGAGATATTCTTCGGGATCATTGCTTCCGGAGAACTTTGGCATGGTGAACTTGAGCTTGCCGTACCGAGTTCTTCATCTTGATAGCGGTTGTGATATCCCTCTTGCCTTGGAAAGTCCTCAAATTCTCGTTCCTCATGATGTCGCTCTTGGCGTGGAGGAGGATCTTGAAGCACTTGTTCCACTTGGTGTCGCTCTTGTCTTGGAGGAGGGCGAGGAATGTGCGCTTGGTTGCGCCTTTCTTGTTGTTCTTCGCGTCGGGCGGCTTCTTCTTGTATCTCGCATCGAAGAGCTTCCTCTTGTTCTCGCACTTGGCGGTTGCGGACTTCAACGGCTCTAGTGGCCTCGCGTAGAGCTTGTTGTGCTTCAAGTGCTTGAGCTTCACGGTCGAGGGCTTGTGCTTCATGTTGTTCTTGTGCTTGTCGAAGTGCATCACCGTCTTGAGGGGCTTGAAGTGGTACTTGTGGAGGTATTTGCTCTTGCTCCATCGCTCCATGAGGGACTTGGTGTCGCATCCGTTCACGTGCTCGAACTCGGTCTTGTAATCCATTGCCATGGAATGGATTTTCTTGAGCTTGGTGAGCTTGATGATGATCGCGAGCTCGTGGTGGACTTGCATCATAAGAGGAGTAGTCCGAAGATTGCCGACTTGTACGGTGACTTGAGTGGCGCCGTCTTGAAGAAGCCGATGAGGAAGACGGGCGTCGAACGATCATGTTGGGGAGCTCTTCCATTTGTGTGTTGAATTTGTCGTTGATGTTTTGACGAAGGTCGAAGGCGAGTTGTTCGAAGCGTTGACCCAATGCGACGTTTTCTTGATGAAGCGCTCGTTGCGCGATGAAGAAGTGGTCCTTGGAGACATATCCGGAATCATCACCTTGCCCCTCGATAAGTGGGTTCGACGACGCGCTTGGCCTATCCATCATAACCAAGTGGGGTGAGTAGGAAAGTGAGAGAACAATACCAAAGTTACCTTCTCCGAGGATTGAAGATGTAACAAGTGTCACTCAATGTAATGCAACAATAGGAGAATTGGAACCGCGTTTGTTTCTCACACCTACAAGTAAGAGGCTTATGGAGTAGCTCGGTTAGGATGGTGGCAAAAATTTCAAACAAATGTTAGTCAAGATATCGATAAGGTTGAGAAGGTTCACAAAAATGCAAGTAAAGCAAATAGATCAAACCCAACGGTATCACTAGGTACACACGCACGGAAGATAGATGGGATCCGCACAACCAAGGGGTGAGCTCAAAATGGGCAACCACGGAAAATGCTCTTGTTGTGCGAATGCTCGAGAGACACTAGCTCGATTGCTCAAATGGGCAAGATACGCTTGTGCACCTACCTATGAGAGAACCGTGTCATCTTCAATCCCAACTATGGTATGTATGCGATGACCAAGATGATATATGTATGCAAATGGCTCACTCTATTGCTTACAAGCTCTTTGTTTCTCCTCTTTTGCTTAAAAGCTTTTCTTCTCTTTTTTTTCTATGCTTGATGCTCGAGCCGAGTAAGATATGAGACAAGTATGTATGATATGCACGGGAGAGACTTATGGCACTAAGATGATAACACGGTCACTACGGTGCACAATAGCGTGGCCCGGCAATTCTCAACTTGCTAGTCTCAATGGGTAAGCGACGCAAAGTGGCTCGGGCTATCAATGCAAAAGCAAGGTAAGGAGTAAGTGCCGTCGAGGTTACCGTCCTTTCTTACGGTCAGTGATGAAGATGACTCCGAGTCGAAGATGGTGACAAAGATGTCACATGCTCCTAAGTAGCCGAAACACCTTAGGAAACGCAAATGGCAACACAAAATCGGTCAAATGCGGAAGGTGGGTGTTTTTGTGATGATTTTTTGGATGGGGGTTAATGGTGGCGGTAGTGGGATGAGTGGATGGGGGATGTCAAGAGCTTCTAAACGAGCTAAAGAACATGAAAAACGGGCTTGGGAGGTGGAAGTTATGGCCAAAATGGTGTTGGTAGTGGGCTGATTTCGGGGGGTGCGGGCACCCGGGGGTGTGAGGTGCGGGTGCCCGGGGGTAGCTGGGCGCGGTGCGGGTGCCCGGTGGTTCGAGGTGCGGGCACTCGGTGGTGGCCGATTTGGGCGGAAATTTTGGGGGAAAGGCCAAATTCGGTGGTTTTCGTGCTGGGAAGGGTGGGGATTGTTGGGGAGGGGCTAGATCCACTTGCCAAATACAAATCCATGGACCAAAACAACCAAATCTCACAAGATCCAACAAATTGCAAGAAAAATTTTTGGGGCTATTTTTGTGGGGATTTTCGGATTTGGACGAAAAACAACAAAATCAAGCTAGCAAATGGGGGGATGGGACTCCAAGATGTGAATAAACCTTGCTCATGATACCAAGATGTTGTAGGTTCAAACCCTAGGAAGGATCTTTTCACTTTTGGAGGAGGAAAAGGAGGAAAAACTCCAGAACACCAAGAACACCAAGAACAAAATCTCTCAAACAAACCAAGTATCACATCCACTAGTGGCACACATAAGATCCACATGATTACAAGATCAATACAAGGAGAGTAGCACTTGGTAAAATTCTTCCCACTATGTGAGGTCTTGATGATCTTCTCCAAGAGGAGGCCTTGATAATCCTATGGATTCTTCCCAAGGTGGGGGCTTGAGCTCCTAAGAGGAGGGGATACAAGGAGCAAAGGCTCACAAATGTTTAGTCTAAGCTTTGCTACCTCACAAATGACCTAGGAGTTCCACTTATATAGTCTAGGGACGAAATATTAGGGAGAGGGGATACAAAGGACCAAAAAGTCCCTAAAAACGCGTAGACACGGGGAAGAGTCCGGGCACCCGGGGTGGGACCGGCCGGGCACCCGGACCGGTCAGGGAGCTGCGCCCAGGCGGGGCCGGGCACCCGGCCAGAATAGGAGCTTCCAGGTGAGGGGCCGGGTACCCGGCCAGAACAGGAGCCTCCAGGCGAGGGGCCGGGCACCCGGGGCGCTAAGCCCGGGCACCCAGGGTTGCTCCCAGCGGGCGGCTGGTCGAGGGCCGGGCACCCGGGGCCGGTTGGTCGGGCACTCGGGGCCAGCTGGGCTGAGCCCAGGAGAGGGGCCGGGCACCCGGGGCCTTGGGGCTGGGCACCCGGGGCCGGCTGGGGCATGGCCTAGGTAGAGGCCGGGCACCCGGGGCTGCCATGGCCGGGCACCCGGGGCTGCCATGGCCGGGCACCCGGGCTGTCCAGGGGGTTTTGCCCCTTCTCCTCCTTCTTCCTTCTGTTGGGGAACGTTGCAGAAAATTAAAAAATTTCCTACGGCTTCACCAAGATCCATCTATGAGTTCATCTAAGCAACGAGTGATAGGAGTGCATGTACATACCCTTGTAGATCGCGAGCGGAAGCGTTCAAGAGAACGGGGATGATGGAGTCGTACTCGCCATGATCCAAATCACCGATGACCAAGTGCTGAACGGACAGCACCTCCGCGTTCAACACACGTAAGGAGCGGATGACGTCTCCTCCTTCTTGATCCAGCAAGGGGGAAGGATAGTTTGAGGAAGAAGGCTCCAGCAGCAGCACGACGGCGTGGTGGTGGTGGAGATGCAGTACTCCGGCAGGGCTTCGCCAAGCAGCTGCGGGAGGAGGAAGAGGTGTAGCAGGGGGAGGGAGGCGCCAAGACTCAGGGTGCGGCTGCCCTCCCTCCCCCCCTCCTTTATATAGGCCCCCAGGAAGGGCGCCGGCCCTGGAGATGGGAATCTCCCAAGGGGGCGGCGGCCAAGGGGGTGGAGTGCCCCCCAAGGCAAGTGGTGCGCCCCCCATCCTAGGGTTTCCAACCCTAGGCGCAGGGGGGCCCAAGGGGGGGCACCAGCCCACTAGGGGCTGGTTCCCCTCCCACTTCAGCCCATGGGGCCCTCCGGGATAGGTGGCCCCACCCGATGGACCCCCGGGACCCTTCCGGTGGTCCCGGTACAATACCGGGTGTCCCCGAAACTTTCCCGATGGCCGAAACAGCACTTCCTATATATAAATCTTCACCTCCGGACTATTCCGGAACTCCTCGTGACGTCCGGGATCTCATCCGGGACTCCGAACAACATTCGGTAATCACATACAAGTCTTCCTAATAACCCTAGCGTCACCGAACCTTAAGTTTGTAGACCCTACGGGTTCGGGAATCATGCAGACATGACCGAGACAGCTCTCCGGCCAATAACCAACAGCGGGATCTGGATACCCATGTTGGCTCCCACATGTTCCACGATGATTTCATCAGATGAACCACGATGTCGAGGATTCAATCAACCCCGTATACAATTCCCTTTGTCAATCGGTACGTTACTTGCCCGAGACTCGATCGTCGGTATCCCAATACCTCGTTCAGTCTTGTTACCGGCAAGTCACTTTACTCGTACCGTAATGCATGATCCCGTGACCAAACACTTGGTCACTTTGAGCTCATTATGATGATGCATTACCGAGTGGGCCCAGAGATACCTCTCCGTCATACGGAGTGACAAATCCCAGTCTCGATCTGTGTCAACCCAACAGACACTTTCGGAGACACCTGTAGTGCACCTTTATAGTCACCCAGTTACGTTGTGACGTTTGGTACACCCAAAGCACTCCTACGGTATCCGGGAGTTACACGATCTCATGGTCTAAGGAAAAGATACTTGACATTGGAAAAGCTCTAGCAAAACGAACTACACGATCTTGTGCTATGCTTAGGATTGGGTCTTGTCCATCACATCATTCTCCTAATGATGTGATCCCGTTATCAACGACATCTAATGTCCATAGTCAGGAAACCATGACTATCTATTGATCAATGAGCTAGTCAACTAGAGGCTTACTAGGGACATATTATGGTCTATGTATTCACACGTGTATTACGATTTCCTGATAATACAGTTATAGCATGAATAAAGACAATTATCATGAACAAGGAAATATAATAATAATCTTTTATTATTGCCTCTAGGGCATATTTCCAACAGTCTTCCACTTGCACTAGAGTCAATAATCTAGTTACATTGTGAGGAATCGAACACCCATAGAGTTCTGGTCTTGATCATGTTTTGCTCGCGAAAGAGGTTTAGTCAACGGATCTGCGACATCCAGATCTGTATGTACTTTGCAAATACCTATGTCTCCATCTTAAACATTTTCACGGATGGAGTTGAAACGACGCTTGATGTGCCTGGTCTTCTTGTGAAACCTGGGCTCCTTCGCAAGGGCAATAGCTCCAGTGTTGTCACAGAAGAGTTTGATCGGCCCCGACGCATTGGGTATGACTCCTAGGTCGGTGATGAACTCCTTCACCCAAATTGCTTTATGCGCTACCTCTGAGGCTGCCATGTACTCCGCTTCACATGTAGATCCCACCACGACACTCTGCTTGCAGCTGCACCAGCTTACTGCTCCACCATTCAACATATACACGTATCCGGTTTGTGACTTAGAGTCATCCAGATCTGTGTCGAAGCTAGCGTCGATGTAACCCTTTACGACGAGCTCTTCGTCACCTCCATAAACGAGAAACATGTCCTTTGTCCTTTTCAGGTACTTCAGGATATTCTTGACCGATGTCCAGCGTTCCTTGCCGGGATTACTTTGGTACCTTCCTACCAAACTTATGGTAAGGTTTACATCAGGTCTGGTACACAGCATGGCATACATAATAGATCCTATGGCTGATGATGAGGACATCAATACCATTGTTACACCCATAGCCCCTACTGCTACATGTACTGGACCAATTACTAGAGCTCGCGCACGCCAATTAAATTATCAGGTACTTTCGTTTCTTGGTAATGATTCTAATGTTCATGAGAATATGATGCTACCTAAATTGGATACATTTGTTTTGCTTACAAACGAAGGGCCTAGCTTGGAGAAGGATGGACATTGGAGCAAGAACAAGCATGGAGATGATGCCATGCGCAAGGGGAACCAGAACGGAGTTACAAGTGATGATTTCAGGAGTTTGAAGCCACCATAATGGGTGCATGAAGCCTTGGACGAAATATACAAGATGCCACTTCATAAATTTCGTCCCGAGGCTATTATAGGTGCTGCGTCACCTTTTTATTGGGCCAGGCCCATGTAATTTCGAAATACATAAGTATAGGCTATTTTTAGAGTCCGTACGTGTGGGGAAACAAGAGATAGGGTTGATTTCGGACCCCTCCACCAAGGGTCACGAAATTCCCCCCCTCTTCCTCCATATATACAGCCCTTAGGGCATCGTTTAGACTTTGGGTTTTGTTTAGATTAAAAGTTCGCCATAGCTGCAACTTCGCGTACTTCGTTTGTGTTCAACGACCAGACAAAGGCGTCACAGAACCCCACCTTGATCAATAAAGCTTTCATCTTATATTCGCAATATCCAGATTGCAATCTCAGTTTCTTGCTTGTTCTTCGTTTGCTCGCAGGAAACAGACCCTCGTGGTCAGGTTGATCGTGCTCCGGCGTGGTCAATAACCTCTCGGAGTTGGTTTAGCGATTGCTAAGGCGCGACGTCCTCGCATGTTCGTAGTCGGATCGTCAAAGTCGACTTCCACCAAATCTCATCTCATCGAAAGACGGGACACCTTTGCCTCTATCAAGTGGTATCAGATTTCCAGGTTGCTCGGTGAGATTTTCCAGTTTTTCGTAGTTTAGATCGAGTCTGTTCTTCATACCTATAGTCCACGAAAAAGCCACAAAAAAAATTAGGGTTAGTTCATCATATCCGAACCAATCTGAGCCTTTGCATAATCTTTTTAGGGTTTTGCTTTGTTGAATTTGCGGTTGCATCGTCGGTCTAGTTGCTGGTCTTAGAGTCTAGTCTTTTAGAGTTTCGAGTTCTGGTCATAAGTTGTCACGCCGCCGCCCCACCATCATCATCGCCCCTGCCATCTACCACCACCGCTCCGAATCCGTATCCATATACCACCACCAATCCGTGTCCATATACCACCACCGATCCATATCCATATACTACCACCGCTACCACCACCGCTGCCATATACCACCACCATATATCCACCACCAATCCGAGTTCCTTGCTTATTAGGTTTGTTTTCGGGATCCATCTAGTTTCCGATTCGTGTTTCCTTGCCGGAGTAGGTTTCGGGAAAAAAAATCGAAAAATTTTCTGGCTATCCTATTTTTAGGTGTTTCTGAGTGTTTTGAGACAGGTGCCATTATAGGAAGTTTTTTTTGACCCGTTTCCAGTTTTTGGGTCCGGGCAGTCGAAAAAACAAAAAAAAAAAATTGGTCGAAAAAATTTCGTGCCCATCCTGTCAGTTTGACCTAGGAAGAGTTTTGAGACACTCGCCATTATAGTGATTTTTCGCAAAAAAAAAGAGCAGCGCAAAAAAAAAGAGCGCAAAAAAAAAGAGCAAAAAAAAAATCCAGAGTGTGCTTTTCCCTTGTTTACGTGCAGCGCCGTGATTTTGTTAGTGTTCTAGGCTCGCGTCTCTAGCACGGTCTAGCCTAGGACCAGCACAGTACCGTCGTTGAGCGTTTATTCAACTTTGCATCTCTGAATTGATTATTGCTGACCCTTTTTGCTACCATATTATAAGCCTTCCCAGCTCCACATACATCTACGTCGTGCGTTTGACTCTCCCTGGTAATCGCTCTATCCAAGCTTTGAGAGTTTTTGACTACAACGGTTGCCGATCACCGCCTGCTGCTGGGTAAGAACTGGTAAGAATTTGAGATTTGCTTGACGGATTTGTGACACCCACCACCACCTCTTGTTAGTAGTCTGTAGGATCATATTCTTGTGTGTTTCTATTGCTGCTAACCATGCCAGGATCACAAGCCGACGAGACTGACTGGGAGAACATGACAAATAAGGATTTGCATGATAAATTTCAGCAAATGATGAGTGGACAGGTGCAAGATGTGCTAAACAGATTTGAAGAGGCCATGGAGAAGATAGATGGCATGGAGAAGACGTTCGAAACAAAGCTCGATAACAAGTTTCATGAATTTCTCGCGCGTCTTCCACCACCACCACCCGCTGCACCTAAGGCACCTCTCCAACAACAACAACAACAACAACAACAACAACAACGCATCCTTTCGAATCAGTATGGACGAGCGAAGCGTGTTCCTATTGAGGATGGCCAAACTTCTGGTGCTGCTGTTCATGTTGTTGATGCTTCTTTGGCCCCTGCTACTGCTGCTGCTGGTACCCAGGAGGATGATGAGTATGCGGGCGATTATGAGGATGAGGTTGATCAAAATCAGCACTACGTGCAGCCACCAGCACCACCACCACCAGGTCGACCTCAGGTATATATTCGTAATGGTAGGCCTGCACCACCACTTCAGGTACCAGATGATGTCCATATTCCTAAACTGAAATTGAATATTCCACCATTTGAGGGTAGATATGTTCCTGATATATATCTTACTTGGGAGTTAGAAACTGAACAACATTTTACATGTTTACAATATCCTGACGAGAGACGGGTTGCTGCTGCTGTTTGTGTTTTCACTAGTTTTGCATGTGTATGGTGGTCTGAACATTGTAGATTATATCCTATTCCCGCTACTTGGGCTGCTTTGAAAACTGCTATGCGTACTCGTTGGGTTCCACCATATTATCAACGTGAATTGCTTCAAAAATTACAGCGCTTAAGACAAGGAAAAAATTCTGTAGAAGAATATTATCAGGAATTACAAACTGGCATGATTAGATGTGGTATTGTTGAGGAGAATGAAGCTATGCTTGCACGTTTTCTGGGTGGATTAAATAGAGAGATTCAGACCATTCTAGACTATAAGGAGTATACTAATATCACTTGTTTATTCCATCTTGCTTGTAAAGCTGAACGTGAAGTGCAGGATCGACAGGCATTGGCGCGGACTAACTTTTCTGCAGGTCGACCTTCATCATGGACACCACGTGCCTCATCTACTTGCACACGTTCTGCTACACCGGCGCCTCCATCGGCTGCCACCTCCAACCGTGATACAATAAAGCAGGCACAATCACCACTATCTGCCAAGAGCACACCTTCTGGGCCTGCAAAGAGCTCTTCTTCATCCATGGCATCAACAGGGCAAACACATGATATTATTTGTCGACGTTGCAAGGGTGGAGGTCATTATGCGAGAGAATGCCCATCTAAGCGTGTGATGATTGTTACTGAGGATGGTGGGTATGAGTCCGCTAGTGACTATGATGAGGAGACTTTGGCTCTTATTACACGTGACGAACACGGTGGAGACGATTCTGATCATGAGACGCAATACATGGCTCCTGAAGATGCTGACAGGTATGAATGTTTAGTTGCTCAACGTGTTTTGAGTGTGCAGGTTACACAAGCTGAGCAAAATCAGAGGCATAATTTGTTCCATACAAAGGGAGTTGTGAAGGAACGTTCTGTTCGCGTGATCATAGATGGAGGGAGTTGCAACAACTTGGCTAGCATGGAGATGGTGGAGAAGCTTTCTCTCACCACAAGACCACATCCACATCCTTACTACATCCAATGGTTCAACAACAGCGGCAAGGTTAAGGTAACACGTACTGTTCGTGTGCATTTTAGTATCTCTACATATGCTGATTATGTTGATTGTGATGTGGTACCTATGCAAGCATGTTCCTTATTACTTGGTAGACCATGGCAATTTGATAAAAATGTTGTACACCATGGTAGAAACAATCATTATACTCTTGTTCATAAGGATAAAAATATTACTTTGCTTCCTATGACTCCTGATTCTATTTTGAAAGATGATATTAATAGAGCTAATAAAGCAAAACAGGAGAAGAATAAGAGTGAAAATCAGATTGTGGCAAAAGAATTTGAGCAACAAATGAAGCCTAACAATAAACCATCTAGTGTTGTTTCTGAAATTAAATTGAAAAGTGCATGTTTATTTGCCACCAAATCTGATATTGATGAGCTAGATTTCAGCAAATCTGTTTGCTATGCTTTTGTGTGCAAAGAGGCATTATTTTCATTCGAGGACGTGCCTTCCTCTTTGCCCCCTGCTGTCACTAACATTTTGCAGGAGTTCGCTGACGTCTTTCCACAAGACGTGCCACCGGGATTACCACCTATTCGAGGGATTGAGCATCAAATTGACTTAATTCCCGGTGCATCATTACCCAACCGTGCACCATACCGTACCAATCCAGAGGAGACGAAGGAGATTATGCGTCAAGTACAGGAGTTGCTCGACAAAGGTTATATACGCGAATCCCTTAGTCCTTGTGCTGTTCCTATTATTCTAGTGCCGAAAAAGGATGGTACGTCACGTATGTGTGTTGATTGTAGAGGCATTAATAATATTACTATTCGTTATCGTCACCCTATTCCTAGGCTAGATGATATGCTTGATGAATTGAGTGGCTCTACTATATTCTCCAAAGTTGATTTGCGTAGTGGATACCATCAAATTCGTATGAAATTGGGAGATGAATGGAAAACAGCATTTAAAACTAAGTTTGGATTATATGAGTGGTTAGTCATGCCTTTTGGGTTAACTAATGCACCTAGTACTTTCATGAGATTAATGAACGAAGTTTTACGTGCTTTCATTGGACGATTTGTGGTAGTCTATTTTGATGATATACTGATTTATAGCAAATCTTTGGAAGAACATTTGGAACATTTACGTGTTGTTTTTAATGCTCTACGTGATGCACGTTTGTTTGGTAACCTTGGGAAGTGCACCTTTTGCACCGACCGAGTATCTTTTCTTGGCTATGTTGTTACTCCACAGGGAATTGAAGTTGATAAAGCCAAGATTGAAGCTATTGAGAGTTGGCCGCAGCCCAAAACGGTCACACAAGTGAGGAGTTTCCTTGGCCTCGCTGGTTTCTATAGGCGTTTTGTGAGAGATTTCAGCACCATTGCTGCACCTCTCAACGAGCTTACAAAGAAGGATGTGCCTTTTGTTTGGGGTACCGCACAGGAAGAAGCCTTCACGGTATTGAAAGCTAAGTTGACACATGCTCCTTTACTCCAACTTCCTGATTTTAATAAGACTTTTGAGCTTGAATGTGATGCTAGTGGAATTGGATTAGGAGGTGTGTTATTACAAGATGGCAAACCTGTTGCATACTTTTCTGAAAAATTGAGTGGGCCTAGTTTGAACTATTCTACTTATGATAAAGAATTATATGCTCTTGTTCGGACTTTAGAGACATGGCAACATTATTTATGGCCCAAAGAATTTGTTATACATTCTGATCATGAATCTTTGAAACATATTAAAAGTCAAGCTAAACTGAATCGTAGACATGCTAAATGGGTTGAATTCATTGAGACTTTCCCTTATGTCATTAAACACAAGAAGGGTAAAGAAAATGTTATTGCTGATGCATTGTCTCGTCGTTATACTATGCTTTCACAACTTGACTTTAAAATATTTGGTTTGGAGACCATCAAAGATCAATATGTGCATGATGCTGAATTTAGCGATGTATTGCAGAATTGTAAAGATGGTAGAACATGGAACAAGTTCATCGTTAACGATGGATTTGTGTTTCGTGCTAACAAGCTATGCATTCCAGCTAGCTCCGTTCGTCTTTTGTTGTTGCAGGAGGCGCATGGAGGAGGATTAATGGGACACTTTGGCGTGAAGAAGACGGAAGACGTACTTGCTACACATTTCTTTTGGCCAAAGATGAGACGGGATGTTGAGCGTTTTATTGCTCGATGCACAACATGTCAAAAAGCTAAGTCACGACTCAATCCTCATGGTTTATATATGCCTTTGCTTGTACCTAGTGTTCCTTGGGAGGATATATCTATGGACTTTGTTTTAGGTTTACCTCGAACAAAGAAGGGGAGGGATAGCATATTTGTTGTCGTGGATAGATTCTCGAAAATGGCACACTTTATACCATGTCATAAAAGCGATGATGCTGTTAATGTTGCTGATTTGTTCTTTCGTGAAATTATTCGCTTGCATGGTGTGCCAAATACTATTGTTTCAGATCGTGATACTAAATTTCTTAGCCACTTTTGGAGATGTTTATGGGCTAAGTTGGGGACTAAACTGCTTTTTAGTACTACTTGTCATCCCCAAACTGATGGACAAACTGAAGTAGTCAATAGAACATTGTCTACTATGGTTAGGGCTGTTTTGAAGAATAATAAGAAAATGTGGGAAGAATACTTGCCTCATATTGAATTTGCTTATAATCGTTCATTGCATTCTACTACTAAGATGTGCCCTTTTGAAATTGTGTATGGTTTCCTACCTCGTGCACCTATTGATTTGTTGCCTCTTCCATCTTCGGAGAAGGTTAATTTTGATGCTAAAGAACGTTCTGAATTGATTTTAAAAATGCATGAGTTAACTAAGGAAAACATTGAGCGTATGAATGCTAAATATAAACTTGCTGGAGATAAGGGTAGAAAACATGTTGTGTTTGCACCTGGAGATCTTGTTTGGTTACATTTGCGTAAAGATAGATTTCCTAATTTGCGCAAATCAAAGCTAATGCCACGTGCTGATGGTCCTTTTAAGGTGTTAGAGAAAATAAATGATAATGCATATAAACTTGAGCTACCTGCAAATTTTGGGGTTAGTCCCACTTTTAACATTGCAGATTTGAAGCCTTATTTGGGTGAGGAAGATGAGCTTCCGTCGAGGACGACTTCATTTCAAGAAGGGGAGGATGATGAGGACATCAATACCATTGTTACACCCACAGCCCCTACTGCTACATGTACTGGACCAATTACTAGAGCTCGCGCACGCCAATTAAATTATCAGGTACTTTCGTTTCTTGGTAATGATTCTAATGTTCATGAGAATATGATGCTACCTAAATTGGATACATTTGTTTTGCTTACAAACGAAGGGCCTAGCTTGGAGAAGGATGGACATTGGAGCAAGAACAAGCATGGAGATGATGCCATGCGCAAGGGGAACCAGAACGGAGTTACAAGTGATGATTTCAGGAGTTTGAAGCCACCATAATGGGTGCATGAAGCGTTGGACGAAATATACAAGATGCCACTTCATAAATTTCGTCCCGAGGCTATTATAGGTGCTGCGTCACCTTTTTATTGGGCCAGGCCCATGTAATTTCGAAATACATAAGTATAGGCTATTTTTAGAGTCCGTATGTGTGGGGAAACAAGAGATAGGGTTGATTTCGGACCCCTCCACCAAGGGTCACGAAATTCCCCCCCTCTTCCTCCATATATACAGCCCTTAGGGCATCGTTTAGACTTTGGGTTTTGTTTAGATTAAAAGTTCGCCATAGCTGCAACTTCGCGTACTTCGTTTGTGTTCAACGACCAAACAAAGGCGTCACAGAACCCCACCTTGATCAATAAAGCTTTCATCTTATATTCGCAATATCCAGATTGCAATCTCAGTTTCTTGCTTGTTCTTCGTTTGCTCGCAGGAAACAGACCCTCGTGGTCAGGTTGATCGTGCTCCGGCGTGGTCAATAACCTCTCGGAGTTGGTTTAGCGATTGCTAAGGCGCGACGTCCTCGCACGTTCGTAGTCGGATCGTCAAAGTCGACTTCCACCAAATCTCATCTCATCGAAAGACGGGACACCTTTGCCTCTATCAGCTGAAGCATAGGGGATGACACTCATCTCTTCTTTTTCTTTTGTCGTGGTTGGGCATTGAGCCGAGCTCAATCTCACACCTTGCAATACAGGCAAGAACCCTTTCTTGGACTGATCCATTTTGAACTTCTTCAAAATCTTATCAAGGTATGTGCTTTGTGAAAGACCTATGAGGCATCTCGATCTATCCCTATAGATCTTGATGCCTAATATGTAAGCAGCTTCTCCAAGGTCCTTCATTGAAAAACACTTATTCAAGTAGGCCTTAATGCTGTCCAGAAGTTCTATATCATTTCCCATCAAGAGTATGTCATCTACATATAATATGAGAAATGTTACAGAGCTCCCACTCACTTTCTTGTAAACGCAGGCTTCTCCATAAGTCTGCATAAACCCAAACGCTTTGATCATCTCATCAAAGCGAATGTTCCAACTCCGAGATGCTTGCACCAGCCCATAAATGGATCGCTGGAGCTTGCATACTTTGTTAGCATTCTTAGGATCGACAAAACCTTCCGGCTGCATCATATACAGTTCTTCCTTAAGATGTCCGTTAAGGAATGTCGTTTTGACGTCCATCTGCCATATCTCATAATCATAGTATGCGGCAATTGCTAACATGATTCGGACGGACTTCAGCTTCGCTACGGGAGAGAATGTCTCATCGTAGTCAACCGCTTGAACTTGCCGATAACCCTTAGCGACAAGTCGAGCTTTATAGATGGTAACATTACCATCTGCGTCCGTCTTCTTCTTAAAGATCCATTTGTTTTCTATCGTCGCCGATCATCGGGCAAGTCTGTCAAAGTCCATACTTTGTTTTCATACATGGATTCTATCTCGGATCGCATGGCTTCAAGCCATTTTTTGGAATCTGGGCCCGCCATCGCTTCTTCATAGTTCGAAGGTTCACCGTTGTCTAACAACATGATTTCCAAGACAGGGTTGCCGTACCACTCTGGTGCAGAACGTGTCCTTGTGGACCTACGAAGTTCAGTAGCAACTTGATCCGAAGTACCTTGATCATCATCATTATTTTCCTCTCCAGTTGGTGTAGGCATCACAGGAACATTTTCCTGAGCTGCACTACTTTCCTATTCAAGAGGTAGTACTTCATCGAGTTCTACTTTCCTCCCACTTACTTCTTTCGAGAGAAACTCTTTTTCCAAAAAGGACCCATTCTTGGCAACAAAGATCTTGCCCTCGGATCTTAAGTAGAAGGTATACCCAATGGTTTCCTTAGGGTATCCTATGAAGACGCATTTTTCCGACTTGGGTTCGAGCTTTTCAGGTTGAAGTTTCTTGACATAAGCATCGCATCCCCAAACTTTTAGAAACGACAGCTTAGGTTTCTTCCCAAACCATAATTCATACGGTGTCATCTCAACGGATTTAGACGGTGCCCTATTTAAAGTGAATGTAGCTGTCTCTAGAGCGTATCCCCAAAATGATAGCGGTAAATCGGTAAGAGACATCATAGACTGCACCATATCCAATAGTGTGCGATTATGACGTTCGGACACACCGTTACGCTGAGGTGTTCCAGGCGGCGTGAGTTGTGAAACGATTCCACATTTCCTTAAGTGTGTACCAAATTCGTGACTTAAATATTCTCCTCCACGATCTGATTGTAGGAACTTTATCTTTCGGTCACGTTGATTCTCTACCTCATTCTGAAATTCCTTGAACTTTTCAAAGGTCTCAGACTTGTGTTTCATCAAGTAGACATACCCATATCTACTCAAGTCATCAGTGAGAGTGAGAACATGACGATATCCTCCGTGAGCCTCAACGCTCATTGGACCGCACACATCGGTATGTATGATTTCCAATAAGTTGGTTACTCGCTCCATTGTTCCGGAGAACGGAGTCTTGGTCATTTTGCCCATGAGGCATGGTTCGCATGTGTCAAACGATTCATAATCTAGAGACTCTAAAAGTCCATCAGCATGGAGCTTCTTCATGCGCTTGACACCAATGTGACCAAGGCGGCAGTGCCACAAGTATGTGGGACTATCGTTATCAACTTTACATCTTTTGGTATTCACACGATGAATATGTGTAACATTACGCTCGAGATTCATTAAGAATAAACCATTGACCATCAGGGCATGACCATAAAACATATCTCTCATATAAGTAGAACAACCATTATTCTCGGATTTAAATGAGTAGCCATCTCGTATCAAACGAGATCCAGATACAATGTTCATGCTCAAACTTGGCACTAAATAACAATTATTAAGGTTTAAAACTAATCCCGTAGGTAAATGTAGAGGTAGCGTGCCGACGGCGATCACATCGACCTTGGAACCATTCCCGACGCGCATCGTCACCTCGTCCTTCGCCAGTCTCCGCTTATTCCGCAGCTCCTGCTGTGAGTTACAAATGTGAGCAACGGCACCGGTATCAAATACCCAGGAGTTACTACGAGTACTGGTAAGGTACACATCAATTACATGTATATCACATATACCTTTAGTGTTGCCGGCCTTCTTGTCCGCTAAGTATTTGGGGCAGTTCCGCTTCCAGTGACCCTTCCCTTTGCAATAAAAGCACTCGGTCTCAGGCTTGGGTCCATTCTTTGACTTCTTCCCGGCAACTGGCTTACCGGGCGTGGCAGCATCCTTGCCGTCCTTCTTGAAGTTCTTCTTACCCTTGCCCTTCTTGAACTTGGTGGTTTTATTGACCATCAACACTTGATGTTCTTTCTTGATTTCTCCCTCTGCCGACTTCAGCATTGAAAATACTTCAGGAATAGTTTTCACCATCCCCTGCATATTGTAGTTCATCACAAAGATCTTGTAGCTTGGTGGGAGCGACTGAAGGATTCTGTCAATGACCGCCTCGTCCGGGAGGTTAATGTCCAGCTGGGACAGGCGGTTGTGCAACCCAGACATTTTGAGTATGTGCTCACTGACAGAACTATTTTCCTCCATCTTACAACTATAGAACTTGTCGGAGACTTCATATCTCTCGACCCGAGCATGAGCTTGGAAAACCATTTTCAGCTCCTCGAACATCGCATATGCTCCGTGTTGCTCAAAACGCTTTTGGAGCCCCGGTTCTAGGCTGTAAAGCATGCCGCACTGAACGAGGGAGTAATCATCAGCACGTGACTGCCAAGCGTTCATAACGTCTTGGTTCTCTGGGATGGGTGCTTCACCTAGTGGTCCATCTAGGACATATGCTTTCTTGGCAGCTATGAGGATGATCCTTAGGTTTCGGACCCAGTCCGTATAGTTGCTGCCATCATCTTTCAGCTTGGTTTTCTCTAGGAACGCGTTGAAGTTCATGTTGACATGAGTGTTGGCCATTTGATCTACAAGACATATTTGCAAAGGTTTTTAGACTAAGTTCATGATAATTAAGTTCATCTAATCAAATTATTTTAATGAACTCCCACTCAGATCAGACATCCCTCTAGTCATCTAAGTGTTACACGATCCAAGTCGACTAGGCCGTGTCCGATCATCACGTGAGACGGACTAGTCATCATCGGTGAACATCTCCATGTTGATCGTATCTTCCATACGACTCATGTTCGACCTTTCGGTCTCTGTGTTCCGAGGCCATGTCTGTACATGCTAGGCTCGTCAAGTTAACCCTAAGTGTTTTTGCATGTGCAAAACTGTCTTACACCCGTTGTATGTGAACGTAAGAATCTATCACACCCGATCATCACGTTGTGCTTCGAAACGACGAACTTTAGCAACGGCGCACAGTTAGGGGAGAACACTTTCTTGAAATTGTTATAAGGGATCATCTTATTTACTACCGTCGTTCTAAGTAAACAAGATGCATAAACATAATAAACATCACATGCAATTATATAATAGTGACATGATATGGCCAATATCATATAGCTCCTTTGATCTCCATCTTCGGGGCTCCATGATCATCTTCGTCACCGGCATGACACCATGATCTCCATCATCATGATCTCCATCATCGTGTCTTCATGAAGTTGTCACGCCAACGACTACTTCTACTTCTATGGCTAACGCGTTTAGCAATAAAGTAAAGTAATTTACATGGCGTTCTTCAATGACACGCAGGTCATACAAAAATAAAGACAACTCCTATGGCTCCTGCCGGTTGTCATACTCATCGACATGCAAGTCGTGATTCCTATTACAAGAACATGATCTCATACATCACAATACATCATTCATCATTCATCACAACTTTTGGCCATATCACATCACAAGGCAATTGCTGCAAAAACAAGTTAGACGTTCTCTAATTGTTGTTGCATCTTTTACATGGCTGCAATAGGGTTCTAGCAAGAATGTTTTCTTACCTATGAAAAAGCCACAACGTGATTTGTCAACTTCTATTTACCCTTCATAAGGACCCTTTTCGTCAAATCCGCTCCTACTAAAGTGGGAGAGACAGACACCCGCTAGCCACCTTATGCAACTAGTGCATGTCAGTCGGTGGAACCTGTCTCACGTAAGCGTACGTGTAAGGTCGGTCCGGGCCGCTTCATCCCACAATACCGCTGAAGCAAAATAAGACTAGTAGTGACAAGAAAGTTGACAACATCTACGCCCACAACAAATTTGTGTTCGACTCGTGCAAAGAGAACTACGCATAGACCTAGCTCATGATGCCACTGTTGGGGAACGTTGCAAAAAATTAAAAAATTTCCTACGGCTTCACCAAGATCCATCTATGAGTTCATCTAAGCAACGAGTGATAGGAGTGCATCTACATACCCTTGTAGATCGCGAGCGGAAGCGTTCAAGAGAACGGGGATGATGGATTCGTACTCGCCGTGATCCAAATCATCGATGATCAAGTGCTGAACGGACAGCACCTCCGCGTTCAACACACGTACGAAGCGGATGACGTCTCCTCCTTATTGATCAAGCAAGGGGGAAGGAGAGGTTGAGGAAGAAGGCTCCAGCAGCAGCACGACGGCGTGGTGGTGGTGGAGATGCAGTACTCCGGCAGGGCTTCGCCAAGCAGCTACGGGAGGAGGAAGAGGTGTAGAAGGGGGAGGGAGGCGCCAAGACTCAGGGTGCGGCTGCCCTCCCTCCCCCCTCCTTTATATAGGCCCCAAGGGGGGCGCCGGGACTGGAGATTGGAATCTCCCAAGGGGGCGGCGGCCAAGGGGGTGGAGTTCCCCCAAGGCAAGTGGTGCGCCCCTCCACCCTAGGGTTTCCAACCCTAGGCGCAAGGGGGGCCCAAGGGGGGCGCACCAGCCCACTAGGGGCTGGTTTCCCTCCCACTTCATCCCATGGGGCCCTCCGGGATAGGTGGCCCCACCCGATGGACCCCCGGGACCCTTCCGGTGGTCCCGGTACAATACCAGGTGACCCCGAAACTTTCCAGATGGCCGAAACAGCACTTCCTATATACAAATCTTCACCTCCGGACTATTCCGGAACTCCTCGTGACGTCCGGGATCTCATCTGGGACTCCGAACAACATTCGGTAATCACATACAAGTCTTCCTAATAACCCTAGCGTCACCGAACCTTAAGTGTGTAGACCCTACGGGTTCGGGAATCATGCAGACATGACCGAGACAGCTCTCCGGCCAATAACCAACAGCGGGATCTGGATACCCATGTTGGCTCCCACATGTTCCACGAAGATTTCATCGGATGAACCACGATGTCGAGGATTCAATCAACCCCGTATACAATTCCCTTTGTCAATCGGTACGTTACTTGCCCGAGACTCGATCGTCGGTATCCCAATACCTCGTTCAGTCTCGTTACCGGCAAGTCACTTTACTCGTATCGTAATGCATGATCCCGTGACCAAACACTTGGTCACTTTGAGCTCATTATGATGATGAATTACCGAGTGGGCCCAGAGATACCTCTCCATCATACGGACTGACAAATCCCAGTCTCGATCCGTGTCAACCCAACAGACACTTTCGGAGATACCTGTAGTGCACCTTTATAGTCACCCAGTTACGTTGTGACGTTTGGTACACCCAAAGCACTCCTACGGTATCCGGAAGTTACACGATCTCATGGTCTAAGGAAAAGATACTTGACATTGGAAAAGCTCTAGAAAAACGAACTACACGATCTTGCTATGCTTAGGATTGGGTCTTGTCCATCACATCATTCTCCTAATGATGTGATCCCGTTATCAACGACATCTAATGTCCATAGTCAGGAAACCATGACTATCTGTTGATCAACGAGCTAGTCAACTAGAGGCTTACTAGGGACATATTATGGTCTATGTATTCACACGTGTATTACGATTTCCTGATAATACGGTTATAGCATGAATAAAGACAATTATCATGAACAAGGAAATATAATAATAATCTTTTATTATTGCCTCTAGGGCATATTTCCAACACCTTCTTCTCGTTCTCTCCTTCCTTCTCTTCTTTCCCTTGCTTCGTGATCACTTGAGTCTCCATCTTCTCCTTCTCATTATCATCTTCTTGGTACCTAAGCATGCACAATGTTTCCGATGATGGTAGAATCTAACTCTCGTGTGAAACCGAGCGAAACTCGGAGAGGAGAGAATCAACCTCGTTCTCGATGGCGCGTGCACGTGCTCGTGTCATTGGTCCATTTGGAGCTTGCATTGGTGATGGAGAGTCGGTGCGAGTAGTTGAGGGATGCTCCGCATCAAAGAGGCAACAAATCAATAGGTGCACGAGGTAGGAAACCATACACAACTTCAAAAGGGCACATCTTAGTAGTAGAATGCAATGAACTATTATAAGAAAATTCAATATGAGGCAAGCATTCCTCCCACATTTTCTTATTATTCTTCAAAACAGCCCTAAGCATAGTAGACAATGTTATATTCACTACTTCAGTTTGTCCATCAGTTTGGGGATGACAAGTAGTACTAAAAAGCAGTTTAGTCCCCATCTTAGCCCATAAACATCTCCAAAAGTGGCTAAGAAATTTAGTACCACGATCTAAAACAATAGTATTTGGCACACCATGCAAGCGAATAATTTCACGAAAGAACAAATCAGCAACATTAGCAGCATTATCGCTTTTATGACATGGTATAAAGTGTGCCATTTTCGAGAATCTATCCACGACAACAAATATTCTATCCCTCCCCTTCTTTGTTCGAGGTAAACCTAAAACAAAGTCCATAGATATATCCTCCCAAGGAACACTAGGTACAGGCAAAGGCATATATAAACCATGAGGATTGAGTCGTGAATTAGCTTTTTGACATGTAGTGCAGCGAGCAATAAAACGCTCAACATCCCGTCTCATCTTTGACCAAAAGAAATGTGTAGCAAGGACGTCCTCCGCCGTCTTCACGGCAAAGTGTCCCATTAATCCTCCTCCATGCGCCTCCTGCAACAACAAAAGATGAACAGAGCTAGCTGGAATGCATAGCTTGTTAGCATGGAATACAAATCCATCATTAACGACGAACTTGTTCCACATTCTTCCTTCTTTACAATTCTGCATTACATCTTTAAAATCAGCATCATGCACATATTGATCTTTGATGGTCTCCAAACCAAATATTTTGAACTCAAGTTGTGAAAGCATAGTATAGTGACGAGACAATGCATCAGCAATAACATTTTCTTTTCCCTTCTTGTGTTTAATGACATAAGGAAAAGTCTCAATGAATTCAACCCATTTAGCATGTCTACGATTCAGTTTAGCTTGACTTTTAATATGATGAGGACATGACTACCTTGGATATGACCAAAAATATTGCATATATGCATATTTGTCAGGTGATTTCTAGTGCAAACTATTCAATAATCTATTTATGTTATCCAGAACAAAAATACTTCACACACTTTTGTGTTTTGTCTAATTGCAGGTGTATGGGACATTTGTACAATCCACATATGAAGATAAGGAAGAAAGAGATGTTTATTTGCTGTCCAAAAAGTTCTCTCACGTCACTTTTGGCCCAAGAGAAGATAGAGTCCAAGTCTCTCACGTTCTGGATTCAGATTCGGACTGCACAGACATACCTGACTCAAAACGCACACAAGTTTTACATACAGACTCCGAATTGGGTGATTCTTTTTTTGTTGGAAACTAGATTTCGTGCACTTTCCAACCCAATTGGAATCACCTTCAAATTCGTCCGGAGCGTTGAGTTGTGGACGAAACAATCTGATGCTGCAGCAGAATCCGAGTCAAACTGCAAGTCCAAAGGTGTTACATCACCTCCACTTGGGCCCATTGGCCTTGTACGACCTAGATTTAGTTTTAGGCTGCCTTGGGACGTCCTCCCACCTCCTTGGCCGCCACCCCTTGCTCCTATATAAGTAGATCCATCTAGTAGCTTTTCCTTGGGATTTGTTTAGTTAAAAGTTAGCCATTGCAACTTCGTGTACTTCGTTTGTGTCCAACGACCAGACCAAGACCGCTTACGGATCCCCACCTTTATCAATACTTCATATATACTCGCAATATTCAGATTGCTTTTATCATATTCTTGCTTGTTCTTCGATTGCTTGCAGGAATAGACCTTTGTGGTCAGGTTGATTGTGCTCCGGCGTGGTCAATAACCTCTCAGAGTTGGTTTAGCGATTGCTAAGGCGCAACGTCGTGCACGTTTGTAGTCGGATCGTCAAAGTCATCTTCACCAAATCGATAGTTATCATCTCATCGAAAGATCGGGACACCCTTGCCTCTATCAAGTGGTATCAGTTTTCAGGTTGCTCGGTGAGAATTTCCAGTTTTCCTAGATTAGATTTATTTTCTTACCTATTGTCCAAGAAAAAGCCACAAAAAAGAGTTAGATCTATTCATCCTTAGTCCAAGCCAGTCTGAGCCTTTGCAATTTTCTTTTCATTGCTTGCATAGTTGAATTATCGGTTGCATCGTCGTGTCGAGTTGCTGGTCTTAGTGTCTAGTTCGTTTAGAGTTTCGAGTTCTGTTCACATTAGTCACGCCACCGCTGCATCATTATCTCTTCCGCTGTCCACCACCCATCCATCAATTTCCACCACGTGCTACCCACCATTCATTGTCATAATAATAGTTGAGATCGTTCACATCTTCACTTGATCCAATCTGCATCTTATCTAGTTTGTTTTGGAAAGAGGGAGAAAAAAAAGAGAGAAAAAAACGAGAGAAAAAAAACGAGAGAAAAAAAAATAGAAAAAAAAAGTCAGAGAAAAAAATCGAAAAAATCGGCACAAACTTTTTCAGAGGAAAGTTGGACACAAAGTTGTTGTATATCCTGCTTGGCAGTTGTTTTTCATCATTATCTTCACTGCCGTTGTGATCTTCACTTATATCTTGCTGTCAAGAGCTACTTACTATCCTTCATTGATGCTAGTTGTGCTACGCCGTGACCTCATTAGTGTTCTAGGCTCGCGTCTCTAGTCCGGTCTAGCCTAGGACCAGCATAGTACCGTCGTTGAGCGTTTATTCAACATTGCATCTTTGAATTGATTATTGCTAATCTTTTGCTACCATATATAGCCAACCCAGCTCCACATATTTCTACACCGTGTATACGTACGCTCCCCTGGCAATCGCTTGACTCAATATTCGGAGTTACTTGACACCGCTGGTTCCCGATCACCGCCTGCTGCATGGTAAGAACTTGTAAGACATTGATATTTGCTTTACTGTGAGCGTTTTACCACCACATCCTAGTAGTTATAGGAACATTATTTTTGGGTTTTGTTTCTTGTTCTACTAATCATGACAGGATCCATAGTCAATTCATGGGCTTTGTCGATCGCGGGAGACGTGCCACCACCTTTGCAAATACCACAACCGTCACGAGAGGTGCACAAACATCCAAATGCACATGATCAGGTTAATGTATCTGTACCACCATTTAATGGCCGTTTTAAACCTGCTTTATATATTGAATGGGAGTTCGACATAAAAAATATATTTGCTTCCCATAATTTCGATGAACATAAAAAGGTTAAGGTTGCGGTTGGTTCTTTCACTGGTTATGCTTTGGTTTGGTGGAGTGAATATTGTCGGTTACACCCTGATTATATACCTACTACTTGGGATGATTTGAAACTTGCCATGCGACATACTTTCGTTCCTGCTTATTATACTCGTGACATGTTTAAGAAGTTGCAACACTTAAAACAAGGTAGTGAAACTGTAACAAAATATTATGATGATTTACAAACTACCTTGTTGCATTCCTCTTTAGAAGAAAGTGAAGATGATTTTATGGATAGATTTTGGGGAGGATTAAACCGTGATATTCAAGAGATACTAATTCATGAAGAGTGTTATCCTATGGACCATTTGTTTCATCTTGCTTGCAAAGCTGAACAGGAAATAAAACAACGTGTTGGCCATGAGGAGAACAAGCGCACGGTGCACATTCCAAGAGTTGATATGATTGTTCCTTCAACTACTAGGCATACTATGACAACCACATCCGTTGTTGTCAGGACTACATCACCTCCACCATGTGACACATCGCCCCCGAGAGTGGCTACATCATCTGAGTTGATCATAAGAGGTAATGACAAAGGTACTGATCTTCCATCTCTACATGAGAATGATGAATGCCTTGTCAATTTGAATGCACCATCTGATGAGCTACCCACTACTTTGATCACACCACCTATTTTAGAGGACTACGTTGATAATTTGACTTTGCCATGTGATCAAACAACTGAAATACCAACAATTTTGAGTGCACCCATTGAATTAACTATTGATGCAAAAGAACCAATGTTTAATCATTTTGATATGACCTCTAATCTTGGTGATGATTCTGTGTTGAATGACTTATTGCATTTTTGCTTATTTAAGCATGTTGTAGCATGTAAATTTGATGCAAGTAAGGTTTATTCACCAATGTTGGGATGGTTTAATGATGAACATTGTCAATCTTTTGAAATGAATAAGAGTTTCACTTATATGTGCAAACTGAGTTGCAATATTTTCATGCCTTCTACTTCTTGTGCTAATTTTTTGGCTTTAGATTTTATGAACTATGCAAGTTACTCATCTATTCATGTGTCATATATGCAAAAATCAAGGGAAGTAAAAATGGATGACATATACATATACAACATGTACACCTTGTCTCTTTTGTTAGCCACATTTCAGATTAAGCAACGCCGAGGACGGCTTTATTTTCAAGAAGGGGAGGATGATGAGGACATGACTACCTTGGATATGACCAAAAATATTGCATATATGCATATTTGTCAGGTGATTTCTAGTGCAAACTATTCAATAATCTATTTATGTTATCCAGAACAAAAATACTTCACACACTTTTGTGTTTTGTCTAATTGCAGGTGTATGGGACATTTGTACAATCCACATATGAAGATAAGGAAGAAAGAGATGTTTATTTGCTGTCCAAAAAGTTCTCTCACGTCACTTTTGGCCCAAGAGAAGATAGAGTCCAAGTCTCTCACGTTCTGGATTCAGATTCGGACTGCACAGACGTACCTGACTCAAAACGCACACAAGTTTTTCATACAGACTCCGAATTGGGTGATTCTTTTTTTGTTGGAAACTAGATTTCGTGCACTTTCCAACCCAATTGGAATCACCTTCAAATTCGTCCGGAGCGTTGAGTTGTGGACGAAACAATCTGATGCTGCAGCAGAATCCGAGTCAAACTGCAAGTCCAAAGGTGTTACATCACCTCCACTTGGGCCCATTGGCCTTGTACGACCTAGATTTAGTTTTAGGCTGCCTTGGGACGTCCTCCCACCTCCTTGGCCGCCACCCCTTGCTCCTATATAAGTAGATCCATCTAGTAGCTTTTCCTTGGGATTTGTTTAGTTAAAAGTTAGCCATTGCAACTTCGTGTACTTCGTTTGTGTCCAACGACCAGACCAAGACCGCTTACGGATCCCCACCTTTATCAATACTTCATATATACTCGCAATATTCAGATTGCTTTTATCATATTCTTGCTTGTTCTTCGATTGCTTGCAGGAATAGACCTTTGTGGTCAGGTTGATTGTGCTCCGGCGTGGTCAATAACCTCTCAGAGTTGGTTTAGCGATTGCTAAGGCGCAACGTCGTGCACGTTTGTAGTCGGATCGTCAAAGTCATCTTCACCAAATCGATAGTTATCATCTCATCGAAAGATCGGGACACCCTTGCCTCTATCATAATATGTTTCAAAGATTCATGATCAGAGTGTATTACAAATTCCTTGGGCCATAAATAATGTTGCCATGTTTCTAAAGTCCGAACAAGAGCATATAATTCTTTATCATAAGTAGAATAATTCAGACTAGGCCCACTCAATTTTTCAGAAAAGTATGCAACAGGTTTGCCATCTTGTAATAACACACCGCCTAATCCAATTCCACTAGCATCACATTCAAGCTCAAAAGTCTTATTAAAATCAGGAAGTTGGAGTAAAGGAGCATGTGTCAACTTATCTTTCAATACCGTGAAGGCTTCTTCCTGTGCGGTACCCCAAAGAAAAGGCACATCTTTCTTTATAAGCTCATTGAGAGGTGCAGCAATGGTGCTGAAATCTCTCACAAAACGCCTATAGAATCCAACGAGTCCAAGAAAACTCCTCACTTGTGTGCCCGTTTTGGGCTGCGGCCAACTCTCAATAGCTTCAATCTTGGCTTTATCAACTTCAATTCCCTGTGGAGTAACAACATAGCCAAGAAAAGACACTCGGTCGGTGCAAAAGGTGCACTTCCCAAGGTTACCAAACAAACGTGCATCACGTAGAGCAATAAAAATAGCACGTAAATGTTCCAAATGTTCCTCCAAAGATCTGCTATAAATCAATATGTCATCAAAGTAAACTACCACAAATCGTCCAATGAAAGCACGTAAAACTTCGTTCATTAATCTCATGAAAGTACTAGGTGCATTAGTTAACCCAAAAGGCATGACTAACCACTCATATAATCCAAACTTAGTTTTAAATGCTATTTTCCATTCATCTCCCAATTTCATACGAATTTGATGGTATCCACTATGCAAATCAACTTTGGAGAATATTGTAGAGCCACTCAATTCATCAAGCATATCATCTAGCCTAGGAATAGGATGATGATAACGAATAGTAATATTATTAATGCCTCTACAATCAACACACATACGTGATGTACCATCCTTTTTCGGCACTAGAATAATAGGAACAACACAAGGACTAAGGGATTCGCATATATAACCTTTGTCGAGCGGCTCCTGTACTTGACGCATAATCTCCTTCGTCTCCTCTAGATTGGTATGGTATGGTGCACGGTTGGGTAATGATGCACCGGGAATTAAGTCAATCCGATGCTCAATCCCTCGAATGGGAGGTAATCCCGGTGGCACGTCTTGTGGAAAGACGTCAGCGAACTCCTGCAAAATGTTAGTGACAGCAGGAGGCAAAGAGGAAGGCACGTCCTTGAATGAAAATAATGCCTCTTTGCACACAAAAGAAAAGCAAACAGATTTGCTAAAATCTAGCTCATCAATATCAGATTTAGTGGCAAGTAAACATGCACTTTTCAATTTAATTTCAGAAGCAACACTAGATGGTTTACTATTAGGCTTCATTTGTTGCTCAAATTCTTTTGCCACAATCTGATTTTCACTCTTATTTTTCTCCTGTTTTGCTTTATTAGCTCTATTAGTATCATCTTTGAAAATGGACTCAGGAGTCATAGGAAGCAAAGTAATATTTTTATCCTTATGAACAAGAGTATACTGATTGTTTCTACCATGGTCTACAGATTTTTTATCAAATTGCCATGGTCGACCAAGTAATAAGGAACGTGCTTGCATAGGTACCACATCACAATCAACATAATCAGCATATGTAGAGATACTAAAATGCACACGAACAGTACGTGTTACCTTAACCTTGCCACTGTTGTTGAACCATTGGATGTAGTAAGGATGTGGATGTGGTCTTGTGGTGACCCATAGCTTCTCCACCATCTCCATGGTAGCCAAGTTGTTGCAGCTCCCTCCATCTATGATGACGCGCACAGAACGTTCCTTCACAACTCCCTTTGTATGGAACAAATTATGCCTCTGATTTTGCTCAGCTTGTGTAACCTACACACTCAAAACACGTTGAGCAACTAAACATTCATACATGTCAGCATCTTCAGGAGCCATGTATTGCGTCTCATGATAAAAATCATCTCCATCGTGTTCTTCACTTGTAATAAGGGCCAAAGTCTACTCATCATAGTCACTAGCACACTCATACCCACCATCCTCAGTAGCAATCATCACACGCTGAGATTTGCATTCTCGCGCATAATGTCCTCTTCCCTTACAACGACAACAAATAATATCACTTGTGTGCCCTGTTGATGCCATGGAAGAAGAAGAGCTCTGTGCAGGCCCGGCAGGTGCGCTCTTGACAAATAGTGGTGGTTGTGCCTGCTTTCTTGTATCATGGCTGGAGGTAGCAGCTAATGGAGGTGCTGGTGAAGTGGAAGTAGAGGATGCACGTGGTGTCCATGCTGAAGGTTAGCCTGCAGAAAAGTTAGTTCGCGCCAATGCTTGTCGATCCTGCACTTCACGTTCAGCTTTACAAGCAAGATGGAATAAACGAGTGATATTAGTATACTCCTTATACTCTAGAATGGTCTGAATCTCTCTATTTAATCCACCCATAAAACGTGCAAGCATAGCTTCATTCTCCTCAACAATACCACATCTAATCATGCCAGTTTGTAATTCCTGATAATATTCTTCTACAGATTTTTTTCCTTGTCTTAAACGCTGCAATTTTTTAAGCAATTCACGTTGATAATATGGTGGAACCCAACGAGTACGCATAGCAGTTTTCAAAGCAGCCCAAGTAGTTGGAATAGGATATAATCTACAATGTTCAGACCACCATACACATGCAAAACTAGTGAAAGCACAAACAGCAGCAGCAACCCGTCTCTCCTCAGGATATTGTAAACATGTAAAACGTTGTTCAGTTTCTAACTCCCAAGTAAGATATATATCAGGAACATATCTACCCTCCAATGGTGGAATATTCAATTTCAGTTTCGGAATATTGTCATTATCTCGTACCTGAGGTGGTGGTGCAGGCCTGTCGTTGCGAATATATACCTGAGGTCGACCTGCTGGTGGTGGTGCTGGTGGCTACACGTAGTTCTGATTTTGATCAACCTCATCCTCGTAATAGTCCTCCACCTCTGCAGTAACAGCAGGAGCTACAGAAGCACCAATAGCAGTAGCAGCGGCACCAGAATTTTGTCCTGGCTCAATAGGAACACGTTGTGCTCGCCCTACTATATCGCGGCGTAGAGCTGGTTGTGGGAGACGTTTGAGTAATTCATCAAACTTGCTGTCCAACTTGGTGTCAATTGACTTCTCAATGTTATCCATCTTCTCCATTGCCTTTCCAAAGCTGGCCATCACATCTTCCACCTGTTGACCCAACATTTGATGAAACTTATCATGAAGCTCCTTGTTCGTCATGTTCTCCCAGTCAATCTCGTCGGCTTGTGTTCCTGCCATAGTTAGCAGCTATAGAAACAGACAAGAATATGATCCTACAGACTACTGGAATATGGTGGTGGTGGGGTGTCACAAATCCATCAAGCGAATCTCAAATTCTTACCAGTTCTTACCCAGCAGCAGGTGGTGATCGGCAACCGTTGTAGTCAAAACTCTTAAAGCTTGGATAGAGCGATTACCAGGGAGAGTCAAACGCACGACGTAGATGTATGTGGAGCTGGGAAGGCTTATAATATGGTAGCAAAAAGGGTCAGCAATAATCAATTCAGAGATGCAAAATTGAATAAACGCTCAACGGACGGTACTGTGCTGGTCCTAGGCTAGACCGTGCTAGAGACGCGAGCCTAGAACACTAACAAAATCACGGCGCTGCACGTAAACAAGGGACAAGCACACTCTGAATCTTTTTTCTCTTTTTTTCACTTTTTTTTGCACTTTCTTTTACTCTTTTTTTTCTCCGCAACAAATTTTTTACGAAAAAGTCTACAAATGGTCTAGAAACTGCCTAGCCATAATTTTCCAGACTTCGTTTTTTTTTTAAACAGGAACTATTTTTCTACTGCCTGTAGCACAAAAGTTGGGGAGTCTGACTTGTTCACATCTCGTAGTATCGCGTGATCTGCAACTCGGAAATAAGGAACAAATACTGGACTCGGACTAGGACTGGTGGTGGAGATGAATCTGGTGGAACTCAGACTGGTGATGATGGTATATGATGGGCGGTGAAGCACAGACTGGTGGCGAATATATGGATACGGATCGGTGGCGGATAAGCGGTGGTGGTAGATGGCAGGGGCGATGATGATAGTGCGGCGGCGGCGTGACCACTTATGACCAGAACTCGAAACTCTAAAAGACTAGACGCTAAGACCAGCGACTTGACACGATGATGCAATCGCAAATTCAACAAAGCAAAATACTGAAAAGACTATGCAAAGGCTCAAACTGGTTCGGATATGATGACCTAACCCTATTTTTTTGGCTTTTTCATGGACTGTAGGTATGAAGAACAGACTCGATCTAAACTACGGAAAACTGTAAAATCTCACTCAGCAACCTGGAAATCTGATACCACTTGATAGAGGCAAAGGTGTCCCGTCTTTCGATGAGATGGTGGCTATCGTTTTGGAGGAAGTCAACTTTGACGATCCGACTACGAACGTGCGAGGACGTCGCGCCTTAGCAATTGCTAAACCAACTCCGAGAGGTTATTGACAACGCCGGAGCACGATCAACCTGACCATGAAGGTCTGTTTCCTGCAGGCAAACGAAGAACAAGCAAGAAACTAAGATTGCAATCTGGATATTGCGAATATAAGAGGAAAGCTTTATTGATCAAGGTGGGGTTCTGTGACGCCTTTGTCTGGTCGTTGAACACAAACGAAGTACATGAAGTTGCAGCTATGGCGAACTTTAATCTAAACAAAACCCAAAGTCTAAACGGTGCCTAAGGGCTATATATATGGAGGAAGAGGGGGGAATTTCGTGGCCCTTGGTGGAAGGGTCCGAAATCAACCCTATCTCTTGTTTCCCCACACATACGGACTCTAAAAATAGCCTATACTTATGTATTTCGAAATTACATGGGCCTGGCCCAACAATAAGGTGGTGCAGCACCTAGAATAGCCTCGGGACGAAATTTATGAAGTGGCATCTTGTATATTTCGTCCAAGGCTTCATGCACCCATTATGGTGGCTTCAAAGTCCTGAAATAATCACTTGTAACTCTGTTCTTGTTCCCCTTACGCATGTCATCATCTCCATGCTTGTTCTTGCTCCAATGTTCATCCTTCCCCAAGCTAGACCCTTCATTCCTAAGCAAAACAAATGTATCCAATTTAGGCAGCATCATATTCTCATGAACATTAGAATCATTACCAAGAAACGAAAGTACCTGATAGCGTGCGCGAGCTCTAGTAATTGGTCCAGTATATGTAGCAGTAGGGGCTGTGGGTGTAACAATGGTATTGATGTCCTCATCATGCGGGAAAAATTGCTTTAACTAAAAAAATAGCAACAAGTTCTTACTAACTAGTTCTATTAATTCAACTAGTTCTTACTAAAAATAAACTTACTATAAATAAAAATACACTAGTACCTAATTAGTACCTGGTTCTTACTAATTAATTAGTACCTAGGAACTACTGCCCTAATTACCATATAAGTATCCATTTTTTAAACTAGGGTTCATACTACCTAATTAAATAGGGTTAATACTAATTGTAATTAACTAACTAGCACTAAAAATAGCCTAGGGTTCATACTAACTAGCACTAAATAGCTAGGGTTCATACTAACAGAGAGCAGAGAAGAGGGAAGGGGAGAGTGCTTACAGAGGGCGAGGAGAGAGATGGGGTCGGGGGAGACGGCGGCACCAAGGCGCGGTGAGGCGGGGTCGGGGGAGACGGCGGCGAGGCGGGTCGAGGGAGATGGCGGCGGAGAGCGAGGGCAGGGGCTCCGGCAAGGTCGAGGTCGAGGAGGAGGAGGCATAGGCGCGCGACGACGTCGAGGGGCAGACTCCGGCGGAGAGCGAGGGCAGGGGCTCCGGCGAGGGCGAGGGCAGGGGCTCTGGCGGAGGCGACAAGGGGGAGAAGAGAGAGTGGGGAATTGGGGGAGGAAGCAGAGGAGAGGGAAGCCTGCGCGGGGGGTTAGGTGAAAATAGCCTTAACAGTAGCGTGGGGAGCGAAAACGCGCTGCTACTAAAATCCGTAGCAGTAGGGCGCCCTCACGAACTCGCTACTACTAAGATTTATAGTAGTAGCACGGTTTCTAGAAGGGCGCTACTACTATACCTAGCACGTCGGGAACGGTGTGGTAATTATAGTAGTAGCGCGTTTTGTTCATGCCGCGCTACTGCTATGTGGATAACAGTAGCGCCCTTTAAGCCAACGCGCTACTGCTAAGTAGCAGTAGCACCTCATTTTAACATGCGCTACTGGTAAGATTCTGTGTATAAGGTTTTCCCTAGTAGTGTCTTTTGCCACAATCTGATTTTTCTCATGTTTTGCTTTATTAGCTCTATTAATATCATCTTTCAAAATGGAAAAAGGAGTCATAGGAAGCAAAGTAATATTTTATCCTTATGAACAAGAGTATACTGATTGTTTCTACCATGGTCTACAGATTTTTTATCAAATTGCCATGGTCGACCAAGTAATAAGGAACATGCTTGCATAGGTATCACATCACAATCAACATAATCAGCATATGTAGAGATTCTAAAATGCACACGAACAATACGTGTTACCTTAACCTTGCCGTTGTTGTTGAACCATTGGATGTAGTAAGGATGTGGATGTGGTCTTGTGGTGAGAGATAGCTTCTCCACCATCTCCATGGTAGCCAAGTTGTTGCAGCTCCCTCCGTCCATGATGACGCGCACAGTACGTTCCTTCACAACTCCCTTTGTATGGAACAAATTGTGCCTCTGATTTTGCTCAGCTTGTGTGACCTACACACTCAAAACACATTGAGCAACTAAACATTCATACCTGTCAGCATCTTCAGGAGCCATGTATTACATCTCATGATCAGAATCATCTCCACCATGTTCTTCACGTGTAATAAGAGCCAAAGTCTCCTCATCATAGTCACTAGCGGACTCATACCCACCATCCTCAGTAGCAATCATCACACGTTGAGATTTGCATTCTCTCGCATAATGACCTTTTCCCTTACAATGACGACAAATAATATCATTTGTGTGCCCTGTTGATGCCATGGAAGAAGAAGACCTCTGTGCAGGCCCGGCAGGTGCGCTCTTGGCAGATAATGGTGGTTGTGCCTGCTTTCTTGTATCACGGCTGGAGGTGGCACCTGATGGTGGTGCTGGTGCAGTTGAAGTAGAAGATGCACGTGGTGTCCATGATGAAGGTCGGCCTGCAGAAAAGTTAGTTCGTGCCAATGCTTGTCGATCCTGCACTTCACGTTCAGCTTTACAAGCAAGATGGAATAAACGAGTGATATTAGTATACTCCTAATACTCTAGAATGGTCTGAATCTCTCTATTTAATCCACCCATAAAATGTGCAAGCATAGCTTCATTCTCCTCAACAATACCACATCTAATCATCCCAATTTGTAATTCCTGATAATATTCTTCTATAGAATTTTTTCCTTGTCTTAAACGCTGCAATTTTTGAAGCAATTCACGTTGATAATGTGGTGGAACCCAACGAGTACGCATAGCAGTTTTCAAAGCAGCCCAAGTAGTTGGAATAGGATATAATTTACAATGTTCAGACCACCATACACATGCAAAACTAGTGAAAGCACAAACAGCAGAAGCAACCCATCTCTCCTCGGGATATTGTAAACATGTAAAACGTTGTTCAGTTTCTAACTCCCAAGTAAGATATATATCAGGAACATATCTACCCTCAAATGGTGGAATATTCAATTTCAGTTTAGGAATATGGTCATTATCTCGTACCTGAGGTGGTGGTGCAGGCCTACCGTTGCGAATATATACCTGAGGTCGACCTGCTGGTGGTGGTGCTGGTGGCTGCACGTAGTTCTGATTTTGATCAACCTCATCCTCGTAATAGTCCTCCACCTCTGCAATAGCAGCAGGAGCTACAGAAGCACCAACAGCAGTAGCAGCGGCACCAGAATTTTGTCCTGGCTCAATAGGAACACGCTGTGCTCGCCCTACTGTATGGCGGCGTAGAACTGGTCGTGGGAGACGTTTGAGTAATTCATCGAACTTGGCGTCCAACTTGGTGTCAATTGTCTTCTCAATGTTATCCATCCTCTCGAATGCCTTTCCAAAGCTGGCCATCACGTCTTCCACCTGTTGACCCAACATTTGATGAAACTTATCATGAAGCTCCGTGTTCGTCATGTTCTCCCAGTCAATCTCGTCGGCTTGTGATCCTGCCATAGTTAGCAGCAATAACAATAAACAAGAATATGATCCTACATACTACTGGAAAATGGTGGTGATGGGGTGTCACAAATCCGTCAAGCGAATCTCAAATTCTTACCAGTTCTTACCCAGCAGCAGGTGGTGATCGGCAACCATTGTAGTCAAAACTCTCAAAGCTTGGGTAGAGCGATTACCAGGTAGAGTCAAGCGCACAACGTAGATGTATGTGGAGCTGGGAAGGCTTATAATATGGTAGCAAAACGGGTCAGCAATAATCAATTCAGAGATGCAAAGTTGAATAAACGCTCAACGACGGTACTATGCTGGTCCTAGGCTAGACCGTGCTAGAGACGCGAGCCTAGAACACTAACAAAATCACGGCGCTGCACGTAATCAACGGAGGAGCACACTCTGAATTTTTTCCTCTTTTTTCACTTTTTTTTTGCACTTTTTTCCTCTTTTTTTTTGCTCCGCAACAATTTTTTCCCAAAAAAGTCTACAAATGGCCTAAAAACTGCCTAGCCAGAATAATCCAGACTTAGTTTTTTTTTTGAAACTGGAACTATTTTTTCTACTACTGGTAGCACGAAAGTTCGGGAGTCCTACTCTGTCACGACTCGGAGTATGGCGTGATCTCGAAATCCAAAACAGAGTAACGAAATACTGGACTCGGACTATGACTGGTGGCGGAGATGAATCTGGCGGAACTCGGACTGGTGGCAAAGATGAATGTGGTGGAACTCGGACTGGTGGCGGATATATGTTGTAGGTGGACTCAGATTGGCGTGATCGTGGTGGATATGTGGTGGCGTATATGGACTCGGATTGGCGGTGAATATGTGACGGTGGTTGATAGAGGCAAAGGTGTCCCGTCTTTCGATGAGATGATGGAAATCACTTTGGTGGAAGTCGACTTTGACGATCCGACTACGAACGTGCGAGGACGTCGCGCCTTAGCAATCGCTAAACCAACTCTGAGAGGTTATTGACCACGCCGGAGCACGATCAACCTGACCACGAGGGTCTGTTTCCTGCGAGCAAACGAAGAACAAGCAAGAAACTAAGATTGCAATCTGGATATTGCGAATATAAGATGAAAGCTTTATTGATCAAGGTGGGGTTCTGTGACGCCTTTGTCTGGTCGTTGAACACAAACGAAGTACACGAAGTTGCAGCTATGGCGAACTTTTAATCTAAACAAAACCCAAAGTCTAAACGGTGCCCTAAGGGCTGTATATATGGAGGAAGAGAGGGGGAATTTCGTGGCCCTTGGTGGAGGGGTCCGAAATCAACCCTATCTCTTGTTTCCCCACACATACGGACTCTAAAAATAGCCTATACTTATGTATTTCGAAATTACATGGGCCTGGCCCAATAAAAAGGTGACGCAGCACCTATAATAGCCTCTGGACGAAATTTATGAAGTGGCATCTTGTATATTTCGTCCAAGGCTTCATGCACTCTTATGGTGGCTTCAAAGTCCTGAAATCATCACTTGTAACTCCGTTCTGGTTCCCCTTGCGCATGGCATCATCTCCATGCTTGCTCTTGCTCCAATGTCCATCCTTCTCCAAGCTAGGCCCTTCATTTGTAAGCAAAACAAATGTATCCAATTTAGGCAGCATCATATTCTCATGAACATTAGAATCATTACCAAGAAACGAAAGTACCTGATAATTTAATTGGCGTGCGCGAGCTCTAGTAATTGGTCCAGTATATGTAGCAGTAGGGGCTGTGGGTGTAACAATGGTATTGATGTCCTCATCATCCTCCCCTTCTTGAAATGAAGTCGTCCTCGACGGAAGCTCATTTTCCTCACCCAAATAAGGCTTCAAATCTGCAATGTTAAAAGTGGGACTAACCCCAAAATCTGCAGGCAGCTCAAGTTTATATGCATTATCATTTATTTTCTCTAACACCTTAAAGGGACCATCAGCACGTGGCATTAGCTTTGATTTGCGCAAATTAGGAAATCTATCTTTACGCAAATGTAACCAAACAAGATCTCCAGGTGCAAACACAACATGTTTTCTACCCTTATCTCCAGCAAGTTTATATTTAGCATTCATACGCTCAATGTTTTCCTTAGTTAACTCATGCATTTTTAAAATCAATTCAGAACGTTCTTTAGCATCAAAATTAACCTTCTCCGAAGATGGAAGAGGCAACAAATCAATAGGTGCACGAGGTAGAAAACCATACACAATTTCAAAAGGGCACATCTTAGTAGTAGAATGCAATGAACGATTATAAGCAAATTCAATATGAGGCAAGCATTCTTCCCACATTTTCTTATTATTCTTCAAAACAGCCCTAAGCATAGTAGACAATGTTCTATTGACTACTTCAGTTTGTCCATCAGTTTGGGGGTGACAAGTAGTACTAAATAACAGTTTAGTCCCCAACTTAGCCCATAAACATCTCCAAAAGTGGCTAAGAAATTTAGTATCACGATCTGAAACAATAGTATTTGGCACACCATGCAAGCGAATAATTTCACGAAAGAACAAATCAGCAACATTAACAGCATCATCGCTTTTATGACATGGAATAAAGTGTGCCATTTTTGAGAATCTATCCACGACAACAAATATGCTATCCCTCCCCTTCTTTGTTCGAGGTAAACCTAAAACAAAGTCCATAGATATATCCTCCCAAGGAACACTAGGTACAGGCAAAGGCATATATAAACCATGAGGATTGAGTCGTGACTTAGCTTTTTGACATGTAGTGCAGCGAGCAACAAAACGCTCAACATCCCGTCTCATCTTTGGCCAAAAGAAATGTGTAGCAAGTACGTCCTCCGTCTTCTTCACGCCAAAGTGTCCCATTAATCCTCCCCCATGCGCCTCCTGCAACAGCAAAAGACGAACGGAGCTAGCTGGAATGCATAGCTTGTTAGCACGAAACACAAATCCATCGTTAACGACAAACTTGTTCCACATTCTTCCTTCTTTACAATTCTGCATTACATCTTTAAAATCAGCATCATGCACATATTGATCTTTGATGGTCTCCAAACCAAATATTTTGAAGTCAAGTTGTGAAAGCATAGTATAGCGACGAGACAATGCATCAGCAATAACATTTTCTTTTCCCTTCTTGTGTTTAATGACATAAGGGAAAGTCTCAATGAATTCAACCCATTTAGCATGTCTACGATTCAGTTTAGCTTGACTTTTAATATGTTTCAAAGATTCATGATCAGAATGTATAACAAATTCTTTGGGCCATAAATAATGTTGCCATGTTTCTAAAGTCCGAACAAGAGCATATAATTCTTTATCATAAGTAGAATAATTCAGACTAGGCCCACTCAATTTTTCAGAAAAGTATGCAACAGGTTTGCCATCTTGTAATAACACACCTCCTAATCCAATTCCACTAGCATCACATTCAAGCTCAAAAGTCTTATTAAAATCAGGAAGTTGGAGTAAAGGAGCATGTGTCAACTTATCTTTCAATACCGAGAAGGCTTCTTCCTGTGCGGTACCCCACAGAAAAGGCACATCTTTCTTTGTAAGCTCATTGAGAGGTGCAGCAATGGTGCTGAAATCTCTCACAAAACGCCTATAGAATCCAGCGAGGCCAAGGAAACTCCTCACTTGTGTGACCGTTTTGGGCTGTGGCCAACTCTCAATAGCTTCAATTTTGGCTTTATCAACTTCAATTCCCTGTGGAGTAACAACATAGCCAAGAAAAGATACTCGGTCGGTGCAAAAGGTGCACTTTCCAAGGTTACCAAACAAACGTCCATCACGTAGAGCAATAAAAACAGCACGTAAATGTTCCAAATGTTCCTCCAAAGATTTGCTATAAATCAATATGTCATCAAAGTAAACTACCACAAATCGTCCAATGAAAGCACGTAAAACTTCGTTCATTAACCTCATGAAAGTACTAGGTGCATTAGTTAACCCAAAAGGCATGACTAACCACTCATATAATCCAAACTTAGTTTTAAATGCTGTTTTCCATTCATCTCCCAATTTCATACGAATTTGATGGTATCCACTACGCAAATCAACTTTGGAGAATATTGTAGAGCCACTCAATTCATCAAGCATATCATCTAGCCTAGGAATAGGATGACGATAACGAATAGTAATATTATTAATGCCTCTACAATCAACGCACATACGCGACGTACCATCCTTTTTCGGCACTAAAATGATAGGAACAGCACAAGGACTAAGGGATTCACGTATATAACCTTTGTCGAGCAGTTCTTGTACTTGACGCATAATCTCCTTCGTCTCCTCTGGATTGGTACGGTATGGTGCACGGTTGGGTAATGATGCACCGGGAATTAAGTCAATTTGATGCTCAATCCCGCGAATAGGTGGTAATCCCGGTGGCACGTCTTGTGGAAAGACGTCAGCGAACTCCTGCAAAATGTTAGTGACAGCAGGAGGCAAAGAGGAAGGCACGTCCTCGAATGAAAATAATGCCTCTTTGCACACAAAAGCATAGCAAACAGATTTGCTAAAATCTAGATCATCAATATCAGATTTGGTGGCAAGTAAACATGCACTTTTCAATTTAATTTCAGAAGCAACACTAGATTGTTTATTATTATTAGGCTGCATTTGTTGCTCAAATTCTTTTGCCACAATCTGATTTTCACTCTTAGTTTTCTCCTGTTTTGCTTTATTAGCTCTATTAAGATCATCTTTCAAAATGGAATCAGGAGTCATAGGAAGCAAAGTAATATTTTTATCCTTATGAACAAGAGTATACTGATTGTTTCTACCATGGTGAATAGAATTTTTATCAAATTGCCATGGTCTACCAAGTAATAAGGAACATGCTTGCATAGGTACCACATCACAATCAACATAATCAGCATATGTAGAGATACTAAAATGCACACGAACAGTACGTGTTACCTTAACCTTGCCGCTGTTGTTGAACCATTGGATGTAGTAAGGATGTGGATGTGGTCTTGTGGTGAGAGATAGCTTCTCCACCATCTCCATGCTAGCCAAGTTGTTGCAACTCCCTCCATCTATGATTACGCGAACAGAACGTTCCTTCACAACTCCCTTTGTATGGAACAAATTATGCCTCTGATTTTTCTCAGCTTGTGTAACCTGCACACTCAAAACACGTTGAGCAACTAAACATTCATACCTGTCAGCATCTTCAGGAGCCATGTATTGCGTCTCATGATCAGAATCTTCTCCACCGTGTTCGTCACGTGTAATAAGAGCCAAAGTCTCCTCATCATAGTCACTAGCGGACTCATACCCACCATCCTCAGTAACAATCATCACACGCTTAGAGGGGCATTCTCTCGCATAATGACCTCCACCCTTGCAACGTCGACAAATAATATCATGTGTTTGCCCTGTTGATGCCATGGATGAAGAAGAGCTCTTTGCAGGCCCAGAAGATGTGCTCTTGGCAGATAGTGGTGATTGTGCCTGCTTTATTGTATCACGGTTGGAGGTGGCAGCCGACGGAGGCGCCGGTGTAGCAGAACGTGTGGAAGTAGATGATGCACGTGGTGTCCATGATGAAGGTCGACCTGCAGAAAAGTTAGTCCGCGCCAATGCCTGTCGATCCTGCACTTCACGTTCAGCTTTACAAGCAAGATGGAATAAACGAGTGATATTAGTATACTCCTTATAATCTAGAATGGTCTGAATCTCTCTATTTAATCCACCCAGAAAACGTGCAAGCATAGCTTCATTCTCCTCAACAATACCACATCTAATCATGCCAGTTTGTAATTCCTGATAATATTCTTCTACAGAATTTTTTCCTTGTCTTAAGCGCTGTAATTTTTGAAGCAATTCACGTTGATAATATGGTGGAACCCAACGAGTACGCATAGCAGTTTTCAAAGCAGCCCAAGTAGCGGGAATAGGATATAATCTACAATGTTCAGACCACCATACACATGCAAAACTAGTGAAAGCACAAACAGCAGCAGCAACCCGTCTCTCCTCGGGATATTGTAAACATGTAAAACGTTGTTCAGTTTCTAACTCCCAAGTAAGATATATATCAGGAACATATCTACCCTCAAATGGTGGAATATTCAATTTCAGTTTAGGAATATGGACATCATCTCGTACCTGAGGTGGTGGTGCAGGCCTACCATTACGAATATATACCTGAGGTCGACCTGGTGGTGGTGGTGCTGGTGGCTGCACGTAGTGCTGATTTTGATCAACCTCATCCTCATAATCGCCCACATACTCATCATCCTCCTGGGTACCAGCAGCAGCAGTAGCAGGGGCCAAAGAAGCATCAACAACATGAACAGCAGCACCAGAAGTTTGGCCATCCTCAATAGGAACACGCTTCGCTCGTCCATACTGATTCGAAAGGATGCGTTGTTGTTGTTGTTGTCGTTGGAGAGGTGCGTTAGGTGCAGCGGGTGGTGGTGGTGGAAGACGCGCGAGCAATTCATTAAACTTGTTATCGAGCTTTGTTTCGAACGTCTTCTCCATGCCATCTATCTTCTCCATGGCCTCTTCAAATCTGTTTAGCACATCTTGCACCTGTCCACTCATCATTTGCTGAAATTTATCATGCAAATCCTTATTCGTCATGTTCTCCCAGTCAGTCTCGTCGGCTTGTGATCCTGGCATGGTTAGCAGTAATAGAAACACACAAGAATATGATCCTACAGACTACTAACAAGAGGTGGTGGTGGGTGTCACAAATCCGTCAAGCAAATCTCAAATTCTTACCAGTTCTTACCCAGCAGCAGGCGGTGATCGGCAACCGTTGTAGTCAAAAACTCTCAAAGCTTGGATAGAGCGATTACCAGGGAGAGTCAAACGCACGACGTAGATGTATGTGGAGCTGGGAAGGCTTATAATATGGTAGCAAAAAGGGTCAGCAATAATCAATTCAGAGATGCAAAGTTGAATAAACGCTCAACGACGGTACTGTGCTGGTCCTAGGCTAGACTGTGCTAGAGACGCGAGCCTAGAACACTAACAAAATCACGGCGCTGCACGTAAACAAGGGAAAAGCACACTCTGGTTTGTTTTTTTGCTCTTTTTTTTGCGCTCTTTTTTTTTTTGCGCTGCTCTTTTTTTTTGCGAAAAATCACTATAATGGCGAGTGTCTCAAAACTCTTCCTAGGTCAAACTGACAGGATGGGCACGAAATTTTTTCGACCAATTTTTTTTTTCGTTTTTTCGACTGCCCGGACCCAAAAACTGGAAACGGGTCAAAAAAAACTTCCTATAATGGCACCTGTCTCAAAACACTCAGAAACACCTAAAAATAAGATAGCCAGAAAATTTTCCGAAAAATGCGTTTTCGAAAAATTTTGGGCCTAAACGGAGCGTGGTTTCCAGACTCTTTTTTTTTTCCGAAACCTACTCCGGCAAGGAAACACGAATCGGAAACTAGATGAATCCCGAAAACAAACCTAATAAGCAAGGAACTCGGATTGGTGGTGGATATATGGTTGTGGTATATGGCAGCGGTGGTGGAAGCGGTGGTAGTATATGGATATGGATCGGTGGTGGTATATGGACACGGATTGGTGGTGGTATATGGATACGGATTCGGAGTGGTGGTGGTAGATGGCAGGGGCGATGATGATGGTGCGGCGGCGGCGTGACAACTTATGACCAGAACTCGAAACTCTAAAAGACTAGACTCTAAGACCAGCAACTAGACCGACGATGCAACCGCAAATTCAACAAAGCAAAACCCTAAAAAGATTATGCAAAGGCTCAGATTGGTTCGGATATGATGAACTAACCCTAAATTTTTTTTTGTGGCTTTTTCGTGGACTATAGGTATGAAGAACAGACTCGATCTAAACTACGAAAAACTGGAAAATCTCACCGAGCAACCTGGAAATCTGATACCACTTGATAGAGGCAAAGGTGTCCCGTCTTTCGATGAGATGATGGAAATCACTTTGGTGGAAGTCGACTTTGACGATCCGACTACGAACGTGCGAGGACGTCGCGCCTTAGCAATCGCTAAACCAACTCCGAGAGGTTATTGACCACGCCGGAGCACGATCAACCTGACCACGAGGGTCTGTTTCCTGCGAGCAAACGAAGAACAAGCAAGAAACTAAGATTGCAATCTGGATATTGCGAATATAAGATGAAAGCTTTATTGATCAAGGTGGGGTTCTGTGACGCCTTTGTCTGGTCGTTGAACACAAACGAAGTACGCGAAGTTGCAGCTATGGCGAACTTTTAATCTAAACAAAACCCAAAGTCTAAACGGTGCCCTAAGGGCTGTATATATGGAGGAAGAGAGGGGGAATTTCGTGGCCCTTGGTGGAGGGGTCCGAAATCAACCCTATCTCTTGTTTCCCCACACATACGGACTCTAAAAATAGCCTATACTTATGTATTTCGAAATTACATGGGCCTGGCCCAATAAAAAGGTGACGCAGCACCTATAATAGCCTCTGGACGAAATTTATGAAGTGGCATCTTGTATATTTCGTCCAAGGCTTCATGCACTCTTATGGTGGCTTCAAAGTCCTGAAATCATCACTTGTAACTCCGTTCTGGTTCCCCTTGCGCATGGCATCATCTCCATGCTTGCTCTTGCTCCAATGTCCATCCTTCTCCAAGCTAGGCCCTTCATTTGTAAGCAAAACAAATGTATCCAATTTAGGCAGCATCATATTCTCATGAACATTAGAATCATTACCAAGAAACGAAAGTACCTGATAATTTAATTGGCGTGCGCGAGCTCTAGTAATTGGTCCAGTATATGTAGCAGTAGGGGCTGTGGGTGTAACAATGGTATTGATGTCCTCATCAGTGGTATATGGCAGCGGCGATGAAGTTGGTGCGGTGGTGGTATATGCCAGCAGCAATGATGATGATGCGGTGGTGATATATGGCAGTGGTGACGTGACAAACTGTGAACAGAACTCGAAACTCTAAAGGACTAGACGCTAAGACCAGCAACTTGACACGACGATGCAACCGCAAATTCAACAAAGCAAATACAGAAAAGATTATGCAAAGGCTCAGATTGGTTCGGATAGGATGAACTAACCCTAATTTTTTTGTGGCTTTTTCATGGACTATAGGTATGAAGAAACAGACTCGATCTAAACTACGCTCATCCCCATGTACACTTCGACTACTCCCCAAGTCTCAAGGATACATAAGATGAGACCTCAACTATGCGCCATTGGACACAAGGTGAACCCGTTCCTAAATGCTTCCCCTTTCCATTCATGTGAGACATGGTTGCTACCTAATGCAAGGACACTACGCATGCCTAGGTACCAAGGAGAACCTCTCGGAGATGCTCGGAATGATGGACAAGTCCCCAAGTACAAGGATGAAGGAGCACGACGAGAGGAACCGAAGAAAGGCTACAGGACCCGGACATCCGGCCCCTGAAGATGTCAACAACAGCAGCAGCCCAGCCATCAAAGTGCTACAGGGCCCGGACATCTGGCCAGCCTCGGAAATCCGGCGCCCCGCGACAGCCCGGAAATCCGGTGCCATCCCGGACATCCGGCGCCCCATCACAGAATGATGAGGACATGACTACCTTGGATATGACCAAAAATATTGCATATATGCATATTTGTCAGGTGATTTCTAGTGCAAACTATTCAATAATCTATTTATGTTATCCAGAACAAAAATACTCCATACACTTTTGTGTTTTGTCTAATTGCAGGTGTATGGGACATTTGTACAATCCACATATGAAGATAAGGAAGAAAGATATGTTTATTTGCTGTCCAAAAAGTTCTCTCACGTCACTTTTGGCCCAAGAGAAGATAGAGTCCAAGTCTCTCACGTTCTGGATTCAGATTCGGACTGCACAGACGTACCTGACTCAAAACGCACACAAGTTTTTCATACGGACTCCGAATTGGGTGATTCTTTTTTTGTTGGAACTAGATTTCGTGCACTTTCCAACCCAATTGGAATCACCTTCAAATTCGTCTAGAGCGTTGAGTTGTGGATGAAACAATCTGATGCTGCAGCAGAATCCGAGTCAAACTACAAGTCCAAAGGTGTTACATCACCTCCACTTGGGCCCATTGGCCTTGTACGACCTAGATTTAGTTTTAGGCTGCCTTGGGACGTCCTCCCACCTCCTTGGCCGCCACCCCTTGCTCCTATATAAGTAGATCCATCTAGTAGCTTTTCCTTGGGATTTGTTTAGTTAAAAGTTAGCCATTGCAACTTCGTGTACTTCGTTTGTGTCCAACGACCAGACCAAGACCGCTTACGGATCCCCACCTTTATCAATACTTCATATATACTCGCAATATTCAGATTGCTTTTATCATATTCTTGCTTGTTCTTCGATTGCTTGCAGGAATAGACCTTCGTGGTCAGGTTGATTGTGCTCCGGCGTGGTCAATAACCTCTCAGAGTTGGTTTAGCGATTGCTAAGGCGCAACGTCGTGCACGTTTGTAGTCGGATCGTCAAAGTCGACTTCCACCAAAGCGATATCCATCTCATCGAAAGACGGGACACCTTTGCCTCTATCAAGTGGTATCAGTTTTCAGGTTGCTCGGTGAGAATTTCCAGTTTTCCTAGATTAGATTTGTTTTCTTACCTATTGTCCAAGAAAAAGTCACAAAAAAGAGTTAGACCTATTCATCCTTGGTCCAAGCCAGTCTGAGCCTTTGCAATTTTCTTTTCATTGCTTGCATAGTTGAATTATCGGTTGCATCGTCGTGTCGAGTTGCTGGTCTTAGTGTCTAGTTCGTTTAGAGTTTCGAGTTCTGTTCACATTAGTCACACCACCGCTGCATCATTATCTCTTCCGCTGTCCACCACCCATCCATCAATTTCTACCACGTGCTACCCACCATTCATTGTCATAATAATAGTTGAGATCGTTCACATCTTCGCTTGATCCAATCTGCGTCTTATCTAGTTTGTTTTGGAAAGAGGGAGAAAAAAAGAGAGAAAAAAACGAGAAAAAAAAGAGAAAAAAAGTCAGAGAAAAAAAGGAGAAAAAAAATCAAAAAAATCGGCACAAACTTTTTCAGAGGAAAGTTGGAGACAAAGTTGTTGTATATCCTGCTTGGCAGTTGTTTTTCATCATTATCTTCACTGCCGTTGTGATCTTCACTTATATCTTGCTGTCAAGAGCTACTTACTATCTTTCATTGATGCTAGTTGTGCTACGCCGTGACCTCATTAGTGTTCTAGGCTCGCGTCTCTAGTCCGGTCTAGCCTAGGACCAGCACAGTACCGTCGTTGAGCGTTTATTCAACATTGCATCTTTGAATTGATTATTGCTAATCTTTTGCTACCATATATAGCCAACCCAGCTCCACATATTTCTACACCGTGTATACGTACGCTCCCCTGACAATCGCTTTACTCAATATTCGGAGTTACTTGACACCGCTGGTTGCCGATTACCGCCTGCTGCATGGTAAGAACTTGTAAGACATTGATATTTGCTTTACTGTGAGCGTTTTACCACCACATCCTAGTAGTTATAGGAACATTATTTTTGGGTTTTGTTTCTTGTTCTACTAATCATGACAGGATCCAGAGTCAATTCATGGGCTTTGTCGATCGCGGGAGACGTGCCACCACCTTTGCAAATACCACAACCGTCACGAGAGGTGCACAAACATCCAAATGCACATGATCAGGTTAATGTATCTATACCACCATTTAATGGCCGTTTTAAACCTGCTTTATATATTGAATGGGAGTTCGACATAAAAAATATATTTGCTTCCCATAATTTCGATGAACATAAAAAGGTTAAGGTTGCGGTTGGTTCTTTCACTGGTTATGCTTTGGTTTGGTGGAGTGAATATTGTCGGTTACACCCTGATTATATACCTACTACTTGGGATGATTTGAAACTTGCCATGCGACATACTTTCGTCCCTGCTTATTATACTCGTGACATGATTAAGAAGTTGCAACACTTAAAACAAGGTAGTGAAACTGTAACAAAATATTATGATGATTTACAAACTACCTTGTTGCATTCCTCTTTAGAAGAAAGTGAAGATGATTTTATGGATAGATTTTGGGGAGGATTAAACCGTGATATTCAAGATATACTAATTCATGAAGAGTGTTATCCTATGGACCATTTGTTTCATCTTGCTTGCAAAGCTGAACAGGAAATAAAACGACGTGTTGGCCACGAGGAGAACAAGCGCACGGTGCACATTCCAAGAGTTGATATGATTGTTCCTTCAACTACTAGGCATACTATGACAACCACATCCGTTGTTGTCAGGACTACATCACCTCCACCATGTGACACATCGCCCCCGAGAGTGGCTACATCATCTGAGTTGATCATAAGAGGTAATGACAAAGGTACTGATCTTCCATCTCTACATGAGAATGATGAATGCCTTGTCAATTTGAATGCACCATCTGATGAGCTACCCACTACTTTGATCACACCACCTATTTTAGAGGACTACGTTGATAATTTGACTTTGCCATGTGATCAAACAACTGAAATACCAACAATTTTGAGTGCACCCATTGAATTAACTCTTGATGCAAAAGAACCAATGTTTAATCATTTTGATATGACCTCTAATCTTGGTGATGATTCTGTGTTGAATGACTTATTGCATGTTTGCTTATTTAAGCATGTTGTAGCATATAAATTTGATGCAAGTAAGGTTTATTCACCAATGTTGGGATGGTTTAATGATGAACATTGTCAATCTTTTGAAATGAATAAGAGCTTCACTTATATGTGCAAACTGAGTTGCAATATTTTCATGCCTTCTACTTCTTGTGCTAATTTTTTGGCTTTAGATTTTGTGAACTATGCAAGTTACTCATCTATTCATGTGTCATATATGCAAAAATCAAGGGAAGTAAAAATGGATGACATATACATATACAACATGCACACCTTGTCTCTTTTGTTAGCCACATTTCAGATTAAGCAACGCCGAGGACGGCTTTATTTTCAAGAAGGGGAGGATGATGAGGACATGACTACCTTGGATATGACCAAAAATATTGCATATATGCATATTTGTCAGGTGATTTCTAGTGCAAACTATTCAATAATCTATTTATGTTATCCAGAACAAAAATACTTCATACACTTTTGTGTTTTGTCTAATTGCAGGTGTATGGGACATTTGTACAATCCACATATGAAGATAAGGAAGAAAGAGATGTTTATTTGCTGTCCAAAAAGTTCTCTCACGTCACTTTTGGCCCAAGAGAAGATAGAGTCCAAGTCTCTCACGTTCTGGATTCAGATTCGGACTGCACAGACGTACCTGACTCAAAACGCACACAAGTTTTTCATACGGACTCCGAATTGGGTGATTCTTTTTTTGTTGGAAACTAGATTTCGTGCACTTTCCAACCCAATTGGAATCACCTTCAAATTCGTCCAGAGCGTTGAGTTGTGGACGAAACAATCTGATGCTGCAGCAGAATCCGAGTCAAACTACAAGTCCAAAGGTGTTACATCACCTCCACTTGGGCCCATTGGCCTTGTACGACCTAGATTTAGTTTTAGGCTGCCTTGGGACGTCCTCCCACCTCCTTGGCCGCCACCCCTTGCTCCTATATAAGTAGATCCATCTAGTAGCTTTTCCTTGGGATTTGTTTAGTTAAAAGTTAGCCATTGCAACTTCGTGTACTTCGTTTGTGTCCAACGACCAGACCAAGACCGCTTACGGATCCCCACCTTTATCAATACTTCATATATACTCGCAATATTCAGATTGCTTTTATCATATTCTTGCTTGTTCTTCGATTGCTTGCAGGAATAGACCTTCGTGGTCAGGTTGATTGTGCTCCGGCGTGGTCAATAACCTCTCAGAGTTGGTTTAGCGATTGCTAAGGCGCAACGTCGTGCACGTTTGTAGTCGGATCATCAAAGTCATCTTCACCAAATCGATAGTTATCATCTCATCGAAAGATCGGGACACCCCCGCCTCTATCACAGAATGTCCAGAAGCTGGATCAAGCCAGCCCGGACATCCGGCCCAGCGCCCGGACATCTGGCATCTCGGGAAAGCCCGGACATCCGGCCCGTCGCCCGGACATCCGGCCTCCCCTGCTTGCGTGCAGTGCATCCGGGCCGAGGCCCATGTACCCCTTCGCCCCTTAGACTATATATACTCCCCTCCACCTATGTTTTAGGGTTAGCGTTGATTTAGCTCATATGTGAGATAGAGCCTCGCTCATCCATCGGATCTCCTCCTCGTGAGAGACCGCGGCCTCTTCGGAGAAGATCCACTTGGATTCAAGACCCCTTTACGGGAAGATCCCCTCGTGGATTCAAGACCTCCTCTCGGAGAAGAACGGTTACTTTTGTATCTTTCCTTCGTTGATTTTGAATCTTGTGCTACCTTATGCGTTTGGTGATCTAGCCCTTGTGTGATCGATTACTTGTCGGTTTAGTGATTCTTCGTCTCTCCCCGTGTTTTCCCCTTTGTATTTTCCGCGCGTTCTTCGTGCTCCCTCATAGGATCCCCTCCAAACGTGAAAGATCGGCCCCTAGGGTTCCGCCCTACATCACAAAGGTGTCCCGTATTTCGATGAGATGGTAGCTATCGTTTTGGTGGAGTTCGACTTTGACGATCCGACTACGAACGTGCGAGGACGTCGTGCCTTAGCAATCGCTAAACCAACTCCGAGAGGTTATTAACCACGCCGGAGCACGATCAACCTAACCACGAAGGCCTATTTCCTGCAAGCAAACGAAGAACAAGCAAGAAACTAAGATTGCAATCTGGATATTGCGAATAATAGAGGAAAGCTTTATTAATGAAGGTGGGGTTTTCTGACGCCTTTGTCTGGTCGTTGAACACAAACGAAGTAGGCGAAGTTGCAGCTATGGCGAACTTTTAATCTAAACAAAACCCAAAGTCTAAACGGTGCCCTAAGGGCTGTATATATGGAGGAAGAGGGGGGGATTTCGTGGCCCTTGGTGGAGGGGTCCGAAACCAACCCTATCTCTTGTTTCCCCACACATATTGACTCTAAAAATAGCATGTACTTATGTATTTCGAAATTACATGGGCCTGGCCCAATAATAAGGTAACGCAGCACCTAGAATAGTCTCTGGACGAAATTTATGAAGTGGCATCTTGTATATTTCGTCCAAGGCTTCATGAACTCGTTATGGTGGCCTCAAAGCCCTGAAATCATCACTTGTAACTCTGTTCTTGTTCCTCTTGCGCATGCCATCATCTCCATGCTTGTTCTTGCTCCAATGTTCATCCTTCTCCAAGCTAGGCCCTTCATTTGTAAGCAAAACAAATGTATCTAATTTAGGCAGCATCATATTCTCATGAACATTAGAATCATTACCAAAAAACGAAAGTACCTGGTAATTTAGTTGGCGTGCGCGAGCTCTAGTAATTGGTCCAGTATGTATAGCAGCAAGGGCTGTGGGTGTAATAATGGTATTGATGTCCTCATCATGCTATACTGCTATTGCATATATAGAGAGAGGTCTGGTACAGCGAGGTGGAGGAGGATCTCGAGCACATATGCCCGGGAGGAGGAGAAGCCATGGTGCTTGGTGGGCGGTGCTAATGGGGGTTCACGAGGACGAGCATCGGGAATTGCTGAGCAGGGGACGACCAGGATTACGACGAGGGCGAGATGTCGAAGCCGGCGTCGGCAACTGTGACTGCGACCTCGACATCGACCATTGGAGCGAGGCATCTGCAACCTTGACATCGACCGTGTTGGCCGTGTGTTTCGGACCTGCCGCACTCCGGTTCCAGCAGCTGTTGTCCAGTTGATCCCCCCAAGAGCCTTCAGGTGAGCGAGCAACTTCCAATCCACCAAAGTAGAGGTCCAGAGGTTCGACTGCTTGGGCCGAAGCTTTTTTGGATTGACATGCATATGAATTTTTCATCCTCTCTTAATGAGGCCATAAAAATTGGTCTTTTTTAGTTACCACATATTTTAGATTTTTTTTCTACTTTATGTCATCTCTACTTTCTTGCCAGATTATGCAACTAATAAATTAATATGTGCACAGCCCTAGCATTTTTGCACTCAGTTATGGGGCCATATATATGTTAAATCACGAGTAAGCGTGCTCTGCTATTCTGCAACTTAAATCAAGAATGCAGTCTCATGTGATCATTTCATCGCTAATGTTCCTTTTCTCTCTCCAGATCGCTAATGATACTATGATAGCATGGGTCCATGAAGCAAGCAATAATCTATCACAAAAATTTGTGTCCAAGCATGTAATGGTTCAACAATTTTTTGAGTTCTGACTATGGCTATGTGGCCTACTGACAAGACAAGAGAATAATGTCTCTAAGGCCTTCCACTATGTGAGGGGTGCCAAATTTCTGAAAAGGCAGTCACCTACACACAGATTTGGCATCGCCTTCTTTTAGCACCGGCCACACAGCGTGAACGGTTTGGCATCGGCTCCAACTCTGGCCCACATACATATAAAGTAGTACTAATATATTAGCTCAGATTACCCAACGACCAATGTCTCAGGGTTGCTTCGCGTAGCAAAGGACAGCAGCGTGCTTAGTTTATTTGCTCGACGAATATTGCATCGGAGCAACTACATGCATCGGTGCCTTGAACTTTTTATTTGGCACCGGCTGGGCAACGTAGGGCACCGGTGCTAAATGTCAAAAAAAAAACTTTGGCACCGCTTTTGGCCTACATAGTGGAGGGCCTAAGCTTCTTACTATATGCTTTATGAATTAATAATAATTTGTTCTCATGGATGACTACAAATATGGAAAGTTTTTACATTTTTTTACTGATGCAGGCATTTGTTCGAGCTATGCCGCCTCCCATTAAACTTGAGCATGGCGCTCCATCTGCAGTCGAGCACAGCTACTGGCCATCAGCTTGCTCAAGCAAACACGCTGGTCGTCCGCATCCGTTCTCCTCCTAGCCTTCGACATGTTATTCTCCCATGCAAGGCTAAACTATCTCCACTAACACCTTTTTCTTTCCGAGCTCCTCCCTACCCTGGCAAAACCAAATGCTACCATCTCCCTTTTTTGGCATGCTAAAGCTTATGTCAGTTCATCATCATGGATAGATTAGTGAGACATAGATTAGGATCTCGGATGATGAGCTATATGGGCTACGAGATGTAGATTAGTGAGACATAGATTAGGATCTCGGATGATGAGCTATATGGGCTACGAGATGTTGCCTGAGGTGGTTCTGGGACCTTTTGTTGTTCAAATTACAGCTCCCTTATTTAGTACTCCCTCTGTCCCAAAATAAGTGTCTCAACTTTGTACTAACTTTAGTACAAAGTTGCACTAACAGTGATGATACTTGGAGCATTTCCAGCAGTAGCAGTAGACACATGTGGCACCACTTGTTGGTAGATTTTGTCCATTTACCTTTTGTATCCTTTGAATTTGAATATTCTATGCAAGATTTGAGTTTGAATCTGCTCAAATTAATCTTGTACTTTCTGAATTTAAATAATGTTTCGCATCATACTAACTTTTGTTTTGTATTAGAAGTATTTTTTTTCTCTTCAAATTCCCTTATGATTTTGAAATGATGATAATTTTTGCAGGGTTTCTATGGTTACACCTATGAGAAACTTTTACCTACTAATAACCGCCTATTTACTCTTCAATGGATAAGCCTATAAATAAGCGAGCAACTGAGCTAGATGTTCATGGTTGAGTGCCCTAACCCAAGCTCGAAGTCAACTAACGTCTCTGTTTTCTTGTTCTTAAATTGGCATTATGGAAATTGAGTACCTTAATTCTTCTCTATATTTGTGATACACTAAATGTTTATCATGATGTTCTTGTCGTTGATGCTTTTCCTTGCCGGATGGCATTTGAGAGGGGGCAAGAACATCAATTCTGCTTTTTAGTTGTAATTCAACCAAACTTCGGGGTAGAACTTTTTTTTTTGAAGAATTACCTCGAGGTACATCAACATGGCATTGTTCTCATACAGAGGCTCCTTGAATGGGCCGAATGTACGGATTAGCACTACGACATAAAATTTTGTTGTGAATAATGCATCTAATAAAAAATATTGGGCACAATTTATTTCCTCTCAAATAAAACATTTTGTCGCTCCTTTCCGAACCAAGAAATTTTTAGATGAGTAATCACCACTGTTGTCGTTGTTTTTATCCGTTGCAACAAATGAATTCTTTGGATAATGGTTCTTTTGCATTATTTGGGCATTGCCTAAACACAAGCACTTCACTTACATAACCCCCATGCATTTTTTTCTCTCTTAAAAAATAACAAGCATGAACTGGTGAGAGCCGGACCACACGCACACCTCTCTCTTCCAGTTCCCTACTCTAAAAAATTACTTTCTTCTAAATGCATCACCCTCCCGAGTAAACATCATCGTCCGCCGCCATGCTCAGCCAATGCCGTCCGTCCGCCACGCCGCTCTCCACCAGCGTAAATCGCTCATTTTTCTCCTCGGGCAAATTCGCACACCTTCTATGTACGCGGCCTTGCGTCTTAACTTATCCGCTCAGGCTTCTAGCGTGTTTTCTCCACGGATGCCGGCACGGCTTTCCCCAGGTGGACTTCCTCGATGTTGACCACATGGTTTAGCCATGCTTATTAGGCTATGTAGTGTGATTGTTTTCTCCCGTTGCAACGCACGGGCATTTTTGCTACTCCCTCCTTCCATCTATATAGGGTCTAATGCGTTTTTCGAGGCTAACTTTGACCAAATGTTAGAGCAATAATATATGACATGCAACTTACACAAAGCACATCATCAAATTCGTATGTGAAAGGAGCTTTCAATGATATAATTTTCACATTATGCATGTCATGTAGTATTAATTTTATCAATAGTCAAAGGCGGTCTTGAAAAATACATTAGGCCCTATATAGATGGAAAGAGGGAGTAGTCATGGTAAATCATGGTAAAGTGGCACTTGAGATCGACGTCTGGCTTTGGAGTCAGAGAAATGACAAGGGGTGACTCGCCCATGACTTATTCACTCTACACAAATCCTGATGAAGGAATGATCCGGTGATACAAAACTCAATGTCATATACTGGTCATGCAACCCAAATTCGAATTGGTTCCTGGTCCTGGTCAGAGACCACCGTGTTCGCGCCGCGCCGGCAGTCGGCGGTCCAACAAAGAGGCAAAGACACAAGGCTCCCAGGACTCAGCGCAGTGAAACAATTGCAAAGGATTTTGTTTCCTAGGTCAAACAATTATCAATCTATGCTAGCACAGCAGATGCAGAACAAATAAGGAAAACAGAAACCCAAAAAATAAGATCAGAGGAATATGAAAGGAGAGAATGTACTATATTACGTACTTATTATACAATGACCTGCCTGCAAAAAGACTAGCCTGCAAACTAAGAGCTGCCATGGGATCTGAACGATGACATAGAGTGTGCTGAAACAGAGGCAGTTGGACTGTTAATCTCCCTGTCCCCATTGGCAGTCCTACCCCTTCCACTGATCATGCCGACAACCTCTTGAGCGACATCCATGAACCAATCGTCGCCAGGAAGGACACTGCACAAAAGCAAGCATACTGATTTCAATTTAGAAGTCAACGGAAAAAGCAACGAGCAACTTTGTAGAGAAACAACCAAGGGCCTCCTTGGATGAGTAATACTCCCTCCGTCCCAAAATAAGTGACTCAACTTTGTACTAGCTTTAATACAAAGTTAGTACAAAGTTGAGTCACTTACTTTGGGATGGAGGGAGTAGTATTTTAGAAGTTTTGGTATATACATCAAATTCCCCTAAGGGGTGTTTTTTTTACTCCACGAGAAATTGAACAAAAAAAGCTGCCGTATTGGCCTATTTCTTGCATGTAGCAATTGAAGTATTTTTAGGTATCTCTTTTTGAACAGAACTAAATGAAGAAAAGAAGAATTGGAAGAATGCAAGTTCTCTCAATACGGGGAGTTAGTAAACCATCCTGAGGCAAACTGTTTAACTGCGATTCAAATAACAGGCTGGTCACCATGACGAATTGGAGCAGAAGGTATTTTCAGAGTATTACTGCAATCTGAGAATCCAGGAAACATCTTTCTAGCTATTCAGGTACATAGCTAAGATTATAATCGACAGATGGCTACATTTTTCATTCATGTTAAACACCCTCTGTTCCTAAATATAAGGCATTTCGGCAGTTCAATTTAAACTGCCAAAACGTCTTACATTCAGCAACAGAGATAGTAGTAAATAGGAAATACATCAAACAGCTATTTTCATAAAACGATCCTCCAAATTATACCCATTACCAACACTCTAAACACATAGATAACTGTCTAGACATAACTTACTGAGAGTGGATGTTTAGCTCCATGGAGCTGCTGCTCCACCATATGCACCCGTAGGATAAAGTATTGTTGCCATGGGGATCTCAGGTCAATTAGGATACAGACATATAAACTGATGTAAGAACATGCCACGATGCAACACAGCTCCTTGATTGCATGCAGGTCCCCAATAAGAGAAGGAATGAATCAAACAGCTAGGTTCACTGGAGATAAAGCCCCGTGATTCCAAAGGACATTGCCGCCATAACATATCCCTCAACCAAACATGGAGCTATCATATTCTTTGAATATTTCTAGATAATTTGAGGAGGCAGCAGTGGTGGTGGCACAAGAGATTCTATAGTGTAACTAACTTTATGCCAGATGTATTACTGTTTAGAGAATCCGCCAGCAGCTTTGCTAGGAAAATTTGCTTGGCTGTCCAAGCAAACTAAGTAGACATGACATAGCTTAAAGGGTAACATATTTGCGTGCATCAACAACGATCCTAAGTAACTGCAGTTGATAATTATGCTTTTTGGCTCAAATTAGCAGATCCAGAATACTCAGTTCTGAACCAATAGAAGTACAAATAGAAGTCAAGCATAGTACCTATCAGGATTCATTCCAGTAGCAGAAAAGGCACCCATTGCTCTATCAATGATATCCAATATGACTTGATGCACATGTCTAGACAAAAATCGACCTTGTCCGAAGATGATGACAAATTGCATATCCAGGTAGAACTGCAAACAAAGGAAAAAAAATAGTGAAACAAGAGTTGCACCTAAAAAGAAAATAAATAAGTAATGAATTTACCTGCTGAAGACCAAGGGGGCCCAAAGGCTTTGGTCCCTGCTCGATCTCTTCCCAGAAAGCCTGATCCTCCGAGAGCCAAAGGATAACTGTCTCAGTGAGCCGCATCATTAGCAAAGTAGCAAATCTTTCTCTACCAACAAACATATCTGCAGCAACGCCTGCCATCCTATTTAGCTTTGCATACAGTTCCTGCAATGAACAACACATAAGATTAGACCATATTGTTTTGGAACAAGCTTGCTCCATGCAAAGAAAGATAATTATGTCTGACAAGTTGCTGCATTCTAAACTGTACGAGAGTACATTGAATACAAATGACTAAGATGATGAAAGCTAACATATTGACACGATTTATAACAATGTGCTTGGAAAATCACAATAAAGGTGCCTTTTTTTCAAATTTGTCTATATGTTTCATTTACTCTAGTCACTTGCAACCCCTGGATCATCCATTCCATGTAGTCAGTTAATTTTAGTTATAACTGTCCACCAGTTTTATAATCACCAATTCATGATAGAATGATAAACCAAAAATACATATAAAGAACTAACATGACCAACTGCACAAACAATGAGATAACAATTATTTCAACGTATCATTGACTGCCTGAGGCACTGTTATCCCTAAAAGCTAATGCTGTGTTTAGATGTCTGTATTCGACACCTCCGTATTGAATTGGTTTCAATTCCAATTCAGCTAGGAAACTGTAATGGACATGAATACGAATTCGGTCGTTTGGGTGTCAGTTGAATTGGCTCACACTGCGTTCGGATGTCTGAATTAGGGCCTTCGAATTGGATATGGTATTGGCTACCTGCCAATTCAGGCGTTTGGATGTATACCGAATCGAGGGAACGAAAACGGGCCCAATACAGAGCCGAAATTTCATCCACGCGCGCAGCCCTCCCGCGATACAGAGCTCTTTACCTCCGATTTCGCTCGAATTGACCTAGTCCCGCAAAAGATAACGTTTGGAGACAGGCTCGCTCCCGACCTGCCCCTTTCCTCCCCGCGTGAGACGGCTGGAGCCGCCGGCGGCGCAGGTATTCATCCCCACACCCCGCCATGGACCTCCTCCCCTTCCTCTCTCCGGCGGCGGCGGAGCTTCAAGCCCCCGCGGCTGCTGCCCTTTCCCTCCCCTGCAGCGCTCCTTCCTCTGCCGCCCGAGCCGGCGCAGCCCTGGATCTGGCCTGTGTCGCTCGCCGGCGCGGCCTCCATCCCTTCAAGCTCGCTGGCCGGAGCGCCTTCCATCCCGGCCATGTTGCTCCGGCGCAAGCCCTCCATCCCGCCTATCTTCTTCATCCCCTTATCCTCTGCCATCTTCTTCCCCTTCCTCTTCCATCTTCTTATTCCACTCCCCTGTACCCCCTTCTTTCTTTTAGTTGTTCTGTTCTTCCCCTGCTGTCCATGTCCAACATGTTCTGTTCTTCCCTTGTTCTGCTCCAATGAATTATTAAAGCCCATGTTCATTTTTTGTAGGTGTTGCTGATAAGTGGAACCCCGGGAGGCTGAGTTAAGGTATGAGCTGCATGGTTATGTGACTAAAAGTTGTGTGCTAGTCATGCTGATTGAGATCTTATGCTAGTCATGTTGATTGAGATTTTGTGCTAGTCATATTGATTGAATGATGCATGGTTATGTGACTAAAAATTGTGTGCTCGCCATATAGCATAAAATTGACATAATGTGTATAACTGTAGTTGTATCATGTCTCATCTGGAATTGATTGCTTCCATTACCGAAGAAAACAAAAGAAGAAAGAGAAAAAGGATTATTATGACAGCCATGTATGTTGAGTCAGTGTGTCTTGGGCTAGCGTATCTTAGTACGCAGAGGGCACCGAAGAGTTTGGGCTGCTTTAGTGATGAAGAGCGGCGATATGGTCTTCGGAAGTATTTGCTGAAGGAAATGTACAATGGGTCAGAGATCACTTGCTATGATGAGTTGCGACTAACAAAAAGAAACTTTCATGCTTTGTGCACGATGTTGCGGGAGAAGTGTGGTCTCATTGATAGCATATATGTGACTGTAGAAGAAAAGGTTGCTATGTTTTTATTGGTTGTTGGACATGGTATTAAAATGAGGATCCTGCGGGGCACTTACAAGCGTTCATTAGACACTATCAGTAGGCACTTCTCTTCCGTGTTAACCGCCATACTTTCCCTAAGTGGGGAGTTTATCAAGCTTCCCAATCCATCTGTCGAGCCTCCGGATGATTACAAATGGAAGTGGTTTGGCAATGCATTGGGAGCACTAGATGGGTGTCATGTTGATGTTACAATGGGTCAGAAATCACTTGCTATGATGAGTTGCGACTAACAAAAAGAAACTTTCATGCTTTGTGCACGATGTTGCGGGAGAAGTGTGGTCTCATTGATAGCATATATGTGACTGTAGAAGAAAAGGTTGCTATGTTTTTATGGGTTGTTGGACATGGTATTAAAATGAGGATCCTGCGGGGCACTTACAAGCGTTCATTAGACACTATCAGTAGGCACTTCTCTTCCGTGTTAACCGCCATACTTTCCCTAAGTGGGGAGTTTATCAAGCTTCCCAATCCATCTGTCGAGCCTCCGGATGATTACAAATGGAAGTGGTTTGGCAATGCATTGGGAGCACTAGATGGGTGTCATGTTGATGTTTCTGTTGTTCCATCTGACCAAGGAAGGTATAGGAACAGAAAGCAAGCGATCACCACTAACATGCTAGGTGTGGTTGACTGGAACATGAAATTTCTTTATGTTCTACCTGGCTGGGAGGGATCTTCATCTGACTCAAGAGTGTTGCGTGATGCAATGAGAAATAATCGTCAAGATGCATTTGTTGTACCGCAGGGTATGATTATTTCTCTTGACATTTACTTTCTTCTCCATGTAATTGTTAGCTAATTTTAATTGCTCCACCATAGGAAAGTATTACTTAGTGGATGCTGGCTACACCAATGGGCCGGGCTTTCTTGCTCCATTCCGATCGACTCGGTACCACTTGAAAGAGTGGGTTGCAAGTCAACAACAGCCCCAAACTTCTAAAGAGCTCTATAACTTGCGTCATTCTCGTGCTAGAAATGTTGTGGAGAGAACTTTCGGGTTGTGGAAGAAAAAATGGGCCATACTAAGAGTTCAATCTTTCTTTGATATAAAGGACCAGGTAACAAAAGTTAAAGTGATGTTACTTATGGATAGTGATGACATGCTGATTGTGAATCTAATTTTGTGCAGATTCGAATTATTAATGCGTGTTGTGTTACACAACTTTGCAAGGGATAGGCAACATGTGATGGATGATCTATTGCTTCCAGAAGTTGACCATGAACTAGATGATTTGGAACTTGAGACGGGGGATGACGCTAACTTAATTACATCTGTTGAAGTCACAAATGAATGGACCAACTTTAGGCAAAACTTTGCAGATGACATGTATGCTGAGTACCTTGTGAGGCATGCAGAACTAGAGATGTAGTAGCTTGATGATGGTAGTCTCATTTTGTGTAGTAGCTTGATGATGGTGGCCTCATTTTGTGTAGTAGCTAGATGATGGTGGTCTCATTTTGTGCAGTCGCTTGCTGGATATCTTTTGTGTGATAGCATAGGTGGCTGTGATGATGCCTTGTGTTGTACATGCATCACCTTCCCATATATATGATAGTGTTTCTCTAAAATTTGCACTTTCATGTACCATTTACTTATGCATAATTTTGATCCAACATGCTGTTTTTCTTTGTGCATAATTTTTTTTGTTTGTAGCACCATGGCTGAAGGAGTTGTAAGGAGGAATTACACCACATAGGATGATGAGATGGATGATGCACTGCTTGAGGTGCTTGTTGATCATCACAACAATGGCGACCATTCACAAAATGGATGGAAACCACATGTGTATTGTGCAGCCATAAGGAATGTGAAGGAGAAGTGCAACAAGGATATCACAAAGGACAACATTTTGGGAAGGCTTAGGACTTTCGACAGGTACTATGAAGTCATTACCAAGATACTTCCCCAAAGTGGTTTTGGGTGGGATTGGGTGAATCATAAGCTATCAATGGATAGTGATGATGTCTGGATCAAATATGTGGAGGTAACCATCATAATATGCACATTCATGTTTACCTTTTTAGTATGTCACATAACAGGACAGCAACTTTACTCTTCGCTTGTGTGTATTTTGCAGGCTAATAAGAAAGAGAAAGGATTAGCTTCCTACAAGACTAAAGTAGTGAAGCATTGGCAGTCCATATCTATCATATATTCAAAAGATCATGCCAATGGTGAAGGTGCGATGACTGGTGCTGAGACTGCTGCAGATCCAGAAGCAGAACCAATAGAAATCCCTCCAGAAGTGGCACCAAAGAGGCAACAAACAGGTGAGTCCATTATGTGCATGATTGGAGAAATGAGGGCTACTTTCAAGGATGCTTTGAAGACAACTGATCCACTTCCACTGCCAAAAGCTACCACTCCTGCTGCAATTCTTGCTGCACTTCAGTTGATACCAGACTTGGCAGAGCCAGACATGTTGCGATCATATGGGAAGCTGATTCTTAATGAGCGTTTGTTTGAAGCTCTAATGGAGTTGCCCATGGAAATGAGGAAGGCCTGGCTGTTAGTGTTGCCTTAAATTTATCCAAATGTTGCTTTTCAGCTTGTCTTGTTTAACTACTTGAACCTATTTGAACTAGTGCGGTGATGTTAAATTTAGAACTATGTGTTGTTGTTGTTGAGAGTTTGGAAACTACATATCCGAACTACGTGTTGTTGTATGTGGTCTGGTTAAAAATTTGCACTCTGTTCGCATAATTATTGTTGTTGTTGTTAGAAATTTATCACTGTTCCTATTCATGTGTGAATATTATTTGGTGTCGTCATGCCTATCTAGAATATATATTTGTTCATTTTTATTGCTATATAATCATTCAATTATACTCACAAATTGTACAGATTTTGATTGGATGCATAAAACACAAAGCATATGCAATTCCATAGTATGTCATCCGAACATGATTTGGTATTGAGATTCCATGGCCCAATTCCATGAGCAACCGAACACGTGAATTTGTATTCATGTCCATTACAGTTTCCTCTCCGAATTGGAAATGAAACCAATTCAATACAGAGGTCTCGAATACAGACATCCGAACACAGCGTCACAGAATCCTACTCAGGTTTCAATACGGAATCATGTTTGGATGTAGAACTATGGAATTGCATAGCAACATTAGTATATACATCAAACCAGAAGTTATATAATGTGTGACTAATTGGATGATTGTATAACAAATTTTTTTCATGAAATATCCTAGAAATCCATAAAAACACCATATAATATTGACGCAAAAACAAATAAAAATAGTTTACAGCAACAAAGCAGAACATGTATAGTTTAAATAGGTGCTCCATAGTTCCACATATAACTAGGATTAGCAAAATTTGCATAGAAAATTACAAAAAAGAAGAGAGAAAAAAAACTAATTTCTTGCTGGGAAGAGGATGAGAGGTAGGGAATGAGAGCTTGCATGGCCAACAAAGAGGAGTAGAGGCAGTGAAGGGGAAGAGGAGGGTCAGAGTGGATCTGAAGGCTTAGAGACAGAGGAGATGGGGCGCACGCAAGGCAGAGGAGGGGCGTCAGAGCACGGGAGGGATGCCGGAGCTCGGGCAGAAGAGAAGGACTGGCCGAGGAGGAGGAGGAGTGGCGACGGACGGCTGGGCCAAGGCCATGGCGGCCACGGGCAGAGAAGGGGGAGGAGGAGGAGGGCCGGCGAGGGGGGCTACCGCAGGTGAAGAGGAGGGCAGTCGGGGCGGACGGATCTGCCGGAGTACGGGAGGACGAGGACGGCCGGCGACAAAAGCTACCTGGGCGCCGTCGTCACTTCCCTGGGCGCTGCTTCTGTTTCCTCTCGCATGGGTGAGGGTCGTGCGGGCGAGGGAATAGATAGTAGTGAATCGTTTTCTTTTGCGGGGGAGACTGATTCCAGCGAAATCGGAGGGGCTAGCCTCTGTATCGTGGGAGGGCTCTTTCCATACAAGAGATTCAGCGCCTGTATCGAAAAGATTTCAGACTGTTGTTTCCAGTTACAACCCAAACAGCTGAATCTGTATTTTTGGAATACCAAATCCATTACAAGGCCCAAATACAGTCATTCAAATGGGGTGTAAAGGAATTGCCAAACAAAGGTAAGGTTCAGGGATCAACATAAATGACACAAATGGCATATGCACTTGGGTTTAAGTTCTCAAGAGACACTAAATAGTTGCAGCTTGTAAATACCTGGAAAATTGAAGATGGGACCCACTCTGGCTCTTCAACAGTATTATCCATACAAATATACATTTCTGCACTGAGATGGGTATCACCTTCATCTGTAAATATTAGTTCAAGAGCATGCTGCCTGCAGAAACTATCTCTCAACCTGTCCACCATGCGTTGTAATTTCCTTTTCCATTCTCGTAGCTCAGGCACACGGTTTTGCTTATCTGGTCCTCTTTTACGCAAATCATCCATGCTGGACTGGTTTATAGATGACAGCTTCATAGCTGCTCTAGGTAGCAATTCCTCAGCAAGTAAAGATGCATTGGCTAATAAAGCCAACTGCTGTTCCTCAGTCTCTGCCATTCTAATAATCTTATTGCCTAAACCATCTATGTTAGCTTCGTCATCCATTGATCCAGGTAATGCACTTATGAGCAGATTGACGTACAAGCTGAAATTTTTTGCAATCCCATCCATTGTCGAACCCCCTAACTGCAAGCTAAGGAGTGGTGTGACATCCTCAAAGTAGTCCTGAAATTTCCAGGTATTATCAACACATACTGCATATAGTCATACACAATACTTGAAAGGACAATGATACAAGATAGTCACCGTTATCAAAGGAACCGAGTGCAATGGAAGCAGTATGTATCACAAGATCTCTTATATGCATATGTGATGATGTTTAAGCATGACTAACCAATATACCAGGGAAGCCAACTAGTATTAAACAATTCTAGCTCTCGCAGGCTAGGACTTTAGTATTACTGTAGTTGATGATTATATGCTTCCAGTTTCTGCAAGACATCGTAAGATTTGAATTTCGTTGGGAAGCTCTTTGATCTTTTCAACCGCCTGAATGATTGCAATCCTACTGTATTAATATAATGTGTCGTAGCTAGTCTAAAGAATATAAGGAAGGAAAAAAGGATAAACAATTAAATATTCCCATGTCTTTGAACTTCAAAGGCCACATTACTAAATTTTAATTTATATGACCCATGAAACACCAACTTTGGTATCGATGTACTATGGAAACACAATACTTCACTTAAAGCAAACAAAAATAAATAAATGCACTTGACAGGGTCTCCTGTAACATTTATAATTCAGCTATTTCATAGGCTAGTCGAGCAGTTTTTCAAGCCTATGGCTAGTTGGTAAGTAATCACCTAGCTTGTCAGGCCAACCGACTACGTTCAACAACTTGCCTACGGTGATCCTCCAGAGACCTTCTGCTGCACCTCCTAATCTGCTGCCAAGACAATCCACAGCTACTGCCACCAGCTCCAAGACAAGCCACAAACTCAGATCTCCGCCTTCCCTACATAACGACACCTCTCCTAGCCAATACTCGGTACTCCCTCCTGTTTCCCCACTCATCCCCTACCCTCGAATGGTATCTCCTGCTCTTCTCTTCTCTATTTCAACCCCTACTCTGCTCACGTGACTAGTCACCTAAGTTGGTGGGGACTCGACTCGACTAGGTTGAAGACCTTGTAGTTGAGATACCCATATAGTGACTACTAGCCAAATCCTAGTTGAGAACTACTCCCTCCGTCCCAAAATAAGTGTCTCAACTTCAGTACAACTTTGTACTCCCTCCGTCCGGAAATACTCGTCGGCGGAATGGATGTATCTAGATGTATTTTAGTTCTAGATACATTCATTTTTATGCATTTCTCCGACAAGTATTTTCAGACGGAGGGAGTACAAAGTTGTACACTTATTTTGGGACGGAGGGAGTACATCTTTGTGCAAACAGAAGTTCAATCGCTCAAGACAAATGTTAACTGAGGTTGCAACTCCCACACACACAAAAAGGGGTTGTGGCTATTTGTTGTGTAGTACAAAGCATGCCAAGATGGATAGGCCACTACCATTTTGATGAAAACAGCAAGAAGGAAAGATTCATTCATTTTGCTCAAACAAAATGGATCAATCGTTACCTGAACCATAGAATTGAAACGATGTGCACTGCTTGAGAGCTTTGGTTGAAGTGCCAAATTAGCAACAGAAGATCTAGCTAATGGGCGAATACCATTTGGGGGATAAGTGAGTATCCAGTTATCAGCTGCAGCAAGTGCAGCAGTACTCTCTTCGATTCTCCTCAAGTTAGCATCTAATGCTTGCTCAAGACTGGGCTTGAACTGCTTCAGGAGGACAGCAGAAACAGATAGACCACGAGCTTCCAGCAAGGAACAATGGCCAATTGATATTTGAACACATTCTGCAGCTGCTCTCAAGCCTCCAGCGGCTGCACAAGAAGACAACACATGCCTCTTTACCAGGAGTGCAAAGGACAAGACCTGCTGTGTAGCCCATGTAACCAGCTCAGATGCATAACATGACTCATCGCCAAAAACTTCCACAGAATCACTGAGCGCCTGAGCTACAACTGAAAAAACTTGTTGAGCAAGTGCAGCAGTGTATGCCCCACCATATGAGGTGCTTGACGGATGTATAGTTTGCAAATTACATTGAAGCCTTTGATTATGTGCATTGAGTAATAGACTGTGCGCTCGAGGGCCATCACCAAGCCTTTTGAGAGCAGAAGCGGCAGCACGGAGCTCAATGCCACGAGTAGAAGACTGACAGGCAGCTTCAGCAAGCTGGTCTGCCAGCTTTTGACGATTATCAGAGACCGCACTTCTCAAAGCCGAAATTTCAGCTGTAGTTAGAGTTTGTGTCCGGTCTGCAGCAACTCGCTCCGCTTCATCTAGTGCATCTAGCGCTTCATCCACTCTTCTCTCAGCTAGCAAAACATCAAGCATGTCAGGGAAATCTGCAGACCATTTCTGTATTTCTGAAGGCTCCTGGCCTTCAACATTGGATATGTCCTCTTCTGTAGAACCTTCAGTACCCGAAGTCAGGGAATCTATCTGAACTCCTTCAGACAGACCATGGATTAAAGCCGCCTGTGTATTGAGTAAATTTCTAATTGACAAGAGCTCGCCTTCAAGGTCGGATATCTCCTTCGATGTTCTGATGGCCAGGAGATCAGTTATCAAATATTGGTGAGGAAATAATGTAGTAACAGGAAGAACAGAAATAAATGGAAGTAATTACTCCCTCCGTTCCGAAATAATTGTCTTTCTAGCCATCTCAAATGGACTACAACATACAGATGTATGTAGACATGTTTTAGATGTAGATTCATTCATTTTACTCCGTATGTAGTCACTTGTTGAAATCTCTAGAAAGACAATTATTTCGGAACGGAGGGAGTATTTAAAAACAAAGTCATGCATGCAAATTATGGTTTCACATGCCACAAATTAGACGCTTTGCACATCAACTATGCGCCATGAAGAAAATGATTATACTCATGTAATATAAGTTCATAATAACAGAAAGGATACCGCTACATAAAGACACATGTAGTGGAAGTCTTGACTGCTAGAGAATGGACTTTTCTGATGAGGGCAGAAACAAAACGAAATACATGATAGCCAGCACTCTACGGCATTTATTTTTCAAACACGAAGGATGCATATGTAAGAAAAGAGGAACTAACTGGCTATATTAAGTATGATTGTGTAATTATATGCTACGTGTTTATCAAACAATTTTCCAACCATCCACTTACTACTCAACTAACAAGTTCGGAAGTTTTTTACCTAAATGTTATTTGCATATCGTAGCCATCCCAAAAGGTTTAATGAAATTTCTCATAACGAAGAATCTGCGACGGTAAAACTAAAATAGGCAAATGTTTCCGCATAAGCAATTTTTATTAATGCAACCTAACCTGAGACGGTAAAACTAAAATAAGAAAATGCTTCCACATAAGCAATTTTTATTAATGCAGGAAGTTTGATATAAAGATATCAGTGGCGTTATATTGATTATTGAAGGACCAAAATGCCTTAAGTGGTTCTTCCTGTGGTACTGATGCAGCACATGACAGCGTGGGTGGAAACATTGGCATCAGTAATTAGAAAATACCACTATCATGATGTGTAATACAAAATTTAACGAGAGTAGAAAACTTTATTGGCAACAATAAATAAACTATACCACTCCTGTAATGTGTCATCAACTCATCATGATTAGTGGGGTTCATTTCTAGCACAAAGGTGACAATGGATAAAGGCACCAAATGAGACTGCACTCATGGGGCTACAGCCAGACCTGATGAATGCAGCATAATTTGCATAAACACTTCTGCGCATTTCTTCAGCTGAAGCCTTCTTTAGATCTTGCAGATAGGAGCACAAATGTCTTATTTCCTGTAATGAAGTTGATTTGGTGAGCTATTTTTGTTGTGCATTTTAACACGTACTTATAGCTCTGGTACAGTTTCAATAATGTTGAAGGAAGTCAAGCCTAAGGAATATAACTGTAACAAGCTCAAAAGATAATGAAAATAGATAATTAAGGACTTGCAAAATATTCCCGTGAAATGGTTGTGCAAATTTGCAAGCAAATGCAGAAGTTTCAGCTGTTAAACGAGAACAATTGAAGTATGGACGCGAAGTGAGTATTCTAACCGAGGTGAGAATGCAGTATTTTTGTGAAAACAAAAACAGCACCAGCAGCCTACATTATAATGCAATACAACATATTTAGATACTTCAATGAAGTGGTTGTGAATCTCGTTATCCTGGTAGAAAAACACAAGCAATACACGCAGTATAATTGCATTAACCAGGATGGCAGCATGTTCAAACCTGAACTCCAAGCATTTCCAAATCCTTCTAATAATGCATGCACGCCATGTTACAAAATTACTTTTCAGTTGTTCAGAGCATGCCTAGTTTTCAGTTCCGATATATAATACAGCTAAAACAGCATCATTTTTATATCACCAAGGAATCAAGTTTAACCTCCAGCTAAAGTAAAGCATGCACACCTATCGTCGGAACAATTCCACTAAAGTAGTGATCTAATCGTTCTTATATTCTTTACCGAGGGAGTACATTGCAACCACAATATTCTCACACTCACATCCCCACAGCCAGAATTTTCCATGTACATAGCATGACCCAATAATGCAGACACAATAAAGGAGAAGTTGATAGTGCCAATACCCCCGTAATGAATTGACCTAAATGTGAACACCGATCGAGGCCCCAAATCGCATTTCCCGTACCTCCATACGAACCACGATCACAGGCTCGTCCTGGAAACAGAACGCCGCAAACTCTCTCCCACCACCCAAATCACACCATCCGCGATCCAGACTTGGCAAACACATACGGAGACGGGCCAAGCGCATGCCTAACCCTGGCGACAGATCAGAGACAGCTCGCTCACCTTCTCGTTCATGGTCTGGCACTTGGACTGCACGTAGGCGTCGGGGTCGAAGTTGTCGGTCTTGAAGATCTTGAGCTTGTCGGCGAGCTGCACCCCGCCGTCGCCGCCGCCACCGCCGCCTCCACCACCACCACCAACCCCCGTCGCCGCCGCGCCCACCGGGAACACCCCCGAGTGGCCGGCCGGCCTCGACCGTGACGACTTCGCTGACGCCATCCGAGATCCAGAAACCTCCGACGGTAGGGCGGTGGCGGATTTGGGGCGGGGAAGAGACGCCTTCTCCGAGATCGCCGCGTCCTGGCTGTCGTCGTTTTTTTAGGGTGGGGGCTGGGGTATTTCTTAGGGTTTCTTATAAGGCATCCAACAAATATAAAAATGGTATTTTAGGTGGACAATGAACCAACGAACGAATATTTGAAGCAAACTCAAAAGCTGCCACATTTATTTTGGATCAAGAAGGAGTACCGTGCATGGACGCGCCAGATCAGCGTCCGGGCGTGTCTATTTTGATTCCAAATTTTTTCTATTTACGTGGTCATGTCGCTCACTCTTTTGCTTATCTATAATATCTAAATAGTTCATCCCCACTATCTATTTCTCTTAATATGCAGCCTATCCAACTCAGCATTATGCCACATCAACGTCCTTTTACAAGTGCATGAGCTGATTTTTTGGTAGACTTCAGGTTTTTAACGCCCGACCTCTCCTCTCCGCATCTGTTTATCTTTTGTCTCTTCATCCACCATCAGTTTCCTCAACATCCCCTCTCCATTCCCCATCCACTTTGACCCCAGCCATATTCCTGCTCCACTGTCGCCGGTGCAACGCCATGGCCACTCCTCTTCACCCCTTCGCATCTCCAACTTCCTCCATGTGAAGTGATATGTCTCCGTCGTATCTACTTTTTCAAACACTTTTGCCCTTGTTTTGGACTCTAACTTGTATGATTTGAATGGATCTAACCCGGACTGAAACTGTTTTCAGCATAATTGCCATGGTGTTGTTTTATGTGCAGAAAATAAAAGTTCTCGGAATGACCTGAAACTCCACGGAACACCTTAGAAAAAACAATAAAAAATTCTCGCCAAAGATGAAGACCAGGGGGCCCACACCCTGCTCATGAGGGTGGGGGCGCCCCCCCCCCCTGGGTGCGCCCCCCTACCTCGTGGGCCCCCTGGTGGCCCTCCGACGCCAACTCCAACTCCATATATTGGCTTTCTGGGAGAAAAAATCAGAGAAAAGAAATCATCGCGTTTTACGATACGGAGCCGCCGCCAAGCCCTAATCTCTCTCGGGAGGGCTGATCTGGAGTCCGTTCGGGGCTCCGGAGAGGGGGATTCGTCGCCGCCGTCATCATCAACCATCCTCCCATCACCAATTTCATGATGCTCACCGCCGTGTGTGAGTAATTTCATCGTAGGCTTGCTGGGCGGTGATGGGTTGGATGAGATGTATCATGTAATCGAGTTAGTTTTGTTAGGGTTTGATCCCTAATTTCCATTATGTTCTGAGATTGATGTTGCTATGACTTTGTTATGCTTAATGCTTGTCACTAGGGCCCGAGTGCCATGATTTCAGATCTGAACCTATTATGTTTTCATGAATATATGTGTGTTCTTGATCCTATCTTGCAAGTCTATAGTCACCTACTATGTGTTATGATCCGGCAACCCCGAAGTGACAATAATCGGGACCACTCCCGGTGATGACCATAGTTTGAGGAGTTCATGTATTCACTATGTGATAATGCTTTGTTCAGGTTCTCTATTAAAAGGAGGTCTTAATATCCCTTAGTTTCCAATAGGACCCCGCTGCCACGGGAGGGTAGGACAAAAGATGTCATGCAAGTTCTTTTCCATAAGCACGTATGACTATATACGGAATACATGCCTACATTACATTGATGAACTGGAGTTAGTTCTGTGTCACCTTATGTTATGACTGTTACATGACGAACCGCATCCGGCATAATTATCCATCACTAATCCGGTGCCTACGAGCTTTCCATATACTGGTTCTCGCTTATTTACTTTTCCATTGTTACTGTTACAATCACTACAAAATACCAAAAACATTACTTTTGCTGTCTTTACTTTTGTTACCATTACCACTACTATCATATTACTTTGCTACTAAACACTTTGCTGTAGATACTAAGTTTCCAGGTGTGGTTGAATTGACAACTCAGCTGCTAATACTTGAGAATATTCTTTGGCTCCCCTTGTGTCGAATCAACAAATTTGGGTTGAATACTCTACCCTCGAAAACTGTTGCGATCCCCTATACTTGTGGGTTATCAAGACCTTTTTCTGGCGCCGTTGCCGGGGAGCATAGCTCTATTCTTTGAGTCACTTGGGATTTCTATCTGCTGGACACTATGAAGAACTTGAAAGACGATCAAACTACTATTTTGCCCTCAACTACGAGGGGAGGTAAGGAACTGCCATCTAGCTCTGCACTAGATTCTCCTTCTGTTATAAGTAAGATTGCGACACCTAAACCTGCTACTGCTATGAATTCTGATATGTCACATGTTATTACGATGAAACTACTTCTATGCTTGATAATACTGTGCCCCTTGGTGAATTTCTTGATGAGCAAATTGCTAGGTCTAGAGAAAGAGAAATTACTGAATCTGAATACGATGATGATAGTGATGATGAAAATATGCCTGCTATTCCTGAGGGTTATCTTTTTGATGCAGAATCTTCTGCAGCTATTTTTGCTTGCCAGGATAGATACGAACTTAAGAGGTTGCTAATTAAATGGAGTAAAGAATCTCTTAGAGATAGAATGAGACCCGACCCTGCTTTTGCTACTTCACCTATTTGTGTTCCCGATAAGGATTATTATGATTTTTCTGTTGATCCAGATATAATTACTTTGGTTGAATCTGATCCTTTCTATGGCTATGAATCTGAAACTGTTGTGGCACATCCTACTAAGTTAAATGATATAGCCGCCCTGTTTACTAATGATGAGAGATCGCACTACCTTTATTTACTTAAAATATTTCCGTTCTCATTAAAGGGTGATGCTAAGATATGGTTTAATTCTCTTGATCCTGGTTGTGTGCAAAGTCCCCAGGATATGATTTATTACTTCTCTGCTAAATATTTCCCTGCTCATAAGAAACAAGCTGCTTTGAGGGAAATATACGACTTTGTGCAAATTGAAGAAGAGAGTCTCCCACAAGCTTGGGGGAGGCTTCTCAAGTTACTTAATTCTTTGCCTGATCATCCTCTTAAGAAACCTGAAATACTTGATATCTTTTATAATGGACTAACCGATGCTTCCAGAGATTACCTGGATAGTTGTGCTGGTTCTCTTTTCAGAGAAAGAACACCGGATGAAGCTGAAATTCTATTGAATAATATGTTGACAAATGAAAATAATTGGGCACCTCCTGAGCCACCTTCTGAGCCAGCTCCAGAGCCAATTACTGAGCCGATTCCTAAACCAACTCCGAAGAAGAGAGGTGTTCTATTTCTCGGTCCCGAAGATATGCAAGAGGCAAAGAAACTATGAAAGAAAAAGGTATTAAAGCTGAAGATGTTAAGAATTTACCTCCTATTGAAGAAATACACGGTCTTAATTTACCGCCTGTTGAAGAAGTATATGATCTCAATTACTTATTTACTGAAGAACCTCCCGATATCCCGACACAGGTAGTAAAGGTACATTCTCTCTATAGATATGATAAAGTTGAAGTCCCTCCTACTAAAATTGCTAGTCAGTGCTTGGATGAGTTTGATGACTTTATGTTTAAGCAAGATGACTTTAATGCTTATTTTGGTAGACAATTAAAACAGAATACCTTTATGATTAAACGCTTGGGTGATTATATGGCTGATATTAGAGGTGAACTTAAACTTGTTAGCAAACATGCTTCTATGGTTACCACTCAAGTAGAACAAGTACTTAAAGCTCAGAAAGAAGTGCTTGATGAAATGAATAGTAAGAAAAATGATTATGTTGTTAGAGTGGCTACTAGAACTGGTAGAATGACTCAGGAACCTTTGTATCCTGAAGGCCACCCTAAGAGAATCGAGCAAGATTCTCAGAGAAATAATATTGATGTACCTAGTTCTTCTAAAAGTAAGAAAAAGAAAAATGATAGGACTTTGCAGACTTCTAGTGAACCTATTGCTGAACCACCTAAGAATCCAAATGATATCTCTATTTCTGATGCTGAAACACAATCAGGTGATGAACATGAACCTAGTGATAATGTTCATGTTGATGCTCAACCTAGTAATGATAATGATGTAGAAGTTGAACCTGCTGTTGATCTTGATAACCCACAATCAAAGAATCAACGTTATGATAAAAGAGACTTCGTTGCTAGGAAACATGGTAAAGAAAGGGAACCATGGGTTCAGAAACCCATGCCTTTTCCTCCGAAACCATCCAAGAAAAAGGATGATGAGGATTTTGAGCGCTTTGCTGAAATGATTAGACCCATCTTTTTGCGTATGCGATTAACTGATGTGCTCAAAACAAATCCTTATGCTAAGTATATGAAGGATATCATTACTAATAAAAGAAAGATACCTGAAGCTGAAATTTCTACCATGCTTGCTAATTATACTTTTAAGGGTGGAATACCAAATAAACTTGGAGATCCAGGAGTACCTACTATACCATGCTCCATTAAGAGAAATTATGTTAAAACTGCTTTATGTGATCTTGGAGCCGGTGTTAGTGTTATACCTCTCTCTTTATATCGTAGACTTGACTTGAATAAGTTGACACCTACTGAAATATCTTTGCAAATGGCTGATAAATCAACTGCTATACCTGTCGGTATTTGTGAGGATGTGCCTGTTGTGGTTGCAAACGTTACTATTTTAACGGACTTTGTTATTCTTGATATTCCCGAGGATGCTAGTATGTCTATTATTCTTGGAAGACCTTTCCTTAATACTGCAGGGGCTGTTATTGATTGCAACAAAGGCAATGTCACTTTTCATGTTAATGGCAATGAGCACATGGTACATTTTCTGAGGAAACAACCTCAAGTTTACAGTATCAACTCTATTGGAAAAATTCCATCGATTATATTGGGAGGTTTTGAATTTCCTCTCCCTACTGTCAAGAAAAAGTATGTATTCTTATTGTTGGGGATCTTCATATCCCCGTTGAGGTAACTTAGTTTCATTCGAAATTTCTCCAGTTCCGTGTTACTCGGAATGTGTTTGTTAACAAGACTTGATCAACCTTGTTAGTGGGTTCATTTTGATGATTACGAGATGGATGAAACTAGAAGCACAACCTTCTGTACCCTCTTTATATTTTCTGTTATTTAGTAGAAATAAAGTAAATTAGTATTTTTCTGTCTGTTTCCTGACTTATCCGTGCAATATAAAAATATCCCGAAAATAAAAGTCCTCAGAATGCCATGCCAATTTAATATGATTTTTTCAGGAATATTTGTGGATTTACTGTGCAAAAATTACCATGGGGGGAGCTGCCACCTGGTCACGAGGGTGGAGGGCGCGCCCTACCCCCTGGGCGCGCCCCCCTGCCTCGTGGGCCCACGGTGGCCCTCCTCCACTTATCCCTGCATCCATCTTCTTCCTCTGTCTCACACAAACACGAAAAACCAGCTCAAGCACGAGTTCCAGCCCCCGTTGCTGTGATTTTCGGTCTCCTCGCTCAAGCACCTCTCGCAAAACTGCTCGGGGAGATTGTTCCTTGGTGACCATGTTCTTGAGCTTGCATGTCAAATTTATATGGTTCCAAGTAGTTCCAATGCTTTATATAGGCTCTAGGCACTTATGGGAGTTGTTGCTATCAATTTTATTGAAGTTGTTTCGCTTTTATTTGAAGTTACTAAAAAATTCAGATTGTTTCAGAAAATAATGAAGAGACTTTTGAGGGGCTCATCGAGCCGAAGCTCGAAGGAAAAACAAAAGGAAGAAGAGCAGAAGCCAAAATTTAATTTGCCTCGCACCGCGGAGGTCCGGCCGTGTGAATGGCCTTCCGATGACTTCTTGAGGAGAGCTGGGATTTATGAGGATTTCTATTTATTAATTGAGAATGCTGGCCTCATCGACTTCCTCCACGACCAACGTCATCAGTATCTCTTACTCACAAATACTTCTGTGCAAAACTTCTACTTTTTCCCTAAGAAATCACCTCCAACAGTAGAGTTTCATTTATATGACGTTGTTAAAGAGATGACATGAGCTGAATTCTGCGAGGTTTGCAGAATACCCTTTGAGGGCACCTTAGATGAGCCCCACCGTAACGAAGTAGAAGCCTTTATTAACACTATCACTGTGGGAGAAACCAGGAAGGTTTTTGATGCAAGGATCACTAGCATACACTTTCCTATTTTACGCTACTTTGCCCTATTTGCTAGTCGTTGCTTGATTGGACGTGGAAACTGTGGAAACCTTAGTATTCCTGATATTATTATTTTGTTCCATGGTTTATACCACAATAACTCTGTTAGTATGGGTGGAATTGTTGCTAGACGGTTAAGTCTGAACCATACTAAGGGCCCTATCTTTGGAGGCTTTTATGCTTCGCGCTTAGCTGAATATTTTAAAATACCTATTAGGCATGAGGAGAAAGAAGAAACATCGTTGCCCCGTGCTTATTTAGATTATAAGAGTATGATAGCGCATGACTTTCTTGTTAAGAGTCGCGAAGGAGAGCTCAAATATAAATTATACTTTGATAAACATCACCCTGAGACTATTACCTTGCCTGCTCCTTCTTTGTTTAACTTATCTGCAGGTCCTCACATCGTTCCGTGGTCGGCTGTTCAAGCCTATCGGAATCCTGCACCAGCCCCGGAACAGGAGTCACAAGATGAGCCTCCACGACTATCTGTTTACTCTTGGGATCCAGAGGAGGCTACCAACCAGTGGCAGCCGGAGCCTTCTTCGTCACAATATGACCCCAGCTTCACCTACGGGTATCCGCCAGGCTATCCCTGGCAATAGACCAACTTAGGCCAAAAGACTAAGCTTGGGGGAGTACGTATTTCTCACCGACATTACATTTATGTTCACATACACTCATTGCTAGATGACGGTGCTCATACTCTTTCACTGTAATATCCATGCTAGTTTAAATTTCTTTTTCTAGCTTTCTTCTTGTGTGTTTGATAAACTTAAGAAAAAAATTTAGTTAGTTTACTTTCCATGCTTGTAGTAGAATTAAAAAGAAAACCCAAAAATATTTCCCGTTCTTCTTTTACTTGTTGGGAGCTTTCCCGTGTAAATAGTTTTTATTTTCTTTTCTTTCTTTTGGGGGTCGAGAAGACCATATTGAAAATGTTTAGTGGCTGTTATAGGCATGATTGATTATTTAACTTAGAGCCCATATTACTTGTCTTCTCTCTTGAGTTGAATGCTTGCAGATTCCAGCTTAGTCCAATGCACGTGCACTCTTATTATTATACACGTCGTTCGGTCATGCAAGTGAAAGGCCATAATGATGATATATGATGGACTTATTGGGATGAGAAAAGCTGGTATGAACTCGACCTCTCTTGTTTTTGTAAATCTGATGATTCATCGTTCCTGAGTCAGCTATTATGAAGTAAACATATTTGCAATGACATTCAGAGATTATAGTTGCTTGTGCCATTCTTGATTAGCTATGAGTTATAATGGTTTACCTTGCGTACCAACATGCTATTAGAATGATTATGATGTGGTATGATGGGATGGTATCCTCCTTTAAATGAATTGAGTGACTCGACTTGGCACATGTTCACACATGTAGTTGAATCAAATCAACATAGCCTTCATGATATTTATGTTCATGGTGGATTATATCCTACTCATGCTTGTATTCGGTGTAAATTAATTTTAATGCATGTTTACGACTGTTGTCTCTCTCTCAGTTGGTCGCTTCCCAGTCTTTTGCTAGCCTTCACCTGTACTAAGCGGGAATACTGCTTGTCCATCCAAACTCCTTAAACCCCAAAGTTGTTCCTTATAAGTCCACTATACCTAGCTATATGCGGTATTTACCTGTCGTTCCAAGTAAATTTGTATGTGCCAAACTCTAAACCTTCAAATAAACATTCTGTTTTGCATGCTCGAATAGCTCATATGTCAACTAGAGCTGTCCTTGTCTTCCGTGTTAGGCGGGTTATTCTCAAGAGGAGTGGACTCCGCTCCTCATTCACGAGAAAATGGCTGGTAACCGGGATGCCCAGTCCCATGCTTTATGCAAACTAAATCAAAATAACTGCAAACAAAACTCCCCTGGGACCCATTGAATGTTGGAGGCACTCGTTGTTTCGAGCAAGCCATGGATTGATGCTTGTCATTCTGTTTGGGAACCGCCTATAATTTGTTTAGCATGGAAGATATCGTCGTCTTTTAGTTGTTATGTTGACAATGAAAGTATGCTGCTCAAAATATAATTTATCTCTATTTCAAAATCGAGCTCTGGCACCTCTACAAATCCCTGCTTCCCTCTGCGAAGGGCCTATCCATTTACTTTTATGTTGAGTCATCATCCTTCTTATTAAAAGCACCCGCTGGAGAGCACATTGTCGTTTGCATTCATTATAATTGGTTTATATCGGGTATGACTTGACTGGATCTCTTTTACCATGAATTACAATGTTTAGTCAGTCCTTGATCTTTAAAGGTGCTCTACATTTATGTTTTGCGGTCTCAGAAAGGGCTAGCGAGATACCATTTTGTTGTATCATGTTATGATTATTTTGAGAAAGTGTTGTCATCTGAGTTTTATTATTATGGCTCGCTAGCTGATTATGTTATTGATATGAGTAATTGTGAGACCTTCGTGTTATTGTGAGTATGGTTAGTTCATAAGATTTGCTGAAACTTGAATGCTGGCTTTTCATGTTTACAACAACAGAGCAAAAAGAGTTTGTAAACGTTTTTCTTTTTCTCTTTCAGTTTGTCAACTGAATTGCTTGAGGACAAGCAAGGGTTTAAGCTTGGGGGAGTTGATACGTCTCCATCGTATCTACTTTTCCAAACACTTTTGCCCTCGTTTTGGACTCTAACTTGTATAATTTGAATGGAACTAACCCGTACTGATGTTGTTTTCAGCAGAATTGCCATGGTGTTGTTTTATGTGCAGAAAATAAAAGTTCTCGGAATGACCTGAAACTCCACGGAACACCTTAGAAAAAACAATAAAAAATCCTCACCAAAGATGAAGACCAGGGGGCCCACACCCTGCTCACGAGGGTGGGGGGCGCCCCCCCCTAGGCGCGTCCCCTACCTCGTGGGCCCCCTGGTGGCCCTCCGACGCCAACTCCAACTTCATATATTGGTTTTCGGGGAGAAAAAAAATCAGAGAGAAGAAATCATCGCGTTTTACGATACAGAGCCACCGCCAAGCCCTAATCTCTCTCGGGAGGGCTGATCTGGAGTCCGTTCGGGGCTGCGGAGAGGGGGATTTGTCGCCGTCGTCATCATCAACCACCTCCATCACCAATTTCATGATGCTCACCGCCGTGCGTGAGTAATTCCATTGTAGGCTTGCTGGACGGTGATGGGTTGGATGAGATTTATCATGTAATCGAGTTAGTTTTGTTAGGGTTTGATCCCTAGTATCCACTATGTTCTGAGATTGATGTTGCTATGACTTTGCTATGCTTAATGCTTGTCACTAGGGCCCGAGTGCCATGATTTCAGATCTGAACCTATTACGTTTTCATGAATATATGCGTGTTCTTGATCCTATCTTGCAAGTCTATAGTCACCTACTATGTGTTATGATCCGGCAACCCTGAAGTGACAATAATCGGGACCACTCCCGGTGATGACCATAGTTTGAGGAGTTCATGTATTCACTATGTGCTAATGCTTTGTTTCAGTTCTCTATTAAAAGGAGGCCTTAATATCCCTTAGTTTCCAATAGGACCCCGCTGCCACGGGAGGGTAGGACAAAAGATGTCATGCAAGTTCTTTTCCATAAGCACGTACGACTGTATACGGAATACATGCCTACATTACATTGATGAACTGGAGCTAGTTCTGTGTCACCGTATGTTATGACTATTACATGACGAACCGCATCCGGCATAATTATCCATCACTAATCCGGTGCCTATGAGCTTTCTTGATGCGGAGCATCCTACGGTCATTCCCGTGGACCTACCATCGTCTCATCAAGAGCCAAGAGGACCTATGACACGAGCACGAACTAGAGCTCTCGAGAATGAGGTGACTTCTCTCCGTAGTGATATCACATATGATCCACTCGAGACATGGCTACTACCTATGTCCGATATACTATGCATGATTAGGTGTCAAGAAGAGCCTCCCGAGGATGCACGTGAAGACGGACAAGCCGCCAACTCCACAGATGAAGAGAACCAGCTAAAACGGGCAAGCTCACCTTCCAGGTCCCGGACATCCGGCCCAGGCCCCGGACATCCGGCCCCTGGAGCGTCTCCATCAGCAACAGCTAAGCCAGCCAAGTCTCCAGGGCCCGGACATCCAGCGTCCTGCCCGGACATCCGGCCCCAGCCCGGAAATCCGGCCAAAGTCCCGGAAATCCGGCGCCACGCGCTAGGAACTACAGAAGCTCAAGCCTCCAGCCCGGACATCCAGCGACTTGGCCCGGACATCCGGCCCCTCCGGAAGCCCCGGACATCTGGCCCGATGCCCGGACATCCGGCTCCGCCTGTCTGCGCACAGTAAAGGGCCGAAGCCCATGTACCTCTTCGCCCCCCTAGACTATATATACTCCTTCCCTTTGAGGGAGTCCTAGACTAGGGGGTGTCCGAATAGCCGAACTATCATCATTGGCCGGACTCCTGGACTATGAAGATACAAGATTGAAGACTCCGTCCCGTGTCCGGATGGGACTTCCCTTGGCGTGGAAGGCAAGCTTGGCAATACGGATATGTAGATCTCCTACCATTGTAACCGACTCTGTGTAACCCTAGCCCTCTCCGGTGTCTATATAAACTAGAGGGTTTTAGTCCATAGGACGAACAACAATCATACCATAGGCTAGCTTCTAGGGTTTAGCCTCTCTGATCTCATGGTAGATCTACTCTTGTACTACCCATATCATCAATATTAATCAAGCAGGAGTAGGGTTTTACCTCCACCGAGAGGGCCCGAACCTGGGTAAAAACATCGTGTCCCTTGTCTCCTGTTACCATCCACCTAGATGCACAGTTCGGGACCCCCTACCCGAGATCCACCGGTTTTGACACCGACATTGGTGCTTTCATTGAGAGTTCCTCTGTGTCGTCACCTATAGGCCTGATGGCTCCTTCGATCATCAACAACGACGCGGTCCAGGGTGAGACTTTTCTCCCCGGACAGATCTTCGTATTCGGAGGCTTTGCACTGCGGGCCAATTCACTTGGCCATCTGGAGCAGATCGAAAGCTACGCCCCTGGCCATCAGGTCAGATTCGGAAGTTTGAACTATACGGCTAACGTCCGCGGAGACTTGATCTTCGACGGGTTCGAGCCACAGCCAAGCGCGCCGCACTGCCACGATGGGCATGTTCTAGCTCTGCTGCCGGCAGTGCCCTGGAGGCCGCACAAGTGTCCGCTCCGACCCTTAGCTCGGAGCCGACTGCGCCGATCGAGGACGGGTGGTTGGACACCGCCTCGGGGGCTGCTACCTCTACGGTGATAGAGCCGAATACCAACCCTGTCCTTTGTGAAGCCCGTGACTCCAAGGTGCCGGACTCCTCTCCAGACTTCGAACTTTCCGCGCCCCCGCCAATCGAATCTGATTGGGCGCCGATCATGGAGTTCACTATTGCGGACATCTTTCAGCACTCGCCCTTTGGCGACATCCTGAATTCCCTAAAGTCTCTCTCTTTATCAGGAGAGCCCTGGCCGGACTATGGTCAGGAAGGTTGGGATGCGGACTACGAAGAAATTCAATGCCCACCCACCACCCACTTTGTAGCCACTGTCGATGATTTAACCGACATGCTCGACTTCGACTCCGAAGACATCGATGGTATGGACGACGATGCAGGAGCCGACCAAGAACCAGTGATAGAGGCTAAGGTGTCCCGTCTTTCGATGAGATGATGGATTTCGCTTTGGTGGAAGTCGACTTTGACGATCCGACTACGAACATGCGAGGACGTCGCGCCTTAGCAATCGCTAAACCAACTCCGAGAGGTTATTGACCACGCCGGAGCACGATCAACCTGACCACGAGGGTCTGTTTCCTGCGAGCAAACGAAGAACAAGCAAGAAACTAAGATTGCAATCTGGATATTGCGAATATAAGATGAAAGCTTTATTGATCAAGGTGGGGTTCTGTGACGCCTTTGTCTGGTCGTTGAACACAAACGAAGTACGCGAAGTTGCAGCTATGGCGAACTTTTAATCTAAACAAAACCCAAAGTCTAAACGGTGCCCTAGGGGCTGTATATATGGAGGAAGAGAGGGGGAATTTCGTGGCCCTTGGTGGAGGGGTCCGAAATCAACCCTATCTCTTGTTTCCCCACACATACGGACTCTAAAAATAGCATATACTAATGTATTTCGAAATTACATGGGCCTGGCCCAATAAAAAGGTGACGCAGCACCTATAATAGCCTCTGGACGAAATTTATGAAGTGGCATCTTGTATATTTCGTCCAAGGCTTCATGCAATCTTATGGTGGCTTCAAAGTCCTGAAATCATCACTTGTAACTCCGTTCTGGTTCTCCTTGCGCATGGTATCATCTCCATGCTTGCTCTTGCTCCAATGTCCATCCTTCTCCAAGCTAGGCCCTTCATTTGTAAGCAAAACAAATGTATCCAATTTAGGCAGCATCATATTCTCATGAACATTAGAATCATTACCAAGAAACGAAAGTACCTGATAATTTAATTGGCGTGCGCGAGCTCTAGTAACTGGTCCAGTATATGTAGCAGTAGGGGCTGTGGGTGTAATAATGGTATTGATGTCCTCATCATCCTCCCCTTCTTGAAATGAAGTCGTCCTCGACGGAAGCTCATCTTCCTCACCCAAATAAGGCTTCAAATCTGCAATGTTAAAAGTGGGACTAACCCCAAAATCTGCAGGCAGCTCAAGTTTATATGCATTATCATTTACTTTCTCCAACACCTTAAAGGGACCAGCAGCACGTGGCATTAGCTTTGATTTGCGTAAATCAGGAAATCTATCCTTACGCAAATGTAACCAAACAAGATCTCCAGGTGCAAACACAACATGTTTTCTACCCTTATCTCCAGCAAGTTTATATTTAGCATTCATACGCTCAATGTTTTCCTTAGTTAACTCATGCATTTTTAAAATCAATTCAGCACGTTCTTTAGCATCAAAATTAACCTTCTCCGAAGATGGAAGAGGCAACAAATCAATAGGTGCACGAGGTAGGAAACCATACACAACTTCAAAAGGGCACATCTTAGTAGTAGAATGCAATGAACGATTATAAGCAAATTCAATATGAGGCAAGCATTCCTCCCACATTTTCTTATTATTCTTCAAAACAGCCCTAAGCATAGTAGACAATGTTCTATTGACTACTTCAGTTTGTCCATCAGTTTGGGGGTGACAAGTAGTACTAAAAAGCAGTTTAGTCCCCAACTTAGCCCATAAACATCTCCAAAAGTGGCTAAGAAATTTAGTATCACGATCTGAAACAATAGTATTTGGCACACCATGCAAGCGAATAATTTCACGAAAGAACAAATCAGCAACATTAACAGCATCATCGCTTTTATGACATGGTATAAAGTGTGCCATTTTCGAGAATCTATCCACGACAACAAATATGCTATCCCTCCCCTTCTTTGTTCGAGGTAAACCTAAAACAAAGTCCATAGATATATCCTCCCAAGGAACACTAGGTACAGGCAAAGGCATATATAAACCATGAGGATTGAGTCGTGACTTAGCTTTTTGACATGTAGTGCAGCGAGCAATAAAACGCTCAACATCCCGTCTCATCTTTGGCCAAAAGAAATGTGTAGCAAGTACGTCCTCCGTCTTCTTCACGCCAAAGTGTCCCATTAATCCTCCTCCATGCGCCTCCTGCAACAACAAAAGACGAATGGAGCTAGCTGGAATGCATAGCTTGTTAGCACGAAACACAAATCCATCATTAACGACAAACTTGTTCCATATTCTTCCTTCTTTACAATTCTGCATTACATCTTTAAAATCAGCATCATGCACATATTGATCTTTGATGGTCTCCAAACCAAATATTTTGAAGTCAAGTTGTGAAAGCATAGTATAGCGACGAGACAATGCATCAGCAGTAACATTTTCTTTTCCCTTCTTGTGTTTAATGACATAAGGGAAAGTCTCAATAAATTCAACCCATTTAGCATGTCTATGATTCAGTTTAGCTTGACTTTTAATATGTTTCAAAGATTCATGATCAGAATGTATAACAAATTCTTTGGGCCATAAATAATGTTGCCATGTTTCTAAAGTCCGAACAAGAGCATATAATTCTTTATCGTAAGTAGAATAATTCAGACTAGGCCCACTCAATTTTTCAGAAAAGTATGCAACAGGTTTGCCATCTTGTAATAACACACCTCCTAATCCAATTCCACTAGCATCACATTCAAGCTCAAAAGTCTTATTAAAATCAGGAAGTTGGAGTAAAGGAGCATGTGTCAACTTATCTTTCAATACCGTGAAGGCTTCTTCCTGTGCGGTACCCCACAGAAAAGGCACATCTTTCTTTGTAAGCTCATTGAGAGGTGCAGCAATGGTGCTGAAATCTCTCACAAAACGCCTATAGAATCCAGCGAGGCCAAGGAAACTCCTCACTTGTGTGACCGTTTTGGGCTGCGGCCAACTCTCAATAGCTTCAATCTTGGCTTTATCAACTTCAATTCCCTGTGGAGTAACAACATAGCCAAGAAAAGATACTCGGTCGGTGCAAAAGGTGCACTTTCCAAGGTTACCAAACAAACGTGCATCATGTAGAGCAATAAAAGCAGCACGTAAATGTTCCAAATGTTCCTCCAAAGATTTGCTATAAATCAATATGTCATCAAAGTAAACTACCACAAATCGTCCAATGAAAGCACGTAAAACTTCGTTCATTAACCTCATGAAAGTACTAGGTGCATTAGTTAACCCAAAAGGCATGACTAACCACTCATATAATCCAAACTTAGTTTTAAATGCTGTTTTCCATTCATCTCCCAATTTCATACGAATTTGATGGTATCCACTACGCAAATCAACTTTGGAGAATATTGTAGAGCCACTCAATTCATCAAGCATATCATCTAGCCTAGGAATAGGATGACGATAACGAATAGTAATATTATTAATGCCTCTACAATCAACGCACATACGCGACGTACCATCCTTTTTCGGCACTAAAATGATAGGAACAACACAAGGACTAAGGGATTCGCGTATATAACCTTTGTCGAGCAGTTCTTGTACTTGACGCATAATCTCCTTCGTCTCCTCTGGATTGGTACGGTATGGTGCACGGTTGGGTAATGATGCACCGGGAATTAAGTCAATTTGATGCTCGATCCCGCGAATAGGTGGTAATCCCGGTGGCACGTCTTGTGGAAAGACGTCAGCGAACTCCTGCAAAATGTTAGTGACAGTAGGAGGCAAAGAGGAAGGCACGTCCTCGAATGAAAATAATGCCTCTTTGCACACAAAAGCATAGCAAACAGATTTGCTAAAATCTAGATCATCAATATCAGATTTGGTGGCAAGTAAACATGCACTTTTCAATTTAATTTCAGAAGCAACACTAGATTGTTTATTATTATTAGGCTGCATTTGTTGCTCAAATTCTTTTGCCACAATCTGATTTTCACTCTTAGTTTTCTCCTGTTTTGCTTTATTAGCTCTATTAATATCATCTTTCAAAATGGAATCAGGAGTCATAGGAAGCAAAGTAATATTTTTATCCTTATGAACAAGAGTATACTGATTGTTTCTACCATGGTGAATAGAATTTTTATCAAATTGCCATGGTCTACCAAGTAATAAGGAACATGCTTGCATAGGTACCACATCACAATCAACATAATCAACATATGTAGAGATACTAAAATGTACACGAACAGTACGTGTTACCTTAACCTTGCCGCTGTTGTTGAACCATTGGATGTAGTAAGGATGTGGATGTGGTCTTGTGGTGAGAGATAGCTTCTCCACCATCTCCATGCTAGCCAAGTTGTTGCAACTCCCTCCATCTATGATCACGCGAACAGAACGTTCCTTCACAACTCCCTTTGTATGGAACAAATTATGCCTCTGATTTTGCTCAGCTTGTGTAACCTGCACACTCAAAACACGTTGAGCAACTAAACATTCATACCTGTCAGCATCTTCAGGAGCCATGTATTGCGTCTCATGATCAGAATCGTCTCCACCGTGTTCGTCACGTGTAATAAGAGCCAAAGTCTCCTCATCATAGTCACTAGCGGACTCATACCCACCATCCTCAGTAACAATCATCACACGCTTAGATGGGCATTCTCTCGCATAATGACCTCCACCCTTGCAACGTCGACAAATAATATCATGTGTTTGCCCTATTGATGCCATGGATGAAGAAGAGCTCTTTGCAGGCCCAGAAGGTGTGCTCTTGGCAGATAGTGGTGATTGTGCCTGCTTTATTGTATCACGGTTGGAGGTGGCAGCCGACGGAGGCGCCGGTGTAGCAGAACGTGTGGAAGTAGATGATGCACGTGGTGTCCATGATGAAGGTCGACCTGCAGAAAAGTTAGTCCGCGCCAATGCCTGTCGATCCTGCACTTCACGTTCAGCTTTACAAGCAAGATGGAATAAACGAGTGATATTAGTATACTCCTTATAGTCTAGAATGGTCTGAATCTCTCTATTTAATCCACCCAGAAAACGTGCAAGCATAGCTTCATTCTCCTCAACAATACCACATCTAATCATGCCAGTTTGTAATTCCTGATAATATTCTTCTACAGATTTTTTTTCCTTGTCTTAAGCGCTGTAATTTTTGAAGCAATTCACGTTGATAATATGGTGGAACCCAACGAGTACGCATAGCAGTTTTCAAAGCAGCCCAAGTAGCGGGAATAGGATATAATCTACAATGTTCAGACCACCATACACATGCAAAACTAGTGAAAGCACAAACAGCAGCAGCAACCCGTCTCTCCTCGGGATATTGTAAACATGTAAAACGTTGTTCAGTTTCTAACTCCCAAGTAAGATATATATCAGGAACATATCTACCCTCAAATGGTGGAATATTCAATTTTAGTTTAGGAATATGGACATCATATCGTACCTGAGGTGGTGGTGCAGGCCTACCATTACGAATATATACCTGAGGTCGACCTGGTGGTGGTGGTGCTGGTGGCTGCACGTAGTGCTGATTTTGATCAACCTCATCCTCATAATCGCCCGCATACTCATCATCCTCCTGGGTACCAGCAGCAGCAGTAGCAGGGGCCAAAGAAGCATCAACAACATGAACAGCAGCACCAGAAGTTTGGCCATCCTCAATAGGAACACGCTTCGCTCGTCCATACTGATTCGAAAGGATGCGTTGTTGTTGTTGTTGTTGTTGTTGTTGTTGTTGTTGTTGTTGGAGAGGTGCGTTAGGTGCAGCGGGTGGTGGTGGTGGAAGACGCGCGAGCAATTCATTAAACTTGTTATCGAGCTTTGTTTCGAACGTCTTCTCCATGCCATCTATCTTCTCCATGGCCTCTTCAAATCTGTTTAGCACATCTTGCACCTGTCCACTCATCATTTGCTGAAATTTATCATGCAAATCCTTATTCGTCATGTTCTCCCAGTCAGTCTCGTCGGCTTCTGATCCTGGCATGGTTAGCAGCAATAGAAACACACAAGAATATGATCCTACAGACTACTAACAAGAGGTGGTGGTGGGTGTCACAAATCCGTCAAGCAAATCTCAAATTCTTACCAGTTCTTACCCAGCAGCAGGCGGTGTTCGGCAACCGTTGTAGTCAAAAACTCTCAAAGCTTGGATAGAGCGATTACCAGGGAGAGTCAAACACACGACATAGATGTATGTGGAGCTGGGAAGGCTTATAGTATGGTAGCAAAAAGGGTCAGCAATAATCAATTCAGAGATGCAAAGTTGAATAAACGCTCAACGACGGTACTGTGCTGGTCCTAGGCTAGACCGTGCTAGAGACGCGAGCCTAGAACAGTAACAAAATCACGGCACTGCACGTAAATAAGGGAAAAGCACACTCTGGAACTCTTTTTTTTCGCTCTTTTTTTTGCGCTCCTTTTTTTTGCGCTCTTTTTTTTGCGAAAAATCACTATAATGGCGAGTGTCTCAAAACTCTTCCCTCGTCAAACTGATAGGATGGGCACGAAAATTTTTTTTCACTTTTTTTTTCAGAAATTAGGGCAGCGACGACGAAAAAGTGCGACCAAAAAATCACTATGATGGCACGTGGCTCAAAAGACTCAGAAATGCCTAAAAATAGGATAGGGAAAAAAAAATTTGCCCGTGAAAACTTTGGCCTAAAAACTGCCCGGGGGTCTCCAGACTCTTTTTTTTTTCGAGACCTACGCAGGCAAGGAAACACGAATCGGAATTTAGATTGATCTCAAGAACAAACCTAATATGAGAAGAACTCGGATTGGTGGTGGATATATGGTTGTGGTATATGGTAGCGGTGGTGGTATATGGTAGCGGTGGTGGTATATGGATACAGATTGGTGGTGGTATATGGATACGGATTGGTAGTGGTATATGGATATGGATTCAAAGCGGTGGCAGATAAGCAAAAGTGGTAGATGGGCGATGATGACGGTGCGGCGGCGGCGTGACAACTTATGACCAGAACTCAAAACTCTAAAAGACTAGACTCTAAGACCAGCAACTTGACACGACGATGCAACCGCAAATTCAACAAAGCAAAAACCCTAAAAAGATTATGCAAAGGCTCAGATTGGTTCGGATATGATGAACTAACCCTAATTTTTCTTGTGGCTTTTTCGTGGACTGTAGGTATGAAGAACAGACTCGATCTAATCTACGAAAAACTGTAAAATCTCACCGAGCAACCTGGAAATCTGATACCACTTGATAGAGGCTAAGGTGTCCCGTCTTTCAATGAGATGATGGATTTCGCTTTGGTGGAAGTCGACTTTGACGATCCGACTACGAACGTGCGAGGACGTCGCGCCTTAGCAATCGCTAAACCAACTCCGAGAGGTTATTGACCACGCCGGAGCACGATCAACCTGACCACGAGGGTCTGTTTCCTGCGAGCAAACGAAGAACAAGCAAGAAACTAAGATTGCAATCTGGATATTGCGAATATAAGATGAAAGCTTTATTGATCAAGGTGGGGTTCTGTGACACCTTTGTCTGGTCGTTGAACACAAACGAAGTACGCGAAGTTGCAGCTATGGCGAACTTTTAATCTAAACAAAACCCAAAGTCTAAACGGTGCCCTAGGGGCTGTATATATGGAGGAAGAGAGGGGGAATTTCGTGGCCCTTGGTGGAGGGGTCCGAAATCAACCCTATCTCTTGTTTCCCCACACATACGGACTCTAAAAATAACATATACTAATGTATTTCGAAATTACATGGGCCTAGCCCAATAAAAAGGTGACGCAACACCTATAATAGGCTCTGGACGAAATTTATGAAGTGGCATCTTGTATATTTCGTCCAAGGCTTCATGCAATCTTATGGTGGCTTCAAAGTCCTGAAATCATCACTTGTAACTCCATTCTGGTTCTCCTTGCACATGGCATCATCTCCATGCTTGCTCTTGCTCCAATGTCCATCCTTCTCCAAGTTAGGCCCTTCATTTGTAAGCAAAACAAGTGTATCCAATTTAGGCAGCATCATATTCTCATGAACATTAGAATCATTACCAAGAAACGAAAGTACCTGATAATTTAATTGGCGTGCGCGAGCTCTAGTAACTGGTCCAGTATATGTAGCAGTAGGGGCTGTGGGTGTAACAATGGTATTGATGTCCTCATCAACCAGTGCCTACAGGGCACTAGAAGGCCACCTCGTCATACGGCATTTACATGGTGACATCCCAAAGGATGGGAATGGCGATGGAACAACGGAGGATGACCCCTCCAAGAAACAGCCTAAGCGCCGGCGTTAGCGGTGCCGCTCTAAATCCCGCCACAGCAAAAATGGAGATTCCGGCACCGGAGACAATAACACCCTAGACAGTGCCGAAGACAACCCCCTCCAGCAGGATTCAGCGCAGGAGGATGAAGAAGCCAGCCCTCGTGAGAGAGCGGCTGACAGAGAGGTAGAAGACGATAATTATATGCCTCCCTCCGAAGACGAGGCAAGCCTCGACGACGACGAATTTGTCGTGCCCGAGGATCCCGTCGAACAAGAGCGTTTCAAACGCAGGCTTATGGCCACGGCAAGCAGCCTCAAGAAAAAGCAGCAACAGCTTAGAGCTGACCAAGACTTGCTAGCCGACAGATGGACTGAAGTCCTTGCGGCCGAAGAGTATGAACTCGAACGCCCCTCCAAGAGCTACCCAAAACGCAGGCTGCTACCCTGATTAGAGGAGGAAGCACCTAAACCTACATCACCAGCGCACAATACGGTCGACCGGCCACCTCGTGGCCGCGACAGAGAGGCCTCTAGGCCCTCCACTAAAGCCGCACCCCGGCGTCGCTCAAAAAGTACAAAGCCACGGGGGAATGCGCCAGACTTGCGAGACATATTGGAGGACAAGGCAAGACAAACAAGATCGATCTACGGATTGCATGGGCGCCCCACGATACGTGATGACAACCGTCACGCCGGATACAACAATTCCGGCTGGGCCGAACACAGTGGACAAAGCTCGTTTGAGGTGCGTCGTGATATAGCCCAATACAGAGGCGCCGCACACCTACTATGCTTCACAGACGAAGTAATGGATCATCAAATCCCCGAGGGTTTCAAACCCGTAAACATTGAATCATACGACAGCACAACAGATCCTGCGGTTTGGATCGAGGACTATCTCCTTCACATCCACATGGCCCGCGGTGATGATCTACACGCCATCAAATACCTCCCACTCAAGCTTAAAGGACCAGCTCGGCATTGGCTCAACAGCTTGCCAGCAAAATCAATTGGGTGTTCGGAAGACCTGGAAGCCGCATTCCTTGATAACTTCCAGGGCACATATGTGCGACCACCAGACGCCGATGACCTAAGCCACATAATTCAGCAGCCAGACGAATCGGCCAGACAATTCTGGACACGGTTCTTAACCAAGAAAAATCAAATCGTCGACTGTCCGGATGCAGAGGCCCTTGCAGCCTTCAAACATAACATCCGCAACGAGTGGCTTGCCCGACACCTAGGACAGGAAAAGCCGAAATCCATGGCAGCCCTCACATCACTCATGACCCGCTTCTACGCGGGAGAGGACAGCTGGCTAGCTCGTAGTAACAACCTGACCAAAAACCCTGGTAGTTCGGATACCAAGGACAGCAATGGCAGGTCGCGTCGCAACAAGCACAAGTGCCACATCAACGGCGACACTACTGAGGATACAACAGTCAATGCCGGATTCAGAGGCTCTAAACCCGGTCAGCGGAAAAAGCCATTCAAAAGAAATACTCCGGGCCCGTCCAATTTGGACCGAATACTCGATCGCTCGTGCTAGATACACGACACCCCCGAAAAGCCAGCCAATCACACCAACAGGGATTGCTGGGTGTTCAAGCAGGTAGGCAAGTTAATTGCTGAAAACAATGACAAGGGGCTGCATAGCGATGACGAGGAGGAGACCCGGCCGCCGAACAATAGAGGACAGAAGGGTTTCCCCCCACAAGTGCGGACGGTGAACATGATATACGCAACCCACATACCCAAAAGGGAGCGGAAGCGTGCACTCAGGGACGTATATACGATGGAGCTAGTCGCCCCAAAGTTCAATCCGTGGTCCTCCTGCCCGATCACTTTTGATCGAAGGGACCACCCCACTAGCATCTGCCATGGCGGATTCGCCGCATTGGTTCTAGACCCAATCGTCGATGGATTTCACCTCACTAGAGTCCTGATGGACGGCGGCAGCAGCCTGAACCTGCTTTATCAGGATACAGTGCGCAAGATGGGCATAGACCCCTCAAGGATTAAACCCACAAAAACGACCTTTAAAGGCGTCATACCAGGTGTAGAGGCCAACTGTACAGGCTCAGTTACACTTGAAGTGGTCTTCGGATCCCCGGATAACTTCTGAAGCGAGGAGTTAATCTTCGACATAGTCCCGTTCCGCAGCGGCTATCATGCACTGCTCGGACGAACCGCGTTTGCAAAGTTCAATGCGGTGCCGCACTACGCATACCTCAAGCTCAAGATGCCAGGCCCTCGAGGAGTCATTACGGTCAACGGAAACACCGAACGCTCTCTCCGAACGGAGGAGCACACAGCAGCTCTCGCGGCGGAAGTACAAAGCAACCTCTTAAGGCAATTCTCGAGTCCGTCTGTTAAGCGGCCGGACACCGCCAAGCGCGCCCAGAGTAACCTACAACAAGACCACCTGGCACGTTCCGAGCATGCGTAGCAATGCGGCCCCAACCCCAGCCCTCGCAAAATCGCGAGACCAGTACCACGCGTACATAACTACGCTTTGGAGATACCATGGGCACAGGGGGAGGGGCACGACCACGGCATGCCCAGAGTGCGGCTCAACCACTCCAGGGGCTCCCAATTGTGTCATTCTTTTTTTTCTTATTCTCAGGACTCCATTTTCAAGATGCCTGCCTGGCAGTGGAATCGTCGAACTCACGATGCAACAGCCAGGGAAGCAGAAAAGCTACGTCGAGTATCTAGGTGGTCTCTATTACGAGCATTATACCTATTTTGCATACCATCCCGCAGCCTACCCCTGGAGGGGGACATGTTAAATAGTCCATCCCTTGCTTATCGCACTATTTGTATCGTTCTGCTTTCATTGCAGTATTTTTTGAATAAACAATGCATCGCTTTTTGCCTATTATTGCATTCCTTTTTCTATCAATATATGTTCACTTATGACATGTTGCATCCATACACTTTGGTACGGCCAAATACACCAGGGGCTTAAGTACCCCAAAATATGGTGTTATAAGTCCGAACACTTTAACAAGTGCGGCACCCCGAACTTATAGCATTATATGCATCGGCTCCGAATCATGTCTTGGGTCAATAGTTGGGTTTGCCCGGCTCCCATGTTTCGGTACCTTACGTTCCGTTATATCGGCTAAGGTAGCGCTGGGAGAACCGCTGTGATTGTGCCCCAGTTGAGCTGGGTTGAGCACCTCAGTGGAGAAAGCTAAAACTGACCGTCATGATAGGGCGAGAGCCGGTCGCTGTTCGAGAGGTTTTTCCGAGTCCCTAAAGACTTATGCCGCTTAGAGCGAGGAGCCGGCTTTGTCCGGCCCAGGTGTGGATAGCGCCCCGAATTCGATCTTCCAAACACTAAGGGTTTCGCCGAAATTTAAAATTATAGAATTCTATGGCTAAGTGGGAGTGTTCAAGCATTATAAGTCCGGTTGCCTTGTTCGTTGTGTTGAGCGCCTCCCTCGAAGGACCCAAGAATGGGAAAAAGAGCGCTCAAGGTTATCCCGAACACCCCACACTCGTGGCATGGGGGCTGAAGCCAACGACTTGCCATCTCTCAAATTTGATAAATGGCCGCACAGAAGGTAATATTTTAAATTAACAAGCGTTGCTTAGCGCATATGAACAAAGTTTTCAGCACATAGGATAACAAAATGCGAGTCTACTCAAAAATTACATCTTTGGAGCATTCACCCGCTATAAGGCGGGCACCCTTCAGGACACCCTTATAGTACATCTCGGGCGTGCGATACTCCTTGCCCGGCGGTGGCGCGTCCGTCACAAGCTTCTCGGCATCCATCTTGCCCCAGTGCACTTTAGCGCGGGCAAGGGCCCGACGGGCACCTTCAATGCAGACAAAATGCTTGATGACTTCAATCCATGGACAGGCGTCCACTAGCCGCCGCACCAGACCGAAGTAGCTCCCAGGCATGGCTTCTTTAGGCCACAGCCGAACTATGAGGCCCTTCATGGCCTGTTTGGCCACCTTGTGGAGCTCGACCAGCTGCTTCAGCTGGTCGCTCAGGGGCACCGGATGTCCGGCCTCAGCATATTGAGACCAGAACACCTTTTCCGTCGAGCTCCCCTCCTCGGCTCGGTAGAACACGGCAGCATCGGACACACTATGGGGCAGATCTGCGAACGCTCCTGGAGAGCTCCGAATTCGGGTAAGTAACAGATAATTCACTTTTACATGCTTGCTTTGCATGAAGAATGCCTTACCCGCCGCTATCTTTTTTATCGCCTCAATTTCCTGGAGGGATTTTTGGGCTTCGGCCTTAGCGGCTTTGGCACTCGCAAGAGCCGAGGCAAGCTCGAACTCTTGAGTCTTTGAGTCACGCTCCAAACTCTCGTGTTTTTCCACGAGAGCCTGGAGCTCTTGCCGCACCTCTGCCACCCGCGCCTCCTGCTTCTCTCGCTCGGTGCGTTCCGCGGCCGCATTGCTTTCGGCCTTGGACACCGCTTCCTTCAGCGTCACCACCTCGTTCGTGGCCCCTACAATACTCACGCTATTCCCGTCATTTTTTGCAACCAAAACCTTTCTATAAGGTATTACTTTAATAAGGTATTACTTACCTTCCTTGTCCTCGAGCTGCTTCTTGGCACGACCGAGCTCGTTCTCGGACCGCTCGAGGCTCTGCTTCAAAACATTGACCTCCGCAGTCAGTGCGGCAGAGGTCAGCATCGCAGCCTGCATTCCCATATTGACATGCTTATGTTAGACTCCTGCGTATATCTTTTTAGATCCTCAGTTTGGCTTTTCTTTCCGAACACCAAACTGAGCATCAGGGGCTACTGTCTATGCGGTACTATTTTTACATATCTTAATTACATACCTCAAAGCATGTTAGAATGCTAGTACAGGCTTCAGTCAGCCCGCTCTTGGCGGACTGAACTTTCTGAATCACCGCACTCATAACAGTGCGGTGCTCCTCCTCGATGGAGGCGCCGTTAAGCGCCTCCAGCAAGTTATCTGGTGCCTCCGGTTGGACGGAGGCCACCGGCATCGCAGTCTTGCCCTTCTTACGAAGGGCCCGCCCGCCGGACTTCGGAACCACTGTAGGTTCCGGTACGAAGTCCGGCACAGGGCCGGACTTAGAGCCCTATGGGGTTTCGCCCTCTTTTCGCCTAGAGTCCGGGAGGTCGCCTTGCGGCGCCTCCAGAACCACCTCCTCCTGGTTGGGCCCCTTTTGGGACTCCGCCGCATCGTCTTCTGCGTCACGGGGGGAGGAGGCGGTCGGAAGTGAAGTGCTATTCACATCCGACGAATCCAGGGAGCCGCTCGACGAAGCGGAGAGCTCGTCCTTGGGTGGGCTACATGGTTGTATTCGGCGTTAGAAGACACTACGCGACAAAGGAAAAATCATGAGTTATTCCGGAATCTGGACACTTACGATCTCGCCAGGGGCTTGGCCCTTGGGGGCCACTCCTCTTCGCCGTCGTCGGCGTTGGTGGAATAGTCCGGAGGAAGGGTCCTTCCCTTCCTGGACCCTCTGGCCTCCCCAGTTAGGGAGGCCTTCCTTTTCTTCTCTCCCCCCGATGGGGGAGAAGCCTCCTTTTTCTCCTCCTTGTCTTCACGGGAGGAGTCCGCCTCGGAGTCATCGGACGATGAGTCCGATAGCACCTGGCGCCGGGAACTCCTCCGAGTTCCCATGGCCTTCTTCTTGGCCTTCTTCTCCGGCACCTCGTAAGGCGCCGGAGCCAGCAGCCCCGTTCGTTGGGCGTCCGCTGGGTCTTCGGGCAAGGGAGCCGGACAGTTAACCTGCCCGGACTTCTTCTGCCAAGCCTGTCAAAGGTAAGGGAGTTTAGATCCCGCATAAAGTCAAACTATGAAAAACAAGTGTCCCGTAAAGGGAAAAATAGCTTACCTCGCCGGCTTGACGCTGCGAGCTGAATCCGCAATCTTCGGTAGCGGATGCGGGAGCCTCGGCGCCCTTGAACAGCACCTTCCGGGTGTCTTCGTATGCAGTGTCGAAGAGCCTGCTCAAGGTCTAGTGCTGTGCCGGATCAAACTCCCACAAGTTAAAGGCCCGTTGTTGGCACGGGAGGATCCGGCGGACGAGCATGACCTGGACCAGGTTGACAAGCTTGATCTTCTTGTTCACAAGGTTTTGGACGCAGGTTTGGAGTCCGGTCAGCTCTTCCAAGTCACCCCATGTCAGGCCCTTCTCTTTCCAGGAGGTGAGCCGTTTGGGGATGCCAGATCTGAATTCGGGGGCCGCTGCCCATTCAGGGTCACGCGGCTCGGTGATGTAGAACCACCCCGATTGCCACCCTTTGATGGTTTCCACGAAGGCGCCCTCGAGCCATATGACGTTGGGCATCTTGCCCACCATGGCACCTCCGCACTCCGCCTGCTGGCCGTCCACTACCTTCGGCTTGACATTGAAGGTCTTCAGCCATAAGCCGAAGTGGGGTTTGATGCGGAGGAAGGCCTCGCACACAATGATAAACGCTGAGATGTTGAGGATGAAATTCGGGGCCAGATCATGGAAATCCAGGCCGTAATAGAACATGAGCCCCCGGACAAACGGGTGGAGTGGGAAGCCCAGTCCGCGGAGGAAATGGGGAAGGAACACCACCCTCTCATGGGGCCTGGGGGTGGGGATGAGCTGCCCCTCGTCTGGAAGCCGGTGCGCAATGTCGCTATGCAGGTATCCGGCTTTCCTCAGCCTTTTGATGTGCCCTTCCGTGACGGAGGAGGCCATCCACTTGCCTCCCGCTCCGGACATGGCTGGAGAAGGTTGAGGTGAGATGTGCGGACTTGGGCGCTGGAGCTCGAGTGCGCGGAAATGGATAAGCAAAGAAGGAAGAAGGCGTAGGTAAAAAGGTGGATCCTTATCCCCTTATATGGACGGACGAAACTATGCGTCCCCACCAGCCTGGTAAAACTCGCTTATCTCCCAAGCGCCGTAATCAATGGCGCGGTTGGGTTACCCACGCCCGTATTGATGAGAATCCCAGAATAAGGGGACACGATCTCTGCTTTGACAAGACGTGCCAAGGAAACCGCCTCGCTAAACGCGCTGAGGTGGAACAGTAAAAACGATTCGAATAAAGGCTTGGCCGTGGTGTGATGTCACGCCGCGGAATACGTCAGCAGACTGAACTTGTGTAAATATTATTCTCTCTACGGTGGTATGTGGAACTTATTTTGCAAAGCCGGACACTATCCTTGTGTTCAAAATCTTCTATGAAGTATTCGGAGGAGGAACCCACCTTGCAATGCTGAAGACAATATGCGCGCTGGACTCGTCGTCATTGAAGCCTGGTTCAGGGGCTACTGAGTGAGTCCTGGACTAGGGGGTGTCCGGATAGCCGAACTATCATTGTTGGCCGGACTCCTGGACTATGAAGATACAAGATTGAAGAATCCGTCCCGTGTCCGGATGGGACTTTCCTTGGCGTGGAAGGCAAGCTTGGCAATACGGATATGTAGATCTCCTACCATTGTAACCGACTCTGTGTAACCCTAGCCCTCTCCTGTGTCTATATAAACCGGAGGGTTTTAGTCCGTAGGACGAACAACAATCATACCATAGGCTAGCTTCTAGGGTTTAGCCTCTCCGATCTCGTGGTAGATCTACTCTTGTACTACCCATATCATCAATATTAATCAAGCAGGAGTAGGGTTTTACCTCCACCGAGAGGGCCCGAACCTGGTAAAAACATCGTGTCCCTTGTCTCCTGTTACCATCCGCCTAGACGCACAGTTCGGGACCCCCTACCCGAGATCCGCCAGTTTTGACACCGACACCCTTCCTCTTTCTAGGGTTAGCATTGGATTAGCTCATTTTTGTGTGAGAGCCTTGCTCATCCACTTGGATACTTCTCCTCGGAGTTCACGATCTCTTTGGAGAAGATCCCCCAAGCGGATTCAAGACCCCTTTTGATGCGGAGCATCCCACGTTCATCCCCATGTACACTCCAACTACTCTCCAAGCCCCAAGAGGACTTATGACGAGACCTCAACTAGACGCCATTGGACACAAGGTGAACCCGCTCCTTTCCGAACCTTCACTTTCTACATGTGAGACATGGCTACTACCTCCAACGTGTGTTCTATGCATGATCAGGTACTTGGAGGAAAGCCACGAAGCCACCACATCCAACGGAAGAGCTAGCGAGGACGCCAAGTACAAGGACCAAGAGACGAAGCTGCCCGAAGCTACAGCCATCGGACGACCGGTCCAGCCCGGACGTCCGGACCCTGAAGGTCACGCCAGCCCAAGGAAACCAGGCCAACACACGCTACAGCGGCCAGACGTCCGACGACTCCCAGGCCCCGGACGACCGAACCCCTCTGGACGTCCGGTACTTCTCCACCCGAGCCAAATTTACGGAAGTCTGAAGACTCCCGGACTCCGGACCTTCCCGAGCCTCCGGACGACCGGAACCCACCGGACGTCCGACCCCTGTCTACGCACAGTGTATTGGACTGAGTCCATGTATCCCCCAACTTACCCCTTCGTGGCCCATGACTATATATACTCATCCACCTCCTCCTAGTTAGAGTTAGCGTTGATTTAGCTCATTTGTGAGATAGAGCCTCACTCATCCATCGGATCTCCTCCTCGTGAGAGACCGCGGCCTCTTCGGAGAAGATCCAGTTGGATTCAAGACCCCTTTACGGGAAGATCCCCTCGTGGATTCAAGACCTCCTCTAGGAGAAGAACGGCTACCCTTGTATCTTTCCTTTGTTGATTTTGAATCTTGTGCTACGTTATGTGTTCGGTGATCTAGCCCTTGTGTGATCGATTACTTGTCGGTTTAGTGAGTTTCTCTTATTCCTCTTCGTGTTCTTCCTCATGTTCTTCCGCTCGTTCATCGTGTTTCCCCCTAGGATCCACTCCAAATGTGAAAGATCGGCCCCATAGGGATCCGCCCTACATCATCTTGGTATCATGAGCCATGTTGATCACGTTTTTGGAGCCCCTACCCCTCTTTTTCTAGCTTGATTTTGTTGATTTCGTCCTAAATCCGAAAATTCCCACCAAAAATAGCCCCCAATTTTTTTTGTGATTTGTTGGTTTGATGATGTTTTGTTGATTTTGATCCATGGATTTGCTTGGTTTCGAGTGGATCTAGCATTTCCCCAAGTTTCCCCATCTTTCATCCACGAAATCCTGCGAATTTTGACCCCGAAATCTCCATTTTCCGCCCAAAATCGCGTCCCCGAACTCGCATCTCGCGTTGACCCCGACCCACCGGACAACCGACGTTTTATGGACGTCCGGACCCCAACGAAGCACAGGACGTCCGACCTTTCCAGACGCCGCAACACCTAACCCGAGCCAAATTTGTGGATTTCCGACTTTCCCGGACGTCCGACGCCCCGGACATCCGACCTTTACGGACGTCCGTAACCTGTAGATTCCCACTTCGGCTGATTCTTGTTTCGTCCATAACTAATTCATCCAAACTCCGATTTTGACGTTCTTTAGCTCGTTTTGGAGCTCTTGATATCCCCCTTTCCACAAAAATACCACCAACATCATTTGACTCCATCAAATTTTGTGAATATTGGCATCTTTGCCTAGGGCCACCACCATATCATCCGCATAGCCACTACCGACTTCCACAACCTAACCAATTTTGTTCACCATAGCATTAGTGGTTGCTTGAGTAGTGATTCGAGTCTCCTAAGGTGTTTCGGCTACTTAGGGACGATTGCTTCTTCATCAACCACCACCACCACTTCCGCATAGGCTTACCCACCATAAACTTCCGACCACCCAAAGTTAACACAATTTTTGTTTGAGCTTGTTTTAGTTGTGGCTTGTGTCTCCTAAGGTGTTTCGGCTACTTAGGGACGGCAACTTCAACATTGACTCGCATAACCCATCATCTCACTTCCTTTTTGCCTAGTGCAAAACCGCCACCGCTTTCCGCTACCACCATTTGACTTTTGTCCTTGAGATTTTGAGTTCGCGGTTTTTCCGTTTCCTAAGGTGTTTCGGCTACTTAGGGACGAGTCTCCATCTTCTTGGTATCTACATCAAGAACACCGCCACTCATCATCGCAAAGGACGGTAACCTCGACGACACCATTGTATATTCCCCTTGCCATTGCATTGTTAACCCCTAGCCCATTTTGCGTTACTTGCCTATCGAGACTAGCCATTTGAGTATTGCCGGCAACGTTACTTCTGCACTTAGTGATCATACTTCCCATATCATACATACCATATCATTGTGGTGCATATATTGGTATCATATCTCGTGTCACAAGTTTGTTCCCGCATATACACAATTGCTATCTTGGTTTGTGCATTGTGCAAAATTGGCCATAAAAAAGAGAAGAAATAAAGCTTTTAAGCAAAAGAGAAAGAGCAAAGAAGCTTGTAAGCAAGTGCCATAGAATCATACCACATTGCACATAAGATTGTCATATCCGATCATCTTGGATCATCTTGAGAGAAACACCAAGAACCATACATACATAGCATACTTGGGATAGAAAGTTTATCCATTTTGCATCTTATAGGTTGTGCACAAGTGTCGTATCCGCATATTGAGCAATCGTGCTAGCGTCTCTCTTGAGTTGTGCAACACGAGCATTTTCCGTGGATTCCACATTTTGTGCTCACTCCTTGGTTGCATGACCCCATTTATCTATCCGTGTGTGTGTTTCCGTGTGCCATTCTTTGCTATTGGTCCACTTGTTTCACTTGCGAATTTGTGAATCTCTTTCAACATTATTGACTCTTGCTAACATTTTGCATCAAATTTTTGTGCCACTATCCTCACCGAGCTCCACCCAAAGCCTTACTTGTGTAGGTGTGAGAACCGACAAGGATTGGTACCAACAGTGCTATTTCATTGTCCGCATTTGAGTGAACTTGATTCATCGTCAACATCGGTCAAGGTACATTGGTATAAGTTCTTCTCTTTCTCCCACTCATATTTGCTCGAGTCTTGTGATGGATAGGCAAGGCATTCCCTCTCCGGTCTACCACAACAACGACGGCGTGAACAACTACATCTCCAAAGCGTCCATCTTCGATCTACAACGACAAATGCAAGGCGCACAATCAAGATTGCGAGAGCGCATCGAGAACATCTCCATCAACATTCGTCACTCTAAAGCAAGGAAAAGGGACTACATCGACAAGAAGCTTTCCGCACATAAAGAGGAGCAAGATGCACGGATGGAGGAGATTAGAGCCTTGATCAAGTCTTCTTCCCCTTTGTCATCTTCAAGGCGGCGACATTCAAGCCACAAGTCTTCGGAGCGCAAAAACGATGCAAGTGAAAATCGTCCTCGTCCACATCTACATGGCAACCACCATCACGTTCGTGATCAACATCGTCATGAAAGGCAAGTCACCTCCAATCAACATGTGCACGACGACAACGAACGACATCTACTACGAGCTCAAACACGACAACGACATCATCATCATGAAGATGCTCCACAAGCGCAAATGCACAAGTCCCAACAAGCCCTACTTCACGCCAAGTCCAAGCTTCATGAGCAAAAGAGAAGACCGTGAGACGACCACCACCAAGACGGCGCTACGGCTACATCAACCACTTCGGCATCTTCGCCAAGTGTTCTCAAGGCATCTTCGCCTTTGGATGTACGACATCTTCGCCTACTTCCCACGAGTACGCCTACAACAACTTCATCAAGTCCAAGGCGGCCACCTAGAAGCGAGGGTGACACTTCCATCTTCGGAAGCCCCTCAAGGAAGATGGCCGAGCATGGGAAACTCCCTTTGGTCATGGAGACGAGCTATGAGGTGCCACGTCATATGGGCCTCCAACAACAAGACGGCGACAAGAAGGTCGAGCAAGGGCCATCCCCTTCGACCACGGCGATAGGAGTTGAGCATGGAGACATTTGCACCTACATCTCTCCGACACCCACATATGTCAAGATGCCCCAAGTGCCATGTGAGGAGATCCACCACCACATGAGTGACATGAGTGACTCCACCATACGTGACATTGAGAGCATTTCCTATGAGAGGATGAGTGTGACCACCACTAGCCCCACACATGAGAGCATGCCACACATCCTATGTGAGGTTGAGCGCCATTTGAGTGACTCCACCAATCATATGAGTGAGAGCATCCTTGAGGGAGTGAGTGAGCCACAACACTCAGAGAATGAGGTAGTTGACACGGCATGTGAGGCCACTATGATTTCTAACGACTTAACCTCTACTCCTAGTGTGTTTTCTTCTTTGGTGCTAGGTCTCCTACGTGACGACATGCCTATCCTCGACGAGTCCATCCCTCCAATGGAAAAACCGATGGCCATGGTGGACGATGATGCACCCCCACATGGTTCCATCAAGATGAAGATGACAACAAGTGGATCTTCAACACCTCACCTACAACACATGAGCAACGCTCCAAAGGTAACATAGGTGATGGTGCTTCTCTTGTCCCACTAGTGGACTCTCTTGACATTGATTGCTCCCATGATGTTGACCCACCTATTCCCATGCTTCATGCTAGTGAGACTTCTTCATGCCTTGACTTACCTATTTATGATGAATATGATGATGAGCATGTTGAGTTGCCTAGTTGTGATGCTATGCTCCATAGGATATCATGTGAAAATTCTTTTGGTCACATCATGTTTGACAACCCATTGAACTTGTCATATGCTATGGCTGAGATCTCCCATATTGCATCCCTACAATCTCAACATAGTAACTATGCATGCCCCATACAATGCAATCCCATTTGCACTTATGGCATAGATGACGAGATGATGGTCATTGGCTTTTGTTTTTCATGTGATGATATTGCCATGCTTCCTTTACATGATTTGTGCAATTCATCTACTATGCCATGCCATGATCACATTATTCCATATATGCATTGTTTTGGATGTTGTCAATACTCTCCACGTGATGTTTCTACTCTTACTCATGAGGAGACCCCCATAGTTTCCTCATACATATTAGGAGATCTTGATGCATTTCATACTTTGCATGATTCCCATGATAGTGTACATCATATGAATTCCATGAATCACAATGCTCTAGATATTGCTCGTGATGCATTACATAATTTGAGTCTCCATTATGCTATACATAATAACAAACATGTCATGATGGACGACATGTTTATATATCACACATATCATTTATTTGAGTATTGGATGTTTTGTGCTAACCGACACATGCACGTGCGCATCATAATGGATGATGTGTACATATACCATGCACACACAATTTTTCCTTTGGCTTTGTTTTGTGTAGGTACTCATGTATACTCGTCAACCTCTCAATCCCAAGAGTTGACGAAACGAGCTCTTGAGAGCACGGATGCTTTGGGATCCCGTGGACTATCCTTACCACCGTTCCCTTCGCGCAAGGACTACGCGCATCTCTTTTACTTGGCTCTCACACGACTATGGGCTATCTACCACTTGTCACCTTATGCCCATTCTAGCGTGTTCACTTTGCATGTTATGCTTGTTTCTATGCCTTTGCCATGCAATTGTGACCCTTGCTTGCATCTACCCATGATTCACCATTATGATACTTCTATGTGTATTTGCATGCTTGGGAGATCCTTGTTGCTTTTGCAATGTTTATCATGTGCCTCATGCTATTGTTGATTCTTGTGTTGGGAGAGTCATGATGACCCATTGCTATTTACATATGGCTTCTCACCAATACATTAATGCTATTTTCCTCACGTCTTGCTTTCATGCTTGTGCTATGTCATGTGAAGTATTCATGCCCACTATTTGCACCAATGACATGCTTGCCATGATTCCTCCTAGTATGTTGCATCTTCGCACTCCTAGATTGCTTGGCTTGATTGCTATGATTGCTTGCTTGGTTGCATCACCCATGTTCCACTCTTATTCGCTTTCTTGGGTTGATGACGTATATGTTCATGCCTCTCACATAATATATCTTGATCATTGTCTCTTGTGGCCATTAGTTGCCTCTTTCATATCCACTTGTATTGAGTGCAAAAATCCTATGCTTATTGATCCTAGAGACTTTGACACCTTACTTGTGATGCATGCTTGTTTGATTGAGCCTATTGCATTTGGTTGTTCTTGCATCATATGCCTCCATACTATGCAATACTCCCTTGTCATTTCTTATGATGAGCATCATACATACACTTGTCGGGTTTCTTACCACATGAATGATTAGTTTTGCCATTTCGCTAACCTCATTTGTTTTTCCAAGTGTTTGTCATGTTCTTTCATTTTGAAGGATTTACAAGGCGGTACCACCACGAGACATATTGGTTATGTGAAGGCATACAAGATGTGCAACTCCATCATCCTTGAGAAACTAATAAAGGTGACCTCCTTCTCTCTGAGCCATCCTCAAATACGCATATTGGATGGGTCAATCTTTCATTATTGTTTCCTTCTTGTTGTCTACATGATACATCTCGTGAACGGAGGAGCGACAGTGGAGATTGGCTACATGGACCTTCACATTGAGGAGCGCTCGCACTTATTGGATGCACCTTCGGAACTCCACTCATGCCTCGATATCGAGCTTTGTTACACCAACACCTCCATATTTCTTGATTGTGCTCATACATGTCATGCTCGATGGACATATCATACTCACCACAAGTTTGCACTCCATGCATGGATTGACTCACATTATGCTTATCTTCTTGCATCTATTTCCATGTCATCCATGATATATGAGCTTGTGCAATTCCTTAGCAAATTTGTTGTGATCTACCTTGATGGCATATTCATACATCATGATCATATTATCCACCATCAATTGCATGATAACATACACATGTTGAGCATCTATTGCCATATTCATGCTATTGATAAACCGTCTCACTATGAAATCATTTTGCACCGTGGTTGCATTAATCATATTTACAACACATTTGTGTGCACAATGATTGCATTTCCTCCCATGAATGATTTGCATCTCATTCTAGATCATCTTGATAAGCTTCATGCACTTTGTCACGACCAATCTTGCCGCACGGACTCATTCTTACATGATGGACACTTTGTGTGCGCTAACCATTGTATTTCCGAGTGTTGCTTGTGTTTGCTCTTTTTGCATGTCTATCACTCCGGCGACACCTTGGACTACTTGGATTGCACCATGTCTTCAACTTCGTCCAACTACAAGTCCGTCTACGACAACCGTTTCCATGGTGATGAGTATCACGATCCGAGGTCGGATCTTTCCCAAGGGGGGGGGGGGGATGATGCGGAGCATCCCACGTTCATCCCCATGTACACTCCAACTACTCTCCAAGCCCCAAGAGGACTTATGACGAGACCTCAACTAGACGCCATTGGACACAAGGTGAACCCACTCCTTTCCGAACCTTCACTTTCTACATGTGAGACATGGCTACTACCTCCAACGTGTGTTCTATGCATGATCAGGTACTTGGAGGAAAGCCACGAAGCCACCACATCCAACGGAAGAGCTAGCGAGGACGCCAATACAAGGACCAAGAGACGAAGCTGCCCGAAGCTACAGCCACCGGACGACCGGTCCAGCCAGGACGTCCGGCCCCTGAAGGTCACGCCAGCCCAAGGAAACCAGGCCAACACACGCTACAGCGGCCGGACGTCCGACGACTCCCAGGCCCCGGACGACCGAATCCCCCCGGACGTCCGGTACTTCTCCACCCGAGCCAAATCTACGGAAGTCCGAAGACTCCCAGACGTCCGGACCTTCCCGAGCCTCCGGACGACCGGAACCACCGGACGTCCGACACCTGTCTGCGCACAGTGTATTGGACTGAGTCCATGTATCCCCCAACTTACCCCTTCGTGGCCCATGACTATATATACTCCTCCACCTCCTCCTAGTTAGAGTTAGCGTTGATTTAGCTCATTTGTGAGATAGAGCCTCGCTCATCCATCGGATCTCCTCCTCGTGAGAGACCGCGGCCTCTTCGGAGAAGATCCAGTTGGATTCAAGACCCCTTTACAGGAAGATCCCCTCGTGGATTCAAGACCTCCTCTAGGAGAAGAACGGCTACCCTTGTATCTTTCCTTTGTTGATTTTGAATCTTGTGCCACGTTATGTGTTCGGTGATCTAGCCCTTGTGTGATCGATTACTTGTTGGTTTAGTGAGTTTCTCTTGTTCCTCTCCGTGTTCTTCCTCGTGTTCTTCCGCTCATTCATCGTGTTTCCCCGTAGGATCCACTCCAAACGTGAAAGATCGGCCCCATAGGCATCCGCCCTACATCACCTTTCTAGGGAAGATCATCAAGACCTCCTCACGGAGAAGAACGGTTCCTTTGTATCCTTACCTTTGTTGATTGTGGATCTTGAGTTACTCTTTGTGTTCGGTGATCTAGCACTTGTGTGATTGATTCCTTGTCGGTTTAGTGATTCTCTCTCGTTTTCCTCGTGTTTCCCTTTTGTGCTTCCGCGTGTTCTTCGTGTTTTCCTGTAGGATCCACTCCAAACGTGAAAGATCGGCCCCTAGGGTTCCGCCCTACATCATCTTGGTATCATGAGCCACGTTGATCACGCTTTTGGAGCCCCTACCTCGTGTTTTCTAGCTTGATTTTGTTGTTTTCGTCCTAAATTCGAAAACCCCCACCAAAAATAGCCCCAATTTTTTTTTGTGATTTGTTGGTGTGATGAAATTTTGTTGGATTTGGTCCATGGGTTTGTGTTGCTGTGTGTGGATTTAGCTTTCCCCACCCTCCCCACCCTTTTCCATCCACCAATTTCTCCGAATTTTGCCCTGGAGTTGCAATTTTCCCCGTGGAGTTGCAATTTTCCCCGTGGAGTTCTTCGTGTTCGTCCCCGCCAGAGCCCAGACATCCGCCCCGTGTCCACCGGACATCCGGCGCCCCGGACATCCGACAGCTGGCCCGGACATCCGGCCCCTGGAAGCAGCAACTCCATCTCCCACGCCCACTTCCGCATACTTTCGCCCAATTTTGCCCCGGTACCCACGCCTCCTTCCACATACCCACAACACCTTCCACAAACACCACCACCGCTAACCGCTACCTCCTATGTCGATTTTGACACGTTTTGGTCTTTGAGATTTTGAGTTATGGTTCCCGTGTCCTATTGTGTTTCAGCTATATAGGTACGGTTCGACGTCACCATCACCACCACTCATCTCCTTCGACTACTCAACATCGCCAAGGACGGTAACTTCAACGACATCTTTGTCATACCTTGCAATTGCATTGATACCCCACATGGCCTTACTTTTGCGTAGCTTACCCATCGAGACTAGCTATTGAGTATTGCCGGCAACGTGACTTGTGCACATTAGTGATCATACTCCATAGCATACATACCATACCACCGTGGTGCATATCTTGGGATCCACTTGTGTGTCACATAGTTGTCATAGCATACACAATTGCTATCTTGGTTCGTGAAGTTTTGCATAAGAAAAGAGCTCAAAAGTGAAAGAGCCACCCAAGCTTTTAAGCAAAGAGGAAAGATAAGCAAAGAGCTTATAAGCAAGAACCATAGCATCATACTACATTAAGATTGTCATATAAGATCATCTAGGATCATAGCACCGAAATACCATACATATAGCATACTTGGGATAGAGATCGTTGCATTTTGCCTAGTAGGTTGTGCACAAGTTCCGTATCCGCCTATTGTGCAATCGTGCTAGCGTCTCTCTAGTATTGTGCAACTAGAGCATTTTCGTGGATTCCGCATTTTGGCTCACTTTTGGTTTGCACAATCCCATTTATCTATTTGCATGTGTGTTTCCGTGTACCCATACTTGCTTGGTATACTTGTTGCATTTGCAAATTTGTGAATCTTTTCCAACATTATTGAATCTCGCTTTCAATTGCATCAAATTTTGTGCCACCATCCTAACCAAGCTCCACTATAAGCTTTTACTTGTGTAGGTGTGAGAACCGACAAGAATTGGTACCAATAGTGCTATTTCATTGTCCGCATTTGAGTGAACTTGATTCATCTTCAACATCGGTCAAAGGTACATTGGTATAAGTTCTTCTCCTTCTACCACTCACATTTTGCTTGAAATGATGGATAGGCCAAGTACTTCTACCAACCCACTCTTCATCGGGGAAGACGACGACATGTCATCATACGTCACCAAGAGCCACCTCTTTGTTGCACAACGAGCGTTGCATCAAGAGCAACAAGCAATGAATGACCGCATCGACAACCTCACCACCGACTTGCGACTCTCCGAGCAACATACAAGAGACTACTTTGACAACAAGCTCAATGCACACAAGCAAGAGAACGATGCAAGAATGGACGAGATCCTTGCCTTGTTGGTGAACCGGCCTCCTTCTACATCTTCATACTCAAGATGGAGCCACTCAAGTCGACACTCCAACGACTCCTTCTCCGGCTCAAGTACACCGTCATCGAACACTCTTCGACGAGCCACGCATCAAGACCGTCATGCATCTCGCAACCCGCTACACGTCAAGCATTCACAAGAGCAAGTTGATGAGCAAGTCCCTCGTCCTCAATCAAACCAAGTCGCGTTTGCTCAAGCTCAAGAACGACAACGTCTTCATCGCCAAGAAGAAGAAGAACGAGCGCGTCTACACCAAGAGCAACAAGACGCCGAGGCTCAACGTCTTCAACAACAACAACGAGAAGCACAAGCTCTAGAGGCGAAACGTGCCCTTCAAGCATCAAGTCGAGCTATCGCCAACCGCAATCGCGAATGGCGCAATCAAGAGGAAGCCCTTCGAGAAGAAATCCAAGAGAGGAACTACCATCCGTGTGTCCAACGTCAAGCTACACAAGCTCCTTAACAAGCTCGTCAAGCTCCACCTCAACCTCAAGTTCAACAAGAGCAAGGTGATCATGGACTTCCTCCACGCCAAGAGCAACATGAGGATGATTACCCTCCATGACAAGGGCGTCATCATCACCATCGCCAACAACACAATGAAGTGCAACGCTATGGCAAGCTCAAATTCACAATGCCAAAGTTCAATGGAAGCAATGATCCCGAAGAGTACCTCTCATGGGCATTGAAGGTCGACAAAATCTTTTGTTTGCACAACTATGAGGAAGAGAAGAAGATCGCTATGGCATCACTAGAGTTCCAAGACTATGTGCTCATATGGTGGGAACAAGTCCTTGAGCGCCGACAAGCAAGAGGTGAACCTCCAATCACCACTTGGGCTCCAATGAAGGATGTCATGCGAGCACGTTTTGTGCCCACATACTACAACCGCGATCTCTTCAAGAAGCTACAACTCCTCAAACAAGGAACAAAGAGTGTTGAAGAATACTACAAGGAAATGGAGATTGCCATGATTCGAGCCAATGTCACGGAGGATGATGAGAAAACTATGGCACGATTCTTGAATGGACTCAATCATCCCATCAAGAAGATCACCGACTTCCAACCCTACTCCAACCTCATTGAGCTCGTGCATCAAGCTACAAAGGCGGATTGTCAAGTGCAAGATGACTTCAAGTACGCCAAGTACTCATCCAAGACCTACGGCTTCTCCAATAACCAAGCTTCAACAACTACTCCAACTTCGACATCAACCAAGCCTTCTCCAAGCAACGACGACAAGTCAAGTTACAAGAAAACTTCGACAAGTTCAAGTCGTCTTCCTCCTACTACAAGCAACTTCAAGCCGCGCGCTTCGTCATCTACTCCAACCGATGAGACCGTCAAGACAAGCTCCTTCAAGTGTTTCACTTGCGGCGGCCGACGCCACAAGTCCTGTGAATGCACAAACAAGCACACCATGATCCTCAACAACGATGGCACCTACGACTCAATGAGTGAAGATGAAATGGAAGCTATTGAGCAAGTGGCCATGCATAGGCGAGTGAATGAAGATGAAGATGACCATGTCTTTTGTGATGAAGATACGAGCCCCGCTCTTGTTGTCTCCACGGTCTTGACTCTTCAACATCAACAAGAAGAAGACCAACGATGCCACATCTTCCACACAAAGGCCAGCATCAATGGAAGGTCCGTCAAGGTCATCATCGACGGAGGTAGTTGCCACAACTTGGCAAGTGAAGAACTATGCTCCAAGCTTCAATTGGTAAAGAGGAAGCACCCGCACCCCTACAAGGTTCAATGGCTAAGTGACTCCGGCACTATACGAGTTGAGCATACGGTCCAAGTATCCTTCAAAATTGGTACATATGAGGACACTTTGGAGTGTGATGTGGTCCCAATGACCGTTTGCCACCTCCTTCTTGGTCGACCATGGCAATTCGACCGTGGTGTCTTCCACAACAGGCGTACTAACCACTATAGCTTCAAGATTAAAGGGAAGGAATTTGTGCTACGACCTATGTCTCCTAGTCAAGTGATAGCCGACAAGGAAGCCAACCACCATAGAGAGAAGAGTCAAAAAGACATCCACCAAAAAGTGAGTGAGAGACACAAGCCAAACTTGAGCGCCTCTTCGCATAGAGAGAAAAACCTCATACTATTTGCCACAAAAAGTGAGATGAGAGAAGTGTGTGAGAACCCATCGAGTGTGATGCACTTCGTCCTTGTGTGCAAGGATGGAGAACCAAAAACTAACACCATTCACGAGCTACCTTTGGTGTTTCAATCTCTTTTGCAGGAATTTCAAGATGTTTTCCCCGATGAGCTACCTCCGGGTCTACCTCCTCTACGAGGCATTGAGCATCGAATCGACCTCATCCCCGGAGCGCCACTTGCAAACAAAGCTCCATACCGTGTCAATCCCGAAGAAACCAAGGAGATTCAATGGCAAGTACAACAACTAATCGACAACGGTCATGTACGTGAAAGCTTAAGCCCTTGTGTCGTTCCGGTCATACTTGTGCCTAAGCCCGATGGAAGTTTCCGCTTGTGTTCCGATTGTAGACCTATAAATGCTATTACCGTTTGCTATAGGCATTCCATTCCTCACTTAGATGATATGCTTGATGAACTTAGTGGAGCCAACTTTTTCTCAAAAATTGATCTTAAAAGTGGCTATTACCAAATACGCATTTAAGAGAGTGATGAATGGAAAACTGCTTTCAAAACCAAATTTGGCCTATATGAGTGGTTAGTTATGCCTATGGGTTTATCGGAGGCTCCCGGTACTTTCGTGCGTCTCGTGCATTATGTGCTTCGCCCTTATATTGGAGTCTTTGTTGTGGTTTACTTCGATGATATTCTTGTGTTTAGCAAAACCATGAAAGAACATCTTAATCATGTTAGGGATGTTTTGCAAACCCTTCGCAAGGAAAGCCTTTATGCAAACATGAAAAAGTGCACATTTGGTGTTGACAAAGTGGTTTTCTTGGGTTTCGTTGTATCTTCCAAGGGTGTCCATGTTGATGAAACTAAAATTGAAGCAATTAAAACTTGGCCCCAACCCACCAATTTGCAACAAGTGCGTAGTTTTCTTGGTCTCGCAGGTTTTTATCGACGCTTTGTGAAAGATTTTAGCACAATTGCCGCTCCTTTGCATGCCTTGAGTAAGAAGAATGCTCCTTTTGTTTGGGGATCTTTGCAATCCACCGCTTTTGATGAGCTCAAGTCTTTGCTTACTCATGCTCCGATTCTTGCTTTGCCCAACTTTGACAAAACTTTTGAGGTTCATTGTGATGCAAGTGGTACCGGAATTGGCGGAGTTTTGATGCAAGAAAAACGTGCCATTGCATATTTTAGTGAAAAACTCTCCGGTGCTCAACTTAACTATCCCATCTATGACAAAGAATTGTATGCCTTAGTGTGCGTGCTACATGTTTGGGAACATTATCTTAGACCTCATGAGTTTGTCATCCATACCGATCATGAAACGCTTAAATACTTAAAAGGTCAAACTAAGTTGAACAAGCGTCATGCCAAATGGAGTGAATTTATTGAATCATTTTCCTATGTGATAAAGTACATTAAGGGTAAGGAAAATGTAGTTGCCGATGCATTTTCACGCATATGCATGCTTGTCACTAAACTTGAGTTGAATGTTATTGGCTTTGAGCACATAAAAGACTTGTATGCTAATGATCCATCTTTTGCTATTCCTTATGCTAAGTGTTTAACGCATACTTCTTGGGAACAATATTACATCAAGGATGGTTATCTTATGAGAGCTAACAAAATTTTCATTCCCGAGTCTTCTCTTCGTTTGCTCCTTTTGCAAGAGGCTCATGGAGGCGGACTCATGGGACATTTCGGACGCGACAAGACATTCGCCACGCTATCTAAGAACTACTTTTGGCCCAAGATGTTCCGTGACGTCTCACGCTTCACCACCCGATGCTCTACATGTCGCAAAGCTAAGTCTAAAGCTCAATCCCATGGTCTTTACATGCCTCTTCCTATTCCTTATCAACCTTGGGAAGACATTAGCATGGATTTTGTACTTGGTTTGCCTAGAACTCAAAATGGCAAGGATTCCGTGTTTGTTGTTGTGGACCGATTTTCTAAGATGGCACATTTCATCCCTTGCAACAAGATAGACGATGCTTCACATGTTGAAAATCTCTTTTGTAGGGAAATCTTGCGTCTCCATGGAGTACCAAAGACAATCGTCTCCGACCGCGACGTCAAGTTCTTGAGTTACTTTTGTCAGACCCTATGCGCCAAGCTCGGAATCAAGCGCTTGTTCTCATCCGCATACCATCCTCAAACCGATGGCCAAACGGAGGTGACGAACCGTACACTCTCCACTCTACTTCACGTGTTGATCAAGAAGAACATCAAGGAGTGGGAGGAGTGTCTACCCATCGCCGAGTACGCCTACAATCGTGCAAGACATTCGATGACCGGCAAGTCCCCCTTCGAGGTCGTCTACGGCTTCAACCCGTTGTCCCCATTGGACATTCTACCTCTTCCTCTACAAGAGCGAACCAACCTCGACGCAAGTGCCCGTGCAAGCTACATCAAGAAGATGCATTAAGATACAAGACACACCATCGAGCGCCAAGTACAACGACTCGCGACCAAGCTCAACGTCAACAAGCATCCCATGATATTCAACATTGGAGACCTCGTGTGGCTACACCTTCACAAGGACCGTTTCCCCAACGAACGCAAGTCCAAGCTTCTCCCTCGAGCCGACGGACCCTTCAAGGTGCTAGCACGCTACAACAACAATGCTTACAAGATCAATCTCCCACGCGACAAGTACAACGTGAGCGACATCTTCAACGTCTCCGATCTCTCCCCATACCATGGTGATGAGGATTTCGATCCGAGATCGGATCATTCCCAAGGGAGGGGAGATGATGCGAAGCATCCTACGGTCATCCCCATGGACCTACATTCATCTCATAAAGAGCCAAGAGGACCTATGACACAAGCACGAACTAGAGCTCTCGAGAACGAGGTGACTTCTCTCCTTAGTGATATCACATATGATCCACTCGAGACATGGCTACTACCTAAGTCCGATATACTATGCATGATTAGGTGTCAAGAAGAGCCTCCCGAGGATGCATGTGAAGACGGACAAGCCGCCAACTCCACGGATGAAGAGAACCAGCTGAAACGGGCAAGCTTGCCTTCCAGGCCCCGAACATCTGGCCCAGGCCCCGGACATCCAGCCCCTGGAGCGTCTCCATCAGCAACAGCCAAGCCGGCCAAGTCTCCAGGGCCCGGACATCCGGCGTCCCGCCCGGACATTCGGCCCTAGCCCGGAAATCCGGCCAAAGTCCTGGAAATCCGGCGCCACGCGCCAGGAACTACAGAAGCTTAAGCCTCCAGCCCAGACATCCGGCGACTTGGCCCGGACATCCGGCCCCTCCTGAAGCCCCGGACATCCGGCCCGACGCCCGGACATCCGGCTCCGCCTGTCTGCGCACAGTAAAGGGCCGATTCCCATGTACCTCTTCGCCCCCCTAAACTATATATACTCCTTCCCCTTCCTATTTCTAGGGTTAGCATTGGATTAGCTCATCCACTTGGATACTTCTCCTCGGAGTTCACGACCTCTTCGGAGAAGATCCCCCAAGCGGATTCAAGACCCCTTTCTAGGGAAGATCATCAAGACCTCCTCACGGAGAAGAACGGTTCCTTTGTATCCTTACCTTTGTTGATTGTGGATCTTGAGTTACTCTTTGTGTTCGGTGATCTAGCACTTGTGTGATTGATTCCTTGTCGGTTTAGTGATTCTCTCTCGTTTTCCCCGTGTTTCCCCTTTGTGCTTCCGCATGTTCTTCGTGTTTTCCCGTAGGATCCACTCCAAACGTGAAAGATCGGCCCCTAGGGTTCTGCCCTACATCATTTCCATATACTGGTTCTCGCTTATTTACTTTTCCGTTGTTACTATCACAATCACTACAAAATACCAAAAACATTACTTTTGCTATCTTTACTTTTGTTACCGTTACCACTACTATCATATTACTTTGCTACTAAACACTTTGCTGCAGATACTAAGTTTCCAGGTGTGGTTGAATTGACAACTCAGTTGCTAATACTTGAGAATATTCTTTGGCTCCCCTTGTGTCGAATCAACAAATTTGGGTTGAATACTCTACCCTCGAAAACTGTTGCGACCCCCGATACTTGTGGGTTATCATGAAGCCACCGCCCACTCGCCAGCCGCCATAGGGCCCCTCCTCGCCGCCGTCATATGGGGATGCAACGCCGGAGTTCGTCCGTCCTTGGAGCACTAATGGTGTCCAAGAGATTCGGCACAATATTATGATTCCCATCTCTCTCTCTCTCTCTCTCTCTCTCCTGCTATGATGTCTCGTAACTACTCATATGATCTAATGTCTTTGTAGACAGGGATTCCCTAATTAATTTCGCCATCGATTGATTTTCCATGACTCTCTTTAGTCTTTACCTTCTACGGCTGAGTATCTTAATTCTTCACAATCAGGCAATCTGGAGACGCGGACCATGGAGGCGTGCGTAGAGAGATGTCCATGGTTCCATACTTGACGGTGTGGCCCTCCACAAGCTAGAACCTGAAGAACATGCACGCTAGCACCATCTTCACATGCAGGTACGCTGAAACTTTGCCCAGGTAGATTCGCGGCCCCTCCTTGAACAGCGACCCATGGCGTTGCGCACCGTTGCCGGTGATCCACTGCTCTGGCCGGAAGCTAGCAGCATCGGGCCTTCAGTTGTACTGCACCCGCCCCATGGACTAGGGAACGTACATCACCATCCGCCGGCACTCATCTCCTTTCCTTCGATGGTGCCGATGACCTCGCCCATGAGCCGGTATCCCTTATATCTCCCAATTACATCCCTGGGCTGTTTATTTTGCTTCCTGCATATATTTTTTCGCTCATACAATTGGGTGAAATTTGGAGTTCCTCTTCCTTATGTACGTAGCTTCCTCATGCCATCTGATTGATATTGAGTTGTACATAACACTGCCCTACTATCTTACTAATTTACTGTGAGGTTATCCTTCATGGTTTGCAGATTATTATTTTTTAGGCACAGAGATGCATGGATGTCCCCATTAAACAAAGATTTTTGTTCCAGTGATTCCATAATGAAGAAAGAAAGCGTAAACATTGCCATGCAAATGACTATTTGTTAGATAATGATTTCTCGCGCATGCATTTTTCTTCCTTTCTTGCATAATTCTCCAGATTCTACCTTACAGTGGCATTTATCACTTTTCAGGTAAAATGATGAGTTATCTTTGTTTGTTCTAGGAGATATATACCACTGTTGGTAACCAAGGAAAGAAAGGTACTGGCCTTGGTAGATAAACTTTTTTTTCTTCATCGTATTTGATGTTGCATGGCAGAAACAAACACTCCATCTACACGGTTTACTCTTTTGGATTTTTGTCAAATTGTGTTATCTAAATTAGTACAAATGGTGCTTTGTAGGGAGGTGCGTACTGAATGGCTCCACACAGGTTTTGAAGCCCAGAATCAAAACCAGTAGTGCCATTAGTTTTTCAATTAGTATTTGATAGCTCAGGAGGTGCTATTTCCACTATACATTTTAATTTTCGGTAGTGCCCTTGCTGATTGTCTTAATGCTTGACAATTCCATTTTTCTTCCTCTATCTAAGTATCACCCTTTTCCTGCTCAAGTAGCAGATGACTAATATGTTGCTGGCACTTACATATCATTGTTTCTTGCAGGCACCTTCTTCTATCTTCGTCATTTGCAATATCAATTGGATCTCTCAATTGTGAAGTGCTATCTTCGCTACCTACAGTGACAATGTTACTGATTTGTGTCCAATCTCGGTATTCCATCTATTTGATGTATAGCGTCCATAGTCCTCCGATTCATTAGCTCATTCTAATATTTTTTGTCTAGCTTTCTGATGCGGAGCATCCCACGCTCATCCCCATGTACACTATGACTGCTCCCCAAGCCCCAAGTGGACATACGTCGAGACCTCTAACATACGCCATTGGACACAAGGTGAACCCATTCCTAAATGCTTTCCCTTTCCACTTGTGCGAGACATGGTTGCTACCTAATGCAAAGACACTATGTATGCGCAGGAATCGAGGAGACAACCATGGAGATGCTCGAAGCATAGGACAAGTCCACACGGAAGCGGATCAAGAAGTGCCTCAAGTGGAGTCGCCGTGGAGCTACAGTGACCGGACATCCGGCAGGAGCCCGGACATCCGGCGCCACCAACCAGAAGAAGACCAGGGAGAGACAGAAGCCAGGTGACTCTACAACGGCCGGACATCCGGCCGACCCCCGGACATCCGGCGCCCCGCCATGGGCCGGACATCCTGCGCCTGCCCGGAAATCCGGTGCACACTATCCATAGAGCAGAAGAATCGGCCACTCCATCCCGGACATCCGGCCCGCCAGCCCGGACATCCGGCGTCTCGGAAGGCCCGGACATCCGGCTCGACGCCCGGACGTCCGGCCCCCTGCCTGCGTGCAGTGCATCTGGGCCGAGTCCCATGTACCCCTTCGTCACTTAGACTATATATACTCCCCCACCTTCTCCTAGTTAGGGTTAGCAAAGGATTAGCTCATTTGAGATAGAGCTTTGCTCATCCACATGGATCTCCTCCTCGTGAGAGACCGCGGCCTCTTTGGAGAAGATCCACCATGGATTCAAGACCCCTTTACCGGAAGATCCCTCGTGGATTCAAGATCTCTCGGAGATGAACTACCGCCGCTTGTATCGTCCTTTGCTGGATTTGGACCGTGTATCTCTATGTGTTTCTTGGATCTAGCACATGTGTGATCATATTCTCGTTGGTTGAGTGTTTCTCTTGGTTTCCCCTCATGTTCTTCCGTGCGTTCTTCGTGTTCCCCGTAGGATCCACTCCAAATGTGAAAGATCAGCCCCTAGGGTTCCGCCCTACATCATCTTGGTATCACGAGCCACGTTGATCATGTTTTTGGAGCCCCTACCCCGTGTATTCTAGCTTCATTTTGTTGATTTCGTCCTAAATCCGAAAATCCCCACCAAAAATAGCCCCCAATTTTTTTGTGATTTGTTGGTTTGATGATGTTTTGTTGATTTTGATCCATGGATTTGCTTGGTTTTAAGTGGATCTAGCATCTCCCCAAGTTTCCCTACTTTCCATCCACGAAATCTCTCCAATTTTGCCCCCGAAATCATCAATTTCCGCCCCAAAATCGAGTTCCTCGAGTTCATCCTCGGATTTGGAGCCCGGACATCCGGCCCGACCCCCGGACATCCGGCCATCCCGGACATCCGCCCATTAGCCCGGACATCCGGCTCCTGGAGCGCATATTCGCGCAAGGTTCTGGACATCAGGTCCCGGACATCCGGCCAAACCTGCGGATGTCCACCCCCTGGCATTTCAGCCTTCGGTGTTTCACCATTTTGCCCATAACTTTCACATCCGGAGTCCGATTTTCGTGTTCTTTAGCTCGTTGAGTAGCTATTGACATCCCCCATCCATATAGATAGGTTGCAACACCATTTGACTCCATCAAATTTTGTGAATATTGGCATCTTTGCCTAGGACCACCACCATATCATCCGCATAGCCACCACCGATCACCGCAACCTAACCCATCTTGATCAACTCAAACAAGCTCAACCTAGCCCTTAGCATTAGTGGTTGCTTGTGTAGTGATTCGAGTCTCCTAAGGTGTTTCGGCTACTTAGGGACAATTGCTTCTTCATCAACCACCACCTCCACTTACGCATAGACGTGCCCACCATACATTTCCACCCCAACTTAACCCAATTTTGTTTGAGTTGTGGCTTTTGTCTCCTAAGGTGTTTCGGCTACTTAGGGACGGCAACTTCAACTCCGACACGTGTATAGCCCATCATCCCATTTCCGCTTTGCCAAGTGCAAACCACCACCGCTTTCCGCTACCACCATTTTGACATTTGACGTTTGAGATTTTGAGTTCGTGGTTTTTCCGTTTCCCAAGTTGTTTCGGCTACTTAGGGATGAGTCTCCATCATCTTGGTTTCTACATCAAGAACACCGCCTCTCATCATCGCCTCGAGGTCGTCATCGACTTTGACCACTTCACCATCATCCGTCCGTGGCGTACATACGAGAAACCCCCGACGGTAACCTCCATATCATCTTGGTATCGTGGTATCCCTCCATTGTATATTCCCCTTGCCATTGCATTGTTAACCCCTAGCCATTTTGCGTTACTTGCCTATCAAGACTAGCCATTTGAGTATTGCTGGCAACGTTACTTGTGCACATTAGTGATCCATACTTTCCATAGCATACATATCATACCATCGTGGTGCATATATTGGTATCATATCTTGTGTCACAAGTTTGTTCCCGCATATACACTATTGCTATCTTGGTTTGTGCATTGTGCAAAAGTGGCCATTCAAAAAAAAGAGAATAAAGCTTTTAAGCAAAAGAGAAAGAGCAAAGAGCTTGTAAGCAAGTGCCATAGCATCATACCACATTGCATATAAGATTGTCATATTCGATCATCTCGGATCATCTTGAGAGAAACACCGGGAACCATACATACATAGCATACTTGGGATAAAAGTCCATATATGTTGCATCTTATAGGTTGTGCACAAGTGTCGTATCCACCAATAGAGCAATCGTGCCAGCGTCTCTCTTGAGTTGTGCAACACGAGCGTTTTCCGTGGATTCCACATTTTGTGCTCATTCCTTGGTTGCACGAACCCATTTATCTAACCGTGTGTGCGTTTCCGTGTGCCATCCATATTGCTATTGGTCTACTTGTTTCGCTTGCAAATTTGTGAATCTCTTTCAACATTATTGACTCTTGCTAACATTTTGCATCAAATTTTTGTGCCACTATCCTCACCAAGCTCCACCATAAGTTCACTTGTGTAGGTGTGAGAACCGACAAGAATTGGTACCAATTGTGCTATTTCCTTGTTACACATTTGAGTGATCATTGATCCATCTTCAACATTGGTCAAGGTACATTTGGTATAGTTCTTCTCTTTCTCTCACTCATATTTGCTCGAGTCTTGTGATGGAAGGCAAGGCATTTCCTCTCCGGTCTACGACAACAACGACGGCGTGAACAACTACATCTCCAAAGCGTCCATCTTCGATCTACAATGGCAAATGCAAGGCGCACAATCAAGATTGCGAGAGCGCATCGAGAACATCTCCATCAACATTTTTCACTCCGAAGCAAGGAAAAGGGACTACATCGACAAGAAGCTTTCTGCACATAAAGAGGAGCAAGATGCAAGGATGGAGGAGATTAGAGCCTTGATCAAGTCTTCTTCCCCCTCGTCATCCTCAAGGCGGCGACATTCAAGCCACAAGTCTTCGGAGCGCGAAACAATGCAAGTGCAAATCGTCCTCGTCCACATCTACATGGAGACCACCATCACATTCGTGATCCACATCATCATGAAGGGCAAGTCATCTCCAAGCAACATGTGCACAACGACGACGAACGACATCTACTACGAGCTCAAGCACGACAACGACATCATCATCATGAAGATGCTCCACAAGCGCAAATGCACAAGTCCCAACAAGCCCTACTTCATGCCAAGTCCAAGCTTCAAGAGCAAAAGAGAAGACCGCGAGACGAGCACCACCAAGACGACGCTACGGCTACAACAACCACTTCGGCATCTTCGCCAAGTGCTACCAAGGAATCTTCGCCTTTGGACGTACAACATCTTCGCCTACTTCCCACGAGTACGCCTCCAACGACTTCTTCAAGTCCAAGGCGACAACCTACAAGCAAGGGCGACACTTCCATCTTCGGAAGCCCCTCAAGGAAGATGGTCGAGCATGGGAAATTCCCTTCGGTCATGGAGACGAGCTACAAGGTGCCACATCATATTGACCTCCAACACCAAGATGGTGACAAGAAGGTCAAGCAAGGGCCATCCCCTTCGACTACGGTGACGAGCGCGAACCTCTTCAACAACTTGAAGACGGCACCAATATTGGACTCATACTCCGAGTCAAGCTACGCGACCGCACATGGAGACATTTGCACCAACATCTCTCCGACACCAACATATGTCGAGATGCCCCAAGTGCCATGTGAGGAGAGCCACCACCCCATGAGTGAGATGAGTGACTCCACCATTCGTGACATTGAGAGCATTTCCTATGAGAGGATGAGTGTGACCACCACTAGCCCCACACATGAGAGCATGCCACACATCCTATGTGAGGTTGAGAGCCATTTGAGTGACTCCACCAACCATATGAGTGAGAGCATCCTTGAGGGAGTGAGTGAGCCACGACACTTAGTGAGTGAGGTTTGACACGTCACGTGAGGTCACTATGATTTGTAATGACTTAACCTCTACTCCTAGTGTGTTTTCTTCTTTGGTGCTAGGTCTCCTACATGACGACATGCCTATCCTCGACGAGTCCATACCTCCAATGGGAAAACCGATGGCCATGGTGGACGATGATACACCCCCCACATGGTTCCATCAAGATGACGATGACAACGAGTGAATCTTCGACACCTCACCTACAACACATGAGCGACGCTCCAAAGGTAACATAGGTCATGGTGCTTCTCTTGTCCCACTAGTGGACTCTCTTGACATTGATTGCTCCCATGATGTTGACCCACCTATTCCCATGCTTCATGCTAGTGAGACTTCTTCATGCCTTGACTTACCTATTTATGATGAATATGATGATGAGCATGTTGAGTTTCCTAGTTGTGATGTTATGCTCCATATGATATCATGTGAAAATTCTTTTGGTCACATCATGTTTCACAACTCATTGAACTTGTCATATGCTATGACTGAGATCTCCCATATTGCATCATTACAATCTCAACATAGTAACTATGCACGGCCCATTAAAATCAATCCCATTTGCACTTATGGCATAGATGACGAGATGATGGTCATTGGCTTTTGTTTTTCATGTGATGATATTGCCATGCTTCCTTTACATGATTTGCACAATTCATCTACTATGCCATGCCATGATCACATTAAACCAAATTGCTTCATTTTGGATGTTGTCAATATTCTCCGTGTGATGTTGCTACTCATGCTCATGAGGAGACCCCCATAGTTTCCTCGTACATATTAGGAGCTATTGATGCATTTCATACTTTGCATAATTCCCATGATAGTGTACACCATATGCATTCCATGAATAACAACGTTCTACATATTTCTCATGATGCATTACATCCTTTGAGTCTCCATTATGCCATACATAATAACAAACCTCTCATGATGGATGACATGTTTCTATATCACGCATCCCATTTATTTGAGCATTGGATATTTTGTGCTAACCGACACATGCACGTGCGCATCATGATGGATGATGTGTACATATACCACACACACACAATTTTCCCTTTGTCTTTGTTTTGTGTAGGTACTCATGTATACTCGTCAACCTCTCAATCCCAAGAGTTGATGAAACGAGCTCTTGAGAGTAATGATGACTTGGGATCCCGTGGACTATCCTTTCCACCATTCCCTTCGTGCAACGACTACGCGCATCTCTTCCACTTGGCTCTCACACGGCTATGGGCTATTTACCACTTGTCATCTTATGCCCATACTATCGTGTTCACTTTGCACGTTATGCTTGCTTCTATGATTTTGCCATGCAATTGTGACCCTTGCTTGCATCTACCCATGATTCACCATTATGCTACTTCTATGTGTATTTGCATGCTTAGTGGAGATCCTTGTTGCTATTGCCATGTTTATCATGTGCCCCATGCTATTGATGCTTGTTGTGTTGGGAGAGTCATGATGAAACATTGCTATTTACATATGACTTCTCAACCAATACATTCATGCTATTTCCTCATACCTTGCTTTCATGCTTGTGCTATGTCATGTGCATTATTCATGCCCACTATTTGCACACATGACATGTTTGCCATGATTCCTTCTAGTATGTTGCATCTTCGCACTACTAGCTTGCTTGACTTGATCGCTATGATTGCTTGCTATGTTGCATGTTCCAGTATTACTTGCTTTCTAGGGTTGATGACATATATGCTCATGCCTCTCACATGATATATCTTGATCATTGTCTCTTGTGTCCATTAGATGCCTCTTTCGTATCCACTTGTATTGAGTGCAACCATACTATGCTTATTGATACTAGAGACTTGGACATATTACTTGTGAAGCATGCTTGTTTGATTGAGCCTATTGCATTTGGTTGTTCTCGCATCATATGCCTCCATACTATGCAATACTCCCTTGTCCTTTCTTATGATGAGCATGATGCATACACTTGTTTGGTATCTTACCACACGAATGATAGGTTTTGCACTTCCGCTAACCTCATTTGTTTTTCCAAGTGTTTGTCATGTTCTTTCGTTTTGAAAGGAGTCACAAGGCATTACCGTCATGAGACATATTGGCTATGTGAAGGCATACATGATGTGCCACACCAACATTTTCGACATCCTCATAAAGGTGAACTCCTTCCCTTTGAGCCATCCTCAGTACGCATATTGGATGGGTCATTCTTTCATTGTTGTTTCCTTCTTCTTGTCTACATGATACATATATTGGATGGAGGACCGACATTAGAGATTGGCTATATGGACCTTTACATTGAGGAGCGCTCAGACTTATTGGATGCACCTTCGGACTTCCACTCATGCCACGACATCGAGCATTGGTATACCACCACCTCCATATTTGTTGATTGTGCTCACACATGTCATGCTCGATGGACATATCATACTCACCGCAAGTTTGCACCCTATGCATGGATCGACTCACATTATGATTGCCTTGTTGCATCTTGTATTCCCATGACATCCATGATATATGAGCTTGTTCACTTCCTTAGCAAATTTGTTGTGATCTTTCTTGATGGCATATTCATACATAATGATCACATTGCCTACCATCAATTGCATGATTACGTACACATGTTAAGCATCCTTTGCCATATTCATGCTATTGATAAACCGTCTCACTATGACATCATTTTGCACCGTGGTTGCATTGATCATATTCACAACACATTTGTGTGCACAATGATTGCTTTTCCTCCCATGAATGCTTTGCATATCATTCTAGATCATCTTGATAAGCTTCATGCGCTTTGTCACGCACAATCTTGCCCAATGGACTCAATCTTACATGATGGACACTTTGTGTGCGCTAACCATTGTATTTCCGAGTGTTGTTTGTGTTTGCTCCTTTTGCATGTATACCACTCCGGCGACACCTTAGAGTACTTGAATTGCGTCATGCCTTCAACTACGAGCAACTACAAGTCCGTGCACGACAACCGTTTCCAGGGTGATGAAGATCACGATCCAAGGTCGGATCTTTCCCCGGGGGGGGGGGGGGGAGATGATGCGGAGCATCCCACGCTCATCCCCATGCACACTATGACTACTCCCCAAGCCCCAAGTGGACATACGTCGAGACCTCTAACATACGCCATTGGACACAAGGTGAACCCGTTCCTAAATGCTTCCCCTTTCCACTTGTGCGAGACATGGTTGATACCTAATGCAAAGACACTATGTATGCTCAGGAATCGAGGAGACAACCATGGAGATGCTCGAAAAATAGGACAAGTCCACACGGAAGCGGATCAAGAAGTGCCTCAAGTGGAGTCTCCGCGGAGCTACAGCAGCCGGACATCCGGCAGGAGCCCGGACATCTGGCGCCACCAACCAAAAGAAGACCAGAGAGAGACAGAAGCCAGGCGACTCTATAGCGGCCGGACATCCGGCCGACCCCCGGACATCCGGCACCCCGCGACGGGCTGGACATCCGGCGCCTCCCCGGAAATCTTGTGCACGCTATCCAGAGAGCAGAAGAATCGGCCACTCTAGCCCGGACATCCGGCCCGCTGCTTGGACATCCGGCATCTCGGGAAGGCCCGAACATCCGGCCCAACGCCCGGACATCCGGCCTCCCTGCCTGCATGCAGCGCATCTGGGCCGAGTCCCATGTACCCCTTCGTCCCTTAGACTATATATACTCCCCCACCTTCTCCTAGTTAGGGTTAGCAAAGGATTAGCTCATTTGAGATAGAGCTTTGCTCATCCATACAAATCTCCTCCTTGTGAGAGACCACGGCCTCTTTGGAGAAGATCCACCATGGATTCAAGACCCCTTTACGGGAAGATCCCTCGTGGATTCAAGACCTCTCTTGGAGATGAACTACCGCCGCTTGTATCGTCCTTTGTTGGATTTGGACCGTGTATCTCTATGTGTTTCTTGGATCTAGCACATGTGTGATCATATTCTCGTTGGTTGAGTGTTTCTCTTGTTTTCCCCTCGTGTTTTCCCTCGTGTTCTTCCGCGTGTTCTTCGTGTTCCCCATAGGATCCACTCCAAACGTGAAAGATCAGCCCCTAGGGTTCCGTCCTATATCACTTTCTCTACCACCATTGGCAAGACGAAACCTGAGCACACTATCATTCCTTCCTACTAAATATCAGCCACTACTATTGGCATTAGCTTTGCCTCAGAACATCCCCTTCTTCATTTCGAAAGAGGAAGTAGCAGTTCTCACTAATGATCAGTTATAAGCTACCGTAGATGTTCTTTATTTAACAAAGACAACGACCCGGTGCTATCATTTTTCTCGACCATCGTTTACACTAACTATTATCTCATATTATGTTTATGTGCAGATACCGGTATCTGTTCTAACACTTATTTTTACACTTGCTGGTATGAACTTATGTGACAAACTACATGGCTATATTTGGTACTTATGTACTAAAATGTAGAAGATTGATTTACAACAAGATTCACATACTACACATATTAAGGATCATATATCCACTATGCACAAAAAGTTATTCAACTTATGTATTATCATGTAGGTAGGACAAAGAGTTCCTGCAGGAACGCGCGGGGCATCATCTAGTTCGTTATATGTCCGGGCACATGCATGTGATTGATGGAGAGGAGAGAAAAAGAAATAATAAACAAAAAAAAGATGCTCTATGGCACAGACGCAGGACCATTGACCGGACACGTTCGGACACTCCTCATAGTCATTGCCGAACAACCCGGGCATTTAAGAAGACTCTGTGGGGTCCGGTTGGGTCAACTTGTTGCTTCTCTCTCCTATCCGGTTAATGGTCCTTGTGTCTGCCCGCTCAATTCGAGGAGTTTCGCTGTAGATGCTCTTAGTTGGGGGAAGTTGGAGGGAGTGGGTGGGACTTAGAGCAAGTACAATATTGGGCTTATAACACATTTGCCTATGTGGAGGGGTGAGATTTGAAGAAGTAAGGGGGATGGTCTCTCATGCAGGAGTCTAGCTATATACGCATTTTAGGTAAATGCAATAAATGGGAAGAAAGCGATAGAGAGAAGATAAACAAATGTACTAATGTAATGGCCGATCTTATAGCCCACATTATTGTATGAGTGCTTATGGATGATGGTTATAGATAACATGGCAGTACCTTGAGCCATCGGCTGGCTGTATTGTTAACCATGGTCTTAAAACGAGAGCAACTAGTCAACGAGCGCTCTTTCTTCCAAAAAAACAAACGCTCCTTCGAAAAAGAATGGGAGAACAATTCAGAAGTGCTCCGGGTGCGACAAGTGTGACACGCGGAGCTCCTGCGAAGGAAAAACAAGGGACATGATTGGTTCCCGATTTTTTTCTTTTTGGTTTTTGCTTTTGTACCTTTTGTAGTTTAACCCTTGTACTACTTGAATTTTCCATTTTTCCTTTTATGCGCGATAACAGGTTGTGACGCGCGGAGCACGCGCGAAGGAAAAACAAGGGATGCGGTTGGTTCCCGCTTTTCCCTTTTCGGTCTCTTGTTTTATACCTTTTGTAGTTCGACCCTTGTACTACCTGAATTTTCCGTTTTTCCCTTCTGCGCGATAACAGGCACAAAAATGACACGACAAAAGACACGCGTATGCAGGACGTTGGTTGCCTGTATCCCTCGTTTTTCCCTTTTCCCCATTATATTTTCGGGAAATAGAGTTTCATGGGGTAATCACGGGTAGGGGCTCCTAACACTATCAAACATCAACTTTCAACTAAGAACAATGAAGTTTCTAATAATATTACATCGCCTCCGGCGCACGGCTCCTGCTCGCCTTCGGCTCATTATGTTTTCAAAGATCTTGAAGGGGCATAGGTCGAAGTGTATGTTGATCATACAGCGTGTTAGTCATAATAACCTGGTGCATCCGACTTCGCCGGTACATGGTGTCGGTGTCAAAATCGACAAATCTCGGGTAGGAGGTCCCGAACTATGCGTCTAAGGATCGATGGTAACAAGAGGCAGGGGACACGATGTTTACCCAGATTCGGGCCCTCTTGATGGAGGTAATACCCTACTTCCTGCTTGATTGATTTTGATGAGTATAGGGGTTACAAGAGTTGATCTACCTCGAGATCGTAATGGCTAAACCCTAGATGTCTAGCCTATATGATTGTGATTGCCCTACGGACTAAACCCTCTGGTTTATATAGACACCGGAGGGATCTAGGGTTGTACAGAGTCGGTTTACAGAGAAAGGAAGGTGCATGATCCGAACGCCAAGCTTGCCATCCACGCAAAGGAGAGTCTCATCCGGACACGGGGGAATATCTTTAATCTCATATCTTCACGGCCCATTACTCCGGCCCATATCACATAGCCCGGATGCCCGAGGACCCCTTAGTCCAGGACTCCCTCAGTAGCCCCTGAACCGGGCTTCAATGACGATGTATCCGGCTCGCAGATTGTCTTCGGCATTGCAAGGCGGGTTCCTTTTCCGAATACTCCAAAGCAGCTTTCCGCACATAAGAGCTGTATCTGGCCCTGCTTATCACGTACAACCCTAAGGTGTAAAAATCAATAATACTTAAAATAAGTCATGTCCACGGGCCACTTTTTGGGCGAGACGTTATGTTCTAGCCTTATTATTTTACAACCTCGTTTTGCATTTCGAGGCACGGCCAATGACACGTCTTGTCAAAGCAGAGATCGTGTCCCCTTATCACGGGATTCTCATCAATAGGGGTTTTGGGTAATCCAACCGTGCCGTTCATACATCCTCTTGGGAATAGGCGAGATTTAAGGCTTATGAGGGGGTGCTTGATATTCGCTGCCTTTATTAGAGGACAAAGACCCATCTGTTCACCTCACGCCTTCCTCTTCCTCTGCCTTTCAATCCCCCGAGCTCCTGCGCCCAAGTTCTAAACTTTCCCTTCACCCCAATCTCTTCAGCAATGGCCGGATCAGGCTTTCAGGGCAAGTGGATGGCCTCCTCCGTAACGGAGAAGAACATCCAGGATCTGCGTGAGGCAAGGTACTTGACGTCGGAGATCAAATACAGGCTTCCAACTCCGGGGCAGGTCATCCCCACCCCGGAGCCCGGTGAGAGGGTGGTTTTTATCCCCCACTTCATTTGAGGACTTGGGTTCGCCCTTTAGCCCTTCGTCCGAGGTCTCATGTACTACAACGGGCTGGATTTCCATGATCTGGCCCCGCATTCCTTCCTCCACATCTCGGCGTTTATAGTTGTGTGTGAGGCATTCCTCCGCGTCCGTCCACACTTCGGCTTATGGCTCAAGGTTTTTAATGTAAATCCGAAGGTGGTTGAAGGCCAACACGCCGAGTGCGGCAGCGCCATGGTGAGCAAGCTCAACCATGTTACCCGGCCCAAAGGGAGATTTGTGGATACTATCAGGGTGTGGCAGCAGGAGTGGTTCTATATTATTGAACCCCGCGGCACCAAGTGGGCTGCTGTTCCTACCTTTAGATCTGGACCTCCACTGCGGATCGCATCCTGGACCAACACAGGGCTAGATTGGGGATCCCCTGACGAGGTGTAGGCGCCGCAGAAGCATATCAAGAGCATGATAAAAAAGGACATCACCCTTGCTGATGTGATTCAGGTGATGCTCATCCGCAGAGCTCTTCCTTGCCAACGACGGCCTCTCAGACTGTGGGAGTTCAATCTGGAGGGGCCACGGACCCTGCAGCGCTTCTTCGGAACGACGCACAAAGGGATATGGAAGCTGCTCTTTAAGAAGCAGAAGACATGGCCAAGGACGTGTCACGCCCAAGATGCGACCATATCCTAAAGGAACTCGAAGGTCCCACCAAGGATAGAAGCGCATCTTGGAGACGCTTTTGCAAGGTAGATATCATTACATCGTACCATTACATAATAGTTGGGGATACTTACAAGAGGCATACTGATAGAGGCAAAGGTGTCCCGTCTTTCGATGAGATGATGGATATCGCTTTGGTGGAAGTCGACTTTGACGATCCGACTATGAACGTGCGAGGACGTCGCGCCTTAGCAATCGCTAAACCAACTCCGAGAGGTTATTGACCACGCCGGAGCACGATCAACCTGACCACGAGGGTCTGTTTCCTGCGAGCAAACGAAGAACAAGCAAGAAACTAAGATTGCAATCTGGATATTGCTAATATAAGATGAAAGCTTTATTGATCAAGGTGGGGTTCTGTGACGCCTTTGTCTGGTCGTTGAACACAAACGAAGTACGCGAAGTTGCAGCTATGGCGAACTTTTAATCTAAACAAAACCCAAAGTCTAAACGGTGCCCTAAGGGTTGTATATGTGGAGGAAGACAGGGGGAATTTCGTGGCCCTTGGTGGAGGGGTCCGAAATCAACCCTATCTCTTGTTTCCCCACACATACGGACTCTAAAAATAGCCTATACTTATGTATTTCGAAATTACATGGGCCTGGCCCAATAAAAAGGTGACGCAGCACCTATAATAGCCTCGGGACGAAATTTATGAAGTGGCATCTTATATATTTCGTCCAAGGCTTCATGCACCCATTATGGTGGCTTCAAAGTCCTGAAATCATCACTTGTAACTCCGTTCTTGTTCCCCTTGCGCATGGCATCATCTCCATGCTTGTTCTTGCTCCAATGTTCATCCTTCTCCAAGCTAGGCCCTTCATTTGTAAGCAAAACAAATGTATCCAATTTAATTGGCATCATATTCTCATGAACATTAGAATCATTACCAAGAAACGAAAGTACCTGATAATTTAATTGGCGTGCGCGAGCTCTAGTAATTGGTCCCGTATATGTAGCAGTAGGGGCTGCGGGTGTAACAATGGTATTGATGTCCTCATCATCCTCCCCTTCTTGAAATGAAGTCGTCCTCGACGGAAGCTCATCTTCCTCACCCAAATAAGGCTTCAAATCTGCAATGTTAAAAGTGGGACTAACCCCAAAATCTGCAGGCAGCTCAAGTTTATATGCATTAGCATTTACTTTTTCCAACACCTTAAAGGGACCAGCAGCACGTGGCATTAGCTTTGATTTGCGCAAATCAGGAAATCTATCCTTACGCAAATGTAACCAAACAAGATCTCCAGGTGCAAATACAACATGTTTTCTACCCTTATCTCCAGCAAGTTTATATTTAGCATTCATACGCTCAATGTTTTCCTTAGTTAACTCATGCATTTTTAAAATCAATTCAGCACGTTCTTTAGCATCAAAATTAACCTTCTTCGAAGATGGAAGAGGCAACAAATCAATAGGTGCACGAGGTAGGAAACCATACACAACTTCAAAAGGGCACATCTTAGTAGTAGAATGCAATGAACGATTATAAGCAAATTCAATATGAGGCAAGCATTCCTCCCACATTTTCTTATTATTCTTCAAAACAGCCCTAAGCATAGTAGACAATGTTCTATTGACTACTTCAGTTTGTCCATCAGTTTGGGGGTGACAAGTAGTACTAAAAAGCAGTTTAGTCCCCAACTTAGCCCATAAACATCTCCAAAAGTGGCTAAGAAATTTAGTATCACGATCTGAAACAATAGTATTTGGCACACCATGCAAGCGAATAATTTCACGAAAGAACAAATCAGCAACATTAACAACATCATCGCTTTTATGACATGGTATAAAGTGTGCCATTTTCGAGAATCTATCCACGACAACAAATATGCTATCCCTCCCCTTCTTTGTTCGAGGTAAACCTAAAACAAAGTCCATAGATATATCCTCCCAAGGAACACTAGGTACAGGCAAAGGCATATATAAACCATGAGGATTGAGTCGTGACTTAGCTTTTTGACATGTAGTGCAGCGAGCAATAAAACGCTTAACATCCCGTCTCATCTTTGGCCAAAAGAAATGTGTAGCAAGTACGTCCTCCGTCTTCTTCACGCCAAAGTGTCCCATTAATCCTCCTCCATGCGCCTCCTGCAACAACAAAAGACGAACGGAGCTAGCTGGAATGCATAGCTTGTTAGCACGAAACACAAATCCATCGTTAACGACAAACTTGTTCCACATTCTTCCTTGTTTACAATTCTGCATTACATCTTTAAAATCAGCATCATGCACATATTGATCTTTGATGGTCTCCAAACCAAATATTTTGAAGTCAAGTTGTGAAAGCATAGTATAGCGACGAGACAATGCATCAGCAATAACATTTTCTTTTCCCTTCTTGTGTTTAATGACATAAGGGAAAGTCTCAATGAATTCAACCCATTTAGCATGTCTACGATTCAGTTTAGCTTGACTTTTAATATGTTTCAAAGATTCATGATCAGAATGTATAACAAATTCTTTGGGCCATAAATAATGTTGCCATGTTTCTAAAGTCCGAACAAGAGCATATAATTCTTTATCATAAGTAGAATAATTCAGACTAGGCCCACTCAATTTTTGAGAAAAGTATGCAACAGGTTTGCCATCTTGTAATAACACACCTCCTAATCCAATTCCACTAGCATCACATTCAAGCTCAAAAGTCTTATTAAAATCAGGAAGTTGGAGTAAAGGAGCATGTGTCAACTTATCTTTCAATACCGTGAAGGCTTCTTCCTGTGCGGTACCCCACAGAAAAGGCACATCTTTCTTTGTAAGCTCATTGAGAGGTGCAGCAATGGTGCTGAAATCTCTCACAAAACGCCTATAGAATCCAGCGAGGCCAAGGAAACTCCTCACTTGTGTGACCGTTTTGGGCTGCGGCCAACTCTCAATAGCTTCAATCTTGGCTTTATCAACTTCAATTCCCTGTGGAGTAACAACATAGCCAAGAAAAGATACTCGGTCGGTGCAAAAGGTGCACTTTCCAAGGTTACCAAACAAACGTGCATCACGTAGAGCAATAAAAACAGCACGTAAATGTTCCAAATGTTCCTCCAAAGATTTGCTATAAATCAATATGTCATCAAAGTAAACTACCACAAATCGTCCAATGAAAGCACGTAAAACTTCGTTCATTAACCTCATGAAAGTACTAGGTGCATTAGTTAACCCAAAAGGCATGACTAACCACTCATATAATCCAAACTTAGTTTTAAATGCTGTTTTCCATTCATCTCCCAATTTCATACGAATTTGATGGTATCCACTACGCAAATCAACTTTGGAGAATATTGTAGAGCCACTCAATTCATCAAGCATATCATCTAGCCTAGGAATAGGATGACGATAACGAATAGTAATATTATTAATGCCTCTACAATCAACGCACATACGCGACATACCATCCTTTTTTGGCACTAAAATGATAGGAACAGCACAAGGACTAAGGGATTCGCGTATATAACCTTTGTCGAGCAGTTCTTGTACTTGACGCATAATCTCCTTCGTCTCCTCGGGATTGGTACGGTATGGTGCACGGTTGGGTAATGATGCACCGGGAATTAAGTCAATTTGATGCTCAATCCCGCGAATAGGTGGTAATCCCGGTGGCACGTCTTGTGGAAAGACGTTAGCAAACTCCTGCAAAATGTTAGTGACAGCAGGAGGCAAAGAGGAAGGCACGTCCTCGAATGAAAATAATGCCTCTTTGCACACAAAAGCATAGCAAACAGATTTGCTAAAATCTAGATCATCAATATCAGATTTGGTGGCAAGTAAACATGCACTTTTCAATTTAATTTCAGAAGCAACACTAGATTGTTTATTATTATTAGGCTGCATTTGTTGCTCAAATTCTTTTGCCACAATCTGATTTTCACTCTTAGTTTTCTCCTGTTTTGCTTTATTAGCTCTATTAATATCATCTTTCAAAATGGAATCAGGAGTCATAGGAAGCAAAGTAATATTTTTATCCTTATGAACAAGAGTATACTGATTGTTTCTACCATGGTGAATAGAATTTTTATCAAATTGCCATGGTCTACCAAGTAATAAGGAACATGCTTGCATAGGTACCACATCACAATCAATGTAATCAGCATATGTAGAGATACTAAAATGTACACGAACAGTACGTGTTACCTTAACCTTGCCGCTGTTGTTGAACCATTGGATGTAATAAGGATGTGGATGTGGTCTTGTGGTGAGAGATAGCTTCTCCACCATCTCCATGCTAGCCAAGTTGTTGCAACTCCCTCCATCTATGATCACGTGAACAGAACGTTCCTTCACAACTCCCTTTGTATGGAACAAATTATGCCTCTGATTTTGCTCAGCTTGTGTAACCTGCACACTCAAAACACGTTGAGCAACTAAACATTCATACCCGTCAGCATCTTCAGGAGCCATGTATTGCGTCTCATGATCAGAATCGTCTCCACCGTGTTCGTCATGTGTAATAAGAGCCAAAGTCTCCTCATCATAGTCACTAGCGGACTCATACCCACCATCCTCAGTAACAATCATCACACGCTTAGATGGGCATTCTCTCGCATAATGACCTCCACCCTTGCAACGTCGACAAATAATATCATGTGTTTGCCCTGTTGATGCCATGGAAGAAGAAGAGCTCTTTGCAGGCCCAGAAGGTGTGGTCTTGGCAGATAGTGGTGATTGTGCCTGCTTTATTGTATCACGGTTGGAGGTGGCAGCCGACGGAGGCGCCGGTGTAGCAGAACGTGTGGAAGTAGATGATGCACGTGGTGTCCATGATGAAGGTCGACCTGCAGAAAAGTTAGTCCGCGCCAATGCCTGTCGATCCTGCACTTCACGTTCAGCTTTACAAGCAAGATGGAATAAACGAGTGATATTAGTATACTCCTTATAGTCTAGAATGGTCTGAATCTCTCTATTTAATCCACCCAGAAAACGTGCAAGCATAGCTTCATTCTCCTCAACAATACCACATCTAATCATGCCAGTTTGTAAGTCCTGATAATATTCTTCTACAGAATTTTTTCCTTGTCTTAAGCGCTGTAATTTTTGAAGCAATTCACGTTGATAATATGGTGGAACCCAACGAGTACGCATAGCAGTTTTCAAAGCAGCCCAAGTAGCGGGAATAGTATATAATCTACAATGTTCAGACCACCATACACATGCAAAACTAGTGAAAGCACAAACAGCAGCAGCAACCCGTCTCTCCTCGGGATATTGTAAACATGTAAAACGTTGTTCAGTTTCTAACTCCCAAGTAAGATATATATCAGGAACATATCTACCCTCAAATGGTGGAATATTCAATTTCAGTTTAGGAATATGGACATCATCTCGTACCTGAGGTGGTGGTGCAGGCCTACCATTACGAATATATACCTGAGGACGACCTGGTGGTGGTGGTGCTGGTGGCTGCACGTAGTGCTGATTTTGATCAACCTCATCCTCATAATCGCCCGCATACTCATCATCCTCCTGGGTACCAGCAGCAGCAGTAGCAGGGGCCAAAGAAGCATCAACAACATGAACAGCAGCTACAGAAGTTTGGCCATCCTCAATAGGAACACGCTTCGCTCGTCCATACTGATTCGAAAGGATGCGTTGTTGTTGTTGTTGTTGTTGTTGTTGTTGTTGTTGTTGGAGAGGTGCGTTAGGTGCAGCGGGTGGTGGTGGTGGAAGACGCGCGAGCAATTCATTAAACTTGTGATCGAGCTTTGTTTCGAACGTCTTCTCCATGCCATCTATGTTCTCCATGGCCTCTTCAAATCTGTTTAGCACATCTTGCACCTGTCCACTCATCATTTGCTAAAATTTATCATGCAATTCCTTATTCGTCATGTTCTCCCAGTCAGTCTTGTCGGCTTGTGATCCTGGCATGGTTAGCAGAAATAGAAACACACAAGAATATGATCCTACAGACTACTAACAAGAGGTGGTGGTGGGTGTCACAAATCCGTCAAGCAAATCTCAAATTCTTACCAGTTCTTACCCAGCAGCAGGCGGTGATCGGCAACCGTTGTAGTCAAAAACTCTCAAAGCTTGGATAGAGCGATTACCAGGGAGAGTCAAAAGCACGACGTAGATGTATGTGGAGCTGGGAAGGCTTATAATATGGTAGCAAAAAGGGTCAGCAATAATCAATTCAGAGATGCAAAGTTGAATAAACGCTCAACGACGGTACTGTGCTGGTCCTAGGCTAGACTGTGCTAGAGACGCGAGCCTAGAACACCAACAAAATCACGGCGCGGCACGTAAACAAGGGAAAAGCACACTCTGGAACTCTTTTTTTTTTCGCTCTTTTTTTTTGCGCTCCTTTTGTTTTTGCGCTCCTTTTTTTGCGAAAAATCACTATAATGGCGAGTGTCTCAAAACTCTTCCCTCGTCAAACTGATAGGATGGGCACGAAATTTTTTTTTCACTTTTTTTTGTCGGAAATTAGGGCAGCGACGACGAAAAAGTGCGACCAAAAAATCACTGATGGCACGTGGCTCAAAAGACTCAGAAAAGCTAAAAATAGGATAGGGAAAAAAAAATTGCCCGTGAAAATTTTGGCCTAAAAACTGCCCGGGGGTCTCCAGACTCTTTTTTTTTTCGAGACCTACGCAGGCAAGGAAACACGAATCGGAATTTAGATTGATCTCAAGAACAAACCTAATATGAGAAGAACTCGGATTGGTGGTGGATATATGGTTGTGGTATATGGCAGCGGTGGTGGTATATGGTAGCGGTGGTGGTATATGGATACAGATTGGTGGTGGTATATGGTTATGGATTCAGAGCGGTGGCGGATAAGCAAAAGTGGTAGATGGGCGATGACGACGGTGCGGCGGCGGCGTGACAACTTATGACTAGAACTCGAAACTCTAAAAGACTAGACTCTAAGACCAGCAACTTGACACGACGATGCAACCGCAAATTCAACAAAGCAAAAACCCTAAAAAGATTATGCAAAGGCTCAGATTGGTTCGGATATGATGAACTAACCCTAATTTTTTTGTGGCTTTTTCGTGGACTGTAGGTATGAAGAACAGACTCGATCTAATCTACGAAAAACTGTAAAATCTCACCGAGCAACCTGGAAATCTGATACCACTTGATAGAGGCAAAGGTGTCCCGTCTTTCGATGAGATGATGGATATCGCTTTGGTGGAAGTCGACTTTGACGATCCGACTACGAACGTGCGAGGACGTCGCGCCTTAGCAATCGCTAAACCAACTCCGAGAGGTTATTGACCACGCCGGAGCACGATCAACCTGACCACGAGGGTCTGTTTCCTGCGAGAAAACGAAGAACAAGCAAGAAACTAAGATTGCAATCTGGATATTGCGAATATAAGATGAAAGCTTTATTGATCAAGGTGGGGTTCTGTGACGCCTTTGTCTGGTCGTTGAACACAAACGAAGTACGCGAAGTTGCAGCTATGGCGAACTTTTAATCTAAACAAAACCCAAAGTCTAAACGGTGCCCTAAGGGCTGTATATATGGAGGAAGAGAGGGGGAATTTCGTGGCCCTTGGTGGAGGGGTCCGAAATCAACCCTATCTCTTGTTTCCCCACACATACGGACTCTAAAAATAGCCTATACTTATGTATTTCGAAATTACATGGGCCTGGCCCAATAAAAAGGTGACGCAGCACCTATAATAGCCTCGGGACGAAATTTATGAAGTGGCATCTTGTATATTTCGTCCAAGGCTTCATGCACCCATTATGGTGGCTTCAAAGTCCTGAAATCATCACTTGTAACTCCGTTCTTGTTCCCCTTGTGCATGGCATCATCTCCATGCTTGTTCTTGCTCCAATGTTCATCCTTCTCCAAGCTAGGCCCTTCATTTGTAAGCAAAACAAATGTATCCAATTTAGGCAGCATCATATTCTAATGAACATTAGAATCATTACCAAGAAACAAAAGTACCTGATAATTTAATTGGCGTGCGCGAGCTCTAGTAATTGGTCCCGTATATGTAGCAGTAGGGGCTGTGGGTGTAACAATGGTATTGATGTCCTCATCATTTGAGGTGTTTGCTTGATGTTTGGATGCATTCAGCATCAATGCCATGTTTAACTTGTTTTGCTCATATCTTCTAGGTCGTAGCTCCGAACTAAATGAACTTTATATGTAACTTGACTAGAATCTCGTGTAGATCATCTTGCTTTATCTTAACTTGTTGTTTAACAACTTGAACATAAGGTTTATTCAGATCTGGATCAATTTAGAAATTTGCATATGAGGGCTTACGGGAATGGTTATATGTTGTTTCCGGCCTCATTTAAACTTGCCTTGATATGTTGTTCTTGTTTGCATCAACTCTTGCCGTGAGTAGCCTCATCTAGCTTTGTCATGCATCATGATTGATTGTGCACCATGTCATGCTTATGTGTTCTGTGTTTACTGTGGTGTTTGCTTCTTTCCGGTTGTCCTCCTTCTCGTTAGTTCCTGTTTCGTTGCGATCGTGAGGATTCGTTCGTCTACGCTTGGTTCGTCTTTGTGGCTTCATCTTATTCATGGACTCGTTCTTCTTCCTTGTGGGATTTCAGGCAAGATGACCGTCACCTTGGATCTCATTGCTATCATTGCTATGCTAGTTGCTTTGTTCTATCGCTATGCTACGCTACCAATCATTTGCTCTTCAAGCCTCCCAAATTGCCATGTCAGCCTCTAACCTTTTTCACCCTTCCTAGCAAACCGCTGCTTGGCTATGTTACCGCTTTGCTTAGCCCCTCTTATAGCGTTGTTAGTTGCAGGTGAAGTTGGAGATTGCTCCATGATGGACAGGATTATGTTGGGATATCACAATATCTCTTCTTTAATTAATGCATCTATATAATTGGTAAAGGGTGGAAGGCTCGGCCTTATGCCCGGTGTTTTGTTCCACTCTTGCCGCCCTAGTTTTGTCACACCGGTGTTACGTTCCTTGATTTTGCGTTCCTTATGCGGTTGGGTGATTTATGGGACCCTCTTGACAGTTCGCTTTGAATAAAACTCCTCCAGCAAGGCCCAACCTTGGTTTTACCATTTGCCTACCTAAGCCTTTTTCCCTTGGGTTTCCGGAGCCCGAGGGTCATCTTTATTTACCCCCCCCTGGGGCCAGTGCTCCTCCGAGTGTTGGTCCGAACTAGAGCCACTTGCAGCGCCACCTCGGGGAAACTTGAGGGCTGGTTTTAGTTGTACGTAGTGTTCATCCGGTGTGCCCTGAGAACGAGATATGTGCAGCTCCTATCAGGATTTGTCGGCACATCGGGCGGCTTTGCTGGTCTTGTTTTACCATTGTCGAAATGTCTTGTAAACCGGGATTCCGAGACTGATCGGGTCTTCCTGGGAGAAGGAATATCCTTCGTTGACCGTGAGAGCTTGTGATGGGCTAAGTTGGGACACCCCTGTAGGGTATAAACTTTCGAGAGCCGTGCCCACGGTTATGTGGCATATGGGAATTTGTTAACGTTCGGTTGTAGATAACTTGACACTTGACTCAATTAAAATGCATCAACCGCGTGTGTAGCCGTGATGGTCACTTTTCGGCGGAGTCCGGGAAGTGAACACGGTTTTGGGTTATGTTTGACGTAAGTAGGAGTTCAGGATCACTTCTTGATCATTGCTAGCTTCACGACCGTTCTATTTGCTTCTCTTCTCACTCTTATTTGCGTAAGTTAGCCACCATATTTTGCTTAGTCGCTGCTGCAACCTCACCACTTACCCCTTCCTTACCAATTAAGCTTTGCTAGTCTTGATACCCATGGTAATGGGATTGCTGAGTCCTCGTGGCTCACAGATTACTACAACAACAGTTGCAGGTACATGTTATGCGATGATCTTGACGCGAGAGCGATGTTACTTGTTTTGGAGTTCTTCTTCTGCTTCTTCTTTGATCAGGGGATAGGTTCTAGGTCGGCAGCCCGGGCTAGCAGGGTGGATGTCGTTTGAGTTTTTGTTTGTGTTTCATTCGTAGTCGGATGTTGCTCTTATGTAGGATGTTGTTGTATTCGTGTGGCATTGTATGTGATGAGGACATCAATACCATTGTTACACCCACAGCCCCTACTGCTACATATACGGGACCAATTACTAGAGCTCGCGCACGCCAATTAAATTATCAGGTACTTTTGTTTCTTGGTAATGATTCTAATGTTCATGAGAATATGATGCTGCCTAAATTGGATACATTTGTTTTGCTTACAAATGAAGGGCCTAGCTTGGAGAAGGATGAACATTGGAGCAAGAACAAGCATGGAGATGATGCCATGCGCAAGGGGAACAAGAACGGAGTTACAAGTGATGATTTCAGGACTTTGAAGCCACCATAATGGGTGCATGAAGCCTTGGACGAAATATACAAGATGCCACTTCATAAATTTCGTCCCGAGGCTATTATAGGTGCTGCGTCACCTTTTTATTGGGCCAGGCCCATGTAATTTCGAAATACAGAAGTATAGGCTATTTTTAGAGTCCGTATGTGTGGGGAAACAAGAGATAGGGTTGATTTCGGACCCCTCCACCAAGGGCCACGAAATTCCCCCTCTCTTCCTCCATATATACAGCCCTTAGGGCACCGTTTAGACTTTGGGTTTTGTTTAGATTAAAAGTTCGCCATAGCTGCAACTTCGCGTACTTCGTTTGTGTTCAACGACCAGACAAAGGCATCACAGAACCCCACCTTGATCAATAAAGCTTTCATCTTATATTCGCAATATCCAGATTGCAATCTTAATTTCTTGCTTGTTCTTCATTTGCTCGCAGGAAACAGACCCTCTGATAGAGGCGGGGGTGTCCCGATCTTTCGATGAGATGGTGGATTTCGCTTTGGTGGAAGTCGACTTTGACGATCCGACTACGAACGTGCGAGGACGTCGCGCCTTAGCAATCGCTAAACCAACTCCGAGAGGTTATTGACCACGCCGGAGCACGATCAACCTGACCACGAGGGTCTGTTTCCTGCGAGCAAACGAAGAACAAGCAAGAAACTAAGATTGCAATCTGGATATTGCGAATATAAGATGAAAGCTTTATTGATCAAGGTGGGGTTCTGTGACGCCTTTGTCTGGTCGTTGAACACAAACGAAGTACGCGAAGTTGCAGCTATGGCGAACTTTTAATCTAAACAAAACCCAAAGTCTAAACGGCGCCCTAAGGGCTGTATATATGGAGGAAGAGGGGGGGAATTTCGTGGCCCTTGGTGGAGGGGTCCGAAATCAACCCTATCTCTTGTTTCCCCACACATACGGACTCTAAAAATAGCCTATACTTATGTATTTCGAAATTACATGGGCCTGGCCCAATAAAAAGGTGACGCAGCACCTATAATAGCCTCTGGACGAAATTTATGAAGTGGCATCTTGTATATTTCGTCCAAGGTTTCATGCACTCTTATGGTGGCTTCAAAGTCCTGAAATCATCACTTGTAACTCCGTTCTGGTTCCCCTTGCGCATGGCATCATCTCCATGCTTGCTCTTGCTCCAATGTCCATCCTTCTCCAAGCTAGGCCCTTCATTTGTAAGTAAAACAAATGTATCCAATTTAGGCAGCATCATATTCTCATGAACATTAGAATCATTACCAAGAAACGAAAGTACCTGATAATTTAATTGGCGTGCGCGAGCTCTAGTAATTGGTCCAGTATATGTAGCAGTAGGGGCTGTGGGTGTAACAATGGTATTGATGTCCTCATCATCCTCCCCTTCTTGAAATGAAGTCGTCCTCGACGAAAGCTCATCTTCCTCACCCAAATAAGGCTTCAAATCTGCAATGTTAAAAGTGGGACTAACCCCAAAATCTGCAGGCAGCTCAAGTTTATATGCATTATCATTTACTTTCTCCAACACCTTAAAGGGACCAGCAGCACGTGGCATTAGCTTTGATTTGCGCAAATCAGGAAATCTATCCTTACGCAAATGTAACCAAACAAGATCTCCAGGTGCAAACACAACATGTTTTCTACCCTTATCTCCAGCAAGTTTATATTTAGCATTCATACGCTCAATGTTTTCCTTAGTTAACTCATGCATTTTTAAAATCAATTCAGCACGTTCTTTAGCATCAAAATTAACCTTCTCCGAAGATGGAAGAGGCAACAAATCAATAGGTGCACGAGGTAGGAAACCATACACAACTTCAAAAGGGCACATCTTAGTAGTAGAATGCAATGAACGATTATAAGCAAATTCAATATGAGGCAAGCATTCCTCCCACATTTTCTTATTATTCTTCAAAACAGCCCTAAGCATAGTAGACAATGTTCTATTGACTACTTCAGTTTGTCCATCAGTTTGGGGGTGACAAGTAGTACTAAAAAGCAGTTTAGTCCCCAACTTAGCCCATAAACATCTCCAAAAGTGGCTAAGAAATTTAGTATCACGATCTGAAACAATAGTATTTGGCACACCATGCAAGCGAATAATTTCACGAAAGAACAAATCAGCAACATTAACAGCATCATCGCTTTTATGACATGGTATAAAGTGTGCCATTTTCGAGAATCTATCCACGACAACAAATATGCTATCCCTCCCCTTCTTTGTTCGAGGTAAACCTAAAACAAAGTCCATAGATATATCTTCCCAAGGAACACTAGGTACAGGCAAAGGCATATATAAACCATGAGGATTGAGTCGTGACTTAGCTTTTTGACATGTAGTGCAGCGAGCAACAAAACGCTCAACATCCCGTCTCATCTTTGGCCAAAAGAAATGTGTAGCAAGTACGTCCTCCGTCTTCTTCACGCCAAAGTGTCCCATTAATCCTCCCCCATGCGCCTCCTGCAACAGCAAAAGACGAACGGAGCTAGCTGGAATGCATAGCTTGTTAGCACGAAACACAAATCCATCGTTAACGACAAACTTGTTCCACATTCTTCCTTCTTTACAATTCTGCATTACATCTTTAAAATCAGCATCATGCACATATTGATCTTTGATGGTCTCCAAACCAAATATTTTGAAGTCAAGTTGTGAAAGCATAGTATAGCGACGAGACAATGCATCAGCAATAACATTTTCTTTTCCCTTCTTGTGTTTAATGACATAAGGGAAAGTCTCAATAAATTCAACCCATTTAGCATGTCTACGATTCAGTTTAGCTTGACTTTTAATATGTTTCAAAGATTCATGATCAGAATGTATAACAAATTCTTTGGGCCATAAATAATGTTGCCATGTTTCTAAAGTCCGAACAAGAGCATATAATTCTTTATCATAGGTAGAATAATTCAGACTAGGCCCACTCAATTTTTCAGAAAAGTATGCAACAGGTTTGCCATCTTGTAATAACACACCTCCTAATCCAATTCCACTAGCATCACATTCAAGCTCAAAAGTCTTATTAAAATCAGGAAGTTGGAGTAAAGGAGCATGTGTCAACTTATCTTTCAATACCGAGAAGGCTTCTTCCTGTGCGGTACCCCACAGAAAAGGCACATCTTTCTTTGTAAGCTCATTGAGAGGTGCAGCAATGGTGCTGAAATCTCTCACAAAACGCCTATAGAATCCAGCGAGGCCAAGGAAACTCCTCACTTGTGTGACCGTTTTGGGCTGCGGCCAACTCTCAATAGCTTCAATTTTGGCTTTATCAACTTCAATTCCCTGTGGAGTAACAACATAGCCAAGAAAAGATACTCGGTCGGTGCAAAAGGTGCACTTTCCAAGGTTACCAAACAAACGTGCATCACGTAGAGCAATAAAAACAGCACGTAAATGTTCCAAATGTTCCTCCAAAGATTTGCTATAAATCAATATGTCATCAAAGTAAACTACCACAAATCGTCCAATGAAAACACGTAAAACTTCGTTCATTAACCTCATGAAAGTACTAGGTGCATTAGTTAACCCAAAAGGCATGACTAACCACTCATATAATCCAAACTTAGTTTTAAATGCTGTTTTCCATTCATCTCCCAATTTCATACGAATTTGATGGTATCCACTACGCAAATCAACTTTGGAGAATATTGTAGAGCCACTCAATTCATCAAGCATATCATCTAGCCTAGGAATAGGATGACGATAACGAATAGTAATATTATTAATGCCTCTACAATCAACGCACATACGCGACGTACCATCCTTTTTCGGCACTAAAATGATAGGAACAGCACAAGGACTAAGGGATTCGCGTATATAACCTTTGTCGAGCAGTTCTTGTACTTGACGCATAATCTCCTTCGTCTCCTCTGGATTGGTACGGTATGGTGCACGGTTGGGTAATGATGCACCGGGAATTAAGTCAATTTGATGCTCAATCCCGCGAATAGGTGGTAATCCCGGTGGCACGTCTTGTGGAAAGACGTCAGCGAACTCCTGCAAAATGTTAGTGACAGCAGGATGCAAAGAGGAAGGCACGTCCTCGAATGAAAATAATGCCTCTTTGCACACAAAAGCATAGCAAACAGATTTGCTAAAATCTAGATCATCAATATCAGATTTGGTGGCAAGTAAACATGCACTTTTCAATTTAATTTCAGAAGCAACACTAGATTGTTTATTATTATTAGGCTGCATTTGTTGCTCAAATTCTTTTGCCACAATCTGATTTTCACTCTTAGTTTTCTCCTGTTTTGCTTTATTAGCTCTATTAAGATCATCTTTCAAAATGGAATCAGGAGTCATAGGAAGCAAAGTAATATTTTTATCCTTATGAACAAGAGTATACTGATTGTTTCTACCATGGTGAATAGAATTTTTATCAAATTGCCATGGTCTACCAAGTAATAAGGAACATGCTTGCATAGGTACCACATCACAATCAACATAATCAGCATATGTAGAGATACTAAAATGCACACGAACAGTACGTGTTACCTTAACCTTGCCGCTGTTGTTGAACCATTGGATGTAGTAAGGATGTGGATGTGGTCTTGTGGTGAGAGATAGCTTCTCCACCATCTCCATGCTAGCCAAGTTGTTGCAACTCCCTCCATCTATGATCACGCGAACAGAACGTTCCTTCACAACTCCCTTTGTATGGAACAAATTATGCCTCTGATTTTGCTCAGCTTGTGTAACCTGCACACTCAAAACACGTTGAGCAACTAAACATTCATACCTGTCAGCATCTTCAGGAGCCATGTATTGCGTCTCATGATCAGAATCTTCTCCACCGTGTTCGTCACGTGTAATAAGAGCCAAAGTCTCCTCATCATAGTCACTAGCGGACTCATACCCACCATCCTCAGTAACAATCATCACACGCTTAGAGGGGCATTCTCTCGCATAATGACCTCCACCCTTGCAACGTCGACAAATAATATCATGTGTTTGCCCTGTGGATGCCATGGATGAAGAAGAGCTCTTTGCAGGCCCAGAAGATGTGCTCTTGGCAGATAGTGGTGATTGTGCCTGCTTTATTGTATCACGGTTGGAGGTGGCAGCCGACGGAGGCGCCGGTGTAGCAGAACGTGTGGAAGTAGATGATGCACGTGGTGTCCATGATGAAGGTCGACCTGCAGAAAAGTTAGTCCGCGCCAATGCCTGTCGATCCTGCACTTCACGTTCAGCTTTACAAGCAAGATGGAATAAACGAGTGATATTAGTATACTCCTTATAATCTAGAATGGTCTGAATCTCTCTATTTAATCCACCCAGAAAACGTGCAAGCATAGCTTCATTCTCCTCAACAATACCACATCTAATCATGCCAGTTTGTAATTCCTGATAATATTCTTCTACAGAATTTTTTCCTTGTCTTAAGCGCTGTAATTTTTGAAGCAATTCACGTTGATAATATGGGGGAACCCAACGAGTACGCATAGCAGTTTTCAAAGCAGCCCAAGTAGCGGGAATAGGATATAATCTACAATGTTCAGACCACCATACACATGCAAAACTAGTGAAAGCACAAACAGCAGCAGCAACCCGTCTCTCCTCGGGATATTGTAAACATGTAAAACGTTGTTCAGTTTCCAACTCCCAAGTAAGATATATATCAGGAACATATCTACCCTCAAATGGTGGAATATTCAATTTCAGTTTAGGAATATGGACATCATCTCGTACCTGAGGTGGTGGTGCAGGCCTACCATTACGAATATATACCTGAGGTCGACCTGGTGGTGGTGGTGCTGGTGGCTGCACGTAGTGCTGATTTTGATCAACCTCATCCTCATAATCGCCCGCATACTCAACATCCTCCTGGGTACCACCAGCAGCAGTAGCAGGGGCGAAAGAAGCATCAACAACATGAACAGCAGCACCAGAAGTTTGGCCATCCTCAATAGGAACACGCCTCGCTCGTCCATACTGATTCGAAAGGATGCGTTGTTGTTGTTGTTGTTGTTGTTGGAGAGGTGCGTTAGGTGCAGCGGGTGGTGGTGGTGGAAGACGCGCGAGCAATTCATTAAATTTGCTATCGAGCTTTGTTTCGAACGTCTTCTCCATGCCATCTATCTTCTCCATGGCCTCTTCAAATCTGTTTAGCACATCTTGCACCTGTCCACTCATCATTTGCTGAAACTTATCATGAAGCTCCTTGTTCGATAAATTCTCCCAGTCAGTCACGTCGGCTTGTGATCCTGGCATGGTTAGCAGCAATAGAAACACACAAGAATATGATCCTACAGACTACGAACAAGTGGTGGTGGTGGGTGTCACAAATCCGTCAAGCAAAACTCAAATTCTTACCAGTTCTTACCCAGCAGCAGGCGGTAATCGGCAACCGTTGTAGTCAAAAACTCTCAAAGCTTGGATAGAGCGAGTACCAGGGAGAGTCAAACGCACGACGTAGATGTATGTGGAGCTGGGAAGGCTTATAATATGGTAGCAAAAAGGATCAGCAATAATCAATTCAGAGATGCAAAGTTGAATAAACGCTCAACGACGGTACTGTGCTGGTCCTAGGCTAGACCGTGCTAGAGACGCGAGCCTAGAACACTAACAAAATCACGGCGCTGCACGTAAACAAGGGAAAAGCACACTCTGGATTTTTTTTTTTTCGCTCTTTTTTTTTTTTTGCGCTCCTTTTTTTTTTTTTTTTTTTTTTTGCGCTCTTTTTTTTTTGCGCTGCTCTTTTTTTTTTTTTGCGAAAAATCACTATAATGGCGAGTGTCTCAAAACTCTTCCTAGGTCAAACTGACAGGATGGGCACGAAATTTTTTCGACCAAATTTTTTTTTTTCGTTTTTCGACTGCCCGGACCCAAAAACTGGAAACGGGTCAAAAAAAACTTCCTATAATGGCACCTGTCTCAAAACACTCAGAAACACCTAAAAATAGGATAGCCAGAAAAATTTTCGAAAAATGCGTTTTCGAAAAATTTTGGGCCTAAACGGAGCGTGGTTTCCAGACTCTTCTTTTTTTTTTTTTTTTTTTTTTTTTTTTTTTTTTTCCGAAACCTACTCCGGCAAGGAAACACGAATCGGAAACTAGATGGATCCCGAAAACAAACCTAATAAACAAGGAACTCGGATTGGTGGTGGTTATATGGTGGTGGTATATGGCAGCGGTGGTGGTAGCGGTGGTAGTATATGGATATGGATCGGTGGTGGTATATGGACACGGATTGGTGGTGGTATATGGATACGGATTCGGAGTGGTGGTGGTAGATGGCAGGGGCGATGATGATGGTGCAGCGGCGGCGTGACAACTTATGACCAGAACTCGAAACTCTAAAAGACTAGACTCTAAGACCAGCAACTAGACCGACGATGCAACCGCAAATTCAACAAAGCAAAACCCTAAAAAGATTATGCAAAGGCTCAGATTGGTTCGGATATGATGAACTAACCCTAAATTTTTTTTTGTGGCTTTTTCGTGGACTATAGGTATGAAGAACAGACTCGATCTAAACTACGAAAAACTGGAAAATCTCACCGAGCAACCTGGAAATCTGATACCACTTGATAGAGGCGGGGGTGTCCCGATCTTTCGATGAGATGGTGGATTTCGCTTTGGTGGAAGTCGACTTTGACGATCCGACTACGAACGTGCGAGGACGTCGCGCCTTAGCAATCGCTAAACCAACTCCGAGAGGTTATTGACCACGCCGGAGCACGATCAACCTGACCACGAGGGTCTGTTTCCTGCGAGCAAACGAAGAACAAGCAAGAAACTAAGATTGCAATCTGGATATTGCGAATATAAGATGAAAGCTTTATTGATCAAGGTGGGGTTCTGTGACGCCTTTGTCTGGTCGTTGAACACAAACGAAGTACGCGAAGTTGCAGCTATGGCGAACTTTTAATCTAAACAAAACCCAAAGTCTAAACGGCGCCCTAAGGGCTGTATATATGGAGGAAGAGGGGGGGAATTTCGTGGCCCTTGGTGGAGGGGTCCGAAATCAACCCTATCTCTTGTTTCCCCACACATACGGACTCTAAAAATAGCCTATACTTATGTATTTCGAAATTACATGGGCCTGGCCCAATAAAAAGGTGACGCAGCACCTATAATAGCCTCTGGACGAAATTTATGAAGTGGCATCTTGTATATTTCGTCCAAGGTTTCATGCACTCTTATGGTGGCTTCAAAGTCCTGAAATCATCACTTGTAACTCCGTTCTGGTTCCCCTTGCGCATGGCATCATCTCCATGCTTGCTCTTGCTCCAATGTCCATCCTTCTCCAAGCTAGGCCCTTCATTTGTAAGTAAAACAAATGTATCCAATTTAGGCAGCATCATATTCTCATGAACATTAGAATCATTACCAAGAAACGAAAGTACCTGATAATTTAATTGGCGTGCGCGAGCTCTAGTAATTGGTCCAGTATATGTAGCAGTAGGGGCTGTGGGTGTAACAATGGTATTGATGTCCTCATCACCCTCGTGGTCAGGTTGATCGTGCTCCGGCGTGGTCAATAACCTCTCGGAGTTGGTTTAGCGATTGCTAAGGCGCGACGTCCTCGCACGTTCGTAGTCGGATCGTCAAAGTCGACTTCCACCAAAGCGATATCCATCATCTCATCGAAAGACGGGACACCTTTGCCTCTATCAAGTGGTATCAGATTTCCAGGTTGCTCGAGGAGATTTTAAAGTTTTTCGTAGATTAGATCGAGTCTGTTCTTCATACCTACAGTCCACGAAAAAGCCACAAAAAAAATTAGGGTTAGTTCATCATATCCGAACCAATCTGAGCCTTTGCATAATCTTTTTAGGGTTTTTGCTTTGTTGAATTTGCGGTTGCATCGTCGTGTCAAGTTGCTGGTCTTAGAGTCTAGTCTTTTAGAGTTTCGAGTTCTGGTCATAAGTTGTCACGCCGCCGCCGCATCATCATCATCGCCCATCTACCACTTTTGCTTATCCGCCACCGCTCTGAATCCATATCCATATACCACTACCAATCCGTATCCATATACCACCACCAATCTGTATCCATATACCACCACCGCTACCATATACCACCACCGCTGCCATATACCACAACCATATATCCACCACCAATCCGAGTTCTTCTCATATTAGGTTTGTTCTTGAGATCAATCTAAATTCCGATTCGTGTTTCCTTGCCTGCGTAGGTCTCGGAAAAAAAAAATTCACGGGCAAATTTTTTTCCCTATCCTATTTTTAGGCTTTTCTGAGTCTTTTGAGCCACGTGCCATCATAGTGATTTTTTGGTCGCACTTTTTCGTCGTCGCTGCCCTAATTTCCAAAAAAAAGTGAATTTTTTTTTCGTGCCCATCCTATCAGTTTGACGAGGGAAGAGTTTTGAGACACTCGCCATTATCGTGATTTTTCGCAAAAAAAAGAGGAGCGCAAAAAAAAGAGGAGCGCAAAAAAAAGGAGCGCAAAAAAAAAGAGCGAAAAAAAAAGAGTTCCAGAGTGTGCTTTTCCCTTGTTTACGTGCCGCGCCGTGATTTTGTTGGTGTTCTAGGCTCGCGTCTCTAGCACAGTCTAGCCTAGGACCAGCACAGTACCGTCGTTGAGCGTTTATTCAACTTTGCATCTCTGAATTGATTATTGCTGACCCTTTTTGCTACCATATTATAAGCCTTCCCAGCTCCACATACATCTACGTCGTGCGTTTGACTCTCCCTGGTAATCGCTCTATCCAAGCTTTGAGAGTTTTTGACTACAATGGTTGCCGATCACCGCCTGCTGCTGGGTAAGAACTGGTAAGAATTTGAGATTTGCTTGACAGATTTGTGACACCCACCACCACCTCTTGTTAGTAGTCTATAGGATCATATTCTTGTGTGTTTCTATTGCTGCTAACCATGCCAGGATCAGAAGCCGACGAGACTGACTGGGAGAACATGACGAATAAGGATTTGCATGATAAATTTCAGCAAATGATGAGTGGACAGGTGCAAGATGTGCTAAACAGATTTGAAGAGGCCATGGAGAAGATAGATGGCATGGAGAAGACGTTCGAAACAAAGCTCGATAACAAGTTTAATGAATTGCTCGCGCGTCTTCCACCACCACCACCCGCTGCACCTAACGCACCTCTCCAACAACAACAACAACAACGCATCCTTTCGAATCAGTATGGACGAGCGAAGCGTGTTCCTATTGAGGATGGCCAAACTTCTGGTGCTGCTGTTCATGTTGTTGATGCTTCTTTGGCCCCTGCTACTGCTGCTGCTGGTACCCAGGAGGATGATGAGTATGCGGGCGATTATGAGGATGAGGTTGATCAAAATCAGCACTACGTGCAGCCACCAGCACCACCACCACCAGGTCGACCTCAGGTATATATTCGTAATGGTAGGCCTGCACCAGCACCTCAGGTACGAGATGATGTCCATATTCCTAAACTGAAATTGAATATTCCACCATTTGAGGGTAGATATGTTCCTGATATATATCTTACTTGGGAGTTAGAAACTGAACAACGTTTTACATGTTTACAATATCCCGAGGAGAGACGGGTTGCTGCTGCTGTTTGTGCTTTCACTAGTTTTGCATGTGTATGGTGGTCTGAACATTGTAGATTATATCCTATTCCCGCTACTTGGGCTGCTTTGAAAACTGCTATGCGTACTCGTTGGGTTCCACCATATTATCAACGTGAATTGCTTCAAAAATTACAGCGCTTAAGACAAGGAAAACATTCTGTAGAAGAATATTATCAGGAATTACAAACAGGCATGATTAGATGTGGTATTATTGAGGAGAATGAAGCTATGCTTGCACGTTTTCTGGGTGGATTAAATAGAGAGGTTCAGACCATTCTAGACTATAAGGAGTATACTAATATCACTCGTTTATTCCATCTTGCTTGTAAAGCTGAACGTGAAGTGCAGGATCGACAGGCATTGGCGCGGACTAACTTTTCTGCAGGTCGACCTTCATCATGGACACCACGTGCATCATCTACTTCCACACGTTCTGCTACACCGGCGCCTCCGTCGGCTGCCACCTCCAACCGTGATACAATAAAGCAGGCACAATCACCACTATCTGCCAAGAGCACACCTTCTGGGCCTGCAAAGAGCTCTTCTTCATCCATGGCATCAACAGGGCAAACACATGATATTATTTGTCGACGTTGCAAGGGTGGAGGTCATTATGCGAGAGAATGCCCATCTAAGCGTGTGATGATTGTTACTGAGGATGGTGGGTATGAGTCCGCTAGTGACTATGATGAGGAGACTTTGGCTCTTATTACACGTGACGAACACGGTGGAGACGATTCTGATCATGAGACGCAATACATGGCTCCTGAAGATGCTGACAGGTATGAATGTTTAGTTGCTCAACGTGTTTTGAGTGTGCAGGTTACACAAGCTGAGCAAAATCAGAGGCATAATTTGTTCCATACAAAGGGAGTTGTGAAGGAACATTCTGTTCGCGTGATCATAGATGGAGGGAGTTGCAACAACTTGGCTAGCATGGAGATGGTGGAGAAGCTATCTCTCACCACAAGACCACATCCACATCCTTACTACATCCAATGGTTCAACAACAGCGGCAAGGTTAAGGTAACACGTACTGTTCGTGTACATTTTAGTATCTCTACATATGCTGATTATGTTGATTGTGATGTGGTACCTATGCAAGCATGTTCCTTATTACTTGGTAGACCATGGCATTTTGATAAAAATTCTATTCACCATGGTAGAAACAATCAGTATACTCTTGTTCATAAGGATAAAAATATTACTTTGCTTCCTATGACTCCTGATTCCATTTTGAAAGATGATATTAATAGAGCTAATAAAGCAAAACAGGAGAAAACTAAGAGTGAAAATCAGATTGTGGCAAAAGAATTTGAGCAACAAATGCAGCCTAATAATAATAAACAATCTAGTGTTGCTTCTGAAATTAAATTGAAAAGTGCATGTTTACTTGCCACCAAATCTGATATTGATGATCTAGATTTTTGCAAATCTGTTTGCTATGCTTTTGTGTGCAAAGAGGCATTATTTTCATTCGAGGACGTGCCTTCCTCTTTGCCTCCTGCTGTCACTAACATTTTGCAGGAGTTTGCTGACGTCTTTCCACAAGACGTGCCACCGGGATTACCACCTATTCACGGGATTGAGCATCAAATTGACTTAATTCCCGGTGCATCATTACCCAACCGTGCACCATACCGTACCAATCCAGAGGAGACGAAGGAGATTATGCGTCAAGTACAAGAACTGCTCGACAAAGGTTATATACGATCCTTGTGCTGTTCCTATCATTTTAGTGCCGGAAAAGGATGGTACGTCGCGTATGTGCGTTGATTGTAGAGGCATTAATAATATTACTATTCGTTATCGTCATCCTATTCCTAGGCTAGATGATATGCTTGATGAATTGAGTGGCTCTACAATATTCTCCAAAGTTGATTTGCGTTGTGGATACCATCAAATTCGTATGAAATTGGGAGATGAATGGAAAATAGCATTTAAAACTAAGTTTGGATTATATGAGTGGTTAGTCATGCCTTTTGGGTTAACTAATGCACCTAGTACTTTCATGAGGTTAATGAACGAAGTTTTACGTGCTTTCATTGGACGATTTGTGGTAGTTTACTTTGATGACATATTGATTTATAGCAAATCTTTGGAGGAACATTTGGAACATTTACGTGCTGTTTTTTTTGCTCTACGTGATGCACGTTTGTTTGGTAACCTTGGAAAGTGCACCTTTTGCACCGACCGAGTATCTTTTCTTGGCTATGTTGTTACTCCACAGGGAATTGAAGTTGATAAAGCCAAGATTGAAGCTATTGAGAGTTGGCCGCAGCCCAAAACGGTCACACAAGTGAGGAGTTTCCTTGGCCTCGCCGGATTCTATAGGCGTTTTGTGAGAGATTTCAGCACCATTGCTGCACCTCTCAATGAGCTTACAAAGAAAGATGTGCCTTTTCTGTGGGGTACCGCATAGGAAGAAGCCTTTACGGTATTGAAAGATAAGTTGACACATGCTCCTTTACTCCAACTTCCTGATTTTAATAAGACTTTTGAGCTTGAATGTGATGCTAGTGGAATTGGATTAGGAGGTGTGTTATTACAAGATGGCAAACCTGTTGCATACTTTTCTGAAAAATTGAGTGGGCCTAGTCTGAATTATTCTACTTACGATAAAGAATTATATGCTCTTGTTCGGACTTTAGAAACATGGCAACATTATTTATGGCCCAGAGAATTTGTTATACATTCTGATCATGAATCTTTGAAACATATTAAAAGTCAAGCTAAACTGAATCGTAGACATGCTAAATGGGTTGAATTTATTGAGACTTTCCCTTATGTCATTAAACACAAGAAGGGAAAAGAAAATGTTATTGCTGATGCATTGTCTCGTCGCTATACTATGCTTTCACAACTTGACTTCAAAATATTTGGTTTGGAGACCATTAAAGATCAATATGTGCATGATGCTGATTTTAAAGATGTAATGCAGAATTGTAAAGAAGGAAGAATGTGGAACAAGTTTGTCGTTAATGATGGATTTGTGTTTCGTGCTAACAAGCTATGCATTCCAGCTAGCTCCGTTCGTCTTTTGTTGTTGCAGGAGGCGCATGGAGGAGGATTAATGGGACACTTTGGCGTGAAGAAGACGGAAGACGTACTTGCTACACATTTCTTTTGGCCAAAGATGAGACGGGATGTTGAGCGTTTTATTGCTCGATGCACTACATGTCAAAAAGCTAAGTCACGACTCAATCCTCATGGTTTATATATGCCTTTGCCTGTACCTAGTGTTCCTTGGGAGGATATATCTATGGACTTTGTTTTAGGTTTACCTCGAACAAAGAAGGGGAGGGATAGCATATTTGTTGTCGTGGATAGATTCTCGAAAATGGCACACTTTATACCATGTCATAAAAGCGATGATGCTGTTAATGTTGCTGATTTGTTCTTTCGTGAAATTATTCGCTTGCATGGTGTGCCAAATACTATTGTTTCAGATCGTGATACTAAATTTCTTAGCCACTTCTGGAGATGTTTATGGGCTAAGTTGGGGACTAAACTGCTTTTTAGTACAACTTGTCACCCCCAAACTGATGGACAAACTGAAGTAGTCAATAGAACGTTGTCTACTATGCTTAGGGCTGTTTTGAAGAATAATAAGAAAATGTGGGAGGAATGCTTGCCTCATATTGAATTTGCTTATAATCGTTCATTGCATTCTACTATTAAGATGTGCCCTTTTGAAGTTGTGTATGGTTTCCTACCTCGTGCACCTATTGATTTGTTGCCTCTTCCATCTTCGGAGAAGGTCAATTTTGATGCTAAACAACGTGCTGAATTGATTTTAAAAATGCATGAGTTAACTAAGGAAAACATTGAGCGTATGAATGCTAAATATAAACTTGCTGGAGATAAGGGTAGAAAACATGTTGTGTTTGCACCTGGAGATCTTGTTTGTTACATTTGCGTAAGGATAGATTTCCTGATTTGCGCAAATCAAAGCTAATGCCACGTGCTGATGGTCCCTTTAAGGTGTTAGAGAAAATAAATGATAATGCATATAAACTTGAGCTGCCTGCAGATTTTGGGGTTAGTCCCACTTTTAACATTGCAGATTTGAAGCCTTATTTGGGTGAGGAAGATGAGTTCCGTCGAGGACGACTTCATTTCAAGAAGGGGAGGATGATGAGGACATCAATACCATTGTTACACCCACAGCCCCTACTGCTACATATACGGGACCAATTACTAGAGCTCGCGCACGCCAATTAAATTATCAGGTACTTTCGTTTCTTGGTAATGATTCTAATGTTCATGAGAATATGATGCTGCCTAAATTGGATACATTTGTTTTGCTTACAAATGAAGGGCCTAGCTTGGAGAAGGATGAACATTGGAGCAAGAACAAGCATGGAGATGATGCCATGCGCAAGGGGAACAAGAACGGAGTTACAAGTGATGATTTCAGGACTTTGAAGCCACCATAATGGGTGCATGAAGCCTTGGACGAAATATACAAGATGCCACTTCATAAATTTCGTCCCGAGGCTATTATAGGTGCTGCGTCACCTTTTTATTGGGCCAGGCCCATGTAATTTCGAAATACAGAAGTATAGGCTATTTTTAGAGTCCGTATGTGTGGGGAAACAAGAGATAGGGTTGATTTCGGACCCCTCCACCAAGGGCCACGAAATTCCCCCTCTCTTCCTCCATATATATAGCCCTTAGGGCACCGTTTAGACTTTGGGTTTTGTTTAGATTAAAAGTTCGCCATAGCTGCAACTTCGCGTACTTCGTTTGTGTTCAACGACTAGACAAAGGGGTCACAGAACCCCACCTTGATCAATAAAGCTTTCATCTTATATTCGCAATATCTAGATTGCAATCTTAATTTCTTGCTTGTTCTTCGTTTGCTCGCAGGAAACAGACCCTCGTGGTCAGGTTGATCGTGCTCCGGCGTGGTCAATAACCTCTCGGAGTTGGTTTAGCGATTGCTAAGGCGCGACGTGCTCGCACATTCGTAGTCGGATCGTCAAAGTCGACTTCCACCAAAGCGATATCCATCATCTCATCAAAAGACGGGACACCTTTGCCTCTATCATCAAAATAGGGATGCAACATGATAATATGAAACTACATGCAATTCTAAGCAAGTTTCATATAAAGCACACTCAAAACGGAGCAACGGTTCAACACATACACATGAAACAAGTTTAAAGGACAAGCTGTCCAAAACAGCAACTATGCATCTAGCAAGCATCAAAATAATATGCTACAACACCTCAACATGAAAACAAAAGAGATGGGAATGAAGTACAGGTAAAGCATGACAAAAACATGAACACTGAGCTATCTCCATAAAACACTATAACATGCTCAAAAGGACATGACAAGATTGCAAATAATAACAGTTTCACAGACTTGGCAGAAATCACTGGACATGGCAGAAATAACATCAGGTTGCAATGTTTAGAGCTATCAAACATCATGTTACAGCAAGCTATCATGGCAAACTAGAGTATGGCATGCTAATACTAAAGACAAAGAACAAAACTCCCTTACTGAACTAATTCCAAACATCAACAGGAAAGATGGTAGCATCCATGCAAACATGGCAAGTGATATGACAGATTCAGACATGGTAGGAACAACGATAAGTAGGCATGTTAGTGAGCTTGTACCACTCACCACAAAGCAATACATGACATGACAAGGTGACCAACAGTAATATCACATATGCATGAAGCTAAACATGGCAATAGCATAGTCATAGGGTACATGGATCACTAGTTATAGACATGGCAAAACTGAACTTAATGTTAACAAGCTGATAACAACATTATTTAGCAACTTGAGAGCAAGATTACGACAAGCTACATCAGGCTATAAATGCACACAGGGGCATGGATGGATGGAGCATGACATGTATAACAAAACATCCTTAGTGAACATCTCCAGATTATGCATATAATGACTTGTAGCAGCAGGTTTACAGAGCATCATGATGTAACTGATTCAGCCTAGCAAAACAGAAACAACAAGTACCCTACTTCACGAGCTCGACGCACTCACTACAAGGCTCACAAAAATACATGGATTGCTCCACTGTAAAGATGGCATGATGTAGCTCAATACTCATGTAGACATCAAGCTCATAGGATGCACACACAAAATGCAAGGAAAAAGACAAATCACCAAGTTCTGTTAACAGGCAGCAGTTAACATCATATAGCACTTTTGCAACAATGATAATGGCATCAAGATGGAATCAAACAAGCATGGCACGATGGAATGAAATGAAGAGCATCTCACATTGAACATTTTGATATATTATATGCAGAAATCAGAGCAGCACACAAGAAGTTATGGCAGGTCGAACATGCACACATACTATGAGTTTTCAGGGACTAGGCAGTTTTTAACAGAAGAAAAAAACAGATCGAGCAGCGCATACTAAAACGTGCACGGGCGAGGGTTTAGCGGGCATCTCACCATGGGCTTTGGCCCAGGACGACGGAGGACGAGGCGGGCCGGATGAGGAGGTGGCCTTGCGAGGCCGTGCCCACGCGGGCGCTGGAGGCCGGGCCACCGGAGCTGGGCCGGCGGGGTCTAGGCTGCGTGGCCCACGTGGCCGGTGACACTGGTCGTGCTCCTCCTCGTGCATGCACGAGAGGAGGCAGGGGCGGCGGTGCCCGGCGACGTGGCGGCGATGGCGAGGCTGGAGGTGCCTATGCAAGGCGGCGGCGGCGGGATCCAGTTCTCGGGCGCCGGATCTGGCCCAGCTCGGCCGGATCCGGGCGGCGGCGAGCGGTGCGGAGAGGTGCGGGGCCGGCGATGGGGAGACCCTGCGGGGAAGAGAGGGAGTGAGGTAGGGGAAGAAGAGAGAGGAAGGAAGGAGGCGCGGCGACGGGGCTCGCCTGGGGGCCGTGGTCGAGGAGGCGCGGGACGCCGGAGGGGCACGGCGGCGAGGTCCGGCGACAGAGCCGGCGAGCACCGCGACGGCGGGGAGGCGAGCGGGATCGGAGAGGAACCAGGCGCGGGGTCGGGCCAACCCGGGCCCGATCTGGGCTCAGGGGCTGCGGCGGCGGGGAGCGGGCAGGGGGCGCGCTGGGGGTGATGAGGACATTACTACCTTGGATATGACCAAATATATTGCATATATGCATATTTGTCAGGTGATTTCTAGTGCAAACTATTCAATAATCTATTTATGTTATCCAGAACAAAAATACTTCACACACTTTTGTGTTTTGTCTAATTGCAGGTGTATGGGACATTTATACAATCCACATATGAAGATAAGGAAGAAAGAGATGTTTATTTGCTGTCCAAAAAGTTCTCTCACGTCACTTTTGGCCCAAGAGAAGATAGAGTCCAAGTCTCTCACGTTCTGAATTCAGATTCGGACTGCACAGACGTACCTGACTCAAAACGCACACAAGTTTTTCATACGGACTCCAAATTGGGTGATTCTTTTTTTGTTGGAAACTAGATTTCGTGCACTTTCCAACCCAATTGGAATCACCTTCAAATTCGTCCGGAGCGTTGAGTTGTGGACAAAACAATCTGATGCTGCAGCAGAATCCGAGTCAAACTACAAGTCCAAAGGTGTTACATCACCTCCACTTGGGCCCATTGGCCTTGTACGAGCTAGATTTAGTTTTAGGCTGCCTTGGGACGTCCTCCCACCTCCTTGGCCGCCACCCCTTGCTCCTATATAAGTAGATCCATCTAGTAGCTTTTCCTTGGGATTTGTTTAGTTAAAAGTTAGCCATTGCAACTTCGTGTACTTCATTTGTGTCCAACGACCAGACCAAGACCGCTTACGGATCCCCACCTTTATCAATACTTCATATATACTCGCAATATTCAGATTGCTTTTATCATATTCTTGCTTGTTCTTCGATTGCTTGCAGGAATAGACCTTTGTGGTCAGGTTGATTGTGCTCCGGCGTGGTCAATAACCTCTCAGAGTTGGTTTAGCGATTGCTAAGGCGCAACGTCGTGCACGTTTGTAGTCGGATCGTCAAAGTCATCTTCACCAAATCGATAGTTATCATCTCATCGAAAGATCGGGACACCCCCGCCTCTATCAGGGGGCGTGTGGCGCAACGCGGTTGGAGGAGGGCGACGGCTGCGGCGGCGCTGACGAGCGGGGGTGCGACAAGTGGTGGCGGGGCACTGGATCGGCGCTGAAAACAAGGTGGGGGTGGTGGCTGGAGCTAGGAGGAGGGGGTTAGGGTAGGCTAGGCCAAAAATGGCAGGTTAGGGGGGTTTAATGATAGAGGCGAGGGTGTCCCGATCTTTCGATGAGATGATAACTATCGATTTGGTGAAGATGACTTTGACGATCCGACTACAAACGTGCACGACGTTGCGCCTTAGCAATCGCTAAACCAACTCCGATAGGTTATTGACCACGCCAGAGCACCATCAACCTGACCACGAAGGTCTATTCCTGCAAGCAATCGAAGAACAAGCAAGAATATGATAAAAGCAATCTGAATATTGCGAGTATATATGAAGTATTGATAAAGGTGGGGATTCGTAAGCGGTCTTGGTCTGGTCGTTGGACACAAACGAAGTACACGAAGTTGCAATGGCTAACTTTTAACTAAACAAATCCCAAGGAAAAGCTACTAGATGGATCTACTTATATAGGAGCAAGGGGTGGCGGCCAAGGAGGCGGGAGGACGACCCAAGGCAGCCTAAAACTAAATCTAGGTCGTACAAGGCCAATGGGCCCAAGTGGAGGTGATGTAACACCTTTGGACTTGTAGTTTGACTCGGATTCTGCTGCAGCATCAGATTGTTTCGTCCACAACTCAACGCTCCGGACGAATTTGAAGGTGATTCCAATTGGGTTGGAAAGTGCACGAAATCTAGTTTCCAACAAAAAAAGAATCACCCAATTCGGAGTCCGTATGAAAAACTTGTGTGCGTTTTGAGTCAGGTACGTCTGTGCAGTCCGAATCTGAATCCAGAACGTGAGAGACTTGGACTCTATCTTCTCTTGGGCCAAAAGTGACGTGAGAGAACTTTTTGGACAGCAAATAAACATCTCTTTCTTCCTTATCTTCATATGTGGATTGTACAAATGTCCCATACACCTGCAATTAGACAAAACACAAAAGTGTGTGAAGTATTTTTGTTCTGGATAACATAAATAGATTATTGAATAGTTTGCACTAGAAATCACCTGACAAATATGCATATATGCAATATTTTTGGTCATATCCAAGGTAGTCATGTCCTCATCATCCTCCCCTTCTTGAAAATAAAGCCGTCCTTGGCGTTGCTTAATCTGAAATGTGGCTAACAAAAGAGACAAGGTGTACATGTTGTATATGTATATGTCATCCATTTTTACTTCCCTTGATTTTTGCATATATGACACATGAATAGATGAGTAACTTGCATAGTTCATAAAATCTAAAGCCAATAAATTAGCACAAGAAGTAGAAGGCATGAAAATATTGCAACTCAGTTTGCACATATAAGTGAAGCTCTTATTCATTTCAAAAGATTGACAATGTTCATCATTAAACCATCCCAACATTGGTGAATAAACCTTACTTGCATCAAATTTACATGCTACAACATGCTTAAATAAGCAAACATGCAATAAGTCATTCAACACAGAATCATCACCAAGATTAGAGGTCATATCAAAATGATTAAACATTGGTTCTTTTGCATCAATAGTTAATTCAATGGGTGCACTCAAAATTGTTGGTATTTCAGTTGTTTGATCACATGGCAAAGTCAAATTATCAACGTAGTCCTCTAAAATAGGTGGTGTGATCAAAGTAGTGGGTAGCTCATCAGATGGTGCATTCAAATTGACAAGGCATTCATCATTCTCATGTAGAGATGGAAGATCAGTACCTTTGTCATTACCTCTTATGATCAACTCAGATGATGTAGCCACTCTCGGGGGCGATGTGTCACATGATGGAGGTGATGTAGTCCTGACAACAACGGATGTGGTTGTCATAGTATGCCTAGTAGTTGAAGGAACAATCATATCAACTCTTGGAATGTGCACCGTGCGCTTGTTCTCCTCGTGGCCAACACGTCATTTTATTTCCTGTTCAGCTTTGCAAGCAAGATGAAACAAATGGTCCATAGGATAACACTCTTCATGAATTAGTATCTCTTGAATATCACGGTTTAATCCTCCCCAAAATCTATCCATAAAATCATCTTCACTTTCTTCTAAAGAGGAATGCAACAAGGTAGTTTGTAAATCATCATAATATTTTGTTACAGTTTCACTACCTTGTTTTAAGTGTTGCAACTTCTTAATCATGTCACGAGTATAATAAGCAGGGACGAAAGTATGTCGCATGGCAAGTTTCAAATCATCCCAAGTAGTAGGTATATAATCAGGGTGTAACCGACAATATTCACTCCACCAAACCAAAGCATAACCAGTGAAAGAACCAACCGCAACCTTAACCTTTTTATGTTCATCGAAATTATGGGAAGCAAATATATTTTTTATGTCGAACTCCCATTCAATATATAAAGCAGGTTTAAAACGGCCATTAAATGGTGGTATAGATACATTAACCTGATCATGTGCATTTGGATGTTTATGCACCTCTCGTGACGGTTGTGGTATTTGCAAAGGTGGTGGCACGTCTCCCGCGATCGACAAAGCCCATGAATTGACTCTGGATCCTGTCATGATTAGTAGAACAAGAAATAAAACCCAAAAATAATGTTCCTATAACTACTAGGATGTGGTGGTAAAACGCTCACAGTAAAGCAAATATCAATGTCTTCCAAGTTCTTACCATGCAGCAGGCGGTGATCGGCAACCAGCGGTGTCAAGTAACTCCGAATATTGAGTAAAGCGATTGCCAGGGGAGCGTACGTATACACGGTGTAGAAATATGTGGAGCTGGGTTGGCTATATATGGTAGCAAAATATTAGCAATAATCAATTCAAAGATGCAATGTTGAATAAACGCTCAACGACGGTACTGTGCTGGTCCTAGGCTAGACTGGACTAGAGACGCGAGCCTAGAACACTAATGAGGTCACGGCGTAGCACAACTAGCATCAATGAAGGATACTAAGTAGCTCTTGACAGCAAGATATAAGTGAAGATCACAACGGCAGTGAAGATAATGATGAAAAACAACTGCCAAGCAGGATATACAACAACTTTGTCTCCAACTTTCCTCTGAAAAAGTTTGTGCCGATTTTTTTGATTTTTTTTCTCCTTTTTTTCTCTGACTTTTTTCTCTTTTTTTTTCTCTCTTTTTTTCTCCCTCTTTCCAAAACAAACTAGATAAGACGCAGATTGGATCAAGCGAAGATGTGAACGATCTCAACTATTATTATGACAATGAATGGTGGGTAGCACGTGGTGGAAATTGATGGATGGGTGGTGGACAGCGGAAGAGATAATGATGCAGCGGCGGCGTAACTAATGTGAACAGAACTCGAAACTCTAAAGGAACTAGACACTAAGACCAGCAACTGACACGACGATGCAACCGATAATTCAACTATGCAAGCAATGAATAGAAAATTGCAAAGGCTCAGACTGGCTTGGATAAAGGATGAACAGATCTAACTTTTTTTTGTGGCTTTATCATGGACTGTAGGTATGAATGACAGATGCGATCTAAACTATGAAAAACTGTAAAATCTCACCGAGCAACCTGAAAACTGATACCACTTGATAGAGGCGAGGGTGTCCCGATCTTTCGATGAGATGATAACTATCGATTTGGTGAAGATGACTTTGACGATCCGACTACAAACGTGCACAACGTTGCGCCTTAGCAATCGCTAAACCAACTCCGATAGGTTATTGACCACGCCAGAGCACAATCAACCTGACCACGAAGGTCTATTCCTGCAAGCAATCGAAGAACAAGCAAGAATATGATAAAAGCAATCTGAATATTGCGAGTATATATGAAGTATTGATAAAGGTGGGGATTCGTAAGCGGTCTTGGTCTGGTCGTTGGACACAAACGAAGTACACGAAGTTGCAATGGCTAACTTTTAACTAAACAAATCCCAAGGAAAAGCTACTAGATGGATCTACTTATATAGGAGCAAGGGGTGGCGGCCAAGGAGGCGGGAGGACGTCCCAAGGCAGCCTAAAACTAAATCTAGGTCGTACAAGGCCAATGGGCCCAAGTGGAGGTGATGTAACACCTTTGGACTTGTAGTTTGACTCGGATTCTGCTGCAGCATCAGATTGTTTCGTCCACAACTCAACGCTCCGGACGAATTTGAAGGTGATTCCAATTGGGTTGGAAAGTGCACGAAATCTAGTTTCCAACAAAAAAAGAATCACCCAATTCGGAGTCCGTATGAAAAACTTGTGTGCGTTTTGAGTCAGGTACGTCTGTGCAGTCCGAATCTGAATCCAGAACGTGAGAGACTTGGACTCTATCTTCTCTTGGGCCAAAAGTGACGTGAGAGAACTTTTTGGACAGCAAATAAACATCTCTTTCTTCCTTATCTTCATATGTGGATTGTACAAATGTCCCATACACCTGCAATTAGACAAAACACAAAAGTGTGTGAAGTATTTTTGTTCTGGATAACATAAATAGATTATTGAATAGTTTGCACTAGAAATCACCTGACAAATATGCATATATGCAATATTTTTGGTCATATCCAAGGTAGTCATGTCCTCATCATTTAAATAGGCAGGGGGTCTAGGTTAGAGGGATTTGAGGCCATTACGGACCCTCGGATCTCGATCTGACGGTCCGGAGCGGAGAGGAACTAGGTGGGCTGCAGGTGGGGTTAGTGGGCTGTGTAGGAGAGGTTTCGGGCTGAGAGGAGAGAAGAGAAAGCGGCCCAACATGGGTTTCCGGTGACCGAAAACGTCCGACGTTACGCCGGCTATATTGTGGCTATATGTTTAACGGTTGGGCTATCAAACGAGCTCGACAAAACTTGACAGGCGGCCTACCTACACTATAATAAGACCGCTCGCCAAGTTTCCTCCAATTCCGAGAACATTTTTATGCCACTTATAAAATAATATTTTGGAGGTGCTGAGGGCGCGTGCGAGTGTGAAAAGGGCTCGGAACGGACAATGGAGAGAACCGGGAGGACCCAAACGGATGCAAGTGTTGAAAAACATGCAGATGAAATGTAGTTGATGACATGATAGAGGCAAAGGTGTCCCGTCTTTCAATGAGATGATGGATTTCGCTTTGGTGGAAGTCGACTTTGACGATCCGATTACGAACGTGCGAGGACGTCGCGCCTTAGCAATCGCTAAACCAACTCCGAGAGGTTATTGACCACGCCGGAGGACGATCAACCTGACCACGAGGGTCTGTTTCCTGCGAGCAAACGAAGAACAAGCAAGAAACTGAGATTGCAATCTGGATATTGCGAATATAAGATGAAAGCTTTATTGATCAAGGTGGGGTTCTGTGACGCCTTTGTCTGGTCGTTGAACACAAACGAAGTACGCGAAGTTGCAGCTATGGCGAACTTTTAATCTAAACAAAACTCCAAAGTCTAAACGTCGCCCTAAGGGCTGTATATATGGAGGAAGAGGGGGGGAATTTCGTGGCCCTTGGTGGAGGGGTCCGAAATCAACCCTATCTCTTGTTTCCCCACACATACGGACTCTAAAAATAGCCTATACTTATGTATTTCGAAATTACATGGGCCTGGCCCAATAATAAGGTGACGCAGCACCTATAATAGCCTCTGGACGAAATTTATGAAGTGGCATCTTGTATATTTCGTCCAAGGCTTCATGCACTCTTATGGTGGCTTCAAAGTCCTGAAATCATCACTTGTAACTCCGTTCTGGTTCCCCTTGCGCATGGCATCATCTCCATGCTTGCTCTTGCTCCAATGTCCATCCTTCTCCAAGCTAGGCCCTTCATTTGTAAGCAAAACAAACGTAACCAATTTAGGCAGCATCATATTCTCATGAACATTAGAATCATTACCAAGAAACGAAAGTACCTGATAATTTAATTGGCGTGCGCGAGCTCTAGTAATTGGTCCAGTATATGTAGCAGTAGGGTCTGTGGGTGTAACAATGGTATTGATATCCTCATCATCCTCCCCTTCTTGAAATGAAGTCGTCCTCGACGAAAGCTCATCTTCCTCACCCAAATAAGGCTTCAAATCTGCAATGTTAAAAGTGGGACTAACCCCAAAATCTGCAGGAAGCTCAAGTTTATATGCATTATCATTTACTTTCTCCAACACCTTAAAGGGACCAGCAGCACGTGGCATTAGCTTTGATTTGCGCAAATCAGGAAATCTATCCTTACGCAAATGTAACCAAACAAGATCTCCAGGTGCAAACACAACATGTTTTCTACCCTTATCTCCAGCAAGTTTATATTTAGCATTCATACGCTCAATGTTTTCCTTAGTTAACTCATGCATTTTTAAAATCAATTCGGCACGTTCTTTAGCATCAAAATTAACCTTCTCCGAAGATGGAAGAGGCAACAAATCAATAGGTGCACGAGGTAGGAAACCATACACAACTTCAAAAGGGCACATCTTAGTAGTAGAATGCAATGAACGATTATAAGCAAATTCAATATGAGGCAAGCATTCCTCCCACATTTTCTTATTATTCTTCAAAACAGCCCTAAGCATAGTAGACAATGTTCTATTGACTACTTCAGTTTGTCCATCAGTTTGGGGGTGACAAGTAGTACTAAAAAGCAGTTTAGTCCCCAACTTAGCCCATAAACATCTCCAAAAGTGGCTAAGAAATTTAGTATCACGATCTGAAACAATAGTATTTGGCACACCATGCAAGCGAATAATTTCACGAAAGAACAAATCAGCAACATTAACAGCATCATCGCTTTTATGACATGGTATAAAGTGTGCCATTTTCGAGAATCTATCCACGACAACAAATATGCTATCCCTCCCCTTCTTTGTTCGAGGTAAACCTAAAACAAAGTCCATAGATATATCCTCCCAAGGAACACTAGGTACAGGCAAAGGCATATATAAACCATGAGGATTGAGTCGTGACTTAGCTTTTTGACATGTAGTGCAGCGAGCAATAAAACGCTCAACATCCCGTCTCATCTTTGGACAAAAGAAATGTGTAGCAAGTACGTCCTCCGTCTTCTTCACGCCAAAGTGTCCCATTAATCCTCCTCCATGCGCCTCCTGCAACAACAAAAGACGAACGGAGCTAGCTGGAATGCAAAGCTTGTTAGCACGAAACACAAATCCATCGTTAACGACAAACTTGTTCCACATTCTTCCTTCTTTACAATTCTGCATTACATCTTTAAAATCAGCATCATGCACATATTGATCTTTGATGGTCTCCAAACCAAATATTTTGAAGTCAAGTTGTGAAAGCATAGTATAGCGACGAGACAATGCATCAGCAATAACATTTTCTTTTCCCTTCTTGTGTTTAATGACATAAGGGAAAGTCTCAATAAATTCAACCCATTTAGCATGTCTACGATTCAGTTTAGCTTGACTTTTAATATGTTTCAAAGATTCATCATCAGAATGTATAACAAATTCTTTGGGCCATAAATAATGTTGCCATGTTTCTAAAGTCCGAACAAGAGCATATAATTCTTTATCGTAAGTAGAATAATTCAAACTAGGCCCACTTAATTTTTCAGAAAAGTATGCAACAGGTTTGCCATCTTGTAATAACACACCTCCTAATCCAATTCCACTAGCATCACATTCAAGCTCAAAAGTCTTATTAAAATCAGGAAGTTGGAGTAAAGGAGCATGTGTCAACTTATCTTTCAATACCGTGAAGGCTTCTTCCTGTGCGGTACCCCATAGAAAAGGCACATCTTTCTTTGTAAGCTCATTGAGAGGTGCAGCAATGGTGCTGAAATCTCTCACAAAACGCCTATAGAATCCAGCGAGGCCAAGAAAACTCCTCACTTGGGTGACCGTTTTGGGCTGCGGCCAACTCTCTATAGCTTCAATCTTGGCTTTATCAACTTCAATTCCCTGTGGAGTAACAACATAGCCAAGAAAAGATACTCGGTCGGTGCAAAAGGTGCACTTCCCAAGGTTACCAAACAAACGTGCATCACGTAGAGCAATAAAAACAACACGTAAATGTTTCAAATGTTCTTCCAAAGATTTGCTATAAATCAGTATATCATCAAAATAGACTACCACAAATCGTCCAATGAAAGCACGTAAAACTTCGTTCATTAATCTCTTGAAAGTACTAGGTGCATTAGTTAACCCAAAAGGCATGACTAACCACTCATATAAACCAAACTTAGTTTTAAATGCTGTTTTCCATTCATCACCCAATTTCATACGAATTTGATGGTATCCACTACGCAAATCAACTTTGGAGAATATTGTAGAGCCACTCAATTCATCAAGCATATCATCTAGCCTAGGAATAGGATGACGATAACAAATAGTAATATTATTAATGCCTCTACAATCAACACACATACGTGACGTACCATCCTTTTTAGGCACTAGTATAATAGGAACAGCACAAGGACTAAGAGATTCGCGTATATAACCTTTTTCGAGTAGCTCCTGTACTTGACGCATAATCTCCTTCGTCTCCTCTGGATTGGTACGGTATGGTGCACGGTTGGGTTGCGATGCACCGGGAATTAAGTCAATTTGATGCTCAATCCCTCGAATGGGTGGCAATCCCGGTGGCACATCTTGTGGAAAGACGTCAGCAAACTCCTGCATAATGTTAGTGACAACAGGGGGCAAAGAGGAAGGCACGTCCTCGAATGAAAATAATGCCTCTTTGCACACAAAAGCATAGCAAACAGATTTGCTGAAATCTAGCTCATCAATATCAGATTTGCTGGCAAATAAACATGCACTTTTCAATTTAATTTCAGAAGCAACACTAGATGGTTTATTATTAGGCTTCATTTGTTGCTCAAATTCTTTTGCCACAATCTGATTTTCACTCTTATTCTTCTCCTGTTTTGCTTTATTAGCTCTATTAATATCATCTTTCAAAATAGAATCAGGAGTCATAGGAAGCAAAGTAATATTTTTATCCTTATGAACAAGAGTATAATGATTGTTTCTACCATGGTGTAAAGCATTTTTATCAAATTGCCATGGTCTACCAAGTAATAAGGAACATGCTTGCATAGGTACCACATCACAATCAACATAATCAGCATATGTAGAGATACTAAAATGCACTCGAACAGTACATGTTACCTTAACCTTACCGCTGTTGTTGAACCATTGGATGTAGTAAGGATGTGGATGTGGTCTTGTGGTGAGAGAAAGCTTCTCCACCATCTCCATGCTAGCCAAGTTGTTGCAGCTCCCTCCATCTATGATGACGCGCACAGAACGTTCTTTCACAACTCCCTTGGTATGGAACAAATTGTGCCTCTGATTTTGCTCAGCTTGTGTGACCTGCACACTCAAAACACGTTGAGCAACTAAACATTCATACCTGTCAGCGTCTTCAGGAGCCATGTATTGCGTCTCATGATCAGAATCGTCTCCACTGTGTTCGTCACGTGTAATAAGAGCCAAAGTCTCCTCATCATAGTCACTAGCGGACTCATACCCACCATCCTCAGTAACAATCATCACACGCTTAGATGGGCATTCTCTCGCATAATGACCTCCACCCTTGCAACGTCGACAAATAATATCATGTGTTTGCCCTGTTGATGCCATGGATGAAGAAGAGCTCTTTGCAGGCCCAGAAGGTGTGCTCTTGGCAGATAGTGGTGATTGTGCCTGCTTTATTGTATCACGGTTGGAGGTGGCAGCCGACGGAGGCGCCGGTGTAGCAGAACGTGTGGAAGTAGATGATGCACGTGGTGTCCATGATGAAGGTCGACCTGCAGAAAAGTTAGTCCGCGCCAATGCCTGTCGATCCTGCACTTCACGTTCAGCTTTACAAGCAAGATGGAATAAACGAGTGATATTAGTATACTCCTTATAGTCTAGAATGGTCTGAATCTCTCTATTTAATCCACCCAGAAAACGTGCAAGCATAGCTTCATTCTCCTCAACAATACCACATCTAATCATGCCAGTTTGTAATTCCTGATAATATTCTTCTACAGAATTTTTTCCTTGTCTTAAGCGCTGCAATTTTTGAAGTAATTCACGTTGATAATATGGTGGAACCCAACGAGTACGCATAGCAGTTTTCAAAGCAGCCCAAGTAGCTGGAACAGGATATAATCTATAATGTTCAGACCACCAAACACATGCAAAGCTAGTGAAAGCACAAACAGCAGCAGGAACACGTCTCTCCTCAGGATATTGTAAACATGTAAATCGTTGTTCAGTTTCTAACTCCCAAGTAAGATATATATCAGGAACATATCTACCCTCAAATGGTGGAATATTCAATTTCAGTTTAGGGAGATGGTCATGATCTCGTACCTGAGGGGGAGCCCTAACATTGCCATTATTTGCATGTGGACGACCTGGTGGTTGTGGTGCTGGTGGTTGCACGTAGTTCTGATGTTGATCAACCTCATCCTCGTAATCTCCCACATAATCATCCTCCTCGGTACCAGCAGCAGTAGTAGCAGGAGCCAAAGAAGCACCAACAACAGTAGCAGCGGCACCAGAATTTTGTCCTAGCTCAATAGGAACACGCTGAGCTCGTCCATACTGATTCGGAAGGGGCCGTAGTTGTTGTCGTTGCAGAGGTGCGATAGGTGCAGCCGGCGGTGGTTGTGGAAAACGCGCGAGCAATTCATCAAACTTGCTATCAAGCTTTGTTTCAAATGTCTTCTCAATGCCATCTATCTTCTCCATGGCCTCGTCAAATCTGTTTAGCACATCTTGCACCTGTCCACTCATCAGTTGCTGAAATTTATCATGTAGCTGTTTGTTCGTCAGGTTCTCCCAATCAGTCTCATCGGCTTGTGATCCTACCATGGTTAGCAGCAAATAGAAACACAGAAGAATATGATCCTACAGAGTACTAAGAAGTGGTGGTGGTGTATCACAAACCCATCAAGCAAATCTCAAATTCTTACCAGTTCTTACCCAGCAGCAGGCGGTGATCGGCAACCGTTGTAGTCAAAACTCTCAAAGCTTGGATAGAGCGATTACCAGGGAGAGTCCAACGCACGACGTAGATGTATGTGGAGCTGGGAAGGCTTATAATATGGTAGCAAAAAGGGTCAGCAATAATCAATTCAGAGATGCAAAGTTGAATAAACGCTCAAAAACGGTACTGTGCTGGTCCTAGGCTAGACCGTGCTAGAGACGCGAGCCTAGAACACTAACAAAATCACGGCGCTGCACGTAAACAAGGGAAAAGCACACTCTGGATTTTTTTTTTCGCTCTTTTTTTTGCGCTCTTTTTTTTTTGCGCTGCTCTTTTTTTTTGCGAAAAATCACTATAATGGCGAGTGTCTCAAAACTCTTCCTAGGTCAAACTGACAGGATGGGCACGAAATTTTTTCGACCAATTTTTTTTTGTTTTTTCGACTGCCCGGACCCAAAAACTGGAAACGGGTCAAAAAAAACTTCCTATAATGGCACCTGTCTCAAAACACTCAGAAACACCTAAAAATAGGATAGCCAGAAATTTTTTCGAAAAATGCGTTTTCGAAAAATTTTGGGCCTAAACGGAGCGTTTTCGAATTTTTTTTTTCCGAAACCTACTCCGGCAAGGAAACACGAATCGGAAACTAGATGGATCCCGAAAACAAACCTAATAAGCAAGGAACTCGGATTGGTGGTGGATATATGGTTGTGGTATATATGGTTGCGGTGCGGAGAGGTGCGGGGCCGGCGATGGGGAGACCCTGCGGGGAAGAGAGGGAGTGAGGTAGGGGAAGAAGAGAGAGGAAGGAAGGAGGCGCGGCGACGGGGCTCGCCTGGGGGCCGTGGTCGAGGAGGCGCGGGACGCCGGAGGGGCACGGCGGCGAGGTCCGGCGACAGAGCCGGCGAGCACCACGGCGGCGGGGAGGCGAGCGGGATCGGAGAGGAGCCAGGCGCAGGCCGGGCTGACCCGGGCCCCGATGGGCTTGCCCGGGTTCGATCTGGGCTTAGGGGCCGCGGCGGCAGTGATAGAGGCAAAGGTGTCCCGTCTTTCGATGAGATGATGGATATCGCTTTGGTGGAAGTCGACTTTGATGATCCGACTACGAACGTGCGAGGACGTCGCGCCTTAGCAATCGCTAAACCAACTCCGAGAGGTTATTGACCACGCCGGAGCACGATCAACCTGACCACGAGGGTCTGTTTCCTGCGAGCAAACGAAGAACAAGCAAGAAACTAAGATTGCAATCTGGATATTGCGAATATAAGATGAAAGCTTTATTGATCAAGGTGGGGTTCTGTGACGCCTTTGTCTGGTCGTTGAACACAAACGAAGTACGCGAAGTTGCAGCTATGGCGAACTTTTAATCTAAACAAAACCCAAATTCTAAATGGTGCCCTAAGGGCTGCATATATGGAGGAAGAGAGGGGGAATTTCGTGGCCCTTGGTGGGGGGGTCCGAAATCAACCCTATCTCTTGTTTCCCCACACATACGGACTCTAAAAATAGCCTATACTTATGTATTTCGAAATTACATGGGCCTGGCCCAATAATAAGGTGACGCAGCACCTAGAATAGCCTATGGACGAATATTATGAAGTGGCATCTTGTATATTTCGTCCAAGGCTTCATGCACTCCTTATGGTGGCTTCAAAGTCCTGAAATCATCACTTGTAACTCCGTTCTTGATCCCCTTGCGCATGCCATCAACTCCATTCGTGTTCTTGCTCCAATGTTCATCCTTCTCCAAGCTAGGCCCTTCATTTGTAAGCAAAACAAATGTATCCAATTTAGGCAGCAGCATATTCTCATGAACATTAGAATCATTACCAAGAAACGAAAGTACCTGGTAATTTAATTGGCGTGCGCGAGCTCTAGTAATTGGTCCCGTATATGTAACAGTAGGGTCTGTGGGTGTAACAATGGTATTGATGTCCTCATCATCCTCCCGTTCTTGAAATGAAGTCGTCCTGGACGGAAGCTCATCTTCCTCACCCAAATAAGGCTTCAAATCTGCAATGTTAAAAGTGGGACTAACCCCAAAATCTGCAGGCAGCTCAAGTTTATATGCATTATCATTTATTTTCTCTAACACCTTAAAGGGACCATCAGCACGTGGCATTAGCTTTGATTTGCGCAAATCAGGAAATCTATCCTTACGCAAATGTAACCAAACAAGATCTCCAGGTGCAAACACAACATGTTTTCTACCCTTATCTCCAGCAAGTTTATATTTAGCATTCATACGCTCAATGTTTTCCTTAGTTAACTCATGCATTTTTAAAATCAATTCAGCACGTTGTTTAGCATCAAAATTGACCTTCTCCGAAGATGGAAGAGGCAACAAATCAATAGGTGCACGAGGTAGGAAACCATACACAACTTCAAAAGGGCACATCTTAATAGTAGAATGCAATGAACGATTATAAGCAAATTCAATATGAGGCAAGCATTCCTCCCACATTTTCTTATTATTCTTCAAAACAGCCCTAAGCATAGTAGACAATGTTCTATTGACTACTTCAGTTTGTCCATCAGTTTGGGGGTGACAAGTAGTACTAAAAAGCAGTTTAGTCCCCAACTTAGCCCATAAACATCTCCAAAAGTGGCTAAGAAATTTAGTATCACGATCTGAAACAATAGTATTTGGCACACCATGCAAGCGAATAATTTCACGAAAGAACAAATCAGCAACATTAACAGCATCATCGCTTTTATGACATGGTATAAAGTGTGCCATTTTTGAGAATCTATCCACGACAACAAATATGCTATCCCTCCCCTTCTTTGTTCGAGGTAAACCTAAAACAAAGTCCATAGATATATCCTCCCAAGGAACACTAGGTACAGGCAAAGGCATATATAAACCATGAGGATTGAGTCGTGACTTAGCTTTTTGACATGTAGTGCAGCGAGCAACAAAACACTCAATATCCCGTCTCATCTTTGGCCAAAAGAAATGTGTAGCAAGTACGTCCTCCGTCTTCTTCACGCCAAAGTGTCCCATTAATCCTCCCCCATGCGCCTCCTGCAACAGCAAAAGACGAACGGAGCTAGCCGGAATGCTTAGCTTGTTAGCACGAAACACAAATCCATCGTTAACGACAAACTTGTTCCACATTCTTCCTTCTTTACAATTCTGCATTACATCTTTAAAATCAGCATCATGCACATATTGATCTTTGATGGTCTCCAAACCAAATATTTTGAAGTCAAGTTGTGAAAGCATAGTATAGCGACGAGACAATGCATCAGCAATAACATTTTCTTTTCCCTTCTTGTGTTTAATGACATAAGGGAAAGTCTCAATGAATTCAACCCATTTAGCATGTCTACGATTCAGTTTAGCTTGACTCTTAATATGTTTCAAAGATTCATGATCAGAATGTATAACAAATTCTTTGGGCCATAAATAATGTTGCCATGTTTCTAAAGTCCGAACAAGAGCATATAATTCTTTATCATAAGTAGAATAATTCAGACTAGGCCCACTCAATTTTAGAGAAAAGTATGCAACATGTTTGCCATCTTGTAATAACACACCTCCTAATCCAATTCCACTAGCATCACATTCAAGCTCAAAAGTCTTATTAAAATCAGGAAGTTGGAGTAAAGGAGCATGTGTCAACTTATCTTTCAATACCGAGAAGGCTTCTTCCTGTGCGGTACCCCAAAGAAAAGGCACATCCTTCTTTGTAAGCTCATTGAGAGGTGCAGCAATGGTGCTGAAATCTCTCACAAAACGCCTATAGAATCCAGCGAGGCCAAGAAAACTCCTCACTTGTGTGACCATTTTGGGCTGCGGCGAACTCTCAATAGCTTCAATCTTGGCTTTATCAACTTCAATTCCCTGTGGAGTAACAACATAGCCAAGAAAAGATACTCGGTCGGTGCAAAAGGTGCACTTCCCAAGGTTACCAAACACACGTGCATCACGTAGAGCAATAAAAACAGCACGTAAATGTTCCAAATGTTCTTCCAAAGATTTGCTATAAATTAGTATATCATCAAAATAGACTACCACAAATCGTCCAATGAAAGCACGTAAAACTTCGTTCATTAGTCTCATGAAAGTACTAGGCGCATTAGTTAACCCAAAAGGCATGACTAACCACTCATATAAACCAAACTTAGTTTTAAATGCCGTTTTCCATTCATCACCCAATTTCATACGAATTTGATGGTATCCACTACGCAAATCAACTTTGGAGAATATTGTAGAGCCACTCAATTCATCAAGCATATCATCTAGCCTAGGAATAGGATGACGATAACGAATAGTAATATTATTAATGCCTCTACAATCAACACACATACGTGACGTACCATCCTTTTTAGGCACTAGTATAATAGGAACAGCAAAAGGACTAAGAGATTCGCGTATATAACCTTTGTCGAGCAGCTCCTGTACTTGACGCATAATCTCCTTCGTCTCCTCTGGATTGGTACGGTATGGTGCACGGTTGGGTAGCGATGCACCGGGAATTAAGTCAATTTGATGCTCAATCCCTCGAATGGGTGGTAATCCCGGTGGCACGTCTTATGGAAAGACGTCAGCGAACTCCTGCATAATGTTAGTGACAGCAGGGGGCAAAGAGGAAGGCACGTCCTCGAATGAAAATAATGCCTCTTTGCACACAAAAGCATAGCAAACAGATTTGCTGAAATCTAGCTCATCAATATCAGATTTGGTGGCAAATAAACATGCACTTTTCAATTTAATTTCAGAAGCAATACTAGATGGTTTATTATTAGGCTTCATTTGTTTCTCAAATTCTTTTGCCACAATCTGATTTTCACTCTTATTCTTCTCCTGTTTTGCTTTATTAGCTCTATTAATATCATCTTTCAAAATAGAATCAGGAGTCATAGGAAGCAAAGTAATATTTTTATCCTTATGAACAAGAGTATAATGATTGTTTCTACCATGGTGTACAGCATTTTTATCAAATTGCCATGGTCTACCAAGTAATAAGGAACATGCTTGCATAGGTACCACATCACAATCAACATAATCAGCATATGTAGAGATACTAAAATGCACACGAACAGTACGTGTTACCTTAACCTTGCCGCTGTTGTTGAACCATTGGATGTAGTAAGGATGTGGATGTGGTCTTGTGGTGAGAGAAAGCTTCTCCACCATCTCCATGCTAGCCAAGTTGTTGCAGCTCCCTCTGTCTATGATGACGCGCACAGAACGTTCTTTCACAACTCCCTTGGTATGGAAGAAATTGTGCCTCTGATTTTGCTCAGCTTGTGTGACCTGCACACTCAAAACACGTTGAGCAACTAAACATTCATACCTGTCAGCGTCTTCAGGAGCCATGTATTGCGTCTCATGATCAGAATCATCTCCACCATGTTCTTCACGTGTAATAAGAGCCAAAGTCTCCTCATCATAGTCACTAGCGGACTCATATCCACCATCCTCAGTAGCAATCATCACACGCTGAGATTTGCATTCCCTCGCAAAATGTCCTCTTCCCTTACAACGACGACAAATAATATCACTTGTGTGCCCTGTTGACGCCATGGAAGAAGAAGAACTCTGTGCAGGCCCGGCAGGTGTGCTCTTGGCAGATAGTGGTGGTGTTGCTTGCTTTCTTGTATCACGGCTGGAGGTGGCACCTAAAGGAGGTGATGGTGCAGTGGAAGTAGATGATGCACGTGCTGTCCATGATGAAGGTCGACCTGCAGAAAAGTTAGTTCGCGCCAATGCTTGTCGATCCTGCACTTCACGTTCAGCTTTACAAGCAAGATGGAATAAACGAGTGATATTAGTATACTCCTTATAGTCTAGAATGGTCTGAATCTCTCTATTTAATCCACCCAGAAAACGTGCAAGCATAGCTTCATTCTCCTCAACAATACCACATCTAATCATGCCAGTTTGTAATTCCTGATAATATTCTTCTACAGAATTTTTTCCTTGTCTTAAGCGCTGTAATTTTTGAAGCAATTCACGTTGATAATATGGTGGAACCCAACGAGTACGCATAGCAGTTTTCAAAGCAGCCCAAGTAGTGGGAATAGGATATAATCTACAATGTTCAGACCACCATACACATGCAAAACTAGTGAAAGCACAAACAGCAGCAGCAACCCGTCTCTCCTCGGGATATTGTAAACATGTAAAACGTTGTTCAGTTTCTAACTCCCAAGTAAGATATATATCAGGAACATATCTACCCTCAAATGGTGGAATATTCAATTTCAGTTTAGGAATATGGACATCATCTCGTACCTGAGGTGGTGGTGCAGGCCTACCATTACGAATATATACCTGAGGTCGACCTGGTGGTGGTGGTGCTGGTGGCTGCACGTAGTGCTGATTTTGATCAACCTCATCCTCATAATCGCCCGCATACTCATCATCCTCCTGGGTACCAGCAGCAGCAGTAGCAGGGGCCAAAGAAGCATCAACAACATGAACAGCAGCACCAGAAGTTTGGCCATCCTCAATAGGAACACGCTTCGCTCGTCCATACTGATTCGAAAGGATGCGTTGTTGTTGTTGTTGTTGTTGTTGGAGAGGTGCGTTAGGTGCAGCGGGTGGTGGTGGTGGAAGACGCGCGAGCAATTCATTAAACTTGTTATCGAGCTTTGTTTCGAACGTCTTCTCCATGCCATCTATCTTCTCCATGGCCTCTTCAAATCTGTTTAGCACATCTTGCACCTGTCCACTCATCATTTGCTGAAATTTATCATGCAAATCCTTATTCGTCATGTTCTCCCAGTCAGTCTCGTCGGCTTGTGATCCTGGCATGGTTAGCAGCAATAGAAACACACAAGAATATGAACCTACAGACTACTAACAAGAGGTGGTGGTGGGTGTCACAAATCCGTCAAGCAAATCTCAAATTCTTACCAGTTCTTACCCAGCAGCAGGCGGTGATCGGCAACCGTTGTAGTCAAAAACTCTCAAAGCTTGGATAGAGCGATTACCAGGGAGAGTCAAACGCACGACGTAGATGTATGTGGAGCTGGGAAGGCTTATAATATGGTAGCAAAAAGGGTCAGCAATAATCAATTTAGAGATGCAAAGTTGAATAAACGCTCAACGACGGTACGGTGCTGGTCCTAGGCTAGACTGTGCTAGAGATGCGAGCCTAGAACACCAACAAAATCACGGCGCGACACGTAAACAAGGGAGGAGCACACTCTGAATTTTTTTTTCTCTTCTTTTTTTTTGCACTTTTTTTCCTCTTTTTTTTTGCTCCGCAACAATTTTTTTTCGAAAAAGTCTACAAATGGTCTAAAAACTGCCTAGCCAGAATTTTCCAGACTTAGTTTTTTTTTTTTGAAATTGGAACTATTTTTCTTCTGCGGATGGCTCAGAAATTGGGGAGTCCTTCTCTGTCACGACTCGGAGTATCGCGTGATCTGGAAATCGAGAACAATGCAACAATTACTGGATTCGGACTAGGACTGGTGGCGGAGATGAATCTGATGGAACTCGGACTGGTGGCGGAGATGAATCTGGTGGAACACGGACATGTGGCAGATATATGTTGCAGGTGAACTCGGATTGGCGTGATGGCGGCGGATATGTGGTGGCGTATATGGATTCGGATTGGCGGTGAATATGTGGTGGTGGTATATGGCAACAGCGACGATGATGATGCGGTGGTGATATATGGCAGCGGCGACGTGACAACCTGTGAACAGAACTCGAAACTGTAAAAGACTAGACGCTAAGACCAGACACTGGACACGACGATGCAACCGCAAATTCAACAAAGCAAAAGAAAAGATTATCCAAAGGCTCAGATTGGTTCGGATGGGGTGAACTAACCCTAATTTTTTTTGGCTTTTTCGTGGACTGTAGGTATGAAGAACAGACTCGATCTAAACTACGAAAAACTGTAAAATCTCACCGAGCAACCTGGAAATCTGATACCACTTGATAGAGGCGAAGGTGTCCCGTCTTTCGATGAGATGATGGATATCGCTTTGGTGGAAGTCGACTTTGACGATCCGACTACGAACGTGCGAGGACGTCGCGCCTTAGCAATCGCTAAACCAACTCCGAGAGGTTATTGACCACGCCGGAGCACGATCAACCTGACCACGAGGGTCTGTTTCCTGCGAGCAAACGAAGAACAAGCAAGAAACTAAGATTGCAATCTGGATATTGCGAATATAAGATGAAAGCTTTATTGATCAAGGTGGGGTTCTGTGACGCCTTTGTCTGGTCGTTGAACACAAACGAAGTACGCGAAGTTGCAGCTATGGCGAACTTTTAATCTAAACAAAACCCAAATTCTAAACGGTGCCCTAAGGGCTGTATATATGGAGGAAGAGAGGGGGAATTTCGTGGCCCTTGGTGGAGGGGTCCGAAATCAACCCTATCTCTTGTTTCCCCACACATACGGACTCTAAAAATAGCCTATACTTATGTATTTCGAAATTACATGGGCCTAGCCCAATAATAAGGTGATGCAGCACCTAGAATAGTGATGAGGACATCAATACCATTGTTACGCCCACAGCCCCTACTGCTACATATACTGGACCAATTACTAGAGCTCGGGCACGCCAATTAAATTATCAGGTACTTTCGTTTCTTGGTAATGATTCTAATGTTCATGAGAATATGATGCTGCCTAAATTGGATACATTTGTTTTGCTTACAAATGAAGGGCCTAGCTTGGAGAAGGATGGACATTGGAGCAAGAGATGGAGATGATGCCATGCGCAAGGGGAACCAGAACGGAGTTACAAGTGATGATTTCAGGACTTTGAAGCCACCATAAGAGTGCATGAAGCCTTGGACGAAATATACAAGATGCCACTTCATAAATTTCGTCCAGAGGCTATTATAGGTGCTGCGTCACCTTTTTATTGGGCCAGGCCCATGTAATTTCGAAATACATAAGTATAGGCTATTTTTAGAGTCCGTATGTGTGGGGAAACAAGAGATAGGGTTGATTTCGGACCCCTCCACCAAGGGCCACGAAATTCCCCCTCTCTTCCTCCATATATACAGCCCTTAGGGCACCGTTTAGACTTTGGGTTTTGTTTAGATTAAAAATTCGCCATAGCTGCAACTTCGCGTACTTCGTTTGTGTTCAACGACCAGACAAAGGCGTCACAGAACCCCACCTTGATCAATAAAGCTTTCATCTTATATTCGCAATATCCAGATTGCAATCTCAGTTTCTTGCTTGTTCTTCGTTTGTTCGCAGGAAACAGACCCTCGTGGTCAGGTTGATCGTGCTCCGGCGTGGTCAATAACCTCTCGGAGTTGGTTTAGCGATTGCTAAGGCGCGATGTCCTCGCACGTTCGTAGTCGGATCGTCAAAGTCGACTTCCACCAAAGCGATATCCATCATCTCATCGAAAGACGGGACACCTTTGCCTCTATCAAGTGGTATCAGATTTCCAGGTTGCTCGGTGAGATTTTCCAGTTTTTCGTAGTTTAGATCGAGTCTGTTTTTCATACCTATAGTCCACGAAAAAGCCACAAAAAAAAATTAGGGTTAGTTCATCATATCCGAACCAATCTGAGCCTTTGCATAATCTTTTTAGGGTTTTGCTTTGTTGAATTTGCGGTTGCATCGTCGGTCTAGTTGCTGGTCTTAGAGTCTAGTCTTTTAGAGTTTCGAGTTCTGGTCATAAGTTGTCACGCCGCCGCCGCACCATCATCATCGCCCCTGCCATCTACCACCACCACTCCGAATCCGTATCCATATACCACCACCAATCCGTGTCCATATACCACCACCGATCCATATCCATATACTACCACCGCTACCACCACCGCTGCCATATACCACAACCATATATCCACCACCAATCCGAGTTCCTTGCTTATTAGGTTTGTTTTCGGGATCCATCTAGTTTCCGATTCGTGTTTCCTTGCCGGAGTAGGTTTCGGAAAAAAAAAGAGTCTGGAAACCACGCTCCGTTTAGGCCCAAAAATTTTCGAAAACGCATTTTTCGAAAAAATTTCTGGCTATCTTATTTTTAGGTGTTTCTGAGTGTTTTGAGACAGGTGCCATTATAGGAAGTTTTTTTTGACCCATTTCCAGTTTTTGGGTCCGGGCAGTCGAAAAAACGAAAAAAAAAATTGGTCGAAAAAATTTCGTGCCCATCCTGTCCGTTTGACCTAGGAAGAGTTTTGAGACACTCGCCATTATAGTGATTTTTCGCAAAAAAAAAAAGAGCAGCGCAAAAAAAAAAGAGCGCAAAAAAAAAGAGCAAAAAAAAAACCAGAGTGTGCTTTTCCCTTGTTTACGTGCAGCGCCGTGATTTTGTTAGTGTTCTAGGCTCGCGTCTCTAGCATAGTCTAGCCTAGGACCAGCACAGTACCGTCGTTGAGCGTTTATTCAACTTTGCATCTCTGAATTGATTATTGCTGACCCTTTTTGCTACCATATTATAAGCCTTCCCAGTTCCACATACATCTACGTCGTGCGTTTGACTCTCCCTGGTAATCGCTCTATCCAAGCTTTGAGAGTTTTTGACTACAACGGTTGCCGATCACCGCCTGCTGCTGGGTAAGAACTGGTAAGAATTTGAGATTTGCTTGACGGATTTGTGACACCCACCACCACCTCTTGTTAGTAGTCTGTAGGATCATATTCTTGTGTGTTTCTATTGCTGCTAACCATGCCAGGATCACAAGCCGACGAGACTGACTGGGAGAACATGACGAATAAGGATTTGCATGATAAATTTCAGCAAATGATGAGTGGACAGGTGCAAGATGTGCTAAACAGATTTGAAGAGGCCATGGAGAAGATAGATGGCATGGAGAAGACGTTCGAAACAAAGCTCGATAACAAGTTTAATGAATTGCTCGCGCGTCTTCCACCACCACCACCCGCTGCACCTAACGCACCTCTCCAACGACAACAACAACAACAACAACGCATCCTTTCGAATCAGTATGGACGAGCGAAGCGTGTTCCTATTGAGGATGGCCAAACTTCTGGTGCTGCTGTTCATGTTGTTGATGCTTCTTTGGCCCCTGCTACTGCTGCTGCTGGTACCCAGGAGGATGATGAGTATGTGGGCGATTATGAGGATGAGGTTGATCAAAATCAGCACTACGTGCAGCCACCAGCACCACCACCACCAGGTCGACCTCAGGTATATATTCGTAATGGTAGGCCTGCACCACCACCTCAGGTACGAGATGATGTCCATATTCCTAAACTGAAATTGAATATTCCACCATTTGAGGGTAGATATGTTCCTGATATATATCTTACTTGGGAGTTAGAAACTGAACAACGTTTTACATGTTTACAATATCCCGAGGAGAGACGGGTTGCTGCTGCTGTTTGTGCTTTCACTAGTTTTGCATGTGTATGGTGGTCTGAACATTGTAGATTATATCCTATTCCCGCTACTTGGGCTGCTTTGAAAACTGCTATGCGTACTCGTTGGGTTCCACCATATTATCAACGTGAATTGCTTCAAAAATTACAGCGCTTAAGACAAGGAAAAAATTCTGTAGAAGAATATTATCAGGAATTACAAACTGGCATGATTAGATGTGGTATTGTTGAGGAGAATGAAGCTATGCTTGCACGTTTTCTGGGTGGATTAAATAGAGAGATTCAGACCATTCTAGATTATAAGGAGTATACTAATATCACTCGTTTATTCCATCTTGCTTGTAAAGCTGAACGTGAAGTGCAGGATCGACAGGCATTGGCGCGGACTAACTTTTCTGCAGGTCGACCTTCATCATGGACACCACGTGCATCATCTACTTCCACACGTTCTGCTACACCGGCGCCTCCGTCGGCTGCCACCTCCAACCGTGATACAATAAAGCAGGCACAATCACCACTATCTGCCAAGAGCACATCTTCTGGGCCTGCAAAGAGCTCTTCTTCATCCATGGCATCAACAGGGCAAACACATGATATTATTTGTCGACGTTGCAAGGGTGGAGGTCATTATGCGAGAGAATGCCCCTCTAAGCGTGTGATGATTGTTACTGAGGATGGTGGGTATGAGTCCGCTAGTGACTATGATGAGGAGACTTTGGCTCTTATTACACGTGATGAACACGGTGGAGAAGATTCTGATCATGAGACGCAATACATGGCTCCTGAAGATGCTGACAGGTATGAATGTTTAGTTGCTCAACGTGTTTTGAGTGTGCAGGTTACACAAGCTGAGCAAAATCAGAGGCATAATTTGTTCCATACAAAGGGAGTTGTGAAGGAACGTTCTGTTCGCGTGATCATAGATGGAGGGAGTTGCAACAACTTGGCTAGCATGGAGATGGTGGAGAAGCTATCTCTCACCACAAGACCACATCCACATCCTTACTACATCCAATGGTTCAACAACAGCGGCAAGGTTAAGGTAACACGTACTGTTCGTGTGCATTTTAGTATCTCTACATATGCTGATTATGTTGATTGTGATGTGGTACCTATGCAAGCATGTTCCTTATTACTTGGTAGACCATGGCAATTTGATAAGAATTGTATTCACCATGGTAGAAACAATCAGTATACTCTTGTTCATAAGGATAAAAATATTACTTTGCTTCCTATGACTCCTGATTCCATTTTGAAAGATGATCTTAATAGAGCTAATAAAGCAAAACAGGAGAAAACTAAGAGTGAAAATCAGATTGTGGCAAAAGAATTTGAGCAACAAATGCAGCCTAATAATAATAAACAATCTAGTGTTGCTTCTGAAATTAAATTGAAAAGTGCATGTTTACTTGCCACCAAATCTGATATTGATGATCTAGATTTTAGCAAATCTGTTTGCTATGCTTTTGTGTGCAAAGAGGCATTATTTTCATTCGAGGACGTGCCTTCCTCTTTGCCTCCTGCTGTCACTAACATTTTGCAGGAGTTCGCTGACGTCTTTCCACAAGACGTGCCACCGGGATTACCACCTATTCGCGGGATTGAGCATCAAATTGACTTAATTCCCGGTGCATCATTACCCAACCGTGCACCATACCGTACCAATCCAGAGGAGACGAAGGAGATTATGCGTCAAGTACAAGAACTGCTCGACAAAGGTTATATACGCGAATCCCTTAGTCCTTGTGCTGTTCCTATCATTTTAGTGCCGAAAAAGGATGGTACGTCGCGTATGTGCGTTGATTGTAGAGGCATTAATAATATTACTATTCGTTATCGTCATCCTATTCCTAGGCTAGATGATATGCTTGATGAATTGAGTGGCTCTACAATATTCTCCAAAGTTGATTTGCGTAGTGGATACCATCAAATTCGTATGAAATTGGGAGATGAATGGAAAACAGCATTTAAAACTAAGTTTGGATTATATGAGTGGTTAGTCATGCCTTTTGGGTTAACTAATGCACCTAGTACTTTCATGAGGTTAATGAACGAAGTTTTACGTGCTTTCATTGGACGATTTGTGGTAGTTTACTTTGATGACATATTGATTTATAGCAAATCTTTGGAGGAACATTTGGAACATTTACGTGCTATTTTTATTGCTCTACGTGATGCACGTTTGTTTGGTAACCTTGGAAAGTGCACCTTTTGCACCGACCGAGTATCTTTTCTTGGCTATGTTGTTACTCCACAGGGAATTGAAGTTGATAAAGCCAAAATTGAAGCTATTGAGAGTTGGCCACAGCCCAAAACGGTCACACAAGTGAGGAGTTTCCTTGGCCTGGCTGGATTCTATAGGCGTTTTGTGAGAGATTTCAGCACCATTGCTGCACCTCTCAATGAGCTTACAAAGAAAGATGTGCCTTTTCTGTGGGGTACCGCATAGGAAGAAGCCTTCTCGGTATTGAAAGATAAGTTGACACATGCTCCTTTACTCCAACTTCCTGATTTTAATAAGACTTTTGAGCTTGAATGTGATGCTAGTGGAATTGGATTAGGAGGTGTGTTATTACAAGATGGCAAACCTGTTGCATACTTTTCTGAAAAATTGAGTGGGACTAGTCTGAATTATTCTACTTATGATAAAGAATTATATGCTCTTGTTCGGACTTTAGAAACATGGCAACATTATTTATGGCCCAAAGAATTTGTTATACATTCTGATCATGAATCTTTGAAACATATTAAAAGTCAAGCTAAACTGAATCGTAGACATGCTAAATGGGTTGAATTCATTGAGACTTTCCCTTATGTCATTAAACACAAGACGGGAAAAGAAAATGTTATTGCTGATGCATTGTCTCGTCGCTATACTATGCTTTCACAACTTGACTTCAAAATATTTGGTTTGGAGACCATCAAAGATCAATATGTGCATGATGCTGATTTTAAAGATGTAATGCAGAATTGTAAAGAAGGAAGAATATGGAACAAGTTTGTCGTTAACGATGGATTTGTGTTTCGTGCTAACAAGCTATGCATTCCAGCTAGCTCCGTTCGTCTTTTGCTGTTGCAGGAGGCGCATGGGGGAGGATTAATGGGACACTTTGGCGTGAAGAAGACGGAGGACGTACTTGCTACACATTTCTTTTGGCCAAAGATGAGACGGGATGTTGAGCGTTTTGTTGCTCGCTGCACTACATGTCAAAAAGCTAAGTCACGACTCAATCCTCATGGTTTATATATGCCTTTGCCTGTACCTAGTGTTCCTTGGGAGGATATATCTATGGACTTTGTTTTAGGTTTACCTCGAACAAAGAAGGGGAGGGATAGCATATTTGTTGTCGTGGATAGATTCTCGAAAATGGCACACTTTATACCATGTCATAAAAGCGATGATGCTGTTAATGTTGCTGATTTGTTCTTTCGTGAAATTATTCGTTTGCATGGTGTGCCAAATACTATTGTTTCAGATCGTGATACTAAATTTCTTAGCCACTTTTGGAGATGTTTATGGGCTAAGTTGGGGACTAAACTGCTATTTAGTACTACCTGTCACCCCCAAACTGATGGACAAACTGAAGTAGTCAATAGAACATTGTCTACTATGCTTAGGGCTGTTTTGAAGAATAATAAGAAAATGTGGGAAGAATGCTTGCCTCATATTGAATTTGCTTATAATCGTTCATTGCATTCTACTACTAAGATGTGCCCTTTTGAAATTGTGTATGGTTTCCTACCTCGTGCACCTATTGATTTGTTGCCTCTTCCATCTTCGGAGAAGGTTAATTTTGATGCTAAAGAACGTTCTGAATTGATTTTAAAAATGCATGAGTTCACTAAGGAAAACATTGAGCGTATGAATGCTAAATATAAACTTGCTGGAGATAAGGGTAGAAAACATGTTGTGTTTGCACCTGGAGATCTTGTTTGGTTACATTTGCGTAAAGATAGATTTCCTAATTTGCGCAAATCAAAGCTAATGCCACGTGCTGATGGTCCCTTTAAGGTGTTAGAGAAGATAAATGATAATGCATATAAACTTGAGCTGCCTGCAGATTTTGGGGTTAGTCCCACTTTTAACATTGCAGATTTGAAGCCTTATTTGGGTGAGGAAAATGAGCTTCCGTCGAGGACGACTTCATTTCAAGAACGGGAGGATGATGAGGACATCAATACCATTGTTACACCCACAGCCCCTACTGCTACATATACTGGACCAATTACTAGAGCTCGCGCACGCCAATTAAATTATCAGGTACTTTCGTTTCTTGGTAATGATTCTAATGTTCATGAGAATATGATGCTGCCTAAATTGGATACATTTGTTTTGCTTACAAATGAAGGGCCTAGCTTGGAGAAGGATGGACATTGGAGCAAGAGCAAGCATGGAGATGCCATGCGCAAGGGGAACCAGAACGGAGTTACAAGTGATGATTTTAGGACTTTGAAGCCACCATAAGAGTGCATGAAGCCTTGGACGAAATATACAAGATGCCACTTCATAAATTTCGTCCAGAGGCTATTATAGGTGCTGCGTCACCTTTTTATTGGGCCAGGCCCATGTAATTTCGAAATACATAAGTATAGGCTATTTTTAGAGTCCGTATGTGTGGGGAAACAAGAGATAGGGTTGATTTCGGACCCGTCCACCAAGGGCCACGAAATTCCCCCTCTCTTCCTCCATATATACAGCCCTTAGGGCACCGTTTAGACTTTGGGTTTTGTTTAGATTAAAAGTTCGCCATAGCTGCAACTTCGCGTACTTCGTTTGTGTTCAACGACCAGACAAAGGCGTCACAGAACCCCACCTTGATCAATAAAGCTTTCATCTTATATTCGCAATATCCAGATTGCAATCTCAGTTTCTTGCTTGTTCTTCGTTTGTTCGCAGGAAATAGACCCTCGTGGTCAGGTTGATCGTGCTCCGGCGTGGTCAATAACCTCTCGGAGTTGGTTTAGCGATTGCTAAGGCGCGACGTCCTCGCACGTTCGTAGTCGGATCGTCAAAGTCGACTTCCACCAAAGCGATATCCATCATCTCATCGAAAGACGGGACACCTTTGCCTCTATCAAATAGCCTATGGATGAATATTATGAAGTGGCATCTTGTATATTTCGTCCAATGCTTCATGCACTCCTTATGGTGGCTTCAAAGTCCTGAAATCATCACTTGTAACTCCGTTCTTAATCCACTTGCGCATGCCATCAACTCCATGCGTGTTCTTGCTCCAATGTTCATCCTTCTCCAAGCTAGGCCCTTCATTTGTAAGCAAAACAAATGTATCCAATTTAGGCAGCAGCATATTCTCATGAACATTAGAATCATTACCAAGAAACGAAAGTACCTGGTAATTTAATTGGCGTGCGCGAGCTCTAGTAATTGGTCCCGTATATGTAACAGTAGGGTTTGTGGGTGTAACAATGGTATTGATGTCCTCATCAAGCAGGGAGCGGGCAGGGGGAGCGCTGGGGGCGCGTGGCGCAACGCGGTTGGAGGAGGGCGACGGCTGCGGCAACACTGACGAGCGGGGGCGCGACAAGTGGCAGCGGGGCACTGGATCGGCGTTGAAAACGAGGTCGGGGTGGCGGCTGGAGCTAGGAGGAGGGGGTTAGGGTAGGCTAGGTGATGTAGGGCGGATCCCTATGGGGCCGATCTTTCACGTTTGGAGTGGATCCTACGGGGAAACACAAAGAACGCACGGAAATCACAAGGGGAAACGGGGAGAAACGAGAGAATCACTCAACCGACAAGTATCGATCACACAAGGGCTAGATCACCAAACACATGAGGTAGCACAAGATTCAAAATCAACAAAGGAAAGATACAAAGGAGCCGTTCTTCTCCGTGAGGAGGTCTTGATGGTCTTCCCTAGAAGGGGTCTTGAATCCGCTTGGGGGATCTTCTCCGAAGAGGTCGTGAGCTCCGAGGAGAAGTAACCAAGTGGATGAGCAAGGCTCTCACACAAAATATGAGCTAAACCAATGCTAACCTAACTAGGAGGAGGTGGGGGAGTATATATAGTGCTAGCCCATGAAGGGGTAAGTGAGAGGGGGATACATGGGCCGTTGGCCCGTTCTCTGCGTACAGGCAGGTGCCGGATGTCCGGGCAGGGGGCCGGATGTCCGGGCCTCGGCCGGATGTCCGGGATGGAGTGGCCGATTCTTCTGCTCTCTGGATGGCGTGCGCCAGATTTCCGGGAAGGCGCCGGATGTCCGGTCCGTCGCGGGGCGCCGGATGTTCGGGGGTCGGCCGGATGTCCGGCCGCTGTAGAGTCGCCTGGCTTCTGTCTCTCTCTGGTCTTCTTCTGGTTGGTGGCGCCGGATGTCCGGGCTCCTGCCGGATGTCCGGTCGCTGTAGCTGCTGGCACTTCTTCCTTCTCCTTCCTTTGCTTCCGCGCACGGTTGGCCTTGGTCCTTGGGTTCTCCATGGTCTCCTCGGGTGTACTTGAGTATGCACAATGGCCACACTTGAAGTAGCAACCATGTCTCACGCGAATGGAAAGGGGAAGCATTTAGGAATGGGTTCACCTTATGTCCAATGGCGCATAGTCGAGGTCTCATCTTATGCATCCTTGGGGCTTCGGGAGTAGTCGGAGTGTACATGGGGATGAACGTGGGATGCCCCGCATCATCTCCCCCCCCCCTTGGGAAAGATTCGACCTCGGATCGTGATCCTCATCACCATGGAAACGGTTGTCGTGGACGGACTTGTAGTTGGACGAAGTTGAAGACATGGTGCAATCCAAGTAGTCCATGGTGTCACCAGAGTGATAGACATGCAAAAATAGCAAACACAAGCAACACTCGGAAATACAATGGCTAGCGCACACAAAGTGTCCATCATGTAAGAATGAGTCCGTGCAACAAGATAGTGCATGACAAAGCACAAGATGCTTATCCAAAAGATGTAGAATGAGATGTAAAGCATTCATGGGAGCAAATGCAATCATTGTGCACACAAATGTGTTATGAATATGAGCAATGCAACCACGATGCAAAATGATGTCATAATGGGATGGTTTATCAAATGCATGAACATGGCAATGGATGCTCAACATGTGGATATTATCATGCAATTGATGGTCGACAATATGATCATTATGTATGAATATGCCATCAAGGAAGATCACAACAAATTTGCTAAGGTAGTGCACAAGCTCATATATCATGGATGACATTGGAATATAAGATGCAAGAAGGTAATCATAATGTGAGTCAATCCATGCATCGGGTGCAAACTTGTGGTGAGTATGATATGTCCATCGAGCATGACATGTATGAGCACAATCAACAAATATGGAGGTGTTGGTGTACCAATGCTCGATGTCGTGGCATGAGTAGAGGTTCGAAGGTGCATCCCATAAGTTCGAGCGCTCCACAATGTGAAGGTCCATAGAGCCAATCTCCAATGTCGCTCCGCCGTTCACGAGATGTATTGTAGCGACCAGACCTCAAACAGTCTGATCTCTGTGCTCAGTGTCATCCTTGGATCAGTAATGCTGACACCACACATCACTTGGAGGATTTATAACAGAGTAGCAATCACACACTTATTACATCGAATGTCTCAAGAGAGAACTTATTGAAATAAATATGGCTTATGGCCATCTAAAATACGATAACAGCGGAAGACTTGGAAGAATAAGCGAGTCCATCAACTCCAACGGCATCACTGAGTATAGAACCACGACCTAAAAGCACCTTACTCGTCGTCTGAAAAGTCTGCAACATGAAACGTTGCAGCCCGAAAATGGGTCAGCACATGGAATATGCTGGCAATGTAACACATAGAGGAAAATATGATGGAATAAGCTATACTACATGCATATTTGGCTGGTGGAAAAGCTCTATGGTTACAGTTTTGCGTAAAGCCAATTTTTCCCTACTGCAAAGGAATAAATTTAGTTAACTATCATGGTGGTTGTTAAACATTGAGAATGGTTGACAGCATTCTCAACCCCAATTAAAAATACTCATTAACATCCCAACAATATTAATCAGAAGTAACATGATGAGATTCACATGATATCCAAGTACTAGATACTCAAGATGTCCATAACCGGGGACACGGCTAACCATGATTAGTTTATGCACTCTGCAGAGGTTTGCGCACTTTTCCCCACATGACTCAATCTCCTCCGTTTGGTTTCTCGCACTACATGGTGTTTGAGAAACGGATGACCGAGACATAGTCTTTCAGAAGCGCTTGCACCTTACGTAGAGGGTAGACCGTACCGACCTACATCCCCTACATCTGCTAGTCTACCCTGTAAGAGTTCGCACGACTTAGTCAACTATGCTAGATCCCATAATAGCATGTGGCTGCACACGGAAGTTTCTAGCATGAATAATCTTATGATCCCTTTGAGCCTGGGTGGCGGTCCGAAGAAAACAGGCAAGTCCTGGAAACCAGGTGCCTCAATCCACCCAGATGTGTGTTTAAGTTGCCACCTTAAATAAACCATTAAATTAACAAACTCACATCTGTCACGGATACACTCACCCAATCCACGTCTACTAGCATAGCATGGCATAATAAGTAAACGTAGAAGTAACTCCCAAAGGTTTAATAATTAAACAGGTAAGAGGTACTACCTCATCTACTTCCCATAACCCACAATTTAATTAGATCCTAATCATGCAATGTTTGAGGATTGATCTAATGCATAAAACTGGGTAGTAGAAAAGGTATGATCAAAGTGTTACTTGCCTTGCTGATGATCCGCGAAACCTAGAGACTCGAAGTAACAGGCGGCGCACTCCGGGTATTCTATCGCAGACAAACAAACAAGCATACAATCAGTACTCATCTAATGCATAGGTAAAACTCGAATAAGAGATCTAACCAGAATGTTCAACTTAAGAACTCCGGTTTGCAAAAAGAATCAAATCAAACAAAGCAACGAAAGTCAAACGGTGAAAGAAAACAGCTTCATTTTACTAATCTAGATCTAAGTCAATTTTTACAGAAGCAAAAACTTGTTTAAGTTGATTATTCGGAAAGAGGGTTTCGAGACGAAACTCCAGGCGCTTGAATCGCCTGATTCCGATAAACGAACGAAAAGTTAAACTAAAACGAAAATCGGATCAGGAATCGCGATCAGAAAAATCATGGATTAAATCCGAGAAAAATAAAAACGACGAACGGGTTAACGAACGAACGTTCGTTAACTAAACTAATTTGACGAACACGTTCGTTAAAACGAACGAACGAGCGAACGCTCGCTAATTAACCGAACCGAAAAAAACCGATCTAATAAAATAAACCGAAAAAAACCCGAAGAAAACCATTCGGTTTTTGAGAAAAACCGGCGGCACGGAAAACGAGGCGGCGGCGAACCTCGGTGGCGGGGTCGGCGGTGGCGGGGTCCAGCGGCGGCGGCGGCGGCTCCGGCGACGGCAGGCGGCGGCGGGCGGCGGCGGCGGCGGATCTGGCGGCGGCGGCAGATTATGGTTAGGGTTTCGGGCGGGGCGTGGGTCGGTGGCGGCGGCGGCTGGGCTGGCGGGCGCGGGCGGCTGACAGGCCTGGGGCACCGGGGGTGGCGGCTTATATAGCGCGCCCCCGAGCGGAGTCCCACTCGGGCACGGCCTAAAGGCGGTTCGCGTTTTTTTTAAATAATTCCGCGCAGAAGAAAAATAAAAAGAAATACTAAACGGTCTCCAAAAATCCCGAAATAAAATTTCTCCGGCTTCTAAAATCAAGCCGGACAAGATGAACATTTATTTGGGGCCTAAACGCAATTTTGAAAAACACGCATTTTTTTTTCCTAAATTCAAATAAAAGGCGAAAAACTCCAAAATAAATCTTATTTGATTTTTTTATTAAATCTTCATTATTTCTTTATTTTGGGAAAGTCATTTTATTCCCTCTCTGAAATTTTGGTAGTAGAAATAATTGAAGATAAAATAAATAAAATCACATGATCCTATTTTTCAAAACTTGAGAAAACTCAAATATGAAAATAACGAAATCCCCAACTCTCTCCGTGGGTCCTTGAGTTGCGTAGAATTTCTAGGATCGAGCCAACAATGCAACAAAATATGATATGCAATGATGATCTATGTATAACATTCCAAATTGAAAATTTGGGATGTTACAAACCTACCTCCCTTAAGATGAATCTCGCCCTCGAGATTCGGGTTGGCTAGCAAATAGGTGAGGGTGGGCCTTGAGCAGATCTTCCTCTCGCTCCCAGGTGGCTTCTTCCTCGGTGTGGTGGCTCCACTGAACTTTGTAAAACTTGATAACCTTACTGCGGGTAACTCGGCTGGCATATTCCAGAATCTTAACTGGTTTCTCTTCATAGGTCAAATCATCTTTCAACCGAATCGCTTCTAGTTGCACAGTATCTCTCAGTGGTATATCAGCCATCTCTGCGTGACACTTCTTCAACTGTGAAACATGTAACACATCGTGAACTCCTGACAATCCCTCAGGTAATTCCAACTTGTACGCTACTTCTCCATGCGTTCCAAAACTTTGTATGGCCCCACAAAACGTGGCGCTAACTTTCCTTTAACTCTAAATGCTTAACTCCTCGAAGCGGAGATACTCGAAGATAAACTCTGTCTCTGACTTCATATTCTGTCCCCTTGCGTTTTGAATCCGCATAGCTTTTCTGCCTTGACTGGGCTACCTTGAGCCTATCGCGAATTAACTTTACTTTCTGTTCAGACTCCTTAATCAAATCCGGTCCAAACAATTGGCGATCTCCTACTTCATCCCACAACAACGGGGTTCTGCACCTCCTTCCATACAAGGCTTCAAAAGGGGCCATTTTCAAACTGGATTGATAACTGTTGTTGTAAGAAAACTCTGCATATGGCAAGTTGTCATCCCAACTTGATCCATAATGCAAAACACAAGCTCTAAGCATATCCTCCAAAATCTGATTGACTCTCTCGGTCTGTCCATCTGTCTGTGGATGGAAAGCTGTGCTAAACTCCAGCCTGGTTCCCAATGTTTCGTGCAACTGCTTCCAGAACTTTGAGGTGAATTGGGTTCCTCTATCTGATATGATACTCCTCGGAACTCCATGCAAACATACAATCCTTGTCATGTATATCTTAGCCAATTTGGCACTGCTGTAGGTAGTCTTTACTGGAATGAAATGAGCTACCTTCGTCAAACAATCGACTACAACCCAAATCGAGTCATAGCCTGAATGAGTCCTGGGCAATCCCATGATGAAATCCATGCCTAGTTTGTCCCACTTCCATTCGGGTATAGGCAATGGCTGTAACAATCCTGCTGGCTTCTGATGTTCTGCTTTCACCCTATGACATACATCACAAACTGCTACATACTCTGCAATATCCTTCTTCATTCCGGTCCACCAGAAAGTTTCCTTCAAATCCAAATACATCTTGGTATTTCCGGGGTGAATCAAATATGGTGAATCATGTGCCTCTTGCAGAATCAACTTCCTGATCTCCGGGTCATTGGGCACATAAAGACGGTCCTCAAACCATAAGGTATCGTGCTCATCCTCACGAAATCCTTTTGCCTTTCCCTTGCTCATCCTTTCCTTAATGGAAGCAACTTCCTTATCTGTCTTTTGAGCTTCTCTGATTTTATCCATCAAAGTAGACTGAATCCCCAATGCTGCTACGAAGCCTCTCGGAACTATTTCCAAACATAGCTCCCGGAATTCCTCCGCTAATTCTTGTGGTAAACCTCCGATCATTAGAGTGTTGACATGGCTCTTGCGGCTCAACGCGTCTGCTACAACGTTAGCCTTCCCGGGGTGATAATGCAATCTCATATCATAATCTTTAATAAGCTCCAACCATCTCCTCTGCCTGAGATTTAACTCCTTCTGCGTGAAGATGTACTTCAAACTCTTGTGATCCGTGTACACCTCACAATGATTTCCAATGAGGAAGTGTCTCCAAGTTTTCAGCGCGTGCACTACAGCTGTTAACTCCAAATCATGAGTAGCATAATTCATCTCATGAGGCTTAAGCTGTCGTGAAGCATAAGAAACAACTCTTCCCTCCTGCATAAGCACTGCTCCAAGTCCTCGACGTGAAGCGTCGCAATACACTTCATAATCCTTGGTCTGATCTGGCAGAATTAATAATGGTGAGGTAACCAAATGTTTCTTCAACTCTTGGAAACTAGCCTCACACTCCTCAGTCCAAATGAACTTGGTATCCTTTTTCAACAATTCTATCATAGGCTTCGCAATCTTCGAGAAATTTTCAATGAATCTCCGGTAGTATCCTGCGAGCCCAAGGAAACTCCTGATCTCTCCAACTGTTGTTGGTGCTTCCCAGTTTGTCACAGTGGCAACTTTAGTGGGGTCTACTGCTATACCTTCTCCGGATATAACATGTTCGAGAAATCCAACTTCCTTCAGCCAAAACTCACACTTGCTGAACTTGGCGTACAGCTGATGTTCTCTGAGCTTCTCGAGTACTAAACGCAAGTGCTCCTTATGTTCCTCTTCATTCTTCGAGTAAACCAAAATATCATCAATGAACACCACGACGAACTTATCCAGAAACTCCATAAACACATTGTTCATCATGTTCATAAAATAGGCTAGGCGTTAGTCAGACCAAATAACATAATGCTGTACTCATACAGCCCGTACCTGGTGGTAAAAGCCGTCTTTGGTATATCTTGCTCCCGAATCTTCAACTGATGGTACCCTGATCGCAAATCGATCTTGGAAAAATACCTTGGCTCCTTGCAACCGATCAAACAGATCATTGATCAATGGTAGTGGGTACTTGTTCTTGATTGTTACTTCATTCAATCCGCGATAATCCACAACCATCCTTAATGATCCATCCTTCTTCTCCACTAGAAGTACTGGCGATCCCCAAGGCGAAGAACTTGGGCGAATAAAACCTTTGTCCAACAACTCCTTAATCTGCTTCTTAATTTCCTCCAAATCTTGGGCTGGCATCCTGTACGGTCTCTTGGATATCGGCCCAGTGCCTGGCAGTAGTTCAATTAGGAATTCAATGTCTCTATCCGGTGGCATGCCTGGCAACTCTTCTGGAAATACATCAGGGAAATCCCTTACCACTGGTACTTCCTCCTGCACAACTCCTGATAAGGAATTTACATGTGCTCTTCTCGGCTCATGCCGTGATACATACTTGATTCTTCTTCCTTCAGGGGTGGTAAGAAAAATTGACTTACTGGCGCAATCTATATTTCCTCCATACTTCGACAACCAATCCATGCCTAATATCACATCCAAACCTTGCGATTCCAGAACTATTAGGTCCGAGGGAAATACATGGTGTCCAATCCTTAATGGCAGTCGATCACACCATATACTAGCCATATACTCTGCTCTGGGTGAGGTTACTAGCATGGGTGACCTAAGGGCTTGGGTTGGTAGTTTATATTTATCCACAAATCCCCTTGATATGTATGAATGCGAAGCACCAGTATCAAAAAGAACAACTGCAGTAAATGTCTTAACCAAAAACTTACCTATTACTGCGTCTGGCTGAGCTTCAACCTCCTCCATGGTAACGTGGTTCACTTGCCCCCTTTTGAAAGGGTTCGACTTCTTTCCTGAGCTTCCATTGCCATTATCATTTTGGGCTTCTGGACATTCATTTGCATAATGCCCAGTCTTACGACACTTATAACAAGTGATATGGCTCAGGTCTACCTTGGATGGTGTTGACGGGTTGGTGCGGCTTTGTCCATTGCTTCCTCCATTCCCGTTTCCATTCTTGGTGCCATTATGATTGTGCGAGCTGCCTCCTTCGTGAGTATGCTAAAATTGCCCTCCTGACTTTGGGGTAAAGCGTGTTTTCTGCTGAGCTCCAGAATTGTACTTCCCCTATCCATACTTCCTCTTACGATTGTCAATCTGCTGCTGCTTTCCCTCAATCATAAGAGCACGATCTACTAACTCCTGGTATTTATTGAAAGTGGCTACCATCAACTGCATGCTCAACTCATCATTCAGTCCTTCTAGAAACTTCTCCTGCTTAGCTGCATCCGTAGCAACGTCATCTGGGGCATAACGTGCTAGTTTACTGAAATCATCCACATACTGGCCAACTGTCCGTCCTCCTTGGCGTAAGTTGCGAAACTCACGCTTCTTCATGGCCATAGCTCCTGCTAAAACATGGGCAGTACGGAAAGCTTGCTGAAACTGATTCCATGTGACAGTTTCTACAGGGTAAGTGGCTGTAAAATTCTCCCACCATGCTGCTGCGAGTCCGTCAAGCTGATGTGCGACAAACTTCACCTTTTATCCACCTGTACATCCTGCAGTGGTCAACTCCCTCCCTATCTTACGGAGCCAATCATCTGCTACTATCGGCTCGGTGCTACTGGAAAAGACCGGCGGATTCAGCCTTAAGAAACGAGCCAAATGGTCAGCAGGTGGTGGTGGTGGTGGGTTGTTGTTGTTGTTGCCTTGGTTCTGTACCAATGTTTGAATCAAGGCATTCTGCTGCTGAATCAACTGAGTGATCTCTGGCGGGAAAACAAACTCGCGGTCGCGTCTCGGAGGCATCTGAGGGTTTAAAGAGGAGAGGAGAGTTAAGAATAGAATGAGGTCTAGTGAGATAACACTACCCATATGCACATGAGACAAAAACACACAATATCACTCCAATCAATTCAAGCAAGGGCATACAACGGTCTAACTATCGTTACAAAAGTGCTTGGACTAAAACTAATTAAATGGTGGAAAATTCTACTACTGTTATGGTGGTCAACTAGAAAAAACTGCTCCGATGAAGATTCCATGATATCTGCTCCAGCTTCATCAACATAGTCATCATTGCTGTCGTCGGGATCCGAGTCGGTGTAGTCGATGATGATATAATTATCTGGACAAGTAGGTTCATCCTCTTCTCCTCTGGGTGCTGATCCTCCCATGAATACTCCAATCTTCTCCTTAAGGTCGCCGTTCTGTCTTACTAGAGGGACGATTTCTTCCATATAATCTTTACGTGTAGCCTTGAGTTCTTCTAGCTCCTTGATCTTGGTCATAGCCTTCTGCAGGTCCTCCATATCTGCGCACATCTGATTCTCCTGGCATCGGATGTGTTGGTTTAACTCCTGAATATAAGCTGTGATTGATCTGTCCTTCCTGGTGGTGATCATCTCCCAATGCTCATCTCGGCGCCCACAAATCTGGTAGATAGTATTCTTGAGATCGTTGTGGTAAACTTCTCCAATTCGTCCCATGGCGATGTGAGCTGCCATGCTCTTTCCTAGGCTCCATGTTGGTGCATCAAAGGTAAACTCTATTGGCTCCGTGACTGGTGCAAATGTCCTTCCTGGAATGTAGACTTGAATCCTCCAGTGCTCCTCTTCTGGTAAAGTGGCGTTGAAGGTCCCGGTGAAGCTTGGTACTCCTATGTTCAGGTATCTAGTGGCTTCCTTCAAGTGATATCCAAAAGGTGAGTTTTCATCTGGTTGTGTGAACTTGATCCTTGCATCCGCCATCCTAAAGCATAGAAAAGATGAGGAGTCAGAAATGAGAAGAAAGAGTAGTGATCTAGGGCTTTAGCTTAGTGGCCGTGTCCTACACTCAGCATGTGCTCTGATACCATCTTTGTAGCGACCAGACCTCAAACAGTCTGATCTCTGTGCTCAGTGTCATCCCTGGATCAGTAATGCTGACACCACACAGTACTTGGAGGATTTATAACAGAGTAGCAATCACACACTTATTACATCGAATGTCTCAAGAGAGAACTTATTGAAATAAATATGGCTTAAGGCCATCTAAAATACGATAACAGCGAAAGACTTGAAAGAATAAGCGAGTCCATCAACTCCAACGGCATCACTAAGTATAGAACCACGACCTAAAAGCACCTTACTCGTCGTCTGAAAAGTCTGCAACGTGAAACGTTGCAGCCCGAAAATGGGTCAGCACATGGTATATGCTGGCAATGTAACACATAGAGGAAAATATGATGGAATAAGCTATACTACATGCATATTTGGCTGGTGGAAAAGCTCTATGGTTACAGTTTTGCGTAAAGCCAATTTTTCCCTACTGCAAAGGAATAAATTTAGTTAACTATCATGGTGGTTGTTAAACATTGAGAATGGTTGACAGCATTCTCAATCCCAATTAAAAATACTCATTAACATCCCAACAATATTAATTAGAAGTAACATGATGAGATTCACATGATATCCAAGTACTAGATACTCAAGATGTCCATAACCGGGGACACGGCTAACCATGATTAGTTTATACACTCTGCAGAGGTTCGCGCACTTTTCCCCACACGACTCGATCTCCTCCATTTGGTTTCTCGCACTACATGGTGTTTGAGAAACGGATGACCGAGACATAGTCTTTCAGAAGCGCTTGCACCTTACCTAGAGGGTAGACCGTACCAACCTACATCCCCTACATCTGCTAGTCTACCCTGTAAGAGTTCGCACGACTTAGTCAACTATGCTAGAGCCCATAAAAGCATGTGGCTGCACACGGAAGTTTCTAGCATGAATAATCTTATGATCCCTTTGAGCCTGGGTGGCGGTCCGAAGAAAACAGGCAAGTCCTGGAAACCAGGTGCCTCAGTCCACCCAAATGTGTGTTTAAGTTGCCACCATAAATAAACCATTAAATTAACAAACTCACATCTGTCATGGATACACTCACCCAATCCACGTCTACTAGCATAGCATGGCATAATAAGCAAACGTAGAAGTAACCCCCAAAGGTTTAATAATAAAACAGGTAAGAGGTACTACCTCATCTACTTCCCATAACCCACAATTTAATTAGATCCTAATCATGCAATGTTTGAGGATTGATCTAATGCATAAAACTGGGTAGTAGAAAAGGTATGATCAAAGTGTTACTTGCCTTGCTGATGATCCGCGAAACCTAGATACTCGAAGTAACAGGCGGCGCACTCCGGGTATTCTATCGCAGACAAACAAACAAGCATACAATAAGTACTCATATAATGCATAGGTAAAACTCGAATAAGAGATCTAACCAGAATGTTCAACTTAAGAACTCCGATTTGCAAAAAGAATCAAATCAAACAAAGCAACGAAAGTCAAACGGCGAAAGAAAACAGCTTCGTTTTACTATCTGGATCTAAGTCAATTTTTACAGAAGCAAAAACTTGTTTAAGTTGATTATTCGGAAAGAGGGTTTCGAGATGAAACTCCAGGCGCTTGAATCGCCTGATTCCGATAAATGAGCGAAAAGTTAAACTAAAACGAAAATCGGATCAGGAATCGCAATCAGAAAAATCGCGGATTAAATCCGAGAAAAAGAAAAACGACGAACGGGTTAACAAACGAACGTTCGTTAACTAAACTAATCTGACGAACACGTTCATTAAAATGAACGAACGAGCGAACTCTCGCTAATTAACCGAACCGAAAAAACCGATCTAATAAAATAAACCGAAAGAAACCCGAAGAAAATCGTTCGGTTTTTGAGAAAAACCGGCGGCACGGAAAACGAGGCGGCGGCGAACCTCGGCGGCGGGGTCGGCGGCGGGGTCCAGCGGTGGCTCCGGCAAGCGGCGGCGGGCGGCGGCGGCGGCGGATGTGGCGGCGGCGGCGGATTAGGGTTTCGGGCGGGGCGTGGGCCAGCGGCGGCGGCGGCTGGGCTGGCGGGCGCGGGCGGCTGACGGGCCTGGGGCACCGTGGGTGGCGGCTTATATAGCGCGCCCTCGAGCGGAGTCCCGCTCGGGCACGGCCCAAAGACGGTTCGCGTTTTTTTAAATAATTCCGCGCAGAAGAAAAATAAAAAGAAATACTAAACGTTCTCCAAAAATCCCGAAATAAATTTTCCCCGGCTTCTAAAATCAAGCCGGACAAGATGAACATTTATTTGGGGCCTAAATGCAATTTTGAAAAACGCGCATTTTTTCCTAAATTCAAATAAAAGGCGAAAAACACCAAAATAAATCTTATTTGATTTTTTTATTAAATCTTCATTATTTCTTTATTTTGGGAAAGTCGTTTTATTCCCTCTCTGAAATTTTGGTAGTAGAAATAATTGAAGATAAAATAAATAAAATCACATGATCCTATTTTTCAAAACTTGAGAAAACTCAAATATGAAAATAACGAAATCCCCAACTCTCTCCGTGGGTCCTTGAGTTGCGTAGAATTTCTAGGATCGAGCCAACAATGCAACAAAATATGATATGCAATGATGATCTTTGTATAACATTCCAAATTGAAAATTTGGGATGTTACTTGTATCATGTAGACAACAAGAAGGAAACAACAATGAAATAGTGACCCATCCAATATGCATATTTGAGGATGGCTCAAAGAGAAGGAGTTCACCTCAAGAAGGTTCCCAAAGATGTTGGAGTTGTACATCATGTATGCCTTCACATAACCAATATGTCGCATAACGGCACCGCCTTGTGAATCCTCCAAAATGAAAGAACATGATAAACACTCAAAAAAAGAAATGAGGTTAGCGAAAATGCAAAACCTATCATTCGAGTGGTAAGATACCTAACAAGTGTATGCATCATGCTCATCATAAGAAAGTACAAGGGAGCATTTCGTAGTATGGAGGCATATGATGCAAGAAAAACCAAATACAATAGGCTCAAGTAAACAAGAATGCATTACAAGTAAGGTGTCAAAGTCTCTAAGATCAATAAGCATAGTATGGTTGCACTCAATACAAGTGGATATGAAAGAGGCAACTAATGGACACAAGAGACAATGATCAAGATATATCATGTGAGAGGCATGAGCATATATGTCATCAACCCAAGAAAGCAAGTAATAGTGGAACATGGGTGATGCAACATAGCAAGCAATCATAGCGATCAAGTCAAGCAAGCTAGTAGTGTGAAGATGCAACATACTAGAAGGAATTATGGCAAGCATGTCATGTGTGCAAATAGCGGGCATGAATAATGCACATGACATATCACAAGCATGAAAGCAAGATATGAGAAAAATATTATCAATGTATTGGCGAGAGACCATATGTAAGTAGCAATGGGGCATCATGACTCTCCCAACACAACAAGCATCAATAGCATGGGGCACATGATAAACATGGCAAAAGCAACAAGGATCTCCACCAAGCATGCAAATACACATAGAAGTAGCATAATGGTGAATCATATGTAAGTGCAAGCAAGGGTCACAATTGCATGGCAAAGGCATAGAAAAAGGCATAACATGCAAGGTGAACACAATAGTATGGGCATAAGGTGACAAGTGGTAAATAGCCCATAGCCGTGTGAGAGCCAAGTAGAAGAGATGCGCGTAGTCCTTGCGCGAAGGGAACGGTGGTAAGGATAATCCACGGGATCCCAAAGCATCGTTGCTCTCAAGAGCTCGTTTCGTCAACTCTTAGGATTGAGAGGTTGGCGAGTATATGTGAGTACCTACACAAAACAAAGACAAAGGAAAAATTGTGTGTGCGTGGTATATGTACACATCATCCATCATGATGCGCACGGGCATGTGTCGGTTAGCACAAAATATCCAATGCTCAAATAAATGAGATGCGTGATATAGAAACATGTCATCCATCATGAGAGGTTTGTTATGATGTTTGTCATAATGGAGACTCAAAGGATGTAATGCATCATGAGAAATATCTAGAGCATTGTTATTCATGGAATGCATAAGGTGCACGCAATTATGGGAATCATGCAAAATATGGAATGCATCAAAATCTCCTAATATGTATGAGGAAACTATGGGGGTCTCCTCATGAGCATGAGTAGCAACATCAAATGGAGAATATTGACAACATCCAAAACAATGCATATTCGAAGTAATTTGATCATGGCATGTCATAGTAGATGAATTGCGCAAATCATGTAAAGGAAGCATGGCAATATCATCACATGAAAAACAAAAGCCAATGACCATCATCTTGTCATCTATGCCATAAGTGCAAATAGGATTTATTTTAATGGGGCATGCATAGTTACTATGTTGAGATTGAAATGATGCAATATGGGAGATCTCACTCATAGCATATTACAAGTTCAATGGGTTCTCAAATATAGTGTGACCAAAAGAATTTTCACATGATATCCTATGGAGCATAGCATCACAACTAGGCAACTCAACATGCTCATCATCATATTCATCATAAATAGGTAAGTCAAGGCATGAAGAAGTTTCACTAGCATGAAGAATGGTAATAGGTGGGTCAACATCATGGGAGCAATCATTGTCAAGAGAGTCCACTAGTGGGACAAGAGAAGCACCATCACCTATGTTACCTTTGGAGCGTCGCTCATGTGTTGTAGGTGAGGTGTTGAAGATCCACTCGTTGTCATCTTCATCTTGATGGAACCATGTGGGGGGTGCATCATCATCCACCATGGCCATCGGTTTTCCCATTGGAGGGATGGACTCGTCGAGGGTAGGCATGCCGTCATGTAGGAGACCTAGCACCAAAGAAGAAAACACACTAGGAGTAGAGGTTAAGTCGTTAGAAATCATAGTGGCCTCACATGCCGTCTCAACTACCTCACTCACTACGTGTTGTGGCTCACTCACTCCCTCAAGAATGCACTCACTCATATGGTTGGTGGAGTCACTCAAATGGCGCTCAACCTCACATAGGATGTGTGGCATGCTCTCATGTGTGGGGCTAGTGGTGGTCACACTCGTCCTCTCATAGGAAATGCTCCCAATGTCGCATATGGTGGAGTCACTCATCTCACTCATGGGGTGGTGGCTCTCCTCACATGGCAAATGGGGCATCTCGACATATGTGGGTGTTGGAGAGATATAGGTGCAAATGTCTCCATGCACGGTGGTGTAGCTTGACTCGGAGTATGAGTCCAATATGGGCGCCGTCTTCATGTTGTTGAAGAGGTTCGTGCTCGTCGCCGAAGTAGAAGGGGATGTCCCTTTGAGCGGAGCATCCCTCGCTCATCCCCATGGACGTATCTACATCTCCCTCAACACCACTTGTACCCATGACAAGTGCTAGAGCAAAGGCTATCAAAGATAAGGTGAACTTGCTCCTCTCCGAACTTCCTCTCTCTACTCACGAGACTTGGCTACTACCTCATATGGACACTCTGTGTGTGATCAGGTACCTGGAGGAGAGCCACGGGATAGCTACACCCAATGACCAAGCTGGCAAGGACGCCAAGCACGAACATCAAGAAGAAAGGCCGCTTGTGAAGCTACAGGCACCGGACGACCGGCCGGTCCCGGACGTCCGAGCCCTGGGGGAAGCTACAGCAAGAGAAGGAAGACAGGACAAAGCTACAGGCCACGGACGACCGGTCCTTCCCGGATGTTCGGCGACTCCCAGGGCCACGGACGACCGACGCCCTCCGGACGTTCGGCAACTGGGCACCCGAGAAGAAATTAATGGAAGACCGAAGCCATCGGACGACTGGGCGACTGGGACCAGAGCCGAATTTACGGAAGTCCGACAGCCCCGGACGTCCGGACCGTCCCGAAGCCCCGGACGTCCGACGCCTTCCGGACGTCCGACACCTGAGTGCTGATTTCGTGTTGGGCCACAGCCCATGTACCCCTTCGCCCCCCTAGACTATACATACTCTTTCTTCCCCACCTTTCTAGGGTAGCATTGGTTTAGCTCATATTTGTGTGAGAGCCTTGCTCATCCACTTGGTTACTTCTCCTCGGAGCTCACGCCCTCTTTGGAGAAGATCCCCCAAGCAGATTCAAGACCCCTTTCTAGGGAAGACCATCAAGAACTCCTCATGGAGAAGAACGGTTCCTTTGTATCCTTACCTTTGTTGATTGTGGATCATGTGTTACTCTTTGTTCTCGGTGATCTAGCACTTGTGTGATTGATTCCTTGTCGGTTTAGTGATTCTCTCGCGTTTTCCCCGTGTTTCCCCTTTGTGCTTCCGCGTGTTCTTCGTGATTCCCCGTAGGATTCACTCCAAACGTGAGATCGTCACCATAGGGTTCTGCCCTATATCATCTTGGTATCATGAGCCACGTTGATCATGTTTTTGGAGCCCCTACCCCTCTTTTTCTAGCTTGATTTTGTTGTTTTCGTCCTAAATCCGAAAATCCCCACCAAAAATAGCCCCAATTTTTTTTTTGTGATTTGTTGGTGAGTTGAGATTTTGTTGTATTTGGTTCATGGATTTGAGTTGCTACATGTGGATCTAGCTTTGCCTACCCTCCCCACCCTTTTCCATCCACCAATCCGCTCGATTTCAACCTCACCATCTCCATCCTCCCCGAAATCGCGCAGTTCATCCCGTGCCCAAATTTCGCCCAGGCACCGGACGCCCGGACCCTGCCGGACGTCCCACGACCGGACAACCATAAAACCCGGACGTCCGTGAAACTCTGACGAAACTGAATTTTTCAGTTCGGCCACCACCACATCCCCACCTTCCACCACATCTTCCAAACCCACATTCACCACCATCCTCCCCAATACCTCCGATGACGATTTTGACACATTTTGGTCCTTGAGATTTTGAGTTGTGGCTCCCGTGTCCTATTGTGTTTCGGCTATTTAGGTACGGTTCGACTTCATCATCACCACGGCTCACCTTCGCAAGGGTCTCATCATCGCCAAGGACGGTAACTTCGACGACATCTTTGTCATACCTTGCAATTGCATTGATACCCCACATGGCCTTACTTTTGCGTAGCTTACCCATCGAGACTAGCCATTGAGTATTGTCGGCAACGTGACTTGTGCACATTAGTGATCATACTCCATAGCATACATACCATACCATCATGGTGCATATCTTGGCATCAACTTGTGTGTCACAAAGTTGTCATCGCATACACAATTGCTATCTTGGTTCGTGAAGTTTTGCATGAGAAAAGAGCTCAAAAGTGAAAGAGCCAACCAAGCTTTTAAGCAAAGAGGAAAGATAAGCAAAGAGCTTATGAGCAAGAACCATAGCATCATACAACATTAAGATTGTCATATAAGATCATCTTGGATCATAGCACCGAAATACCATACATATAGCATACTTGGGATAGAGATCGTTGCATTTTTGCCTAGTAGGTTGTGCACAAGTTCCGTATCCGCCTATTGTGCAATCGTGCTAGCGTCTCTCTAGTATTGTGCAACAAGAGCATTTTCGTGGGTTCCACATTTTGGCTCACTTTTGGTTTGCACAATCCCATCTATCTATTTGCGTGTGTGTTCCCGTGTTCTACTACTTGCTTGGTCTAGTTGTTGCATTTGCAAATTTGTGAATCATTTCCAACATTATTGAAGCTCACTTACTATTGCATCGAATTTTATGCCACCATCCTAACCAAGCTCCACCATAAGCTTTTACTTGTGTAGGTGTGAGAACCGACAAGAATTGGTACCAATAGTGCTATTTCAATGTCCGCATTTGAGTGAACTTGATTCATCATCAACATCGGTCAAATGTACATTGGTATTAGTTCTTGTCCTTCTACCACTCACATTTTGCTTGGAATGATGGATAGGCCAAGTACTTCTACCAACCCTCTCTTCATCGAGCAAGACGACGACATGTCATCATACGTCACCAAGAGCCACCTCTTTGGTGCACAACGAGCGTTACATCAAGAGCAACAAGCAATGAACGACCGCATCGACAACCTCGCCACCGAATTGCGACTCTCCGAGCAACGTACACGAGACTACTTCGACAACAAGCTCGACGTGCACAAGCAAGAGAACGATGCAAGAATGGACGAGATCCACGCCTTGTTGGTGAACCGGCCTCCTTCTACATCGTCATACTCAAGACGGAGTGATGCGGAGCATCCCTCACTCATCCCCATGGACTCTACTACAACTCGTCAAGCACCTCGAGGACCGATGACAAGAGCTCGCCCACGCACCGTCGAAACCGAGGTAAACTCTTTCCTCTTTTAGTTTCATTCGGATTCACACAAGAGTTTGATTCTACCTCAAACGGAAACTCTATGCACTCGTAGGTACCGAGGAGAAGATCGTGAAGAGGCAAGGACGGAGACACAAGCAACTATGGAGAAGGAATAAGGACGTGCGAGGCGCAAAGCAAAGGAGGCCTCGGACCTCCCCGAGTGCCCGGCCACCAAGGGCCCAGGTGCCCGACCCCCCCAGCCGCCGGCTGGCCTGGCCTCTGGCCACCCCGGGTGCCCGGCCAACTGGCCCCGGGTGCCCGGCCCTTGGCCCAGCCGCCGCCTGGGCGCTGGCGTGGCCCACCCCGGGTGCCCGGGTCGCCACCCCCGGGTGCCCGGCCTCCTCCCAGCGCGGCCCAGTCCCGCCACCGGGTGCCCGGGCCATCACCCTCGGGTGTCCGGCCCAGCTGCTGGAGCAGCCCAGCTCCGCTCGGGTGCCCGGGCCACCACCCCCGGGTGCCCGCCCCCCCTATAGCAGCAGCCCGGCGCGCCCCTGACCACCCCGGGTGCCCGGGCCTCACACCCCCGGGTGCCCGGACCCCTCCGGTTGTGCCTGCGTGCACTAAGGGCAAATGACCCATGTACCCTCATTTTACCCCCAATTCGTCCCTAGCCTATATAAACACCTCCCCTAGCTCTTTTGGAGGGATAACAAAGTATTTGATAGACATTTGTGAGCTTTGCTCCATGGATCCACTCCACTAGGAGATCAAGACCTCCTCTTGGAGTGACCAAACATCAAGACCTCCTCCTTGGGGAAGGATCCCCATCATAGGATCATCAAGCCCTCATCTCCTTCATAGGATTTGGGATGAACTCTACCATGTATCTTATTTCCCTTTGATTGTTCATGTACCTTGTGGATCTTGTGTGTTTGTTGGTCTAGTGGATGTGTGATTTGGACTTGTTCTTGAGTGTTCCTCTTGTTTTCCCTCTTGTGTTCATCTTGTTCTTGGGGATTCCCCCTCCAATTCGTGAAAGATCTTCACTTAGGGTTCCACCCTACAACATCTTGGTATCATGAGCCATGGTTTCTCACGAAATTGGAGCCCCCCTTCTTGTTCTCTAGCCTAATTTTGTTGTGTTCTTCCCCAAATTCGAAAATTCCCCACCAAAAATAGCCCCAATTTTTTTGTGATTTGTTGGTTTGTTGAGATTTCGTTGGATTTGATCCGTGGATTTGCTTGGTTTCAAGTGGATCTAGCATCCCCCCATCCATCTCCACCTTTTCCTCCACAAAATCCACCAATTTCTTCCATTTTGCCACGAATTTCCGCCCAAACCCGACACCCCTGGGCACCCGGACCTCAAACCCCGGGCACCCGGACCCCCCCCCCCCCCCCCCCCCGCGCATCCCCGCTGACCCCCCAGGTGCCCGCATCCCAAGCCTCGGGCACCCGCACCCTTGGGCTGTTTTCCTCGGACCACCCCGGGTGCCCACACCCTCCACCCCCGGGCACCCGCACCCCCCAGAATCAGCCGCGTGCACTTTACGTTTTCGGCCATAACTTTTGCTCCCGGAGTCCGATTTTTGCGTTCTTTAGTTCGTTGAGTAGCTATTGACATCCCCCATCCATCTAGATAGGTTCCAACACCATTTGACTCCATCAAAAAATTGGCATTTTGGCATCTTTGCATAGGCCATCCACCATATCATCCGCAAAACCACCTTCGCTTTCCGCAACCTAACCCATTTTCGATCCATATAGCTTTTGTGGTTGCTTGAGTGGTGACTTGAGTCTCCTAAGGTGTTTCGGCTACTTAGGGACGGTTGCTTCATCATCAAAAACAACCACCACTTCCACATTGCTAACTCCGAAACCACCAACGCATTCCGCTACCACCATTTGACATTTTCCTTGAGATTTTGAGTTCGCGGTTTTTTACCATTTCCTAAGGTGTTTCGGCTACTTAGGGACGGGTCTACATCATCTTGGTATCTACATCAAGAACACCGCCACTCATCATCGCCGCGAGGTCGTCATCAACATCGACCACTTCACCAATTTGACACCCTAACCGTAAGCAAGAACGGTACCCTCTATATCATCTTGGTTTTGTGGTATCCTATCATTGTACATTCTTGCCATTACATTGTTAACCCCTTAGCCCATTTTGCGTCACTTGCCTATCGAGACTAGCCATTTGAGTATTGCCGGCAGCGTTACTTGTGCACATTAGTGATCCATACCTTCCATTGCATACATACCATATCATATTGGTATCATCTTGGTATCATCATATCATCCCTTGTGTCACAAGAGTGTTCCCGCATATACACAATTGCTATCTTGGTTTGTGCATTTCGCATAAGTGGCCATATCAAAAAAAAAAGAATAAGCTTTTAAGCAAAAGGAAAAGAGAGCAAAGAGCTTGTAAGCAATAGCCTTAGCATCATACCACATTGCACATAAGATTGTCATATCCGATCATCTTGCATCATCTTGAGAAAAACATCAGGAACATCATACACATAACATACTTGGGATCGAAAGCTCATACATCTTGCATCTTATAGGTTGTGCACAAGTGCCGTATCCGCCTATTGAGCAATCGTGCTAGCGTCTCTCTTGAGTTGTGCAACACGAGCATTTTCCGCGGATTCCACATTTTGTGCTCATTCCTTGGTTGCACGACCCCATTTATCTATCCGTGTGTGTGTTTCCGTGTGCCACATATTGCTATTGGTCTACTTGTTTCACTTGCGAATTTGTGAATCTTTTCCAACATTATTGACTCTTGCTAACATTTGCATCAAATTTTTGTGCCACTATCCTCACCGAGCTCCACTATAAGCTTTACTTGATAGGTGTGAGTGAACAAGTCCGGTACCAATTCCACTAGTCTTTCATCTCACATTGAGTGAAACGGGATACATCCTCAACTTTGGGAAAAGGCAACTTGGTATTGTTTATCTCATTTCCTACTCACCTCTGCTCGAGTCTTGTGATGGATAGGCAAGGCATTTCATCTCCGGTCTTCCACGACAACAACAACGTGAACAACTACATCACCAAAATGTCCATCTTCGGACTACAAGTGCAAGGCATTGAGCGACTCGCCATCGACATTCGCCAAAACGAAGCAAGGATAATGGACTACCTCGACACCAAGTTGGCCGAACAAAGGGATCAAGTACGCGACATGTTGGTCAACTACAAGTCTTCTTCCCCTTCGTCATCTTCAAGGCGGCGACGCTCAAGTGGCCAATCTTCGGAACGTCATCAAGCTCAAGCACTACAACACCATCAAGATGAAGAAGCTCGTGATACGTACACCTACAAGTCCCAAAAAGCTCTACATCAAGCTACGGCCAAACATCATGAGCACAAGAGAAGATCGCGAGACAAGCACCACCAAGACGGAGCTACGACTACTACGACCACTTTGGCATCTTCACCAAGTGTCATCAAGGCATCTTCGCCTTTGGACATAGGGCATCTTCGCCTACCTCCGACGAGTACGCCTACTTTGGCCTTCCTCCACGGCGACGATGACGAGATGACCGAGCATGGGATTTTCCCTTCGGCCATGGAGGAGAGCGATGATGTGCCATCTTCGGCCTTCATCCATGGCGACGACGACAAGATGGTTGAGCATGGTATTTTCCCTTCGACCACGGCGACGTATGATGACTTGAGTGACTTGTGCCACCATATTGAGAGTGAGAGTGACTTCACCACTAGCCCCATATATGATGAGTTGCCACAATTTCCATGTGAGGAGAGCCACCAACACCACCACTTGAGTGATTTGAGTGACTCCACCATATGTGACATTGAGTGCACCTACCTTGAGGGAGTGAGTGAGCCACCACCACATATAGAGAGTGAGGCCATTTGCATTTCTAACAACTTGACCTCTACCTCTATTGTGTCTTCTCATTTGGTGCTAGGTCCCATATATGATGATGCGCCGATCCGCGACGACTTCGTCCTTCCTATGGACAAGACGATGGCCATGGTGGACTATGATGCACCCCCCACATGGTTCCATCAAGATGAAGATGATGACCACCATTTGGTATTTGCCACCTCACCTACACCACATGAGTGGAATAACATCGGTAACATAGGTGATGCTGATGCTCTTGTCCCACTAGTGGACGTTCTTGACATTGATTGCTTGCATGATGTTGATCCACCTATTACCATGCTCCATGCTAGTATGATTTCCCCATGCGATAATTTACCCATTTATGATGAGTTTGATGATTGCCATGCGGAGTCTAGTAGTTGTGATGCCATGTTACATAGGATTTCTTGTGATAATTCTCTTGGTCACATCATGTTTGATAATCCACTTGACTTGTCATATGCTATGCATGAGATCAATCATATGTCTTATTTGCAATCTCATCATAGTGACTATGCATATGCCATTAAAATTAATCCAATTTGCACATATGGCATAGATGACAAGCCCGTGGTTATTGGCATTTGTTTTTCTTGTGATAATATGGATATGCTCCCTTTACATCATTTATCTCATATGCCATGCCATGACCACCTAGCTTTGGATATGCATTGTTTTGGATGTTCTCCATTTTCTCCATATGATGTTTCCGCTATTGCTCATGAGGAGACCCCCATAGTTTCCTCACCCATTTTAGGAGATTCTGATCAATCCTACCCTTTGCATCATCCCAATACTTGTGTGCACCATATGCTCCACATGAATAAACATGCTAGTGATGTACCATATACTTGCATTCTCAATTTGTGCCCCCATTGTGTCATACATAAGAACTATTCTTTCATGATGGATGACATGTTCTTATACCATGCATCCAATTTCTTTGAGCAATGCCATTCTTGTGCTAACTCACATGTGCACATACACATCATGATGGATGATGTGTACATTTACCACGCGCATAATTTCTTTGGTTTGTGTCTCTTTTGTGTAGGTACCTATGAATACTTGTCAACCTCGCAATCCCACGAGTTGACAAAACGAGCTCTAGAGAGCACCGATGACTTGGGATCCCTTGGAGTGTCTTTCCCACCGCTTTCTTCGCGCAAGGACTTTGCACATTTCTTCTACATGGCTCTCACATGGTTATGGGTTATTTACCACTTCTCACTTTATGCCCATATTGCCATGTTCCCTTTGCATGTTATGCTCATTCCAATGCCTTTGCCATGCATTTGTGACCCATGCTTTGCATTGCACATGATGATTGATTCTACTACGTGCATAGGTATTTGCAAACATGGTGGAGATGTTGCTTGTTCTTGCCTTGTTTCCTTTGTGATCCATTCCTATGATGATATCTTGCTTTGCAATCATGCTTGTGATATGCCTTGTGCATTGCCCATGCCTACTACTTGTACACATGACATGATTGACATGATTTCCTCTAGTGCCTTGGTTTGCTATGTGCTCCATTCCTATGATGATACTATGATCTTGCTTTGTGCTCGTGCTTGCGATATGTCATGTGCATTGCCTATATCTCTTATTTGCTCACATGACATGATTGCCATGATTTCCTCTAGTGTGTTGCATCTTCGCTCCACTAGTTTGCACGACTTGATTTCTATGCTTTCTCATGTTGCATCCACTTCTTGGATTACTTCTCCTATCACATGTTTGGTTGCAACAATGTCATTCCTTCGCATATGCCATGATAGAGGCAAAGGTGTCCCGTCTTTCGATGAGATGATGGATTTCGCTTTGGTGGAAGTCGACTTTGACGATCCGACTACGAACGTGCGAGGACGTCGCGCCTTAGCAATCGCTAAACCAACTCCGAGAGGTTATTGACCACGCCGGAGCATGATCAACCTGACCACGGGGGTCTGTTTCCTACGAGCAAACGAAGAACAAGCAAGAAACTGAGATTGCAATCTGGATATTGCGAATATAAGATGAAAGCTTTATTGATCAAGGTGGGGTTCTGTGACGCCTTTGTCTGGTCGTTGAACACAAACGAAGTACGCGAAGTTGCAGCTATGGCGAAATTTTAATCTAAACAAAACCCAAAGTCTAAACGGCGCCCTAAGGGCTGTATATATGGAGGAAGAGGGGGGAATTTCGTGGCCCTTGGTGGAGGGGTCCGAAATCAACCCTATCTCTTGTTTTCCTACACATACGGACTCTAAAAATAGCCTATACTTATGTATTTCGAAATTACATGGGCCTGGCCCAATAAAAAGGTGACGCAGCACCTATAATAGCCTCGGGACGAAATTTATGAAGTGGCATCTTGTATATTTCGTCCAAGGCTTCATGCACCCATTATGGTGGCTTCAAAGTCCTGAAATCATCACTTGTAACTCCGTTCTTGTTCCCCTTGCGCATGGCATCATCTCCATGCTTGTTCTTGCTCCAATGTTCATCCTTCTCCAAGCTAGGCCCTTCATTTGTAAGCAAAACAAATGTATCCAATTTAGGCAGCATCATATTCTCATGAACATTAGAATCATTACCAAGAAACGAAAGTACCTGATAATTTAATTGGCGTGCGCGAGCTCTAGTAATTGGTCCTGTATATGTAACAGTAGGGGCTGTGGGTGTAACAATGGTATTGATGTCCTCATCATCCTCCCCTTCTTGAAATGAAGTCGTCCTCGACAGAAGCTCATCTTCCTCACCCAAATAAGGCTTCAAATCTGCAATGTTAAAAGTGGGACTAACCCCAAAATCTGCAGGTAGCTCAAGTTTATATGCATTATCATTTATTTTCTCTAACACCTTAAAAGGACCATCAGCACGTGGCATTAGCTTTGATTTGCGCAAATTAGGAAATCTATCTTTCCGCAAATGTAACCAAACAAGATCTCCAGGTGCAAACACAACATGTTTTCTACCCTTATCTCCAGCAAGTTTATATTTAGCATTCATACGCTCAATGTTTTCCTTAGTTAACTCATGCATTTTTAAAATCAATTCAGAACGTTCTTTAGCATCAAAATTAACCTTCTCCGAAGATGGAAGAGGCAACAAATCAATAGGTGCACGAGGTAGGAAACCATACACAATTTCAAAAGGGCACATCTTAGTAGTAGAATGCAATGAACGATTATAAGAAAATTCAATATGAGGCAAGCATTCTTCCCACATTTTCTTATTATTCTTCAAAACAGCCCTAAGCATAGTAGACAATGTTCTATTGACTACTTCAGTTTGTCCATCAGTTTGGGGGTGACAAGTAGTACTAAATAGCAGTTTAGTCCCCAACTTAGCCCATAAACATCTCCAAAAGTGGCTAAGAAATTTAGTATCACGATCTGAAACAATAGTATTTGGCACACCATGCAAGCGAATAATTTCATGAAAGAACAAATCAGCAACATTAACAGCATCATCGCTTTTATGACATGGTATAAAGTGTACCATTTTCGAGAATCTATCCACGACAACAAATATGCTATCCCTCCCCTTCTTTGTTCGAGGTAAACCTAAAACAAAGTCCATAGATATATCCTCCCAAGGAACACTAGGTACAGGCAAAGGCATATATAAACCATGAGGATTGAGTCGTGACTTAGCTTTTTGACATGTAGTGCAGCGAGCAACAAAACGCTCAACATCCCGTCTCATCTTTGGCCAAAAGAAATGTGTAGCAAGTACGTCCTCCGTCTTCTTCACGCCAAAGTGTCCCATTAATCCTCCCCCATGCGCCTCCTGCAACAGCAAAAGACGAACGGAGCTAGCTGGAATGCATAGCTTGTTAGCACGAAACACAAATCCATCGTTAACGACAAACTTGTTCCACATTCTTCCTTCTTTACAATTCTGCATTACATCTTTAAAATCAACATCATGCACATATTGATCTTTGATGGTCTCCAGACCAAATATTTTGAAGTCAAGTTGTGAAAGCATAGTATAGCGACGAGACAATGCATCAGCAATAACATTTTCTTTTCCCTTCTTGTGTTTAATGACATAAGGGAAAGTCTCAATGAATTCAACCCATTTAGCATGTCTACGATTCAGTTTAGCTTGACTTTTAATATGTTTCAAAGATTCATGATCAGAATGTATAACAAATTCTTTGGGCCATAAATAATGTTGCCATGTTTCTAAAGTCCGAACAAGAGCATATAATTCTTTATCATAAGTAGAATAATTCAGACTAGGCCCACTCAATTTTTCAGAAAAGTATGCAACAGGTTTGCCATCTTGTAATAACACACCTCCTAATCCAATTCCACTAGCATCACATTCAAGCTCAAAAGTCTTATTAAAATCAGGAAGTTGGAGTAAAGGAGCATGTGTCAACTTATCTTTCAATACCGTAAAGGCTTCTTCCTGTGCGGTACCCCACAGAAAAGGCACATCTTTCTTTGTAAGCTCATTGAGAGGTGCAGCAATGGTGCTGAAATCTCTCACAAAACGCCTATAGAATCCAGCGAGGCCAAGGAAACTCCTCACTTGTGTGACCGTTTTGGGCTGCGGCCAACTCTCAATAGCTTCAATCTTGGCTTTATCAACTTCAATTCCCTGTGGAGTAACAACATAGCCAAGAAAAGATACTCGGTCGGTGCAAAAGGTGCACTTTCCAAGGTTACCAAACAAACGTGCATCACGTAGAGCAATAAAAACAGCACGTAAATGTTCCAAATGTTCCTCCAAAGATTTGCTATAAATCAATATGTCATCAAAGTAAACTACCACAAATCGTCCAATGAAAGCACGTAAAACTTCGTTCATTAACCTCATGAAAGTACTTGATAGAGGCAAAGGTGTCCCGTCTTTCGATGAGATGATGGAAATCGCTTTGGTGGAAGTCGACTTTGACGATCCGACTACGAACGTGCGAGGACGTCGCGCCTTAGCAATCGCTAAACCAACTCCGAGAGGTTATTGACCACGCCGGAGCACGATCAACCTGACCACGAGGGTCTGTTTCCTGCGAGCAAACGAAGAACAAGCAAGAAACTAAGATTGCAATCTGGATATTGCGAATATAAGATGAAAGCTTTATTGATCAAGGTGGGGTTCTGTGACGCCTTTGTCTGGTCGTTGAACACAAACGAAGTACGCGAAGTTGCAGCTATGGCGAACTTTTAATCTAAACAAAACCCAAAGTCTAAACGATGCCCTAAGGGCTGTATATATGGAGGAAGAGAGGGGGAATTTCGTGGCCCTTGGTGGAGGGGTCCGAAATCAACCCTATCTCTTGTTTCCCCACACATACGGACTCTAAAAATAGCCTATACTTATGTATTTCGAAATTACATGGGCCTGGCCCAATAAAAAGGTGTCGCGGCACCTATAATAGCCTCTGGACGAAATTTATGAAGTGGCATCTTGTATATTTCGTCCAAGGCTTCATGCACTCTCATGGTGGCTTCAAAGTCCTGAAATCATCACTTGTAACTCCGTTCTGGTTCCCCTTGCGCATGGCATCATCTCCATGCTTGCTCTTGCTCCAATGTCCATCCTTCTCCAAGCTAGGCCCTTCATTTGTAAGCAAAACAAATGTATCCAATTTAGGCAGCATCATATTCTCATGAACATTAGAAACATTACCAAGAAACGAAAGTACCTGATAATTTAATTGGCGTGCGCGAGCTCTAGTAATTGGTCCAGTATATGTAGCAGTAGGGGCTGTGGGTGTAACAATGGTATTGATGTCCTCATCATCCTCCCCTTCTTGAAATGAAGTCGTCCTCGACGGAAGCTCATTTTCCTCACCCAAATAAGGCTTCAAATCTGCAATGTTAAAAGTGGGACTAACCCCAAAATCTGCAGGCAGCTCAAGTTTATATGCATTATCATTTATTTTCTCTAACACCTTAAAGGGACCATCAACACGTGGCATTAGCTTTGATTTGCGCAAATTAGGAAATCTATCTTTACGCAAATGTAACCAAACAAGATCTCCAGGTGCAAACACAACATGTTTTCTACCCTTATCTCCAGCAAGTTTATATTTAGCATTCATACGCTCAATGTTTTCCTTAGTTAACTCATGCATTTTTAAAATCAATTCAGAACGTTCTTTAGCATCAAAATTAACCTTCTCCGAAGATGGAAGAGGCAACAAATCAATAGGTGCACGAGGTAGGAAACCATACACAATTTCAAAAGGGCACATCTTAGTAGTAGAATGCAATGAACGATTATAAGCAAATTCAATATGAGGCAAGCATTCTTCCCACATTTTCTTATTATTCTTCAAAACAGCCCTAAGCATAGTAGACAATGTTCTATTGACTACTTCAGTTTGTCCATCAGTTTGGGGGTGACAAGTAGTACTAAATAGCAGTTTAGTCCCCAACTTAGCCCATAAACATCTCCAAAAGTGGCTAAGAAATTTAGTATCACGATCTGAAACTATAGTATATGGCACACCATGCAAGCTGATGAGGACATGACTACCTTGGATATGACCAAAAATATTGCATATATGCATATTTGTCAGGTGATTTCTAGTGCAAACTATTCAATAATCTATTTATGTTATCCAGAACAAAAATACTTCACACACTTTTGTGTTTTGTCTAATTGCAGGTGTATGGGACATTTGTACAATCCACATATGAAGATAAGGAAGAAAGAGATGTTTATTTGCTGTCCAAAAAGTTCTCTCACGTCACTTTTGGCCCAAGAGAAGATAGAGTCCAAGTCTCTCACGTTCTGGATTCAGATTCGGACTGCACAGACGTACCTGACTCAAAACGCACACAAGTTTTTCATACGGACTCCGAATTGGGTGATTCTTTTTTTGTTGGAAACTAGATTTCGTGCACTTTCCAACCCAATTGGAATCACCTTCAAATTCGTCCGGAGCGTTGAGTTGTGGACGAAACAATCTGATGCTGCAGCAGAATCCGAGTCAAACTACAAGTCCAAAGGTGTTACATCACCTCCACTTGGGCCCATTGGCCTTGTACGACCTAGATTTAGTTTTAGGCTGCCTTGGGACGTCCTCCCACCTCCTTGGCCGCCACCCCTTGCTCCTATATAAGTAGATCCATCTAGTAGCTTTTCCTGGGGATTTGTTTAGTTAAAAGTTAGCCATTGCAACTTCGTGTACTTCGTTTGTGTCCAACGACCAGACCAAGACCGCTTAAGGATCCCCACCTTTATCAATACTTCATATATACTCGCAATATTCAGATTGCTTTTATCATATTCTTGCTTGTTCTTCGATTGCTTGCAGGAATAGATGATGAGGACATGACTACCTTGGATATGACCAAAAATATTGCATATATGCATATTTGTCAGGTGATTTCTAGTGCAAACTATTCAATAATCTATTTATGTTATCCAGAACAAAAATACTTCACACACTTTTGTATTTTGTCTAATTGCAGGTGTATGGGACATTTGTACAATCCACATATGAAGATAAGGAAGAAAGAGATGTTTATTTGCTGTCCAAAAAGTTCTCTCACGTCACTTTTGGCCCAAGAGAAGATAGAGTCCAAGTCTCTCACGTTCTGGATTCAGATTCGGACTGCACAGACGTACCTGACTCAAAACGCACACAAGTTTTTCATACGGACTCCGAATTGGGTGATTCTTTTTTTGTTGGAAACTAGATTTCGTGCACTTTCCAACCCAATTGGAATCACCTTCAAATTCGTCCGGAGCGTTGAGTTGTGGACGAAACAATCTGATGCTGCAGCAGAATCCGAGTCAAACTACAAGTCCAAAGGTGTTACATCACCTCCACTTGGGCCCATTGGCCTTGTACGACCTAGATTTAGTTTTAGGCTGCCTTGGGACGTCCTCCCACCTCCTTGGCCGCCACCCCTTGCTCCTATATAAGTAGATCCATCTAGTAGCTTTTCCTGGGGATTTGTTTAGTTAAAAGTTAGCCATTGCAACTTCGTGTACTTCGTTTGTGTCCAACGACCAGATCAAGACCGCTTACGGATCCCCACCTTTATCAATACTTCATATATACTCGCAATATTCAGATTGCTTTTATCATATTCTTGCTTGTTCTTCGATTGCTTGCAGGAATAGACCTTCGTGGTCAGGTTGATTGTGCTCCGGCGTGGTCAATAACCTCTCAGAGTTGGTTTAGCGATTGCTAAGGCGCAACGTCGTGCACGTTTGTAGTCGGTTCGTCAAAGTCATCTTCACCAAATCGATAGTTATCATCTCATCGAAAGATCGGGACACCCCCGCCTCTATCAATAGACCTTCGTGGTCAGGTTGATTGTGCTCCGGCGTGGTCAATAACCTCTCAGAGTTGGTTTAGCGATTGCTAAGGCGCAACGTCGTGCACGTTTGTAGTCGGATCGTCAAAGTCATCTTCACCAAATCGATAGTTATCATCTCATCGAAAGATCGGGACACCCCCGCCTCTATCAAGTGGTATCAGTTTTCAGGTTGCTCGGTGAGAATTTCCAGTTTTCCTAGATTAGATTTATTTTCTTACCTATTGTCCAAGAAAAAGCCACAAAAAAAATTTAGATCTATTCATCCTTGGTCCAAGCCAGTCTGAGCCTTTGCAATTTTCTTTTCATTGCTTGCATAGTTGAATTATCGGTTGCATCGTCGTGTCGAGTTGCTGGTCTTAGTGTCTAGTTCGTTTAGAGTTTCGAGTTCTGTTCACATTAGTCACGCCACCGCTGCATCATTATCTCTTCCGCTGTCCACCACCCATCCATCAATTTCCACCACGTGCTACCCACCATTCATTGTCATAATAATAGTTGAGATCGTTCACATCTTCACTTGATCCAATCTGCATCTTATCTAGTTTGTTTTGGAAAGAGGGAGAAAAAAAAGAGAGAAAAAAAACGAGAGAAAAAAAGAGAAAAAAAAGTCAGAGAAAAAAAAGGAGAAAAAAAATCAAAAAAATCGGCACAAACTTTTTCAGAGGAAAGTTGGAGACAAAGTTGTTGTATATCCCGCTTGGCAGTTGTTTTTCATCATTATCTTCACTGCCGTTGTGATCTTCACTTATATCTTGCTGTCAAGAGCTACTTAGTATCCTTCATTGATGCTAGTTGTGCTACGCCGTGACCTCATTAGTGTTCTAGGCTCGCGTCTCTAGTCCGGTCTAGCCTAGGACCAGCACAGTACCGTCGTTGAGCGTTTATTCAACATTGCATCTTTGAATTGATTATTGCTAATCTTTTGCTACCATATATAGCCAACCCAGCTCCACATATTTCTACACCGTGTATACGTACGCTCCCCTGGCAATCGCTTTACTCAATATTCGGAGTTACTTGACACCGCTGGTTGCCGATCACCGCCTGCTGCATGGTAAGAACTTGTAAGACATTGATATTTGCTTTACTGTGAGCGTTTTACCACCACATCCTAGTAGTTATAGGAACATTATTTTTGGGTTTTGTTTCTTGTTCTACTAATCATGACAGGATCCAGAGTCAATTCATGGGCTTTGTCGATCGCGGGAGACGTGCCACCACCTTTGCAAATACCACAACCGTCACGAGAGGTGCACAAACATCCAAATGCACATGATCAGGTTAATGTATCTATACCACCATTTAATGGCCGTTTTAAACCTGCTTTATATATTGAATGGGAGTTCGACATAAAAAATATATTTGCTTCCCATAATTTCGATGAACATAAAAAGGTTAAGGTTGCGGTTGGTTCTTTCACTGGTTATGCTTTGGTTTGGTGGAGTGAATATTGTCGGTTACACCCTGATTATATACCTACTACTTGGGATGATTTGAAACTTGCCATGCGACATACTTTCGTCCCTGCTTATTATACTCGTGACATGATTAAGAAGTTGCAACACTTAAAACAAGGTAGTGAAACTGTAACAAAATATTATGATGATTTACAAACTACCTTGTTGCATTCCTCTTTAGAAGAAAGTGAAGATGATTTTATGGATAGATTTTGGGGAGGATTAAACCGTGATATTCAAGAGATACTAATTCATGAAGAGTGTTATCCTATGGACCATTTGTTTCATCTTGCTTGCAAAGCTGAACAGGAAATAAAACGACGTGTTGGCCACGAGGAGAACAAGCGCACGGTGCACATTCCAAGAGTTGATATGATTGTTCCTTCAACTACTAGGCATACTATGACAACCACATCCGTTGTTGTCAGGACTACATCACCTCCATCATGTGACACATCGCCCCCGAGAGTGGCTACATCATCTGAGTTGATCATAAGAGGTAATGACAAAGGTACTGATCTTCCATCTCTACATGAGAATGATGAATGCCTTGTCAATTTGAATGCACCATCTGATGAGCTACCCACTACTTTGATCACACCACCTATTTTAGAGGACTACGTTGATAATTTGACTTTGCCATGTGATCAAACAACTGAAATACCAACAATTTTGAGTGCACCCATTGAATTAACTATTGATGCAAAAGAATCAATGTTTAATCATTTTGATATGACCTCTAATCTTGGTGATGATTCTGTGTTGAATGACTTATTGCATGTTTGCTTATTTAAGCATGTTGTAGCATGTAAATTTGATGCAAGTAAGGTTTATTCACCAATGTTGGGATGGTTTAATGATGAACATTGTCAATCTTTTGAAATGAATAAGAGCTTCACTTATATGTGCAAACTGAGTTGCAATATTTTCATGCCTTCTACTTCTTGTGCTAATTTTTTGCCTTTAGATTTTATGAACTATGCAAGTTACTCATCTATTCATGTGTCATATATGCAAAAATCAAGGGAAGTAAAAATGGATGACATATACATATACAACATGTACACCTTGTCTCTTTTGTTAGCCACATTTCAGATTAAGCAACGCCGAGGACGGCTTTATTTTCAAGAAGGGGAGGATGATGAGGACATGACTACCTTGGATATGACCAAAAATATTGCATATATGCATATTTGTCAGGTGATTTCTAGTGCAAACTATTCAATAATCTATTTATGTTATCCAGAACAAAAATACTTCACACACTTTTGTGTTTTGTCTAATTGCAGGTGTATGGGACATTTGTACAATCCACATATGAAGATAAGGAAGAAAGAGATGTTTATTTGCTGTCCAAAAAGTTCTCTCACGTCACTTTTGGCCCAAGAGAAGATAGAGTCCAAGTCTCTCACGTTCTGGATTCAGATTCGGACTGCACAGACGTACCTGACTCAAAACGCACACAAGTTTTTCATACGGACTCCGAATTGGGTGATTCTTTTTTTGTTGGAAACTAGATTTCGTGCACTTTCCAACCCAATTGGAATCACCTTCAAATTCGTCCGGAGCGTTGAGTTGTGGACGAAACAATCTGATGCTGCAGCAGAATCCGAGTCAAACTACAAGTCCAAAGGTGTTACATCACCTCCACTTGGGCCCATTGGCCTTGTACGACCTAGATTTAGTTTTAGGCTGCCTTGGGACGTCCTCCCACCTCCTTGGCCGCCACCCCTTGCTCCTATATAAGTAGATCCATCTAGTAGCTTTTCCTGGGGATTTGTTTAGTTAAAAGTTAGCCATTGCAACTTCGTGTACTTCGTTTGTGTCCAACGACCAGACCAAGACCGCTTACGGATCCCCACCTTTATCAATACTTCATATATACTCGCAATATTCAGATTGCTTTTATCATATTCTTGCTTGTTCTTCGATTGCTTGCAGGAATAGACCTTCGTGGTCAGGTTGATTGTGCTCCGGCGTGGTCAATAACCTCTCAGAGTTGGTTTAGCGATTGCTAAGGCGCAACGTCGTGCACGTTTGTAGTCGGATCGTCAAAGTCATCTTCACCAAATCGATAGTTATCATCTCATCGAAAGATCGGGACACCCCCGCCTCTATCACAAGCGAATAATTTCACGAAAGAACAAATCAACAACATTAACAGCATCATCGCTTTTATGACATGGTATAAAGTGTGCCATTTTCGAGAATCTATCCACGACAACAAATATGCTATCCCTCCCCTTCTTTGTTCGAGGTAAACCTAAAACAAAGTCCATAGATATATCCTCCCAAGGAACACTAGGTACAGGCAAAGGCATATATAAACCATGAGGATTGAGTCGTGACTTAGCTTTTTGACATGTAGTGCAGCGAGCAACAAAACGCTCAACATCCCGTCTCATCTTTGGCCAAAAGAAATGTGTAGCAAGTACGTCCTCCGTCTTCTTCATGCCAAAGTGTCCCATTAATCCTCCCCCATGCGCCTCCTGCAACAGCAAAAGACGAACGGAGCTAGCTGGAATGCATAGCTTGTTAGCACGAAACACAAATCCATCGTTAACGACAAACTTGTTCCACATTCTTCCTTCTTTACAATTATGCATTACATCTTTAAAATCAGCATCATGCACATATTGATCTTTGATGGTCTCCAAACCAAATATTTTGAAGTCAAGTTGTGAAAGCATAGTATAGCGACGAGACAATGCATCAGCAATAACATTTTCTTTTCCCTTCTTGTGTTTAATGACATAAGGGAAAGTCTCAATGAATTCAACCCATTTAGCATGTCTACGATTCAGTTTAGCTTGACTTTTAATATGTTTCAAAGATTCATGATCAGAATGTATAACAAATTCTTTGGGCCATAAATAATGTTGCCATGTTTCTAAAGTCCGAACAAGAGCATATAATTCTTTATCATAAGTAGAATAATTCAGACTTGGCCCACTCAATTTTTCAGAAAAGTATGCAACAGGTTTGCCATCTTGTAATAACACACCTCCTAATCCAATTCCACTAGCATCACATTCAAGCTCAAAAGTCTTATTAAAATCAGGAAGTTGGAGTAAAGGAGCATGTGTCAACTTATCTTTCAATACCGAGAAGGCTTCTTCCTGTGCGGTACCCCACAGAAAAGGCACATCTTTCTTTGTAAGCTCATTGAGAGGTGCAGCAATGGTGCTGAAATCTCTCACAAAACGCCTATAGAATCCAGCTAGGCCAAGGAAACTCCTCACTTGTGTGACCGTTTTGGGCTGTGGCCAACTCTCAATAGCTTCAATTTTGGCTTTATCAACTTCAATTCCCTGTGGAGTAACAACATAGCCAAGAAAAGATACTCGGTCGGTGCAAAAGGTGCACTTTCCAAGGTTACCAAACAAACGTGCATCATGTAGAGCAATAAAAACAGCACGTAAATGTTCCAAATGTTCCTCCAAAGATTTGCTATAAATCAATATGTCATCAAAGTAAACTACCACAAATCGTCCAATGAAAGCACGTAAAACTTCGTTCATTAACCTCATGAAAGTACTAGGTGCATTAGTTAACCCAAAAGGCATGACTAACCACTCATATAATCCAAACTTAGTTTTAAATTGATAGAGGCGGGGTGTCCCGATCTTTCGATGAGATGATAACTATTGATTTGGTGGAGACGACTTTGACGATCCGACTACAAAGGTGCAACGACGTTGTGCCTTAGCAATCGCTAAACCAACTCCGAGAGGTTATTGACCACGCCGGAGCACGATCAACCTGACCACGAAGGTCTATTCCTGCAAGCAATCGAAGAACAAGCAAGAATATGATAAAAGCAATCTGAATATCGCGAATATGTATGAAGTATTGATAATGGTGGGGATCCGAAAAGTGGTCTTGGTCTGGTCGTTGGACACAAACGAAGCACACGAAGTTGCAATGGCTAACTTTTAACTAAACAAATCCCCAGGAAAAGCTACTAGATGGATCTACTTATATAGGAGCAAGGGGTGGCGGCCAAGGAGGTGGGAGGACGTCCCAAGGCAGCCTAAAACTAAATCTAGGTCGTACAAGGCCAATGGGCCCAAGTGGAGGTGATGTAACACCTTTGGACTTGTAGTTTGACTCGGATTCTGCTGCAGCATCAGATTGTTTCGTCCACAACTCGACGCTCCGGACGAATTTGAAGGTTATTCCAATTGGGTTGGAAAGTGCACGAAATCTAGTTTCCAACAAAAAAAGAATCACCCAATTCGGAGTCCGTATGAAAAACTTGTGTGCGTTTTGAGTCAGGTATGTCTGTGCAGTCCGAATCTGAATCCAGAACGTGAGAGACTTGGACTCTATCTTCTCTTGGGCCAAAAGTGACGTGAGAGAACTTTTTGGACAGCAAATAAACATCTCTTTCTTCCTTATCTTCATATGTGGATTGTACAAATGTCCCATACACCTGCAATTAGACAAAACACAAAAGTGTGTGAAGTATTTTTGTTCTGGATAACATAAATAGATTATTGAATAGTTTGCACTAGAAATCACCTGACAAATATGCATATATGCAATATTTTTGGTCATATCCAAGGTAGTCATGTCCTCATCATAAATGCTGTTTTCCATTCATCTCCCAATTTCATACGAATTTGATGGTATCCACTACGCAAATCAACTTTGGAGAATATTGTAGAGCCACTCAATTCATCAAGCATATCATCTAGCCTAGGAATAGGATGACGATAACGAATAGTAATATTATTAATGCCTCTACAATCAACGCACATACGCGACGTACCATCCTTTTTTGGCACTAAAATGATAGGAACAGCACAAGGACTAAGGGATTCGCGTATATAACCTTTGTCGAGCAGTTCTTGTACTTGACGCATAATCTCCTTCGTCTCCTCTGGATTGGTACGGTATGGTGCACGGTTGGGTAATGATGCACCGGGAATTAAGTCAATTTGATGCTCAATCCCGCGAATAGGTGGTAATCCCGGTGGCACGTCTTGTGGAAAGACGTCAGCGAACTCCTGCAAAATGTTAGTGACAGCAGGAGGCAAAGAGGAAGGCACGTCCTCGAATGAAAATAATGCCTCTTTGCACACAAAAGTATAGCAAACAGATTTGCTAAAATCTAGATCATCAATATCAGATTTGGTGGCAAGTAAACATGCACTTTTCAATTTAATTTCAGAAGCAACACTAGATTGTTTATTATTATTAGGCTGCATTTGTTGCTCAAATTCTTTTGCCACAATCTGATTTTCACTCTTAGTTTTCTCCTGTTTTGCTTTATTAGCTCTATTAAGATCATCTTTCAAAATGGAATCAGGAGTCATAGGAAGCAAAGTAATATTTTTATCCTTATGAACAAGAGTATACTGATTGTTTCTACCATGGTGAATAGAATTTTTATCAAATTGCCATGGTCTACCAAGTAATAAGGAACATGCTTGCATAGGTACCACATCACAATCAACATAATCAGCATATGTAGAGATACTAAAATGCACACGAACAGTACGTGTTACCTTAACCTTGCCGCTGTTGTTGAACCATTGGATGTAGTAAGGATGTGGATGTGGTCTTGTGGTGAGAGATAGCTTCTCCACCATCTCCATGCTAGCCAAGTTGTTGCAACTCCCTCCATCTATGATCACGCGAACAGAACGTTCCTTCACAACTCCCTTTGTATGGAACAAATTATGCCTCTGATTTTGCTCAGCTTGTGTAACCTGCACACTCAAAACACGTTGAGCAACTAAACATTCATACCTGTCAGCATCTTCAGGAGCCATGTATTGCGTCTCATGATCAGAATCTTCTCCACCGTGTTCGTCACGTGTAATAAGAGCCAAAGTCTCCTCATCATAGTCACTAGCGGACTCATACCCACCATCCTCAGTAACAATCATCACACGCTTAGAGGGGCATTCTCTCGCATAATGACCTCCACCCTTGCAACGTCGACAAATAATATCATGTGTTTGCCCTGTTGATGCCATGGATGAAGAAGAGCTCTTTGCAGGCCCAGAAGATGTGCTCTTGGCAGATAGTGGTGATTGTGCCTGCTTTATTGTATCACGGTTGGAGGTGGCAGCCGACGGAGGCGCCGGTGTAGCAGAACGTGTGGAAGTAGATGATGCACGTGGTGTCCATGATGAAGGTCGACCTGCAGAAAAGTTAGTCCGCGCCAATGCCTGTCGATCCTGCACTTCATGTTCAGCTTTACAAGCAAGATGGAATAAACGAGTGATATTAGTATACTCCTTATAATCTAGAATGGTCTGAATCTCTCTATTTAATCCACCCAGAAAACGTGCAAGCATAGCTTCATTCTCCTCAACAATACCACATCTAATCATGCCAGTTTGTAATTCCTGATAATATTCTTCTACAGAATTTTTTCCTTGTCTTAAGCGCTGTAATTTTTGAAGCAATTCACGTTGATAATATGGTGGAACCCAACGAGTACGCATAGCAGTTTTCAAAGCAGCCCAAGTAGCGGGAATAGGATATAATCTACAATGTTCAGACCACCATACACATGCAAAACTAGTGAAAGCACAAACAGCAGCAGCAACCCGTCTCTCCTCGGGATATGGTAAACATGTAAAACGTTGTTCAGTTTCTAACTCCCAAGTAAGATATATATCAGGAACATATCTACCCTCAAATGGTGGAATATTCAATTTCAGTTTAGGAATATGGACATCATCTCGTACCTGAGGTGGTGGTGCAGGCCTACCATTACGAATATATACCTGAGGTCGACCTGGTGGTGGTGGTGCTGGTGGCTGCACGTAGTGCTGATTTTGATCAACCTCATCCTCATAATCGCCCACATACTCATCATCCTCCTGGGTACCAGCAGCAGCAGTAGCAGGGGCCAAAGAAGCATCAACAACATGAACAGCAGCACCAGAAGTTTGGCCATCCTCAATAGGAACACGCTTCGCTCGTCCATACTGATTCGAAAGGATGCGTTGTTGTTGTTGTTGTTGTTGTCGTTGGAGAGGTGCGTTAGGTGCAGCGGGTGGTGGTGGTGGAAGACGCGCGAGCAATTCATTAAACTTGTTATCGAGCTTTGTTTCGAACGTCTTCTCCATGCCATCTATCTTCTCCATGGCCTCTTCAAATCTGTTTAGCACATCTTGCACCTGTCCACTCATCATTTGCTGAAATTTATCATGCAAATCCTTATTCGTCATGTTCTCCCAGTCAGTCTCGTCGGCTTGTGATCCTGGCATGGTTAGCAGCAATAGAAACACACAAGAATATGATCCTACAGACTACTAACAAGAGGTGGTGGTGGGTGTCACAAATCCGTCAAGCAAATCTCAAATTCTTACCAGTTCTTACCCAGCAGCAGGCGGTGATCGGCAACCGTTGTAGTCAAAAACTCTCAAAGCTTGGATAGAGCGATTACCAGGGAGAGTCAAACGCACGACGTTGATGTATGTGGAGCTGGGAAGGCTTATAATATGGTAGCAAAAAGGGTCAGCAATAATCAATTCAGAGATGCAAAGTTGAATAAACGCTCAACGACGGTACTGTGCTGGTCCTAGGCTAGACTGTGCTAGAGACGCGAGCCTAGAACACTAACAAAATCACGGCGCTGCACGTAAACAAGGGAAAAGCACACTCTGGTTTTTTTTTTTCGCTCTTTTTTTTTTGCGCTGCTCTTTTTTTTTCGCTGCTCTTTTTTTTTTTTTGCGAAAAATCACTATAATGGCGAGTGTCTCAAAACGCTTCCTAGGTCAAACTGACAGGATGGGCACGAAATTTTTTCGACCAATTTTTTTTTTTCGTTTTTTCGACTGCCCGGACCCAAAAACGGGAAACGGGTCAAAAAAAACTTCCTATAATGGCACCTGTCTCAAAACACTCAGAAACACCTAAAAATAGGATAGCCAGAAATTTTTTCGGAAAATGCGTTTTCGAAAAATTTTGGGCCTAAACGGAGCGTGGTTTCCGGACTCTTTTTTTTTTCCGAAACCTACTCCGGCAAGGAAACACGAATCGAAAACTAGATGGATCCCGAAAACAAACCTAATAAGCAAGGAACTCGAATTGGTGGTGGATATATGGTGGTGGTATATGGCAGCGGTGGTGGTAGCAGTGGTAGTATATGGATATGGATCGGTGGTGGTATATGGACACGGATTGGTGGTGGTATATGGATACGGATTCGGAGCGGTGGTAGTAGATGGCAGGGGCGATGATGATGGTGCGGCGGCGGCGTGACAACTTATGACCAGAACTCGAAACTCTAAAAGACTAGACTCTAAGACCAGCAACTTGACACGACGATGCAACCACAAATTCAACAAAGCAAATACAGAAAAGATTATGCAAAGGCTCAGATTGGTTCGGATGGGATGAACTAACCCTAATTTTTTTTTTGGCTTTTTCGTGGACTATAGGTATGAAGAACAGACTCGATCTAAACTACGAAAAACTGTAAAATCTCACCGAGCAACCTGGAAATCTGATACCACTTGATAGAGGCAAAGGTGTCCCGTCTTTCGATGAGATGATGGATTTCGCATTGGTGGAAGTCGACTTTGACGATCCGACTACGAACGTGCGAGGACGTCGCGCCTTAGCAATCGCTAAACCAACTCCGAGAGGTTATTGACCACGCCGGAGCACGATCAACCTGACCACGAGGGTCTGTTTCCTGCGAGCAAACGAAGAACAAGCAAGAAACTGAGATTGCAATCTGGATATTGCGAATATAAGATGAAAGCTTTATTGATCAAGGTGGGGTTCTGTGACGCCTTTGTCTGGTCGTTGAACACAAACGAAGTACGCGAAGTTGCAGCTATGGCGAACTTTTAATCTAAACAAAACCCAAAGTCTAAACGGCGCCCTAAGGGCTGTATATATGGAGGAAGAGGGGGGGAATTTCGTGGCCCTTGGTGGAGGGGTCCGAAATCAACCCTATCTCTTGTTTTCCCACACATACGGACTCTAAAAATAGCCTATACTTATGTATTTCGAAATTACATGGGCCTGGCCCAATAAAAAGGTGACGCAGCACCTATAATAGCCTCGGGACGAAATTTATGAAGTGGCATCTTGTATATTTCGTCCAAGGCTTCATGCACCCATTATGGTGGCTTCAAAGTCTTGAAATCATCACTTGTAACTCCGTTCTTGTTCCCCTTGCGCATGGCATCATCTCCATGCTTGTTCTTGCTCCAATGTTCATCCTTCTCCAAGCTAGGCCCTTCATTTGTAAGCAAAACAAATGTATCCAATTTAGGCAGCATCATATTCTCATGAACATTAGAATCATTACCAAGAAACGAAAGTACCTGATAATTTAATTGGCGTGCGCGAGCTCTAGTAATTGGTCCTGTATATGTAACAGTAGGGGCTGTGGGTGTAACAATGGTATTGATGTCCTCATCATGCCATGTTCTATTGATTGCTACACGCTTGCCTTGATTGCCTCACACATGATGAACAATTGCTCTTTCTATTGTGTTGAGTGCCCCTCGATTTTTACTACACCCTATGCACATTATGCTTGGACTTTCTTGCACTTGCATGTGTTTAGTCATATCATCTTCTTGGGTGTTGCGAATGACTCTTATGCATACCATAGACCATTTATCGAGCACTTTATGCATGTTTGCTATGATCTTGAGGTCGATGCTTGCTATCTTGTCAAACATATTTGCATCGCTACCTCACATTTCCATACTTGTTTCCATGATGTCCTTGATTGTGCTAAGTTTATGTGCTTACATGCCATGCCACACTCCCTTATCACACCATATGCTATGCTTGATGACAACACTTGTTGGGTGAATCACCTCTTGAATGCTTGGTTTTGCTTTAATGCCAACCCCATTTGTTTTTCCAAGTGCTTGTTATCTTTGCTCCTTTTGAAGGGATTACAAGACGGTGCGACATTGGAAAGTGCCCACTTTGAGCTTCAACATGATGAGTACTTGGTGGTTGTCAACTTCTACACGGCAACGCCCTCTCTTTCCCATGGTGATGAAGATCATGATCCGCGGACGGATCTCTCCCAGGGGGGGGGGGGAGATGATGCGGATGAGCAAGCCGATGAGAAAATCCCTCGTCCTCAATCAAATCAAGTCACTTTTGCTCAAGCTCAAGAACGACAACGACTACGCCACCAAGAGGAAGAACGAGCGCGTCTACACCAAGAGGAACAAGACGCCGAGGCTCAACATCTTCAACAACAACAACGAGAAGCACAAGCTCTTGAGGCGGAACGTGCCCTTCAAGAATCAATTCGAGCCATCGCCAACCGCAATCGCGAATGGCGCAATCAAGAGGAAGCTCTTCGAGAAGAAATCCAAGAGAGGAACTACCATCCGCGTGTCCAATGTCAAGCTCCACATGCTCCTTCACAAGCTCGTCAAGCTCCACCTCAACCTCAAGTTCAACAAGAGCAAGTTGATCATGGACTTCCTCCACGCGAAGAGCAACATGAGGATGACTACCCTCCACGTCAAGGGCATCATCATCACCATCGCCAACAACACAATGAAGAGCAACGCTATGGCAAGCTCAAATTCACAATGACCAAGTTCAATGGAAGCAATGATCCCGAAGAATACCTCTCATGGGCATTGAAGGTCGACAAAATCTTTCGTTTGCACAACTATGAGGAAGAGAAGAAGATCGCTATGGCATCACTTGAGTTCCAAGACTATGTGCTCATATGGTGGGAACAAGTCCTTGAGTGCCGACAAGCAAGAGGTGAACCTCCAATCACCACTTGGGCTCAAATGAAGGATGTCATGCGAGCACGTTTTGTACCAACCTACTACAACCGCAATCTCTTCAAGAAGCTACAACTCCTCAAGCAAGGTACAAAGAGTGTTGAAGAATACTGCAAGGAAATGGAGATAGCCATGATTCGAGACAATGGCACGATTCTTGAATGGACTCAATCATCCCATCAAGAAGATCGCCGACTTCCAACCCTACTCCAACCTCATTGAGCTCGTGCATCAAGCTACAAAGGCGGAACGTCAAGTGCAAGATGACTTCAAGTACGCCAAGTACTCATCCAAGACCTACGGCTTCTCCAATAACCAAGCTTCAACAACCACTCCAACTTCAACATCAACCAAGCCTTCTCCAAGCAACAATGACAAGTCAAGTTACAAGAAACGTTCGTCAAGTTCAAGTCGTCTTCCTCCTACTACAAGCAACTTCAAGCCGCGTGCTTCTTCATCTACTCCAACCAATGAGACCGTCAAGACAAGCTCCTTCAAGTGTTTCACTTGTGGCGGCCGATGCCACAAGTCCTATGAATGCACAAACAAGCGCACCATGATCCTCAATAACGATGGCACCTACGACTCAATGAGTGAAGATGAAATGGAAGCTATCGAGCAAGTGCCCATGCATAGGCGAGTGAATGAAGATGAAGATGATCAAGTCTTTTGTGATGAAGATACGAGCCCTGCTCTTGTTGTCTCCAAGGTCTTGACTCTTCAACATCAACAAGAAGAAGACCAACGATGCCATATCTTCCACACAAAGGCCGGCATCCATGGAAGGTCCGTCAAGGTCATCATTGACGGAGGTAGTTGCCACAACTTGGCAAGTGAAGAACTATGCTCCAAGCTTCAATTGGTCAAGAGGAAGCACCAGCACCCCTACAAGGTTCAATGGCTAAGTGACTCCGGCACTATACGAGTTGAGCATACGGTCCAAGTATCCTTCAAAATTGGTGCATATGAGGACACTTTGGAGTGTGATGTGGTCCCAATGACCATTTGCCACCTCCTTCTTGGTCGACCATGGCAATTCGACCGTGGAGTCGTCCACAATGGGTGTACCAATCACTATAGCTTCAAGATGATAGGGAAGGAATATGTGCTACGACCTATGTCTCCTAGTCAAGTGATAGCCGACAAGCAAGCCACCCACCATAGAGAGAAGAGTGAGAAAGTGAGCCACCAAAACATGAGTGAGAGCAACAAGCCAAACTTGAGCGCCTCTTTGCCTAGAGAGAAAAACCTCATACTATTCGCCACAAAAAGTGAGATGAGAGAAGTGTGTGAGAACCCATCGAGTGTGATACACTTTGTCCTTGTGTGCAAGGATGGAGAACCAAAAACTAACACCCTTCACGAGCTACCTTTGGTGTTTCAATCTCTTTTGCAGGAATTTCAAGATGTTTTCCCCGATGAGCTACCTCCGGGTCTACCTCCTCTACGAGACATTGAGCATCGAATCGACCTCATCCCCGGAGCGCCACTTGCAAACAAAGCTCCATACTGTGTCAATCCCGAAGAAACCAAGGAGATTCAACGGCAAGTACAACAACTAATCAACAACGGTCATGTACGTGAAAGCTTAAGCCCTTGTGCCGTTCCCGTTATACTTGTGCCTAAGCCCGACGGAAGTTTGATGTAGGGTAGAACCCTAGGAAGGACCTTTTCACACTTGGAGGGGGAAAAAGGAGAGAAACCACAAGAACAACAAGAACACAAAGATGAACACAAGAGGTAATCACTCCAACAATTCCTGATTACACATCCACTAGAGTGACAACACAAGATCCACAAGTCACAAACACAATCAAAGGAAAGATACAATGGCAAAGTTCATCTCAAATCCAAAGGAAGAGGGGTCTTGAAGGTAGTCTTCTCCCAATGGAGGTCTTGAAATCCTCAAGGATTCTTCCCTATGGGGTCTTGATCCTCAAAGAGGGAAGGTATGGAGCAAAGCTCACCAAGATCTCATCTAATACTTTGCTAACCCTAAACATGGTCCTAGGTACGGAATATATAGCCTTGGGGTCGAGGGAGAAGAAGGGGAGCCAAAGATGCAATCTCAGCCGGCCATCCTGGGAGGCCCATGCACACGGGGTAAGTTGGGCCCATGCGCACAGGGTCCCGTGGGCACGGTACAGGCCCGTGCGCACGTGGTGCTCCAGCGCCTGTTTCCTATGTAGCCCGTGGGCACGGGGTCTCTGGGGCCCGTGCGCACGGGGTCACCTGGGACTTCCTGTATTGCTGCTGCTGCACTCCGTCTTGATTCGTACGGCCTTGGGGTGGTCCTTCTTCTTCTTGGGGATGCTCCAGAGCTCCTTGGTGGTGTTCCTCTTCATACCTAAGGAGGCATAACATATTTTGGTGAGGTAGTAGACATGTCCCATTGGTGTCCATATGCAAGTCTAGTAGGAAGGAGTTCACCTCGGTTTCCAAAGCACGTGCTCTAGCCCTTGTCATGGTTCCTCATGGGGTTGGATGTGTCGATGTAGAGCCCTTGGGGATGATGGAAGGATGATCCGCATCATCTCCCCTCCCTTGGGAAAGATCCGACCTCGGATCAAAATCTTCATCACCATGGAAAGGCAAGAGGTCTTTGACGTTGAAGATGCTGCTCACGTTGTACTTGTCTCGTGGGAGTTCAATCTTGTAGGCGTTGTCATTGTAGCGTGCTAGCACCTTGAATGGTCCATCGGCTCGAGGTAGTAGTTTGGACTTGCGTTCGTTGGGGAAGCGGTCCTTGCGAAGGTGTAGCCACACGAGATCACCTATGTTGAAGATCATTGGTTGTTTGTTGACGTTGAGCTTGGTCGCTAGGCGATTTACTTGGCGCTCGATGATGGTCCTTGTATCTTCATGCATCTTCTTGATGTAGCTTGCTCGTGCACTCGCATCCATGTTGGTGCGCTCTTGTAGAGGGAGAGGTAGAATGTCCAATGGGGACAACGGGTTGAAGCCGTAAACGACCTCGAAGGGGGACTTGCCGGTAGTCGAATGTCTTGCACGGCTATAGGCGTACTCGGTGATGGGTAGACATGCCTCGCACTCCTTGATGTTCTTCTTGATCAACATGCAAAGTAGAGTGGATAGTGTCCGGTTCGTCACCTCCGTTTGGCCGTCGGTTCAAGGATGGTATGCGGATGAGAACAAGAGCTTGATGCCAAGCTTGGTGCATAGGGTCTTCCAAAAGTAACTCAAGAACTTGACGTCGCGGTCGGAGACGATTGTCTTTGGTACTCCATGGAGGCGCAAGATTTCCCTACAAAAGAGGTTGGCAACATGTGAAACATCGTCTATCTTGTTGCACGAAATGAAATGTGCCATCTTAGAAAATCGGTCCACAACAACAAATACGGAATCCTTTCCATTTTGAGTTCTAGGCAAACCAAGTACAAAATCCATACTAATGTCTTCCCAAGGTTGATAAGGAATAGGAAGAGGCATGTAAAGACCATGAGATTGAGCTTTAGACTTAGCTTTGCGACATGTAGAGCATCGGGTGGTGAAGCATGAGACGTCGCGAAACATCTTTGGCCAAAAGTAGTTCTTGGAGAGCGTGGCGAAAGTCTTGTCGCGTCCAAAGTGTCCCATGAGTCCGCCTCCATGAGCCTCTTGCAAAAGGAGCAAACGAAGAGAAGACTTGGGAATGCATAGTTTGTTAGCGCTCATAAGATAACCATCCTTGATGTAATATTGTTCCCAAGATGTATGCGTCAAACATTTAGCATAATGAGGTGCAAAAGATGGATCACTAGCATACAAGTCTTTTATGTGCTCAAAGCCAATAACATTCTACTCAAGTTTAGTGACAAATGTGCATATGCGTGAAAGTGCATCGGCAACTACATTTTCCTTACCATTAATGTACTTGATCACATATGGGAAAGATTCAATAAATTCACTCCATTTGGCATGACGCTTGTTCAACTTAGTTTGACCTTTTAAGTACTTAAGCGTTTCATGATCGGTATGTATGACAAACTCATGAGGTCTAAGATAATGTTCCCAAACATGTAGGACACGCACTAAAGCATACAATTCTTTGTCATAGATGGGATAGTTAAGTTGAGCACCGGAGAGTTTTTCACTAAAATATGCAATTGCTCGTTTTTCTTGCATCAAAACTCCGCCAATTTCGGTACCACTTGCATCACAATGAACCTCAAAAGTTTTGTCAAAGTTGGGCAAAGCAAGAACCAGAGCATGAGTAAGCAAAGATTTGAGCTCATCAAAAGAGGTTGATTGCAAAGATCCCCAAACAAAAGGAGCATTCTTCTTACTCAAAGCATGCAAAGGGGCGGCAATAGTGCTAAAGTTTTTCAGAAAGCGACGATAAAAACCCGCAAGACCAAGAAAACTTCGCACTTGTTGCAAATTGGTGGGTTGGGGCCAAGTTTTAATTGCTTCAATTTTAGTTTCATCAACATCGACACCCTTGGAAGAGACAACGAAACCGAAGAAAAACACTTTGTCAACACCAAATGTGCACTTTTTCATGTTTGCATAAAGACTTTCCTTGCGAAGTGTTTGCAAAAACAACCCTAACATGATCAAGATGCTCTTTCATGGTTTTGCTAAACACAAGAATATCATCGAAGTAAACCACAACAAAGACTCCAATATAAGGGCGAAGTACATGATGCATGAGACGCACGAAAGTACCGAGAGCCTCCGATAAACCCACAGGCATGACTAACCACTCATATAAGCCAAATTTTGTTTTGAAAGCAGTTTTCCATTCATCACCTTCTTGTATGCGGATTTGATAATAGCCACTTTTAAGATCAATTTTTGAGAAAAAGTTGGCTCCACTAAGTTCATCAAGCATATCATTTAAGCGAGGAATGGGATGCCTATAGCGAACGGTGATAGCATTTATAGGTCTACAATCGGAACACAAGCGGAAACTTCCATCGGGCTTAGGCACAAGTATAACGGGAACGGCACAAGGGCTTAAGCTTTCACGTACATGACCGTTGTCGATTAGTTGTTGTACTTGCCGTTGAATCTCCTTGGTTTCTTCGGGATTGACATGGTATGGAGCTTTGTTTGGAAGTGGCGCTCCGGGGATGAGGTTGATTCGATGCTCAATGCCTCGTAGAGGAGGTAGACCCGAAGGTAGCTCATTGGGGAAAACATCTTCAAATTCCTGCAAAAGAGATTGAAACACCAAAGGTAGCTCGTGAGTGGTGTTAGTTTTTGGTTCTCCATCCTTGCACGCAAGGACAAAGTGCATCACACTTGATGGGTTCTCACACACTTCTCTCATCTCACCTTTTGTGGCGAATAGTATGAGGTTTTTCTCTCTAGGCGAAGAGGTGCTCAAGTTTGGCTTGTTGCTCTCACTCATGTTTTGGTGGCTCACTTTCTCACTCTTCTCTCTATGGTGGGTGGCTTGCTTGTCGGCTATCACTTGACTAGGAGACATAGGTCGTAGCACATATTCCTTCCCTTTCATCTTGAAGCTATAGTGATTGGTACGCCCATTGTGGACGACGCCACGGTCGAATTGCCATGGTCGACCAAGAAGGAGGTGGCAAACGGTCATTGGGACCACATCACACTCCAAAGTGTCCTCATATGCACCAATTTTGAAGGATAGTTGGACCGTATGCTCAACTCGTATAGTGCCGGATTCACTTAGCCATTGAACCTTGTAGGGGTGCGGGTGCTTCCTCTTGACCAATTGAAGCTTGGAGCATAGTTCTTCACTTGCCAAGTTGTGGCAACTACCTCCATCGATGATGACCTTGACGGACCTTCCATTGATGCCGGCCTTGGTGTGGAAGATATGGCATCGTTGGTCTTCTTCTTGTTGATGTTCAAGTGTCAAGACCTTGGAGACAACGAGAGCGAGGCTCGTATCTTCATCACAAAAGACTTGACATCTTCATCCTTGTTCATGCGCCGGTGCATGGCCACTTGCTCAAGAGCTTCCATTTCATCTTCACTCATTGAGTCGTAGGTGCCATCGTCGTTGAGGATCATGGTGCACTTGTTGGTGCATTGGAAGGACTTGTGGCCTCGGCCGCCACATGTGAAGCACTTGATTTAACTTGTCTTGATGGTCTCATCGGTCGGAGTGGAGGAAGAAGCACGCGGCTTGTAGTTGCTTGTAGTAGGAGGAAGATGACTGGAACTTGACGAAGGTTTCTTGTATGTTGTCTTGTCATTGTTGCTTGGAGAAGGCTTGGTTGAAGTAGATGTTGGAGGAGTTGTTGAAGCTTGATTATTGGAGAAGCCGTATGTCTTGGATGAGTACTTGGCGTACTTGAAGTCATCTTGCACTTGACGTTCCACCTTGGTCGCTTGATGCACTAGCTCGATGAGGTTGGAGTAGGGTTGGAAGTCGGCGATCTTCTTGATGGGATGATTGAGTCCATTCAAGAATCGTGCCATTGTTTGCTCATCATCTTCCTTGACATTGGCTCGAATCATGGCTATCTCCATTTCCTTGTAGTATTCTTGAACACTCTTTGTTCCTTGCTTGAGGAGTTGTAGCTTCTTGAAGAGATCACGGTTGTAGTAGGTGGGCACAAATCGTGCTCGCATGACATCCTTCATTTGAGCCCAAGTGGTGATTGGAGGGTCACCTCTTGCTTCTCGGCGCTCAAGGACTTGTTCCCACCATATGAGCACAAAGTCTTGGAACTCAAGTGATGCCATTGCAATCTTCTTCTCTTCCTCATAGTTGTGCAAACGAAAGATTTTGTCGACCTTCAATGCCCATGAGAGGTATTCTTCCGGATCATTGCTTCCATTGAACTTGGGCATTATGAATTTGAGTTTTCCATAGCATTGCTCTTCATCTTGATAGCGGTTGCGATATCGCTCTTGCCTTGGAAAGTCCTCGAATGCTCGTTCCTCATGATGTCGCTCTTGGCGTGGAGGAGGGTCTTGAAGCACTTGTTCCACTTGTTGTTGCTCTTGTTGCACTTGGGGTTGAGGTGGAGCTTGACGAGCTTGTGGAGGAGCTTGAGAAACTTGACGATGCACACGTGGTTGATAGTTCCTCTCTTGTATTTCTTCTCGAAGGGCTTCCTCTTGATTGCGCCGTTCGCGATTGCGGTTGGCGATAGCTCGACTTGATTCTTGAAGGGCACGTTCCGCCTCAAGAGCTTGTGCTTCACGTTGTTGTTGTTGAAGACGTTGGGCCTCGGCGTCTTGTTGCTCTTGGTGTAGACGCGCTCGTTCTTCTTCTTGTCGCCGTAGTCGTTGTCGTTCTTGAGCTTGAGCAAAAGCGACTTGGTTTGATTGAGGACGAGGAACTTGCTCATCTACTTGCTCTTGTGAATGCTTGGCGTGTAGCGGGTTGCGAGATGCATGACGGTCTTGACGCGCGGCTCTTCGAAGAATGGTCGATGACGGTGTACTTGAGCCGGAGGAGGTGTCGTCGGAGTGTCGACTTGACTGGCTCCGTCTTGAGTAGGAAGAAGTTGAAAGAGGCCGGTTGACCAACAAAGCGCGGTTCTCGTCCATTCTTGCATCGTTCTCTTGCTTGTGCGCGTCGAGCTTGTTGTCGAAGTAGTCTCATGTACGTTGCTCGGAGAGTCGCAAGTCGGTGGCGAGGTTGTCGATGCGGTCGTTCATTGCTTGTTGCTCTTGATGGAGCGCTCGTTGTGCACCAAAGAGGTGGCTCTTGGTGACGAATGATGACATGTTGTCGTCTTGCTCGATGAAGAGTGGGTTGGTAGAGGAACTTGGACTATCCATCATAAGAAAGTGGCGGTGAGTAGGAAAATGAGAGAACAAAACCAAAGTTACCTTTTCCGAAGATTGTGGATGTTACAAGTACGATCCCACATGATGTTACAATAGGGGAATTGGTACCGGGAATTGTTTCTCACACCTACAAGTAAATGGTCTATGGAGGAGCTTGGTTAGGAAAGGCACAAATAATTCAAGCAAATGTTAGTCAAGATGTTGATAAAGTTGATAAGATTTTCAAATGGCAAATAAGACAAATAGATCAACCTCCAAGATAACACGAGGAACACACACACGGAAGATAAATGGGATCCGCACAACCAAGGGGTGAGCTCGAAGATATCGAATCACGGGAAAAGCTCTTGTCGTACGGATACTAGAGAGACACTAGCTCGATTGCACTAATGGGCTAGATACGCTAGTGCACCAACCTAATAAAGAATCCACTCGTCTCACTATCCCAAGTATTCTTATGTATGTGGTGACCAAGATGATGCACTTATGCTAAGGCTCGATGCTATTGCTTATAAGCTCTTTGCTTCTCTTCTCTTTTGCTTAAAAGCTTTTTCTCTCTTTTTTTTCAACTATGCCATGATGCTTGATATACGAGCTACACAACGAGGTAACAAGTAGTAAATGCACTAGATGGACGAAACACTAAATGGTGCACTAAGGCGTGGCCCGACAATACTCAACAAGCTAGTCTCGATGGGTAAGCTACGCAAAATGGCTCGAAGCTATCAAGTTAATGGCAAGGGAGTACAAGGTGTTGGCGAGGTTACCGTCTTTGCTTACGGTCGAAGATGATCTTGTCAAAGCCGAAGTGTTGTACGAGTCGATGATTGGTGGCGATGTTGATACCGACTTGCGCCTAAGTAGCCGAAACACCTTAGGACACAAGAGAAATCGCGACCGAACACTCAACAAACACGTGGAATGGTGCGGAAGAACACGAGAGGTGTTGGTGAAACAAAATGAGAAAAACAGAAAAATGGCCGAAACTTCCTAGATAGCCCGTGCGCACAGGGTAAGTGAGGCCCGTGTGCACGGGGTCCCGATGGCCCGTGTGCATGGGGTCTCCCGATAGCGGATGAACTGATCTAATTTCATGGTGAATTCCAAGTTTTTGGCCAAATTCCAGTGGGGAAGTGTGGGGATGATGGTGGAGGGGTAGATCCACTTTCCAAACACCAAATTCGTGGATCAAATCAACCAAATCTTACAAGATCAACAAATTGCAAGAAATTTTTTTTGGGGCTATTTTTGGTGGGGATTTTCGGATTAGGACTAAAAACAACAAAATCAAGCTAGAAAGTGGAAGGTAGGGACTCCAAGATGTGAATCAACGTGGCTCATGATACCAAGATGATGTAGGGTAGAACCCTAGGAAGGACCTTTTCACACTTGGAGGGAGAAAAAGGAGAGAAACCACAAGAACAAAAAGAACACAAAGATGAACTCAAGAGGTAATCACTCCAACAATTCCCGATTACACATCCACTAGAGTGACAACACAAGATCCACAAGTCACAAACACAATCAATGGAAAGATACAATGGCAAAGTTCATCCCAAATCCAAAGGAAGAGGGGTCTTGAAGGTAGTCTTCTCCCAATGGAGGTCTTGAAATCCTCAAGGATTCTTCCCTATGGGGTCTTGATCCTCAGAGGGAAGGTAATGGAGCAAAGCTCACCAAGATCTCATCTAATACTTTGCTAACCCTAAACATGGTCCTAGGTACGGAATATATAGCCTTGGGGTCGAGGGAGAAGAAGGGGAGCCGAAGATGCAATCTCAGCCGGCCATCCTGGGAGGCCCGTGCGCACGGGGTAAGTTGGGCCCGTGCGCACGGGGGTCCCGTGGGCACGGTACAGGCCCGTGCGCACGGGGTGCTCCAGCGCCTGTTTCCTGTGTAGCCCGTGGGCACGGGGTCTCGGGGGCCCATGCACACGGGGTCACCTGGGACTTCCTGTATTGCTGCTGCTGCACTCCGTCTTGATTCGTACGGCCTTGGGGTGCTCCTTCTTATTCTTGGGGATGCTCCAGAGCTCCTTGGTGGTGTTCCTCTTCATACCTAAGGAGGCATAGCATATTTTGGTGAGGTAGTAGACATGTTCCATTTGTGTCCATATGCAAGTCTAGTAGGAAGGAGTTCACCTCGGTTTCCAAAGCACGTGCTCTAGCCCTTGTCATGGGTCCTCGTGGGGTTGGATGTGTCGATGTAGAGTCCATGGGGATGATGGAAGGATGCTCCGCATCAAATTTTCCGCTTGTGTTCCAATTGTAGACCTATAAATGCTATCACCGTTCGCTATAGGCATCCCATTCCTCGCTTAGATGATATGCTTGATGAACTTAGTGGAGCCAACTTTTTCTCAAAAATTGATCTTAGAAGTGGCTATTATCAACTCCGCATTCAAGAGGGTGATGAATGGAAAACTCCTTTCAAAACCAAATTTGGCTTATATGAGTGGTTAGTTATGCCTATGGGTTTATCGGAGGCTCCTGGTACTTTTGTGCGTCTCATGCATCATGTACTTCGACCTTATATTGGAGTCTTTGTTGTGGTTTACTTTGATGATATTCTTGTGTTTAGCAAAACCATGAAAGAGCATCTTGATCATGTTAGGGCTGTTTTGCAAACACTTCGCAAGGAAAGTCTTTATGCCAACATGAAAAAGTGCAGATTTGGTGTTGACAAAGTGGTTTTCTTGGGGTTTGTTGTATCATCCAAGGGTGTACATGTTGATGAATCTAAAATTGAAGCAATTAAAACTTGGCCACAACCCACCAATTTGCAACAAGTGCAAAGTTTTCTTGGTCTTGTAGGTTTTTATCGTCGCTTTGTGAAAGATTTTAGCACTATCGCCGCTTCTTTGCATGCCTTGAGTAAGAAGAATACTCCTTTTGTTTGGGGATCTTTGCAATCCACCGCTTTTGATAAGCTCAAGTCCTTGCTTACTCATGTTCCGATTCTTGCTTTGCCCAATTTTGACAAAACTTTTGAGGTTCATTGTGATGCAAGTGGTACCGGAATTGGCGGAGTTTTGATGCAAGAAAAATGGGCCATTGCATATTTTAGTGAAAAACTCTCCGGTGCTCAACTTAACTATCCCATATATGACAAAGAATTGTGTGCTTTAGTATGTGTGCTACATGTTTGGGAACATTATCTTAGACCTCATGAGTTTGTCATACATACCGATCATGAAACGCTTAAGTACTTAAAAGGTCAAACTAAGTTGAACAAGCGTCATGCCAAATGGAGTGAATTTATTGAATCTTCCCCCTATGTGATCAAGTACATAAAGGGTAAGGAAAATGTAGTTGCGGATGCGCTTTCATGCATATGCACGCTTGTCACTAAACTTGAGTGGAATGTTATTGGTTTTGAGCACATCAAAGACTTGTATGCTAATGATCCATCTTTTGCTATTCCTTATGCTAAGTGTTTGACGCATACTTCTTGGGAACAATATTATATCAAGGATGCTTATCTTATGAAAGCTAACAAACTTTGCCTTCCCGAGTCTTCTCTTCGTTTGCTACTTTTGCAAGAGGCTCATGGAGGCGGACTCATGGGACACTTTGGACGAGATAAGACATTCGCCACGCTCTCCAAGAACTACTTTTGGCCCAAGATGTTTCGAGACGTCTCACGCTTCACCACCCGATGCTCTACGTGTCGCAAAGCTAAGTCTAAAGCTCAATCTCATGGTCTTTACATGCCTCTTCCTATTCCTTATCAACCTTGGGAAGACATTAGCATGGACTTTGTACTTGGTTTGCCTAGAACTCAAAATGGAAAGGATTCCGTGTTTGTTGTTGTGGACCGATTTTCTAAGATGGCACATTTCATCCCTTGCAACAAGATAGACGATGCTTCACACGTTGCAAATCTCTTTTGTAGGGAAATCTTGCGTCTCCATGGCATTCCAACGACAATCGTCTCCGACCGCGACGTCAAGTTCTTGGGTTACTTTTGGAAGACCCTATGCACCAAGCTCGGAATCAAGCTCTTGTTCTCATCCGCATACCATCCTCAAACCGACGGCCAAACGGAGGTGACAAACTGGACTCTCTCCACTCTACTTTGCGTGTTGATCAAGAAGAACATCAAGGAGTGGGAGGCGTGTCTACCCATCGGCGAGTATGCCTACAACCATGCAAGACATTCGACTACCGGCAAGTCCCCCTTCGAGGTCGTCTACGGCTTCAACCCATTGTCACCATTGGACATTCTACCTCTTCCTCTACAAGAGCGCACCAACATGGATGCGAGTGCACGGGCAAGCTACATCAAGAAGATGCATGAGGATACAAGGCACACCATCGAGCGCCAAGTACAGCGACTAGCGACCAAGCTCAACGTCAACAAGCAACCCATGATCTTCAACATTGGCGATCTTGTGTGGATACACCTTCGAAAGGACCGCTTCCCCAACGGACGCAAGTCCAAACTTCTCCCTCGAGCCGATGGACCCTTCAACGTGCGAGCACGCTACAACGACAACGCCTACAAGATAGACCTACCACGAGGCAAGTACAATGTGAGCGACATCTTCAACGTCAAGGACCTTGCGCCATACCATGGAGATGAAGCTTTTGATCCGTGGACGGATCTTTCCCAAGGGGGGGGAGATGATGCGGAGCATCCCTCGCTCATCCCCATGGACGTATCTACATCTCCCTCAACACCACTTGGACCCATGACAAGAGCTAGAGCAAAGGCTATCGAAGATAAGGTGAACTCGCTCCTCTCTGAACTTCCTCTCTCTACTCACGAGACTTGGCTACTACCTCATATGGACACTCTGTGTGTGATCAGGTACCTGGAGGAGAGTCATAGGACAGCTACACCCAATGGCCAAGGTGGAAAGGACGCCAAGCATGGACATCAAGAAGAAAGGCCGCTTGTGAAGCTACAGGCACCGGACGACCGGCCGGTCCCGGACGTCCGAGCCCTTGGGGAAGCTACAACGAGAGAAGGAAGACAGGACAAAGCTACATGCCACGGACGACCGGTCCTTCCCGGACGTCCGGCGACTGCCAGGGCCACGGACGACCGACGCCCTCCGGACGTCCGGCAACTGAGCACCTGAGAAGAAATTAACGGAAGAACGAAGCCACCGGACGACCGGACGGCCGGGACCAGAGCCGAATTTACGGAAGTCCGACAGCCCCGGACGTCCGGACCGTCCCAAAGCCCCGGACGTCCAACGCCTTCCGAACGTCCGACACCTGAGTGCTGATTTCGTGTTGGGCCGCAGCCCATGTACCCCTTCGCCCCCCTAGACTATATATACTCTTTCTTCCCCACCTTTCTAGGGTAGCATTGGTTTAGCTCATATTTGTGTGAGAGCCTTGCTCATCCACTTGGTTTCTTCTCCTTGGAGCTCACGACCTCTTCGGAGAAGATCCCCCAAGCGGATTCAAGACCCCTTTCTAGGGAAGATCATCAAGACCTCCTCACGGAGAAGAACGGTTCCTTTGTATCCTTACCTTTGTTGATTGTGGATCATGTGTTACTCTTTGTTCTCGGTGATCTAGCACTTGTGTGATTGATTCCTTGTCGGTTTAGTGATTCTCTCGCGTTTTCCCCGTGTTTCCCCTTTGTGCTTCCGTGTGTTCTTCGTGATTCCCCGTAGGATCCACTCCAAACGTGAAAGATCGTCCCCATAGGGTTCCGCCCTACATCACCCTTGCTCGACCTTCTTGTCGCCGTCTTGGTGTTGAAGGTCCATATGATGTGGCACCTCATAGCTCGTCTCCATGACCGAAGGGAGTTTCCCATGCTCGGTCATCTTCCTTGGGGGGCTTCCGAAGGTGGAAGTGTCGCCCTCGCTCATAGGTAGCCGCCTTATACTTGATGAAGTCGATGTAGGCGTACTCGTGGGAAGTAGGCGAAGATGCCATACGTCCAAAGGCGAAGATGCCTTGTTAGCACTCGGCAAAGATGCCGAAGTGGTTGTTGTAGTCGTAGCACCGTCTTGGTGGTGGTCGTCTCGCGGTCTTCTCTTGTGCTCATGAAGCGTCGACTTGGCGTGAAGTAAGGCTTGTTGGGACTTGTGCATTTGTGCTTGTGGAGTATCTTCATGATGATGATGTCGTTGTCGTGCTTGAGCTCGATGGCGTTCGTCGTCATCGTGCACATGATGCTTGGAGGTGACTTGCCCTTCATGACGATGTGGATCACGAACGTGATGGTGGTCGTCATGTAGATGTTGACTTGGACGACTTGCACTTGCATCTTGTTTGCGCTCCGAAGACTTGTGGCTTGAATGTAGCCGCCCTGAAGATGACGAAGGGGAAGAAGACTTGATCAAGGCTCTAATCTCCTCCATCCTTGCATCTTGCTCCTCTTTATGTGCGGAAAGCTTCTTGTCGATGTAGTCCCTTTTCCTTGCATCGGAGTGACGAATGTCGATGGAGATGTTCTCGATTCGCTCTCGCAATCTTGATTGTGCGCCTTGTATTTGTCGTTGTAGATCGAAGATGGATGCTTTGTTGATGTAATTGTTCACGCCGTCGTTGTTGTCGTAGACCGGAGATGAAATGCCTTGCTTATCCATCACAAGACTCGAGCAAATATGAGTGGGAGAAAGAGAAGAACTTATACCAATGTACCTTGACCGATGTTGACAATGAATCAAGTTCACTCAAATGCGGACAATGAAATAGCACTATTGGTACCAATCCTTGTCGGTTCTCACACCTACACAAGTAAAGCTTATGGAGGAGCTCGGTGAGGATAGTGGCACAAAAATTTAATGCAAAATGTTAGCAAGAGTCAATAATGTTGAAAGAGATTCACAAATTCACAAGTGAAACAAATGGACCAATAGCATTATGTGGCACACGGAAACACACACACGGATAGATAAATGGGGTCGTGCAACCAAGGAATGAGCACAAAATGTGGAATCCACGGAAAACGCTCGTGTTGCACAACTTAAGAGAGACACTAGCACAATTGCTCAATAGGCTGATATGACACTTGTGCACAACCTATAAGATGCAAAATGGATAAACTTTCTATCCCAAGTATGTTATATATGTATGGTTCCCGGTGTTTCTCACACAATGATCCAAGATTATCAAGTATGATACCATATGACATATTTTGATGCTATGGCTATTTCTTACAAGCTTCTTTGCTCTCTCTTTTTCTTTGCTTAAAAGCTTATTCTCTTTTTTTGGATATGGCCACTTTTGCACAATGCACAAACCAAGATAGCAATTGTATATATGCGGGAACAAGCTTGTGACACAAGAGATGATATGATGATACCAATATGATATGGTATGTATGCTATGGGAAGTATGATCACTAATGTGCACAAGTCAAGTTGCCGGCAATACTAAAATGGCTAGTCTCGATAGGCAAGTAACGCAAAATGGGCTAAGGGGTTATCAATGCAATTGCAAGGGGAATATACAATGGTGTCGTCGAGGTTACCGTCCTTGGCGATGATGAGTGGCGGTGTTCTTGATGTCGAGCCGTTCCTAGTTAGCCGAAACACCCTAGGAAACGGAAAAACCGCAAACTCAAAAGCTCCAAAGGCAAATGTCAAATGGTGGTAGCGGAAAACGGTGGTGGTTTTGCACTAGGCAATGCGGAAGTGGAATGATGGGCTATACACGTGTCGGAGTTGAAGTTGCCGTCCCTAAGTGATGTAGGGTGGAACCCTATGGGGAGATCTTTCACGAATTGGAGGGGGAATCCCCAAGAACAAGATGAACAAAGGAGGGAAAACAAGAGGAACACTCAAGAACAAGTCAAATCACACATCCACTAGACAATCAAACACACAAGATCCACAAGGTACATGAACAACAAAGGGAAATAAGATACATGGTAGAGTTCATCCCAAATCCTATGAAGGAGATGAGGGCTTCATGATCCTATGATTGGGATCCTTCCACAAGGAGGAGGTCTTGATGTTTGGTCACTCCAAGAGGAGGTCTTGCTCTCCTAGTGGAGTGGATCCATGGAGCAAAGCTCTCATATGTCTAACATATCCTTTGCTAACCCTAACAAATGGTCTAGGTACGGAATATATAGTCTTGGGGACGAAGTGGAGGAAGAGGGGCTCGGGATGGAGATCACAGCCGTCCATCCTGATCAGCCCGTGCACACGGGGTAAGTTGGGCCCATGCGCACGGGGGTCCCGTGGGCACGGTACAGGCCCGTGCGCACGGGGTGCTCCAGCGCCAACTCTTTGAGTAGCCCGTGCGCACGGGGTCTTCGAGGCCCGTGGGCACGGGGTCGCCTGGGAGGTGCTGAGTCGATCTTGTTGCACTCCTTCTTCCTCCTTGTGGCCTTGTGGTCCTTCTCCAACTCCTTTGGGGTGTCCCTCACCAGCTTGTGGTCGTCGGACTTCGTATCTAAGGACACATAGATCACTTTGGTGAGGTAGCAAGCAAGTCCAATGGATATTCATGATGTTCTCGACGAAGAGCGGGTTCACCTTAGTTCCAATGGCGTATGTTTGAGGTCTCGTCATATGTCCTCTTGGGGTATGGAGAGTAGTCGGAGTGTACATGGGGATGACCGTGGGATGATCCGCATCATCTCACCCCCCCTTGGGAAAGATCCGACCTCGGATCGTGATGCTCATCACCATGGAAACGGTTGTCGTAGACGGACTTGTAGTTGGACAAAGTTGAAGACATGGCGCAATCCAAGTAGTCCAAGGTGTCACTGGAGTGATAGACATGCAAAAATGATGAGGACATGACTACCTTGGATATGACCAAAAATATTGCATATATGCATATTTGTCAGGTGATTTCTAGTGCAAACTATTCAATAATCTATTTATGTTATCCAGAACAAAAATACTTCACACACTTTTGTGTTTTGTCTAATTGCAGGTGTATGGGACATTTGTACAATCCACATATGAAGATAAGAAAGAAAGAGATGTTTATTTGCTGTCCAAAAAGTTCTCTCACGCACTTTTGGCCCAAGAGAAGATAGAGTCCAAGTCTCTCACGTTCTGGATTCAGATTCGGACTGCACAGACGTACCTGACTCAAAACGCACACAAGTTTTTCATACAGACTCCGAATTGGGTGATTCTTTTTTTGTTGGAAACTAGATTTCGTGCACTTTCCAACCCAATTGGAATCACCTTCAAATTCGTCCGGAGCATTGAGTTGTGGACGAAACAATCTGATGCTGCAGCAGAATCCGAGTCAAACTACAAGTCCAAAGGTGTTACATCACCTCCACTTGGGCCCATTGGCCTTGTACGACCTAGATTTAGTTTTAGGCTGCCTTGGGACGTCCTCTCACCTCCTTGGCCGCCACCCCTCGCTCCTATATAAGTAGATCCATCTAGTAGCTTTTCCTTGGGATTTGTTTAGTTAAAAGTTAGCCATTGCAACTTCGTGTACTTCGTTTGTGTCCAACGACCAGACCAAGACCGCTTACGGATCCCCACCTTTATCAATACTTCATATATACTCGCAATATTCAGATTGCTTTTATCATATTTTGCTTGTTCTTCGATTGCTTGCAGGAATAGACCTTCGTGGTCAGGTTGATTGTGCTCCGGCGTGGTCAATAACCTCTCAGAGTTGGTTTAGCGATTGCTAAGGCGCAACGTCGTGCACGTTTGTAGTCGGATCGTCAAAGTCATCTTCACCAAATCGATAGTTATCATCTCATCGAAAGATCGGAACACCCCCGCCTCTATGAAAAAATAGCAAACACAAGCAACACTCGGAAATACAATGGTTAGCGCACACAAAGTGTCCATCATGTAAGAATGAATCCGTGCGGCAAGATTGGTCATGACAAAGCACATGAAGCTTATCAAGATGATCTAGAATGAGATTCAAAGTATTCATGGGAGGACATGTGATCATTGTGCACACAAATGTGTTGTAAATATGATCAATGCAACCACGATGCAAAATGATGTCATAGTGAGACGGTTTATCAATAGCATGAATATGGCAATGGATGCTCAACATGTATATATTATCATGCAATTGTTGGTGGGCAATATGATCATGATGTATGAATATGCCATGATGAGGACATGACTACCTTGGATATGACCAAAAATATTGCATATATGCATATTTGTCAGGTGATTTCTAGTGCAAACTATTCAATAATCTATTTATGTTATCCAGAACAAAAATACTTCACACACTTTTGTGTTTTGTCTAATTACAGGTGTATGGGACATTTGTACAATCCACATATGAAGATAAGGAAGAAAGAGATGTTTATTTGCTGTCCAAAAAGTTCTCTCACGTCACTTTTGGCCCAAGAGAAGATAGAGTCCAAGTCTCTCACGTTCTGGATTCAGATTCGGACTGCACAGACGTACCTGACTCAAAACGGACACAAGTTTTTCATACGGACTCCGAATTGGGTGATTCTTTTTTTGTTGGAAACTAGATTTCGTGCACTTTCCAACCCAATTGGAATCACCTTCAAATTCGTCCGGAGCGTTGAGTTGTGGACGAAACAATCTGATGCTGCAGCAGAATCCGAGTCAAACTACAAGTCCAAAGGTGTTACATCACCTCCACTTGGGCCCATTGGCCTTGTACGACCTAGATTTAGTTTTAGGCTGCCTTGGGACGTCCTCCCACCTTGGCCGCCACCCCTTGCTCCTATATAAGTAGATCCATCTAGTAGCTTTTCCTTGGGATATGTTTAGTTAAAAGTTAGCCATTGCAACTTCGTGTACTTCGTTTGTGTCCAACGACCAGACCAAGACCGCTTACGGATCCCCACCTTTATCAATACTTCATATATACTCGCAATATTCAGATTGCTTTTATCATATTCTTGCTTGTTCTTTGATTGCTTGCAGGAATAGACCTTCGTGGTCAGGTTGATTGTGCTCCGGCGTGGTCAATAACCTCTCAGAGTTGGTTTAGCGATTGCTAAGGCGCAACGTCGTGCACGTTTGTAGTCGGATCGTCAAAGTCATCTTCACCAAATCGATAGTTATCATCTCATCGAAAGATCGGGACACCCCCTCCTCTATCAAGTGTTATCAGTTTTCAGGTTGGTCGGTGAGAATTTCCAGTTTTCCTAGATTAGATTTATTTTCTTACCTATTGTCCAAGAAAAAGCCACAAAAAAGAGTTAGATCTATTCATCCTTGGTCCAAGCTAGTCTGAGCCTTTGCAATTTTTTTTCATTGCTTGCATAGTTGAATTATCGGTTGCATCGTCGTGTCGAGTTGCTGGTCTTAGTGTCTAGTTCGTTTAGAGTTTCGAGTTCTGTTCACATTAGTCACGCCACCGTTGCATCATTATCTCTTCCGCTGTCCACCACCCATCCATCAATTTCCACCACGTGCTACCCACCATTCATTGTCATAATAATAGTTGAGATCGTTCACATCTTCACTTGATCCAATCTGCATCTTATCTAGTTTGTTTTGGAAAGTGGGAGAAAAAAAGAGAGAAAAAAACGAGAGAAAAAAAACGAGAGAAAAAAAAAGAGAAAAAAAGTCAGAGAAAAAAAAGGAGAAAAAAATCAAAAAAATCGGCACAAACTTTTTCAGAGGAAAGTTGGAGACAAAGTTGTTGTATATCCTGCTTGGCAATTGTTTTTCATCATTATCTTCACTGCCATTGTGATCTTCACTTATATCTTGCTGTCAAGAGCTACTTAGTATCCATCATTGATGCTAGTTGTGCTACGTCATGACCTCATTAGTGTTCTAGGCTCGCGTCTCTAGTCCGGTCTAGCCTAGGACCAGCACAGTACCGTCGTTGAGCGTTTATTCAACATTGCATCTTTGAATTGATTATTGCTAATCTTTTGCTACCATATATAGCCAACCCAGCTCCACATATTTCTACACCGTGTATACGTACGCTCCCCTGGCAATCGCTTTACTCAATATTCGGAGTTACTTGACACCGCTGGTTGCCGATCACCGCCTGCTGCATGGTAAGAACTTGTAAGACATTGATATTTGCTTTACTGTGAGCGTTTTACCACCACATCCTAGTAGTTATAGGAACATTATTTTTGGGTTTTGTTTCTTGTTCTACTAATCATGACAGGATCCAGAGTCAATTCATGGGCTTTGTCGATCGCGGGAGACGTGCCACCACCTTTGCAAATACCACAACCGTCACGAGAGGTGCACAAACATCCAAATGCACATGATCAGGTTAATGTATCTATACCACCATTTAATGGCCGTTTTAAACCTGCTTTATATATTGAATGGGAGTTCGACATAAAAAATATATTTGCTTCCCATAATTTCGATGAACATAAAAAGGTTAAGGTTGCGGTTGGTTCTTTCACTGGTTATGCTTTGGTTTGGTGGAGTGAATATTGTCGGTTACACCCTGATTATATACCTACTACTTGGGATGATTTGAAACTTGCCATGCGACATACTTTCGTCCCTGCTTATTATACTCGTGACATGATTAAGAAGTTGCAACACTTAAAACAAGGTAGTGAAACTGTAACAAAATATTATGATGATTTACAAACTACCTTGTTGCATTCCTCTTTAGAAGAAATTGAAGATGATTTTATGGATAGATTTTGGGGAGGATTAAACCGTGATATTCAAGAGATACTAATTCATGAAGAGTGTTATCCTATGGACCATTTGTTTCATCTTGCTTGCAAAGCTGAACAGGAAATAAAATGACGTGTTGGCCACGAGGAGAACAAGCGCACGGTGCACATTCCAAGAGTTGATATGATTGTTCCTTCAACTACTAGGCATACTATGACAACCACATCCGTTGTTGTCAGGACTACATCACCTCCATCATGTGACACATCGCCCCCGAGAGTGGCTACATCATCTGAGTTGATCATAAGAGGTAATGACAAAGGTACTGATCTTCCATCTCTACATGAGAATGATGAATGCCTTGTCAATTTGAATGCACCATCTGATGAGCTACCCACTACTTTGATCACACCACCTATTTTAGAGGACTACGTTGATAATTTGACTTTGCCATGTGATCAAACAACTGAAATACCAACAATTTTGAGTGCACCCATTGAATTAACTATTGATGCAAAAGAATCAATGTTTAATCATTTTGATATGACCTCTAATCTTGGTGATGATTCTGTGTTGAATGACTTATTGCATGTTTGCTTATTTAAGCATGTTGTAGCATGTAAATTTGATGCAAGTAAGGTTTATTCACCAATGTTGGGATGGTTTAATGATGAACATTGTCAATCTTTTGAAATGAATAAGAGCTTCACTTATATGTGCAAACTGAGTTGCAATATTTTCATGCCTTCTACTTCTTGTGCTAATTTTTTGCCTTTAGATTTTATGAACTATGCAAGTTACTCATCTATTCATGTGTCATATATGCAAAAATCAAGGGAAGTAAAAATGGATGACATATACATATACAACATGTACACCTTGTCTCTTTTGTTAGCCACATTTCAGATTAAGCAACGCCGAGGACGGCTTTATTTTCAAGAAGGGGAGGATGATGAGGACATGACTTGATGAGGACATGACTACCTTGGATATGACCAAAAATATTGCATATATGCATATTTGTCAGGTGATTTCTAGTGCAAACTATTCAATAATCTATTTATGTTATCCAGAACAAAAATACTTCACACACTTTTGTGTTTTGTCTAATTGCAGGTGTATGGGACATTTGTACAATCCACATATGAAGATAAGGAAGAAAGAGATGTTTATTTGCTGTCCAAAAAGTTCTCTCACGTCACTTTTGGCCCAAGAGAAGATAGAGTCCAAGTCTCTCACGTTCTGGATTCAGATTCGGACTGCACAGACGTACCTGACTCAAAACGCACACAAGTTTTTCATACGGACTCCGAATTGGGTGATTCTTTTTTTCCTGGAAACTAGATTTCGTGCACTTTCCAACCCAATTGGAATCACCTTCAAATTCGTCCGGAGCGTTGAGTTGTGGACGAAACAATCTGATGCTGCAGCAGAATCCGAGTCAAACTACAAGTCCAAAGGTGTTACATCACCTCCACTTGGGCCCATTGGCCTTGTACGACCTAGATTTAGTTTTAGGCTGCCTTGGGACGTCCTCCCACCTCCTTGGCCGCCACCCCTTGCTCCTATATAAGTAGATCCATCTAGTAGCTTTTCCTTGGGATTTGTTTAGTTAAAAGTTAGCCATTGCAACTTCGTGTGCTTCGTTTGTGTCCAACGACCAGACCAAGACCACTTTTCGGATCCCCACCTTTATCAATACTTCATATATACTCGCAATATTCAGATTGCTTTTATCATATTCTTGCTTGTTCTTCGATTGCTTGCAGGAATAGACCTTCGTGGTCAGGTTGATTGTGCTCCGGCGTGGTCAATAACCTCTCAGAGTTGGTTTAGCGATTGCTAAGGCGCAACGTCGTGCACGTTTGTAGTCGGATCGTCAAAGTCATCTTCACCAAATCGATAGTTATCATCTCATCGAAAGATCGGGACACCCTTTGCATCTATCAAGTGGTATCAGTTTTCAGGTTGCTCGGTGAGAATTTCCAGTTTTCCTAGATTAGATTTATTTTCTTACTTATTGTCCAAGAAAAAGCCACAAAAAAGAGTTAGATCTATTCATCCTTGGTCCAAGCCAGTCTGAGCCTTTGCAATTTTCTTTTCATTGCTTGCATAGTTGAATTATCGGTTGCATCATCGTGTCGAGTTGCTGGTCTTAGTGTCTAGTTCGTTTAGAGTTTCGAGTTCTGTTCACATTAGTCACGCCACCGCTGCATCATTATCTCTTCCGCTGTCCACCACCCATCCATCAATTTCCACCACATGCTACCCACCATTCATTGTCATAATAATAGTTGAGATCGTTCACATCTTCACTTGATCCAATCTGCATCTTATCTAGTTTGTTTTGGAAAGAGGGAGAAAAAAAAGAGAAAAAAAAGTCAGAGAAAAAAAAGGAGAAAAAAAATCAAAAAAATCGGCATAAACTTTTTCAGAGGAAAGTTGGAGACAAAGTTGTTGTATATCCTGCTTGGCAGTTGTTTTTCATCATTATCTTCACTGCCGTTGTGATCTTCACTTATATCATGCTGTCAAGAGCTACTTAGTATCCTTCATTGATGCTAGTTGTGCTACGCCGTGACCTCATTAGTGTTCTAGGCTCGCGTCTCTAGTCCGGTCTAGCCTAGGACCAGCACAGTATCGTCGTTGAGCGTTTATTCAACATTGCATCTTTGAATTGATTATTGCTAATCTTTTGCTACCATATATAGCCAACCCAGCTCCACATATTTCTACACCGTGCATACGTACGCTCCCCTGGCAATCGCTTTACTCAATATTCGGAGTTACTTGACACCGCTGGTTGCCGATCACCGCCTGCTGCATGGTAAGAACTTGTAAGACATTGATATTTGCTTTACTGTGAGCGTTTTACCACCACATCCTAGTAGTTATAGGAACATTATTTTTGGGTTTTGTTTCTTGTTCTACTAATCATGACAGGATCCAGAGTCAATTCATGGGCTTTGTCGATCGCGGGAGACGTGCCACCACCTTTGCAAATACCACAACCGTCACGAGAGGTGCACAAACATCCAAATGCACATGATCAGGTTAATGTATCTATACCACCATTTAATGGCCGTTTTAAACCTGCTTTATATATTGAATGGGAGTTCGACATAAAAAATATATTTGCTTCCCATAATTTCGATGAACATAAAAAGGTTAAGGTTGCGGTTGGTTCTTTCACTGGTTATGCTTTGGTTTGGTGGAGTGAATATTGTCGGTTACACCCTGATTATATACCTACTACTTGGGATGACTTGAAACTTGCCATGCGACATACTTTCGTCCCTGCTTATTATACTCGTGACATGATTAAGAAGTTGCAACACTTAAAACAAGGTAGTGAAACTGTAACAAAATATTATGATGATTTACAAACTACCTTGTTGCATTCCTCTTTAGAAGAAAGTGAAGATGATTTTATGGATAGATTTTGGGGAGGATTAAACCGTGATATTCAAGAGATACTAATTCATGAAGAGTGTTATCCTATGGACCATTTGTTTCATCTTGCTTGCAAAGCTGAACAGGAAATAAAACGACGTGTTGGCCACGAGGAGAACAAGCGCACGGTGCACATTCCAAGAGTTGATATGATTGTTCCTTCAACTAATAGGCATACTATGACAACCACATCCGTTGTTGTCAGGACTACATCACCTCCACCATGTGACACATCGCCCCTGAGAGTGGCTACATCATCTGAGTTGATCATAAGAGGTAATGACAAAGGTGCTGATCTTCCATCTCTACATGAGAATGATGAATGCCTTGTCAATTTGAATGCACCATCTGATGAGCTACCCACTACTTTGATCACACCACCTATTTTAGAGGACTACGTTGATAATTTGACTTTGCCATGTGATCAAACAACTGAAATACCAACAATTTTGAGTGCACCCATTGAATTAACTATTGATGCAAAAGAACCAATGTTTAATCATTTTGATATGACCTCTAATCTTGGTGATGATTCTGTGTTGAATGACTTATTGCATGTTTGCTTATTTAAGCATGTTGTAGCATGTAAATTTGATGCAAGTAAGGTTTATTCACCAATGTTGGGATGGTTTAATGATGAACATTGTCAATCTTTTGAAATGAATAAGAGCTTCACTTATATGTGCAAACTGAGTTGCAATATTTTCATGCCTTCTACTTCTTGTGCTAATTTTTTGGCTTTAGATTTTATGAACTATGCAAGTTACTCATCTATTCATGTGTCATATATGCAAAAATCAAGGGAAGTAAAAATGGATGACATATACATATACAACATGTACACCTTGTCTCTTTTGTTAGCCACATTTCAGATTAAGCAACGCCGAGGACGGCTTTATTTTCAAGAAGGGGAGGATGATGAGGACATGACTACCTTGGATATGACCAAAAATATTGCATATATGCATATTTGTCAGGTGATTTCTAGTGCAAACTATTCAATAATCTATTTATGTTATCCAGAACAAAAATACTTCACACACTTTTGTGTTTTGTCTAATTGCAGGTGTATGGGACATTTGTACAATCCACATATGAAGATAAGGAAGAAAGAGATGTTTATTTGCTGTCCAAAAAGTTCTCTCACGTCACTTTTGGCCCAAGAGAAGATATAGTCCAAGTCTCTCACGTTCTGGATTCAGATTCGGACTGCACAGACGTACCTGACTCAAAACGCACACAAGTTTTTCATACGGACTCCGAATTGGGTGATTCTTTTTTTCCTGGAAACTAGATTTCGTGCACTTTCCAACCCAATTGGAATCACCTTCAAATTCGTCCGGAGCGTTGAGTTGTGGACGAAACAATCTGATGCTGCAGCAGAATCCGAGTCAAACTACAAGTCCAAAGGTGTTACATCACCTCCACTTGGGCCCATTGGCCTTGTACGACCTAGATTTAGTTTTAGGCTGCCTTGGGACGTCCTCCCACCTCCTTGGCCGCCACCCCTTGCTCCTATATAAGTAGATCCATCTAGTAGATTTTCCTTGGGATTTGTTTAGTTAAAAGTTAGCCATTGCAACTTCGTGTGCTTCGTTTGTGTCCAACGACCAGACCAAGACCACTTTTCGGATCCCCACCTTTATCAATACTTCATATATACTCGCAATATTCAGATTGCTTTTATCATATTCTTGCTTGTTCTTCGATTGCTTGCAGGAATAGACCTTCGTGGTCAGGTTGATTGTGCTCCGGCGTGGTCAATAACCTCTCAGAGTTGGTTTAGCGATTGCTAAGGCGCAACGTCGTGCACGTTTGTAGTCGGATCGTCAAAGTCATCTTCACCAAATCGATAGTTATCATCTCATCGAAAGATCGGGACACCCTTTGCATCTATCATGACTACCTTGGATATGACCAAAAATATTGCATATATGCATATTTGTCAGGTGATTTCTAGTGCAAACTATTCAATAATCTATTTATGTTATCCAGAACAAAAATACTTCACACACTTTTGTGTTTTGTCTAATTACAGGTGTATGGGACATTTGTACAATCCACATATGAAGATAAGGAAGAAAGAGATGTTTATTTGCTGTCCAAAAAGTTCTCTCACATCACTTTTGGCCCAAGAGAAGATAGAGTCCAAGTCTCTCACGTTCTGGATTCAGATTCGGACTGCACAGACGTACCTGACTCAAAATGGACACAAGTTTTTCATACGGACTCCGAATTGGGTGATTCTTTTTTTGTTGGAAACTAGATTTCGTGCACTTTCCAACCCAATTGGAATCACCTTCAAATTCGTCCGGAGCGTTGAGTTTTGGACGAAACAATCTGATGCTGCAGCAGAATCCGAGTCAAACTACAAGTCCAAAGGTGTTACATCACCTCCACTTGGGCCCATTGGCCTTGTACGACCTTGATTTAGTTTTAGGCTGCCTTGGGACGTCCTCCCACCTCCTTGGCCGCCACCCCTTGCTCCTATATAAGTAGATCCATCTAGTAGCTTTTCCTTGGGATATGTTTAGTTAAAAGTTAGCCATTGCAACTTCGTGTACTTCGTTTGTGTCCAACGACCAGACCAAGACCGCTTACGGATCCCCACCTTTATCAATACTTCATATATACTCGCAATATTCAGATTGCTTTTATCATATTCTTGCTTGTTCTTTGATTGCTTGCAGGAATAGACCTTCGTGGTCAGGTTGATTGTGCTCCGGCGTGGTCAATAACCTCTCAGAGTTGGTTTAGCGATTGCTAAGGCGCAACGTCGTGCACGTTTGTAGTCGGATCGTCAAAGTCATCTTCACCAAATCGATAGTTATCATCTCATCGAAAGATCGGGACACCCCCGCCTCTATCATGCCATCAAGGAAGATCACAACAAATTTGCTAAGGAAGTGAACAAGTTCATATATCATGGATGACATGGAAATAGATGCAACAAGACAAGCATAATGTGAGTCAATCCATGCATGGGGTGCAAACTTGTGGTGAGTATGATATGTCCATCGAGCATGACATGTATGAGCACAATCAACAAATTTGGAGGTGTTGGTGTACCAAAGCTTGATGTCGAGGCTGAGTGGAGTGCCGAAGGTGCATCCAATAAGTGCGAGCGCTCCTCAATGTGAAGGTCCATGTAGCCAATCTCCAATGTCGCTCCTCCGTTCACGAGATGTATCATGTAGACAACAAGAAGGAAACAATAATGAAAGAGTGACCCATCCAATATGCGTATTTGAGGATGGCTCAAAGAGAAGGAGTTCACCTCAAGAAAGTTCCCAAAGATGTTGGATTCGTACATCATGTATGCCTTCACATAACCAATATGTCGCCTAACGGCACCGCCTTGTGAATCCTCCAAAATGAAAGAACATGGTAAACACTTGGAAAAACAAATGAGGTTAGCGGAAATGCAAAACCTATCATTCAAGTGGTAAAATACCCAACAGGTGTATGCATCATGCTTATCATAAGAAGGTACAAGGGAGCATTTCATAGTGTGGAGGCATATGATGCAAGAACAACCAAATACAAGAGGCTCAAGGAAAGAAGTATGCATCACAAGTAAGGTGTCAAAGTCTCCATGATCAAGAAGCATAGTAAGTTGGCAATCAATACAAGGTGATATGAGAGATGCAACTAATGGAGACAATGGACAATGATCATGACAAATCAAGTGAGAGGCATGAACATATATGTCATCAACCCAAGAAAGCAAGTAATAGTGGAACATGGGTGATGCAACATAGCAAGCAATCATAGCAATCAAGTCAAGCAAGCTAGTAGTGCGGAGATGCAACATACTAGGAGGAATCATGGCAAGCATGTCATGTGTGCAAATAGTGGGCATGAATAATGCACATGACATATCACAAGCATGAAAGCAAGATATGAGTAAAATAGCATGAGGCACATGATAAACATGGCAAAAGCAACAAGGATCTCCACCAAGCATGCAAATACACATAGGAATATCATAATGGTGAAGTTTGGGTAGATGCAAACTAGGGTTACAATTGCATGGCAAAGGCATAGAAGCAAGCATAGCATTCAAAGTGAACACGGTAAAATGAGCATAAGGTGACAAGTGGTAAATGGCCCATAGCCATGTGAGAGCCAAGTAGAAGAGATGCGCGTAGTCCTTGCGCGAATGGAATAGTAGTAAGGATAGTACACGGGAATCCCAAGGCATCGTTGCTCTCAAGAGCTCGTTTCGTCAACTCTTGGGATTGAGAGGTTGACGAGTATACATGAGTACCTACACAAAACAAAGACAAAGGAAAAATTGTGTGTGCATGGTAGATGTACACATCATCCATCATGATGCGCACGTGCATGTGTCGGTGAGCACAAAATAAGCAATGCTCAAAGAAATTTGAGGCATGGTGTATGAACATGTCATCCGTCAAGCAATGATAGTTATTGTGTTCAACGTGATTAGGATGCAATTTATAGCAAGTGTGAGGCACAACAATAGCATTTTTATTCATGGGGAGCATATGGTGCACACAATCATGGGAATCTTGCAAATCATAGGATGGATCAAAATCTCCTAAAATGTATGAGGAAACTATGGGGGTCTCCTCATGAGCAATATCAGAAGCATAATATGGAGAAGATGGACAACATCCAAAACAATGCATATCCAAAGCTAGGTGGTCATGGCATGGCATATTAGATAAATTATGCAAAGGAAGCATATCAATATCATCACAAGAAAAACAAATGTCAATCACCATGGGCTTGTCATCTATGCCATATATGCAAATTGGGTTAATTTTAATGGCATATGCATAGTCACTACGATGAGATTGCAAATATGACATACGGGAGATATCATGCATAGCATATGACAAGTCAAGCGGATTATCAAACATGATGTGACCAAGCGAATTATCACAAGAAATCCTATGTTACATGGCATCACAACTACTAGACTCCTCATGGCAATCATCAAACTCATCATAAATGGGTAAATCATCGCATGGGGAAACCATACTAGCATGAAGCATAGGTGGATCAACATCATGCAAGCAATCAATTTCAAGAACGTCCACTAGTCTGACAAGAGCATCAACTTCACCTATGTTACGTTTGCCGTTCCACTCAAGTGGTGTAGGTGAGGTGGGGGAGACCAAATCGTGTTCATCTTCATCGTGATGGAACCATGTGGGGGGTGCATCATATTCCACCATGGCCATCGTCTTGTCCAAAGGGAGGACGAAGTCGTCGAGGATCGGCGCATCATTATATATGGGACCTAGCACCAAATGAGAAGACACAATAGAGGTAGAGGTTAAGTTGTTAGAAAGCAAAATGGCCTCATATGCCTCATCAACTATCTCACTCTCCCTATGTGGTGGTGGCTCACTCACTCCCTCAAGGTAGGTGCACTCAATGTCACATATGGTGGAGTCACTCAAATCACTCAAGTTGTGGTGGTGGTGGCTCTCCTCACATGGGAATTGGGGCAGCTCATCATATATGGGGCTAGTGATGAAGTCACTTTCACTCTCAATATGGCCATGGTCGGAGGGAGAATCCCATGCTCAACCATCTCGTAGTCGTCTTCATGGATGAAGGCCGAAGATGGCACATCATCACTCTCGTCATGGATGAAGGCCGAAGATGGCACATCATCACTCTCGTCATGAATGAAGGCCGAAGATGGCGCATCGTCACTCTCGCCGTCTTGTAGCATGGTCGTTGCGAAGTGAGCTCGGGGTCGAGTAGACTTGGCCTTCTTGAGTTCTTGCTCCGCCTTGAGAGCACCAAAGTAGTTATCGTCAAGGGACTTGTAGTTCTCGAGGAAGATAGTCTTGGAGATGTCGTTGTTCAATCCCATCATGAAGTAGAACTTCATCCAAATGGGGTCGTCCATACCGGCACGTCGCAAGGCTTCATTCATGTTCTTGAAGTACTCGTCGAGGGACTTGGATCCTTGTATGGTGTTCTCCAATTGGCGTTGAAGATGTGCTGTGTAGGTTGGAGGCACAAACTCTCGCCGCATCACTTTCTTCGTCTTGGACCAACTCAGCTCGTAGCTCTTCGAAGGTGTGTGAAGCCACCATGTCGAGGCGTAGTCGTGGAAGTTTCTTGTGGCGCACTATACTTGATCTTCGGAAGGGACTTGATGTAGCTTGAGGTAGTCATCCATCAAACGCTCCCACTCGAGGTACTCCTTGGGTTCTTGAGTCCCATAGAAAGGAATCTCATGGTAGATGTCGAGGTCGTAGTAGCTCGTGGAAGTCACGGACTTGAGTTTGGGGAGCTTCTCTTGAGCGTAGTCTTGGGGTGCTTGTTGGCGAAGATGTCGTACGTCCGAAGGCGAAGATGCCTTGAAGTCACTTGGCGAAGATGCCAAAGGTGTTGAAGAAGCTGCAGCCTTGTAGTTGATGTCGCGACTCTGTATAGCCCGTGTGCGCGGGGGTACAGGAGTCCGTGTGCATGGGGTCCCGTGGGCACGGGAGTCGAGGGCCCGTGTGCACGAGGTTGGCAGAGCAGCCAACACGTGTCCTGAAGCTCGCTCTTCATGGTCATGTCGATGTCGATGCTTGTGTGTACTTGCCGGAGGTGGTAGCTCGGGAGTCTTTGCACTTGAGCGTCTTCTCGAAGATGAGGAAGAGCGCTTGTGGTTCTTGATGAGGGCCTTGGGCTCCTCCATGCGCTTGTCCATCTTGGCGTCAATGAAGTTCTTCATAGCATCGAACTCGTCGTCATTGTTGTAGACCGGAGATGATGTGCTTTGCCTATCCATCACAAGACTCGAGCAAAGGTGAGTAGGAAATGAGATAAACAATACCAAGCTACCTTTTCCCAAAGTTGAGGATGTATCTTGTATCACTCAATGTGAAATGAAAGAATAGCGGAATTGGTACCGGACTTGTTCACTCACACCTACAAAGTAAAGCTTATCGAGTGGCTTGGTTAGGACAAGTGGCACAAATTTCATGCAAATTGAAGTCCAAGATATTGTAAATGTTGAGATAAATCCAAAGGACTCAAAATGCAAAGCAAGTGATCACAAATATAGAGGAGGGCAATAAAGAAACACACACGGTGGGATAATTGGGCTTGTGCAACTATAGGGATGAGCAATACAAAATTGCCTAACGAAGACTAAGCTCGTGTTGCACAAACACTAGGAGAGAACTAGCTTGATTGCACACTTGGGCACGATTCACTACTTGGCACCAACCTATATGTATGCAAGCTAAATGATTCCTATACCATGTATCCTCATGCACAAGTATATCTTTTTATGCTCATCTCTTTGCTTATAAGCTTATGATCATTCTCTTTCTTGCTTAAAAGCTTTTTTTTGACTTTCCTCTTCCTTTCCACTATGCTTGATGAGCCTCAACCACAAATATGGGACAAGTATCACAAGATATGCACGGGAGTAAACAATGGCACAATATGATATATCCAATGATGCAACAATATGCGATCGTATCACTATGGTGCACAAGTTTTCGTGAAGCCCGACAATACTCGGATAGCTAGTCTCAATGGGTATGAAGGTATTCGCAAAGATGGTGGGGCTATCAAGATGTAATGGCAAGGAAGGAGAAGTTTATGACGGAATGGATACCTTCGTCACACTTAACCTTTCACGAAGTCGGGGGTAACCGGCCTTGCTTCCGGTTGAAGATGGTCTCAAAGGATGGATGGTCGTCGTCGATGTGGAAGCTCGTGGTGGATGTAGTCGATGGACCGATACAAGTCACTCATGATGGATGAAGATGCAACCGTCCCTAAGTAGCCTAAACACCTTAGGAGACTCAAATCACAACTCAAACAACCACAAATACCAAAGGAACCAAAATGGGTTAGTTTGCGGAAGTTTTATGTGGTGGTGCGAAAGTTATGGCGGAGGGCCGATGCAAAGATGCAAAATGGACAAAATTTGATGGAGTCAAATGGTGGTAAAACCAAGATGAGCAGCTCGGGAACGTCGCTAGCTTTTCAATGAGCCAAAGAACACCCAAATCGGAGTTCGGATGCGAGAGTTACGGCCAAAACGGTGAAGTACTCGCGGCTGCTGTAGGGGGGCCGTGCACACGGGGTCCAGGGCCCGTGGACACAGGGTCCCGTGCGCACGGTACACGTAACGAGGACACGGGGTCTCCAGGGACTTCGCGGGGGCCCGTGGGCACGGGGTGGGGAGCCCGTGGGCATGGGGTAGGCTGAAATTTCGCGATTTTCTTGTCAAATTTGATGGGGGAAAGAAAAATTGGGGTATGGGGACGCAAGAGAGGGTAGATCTACTTGCTATACATCAGATCCATGGATCAAAATCAACAAAAACTCACAAAAACTTCAAATCACAAAAATTTGGTATGGCTCTTTTTGTGGGGAATTTTCGAAATTGGGCAAGAACAAGCAAAATTAGGCTAGAAAACTAAGAGGGGGCTCCAATTTCGTGAGAAACCATGGCTCATGATACTAAGATGATGTAGGGTGGAACCCTATGGGGAGATCTTTCACGAATTGGAGGGGGAATCCCCAAGAACAAGATGAACAAAGGAGGGAAAACAAGAGGAACACTCAAGAACAAGTCAAATCACACATCCACTAGACAATCAAACACACAAGATCCACAAGGTACATGAACAACAAAGGGAAATAAGATACATGGTAGAGTTCATCCAAATCCTATGAAGGAGATGAGGGCTTGATGATCCTATGATTGGGATCCTTCCCCAAGGAGGAGGTCTTGATGTTTGGTCACTCCAAGAGGAGATCTTGATCTCCTAGTGGAGTGGATCCATGGAGCAAAGCTCTCATATGTCTAACATATCCTTTGCTAACCCTAACAAATGGTCTAGGTACGGAATATATAGTCTTGGGGACGAAGTGGATGAAGAGGGGCTCGGAATGGAGATCACAGCCGTCCATCCTGATCGGCCCATGCACACGGGGTAAGTTGGGCCCGTGCGCATGGGGTAAGTTGGGCCCGTGCGCACGGGGGCCCCGTGGGCACGGTACAGGCCCGTGCGCATGGGGTGCTCCAGCACCAACTCTCTGAGTAGCCCGTGCGCACGGGGTCTTCGAGGCCCGTGGGCACGGGGTCGCCTGGGAGGTGCTGAGTTGATCTTGTTGCACTCCTTCTTCCTCCTTGTGGCCTTGTGGTCCTTCTCCAACTCCTTTGGGGTGTCCCTCACCAGCTTGTGGTCATCGGTCTTTGTATCTAAGGACACATAGAGCACTTTGGTGAGGTAGTAAGCAAGTCCAATGGATATTCATGATGTTCTCGAAGAAGAGCGGGTTCACCTTAGTTCCAATGGCTTATCTTCGAGGTCTCGTCATATGTCCTCTTGGGGTATGGAGAGTAGTCGGAGTGTACATGGGGATGACTGTGGGATGCTCCGCATCACTAAGTAGCCGAAACACCTTAGGAGACACTAGCCACAACTCAAACAAAATTGGGTTAAGTTGGGGTGGAAATGTATGGTGGGCACGTCTATGCGGAAGTGGTGGTGGTGGTTGATGAGGAAGTAATCGTCCCTAAGTAGCCGAAACACCTTAGGAGACTCGAATCACTACTCAAACAACCTCAAATGCTATGGTGTACAAAATGGGTTAGGTTGCGGAAGTCGGTGGTGGCTATGCGGATGTTGTGGTGGAAGCCCTAGGCAAAGATGCCAAAATTCACAAAATTTGATGAAGTCAAATGATGTTGGTGGTATTTTTGTGGGAAGGGGGATGTCAAGAGCTTCAAAACGAGCTAAAGAACGTCAAAATCGGACTCCGAATGTATTAGTTATGGTCAAAACGGTGAAATGGAAAAAACTGAAATCCCAGGGGCCGGACATCCGGGGCTCGGGCCGGATTTCCGGGACCCGATGTCCAGAAACTTGTGCGAAAATGCACTCCAGGAGCCAGATGTCCGGGCTAATGGCCGGATTTCCGGGATGGCCGGATGTCCGGGGGTCGGGCCGGATGTCCGGGCTCCAAATCCGAGGATGAACTCGAGGAACTCGATTTTGGGGCGGAAATTGATGATTTCGGGGGCAAAATCGGAGAGATTTTGTGGATGAGAAGTGGGGAAACTTGGGGAGATGCTAGATCCACTTGAAACCAAGCAAATCCACGGATCAAAGTCAACAAAACATCATCAAACCAACAAATCACAAAAAAAATTGGGCTATTTTTGGTGGGGATTTTCGGATTTTAGGACAAAATCAAGCAAAAGAAGGCTAGAAAACGATGGGAGGGACTCGAAATACGTGATAAACGTGGCTCATGATACCATAGATGATGTAGGGCGGATCCCTATGGGGCCGATCTTTCACGTTTGGAGTGGATCCTACGGGGAAACACGAAGAACGCGCGGAAATCACAAGGAAAACGGGGAGAAACGAGAGAATCACTCAACCGACAAGTATCGATCACACAAGGGCTAGATCACCAAACACATGAGGTAGCACAAGATTCAAAATCAACAAAGAAAAGATAAAAGGTAGCCGTTCTTCTCTGTGAGGAGGTCTTGATGGTCTTCCCTAGAAGAGGTCTTGAATCCGCTTGGGGGATCTTCTCCGAAGAGGTCGTGAGCTCCGAGGAGAAGTAACCAAGTGGATGAGCAAGGCTCTCACACAAAATATGAGCTAAACCTATGCTAACCTAACTAGGAGGAGGTGGGGGAGTATATATAGTGCTAGCCCAGGAAGGGGTAAGTGAGAGGGGGATACATGGGCCGTTGGCCCGTTCTCTGCGCACAGGCAGGTGCCGGATGTCCGGGCTGAGGGCCGGATGTCCGGTGGCTCACGAAGAGCCGGATGTCCGGGCCTCGGCCGGATGTCCGGGATGGAGTGGCCGATTCTTCTACTCTCTCGATGGCGTGCGCCGGATTTCCGGGCAGGCGTCGGATGTCCGGTCCGTCGCGGGGCGCTGGATGCCCGGTCCGTCGCGGGGCGCCGGATGTCCGGGGGTCGGCCGGATGTCCGGCCGCTGTAGAGTCGCCTGGCTTCTGTCTCTCTCTGGTCTTCTTCTGGTTGGTGGCGCCGGATGTCCGGGCTCCTGCCGGATGTCCGATCGCTGTAGCTGCTAGCACTTCTTCCTTCTCCTTCCTTTGCTTCCGCGCACGCTTGGCCTTGGTCCTTGTGTTCTCCATGGTCTCCTTGGGTGTACCTGAGTATGCACAAGGTCCACGCTTGAAGTAGCAACCATGTCTCACGCGAATGGAAAGGGGAAGCATTTAGGAGTGGGTTCACCTTATGTCCAATGGCGCATAGTCGAGGTCTCATCTTATGTATCCTTGGGGCTTCGAGAGTAGTCGGCGTGTACATGGGAATGAACGTGGGATGCTCCACATCACTAGGCCAAAAATGGCAGGTTAGGGGGGTTTAAATAGCAGGGGGCCTAGGTTAGGGGGATTTGAGGCCGTTCCGGACCCTCGGATCTCGATCTGACGGTCCGGAGCGGAGAGGAACTAGGTGGGCTGCAGGTGGGGTTAGTGGGCTGTGTAGGACAGGTTTTGGGCTGAGAGGAGAGAAGAGAAAGCAGCCCGGCACGGGTTTCCGGAGACCGAAAATGTCCGACGTTACACCGGTTATATTGCGGCTATATGTTTAACGGTTGGGCTATCAAACGAGCTCCGAATGCGACGAAACTTGACAGGCGGCCTACCTACACTATAATAAGACCGCTCGCCAAGTTTCCTCCAATTTCGAGAACATTTTTATGCCACTTATAAAATAATATTTTGGAGGTGCCGAGGGCGCGTGCGAGTGTGAAAAGGGCTCGGAACGGACAACGGAGAGAACTGGGAGGACCCGAACGGATGCAAGTTTTGAAAAACATGCAGATGAAATGCAGATGATAACATGGCAAAATGCAACACGCAAGCAAATGACATGGCAACAACGACGAATAACTGGAGACACCTGGCGCATCAGATCCGGGGCGTTACAACTCTCCTCCACTAACAAGAGATCTCGTCCCGAGATCTTAGGAATGAGACGGAAGAGAAAGAGGAAGAGGTGAAATAAGAACGCAAGAGAGAAGAAGAACAAGGTCGAGAGTACTCGGTAGAAAAGAGGAACGACGAGTATGACGAGAATCAAATGCTCATGGAAACAAGATAGACTCTGAAACCACTCCGGTTAGAACAAGATAGAAAAGGAATGAATAAAAGAATTTCGGCAACACTCCGACTGAAAATGGAAGGATTAGAACATGAACTTCACCCAATGAGATGGCACTTGACGAGATGAACAATCTAATGTGTCCGGAAGAATTGAAAGAATTGAATGAAAAGAACTTAGAAGGAAGGATTGAATGGAGTTGTTGAGAAAACAACAACAAAAGAATAAGCTTGTTGTGGACTTATCAAAAACAACTCAAAACTTGAGGTGAAATTATACCACAACCCATGTCTGAATAGCTGAGAAGAACGAAGAAATGCAAAACTCCACTTCAAAAGAAATACGGAGAATTAATTGCACTTCAAGATGCGAGAAGAAAACATACTTGAACTCCACCAACAAAATCTTGATGAACTCTTGAAGAATGGATTAAATCATGAAGAACCACCATGAAGAACTGATGCGGAGCATCCTTCCATCATCCCCATGGACTCTACATTGACACATCCAACCCCACGAGGACCCATGACAAGAGCTAGAGCACGTGCTTTGGAAACCGAGGTGAACTCCTTCCTACTAGACTTGCATATGGACACAAATGGAACATGTCTACTACCTCACAAAAATATGCTATGCCTCCTTAGGTATGAAGAGGAACACCACCAAGGAACTCTGGAGCATCCCCAAGAGGAAGGAGGACCACCCCAAGGCCGTACGAATCAAGACGGAGTGCAACAGCAGCAAGACAGGAAGTCCCAGGTGACCCCGTGCGCACGGGCCCCTGAGACCCCGTGCCCACGAGCTACACAGGAAACAGGTGCTGGAGCACCCCGTGTGCACGGGCCTGTACCGTGCCCACGGGACCGCCGTGCACACGGGCCCAACTTACCCCGTGCGCACGGGCCTCCCAGGATGGTCGGCTGAGATGGCTTCTTTGGCTCCCCTTCTTCTCCTTCGACCCCAAGGCTATATATTTCGTACCTAGGACCATGTTTAGGGTTAGCAAAGTATTAGGTGAGATCTTGGTGAGCTTTGCTCCATTACCTTCCCTCTTTGAGGATCAAGACCCCATAGGGAAGAATCCTTGAGGATTTCAAGACCTCCATTGGGAGAAGACTACCTTCAATACCCCTCTTCCTTTGGATTTGGGATGAACTTTGCCATTGTATCTTTCCTTTGATTGTGTTTTTGACTTGAGGATCTTGTGTTGTTACTCTAGTGGATGTGTAATCAGGAATTGTTGGAGTGATTACCTCTTGTGTTCATCTTTGTGTTCTTATTGTTCTTGTGGTTTCTCTCCTTTTTCCCCCTCCAAGTGTGAAAAGATCCTTCCTAGGGTTCTACCCTACATCATCTTGGTATCATGAGCCACGTTGATTCACATCTTGGAGTCCCTACCTTCCACTTTCTAGCTTGATTTTGTTGTTTTTAGTCCTAATCCAAAAATCCCCACCAAAAATAGCCCCAAAAATTTTTCTTGCAATTTGTTGATCTTGTGAGATTTGGCTGATTTGATCCACGAATTTGGTGTTTGGCAAGTGGATCTACCCCTCCACCATCATCCCCACCCTTTCCCCACTGGAATTTGGCCAAAAACTAGCAATCACCACGAAATCAGATCAGTTCATCTGCTCTCGGGAGACCCCGTGCACACGGGCCATTGGGACCCCGTGCACACGGGCCTCACTTAACCCGTGCGCACGGGCTATCCAGGAAGTTTTGGCCATTTTTCTGTTTTTCTCATTTTGTTTCACCACCACCTCTCGTGTTCTTCCGCACCATTACACGTGTTTGTTGAGTGTTCGGTTGCGATTTCTCTTGCGTCCTAAGGTGTTTCGGCTACTTAGGCGCAAGTCGGTATCATCATCGCCACCAATCATCGACTCGGACAACACTTCGGCTTCGATAATATCATCTTCGACCGTAAGCAAGGACGGTAACCTCGACGACACCTTGTACTCCCTTGCCATTAACTTGATAGCTTCGAGCCCTTTTGCGTAGCTTACCCATCGAGACTAGCTTGTTGAGTATTGCCGGGCCACGCCTTAGTGCACCATTTAGTGTTCCGTCCATCCCGTGCATTTACTACTTGTTACCTCGTTGTGTGGCTCGTATATCAAGCATCGTGGCATAGTTAAAAAAAAGCTTTTAAGCAAAAGAGAAGAGAAGCAAAGAGCTTATAAGCAATAGCATCGAGCCTTAGCATACGCGCATCATCTTGGTCACCACATACATAAGCATACTTGGGATAGTGAGACGAGTGGATTCTCTATTAGATTGGTGCACTAGCGTATCTAGCCCATTAGTGCAATTGAGCTAGCGTCTCTCTAGTATCCGTACGACAAGAGCTTTTCCCGTGATTAGACATCTTCGAGCTCACCCCTTGGTTGTGTGGATCCCATTTATCTTCCGTGTGTGTGTCCCTCGTGTTATCTTGGGACGTTGATCTATTTGTCTTATTTGCCATTTGTGAATCTTCTCAACTTTATCAACATCTTGACTAACATTTGCTTGAATTATTTGTGCCTTTCCTAACCAAGCTCCTCCATAGACCATTTACTTGTAGGTGTGAGAAACAATTCCCGGTACCAATTCCCCTATTGTAACATCACGTGGGATCGTACTTGTTACATCCACAATCTTCGGAAAAGGTAACTTTGGTTTTGTTCTCTCATTTTCCTACTCACCACCACTTTCTTATGATGGATAGGCCTGTTCCTCTACCAACCCACTATTCATTGAGCAAGACGACGACATGTCATCATTTGTCCCCAAGAGCCACCTCTTTGGTGCACAACGAGCGCTCCATCAAGAGCAACAAGCAATGAACGACCGCATCGACAACCTCGCCACCGACTTGCGACTCTCCGAGCAACATACACGAGACTACTTCGACAACAAGCTCGACGCGCACAAGGAGAAAAACAAGAATGGACGAGATCCGCGCTTTGTTGGTCAACCGGCCTCCTTCAACTTCTTCCTACTCAAGACGGAGCCACTCAAGTCGACACTCCGATGACACCTTCTCCGGCTCAAGTACACCGTCATTGACCATTCTTCGACGAGCCGCGCGCCAAGACCGTCATGCATCTCGCAACCCGCTACACGCCAAGCATTCACAAGAGCAAGTCGATGAGCAAGTTCCTCGTCCTCAATCGCGAACGGCACAATAAAGAGGAAGCTCTTCGAGAAGAAATCCAAGAGAGGAACTACCAACCACGTGTGCATCGTCAAGCTCCACCTCAACCTCAAGTTCAACAAGCGCAAGTTGATCATGGACTTCCTCCGTGCCAAGAGCGACACCAAGTGGAACAAGTGCTTCAAGACCCTCCTCCACGCCAAGAGCAACATCATGAGGAGTGAGCATTCGAGGACTTTCCAAGGCAAGAGCGATATCGTAACCGCTATCAAGATGAAGAGGAACACTATGGAAAACTCAAATTCACAATGCCCAAGTTCAATGGAAGCAATGATCCGGAAGAATACCTCTCATGGGCATTGAAGGTCGACAAAATCTTTCGTTTGCACAACTATGAGGAAGAGAAGAAGATCGCAATGGCATCACTTGAGTTCCAAGACTATGTGCTCATATGGTGGGAACAAGTCCTTGAGCGCCGAGAAGCGAGAGGTGACCCTCCAATCACCACTTGGGCTCAAATGAAGGATTTCATGCGAGCATGATTTGTGCCCACCTACTACAACCGCGATCTCTTCAAGAAGCTACAACTCCTCAAGCAAGGAACAAAGTGTGTTGAAGAATACTACAAGGAAATGGAGATAGCCATGATTCGAGCCAATGTCAAGGAAGATGATGAGCAAACAATGGCACGATTCTTGAATGGACTCAATCATCCCATCAAGAAGATCGCCGACTTCCAACCCTACTCCAACCTCATCGAGCTAGTGCATCAAGCGACCAAGGCGGAACATCAAGTGCAAGATGACTTCAAGTACGCCAAGTACTCATCCAAGACATACGGCTTCTCCAACAATCAAACTTCAACAACTCCTCCAACATCTACTTCAACCAAGCCTTCTCCAAGCAACGACGACTAGATAACATACAAGAAACCTTCGTCAAGTTCAAGTCGTCTTCCTCCTACTACAAGCAACTACAAGCCGCGTGCTTCTTCCTCCACTCCGACCGATGAGACCGTCAAGACAAGTTCAATCAAGAGCTTCACATGTGGCGGCCGAGGCCACAAGTCCTTCCAATGCACCAACAAGCGCACCATGATCCTCAGCGACGATGGCACCTACGACTCAATGAGTGAAGATGAAATGGAAGCTCTTGATCAAGTGGCCATGCACCGGCGCTTGAACGAGGATGAAGATGATCAAGTCTTTTGTGATGAAGATATGAGCCCCGCTCTCGTTGTCTCCAAGGTTTTGACACTTCAACATCAACAAGAAGAAGACCAACGATGCCATATCTTCCACACCAAGGCCGGCATCAATGGAAGGTCCGTCAAGGTCATCATCGATGGAGGTAGTTGCCACAACTTGGCAAGTGAAGAACTATGCTCCAAGCTTCAATTGGTCAAGAGGAAGCACCCGCACCCCTACAAGGTTCAATGGCTAAGTGACTCCGGCACTATACGAGTTGAGCATACGGTCCAACTATACTTCAAAATTGGTGCATATGAGGACACTTTGGAGTGTGATGTGGTCCCAATGACCGTTTGCCACCTCCTTCTTGGTCGACCATGGCAATTCGACCGTGGCGTCGTCCACAATGGGCGTACCAATCACTATAGCTTCAAGATGAAAGGGAAGGAATATGTGCTACGACCTATGTCTCCTAGTCAAGCGATAGCCGACAAGCAAGCCACCCACCATAGAGAGAAGAGTGAGAAAGTGAGCCACCAAAACATGAGTGAGAGCAACAAGCCAAACTTGAGCGCCTCTTCGCCTAGAGAGAAAAACCTCATACTATTCGCCACAAAAAGTGAGATGAGAGAAGTGTGTGAGAACCCATCGAGTGTGATGCACTTTGTCCTTGTGTGCAAGGATGGGGAACCAAAAACTAACACCACTCACGAGCTACCTTTGGTGTTTTAATCTCTTTTTCAGGAATTTCAAGATGTTTTCCCCAATGAGCTACCTCCGGGTCTACCTCCTCTACGAGGCATTGAGCATCGAATCGACCTCATTACCGGAGCGCCACTTCCCAACAAAGCTCCATACCGTGTCAATCCCGAAGAAACCAAGGAGATTCAACGGCAAGTACAACAACTAATCTACAACGGTCATGTATGTGAAAGCTTAAGCCCTTGTGCCATTCCCGTTATACTTGTGCCTAAGCCCAATGGAAGTTTCCGCTTGTGTTCTGATTGTAGACGTATAAATGCTATCACCGTTCGCTATAGGCATCCCATTCCTCGCTTAGATGATATGCTTGATGAACTTAGTGGAGCCAACTTTTTCTCTAAAATTGACCTTAAAAGTGGCTATTATCAAATCCGCATACAAGAAGGTGATGAATGGAAAACTGCTTTCAAAACAAAATTTGGCTTATATGAGTGGTTAATCATGCCTATGGGTTTATCGGAGGCTCTCGGTACTTTCGTGCGTCTCATGCATCATGTACTTCGCCCTTATATTGGAGTCTTTGTTGTGGTTTACTTCGATGATATTCTTGTGTTTAGCAAAACCATGAAAGAACATCTTGATCATGTTAGGGTTGTTTTGCAAACACTTCGCAAGGAAAGTCAGGGATAATTAGATTTATGCCCCTAGTTGTGTCCCACTCATGTGTTTTACCCCTAATTCCCAAAAGTCACCGGTTCTGTCCAAGTCACTTTGCTCCTCTTATGCTTTTGTCCTTCGACCGTTTGACTGTCAGTTTGAAAACTTCATAACTAATTCATACTAAATCAGAAAAATGCAAATAAGATGCCAAAATGTTCAGAAAAACATCACCTATATGTCAGTGTCATTTGCATTCATGAAAAAAGTGTTGGAAAGTGCACATTCGAGTTTTAGCTCTTTTGATACCACCATAATAGTAAACTCTAGAAAAATTCAAAATAAATATGGTGGCAAAGAACGAGAAATGTTCTAAGTGCTTGCCAAGTTTCATTAGGGAACGACATTCGTGGAAGTCGTGGCAAAAAAATAATCTATTTTGGAGTGCTGATTGTTATTTTTGCTGCGGCACCCACGAATGTTATTCTGTAATGAAACTTGGCAGACACTTAAAACATTTGTCATTCTTTGCCACCAAATATTTTTTGAACTTTTTTGAACTTTTTCAGATTTTACTATTCATGGTGGTAGCATAAGAGCTAAAACTCAGATGGGCACTTTCCAAAACTTTTTTCATGAATGCCAATGACACTGACATATAGGTGATGTTTTTCTAAACATTTTGGTATCTTATTTGCATTTTTCTGATTTAGTATGAATTAGTTATGAAGTTTTCAAACTGACAGTCAATCGGTCAAAGGGCAAAAGCATAAGAGGAGCAAACTGACTTGGACATAACCGGTGACTTTTGGGAATTAGGGGTAAAACAGACGAGTGGGACACAACTAGGGGCATAAATCTAATTATCCCAAGTCTTTATGCCAACATGAAAAAGTGCACATTTGGTGTTGACAAAGTGGTTTTCTTGGGTTTCGTTGTCTCTTCCAAGGGTGTCCATGTTGATGAAACTAAAATTGAAGCAATTAAACTTGGCCCCAACCCACCAATTTGCAACAAGTGTGAAGTTTTCTGGGTCTTGCGGGTTTTTATCGTCGCTTTGTGAAAAACTTTAGCACTATTGCCGCCCCTTTGCATGCTTTGAGTAAGAAGAATGCTCCTTTTGTTTGGGGATCTTTGCAATCAACCGCTTTTGATGAGTCAAATGTTTGCCTACTCATGCTCCGATTCTTGCTTTGCCCAACTTTGACAAAACTTTTGAGGTTCATTGTGATGCAAGCGGTACCGGAATTGGCAGAGTTTTGATGCAAGAGAAATGAGCAATTGCATATTTTAGTGAAAAACTCTCCAGTGCTCAACTTAACTATCCCATCTATGACAAAGAATTGTATGCTTTAGTGCGTGTCCTACATGTTTGGGAACATTATCTTAGACCTCATGTGTTTGTCATACATACCGATCATGAAACGCTTAAGTACTTAAAAGGTCAAACTAAGTTGAACAAGCATCATGCCAAATGGAGTGAATTTATTGAATCTTTCCCATATGTGATCAAGTACATTAAGGGCAAGGAAAATGTAGTTGCCGATGCACTTTCTCCCATATGCACGCTTGTCACTAAACTCGGGTTGAATGTTATTGGCTTTGAGCACATAAAAGACTTGTATGCTAATGATCCATCTTTTGCACCTCATTATGCTAAATGTTTGACGCATACATCTTGGGAACACTATTACATCAAGGATAGTTATCTTATGAGAGCTAACAAACTAGGCATTCCCGAGTCTTCTCTTCGTTTGCTCCTTTTGCAAGAGGCTCACAGAGGCGGACTGATGGGACACTTTGGACGCGACAAGAGTTTCGCCACGCTCTCCAAGAACTACTTTTGGCCCAAGATGTTCCGCGACGTCTCATGCTTCACCACCCGATGCTCAACATGTCGCAAAGCTAAGTCTAAAGCTCAATCTCATGGTCTTTACATGCCTCTTCCTATTCCTTATCAACCTTGGGAAGACATTAGTATGGATTTTGTACTTGGTTTGCCTAGAACCCAAAATGGAAAGGATTCCGTGTTTGTTGTTGTGGACCGATTTTCTAAGATGGCACATTTCATTCCGTGCAACAAGATAGACGATGCTTCACACGTTGCAAATCTCTTTTGTAGGGAAATCTTGCGCCTCCATGGAGTACCAAAGACAATCATCTCTGACCGCGACGTCAAGTTCTTGAGTTACTTTTGGAAGACTCTATGCGCCAAGCTCGGAATCAAGCTCTTGTTCTCATCCGCATACCATCCTCAAACCGACGGCTAAACAGAGGTGACGAACCGGACACTATCCACTCTACTTCTCGTGTTGATCAAGAAGAACATCAAGGAGTGGGAGGCATGTCTACCCATCGCCGAGTACACCTACAACCGTGCAAGACATTCGACTACCGGCAAGTCCCCCTTCGAGGTCGTCTACGGCTTCAACCTGTTGTCCCCATTGGACATTCTACCTCTACCTCTACAAGAGCGCACCAACATGGATGCAAGTGCACGAGCAAGCTACATCAAGAAGTTGCATGAAGATACAAGGAACATCATCGTGTAGGAGATATGCCCTAGAGGCAATAATAAATGATATTATTTATCTTCGAGTTCATAATTATGTTTATGTTCCATGCTATAACTGCAATGATTCTCGAGTCTGCAATATCCACGAGGCTCGGAGGAAGACTCATATGCACGTGTGGAATAATAAATGGTAAGAAGTATTCCTAGTTTGGCCTCTAAGACTAGCTCAAGTGTTGCATGATGGTTCCGTTTTCCTGATCATGGGCATGTCTATGCCAGCAACTTTGAGGGCACAATGTTAAGAGAACATTTGTGTTGAATCGACCCGGTTTGATGTTATGCTATGAGATTCATTCGTCACAAGTTAATGGTAAATAACACAGAGATGGTTAATGTTTGCATGATTCCTTAGACCATGAGAGTATCGAGTTTCTTCATGCTTGCTTCATGAACTTTGGGGTTTGTTAAACGTCATCCGTAAATGGGTGGTTATTACGGCGGCTTACGGGTTCATGGAAAAGTGTGTCAAGTAACTTGATAGCTCAAGATTGGGATTTTCTCCTCCGACGATGGAGAGATATTCTCGGGCCCTCTCGGTGTTACGGTATCCATCATCGTCTAGCCAGACACAGTGTGATTTGATCACAGGGATGCCAGAACACGGTAACGAGAAAAGAGAACAATATCGGTAACGAGGTAACTGGCATAGTGGACAAGTTGTTGATCCATGGGAATGCCAATATGTCTCACCTCGGGTATTTGTAACATATCGCGAAGCAACAGGAATAGCACACGGCAACTGTGATGAGGACATCAATACCATTGTTACACCCACAGCCCCTACTGTTACATATACGGGACCAATTACTAGAGCTCGCGCACGCCAATTAAATTACCAGGTACTTTTGTTTCTTGGTAATGATTCTAATGTTCATGAGAATATGCTGCTGCCTAAATTGGATACATTTGTTTTGCTTACAAATGAAGGGCCTAGCTTGGAGAAGGATGAACATTGGAGCAAGAACACGCATGGAGTTGATGGCATGCGCAAGGGGATCAAGAACGGAGTTACAAGTGATGATTTCAGGACTTTGAAGCCACCATAAGGAGTGCATGAAGCCTTGGACGAAATATACAAGATGCCACTTCATAATATTCGTCCATAGGCTATTCTAGGTGCTGCGTCACCTTATTATTGGGCCAGGCCCATGTAATTTCGAAATACATAAGTATAGGCTATTTTTAGAGTCCGTATGTGTGGGGAAACAAGAGATAGGGTTGATTTCGGACCCCTCCACCAAGGGTCACGAAATTCCCCCCCTCTTCCTCCATATATACAGCCCTTAGGGCATTGTTTAGACTTTGGGTTTTGTTTAGATTAAAAGTTCGCCATAGCTGCAACTTCGCGTACTTCGTTTGTGTTCAACGACCAGACAAAGGCGTCACAGAACCCCACCTTGATCAATAAAGCTTTCATCTTATATTCGCAATATCCAGATTGCAATCTTAGTTTCTTGCTTGTTCTTCGTTTGCTCGCAGGAAACAGACCCTCGTGGTCAGGTTGATCGTGCTCCGGCGTGGTCAATAACCTCTCGGAGTTGGTTTAGCGATTGCTAAGGCGCGACGTCCTCGCACGTTCGTAGTCGGATCGTCAAAGTCGACTTCCACCAAAGCGATATCCATCATCTCATCGAAAGACGGGACACCTTTGCCTCTATCAAGTGGTATCAGATTTCCAGGTTGCTCGGTGAGATTTTATAGTTTTTCGTAGATTAGATCGAGTCTGTTCTTCATACCTACAGTCCACGAAAAAGCCACAAAAAAATTAGGGTTAGTTCATCATATTCGGACCAATCTGAGCCTTTGCATAATCTTTTTAGGGTTTTTGCTTTGTTGAATTTGCGGTTGCATCGTCGTGTCAAGTTGCTGGTCTTAGAGTCTAGTCTTTTAGAGTTTCGAGTTATGGTCATAAGTTGTCACGCCGTCGCCGCACCATCATCATCGCCCATCTACCACTTTTGCTTATCCGCCACCGCTCTGAATCCGTATCCATATACCACCACCAATCTGTATCCATATACCACCACCGCTACCATATACCACCACCGCTGCCATATACCACAACCATATATCCACCACCAATCCGAGTTCTTCTCATATTAGGTTTGTTCTTGACATCCATCTAAATTCCGATTCGTGTTTCCTTGCCTGCGTAGGTCTCGGAAAAAAAAATATTGCATATATGCATATTTGTCAGGTGATTTCTAGTGCAAACTATTCAATAATCTATTTATGTTATCCAGAACAAAAATACTTCACACACTTTTGTGTTTTGTCTAATTGCAGGTGTATGGGACATTTGTACAATCCACATATGAAGATAAGGTAGAAAGAGATGTTTATTTGCTGTCCAAAAAGTTCTCTCACGTCACTTTTGGCCCAAGAGAAGATAGAGTCCAAGTCTCTCACGTTCTGGATTCAGATTCGGACTGCACAGACATACCTGACTCAAAACGCACACAAGTTTTTCATACGGACTCCGAATTGGGTGATTCTTTTTTTGTTGGAAACTAGATTTCGTGCACTTTCCAACCCAATTGGAATCACCTTCAAATTCGTCCGGAGCGTTGAGTTGTGGACGAAACAATCTGATGCTGCAGCAGAATCCGAGTCAAACTACAAGTCCAAAGGTGTTACATCACCTCCACTTGGGCCCATTGGCCTTGTATGACCTAGATTTAGTTTTAGGCTGCCTTGGGACGTCCTCCCACCTCCTTGGCCGCCACCCCTTGCTCCTATATAAGTAGATCCATCTAGTAGCTTTTCCTTGGGATTTGTTTAGTTAAAAGTTAGCCATTGCAACTTCATGTGCTTCGCTTGTGTCCAACGACCAGACCAAGACCACTTTTCGGATCCCCACCATTATCAATACTTCATACATATTCGCGATATTCAGATTGCTTTTATCATATTCTTGCTTGTTCTTCGATTGCTTGCAGGAATAGACCTTCGTGGTCAGGTTGATCGTGCTCCGGCGTGGTTAATAACCTCTCGGAGTTGGTTTAGCGATTGCTAAAGCACAACGTCGTTGCACGTTTGTAGTCGGATCGTCAAAGTCGTCTCCACCAAATCGATAGTTATCATCTCATCGAAAGATCGGGACACCCCGCCTCTATCAAGTGGTATCAGTTTTCAGGTTGCTCGGTGAGAATTTCCAGTTTTCCTAGATTAGATTTATTTTCTTACCTATTGTCCAAGAAAAAGCCACAAAAAAGAGTTAGATCTATTCATCCTTGGTCCAAGCCAGTCTGAGCCTTTGCAATTTTCTTTTCATTGCTTGCATAGTTGAATTATCGGTTGCATCGTCGTGTCGAGTTGCTAGTCTTAGTGTCTAGTTCGTTTAGAGTTTCGAGTTCTGTTCACATTAGTCACGCCACCGCTGCATCATTATCTCTTCCGCTGTCCACCACCCATCCATCAATTTCCACCACGTGCTACCCACCATTCATTGTCATAATAATAGTTGAGATCGTTCACATCTTCACTTGATCCAATCTGCATCTTATCTAGTTTGTTTTGGAAAGAGGGAGAAAAAAGAGAGAGAAAAAAAACGAGAGAAAAAAAAGAGAAAAAAAAGTCAGAGAAAAAAAAGGAGAAAAAAATCAAAAAAATCGGCACAAACTTTTTCAGAGGAAAGTTGGAGACAAAGTTGTTGTATATCCTACTTGGCAGTTGTTTTTCATCATTATCTTCACTGCCGTTGTGATCTTCACTTATATCATGCTGTCAAGAGCTACTTAGTATCCTTCATTGATGCTAGTTGTGCTACGCCGTGACCTCATTAGTGTTCTAGGCTCGCGTCTCTAGTCCGGTCTAGCCTAGGACCAGCACAGTACCGTCGTTGAGCGTTTATTCAACATTGCATCTTTGAATTGATTATTGCTAATCTTTTGCTACCATATATAGCCAACCCAGCTCCACATATTTCTACACCGTGTATACGTACGCTCCCCTGGCAATCGCTTTACTCAATATTCGGAGTTACTTGACACCGCTGGTTGCCGATCACCGCCTGCTGCATGGTAAGAACTTGTAAGACATTGATATTTGCTTTACTGTGAGCGTTTTACCACCACATCCTGGTAGTTATAGGAACATTATTTTTGGGTTTTGTTTCTTGTTCTACTAATCATGACAGGATCCAGAGTCAATTCATGGGCTTTGTCGATCGCGGGAGACGTGCCACCACCTTTGCAAATACCACAACCGTCACGAGAGGTGCACAAACATCCAAATGCACATGATCAGGTTAATGTATCTATACCACCATTTAATGGCCGTTTTAAACCTGCTTTATATATTGAATGGGAGTTCGACATAAAAAATATATTTGCTTCCCATAATTTCGATGAACATAAAAAGGTTAAGGTTGCGGTTGGTTCTTTCACTGGTTATGCTTTGGTTTGGTGGAGTGAATATTGTCGGTTACACCCTGATTATATACCTACTACTTGGGATGATTTGAAACTTGCCATGCGACATACTTTCGTCCCTGCTTATTATACTCGTGACATGATTAAGAAGTTGCAACACTTAAAACAAGGTAGTGAAACTGTAACAAAATATTATGATGATTTACAAACTACCTTGTTGCATTCCTCTTTAGAAGAAAGTGAAGATGATTTTATGGATAGATTTTGGGGAGGATTAAACCGTGATATTCAAGAGATACTAATTCATGAAGAGTGTTATCCTATGGACCATTTGTTTCATCTTGCTTGCAAAGCTGAACAGGAAATAAAACGATGTGTTGGCCACGAGGAGAACAAGCGCACGGTGCACATTCCAAGAGTTGATATGATTGTTCCTTCAACTACTAGGCATACTATGACAACCACATCCGTTGTTGTCAGGACTACATCACCTCCACCATGTGACACATCGCCCTCGAGAGTGGCTACATCATCTGAGTTGATCATAAGAGGTAATGACAAAGGTACTGATCTTCCATCTCTACATGAGAATGATGAATTCCTTGTCAATTTGAATGCACCATCTGATGAGCTACCCACTACTTTGATCACACCACCTATTTTAGAGGACTATGTTGATAATTTGACTTTGCCATGTGATCAAACAACTGAAATACCAACAATTTTGAACCCGTCTTCTCCACTCTTTTCCTAAACTGAAATTGAATATTCCACCATTTGAGGGTAGATATGTTCCTGATATATATCTTACTTGGGAGTTAGAAACTGAACAACGTTTTACATGTTTACAATATCCCGAGGAGAGATGGGTTGCTGCTGCTGTTTGTGCTTTCACTAGTTTTGCATGTGTATGGTGGTCTGAACATTGTAGATTATATCCTATTCCTGCTACTTGGGCTGCTTTGAAAACTGCTATGCGTACTCGTTGGGTTCCACCATATTATCAACGTGAATTGCTTCAAAAATTACAGCGCTTAAGACAAGGAAAAAATTCTGTAGAAGAATATTATCAGGAATTACAAACTGGCATGATTAGATGTCGTATTGTTGAGGAGAATGAAGCTATGCTTGCACGTTTTCTGGGTGGATTAAATAGAGAGATTCAGACCATTCTAGACTATAAGGAGTATACTAATATCACTCGTTTATTCCATCTTGCTTGTAAAGCTGAACGTGAAGTGCAGGATCGACAGGCATTGGCGCGGACTAACTTTTCTACAGGTCGACCTTCATCATGGACACCACGTGCATCATCTACTTCCACACGTTCTGCTACACCGACGCCTCCGTCGGCTGCCACCTCCAACAGTGATACAATAAAGCAGGCACAATCACCACTATCTGCCAAGAGCACACCTTCTGGGCCTGCAAAGAGCTCTTCTTCATCCATGGCATCAACAGGGCAAACACATGATATTATTTGTCGACGTTGCAAGGGTGGAGGTCAATATGCGAGAGAATGCCCATCTAAGCGTGTGATGATTGTTACTGAGGATGGTGGGTATGAATTCGCTAGTGACTATGATGAGGAGACTTTGGCTCTTATTACACGTGACGAACATGGTGGAGATGATTCTGATCATGAGACACAATACATGGCTCCTGAAGACGCTGACAGGTATGAATGTTTAGTTGCTCAATGTGTTTTGAGTGTGCAGGTCACACAAGCTGAGCAAAATCAGAGGCACAATTTGTTCCATACCAAGGGAGTTGTGAAAGAACGTTCTGTGCGCGTCATCATAGATGGAGGGAGCTGCAATAACTTGGCTAGCATGGAGATGGTGGAGAAGCTTTCTCTCACCACAAGACCACATCCACATCCTTACTACATCCAATGGTTCAACAACAGCGGCAAGGTTAAGGTAACACGTACTGTTTGTGTGCATTTTAGTATATCTACATATGCTGATTATGTTGATTGTGATGTGGTACCTATGCAAGCATGTTCCTTATTACTTGGTAGACCATGGCAATTTGATAAAAATTCTGTACACCATGGTAGAAACAATCAGTATACTCTTGTTCATAAGGATAAAAATATTACTTTGCTTCCTATGACTCCTGATTCTATTTTGAAAGATAATATTAATAGAGCTAATAAAGCAAAACAAGAGAAGAATAAGAGTGAAAATCAGATTGTGGCAAAAGAATTTGAGCAACAAATGAAGCCTAATAATAAACCATCTAGTGTTGCTTCTGAAATTAAATTGAAAAGTGCATGTTTATTTGCCACCAAATCTGATATTGATGAGCTAGATTTCAGCAAATCTGTTTGCTATGCTTTTGTGTGCAAAGAGGCATTATTTTCATTCGAGGACGTGCCTTCCTCTTTGCCTCCTGCTGTCACTAACATTTTGCAGGAGTTCGCTGACGTCTTTCCACAAGACGTGCCACCGGGATTACCACCTATTTGTGGGATTGAGCATCAAATTGACTTAATTCCCGGTGCATCATTACCCAACCGTGCACCATACCGTACCAATCCAGAGGAGACGAAGGAGATTATGCGTCAAGTACAAGAACTGCTCGACAAAGGTTATATACGCGAATCCCTTAGTCCTTGTGCTGTTCCTATCATTTTAGTGCCGAAAAAGGATGGTACGTCGCGTATGTGCGTTGATTGTAGAGGCATTAATATTATTACTATTCGTTATCTGTCCTATTCCTAGGCTAGATGATATGCTTGATGAATTGAGTGGCTCTACAATATTCTCCAAAGTTGATTTGCGTAGTGGATACCATCAAATTCGTATGAAATTGGGAGATGAATGGAAAACAGCATTTAAAACTAAGTTTGGATTATATGAGTGGTTAGTCATGCCTTTTGGGTTAACTAATGCACCTAGTACTTTCATGAGGTTAATGAACGAAGTTTTACGTGCTTTCATTGGACGATTTGTGGTAGTTTACTTTGATGACATATTGATTTATAGCAAATCTTTGGAGGAACATTTGGAACATTTATGTGCTGTTTTTATTGCTCTACGTGATGCACGTTTGTTTGGTAACCTTGGAAAGTGCACCTTTTGCACCGACCGAGTATCTTTTCTTGGCTATGTTGTTACTCCACAGGGAATTGAAGTTGATAAAGCCAAGATTGAAGCTATTGAGAGTTGGCCGCAGCCCAAAACGGTCACACAAGTGAGGAGTTTCCTTGGCCTCGCTGGATTCTATAGGCGTTTTGTGAGAGATTTCAGCACCATTGCTGCACCTCTCAATGAGCTTACAAATAAAGATGTGCCGTTTCTGCGGGGTACCGCACAGGAAGAAGCCTTCACGGTATTGAAAGATAAGTTGACACATGCTCCTTTACTCCAACTTCCTGATTTTAATAAGACTTTTGAGCTTGAATGTGATGCTAGTGGAATTGGATTAGGAGGTGTGTTATTACAAGATGGCAAACCTATTGCATACTTTTCTGAAAAATTGAGTGGGCCTAGTCTGAATTATTCTACTTATGATAAAGAATTATATGCTCTTGTTCGGACTTTAGAAACATGGCAACATTATTTATGGCCCAAAGAATTTGTTATACATTCTGATCATGAATCTTTGAAACATATTAAAAGTCAAGCTAAACTGAATCGTAGACATGCTAAATGGGTTGAATTCATTGAGACTTTCCCTTATGTCATTAAACACAAGAAGGAAAAAGAAAATGTTATTGCTGATGCATTGTCTCGTCGCTATACTATGCTTTCACAACTTGACTTCAAAATATTTGGTTTGGAGACCATCAAAGATCAATATGTGCATGATGCTGATTTTAAAGATGTAATGCAGAATTGTAAAGAAGGAAGAATGTGGAACAAGTTTGTCGTTAACGATGGATTTGTGTTTCGTGCTAACAAGCTATGCATTCCAGCTAGCTCCGTTCGTCTTTTGCTGTTGCAGGAGGCGCATGGGGGAGGATTAATGGGACACTTTGGCGTGAAGAAGACGGAGGACGTACTTGCTACACATTTCTTTTGGCCAAAGATGAGACGGGATGTTGAGCGTTTTGTTGCTCGCTGCACTACATGTCAAAAAGCTAAGTCATGACTCAATCCTCATGGTTTATATATGCCTTTGCCTGTACCTAGTGTTCCTTGGGAGGATATATCTATGGACTTTGTTTTAGGTTTACCTCGAACAAAGAAGGGGAGGGATAGCATATTTGTTGTCGTGGATAGATTCTCGAAAATGGCACACTTTATACCATGTCATAAAAGCGATGATGCTGTTAATGTTGCTGATTTGTTCTTTCGTGAAATTATTCGCTTGCATGGTGTGCCAAATACTATTGTTTCAGATCGTGATACTAAATTTCTTAGCCACTTTTGGAGATGTTTATGGGCTAAGTTGGGGACTAAACTGCTATTTAGTACTACTTGTCACCCCCAAACTGATGGACAAACTGAAGTAGTCAATAGAACATTGTCTACTATGCTTAGGGCTGTTTTGAAGAATAATAAGAAAATGTGGGAAGAATGCTTGCCTCATATTGAATTTTCTTATAATCGTTCATTGCATTCTACTACTAAGATGTGCCCTTTTGAAATTGTGTATGGTTTCCTACCTCGTGCACCTATTGATTTGTTGCCTCTTCCATCTTCGGAGAAGGTTAATTTTGATGCTAAAGAACGTTCTGAATTGATTTTAAAAATGCATGAGTTAACTAAGGAAAACATTGAGCGTATGAATGCTAAATATAAACTTGCTGGAGATAAGGGTAGAAAACATGTTGTGTTTGCACCTGGAGATCTTGTTTGGTTACATTTGCGTAAAGATAGATTTCCTAATTTGCGCAAATCAAAGCTAATGCCACGTGTTGATGGTCCTTTTAAGGTGTTAGAGAAAATAAATGATAATGCATATAAACTTGAGCTACCTGCAGATTTTGGGGTTAGTCCCACTTTTAACATTGCAGATTTGAAGCTTTATTTGGGTGAGGAAGATGAGCTTCCGTCGAGGACGACTTCATTTCAAGAAGGGGAGGATGATGAGGACATCAATACCATTGTTACACCCACAGCCCCTACTGTTACATATACGGGACCAATTACTAGAGCTCGCGCACGCCAATTAAATTACCAGGTACTTTCGTTTCTTGGTAATGATTCTAATGTTCATGAGAATATGCTGCTGCCTAAATTGGATACATTTGTTTTGCTTACAAATGAAGGGCCTAGCTTGGAGAAGGATGAACATTGGAGCAAGAACACGCATGGAGTTGATGGCATGCGCAAGGGGATCAAGAACGGAGTTACAAGTGATGATTTCAGGACTTTGAAGCCACCATAAGGAGTGCATGAAGCCTTGGACGAAATATACAAGATGCCACTTCATAATATTCGTCCATAGGCTTTTCTAGGTGCTGCGTCACCTTATTATTAGGCCAGGCCCATGTAATTTCGAAATACATAAGTATAGGCTATTTTTAGAGTCCGTATGTGTGGGGAAACAAGAGATAGGGTTGATTTCGGACCCCTCCACCAAGGGTCACGAAATTCCCCCCCTCTTCCTCCATATATACAGCCCTTAGGGCATCGTTTAGACTTTGGGTTTTGTTTAGATTAAAAGTTCGCCATAGCTGCCACTTCGCGTACTTCGTTTGTGTTCAACGACCAGACAAAGGCGTCACAGAACCCCACCTTGATCAATAAAGCTTTCATCTTATATTCGCAATATCCAGATTGCAATCTTAGTTTCTTGCTTGTTCTTCGTTTGCTCGCAGGAAACAGACCCTCGTGGTCAGGTTGATCGTGCTCCGGCGTGGTCAATAACCTCTCGGAGTTGGTTTAGCGATTGCTAAGGCGCGACGTCCTCGCACATTCGTAGTCGGATCGTCAAAGTCGACTTCCACCAAAGCGATATCCATCATCTCATCGAAAGACGGGACACCTTTGCCTCTATCAAACTGGAGGTTCACTCAAATATTCATTCGTGTGAGTATAGCGGTCAATATGGGTGTCCACGGCTCCGATGTTGATCATTGATCGGAAGGGGTTCCGGGTCATGTCTATACTTCACCGAACCTATAGGGTTACACGCTTAAGGGTCATCTATCTGTTGAATACTAGACAGAGAGTCTGAGAGAAAATCACCGGAAAAGTTTCGGACACTGGAAACGTTTCGGACAGTGGAAAAGGTTCCGCAGAGAGAGGTCATCGGATGAGTTTCGATGATACCGAAAAGTTGTTTCGGGATACACCATTAAGTCAAATTGGTTTCGGCACATGCCTGATAATTCTTGGAGGATGCCAGAATCATTCTGGAAACTTTTTGGAATTTTCTGAGATAAAAACCAGAAATGTTCCAGAGTTGCCGGAGCCACTTCAGATGCGTTTCGCAGATAAAAATCACTAAAACCGGAATTGTTTCGGAACGCGTTGAAAATCATTTTAGTGGGTACTGGAAATGTTCTTAGCCCACATAAATATTTTTAGTTCGATCAGACGCTGAAAAATGTCGTCATGAATAGTGAAAATAAGCTTTATGGTTACTTTATGGAAAGCCACCTTTTGGGGCTTTGCTCCAAAAGATCTTGGGGATGACATGGATGGATAGGAGCCATTTTTTGGGCCCCTCATGGGGGTGTGGCCGGCCACATGGGGTATCCCCCTTGGGGACCCTCTTGTTCATTGGTTTCACTCCTAGGTCCTTGTGGAAGGACTTCATTCATGTGCATTTTGGGTTTTTTTTGTGAAACTACCCCATCCCTTGGGATTTCCTATAAATAGAGGTGGAGGGGCAGCCCTTCACACTCATCCCTTTGCTCTCATACAAGTGCCATGCAATGATCTGGCTTCTTCTCTCCCTCCCAGCGAAATAGTTTCGTAGAGCCGAAAGGCTGTCTGGGTTCCGGCAGGAACTAGTTCTGGACGGCGAAGCCCTGCCGGATAGATGACACCGTATGTGTGCAACTCTGTAGAGAGATCGTAGTTTCGGTCTTAGTTCGTGAGTGCCTCCTGAAGGGCTGTCCGTGTGACCGTCCGAGTTTTGAAGGTCCTCCGAAGGGCTGTCCGAGTGACCGTTCGAGTTTCGAAGGTCCTCCCGGAGGGCTGTCCGCGACACCGTTCGGAGGGTTGTTCGATCGCCTCCCGGAGGGCTGTTTGAGGAGCAGATGAGGGTATACATCCTCGCGGTTGGGAGGTTGTAAATCCTAGCTACGGGGATCTACACCGCCATTTTTCATCGACTCTACTTCCCGCTGTGCTACGAGTCGGTAACGAAAAAGATCAAACCATGTATGCAGTCTCCATAGTGGTCCTGGGCTGGTGCGTACGTCGGAAAATTTTTGTTTTCTGCTGCGTTCCCCTACAGTGGCATCAAGAGCCGTGCTATGCGTAGATGCAGGTTACGATCTAGAATACATGGAGATGTATGGGTATTGCATAATATAATTTTGGAGTAGATGAGATCTATTGCTGAAAATTATTTATGCGGGTGACAGATGAAACCTGCTACCCGACGTTCTTGTTGATTCCCTAGAATTTGCGTTTGCTCAATCTCGAGACAGCATGGTGGAATTTGACAAAGTTCTGGCAATCCGTGATCCTGATTAATCATGGAAGTGCTATCAGTTCTTTGGGTTCTGCCGTAGTCAAAAGAAAGATGAAATTCGCAGATGAAAGGGCATTGCAGATATGATCTGCACGGGGGTCATGCGTATGATGAAGTTTAGAATGGGGCTCGAGATTTAATTATCTCGTGTTTCATACACCCCGAGATGTTAATCTAGCAACTTGAATAATCATACTTGATGATAAAACGTTGGTGGCTACGGTTTAAGTCGAAACCTTAGAAGCCACGAAAAACAAGTTTGCATGAACCGATTAGAAACGTCTAACTTGGTTTTGCAAGAGGGTTTGCATGTGCATGTGATGTGGTATAGCAATGCTCATATTCAATTTGATTATGTATGAGATGACTATATGATGTAAATTGATTAACATGACCAGCATGTCATGATTCGGCATGATGGCTGGAGCCATATGATTGTCACTTTAGTGACCTGCGTGTCAACCTTAAGTAATGCACTTATTTTATTACCTATAGAGATAGCAATATTATTTGGTGCATCGACAAGGTGGTGGCAATCTTCACGAAGGTGAACACCGACGCGAATGCCGAAGACGAAGAAATGAAAGACTTCTCCGTCAGAAAGGGCTATACCATATCATGCTATTATGAATTGCCTGAGATGTTTATCCCTTATGATGCACCCTTCTTGATTGCACGGTAGTCACTTTTTATTAGGGTGATCTCTCACTAAAATATCAAGTAGTTAGTGTTCTCCCAAGTGTAGCACCGTCACGGCACCTATCTTTTCGGGGTGCGCCATGGATGCATGGGTACGAACGATTAGAGAAGTGTGAGGCGGGTGAGGTCAGACTTCGTAGCAAGATCACTTGGTTGTCTTGAGATTCATGGCAGGATCGTCCTGAGCTCGGAACACACGCATCGAAAGATGAGCAAGAGTCACATAGAGATGTGATCGGCAAGTTGGCCTACCGATTAAAATTCCCGTTATGAGATGATGATTCTATGACGATGAGTTGAAGTCTGGATCTTGTATCACTCAAAATTAGTTATGAGAGATATTGATTTGAGTGGGAGCGCACTCTTGAATTAACATGTTTAATTCTCAGTGCAATTAATTATGAACACTATCTAAGTGTTTCTTGCAAAATAGTTGCAGAATAATGGCTCGCGTTTCCACCTTCCTTGTTAAAATTGAATAACTGTTAAATATCTGGTTAAAACTTTACGATTGGTAACGTAATATGAGGATTGTCCTCAAAAGTGCCGAGAAGGACTTTGTCCTATCGCATCCTTTCCGTATACTCCCGCTAAATGCTATGGATGATGAGACTCTCGTCCTTCGATCTAAAAGCTAGAATTCTGTTACGGTCAAGTGGAATATGTTTGCTTCCATGAAACCCAAACTTCGAAAGTTGGGATAGTTATATGATATTCATGGAACTGAAAATTAATTTTCAGATACAAACAAAGGCTGAAAGATATGAAATATCCAAAGTAATGTTTGTTTGCAAGTATTAGTAAAAGTGTTTACTATGCATTTGACTGTTGGGAAAGGGATCCAGAAGAACGCTGTCATATGATGAAAGGTGAATAAAACGACAACTTAGAGAGAAAGGAAGTGTCCAAAGGGTGTTAGTGTGACTTACACGCCTAGGAAGTCCGGGGCTAACGCCACTCTTAAGTTGGGTGCTTCTTTTGCGAGTAGGAGAAATACTAAAAGTTAAACTGTTAGGAGTATAAAGGTAGAAAGAAAGATGACTGGAATATCCAGCTCATGTATGAATGTCATGCAAGTTTTTGATGTATAAGTAGGCTGGTCAAAGATATAGTTCTTGGGAATTATGGTTAAACATGTTAATCACTAATTCTTGGGTATTGTGAGTTAATCACAAAGATACCCGCTTGATTGCATTCTGTTGCGAATCAATGTAAGAGCTACTATGGCCTAAAAAGACTAGCCAGAAATGAGGTTAAGGTATACACAGGGAACATAGTAAATGTTACTATACCTTCCATTGGTGTATTGCCGTCTATATTTATTTTCATAATTCATTTAGAGTTTTACAAACTCTAGCCCATTGCATCAGGTGATAAAGGCTAAGGTGTCCCGTCTTTCGATGAGATGATGGATTTCGCTTTGGTGGAAGTCGACTTTGACGATCCGACTACGAACGTGCGAGGACGTCGCGCCTTAGCAATCGCTAAACCAACTCCGAGAGGTTATTGACCACGCCGGAGCACGATCAACCTGACCACGAGGGTCTGTTTCCTGCGAGCAAACGAAGAACAAGCAAGAAACTGAGATTGCAATCTGGATATTGCGAATATAAGATGAAAGCTTTATTGATCAAGGTGGGGTTCTGTGACGCCTTTGTCTGGTCGTTGAACACAAACGAAGTACGCGAAGTTGCAGCTATGGCGAACTTTTAATCTAAACAAAACCCAAAGTCTAAACGGTGCCCTAAGGGCTGTATATATGGAGGAAGAGAGGGGGAATTTCGTGGCCCTTGGTGGAGGGGTCCGAAATCAACCCTATCTCTTGTTTCCCCACACATACGGACTCTAAAAATAGCCTATACTTATGTATTTCGAAATTACATGGGCCTGGCCCAATAAAAAGGTGACGCAGCACCTATAATAGCCTCTGGACGAAATTTATGAAGTGGCATCTTGTATATTTCGTCCAAGGCTTCATGCACTCTTATGGTGGCTTCAAAGTCCTGAAATCATCACTTGTAACTTCGTTCTGGTTCCCCTTGTGCATGGCATCTTCTCCATGCTTGCTCTTGCTCCAATGTCCATCCTTCTCCAAGCTAGGCCCTTCATTTGTAAGCAAAACAAATGTATCCAATTTAGGCAGCATCATATTCTCATGAACATTAGAATCATTACCAAGAAACGAAAGTACCTGATAATTTAATTGGCGTGCGCGAGCTCTAGTAATTGGTCCAGTATATGTAGCAGTAGGGGCTGTGGGTGTAACAATGGTATTGATGTCCTCATCATCCTCCCCTTCTTGAAATGAAGTCGTCCTCGACGGAAGCTCATTTTCCTCACCCAAATAAGGCTTCAAATCTGCAATGTTAAAAGTGGGACTAACCCCAAAATCTGCAGGCAACTCAAGTTTATATGCATTATCATTTACTTTCTCCAACACCTTAAAGGGACCAGCAGCACGTGGCATTAGCTTTGATTTGCGCAAATCAGGAAATCTATCCTTACGCAAATGTAACCAAACAAGATCTCCAGGTGCAAACACAACATGCTTTCTACCCTTATCTCCAGCAAGTTTATATTTAGCATTCATACGCTCAATGTTTTCCTTAGTTAACTCATGCATTTTTAAAATCAATTCAGCACGTTCTTTAGCATCAAAATTAACCTTCTCCGAAGATGGAAGAGGCAACAAATCAATAGGTGCACGAGGTAGGAAACCATACACAATTTCAAAAGGGCACATCTTAGTAGTAGAATGCAATGAACGATTATAAGCAAATTCAATATGAGGCAAGCATTCTTCCCACATTTTCTTATTATTCTTCAAAACAGCCCTAAGCATAGTAGACAATGTTCTATTGACTACTTCAGTTTGTCCATCAGTTTGGGGGTGACAAGTAGTACTAAATAGCAGTTTAGTCCCCAACTTAGCCCATAAACATCTCCAAAAGTGGCTAAGAAATTTAGTATCACGATCTGAAACAATAGTATTTGGCACACCATGCAAGCGAATAATTTCACGAAAGAACAAATCAGCAACATTAACAGCATCATCGCTTTTATGACATGGTATAAAGTGTGCCATTTTCGAGAATCTATCCACGACAACAAATATGCTATCCCTCCCCTTCTTTGTTCGAGGTAAACCTAAAACAAAGTCCATAGATATATCCTCCCAAGGAACACTAGGTACAGGCAAAGGCATATATAAACCATGAGGATTGAGTCGTGACTTAGCTTTTTGACATGTAGTGCAGCGAGCAACAAAACGCTCAACATCCCGTCTCATCTTTGGCCAAAAGAAATGTGTAGCAAGTACGTCCTCCGTCTTCTTCACGCCAAAGTGTCCCATTAATCCTCCCCCATGCGCCTCCTGCAACAGCAAAAGACGAACGGAGCTAGCTGGAATGCATAGCTTGTTAGCACGAAACACAAATCCATCGTTAACGACAAACTTGTTCCACATTCTTCCTTCTTTACAATTCTGCATTACATCTTTAAAATCAGCATCATGCACATATTGATCTTTGATGGTCTCCAAACCAAATATTTTGAAGTCAAGTTGTGAAAGCATAGTATAGCGACGACACAATGCATCAGCAATAACATTTTCTTTTCCCTTCTTGTGTTTAATGACATAAGGGAAAGTCTCAATGAATTCAACCCATTTAGCATGTCTACGATTCAGTTTAGCTTGACTTTTAATATGTTTCAAAGATTCATGATCAGAATGTATAACAAATTCTTTGGGCCATAAATAATGTTGCCATGTTTCTAAAGTCCGAACAAGAGCATATAATTCTTTATCATAAGTAGAATAATTCAGACTAGGCCCACTCAATTTTTCAGAAAAGTATGCAATAGGTTTGCCATCTTGTAATAACACACCTCCTAATCCAATTCCACTAGCATCACATTCAAGCTCAAAAGTCTTATTAAAATCAGGAAGTTGGAGTAAAGGAGCATGTGTCAACTTATCTTTCAATACCGTGAAGGCTTCTTCCTGTGCGGTACCCCACAGAAAAGGCACATCTTTCTTTGTAAGCTCATTGAGAGGTGCAGCAATGGTGCTGAAATCTCTCACAAAACGCCTATAGAATCCAGCGAGGCCAAGGAAACTCCTCACTTGTGTGACCGTTTTGGGCTGCAGCCAACTCTCAATAGCTTCAATCTTGGCTTTATCAACTTCAATTCCCTGTGGAGTAACAACATAGCCAAGAAAAGATACTCGGTCGGTGCAAAAGGTGCACTTTCCAAGGTTACCAAACAAACGTGCATCACGTAGAGCAATAAAAACAGCACGTAAATGTTCCAAATGTTCCTCCAAAGATTTGCTATAAATCAATATGTCATCAAAGTAAACTACCACAAATCGTCCAATGAAAGCACGTAAAACTTCGTTCATTAACCTCATGAAAGTACTAGGTGCATTAGTTAACCCAAAAGGCATGACTAACCACTCATATAATCCAAACTTAGTTTTAAATGCTGTTTTCCATTCATCTCCCAATTTCATACGAATTTGATGGTATCCACTACGCAAATCAACTTTGGAGAATATTGTAGAGCCACTCAATTCATCAAGCATATCATCTAGCCTAGGAATAGGATGACGATAACGAATAGTAATATTATTAATGCCTCTACAATCAACGCACATACGTGATGTACCATCCTTTTTCGGCACTAGAATAATAGGAACAGCACAAGGACTAAGGGATTCGCGTATATAACCTTTGTCGAGAAGCTCTTGTACTTGACGCATAATCTCCTTCGTCTCCTCTGGATTGGTACGGTATGGTGCACGGTTTGGCAGTGAAGCACCGGGAATTAAGTCAATCTGATGCTCAATCCCTCGAATAGGCGGTAATCCCGGTGGCACGTCTTGTGGAAAGACGTCAGCGAACTCCTGCAAAATGTTAGTGATAGCAGGAGGCAAAGAGGAAGGCACGTCCTCGAATGAAAATAATGCCTCTTTGCACACAAAAGCATAGCAAACAGATTTGCTAAAATCTAGATCATCAATATCAGATTTGGTGGCAAGTAAACATGCACTTTTCAATTTAATTTCAGAAGCAACACTAGGTTGTTTATTATTATTAGGCTGCATTTGTTGCTCAAATTCTTTTGCCACAATCTGATTTTCACTCTTAGTTTTCTCCTGTTTTGCTTTATTAGCTCTATTAATATCATCTTTCAAAATGGAATCAGGAGTCATAGGAAGCAAAGTAATATTTTTATCCTTATGAACAAGAGTATACTGATTGTTTCTACCATGGTGAATAGAATTTTTATCAAATTGCCATGGTCTACCAAGTAATAAGGAACATGCTTGCATAGGTACCACATCACAATCAACATAATCAGCATATGTAGAGATACTAAAATGTACACGAACAGTACGTGTTACCTTAACCTTGCCGCTGTTGTTGAACCATTGGATGTAGTAAGGATGTGGATGTGGTCTTGTGGTGAGAGATAGCTTCTCCACCATCTCCATGCTAGCCAAGTTGTTGCAACTCCCTCCATCTATGATCACGCGAACAGAACGTTCCTTCACAACTCCCTTTGTATGGAACAAATTATGCCTCTGATTTTGCTCAGCTTGTGTAACCTGCACACTCAAAACACGTTGAGTAACTAAACATTCATACCTGTCAGCATCTTCAGGAGCCATGTATTGCGTCTCATGATCAGAATCGTCTCCACCGTGTTCGTCACGTGTAATAAGAGCCAAAGTCTCCTCATCAAAGTCACTAGCGGACTCATACCCACCATCCTCAGTAACAATCATCACGCGCTTAGATGGGCATTCTCTCGCATAATGACCTCCACCCTTGCAACGTCGACAAATAATATCATGTGTTTGCCCTGTTGATGCCATGGATGAAGAAGAGCTCTTTGCAGGCCCAGAAGGTGTGCTCTTGGCAGATAGTGGTGATTGTGCCTGCTTTATTGTATCACGGTTGGAGGTGGCAGCCGACGGAGGCGCCGGTGTAGCAGAACGGGAGGAAGTAGATGATGCACGTGGTGTCCATGATGAAGGTCGACCTGCAGAAAAGTTAGTCCGCGCCAATGCCTGTCGATCCTGTACTTCACGTTCAGCTTTACAAGCAAGATGGAATAAACGAGTGATATTAGTATACTCCTTATAGTCTAGAATGGTCTGAATCTCTCTATTTAATCCACCCAGAAAACGTGCAAGCATAGCTTCATTCTCCTCAACAATACCACATCTAATCATGCCAGTTTGTAATTCCTGATAATATTCTTCTACAGAATTTTTTCCTTGTCTTAAGCGCTGTAATTTTTGAAGCAATTCACGTTGATAATATGGTGGAACCCAACGAGTACGCATAGCAGTTTTCAAAGCAGCCCAAGTAGCGGGAATAGGATATAATCTACAATGTTCAGACCACCATACACATGCAAAACTAGTGAAAGCACAAACAGCAGCAGCAACCCGTCTCTCCTCGGGATATTGTAAACATGTAAAACGTTGTTCAGTTTCTAACTCCCAAGTAAGATATATATCAGGAACATATCTACCCTCAAATGGTGGAATATTCAATTTCAGTTTAGGAATATGGACATCATCTCGTACCTGAGGTGGTGGTGCAGGCCTACCATTACGAATATATACCTGAGGTCGACCTGGTGGTGGTGGTGCTGGTGGCTGCACGTAGTGCTGATTTTGATCAACCTCATCCTCATAATCGCCCGCATACTCAACATCCTCCTGGGTACCACCAGCAGCAGTAGCAGGGGCGAAAGAAGCATCAACAACATGAACAGCAGCACCAGAAGTTTGGCCATCCTCAATAGGAACACGCCTCGCTCGTCCATACTGATTCGAAAGGATGCGTTGTTGTTGTTGTTGTTGTTGTTGGAGAGGTGCGTTAGGTGCAGCGGGTGGTGGTGGTGGAAGACGCGCGAGCAATTCATTAAATTTGTTATCGAGCTTTGTTTCGAACGTCTTCTCCATGCCATCTATCTTCTCCATGGCCTCTTCAAATCTGTTTAGCACATCTTGCACCTGTCCACTCATCATTTGCTGAAACTTATCATGAAGCTCCTTGTTCGATAAATTCTCCCAGTCAGTCACGTCGGCTTGTGATCCTGGCATGGTTAGCAGCAATAGAAACACACAAGAATATGATCCTACAGACTACGAACAAGTGGTGGTGGTGGGTGTCACAAATCCGTCAAGCAAAACTCAAATTCTTACCAGTTCTTACCCAGCAGCTGATGAGGACATGACTACCTTGGATATGACCAAAAATATTGCATATATGCATATTTGTCAGGTGATTTCTAGTGCAAACTATTCAATAATCTATTTATGTTATCCAGAACAAAAATACTTCACACACTTTTGTGTTTTGTCTAATTGCAGGTGTATGGGACATTTGTACAATCCACATATGAAGATAAGGAAGAAAGAGATGTTTATTTGCTGTCCAAAAAGTTCTCTCACGTCACTTTTGGCCCAAGAGAAGATAGAGTCCAAGTCTCTCACGTTCTGGATTCAGATTCGGACTGCACAGACGTACCTGACTCAAAACGCACACAAGTTTTTCATACGGACTCCGAATTGGGTGATTCTTTTTTTGTTGGAAACTAGATTTCGTGCACTTTCCAACCCAATTGGAATCACCTTCAAATTCGTCCGGAGCGTTGAGTTGTGGACGAAACAATCTGATGCTGCAGCAGAATCCGAGTCAAACTACAAGTCCAAAGGTGTTACATCACCTCCACTTGGGCCCATTGGCCTTGTACGACCTAGATTTAGTTTTAGGCTGCCTTGGGACGTCCTCCCACCTCCTTGGCCGCCACCCCTTGCTCCTATATAAGTAGATCCATCTAGTAGCTTTTCCTTGGGATTTGTTTAGTTAAAAGTTAGCCATTGCAACTTCGTGTACTTCGTTTGTGTCCAACGACCAGACCAAGACCGCTTACGGATCCCCACCTTTATCAATACTTCATATATACTCGCAATATTCAGATTGCTTTTATCATATTCTTGCTTGTTCTTCGATTGCTTGCAGGAATAGACCTTCGTGGTCAGGTTGATTGTGCTCCGGCGTGGTCAATAACCTCTCAGAGTTGGTTTAGCGATTGCTAAGGCGCAACGTCGTGCACGCTTGTAGTCGGATCGTCAAAGTCATCTTCACCAAATCGATAGTTATCATCTCATCGAAAGATCGGGACACCCCCGCCTCTATCACTTGAGCACAAAAATTCCTGGTTCCACAGGTAACTTGAGTGCGGCGCACTTTGACAGGCCGTCTGCAATGTCGTTCTGAGCTCTTGGAACGTGTTCCATCTGCAGGCCATCAAAATGTTCTTCTAGCTTCCTCACTTCATCAATGTATGCTTCCATCAACGGACTTTGATAATCTTTGTTTACTTGACGGACGACAAGCTGTGAGTCACCCCTGACAATAAGCTTCCTGATCCCAAGGTCTGCCGCGATCCTGAGTCCGGCAAGCAAGCCTTCATACTCTGCAGTATTGTTTGTTGCTTGCTCCTTGGGAAAGTGCATCTGGACCACGTACTTGAGGTGCTCTCCGGTGGGTGCGACAAGTAGTACGCCCGCACCGGCACCTTGCAGCGAGAAGGCACCGTCAAAGTACATGATCCATTCTTTGCTCGCTTCCTTGACGGGGATGCTCCTCTCCGGAGTTTCTTCATCAGGTGTTGGCATCCATTCTGCTATGAATTCTGCCAATGCTCGGCTCTGGATAGTTGAGGTACTCTCAAACTTGAGGCCAAAGCTTGACAATTCCAGTGCCCACTCGACAATCCTGCCTGTTGCCTCTGGATTCTGCAATATCCTCTTCAACGGAAAGCGAGTGACCACTGTGATTTCATGTTCTTGAAAGTAATGGCGCAGCTTCCTCGAGGCCATGAGAAGGCCGAAAAGCAACTTCTGCACACCAGAGTACCTTGATCTAGCCCCCTGCAGAAGGGAACTGACAAAGTAAACTGGGCGCTGCACCATCTTCTTCTGTTTCTCTTCTTGTGGCTGCGCAGATCCATCCTTGTCGGGACCAGAGCTTGTCGGGGAAGCCCCCTGCTTGTCGCTGGATTCGCTTGTCGCGGTCGCTGGCTCATCATCCGCTTCCCTCTCCGCTACTAACGCAGCCCTAACCACTTGATTGATTGCCGCCAGATATAGCAGCAACTTCTCTTGTGGCTTAGGTGCGACAAGTATTGGAGTGGAGGATAGGTATCTCTTCAAGTCCTGCAGCGCAGCCTCCGCTTCCGGAGTCCATTTCATTGGACCTGCCTTTTTTAAAAAATTTAAAAATGGCAGGGCGCGCTCAGCAGACTTAGAGATGAACCTACTGAGAGCAGCAACGCAGCCGGCAAGCCTTCGCACGTGCTTGACTCGCTTCGGTGCTTCGATTTGCTCGATGGCCTTGATCTTGTCGGGATTGGCTTCGATCCCCCGCTGAGACACAAAGAATCCGAGAAGCTTGCCGGGAGGGACTCCAAATGATGAGGACATGACTACCTTGGATATGACCAAAAATATTGCATATATGCATATTTGTCAGGTGATTTCTAGTGCAAACTATTCAATAATCTATTTATGTTATCCAGAACAAAAATACTTCACACACTTTTGTGTTTTGTCTAATTGCAGGTGTATGGGACATTTGTACAATCCACATATGAAGATAAGGAAGAAAGAAATGTTTATTTGCTGTCCAAAAAGTTCTCTCACGTCACTTTTGGCCCAAGAGAAGATAGAGTCCAAGTCTCTCACGTTCTGGATTCAGATTCGGACTGCACAGACGTACCTGACTCAAAACGCACACAAGTTTTTCATACGGACTCCGAATTGGGTGATTCTTTTTTTGTTGGAAACTAGATTTCGTGCACTTTCCAACCCAATTGGAATCACCTTCAAATTCGTCCGGAGCGTTGAGTTGTGGACGAAACAATCTGATGCTGCAGCAGAATCCGAGTCAAACTACAAGTCCAAAGGTGTTACATCACCTCCACTTGGGCCCATTGGCCTTGTACGACCTAGATTTAGTTTTAGGCTGCCTTGGGACGTCCTCCCACCTCCTTGGCCGCCACCCCTTGCTCCTATATAAGTAGATCCATCTAGTAGCTTTTCCTTGGGATTTGTTTAGTTAAAAGTTAGCCATTGCAACTTCGTGTACTTCGTTTGTGTCCAACGACCAGACCAAGACCGCTTACGGATCCCCACCTTTATCAATACTTCATATATACTCGCAATATTCAGATTGCTTTTATCATATTCTTGCTTGTTCTTCGATTGCTTGCAGGAATAGACCTTCGTGGTCAGGTTGATTGTGCTCCGGCGTGGTCAATAACCTCTCAGAGTTGGTTTAGCGATTGCTAAGACGCAACGTCGTGCACGTTTGTAGTCGGATCGTCAAAGTCATCTTCACCAAATCGATAGTTATCATCTCATCGAAAGATCGGGACACCCTCGCCTCTATCAAGTGGTATCAGTTTTCAGGTTGCTCGGTGAGAATTTCCAGTTTTCCTAGATTAGATTTATTTTCTTACCTATTGTCCAAGAAAAAGCCACAAAAAAGAGTTAGATCTATTCATCCTTGGTCCAAGCCAGTCTGAGCCTTTGCAATTTTCTTTTCATTGCTTGCATAGTTGAATTATCGGTTGCATCGTCGTGTCGAGTTGCTGGTCTTAGTGTCTAGTTCGTTTAGAGTTTCGAGTTCTGTTCACATTAGTCATGCCACCGCTGCATCATTATCTCTTCCGCCGTCCACCACCCATCCATCAATTTCCACCACGTGCTACCCACCATTCATTGTCATAATAATAGTTGAGATCGTTCACATCTTCACTTGATCCAATCTGCATCTTATCTAGTTTGTTTTGGAAAGAGGGAGAAAAAAAAGAGAGAAAAAAAACGAGAGAAAAAAAAGAGAAAAAAATGTCAGAGAAAAAAAAAGGAGAAAAAAATCAAAAAAATCGGCACAAACTTTTTCAGAGGAAAGTTGGAGACAAAGTTGTTGTATATCCTGCTTGGCAGTTGTTTTTCATCATTATCTTCACTGCCGTTGTGATCTTCACAAACTTTTTCAGAGGAAAGTTGGAGACAAAGTTGTTTTTCATCATTATCTTCACTGCTGTTGTGATCTTCACTTATATCTTGCTGTCAAGAGCTACTTAGTATCCTTCATTGATGCTAGTTGTGCTACGCCGTGACCTCATTAGTGTTCTAGGCTCGCGTCTCTAGTCCGGTCTAGCCTAGGACCAGCACAGTACCGTCGTTGAACGTTTATTCAACATTGCATCTTTGAATTGATTATTGCTAATCTTTTGCTACCATATGTAGCCAACCCAGCTCCACATATTTCTACACCGTGTATACGTACTCTCCCCTGGCAATCGCTTTACTCAATATTCGGAGTTACTTGACACCGCTGGTTGCCGATCACCGCCTGCTGCATGGTAAGAACTTGTAAGACATCGATATTTGCTTTACTGTGAGCATTTTACCACCACATCCTAGTAGTTATAGGAACATTATTTTTGGGTTTTGTTTCTTGTTCTACTAATCATGACAGGATCCAGAGTCAATTCATGGGCTTTGTCGATCGCGGGAGACGTGCCACCACCTTTGCAAATACCACAACCGTCACGAGAGGTGCACAAACATCCAAATACACATGATCAGGTTAATGTATCGATACCACCATTTAATGGCCGTTTTAAACCTGCTTTATATATTGAATGGGAGTTCGACATAAAAAATATATTTGCTTCCCATAATTTCGATGAACATAAAAAGGTTAAGGTTGCGGTTGGTTCTTTCACTGGTTATGCTTTGGTTTGGTGGAGTGAATATTGTCGGTTACACCCTGATTATATACCTACTACTTGGGATGATTTGAAACTTGCCATGCGACATACTTTCGTCCCTGCTTATTATACTCGTGACATGATTAAGAAGTTGCAACACTTAAAACAAGGTAGTGAAACTGTAACAAAATATTATGATGATTTACAAACTACCTTGTTGCATTCCTCTTTAGAAGAAAGTGAAGATGATTTTATGGATAGATTTTGGGGAGGATTAAACCGTGATATTCAAGAGATACTAATTCATGAAGAGTGTTATCCTATGGACCATTTGTTTCATCTTGCAGTACTGCTTGTCGGAGCCGTCCTGCTTGTCGGCGGCCACCACAGCCTCGCCGGAGTCACCAGCCTTGGCCTTGTCGGCGCCGCCTCCGTTGCCGGACTGCTCAACAACTAGCACGTCCTTAGCCTTCCTCTTTCTGTTGTTCCGCCTCCGGTTCTTCTTTGCCGGAGGGGCGTCCTCACTGTCAGATCCTTCTGCTCCTGCGTTCTCTCCGGGGAGTCTCCTCCCCTCTTCAGCCCGTGCACACTTGTCGGCCAGAGCATATAGCTCTCTGACATCTCTGATTTTGCACATCGCCATCTCCTCTCTCATCCTGCGGTTATGCACGTTCTGATGGAACGCGCTGATAACCGCGGCAGGGTGGACGTCTGGGATTTTGCGCTGCACCTGGCTGAATCTCTGTATATACTTGCGCAGGGGTTCTCCTTCCTTCTGGGCGAGCAGATGAAGATCGCTCTCCTGGCCATGGGGTTTGTGGCCGCCTGTAAAGGCGCCGACAAACTGATGGCACAGGTCCGCCCACGAAGAGATGGAGTTGTCCGGCAAGTGCATGAGCCAAGATCTGACATTGGGTTTGAGCACCAGCGGGAAGTAATTGGCGAGGATCTTCTCGTTGCGCCCCCCGGCAGCCTGCACCGCGATGGTGTAGATGTTGAGGAACTCTGACAGATGTATCCTACCATCGTACTTCTCGGGCACGTCTGGCTTGAAGTTCTTGGTACTGGGCCACTGGACCTGCCGCAGCTCACGGGTGAACGCAGGGCAACCTACCGCGTACGGCAAGTCGCCTGGTTCCCCTGGCGCATGCACATCGACAGTGGGCCCAGCGCCCTGGTCAGATTGACGCCGCGCTTCTCTTCGACGCTCGATGCGAGTGCGAGCGTCTTCGTGTCGTCGTTCTTGGAGAACTTGGCGTTGATCGCGGCGAGCTCGCGGGTCCGACGACGCGGTGGAGTCGGTGTCGAGGTTGGCCCGGCGAGTCGGCGACTTTGGCCTTCGGGGCGGGGAGTGCACGGTGGTGGCACCCCCAGCGGTCTTGTCGGCGTCGGCTTGCGCCTGGGCGTCTTGCCGGGGCTTCGATGTGCTCGGTTGCCGGGGCTTGTCGCCGTTGGCGAAGCCGATGAGGCTCTGAATGGCGGCCCTCCTGTCGTCGATCTTGTCTGGCGCTGGAGGGTAATCTACAAGCAGCTGGGCTCGGGCCAGCGCTTCCTCTGGAGTGTTGGGTGGTGGTGGCGAGCGACGCGAGGTGCGGGATACGCTCAAACTTCTAACAGTGTTAGAAGGAGCGACATCTCGTCCAGGCGACCGCACTGCGCTCGTGCCAGCGTGTTGACGCGTACGTTGGCCTTGAGCGTCCCGCGACCCACCAGCTTGGCCTTGTTCCAAAGCGAGCACGGTGCTAGGAGCACCGTGGCATTGTCGATCTTGCACCTCCTGGGAAGGGTGCGGTGGATGTACAGATGCTGAACCTTGCGGGGCCTTGTCCTTGGACCGGGTGACGATGTGAGTCCCCCCGCCGGCGCCCGCTCCTCCGCCGGCGTCCACCCCACCGCCCGTTTGCTCCGGTGGCGGTAGGATAGTCGTAGACGGAGCGGCCACCTCCGAAGTCTTCTTCTTCGGTGGCATGTCGATGAAGATGTTGATGTAGCGCGCGGAGACGCCGGATCAGATACGCACGACCTCGACGCCCCCCTACCCGGCGCGCCAAAGATGTCGTGGGGAACGAACACCTATGGGGCAGGGCCCCTTTTCGGTCCGGCAAGGGAGCGGAGGGCGCACGAAGAGCAGATCGAGGTGAGAGCACGCGAGGGATTTTACCCAGCTTCGGAGCTCTCCGGAGAGATAAAAATCCTACTGCTGCTTTGTGTTTCTATTCTGTTCTTGCTCAAGAGCGTAGGTGTGTTGTAGTTTTGAATGAGTCGAACCCCTTCTACGTGCGCATGGGCCTCCTTTTTATAGTCCAACGGGGTCACCGACAAGTGGCAGCGTAGAGAGAGGGGTAAAAAAGTAAAAACGGGGGTTGGTACAACCGCTACCAACAGTGCCCCCTACCTAACTTTGACGGCAGGGGACAAGGGCATTCAATGCCCGTCCGGTCGCCCAAACAGTGTAAGAAACGACCGTTAGGGGCGCCACCGATCGCCACGATGGCCTCCTTGTCATCTTCACTTGCCACCTCGCACCGCTCGGCTGCACAGCTACCCGCCACGTGCACCAGGAGTGATCCTGCGGCGACACGTCGTTGGATGTGCTGGAGCTTGGGCGCAGAGTGGTGGCTTCACCGCGGCAAGCGCCTTGCCGCGGTCGCTGTCTCATCGCACCCGCAAGCTTGCCGCTCGCTGGGTCTTGGTTGGCCTTCCCGGCAAGCTCCTCTTGCCGGGGTCTTGTCCTTCCCGGCAAGCTCCTCTTGCCGGGACTCTGCTCTTCTCAGTTGACACTTTGTTCTTGAATGGCAGTAATAGGAATAACGAAGGATCTTGGCGGACGCCCGGCAAGCCTTGCCGCGGGGCGCTGCGACTGCCCGTGCACAAGTTCGGGGTACTAAGGTACCCCTACTTTAGTACACCGACAGTGAGACATGGCTACTACCTCATGCATGGACCTTGCATACACTCAGGTACAACCAAGACGACCATGGATAATCCAAGTACCAAGGCCAAGCATGGAAGAGAAGACGGAAGAAAGGAGAAGAAGAAGACAGAGCGGCTGCTGGAGCCAGGCCGGACATCCGGACCGCCGTCCGGATCATCCGGGCTCAGCTGGATCATCCAGATCCTCCCTCGGATCGTCCGGGTAACTACACCGAAGACACCCGAAGGCTTCCACCGAAGCCGGATCATCCGGGACTCCATCCGGATCATCCGGACCCCTGACGCCCGGATCATCCGGGACCCCATCCGGATCATCCGGCCTTGCCTGCGCACATGACTTGGGCCGAGGCCCGTGTACCCCTTCTCCCCTCACTTACCCCTTCGTGGCTTAGCACTATAAATAGACCTCCTCCTCCCCATTTTGAGGGTTAGCGTTGATTTAGCTCATTTGTGAGATAGAGCCTCGCTCATCCATCGGATCTCCTCCTCGTGAGAGACCGTGGCCTTTTCGGAGAAGATCTAATTGGATTCAAGACCCCTTTACTGGAAGATCCCCTCGTGGATTCAAGACCACCTCTCGTAGAAGAACGGTTACCTTTGTATCTTTCCTTTGTTGATTTTGAATCTTGTGCTACCTCATGTGTTCGGTGATCTAGCCCTTGTGTGATCGATACTTGTCGGTTGAGTGATTCTCTCGTTCCTCCCCATGATTTCCCCTTTGTGTTTTCTGCGCGTTCTTCGTGTTTCCCCGTAGGATCCACTCCAAACGTGAAAGATCAGCCCCTAGGGTTCCGCCCTACATCAGGAGCACAAGCGCGCATTAAGGCACGTCTATGCCGTAGAGCCGGTCGCCCCAAAATTCAATGCATGGTCGGATTGTCCGATCACCTTCGATCGAAAGGACCACCCGACCAGTATCCGTCATGGAATATCGGCCGCTTTGGTCCTGAAACCAATCATCGACGGATTCCATCTCACGCGAGTCCTCATGGACGGTGGCAGTAGCCTTAACCTGCTTTATCAGGACACCATCCGCAAAATGGGTATTGATCCGTCAAGAATCAAGCCCACTAAAACTACCTTTAAAGGAGTAATACCTGGCGTAGAGGCCCGTTGCTCGGGCTCAATAACATTGGAAGTTGTCTTCGGCTCGCCCGACAACTTCCGCAGCGAAGACTTGATCTTCGATATCGTACCCTTCCGAAGTAGCTATCACGCATTGCTCGGACGGACCGCTTTTGCTCGATTCAACGCGGTGCCACACTATGCTTATTTAAAGCTCAAGATGCCCGGTCCACGCGGAGTCATAACAGTCAATGGAAACACGGAATGCTCCCTCCGCATTGAGGAGCACACCGCGGCTCTCGCAGCCGAAGTACAGAGCGGTCTACCAAAGCCGCACACCTCATCGGCCATCAAGCTGCCGGACTTTGTTAAAAGAGTCCGGTCAGTCCCGCAAGCTAGCGGCTCGGTACTTTCAGAGCTAGACTAGCAGTTTCGCCTCCGTCGATCACTGCGCACACCCACAGACTTTGCACCGCGCATGCATCATTACGCACTCAAAATACCTTGGGGATCAATGGAGGCACAAGGCAGGTCTATAGTACGGCTCGACCCTGTATGACCTTCCACTATTCTTCGCTTACTTTTCTACCACAGGTGCATTCGAGCCCATATATTGACTTACAAGGACTCGCTTCGAGCCCGGTTCATGCAGGAAACAGAAGACCGTTCCCTTTAAGGAACCCCTTTCTACAAGGCGAAAGCGGCGCAGATGTGCGACAGGACATCCAAAGGACTCTTCGGACCAAACCTTATTCAAAGGACCTGTACTGAGCTTTTCTCCTTATTATTAGATCTCCGACATGTAAAATGATTTTGGTGCTTATGGTACCCTCTGTAAGATCACGTCTTGACGTATCAATCAAATCCTAGTAGGGACAATTTTTCGGTATCAACTTTATTCATAAAACTGTACTCCGTCTCTCCAGTTGTCTCACATACCTCGATGCCCATTGCCAGGAGCTCTATACGGCCACATATGTGCCGCTATAAAGCCTGAACATCTTTGTAGCACACTTTGGCATCCCGAGCTTGGCATTATATGCATCGGCTCCGAATCATGTCTTTGGTCAATAGTTGGGTTGCCCGGCTCCTGTGTTTGCTACCTTACGTTTCGTTTGTTCGGCTAGGGTAGTAAAGGGAGAACTACTGCGATTGTGTTTCTGGTTCGTCCAGTCAAGCACCTCAGTAGAGAAAGCCAAAAGCTAACTGTCATGATGCGGCGAGAGCTGGTCAGCCATTCGGTGACTTACTAATCTTTAATGATTTTTCTGTATTAAGAGAAGGACTGTCTTTTAAAGCAATATACATAACGTATCCGCATTCGGATAGTCACATATGTACTAGGGGCTATTTTATAGCCCCATCGTCAAACTCCTATGGCAAGTAAGAGTGGTAAAGCCGTATAGTCTGATTGCCTGGTTCGACGCACTGACACCTCCATCACGGACCAAGACGTTGGGTCAAGAGTGTTCATGTGCCATTTCGAACACCCCCGTAACATCTATGTGGGGATCGAAGCCGATGATTGGAAAACTCTCAGGCATACAAAAAACGGCCGCACAGGAGGAAAGCAACTTCAGATAATGGCACAAATATATTACAAAGCCTTAATATCTATAATACACACGACCGGGTCGTTCGAATACATTCATTCGAATATAATGTCCTTTGAGCATTGACCCTCTATCGAGCGAGCACCCTCTAGGACGTCGTCTAAATAACGCTCCAGCGTGCGGTGGTCCTTGCCTTTGGGGGGACCCTCAACCGCGACAACGGCGGCTTTCATCTTGGCCCAGTGCATCTTGACGTGGGCGAATGCCCTCTGTGCACCTTCTATGCACACCGACCGTTTGATGGCATCAATTCGGGGCACGACATCGATGAGTCGCCGCACTAGGCCAAAATAGCTGCTCGGAATGGGTTCGGCCGGCCACAGCCGGAGTATGACCTCCTTCATGGCCGATCCGGACATCCGATGCAACTCGGCCCACAGCGCCATCTGGTCGTTCAGCAGCATCGAGCGCACCTGCGTCGCAAATTGCGACCAGAACAGCTTCTCCGTCGCATGCCCTTCCTGGGCCCGGTAGAATTGCGCTGCCTCAGTGGCGCTCTTCGGAATATCCGCAAAGGCGTCTGGAGAACTCCATAGTCGATTAAGTAAGGCATACCTCTGATCACCATACTTAGACTGTAAAAGAAAGGGCCTACCAGCTGCTATCTGTCCGGCCTGTCGGAGCTCCTCATGAGTCGCTCAGGATTCGGACCTCGCCTCTTGGGTGTCCCGAAGGGCCTTGGCAATTTCATCCGCCTTCGCTTTATTCTCCTCCTCAAGGAGCTCGCACTTGCGAGATGCGTCCTTGAGCTCTTGCTCAATCTTGGATACGCGCTCCTCGAACTGGCGCCGGGTGGCCTGTTCGTCCTTCAAATCGGCAGCCGCTTTCTCAGCAGCCGCATCGCTCACCCTTGCCTGCTCCTTCGCGTGGGCAAGGTCACTCCTGAGGGTCTCGATCTCAGTAGCGCCATCTGCAATTATGCATATAACAGAGCGTGAGCTTCAACTTAGCATTTGCAAACTAATTCAAATGAATATGGAGCACTTGAAAACATACCTTGTGATGCGGAGCATCCCACGGTCATCCCCATGTACACTCCGACTACTCTCCATACCCCAGGAGGACATATGATGAGACCTCGAACATATGCCATTGGAATTAAGGTGAACCCGCTCTTCTTCGAGAACATCATGAATATCCATTGGACTTGCTTGCTACCTCACCAAAGTGCTCTATGTGTCCTTAGGTACGAAGACCGGCGACCACAAGCTGGTGAGGGACACCCCAAAGGAGTTGGAGAAGGACCACAAGGCCACAAGGAGGAAGAAGAAGTGCAACAGGATCAACACTGCACCTCCTAGGCGACCCCGTGCCCACGGGCCTCGAAGACCCCGTGCGCACGGACTATTCAGGAAGTTGGCGCTGGAGCACCCCATGCGCACGGGCTTGTACCGTGCCCACGGGACCCCCGTGCGCACGGGCCCAACTTACCCCATGCGCACGGGCCCTACAGGATGGACGGCTGTGAGCTGCTGTTTGTGCCTGCTCTTCATCCACTTCGTCCCCATGCCTATATATTCCGTACCTACACCATATGTTAGGGAAAGCAAAGTAGTTGATACACATTTGTGAGCTTTGCTCCATGGATCCACTCCACTAGGAGATTAAGACCTCCTCTTGGAGTGACCAAACATCAAGACCTCCTTCTTGGGGAAGGATCCCAATCATAGGATCATCAAGCCCTCATCTTCTTCATAGGATTTGGGATGAACTCTACCATGTATCTTATTTCCCTTTGTTGTTCATGTACCTTGTGGATCTTGTGTGTTTGATTGTCTAGTGGATGTGTGATTTGACTTGTTCTTGAGTGTTCCTCTTGTTTTCCCTCCTTTGTCCATCTTGTTCTTGGGGATTCCACCTCCATTTCGTGAAAGATCTCCCCATAAGGTTCCACCCTACATCACCTTGCGCCTCGTCGAGCCGCTTGTTAATCTGGATATTGTCCTCATCGACCAGCTATAGTTTCAGCTTCAGTTCAGAAACTTCAGCGGCCTGAGCGGTCGCCGCTAATAGTGAAGCCTGATTTTTATCGAAAAGGATAAGTATGTTATTTCCTATGGATACCTATAGACCCTCTGTTCGTGATGAGGACATGACTACCTTGGATATGACCAAATATATTGCATACATGTATATTTGTGAGGTGATTTCTAATGCAAACTATGCAATAATTTATTTATGTCATCAAGGACAAAAATACTTCACAAACTTTTGTGCCATGTCTAATTACAGGTGTATGGGACATTTGTACAATACACATATGAAGATAAGGGAGAAAGAGATGTTTACTTGTTTTTCAAAAAGTTCTCTCACGTCACTTTTGGCCCAAGAGAAGATAGAGTCCAAGTCTCTCACGTTCTGGACTCAGATTTGGACTGCACAGACACTCCGAATTTGGTGATTTTTTTGTTGGAAAGTACAATTCATGCTCTTTCCAACCCAATTGGAATCACCTTAAAATCCGTCCGGAGCGTTGAGTTATGGACGAAACAATCTGACACTGCAGCAGAATCCGAGTCAAACTACAAGTCCAAAGGTGTTACGTCACCTCCACTTGGGTCCATTGGCCTTGTACGACCTAGGATTAGTTTTAGGCTGCCTTGGGATGTCCTCCCACCTCTTTGGCCTCCACCCCTTGCTCCTATATAAGTAGATCCATCTAGTAGCTTTTTCTTTGGGATTTGTTTAGTTAAAAGTTAGCCATTGCAACTTCGTGTACTTCGTTTGTGTCCAACGACCAGACCAAGACCGCTTACGGATCCCCACCTTTATCAATACTTCATATATACTTGCAATATTCAGATTGCTTTTATCATATTCTTGCTTGTTCTTCGATTGCTTGCAGGAATAGACCTTCGTGGTCAGGTTGATTGTGCTCCGGCGTGCTCAATAACCTCTCGGAGTTGGTTTAGCGATTGCCAAGGCACAACGTCGTGCACGTTTGTAGTCGGATCGTCAAAGCCATCTTCACCAAATCGATAGTTTTCATCTCATCGAAAGATCGGGACATCCCGCCTCTATCAAGTGGTATCAGTTTTCAGGTTGCTCGGTGAGAATTTTCAGTCATCCCTAGATTATATTTATTTTCTTACCTATTGTCCAAGAAAAAAACCCCAAAAAAAGTTAGATCTATTCATCCTTTGTCCTAGCCAGTCTGAGCCCTTGCAATTTTCTTTTCATTGTTTGCATTATTGAATTATCGGTTGCATCGTCGTGTCGAGTTGCTGGTCTTAGTGTCTAGTTCGTTTAGAGTTTCGAGTTCTGCTCACATTAGTCACGCTGCCGTTGCATCGTTATCCCTTCCGCTATCCACCACCCAATCCATCAATTTCCACCACGTGTCACCCATATTTCATTGTCACAATCATAGTTGAGGTCGTTCACATCTTCGCCTGATCCAATCTGCATCTTATCTAGTTTGTCTTGGAAACAGGGAGAAAAAAATAGAGAAAAAAAGAAAATAAAGGAAAGGAGAAAAAGAAAAAGAGAGAAGAAAAAGAAAAAAGTGTGAGAAAAAAAGAGCGAAGAAAAAAAATTCAGATCTATCTAGAATCAATCCCGTACCTGAATTCAGATTGGAATCTCTTTTGCGCATTGTCAGTAAAACAGGTGTATCTTCCTCATATGAAGTCCGTTTTGGCTCCGTGAGTACTCAAATTAAAGCTAGCGACAAGCCGCATCTAAATAGTTACAAAAGCTTGTTCAATATTTGACACCTCAAAATCAGCTTCTAAATAGGTCTTTTTGCCCTGCGAAGTTCGTGAACACAGCTTGTTCCAATTTTTTAGGCCAGTTTTGTAATTCTTTGACTCCTCATATCAATTCTGAATTGAGTGATTCTTTTTGCATTGTAAAGCTTGAGTTAGTAGCATTCTTTGAAAATTTATCAGAAAATTGGTTCAAATTTTTCAAAAGGAAAGTTGGAGAGAGTTGTTGTATATCCTGCTTGGTAGTTGTTTTTTCATCATTATCTTCACTGCCGTTGTGATATTCACTTATATCTTGCTGTCCAGAGCTACTTAGTATCCTTGATTGATGCTAGTTGTGCTACGCCATGACCTCATTAGTGTTCTAGGCTCGCGTCTCTAGTCCGGTCTAGCCTAGGACCAGCACAGTACCGTCGTTGAGCGTTTATTCAACATCGCATCTCTGAATTGATTATTGCTAATCTTTTGCTACCATATATAGCCAACCCAGCTCCACATATTTCTATACCGTGTATACGTACGTTCCCCTGGCAATCGCTTTACACAATCTTCGGAGTTATTTGACATCGCTGGTTGCCTGTCACCACCTGCCGCATGGTAAGAACTAGTAAGATATTGATATTTGCTATACTGTGAGCACTTTACAACCACATCCTAGTAGTTCATAGGAACATTATTCTTGAATTTTGTTTCTTGTTTCTACTAATCATGACAGGTTCCGGAGATAGAAGTTCTTGGACGATGGACACATCTTCACCATCACGAGAGTTGGGACAACACACAAGCTGTTCAAAAAGTTCTCTCACGTCACTTTTGGCCCAAGAGAAGATAGAGTCCAAGTCTCTCACGTTCTGGACTCAGATTCGGACTGCACAGACACACCTGATTCAAAACGCCAAGAACTCTTTCATCCGGACTCCGAATTTGGTGATTCTTTTTTTGTTGGAAAGTAGAAATCATGCTCTTTTCAACCCAATTGGAATCACCTTAAAATCTTGGAGCATTGAGTTATGGACTACACAATCTGACACTGCAGCAGAATCCGAGTCAAATTACAAGTCCAAAGGTGTTACGTCACCTCCACTTGGGCCCATTGGCCTTGTACGACCTAGGATTAGTTTTAGGCTTCCTTGGGACGTCCTCCCACCTCTTTTGCCTCCACCCCTTGCTCCTATATAAGTAGATCCATCTAGTAGCTTTTCTTTGGGATTTGTTTAGTTAAAAGTTAGCCATTGCAACTTTGTGTACTTCGTTTGTGTCCAACGACCAGACCAAGACCGCTTACGGATCCCCACCTTTATCAATACTTCATATATACATGCAATATTCAGATTGCTTTTATCATATTCTTGCTTGTTCTTCGATTGCTTGCAGGAATAGACCTTCGTGGTCAGGTTGATTGTGCTCCGGCGTGGTCAATAACCTCTCGGAGTTGGTTTAGCGATTGCCAAGGCACAACGTCGTGAACGTTTGTAGTCGGATCGTCAAAACCATCTTCACCAAATCGATAGTTATCATCTCATCGAAAGATTGGGACACCCCGCCTCTATCAGTTCGCCCTCCTGATGGAGACAAAGGTGTCCCGTCTTTCGATGAGATGGTGGCTTTCGTTTTTGAGGAAGTCGACTTTGACGATCCAAATACGAACGTGCGAGGACGTCGCGCCTTAGCAACCACTAAACCAACTCCGAGAGGTTATTGACCACGCCGGAGCATGATCAACCTGACCACGAAGGTCTGTTTCCTGCAGGCAAACGAAGAACAAGCAAGAAATTAAGATTGCAATCTGGATATTGCGAATATAAGAGGAAAGCTTTATTGATCAAGGTGGGGTTCTGTGACGCCTTTGTCTGGTCATTGAACACAAACGAAGTACGCGAAGTTGCAGCTATGGCGAACTTTAGTCTAAACAAAATCCAAAGTCTAAACGACGCCCTAAGGGCTGTATATATGGAGGAAGAGGGGGGAATTTCGTGGCCCTTGGGGAAGGGGTCTGAAACCAACCCTATATCTTGTTTCCCCACACATACGGACTCTAAAAACAGCCTGTACTGAAGTATTTCGAAAATACATGGGCCTGGCCCAATAATAAGGTGACGCAGCACCTAGAATAGCCTTTGGACGAAAGTTATGAAGTGGCATCTTGTATATTTCGTCCAAGGCTTCATGCACACATTATGGTGGCTTCAACGTCCTGAAATCATCACTTGTAACTCCGTTCTTGTTCCCCTTGCGCATGCCATCATCTCCATGCTTGTTCTTGCTCCAATGTTCATCCTTCTCCAAGCTAGGCCTTTCATTTATAAACAAAACAAATGTATCCACTTTAGGCAGCATCATATTCTCATGAACATTAGAATCATTACCAAGAAACGGAAGTACCTGGTAATTTAATTGGCGTGCGCGAGCTCTAGTAATTGGTCCAGTATGTATAGCAGTAGCGGCTGTGGGTGTAACAATGGTATTGATGTCCTCATCACCTCCTTTATTGGCCAAACAGAGTCTCGGGGGCTACTATCTATATATAGGCGGATTTTTTATGGAAAGTCGCTAAAAGACATTACATCACATACCTCGAAGCCTGTTAGTAGGCTTGTGAAGGCTTCATTCAATCCACTCTTAGCGGACTGAATGATGAGGACATCAATAGCATTATTACACCCACAACCCCTACTGCTACATATACTGGATCAATTACTAGAGCTCGCGCACGCCAATTAAATTATCAGGTACTTCCGTTTCTTGGTAATGATTCTAATGTTCATGAGAATATGATTCTGCCTAAATTGGATACATTTGTTTTGGTTACAAATGAAAGGCCTAGCTTGGAGAAGGATGAACATTGGAGCACGAAAAAGCATGGAGATGATGGCATGCACAAGGGGAACAAGAATGGAGTTACAAGTGATGATTTCAGGACTTTGAAGCCACCATAATGGGTGCATGAAGCCTTGGACGAAATATACAAGATGCCACTTCATATTGTATATTTCGTCCAAGGCCTAGAATAGCCTCTGGACGAAATTTATGAAGTGGCACCTTGTATATTTCGTCCAAGACTTCATGCACTCATTATGGTGGCTTCAAAGTCCTGAAATCATCACTTGTAACTCCGTTCTTGTTCCCCTTGCGCATGCCATCATCTCCATGCTTGTTCTTGCTCCAATGTTCATCCTTCTCTAAGCTAGGCCCTTCATTTGTAAGCAAAACAAATGTATCCAATTTAGGCAGCATCATATCCTCATGAACATTAGAATCATTACCAAGAAACGGAAGTACCTGGTAATTTAGTTGGCATGCGCGAGCTCTAGTAATTGGTCCAGTATGTATAGCAGCTGGGGCTGTGGGTGTAACAATGGTATTGATGTCCTCATCACGAGGAGAGACGGGTTGCTGCTGCTGTTTGTGCTTTCACTTGTTTTGCATGTGTATGGTGGTCTGAACATTGTAGATTATATCCTATTCCAACTACTTCGGCTGCTTTGAAAACTGCTATGCGTACTCGTTGGTTTCCACCATATTATCAACGTGAATTGCTTCAAAAATTGGAGCGTTTAAGACAAGGGAAAAATTCTGTAGAAGAATATTATCAGGAATTACAAACTGGCATGATTAGATGTGGTATTGTTGAGGAGAATGAAGCTATGCTTGCACGTTTTATGGGTGGATTAAATAGAGACATTCAGACCATTCTAGAGTATAAGGAGTATACTAATATCACTCATTTATTCCATCTTGCTTGTAAAGCTGAACGTGAAGTGCAGGATCGACAGGCATTGGCGCGAACTAACTTTTCTGCAGGTCGACCTTCATCATGGACAACGCGTGCATCTTCTACTTCTACTGCACCAGCACCTCCATCAGGTGCCACCTAAAGCCGTGATACAAGAAAGCAGGCACAACCACCACTATCTGCCAAGAGCGCACCTGCCGGGCCTGCACAGAGCTCTTCTTCTTCCATGGCATCAACAGGGCACACAAGTGATATTATTTGTCATCATTGTAAGGGAAGAGGTCATTATGCGAGAGAATGCAAATCTCAGCGTGTGATGATTGCTACTGAGGATGGTGGGTATGAGTCTGCTAGTGACTATGATGAGGAGACTTTGGCGCTTATTACAAGTGAAGAACACGGTGGAGCTGATTTTGATCATGAGACGCAATACATGGCTCCTCAAGACGCTGACAGGTATGAATGTTTAGTTGCTCAACGTGTTTTGAGTGTGCAGGTCACACAAGCTGAGCAAAATCAGAGGCACAATTTGTTCCATACAAAGGGAGTTGTGAAGGAACGTTCTATGCGCGTCATCATAGACGGAGGGAGCTGCAAAAACTTGGCTAGCATGGAGATGGTGGAGAAGCTATCTCTCACCACAAGACCACATCCACATCCTTACTACATCCAATGATTCAATAACAGCAGCAAGGTTAAGGTAACACGTACTGTTCGTGTGCATTTTAGTATCTCTACATATGCTGATTATGTTGATTGTGATGTGCTACCTATGCAAGCATGTTCCTTATTACTTGGTCGACCATGGCAATTTGATAAAAATTCTATACACCATGGTAGAAACAATCATTATACTCTGGTTCATAAGGATAAAAATATTACTTTGCTTCCTATGACTCCTGATTCCATTTTGAAAGATGATATTAATAGAGCTAATAAACCAAAACATGAGACAAATAAGAGTGAAAATCAGATTGTGGCAAAAGAATTTGAGCAACAAATGAAGCCTAATAGTAAACCATCTAGTGTTGTTTCTGAAATTAAATTGAAAACTGCATGTTTACTTGCCACTAAATCTGATATTGATGAGCTAGATTTCAGCAAATCTGTTTGCCATGCTTTTGTGTGCAAAGAGGCATTATTTTCATTTGAGGACGTGCCTCCCTCTTTGCCTCCTCCTGTCACTAACATTTTGCGGGAGTTTGTTGACGTCTTTCCACAAGACGTGCCACCGGGATTACCTCCCATTCGAGGGATTGAGCATCAGATTGACTTAATTCCTGGTGCATCATTACCCAACCGTGCACCATACCGTACCAATCCAGAGGAGACGAAGGAGATTATGCGTCAAGTACAGGAGCTGCTCGACAAAGGTTATATATGCGAATCTCTTAGTCCTTGTGATGTTCCTATTATTCTAGTGCCGAAAAAGGATGGTACATCACGTATGTGTGTTGATTGTAGAGGCATTAATAATATTACTATTCGTTATCGTCATCCTATTCCTAGGCTAGATGATATGCTTGATGAATTGAGTGGCTCTACAATATTCTCCAAAGTTGATTTGCATACTGGATACCATCAAATTCGTATGAAATTGGGAGATGAATGGAAAACGGCATTTAAAACTAAGTTTGGATTATATGAGTGGTTAGTAATGCCTTTTGGGTTAACTAATGCACCTAGTACTTTCATGAGATTAATGAACGAAGTTTTACGTGCTTTTATTGGACGATTTGTGGTAGTCTATTTTGATGATATACTGATTTATAGCAGATCTTTGGAGGAACATTTGGAACATTTACGTGCTGTTCTTATTGCTTTACGTGATGCACGTTTGTTTGGTAACCTTTGGGAAGTGCACCTTTTGCACCGACCGAGTATCTTTTCTGGGCTACGTTGTTACTCCATAGGGAATTGAAGTTGATAAAGCCAAGATTGAAGCTACTGAGAGTTGGCCGCAGCCCAAAACGGTCACACAAGTGAGGAGTTTTCTTAGCCTCGCTGGATTCTATAGGCGTTTTGTGAGAGATTTCAGCACCATTGTTGCACCTCTCAATGAGTTTACAAAGAAAGATGTGCCTTTTGTTTGGGGTACCGCACAGGAAGAAGCCTTCACGGTATTGAAAGATAAGTTGACACATGCTCCTTTACTCCAACTTCCTGATTTTAGTAAGACTTTTGAGCTTGAATGTGATGCTAGTGGAATTGGATTAGGAGGTGTGTTACTACAAGATGGCAAACCTATTGCATACATTTCTGAAAAATTGAGTGGGCCAAGTCTGAATTATTCTACTTATGATAAAGAATTATATGCTCTTGTTTGGACTTTAGAAACATGGCAACATTATTTATGGCCCAAAGAATTGAAACATATTGAAAGTCAAGCTAAACTGAATCGTAGACATGCTAAATGGGTTGAATTCATAGAGACATTCCCTTATGTCATTAAACACAAGAAGGGTAAAGAAAATGTTATTGCTGATGCATTGTCTCGTCGCTATACTATGCTTTCACAACTTGACTTCAAAATATTTGGTTTGGAGACCATCAAAGATCAATATGTGCATGATGCTGATTTTAAAGATGTATTGCAGAATTGTAACGAAGGTAGAACATGGAACAAGTTCGTCATTAATGATGGTTTTGTGTTCCGTGCTAACAAGCTATGCATTCTAGCTAGCTCCGTTCGTCTGTTGTTGTTGCAGGAGGCGCATGGAGGAGGATTAATGGGACACTTTGGCATGAAGAAGACAGAGGATGTACTTGCTACACATTTCTTTTGGCCAAAGATGAGATGGGATGTTGAGCGCTTTGTTGCTCGCTGCACTACATGTCAAAAAGCTAAGTCACGACTCAATCCTCATGGTTTATATATGCCTTTGCCTGTACCTAGTGTTCCTTGGGAGGATATATCTATGGACTTTATTTTAGGTTTACCTCGAACAAAGAAGGGGAGGGATAGCATATTTGTTGTCGTGGATAGATTCTCGAAAATGGCACACTTTATACCATGTCATAAAAGCGATGATGTTGTTAATGTTTCTGATTTGTTCTTTCGTGAAATTATTCGCTTGCATGGTGTGCCAAATACTATTGTTTCAGATCGTGATACTAAATTTCTTAGCCACTTTTGGAGATGTTTATGGGCTAAGTTGGGGACTAAACTGCTTTTTAGTACTACTTGTCACCCCCAAACTAATGGACAAACTGAAGTAGTCAATAGAACATTGTCTACTATGCTGAGGGATGTTTTGAAGAATAATAAGAAAATGTGGGAAGAATGCTTGCCTCATATTGAATTTGCTTATAATCGTTCATTGCATTCTACTACTAAGATGTGCCCTTTTGAAATTGTGTATGGTTTCCTACCTCGTGCACCTATTGATTTTGCCTCTTCCATCTTCGAAGAAGGTTAATTTTGATGCTAAACAACGTGCTGAATTGATTTGAAAAATGCATGAGTTAACTAAGGAAAACATTGAGCGTATGAATGCTAAATATAAACTTGCCGGAGATAAGGGTAGAAAACATGTTGTGTTTGCACCTGGAGATCTTGTTTGGTTACATTTGCGTAAGGATAGATTTCCTAATTTGCGCAAATCAAAGCTAATGCCTCGTGCTAATGGTCCTTTTAAGGTGTTGAAGAAAATAAATGATAATGCATATAAACTTGAGCTGCCTGCAGATTTTGGGATTAGTCCCACTTTTAACATTGTAGATTTGAAGCCTTATTTGGGTGGGGAAGATGAGCTTCCGTCGAGGACGACTTCATTTCAAGAAGGAGAGGATGATAAGGACATCAATAGCATTGTTACACCCACAACCCCTACTGCTACATATACTGGACCAATTACTAGAGCTCGCACACGCCAATTAAATTATCAGGTACTTTCGTTTCTTGGTAATGATTCTAATGTTCATGAGAATATGATCCTGCCTAAATTGGATACATTTGTTTTGCTTACAAATGAAGGGCCTAGCTTGGAGAAGGATGAACATTGGAGCACGAACAAGCATGGAGATGATGGCATGCGCAAGGGGAACAAGAACGGAGTTTGAAGTGATGATTTCAGGACTTTGAAGCCACCATAATGGGTGCATGAAGCCTGGGACGAAATATACAAGATGCCACTTCATAAATTTCGTCCCGAGGCTATTCTAGGTGCTGCGTCACCTTATTATTGGGCCAGGCCCATAAAATTTCGAAATACATAACTATAGGCTATTTTTAGAGTCCGTATGTGTGGGGAAACAAGAGATAGGGTTGATTTCGGACCCCTCCACCAAGGGCCATGAAATTCCCCCCCTCTTCCTCCATATATACAGCCCTTAGGGCACCGTTTAGACGTTGGGTTTTGTTTAGATTAAAAGTTCGCCATAGCTGCAAGTTCGCGTACTTCGTTTGTGTTCAACGACCAGACAAAGGCGTCACAGAACCCCACCTTGATCAATAAAGCTTTCATCTTATATTCGCAATATCTAGATTGCAATCTCAGTTTCTTGCTTGTTCTTCGTTTGCTCGCAGGAAACAGACCCTCGTGGTCAGGTTGATCATGCTCCGGCGTGGTCAATAACCTCTCAGAGTTGGTTTAGCGATTGCTAAGGCGCGACATCCTCGCACGTTCGTAGTTGGATCGTCAAAGTCGACTTCCACCAAAGCGAAATCCATCATCTCATCGAAAGATGGGACACCTTTGCCTCTATCACTGAACCTTTTCAACCACCGTACCCATCAAGGTATGGTGCTCCTCCAAGACGGATGCACTTTGCAGTGCATCCATCAGCATGTTCGGCGCCTCTGCATTCGTAGACGTCGTCGTCTCCCCCTCCTGCAGAAGGGGCCGCCGATCCGATTCCGGAACCGTTTGGGTCTCTGGAATAGTATCCGGCTGAGGGTCAGATGATCCAGGACCCTCATGACCGGTCTCCATGGGGGTTGCGCCCCCCATGTTCTGGGCAGCCTCTGGTGCCACATTGGTCCCCTCCTGCACTTCTCCGGAGCCTGGAGAAATCCTTTGGGACGACACCTCGGGATCGTCCGCCCTAGGAGGTGGGAAGCTTGTGGAGGCGTTTTGCTCTCCATCTTCTCCGGCAAAAGATCCCCCGATGACGATGATTCTTGAGGAATGTCACGAGCCGGACTGAAATATCAAATTTGATATTATTCTTATAATCTATAAAAAGATTAGATGTATACAAGGCATCTTAATGAGCTCACGATTCGGCAAGGGGCTTGGTTTGGGGGCGGTGCTTGGGAACGAATTCGGTGCCCGAATCCGAGTCATCTGAAGAGGGATATCCTTCCCCTCTTGGACGCCCCCTCCTCCGGATCTACGGAGGCCGCCCTCTTTTTCCCCTTGGGAGGAGGGTTCTCTGCTTCCTCCTCCTCCTCGTCCTCATCTTCATCTTCCTCGTGAGAGGAAGGAGGTTCGGTTCCTCCGGACACGGGGCCCGAAGTTTCTTCGTGCTGGAGGCTACTTTCGGCCTCTTTGGTCTTCTTCTTCTTGTCCTTCTTTGGCGGCGCCTGATAGGGCGCTGGGACCAGCATCTTCATTAACAGAGGCTCGGCTGGGTTTTCGGGGAGCGGGGCCGGACACTTAATCCGTCTATCTTCTTTATCCAGTCCTATTCAGGAGATGGAATTTTCAGAACCCCTCCCTAAGATTGACAAGCTAGGTAATATTCGTAAAATACGATACTTACTGGGGATGCCGGATTGTTGCGGTCGAGGCCGGTGTCGTCAGACGTCCTGTAACGCCCGGATCTAATGCGCCAGGTGTTCTCCAGTTATTCATCGTTGTTGCCATGTCATTTGCTTGCGTGTTGCATTTTGCCATGTCATCAGCTGCATTTCATCTGCATGTTTTTCAAAACTTGCATCCGTTCGGGTCCTCTCGGTTCTCTCCGTTGTCCGTTCCGAGCCCTTTTCACACTCACACGCGCCCTCGGCACCTCCAAAATATTATTTTATAAGTAGCATAAAAATGTTCTCGGAATTGGAGGAAACTTGGCGAGCGGTCTTATTATAGTGTAGGTAGGCCGCCTGTCAAGTTTCGTTGCATTCGGAGCTCATTTGATAGCCCAACCGTTAAACATATAGCCGCAATATAGCCGGTGTAACATCGGACATTTTCGGTCTCCGGAAACCCATGCCGGGCCGCTTTCTCTTCTCTCCTCTCAGCCTGAAACCTCTCCTACACACTCCACTAACCCCACCTGCAGCCCACCTAGCTCCTCTTCGGTCCGGACCGTCAGATCGAGATCCGAGGGTCCGTAACGGCCTCAAATCCCCCTAACCTAGAGCCCTTGCCTATTTAAACCACCACAACCTGCCATTTTTGGCCTAGCCTACCCTAACCCCCTCCTCCTAGCTCCAGCCGCCACCCCCACCTCATTTTTAGCGCTGATCCAGTGCCCCACTGCCACTTGTCGCGCCCCCGCTCGTCAGCGCCACCGCAGCCGTCACCCTCCTCCAACCACGTTGTACCACTCGCCCCCAGCGCGCCCCCTGCCTGCTCCCCGCCGCCGCGGCCCCTGAGCCCAGATCAGGCCCGGGCAAGCCCATCGGGGCCCGGGTCGCCTCCGTGCCGCCGCGCTACTCGCCGGCTCCGTCGCTGGACCTCGCCACCGCGTCCCTCCGGCATCCCGTGCCACCTCGACCATGGTGATGAGGACATCAATACCATTGTTACACCCACAGCCCCTACTGCTACATATACTGGACCAATTACTAGAGCTCGCGCACGCCAATTAAATTATCAGGTACTTTTGTTTCTTGTTAATGATTCTAATGTTCATGAGAATATGATGCTGCCTAAATTGGATACATTTGTTTTGCTTACAAATGAAGGGCCTAGCTTGGAGAAGGATGAACATTGGAGCAAGAACAAGCATGGAGATGATGGCATGCGCAAGGGGAACAAGAACGGGAGTTACAAGTGATGATTTCAGGACTTTGAAGCCACCATAATGAGTGCATGAAGCCTTGGACGAAATATATAAGATGCCACTTCATAAATTTCGTCCAGAGGCTATTCTAGGTGTTGCGTCACCTTATTATTGGGCCAGGCCCATGTAATTTCGAAATACATAAGTATAGGCTATTTTTAGAGTCTGTATGTGTGGGGAAACAAGATATAGGGTTAGTTTCGGACCCCTCTACCAAGGGCCACGAAATTCACCCCCTCTTCCTCCATATATACAGCCCTTAGGGCACCGTTTAGACTTTGGGTTTTGTTTAGATTAAAGTTCGCCATAGCTGCAACTTCGCGTACTTCGTTTGTGTTCAACGACAAGACAAAGACGTCACAGAACCCCACCTTGATCAATAAAGCTTTCATCTTATATTCGCAATATCCAGATTGCAATCTCAGTTTCTTGCTTGTTCTTCGTTTGCTCGCAGGAAACAGACCCTCGTGGTCAGGTTGATCGTGCTCCGGCGTGGTCAATAACCTCTCGGAGTTGGTTTAGCGATTGCTAAGGCGCGACGTCCTCGCACGTTCGTAGTCGGATCGTCAAAGTCGACTTCCACCAAAGCAATATCCATCATCGCATCGAAAGACGGGACACCTTTGCCTCTATCACACGGCCCCCAGGCGAGCCCCGCGGCCGCGCCTCCTCCCTTCCTCTCTCTTCTTCCCCTACCTTACTCCCTCTCTTCCCCGCAGGGTCTCCCCATCGCCGGCCCCGCACCTCGCCGTACCGCTCACCGCCGCCCGGATCCGGCCGAGCTAGGCCAGATCCGGCGCCCGGGAACCGGATCCCGCCGCCGTCGCCCTGCATAGGCACCTCCAGCCTCGCCGTCGTCGCCACGTCGTCAGGCACCGCCGCCCCTGCCTCCTCTCGTGCATGCACGAGGAGGAGCACGACCAGTGTCGCCGGCCACGTGGGCCCCGCGGCCTAGACCCCGCCGGCCCAGCTCCGGTGGCCCGGCCTCCAGCGCCCGCGTGGGCCACGGCCTCGCAAGGCCACCTCCTCATCCGGCCCGCCTCGTCCTCCGTCGTCCTGGGCCGAAGCCCATGGTGAGATGCTCGCTAAACCCTCGCCCGTGCACGCTTTAGTATGCGCTGCTCGATCTGTTTTTTTTTCGTCTGTTAAAAAACTGCTGTCCCTGAGAACTCATAGTATGTGTGCATGTTCGACTTGCCATAACTTCTTGTGTGCTGCTCCGATTTGTGCATATAATATATCAAAATGTTCACTGTGAGATGCTCTTAATTTCATTCCATTGTGCCATGTTTGTTTGAGTCCATCTTGATGTCATTATCATCGTTGCAAGAGTGCTATATGATGTTAACTTCTGCCTGTTAACGGAACTTGGTGATTTGTCTTTTTCATTTCATTTTGTGTGTGCATCCTATGAGCTTGATGTCTACATGAGTTTTGAGCTACATCATGGATCTTTACGGTGGTGCAATCCATGTATTTTTGTGAGTCTTTTAGTGAGTGCATCGAGCTCATGAAGTAGGATACTTGCTGTTTCTGTTTTGCTAGGCTGAATCTGTTACATCATGATGCTATGTAAACCTGCTGCTACAAGTCATTATATGCATAATCTGGAGATGTTCACTAAGGATGTTTTGTTATACATGTCATGCTCTATCCATCCATGCCCCTGTATGCATTTATAGCCTGCTGTAGCTTGTAATCTTGCTCTCAAGTTGCTAAATAATGATGTTGTCAGCTTGTTAACATTAAGTTCAGTTTTGCCATGTCAATAACTAGTGATCCATGTACCCTATGACTATGCTATTGCCATGTTTAGCTTCATAAATATGTCATCTTACTGTTGATCACTTTGTCATGTCATGTGTTGCTCTGTGGTGAGTGGTACAAGCTCACCAACATGCCTACTTATCGTTGTTCCTGCCATGTCTGAATCTGTCATATCACTTGCCATGTTTGCATGGATGCTACCATCTTTCCTGTTGATGTTTGGAATTAGTTCAGTAAGGGAGTTTTGTTCTTTGTCTTTAGTATTAGCATGCCATACTCTAGTTTGCCATGATAGCTTGCTGTAACATGATGTTTGATAGCTCTAAACATTACAACCTGATGTTATTTCTGCCATGTCCAGTGATTTCTGCCAAGTCTGTGAAACTGTTATTATTTGCAATCTTGCCATGTCCTTTTGAGCATGTGATAGTGTTTTATGGAGATAGCTCAGTGTTCATGTTTTGCCATGCTTTACATGTACTTCATGCCCATGTCTTTTGTTTTCATGTTGAGGTGTTGTAGCATATTGTTCTAATGCTTTCTAGATGCCTAGTTGCTGTTTTGGACAGCTTGTCCTTTAAACTTGTTTCATGTGTATGTGTTGAACCGTTGCTCCGTTTTGAGTGTGCTTTATATGGAACTTGCTTAGAATTGCATGTAGTTTCATATTATCATGTTGCATCCTTGTTTTGAGGTGTTTGCTTGATGTTTGGATGCATTTAGCATCAATGCCATGTTTAACTTGTTTTGCTCATATCTTCTAGGCCATAGCTCCGAACTAAATGAACTTTATATGTAACTTGACTAGAATCTCGTGTAGATCATCTTGGTGCATCTTAACTTGCTGTTTAACAACTTGAACATAAGGTTGATTCAGATCTGGACCAATTTAGAAATTTGCATATGAGGGCTTACCGGAATGGTTATATGTTGTTTCCGGCCTCATTTAAACTTGCCTTGTTATGTTGTTCTTGTTTGCATCATCTCTTGCCGTGAGTAGCCTCATCTAGCTTTGTCATGCATCATGATTGATTGTGCATCATGTCATGCTTATGTGTTGTGTGTTTACCGTGGTGTTTGCTTCTTTCCGGTTGTGCTCCTTCTCGTTAGTTCCTGTTTTGTTGCGATCGTGAGGATTCGTTCGTCTACACTTGGTTCGTCTTCGTGGCTTCATATTCTTCATGGACTCGTTCTTCTTCCTTGCGGGATTTCAGGCAAGATGACCGTCACCTTGGATCTCATTACTATCATTGCTATGCTAGTTGCTTTGTTCTATCGCTATGCTGCGCTACCTATCATTTCCTCTTCAAGCCTCCCAAATTGCCATGTCAGCCTCTAACCTTTTTCATCCTTCCTAGCAAACCGATGCTTTGCTATGTTACCGGTTTGCTCAGCCCCTCTTATAGCATTGTTAGTTGCATGTGAAGTTGAAGAATTCTCCATGATGGACAGGATTATGTTGGGATATCACAATATCTCTTATTTAATTAATGCATCTATATACTTGGTAAAGGGTGGAAGGCTCGGCCTTATGCCCGGTGTTTTGTTCCACTCTTGCCGCCCTAGTTTCCGTCATACCGGTGTTATGTTCCTTGATTTTGCGTTCCTTACGCGGTTGGATGATTTATGGGACCCCCTTGACAGTTCGCTTTGAATAAAACTCCTCCAGCAAGGCCCAACCTTTGTTTTACCATTTGCCTACCTAAGCCTTTTTCCCTTGGGTTTCCGGAGCCCGAGGGTCATCTTTATTTACCCCCCCCCCCCCCGGGGCCAGTGCTCCTTTGAGTGTTGGTCCGAACTAGAGCCACTTGCAGCGCCACCTCGGGGAAACTTGAGGGCTGGTTTTAGTTGTACGTAGTGTTCATCTAGTGTGCCCTGAGAACGAGATATGTGCAACTCCTATCAGGATTTGTCGGCACATCGGGTGGCTTTGCTGGTCTTGTTTTACCATTGTCGAAATGTCTTGTAAACCGGGATTCCGAGACTGATCGGGTCTTCCTGGGAGAAGGAATATCCTTCGTTGACCGTGAGAGCTTGTGATGGGCTAAGTTGGGACACCCCTGCAGGGTATAAACTTCGAGAGCCATGCCCGCAGTTATGTGGCAGATGGGAATTTGTAAACGTCCGGTTGTAGATAACTTGACACTTGACTCAATTAAAATGCATCAACCGCGTGTGTAGCCGTGATGGTCTCTTTTCGGCGGAGTCCGGGAAGTGAACACGGTTTTGGGTTATGTTTGATGTAAGTAGGAGTTCAGGATCACTTCTTGATCATTGCTAGCTTCACGACCGTTCTATTTGCTTCTCTTCTCGCTCTTATTTGCGTAAGTTAGCCACCATATTTTTTCTTAGTCGCTACTGCAACCTCACCACTTACCCCTTCCTTACCCATTAAGCTTTGCTAGTCTTGATACCCATGGTAATGGGATTGTTGAGTCCTCGTGGCTCACAGATTACTACAACAACAGTTGCAGGTACAGGTTATGCTATGATCTTGATGCGAGAGCGATGTTACTTGTTTTGGAGTTATTCTTCTGCTCCTTCTTTGATCAGGGGATAGGTTCCAGGTCGGCAGCCTGGGCTACCAGGGTGGATGTCGTTTGAGTTTCTGTTTGTGTTTCATCCGTAGTCGGATGTTGCTCTTATGTAGGATGTTGTTGTATTCGTGTGGCATTGTATGCCTCTTGTAAGTATCCCCAACTATTATGTAATGGTACGATGTAATGATATCCACCTTGCAAAAGCGTCTTCAAGATGCGCTTCTAGCCTTGGTGGGACCTTTGAGTTCCTTTAGGATAGGGTCGCATCTTGGGCGTGACAAGTTGGTATCAGAGCCTCGACCGACCTTAGGAGCCCCCCTTGTTTGATCGAGTAGCTTGGCCGCTATCCAATCTAGAAGAAAACTTTTCGGAGTCTAGTTATATCGGAGAGTAGGAATTCTTTTTACTCCTCAGCCCCTTCTTCGCTCTGGTCAGGAATCTTGACATAGGTGTTTTGAATTACTCCTCTTCCCCTTCAAATTTCCTTTAGGATCACACAGTTGGTTTTCCGATCGTTGTTCATCAGCTCTTTGCTTTCAGTGCATTTCTCATCAAGTCGATTCGACCTCCTTGTTTTCGCAAGATCAATCCTCAGTTGTTTTCTTTTCCCACCCGCCCACCCTTTTCTTCTCGGAGCCGGAGTCCGTAATCGAGTATCCATCCTACTCGTGCGAAGCATTTGCATTCTTTCAACTGGTGTTTTCTCTTCAAGTTATTCGTCGATTTCCCCTTGCAAGTTGCCTTTGTTTTCCCACCCTCCCACCCTCTTCTTCCCGGAGCCTGAGTCTGTTTCAAGCATCAATTTCATTCGTGTGGAGCCTCTTCAGTCTTTCGTCAATTGTTTCAACCGGTGAATTCTTGTCTCGTTTGACATTCTTCATCTCTTTTTCTTCTCCGGTGGACTCAATCCAAGATTTTTGGTAGTGATTATATTGTTTTCCTTGGCTCAAGTGTTTTCCCTGCTCGTTCGTCTCTCGCTAGTTTATCATTCCGGAGTTCGGAAGACATCTCAGGAGATTTGTCTGTGTTCCAATTAATTCGAGGTTGTCACCTCTTAATTGTTCCGGTGTATCATATATCTCTTCAACAATCCTTTCCAACCGTATTTTTCTCTTCAGTGGGCCCTAACCCACAGGTCTTTTCCCAGGATCTTACCTGACTCTTCTAATTATCCCGAAGTTATTCTCAAATTCTTTTCAAAATGTGACGTAAGAATGAATTTCATCAGTCAGACATTTCCAAGATCAATTTCAAATCATTTTCATTGTTGCCTCAACCTCTCCGCTTTTCGTTCCCCGGAGTGCCTTAACAATTTTGGTGGTGTTTCTCGTCGTCATTTGAAGATCGAAGAAGAGTTTTTCCTCTAAATCTTGCCCGTTCTCTCGAAGATCCGTGGTTCTAGTTTCATGTTATCCTCTCGAATTATTCCATTTGTCAGATATTCCTTTTCTTACCCACCCGGAGTATGTTAGAAGTTGTTTTCCCGTTTCTTTTTACCGGAGGCCATCATTCCAGAAGAATTCTTCATCCGCACATTTCAGCTACCGTTATCCAATTATCCCGGCACTTCGTTCAAGTGCTCTTTAATCAGATCGAGTTCTTCCCGTTCTCTTGTATCTAAATCCCCTCAATCACATTGGTTCTTCTCATTCTTCCCGGTGATTCATTCTCTTTCATCAGGCATTTTCGAATTCTTACGGTGGTTCGTTCAAGATTCTTTTTCTTTGATTATCATATTAATTCATTCGTTCTTTCCAATCTACCGGTGGTTCATGAAGACTTTCTCAAGTTTTGCGCCATATTCCCTTAATCCTTTTCAACAAGAATAAGTAGTATGCAAAATCCATTGCTTCTCATCAAGTTAATTGGTGGAGGATAAGCATAACATAATTCTTATTCTTCTTTCATCAAGTTGATTAATTCCTTCCTTCAGAGTTTGTTCGTCATGAATAAATTCTAGTTCCAAGTGTTTACATTTTTTCTTTTCCGGAGTTCAAATTTCCTCGGCCATCTTGTCGGAACCTCCATCTAAATCATCACAAGCTTTAATCTTATTCTTTTCATCCTTCAATTCTATCTCATTGTCCTTTTGTTTACCGGAGTTCTTGATGTAGGGTAGAACCCTAGGAAGGACCTTTTCAACTTGGAGGGGGAAAAGGAGAGAAACCACAAGAACAACAAGAACACAAAGATGAACACAAGAGGTAATCACTCCAACAATTCCCGATTACACGTCCAGTAGAGTAACAACACAAGATCCTCAAGTCACAAACACAATCAAAGGAAAGATACAATGGCAAAGTTCATCCCAAATCCAAAGGAAGAGGGGTCTTGAAGGTAGTCTTCTCCCAATGGAGGTCTTGAAATCCTCAAGGATTCTTCCCTATGGGGTCTTGATCCTCAAAGAGGGAAGGTAATGGAGCAAACCTCACCAAGATCTCATCTAATACTTTGCTAACCCTAAACATGGTCCTAGGTACGGAATATATAGTCTTGGGTTCGAAGGAGAAGAAGGGGAGCCGAAGAAGCCATCTCAGCCGGCCATCCTGGGAGGCCCGTGCGCACGGGGTAAGTTGGGCCCATGGGCACGGTACAGGCCCGTGCGCACGGGGTGCTCTAGCACCTATTTCCTGTGTAGCCCGTGGGCACGGGGTCTCAGGGGCCCGTGCGCACGGGGTCACCTGGGACTTCCTGTGTTGCTGCTGTTGCACTCCGTCTTGATTCGTACGGGCTTGGGGTGGTCCTCCTTCCTCTTGGGGATGCTCCAGAGTTCCTTGGTGGTGTTCCTCTTCATACCTAAGGAGGCATAGCATATCTTGGTGAGGTAGTAGACATGTTCCATTTGTGTCCATATGCAAGTCTAGTAGGAAGGAGTTCACCTCGGTTTCCAAAGCACGTGCTCTAGCTCTTGTCATGGGTCCTCGTGGGGTTGGATGTGTCGATGTAGAGTCCATGGGGATGATGGAAGGATGCTCCGCATCATCTCCCCTCCCTTGGGAAAGATCCGACCTCGGATCAAAATCTTCATCACCACGGAAAGGCGAGAGGTCTTTGACGATGAAGATGTTGCTCACGTTGTACTTGTGTCGTGGGAGTTCAATCTTGTAGGCGATGTGGTTGTAGCGTGCTAGCACCTTGAATGGTCCATCGGCTCGAGGTAGTAGTTTGGAGTTGCGTTCGTTGGGGAAGCGGTCCTTGCGAAGGTGTAGCCACACGAGATCACCTATGTTGAAGATCATTGGTTGTTTGTTAACGTTGAGCTTGGTCGCTAGTCGATGTACTTGGCGCTCGATGTGTAGGGGAACGCAGTAGAAAACAAAAAAATTTCGACCTACGCACCAGCCCAGGACCACTATGGAGACTGCATACATGGTTTGATCTTTTTCGTTACCGACTCGTAGCACAGCGGGAAGTAGAGTCGATGACAAACGGCGGTGCAGATCCCTGCAGCTAGGATTTACAACCTCCCAACCGTGAGGATGTATACCCTCATCTGCTCCTCAGACAGCCCTCCAGGAGGCGGTCGAACAGCCCTCCGGGAGGACCTTCGAAACTCGAACGGTCACTCGGACAGCCCTTCGGAGGACCTTCAAAACTCGGACGGTCACACGGACAGCCCTTCGGGAGGCACTCACGAACTAAGACCGAAACTACGATCTCTCTACAGAGTTGCACACATACGGTGTCATCTATCCGGCAGGGCTTCACCGTCCAGAACTAGAACCTGCCGGAACCCAGACAGCCTTTCGGCTCTAAGAAACTATTTCGCTGGGAGGGAGAGAAGAAGCCAGATCATTGCATGGCACTTGTATGAGAGCAAAGGGATGAGTGTGGAGGGCTGCCCCTCCACCTCTATTTATAGGAAATCCCAAGGGGTAGGGTAGTTTCACACAAAAACCCAAAATGCACATGAATGAAGTCCTTCCACAAGGACCTAGGAGTGAAACCAATGAACAAGAGGGTCCCCAAGGGGGGATACCCCATGTGGCCGGCCACACCCCCATGAGGGGCCCAAAAAATGGCTCCTATCCATCCATGTCATCCCCAAGATCTTTTGGAGCAAAGCCCCAAAAGGTGGCTTTCCATAAAGTAACCATAAAGCTTATTTTCACTATTCATGACAACATTTTTCAGCGTCTGATCGAACTGAAAATATTTATGTGGGCTAAGAACATTTCCAGTACCCACTAAAATGATTTTCAATGCGTTCCGAAACAATTGCGGTTTTAGTGATTTTCATCTGCGAAACGCATCTGAAGTGGCTCCGGCAGCTCCGGAACATTTCCGGTTTTTATCTCAGAAAATTCCAGAAAGCTTCCAGAATGATTCTGGCATCCTCCAAGAATTATCAGGCATGTGCCGAAACCAATTTGACTTAATGGTGTATCCCTAAACAACTTTTCGGTATCATCGAAACTGATGAGGACATCAATACCATTGATACACCCACAGCCCCTACTGCTACATATACTGGACCAATTACTAGAGCTCGCGCACGCCAATTAAATTATCAGGTACTTTCGTTTCTTGGTAATGATTCTAATGTTCATGAGAATATGATGCTGCCTAAATTGGATACATTTGTTTTGCTTACAAATGAAGGGCCTAGCTTGGAGAAGGATGGACATTGGAGCAAGAGCAAGCATGGAGAAGATGCCATGCACAAGGGGAACCAGAACGGAGTTACAAGTGATGATTTCAGGACTTTGAAGCCACCATAAGAGTGCATGAAGCCTTGGACGAAATATACAAGATGCCACTTCATAAATTTCGTCCAGAGGCTATTATAGGTGCTGCGTCACCTTTTTATTGGGCCAGGCCCATGTAATTTCGAAATACATAAGTATAGGCTATTTTTAGAGTCCGTATGTGTGGGGAAACAAGAGATAGGGTTGATTTCGGACCCCTCCACCAAGGGCCACGAAATTCCCCCTCTCTTCCTCCATATATACAGCCCTTAGGGCACCGTTTAGACTTTGGGTTTTGTTTAGATTAAAAGTTCGCCATAGCTGCAACTTCGCGTACTTCGTTTGTGTTCAACGACCAGACAAAGGCGTCACAGAACCCCACCTTGATCAATAAAGCTTTCATCTTATATTCGCAATATCCAGATTGCAATCTTAGTTTCTTGCTTGTTCTTCGTTTGCTCGCAGGAAACAGACCCTCGTGGTCAGGTTGATCGTGCTCCGGCGTGGTCAATAACCTCTCGGAGTTGGTTTAGCGATTGCTAAGGCGCGACGTCCTCGCACGTTCGTAGTCGGATCGTCAAAGTCGACTTCCACCAAAGCGAAATCCACCATCTCATCGAAAGACGGGACACCTTTGCCTCTATCAAGTGGTATCAGATTTCCAGGTTGCTCGGTGAGATTTTCCAGTTTTTCGTAGTTTAGTTCGAGTCTGTTCTTCATACCTATAGTCCACGAAAAAGCCACAAAAAAAATTTAGGGTTAGTTCATCATATCCGAACCAATCTGAGCCTTTGCATAATCTTTTTAGGGTTTTGCTTTGTTGAATTTGCGGTTGCATCGTCGGTCTAGTTGCTGGTCTTAGAGTCTAGTCTTTTAGAGTTTCGAGTTCTGGTCATAAGTTGTCACGCCGCCGCTGCACCATCAACATCGCCCCTGCCATCTACCACCACCACTTCGAATCCGTATCCATATACCACCACCAATCCGTGTCCATATACCACCACCGATCCATATCCATATACTACCACCGCTACCACCACCGCTGCCATATACCACCACCATATATCCACCACCAATCCGAGTTCCTTGCTTATTAGGTTTGTTTTCGGGATCCATCTAGTTTCCGATTCGTGTTTCCTTGTCTGGAAACCACGCTCCGTTTAGGCCCAAAATTTTTCGAAAACGCATTTTTCGAAAAAATTTCTGGCTATCCTATTTTTAGGTGTTTCTGAGTGTTTTGAGACAGGTGCCATTATAGGAAGTTTTTTTTGACCCGTTTCCAGTTTTTGGGTCCGGGCAGTCGAAAAAACGAAAAAAAAAATTGGTCGAAAAAATTTCGTGCCCATCCTGTCAGTTTGACCTAGGAAGAGTTTTGAGACACTCGCCATTATAGTGATTTTTTCGCAAAAAAAAAAAAGAGCAGCGCAAAAAAAAAGAGCGCAAAAAAAAAAGAGCGAAAAAAAAATCCAGAGTGTGCTTTTCCCTTGTTTACGTGCAGCGCCGTGATTTTGTTAGTGTTCTAGGCTCGCGTCTCTAGCACGGTCTAGCCTAGGACTAGCACAGTACCGTCGTTGAGCGTTTATTCAACTTTGCATCTCTGAATTGATTATTGCTGATCCTTTTTGCTACCATATTATAAGCCTTCCCAGCTCCACATACATCTACGTCGTGCGTTTGACTCTCCCTGGTACTCGCTCTATCCAAGCTTTGAGAGTTTTTGACTACAACGGTTGCCGATCACCGCCTGCTGCTGGGTAAGAACTGGTAAGAATTTGAGTTTTGCTTGACGGATTTGTGACACCCACCACCACCACTTGTTCGTAGTCTGTAGGATCATATTCTTGTGTGTTTCTATTGCTGCTAACCATGCCAGGATCACAAGCCGACGTGACTGACTGGGAGAATTTATCGAACAAGGAGCTTCATGATAAGTTTCAGCAAATGATGAGTGGATAGGTGCAAGATGTGCTAAACAGATTTGAAGAGGCCATGGAGAAGATAGATGGCATGGAGAAGACGTTCGAAACAAAGCTCGATAACAAATTTAATGAATTGCTCGCGCGTCTTCCACCACCACCACCCACTGCACCTAACGCACCTCTCCAACAACAACAACAACAACAACAACGCATCCTTTCGAATCAGTATGGACGAGCGAGGCGTGTTCCTATTGAGTGATGAGGACATGACTACCTTGGATATGACCAAAAATATTGCATATATGCATATTTGTCAGGTGATTTCTAGTGCAAACTATTCAATAATCTATTTATGTTATCCAGAACAAAAATACTTCACACACTTTTGTGTTTTATCTAATTGCAGGTGTATGGGACATTTGTACAATCCACATATGAAGATAAGGAAGAAAGAGATGTTTATTTGCTGTCCAAAAAGTTCTCTCACGTCACTTTTGGCCCAAGAGAAGATAGAGTCCAAGTCTCTCACGTTCTGGATTCAGATTCGGACTGCACAGACCTACCTGACTCAAAACGCACACAAGTTTTTCATACGGACTCCGAATTGGGTGATTCTTTTTTTGTTGGAAACTAGATTTCGTGCACTTTCCAACCCAATTGGAATCACCTTCAAATTCGTCCGGAGCGTTGAGTTGTGGACGAAACAATCTGATGCTGTAGCAGAATCCGAGTCAAACTACAAGTCCAAAGGTGTTACATCACCTTCACTTGGGCCCATTGGCCTTGTACGACCTAGATTTAGTTTTAGGCTGCCTTGGGACGTCCTCCCACCTCCTTGGCCGCCACCCCTTGCTCCTATATAAGTAGATCCATCTAGTAGCTTTTCCTTGGGATTTGTTTAGTTAAAAGTTAGCCATTGCAACTTCGTGTACTTTGTTCGTGTCCAACGACCAGACCAAGACCGCTTACGGATCCCCACCTTTATCAATACTTCATATATACTCGCAATATTCAGATTGCTTTTATCATATTCTTGCTTGTTCTTCGATTGCTTGCAGGAATAGACCTTCGTGGTCAGGTTGATTGTGCTCCGGCGTGGTCAATAACCTCTCAGAGTTGGTTTAGCGATTGCTAAGGCGCAACGTCGTGCACGTTTGTAGTCGGATCGTCAAAGTCATCTTCACGAAATCGATAGTTATCATCTCATCGAAAGATCGGGACACCCTTTGCCTCTATCAAGTGGTATCAGTTTTCAGGTTGCTCGGTGAGAATTTCCAGTTTTCCTAGATTAGATTTATTTTCTTACCTATTGTCCAAGAAAAAGCCACAAAAAAGAGTTAGATCTATTCATCCTTGGTCCAAGCCAGTCTGAGCCTTTGCAATTTTCTTTTCATTGCTTGCATAGTTGAATTATCGGTTGCATCGTCGTGTCGAGTTGCTGGTCTTAGTGTCTAGTTCGTTTAGAGTTTCGAGTTCTGTTCACATTAGTCACGCCACCGCTGCATCATTATCTCTTCCGCTGTCCACCACCCATCCATCAATTTCCACCACGTGCTACCCACCATTCATTATCATAATAATAGTTGAGATCGTTTACATCTTCACTTGATCCAATCTGCATCTTATCTAGTTTGTTTTGGAAAGAGGGAGAAAAAAAAGAGAGAAAAAACGAGAGAAAAAAAACGAGAGAAAAAAAAAGAGAAAAAAAAAGTCAGAGAAAAAAAAGGAGAAAAAAAAATCAAAAAAAATCGGCACAAACTTTTTCAGAGGAAAGTTGGAGACAAAGTTGTTGTATATCCTCCTTGGCACTTGTTTTTCATCATTATCTTCACTGCCGTTGTGATCTTCACTTATATCTTGCTGTCAAGAGCTACTTAGTATCCTTCATTGATGCTAGTTGTGCTACGCCGTGACCTCATTAGTGTTCTAGGCTCGCGTCTCTAGTCCGGTCTAGCCTAGGACCAGCACAGTACCGTCGTTGAGCGTTTATTCAACATTGCATCTTTGAATTGATTATTGCTAATCTTTTGCTACCATATATAGTCCACCCAGCTCCACATATTTCTACACCGTGTATACGTACGCTCCCCTGGCAATCGCTTTACTCAATATTCGAAGTTACTTGACACCGCTGGTTGCCGATCACCGCCTGCTGCATGGTACGAACTTGTAAGACATTGATATTTGCTTTACTGTGAGCGTTTTACCACCACATCCTAGTAGTTATAGGAACATTATTTTTGGGTTTTGTTTCTTGTTCTACTAATCATGACAGGATCCAAAGTCAATTCATGGGCTTTGTCGATCGCGGGAGACGTGCCACCACCTTTGCAAATACCACAACCGTCACGAGAGGTGCACAAACATCCAAATGCACATGATCAGGTTAATGTATCTATACCACCATTTAATGGCCGTTTTAAACCTGCTTTATATATTGAATGGGAGTTCGACATAAAAAATATATTTGCTTCCCATAATTTCGATGAACATAAAAAGGTTAAGGTTGCGGTTGGTTCTTTCACTGGTTATGCTTTGGTTTGGTGGAGTGAATATTGTCGGTTACACCCTGATTATATACCTACTACTTGGGATGATTTGAAACTTGCCATGCGACATACTTTCGTCCCTGCTTATTATACTCGTGACATGATTAAGAAGTTGCAACACTTAAAACAAGGTAGTGAAACTGTAACAAAATATTATGATGATTTACAAACTACCTTGTTGCATTCCTCTTTAGAAGAAAGTGAAGATGATTTTATGGATAGATTTTGGGGAGGATTAAACCGTGATATTCAAGAGATACTAATTCATGAAGAGTGTTATCCTATGGACCATTTGTTTCATCTTGCTTGCAAAGCTGAACAGGAAATAAAACGACGTGATGGCCACGAGGAGAACAAGCGCATGGTGCACATTCCAAGAGTTGATATGATTGTTCCTTCAACTACTAGGCATACTATGACAACCACATCCGTTGTTGTCAGGACTACATCACCTCCACCATGTGACACATCGCCCCCGAGAGTGGCTACATCATCTGAGTTGATCATAAGAGGTAATGACAAAGGTACTGATCTTCCATCTCTACATGAGAATGATGAATTCCTTGTCAATTTGAATGCACCATCTGATGAGCTACCCACTACTTTGATCACACCACCTATTTTAGAGGACTACGTTGATAATTTGACTTTGCCATGTGATCAAACAACTGAAATACCAACAATTTTGAGTGCACCCATTGAATTAACTATTGATGCAAAAGAACCAATGTTTAATCATTTTGATATGACCTCTAATCTTGGTGATGATTCTGTGTTGAATGACTTATTGCATGTTTGCTTATTTAAGCATGTTGTAGCATGTAAATTTGATGCAAGTAAGGTTTATTCACCAATGTTGGGATGGTTTAATGATGAACATTGTCAATCTTTTGAAATGAATAAGAGCTTCACTTATATGTGCAAACTGAGTTGCAATATTTTCATGCCTTCTACTTCTTGTGCTAATTTTTTGGCTTTAGATTTTATGAACTATGCAAGTTACTCATCTATTCATGTGTCATATATGCAAAAATCAAGGGAAGTAAAAATGGATGACATATACATATACAACATGTACACCTTGTCTCTTTTGTTAGCCACATTTCAGATTAAGCAACGCCGAGGACGGCTTTATTTTCAAGAAGGGGAGGATGATGAGGACATGACTACCTTGGATATGACCAAAAATATTGCATATATGCATATTTGTCAGGTGATTTCTAGTGCAAACTATTCAATAATCTATTTATGTTATCCAGAACAAAAATACTTCACACACTTTTGTGTTTTATCTAATTGCAGGTGTATGGGACATTTGTACAATCCACATATGAAGATAAGGAAGAAAGAGATGTTTATTTGCTGTCCAAAAAGTTCTCTCACGTCACTTTTGGCCCAAGAGAAGATAGAGTCCAAGTCTCTCACGTTCTGGATTCAGATTCGGACTGCACAGACCTACCTGACTCAAAACGCACACAAGTTTTTCATACGGACTCCGAATTGGGTGATTCTTTTTTTGTTGGAAACTAGATTTCGTGCACTTTCCAACCCAATTGGAATCACCTTCAAATTCGTCCGGAGCGTTGAGTTGTGGACGAAACAATCTGATGCTGTAGCAGAATCCGAGTCAAACTACAAGTCCAAAGGTGTTACATCACCTTCACTTGGGCCCATTGGCCTTGTACGACCTAGATTTAGTTTTAGGCTGCCTTGGGACGTCCTCCCACCTCCTTGGCCGCCACCCCTTGCTCCTATATAAGTAGATCCATCTAGTAGCTTTTCCTTGGGATTTGTTTAGTTAAAAGTTAGCCATTGCAACTTCGTGTACTTTGTTCGTGTCCAACGACCAGACCAAGACCGCTTACGGATCCCCACCTTTATCAATACTTCATATATACTCGCAATATTCAGATTGCTTTTATCATATTCTTGCTTGTTCTTCGATTGCTTGCAGGAATAGACCTTCGTGGTCAGGTTGATTGTGCTCCGGCGTGGTCAATAACCTCTCAGAGTTGGTTTAGCGATTGCTAAGGCGCAACGTCGTGCACGTTTGTAGTCGGATCGTCAAAGTCATCTTCACGAAATCGATAGTTATCATCTCATCGAAAGATCGGGACACCCTTTGCCTCTATCATTGAGGATGGCCAAACTTCTGGTGCTGCTGTTCATGTTGTTGATGCTTCTTTCGCCCCTGCTACTGCTGCTGGTGGTACCCAGGAGGATGTTGAGTATGCGGGCGATTATGAGGATGAGGTTGATCAAAATCAGCACTACGTGCAGCCACCAGCACCACCACCACCAGGTCGACCTCAGGTATATATTCGTAATGGTAGGCCTGCACCACCACCTCAGGTACGAGATGATGTCCATATTCCTAAACTGAAATTGAATATTCCACCATTTGAGGGTAGATATGTTCCTGATATATATCTTACTTGGGAGTTAGAAACTGAACAACGTTTTACATGTTTACAATATCCCGAGGAGAGACGGGTTGCTGCTGCTGTTTGTGCTTTCACTAGTTTTGCATGTGTATGGTGGTCTGAACATTGTAGATTATATCCTATTCCCGCTACTTGGGCTGCTTTGAAAACTGCTATGCGTACTCGTTGGGTTCCACCATATTATCAACGTGAATTGCTTCAAAAATTACAGCGCTTAAGACAAGGAAAAAATTCTGTAGAAGAATATTATCAGGAATTACAAACTGGCATGATTAGATGTGGTATTGTTGAGGAGAATGAAGCTATGCTTGCACGTTTTCTGGGTGGATTAAATAGAGAGATTCAGACCATTCTAGACTATAAGGAGTATACTAATATCACTCGTTTATTCCATCTTGCTTGTAAAGCTGAACGTGAAGTACAGGATCGACAGGCATTGGCGCGGACTAACTTTTCTGCAGGTCGACCTTCATCATGGACACCACGTGCATCATCTATTTCCTCCCGTTCTGCTACACCGGCGCCTCCGTCGGCTGCCACCTCCAACCGTGATACAATAAAGCAGGCACAATCACCACTATCTGCCAAGAGCACACCTTCTGGGCCTGCAAAGAGCTCTTCTTCATCCATGGCATCAACAGGGCAAACACATGATATTATTTGTCGACGTTGCAAGGGTGGAGGTCATTATGCGAGAGAATGCCCATCTAAGCGTGTGATGATTGTTACTGAGGATGGTGGGTATGAGTCCGCTAGTGACTTTGATGAGGAGACTTTGGCTCTTATTACACGTGACGAACACGGTGGAGACGATTCTGATCATGAGACGCAATACATGGCTCCTGAAGATGCTGACAGGTATGAATGTTTAGTTGCTCAACGTGTTTTGAGTGTGCAGGTTACACAAGCTGAGCAAAATCAGAGGCATAATTTGTTCCATACAAAGGGAGTTGTGAAGGAACGTTCTGTTCGCGTGATCATAGATGGAGGGAGTTGCAACAACTTGGCTAGCATGGAGATGGTGGAGAAGCTATCTCTCACCACAAGACCACATCCACATCCTTACTACATCCAATGGTTCAACAACAGCGGCAAGGTTAAGGTAACACGTACTGTTCGTGTACATTTTAGTATCTCTACATATGCTGATTATGTTGATTGTGATGTGGTACCTATGCAAGCATGTTCCTTATTACTTGGTAGACCATGGCAATTTGATAAAAATTCTATTCACCATGGTAGAAACAATCAGTATACTCTTGTTCATAAGGATAAAAATATTACTTTGCTTCCTATGACTCCTGATTCCATTTTGAAAGATGATATTAATAGAGCTAATAAAGCAAAACAGGAGAAAACTAAGAGTGAAAATCAGATTGTGGCAAAAGAATTTGAGCAACAAATGCAGCCTAATAATAATAAACAATCTAGTGTTGCTTCTGAAATTAAATTGAAAAGTGCATGTTTACTTGCCACCAAATCTGATATTGATGATCTAGATTTTAGCAAATCTGTTTGCTATGCTTTTGTGTGCAAAGAGGCATTATTTTCATTCGAGGACGTGCCTTCCTCTTTGCCTCCTGCTATCACTAACATTTTGCAGGAGTTCGCTGACGTCTTTCCACAAGACGTGCCACCGGGATTACCGCCTATTCGAGGGATTGAGCATCAGATTGACTTAATTCCCGGTGCTTCACTGCCAAACCGTGCACCATACCGTACCAATCCAGAGGAGACGAAGGAGATTATGCGTCAAGTACAAGAGCTTCTCGACAAAGGTTATATACGCGAATCCCTTAGTCCTTGTGCTGTTCCTATTATTCTAGTGCCGAAAAAGGATGGTACATCACGTATGTGCGTTGATTGTAGAGGCATTAATAATATTACTATTCGTTATCGTCATCCTATTCCTAGGCTAGATGATATGCTTGATGAATTGAGTGGCTCTACAATATTCTCCAAAGTTGATTTGCGTAGTGGATACCATCAAATTCGTATGAAATTGGGAGATGAATGGAAAACAGCATTTAAAACTAAGTTTGGATTATATGAGTGGTTAGTCATGCCTTTTGGGTTAACTAATGCACCTAGTACTTTCATGAGGTTAATGAACGAAGTTTTACGTGCTTTCATTGGACGATTTGTGGTAGTTTACTTTGATGACATATTGATTTATAGCAAATCTTTGGAGGAACATTTGGAACATTTACGTGCTGTTTTTATTGCTCTACGTGATGCACGTTTGTTTGGTAACCTTGGAAAGTGCACCTTTTGCACCGACCGAGTATCTTTTCTTGGCTATGTTGTTACTCCACAGGGAATTGAAGTTGATAAAGCCAAGATTGAAGCTATTGAGAGTTGGCCGCAGCCCAAAACGGTCACACAAGTGAGGAGTTTCCTTGGCCTCGCTGGATTCTATAGGCGTTTTGTGAGAGATTTCAGCACCATTGCTGCACCTCTCAATGAGCTTACAAAGAAAGATGTGCCTTTTCTGTGGGGTACCGCACAGGAAGAAGCCTTCACGGTATTGAAAGATAAGTTGACACATGCTCCTTTACTCCAACTTCCTGATTTTAATAAGACTTTTGAGCTTGAATGTGATGCTAGTGGAATTGGATTAGGAGGTGTGTTATTACAAGATGGCAAACCTGTTGCATACTTTTCTGAAAAATTGAGTGGGCCTAGTCTGAATTATTCTACTTATGATAAAGAATTATATGCTCTTGTTCGGACTTTAGAAACATGGCAACATTATTTATGGCCCAAAGAATTTGTTATACATTCTGATCATGAATCTTTGAAACATATTAAAAGTCAAGCTAAACTGAATCGTAGACATGCTAAATGGGTTGAATTCATTGAGACTTTCCCTTATGTCATTAAACACAAGAAGGGAAAAGAAAATGTTATTGCTGATGCATTGTCTCGTCGCTATACTATGCTTTCACAACTTGACTTCAAAATATTTGGTTTGGAGACCATCAAAGATCAATATGTGCATGATGCTGATTTTAAAGATGTAATGCAGAATTGTAAAGAAGGAAGAATGTGGAACAAGTTTGTCGTTAACGATGGATTTGTGTTTCGTGCTAACAAGCTATGCATTCCAGCTAGCTCCGTTCGTCTTTTGCTGTTGCAGGAGGCGCATGGGGGAGGATTAATGGGACACTTTGGCGTGAAGAAGACGGAGGACGTACTTGCTACACATTTCTTTTGGCCAAAGATGAGACGGGATGTTGAGCGTTTTGTTGCTCGCTGCACTACATGTCAAAAAGCTAAGTCACGACTCAATCCTCATGGTTTATATATGCCTTTGCCTGTACCTAGTGTTCCTTGGGAGGATATATCTATGGACTTTGTTTTAGGTTTACCTCGAACAAAGAAGGGGAGGGATAGCATATTTGTTGTCGTGGATAGATTCTCGAAAATGGCACACTTTATACCATGTCATAAAAGCGATGATGCTGTTAATGTTGCTGATTTGTTCTTTCGTGAAATTATTCGCTTGCATGGTGTGCCAAATACTATTGTTTCAGATCGTGATACTAAATTTCTTAGCCACTTTTGGAGATGTTTATGGGCTAAGTTGGGGACTAAACTGCTATTTAGTACTACTTGTCACCCCCAAACTGATGGACAAACTGAAGTAGTCAATAGAACATTGTCTACTATGCTTAGGGCTGTTTTGAAGAATAATAAGAAAATGTGGGAAGAATGCTTGCCTCATATTGAATTTGCTTATAATCGTTCATTGCATTCTACTACTAAGATGTGCCCTTTTGGAATTGTGTATGGTTTCCTACCTCGTGCACCTATTGATTTGTTGCCTCTTCCATCTTCGGAGAAGGTTAATTTTGATGCTAAAGAACGTGCTGAATTGATTTTAAAAATGCATGAGTTAACTAAGGAAAACATTGAGCGTATGAATGCTAAATATAAACTTGCTGGAGATAAAGGTAGAAAACATGTTGTGTTTGCACCTGGAGATCTTGTTTGGTTACATTTGCGTAAGGATAGATTTCCTGATTTGCGCAAATCAAAGCTAATGCCACGTGCTGCTGGTCCCTTTAAGGTGTTGGAGAAAGTAAATGATAATGCATATAAACTTGAGTTGCCTGCAGATTTTGGGGTTAGTCCCACTTTTAACATTGCAGATTTGAAGCCTTATTTGGGTGAGGAAAATGAGCTTCCGTCGAGGACGACTTCATTTCAAGAAGGGGAGGATGATGAGGACATCAATACCATTGTTACACCCACAGCCCCTACTGCTACATATACTGGACCAATTACTAGAGCTCGCGCACGCCAATTAAATTATCAGGTACTTTCGTTTCTTGGTAATGATTCTAATGTTCATGAGAATATGATGCTGCCTAAATTGGATACATTTGTTTTGCTTACAAATGAAGGGCCTAGCTTGGAGAAGGATGGACATTGGAGCAAGAGCAAGCATGGAGAAGATGCCATGCACAAGGGGAACCAGAACGGAGTTACAAGTGATGATTTCAGGACTTTGAAGCCACCATAAGAGTGCATGAAGCCTTGGACGAAATATACAAGATGCCACTTCATAAATTTCGTCCAGAGGCTATTATAGGTGCTGCGTCACCTTTTTATTGGGCCAGGCCCATGTAATTTCGAAATACATAAGTATAGGCTATTTTTAGAGTCCGTATGTGTGGGGAAACAAGAGATAGGGTTGATTTCGGACCCCTCCACCAAGGGCCACGAAATTCCCCCTCTCTTCCTCCATATATACAGCCCTTAGGGCACCGTTTAGACTTTGGGTTTTGTTTAGATTAAAAGTTCGCCATAGCTGCAACTTCGCGTACTTCGTTTGTGTTCAACGACCAGACAAAGGCGTCACAGAACCCCACCTTGATCAATAAAGCTTTCATCTTATATTCGCAATATCCAGATTGCAATCTTAGTTTCTTGCTTGTTCTTCGTTTGCTCGCAGGAAACAGACCCTCGTGGTCAGGTTGATCGTGCTCCGGCGTGGTCAATAACCTCTCGGAGTTGGTTTAGCGATTGCTAAGGCGCGACGTCCTCGCACGTTCGTAGTCGGATCGTCAAAGTCGACTTCCACCAAAGCGAAATCCACCATCTCATCGAAAGACGGGACACCTTTGCCTCTATCAGAAACTCATCCGATGACCTCTCTCTACGGAACATTTTCCGCTGTCCGAAACTTTTCCGGTGTCCGAAACTTTTCTGGTGATTTTCTCTCAGACTCTCTGTCTAGTATTCAACAGATAGATGACCCTTAAGCGTGTGACCCTATAGGTTCGGTGAAGTATAGACATGACCCGGAACCCCTTCCGATCAATGATCAACATCGGAGCCGTGGACACCCATATTGACCCCTATACCCACACGAATGAATATTTGAGTGAACCTCCAGTTGCCGTGTGCTATTCCTGCTGCTTCGCGATATGTTACAAATACCCGAGGTGAGACATATTGGCATTCCCATGGATCAATAACTTGTCCACTATGCCAGTTACCTCGTTACCGGTATTGTTCTCTTTTCTCGTTACCGTAATCTGGCATCCCTGTGATCAAATCACACTGTGTCTGGCCAGACGATGATGGATACCGTAACACCGAGAGGGCCCGAGAATATCTCTCCATCGTCGGAGGAGCAAATCCCAATCTTGAAGCAAGCATGAATAAACTCGATACTCTCATGGTCTAAGGAATCATGCAAACATTAACCATCTCTGTGTTATTTACCATTAACTTGTGACGAATGAATCTCATAGCATAACATCAAACCGGGTCGATTCAACACAAATGTTCTCTTAACATTGTGCCCTCAAAGTTGCTGGCATAGACATGCCCATGATCAGGAAAACGGAACCATCATGCAAGACTTGAGCTAGTCTTAGAGGCCAAACTAGGAATACTTCTTACCATTTATTATTCCACACGTGCATATGAGTCTTCCTCCGAGCCTCGTGGATATTGCAGACTCGAGAGTCATTGCAATTATAGCATGGAACATAAACATAATTATGAACTCGAAGATAAATAATATCATTTATTATTGCCTCTAGGGCGTATCTTTTACAGACTCCCACTTGCACTAGAGTCAATAACGCACTTTACACCTATGGCATGCCGATGTAAAAAATGCTTCGCATGTGGTATAGCCTGATGTCCATCAGATCCGACAACTTCAGCTCTGTGTCTATCTCTGCATATCCTCGCGTTTTCACACTTTCACGAAATTCATATTTTGTGCGGACTTGGCTTTGTATAAATGTGAATCACAGGTTGAACCTGGATTCCTCAGACTGAGTTATGGGGAAACTACCTGCAGTAGTGTCCCATTGACAAAAGCCATCTTGGAACCATAATAAGTTCACGAATGAACTATATGATTCAACATCTTGTTTGTCGCTTCTAAAGCGTCAACATACTTAGTCATTTGTTATAGAATTCGCCACAGTATCCTGTTGGGAACAATTTCCAACTACCGTGCCACCATATTGTGTATTACAAAAAACCCTTAACTTAAATCGAAAATCGCATGGAGAAAAGATGAAGATTGTATCGAGGTAACATTTTACAACGAACTCTTCATGATCTCCGCTTGCGAGAAAACATATCACCAATACTTACTCTAGTACTCAATGACATCTTTTACTGTTGTCCCACGATCAGTACTTTGATCACTTTAGTATCCATACTCGCAACATCTTGGGAGTATTGGACATATCTGGTTGTTTTACATAACATGGAATACATGATTAATCCAAACACATGAGTGTGTGGAATCTCCATCATGTATTTTGCTCATCAGTGTTTTGGGACACTGATTCTTTAAAAAACTCTTTCCATGTGACTTCGGCAAGAATCACTCCTTGTCGTTCTTAGTGCTAAACGGTTTTAGCATCTTGTCAATATGTATTTATTGCTTAGCCCTATTAGGTAAATCTATCTCCATAGATCATTATGCCTAATATTGAGGCTATTTAGCCTAAGCACTTCATCAAAATAATATTTTCAAATGAAGTCCTAATTCGTGTCAAGAAATTTATTTCCAATTAACAATGTGTCAAGCACACAAGGTTTTTAGAAATATTATTACGCTCCCACTTACTTTCTTGAATTACAAGCATCTTCGTTACCCATTGATGAAGTCAAACCCCTTTGACCATTTCATCAAAGCACGAAGATTCCAACTCCATTTTGTTGTCTTCTATCCATCGTTGGAACTCTGAAGTTTGCACCCTTACTAGCATCCTCTGGATAGACAAAATGCCTTGGACTGTAACACATGGAAGTCCTTGGTTTCATTTCCATCAGATGGAAATCCTATTGTCATCCATGTTTCATATCTCATGATTGAAATATGTATTAATTGCTAGTTCAACCCAAACCGACTTTAAGCATCGCTACGATGAAAACAACCTCATCGTAGTCAACTCTTGAACTTGTTATTTCAACAAGTCGAGCTTTACGGATAAAACATTTTTATCTGTATCAGTTTTAAGTTCCATAAATATTCGATAGACTCTAAGTCTTCCGAAAGGTGTATCAAGGTTTTAATCTTGAATTACTTATACGAAAACTAACTCGGGTTGTATTGGCATTTAGCCAATTCCGAAGTCAGGGCCCATCAACGCTTCCTTGTGTATCGTAGGTATAATGTTGTCTAACAGCAATATCTCGTCTGCGCACCTGAGAGGTTTGCATGAGCCTTGCCTACGTGGTTCAGCTGCAAGTTCGACCGAAGTTCATACATTTTATTGTAGAGACTTCCGTATCAGTCGTAGTAGGAAACTCTGGAATTACTTCCAACGTCTCTTTCCTTTGATCTGATGACGAAGATACTGTTTATCTCATCGAGTTGCACTATTCTCCCACTCACCTTTTTGAAAGAACCATTCTCTTTAAAAGCACACTGTTTCGCGGCAAAACTATTTGCCTCGGTATAGTGAGGGAGGAATACCCAACATTTTGGTATAACCTACAAAGTAGCACTTGTCTGATTTGGGATAGGTTTGTAACCTTTTACACAAGTCCAATATTCCAAATGTTAAGAAAAGATATAACATGGTTGGGCGTACCATACCATGCCATCATTTCAACAGACCCGATGGAGCTCTTTTCAGTGTAAAAGCCGCAGTCTCTAAAGCATTACTCTTTAAAAGTGATAATGGCAAATTTATTTATGTCATCTTTGATCTTACCATGTCATAAATGGTTTGACTACATCTTCACAGACATTCCACTCATAGTGGTGTTCCGGGAGGTGTAAGTTATGAAACTCTTTTCACAACTCATCAGACATTCGCTAAACTTGTAACTCAAATATTCCTTTCTGCAATCAAATTGTAGAAACGTAATTTCCTTGTTACAATAACTTCTACTTCATTTTTGAAAACCTTTCGAATGATTTCAAAAGATCCAGACTTACGTCTCATCAAGTAAATATCCATATATCTACTTGAGTCATTTCAGAAGATAAATAAATCCACCACTTGCAACAACATTTATTGAACTACACACATCAAAATGTATGATCACCAATAAGTTTGTTGCTCGTTCCTTATGGCCTATGAACGGTATTTCAATCACTTCACTTTTCGGAGGAAAGTTGCAAGTGTCAGATGATTCAAAATCAAACGACTTCAAAATCCATCATAATGGAATTTTTCCATGCGGGTTTCTCTAATGTGACCAAATGTAGTGCCACACATGTGTGGCATAGTCTCACGACATTTAGCGTCAGCGTTATGGATGTATCATATTACCATCAATATTCATAACATACATCCCATCTTGGATGGAAGCATGGCCCTTCATGTTATTCATAATACTTAACAACAATTGTTGGTTTTATGAACAACTCTTTTGCAACAAACATTGTGCAATGGGCTAGACTGTATGAAACTCTAAAATGAATTATGAAAGTAAACCCAGAGGTAGTTTATTATTATCAATATTCATAACATACATCTCATTCATAATGAAAGTATAGCCCTTATGTTATTCATAACATCGAACATAAAAAGTTCTCTTATGAACAACCTTCTTGCAAGATACCTGATGATGAGGACATCAATACCATTGTTACACCCACAGCCCCTATTGCTACATATACTGGACCAATTACTAGAGCTCGCGCACGCCAATTAAATTATCAGGTACTTTCGTTTCTTGGTAATGATTCTAATGTTCATGAGAATATGATGCTGCCTAAATTGGATACATTTGTTTTGCTTACAAATGAAGGGCCTAGCTTGGAGAAGGATGGACATTGGAGCAAGAGCAAGCATGGAGAAGATGCCATGCACAAGGGGAACCAGAACGAAGTTACAAGTGATGATTTCAGGACTTTGAAGCCACCATAAGAGTGCATGAAGCCTTGGACGAAATATACAAGATGCCACTTCATAAATTTCGTCCAGAGGCTATTATAGGTGCTGCGTCACCTTTTTATTGGGCCAGGCCCATGTAATTTCGAAATACATAAGTATAGGCTATTTTTAGAGTCCGTATGTGTGGGGAAACAAGAGATAGGGTTGATTTCGGACCCCTCCACCAAGGGCCACGAAATTCCCCCTCTCTTCCTCCATATATACAGCCCTTAGGGCACCGTTTAGACTTTGGGTTTTGTTTAGATTAAAAGTTCGCCATAGCTGCAACTTCGCGTACTTCGTTTGTGTTCAACGACCAGACAAAGGCGTCACAGAACCCCACCTTGATCAATAAAGCTTTCATCTTATATTCGCAATATCCAGATTGCAATCTCAGTTTCTTGCTTGTTCTTCGTTTGCTCGCAGGAAACAGACCCTCGTGGTCAGGTTGATCGTGCTCCGGCGTGGTCAATAACCTCTCGGAGTTGGTTTAGCGATTGCTAAGGCGCGACGTCCTCGCACGTTCGTAGTCGGATCGTCAAAGTCGACTTCCACCAAAGCGAAATCCATCATCTCATCGAAAGACGGGACACCTTAGCCTTTATCAAGTGGTATCAGATTTCCAGGTTGCTCGGTGAGATTTTCCAGTTTTTCGTAGTTTAGATCGAGTCTGTTCTTCATACCTATAGTCCACGAAAAAGCCACAAAAAAATTTAGGGTTAGTTCATCATATCCGAATCAATCTGAGCCTTTGCATAATCTTTTTAGGGTTTTGCTTTGTTGAATTTGCGGTTGCATCGTCGGTCTAGTTGCTGGTCTTAGAGTCTAGTCTTTTAGAGTTTCGAGTTCTGGTCATAAGTTGTCACGCCGCCGCTGCACCATCATCATCGCCCCTGTCATCTACCACCACCACTTCGAATCCGTATCCATATACCACCACCAATCCGTGTCCATATACCACCACCGATCCATATCCATATACTACCACCGCTACCACCACCGCTGCCATATACCACCACCATATATCCACCACCAATCCGAGTTCCTTGTTTATTAGGTTTGTTTTCGGGATCCATCTAGTTTCCGATTCGTGTTTCCTTGCCGGAGTAGGTTTCGGAAAAAAAAAAAAGTCTGGAAACCACGCTCCGTTTAGGCCCAAAATTTTTCGAAAACGCATTTTTCGAAAAAATTTCTGGCTATCCTATTTTTAGGTGTTTCTGAGTGTTTTGAGACAGGTGCCATTATAGGAAGTTTTTTTTGACCCGTTACCAGTTTTTGGGTCCGGGCAGTCGAAAAAACGAAAAAAAAAATTGGTCGAAAAAATTTCGTGCCCATCCTGTCAGTTTGACCTAGGAAGAGTTTTGAGACACTCGCCATTATAGTGATTTTTTCGCAAAAAAAAAAAAAAAAAAAAGAGCAGCGCAAAAAAAAAAGAGCGCAAAAAAAAAAGCGAAAAAAAAATCCAGAGTGTGCTTTTCCCTTGTTTACGTGCAGCGCCGTGATTTTTGTTAGTGTTCTAGGCTCGCGTCTCTAGCACGGTCTAGCCTAGGACCAGCACAGTACCGTCGTTGAGCGTTTATTCAACTTTGCATCTCTGAATTGATTATTGCTGATCCTTTTTGCTACCATATTATAAGCCTTCCTAGCTCCACATACATCTACGTCGTGCGTTTGACTCTCCCTGGTACTCGCTCTATCCAAGCTTTGAGAGTTTTTGACTACAACGGTTGCCGATCACCGCCTGCTGCTGATAGAGGCGGGGGTGTCCCGATCTTTCGATGAGATGATAACTATCGATTTGGTGAAGATGACTTTGACGATCCGACTACAAGCGTGCACGACGTTGCGCCTTAGCAATCGCTAAACCAACTCTGAGAGGTTATTGACCACGCCGGAGCACAATCAACCTGACCACGAAGGTCTATTCCTGCAAGCAATCGAAGAACAAGCAAGAATATGATAAAAGCAATCTGAATATTGCGAGTATATATGAAGTATTGATAAAGGTGGGGATCCGTAAGCGGTCTTGGTCTGGTCGTTGGACACAAACGAAGTACACGAAGTTGCAATGGCTAACTTTTAACTAAACAAATCCCAAGGAAAAGCTACTAGATGGATCTACTTATATAGGAGCAAGGGGTGGCGGCCAAGGAGGTGGGAGGACGTCCCAAGGCAGCCTAAAACTAAATCTAGGTCGTACAAGGCCAATGGGCCCAAGTGGAGGTGATGTAACACCTTTGGACTTGTAGTTTGACTCGGATTCTGCTGCAGCATCAGATTGTTTCGTCCACAACTCAACGCTCCGGACGAATTTGAAGGTGATTCCAATTGGGTTGGAAAGTGCACGAAATCTAGTTTCCAACAAAAAAAGAATCACCCAATTCGGAGTCCGTATGAAAAACTTGTGTGCGTTTTGAGTCAGGTACGTCTGTGCAGTCCGAATCTGAATCCAGAACGTGAGAGACTTGGACTCTATCTTCTCTTGGGCCAAAAGTGACGTGAGAGAACTTTTTGGACAGCAAATAAACATCTCTTTCTTCCTTATCTTCATATGTGGATTGTACAAATGTCCCATACACCTGCAATTAGACAAAACACAAAAGTGTGTGAAGTATTTTTGTTCTGGATAACATAAATAGATTATTGAATAGTTTGCACTAGAAATCACCTGACAAATATGCATATATGCAATATTTTTGGTCATATCCAAGGTAGTCATGTCCTCATCATCCTCCCCTTCTTGAAAATAAAGCCGTCCTCGGCGTTGCTTAATCTGAAATGTGGCTAACAAAAGAGACAAGGTGTACATGTTGTATATGTATATGTCATCCATTTTTACTTCCCTTGATTTTTGCATATATGACACATTAATAGATGAGTAACCTGCATAGTTCATAAAATCTAAAGCCAAAAAATTAGCACAAGAAGTAGAAGGCATGAAAATATTGCAACTCAGTTTGCACATATAAGTGAAGCTCTTATTCATTTCAAAAGATTGACAATGTTCATCATTAAACCATCCCAACATTGGTGAATAAACCTTACTTGCATCAAATTTACATGCTACAACATGCTTAAATAAGCAAACATGCAATAAGTCATTCAACACAGAATCATCACCAAGATTAGAGGTCATATCAAAATGATTAAACATTGGTTCTTTTGCATCAATAGTTAATTCAATGGGTGCACTCAAAATTGTTGGTATTTCAGTTGTTTGATCACATGGCAAAGTCAAATTATCAACGTAGTCCTCTAAAATAGGTGGTGTGATCAAAGTAGTGGGTAGCTCATCAGATGGTGCATTCAAATTGACAAGGCATTCATCATTCTCATGTAGAGATGGAAGACCAGTACCTTTGTCATTACCTCTTATGATCAACTCAGATGATGTAGCCACTCTCGGGGGCGATGTGTCACATGGTGGAGGTGATGTAGTCCTGACAACAACGGATGTGGTTGTCATAGTATGCCTAGTAGTTGAAGGAACAATCATATCAACTCTTGGAATGTGCACCGTGCGCTTGTTCTCCTCGTGGCCAACACGTTGTTTTATTTCCTGTTCAGCTTTGCAAGCAAGATGAAACAAATGGTCCATAGGATAACACTCTTCATGAATTAGTATCTCTTGAATATCACGGTTTAATCCTCCCCAAAATCTATCCATAAAATCATCTTCACTTTCTTCTAAAGAGGAATGCAACAAGGTAGTTTGTAAATCATCATAATATTTTGTTACAGTTTCACTACCTTGTTTTAAGTGTTGCAACTTCTTAATCATGTCACGAGTATAATAAGCAGGGACGAAAGTATGTCGCATGGCAAGTTTCAAATCATCCCAAGTAGTAGGTATATAATCAGGGTGTAACCGACAATATTCACTCCACCAAACCAAAGCATAACCAGTGAAAGAACCAACCGCAACCTTAACCTTTTTATGTTCATCGAAATTATGGGAAGCAAATATATTTTTTATGTCGAACTCCCATTCAATATATAAAGCAGGTTTAAAACGGCCATTAAATGGTGGTATAGATACATTAACCTGATCATGTGCATTTGGATGTTTGTGCACCTCTCGTGACGGTTGTGGTATTTGTAAAGGTGGTGGCACGTCTCCCGCGATCGACAAAGCCCATGAATTCACTCTGGATCCTGTCATGATTAGTAGAACAAGAAACAAAACCCAAAAATAATGTTCCTATAACTACTAGGATGTGGTGGTAAAACGCTCACAGTAAAGCAAATATCAATGTCTTACAAGTTCTTACCATGCAGCAGGCGGTGATCGGCAACCAGCGGTGTCAAGTAACTCCGAATATTGAGTAAAGCGATTGCCAGGGGAGCGTACATATACACGGTGTAGAAATATGTGGAGCTGGGTTGGCTATATATGGTAGCAAAAGATTAGCAATAATCAATTCAAAGATGCAATGTTGAATAAACGCTCAACGACGGTACTGTGCTGGTCCTAGGCTAGACCGGACTAGAGACGCGAGCCTAGAACACTAATGAGGTCACGGCGTAGCACAACTAGCATCAATGAAGGATACTAAGTAGCTCTTGACAGCAAGATATAAGTGAAAGTTTGTGCCGATTTTTTTGATTTTTTTTTCTCCTTTTTTTTTCTCTGACTTTTTTTTTCTCTTTTTTTTTCTCTCGTTTTTTTTCTCTCGTTTTTTTCTCTCTTTTTTTTCTCCCTCTTTCCAAAACAAACTAGATAAGATGCAGATTGGATCAAGTGAAGATGTGAACGATCTCAACTATTATTATGACAATGAATGGTGGGTAGCACGTGGTGAAAATTGATGGATGGGTGGTGGACAGCGGAAGAGATAATGATGCAGCGGTGGCGTGACTAATGTGAACAGAACTCGAAACTCTAAACGAACTAGACACTAAGACCAGCAACTCGACACGACGATGCAACCGATAATTCAACTATGCAAGCAATGAAAAGAAAATTGCAAAGGCTCAGACTGGCTTGGACCAAGGATGAATAGATCTAACTCTTTTTTGTGGCTTTTTCTTGGACAATAGGTAAGAAAATAAATCTAATCTAGGAAAACTGGAAATTCTCACCGAGCAACCTGAAAACTGATACCACTTGATAGAGGCGGGGGTGTCCCGATCTTTCGATGAGATGATAACTATCGATTTGGTGAAGATGACTTTGACGATCCGACTACAAGCGTGCACGACGTTGCGCCTTAGCAATCGCTAAACCAACTCTGAGAGGTTATTGACCACGCCGGAGCACAATCAACCTGACCACGAAGGTCTATTCCTGCAAGCAATCGAAGAACAAGCAAGAATATGATAAAAGCAATCTGAATATTGCGAGTATATATGAAGTATTGATAAAGGTGGGGATCCGTAAGCGGTCTTGGTCTGGTCGTTGGACACAAACGAAGTACACGAAGTTGCAATGGCTAACTTTTAACTAAACAAATCCCAAGGAAAAGCTACTAGATGGATCTACTTATATAGGAGCAAGGGGTGGCGGCCAAGGAGGTGGGAGGACGTCCCAAGGCAGCCTAAAACTAAATCTAGGTCGTACAAGGCCAATGGGCCCAAGTGGAGGTGATGTAACACCTTTGGACTTGTAGTTTGACTCGGATTCTGCTGCAGCATCAGATTGTTTCGTCCACAACTCAACGCTCCGGACGAATTTGAAGGTGATTCCAATTGGGTTGGAAAGTGCACGAAATCTAGTTTCCAACAAAAAAAGAATCACCCAATTCGGAGTCCGTATGAAAAACTTGTGTGCGTTTTGAGTCAGGTACGTCTGTGCAGTCCGAATCTGAATCCAGAACGTGAGAGACTTGGACTCTATCTTCTCTTGGGCCAAAAGTGACGTGAGAGAACTTTTTGGACAGCAAATAAACATCTCTTTCTTCCTTATCTTCATATGTGGATTGTACAAATGTCCCATACACCTGCAATTAGACAAAACACAAAAGTGTGTGAAGTATTTTTGTTCTGGATAACATAAATAGATTATTGAATAGTTTGCACTAGAAATCACCTGACAAATATGCATATATGCAATATTTTTGGTCATATCCAAGGTAGTCATGTCCTCATCATCAAGCTGACTCAACCATCTGTAACACCTTCAACTGGACAGAGCAAGAAGAAGAAGTTGGTTACTGGCGACTACTTTCCGGCAGAGCTCTCCGAAGCCGCCGTCAAGAAGGTCCCCAAGATCAACACAAAGAGTGCTGAGGGGCAGTCTGCTCCGACAAGCCCCAGGGTTTGCTTCATTGAAGCAGACGCTCCCGACAAGCTGTGTCCCGACACGCTTGCCGGGGAGCATCATGCTCCGGCTGAATCGCAGATTCTTGCTGTGGAAGCAGATGTTCCCGCAGCAGCATTTGCGCCTTTAGTCCTTGTCGTCGAGCCACAAGCTCCGGCATGGGCACAGCAGATCGTCCATTTCCTTTAGACAGGAGAACTTCCCGAAGAGCAAGAAGAAGCGGAAAGAGTAGCCCGGCAATCAAGTATGTACCAGTTTGTCGATGACATACTGTACAGAAGAAGATTCAACGGAGTGAAATTGAAGTGCATTTCCCGGGAAGATGGACAGGAGTTGTTAGCGGAGATACATGGAGGCATATGTGGTCACCACATTGGTGCAAGAGCACTTGCCGGCAAAGCCTTCCGGCAAGGTTTCTTCTGGCCGACAGCCCTCCAGGATGCGACTGCACAAGTAACCAAGTGTGAAGCGTGCCAGTTCCACTCCAAGCAGATACATCAACCAGCTCAAGCTCTCCAAACAATCCCTTTATCCTGGCCATTTTCGGTCTGGGGGCTCGACATCCTCGGCCCCTTTCCCCGAGCTGTCGGGGGCTTTAGTACTTGTACGTTGCAATCGACAAGTTCACAAAGTGGCCTGAAGTGGAAGCAGTGAGGAAGGTGACAGCACAGTCAGCAGTCAAGTTCTTCAGGTCAATTGTTTGCCGTTTCGGAGTCCCTAACAGGGTCATCACCGACAATGGCACACAATTCACGAGCCGCACCTTCATGCAGTACGTCCAAGATCTTGGCACCAAGATCTGCTTCGCTTCTGTTGCTCACCCGAGAAGCAACGGTCAAGCGGAGAGGGCAAACGCTGAAGTGTTGCGCGGGCTCAAGACCAGAACTTTCGACAGGCTGCGCAAGTGCGGAAGAAATTGGATCGAGGAGCTACCGGTGGTTCTTTGGTCGATCAGGACGATGCCAAATCGAGCCACTGGCCAGACACCTTTTGCTCTTGTCTATGGAGCAGAAGCAGTTCTCCCCACGGAACTCGTATACGGATCGCCTCGAGTGCTCGCTTATGATGAGCTTGAGCAAGAGCAGCTGCGGCAAGATGACGCGCTGCTCCTCGAGGAAGATCGTCTTCAGGCTGCTGTACGAGTTGCTCGCTACCAGCAAGCTTTGCGTCGCTACCATAGCCGCAAAGTTAATGCCAGAAGCTTCGAGGAAGGCGACCTTGTTCTTCGGCGCGTTCAATCCGCCAAGAATTCCAACAAGTTGACGCCGAAGTGGGAAGGCCCTTATCGGGTGAAACGAGTCACTAGGCCCGGCGCTGTCCGCCTTGAGATCGAAGATGGCTTTCCGGTGAGCAATTCCTGGAACATAGAGCATCTTCGCAAGTTTTACCCATAAGGCGCGATTGCCGGAATCTATTCCGGCAACCACCTTTTGTACAAGCTTTGCCGCTGTTGCATGTAACCCTTTGTACAAAGCCGGGCGCAGATCCCGTGCATAAATAAAGTTCATGTGTGCTTCGCACATCTTGTCAAATTTCATGCATTCTTTCTTTTTTGCATGTTTTATCTGACACTTTGTGTAGCACTTACCTCCGGTAAGCAATAACGAGCCATAAGGCCCCATACCATTATTTTCTCTTCTTTCTTTTTCTCAAAGAGAAGGTTCCTTCGCCCACAAGTTCACGGCGGGGGGGGGGGGGGGGGGGGGAGGGGGGGGGGGGAAGGAGAGGATAAAGGTGTGGACCGGGTGTCGTTCAAAGAAGTATGGCCTTGCCGGGACACAGACGACAGAAAAGCTAAGTTGCCAAAGTTTGAGCACAGTCAGTTTTAAATTTTTAAGTTATATTCCTTGAACGACCGTGCCTTGTATGGAAAACCTGTGCACGGAGGAACCGGCTCGTGGCTAAGTTGCGCCCTTACTTTGTTTCAAGTCCGCTCAACAATGAAAGTGTGCCGCGACTAGTCCCGACAAGGTTTCTTGCTGGAGGCAACACCGCCAGCAGGCTGCTGATGTTCCGCACTCAGCGCTCGCGGCAAGTGTGCTTGCGCCGGCAAGTTCTTATGAGGACATGACTACCTTGGATATGACCAAAAATATTGCATATATGCATATTTGTCAGGTGATTTCTAGTGCAAACTATTCAATAATCTATTTATGTTATCCAGAACAAAAATACTTCACACACTTTTGTGTTTTGTCTAATTGCAGGTGTATGGGACATTTGTACAATCCACATATGAAGATAAGGAAGAAAGAGATGTTTATTTGCTGTCCAAAAAGTTCTCTCACGTCACTTTTGGCCCAAGAGAAGATAGAGTCCAAGTCTCTCACGTTCTGGATTCAGATTCGGACTGCACAGACGTACCTGACTCAAAACGCACACAAGTTTTTCATACGGACTCCGAATTGGGTGATTCTTTTTTTGTTGGAAACTAGATTTCGTGCACTTTCCAACCCAATTGGAATCACCTTCAAATTCTTCCGGAGCGTTGAGTTGTGGACGAAACAATCTGATGCTGCAGCAGAATCCGAGTCAAACTACAAGTCCAAAGGTGTTACATCACCTCCACTTGGGCCCATTGGCCTTGTACGACCTAGATTTAGTTTTAGGCTGCCTTGGGACGTCCTCCCACCTCCTTGGCTGCCACCCCTTGCTCCTATATAAGTAGATCCATCTAATAGCTTTTCCTTGGGATTTGTTTAGTTAAAAGTTAGCCTTGCAACTTCGTGTACTTCGTTTGTGTCCAACGACCAGACCAAGACCGCTTACGGATCCCCACCTTTATCAATACTTCATATATACTCGCAATATTCAGATTGCTTTTATCATATTCTTGCTTGTTCTTCGATTGCTTGCAGGAATAGACCTTTGTGGTCAGGTTGATTGTGCTCCGGCGTGGTCAATAACCTCTCGGAGTTGGTTTAGCGATTGCTAAGGCGCAACGTCGTGCACGTTTGTAGTCGGATCGTCAAAGTCATCTTCACCAAATCGATAGTTATCATCTCATCGAAAGATCGGGACACCCCCGCCTCTATCAAGTGGTATCAGTTTTCAGGTTGCTCGGTGAGAATTTCCAGTTTTCCTAGATTAGATTTATTTTCCTACCTATTGTCCAAGAAAAAGCCACAAAAAAGAGTTAGATCTATTCATCCTTGGTCCAAGCCAGTCTGAGCCTTTGCAATTTTCTTTTCATTGCTTGCATAGTGGAATTATCGGTTGCATCGTCGTGTCGAGTTGCTGGTCTTAGTGTCTAGTTCGTTTAGAGTTTCGAGTTCTGTTCACATTAGTCACGCCACCGCTGCATCATTATCTCTTCCGCTGTCCACCACCCATCCATCAATTTCCACCACGTGCTACCCACCATTCATTGTCATAATAATAGTTGAGATCGTTCACATCTTCACTTGATCCAGTCTGCATCTTATCTAGTTTGTTTTGGAAAGAGGGAGAAAAAAAAGAGAGAGAAAAAACGAGAGAAAAAAAACGAGAGAAAAAAAAAGAGAAAAAAAAAGTCAGAGAAAAAAAGGAGAAAAAAAATCAAAAAAATCGGCACAAACTTTTTCAGAGGAAAGTTGGAGACAAAGTTGTTGTATATCCTTCTTGGCAGTTGTTTTTCATCATTATCTTCACTGCCGTTGTGATCTTCACTTATATCTTGCTGTCAAGAGCTACTTAGTATCCTTCATTGATGCTAGTTGTGCTACGTTGTGACCTCATTACTGTTCTAGGCTCGCGTCTCTAGTCCGGTCTAGCCTAGGACCAGCACAGTATCGTCGTTGAGCGTTTATTCAACATTGCATCTTTGAATTGATTATTGCTAATCTTTTGCTACCATATATAGCCAACCCAGCTCCACATATTTCTACACCGTGTATACGTACGCTCCCCTGGCAATCGCTTTACTCAATATTCGGAGTTACTTGACACCGCTGGTTGCCGATCACCGCCTGCTGCATGGTAAGAACTTGTAAGACATTGATATTTGCTTTACTGTGAGCGTTTTACCACCACATCCTAGTAGTTATAGGAACATTATTTTTGGGTTTTGTTTCTTGTTCTACTAATCATGACAGGATCCAGAGTCAATTCATGGGCTTTGTCGATCGCGGGAGACGTGCCACCACCTTTGCAAATACCACAACCGTCACGAGAGGTGCACAAACATCCAAATGCACATGATCAGGTTAATGTATCTATACCACCATTTAATGGCCGTTTTAAACCTGCTTTATATATTGAATGGGAGTTCGACATAAAAAATATATTTGCTTCCCATAATTTCGATGAACATAAAAAGGTTAAGGTTGCGGTTGGTTCTTTCACTGGTTATGCTTTGGTTTGGTGGAGTGAATATTGTCGGTTACACCCTGATTATATACCTACTACTTGGGATGATTTGAAACTTGCCATGCGACATACTTTCGTCCCTGCTTATTATACTCGTGACATGATTAAGAAGTTGCAACACTTAAAACAAGGTAGTGAAACTGTAACAAAATATTATGATGATTTACAAACTACCTTGTTGCATTCCTCTTTAGAAGAAAGTGAAGATGATTTTATGGATAGATTTTGGGGAGGATTAAACCGTGATATTCAAGAGATACTAATTCATGAAGAGTGTTATCCTATGGACCATTTGTTTCATCTTGCTTGCAAAGCTGAACAGGAAATAAAACGACGTGTTGGCCACGAGGAGAACAAGCGCACGGTGCACATTCCAAGAGTTGATATGATTGTTCCTTCAACTACTAGGCATACTATGACAACCACATCCGTTGTTGTCAGGACTACATCACCTCCACCATGTGACACATCGCCCCCGAGAGTGGCTACATCATCTGAGTTGATCATAAGAGGTAATGACAAAGGTACTGATCTTCCATCTCTACATGAGAATGATGAATGCCTTGTCAATTTGAATGCACCATCTGATGAGCTACCCACTACTTTGATCACACCACCTATTTTAGAGGACTACGTTGATAATTTGACTTTGCCATGTGATCAAACAACTGAAATACCAACAATTTTGAGTGCACCCATTGAATTAACTATTGATGCAAAAGAACCAATGTTTAATCATTTTGATATGACCTCTAATCTTGGTGATGATTCTGTGTTGAATGACTTATTGCATGTTTGCTTATTTAAGCATGTTGTAGCATGTAATTTTGATGCAAGTAAGGTTTATTCACCAATGTTGGGATGGTTTAATGATGAACATTGTCAATCTTTTGAAATGAATAAGAGCTTCACTTATATGTGCAAACTGAGTTGCAATATTTTCATGCCTTCTACTTCTTGTGCTAATTTTTTGGCTTTAGATTTTATGAACTATGCAAGTTACTCATCTATTCATGTGTCATATATGCAAAAATCAAGGGAAGTAAAAATGGATGACATATACATATACAACATGTACACCTTGTCTCTTTTGTTAGCCACATTTCAGATTAAGCAACGCCGAGGACGGCTTTATTTTCAAGAAGGGGAGGATGATGAGGACATGACTACCTTGGATATGACCAAAAATATTGCATATATGCATATTTGTCAGGTGATTTCTAGTGCAAACTATTCAATAATCTATTTATGTTATCCAGAACAAAAATACTTCACACACTTTTGTGTTTTGTCTAATTGCAGGTGTATGGGACATTTGTACAATCCACATATGAAGATAAGGAAGAAAGAGATGTTTATTTGCTGTCCAAAAAGTTCTCTCACGTCACTTTTGGCCCAAGAGAAGATAGAGTCCAAGTCTCTCACGTTCTGGATTCAGATTCGGACTGCACAGACGTACCTGACTCAAAACGCACACAAGTTTTTCATACGGACTCCGAATTGGGTGATTCTTTTTTTGTTGGAAACTAGATTTCGTGCACTTTCCAACCCAATTGGAATCACCTTCAAATTCGTCCGGAGTGTTGAGTTGTGGACGAAACAATCTGATGCTGCAGCAGAATCCGAGTCAAACTACAAGTCCAAAGGTGTTACATCACCTCCACTTGGGCCCATTGGCCTTGTACGACCTAGATTTAGTTTTAGGCTGCCTTGGGACGTCCTCCCACCTCCTTGTCCGCCACCCCTTGCTCCTATATAAGTAGATCCATCTAGTAGCTTTTCCTTGGGATTTGTTTAGTTAAAAGTTAGCCTTGCAACTTCGTGTACTTCGTTTGTGTCCAACGACCAGACCAAGACCGCTTACGGATCCCCACCTTTATCAATACTTCATATATACTCGCAATATTCAGATTGCTTTTATCATATTCTTGCTTGTTCTTCGATTGCTTGCAGGAATAGACCTTCGTGGTCAGGTTGATTGTGCTCCGGCGTGGTCAATAACCTCTCGGAGTTGGTTTAGCGATTGCTAAGGCGCAACGTCGTGCACGTTTGTAGTCGGATCGTCAAAGTCATCTTCACCAAATCGATAGTTATCATCTCATCGAAAGATCGGGACACCCCCGCCTCTATCAAGTTCCCTAAAAGCGTAGGGTAAAAACATACAAGGGATGGAACCGAATAAAGGAAATAACATAGCAGACAGTACCCAGAATAAAGTTATATTACAATAAATAACTTGCCGCGCTCTAATAGATTGTTCCTATGACATATCTAGCAGCGGCAAGAAGGAGGAAGGGAGAAAAAGGGTGGCCTAATCCACGCGCTCGCCGTCAACCCTCCTAACCTCATTCACCTTGTCCATAATGGGTGCGACAATGGCTTTGAGCTCTTGAAGATCGGCACCCGCCGGCAGCTTCTTGAGGACGCGGGTGAGGTCGAGGCCCGGGTTGCGGAAGAGTATCTTCACCAACACCTTCTCCAAGACCTTGGCGCAGATTGCGCGCGACTCGTCCGCCAGCTTCTTCGGGATCCTTTCCCGGAGTTGCTGGAGGGCCGTCACCACGCCCTTGAAGAAAAGAGTAAGCTTGGCGCTGGGCCGGAGGTTCTCGTCGGTGGAGTACCCGAAGCCCGCCAAGTCCAGCTCCGCCAACTCCTCGTGGATGGCTGCAGCAATGTTGACAAGGCCCTCCGTCCAGAGCTCCACCGTGGCCTTGAAAGTGTTCTGAATCTCGGCGGCCCTCGTCAGCAGCTCCTCGTTGCCCTTGACCTCTTTCTTCAAGTCATCCTCTCGCTTCTTGGCGGCGTTCAGCGTCTCCGTCAAGGTGGCCAACTTCAGCTCCAGATCAGCGCTCGAGTCCTTGGCGGCGTTCAGCTCCTTGATCTTCTCGGCGAGTTGAACTTGCAGATCGCCATGGGCAAGTGCATCCTTCTCGCGTTCGCGCTGGAGTGCGGCAAGCTCTTCATTCTTCCCTTTCATGTCCGCCTCCAGCCGCGTCACCTTCACCTCTAACTCCTTCTTGGCGGCCTCAGCAGCCGCGGCGGCATCCTTCGCCTCTTTGAGTGCCCCGCCAAGAGATCGCTCCCGGACCTCGAGCTCCTCCTCGTGGCTGTCCAGATTGACCTTCTTCTGTGTCAATTCGCCTTCCCGCCTGGACAGCTCCTCGGCGGCGAGCCTCTGCTGCTCCTCGGCTTCAGCCTTCTCCAGGATGAACGCCTTCTTCGCCTCGTCAAGTTGCGCCCTTTCCTCCGCAATGGATCGAAGGGCCTCCTGGTTGCGGCTCTTGAGCTCCTCCGCATGTTTCTCTATGTCAACTCCCGCCCACGCGACAAGCGCTTCCCGGGACTCAAGCTTCGCTTGCCGGGCGCGGTAGAGTGACACCAGCTTTCGGAGCAACTGCTCCTCTTCGGACTCGCCGCCGCTGCTGCTTGGCGCGTCAACCACTGCCAGCCCAGCAGAGGCGAGTACTTCTCCATCAAACTCCTCTCCTTCAACTGGTGCCCTGGAGCTCGATGCCCAGGGAAGCTTGATGTATACGCCCTCGCCGGCCTTCAAGTATGCGCCTGGCTGGGGCTCCTCGGAGCCCGGCGCTGCATCAGCGGCGGAGGGGTCGGCGGACGGTGTAGCGCCTTGCGCTCCTGCGCCCTCCGGGTCGTCAGTATGATCGCCGGACCCCTCACCGGCTCCTGCGGCAGCAGCCTTGGCGGCTTCCTCGTCGGCGGGTTCATCAGCGCCGGCCTCTTCCTCGCCAGCGGCGGCATCTTCAGTGTTGCCGCGTGCGCCTTCCTCGCCGGTGGCCTCGGTCTCCATCGGGTCTGCGAGAGGGGGATCTGAGGATAGGAAGAGGAAGGAAAAGTCAAGCAAATATCCAAAGAAGAAGAAAGAAGATCAGAAGAAGAACCCAAGGGAAGATTTCTGACAAGGAAGGTTACCTGTGCTGGGCTCTGTGACCATGGGCTCCTCCACCAAGGGCTCACTGGTTCCGTCCCTTGCCGGGGAGCGCTCCCTTGTCGGGGAATCACCCCTTGGCGGCGTAGTCGAAGCAGACAGCACCTCCGGGGCGGTTTCTGATTGCCCCTGATGGGCCTGCTCTGCTCCTACACGAATGAATCAGCAATCAAGATGTCAGCAAAAGAAGAAGCACCCATGCGCGCCCCACAACAGGAAGTGAACCAAACACTCACGCTGGGGGCTGTGCTGGGGGCTGCTGCGAGGAGAAGGAACCGGGTCCGTCAGGGTGGTCTCGGACGTGTCTTCTGCCGTCACAACGGGATCGTCCTCGATGACAACCACGGGGACCTTGGCCCTCTTCGCCGCTCTCTCGGCCAGAGTCCTGAAATAGAACAGGGATTCAGAGAGAAGCAATCAGATGCAAAACAAGCAACAACAAAGATTGAAGAAATACAAGTACAGTGAGAAGAAAGCCTTACTCCTCCTCCTCTTCTTCCTCCTCGTCGGAGCTCAGCGCAGAGAGGGCGAAGTCTGGTACCCTTTCTGCGCGGCGAGGCGGAGGAGTGTGATAGAGGCAAAGGGTGTCCCGATCTTTCGATGAGATGATAACTATCGATTTGGTGAAGATGACTTTGACGATCCGACTACAAACGTGCACGACGTTGCGCCTTAGCAATCGCTAAACCAACTCTGAGAGGTTATTGACCACGCCGGAGCACAATCAACCTGACCACGAAGGTCTATTCCTGCAAGCAATCGAAGAACAAGCAAGAATATGATAAAAGCAATCTGAATATTGCGAGTATATATGAAGTATTGATAAAGGTGGGGATCCGAAAAGTGGTCTTGGTCTGGTCGTTGGACACAAACGAAGCACACGAAGTTGCAATGGCTAACTTTTAACTAAACAAATCCCCAGGAAAAGCTACTAGATGGATCTACTTATATAGGAGCAAGGGGTGGCGGCCAAGGAGGTGGGAGGACGTCCCAAGGCAGCCTAAAACTAAATCTAGGTCGTACAAGGCCAATGGGCCCAAGTGGAGGTGATGTAACACCTTTGGACTTGTAGTTTAACTCGGATTCTGCTGCAGCATCAGATTGTTTCGTCCACAACTCAACGCTCCGGACGAATTTGAAGGTGATTCCAATTGGGTTGGAAAGTGCACGAAATCTAGTTTCCAACAAAAAAGAATCACCCAATTCGGAGTCCGTATGAAAAACTTGTGTGTGTTTTGAGTCAGGTACGTCTGTGCAGTCCGAATCTGAATCCAGAACGTGAGAGACTTGGACTCTATCTTCTCTTGGGCCAAAAGTGACGTGAGAGAACTTTTTGGACAGCAAATAAACATCTCTTTCTTCCTTATCTTCATATGTGGATTGTACAAATGTCCCATACACCTGCAATTAGACAAAACACAAAAGTGTGTGAAGTATTTTTGTTCTGGATAACATAAATAGATTATTGAATAGTTTGCACTAGAAATCACCTGACAAATATGCATATATGCAATATTTTTGGTCATATCCAAGGTAGTCATGTCCTCATCATCCTCCCCTTCTTGAAAATAAAGCCGTCCTCGGCGTTGCTTAATCTGAAATGTGGCTAACAAAAGAGACAAGGTGTACATGTTGTATATGTATATGTCATCCAATTTTACTTCCCTTGACTTTTGCATATATGACACATGAATAGATGAGTAACTTGCATAGTTCATAAAATCTAAAGCCAAAAAATTAGCACAAGAAGTAGAAGGCAGGAAAATATTGCAACTCAGTTTGCAAATATAAGTGAAGCTCTTATTCATTTCAAAAGATTGACAAAGTTCATCATTAAACCATCCCAACATCGGTGAATAAACCTTACTTGCATCAAATTTACATGCTACAACATGCTTAAATAAGCAAACATGCAATAAGTCATTCAACACAGAATCATCACCAAGATTAGAGGTCATATCAAAATGATTAAACATTGGTTCTTTTGCATCAATAGTTAATTCAATGGGTGCATTCAAAATTGTTGGTATTTCAGTTGTTTGATCACATGGCAAAGTCAAATTATCAACGTAGTCCTCTAAAATAGGTGGTGTGATCAAAGTAGTGGGTAGCTCATCAGATGGTGCATTCAAATTGACAAGGCATTCATCATTCTCATGTAGAGATGGAAGATCAGTACCTTTGTCATTACCTCTTATGATCAACTCAGATGATGTAGCCACTCTCGGGGGCGATGTGTCACATGGTGGAGGTGATGTAGTCCTGACAACAATGGATGTGGTTGTCATAGTATGCCTCGTAGTTGAAGGAACAATCATATCAACTCTTGGAATGTGCACCATGCGCTTGTTCTCCTCGTGGCCAACACGTCGTTTTACTTCCTGTTCAGCTTTGCAAGCAAGATGAAACAAATTGTCCATAGGATAACACTCTTCATGAATTAGTATCTCTTGAATATCACGGTTTAATCCTCCCCAAAATCTATCCATAAAACCATCTTCACTTTCTTCTAAAGAGGAATGCAACAAGGTAGTTTGTAAATCATCATAATATTTTGTTACAGTTTCACTACCTTGTTTTAAGTGTTGCAACTTCTTAATCATGTCACGAGTATAATAAGCAGGGACGAAAGTATGTCGCATGGCAAGTTTCAAATCATCCCAAGTAGTAGGTATATAATCAGGGTGTAACCGACAATATTCACTCCACCAAACCAAAGCATAACCAGTGAAAGAACCAACCGCAACCTTAACCTTTTTATGTTCATCGAAATTATGGGAAGCAAATATATTTTTTATGTCGAACTCCCATTCAATATATAAAGCAGGTTTAAAACGGCCATTAAATGGTGGTATAGATACATTAATCTGATCATGTGCATTTGGATGTTTGTGCACCTCTCGTGACGGTTGTGGTATTTGCAAAGGTGGTGGCACGTCTCCCGCGATCGACAAAGCCCATGAATTGACTCTGGATCCTGTCATGATTAGTAGAACAAGAAACAAAACCCAAAAATAATGTTCCTATAACTACTAGGATGTGGTGGTAAAACGCTCACAGTAAAGCAAATACCAATGTCTTACAAGTTCTTACCATGCAGCAGGCGGTGATCGGCAACCAGCGGTGTCAAGTAACTCTGAATATTGAGTAAAGCGATTGCCAAGGAAGCGTACGTATACACGGTGTAGAAATATGTGGAGCTGGGTTGGCTATATATGGTAGCAAAAGATTAGCAATAATCAATTCAAAGATGCAATGTTGAATAAACGCTCAACAACGGTACTGTGCTGGTCCTAGGCTAGACCGGACTAGAGACGCGAGCCTAGAACACTAATGAGGTCACGGCGTATCACAACTAGCATCAATGAAGGATACTAAGTAGCTCTTGACAGCAAGATATAAGTGAAGATCACAACGGCAGTGAAGATAATGATGAAAAACAACTGCCAAGCAGGATATACAACAACTTTGTCTCCAACTTTCCTCTGAAAAAGTTTGTGCCGATTTTTTTGATTTTTTTCTCCTTTTTTTTCTCTGACTTTTTTCTCTTTTTTTTCTCGTTTTTCTCTCTCTTTTTTTCTCCCTCTTTCCAAAACAAACTAGATAAGACGCAGATTGGATCAAGCGAAGATGTGAACGATCTCAACTATTATTATGACAATGAATGGTGGGTAGCACGTGGTGCAAATTGATGGATGGGTGGTGGACAGCGGAAGAGATAATGATGCAGCGGTGGCGTGACTAATGTGAACAGAACTCGAAACTCTAAACGAACTAGACACTAAGACCAGCAACTCGACACGACGATGCAACCGATAATTCAACTATGCAAGCAATGAAAAGAAAATTGCAAAGGCTCAGACTGGCTTGGACCAAGGATGAATAGATCTAACTCTTTTTTTTTCTTGGCTTTTTATTGGACTATCGGTATGAAGAATAGACTCGATCTAAACTACGAAAAACTGTAAAATCTCACCGAGCAAGCTGGAAATCTGATACCACTTGATAGAGGCAAAGGGTGTCCCGATCTTTCGATGAGATGATAACTATCGATTTGGTGAAGATGACTTTGACGATCCGACTACAAACGTGCACGACGTTGCGCCTTAGCAATCGCTAAACCAACTCTGAGAGGTTATTGACCACGCCGGAGCACAATCAACCTGACCACGAAGGTCTATTCCTGCAAGCAATCGAAGAACAAGCAAGAATATGATAAAAGCAATCTGAATATTGCGAGTATATATGAAGTATTGATAAAGGTGGGGATCCGAAAAGTGGTCTTGGTCTGGTCGTTGGACACAAACGAAGCACACGAAGTTGCAATGGCTAACTTTTAACTAAACAAATCCCCAGGAAAAGCTACTAGATGGATCTACTTATATAGGAGCAAGGGGTGGCGGCCAAGGAGGTGGGAGGACGTCCCAAGGCAGCCTAAAACTAAATCTAGGTCGTACAAGGCCAATGGGCCCAAGTGGAGGTGATGTAACACCTTTGGACTTGTAGTTTAATTCGGATTCTGCTGCAGCATCAGATTGTTTCGTCCACAACTCAACGCTCCGGACGAATTTGAAGGTGATTCCAATTGGGTTGGAAAGTGCACGAAATCTAGTTTCCAACAAAAAAGAATCACCCAATTCGGAGTCCGTATGAAAAACTTGTGTGTGTTTTGAGTCAGGTACGTCTGTGCAGTCCGAATCTGAATCCAGAACGTGAGAGACTTGGACTCTATCTTCTCTTGGGCCAAAAGTGACGTGAGAGAACTTTTTGGACAGCAAATAAACATCTCTTTCTTCCTTATCTTCATATGTGGATTGTACAAATGTCCCATACACCTGCAATTAGACAAAACACAAAAGTGTGTGAAGTATTTTTGTTCTGGATAACATAAATAGATTATTGAATAGTTTGCACTAGAAATCACCTGACAAATATGCATATATGCAATATTTTTGGTCATATCCAAGGTAGTCATGTCCTCATCAGAGTGGGCTCCCTTGGACGTTTGCCGGGAGCTGCGGCAGGATCGGGTGTGGCAGCCCGGGAAGACCCCGCCTCGGTTGTCGGCGTGGCCTGAGATGCTCATGCGGCAGCCGTACTTGCCGCAGTAGAGCGCGTCCCATGACGCTGCGGCTGTTGGCCTGCTTGCCGCCCTGCTGGATCTCCAACTCGACGGAGGCGCCTTCTTGGTTGGAATTGGGGCTGCGCTGGGGGCTCCGCCTGCGGCAAGCTGCTCGAGGACGGCTGGCCGCTCGCGCCCCCGGCGGGCTTGCTCGCTTCAGCCTCGGGCTCCCCCTCGCCAACGACCTCTCCAGCAAGGTCTTCCCGGTCGGCAAGACTTGCCGCCTCGGCCGCCTCCGCCTCCTCCAACGTGAAGCCAAACTCGCCCGCGGCAGCGGCTGCCGCCGCCTCTTCGGCCCTGGTGGCGATGTATCGCATCTCGTCGTCGGTGGTGTCGCGGGTGAGGAGCCTCTGCTCGTCGGAGTTGACTGCTACCTCCGTCAAGCCATCGAAGAATTGCCGCACGACGTCGTCGGCGGGCTCTATCCAAGTTGCGCTTATCCCGTGCGAGTCGCACTCTGGCATCATTGCGCAGATGCGATCGCGCTGGGAGTTGTTGCACAACAGGATGACGCCCTGCGGCAGCCTGAACCACTCTGGATGGTTGGCGTCATGCTTGAACAGCTCCCTCAGCATCCCGTCAAGCTCTAGAACCGTGAAGTTGAAGTTGAGGCCTGGACGCAGCATCATGATATCCGCCGGGCCGCCAAACATCCAGGCGGGCCTCCCCCTCTTCTGCAGAGGGGCGATGCGACGGCGAAGGAAATCCGCGCCAACTGCCCCTGCTGTGAGCCCGGCAAGCCTGAGCGGGAGGATTCGGGTGGTGGCAATCTTCAGCTTGGCGTCGTCCGGCGACAGAGCACTCCAGTCGCCGCCGCGCACTATCCGGGTCTGGCGCAGGTTGGTGAATGGCTGCGGATTGGCGTCAACGATCCAGCACCACTCCGCCCTCCACTCATCCCACTTCCCGCGGAGCTCGCCCGTCAGATACACCTCCTTCATGCCGATTCATGAGGTCCAGGCGATTCCACCAGCCAGTGGCTCCCCTTTCTCGGCCCCGGGGGTGAAATAATGACGAAAAAGAGCGACATTCGGGAGGATGCCAACGAAGTTCTCGTAGAGGTGTGCGAAAACCGCCATTGTCAGAACGACGTTGGGGGGTGAAATCAAGAAGATGAAACCCGTAGGTATTCATGATGTCGCAGAGAAAATCGGAAAAAGGTGGGCAGAGCCCGCAATAGAAGAACACAGGAAAGAAATGGTACCCTTTTGGGCACCGCTTCGATTTGGAAGCCTCAGCGGAAAGCACCGGCGTGCGCGGATGCGCCCGCGTCTGCGTCGACCAGAAGAGGTAAAATTCCTCCCGCAGCGCCTTCGGGGTGAGCTCGGGGGGGAAAAGCACTCGCTCCTTGCGCAGCGCCTCAAGCCGCAACGCCTCGGCCGACTTGGTGCTCGACTTTGAGCTCTTGCCGGTCTTCGGAGCCATGGCGGAAGTGGCGGGGGAGCGCGGAGGTGTTGAGGGCGACGGCGGCGACGGGCGGCGGAGCGCTGCTCTCTTTCGGCTTGGGAAGCGGAGGGGAGCGGCGGAGCTTTCGGAGGAAGGAACTGCAAGTGGCGAAGGTGGGGGAACGGCCCTGTTTCCTCTGCTTATAAACAGGGGAGGCGAACGTTACGCATTTCCTGAATTAAGAATTGCCCACGATCTCTCCCACGACGCCGCGATTGACGCGTGCCGTTACGGGGGAGCGCGGTGGATACGGAGTCAGATTTAGTGTGGACCCAGGCCGCGTGTGCCCGTGCCCTGTTTTGGGCCTGGCCCAACAGCGCTCGGCACCGTGTGTGGCCCAGGCCCGGGGGCTCCTGTCGGTGTACTAAAGTAGGGGTACCTTAGTACCCCAAACTTGTGCACGGGCAGTCGCAGCGCCCCACGGCAAGGCTTGCCGGGCGTTAGCCAAGATCCTTCGTTATTCCTATTACTGCCATTCAAGAACAAAGTGTCAACTGAGAAGAACAGAGTCCCGGCAAGAGGAGCTTGCCGGGAAGGACAAGACCCCGGCAAGAGGAGCTTGCCGGGAAGGCCAACCAAGACCCAGCGAGCGGCAAGCTTGCGGGTGCGATGAGACAGCGACCGCGGCAAGGCGCTTGCCGCGGCGAAGCCACCACTCTGCGCCCAAGCTCCAGCACATCCAACGACGTGTCGCCGCAGGATCACTCCTGGTGCACGTGGCGGGTAGCTGTGCAGCCGAGCGGTGCGAGGTGGCAAGTGAAGATGACAAGGAGGCCATCGTGGCGATCGGTGGCGCCCCTAACGGTCGTTTCTTACAGTGTTTGGGCGACCGAACGGGCATTGAATGCCCTTGTCCCCTGCCGTCAGAGTTAGGTAGGGGGCACTGTTGGTAGCGGTTGTACGAACCCCCGTTTTTACTTTTTTACCCCTCTCTCTACGCTGCCACCTGTCCGTGACCCCTTTGGACTATAAAAAGGAGGCCCATGCGCACGTAGAAGGGGTTCGACTCATTCGAAACTACAACACACCTACGCTCTTGAGCAAGAACAGAATAGAAACACAAAGCAGTAGTAGGAGTTTTATCTCTCCGGAGAGCTCCGAAGCTGGGTAAAATCCCTCGCGTGCTCTCGCCTAGATCTGCTCTTCGTGCGCCCTCCGCTCCCTTGCCGGACCGAAAAGGGGCCCTGCCCCATAGGTGTTCGTTCCCCACGACACTCACATGCGGAAAGTGACAGTTCGAAGAGGAGTGAATTCACCTTGTGTCCAATGGCGTATGTTCGAGGTATCGTCATATGTCCTCTTGGGGCTTGGAGAGTAGTCGGAGTGTACATGGGGATGAACGTGGGATGCTCCGCATCATCTCCCCCCCCCCCTTGGGAAAGATCCGACCTCGGATCATGATCCTCATCACCATGGAAATGGTTGTCGTGGACGGACTCGTAGTTGGACGTAGATGAAGGCATTGTGCAATCCAAGTACACCAAGGTGTCTCCGATATGTGGTACATGCAAAATGAGCAAACACAAAGTACACTTGGAAATACAATGGTTAGCGCACACAAAGTGTCCATCATGTAAGAATAAGTTCGTGCGGCAAGATAGTGCTTGGCAAGACACATGATGCTTATCAAGATGATCTAGAATGATATGCAAAGCATTCATGGGGTAATTAGCATGGTGCACAAAGCGACAAATTCTACCATTGTGCAAAATGATGTAATATAGAGACGGTTCATCAATAGCATGAATATGGCAATGGATGCTCAATATGTGTATGGTATCATGCAATTGATGGTGGGCAATATGATCATGATGTATGAATATGCCATCAAGGTAGATCACAACAAATTTGCTAAGGAAATGCACAAGATCATATATCATGGATGACATGGAAATATATGCAACAAGACAAGCATAATGTGAGTCAATCCATGCATACGGTGCAAACTTGTGGTGAGTATGTAATGTCCATCGAGCATGACATGTATGAGCACAATCAATAAATATGGAGGTGTTGGTGTACCAATGCTCGATGTCGTGGCATGAGTGGAATTCCGAAGATGCATCCAGTAAGTGCGAGTGCTCCTCAATGTGTAGGTCTATGGAGCTAATCTCCAATGTCGCTCCTCCGTTCACGAGATGTATCATGTAGACAACAAGAAGGAAACAACAATGAAAGAGTGACCCATCCAATATGCGTACTTGAGGATGGCTCAAAGGGAAGGAGTTCACCTTTATGAGGATGTCGAAAATATTGGTGTCGCGCATCATGTATGCCTTCAAATAGCTAATATGTCTCATGACGGTAATGCCTTGTGAATCCTTCAAAACGAAAGAACATGACAAACACTCAGAAAAACAAATGAGGTTAGCGGAAGTGCAAAACATATCATTCGTGTGGTAAGATACCCAACAAGTGTATGCATCATGCTCATCATAAGAAAGTACAAGGGAGCATTTCATAGTATGGAGGCATATGATGTAAGAACAACCAAATACAAGAGGCTCAATCAAATAAGTATGCATCACAAGTGAAGTGTCCAAGTCTCCAAGATCAATAAGCATAGTATGGTTGCACTCAATACAAGGTGATATGAGAGATGCAACTAATGGAGACAAGAGACAATGCTCAAGAAAAATCAAGTGAGAGGCATGAACATATATGTCATCAACCCAAGAAAGCGAGTAAGAGTGGAACATGGGTGATGCAACATAGCAAGCAATCATAGCGATCAAGTCAGGCAAGCTAGTAGTGCGAAGATGCAACATACTAGAGGGAATCATAGCAAGCATGTCATGTGTGCAAATAGTGGGCATGAATAATGGTCGTGACATATCACAAGCATGAAAGCAAGATATGAGAAAAATATCATCAATGTATTGGCGAGAGGCCATATGTAAATAGCAATGGAACATCATGACTCTCCCAACACAACAAGCATCTGATAGAGGCAAAGGTGTCCCGTCTTTCGATGAGATGATGGAAATCGCTTTGGTGGAAGTCGACTTTGACGATCCGACTACGAACGTGCGAGGACGTCGCGCCTTAGCAATCGCTAAACCAACTCCGAGAGGTTATTGACCACGCCGGAGCACGATCAACCTGACCACGAGGGTCTGTTTCCTGCGAGCAAACGAAGAACAAGCAAGAAACTAAGATTGCAATCTGGATATTGCGAATATAAGATGAAAGCTTTATTGATCAAGGTGGGGTTCTGTGACGCCTTTGTCTGGTCGTTGAACACAAACGAAGTACGCGAAGTTGCAGCTATGGCGAACTTTTAATCTAAACAAAAACCCAAAGTCTAAACGGTGCCCTAAGGGCTGTATATATGGAGGAAGAGAGGGGGAATTTCGTGGCCCTTGGTGGAGGGGTCCGAAATCAACCCTATCTCTTGTTTCCCCACACATACGGACTCTAAAAATAGCCTATACTTATGTATTTCGAAATTACATGGGCCTGGCCCAATAAAAAGGTGACGCAGCACCTATAATAGCCTCTGGACGAAATTTATGAAGTGGCATCTTGTATATTTCGTCCAAGGCTTCATGCACTCTTATGGTGGCTTCAAAGTCCTGAAATCATCACTTGTAACTCCGTTCTGGTTCCCCTTGCGCATGGCATCATCTCCATGCTTGCTCTTGCTCCAATGTCCATCCTTCTCCAAGCTAGGCCCTTCATTTGTAAGCAAAACAAATGTATCCAATTTAGGCAGCATCATATTCTCATGAACATTAGAATCATTACCAAGAAACGAAAGTACCTGATAATTTAATTGGCGTGCGCGAGCTCTAGTAATTGGTCCAGTATATGTAGCAGTAGGGGCTGTGGGTGTAACAATGGTATTGATGTCCTCATCATCCTCCCCTTCTTGAAATGAAGTCGTCCTCGATGGAAGCTCATTTTCCTCACCCAAATAAGGCTTCAAATCTGCAATGTTAAAAGTGGGACTAACCCCAAAATCTGCAGGCAGCTCAAGTTTATATGCATTATCATTTATTTTCTCTAACACCTTAAAGGGACCATCAGCACGTGGCATTAGCTTTGATTTGCGCAAATTAGGAAATCTATCTTTACGCAAATGTAACCAAACAAGATCTCCAGGTGCAAACACAACATGTTTTCTACCCTTATCTCCAGCAAGTTTATATTTAGCATTCATACGCTCAATGTTTTCCTTAGTTAACTCATGCATTTTTAAAATCAATTCAGAACGTTCTTTAGCATCAAAATTAACCTTCTCCGAAGATGGAAGAGGCAACAAATCAATAGGTGCACGAGGTAGGAAACCATACACAATTTCAAAAGGGCACATCTTAGTAGTAGAATGCAATGAACGATTATAAGCAAATTCAATATGAGGCAAGCATTCTTCCCACATTTTCTTATTATTCTTCAAAACAGCCCTAAGCTTAGTAGACAATGTTCTATTGACTACTTCAGTTTGTCCATCAGTTTGGGGGTGACAAGTAGTACTAAATAACAGTTTAGTCCCCAACTTAGCCCATAAACATCTCCAAAAGTGGCTAAGAAATTTAGTATCACGATCTGAAACAATAGTATTTGGCACACCATGCAAGCGAATAATTTCATGAAAGAACAAATCAGCAACATTAACAGCATCATCGCTTTTATGACATGGTATAAAGTGTGCCATTTTCGAGAATCTATCCACGACAGCAAATATGCTATCCCTCCCCTTCTTTGTTCGAGGTAAACCTAAAACAAAGTCCATAGATATATCCTCCCAAGGAACACTAGGTACAGGCAAAGGCATATATAAACCATGAGGATTGAGTCGTGACTTAGCTTTTTGACATGTAGTGCAGCGAGCAACAAAACGCTCAACATCCCGTCTCATCTTTGGCCAAAAGAAATGTGTAGCAAGTACGTCCTCCGTCTTCTTCACGCCAAAGTGTCCCATTAATCCTCCCCCATGCGCCTCCTGCAACAGCAAAAGACGAACGGAGCTAGCTGGAATGCATAGCTTGTTAGCACGAAACACAAATCCATCGTTAACGACAAACTTGTTCCACATTCTTCCTTCTTTACAATTCTGCATTACATCTTTAAAATCAGCATCATGCACATATTGATCTTTGATGGTCTCCAAACCAAATATTTTGAAGTCAAGTTGTGAAAGCATAGTATAGCGACGAGACAATGCATCAGCAATAACATTTTCTTTTCCCTTCTTGTGTTTAATGACATAAGGGAAAGTCTCAATGAATTCAACCCATTTAGCATGTCTACGATTCAGTTTAGCTTGACTTTTAATATGTTTCAAAGATTCATGATCAGAATGTATAACAAATTCTTTGGGCCATAAATAATGTTGCCATGTTTCTAAAGTCCGAACAAGAGCATATAATTCTTTATCATAAGTAGAATAATTCAGACTAGGCCCACTCAATTTTTCAGAAAAGTATGCAACAGGTTTGCCATCTTGTAATAACACACCTCCTAATCCAATTCCACTAGCATCACATTCAAGCTCAAAAGTCTTATTAAAATCAGGAAGTTGGAGTAAAGGAGCATGTGTCAACTTATCTTTCAATACCGAGAAGGCTTCTTCCTGTGCGGTACCCCACAGAAAAGGCACATCTTTCTTTGTAAGCTCATTGAGAGGTGCAGCAATGGTGCTGAAATCTCTCACAAAACGCCTATGGAATCCAGCGAGGCCAAGGAAACTCCTCACTTGTGTGACCGTTTTGGGCTGTGGCCAACTCTCAATAGCTTCAATTTTGGCTTTATCAACTTCAATTCCCTGTGGAGTAACAACATAGCCAAGAAAAGATACTCGGTCGGTGCAAAAGGTGCACTTTCCAAGGTTACCAAACAAACGTGCATCACGTAGAGCAATAAAAACAGCACGTAAATGTTCCAAATGTTCCTCCAAAGATTTGCTATAAATCAATATGTCATCAAAGTAAACTACCACAAATCGTCCAATGAAAGCACGTAAAACTTCGTTCATTAACCTCATGAAAGTACTAGGTGCATTAGTTAACCCAAAAGGCATGACTAACCACTCATATAATCCAAACTTAGTTTTAAATGCTGTTTTCCATTCATCTCCCAATTTCATACGAATTTGATGGTATCCACTACGCAAATCAACTTTGGAGAATATTGTAGAGCCACTCAATTCATCAAGCATATCATCTAGCCTAGGAATAGGATGGCGATAACGAATAGTAATATTATTAATGCCTCTACAATCAACGCACATACGCGACGTACCATCCTTTTTCGGCACTAAAATGATAGGAACAGCACAAGGACTAAGGGATTCACGTATATAACCTTTGTCGAGCAGTTCTTGTACTTGACGCATAATCTCCTTCGTCTCCTCTGGATTGGTACGGTATGGTGCACGGTTGGGTAATGATGCACCGGGAATTAAGTCAATTTGATGCTCAATCCCGCGAATAGGTGGTAATCCCGGTGGCACGTCTTGTGGAAAGACGTCAGCGAACTCCTGCAAAATGTTAGTGACAGCAGGAGGCAAAGAGGAAGGCACGTCCTCGAATGAAAATAATGCCTCTTTGCACACAAAAGCATAGCAAACAGATTTGCTAAAATCTAGATCATCAATATCAGATTTGGTGGCAAGTAAACATGCACTTTTCAATTTAATTTCAGAAGCAACACTAGATTGTTTATTATTATTAGGCTGCATTTGTTGCTCAAATTCTTTTGCCACAATCTGATTTTCACTCTTAGTTTTCTCCTGTTTTGCTTTATTAGCTCTATTAAGATCATCTTTCAAAATGGAATCAGGAGTCATAGGAAGCAAAGTAATATTTTTATCCTTATGAACAAGAGTATACTGATTGTTTCTACCATGGTGAATAGAATTTTTATCAAATTGCCATGGTCTACCAAGTAATAAGGAACATGCTTGCACAGGTACCACATCACAATCAACATAATCAGCATATGTAGAGATACTAAAATGCACACGAACAGTACGTGTTACCTTAACCTTGCCGCTGTTGTTGAACCATTGGATGTAGTAAGGATGTGGATGTGGTCTTGTGGTGAGAGATAGCTTCTCCACCATCTCCATGCTAGCTAAGTTGTTGCAACTCCCTCCATCTATGATTACGCGAACAGAACGTTCCTTCACAACTCCCTTTGTATGGAACAAATTATGCCTCTGATTTTGCTCAGCTTGTGTAACCTGCACACTCAAAACACGTTGAGCAACTAAACATTCATACCTGTCAGCATCTTCAGGAGCCATGTATTGCGTCTCATGATCAGAATCTTCTCCACCGTGTTCATCACGTGTAATAAGAGCCAAAGTCTCCTCATCATAGTCACTAGCGGACTCATACCCACCATCCTCAGTAACAATCATCACACGCTTAGAGGGGCATTCTCTCGCATAATGACCTCCACCCTTGCAACGTCGACAAATAATATCATGTGTTTGCCCTGTTGATGCCATGGATGAAGAAGAGCTCTTTGCAGGCCCAGAAGATGTGCTCTTGGCAGATAGTGGTGATTGTGCCTGCTTTATTGTATCACGGTTGGAGGTGGCAGCCGACGGAGGCGCCGGTGTAGCAGAACGTGTGGAAGTAGATGATGCACGTGGTGTCCATGATGAAGGTCGACCTGCAGAAAAGTTAGTCCGCGCCAATGCCTGTCGATCCTGCACTTCACGTTCAGCTTTACAAGCAAGATGGAATAAACGAGTGATATTAGTATACTCCTTATAATCTAGAATGGTCTGAATCTCTCTATTTAATCCACCCAGAAAACGTGCAAGCATAGCTTCATTCTCCTCAACAATACCACATCTAATCATGCCAGTTTGTAATTCCTGATAATATTCTTCTACAGAATTTTTTCCTTGTCTTAAGCACTGTAATTTTTGAAGCAATTCACGTTAATAATATGGTGGAACCCAACGAGTACGCATAGCAGTTTTCAAAGCAGCCCAAGTAGCGGGAATAGGATATAATCTACAATGTTCAGACCACCATACACATGCAAAACTAGTGAAAGCACAAACAGCAGCAGCAACCCGTCTCTCCTCGGGATATTGTAAACATGTAAAACGTTGTTCAGTTTCTAACTCCCAAGTAAGATATATATCAGGAACATATCTACCCTCAAATGGTGGAATATTCAATTTTAGTTTAGGAATATGGACATCATCTCGTACCTGAGGTGGTGGTGCAGGCCTACCATTATGAATATATACCTGAGGTCGACCTGGTGGTGGTGGTGCTGGTGGCTGCACGTAGTGCTGATTTTGATCAACCTCATCCTCATAATCGCCCACAAACTCATCATCCTCCTGGGTACCAGCAGCAGCAGTAGCAGGGGCCAAAGAAGCATCAACAACATGAATAGCAGCACCAGAAGTTTGGCCATCCTCAATAGGAACACGCTTCGCTCGTCCATACTGATTCGAAAGGATGCGTTGTTGTTGTTGTTGTCGTTGGAGAGGTGCGTTAGGTGCAGCGGGTGGTGGTGGTGGAAGACGCGCGAGCAATTCATTAAACTTGTTATCGAGCTTTGTTTCGAACGTCTTCTCCATGCCATCTATCTTCTCCATGGCCTCTTCAAATCTGTTTAGCACATCTTGCACCTGTCCACTCATCATTTGCTGAAATTTATCATGCAAATCCTTATTCGTCATGTTCTCCCAGTCAGTCTCGTCGGCTTGTGAACCTGGCATGGTTAGCAGCAATAGAAACGCACAAGAATATGATCCTACAGACTACTAACAAGAGGTGGTAGTAGGTGTCACAAATCCGTCAAGCAAATCTCAAATTCTTACCAGTTCTTACCCAGCAGCAGGCGGTGATCGGCAACCGTTGTAGTCAAAAACTCTCAAAGCTTGGATAGAGCGATTACCAAGGAGAGTCAAACGCACGACGTAGATGTATGTGGAGCTGGGAAGGCTTATAATATGGTAGCAAAAAGGGTCAGCAATAATCAATTCAGAGATGCAAAGTTGAATAAACGCTCAACGACGGTACTGTGCTGGTCCTAGGCTAGACTGTGCTAGAGACGCGAGCCTAGAACACTAACAAAATCACGGCGCTGCACGTAAACAAGGGAAAAGCACACTCTGGTTTTTTTTTTTGCTCTTTTTTTTTTTGCGCTGCTCTTTTTTTTGCGCTGCTCTTTTTTTTTTGCGCTGCTCTTTTTTTTTTTTGCGAAAAATCACTATAATGGCGAGTGTCTCAAAATGCTTCCTAGGTCAAACTGACAGGATGGGCACAAAATTTTTTCGACCAATTTTTTTTTTCGTTTTTTCGACTGCCCGGACCCAAAAACTGGAAACGGGTCAAAAAAAACTTCCTATAATGGCACCTGTCTCAAAACACTCAGAAACACCTAAAAATAAGATAGCCAGAAAATTTTTCGAAAAATGTGTTTTCGAAAAATTTTGGGCCTAAACGGAGCGTGGTTTCCAGACTCTTTTTTTTTTTCCGAAACCTACTCCGGCAAGGAAACACGAATCGGAAACTAGATGGATCCCGAAAACAAACCTAATAAGCAAGGAACTCAGATTGGTGGTGGATATATGGTGGTGGTATATGGCAGCGGTGGTGGTAGCGGTGGTAGTATATGGATATGGATAGGTGGTGGTATGTGGACACGGATTGGTGGTGGTATATGGATACGGATTCAGAGCGGTGGTGGTAGATGGCAGGGGCGATGATGATGGTGCGGCGGCGGCGTGACAACTTATGACCAGAACTCGAAACTCTAAAAGACTAGACTCTAAGACCAGCAACTAGACCGACGATGCAACCGCAAATTCAACAAAGCAAAACCCTAAAAAGATTATGCAAAGGCTCAGATTGGTTCGGATATGATGAACTAACCCTAATTTTTTTTTGTGGCTTTTTCGTGGACTATAGGTATGAAGAACAGACTCGATCTAAACTACGAAAAACTGGAAAATCTCACCGAGCAACCTGGAAATCTGATACCACTTGATAGAGGCAAAGGTGTCCCGTCTTTCGATGAGATGATGGAAATCGCTTTGGTGGAAGTCGACTTTGACGATCCGACTACGAACGTGCGAGGACGTCGCGCCTTAGTAATCGCTAAACCAACTCCAAGAGGTTATTGACCACGCCGGAGCACGATCAACCTGACCACGAGGGTCTGTTTCCTGCGAGCAAACGAAGAACAAGCAAGAAACTAAGATTGCAATCTGGATATTGCGAATATAAGATGAAAGCTTTATTGATCAAGGTGGGGTTCTGTGACGCCTTTGTCTGGTCGTTGAACACAAACGAAGTACGCGAAGTTGCAGCTATGGCGAACTTTTAATCTAAACAAAACCCAAAGTCTAAACGGTGCCCTAAGGGCTGTATATATGGAGGAAGAGAGGGGAAATTTCGTGGCCCTTGGTGGAGGGGTCCGAAATCAACCCTATCTCTTGTTTCCCCACACATACGGACTCTAAAAATAGCCTATACTTATGTATTTCGAAATTACATGGGCCTGGCCCAATAAAAAGGTGACGCAGCACCTATAATAGCCTCTGGACGAAATTTATGGAGTGGCATCTTGTATATTTCGTCCAAGGCTTCATGCACTCTTATGGTGGCTTCAAAGTCCTGAAATCATCACTTGTAACTCCGTTCTGGTTCCCCTTGCGCATGGCATCATCTCCATGCTTGCTGTTGCTCCAATGTCCATCCTTCTCCAAGCTAGGCCCTTCATTTGTAAGCAAAACAAATGTATCCAATTTAGGCAGCATCATATTCTCATGAACATTAGAATCATTACCAAGAAATGAAAGTACCTGATAATTTAATTGGCGTGCGCGAGCTCTAGTAATTGGTCCAGTATATGTAGCAGTAGGGGCTGTGAGTGTAACAATGGTATTAATGTCCTCATCAGCATCAATAGCATGCGGCACATGATAAACATGGCAAAAGCAACAAGGATCTCCACCAAGCATGCAAATACACATAGAAGTAGCATAATGGTGAATCATGGGTAGATGCAAGCAAGGGTCACAATTGCATGGCAAAGGCATAAGGATAACATGCAAAGTGAACACGATAGTATGGGCATAAGGTGACAAGTGGTAAATGACCCATAGCCGTGTGAGAGCCAAGTAGAAGAGATGTGCGTAGTCCTTGTGCGAATGGAACGGTGGTAAGGATAGTCCACGGGATCCCTAGTCATCATTGCTCTCTAGAGCTCGCTTCGTCAACTCTGGGATTGAGAGGTTGACGAGTATACGCGAGTACCTACACAAAACAAAGACAAAGGAAAAATTGTGTGTGCGTGGTATATGTACACATCATCCATCATGATGCGCACGTGCATGTGTCGTTGAGCACAAAATAGCCAATGCTCAAATAAATGAGATGCGTGATATAGAAACATGTCATCCATCATGAGAGGTTTGTTATTATGTATAGCATAATGGAGACTCAAATTGTGTAATGCATCATGAGAAATATCTAGAGCATTGTTATTCATGGAATGTATATGGTGCACACAATTATGGGAATCATGCAAAGTATGGAATGCATCAAAATCTCCTAATATGTATGAGGAAACTATGGGTGTCTCCTCATGAGCATTCATGGAAACATCAGATGGAGAATATTGACAACATCCAAAACAATGCATATTCGGAACAATGTGATCATGGCATGACATAGTAGATGAATTGCAAAAATCATGTAAAGGAAGCATGGCAGTATCATCACAAGAGAAGCAAAAGCCAATGACCATCATCTCGTCATCTATGCCATAAGTGCAAATAGGATTTATTCTAATGGGGCATGCATAGTTACTATGTTGAGATTGTAAAGATGCAATATGGGAGATCTCACTCATAGCATATGACAAGTTCAATGGATTGTCAAACATGACGTGACCAAAAGAATTTTCACATGATATCCTATGGAGCATAGCATCACAACTAGGCAACTCAACATGCTCATCATCATATTCATCATAAATAGGTAAGTCAAGACATGAAGAAGTCACACTAGCATGAAGCATGGGAATAGGTGGATCAACATCATGCAAGCAATCATTGTCAAAAGAGTCCACTAGTGGGACAAGAGAAGTACCATCACCTATATTACCTTTGGAGCGTCGCTCATGTGTTGTAGGTGAGGTGTTGAAGATCCACTCGTTGTCATCTTCATCTTGATGGAACCATGTGGGGGGTGCATCATCGTCCACCATGGCCATCCGTATTCCCATTGGAGGGATGGACTCGTCGATGGTAGGCATGTCGTCATGTAGGAGACCTAGCACCAAAGAAGAAAACACACTAGGAGTAGAGGTTAAGTCGTTAGAAATCAAAGTGGCCTCACGTGCCGTCTCAACTACCTCACTCACTACGTGTTGTGGCTCACTCACTCCCTCAAGAATGCACTCACTCATATGGTTGGTGGAGTCACTCAAATGGCGCTCAACCTCACATAGGATGTGTGGCATGCTCTCATGTGTGGGGCTAGTGGTGGTCACACTCGTCCTCTCATAGGAAATGCTCCCAATGTCGCATATGGTGGAGTCACTCATCTCACTCATGGGGTGGTGGCTCTCCTCACATAGCACTTGGGCCATCTCGACATATGTGGGTGTCGGAGAGATGTAGGTGCAAATGTCTCCATGCGCGGTCGCGTAGCTTGACTCGGAGTATGAGTCCAATATGGGCGCCGTCTTCTTGTTGTTGAAGAGGTTCGCGCTCGTCGCCGTAGTCGAAGGGGATGGCCCTTGCTCGACATTCTTGTCGCTGTCTTGTTGTTGGAGGCCCATATGATGTGGCACCTCATAGCTCGTCTCCATGACCGAAGGGAGTTTCCCATGCTCGGCCATCTTCCTTGAGGGGCTTCCAAAGAAGGAAGTGTTGCCCTCACTTGTCGTTGGTCGCCTTGGACTTGATGAAGTCGTTGTAGGCATACTCGTGGGAAGTAGGCGAAGATGTCGTACGTCCAAAGGAGAAGATGCCTTGAGAACACTTGGCGAAGATGGCGAAGTGGTTGATGTAGCCGTAGCGCCGTCTTGGTGGTGGTCGTCTCGCGGTCTCGTTTTGTGCTCATGAAGCTTGGACTTGGCGTGAAGTAGGGCCTTTTGGGACTTGTGCATCGGCGCTTGTGGAGCATCTTCGTGATGATGATGTCGTTGTCATGCTTGAGTTCGTAGAAGATGCCGTTCGTCGTCATCGTGCACATGATGCTTGGAGGTGACTTGCCCTTCATGACGATGTTGATCACGAACGTGATGGTGGTCTCCATGTAGATGTGGACGAGGACGATGTCACATCCCTAGTTTTGGTAATGCTTAGTGCTATCATCTTGTGTTGCATCATGTTTAAGTTTCAATTAAAGTTGAAATGGGGATTGATCAAACCCTAGCATCAGAAAGAATCCAACTAGGATCAAAATGAAATATTTTCAATGAACCCAAAATGCCCTTTGGAAATGTTCATCATTTCTGATAAAGGTAAAAACATCTGCCAAAAATGATGAACATATTTCTAGGTCATTTCTGGATTTTTGAATTAAATCATATTGTATTTGACTTTGGGCATTTAAACACTATAAATAATTTAAATGCTCAAATAATGTTGGAATTATTTGAGGGGCACTAAAATAATTCAGAAAGTGCTCATGAATATTTTCAAGATTGATTTGGTTTTTAAAACTGGATCAAAAACAAACTGCAAAACTAGAAAACAGAAATAAAAATAGAGAGAGAGAGAGAGAGAGAGAGAGAGAGAGAGAGAGAAAGAGCTCACCTGGACTTACCTGTGCAGCCCACCAGAGTCAGCCCAGCGGCCCAGCCCAGCAGCCCAGCCCGGCAGCCACTCCCCCCGTCATCTTCCTCCTTGGACAGAAGGACAGGGGCGCATGCTCGCCGCCTGCTGGCCATGCGCAGGCCACCTCCACCCTGCCTGCTTCACTCCCCCGACGCCCTGAACACGCCACGCACCCCCCCGGGCCCCTCTCTCTCTCCCCGTGCCCTCTCCCTCCTCTGTCTCTCTCCCTCGCTCATCCCCGGACGCACCCGAGACCACCGACGAGCACCGCCGCGACCACAGCCACTCCCCCGCTCCCTCTCCGTCCCAAGCGTCTCCGCCTTGCTGTCTTCGTCCTCTCCACCGAGTCACGCGGCGCCAGAAGCTCTGCTGCACCGCCACCGCCGCCGTCTCCCTCGTCGGCCGCTGAAGATCGTCGTCGCTGATTCACCATCTCTGACGCCTCCCTGAGCCTGCCGAGCTCCGCTTCGACTCCGATGTGAGCTCCTCCGTCTTCTCCCCTACTCCTCGAGCTCGTTTCAATTCACTAGCCGTGCTAGCCGTCGGAGCCGAGAGCTCATCGCCGTTGTTCATGTCGCCGCCGTGGCCACTGTCACCTACGGCCGCAACCGAGCACACCACCGTGCTCAGCGCCACGCCAGGACCCCAAAACCCTCACTATTGCTCATGTTGTGCACCGTAGCCACCGCTCGCGCCTCACCTGAGCTCCGGCCGCCGCCGCCGAGCTCCTCGCCGTCGTGATCGGCCACCCTAGCTGCAGACACAGCCACCATTGGACGCGCTGCGTCATGGCCGTTCCAACAGGACTAGCCCCGCATGCTCCCGTCATTGGAATCGCCGGAACGACGAGCGCCCCCGCGTTTGCTTACCGCTGGCGGTTAGCCGCCCGACTAGCTGATGTGGCGCAGGATTAATTAGCGCTAATCAGCAATTAATTTAACCCCAAGGGTCAATGACAGTCGGGCCCCACCGATTTAATTAACTAGCTAACGAAATTAGATAGGATTAGTCTAATTCGACGGGACCCACGCGTCAGCTTTGACCAAGCTGACGTGGCTATTGACTGGGCCCACATGTCAGCGACACTAACCAACCCCAGCCACTGACCAGTGGACCCCACTGGTCAGGTTTGACCTGGACCGGCCTTGTTGACCGCTGACATCATAGTGACGTCATGCTGATGCAGTAATTCTTTCTAGGATTTAAATAAATCTTAAATGGTTTATTTATTTCAGAAAATGTTATAAACTTCTAAAAATCATATAAAATCAACTGTAACTCAGATTGAAATAAGTTATATATGAAAAATGATCAGAAAAATCAAACCTTTCCATCTGTACAGGTTTCATGCATGTTAGAGCAACCTAACCTTGCTGTTTAGATGAAACATGATAATGCACTTATATGAGTTCATAGTTTAGGCTTGTATTTGAATCTTGGATTCAAATAAGCTCAAACCACCCTGGTTTTATTTGCATTAGCCCAACACACAGCATATTGACATGTCATGATCATGCATCATATTGTGCATTGCATTGATTGTGTTCTTCCTTGTTTGCCGGTGTTTGTCCCCTCTCGATAGACGTGGTTCCGACGATGAGTTCGATGACACCGATGAAGAAGCTATACTATCTTCAGAAGTGCCAGGCAAGCAAAACCCCCTTGTTCATTCCGATACAATCCCACTCTCTCGCTCCTGCTCTCTTTTACTGCATTAGGACAACAACGCTACATCTGCTACTTGCTGTGGTAGTTGAACCCCTTTATCCTTTGCATGACCTGTCATTGCCATAGTAAATAGATGAAACCCACTAGCATGAGTAGGAGATGTTTGAGCCCTGATGTGCCTACTCATTCATGCTTGTTTGTCATGCCTGCTACTGCTTAGAGTTGAGTCAGGTCTGATTCATCGGGGATGAATCAGAGGTGTGTGAACATGTCCTACTGTGTGTGAGCTAAGTGTGTGAACACGATTTGGTAAAGGTAGCGGTGAGAGTCCATGTAGGAGTACATGGTGGGTTGTCTCATTGAAACCGTCCTCAGGAACTGAGTTCTGTGTTTGTGATCCATGAACAATTACTACCACACATTGGGTTTCGGTAACTCGATCCCTCTTGACTTATTAATCAACATGATCTCAGTCCAGGAGTTGCAACTAGTTTCTGGTGTTTGTAGGTAGTGTTAGTAGTCTACCAAGTGGCACCCGATGCAGGTGGGCTTGGGACAGACTAGGCACCGTGGGACGGTGTACCAAGCATAGATCCACCCGTCGAGGTGGGCTTGGGAACCCTGTTCACATCGTTTCGGGCCATGAGCGACACCCTGGCCGGATCTCCGTGCGGATGGAACCCGAATAGGCGATAAACCTTGACGAGAGACTTGTGTGGTTAGTCAGGTCGTGGCCGACTCCCTCGCCAGGCTTCCGCTTGAAGGTTGCCGAGATACACGAGGTATACATGGCGGTAAGTGGCGAGAGCGTGTGTGAAGAAGTACACCCCTGCAGGGTTAACATTATCTATTCGAATAGCCGTGTCCGCGGTAAAGGACTTCTGGGTTGCCTGTACAGTTCATAGACAAGTGAAAGTGGATACCCTAAAATGCGCAAGATAAGCGTGAGTGCTATGGATGGCGTTCTCGTAGGAAGACGGGCTTGGATCCATAGTGGTGTATTGGTTGGTGAATATGTGGACTCGTGTGCGCCACCTCAAAAGAGTTACATTGCAGTCGTAGTTCAGGATAGCCACTGAGTCAAAGCTGGCTTGCTGCAGTTAAACCCCACCATCCCTTTGTTGATAATGATGCATATGTAGATAGCTCTGATGTAAGTCTTGCTGGGTACATTTGTACTCACGTTTTTCCATTTTATGTTTTTGCAGAGAGACTTCAATCTCATTAGTAGTTCCTCGTGGACTTCGACGTTTAGCTTGTTACCTCAGCTACAATCTTATGCCCTCGGCAGGATCTGGTAGATAGTCAGGCTTCTCAGCCTTTTTCATTTGTAGATGTCTGTACCCAGACATGTTAAGCTTCCGTTTGTGCTTTGACTTGTATGCTCTGAATGCTGGGTCGAGAGACCCATGTTTGTAATATCTCGCTCCTCGGAGCCTATTGAATAAAATAATTGACATGTAGAGTCATGTTGTGATGCCATGTTGTATTTGCACATATCGAGCATATTGTGTGTATGTTATTGAAATGCTTGGTATGTGTGGGATCTGAATATCTAGTTGTTTATCCTTGATAGCCCTCTCTTACCGGGAAATGTCTCCTAGTGCTTCCACTGAGCCTTGGTAGCTTGCTACTGCTCCGGAACACTTAGGCTGGCCGGCATGTGTCCTTCTTCGTTCCTGTGTCTTTTCCCTTCGGGGAAATGTCACGCGGTGTCTACCGGAGTCCTGTTAGCCCGCTACAGCCCAGTTTACCGGAGTCCTGCTAGCCCAGTTGCTACAGCTCGGATTCACTCACTGATGACCGACACGTTCGTTGCTGGGTTATGTATGCCTATCCCTGTAAGTTAGTGCCACTTTGGGTTCACGACTAGCCATGTCAGCCCGGGCTCCTTGTCATATGGATGCTTGCGACGCTATCATATACGTGTGCCAAAAGGCGCAAACAGTCTCGGGCCTGGTAAGGCGACACCCGTGGGAATACCGTGCGTGAGGCCGCAAAGTGATATGAGGTGTTACATGCTAGATCAGTGTGGCATTGAGTCGGGGTCCTGACAGCTTTGGTATCAGAGCTTGACTGCCTGTAGGATTATCAAGCCAAACTGGTCGAAGTTGAGTCTAGAAATGCTTTAGTTATATGCAGGGGAATTGATTGTGGGATGGAACGCAAGGCTCTTTTTACTCCTTATATCTTATGCTCTTCTGATCCGAGTCATCCTATCTTTCCTACGGGGTTAAGGAACTAGGCTTTCTCTTCTTTCTACCAGGATCACGTGTTACTAATCCGTAGACTTATAAGATTGTTAGATTCAAGCCTCGGTTCAGTCCCTACTACTTCCGTTTGTTCATAGTTGGTCTCAGAACCTTGATATTATGATGTTAAGTGGTTATGCCACCATTTTGCAAGATGTCTTAAATCATTTTAAGCATTTGTAGCCGTTATGCTGTCCGAGTCATCCCAGGTTTCTAAACAATATGATGCATTTGCAAATCCTCTTCCTCTGTTTTCAATGTCCTTTGTGCCAGATTAACCACACTAATCGGTGCGTTAAGGTACTCTGTTGCCTCGTCATATATGTTGGAGCTATTATTATGACCCTAGGTGTCTTAGGGGATCATTTAGTAACTAGTTATACCCTGCCTCTAGTGTGATGATTCCGGCCATTATTCTCGAAAGCATCCCGTGATGCCACTTAGTAGTAGGTATTCTAGTCCTGGGTTTTTGAGCCCGAGATTCACTTTACTTACTTCATGTTGGTAGTGTTTGCTAGCTCCTTTAGGGTGTTAGTAACCTTTGCAATAGTCCTCGAGGCTCGCGGTATTTCTTTCTTCCAAATACCATGAACTACTTATGGCAGAAGTTCCTCATTGAATCGAAAGATCACAACCAAAGTGCTCTTGGCGATTTCTCGATTCTATGTTGTGACTCTGTTAGTCCTACCTTCCCGCATGGGTTATCCGGAAGAAATGTTGAACTTGGTTCGACATACTAATCTATGCATCCACAACTCAGAAAATCATACGTTCTTTGAGTTGTCCCTCTTTAGTTAGTCTCTGGCCCTCGTCTATCAATTGATAGTCAAGAGTATGCATGCATTCGTTCATCGATACCTATTACTATTGGGGTCAGTTAAGCCATTCTATTCCGGAATGACTAGGAGAAACAAAACTCCAGTACCTTATCCATTTCTAGGATTGGGTCAAAGCAGTAGTAATCCCCAGATCAAAATGCCAATCTAGCTTTTGCTTTGTTCTACCGTGGAGTGTCACCTTCCTTCTTATCAAGAATGTCATGAGAATTGCACCACCTCTTATGAATTCTTGATTTAGTGATACTTCTTGCCATCATTGTTCATTCCTCGGTTCCGTGTTGTTGTAACTGGAATGCTGACAAGTGAATTGCGATGTGTGAAATCAATACTCCGAGCAACTCGTTGCTTGGTAGTAAATGGACAACATTCTCACTCTTAGCGTGTTGGTTATTGAATCATCATTCTAAGATAGATTGTGCTACCTAGTCCTTATTCCTGGTGCACTCTTCGATCAATGAGTTAGGATTACTCAATCCCTTGCTTATTTGATCATATCGTCTTGCCCTGAAAAGCAAGATTGTTCTCGAGCTTAGTAACATATTGGTGGTTCGTGATTTTCCGAATATCTTCTCAGAGGTATCACCAGGTTGTCACCTGACCGCTATGTTGAGTTCGTGATCAAGTTGGTTTCTTGTAAACCACCCATTCTCCAAGATTCTGTGTTGGATACCCTGAACTAGTTGGTTGAGCTAAACAACAACTTGAAGAGTTGGAAGGTAAAAGCTTTGCCTAAACTTAGTTCATTTCCAAGGGATATTTTGTATGTGTGTTGAAGAAAGATGGTATTTTAATCTATTGACCCCCGTGATCAGTTTATGGACCTATCATCTTACCCAATCTTTGATTTGAGTATGGGCTATCGTCAAATCCAATCAGAACCAACGATGATCGTAATCTTGTCTTACCCGTGGTTGATCCCTTGAGCATACACCATTACATCTTTTGGCCTGGCCAATACTATCACATTGTTCACATAATGGTGGAAATCCAGTGATATGGAAATTCCAATGAGTTGCTGTTGAGCCCATGAGCAGCATTTTGTCTCCTCCATGATTCGTGTTGAACATCCAGCTGGTGTTGGAAACTTGTGTAAGCATTTTCTTCATGCCCCGTTCATGAAGTATATGTTTGGATGAAAGAAGTGACTTCCTCTCATTCATGTGCATTCGATGCAAGTTGCCGCCATGAATTTGAGAAAGTTTGTTTTTGTTTCCTCTGGAATCATCGCAAGTCAGTTACGCATGTGTGAATGTATTCTATGGTTTGGTAGATTAATTACCTCCACTCCATTGTATGCCTAGCACAACAAGCCACTGATTCATTTGTCCAAGGATAAGAAGTTCAAATGCTATTCCCGAAGGGCCCAGAAGGACATGCACAAGACTTCGTTATTTCAATGATGGTTCCCAATCAGAACTCGGTAGTGTTACATTGTAAGACTACTATGTGGTCATGCTTATCTTGGATAACGTGTTCACATGTATGTAGCAGAACCAACTCATGTTTTGGAGCTTGCTATCGTAGTTCATTCCCCGAGAATCTCGCAACGTCATCTCGTCGATTTGTGTTGCAAAATTTCATTTTTCCTCCTAGACTCGATGAGTTTGGAATATCCTAACACCAACCAGATCTGAATCTCAGGCAGATATGATGGTTGGAACGTTTCCCAAGAACTATAATATTGGTCTCTCTGTAACCCGGTAAAATGGATGTCGTGGCCAACACACCCAGCCAGAAGACCTATTATTGTAGTATCTTGATTGAGGAAGTTGGCCACCTCCCCATAAAGATTTCTTAGGATTTACTCAAGTAGTTGTTCCATATGGATTTTTGTGTTCCCGAAGTCCGACCTTTTACTTGATGTTCTAGATATCAAACCATATCTATGAATGGATTATGCTAGCACATCAAGGAGAACATTGGAAGTGGAGTGCTAAATGTCTCTCGGTCGATCATCCAGATTTTGACCCCTTGGCCTCGCTAAGGTGAAATCTGAGAAACTGTTATCTTCCTTTACGTCTGCATTCTCCACCGGTATTCATCATGGTAGAATGTTGTATTGCCAGGATCCTTGACGCGGATATTGGTAAAACCTTGATGAATATGGAAATGCTCAAGTTCTTGAGAGCACGCTCAGTCACTGGGTTATATTCTCGGTATCAATTGGAATGTTCCTTCCATTTGCCGATTATTCTATAACCATAGTTTCGTTTCCAAAACTGAGTATGCCATTTGTTTGAATTCCTTCAAATCATCGTTTGTGAATTGCCATTAGCCTGGTATCAAGAGTTTCAATGATCCTTTCCGATAGAGTTTCCTTCTGACTCCATCGAGTTCAATAAATATCTCGAAAGCAAAGACGTCAAGATCAATATGAAGCAATGAACCAACATCTTTGAGAAGGACAGTTGGATCATGAAGATCATGTTAGCTTGTGTCCCCTCTGTCTTCTTACCTCACGTCTTGAATCTCGGGACTCGATTCTTGTTTAGTGGGGGTGAGTTGTCACAACCCTAGTTCTGGTAATGCTTAGTGCTATCATCTTGTGTTGCATCATGTGTATGTTTCAATTAAAGTTGAAATGGGGATTGATCAAACCCTAGCATCAGAAAGAATCCAACTAGGATCAAAATGAAATATTTTCAATGAACCCAAAATGCCCTTTTGATGAGGACAGGACTACCTTGGATATGACCAAAAATATTGCATATATGCATATTTGTCAGGTGATTTCTAGTGCAAACTATTCAATAATCTATTTATGTTATCCAGAACAAAAATACTTCACACACTTTTGTGTTTTGTCTAATTGCAGGTGTATGGGACATTTGTACAATCCACATATGAAGATAAGGAAGAAAGAGATGTTTATTTTCTGCCCAAAAAGTTCTCTCACGTCACTTTTGGCCCAAGAGAAGATAGAGTCCAAGTCTCTCACGTTCTGGATTCAGATTCGGACTGCACAGACGTACCTGACTCAAAACGCACACAAGTTTTTCATACGGACTCCGAATTGGGTGATTCTTTTTTTGTTGGAAACTAGATTTCGTGCACTTTCCAACCCAATTGGAATCACCTTCAAATTCGTCTGGAGCATTGAGTTGTGGACGAAACAATCTGATGCTACAGCAGAATCCGAGTCAAACTACAAGTCCAAAGGTGTTACATCACCTCCACTTGGGCCCATTGGCCTTGTACGACCTAGATTTAGTTTTAGGCTGCCTTGGGACGTCCTCCCACCTCCTTGGCCGCCACCCCTTGCTCCTATATAAGTAGATCCATCTAGTAGCTTTTCCTTGGGATTGTTTAGTTAAAAGTTAGCCATTGCAACTTCGTGTACTTCGTTTGTGTCCAACGACCAGACCAAGACCGCCTACGGATCCCCACCTTTATCAATACTTCGTATATACTCGCAATATTCAGATTGCTTTTATCATATTCTTGCTTGTTCTTCGATTCCTTGCAGGAATAGACCTTCGTGGTCAGGTTGATTGTGCTCCGGCGTGGTCAATAACCTCTCAGAGTTGGTTTAGCGATTGCTAAGGCGCAACGTCGTGCACGTTTGTAGTCGGATCGTCAAAGTCATCTTCACCAAATCGATAGTTATCATCTCATCGAAAGATCGGGACACCCCGCCTTTATCAAGTGGTATCAGTTTTCAGGTTGCTCGGTGAGAATTTCCAGTTTTCCTAGATTAGATTTATTTTCTTACCTATTGTCCAAGAAAAAGCCACAAAAAAGAGTTAGATCTATTCATCCTTGGTCCAAGCCAGTCTGAGCCTTTGCAATTTTCTTTTCATTGCTTGCATAGTTGAATTATCGGTTGCATCGTCGTGTCGAGTTGCTGGTCTTAGTGTCTAGTTCGTTTAGAGTTTCGAGTTCTGTTCACATTAGTCACGCCACCGCTGCATCATTATCTCTTCCGCTGTCCACCACCCATCCATCAATTTCCACCACGTGCTACCCACCATTCATTGTCATAATAATAGTTGAGATCATTCACATCTTCACTTGATCCAATCTGCATCTTATCTAGTTTGTTTTGGAAAGAGGGAGAAAAAAAAGAGAGAAAAAAAAACGAGAGAAAAAAAAGAGAAAAAAAAGTCAGAGAAAAAAAAGGAGAAAAAAAATCAAAAAAATCGGCACAAACTTTTTCAGAGGAAAGTTGGAGACAAAGTTGTTGTATATCCTGCTTGGCAGTTGTTTTTCATCATTATCTTCACTGCCGTTGTGATCTTCACTTATATCTTGCTGTCAAGAGCTACTTAGTATCCTTCATTGATGCTAGTTGTGCTACGCCGTGACCTCATTAGTGTTCTAGGCTCGCGTCTCTAGTCCGGTCTAGCCTAGGACCAGCACAGTACCGTCGTTGAGCGTTTATTCAACATTGCATCTTTGAATTGATTATTGCTAATCTTTTGCTACCATATATAGCCAACCCAGCTCCACATATTTCTACACCGTGTATACGTACGCTCCCCTGGCAATCGCTTTACTCAATATTCGGAGTTACTTGACACCGCTGGTTGCCGATCACCGCCTGCTGCATGGTAAGAACTTGTAAGACATTGATATTTGCTTTACTGTGAGCGTTTTACCACCACATCCTAGTAGTTATAGGAACATTATTTTTGGGTTTTGTTTCTTGTTCTACTAATCATGACAGGATCCAGAGTCAATTCATGGGCTTTGTCGATCGCGGGAGACGTGCCACCACCTTTGCAAATACCACAACCGTCACGAGAGGTGCACAAACATCCAAATGCACATGATCAGGTTAATGTATCTATACCACCATTTAATGGCCGTTTTAAACCTGCTTTATATATTGAATGGGAGTTCGACATAAAAAATATATTTGCTTCCCATAATTTCGATGAACATAAAAAGGTTAAGGTTGCGGTTGGTTCTTTCACTGGTTATGCTTTGGTTTGGTGGAGTGAATATTGTCGGTTACACCCTGATTATATACCTACTACTTGGGATGATTTGAAACTTGCCATGCGACATACTTTCGTCCCTGCTTATTATACTCGTGACATGATTAAGAAGTTGCAACACTTAAAACAAGGTAGTGAAACTGTAACAAAATATTATGATGATTTACAAACTACCTTGTTGCATTCCTCTTTAGAAGAAAGTGAAGATGATTTTATGGATAGATTTTGGGGAGGATTAAACCGTGATATTCAAGAGATACTAATTCATGAAGAGTGTTATCCTAGGGACCATTTGTTTCATCTTGCTTGCAAAGCTGAACAGGAAATAAAACAACGTGTTGGCCACGAGGAGAACAAGCGCACGGTGCACATTCCAAGAGTTGATATGATTGTTCCTTCAACTACTAGGCATACTATGACAACCACATCCGTTGTTGTCAGGACTACATCACCTCCATCATGTGACACATCGCCCCCAAGAGTGGCTACATCATCTGAGTTGATCATAAGAGGTAATGACAAAGGTACTGATCTTCCATCTCTACATGAGAATGATGAATGCCTTGTCAATTTGAATGCACCATCTGATGAGCTACCCACTACTTTGATCACACCACCTATTTTAGAGGACTACGTTGATAATTTGACTTTGCCATGTGACAAACAACTGAAATACCAACAATTTTGAGTGCACCCATTGAATTAACTATTGATGCAAAAGAACCAATGTTTAATCATTTTGATATGACCTCTAATCTTGGTGATGATTCTGTGTTGAATGACTTATTGCATGTTTGCTTATTTAAGCATGTTGTAGCTTGTAAATTTGATGCAAGTAAGGTTTATTCACCAATGTTGGGATGGTTTAATGATGAACATTGTCAATCTTTTGAAATGAATAAGAGCTTCACTTATATGTGCAAACTGAGTTGCAATATTTTCATGCCTTCTACTTCTTGTGCTAATTTTTTGGCTTTAGATTTTATGAACTATGCAAGTTACTCATCTATTCATGTGTCATATATGCAAAAATCAAGGGAAGTAAAAATGGATGACATATACATATACAACATGTACACCTTGTCTCTTTTGTTAGCCACATTTCAGATTAAGCAACGCCGAGGACGGCTTTATTTTCAAGAAGGGGAGGATGATGAGGACATGACTACCTTGGATATGACCAAAAATATTGCATATATGCATATTTGTCAGGTGATTTCTAGTGCAAACTATTCAATAATCTATTTATGTTATCCAGAACAAAAATACTTCACACACTTTTGTGTTTTGTCTAATTGCAGGTGTATGGGACATTTGTACAATCCACATATGAAGATAAGGAAGAAAGAGATGTTTATTTTCTGCCCAAAAAGTTCTCTCACGTCACTTTTGGCCCAAGAGAAGATAGAGTCCAAGTCTCTCACGTTCTGGATTCAGATTCGGACTGCACAGACGTACCTGACTCAAAACGCACACAAGTTTTTCATACGGACTCCGAATTGGGTGATTCTTTTTTTGTTGGAAACTAGATTTCGTGCACTTTCCAACCCAATTGGAATCACCTTCAAATTCGTCCGGAGCATTGAGTTGTGGACGAAACAATCTGATGCTACAGCAGAATCCGAGTCAAACTACAAGTCCAAAGGTGTTACATCACCTCCACTTGGGCCCATTGGCCTTGTACGACCTAGATTTAGTTTTAGGCTGCCTTGGGACGTCCTCCCACCTCCTTGGCCGCCACCCCTTGCTCCTATATAAGTAGATCTGATAAAGGCTAAGGTGTCCCGTCTTTCGATGAGATGATGGATTTCGCTTTGGTGGAAGTCGACTTTGACGATCCGACTACGAACGTGCGATGACGTCGCGCCTTAGCAATCGCTAAACCAACTCCGAGAGGTTATTGACCACGCCGGAGCACGATCAACCTGACCACGAGGGTCTGTTTCCTGCGAGCAAACGAAGAACAAGCAAGAAACTGAGATTGCAATCTGGATATTGCGAATATAAGATGAAAGCTTTATTGATCAAGGTGGGGTTCTGTGACGCCTTTGTCTGGTCGTTGAACACAAACGAAGTACGCGAAGTTGCAGCTATGGCGAACTTTTAATCTAAACAAAACCCAAAGTCTAAACGGTGCCCTAAGGGCTGTATATATGGAGGAAGAGAGGGGGAATTTCGTGGCCCTTGGTGGAGGGGTCCGAAATCAACCCTATCTCTTGTTTCCCCACACATACGGACTCTAAAAATAGCCTATACTTATGTATTTCGAAATTACATGGGCCTGGCCCAATAAAAAGGTGACGCAGCACCTATAATAGCCTCTGGACGAAATTTATGAAGTGGCATCTTGTATATTTCGTCCAAGGCTTCATGCACTCTTATGGTGGCTTCAAAGTCCTGAAATCATCACTTGTAACTTCGTTCTGGTTCCCCTTGTGCATGGCATCTTCTCCATGCTTGCTCTTGCTCCAATGTCCATCCTTCTCCAAGCTAGGCCCTTCATTTGTAAGCAAAACAAATGTATCCAATTTAGGCAGCATCATATTCTCATGAACATTAGAATCATTACCAAGAAACGAAAGTACCTGATAATTTAATTGGCGTGCGCGAGCTCTAGTAATTGGTCCAGTATATGTAGCAGTAGGGGCTGTGGGTGTAACAATGGTATTGATGTCCTCATCATCCTCCCCTTCTTGAAATGAAGTCGTCCTCGACGGAAGCTCATTTTCCTCACCCAAATAAGGCTTCAAATCTGTAATGTTAAAAGTGGGACTAACCCCAAAATCTGCAGGCAACTCAAGTTTATATGCATTATCATTTACTTTCTCCAACACCTTAAAGGGACCAGCAGCACGTGGCATTAGCTTTGATTTGCGCAAATCAGGAAATCTATCCTTACGCAAATGTAACCAAACAAGATCTCCAGGTGCAAACACAACATGTTTTCTACCCTTATCTCCAGCAAGTTTATATTTAGCATTCATACGCTCAATGTTTTCCTTAGTTAACTCATGCATTTTTAAAATCAATTCAGCACGTTCTTTAGCATCAAAATTAACCTTCTCCGAAGATGGAAGAGGCAACAAATCAATAGGTGCACGAGGTAGGAAACCATACACAATTTCAAAAGGGCACATCTTAGTAGTAGAATGCAATGAACGATTATAAGCAAATTCAATATGAGGCAAGCATTCTTCCCACATTTTCTTATTATTCTTCAAAACAGCCCTAAGCATAGTAGACAATGTTCTATTGACTACTTCAGTTTGTCCATCAGTTTGGGGGTGACAAGTAGTACTAAATAGCAGTTTAGTCCCCAACTTAGCCCATAAACATCTCCAAAAGTGGCTAAGAAATTTAGTATCACGATCTGAAACAATAGTATTTGGCACACCATGCAAGCGAATAATTTCACGAAAGAACAAATCAGCAACATTAACAGCATCATCGCTTTTATGACATGGTATAAAGTGTGCCATTTTCGAGAATCTATCCACGACAACAAATATGCTATCCCTCCCCTTCTTTGTTCGAGGTAAACCTAAAACAAAGTCCATAGATATATCCTCCCAAGGAACACTAGGTACAGGCAAAGGCATATATAAACCATGAGGATTGAGTCGTGACTTAGCTTTTTGACATGTAGTGCAGCGAGCAACAAAACGCTCAACATCCCGTCTCATCTTTGGCCAAAAGAAATGTGTAGCAAGTACGTCCTCCGTCTTCTTCACGCCAAAGTGTCCCATTAATCCTCCCCCATGCGCCTCCTGCAACAGCAAAAGACGAACGGAGCTAGCTGGAATGCATAGCTTGTTAGCACGAAACACAAATCCATCGTTAACGACAAACTTGTTCCACATTCTTCCTTCTTTACAATTCTGCATTACATCTTTAAAATCAGCATCATGCACATACTGATCTTTGATGGTCTCCAAACCAAATATTTTGAAGTCAAGTTGTGAAAGCATAGTATAGCGACGAGACAATGCATCAGCAATAACATTTTCTTTTCCCTTCTTGTGTTTAATGACATAAGGGAAAGTCTCAATGAATTCAACCCATTTAGCATGTCTACGATTCAGTTTAGCTTGACTTTTAATATGTTTCAAAGATTCATGATCAGAATGTATAACAAATTCTTTGGGCCATAAATAATGTTGCCATGTTTCTAAAGTCCGAACAAGAGCATATAATTCTTTATCATAAGTAGAATAATTCAGACTAGGCCCACTCAATTTTTCAGAAAAGTATGCAACAGGTTTGCCATCTTGTAATAACACACCTCCTAATCCAATTCCACTAGCATCACATTCAAGCTCAAAAGTCTTATTAAAATCAGGAAGTTGGAGTAAAGGAGCATGTGTCAACTTATCTTTCAATACCGTGAAGGCTTCTTCCTGTGCGGTACCCCACAGAAAAGGCACATCTTTCTTTGTAAGCTCATTGAGAGGTGCAGCAATGGTGCTGAAATCTCTCACAAAACGCCTATAGAATCCAGCGAGGCCAAGGAAACTCCTCACTTGTGTGACCGTTTTGGGCTGCGGCCAACTCTCAATAGCTTCAATCTTGGCTTTATCAACTTCAATTCCCTGTGGAGTAACAACATAGCCAAGAAAAGATACTCGGTCGGTGCAAAAGGTGCACTTTCCAAGGTTACCAAACAAACGTGCATCACGTAGAGCAATAAAAACAGCACGTAAATGTTCCAAATGTTCCTCCAAAGATTTGCTATAAATCAATATGTCATCAAAGTAAACTACCACAAATCGTCCAATGAAAGCACGTAAAACTTCGTTCATTAACCTCATGAAAGTACTAGGTGCATTAGTTAACCCAAAAGGCATGACTAACCACTCATATAATCCAAACTTAGTTTTAAATGCTGTTTTCCATTCATCTCCCAATTTCATACGAATTTGATGGTATCCACTACGCAAATCAACTTTGGAGAATATTGTAGAGCCACTCAATTCATCAAGCATATCATCTAGCCTAGGAATAGGATGACGATAACGAATAGTAATATTATTAATGCCTCTACAATCAACGCACATACGTGATGTACCATCCTTTTTCGGCACTAGAATAATAGGAACAGCACAAGGACTAAGGGATTCGCGTATATAACCTTTGTCGAGAAGCTCTTGTACTTGACGCATAATCTCCTTCGTCTCCTCTGGATTGGTACGGTATGGTGCACGGTTTGGCAGTGAAGCACCGGGAATTAAGTCAATCTGATGCTCAATCCCTCGAATAGGCGGTAATCCCGGTGGCACGTCTTGTGGAAAGACGTCAGCGAACTCCTGCAAAATGTTAGTGATAGCAGGAGGCAAAGAGGAAGGCACGTCCTCGAATGAAAATAATGCCTCTTTGCACACAAAAGCATAGCAAACAGATTTGCTAAAATCTAGATCATCAATATCAGATTTGGTGGCAAGTAAACATGCACTTTTCAATTTAATTTCAGAAGCAACACTAGATTGTTTATTATTATTAGGCTGCATTTGTTGCTCAAATTCTTTTGCCACAATCTGATTTTCACTCTTAGTTTTCTCCTGTTTTGCTTTATTAGCTCTATTAATATCATCTTTCAAAATGGAATCAGGAGTCATAGGAAGCAAAGTAATATTTTTATCCTTATGAACAAGAGTATACTGATTGTTTCTACCATGGTGAATAGAATTTTTATCAAATTGCCATGGTCTACCAAGTAATAAGGAACATGCTTGCATGGGTACCACATCACAATCAACATAATCAGCATATGTAGAGATACTAAAATGTACACGAACAGTACGTGTTACCTTAACCTTGCCGCTGTTGTTGAACCATTGGATGTAGTAAGGATGTGGATGTGGTCTTGTGGTGAGAGATAGCTTCTCCACCATCTCCATGCTAGCCAAGTTGTTGCAACTCCCTCCATCTATGATCACGCGAACAGAACGTTCCTTCACAACTCCCTTTGTATGGAACAAATTATGCCTCTGATTTTGCTCAGCTTGTGTAACCTGCACACTCAAAATGATGAGGACATCAATACCATTGTTACACCCACAGCCCCTACTGCTACATATACTGGACCAATTACTAGAGCTCGCGCACGCCAATTAAATTATCAGGTACTTTCGTTTCTTGGTAATGATTCTAATGTTCATGAGAATATGATGCTGCCTAAATTGGATACATTTGTTTTGCTTACAAATGAAGGGCCTAGCTTGGAGAAGGATGGACATTGGAGCAAGAGCAAGCATGGAGAAGATGCCATGCACAAGGGGAACCAGAACGAAGTTACAAGTGATGATTTCAGGACTTTGAAGCCACCATAAGAGTGCATGAAGCCTTGGACGAAATATACAAGATGCCACTTCATAAATTTCGTCCAGAGGCTATTATAGGTGCTGCGTCACCTTTTTATTGGGCCAGGCCCATGTAATTTCGAAATACATAAGTATAGGCTATTTTTAGAGTCCGTATGTGTGGGGAAACAAGAGATAGGGTTGATTTCGGACCCCTCCACCAAGGGCCACGAAATTCCCCCTCTCTTCCTCCATATATACAGCCCTTAGGGCACCGTTTAGACTTTGGGTTTTGTTTAGATTAAAAGTTCGCCATAGCTGCAACTTCGCGTACTTCGTTTGTGTTCAACGACCAGACAAAGGCGTCACAGAACCCCACCTTGATCAATAAAGCTTTCATCTTATATTCGCAATATCCAGATTGCAATCTCAGTTTCTTGCTTGTTCTTCGTTTGCTCGCAGGAAACAGACCCTCGTGGTCAGGTTGATCGTGCTCCGGCGTGGTCAATAACCTCTCGGAGTTGGTTTAGCGATTGCTAAGGCGCGACGTCATCGCACGTTCGTAGTCGGATCGTCAAAGTCGACTTCCACCAAAGCGAAATCCATCATCTCATCGAAAGACGGGACACCTTAGCCTTTATCAAGTGGTATCAGATTTCCAGGTTGCTCGGTGAGATTTTCCAGTTTTTCGTAGTTTAGATCGAGTCTGTTCTTCATACCTATAGTCCACGAAAAAGCCACAAAAAAAAATTTAGGGTTAGTTCATCATATCCGAACCAATCTGAGCCTTTGCATAATCTTTTTAGGGTTTTGCTTTGTTGAATTTGCGGTTGCATCGTCGGTCTAGTTGCTGGTCTTAGAGTCTAGTCTTTTAGAGTTTCGAGTTCTGGTCATAAGTTGTCACGCCGCCGCTGCACCATCATCATTGCCCCTGTCATCTACCACCACCACTTCGAATCCGTATCCATATACCACCACCAATCCGTGTCCATATACCACCACCGATCCATATCCATATACTACCACCGCTACCACCACCGCTGCCATATACCACCACCATATATCCACCACCAATCCGAGTTCCTTGTTTATTAGGTTTGTTTTCGGGATCCATCTAGTTTCCGATTCGTGTTTCCTTGCCGGAGTAGGTTTCGGAAACCACACTCCGTTTAGGCCCAAAATTTTTCGAAAACGCATTTTTCGAAAAATTTTCTGGCTATCCTATTTTTAGGTGTTTCTGAGTGTTTTGAGACAGGTGCCATTATAGGAAGTTTTTTTTGACCCGTTTCCAGTTTTTGGGTCCGGGCAGTCGAAAAAACGAAAAAAAAAATTGGTCGAAAAAATTTCGTGCCCATCCTGTCAGTTTGACCTAGGAAGAGTTTTGAGACACTCGCCATTATAGTGATTTTTTTCGCAAAAAAAAAAAAAAAAAAAGAGCGCAAAAAAAAAAAGAGCGAAAAAAAAAATCCAGAGTGTGCTTTTCCCTTGTTTACGTGCAGCGCCGTGATTTTTGTTAGTGTTCTAGGCTCGCGTCTCTAGCACGGTCTAGCCTAGGACCAGCACAGTACCGTCGTTGAGCGTTTATTCACCTTTGCATCTCTGAATTGATTATTGCTGATCCTTTTTGCTACCATATTATAAGCCTTCCCAGCTCCACATACATCTACGTCGTGCGTTTGACTCTCCCTGGTACTCGCTCTATCCAAGCTTTGAGAGTTTTTGACTACAACGGTTGCCGATCACCGCCTGCTGCTGGGTAAGAACTGGTAAGAATTTGAGTTTTGCTTGACGGATTTGTGACACCCACCACCACCACTTGTTCGTAGTCTGTAGGATCATATTCTTGTGTGTTTCTATTGCTGCTAACCATGCCAGGATCACAAGCCGACGTGACTGACTGGGAGAATTTATCGAACAAGGAGCTTCATGATAAGTTTCAGCAAATGATGAGTGGACAGGTGCAAGATGTGCTAAACAGATTTGAAGAGGCCATGGAGAAGATAGATGGCATGGAGAAGACGTTCGAAACAAAGCTCGATAACAAATTTAATGAATTGCTCGCGCGTCTTCCACCACCACCACCCGCTGCACCTAACGCACCTCTCCAACAACAACAACAACAACAACAACGCATCCTTTCGAATCAGTATGGACGAGCGAGGCGTGTTCCTATTGAGGATGGCCAAACTTCTGGTGCTGCTGTTCATGTTGTTGATGCTTCTTTCGCCCCTGCTACTGCTGCTGGTGGTACCCAGGAGGATGTTGAGTATGCGGGCGATTATGAGGATGAGGTTGATCAAAATCAGCACTACGTGCAGCCACCAGCACCACCACCACCAGGTCGACCTCAGGTATATATTCGTAATGGTAGGCCTGCACCACCACCTCAGGTACGAGATGATGTCCATATTCCTAAACTGAAATTGAATATTCCACCATTTGAGGGTAGATATGTTCCTGATATATATCTTACTTGGGAGTTAGAAACTGAACAACGTTTTACATGTTTACAATATCCCGAGGAGAGACGGGTTGCTGCTGCTGTTTGTGCTTTCACTAGTTTTGCATGTGTATGGTGGTCTGAACATTGTAGATTATATCCTATTCCCGCTACTTGGGCTGCTTTGAAAACTGCTATGCGTACTCGTTGGGTTCCACCATATTATCAACGTGAATTGCTTCAAAAATTACAGCGCTTAAGACAAGGAAAAAATTCTGTAGAAGAATATTATCAGGAATTACAAACTGGCATGATTAGATGTGGTATTGTTGAGGAGAATGAAGCTATGCTTGCACGTTTTCTGGGTGGATTAAATAGAGAGATTCAGACCATTCTAGACTATAAGGAGTATACTAATATCACTCGTTTATTCCATCTTGCTTGTAAAGCTGAACGTGAAGTACAGGATCGACAGGCATTGGCGCGGACTAACTTTTCTGCAGGTCGACCTTCATCATGGACACCACGTGCATCATCTACTTCCTCCCGTTCTGCTACACCGGCGCCTCCGTCGGCTGCCACCTCCAACCGTGATACAATAAAGCAGGCACAATCACCACTATCTGCCAAGAGCACACCTTCTGGGCCTGCAAAGAGCTCTTCTTCATCCATGGCATCAACAGGGCAAACACATGATATTATTTGTCGACGTTGCAAGGGTGGAGGTCATTATGCGAGAGAATGCCCATCTAAGCGTGTGATGATTGTTACTGAGGATGGTGGGTATGAGTCCGCTAGTGACTTTGATGAGGAGACTTTGGCTCTTATTACACGTGACGAACACGGTGGAGACGATTCTGATCATGAGACGCAATACATGGCTCCTGAAGATGCTGACAGGTATGAATGTTTAGTTGCTCAACGTGTTTTGAGTGTGCAGGTTACACAAGCTGAGCAAAATCAGAGGCATAATTTGTTCCATACAAAGGGAGTTGTGAAGGAACGTTCTGTTCGCGTGATCATAGATGGAGGGAGTTGCAACAACTTGGCTAGCATGGAGATGGTGGAGAAGCTATCTCTCACCACGAGACCACATCCACATCCTTACTACATCCAATGGTTCAACAACAGCGGCAAGGTTAAGGTAACACGTACTGTTCGTGTACATTTTAGTATCTCTACATATGCTGATTATGTTGATTGTGATGTGGTACCTATGCAAGCATGTTCCTTATTACTTGGTAGACCATGGCAATTTGATAAAAATTCTATTCACCATGGTAGAAACAATCAGTATACTCTTGTTCATAAGGATAAAAATATTACTTTGCTTCCTATGACTCCTGATTCCATTTTGAAAGATGATATTAATAGAGCTAATAAAGCAAAACAGGAGAAAACTAAGAGTGAAAATCAGATTGTGGCAAAAGAATTTGAGCAACAAATGCAGCCTAATAATAATAAACAATCTAGTGTTGCTTCTGAAATTAAATTGAAAAGTGCATGTTTACTTGCCACCAAATCTGATATTGATGATCTAGATTTTAGCAAATCTGTTTGCTATGCTTTTGTGTGCAAAGAGGCATTATTTTCATTCGAGGACGTGCCTTCCTCTTTGCCTCCTGCTATCACTAACATTTTGCAGGAGTTCGCTGACGTCTTTCCACAAGACGTGCCACCGGGATTACCGCCTATTCGAGGGATTGAGCATCAGATTGACTTAATTCCCGGTGCTTCACTGCCAAACCGTGCACCATACCGTACCAATCCAGAGGAGACGAAGGAGATTATGCGTCAAGTACAAGAGCTTCTCGACAAAGGTTATATACGCGAATCCCTTAGTCCTTGTGCTGTTCCTATTATTCTAGTGCCGAAAAAGGATGGTACATCACGTATGTGCGTTGATTGTAGAGGCATTAATAATATTCCTATTCGTTATCGTCATCCTATTCCTAGGCTAGATGATATGCTTGATGAATTGAGTGGCTCTACAATATTCTCCAAAGTTGATTTGCGTAGTGGATACCATCAAATTCGTATGAAATTGGGAGATGAATGGAAAACAGCATTTAAAACTAAGTTTGGATTATATGAGTGGTTAGTCATGCCTTTTGGGTTAACTAATGCACCTAGTACTTTCATGAGGTTAATGAACGAAGTTTTACGTGCTTTCATTGGACGATTTGTGGTAGTTTACTTTGATGACATATTGATTTATAGCAAATCTTTGGAGGAACATTTGGAACATTTACGTGCTGTTTTTATTGCTCTACGTGATGCACGTTTGTTTGGTAACCTTGGAAAGTGCACCTTTTGCACCGACCGAGTATCTTTTCTTGGCTATGTTGTTACACCACAGGGAATTGAAGTTGATAAAGCCAAGATTGAAGCTATTGAGAGTTGGCCGCAGCCCAAAACGGTCACACAAGTGAGGAGTTTCCTTGGCCTCGCTGGATTCTATAGGCGTTTTGTGAGAGATTTCAGCACCATTGCTGCACCTCTCAATGAACTTACAAAGAAAGATGTGCCTTTTCTGTGGGGTACCGCACAGGAAGAAGCCTTCACGGTATTGAAAGATAAGTTGACACATGCTCCTTTACTCCAACTTCCTGATTTTAATAAGACTTTTGAGCTTGAATGTGATGCTAGTGGAATTGGATTAGGAGGTGTGTTATTACAAGATGGCAAACCTGTTGCATACTTTTCTGAAAAATTGAGTGGGCCTAGTCTGAATTATTCTACTTATGATAAAGAATTATATGCTCTTGTTCGGACTTTAGAAACATGGCAACATTATTTATGGCCCAAAGAATTTGTTATACATTCTGATCATGAATCTTTGAAACATATTAAAAGTCAAGCTAAACTGAATCGTAGACATGCTAAATGGGTTGAATTCATTGAGACTTTCCCTTATGTCATTAAACACAAGAAGGGAAAAGAAAATGTTATTGCTGATGCATTGTCTCGTCGCTATACTATGCTTTCACAACTTGACTTCAAAATATTTGGTTTGGAGACCATCAAAGATCAATATGTGCATGATGCTGATTTTAAAGATGTAATGCAGAATTGTAAAGAAGGAAGAATGTGGAACAAGTTTGTCGTTAACGATGGATTTGTGTTTCGTGCTAACAAGCTATGCATTCCAGCTAGCTCCGTTCGTCTTTTGCTGTTGCAGGAGGCGCATGGGGGAGGATTAATGGGACACTTTGGCGTGAAGACGACGGAGGACGTACTTGCTACACATTTCTTTTGGCCAAAGATGAGACGGGATGTTGAGCGTTTTGTTGCTCGCTGCACTACATGTCAAAAAGCTAAGTCACGACTCAATCCTCATGGTTTATATATGCCTTTGCCTGTACCTAGTGTTCCTTGGGAGGATATATCTATGGACTTTGTTTTAGGTTTACCTCGAACAAAGAAGGGGAGGGATAGCATATTTGTTGTCGTGGATAGATTCTCGAAAATGGCACACTTTATACCATGTCATAAAAGCGATGATGCTGTTAATGTTGCTGATTTGTTCTTTCGTGAAATTATTCGCTTGCATGGTGTGCCAAATACTATTGTTTCAGATCGTGATACTAAATTTCTTAGCCACTTTTGGAGATGTTTATGGGCTAAGTTGGGGACTAAACTGCTATTTAGTACTACTTGTCACCCCCAAACTGATGGACAAACTGAAGTAGTCAATAGAACATTGTCTACTATGCTTAGGGCTGTTTTGAAGAATAATAAGAAAATGTGGGAAGAATGCTTGCCTCATATTGAATTTGCTTATAATCGTTCATTGCATTCTACTACTAAGATGTGCCCTTTTGAAATTGTGTATGGTTTCCTACCTCGTGCACCTATTGATTTGTTGCCTCTTCCATCTTCGGAGAAGGTTAATTTTGATGCTAAAGAACGTGCTGAATTGATTTTAAAAATGCATGAGTTAACTAAGGAAAACATTGAGCGTATGAATGCTAAATATAAACTTGCTGGAGATAAGGGTAGAAAACATGTTGTGTTTGCACCTGGAGATCTTGTTTGGTTACATTTGCGTAAGGATAGATTTCCTGATTTGCGCAAATCAAAGCTAATGCCACGTGCTGCTGGTCCCTTTAAGGTGTTGGAGAAAGTAAATGATAATGCATATAAACTTGAGTTGCCTGCAGATTTTGGGGTTAGTCCCACTTTTAACATTGCAGATTTGAAGCCTTATTTGGGTGAGGAAAATGAGCTTCCGTCGAGGACGACTTCATTTCAAGAAGGGGAGGATGATGAGGACATCAATACCATTGTTACACCCACAGCCCCTACTGCTACATATACTGGACCAATTACTAGAGCTCGCGCACGCCAATTAAATTATCAGGTACTTTCGTTTCTTGGTAATGATTCTAATGTTCATGAGAATATGATGCTGCCTAAATTGGATACATTTGTTTTGCTTACAAATGAAGGGCCTAGCTTGGAGAAGGATGGACATTGGAGCAAGAGCAAGCATGGAGAAGATGCCATGCACAAGGGGAACCAGAACGAAGTTACAAGTGATGATTTCAGGACTTTGAAGCCACCATAAGAGTGCATGAAGCCTTGGACGAAATATACAAGATGCCACTTCATAAATTTCGTCCAGAGGCTATTATAGGTGCTGCGTCACCTTTTTATTGGGCCAGGCCCATGTAATTTCGAAATACATAAGTATAGGCTATTTTTAGAGTCCGTATGTGTGGGGAAACAAGAGATAGGGTTGATTTCGGACCCCTCCACCAAGGGCCACGAAATTCCCCCTCTCTTCCTCCATATATACAGCCCTTAGGGCACCGTTTAGACTTTGGGTTTTGTTTAGATTAAAAGTTCGCCATAGCTGCAACTTCGCGTACTTCGTTTGTGTTCAACGACCAGACAAAGGCGTCACAGAACCCCACCTTGATCAATAAAGCTTTCATCTTATATTCGCAATATCCAGATTGCAATCTCAGTTTCTTGCTTGTTCTTCGTTTGCTCGCAGGAAACAGACCCTCGTGGTCAGGTTGATCGTGCTCCGGCGTGGTCAATAACCTCTCGGAGTTGGTTTAGCGATTGCTAAGGCGCGACGTCCTCGCACGTTCGTAGTCGGATCGTCAAAGTCGACTTCCACCAAAGCGATTTCCATCATCTCATCGAAAGACGGGACACCTTAGCCTCTATCACAAAACACGTTGAGCAACTAAACATTCATACCTGTCAGCATCTTCAGGAGCCATGTATTGCGTCTCATGATCAGAATCGTCTCCACCGTGTTCGTCACGTGTAATAAGAGCCAAAGTCTCCTCATCAAAGTCACTAGCGGACTCATACCCACCATCCTCAGTAACAATCATCACACGCTTAGATGGGCATTCTCTCGCATAATGACCTCCACCCTTGCAACGTCGACAAATAATATCATGTGTTTGCCCTGTTGATGCCATGGATGAAGAAGAGCTCTTTGCAGGCCCAGAAGGTGTGCTCTTGGCAGATAGTGGTGATTGTGCCTGCTTTATTGTATCACGGTTGGAGGTGGCAGCCGACGGAGGCGCCGGTGTAGCAGAACGGGAGGAAGTAGATGATGCACGTGGTGTCCATGATGAAGGTCGACCTGCAGAAAAGTTAGTCCGCGCCAATGCCTGTCGATCCTGTACTTCACGTTCAGCTTTACAAGCAAGATGGAATAAACGAGTGATATTAGTATACTCCTTATAGTCTAGAATGGTCTGAATCTCTCTATTTAATCCACCCAGAAAACGTGCAAGCATAGCTTCATTCTCCTCAACAATACCACATCTAATCATGCCAGTTTGTAATTCCTGATAATATTCTTCTACAGAATTTTTTCCTTGTCTTAAGCGCTGTAATTTTTGAAGCAATTCACGTTGATAATATGGTGGAACCCAACGAGTACGCATAGCAGTTTTCAAAGCAGCCCAAGTAGCGGGAATAGGATATAATCTACAATGTTCAGACCACCATACACATGCAAAACTAGTGAAAGCACAAACAGCAGCAGCAACCCGTCTCTCCTCGGGATATTGTAAACATGTAAAACGTTGTTCAGTTTCTAACTCCCAAGTAAGATATATATCAGGAACATATCTACCCTCAAATGGTGGAATATTCAATTTCAGTTTAGGAATATGGACATCATCTCGTACCTGAGGTGGTGGTGCAGGCCTACCATTACGAATATATACCTGAGGTCGACCTGGTGGTGGTGGTGCTGGTGGCTGCACGTAGTGCTGATTTTGATCAACCTCATCCTCATAATCGCCCGCATACTCAACATCCTCCTGGGTACCACCAGCAGCAGTAGCAGGGGCGAAAGAAGCATCAACAACATGAACAGCAGCACCAGAAGTTTGGCCATCCTCAATAGGAACACGCCTCGCTCGTCCATACTGATTCGAAAGGATGCGTTGTTGTTGTTGTTGTTGTTGTTGGAGAGGTGCGTTAGGTGCAGCGGGTGGTGGTGGTGGAAGACGCGCGAGCAATTCATTAAATTTGTTATCGAGCTTTGTTTCGAACGTCTTCTCCATGCCATCTATCTTCTCCATGGCCTCTTCAAATCTGTTTAGCACATCTTGCACCTGTCCACTCATCATTTGCTGAAACTTATCATGAAGCTCCTTGTTCGATAAATTCTCCCAGTCAGTCACGTCGGCTTGTGATCCTGGCATGGTTAGCAGCAATAGAAACACACAAGAATATGATCCTACAGACTACGAACAAGTGGTGGTGGTGGGTGTCACAAATCCGTCAAGCAAAACTCAAATTCTTACCAGTTCTTACCCAGCAGTAGGCGGTGATCGGCAACCGTTGTAGTCAAAAACTCTCAAAGCTTGGATAGAGCGAGTACCAGGGAGAGTCAAACGCACGACGTAGATGTATGTGGAGCTGGGAAGGCTTATAATATGGTAGCAAAAAGGATCAGCAATAATCAATTCAGAGATGCAAAGGTGAATAAACGCTCAACGACGGTACTGTGCTGGTCCTAGGCTAGACCGTGCTAGAGACGCGAGCCTAGAACACTAACAAAAATCACGGCGCTGCACGTAAACAAGGGAAAAGCACACTCTGGATTTTTTTTTCGCTCTTTTTTTTTTTGCGCTCTTTTTTTTTTTTTTTTTTTTTTTGCGAAAAAAATCACTATAATGGCGAGTGTCTCAAAACTCTTCCTAGGTCAAACTGACAGGATGGGCACGAAATTTTTTCGACCAATTTTTTTTTTCGTTTTTTCGACTGCCCGGACCCAAAAACTGGAAACGGGTCAAAAAAAACTTCCTATAATGGCACCTGTCTCAAAACACTCAGAAACACCTAAAAATAGGATAGCCAGAAATTTTTTCGAAAAATGCGTTTTCGAAAAATTTTGGGCCTAAACGGAGTGTGGTTTCCGAAACCTACTCCGGCAAGGAAACACGAATCGGAAACTAGATGGATCCCGAAAACAAACCTAATAAACAAGGAACTCGGATTGGTGGTGGATATATGGTGGTGGTATATGGCAGCGGTGGTGGTAGCGGTGGTAGTATATGGATATGGATCGGTGGTGGTATATGGACACGGATTGGTGGTGGTATATGGATACGGATTCGAAGTGGTGGTGGTAGATGACAGGGGCAATGATGATGGTGCAGCGGCGGCGTGACAACTTATGACCAGAACTCGAAACTCTAAAAGACTAGACTCTAAGACCAGCAACTAGACCGACGATGCAACCGCAAATTCAACAAAGCAAAACCCTAAAAAGATTATGCAAAGGCTCAGATTGGTTCGGATATGATGAACTAACCCTAATTTTTTTTTGTGGCTTTTTCGTGGACTATAGGTATGAAGAACAGACTCGATCTAAACTACGAAAAACTGGAAAATCTCACCGAGCAACCTGGAAATCTGATACCACTTGATAAAGGCTAAGGTGTCCCGTCTTTCGATGAGATGATGGATTTCGCTTTGGTGGAAGTCGACTTTGACGATCCGACTACGAACGTGCGATGACGTCGCGCCTTAGCAATCGCTAAACCAACTCCGAGAGGTTATTGACCACGCCGGAGCACGATCAACCTGACCACGAGGGTCTGTTTCCTGCGAGCAAACGAAGAACAAGCAAGAAACTGAGATTGCAATCTGGATATTGCGAATATAAGATGAAAGCTTTATTGATCAAGGTGGGGTTCTGTGACGCCTTTGTCTGGTCGTTGAACACAAACGAAGTACGCGAAGTTGCAGCTATGGCGAACTTTTAATCTAAACAAAACCCAAAGTCTAAACGGTGCCCTAAGGGCTGTATATATGGAGGAAGAGAGGGGGAATTTCGTGGCCCTTGGTGGAGGGGTCCGAAATCAACCCTATCTCTTGTTTCCCCACACATACGGACTCTAAAAATAGCCTATACTTATGTATTTCGAAATTACATGGGCCTGGCCCAATAAAAAGGTGACGCAGCACCTATAATAGCCTCTGGACGAAATTTATGAAGTGGCATCTTGTATATTTCGTCCAAGGCTTCATGCACTCTTATGGTGGCTTCAAAGTCCTGAAATCATCACTTGTAACTTCGTTCTGGTTCCCCTTGTGCATGGCATCTTCTCCATGCTTGCTCTTGCTCCAATGTCCATCCTTCTCCAAGCTAGGCCCTTCATTTGTAAGCAAAACAAATGTATCCAATTTAGGCAGCATCATATTCTCATGAACATTAGAATCATTACCAAGAAACGAAAGTACCTGATAATTTAATTGGCGTGCGCGAGCTCTAGTAATTGGTCCAGTATATGTAGCAGTAGGGGCTGTGGGTGTAACAATGGTATTGATGTCCTCATCAAGATCCATCTAGTAGCTTTTCCTTGGGATTTGTTTAGTTAAAAGTTAGCCATTGCAACTTCGTGTACTTCGTTTGTGTCCAACGACCAGACCAAGACCGCCTACGGATCCCCACCTTTATCAATACTTCGTATATACTCGCAATATTCAGATTGCTTTTATCATATTCTTGCTTGTTCTTCGATTCCTTGCAGGAATAGACCTTCGTGGTCAGGTTGATTGTGCTCCGGCGTGGTCAATAACCTCTCAGAGTTGGTTTAGCGATTGCTAAGGCGCAACGTCGTGCACGTTTGTAGTCGGATCGTCAAAGTCATCTTCACCAAATCGATAGTTATCATCTCATCGAAAGATCGGGACACCCCGCCTTTATCACCTTTGGAAATGTTCATCATTTCTGATAAAGGTAAAAACCTCTGCCAAAAATGATGAACATATTTCTAGGTCATTTCTGGATTTTTGAGTTAAATCATATTGTATTTGACTTTGGGCATTTAAACACTATAAATAATTTAAATGCTCAAATAATGTTGGAATTATTTGAGGGGCACTGAAATAATTCAGAAAGTGCTCATTTTCAAGATTTATAGATTTGATTTGGTTTTTAAAACTGGATCAAAAACAAACTGCAAAACTAGAAAACAGAAACAAAAATAGAGAGAGAGAGAGAGAGAGAGAGAGAAAGAGCTCACCTGGGCTTACCTGTGCGGCCCACCAGAGTCAGCCCAGCAGCCCAGCCCAGCAGCCACTCCCCCCCTGTCGTCTTCCTCCTTGGACAGAAGGACAGGGGCGCGTGCTCGCTGCCAGCTGGCCACGTGCAGGCCACCTCCACCCTGCCTGCTTCACTCCCCCGACGCCCTGAACACGCCACGCACCCCCCGGGCCCCTCTCTCTCTCCCCGTGCCCTCTCCCTCCTCTGTCTCTCTCCCTCGCTCATCCCAGGACGCACCCGAGACCGCCGACGAGCACCACCGCGGCCACAGCCACTCCCCCGCTCCCTCTCCGTCCCAGGCGTCTCCGCCTCGCTGTCTTCGTCCTCTCCATCGAGTCACGCGGCGCCAGAAGCTCTGCTGCACCGCCACCACCGCCGTCTCCCTCGTCGGCCACCGAAGATCGTCGTCGTTGATTCGCCGTCTCCGACGCCTCCTCGAGCCTACCAAGCTCCGCTTTGACTCCGATGTGAGCTCCTCCATCTTCTTCCCTACTCCTCGAGCTCGTTTCCGTTCACTAGCCGTGCTAGCCGTCGGAGCCGAGAGCTCATCGCCGCCGTTCATGTCGCTGCCGTGGCCACTGTGCTCAGCGTCACGCCAGGACCCCAAAACCCTCACCTATTGCTCCTATTGTGCACCGTAGCCACCGCTCGCGCCTCACCTGAGCTCCAGCCGCCGCGGCCGAGCTCCTCGCCGTCGCTATCAGCCACCCTAGCTGCAGACACAGCCACCGTTGGACGCGCCGCGTCATGGCCGTTCCAACGGGACTAGCCCCGCATGCTCCCATCGCCAGAATCGCCGGAACGACGAGCGCCGCCGCGTTTGCTTACCGCCGGCAGTTAGCCGCCCGACTAGCTGACGTGGCGCAGGATTAATTAGCGCTAATCACCAATTAATTTAACCCCAAGGGTCAATGACAGTCGGGCCCCACCGATTTAATTAACCAGCTAACGAAATTAGATAGGATTAGTCTAATTCGACGGGACCCACGCGTCAGCTTTGACCAAGCTGACGTGGCTATTGACTGGGCCCACATGTCAGCGACACTAACCAACCCCAGCCACTGACCAGTGGACCCCACTGGTCAGGTTTGACCTGGACCGGCCTTGTTGACCGCTGACATCATAGTAACGTCCTGCTGACGCAGTAATTCTTTCTAGGATTTAAATAAATCTTAAATGGTTTATTTATTTCAGAAAATGTTATAAACTTCTAAAAATCATATAAAATCAACCGTAACTCAGATTGAAATAAGTTATATATGAAAAATGATCAGAAAAATCAAACCTTTCCATCTGTACAGGTTTCATGCATGTTAGAGCAACCTAACCTTGCTGTTTAGATGAAACATGATAATGCACTTATATGAGTTCATAGTTTAGGCTTGTATTTGAATCTTGGATTCAAATAAGCTCAAACCACCCTGGTTTTATTTGCATTAGCCCAACACACAGCATATTGACATGTCATGATCATGCATCATATTGTGCATTGCATTGATTGTGTTCTTCCTTGTTTGCCGGTGTTTGTCCCCTCTCAATAGACGTGGTTCCGACGATGAGTTCGATGACACCGATGAAGAAGCTATACTATCTTTAGAAGTGCCAGGCAAGCAAAACCCCCTTGTTCATTCCGATACAATCCCACTCTCTCGCTCCTGCTCTCTTTTACTGCATTAGGACAACAACGATACATCTGCTACTTGCTGTGGTAGTTGAACCCCTTTATCCTTTGCATGACCTGTCATTGCCACAGTAAATAGATGAAACCCACTAGCATGAGTAGGAGTTGTTTGAGCCCTGATGTGCCTACTCATTCATGCTTGTTTGTCATGCCTGCTACTGCTTAGAGTTGAGTCAGGTCTGATTCATCGGGGATGAATCGGAGGTGTGTGAACATGTCCTACTGTGTGTGAGCTAAGTGTGTGAACACGATTTGGTAAAGGTAGCGGTGAGAGGCCATGTAGGAGTACATGGTGGGTTGTCTCATTGAAACCGTCCTCAGGAACTGAGTTTTGTGTTTGTGATCCATGAACAGTTACTACCACACATTGGGTTCCGGTAACTCGACCCCTCTCGACTTATTAATCAACATGATCTCTGTCCAGGGGTTGCAACTAGTTTCTGGTGTTTGTAGGTAGTGTTAGTAGTCTACCAAGTGGCACCCGGTACAGGTGGGCTTGGGACGGACTAGGCACCGTGGCATGGTGTACCAAGCGTAGATCCACCCGTCGAGGTGGGCTTGGGAACCCTGTTCACATTGTTTGGGGCCGTGAGCGACACCCCGACCGGATCTCCTTGCGGATGGAACCCGGATAGGCGATAAACCTGGACAAGAGACTTGTGTGGTTAGTCAGGTCGTGGCCGACTCCCTCGCCAGGCTTCCGCTTGAAGGTTGCCGAGATACACGAGGTGTACATGGCGGTAAGTGGCGAGAGCGTGTGTGAAGAAGTACACCCCTGCAGGGTTAACATTATCTATTCGAATAGCCGTGTCTGCGGTAAAGGACTTCTGGGTTGCCTGTACAGTTCATAGCAAGTGAAAGTGGATACCCTAAAATGTGCAAGATAAGCATGAGTGCTATGGATGGCGTTCTCGTAGGAAGACGGGAGCAGATCCATAGTGGTGTATTGGTTGGTGAATATGTGGACTCGTGTGCGCCACCTCAAAAGAGTTACATTGTAGTCGTAGTTCAGGATAGCCACTGAGTCAAAGCTGGCTTGCTGTAGTTAAACCCCACCATCCCTTTGTTGATAATGATGCATATGTAGATAGCTCTGATGTAAGTCTTGCTGGGTACATTTGTACTCACATTTGTCTATTTTATGTTTTTGCAGAGAGACTTCAGTCTCATTAGTAGTTCCTCGTGGACTTTGACGTTTAGCTTGTTACCTCAGCTACGATCTTGTGCCCTCGGCAGGATCTGGTAGATAGTCAGGCTTCTCAGCCTTTTTCATTTGTAGATGACTGTACCCAGACATGTTAAGCTTCCGTTTGTGCTTTGACTTGTATGCTCTGAATGCTAGGTCGAGAGACCCATGTTTGTAACATCTCGCTCCTCGGAGCCTATTGAATAAAATACTTGAGATGTAGAGTCATGTTGTGATGCCATGTTGTATTTGCACATATCGAGCATATTGTGTGTATGTTATTGAAATGCTTGGTATGTGTGGGATCTGACTATCTAGTTGTTTATCCTTGATAGCCCTTTCTTACCGGGAAATGTCTCCTAGTGCTTCCACTGAGCCTTGGTAGCTTGCTACTGCTCCGGAACACTTAGGCCGGCCGGCATGTGTCCTTCTTCGTTCCTGTGTCTGTCCCTTCGGGGAAATGTCACGCGGTGTCTACCGGAGTCCTATTAGCCCGCTACAGCCCGGTTTACCGGAGTCCTCCTAGCCCAGTTGCTACAGCCCGGATTCACTCGCTGATGACCGACACGTTCGTTGCTGGGTTATGTATGCCTGTCCCTGTAAGTTAGTGCCACTTTAGGTTCACGACTAGCCATATCAGCCCGGGCTCCTTGTCATATGGATGCTAGCGACGCTATCATATACCTGTGCCAAAAGGCGCAAACGGTCCCGGGCCTGGTAAGGTGACACTCGTGGGAATACCGTGCGTGAGGCGGCAAAGTGATATGAGGTGTTACATGCTAGATCGGTGTGGCATTGAGTTGGGGTCCTGACAGACGATTTGCACTTGCATCGCTTTCGCGCTCCGAAGACTTGTGTCTTGAATGTCGCCGCCTTGAAGATGACGAAGGGGAAGAAGACTTGATCAAGGCTCTAATCTCCTCCATCCTTGCATCTTGCTCCTCTTTATGTGCGGAAAGCTTCTTCTCGTTGTAGTCCCTTTTCCTTGCTTCAAAGTGACGAATGTCGATGGAGATGTTCTCAATGCGCTCTCGCAATCGTGATTGTGCGCCTTGCATTTGTCGTTGTAGATCGAAGATGGACGCTTTGGAGATGTAGTTGTTCACGCCGTCGTTGTTGTCGTAGACCGGAGAGGAAATGCCTTGCCTATCCATCACAAGACTCGAGCAAATATGAGTGGGAGAAAGAGAAGAACTTATACCAATGTACCTTGACCGATGTTGACAATGAATCAAGTTCACCCAAATGCGGACAATGAAACAGCACTATTGGTACCAATCCTTGTCGGTTCTCACACCTACACAAGTAAAGCTTATGGTGGAGCTCGGTGAGGATAGTGGCACAAAAATTTAATGCAAATGTTAGCAAGAGTCAATAATGTTGAAAGAGATTCACAAATTCGCAAGCGAAACAAGTAGACCAATAGCAATGAAAGGTACACGGAAACACACACACGGATAGATAAATGGGGTCGTGCAACCAAGGAATGAGCACAAAATGTGGAATCCACGGAAAACGCTTGTGTTGCACAGCTCAAGAGAGACGCTAGCACGATTGCTCAATAGGCGGATACGACACTTGTGCACAACCTATAAGATGCAAAAAGTAGCAACTACTATCCCAAGTATGCTATGTATGTATGGTTCCCGGTGTTTCTCTCAAGATGATCCAAGATGATCGGATATGACAATCTTATGTGCAATGTGGTATGATGCTATGGCACTTGCTTACAAGCTCTTTGCTCTCTTTCTTTGCTTAAAAGCTTTATTTCTTTTTTTTTCTATGGCCACTTTTGCACAATGCACAAACCAAGATAGCAATTGTGTATATGCGGGAACAAACTTGTGACACAAGATATGATAGCAATATATGCACCACGATGATATGGTATGTATGCTTATGGGAAGTATGATCACTAATGTGCACAAGTAACGTTGCCGGCAATACTCAAATGGCTAGTCTCCATAGGCAAGCAACACAAAAGTAAGGCTAGGGGTTAACAATTTAATGGCAAGGGGAATATACAATGGAGGGATACCACGATACCAAGATGATATGGAGGTTACCGTCCTTGGCGATGATGAGTGGTGGTGTTCTTAATGTAGAAACCAAGATGACGGAGTCTCATCCGTAAGTAGCCGAAACACCTTATGTTGGGGATATGACTATTTGTGTAAGACGCCCAGAAGGGGCCGGGTTACGCAGAGAGTCTTCATCAGAGGAAGCCCAAGACCAAGCATGAAGATGGCGGTTCAATAAAGAGCTTAAGGCCCACGGGTGGCTTAAGCCCATTGTAGTAAACCGCCATAATGGCATGACTTGTAATGCAAGGTAGATTTAACTGGTCACCGAGCCGGACTCTGTTTATAAGCCGGCTGGGACTCTATAAGCCGCAGGTGTCAACCCGTGTATATAATGGGACGACCTGCGGGCGGCTTAGGGCAAGAAACAACTCATCGAGAGCCGGGCACAGCATATCTCGCTCCCTGGTCATCGAAACATCAATACCAACCCAACTAGACATAGGCCTTAAGGCCAGACTAGTATAAACTCTCTCGTGTCCCTTGTCTTGATTTAACCCCTTCAAGCTTCCTAGTTGCGATGGCTCCACAACTAAGTCCTTTCACGAGGACATCTGACGTGACTATTCCACGACAGTTGGCGCCCACCGTGGGGCCAGCGCATGGTGGATTTGAGTTCTTGAAGGGCAACTTCGAAGGGCTCAGGGGGTACGTAGTGGGCCGGATGACCAAGAGTCGTCACGGCAAGATCTACATCGACGTCGGCTCTATTGAGTACGGGTACCGGGTCCCCTTCGGCAGAATCCATGTCTTCATCGACCGGATCGGTGAGCCGGGCTCTGACCCGGACAACTGCACCGACCTCATCGAGACGGCTCCGCGTGCGAGGAAGACCCGGACTCAGCCGGTCATGAGGCGTGCCTTCGTGGGCTGCATCCAAGAAGAAAAACTTTCTGGATCCGAGGATGGGGGTGAGACGGCCGTCCTTTCAGACGGTGACTCGTCCGCCGGCTCAACAGATTTGTTGTATCAGGTACAAGATGGCGCACTCAGGGGCTGTTCTGATGGCAACAGTATTCCGGACCTCGATGAGCTGCCAAGATGGGCCGGAATCTTCATGGCTGGAACTCAGCCCGGCTCAAACTCTACAGCAGCTGCGGCGATCACGTCCGGGTCAGGAGCAGCCGGGGCAGGAGGCCCCGTGCGCCCACCGGCTCAGGTGCTGATAGATCTAATGGACAAGCTTACAGCCCTGTTAACCGCCACGGTTATTCCTGCAGATAAGGATGAGCATGACGCAGCGGTAGCTCAAGTGCGTGAGGAGATAGCTCAGGCCAAGGAGGCTTTGGCAGCTGAGGATACCAGACTAGCTGCGGAGCGGGCGGCTCTCGATGCCCGAGCACAGCACTTGCAGTCAGAAGCTTACCAGCTCACGATGAGCTTAAATGCATCCAATGAGGTAATGAGGAGGAGACATCAGAAAACGCAGTCTCGGGTTCTCTTTGCTACACCCGGAGCCGGTCCTAGTAACCCGCCAGAGGACGATCGGCTTATGACAGCCGGAACAGGAGGACCGGCTTAGCCCAGGGATGTGGTGCCCCCTCACGTGAGTATGCCACCGCCGCGTTATGTGCCGATTCCATCGGGTCACTTTTCCAACCCCATGGAGAACTTGATCGCAGCCTCAGCGCGTTTAGCGGCTCTTCCTATGGAAGGAGATGACCCGATGGCGGTGGAGACCCGGAGGGTCAGAGTGCTCCTTCAAACGGCCCTGGCTCAGCAGGAGAATTATTCTTACAGCCGGGACAGGATTCATTCCACTCCCCCGCCCTGGGTAGCACCACCTCGCTAGAACCGGAGCCCGAGTTATAGCAGACGCATGGAGTCGGAAGCTTTGTCAAGCAATGCCCAACGGCGTAACCAGCCTGGGGGTTATAACCCAGCGCAGGACCAAGTGCGTCAGGAGAATGATCACCCGGAGTATCCAATGACATCGATCGAGGCAGGAGTAGCCACTAGGACCGGCGGTGTCCCGTGCCTAGTGCCGGCTCTGCGTGACGTACGTCTGCCCAAGGACTTCAAGGGACCTCGAAAGGTACCAAATTACATGGCTGATTTACAGCCCGCGGCGTGGATCGAGAGTTATGAGATGGCCATGGAGTTGCTGGAAGTCAATGACGCGGCAATGGCTAAGTATTTTACCATGATGTTGGATGGAATGGCCCGATCTTGGCTAAAGGGTTTGCCACCCAATTCCATTAGCTCATGGGGCGAGTTAAAGGCCCGGTTCATCCAGAACTTCAAGGACACCTGTAAACAATCCATGTCGATTGAGGACTTGACGGATTGCAAGCAAGAGGAAGGTGAGTCCACCACCCATTGGGTACGCCGGGTCAAGGAGATAATTCATTCTTCCGACAAGATGGACGTCGGGTCTGCAGTTCTTATGGTGGAGAAGAATTGCCGTTTTGAGCCGCCGAGGATGAAACTGGGGCGCCTTAAGCGTGACCTCACGGATATGGGTACACTGATGGCAGCTTTAGTCAAATACGCCAATTCTGATAGTACCAAGGATCCCGCGTCTAACGAGGATAAGACAGGGAAGGGAAAAAGGAACGGCAATGGAAAGGGTCAGCAGTATAACCCGGGGAATCAAGGCGGCAATAAGCGCAAGGCGGATGGTAACCCGGAGTTTGTGGCCAACGCCAACGTATGGGGTAACAATAAGAGATATAAGGGTAAGCCGCCTCGGTCCGGCGGGTCAGGCCCATCTCTTGAGCAGTTACTCAATGAGCCCTGCCCAAAGCACGGCACCTGGGAGCGCCCCGCCACACATCTATGGAAGGATTGCGCAATCATGAAGGCGTTTCAAAATTCCAACACCTTCGACGGCTGTCAAGGATCTGGTGGCTGCTCAGGGGCTGGCGGCTTTCATGGCCCGGGCGGCGGTTCAAATTCCGGCTTCCCGGGACATTCAGGTGGTAACAATCAGTAGCAGTCTGGTCAAGGTGGACAACAGCAGCAACAGTCGGGTTATCAAAGCCATCCGAAGTAGTTGAGTGGTGGACAGTATCACGTGTTTACCACTAGCTTGTGCAAACGTGACCAGAAGGTTCATAAGAGGGTTGTGAATTCCGTTGAGCTGGCAGTTCCTCGTTATTTAAGGTGGTCAGAGCAGCCCATCATATGGAGCAGGGAGGATCATCCTCCACGGGTCGATAACCCGGGTCAGTTGGCTTTGGTAGTAGTGCCTCAAGTTGGTGGATATAAGTTCACCAAAGTGCTCATGGATGGAGGTAGTAGCATCAATATCCTTTACTACGAGACCTTTCAGCGCATGGGATTGACTGATAAACATCTGAGAACATCCAACACTGTTTTCCATGGAGTCGTCCTGATAGAGGCGGGGTGTCCCGATCTTTCGATGAGATGATAACTATCGATTTGGTGGAGACGACTTTGACGATCCGACTACAAACGTGCAATGACGTTGTGCCTTAGCAATCGCTAAACCAACTCCGAGAGGTTATTGACCACACCGGAGCACGATCAACCTGACCACGAAGGTCTATTCCTGCAAGCAATCGAAGAACAAGCAAGAATATGATAAAAGCAATCTGAATATCGCGAATATGTATGAAGTATTGACAATGGTGGGGATCCGAAAAGTGGTCTTGGTCTGGTCGTTGGACACAAACGAAGCACACGAAGTTGCAATGGCTAACTTTTAACTAAACAAATCCCAAGGAAAAGCTACTAGATGGATCTACTTATATAGGAGCAAGGGGTGGCAGCCAAGGAGGTGGGAGGACGTCCCAAGGCAGCCTAAAACTAAATCTAGGTCGTACAAGGCCAATGGGCCCAAGTGGAGGTGATGTAACACCTTTGGACTTGTAGTTTGACTCGGATTCTGCTGCAGCATCAGATTGTTTCGTCCACAACTCAACGCTCCGGACGAATTTGAAGGTGATTCTAATTGGGTTGGAAAGTGCACGAAACTAGTTTCCAACAAAAAAAGAATCACCCAATTCGGAGTCCGTATGAAAAACTTGTGTGCATTTTGAGTCAGGTACGTCTGTGCAGTCCGAATCTGAATCCAGAACGTGAGAGACTTGGACTCTATCTTCTCTTGGGCCAAAAATGACGTGAGAGAACTTTTTGGACAGCAAATAAACATCTCTTTCTTCCTTATCTTCATATGTGGATTGTACAAATGTCCCATACACCTGCAATTAGACAAAACACAAAAGTGTGTGAAGTATTTTTGTTCTGGATAACATAAATAGATTATTGAATAGTTTGCACTAGAAATCACCTGACAAATATGCATATATGCAATATTTTTGGTCATATCCAAGGTAGGCATGTCCTCATCATCCTCCCCTTCTTGAAAATAAAGCCGTCCTCATCGTTGCTTAATCTGAAATGTGGCTAACAAAAGAGACAAGGTGTACATGTTGTATATGTATATGTCATCCATTTTTACTTCCCTTGATTTTTGCATATATGACACATGAATAGATGAGTAACTTGCATAGTTCATAAAATCTAAAGCCAAAAAATTAGCACAAGAAGTAGAAGGCATGAAAATATTGCAACTCAGTTTGCACATATAAGTGAAGCTCTTATTCATTTCAAAAGATTGACAATGTTCATCATTAAACCATCCCAACATTGGTGAATAAACCTTACTTGCATCAAATTTACATGCTACAACATGCTTAAATAAGCAAACATGCAATAAGTCATTCAACACAGAATCATCACCAAGATTAGAGGTCATATCAAGATTAAACATTGGTTCTTTTGCATCAATAGTTAATTCAATGGGTGCACTCAAAATTGTTGGTATTTCAGTTGTTTGATCACATGGCAAAGTCAAATTATCAACGTAGTCCTCTAAAATAGGTGGTGTGATCAAAGTAGTGGGTAGCTCATCAGATGGTGCATTCAAATTGACAAGGCATTCATCATTCTCATGTAGAGATGGAAGATCAGTACCTTTGTCATTACCTCTTATGATCAACTCAGATGATGTAGCCACTCTCGGGGGCGATGTGTCACATGATGGAGGTGATGTAGTCCTGACAACAACGGATGTGGTTGTCATAGTATGCCTAGTAGTTGAAGGAACAATCATATCAACTCTTGGAATGTGCACCGTGCGCTTGTTCTCCTCGTGGCCAACACGTCGTTTTATTTCCTGTTCAGCTTTGCAAGCAAGATGAAACAAATGGTCCATAGGATAACACTCTTCATGAATTAGTATCTCTTGAATATCACGGTTTAATCCTCCCCAAAATCTATCCATAAAATCATCTTCACTTTCTTCTAAAGAGGAATGCAACAAGGTAGTTTGTAAATCATCATAATATTTTGTTACAGTTTCACTACCTTGTTTTAAGTGTTGCAACTTCTTAATCATGTCACGAGTATAATAAGCAGGGACGAAAGTATGTCGCATGGCAAGTTTCAAATCATCCCAAGTAGTAGGTATATAATCAGGGTGTAACCGGCAATATTCACTCCACCAAACCAAAGCATAACCAGTGAAAGAACCAACCGCAACCTTAACCTTTTTATGTTCATCGAAATTATGGGAAGCAAATACATTTTTTATGTTGAACTCCCATTCAATATATAAAGCAGGTTTAAAACGGCCATTAAATGGTGGTATAGATACATTAACCTGATCATGTGCATTTGGATGTTTGTGCACCTCTCGTGACGGTTGTGGTATTTGCAAAGGTGGTGGCACGTCTCCCGCGATCGACAAAGCCCATGAATTGACTCTGGATCCTGTCATGATTAGTAGAACAAGAAACAAAACCCAAAAATAATGTTCCTATAACTACTAGGATGTGGTGGTAAAACGCTCACAGTAAAGCAAATATCAATGTCTTACAAGTTCTTACCATGCAGCAGGCGGTGATCGGCAACCAGCGGTGTCAAGTAACTCCGAATATTGAGTAAAGCGATTGCCAGGGGAGCGTACGTATACACGGTGTAGAAATATGTGGAGCTGGGTTGGCTATATATGGTAGCAAAAGATTAGCAATAATCAATTCAAAGATGCAATGTTGAATAAACGCTCAACGACGGTACTGTGCTGGTCCTAGGCTAGACCGGACTAGAGACGCGAGCCTAGAACACTAATGAGGTCACGGCGTAGCACAACTAGCATCAATGAAGGATACTAAGTAGCTCTTGACAGCAAGATATAAGTGAAGATCACAACGGCAGTGAAGATAATGATGAAAAACAACTGCCAAGCAGGATATACAACAACTTTGTCTCCAACTTTCCTCTGAAAAAGTTTGTGCCGATTATTTTGATTTTTTTTCTCCTTTTTTTTCTCTGACTTTTTTTTCTCTCTTTTTTTTCTCTCGTTTTTTTTCTCTCTTTTTTTCTCCCTCTTTCCAAAACAAACTAGATAAGATGCAGATTGGATCAAGTGAAGATGTGAACGATCTCAACTATTATTATGACAATGAATGGTGGGTAGCACGTGGTGGAAATTGATGGATGGGTGGTGGACAGCGGAAGAGATAATGATGCAGCGGTGGCGTGACTAATGTGAACAGAACTCGAAACTCTAAACGAACTAGACACTAAGACCAGCAACTCGACACGACGATGCAACCGATAATTCAACTATGCAAGCAATGAAAAGAAAATTGCAAAGGCTCAGACTGGCTTGGACCAAGGATGAATAGATCTAACTCTTTTTTGTGGCTTTTTCTTGGACAATAGGTAAGAAAATAAATCTAATCTAGGAAAACTGGAAATTCTCACCGAGCAACCTGGCTCTGATACCACTTGATAGAGGCGGGGTGTCCCGATCTTTCGATGAGATGATAACTATCGATTTGGTGGAGACGACTTTGACGATCCGACTACAAACGTGCAATGACGTTGTGCCTTAGCAATCGCTAAACCAACTCCGAGAGGTTATTGACCACACCAGAGCACGATCAACCTGACCACGAAGGTCTATTCCTGCAAGCAATCGAAGAACAAGCAAGAATATGATAAAAGCAATCTGAATATCGCGAATATGTATGAAGTATTGATAATGGTGGGGATCCGAAAAGTGGTCTTGGTCTGGTCGTTGGACACAAACGAAGCACACGAAGTTGCAATGGCTAACTTTTAACTAAACAAATCCCAAGGAAAAGCTACTAGATGGATCTACTTATATAGGAGCAAGGGGTGGCAGCCAAGGAGGTGGGAGGACGTCCCAAGGCAGCCTAAAACTAAATCTAGGTCGTACAAGGCCAATGGGCCCAAGTGGAGGTGATGTAACACCTTTGGACTTGTAGTTTGACTCGGATTCTGCTGCAGCATCAGATTGTTTCGTCCACAACTCAACGCTCCGGACGAATTTGAAGGTGATTCCAATTGGGTTGGAAAGTGCACGAAAGTGTGTGAAGTATTTTTGTTCTGGATAACATAAATAGATTATTGAATAGTTTGCACTAGAAATCACCTGACAAATATGCATATATGCAATATTTTTGGTCATATCCAATATTTTTTCATAGTTTGACTTGGATATGACCAAAAATATTGCATATATGCATATTTGTCAGGTGATTTCTAGTGCAAACTATTCAATAATCTATTTATGTTATCCAGAACAAAAATACTTCACACACTTTTGTGTTTTGTCTAATTGCAGGTGTATGGGACATTTGTACAATCCACATATGAATATAAGGAAGAAAGAGATGTTTATTTGCTGTCCAAAAAGTTCTCTCACGTCACTTTTGGCCCAAGAGAAGATAGAGTCCAAGTCTCTCACGTTCTGGATTCAGATTCGGACTGCACAGACGTACCTGACTCAAAACGCACACAAGTTTTTCATACGGACTCCGAATTGGGTGATTCTTTTTTTGTTGGAAACTAGATTTCGTGCACTTTCCAACCCAATTGGAATCACCTTCAAATTCGTCCGGAGCGTTGAGTTGTGGACGAAACAATCTGATGCTGCAGCAGAATTCGAGTCAAACTACAAGTCCAAAGGTGTTACATCACCTCCACTTGGGCCCATTGGCCTTGTACGACCTAGATTTAGTTTTAGGCTGCCTTGGGACGTCCTCCCACCTCCTTGGCCGCCACCCCTTGCTCCTATATAAGTAGATCCATCTAGTAGCTTTTGCTTGGGTTTTGTTTAGATTAAAAGTTCGCCATAGCTGCAACTTCGCGTACTTCGTTTGTGTTCAACGACCAGACAAAGGCGTCACAGAACCCCACCTTGATCAATAAAGCTTTCATTTTATATTCGCAATATCCAGATTGCAATCTTAGTTTCTTGCTTGTTCTTCGTTTGCTCACAGGAAACAGACCCTCGTGGTCAGGTTGATCGTGCTCCGGCGTGGTCAATAACCTCTCGGAGTTGGTTTAGCGATTGCTAAGGCGCGACGTCCTCGCACGTTCGTAGTCGGATCGTCAAAGTCATCTTCACCAAATCGATAGTTATCATCTCATCGAAAGATCGGGACACCCCCGCCTCTATCAAGTGGTATCAGTTTTCAGGTTGCTCGGTGAGATTTTACAGTTTTTCATAGTTTAGATCGCATCTGTCATTCATACCTACAGTCCATGATAAAGCCACAAAAAAAATTTATCCAAGCCAATCTGAGCCTTTGCAATTTTCTATTCATTGCTTGCATAGTTGAATTATCGGTTGCATCGTCGTGTCAGTTGCTGGTCTTAGTGTCTAGTTCCTTTAGAGTTTCGAGTTCTGTTCACATTAGTCACGCCGCCGCTGCATCATTATCTCTTCCGCTGTCCACCACCCATCCATCAATTTCCACCACGTGCTACCCACCATTCATTGTCATAATAATAGTTGAGATCGTTCACATCTTCGCTTGATCCAATCTGCGTCTTATCTAGTTTGTTTTGGAAAGAGGGAGAAAAAAAGAGAGAAAAAAACGAGAAAAAAAAGAGAAAAAAGTCAGAGAAAAAAAGGAGAAAAAAAAATCAAAAAAATCGGCACAAACTTTTTCAGAGGAAAGTTGGAGACAAAGTTGTTGTATATCCTGCTTGGCAGTTGTTTTTCATCATTATCTTCACTGCCGTTGTGATCTTCACTTATATCTTGCTGTCAAGAGCTACTTAGTATCCTTCATTGATGCTAGTTGTGCTACGCCGTGACCTCATTAGTGTTCTAGGCTCGCGTCTCTAGTCCGGTCTAGCCTAGGACCAGCACAGTACCGTCGTTGAGCGTTTATTCAACATTGCATCTTTGAATTGATTATTGCTAATCTTTTGCTACCATATATAGCCAACCCAGCTCCACATATTTCTACACCGTGTATACGTACGCTCCCCTGGCAATCGCTTTACTCAATATTCGGAGTTACTTGACACCGCTGGTTGCCGATCACCGCCTGCTGCATGGTAAGAACTTGTAAGACATTGATATTTGCTTTACTGTGAGCGTTTTACCACCACATCCTAGTAGTTATAGGAACATTATTTTTGGGTTTTGTTTCTTGTTCTACTAATCATGACAGAATCCAGAGTCAATTCATGGGCTTTGTCGATCGCGGGAGACATGCCACCACCTTTGCAAATACCACAACCGTCACGAGAGGTGCACAAACATCCAAATGCACATGATCAGGTTAATGTATCTATACCACCATTTAATGGCCGTTTTAAACCTGCTTTATATATTGAATGGGAGTTCAACATAAAAAATGTATTTGCTTCCCATAATTTCGATGAACATAAAAAGGTTAAGGTTGCGGTTGGTTCTTTCACTGGTTATGCTTTGGTTTGGTGGAGTGAATATTGCCGGTTACACCCTGATTATATACCTACTACTTGGGATGATTTGAAACTTGCCATGCGACATACTTTCGTCCCTGCTTATTATACTCGTGACATGATTAAGAAGTTGCAACACTTAAAACAAGGTAGTGAAACTGTAACAAAATATTATGATGATTTACAAACTACCTTGTTGCATTCCTCTTTAGAAGAAAGTGAAGATGATTTTATGGATAGATTTTGGGGAGGATTAAACCGTGATATTCAAGAGATACTAATTCATGAAGAGTGTTATCCTATGGACCATTTGTTTCATCTTGCTTGCAAAGCTGAACAGGAAATAAAACGACGTGTTGGCCACGAGGAGAACAAGCGCACGGTGCACATTCCAAGAGTTGATATGATTGTTCCTTCAACTACTAGGCATACTATGACAACCACATCCGTTGTTGTCAGGACTACATCACCTCCATCATGTGACACATCGCCCCCGAGAGTGGCTACATCATCTGAGTTGATCATAAGAGGTAATGACAAAGGTACTGATCTTCCATCTCTACATGAGAATGATGAATGCCTTGTCAATTTGAATGCACCATCTGATGAGCTACCCACTACTTTGATCACACCACCTATTTTAGAGGACTACATTGATAATTTGACTTTGCCATGTGATCAAACAACTGAAATACCAACAATTTTGAGTGCACCCATTGAATTAACTATTGATGCAAAAGAACCAATGTTTAATCTTGATATGACCTCTAATCTTGGTGATGATTCTGTGTTGAATGACTTATTGCATGTTTGCTTATTTAAGCATGTTGTAGCATGTAAATTTGATGCAAGTAAGGTTTATTCACCAATGTTGGGATGGTTTAATGATGAACATTGTCAATCTTTTGAAATGAATAAGAGCTTCACTTATATGTGCAAACTGAGTTGCAATATTTTCATGCCTTCTACTTCTTGTGCTAATTTTTTGGCTTTAGATTTTATGAACTATGCAAGTTACTCATCTATTCATGTGTCATATATGCAAAAATCAAGGGAAGTAAAAATGGATGACATATACATATACAACATGTACACCTTGTCTCTTTTGTTAGCCACATTTCAGATTAAGCAACGATGAGGACGGCTTTATTTTCAAGAAGGGGAGGATGATGAGGACATGACTACCATGGATATGACCAAAAATATTGCATATATGCATATTTGTCAGGTGATTTCTAGTGCAAACTATTCAATAATCTATTTATGTTATCCAGAACAAAAATACTTCACACACTTTTGTGTTTTGTCTAATTGCAGGTGTATGGGACATTTGTACAATCCACATATGAATATAAGGAAGAAAGAGATGTTTATTTGCTGTCCAAAAAGTTCTCTCACGTCACTTTTGGCCCAAGAGAAGATAGAGTCCAAGTCTCTCACGTTCTGGATTCAGATTCGGACTGCACAGACGTACCTGACTCAAAACGCACACAAGTTTTTCATACGGACTCCGAATTGGGTGATTCTTTTTTTGTTGGAAACTAGATTTCGTGCACTTTCCAACCCAATTGGAATCACCTTCAAATTCGTCCGGAGCGTTGAGTTGTGGACGAAACAATCTGATGCTGCAGCAGAATTCGAGTCAAACTACAAGTCCAAAGGTGTTACATCACCTCCACTTGGGCCCATTGGCCTTGTACGACCTAGATTTAGTTTTAGGCTGCCTTGGGACGTCCTCCCACCTCCTTGGCCGCCACCCCTTGCTCCTATATAAGTAGATCCATCTAGTAGCTTTTGCTTGGGTTTTGTTTAGATTAAAAGTTCGCCATAGCTGCAACTTCGCGTACTTCGTTTGTGTTCAACGACCAGACAAAGGCGTCACAGAACCCCACCTTGATCAATAAAGCTTTCATCTTATATTCGCAATATCCAGATTGCAATCTTAGTTTCTTGCTTGTTCTTCGTTTGCTCGCAGGAAACAGACCCTCGTGGTCAGGTTGATCGTGCTCCGGCGTGGTCAATAACCTCTCGGAGTTGGTTTAGCGATTGCTAAGGCGCGACGTCCTCGCACGTTCGTAGTCGGATCGTCAAAGTCGACTTCCACCAAAGCGATTTCCATCATCTCATCGAAAGACGGGACACCTTTGCCTCTATCACATCACGTCCCTGGTAAGTCGGCTTACCCAGTTGGCAGGATTGAGCTGGAGGTGGCTTTTGGAGATGAGCATGACTCCCGAGCTGAGAAGTTGATGTTTGAAGTGGTCAAGATTCGGAGCCCGTACCACGCTCTGTTTGGACGGCCGGCTTATGCTAAGTTTATGGCACGGCCGTGTTATGTTTATCTACAACTCAAGATGCCGGGTTACAAGGGCACCATTAGTGTACATGGCAGTCGTAAAGTAGCATTGGAGTGTGAAGAAGGTGACGCGGCTTATGCTGAGTCGGCCTGTGCAGCAAAGGAGCTCAAATTTTATGAAGATAATGTTGACCTGGCGGATATGACATCCCTGAAGAAGCCAACTACAGAGCATGACCTGGCGCTGAAGTTTAAGTCGGCGGCTGAGATGAAGCTCGTTGACTTTACCCCGGGTGATACTTCTAAACAGTTCAGCATCAGTAGTAACTTGGATCCCAAATAGGAAAGCGCGCTCATCGAGTTCATCCGTGAGAACCGGGACATCTTTGCATGGAAACCTTCTAACATGTCGGGTGTACCGAGGGAACTCGATGAGCACACTCTCAATATTGATCCAAAGTATAAGTCGGTTAGGCAGTTTCTTCGCCGTTTTAACGAAGAGCAACGAAAAGCAATTGGAGAAGAAGTCGCCCGGCTCTTAGCGGCCGGGTTTATCATTGAAGTTTTTCACCCGGAGTGGTTGGCTAACCCGGTGCTAGTCCTCAAGAAGAATGGCACCTGGCGGATGTGTGTGGATTACACGGACTTAAACAAAGCTTGTCCGGCTGACCCTTTTGCTCTCCCCCGTATTGATCAAATCATTGATGCTACGGCGGGTTGTGAGAGTTTGAGCTTTTTGGATGCTTACTCCGGTTATCATCAGATTAAGATGGCAGTTAAGGACCAGGAGAAGACGACTTTCATCACTCCGTTTGGAGCCTTCTGCTATGTATCTATGCCATTTGGGCTCAAGAGTGCCCAGGCGACTTATCAGTGGTGTGTGCAGAACTATTTGCATGACCAAATTGGACGTAATGTCCATGCTTATGTGGACGACATTGTGGTGAAGTCCAGAAAAAAGGAAACCTTGATATCCGACTTAAAGGAGACCTTTGATAATCTCCGGGTCTACAAGATGATGCTTAACCCGGCCAAATGTGTGTTTGGTGTTCCTGCAGGCAAGCTTTTGGGCTTTCTGGTGTCCAACAGAGGCATTGAAGCTAACCCGGAGAAGATTAAGGCGATTACCTCTCTGGCTAAACCAGCATGCATCAATGATGTTCAGCGACTAGCGGGTCGCGTCGCCGCCTTAAGTCGGTTCATAAGTCGGCTCGGTGAGAAAGCCCTCCCATTATATCAGATGATGAAGAAGACTGACACTTTTGTTTGGAGTGAGGCCGCTGATGCTGCTTTTGAGGACTTAAAGAGACAATTGTCTGAGCCATCGGTTCTTGCGGCTCCAATTGACAAAGAGCCTTTGCTGTTGTATGTGGCTGCCAACTCGCGAGCCGTCAGCGTTGCCATCGTGGTGGAGCGTAAGGAAGCGGGTAGGGAGCATTCGGTTCAACGGCCGGTTTACTACATCAGTGAGGTGCTCATTGAATCCAAGCAAAGGTACCCACATTGGCAAAAGCTTGTCTATGGGGTGTTCATGGCAAACCGGAAGTTGAAGCAGTATTTTCAAAGCCACCCTATAACTGTGGTAAGTTCTGCCCCTTTGGGAGATATTATTCAGAACAGGGAGGCCACAGGACGAGTCGCCAAGTGGGCTATTGAGCTTGGGCCTCATGTCTTGAAATACATGCCCTGAACGGCTATTAAGTCTCAGGCCTTGGTGGACTTCATCAATGATTGGACAGAGTTGCAAGCCCCTGAGGAGAAGCCGGATAACACATACTGGACTATGCACTTTGACGGGTCTAGGCAGCTAGAAGGCTCGGGGGCTGGAGTGGTGTTAACTTCCCCTCGAGGTGAAAATTTTGTTATGTACTCCGACTTATGTTTCCATGTACTAACAATGCGGCTGAATATGAGGCATTACTTCATGGTGTCCGGGTGGCTAAGGAGATGAACTTAAGCCGGGTACGATGCTTGGGCGACTCAGATTTGGTGGCTCAACAAGTGTCAGGCAAGTGGGATTCCAAAGACCCCCTCATGGCGGCTTATCGTCGTGCCGTAGATGCTGTGGCTGGTCACTTCACGGGTTATCAAGTGGAGCACATTGATCGAAGGAACAACGAGGCGGCTGATGCTTTAAGCCGGTTGGGATCCCAACGTAAGCCGATGCCGCCCAACACCTTTCTTGATGTGTTACATAACCCTTTTGTCAAGGTACCTACCGAGGAAGACCTAGCAGTGCCAGACCCGGAGGCATAGCTGGTGGCGGCTCTTCATGTTATCCCAGATTGGACAGTGCCTTACTTGGCTTATATGACCCGAGGTGAGTTGCCGGAGGATGAGACGTTGGCGAGACAAATCGTCAGGCGCTCCAAATCCATGACAATTGTTAACGGCGAGTTGCATCACCTCAGCGTCACGGGAGCATTTCAACACTGTGTATCACCTACAGAAGGCCAGGAAATACTCCGTGAGATCCATGAAGGAGATTGTGGCCATCACGCCGGGTCAAAATCCCTCGTAGCCAAGGCCTTTCGTCATGGTTTCTATTGGCTGACGGCTCACGCTGATGCAGAGGACCTGGTCAGTAAATGTGACGGGTGTCAAAAGTTCTCACGACGAGCTCATGTTCCGGCTCAAGAGTTAAGGATGATCCCAATCACCTTGGCATTTGCAGTTTGGGGGCTTGACATGGTTGGACCTTTCAAAAGGTCTAAGGACAAAAAGACACACCTGCTGGTGGCAGTGGACAAGTTTACCAAGTGGGTTGAGGCAGAGCCAGTCAGTAAGTGTGATGCAGCCACAGCGGTTCAATTCCTAAAAAAGGTGATCTTTCGTTTTGGCTTTCCACATAGCATTATAACTGATAATGGCACTAATGTCTCTAAGGGTGCCATGGAAGAGTTCTGTCAAAGAGAACATATCCGGCTTGATGTTTCGGCTGTTGCTCATCCTCAATCCAATGGTCAAGCCGAGAGAGCTAATCAAGAGATCCTGAAAGGCATCATGCCCCGGCTCTTGGTCCCTTTACAGCGGACTCCGGGTTGTTGGGTGGAGGAATTACCCTCCGTGTTATGGAGCATCAACACTATGCCTAGCAGATCCACGGGATACACACCTTTCTTCATGGTCTATGGAGCAGAAGCAGTCATGCCAAGTGACATCCGGCACGACTCACCTCAAGTGGCGGCTTATGTTGAGGCGGATAACGAAAAGGCACGTCAAGTTGCGCTTGACTTGTTGGACGAGGAGCGAGACTTGGCAATAGCCCGCTCGGCGATTTACCAGCAAGACCTGCACCGCTATCACAGCCGCCGGGTTAGGAGCAGAACCTTTCAGGAAGGCGACTTGGTGCTCCGGCTCATCCAGGATCAGTCTAACATGCACAAGCTATCCCCGCCTTGGGAAGGACCCTTTGTGGCCAGCAAGAATCTGCACAACGGGTCATATTATCTCATCGATATTCGAGAGCGCAAGGACTCATTTAAATTGGAGGAGGAGACCCGCCGGCCGTGGAATATAGCTCATCTCCGGTCTTACTATACTTAAGTTTCTTCTTTAAGATACTTTCTATAATGTACATATTATATAAAGCAATAAAGCAGGACCTTTGTCCTTTTTTCCCATAAAGAATGTTTCATGTTTTCTTTATCAGGTGATGGACACTACCAACAGGGGACGGATCATACCTGAATCCGGCTTTCCCTTTGGTCCGGCTTACGATCATATCTGAATCTAGCCTTGGTCACTTGGGGGCTTCCTGTTCAAACATAGGTCGTATTCGAACCAAAGAGAACATAGCTGTCGATACCCACTTGATGGGCATATTGCCAAACCCACTTGGGGGCTTCCTGATCAAATTTGAATCATAGATTAACCCCTTTGGGTCTGACGTGGATCGTATTCGAATCAGCGTCATTAAACAACTCTTATGTTCACTTGGGGGCTTCCTATTCAAACATAGGTCGTATTCGAACCAAAGAGAACATAGCTGTCGATACCCACTTGATCGGCATCGCCAAAGCCACTGGGGCTATATGATCGTAAGCGAATCTTAGCTTAACCCCTTTGGAACGGTTCTCTGATCGTATTCGAATCAGGAGCATGTAAACATTTATGAGTATTTTCACTATCATTGAAACCTTCTTGAGGAGATGGTTCTTGATCTTTTCGGCTTTATATTAGTTACTTCAGGTTCTAACAAGTGCCAGGTAAAACTTATATGAGCCGAAGAGGTTATCAAATAGGGTTGCAGGTATGCAGTTACGATTATGTTTTAGCTAATCATGAACCGGCTTATACACATGATTTTTTTGATCGTGTCCGGGTTATCAATATTCTATAACCCGCTGGTACAGTAAACTGTCTAGGAAGCCTTGCCTGTTTTCACGTGCAGATTAAAACGGAGCAAGGAGAAATAGCAAGGAACCACTTGATTAACATAAGCAAGATGGGAATAAGCGCTGGCGCCTTAACAAAAGCAATAAGTACCATCAGGCATGACAAGCATTAAGGAGTTCCTCTATCCTATTACAAGACTCCCCGAGTCTGAATAAGTGAAGCATTGTTCTTTGACAAGTTATAACCCGGCTGGCGGCTCATTCCTCCGGCTGGCTTGATGACTCCGGGTTATCCTTCCCCGCCTCTCCTTCGGTTGTTCTGTCCTAGAAGGTGGACGAGGCCCAGTCAATGCCGCTCAAAGCTTCAAATTCAGCTTCATCATCTATTAAATTCGCCGGGTCCACTTCAGGGGCAAAAGTATGCTTACGCGTTGGAGGGAGCAGGCTGACTTGGTCATAAGGGACATTTGGGATTCTCCGGTTCTCGCTGCCATAACCCGGCGAATACTTGGTAAGATCAGTATCTTCCCCGATGAGAGTCGCCAGAGGGCGCATGACTTTGACACAAGCAGTGAAGTCCTGTTCGCCAAAAGCAGTGTCGTCTTCCTTAAGACTGGGATACCCAAGAGAAAGGTCAGCAAGGTCAAGCTCCGGCACCCATGCTTTTGCCCGACTCAGTGCAGCCACGGCTCTGGCTCTTGCAGATGCCCGCCTTAAGTCTTGAATGCGTTGACGTAGCACCAACAGATGTCTCAATACGTCTTGAAGGAGCCGGGGAGAGGTATTTGATAACGCCATAGCGGTCAACACACGCTGTGACCCGGCGTACAGTTGTTCTGTCAAAGTGTACACTGCCTTAAGCTTGACAAGCATGTTTTCCTTCAGATTCTCACTCCTGGGGCCTGCATATTCACAGGTATAACAGTAAGCCGGAGGCAACTATTACAATAACTCTTGAAGGATTATGATGTTTATGAACGACTTACCAAAGATAGCTGAGACCATTTGGGATATGTGCCGCTTTAAGTCGGATAGCTCATTTGTTGCCTCGGCAAGAGATGCCTCCGCTGTTTCAGCCCGGGTCACCAATGAAGCCCTTTCATCAACCCAAGCCTTCTTTTCCGATTCAAAATTCTTCTTCAGCTTCTCTTGTTCAGAGATACTAAATTCAAACTTGGAATTGGCTTTCTAAGCCTCGAGCTCTTGGGTTTTCAACTGGCTCTTCAAGTCAGCAATCTCCACCTCAAATTGACTTGCGGTGGCCTGCATTGACATCAGGTTATGGTAAGAATCTTGGTAAGATAACATTTAAGTCCCAAGTACTTTACAAGTAAACATACTTGGCACTTGGGGGCTAATGTATGTTTAAGGAATTTTTACATTTGTTTTACCAAGTTACACGTATTAAGTCTCAAGCACTTTACAAGTAAAAGTACTTGACACTTGGGGGCTAATGTGACCCAAATTTAACGTTTCATGTCATCTCCGGGTTAAACATATTCAATTTAAACCGGACAAAACTAATGGCTAGTAGATTACTAAGTCTACAGCATATTGAGTAATAAGCAATAGACTTGGGGGCTGGTACAGTAAGTAAGATTCAGAGTGAAAGCTTAAATTTTACCTCAGATTTATGCTGTATTTGCTTCACCATGTCAATTTCCAGGTCACGGCTACTATGTACTTGGTTCAGATAGCCTGAAACTATATCACCAATGCTTAGATGAGAGTAATCGGTGATGTCTTGTTTAGACCTCCGGCTCTGAGCAAACTCTTCCTTGGCGGTACATTGGGTAAGGGCAGTGGGCCGGCCCGGTTCAACATACTGGCTCTTCACAATTTCAACTTCCGGATCAACCATCTTGTCAGGGCTTGGTACTTCCGGGTCATCCGAATTATGAATCATGTCTTCTGCAGGCGGGTCAGAAGTTGGCTTGAGAATGTCAGAAGCTGGTTCAGGCGGCGGCTGATGAGCGGAGCTGTCTGGAACGGATGAGTCAAGCACCGGTTCAGTAACTACCGGGTCTTGGGACGACTTATTTTTCTTTGCCTTCTTGCTGGCTTTACTTGCCCGCTGTCAATTAAAGGTGGAAGGGTAAGTATGAAAGCATAAGTATGGATAAACTTAAAGTGAGAAAGGTTATATTACCCGGGAGCCGTTTTGAAAGCCGGCATGTTCGATTGCATCGACTCATCAGAAGAAGGGGAGGTATCCTGATAGTTGGAGTCAGATGAATTGAGAGGTTGGCGAATCAAACCCATCAAGGGTAAAACAAAACGTAAGTCGGAGTTAACCTCGGTCTGACGCTTCCTGGTTACATCGGGTAAGCCGGAGGAAAGCTCTGCGTCCTGGTTGGCCCGAGTCTGCCTCCGGTTCTCAAGCTGCTATTGCTTCAAAATAAATTGAGGATCTTGGTAAGCGAGAGGGTGTGAAAACCTTACTTTCCGGGTCACCCTTCGGATTCTTTGTGTTGGCAAAGGCTCTGAGTCGGAGGAAATTATAGTTACCTCTTCGCCAGCTGCTTGGCTATTCCCAGTATCCTCTTGAAAGGATCTAAATGTCAGTAAGGTAACGGTGAAGGAATTGAAGAAAATTAAAAAGATTACCTCTTCCTCGTCTGAAGAAGAGTCGTCCAATCTCATCATGTCAGAGGCGCTGGGGTTCTTCTTTTTAGAGGTACCCGTCCTAGCGGCTTTCCTTTCGGTCTTCTTGGTCGCCCGGGCCAGCTTTGCAGCCTCATGGTCATACTTGACCTTCCAGAAGTTGTCATCAGCCTGTAGAAAAAGACAAGGAATCATAAGCACCAGAAGGTAACATATTAAAGAGTATTTGTGAAGATTAGTAACTTACTGCAGGAGCCGGATTCTTCTTGCAGAAGGGAAGCAGACTGAAAGTGTTACTGGTTACAGTGCCTTCCTTCAATAGTGATTGGACTGTAGCATCTACCACATCGTCTGGTAAGTCCTCAGGATTATGACGCATTGAGTCATCCTTTTCGCCTGTGTAAGTACACATTAAGCCGGAACGGGGGCTTAATGGTAATATCCGCCAGGTGACCCAGACCCGGACCAAATCAATGCCAGTTAACCCGTTGCCTAAGAGGGCCTTGATCTTTCTGATGGTGGGGTTAAGAGGCAGGCGCTCAACAGCAGTTAACTTGTCAGGTAGAGGGTGTTTGGATTCCAGGCGCAGGGCGCGAAAGCCGGGCAGAGGCTTCTCGTTATCCGGAGAGGTGTCTTGGCAGTAGAACCACGTCTGGTTCCAGTCTTTGGGATGACTCGGCAGCTTGGCGTAAGGAAAAAGGCAGTCTCTCCGCGGCTGGATTGAGATGCCGCCAAGTTCAAGACTAGGTCCGCTGGCGCGCTCATTCTGCCGGTTTAAGTAAAAAAGCTCCCTGAACAGCAGCAGACTTGGTTCCTCTCCTAAGTAAACCTCACAGAAGACATGGAAATTGCACAGATTGGACACGGATTTGGGTCCAATGTCTTGAGGCCTCAGGTCAAAGAAATTCAGAACTTCCCTGAAAAATTTTGAGCCGGGAGGGGCAAATCCCCGGTTCATGTGGTCTGTGAAAACTACTACCTCTCCGTCTTTGGGTTGAGGTATCTCTTCAGAAGGGTGAGGGGCACGATAGGACATGACCTCCTTCTTTGACAGATGGCCAGACGCTACAAACTCGGCAAGTTTGCTTTTAGTGACTGTGGATGGAACCAAGTTGCAAGTCACAGGGGGCTTGGCCGCCTTAGGAGCCATAATAACAGTGGCCTATGACAAAGTAAAAGTTCCGGTTCAAATTTAACCCGGGAGAAATATTCAAGATTATTTAAGGTAGCGGCTTAAGCAAGGGGCCTAATGATATAAGGGTGACAGTGCAACAATATTTAAGCCGCTACAAGTATCAAGAGCAGTTCAGAATTCTTAAGGTCATGAGAAGAAAGCAAGATTTTTCGGCTCAGTATTACTTATTTAAACCGGCTACACGGATAGTCGTGTTTATGGGTATTTGACAGAAGTAATTTTCCGGGTGATACAAACATGTTTTATCATCTACCACTGTTATCTTGGATCAAACAACCGTTCTGGAAAGGAAAATTTCTAGACCTAAGACTGGAGCGGATAAAGTTCAAGGGCTTGAATGGGGCTTCTGTATGACAGAAAGGGGTTCATTCGCATTTCAAAGTAGGTGCAGAACATCTACCGCATCAGTTTTTATCATCTTCAAGATCAACAAGTGCGAGGGTAAAGAAATCTATGAAAGAAAGCTACCGAACAGCGAAGAACTCGAAGAACTCGAAGACCTTGATGTAGATCTAAGGAGCAAGAAAGGGGAGACTCACCGATGCAAGGTTGCTGCGGAAGGATATCGCGTTCTTTCTGGTCCAACCAGGTTGATGCAGCGGCCTGAGTTGGTGAAGACAGGAAGATCTGCAGCGGCGGCGGCGGATGATGAGGACCACCTTGGATATGACCAAAAATATTGCATATATGCATATTTGTTAGGTGATTTCTAGTGCAAACTATTCAATAATCTATTTATGTTATCCAGAACAAAAATACTTCACACACTTTTGTGTTTTATCTAATTGCAGGTGTATGGGACATTTGTACAATCCACATATGAAGATAAGGAAGAAAGAGATGTTTATTTGCTGTCCAAAAAGTTCTCTCACGTCACTTTTGGCCCAAGAGAAGATAGAGTCCAAGTCTCTCACGTTCTGGATTCAGATTCGGACTGCACAGACGTACCTGACTCAAAACGCACACAAGTTTTTCATACGGACTCCGAATTGGGTGACTCTTTTTTTGTTGGAAACTAGATTTCGTGCACTTTCCAACCCAATTGGAATCACCTTCAAATTCGTCCGGAGCGTTGAGTTGTGGACGAAACAATCTGATGCTGCAGCAGAATCCGAGTCAAACTACAAGTCCAAAGGTGTTACATCACCTGCACTTGGGCCCATTGGCCTTGTACGACCTAGATTTAGTTTTAGGCTGCCTTGGGACGTCCTCCCACCTCCTTGGCCGCCACCCCTTGCTCCTATATAAGTAGATCCATCTAGTAGCTTTTCCTTGGGATTTGTTTAGTTAAAAGTTAGCCATTGCAACTTCGTGTACTTCGTTTGTGTCCAACGACCAGACCAAGACCGCTTACGGATCCCCACCTTTATCAATACTTCATATATACTCGCAATATTCAGATTGCTTTTATCATATTCTTGCTTGTTCTTCGATTGCTTGCAGGAATAGACCTTCGTGGTCAGGTTGATTGTGCTCCGGCGTGGTCAATAACCTCTCAGAGTTGGTTTAGCGATTGCTAAGGCGCAACGTCGTGCACGTTTGTAGTCGGATCGTCAAAGTCATCTTCACCAAATCGATAGTTATCATCTCATCGAAAGATTGGGACACCCTTTGCCTCTATCAAGTGGTATCAGTTTTCAGGTTGCTCGGTGAGATTTTACAGTTTTTCATAGTTTAGACCGCATCTGCCATTCATACCTACAGTCCATGATAAAGCCACAAAAAAAAGTTAGATCTGTTCATCCTTTATCCAAGCCAGTCTGAGCCTTTGCAATTTTCTTTTCATTGCTTGCATGGTTGAATTATCGGTTGCATCGTCGTGTCGAGTTGCTGGTCTTAGTGTCTAGTTCGTTTAGAGTTTCGAGTTCTGTTCACATTAGTCACGCCACCGCTGCATCATTATCTCTTCCGCTGTCCACCACCCATCCATCAATTTCCACCACGTGCTACCCACCATTCATTGTCATAATAATAGTTGAGATCGTTCACATCTTCACTTGATCCAATCTGCATCTTATCTAGTTTGTTTTGGAAAGAGGGAGAAAAAAAAGAGAGAGAAAAAACGAGAGAAAAAAAAAGAAAAAAAAAAGTCAGAGAAAAAAAAGGAAAAAAAATCAAAAAAATCGGCACAAACTTTTTCAGAGGAAAGTTGGAGACAAAGTTGTTGTATATCCTGCTTGGCAGTTGTTTTTCATCATTATCTTCACTGCCGTTGTGATTTTCACTTATATCTTGCTGTCAAGAGCTACTTACTATCCTTCATTGATGCTAGTTGTGCTACGCCGTGACCTCATTAGTGTTCTAGGCTCGCGTCTCTAGTCCGGTCTAGCCTAGGACCAGCACAGTACCGTCGTTGAGGGTTTATTCAACATTGCATCTTTGAATTGATCATTGCTAATCTTTTGCTACCATATATAGCCAACCCAGCTCCACATATTTCTACACCGTGTATACGTACGCTCCCCTGGCAATCGCTTTACCCAACTTTTGGAGTTACTTGACACCGCTGGTTGCCGATCACCGCCTGCTGCATGGTAAGAACTTGTAAGACATTGATATTTGCTTTACTATGAGCGTTTTACCACCACATCCTAGTAGTTATAGGAACATTATTTTTGGGTTTTGTTTCTTGTTCTACTAATCATGACAGGATCCAGAGTCAATTCATGGGCTTTGTCGATCGCGGGAGATGTGCCACCACCTTTGCAAATACCAAAACCGTCACGAGAGGTGCACAAACATCCAAATGCACATGATCAGGTTAATGTATCTATACCACCATTTAATGGCCGTTTTAAACCTGCTTTATATATTGAATGGGAGTTCGACATAAAAAATATATTTGCTTCCCATAATTTCGATGAACATAAAAAGGTTAAGGTTGCGGTTGGTTCTTTCACTGGTTATGCTTTGGTTTGGTGGAGTGAATATTGTCGGTTACACCCTGATTATATACCTACTACTTGGGATGATTTGAAACTTGCCATGCGACATACTTTCATCCCTGCTTATTATACTCGTGACATGATTAAGAAGTTGCAACACTTAAAACAAGGTAGTGAAACTGTAACAAAATATTATGATGATTTACAAACTACCTTGTTGCATTCCTCTTTAGAAGAAAGTGAAGATGATTTTATGGATAGATTTTGGGGAGGATTAAACCGTGATATTCAAGAGATACTAATTCATGAAGAGTGTTATCCTATGGACCATTTGTTTCATCTTGCTTGCAAAGCTGAACAGGAAATAAAACAACGTGTTGGCCACGAGGAGAACAAGCGCACGGTGCACATTCCAAGAGTTGATATGATTGTTCCTTCAACTACTAGGCATACTATGACAACCACACCCGTTGTTGTCAGGACTACATCACCTCCACCATGTGACACATCGCCCCCGAGAGTGGCTACATCATCTGAGTTGATCATAAGAGGTAATGACAAAGGTACTGATCTTCCATCTCTACATGAGAATGATGAATGCCTTGTCAATTTGAATGCACCATCTGATGAGCTACCCACTACTTTGATCACACCACCTATTTTAGAGGACTACGTTGATAATTTGACTTTGCCATGTGATCAAACAACTGAAATACCAACAATTTTGAGTGCACCCATTGAATTAACTATTGATGCAAAAGAACCAATGTTTAATCATTTTGATATGACCTCTAATCTTGGTGATGATTCTGTGTTGAATGACTTATTGCATGTTTGCTTATTTAAGCATGTTGTAGCATGTAAATTTGATGCAAGTAAGGTCTATTCACCAATGTTGGGATGGTTTAACGATGAACATTGTCAATCTTTTGAAATGAATAAGAGCTTCACTTATATGTGCAAACTGAGTTGCAATATTTTCATGCCTTCTACTTCTTGTGCTAATTTTTTGGCTTTAGATTTTATGAACTATGCAAGTTACTCATCTATTCATGTGTCATATATGCAAAAATCAAGGGAAGTAAAAATGGATGACATATACATATACAACATGTACACCTTGTCTCTTTTGTTAGCCACATTTCAAATTAAGCAACGCCGAGGACGGCTTTATTTTCAAGAAGGGGAGGATGATGAGGACATGACTACCTTGGATATGACCAAAAATATTGCATATATGCATATTTGTTAGGTGATTTCTAGTGCAAACTATTCAATAATCTATTTATGTTATCCAGAACAAAAATACTTCACACACTTTTGTGTTTTGTCTAATTGCAGGTGTATGGGACATTTGTACAATCCACATATGAAGATAAGGAAGAAAGAGATGTTTATTTGCTGTCCAAAAAGTTCTCTCACGTCACTTTTGGCCCAAGAGAAGATAGAGTCCAAGTCTCTCACGTTCTGGATTCAGATTCGGACTGCACAGACGTACCTGACTCAAAACGCACACAAGTTTTTCATACGGACTCCGAATTGGGTGATTCTTTTTTTGTTGGAAACTAGATTTCGTGCACTTTCCAACCCAATTGGAATCAGCTTCAAATTCGTCCGGAGCGTTGAGTTGTGGACGAAACAATCTGATGCTGCAGCAGAATCCGAGTCAAACTACAAGTCCAAAGGTGTTACATCACCTCCACTTGGGCCCATTGGCCTTGTACGACCTAGATTTAGTTTTAGGCTGCCTTGGGACGTCCTCCCACCTCCTTGGCCGCCACCCCTTGCTCCTATATAAGTAGATCCATCTAGTAGCTTTTCCTTGGGATTTGTTTAGTTAAAAGTTAGCCACTGCAACTTCGTGTACTTCGTTTGTGTCCAACGACCAGACCAAGACCGCTTACGGATCCCCACCTTTATCAATACTTCATATATACTCGCAATATTCAGATTGCTTTTATCATATTCTTGTTTGTTCTTCGATTGCTTGCAGGAATAGACCTTCGTGGTCAGGTTGATTGTGCTCCGACGTGGTCAATAACCTCTCAGAGTTGGTTTAGCGATTGCTAAGGCGCAACGTCGTGCACGTTTGTAGTCGGATCGTCAAAGTCATCTTCACCAAATCGATAGTTATCATCTCATTGAAAGATTGGGACACCCTTTGCCTCTATCAGCGGAGCTCGAGTAGTAGACAGGAGGCAAGAGGAGGAAGACGACTGGAACGAGGAGAATGGGAGACCTAGGTCGCGCCTATTTATAAGGAGAGAATAACTGAGATGGCGCGGGAAACGAGGAGATAAGAATTATTATCCAGCGGCCCCGACGCCTCGATTTTCGGAACAGTCAATAAAGGCAGAGATCCGTTGAAGGATATGGTGACATCACAGCAGTTTAACCCGGATCCAAGAGATGATGTCATGGCGGGTTAAAAGACCTTTGCGAAGACTGAAGATTTAATTCTTTAAAAATATTTTTAGATTGACATGAACAGGTTCAAATCAATCTGGGGCCTAATGTTGGGGATATGACTATTTGTGTAAGCCGCCCAGGAGGGGTCGGGTTACGCAAAGAGTCTTCATCAGAGGAAGCCCAAGACCAAGCATGAAGATGGCGGTTCAATAAAGAGCTTAAGGCCCACGGGCGGCTTAAGCCCATTGTAGTAAACCGCCATAAAGGCATGACTTGTAATGCAAGGTAGATTTAACTGGTCACCGAGCCGGACTCTGTTTATAAGCCGTCCGGGACTCTGTAAGCCGCAGGTGTCAACCCGTGTATATAAGGGGACGACCTGCGGGCGGCTTAGGGCAAGAAACAACTCATCGAGAGCCGGCCACAGCGTATCTCGCTCCCTGGTCATCGAAACATCAATACCAACCCAACTAGACGTAGGGCTTACCTTCACCGTAAGGGGTCGAACTAGTATAAACTCTCTCGTGTCCCTTGTCCCGATTTAACCCCTTCAAGCTTCCTAGTTGCGATGGCTCCACAACTAAGTCCTTTCACGAGGACATCTGACGTGACTATTCCACGACACCTTAGGAAACGGAAAAACCGCGAACTCAAATCTCAAACGTCAAATGTCAAAATGGTGGTAGCGGAAAGCGGTGATGGTGTTGCACTAGGCAATGCGGAAGTGGAATGATGGGCTATACACGAGTCGGAGTTGAAGTTTCCGTCCCTAAGTAGCCGAAACACCTTAGGAGACACAAGCCACAACTCAAACAAAATTGGGTTAAGTTGGGGTTGAAATGTATGGTGGGCACGTCTATGCGGAAGTGGTGGTGGTGGTTGATGAAGAAGCAACTGTCCCTAAGTAGCCAAAACACCTTAGGAGGCGCGAATCACTACTCAAGCAACCACTAATGCTATGAGGGAACAAAATGGGTTAGGTTGCAGAAGTGGTGGTGGTAATGCGGATGATGTGGTGGAAGCCCTAGGCAAAGATGCCAAAATTCCGAAAATTTGATGGAGTCAAATGATGGTGGTGGTATTTTTTTGGGATGGGGGATGTCACTAGCTTCAAAACGAGCTAAAGAATGTCAAAAACGGAGTTCGAATGAATTAGTTATGGCCGAAACAAAAATCTGTCCGTGTCAGTTTCAGGGTTAACCGGACATCCGGGAGGAGGTCCGGATGATCCGGGCTAGGTTCGGATGATCCGGGTGTACATCCGGATGATCCGGATTCGTCAGCTCCTGTTCGGGAATTCAGGCGCGTGGGTTATCCGGACGTCCGGGAGAGGGTCCAGCTGATCCGGGAGGTGTCCGGATGATCCGGGAGAAGGTCCGGATGATCCGGGCAGGTCAAACTGCTCGGGATTTCCTCTCGGGGATGAATTTTTGGGCGGAAATGGATGATTTTCGGGGCAAAATTTGATGGATTTCGTGGATGGAAGGTGGGGAAACTTGGAGAGATGCTAGATCCACTTGAAACCAAGCAAATCCACGGATCAAAATCAACAAAACATCATCAAACCAACAAATCACAAAAAAAATTGGGGCTATTTTTCGTGCGGATTTTCGGATTTAGGACAAAAACAACAAAATCAAGCTAGAAAACACGGGGTAGGGGCTCCAAAAACGTGATCAACGTGGCTCATGATACCAAGATGATGTCTGGCGGAACCCTAGGGGCCGATCTTTCACGTTTGGAGTGGATCCTATGGGGAAACAAGAAGAACGCGTGGAAAACACAAAGGAGAAATCACGAGGAGGAACGAGAGAATCACTCAACCGACAAGTATCGATCACACAAGGGCTAGATCACCAAACACATGAGGTAGCACAAGATTCAAAATCAACAAAGGAAAGATACAAAGGTAACCGTTCTTCTCCGAGAGGAGGTCTTGAATCCACGAGGGGATCTTCCCGTAAAGGGGTCTTGAATCCAAGTGGATCTTCTCCGAAGAGGCGGCGGTCTCTCACGAGGAGGAGATCCGATGGATGAGCGAGGCTCTATCTCACAAATGAGCTAAATCAACGCTAACCCTCAAAATGGGTAGGAGGAGGTCTATTTATAGTGCTAAGCCACGAAGGGGTAAGTGAGGGGAGAAGGGGTACACGGGCCTCGGCCCAAGTCATGCGCGCAGGCAAGGCCGGATGATCCGGACGGGGTCCCGGATGATCCGGGCGTCAGGGGTCCGGATGATCCGGATGGAGTCCCGGCTGATCCGGCTTCGGTGGAAGCCTTCAGGTGTCTTCGGCGTAGTTACTCGGACGATCCAGGGGAGGATCCGGATGATCCGGCTGAGCCCGGATGATCCGGACGGCGGTCCAGATGTCCGGCCTGGCTCCAGCAGCCGCTCCGTCTTCTTCTTCTCCTTTCTTTCGTCTTCTCTTCCATGCTTGGCCTTGGTCCTTGGATTCTCCATGGTCATCTTGGTTGTACCTGAGTGTATGCAAGGTCCATGCATGAGGTAGTAGCCATGTCTCACACGCGGAATGTTTCGGTTCGAAGAGGGGTGAATTCACCTTGTGTCCAATGTCGTATGTTTGGAGTGTACATGGGGATGAACTTGGGATGCTCCGCATCAGCTCCCGTTTGGGGATGTGGGTGACATAGATCATATTCACTGTTTTGACCTCGGGGGGGGGGGGGGGGGGATTTCTTCTGCCCTGATGTCTACTACACAACCTTCTTCTTGTAGACGTTGTTGGGCCTGCAAGTGCACAGGTTTGTAGGACAGTAGCAAATTTCCCTCAAGTGGATGACCTAAGGTTTATCAATCCGTAGGAGGCGTAGGATGAAGATGGTCTCTCTCAAACAACCCTGCAACCAAATAACAAAGAGTCTCTTGTGTCCCCAACACACCCAATACAATGGTAAATTGTATAGGTGCACTAGTTCGGCGAAGAGATGGTGATACAAGTGCAATATGGATGGTAGATAAAGGTTTTTGTAATCTGAAATAATATAGCAGCAAGGTAAGTAATGATAAAAGTGAGTGTAAACGGTACTGCAATGATAGGAAACAAGGCCTAGGGTTCATACTTTCACTAGTGCAACTTCTCTCAACAATAATAACATAGATAGATCATATAACAAGCCCTCAACATGCAACAAAGAGTCACTCCGAAGCCACTAATAGCGGAGAACAAACATAGAGATTATGGTAGGGTACGAAACCACCTCAAAGTTATTCTTTCGGATCAATCTATAAAAGAGTTCGTACGAGAATAACACCTTAAGACACAAATCAACCAAAACCCTAATGTCACCTAGATACTCCATTGTCACCTCAAATATCCGTGGGCATGATTATACGATATGCATCACACAATCTCAGATTCATCCAACCAACACAAAGTACTTCAAAGAGTGCCCCAAAGTTTCTATCGGAGAGTCAAGAACGTGTGCCAATCCCTATGCCTAGGTTCCCAATGTCACGAAACCCGCAAGTTGATCACCAAAACATACATCAAGTGGCACATGATATCCCATTGTCACCACAGATAATCACGGCAAGACATACATCAAGTGTTCTCATAAAGACTCAATCCGATAAGATAACTTCAAAGGGGAAACTCAATTCATCACAAGAGAGTAGAGGGGGAGAAACATCATAAGATCCAATTACAATAGAAAAGCTCAGGATACATCAAGATCGTGCCATGGGAACACGAGAGAGAGAGAGAGAGATCAAACACATAGGTACTGGTACATACCCTCAGCCCCGAGGGTGAACTACTCCCTCCTCATCATGGATAGCGCCGAGATGATGAAGATGGCCACCGGTGATGGGATCCCCCTCTGGCAGGGTGCCGAAACAAGGTCCCGATTGGTTTTTGGTGGCTACAGAGGCTTGCGGCGGCGGAACTCCCGATCTATCTTCTGTTCTGGAAGTTTTAGGGTACGTAGGTATATATGGGTGAAAGGAGTACGTCGGTGGAGCTACGGGGGCCCCACGAGGCAGGGGGCGCGCCCCGGGGGGGGGGGGGGGCGCCCCCTGATAGAGGCAAAGGTGTCCCGTCTTTCGATGAGATGATGGATATCGCTTTGGTGGAAGTCGACTTTGACGATCCGACTACGAACGTGCGAGGACGTCGCGCCTTAGCAATCGCTAAACCAACTCCGAGAGGTTATTGACCACGCCGGAGCACGACCAACCTGACCACGAGGGTCTGTTTCCTGCGAGCAAACGAAGAACAAGCAAGAAACTAAGATTGCAATCTGGATATTGCGAATATAATATGAAAGCTTTATTGATCAAGGTGGGGTTCTGTGACGCCTTTGTCTGGTCGTTGAACACAAACGAAGTGCGCGAAGTTGCAGCTATGGCGAACTTTTAATCTAAACAAAACCCAAGGAAAAGCTACTAGATGGATCTACTTATATAGGAGCAAGGGGTGGCGCCCAAGGAGGTGGGAGGACGTCCCAAGGCAGCCTAAAACTAAATCTAGGTCGTACAAGGCCAATGGGCCCAAGTGGAGGTGATGTAACACCTTTGGACTTGTAGTTTGACTCGGATTCTGCTGCAGCATCAGATTGTTTCGTCCACAACTCAACGCTCCGGACGAATTTGAAGGTGATTCCAATTGGGTTGGAAAGTGCACGAAATCTAGTTTCCAACAAAAAAAGAATCACCCAATTCGGAGTCCGCATGAAAAACTTGTGTGCGTTTTGAGTCAGGTACGTCTGTGCAGTCCGAATCTGAATCCAGAACGTGAGAGACTTGGACTCTATCTTCTCTTGGGCCAAAAGTGACGTGAGAGAACTTTTTGGACAGCAAATAAACATCTCTTTCTTCCTTATCTTCATATGTGGATTGTAGAAATGTCCCTTACACCTGCAATTAGACAAAACACAAAAGTGTGTGAAATATTTTTGTTCTGGATAACATAAATAGATTATTGAATAGTTTGCACTAGAAATCACCTGACAATTATGCATATATGCAATATTTTTGGTCATATCCAAGGTAGTCATGTCCTCATCATCCTCCCCTTCTTGAAAATAAAGCCGTCCTCGGCGTTGCTTAATCTGAAATGTGGCTAACAAAAGAGACAAGGTGTACATGTTGCATATGTATATGTCATCCATTTTTACTTCCCTTGATTTTTGCATATATGACACATGAATAGATGAGTAACTTGCATAGTTCATAAAATCTAAAGCCAAAAAATTAGCACAAGAAGTAGAAGGCATGAAAATATTGTAACTCAATTTGCACATATAAGTGAAGCTCTTATTCATTTCAAAAGATTGACAATGTTCATCATTAAACCATCCCAACATTGGTGAATAAACCTTACTTGCATCAAATTTACATGCTACAACATGCTTAAATAAGCAAACATGCAATAAGTCATTCAACACAGAATCATCACCAAGATTAGAGGTCATATCAAAATGATTAAACATAGGTTCTTTTGCATCAATAGTTAATTCAATGGGTGCACTCAAAATTGTTGGTATTTCAGTTGTTTGATCACATGGCAAAGTCAAATTATCAACGTAGTCCTCTAAAATAGGTGGTGTGATCAAAGTAGTGGGTAGTTCATCAGATGGTGCATTCAAATTGACAAGGCATTCATCATTCTCATGTAGAGATGGAAGATCAGTACCTTTGTCATTACCTCTTATGATCAACTCAGATGATGTAGCCACTCTCGGGGGCGATGTGTCACATGATGGAGGTGATGTAGTCCTGACAACAACGGATGTGGTTGTCATAGTATGCCTAGTAGTTGAAGGAACAATCATATCAACTCTTGGAATGTGCACCGTGCGCTTGTTCTCCTCGTGGCCAACACGTCGTTTTATTTCCTGTTCAGCTTTGCAAGCAAGATGAAACAAATGGTCCATTTAATATTGCATATATGCATATTTGTCAGGTGATTTCTAGTGCAAACTATTCAATAATCTATTTATGTTATCCAGAACAAAAATACTTCACACACTTTTGTATTTTGTCTAATTGCAGGTGTATGGGACATTTGTACAATCCACATATGAAGATAAGGAAGAAAGAGATGTTTATTTGCTGTCCAAAAAGTTCTCTCACGTCACTTTTGGCCCAAGAGAAGATAGAGTCCAAGTCTCTCACGTTCTGGATTCAGATTCGGAAATCATTTTGGAAATCATTTTATAATCTGGGAATAGCTACAGTAGGATTCTTTATATCCGGCAGGCGCTACAAACAATAAATATGAGAAAAGGTGTTAGAAAAAATAAATTAATGTCACGACAAATAGGCATTGCAAAAAAGACAAATTAGAATATGTTTTTGCTTTTTTAAATTTACATCTCCGGAGAATGGGCTTAATATTAGTCTATAACTTTGTTGTGAACCTTGTCTGCTTTGTTAGATATCTGCTATTTCTTCGAGCACCTACTTCTTTATATGGTGATTTTGTTCATTTGTGTTGTTCTTGAACCAAATGCTGCCTTTAGGTGTGCTGCGGTTAAAAATGTGTTATTCCCATTACTATGTGTGCGCTTAAAAAAATCCATGTGACAAAAAAATAATTTTTTCCTATGAGAGACAATAACAAGTTGTTTGTTTCGAGGAAACTGAAAAACATGAATTTAAGAATCTTTTTTGTTTGATGTGTTCTTTCTCGAATAGTTTGGCCTCTCTCCAACTTTTTTGAGATGCATAAGTAACAACTCACTGTGAGAATTCTTTCTGCTAGATCTTGCTCATGACTATTTGCAAAAGCTCAAAGGCCTCTTCCTTGTGTTGAAACGAATGTGCATGTCTTGGGTATGCTACACCACTTTTTCCTTCCTTCTTTTTTTTCTGCTTTGTTTCTATCAAAAGCAGGTAAATTCATGGGTTATTTTGATACTAGAAAGATAACTCAAACTATGTTGAAAGTAATATGCAAGCTTTTGTCATATTAAAAACATAACTCAAACATTAGTCCTCCCAAAAAGAAAACATAAATAGTTATCTCACCTTTTCTGGTTGAATGAAGCCTTGAAGTTTTTGGTTTGAATTCGTATATTGTTCCAGGCAGTTTGTTCCCCTTTACTTTGATATTATTACCAAACGTGATCATGTATAGGTACTTTGGTTTCCACTCATTATCGATCTTACTATGCTATAGACAGATCATTAGATATTTTTTATTCCATGGTCTCCACATATATTCAAAAATTTGAAGATTTCAAGCAATTACAGTACTAAAAGAAAATAGTTGTACGTGCACACTTCATGGCCCAATTTGCAAAATATTGGAACGACAATTCACTAATCAAGGTTGATGAGGATTTTCATGTAAGTTTATACATCCTTTTAATCTATGATTACATTTTGGTTTTGTTGTTCGATGTCGCTATTAAGAAAAGTAATCCAATTGTATTTTTGCCAGAAAAAAACCAAGGTTCAAAACACATACTAGTTCTGGATGATCTCTGATAACCCACAAGAATGTGGGATCGCAACAGTCCTCGAGTGTAGTATTTCACCCAATTTATTGATTCGACACAAGGGGAGCCAATTTTTTTATGAGCCTTAGCAGTTGATTTGTCAATTGAACCACACCTGGAAAATAATATCTCTGCAACAAAGTATTTAGTAGCACAATAGTTTGGTGATTTTGGTAATAGCATCAGTAACGGTAACAGAAACAACAACAGTTTTGTAGTGATTGTAACAGCAGCAACAACATCAATAGTAACTTAGCAAAGATCAATATGAGAAAAGCGTAGGCATTAGATCCGCGATGGATATTTGTGTTGGATGATATTCATCATATAACAGTCACAACCTAGAGCGATACACAATAGCTCCAATTCATCTATTTAATGTACGCATGGATTCTGTATGTAGTCATACGTGCTTATATTAAGAACTTGCGTAACATCTTTTGCCCTACCCTCCCGTGGCAGCGAGGTCCATATGGAAATGTAAGGGATATTAAGGCCTCATTTTAATAGAGAATCGCAACAAAGCATTAACACTCAATGAATACATGAACACCTCATACCACAGTCATCACCGAAGTGAATCCCAATTGTTTTCACTTTTGGGTCTGCGGATCATAACACATTGTAGGTGCATACAACTTCCAAAATAGGATCCAAAACGCACTTATCATGAAAACATAATAGGTTCAAATCTGAAATCATGGCACTCGGGCCCTACTGACAAGCATTATGCAAAGCAAAGTCATAGCAACATCAATCTCAGAACATAGTGGATACTAGGGATCAATCTCTAACAAATTGACTCGATTAGATAACAAATCTCATCCAACTCCATCACCGTCCAACAAGCCTACGAAGGAATTAATCAATCCCGGTGGTGAGCATCATGGGATTGTTGATGGAGAAGGGTTGATGATGATAACGGTGATGAATCCTCCTCTGTGGAGTCCCGAACGGACTCTAGATCAGCCCTCTCGATGAAGAACAGGAGGTGGCGGCAGCTAAAACGCGATGATTCCTTCTCTCTGTTTTTTCTCCGCGAGACGGAACTTTTGGAGTTGGAGGTGGGGTAAATGGAGGCCCGAGGGTCCCACAAGCCTGGGAGGCGTGCCCTAGGGGCGCCCCTTGAGTTTGTGGCCCTCTGGTGGCCCCTCTAGTAGATAATTTTCTATATATTCTAGAAAAATTATGCGTAAAATTTCAGCTCCATCCGAGAATTTTTATTTCTGCACAAAAATAACACCATGGTAGTTCTGCCGAAACAACATCAGTCCAGGTTAGTTCCATTCAAATCATGCAAATTACAGTCCAAAACATGAGCAAAAGTGTTTGGAAAAGTAGATAGATGGAGACGTATCAACTCCCCCAAGGTTAACTCGTTGCTTGTCCTCAAGCAATTCAGTTGACAAACTGAAAGTGATAAAGAAAAACTTTTACAAACTCTTTTGTTCGGTTGTTGTATGTATGCTTAACTTAGTATTCAAGTTTTCAAAAAGGATTATGAACTAACCATATGAATGATAACACTTAAGTCTCATATTTACTAATGACAATAACATAATCAACTAGTGAGCAATAATAACATATCTCGGATGCCAGCAGTTTGTCAAACAATCATGATATAATACGATAACATGGCATCTCGCTAGCCCTTTCCGGTACTGCAAAACATAAATGCAGAGCTCCTATGAAGTTCAAGCAGTGACTAAACATTGTAATTTAGATCCAATCATGGTCACATCCAACATTAACTAGACTTAATGCATGTTAAACTAAGAATGACAATAGCGCTCTCAAAGTTGGTGCTTGAATGAGAAGGTGATGACTCAACAATAAAAGTAAATAGCATAGAAGTGAATAGAATGGCCCTTCACAGAGGGAAGCAGAGATTTCTAGAGGTGCTAGAACTCAAATCTTAAAACAGAGATGAATACATTCTGAGTGGTGTGCTTTTCATGTCAGTGTCACGACAAAGGATCTCGATATCTTCCATGCTAAACACATTATCGGTAGTTCCTATGCGGAAATGAAAAGTTTACTCCCCCTCTCAACCATACAAACACAAGCCATGGCTAGCCGAATTCTTGGGTGCCCTCCAAACAATCAACTTTCAAGGGGGAGTTTGTTCTATTATATTTGTCTTTATTTTTGTTTAGCAGGATTGGCCATCCCAGTTACCAGCCTCTCTCATGCAATGATAAGTGAATTAACAACCATCATGAGAATAACCCTCTTAGCATGGAAGATATTGACCGCCTCGTTGCTCCATGAGTGGTATGGGCACACAAAACAGATGATTATTTGAATGATTAGAGATGGCACATACAAATTTACTTGGAACAACAGAGTAATACCGTATATAGGTAGCTATGGTGGATTCATCTAGAACAACTTTTGGGTTTCACGATTTTTATGGATAGGCAGTATTTCTGCTTACTACAGGCGAAGGCTAGCAAATAGATTGAGAAGCAACCAATTAGATAGCGACAATGGTCATAATCATGTGTTGCGAATATTTAACATTGATACGAGCATGAGTAGGATATAAACACAATGAACATAAATATCATGAAGTCTGCATTGGTTCTGAATCAACTACATTTGTCAACATGTGCGAAGTCAAGCCACTTGAATCATTCAAAGGAGGATACCATCCTAACATACTACATCATAACCATTTTAATGCATGTTGACATTCAAGCTAAGTCATTATCCACTCCTAGCTACTTAAGCATGGCATGAGAAACTATAATATCTAATTGTCATCACATACATGTTTACCCATAAATATGTTGAATCGGGTTGGTGAGCCACAAGTATAGGGATCACTCGTAGTCCTTTCGATAAGTAAGAGTGTCTAACCCAACAAGGAGTAGAAGGAAATGATAAGTTTCAGCAAGGTATTCTCTAAAAGTACTAAAAGTAGCGGTGATAGATAGTTCTGTAGCAAGATAATTCGTAACAAGTAATAAGTAACAGTAGTAACAAAAGTGCAGCAAGGTGGCCCAATCCTTTATATAGAAAAGGAAAAGCTAGAAAGTTCTCTTATATAAAGCAAGCGCTCTCGAGGACACATGGGAATTATCATCTAGTCACTTTCATCATGTTTAGTTGATTCGCGTTTGCTACTTTGATAATTTGATATGTGGGTGGATCGGTGCTTGGTGTTGTTCTTACTTGAATAAAAAACCCACTTATGATTACCCCCTCTTGCAAGCATCCGCAGCTACGAAAGAAGAATTAAGATAAATCTATGTTGGGGAAGGCGGTAATTTCGAAAAAATTCCTACGATCACGCAAGATCTATCTAGGTGATGCATAGCAACAAGTGGGGAGAGTATGTCCACGTACCCTCGTAGACCGAAAGCGGAAGCGTTTTATAAACGCGGTTGATGTAGTCGTACGTCTTCACGATCCGACCGATCCTAGCACTAAACGTACGGAACCTCCGTGTTCAGCACACGTTTAGCTTGATGACATCCCTCGTACTTTTGATCCAGTTGAGGCCGAGGAAGAGTTTCGTCAGCACGACGGCGTGGTGGCGGTGATGATGAAGTTACCGGTGCAGGGCCTCGCCTAAGCACTAGGACGATATGACCAAGGTGTGTAACTATGGAGGAGGGCACCACACACGGCTAAAATATCAACTTGTGTGTCTATGGGGTGCCCCTTGGCCACGTATATAAAGGAGAGGAGGGAAGAGGTGGCCGACCCAAGGGGGGCGCGCCAGGTGTGGGGAATCCTACTTGGACTCCCCAATACAAGTAGGATTCCCCTCCTCTTTCCTATTCCTAGTAGGAGAAGGAGGGAAGGAGGAGGAGGAGAGAAGGAAAGGGGGGTCGCGGCCCCCAACCCTAGTCCAATTCGGTTTGGGCTAGGGGGCGCGCGCCACTCCCTGGCCGGCCTCCTCACTTCCACCACTAGGCCCATGAGGTCCAATAACTTCCCGAAGGGGGTTCCGGTAACCCCCGGTACTCCGAAACTTATCCGAAATGACCCGAACCATTCTGGTGTCCGAATGTAGCCTTCCAATATATGAACCTTTATGTCTCGACCATTTTGAGACTCCTCGTCATGTCCCTGATCTCATTCGGGACTCCGAACAAACTTCAGTCATCAAAACACATAACTCATAATACAAATCGTCATCGAACATTAAGCGTGCGGACCCTACGGGTTCGAGAACTATGTAGACATGATCGAGACACATCTCCGGTCAATAACAAATAGCGGAACCTGGATGCTCATATTGGCTCCTACATATTCTACGAGGATCTTTATCGGTCAAACCGTATAACAACATACATTGTTCCCTTTGCCATCGGTATGTTACTTGCCCGAGATTCGATCGTCCATATCATCATATCTAGTTCAATCTCGTTACCGGCAAGTCTCTTTACTCGTTTTGTATTACTTCACCCCGCAACTAACTCATTAGTCACAATGCTTGCAAGGCTTATAGTGATGAGCATTACCGAGAGGGCCCAGAGATACCTCTTCGAAACACGGATTGACAAATTCTAATCTCGATCTATGCCAACCCAACAAACACCTTCGGAGACACTTGTAGAGCATCTTTATAATCACCCTTTTAAGTTGTGACGTTTTATAGCACACAAGGTGTTCCTCCGGTATTCGGGAGTTGCATAATCTCATAGTCTGAGGAACATGTATAAGTCATGAAGAAAGCAGTAGCAATGAAACTGTAATGATCAAAATGCTAAGCTAACGGATGGGTCATGTCCATCACATCATTCTTCTAATAATGTGATCCCATTCATCAAATGACAACACATGTCTATGGTTAGGAAACATAACCATCTTTGATTAATGAGCTAGTCAAGTAGAGGCATACTAGGGACAATATATTTTGTATATGTATTCACACATGTACTAAGTTTCCGGTTAATACAATTCTAGCATGAGTAATAAACATTTATCATGAAATAAGGAAATAAATAATAACTTTATTATTGCCTCTAGGGCATATTTCCTCCAATCTCCCACTTGCACTAGAGTCAATAATCTAGTTCACATCGCCATGTGATTTAACATCAATAGTTCACATCTGTATGTGATTAACACCCATAGTTCACATCGCCATGTGACCAACAACCAAAGGGTTTACTAGAGTCAATAATCTAGTTCACATTGCTATGTGATTAACACCCAAAGAGTACTAAGGTGTGATCATGTTTTACTTATGAGAGAAGTTTAGTCAATGGGTCTGTCACATTCAGAGTCGTATGTATTTTGCAAATATTCTATGTCTACAATGCTCTGCATAGAGCTACTCTAGCTAATTGCTCCCACTTTCAATATGTATCCAGATTGAGACTTAGAGTCATCTGGATCGGTGTAAAAGCTTGCATCGACGTAACTCTTTACGGCGAACTCTTTATCACCCCCATCACCGAGAAACATTTCCTTAGTCCTCACTAAGGATAATTTTGACCGCTGTCCAGTTATCTACTCTTAGATCTCTATTGTACCCCCTTGCCAAACTCATGGCAAGGTACACAATAGGTCTGGTACACAGCACAACATACTTTATAGAACCTATGACTGTGGCATAGGGAATGACTTTCATTCTCTTTCTATCTTCTGCCGTGGTCGGGCTTTGAGTCTTACTCAACTTTACTCCTTGTAATACAGACAAGAACTCCTTCTTTGACTGATCCATTTTGAACTCTTTCAAAAACTTGTCAAGGCATTTACTCATTGAAAACTCTTATCAAGCGTCTTGATCTTTCTCTATAGGTCTTGATGCCCAATATGTAAGCAGCTTCACCGAGGTCTTTCATTGAAAAACTCTTATTCAAGTTCTTATTCAAGTATCCCTTTATGCTATCCAAAAATTCTATATCATTTCCAATCAACAATATGTCATCCACATATAATATTAGAAATCCTACAGAGCTCCCACTCACTTTCTTGTAAATACAGGCTTCTCCAAAAGTCTGTATAAACCATATGCTTTGATCACACTATCAAAGCGTTTATTCCAACTCTAAGAGGCTTGCACCAGTCCATAAATGGATCGCTGGAGCTTGCACACTTTGTTAGCACCCTTTGGATCGACAAAACGTTCTGGTTGTATCATATACAACTCTTCTTCCAGAAATCCATTCAGGAATGCAATTTGGACATCCATCTGCCAAATTTCATAATCATAAAATGCAGCAATTGCTAACATGATTCGGACAGACTTAAGCATCGCTACGGGTGAGAAAGTCTCATTGTAGTCAACTCCTTGAACATGTCGAAAACCTTTTGCGACAAGTCGAGCTTTGTAGATAGTAACACAACTATCAGCGTCCGTCTTCATCTTGAAGATCCATTTATTCTTAATGGCTTGCCAATCATCGGGCAAGTCCACCAAAGTCCAGACTTTGTCCTCATACATGGATCTTATCTCAGATTTCATGGCCTCAGGCCATTTCATGGAATCTGGGCTCATCATCGCTTCCTCATAGTTCGTAGGTTCTTCATGGTCTAGTAACATGACTTCTAGAATAGGATTACCGTACCACTCTGGTGCGGATCGTACTCTGGTTGACCTACGAGGTTCGATAGTAACTTGATCTGAAGTTTCATGATCATCATCATTAGCTTCCTCACCAATTGGTGTAGGAATCACTGGAACTGATTTCTGTGATGAACTACTTTCCAATTCGGGAGAAGGTACAATTATCTCATCAAGTTCTACTTTCCTTCCACTCACTTCTTTTGAGAAAAAACTCCTTCTCTAGAAAGGATCCATTCTTAGCAACGAATATCTTGCCTTCGGATCTGTGATCGAAGGTGTACCCAACAGTTTCTTTTGGGTATCCTATGAAGATCCATTTCTCCGATTTGGGTTCAAACTTATCAGGTTGAAGCTTTTTCACATAAGCATCGCAGCCCCAAACTTTAAGAAAGGACAACTTTGGTTTCTTGCCAAACCACAGTTCATAAGGCGTCATCTCAACGGATTTTGATGGTGCCCTGTTTAACGTGAATGCAGCTGTCTCTAATGCATAACCCCAAAACGATGGTGGTAAATCGGTAAGAGGCATCAAGATCGCACCATATCCAATAAAGTGCGGTTACAACGTTTGGACACACCATTACGCTGTGGTGTTCCAGGTGGCGTGAGCTGTGAAACTATTCCACATTGTGTTAAATGAAGGCCAAACTCGTAACTCAAATATTCTCCTCCACGATCAGATCGTAGAAACTTTATTTTCTTGTTACGATGATTCTCCACTTCACTCCGAAATTCTTTGAACTTTTCAAATGTTTCAGACTTGTGTTTCCTTAAGTAGATATACCCATATCCCCTTAAAAAAAGTAGATATACCCATATCTGCTCAAATCATCTGTGAAGGTCAAAAAATAACGATACCCGCCACGAGCATCAACACTCATTGGACCGCATACATCGGTATGTATTATTTCCATTAAGTCACTAGCTCATTCCATTATTCCAGAGAACGGAGTTTAGTCATATTTCCCATAAGGCACGGTTCACGAGCATAAAATGATTAATAAACAAGTGATTCCAAAAGTCCATCTTTATGGAGTTTCTTTATGCGCTTTACACCGATATGACCCAAATGGCAGTGCCACAAACAAGTTGCACTATCATTATCAACTTTGCATCTTTTGGCATCAACACTATGAATATGTGTATTACCACGATCGAGATTCAATAAACCATCAACATTGGGTGTATGACCATAGAAGGTTTTATTCATGTAAACAGAATAACAATTATTCTCTCTCTTAAATGAATAACCGTATTGCAATTAACATGATCTAATCATATTCATGCTCAACACAAACACCAAATAACATTTATTTAGGTTCAACACTACTCCCGAAAGTATAGGGAGTGCTCGATGATGATCATATCAATCTTGGAACCACTTCCAACACACATCGTCACTTCATCCTCAACTAGTCTCTATTTATTCTACAACTCCTGTTTCGAGTTACTAATCTTAGCAACCGAACAAGTATCAAATAACCAGGGATTACTACAAGCACTAGTAAGGTTGATGCGGAGCATCCCACGTTCATCCCCATGTACACTCCGACTACTCTCCATACCCCAAGAGGACATATGACGAGACCTCGAACATACGCCATTGGAATTAAGGTGGACCCGCTCTTCTTCAAGAACATCATGAATATCCATTGGACTTGCTTGCTACCTCACCAAAGTGCTCTATGAAGACCGACGACCACAAGCTAGTGAGGAACAGCCCAAAGGAGTTGGAGAAGGACCACAAGGCCACAAGGAGGAAGAAGGAGTGCAACAAGATCAACTGAGCACCTCCCAGGCGACCCCGTGCCCTCGGTACATTCGTCTAGTTCTTTCCTTTCTTCCACTCACATTTGCTCGAGTATTGTGATGGATAGGCAAGGCATTTCCTCTTCGGTCTACGACAACAACGACGGCATGAACAACTACATCACCAAAGCGTCCATCTTCGATCTACAACGAAAAATGCAAGGCGCACAATCAAGATTGCGAGAGCGCATCGAGAATATCTCCATCGACATTCGTCACTCCGAAGCAAGGAAATGGGACTACATCGACAAGAAGCTTTCCGCACATAAAGAGGAGCAAGATGCAAGGATGGAGGAGATTAGAACCTTGATCAAGTCTTCTTCCCCTTCGTCATCTTCAAGGTGGCGACATTCAAGCCACAAGTCTTCGGAGCGCGGCCACGATGCAAGTGCAAATCGTCCTCGTCCACATCTACATGGCGACTACCATCACATTCGTGATCAACATCGTGATGAAGGGCAAGTCACCTCCAAGCATCATGTGCACGACGACGACGAACAACATCTACTACGAGCTGAAGCACGACAACGACATCATCATCATGAAGATGCTCCACAAGCGCAAATGCACAAGTCCCAACAAGCCCTACTTCACGCCAAGTCCAAGCATCAAGAGCACACAAGAAGACCATGAGACGACCACCACCAAGACGGTGCTACGGCTACACCAACCACTTTGGCATCTTTGCCAAGTGCTATCAAGGCATCTTCGCCTTTGGACGTACGGCATCTTCGCCTACTTCCCACGAGTACACCTACATCGACTTCATTAAGTCCAAGGCGACGACCTACGAGCGAGGGCGACACTTCCATCTTCGTAAGCCCCTCAAGGACGATGGCCGAGCATGGGAAACTCCCTTCGGTCATGGAGACGAGCCACGAGGTGCCACATCATATGGGCCTCCAACACCAAGACGGCGAAAAGAAGGTCGACAAGGGCCATCCCCTTCGACCACGGTGATAGGAGTTGATCATGGAGACATTTGCACCTACATCTCTCCGACACCCACATATGTCGAGATGCCCCAAGTGCCATATGAGGAGAGCCACTACAACATGAGTGACACGAGTGACTCCACCATACGTGACATTGAGACCATTTCCTATGAGAGGGTGAGTGTGACCACCACTAGCCCCACACATGAGAGCATGCCACACATCCTATGTGAGGTTGAGCGCCATTTGAGTGACTCCACCAACCATATGAGTGAGAGCATCCTTGAGGGAGTGAGTGAGCCACAACACTTAGTGAGTGAGGTAGTTGACATGACACGTGAGGCCACCATGATTGATAACGACTTAACCTCTACTCCTAGTGTGTTTTCTTCTTTGGTGCTAGGTCTCCTACATGACGACATGCCTATCCTCGATGAGTCCATCCCTCCAATGGACAATATGATGGCCATGGTGGACGATGATGCACCCCCCACATGGTTCCATCAAGATGAAGATGACAACGAGACGATCTTCAACACCTCACCTACAACACATGAGCTATGCTCCAAAGGTAACATAGGTGATGGTGCTTCTCTTGTCCCACTAGTGGACTCTCTTGACATCAGTTGCTCCCATGATGTTGACCCACCTATTCCCATGCTTCATGCTAGTGAGACTTCTTCAAGCCTTGACTTACCTATTTATGATGAATATGATGATGAGCATGTTGAGTTGCCTAGTTGTGATGCTATGCTCCATAGGATATCATGTGAAAATTCTATTGGTCACATCATGTTTGACAATCCATTGAACTTGTCATATGCTATGAGTGAGATCTCCCATATTGCATCATTTCAATCTCAACATAGTAACTATGCATACCCCATTAAAATAAATCCCATTTGCACTTATGGCATAGATGACGAGATGATGGTCATTGGCTTTTGTTTTTCATGTGATGATATTGCCATTCTTCCTTTACATGATTTTCGCAATTCATCTACTATGTCATGCCATGATCACATTGTTCCAAATATGCTTTGTTTCGGATGTTGTCAATATTCTCCATGTGATGTTCCAACTAATGCTCATGGGGAGACCCCCATAGTTTCCTCATACATATTCGGAGATCTTGATGCATTTCATACTTTGCATGATTCCCATGATAGTGTACACCATATGCATTCCATGAATAACAATGCTCTAGATATTGCTCGTGATGCATTACACACTTTGAGTCTCCATTATGCTATACATAATAACAAACCTCTCATGATGGATGACATGTTTCTATATCACGCATCTCATTTATTTGAGCATTTGCTATTTTGTGCTCACCGACACATGCATGTGCGCATCATGATGGATGATGTGTACATATCCCAAGAGTTGACGAAGCGAGCTCTTGAGACCAATGATGATTTGGGATCCCGTGGACTATCCTTACCACCATTCCCTTCGCGCAAGGACTACGCGCATCTCTTCTACTTGGCTCTCACACGGCTATGGGCCATTTACCACTTGTCACCTTATGCTCATTTTACCGTGTTCACTTTGCATGCTATGCTTGCTTCTATGCCTTTGCCATGCAATTGTGACCCTTGTTTGCATCTACCCATGATTCACCATTATTATATTCCTATGTGTATTTGCATGCTTGGTGGAGATCCTTGTTGCTTTTGCCATGTTTATCATGTGCCCCATGCTATTGATGCTTGTTGTGTTGGGAGAGTCATGATGACCCATTTCTATTTACATATGGCTTCTCACCAATACATTCATGCTATTTTACTCATATCTTGCTTTCATGCTTGTGATATGTCATGTGCATTATTCATGCCCACTATTTGCACACATGACATGCTTGCCATGATTCCTCCTAGTATGTTGCATCTTTGCACTACTAGCTTGCTTGACTTGATTACTATGATTGCTTGCTTGGTTGCATCACCCATGTTCCACTCTTACTCGCTTTCTTGGGTTGATGGCATATATGTTCATGCCTCTCACTTGATTTGTCATGATCATTGTCTCTTGTCTCCATTAGTTGCATCTCTCATATCACCTTGTATTGATTGCCAACTTGCTATGCTTATTTATCATGGAGACTTTGACACCTTACTTGTGATGCATGCTTCTTTCCTTGAGCATCTTGTATTTGGTTGTTCTTGCATCATATGCCTCCATACTATGAAATGCTTCCTTGTACCTTCTTATGATGAGCTTGATGCATACACTTGTTGGGTATCTTACCATTTGAATGATAGGTTTTGCTTTTCCGCTAACCTCATTTGTTTTTCCGAGTGTTTATCATGTTCTTTCAATTTGGAGGATTCACAAGGCCGTGCCGTTATGCGACATATTGGTTATGTGAAGGCATACATGATGTAAGACTCCAACATCTTTGGGAACTTTCTTGAGGTGAACTCCTTCTCTTTGAGCCATCCTCAAATACGCATATTGGATGGGTCACTCTTTCATTGTTGTTTCCTACTTGTTGTCTACATGATACATCTCGTGAACGGAGGAGCGACATTGGAGATTGGCTACATGGACCTTCACATTGAGGAGCGCTCACACTTATTGGATGGACCTTCGGAACTCCACTCATGCCTCGACATCGAGCTTTGGTACACCAACACCTCCATATTTGTTGATTGTGCTCATACATGTCATGCTCGATGGACATATCATACTCGCCACAAGTTTGCACACCATGCATGGATTGATTCACATTATGCTTGTCTTGTTGCATATATTTCCGTCATCCATGATGATAGAGGCAGGGGTGTCCCGATCTTTCGATGAGATGATAACTATCGATTTGGTGAAGATGACTTTGACGATCCGACTACAAACGTGCACGACGTTGCGCCTTAGCAATCGCTAAACCAACTCCGATAGGTTATTGACCACGCCAGAGCACAATCAACCTGACCACGAAGGTCTATTCCTGCAAGCAATCGAAGAACAAGCAAGAATATGATAAAAGCAATCTGAATATTGCGAGTATATATGAAGTATTGATAAAGGTGGGGATCCGTAAGCGGTCTTGGTCTGGTCGTTGGACACAAACGAAGTACACGAAGTTGCAATGACTAACTTTTAACTAAACAAATCCCAAGGAAAAGCTACTAGATGGATCTACTTATATAGGAGCAAGGGGTGGCGGCCAAGGAGGTGGGAGGACGTCCCAAGGCAGCCTAAAACTAAATCTAGGTCGTACAAGGCCAATGGGCCCAAGTGGAGGTGATGTAACACCTTTGGACTTGTAGTTTGACTCGGATTCTGCTGCAGCATCAGATTGTTTCGTCCACAACTCAACGCTCCGGACGAATTTGAAGGTGATTCCAATTGGGTTGGAAAGTGCACGAAATCTAGTTTCCAACAAAAAAAGAATCACCCAATTCGGAGTCCGTATGAAAAACTTGTGTGCGTTTTGAGTCAGGTACGTCTGTGCAGTCCGAATCTGAATCCAGAACGTGAGAGACTTGGACTCTATCTTCTCTTGGGCCAAAAGTGACGTGAGAGAACTTTTTGGACAGCAAATAAACATCTCTTTCTTCCTTATCTTCATATGTGGATTGTACAAATGTCCCATACACCTGCAATTAGACAAAACACAAAAGTGTGTGAAGTATTTTTGTTCTGGATAACATAAATAGATTATTGAATAGTTTGCACTAGGAATCATCTGACAAATATGCATATATGCAATATTTTTGGTCATATACAAGGTAGTCATGTCCTCATCATCCTCCCCTTCTTGAAAATAAAGCCGTCCTCGACGTTGCTTAATCTGAAATGTGGCTAACAAAAGAGACAAGGTGTACATGTTGTATATGTATATGTCATCCATTTTTACTTCCCTTGATTTTTGCATATATGACACATGAATAGATGAGTAACTTGCATAGTTCATAAAATCTAAAGCCAAAAAATTAGCACAAGAAGTAGAAGGCATGAAAATATTGCAACTCAGTTTGCACATATAAGTGAAGCTCTTATTCATTTCAAAAGATTGACAATGTTCATCATTAAACCATCCCAACATTGGTGAATAAACATTACTTGCATCAAATTTACATGCTACAACATGCTTAAACAAGCAAATATGCAATAAGTCATTCAACACAGAATCATCACCAAGATTAGAGGTCATATCAAAATGATTAAACATTGGTTCTTTTGCATCAATAGTTAATTCAATGGGTGCACTCAAAATTGTTGGTATTTCAGTTGTTTGATCACATGGCAAAGTCAAATTATCAACGTAGCCTCTAAAATAGGTGGTGTGATCAAAGTAGTGGGTAGCCCATCAGATGGTGCATTCAAATTGACAAGGCATTCATCATTCTCATGTAGAGATGGAAGATCAGTACCTTTGTCATTACCTCTTATGATCAACTCAGATGATGTAGCCACTCTCGAGGGCGATGTGTCACATGGTGGAGGTGATGTAGTCCTGACAACAACGGATGTGGTTGTCATAGTATGCCTAGTAGTTGAAGGAACAATCATATCAACTCTTGGAATGTGCACCGTGCGCTTGTTCTCCTCGTGGCCAACACATCGTTTTATTTCCTGTTCAGCTTTGCAAGCAAGATGAAACAAATGGTCCATAGGATAACACTCTTCATGAATTAGTATCTCTTGAATATCACGGTTTAATCCTCCCCAAAATCTATCCATAAAATCATCTTCACTTTCTTCTAAAGAGGAATGCAACAAGGTAGTTTGTAAATCATCATAATATTTTGTTACAGTTTCACTACCTTGTTTTAAGTGTTGCAACTTCTTAATCATGTCACGAGTATAATAAGCAGGGACGAAAGTATGTCGCATGGCAAGTTTCAAATCATCCCAAGTAGTAGGTATATAATCAGGGTGTAACCGACAATATTCACTCCACCAAACCAAAGCATAACCAGTGAAAGAACCAACCGCAACCTTAACCTTTTTATGCTCATCGAAATTATGGGAAGCAAATATATTTTTTATGTCGAACTCCCATTCAATATATAAAGCAGGTTTAAAACGGCCATTAAATGGTGGTATAGATACATTAACCTGATCATGTGCATTTGGATGTTTGTGCACCTCTCGTGACGGTTGTGGTATTTGCAAAGGTGGTGGCACGTCTCCCGCGATCGACAAAGCCCATGAATTGACTCTGGATCCTGTCATGATTAGTAGAACAAGAAACAAAACCCAAAAATAATGTTCCTATAACTACTAGGATGTGGTGGTAAAACGCTCACAGTAAAGCAAATATCAATGTCTTACAAGTTCTTACCATGCAGCAGGCGGTGATCGGCAACTAGCGGTGTCAAGTAACTCCGAATATTGAGTAAAGCGATTGCCAGGGGAGCGTACGTATACACGGTGTAGAAATATGTGGAGCTGGGTTGGCTATATATGGTAGCAAAAGATTAGCAATAATCAATTCAAAGATGCAATGTTGAATAAACGCTCAACGACGGTACTGTGCTGGTCCTAGGCTAGACCGGACTAGAGACGCGAGCCTAGAACACTAATGAGGTCACGGCGTAGCACAACTAGCATCAATGAAGGATACTAAGTAGCTCTTGACAGCAAGATATAAGTGAAGATCTCAACGGCAGTGAAGATAATGATGAAAAACAACTGCCAAGCAGGATATACAACAACTTTGTCTCCAACTTTCCTCTGAAAAAGTTTGTGCCGATTTTTTTGATTTTTTTTCTCCTTTTTTCTCTAACTTTTTTTCTCTTTTTTTTCTCGTTTTCTCTCTCTCTTTTTTTCTCCCTCTTTCCAAAACAAACTAGATAAGACGCAGATTGGATCAAGCGAAGATGTGAACGATCTCAACTATTATTATGACAATGAATGGTGGGTAGCACGTGGTGGAAATTGATGGATGGGTGGTGGACAGCGGAAGAGATAATGATGCAGCGGTGGCGTGACTAATGTGAACAGAACTCGAAACTCTAAACGAACTAGACACTAAGACCAGCAACTCGACACGACGATGCAACCGATAATTCAACTATGCAAGCAATGAAAAGAAAATTGCAAAGGCTCAGACTGGCTTGGACCAAGGATGAATAGATCTAACTCTTATTTGTGGCTTTTTCTTGGACAATAGGTAAGAAAATAAATCTAATCTAGGAAAACTGGAAATTCTCACCGAGCAACCTGAAAACTGATACCACTTGATAGAGGCAGGGGTGTCCCGATCTTTCGATGAGATGATAACTATCGATTTGGTGAAGATGACTTTGACGATCCGACTACAAACGTGCACGACGTTGCGCCTTAGCAATCGCTAAACCAACTCCGATAGGTTATTGACCACGCCAGAGCACAATCAACCTGACCACGAAGGTCTATTCCTGCAAGCAATCGAAGAACAAGCAAGAATATGATAAAAGCAATCTGAATATTGCGAGTATATATGAAGTATTGATAAAGGTGGGGATTCGTAAGCGGTCTTGGTCTGGTCGTTGGACACAAACGAAGTACACGAAGTTGCAATGGCTAACTTTTAACTAAACAAATCCCAAGGAAAAGCTACTAGATGGATCTACTTATATAGGAGCAAGGGGTGGCGGCCAAGGAGGTGGGAGGACGTCCCAAGTCAGCCTAAAACTAAATCTAGGTCGTACAAGGCCAATGGGCCCAAGTGGAGGTGATGTAACACCTTTGGACTTGTAGTTTGACTCGGATTCTACTGCAGCATCAGATTGTTTCGTCCACAACTCAACGCTCCGGACGAATTTGAAGGTGATTCCAATTGGGTTGGAAAGTGCACGAAATCTAGTTTCCAACAAAAAAAGAATCACCCAATTTGGAGTCCGTATGAAAAACTTGTGTGCGTTTTGAGTCAGGTACGTCTGTGCAGTCCGAATCTGAATCCAGAACGTGAGAGACTTGGACTCTATCTTCTCTTGGGCCAAAAGTGACGTGAGAGAACTTTTTGGACAGCAAATAAACATCTCTTTCTTCCTTATCTTCATATGTGGATTGTACAAATGTCCCATACACCTGCAATTAGACAAAACACAAAAGTGTGTGAAGTATTTTTGTTCTGGATAACATAAATAGATTATTGAATAGTTTGCACTAGAAATCACCTGACAAATATGCATATATGCAATATTTTTGGTCGTATCAAAGATCAATATTGCACATATGCTCATATTGATCATGCACATATTGATCTTTGATACGACCAAAAATATTGCATATATGCATATTTGTCAGGTGATTTCTAGTGCAAACTATTGAATAATCTATTTATGTTATCCAGAACAAAAATACTTCACACACTTTTGTGTTTTGTCTAATTGCAGGTGTATGGAACATTTGTACAATCCACATATGAAGATAAGGAAGAAAGAGATGTTTATTTGCTGTCCAAAAAGTTCTCTCACGTCACTTTTGGCCCAAGAGAAGATAGAGTCCAAGTCTCTCACGTTCTGGATTCAGATTCGGACTGCACAGACATACCTGACTCAAAACGCACACAAGTTTTTCATACGGACTCCGAATTGGTTGATTCTTTTTATCTTGGAAACTAGATTTCGTGCACTTTCCAACCCTATTGGAATCACCTTCAAATTCGTCCGGAGCGTTGAGTTGTGGACGAAACAATCTGATGCTGCAGCAGAATCCGAGTCAAACTACAAGTCCAAAGGTGTTACATCACCTCCACTTGGGCCCATTGGCCTTGTACGACCTAGATTTAGTTTTAGGCTGCCTTGGGACATCCTCCCACCTCCTTGGCCACCACCCCTTGCTCCTATATAAGTAGATCCATCTAGTAGCTTTTCCTTGGGATTTGTTTAGTTAAAAGTTAGCCATTGCAACTTCGTGTACTTCGTTTGTGTCCAACGACCAGACCAAGACCGCTTACGGATCCCCACCTTTATCAATACTTCATATATACTCGCAATATTCAGATTGCTTTTATCATATTCTTGCTTGTTCTTCGATTGCTTGCAGGAATAGACCTTCGTGGTTAGGTTGATTGTGCTCCGGCGTGGTCAATAACCTCTCAGAGTTGGTTTAGCGATTGCTAAGGCGCAACGTCGTGCACGTTTGTAGTCGGATCGTCAAAGTCATCTTCACCAAATCGATAGTTATCATCTCATCGAAAGTCAGAGAAAAAAGGAGAAAAAAATCAAAAAAATCGGCACAAACTTTTTCAGAGGAAAGTTGGAGACAAAGTTGTTGTATATCCTGCTTGGCAGTTGTTTTTCATCATTATCTTCACTGCCGTTGTGATCTTCACTTATATCTTGCTGTCAAGAGCTACTTAGTATCCTTCATTGATGCTAGTTGTGCTACGCCGTGACCTCATTAGTGTTCTAGGCTCGCGTCTCTAGTCCGGTCTAGCCTAGGACCAGCACAGTACCGTCGTTGAGCGTTTATTCAACATTGCATCTTTGAATTGATTATTGCTAATCTTTTGCTACCATATATAGCCAACCCAGCTCCACATATTTCTACACCGTGTATACGTACGCTCCCCTGGCAATCGCTTTACTCAATATTCGGAGTTACTTGACACCGCTGGTTGCCGATCACCACCTGCTGCATGGTAAGAACTTGTAAGACATTGATATTTGCTTTACTGTGAGCGTTTTACCACCACATCCTAGTAGTTATAGGAACATTATTTTTGGGTTTTGTTTATTGTTCTACTAATCATGACAGGATCCAGAGTCAATTCATGGGCTTTGTCGATCGCGGGAGACGTGCCACCACCTTTGCAAATACCACAACCGTCACGAGAGGTGCACAAACATCCAAATGCACATGATCAGGTTAATGTATCTATACCACCATTTAATGGCCGTTTTAAACCTGCTTTATATATTGAATGGGAGTTCGACATAAAAAATATATTTGCTTCCCATAATTTCAATGAACTTAAAAAGGTTAAGGTTGCGGTTGGTTCTTTCACTGGTTATGCTTTGGTTTGGTGGAGTGAATATTGTCGGTTACACCCTGATTATATACCTACTACTTGGGATGATTTGAAACTTGCCATGCGACATACTTTCGTCCCTGCTTATTATACTCGTGACATGATTAAGAAGTTGCAACACTTAAAACAAGGTAGTGAAACTGTAACAAAATATTATGATGATTTACAAACTACCTTGTTGCATTCGTCTTTAGAAGAAAGTGAAGATGATTTTATGGATAGATTTTGGGGAGGATTAAACCGTGATATTCAAGAGATACTAATTCATGAAGAGTGTTATCCTATGGACCATTTGTTTCATCTTGCTTGCAAAGCTGAACAGGAAATAAAACGATGTGTTGGCCACGAGGAGAACAAGCGCACGGTGCACATTCCAAGAGTTGATATGATTGTTCCTTCAACTACTAGGCATACTATGACAACCACATCCGTTGTTGTCAGGACTACATCACCTCCACCATGTGACACATCGCCCTCGAGAGTGGCTACATCATCTGAGTTGATCATAAGAGGTAATGACAAAGGTACTGATCTTCCATCTCTACATGAGAATGATGAATGCCTTGTCAATTCGAATGCACCATCTGATGAGCTACCCACTACTTTGATCACACCACCTATTTTAGAGGACTATGTTGATAATTTGACTTTGCCATGTGATCAAACAACTGAAATACCAACAATTTTGAGTGCACCCATTGAATTAACTATTGATGCAAAAGAACCAATGTTTAATCATTTTGATATGACCTCTAATCTTGGTGATGATTCTGTGTTGAATGACTTATTGCATGTTTGCTTATTTAAGCATGTTGTAGCATGTAAATTTGATGCAAGTAAGGTTTATTCACCAATGTTGGGATGGTTTAATGATGAACATTGTCAATCTTTTGAAATGAATAAGAGCTTCACTTATATGTGCAAACTGAGTTGCAATATTTTCATGCCTTCTACTTCTTGTGCTAATTTTTTGGCTTTAGATTTTATGAACTATGCAAGTTACTCATCTATTCATGTGTCATATATGCAAAAATCAAGGGAAGTAAAAATGGATGACATATACATATACAACATGTACACCTTGTCTCTTTTGTTAGCCACATTTCAGATTAAGCAACGCCGAGGACGGCTTTATTTTCAAGAAGGGGAGGATGATGTGGACATGACTACCTTGGATACGACCAAAAGTATTGCATATATGCATATTTGTCAGGTGATTTCTAGTGCAAACTATTGAATAATCTATTTATGTTATCCAGAACAAAAATACTTCACACACTTTTGTGTTTTGTCTAATTGCAGGTGTATGGGACATTTGTACAATCCACATATGAAGATAAGGAAGAAAGAGATGTTTATTTGCTGTCCAAAAAGTTCTCTCACGTCACTTTTGGCCCAAGAGAAGATAGAGTCCAAGTCTCTCACGTTCTGGATTCAGATTCAGACTGCACAGACATACCTGACTCAAAACGCACACAAGTTTTTCATACGGACTCCGAATTGGGTGATTCTTTTTTTCTTGGAAACTAGATTTCGTGCAATTTCCAACCCAATTGGAATCACCTTCAAATTCGTCCGGAGCGTTGAGTTGTGGACGAAACAATCTGATGCTGCAGCAGAATCCGAGTCAAACTACAAGTCCAAAGGTGTTACATCACCTCCACTTGGGCCCATTGGCCTTGTACGACCTAGATTTAGTTTTAGGCTGCCTTGGGACATCCTCCCACCTCCTTGGCCACCACCCCTTGCTCCTATATAAGTAGATCCATCTAGTAGCTTTTCCTTGGGATTTGTTTAGTTAAAAGTTAGCCATTGCAACTTCGTGTACTTCGTTTGTGTCCAACGACCAGACCAAGACCGCTTATGGATCCCCACCTTTATCAATACTTCATATATACTCGCAATATTCAGATTGCTTTTATCATATTCTTGCTTGTTCTTCGATTGCTTGCAGGAATAGACCTTCGTGGTTAGGTTGATTGTGCTCCGGCGTGGTCAATAACCTCTCAGAGTTGGTTTAGCGATTGCTAAGGCGCAACGTCGTGCACGTTTGTAGTCGGATCGTCAAAGTCATCTTCACCAAATCGATAGTTATCATCTCATCGAAAGATCGGGACACCCCCGCCTCTATCACCGGATGTCCGGTTCCTATAGCTTCTTCTGAAGATGCCTGGCCTTGTGGATCTCCAGGGGCCGGATGTCCTAGGTCCTGGCCAGATGTCCGGTGCCTGGAGGCTGTTCTCGCCTTCTTCCATTGGTTCTCTTCTTCCATGGACTTGGGGTCTTGACCATCTTCATGTGCATCCTCGGGAGGGTCCTCTTGGTACCTAATCATGCACAACATTTCGGATTGAGGTAGTAGTCGTGTCTCGAGTGGATCGTATGTGATATCACTAAAGAAAGAAGTGACCTCATTCTTGAGAGCTCTAGCTCGTGCTCGTGTCATAGGTCCTCTTGGCTCTTGATGTGACGAAGGTAGGTCCATGGCGATGACCGAAGGATGCTCCGCATCAGAATGCCTCTACAATCAACACACATATGCGATGTACCATCCTTTTACGACAATAGAATAATAGGAACAACACAAGGACTAAGGGGTTCGCATATATAACCTTTGTCGAGAAGCTTTTGTACTTGACGCATAATCTCCTTCGTCTCCTCTGGATTGGTACGGTATGGCGCACGGTTTGGCAGTGAAGCACCGGGAATTAAGTCAATCTGATGCTCAATCCCTCGAATAGGCGGTAATCCCGGTGGCACGTCTTGTGGAAAGACGTCAGCGAACTCCTGCAAAATGTTAGTGACAGCAGGAGGCAAAGAGGAAGGCACGTCCTCGAATGAAAATAATGCTCCTTTGCACACAAAAGCAAAGCAAACAGATTTGCTGAAATCTAGCTCATCAATATCAGATTTGGTGGCAAATAAACATGCACTTTTCAATTTAATTTCAGAAGCAACACTAGATGGTTTATTATTAGGCTTCATTTGTTGCTCAAATTCTTTTGCCACAATCTGATTTTCACTCTTATTCTTCTCCTGTTTTGCTTTGTTAGCTCTATTAATATCATCTTTCAAAATGGAATCAGGAGTCATAGGAAGCAAAGTAATATTTTTATCCTTATGAACAGTATACTGATTGTTTCTACCATGGTGCACGGAATTTTTATCAAATTGCCATGGTCTACCCAGTAATAAGGAACATGCTTGCATAGGTACCACATCACAATCAACATAATCAGCATATGTAGAGATACAAAAATGCACACGAATAGTACGTGTTTCCTTAACCTTGCAACTGTTGTTGAACCATTGGATGTAGTAAGGATGTGGATGTGGTCTTGTGGTGACAGAAAGCTTGTCCACCATCTCCATGCTAGCCAAGTTGTTGCAGCTCCCTCCGTCTATGATGACACGCACAGAACGTTCCTTCACAATCCCTTTGTATGGAACAAATTATGCCTCTGATTTTGCTCAGCTTGTGTGACCTGCACACTCAAAACACGTTGAGCAACTAAACATTCATACCTGTCAGCATCTTCAGGAGCCATGTATTGCGTCTCATGATCAGAATCATCTCCACCGTGTTCTTCACGTGTAATAAGAGCCAAAGTCTCCTCATCATAGTCACTAGCAGACTCATACCCACCATCCTCAGTAGCAATCATCACACGCTGAGATTTGCATTCTCTTGCATAATGACCTCTTCCCTTACAACGATGACAAATAATATCACTTGTGTGCCCAGTTGATGCCATGGAAGAAGAGCTCTGTGCAGGCCCGGCAGGTGCGCTCTTGGCAGATAGTGGTGGTTGTGCCTGCTTTCTTGTATCACGGCTGGAGGTGGCACCTAATGGAGGTGCTGGTGCAGTGGAAGTAGAAGATGCACGTGGTGTCCATGATGACGGTCGACCTACAGAAAAGTTAGTTCGCTCCAATGCGTGTCGATCCTGCACTTCATGTTCAACTTTACAAGCAAGATGGAATAAACAAGTGATATTAGTATACTCCTTATACTCTAGAATGGTCTGAATATCTCTATTTCCACCCACAAAACGTGCAAGCATAGCTTCATTCTCCTCAACAATACCACATCTAATCATGCCAGTTAGTAATTCCTGATAATATTCTTCTACAGAATTTTTCCCTTGTCTTAAGCGCTGCAATTTTTGAAGCAATTCACGTTGATAATATGGTGGAACCCAACGAGTACGCATAGCAGTTTTCAAAGCAGCCCAAGTAGTTGGAATAAGATATAATCTACAATGTTCAGACCACCATACACATGCAAAACTAGTGAAAGCACAAACATCAGCGACAACACGTCTCTCCTCAGGATATTGTAAACATGTAAATCGTTGTTCAGTTTCTAACTCCCATGTAAGATATATATCAGGAACATATCTACCCTCAAATGGTGGAATATTCAATTTCAGTTTAGGAAGATGGTCATGATCTTGTACCTGAGGGAGAGCCCTACCATTGTGATTATTTGCATGTGGACGACCTGGTGGTTGTTGTGCTGGTGGTTGCACGTAGTTCTGATTTTGATCAACCTCATCCTCGTAATCTCCCGCACAATCATCCTCCGCATCAGGAGCAGGAGCCATAGAAGTATCAACAGCAGCACTAACAGTTTGGCTAGGCTGAAGAAGGACACGGCTCGCTCAGCAGAGGGCTGTTTCGTGACGTGGAGGTAGTAGTTGTTGTTGTTGCAGAGGTGCAGCAGGTGCAGCGGGTGGAAGACGCGCAAGCAGTTCATTAAATCTATTATCGAGCTTTGTTTCGAACGTCTTCTCAAGGCCAGTGATCTTCTCCATGGCCTCTTCAAAATTGTTCAGCACATCTTGCACCTGTTCAGTCATCATTTGCTGAAACTTATCATGAAGCTCTTTGTTCGTTAAGTTCTCCCCGTCAATCTCGTTGGCTTGTGATCCTGGCATGGTTAGTAGCTACAGAAACACACAAGAATACGATCCTACAGACTACTAACAAGTGGTGGTGGGTGTCACAAATCCGTCAAGCAAAACTCAAATTCTTACCAGTTCTTATCCAGCAGCAGGCGGTGATCGGAAACCGTTGTAATCAAAACTCTCAAAGCTTGGATAGAGCGATTACTAGGGAGAGTCAAACACACGACGTAGATGTATGTGGAGCTGGGAATGCTTATAATATGGTAGCAAAAAGGATCAGCAATAATCAATTCAGAGATGCATAGTTGAATAAATGCTCAACGACGGTACTATGCTGGTCCTATGCTAGACCGTGCTAGAGACGCAAGCCTAGAACACTAACAAAATCACGATGCTGCATGTAAACAAGGGAGAAGCACACTCTGGAAATTTTTTGAGAGGTTACTGACCACGCCGGAGCACGATAAACCTAACAACGAAGGTCTATTTCCTGCAAGCAAATGAAGAACAAGCAAGAAACTAAGATTGCAATCTGGATATTGCGAATAACAGAGGAAAGCTTTATTAATGAAGGTGGGGTTCTATGATGCCTTTGTCTGGTCATTGAACACAAACGAAGTACGCGAAGTTGTAGCTATGGCGAACTTTTAATCTAAACAAAACCCAAAGTCTAACGGTGCCCTAAGGGCTGTATATATGGAGGAAGAGGGGGGGAATTTCGTGGCCCTTGGTGGAGGAGCCCGAAATCAACCCTATCTCTTGTTTCCCACACATACGGACACTAAAAATAGCCTATACTTATGTATTTCGAAGTTTACATGGGCCTGGCCCAATAATAAGGTGACGCAACACCTAGAATAGCCTCGGGACGAAATTTATGAAGTGACATCTTGTATATTTTGTCCAAGGCTTCATGCACCCATTATGGTGGCTTCAAAGTCCTGAAATCATCAATTGTAACTCCGTTCTTGTTCCCCTTGCGCATGCCATCATCTCCATGCTTGTTCTTGCTCCAATGTTTATCATTCTCCAAGCTAGGCCCTTCATTTGTAAGCAAAACAAATGTATCCAATTTAGGCAGCATCATATTCTCATGAACATTAGAAATCATTACCAAGAAACGAAAGTACCTGATAACTTAATTGGCGTGCGCGAGCTCTAGTAATTTGTCCAGTATATGTGGCAGTAGGGGCTGCGGGTGTAACAATGGTATTGATGTCCTCATCACAATGCTTGCAAGGCTTATAGTGGTGAGCATTACCGAGAGGGCCTAGAGATACCTCTCCGAAACACGGATTGACAAATCCTAACCTTGATCTATGCCAACCCAATAAACACCTTCGGAGACACCTATAGAGCATCTTTATAATCACCCTTTTAAGTTGTGACGTTTGATAGCACACAAGGTGTTCCTCCGGTATTCAGGAGTTGCATAATCTCATAGTCTGAGGAACATGTATAAGTCATGAAGAAAGCAGTAGCAATGAAACTGTAGCGATCAAAATGCTAAGCTAAGGGATGGGTCATGTCCATCACATCATTCTTCTAATGATGTGATCCCGTTCATCAAATGACAACACATGTCTATGGTTAGGAAACATAACCATCTTTGATTAGCGATCTAGTCAAGTAGAGGCATACTAGGGACAATATGTTTTGTCTATGTATTCACACATGTACTAAGTTTTCGGTTAATACAATTCTAGCATGAATAATAAACATTTATCATGAAATAAGGAAATAAATAATAACTTCATTATTGCCTCTAGGGCATATTTCCTTCAATCTAACCATAGCATGAAACGTATGGATCCAAATCAGCCCCTTATGGGATAACACATAAACTAGGGTTTAAGCTGATGTAGGGTAGAACCATAGATGCCCGATCTTTCACGATTGGAGGGGATCCTACAAAAAACACGAAGAACACGAGGGGGAAAACGAGGGGAACACGATGGAAAACACGAGAAAAATCACTCAACCAACAAGATATGGTCACACATATGCTAGATCCTCGAAACACAAAGAGTGATACATGATTCAAGGTCAACAAAGGATGATACGAAGGGTCTTCCCCGTGAGGAGGTCTTGAAGGGTCTTCCCATGATGGGGTCTTGAATCCGCTTGGGGGATCTTCTCCGAAGAGGTCGTGAGCTCCGAGGAGAAGTAACCAAGTGGATGAGCAAATCTCTATCTCAAATATGAGCTATCACATTGTTAACCCTAACTACGAGGTGGAGGAGTATATATTGTCTAGGTCCACGAAGGGGTAAGTGGGAGAGGGGTACATGGGCCTCGGGCCCGATCTCTGTGCGCAGACAGGCGTCGGACATCCGATGATTGTCGATCGTCCGGTCGCTCGCGGGCGCCCGGTCGTCCGGAAGTCTTTGGACTTCCGATGTTTTGGCTCTGGTCCGGTCAATGTCGGTCGTCCGGTCGGCGTCGGTTGTCCGGGCGCTGATGAGTGTCGGACGTCCGGTGTTTGGCGGTCGTCTGGGCGCTGTAGGTTGCCTCGGCTGGAGTCGATCTGGCTGGTGAGTCTCTAGGCGTCGGACGTCCGGAGATCGTTGGTCGTCCGGTGGCTGTCGGTCGTCCGAGCACTGTAGCTTCCTGGCAGCTCTTCCTCTTATTCCTCGCGCTTGGTGTCCTTGCCGTCTTGTCCAATGCTCCTAGCTGATCCATGGCCTTCCTCCTGGTTCCTGGACATCCGTAGCACATATGTTTGAGGTAGCAGCCATGTCTCACATGTGGAAAGTGACAATTCGGAGAGGAGCGACTTCACGTTGTGTCCTATGGCGTATGTTCGAGGTCTCGTCATATGTCCTGATGAGGACATCAATACCATTGTTACACCCACAGCCCCTACTGCTACATATACTGGACCAATTACTAGAGCTCGCGCACGCCAATTAAATTATCAGGTACTTTCGTTTCTTGGTAATGATTCTAATGTTCATGAGAATATGATGCTGCCTAAATTGGATACATTTGTTTTGCTTACAAATGAAGGGCCTAGCTTGGAGAAGGATGGACATTGGAGCAAGAGCAAGCATGGAGAAGATGCCATGCACAAGGGGAACCAGAACGGAGTTACAAGTGATGATTTCAGGACTTTGAAGCCACCATAAGAGTGCATGAAGCCTTGGACGAAATATACAAGATGCCACTTCATAAATTTCGTCCAGAGGCTATTATAGGTGCTGCGTCACCTTATTATTGGGCCCGGCCCATGTAATTTCGAAATACATAAGTATAGGCTATTTTTAGAGTCCGTATGTGTGGGGAAACAAGAGATAGGGTTGATTTCGGACCCCTCCACCAAGGGCCACGAAATTCCCCCTCTCTTCCTCCATATATACAGCCCTTAGGGCACCGTTTAGACTTTGGGTTTTGTTTAGATTAAAAGTTCGCCATAGCTGCAACTTCGCGTACTTCGTTTGTGTTCAACGACCAGACAAAGGCGTCACAGAACCCCACCTTGATCAATAAAGCTTTCATCTTATATTCGCAATATCCAGATTGCAATCTTAGTTTCTTGCTTGTTCTTCGTTTGCTCGCAGGAAACAGACCCTCGTGGTCAGGTTGATCGTGCTCCGGCGTGGTCAATAACCTCTCGGAGTTGGTTTAGCGATTGCTAAGGCGCGACGTCCTCGCACGTTCGTAGTCGGATCGTCAAAGTCGACTTCCACCAAAGCGATATCCATCATCTCATCGAAAGACGGGACACCTTGGCCTCTATCAAGTCGTATCAGATTTCCAGGTTGCTCGGTGAGATTTTCCAGTTTTTCGTAGTTTAGATCGAGTCTGTTCTTCATACCTATAGTCCACGAAAAAGCCACAAAAAAAATTTAGGGTTAGTTCATCATATCCGAACCAATCTGAGCCTTTGCATAATCTTTTTAGGGTTTTGCTTTGTTGAATTTGCGGTTGCATCGTCGGTCTAGTTGCTGGTCTTAGAGTCTAGTCTTTTAGAGTTTCGAGTTCTGGTCATAAGTTGTCACGCCGCCGCTGCACCATCATCATCGCCCCTGCCATCTACCACCACCACTCCGAATCCGTATCCATATACCACCACCAATCCGTGTCCATATACCACCACCGATCCATATCCATATACTACCACCGCTACCACCACCACTGCCATATACCACAACCATATATCCACCACCAATCCGAGTTCCTTGCTTATTAGGTTTGTTTTCGGGATCCATCTAGTTTCCGATTCGTGTTTCCTTGCCGGAGTAGGTTTCGGAAAAAAAAAGAGTCTGGAAACCACGCTCCGTTTAGGCCCAAAATTTTTCGAAAACGCATTTTTCGAAAAATTTTCTGGCTATCCTATTTTTAGGTGTTTCTGAGTGTTTTGAGACAGGTGCCATTATAGGAAGTTTTTTTTGACCCGTTTCCAGTTTTTGGGTCCGGGCAGTCGAAAAAATGAAAAAAAAAATTGGTCGAAAAAATTTCGTGCCCATCCTGTCAGTTTGACCTAGGAAGAGTTTTGAGACACTCGCCATTATAGTGATTTTTTTCGCAAAAAAAAAAAAAAAAGAGCAGCGCAAAAAAAAAAGAGCGCAAAAAAAAAAGAGCGAAAAAAAAAATCCAGAGTGTGCTTTTCCCTTGTTTACGTGCAGCGCCGTGATTTTGTTAGTGTTCTAGGCTCGCGTCTCTAGCACGGTCTAGCCTAGGACCAGCACAGTACCGTCGTTGAGCGTTTATTCAACTTTGCATCTCTGAATTGATTATTGCTGATCCTTTTTGCTACCATATTATAAGCCTTCCCAGCTCCACATACATCTACGTCGTGCGTTTGACTCTCCCTGGTACTCGCTCTATCCAAGCTTTGAGAGTTTTTGACTACAACGGTTGCCGATCACCGCCTGCTGCTGGGTAAGAACTGGTAAGAATTTGAGTTTTGCTTGACGGATTTGTGACACCCACCACCACCACTTGTTCGTAGTCTGTAGGATCATATTCTTGTGTGTTTCTATTGCTGCTAACCATGCCAGGATCACAAGCCGACGTGACTGACTGGGAGAATTTATCGAACAAGGAGCTTCATGATAAGTTTCAGCAAATGATGAGTGGACAGGTGCAAGATGTGCTAAACAGATTTGAAGAGGCCATGGAGAAGATAGATGGCATGGAGAAGACGTTCGAAACAAAGCTCGATAACAAATTTAATGAATTGCTCGCGCGTCTTCCACCACCACCACCCGCTGCACCTAACGCACCTCTCCAACAACAACAACAACAACAACAACGCATCCTTTCGAATCAGTATGGACGAGCGAGGCGTGTTCCTATTGAGGATGGCCAAACTTCTGGTGCTGTTGTTCATGTTGTTGATGCTTCTTTCGCCCCTGCTACTGCTGCTGCTGGTACCCAGGAGGATGTTGAGTATGCGGGCGATTATGAGGATGAGGTTGATCAAAATCAGCACTACGTGCAGCCACCAGCACCACCACCACCAGGTCGACCTCAGGTATATATTCGTAATGGTAGGCCTGCACCACCACCTCAGGTACGAGATGATGTCCATATTCCTAAACTGAAATTGAATATTCCACCATTTGAGGGTAGATATGTTCCTGATATATATCTTACTTGGGAGTTAGAAACTGAACAACGTTTTACATGTTTACAATATCCCGAGGAGAGACGGGTTGCTGCTGCTGTTTGTGCTTTCACTAGTTTTGCATGTGTATGGTGGTCTGAACATTGTAGATTATATCCTATTCCCGCTACTTGGGCTGCTTTGAAAACTGCTATGCGTACTCGTTGGGTTCCACCATATTATCAACGTGAATTGCTTCAAAAATTACAGCGCTTAAGACAAGGAAAAAATTCTGTAGAAGAATATTATCAGGAATTACAAACTGGCATGATTAGATGTGGTATTGTTGAGGAGAATGAAGCTATGCTTGCACGTTTTCTGGGTGGACTAAATAGAGAGATTCAGACCATTCTAGACTATAAGGAGTATACTAATATCACTCGTTTATTCCATCTTGCTTGTAAAGCTGAACGTGAAGTACAGGATCGACAGGCATTGGCGCGGACTAACTTTTCTGCAGGTCGACCTTCATCATGGACACCACGTGCATCATCTACTTCCTCCCGTTCTGCTACACCGGCGCCTCCGTCGGCTGCCACCTCCAACCGTGATACAATAAAGCAGGCACAATCACCACTATCTGCCAAGAGCACACCTTCTGGGCCTGCAAAGAGCTCTTCTTCATCCATGGCATCAACAGGGCAAACACATGATATTATTTGTCGACGTTGCAAGGGTGGAGGTCATTATGCGAGAGAATGCCCATCTAAGCGTGTGATGATTGTTACTGAGGATGGTGGGTATGAGTCCGCTAGTGACTTTGATGAGGAGACTTTGGCTCTTATTACACGTGACGAACACGGTGGAGACGATTCTGATCATGACACGCAATACATGGCTCCTGAAGATGCTGACAGGTATGAATGTTTAGTTGCTCAACGTGTTTTGAGTGTGCAGGTTACACAAGCTGAGCAAAATCAGAGGCATAATTTGTTCCATACAAAGGGAGTTGTGAAGGAACGTTCTGTTCGCGTGATCATAGATGGAGGGAGTTGCAACAACTTGGCTAGCATGGAGATGGTGGAGAAGCTATCTCTCACCACAAGACCACATCCACATCCTTACTACATCCAATGGTTCAACAACAGCGGCAAGGTTAAGGTAACACGTACTGTTCGTGTACATTTTAGTATCTCTACATCTGCTGATTATGTTGATTGTGATGTGGTACCTATGCAAGCATGTTCCTTATTACTTGGTAGACCATGGCAATTTGATAAAAATTCTATTCACCATGGTAGAAACAATCAGTATACTCTTGTTCATAAGGATAAAAATATTACTTTGCTTCCTATGACTCCTGATTCCATTTTGAAAGATGATATTAATAGAGCTAATAAAGCAAAACAGGAGAAAACTAAGAGTGAAAATCAGATTGTGGCAAAAGAATTTGAGCAACAAATGCAGCCTAATAATAATAAACAATCTAGTGTTGCTTCTGAAATTAAATTGAAAAGTGCATGTTTACTTGCCACCAAATCTGATATTGATGATCTAGATTTTAGCAAATCTGTTTGCTATGCTTTTGTGTGCAAAGAGGCATTATTTTCATTCGAGGACGTGGCTTCCTCTTTGCCTCCTGCTATCACTAACATTTTGCAGGAGTTCGCTGACGTCTTTCCACAAGACGTGCCACCGGGATTACCGCCTATTCGAGGGATTGAGCATCAGATTGACTTAATTCCCGGTGCTTCACTGCCAAATCGTGCACCATACCGTACCAATCCAGAGGAGACGAAGGAGATTATGCGTCAAGTACAAGAGCTTCTCGACAAAGGTTATATACGCGAATCCCTTAGTCCTTGTGCTGTTCCTATTATTCTAGTGCCGAAAAAGGATGGTACATCACGTATGTGCGTTGATTGTAGAGGCATTAATAATATTACTATTCGTTATCGTCATCCTATTCCTAGGCTAGATGATATGCTTGATGAATTGAGTGGCTCTACAATATTCTCCAAAGTTGATTTGCGTAGTGGATACCATCAAATTCGTATGAAATTGGGAGATGAATGGAAAACAGCATTTAAAACTAAGTTTGGATTATATGAGTGGTTAGTCATGCCTTTTGGGTTAACTAATGCACCTAGTACTTTCATGAGGTTAATGAACGAAGTTTTACGTGCTTTCATTGGACGATTTGTGGTAGTTTACTTTGATGACATATTGATTTATAGCAAATCTTTGGAGGAACATTTGGAACATTTACGTGCTGTTTTTATTGCTCTACGTGATGCACGTTTGTTTGGTAACCTTGGAAAGTGCACCTTTTGCACCGACCGAGTATCTTTTCTTGGCTATGTTGTTACTCCACAGGGAATTGAAGTTGATAAAGCCAAGATTGAAGCTATTGAGAGTTGGCCGCAACCCAAAACGGTCACACAAGTGAGGAGTTTCCTTGGCCTCGCTGGATTCTATAGGCGTTTTGTGAGAGATTTCAGCACCATTGCTGCACCTCTCAATGAGCTTACAAAGAAAGATGTGCCTTTTCTGTGGGGTACCGCACAGGAAGAAGCCTTCACGGTATTGAAAGATAAGTTGACACATGCTCCTTTACTCCAACTTCCTGATTTTAATAAGACTTTTGAGCTTGAATGTGATGCTAGTGGAATTGGATTAGGAGGTGTGTTATTACAAGATGGCAAACCTGTTGCATACTTTTCTGAAAAATTGAGTGGGCCTAGTCTGAATTATTCTACTTATGATAAAGAATTATATGCTCTTGTTCGGACTTTAGAAACATGGCAACATTATTTATGGCCCAAAGAATTTGTTATACATTCTGATCATGAATCTTTGAAACATATTAAAAGTCAAGCTAAACTGAATCGTAGACATGCTAAATGGGTTGAATTCATTGAGACTTTCCCTTATGTCATTAAACACAAGAAGGGAAAAGAAAATGTTATTGCTGATGCATTGTCTCGTCGCTATACTATGCTTTCACAACTTGACTTCAAAATATTTGGTTTGGAGACCATCAAAGATCAATATGTGCATGATGCTGATTTTAAAGATGTAATGCAGAATTGTAAAGAAGGAAGAATGTGGAACAAGTTTGTCGTTAACGATGGATTTGTGTTTCGTGCTAACAAGCTATGCATTCCAGCTAGCTCCGTTCGTCTTTTGCTGTTGCAGGAGGCGCATGGGGGAGGATTAATGGGACACTTTGGCGTGAAGAAGACGGAGGACGTACTTGCTACACATTTCTTTTGGCCAAAGATGAGACGGGATGTTGAGCGTTTTGTTGCTCGCTGCACTACATGTCAAAAAGCTAAGTCACGACTCAATCCTCATGGTTTATATATGCCTTTGCCTGTACCTAGTGTTCCTTGGGAGGATATATCTATGGACTTTGTTTTAGGTTTACCTCGAACAAAGAAGGGGAGGGATAGCATATTTGTTGTCGTGGATAGATTCTCGAAAATGGCACACTTTATACCATGTCATAAAAGCGATGATGCTGTTAATGTTGCTGATTTGTTCTTTCGTGAAATTATTCGCTTGCATGGTGTGCCAAATACTATTGTTTCAGATCGTGATACTAAATTTCTTAGCCACTTTTGGAGATGTTTATGGGCTAAGTTGGGGACTAAACTGCTATTTAGTACTACTTGTCACCCCCAAACTGATGGACAAACTGAAGTAGTCAATAGAACATTGTCTACTATGCTTAGGGCTGTTTTGAAGAATAATAAGAAAATGTGGGAAGAATGCTTGCCTCATATTGAATTTGCTTATAATCGTTCATTGCATTCTACTACTAAGATGTGCCCTTTTGAAATTGTGTATGGTTTCCTACCTCGTGCACCTATTGATTTGTTGCCTCTTCCATCTTCGGAGAAGGTTAATTTTGATGCTAAAGAACGTGCTGAATTGATTTTAAAAATGCATGAGTTAACTAAGGAAAACATTGAGCGTATGAATGCTAAATATAAACTTGCTGGAGATAAGGGTAGAAAACATGTTGTGTTTGCACCTGGAGATCTTGTTTGGTTACATTTGCGTAAGGATAGATTTCCTGATTTGCGCAAATCAAAGCTAATGCCACGTGCTGCTGGTCCCTTTAAGGTGTTGGAGAAAGTAAATGATAATGCATATAAACTTGAGTTGCCTGCAGATTTTGGGGTTAGTCCCACTTTTAACATTGCAGATTTGAAGCCTTATTTGGGTGAGGAAAATGAGCTTCCGTCGAGGACGACTTCATTTCAAGAAGGGGAGGATGATGAGGACATCAATACCATTGTTACACCCACAGCCCCTACTGCTACATATACTGGACCAATTACTAGAGCTCGCGCACGCCAATTAAATTATCAGGTACTTTCGTTTCTTGGTAATGATTCTAATGTTCATGAGAATATGATGCTGCCTAAATTGGATACATTTGTTTTGCTTACAAATGAAGGGCCTAGCTTGGAGAAGGATGGACATTGGAGCAAGAGCAAGCATGGAGAAGATGCCATGCACAAGGGGAACCAGAATGGAGTTACAAGTGATGATTTCAGGACTTTGAAGCCACCATAAGAGTGCATGAAGCCTTGGACGAAATATACAAGATGCCACTTCATAAATTTCGTCCAGAGGCTATTATAGGTGCTGCGTCACCTTATTATTGGGCCAGGCCCATGTAATTTCGAAATACATAAGTATAGGCTATTTTTAGAGTCCGTATGTGTGGGGAAACAAGAGATAGGGTTGATTTCGGACCCCTCCACCAAGGGCCACGAAATTCCCCCTCTCTTCCTCCATATATACAGCCCTTAGGGCACCGTTTAGACTTTGGGTTTTGTTTAGATTAAAAGTTCGCCATAGCTGCAACTTCGCGTACTTCGTTTGTGTTCAACGACCAGACAAAGGCGTCACAGAACCCCACCTTGATCAATAAAGCTTTCATCTTATATTCGCAATATCCAGATTGCAATCTTAGTTTCTTGCTTGTTCTTCGTTTGCTCGCAGGAAACAGACCCTCGTGGTCAGGTTGATCGTGCTCCGGCGTGGTCAATAACCTCTCGGAGTTGGTTTAGCGATTGCTAAGGCGCGACGTCCTCGCACGTTCGTAGTCGGATCGTCAAAGTCGACTTCCACCAAAGCGATATCCATCATCTCATCGAAAGACGGGACACCTTTGCCTCTATCATGTCCTCTTGGGGTTTGAAGAGTAGTCGGAGTGTACATGGGGATGAACGCTGATGAGGACATGACTACCTTGGATATGACCAAAAATATTGCATATATGCATATTTGTCAGGTGATTTCTAGTGCAAACTATTCAATAATCTATTTATGTTATCCAGAACAAAAATACTTCACACACTTTTGTGTTTTGTCTAATTGCAGGTGTATGGGACATTTGTACAATCCACATATGAAGATAAGGAAGAAAGAGATGTTTATTTGCTGTCCAAAAAGTTCTCTCACGTCACTTTTGGCCCAAGAGAAGATAGAGTCCAAGTCTCTCACGTTCTGGATTCAGATTCGGACTGCACAGACATACCTGACTCAAAACGCACACAAGTTTTTCATACGGACTCCGAATTGGGTGATTCTTTTTTTGTTAGAAACTAGATTTCGTGCACTTTCCAACCCAATTGGAATCACCTTCAAATTCGTCCGGAGCGTTGAGTTGTGGACGAAACAATCTGATGCTGCAGCAGAATCCGAGTCAAACTACAAGTCCAAAGGTGTTACATCACCTCCACTTGGGCCCATTGGCCTTGTACGACCTAGATTTAGTTTTAGGCTGCCTTGGGACGTCCTCCCACCTCCTTGGCCGCCACCCCTTGCTCCTATATAAGTAGATCCATCTAGTAGCTTTTCCTTGGGATTTGTTTAGTTAAAAGTTAGCCATTGCAACTTCGTGTACTTCGTTTGTGTCCAACGACCAGACCAAGACCGCTTACGGATCCCCACCTTTATCAATACTTCATATATACTCGCAATATTCAGATTGCTTTTATCATATTCTTGCTTGTTCTTCGATTGCTTGCAGGAATAGACCTTCGTGGTCAGGTTGATTGTGCTCCGGCGTGGTCAATAACCTATCGGAGTTGGTTTAGCGATTGCTAAGGCGTAACGTCGTGCACGTTTGTAGTCGGATCGTCAAAGTCATCTTCACCAAATCGATAGTTATCATCTCATCGAAAGATCGGGACACCCCTGCCTCTATCAAGTGGTATCAGTTTTCAGGTTGCTCGGTGAGAATTTCTAGTTTTCCTAGATTAGATTTATTTTCTTACCTATTGTCCAAGAAAAAGCCACAAAAAAGAGTTAGATCTATTCATCCTTGGTCCAAGCCAGTCTGAGCCTTTGCAATTTTCTTTTCATTGCTTGCATAGTTGAATTATCGGTTGCATCGTCGTGTCGAGTTGCTGGTCTTAGTGTCTAGTTCGTTTAGAGTTTCGAGTTCTGTTCACATTAGTCACGCCACCGCTGCATCATTATCTCTTCCGCTGTCCACCACCCATCCATCAATTTCCACCACGTGCTACCCACCATTCATTGTCATAATAATAGTTGAGATCGTTCACATCTTCACTTGATCCAATCTGCAACTTATCTAGTTTGTTTTGGAAAGAGGGAGAAAAAAAAGAGAAAAAAAAGTCAGAGAAAAAAAGGAGAAAAAAATCAAAAAAATCGGCACAAACTTTTTCAGAGGAAAGTTGGAGACAAAGTTGTTGTATATCCTGCTTGGCAGTTGTTTTCATCATTATCTTCACTGCCGTTGAGATCTTCACTTATATCTTGCTGTCAAGAGCTACTTAGTATCCTTCATTGATGCTAGTTGTGCTACGCCGTGACCTCATTAGTGTTCTAGGCTCGCGTCTCTAGTCCGGTCTAGCCTAGGACCAGCACAGTACCGTCGTTGAGCGTTTATTCAACATTGCATCTTTGAATTGATTATTGCTAATCTTTTGCTACCATATATAGCCAACCCAGCTCCACATATTTCTACACCGTGTATACGTACGCTCCCCTGGCAATCGCTTTACTCAATATTCGGAGTTACTTGACACCGCTAGTTGCCGATCACCGCCTGCTGCATGGTAAGAACTTGTAAGACATTGATATTTGCTTTACTGTGAGCGTTTTACCACCACATCCTAGTAGTTATAGGAACATTATTTTTGGGTTTTGTTTCTTGTTCTACTAATCATGACAGGATCCAGAGTCAATTCATGGGCTTTGTCGATCGCGGGAGACGTGCCACCACCTTTGCAAATACCACAACCGTCACGAGAGGTGCACAAACATCCAAATGCACATGATCAGGTTAATGTATCTATACCACCATTTAATGGCCGTCTTAAACCTGCTTTATATATTGAATGGGAGTTCGACATAAAAAATATATTTGCTTCCCATAATTTCGATGAACATAAAAAGGTTAAGGTTGCGGTTGGTTCTTTCACTGGTTATGCTTTGGTTTGGTGGAGTGAATATTGTCGGTTACACCCTGATTATATACCTACTACTTGGGATGATTTGAAACTTGCCATGCGACATACTTTTGTCCCTGCTTATTATACTCGTGACATGATTAAGAAGTTGCAACACTTAAAACAAGGTAGTGAAACTGTAACAAAATATTATGATGATTTACAAACTACCTTGTTGCATTCCTCTTTAGAAGAAAGTGAAGATGATTTTATGGATAGATTTTGGGGAGGATTAAACCGTGATATTCAAGAGATACTAATTCATGAAGAGTGTTATCCTATGGACCATTTGTTTCATCTTGCTTGCAAAGCTGAACAGGAAATAAAACGATGTGTTGGCCACGAGGAGAACAAGCGCACGGTGCACATTCCAAGAGTTGATATGATTGTTCCTTCAACTACTAGGCATACTATGACAACCACATCCGTTGTTGTCAGGACTACATCACCTCCACCAATGTGACACATCGCCCTCGAGAGTGGCTACATCATCTGAGTTGATCATAAGAGGTAATGACAAAGGTACTAATCTTCCATCTCTACATGAGAATGATGAATGCCTTGTCAATTTGAATGCACCATCTGATGAGCTACCCACTACTTTGATCACACCACCTATTTTAGAGGACTACGTTGATAATTTGACTTTGCCATGTGATCAAACAACTGAAATACCAACAATTTTGAGTGCACCCATTGAATTAACTATTGATGCAAAAGAACCAATGTTTAATCATTTTGATATGACCTCTAATCTTGGTGATGATTCTGTGTTGAATGACTTATTGCATGTTTGCTTATTTAAGCATGTTGTAGCATGTAAATTTGATGCAAGTAAGGTTTATTCACCAATGTTGGGATGGTTTAATGATGAACATTGTCAATCTTTTGAAATGAATAAGAGCTTCACTTATATGTGCAAACTGAGTTGCAATATTTTCATGCCTTCTACTTCTTGTGCTAATTTTTTGGCTTTAGATTTTATGAACTATGCAAGTTACTCATCTATTCATGTGTCATATATGCAAAAATCAAGGGAAGTAAAAATGGATGACATATACATATACAACATGTACACCTTGTCTCTTTTGTTAGCCACATTTCAGATTAAGCAACGCCGAGGACGACTTTATTTTCAAGAAGGGGAGGATGATGAGGACATGACTACCTTGGATATGACCAAAAATATTGCATATATGCATATTTGTCAGGTGATTTCTAGTGCAAACTATTCAATAATCTATTTATGTTATCCAGAACAAAAATACTTCACACACTTTTGTGTTTTGTCTAATTGCAGGTGTATGGGACATTTGTACAATCCACATATGAAGATAAGGAAGAAAGAGATGTTTATTTGCTGTCCAAAAAGTTCTCTCACGTCACTTTTGGCCCAAGAGAAGATAGAGTCCAAGTCTCTCACGTTCTGGATTCAGATTCGGACTGCACAGACGTACCTGACTCAAAACACACACAAGTTTTTCATACGGACTCCGAATTGGGTGATTCTTTTTTGTTGGAAACTAGATTTCGTGCACTTTCCAACCCAATTGGAATCACCTTCAAATTCGTTCGGAGCGTTGAGTTGTGGACGAAACAATCTGATGCTGCAGCAGAATCCGAGTCAAACTACAAGTCCAAAGGTGTTACATCACCTCCACTTGGGCCCATTGGCCTTGTACGACCTAGATTTAGTTTTAGGCTGCCTTGGGACGTCCTCCCACCTCCTTGGCCGCCACCCCTTGCTCCTATATAAGTAGATCCATCTAGTAGCTTTTCCTTGGGATTTGTTTAGTTAAAAGTTAGCCATTGCAACTTCGTGTACTTCGTTTGTGTCCAACGACCAGACCAAGACCGCTTACGGATCCCCACCTTTATCAATACTTCATATATACTCGCAATATTCAGATTGCTTTTATCATATTCTTGCTTGTTCTTCGATTGCTTGCAGGAATAGACCTTCGTGGTCAGGTTGATTGTGCTCTGGCGTGGTCAATAACCTATCGGAGTTGGTTTAGCGATTGCTAAGGCGCAACGTCATGCACGTTTGTAGTCGGATCGTCAAAGTCATCTTCACCAAATCGATAGTTATCATCTCATCGAAAGATCGGGACACCCCTGCCTCTATCAAACGCGGAATGCTCTGCATCATCTCCCCCCCTTGGGAAAGATCCGACCTCGGATCGTGATCCTCATCACCATGGAAACGGTTGTCATGGACGGACTTGTAGTTGGACGAAGTTGAAGACATGGCGCAATCCAAATACTCCAAGGTGTCTCCAGAGTGATAGTCATGCAAAAAGAGCAAACACAAGCGACACTCGGAAATACAATGGTTAGCGCACACAAAGTGTCCATCATGTAAGAATGAGTCCGCTCGGCAAGATTGTGCGTGGCAAGACACATGATGCTTATCCAAAAGATGATCTAGAATGATATGAAAAGCATTCATGGGAGCAAATGCAATCATTGTGCACACAAATGTGTTCTGAATATGATCAATGCAACCATGGTGAAAAATGATGTCATAGTGAGATGGTTTATCAATAGCATGAATATGGAAATGGATGCTCAATATGATTATGTTATCATGCAATTGATGGTAGGGAATGTGATCATTATGTATGAATATGCCATCAAGGAAGATCACAACAAATTTGCTAAGGAAATGCACAAGGTCATATATCATGGATGACATGGAAATTGTTGCAACAAGGCAAGCATAATGTGAGTCAATCCATACATAGGGTGCAAACTTGTGATGAGTATGCTATGTCCATCGAGCATGACATGTGTGAGCACAATCAACAAATATGGAGGTGTTGGTGTACCAATGCTCGATGTCGTGGCATGAGTGGAGTTCCGAAGGTGCATCCAATAAGTGCGAGCGCTCCTCAATGTGAAAGTCCATAGAGCCAATCTCCAATGTCGCTCCTCCATTCACGAGATGTATCATGTAGACAACAAGAAGGTAACAACAATGAAAGAGTGACCCATCCAACATGCGTACTTGAGGATGGCTCAAAGGGAAGGAGGTCACCTTTATGAGGATGTCGAAAATATTGGTGTCGCACATCATATAGACCTTTGCATGACCAATTTGGATCATGATGGTACCACCTTGTTGATAGAGGCAGGGGTGTCCCGATCTTTCGATGAGATGATAACTATCGATTTGGTGAAGATGACTTTGACGATCCGACTACAAACGTGCACGACGTTGCGCCTTAGCAATCGCTAAACCAACTCCGATAGGTTATTGACCACGCCAGAGCACAATCAACCTGACCACGAAGGTCTATTCCTGCAAGCAATCGAAGAACAAGCAAGAATATGATAAAAGCAATCTGAATATTGCGAGTATATATGAAGTATTGATAAAGGTGGGGATCCGTAAGCGGTCTTGGTCTGGTCGTTGGACACAAACGAAGTACACGAAGTTGCAATGGCTAACTTTTAACTAAACAAATCCCAAGGAAAAGCTACTAGATGGATCTACTTATATAGGAGCAAGGGGTGGCGGCCAAGGAGGTGGGAGGACGTCCCAAGGCAGCCTAAAACTAAATCTAGGTCGTACAAGGCCAATGGGCCCAAGTGGAGGTGATGTAACACCTTTGGACTTGTAGTTTGACTCGGATTCTGCTGCAGCATCAGATTGTTTCGTCCACAACGCAACGCTCCGGACGAATTTGAAGGTGATTCCAATTGGGTTGGAAAGTGCATGAAATCTAGCTTCCAACAAAAAAAGAATCACCCAATTCGGAGTCCGTATGAAAAACTTGTGTGCGTTTTGAGTCAGGTATGTCTGTGCAGTCCGAATCTGAATCCAGAACGTGAGAGACTTGGACTCTATCTTCTCTTGGGCCAAAAGTGACGTGAGAGAACTTTTTGGACAGCAAATAAACATCTCTTTCTTCCTTATCTTCATATGTGGATTGTACAAATGTCCCATACACCTGCAATTAGACAAAACACAAAAGTGTGTGAAGTATTCTTGTTCTGGATAACATAAATAGATTATTGAATAGTTTGCACTAGAAATCACCTGACAAATATGCATATATGCAATATTTTTGGTCATATCCAAGGTAGTCATGTCCTCATCACTTGTGAATCCTTAAAAATGAAAGAACATGGCAAACACTCGGAAAAATAAATGAGGTTACCGGAAGTGCATAACTTATCATTCGTGTGGTAAGATACCCAACAAATGTATGCATCATGCTCATCATAAGAAAGTACAAGGGAGCATTTCATAGTATGGAGGCATATGATGCAAGAACAACCAAATACAATAGGATCAAACAAACAAGCATGCATCACAAGTAATATGTCCAAGTCTGAAAGATCAATAAGCATAGTATGGTTGCATTCTGTACAAGTGGATATGAGAGAGGCAACTAATGGACACAAGAGACAATGATCAAGATATATCATGTGAGAGACATGAACATATACGTCATCAACCAAAGAAAGTGAGTAAGAATGGAACATGGGTGATGCAACAAAACAAGTAATCTTAGTGATCATGTCATGGGTACAAGTAGTGGGCATGAATAATTCACATGTCATAGCACAAGCATGAAAGCAAGATATTAGGAAAGTATCATCATTGTATTGGCAAGAAGTCCCAGGTAAATAGCAATGGAACATCATGACTCTCCCAACACAAGAATCAACAATAGCATGGGGCACAAACAAATCATGGCAATAGCTACAAAGACCTCCACCAAGCATGCAAATACACAAAGGACACTACAAAAAAGAATACACTTCCGTGATGATACGTGTTTGTCACAGTAGGTCATGTTTTCTGTCATGCATGTACATCCATGACGATTTTATGACAGAATCAAGATAGTCATACCTGTGCTGTCGTAGAAGTGTTCCATGACATTACCAAAATTATCATCACGGAAGTTGATGAGGATATCAATACCATTGTTACACCCACAACCCCTGCTGCTATACATACTGGACCAATTACTAGAGCTCGCGCACGCCAACTAAATTACCAGGTACTTTTGTTTCTTGGTAATGATTCTAATGTTCATGAGAATATGATGTTGCCTAAATTGGATACATTTGTTTTGCTTACAAATGAAGGGCCTAGCTTGGAGAAGGATGAACATTGGAGCAAGAACAAGCATGGAGATGATGGCATGCGCAAGGGGAACAAGAACGGAGTTACAAGTGACGATTTCAGGGCTTTGAAGCCACCATAACGAGTGCATGAAGCCTTGGACGAAATATACAAGATGCAACTTCAAAAATTTCGTCCAGAGGCTATTCTAGGTGCCGCGTCACCTTTTTATTGGCCCATGCCCATGTAATTTCGAAATACATAAGTATAGGCTATTTTTAGAGTCTGTATGTGTGGGGAAACAAGAGATAGGGTTGGTTTCGGACCCCTCCACCAAGGGCCACGAAATTCCTCCCTCTTCCTCCATATATACAGCCCTTAGGGCACCGTTTAGACTTTGGGTTTTGTTTAGATTAAAAGTTCGCCATAGCTGCAACTTCGCGTACTTCGTTTGTGTTCAACGACCAGACAAAGGCGTCACAGAACCCCACCTTGATCAATAAAGCTTTCATCTTATATTCGCAATATCTAGATTGCAATCTCAGTTTCTTGCTTGTTCTTCATTTGCTCGCAGGAAACAGACCCTCGTGGTCAGGTTGATCATGCTCCGGCATGGTCAATATCCTCTCGGAGCTGGTTTAGCGATTGCTATGGCGTGACGTCCTCGCACGTTCGTAGACGGATCATCAAAGTCGACTTCCACCAAAGCGAAATCCATCATCTCATCGAAAGACGGGACACCTTTGCCTCTATCAAGTGGTATCAGATTTTCAGGTTGCTTGGTGAGATTTTACAGTTTTTCGTAGTTTAGATCGAGTCTGTTTCTTCATACCTATATGATGCGGAGCATCCTACGGTCATCCCCATGGACCTACCTTCGTCTCATCAAGAGCCAAGAGGACCTATGACACGAGCACGAGCTAGAGCTCTCGAGAATGAGGTGCCTTCTTTCCTTAGTGATATCACATATGATCCACTCAAGGATTAGCTGTCAAGAGGAACCACCCAAGGATGCACGTGAACGCGGACAAGACCCCAAGTCTATGGAAGAAGAGAACCAATGGAAGAAGGCGAGAACAGCCTCCAGGCACCGGACATCCGACCAGGACCCCAGACATCCGGCCCCTGGAGATCCACAAGGCCAGGCATCTGCACAAGAAGCTACAGAGACCGGACATCCGGCGTCCCGCCCGGACATCCGTCCCCAAGCGGAAATCCGGCCGAAATCCCGGACATCCGGCACCGGAGTCCAGGGAGCATAGAAGCTTGCCCCGTAGCCCAGACATCCGGCGATCACCCCGGACATCCGGCGCCTCCCGAAGCCGCGGACATCCGGCCCCTCCGAGCGGACATTCGGCGTCACCCATCTAGTGAACAGAAGAGTCAACTCCACTGGCCCGGACATCCGGCCCCTCCTGCCCGGACATCCGGCACCTCGTGAGCGCCCGGACATCCGGCCTGAAGCCCGGACATCCGGCGCCCTCTGCCTGCGCGCAGCTCTTTTGGGCCGTGACCCATGTACCCCTTCGCCCTTTGACTATATATACTCCCTCATCCCGTACGTTTTAGGGTTAGCATTGGTTTAGCTCATATTTTGTGAGAGCCTTGCTCATCCACTTGGTTACTTCTCCTCGGAGCTCACGACCTCTTCGAAGAAGATCCCCCAAGCGGATTCAAGACCCCTTCAAGGGAAGACCATCAAGACCTCCTAATGAGGACATCAATACCATTGTTACACCCACAGCCCCTGCTGCTATACATACTGCACCAATTACTAGAGCTCGCGCACGCCAACTAAATTACCAGGTACTTTCGTTTCTTGGTAATGATTCTAATGTTCATGAGAATATGATGCTGCCTAAATTGGATACATTTGTTTTGCTTACAAATGAAGGGCCTAGCTTGGAGAAGGATGAACATTGGAGCAAGAACAAGCATGGAGATGATGGCATGCGCAAGGGGAACAAGAACGGAGTTACAAGTGATGATTTCAGGACTTTGAAACCACCATAATGGGTGCATGAAGCCTTGGACGAAATATACAAGATGCCACTTCATAAATTTCGTCCCGAGGCTATTCTAGGTGTTGCATCACCTTATTACTGGACCAGGCCCATGTAATTTCGAAATACATAAGTATAGGCTATTTTTAGAGTCCGTATGTGTGGGGAAACAGGAGATAGGGTTGATTTCGGACGCCTCCACCAAGGGCCACGAAATTCCCCCCTCTTCCTCCATATATACAGCCCTTAGGGCATCGTTTAGACTTTGGGTTTTGTTTAGATTAAAGTTCACCATAGCTGCAACTTCGCGTACTTCGTTTGTGTTCAACAACCAGACAAAGGCGTCACAGAACCCCACCTTGATCAATAAAGCTTTCCTCTTATATTCGCAATATCTAGATTGCAATCTTAGTTTCTTGCTTGTTCTTCATTTTCCTACAGGAAACAGACCTTCATGGTCAGGTTGATCATGCTCCAGCATGGTCAATAACCTCCCGGAGTTGGTTTAGCGATTGCTAAGGCGCGACGTCCTCGCACGTTCGTAGTCGGATCGTCAAAGTCGACTTCCTCCAAAATGATAGCCACCATCTCATCGAAAGATGGGACACCTTTGCCTCTATCAAGTGGTATCAGATTTCCAGGTTGCTCGGTGAGATTTTACAGTTTTTTGTAGTTTAGATCGAGTCTGTTCTTCATACCTCTAGTCCACGAAAAAGCCAAAAACAAATTAGGGTTAGTTCATCCCATCCGAACTAATCTGAGCCTTTGCATAATCTTTTCTGTATTTGCTTTGTTGAATTTGCGGTTGCATCGTCGTGTCAAGTTGCTGGTCTTAGCGTCTAGTCCTTTAGAGTTTCGAGTTCTGTTCACAGGCTGTCACGTCGCCGCTGCCATATATCACCACCGCATCATCATCGTCGCTGCTGCCATATACCACCACCACATATTCACCGCCAATCCGAGTCCATATACGCCACCACATATCTGCCGCCATCACGCCAATCCGAGTCCACCTGCAACATATATCCGCCACCAGTCCGAGTTCCACCAGATTCATCTCTGCCACCAGTCCGAGTTCCACCAGTTTCATCTCCGCCACCAGTCCTATTTCGAGTCCAGTATTTTGTTACTCTGTTTTGGATTTTCAGATCACGCCATACTCCGAGTCGTGACAGAGAAGGACTCCCCAACTTCCGTTCTACCCGCAGTAGTGAAATAGTTCCAAACTCAAAAAAAATAATTTCTGGCTAGGGAGTTATTAGACCATTTGTAGACTTTTTCGAAAAAAATTTGTTGCGGAGCAAAAAAAAAGAGGAAAAAAAGGGAAAAAAAAGAGAAAAAAAAATTTAGAGTGTGCTCCTCCCTTGTTTACATGTCGCGCCGTGATTTTGTTGGTGTTCTAGGCTCGCTTCTCTAGCAAAGTCTAGCCTAGGACCAGCACAGTACCGTCGTTGAGCGTTTATTCAACTTTGCATCTCTGAATTGATTATTGCTGATCCTTTTTGCTACCATATTATAAGCCTTCCCAGCCCCACATACATCTACATCGTGCGTTTGACTCTCCCTGGTAATCGCTCTATCCAAGCTTTGAGAGTTTTGACTACAACGGTTGCCGATCACTGCCTGCTGCTGGGTAAGAACTGGTAAGAATTTGAGATTTTCTTGACGGATTTGTGACACCCACCACCACCTCTTGTTGGTAGTCTGTAGGATCATATTCTTATGTGTTTCTATTGCTGCTAACCATGCCAGGATCACAAGCCGACAAGACTGACTGGGAGAACATGACGAATAAGGAGTTGCATGATAAATTTCAGCAAATGATGAGTGGACAGGTGCAAGATGTGCTAAACAGATTTGAAGAGGCCATGGAGAAGATAGATGGCATGGAGAAGATGTTCGAAACAAAGCTCGACAACAAGTTTAATGAATTGCTCGCGCGTCTTCCACCACCACCCGCAGCACCTAACGCACCTCTACAACAACAACAACAACGACTACCTCCACGTCGCGAAACAGCCCTCCGCCGAGCGAGCCGTGTCCCTCTTGGATTTGGCCAAATAGTTGGTGCTGCTGTTGATACTTCTGTGGCGCCTGCTACTGATACGGAGGAGGATGATTATGTGGGAGATTACGACGATGAGGTTGATCAAAATCAGAACTACGTGCCACCACCTGCACCACAACCACCAGGTCGTCCACATGCAAATAATCACAATGGTAGGGCTCTCCCTCAGGTACGAGATCATGACCATCTTCCTAAACTGAAATTGAATATTCCACCATTTGAGGGTTGATATGTTCCTGATATATATCTTACTTGGGAGTTAGAAGCTGAACAACGATTTACATGTTTACAATATCCTGAGGAGAGACGGGTTGCCGCTGCTGTTTGTGCTTTCACTAGTTTTGCATGTGTATGGTGGTCTGAACATTGTAGCTTATATCCTATTCCAACTACTTGGGCTGCTTTGAAAACTACTATGCGTACTCGTTGGGTTCCACCATATTATCAACGTGAATTGCTTCAAAAATTGCAGCGCTTAAGACAAGGGAAAAATTCTGTAGAAGAATATTATCAGGAATTACAAACTGGCATGATTAGATGTGGTATTTTTGAGGAGAATGAAGCTATGCTTGCACGTTTTATGGGTGGATTAAATAGAGAGATTTAGACCATTCTAGAGTATAAGGAGTATACTAATATCACTCGTTTATTCCATCTTTCTTGTAAAGCTGAACGTGAAGTGCAGGATCGACAAGCATTGGCGCAAACTAACTTTTCTGCAGGCCGACCTTCATCATGGACACCGCGTGCATCTTCTACTTCAACTGCACCAGCACCTCCATCAGGTGCCACCTCCAGCCGTGATACAAGAAAGCAGTCACAACCACCATTATCTGCCAAGAGCGCACCTGCCGGGCCTCCACAGAGTTCTTCTTCTCCCATGGCATCAACAGGGCACACAAGTGATATTATTTGTCGTCGTTGTAAGGGAAGAGGTCATTATTCGAGAAAATGCAAATCTCAGTGTGTGATGATTGCTACTGAGGATGGTGGTTATGAGTCCGCTAGTGACAATGATGAGGAGGCTTTGGCTCTTATTACACGCGAAAAGAACATGGTGGAGATGATTCTGATCATGAGACACAATACGTGGCTCCTGAAGACGCTGACATGTATGAATGTTTAGTTGCTCAACGTGTTTTGAGTGTGCAGGTCACACAAGCTGAGCACAATCAGAGGCACAATTTGTTCCATACAAAGGGAGTTGTGAAGGAACGTTCTGTGCGCGTCATCATAGACAGAGGGAGCTGCAACAACTTGGCTAGCTTGGAGATGGTGGAGAAGCTATCTCTCACCACAAGATCACATCCACATCCTTACTACATCCAATGGTTCAACAACAACGGCAAGGTTAAGGTAACACGTACTGTTCGTGTGCATTTTAGTATCTCTACATATGTTGATTATGTTGATTGTGATGTGGTACCTATGCAAGCACGTTCCTTATTACTTGGTCGACCATGGCAATTTGATAAAAATTCTGTACACCATGGTAGAAACAATCGTTCATAAGAATAAAAATATTACTTAGCTTCCTATGACTCCTGATTCCATTTTGAAAGATGATATTAATAGAGCTAATAATGCAAAACAGGAGAAAATAAGAGTGAAAATCAGATTGTGGCAAAAGAATTTGAGCAACAAATGAAGCCTAATAGTAAACCATCTAGTGTTGCTTCTGAAATTAAATTGAAAAGTGCATGTTTACTTGCCACTAAATCTGATATTGATGAGCTAGATTTCAGCAAATCTATTTGCTATGCTTTTGTGCAAAGAGGCATTATTTTCATATGAGGACGTGCCTTCCTCTTTGCCTCCTGCTATCACTAACATTTTGCAAGAGTTCGCTGACGTATTTCCACAAGACGTGCCACCGGGATTACCTCCCATTCGAGGAATTGAGCATCAGATTGACTTAATTCCCGGTGCATCATTACCCAACCGTGCACCATACCATACCAATCCAGAGGAGATGAAGGAGATTATGCGTCAAGTACAGGAGCTGCTCGACAAAGGTTATATACGCGAATCCCTTAGTTCTTGTGCTGTTCCTATAATCCTAGTGCCGAAAAAGGATGGTACATCACATATGTGTGTTGATTGTAGAGGCATTAATAATATTACTATTCGTTATCGTCATCCTATTCCTAGGCTAGATGATATGCTTGATGAATTGAGTGGCTCTACAATATTATCCAAAGTTGATTTGCGTAGTGGATACCATCAAATTCGTATGAAATTGGGAGATGAATGGAAAACAACATTTAAAACTAAGTTTGGATTATATGAGTGGTTAGTCATGCCTTTTGGGTTAACTAATACACCTAGTACTTTCATGAGATTAATGAATGAAGTTTTACGTGCTTTCATTGGACGATTTGTGGTAGTTTACTTTGATGACATATTGATTTATAGCAGATCTTTGGAAGAACATTTGGAACATTTACGTGCTGTTTTTATTGCTCTACGTGATGCACGTTTGTTTGGTAACCTTGGGAAGTGCACCTTTTTCATCGACCGAGTATCTTTTCTTGGCTATGTTGTTACTCCACAGGGAATTGAAGTTGACAAAGCCAAGATTGAAGCTATTGAGAGTTGGCCGCAGCCCAAAACGGTCACACAAGTGAGGAGTTTTCTTGGCCTCGCTGGATTCTATAGGCGTTTTGTGAGAGATTTCAGCACCATTGTTGCACCTCTCAACGAGCTTACAAAGAAGCATGTGCCTTTTGTTTGGGGTACCGCACAGGAAGAAGCCTTCACGGTATTGAAAGATAAGTGGACACATGCTCCTTTACTCCAACTTCCTGATTTTAATAAGACTTTTGAGCTTGAATGTGATGCTAGTGGAATTGGATTAGGAGGTGTGTTATTACAAGATGGCAAACCTGTTGCATACTTTTCTGAAAAATTGAGTGGGCCTAGTCTGAATTATTCTACTTATGATAAAGAATTATTTGCTCTTGTTCGGACTTTAGAAACATGGCAACATTATTTATGGCCCAAAGAATTTTTTATACATTCTGATCATGAATCTTTGAAACATATTAAAAGTCAAGCTAAACTGAATCGTAGACATGCTAAATGGGTTGAATTCATTGAGACTTTCCCTTATGTCATTAAACACAAGAAGGGTAAAGAAAATGTTATTGCTGATGCATTGTCTCGTCGCTATACTATGCTTTCACAACTTGACTTCAAAATATTTGGTTTGGAGACCATCAAAGATCAATATGTGCATGATGTTGATTTTAAAGATGTATTGCAGAATTGTAAAGAAGGAAGAACATGGAACAAGTTCATCGTTAATGATGGATTTGTGTTCCGTGCTAACAAGCTATGCATTCCAGCTAGCTCCGTTCGTCTTTTGTTGTTGCAGGAGGCGCATGGAGGAGGACTAATGGGACACTTTGGCGTGAAGAAGACGGAGGACGTACTTGCTACACATTTCTTTTGGCCAAAGATGAGACGGGATATTGAGCGTTTTATTGCTCGCTGCACTACATGTCAAAAAGCTAAGTCACGACTCAATCCTCATGGTTTATATATGCCTTTGCCTGTACCTAGTGTTCCTTGGGAGGATATATCTATGGACTTTCTTTTAGGTTTACCTAGAACAAAGAAGGGGAGGGATAGCATATTTGTTGTCGTGGATAGATTCTCGAAAATGGCACACTTTATACCATGTCATAAAAGCGATGATGTTGTTAATGTTTGATGAGGACATGACTACCTTGGATATGACCAAAAATATTGCATATATGCATATTTGTCAGGTGATTTCTAGTGCAAACTATTCAATAATCTATTTATGTTATCCAGAACAAAAATACTTCACACACTTTTGTGTTTTGTCTAATTGCAGGTGTATGGGACATTTGTACAATCCACATATGAAGATAAGGAAGAAAGAGATGTTTATTTGCTGTCCAAAAAGTTCTCTCACGTCACTTTTGGCCCAAGAGAAGATAGAGTCCAAGTCTCTCACGTTCTGGATTCAGATTCGGACTGCACAGACATACCTGACTCAAAACGCACACAAGTTTTTCATACGGACTCCGAATTGGGTGATTCTTTTTTTGTTGGAAGCTAGATTTCATGCACTTTCCAACCCAATTGGAATCACCTTCAAATTCGTCCGGAGCGTTGCGTTGTGGACGAAACAATCTGATGCTGCAGCAGAATCCGAGTCAAACTACAAGTCCAAAGGTGTTACATCACCTCCACTTGGGCCCATTGGCCTTGTACGACCTAGATTTAGTTTTAGGCTGCCTTGGGACGTCCTCCCACCTCCTTGGCCGCCACCCCTTGCTCCTATATAAGTAGATCCATCTAGTAGCTTTTCCTTGGGATTTGTTTAGTTAAAAGTTAGCCATTGCAACTTCGTGTACTTCGTTTGTGTCCAACGACCAGACCAAGACCGCTTACGGATCCCCACCTTTATCAATACTTCATATATACTCGCAATATTCAGATTGCTTTTATCATATTCTTGCTTGTTCTTCTATTGCTTGCAGGAATAGACCTTCGTGGTCAGGTTGATTGTGCTCCGGCGTGGTCAATAACCTCTCAGAGTTGGTTTAGCGATTGCTAAGGCGCAACGTCGTGCACGTTTGTAGTCGGATCGTCAAAGTCGTCTTCACCAAATCGATAGTTATCATCTCATCGAAAGATCGGGACACCCCCGCCTCTACCAAGTGCTATCAAGTGGTATCAGTTTTCAGGTTGCTCGGTGAGAATTTTCAGTTTTCCTAGATTAGATTTTTTTTCTTACCTATTGTCCAAGAAAAAGCCACAAAAAAGAGTTAGATCTATTCATCCTTGGTCCAAGCCAGTCTAAGCCTTTGCAATTTTCTTTTCATTGCTTGCATAGTTGAATTATCGGTTGCATCGTCGTGTCGAGTTGCTGGTCTTAGTGTCTAGTTTGTTTAGAGTTTCGAGTTCTGTTCACATTAGTCACGCCACCGCTGCATCATTATCTCTTCCGCTGTCCACCACCCATCCATCAATTTCCACCACGTGCTACCCACCATTCATTTGTCATAATAATAGTTGAGATCGTTCACATCTTCGCTTGATCCAATCTGCGTCTTATCTAGTTTGTTTTGGAAAGAGGGAGAAAAGAAGAGAGAAAAAAACGAGAAAAAAAGAGAAAAAAAGTCAGAGAAAAAAAAGGAAAAAAAATCAAAAAAATCGGCACAAACTTTTTCAGAGGAAAGTTGGAGACAAAGTTGTTGTATATCCTGCTTGGCAGTTGTTTTTCATCATTATCTTCACTGCCGTTGTGATCTTCACTTATATCTTGCTGTCAAGAGCTACTTAGTATCCTTCATTGATGCTAGTTGTGCTACGTTGTGACCTCATTAGTGTTCTAGGCTCGCGTCTCTAGTCCGGTCTAGCCTAGGACCAGCACAGTACCGTCGTTGAGCGTTTATTCAACATTGCATCTTTGAATTGATTATTGCTAATCTTTTGCTACCATATATAGCCAACCCAGCTCCACATATTTCTACACCGTGTATACGTACGCTCCCCTGGCAATCGCTTTACTCAATATTCGGAGTTACTTGACACCGCTGGTTGCCGATCACCGCCTGCTGCATGGTAAGAACTTGTAAGACATTGATATTTGCTTTACTGTGAGCGTTTTACCACCACATCGTAGTAGTTATAGGAACATTATTTTTGGGTTTTGTTTCTTGTTCTACTAATCATGATAGGATCCAGAGTCAATTCATGGGCTTTGTCGATCGCGGGAGACGTGCCACCACCTTTGCAAATACCACAACCGTCACGAGAGGTGCACAAACATCCAAATGCACATGATCAGGTTAATGTATCTATACCACCATTTAATGGCCGTTTTAAACCTGCTTTATATATTGAATGGGAGTTCGACATAAAAAATATATTTGCTTCCCATAATTTCGATGAACATAAAAAGGTTAAGGTTGCGGTTGGTTCTTTCACTGGTTATGCTTTGGTTTGGTGGAGTGAATATTGTCGGTTACACCCTGATTATATACCTACTACTTGGGATGATTTGAAACTTGCCATGCGACATACTTTCATCCCTGCTTATTATACTCGTGACATGATTAAGAAGTTGCAACACTTAAAACAAGGTAGTGAAACTGTAACAAAATATTATGATGATTTACAAACTACCTTGTTGCATTCCTCTTTAGAAGAAAGTGAAGATGATTTTATGGATAGATTTTGGGGAGGATTAAACCGTGATATTCAAGAGATACTAATTCATGAAGAGTGTTATCCTATGGACCATTTGTTTCATCTTGCTTGCAAAGCTGAACAGGAAATAAAACGATGTGTTGGCCACGAGGAGAACAAGCGCACGGTCCACATTCCAAGAGTTGATATGATTGTTCCTTCAACTACTAGGCATACTATGACAACCACATCCGTTGTTGTCAGGACTACATCACCTCCACCATGTGACACATCGCCCTCGAGAGTGGCTACATCATCTGAGTTGATCATAAGAGGTAATGACAAAGGTACTGATCTTCCATCTCTACATGAGAATGATGAATGCCTTGTCAATTTGAATGCACCATCTGATGAGCTACCCACTACTTTGATCACACCACCTATTTTAGAGGACTACGTTGATAATTTGACTTTGCCATGTGATCAAACAACTGAAATACCAACAATTTTGAGTGCACCCATTGAATTAACTATTGATGCAAAAGAACCAATGTTTAATCATTTTAATATGACCTCTAATCTTGGTGATGATTCTGTGTTGAATGACTTATTGCATATTTGCTTGTTTAAGCATGTTGTAGCATATAAATTTGATGCAAGTAATGTTTATTCACCAATGTTGGGATGGTTTAATGATGAACATTGTCAATCTTTTGAAATGAATAAGAGCTTCACTTATATGTGCAAACTGAGTTGCAATATTTTCATGCCTTCTACTTCTTGTGCTAATTTTTTGGCTTTAGATTTTATGAACTATGCAAGTTACTCATCTATTCACGTGTCATATATGCAAAAATCAAGGGAAGTAAAAATGGATGACATATACATATACAACATGTACACCTTGTCTCTTTTGTTAGCCACATTTCAGATTAAGCAACGCCGAGGACGGCTTTATTTTCAAGAAGGGGAGGATGATGAGGACATGACTACCTTGGATATGACCAAAAATATTGCATATATGCATATTTGTCAGGTGATTTCTAGTGCAAACTATTCAATAATCTATTTATGTTATCCAGAACAAAAATACTTCACACACTTTTGTGTTTTGTCTAATTGCAGGTGTATGGGACATTTGTACAATCCACATATGAAGATAAGGAAGAAAGAGATGTTTATTTGCTGTCCAAAAAGTTCTCTCACGTCACTTTTGGCCCAAGAGAAGATAGAGTCCAAGTCTCTCACGTTCTGGATTCAGATTCGGACTGCACAGACATACCTGACTCAAAACGCACACAAGTTTTTCATACGGACTCCGAATTGGGTGATTCTTTTTTTGCTGGAAACTAGATTTCGTGCACTTTCCAACCCAATTGGAATCACCTTCAAATTCGTCCGGAGCGTTGAGTTGTGGACGAAACAATCTGATGCTGCAGCAGAATCCGAGTCAAACTACAAGTCCAAAGGTGTTACATCACCTCCACTTGGGCCCATTGGCCTTGTACGACCTAGATTTAGTTTTAGGCTGCCTTGGGACGTCCTCCCACCTCCTTGGCCGCCACCCCTTGCTCCTATATAAGTAGATCCATCTAGTAGCTTTTCCTTGGGATTTGTTTAGTTAAAAGTTAGCCATTGCAACTTCGTGTACTTTGTTTGTGTCCAACGACCAGACCAAGACCGCTTACGGATCCCCACCTTTATCAATACTTCATATATACTCGCAATATTCAGATTGCTTTTATCATATTCTTGCTTGTTCTTCGATTGCTTGCAGGAATAGACCTTCGTGGTCAGGTTGATTGTGCTCCGGCGTGGTCAATAACCTCTCAGAGTTGGTTTAGCGATTGCTAAGGCGCAACGTCGTGCACGTTTGTAGTCGGATCGTCAAAGTCGTCTTCACCAAATCGATAGTTATCATCTCATCGAAAGATCGGGACACCCCCGCCTCTACCAAGTGCTATCAATGTTGCTGATTTGTTCTTTCGTGAAATTATTCGCTTGCATGGTGTGCCATATACTATTGTTTCAGATCGTGATACCAAATTTCTTAGCCACTTTTCGAGATGTTTATGGGCTAAGTTGGGGACTAAACTGCTTTTTAGTACTACTTGTCACCCCCAAACTGATGGACAAACTGAAGTAGTCAATAGAACATTGTCTACTATGCTTAGGGCTGTTTTGAAGAATAATAAGAAAATGTGGGAGGAATGCTTGCCTCATATTGAATTTGCTTATAATCGTTCATTGCATTCTACTACTAAGATGTGCCCTTTTGAAGTTGTGTATGGTTTCCTACCTCGTGCACCTATTGATTTCTTGCCTCTTCCATCTTCGAAGAAGGTTAATTTTGATGCTAAACAACGTGCTGAATTGATTTTAAAAATGCATGAGTTAACTAAGGAAAACATTGAGCATATGAATGCTAAATATAAACTTGCTGAAGATAAGGGTAGAAAACATGTTGTGTTTGCACCTGGAGATCTTGTTTGGTTACATTTGCTTAAGGATAGATTTCCTGATTTGTGCAAATCAAAGCTAATGCCACGTGCTGATGGTCCCTTTAAGGTGTTGGAGAAAATAAATGATAATCCATATAAACTTGAGCTACCTGCAGATTTTGGGGTTAGTCCCACTTTTAACATTGCAGATTTGAAGCCTTATTTCGGTGAGGAAGATGAACTTCCGTCGAGGACGACTTCATTCCAAGAAGGGGAGGATGATGAGGACATCACCCACAACTCCTGCTGCTATACATACTGGACCAATTACTAGAGCTCGCGCATGCCAACTAAATTACCAGGTACTTTCATTTCTTGGTAATGATTCTAATGTCCATGAGAATATGATGCTGCCTAAATTGGATACATTTGTTTTGCTTACAAATGAAGGGCCTAGCTTGGAGAAGGATGAACATTGGAGCAAGAACAAGCATGGAGATGATGGCATGCGCAAGGGGAACAAGAACGGAGTTACAAGTGATGATTTCAGGACTTTGAAACCACCATAATGGGTGCATGAAGCCTTGGACGAAATATACAAGATGCCACTTCATAAATTTCGTCCCGAGGCTATTCTAGGTGCTGCGTCACCTTATTATTGGGCCAGGCCCATGTAATTTCGAAATACATAAATATAGGCTATTTTTAGAGTTCGTATGTGTGGGGAAACAAGAGATAGGGTTGATTTCGGACCCCTCCACCAAGGGCCACGAAATTCCCCCCTCTTCCTCCATATATACAGCCCTTAGGGCATCGTTTAGACTTTGGGTTTTGTTTAGATTAAAGTTCGCCATAGCTGCAACTTCGCGTACTTCGTTTGTGTTCAACGACCAGACAAAGGCGTCACAGAACCCCACCTTGATCAATAAAGCTTTCCTCTTATATTCGCAATATCCAGATTGCAATCTTAGTTTCTTGCTTGTTCTTCGTTTGCCTGCAGGAAACATACCTTCGTGGTCAGGTTCATCGTGCTCCGGCATGGTCAATAACCTCTCGGAGTTGGTTTAGCGATTGCTAAGGCGCGACGTCCTCGCACGTTCGTAGTCGGATCGTCAAAGTCGACTTCCTCCAAAACGATAGCCACCATCTCATCGAAAGACGAGACACCTTTGCCTCTATCACCTCCTCACGGAGAAGAACGGCTACTCGTGTATCTTTCCTTTGTTGATTTTGAATCTTGTGCTACCTTATGTGTTCGGTGATCTAGCCCTTGTGTGATCTATTACTTGTCGGTTTAGTGATTCTATCATTTCTCCCTGTGTTTTCCCCTTTGTTTTCCGCGCATTCTTCGTGTTTCCCCGTAGGATCCACTCCAAACGTGAAAGATCGGCCCCTAGGGTTCCGCCCTACATCATCTTGGTATCAGAGCCACGTTGATCATGTTTTTGGAGCCCCTACCCTTTGTTTTCTAGCTTGATTCTGTTGATTTCGTCCTAAAACCAAAAATCCCCACCAAAAATAGCCCCAAAGTTTTTTGTGATTTGTTGGTGTGATGAAGTTTTGTTGGATTTGATCCATGGATCTGCTTTGCTTCGAGTTGATCTAGCTTTTCCCCATCTCTCTCACAATTTCCATCCACAAATTTGCCCGAATTTTACCTGGAGTTGCCCTTTTGCCCGCGGTGTTCCTCGAGTTCGTCCACGATCCAGGCGACCGGACATCCGCCCCGTGTCCACCGGACATCCGGCAGCTGGCTCGGACATCCGGCCCCTGGGAGCAGCAACTCCATTTCCCCACGCCCATTTCCGCATACTTTCCCCAAATTTTGCCCCGGTGCCCACGATTACTTACACAAACTCCCAACGTTTCCACAAACACCACCACTACTCACCGCTACCTCCTATGTCGATTTTGATACGTTTTGTTCTTTGAGATTTTGAGTTGTGGTTCCCGTGTCCTATTGTGTTTCGGTTATATAGGTACGGTTCGACGTCACCATCACCACCGCTCATCTCCATCGACTACTCAACATCGCCAAGGACGGTAACATTGACGACATCTTTGTCATACCTTGCAATTGCATTGATACACCACATGGTCTTACTTTTGCGTAGCTTACCCATCGAGACTAGCCATTGAGTATTGCCGGCAATGTGACTTGTGCACATTAGTGATCATACTCCATAGCATACATACCATACCACCGTGGTGCATATCTTGGAATCAACTTGTGTGTCACAAAGTTGTCATAGCATACACAATTGCTCTCTTGGTTCGTAAAGTTTTGCATGAGAAAAGAGCTCAAAAGTGAAAGAGCCACACAAGCTTTTAAGCAAAGAGGAAGGATAAGCAAAGAGCTTATAAGCAAGAACCATAGCATCATACTACATTAAGATTGTCACATAAGATCATCTTGGATCATAGCACCGAAATACCATACATATAGCATACTTGGGATAGAGATCGTTGCATTTTTGCCTAGTAGGTTGTGCACAAGTTCCGTATCCGCCTGTTGTGCAATCGTGCTAGCGTCTCTCTAGTATTGTGCAACAAGAGCATTTTCATGGATTCCACATTTTGGTTCACTTTTGGTTTGCACAATCCCATTTATCTATTTGCGTGTGTGGTTCCGTGTACCCCTACTTGCTTGGTCTACTTGTTGCATTTGCAAATTTGTGAATCTTTTCCAACATTATTGAATCTCACTTTCAATTGCATCAAATTTTATGCCACCATCCTAACCAAGCTCCACCATAAGCTTTTACTTGTGTAGGTGTGAGAACCAACAAGAATTGGTACCAATAGTGCTATTTCATTATCCGCATTTGAGTGAACTTGATTCATCATCAACATCGGTCAAAGGTACATTGGTATAAGTTCTTCTCCTTCTACCACTCACATTTTTGCTTGGAATGATGGATAGGCCAAGTACTTCTACCAACCCACTCTTCATCGAGCAAGACGACGACATGTCATCATACGTCACCAAGAGCCACCTCTTTGGTGCACAACGAGTGTTACATCAAGAGCAAAAAGCAATGAACGACCGCATCGACAACCTCGCCACCGACTTGCGACTCTCCGAGCAACGTACACGAGACTACTTCGACAACAAGCTCGATGCGCACAAGCAAGAGAACGATGCAAGAATGGACGAGATCCGTGCCTTGTTGGTGAACCGGCCTCCTTCTACATCGACATACTCAAGACGGAGCCACTCAAGTCGACACTCCGATGACTCCTTCTCCGGCTCAAGTACACTGTCATCGAACACTCTTCAACGAGCCGCGCGTCAAGACCGTCATGCATCTCGCAACCCGCTACACGTCAAGCATTCACGAGAGCAAGCCGAGGAGCAAGTCCCTCGTCCCCAATCAAATCAAGTCACTTTTGCCCAAGCTCAAGAACAACAACGTCTTCGTCGCCAAGAAGAAGAAGAACGAGCGCGTCTACACCAAGAGCAATAAGAGGCCGAGGCTCAACGTCTTCAAAAACAACTACGTGAAGCGCAAGCTCTTGAGGCGCAACGTACACTTCAAGAATCAAGTAGAGCTCTCGCCAACCGCAATCGTGAACCGCGCAATCAAGAGGAAGCCCTTCGAGAAGAAATCCAAGAGAGGAACTACCAACCGCGTGTGCAACGCCAAGCTCCACAAGCTCCTCCACAAGCTCGTCAAGCTCCACCTCAACCTCAAGTTCAACAAGAGCAAGTTGATCATGGACTTCCTCCATGCGAAGAGCAACATGAGGATGATTACCCTCCATGTCAAGGGCGTCATCATCACCATCGCCAACAACACAATGAAGAGCTACGCTATGGCAAGCTCAAATTCACAATGCCCAAGTTCAATGGAAGCAATGATCCCGAAGAGTACCTCTCATGGGCATTTAAGGTCGACAAAATCTTTCGTTTGCACAACTATGAGGAAGAGAAGAAGATCGCTATGGCATCACTCGAGTTCCAAGACTATGTGCTCATATGGTGGGAACAAGTCCTTGAGCGCCGACAAGCAAGAGGTGAACCTCCAATCACCACTTGGGCTCAAATGAAGGATGTCATGCGAGCATGTTTTGTGCCAACCTACTACAACCACGATCTCTTCAACAAGCTACAACTCCTCAAGCAGGAACAAAGAGTGTTGAAGAATACTACAAGGAAATGGAGATTGCCATGATTCGAGCCAATGTTATGGAGGATGATGAGCAAACAATGGCACGATTCTTGAATGGACTCAATCATCCCATCAAGAAGATCGCCGACTTCCAACCCTACTCCAACCTCATTGAGCTCGTGCATCAAGCTACAAAGGCGGAAAGTCAAGTGCAAGATGACTTCAAGTACGCCAAGTACTCATCCAAGACCTACGGCTTGTCCAACAACCAAGCTTCAACAACTCCTCCAACATCTACATCAACCAAACCTTCTCCAAGCAACGACGACAAGCTGAGTTACAAGAAAACTTCGTCAAGTTCAAGTCGTCTTCCTCCTACTACAAGCAACTTCAAGCCGCGTGCTTCTTTATCTACTCCGACCGATGAGACCGTCAAGACAAGCTCCTTCAAATGTTTCACTTGCGGCGGCCGAGGCCACACGTCCTATGAATGCACCAACAAGCGCACCATGATCCTCAATGACGATGGCACATATGACTCCATGAGTGATGAGGAGATGGAAGCTCTTGAGCAAGTGGCCATGCACCGGCACATCAACGAGGATGAAGATGATCAAGTCTTTTGTGATGAAGATATGAGCCCCGCTCTTGTTGTCTCCAAGGTCTTGACTCTTCAACATCAACAAGAAGAAGACCAAAGATGCCACATCTTCCACACCAAGGCTGGCATCAATGGACGATCCGTCAAGGTCATCATCGATGGAGGTAGTTGCCAAAACTTGGCAAGTGAAGAACTATGCTCCAAGCTTCAATTGGTTAAGAAGAAGCACCCGCACCCCTACAAGGTTCAATGGCTAAGTGACTCCGGCACTATCCGAGTTGAGCATACGGTCCAAGTCTCCTTCAAAATTGGTGCATATGAAGACACTTTGGAGTGTGATGTGGTTCCCATGACCATTTGCCACCTCCTTCTTGGTAGGCCATGGCAATTCGACCGTGGTGTCATCCACAATGGGCGTACCAATCACTATAGCTTCAAGATGAAAGGGAAGGAATATGTGCTACAACCTATGTCTCCTAGTCAAGTGATAGCCGACAAGCAGGCCACACATCATAGAGAGAAGAGTGAGAAAGTAATCCACCAAAAAGTGAGTGGGAGCCACAAGCCAAACTTGAGCGCCTCTTCGCATAGAGAGAAAAACCTCATACTATTTGCCACAAAAAGTGAGATAAGAGAAGTATGTGAGAACCCATCGAGTGTTATGCACTTTGTCCTTGTGTGCAAGGATGGAGAACCAAAAACTAACACCCCTCACGAGCTACCTTTAGTGTTTCAATCTCTTTTGCAGGAATTCCAAGATGTTTTCCCCGACGAGCTACCTCCGGGTCTACCTCCTCTCAGAGGCATTGAGCATCGAATTGACCTCGTCCCTGGAGCGCCACTTCCAAACAAAGCTCCATACCGTGTCAATCCCGAAGAAACCAAGGAGATTCAACGGCAAGTAAAACAACTAATCAACAACGGTCATGTACGTGAAAGCTTAAGCCCTTGTGCCGTTCCCGTTATACTTGTGCCTAAGCCCGATGGAAGTTTCCGCTTGTGTTCCAATTGTAGACCTATAAATGCTATTACCATTCGCTATAGGCATCCCATTCCTCGCTTAGATGATATGCTTGATGAACTTAGTGGAGCCAACTTTTTCTCAAAAATTGATCTTAAAAGTGGCTATTATCAAATCCGCATACAAGAGGGTGATGAATGGAAAACTGCTTTCAAAACCAAATTTGGCCTATATGAGTGGTTAGTCATGCCTATGGGTTTATCGGAGGCTCCCGGTACTTCGATGATATTGGAGTGTCTCATGCATTATGTGCTTCGCCCTTATATTGGAGTGTTTGTTGTGGTTTACTTCGATGATATTCTTGTATTTAGCAAAACCATGAAAGAGCATTTTAATCATGTTAGAGCTGTCTTACAAACCCTTCGCAAGGAAAGTCTTTATGCAAACATGAAAAAGTGCACATTTGGTGTTGACAAAGTGGTTTTCTTGGGTTTTGTTGTATCTTCCAAGGGTGTCCATGTTGATGAATCTAAAATTGAAGAAATTAAAACTTGGCTCCAACCCAACAATTTGCCACAAGTGCGTAGTTTCCTAGGTCTAGCAGGATTTTACCGTCGCTTTGTGAAAGACTTTAGCACTATTGCCGCTCCTTTGCATGCCTTGAGTAAGAAGAATGCTCCTTTTGTTTGGGGATCTTTGCAATCCACCGCTTTTGATGAGCTCAAGTCTTTGCTTACTCATGCTCTGATTCTTGCTTTACCCAACTTTGACAAAACTTTTGAGGTTCATTGTGATGCTAGCTGTACCGGAATTGGCGGAGTTTTGATGCAAGACAAACGAGCCATTGCATATTTTAGTGAAAAACTCTCCGGTGCTCAACTTAACTATCCCATCTATGACAAAGAATTGTATGCTTTAGTGCGTGTGCTACATGTTTGGGGACATTATCTTAGACCACATGAGTTTGTCATCCATACCGATCACGAAACGCTGAAGTACTTAAAAGGTCAAACTAAGTTGAACAAGCGTCATACCAAATGGAGTGAATTTATTGAATCTTTCCCCTATGTGATCAAGTACATTAAGGGTAAGGAAAATGTGGTTGCGGATGCACTTTCCCGCATATGCACGCTTGTCACTAAACTTGAGTTGAATGTTATTGGCTTTGAGCACATAAAAGACTTGTATGCTAATGATCCGTCTTTTGCGACTCCTTATGCTAAATGTTTGACGCATACATCTTGGGAACAATATTACATCAAGGATGGTTATCTTATGAGAGCTAACAAACTATGCATTCCCGAGCCTTCTCTTTGTTTGCTCCTTTTGCAAGAGGCTCATGGAGGCGGACTCATGGGACATTTCGAACGCGACAAGACATTCGCCACGCTCTCCAAGAACTACTTTTGGCCCAAGATATTCCGTGACGTCTCACGCTTCACCACCCGATGCTCTACATGTCGCAAAGCTAAGTCTAAAGCTCAATCCCATGGTCTTTACATGCCTCTTCCTATTCCTTATCAACCTTGGGAAGACATTAGCATGGATTTTGTACTTGGTTTGCCTAGAACTCAAAATGGCAAGGATTCCGTGTTTGTTGTTGTGGACCAATTTTCTAAGATGGCACATTTCATCCCTTGCAACAAGATAGACGATGCTTCACACGTTGCAAATCTCTTTTGTAGGGAAATCTTGCGTCTCCATGGAGTACCAAAGACAATCGTCTCCGACCGCGACGTCAAGTTCTTGTGTTACTTTCGGAAGACCCTATGCGCCAAGATCGGAATCAAGCTCTTGTTCTCATCCACATACCATCCTCAAACCGACGGCCAAACGGAGGTGACAAACCGTACACTCTCCACTCTACTTCGCGTGTTGATCAAGAAGAACATCAAGGAGTGGGAGGAGTGTCTACCCATCACCGAGTACGCCTACAACTGTGCAAGACATTCGACGACTGGCAAGTCCCCCTTCGAGGACGTCTATGGCTTCAACCCATTGTCCCCATTGGACATTCTACCTCTTCCTCTACAAGAGCGCACCAACCTCGACGCAAGTGCCCGTGCAAGCTACATCAAGAAGATGCATGAAGATACAAGGCACACCATCGAGCGACTAGTAAAACGACTCGCGACCAAGCTCAACGTCAACAAGCATCCCATGATATTCAACATTGGAGACCTCGTGTGGCTACACCTTCACAAGGACCGCTTCCCCAACGAACGCAAGTCCAAGCTTCTCCCTCAAGCCGACGGACCCTTCAAGGTGCTAGCACGCTACAACAACAACGCTTACAAGATCGATCTCCCACACAACAAGTACAACGTGAGCGACATCTTCAACTTCTCCGATCTCCCCCCGTACCATGGTGATGAGGATTTCGACCCGAGGTCGGATCTTTCCCAAGGGAGGGGAGATGATGCGGAGCATCCTACGGTCATCCCCATGGACCAACCTTCGTCTCATCAAGAGCCAAGAGGACCTATGACACGAGCACGAGCTAGAGCTCTCGAGAACAAGGTGACTTCATTCCTTAGTGATATCACATATGATCCACTCGAGACATGGCTACTACCTGAGTCTGATATACTATGCATGATTAGGTGTCAAGAGGAACCTCCCGAGGATGCACATGAAGACGGACAAGACCCCAAGTCCATGGAAGAAGAGAACCAATGGAAGAAGTCGAGAACAGCCTCCAAGCACCGGACATCCGGCCAGGACCCCGGACATCCGGCCCTTGGAGATCCACAAGGCCAGGCATCCGCAGAAGAAGCTACAGGGATGGACATCCGGTGTCCCGCCCGGACATCCGGCCCCCACCGGAAATCCGGCCGAAATCCCGGACATCAGGCACCAGAGTCTAGGGAGCACAGAAGCTTGCCCCGTCACCCCGGACATCCGGCGATCGCCCCGGACATCCGGCGCCTCCCGAAACCGCGGACATCTGGCCCCTCCGAGCGGACATCTGGCGTCACCCATCTAGTGAACAGAAGAGTCAACTCCACAGGCCCGGACATTCGGCCCCTCCAGCCCGGACATCCGGCACCTCGTGAGCGCCCGGACATCCGGCCCGTCGCCCGGACATCCGGTGCCCTCTGCCTGCGCGTAGCTCCTTTGGGCCGTGACCCATGTACCCCTTCGCCCTTTGACTATATATACTCCCTCATCCCGTACGTTTTAGGGTTAGCATTGGTTTAGCTCATATTTTGTGAGAGCCTTGCTCATCCACTTGGTTACTTCTCCTCGGAGCTCACGACCTCTTCGGAGAAGATCCCCCAAGCGGATTCAAGACCCCTTCAAGGGAAGACCATCAAGACCCCCTCACGGAGAAGAATGGCTACTCGTGTATCTTTCCTTTGTTGATTTTGAATCTTGTGCTACCTTATGTGTTCGGTGATCTAGCCCTTGTGTGATCTATTACTTGTCGGTTTAGTGGTTCTCTCGTTTCTCCCCGTGTTTTCCCCTTTGTTTTCCGCGTGTTCTTCGTGTTTCCCCGTAGGATCCACCCCAAACGTGAAAGATCGTCCCCTAGGGTTCCGCCCTACATCACTATAGTCCACGAAAAAAAATAGGGTTAGTACATCCTATCCGAACCAATCTGAGCCTTTGCATAATCTTTTCTGTATTTGTGTTGTTGAATTTGCGGTTGCTTCGTCGTGTCAAGTTGCTGGTCTTAGCGTCTAGTCTTTAGAGTTTCGAATTCTGTTCACGGGTATTCACGCCGCCGCCGCACCATCATCATCGCCCTGCCATATACCACCACCGCTTATCCGCTACTAACCCGAGTCCATATACCACCACCAATCCGAGTCCATATACCACCACAATCCAAGTCCATATACCACCACCAATCCGAGTTCATATACCACCACCAATCCGAGTCCACATATACCACCGTCATATACCATCACCAGTGCGAGTCCCACCAGTCCTAGTCCGAGTCCAGTATTTGTTCCTTTATCTTTGAGTTCTAGAGCACGCGATTCTATGAATCATCAACAAGTCGGATTCCCCAACTTCCGTGCTACCCATACAAGAAAAATAGTTCCAGTTTCAAGAAAAATAGTCTGGAAAATTCTGGCTAGGCAGTTTTTAGGCCATTTGTAGACTTTTTCGAAAAAAAATTGTTGCGGAGCAAAAAAAAAGTGAAAAAAATATATTCAGAGTGTGCTCCTCCCTTGATGATATAGGCTAAGGTGTCCCGTCTTTCGATGAGATGATGGAAATCGCTTGGGTGGAAGTCGACTTTGACGATCCGACTACGAACGTGCGAGGACGTCGCGCCTTAGCAATCGCTAAACCAACTCCGAGAGGTTATTGACCACGCCGGAGCACGATCAACCTGACCACGAGGGTCTGTTTCCTGCGAGCAAACGAAGAACAAGCAAGAAACTGAGATTGCAATCTGGATATTGCGAATATAAGATGAAAGCTTTATTGATCAAGGTGGGGTTCTGTGACGCCTTTGTCTGGTCGTTGAACACAAACGAAGTACGCGAAGTTGCAGCTATGGCGAACTTTTAATCTAAACAAAACCCAAAGTCTAAACGGTGCCCTAAGGGCTGTATATATGGAGGAAGAGAGGGGGGGAATTTCGTGGCCCTTGGTGGAGGGGTCCGAAATCAACCCTATCTCTTGTTTCCCCACACATACGGACTCTAAAAATAGCCTATACTTATGTATTTCGAAATTACATGGGCCTGGCCCAATAAAAAGGTGACGCAGCACCTATAATAGCCTCTGGACGAAATTTATGAAGTGGCATCTTGTATATTTCGTCCAAGGCTTCATGCACTCTTATGGTGGCTTCAAAGTCCTGAAATCATCACTTGTAACTCCGTTCTGGTTCCCCTTGCGCATGGCATCATCTCCATGCTTGCTCTTGCTCCAATGTCCATCCTTCTCCAAGCTAGGCCCTTCATTTGTAAGCAAAACAAATGTATCCAATTTAGGCAGCATCATATTCTCATGAACATTAGAATCATTACCAAGAAACGAAAGTACCTGATAATTTAATTGGCGTGCGCGAGCTCTAGTAATTGGTCCAGTATATGTAGCAGTAGGGGCTGTGGGTGTAACAATGGTATTGATGTCCTCATCATCCTCCCCTTCTTGAAATGAAGTCGTCCTCGACGGAAGCTCATTTTCCTCACCCAAATAAGGCTTCAAATCTGCAATGTTAAAAGTGGGACTAACCCCAAAATCTGCAGGCAGCTCAAGTTTATATGCATTATCATTTATTTTCTCTAACACCTTAAAGGGACCATCAGCACGTGGCATTAGCTTTGATTTGCGCAAATTAGGAAATCTATCTTTACGCAAATGTAACCAAACAAGATCTCCAGGTGCAAACACAACATGTTTTCTACCCTTATCTCCAGCAAGTTTATATTTAGCATTCATACGCTCAATGTTTTCCTTAGTTAACTCATGCATTTTTAAAATCAATTCAGAACGTTCTTTAGCATCAAAATTAACCTTCTCCGAAGATGGAAGAGGCAACAAATCAATAGGTGCACGAGGTAGGAAACCATACACAATTTCAAAAGGGCACATCTTAGTAGTAGAATGCAATGAACGATTATAAGCAAATTCAATATGAGGCAAGCATTCTTCCCACATTTTCTTATTATTCTTCAAAACAGCCCTAAGCATAGTAGACAATGTTCTATTGACTACTTCAGTTTGTCCATCAGTTTGGGGGTGACAAGTAGTACTAAATAGCAGTTTAGTCCCCAACTTAGCCCATAAACATCTCCAAAAGTGGCTAAGAAATTTAGTATCACGATCTGAAACAATAGTATTTGGCACACCATGCAAGCGAATAATTTCACGAAAGAACAAATCAGCAACATTAACAGCATCATCGCTTTTATGACATGGTATAAAGTGTGCCATTTTCGAGAATCTATCCACGACAACAAATATGCTATCCTTCCCCTTCTTTGTTCGAGGTAAACCTAAAACAAAGTCCATAGATATATCCTCCCAAGGAACACTAGGTACAGGCAAAGGCATATATAAACCATGAGGATTGAGTCGTGACTTAGCTTTTTGACATGTAGTGCAGCGAGCAACAAAACGCTCAACATCCCGTCTCATCTTTGGCCAAAAGAAATGTGTAGCAAGTACGTCCTCCGTCTTCTTCACGCCAAAGTGTCCCATTAATCCTCCCCCATGCGCCTCCTGCAACAGCAAAAGACGAACGGAGCTAGCTGGAATGCATAGCTTGTTAGCACGAAACACAAATCCATCGTTAACGACAAACTTGTTCCACATTCTTCCTTCTTTACAATTCTGCATTACATCTTTAAAATCAGCATCATGCACATATTGATCTTTGATGGTCTCCAAACCAAATATTTTGAAGTCAAGTTGTGAAAGCATAGTATAGCGACGAGACAATGCATCAGCAATAACATTTTCTTTTCCCTTCTTGTGTTTAATGACATAAGGGAAAGTCTCAATGAATTCAACCCATTTAGCATGTCTACGATTCAGTTTAGCTTGACTTTTAATATGTTTCAAAGATTCATGATCAGAATGTATAACAAATTCTTTGGGCCATAAATAATGTTGCCATGTTTCTAAAGTCCGAACAAGAGCATATAATTCTTTATCATAAGTAGAATAATTCAGACTAGGCCCACTCAATTTTTCAGAAAAGTATGCAACAGGTTTGCCATCTTGTAATAACACACCTCCTAATCCAATTCCACTAGCATCACATTCAAGCTCAAAAGTCTTATTAAAATCAGGAAGTTGGAGTAAAGGAGCATGTGTCAACTTATCTTTCAATACCGAGAAGGCTTCTTCCTGTGCGGTACCCCACAGAAAAGGCACATCTTTCTTTGTAAGCTCATTGAGAGGTGCAGCAATGGTGCTGAAATCTCTCACAAAACGCCTATAGAATCCAGCAAGGCCAAGGAAACTCCTCACTTGTGTGACCGTTTTGGGCTGCGGCCAACTCTCAATAGCTTCAATTTTGGCTTTATCAACTTCAATTCCCTGTGGAGTAACAACATAGCCAAGAAAAGATACTCGGTCGGTGCAAAAGGTGCACTTTCCAAGGTTACCAAACAAACGTGCATCACGTAGAGCAATAAAAACAGCACGTAAATGTTCCAAATGTTCCTCCAAAGATTTGCTATAAATCAATATGTCATCAAAGTAAACTACCACAAATCGTCCAATGAAAGCACGTAAAACTTCGTTCATTAACCTCATGAAAGTACTAGGTGCATTAGTTAACCCAAAAGGCATGACTAACCACTCATATAATCCAAACTTAGTTTTAAATGCTGTTTTCCATTCATCTCCCAATTTCATACGAATTTGATGGTATCCACTACGCAAATCAACTTTGGAGAATATTGTAGAGCCACTCAATTCATCAAGCATATCATCTAGCCTAGGAATAGGATGACGATAACGAATAGTAATATTATTAATGCCTCTACAATCAACGCACATACGCGACGTACCATCCTTTTTCGGCACTAAAATGATAGGAACAGCACAAGGACTAAGGGATTCGCGTATATAACCTTTGTCGAGCAGTTCTTGTACTTGACGCATAATCTCCTTCGTCTCCTCTGGATTGGTACGGTATGGTGCACGGTTGGGTAATGATGCACCAGGAATTAAGTCAATTTGATGCTCAATCCCGCGAATAGGTGGTAATCCCGGTGGCACGTCTTGTGGAAAGACGTCAGCGAACTCCTGCAAAATGTTAGTGACAGCAGGAGGCAAAGAGGAAGGCACGTCCTCGAATGAAAATAATGCCTCTTTGCACACAAAAGCATAGCAAACAGATTTGCTAAAATCTAGATCATCAATATCAGATTTGGTGGCAAGTAAACATGCACTTTTCAATTTAATTTCAGAAGCAACACTAGATTGTTTATTATTATTAGGCTGCATTTGTTGCTCAAATTCTTTTGCCACAATCTGATTTTCACTCTTAGTTTTCTCCTGTTTTGCTTTATTAGCCCTATTAAGATCATCTTTCAAAATGGAATCAGGAGTCATAGGAAGCAAAGTAATATTTTTATCCTTATGAACAAGAGTATACTGATTGTTTCTACCATGGTGAATAGAATTTTTATCAAATTGCCATGGTCTACCAAGTAATAAGGAACATGCTTGCATAGGTACCACATCACAATCAACATAATCAGCATATGTAGAGATACTAAAATGCACACGAACAGTACGTGTTACCTTAACCTTGCCGCTGTTGTTGAACCATTGGATGTAGTAAGGATGTGGATGTGGTCTTGTGGTGAGAGATAGCTTCTCCACCATCTCCATGCTAGCCAAGTTGTTGCAACTCCCTCCATCTATGATCACGCGAACAGAACGTTCCTTCACAACTCCCTTTGTATGGAACAAATTATGCCTCTGATTTTGCTCAGCTTGTGTAACCTGCACACTCAAAACACGTTGAGCAACTAAACATTCATACCTGTCAGCATCTTCAGGAGCCATGTATTGCGTCTCATGATCAGAATCTTCTCCACCGTGTTCGTCACGTGTAATAAGAGCCAAAGTCTCCTCATCATAGTCACTAGCGGACTCATACCCACCATCCTCAGTAACAATCATCACACGCTTAGAGGGGCATTCTCTCGCATAATGACCTCCACCCTTGCAACGGCGACAAATAATATCATGTGTTTGCCCTGTTGATGCCATGGATGAAGAAGAGCTCTTTGCAGGCCCAGAAGATGTGCTCTTGGCAGATAGTGGTGATTGTGCCTGCTTTATTGTATCACGGTTGGAGGTGGCAGCCGACGGAGGCGCCGGTGTAGCAGAACGTGTGGAAGTAGATGATGCACGCGGTGTCCATGATGAAGGTCGACCTGCAGAAAAGTTAGTCCGCGCCAATGCCTGTCGATCCTGCACTTCACGTTCAGCTTTACAAGCAAGATGGAATAAACGAGTGATATTAGTATACTCCTTATAATCTAGAATGGTCTGAATCTCTCTATTTAATCCACCCAGAAAACGTGCAAGCATAGCTTCATTCTCCTCAACAATACCACATCTAATCATGCCAGTTTGTAATTCCTGATAATATTCTTCTACAGAATTTTTTCCTTGTCTTAAGCGCTGTAATTTTTGAAGCAATTCACGTTGATAATATGGTGGAACCCAACGAGTACGCATAGCAGTTTTCAAAGCAGCCCAAGTAGCGGGAATAGGATATAATCTACAATGTTCAGACCACCATACACATGCAAAACTAGTGAAAGCACAAACAGCAGCAGCAACCCGTCTCTCCTCGGGATATTGTAAACATGTAAAACGTTGTTCAGTTTCTAACTCCCAAGTAAGATATATATCAGGAACATATCTACCCTCAAATGGTGGAATATTCAATTTCAGTTTAGGAATATGGACATCATCTCGTACCTGAGGTGGTGGTGCAGGCCTACCATTACGAATATATACCTGAGGTCGACCTGGTGGTGATGGTGCTGGTGGCTGCACGTAGTGCTGATTTTGATCAACCTCATCCTCATAATCGCCCGCATACTCAACATCCTCCTGGGTACCACCAGCAGCAGTAGCAGGGGCGAAAGATGCATCAACAACATGAACAGCAGCACCAGAAGTTTGGCCATCCTCAATAGGAACACGCCTCGCGCGTCCATACTGATTCGAAAGGATGCGTTGTTGTTGTTGTTGTTGTTGTTGTTGGAGAGGTACGTTAGGTGCAGCGGGTGGTGGTGGTGGAAGACGCGCGAGCAATTCATTAAATTTGTTATCGAGCTTTGTTTCGAACGTCTTCTCCATGCCATCTATCTTCTCCATGGCCTCTTCAAATCTGTTTAGCACATCTTGCACCTGTCCACTCATCATTTGCTGAAACTTATCATGAAGCTCCTTGTTCGATAAATTCTCCCAGTCAGTCACGTCGGCTTGTGATCCTGGCATGGTTAGCAGCAATAGAAACACACAAGAATATGATCCTACAGACTACGAACAAGTGGTGGTGGTGGGTGTCACAAATCCGTCAAGCAAAACTCAAATTCTTACCGGTTCTTACCCAGCAGCAGGCGGTGATCGGCAACCGTTGTAGTCAAAAACTCTCAAAGCTTGGATAGAGCGAGTACCAGGGAGAGTCAAACGCACGACGTAGATGTATGTGGAGCTGGGAAGGCTTATAATATGGTAGCAAAAAGGATCAGCAATAATCAATTCAGAGATGCAAAGTTGAATAAACGCTCAACGACGGTACTGTGCTGGTCCTAGGCTAGACCGTGCTAGAGACGCGAGCCTAGAACACTAACAAAATCACGGCGCTGCACGTAAACAAGGGAAAAGCACACTCTGGATTTTTTTTTCGCTCTTTTTTTTTTTTTTTTGCGCTCTTTTTTTTTTTGCGCTGCTCTTTTTTTTTTTTTTTTTTTTGCGAAAAATCACTATAATGGCGAGTGTCTCAAAACTCTTCCGAGGTCAAATTGACAGGATGGGCACGAAATTTTTTTCGACCAAATTTTTTTTTCGTTTTTTCGACTGCCCGGACCCAAAAACTGGAAACGGGTCAAAAAAAACTTCCTATAATGGCACCTGTCTCAAAACACTCAGAAACACCTAAAAATAGGATAGCCAGAAAATTTTTCGAAAAATGCGTTTTCGAAAAATTTTGGGCCTAAACGGAGCGTGGTTTCCAGACTAAATTTTTTTTCCGAAACCTACTCCGGCAAGGAAACACGAATCGGAAACTAGATGGATCCCGAAAACAAACCTAATAAGCAAGGAACTCGGATTGGTGGTGGATATATGGTTGTGGTATATGGCAGCGGTGGTGGTAGCGGTGGTAGTATATGGATATGGATCGGTGGTGGTATATGGACACGGATTGGTGGTGGTATATGGATACGGATTCGGAGTGGTGGTGGTAGATGGCAGGGGCGATGATGATGGTGCGGCGGCGGCGTGACAACTTATGACCAGAACTCAAAACTCTAAAAGACTAGACTCTAAGACCAGCAACTAGACCGACGATGCAACCGCAAATTCAACAAAGCAAAACCCTAAAAAGATTATGCAAAGGCTCAGATTGGTTCGGATATGATGAACTAACCCTAATTTTTTTTGTGGCTTTTTCGTGGACTATAGGTATGAAGAACAGACTCGATCTAAACTACGAAAAACTGGAAAATCTCACCGAGCAACCTGGAAATCTGATACCACTTGATAGAGGCAAAGGTGTCCCGTCTTTCGATGAGATGATGGAAATCGCTTTGGTGGAAGTCGACTTTGACGATCCGACTACGAACGTGCGAGGACGTCGCGCCTTAGCAATCGCTAAACCAACTCCGAGAGGTTATTGACCACGCCGGAGCACGATCAACCTGACCACGAGGGTCTGTTTCCTGCGAGCAAACGAAGAACAAGCAAGAAACTGAGATTGCAATCTGGATATTGCGAATATAAGATGAAAGCTTTATTGATCAAGGTGGGGTTCTGTGACGCCTTTGTCTGGTCGTTGAACACAAACGAAGTACGCGAAGTTGCAGCTATGGCGAACTTTTAATCTAAACAAAACCCAAAGTCTAAACGGTGCCCTAAGGGCTGTATATATGGAGGAAGAGAGGGGGGGAATTTCGTGGCCCTTGGTGGAGGGGTCCGAAATCAACCCTATCTCTTGTTTCCCCACACATACGGACTCTAAAAATAGCCTATACTTATGTATTTCGAAATTACATGGGCCTGGCCCAATAAAAAGGTGACGCAGCACCTATAATAGCCTCTGGACGAAATTTATGAAGTGGCATCTTGTATATTTCGTCCAAGGCTTCATGCACTCTTATGGTGGCTTCAAAGTCCTGAAATCATCACTTGTAACTCCGTTCTGGTTCCCCTTGCGCATGGCATCATCTCCATGCTTGCTCTTGCTCCAATGTCCATCCTTCTCCAAGCTAGGCCCTTCATTTGTAAGCAAAACAAATGTATCCAATTTAGGCAGCATCATATTCTCATGAACATTAGAATCATTACCAAGAAACGAAAGTACCTGATAATTTAATTGGCGTGCGCGAGCTCTAGTAATTGGTCCAGTATATGTAGCAGTAGGGGCTGTGGGTGTAACAATGGTATTGATGTCCTCATCACTTGATTACGTGCCGCACTATGATTTTGTTAGTGTTCTAGGCTCTTGTCTCTAGCACGGCCTAGCTTAGGACCAGCACAGTACCGTCGTTGAGCGTTTATTCAACTTTGCATCTCTGAATTGATTATTGCTGACCCTTTTTGCTACCATATTATAAGCCTTCCCAGCTCCACATACATTTACGTCGTGTGTTTGACTCTCCCTGGTAATCGCTCTATCCAAGCTTTGAGAGTTTTGACTACAAGGGTTGCCGATCACCACCTGCTGCTGGGTAAGAACTGGTAAGAATTTGAGATTCGCTTGACGGATTTGTGACACCCCACCACCACCATATTCCAGTAGTTTGTAGGATCATATTGTTGCCTGTTTCTATTGCTGCTAACTATGGCAGGAATACAAGCCGACAAGATTGACTAGGAGAACATGATGAACAAGGAGCTTCATGATAAGTTTCATCAAATATTGGGTGAACAGGTGGAAGACGTGATGGCCAGCTTTGGAAAGGCAATGGAGAAGATGGATGACATTAAGAAGTCAATTGACACTAAGTTGGACGCTAAGTTTGATGAATTACTCAAACATCTCCCACAACCAGCTCTACGCCGCGATACAGTAGGGCGAGCACAGCGTGTTCCTATTGAGCCAGGACAAAATTCTGGTGCCGCTGCTACTGCTGTTGGTGCTTCTGTAGCTCCTGCTGTTACTCCAGAGGTGGAGGACTATTACGAGGATGAGGTTGATCAAAATCAGAACTATGTGCAGCCACCAGCACCACCACCAGCAGGTCGACCTCAGGTATATATTCGCAATGGTAGGCTTGCACCACCATCTCAGGTACGAGATAATCACCATATTCCTAAACTGAAATTGAATATTCCACCATTCGAGGGTAGATATGTTCCTGATATTTATCTTACTTGGGAGTTAGAAACTGAACAACGTTTTACATGTTTACAATATCCCGAGGAGAGACGGGTTGCTGCTGCTGTTTGTGCTTTCACTAGTTTTGCATGTGTATGGTGGTCTGAACATTGTAGATTATATCCTATTCCAACTACTTGGGCTGCTTTGAAAACTGTTATGCATACTCATTGGGTTCCACCATATTATCAACGTGAATTGCTTCAAAAATTGCAGCGTTTAAGACAAGGGAAAAATTCTGTAGAAGAATATTATCAGGAATTACAAACTGGCATGATTAGATGTGGTATTGTTGAGGAGAATGAAGCTATGCTTGCACGTTTTATGGGTGGATTAAATAGAGAGATTCAGACCATTCTAGAGTATAAGGAGTATACTAATATCACTCGTTTATTCCATCTTGCTTGTAAAGCAGAACGTGAAGTGCAGGATCGACAGGCATTGGCACGAACTAACTTTTCTGCAGGTCGACCTTCATCATGGACACCGCGTGCATCTTCTACTTCCACTGCACCAGCACCTCCATCAGGTGCCACCTACAGCAGTGATACAAGAAAGTAGGCACAACCACCACTATCTGCCAAGAGCGCACGTGCCGGGCCTGCACAGAGCTCTTCTTCTTCCATGCAATCAACAGGGCATACAAGTGATATTATTTGTCGTTGTTGTAAGGGAAGAGGTCATTATGCGAGAGAATGCAAATCTCAGCGTGTGATGATTGCTACTGAGGATGGTGGGTATGAGTCTGCTAGTGACTATGATGAGGAGACTTTGGCGCTTATTACAAGTGAAGAATACGGTGGAGCTGATTCTGATCATGAGACGCAATACATGGCTCCTGAAGACGCTGAGAGGTATGAATGTTTAGTTGCTCAACGTGTTTTGAGTGTGCAGGTCACACAAGCTGAGCAAAATCAGAGGCATAATTTGTTCCATACAAAGGGAGTTGTGAAGGAACGTTCTGTGCGCGTCATCATAGACGGAGGGAGCTGCAACAACTTGGCTAGCATGGAGATGGTGGAGAAGCTATCTCTCACCACAAGACCACATCCACATCCTTACTACATCCAATGGTTCAACAACATCGGCAAGGTTAAGGTAACACGTACTGTTCGTGTGCATTTTAGTATCTCTACATATGCTGATTATGTTGATTGTGATGTGGTACCTATGCAAGCATGTTCCTTATTACTTGGTCGACCATGGCAATTTGATAAAAATTCTGTACACCATGGTAGAAACCATCATTATACTCTGGTTCAAAAAAATATTACTTTGCTTCCTTTGACTCCTGATTCCATTTTGAAAGATGATATTAATAGAGCTAATAAAGCAAAACAAGAGACAAATAAGAGTGAAAATCAGATTGTGGCAAAAGAATTTGAGCAACAAATGAAGCCTAATAGTAAACCATCTAGTGTTGTTTCTGAAATTAAATTTAAAAGTGCATGTTTACTTGCCACTAAATCTGATATTGATGAGCTAGATTTTAGGAAATCTGTTTGCTATGCTTTTGTGTGCAAAGAGGCATTATTTTCATTTGAGGATGTGCCTTCCTCTTTGTCTCCTGCTGTCACTAACATTTTGCAGGAGTTCGCTGACGTCTTTCCACAAGACGTGCCACCGTGATGAGGACATCAATACCATTGTTACACCCACAGCCCCTGCTGCTATACATACTGGACCAATTACTAGAGCTCGCGCACGCCAATTAAATTACCAGGTACTTTCGTTTCTTGGTAATGATTCTAATGTTCATGAGAATATGATGCTGCCTAAATTGGATACATTTGTTTTGCTTACAAATGAAGGGCCTAGCTTGGAGAAGGTTGAACATTGGAGCAAGAGCAAGCATGAAGATGATGGCATGCGCACGGGGAACAAGAACAGAGTTACCAGTGATGATTTCAGGACTTTGAAGCCACCATATGGGTGCATGAAGCCTTGGACGAAATATACAAGATGCCACTTCATAAATTTCGTCCCGAGGCTAATCTAGGTGCTGCTTCACCTTATTATTGGGCCAGGCCCACGTAATTTCGAAATAGATAACTATAGGCTATTTTTAGAGTCCGTATGTGTGGGGAAACAAGAGATAGGGTTGATTTCGGACCCCTCCACCAAGGGCCACGAAATTCCCCCCCTCTTCCTCCATATATACAGCCCTTAGGGCACCATTTAGACTTTGGGTTTTGTTTAGACTAAAGTTCGCCATAGCTGCAACTTCATGTACTTCATTTGTGTTCAACGACCAGACAAAGGCGTCACAGAACCCCACCTTGATCAATAAAGCTTTCATCGTATATTCGCAATATCCAGATTGCAATCTCAGTTTCTTGCTTGTTCTTCATTTGCTCGCAGGAAACAGACCCTCGTGGTGAGGTTGATCGTGCTCCGGCGTGGTCAATAACCTCTCTGAGTTGGTTTAACGATTGCTAAGGCGCGACGTCCTCGTACATTCATAGTCGGATCGTCAAAGTCGACTTCCACCAAAGTGAAATCCATCATCTCATCGAAAGACGGGACACCTTTGCCTCTATCAGAAGTGTCCACTTCCATGATGATATATCGCGCGTTAGAGAAGTGCGTTCGTCAAGGGTGACTGACACGTGGCATCCATCGTAACGGAACGCCGTTAAGCTATCGGGTCCGGTTTTGGATCCGATAACCTGTTAACAACCCCGACCAATGGGGATTTTCCACGTGTAAAATCATCATTGGCTGGAGCAAACACGTGTCGGCTCACTGTTGGGACAGATGTCATCCACTCATTGGACCGAAGGCGCCTATGATACGGCGACACGTGGCACGGCCCAACAGAGGCCCATTCCTGTGAAAAGGCCAGCCCGTTTGACTTGGTCAAAAGGTGGCGGGCCGGCCCACGGAAAGCCTGTTAATGGCCTGTTCGCATATAGCCCATTTACAGCCTGCTAACTCAGGGCCCGTTACGACCTCTCTGAATTAGGCCCAGTAGCGTCATCTGGCCCGTCCAATATTATTCCAGCCCGTTTTAACTTCCGGACCATGTGTGGCCCATGACTTCTTTCGGCCCATATGAGGCCCTTTGTAACTCTTGGCCCATTAACGACCCGTGGTGAAACTGGCCCGTAATGAACAGTGTATCGCTTTATACCCATTAACGGCCCGTTATTCTATTGGGTCGTTTCCAGCCCAAGTTATCTTTCGGTCTTCTCAGGGCCCATTGATTCTTAGCTCACTTGCAGCATTCAGTTATATACGGCCCGTTACTGTCATTTTCTGCTTGTGGGCCAAATTCAGCCCGTCGTTACAGTCGGCCCGTTTGTGGACCGTTAATACGTTGGGCCGTTTTCATGTCAAAAAAACCCGTTGAGCTGTTTTCATAGAGTTATCAAATACGGCCTATTAAGGGCCCGTTATGGTCCACAAATAGTACGGCCCATGGATCCAACGGCCCGTATGAGGTCCATGGATCGTACGGCCCGTAGAGGGCCCATGGATCGTACGACCCGTAGAAGGCCCATGGACCCTACGGCCCGTAGAAGGCCCATGAATCCTAAGGCCCGTATAGAAGACCAATGGATCCTACGGCCCGTATAGAAGGCCAATGGATCCTACAGCCAGAAAAAGGCCCATGGATCATACGGCCTGCAGCAGGCCCATGGTTACAACAGTCCGGGTGTTGCCATGATTATTTTGGCCTAGTTACCAAAAATAGGTTATTGTGGCCACTAGAAAAACACAGAAAAAGAACTGCAGTGACTACAAGCAAACAACTAAACAAGACAATAAGGAAATAAATAAGCAAGCAATTAACGCTAGCCTATTACCGCTATTACACATATTACATCCACCGTGCATCAAAGTTCACCACCATTGCAAATATAGGGAACAAAGCAGCATATTACATACACTAGCCGTCAAAATTGGCCACCAGTGCAAATAAACGCGACAGCAAAACAAGAGCATAACTGAAACAACTTCAGAAGAGCTCAAGAAACGTTATCCTGGGTATCCACCATGCTGGCAATAAGCTTAGCAAGCTTATTAGCTTTGTCCTTTTTGGCGCTAAAATCCTCCAGCGCTTGCTGTTGCACCAGAAAGTATGCATCAGAATGCTTCAGGGACTTCCGCAATCCTTTCGCTTCTTGTCGCAGCATAGCTGATCGATGTCTTTCAGCTTATAGTTGAGACTCAAGAAACCGAACTGATTCAGACAGTGAGTTTGAATAGCTTGTGCAAGCGGTAGTGGCAAGTAACTCGAACACTAAACCAAGACAGGACTTTGGGGTTGTTTCGCTGTCTTCAAGATAGTCTTCCTTAGTTGTTTTATCAGCTTTGTTGGAGACCAACAAGGATGTGTCACTATCCTGAACCTTATCTGCATTACTTCCTTTACCATTGCTTAATAAGGCACTCTTCCCCAATATTCTGTCAGCATTCTAAAAGAAGAAACAAGCAGACACATAACAAGTTTAGCATGTACTAGTATATGAAACTCATTTTGGTGAACCAGTTCATTAGTAAGGTGGACAGGATTAAACTACCAAGTCTTCTATTGCCAAGTACTAGTACATAATAAAAGCATCAAACAAACATATATCTATGTCCTATGGTCACTGCATTGTCTTGCCAAATCAAAATAGAGACACAGTTCAAATCATATCAGTTCAAGACAAAGCAACAGTGAAAGAATACAAAGCGTGGGAAACTACACGGCACAACAAGATTTCAGATGGGTACCACGGGTCTACATGTACAACAACACTATTGGCTCTGTTGTGATGCTAGTAATGTGCATGATATGAAAGTCAACTGTATACACAATTGATATTGAAATCAACAGAGCTATTGATAAGAGAAAACCTGTTAAAGAAACATGCGTGAACATACCTGCTGTGCCATTGGAGTTTCGATTGGAGCCTTCAATTTAAAAATAAGTTTGTATGAGTAAATACAGTGATACAAGAGCAAAGCAATCATAGTTAAAAAAGGCGCGCCTAGGCTCTAGGCGTTGGCAAAACGCATTGCGCATAACTATGCTTAATCTGTGCATAACTGTGCATAAGCATGCGCTTTGGTCTGTAAAGCGCAAGGCGGTGGCAAAACGCACAATTAACGCCTAGCGCTTTTTTGAACTATGATAGCAATGGAATCTTAAATTAGAACAGTTGTTCTTCAGGTTTAGGCACTTGTTCTAGATGAACAGAGTACAGTAAGACACAAGAATATAATACTTAAAAATAGAAAATGAGCTCATAGACCTTACCACATTCTTTCTTCGGGACCAGTACAGAACAAGGCGTTCCCCATCATCGTCCAGTAAATGTGTCTCAGGAGAACGTAAGGGAATTTGATGAGTTTCTTTGCCGGTGAAGTACGTTTTCTTCAGGTAATTTCGATACTGCCACCAAGCATTCTTGAAGGTAGTAGAGGTATTAGCACAGGTTACCTCATCCTGAGTTTCCAAATTGGTCCTTCTCTATAGAGAAAATGGGAAAATTTGCTGTATTATAACCATCATGGAGGTAGGATGTATGGGACAAAGCAAAGTAATTGCCATGAATAACATTACTTACATATAACTCCTGGACAAACACCTGCAACTGGAATTTTCCTTCATCTTCAGTATAATATTTCCAAGATGGGAAGATACACACATACGATTTAACAACATCAAATGCGATAGCTGCTAAACTACGACTAGCTGGTTGTGCTTCCTCCACAGGAATAGGCGTACTAACTGGTGGAGTTGGGGTTCGCCGTGGTAGTACTGGCCCTTTGGGCACTGGAGCTGCCTTACTAACTGCTCTTGTTTGGGAGCTCTGTGGTGGAGATGGTGCTGTGTCAACAGGAACTGGGTTACTATCTGCTGGGGTTGGGGTTAGATTGGGTGAAGCTGGTTCTCTGTCCATCGCAGTAGGGGTACAATCTGCGAGAGTTTGGGTTATGTGTGGTAGGGCTGGTTCTTGTGCATGTACAACCGGGGTGCTATCTCCACCAAGAGGTAGTACTGTTTTATTTGAAGACCGTGTTTTTAGTCCGCTGGATACTGGCATCACCCGCTCCAATTCAAATGGCTGATAAACAGGAAACATAGTTGAATGTACATACATTGTATGAGAGGCAGATGCAATAGATAGTGTGGAAAAAAGGCATGAAATAGTTGACATGTATATTGTTTAACTAAAACGGATAGCATGACATAATTTCACATATATGATGTCTATCTAAACTGGATAGCATAGCATAACATAATTCAAAGATATGATGAATAACTAAACATGATCGCATGACATAATTCACCTGCATGGTATCTAAGTAATCAGGATCACATCATTTAATTCATATATGTGATTTATATGCTAAATAGAGGGCATTCGATATGATGTCTGAACTAAGAACATGGTGTTGAATATTGTATATATGATGTCTAAACTATGCAATGCAAGACACCATATGCATGATATGAGCAGTATAGCCGTGCCAAGTTTGAGCATACACCTCGGTGGGGGAATAGGACTGGTCATCTGTCTCTGAATCCATCTCTGAGGAGCTATCGGGACCCAACAAGAGATCTGCTTCGACAGGTAGCACTGTCTGCTCTGAAGGCCTTGTTTTCACTCAAGATTTTTCCGTCTCCCACCCAAATGGCTGATTCACAGGAAGATTAGTTTAATGTACAAACATTGTCAACAAATGGAAATGTAATGGAGAAAAGGATGGGCAAGATATCATTCAAATATATGATGCCTGGTTAAACAGGATGGTATTGCACATTTCACATATATTATGGCTGGCTAAAAGACATGAGACTGCATAATTCCCATATATGATATAGAAACTAAACAGGTGGCATTACAGAACATGTCTAAACTAAGCAGATGACATATATGATGTCAAAAGTAGGCACTGCAAGGCAACATATGCATGATATGACCAACATCATCATGCCAAGGTAGAGCAAACACCTTGGGGGTAAATAGGAGTGGTCAGCAGCGTCTAAATCCGCCTCAGAACAGATATCTTCCTCTGGATTACAATTTGGAGAGGGGTGGGGAGGGTTTGCCATTGAACCCACCATGGAGCGATGTCTGCATGACATTGTATTGCCGCGCAAAACTCTTCTCTTTTTATCTACATGTTCAGCATGACTGTGTACAATATCTAACATGCATACGAAAAAAATATGGTGAGATTATGTAAGGAGACCATGCAGAAATTTAGAGTGATGGTAACAACCAGTGGATGGATCCAAAAATAATGATAGCAGGCTGATGATTGCTTTAAATTAATAAAAAGACAGATGATGATTGCTTTACTATTTGTTTCCCACCCAAGATGAACAACATAGGCATACCCTAGGTGAACCAGATATTAGACAGACATACTATTCATTGCTGCCTCGATATGTGCCCCACAACTAATTTAGAACTCAAGTTTGAACATTAATTTGGACCTGACTTGGAGTCCAAGAGATGAACATGACGATAAAGTAGCAGGTAATTTTAACCAATGCATAACATAAGCAGAAACAAAAGAGTGTGACCTCTCTTGTGGACCTGTGTACTCCTCATGTTCATCTGCTGAGTTGATGGTGATGTCATTGTGGTGGGTGCCGGCGGCAGGGAAGGAGATCTAAGGCAGCGAAAGACGGTCAGGAGTCGTGGTGTCTGGTTGGGTGGATGCTTCTGTCGATGGAGCAGCTCAGGTGAGGTGGACGACATTATGGCAGGAGCAGGACAAACCACACAAAGTTCCCTTCGACACGTACATGTAACTGAAGTAATTCTATAAGGGCTCATTTGGCTTGCATGATTCTTAAAATGCAAGGATAGGAAAAACACCGGAATAGGATAGGGAAATGCACATGGTAAACAGAGCATTTGTAAACACATGATTTCTGTGAACTTGGGTGTTTGGTTTACAGGAATTGGAAGAGCAGAGGAATGCAAAGAAACATGGCCAAAATAAAGTGAAACCATATGAAAGCGTGTACAGTTAGAATGTTATTCTGGCACTAATGCACTTGGTCTTGTTTTCATGCATAGGATTTTGAAAAGTAGGTCCAGGTCGATGTTTTGCTTCATTCCTTTCAACAAAATGCATGAATAATTGAATAGTAGAGTGCCATTGGAAAATTCCATATTGCTATGTTTTTCCGTTGAAACAAAATAACCCTAATGGATCGCCGTGAATGTATAGTAATAAGTGATGCAACAAGTGTACAATCTCTTTGCCGTAGCCGTGTCGAACTCTGTATCATTGGGTTGGTTGCTGAAGCAGTTGAGGCATACATGGCTGTTGGAGGTGTGGAGGAAGATCTGAGGAATCTATAGACGGCGCCCAGGGAACTGCTCTGTTGTGATGGATCATTCTGTTGTTGGAGCAGCTCCGGTGAGCCGTAAGACGTCAAGGCTGAAGCAGCACAAGACAGACATCGTCAATCTCAAGTGGGATTCTAATAGCATCTCCAATAGATGATGTAAAATGGATGTAAAATTTACATCACCAAAAACCAGCTAACTACAACAGATGAGGTAAAAACTGTTGACTCTGAACTTAACTGTCAAATCTGAAATTTACTGTGGAATCTGAATGCTACTGTCGAAACTGAACGCAATGGTAGCAGAGAGGCACTTGACATGTATTTTAGGGAGGGCCTGCAGTTCATCTTCAACCTGCACCCCCCTGAGCCGCCAGCCACCACCGGCCGAACCGTCGGCCCCAGCGCCACCTCGCCGCCCCGAAACAACTCCCCAGCGCCGCCCTGGCCAGCCCTCTAGGCCCCCCGCCCCCACCCTGAACCCTAAGATAGATAGTGGGGTACCTCTCCGGCGAGCCCCCGTCCCTGCTGCGGGTGGTTCTTCCTTAACTTCGGCAAGCGCCCCCCCCCCCCCCAATCCCTGAAAATCGACTGACCCAAAAGTTGATTCAGTCGACTAAAGTGTGGCTGAATTGGAGAAGAGCAGCAGCACGAGCGAGGGGGAGAGCAGCAGCAGCAGCTGGGCGAGCGAGCGATCGAGCGAGATCCGAAGCAGCAGCAGCAGATCCGGCTGGTATGGACGCCACCGCCGAAGGGTCCTCGCATTGGGGGAGAGCCACCGTGGAGATGTCGCCCACGGCACCGGCTTCAAGGTAGCCACTCCATGGGGGTACGGGATGGAGTACCGTCGTCGCCGGGAGGTCGAGTTAAGGAGAAGGTGCGATGCGATGAGTGTACAACCTCTTTGGTGGCGTCGAGTAGGCCTCGGCTTCGTCAGAGCAGTCAGTGAGGATGCTGCGGTTCTGGTGGAGTAGGTTAAGGCGGTGCTGTGGGGATGGAGCAGCTGCGATAGATGAGGCGATCGTCGGAGCAGCTCCTTGGAGGTGGAGGACGGGGCGGCTGAACCGGCGGGACGACGAGATGGACGACAGATCCTCATCCGGGAGGTGGACGAGGGACGTCGAGCTGTTGCGGTGGACGGCGACGTCGGGGAAGAGGCTCCAGCGGGGCAGCGGTGAGGTGGCGGACGGAGGTGGGTGAGGTTTCGCGGCTGGAGCGGAGAGGTTATGGCGGCCTGGGATTTCGAATGAGGAAAATGGGGCGATGGGAGGGGGTTGATGAGGACATCAATACCATTGTTACACCCACAGCCCCTACTACTACATATACGGGACCAATTACTAGAGCTCGCGCACGCCAATTAAATTATCAGGTATGATAGAGGCAAAGGTGTCCCGTCTTTCGATGAGATGATGGAAATCGCTTTGGTGGAAGTCGACTTTGACGATCCGACTACGAACGTGCGAGGACGTCGCGCCTTAGCAATCGCTAAACCAACTCCGAGAGGTTATTGACCACGCCGGAGCACGATCAACCTGACCACGAGGGTCTGTTTCCTGCGAGCAAACGAAGAACAAGCAAGAAACTAAGATTGCAATCTGGATATTGCGAATATAAGATGAAAGCTTTATTGATCAAGGTGGGGTTCTGTGACGCCTTTGTCTGGTCGTTGAACACAAACGAAGTACGCGAAGTTGCAGCTATGGCGAACTTTTAATCTAAACAAAACCCAAAGTCTAAACGGTGCCCTAAGGGCTGTATATATGGAGGAAGAGAGGGGGAATTTCGTGTCCCTTGGTGGAGGGGTCCGAAATCAACCCTATCTCTTGTTTCCCCACACATACGGACTCTAAAAATAGCCTATACTTATGTATTTCGAAATTACATGGGCCTGGCCCAATAAAAAGGTGACGCAGCACCTATAATAGCCTCTGGACGAAATTTATGAAGTGGCATCTTGTATATTTCGTCCAAGGCTTCATGCACTCTTATGGTGGCTTCAAAGTCCTGAAATCATCACTGGTAACTCCGTTCTGGTTCCCCTTGCGCATGGCATTATCTCCATGCTTGCTCTTGCTCCAATGTCCATCCTTCTCCAAGCTAGGCCCTTCATTTGTAAGCAAAACAAATGTATCCAATTTAGGCAGCATCATATTCTCATGAACATTAAAATCATTACCAAGAAACGAAAGTACCTGATAATTTAATTGGCGTGCGCGAGCTCTAGTAATTGGTCCAGTATATGTAGCAGTAGGGGCTGTGGGTGTAACAATGGTATTGATGTCCTCATCATCCTCCCCTTCTTGAAATGAAGTCGTCCTCGACGGAAGCTCATTTTCCTCACCCAAATAAGGCTTCAAATCTGCAATGTTAAAAGTGGGACTAACCCCAAAATCTGCAGGCAGCTCAAGTTTATATGCATTATCATTTATTTTCTCTAACACCTTAAAGGGACCATCAGCACGTGGCATTAGCTTTGATTTGCGCAAATTAGGAAATCTATCTTTACGCAAATGTAACCAAACAAGATCTCCAGGTGCAAACACAACATGTTTTCTACCCTTATCTCCAGCAACTTTATATTTAGCATTCATACGCTCAATGTTTTCCTTAGTTAACTCATGCATTTTTAAAATCAATTCAGAACGTTCTTTAGCATCAAAATTAACCTTCTCCGAAGATGGAAGAGGCAACAAATCAATAGGTGCACGAGGTAGGAAACCATACACAATTTCAAAAGGGCACATCTTAGTAGTAGAATGCAATGAACGATTATAAGCAAATTCAATATGAGGCAAGCATTCTTCCCACATTTTCTTATTATTCTTCAAAACAGCCCTAAGCATAGTAGACAATGTTCTATTGACTACTTCAGTTTGTCCATCAGTTTGGGGGTGACAAGTAGTACTAAATAGCAGTTTAGTCCCCAACTTAGCCCATAAACATCTCCAAAAGTGGCTAAGAAATTTAGTATCACGATCTGAAACAATAGTTTTTGGCACACCATGCAAGCGAATAATTTCACGAAAGAACAAATCAGCAACATTAACAGCATCATCGCTTTTATGACATGGTATAAAGTGTGCCATTTTCGAGAATCTATCCACGACAACAAATATGCTATCCCTCCCCTTCTTTGTTCGAGGTAAACCTAAAACAAAGTCCATAGATATATCCTCCCAAGGAACACTAGGTACTGGCAAAGGCATATATAAACCATGAGGATTGAGTCGTGACTTAGCTTTTTGACATGTAGTGCAGCGAGCAACAAAACGCTCAACATCCCGTCTCATCTTTGGCCAAAAGAAATGTGTAGCAAGTACGTCCTCCGTCTTCTTCACGCCAAAGTGTCCCATTAATCCTCCCCCATGCGCCTCCTGCAACAGCAAAAGACGAACGGAGCTAGCTGGAATGCATAGCTTGTTAGCACGAAACACAAATCCATCGTTAACGACAAACTTGTTCCACATTCTTCCTTCTTTACAATTCTGCATTACATCTTTAAAATTAGCATCATGCACATATTGATCTTTGATGGTCTCCAAACCAAATATTTTGAAGTCAAGTTGTGAAAGCATAGTATAGCGACGAGACAATGCATCAGCAATAACATTTTCTTTTCCCTTCTTGTGTTTAATGACATAAGGGAAAGTCTCAATGAATTCAACCCATTTAGCATGTCTACGATTCAGTTTAGCTTGACTTTTAATATGTTTCAAAGATTCATGATCAGAATGTATAACAAATTCTTTGGGCCATAAATAATGTTGCCATGTTTCTAAAGTCCGAACAAGAGCATATAATTCTTTATCATAAGTAGAATAATTCAGACTAGGCCCACTCAATTTTTCAGAAAAGTATGCAACAGGTTTGCCATCTTGTAATAACACACCTCCTAATCCAATTCCACTAGCATCACATTCAAGCTCAAAAGTCTTATTAAAATCAGGAAGTTGGAGTAAAGGAGCATGTGTCAACTTATCTTTCAATACCGAGAAGGCTTCTTCCTGTGCGGTACCCCACAGAAAAGGCACATCTTTCTTTGTAAGCTCATTGAGAGGTGCAGCAATGGTGCTGAAATCTCTCACAAAACGCCTATAGAATCCAGCGAGGCCAAGGAAACTCCTCACTTGTGTGACCGTTTTGGGCTGTGGCCAACTCTCAATAGCTTCAATTTTGGCTTTATCAACTTCAATTCCCTGTGGAGTAACAACATAGCCAAGAAAAGATACTCGGTCGGTGCAAAAGGTGCACTTTCCAAGGTTACCAAACAAACGTGCATCACGTAGAGCAATAAAAACAGCACGTAAATGTTCCAAATGTTCCTCCAAAGATTTGCTATAAATCAATATGTCATCAAAGTAAACTACCACAAATCGTCCAATGAAAGCACGTAAAACTTCGTTCATTAACCTCATGAAAGTACTAGGTGCATTAGTTAACCCAAAAGGCATGACTAACCACTCATATAATCCAAACTTAGTTTTAAATGCTGTTTTCCATTCATCTCCCAATTTCATACGAATTTGATGGTATCCACTACGCAAATCAACTTTGGAGAATATTGTAGAGCCACTCAATTCATCAAGCATATCATCTAGCCTAGGAATAGGATGATGATAACGAATAGTAATATTATTAATGCCTCTACAATCAACGCACATACGCGACGTACCATCCTTTTTCGGCACTAAAATGATAGGAACAGCACAAGGACTAAGGGATTCGCGTATATAACCTTTGTCGAGCAGTTCTTGTACTTGACGCATAATCTCCTTCGTCTCCTCTGGATTGGTACGGTATGGTGCACGGTTGGGTAATGATGCACCGGGAATTAAGTCAATTTGATGCTCAATCCCGCGAATAGGTGGTAATCCCGGTGGCACGTCTTGTGGAAAGACGTCAGCGAACTCCTGCAAAATGTTAGTGACAGCAGGAGGCAAAGAGGAAGGCACGTCCTCGAATGAAAATAATGCCTCTTTGCACACAAAAGCATAGCAAACAGATTTGCTAAAATCCAGATCATCAATATCAGATTTGGTGGCAAGTAAACATGCACTTTTCAATTTAATTTCAGAAGCAACACTAGATTGTTTATTATTATTAGGCTGCATTTGTTGCTCAAATTCTTTTGCCACAATCTGATTTTCACTCTTAGTTTTCTCCTGTTTTGCTTTATTAGCTCTATTAAGATCATCTTTCAAAATGGAATCAGGAGTCATAGGAAGCAAAGTAATATTTTTATCCTTATGAACAAGAGTATACTGATTGTTTCTACCATGGTGAATAGAATTTTTATCAAATTTCCATGGTCTACCAAGTAATAAGGAACATGCTTGCATAGGTACCACATCACAATCAACACAATCAGCATATGTAGAGATACTAAAATGCACACGAACAGTACGTGTTACCTTAACCTTGCCGCTGTTGTTGAACCATTGGATGTAGTAAGGATGTGGATGTGGTCTTGTGGTGAGAGATAGCTTCTCCACCATCTCCATGCTAGCCAAGTTGTTGCAACTCCCTCCATCTATGATCACGTGAACAGAACGTTCCTTCACAACTCCCTTTGTATGGAACAAATTATGCCTCTGATTTTGCTCAGCTTGTGTAACCTGCACACTCAAAACACGTTGAGCAACTAAACATTCATACCTGTCAGCATCTTCAGGAGCCATGTATTGCGTCTCATGATCAGAATCTTCTCCACCGTGTTCGTCACGTGTAATAAGAGCCAAAGTCTCCTCATCATAGTCACTAGCGGACTCATACCCACCATCTTCAGTAACAATCATCACATGCTTAGAGGGGCATTCTCTCGCATAATGACCTCCACCCTTGCAACGTCGACAAATAATATCATGTGTTTGCCCTGTTGATGCCATGGATGAAGAAGAGCTCTTTGCAGGCCCAGAAGATGTGCTCTTGGCAGATAGTGGTGATTGTGCCTGCTTTATTGTATCACGGTTGGAGGTGGCAGCCGACGGAGGCGCCGGTGTAGCAGAACGTGTGGAAGTAGATGATGCACGTGGTGTCCATGATGAAGGTCGACCTGCAGAAAAGTTAGTCCGCGCCAATGCCTGTCGATCCTGCACTTCACGTTCAGCTTTACAAGCAAGATGGAATAAACGAGTGATATTAGTATACTCCTTATAATCTAGAATGGTCTGAATCTCTCTATTTAATCCACCCAGAAAACGTGCAAGCATAGCTTCATTCTCCTCAACAATACCACATCTAATCATGCCAGTTTGTAATTCCTGATAATATTCTTCTACAGAATTTTTTCCTTGTCTTAAGCGCTGTAATTTTTGAAGCAATTCACGTTGATAATATGGTGGAACCCAACGAGTACGCATAGCAGTTTTCAAAGCAGCCCAAGTAGCGGGAATAGGATATAATCTACAATGTTCAGACCACCATACACATGCAAAACTAGTGAAAGCACAAACAGCAGCAGCAACCCGTCTCTCCTCGGGATATTGTAAACATGTAAAACGTTGTTCAGTTTCTAACTCCCAAGTAAGATATATATCAGGAACATATCTACCCTCAAATGGTGGAATATTCAATTTCAGTTTAGGAATATGGACATCATCTCGTACCTGAGGTGGTGGTGCAGGCCTACCATTACGAATATATACCTGAGGTCGACCTGGTGGTGGTGGTGCTGGTGGCTGCACGTAGTGCTGATTTTGATCAACCTCATCCTCATAATCGTCCACATACTCATCATCCTCCTGGGTACCAGCAGCAGCAGTAGCAGGGGCCAAAGAAGCATCAACAACATGAACAGCAGCACCAGAAGTTTGGCCATCCTCAATAGCAACACGCTTCGCTCGTCCATACTGATTCGAAAGGATGCGTTGTTGTTGTTGTTGTCGTTGGAGAGGTGCGTTAGGTGCAGCGGGTGGTGGTGGTGGAAGACGCGCGAGCAATTCATTAAACTTGTTATCGAGCTTTGTTTCGAACGTCTTCTCCATGCCATCTATCTTCTCCATGGCCTCTTCAAATCTGTTTAGCACATCTTGCACCTGTCCACTCATCATTTGCTGAAATTTATCATGCAAATCCTTATTCGTCATGTTCTCCCAGTCAGTCTCGTCGGCTTGTGATCCTGGCATGGTTAGCAGCAATAGAAACACACAAGAATATGATCCTACAGACTACTAACAAGAGGTGGTGGTGGGTGTCACAAATCCGTCAAGCAAATCTCAAATTCTTACCAGTTCTTACCCAGCAGCAGGCGGTGATCGGCAACCGTTGTAGTCAAAAACTCTCAAAGCTTGGATAGAGCGATTACCAGGGAGAGTCAAACGCACGACGTAGCTGTATGTGGAGCTGGAAAGGCTTATAATATGGTAGCAAAAAGGGTCAGCAATAATCAATTCAGAGATGCAAAGTTGAATAAACGCTCAACGACGGTACTGTGTTGGTCCTAGGCTAGACTGTGCTAGAGACGCGAGCCTAGAACACTAACAAAATCACGGCGCTGCACGTAAACAAGGGAAAAGCACACTCTGGTTTTTTTTTTCGCTCTTTTTTTTTGCGCTGCTCTTTTTTTTTTTGCGCTGCTCTTTTTTTTTTGCGAAAAATCACTATAATGGCGAGTGTCTCAAAACGCTTCCTAGGTCAAACTGACAGGATGGGCACGAAATTTTTTCGACCAATTTTTTTTTTCGTTTTTTTGACTGCCCGGACCCAAAAACTGGAAACGGGTCAAAAAAAACTTCCTATAATGGCACCTGTCTCAAAACACTCAGAAACACCTAAAAATAAGATAGCCAGAAAATTTTTCGAAAAATGCGTTTTCGAAAAATTTTGGGCCTAAACGGAGCGTGGTTTCCAGACTAAATTTTTTTTTCCGAAACCTACTCCGGCAAGGAAACACGAATCGGAAACTAGATGGATCCCGAAAACAAACCTAATAAGCAAGGAACTCGGATTGGTGGTGGATATATGGTTGTGGTATATGGCAGCGGTGGTGGTAGCGGTGGTAGTATATGGATATGGATCGGTGGTGGTATATGGACACGGATTGGTGGTGGTATATGGATACGGATTCGGAGTGGTGGTGGTAGATGGCAGGGGCGATGATGATGGTGCGGCGGCGGCGTGACAACTTATGACCAGAACTCAAAACTCTAAAAGACTAGACTCTAAGACCAGCAACTAGACCGACGATGCAACCGCAAATTCAACAAAGCAAAACCCTAAAAAGATTATGCAAAGGCTCAGATTGGTTCGGATATGATGAACTAACCCTAATTTTTTTTGTGGCTTTTTCGTGGACTATAGGTATGAAGAACAGACTCGATCTAAACTACGAAAAACTGGAAAATCTCACCGAGCAACCTGGAAATCTGATACCACTTGATAGAGGCAAAGGTGTCCCGTCTTTCGATGAGATGATGGAAATCGCTTTGGTGGAAGTCGACTTTGACGATCCGACTACGAACGTGCGAGGACGTCGCGCCTTAGCAATCGCTAAACCAACTCCGAGAGGTTATTGACCACGCCGGAGCACGATCAACCTGACCACGAGGGTCTGTTTCCTGCGAGCAAACGAAGAACAAGCAAGAAACTAAGATTGCAATCTGGATATTGCGAATATAAGATGAAAGCTTTATTGATCAAGGTGGGGTTCTGTGACGCCTTTGTCTGGTCGTTGAACACAAACGAAGTACGCGAAGTTGCAGCTATGGCGAACTTTTAATCTAAACAAAACCCAAAGTCTAAACGGTGCCCTAAGAGCTGTATATATGGAGGAAGAGAGGGGGAATTTCGTGGCCCTTGGTGGAGGGGTCCGAAATCAACCCTATCTCTTGTTTCCCCACACATACGGACTCTAAAAATAGCCTATACTTATGTATTTCGAAATTACATGGGCCTGGCCCAATAAAAAGGTGACGCAGCACCTATAATAGCCTCTGGACGAAATTTATGAAGTGGCATCTTGTATATTTCGTCCAAGGCTTCATGCACTCTTATGGTGGCTTCAAAGTCCTGAAATCATCACTGGTAACTCCGTTCTGGTTCCCCTTGCGCATGGCATTATCTCCATGCTTGCTCTTGCTCCAATGTCCATCCTTCTCCAAGCTAGGCCCTTCATTTGTAAGGAAAACAAATGTATCCAATTTAGGCAGCATCATATTCTCATGAACATTAGAATCATTACCAAGAAACGAAAGTACCTGATAATTTAATTGGCGTGCGCGAGCTCTAGTAATTGGTCCAGTATATGTAGCAGTAGGGGCTGTGGGTGTAACAATGGTATTGATGTCCTCATCAAGGTACTTTCATTTCTTGGTAATGATTCTAATGTTCATGAGAATATGATGCTGCCTAAATTGGATACATTTGTTTTGCTTACAAATGAAGGGCCTAGCTTGGAGAAGGATGAACATTGGAGCAAGAACAAGCATGGAGATGATGCCATGCGCAAGGGGAACAAGAACGGAGTTACAAGTGATGATTTCAGGACTTTGAAGCCACCATAATGGGTGCATGAAGCCTTGGACGAAATATACAAGATGCCACTTCATAAATTTCGTTCCGAGGCTATTATAGGTGCTGCGTCACCTTTTTATTGGGCCAGGCCCATGTAATTTAGAAATACATAAGTATAGGCTATTTTTAGAGTCCGTATGTGTGGGGAAACAAGAGATAGGGTTGATTTCGGACCCCTCCACCAAGGGCCACGAAATTCCCCCTCTCTTCCTCCATATATACAGCCCTTAGGGCACCGTTTAAACTTTGGGTTTTGTTTAGACTAAAAGTTCGCCATAGCTGCAACTTCGCGTACTTCGTTTGTGTTCAACGACCAGACAAAGGCGTCACAGAACCCCACCTTGATCAATAAAGCTTTCATCTTATATTCGCATTATCCAGATTGCAATCTCAGTTTCTTGCTTGTTCTTCGTTTGCTCGCAGGAAACAGACCCTCGTGGTCAGGTTGATCGTGCTCCGGCGTGGTCAATAACCTCTCGGAGTTGGTTTAGCGATTGCTAAGGCGCGACGTCCTCGCACGTTCGTAGTCGGATCGTCAAAGTCGACTTCCACCAAAGCGAAATCCATCATCTCATCGAAAGACGGGACACCTTTGCCTCTATCAAGTGGTATCAGATTTCCAGGTTGCTCGGTGAGATTTTACAGTTTTTCGTAGATTAGATCGAGTCTGTTCTTCATACCTACAGTCCACGAAATAGCCACAAAAAAAATTAGGGTTAGTTCATCATATCCAAACCAATCTGAGCCTTTGCATAATCTTTTTAGGGTTTTTGCTTTGTTGAATTTGCGGTTGCATCGTCGTGTCAAGTTGCTGGTCTTAGAGTCTAGTCTTTTAGAGTTTCGAGTTCTGGTCATAAGTTGTCACGCCGCCGCCGCACCATCATCATCGCCCATCTACCACTTTTGCTTATCCGCCACCACTCTGAATCCATATCCATATACCACTACCAACCCGTATCCATATACCACCACCAATCTGTATCCATATACCACCACCGCTACCATATACCACCACCGCTGCCATATACCACAACCATATATCCACCACCAATCCGAGTTCTTCTCATATTAGGTTTGTTCTTGAGATCAATCTAAATTCCGATTCGTGTTTCCTTGCCTGCGTAGGTCTCGGGAAAAAAAAGAGTCTGGAGACCCCCAGGCAGTTTTTAGGCCAAAATTTTCACGGGCAAATTTTTTTTCCCTATCCTATTTTTAGGCTTTTCTGAGTCTTTTGAGCCACGCGCCATCATAGTGATTTTTTGGTCGCACTTTTTCGTCGTCGCTGCCCTAATTTCCGAAAAAAAAGTGAAAAAAAATTTTCGTGCCCATCCTATCAGTTTGACGAGGGAAGAGTTTTGAGACACTCGCCATTATAGTGATTTTTTCGCAAAAAAAAAGAGGAGCGCAAAAAAAAGGAGCGCAAAAAAAAAGAGCGAAAAAAAAAGAGTTCCAGAGTGTGCTTTTCCCTTGTTTACGTGCCGCGCCGTGATTTTCTTGGTGTTCTAGGCTCGCGTCTCTAGCACAGTCTAGCCTAGGACCAGCACAGTACCGTCGTTGAGCGTTTATTCAACTTTGCATCTCTGAATTAATTATTGCTGACCCTTTTTGCTACCATATTATAAGCCTTCCCAGCTCCACATACATCTACGTCGTGCATTTGACTCTCCCTGGTAATCGCTCTATCCAAGCTTTGAGAGTTTTTGACTACAACGGTTGCCGATCACCGCCTGCTGCTGGGTAAGAACTGGTAAGAATTTGAGATTTGCTTGACGGATTTGTGACACCCACCACCACCTCTTGTTAGTAGTCTGTAGGATCATATTCTTGTGTGTTTCTATTGCTGCTAACCATGCCAGGATCACAAGCCGACGAGACTGACTGGGAGAACATGACGAATAAGGATTTGCATGATAAATTTCAGCAAATGATGAGTGGACAGGTGCAAGATGTGCTAAACAGATTTGAAGAGGCCATGGAGAAGATAGATGGCATGGAGAAGACGTTCGAAACAAAGCTCGATAACAAGTTTAATGAATTGCTCGCGTGTCTTCCACCACCACCACCCGCTGCACCTAACGCACCTCTCCAACAACAACAACAACAACAACGCATCCTTTCGAATCAGTATGGACGAGCGAAGCGTGTTCCTATTGAGGATGGCCAAACTTCTGGTGCTGCTGTTCATGTTGTTGATGCTTCTTTGGCCCCTGCTACTGCTGCTGCTGGTACCCAGGAGGATGATGAGTATGCGGGCGATTATGAGGATGAGGTTGATCAAAATCAGCACTACGTGCAGCCACCAGCACCACCACCACCAGGTCGACCTCAGGTATTTATTCGTAATGGTAGGCCTGCACCACCACCTCAGGTACGAGATGATGTCCATATTCCTAAACTGAAATTGAATATTCCACCATTTGAGGGTAGATATGTTCCTGATATATATCTTACTTGGGAGTTAGAAACTGAACAACGTTTTACATGTTTACAATATCCCGAGGAGAGACGGGTTGCTGCTGCTGTTTGTGCTTTCACTAGTTTTGCATGTGTATGGTGGTCTGAACATTGTAGATTATATCCTATTCCCGCTACTTGGGCTGCTTTGAAAACTGCTATGCGTACTCGTTGGGTTCCACCATATTATCAACGTGAATTGCTTCAAAAATTACAGCGCTTAAGACAAGGAAAAAATTCTGTAGAAGAATATTATCAGGAATTACAAACTGGCATGATTAGATGTGGTATTGTTGAGGAGAATGAAGCTATGCTTGCACGTTTTCTGGGTGGATTAAATAGAGAGATTCAGACCATTCTAGACTATAAGGAGTATACTAATATCACTCATTTATTCCATCTTGCTTGTAAAGCTGAACGTGAAGTGCAGGATCGACAGGCATTGGCGCGAACTAACTTTTCTGCAGGTCGACCTTCATCATGGACACCACGTGCATCATCTACTTCCACACGTTCTGCTACACCGGCGCCTCCGTCGGCTGCCACCTCCAACCGTGATACAATAAAGCAGGCACAATCACCACTATCTGCCAAGAGCACACCTTCTGGGCCTGCAAAGAGCTCTTCTTCATCCATGGCATCAACAGGGCAAACACATGATATTATTTGTCGACGTTGCAAGGGTGGAGGTCATTATGCGAGAGAATGCCCATCTTTCTTGATGATATGCTTGATGAATTGAGTGGCTCTACAATATTCTCCAAAGTTGATTTGCGTAATGGATACCATCAAATTCGTATGAAATTGGGAGATGAATGGAAAACAGCATTTAAAACTAAGTTTGGATTATATGAGTGGTTAGTCATGCCTTTTGGGTTAACTAATGCACCTAGTACTTTCATGAGGTTAATGAACGAAGTTTTACGTGCTTTCATTGGACGATTTGTGGTAATTTACTTTGATGACATATTGATTTATAGCAAATCTTTGGAGGAACATTTGGAACATTTACGTGCTGTTTTTATTGCTCTACGTGATGCACGTTTGTTTGGTAACCTTGGAAAGTGCACCTTTTGCACCGACCGAGTATCTTTTCTTGGCTATGTTGTTACTCCACAGGGAATTGAAGTTGATAAAGCCAAGATTGAAGCTATTGAGAGTTGGCCGCAGCCCAAAATGGTCACACAAGTGAGGAGTTTCCTTGGCCTCGCTGGATTCTATAGGCGTTTTGTGAGAGATTTCAGCACCATTGCTGCACCTCTCAATGAGCTTACAAAGAAAGATGTGCCTTTTCTGTGGGGTATCGCACAGGAAGAAGCCTTTACGGTATTGAAAGATAAGTTGACACATCCTCCTTTACTCCAACTTCCTGATTTTAATAAGACTTTTGAGCTTGAATGTGATGCTAGTGGAATTGGATTAGGAGGTGTGTTATTACAAGATGGCAAACCTGTTGCATACTTTTCTGAAAAATTGAGTGGGCCTAGTCTGAATTATTCTACTTACGATAAAGAATTATATGCTCTTGTTCGGACTTTAGAAACATGGCAACATTATTTATGGCCCAAAGAATTTGTTATACATTCTGATCATGAATCTTTGAAACATATTAAAAGTCAAGCTAAACTGAATCGTAGACATGCTAAATGGGTTGAATTTATTGAGACTTTCCCTCATGTCATTAATGATGAGGACATCAATACCATTGTTACACCCACAGCCACTACTGTTACATATACAGGACCAATTACTAGAGCTCGCGCACGCCAATTAAATTATCAGGTACTTTCGTTTCTTGGTAATGATTCTAATGTTCATGAGAATATGATGCTGCCTAAATTGGATACATTTGTTTTGCTTACAAATGAAGGGCCTAGCTTGGAGAAGGATGAACATTGGAGCAAGAACAAGCATGGAGATGATGCCATGCGCAAGGGGAACAAGAACGGAGTTACAAGTGATGATTTCAGGACTTTGAAGCCACCATAATGGGTGCATGAAGCCTTGGACGAAATATACAAGATGCCACTTCATAAATTTCGTCCCGAGGCTATTATAGGTGCTGCGTCACCTTTTTATTGGGCCAGGCCCATGTAATTTCGAAATACATAAGTATAGGCTATTTTTAGAGTCCGTATGTGTGGGGAAACAAGAGATAGTGTTGATTTCGGACCCCTCCACCAAGGGCCACGAAATTCCCCTCTCTTCCTCCATATATACAGCCCTTAGGGCACCGTTTAGACTTTGGGTTTTGTTTAGATTAAAAGTTCGCCATAGCTGCAACTTCGCGTACTTCGTTTGTGTTCAACGACCAGACAAAGGTGTCACAGAACCCAACCTTGATCAATAAAGCTTTCATCTTATATTCGCAATATCCAGATTGCAATCTCAGTTTCTTGCTTGTTCTTCGTTTGCTCGCAGGAAACAGACCCTCGTGGTCAGGTTGATCGTGCTCCGGCGTGGTCAATAACCTCTCGGAGTTGGTTTAGCGATTGCTAAGGCGCGACGTTCTCGCACGTTCATAGTCGGATCGTCAAAGTCGACTTCCACCAAAGCGATATCCATCATCTCATCGAAAGACGGGACACCTTTGCCTCTATCAAGTGGTATCAGATTTCCAGGTTGCTCGGTGAGATTTTCCAGTTTTTCGTAGTTTAGATCGAGTCTATTCTTCATACCTATAGTCCACGAAAAAGCCACAAAAAAAATTAGGGTTAGTTCATCATATCCGAACCAATCTGAGCCTTTGCATAATCTTTTTAGGGTTTTGCTTTGTTGAATTTGCGGTTGCATCGTCGGTCTAGTTGCTGGTCTTAGAGTCTAGTCTTTTAGAGTTTCGAGTTCTGGTCATAAGTTGTCACGCCGCCGCCGCACCATCATCATCGCCCCTGCCATCTACCACCACCGCTCCGAATCCGTATCCATATACCACCACCAATCCGTGTCCATATACCACCACCGATCCATATCCATATACTACCACCGCTACCACCACCGCTGCCATATACCACCACCATATATCCACCACCAATCCGAGTTCCTTGCTTATTAGGTTTGTTTTCGGGATCCATCTAGTTTCCGATTCGTGTTTCCTTGCCGGAGTAGGTTTCGGAAAAAAAAAGAGTCCGGAAACCACTCTCCGTTTAGGCCCAAAATTTTTCGAAAACGCATTTTTCGAAAAAATTTCTGGCTATCCTATTTTTAGGTGCCATTATAGGAAGTTTTTTTTTGACCCGTTTCCAGTTTTTGGGTCCGGGCAGTAGAAAAAATGAAAAAAAAATTGGTCGAAAAAATTTCGTGCCCATCCTGTCTGTTTGACCTAGGAAGAGTTTTGAGACACTCGCCATTATAGTGATTTTTCGCAAAAAAAAAAAGAGCAGCGCAAAAAAAAAAGAGCGCAAATAAAAAAAAGAGCGAAAAAAAAATCCAGAGTGTGCTTTTCCCTTGTTTACGTGCAGCGCCGTGATTTTGTTAGTGTTCTAGGCTCGCGTCTCTAGCACGGTCTAGCCTAGGACCAGCACAGTACCGTCGTTGAGCGTTTATTCAATTTTGCATCTCTGAATTGATTATTGCTGACCCTTTTTGCTACCATATTATAAGCCTTCCCAGATCCACTTACATCTACGTTGTGCGTTTGACTCTCCCTGGTAATCGCTCTATCCAAGCTTTGAGAGTTTTTGACTACAACGGTTGCCGATCACCGCCTGCTGCTGGGTAAGAACTGGTAAGAATTTGAGATTTGCTTGACGGATTTGTGACACCCACCACCACCTCTTGTTAGTAGTCTGTAGGATCATATTCTTGTGTGTTTCTATTGCTGCTAACCATGCCAGGATCACAAGCCGACGAGACTGACTGGGAGAATTTATCGAACAAGGAGCTTCATGATAAGTTTCAGGAAATGATGAGTGGACAGGTGCAAGATGTGCTAAACAGATTTGAAGAGGCCATGGAGAAGATAGATGGCATGGAGAAGACGTTCGAAACAAAGCTCGATAACAAGTTTAATGAATTGCTCGCGCGTCTTCCACCACCACGACCCGCTGCACCTAACGCACCTCTCCAACAACAACAACAACAACAACAACGCATCCTTTCGAATCAGTATGGACGAGCGAAGCGTGTTCCTATTGAGGATGGCCAAACTTCTGGTGCTGCTGTTCATGTTGTTGATGCTTCTTTGGCCCCTGCTACTGCTGCTGCTGGTACCCAGGAGGATGATGAGTATGCGGGCGATTATGAGGATGAGGTTGATCAAAATCAGCACTACGTGCAGCCACCAGCACCACCACCACCAGGTCGACCTCGGGTATATATTCGTAATGGTAGGCCTGCACCACCACCTCAGGTACGAGATGATGTCCATATTCCTAAACTGAAATTGAATATTCCACCTTTTGAGGGTAGATATGTTCCTGATATATATCTTACTTGGGAGTTAGAAACTGAACAACGTTTTACATGTTTACAATATCCCGAGGAGAGACGGGTTGCTGCTGCTGTTTGTGCTTTCACTAGTTTTGCATGTGTATGGTGGTCTGAACATTGTAGATTATATCCTATTCCCGCTACTTGGGCTGCTTTGAAAACTGCTATGCGTACTCGTTGGGCTCCACCATATTATCAACGTGAATTACTTCAAAAATTACAGCGCTTAAGACAAGGAAAAAATTCTGTAGAAGAATATTATCAGGAATTACAAACTGGCATGATTAGATGTGGTATTGTTGAGGAGAATGAAGCTATGCTTGCACGTTTTCTGGGTGGATTAAATAGAGAGATTCAGACCATTCTAGACTATAAGGAGTATACTAATATCACTCGTTTATTCCATCTTGCTTGTAAAGCTGAACGTGAAGTGCAGGATCGACAGGCATTGGCGCGGACTAACTTTTCTGCAGGTCGACCTTCATCATGGACACCACGTGCATCATCTACTTCCACACGTTCTGCTACACCGGCGCTTCCGTCGGCTGCCACCTCCAACCGTGATACAATAAAGCAGGCACAATCACCACTATCTGCCAAGAGCACACCTTCTGGGCCTGCAAAGAGCTCTTCTTCATCCATGGCATCAACAGGGCAAACACATGATATTATTTGTCGACGTTGCAAGGGTGGAGGTCATTATGCGAGAGAATGCCCATCTAAGCGTGTGATGATTGTTACTGAGGATGGTGGGTATGAATCCGCTAGTGACTATGATGAGGAGACTTTGGCTCTTATTACACGTGACGAACACGGTGGAGACGATTCTGATCATGAGATGCAATACATGGCTCCTGAAGATGCTGACAGGTATGAATGTTTAGTTGCTCAACGTGTTTTGAGTGTGCAGGTTACACAAGCTGAGCAAAATCAGAGGCATAATTTGTTCCATACAAAGGGAGTTGTGAAGGAACGTTCTGTTCGCGTGATCATAGATGGAGGGAGTTGCAACAACTTGGCTAGCATGGAGATGGTGGAGAAGCTATCTCTCACCACAAGACCACATCCACATCCTTACTACATTCAATGGTTCAACAACAGCGGCAAGGTTAAGGTAACACGTACTGTTCGTGTACATTTTAGTATCTCTACATATGCTGATTATGTTGATTGTGATGTGGTACCTATGCAAGCATGTTCCTTATTACTTGGTAGACCATGGCAATTTGATAAAAATTCTATTCACCATGGTAGAAACAATCAGTATACTCTTGTTCATAAGGATAAAAATATTACTTTGCTTCCTATGACTCCTGATTCCATTTTGAAAGATGATATTAATAGAGCTAATAAAGCAAAACAGGAGAAAACTAAGAGTGAAAATCAGATTGTGGCAAAAGAATTTGAGCAACAAATGCAGCCTAATAATAATAAACAATCTAGTGTTGCTTCTGAAATTAAATTGAAAAGTGCATGTTTACTTGCCACCAAATCTGATATTGATGATCTAGATTTTAGCAAATCTGTTTGCTATGCTTTTGTGTGCAAAGAGGCATTATTTTCATTCGAGGACGTGCCTTCCTCTTTGCCTCCTGCTGTCACTAACATTTTGCAGGAGTTCGCTGACATCTTTCCACAAGACGTGCCACCGGGATTACAACCTATTCGCGGGATTGAGCATCAAATTGACTTAATTCCCAGTGCATCATTACCCAACCGTGCACCATACCGTACCAATCCAGAGGAGACGAAGGAGATTATGCGTCAAGTACAAGAACTGCTCGACAAAGGTTATATACGCGAATCCCTTAGTCCTTGTGTTGTTCCTATCATTTTAGTGCCGAAAAAGGATGGTACGTCGCGTATGTGCGTTGATTGTAGAGGCATTAATAATATTACTATTCGTTATCGTCATCCTATTCCTAGGCTAGATGATATGCTTGATGAATTGAGTGGCTCTACAATATTCTCCAAATTTGATTTGCGTAGTGGATACCATCAAATTTGTATGAAATTAGGAGATGAATGGAAAACAACATTTAAAACTAAGTTTGGATTATATGAGTGGTTAGTCATGCCTTTTGGGTTAACTAATGCACCTAGTACTTTCATGAGGTTAATGAACGAAGTTTTACGTGCTTTCATTGGACGATTTGTGGTAGTTTACTTTGATGACATATTGATTTATAGCAAATCTTTGGAGGAACATTTGGAACATTTACGTGCTGTTTTTATTGCTCTACGTGATGCACGTTTGTTTGGTAACCTTGGAAAGTGCACCTTTTGCACCGACCGAGTATCTTTTCTTGGCTATGTTGTTACTCCACAGGGAATTGAAGTTGATAAAGCCAAGATTGAAGCTATTGAGAGTTCGCCGCAGCCCAAAACGGTCACACAAGTGAGGAGTTTCCTTGGCCTCGCTGGATTCTATAGGCGTTTTGTGAGAGATTTCAGCACCATTGCTGCACCTCTCAATGAGCTTACAAAGAAAGATGTGCCTTTTCTGTGGGGTACCGCACAGGAAGAAGCCTTTACGGTATTGAAAGATAAGTTGACACATGCTCCTTTACTCCAACTTCCTGATTTTAATAAGACTTTTGAGCTTGAATGTGATGCTAGTGGAATTGGATTAGGAGGTGTGTTATTACAAGATGGCAAACCTGTTGCATACTTTTCTGAAAAATTGAGTGGGCCTAGTCTGAATTATTCTACTTATGATAAAGAATTATATGCTCTTGTTCGGACTTTAGAAACATGGCAACATTATTTATGGCCCAAAGAATTTGTTATACATTCTGATCATGAATCTTTGAAACATATTAAAAGTCAAGCTAAACTGAATCGTAGACATGCTAAATGGGTTGAATTCATTGAGACTTTCCCTTATGTCATTAAACACAAGAAGGGAAAAGAAAATGTTATTGCTGATGCATTGTCTCGTCGCTATACTATGCTTTCACAACTTGACTTCAAAATATTTGGTTTGGAGACCATCAAAGATCAATATGTGCATGATGCTAATTTTAAAGATGTAATGCATAATTGTAAAGAAGGAAGAATGTGGAACAAGTTTGTCGTTAACGATGGATTTGTGTTTCGTGCTAACAAGCTATGCATTCCATCTAGCTCCGTTCGTCTTTTGCTGTTGCAGGAGGCGCATGGGGGAGGATTAATGGGACACTTTGGCGTGAAGAAGACGGAGGACATACTTGCTACACATTTCTTTTGGCCAAAGATGAGACGGGATGTTGAGCGTTTTGTTGCTCGCTGCACTACATGTCAAAAAGCTAAGTCACGACTCAATCCTCATGGTTTATATATGCCTTTGCCTGTACCTAGTGTTCCTTGGGAGGATATATCTATGGACTTTGTTTTAGGTTTACCTCGAACAAAGAAAGGGAGGGATAGCATATTTGTTGTCGTGGATAGATTCTCGAAAATGGCACACTTTATACCATGTCATAAAAGCGATGATGCTGTTAATGTTGCTGATTTGTTCTTTCGTGAAATTATTCGCTTGCATGGTGTGCCAAATACTATTGTTTCAGATCGTGATACTAAATTTCTTAGCCACTTTTGGAGATGTTTATGGGCTAAGTTGGGGACTAAACTGCTATTTAGTACTACTTGTCACCCCCAAACTGATGGACAAACTGAAGTAGTCAATAGAACATTGTCTACTATGCTTAGGGCTGTTTTGAAGAATAATAAGAAAATGTGGGAAGAATGCTTGCCTCATATTGAATTTGCTTATAATCGTTCATTGCATTCTACTACTAAGATGTGCCCTTTTGAAATTGTGTATGGTTTCCTACCTCGTGCACCTATTGATTTGTTGCCTCTTCCATCTTCGGAGAAGGTTAATTTTGATGCTAAAGAACGTTCTGAATTGATTTTAAAAATGCATGAGTTAACTAAGGAAAACATTGAGCGTATGAATGCTAAATATAAACTTGCTGGAGATAAGGGTAGAAAACATGTTGTGTTTGCACCTGGAGATCTTGTTTGGTTACATTTGCGGAAAGATAGATTTCCTAATTTGCGCAAATCAAAGCTAATGCCACGTGCTGATGGTCCTTTTAAGGTGTTAGAGAAAATAAATGATAATGCATATAAACTTGAGCTACCTGCAGATTTTGGGGTTAGTCCCACTTTTAACATTGCAGATTTGAAGCCTTATTTGGGTGAGGAAGATGAGCTTCCGTCGAGGACGACTTCATTTCAAGAAGGGGAGGATGATGAGGACAACAATATCATTGTTACACCCACAACCACTACTGTTACATATACAGGACCAATTACTAGAGCTCGCGCACGCCAATTAAATTATCAGGTACTTCCGTTTCTTGGTAATGATTCTAATGTTCATGAGAATATGATGCTGCCTAAATTGGATACATTTGTTTTGCTTACAAATGAAGGGCCTAGCTTGGAGAAGGATGAACAATGGAGCAAGAACAAGCATGGAGATGATGCCATGCGCAAGGGGAACAAGAACGGAGTTACAAGTGATGATTTCAGGACTTTGAAGCCACCATAATGGGTGCATGAAGCCTTGGACGAAATATACAAGATGCCACTTCATAAATTTCGTCCCGAGGCTATTATAGGTGCTGCGTCACCTTTTTATTGGGCCAGGCCCATGTAATTTCGAAATACATAAGTATAGGCTATTTTTAGAGTCCGTATGTGTGGGGAAACAAGAGATAGGGTTGATTTCGGACCCCTCCACCAAGGGCCACGAAATTCTCCTCTCTTCCTCCATATATACAGCCCTTAGGGCACCGTTTAGACTTTGGGTTTTGTTTAGATTAAAAGTTCGCCATAGCTGCAACTTCGCGTACTTCGTTTGTGTTCAACGACCAGACAAAGGCGTCACAGAACCCCACCTTGATCAATAAAGCTTTCATCTTATATTCGCAATATCCAGATTGCAATCTCAGTTTCTTGCTTGTTCTTCGTTTGCTCGCAGGAAACAGACCCTCGTGGTCAGGTTGATCGTGCTCCGGCGTGGTCAATAACCTCTCGGAGTTGGTTTAGCGATTGCTAAGGCGCGACGTTCTCGCACGTTCGTAGTCGGATCGTCAAAGTCGACTTCCACCAAAGCGATATCCATCATCTCATCGAAAGACGGGACACCTTTGCCTCTATCAATTAAACACAAGAAGGGAAAAGAAAATGTTATTGCTGATGCATTGTCTCGTCGCTACACTACGCTTTCACAACTTGACTTCAAAATATTTGGTTTGGAGACCATCAAAGATCAATATGTGCATGATGCTGATTTTAAAGATGTAATGCAGAATTGTAAAGAAGGAAGAATGTGGAACAAGTTTGTCGTTAACGATGGATTTGTGTTTCGTGCTAACAAGCTATGCATTCCAGCTAGCTCCGTTCGTCTTTTGTTGTTGCAGGAGGCGCATGGAGGAGGATTAATGGGACACTTTGGCGTGAAGAAGACGGAGGACGTACTTGCTACACATTTCTTTTGGCCAAAGATGAGACGGGATGTTGAGCGTTTTATTGCTCGCTGCACTACATATCAAAAAGCTAAGTCACGACTCAATCCTCATGGTTTATATATGCCTTTGCCTGTACCTAGTGTTCCTTGGGAGGATATATCTATGGACTTTGTTTTAGGTTTACCTCGAACAAAGAAGGGGAGGGATAGCATATTTGTTGTCGTGGATAGATTCTCGAAAATGGCACACTTTATACCATGTCATAAAAGCGATGATGCTGTTAATGTTGCTGATTTGTTCTTTCGTGAAATTATTCGTTTGCATGGTGTGCCAAATACTATTGTTTCAGATCGTGATACTAAATTTCTTAGCCACTTTTGGAGATGTTTATGGGCTAAGTTGGGGACTAAACTGCTTTTTAGTACTACTTGTCACCCCCAAACTGATGGACAAACTGAAGTAGTCAATAGAACATTGTCTACTATGCTTAGGGCTGTTTTGAAGAATAATAAGAAAATGTGGGAGGAATGCTTGCCTCATATTGAATTTGCTTATAATCGTTCATTGCATTCTACTACTAAGATGTGCCCTTTTGAAGTTGTGTATGGTTTCCTACCTCGTGCACCTATTGATTTGTTGCCTCTTCCATCTTCGGAGAAGGTTAATTTTGATGCTACACAACGTGCTGAATTGATTTTAAAAATGCATGAGTTAACTAAGGAAAACATTGAGCGTATGAATGCTAAATATAAACTTGCTGGAGATAAGGGTAGAAAACATGTTGTGTTTGCACCAGGAGATCTTGTTTGGTTACATTTGCGTAAGGATAGATTTCCTGATTTGCGCAAATCAAAGCTAATGCCACGTGCTGATGGTCCCTTTAAGGTGTTAGAGAAAATAAATGATAATGCATATAAACTTGAGCTGCCTGCAGATTTTGGGGTTAGTCCCACTTTTAACATTGCAGATTTGAAGCCTTATTTGGGTGAGGAAGTGATAGAGGCTAAGGTGTCCCGTCTTTCGATGAGATGATGGATTTCGCTTTGGTGGAAGTCGACTTTGACGATCCGACTACGAACGTGCGAGGACGTCGCGCCTTAGCAATCGCTAAACCAACTCTGAGAGGTTATTGACCACGCCGGAGCACGATCAACCTGACCACGAGGGTCTGTTTCCTGCGAGCAAACGAAGAACAAGCAAGAAACTGAGATTGCAATCTGGATATTGCGAATATAAGATGAAAGCTTTATTGATCAAGGTGGGGTTCTGTGACGCCTTTGTCTGGTCGTTGAACACAAACGAAGTACGCGAAGTTGCAGCTATGGCGAACTTTTAATCTAAACAAAACCCAAAGTCTAAACGGTGCCCTAAGGGCTGTATATATGGAGGAAGAGAGGGGGAATTTCGTGGCCCTTGGTGGAGGGTCCGAAATCAACCCTATCTCTTGTTTCCCCACACATACGGACTCTAAAAATAGCCTATACTTATGTATTTCGAAATTACATGGGCCTGGCCCAATAAAAAGGTGACGCAGCACCTATAATAGCCTCTGGACGAAATTTATGAAGTGGCATCTTGTATATTTCGTCCAAGGCTTCATGCACTCTTATGGTGGCTTCAAAGTCCTGAAATCATCACTCGTAACTTCGTTCTGGTTCCCCTTGTGCATGGCATCTTCTCCATGCTTGCTCTTGCTCCAATGTCCATCCTTCTCCAAGCTAGGCCCTTCATTTGTAAGCAAAACAAATGTATCCAATTTAGGCAGCATCATATTCTCATGAACATTAGAATCATTACCAAGAAACGAAAGTACCTGATAATTTAATTGGCGTGCGCGAGCTCTAGTAATTGGTCCAGTATATGTAGCAGTAGGGCCTGTGGGTGTAACAATGGTATTGATGTCCTCATCAGGAAGATGAGCTTCCGTCGAGGACGACTTCATTTCAAGAAGGGGAGGATGATGAGGACATCAATACCATTGTTACACCCACAGCCCCTACTACTACATATACGGGACCAATTACTAGAGCTCGCGCACGCCAATTAAATTATCAGGTACTTTCGTTTCTTGGTAATGATTCTAATGTTCATGAGAATATGATGCTGCCTAAATTGAATACATTTGTTTTGCTTACAAATGAAGGGCCTAGCTTGGAGAAGGATGAACATTGGAGCAAGAACAAGCATGGAGATGATGCCATGCGCAAGGGGAACAAGAACGGAGTTACAAGTGATGATTTCAGGACTTTGAAGCCACCATAATGGGTGCATGAAGCCTTGGACGAAATATACAAGATGCCACTTCATAAATTTCGTTCCGAGGCTATTATAGGTGCTGCGTCACCTTTTTATTGGGCCAGGCCCATGTAATTTCGAAATACATAAGTATAGGCTATTTTTAGAGTCCGTATGTGTGGGGAAACAAGAGATAGGGTTGATTTCGGACCCCTCCACCAAGGGCCACGAAATTCCCCCTCTCTTCCTCCATATATACAGCCCTTAGGGCACCGTTTAGACTTTGGGTTTTGTTTAGACTAAAAGTTCGCCATAGCTGCAACTTCGCGTACTTCGTTTGTGTTCAACGACCAGACAAAGGCGTCACAGAACCCCACCTTGATCAATAAAGCTTTCATCTTATATTCGCATTATCCAGATTGCAATCTCAGTTTCTTGCTTGTTCTTCGTTTGCTCGCAGGAAACAGACCCTCGTGGTCAGGTTGATCGTGCTCCGGCGTGGCCAATAACCTCTCGGAGTTGGTTTAGCGATTGCTAAGGCGCGACGTCCTCGCACGTTCGTAGTCGGATCGTCAAAGTCGACTTCCACCAAAGCGAAATCCATCATCTCATCGAAAGACGGGACACCTTTGCCTCTATCAGGGGTGAAGCATGACTTAGGGACGTGCTTGTCCAAAATGTAGGGTGTGTTACAAAAGTACCCCCCACCGATTTGAACTAGCGGCCCTTTCGGTTCGGGGTTAGAAGGGGGATTTTGCGTGTTGGGATTTGGCAGCTGGAGGGAGTTTTCATGCGCGTTGTAATTTTGGGATAGCAAGGCGCGGGTTGTGAAGGCGCCAGTTTTGGGAGCACGATATCTGAATTTTCGGGATATAACAAGATGCGGGTTGAATTTTAGGGACAAGCCTAACGTGTAGTAATATTGTACTTGTACGTACCAAATCAATTCGCACTTCCTCCCACCAAAAAGAAAACGAAAAAATAGAACTATTCACACCACACAAAGAGAGAGTCTTGCCCCGTTTTACTATAAAATGCTATTCAAAGCTACTCCCTCCTTCCATCTATATAGGGCCTAATGTGTTTTTCGATGCTAACTTTGACCAAATATTAGAGCAGTAATAAATGACATGCAACTTACACAAAGCACACCGTTAAATTCGTCTGTGAAAGGTTCTTTCAATGATATAATTTTCACATTGTGCATGTCATGTACTATTAATCTTGTCAATAGTCAAAGGCGGTCTTAAAAATCTCATTACGCCCTATATAGATGGAAGGAGGGAGTATGAATCCATGTTATGTCCGATTAATTTTTTTCGCTTGCTGTATAATGCATGTAACCTACTCATACCAACATTTTAGTGCATTCCAAATGTCTATACTACCGCTGCAATTCGAACTGAATTTGAATTCGTTTCTCTATTTCAATAAGAATTTACAATCATGATTGTTGCCAACTTCAACCATCATTCGTGTATTACCTTAATAACACACCACATGATTACTATAGAGATAGATATGAACTATGTGTACTACATGAACTCGAATTCTATTTTTTGAATAGACTTCATGCTGATTCCAAATAATAGTACATTTGATGTACTAACTATATATTCATAATCTAAACCATGTTCCATACGTACACCGTATTTATCACACAAAGTATAGTGCCCCGCCCCCTACATTATGACAAGTATTTAGACCTGAGCTGCAAAAACCACACATTGATAGAGGCAAAGGTGTCCCGTCTTTCGATGAGATGGTGGCTATCGTTTTGGTGGAAGTCGACTTTGACGATCCAACTACGAACGTGCGAGGACGTCGCGCCTTAGCAATCGCTAAACCAACTCCGAGAGGTTGTTGACCACGCCGGAGCACAATCAACCTGACCACGAAGGTCTATTTCCTGCAAGCAAACAAAGAACAAGCAAGAAACTAAGAGTGCAATCTGGATATTGCGAATAATAGAGGAAAGCTTTATTAATGAAGGTGGGGTTCTGTGATGCCTTTGTCTGGTCGTTGAACACAAACAAAGTACGCAAAGTTGCAGCTATGGCGAACTTTTAATCTAAACAAAACCCAAAGTCTAACGGTGCCCTAAGGGTTGTATATATGGAGGAAGAGGGGGGGATTTCGCGGCCCTTGGTGGAGGGGTCCGAAATCAACCCTATCTCTTGTTTCCCCACACATACGGACTCTAAAAATAGCCTAAACTTATGTATTTCTAAATTACATGGGCCTGGCCCAATAATAAGGTGACGCAGCACCTAGAATAGCCTCGGGGAGAAATTTATGAAGTGGCATCTTGTATATTTCGTCCAAGGCTTCATGCACCCATTATGGTGGCTTCAAAGTCCTGAAATCATCACTTGTAACTCCGTTCTTGTTCCCCTTGCGCATGCCATCATCTCCATGCTTGTTCTTGCTCCAATGTTCATCCTTCTCCAAGCTAGGCCCTTCATTTGTAAGCAAAACAAATGTATCCAATTTAGGCAGCATCATATTCTCATGAACATTAGAATCATTACCAAGAAACGAAAGTACCTGATAATTTAATTGGCGTGCGCGAGCTCTAGTAATTGGTCCAGTATATGTAGCAGTAGGGGCTGTGGGTGTAACAATGGTATTGATGTCCTCATCACACATTAGCCCAAATTATAATCAATGTTCTATGTATTATACATAGTACTAGCTAGATGCCCATGCGTTCCATAGATCATCAACATGATCAAGGGGCCTAATTTGCAAATATGGAGAGGGGTGTGGGTATCTTTTTTCAAACTTGCCATAGTTTCCTTCGTAGCTATCCGCCAGATATAAATTGGACGGCCTATATTGTAGGATGGCAGGCACACCATCATCAACAACTCCGTTTTTTATAAGAGTAGAGATAAAATATATTATATATAATATAACTTGTTCATAACCACACCATGTGTATCACCGTTATATATATGTATTCACACATGCGTCGGTTTAAAACACTATGATAAATTCTTCAAATATCCGAATTTGCTTTTTATAATGAAGTATATATGATCTCTATTCATCTTTTACACCCACACAACCCTCTTATCTTTGTAGCTAGTGCTAACTTTCTCTTGTGCATGCACACGCCCGCATCCCTCTCACCCTCCCTCAGCATTCTCTAGCTCGATCGCGCAAATTCGTCTTTTCACTTTAGGTCGTTCACCCACGGTGTGTGTAGGCCCCCCAGCTCCTTCTTTACGGCACACATCGATCGATATGCCTCTCTAGCCAGGTGTGCCTAGCACAAACACAAGCTTCCCCTCTTCTCTTGTCATCGTCCATGCCTCACTCCCACCACTCTTTTCATCGATCTCGTACCACCTCCTAGATGCATCCCTCTCTCTCTATCATTCTCCTCGTGCCTCATTTGCTTCTAACACATACATGCATGTATACCGATCGATCTCCCAACATATACCTAGATCAACTTTAACTACCCCCCATCGATCGACGTACCTCACAAGTTATGTCTCTCCTTTCTCTAACAAAGGGCGATTGATCTTCCTATGTAGTTACGTCTGCTTACTACAGCCATATCGTCCCCCCTCATCATTCGTGCATGCCTCCTGACCCGTCTCTCACACGCACGTGCATAGACAACAAGCAGCCATCTCCTCTCTTATTGATATTGCGGGCATGCCCTCCGTTTGTCTAGCAAGCCTATCCCACCATTTGGTAGAAGCAACTCCACTACCACCCCCTCCAACACTCTAGCTCTGTCTCTCTCCCAACCTTATTCCTCTCCTACACATATGCATGGATGCCGATCGATCTCCCTTAATACATGAGGCAGACCGATCTCCTTAATACATGAGGTAGGCCTCTCTCCTCCTCCACACATATACCAACCATTGTACCTCTATAGTTAATTGGGCCTCCCTCTTCCCCCACCACACACCGATAGTCGAGCGCTGCAGGTAGGTATCCATGCCACAGAGACAAACTGCACATGTCCCTCTCACATTCCAGTAGGCCAGCCACTCTATATCCGTGACGTGGGCACACACAAATTCGATGGCACTCTTTATCGATCGCGCGCGCGCACACACACACACATCATCATCCCTCTCTTCGATTCTATGGACACCTCAAGCCGGTGATACCTCCACTCTCTTCTTGTGGATCGCCCCCTCTATATGTATGTTATATCTAGGACTCTATTTCACACACATTGCATATGTTACATTTTTTGATTGACCCCCCCCCCAAAAAAACAACTCTCAAGAACCCACACACTATATCTCTCTACGTTTGTATCGCTCTCACACAACCCCACGTAGGTGGTGTACGTATACAAGAAGAGAATAGGTGCACCGTGCACGTACTCACGCTTTGTGCCCAGCCACACCCGTGCAGGTACACGGTGGAGCTCATTTCTTCACGAAATGGCAGCCCACATGCTAATTTGAACGCCTGTAGCGGTTATTTACCTAGGGAGGTCGTGTACCACGCATGCACGAAACAAAGTTCGACTTGACGCGTTGCCGCGTTATTTTTAAATAAAGTTATAGCACTCAATAGCACGTACATAGAATATAAAATGATTTTTATGGAGAAAAAGGTAGTTCGCTCACCTATATACAATGGAGCCTCCCTGCCTGGTTTGTCGCTCGTCAGAGTATCTCACACAAGGCTACGGTGGCCACTCTCTCTCTCTCTCACCGTTGGTCACTGATCCGGCCGCATCCCGTCCGTCAGGGGAAAGAAAGTGCGGTGGCCTCTCTCTCTCTCTCACCGTTGCTCACTGGTCAGGCCGCATCCCGTCCGTCGAGGGAAAGGGAGGAAGTGCATCGTTTCTCCGTTCGACGGCGCCGAGGCAACACGTCCCGATCTACGGTACACGCCGTTCTCTCTGACCAAGCACCGGCGCGGCAGGGCCTACGCCGCCTGCTCGCAGATTTCGCCCGCCACCGCTCACCTACTTACATCCTGACGACCTCCAGGTATCCCCTCCGGCCTTGCTCCACTGCCCGTCTTCCTACGTCGTTGCATGTGGATCTTCCATAGTTCTTTGCCCAAAACGTAGCTCGTCCGGCATACTTTCCATATTGCAATCTCGTCCTCACACCGTTTAAGACAAACACAATCGTGTTGTTATCTTCCCTTAGGACAAGGAATAGGCTTCTTTTTTGTATGTGTCATCAACTATTATTGGCCAGTAATTGTTTCCTTTCTACCTCTTTTTTTGCAAACAGGGCTATCCATTTCACCTCGTTGCTATTGCAACCTTTTGGTGAACTGCACAAATCACTTTTTTCTTAAGAGTGTTTTGTGCAGTTGTACTAAAATGTCACACGGGCAACGTCTCTACATTTCAGTGCGACTGCACAAAGGGAGATTGGTTTTGCTCTATCCTCCTCATCCAACTCCGAGCCTAATCTTCTCCAACAAGTTAGTCTTAAGAGAGACTGCAAAGGTGACAGGCTTCTGTTTGTGTGTTTATTGTTTCATCAGAAGTCCTCTATTATCGTAATCACACTTAGTATATTTGGAACAGGGACGCTCGGCTCTATTTTAGTGGAACTGCGCAAAATGATCGGAATGTTGCATGCTCTAGACAGCTACTTTTTTCCCAACATGCCTTCTTGATTTAGACAGAGCTGGGTGGACGTTGCTGCCAATGAAAGCATGGATCAATTTTAATTTAACACCTTCTCACAACTCTGTCTTCAGTTGTGATGTAATTATTAGCTCTGATCTGCTAATAATTGACATGCATTATCAAGGAAGTTAGTTTTTTATTGTTTCCGAAAGAGCATCGATGGCAAGACACACGAAACAAAAGCTGAAAGCTCACACCATTGTACAATTTCATGTCGCTGGAAAATTATTTGTATAGTACGTCAATTATGTAAACAAATGATGGAAGCTTGATAGCATTGCCAGAAGCCTCTTCAGCATCCGTGTCCATGTGCCATGCACAAAATTATACTCCTTCATTCCTAAATATTTGTCTCTTTACAAATTTCAAATGGGCATATTTTAGAGTGTAGATTCACTCATTTTGCTTCATATGTGTACTCCCTCCGTTCCTAAATACTCTATTCGTCTTTCTAGAGATTTCAACAAGTGACTATATACAGAGCAAAATGAGTGAATCTACACTCTAAAATATGTCTATATACATCCGTATGTAGTAGTCCATTTGAATCTCTAAAAAGACAAATATTTGAGTAGTCACTCTTTGAAATCTCTAGAAAGACAAATACTCTGGAGTATATTTAAGAACCGAGGGGGTAGTGCACAACCACATGGGAGACTCAGCCCGGTCGTTGCGCTGCATTAATAGTGAGTAATGAGCAGTCAAATCATAAGCCCCACCTTTCCCGCTGTAAGTTACTCGGAAGAAGCAACCATCAATACGCTCTTCTTTTAATCCGCTCATACTACTCCATCCATCACTGTTTATAGAGCGCGCTTCAGAAAAAAGAAAAAAATATGTGGGACCAAGGCGACTAGCGATCGGCCTGAAAAATAGCATTGGTAGTTATAGCACGGCGTCTATTAATAGAGGGAATAATGCGTACACACATGCATGCAGTGCTTCCACCCCGGGTACACACATGCATGCACTTACTCCACTCCGTAGTAGTACTCCCTCCTTTCCGGTTTATAGTGCTCAATTCAAAAATCTCACCAATCAAGGTAGATGGCGAGTGGTGGAATACTTTTTGTAGTTTTGCAAAAGCACCTAATTAATGCTCTTGTTATCCTCAAAAAATTATGTTTATCAATGCATTAATTGCAATGCATGCATGCATAAAGTACATGCATTGGTCAAATTTCTCTTAATACTTGCATGCAATGATTTAATGCACCTTGGAATCTGAACATGTGATGGAAAACAACCAAATTGAGCCTTATAAAATAGAAAAACTAAAATTTTGAGATAAGACCTATAAACCAGAAAGGAGGGAGTACATCGAGAGAAAATTGTGGACTTGATTGCGGTTACCGCGCCCTAATTAATTGAGCATTAAACCAAACGCGTCTAAAGTCTCTCTGGTGGTGGAAATGCATTGAGACGAATGCATCATAATGAAGCGCGCCCTGTAAACTGTGACGGAGGGAGGAGTAGTATGAAGGTGCAAAACGAAGTACGCGTATGGACAGTCAGTCAACGCACCTCCTCTTGGCATATCACTAACATGTGGGACATGAGTCTGAGCAAACCGATCTCAATTGACGGCAAAGAGCCAACCCGCCATTCCTTGAGAGAGACGAGGAGCGAGAACACACAGACGGGCTCGCACGCAGGCCAAGATATATTCGAGCATGGTTGGTTGATCGATATCATTCATTACATGTTGGGCTGCCATTTTCCGCCCTTCTCCAAAATAGACATGTACTTTATCAGAGATAAAAAAATTAGAGTACAGACGCTCCACCATGCGGTTCTAGTAGTAGTACTACTCGTACTACTGCGCTTGGCTCTTCGCCTCTTCGAAGTCGAACAATGATGGTACTCCGCATGTTGGGTACTAAAGTGTATGCCTCTGACAATCTGACACCGAATGGATTGATGCATGTCCACCGAGGGTAGGTTGCATTAGTCAAAAGGCGTAAGCGAGCTTCACCTTGTCCTGCAAGCTTCTCCTCGTTCTGCGAGTTGACGGGACACACCAAAAAGTAGTGCTAGTCCATACTCCCTCCTTTCCAGTTAATATGGCTTAATCTTTTTTGTGGGTAAATGAGATTGCTTTATTCATATATAAGCATTCTTAGGACGATCAGCCAAGACACTGGTCACTAGGAAGCGAGGTACCCTGCAAAAAAAGAAGTAGGAAGCGAGGAGTTTCATCAAGCCAGCTCTCGGCCACATTCAAAGTGCAGCAAGCACGGTTCGCACGAAGATGCACTGCAAGGTTTGCTGACCTGTTTACATGCTGAATACAAAAAAAGAGGAAATATTACCGAGCGCTCCTATTTGTAACAGGATATGAGCCAGAATTAAGCGAGAATTGTGGCAAGTGTTCCATGCAATCAACTTCCATTATCACATGCGAGAACCCTCGAAGAGAACCAAATGTGTTGAAGATTGCTTTATCACATTTTAAAATTATAATAAGAGTGCAGACGCTCGTCCATCCGGTTCCTAGTACTAGTATAGTACATACCTTTATAGACTATAGTAGTAGTACTAGTACTACTAGTAAACTTTGCGCTTGGCTGTTCGCCTATTCGGGAAGTCGAACAATAATAGCACTAGTAGTATAGTGTATGCTTCTGGAAATCTGACACCGAATTAACTGTTGCACGTCCACCGCTTGAGCGAGGGAGAGCTTCTTAGTCAAAAGTTTCTCCTTGTCCTGCGAGCCACCACGCGCAAGCTTCTCCTGTCCTGCAACCTTCTCCTCGTTTGGCAAGTTGACAGGACACAACAAAGTAATGCTACTCCATACTGGCTCCTCTCCGGTTAATATGGCTTAATTTCAAACGAGATAAATACACTATCTGTCACTGTATATTTGTAAAAATACGGTCAGTGGACTTCATAATACGCTCATTGCGCTTAATATATATATTTTTCGGTGTTTATACGGTCACTAGCTCACCCTGACTGAGTACGTGTGTGCATGCACGTGTAGGTTGAGCACTTGAGCGTGACTGTGTGTGTTCCGTCGTGTGCTCGGACATGCATGCATTAGGGCGCCATGCGCGTTTTTGCGTCCATGTGTACGTGTGACTATTGCATACACGTAGGGGGAGTATGTGTAGGGGCCACTAAGGAGCAGTCAAATCACACAGTAAGTTAGTCGGAAGAAGCAACAATCATTTCACTCTTCAATGACACGTATGCAATATAAAATGGTTGATATGGAGAGAAAAAGAAAACCACTATATATACACACGAGGTGTAACCACACGAGGTCTCCAATGTTTAATGTCTTGGGTTGCTTGTTGACATTGAGCTTGGACGCTAGTCGTTGTACTTGGCGCTCGATCGTGTGCCTTGTATCTTCGTGCATCTTCTTGATGTAGTTCGCCCGTGCACTCGCATCCATGTTGGTGCATTCTTGTAGAGGAAGGGGTAGAATGTCCAAAGGGGACAACGGGTTGAAGCCGTAGAAGGCCTCGAGGGGGGACTTGCCGGTAGTCGAATGTCTTGCATGGTTGTAGGCGTACTCAGCGATGGGTAGACACGCCTCCCACTCCTTAATGTTCTTCTTGATCAACACGCGAAGTAGAGTGGAGAGCGCCCGGTTCGTCACCTCCGTTTGGCCGTCGGTTTGAGGATGGTATGCGGATGAGAACAAGAGCTTGATTCCGAGCTTGGCGCATAGCATCTTCCAAAAGTAACTCAAGAACTTGTCATCACGGTCAGAGACGATTGTCTTTGGTACTCCATGGAGGCGCAAGATTTCCCTACAAAAGAGATTTGCAACGTGTGAAGCATCGTCTATCTTGTTGCAAGGAATGAAATGTGCCATCTTAGAAAATCAGTCCACAACAACAAACACGGAATCCTTTCCATTTTGAGTTCTAGGCAAACCAAGTACAAAATCCATGCTAATGTCTTCCCAAGGTTGATAAGGAATAGGGAGAGGCTCTATTGCCACCTATGGTTTAATGCAGCAAGAATGGCGGGGCAGTTGATCCTATTTAACTAACTACTAAGATACCCCGGCCCATGCATTAGTCGCAGGTACCCCATATGTCCTATTTTTAGCAAAGTCATGCTAAAATTCACAGAAAATTTCAGCATGACCTTTGCTGAAAATAGGACATATGGAGTACCCGAATTGATGAGGACATCAATACCATTGTTACACCCACAGCCCCTGCTGCTACATATACGGGACCAATTACTAGAGCTCGCGCACGCCAATTAAATTATCAGGTCCTTTCGTTTCTTGGTAATGATTCTAATGTTCATGAGAATATGATGCTGACTAAATTGGATACATTTGTTTTGCTTACAAATGAAGGGCCTAGCTTGGAGAAGGATGAACATTGGAGCAAGAACAAGCATGGAGATGATGCCATGCGCAAGGGGAACAAGAACGGAGTTACAAGTGATGATTTCAGGACTTTGAAGCCACCATAATGGGTGCATGAAGCCTTGGACGAAATATACAAGATGCCACTTCATAAATTTCGTCCCGAGGCTATTATAGGTGCTGCGTCACCTTTTTATTGGGCCAGGCCCATGTAATTTCGAAATACATAAGTATAGGCTATTTTTAGAGTCCGTATGTGTGGGGAAACAAGAGATAGGGTTGATTTCGGACCCCTCCACCAAGGGCCACGAAATTCCCCCTCTCTTCCTCCATATATACAGCCCTTAGGGCACCGTTTAGACTTTGGTTTTTGTTTAGATTAAAAGTTCGCCATAGCTGCAACTTCGCGTACTTCGTTTGTGTTCAACGACCAGACAAAGGCGTCACAGAACCCCACCTTGATCAATAAAGCTTTCATCTTATATTCGCAATATCCAGATTGCAATCTTAGTTTCTTGCTTGTTCTTCGTTTGCTCGCAGGAAACAGACCCTCGTGGTCAGGTTGATCGTGCTCCGGCGTGGTCAATAACCTCTCGGAGTTGGTTTAGCGATTGCTAAGGCGCGACGTCCTTGCACGTTCGTAGTCGGATCGTCAAAGTCGACTTCCACCAAAGCGAAATCCATCATCTCATCGAAAGACGGGACACCTTTGCCTCTACCAGAAACAGACCCTCGTGGTCAGGTTGATCGTGCTCCGGCGTGGTCAATAACCTCTCGGAGTTGGTTTAGCGATTGCTAAGGCGCGACGTCCTCGCACGTTCGTAGTCGGATCGTCAAAGTCGACTTCCACCAAAGCGATTTCCATCATCTCATCGAAAGACGGGACACCTTTGCCTCTGTCAAGTGGTATCAGATTTCCAGGTTGCTCGGTGAGATTTTCCAGTTTTTCGTAGTTTAGATCGAGTCTGTTCTTCATACCTATAGTCCACGAAAAAGCCACAAAAAAAATAGGGTTAGTTCATCATATCCGAACCAATCTAAGCCTTTGCATAATCTTTTTAGGGTTTTGCTTTGTTGAATTTGCGGTTGCATCGTCGGTCTAGTTGCTGGTCTTAGAGTCTAGTCTTTTAGAGTTTCGAGTTCTGGTCATAAGTTGTCACGCCGCCGCCGCACCATCATCATCGCCCCTGCCATCTACCACCACCACTCCGAATCCGTATCCATATACCACCACCAATCCGTGTCCATATACCACCACCGATCCATATCCATATACTACCACCGCTTCCACCACCGCTGCCATATACCACAACCATATATCCACCACCAATCCGAGTACCTTGCTTATTAGGTTTGTTTTCGGGATTCATCTAGTTTCCGATTCGTGTTTCCTTGCCGGAGTAGGTTTCGGAAACCACGCTCCGTTTAGGCCCAAAATTTTTCGAAAACGCATTTTTCGAAAAAATTTCTGGCTATCTTATTCTTAGGTGTTTCTGAGTGTTTTGAGACAGGTGCCATTATAGGAAGTTTTTTTTGACCCGTTTCCAGTTTTTGGGTCCGGGCAGTCGAAAAAACGAAAAAAAAAATTGGTCGAAAAAATTTCGTGCCCATCCTGTCAGTTTGACCTAGGAAGAGTTTTGAGACACTCGCCATTATAGTGATTTTTCGCAAAAAAAAAGAGCGCAAAAAAAAGAGCGAAAAAAAAACCAGAGTGTGCTTTGCCCTTGTTTACGTGCAGCGCCGTGATTTTGTTAGTGTTCTAGGCTCGCGTCTCTAGCACTGTCTAGCCTAGGACCAGCACAGTACCGTCGTTGAGCGTTTATTCAACTTTGCATCTCTGAATTGATTATTGCTGACCCTTTTTGCTACCATATTATAAGCCTTCCCAGCTCCACATACATCTACGTCGTGCGTTTGACTCTCCCTGGTAATCGCTCTATCCAAGCTTTGAGAGTTTTTGACTACAACGGTTGCCGATCACCGCCTGCTGCTGGGTAAGAACTGGTAAGAATTTGAGATTTGCTTGACGGATTTGTGACACCCACCACCACCTCTTGTTAGTAGTTTGTAGGATCATATTCTTGTGTGTTTCTATTGCTGCTAACCATGCCAGGATCACAAGCCGACGAGACTGACTGGGAGAACATGACGAATAAGGATTTGCATGATAAATTTCAGCAAATGATGAGTGGACAGGTGCAAGATGTGCTAAACAGATTTGAAGAGGCCATGGAGAAGATAGATGGCATGGAGAAGACGTTCGAAACAAAGCTCGATAACAAGTTTAATGAATTGCTCGCGCGTCTTCCACCACCACCACCCGCTGCACCTAACGCACCTCTCCAACGACAACAACAACAACAACGCATCCTTTCGAATCAGTATGGACGAGCGAAGCGTGTGCCTATTGAGGATGGCCAAACTTCTGGTGCTGCTGTTCATGTTGTTGATGCTTCTTTGGCCCCTGCTACTGCTGCTGCTGGTACCCAGGAGGATGATGAGTATGTGGGCGATTATGAGGATGAGGTTGATCAAAATCAGCACTACGTGCAGCCACCAGCACCACCACCACCAGGTCGACCTCAGGTATATATTCGTAATGGTAGGCCTGGACCACCACCTCAGGTACGAGATGATGTCCATATTCCTAAACTGAAATTGAATATTCCACCATTTGAGGGTAGATATGTTCCTGATATATATCTTACTTGGGAGTTAGAAACTGAACAACGTTTTACATGTTTACAATATCCCGAGGAGAGACGGGTTGCTGCTGCTGTTTGTGCTTTCACTAGTTTTGCATGTGTATGGTGGTCTGAACATTGTAGATTATATCCTATTCCCGCTACTTGGGCTGCTTTGAAAACTGCTATGCGTACTCGTTGGGTTCCACCATATTATCAACGTGAATTGCTTCAAAAATTACAGCGCTTAAGACAAGGAAAAAATTCTGTAGAAGAATATTATCAGGAATTACAAACTGGCATGATTAGATGTGGTATTGTTGAGGAGAATGAAGCTATGCTTGCACGTTTTCTGGGTGGATTAAATAGAGAGATTCAGACCATTCTAGATTATAAGGAGTATACTAATATCACTCGTTTATTCCATCTTGCTTGTAAAGCTGAACGTGAAGTGCAGGATCGACAGGCATTGGCGCGGACTAACTTTTCTGCAGGTCGACCTTCATCATGGACACCACGTGCATCATCTACTTCCACACGTTCTGCTACACCGGCGCCTCCGTCGGCTGCCACCTCCAACCGTGATACAATAAAGCAGGCACAATCACCACTATCTGCCAAGAGCACATCTTCTGGGCCTGCAAAGAGCTCTTCTTCATCCATGGCATCAACAGGGCAAACACATGATATTATTTGTCGACGTTGCAAGGGTGGAGGTCATTATGCGAGAGAATGCCCCTCTAAGCGTGTGATCATTGTTACTGAGGATGGTGGGTATGAGTCCGCTAGTGACTATGATGAGGAGACTTTGGCTCTTATTACACGTGACGAACACGGTGGAGAAGATTCTGATCATGAGACGCAATACATGGCTCCTGAAGATACTGACAGGTATGAATGTTTAGTTGCTCAACGTGTTTTGAGTGTGCAGGTTACACAAGCTGAGCAAAATCAGAGGCATAATTTGTTCCATACAAAGGGAGTTGTGAAGGAACGTTCTGTTCGCGTAATCATAGATGGAGGGAGTTGCAACAACTTAGCTAGCATGGAGATGGTGGAGAAGCTATCTCTCACCACAAGACCACATCCACATCCTTACTACATCCAATGGTTCAACAACAGCGGCAATGTTAAGGTAACACGTACTGTTCGTGTGCATTTTAGTATCTCTACATATGCTGATTATGTTGATTGTGATGTGGTACCTATGCAAGCATGTTCCTTATTACTTGGTAGACCATGGCAATTTGATAAAAATTCTATTCACCATGGTAGAAACAATCAGTATACTCTTGTTCATAAGGATAAAAATATTACTTTGCTTCCTATGACTCCTGATTCCATTTTGAAAGATGATCTTAATAGAGCTAATAAAGCAAAACAGGAGAAAACTAAGAGTGAAAATCAGATTGTGGCAAAAGAATTTGAGCAACAAATGCAGCCTAATAATAATAAACAATCTAGTGTTGCTTCTGAAATTAAATTGAAAAGTGCATGTTTACTTGCCACCAAATCTGATATTGATGATCTAGATTTTAGCAAATCTGTTTGCTATGCTTTTGTGTGCAAAGAGGCATTATTTTCATTCGAGGACGTGCCTTCCTCTTTGCCTCCTGCTGTCACTAACATTTTGCAGGAGTTCGCTGACGTCTTTCCACAAGACGTGCCACCGGGATTACCACCTATTCGCGGGATTGAGCATCAAATTGACTTAATTCCCGGTGCATCATTACCCAACCGTGCACCATACTGTACCAATCCAGAGGAGACGAAGGAGATTATGCGTCAAGTACAAGAACTGCTCGACAAAGGTTATATACGTGAATCCCTTAGTCCTTGTGCTGTTCCTATCATTTTAGTGCCGAAAAAGGATGGTACGTCGCGTATGTGCGTTGATTGTAGAGGCATTAATAATATTACTATTCGTTATCGTCATCCTATTCCTAGGCTAGATGATATGCTTGATGAATTGAGTGGCTCTACAATATTCTCCAAAGTTGATTTGCGTAGTGGATACCATCAAATTCGTATGAAATTGGGAGATGAATGGAAAACAGCATTTAAAACTAAGTTTGGATTATATGAGTGGTTAGTCATGCCTTTTGGGTTAACTAATGCACCTAGTACTTTCATGAGGTTAATGAACGAAGTTTTACGTGCTTTCATTGGACGATTTGTGGTAGTTTACTTTGATGACATATTGATTTATAGCAAATCTTTGGAGGAACATTTGGAACATTTACGTGCTGTTTTTATTGCTCTACGTGATGCACGTTTGTTTGGTAACCTTGGAAAGTGCACCTTTTGCACCGACCGAGTATCTTTTCTTGGCTATGTTGTTACTCCACAGGGAATTGAAGTTGATAAAGCCAAAATTGAAGCTATTGAGAGTTGGCCACAGCCCAAAACGGTCACACAAGTGAGGAGTTTCCTTGGCCTCGCTGGATTCTATAGGCGTTTTGTGAGAGATTTCAGCACCATTGCTGCACCTCTCAATGAGCTTACAAAGAAAGATGTGCCTTTTCTGTGGGGTACCGCACAGGAAGAAGCCTTCTCGGTATTGAAAGATAAGTTGACACATGCTCCTTTACTCCAACTTCCTGATTTTAATAAGACTTTTGAGCTTGAATGTGATGCTAGTGGAATTGGATTAGGAGGTGTGTTATTACAAGATGGCAAACCTGTTGCATACTTTTCTGAAAAATTGAGTGGGCCTAGTCTGAATTATTCTACTTATGATAAAGAATTATATGCTCTTGTTCGGACTTTAGAAACATGGCAACATTATTTATGGCCCAAAGAATTTGTTATACATTCTGATCATGAATCTTTGAAACATATTAAAAGTCAAGCTAAACTGAATCGTAGACATGCTAAATGGGTTGAATTCATTGAGACTTTCCCTTATGTCATTAAACACAAGAAGGGAAAAGAAAATGTTATTGCTGATGCATTGTCTCGTCGCTATACTATGCTTTCACAACTTGACTTCAAAATATTTGGTTTGGAGACCATCAAAGATCAATATGTGCATGATGCTGATTTTAAAGATGTAATGCAGAATTGTAAAGAAGGAAGAATGTGGAACAAGTTTGTCGTTAACGATGGATTTGTGTTTCGTGCTAACAAGCTATGCATTCCAGCTAGCTCCGTTCGTCTTTGCCTGTTGCAGGAGGCGCATGGGGGAGGATTAATGGGACACTTTGGCGTGAAGAAGACGGAGGACGTACTTGCTACACATTTCTTTTGGCCAAAGATGAGACGGGATGTTGAGCGTTTTGTTGCTCGCTGCACTACATGTCAAAAAGCTAAGTCACGACTCAATCCTCATGGTTTATATATGCCTTTGCCTGTACCTAGTGTTCCTTGGGAGGATACTATGGACTTTGTTTTAGGTTTACCTCGAACAAAGAAGGGGAGGGATAGCATATTTGTTGTCGTGGATAGATTCTCGAAAATGGCACACTTTATACCATGTCATAAAAGCGATGATGCTGTTAATGTTGCTGATTTGTTCTTTCGTGAAATTATTCGCTTGCATGGTGTGCCAAATACTATTGTTTCAGATCGTGATACTAAATTTCTTAGCCACTTTTGGAGATGTTTATGGGCTAAGTTGGGGACTAAACTGTTATTTAGTACTACTTGTCACCCCCAAACTGATGGACAAACTGAAGTAGTCAATAGAACATTGTCTACTATGCTTAGGGCTGTTTTGAAGAATAATAAGAAAATGTGGGAAGAATGCTTGCCTCATATTGAATTTGCTTATAATCGTTCATTGCATTCTACTACTAAGATGTGCCCTTTTGAAATTGTGTATGGTTTCCTACCTCGTGCACCTATTGATTTGTTGCCTCTTCCATATTCGGAGAAGGTTAATTTTGATGCTAAAGAACGTTCTGAATTGATTTTAAAAATGCATGAGTTAACTAAGGAAAACATTGAGCGTATGAATGCTAAATATAAACTTGCTGGAGATAAGGGTAGAAAACATGTTGTGTTTGCACCTGGAGATCTTGTTTGGTTACATTTGCGTAAAGATAGATTTCCTAATTTGCGCAAATCAAAGCTAATGCCACGTGCTGATGGTCCCTTTAAGGTGTTAGAGAAAATAAATGATAATGCATATAAACTTGAGCTGCCTGCAGATTTTGGGGTTAGTCCCACTTTTAACATTGCAGATTTGAAGCCTTATTTGGGTGAGGAAAATGAGCTTCCGTCGAGGACGACTTCATTTCAAGAAGGGGAGGATGATGAGGACATCAATACCATTGTTACACCCACAGCCCCTACTGCTACATATACTGGACCAATTACTAGAGCTCGCGCACGCCAATTAAATTATCAGGTACTTTCGTTTCTTGGTAATGATTCTAATGTTCATGAGAATATGATGCTGCCTAAATTGGATACATTTGTTTTGCTTACAAATGAAGGGCCTAGCTTGGAGAAGGATGGACATTGGAGCAAGAGCAAGCATGGAGATGATGCCATGCGCAAGGGGAACCAGAACGGAGTTACAAGTGATGATTTCAGGACTTTGAAGCCACCATAAGAGTGCATGAAGCCTTGGACGAAATATACAAGATGCCACTTCATAAATTTCGTCCAGAGGATATTATAGGTGCTGCGTCACCTTTTTATTGGGCCAGGCCCATGTAATTTCGAAATACATAAGTATAGGCTATTTTTAGAGTCCGTATGTGTGGGGAAACAAGAGATAGGGTTGATTTCGGACCCCTCCACCAAGGGCCACGAAATTCCCCTCTCTTCCTCCATATATACAGCCCTTAGGGCACCGTTTAGACTTTGGGTTTTGTTTAGATTAAAAGTTCGCCATAGCTGCAACTTCGCGTACTTCGTTTGTGTTCAACGACCAGACAAAGGCGTCACAGAACCCCACCTTGATCAATAAAGCTTTCATCTTATATTCGCAATATCCAGATTGCAATCTTAGTTTCTTGCTTGTTCTTCGTTTGCTCGCAGGAAACAGACCCTCGTGGTCAGGTTGATCGTGCTCCGGCGTGGTCAATAACCTCTCGGAGTTGGTTTAGCGATTGCTAAGGCGCGACGTCCTCGCACGTTCGTAGTCGGATCGTCAAAGTCGACTTCCACCAAAGCGATTTCCATCATCTCATCGAAAGACGGACACCTTTGCCTCTATCACACGTTTGTTTGGTAACCTTGGGAAGTGCACCTTTTGCACCGACCGAGTATCTTTTCTTGGCTTTGTTGTTACTCCACAGGGAATTGAAGTTGACAAAGCCAAGATTGAAGCTATTGAGAGTTGGCCGCAGCCCAAAACGGTCACACAAGTGAAGAGTTTTCTTGGCCTCGCTGGATTCTATAGGCGTTTTGTGAGAGATTTCAGCACCATTGTTGCACCTCTCAACGAGCTTACAAAGAAGGATGTGCCTTTTGTTTGGGGTACCGCACAGGAAGAAGCCTTCATGGTATTGAAAGATAAGTTGACACATGCTCCTTTACTCCAACTTCCTGATTTTACTAAGACTTTTGAGCTTGAATGTGATGCTAGTGGAATTGGATTAGGAGGTGTGTTATTACAAGATGGACAACATGTTGCATACTTTTCTGAAAAATTGAGTGGGCCTAGTCTGAATTATTCTACTTATGATAAAGAATTATATGCTCTTGTTCGGACTTTAGAAACATGGCAACATTATTTGTGGCCCAAAGAATTTGTTATACATTCTGATCATGAATCTTTGAAACATATTAAAAGTCAAGCTAAACTGAATCGTAGACATGCTAAATGGGTTGAATTCATTGAGACTTTCCCTTATGTCATTAAGCACAAGAAGGGTAAATAAAATGTTATTGCTGATGCATTGTCTCGTCGCTATACTATGCTTTCACAACTTGACTTCAAAATATTTGGTTTGGAGACCATCAAAGATCAATATGTGCATGATGCTGATTTTAAAGATGTATTGCAGAATTGTAAAGAAGGAAGAACATGGAACAAGTACGTCGTTAATGATGGATTTGTGTTCCGTGCTAACAAGCTATGCATTCCAGCTAGCTCCGTTCGTCTTTTGTTGTTGCAGGAGGCGCATGGAGGAGGACTAATGGGACACTTTGGCGTGAAGAAGACGGAGGACGTACTTGCTACACATTTCTTTTGGCCAAAGATGAGACGGGATGTTGAGCGTTTTGTTGCTCGCTGCACTACATGTCAAAAAGCTAAGTCACGACTCAATCCTCATGGTTTATATATGCCTTTGCCTGTACCTAGTGTTCCTTGGGAGGATATATCTATGGACTTTGTTTTAGGTTTACCTCGAACAAAGAAGGGGAGGGATAGCATATTTGTTTTCGTGGATAGATTCTCGAAAATGGCACACTTTATACCATGTCATAAAAGCGATGATGCTGTTAATGTTGCTGATTTGTTCTTTCGTGAAATTATTCGCTTGTATGGTGTGCCAAATACTATTGTTTCAGATCGTGATACTAAATTTCTTAGCCACTTTTGGAGATGTTTATGGGCTAAGTTGGGGACTAAACTGCTATTTAGTACTACTTGTCACCCCCAAACTGATGGACAAACTGAAGTAGTCAATAGAACGTTGTCTACTATGCTTAGGGCTGTTTTGAAGAATAATAAGAAAATGTGGGAGCAATGCTTGCCTCATATTGAATTTGCTTATAATCGTTCATTGCATTCTACTATTAAGATGTGCCCTTTTGAAGTTGTGTATGGTTTCCTACCTCGTGCACCTATTGATTTGTTGCCTCTTCCATCTTCGGAGAAGGTTAATTTTGATGCTAAACAACGTGCTGAATTGATTTTAAAAATGCATGAGTTAACTAAGGAAAACATTGAGCGTATGAATGCTAAATATAAACTTGCTGGAGATAAGGGTAGAAAACATGTTGTGTTTGCACCTGGATATCTTGTTTGGTTACATTTGCGTAAGGATAGATTTCCTGATTTGCGCAAATCAAAGCTAATGCCACGTGCTGATGGTCCCTTTAAGGTGTTAGAGAAAATAAATGATAATGCATATAAACTTGAGCTGCCTGCAGATTTTGGGGTTAGTCCCACTTTTAACATTGCAGATTTGAAGCCTTATTTGGGTGAGGAAGATGAGCTTCCGTCGAGGACGACTTCACTTCAAGAAGGGGAGGATGATGAGGACATCAATACCATTGTTACACCCACAGCCCCTACTGCTACCTATACGGGACCAATTACTAGAGCTCGCGCACGCCAATTAAATTATCAGGTACTTTCGTTTCTTGGTAATGATTCTAATGTTCATGAGAATATGATGCTGCCTAAATTGGATACATTTGTTTTGCTTACAAATGAAGGGCCTATCTTGGAGAAGGATGAACATTGGAGCAAGAACAAGCATGGAGATGATGCCATGCGCAAGGGGAACAAGAATGGAGTTACAAGTGATGATTTCAGGACTTTGAAGCCACCATAATGGGTGCATGAAGCCTTGGACGAAATATACAAGATGCCACTTCATAAATTTCGTCCCGAGGCTATTATAGGTGCTGCGTCACCTTTTTATTGGGCCAGGCCCATGTAATTTCGAAATACATAAGTATAGGCTATTTTTAGAGTCCGTATGTGTGGGGAAACAAGAGATAGGGTTGATTTCGGACCCCTCCACCAAGGGCCACGAAATTCCCCCTCTCTTCCTCCATATATACAGCCCTTAGGGCACCGTTTAGACTTTGGGTTTTGTTTAGATTAAAAGTTCGCCATAGCTGCAACTTCGCGTACTTCGTTTGTGTTCAACGACCAGACAAAGGCGTCACAGAACCCCACCTTGATCAATAAAGCTTTCATCTTATATTCGCAATATCCAGATTGCAATCTTAGTTTCTTGCTTGTTCTTCGTTTGCTCGCAGGAAACAGACCCTCGTGGTCAGGTTGATCGTGCTCCGGCGTGGTCAATAACCTCTCGGAGTTGGTTTAGCGATTGCTAAGGCGCGACGTCCTCACACGTTCGTAGTCGGATCGTCAAAGTCGACTTCCACCAAAGCGATATCCATCATCTCATCGAAAGACGGGACACCTTTTGATGAGGACATGACTACCTTGGATATGACCAAAAATATTGCATATATGCATATTTGTCAGGTGATTTCTAGTGCAAACTATTCAATAATCTATTTATGTTATCCAGAACAAAAATACTTCACACACTTTTGTGTTTTGTCTAATTGCAGGTGTATGGGACATTTGTACCATCCACATATGAAGATAAGGAAGAAAGAGATGTTTATTTGCTGTCCAAAAAGTTCTCTCACGTCACTTTTGGCCCAAGAGAAGATAGAGTCCAAGTCTCTCACGTTCTGGATTCAGATTCGGACTGCACAGATGTACCTGACTCAAAACGCACACAAATTTTTCATACGGACTCCGAATTGGGTGATTCTTTTTTTGTTGGAAACTAGATTTCGTGCACTTTCCAACCCAATTGGAATCACCTTCAAATTCGTCCGGAGCATTGAGTTGTGGACGAAACAATCTGATGCTGCAGCAGAATCCGAGTCAAACTACAAGTCCAAAGGTGTTACATCACCTCCACTTGGGCCCATTGGCCTTGTACGACCTAGATTTAGTTTTAGGCTGCCTTGGGACGTCCTCCCACCTCCTTGGCCGCCACCCCTTGCTCCTATATAAGTAGATCCATCTAGTAGCTTTTGCTTGGGATTTGTTTAGTTAAAAGTTAGCCATTGCAACTTCGTGTACTTCGTTTGTGTCCAACGACCAGACCAAGACCGCTTACGGATCCCCACCTTTATCAATACTTCATATATACTCGCAATATTCAGATTGCTTTTATCATATTCTTGCTTGTTCTTCGATTGTTTGCAGGAATAGACCTTCGTGGTCAGGTTGATTGTGCTCCGGCGTGGTCAATAACCTCTCGGAGTTGGTTTAGCGATTGCTAAGGCGCAACGTCATGCACGTTTGTAGTCGGATCGTCAAAGTCATCTTCACCAAATTGATAGTTATCATCTCATCGAAAGATCGGGACACCTTTGCCTCTATCAAGTGGTATCAGTTTTCAGGTTGCTCGGTGAGAATTTCCAGTTTTCCTAGATTAGATTTATTTTCTTACCTATTGTCCAAGAAAAAGTCACAAAAAAGAGTTAGATCTATTCATCCTTGGTCCGAGCCAGTCTGAGCCTTTGCAATTTTCTTTCCATTGCTTGCATAGTTGAATTATCGGTTGCATCGTCGTGTCGAGTTGCTGGTCTTAGTGTCTAGTTCGTTTAGAGTTTCGAGTTCTGTTCACATTAGTCACGCCACCGCTGCATCATTATCTCTTCCGCTGTCCACCACCCATCCATCAATTTCCACCACGTGCTACCCACCATTCATTGTCATAATAATAGTTGAGATCGTTCACATCTTCACTTGATCCAATCTGCATCTTATCTAGTTTGTTTTGGAAAGAGGGAGAAAAAAAAGAGAGAGAAAAAAAACGAGAGAAAAAAAAAGAGAAAAAAAAGTCGGAGAAAAAAAAATCAAAAAAATCGGCACAAACTTTTTCAGAGGAAAGTTGGAGACAAAGTTGTTGTATATCCTGCTTGGCAGTTGTTTTTCATCATTATCTTCACTGCCGTTGTGATCTTCACTTATATCTTGCTGTCAAGAGCTACTTAGTGATAGAGGCGGGGGTGTCCCGATCTTTCGATGAGATGATAACTATCGATTTGGTGAAGATGACTTTGACGATCCGACTACAAACGTGCACGACGTTGCGCCTTAGCAATCGCTAAACCAACTCTGAGAGGTTATTGACCACGCCGGAGCACAATCAACCTGACCACGAAGGTCTATTCCTGCAAGCAATCGAAGAACAAGCAAGAATATGATAAAAGCAATCTGAATATTGCGAGTATATATATGAAGTATTGATAAAGGTGGGGATCCGTAAGCGGTCTTGGTCTGGTCGTTGGACACAAACGAAGTACGCGAAGTTGCAGCTATGGCGAACTTTTAATCTAAACAAAACCCAAAGTCTAAACGGTGCCCTAAGGGCTGTATATATGGAGGAAGAGAGGGGGAATTTCGTGGCCCTTGGTGGAGGGGTCCGAAATCAACCCTATCTCTTGTTTCCCCACACATACGGACTCTAAAAATAGCCTATACTTATGTATTTCGAAATTACATGGGCCTGGCCCAATAAAAAGGTGACGCAGCACCTATAATAGCCTCTGGACGAAATTTATGAAGTGGCATCTTGTATATTTCGTCCAAGGCTTCATGCACTCTTATGGTGGCTTCAAAGTCCTGAAATCATCACTTGTAACTTCGTTCTGGTTCCCCTTGTGCATGGCATCTTCTCCATGCTTGCTCTTGCTCCAATGTCCATCCTTCTCCAAGCTAGGCCCTTCATTTGTAAGCAAAACAAATGTATCCAATTTAGGCAGCATCATATTCTCATGAACATTAGAATCATTACCAAGAAACGAAAGTACCTGATAATTTAATTGGCGTGCGCGAGCTCTAGTAATTGGTCCAGTATATGTAGCAGTAGGGGCTGTGGGTGTAACAATGGTATTGATGTCCTCATCATCCTCCCCTTCTTGAAATGAAGTCGTCCTCGACGGAAGCTCATTTTCCTCACCCAAATAAGGCTTCAAATCTGCAATGTTAAAAGTGGGACTAACCCCAAAATCTGCAGGCAACTCAAGTTTATATGCATTATCATTTACTTTCTCCAACACCTTAAAGGGACCAGCAACACGTGGCATTAGCTTTGATTTGCGCAAATCAGGAAATCTATCCTTACGCAAATGTAACCAAACAAGATCTCCAGGTGCAAACACAACATGTTTTCTACCCTTATCTCCAGCAAGTTTATATTTAGCATTCATACGCTCAATGTTTTCCTTAGTTAACTCATGCATTTTTAAAATCAATTCAGCACGTTCTTTAGCATCAAAATTAACCTTCTCCGAAGATGGAAGAGGCAACAAATCAATAGGTGCACGAGGTAGGAAACCATACACAATTTCAAAAGGGCACATCTTAGTAGTAGAATGCAATGAACGATTATAAGCAAATTCAATATGAGGCAAGCATTCTTCCCACATTTTCTTATTATTCTTCAAAACAGCCCTAAGCATAGTAGACAATGTTCTATTGACTACTTCAGTTTGTCCATCAGTTTGGGGGTGACAAGTAGTACTAAATAGCAGTTTAGTCCCCAACTTAGCCCATAAACATCTCCAAAAGTGGCTAAGAAATTTAGTATCACGATCTGAAACAATAGTATTTGGCACACCATGCAAGCGAATAATTTCACGAAAGAACAAATCAGCAACATTAACAGCATCATCGCTTTTATGACATGGTATAAAGTGTGCCATTTTCGAGAATCTATCCACGACAACAAATATGCTATCCCTCCCCTTCTTTGTTCGGGGTAAACCTAAAACAAAGTCCATAGATATATCCTCCCAAGGAACACTAGGTACAGGCAAAGGCATATATAAACCATGAGGATTGAGTCGTGACTTAGCTTTTTGACATGTAGTGCAGCGAGCAACAAAACGCTCAACATCCCGTCTCATCTTTGGCCAAAAGAAATGTGTAGCAAGTACGTCCTCCGTCTTCTTCACGCCAAAGTGTCCCATTAATCCTCCCCCATGCGCCTCCTGCAACAGCAAAAGACGAACGGAGCTAGCTGGAATGCATAGCTTGTTAGCACGAAACACAAATCCATCGTTAACGACAAACTTGTTCCACATTCTTCCTTCTTTACAATTCTGCATTACATCTTTAAAATCAGCATCATGCACATATTGATCTTTGATGGTCTCCAAACCAAATATTTTGAAGTCAAGTTGTGAAAGCATAGTATAGCGACGAGACAATGCATCAGCAATAACATTTTCTTTTCCCTTCTTGTGTTTAATGACATAAGGGAAAGTCTCAATGAATTCAACCCATTTAGCATGTCTACGATTCAGTTTAGCTTGACTTTTAATATGTTTCAAAGATTCATGATCAGAATGTATAACAAATTCTTTGGGCCATAAATAATGTTGCCATGTTTCTAAAGTCCGAACAAGAGCATATAATTCTTTATCATAAGTAGAATAATTCAGACTAGGCCCACTCAATTTTTCAGAAAAGTATGCAACAGGTTTGCCATCTTGTAATAACACACCTCCTAATCCAATTCCACTAGCATCACATTCAAGCTCAAAAGTCTTATTAAAATCAGGAAGTTGGAGTAAAGGAGCATGTGTCAACTTATCTTTCAATACCGTGAAGGCTTCTTCCTGTGCGGTACCCCACAGAAAAGGCACATCTTTCTTTGTAAGCTCATTGAGAGGTGCAGCAATGGTGCTGAAATCTCTCACAAAACGCCTATAGAATCCAGCGAGGCCAAGGAAACTCCTCACTTGTGTGACCGTTTTGGGCTGCGGCCAACTCTCAATAGCTTCAATCTTGGCTTTATCAACTTCAATTCCCTGTGGAGTAACAACATAGCCAAGAAAAGATACTCGGTCGGTGCAAAAGGTGCACTTTCCAAGGTTACCAAACAAACGTGCATCACGTAGAGCAATAAAAACAGCACGTAAATGTTCCAAATGTTCCTCCAAAGATTTGCTATAAATCAATATGTCATCAAAGTAAACTACCACAAATCGTCCAATGAAAGCACGTAAAACTTCGTTCATTAACCTCATGAAAGTACTAGGTGCATTAGTTAACCCAAAAGGCATGACTAACCACTCATATAATCCAAACTTAGTTTTAAATGCTGTTTTCCATTCATCTCCCAATTTCATACGAATTTGATGGTATCCACTACGCAAATCAACTTTGGAGAATATTGTAGAGCCACTCAATTCATCAAGCATATCATCTAGCCTAGGAATAGGATGACGATAACGAATAGTAATATTATGAATGCCTCTACAATCAACGCACATACGTGATGTACCATCCTTTTTCGGCACTAGAATAATAGGAACAGCACAAGGACTAAGGGATTCGCGTATATAACCTTTGTCGAGAAGCTCTTGTACTTGACGCATAATCTCCTTCGTCTCCTCTGGATTGGTACGGTATGGTGCACGGTTTGGCAGTGAAGCACCGGGAATTAAGTCAATCTGATGCTCAATCCCTCGAATAGGCGGTAATCCCGGTGGCACGTCTTGTGGAAAGACGTCAGCGAACTCCTGCAAAATGTTAGTGATAGCAGGAGGCAAAGAGGAAGGCACGTCCTCGAATGAAAATAATGCCTCTTTGCACACAAAAGCATAGCAAACAGATTTGCTAAAATCTAGATCATCAATATCAGATTTGGTGGCAAGTAAACATGCACTTTTCAATTTAATTTCAGAAGCAACACTAGATTGTTTATTATTATTAGGCTGCATTTGTTGCTCAAATTCTTTTGCCACAATCTGATTTTCACTCTTAGTTTTCTCCTGTTTTGCTTTATTAGCTCTATTAATATCATCTTTCAAAATGGAATCAGGAGTCATAGGAAGCAAAGTAATTTTTTTATCCTTATGAACAAGAGTATACTGATTGTTTCTACCATGGTGAATAGAATTTTTATCAAATTGCCATGGTCTACCAAGTAATAAGGAACATTGATGAGGACATGAATACCTTGGATATGACCAAAAATATTGCATATATGCATATTTGTCAGGTGATTTCTAGTGCAAACTATTCAATAATCTATTTATGTTATCCAGAACAAAAATACTTCACACACTTTTGTGTTTTGTCTAATTGCAGGTGTATGGGACATTTGTACAATCCACATATGAAGATAAGGAAGAAAGAGATGTTTATTTGCTGTCCAAAAAGTTCTCTCACGTCACTTTTGGCCCAAGAGAAGATAGAGTCCAAGTCTCTCACGTTCTGGATTCAGATTCGGACTGCACAGACGTACCTGACTCAAAACGCACACAAGTTTTTCATACGGACTCCGAATTGGGTGATTCTTTTTTTGTTGGAAACTAGATTTCGTGCACTTTCCAACCCAATTGGAATCACCTTCAAATTCGTCTGGAGCGTTGAGTTGTGGATGAAACAATCTGATGCTGCAGCAGAATCCGAGTCAAACTACAAGTCCAAAGGTGTTACATCACCTCCACTTGGGCCCATTGGCCTTGTACGACCTAGATTTAGTTTTAGGCTGCCTTGGGACGTCCTCCCACCTCCTTGGCCGCCACCCCTTGCTCCTATATAAGTAGATCCATCTAGTAGCTTTTCCTTGGGATTTGTTTAGTTAAAAGTTAGCCATTGCAACTTCGTGTACTTCGTTTGTGTCCAACGACCAGACCAAGACCGCTTACGGATCCCCACCTTTATCAATACTTCATATATACTCGCAATATTCAGATTGCTTTTATCATATTCTTGCTTGTTCTTCGATTGCTTGCAGGAATAGACCTTCGTGGTCAGGTTGATTGTACTTCGGCGTGGTCAATAACCTCTCAGAGTTGGTTTAGCGATTGCTAAGGCGCAACGTCGTGCACGTTTGTAGTCGGATCGTCAAAGTCATCTTCACCAAATCGAAAGTTATCATCTCATCGAAAGATCGGGACACCCCCGCCTCTATCAAGTGGTATCAGTTTTCAGGTTGCTCGGTGAGAATTTCCAGTTTTCCTAGATTAGATTTATTTTCTTACCTATTGTCCAAGAAAAAGCCACAAAAAAGAGTTAGATCTATTCATCCTTGGTCCAAGCCAGTCTGAGCCTTTGCAATTTTCTTTTCATTGCTTGCATAGTTGAATTATCGGTTGCATCGTCGTGTCGAGTTGCTGGTCTTAGTGTCTAGTTCGTTTAGAGTTTCGAGTTCTGTTCACATTAGTCACGCCACCGCTGCATCATTATCTCTTCCGCTGTCCACCACCCATCCATCAATTTCCACCACGTGCTACCCACCATTCATTGTCATAATAATAGTTGAGATCGTTCACATCTTCACTTGATCCAATCTGCATCTTATCTAGTTTGTTTTGGAAAGAGGGAGAAAAAAAGAGAGAGAAAAAACGAGAGAAAAAAAAAGAGAAAAAAAAGTCAGAGAAAAAAAAAGGAGAAAAAAAATCAAAAAAATCGGCACAAACTTTTTCAGAGGAAACTTGGAGACAAAGTTGTTGTATATCTTGCTTGGCAGTTGTTTTTCATCATTATCTTCACTGCTGTTGTGATCTTCACTTATATCTTGCTGTCAAGAGCTACTTAGTATCCTTCATTGATGCTAGTTGTGCTACGCCGTGACCTCATTAGTGTTCTAGGCTCGCGTCTCTAGTCCTGTCTAGCCTAGGACCAGCACAGTACCGTCGTTGAGCGTTTATTCAACATTGCATCTTTGAATTGATTATTGCTAATCTTTTGCTACCATATATAGCCAACCCAGCTCCACATATTTCTACACCGTGTATACGTACGCTCCCCTGGCAATCGCTTTACTCAATATTCGGAGTTACTTGACACCTCTGGTTGCCGATCACCGCCTGCTGCATGGTAAGAACTTGTAAGACATTGATATTTGCTTTACTGTGAGCATTTTACCACCACATCCTAGTAGTTATAGGAACATTATTTTTGGGTTTTGTTTCTTGTTCTACTAATCATGACAGGATCCAGAGTCAATTTATGGGCTTTGTCGATCGCGGGAGACGTGCCACCACCTTTGCAAATACCACAACCATCACGAGAGGTGCACAAACATCCAAATGCACATGATCAGGTTAATGAATTTATACCACCATTTAATGGCCGTTTTAAACCTGCTTTATATATTGAATGGGAGTTCGACATAAAAAATATATTTGCTTCCCATAATTTCTATGAACATAAAAAGGTTAAGGTTGCAGTTGGTTCTTTCACTGGTTATGCTTTGGTTTGGTGGAGTGAATATTGTCGGTTACACCCTGATTATATACCTACTACTTGGGATGATTTGAAACTTGCCATGCGACATACTTTCGTCCCTGCTTATTATACTCGTGACATGATTAAGAAGTTGCAACACTTAAAACAAGGTAGTGAAACTGTAACACAATATTATGATGATTTACAAACTACCTTGTTGCATTCCTCTTTAGAAGAAAGTGAAGATGATTTTATGGATAGATTTTGGGGAGGATTAAACCGTGATATTCAAGAGATACTAATTCATGAAGAGTGTTATCCTATGGACCATTTGTTTCATCTTGCTTGCAAAGCTGAACAGGAAATAAAACAACGTGTTGGCCACGAGGAGAACAAGCGCACGGTGCACATTCCAAGAGTTGATATGATTGTTCCTTCAACTACTAGGCATACTATGACAACCACATCCGTTGTTGTCAGGACTACATCACCTCCACCATGTGACACATCGCCCCCGAGAGTGGCTACATCATCTGAGTTGATCATAAGAGGTAATGACAAAGGTACTGATCTTCCATCTCTACATGAGAATGATGAATGCCTTGTCAATTTGAATGCACCATCTGATGAGCTACCCACTACTTTGATCACACCACCTATTTTAGAGGACTACATTGATAATTTGACTTTGCCATGTGATCAAACAACTGAAATACCAACAATTTTGAGTGCACCCATTGAATTAACTATTGATGCAAAAGAACCAATGTTTAATCATTTTGATATGACCTCTAACCTTGGTGATGATTCTGTGTTGAATGACTTATTGCATGTTTGCTTATTTAAGCATGTTGTAGCATGTAAATTTGATGCAAGTAAGGTTTATTCACCAATGTTGGGATGGTTTAATGATGAACATTGTCAATCTTTTGAAATGAATAAGAGCTTCACTTATATGTGCAAACTGAGTTGCAATATTTTCATGCCTTCTACTTCTTGTGCTAATTTTTTGGCTTTAGATTTTATGTACTATGCAAGTTACTCATCTATTCATGTGTCATATATGCAAAAATCAAGGGAAGTAAAAATGGATGACATATACATATACAACATGTACACCTTGTCTCTTTTGTTAGCCACATTTCAGATTAAGCAACGCCGAGGACGGCTTTATTTTCAAGAAGGGGAGGATGATGAGGACATGAATACCTTGGATATGACCAAAAATATTGCATATATGCATATTTGTCAGGTGATTTCTAGTGCAAACTATTCAATAATCTATTTATGTTATCCAGAACAAAAATACTTCACACACTTTTGTGTTTTGTCTAATTGCAGGTGTATGGGACATTTGTACAATCCACATATGAAGATAAGGAAGAAAGAGATGTTTATTTGCTGTCCAAAAAGTTCTCTCACGTCACTTTTGGCCCAAGAGAAGATAGAGTCCAAGTCTCTCACGTTCTGGATTCAGATTCGGACTGCACAGACGTACCTGACTCAAAACGCACACAAGTTTTTCATACGGACTCCGAATTGGGTGATTCTTTTTTTGTTGGAAACTAGATTTCGTGCACTTTCCAACCCAATTGGAATCACCTTCAAATTCGTCTGGAGCGTTGAGTTGTGGACGAAACAATCTGATGCTGCAGCAGAATCCGAGTCAAACTACAAGTCCAAAGGTGTTACATCACCTCCACTTGGGCCCATTGGCCTTGTACGACCTAGATTTAGTTTTAGGCTGCCTTGGGACGTCCTCCCACCTCCTTGGCCGCCACCCCTTGCTCCTATATAAGTAGATCCATCTAGTAGCTTTTCCTTGGGATTTGTTTAGTTAAAAGTTAGCCATTGCAACTTCGTGTACTTCGTTTGTGTCCAACGACCAGACCAAGACCGCTTACGGATCCCCACCTTTATCAATACTTCATATATACTCGCAATATTCAGATTGCTTTTATCATATTCTTGCTTGTACTTCGATTGCTTGCAGGAATAGACCTTCGTGGTCAGGTTGATTGTACTTCGGCGTGGTCAATAACCTCTCAGAGTTGGTTTAGCGATTGCTAAGGCGCAACGTCGTGCACGTTTGTAGTCGGATCGTCAAAGTCATCTTCACCAAATCGAAAGTTATCATCTCATCGAAAGATCGGGACACCCCCGCCTCTATCAAACATGCTTGCATGGGTACCACATCACAATCAACATAATCAGCATATGTAGAGATACTAAAATGTACACGAACAGTACGTGTTACCTTAACCTTGCCGCTGTTGTTGAACCATTGGATGTAGTAAGGATGTGGATGTGGTCTTGTGGTGAGAGATAGCTTCTCCACCATCTCCATGCTAGCCAAGTTGTTGCAACTCCCTCCATCTATGATCACGCGAACAGAACGTTCCTTCACAACTCCCTTTGTATGGAACAAATTATGCCTCTGATTTTGCTCAGCTTGTGTAACCTGCACACTCAAAACACGTTGAGCAACTAAACATTCATACCTGTCAGCATCTTCAGGAGCCATGTATTGCGTCTCATGATCAGAATCGTCTCCACCGTGTTCGTCACGTGTAATAAGAGCCAAAGTCTCCTCATCAAAGTCACTAGCGGACTCATACCCACCATCCTCAGTAACAATCATCACACGCTTAGATGGGCATTCTCTCGCATAATGACCTCCACCCTTGCAACGTCGACAAATAATATCATGTGTTTGCCCTGTTGATGCCATGGATGAAGAAGAGCTCTTTGCAGGCCCAGAAGGTGTGCTCTTGGCAGATAGTGGTGATTGTGCCTGCTTTATTGTATCACGGTTGGAGGTGGCAGCCGACGGAGGCGCCGGTGTAGCAGAACGGGAGGAAGTAGATGATGCACGTGGTGTCCATGATGAAGGTCGACCTGCAGAAAAGTTAGTCCGCGCCAATGCCTGTCGATCCTGTACTTCACGTTCAGCTTTACAAGCAAGATGGAATAAACGAGTGATATTAGTATACTCCTTATAGTCTAGAATGGTCTGAATCTCTCTATTTAATCCACCCAGAAAACGTGCAAGCATAGCTTCATTCTCCTCAACAATACCACATCTAATCATGCCAGTTTGTAATTCCTGATAATATTCTTCTACAGAATTTTTTCCTTGTCTTAAGCGCTGTAATTTTTGAAGCAATTCACGTTGATAATATGGTGGAACCCAACGAGTACGCATAGCAGTTTTCAAAGCAGCCCAAGTAGCGGGAATAGGATATAATCTACAATGTTCAGACCACCATACACATGCAAAACTAGTGAAAGCACAAACAGCAGCAGCAACCCGTCTCTCCTCGGGATATTGTAAACATGTAAAACGTTGTTCAGTTTCTAACTCCCAAGTAAGATATATATCAGGAACATATCTACCCTCAAATGGTGGAATATTCAATTTCAGTTTAGGAATATGGACATCATCTCGTACCTGAGGTGGTGGTGCAGGCCTACCATTACGAATATATACCTGAGGTCGACCTGGTGGTGGTGGTGCTGGTGGCTGCACGTAGTGCTGATTTTGATCAACCTCATCTTCATAATCGCCCGCATACTCAACATCCTCCTGGGTACCACCAGCAGCAGTAGCAGGGGCGAAAGAAGCATCAACAACATGAACAGCAGCACCAGAAGTTTGGCCATCCTCAATAGGAACACGCCTCGCTCGTCCATACTGATTCGAAAGGATGCGTTGTTGTTGTTGTTATTGTTGTTGGAGAGGTGCGTTAGGTGCAGCGGGTGGTGGTGGTGGAAGACGCGCGAGCAATTCATTAAATTTGTTATCGAGCTTTGTTTCGAACGTCTTCTCCATGCCATCTATCTTCTCCATGGCCTCTTCAAATCTGTTTAGCACATCTTGCACCTGTCCACTCATCATTTGCTGAAACTTATCATGAAGCTCCTTGTTCGATAAATTCTCCCAGTCAGTCACGTCGGCTTGTGATCCTGGCATGGTTAGCAGCAATAGAAACACACAAGAATATGATCCTACAGACTACGAACAAGTGGTGGTGGTGGGTGTCACAAATCCGTCAAGCAAAACTCAAATTCTTACCAGTTCTTACCCAGCAGCAGGCGGTGATCGGCAACCGTTGTAGTCAAAAACTCTCAAAGCTTGGATAGAGCGAGTACCAGGGAGAGTCAAACGCACGACGTAGATGTATGTGGAGCTGGGAAGGCTTATAATATGGTAGCAAAAAGGATCAGCAATAATCAATTCAGAGATGCAAAGGTGAATAAACGCTCAACGACGGTACTGTGCTGGTCCTAGGCTAGACCGTGCTAGAGACGCGAGCCTAGAACACTAACAAAAATCACGGCGCTGCACGTAAACAAGGGAAAAGCACACTCTGGATTTTTTTTTCGCTCTTTTTTTTTTTGCGCTCTTTTTTTTTTTTTTTTTTTTTTTGCGAAAAAATCACTATAATGGCGAGTGTCTCAAAACTCTTCCTAGGTCAAACTGACAGGATGGGCACGAAATTTTTTCGACCAATTTTTTTTTTTTCGTTTTTTCGACTGCCCGGACCCAAAAACTGGAAACGGGTCAAAAAAAACTTCCTATAATGGCACCTGTCTCAAAACACTCAGAAACACCTAAAAATAGGATAGCCAGAAAATTTTTCGAAAAATGCGTTTTCGAAAAATTTTGGGCCTAAACGGAGTGTGGTTTCCAGACTTTTTTTTTTCCGAAACCTACTCCGGCAAGGAAACACGAATCGGAAACTAGATGGATCCCGAAAACAAACCTAATAAACAAGGAACTCGGATTGGTGGTGGATATATGGTGGTGGTATATGGCAGCGGTGGTGGTAGCGGTGGTAGTATATGGATATGGATCGGTGGTGGTATATGGACACGGATTGGTGGTGGTATATGGATACGGATTCGAAGTGGTGGTGGTAGATGACAGGGGCGATGATGATGGTGCAGCGGCGGCGTGACAACTTATGACCAGAACTCGAAACTCTAAAAGACTAGACTCTAAGACCAGCAACTAGACAGACGATGCAACCGCAAATTCAACAAAGCAAAACCCTAAAAAGATTATGCAAAGGCTCAGATTGGTTCGGATATGATGAACTAACCCTAAATTTTTTTTTGTGGCTTTTTCGTGGACTATAGGTATGAAGAACAGACTCGATCTAAACTACGAAAAACTGGAAAATCTCACCGAGCAACCTGGAAATCTGATACCACTTGATAGAGGCGGGGGTGTCCCGATCTTTCGATGAGATGATAACTATCGATTTGGTGAAGATGACTTTGACGATCCGACTACAAACGTGCACGACGTTGCGCCTTAGCAATCGCTAAACCAACTCTGAGAGGTTATTGACCACGCCGGAGCACAATCAACCTGACCACGAAGGTCTATTCCTGCAAGCAATCGAAGAACAAGCAAGAATATGATAAAAGCAATCTGAATATTGCGAGTATATATATGAAGTATTGATAAAGGTGGGGATCCGTAAGCGGTCTTGGTCTGGTCGTTGGACACAAACGAAGTACGCGAAGTTGCAGCTATGGCGAACTTTTAATCTAAACAAAACCCAAAGTCTAAACGGTGCCCTAAGGGCTGTATATATGGAGGAAGAGAGGGGGAATTTCGTGGCCCTTGGTGGAGGGGTCCGAAATCAACCCTATCTCTTGTTTCCCCACACATACGGACTCTAAAAATAGCCTATACTTATGTATTTCGAAATTACATGGGCCTGGCCCAATAAAAAGGTGACGCAGCACCTATAATAGCCTCTGGACGAAATTTATGAAGTGGCATCTTGTATATTTCGTCCAAGGCTTCATGCACTCTTATGGTGGCTTCAAAGTCCTGAAATCATCACTTGTAACTTCGTTCTGGTTCCCCTTGTGCATGGCATCTTCTCCATGCTTGCTCTTGCTCCAATGTCCATCCTTCTCCAAGCTAGGCCCTTCATTTGTAAGCAAAACAAATGTATCCAATTTAGGCAGCATCATATTCTCATGAACATTAGAATCATTACCAAGAAACGAAAGTACCTGATAATTTAATTGGCGTGCGCGAGCTCTAGTAATTGGTCCAGTATATGTAGCAGTAGGGGCTGTGGGTGTAACAATGGTATTGATGTCCTCATCACTTAGTATCCTTCATTGATGCTAGTTGTGCTACGCCGTGACCTCATTAGTGTTCTAGGCTCGCGTCTCTTGTCCGGTCTAGCCTAGGACCAGCACAGTACCGTCGTTGAGCGTTTATTCAACATTGCATCTTTGAATTGATTATTGCTAATCTTTTGCTACCATATATAGCCAACCCAGCTCCACATATTTCTACACCGTGTATACATACGCTCCCCTGGCAATCGCTTTACTCAATATTCGGAGTTACTTGACACCGCTGGTTGCCGATCACCGCCTGCTGCATGGTAAGAACTTGTAAGACATTGATATTTGCTTTACTGTGAGCGTTTTACCACCACATCCTAGTAGTTATAGGAACATTATTTTTGGGTTTTGTTTCTTGTTCTACTAATCATGACAGGATCCAGAGTCAATTCATGGGCTTTGTCGATCGCGGGAGACGTGCCACCACCTTTGCAAATACCACAACCGTCACGAGAGGTGCACAAACATCCAAATGCACATGATCAGGTTAATGTATCTATACCACCATTTAATGGCCGTTTTAAACCTGCTTTATATATTGAATGGGAGTTTGACATAAAAAATATATTTGCTTCCCATAATTTCGATGAACATAAAAAGGTTAAGGTTGCGGTTGGTTCTTTCACTGGTTATGCTTTGGTTTGGTGGAGTGAATATTGTCGGTTACACCCTGATTATATACCTAATACTTGGGATGATTTGAAACTTGCCATGCGACATACTTTCGTCCCTGCTTATTATACTCGTGACATGATTAAGAAGTTGCAACACTTAAAACAAGGTAGTGAAACTGTAACAAAATATTATGATGATTTACAAACTACCTTGTTGCATTCCTCTTTAGAAGAAAGTGAAGATGATTTTATGGATAGATTTTGGGGAGGATTAAACCGTGATATTCAAGAGATACTAATTCATGAAGAGTGTTATCCTATGGACCATTTGTTTCATCTTGCTTGCAAAGCTGAACAGGAAATAAAACAACGTGTTGGCCACGAGGAGAACAAGCGCATGGTGCACATTCCAAGAGTTGATATGATTGTTCCTTCAACTACTAGGCATACTATGACAACCACATCCGTTGTTGTCAGGACTACATCACCTCCACCATGTGACACATCGCCCCCGAGAGTGGCTACATCATCTGAGTTGATCATAAGAGGTAATGACAAAGGTACTGATCTTCCATCTCTACATGAGAATGATGAAAGCCTTGTCAATTTGAATGCACCATCTGATGAGCTACCCACTACTTTGATCACACCACCTATTTTAGAGGACTACGTTGATAATTTGACTTTGCCATGTGATCAAACAACTGAAATACCAACAATTTTGAGTGCACCCATTGAATTAACTATTGATGCAAAAGAAGCAATGTTTAATCATTTTGATATGACCTCTAATCTTGGTGATGATTCTGTGTTGAATGACTTATTGCATGTTTGCTTATTTAAGCATGTTGTAGCATGTAAATTTGATGCAAGTAAAGTTTATTCACCAATGTTGGGATGGTTTAATGATGAACATTGTCAATCTTTTGAAATGAATAAGAGCTTCACTTATATGTGCAAACTGAGTTGCAATATTTTTCATGCCTTCTACTTCTTGTGCTAATTTTTTGGCTTTAGATTTTATGAACTATGCAAGTTACTCATCTATTCATGTGTCATATATGCAAAAATCAAGGGAAGTAAAAATGGATGACATATACATATACAACATGTACACCTTGTCTCTTTTGTTAGCCACATTTCAGATTAAGCAACGCCGAGGACGGCTTTATTTTCAAGAAGGGGAGGATGATGAGGACATGACTACCTTGGATATGACCAAAAATATTGCATATATGCATATTTGTCAGGTGATTTCTAGTGCAAACTATTCAATAATCTATTTATGTTATCCAGAACAAAAATACTTCACACACTTTTGTGTTTTGTCTAATTGCAGGTGTATGGGACATTTGTACAATCCACATATGAAGATAAGGAAGAAAGAGATGTTTATTTGCTGTCCAAAAAGTTCTCTCACGTCACTTTTGGCCCAAGAGAAGATAGAGTCCAAGTCTCTCACGTTCTGGATTCAGATTCGGACTGCACAGATGTACCTGACTCAAAACGCACACAAATTTTTCATACGGACTCCGAATTGGGTGATTCTTTTTTTGTTGGAAACTAGATTTCGTGCACTTTCCAACCCAATTGGAATCACCTTCAAATTCGTCCGGAGCATTGAGTTGTGGACGAAACAATCTGATGCTGCAGCAGAATCCGAGTCAAACTACAAGTCCAAAGGTGTTACATCACCTCCACTTGGGCCCATTGGCCTTGTACGACCTAGATTTAGTTTTAGGCTGCCTTGGGACGTCCTCCCACCTCCTTGGCCGCCACCCCTTGCTCCTATATAAGTAGATCCATCTAGTAGCTTTTGCTTGGGATTTGTTTAGTTAAAAGTTAGCCATTGCAACTTCGTGTACTTCGTTTGTGTCCAACGACCAGACCAAGACCGCTTACGGATCCCCACCTTTATCAATACTTCATATATACTCGCAATATTCAGATTGCTTTTATCATATTCTTGCTTGTTCTTCGATTGTTTGCAGGAATAGACCTTCGTGGTCAGGTTGATTGTGCTCCGGCGTGGTCAATAACCTCTCGGAGTTGGTTTAGCGATTGCTAAGGCGCAACGTCGTGCACGTTTGTAGTCGGATCGTCAAAGTCATCTTCACCAAATTGATAGTTATCATCTCATCGAAAGATCGGGACACCTTTGCCTCTATCACCTTTGCCTCTATCACGAATTTGCTAGAACGGAAGTTAATCAACATTCCGACAAACTCAAGGGCCTCTCGGGGTACCTGCAAATTCATCACGACACGATGGTCGGAGACATGACCTTTGCAAAATGGTCGGAGACACGATGGTCTTTCTCAATGTGATCAATTGATGGATCAACACATAAAACATGTCCAATAAGTATGATTTATAGAGTCAACATCAGTATGAATATATATAAAGTTTTTCTTCATTAGCCAGGCCCATGCAAGTACTGCATCCATCAACTATTTCTGCTACTCTGTAACTAACTACACTCTGTATTTACAGATTCATTTCAGATGAGATCAGATTGAGCTCCAACTGTAGCTGCAGCTGAGGGATCCATGAGCCATCATGCCAGCCAGCCAGGAAATAAACTTTACTTTCCAGAGGAAATAAAAATACAATGCATACATACATACTTAAGCAGGTAGATAGATAGATAGATAAATAGATGAGCATGTTCAGTTTACAAGAATGAATATAAACAAGCAAAGAATGCATGCAAGTTTAAAGTAAAACATTTCAGTTAATGCAAGTACTCCTCTTGCTCTCTACTTTCTCTCTTCTCTTCTTCAGTTAATTAACTGAATTTTACTAATGTTGTTGTTAACTGAATTTCAATCAGCTGCTGAAGAACACCTTCAGTTTCGTCAGATATAGGTGTAGTTTTCAGTCTCTGTCAGTTTAATCAGAGAAGTTTTCTTTCAGTTTCAAATAATCCGAGCTGTGCCTCGGTAGTAGTTTGTTAGGTATCTGATGAGGACATCAATACCATTGTTACACCCACAGCCCCTACTGCTACATATACTGGACCAATTACTAGAGCTCGCGCACGCCAATTAAATTATCAGGTACTTTCGTTTCTTGGTAATGATTCTAATGTTCATGAGAATATGATGCTACCTAAATTGGATACATTTGTTTTGCTTACAAACGAAGGGCCTAGCTTGGAGAAGGATGGACATTGGAGCAAGAACAAGCATGGAGATGATGCCATGCACAAGGGGAATCAGAACGGAGTTACAAGTGATGATTTCAGGACTTTGAAGCCACCATAATGGGTGCATGAAGCCTTGGACGAAATATACAAGATGCCATTTCATGAATTTCGTCCCGAGGCTATTATAGGTGCTGCGTCACCTTTTTATTGGGCCAGGCCCATGTAATTTCGAAATACATAAGTATAGGCTATTTTTAGAGTCCGTATGTGTGGGGAAACAAGAGATAGGGTTGATTTCGGACCCCTCCACCAAGGGTCACGAAATTCCCCCCCTCTTCCTCCATATATATAGCCCTTAGGGCATCGTTTAGACTTTGGGTTTTGTTTAGATTAAAAGTTCGCCATAGTTGCAACTTCGCGTACTTCGTTTGTGTTCAACGACCAGACAAAGGCGTCACAGAACCCCACCTTGATCAATAAAGCTTTCATCTTATATTCGCAATATCCAGATTGCAATCTCAGTTTCTTGCTTGTTCTTTGTTTGCTCGCAGGAAACAGACCCTCGTGGTCAGGTTGATCGTGCTCCGGCGTGGTCAATAACCTCTCGGAGTTGGTTTAGCGATTGCTAAGGCGCGACGTCCTCGCACGTTCGTAGTCGGATCGTCAAAGTCGACTTCCACCAAAGCAAAATCCACCATCTCATCGAAAGACGGGACACCTTTGCCTCTATCAAGTGGTATCAGATTTCCAGGTTGCTCGGTGAGATTTTACAGTTTTTCGTAGATTAGATCGAGTCTATTCTTCATACCTACAGTCCACGAAAAAGCCACAAAAAAAATTAGGGTTAGTTCATCATATCCGAACCAATCTGAGCCTTTGCATAATCTTTTTAGGGTTTTTGCTTTGTTGAATTTGCGGTCGCATCGTCGTGTCAAGTTGCTGGTCTTAGAGTCTAGTCTTTTAGAGTTTCGAGTTCTGGTCATAAGTTGTCACGCCGCCGCCGCACCATCATCATCGCCCATCTACCACTTTTGCTTATCCGCCACCGCTCTGAATCCATATCCATATACCACTACCAATCCGTATCCATATACCACCACCAATCTGTATCCATATACCACCACCGCTACCATATACCACCACCGCTGCCATATACCACAACCATATATCCACCACCAATCCGAGTTCTTCTCATATTAGGTTTGTTCTTGAGATCAATCTAAATTCCGATTCGTGTTTCCTTGCCTGCGTAGGTCTAGGAAAAAAAAGAGTCTGGAGACCCCCGGGCAGTTTTTAGGCCAAAATTTTCACGGGCAAATTTTTTTTCCCTATCCTATTTTTAGGCTTTTTTGAGTCTTTTGAGCCACGTGCCATCATAGTGATTTTTTGGTCGCACTTTTTCGTCGTCGCTGCCCTAATTTCCGAAAAAAAAGTGAAAAAAAAATTTTCGTGCCCATCCTATCAGTTTGACGAGGGAAGAGTTTTGAGACACTCGCCATTATAGTGATTTTTCGCAAAAAAAAAGAGAGGAGCGCAAAAAAAAGGAGCGCAAAAAAAAAGAGCGAAAAAAAAAGAGTTCCAGAGTGTGCTTTTCCCTTATTTACGTGCAGTGCCGTGATTTTGTTAGTGTTCTAGGCTCGCGTCTCTAGCACGGTCTAGCCTAGGACCAGCACAGTACCGTCGTTGAGCGTTTATTCAACTTTGCATCTCTGAATTGATTATTGCTGACCCTTTTTGCTACCATATTATAAGCCTTCCCAGCTCCACATACATCTACGTCGTGCGTTTGACTCTCCCTGGTAATCGCTCTATCCAAGCTTTGAGAGTTTTTGACTACAACGGTTGCCGATCACCGCCTGCTGCTAGGTAAGAACTTGTAAGAATTTGAGATTTGCTTGACGGATTTGTGACACCCACCACCACGTCTTGTTAGTAGTCTGTAGGATCATATTCTTGTGTGTTTCTATTGCTGCTAACCATGCCAGGATCACAAGCCGACGAGACTGACTGGGAGAACATGACGAATAAGGATTTGCATGATAAATTTCAGCAAATGATGAGTGGACAGGTGCAAGATGTGCTAAACAGATTTGAAGAGGCCATGGAGAAGATAGATGGCATGGAGAAGACGTTCGAAAGAAAGCTCGATAACAAGTTTAATGAATTGCTCGCGCGTCTTCCACCACCACCACCCGCTGCACCTAACGCACCTCTCCAACAACAACAACAACAACAACGCATCCTTTCGAATCAGTATGGACGAGCGAAGCGTGTTCCTATTGAGGATGGCCAAACTTCTGGTGCTGCTGTTCATGTTGTTGATGCTTCTTTGGCCCCTGCTACTGCTGCTGCTGGTACCCAGGAGGATGATGAGTATGCGGGCGATTATGAGGATGAGGTTGATCAAAATCAGCACTACGTGCAGCCACCAGCACCACCACCACCAGGTCGACCTCAGGTATATATTCGTAATGGTAGGCCTGCACCACCACCTCAGGTACGAGATGATGTCCATATTCCTAAACTGAAATTGAATATTCCACCATTTGAGGGTAGATATGTTCCTGATATATATCTTACTTGGGAGTTAGAAACTGAACAACGTTTTACATGTTTACAATATCCCGAGGAGAGACGGGTTGCTGCTGCTGTTTGTGCTTTCACTAGTTTTGCATGTGTATGGTGGTCTGAACATTGTAGATTATATCCTATTCCCGCTACTTGGGCTGCTTTGAAAACTGCTATGCGTACTCGTTGGGTTCCATCATATTATCAACGTGAATTGCTTCAAAAATTACAGCGCTTAAGACAAGGAAAAAATTCTGTAGAAGGATATTGTCAGGAATTACAAACTGACATGATTAGATGTGGTATTGTTGAGGAGAATGAAGCTATGCTTGCATGTTTTCTGGGTGGATTAAATAGAGAGATTCAGACCATTCTAGACTATAAGGAGTATACTAATATCACTCGTTTATTCCATCTTGCTTGTAAAGCTGAACGTGAAGTGCAGGATCGACAGGCATTGGCGCGGACTAACTTTTCTGCAGGTCGACCTTCATCATGGACACCACGTGCATCATCTACTTCCACACGTTCTGCTACACCGGCGCCTCCGTCGGCTGCCACCTCCAACCATGATACAATAAAGCAGGCACAATCACCACTATCTGCCAAGAGCACACCTTCTGGGCCTGCAAAGAGCTCTTCTTCATCCATGGCATCAACAGGGCAAACACATGATATTATTTGTCGACGTTGCAAGGGTGGAGGTCATTATGCGAGAGAATGCCCATCTAAGCGTGTGATGATTGTTACTGAGGATGGTGGGTATGAGTCCGCTAGTGACTATGATGAGGAGACTTTGGCTCTTATTACACGTGACGAACACGGTGGAGACGATTCTGATCATGAGACACAATACATGGCTCCTGAAGATGCTGACAGGTATGAATGTTTAGTTGCTCAACGTGTTTTGAGTGTGCAGGTTACACAAACTGAGCAAAATCAGAGGCATAATTTGTTCCATACAAAGGGAGTTGTGAAGGAACGTTCTGTTCGCGTGATCATAGATGGAGGGAGTTGCAACAACTTGGCTAGCATGGAGATGGTGGAGAAGCTATCTCTCACCACAAGACCACATCCACATCCTTACTACATCCAATGGTTCAACAACAGCGGCAAGGTTAAGGTAACACGTACTGTTCGTGTACATTTTAGTATCTCTACATATGCTGATTATGTTGATTGTGATGTGGTACCTATGCAAGCATGTTCCTTATTACTTGGTAGACCATGGCAATTTGATAAAAATTCTATTCACCATGGTAGAAACAATCAGTATACTCTTGTTCATAAGGATAAAAATATTACTTTGCTTCCTATGACTCCTGATTCCATTTTGAAAGATGATATTAATAGAGCTAATAAAGCAAAACAGGAGAAAACTAAGAGTGAAAATCAGATTGTGGCAAAAAAATTTGAGCAACAAATGCAGCCTAATAATAATAAACAATCTAGTGTTGCTTCTGAAATTAAATTGAAAAGTGCATGTTTACTTGCCACCAAATCTGATATTGATTATCTAGATTTTAGCAAATCTGTTTGCTATGCTTTTGTGTGCAAAGAGGCATTATTTTCATTCGAGGACGTGCCTTCCTCTTTGCCTCCTGCTGTCACTAACATTTTGCAGGAGTTCGCTGACGTCTTTCCACAAGACGTGCCACCGGGATTACCACCTATTCGCGGGATTGAGCATCAAATTGACTTAATTCCCGGTGCATCATTACCCAACCGTGCACCATACCGTACCAATCCAGAGGAGACGAAGGAGATTATGCGTCAAGTACAAGAACTGCTCGACAAAGGTTATATACGCGAATCCCTTAGTCCTTGTGGTGTTCCTATCATTTTAGTGCCGAAAAAGGATGGTACATCGCGTATGTGCGTTGATTGTAGAGGCATTAATAATATTACTATTTGTTATCGTCATCCTATTCCTAGGCTAGATGATATGCTTGATGAATTGAGTGGCTCTACAATATTCTCCAAAGTTGATTTGCGTAGTGGATACCATCAAATTCGTATGAAATTGGGAGATGAATGGAAAACAGCATTTAAAACTAAGTTTGGATTATATGAGTGGTTAGTCATGCCTTTTGGGTTAACTAATGCACCTAGTACTTTCATGAGGTTAATGAACGAAGTTTTACGTGCTTTCATTGGACGATTTGTGGTAGTTTACTTTGATGACATATTGATTTATAGCAAATCTTTGGAGGAACATTTGGAACATTTACGTGCTGTTTTTATTGCTCTACGTGATGCACGTTTGTTTGGTAACCTTGGAAAGTGCACTTTTTGCACCGTCCGAGTATCTTTTCTTGGCTATGTTGTTACCCCACAGGGAATTGAAGTTGATAAAGCCAAGATTGAAGCTATTGAGAGTTGGCCGCAGCCCAAAACGGTCACACAAGTGAGGAGTTTCCTTGGCCTCGCTGGATTCTATAGGCGTTTTGTGAGAGATTTCAGCACCATTGGTGCACCTCTCAATGAGCTTACAAAGAAAGATGTGCCTTTTCTGTGGGGTACCGCACAGGAAGAAGCCTTCACGGTATTGAAAGATAAGTTGACACATGCTCCTTTACTCCAACTTCCTGATTTTAATAAGACTTTTGAGCTTGAATGTGATGCTAGTGGAATTGGATTAGGAGGTGTGTTATTACAAGATGGCAAACCTGTTGCATACTTTTCTGAAAAATTGAGTGGGCCTAGTCTGAATTATTCTACTTATGATAAAGAATTATATGCTCTTGTTCGGACTTTAGAAACATGGCGACATTATTTATGGCCCAAAGAATTTGTTATACATTCTGATCATGAATCTTTGAAACATATTAAAAGTCAAGCTAAACTGAATCGTAGACATGCTAAATGGGTTGAATTCATTGAGACTTTCCTTTATGTCATTAAACACAAGAAGGGAAAAGAAAATGTTATTGCTGATGCATTGTCTCGTCGCTATACTATGCTTTCACAACTTGACTTCAAAATATTTGGTTTGGAGACCATCAAAGATCAATATGTGCATGATGCTGATTTTAAAGATGTAATGCAGAATTGTAAAGAAGGAAGAATGTGGAACAAGTTTGTCGTTAACGATGGATTTGTGTTTCGTGCTAACAAGCTATGCATTCCAGCTAGCTCCGTTCGTCTTTTGTTGTTGCAGGAGGCGCATGGAGGAGGATTAATGGGACACTTTGGCGTGAAGAAGACGGAGGACGTACTTGCTAAACATTTCTTTTGGCCAAAGATGAGACGGGATGTTGAGCGTTTTATTGCTCGCTGCACTACATGTCAAAAAGCTAAGTCACGACTCAATCCTCATGGTTTATATATGCCTTTGCCTGTACCTAGTGTTCCTTGGGAGGATATATCTATGGACTTTGTTTTAGGTTTACCTCGAACAAAGAAGGGGAGGGATAGCATATTTGTTGTCGTGGATAGATTCTCGAAAATGGCACACTTTATACCATGTCATAAAAGCGATGATGCTGTTAATGTTGCTGATTTGTTCTTTCGTGAAATTATTCGCTTGCATGGTGTGCCAAATACTATTGTTTCAGATCGTGATACTAAATTTCTTAGCCACTTTTGGAGATGTTTATGGGCTAAGTTGGGGACTAAACTGCTTTTTAGTACTACTTGTCACCCCCAAACTGATGGACAAACTGAAGTAGTCAATAGAACATTGTCTATTATGCTTAGGGCTGTTTTGAAGAATAATAAGAAAATGTGGGAGGAATGCTTGCCTCATACTGAATTTTCTTATAATCGTTCATTGCATTCTACTACTAAGATGTGCCCTTTTGAAGTTGTGTATTGTTTCCTACCTCGTGCACCTATTGATTTGTTGCCTCTTCCATCTTCGGAGAAGGTTAATTTTGATGCTAAACAACGTGCTGAATTGATTTTAAAAATGCATGAGTTAACTAAGGAAAACATTGAGCGTATGAATGCTAAATATAAACTTGCTGGAGATAAGGGTAGAAAATATGTTGTATTTGCACCTGGAGATCTTGTTTGGTTACATTTGTGTAAGGATAGATTTCCTGATTTGCGCAAATCAAAACTAATGCCACGTGCTGCTGGTCCCTTTAAGGTGTTGGAAAAAGTAAATGATAATGCATATAAACTTGAGCTGCCTGCAGATTTTGGGGTTAGTCCCACTTTTAACATTGCAGATTTGAAGCCTTATTTGGGTGAGGAAGATGAGCTTCCGTCGAGGACGACTTCATTTCAAGAAGGGGAGGATGATGAGGACATCAATACCATTGTTACACCCACAGCCCCTACTGCTACATATACTGGACCAATTACTAGAGCTCGCGCACGCCAATTAAATTATCAGGTACTTTCGTTTCTTGGTAATGATTCTAATGTTCATGAGAATATGATGCTACCTAAATTGGATACATTTGTTTTGCTTACAAACGAAGGGCCTAGCTTGGAGAAGGATGGACATTGGAGCAAGAACAAGCATGGAGATGATGCCATGCGCAAGGGGAACCAGAACGGAGTTACAAGTGATGATTTCAGGACTTTGAAGCCACCATAATGGGTGCATGAAGCCTTGGACGAAATATAGAAGATGCCATTTCATAAATTTCGTCCCGAGGCTATTATAGGTGCTGCGTCACCTTTTTATTGGGCCAGGCCCATGTAATTTCGAAATACATAAGTATAGGCTATTTTTAGAGTCCGTATGTGTGGGGAAACAAGAGATAGGGTTGATTTCGGACCCCTCCACCAAGGGTCACGAAATTCCCCCCCTCTTCCTCCATATATACAGCCCTTAGGGCATCGTTTAGACTTTGGGTTTTGTTTAGATTAAAAGTTCGCCATAGTTGCAACTTCGCGTACTTCGTTTGTGTTCAACGACCAGACAAAGGCGTCACAGAACCCCACCTTGATCAATAAAGCTTTCATCTTATATTCGCAATATCCAGATTGCAATCTCAGTTTCTTGCTTGATCTTTGTTTGCTCGCAGGAAACAGACCCTCGTGGTCAGGTTGATCGTGCTCCGGCGTGGTCAATAACCTCTCGGAGTTGGTTTAGCGATTGCTAAGGCGCGACGTCCTCGCACGTTCGTAGTCGGATCGTCAAAGTCGACTTCCACCAAAGCGAAATCCACCATCTCATCGAAAGACGGGACACCTTTGCCTCTATCAGTATCTCGTTTTCTGTTAGCTGTGTAATCGCTAAATAAGAAGAGAAATAGAGAGCAGAAAAGCTGCGAAGTTGAACGCGGGACAAACACATTATAACTGAATTTTACCACGTCTCCCCTCCTGGACGTTTCAGAAACAGGAGGGCCCACGTCTCCCCTCCAGAGTTTTCGAGGGCCCACGTCTCCCCTCCAAAGGGCAGGACGTTTGAGTTTTCAAGGCAACTCCCCACGTCTCCCCTCCACTGGCAACTCCCCACGACGCAGAGGGGGTTTTCTTCCCACGTCCAGGTAACTTCCCTCCTATTCCATTGCTGCTCCATCTTCCTCCCTCTGCCTCCCTCCTCATTCCATTGCCGCTCTATCTTCCTCCCTCTACCTCCCTCTGCCTCCAGCATCAAGCAACTCCCCTCTGCCTCCACCATCGCTGGCCAGGAGGGCAATGGCGGAGGAATCGTGGAGCAACTCCCCTCCGTCTGCCAAGAGAATGGCGGAGGCATAGCAACTCCCCTCCGTCTGCCAAGCATCACCGTGGTGAGGCGTCTGGCAAGGAGCAGCTGGTGGTCGACGACGACGTTCCGGTCCCCGGGCAGAAGCGGGACTACACCGTGCCGCTCAAGGTTGATATCCACCTGAAGGAGCCGCTGGATGTCGTATGCACTAGCAATCCAGACGAAGCCGACAAGATGATCCGCGAGATGAGGAGGAGGCTCGGCGGCATGCTTCCTCGGAATATCGGCGTTGATGTCGAGTATACCAGGGAAGACAAACCTCCACAAATTGCTGCAGTTCTGCAGTTATGCATGGAGGATCTCATCCTGGTATACCACATCACCGCGGCAACCAAATGGTAAAGACATCCAGTTCTGAAGTTTCTGTCTAATTAGTAGTTTCTGAAGTAGATGCAATAGTTATGAAGTTCTGAAGTAGATGCAATACTAGTTCTGAAGTTATGAAGTTTCTGTCTAATTAGTAGTTTTTTGGTGATCATACAGAATGTTGTCTAGAAGTTTTTGTGATCATTTAGTAGCTGTTATGAATGTTGTCTTGTAATGCAAAAGATTGCAAAAAAAATACATCATTGAGATGTTATGCTTGCTGTTTTGATCATACAGAATGTTGTCTTGTAGTTGTTGTGATCATTTAGTAGTTGTTGTGATCATACTGTTTTAACTGAATTTTGGTCAGAACTGAAGATGCTATTTTAACTGAATTTTGCTTCAACTGAACCCATTTTAATTCTGTAGTTTCTGAAGTTTTTGAAGTAGATGAATTTGATGCAGGCCCAAGGAACTTCGCCAGCTCCTGCAGGAGAAGAAGCTGTACACCTTTGTTGGCTTCTGCATTGGAGGCGACAAGGAGAAGCTGAAGTTGTCTGGTTTAGAGATCAACCCCGACAAGTACGTCGATTTGCAGCGCAAATGGAGAGTTCCAAACAATGGAAAGAAGTGGCAGTCTTTGCCTGAGTTTGCAGTCAGCCTCATCCACCCATCCTACAAGGAAATGAAGCAGAAGATCGACAGGAAATCGGACCACCTACTATGGGGGGACAGCCCACTGCCAAACAACCCCATCGAGTACGCCGCAAAAGATGCGTACGTCACCTACGAGGCATGGAAGAAAATCAAAATCACCAAAGAAGGTTTGGAGCTCTGGCAAGAGGCGGGAGATCATTGGGATGACCCCTACTACTGGGGATATTGAGTTGTTTGTGGTATTGGGATGACCCCTACTACTGTGTCTCAGTTTGTAGTTATGTGGTTGAACAAGTTTGCTTTTGTTATGTTGAACAAGTTTGCTTTTGTTATGTTGAATAAGTTTGCATTTGTAATGATGAACAAGTTTGCTTTGGTTGTCAGTTGACATCACTCATCGCTGAGCATGGTTTAGTTTTACCTTCATCTATTTATTATTTAGGCAGAGCTATTCAGGCATGGAAGATATAATCATCCTTATGGTGAGGATCGCAATGTTTTTAGCTTCCAAGTTTCTAATGACACATGATCTTTCCAACCACATAACTTAACTGCAAACATTTCCCCTGTAAATTGTAGTTACACATTCCAACCAATACCTGCAGGTTGTAATTTCATACTGAATGACCATCAATGACTAAGTGAAGCAAATAATTGCTATGCATTTCTTGGCACGCGAGAAGGAAGGGGGGAGAGGAGGCGGAGCTCACCGGGGAGGCGCAAGGAGGCCCTGCAACAACTTAGTAGCAATAGAGGTGGCCGAAGTTGAGGAAGACAGCAGTGACCCGAGGAAGAATAGGTGGAGGGGGGGTGGAGGGGTCGAGCGCCGTCGCGCCCTGGTTCCGCGGCTCGCCGGCCCGGTGTTGAAGCAGATTCTGCGTGCCGCCTTGCCTGTCGCCTCACACGGTGGAGCTCGAGGGCTGGGAGGGCAAGGGAGGGGGTGGGTGGGTGCGGTGAAGGCGAGGGAGGGGGTGGATTGGGAGCGGACGGCGATGGGGGGCAGGGCAGGGGCTGACTAGGGGCGGCGACGGAGACGGAGGCGCGGGGGCGGCGGCGGCGTGGGTCGGGGCAGCACGCGGGTGCATCTGGTGGCGAGGGAGAGAGTGTCGAAGGGGATCTGGCAAGAGGGAGAGAGGATAGCTAGGGGGCGGTTCTAATGGCGCACCTTCCAGTCGTGCGCCATAAGTATGACTATTCTAATGGCGCACCACCCCTCGGTGCGCCATTAGAATTTTGTTTTAATCTAGCCCGCTAACCATATCTACAACCTAACCCTATCTACAACAGAACCCACCCACTAGCCCGACTGGTCAGCATGCAGCACACACACCAGGAGGTCCTGGGTTCGATTCCTAGGCTCCCCAATATTTTTTTTATACATTTTAAATGCTGTTTTTATATTTATTTGTGTTTAAATATGTTCAAACTTGTTTAAATCATAACAGTAATATTTTTTTATAAAAACAGTAATAATTTTTTAAAAAATATGTTCAAATTTCTTACTTGAAAATATCATCGGCGGCGGCGGTGGAGCGGGGGAGGGTGCGGGGATCGAGATCGAGATGGAGAGGGAATCGAGATCAAGATGGAGGGGGATCGAGATCAAGTGTCCTCATGAATTCAAAAAAGTTCCCATGAAATTTAAAAATATTCATGATATCAAAAAGTGCCCATGAAATACAATCGAGAAATGAAGACTACGATTTAAATACAATCGATCTTAGCTAGCTATATGTTCACAATCTTCTTGCCCTTCTTTTTCGCAAATGGAGTTCTTCTGCGGAACGGACGCCCTTTAGGGTGGTCCTGCTTCTTCTTGTGGTGTGTGCTGTTACTTCATCGTCGTCGTCATGTTCGATCTTCGGGTCGCCGTACTTGTCGAAGTCTTGCTCATTGGCTACTCCATCCATTCCGATGATCTTCCTTTTGCCTCTCCTCATGACAACACGACTGGGCTTTGGCGGGTCGGTAATGAAGAAGCATTGGTCCACTTGGGAAGCCAGTACCCATGGCTCATTTTTCGCGGTGACATTTGCGCTCGCGGTCTTGGATTTGGCTTCGGGTATAAACACGACTGGGCTTTGGCATAGTGCGCCATTAGTAGGTTTGCAAAAAATTAAAAAAAAATTATATACTAATGGCGCACTGTCTTAGTAATGGCGCACTTTGCCATCCCTGCGCCATTAGTTTGTATGGAAAAATGGGGAAAAAATCAATAGTAGTGGCGCACCGTGAGCACGGTGCGCCATTAGTGTCTTCCACACTAATGGCGCACGAGCAACCGGTGCGCCATTAGTATATAGTAGTGGCGCACTACTTACCTGGTGCGCCATTAGAATCAGTCCTATCTATAGCCCTTTTCCTAGTAGTGCAAGTTGTAGCAACTACCTCCATCGATGATGACCTTCACGGATCGTCCATTAATGCCGGCCTTAGTGTGGAAGATGTGGCATCTTTGGTCTTCTTCTTATTGATGTTGAAGAGTCAAGACCTTGGAGACCACGAGAGCGGGGCTCGTATCTTCATCACAAAAGACTTGAGCATCTTCATCCTCATTCACGCGCTAGTGCATGGCCACTTGCTCAAGAGCTTCCATCTCCTCATCACTCATGGAGTCATATGTGCCATCGTCGCTGAGGATCATGGTGCGCTTGTTTGTGCATTCATAGGACTTGTGGCCTCGGCCGCCGCAAGTGAAACACTTGAAGGAGCTTGTCTTGACGGTCTCATCGGTCGGAGTAGATGACGAAGCACGCGGCTTGAAGTTGCTTGTAGTAGGCGGAAGACAAATTGAACTTGACGAAGTTTTCTTGTAACTTGGCTTGTCGTCGTTGCTTGGAGAAGGTTTGGTTGATGTCGAACTTGGAGTAGTTGTTGAAGCTTTGTTGTTGGAGAAGCCGTAGGTCTTGGATGAGTACTTGGCGTACTTGAAGTCATCTTGCACTTGACGTTCCGCCTTTGTAGCTTGATGCACGAGCTCGATGAGGTTGGAGTAGGGTTGGAAGTCGGCGATCTTCTTGATGGGATGACTGAGTCCATTCAAGAATCATGCCATAGTTTGCTCATCATCTTCCGTGACATTGGCTCGAATCACGGCTATCTCCATTTCCTTGTAGTATTCTTCAACACTCTTTGTTCCTTGCTTGAGGAGTTGTAGCTTCTTGAAGAGATCGCGGTTGTAGTAGGTTGGCAGAAAACGTGCTCGCATGACATCCTTCATTTGAGCCCAAGTGGTGATTGGAGGTTCACCTCTTGCTTCTCGGCGCTTAAGGACTTGTTCCCACCATATGAGCACATAGTCTTGGAACTCAAGTGATGCCATAGCGATCTTCTTCTCTTCCTCATAGTTGTGCAAACGAAAGATTTTGTCGACCTTCAATGCTCATGAGAGGTATTCTTCGGGATCATTGCTTCCATTGAACTTGGGCATTGTGAATTTGAGCTTGCCATAGCGTTGCTCTTCATTGTGTTGTTGGCGATGGTGATGATGACGCCCTGGACGTGGAGGGTAATCATCCTCATATTGCTCTTGGTGTGGAGGAAGTCCATGATCAACTTGCTCTTGTTGAACTTGAGGTTGAGGTGGAGCTTGACGAGCTTGTGGAGGAGCTTGTGGAGCTTGACATTGCGCACGCGGTTGGTAGTTCCTCTCTTGGATTTCTTTTCGAAGGGCTTCCTCTTGATTGCGCCGTTCACGATTGCGGTTGGCGATAGCTCAACTTGATTCTTGAAGGGCACGTTCCGCCTCAAGAGCTCGTGCTTCTCGTTGTTATTGTTGAAGACGTTGAGCCTCGATGTCTTGTTGCTCTTGGTGTAGACGCGCTCGTTCTTCTTCTTGGCGATGAAGATGTTGTCATTCTTGAGATTCGGCCAAAGCGACTTGATTTAATTGAGGACGAGGGACTTGCTCATCGGCTTGTTCTTGTGAATGCTTGACGTGTAGCGGGTTGCGAGATGCATGACGGTCTTGACGCACGGCTCGTCGAAGAGTGTTCGATGACGGTGTACTTGAGCCGGAGAAGGAGTCGTGGGAGTGTCGACTTGAGTGGCTCTGTCTTGAGTATGACGATGTAGAAGGAGGCCGGTTCACCAACAAGGCGTGGATCTCGTCCATTCTTGCATCTTTCTCTTGCTTGTGCGCATCGAGCTTGTTGTCGAAGTAGTCCTTGGTACGTTGCTCGGAGAGTCGCAAGTCGGTGGCGAGGTTGTCGATGCGTTCGTTCATAGCTTGTTGCTCTTGATGCAACGCTCGTTGTGCACCAAAGAGGTGGCTCTTGGTGACGTATGATGACATCTCGTCATCTTGCTCGATGAAGAGTGGGTTGATAGAAGTACTCGGCCTATCCATCATTCCAAGCAAAATGTGAGTGGTAGAAGGAGAAGAACTTATACCAATGTACCTTGACCGATGTTGATGATGAATCAAGTTCACTCAAATGCGGACAATGAAATAGCACTATTGGTACCAATCCTTGTCGGTTCTCACACCTACACAAGTAAAAGCTTATGGTGGAGCTTGGTTAGGATGGTGGCACAAAATTGATTGCAATCGTTAGTTTGACTCAAAGATGTTGAAAAAGATTCACAAATTTGCAAATGCAACAAGTAGACCAAGCAAGTATTGGTACACGGAAACACACACGCAAATAGATAAGTGGGATTGTGCAAACCAAAAGTGAGCCAAAATGTGGAGTCCACGAAAATGCTCTTGTTGCACAATACTAGAGAGACGCTAGCTCGATTGCACAATAGGCGGATACGGAGCTTGTGCACAACCTACTAGGCAAAATTGCAACGATCTCTATCCCAAGTATGCTATATGTATGATATTTCGGTGCTATGATCCAAGATGATATTATGTGACAATCTTAATGTAGTATGATGCTATGGTTCTTGCTAATAAGCTCTTTGCTTATCTTTCTTGTTTGCTTAAAAGCTTGGGTGGCTCTTTCACTTTTGAGCTCTTTTCTCATGCAAAACTTCACGAACCAAGATAGCAATTGTGTATGCGATGACAACTTTGTGACACACAAGTTGATGCCAAGATATGCACCATTTTGGTATGGTATGTATGCTATGGAGTATGATCACTAATGTGCACAAGTCACGTTGCCGGCAATACTCAATGGCTAGTCTCGATGGGAAGCAACGCAAAAGATGGGCTATGATGGTTATCAATGCAATTGCGAGAGATGACAAATATGTCATCGAGGTTACCGTCCTTGGCGATGATGAGTCCTTGGCGAAGATGAGCGGTGGTGATGTTGACGCTGAACCGTACCTATATAGCCGAAACACAATATGACACGGGAACCGTAACTCAAATTCTCAAACACCAAAAGCAACAATGGTGGTAGCGGAAAGCGGAGGTGGTATAGCTGAGAATGTGGTGAAAAACCTAGGCAAAGATGCCAATGTTCGGAAAATTAGATGTTGTCCAATGATGTTGTAGCCTATCCAGGTGGATGGGGGATGTCAATAGCTTATCAACGAGCTAAAGAACGTGAAAATTGGACTTCGGATGTGGAGGCTATGATGAAAATGGTGAAACTCAGAATGCTGAAATTGGCATGGGCGGTAGTACCGCTTGTGGTACTTAGCGGTGGTACCACTTGGAGGGGCGGTTGTACCGCTCACGGCAGGATTCGTCACAGATCGACTCGGGGCGCAATTTTGGGGCGGAAATTGATGATTTCTGGGGTAAAATTGGATGGATTTCATGGATGGGAAGAGGGGAAACTTGGGGGGGTGCTAGATCCACTTGAAACCAAGCAAATCCACGGATCAAAATCAATAAAACATCGTCAAACCAACACATCACAAAAAATTTTGGGGCTATTTTTGGTGGGGATTTTCGGATTTAGGACGAAAACAACAAAATCAAGCTAAAAAACACGGGGTAGGGGCTCCAAAAACGTGATCAATGTGGCTCATGATACCATAGATGATGTAGGGAGGAACCCTATGGTGACGATCTTTCATGTTTGGAGTGGATCCTACGGGGAATCACGAAGAACACGCGGAAGCACAAAGGGGAAACACGGGGAAAACGGGAGAGAATCACTAAACCGACAAGGAATCAATCACACAAGTGCTAGATCACCGAACACATAAGGTAGCACAAGATTCAAAATCAACAAAGGAAAAGATACAAAGGTAGTCGTTCTTCTCCGTGAGGAGGTCTTGATTGTCTTCCCTAGAAGGGGTCTTGAATCTGCTTGGGGGATCTTCTCCGAAGAGGTCGTGAGCTCCGAGGAGAAGTAACCAAGTGGATGAGCAAGGCTCTCACACAAATATGAGCTAAACCAATGCTAACCCTAATACGAAGCTAGGAGACGAGTATATATAGTGCTAAGCCACGAACGGGTAAGTGGGAGAGGATACATGGGGCGAAAACCCCTTGCACTGCGCGCAGGCAGGCCGGTAGTACCGGTCATGTGGCCGGTAGTTCCGCTGGGAACTCATGCGGGGCGGTAGTTCCGGACGTGGAAGGCGGTACTACCGCTGGGAGGTTAGGCGCTGGCTTCTGGAGATGGGTGTCGAAGGGGCCAGCGGTTGTATCGGTTGTCGAGGCGGTTGTTCCAGTTTTTGGGCAGAAACCGGTAAAACCGGTGCAGCACCGGCCTTGCTCCGCTCGGTCACATAAGGTGGGCCGGTTGTTAGCCGGTAGCTGGCCGGTTGTTCCGCCCGGCCGGTGGTTGGGTGGTTATTCCGGTCCTTCTAGGCTGGGCAGATCGTCTACATGCTCTCGATGTTCATCTTGCGTCGTAACTTCTCCTTGGTTACTTTCTTGGTACCTAAGCACACAAAGCATCTCCGTTTGAGGTAGTAGCCATGGCTTAAGTGGGTCAAAGGGAAGTTCAACAAGGAGAGAGTTAACCTCGGATTGAATAGCACGTGCTCGAGCTCGCGTCATGGGTCCACTTGGAGCTTGAGTAGTCGAAGTAGTGTCCATGGGGATGACCGTAGGATGCTCCGCATCATTAGTTTTCCTTTGTATTTGATGGAATGTTATAACGGGGCAACCTTGGAATAGGAAAGAAAATGGAGTGGAAAGTTTCCGTTTTTCTGGAGAAAAAATGGAAACGGAGAGAAAGCAATGTTTCGTTTCATTGGATCGCGCCATCGAGCAAAACCAACGTTTAAATCACGTTTGTCGTGTTCGTGTCTCACCCTCCTCCACGGCTCGACCCCACACGGTCGCTCGGCATGCCACTCATCGCAAACCGAGTATACGATAACTTTCCCGCCTGCTTGTTGATGGATCGCGCCATGGAGTACTAGCACTACTGGAAGAGATTGACGAGTTGGGGGAGACCAGCTAGCTGTAGCACGGACTCCAAAGAACTTTTTACATGCATGATAGAGGCAAAGGTGTCCCGATCTTTCGATGAGATGATAACTATCGATTTGGTGAAGATGACTTTGACGATCCGACTACAAACGTGCACGACGTTGCGCCTTAGCAATCGCTAAACCAACTCCGAGAGGTTATTGACCACGCCGGAGCACGATCAACCTGACCACGAGGGTCTGTTTCCTGCGAGCAAACGAAGAACAAGCAAGAAACTAAGATTGCAATCTGGATATTGCGAATATAAGATGAAAGCTTTATTGATCAAGGTGGGGTTCTGTGACGCCTTTGTCTGGTCGTTGAACACAAACGAAGTACGCGAAGTTGCAGCTATGGCGAACTTTTAATCTAAACAAAACCCAAAGTCTAAACGATGCCCTAAGGGCTGTATATATGGAGGAAGAGGGGGGGAATTTCGTGACCCTTGGTGGAGGGGTCCGAAATCAACCCTATCTCTTGTTTCCCCACACATACGGACTCTAAAAATAGCCTATACTTATGTATTTCAAAATTACATGGGCCTGGCCCAATAAAAAGGTGACGCAGCACCTATAATAGCCTCGGGATGAAATTTATGAAGTGGCATCTTGTATATTTCGTCCAAGGCTTCATGCACCCATTATGGTGGCTTCAAAGTCCTGAAATCATCACTTGTAACTCCGTTCTGGTTCCCCTTGCGCATGGCATCATCTCCATGCTTGTTCTTGCTCCAATGTCCATCCTTCTCCAAGCTAGGCCCTTTGTTTGTAAGCAAAACAAATGTATCCAATTTAGGCAGCATCATATTCTCATGAACATTAGAATCATTACCAACAAACGAAAGTACCTGATAATTTAATTGGCGTGCGCGAGCTCTAGTAATTGGTCCAGTATATGTAGCAGTAGGGGCTGTGGGTGTAACAATGGTATTGATGTCCTCATCGTCCTCCCCTTCTTGAAATGAAGTCGTCCTCGACGGAAGCTCATCTTCATCTCCCAAATAAGGCTTCAAATCTGCAATGTTAAAAGTGGGACTAACCCCAAAATCTGCAGGCAGCTCAAGTTTATATGCATTATCATTTACTTTCTCCAACACCTTAAAGGGACCAGCAGCACGTGGCATTAGCTTTGATTTGCGCAAATTAGGAAGTCTAGCCTTACGCAAATGTAACCAAACAAGATCTCCAGGTGCAAATACAACATGTTTTCTACCCTTATCTCCAGCAAGTTTATATTTAGCATTCATACGCTCAATGTTTTCCTTAGTTAACTCATGCATTTTTAAAATCAATTCAGCACGTTCTTTAGCATCAAAATTACCCTTCTCCGAAGATGGAAGAGGCAACAAATCAATAGGTGCACGAGGTAGGAAACCATACACAACTTCAAAAGGGCACATCTTAGTAGTAGAATGCAATGAACGATTATAAGCAAATTCAATATGAGGCAAGCATTCCTCCCGCATTTTCTTATTACTCTTCAAAACAGCCCTAAGCATAGTAGACAATGTTCTATTGACTACTTCAGTTTGGCCATCAGTTTGGGGGTGACAAGTAGTACTAAAAAGCAGTTTAGTCCCCAACTTAGCCCATAAACATCTCCAAAAGTGGCTAAGAAATTTAGTATCATGATCTGAAACAATAGTATTTGGCACACCATGCAAGCGAATAATTTCACGAAAGAACAAATCAGCAACATTAACAGCATCATCGCTTTTATGACATGGTATAAAGTGTGCCATTTTCGAGAATCTATCCACGACAACAAATATGATATCCCTCCCCTTGTTTGTTCGAGGTAAACCTAAAACAAAGTCCATAGATATATCCTCCCAAGGAACACTAGGTACAGGCAAAGGCATATATAAACCATGAGGATTGAGTCGTGACTTAGCTTTTTGACATGTAGTGCAGCGAGCAATAAAACGCTCAACATCCCATCTCATCTTTGGCCAAAAGAAATGTGTAGCAAGTACGTCCTCCGTCTTCTTCACGCCAAAGTGTCCCATTAATCCTCCTCCATGCGCCTCCTGCAACAACAAAAGACGAACGGAGCTAGCTGGAATGCATAGCTTGTTAGCACGAAACACAAATCCATCGTTAACGACAAACTTGTTCCACATTCTTCCTTCTTTACAATTCTGCATTACATCTTTAAAATCAGCATCATGCACATATTGATCTTTGATGGTCTCCAAACCAAATATTTTGAAGTCAAGTTGTGAAAGCATAGTATAGCGACGAGACAATGCATCAACAATAACGTTTTCTTTTCCCTTCGTGTGTTTAATGACATAAGGGAAAGTCTCAATAAATTCAACCCATTTAGCATGTCTACGATTCAGTTTAGCTTGACTTTTAATATGTTTCAAAGATTCATGATCAGAATGTATAACAAATTCTTTGGGCCATAAATAATGTTGCCATGTTTCTAAAGTCCGAACAAGAGCATATAATTCTTTATCGTAAGTAGAATAATTCAGACTAGGCCCACTCAATTTTTCAGAAAAGTATGCAATAGGTTTGCCATCTTGTAATAACACACCTCCTAATCCAATTCCACTAACATCACATTCAAGCTCAAAAGTCTTATTAAAATCAGGAAGTTGGAGTAAAGGAGCATGTGTCAACTTATCTTTCAATACCGTGAAGGCTTCTTCCTGTGCGGTACCCCACAGAAAAGGCACATCTTTCTTTGTAAGCTCATTGAGAGGTGCAGCAATGGTGCTGAAATCCCTCACAAAACGCCTATAGAATACAGCGAGGCCAAGAAAACTCCTCACTTGTGTGACTGTTTTGGGCTGTGGCCAACTCTCAATAGCTTCAATCTTGGCTTTATCAACTTCAATTCCCTGTGGAGTAACAACATAGCCAAGAAAAGATACTCGGTCGGTGCAAAAGGTGCACTTCCCAAGGTTACCAAACAAACGTGCATCACGTAGAGCAATAAAAACAGCACATAAATGTTCCAAATGTTCTTCCAAAGATCTGCTATAAATCAGTATATCATCAAAATAGACTACCACAAATCGTCCAATGAAAGCACGTAAAACTTTGTTCATTAATCTCATGAAAGTACTAGGCGCATTAGTTAACCCAAAAGGCATGACTAACCACTCATATAATCCAAACTTAGTTTTAAATGCTGTTTTCCATTCATCCCCCAATTTCATACGAATTTGATGGTATCCACTACGCAAATCAACTTTGGAGAATATTGTAGAGCCACTCAATTCATCAAGCATATCATCTAGCTAGGAATAGGATGACGATAACGAATAGTAATATTATTAATGCCTCTACAATCAACACACATACGCGATGTACCATCCTTTTTTGGCACTAGAATAATAGGAACAGCACAAGGACTAAGGGATTCGCGTATATAACCTTTGTCGAGAAGCTCTTGTACTTGACGCATAATCTCCTTCGTCTCCTCTGGATTGGTACGGTATGGCGCACGGTTTGGCAGTGAAGCACCGGGAATTAAGTCGATCTGATGCTCAATCCCTCGAATAGGTGGTAATCCCGGTGGCACGTCTTATGGAAAGACGTTAGCGAACTCCTGCAAAATGTTAGTGATAGCAGGAGGCAAAGAGGAAGGCACGTCCTCGAATGAAAATAATGCCTCTTTGCACACAAAAGCATAGCAAACAGATTTGCTGAAATCTAACTCATCAATATCAGATTTGGTGGCAAATAAACATGCACTTTTCAATTTAATTTCAGAAGCAATACTAGATGGTTTATTATTAGGCTTCATTTGTTGCTCAAATTCTTTTGCCACAATCTGATTTTCACTCTTATTCTTCTCCTGTTTTGCTTTATTAGCTCTATTAATATCATCTTTCAAAATAGAATCAGGAGTCATAGGAAGCAAAGTAATATTTTTATCCTTATGAACAAGAGTATAATGATTGTTTCTACCATGGTGTACAGCATTTTTATCAAATTGCCATGGTCTACCAAGTAATAAGGAACATGCTTGCATAGGTACCACATCACAATCAACATAATCAGCATAGGTCGACCTGGTGGTGGTGGTGCTGGTGGCTGCACGTAGTGCTGATTTTGATCAACCTCATCCTCATAATCGCCCGCATACTCATCATCCTCCTGGGTACCAGCAGCAGCAGTAGCAGGGGCCAAAGAAGCATCAACAACATGAACAGCAGCACCAGAAGTTTGGCCATCCTCAATAGGAACACGCTTCGCTCGTCCATACTGATTCGAAAGGATGCGTTGTTGTTGTTGTTGTTGTTGGAGAGGTGCGTTAGGTGCAGCGGGTGGTGGTGGTGGAAGACGCGCGAGCAATTCATTAAACTTGTTACCGAGCTTTGTTTCGAACGTCTTCTCCATGCCATCTATCTTCTCCATGGCCTCTTCAAATCTGTTTAGCACATCTTGCACCTGTCCACTCATCATTTGCTGAAATTTATCATGCAATTCCTTATTCGTCAAGTTCTCCCAGTCAGTCTCGTCGGCTTGTGATCCTGGCATGGTTAGCAGCAATAGAAACACACAAGAATATGAACCTACAGACTACAAACAAGAGGTGGTGGTGGGTGTCACAAATCCGTCAAGCAAATCTCAAATTCTTACCAGTTCTTACCCAGCAGCAGGCGGTGATCAGCAACCGTTGTAGTCAAAAACTCTCAAAGCTTGGATATAGCGATTACCAGGGAGAGTCAAACGCACGACGTAGATGTATGTGGAGCTGGGAAGGCTTATAATATGGTAGCAAAAGGGTCAGCAATAATCAATTCAGAGATGCAAAGTTGAATAAACGCTCAACGACGGTACTGTGCTGGTCCTAGGCTAGACCGTGCTAGAGACGCGAGCCTAGAACACTAACAAAATCACGGCGTGGCACGTAAACAAGGGAGGAGCACACTCTGAATTTTTTTTCTCTTTTTTTTGCACTTTTTTTCCTCTTTTTTTTTTGCTCCGCAACAATTTTTTTTCGAAAAAGTCTACAAATGGTCTAAAAACTGCCTAGCCAGAATTTTCCAGAATGGTCCAAATTTTATTTTTTGCTCCGCAACAATTTTTTTTTGAAATTGGAACTATTTTTCTTCTGCGGATGGCTCGGAAGTTGGGGAGTCCTTCTCTGTCACGACTCGGAGTATCGCGTGATCTGGAAATCGAGAACAATGCAACAATTACTGGACTCAGACTAGGACTGGTGGCGGAGATGAATCTGGTGGAACTCGGACTGGTGGCGGAGATGAATCTGGTGGAACACGGACAGGTGGCGGATATATGTTGCAGGTGAACTCGGATTGGCGTGATGGCGGCGGATATGTGGTGGCGTATATGGATTCAGATTGGCGGTGAATATGTGGTGGTGGTATATGGCAACAGCGACGATGATGATGCGGTGGTGATATATGGCAGCAGCGACGTGACAACCTGTGAACAGAACTCGAAACTCTAAAAGACTAGACGCTAAGACCAGCAACTTGACACGACGATGCAACCGCAAATTCAACAAAGCAAATACAGAAAAGATTATGCAAAGGCTCAGATTGGTTTGGATGGGATGAACTAACCCTAATTTTTTTTCTTGGCTTTTTCGTGGACTATAGGTATGAAGAACAGACTCGATCTAAACTACGAAAAACTGTAAAATCTCACCGAGCAACCTGGAAATCTGATACCACTTGATAGAGGCAAAGGTGTCCCGATCTTTCGATGAGATGATAACTATCGATTTGGTGAAGATGACTTTGACGATCCGACTACAAACGTGCACGACGTTGCGCCTTAGCAATCGCTAAACCAACTCCGAGAGGTTATTGACCACGCCGGAGCACGATCAACCTGACCACGAGGGTCTGTTTCCTGCGAGCAAACGAAGAACAAGCAAGAAACTAAGATTGCAATCTGGATATTGCGAATATAAGATGAAAGCTTTATTGATCAAGGTGGGGTTCTGTGATGCCTTTGTCTGGTCGTTGAACACAAACGAAGTACGCGAAGTTGCAGCTATGGCGAACTTTTAATCTAAACAAAACCCAAAGTCTAAACGATGCCCTAAGGGCTGTATATATGGAGGAAGAGGGGGGGAATTTCGTGACCCTTGGTGGAGGGGTCCGAAATCAACCCTATCTCTTGTTTCCCCACACATACGGACTCTAAAAATAGCCTATACTTATGTATTTCGAAATTACATGGGCCTGGCCCAACAAAAAGGTGACGCAGCACCTATAATAGCCTCGGGACGAAATTTATGAAGTGGCATCTTGTATATTTCGTCCAAGGCTTCATGCACCCATTATGGTGGCTTCAAAGTCCTGAAATCATCACTTGTAACTCCGTTCTGGTTCCCCTTGCGCATGGCATCATCTCCATGCTTGTTCTTGCTCCAATGTCCATCCTTCTCCAAGCTAGGCCCTTTGTTTGTAAGCAAAACAAATGTATCCAATTTAGGTAGCATCATATTCTCATGAACATTAGAATCATTACCAAGAAACGAAAGTACCTGATAATTTAATTGGCGTGCGCGAGCTCTAGTAATTGGTCCAGTATATGTAGCAGTAGGGGCTGTGGGTGTAACAATGGTATTGATGTCCTCATCAATGCATGTTGTAGCCGGCTATTGCGACCTTTGAACGCGGAGCAGCCGCGTGCACCCGGAAGCGGTGCGGGAGATGCTCTCTCGGCTGGCGCGCCGCTTCAATGCCGGCGCCAGTGAGAGGTCGTGTCCACTCTGGCCGGGCATGAATACGGTACTGACCGTTTCGGCGGGAAGCATGCGCGGGTGATGAAGAGGGTTCGGGTTGGTCGGGACCGGCCGTGGCAGTGGTCCGGTCGTCTGCAAACAAGAGATGTTGTACATTAATATTGCTGCATATATAATTAACAACGTAAATAATGTGCCAGTTCGACAAATAAGATTGGAGATGGAGATGGAAATGGAATTTAACGTAAACACGGATATGCATGTCTTTGTCTATGTGTGTGTGCGCGACGACTCTCGCGACCTGGAAGCGGGGGCGTGTTTTTGATCGAGTTTTCTTTCTTGGCACGTTAAAGAATTGTCTGCCAGTTTTCGTTTCTTTTTTCTGGGAACACGCGTATTCTATTTAAAACCACTGCTATGGAGAGATTTTTTTACTCCATTATAGCCTCTTGTTTGATAGAGTTTCTCGCGTCTCGCTCTCTCACCCTCTCCATATCAAAACAAGATAACAGTGTCCACTCTATCTCTCTCCTCATCGGTGGTCACAGATCTGGCCGAATCCCGTCCGCTGTGGGAGGTGAGGAGGTGCAGCATTGACATTGTCGCCGTCGGCGATGGAGGAAGCCGATGCGCACCGTCCTCTCGGAGCCGGCGTTGGCGTGGACGAAGATCCTCCGCACCCTTGTTCGCTGCCGTCGTGTGGGCAGATCCCGCCCGCCCGCCTAAACGACATCTCGCCCACCTGAGGTATAACTTCTTGTACTGGTCCAGCTCCCTAGGTCGCTACGTGCGGGTTTTATTCTATGCGACTACTCCCCAGCTCCCCATGTATAGTAGCTAGGGTTCGTCGGCTGGTCCAACATCACCTACTAGTACTATTATAGAGGAAATGCCACTAGAAAAGTTTTCCTCATTTATGCCTCAGTGGAGGTATACATGTTGTTTCGAGAAAAAGTACATGGTGGTTGTACGGTCATTGTCCATATGGTGGTAGTACTATCAGTTGTTAAATGAAGAAATGCTTTTTTTCTCGGGTATCCTGGTTTAGTTCCATCAAGATAATTATGATGCTTCTGTTTGTTGGTGTACTTTTTTAATTCTTATTGACAATTGAGTTGTCGTTGCTAATCTTGTAAAACAAAGTAACAACACTATATCCCTTTTTCATATTTTGGAAACAGCGATGCGTATCTCCATACCCGGGCATGTCTTCCTCAATTTTAGTGGAACTGCACAAAATTGGATGGCCATTGTTGTTCCGCCTCACTGTCCTCTGCCACGTGGTTCTTCCTTCCTCGAGCTTGATTACTGAGAAGAAACAGACCACAGTGAGGATTTGTCGAACTTCATAGGTGCCTCACCCAAACTTGATGCCAAATGGTTGATGCATCACCACGATGACCTATCGTGCTCATGGTTGCGCCTCATGGTTGCGTCGGCTGGTGAAGCTGGTCGATTTTGAATGAAAAATAAGCTGTGTTCCATCAGTGCTCTTTGCTTGTTATGCACAAAGATGATATCCTTCGTCAGTTCACCTTGGTTGCGTTGGAGACACAGTCGTCTTTCACGTTGGTGCAATTTTATCACACAATTGGCTATGAACCAAATGTTTCCTCGAAGAAGGATTGACGTTGGTACTAAGAGCATAAGTTTTGTATTGATTTCTAAGCCTTCTCACAACTTTGTCTCCAGCTCCCTTGTAATTTTATTTGTCCAGCTATTAACTTTGATTTAAAAAATGGTGTGGACTAAAAATCCGGATGGACATAGTAGCTCTCCATTTTTATTTACTCCGCATATTAGATTTGACTGAAGTCAAACTTTGTAATACTCTCAAACCTTTCCGATAATTGAAATTAAAATTGTTTATTTGTACACACTCTCACACGTTTATGAAAATTTGGCGCATGTGTGGTTGTTCACTTAAGGGAGGGTAGTGTACCGCACGTGAAGGACATGAAGTTCGACCAGGACGTGTGGGCGTGGATCATTAGTTCTTCAGAAGTAGTAGTAGTTTCCTTCACTGTATGTTAAATAAAGAGTTTCGTTTCGTACTTACACAATTTAAAATGATTGTTATGGAGAGAATAAAAAAACCACTCCACTATATATTAGTCATATACACGAGAGTACTATATGGACGCAACTTCATTGACTTAGTGCACCTGCCTTTGGGTTTATGATAGGTGGGCCCAAAATGTGGCTGGCTCACCTGTCATACAGCCAAAAGCAGGTGCAGTGAAGGCACCGGAGCTCAGTCCGTACTACAGTAGTGTATATATAAGCTGGAGCCTCAGTGCTTGTTCGCTAGGGTTTGCACTCTCCACACTCCCGCCGCACTACATATATGTATACACGCTGGAGGCTCAGCGTTCATTTGCTAGGGTTTGCTATATTCACAGTCTCTCACCCTCTCTTCACCAGATCTAAACAAGATTGTGTTGACCTCTTGTCTCTCTCTCCCCCCTCACAGCTGGTGAAGGAGGCGTCCATATCCCGTCGCACCGGGAAGGGGAGGAGGTGCAGCGTTCACTCTATCGCCTATGGCGAGGGAGGCAATCCACTGCCGGCTGCGCTGTTCTCTTTCACCCAGTGCCTGCGCGGGAGGGCCACCGACCCCTTCTTCCTCGCTGCCATACGTAGTGTGGGCAGATCCGGCCTCCCGCCGCATGCCTTGCCACATCCCAACAACCCTAAGGTATAAGTTTCTTTGAAACGATCGTTGCTCTAGCTGCATGTGGATCTTTTTTGATCTGTAGTCGAATCTAGGTCTTGGTTCAAACAGGAAAGAAGGGTGTGGTGGGCTGGAGCAAGAATCTAGGATGTGGTTCAATGAGGAAAGGAGGGACGGAAAGTAGTATAGATTGGCTATCCAACCGCTTTGTTGGTCGAAAAGGGAAAAGGGGGGTAACCTAGTACACACATCTGTAAGGAACCGATCTCTTTGTTGAAAAGGGAAAGAAACTGGGGGGTCGGGTAGTTTGTGCAGGACTAGATTTGCTGCCCTCACAGAGGAAAAAGGTTCAAAGAGAACAAATATGGGACCAACGCATATATGCTGCTTGGCTACATACTCTGCATCACCCATTTATACGTGTAGACGCACATGGTGCTGGCATGTCCCATACAACTATTTTGCTGTTGTTAATCTAAGAATGCCGCCGGAAAATTGAAGCAATGCCACTGTTAAAAGTAAATTACATTTTTTAACGAATGTTGTTTTAAGAGAATGTCTCTGTTAATATGAATCAATGCAACCGTTTTAGAAATGCTACTATCCTACTTCGTTTTCCATCCAAGATAAGTTAGATGCTTCTTTTCTGTCACCGTTTGTTTCATCCTCCTTTATCGACAAGTAATTGTTTCCTTTTTTGCCTCTGTTAAAATAGGGGTATCGATTCAACTTGTAGCTATTGCGACATTTTGCTTCGCTACTCGAAACACATTGCTTGATTTCAGTGCAACTGCACAAAACGAGATTGGGTTTCCTATTCATGTTGGCAGATTCGTAGTTGATCTTGTGAGCTCATGACAGGTTGGTACTTGCCTTCATCCACATGATCGTGTAGTGTGTTTTGAGATGCTATGCTACTTGTATTGGTACTATTTTAAATAAATGTTGAATTGAAGCTATTGTATTGCTGTGTTTTCCCATTATGTAGTGAACAAAAATGGTACCAACCCAGACATGATGCTTGTTGCTTTGTTACAACAAACTCTGCATCACCCCCTTTATAAGTAGATGGAAGCACATGGTGTTGTTGCGCCCACTCTCCCCTGGAATTGTTTATGCTTTTTTTAATCTATTGCCGCTGGTAAAACTAAGCAATGCCACTCTCAGAATTAACTACTGAATCTTATTTCAAAACTGCAACACTTGTTAGGGATTGGCGGGATTACCATTTTTGTGGCCGCATGTTTCATCCTCCTTTATTAGCCAGTAATTGATTCCTTTTTGGCCTCTGTTTAAACAGGGATATCTATTCAACTTGTTGCTATTGCGACATTTTGCTTCGCTACGCGAAACACTTTGCTTGATTTCAGTGCAACTGCACAAAACGAGATTGGATTTCCTATTCATGTTGGCAGATTCGTATTTTATGCTGGTGTTCTCATGAAAGGTCAGTACAGGCCTTCATCCACATGATTGTGCATTGTGCTTTGAGATGTTGTGCTACTTGTATTGGTACTATTTTAAATAAATGTTGAATTGAAGCTATTGTATTGCTGTCTTTTCCCATTAAGTAGTGAACAAAAATGGGACCAACCCAGACATGATGCTTGTTGCTTTGTTACAACAAACTCTGCATCACCCCCTTATAAGTAGATGGAAGCACATATTGTTGTTGTGCCCACTCTCCCCTGGAACTGTTTATGCTTTTCGTTAATCTAATGCCGCTGGTAAAATTAAGCAATGCCACTCTCAGAATTAATTAACTACTGAATCTTAGTTCAAAACTGCAACACTTGTTAGGAATGGTACTATCCTGCTTTGTAGTTCTTTCTACATGTTTAACCAAGGTATTGTTAAGATAATGTCTTTCTTAAAATGAATCAGTTGCATTGTTTTAGGAATGGTACTTTTCTGCTTTGTCGTTCTTTATACATGTTGAAACAAGGCATTGTTAAGATAATGTCTCAGTCAATATGAATGAATCACACTGATGGAGAATTACTACTCTCCTGCTTTGTTTCCCATTAAGATAAAGTAGATCAGTAGATGCTTTTCTTCTGGGAGTACAAGTCATCAACTGTTATTTCTCAGTAATTGTTTCCCTTATGCCTATTGTTGCTTACAGGTATATCAAAATTAAAGCTCGGTTTTATTCCAACTTCGATTTTGGTTGAACTGCACAAAAGGAGCCAATGTGTCCAAGGCAAACTGCTGCATTACTGGGTCCAGTTGGTCATTCCACTTTGCAGAAAGAAGCAATCACTGTTTGCGATACATTACAGAAGGAATGACCGACAAGCTTTACAGAGTATTATTAGACGCTGGTGACATGACTAGTCTGCAGAGAGCATTGGCAATTCTACAACACGTGGAGTGCACTGGGCAAAAAGTGCCCAAACAAGTACAAGAAGCTACGACAGGACTCCACGATCATAGGCATTACATATTTTGAATGGGAAAAGCTTGTCAAAGTTTAATCATTGATGTTAGCAAGAAGATGTTAGTTTAATATATTGGAATTGGAAAACCTTGTCAAAATTTGCTCATTGATGTTAGCCAGAAGACATGCATTTAATATTTTTGAGTGGGATGCCCTTGCTGTGAGCAGCGTCGATTGTTTTTTCCTATTCCTGTGTTCAGTTTAGAAGTAAATAGTTACTCTGCTGAGATATTCCTGTGTTAAGAGTTTGTTCTGAATATTGTCTATGTAATGCCAGGCCTTGTGTTTATTGCAAAGTTGAGCTTGGAACGTTGTGGCATGCGGCATCACGAGCTGTTCACCGTGCCTCCTGAGAATAATGCTTCGTAATTTTTTGCATGTCAATCTAATGCTAGTGATTTGCTTGTTAAGAAGATCATCCTCTTCTGTTGTTTCCGTGCTTAAGAAGTTCATCGTCTTATGTTTCATTCATAGCCTATATGACAAGTCCGGTAGGTTAGACGTGGAACCATATGATCTTCCGACCAACTCATGATATTAGGCCGTGATTGGATCGTCGTTTTCCAACCAAAACCGCTTGTAAAACTGACGCTTGTAAATAAAAGCAGATGGTCTCGGGCGAAGCGCTTGGTTGGTCGATTTCGACTAGTAAAATATCGGAAGTACTTCACACACGATAAAAACGCTGAACGACACTCGGACGATTGCTAATCCAGCCGTTAGCTGCTGTTTCAGCCTTGCCCATGGATGGCATGATATGCACGTCATGCATGTATCATCTGGTAATGTCGTCCATATAGCAGTGCTCGTAAAATATACACTGGTCTCTCAAATTACACGCGTAACCCGCCGGTTTTACTTACAGACCTTGGGCCCTCGGTTTCATTACGCCTGTATTTTACGCATTGTTTCTGATGACGAGTAAATTACACTTGTATGTTAATACATGTTTGAAATAAACCAGAGCTCCCAAGCGTGGCCTTACTGTTTCATGCCGTCTCAGTTTCTCGAAGGTGCTCATAGGTGTCCGATGATCCTGGCTTCCTGGATGAGTAGCGGGCGCTGTATCAGACCATCCGTAGGGCTCCGTCGTCCTTCGAGTTGTTGCGCTCGCCGTGGCGCCGAGCATTGTTAACATCGTCAATGAACATGAGGATTTAGGAGATGACTTTATTTTGACTGGATGACACTAGGGCCATAGTCGTACGTACGCAAGTGCCTCCTTATTATGTACAACTATATTTTTTTGCTTCCTCCTGGTTTCCTGACATCACGGTCCCACACCATTGTCAACCTATGTAGTCAATATAAACGAGAGAATTGCACAAGGTGCGGCCGACAACTGGGACCAAGCAGCTCGGGCAGTATTTGTGTTTTTGAGGCGTGAGCACTGCAAAGTTTTTCTTGGCGATGATTTCGTTGTTGTTCAGAGGAGAGCAGCATATTAACTGGGTGGGCTGTGGCCCATCTAGCCCAGGCCAAATATCCAGCCCAGATACTAATTTTTTCAATATGAAAATGGCTAGCCCAGCTATACATTTTTTTGAGGAATACCCAGGCAAGGTCAACTTGTTATTCTCCGCCCCGCTGGGCTGCAAATCTTTCCTAGGAGGGATGCATTAGGCTTAATAGGAAAATGGGCTTTAAAAAATAATAAATGTGATGTAATTATAAAAACTGGGCAGTAACTATAAAAAAATACACCAAACACGAAGTTAGTTTATAAAATATTATTTACGAATTTTGAAAAGCTTAAATTTTCATTGTTGTGCACAATGTTTCATTGGATTTTTACGTAATACAAATTTATATTTAATCTGACTAGAAGTTTCGGGATAAAAATATTTCGGATCCCATCAAAATGTGGGAAATTTTATTGAATTGTGTCTTCAACGGTTGGTTGAAATTATTAATCATTGTCCTAGCTAGAAAATGTGTTGTACTTTTAACAAACTGTAAATGGGCTGTAGTAAATTCCATTAGAATTCAAAAATGGGCTGTACATTCTTACAAATCGTAAATGGGCTATAAGTTCTCTGCCACACACTTGTGGGCCTACTAAGTTGACGCGTCCCCTAAAAAAATAAGTTGACGCGTATGCAAGGCTTTGTCAACTTATTATAGTCAACACACGGTTGTAGATATCCAACGGATGTCGTGCTCTTCTTCAATCTCGAATATTCTTAGCTTCGGCCGCCCAAAATATGATTCCTCCCCTGACATCTGGGGCGCACCGTTTTGGAGGCTGACCTGTGGGCCTACTAAGTTGGCGCGTAAGGGCTTTGTCAACTTAGTCAATATAAACGATTCTAGCTTCAGTGACCGTACGATGTCCATCTAACGGCCGTAGTGCTTCTTCCACCTCTGGTCTTCTTGCTCCAGCCGCCCAAAGCAACGTCGGGTGCCGCCTGCTCCTGCCTCCCGTGGCCGGCTGTGCTGTCGTGGAGGCCTCACCGCCCCCATACTAGTCCCACCGCTAGCCAGGCCATCCCTCCACTCACCCACACCCCCGGTTATTCTGCGGCGACGGTAGCCTCACACCGCAGCCGAACCAGTGAACCCTCGTACTCCTCTCTGCACGGGCTTCCACTGCTGCGTCTTCCCCGGCTCCGCATCGGCCCCTTCCTAGGCCTCGCCATCGTCCACCGCCCTGGTGCTCTCGGCGCGGCGTGGTCAACGTGGTCAACGACCGACTTCCATCGGAAGAGTACTGTACGTGGAGAGGCTGACAGCTAGGTCCACTGCGGCCGCAAGGAAGTGCCTCCTTATTACGCGCAAAATAATTATTCCTCAACCTGATAGCAGGTATCCACCAGATGGGCCACCTTATTTTGCGAAAAAAAGGTTTCCCCCTGTCCGCTGGGACCCGCCGGACGGGCCACCGTATTTTGCGAAAAAAACGTTCCCCCCGCTGTCAGCTCGGACCCACCGGAAGTGCCTCCTTATTACGCACAAAGAGATGAATACTCCCCCTGCTAGCTGGGACCCACCTTGGTGGGAGGCTGACTTGTGGGCCTACTAAGTTGACGGGGACGGAGGGCTTTGTCAACTTAGTCAATATGAACGATTCTAGCTCCAGTGACCATACGATGTCCATCCAACGGCCGTGGTGCTTCTTCAACCTTTGGTCTTCTTGCTCCAGCCGCCCAAAGCAGTGCCGGTCGTGCCGCCTGCTCCTGCCTCCCGTGGTCGGCTATGCTGCCGCGGAGGCCTCACCGCCCCCTACTATTCCCACCACTGGCCATGCCCTGCGGCGACGACAGCCTCACACCGCAGCCGAACGAGTGAACCCTCATACTCCTCTACGCATGGGCATCCACTGCCGCGTCTTCCCCGGCTCCGCGTCGTCCCCTTCCTAGGCCTCGCCGTCGTCCACCGCCCTGGTGCTCTCGGCGCGGCGTGGTCAGCATGGTCAACGAATGACTTCCATCGGACGTGGACTGTACGTGGAGAGGCTAACAGCTGGGTACACGGCCGCAGCAAGGAAGTGCCTCCTTATTACGCGGAAAATAATGATACCTCCACCTGACAGCAGGGTCCCACCAGACGGGCCACTGTATTTCGCGAAAAAAACGTTTCTCCCTGACTGCTGGGACTCACCAGCTAAATCCTCGCACGCAAGGAAGTGCGTCCGGGCAAAAAAAAAAGATTCGCCCCCCTGACTGCTGGGACCCACCAGCTACATCTTCGCACGTCAGGAATTGCCTGACAGTCGGGACCCACCTGGTAGAAGCGTACATAGTGTTGTCATTCTGGTCGCGAACGTGTACGTACATACTGGTGGATGTAGAGGCACGCACGTGTCGTAGAAGAGGCGCCCACGTGTCGTAGTAGAGGCGCGTACGTGTCGTAGTAGAGGCGCGCACGTAGCATGTACACGTACGTACAGCGGCCAGTGTGCAAGAAAGAAAATACGACCATGTATGTGTACATACCGGGGTCTCGAACACCTACTCGCGCATACGTACGGCCAGGGCTCGTGTACATGGCTGGGTCGGAATGGAGAAACAACGCCGTCGTTGTGTTCATGGGGAGCCAACCGGCTGGGTCGGAACAGAATGCGTCATCGTGTTCATCAGGAGGACTTGGACGGAACACGCGATGGAAACGAGGCCTAGCGTACTGTAGAACGGAGGAAACGGCCTTGTGTTCGACCGGCCACGTTTAAAACGGGATCCTGTTCATCGGGAGGGGTCTGGCGTACCGCAAAACGATGGAAACGACCTCCTATGGTCAAAAAGGGGGTCCTGTTGATCAGGAGGGGTGCGGCGTACCGCAAAACGGACGAAACAGACTTGTGTTGGAGCGCTACGGTCGAAACGGGGGTCCTCTTCATCGGGAGGGTTGTGGCGTACCGCAAAACGGGACTCCACGGGATACTATTCATCTCCACCGTCGACCTCCTCCAGCCTCCACGGGCTACCATCGACCTCCTCCAGCCTCCACGGGCTACCATCGACCTCCTCCAGCCTCCACGGGCTCCTGTTCATCAAGCCTCCACCACGCGCTACTCCACCGGCTACTATTCAACCACCCCTCCACGGGCACCCCTCCACTGTCTACTGTTCATCCAGCCCTCCACGGGGTCGTCCTGTTCATCCAGAGGCAACGCCACAGGGTCCTGTTCATCCACCCCCATCGCTCACTGTTCATCCACCCCCCCCCCCCCCCCGCTGCGCAACGCTCAATGTTCATCCAATCAATCGGCTTCAGTTAGCAGCAGTAGCGAAGGAATCACTCGATCGGGTTCAGTTAACAGCCATCGATCGATCGCTCAGGTTCAGTAACGCGTAGCCTGCAGTGCAATCGCTCATGTTCAGTTAGAGCCCAACGCCTCGCTTGGGTTCAGTTAGAGCCAATGCCTCGCACACACGCGTGTATGTGTATGAGAGAAACGTGCATCGCTCAGCCCCGACCGCCCACCGTAACCGGGAACTCCCCGAAATTTTCCTCGCCTTCGCTTCTACCACGGTTTTTTCCGTCATGGACGGCCCAAAGAATGTCATGCAGCTGCGTCTCCGGCCCGCCCAGGACGAAAAACCCATTTTTTGTCATGATTTTTTGTCCTAGAAGTAGGAGCCCACCACATCTATGATGATACCGGGTTTTGTCACAATTATCGTCATAGAAGTGTCATAAGTATGACAGAAATTTTTCTCGTTCGGCCCAAAATGTCACGGATGTGTCTTTTTGTTGTAGTGGGAGTAGCATAATGGTGAGTCATGGGTAGTTGCAAGCCAGGTTCACAATTGCATTTTAAAGGCATAGGAGCAAGCATAACATGCAAAGTGAACACGGTAAAATGAGCATAAGGTGACAAGTGATATATAGCCCATAGCCGTGTGAGAGCCAAGTAAAAGAGATGCGCGTAGTCATTGTGCGAAGAGAACGGTGGGAAGGACAATCCACTAGATCCCAAATCTTCGTTGCTATCAAGAGCTCATTTCGTCAACTCTTGGGATTGAGAGGTTGACGAGTATACATGAGTACCTACACAAAACAAAGACAAAGGGAAAATTGTGTGTGCGTGGTATATGTACACATCATCCATCATGATGCACACGTGCATGTGTTGGTTAGCACAAAATAGCTAATGCTCGAATAGATGAGTTGATGCGGAGCATCCCTCGTTCATCCCCATGTACTCTCCGACTACTCTCCAAACCCCAAGAGGACATATGACGAGCGCTCGAACATACGCCATTGGAATTAAGGTGAACCCGCAAGAATCAGCCGCTCCAGCCCGGACATCCGGCACCTCGCGAAGGCCCGGACATCCGGCCTTCCCTGCATGCATGCAGCGCATCTAGGCCGAGGCCCATGTACCCCTTTGACCCTTAGACTATATATACTCCCCCTCCACCTATGTTTTAGGGTTAGCGTTGATTTAGCTCATTTGTGAGATAGAGCCTCGCTTATCCATCGGATCTCCTCCTCGTGAGAGACCGCGGCCTCTTCGGAGAAGATCCACTTGGATTCAAGACCCCTTTACGGGAAGATCCCCTCGTGGATTCAAGACCTCCTCTCGGAGAAGAACGGTTACCTTTGTATCTTTCCTTTGTTGATTTTGAATCTTGTGCTACCTCATGTGTTCGGTGATCTAGCCCTTGTGTGATCGATACTTGTCGGTTTAGTGATTCTCTCTCGTTTTCCCCATGTTTCCCCTTTGTGCTTCCGCGTGTTCTTCGTGATTCCCCGTAGGATCCACTCCAAACATGAAAGATCGTCACCATAGGGTTCCGCCCTGCATCACCTACTTCATGCCAAGTCCAAGCTTCAAGAGCAGAAAAGAAGACCGCGAGACGACCACCACCAAGACAGCGCAATGGCTACACCAACCACTTTGGCATCTTCGCCAAGTGCTATCAAGGCATCTTCGCCTTTGGACGTACGGCATCTTCGCCTACTTCCCACGAGTACGCCTACAATGACTTCATCAAGTCCAAGGCGACGACCGACGAGCGAGGGCGACACTTCCATCTTTGGAAGCCCCTCAAGGACGATGGCCGAGCATGGGAAACTCCCTTCGGTCATGGAGACGAGCTACAAGGTGCCACATCATATGGGCCTCCAACACCAAGACGGCAACAAGAAGGTCGAGCAAGGGCCATTCCCCTTCGACCACGGCGATAGGAGTTGAGCATGGAGACATTTGCACCTACATCTCTCCGACACCCACATATGTCGAGATGCCCCATTTGTCATGTGAGGAGAGCCACCACCACATGAGTGACTCCACCATATGTGACATTGGGAGCATTTCCTATGAGAGGATGAGTGTGACCACCACTAGCCCCACACATGAGAGCATGCCACACATCCTATGCGAGGTTGAGCGCCATTTGAGTGACTCCACTAACCATATGAGTGAGTGCATCCTTGAGGGAGTGAGTGAGCCACAACACTTAGTGAGTGAGGTAGTTGACACGACACGTGAGGACACCATGATTTCTAATGACTTAACCTCTACTCCTAGTGTGTTTTCTTCTTTGGTGCTAGGTCACCTACATGACGACATGCCTATCCTCGATGAGTCCATCCCTCCAATGGTCAAAATTATGGCCATTGTGGATGATGATGCACCCCCCACATGGTTCCATCAAGATGAAGATGACAACGAGATGATCTTCAACACCTCACCTACAACACATGAGCTATGCTCCAAAGGTAACATAGGTGATGGTGCTTCTCTTCTCCCACTAGTGGACTCTCTTGACATCGATTGCCCCCATGATGTTGACCCACCTATTCCCATGCTTCATGCCAGTGAGACTTCTTCATGCCTTGACTTACCTATTTATGATGAATATGATGATGAGCATGTTGAGTTGCCTAGTTGTGATGCTATGCTCCATAGGATATCATGTGAAAATTCTATTGGTCACATCATGTTTGACAACCCATTGAACTTGTCACATGCTAGGAGTGAGATATCCCATATTGCATCATTTCATTCTCAACATAGTAACTATGCATGCCCCATTAAAATAAATCCCATTTGCACTTATGGCATAGATGACGAGATGATGGTCATTGGCTTTTGTTTTTCATGTGATGATATTGCCATGCTTCCTTTACATGATTTGAGCAATTCATCTACTATGCCATGCCATGATTACATTGTTCCAAATATGAATTGTTTTGGAAGTTGTCAATATTCTCCACGTGATGTTGCTACTCATGCTCATGAGGAGACCCCCATAGTTTCCTCATACTTATTCAGAGATCTTGATACATTTCATACTTTTCATGATTTCCATGATTGCGTGCACCTTATGCATTCCATGAATAACAATGCTCTAGATATTTCTCATGATGCATTACACAATTTGAGTCTCCATTATGCTATACATAATAACAAACCTCTCATGATGGATGACATGTTTCTATATCACGCATCTCATTTATTTGAGCATTGGCTATTTTGTGCTCACCGACACATGCACGTGTGCATCATGACGGATGATGTGTACATATACCACGCACACACAATTTTTCCTTTCTCTTTGTTTTGTGTAGGTACTCACGTATACTTGTCAACCTCTCAATCCCAAGAGTTGACGAAGCGAGCTCTTGAGAGCAATGATGACTTGGGATTGTTGGATTTGGGTTCCGGCAGACCCTTGAGGTTCGAACACTGGGGTGCGCGCGGGGATTTCGCCCTCTATCCTCCTGCTCCTTGCCGACTCGCTAAGATCTAAACTACAAAAGGAACAACACAAGGACACAGAGTTTATACTAGTTCAGGCCACCATTGCGGTGTAATACCCTACTCCAGTGTGTGGTGTGGTGGATTGCCTCTTGGGCTGATGATGAACAATACAAGGAAGAACAGCCTCGCGAGGGTCTATTCTTGGCTGGTGCGATGAACTGCTAGGAGGAGTTCAGTCGCTCTCTCTACTGGTTTTCTGGTGAGGATTCTGTCTGTCCCTACCTTGATGTGGCTAGTCCTATTTATAGGCAAAGGCCCTGGGCCTCTTCCCAAATATTGAGCGGGAAGGGCGCCAACAATTGGCCATTTTGAAGGGGAACATCGGGTACACTTATCCTGACTAAAGTCGGTCCTCGCTCGTCAAAGGCTCTGGTGGTGACGCCTGCTTGGGCTCCACAATGACTTCCTTCCTACCGTTGGGCTGGTCTTGGTCTTGTTGCACCGAAATGGATGCCTTTGCCTGATGCTCTCGCCTGCGCTTGCTCCCTTTGCACCAAAGAGGAAAGGAGGACACAGCACGGCTGGCGCCCGACTAGCGCCCTTGGTCGTCATGGCTTGCATCATGGGCACCTCGTGAGGTACCCCGCCTTGAACTCTCCGCCTCCTTGTGAGCCAGCCTGATGAGGCCGTGCCTGAGGAAGCTCCTTGTCGCCCGCCCCGCGAGGCCTGGCCCCTCGCGAGGGTCTTGAGCTTGTGTTGAGGAAGATGGGCCTTGCTGGGCCCCCTTTGAGCCACGCCGCAGGCCGCAGGCAAGCAAGTCTGGGGACCCCCGTTCCCAGAATGCCGGCAGTAGCCCCCTGGCCCAAGGCGCGCCCGAACTTGGCCGAGCGGAGAGGCGAAAGGGCAAGTGCCAAGCGCCGCGGGCCCTAACAGCCTGCGGCCTTGGGTGCCGCGTGGCGGTTGATTGGACGCGGGCGTCTCCACTTCCCCATGACGCCTCGGCAACTGCACGAATTGACAAGTCCCTGCATGCAAAGCAAGTCATGATTACCTGCGATCGTGGAGGTCGGCGGCTGGCCTCCTCTGGCTTTAAGTACGGCACGTCGCGTGCCCTTCCAGTTTATCCCCTCTTGCTTCTCCTTCTTCTTCATGGCTCCGTCAAGGAAGTTCTCGGCCGCAGAGAAAGGAAAGGCCCGCCAGGTTGAGCCTGCCTCTCCCCCGCCCAAGCGCGGTCGAGGCCGCCCTCGCAAACACCCTGTGGCCTCCACGGCGGCTCCCGCGGTCGCGGAGGTGACTTCCCGCGTGGTGACGGGCGGCTGGCCGCGGCCGGGGGGCGTGCTTCGGCCGTGCGACCCCCTAGCCGCGCTTCCACACTGCGGAGGTGCTACCGGAGTTTGTTGTGTGGGCGGCGGAGCCGACTAGCGCCCGGGTTCAGCTCCCTCGCTTCCTCCTAGGTGAGCTCCTGGCTGGCGCCCCGGGCGGCCTCTAGCTCCAGGCAGATGGTTGCTGCAGCCGGGCCTCGTGGGCTTCGCTGGAGGTCTCCGCAGCCTGGAGCCTGGCCTTGACCCGCGGCTGGCAGACGTTTGCCCGCGCGCGTGGCCTGAGCCGCCGATGCACCCTGCACTTCAAGTTCGACGGCGATGCCACCCTCTACGTGAGGGTGTTTGGGGAAGATGGTCGCCGCACAGGGTGCTGCCCTGAAGACGACGACCGTGGCCGGGGACCCAGCCCCGGCGAGGACAAAGGGGACATCATGCGCGTGGTTGGCGGCGCCCAGGGTTCCTCAAGCTTCACTGGTTCTTTTTTGGGCAGCGACTCTTCTAGCAGCGGCCGCGGTCAGCCTCCACGCCGTCGTGCCTGCTTGGAGGGTGGTAGCGGGTCTGCCCACCATCGCGCCTCGGTGAAGTGCGAGAGGGAGTCCGCCTGAGCCCCGGAAGCGGCTCGAGTCTTCCCTGAGGGCCGGTGTAGGGCGAGCCGCGCCTGATTTGTTCTTTCTTTTCCTTTTTCCTGCGTAAAAAGATAGTAGTGTGGGGCCCCGTGATGAGGACATCAATACCATTGTTACACCCACAGCCCCTACTGCTACATATACTGGACCAATTACTAGAGCTCGCGCACGCCAATTAAATTATCAGGTACTTTCGTTTCTTTGTAATGATTCTAATGTTCATGAGAATATGATGCTGCCTAAATTGGATACATTTGTTTTGCTTACAAACGAAGGGCCTAGCTTGGAGAAGGATGGACATTGGAGCAAGAACAAGCATGGAGATGATGCCATGCGCAAGGGGAACCAGAACGGAGTTACAAGTGATGATTTCAGGACTTTGAAGCCACCATAATGGGTGCATGAAGCCTTGGACGAAATATACAAGATGCCACTTCATAAATTTCGTCCCGAGGCTATTATAGGTGCTGCGTCACCTTTTTATTGGGCCAGGCCCATGTAATTTCGAAATACATAAGTATAGGCTATTTTTAGAGTCCGTATGTGTGGGGAAACAAGAGATAGGGTTGATTTCGGACCCCTCGTGAGACCTTGCGCAAGAGAAATCGAGGCAGGAGGGCGAAAAGTCGAAGAGCCATAAGTCAAAAGACGGCGATAGTTTCAATAAAACTTCAAATGAGAATGAACTAGCCAACTGCAGAAAGCAAATGAAAAAGCCATGTCCGGCACCTAGTCTAGTCTTCGACGTCTTCTCGCCAGCGCGGAGCTAAGTGCTGCCACTGGGCGTGGGAGGGAGCCCCAGGGCCCGAGGCCGGCGCTCCTGAGACTACGGGGCGTGTGCAGCCCCAACTCATTATTACGTGAGAGTGTCACAGGCGGCGAGCTTTACAAGCGCTGGCCTTCTTCACAGGCTCCGGGCCTTTCTTCGGGGAAGCAAGCTTCACAGGCATTGGCCCTCTTCGCAGGCTCCGGGCCTTTTCCAAAACGCGATAGCTTCACAGGCACTTGCCTTCTTCACAGGCTCTGGGCCTTTTCCCAAAAGATAATCTTCACAGGCATTCGCCTTCTTCATAGGTTCTGGGCCTTTTCCAAAAAGATAGTCTTCACAGGCATTCGCCTTCTTCACAGGCTCTGGGCCTTTTCCAAAAAGATAGTCTTCATAGGCATTCGCCTTCTTCACAGGCTCTGGGCCTTTTTAGGGGTAAAACCTCCGGAGGTGCTGGATGTTCCATGCATTCTGGACTGGCACCCCCTCCTGAGTTTCCAAGCGCGCGGAGCCGGGCCTGGAAACATGAACAACCTTGAACGGGCCCTCCCACATGGGAGAGAGCTTATGCAGTCCCTCCCTAGAGAGAACCCGCCTGAGCACGAGGTCCCCTACCTCAAGAGTTCTGGGGCGGATGTTGCGGCAGTGGTATCGCCGTAGTGCCTGTTGGTATCTCGCCGCTCACAACGCGGCTTCTCGGCGATGTCCTCCCCCAGCATGAGGTCCATCCCCCGCATGGCATCCTGCTGCGCTTCGTCAAACGCCAGGACCCGTGCGGAGCGACGTCTGACCTCGTGAGGGAGGACCACTTCAGCTCCATAGACCAAGAAGAACGGGGTGTCTCCAGTCGGCTTGGTTACGGTTGTGCGGATGGACCACAACACGGACTGAAGCTCATCGCACCAACCTTTGCCGCAGGCTTCCAGCTTCTTCTTGAATGTTCTGGTCTTGAGGCCCCTCAGGACATCCGCGTTGGCCCGCTCGTCCTGGCCGTTGCTTCGGGGGTGCGCCACTGAAGCGTAGCATATCTGCGTTCCAAGGTTAGCACTTTATGTTTTGAAGAGGTTACCGGTGAACTGCGAACCGTTGTCGGTGATGATGCGGTTCGGCACCCCGAACCGGCTCACGATGCCCTTGATGAACTTGACCGCTGAACCCGCAGGGATGGTGCGGATGGCTTCCACTTCGGCCCACTTGGTGAACTTGTCCATGGCGCCGTAGAGGTAGCGATAGCCCCCCGGCGCCCGAGGGAACGGGCCAAGGATATCCAGCCCCCAGAATGCGAATGGCCACGAGAGGGGTATAGTTTGCAGACCTCCTGCCGGCTGATGGATCTGCTTGGCATGGAATTGGCAGGCTTTGCAAGCCTTCACTAGTTCAACAGCGACATTGAGCGCAGTAGGCCAATAGAAGCCGCTGCGGAATGCCTTGCCCACGAGGGTACGTGATGACGAGTGGTGCCCACAGTCTCCACCGTGTATATCCGCCAGCAGCTCTTTACCTTGCTCCCTGGATATGCAGCGTAGGGACACACCATTTGGTCGCTTTCGGTAGAGTTCTCCATCCCTGATACAGTACGCTGTGGCTTGCCGCGCCACACGCTCCGCTTCCTCCTCCTTCTCTGGCAGGGTCCCTTGCGTTAAGTAACTCCGGAGCTCCGTGATCCAGCACCCCTCCCGAGGCTCCATTGTCAAGAGCAGGCGCGCTCCCGAGGCTGGGCCACAGACTGGGGCTCCCGAGGCAGGTGGCTGGGGGAGCTCCTCCTGAGGCTGCGCCGTGTTTGATAGTGACGGCATGGCCGAGGGCTTGAAGAGCCGCTCCTCGAAGACGCCAGGCTCATGAGGTAACCGGCTGGATGCTCGTTTGGCGATGTCATCGGCCTCCTGATTGGTGCCACGGGGCACATGCTGCAACTCCAACCCCCAGAACTGCTTTTCCATCCTGCGGACCTCCGTAAGGTAGGCCTCCATGTGCTCATCTTTTGGCTCGTACACTTTGTTGGAGAAATTGACGAGGAGCTGCGAATCGCCCTTGATGGTAAGGCGCTTTACCCCTAGGGCAGTCGCGGCCTTCAAGCCTGCTATTAGACCTTCATACTCTGCTATGTTGTTGGAGACCTTTTCACCTTGCTGGAAATAGAGTTGCACGGCGTAATAGAGCTTGTCCTGAGTGGGAGATATGAGCACTGCGCCGGCCCCCGCGCCATGCCTGGAGAACGCCCCGTCGAAGTACATGACCCAGCCTTCTGGTGCCTCGCTTCCTGGAGAGAGGGATCGATCCTCTTCGGCCTTGAGGCCCCGGTGCCTCCGTCCATTCGGCCACGAAATCCGCTAGCGCACTCCCTTGATGACTCTGGTCGTGCTGAATTCGAGCTGAAACGCTTACAGTTCAATGTTCCACTCGGCGACCCTTCCGGCTGAGTTAGGGCTCCTGAGCACCCTTTCCAAGGGTACGCTGAGACAACCTTGATAGGGTGACCTTGAAAGTAGTGCCGCAGCTTGCGCGAGGCCACCAGTAGCGCGAGGAGGAGTTTCTGAGGCATGGGGTACCGTGCCCTCGCATCCCGCAACACCGTGCTGACGAAGTACACTGGGTGCTCGATGAGGCTTGGAGCGTCGGTGCTGGTGGCGTCCTCCGGAGGCCGTGGCGCCTCCTGAGGCGGTGGGGCCTCCAGAAGTTGGTTGCCTGGGGGAAGGGCCTCTTCCGTTCCCAGTGCGCTCCCCTGCGGCGGCTGATCCTTCTCAGCCGTGGTAGTGATCTCTGCGAGTCCTTCTTGGTCCTGCTTTGCCTTGACATGGGTAGCTGCCGCGGCCTTGGTCCGACGCTCCTCTCTAACCGCCACCAGAGCTGCGCTGGCGGAGTAGGGAGTGGTGGCAAGGTAGAGCACCAAGGGCTCTTGAGGGCGTGGGGCCACCATCACCGGAGGGCTGGTTAGGTATCTCTTGAGATCTTGGAACACCTTGTCGGCCTCTTCAGTCCATTCAAAGGGCCCCTTTTTCTTCATCAGCTGAAAGAAAGGCAGCGCTCGCTCCCCTAACTTGGAGATGAAGCGCCCTAGTGCAGTCAAGCGCCCAGTGAGCTTCTGCATTTCTCTGAGGGTCCTCGCCGGGCTCATGTCTTCGACCGCCTTGACCTTTTCTGGGTTGGCCTCGATGCCTCGGTGGGACACGAGGAAGCCCAAGAGCTTGCCCGAGGGGACTCCAAATACACACTTCTCTGGGTTGAGCCGCAGGTTCACTGCATTGAGGTTTGCGAAGGTTTCCTCCAGGTCTTGTATCAGGGTCTTGGCCTCGCGAGACTTCACCACAATGTCGTCAACGTAAGCTTCCACATTCTTCCCGAGCTACGGGCCCAAGGTGATGTGCATGAGCCGCTGAAAGGTTGCCCCCGCGTTGCGTAGTCCGAACGGCATGCACGTATAGCAGTACACCCCACACGGGGTCAGGAAGGCCATCTTCTCCATGTCTTCCACCGCCATCTTGACCTGGTGATACCCGGAGAAGGCATCCAAGAAGCATAACAGGTCGCACTCAGCGGTGGAATCGACGATCTGATCGATGCGAGGGAGCGGGAACGGATCTTTCGGGCATGCTTTGTTGAGGTTGGTGAAGTCGACACACATGAGCTCCTTCCCTCCCTTCTTCGGCACAACCACAGGGTTGGCCAACCAATCTGGACATCGAACCTCGCGAATGACCCACGCGGATTCTAGCTTGTGGGTCTCCTGGATGATGAAGGCCTGCTTTTCAGTGGACTACCGCCTCGCTTTCTGCTTCACGGGGCGCACGTTGGGGCACACGTTGAGGTGGTGCTCGATTACGCCCCGTGGGATCCCTGCCAACTGATCGGGCTCCCAGGCGAATACCTTCTTGTTTGCGCGCAAGAACTTGACCAGGGCTTCCTCCTGCTCAGGCCCGAGGTTGGCGCCTATGGTGAAAGTGGCGTTAGTGGACCCGTCCTCGTCGACGGGTATCTGCTTGGTCTCCGCCTTGTCTTGGGTGAACAACTGTTTCTTCTTGGTTGGTGCAGCCCCCTTGGGCTCGGGGGTCCCTGCGTCAGCGGGCTGTGCTGACGCCGCCGTCTTGAAGGCGGACGTATGGCTTGACATGGTGACTGGAGGGCGGCGCCTGCGAGCCGCCCAAGAGGGCCGCGACGATCGGGGGAGCCGGCGCGACGTGGTGGGTGAGGAAGAGGCCGCGCAGCTCTTCCCAAGAGGCCACGAAGGCCGCCGGCAGGTGGAGCGGCCATGCGCACGGAGCGCCGGTGAGGGCCATGGGAAGCTAGTTGGCCATGACCCCGTTGTCACCTTCAGCTTCGAGAATGGCCTCCTCGTACGCCAGTAGGAAGGCCAGCGGATCGGTCGCGTTGTTGTAGTGCGGCGGCGTCGTCGGCTTGACCTTGTCCGGCCACCGCACCCGTTGCAAGGCTGGGGCCAGGGCTCAGAGCCCCCTGGCCCCAGCGCTGGCGCTAGCGACCGGAGCAGGCGGCGTGCTGCCCATCGCGAGGCAGGTCGCGACGGTGGCGGAGAGGAAAACTCCAGCGCACCCCTACCTGGCGCGCCAAATGTCGGAATTCGGGTTCCGGCAGACCCTTGAGGTTCGAACACTGGGGTGCGCGTGGGGATTTCGCCCTCTACCCTCCTGCTCCTCGCCGACTCGCTAAGATCTAAACTCCGAAAGGAACAACACAAGAGACACAGAGTTTATACTGGTTCAGGCCACCATTGCGGTGTAATACCCTACTCCAGTGTGTGGTGTGGTGGATTGCCTCTTGGGCTGATGATGAACAATACGAGGAAGAATAGCCTCGCGAGGGTCTGTTCTTGGCTGGTGCGATGAACTGCTAGGAGGAGTTCAGTCGCTCTCTCTACTGGTTTTCTGGTGAGGATTCTGTCTGTCCCTACCTTATGGTGGCTAGTCCTATTTATAGGCAAAGACCCTGGGCCTCTTCCCAATATTGAGAGGGAAGGGCGCCAACAATTGGCCATTTTGAAGGGGAACATCGGGTACACTTATCCTGACTAAAGTCGGTCCTCGCCTGTCAAAGGCTCTGGTGGTGACGCCTGCTTGGGCTCCACAATGACTTCCTTCCTACCATTGGGCTGGTCTTGGTCTTGTTGCACCGAAATGGATGCCTTTGCTTGATGCTCTTGCCTGCGCTTGCTCCCTTTGCACCAAAGAGGAAAGGAGGACACCGCGCGGCTGGCGCCCGACTGGCGCCCTTGGTCGTCATGGCTTGCGTCATGGGCACCTTGTGAGGTACCTCGCCTTGAACTCTCCGCCTCCTCGTGAGCCAGCCTGATGAGGCCGTGCCTGAGGAAGCTCCTTGTCGCCCGCCCCGCGAGGCCTGGCCCCTCGCGAGGGTCTTGAGCTTGTGTTGAGGAAGATGGGCCTTGCTGGGGCCCCTTTGAGCCACGCCGCAGGCCGCAGGCAGGCAAGTCTGGGGACCCCCATTCACAGAACGCCGACAGGGATCCCGTGGACTATCCTTACCACCGTTCCATTCGCACAAGGACTACGCGCATCTCTTCTACTTGGCTGTCACACGGCTATGTGCCATTTACCACTTGTCACCTTATGCTCATTTTACCGTGTTCACTTTGCATGCTATGCTCGGTTCTATGCCTTTGCCATGCAATTGTGACCCATGTTTGCATCTACCCATGATTCGCCATTATGATATTCCTATGTGTATTTGCATGCTTGGTGGAGACCCTTGTTGCTTTTGCCATGTTTATCATGTGCCCCATGCTATTGATGCTTGTTGTGTTGGGAGAGTAATGATGCCCCATTGCTATTCACATATGGCCTCTCGCCAATACATTCATGCTATTTTACTCATATCTTGCTTTCATGCTTGCAATATGTCATGTGCATTATTCATGCCCACTATTTGCACACATGACATGCTTGCCATGATTCCTCCTAGTATGTTGCATCTTCGCACTATTAGCTTGCTTGACTTGATTGCTAGGATTTCTTGCTATGTTGCATCACCCATGTTCCAGTATTACTTGCTTTCTTGGGTTGATGACATATATGCTCATGCCTCTCACATGATATATCTTGATCATTGTCTCTTGTGTCTATTAATTGGCTCTTTCATATGATAGGAGCAAAGGGGTCCCGATGTTTCGATGAGATAGCAATCGTTTTCTGTGGGAGTCGACTTTGACGATCCGACTACGAACGTGCGAAGACGTCGCGCCTTAGCAATCGCTAAACCAACTTCCGAGGGGTTATTGACCATGCCGGAGCACGATCAACCTGACCACGAGGGTCTATTTCCTGCGAGTAAACGAAGAACAAGCAAGAAACTGAGATTGCAATCTGGATATTGTGAATAAAAGAGGAAAGCTTTATTAATGAAGGTGGGGTTCTTTGACGCCTTGGTCTGGTCGTTGAACACAAACAAAGTACGTGAAGTTGCAGCTATGGCGAACTTTTAATCTAAACAAAACCCAAAGTCTAAACGACGCCCTAAGGGCTGTATATATGGAGGAAGAGGGGGGAATTTCGTGGCCCTTAGAGGAGGGGTCCGAAACCATACAGACTCTAAAAACAACATATACTTCAGTATTTTGAAAATACATGGGCCTGGCCCAATAATAAGGTGACGCAACATCTAGAATAGCCTCTAGACGAAATTTATGAAGTGGCATCTTGTATATTTCGTCCAAGGCTTCATGCACTCCTTATGGTGGCTTCAAAGTCCTGAAATCATCACTTGTAACTCCGTTCTTGATCCCCTTGCGCATGCCATCTACTCCATGCGTGTTCTTGCTCCAATGTTCATCCTTCTCCAAGCTAGGCCCTTCATTTGTAAGCAAAACAAATGAATCCAATTTAGGCAGCATCATATTCTCATGAACATTAGAATCATTACCAAGAAACAAAAGTACCTGGTAATTTAACTGGCTTGCTCGAGCTCTAGTAATTGGTCCAGTATATGTAACAGTAGGGGTTGTGGGTGTAACAATGGTATTGATGTCCTCATCATCCTCCCCTTCTTGAAATGAAGTCGTCCTCGATGGAAGCTCATCTTCCTCACCCAAATAAGGCTTCAAATCTGCAATGTTAAAAGTGGGACTAACCCCAAAATCTGTAGGTAGCTCAAGTTTATATGCATTATCATTTATTTTCTCTAACACCTTAAAAGGACCATCAGCACATGGCATTAGCTTTGATTTGTGCAAATTAGGAAATCTATCCTTACACAAATGTAAGCAAACAAGATCACCAGGTGCAAACACAACATGTTTTCTACCCTTATCTCCAGCATGTTTATATTTAGCATTCATACGCTCAATGTTTTCCTTAGTTAACTAATGCATTTTTAAAATCAATTCAGCACATTCTTTAGCATCAAAATTAACCTTCTCCGAAGATGGAAGAGGCAACAAATCAATAGGTGCACGAGGTAGGAAATGATGAGGACATCAATACCATTGTTACACCCACAGCCCCTACTGCTACATATACGGGACCAATTACTAGAGCTCGCGCACGCCAATTAAATTATCAGGTACTTTCGTTTCTTGGTAATGATTGTAATGTTCATGAGAATATGATGCCGCCTAAATTGGATACATTTGTTTTGCTTACAAATGAAGGGCCTAGCTTGGAGAAGGAAGAACATTGGAGCAAGAACAAGCATGGAAATGATGCCATGCGCAAGGGGAACAAGAACGGAGTTACAAGTGATGATTTCAGGACTTTGAAGCCACCATAATGGGTGCATGAAGCCTTGGACGAAATATACAAGATACCACTTCATAAATTTCGTCCCGAGGCTATTATAGGTGCTGTGTCACCTTTTTATTGGGCCAGGCCCATGTAATTTCGAAAAACATAAGTATAGGCTATTTTTAGAGTCCGTATGTGTGGGGAAACAAGAGATAGGGTTGATTTCGGACCCCTCCACCAAGGGCCACGAAATCCCCCCTCTCTTCCTCCATATATACAGCCCTTAGGGCACCGTTTAGACTTTGGGGGTTTTGTTTAGATTAAAAGTTCGCCATAGCTGCAACTTCGCGTACTTCGTTTGTGTTCAACGACGAGACAAAGGCGTCACAAAACCCCACCTTGATCAATAAAGCTTTCATCTTATATTCGCAATATCCAGATTGCAATCTCAGTTTCTTGCTTGTTCTTCGTTTGCTCGCAGGAAACAGACCCTCGAGGTCAGGTTGATCGTGCTCCGGCGTGGTCAATAACCTCTCGGAGTTGGTTTAGCGATTGCTAAGGCGCGACGTCCTCGCACGTTCGTAGTCGGATCGTCAAAGTCGACTTCCACCAAAGCGAAATCCATCATCTCATCGAAACACGGGACACCTTTGCAAGTGGTATCAGATTTCCAGGTTGCTCGGTGAGATTTTACAGTTTTTCGTAGTTTAGATCGAGTCTGTTCTTCATACCTATAGTCCACGAAAAAGCCAAAAAAAAATTAGGGTTAGTTCATCCCATCCGAACCAATCTGAGCCTTTGCATAATCTTTTCTGTATTTGCTTTGTTGAATTTGCGGTTGCGTCGTCGTGTCAAGTTGCTGGTCTTAGCGTCTAGTCTTTTAGAGTTTCGAGTTCTGTTCACAGGTTGTCACATCGCCCCTGCCATATACCACCACCACATATTCACCGCCAATCCGAATCCATATACCACCACCACATATTCACCGCCAATCCGAATCCATATACGCCACCACATATCCGCCGCCATCACGCCCATCCGAGTCCACCTGCAACATATATCCGCCACCAGTCCGAGTTCCACCTGATTCATCTCCGCCACCAGTCCGAGTTCCACCAGATTCATCTCCGCCACCAGTCCTAGTCCGAGTCCAATAATTGTTGCATTGTTCTCGATTTCCAGATCACGCGATACTCCGAGTCGTGACAGAGAAGGACTCCCCAACTTCCGAGCCACCCGCAGAAGAAAAATAGTTCCAGTTTCAAAAAAAAAACTAAGTCTGGAAAATTCTGGCTAGGCAGTTTTTAGACCATTTGTAGACTTTTTCGAAAAAAAATTGTTGCGGAGCAAAAAAAATGGAAAAAAAAGTGCAAAAAAAAAGAAGAAAAAAAAATTCAGAGTGTGCTCCTCCCTTGTTTACGTGCCGCGCCGTGATTTTGTTGGTGTTCTAGGCTCGCGTCTCTAGCACAGTCTAGCCTAGGACCAGCACAGTACCGTCGTTGAGCGTTTATTCAACTTTGCATCTCTGAATTGATTATTGCTAACCCTTTTTGCTACCATATTATAAGCCTTCCCAGCTCCACATACATCTACGCCGTGCGTTTGACTCTCCCTGGTAATCGCTCTATCCAAGCTTTGAGAGTTTTTGACTACAACGGTTGCCGATCACCGCCTGCTGCTGGGTAAGAACTGGTAAGAATTTGAGATTTGCCTGACGGATTTGTGTCACCCACCACCACCTCTTGTTAGTAGTCTGTAGGATCATATTCTTGTGTGTTTCTATTACTACTAACCATGCCAGGATCACAAGCCGACGAGACTGACTGGGAGAACATGACGAATAAGGAATTGCATGATAAATTTCAGCAAATGATGAGTGGACAGGTGCAAGATGTGCTAAACAGATTTGAAGGGGCCATGGAGAAGATAGATGGCATGGAGAAGACGTTCGAAACAAAGCTCGATAACAAGTTTAATGAATTGCTCGCGCGTCTTCCACCACCACCACCCGCTGCACCTAACGCACCTCTCCAACAACAACAACAACAACAACAACAACAACAACAACGCATCCTTTCGAATCAGTATGGACGAGCGAAGCGTGTTCCTATTGAGGATGGCCAAACATCTGGTGCTGCTGTTCATGTTGTTGATGCTTCTTTGGCCCCTGCTACTGCTACTGCTGGTACCCAGGAGGATGATGAGTATGCGGGTGATTATGAGGATGAGGTTGATCACAATCAGCACTACGTGCAGCCACCAGCACCACCACCACCAGGTCGACCTCAAGTATATATTCGTAATGGTAGGCCTGCACCACCACCTCAGGTACGAGATGATGTCCATATTCCTAAACTGAAATTGAATATTCCACCATTTGAGGGTAGATATGTTCCTGATATATATCTTACTTGGGAGTTAGAAACTGAACAACGTTTTACATGTTTACAATATCCCGAGGAGAGACGGGTTGCTGCTGCTGTTTGTGCTTTCACTAGTTTTGCATGTGTATGGTGGTCTGAACATTGTAGATTATATCCTATTCCCGCTACTTGGGCTGCTTTGAAAACTGCTATGCGTACTCGTTGGGTTCCACCATATTATCAACGTGAATTGCTTCAAAAATTACAGCGCTTAAGACAAGGAAAAAATTCTGTAGAAGAATATTATCAGGAATTACAAACTGGCATGATTAGATGTGGTATTGTTGAGGAGAATGAAGCTATGCTTGCACGTTTTCTGGGTGGATTAAATAGAGAGATTCAGACCATTCTAGACTATAAGGAGTATACTAATATCACTCGTTTATTCCATCTTGCTTGTAAAGCTGAACGTGAAGTGCAGGATCGACAGGCATTGGCGCGGACTAACTTTTCTGCAGGTCGACCTTTATCATGGACACCACGTGCATCATCTACTTCCACACGTTCTGCTACACCGGCGCCTCCGTCGGCTGCCACCTCCAACCGTGATACAATAAAGCAGGCACAATCACCACTATCTGCCAAGAGTACACCTTCTGGGCCTGCAAAGAGCTCTTCTTCATCCATGGCATCAACAGGGCAAACACATGATATTATTTGTCGACGTTGCAAGGGTGGAGGTCATTATGCGAGAGAATGCCCATCTAAGCGTGTGATGATTGTTACTAAGGATGGTGGATATGAGTCCGCTAGTGACTATGATGAGGAGAGTTTGGCTCTTATTACACGTGAAGAACATGGTGGAGATGATTTTGATCATGAGACGCAATACATGGCTCCTGAAGACGCTGACAGGTATGAATGTTTAGTTTCTCAACGTGTTTTGAGTGTGCAGGTCACACAAGCTGAGCAAAATCAGAGGCACAATTTGTTCCATACCAAGGGAGTTGTGAAAGAACGTTCTGTGCGCGTCATCATAGATGGAGGGAGCTGCAACAACTTGGCTAGCATGGAGATGGTGGAGAAGCTTTCTCTCACGACAAGACCACATCCACATCCTTACTACATCCAATGGTTCAACAACAGCGGCAAGGTTAAGGTAACACGTACTGTTCGTGTGCATTTTAGTATCTCTACATATGCTGATTATGTTGATTGTGATGTGGTACCTATGCAAGCATGTTCCTTATTACTTGGTAGACCATGGCAATTTGATAAAAATTCTGTACACCATGGTAGAAACAATCACTATACTCTTGTTCATAAGGATAAAAATATTACTTTGCTTCCTATGACTCCTGATTCCATTTTGAAAGATGATATTAATAGAGCTAATAAAGCAAAACAGGAGAAGAATAAGAGTGAAAATCAGATTGTGGCAAAAGAATTTGAGCAACAAATGCAGCCTAATAATAAACCATCTAGTGTTGCTTCTGAAATTAAATTGAAAAGTGCATGTCTATTTGCCACCAAATCTGATATTGATGAGCTAGATTTCAGCAAATCTGTTTGCTATGCTTTTGTGTGCAAAGAGGCATTATTTTCATTCGAGGACGTGCCTTCCTCTTTGCCTCCTGCTATCACTAACATTTTGCAGGAGTTCGCTGACGTCTTTCCACAAGACGTGCCACCGGGATTACCACCTATTCGAGGGATTGAGCATCAGATCGACTTAATTCCCGGTGCTTCACTGCCAAACCGTGCGCCATACCGTACCAATCCAAAGGAGACGAAGGAGATTATGCGTCAAGTACAAGAGCTTCTCGACAAAGGTTATATACGCGAATCCCTTAGTCCTTGTGCTGTTCCTATTATTCTAGTGCCGAAAAAGGATGGTACATCGCGTATGTGTGTTGATTGTAGAGCATTAATAATATTACTATTCGTTATCGTCATCCTATTCCTAGACTAGATGATATGCTTGATGAATTGAGTGGCTCTACAATATTCTCCAAAGTTGATTTGCGTAGTGGATACCATCAAATTCGTATGAAATTGGGGGATGAATGGAAAACAGCATTTAAAACTAAGTTTGGATTATATGAGTGGTTAGTCATGCCTTTTGGGTTAACTAATGCGCCTAGTACTTTCATGAGATTAATGAACGAAGTTTTACGTGCTTTCATTGGACGATTTGTGGTAGTCTATTTTGATGATATACTGATTTATAGCAGATCTTTGGAAGAACATTTGGAACATTTACGTGCTGTTTTTAATGCTCTACGTGATGCACGTTTGTTTGGTAACCTTGGGAAGTGCACCTTTTGCACCGACCGAGTATCTTTTCTTGGCTATGTTGTTACTCCACAGGGAATTGAAGTTGATAAAGCCAAGATTGAAGCTATTGAGAGTTGGCCGCAGCCCAAAAAAGTCACACAAGTGAGGAGTTTTCTTGGCCTCGCTGGATTCTATAGGCGTTTTGTGAGAGATTTCAGCACCATTGCTGCACCTCTCAATGAGCTTACAAAGAAAGATGTGCCATTTCTGTGGGGTACCGCACAGGAAGAAGCCTTCACGGTATTGAAAGATAAGTTGACACATGCTCCTTTACTCCAACTTCCTGATTTTAATAAGACTTTTGAGCTTGAATGTGATGCTAGTGGAATTGGATTAGGAGGTGTGTTATTACAAGATGGCAAACCTGTTGCATACTTCTCTGAAAAATTGAGTGGGCCTAGTTTGAATTATTCTACTTATGATAAAGAATTATATGCTCTTGTTCGGAATTTAGAAACATGGCATCATTATTTATGGCCCAAAGAATTTGTTATACATTCTGATCATGAATCTTTGAAACATATTAAAAGTCAAGCTAAACTGAATCGTAGACATGCTAAATGGGTTGAATTTATTGAGACTTTCCCTTATGTCATTAAACACAAGAAGGGAAAAGAAAATGTTATTGCTGATGCATTGTCTCGTCGCTATACTATGCTTTCACAACTTGACTTCAAAATATTTGGTTTGGAGACCATCAAAGATCAATATGTGCATGATGCTGATTTTAAAGATGTAATGCAGAATTGTAAAGAAGGAAGAATGTGGAACAAGTTTGTCGTTAACGATGGATTTGTGTTTCGTGCTAACAAGCTATGCATTCCAGCTAGCTCCGTTCGTCTTTTGTTGTTGCAGGAGGCGCATGGAGGAGGATTAATGGGACACTTTGGCGTGAAGAAGACGGAGGACGTACTTGCTACACATTTCTTTTGGCCAAAGATGAGACGGGATGTTGAGCGTTTTATTGCTCGCTGCACTACATGTCAAAAAGCTAAGTCACGACTCAATCCTCATGGTTTATATATGCCTTTGCCTGTACCTAGTGTTCCTTGGGAGGATATATCTATGGACTTTGTTTTAGGTTTACCTCGAACAAAGAAGGGGAGGGATAGCATATTTGTTGTCGTGGATAGATTCTCGAAAATGGCACACTTTATACCATGTCATAAAAGCGATGATGCTGTTAATGTTGCTGATTTGTTCTTTCGTGAAATTATTCGCTTGCATGGTGTGCCAAATACTATTGTTTCAGATCGTGATACTAAATTTCTTAGCCACTTTTGGAGATGGTTATGGGCTAAGTTGGGGACTAAACTGCTTTTTAGTACTACTTGTCACCCCCAAACTGATGGACAAACTGAAGTAGTCAATAGAACGTTGTCTACTATGCTTAGGGCTGTTTTGAAGAATAATAAGAAAATGTGGGAGGAATGCTTGCCTCATATTGAATTTGCTTATAATCGTTCATTGCATTCTACTATTAAGATGTGCCCTTTTCAAGTTGTGTATGGTTTCCTACCTCGTGCACCTATTGATTTGTTGCCTCTTCCATCTTCGGAGAAGGTTAATTTTGATGCTAAACAACGTGCTGACTTGATTTTAAAAATGCATGAGTTAACTAAGGAAAACATTGAGCGTATGAATGCTAAATATAAACTTGCTGGAGATAAGGGTAGAAAACATGTTGTGTTTGCACTTGGAGATCTTGTTTGGTTACATTTGCGTAAGGATAGATTTCCTGATTTGTGCAAATCAAAGCTAATGCCACGTGCTGATGGTCCCTTTAAGGTGTTAGAGAAAATAAATGATAATGCATATAAACTTGAGCTGCCTGCAGATTTTGGGGTTAGTCCCACTTTTAACATTGCAGATTTGAAGCCTTATTTGGGTGAGGAAGATGAGCTTCCGTCGAGGACGACTTCATTTCAAGAAGGGGAGGATGATGAGGACATCAATACCATTGTTACACCCACAACCCCTACTGCTACATATACGGGACCAATTACTAGAGCTCGCGCACGCCAATTAAATTATCAGGTACTTTCGTTTCTTGGTAATGATTCTAATGTTCATGAGAATATGATGCTGCCTAAATTGGATACATTTGTTTTGCTTACAAATGAAGGGCCTAGCTTGGAGAAGGATGAACATTGGAGCAAGAACAAGCATGGAGATGATGCCATGCGCAAGGGGAACAAGAACGGAGTTACAAGTGATGATTTCAGGACTTTGAAGCCACCATAATGGGTGCATGAAGCCTTGGACGAAATATACAAGATACCACTTCATAAATTTCGTCCCGAGGCTATTATAGGTGCTGCGTCACCTTTTTATTGGGCCAGGCCCATGTAATTTCGAAAAACATAAGTATAGGCTATTTTTAGAGTCCGTATGTGTGGGGAAACAAGAGATAGGGTTGATTTCGGACCCCTCCACCAAGGGCCACGAAATTCCCCCTCTCTTCCTCCATATATACAGCCCTTAGGGCACCGTTTAGACTTTGGGGGTTTTGTTTAGATTAAAAGTTCGCCATAGCTGCAACTTCGCGTACTTCGTTTGTGTTCAACGACCAGACAAAGGCGTCACAGAACCCCACCTTGATCAATAAAGCTTTCATCTTATATTCGCAATATCCAGATTGCAACCTCAGTTTCTTGCTTGTTCTTCGTTTGCTCGCAGGAAACAGACCCTCGAGGTCAGGTTGATCGTGCTTCGGCGTGGTCAATAACCTCTCGGAGTTGGTTTAGCGATTGCTAAGGCGCGACGTCCTCGCACGTTCGTAGTCGGATCGTCAAAGTCGACTTCCACCAAAGCGAAATCCATCATCTCATCGAAAGACGGGACACCTTTGCCTCTATCAGGAAACCATACACAATTTCAAAAGGGCACATCTTAGTAGTAGAATGCAATGAACAATTATAAGAAAATTCAATATGAGGCAAGCATTCTTCCCACGTTTTCTTATTATTCTTCAAAACAGCCCTAAGCATAGTAGACAATGTTCTATTGACTACTTCAGTTTGTCCATCAGTTTGGGGGTGACAAGTAGTACTAAAAAGCAGTTTAGTCCCCAACTTAGCCCATAAACGTCTCCAAAAGTGGCTAAGGAATTTAGTATCACGATCTGAAACAATAGTATTTGGCACACCATGCAAGCGAATAATTTCCCGAAAGAACAAATCAGCAACATTAACAGCATCATCGCTTTTATGACATGGTATAAAGTGTGTCATTTTCGAAAATCTATCCACAACAACAAATATGCATCCTCCCAAGGAACACTAGGTACAGGCAAAGGCATATATAAACCATGAGGATTGAGTCGTGACTTAGCCTTTTGACATGTAGTGCAGCGAGCAACAAAACGCTCAACATCCCATCTCATCTTTGGCCAAAAGAAATGTGTAGCAAGTACGTCCGTCGTCTTCTTCACGCCAAAGTGTCCCATTAATCCTCCTCCATGCGCCTCCTGCAACAACAAAAGATGAACAGAGCTAGCAGGAATGCATAGCTTGTTAGCACGAAACACAAAGCCATCATTAATAACGAACTTGTTCCATGTTCTTCCTTCTTTACAATTCTGCATTACATCTTTAAAATCAGCATCATGCACATATTGATCTTTGATGGTCTCCAAACCAAATATTTTGAAGTCAAGTTGTGAAAGCATAGTATAGCGACGAGACAAAGCATCAGCAATAACAATTTCTTTACCCTTGTTGTGTTTAATGACATAAGGGAAAGTCTCAATGAATTCCACCCATTTAGCATGTCTACGATTTAGTTTAGCTTGACTTTTAATATGTTTCAAAGATTCATGATCAGAATGTATAACAAATTCTTTGGGCCATAAATAATGTTGCCATGTCTCTAAAGTCCGAACAAGAGCATATAATTCTTTATCATAAGTAGAATAGATCAGAATAGGCCCACTCAATTTTTCAGAAAAGTATGCAACAGGTTTGCCATCTTGTAATAACACACCTCCTAATCCAATTCCACTAGCATCACATTCAAGCTCAAAAGTCTTATTAAAATCAGGAAGTTGGAGTAAAGCAGCATGTGTCAACTTATCTTTCAATACCGTGAAGGCTTCTTCCTGTGCGGTACCACAAACAAAAGGCACATCCTTCTTTGTAAGATCGTTGAGAGGTGCAGCAATGGTGCTGAAATCTCTCACAAAACGCCTATAGAAACCAGCGAGGCCAAGGAAAATCCTCACTTGTGTGACCGTTTTGGGCTGCGGCCAACTCTCAGTAGCTTCAATCTTGGCTTTATCAACTTCAATTTCCTGTGGAGTAACAACATAGCCAAGAAAAGATACTCGGTCGGTGCAAAATGTGCACTTCCCAAGGTTACCAAACAAACGTGCATCACATAGAGCAATAAAAACAACACATAAATGTTCCAAATGTTCTTCCAAAGATTTGCTATAAATCAGTATATCATCAAAATAGACTACCACAAATCATCCAATGAAAGCACGTAAAACTTCGTTCATTAGTCTCATGAAAGTACTAGGCGCATTAGTTAACCCAAAAGGCATGACTAACCACTCATATAAACCAAACTAAGTTTTAAATGCTGTTTTCCATTAATCACCCAATTTCATACGAATTGGATGGTATCCACTATGCAAATCAACTTTGGAGAATATTGTAGAGCCACTCAATTCATCAATCATATCATCTAGCCTAGGAATAGGATGACGATAACGGATAGTAATATTATTAATGCCTCTACAATCAACACACATACGCGACGTACCATCCTTTTTAGGCACTAGTATAATAGGAACAGCACAAGGACTAAGAGATTCGCGTATATAACCTTTGTCGAGCAGCTCTTGTACTTGACGCATAATCTCCTTCGTCTCCTCTGGATTGGTACGGTATGGTGCACGGTTGGCTAGCGATGCACCGAGAATTAAGACAATTTGATGCTCAATCCCTTGAATAGGTGGTAATCCCGGTGGCACGTCTTGTGGAAAGACGTCATCGAACTCCTGCAAAATGTTAGTGACAGCAGGGGCAAAGAGGAAGGCACGTCCTCGAATGAAAATAATGCCTCTTTGCACACAAAAGCATAGCAAACAGATTTGCTAAAATCTAGCTCATCAATATCAGATTTTGTGGCAAGTAAACATGCACTTTTCAATTTAATTTCAGAAGCAACAGTAGATGGTTTATTATTAGGCTTCATTTGTTGCTCAAATTCTTTTGCCACAATATGATTTTCACTCTTATTTTTCTCCTGTTTTGCTTTATTAGCTCTATTAATATCATCTTTCAAAATGGAATCAGGAGTCATAGGAAGCAAAGTAATATTTTTATCCTTATGAACAAGAGTATATTGATTGTTTCTACCATGGTGTACAGATTTTTTATCAAATTGCCATGGTCTACCAGGTAATAAGGAACATACTTGCATAGGTACCACATCACAATCAACATAATCAGCATATGTGGAGATACTAAAATGCACACGAACAGTATGTGTTACCTTAACCTTGCCGTTGTTGTTGAACCATTGGATGTAGTAAGGATGTGGATGTGGTCTTGTGGTGAGAGATAGCTTCTCCACCATCGCCATGCTAGCCAAGTTGTTGCAACTCCCTCCATCTATGATCACGCGAACAGAACGTTCCTTCACAACTCCCTTTGTATGGAACAAATTATGCCTCTGATTTTGCTCAGCTTGTGTAACCTGCACACTCAAAACATGTTGAGAAACTAAACATTCATACTTGTCAGCATCTTCAGGAGCCATATATTGCGTCTCATGATCAGAATCGTCTCCACCGTGTTCTTCACATGTAATAAGAGCCAAAGTCTCCTCATCATAGTCACTAGCGGACTCATACCCACCATCCTCAGTAGCAATCATCACACGCTGAGATTTGCATTCTCTCACAAAATGTCCTCTTCCCTTACAACGATGACAAATAATATCACTGGTGTGCCCTGTTGATGCCATGATGAGGACATGACTACCTTGGATATGACCAAAAATATTGCATATATGCATATTTGTCAGGTGATTTCTAGTGCAAACTATTCAATAATCTATTTATGTTATCCAGAACAAAAATACTTCACACACTTTTGTGTTTTGTCTAATTGCAAGTGTATGGGACATTTGTACAATCCACATATGAAGATAAGGAAGAAAGAGATGTTTATTTGCTGTGGAATCACCTTCAAATTGGAATCACCTTCAAATTCGTCCGGAGCGTTGAGTTGTGGACGAAACAATCTGATGCTGCAGCAGAATCCGAGTCAAACTACAAGTCCAAAGGTGTTACATCACCTCCACTTGGGCCCATTGGCCTTGTACGACCTAGATTTAGTTTTAGGCTGCCTTGGGACGTCCTCCCACCTCCTTGGCCGCCACCCCTTGCTCCTATATAAGTAGATCCATCTAGTAGCTTTTCCTTGGGATTTGTTTAGTTAAAAGTTAGCCATTGCAACTTCGTGTACTTCGTTTGTGTCCAACGACCAGACCAAGACCGCTTACGGATCCCCACCTTTATCAATACTTCATATATACTCGCAATATTCAGATTGCTTTTATCATATTCTTGCTTGTTCTTCGATTGCTTGCAGGAATAGACCTTCGTGGTCAGGTTGATTGTGCTCCGGCGTGGTCAATAACCTCTCAGAGTTGGTTTAGCGATTGCTAAGGCGCAACGTCGTGCACGTTTGTAGTCGGATCGTCAAAGTCATCTTCACCAAATCAATAGTTATCATCTCATCGAAAGATCGGGACAACCCCGCCTCTATCATGCCATGGAAGAAGACGAACTCTGTGCAGGCCTGATAGGTGTGCTCTTGGCAGATAATGGTGGTTGTGCCTGCTTCCTTGTATCACGGCTGGAGGTAACAGCTGATGGAGGTGTCGGTGCAGTAGAATGTGTGGAAGTAGAGGATGCATGCAGTGTCCATGATGAAGGTCGACCTACAGAAAAGTTAGTCCGCGCCAATGCCTGTCGATCCTGCACTTCACGTTCAGCTTTACAAGCAAGATTGAATAAACGAGTGATATTATTATAATCCTTATACTCTAGAATGGTCTGAATCTCTCTATTCAATCCACCCATAAAACGTGCAAGCATAGCTTCAATCTCCTCAACAATACCACATCTAATCAAGCCAGTTCGTAATTCCTGATAATATTCTTCTACAGAATTTTTTCCTTGTCTTAAGCGCTGCAATTTTTGAAGTAATTCACGTTGATAATATGGTGGAACCCAATGAGTATGCATAGCAGTTTTCAAAGTAGCCCAAGTAGCTGGAACAGGATATAATCTACAATGTTCAGACCACCAAACACATGCAAAGCTAGTGAAAGCACAAACAGCAGCAGGAACACGTCACTCCTCAGGATATTGTAAACATGTAAATCGTTGTTCAGTTTCTAACTCCCAACTAAGATATATATCAGGAACATATCTACCCTCAAATGGAGGAATATTCAATCTCAGTTTAGGGAGATGGTCATGATCTCGTACCTGAGGGGGAGCCCTAACATTGCCATTATTTGCATGTGGACGACTTGGTGGTTGTGGTGCTGGTGGTTGCACGTAGTTTTGATTTTGGTCAACCTCATCCTCGTAATCTCCCGCATAATCATCCTCGTCCCCATCAGCAGCAAGAGCTAGAGAATTATCAACAACAGTACCAACAGTTTGGCCAGGCTGAAGAGGAACACGGCTTGCTTGGCGGAGGGCTGTTTCGTGATGTGGAGGTAGTCGTTGTTGTTGTTGTTGTTGCAGAGGTGCGGCAAGTGTAGCCGGTGGTGGAAGACGCGCAAGCAGTTCATTAAATCTGTTATCGAGCTTTGTTTCGAACGTCTTCTCAAGGCCAGTGATCTTCTCCATGGCCTCTTCAAAATTGTTCAGCACATCTTGCACCTGTTCAGTCATCATTTGCTAAAACTTATCATGAAGCTCCTTGTTCATTAAGTTCTCCCAGTCAATCTCGTCGGCTTGTGATCTTGGCATGGTTAGCAGCAATAGAAACACACAAGAATATGATCCTATAGACTACTAACAAGTGGTGGTGGTGGTGGGTGTCACAAATCCGTCAAGCAAAACTGAAATTCGTACCAGTTCTTACCCAGCAGCAGGCGGTGACCGGCAACCGATGTAGTCAAAACTCTCAAAGCTTGGATAAAGCGATTACCAAGGAGAGTCAAACGCACGATGTAGATGTATGTGGAGCTGGGAAGGCTTATAATATGGTAGCAAAAATGGTCAGCAATAATCAATTCAGATATGCAAAGTTGAATAAACGCTCAACGACGGTATTGTGCTGGTCCTAGGCTAGACCGTACTAGAGACGCGAGCCTAGAACACTAACAAAATCACAGCGCTGCACGTAAACAAGGGAGGAGCACACTCTGATTTTTTTTCTTTTTTTCACTTTTTTTGCACTTTTTTTCCTCTTTTTTTTTGCTCCGCAACAATTTTTTTTCGAAAAAGTCTAGAAATGTCCTAAAAACTGCCTAGCCAGATTATTTTTTGAAACTGGAAATATTTTTCTTCTGCGGATGGCTCGAAAGTTGGGGAGTCCTACTCTGTCACGACTCGGAGTACCGCGTGATCTGGAAATCGAGAAGAAAGTAGCAATTACTGGACTCGGACTAGGACTGGTGGCGGAGATGAATTTGGTGGAAACTCGGACTGGTGGCTGATATATGCAGGGCGGTGGAACACGGACTGGTGGCGAATCTGTGATGGAGGTGGACTCGGATTAGCGTGATGGCGGTGGATATGTCGTATATGGAGCGGCGATGACGATGGTGGTATATGGCAGCGGTGATGACGATGGTGGTATACGACAGCGGTGATGATGATGGTGGTATATGGCAGCGGTGATGATGATGTTGATATACGGCAGCGGTGATGACGATGGTGCGGCAGCGGCGTGACAACTTGTGAGCAAAACTCGAAACTCTAAAGGACTAGACTCTGGAACTAGCAACTTGACACACGATGCAACCGCAAATTCAACAAAGCAAATACCAAAAAGATTATGCAAAGGCTCAGATTGGTTCGGATAAGATGAACTAACCCTAAATTTTTTTTGGCTTTTTCGTGGACTATAGGTATGAAGAACAGACTCAATCTAAACTACGAAAAACTGTAAAATCTCACCGAGCAACCTGGAAATATGATACCACTTGATAGGTGCAAAGGTGTCCCGATGTTTTGATGAGATAGCAATCGTTTTCGGTGGGAGTCGACTTTGACGATCCGACTACCAAAGTGCAAAGACGTCGCGCCTTAGCAATCGCTAAACCAACTTCCGAGGGGTTATTGACCACGCCGGAGCACGATCAGCCTGACCACGAGGGTCTATTTCCTGCGAGCAAACGAAGAACAAGCAAGAAACTGAGATTAAAATCTGGATATTGCGAATAAAAGAGGAAAGCTTTATTGATGAAGGTGGGGTTCTGTGACGCCTTGGTCTGGTCGTTGAACACAAACGAAGTACGCGAAGTTGCATCTATGGTGAACTTTTAATCTAAACAAAACCCAAAGTCTAAACGACGCCCTAAGGGCTGTATATATGGAGGAAGAGGGGGGAATTTCGTGGCCCTTGGAGGAGGGGTCTGAAACCAACCCTAACTCTTGTTTCCCCACACATACGGACTCTAAAAATAGCCTATACTTCAGTATTTCGAAAATACATGGGCCTGGCCCAATAATAAGGTGACGCAGCACCTAGAATAGCCTCTAGACAAAATTTATGAAGTGGCATCTTGTATATTTCGTCCAAGTCTTCATGCACTCCTTAGATCCCCTTGCGCATGCCATCAACTCCATGCGTGTTCTTGCTCCAATGTTCATCCTTCTCCAAGCTAGGCCCTTCATTTGTAAGCAAAACAAATGTATCCAATTTAGACAGCATCATATTCTCATGAACATTAGAATCATTACCAAGAAACGAAAGTACCTGGTAATTTAATTGGCGTGCACAAGCTCTAGTAATTGGTCCAGTATATGTAATAGTAGGGGCTGTGGGTGTAACAATGGTATTGATGTCCTCATCATTTCATATCCACTTGTATTGAGTGCAACCATACTATGCTTATTGATCTTGGAGAGTTTGACACCTTACTTGTGATGCATGCTTCTTTCCTTGAGCCTCTTGTATTTGGTTGTGCTTGCATCATATGCCTCCATACTATGAAATGCTCCCTTGTACCTTCTTATGATGAGCTTGATGCATACACTTGTTGGGTATCTTACCATTTAAATGATAGGTTTTGCATTTCCGCTAACCTCATTTGTTTTTCCGAGTGTTTATCATGTTCTTTCATTTTGGAGGATTCACAAGGCGGTGCCGTTAGGCGACATATTGGTTATGTGAAGGCATACATGATGTACGACTCCAACGTCTTTGGGAACTTTCTTGAGGTGAACTCCTTCTCTTTGAGCCATCCTCAAATACGCATATTGGATGCGTCACTCTTTCATTGTTGTTTCCTTCTTGTTGTCTACATGATACATCTCGTGAACGGAGGAGCGACATTGGAGATTGGCTACATGGACCTTCACATTGAGGAGCGCTCGCACTTATTGGATGCACCTTCGGAACTCCACTCATGCCTCGACATCGAGCTTTGGTACACCAACACCTCCATATTTGTTGATTGTGCTCATACATGTCATGCTCGATGGACATTTCATACTCACCACAAGTTTGAACCCCATGCATGGACTGACTCACATTATGCTTGTCTTGTTGCATCTATTTCCATGTCATCTATGATATATGAGCTTGTGCACTTCCTTAGCAAATATGTTGTGATCTACCTTGATGGTATATTCATATATCATGATCATATTGTCCACCATCAATTGCATGATAACATACACATGTTGAGCATCCATTGCCATATTCATGCTATTGATAAATCGTCTCACTATGACATCATTTTGCACCGTGGTTGCATTGATCATATTTACAACACATTTGCGTGCACAATGATTGCCTGTCCTCCCATGAATGCTTTGCATCTCATTCTAGATCATCTTGATAAGCTTCATGCGCTTTGTCACGACCAATCTTGCCGCACGGACTCATTCTTACATGATGGACACTTTGTGTGCGCTAACCATTGTATTTCCGAGTGTTGCTTGAGTTTGCTCTTTCTGCATGTCTATCACTCCGGCGACACCTTGGACTACTTGGGTTGCGCCATGTCTTCAACTTCGTCCAACTACAAGTCCATCCATGACAACCGTTTCCATGGTGATGAGGATCACGATCCGGTGTCGGATCTTTTCCAAGGGGGGGGGGGAGATGATGCGGAGCATCCCTCGTTCATCCCCTTGTACACTCCGACTACTCTCCAAACCCCATGAGGACATATGATGAAACCTCGAACATACGCCATTGGAATTAAGGTGAACCCGCTCTTCTTCGAGAATATCATGAATATCCATTGGACTTGTGATGTAGGGCGGAACCCTATGGTGACGATCTTTCACGTTTGGAGTGGATCCTACGGGGAATCACGAAGAACACGTGGAAGCACAAAGGGGAATCACAGGGAAAACGAGAGAGAATCACTAAACCAACAAGGAATCAATCACACAAGTGCTAAATCACCGAAAACAAAGAGTAACACATGATCCACAATCAACAAAGGTAAGGATACAAAGGAACCGTTCTTCTCCGTGAGGAGGTCTTGGTGGTCTTCCCTAGAAAGGGGTCTTGAATCCGCTTGGGGGATCTTCTCCGAAGAGCTCGTGAACTCCGGGAGAAGTATCCAAGTGGATGAGCAAGTCTCTCACAGAAATATGAGCTAAACCAATGCTAACCCTAGAAAGGATGAGGGAAGGGTCTATTTATAGTTTAGGTTCTGGAAGGGTTAAGTTGGGGGCGAAACGAGTACATGGGCCTCGGCCCGGAATGCTGCACGCAGGCAGGGCAGTAGTACCGGTCCTATGGGCGATAGTACCGCTTGGAGGGGCGGTAGCACCGCTCTGGCGCCGTTCGATTCCTGGCGTTTTTCGGGTTCAGCGGAAGTAGGACGGATGTCGAGAGGTAGTGCCGCTTGGCTTGAGCGGTAGTACCGCCCGTTCTGGACTCTGCAGCTCCTCCTCTCGCTCTTGATGTCCATCTTGAGCTGTAGCTTCTTATAGGTTGGTTCCTTGGTACCTAAGCACGCAAAGCATTTCCGTTTGAGGTAGTAGCCATGTCTCAAGTGGGTCTAAGGGAAGTTCGACAAGGAGAGAGTTAACCTCGGATTGGAAGGCACGTGCTCTAGCTCTTGTCATGGTTCCACTTGGAGCTTGAGTAGTCGAAGTAGTATCCATGGGGATGACCGTAGTATGCTCCGCATCATCTCCCCTCCCTTGGGAAAGATCCGACCTTGGACCGAAATCCTCATCACCATGGTAACGGGAGAGATCGGAGACATTGAAGATGTCGCTCACGTTGTACTTGTCGCGTGGGAGGTCGATCTTGTAAGTGTTGTTGTTGTAGCGAGCTAGCACCTTGAAGGGTCCGTCGGCTCGAGGGAGAAGCTTGGACTTGCGTTCATTGGGGAAGCGGTCCTTGCGAAGGTGTAGCCACACTAGGTCTCCAATGTTGAATGTCTTGGGTTGCTTGTTGACGTTGAGCTTGGACGCTAGTCGTTGTATTTACCGCTCGATGGTGTGCCTTGTATCCTCATGCATCTTCTTGATGTAGCTTGCCCGTGCACTCGCATCCATGTTGGTGCGCTCTTGTAGAGGAAGAGGTAGAATGTCCAATGGTGATAAGGGGTTGAAGCCGTAGACGACATCGAAGGGGGACTTGCCGGTAGTCTAATGTTTTGCACGGTTGTAGGCGTACTCGGCGATGGGTATACATGCCTCCCACTCCTTGATGTTCTTCTTGATCAACACGCGAAGTAGAGTGGATAGTGTCCGGTTCGTCACCTCCGTTTGGCCATCGGTTTGAGAATGGTATGAGGATGAGAACAAGAGCTTGATTCCGAGCTTGGCGCATAGCGTCTTCCAAAAGTAACTCAAGAACTTGACGTCACGATCGGAGACGATTGTCTTTGGTACTCCATGAAGGCGCAAGATTTCCTTACAAAAGAGATTTGCAACGTGTGAAGCATCGTCTATCTTGTTGCAAGGAATGAAATGTGCCATCTTAGAAAATCGGTCCACAATAACAAACACGGAATCCTTTCCATTTTGAGTTCTAGGCAAACCAAGTACAAAATCCATGCTAATGTCTTCCCAAGGTTGATAAGGAATAGGAAGAGGCATGTAAAGACCATGGGATTGAGCTTTAGACTTAGCTTTGTGACATGTAGAGCATCGGGTGGTGAAGCGTGAGACATCGCAGAACATCTTGGGCCAAAAGTAGTTCTTGGAGAGCGTGGCGAAAGTCTTGTCGTGTCCGAAGTGTCCCATGAGTCCACCTGCATGAGACTCTTGCAAAAGGAGCAAACGAAGAGACGTCTCGGGAATGCATAGTTTGTTAGCTCTCATAAGATAACCATCCTTGATGTAATATTGTTCCCAAGATGTATGCGTCAAACATTTAGCATAATGAGTTGCAAAAGATGGATCACTAGCATACAAGTCTTTTATGTGCTCAAAGCCAATAACATTCAACTCAAGTTTAGTGACAAGCGTGCATATCCGTGATAGTGCATCGGCAACTACATTTTCGTTACCCTTAATGTACTTGATCACATAGGGGGAAGATTCAATAAATTCACTCCATTTGGCATGACGCTTATTCAACTTAGTTTGACCTTTTAAGTACTTAAGCGTTTCATGATCGGTATGGATGACAAACTCATGAGGTCTAAGATAATGTTCCCAAACATGTAGTACACACACTAAAGCATACAATTCTTTTTCATATGTGGCATAGTTGATATAGGCTAAGGTGTCCCGTCTTTCGATGAGATGATGGAAATCGCTTGGGTGGAAGTCGACTTTGACGATCCGACTACGAACGTGCGAGGACGTCGCGCCTTAGCAATCGCTAAACCAACTCCGAGAGGTTATTGACCACGCCGGAGCACGATCAACCTGACCACGAGGGTCTGTTTCCTGCGAGCAAACGAAGAACAAGCAAGAAACTGAGATTGCAATCTGGATATTGCGAATATAAGATGAAAGCTTTATTGATCAAGGTGGGGTTCTGTGACGCCTTTGTCTGGTCGTTGAACACAAACGAAGTACGCGAAGTTGCAGCTATGGCGAACTTTTAATCTAAACAAAACCCAAAGTCTAAACGGTGCCCTAAGGGCTGTATATATGGAGGAAGAGAGGGGGGAAATTTCGTGGCCCTTGGTGGAGGGGTCCGAAATCAACCCTATCTCTTGTTTCCCCACACATACGGACTCTAAAAATAGCCTATACTTATGTATTTCGAAATTACATGGGCCTGGCCCAATAAAAAGGTGACGCAGCACCTATAATAGCCTCTGGACGAAATTTATGAAGTGGCATCTTGTATATTTCGTCCAAGGCTTCATGCACTCTTATGGTGGCTTCAAAGTCCTGAAATCATCACTTGTAACTCCGTTCTGGTTCCCCTTGCGCATGGCATCATCTCCATGCTTGCTCTTGCTCCAATGTCCATCCTTCTCCAAGCTAGGCCCTTCATTTGTAAGCAAAACAAATGTATCCAATTTAGGCAGCATCATATTCTCATGAACATTAGAATCATTACCAAGAAACGAAAGTACCTGATAATTTAATTGGCGTGCGCGAGCTCTAGTAATTGGTCCAGTATATGTAGCAGTAGGGGCCGTGGGTGTAACAATGGTATTGATGTCCTCATCAATAGTTAAGTTGAGCACCAGAGAGTTTTTCACTAAAATATGCAATTGCTCGTTTTTCTTGCATCAAAACTCCGCCAATTCCGGTACCACTTGCATCACCATGAACCTCAAAAGTTTTGTCAAAGTTAGGCAAAGCAAGAATCGGAGCATGAGTAAGCAAAGACTTGAGCTCATCAAAAGCGGTGGATTGCAAAGATCCCCAAACAAAAGGAGCATTCTTCTTACTCAAAGCATGCAAAGGAGCGGCAACTGTGCTAAAATCTTTCACAAAGCGATGATAAAAGCCTGCAAGACCAAAAAAACTACGCACTTGTTGCAAATTGGTGGGTTGGGGCCAAGTTTTAATTGCTTCAATTTTAGTTTCATCAACATGGACACCCTTGGAAGATACAACGAAACCCAAGAAAACCACTTTGTCAACACCAAATGTGCACTTTTTCATGTTGGCATAAAGACTTTCCTTGCGAAGGGCTTGCAAAACAGCCCTAACATGATTAAATGTTCTTTCATGGTTGGTAGAGGCAAAGGTGTCCCGTCTTTCGATGAGATGATGGATTTCGCTTTGGTGGAAGTTGACTTTGACGATCCGACTACAAACGTGCACGACGTTGCGCCTTAGCAATCGCTAAACCAACTCTGAGAGGTTATTGACCACGCCGGAGCACAATCAACCTGACCACAAAGGTCTATTCCTGCAAGCAATCGAAGAACAAGCAAGAATATGATAAAAGCAATCTGAATATTGCGAATATATATGAAGTATTGATAAAGGTGGGGATCCGTAAGCGGTCTTGGTCTGGTCGTTAGACACAAACGAAGTACACGAAGTTGCAATGGCTAACTTTTAACTAAACAAATCCCCAAAGTCTAAACGATGCCCTAAGGGCTGTATATATGGAGGAAGAGGGGGGGAATTTCGTGACCCTTGGTGGAGGGGTCCGAAATCAACCCTATCTCTTGTTTCCCCACACATACGGACTCTAAAAATAGCCTATACTTATGTATTTCGAAATTACATGGGCCTGGCCCAATAATAAGGTGACGCAGCACCTAGAATAGCCTCTGGACGAAATTTATGAAGTGGCATCTTGTATATTTCGTCCAAGGCTTCATGCACTCTTATGGTGGCTTCAAAGTCCTGAAATCATCACTTGTAACTCCGTTCTGGTTCCCCTTGCGCATGGCATCATCTCCATGTTTGCTCTTGCTCCAATGTCCATCCTTCTCCAAGCTAGGCCCTTCATTTGTAAGCAAAACAAATGTATCCAATTTAGGCAGCATCATATTCTCATGAACATTAGAATCATTACCAAGAAACGAAAGTACCTGATAATTTAATTGGCGTGCGCGAGCTCTAGTAATTGGTCCAGTATATGTAGCAGTAGGGGCTGTGGGTGTAACAATGGTATTGATGTCCTCATCATCCTCCCCTTCTTGAAATGAAGTCGTCCTCGACGGAAGCTCATCTTCCTCACCCAAATAAGGCTTCAAATCTGCAGTGTTAAAAGTGGGACTAACTCCAAAATCTGCAGGCAGCTCAAGTTTATATGCATTATCATTTACTTTCTCCAACACCTTAAAGGGACCAGTAGCACGTGGCATTAGCTTTGATTTGCGCAAATCAGGAAATCTTTCCTTACGCAAATGTAACCAAACAAGATCTCCAGGTGCAAACACAACATGTTTTCTACCCTTATCTCCAGCAAGTTTATATTTAGCATTCATACGCTCAATGTTTTCCTTAGTTAACTCATGCATTTTTAAAATCAATTCAGCACGTTCTTTAGCATCAAAATTAACCTTCTCCGAAGATGGAAGAGGCAACAAATCAATAGGTGCACGAGGTAGGAAACCATACACAACTTCAAAAGGGCACATCTTAGTAGTAGAATGCAATGAACGATTATAAGCAAATTCAATATGAGGCAAGCATTCCTCCCACATTTTCTTATTATTTTTCAAAACAGCCCTAAGCATAGTAGACAATGTTCTATTGACTACTTCGGTTTGTCCATCAGTTTGGGGGTGACAAGTAGTACTAAAAAGCAGTTTAGTCCCCAACTTAGCCCATAAACATCTCCAAAAGTGGCTAAGAAATTTAGTATCACGATCTGAAACAATAGTATTTGGCACACCATGCAAGCGAATAATTTCACGAAAGAACAAATCAGCAACATTAACAGCATCATCGCTTTTATGACATGGTATAAAGTGTGCCATTTTCGAGAATCTATCCACGACAACAAATATGCTATCCCTCCCCTTCTTTGTTCGAGGTAAACCTAAAACAAAGTCCATAGATATATCCTCCCAAGGAACACTAGGTACAGGCAAAGGCATATATAAACCATGAGGATTGAGTCGTGACTTAGCTTTTTGACATGTAGTGCAGCGAGCAATAAAACGCTCAACATCCCATCTCATCTTTGGCCAAAAGAAATGTGTAGCAAGTACGTCCTCCGTCTTCTTCACGCCAAAGTGTCCCATTAATCCTCCTCCATGCGCCTCCTGCAACAACAAAAGACGAACGGAGCTAGCTGGAATGCATAGCTTGTTAGCACGAAACACAAATCCATCGTTAACGACAAACTTGTTCCACATTCTTCCTTCTTTACAATTCTGCATTACATCTTTAAAATCAGCATCATGCACATATTGATCTTTGATGGTCTCCAAACCAAATATTTTGAAGTCAAGTTGTGAAAGCATAGTATAGCGACGAGACAATGCATCAGCAATAACATTTTCTTTTCCCTTCTTGTGTTTAATGACATAAGGGAAAGTCTCAATAAATTCAACCCATTTAGCATGTCTACGATTCAGTTTAGCTTGACTTTTAATATGTTTCAAAGATTCATGATCAGAATGTATAACAAATTCTTTGGGCCATAAATAATGTTGCCATGTTTCTAAAGTCCGAACAAGAGCATATAATTCTTTATCGTAAGTAGAATAATTCAGACTAGGCCCACTCAATTTTTCAGAAAAGTATGCAACAGGTTTGCCATCTTGTAATAGCACACCTCCTAATCCAATTCCACTAGCATCACATTCAAGCTCAAAAGTCTTATTAAAATCAAGAAGTTGGAGTAAAGGAGCATGTGTCAACTTATCTTTCAATACCGTGAAGGCTTCTTCCTGTGCGGTACCCCAAATAAAAGGCACATCTTTCTTTGTAAGCTCATTGAGAGGTGCAGCAATGGTGCTGAAATCTCTCACAAAACGCCTATAGAATCCAGCGAGGCCAAGAAAACTCCTCACTTGTGTGACCGTTTTGGGCTGCGGCCAACTCTCAATAGCTTCAATCTTGGCTTTATCAACTTCAATTCCCTGTGGAGTAACAACATAGCCAAGAAAAGATACTCGGTCGGTGCAAAAGGTGCACTTCCCAAGGTTACCAAACAAACGTGCATCACGTAGAGCAATAAAAACAGCACGTAAATGTTCCAAATGTTCTTCCAAAGATTTGCTATAAATCAGTATATCATCAAAATAGACTACCACAAATCGTCCAATGAAAGCACGTAAAACTTCGTTCATTAATCGCATGAAAGTACTAGGTGCATTAGTTAACCCAAAAGGCATGACTAACCACTCATATAAACCAAACTTAGTTTTAAATGCTGTTTTCCATTCATCACCCAATTTCATACGAATTTGATGGTATCCACTACGCAAATCAACTTTGGAGAATATTGTAGAGCCACTCAATTCATCAAGCATATCATCTAGCCTAGGAATAGGATGACGATAACGAATAGTAATATTATTAATGCCTCTACAATCAACACACATACGTGACGTACCATCCTTTTTAGGCACTAGTATAATAGGAACAGCACAAGGACTAAGAGATTCGCGTATATAACCTTTGTCGAGTAGCTCCTGTACTTGACGCATAATCTCCTTCGTCTCCTCTGGATTGGTACGGTATGGTGCACGGTTGGGTAGCGATGCACCGGGAATTAAGTCAATTTGATGCTCAATCCCTCGAATGGGTGGTAATCCCGGTGGCACGTCTTGTGGAAAGACGTCAGCGAACTCCTGCATAATGTTAGTGACAGCAGGGGGCAAAGAGGAAGGCACGTCCTCGAAAGAAAATAATGCCTCTTTGCACACAAAAGCATAGCAAACAGATTTGCTGAAATCTAGCTCATCAATATCAGATTTGGTGGCAAATAAACATGCACTTTTCAATTTAATTTCAGAAGCAACACTAGATGGTTTATTATTAGGCTTCATTTGTTGCTCAAATTCTTTTGCCACAATCTGATTTTCACTCTTATTCTTCTCCTGTTTTGCTTTATTAGCTCTATTAATATCATCTTTCAAACTAGAATCAGGAGTCATAGGAAGCAAAGTAATATTTTTATCCTTATGAACAAGAGTATAATGATTGTTTCTACCATGGTGTACATCATTTTTATCAAATTGCCATGGTCTACCAAGTAATAAGGAACATGCTTGCATAGGTACCACATCACAATCAACATAATCAGCATATGTAGAGATACTAAAATGCACACGAACAGTACGTGTTACCTTAACCTTGCCGCTGTTTTTGAACCATTGGATGTAGTAAGGATGTGGATGTGGTCTTGTGGTGAGAGAAAGCTTCTCCACCATCTCCATGCTAGCCAAGTTGTTGCAGCTCCCTCCATCTATGATGACGCGCACAGAACGTTCTTTGACAACTCCCTTTGTATGGAACAAATTGTGCCTCTGATTTTGCTCAGCTTGTGTGACCTGCACACTCAAAACACGTTGAGCAACTAAACATTCATACCTGTCAGCGTCTTCAGGAGCCATGTATTGCGTCTCATGATCAGAATCGTCTCCACCGTGTTCGTCACGTGTAATAAGAGCCAAAGTCTCCTCATCATAGTCACTAGCGGACTCATACCCACCATCCTCAGTAACAATCATCACACGCTTAGATGGGCATTCTCTCCAATAATGACCTCCACCCTTGCAACGTCGACAAATAATATCACGTGTTTGCCCTGTTGATGCCATGGGTGAAGAAGAGCTCTTTGCAGGCCCAGAAGGTGTGCTCTTGGCAGATAGTGGTGATTGTGCCTGCTTTATTGTATCACGGTTGGAGGTGGCAGCCGACGGTGGCGCCGGTGTAGCAGAACGTGTGGAAGTAGATGATGCACGTGGTGTCCATGATGAAGGTCGACCTGCAGAAAAGTTAGTCCGTGCCAATGCCTGTCGATCCTGCACTTCACGTTCAGCTTTACAAGCAAGATGGAATAAACGAGTGATATTAGTATACTCCTTATAGTCTAGAATGGTCTGAATCTCTCTATTTAATCCACCTAGAAAACGTGCAAGCATAGCTTCATTCTCCTCAACAATACCACATCTAATCATGCCAGTTTGTAATTCCTGATAATATTCTTCTACAGAATTTTTTCCTTGTCTTAAGCGCTGCAATTTTTGAAGTAATTCACGTTGATAATATGGTGGAACCCAACGAGTACGCATAGCAGTTTTCAAAGCAGCCCAAGTAGCTGGAACAGGATATAATCTACAATGTTCAGACCACCAAACACATGCAAAGCTAGTGAAAGCACAAACAGCAGCAGGAACACGTCTCTCCTCAGGATATTGTAAACATGTAAATCGTTGTTCAGTTTCTAACTCCCAAGTAAGATATATATCAGGAACATATCTACCCTCAAATGGTGGAATATTCAATTTCAGTTTAGGGAGATGGTCATGATCTCGTACCTGAGGGGGAGCCCTAACATTGCCATTATTTGCATGTGGACGACCTGGTGGTTGTGGTGCTGGCGGATGCACGTAGTTCTGATGTTGATCAACCTCATCCTCGTAATCTCCCACATAATCATCCTCCTCGGTACCAGCAGCAGTAGTAGCAGGAGCCAAAGAGGCACCAACAGCAGTAGCAGCGGCACCAGAATTTTGTCCTAGCTCAATAGGAACACGCTGAGCTCGTCCATACTGATTCGGAAGGGGGCGTAGTTGTTGTCGTTGCAGAGGTGCGATAGGTGCAGCCGGTGGTGGTTGTGGAAAACGCGCGAGCAATTCATCAAACTTGCTATCAAGCTTTGTTTCAAACGTCTTCTCAATGCCATCTATCTTCTCCATGGCCTCGTCAAATCTGTTTAGCACATCTTGCACCTGTCCACTCATCATTTGCTGAAATTTATCATGTAGCTGTTTGTTCGTCAGGTTCTCCCAATCAGTCTCATCGGCTTGTGATCCTACCATGGTTAGCAGCAAATAGAAACACAGAAGAATATGATCCTACAGAGTACTAAGAAGTGGTGGTGGTGTATCACAAACCCGTCAAGCAAATCTCAAATTCTTACCAGTTCTTACCCAGCAGCAGGTGGTGATCAGCAACCGTTGTAGTCAAAACTCTCAAAGCTTGGATATAGCGATTACCAGGGAGAATCAAACGCACGACGTAGATGTATGTGGAGCTGGGAAGGCTTATAATATGGTAGCAAAAGGGGTAAGCAATAATCAATTCAGAGATGCAAAGTTGAATAAACGCTCAACGACGGTACTGTGCTGGTCCTAGGCTAGACCGTGCTAGAGACGCGAGCCTAGAACACTAACAAAATCACGGCGCTGCACGTAAACAAGGGAAAAGCACACTCTGGATTTTTTTTTTCGCTCTTTTTTTTTTGCGCTCTTTTTTTGCGCTGCTTTTTTTTTGCGAAAAATCACTATAATGGCGAGTGTCTCAAAACTCTTCCTAGATCAAACTGACAGGATGGGCACGAAATTTTTTCGACCAATTTTTTTTTTCGTTTTTTCGACTGCCCGGACCCAAAAACTGGAAACGGGTCAAAAAAAACTTCCTATAATGGCACCTGTCTCAAAACACTCAGAAACACCTAAAAATAGGATAGCCAGAAATTTTTTCAAAAAATGCGTTTTCGAAAAATTTTGGGCCTAAACGGAGCGTGGTTTCCGGACTTTTTTTTTTTCGAAACCTACTCCGGCAAGGAAACACGAATCGGAAACTAGATGGATCCCAAAAACAAACCTAATAAGCAAGGAACTCGAATTGGTGGTGGATATATGGTGGTGGTATATGGCAGCGGTGGTGGTAGCGGTGGTAGTATATGGATATGGATTGGTGGTGGTATATGGACACGGATTGGTGGTGGTATATGGTTACGGATTCGGAGCGGTGGTAGTAGATGGCAGGGGCGATGATGATGGTGCGGCGGCGGCGTGACAACTTATGACCAGAACTCGAAACTCTAAAAGACTAGACTCTAAGACCAGCAACTTGACACGACGATGCAACCACAAATTCAACAAAGCAAATACAGAAAAGATTATGCAAAGGCTCAGATTGGTTCGGATGGGATGAACTAACCCTAATTTTTTTTTTGGCTTTTTCGTGGACTATAGGTATGAAGAACAGACTCGATCTAAACTACGAAAAACTGTAAAATCTCACCGAGCAACCTGGAAATCTGATACCACTTGGTAGAGGCAAAGGTGTCCCGTCTTTCGATGAGATGATGGATTTCGCTTTGGTGGAAGTTGACTTTGACGATCCGACTACAAACGTGCACGACGTTGCGCCTTAGCAATCGCTAAACCAACTCTGAGAGGTTATTGACCACGCCGGAGCATAATCAACCTGACCACGAAGGTCTATTCCTGCAAGCAATCGAAGAACAAGCAAGAATATGATAAAAGCAATCTGAATATTGCGAATATATATGAAGTATTGATAAAGGTGGGGATCCGTAAGCGGTCTTGGTCTGGTCGTTGGACACAAACGAAGTACACGAAGTTGCAATGGCTAACTTTTAACTAAACAAATCCCCAAAGTCTAAACGATGCCCTAAAGGCTGTATATATGGAGGAAGAGGGGGGGAATTTCGTGACCCTTGGTGGAGGGGTCCGAAATCAACCCTATCTCTTGTTTCCCCACACATACGGACTCTAAAAATAGCCTATACTTATGTATTTCGAAATTACATGGGCCTGGCCCAATAATAAGGTGAAGCAGCACCTAGAATAGCCTCTGGACGAAATTTATGAAGTGGCATCTTGTATATTTCGTCCAAGGCTTCATGCACTCTTATGGTGGCTTCAAAGTCCTGAAATCATCACTTGTAACTCCGTTCTGGTTCCCCTTGCGCATGGCATCATCTCCATGTTTGCTCTTGCTCCAATGTCCATCCTTCTCCAAGCTAGGCCCTTCATTTGTAAGCAAAACAAATGTATCCAATTTAGGCAGCATCATATTCTCATGAACATTAGAATCATTACCAAGAAACGAAAGTACCTGATAATTTAATTGGCGTGCGCGAGCTCTAGTAATTGGTCCAGTATATGTAGCAGTAGGGGCTGTGGGTGTAACAATGGTATTGATGTCCTCATCAATGGTTTTGCTAAACATAAGAATATCATCGAAGTAAACCACAACAAAGACTCCAATATAAGGTCGAAGCACATGATGCATAAGACGCACGAAAGTACCGGGTGCCTCCGATAAACCCATAGGCATCACTAACCACTCATATAAGCCAAATTTTGTTTTGAAAGCAGTTTTCCATTCATCACCCTCTTGAATGCGGATTTGATAATAGCCACTTTTAAGATCAATTTTTGAGAAAAAGTTGGCTCCACTAATTTCATCAAGCATATCATCTAAGTGAGGAATGGGATGCCTATATCGAACGGTAATAGCATTTATGGGTCTACAATCGGAACACAAGTGGAAACTTCCATCGGGTTTAGGCACAAGTATAACGGGAACGGCACAAGGGCTTAAGCTTTCACGCACATGACCGTTGTCGATTAGTTGTCGTACTTGCCGTTGATGCTCTCTCGTTTTCCTCGTGTTTCCCCTTTGTGCTTCCGCATGTTCTTCGTGATTCCCCTGTGATAGAGGCAAAGGTGTCCCGTCTTTCGATGAGATGATGGAAATCGCTTTGGTGGAAGTCGACTTTGACGATCCGACTACGAACGTGCGAGGACGTCGCGCCTTAGCAATCGCTAAACCAACTCCGAGAGGTTATTGACCACGCCGGAGCACGATCAACCTGACCACGAGGGTCTGTTTCCTGCGAGCAAACGAAGAACAAGCAAGAAACTAAGATTGCAATCTGGATATTGCGAATATAAGATGAAAGCTTTATTGATCAAGGTGGGGTTCTGTGACGCCTTTGTCTGGTCGTTGAACACAAACGAAGTACGCGAAGTTGCAGCTATGGCGAACTTTTAATCTAAACAAAACCCAAAGTCTAAACAGTGCCCTAAGGGCTGTATATATGGAGGAAGAGAGGGGAATTTCGTGGCCCTTGGTGGAGGGGTCCGAAATCAACCCTATCTCTTGTTTCCCCACACATACGGACTCTAAAAATAGCCTATACTTATGTATTTCGAAATTACATGGGCCTGGCCCAATAAAAAGGTGACGCAGCACCTATAATATCCTCTGGACGAAATTTATGAAGTGGCATCTTGTATATTTCGTCCAAGGCTTCATGCACTCTTATGGTGGCTTCAAAGTCCTGAAATCATCACTTGTAACTCCGTTCTGGTTCCCCTTGCGCATGGCATTATCTCCATGCTTGCTCTTGCTCCAATGTCCATCCTTCTCCAAGCTAGGCCCTTCATTTGTAAGCAAAACAAATGTATCCAATTTAGGCAGCATCATATTCTCATGAACATTAGAATCATTACCAAGAAACGAAAGTACCTGATAATTTAATTGGCGTGCGCGAGCTCTAGTAATTGGTCCAGTATATGTAGCAGTAGGGGCTGTGGGTGTAACAATGGTATTGATGTCCTCATCATCCTCCCCTTCTTGAAATGAAGTCGTCCTCGACGGAAGCTCATTTTCCTCACCCAAATAAGGCTTCAAATCTGCAATGTTAAAAGTGGGACTAACCCCAAAATCTGCAGGCAGCTCAAGTTTATATGCATTATCATTTATTTTCTCTAACACCTTAAAGGGACCATCAGCACGTGGCATTAGCTTTGATTTGCGCAAATTAGGAAATCTATCTTTACGCAAATGTAACCAAACAAGATCTCCAGGTGCAAACACAACATGTTTTCTACCCTTATCTCCAGCAAGTTTATATTTAGCATTCATACGCTCAATGTTTTCCTTAGTTAACTCATGCATTTTTAAAATCAATTCAGAACGTTCTTTAGCATCAAAATTAACCTTCTCCGAAGATGGAAGAGGCAACAAATCAATAGGTGCACGAGGTAGGAAACCATACACAATTTCAAAAGGGCACATCTTAGTAGTAGAATGCAATGAACGATTATAAGCAAATTCAATATGAGGCAAGCATTCTTCCCACATTTTCTTATTATTCTTCAAAACAGCCCTAAGCATAGTAGACAATGTTCTATTGACTACTTCAGTTTGTCCATCAGTTTGGGGGTGACAAGTAGTACTAAATAATAGTTTAGTCCCCAACTTAGCCCATAAACATCTCCAAAAGTGGCTAAGAAATTTAGTATCACGATCTGAAACAATAGTATTTGGCACACCATGCAAGCGAATAATTTCACGAAAGAACAAATCAGCAACATTAACAACATCATCGCTTTTATGACATGGTATAAAGTGTGCCATTTTCGAGAATCTATCCACGACAACAAATATGCTATCCCTCCCCTTCTTTGTTCGAGGTAAACCTAAAACAAAGTCCATAGATATATCCTCCCAAGGAACACTAGGTACAGGCAAAGGCATATATAAACCATGAGGATTGAGTCGTGACTTAGCTTTTTGACATGTAGTGCAGCGAGCAACAAAACGCTCAACATCCCGTCTCATCTTTGGCCAAAAGAAATGTGTAGCAAGTACGTCCTCCGTCTTCTTCACACCAAAGTGTATCACGGTTGGAGGTGGCAGCCGACGGAGGCGCCGGTGTAGCAGAACGTGTGGAAGTAGATGATGCACGTGGTGTCCATGATGAAGGTCGACCTGCAGAAAATTTAGTCCGCGCCAATGCCTGTCGATCCTGCACTTCACGTTCAGCTTTACAAGCAAGATGGAATAAACGAGTGATATTAGTATACTCCTTATAATCTAGAATGGTCTGAATCTCTCTATTTAATCCACCCAGAAAACGTGCAAGCATAGCTTCATTCTCCTCAACAATACCACATCTAATCATGCCAGTTTGTAATTCCTGATAATATTCTTCTACAGAATTTTTTCCTTGTCTTAAGCGCTGTAATTTTTGAAGCAATTCACGTTGATAATATGGTGGAACCCAACGAGTACGCATAGCAGTTTTCAAAGCAGCCCAAGTAGCGGGAATAGGATATAATCTACAATGTTCAGACCACCATACACATGCAAAACTAGTGAAAGCACAAACAGCAGCAGCAACCCGTCTCTCCTCGGGATATTGTAAACATGTAAAATGTTGTTCAGTTTCTAACTCCCAAGTAAGATATATATCAGGAACATATCTACCCTCAAATGGTGGAATATTCAATTTCAGTTTAGGAATATGGACATCATCTCGTACCTGAGGTGGTGGTGCAGGCCTACCATTACGAATATATACCTGAGGTCGACCTGGTGGTGGTGGTGCTGGTGGCTGCACGTAGTGCTGATTTTGATCAACCTCATCCTCATAATCGCCCACATACTCATCATCCTCCTGGGTACCAGCAGCAGCAGTAGCAGGGGCCAAAGAAGCATCAACAACATGAACAGCAGCACCAGAAGTTTGGCCATCCTCAATAGGCACACGCTTCGCTCGTCCATACTGATTTGAAAGGATGCGTTGTTGTTGTTGTTGTCGTTGGAGAGGTGCGTTAGGTGCAGCGGGTGGTGGTGGTGGAAGACGCGCGAGCAATTCATTAAACTTGTTATCGAGCTTTGTTTCGAACATCTTCTCCATGCCATCTATCTTCTCCATGGCCTCTTCAAATCTGTTTAGCACATCTTGCACCTGTCCACTCATCATTTGCTGAAATTTATCATGCAAATCCTTATTCGTCATGTTCTCCCAGTCAGTCTCATCGACTTGTGATCCTGGCATGGTTAGCAGCAATAGAAACACACAAGAATATGATCCTACAGACTACTAACAAGAGGTGGTGGTGGGTGTCACAAATCCGTCAAGCAAATCTCAAATTCTTACCAGTTCTTACCCAGCAACAGGCGGTGATCGGCAACCGTTGTAGTCAAAAACTCTCAAAGCTTGGATAGAGCGATTACCAGGGAGAGTCAAACGCACGACGTAGATGTATGTGGAGCTGGGAAGGCTTATAATATGGTAGCAAAAAGGGTCAGCAATAATCAATTCAGAGATGCAAAGTTGAATAAACGCTCAACGACGGTACTGTGCTGGTCCTAGGCTAGACTGTGCTAGAGACGCGAGCCTAGAACACTAACAAAATCACGGCGCTGCACGTAAACAAGGGCAAAGCACACTCTGGTTTTTTTTTTCGCTCTTTTTTTTTTGCGCTCTTTTTTTTTTTGCGCTGCTCTTTTTTTTTTGCGAAAAATCACTATAATGGCGAGTGTCTCAAAACTCTTCCTAGGTCAAACTGACAGGATGGGCACGAAATTTTTTCGACCAATTTTTTTTTCGTTTTTTTGACTGCCCGGACCCAAAAACTGGAAACGGGTCAAAAAAAACTTCCTATAATGGCACCTGTCTCAAAACACTCAGAAACACCTAAAAATAAGATAGCCAGAAAATTTTTCGAAAAATGCGTTTTCAAAAAATTTTGGGCCTAAACGGAGCGTGGTTTCCAGACTCTTTTTTTTTTTCCGAAACCTACTCCGGCAAGGAAACACGAATCGGAAACTAGATGGATCCCGAAAACAAACCTAATAAGCAAGGAACTCGGATTGGTGGTGGATATATGGTTGTGGTATATGGCAGCGGTGGTGGAAGCGGTGGTAGTATATGGATATGGATCGGTGGTGGTATATGGACACGGATTGGTGGTGGTATATGGATACGGATTCGGAGTGGTGGTGGTAGATGGCAGGGGCGATGATGATGGTGCGGCGGCGGCGTGACAACTTATGACCAGAACTCGAAACTCTAAAAGACTAGACTCTAAGACCAGCAACTAGACCGACGATGCAACCGCAAATTCAACAAAGCAAAACCCTAAAAAGATTATGCAAAGGCTCAGATTGGTTCGGATATGATGAACTAACCCTAATTTTTTTTTGTGGCTTTTTCGTGGACTATAGGTATGAAGAACAGACTCGATCTAAACTACGAAAAACTGGAAAATCTCACCGAGCAACCTGGAAATCTGATACCACTTGATAGAGGCAGAGGTGTCCCGTCTTTCGATGAGATGATGGAAATCGCTTTGGTGGAAGTCGACTTTGACGATCCGACTACGAACGTGCGAGGACGTCGCGCCTTAGCAATCGCTAAACCAACTCCGAGAGGTTATTGACCACGCCGGAGCACGATCAACCTGACCACGAGGGTCTGTTTCCTGCGAGCAAACGAAGAACAAGCAAGAAACTAAGATTGCAATCTGGATATTGCGAATATAAGATGAAAGCTTTATTGATCAAGGTGGGGTTCTGTGACGCCTTTGTCTGGTCGTTGAACACAAACGAAGTACGCGAAGTTGCAGCTATGGCGAACTTTTAATCTAAACAAAACCCAAAGTCTAAACGGTGCCCTAAGGGCTGTATATATGGAGGAAGAGAGGGGAATTTCGTGGCCCTTGGTGGAGGGGTCCGAAATCAACCCTGTCTCTTGTTTCCCCACACATACGGACTCTAAAAATAGCCTATACTTATGTATTTCGAAATTACGTGGGCCTGGCCCAATAAAAAGGTGACGCAGCACCTATAATAGCCTCTGGACGAAATTTATGAAGTGGCATCTTGTATATTTCGTCCAAGGCTTCATGCACTCTTATGGTGGCTTCAAAGTCCTGAAATCATCACTTGTAACTCCGTTCTGGTTCCCCTTGCGCATGGCATCATCTCCATGCTTGCTCTTGCTCCAATGTCCATCCTTCTCCAAGCTAGGCCCTTCATTTGTAAGCAAAACAAATGTATCCAATTTAGGCAGCATCATATTCTCATGAACATTAGAATCATTACCAAGAAACGAAAGTACCTGATAATTTAATTGGCGTGCGCGAGCTCTAGTAATTGGTCCAGTATATGTAGCAGTAGGGGCTGTGGGTGTAACAATGGTATTGATGTCCTCATCACCCTGTCATGCCCAATATGCGATACTATCCTAAAGAGGCTCGAAGGTCCCACCAAGGATAGAACCGCATATTGATACGCTTTTGCAAGGTGGATATCATTACATCAACATTACATAATAGATGGGGATACATACAAAAGGCATACAATGCCACACGAATACAACATCATCTTACATAAGAGCACCATCCGACTACGGATGAAACACAAACAGAAACTCAAACGACATCCACCCTGCTAGCCCAGGCTGCCAACCTGGAACCTATCCCCTGATCGAAGAAGAAGCAGAAGAAGAACTCCAAAACAAGCAAACATCACTCTCACGTCATGATCATCGCAAAACATGTACCTGCAACTGTTGTTGTAGTAATCTGTGAGCCACGAGGACTCAGCAATCCCATTACCATGGGTATCAAGACTAGCAAAGCTTAAATGGGAAAGGAAGGGGTAAAGTGGTGAGGTTGCAGCAGCGACTAAGCATGATATGGTGGCTAACATACGCAAATAAGAGCGAGAAGAGAAGCAAAAGGAACGGTCGTCAACTAGCAATGATCAAGAGGTGATCCTGAACTCCTACTTACGTCAAACATAACCCAAAACCGTGTTCACTTCCCGGACTCCGCCGAGAAGAGACCATCCCGGCTACACACGCAGTTGGTGCATTTTAATTCGGATCTGGTGTCAAGTTATCTACAACCGGACATTAACAAATTCCCATCTGCCACATAACCGCGGGCACGGCTTTTGAAAGATAATACCCTGCAGGGGTGTCCCAACTTAGGCCATGATAAGCTCTAGCGATCAACGAAGGATATACCTTCTCCCAGGAAGACCCGATCAGTCTCGGAATCCCGGTTTATAAGACATTTCGACAATGGTAAAACAAGACCAGCAAAGCCGCCCGATGTGACGACAAATCCCGATAGGAGCTGCACATATCTCGTTCTCAGGGCACACCGGATGAGCAAGACGTCGGGTTGGCATAGACCCTGGTTGCCCAGGGAGCGCCGGACATCGCTCGGTTTGGACCAGCACTCGGAGGAGAACTGGCCGGGGGGGGGGGGGGGGGGGTTAAATAAAAATGACCCTCGGGCTCCGGAAACCCAAGGGAAAAAGGGCTAGGTGAGGCAAATGGTAAAACCAAGGTTGGGCCTTGCTGGAGGAGTTTTATTCAAAGCGAATTGTCAAGGGGGTCCCATAAATCACCCAACCGCGTAAGGAACGCAAAATCCGGGAACATAACACCGGTATGACGGAAACTAGGGCGGCAAGAGTGGAACAAAACACCAGGCATAAGGCCGAGCCTTCCACCCTTTACCAAGTATATAGATGCATTAATTAAATAAGAGATATTGTGATATCCCAACATAATCCTATCCACCATGGAGCAATCTTCAACTTCACCTGCAACTAACAACGCTATAAGAGGGGCTGAGCAAAGCGGTAACATAGCCGAGCAACAGTTTGCTAGGAAGGGTGTCAAGGTTAGAGGTTCATGGCAATTTGGGAGGCTTGATAAGCAAGTGGTAGGTAACGCAGCATAGCGATAGAACGAAGCAACTAGCATAGCAATGATAGTAATGAGATCCAAGGTGACGGTCATCTTGTCTGTAATCCCGCAAGGAAGAAGAACGAGTCCATGAAGAAGACGAACGGATGAAGCCGAACCAAGCGTAGACGAACGAATCCTCACGATCGCAATGAAACAGGAACTATCGAGAAGAAGCACACAACATGGTAAACACACCACACATAGACAAGACATGATGCACAACAAGCATGATGCAAGACAAGACTACATGAAACTACTCATGGCAAGAAATGATGCATACAAGAGCAACACATCAAAGCAAGTTTAAATGAGGTCGGGAACAACATATAACAATTCCGGTAAGTCCTCATATGCAAATTTGGAAATTGGTCCAGAACTGAATAATCCTTAGATTCAAGTTGTTAAACAGCAAGTTAAGATGCACCAAGATGATCTACACGAGATTCTAGTCAAGTTACATATAAAGTTCATTTAATTCGGAGCTACGGCCTAGAAGATATGAGCAAAACAAATTAAACATGGCATTGATGCAAAATGCATACAAACATCAAGCAATAAAAGGATGCAACATGATAATATGAAACTTCATGCAAAAACAAGAAAGTTTCATATAGAGCACACTCAAAACGGAGCAACGGTTCAACACACACTATACAAGTTTGAAGGACAAGCTATCCAAAACAGCAACTAGGCATCTAGCAAGCGTCAAAACAATATGCTACAACATCTCAACGTGAAAACAAAGGCATGGGCATGAAGTACAGGTAAAGCATGACAAAAGATGAACACTGAGCTATCTCCAGAAAATGGAAGAACATACTCAAAAGGACATGGAAAGATTGCAAATAATAACAGTTTCAGTCATTAGCAGAAATAACATCAGGTTGCAATGTTTAGAGCTATCAAACAACATGCTACAGGAACTTAACATGGAAAACAAAGGCATGGCATGAACCAAATAATTGAATATAAAAAAAGTCCCTTACTGACCATGAGCCAAAAATGCACAGAAGATATGATGCAACCCATGTAAACATGGCAAATGATATGACAGATTCATACATGACAGGACAAGAATAAGTAGGCATGTTGGTGAGCTTGAACCACTCACCACAGAGCAATACATGGCATGGCAAGGCAACCAATAGTAAGAATACATGTTTATGAAGCTAATCATGGCAAGAGCAAGGTCATAGGGTGCATGGATCACTAACAACAATCATGGCAACATTGAACTTACTGTTAACAGGCTAACAGCAACATTATTTAGCAAGTTTGGAGCTAGATAACAGCAAGTTATAGCAGGCTATAAGTGAAACCAGGAGCATTAATGGATAGAGCATGATATTTATAACAAAACATCCTTAGTGAACATCTCCAGATTATGCATATAACGACTTGTAGCAGCAGGTTTACATAGCATCATAATATAACAGAATCAGCCTAGCAGAACAGCAACAGCAAGTACCCTACTTCACGAGCTCCACGCACTCAGCACAAAACTCACAAAAATTCATGTCTTGCACCCTTGTAAATAGGGCATGATGTAGTACAAAACACATGAAGAGCTCATACTCATAGGATGCACACACAAAATGCAACGAAAAAGAAAAATCATCAAGTTATAACAGTCTCCGCAGGTTAACATCATATAGCACTCTTGCAACGATTATTCGGGCATCAAGATGAACTCAAACAAACATGGCACGATGAAATGAAATGTATAGCATCTCACAATGAACATTTGGATATATTAATCATGCAAAACGGAGCAACATGCATGGAGATATGATGCGATGAACAGGGCATGAAAATGTCACAGATCCAGGGACTTGGTGGATTTTTTACCTCTGCGAAAGTCAACGCGGGACGGAGGGATCCGGGACGGAGGGATCCAGGGGCGCGGGGCACCGTTTGGTTGGAGGGAGTGGTGGATCTGATCCACTCCCTCGGATCCGGCCGGAGCTCCGGCGAGGGCGAACTCCGGCGAGCTGCGCGGTGGCCGAAGACGGAGTGGACGATGACGATGGGGCCGGAGGGACGAGGGCGCGGGGAAGGAGAGGCGCGGGGCGAAGCTGTGGAGGCGGAGCAGGGAGGCGCGAGGCGAGGCGGGGCGTGGCCGGACGGCTGACGAGCGGCGGAGGCCTCGCGGCAGCGGAGGCGGACCTCCGGTGAGTAAGGCGGCGATGAAGGCGGCGCCAGACTGCGGAGGCGTAGGGCGAGGCGCTCAGGCACGGGGAGCGACGCGGTTCGCGGCGGCCGGGCAGGACGGGACCGCCGGAGGACGCGGCGGCGGGCCGCGCTGGCGAGCTCCGGCGAGCTCGCCGGCCGGAGGCGGGGCCGAAGGGAGGCGCGGGTGGCGGGTGCTCGGGCTGAGCGGCGGCGGCGCGCAGGCTCGCGCAGGCCCGCGATGGGCCTGGCAGGCCGCGGCGGCGGGGCGGAGGCGAAGTGCCACGGGGCGGCCGCTGATTCGGCGGGGAGGCGGTGCGGACATATCCGGCGGGGTCTGGACGTGTCCGGCTGCAGGAGGAGGAAGAAGCTAGGGTTTGGGGTGCAATTGATCCGAAAATCCGGGGGAGGGGGTGTTTATATAGGTAGAGGGAGCTAGTAGAGTCCAAATGAGGCAAGGTTTTCGCCCACACGACCGTGATCGAACGACCGAGAGCATGGAGGGGGTTTGGATGGGTTGTTGGGCAACTTTGAAGGGGTGTTGGGCTGCAACACAAAGAGGGCTTTACGGTTCCCCGGTTAACCGTTGGAGTATCAAACGACCTCCAAATGGAACGAAACTTGACAGACGGTCTACAGGTGGTATACAAAGGCTGCTTGGCAAACCTCGGGCCATTCTGTGAAAGTTTTACACCCGGTCACAACGAGAGACAAAAGGGGGACGCCGGAGGACATAGGAGTGTCGGATTGCAAAACGGACAACGGGGAAAATGCTCGGATGCATGAGACGAACACGAACGCGAAATGAGATGCACATGATGACAAGAAAAAATGCAACATGCAAGCAAATGACATGACAATGATGGTGAATAACTGGCAAACACCTGGCACATCGAATCCGGGGCATTACATCCCTGTAGGATCCAGTCCAAACGTGAAAAATCATCCACCAAGGGATCCGCCCTACATCATCTTGGTATCATGAGCCACGTTGATCACGTTTTTGGAGCCCCTACCCCATGTTTTATAGCTTGATTTTGCTTGATTTCGTCCTAAATCTTAAAATCCCCACCAAAAATAGCCCCAATTTTTTTTGTGATTTGTTGGTTTGATGATGTTTTGTTGATTTTGATCCGTGGATTTGCTTGGTTTCGAGTCGATCTAGCATCTCCCCAAGTTTCACCTCTTTCCATCCACAAAATCCATCGAATTTTGACCCCGAAATCATCCATTTCCGCCCCAAAATCGCGCAACGATTTGAGCAGTCGAGAAAATCCCGACACGAGCGGTACTACCGCCCTCCAAGCGGTACTACCGCTAAGAACCTCAAGCGGTACTACCGCCCCGCGAACGGTACTACTGCCAGGCCCTGTTTCAGCCGAAACAGTCGAAAAATCCTGACACGAGCGGTACTACCGCCCTTCCGAGCGGTACTGCCGCCCAGGCCAGTTTCAGCTTTCCGAGTTTCACCATTTTCACCATAACTTCCACATCTGGCGTCCGATTTTTGCGTTCTTTAGCTCGTTGAGAAGCTATTGACATCCCCCATCCACCTAGTCAGGCTATAACATCTTTAGACATCATCTAATTTTCCAAACGGTGGCATCTTTGCCTAGGGCTTACACCACATCATCCGCTTTACCACCTCCACTTTCCGCAACCACCTTTGTTGCTTTTGGTCTTTGAGAATTTGAGTTGTGGTTCCCGTGTCCTATTATGTTTCGGCTACATAGGTACGGTTCGACGTCAACATCACCACCGCTCATCTTTGCCAAGGACTCATCATCGTCAAGGACGGTAACCTCGACAACATCTTTGTCATATCTCGCAATTGCATCGATAACCACATAGCCTTACTTTTGCGTTGCTTACCCATCGAGACTTGCCATTGAGTATTGCCGGCAACGTGACTTGTGCACATTAGTGATCATACTCCATAGAATACATACCATACCATAGTGGTGCATATCTTGGGATCCACTTGTGTGTCACAAAGTTGTCATCGCATACACAATTGCTATCTTGGTTCGTCAAGTTTTGCATGAGAAAAGAGCTCAAAAGTAATAGAGACACCAAAGCTTTTAAGCAAACAAGAAAGATAAGAAAAGAGCTTATAAGCAAGAACCATAGCATCATACTACATTAAGATTGTCATATAAGATCATCTTGGATCATAGCACCAAAATACCATACATATAGCATACTTGGGATAGAGATCGTTGCATTTTTGCCTAGTAGGTCGTACACAAGCTCCGTATCCGCCTATTGTGCAGTCGTGCTAGCGTCTCTCTAGTATTGAGCAACAAGAGCATTTTCGTGGATTCCACATTTTGGCTCACTTTTGGTTTGCACAATCCCACTTATCTATTTGCGTGTGTGTTTCCGTGTACCACTACTTGCTTGGTCTACTTGTTGCATTTGCGAATTTGCGAATCTTTTTCAACATCTTTGAGTCAAACTAACGATTGCAATCAATTTTGTGCCACCATCCTAACCAAGCTCCACCATAAGCTTTTACTTTTGTAGGTGTGAGAACCGACAAGAATCGGTACCAATAGTGCTATTTCATTGTCCGCATTTGAGTGAACTTGATTCATCATCAACATCGGTCAAAGGTACATTGGTATAAGTTCTTATCCTTCTACCACTCACATTTTGCTTGGAATGATGGATAGGCCAAGTACTTCTACCAACCCACTCTTCATCGAGCAAGACGACGACATGTCATCATACGTCACCAAGAGCCACCTCTTTGGTGCACAACGAGCGTTACATCAAGAGCAACAAGCAATGAACGACCGCATCGACAACCTCGCCACCGATTTGTGACTCTCCGAGCAACGTACAAGAGACTACTTCGACAACAAGCTCGACGCTCAAAAGCAAGAGAATGATGCAAGAATGGACGAGATCCGCGCCTTGTTGGTGAATCGTCCTCCTTCAACTTCTTCATACTCAAGATGGAGTCACTCAAGTCGATGTAGGGCGGAACCCTATGTGGACGATCTTTCACGTTTGGAGTGGATCCTATGGGGAACATGACGAACGAGCGAAAGAACACACAAAGAAACACGGGGAGGAACGCGAGAAACTCTAAACCGACAAGTAATCAATCACACAAGGGCTAGATCATCGAACACATAAGGTAGCACAAGATACAAAATCAACAAAGGAAAGATACAAAGGTAGACGTTCTTCTCCGTGAGGAGGTCTTGATGGTCTTCCCTCAATGTGATGATATGGTATGTATGCTATGGGAAGTATGATCACTAATGTGCATAAGTAACGTTGCCGGCAATACTCAAATGGCTAGTCTCGATAGGCAAGTAGCGCAAAATGGGCTAGGGGTTAACAATGCAATGGCAAGGGGAATATACAATGGTGTCGTCGAGGTTACCGTCCTTTGCGATGATGAGTGGCGGTGTTCTTGATGTAGATACCAAGATGATGGAGACTCGTCCTGATAGAGGCAAAGGTGTCCCGTCTTTTGATGAGATGATGGATTTCGCTTTGGTGGAAGTCGACTTTGACGATCCGACTACAAACGTGCGAGGACATCGCGCCTTAGCAATCGCTAAACCAACTCCGAGAGGCTTATAGTATGGTAGCAAAAAGGGTCAGCAATAATCAATTCAGAGATGCAAAGTTGAATAAACGCTCAACGACGGTACTGTGCTGGTCCTAGGCTAGACTGTGCTAGAGACGCGAGCCTAGAACACCAACAAAATCACGGCGCGGCACGTAAACAAGGGAGGAGCACACTCTGAAAATTTTTTTATTTTTTTTGCACTTTTTTTCCTCTTTTTTTTTTTGCTCCGCAACAAATTTTTTTCGAAAAAGTCTACAAATGGTCTAAAAACTGCCTAGCCAGAATTTTCCAGACTTCTACCAACCCACTCTTCATCGAGCAAGACGATGACATGTCATCATACGTCACCAAGAGCCACCTCTTTGGTGCACAACGAGCGTTACATCAAGAGCAACAAGCAATGAACGACCGCATCGACAACTTCGCCACCGATTTGTGACTCTCCGAGCAACGAACAAGAGACTACTTCGACAACAAGCTCGACGCTCAAAAGCAAGAGAATGATGCAAGAATGGACGAGATCCGCGCCTTGTTGGTGAATCGTTTGATGAGGACATCAATACCATTGTTACACCCACAGCCCCTACTGCTACATATACTGGACCAATTACTAGAGCTCGCGCACGCCAATTAAATTATCAGGTACTTTCGTTTCTTGGTAATGATTCTAATGTTCATGAGAATATGATGCTGCCTAAATTGGATACATTTGTTTTGCTTACAAATGAAGGGCCTAGCTTGGAGAAGGATGGACATTGGAGCAAGAGCAAGCATGGAGATGATGCCATGCGCAAGGGGAACCAGAACGGAGTTACAAGTGATGATTTCAGGACTTTGAAGCCACCATAAGAGTGCATGAAGCCTTGGACGAAATATACAAGATGCCACTTCATAAATTTCGTCCAGAGGCTATTATAGGTGCTGCGTCACCTTTTTATTGGGCCAGGCCCATGTAATTTCGAAATACATAAGTATAGGCTATTTTTAGAGTCCGTATGTGTGGGGAAACAAGAGATAGGGTTGATTTCGGACCCCTCCACCAAGGGCCACGAAATTCCCCCTCTCTTCCTCCATATATACAGCCCTTAGGGCACCGTTTAGACTTTGGGTTTTGTTTAGATTAAAAGTTCGCCATAGCTGCAACTTCGCGTACTTCGTTTGTGTTCAACGACCGGACAAAGGCGTCACAGAACCCCACCTTGATCAATAAAGCTTTCATCTTATATTCGCAATATCCAGATTGCAATCTCAGTTTCTTGCTTGTTCTTCGTTTGCTCGCAGGAAACAGACCCTCGTGGTCAGGTTGATCGTGCTCCGGCGTGGTCAATAACCTCTCGGAGTTGGTTTAGCGATTGCTAAGGCGCGACGTCCTCGCACGTTCGTAGTCGGATCGTCAAAGTCGACTTCCACCAAAGCGATATCCATCATCTCATCGAAAGACGGGACACCTTTGCCTCTATCAAGTGGTATCAGATTTCCAGGTTGCTCGGTGAGATTTTCCAGTTTTTCGTAGTTTAGATCGAGTCTGTTCTTCATACCTATAGTCCACGAAAAAGCCACAAAAAAAATTAGGGTTAGTTCATCATATCCGAACCAATCTAAGCCTTTGCATAATCTTTTTAGGGTTTTGCTTTGTTGAATTTGCGGTTGCATCGTCGGTCTAGTTGCTGGTCTTAGAGTCTAGTCTTTTAGAGTTTCGAGTTCTGGTCATAAGTTGTCACGCCGCCGCCGCACCATCATCATCGCCCCTGCCATCTACCACCACCACTCCGAATCCGTATCCATATACCACCACCAATCCGTGTCCATATACCACCACCGATCCATATCCATATACTACCACCGCTACCACCACCGCTGCCATATACCACAACCATATATCCACCACCAATCCGAGTTCCTTGCTTATTAGGTTTGTTTTCGGGATCCATCTAGTTTCCGATTCGTGTTTCCTTGCCGGAGTAGGTTTCGGCAAAAAAAAAAAAAAGAGTCTGGAAACCACGCTCCGTTTAGGCCCAAAATTTTTCGAAAACGCATTTTTCGAAAAAATTTCTGGCTATCTTATTTTTAGGTGTTTCTGAGTGTTTTGAGACAGGTGCCATTATAGGAAGTTTTTTTTTGACCCGTTTCCAGTTTTTGGGTCCGGGCAGTCGAAAAAACGAAAAAAAAAAATTGGTCGAAAAAATTTCGTGCCCATCCTGTCAGTTTGACCTAGGAAGAGTTTTGAGACACTCACCATTATAGTGGTTTTTCGCAAAAAAAAAGAGCAGCGCAAAAAAAAGAGCGCAAAAAAAAAGAGCGAAAAAAAAACCAGAGTGTGCTTTTCCCTTGTTTACGTGCAGCGCCATGATTTTGTTAGTGTTCTAGGCTCGCGTCTCTAGCACAGTCTAGCCTAGGACCAGCACAGTACCGTCGTTGAGCGTTTATTCAACTTTGCATCTCTGAATTGATTATTGCTGACCCTTTTTGCTACCATATTATAAGCCTTCCCAGCTCCACATACATCTACGTCGTGCGTTTGACTCTCCCTGGTAATCGCTCTATCCAAGCTTTGAGAGTTTTTGACTACAACGGTTGCCGATCACCGCCTGCTGCTGGGTAAGAACTGGTAAGAATTTGAGATTTGCTTGACGGATTTGTGACACCCACCACCACCTCTTGTTAGTAGTCTGTAGGATCATATTCTTGTGTGTTTCTATTGCTGCTAACCATGCCAGGATCACAAGCCGACGAGACTGACTGGGAGAACATGACGAATAAGGATTTGCATGATAAATTTCAGCAAATGATGAGTGGACAGGTGCAAGATGTGCTAAACAGATTTGAAGAGGCCATGGAGAAGATAGATGGCATGGAGAAGACGTTCGAAACAAAGCTCGATAACAAGTTTAATGAATTGCTCGCGCGTCTTCCACCACCACCACCCGCTGCACCTAACGCACCTCTCCAACGACAACAACAACAACAACGCATCCTTTCGAATCAGTATGGACGAGCGAAGCGTGTTCCTATTGAGGATGGCCAAACTTCTGGTGCCGCTGTTCATGTTGTTGATGCTTCTTTGGCCCCTGCTACTGCTGCTGCTGGTACCCAGGAGGATGATGAGTATGTGGGCGATTATGAGGATGAGGTTGATCAAAATCAGCACTACGTGCAGCCTCCAGCACCACCACCACCAGGTCGACCTCAGGTATATATTCGTAATGGTAGGCCTGCACCACCACCTCAGGTACGAGATGATGTCCATATTCCTAAACTGAAATTGAATATTCCACCATTTGAGGGTAGATATGTTCCTGATATATATCTTACTTGGGAGTTAGAAACTGAACAACGTTTTACATGTTTACAATATCCCGAGGAGAGACGGGTTGCTGCTGCTGTTTGTGCTTTCACTAGTTTTGCATGTGTATGGTGGTCTGAACATTGTAGATTATATCCTATTCCCGCTACTTGGGCTGCTTTGAAAACTGCTATGCATACTCGTTGGGTTCCACCATATTATCAACGTGAATTGCTTCAAAAATTACAGCGCTTAAGACAAGGAAAAAATTCTGTAGAAGAATATTATCAGGAATTACAAACTGGCATGATTAGATGTGGTATTGTTGAGGAGAATGAAGCTATGCTTGCACGTTTTCTGGGTGGATTAAATAGAGAGATTCAGACCATTCTAGATTATAAGGAGTATACTAATATCACTCGTTTATTCCATCTTGCTGGTAAAGCTGAACGTGAAGTGCAGGATCGACAGGCATTGGCGCGGACTAACTTTTCTACAGGTCGACCTTCATCATGGACACCACGTGCATCATCTACTTCCACACGTTCTGCTACACCGGCGCCTCCGTCGGCTGCCACCTCCAACCGTGATACAATAAAGCAGGCACAATCACCACTATCTGCCAAGAGCACATCTTCTGGGCCTGCAAAGAGCTCTTCTTCATCCATGGCATCAACAGGGCAAACACATGATATTATTTGTCGACGTTGCAAGGGTGGAGGTCATTATGCGAGAGAATGCCCCTCTAAGCGTGTGATGATTGTTAGGAGGATGGTGGGTATGAGTCCGCTAGTGACTATGATGAGGAGACTTTGGCTCTTATTACACGTGACGAACACGGTGGAGAAGATTCTGATCATGAGACGCAATACATGGCTCCTGAAGATGCTGACAGGTATGAATGTTTAGTTGCTCAACGTGTTTTGAGTGTGCAGGTTACACAAGCTGAGCAAAATCAGAGGCATAATTTGTTCCATACAAAGGGAGTTGTGAAGGAACGTTCTGTTCGCGTGATCATAGATGGAGGGAGTTGCAACAACTTGGCTAGCATGGAGATGGTGGAGAAGCTATCTCTCACCACAAGACAACATCCACATCCTTACTACATCCAATGGTTCAACAACAGCGGCAAGGTTAAGGTAACACGTATTGTTCGTGTGAATTTTAGTATCTCTACATATGCTGATTATGTTGATTGTGATGTGGTACCTATGCAAGCATGTTCCTTATTACTTGGTAGACCATGGCAATTTGATAAAAATTCTATTCACCATGGTAGAAACAATCAGTATACTCTTGTTCATAAGGATAAAAATATTACTTTGCTTCCTATGACTCCTGATTCCATTTTGAAAGATGATCTTAATAGAGCTAATAAAGCAAAACAGGAGAAAACTAAGAGTGAAAATCAGATTGTGGCAAAAGAATTTGAGCAACAAATGCAGCCTAATAATAATAAACAATCTAGTGTTGCTTCTGAAATTAAATTGAAAAGTGCATGTTTACTTGCCACCAAATCTGATATTGATGATCTAGATTTTAGCAAATCTGTTTGCTATGCTTTTGTGTGCAAAGAGGCATTATTTTCATTCGAGGACGTGCCTTCCTCTTTGCCTCCTGCTGTCACTAACATTTTGCAGGAGTTCGCTGATGTCTTTCCACAAGACGTGCCACCGGGATTACCACCTATTCGCGGGATTGAGCATCAAATTGACTTAATTCCCGGTGCATCATTACCCAACCGTGCACCATACCGTACCAATCCAGAGGAGACGAAGGAGATTATGCGTCAAGTACAAGAACTGCTCGACAAAGGTTATATACGCGAATCCCTTAGTCCTTGTGCTGTTCCTATCATTTTAGTGCCGAAAAAGGATGGTACGTCGCGTATGTGCATTGATTGTAGAGGCATTAATAATATTACTATTCGTTATCGTCATCCTATTCCTAGGCTAGATGATATGCTTGATGAATTGAGTGGCTCTACAATATTCTCCAAAGTTGATTTGCGTTGTGGATACCATCAAATTCGTATGAAATTGGGAGATGAATGGAAAAAAGCATTTAAAACTAAGTTTGGATTATATGAGTGGTTAGTCATGCCTTTTGGGTTAACTAATGCACCTAGTACTTTCATGAGGTTAATGAACGAAGTTTTACGTGTTTTCATTGGACGATTTGTGGTAGTTTACTTTGATGACATATTGATTTATAGCAAATCTTTGGAGGAACATTTGGAACATTTACGTGCTGTTTTTATTGCTCTACGTGATGCACGTTTATTTGGTAACCTTGGAAAGTGCACCTTTTGCACCGACCGAGTATCTTTTCTTGGCTATGTTGTTACTCCACAGGGAATTGAAGTTGATAAAGCCAAGATTGAAGCTATTGAGAGATGGCCGCAGCCCAAAACGGTCACACAAGTGAGGAGTTTCCTTGGCCTCGCTGGATTCTATAGGCGTTTTGTGAGAGATTTCAGCACCATTGCTGCACCTCTCAATGAGCTTATAAAGAAAGATGTGCCTTTTCTGTGGGGTACCGCACAGGAAGAAGCCTTTACGGTATTGAAAGATAAGTTGACACATGCTCCTTTACTCCAACTTCCTGATTTTAATAAGACTTTTGAGCTTGAATGTGATGCTAGCGGAATTGGATTAGGAGGTGTGTTATTACAAGATGGCAAACCTGTTGCATACTTTTCTGAAAAATTGATTGGGCCTAGTCTGAATTATTCTACTTATGATAAAGAATTATATGCTCTTGTTCGGACTTTAGAAACATGGCAACATTATTTATGGCCCAAAGAATTTGTTATACATTCTGATCATGAATCTTTGAAACATATTAAAAGTCAAGCTAAACTGAATCGTAGACATGCTAAATGGGTTGAATTCATTGAGACTTTCCCTTATGTCATTAAACACAAGAAGGGAAAAGAAAATGTTATTGCTGATGCATTGTCTCGTCGCTATACTATGCTTTCACAACTTGACTTCAAAATATTTGGTTTGGAGACCATCAAAGATCAATATGTGCATGATGCTGATTTTAAAGATGTAATGCAGAATTGTAAAGAAGGAAGAATGTGGAACAAGTTTGTCGTTAACGATGGATTTGTGTTTCGTGCTAACAAGCTATGCATTCCAGCTAGCTCCGTTCGTCTTTTGCTGTTGCAGGAGGCGCATGGGGGAGGATTAATGGGACACTTTGGCGTGAAGAAGACGGAGGACGTACTTGCTACACATTTCTTTTGGCCAAAGATGAGACGGGATGTTGAGCGTTTTGTTGCTCGCTGCACTACATGTCAAAAAGCTAAGTCACGACTCAATCCTCATGGTTTATATATGCCTTTGCCTGTACCTAGTGTTCCTTGGGAGGATATATCTATGGACTTTGTTTTAGGTTTACCTCGAACAAAGAAGGGGAGGGATAGCATATTTGTTGTCGTGGATAGATTCTCGAAAATGGCACACTTTATACCATGTCATAAAAGCGATGATGCTGTTAATGTTGCTGATTTGTTCTTTCGTGAAATTATTCGCTTGCATGGTGTGCCAAATACTATTGTTTCAGATCGTGATACTAAATTTCTTAGCCACTTTTGGAGATGTTTATGGGCTAAGTTGGGGACTAAACTGCTATTTAGTACTACTTGTCACCCCCAAACTGATGGACAAACTGAAGTAGTCAATAGAACATTGTCTACTATGCTTAGGGCTGTTTTGAAGAATAATAAGAAAATGTGGGAAGAATGCTTGCCTCATATTGAATTTGCTTATAATCGTTCATTGCATTCTACTACTAAGATGTGCCCTTTTGAAATTGTGTATGGTTTCCTACCTCGTGCACCTATTGATTTGTTGCCTCTTCCATCTTCGGAGAAGGTTAATTTTGATGCTAAAGAACGTTCTGAATTGATTTTAAAAATGCATGAGTTAACTAAGGAAAACATTGAGCGTATGAATTCTAAATGTAAACTTGCTGGAGATAAGGGTAGAAAACATGTTGTGTTTGCACCTGGAGATCTTGTTTGGTTACATTTGCGTAAAGATAGATTTCCTAATTTGCGCAAATCAAAGCTAATGCCACGTGCTGATGGTCCCTTTAAGGTGTTAGAGAAAATAAATGATAATGCATATAAACTTGAGCTGCCTGCAGATTTTGGGGTTAGTCCCACTTTTAACATTGCAGATTTGAAGCCTTATTTGGGTGAGGAAAATGAGCTTCCGTCGAGGACGACTTCATTTCAAGAAGGGGAGGATGATGAGGACATCAATACCATTGTTACACCCACAACCCCTACTGCTACATATACTGGACCAATTACTAGAGCTCGCGCACGCCAATTAAATTATCAGGTACTTTCGTTTCTTGGTAATGATTCTAATGTTCATGAGAATATGATGCTGCCTAAATTGGATACATTTGTTTTGCTTACAAATGAAGGGCCTAGCTTGGAGACGGATGGACATTGGAGCAAGAGCAAGCATGGAGATGATGCCATGCGCAAGGGGAACCAGAACGGAGTTACAAGTGATGATTTCAGGACTTTGAAGCCACCATAAGAGTGCATGAAGCCTTGGACGAAATATACAAGATGCCACTTCATAAATTTCGTCCAGAGGCTATTATAGGTGTTGCGTCACCTTTTTATTGGGCCAGGCCCATGTAATTTCGAAATACATAAGTATAGGCTATTTTTAGAGTCCGTATGTGTGGGGAAACAAGAGATAGGGTTGATTTCGGACCCCTCCACCAAGGGCCACGAAATTCCCCCTCTCTTCCTCCATATATACAGCCCTTAGGGCACCGTTTAGACTTTGGGTTTTGTTTAGATTAAAAGTTCGCCATAGCTGCAACTTCGCGTACTTCGTTTGTGTTCAACGACCAGACAAAGGCGTCACAGAACCCCACCTTGATCAATAAAGCTTTCATCTTATATTCGCAATATCCAGATTGCAATCTCAGTTTCTTGCTTGTTCTTCATTTGCTCGCAGGAAACAGACCCTCGTGGTCAGGTTGATCGTGCTCCGACGTGGTCAATAACCTCTCGGAATTGGTTTAGCGATTGCTAAGGCGCGACGTCCTCGCACGTTCGTAGTCGGATCGTCAAAGTCGACTTCCACCAAAGCGATATCCATCATCTCATCGAAAGACGGGACACCTTTGCCTCTATCATCGTCCTCCTTCAACTTTTTCATACTCAAGACGAAGTCACTCAAGTCGATGTAGGGCGGAACCCTATGTGGACGATCTTTCACGTTTGGAGTGGATCCTATGGGGAACATGACGAACGAGCGGAAGAACACATAAAGAAACACGGGGAGGAACGCGAGAAACTCTAAACCGACAAGTAATCAATCACACAAGGGCTAGATCATCGAACACATAATGAAAGAGGCAAAGGTGTCCCGTCTTTCGATGAGATGATGGATTTCGCTTTGGTGGAAGTCGACTTTGACGATCCGACTACGAACGTGCGAGGACGTCGCGCCTTAGCAATCGCTAAACCAACTCCGAGAGGTTATTGACCACGCCGGAGCACGATCAACCTGACCACGAGGGTCTGTTTCCTGCGAGCAAACGAAGAACAAGCAAGAAACTGAGATTGCAATATCGATATTGCGAATATAAGATGAAAGCTTTATTGATCAAGGTGGGGTTCTGTGACGCCTTTGTCTGGTCGTTGAACACAAACGAAGTACGCGAAGTTGCAGCTATGGCGAACTTTTAATCTAAACAAAACCCAAAGTCTAAACGGCGCCCTAAGGGCTGTATATATGGAGGAAGAGGGGGGGAATTTCGTGGCCCTTGGTGGAGGGGTCCGAAATCAACCCTATCTCTTGTTTCCCCACACATACGGACTCTAAAACTAGCCTATACTTATGTATTTCGAAATTACATGGGCCTGGCCCAATAAAAAGGTGACGCAGCAACTATAATAGCCTCGGGACGAAATTTATGAAGTGGCATCTTGTATATTTCGTCCAAGGCTTCATGCACCCATTATGGTGGCTTCAAAGTCCTGAAATCATCACTTGTAACTCCGTTCTTGTTCCCCTTGCGCATGGCATCATCTCCATGCTTGTTCTTGCTCCAATGTTCATCCTTCTCCAAGCTAGGCCCTTCATTTGTAAGCAAAACAAATGTATCCAATTTAGGCAGCATCATATTCTCATGAACATTAGAATCATTACCAAGAAACGAAAGTACCTGATAATTTAATTGGCGTGCGCGAGCTCTAGTAATTGGTCCTGTATATGTAACAGTAGGGGCTGTGGGTGTAACAATGGTATTGATGTCCTCATCATCCTCCCCTTCTTGAAATGAAGTCGTCCTCGACAGAAGCTCATCTTCCTCACCCAAATAAGGCTTCAAATCTGCAATGTTAAAAGTGGGACTAACCCCAAAATCTGCAGGTAGCTCAAGTTTATATGCATTATCATTTATTTTCTCTAACACCTTAAAAGGACCATCAGCACGTGGCATTAGCTTTGATTTGCGCAAATTAGGAAATCTATCTTTCCGCAAATGTAACCAAACAAGATCTCCAGGTGCAAACACAACATGTTTTCTACCCTTATCTCCAGCAAGTTTATATTTAGCATTCATACGCTCAATGTTTTCCTTCGTTAACTCATGCATTTTTAAAATCAATTCAGCACGTTCTTTAGCATCAAAATTAACCTTCTCCGAAGATGGAAGAGGCAACAAATCAATAGGTGCACAAGGTAGGAAACCATACACAATTTCAAAAGGGCACATCTTAGTAGTAGAATGCAATGAACGATTATAAGCAAATTCAATATGAGGCAAGCATTCTTCCCACATTTTCTTATTATTCTTCAAAACAGCCCTAAGCATAGTAGACAATGTTCTATTGACTACTTCAGTTTGTCCATCAGTTTGGGGGTGACAAGTAGTACTAAATAGCAGTTTAGTCCCCAACTTAGCCCATAAACATCTCCAAAAGTGGCTAAGAAATTTAGTATCACGATCTGAAACAATAGTATTTGGCACACCATGCAAGCGAATAATTTCACGAAAGAACAAATCAGCAACATTAACAGCATCATCGCTTTTATGACATGGTATAAAGTGTGCCATTTTCGAGAATCTATCCACGACAACAAATATGCTATCCCTCCCCTTCTTTGTTCGAGGTAAACCTAAAACAAAGTCCATAGATATATCCTCCCAAGGAACACTAGGTACAGGCAAAGGCATATATAAACCATGAGGATTGAGTCGTGACTTAGCTTTTTGACATGTAGTGCAGCGAGCAACAAAACGCTCAACATCCCGTCTCATCTTTGGCCAAAAGAAATGTGTAGCAAGTACGTCCTCCGTCTTCTTCACGCCAAAGTGTCCCATTAATCCTCCCCCATGCGCCTCCTGCAACAGCAAAAGACGAACGGAGCTAGCTGGAATGCATAGCTTGTTAGCACGAAACACAAATCCATCGTTAACGACAAACTTGTTCCACATTCTTCCTTCTTTACAATTCTGCATTACATCTTTAAAATCAGCATCATGCACATATTGATCTTTGATGGTCTCCAAACCAAATATTTTGAAGTCAAGTTGTGAAAGCATAGTATAGCGACGAGACAATGCATCAGCAATAACATTTTCTTTTCCCTTCTTGTGTTTAATGACATAAGGGAAAGTCTCAATGAATTCAACCCATTTAGCATGTCTACGATTCAGTTTAGCTTGACTTTTAATATGTTTCAAAGATTCATGATCAGAATGTATAACAAATTCTTTGGGCCATAAATAATGTTGCCATGTTTCTAAAGTCCGAACAAGAGCATATAATTCTTTATCATAAGTAGAATAATTCAGACTATGCCCACTCAATTTTTCAGAAAAGTATGCAACAGGTTTGCCATCTTGTAATAACACACCTCCTAATCCAATTCCGCTAGCATCACATTCAAGCTCAAAAGTCTTATTAAAATCAGGAAGTTGGAGTAAAGGAGCATGTGTCAACTTATCTTTCAATACCGTAAAGGCTTCTTCCTGTGCGGTACCCCACAGAAAAGGCACGTCTTTCTTTGTAAGCTCATTGAGAGGTGCAGCAATGGTGCTGAAATCTCTCACAAAACGCCTATAGAATCCAGCGAGGCCAAGGAAACTCCTCACTTGTGTGACCGTTTTGGGCTGCGGCCAACTCTCAATAGCTTCAATCTTGGCTTTATCAACTTCAATTCCCTGTGGAGTAACAACATAGCCAAGAAAAGATACTCGGTCGGTGCAAAAGGTGCACTTTCCAAGGTTACCAAACAAACGTGCATCACGTAGAGCAATAAAAACAGCACGTAAATGTTCCAAATGTTCCTCCAAAGATTTGCTATAAATCAATATGTCATCAAAGTAAACTACCACAAATCGTCCAATGAAAACACGTAAAACTTCGTTCATTAACCTCATGAAAGTACTAGGTGCATTAGTTAACCCAAAAGGCATGACTAACCACTCATATAATCCAAACTTAGTTTTAAATGCTGTTTTCCATTCATCTCCCAATTTCATTCGAATTTGATGGTATCCACTACGCAAATCAACTTTGGAGAATATTGTAGAGCCACTCAATTCATCAAGCATATCATCTAGCCTAGGAATAGGATGACGATAACGAATAGTAATATTATTAATGCCTCTACAATCAACGCACATACGCGACGTACCATCCTTTTTCGGCACTAAAATGATAGGAACAGCACAAGGACTAAGGGATTCGCGTATATAACCTTTGTCGAGCAGTTCTTGTACTTGACGCATAATCTCCTTCGTCTCCTCTGGATTGGTACGGTATGGTGCACGGTTGGGTAATGATGCACCGGGAATTAAGTCAATTTGATGCTCAATCCCGCGAATAGGTGGTAATCCCGATGGCACGTCTTGTGGAAAGACGTCAGCGAACTCCTGCAAAATGTTAGTGACAGCAGGAGGCAAAGAGGAAGGCACGTCCTCGAATGAAAATAATGCCTCTTTGCACAAAAAAGCATAGCAAACAGATTTGCTAAAATCTAGATCATCAATATCAGATTTGGTGGCAAGTAAACATGCACTTTTCAATTTAATTTCAGAAGCAACACTAGATTGTTTATTATTATTAGGCTGCATTTGTTGCTCAAATTCTTTTGCCACAATCTGATTTTCACTCTTAGTTTTCTCCTGTTTTGCTTTATTAGCTCTATTAATATCATCTTTCAAAATGGAATCAGGAGTCATAGGAAGCAAAGTAATATTTTTATCCTTATGAACAAGAGTATACTGATTGTTTCTACCATGGTGAATAGAATTTTTATCAAATTGCCATGGTCTACCAAGTAATAAGGAACATGCTTGCATAGGTACCACATCACAATCAACATAATCAGCATATGTAGAGATACTAAAATGTACACGAACAGTACGTGTTACCTTAACCTTGCCGCTGTTGTTGAACCATTGGATGTAGTAAGGATGTGGATGTGGTCTTGTGGTGAGAGATAGCTTCTCCACCATCTCCATGCTAGCCAAGTTGTTGCAACTCCCTCCATCTATGATCACGCGAACAGAACGTTCCTTCACAACTCCCTTTGTATGGAACAAATTATGCCTCTGATTTTGCTCAGCTTGTGTAACCTGCACACTCAATACACGTTGAGCAACTAAACATTCATACCTGTCAGCATCTTCAGGAGCCATGTATTGCGTCTCATGATCAGAATCGTCTCCACCGTGTTCGTCACGTGTAATAAGAGCCAAAGTCTCCTCATCATAGTCACTAGCGGACTCATACCCACCATCCTAAGTAACAATCATCACACGCTTAGATGGGCATTCTCTCGCATAATGACCTCCACCCTTGCAACGTCGACAAATAATATCATGTGTTTGCCCTGTTGATGCCATGGATGAAGAAGAGCTCTTTGCAGGCCCAGAAGGTGTGCTCTTGGCAGATAGTGGTGATTGTGCCTGCTTTATTGTATCACGGTTGGAGGTGGCAGCCGACGGAGGCGCCGGTGTAGCAGAACGTGTGGAAGTAGATGATGCACGTGGTGTCCATGATGAAGGTCGACCTGCAGAAAAGTTAGTCCGCGCCAATGCCTGTCGATCCTGCACTTCACGTTCAGCTTTACAAGCAAGATGGAATAAACGAGTGATATTAGTATACTCCTTATAGTCTAGAATGGTCTGAATCTCTCTATTTAATCCACCCAGAAAACGTGCAAGCATAGCTTCATTCTCCTCAACAATACCACATCTAATCATGCCAGTTTGTAATTCCTGATAATATTCTTCTACAGAATTTTTTCCTTGTCTTAAGCGCTGTAATTTTTGAAGCAATTCACGTTGATAATATGGTGGAACCCAACGAGTACGCATAGCAGTTTTCAAAGCAGCCCAAGTAGCGGGAATAGGATATAATCTACAATGTTCAGACCACCATACACATGCAAAACTAGTGAAAGCACAAACAGCAGCAGCAACCCGTCTCTCCTCGGGATATTGTAAACATGTAAAACGTTGTTCAGTTTCTAACTCCCAAGTAAGATATATATCAGGAACATATCTACCCTCAAAAGGTGGAATATTCAATTTCAGTTTAGGAATATGGACATCATCTCGTACCTGAGGTGGTGGTGCAGGCCTACCATTACGAATATATACCTGAGGTCGACCTGGTGGTGGTGGTGCTGGTGGCTGCACGTAGTGCTGATTTTGATCAACCTCATCCTCATAATCGCCCGCATACTCATCATCCTCCTGGGTACCAGCAGCAGCAGTAGCAGGGGCCAATGAAGCATCAACAACATGAACAGCAGCACCAGAAGTTTGGCCATCCTCAATAGGAACACGCTTCGCTCGTCCATACTGATTCGAAAGGATGCGTTGTTGTTGTTGTTGTTGTTGTTGGAGAGGTGCGTTAGGTGCAGCGGGTCGTGGTGGTGGAAGACGCGTGAGCAATTCATTAAACTTGTTATCGAGCTTTGTTTCGAACGTCTTCTCCATGCCATCTATCTTCTCCATGGCCTCTTCAAATCTGTTTAGCACATCTTGCACCTGTCCACTCATCAGTTGCTGAAATTTATCATGTAGCTGTTTGTTCGTCAGGTTCTCCCAATCAGTCTCATCGGCTTGTGATCCTACCATGGTTAGCAGCAAATAGAAACACAGAAGAATATGATCCTACAGAGTACTAAGAAGTGGTGGTGGTGTATCACAAACCCGTCAAGCAAATCTCAAATTCTTACCAGTTCTTACCCAGCAGCAGGCGGTGATCGGCAACCGTTATAGTCAAAACTCTCAAAGCTTGGATAAAGCGATTACCAGGGAGAGTCCAACGCACGACGTAGATGTATGTGGAGCTGGGAAGGCTTATAATATGGTAGCAAAAAGGTTCAGCAATAATCAATTCAGAGATGCAAAGTTGAATAAACGCTCAACGACGGTACTGTGCTGGTCCTAGGCTAGACCGTGCTAGAGACGCGAGCCTAGAACACTAACAAAATCACGGCGCTGCACGTAAACAAGGGAAAAGCACACTCTGGATTTTTTTTTCGCTCTGTTTTTTTTTTGCGCTCTTTTTTTTTTGCGCTGCTCTTTTTTTTTTGCGAAAAATCACTATAATGGCGAGTGTCTCAAAACTCTTCCTAGGTCAAACTGACAGGATGGGCACGAAATTTTTTCGACCAATTTTTGTTTTCGTTTTTTCGACTGCCCGGACCCAAAAACGGGAAACGGGTCAAAAAAAACTTCCTATAATGGCACCTGTCTCAAAACACTCAGAAACACCTAAAAATAGGATAGCCAGAAAATTTTTCGAAAAATGCATTTTCGAAAAATTTTGGGCCTAAACGGAGCGTGGTTTCCGGACTCTTTTTTTTTCCGAAACCTACTCCGGCAAGGAAACACGAATCGGAAACTAGATGGATCCCGAAAACAAACCTAATAAGCAAGGAACTCAAATTGGTGGTGGATATATGGTGGTGGTATATGGCAGCGGTGGTGGTAGCGGTGGTAGTATATGGATATGGATCGGTGGTGGTATATGGACACGGATTGGTGGTGGTATATGAATACGGATTCGGAGCGGTGGTAGTAGATGGCAGGGGCGATGATGATGGTGCGGCGGCGGCGTGACAACTTATGACCAGAACTCGAAACTCTAAAAGACTAGACTCTAAGACCAGCAACTTGACACGATGATGCAACCACAAATTCAACAAAGCAAATACAGAAAAGATTATGCAAAGGCTCAGATTGGTTCGGATGGGATGAACTAACCCTAATTTTTTTTTGGCTTTTTCGTGGACTATAGGTATGAAGAACAGACTCGATCTAAACTACGAAAAACTGTAAAATCTCACCGAGCAACCTGGAAATCTGATACCACTTGATAGAGGCAAAGGTGTCCCGTCTTTCGATGAGATGATGGATTTCGCTTTGGTGGAAGTCGACTTTGACGATCCGACTACGAACGTGCGAGGACGTCGCGCCTTAGCAATCGCTAAACCAACTCCGAGAGGTTATTGACCACGCCGGAGCACGATCAACCTGACCACGAGGGTCTGTTTCCTGCGAGCAAACGAAGAACAAGCAAGAAACTGAGATTGCAATCTGGATATTGCGAATATAAGATGAAAGCTTTATTGATCAAGGTAGGGTTCTGTGACGCCTTTGTCTGGTCGTTGAACACAAACGAAGTACGCGAAGTTGCAGCTATGGCGAACTTTTAATCTAAACAAAACCCAAAGTCTAAACGGCGCCCTAAGGGCTGTATATATGGAGGAAGAGGGGGGGAATTTCGTGGCCCTTGGTGGAGGGGTCCGAAATCAACCCTATCTCTTGTTTCCCCACACATACGGACTCTAAAAATAGCCTATACTTATGTATTTCGAAATTACATGGGCCTGGCCCAATAAAAAGGTGACGCAGCACCTATAATAGCATCGGGACGAAATTTATGAAGTGGCATCTTGTATATTTCGTCCAAGGCTTCATGCACCCATTATGGTGGCTTCAAAGTCCTGAAATCATCACTTGTAACTCCGTTCTTGTTCCCCTTGCTCATGGCATCATCTCCATGCTTGTTCTTGCTCCAATGTTCATCCTTCTCCAAGCTAGGCCCTTCATTTGTAAGCAAAACAAATGTATTCAATTTAGGCAGCATCATATTCTCATGAACATTAGAATCATTACCAAGAAACAAAGTACCTGATAATTTAATTGGCGTGCGCGAGCTCTAGTAATTGGTCCTGTATATGTAACAGTAGGGGCTGTGGGTGTAACAATGGTATTGATGTCCTCATCACATAAGGTAGCACAAGAAACAAAATCAACAAAGGAAAGATACAAAGGTAGACGTTCTTCTCCGTGAGGAGGTCTTCATGGTCTTCCCTCAATGTGATGATATGGTATGTATGCTATGGGAAGTATGATCACTAATGTGCATAAGTAACATTGCCGGCAATACTCAAATGGCTAGTCTCGATAGGCAAGTAGCGCAAAATGGGCTAGGGGTTAACAATGCAATGGCAAGGGGAATATACAATGGTGTCGTCGAGGTTACCGTCCTTTGCGATGATGAGTGGCGGTGTTCTTGATGTAGATACCAAGATGATGGAGACTCGTCCTGATAGAGGCAAAGGTGTCCCGTCTTTCGATGAGATGATGGATTTCGCTTTGGTGGAAGTCGACTTTGACGATCCGACTACGAACGTGCGAGGATGTCGCGCCTTAGCAATCGCTAAACCAACTCCGAGAGGCTTATAGTATGGTAGCAAAAAGGGTCAGCAATAATCAATTCAGAGATGCAAAGTTGAATAAACGCTCAACGACGGTACTGTGCTGGTCCTAGGCTAGACTGTGCTAGAGACGCGAGCCTAGAACACCAACAAAATCACGGCGCGGCACGTAAACAAGGGAGGAGCACACTCTGAATTTTTTTCTTTTTTTTTTTGCACTTTTTTTTCCTCTTTTTTTTTTGCTCCGCAACAAATTTTTTTCGAAAAAGTCTTCAAATGGTCTAAAAACTGCCTAGCCAGAATTTTCCAGACTTCTACCAACCCACTCTTCATCGAGCAAGACGACGACATGTCATCATACGTCACCAAGAGCCACCTCTTTGGTGCACAACGAGCGTTACATCAAGAGCAACAAGCAATGAACGACCGCATCGACAACCTCGCCACCGATTTGTGACTCTCCGAGCAACGTACAAGAGACTACTTCGACAACAAGCTCGACGCTCAAAAGCAAGAGAATGATGCAAGAATGGACGAGATCCGCGCCTTGTTGGTGAATCGTCCTCCTTCAACTTCTTCATACTCAAGACGGAGTCACTCAAGTCGATGTAGGGCGGAACCCTATGTGGACGATCTTTCACGTTTGGAGTGGATCCTATGGGGAACATGACGAACGAGCGGAAGAACACACAAAGAAACACGGGGAGGAACGCGAGAAACTCTAAACCGACAAGTAATCAATCACACAAGGGCTAGATCATCGAACACATAAGGTAGCACAAGATACAAAATCAACAAAGGAAAGATACAAAGGTAGACGTTCTTCTCCGTGAGGAGGTCTTGATGGTCTTCCCTCAATGTGATGATATGGTATGTATGCTATGGGAAGGATGATCACTAATGTGCATAAGTAACGTTGCCGGCAATACTCAAATGGCTAGTCTCGATAGGCAAGTAGCGCAAAATGGGCTAGGGGTTAACAATGCAATGGCAAGGGGAATATACAATGGTGTCGTCGAGGTTACCGTCCTTTGCGATGATGAGTGGCGGTGTTCTTGATGTAGATACCAAGATGATGGAGACTCGTCCTAATAGAGGCAAAGGTGTCCCGTCTTTCGATGAGATGATGGATTTCGCTTTGGTGGAAGTCGACTTTGACGATCCGACTACGAACGTGCGAGGACGTCGCGCCTTAGCAATCGCTAAACCAACTCCGAGAGGCTTATAGTATGGTAGCAAAAAGGGTCAGCAATAATCAATTCAGAGATGCAAAGTTGAATAAACGCTCAACGACGGTACTGTGCTGGTCCTAGGCTAGACTGTGCTAGAGACGCGAGCCTAGAACACCAACAAAATCACGGCGCGACACGTAAACAAGGGAGGAGCACACTCTGAATTTTTTTTCTTTTTTTTTTTGCACTTTTTTTCCTCTTTTTTTTTTGCTCCGCAACAAATTTTTTTCGAAAAAGTCTTCAAATGGTTTAAAAACTGCCTAGCCAGAATTTTCCAGACTTCTACCAACCCACTCTTCATCGAGCAAGACGACGACATGTCATCATACGTCACCAAGAGCCACCTCTTTGGTGCACAACGAGCGTTACATCAAGAGCAACAAGCAATGAACGACCGCATCGACAACCTCGCCACCGATTTGTGACTCTCCGAGCAACGTACAAGATACTACTTCGACAACAAGCTCGACGCTCAAAAGCAAGAGAATGATGCAAGAATGGACGAGATCCGCGCCTTGTTGGTGAATCGTCCTCCTTCAACTTCTTCATACTCAAGACGGAGTCACTCAAGTCGATGTAGGGCGGAACCCTATGTGGACGATCTTTCACGTTTGGAGTGGATCCTATGGGGAACATGACGAACGAGCGGAAGAACACACAAAGAAACACGGGGAGGAACTCGAGAAACTCTAAACCGACAAGTAATCAATCACACAAGGGCTAGATCATCGAACACATAAGGTAGCACAAGATACAAAATCAACAAAGGAAAGATACAAAGGTAGACGTTCTTCTCCGTGAGGAGGTCTTGATGGTCTTCCCTCAATGTGATGATATGGTATGTATGCTATGGGAAGTATGATCACTAATGTGCATAAGTAACGTTGCCGGCAATACTCAAATGGCTAGTCTCGATAGGCAAGTAGCGCAAAATGGGCTAGGGGTTAACAATGCAATGGCAAGGGGAATATACAATGGTGTCGTCGAGGTTACCGTCCTTTGCGATGATGAGTGGCGGTGTTCTTGATGTAGATACCAAGATGATGGAGACTCGTCCTGATAGAGGCAAAGGTGTCCCGTCTTTCGATGAGATGATGGATTTCGCTTTGGTGGAAGTCGACTTTGACGATCCGACTACGAATGTGCGAGGATGTCGCGCCTTAGCAATCGCTAAACCAACTCCGAGAGGCTTATAGTATGGTAGCAAAAAGGGTCAGCAATAATCAATTCAGAGATGCAAAGTTGAATAAACGCTCAACGACGGTACTGTGCTGGTCCTAGGCTAGACTGTGCTAGAGACGCGAGCCTAGAACACCAACAAAATCACGGCGCGACACGTAAACAAGGGAGGAGCACACTCTGAATTTCTTTTTTCTTTTTTTTTTTGCACTTTTTTTCCTCTTTTTTTTTTGCTCCGCAACAAATTTTTTTCGAAAAAGTCTTCAAATGGTCTAAAAACTGCCTAGCCAGAATTTTCCAGACTTCTACCAACCCACTCTTCATCGAGCAAGACGACGACATGTCATCATACGTCACCAAGAGCCACCTCTTTGGTGCACAACAAGCGTTACATCAAGAGCAACAAGCAATGAACGACCGCATCGACAACCTCGCCACCGATTTGTGACTCTCCGAGCAACGTACAAGAGACTACTTCGACAACAAGCTCGACGCTCAAAAGCAAGAGAATGATGCAAGAATGGACGAGATCCGCGCCTTGTTGGTGAATCGTCCTCCTTCAATTCTTCATACTCAAGACGGAGTCACTCAAGTGATGAGGACATGACTACCTTGGATATGACCAAAAATATTGCATATATGCATATTTGTCAGGTGATTTCTAGTGCAAACTATTCAATAATCTATTTATGTTATCCAGAACAAAAATACTTCACACACTTTTGTGTTTTGTCTAATTGCAAGTGTATGGGACATTTGTACAATCCACATATGAAGATAAGGAAGAAAGAGATGATTATTTGCTGTCCAAAAAGTTCTCTCACGTCACTTTTGGCCCAAGAGAAGATAGAGTCCAAGTTTCTCACGTTCTGGATTCAGATTCGGACTGCACAGACATACCTGACTCAAAACGCACACAAGTTTTTCATACGGACTCCGAATTGGGTGATTCTTTTTTTGTTGGAAACTAGATTTCGTGCACTTTCCAACCCAATTGGAATCACCTTCAAATTCGTCCGGAGCGTTGAGTTGTGGATGAAACAATCTGATGCTGCAGCAGAATCCGAGTCAAACTACAAGTCCAAAGGTGTTACATCACCTCCACTTGGGCCCATTGGCCTTGTATGACCTAGATTTAGTTTTAGGCTGCCTTGGGACGTCCTTCCACCTCCTTGGCCGCCACCCCTTGCTCCTATATAAGTAGATCCATCTAGTAGCTTTTCCTTGGGATTTGTTTAGTTAAAAGTTAGCCATTGCAACTTCGTGTACTTCGTTTGTGTCCAACGACCAGACCAAGACCGCTTACGGATCCCCACCTTTATCAATACTTCATATATACTCGCAATATTCAGATTGCTTTTATCATATTCTTGCTTGTTCTTCGATTGCTTGCAGGAATAGACCTTCGTGGTCAAGTTGATTGTGCTCCGGCGTGGTCAATAACCTCTCAGAATTGGTTTAGCGATTGCTAAGGCGCAACGTCGTGCACGTTTGTAGTCGGATCGTCAAAGTCATCTTCACCAAATCGATAGTTATCATCTCATCGAAAGATCGGGACACCCCCGCCTCTATCAAGTGGTATCAGTTTTCAGGTTGCTCGGTGAGAATTTCCAGTTTTCCTAAATTAGATTTATTTTCTTACCTATTGTCCAAGAAAAAGCCACAAAAAAGAGTTAGATCTATTCATCCTTGGTCCAAGCCAGTCTGAGCCTTTGCAATTTTCTTTTCATTGCTTGCATAGTTGAATTATCGGTTGCATCGTCGTGTCGAGTTGCTGGTCTTAGTGTCTAGTTCGTTTAGAGTTTCGAGTTCTGTTCACATTAGTCACGCCACCGCTGCATCATTATCTCTTCCGCTGTCCACCACCCATCCATCAATTTCCACCACGTGCTACCCACCATTCATTGTCATAATAATAGTTGAGATCGTTCACATCTTCACTTGATCCAATCTGCATCTTATCTAGTTTGTTTTGGAAAGAAGGAGAAAAAAAAAAGAGAAAAAAACGAGAGAAAAAAAACGAGAGAAAAAAAAGAGAAAAAAAAGTCAGAGAAAAAAAAGGAGAAAAAAAATCAAAAAAATCGGCACAAACTTTTTCAGAGGAAAGTTGGAGACAAAGTTGTTGTATATCCTGCTTGGCAGTTGTTTTTCATCATTATCTTCACTGCCGTTGTGATCTTCACTTATATCTTGCTGTCAAGAGCTACTTAGTATCCTTCATTGATGCTAGTTGTGCTACGCCGTGACCTCATTAGTGTTCTAGGCTCGCGTCTCTAGTCCGGTCTAGCCTAGGACCAGCACAGTACCGTCGTTGAGCATTTATTCAACATTGCATCTTTGAATTGATTATTGCTAATCTTTTGCTACCATATATAGCCAACCCAGCTCCACATATTTCTACACCGTGTATACGTACGCTGCCCTGGCAATCGCTTTACTCAATATTCGGAGTTACTTGACACCGCTGGTTGCCGATCACCGCCTGCTGCATGGTAAGAACTTGTAAGACATTGATATTTGCTTTACTGTGAGCGTTTTACCACCACATCCTAGTAGTTATAGGAACATTATTTTTGGGTTTTGTTTCTTGTTCTACTAATCATGGCAGGATCCAGAGTCAATTCATGGGCTTTGTCGATCGCGGGAGACGTGCCACCACCTTTGCAAATACCACAACCGTCACGAGAGGTGCACAAACATCCAAATGCACATGATCAGGTTAATGTATCTATACCACCATTTAATGGCCGTTTTAAACCTGCTTTATGTATTGAATGGGAGTTCGACATAAAAAATATATTTGCTTCCCATAATTTCGATGAACATAAAAAGGTTAAGGTTGCGGTTGGTTCTTTCACTGGTTATGCTTTGGTTTGGTGGAGTGAATATTGTCGGTTACACCCTGATTATATACCTACTACTTGGGATGATTTGAAACTTGCCATGCGACATACTTTCGTCCCTGCTTATTATACTCGTGACATGATTAAGAAGTTGCAACACTTAAAACAAGGTAGTGAAACTGTAACAAAATATTATGATGATTTACAAACTACCTTGTTGCATTCCTCTTTAGAAGAAAGTGAAGATGATTTTATGGATAGATTTTGGGGAGGATTAAACCGTGATATTCAAGAGATACTAATTCATGAAGAGTGTTATCCTATGGACCATTTGTTTCATCTTGCTTGCAAAGCTGAACAGGAAATAAAACGACGTGTTGGCCACGAGGAGAACAAGCGCACGGTGCACATTCCAAGAGTTGATATGATTGTTCCTTCAACTACTAGGCATACTATGACAACCACATCCATTGTTGTCAGGACTACATCACCTCCACCATGTGACACATCGCCCTCGAGAGTGGCTACATCATCTGAGTTGATCATAAGAGGTAATGACAAAGGTACTGATCTTCCATCTCTACATGAGAATGATGAATGCCTTGTCAATTTGAATGCACCATCTGATGAGCTACCCACTACTTTGATCACACCACCTATTTTAGAGGACTACGTTGATAATATGACTTTGCCATGTGATCAAACAACTGAAATACCAACAATTTTGAGTGCACCCATTGAATTAACTATTGATGCAAAAGAACCAATGTTTAATCATTTTGATATGACCTCTAATCTTGGTGATGATTCTGTGTTGAATGACTTATTGCATATTTGCTTGTTTAAGCATGTTGTAGAATGTAAATTTGATGCAAGTAATGTTTATTCACCAATGTTGGGATGGTTTAATGATGAACATTGTCAATCTTTTGAAATGAATAAGTGCTTCACTTATATGTGCAAACTGAGTTGCAATATTTTCATGCCTTCTACTTCTTGTGCTAATTTTTTGGCTTAAGATTTTATGAACTATGCAAGTTACTCATCTATTCATGTGTCATATATGCAAAAATCAAGGGAAGTAAAAATGGATGACATATACATATACAACATGTACACCTTGTCTCTTTTGTTAACCACATTTCAGATTAAGCAACGCCGAGGACGGCTTTATTTTCAAGAAGGGGAGGATGATGAGGACATGACTACCTTGGATATGACCAAAAATATTGCATATATGCATATTTGTCAGGTGATTTCTAGTGCAAACTATTCAATAATCTATTTATGTTATCCAGAACAAAAATACTTCACACACTTTTGTGTTTTGTCTAATTGCAAGTGTATGGGACATTTGTACAATCCACATATGAAGATAAGGAAGAAAGAGATGTTTATTTGCTGTCCAAAAAGTTCTCTCACGTCACTTTTGGCCCAAGAGAAGATAGAGTCCAAGTCTCTCACGTTCTGGATTCAGATTCGGACTGCACAGACATACCTGACTCAAAACGCACACAAGTTTTTCATACGGACTCCGAATTGGGTGATTCTTTTTTTGTTGGAAACTAGATTTCGTGCACTTTCCAACCCAATTGGAATCACCTTCAAATTCGTCCGGAGCGTTCAGTTGTGGATGAAACAATCTGATGTTGCAGTAGAATCCGAGTCAAACTACAAGTCCAAAGGTGTTACATCACCTCGACTTGGGCCCATTGGCCTTGTATGACCTAGATTTAGTTTTAGGCTGCCTTGGGACGTCCTTCCACCTCCTTGGCCGCCACCCCTTGCTCCTATATAAGTAGATCCATCTAGTAGCTTTTCCTTGGGATTTGTTTAGTTAAAACTTAGCCATTGCAACTTCGTGTACTTCGTTTGTGTCCAACGACCAGACCAAGACCGCTTACGGATCCCCACCTTTATCAATACTTCATATATACTCGCAATATTCAGATTGCTTTTATCATATTCTTGCTTGTTCTTCGATTGCTTGCAGGAATAGACCTTCCTGGTCAGGTTGATTGTGCTCCGGCGTGGTCAATAACCTCTCAGAATTGGTTTAGTGATTGCTAAGGCGCAACGTCGTGTACGTTTGTAGTCGGATCGTCAAAGTCATCTTCACCAAATCGATAGTTATCATCTCATCGAAAGATCGGGACACCCCCCGCCTCTATCATCAAGTTGATGTAGGGCGGAACCCTATGTGGACGATCTTTCACGTTTGGAGTGGATCCTATGGGGAACATGACGAACGAGCGGAAGAACACACAAAGAAACACGGGGAGGAACGCGAGAAACTCTAAACCGACAAGTAATCAATCACACAAGGGCTAGATCATCGAACACATAAGGTAGCACAAGATACAAAATCAACAAAGGAAAGATACAAAGGTAGACGTTCTTCTCCGTGAGGAGGTCTTGATGGTCTTCCCTCAATGTGATGATATGGTATGTATGCTATGGGAAGTATGATCACTAATGTGCATAAGTAACGTTGCCGGCAATACTCAAATGGCTAGTCTCGATAGGCAAGTAGCGCAAAATGGGCTAGGGGTTAACAATGCAATGGCAAGGGGAATATACAATGGTGTCGTCGAGGTTACCGTCCTTTGCGATGATGAGTGGCGGTGTTCTTGATGTAGATACCAAGATGATGGAGACTCGTCCTGATAGAGGCAAAGGTGTCCCGTCTTTCGATGAGATGATGGATTTCGCTTTGGTGGAAGTCGACTTTGACGATCCGACTACGAACGTGCGAGGATGTCGCGCCTTAGCAATCGCTAAACCAACTCCGAGAGGCTTATTGATGAGGACATGACTACCTTGGATATGACCAAAAATATTGCATATATGCATATTTGTCAGGTGATTTATAGTGCAAACTATTCAATAATCTATTTATGTTATCCAGAACAAAAATACTTCACACACTTTTGTGTTTTGTCTAATTGCAGGTGTATGGGACATTTGTACAATCCACATATGAAGATAAGGAAGAAAGAGATGTTTATTTGCTGTCCAAAAAGTTCTCTCACGTCCCTTTTGGCCCAAGAGAAGATAGAGTCCAAGTCTCTCACGTTCTGGATTCAGATTCGGACTGCACAGACATACCTGACTCAAAACGCACACAAGTTTTTCATACGGACTCCGAATTGGATGATTCTTTTTTTGTTGGAAACTAGATTTCGTGCACTTTCCAACCCAATTGGAATCACCTTCAAATTCGTCCGGAGCGTTGAGTTGTGGATGAAACAATCTGATGCTGCAGCAGAATCCGAGTCAAACTACAAGTCCAAAGGTGTTACATCACCTCCACTTGGGCCCATTGGCCTTGTACGACCTAGATTTAGTTTTAGGCTGCCTTGGGACATCCTCCCACCTCCTTGGCCGCCACCCCTTGCTCCTATATAAGTAGATCCATCTAGTAGCTTTTCCTTGGGATTTGTTTAGTTAAAAGTTAGCCATTGCAACTTCGTGTGCTTCGTTTGTGTCCAACGACCAGACCAAGACCACTTTTCGGATCCCCACCATTATCAATACTTCATACATATTCGCGATATTCAGATTGCTTTTATCATATTCTTGCTTGTTCTTCGATTGCTTGCAGGAATAGACCTTCGTGGTCAGGTTGATCGTGCTCCGGCGTGGTCAATAACCTCTCGGAGTTGGTTTAGCGATTGCTAAGGCACAACGTCGTTGCACGTTTGTAGTCGGATCGTCAAAGTCGTCTCCACCAAATCGATAGTTATCATCTCATCGAAAGATCGGGACACCCCGCCTCTATCACTTATAGTATGGTAGCAAAAAGGGTCAGCAATAATCAATTCAGAGATGCAAAATTGAATAAACGCTCAACGACGGTACTGTGCTGGTCCTAGGCTAGACTGTGCTAGAGACAGGAGCCTAGAACACCAACAAAATCACGGCGCGGCACGTAAACAAGGGAGGAGCACACTCTGAATTTTTTTCTTTTTTTTGCACTTTTTTTCCTCTTTTTTTTTGCTCCGCAACAAATTTTTTTCGAAAAAGTCTTCAAATGGTCTAAAAACTGCCTAGCCAGAATTTTCCAGACTTCTACCAACCCACTCTTCATCGAGCAAGACGACGACATGTCATCATACGTCACCAAGAGCCACCTCTTTGGTGCACAACGAGCGTTACATCAAGAGCAACAAGCAATGAACGACCGCATCGACAACCTCGCCACCGATTTGTGACTCTCCGAGCAACGTACAAGAGACTACTTCGACAACAAGCTCGACGCTCAAAAGCAAGAGAATGATGCAAGAATGGACGAGATCCGCGCCTTGTTGGTGAATCGTCCTCCTTCAACTTCTTCATACTCAAGACGGAGTCACTCAAGTCGATGTAGGGCGGAACCCTATGTGGACGATCTTTCACGTTTGGAGTGGATCCTATGGGGAACATGACGAACGAGCGGAAGAACACACAAAGAAACACGGGGAGGAACGCGAGAAACTCTAAACCGACAAGTAATCAATCACACAAGGGCTAGATCATCGAACACATAAGGTAGCACAAGATACAAAATCAACAAAGGAAAGATACAAAGGTAGACGTTCTTCTCCGTGAGGAGGTCTTGATGGTCTTCCCTCAATGTGATGATATGGTATGTATGCTATGGGAAGTATGATCACTAATGTGCATAAGTAACGTTGCCGGCAATACTCAAATGGCTAGTCTCGATAGGCAAGTAGCGCAAAATGGGCTAGGGGTTAACAATGCAATGGCAAGGGGAATATACAATGGTGTCGTCGAGGTTACCGTCCTTTGCGATGATGAGTGGCGGTGTTCTTGATGTAGATACCAAGATGATGGAGACTCGTCCTGATAGAGGCAAAGGTGTCCCGTCTTTCGATGAGATGATGGATTTCGCTTTGGTGGAAGTCGACTTTGACGATCCGACTACGAACGTGCGAGGATGTCGCGCCTTAGCAATCGCTAAACCAACTCCGAGAGGCTTATTGATGAGGACATGACTACCTTGGATATGACCAAAAATATTGCATATATGCATATTTGTCAGGTGATTTATAGTGCAAACTATTCAATAATCTATTTATGTTATCCAGAACAAAAATACTTCACACACTTTTGTGTTTTGTCTAATTGCAGGTGTATGGGACATTTGTACAATCCACATATGAAGATAAGGAAGAAAGAGATGTTTATTTGCTGTCCAAAAAGTTCTCTCACGTCCCTTTTGGCCCAAGAGAAGATAGAGTCCAAGTCTCTCACGTTCTGGATTCAGATTCGGACTGCACAGACATACCTGACTCAAAACGCACACAAGTTTTTCATACGGACTCCGAATTGGATGATTCTTTTTTTGTTGGAAACTAGATTTCGTGCACTTTCCAACCCAATTGGAATCACCTTCAAATTCGTCCGGAGCGTTGAGTTGTGGATGAAACAATCTGATGCTGCAGCAGAATCCGAGTCAAACTACAAGTCCAAAGGTGTTACATCACCTCCACTTGGGCCCATTGGCCTTGTACGACCTAGATTTAGTTTTAGGCTGCCTTGGGACATCCTCCCACCTCCTTGGCCGCCACCCCTTGCTCCTATATAAGTAGATCCATCTAGTAGCTTTTCCTTGGGATTTGTTTAGTTAAAAGTTAGCCATTGCAACTTCGTGTGCTTCGTTTGTGTCCAACGACCAGACCAAGACCACTTTTCGGATCCCCACCATTATCAATACTTCATACATATTCGCGATATTCAGATTGCTTTTATCATATTCTTGCTTGTTCTTCGATTGCTTGCAGGAATAGACCTTCGTGGTCAGGTTGATCGTGCTCCGGCGTGGTCAATAACCTCTCGGAGTTGGTTTAGCGATTGCTAAGGCACAACGTCGTTGCACGTTTGTAGTCGGATCGTCAAAGTCGTCTCCACCAAATCGATAGTTATCATCTCATCGAAAGATCGGGACACCCCGCCTCTATCACTTATAGTATGGTAGCAAAAAGGGTCAGCAATAATCAATTTAGAGATGCAAAATTGAATAAACGCTCAACGACGGTACTGTGCTGGTCCTAGGCTAGACTGTGCTAGAGACAGGAGCCTAGAACACCAACAAAATCACGGCGCGGCACGTAAACAAGGGAGGAGCACACTCTGAATTTTTTTCTTTTTTTTGCACTTTTTTTCCTCTTTTTTTTTGCTCCGCAACAAATTTTTTTCGAAAAAGTCTTCAAATGGTCTAAAAACTGCCTAGCCAGAATTTTCCAGACTTCTACCAACCCACTCTTCATCGAGCAAGACGACGACATGTCATCATACGTCACCAAGAGCCACCTCTTTGGTGCACAACGAGCGTTACATCAAGAGCAACAAGCAATGAACGACCGCATCGACAACCTCGCCACCGATTTGTGACTCTCCGAGCAACGTACAAGAGACTACTTCGACAACAAGCTCGACGCTCAAAAGCAAGAGAATGATGCAAGAATGGACGAGATCCGCGCCTTGTTGGTGAATCGTCCTCCTTCAACTTCTTCATACTCAAGACGGAGTCACTCAAGTCGATGTAGGGCGGAACCCTATGTGGACGATCTTTCACGTTTGGAGTGGATCCTATGGGGAACATGACGAACGAGCGGAAGAACACACAAAGAAACACGGGGAGGAACGCGAGAAACTCTAAACCGACAAGTAATCAATCACACAAGGGCTAGATCATCGAACACATAAGGTAGCACAAGATACAAAATCAACAAAGGAAAGATACAAAGGTAGACGTTCTTCTCCGTGAGGAGGTCTTGATGGTCTTCCCTCAATGTGATGATATGGTATGTATGCTATGGGAAGTATGATCACTAATGTGCATAAGTAACGTTGCCGGCAATACTCAAATGGCTAGTCTCGATAGGCAAGTAGCGCAAAATGGGCTAGGGGTTAACAATGCAATGGCAAGGGGAATATACAATGGTGTCGTCGAGGTTACCGTCCTTTGCGATGATGAGTGGCGGTGTTCTTGATGTAGATACCAAGATGATGGAGACTCGTCCTGATAGAGGCAAAGGTGTCCCGTCTTTCGATGAGATGATGGATTTCGCTTTGGTGGAAGTCGACTTTGACGATCCGACTACGAACGTGCGAGGATGTCGCGCCTTAGCAATCGCTAAACCAACTCCGAGAGGCTTATTGATGAGGACATGACTACCTTGGATATGACCAAAAATATTGCATATATGCATATTTGTCAGGTGATTTATAGTGCAAACTATTCAATAATCTATTTATGTTATCCAGAACAAAAATACTTCACACACTTTTGTGTTTTGTCTAATTGCAGGTGTATGGGACATTTGTACAATCCACATATGAAGATAAGGAAGAAAGAGATGTTTATTTGCTGTCCAAAAAGTTCTCTCACGTCCCTTTTGGCCCAAGAGAAGATAGAGTCCAAGTCTCTCACGTTCTGGATTCAGATTCGGACTGCACAGACATACCTGACTCAAAACGCACACAAGTTTTTCATACGGACTCCGAATTGGATGATTCTTTTTTTGTTGGAAACTAGATTTCGTGCACTTTCCAACCCAATTGGAATCACCTTCAAATTCGTCCGGAGCGTTGAGTTGTGGATGAAACAATCTGATGCTGCAGCAGAATCCGAGTCAAACTACAAGTCCAAAGGTGTTACATCACCTCCACTTGGGCCCATTGGCCTTGTACGACCTAGATTTAGTTTTAGGCTGCCTTGGGACATCCTCCCACCTCCTTGGCCGCCACCCCTTGCTCCTATATAAGTAGATCCATCTAGTAGCTTTTCCTTGGGATTTGTTTAGTTAAAAGTTAGCCATTGCAACTTCGTGTGCTTCGTTTGTGTCCAACGACCAGACCAAGACCACTTTTCGGATCCCCACCATTATCAATACTTCATACATATTCGCGATATTCAGATTGCTTTTATCATATTCTTGCTTGTTCTTCGATTGCTTGCAGGAATAGACCTTCGTGGTCAGGTTGATCGTGCTCCGGCGTGGTCAATAACCTCTCGGAGTTGGTTTAGCGATTGCTAAGGCACAACGTCGTTGCACGTTTGTAGTCGGATCGTCAAAGTCGTCTCCACCAAATCGATAGTTATCATCTCATCGAAAGATCGGGACACCCCGCCTCTATCACTTATAGTATGGTAGCAAAAAGGGTCAGCAATAATCAATTCAGAGATGCAAAATTGAATAAACGCTCAACGACGGTACTGTGCTGGTCCTAGGCTAGACTGTGCTAGAGACAGGAGCCTAGAACACCAACAAAATCACGGCGCGGCACGTAAACAAGGGAGGAGCACACTCTGAATTTTTTTCTTTTTTTTGCACTTTTTTTCCTCTTTTTTTTTGCTCCGCAACAAATTTTTTTCGAAAAAGTCTTCAAATGGTCTAAAAACTGCCTAGCCAGAATTTTCCAGACTTCTACCAACCCACTCTTCATCGAGCAAGACGACGACATGTCATCATACGTCACCAAGAGCCACCTCTTTGGTGCACAACGAGCGTTACATCAAGAGCAACAAGCAATGAACGACCGCATCGACAACCTCGCCACCGATTTGTGACTCTCCGAGCAACGTACAAGAGACTACTTCGACAACAAGCTCGACGCTCAAAAGCAAGAGAATGATGCAAGAATGGACGAGATCCGCGCCTTGTTGGTGAATCGTCCTCCTTCAACTTCTTCATACTCAAGACGGAGTCACTCAAGTCGATGTAGGGCGGAACCCTATGTGGACGATCTTTCACGTTTGGAGTGGATCCTATGGGGAACATGACGAACGAGCGGAAGAACACACAAAGAAACACGGGGAGGAACGCGAGAAACTCTAAACCGACAAGTAATCAATCACACAAGGGCTAGATCATCGAACACATAAGGTAGCACAAGATACAAAATCAACAAAGGAAAGATACAAAGGTAGACGTTCTTCTCCGTGAGGAGGTCTTGATGGTCTTCCCTCAATGTGATGATATGGTATGTATGCTATGGGAAGTATGATCACTAATGTGCATAAGTAACGTTGCCGGCAATACTCAAATGGCTAGTCTCGATACGCAAGTAGCGCAAAATGGGCTAGGGGTTAACAATGCAATGGCAAGGGGAATATATAATGGTGTCGTCGAGGTTACCGTCCTTTGCGATGATGAGTGGCGGTGTTCTTGATGTAGATACCAAGATGATGGAGACTCGTCCTGATAGAGGCAAAGGTGTCCCGTCTTTCGATGAGATGATGGATTTCGCTTTGGTGGAAGTCGACTTTGACGATCCGACTACGAATGTGCGAGGATGTCGCGCCTTAGCAATCGCTAAACCAACTCCGAGAGGCTTATAGTATGGTAGCAAAAAGGGTCAGCAATAATCAATTCAGAGATGCAAAGTTGAATAAACGCTCAACGACGGTACTGTGCTGGTCCTAGGCTAGACTGTGCTAGAGACGCGAGCCTAGAACACCAACAAAATCACGGCGCGACACGTAAACAAGGGAGGAGCACACTCTGAATTTCTTTTTTCTTTTTTTTTGCACTTTTTTTCCTCTTTTTTTTTTGCTCCGCAACAAATTTTTTTCGAAAAAGTCTTCAAATGGTCTAAAAACTGCCTAGCCAGAATTTTCCAGACTTCTACCAACCCACTCTTCATCGAGCAAGACGACGACATGTCATCATACGTCACCAAGAGCCACCTCTTTGGTGCACAACGAGTGTTACATCAAGAGCAACAAGCAATGAACGACCGCATCGACAACCTCGCCACCGATTTTTGACTCTCCGAGCAACGTACAAGAGACTACTTCGACAACAAGCTCGACGCTCAAAAGCAAGAGAATGATGCAAGAATGGACGAGATCCGCGCCTTGTTGGTGAATCGTCCTCCTTCAACTTCTTCATACTCAAGACGGAGTCACTCAAGTCGATGTAGGGCGGAACCCTATGTGGACGATCTTTCACGTTTGGAGTGGATCCTATGGGGAACATGACGAACGAGCGGAAGAACACACAAAGAAACACGGGGAGGAACGCGAGAAACTCTAAACCGACAAGTAATCAATCACACAAGGGCTAGATCATCGAACACATAAGGTAGCACAAGATACAAAATCAACAAAGGAAAGATACAATGGTAGACGTTCTTCTCCGTGAGGAGGTCTTGATGGTCTTCCCTCAATGTGATGATATGGTATGTATGCTATGGGAAGTATGATCACTAATGTGCATAAGTAACGTTGCCGGCAATACTCAAATGGCTAGTCTCGATAGGCAAGTAGCGCAAAATGGGCTAGGGGTTAACAATGCAATGGCAAGGGGAATATACAATGGTGTCGTCGAGGTTACCGTCCTTTGCGATGATGAGTGGCGGTGTTCTTGATGTAGATACCAAGATGATGGAGACTCGTCCTGATAGAGGCAAAGGTGTCCCGTCTTTCGATGAGATGATGGATTTCGCTTTGGTGGAAGTCGACTTTGACGATCCGACTACGAACGTGCGAGGATGTCGCGCCTTAGCAATCGCTAAACCAACTCCGAGAGGCTTATAGTATGGTAGCAAAAAGGGTCAGCAATAATCAATTCAGAGATGCAAAGTTGAATAAACGCTCAACGACGGTACTCTGCTGGTCCTAGGCTAGACTGTGCTAGAGACGCGAGCCTAGAACACCAACAAAATCACGGCGCGACACGTAAATAAGGGAGGAGCACACTCTGAATTTTTTTTCTTTTTTTTGCACTTTTTTTCCTCTTTTTTTTTGCTCCGCAACAATTTTTTTTCGAAAAAGTCTTCAAATGGTCTAAAAACTGCCTAGCCAGAATTTTCCAGACTTCTACCAACCCACTCTTCATCAAGCAAGACGATGACATGTCATCATACGTCACCAAGAGCCACCTCTTTGGTGCACAACGAGCGTTACATCAAGAGCAACAAGCAATGAACGACCGCATCGACAACCTCGCCACCGATTTGTGACTCTCCGAGCAACGTACAAGAGACTACTTCGACAACAAGCTCGACGCTCAAAAGCAAGAGAATGATGCAAGAATGGACGAGATCCGCGCCTTGTTGGTGAATCGTCCTCCTTCAACTTCTTCATACTCAAGACGGAGTCACTCAAGTCGATGTAGGGCGGAACCCTATGTGGACGATCTTTCACGTTTGGAGTGGATCCTATGGGGAACATGACGAACGAGCGGAAGAACACACAAAGAAACACGGGGAGGAACGCGAGAAACTCTAAACCGACAAGTAATCAATCACACAAGGGCTAGATCATCGAACACATAAGGTAGCACAAGATACAAAATCAACAAAGGAAAGATACAAAGGTAGACGTTCTTCTCCGTGAGGAGGTCTTGATGGTCTTCCCTCAATGTGATGATATGGTATGTATGCTATGGGAAGTATGATCACTAATGTGCATAAGTAACGTTGCCGGCAATACTCAAATGGCTAGTCTCGATAGGCAAGTAGCGCAAAATGGGCTAGGGGTTAACAATGCAATGGCAAGGGGAATATACAATGGTGTCGTCGAGGTTACCGTCCTTTGCGATGATGAGTGGCGGTGTTCTTGATGTAGATACCAAGATGATGGAGACTCGTCCTGATAGAGGCAAAGGTGTCCCGTCTTTCGATGAGATGATGGATTTCGCTTTGGTGGAAGTCGACTTTGACGATCCGACTACGAATGTGCGAGGATGTCGCGCCTTAGCAATCGCTAAACCAACTCCGAGAGGCTTATAGTATGGTAGCAAAAAGGGTCAGCAATAATCAATTCAGAGATGCAAAGTTGAATAAACGCTCAACGACGGTACTGTGCTGGTCCTAGGCTAGACTGTGCTAGAGACGCGAGCCTAGAACACCAACAAAATCACGGCGCGACACGTAAACAAGGGAGGAGCACACTCTGAATTTTTTTTCTTTTTTTTTGCACTTTTTTTCCTCTTTTTTTTTGGCTCCGCAACAAATTTTTTTCGAAAAAGTCTTCAAATGGTCTAAAAACTGCCTAGCCAGAATTTTCCAGACTTCTACCAACCCACTCTTCATCGAGCAAGACGACGACATGTCATCATATGTCACCAAGAGCCACCTCTTTGGTGCACAACGAGCGTTACATCAAGAGCAACAAGCAATGAACGACCGCATCGACAACCTCGCCACCGATTTGTGACTCTCCGAGCAACGTACAAGAGACTACTTCGACAACAAGCTCGACGCTCAAAAGCAAGAGAATGATGCAAGAATGGACGAGATCCGCGCCTTGTTGGTGAATCGTCCTCCTTCAACTTCTTCATACTCAAGACGGAGTCACTCAAGTCGATGTAGGGCGGAACCCTATGTGGACGATCTTTCACGTTTGGAGTGGATCCTATGGGGAACATGACGAACGAGCGGAAGAACACACAAAGAAACACGGGGAGGAACGCGAGAAACTCTAAACCGACAAGTAATCAATCACACAAGTGCTAGATCATCGAACACATAAGGTAGCACAAGATACAAAATCAACAAAGGAAAGATACAAAGGTAGACGTTCTTCTCCGTGAGGAGGTCTTGATGGTCTTCCCTCAATGTGATGATATGGTATGTATGCTATGGGAAGTATGATCACTAATGTGCATAAGTAACGTTGCCAGCAATACTCAAATGGCTAGTCTCGATAGGCAAGTAGCGCAAAATGGGCTAGGGGTTAACAATGCAATGGCAAGGGGAATATACAATGGTGTCGTCGAGGTTACCGTCCTTTGCGATGATGAGTGGCGGTGTTCTTGATGTAGATACCAAGATGATGGAGACTCGTCCTGATAGAGGCAAAGGTGTCCCGTCTTTCGATGAGATGATGGATTTCGCTTTGGTGGAAGTCGACTTTGACGATCCGACTACGAACGTGCGAGGATGTCGCGCCTTAGCAATCGCTAAACCAACTCCGAGAGGCTTATAGTATGGTAGCAAAAAGGGTCAGCAATAATCAATTCAGAGATGCAAAGTTGAATAAACGCTCAACGACGGTACTCTGCTGGTCCTAGGCTAGACTGTGCTAGAGACGCGAGCCTAGAACACCAACAAAATCACGGCGCGGCACGTAAACAAGGGAGGAGCACACTGTGAATTTTTTTTCTTTTTTTTTGCACTTTTTTTCCTCTTTTTTTTTTGCTCCGCAACAAATTTTTTTTTGAAAAAGTCTTTAAATGGTCTAAAAACTGCCTAGCTAGAATTTTCCAGACTACTACCAACCCACTCTTCATCGAGCAAGACGACGACATGTCATCATACGTCACCAAGAGCCACCTCTTTGGTGCACAACGAGCGTTACATCAAGAGCAACAAGCAATGAACGACCGCATCGACAACCTCGCCACCGATTTGTGACTCTCCGAGCAACGTACAAGAGACTACTTCGACAACAAGCTCGACGCTCAAAAGCAAGAGAATGATGCAAGAATGGACGAGATCCGCGCCTTGTTGGTGAATCGTCCTCCTTCAACTTCTTCATACTCAAGACGGAGTCACTCAAGTCGATGTAGGGCGGAACCCTATGTGGACGATCTTTCACGTTTGGAGTGGATCCTATGGGGAACATGACGAACGAGCGGAAGAACACACAAAGAAACACGGGGAGGAACGCGAGAAACTCTAAACCGACAAGTAATCAATCACACAAGGGCTAGATCATCGAACACATAAGGTAGCACAAGATACAAAATCAACAAAGGAAAGATACAAAGGTAGACGTTCTTCTCCGTGAGGAGGTCTTGATGGTCTTCCCTCAATGTGATGATATGGTATGTATGCTATGGGAAGTATGATCACTAATGTGCATAAGTAACGTTGCCGGCAATACTCAAATGGCTAGTCTCGATAGGCAAGTAGCGCAAAATGGGCTAGGGGTTAACAATGCAATGGCAAGGGGAATATACAATGGTGTCGTCGAGGTTACCGTCCTTTGCGATGATGAGTGGCGGTGTTCTTGATGTAGATACCAAGATGATGGAGACTCGTCCTGATAGAGGCAAAGGTGTCCCGTCTTTCGATGAGATGATGGATTTCGCTTTGGTGGAAGTCGACTTTGACGATCCGACTACGAATGTGCGAGGATGTCGCGCCTTAGCAATCGCTAAACCAACTCCGAGAGGCTTATAGTATGGTAGCAAAAAGGGTCAGCAATAATCAATTCAGAGATGCAAAGTTGAATAAACGCTCAACGACGGTACTGTGCTGGTCCTAGGCTAGACTGTGCTAGAGACGCGAGCCTAGAACATGATAGAGGCGGGGGTGTCCCGATCTTTCGATGAGATGGTAACTATCGATTTGGTGAAGATGACTTTGACGATCCGACTACAAACGTGCACGACGTTGCGCCTTAGCAATCGCTAAACCAACTCTGAGAGGTTATTGACCACGCCGGAGCACAATCAACCTGACCACGAAGGTCTATTCCTGCAAGCAATCGAAGAACAAGCAAGAATATGATAAAAGCAATCTGAATATTGCGAGTATATATGAAGTATTGATAAAGGTCGGGATCCGTAAGCGTTCTTGGTCTGGTCGTTGGACACAAACGAAGTACACGAAGTTGCAATGGCTAACTTTTAACTAAACAAATCCCAAGGAAAAGCTACTAGATGGATCTACTTATATAGGAGCAAGGGGTGGCGGCCAAGGAGGTGTGAGGACGTCCCAAGGCAGCCTAAAACTAAATCTAGGTCGTACAAGGCCAATGGGCCCAAGTGGAGGTGATGTAACACCTTTGGACTTGTAGTTTGACTCGGATTCTGCTGCAGCATCAGATTGTTTCGTCCACAACTCAACGCTCCGGACGAATTTGAAGGTGATTCCAATTGGGTTGGAAAGTGCACGAAATCTAGTTTCCAACAAAAAAAGAATCACCCAATTCGGAGTCCGTATGAAAAACTTGTGTGCGTTTTGAGTCAGGTACGTCTGTGCAGTCCGAATCTGAATCCAGAACGTGAGAGACTTGGACTCTATCTTCTCTTGGGCCAAAAGTGACGTGAGAGAACTTTTTGGACAGCAAATAAACATCTCTTTCTTCCTTATCTTCATATGTGGATTGTACAAATGTCCCATACACCTGCAATTAGACAAAACACAAAAGTGTGTGAAGTATTTTTGTTCTGGATAACATAAATAGATTATTGAATAGTTTGCACTAGAAATCACCTGACAAATATGCATATATGCAATATTTTTGGTCATATCCAAGGTAGTCATGTCCTCATCATCCTCCCCTTCTTGAAAATAAAGCCGTCCTCGGCGTTGCTTAATCTGAAATGTGGCTAACAAAAGAGACAAGGTGTACATGTTGTATATGTATATGTCATCCATTTTTACTTCCCTTGATTTTTGCATATATGACACATGAATAGATGAGTAACTTGCATAGTTCATAAAATCTAAAGCCAAAAAATTAGCACAAGAAGTAGAAGGCATGAAAATATTGTAACTCAGTTTGCACATATAAGTGAAGCTCTTATTCATTTCAAAAGATTGACAATGTTCATCATTAAACCATCCCAACATTGGTGAATAAACCTTACTTGCATCAAATTTACATGCTACAACATGCTTAAATAAGCAAACATGCAATAAGTCATTCAACACAGAATCATCACCAAGATTAGAGGTCATATCAAAATGATTAAACATTGGTTCTTTTGCATCAATAGTTAATTCAATGGGTGCACTCAAAATTGTTGGTATTTCAGTTGTTTGATCACATGGCAAAGTCAAATTATCAACGTAGTACTCTAAAATAGGTGGTGTGATCAAAGTAGTGGGTAGCTCATCAGATGGTGCATTCAAATTGACAAGGCATTCATCATTCTCATGTAGAGATGGAAGATCAGTACCTTTGTCATTACCTCTTATGATCAACTCAGATGATGTAGCCACTCTCGGGGGCGATGTGTCACATGATGGAGGTGATGTAGTCCTGAAAACAACGGATGTGGTTGTCATAGTATGCCTAGTAGTTGAAGGAACAATCATATCAACTCTTGGAATGTGCACCGTGCGCTTGTTCTCCTCGTGGCCAACACATCGTTTTATTTCCTGTTCAGCTTTGCAAGCAAGATGAAACAAATGGTCCATAGGATAACACTCTTCATGAATTAGTATCTCTTGAATATCACGGTTTAATCCTCCCCAAAATCTATCCATAAAATCATCTTCACTTTCTTCTAAAGAGGAATGCAACAAGGTAGTTTGTAAATCATCATAATATTTTGTTACAGTTTCACTACCTTGTTTTAAGTGTTGCAACTTCTTAATCATGTCACGAGTATAATAAGCAGGGACGAAAGTATGTCGCATGGCAAGTTTCAAATCATCCCAAGTAGTAGGTATATAATCAGGGTGTAACCGACAATATTCACTCCACCAAACCAAAGCATAACCAGTGAAAGAACCAACCGCAACCTTAACCTTTTTATGTTCATCGAAATTATGGGAAGCAAATATATTTTTTATGTCGAACTCCCATTCAATATATAAAGCAGGTTTAAAACGGCCATTAAATGGTGGTATAGATACATTAACCTGATCATGTGCATTTGGATGTTTGTGCACCTCTCGTGACGGTTGTGGTATTTGCAAAGGTGGTGGCACGTCTCCCGCGATCGACAAAGCCCATAATTGACTCTGGATCCTGTCATGATTAGTAGAACAAGAAACAAAATCCAAAAATAATGTTCCTATAACTACTAGGATGTGGTGGTAAAATGCTCACAGTAAAGCAAATATCAATGTCTTACAAGTTCTTACCATGCAGCAGGCGGTGATCGGCAACCAGCGGTGTCAAGTAACTCCGAATATTGAGTAAAGCGATTGCCAGGGGAGCGTACGTATACACGGTGTAGAAATATGTGGAGCTGGGTTGGCTATATATGGTAGCAAAAGATTAGCAATAATCAATTCAAAGATGCAATGTTGAATAAACGCTCAACGACGGTACTGTGCTGGTCCTAGGCTAGACCGGACTAGAGACGCGAGCCTAGAACACTAATGAGGTCACGGCGTAGCACAACTAGCATCAATGAAGGATACTAAGTAGCTCTTGACAGCAAGATATAAGTGAAGATCACAACGGCAGTGAAGATAATGATGAAAAACAACTGCCAAGCAGGATATACAACAACTTTGTCTCCAACTTTCCTCTGAAAAAGTTTGTGCCGATTTTTTTGATTTTTTTTTCTCCTTTTTTTCTCTGACTTTTTTTCTCTTTTTTTTTCGTTTTTTTCTCTCTTTTTTTCTCCCTCTTTCCAAAACAAACTAGATAAGACGCAGATTGGATCAAGCGAAGATGTGAACGATCTCAACTATTATTATGACAATGAATGGTGGGTAGCACGTGGTGGAAATTGATGGATGGGTGGTGGACAGCGGAAAGATAATGATGCAGCGGCGGCGTGACTAATGTGAACAGAACTCGAAACTCTAAAGGAACTAGACACTAAGACCAGCAACTGACACGACGATGCAACCGATAATTCAACTATGCAAGCAATGAATAGAAAATTGCAAAGGCTCAGACTGGCTTGGATAAAGGATGAACAGATCTAACTTTTTTTTGTGGCTTTATCATGGACTGTAGGTATGAATGACAGATGCGATCTAAACTATGAAAAACTGTAAAATCTCACCGAGCAACCTGAAAACTGATACCACTTGATAGAGGCGGGGGTGTCCCGATCTTTCGATGAGATGGTAACTATCGATTTGGTGAAGATGACTTTGACGATCCGACTACAAACGTGCACGACGTTGCGCCTTAGCAATCGCTAAACCAACTCTGAGAGGTTATTGACCACGCCGGAGCACAATCAACCTGACCACGAAGGTCTATTCCTGCAAGCAATCGAAGAACAAGCAAGAATATGATAAAAGCAATCTGAATATTGCGAGTATATATGAAGTATTGATAAAGGTCGGGATCCGTAAGCGTTCTTGGTCTGGTCGTTGGACACAAACGAAGTACACGAAGTTGCAATGGCTAACTTTTAACTAAACAAATCCCAAGGAAAAGCTACTAGATGGATCTACTTATATAGGAGCAAGGGGTGGCGGCCAAGGAGGTGTGAGGACGTCCCAAGGCAGCCTAAAACTAAATCTAGGTCGTACAAGGCCAATGGGCCCAAGTGGAGGTGATGTAACACCTTTGGACTTGTAGTTTGACTCGGATTCTGCTGCAGCATCAGATTGTTTCGTCCACAACTCAACGCTCCGGACGAATTTGAAGGTGATTCCAATTGGGTTGGAAAGTGCACGAAATCTAGTTTCCAACAAAAAAAGAATCACCCAATTCGGAGTCCGTATGAAAAACTTGTGTGCGTTTTGAGTCAGGTACGTCTGTGCAGTCCGAATCTGAATCCAGAACGTGAGAGACTTGGACTCTATCTTCTCTTGGGCCAAAAGTGACGTGAGAGAACTTTTTGGACAGCAAATAAACATCTCTTTCTTCCTTATCTTCATATGTGGATTGTACAAATGTCCCATACACCTGCAATTAGACAAAACACAAAAGTGTGTGAAGTATTTTTGTTCTGGATAACATAAATAGATTATTGAATAGTTTGCACTAGAAATCACCTGACAAATATGCATATATGCAATATTTTTGGTCATATCCAAGGTAGTCATGTCCTCATCAGAACACCAACAAAATCACGGCGCGACACGTAAACAAGGGAGGAGCACACTCTGAATTTCTTTTTTCTTTTTTTTTGCACTTTTTTTCCTCTTTTTTTTTTGCTCCGCAACAAATTTTTTTCGAAAAAGTCTTCAAATGGTCTAAAAACTGCCTAGCCAGAATTTTCCAGACTTCTACCAACCCACTCTTCATCGAGCAAGACGACGACATGTCATCATACGTCACCAAGAGCCACCTCTTTGGTGCACAACGAGTGTTACATCAAGAGCAACAAGCAATGAACGACCGCATCGACAACCTCGCCACCGATTTGTGACTCTCCGAGCAACGTACAAGAGACTACTTCGACAACAAGCTCGACGCTCAAAAGCAAGAGAATGATGCAAGAATGGACGAGATCCGCGCCTTGTTGGTGAATCGTCCTCCTTCAACTTCTTCATACTCAAGACGGAGTCACTCAAGTCGATGTAGGGCGGAACCCTATGTGGACGATCTTTCACGTTTGGAGTGGATCCTATGGGGAACATGACGAACGAGCGGAAGAACACACAAAGAAACACGGGGAGGAACGCGAGAAACTCTAAACCGACAAGTAATCAATCACACAAGGGCTAGATCATCGAACACATAAGGTAGCACAAGATACAAAATCAACAAAGGAAAGATACAAAGGTAGACGTTCTTCTCCGTGAGGAGGTCTTGATGGTCTTCCCTCAATGTGATGATATGGTATGTATGCTATGGGAAGTATGATCACTAATGTGCATAAGTAACGTTGCCGGCAATACTCAAATGGCTAGTCTCGATAGGCAAGTAGCGCAAAATGGGCTAGGGGTTAACAATGCAATGGCAAGGGGAATATACAATGGTGTCGTCGAGGTTACCGTCCTTTGCGATGATGAGTGGCGGTGTTCTTGATGTAGATACCAAGATGATGGAGACTCGTCCTGATAGAGGCAAAGGTGTCCCGTCTTTCGATGAGATGATGGATTTCGCTTTGGTGGAAGTCGACTTTGACGATCCGACTACGAATGTGCGAGGATGTCGCGCCTTAGCAATCGCTAAACCAACTCCGAGAGGCTTATAGTATGGTAGCAAAAAGGGTCAGCAATAATCAATTCAGAGATGCAAAGTTGAATAAACGCTCAACGACGGTACTGTGCTGGTCCTAGGCTAGACTGTGCTAGAGACGCGAGCCTAGAACACCAACAAAATCACGGCGCGACACGTAAACAAGGGAGGAGCACACTCTGAATTTTTTTTCTTTTTTTTGCACTTTTTTTCCTCTTTTTTTTTGGCTCCGCAACAAATTTTTTTCGAAAAAGTCTTCAAATGGTCTAAAAACTGCCTAGCCAGAATTTTCCAGACTTCTACCAACCCACTCTTCATCGAGCAAGACGACGACATGTCATCATATGTCACCAAGAGCCACCTCTTTGGTGCACAACGAGCGTTACATCAAGAGCAACAAGCAATGAACGACCGCATCGACAACCTCGCCACCGATTTGTGACTCTCCGAGCAACGTACAAGAGACTACTTCGACAACAAGCTCGACGCTCAAAAGCAAGAGAATGATGCAAGAATGGACGAGATCCGCGCCTTGTTGGTGAATCGTCCTCCTTCAACTTCTTCATACTCAAGACGGAGTCACTCAAGTCGATGTAGGGCGGAACCCTATGTGGACGATCTTTCACGTTTGGAGTGGATCCTATGGGGAACATGACGAACGAGCGGAAGAACACACAAAGAAACACGGGGAGGAACGCGAGAAACTCTAAACCGACAAGTAATCAATCACACAAGTGCTAGATCATCGAACACATAAGGTAGCACAAGATACAAAATCAACAAAGGAAAGATACAAAGGTAGACGTTCTTCTCCGTGAGGAGGTCTTGATGGTCTTCCCTCAATGTGATGATATGGTATGTATGCTATGGGAAGTATGATCACTAATGTGCATAAGTAACGTTGCCGGCAATACTCAAATGGCTAGTCTCGATAGGCAAGTAGCGCAAAATGGGCTAGGGGTTAACAATGCAATGGCAAGGGGAATATACAATGGTGTCGTCGAGGTTACCGTCCTTTGCGATGATGAGTGGCGGTGTTCTTGATGTAGATACCAAGATGATGGAGACTCGTCCTGATAGAGGCAAAGGTGTCCCGTCTTTCGATGAGATGATGGATTTCGCTTTGGTGGAAGTCGACTTTGACGATCCGACTACGAACGTGCGAGGATGTCGCGCCTTAGCAATCGCTAAACCAACTCCGAGAGGCTTATAGTATGGTAGCAAAAAGGGTCAGCAATAATCAATTCAGAGATGCAAAGTTGAATAAACGCTCAACGACGGTACTCTGCTGGTCCTAGGCTAGACTGTGCTAGAGACGCGAGCCTAGAACACCAACAAAATCACGGCGCGGCACGTAAACAAGGGAGGAGCACACTGTGAATTTTTTTTCTTTTTTTTTGCACTTTTTTTCCTCTTTTTTTTTTGCTCCGCAACAATTTTTTTTGAAAAAGTCTTCAAATGGTCTAAAAACTGCCTAGCCAGAATTTTCCAGACTACTACCAACCCACTCTTCATCGAGCAAGACGACGACATGTCATCATACGTCACCAAGAGCCACCTCTTTGGTGCACAACGAGCGTTACATCAAGAGCAACAAGCAATGAACGACCGCATCGACAACCTCGCCACCGATTTGTGACTCTCCGAGCAACGTACAAGAGACTACTTCGACAACAAGCTCGACGCTCAAAAGCAAGAGAATGATGCAAGAATGGACGAGATCCGCGCCTTGTTGGTGAATCGTCCTCCTTCAACTTCTTCATACTCAAGACGGAGTCACTCAAGTCGATGTAGGGCGGAACCCTATGTGGACGATCTTTCACGTTTGGAGTGGATCCTATGGGGAACATGACGAACGAGCGGAAGAACACACAAAGAAACACGGGGAGGAACGCGAGAAACTCTAAACCGACAAGTAATCAATCACACAAGGGCTAGATCATCAAACACATAAGGTAGCACAAGATACAAAATCAACAAAGGAAAGATACAAAGGTAGACGTTCTTCTCCGTGAGGAGGTCTTGATGGTCTTCCCTCAATGTGATGATATGGTATGTATGCTATGGGAAGTATGATCACTAATGTGCATAAGTAACGTTGCCGGCAATACTCAAATGGCTAGTCTCGATAGGCAAGTAGCGCAAAATGGGCTAGGGGTTAACAATGCAATGGCAAGGGGAATATACAATGGTGTCGTCGAGGTTACCGTCCTTTGCGATGATGAGTGGCGGTGTTCTTGATGTAGATACCAAGATGATGGAGACTCGTCCTGATAGAGGCAAAGGTGTCCCGTCTTTCGATGAGATGATGGATTTCGCTTTGGTGGAAGTCGACTTTGACGATCCGACTACGAACGTGCGAGGATGTCGCGCCTTAGCAATCGCTAAACCAACTCCGAGAGGCTTATTGATGAGGACATGACTACCTTGGATATGACCAAAAATATTGCATATATGCATATTTGTCAGGTGATTTATAGTGCAAACTATTCAATAATCTATTTATGTTATCCAGAACAAAAATACTTCACACACTTTTGTGTTTTGTCTAATTGCAGGTGTATGGGACATTTGTACAATCCACATATGAAGATAAGGAAGAAAGAGATGTTTATTTGCTGTCCAAAAAGTTCTCTCACGTCCCTTTTGGCCCAAGAGAAGATAGAGTCCAAGTCTCTCACGTTCTGGATTCAGATTCGGACTGCACAGACATACCTGACTCAAAACGCACACAAGTTTTTCATACGGACTCCGAATTGGATGATTCTTTTTTTGTTGGAAACTAGATTTCGTGCACTTTCCAACCCAATTGGAATCACCTTAAAATTCGTCCGGAGCGTTGAGTTGTGGATGAAACAATCTGATGCTGCAGCAGAATCCGAGTCAAACTACAAGTCCAAAGGTGTTACATCACCTCCACTTGGGCCCATTGGCCTTGTACGACCTAGATTTAGTTTTAGGCTGCCTTGGGACATCCTCCCACCTCCTTGGCCGCCACCCCTTGCTCCTATATAAGTAGATCCATCTAGTAGCTTTTCCTTGGGATTTGTTTAGTTAAAAGTTAGCCATTGCAACTTCGTGTGCTTCGTTTGTGTCCAACGACCAGACCAAGACCACTTTTCGGATCCCCACCATTATCAATACTTCATACATATTCGCGATATTCAGATTGCTTTTATCATATTCTTGCTTGTTCTTCGATTGCTTGCAGGAATAGACCTTCGTGGTCAGGTTGATCGTGCTCCGGCGTGGTCAATAACCTCTCGGAGTTGGTTTAGTGATTGCTAAGGCACAACGTCGTTGCACGTTTGTAGTCGGATCGTCAAAGTCGTCTCCACCAAATCGATAGTTATCATCTCATCGAAAGATCGGGACACCCCGCCTCTATCACTTATAGTATGGTAGCAAAAAGGGTCAGCAATAATCAATTCAGAGATGCAAAATTGAATAAACGCTCAACGACGGTACTGTGCTGGTCCTAGGCTAGACTGTGCTAGAGACGCGAGCCTAGAACACCAACAAAATCACGGCGCGGCACGTAAACAAGGGAGGAGCACACTCTGAATTTTTTTTTCTTTTTTTTTGCACTTTTTTTCCTCTTTTTTTTTTGCTCCGCAACAAATTTTTTTCGAAAAAGTCTTCAAATGGTCTAAAAATTGCCTAGCCAGAATTTTCCAGACTTCTACCAACCCACTCTTCATCGAGCAAGACGACGACATGTCATCATACGTCACCAAGAGCCACCTCTTTGGTGCACAACGAGCGTTACATCAAGAGCAACAAGCAATGAACGACCGCATCGACAACCTCGCCACCGATTTGTGACTCTCCGAGCAACGTACAAGAGACTACTTCGACAACAAGCTCGACGCTCAAAAGCAAGAGAATGATGCAAGAATGGACGAGATCCGCGCCTTGTTGGTGAATCGTCCTCCTTCAACTTCTTCATACTCAAGACGGAGTCACTCAAGTCGATGTAGGGCGGAACCCTATGTGGACGATCTTTCACGTTTGGAGTGGATCCTATGGGGAACATGACGAACGAGCGGAAGAACACACAAAGAAACACGGGGAGGAACGCGAGAAACTCTAAACCGACAAGTAATCAATCACACAAGGGCTAGATCATCGAACACATAAGGTAGCACAAGATACAAAATCAACAAAGGAAAGATACAAAGGTAGACGTTCTTCTCCGTGAGGAGGTCTTGATGGTCTTCCCTCAATGTGATGATATGGTATGTATGCTATGGGAAGTATGATCACTAATGTGCATAAGTAACGTTGCCGGCAATACTCAAATGGCTAGTCTCGATAGGCAAGTAGCGCAAAATGGGCTAGGGGTTAACAATGCAATGGCAAGGGGAATATACAATGGTGTCGTCGAGGTTACCGTCCTTTGCGATGATGAGTGGCGGTGTTCTTGATGTAGATACCAAGATGATGGAGACTCGTCCTGATAGAGGCAAAGGTGTCCCGTCTTTCGATGAGATGATGGATTTCGCTTTGGTGGAAGTCGACTTTGACGATCCGACTACGAATGTGCGAGGATGTCGCGCCTTAGCAATCGCTAAACCAACTCCGAGAGGCTTATAGTATGGTAGCAAAAAGGGTCAGCAATAATCAATTCAGAGATGCAAAGTTGAATAAACGCTCAACGACGGTACTGTGCTGGTCCTAGGCTAGACTGTGCTAGAGACGCGAGCCTAGAACACCAACAAAATCACGGCGCGACACGTAAACAAGGGAGGAGCACACTCTGAATTTTTTTTCTTTTTTTTTGTACTTTTTTCCTCTTTTTTTTGGCTCCGCAACAAATTTTTTTCGAAAAAGTCTTCAAATGGTCTAAAAACTGCCTAGCCAGAATTTTCCAGACTTCTACCAACCCACTCTTCATCGAGCAAGACGACGACATGTCATCATACGTCACCAAGAGCCACCTCTTTGGTGCACAACGAGCGTTACATCAAGAGCAACAAGCAATGAACGACCGCATCGACAACCTCGCCACCGATTTGTGACTCTCCGAGCAACGTACAAGAGACTACTTCGACAACAAGCTCGACGCTCAAAAGCAAGAGAATGATGCAAGAATGGACGAGATCCGCGCCTTGTTGGTGAATCGTCCTCCTTCAACTTCTTCATACTCAAGACGGAGTCACTCAAGTCGATGTAGGGCGGAACCCTATGTGGACGATCTTTCACGTTTGGAGTGGATCCTATGGGGAACATGACGAACGAGCGGAAGAACACACAAAGAAACACGGGGAGGAACGCGAGAAACTCTAAACCGACAAGTAATCAATCACACAAGGGCTAGATCATCGAACACATAAGGTAGCACAAGATACAAAATCAACAAAGGAAAGATACAATGGTAGACGTTCTTCTCCGTGAGGAGGTCTTGATGGTCTTCCCTCAATGTGATGATATGGTATGTATGCTATGGGAAGTATGATCACTAATGTGCATAAGTAACGTTGCCGGCAATACTCAAATGGCTAGTCTCGATAGGCAAGTAGCGCAAAATGGGCTAGGGGTTAACAATGCAATGGCAAGGGGAATATACAATGGTGTCGTCGAGGTTACCGTCCTTTGCGATGATGAGTGGCGGTGTTCTTGATGTAGATACCAAGATGATGGAGACTCGTCCTGATAGAGGCAAAGGTGTCCCGTCTTTCGATGAGATGATGGATTTCGCTTTGGTGGAAGTCGACTTTGACGATCCGACTACGAACGTGCGAGGATGTCGCGCCTTAGCAATCGCTAAACCAACTCCGAGAGGCTTATAGTATGGTAGCAAAAAGGGTCAGCAATAATCAATTCAGAGATGCAAAGTTGAATAAACGCTCAACGACGGTACTCTGCTGGTCCTAGGCTAGACTGTGCTAGAGACGCGAGCCTAGAACACCAACAAAATCACGGCGCGGCACGTAAACAAGGGAGGAGCACACTGTGAATTTTTTTTCTTTTTTTTTGCACTTTTTTTCCTCTTTTTTTTTGCTCCGCAACAATTTTTTTTGAAAAAGTCTTCAAATGGTCTAGAAACTGCCTAGCCAGAATTTTCCAGACTACTACCAACCCACTCTTCATCGAGCAAGACGACGACATGTCATCATACGTCACCAAGAGCCACCTCTTTGGTGCACAACGAGCGTTACATCAAGAGCAACAAGCAATGAACGATCGCATCGACAACCTCGCCACCGATTTGCGACTCTCCGAGCAACGTACAAGAGACTACTTCGACAACAAGCTCGACGCTCAAAAGCAAGAGAATGATGCAAGAATGGACGAGATCCGCGCCTTGTTGGTGAATCGTCCTCCTTCAACTTCTTCATACTCAAGACGGAGTCACTCAAGTCGATGTAGGGCGGAACCCTATGTGGACGATCTTTCACGTTTGGAGTGGATCCTATGGGGAACATGACGAACGAGCGGAAGAACACACAAAGAAACACGGGGAGGAACGCGAGAAACTCTAAACCGACAAGTAATCAATCACACAAGGGCTAGATCATCGAACACATAAGGTAGCACAAGATACAAAATCAACAAAGGAAAGATACAAAGGTAGACGTTCTTCTCCGTGAGGAGGTCTTGATGGTCTTCCCTCAATGTGATGATATGGTATGTATGCTATGGGAAGTATGATCACTAATGTGCATAAGTAACGTTGCCGGCAATACTCAAATGGCTAGTCTCGATAGGCAAGTAGCGCAAAATGGGCTAGGGGTTAACAATGCAATGGCAAGGGGAATATACAATGGTGTCGTCGAGGTTACCGTCCTTTGCGATGATGAGTGGCGGTGTTCTTGATGTAGATACCAAGATGATGGAGACTCGTCCTGATAGAGGCAAAGGTGTCCCGTCTTTCGATGAGATGATGGATTTCGCTTTGGTGGAAGTCGACTTTGACGATCCGACTACGAATGTGCGAGGATGTCGCGCCTTAGCAATCGCTAAACCAACTCCGAGAGGCTTATAGTATGGTAGCAAAAAGGGTCAGCAATAATCAATTCAGAGATGCAAAGTTGAATAAACGCTCAACGACGGTACTCTGCTGGTCCTAGGCTAGACTGTGCTAGAGACGCGAGCCTAGAACACCAACAAAATCACGGCGCGACACGTAAACAAGGGAGGAGCACACTCTGAATTTTTTTTTCTTTTTTTTTGCACTTTTTTTCCTCTTTTTTTTTGCTCCGCAACAATTTTTTTTCGAAAAAGTCTTCAAATGGTCTAAAAACTGCCTAGCCAGAATTTTCCAGACTTCTACCAACCCACTCTTCATCGAGCAAGACGACGACATGTCATCATACGTCACCAAGAGCCACCTCTTTGGTGCACAACGAGCGTTACATCAAGAGCAACAAGCAATGAACGACCGCATCGACAACCTCGCCACCGATTTGTGACTCTCCGAGCAACGTACAAGAGACTACTTCGACAACAAGCTCGACGCTCAAAAGCAAGAGAATGATGCAAGAATGGACGAGATCCGCGCCTTGTTGGTGAATCGTCCTCCTTCAACTTCTTCATACTCAAGACGGAGTCACTCAAGTCGATGTAGGGCGGAACCCTATGTGGACGATCTTTCACGTTTGGAGTGGATCCTATGGGGAACATGACGAACGAGCGGAAGAACACACAAAGAAACACGGGGAGGAACGCGAGAAACTTTAAACCGACAAGTAATCTATCACATAAGGGCTAGATCATCGAACACATAAGGTAGCACAAGATACAAAATCAACAAAGGAAAGATACAAAGGTAGACGTTCTTCTCCGTGAGGAGGTCTTGATGGTCTTCCCTCAATGTGATGATATGGTATGTATGCTATGGGAAGTATGATCACTAATGTGCATAAGTAACGTTGCCGGCAATACTCAAATGGCTAGTCTCGATAGGCAAGTAGCGCAAAATGGGCTAGGGGTTAACAATGCAATGGCAAGGGGAATATACAATGGTGTCGTCGAGGTTACCGTCCTTTGCGATGATGAGTGGCGGTGTTCTTGATGTAGATACCAAGATGATGGAGACTCGTCCTGATAGAGGCAAAGGTGTCCCGTCTTTCGATGAGATGATGGATTTCGCTTTGGTGGAAGTCGACTTTGACGATCCGACTACGAACGTGCGAGGATGTCGCGCCTTAGCAATCGCTAAACCAACTCCGAGAGGCTTATAGTATGGTAGCAAAAAGGGTCAGCAATAATCAATTCAGAGATGCAAAGTTGAATAAACGCTCAACGACGGTACTCTGCTGGTCCTAGGCTAGACTGTGCTAGAGACGCGAGCCTAGAACACCAACAAAATCACGGCGCGGCCCGTAAACAAGGGAGGAGCACACTGTGAATTTTTTTTCTTTTTTTTTTGCACTTTTTTTCCTCTTTTTTTTTGCTCCGCAACAATTTTTTTTTGAAAAAGTCTTCAAATGGTCTAAAAACTGCCTAGCCAGAATTTTCCAGACTACTACCAACCCACTCTTCATCGAGCAAGACGACGACATGTCATCATACGTCACCAAGAGCCACCTCTTTGGTGCACAACGAGCGTTACATCAAGAGCAACAAGCAATGAACGACCGCATCGACAACCTCGCCACCGATTTGTGACTCTCCGAGCAACGTACAAGAGACTACTTCGACAACAAGCTCGACGCTCAAAAGCAAGAGAATGATGCAAGAATGGACGAGATCCGCGCCTTGTTGGTGAATCGTCCTCCTTCAACTTCTTCATACTCAAGACGGAGTCACTCAAGTCGATGTAGGGCGGAACCCTATGTGGACGATCTTTCACGTTTGGAGTGGATCCTATGGGGAACATGACGAACGAGCGGAAGAACATACAAAGAAACACGGGGAGGAACGCGAGAAACTCTAAACCGACAAGTAATCAATCACACAAGGGCTAGATCATCGAACACATAAGGTAGCACAAGATACAAAATCAACAAAGGAAAGATACAAAGGTAGACGTTCTTCTCCGTGAGGAGGTCTTGATGGTCTTCCCTCAATGTGATGATATGGTATGTATGCTATGGGAAGTATGATCACTAATGTGCATAAGTAACGTTGCCGGCAATACTCAAATGGCTAGTCTCGATAGGCAAGTAGCGCAAAATGGGCTAGGGGTTAACAATGCAATGGCAAGGGGAATATACAATGGTGTCATCGAGGTTACCGTCTTTGCAATGATGAGTGGCGGTGTTCTTGATGTAGATACCAAGATGATGGAGACTCGTCCTGATAGAGGCAAAGGTGTCCCGTCTTTCGATGAGATGATGGATTTCGATTTGGTGGAAGTCGACTTTGACGATCCGACTACGAACGTGCGAGGACGTCGCGCCTTAGCAATCGCTAAACCAACTCCGAGAGGCTTATAGTATGGTAGCAAAAAGGGTCAGCAATAATCAATTCAGAGATGCAAAGTTGAATAAACGCTCAACGACGGTACTCTGCTGGTCCTAGGCTAGACTGTGCTAGAGACGCGAGCCTAGAACACCAACAAAATCACGGCGCGGCACGTAAACAAGGGAGGAGCACACTGTGAATTTTTTTTCTTTTTTTTTTGCACTTTTTTTCCTCTTTTTTTTTTGCTCCGCAACAAATTTTTTTTTGAAAAAGTCTTTAAATGGTCTAAAAACTGCCTAGCTAGAATTTTCCAGACTACTACCAACCCACTCTTCATCGAGCAAGACGACGACATGTCATCATACGTCACCAAGAGCCACCTCTTTGGTGCACAACGAGCGTTACATCAAGAGCAACAAGCAATGAACGACCGCATCGACAACCTCGCCACCGATTTGTGACTCTCCGAGCAACGTACAAGAGACTACTTCGACAACAAGCTCGACGCTCAAAAGCAAGAGAATGATGCAAGAATGGACGAGATCCGCGCCTTGTTGGTGAATCGTCCTCCTTCAACTTCTTCATACTCAAGACGGAGTCACTCAAGTCGATGTAGGGCGGAACCCTATGTGGACGATCTTTCACGTTTGGAGTGGATCCTATGGGGAACATGACGAACGAGCGGAAGAACACACAAAGAAACACGGGGAGGAACGCGAGAAACTCTAAACCGACAAGTAATCAATCACACAAGGGCTAGATCATCGAACACATAAGGTAGCACAAGATACAAAATCAACAAAGGAAAGATACAATGGTAGACGTTCTTCTCCGTGAGGAGGTCTTGATGGTCTTCCCTCAATGTGATGATATGGTATGTATGCTATGGGAAGTATGATCACTAATGTGCATAAGTAACGTTGCCGGCAATACTCAAATGGCTAGTCTCGATAGGCAAGTAGCGCAAAATGGGCTAGGGGTTAACAATGCAATGGCAAGGGGAATATACAATGGTGTCGTCGAGGTTACCGTCCTTTGCGATGATGAGTGGCGGTGTTCTTGATGTAGATACCAAGATGATGGAGACTCGTCCTGATAGAGGCAAAGGTGTCCCGTCTTTCGATGAGATGATGGATTTCGCTTTGGTGGAAGTCGACTTTGACGATCCGACTACGAACGTGCGAGGATGTCGCGCCTTAGCAATCGCTAAACCAACTCCGAGAGGCTTATAGTATGGTAGCAAAAAGGGTCAGCAATAATCAATTCAGAGATGCAAAGTTGAATAAACGCTCAACGACGGTACTCTGCTGGTCCTAGGCTAGACTGTGCTAGAGACGCGAGCCTAGAACACCAACAAAATCACGGCGCGGCACGTAAACAAGGGAGGAGCACACTGTGAATTTTTTTTCTTTTTTTTTTGCACTTTTTTTCCTCTTTTTTTTTGCTCCGCAACAATTTTTTTTGAAAAAGTCTTCAAATGGTCTAGAATCTGCCTAGCCAGAATTTTCCAGACTACTACCAACCCACTCTTCATCGAGCAAGACGACGACATGTCATCATACGTCACCAAGAGCCACCTCTTTGGTGCACAACGAGCGTTACATCAAGAGCAACAAGCAATGAACGATCGCATCGACAACCTCGCCACCGATTTGCGACTCTCCGAGCAACGTACAAGAGACTACTTCGACAACAAGCTCGAGGCTCAAAAGCAAGAGAATGATGCAAGAATGGACGAGATCCGCGCCTTGTTGGTGAATCGTCCTCCTTCAACTTCTTCATACTCAAGACGGAGTCACTCAAGTCGATGTAGGGCGGAACCCTATGTGGACGATCTTTCACGTTTGGAGTGGATCCTATGGGGAACATGACGAACGAGCGGAAGAACACACAAAGAAACACGGGGAGGAACGCGAGAAACTCTAAACCGACAAGTAATCAATCACACAAGGGCTAGATCATCGAACACATAAGGTAGCACAAGATACAAAATCAACAAAGGAAAGATACAAAGGTAGACGTTCTTCTCCGTGAGGAGGTCTTGATGGTCTTCCCTCAATGTGATGATATGGTATGTATGCTATGGGAAGTATGATCACTAATGTGCATAAGTAACGTTGCCGGCAATACTCAAATGGCTAGTCTCGATAGGCAAGTAGCGCAAAATGGGCTAGGGGTTAACAATGCAATGGCAAGGGGAATATACAATGGTGTCGTCGAGGTTACCGTCCTTTGCGATGATGAGTGGCGGTGTTCTTGATGTAGATACCAAGATGATGGAGACTCGTCCTGATAGAGGCAAAGGTGTCCCGTCTTTCGATGAGATGATGGATTTCGCTTTGGTGGAAGTCGACTTTGACGATCCGACTACGAATGTGCGAGGATGTCGCGCCTTAGCAATCGCTAAACCAACTCCGAGAGGCTTATAGTATGGTAGCAAAAAGGGTCAGCAATAATCAATTCAGAGATGCAAAGTTGAATAAACGCTCAACGACGGTACTGTGCTGGTCCTAGGCTAGACTGTGCTAGAGACGCGAGCCTAGAACACCAACAAAATCACGGCGCGACACGTAAACAAGGGAGGAGCACACTCTGAATTTTTTTTTCTTTTTTTTTGCACTTTTTTTCCTCTTTTTTTTTGCTCCGCAACAATTTTTTTTCGAAAAAGTCTTCAAATGGTCTAAAAACTGCCTAGCCAGAATTTTCCAGACTTCTACCAACCCACTCTTCATCGAGCAAGACGACGACATGTCATCATACGTCACCAAGAGCCACCTCTTTGGTGCACAACGAGCGTTACATCAAGAGCAACAAGCAATGAACGACCGCATCGACAACCTCGCCACCGATTTGTGACTCTCCGAGCAACGTACAAGAGACTACTTCGACAACAAGCTCGACGCTCAAAAGCAAGAGAATGATGCAAGAATGGACGAGATCCGCGCCTTGTTGGTGAATCGTCCTCCTTCAACTTCTTCATACTCAAGACGGAGTCACTCAAGTCGATGTAGGGCGGAACCCTATGTGGACGATCTTTCACGTTTGGAGTGGATCCTATGGGGAACATGACGAACGAGCGGAAGAACACACAAAGAAACACGGGGAGGAACGCGAGAAACTTTAAACCGACAAGTAATCTATCACATAAGGGCTAGATCATCGAACACATAAGGTAGCACAAGATACAAAATCAACAAAGGAAAGATACAAAGGTAGACGTTCTTCTCCGTGAGGAGGTCTTGATGGTCTTCCCTCAATGTGATGATATGGTATGTATGCTATGGGAAGTATGATCACTAATGTGCATAAGTAACGTTGCCGGCAATACTCAAATGGCTAGTCTCGATAGGCAAGTAGCGCAAAATGGGCTAGGGGTTAACAATGCAATGGCAAGGGGAATATACAATGGTGTCGTCGAGGTTACCGTCCTTTGCGATGATGAGTGGCGGTGTTCTTGATGTAGATACCAAGATGATGGAGACTCGTCCTGATAGAGGCAAAGGTGTCCCGTCTTTCGATGAGATGATGGATTTCGCTTTGGTGGAAGTCGACTTTGACGATCCGACTACGAACGTGCGAGGATGTCGCGCCTTAGCAATCGCTAAACCAACTCCGAGAGGCTTATAGTATGGTAGCAAAAAGGGTCAGCAATAATCAATTCAGAGATGCAAAGTTGAATAAACGCTCAACGACGGTACTCTGCTGGTCCTAGGCTAGACTGTGCTAGAGACGCGAGCCTAGAACACCAACAAAATCACGGCGCGGCCCGTAAACAAGGGAGGAGCACACTGTGAATTTTTTTTCTTTTTTTTTTGCACTTTTTTTCCTCTTTTTTTTTGCTCCGCAACAATTTTTTTTTGAAAAAGTCTTCAAATGGTCTAAAAACTGCCTAGCCAGAATTTTCCAGACTACTACCAACCCACTCTTCATCGAGCAAGACGACGACATGTCATCATACGTCACCAAGAGCCACCTCTTTGGTGCACAACGAGCGTTACATCAAGAGCAACAAGCAATGAACGACCGCATCGACAACCTCGCCACCGATTTGTGACTCTCCGAGCAACGTACAAGAGACTACTTCGACAACAAGCTCGACGCTCAAAAGCAAGAGAATGATGCAAGAATGGACGAGATCCGCGCCTTGTTGGTGAATCGTCCTCCTTCAACTTCTTCATACTCAAGACGGAGTCACTCAAGTCGATGTAGGGCGGAACCCTATGTGGACGATCTTTCACGTTTGGAGTGGATCCTATGGGGAACATGACGAACGAGCGGAAGAACATACAAAGAAACACGGGGAGGAACGCGAGAAACTCTAAACCGACAAGTAATCAATCACACAAGGGCTAGATCATCGAACACATAAGGTAGCACAAGATACAAAATCAACAAAGGAAAGATACAAAGGTAGACGTTCTTCTCCGTGAGGAGGTCTTGATGGTCTTCCCTCAATGTGATGATATGGTATGTATGCTATGGGAAGTATGATCACTAATGTGCATAAGTAACGTTGCCGGCAATACTCAAATGGCTAGTCTCGATAGGCAAGTAGCGCAAAATGGGCTAGGGGTTAACAATGCAATGGCAAGGGGAATATACAATGGTGTCATCGAGGTTACCGTCTTTGCAATGATGAGTGGCGGTGTTCTTGATGTAGATACCAAGATGATGGAGACTCGTCCTGATAGAGGCAAAGGTGTCCCGTCTTTCGATGAGATGATGGATTTCGATTTGGTGGAAGTCGACTTTGACGATCCGACTACGAACGTGCGAGGACGTCGCGCCTTAGCAATCGCTAAACCAACTCCGAGAGGCTTATAGTATGGTAGCAAAAAGGGTCAGCAATAATCAATTCAGAGATGCAAAGTTGAATAAACGCTCAACGACGGTACTGTGCTGGTCCTAGGCTAGACTGTGCTAGAGACGCGAGCCTAGAACACCAACAAAATCATGGCGCGGCACGTAAACAAGGGAGGAGCACACTCTGAATTGTTTTTTATTTTATTTTTGCACTTTTTTTCCTCTTTTTTTTTTGCTCCGCAACAAATTTTTTTCGAAAAAGTCTACAAATGGTCTAAAAACTGCCTAGCCAGAATTTTCCAGACTTCTACCAACCCACTCTTCATCGAGCAAGACGATGACATGTCATCATACGTCACCAAGAGCCACCTCTTTGGTGCACAACGAGCGTTACATCAAGAGCAACAAGCAATGAACGACCGCATCGACAACCTCGCCACCGATTTGTGACTCCCCGAGCAACGTACAAGAGACTACTTCGACAACAAGCTCGACGCTCAAAAGCAAGAGAATGATGCAAGAATGGACGAGATCCACGCCTTGTTGGTGAATCGTCCTCCTTCAACTTCTTCATACTCAAGACGGAGTCACTCAACTCGATGTAGGACGGAACCCTATGTGGACGATCTTTCACGTTTGGAGTGGATCCTATGGGGAACATGACGAACGAGCGGAAGAACACACAAAGAAACACGGGGAGGAACGCGAGAAACTCTAAACCGACAAGTAATCAATCACACAAGGGCTAGATCATCGAACACATAAGGTAGCACAAGATACAAAATCAACAAAGGAAAGATACAAAGGTAGACGTTCTTCTCCGTGAGGAGGTCTTGATGGTCTTCCCTCAATGTGATGATATGGTATGTATGCTATGGGAAGTATGATCACTAATGTGCATAAGTAACGTTGCCGGCAATACTCAAATGGCTAGTCTCGATAGGCAAGTAGCGCAAAATGGGCTAGGGGTTAACAATGCAATGGCAAGGGGAATATACAATAGTGTCGTCGAGGTTACCGTCCTTTGCGATGATGAGTGGCGGTGTTCTTGATGTAGATACCAAGATGATGGAGACTCGTCCTGATAGAGGCAAAGGTGTCCCGTCTTTCGGTGAGATGATGGATTTCGCTTTGGTGGAAGTCGACTTTGACGATCCGACTACGAACGTGCGAGGACGTCGCGCCTTAGCAATCGCTAAACCAACTCCGAGAGGTTATTGACCACGCCGGAGCACGATCAACCTGACCACGAGGGTCTGTTTCCTGCGAGCAAACGAAGAACAAGCAAGAAACTGAGATTGCAATCTGGATATTGCGAATATAAGATGAAAGCTTTATTGATCAAGGTGGGGTTCTGTGACGCCTTTGTCTGGTCGTTGAACACAAACGAAGTACGCGAAGTTGCAGCTATGGCAAACTTTTAATCTAAACAAAACCCAAAGTCTAAACGGTGCCCTAAGGGCTGTATATATGGAGGAAGAGAGGGGGAATTTCGTGGCCCTTGGTGGAGGGGTCCGAAACCAACCCTATCTCTTGTTTCCCCACACATACGGACTCTAAAAATAGCCTATACTTATGTATTTCGAAATTACAAGGGCCTGGCCCAATAAAAAGGTGACGCAGCACCTATAATAGCCTCGGGACGAAATTTATGAAGTGGCATCTTGTATATTTCGTCCAAGGCTTCATGCACCCATTATGGTGGCTTCAAAGTCCTGAAATCATCACTTGTATCTCCATTCTTGTTCCCCTTGCGCAAGGCATCATCTCCATGCTTGTTCCAATGTTCATCCTTCTCCAAGCTAGGCCCTTCATTTGTAAGCAAAACAAATGTATCCAATTTAGGCAGCATCATATTCTCATGAACATTAGAATCATTACCAAGAAACGAAAGTACCTGATAATTTAATTGGCGTGCGCGAGCTCTAGTAATTGGTCCCGTATATGTAGCAGTAGGGGCCGTGGGTGTAACAATGGTATTGATGTCCTCATCATCCTCCCCTTCTTGAAATGAAGTCGTCCTCGACGGAAGCTCATCTTCCTCACCCAAATAAGGCTTCAAATCTGCAATGTTAAAAGTGGGACTAACCCCAAAATCTGCAGGCAGCTCAAGTTTATATGCATTATCATTTACTTTCTACAACACCTTAAAGGGACCAGCAGCACGTGGCATTAGCTTTGATTTGCGCAAATTAGGAAATCTATCCTTACGCAAATGTAACCAAACAAGATCTCCAGGTGCAAACACAACATGTTTTCTACCCTTATCTCCAGCAAGTTTATATTTAGCATTCATACGCTCAATGTTTTCCTTAGTTAACTCATGCATTTTTAAAATCAATTCAGCACGTTCTTTAGCATCAAAATTAACCTTCTCCGAAGATGGAAGAGGCAACAAATCAATAGGTGCACGAGGTAGGAAACCATACACAACTTCAAAAGGGCACATCTTAGTAGTAGAATGCAATGAACGATTATAAGCAAATTCAATATGAGGCAAGCATTCCTCCACATTTTCTTATTATTCTTCAAAACAGCCCTAAGCATAGTAGACAATGTTCTATTGACTACTTCAGTTTGTCCATCAGTTTGAGGGTGACAAGTAGTACTAAAAAGCAGTTTAGTCCCCAACTTAGCCCATAAACATCTCCAAAAGTGGCTAACAAATTTAGTATCACGATCTGAAACAATAGTATTTGGCACACCATGCAAGCGAATAATTTCACGAAAGAACAAATTAGCAACATTAACAGCATCATCGCTTTTATGACATGGTATAAAGTGTGCCATTTTCGAGAATCTATCCACGACAACAAATATGCTATCCCTCCCCTTCTTTGTTCTAGGTAAACCTAAAACAAAGTCCATAGATATATCCTCCCAAGGAACACTAGGTACAGGCAAAGGCATATATAAACCATGAGGATTGAGTCGTGACTTAGCTTTTTGACATGTAGTGCAGCGAGCTATAAAACGCTCAACATCCCGTCTCATCTTTGGCCAAAAGAAATGTGTAGCAAGTACGTCCTCCGTCTTCTTCACGCCAAAGTGTCCCATTAGTCCTCCTCCATGCGCCTCCTGCAACAACAAAAGACGAACGGAGCTAGCTGGAATGCATAGCTTGTTAGCACGGAACACAAATCCATCATTAACGACGAACTTGTTCCATGTTCTTCCTTCTTTACAATTCTGCAATACATCTTTAAAATCAGCATCATGCACATATTGATCTTTGATGGTCTCCAAACCAAATATTTTAAAGTCAAGTTGTGAAAGCATAGTATAGCGACGAGACAATGCATCAGCAATAACATTTTCTTTACCCTTCTTGTGCTTAATGACATAAGGGAAAGTCTCAATGAATTCAACCCATTTAGCATGTCTATGATTCAGTTTAGCTTGACTTTTAATATGTTTCAAAGATTCATGATCAGAATGTATAACAAATTCTTTGGGCCACAAATAATGTTGCCATGTTTCTAAAGTCTGAACAAGAGCATATAATTCTTTATCATAAGTAGAATAATTCAGACTAGGCCCACTCAATTTTTTAGAAAAGTATGCAACAGGTTTGCCATCTTGTAATAACACACCTCCTAATCCAATTCCACTAGCATCACATTCAAGCTCAAAAGTCTTATTAAAATCAGGAAGTTGGAGTAAAGGAGCATGTGTCAACTTATCTTTCAATACCATGAAGGCTTCTTCCTGTGCGGTACCCCAAACAAAAGGCACATCCTTCTTTGTAAGCTCGTTGAGAGGTGCAGCAATGGTGCTGAAATCTCTCACAAAACGCCTATAGAATCCAGCGAGGCCAAGAAAACTCCTCACTTGTGTGACCGTTTTGGGCTGCGGCCAACTCTCAATAGCTTCAATCTTGGCTTTGTCAACTTCAATTCCCTGTGGAGTAAAAACATAGCCAAGAAAAGATACCCGGTCGGTGCAAAAGGTGCACTTCCCAAGGTTACCAAACAAACGTGCATCATGTAGAGCAATAAAAACAGCACGTAAATGTTCCAAATGTTCTTCCAAAGATTTGCTATAAATCAGTATATCATCAAAATAGACTACCACAAATCGTCCAATGAAAGAACGTAAAACTTCGTTCATTAGTCTCATGAAAGTACTAGGCGCATTAGTTAACACAAAAGGCATGACTAACCACTCATATAAACCAAACTTAGTTTTAAATGTTGTTTTCCATTCATCACCCAATTTCATACGAATTTGATGGTATCCACTACGCAAATCAACTTTGGAGAATATTGTAGAGCCACTCAATTCATCAAGCATATCATCTAGCCTAGGAATAGGATGACGATAACGAATAGTAATATTATTAATGCCTCTACAATCAACACACATACGTGACGTACCATCCTTTTTAGGCACTAGTATAATAGGAACAGCACAAGGACTAAGAGATTCGCGTATATAACCTTTGTCGAGAAGCTCCTATACTTGACGCATAATCTCCTTCGTCTCCTCTGGATTGGTACGGTATGGTGCACGGTTGGGTAGCGATGCACCAGGAATTAAGTCAATTTGATGCTCAATCCCTCGAATGGGTGGTAATCGGGGTGGCACGTCTTGTGGAAAGACGTCAGCGAACTCCTGCATAATGTTAGTGACAGCAGGGGGCAAAGAGGAAGGCACGTCCTCGAATGAAAATAATGCCTCTTTGCACACAAAAGCATAGCAAACAGATTTGCTGAAATCTAGCTCATCAATATCAGATTTGGTGGCAAATAAACATGCACTTTTCAATTTAATTTCAGAAGCAACACTAGATGGTTTATTATTAGGCTGCATTTGTTGCTCAAATTCTTTTGCCACAATCTGATTTTCACTCTTATTCTTCTCCTGTTTTGCTTTATTAGTTCTATTAATATCATCTTTCAAAATGGAATCAGGAGTCATAGGAAGCAAAGTAATATTTTTATCCTTATGAACAAGAGTATAGTGATTGTTTCTACCATGGTGTACAGAATTTTTATCAAATTGCCATGGTCTACCAAGTAATAAGGAACATGCTTGCATAGGTACCACATCACAATCAACATAATCAGCATATGTAGAGATACTAAAATGCACACGAACAGTACGTGTTCCCTTAACCTTGCCGCTGTTGTTGAACCATTGGATGTAGTAAGGATGTGGATGTGGTCTTGTGGTGAGAGAAAGCTTCTCCACCATCTCCATGCTAGCCAAGTTGTTGCAGCTCCCTCCATCTATGATGACGCACACAGAACGTTCTTTCACAACTCCCTTGGTATGGAACAAATTGTGCCTCTGATTTTGCTCAGCTTGTGTGACCTACACACTCAAAACACGTTGAGCAACTAAACATTCATACCTGTCAGCGTCTTCAGGAGCCATGTATTGCGTCTCATGATCAGAATCATCTCCACCGTGTTCGTCACGTGTAATAAGAGCCAAAGTCTCCTCATCATAGTCACTAGCAGACTCATACCCACCATCCTCAGTAACAATCATCACACGCTTAGATGGACATTCTCTCGCATAATGACCTCCACCCTTGCAACGTCGACAAATAATATCATGTGTTTGCCCTGTTGATGCCATGGATGAAGAAGAGCTCTTTGCAGGCCCAGAAGGTGTGCTCTTGGCAGATAGTGGTGATTGTGCCTGCTTTATTGTATCACGGTTGGAGGTGGCAACTGACGGAGGCGCCAGTGTAGCAGAACGTGTGGAAGTAGATGATGCACGTGGTGTCCATGATGAAGGTCGACCTGCAGAAAAGTTAGTCCGCGCCAATGCCTGTCGATCCTGCACTTCACGTTCAACTTTACAAGCAAGATGGAATAAACGAGTGATATTAGTATACTCCTTATAGTCTAGAATGGTCTGAATCTCTCTATTTAATCCACCCAGAAAACGTGCAAGCATAGCTTCATTCTCCTCAACAATACCACATCTAATCATGCCAGTTTGTAATTCCTGATAATATTCTTCTACAGAATTTTTTCCTTGTCTTAAGCGCTGTAATTTTTGAAGCAATTCACGTTGATAATATGGTGGAACCCAACGAGTATGCATAGCAGTTTTCAAAGCAGCCCAAGTAGCGGGAATAGGATATAATCTACAATGTTCAGACCACCATACACATGCAAAACTAGTGAAAGCACAAACAGCAGCAACAACCCGTCTCTCCTCGGGATATTGTAAACATGTAAAACGTTGTTCAGTTTCTAACTCCCAAGTAAGATATATATCAGGAACATATCTACCCTCAAATGGTGGAATATTCAATTTCAGTTTAGGAATATGGACATCATCTCGTACCTGAGGTGGTGGTGCAGGCCTACCATTACGAATATATACCTGAGGTCGACCTGGTGGTGGTGGTGCTGGTGGCTGCACGTAGTGCTGATTTTGATCAACCTCATCCTCATAATCGCCCGCATACTCATCATCCTCCTGGGTACCAGCAGCAGCAGTAGCAGGGGCCAATGAAGCATCAACAACATGAACAGCAGCACCAGAAGTTTGGCCATCCTCAATAGGAACATGCTTCGCTCGTCCATACTGATTCGAAAGGATGCGTTGTTGTTGTTGTTGTTGTTGTTGTTGTTGGAGAGGTGCGTTAGGTGCAGCGGGTGGTGGTGGTGGAAGACGCGCGAGCAATTCATTAAACTTGTTATCGAGCTTTGTTTCGAACGTCTTTTCCATGCCATCTATCTTCTCCATGGCCTCTTCAAATCTGTTTAGCACATCTTGCACCTGTCCACTCATCATTTGCTGAAATTTATCATGCAAATCCTTATTCGTCATGTTCTCCCAGTCAGTCTCGTCGGCTTGTGATCCTGGCATGGTTAGCAGCAATAGAAACACACAAGAATATGATCCTACAGACTACTAACAAGAGGTGGTGGTGGGTGTCACAAATCCGTCAAGCAAATCTCAAATTCTTACCAGTTCTTACCCAGCAGCAGGCGGTGTTCGGCAACCGTTGTAGTCAAAAACTCTCAAAGCTTGGATAGAGCGATTACCAGGGAGAGTCAAACACACGACGTAGATGTATGTGGAGCTGGGAAGGCTTATAGTATGGTAGCAAAAAGGGTCAGCAATAACCAATTCAGAGATGCAAAGTTGAATAAACGCTCAACGACGGTACTGTGCTGGTCCTAGGCTAGACTGTGCTAGAGACGCGAGCCTAGAACACCAACAAAATCACGGCGCGGCACGTAAACAAGGGAGGAGCACACTCTGAATTTTTTTTCTTTTTTTTTGCACTTTTTTTCCTCTTTTTTTTTGCTCCGCAACAATTTTTTTTCGAAAAAGTCTTCAAATGGTCTAAAAACTGCCTAGCCAGAATTTTCCAGACTTCTACCAACCCACTCTTCATCGAGCAAGACGACGACATGTCATCATACGTCACCAAGAGCCACCTCTTTGGTGCACAACGAGCGTTACATCAAGAGCAACAAGCAATGAACGACCGCATCGACAACCTCGCCACCGATTTGTGACTCTCCGAGCAACGTACAAGAGACTACTTCGACAACAAGCTCGACGCTCAAAAGCAAGAGAATGATGCAAGAATGGACGAGATCCGCGCCTTGTTGGTGAATCGTCCTCCTTCAACTTCTTCATACTCAAGACGGAGTCACTCAAGTCGATGTAGGGCGGAACCCTATGTGGACGATCTTTCACGTTTGGAGTGGATCCTATGGGGAACATGACGAACGAGCGGAAGAACACACAAAGAAACACGGGGAGGAACGCGAGAAACTCTAAACCGACAAGTAATCAATCACACAAGGGCTAGATCATCGAACACATAAGGTAGCACAAGATACAAAATCAACAAAGGAAAGATACAAAGGTAGACGTTCTTCTCCGTGAGGAGGTCTTGATGGTCTTCCCTCAATGTGATGATATGGTATGTATGCTATGGGAAGTATGATCACTAATGTGCATAAGTAACGTTGCCGGCAATACTCAAATGGCTAGTCTCGATAGGCAAGTAGCGCAAAATGGGCTAGGGGTTAACAATGCAATGGCAAGGGGAATATACAATGGTGTCGTCGAGGTTACCGTCCTTTGCGATGATGAGTGGCGGTGTTCTTGATGTAGATACCAAGATGATGGAGACTCGTCCTGATAGAGGCAAAGGTGTCCCATCTTTCGATGAGATGATGGATTTCGCTTTGGTGGAAGTCGACTTTGACGATCCGACTACGAACGTGCGAGGATGTCGCGCCTTAGCAATCGCTAAACCAACTCCGAGAGGCTTATAGTATGGTAGCAAAAAGGGTCAGCAATAATCAATTCAGAGATGCAAAGTTGAATAAACGCTCAACGACGGTACTGTGCTGGTCCTAGGCTAGACTGTGCTAGAGACGCGAGCCTAGAACACCAACAAAATCACGGCGCGGCACGTAAACAAGGGAGGAGCACACTCTGAATTTTTTTTTCTTTTTTTTTGCACTTTTTTTCCTCTTTTTTTTTTGCTCCGCAACAACTTTTTTTTGAAAAAGTCTACAAATGGTCTAAAAACTGCCTAGCCAGAATTTTCCAGACTTCTACCAACCCACTCTTCATCGAGCAAGACGACGACATGTCATCATACGTCACCAAGAGCCACCTCTTTGGTGCACAACGAGCGTTACATCAAGAGCAACAAGCAATGAACGACCGCATCGACAACCTCGCCACCGATTTGTGACTCTCCGAGCAACGTACAAGAGACTACTTCGACAACAAGCTCGACGCTCAAAAGCAAGAGAATGATGCAAGAATGGACGAGATCCGCGCCTTGTTGGTGAATCGTCCTCCTTCAACTTCTTCATACTCAAGACGGAGTCACTCAAGTCGATGTAGGGCGGAACCCTATGTGGACGATCTTTCACGTTTGGAGTGGATCCTATGGGGAACATGACGAACGAGCAGAAGAACACACAAAGAAACACGGGGAGGAACGCGAGAAACTCTAAACCGACAAGTAATCAATCACACAAGGGCTAGATCATCGAACACATAAGGTAGCACAAGATACAAAATCAACAAAGGAAAGATACAAAGGTAGACTTTCTTCTCCGTGAGGAGGTCTTGATGGTCTTCCCTCAATGTGATGATATGGTATGTATGCTATGGGAAGTATGATCACTGATGTGCATAAGTAACGTTGCCGGCAATACTCAAATGGCTAGTCTCGATAGGCAAGTAGCGCAAAATGGGCTAGGGGTTAACAATGCAATGGCAAGGGGAATATACAATGGTGTCGTCGAGGTTACCGTCCTTTGCGATGATGAGTGGCGGTGTTCTTGATGTAGATACCAAGATGATGGAGACTCGTCCTGATAGAGGCAAAGGTGTCCCGTCTTTCGATGAGATGATGGATTTCGCTTTGGTGGAAGTCGACTTTGACGATCCGACTACGAACGTGCGAGGATGTCGCGCCTTAGCAATCGCTAAACCAACTCCGAGAGGCTTATAGTATGGTAGCAAAAAGGGTCAGCAATAATCAATTCAGAGATGCAAAGTTGAATAAACGCTCAACGACGGTACTATGCTGGTCCTAGGCTAGACTGTGCTAGAGACGCGAGCCTAGAACACCAACAAAATCATGGCGCGGCACGTAAACAAGGGAGGAGCACACTCTGAATTTTTTTTCTTTTTTTTTGCACTTTTTTTCCTCTTTTTTTTTTTGCTCCGCAACAAATTTTTTTCGAAAAAGTCTACAAATGGTCTAAAAACTGCCTAGCCAGAATTTTCCAGACTTCTACCAACCCACTCTTCATCGAGCAAGACGACGACATGTCATCATACGTCACCAAGAGCCACCTCTTTGGTGCACAACGAGCGTTACATCAAGAGCAACAAGCAATGAACGACCGCATCGACAACCTCGCCACCGATTTGTGACTCTCCGAGCAACGTACAAGAGACTACTTCGACAACAAGCTCGACGCTCAAAAGCAAGAGAATGATGCAAGAATGGACAAGATCCGCGCCTTGTTGGTGAATCGTCCTCCTTCAACTTCTTCATACTCAAGACGGAGTCACTCAAGTCGATGTAGGGCGGAACCCTATGTGGACGATCTTTCACGTTTGGAGTGGATCCTATGGGGAACATGACGAACGAGCGGAAGAACACACAAAGAAACACGGGGAGGAACGCGAGAAACTCTAAACCGACAAGTAATCAATCACACAAGGGCTAGATCATCGAACACATAAGGTAGCACAAGATACAAAATCAACAAAGGAAAGATATAAAGGTAGACGTTCTTCTCCGTGAGGAGGTCTTGATGGTCTTCCCTCAATGTGATGATATGGTATGTATGCTATGGGAAGTATGATCACTAATGTGCATAAGTAACGTTGCCGGCAATACTCAAATGGCTAGTCTCGATAGGCAAGTAGCGCAAAATGGGCTAGGGGTTAACAATGCAATGGCAACGGGAATATACAATGGTGTCGTCGAGGTTACCGTCCTTTGCGATGATGAGTGGCGGTGTTCTTGATGTAGATACCAAGATGATGGAGACTCGTCCTGATAGAGGCAAAGGTGTCCCGTCTTTCGATGAGATGATGGATTTCGCTTTGGTGGAAGTCGACTTTGACGATCCGACTACGAACGTGCGAGGACGTCGCGCCTTAGCAATCGCTAAACCAACTCTGAGAGGATTATAGTATGGTAGCAAAAAGGGTCAGCAATAATCAATTCAGAGATGCAAAGCTGAATAAACGCTCAACGATGGTACTGTGCTGGTCCTAGGCTAGACTGTGCTAGAGACGCGAGCCTAGAACACCAACAAAATCACGGCGCGGCACGTAAACAAGGGAGGAGCACACTCTGAATTTTTTTTTCTTTTTTTTTTGCACTTTTTTTCCTCTTTTTTTTTTGCTCCGCAACAAATTTTTTTCGAAAAAGTCTACAAATGGTCTAAAAACTGCCTAGCCAGAATTTTCCAGACTTCTACCAACCCACTCTTCATCGAGCAAGACGACGACATGTCATCATACGTCACCAAGAGCCACCTCTTTGGTGCACAACGAGCGTTACATCAAGAGCAACAAGCAATGAACGACCGCATCGACAACCTCGCCACCGATTTGTGACTCTCCGAGCAACATACAAGAGACTACTTCGACAACAAGCTCGACGCTCAAAAGCAAGAGAATGATGCAAGAATGGACGAGATCCGCGCCTTGTTGGTGAATCGTCCTCCTTCAACTTCTTCATACTCAAGACGGAGTCACTCAAGTCGATGTAGGGCGGAACCCTATGTGGACGATCTTTCACGTTTGGAGTGGATCCTATGGGGAACATGACGAACGAGCGGAAGAACACACAAAGAAACACGGGGAGGAACGCGAGAAACTCTAAACCGACAAGTAATCAATCACACAAGGGCTAGATCATCGAACACATAAGGTAGCACAAGATACAAAATCAACAAAGGAAAGATACAAAGGTAGACGTTCTTCTCCGTGAGGAGGTCTTGATGGTCTTCCCTCAATGTGATGATATGGTATGTATGCTATGGGAAGTATGATCACTAATGTGCATAAGTAACGTTGCCGGCAATACTCAAATGGCTAGTCTCGATAGGCAAGTAGCGCAAAATGGGCTAGGGGTTAACAATGCAATGGCAAGGGGAATATACAATGGTGTCGTCGAGGTTACCGTCCTTTGTGATGATGAGTGGCGGTGTTCTTGATGCAGATACCAAGATGATGGAGACTCGTCCTAATAGAGGCAAAGGTGTCCCGTCTTTCGATGAGATGATGGATTTCGCTTTGGTGGAAGTCGACTTTGACGATCCGACTACGAACGTGCGAGGACGTCGCGCCTTAGTAATCGCTAAACCAACTCCGAGAGGCTTATAGTATGGTAGCAAAAAGGGTCAGCAATAATCAATTCAGAGATGCAAAGTTGAATAAACGCTCAACGACGGTACTGTGCTGGTCCTAGGCTAGACTGTGCTAGAGACGCGAGCCTAGAACACCAACAAAATCACGGCGCGGCACGTAAACAAGGGAGGAGCACACTCTGAATTTTTTTTTCTTTTTTTTGCACTTTTTTTCCTCTTTTTTTTTTGCTCCGCAACAACTTTTTTTCGAAAAAGTCTACAAATGGTCTAAAAACTGCCTAGCCAGAATTTTCCAGACTTCTACCAACCCACTCTTCATCGAGCAAGACGACGACATGTCATCATACGTCACCAAGAGCCACCTCTTTGGTGCACAACGAGCGTTACATCAAGAGCAACAAGCAATGAACGACCGCATCGACAACCTCGCCACCGATTTGTGACTCTCCGAGCAACGTACAAGAGACTACTTCGACAACAAGCTCGACGCTCAAAAGCAAGAGAATGATGCAAGAATGGACGAGATCCGCGCCTTGTTGGTGAATCGTCCTCCTTCAACTTCTTCATACTCAAGACGGAGTCACTCAAGTCGATGTAGGGCGGAACCCTATGTGGACGATCTTTCACGTTTGGAGTGGATCCTATGGGGAACATGACGAACGAGCAGAAGAACACACAAAGAAACACGGGGAGGAACGCGAGAAACTCTAAACCGACAAGTAATCAATCACACAAGGGCTAGATCATCGAACACATAAGGTAGCACAAGATACAAAATCAACAAAGGAAAGATACAAAGGTAGACTTTCTTCTCCGTGAGGAGGTCTTGATGGTCTTCCCTCAATGTGATGATATGGTATGTATGCTATGGGAAGTATGATCACTGATGTGCATAAGTAACGTTGCCGGCAATACTCAAATGGCTAGTCTCGATAGGCAAGTAGCGCAAAATGGGCTAGGGGTTAACAATGCAATGGCAAGGGGAATATACAATGGTGTCGTCGAGGTTACCGTCCTTTGCGATGATGAGTGGCGGTGTTCTTGATGTAGATACCAAGATGATGGAGACTCGTCCTGATAGAGGCAAAGGTGTCCCGTCTTTCGATGAGATGATGGATTTCGCTTTGGTGGAAGTCGACTTTGACGATCCGACTACGAACGTGCGAGGATGTCGCGCCTTAGCAATCGCTAAACCAACTCCGAGAGGCTTATAGTATGGTAGCAAAAAGGGTCAGCAATAATCAATTCAGAGATGCAAAGTTGAATAAACGCTCAACGACGGTACTATGCTGGTCCTAGGCTAGACTGTGCTAGAGACGCGAGCCTAGAACACCAACAAAATCATGGCGCGGCACGTAAACAAGGGAGGAGCACACTCTGAATTTTTTTTCTTTTTTTTTGCACTTTTTTTCCTCTTTTTTTTTTTGCTCCGCAACAAATTTTTTTCGAAAAAGTCTACAAATGGTCTAAAAACTGCCTAGCCAGAATTTTCCAGACTTCTACCAACCCACTCTTCATCGAGCAAGACGACGACATGTCATCATACGTCACCAAGAGCCACCTCTTTGGTGCACAACGAGCGTTACATCAAGAGCAACAAGCAATGAACGACCGCATCGACAACCTCGCCACCGATTTGTGACTCTCCGAGCAACGTACAAGAGACTACTTCGACAACAAGCTCGACGCTCAAAAGCAAGAGAATGATGCAAGAATGGACAAGATCCGCGCCTTGTTGGTGAATCGTCCTCCTTCAACTTCTTCATACTCAAGACGGAGTCACTCAAGTCGATGTAGGGCGGAACCCTATGTGGACGATCTTTCACGTTTGGAGTGGATCCTATGGGGAACATGACGAACGAGCGGAAGAACACACAAAGAAACACGGGGAGGAACGCGAGAAACTCTAAACCGACAAGTAATCAATCACACAAGGGCTAGATCATCGAACACATAAGGTAGCACAAGATACAAAATCAACAAAGGAAAGATATAAAGGTAGACGTTCTTCTCCGTGAGGAGGTCTTGATGGTCTTCCCTCAATGTGATGATATGGTATGTATGCTATGGGAAGTATGATCACTAATGTGCATAAGTAACGTTGCCGGCAATACTCAAATGGCTAGTCTCGATAGGCAAGTAGCGCAAAATGGGCTAGGGGTTAACAATGCAATGGCAAGGGGAATATACAATGGTGTCGTCGAGGTTACCGTCCTTTGCGATGATGAGTGGCGGTGTTCTTGATGTAGATACCAAGATGATGGAGACTCGTCCTGATAGAGGCAAAGGTGTCCCGTCTTTCGATGAGATGATGGATTTCGCTTTGGTGGAAGTCGACTTTGACGATCCGACTACGAACGTGCGAGGACGTCGCGCCTTAGCAATCGCTAAACCAACTCTGAGAGGATTATAGTATGGTAGCAAAAAGGGTCAGCAATAATCAATTCAGAGATGCAAAGCTGAATAAACGCTCAACGATGGTACAGTGCTGGTCCTAGGCTAGACTGTGCTAGAGACGCGAGCCTAGAACACCAACAAAATCACGGCGCGGCACGTAAACAAGGGAGGAGCACACTCTGAATTTTTTTTTCTTTTTTTTTTGCACTTTTTTTCCTCTTTTTTTTTTGCTCCGCAACAAATTTTTTTCGAAAAAGTCTACAAATGGTCTAAAAACTGCCTAGCCAGAATTTTCCAGACTTCTACCAACCCACTCTTCATCGAGCAAGACGACGACATGTCATCATACGTCACCAAGAGCCACCTCTTTGGTGCACAACGAGCGTTACATCAAGAGCAACAAGCAATGAACGACCGCATCGACAACCTCGCCACCGATTTGTGACTCTCCGAGCAACATACAAGAGACTACTTCGACAACAAGCTCGACGCTCAAAAGCAAGAGAATGATGCAAGAATGGACGAGATCCGCGCCTTGTTGGTGAATCGTCCTCCTTCAACTTCTTCATACTCAAGACGGAGTCACTCAAGTCGATGTAGGGCGGAACCCTATGTGGACGATCTTTCACGTTTGGAGTGGATCCTATGGGGAACATGACGAACGAGCGGAAGAACACACAAAGAAACACGGGGAGGAACGCGAGAAACTCTAAACCGACAAGTAATCAATCACACAAGGGCTAGATCATCGAACACATAAGGTAGCACAAGATACAAAATCAACAAAGGAAAGATACAAAGGTAGACGTTCTTCTCCGTGAGGAGGTCTTGATGGTCTTCCCTCAATGTGATGATATGGTATGTATGCTATGGGAAGTATGATCACTAATGTGCATAAGTAACGTTGCCGGCAATACTCAAATGGCTAGTCTCGATAGGCAAGTAGCGCAAAATGGGCTAGGGGTTAACAATGCAATGGCAAGGGGAATATACAATGGTGTCGTCGAGGTTACCGTCCTTTGTGATGATGAGTGGCGGTGTTCTTGATGCAGATACCAAGATGATGGAGACTCGTCCTAATAGAGGCAAAGGTGTCCCGTCTTTCGATGAGATGATGGATTTCGCTTTGGTGGAAGTCGACTTTGACGATCCGACTACGAACGTGCGAGGACGTCGCGCCTTAGTAATCGCTAAACCAACTCCGAGAGGCTTATAGTATGGTAGCAAAAAGGGTCAGCAATAATCAATTCAGAGATGCAAAGTTGAATAAACGCTCAACGACGGTACTGTGCTGGTCCTAGGCTAGACTGTGCTAGAGACGCGAGCCGAGAACACCAACAAAATCACGGCGCGACACGTAAACAAGGGAGGAGCACACTCTGAATTTTTTTCTTTTTTTTTGCACTTTTTTTCCTCTTTTTTTTTTTGCTCCGCAACAAATTTTTTTCGAAAAAGTCTTCAAATGGTTTAAAAACTGCCTAGCCAGAATTTTCTAGACTTCTACCAACCCACTCTTCATCGAGCAAGACGACGACATGTCATCATACGTCACCAAGAGCCACCTCTTTGGTGCACAACGAGCGTTACATCAAGAGCAACAAGCAATGAACGACCGCATCGACAACCTCGCCACCGATTTGTGACTCTCCGAGCAACGTACAAGAGACTACTTCGACAACAAGCTCGACGCTCAAAAGCAAGAGAATGATGCAAGAATGGACGAGATCCGCGCCTTGTTGGTGAATCGTCCTCCTTCAACTTCTTCATACTCAAGACGGAGTCACTCAAGTCGATGTAGGGCGGAACCCTATGTGGACGATCTTTCACGTTTGGAGTGGATCCTATGGGGAACATGACGAACGAGCAGAAGAACACACAAAGAAACACGGGGAGGAACGCGAGAAACTCTAAACCGACAAGTAATCAATCACACAAGGGCTAGATCATCGAACACATAAGGTAGCACAAGATACAAAATCAACAAAGGAAAGATACAAAGGTAGACGTTCTTCTCCGTGAGGAGGTCTTGATGGTCTTCCCTCAATGTGATGATATGGTATGTATGCTATGGGAAGTATGATCACTGATGTGCATAAGTAACGTTGCCGGCAATACTCAAATGGCTAGTCTCGATAGGCAAGTAGCGCAAAATGGGCTAGGGGTTAACAATGCAATGGCAAGGGGAATATACAATGGTGTCGTCGAGGTTACCGTCCTTTGCGATGATGAGTGGCGGTGTTCTTGATGTAGATACCAAGATGATGGAGACTCGTCCTGATAGAGGCAAAGGTGTCCCGTCTTTCGATGAGATGATGGATTTCGCTTTGGTGGAAGTCGACTTTGACGATCCGACTACGAACGTGCGAGGATGTCGCGCCTTAGCAATCGCTAAACCAACTCCGAGAGGCTTATAGTATGGTAGCAAAATGGGTCAGCAATAATCAATTCAGAGATGCAAAGTTGAATAAACGCTCAACGACGGTACTATGCTGGTCCTAGGCTAGACTGTGCTAGAGACGCGAGCCTAGAACACCAACAAAATCATGGCGCGGCACGTAAACAAGGGAGGAGCACACTCTGAATTTTTTTCTTTTTTTTTGCACTTTTTTTCCTCTTTTTTTTTTGCTCCGCAACAAATTTTTTTCGAAAAAGTCTACAAATGGTCTAAAAACTGCCTAGCCAGAATTTTCCAGACTTCTACCAACCCACTCTTCATCGAGCAAGACGACGACATGTCATCATACGTCACCAAGAGCCACCTCTTTGGTGCACAACGAGCGTTACATCAAGAGCAACAAGCAATGAACGACCGCATCGACAACCTCGCCACCGATTTGTGACTCTCCGAGCAACGTACAAGAGACTACTTCGACAACAAGCTCGACGCTCAAAAGCAAGAGAATGATGCAAGAATGGACAAGATCCGCGCCTTGTTGGTGAATCGTCCTCCTTCAACTTCTTCATACTCAAGACGGAGTCACTCAAGTCGATGTAGGGCGGAACCCTATGTGGACGATCTTTCACGTTTGGAGTGGATCCTATGGGGAACATGACGAACGAGCGGAAGAACACACAAAGAAACACGGGGAGGAACGCGAGAAACTCTAAACCGACAAGTAATCAATCACACAAGGGCTAGATCATCGAACACATAAGGTAGCACAAGATACAAAATCAACAAAGGAAAGATATAAAGGTAGACGTTCTTCTCCGTGAGGAGGTCTTGATGGTCTTCCCTCAATGTGATGATATGGTATGTATCCTATGGGAAGTATGATCACTAATGTGCATAAGTAACGTTGCCGGCAATACTCAAATGGCTAGTCTCGATAGGCAAGTAGCGCAAAATGGGCTAGGGGTTAACAATGCAATGGCAAGGGGAATATACAATGGTGTCGTCGAGGTTACCGTCCTTTGCGATGATGAGTGGCGGTGTTCTTGATGTAGATACCAAGATGATGGAGACTCGTCCTGATAGAGGCAAAGGTGTCCCGTCTTTCGATGAGATGATGGATTTCGCTTTGGTGGAAGTCGACTTTGACGATCCGACTACGAACGTGCGAGGACGTCGCGCCTTAGCAATCGCTAAACCAACTCTGAGAGGATTATAGTATGGTAGCAAAAAGGGTCAGCAATAATCAATTCAGAGATGCAAAGCTGAATAAACGCTCAACGATGGTACTGTGCTGGTCCTAGGCTAGACTGTGCTAGAGACGCGAGCCTAGAACACCAACAAAATCACGGCGCGGCACGTAAACATGGGAGGAGCACACTCTGAATTTTTTTTTCTTTTTTTTTTGCACTTTTTTTTCTCTTTTTTTTTTGCTCCGCAACAAATTTTTTTCGAAAAAGTCTACAAATGGTCTAAAAACTGCCTAGCCAGAATTTTCCAGACTTCTACCAACCCACTCTTCATCGAGCAAGACGACGACATGATAGAGGCGGGGTGTCCCGATCTTTCGATGAGATGATAACTATCGATTTGGTGGAGACGACTTTGACGATCCGACTACAAACGTGCAACGACGTTGTGCCTTAGCAATCGCTAAACCAACTCCGAGAGGTTATTGACCACACCGGAGCACGATCAACCTGACCACGAAGGTCTATTCCTGCAAGCAATCGAAGAACAAGCAAGAATATGATAAAAGCAATCTGAATATCGCGAATATGTATGAAGTATTGATAATGGTGGGGATCCGAAAAGTGGTCTTGGTCTGGTCGTTGGACACAAACGAAGCACACGAAGTTGCAATGGCTAACTTTTAACTGAACAAATCCCAAGGAAAAGCTACTACATGGATCTACTTATATAGGAGCAAGGGGTGGCGGCCAAGGAGGTGGGAGGACGTCCCAAGGCAGCCTAAAACTAAATCTAGGTCGTACAAGGCCAATGGGCCCAAGTGGAGGTGATGTAACACCTTTGGACTTGTAGTTTGACTCGGATTCTGCTGCAGCATCAGATTGTTTCGTCCACAACTCAACGCTCCGGACGAATTTGAAGGTGATTCCAATTGGGTTGGAAATTGCACGAAATCTAGTTTCCAACAAAAAAAGAATCACCCAATTCGGAGTCCGTATGAAAAACTTGTGTGCGTTTTGAGTCAGGTACGTCTGTGCAGTCCGAATCTGAATCCAGAACGTGAGAGACTTGGACTCTATCTTCTCTTGGGCCAAAAGTGACGTGAGAGAACTTTTTGGACAGCAAATAAACATCTCTTTCTTCCTTATCTTCATATGTGGATTGTACAAATGTCCCATACACCTGCAATTAGACAAAACACAAAAGTGTGTGAAGTATTTTTGTTCTGGATAACATAAATAGATTATTGAATAGTTTGCACTAGAAATCACCTGACAAATATGCATATATGCAATATTTTTGGTCATATCCAAGGTAGTCATGTCCTCATCATCCTCCCCTTCTTGAAAATAAAGCCGTCCTCGGCGTTGCTTAATCTGAAATGTGGCTAACAAAAGAGACAAGGTGTACATGTTGTATATGTATATGTCATCCATTTTTACTTCCCTTGATTTTTGCATATATGACACATGAATAGATGAGTAACTTGCATAGTTCATAAAATCTAAAGCCAAAAAATTAGCACAAGAAGCAGAAGGCATGAAAATATTGCAACTCAGTTTGCACATATAAGTGAAGCTCTTATTCATTTCAAAAGATTGACAATGTTCATCATTAAACCATCCCAACATTGGTGAATAAACCTTACTTGCATCAAATTTACATGCTACAACATGCTTAAATAAGCAAACATGCAATAAGTCATTCAACACAGAATCATCACCAAGATTAGAGGTCATATCAAAATGATTAAACATTGGTTCTTTTGCATCAATAGTTAATTCAATGGGTGCACTCAAAATTGTTGGTATTTCAGTTGTTTGATCACATGGCAAAGTCAAATTATCAACGTAGTCCTCTAAAATAGGTGGTGTGATCAAAGTAGTGGGTAGCTCATCAGATGGTGCATTCAAATTGACAAGGCATTCATCATTCTCATGTAGAGATGGAAGATCAGTACCTTTGTCATTACCTCTTATGATCAACTCAGATGATGTAGCCACTCTCGAGGGCGATGTGTCACATGGTGGAGGTGATGTAGTCCTGACAACAACGGATGTGGTTGTCATAGTATGCCTAGTAGTTGAAGGAACAATCATATCAACTCTTGGAATGTGCACCGTGCGCTTGTTCTCCTCGAGGCCAACACATCGTTTTATTTCCTGTTCAGCTTTGCAAGCAAGATAAAACAAATGGTCCATAGGATAACACTCTTCATGAATTAGTATCTCTTGAATATCACGGTTTAATCCTCCCCAAAATCTATCCATAAAATCATCTTCACTTTCTTCTAAAGAGGAATGCAACAAGGTAGTTTGTAAATCATCATAATATTTTGTTACAGTTTCACTACCTTGTTTTAAGTGTTGCAACTTCTTAATCATGTCACGAGTATAATAAGCAGGGACGAAAGTATGTCGCATGGCAAGTTTCAAATCATCCCAAGTAGTAGGTATATAATCAGGGTGTAACCGACAATATTCACTCCACCAAACCAAAGCATAACCAGTGAAAGAACCAACCGCAACCTTAACCTTTTTATGTTCATCGAAATTATGGGAAGCAAATATATTTTTTATGTCGAACTCCCATTCAATATATAAAGCAGGTTTAAAACGACCATTAAATGGTGGTATAGATACATTAACCTGATCATGTGCATTTGGATGTTTGTGCAGCTCTCGTGATGGTTGTGGTATTTGCAAAGGTGGTGGCACGTCTCCCGCGATCGACAAAGCCCATGAATTGACTCTGGATCCTGTCATGATTAGTAGTACATGGTCTGGTCGTTGAACACAAACGAAGTACGCGAAGTTGCAGCTATGGCGAACTTTTAATCTAAACAAAACCCAAAAATAATGTTCCTATAACTACTAGGATGTGGTGGTAAAACGCTCACAGTAAAGCAAATATCAATGTCTTACAAGTTCTTACCATGCAGCAGGCGGTGATCGGCAACCAGCGGTGTCAAGTAACTCCGAATATTGAGTAAAGCGATTGCCAGGGGAGCGTACGTATACACGGTGTAGAAATATGTGGAGCTGGGTTGGCTATATATGGTAGCAAAAGATTAGCAATAATCAATTCAAAGATGCAATGTTGAATAAACGCTCAACGACGGTACTGTGCTGGTCCTAGGCTAGACCGGACTAGAGACGCGAGCCTAGAACACTAATGAGGTCACGGCGTAGCACAACTAGCATCAATGAAGGATACTAAGTAGCTCTTGACAGCAAGATATAAGTGAAGATCACAACGGCAGTGAAGATAATGATGAAAAACAACTGCCAAGCAGGATATACAACAACTTTGTCTCCAACTTTCCTCTGAAAAAGCTTGTGCCGATTTTTTTGATTTTTTTTCTCCTTTTTTTCTCTGACTTTTTTTTTCTCTTTTTTTCTCTCGTTTTTTTCTCTCGTTTTTTCTCCCTCTTTCCAAAACAAACTAGATAAGATGCAGATTGGATCAAGTGAAGATGTGAACGATCTCAACTACTATTATGACAATGAATGGTGGGTAGCACGTGGTGGAAATTGATGGATGGGTGGTGGACAGCGGAAGAGATAATGATGCAGCAGTGGCGTGACTAATGTGAACAGAACTCGAAACTCTAAACGAACTAGACACTAAGACCAGCAACTGACACGACGATGCAACCGATAATTCAACTATGCAAGCAATGAATAGAAAATTGCAAAGGCTCAGACTGGCTTGGATAAAGGATGAACAGATCTAACTTTTTTTTGTGGCTTTATCATGGACTGTAGGTATGAATGACAGATGCGATCTAAACTATGAAAAACTGTAAAATCTCACCGAGCAACCTGGAAATCTGATACCACTTGATAGAGGCGGGGTGTCCCGATCTTTCGATGAGATGATAACTATCGATTTGGTGGAGACGACTTTGACGATCCGACTACAAACGTGCAACGACGTTGTGCCTTAGCAATCGCTAAACCAACTCCGAGAGGTTATTGACCACACCGGAGCACGATCAACCTGACCACGAAGGTCTATTCCTGCAAGCAATCGAAGAACAAGCAAGAATATGATAAAAGCAATCTGAATATCGCGAATATGTATGAAGTATTGATAATGGTGGGGATCCGAAAAGTGGTCTTGGTCTGGTCGTTGGACACAAACGAAGCACACGAAGTTGCAATGGCTAACTTTTAACTGAACAAATCCCAAGGAAAAGCTACTACATGGATCTACTTATATAGGAGCAAGGGGTGGCGGCCAAGGAGGTGGGAGGACGTCCCAAGGCAGCCTAAAACTAAATCTAGGTCGTACAAGGCCAATGGGCCCAAGTGGAGGTGATGTAACACCTTTGGACTTGTAGTTTGACTCGGATTCTGCTGCAGCATCAGATTGTTTCGTCCACAACTCAACGCTCCGGACGAATTTGAAGGTGATTCCAATTGGGTTGGAAATTGCACGAAATCTAGTTTCCAACAAAAAAAGAATCACCCAATTCGGAGTCCGTATGAAAAACTTGTGTGCGTTTTGAGTCAGGTACGTCTGTGCAGTCCGAATCTGAATCCAGAACGTGAGAGACTTGGACTCTATCTTCTCTTGGGCCAAAAGTGACGTGAGAGAACTTTTTGGACAGCAAATAAACATCTCTTTCTTCCTTATCTTCATATGTGGATTGTACAAATGTCCCATACACCTGCAATTAGACAAAACACAAAAGTGTGTGAAGTATTTTTGTTCTGGATAACATAAATAGATTATTGAATAGTTTGCACTAGAAATCACCTGACAAATATGCATATATGCAATATTTTTGGTCATATCCAAGGTAGTCATGTCCTCATCACGACATGTCATCATACGTCACCAAGAGCCACCTCTTTGGTGCACAACGAGCGTTACATCAAGAGCAACAAGCAATGAACGACCGCATCGACAACCTCGCCACCGATTTGTGACTCTCCGAGCAACATACAAGAGACTACTTCGACAACAAGCTCGACGCTCAAAAGCAAGAGAATGATGCAAGAATGGACGAGATCCGCGCCTTGTTGGTGAATCGTCCTCCTTCAACTTCTTCATACTCAAGACGGAGTCACTCAAGTCGATGTAGGGCGGAACCCTATGTGGACGATCTTTCACGTTTGGAGTGGATCCTATGGGGAACATGACGAACGAGCGGAAGAACACACAAAGAAACACGGGGAGGAACGCGAGAAACTCTAAACCGACAAGTAATCAATCACACAAGGGCTAGATCATCGAACACATAAGGTAGCACAAGATACAAAATCAACAAAGGAAAGATACAAAGGTGATGAGGACATGACTACCTTGGATATAACCAAAAATATTGCATATATGCATATTTGTCAGGTGATTTCTAGTGCAAACTATTCAATAATCTATTTATGTTATCCAGAACAAAAATACTTCACACACTTTTGTGTTTTGTCTAATTGCAGGTGTATGGGACATTTGTACAATCCACATATGAAGATAAGGAAGAAAGAGATGTTTATTTGCTGTCCAAAAAGTTCTCTCACGTCACTTTTGGCCCAAGAGAAGATACAGTCCAAGTCTCTCACGTTCTGGATTCAGATTCGGACTGCACAGACGTACCTGACTCAAAACGCACACAAGTTTTTCATACGGACTCCGAATTGGGTGATTCTTTTTTTGTTGGAAACTAGATTTCGTGCACTTTCCAACCCAATTGGAATCACCTTCAAATTCATCCGGAGCGTTGAGTTGTGGACGAAACAATCTGATGCTGCAGCAGAATCCGAGTCAAACTACAAGTCCAATGGTGTTACATCACCTCCACTTGGGCCCATTGGCCTTGTACGACCTAGATTTAGTTTTAGGCTGCCTTGGGACGTCCTCCCACCTCCTTGGCCGCCACCCCTTGCTCCTATATAAGTAGATCCATCTAGTAGCTTTTCCTTGGGATTTGTTTAGTTAAAAGTTAGCCATTGCAACTTCGTGTGCTTCGTTTGTGTCCAACGACCAGACCAAGACCACTTTTCGGATCCCCACCATTATCAATACTTCATACATATTCGCGATATTCAGATTGCTTTTATCATATTCTTGCCTGTTCTTCGATTGCTTGTAGGAATAGACCTTCGTGGTCAGGTTGATCGTGCTCCGGCGTGGTCAATAACCTCTCGGAGTTGGTTTAGCGATTGCTAAGGCACAACGTCGTTGCACGTTTGTAGTCGGATCGTCAAAGTCGTCTCCACCAAATCGATAGTTATCATCTCATCGAAAGATCGGGACACCCCGCCTCTATCAAGTGGTATCAGTTTTCAGGTTGCTCGGCGAGATTTTACAGTTTTTCATAGTTTAGATCGCATCTGTCATTCATACCTACAGTCCATGATAAAGCCACAAAAAAAAAGTTAGATCTGTTCATCCTTTATCCAAGCCAGTCTGAGCCTTTGCAATTTTCTATTCATTGCTTGCATAGTTGAATTATCGGTTGCATCATCGTGTCAGTTGCTGGTCTTAGTGTCTAGTTCCTTTAGAGTTTCGAGTTCTGTTCACATTAGTCACGCCGCCGCTGCATCATTATCTCTTCCGCTGTCCACCACCCATCCATCAATTTCCACCACGTGCTACCCACCATTCATTGTCATAATAATAGTTGAGATCGTTCACATCTTCGCTTGATCCAATCTGCGTCTTATCTAGTTTGTTTTGAAAAGAGGGAGAAAAAAAGAGAGAAAAAAACGAGAAAAAAAAGAGAAAAAAAGTCAGAGAAAAAAAGGAGAAAAAAATCAAAAAAATCGGCACAAACTTTTTCAGAGGAAAGTTGGAGACAAAGTTGTTGTATATCCTGCTTGGCAGTTGTTTTTCATCATTATCTTCACTGCCGTTGTGATCTTCACTTATATCTTGCTGTCAAGAGCTACTTAGTATCCTTCATTGATGCTAGTTGTGCTACGCCGTGACCTCATTAGTGTTCTAGGCTCGCGTCTCTAGTCCGGTCTAGCCTAGGACCAGCACAGTACCGTCGTTGAGCGTTTATTCAACATTGCATCTTTGAATTGATTATTGCTAATCTTTTGCTACCATATATAGCCAACCCAGCTCCACATATTTCTACACCGTGTATACGTACGCTCCCCTGGCAATCGCTTTACTCAATATTCAGAGTTACTTGACACCGCTGGTTGCCGATCACCGCCTGCTGCATGGTAAGAACTTGTAAGACATTGATATTTGCTTTACTGTGAGCGTTTTACCACCACATCCTAGTAGTTATAGGAACATTATTTTTGGGTTTTGTTTCTTGTTCTACTAATCATGACAGGATCCAGAGTCAATTCATGGGCTTTGTCGATCGCGGGAGACGTGCCACCACCTTTGCAAATACCACAACCGTCACGAGAGGTGCACAAACATCCAAATGCACATGATCAGGTTAATGTATCTATACCACCATTTAATGGCCGTTTTAAACCTACTTTATATATTGAATGGGAGTTCGACATAAAAAATATATTTGCTTCCCATAATTTCGATGAACATAAAAAGGTTAAGGTTGCGGTTGGTTCTTTCACTGGTTATGCTTTGGTTTGGTGGAGTGAATATTGTCGGTTACACCCTGATTATATACCTACTACTTGGGATGATTTGAAACTTGCCATGCGACATACTTTCGTCCCTGCTTATTATACTCGTGACATGATTAAGAAGTTGCAACACTTAAAACAAGGTAGTGAAACTGTAACAAAATATTATGATGATTTACAAACTACCTTGTTGCATTCCTCTTTAGAAGAAAGTGAAGATGATTTTATGGATAGATTTTGGGGAGGATTAAACCGTGATATTCAAGAGATACTAATTCATGAAGAGTGTTATCCTATGGACCATTTGTTTCATCTTGCTTGCAAAGCTGAACAGGAAATAAAACGACGTGTTGGCCACGAGGAGAACAAGCGCACGGTGCACATTCCAAGAGTTGATATGATTGTTCCTTCAACTACTAGGCATACTATGACAACCACATCCGTTGTTGTCAGGACTACATCACCTCCATCATGTGACACATCGCCCCCGAGAGTGGCTACATCATCTGAGTTGATCATAAGAGGTAATGACAAAGGTACTAATCTTCCTTCTCTACATGAGAATGATGAATGCCTTGTCAATTTGAATGCACCATCTGATGAGCTACCCACTACTTTGATCACACCACCTATTTTAGAGGACTACGTTGATAATTTGACTTTGCCATGTGATCAAACAACTGAAATACCAACAATTTTGAGTGCACCCATTGAATTAACTATTGATGCAAAAGAACCAATGTTTAATCATTTTGATATGACCTCTAATCTTGGTGATGATTCTGTGTTGAATGACTTATTGCATGTTTGCTTATTTAAGCATGTTGTAGCATGTAAATTTGATGCAAGTAAGGTTTATTCACCAATGTTGGGATGGTTTAATGATGAACATTGTCAATCTTTTGAAATGAATAAGAGCTTCACTTATATGTGCAAACTGAGTTGCAATATTTTCATGCCTTCTACTTCTTGTGCTAATTTTTTGGCTTTAGATTTTATGAACTATGCAAGTTACTCATCTATTCATGTGTCATATATGCAAAAATCAAGGGAAGTAAAAATGGATGACATATACATATACAACATGTACACCTTGTCTCTTTTGTTAGCCACATTTCAGATTAAGCAACGCCGAGGACGGCTTTATTTTCAAGAAGGGGAGGATGATGATGATTTAGTTTTGGCCCAAGAGAAGATACAGTCCAAGTCTCTCACGTTCTGGATTCAGATTCGGACTGCACAGACGTACCTGACTCAAAACGCACACAAGTTTTTCATATGGACTCCGAATTGGGTGATTCTTTTTTTGTTGGAAACTAGATTTCGTGCACTTTCCAACCCAATTGGAATCACCTTCAAATTCATCCGGAGCGTTGAGTTGTGGACGAAACAATCTGATGCTGCAGCAGAATCCGAGTCAAACTACAAGTCCAATGGTGTTACATCACCTCCACTTGGGCCCATTGGCCTTGTACGACCTAGATTTAGTTTTAGGCTGCCTTGGGACGTCCTCCCACCTCCTTGGCCGCCACCCCTTGCTCCTATATAAGTAGATCCATCTAGTAGCTTTTCCTTGGGATTTGTTTAGTTAAAAGTTAGCCATTGCAACTTCGTGTGCTTCGTTTGTGTCCAACGACCAGACCAAGACCACTTTTCGGATCCCCACCATTATCAATACTTCATACATATTCGCGATATTCAGATTGCTTTTATCATATTCTTGCCTGTTCTTCGATTGCTTGTAGGAATAGACCTTCGTGGTCAGGTTGATCGTGCTCCGGCGTGGTCAATAACCTCTCGGAGTTGGTTTAGCGATTGCTAAGGCACAACGTCGTTGCACGTTTGTAGTCGGATCGTCAAAGTCGTCTCCACCAAATCGATAGTTATCATCTCATCGAAAGATCGGGACACCCCGCCTCTATCAAAAGGTAGACGTTCTTCTCCGTGAGGAGGTCTTGATGGTCTTCCCTCAATGTGATGATATGGTATGTATGCTATGGGAAGTATGATCACTAATGTGCATAAGTAACGTTGCCGGCAATACTCAAATGGCTAGTCTCGATAGGCAAGTAGCGCAAAATGGGCTAGGGGTTAACAATGCAATGGCAAGGGGAATATACAATGGTGTCGTCGAGGTTACCGTCCTTTGTGATGATGAGTGGCGGTGTTCTTGATGCAGATACCAAGATGATGGAGACTCGTCCTAATAGAGGCAAAGGTGTCCCGTCTTTCGATGAGATGATGGATTTCGCTTTGGTGGAAGTCGACTTTGACGATCCGACTACGAACGTGCGAGGACGTCGCGCCTTATTAATCGCTAAACCAACTCCGAGAGGCTTATAGTATGGTAGCAAAAAGGGTCAGCAATAATCAATTCAGAGATGCAAAGTTGAATAAACGCTCAACGACGGTACTGTGCTGGTCCTAGGCTAGACTGTGCTAGAGACGCGAGCCTAGAACACCAACAAAATCACGGCGCGACACGTAAACAAGGGAGGAGCACACTCTGAATTTTTTTTCTTTTTTTTTTGCACTTTTTTTCCTCTTTTTTTTTTTGCTCCGCAACAAATTTTTTTCGAAAAAGTCTTCAAATGGTTTAAAAACTGCCTAGCCAGAATTTTCCAGACTTCTACCAACCCACTCTTCATCGAGCAAGACGACGACATGTCATCATACGTCACCAAGAGCCACCTCTTTGGTGCACAACGAGCGTTACATCAAGAGCAACAAGCAATGAACGACCGCATCGACAACCTCGCCACCGATTTGTGACTCTCCGAGCAACGTACAAGAGACTACTTCGACAACAAGCTCGACGCTCAAAAGCAAGAGAATGATGCAAGAATGGACGAGATCCGCGCCTTGTTGGTGAATCGTCCTCCTTCAACTTCTTCATACTCAAGACGGAGTCACTCAAGTCGATGTAGGGCGGAACCCTATGTGGACGATCTTTCACGTTTGGAGTGGATCCTATGGGGAACATGACGAACGAGCGGAAGAACACACAAAGAAACACGGGGAGGAACGCGAGAAACTCTAAACCGACAAGTAATCAAACACACAAGGGCTAGATCATCGAACACATAAGGTAGCACAAGATACAAAATCAACAAAGGAAAGATACAAAGGTAGACGTTCTTCTCCGTGAGGAGGTCTTGATGGTCTTCCCTCAATGTGATGATATGGTATGTATGCTATGGGAAGTATGATCACTGATGTGCATAAGTAACGTTGCCGGCAATACTCAAATGGCTAGTCTCGATAGGCAAGTAGCGCAAAATGGGCTAGGGGTTAACAATGCAATGGCAAGGGGAATATACAATGGTGTCGTCGAGGTTACCGTCCTTTGCGATGATGAGTGGCGGTGTTCTTGATGTAGATACCAAGATGATGGAGACTCGTCCTGATAGAGGCAAAGGTGTCCCGTCTTTCGATGAGATGATGGATTTCGCTTTGGTGGAAGTCGACTTTGACGATCCGACTACGAACGTGCGAGGATGTCGCGCCTTAGCAATCGCTAAACCAACTCCGAGAGGCTTATAGTATGGTAGCAAAAAGGGTCAGCAATAATCAATTCAGAGATGCAAAGTTGAATAAACGCTCAACGACGGTACTATGCTGGTCCTAGGCTAGACTGTGCTAGAGACGCGAGCCTAGAACACCAACAAAATCACGGCGCGGCATGTAAACAAGGGAGGAGCACACTCTGAATTTTTTTTCTTTTTTTTTTGCACTTTTTTTCCTCTTTTTTTTTTGCTCCGCAACAAATTTTTTTCGAAAAAGTCTACAAATGGTCTAAAAACTACCTAGCCAGAATTTTCCAGACTTCTACCAACCCACTCTTCATCGAGCAAGACGACGACATGTCATCATACGTCACCAAGAGCCACCTCTTTGGTGCACAACGAGCGTTACATCAAGAGCAACAAGCAATGAACGACCGCATCGACAACCTGGCCACCGATTTGTGACTCTCCGAGCAACGTACAAGAGACTACTTCGACAACAAGCTCGACGCTCAAAAGCAAGAGAATGATGCAAGAATGGACGAGATCCGCGCCTTGTTGGTGAATCGTCCTCCTTCAACTTCTTCATACTCAAGACGGAGTCACTCAAGTCGATGTAGGGCGGAACCCTATGTGGACGATCTTTCACGTTTGGAGTGGATCCTATGGGGAACATGACGAACGAGCGGAAGAACACACAAAGAAACACGGGGAGGAACGCGAGAAACTCTAAACCGACAAGTAATCAATCACACAAGGGCTAGATCATCGAACACATAAGGTAGCACAAGATACAAAATCAACAAAGGAAAGATATAAAGGTAGACGTTCTTCTCCGTGAGGAGGTCTTGATGGTCTTCCCTCAATGTGATGATATGGTATGTATGCTATGGGAAGTATGATCACTAATGTGCATAAGTAACGTTGCCGGCAATACTCAAATGGCTAGTCTCGATAGGCAAGTAGCGCAAAATGGGCTAGGGGTTAACAATGCAATGGCAAGGGGAATATACAATGGTGTCGTCGAGGTTACCGTCCTTTGCGATGATGAGTGGCGGTGTTCTTGATGTAGATACCAAGATGATGGAGACTCGTCCTGATAGAGGCAAAGGTGTCCCGTCTTTCGATGAGATGATGGATTTCGCTTTGGTGGAAGTCGACTTTGACGATCCGACTACGAACGTGCGAGGACGTCGTGCCTTAGCAATCGCTAAACCAACTCTGAGAGGCTTATAGTATGGTAGCAAAAAGGGTCAGCAATAATCAATTCAGAGATGCAAAGCTGAATAAACGCTCAACGACGGTACTGTGCTGGTCCTAGGCTAGACTGTGCTAGAGACGCGAGCCTAGAACACCAACAAAATCACGGCGCGGCACGTAAACAAGGGAGGAGCACACTCTGAATATTTTTTTCTTTTTTTTTTTGCACTTTTTTTCCTCTGTTTTTTATGCTCCGCAACAAATTTTTTTCGAAAAAGTCTACAAATGGTCTAAAAACTGCCTAGCCAGAATTTTCCAGACTTCTACCAACCCACTCTTCATCGAGCAAGACGACGACATGTCATCATACGTCACCAAGAGCCACCTCTTTGGTGCACAACGAGCGTTACATCAAGAGCAACAAGCAATGAACGACCGCATCGACAACCTCGCCACCGATTTGTGACTCTCCGAGCAACGTACAAGAGACTACTTCGACAACAAGCTCGACGCTCAAAAGCAAGAGAATGATGCAAGAATGGACGAGATCCACGCCTTGTTGGTGAATCGTCCTCCTTCAACTTCTTCATACTCAAGACGGAGTCACTCAAGTCGATGTAGGGCGGAACCCTATGTGGACGATCTTTCACGTTTGGAGTGGATCCTATGGGGAACATGACGAACGAGCGGAAGAACACACAAAGAAACACGGGGAGGAACGCGAGAAACTCTAAACCGACAAGTAATCAATCACACAAGGGCTAGATCATCGAACACATAAGGTAGCACAAGATACAAAATCAACAAAGGAAAGATACAAAGGTAGACGTTCTTCTCCGTGAGGAGGTCTTGATGGTCTTCCCTCAATGTGATGATATGGTATGTATGCTATGGGAAGTATGATCACTAATGTGCATAAGTAACGTTGCCGGCAATACTCAAATGGCTAGTCTCGATAGGCAAGTAGCGCAAAATGGGCTAGGGGTTAACAATGCAATGGCAAGGGGAATATACAATGGTGTCATCGAGGTTACCGTCCTTTGCGATGATGAGTGGCGGTGTTCTTGATGTAGATACCAAGATGATGGAGACTCGTCCTGATAGAGGCAAAGGTGTCCCGTCTTTCGATGAGATGATGGATTTCGCTTTGGTGGAAGTCGACTTTGACGATCCGACTACGAACGTGCGAGGACGTCGCGCCTTAGCAATCGCTAAACCAACTCCGAGAGGCTTATAGTGTGGTAGCAAAAAGGGTCAGCAATAATCAATTCAAAGATGCAAAGTTGAATAAACGCTCAACGACGGTACTGTGCTGGTCCTAGGCTAGACTGTGCTAGAGACGCGAGCCTAGAACACCAACAAAATCACGGCGCGGCACGTAAACAAGGGAGGAGCACACTCTGAATTTTTTTCTTTTTTTTGCACTTTTTTTCCTCTTTTTTTTTTGCTCCGCAACAAATTTTTTTCGAAAAAGTCTACAAATGGTCTAAAAACTGCCTAGCCAGAATTTTCCAGACTTAGTTTTTTTTTTGAAACTGGAACTATTTTTCTTCTGCGGATGGCTCAGAAGTTGGGGAGTCCTTCTCTGTCACGACTCGGAGTATCGCGTGATCTGGAAATCGAGAACAATGCAACAATTACTGGACTCGGACTAGGACTGGTGGCGGATATGAATCTGGTGGAACTCGAACTGGTGGCGGAGATGAATCTGGTGGAACACGGACAGGTGGCGGATATATGTTGCAGGTGAACTCGGATTGGCGTGATGGCGGCGGATATGTGGTGGCGTATATGGATTCGGATTGGCGATGAATATGTGGTGGTGGTATATGGCAGCGGCGACGTGACAACCTGTGAACAGAACTCGAAACTCTAAAAGACTAGACGCTAAGACCAGCAACTTGACACGACGATGCAACCACAAATTCAACAAAGCAAATACAGAAAAGATTATGCAAAGGCTCAGATTGGTTCGGATGGGATGAACAAACCCTAAATTTTTTTTGGCTTTTTCGTGGACTATAGGTATGAAGAACAGACTCGATCTAAACTATGAAAAACTGTAAAATCTCACCGAGCAACCTGGAAATCTGATACCACTTGATAGAGGCAAAGGTGTCCCGTCTTTCGATGAGATGATGGATTTTGCTTTGGTGGAAGTCGACTTTGACGATCCGACTACGAACGTGCGAGGACGTCGCGCCTTAGCAATCGCTAAACCAACTCCGAGAGGTTATTGACCACGCCGGAGCACGATCAACCTGACCACGAGGGTCTGTTTCCTGTGAGCAAACGAAGAACAAGCAAGAAACTGAGATTGCAATCTGGATATTGCGAATATAAGATGAAAGCTTTATTGATCAAGGTGGGGTTCTGTGACGCCTTTGTCTGGTCGTTGAACACAAACGAAGTACGCGAAGTTGCAGCTTGATAGAGGCAATGGTGTCCCGATCTTTCGATGAGATGATAACTATCGATTTGGTGAAGATGACTTTGACGATCCGACTACAAACGTGCACGACGTTGCGCCTTAGCAATCGCTAAACCAACTCTGAGAGGTTATTGACCACGCCGGAGCACAATCAACCTGACCACGAAGGTCTATTCCTGCAAGCAATCGAAGAACAAGCAAGAATATGATAAAAGCAATCTGAATATTGCGAGTATATATGAAGTATTGATAAAGGTGGGGATCCATAAGCGATCTTGGTCTGGTCGTTGGACACAAACGAAGTACACGAAGTTGCAATGGCTAACTTTTAACTAAACAAATCCCAAGGAAAAGCTACTAGATGGATCTACTTATATAGGAGCAAGGGGTGGCGGCCAAGGAGGTGGGAGGACGTCCCAAGGCAGCCTAAAACTAAATCTAGGTCGTACAAGGCCAATGGGCCCAAGTGGAGGTGATGTAACACCTTTGGACTTGTAGTTTGACTCGGATTCTACTGCAGCATCAGATTGTTTCGTCCACAACTCAATGCTCCGGATGAATTTGAAGGTGATTCCAATTGGGTTGGAAAGTGCACGAAATCTAGTTTCCAACAAAAAAAGAATCACTCAATTCGGAGTCCGTATGAAAAACTTGTGTGCAGTCCGAATCTGAATCCAGAACGTGAGAGACTTGGACTCTATCTTCTCTTGGGCCAAAAGTGACGTGAGAGAACTTTTTGGACAGCAAATAAACATCTCTTTCTTCCTTATCTTCATATGTGGATTGTACAAATGTCCCATACACCTGCAATTAGACAAAACACAAAAGTGTGTGAAGTATTTTTGTTCTGGATAACATAAATAGATTATTGAATAGTTTGCACTAGAAATCACCTGAAAAATATGCATATATGCAATATTTTTGGTCATATCCAAGGTAGTCATGTCCTCATCACAGCTATGGCAAACTTTTAATCTAAACAAAACCCTAAGTCTAAACGGTGCCCTAAGGGCTGTATATATGGAGGAAGAGAGGGGGAATTTCGTGGCCCTTGGTGGAGGGGTCCGAAATCAACCCTATCTCTTGTTTCCCCACACATACGGACTCTAAAAATAGCCTATACTTATGTATTTCGAAATTACAAGGGCCTGGCCCAATAAAAAGGTGACGCGGCACCTATAATAGCCTCGGGACGAAATTTATGAAGTGGCATCTTGTATATTTCGTCCAAGGCTTCATGCACCCATTATGGTGGCTTCAAAGTCCTGAAATCATCACTTGTATCTCCGTTCTTGTTCCCCTTGCGCATGGCATCATCTCCATGCTTGTTCCAATGTTCATCCTTCTCCAAGCTAGGCCCTTCATTTGTAAGCAAAACAAATGTATCCAATTTAGGCAGCATCATATTCTCATGAACATTAGAATCATTACCAAGAAACGAAAGTACCTGATAATTTAATTGGCGTGCGCGAGCTCTAGTAATTGGTCCCGTATATGTAGCAGTAGGGGCTGTGGGTGTAACAATGGTATTGATGTCCTCATCACGCCCCTAAGTAGCCGTAACACCTTAGGAAACGCAAAAACCGCGAACTCAAAATCTCAAATGACAAATGTCAAATGGTGGTAGCGGAAAGCGGTGGTGGTTTTGCACTAGGCAATGCGGAAGTGGAGGTTGTGGTTGATGAAGAAGCAATTATCCCTAAGTAGCCGAAACACCTTAGGAGACTCGAATCACTACTCAAGCAACCACTAATGCTATATGGAACAAAATGGGTTAGGTTGCGGAAGTCGGTAGTGGCTATGCGGATGATATGGTTGAGGGGCTAGGCAAACTTGCCAAATTTTGGAAAATTTGATGGATTCAAATGGTGTTGGTAGTATTTTTCTGGGATGGGGGATGTCAATAGCTTCAAAACGAGCTAAAGAACGTCAAAAACGGACTCCGGATGGATTAGTTATGGGCAAAACGGTGAAACTCGGAACACTGAAACTGGGAGGGGCGGTAGTACCGCTTGGGAGGGCGGTAGTACCGCTTGTGGTACTCAGCGGTAGTACCGCTTGGAGGGGCGGAAGTACCGCTCGTGTCGGGATTTTTCACAGATCGAATCGGGGCGCGATTTTGGGGCGGAAATGGATGATTTCGGTGGCAAAATTTGACGAATTTCATGGACTGAAGGTGGGGAAACTTGGGGAGATGCTAGATCCACTCGAAACCAAGAAAATCCATGGATCAAAATCAACAAAACATTATCAAACCAACAAATCACAAAAAAAATTGGGGCTATTTTTGGTGGGGATTTTCGGATTTAGGACGAAATCAACAAAATCAAGCAAGAAAACAAAGGGTAGGGGCTCCAAAAACGTGATCAACGTGGCTCATGATACCAAGATGATGTAGGGCGGAACCCTATGTGGACCGATTTTCTAAGATGGCACATTTCATTCCTTGCAACAAGATAGACGATGCTTCACACGTTGCAAATCTCTTTTGTAGGGAAATCTTGCGCCTCCATGGAGTACCAAAGACAATCGTCTCCGATCGTGACGTCAAGTTCTTGAGTTATTTTTGGAAGATGCTATGCGCCAAGATCGGAATCAAGCTCTTGTTCTCATCCGCACACCATCCTCAAACCGACGACCAAATGGAGGTGACGAACCGGACACTATCCACTCTACTTCGCGTGTTGATCAAGAAGAACATCAAGGAGTGGGAGGCGTGTCTACCCATCGCCGAGTACGCCTACAACCGTGCAAGACATTCGACTACCGGCAAGTCCTCCTTCGAGGTCGTTTACGGCTTCAACCCATTATCACTCATGCAAATATGATAGCTCATTCTTAGGTGAGCTTTGCTCCCACCTCTACTCTTGAGAGAGAGAGAGAGAGACTACCACTTCATTGGAGGCCAAGACCTCCATCTAGAAGAAGATCCCACGGGATATCATCAAGACCCCCTCGTGGGAAGATCCATCTAGGATATCATCAAGACCTCCTCTTGGAGATGAACCTTACCTTGTATCTTTCCCTTTGTTGTTCATGTACCTTGTGATCTTGTGTGTTTGATTGTCTAGTGGATGTGTGATTAGACTTGTTCTTGAGTGTTTTCCCTTGTGTTTTCTCTCCGTTCTTCACCGCGTTCATCGTGTTCTTCGAGGGATCCCACTCCAAACGTGAAAGATCGGCCTACACCGGATTAGCCCCGCATCATATGGTATCATGAGCCACGTTGATCACGTATTTGGAGTCACTCCCATCATTTTCTAGCCTTCTTTTGCTTGATTTCGTCCTTAATCTAAAAATCCCCACCAAAAATAGCCCCAATTTTTTTTTGTGATTTGTTGGTTTGATGATGTTTTGTTGATTTTGATCCATGGATTTTCTTGGTTTCGAGTGGATCTAGCATCTCGCCAAGTTTCCCCACCTTCCATCCACGAAATTCGTCAAATTTTGCCATCGAAATCATCCATTTCCGCCCTAAAATCGCGCCCCGATTCGATCTTCGAAGAATCCCGACACGAGCGGTACTACCGCCCTTCCAAGCGGTACTACCGCTGAGCGCCACAAGCGGTACTACCGTCCCCCAAGCGGTACTACCGCCCCCAGCCCAGTTTCAGCCTGAAACGGTCGAAAAATCCCGACACGAGCGTTACTACCGCCCACCACAAGCGGTACTTCCGCCCCTCCCAGTTTCAGCAGAATCTCGGAGTCCAACCCAATTGGAATCACCTTCAAATTCGTCCGGAGCATTGAGTTGTGGACGAAACAATCTGATGCTGCAGCAGAATCCGAGTCAAACTACAAGTCCAAAGGTGTTACATCACCTCCACTTGGGCCCATTGGCCTTGTACGACCTAGATTTAGTTTTAGGCTGCCTTGGGACGTCCTCCCACCTCCTTGGCCGCCACCCCTTGCTCCTATATAAGTAGATCCATCTAGTAGCTTTTTCTGGGGATTTGTTTAGTTAAAAGTTAGCCATTGCAACTTCATGTACTTCGTTTGTGTCCAACGACCAGACCAAGACCGCTTACGGATCCCCACCTTTATCAATACTTCATATATACTCGCAATATTTAGATTGCTTTTATCATATTCTTGCTAGTTCTTCGATTGCTTGTAGGAATAGACCTTCGTGGTCAGGTTGATTGTGCTCCGGCGTGGTCAATAACCTCTCAGAGTTGGTTTAGCGATTGCTAAGGCGCAACGTCGTGCACGTTTGTAGTCGGATCATCAAAGTCATCTTCACCAAATCGATAGTTATCATCTCATCGAAAGATCGGGACACCCCCGCCTCTATCAAATCCTTTTGGCCCAAGAGAAGATAGAGTCCAAGTCTCTCACGTTCTGGATTCAGATTCGGACTGCACAGACATACCTGACTCAAAACGCACACAAGTTTTTCATACGGACTCCGAATTGGGTGATTTTTTTTTTGTTAGAAACTAGATTTCGTGCACTTTCCAACCCAATTGGAATCACCTTCAAATTCGTCCGGAGCATTGAGTTGTGGACGAAACAATCTGATGCTGCAGCAGAATCCGAGTCAAACTACAAGTCCAAAGGTGTTACATCACCTCCACTTGGGCCCATTGGCCTTGTACGACCTAGATTTAGTTTTAGGCTGCCCTGGGACGTCCTCCCACCTCCTTGGCCGCCACCCCTTGCTCCTATATAAGTAGATCCATCTAGTAGCTTTTCCTGGGGATTTGTTTAGTTAAAAGTTAGCCATTGCAACTTCGTGTACTTCGTTTGTGTCCAACGACCAGACCAAGACCGCTTACGGATCCCCACCTTTATCAATACTTCATATATACTCGCAATATTTAGATTGCTTTTATCATATTCTTGCTAGTTCTTCGATTGCTTGCAGGAATAGACCTTCGTGGTCAGGTTGATTGTGCTCCGGCGTGGTCAATAACCTCTCAGAGTTGGTTTAGCGATTGCTAAGGCGCAACGTCGTGCACGTTTGTAGTCGGATCGTCAAAGTCATCTTCACCAAATCGATAGTTATCATCTCATCGAAAGATCGGGACACCCCCGCCTCTATCAAATTTGAAGGTGATTCCAATTGGGTTGGAAAGTGCACGAAATCTAGTTTCCAACAAAAAAAAATCACCCAATTCGGAGTCCGTATGAAAAACTTGTGTGCGTTTTGAGTCAGGTACGTCTGTGCAGTCCGAATCTGAATCCAGAACGTGAGAGACTTGGACTCTATCTTCTCTTGGGCCAAAAGTGACGTCAGAGAACTTTTTGGACAGCAAATAAACATCTCTTTCTTCCTTATCTTCATATGTGGATTGTACAAATGTCCCATACACCTGCAATTAGACAAAACACAAAAGTGTGTGAAGTATTTTTGTTCTGGATAACATAAATAGATTATTGAATAGTTTGCACTAGAAATCACCTGACAAATATGCATATATGCAATATTTTTGGTCATATCCAAGGTAGTCATGTCCTCATCAGTCCACATCTACATGGCGATCACCATCACGTTCGTGCTCAACATCTTCATGAAGGGCAAGTCACCTCCAAGCATCATGTGCACGACGACGACGAACGACATCTACAACGAGCTCAAGCACGACAACGACATCATCATCATAAAGATGCTCCACAAGTGCAAGTGCACAAGTCCCAACAAGCCCTACTTCACGCCAAGTCCAAGCTTCAAGAGTACAAAAGAAGACCGCGAGACGACCACCATCAAGACGGTGCTACGGCTACATCAACCACTTTGGCATCTTTGCCAAGTGTTCTCAAGGCATCTTCGCCTTTGGACGTACGGCATCTTCGCCTACTTCCCATGATTTCGCATACATCGTCATCCTCAACAACAAGGCGACCACCTACAAGTGAGGGTGACACTTCCATCTTCGGAAGCCCCTCAAGGAAGATGGCCGAGCATGGGAAACTCCCTTCGGTCATGGAGACGAGCTATGAGGTGCCAAATCATATGGGCCTCCAACACCAAGACGGTGACAAGAAGGTCGAGCAAGGGCCATCCCCTTCGACCACGGCGACGAGCGCGAACCTCCTCAACAACATGAAGACGACGCCCACATTGGACTCATACTCCGAGTCAAGCTACGCGACCGCGCATGGAGACATTTGCACCTACACCTCTCCGACACCCACATATGTTGAGTTGCCCCATTTGTCATGTGAGGAGAGCCACCACCCCATCAGAGAGATGAGTGACTCCACCATACGTGACATTGAGAGCATTTCCTATGAGAGGATGAGTGTGACCACCACTAGCCCCACACATGAGAGCATGCCACACATCCTATGTGAGGTTGAGCGCCATTTGAGTGACTCCACCAACCATATGAGTGAGAGCATCCTTGAGGGAGTGAGTGAGCCACAACACTTAGAGATTTTGATAGAGGCTAAGGTGTCCCGTCTTTCGATGAGATGATGGATATCGCTTTGGTGGAAGTCGACTTTGACGATCCGACTACGAACGTGCGAGGACGTCGCGCCTTAGCAATCGCTAAACCAACTCCGAGAGGTTATTGACCACGCCGGAGCACGATCAACCTGACCACGAGGGTCTGTTTCCTGCGAGCAAACGAAGAACAAGCAAGAAACTAAGATTGCAATCTGGATATTGCGAATATAAGATGAAAGCTTTATTGATCAAGGTGGGGTTCTGTGACGCCTTTGTCTGGTCGTTGAACACAAACGAAGTACGCGAAGTTGCAGCTATGGCGAACTTTTAATCTAAACAAAACCCAAGGAAAAGCTACTAGATGGATCTACTTATATAGGAGCAAGGGGTGGCGGCCAAGGAGGTGGGAGGACGTCCCAAGGCAGCCTAAAACTAAATCTAGGTCGTACAAGGCCAATGGGCCCAAGTGGAGGTGATGTAACACCTTTGGACTTGTAGTTTGACTCGGATTCTGCTGCAGCATCAGATTGTTCCGTCCACAACTCAACGCTCCGGACGAATTTGAAGGTGATTCCAATTGGGTTGGAAAGTGCACGAAATCTAGTTTCCAACAAAAAAAGAATCACCCAATTCGGAGTCCGTATGAAAAACTTGTGTGCGTTTTGAGTCAGGTACGTCTGTGCAGTCCGAATCTGAATCCAGAACGTGAGAGACTTGGACTCTATCTTCTCTTGGGCCAAAAGTGACGTGAGAGAACTTTTTGGACAGCAAATAAACATCTCTTTCTTCCTTATCTTCATATGTGGATTGTACAAATGTCCCATACACCTGCAATTAGACAAAACACAAAAGTGTGTGAAGTATTTTTGTTCTGGATAACATAAATAGATTATTGAATAGTTTGCACTAGAAATCACCTGACAAATATGCATATATGCAATATTTTTGGTCATATCCAAGGCAGTCATGTCCTCATCATCCTCCCCTTCTTGAAAATAAAGCCGTCCTCGGCGTTGCTTAATCTGAAATGTGGCTAACAAAAGAGACAAGGTGTACATGTTGTATATGTATATGTCATCCATTTTTACTTCCCTTGATTTTTGCATATATGACACATGAATAGATGAGTAACTTGCATAGTTCATAAAATCTAAAGGCAAAAAATTAGCACAAGAAGTAGAAGGCATGAAAATATTGCAACTCAGTTTGCACATATAAGTGAAGCTCTTATTCATTTCAAAAGATTGACAATGTTCATCATTAAACCATCATTGGTGAATAAACCTTACTTGCATCAAATTTACATGCTACAACATGCTTAAATAAGCAAACATGCAATAAGTCATTAACACAGAATCATCACCAAGATTAGAGGTCATATCAAAATGATTAAACATTGGTTCTTTTGCATCAATAGTTAATTCAATGGGTGCACTCAAAATTGTTGGTATTTCAGTTGTTTGATCACATGGCAAAGTCAAATTATCAACGTAGTCCTCTAAAATAGGTGGTGTGATCAAAGTAGTGGGTAGCTCATCAGATGGTGCATTCAAATTGACAAGGCATTCATCATTCTCATGTAGAGATGGAAGATCAGTACCTTTGTCATTACCTCTTATGATCAACTCAGATGATGTAGCCACTCTCGGGGGCGATGTGTCACATGGTGGAGGTGATGTAGTCCTGACAACAACGGATGTGGTTGTCATAGTATGCCTAGTAGTTGAAGGAACAATCATATCAACTCTTGGAATGTGCACCGTGCGCTTTTTCTCCTCGTGGCCAACACGTTGTTTTATTTCCTGTTCAGCTTTGCAAGCAAGATGAAACAAATGGTCCATAGGATAACACTCTTCATGAATTAGTATCTCTTGAATATCACGGTTTAATCCTCCCCAAAATCTATCCATAAAATCATCTTCACTTTCTTCTAAAGAGGAATGCAACAAGGTAGTTTGTAAATCATCATAATATTTTGTTACAGTTTCACTACCTTGTTTTAAGTGTTGCAACTTCTTAATCATGTCACGAGTATAATAAGCAGGGACGAAAGTATGTCGCATGGCAAGTTTCAAATCATCCCAAGTAGTAGGTATATAATCAGGGTGTAACCGACAATATTCACTCCACCAGACCAAAGCATAACCAGTGAAAGAACCAACCGCAACCTTAACCTTTTTATGTTCATCGAAATTATGGGAAGCAAATATATTTTTTATGTCGAACTCCCATTCAATATATAAAGCAGGTTTAAAACGGCCATTAAATGGTGGTATAGATACATTAACCTGATCATGTGCATTTGGATGTTTGTGCACCTCTCGTGACGGTTGTGGTATTTGCAAAGGTGGTGGCACGTCTCCCGCGATCGACAAAGCCCATGAATTGACTCTGGATCCTGTCATGATTAGTAGAACAAGAAACAAAACCCAAAAATAATGTTCCTATAACTACTAGGATGTGGTGGTAAAACACTCACAGTAAAGCAAATATCAATGTCTTACAAGTTCTTACCATGCAGCAGGCGGTGATCGGCAACCAGCGGTGTCAAGTAACTCCGAATATTGAGTAAAGCGATTGCCAGGGGAGCGTACGTATACACGGTGTAGAAATATGTGGAGCTGGGTTGGCTATATATGGTAGCAAAAGATTAGCAATAATCAATTCAAAGATGCAATGTTGAATAAACGCTCAACGACGGTACTGTGCTGGTCCTAGGCTAGACCGGACTAGAGACGCGAGCCTAGAACACTAATGAGGTCACGGCGTAGCACAACTAGCATCAATGAAGGATACTAAGTAGCTCTTGACAGCAAGATATAAGTGAAGATCACGACGGCAGTGAAGATAATGATGAAAAACAACTGCCAAGCAGGATATACAACAACTTTGTCTCCAACTTTGCTCTGAAAAAGTTTGTGCCGATTTTTTTGATTTTTTTTTCTCCTTTTTTTTCTCTGACTTTTTTTTTCTCTTTTTTTTCTCTCTTTTTTTTCTCTCCTTTTTTTTCTCTCTCTTTTTTTTCTCCCTCTTTCCAAAACAAACTAGATAAGGTGCAGATTGGATCAAGTGAAGATGTGAACGATCTCAACTATTATTATGACAATGAATGGTGGGTAGCACGTGGTGGAAATTGATGGATGGGTGGTGGACAGCGGAAGAGATAATGATGCAGCGGTGGCGTGACTAATGTGAACAGAACTCGAAACTCTAAACGAACTAGACACTAAGACCAGCAACTCGACACGACGATGCAACCGATAATTCAACTATGCAAGCAATGAAAAGAAAATTGCAAAGGCTCAGACTGGCTTGGACCAAGGATGAATAGATCTAACTCTTTTTTGTGGCTTTTTCTTGGACAATAGGTAAGAAAATAAATCTAATCTAGGAAAACTGGAAATTCTCACCGAGCAACCTGAAAAGTGATACCACTTGATAAAGGCAAAGGTGTCCCGTCTTTCGATGAGATGATGGATATCGCTTTGGTGGAAGTCGACTTTGACGATCCGACTACGAACGTGCGAGGACGTCGCGCCTTAGCAATCGCTAAACCAACTCCGAGAGGTTATTGACCACGCCGGAGCACGATCAACCTGACCACGAGGGTCTGTTTCCTGCGAGCAAACGAAGAACAAGCAAGAAACTAAGATTGCAATCTGGATATTGCGAATATAAGATGAAAGCTTTATTGATCAAGGTGGGGTTCTGTGACGCCTTTGTCTGGTCGTTGAACACAAACGAAGTACGCGAAGTTGCAGCTATGGCGAACTTTTAATCTAAACAAAACCCAAGGAAAAGCTACTAGATGGATCTACTTATATAGGAGCAAGGGGTGGCGGCCAAGGAGGTGGGAGGACGTCCCAAGGCAGCCTAAAACTAAATCTAGGTCGTACAAGGCCAATGGGCCCAAGTGGAGGTGATGTAACACCTTTGGACTTGTAGTTTGACTCGGATTCTGCTGCAGCATCAGATTGTTCCGTCCACAACTCAACGCTCCGGACGAATTTGAAGGTGATTCCAATTGGGTTGAAAAGTGCACGAAATCTAGTTTCCAACAAAAAAAGAATCACCCAATTCGGAGTCCGTATGAAAAACTTGTGTGCGTTTTGAGTCAGGTACGTCTGTGCAGTCCGAATCTGAATCCAGAACGTGAGAGACTTGGACTCTATCTTCTCTTGGGCCAAAAGTGACGTGAGAGAACTTTTTGGACAGCAAATAAACATCTCTTTCTTCCTTATCTTCATATGTGGATTGTACAAATGTCCCATACACCTGCAATTAGACAAAACACAAAAGTGTGTGAAGTATTTTTGTTCTGGATAACATAAATAGATTATTGAATAGTTTGCACTAGAAATCACCTGACAAATATGCATATATGCAATATTTTTGGTCATATCCAAGGCAGTCATGTCCTCATCAGTGATTCTCTCTCATTTTCCCCGTGTTTCCCCTTTGTGCTTCCGCGTGTTCTTCGTGATTCCCCGTAGGATCCACTCCAAACGTGAAAGATTGTCCACATAGGGTTCCGCCCTACATCATCTATGGTAAGGTTCATCTCCAAGAGGAGTTCTTGATGATATCATAGACGGATTGATAGAGGCAAAGGTGTCCCGTCTTTCGATGAGATGATGGAAATCGCTTTGGTGGAAGTCGACTTTGACGATCCGACTACGAACGTGCGAGGACGTCGCGCCTTAGCAATCGCTAAACCAACTCCGAGAGGTTATTGACCACGCCGGAGCACGATCAACCTGACCACGAGGGTCTGTTTCCTGCGAGCAAACGAAGAACAAGCAAGAAACTAAGATTGCAATCTGGATATTGCGAATATAAGATGAAAGCTTTATTGATCAAGGTGGGGTTCTGTGACGCCTTTGTCTGGTCGTTGAACACAAACGAAGTACGCGAAGTTGCAGCTATGGCGAACTTTTAATCTAAACAAAACCCAAAGTCTAAACGGTGCCCTAAGGGCTGTATATATGGAGGAAGAGAGGGGGAATTTCGTGGCCCTTGGTGGAGGGGTCCGAAATCAACCCTATCTCTTGTTTCCCCACACATACGGACTCTAAAAATAGCCTATACTTATGTATTTCGAAATTACATGGGCCTGGCCCAATAAAAAGGTGACGCAGCACCTATAATAGCCTCTGGACGAAATTTATGAAGTGGCATCTTGTATATTTCGTCCAAGGCTTCATGCACTCTTATGGTGGCTTCAAAGTCCTGAAATCATCACTTGTAACTCCGTTCTGGTTCCCCTTGCGCATGGCATCATCTCCATGCTTGCTCTTGCTCCAATGTCCATCCTTCTCCAAGCTAGGCCCTTCATTTGTAAGCAAAACAAATGTATCCAATTTAGGCAGCATCATATTCTCATGAACATTAGAATCATTACCAAGAAACGAAAGTACCTGATAATTTAATTGGCGTGCGCGAGCTCTAGTAATTGGTCCAGTATATGTAGCAGTAGGGGCTGTGGGTGTAACAATGGTATTGATGTCCTCATCATCCTCCCCTTCTTGAAATGAAGTCGTCCTCGACGGAAGCTCATTTTCCTCACCCAAATAAGGCTTCAAATCTGCAATGTTAAAAGTGGGACTAACCCCAAAATCTGCAGGCAGCTCAAGTTTATATGCATTATCATTTATTTTCTCTAACACCCTAAAGGGACCATCAGCACGTGGCATTAGCTTTGATTTGCGCAAATTAGGAAATCTATCTTTACGCAAATGTAACCAAACAAGATCTCCAGGTGCAAACACAACATGTTTTCTACCCTTATCTCCAGCAAGTTTATATTTAGCATTCATACGCTCAATGTTTTCCTTAGTTAACTCATGCATTTTTAAAATCAATTCAGAACGTTCTTTAGCATCAAAATTAACCTTCTCCGAAGATGGAAGAGGCAACAAATCAATAGGTGCACGAGGTAGGAAACCATACACAATTTCAAAAGGGCACATCTTAGTAGTAGAATGCAATGAACGATTATAAGCAAATTCAATATGAGGCAAGCATTCTTCCCACATTGTCTTATTATTCTTCAAAACAGCCCTAAGCATAGTAGACAATGTTCTATTGACTACTTCAGTTTGTCCATCAGTTTGGGGGTGACAAGTAGTACTAAATAGCAGTTTAGTCCCCAACTTAGCCCATAAACATCTCCAAAAGTGGCTAAGAAATTTAGTATCACGATCTGAAACAATAGTATTTGGCACACCATGCAAGCGAATAATTTCACGAAAGAACAAATCAGCAACATTAACAGCATCATCGCATTTATGACATGGTATAAAGTGTGCCATTTTCGAGAATCTATCCACGACAACAAATATGTTATCCCTCCCCTTCTTTGTTCGAGGTAAACCTAAAACAAAGTCCATAGATATATCCTCCCAAGGAACACTAGGTACAGGCAAAGGCATATATAAACCATGAGGATTGTGTCGTGACTTAGCTTTTTGACATGTAGTGCAGCGAGCAACAAAACGCTCAACATCCCGTCTCATCTTTGGCCAAAAGAAATGTGTAGCAAGTACGTCCTCCGTCTTCTTCACGCCAAAGTGTCCCATTAATCCTCCCCCATGCGCCTCCTGCAACAGCAAAAGACGAACAGAGCTAGCTGGAATGCATAGCTTGTTAGCACGAAACACAAATCCATCGTTAACGACAAACTTGTTCCACATTCTTCCTTCTTTACAATTCTGCATTACATCTTTAAAATCAGCATCATGCACATATTGATCTTTGATGGTCTCCAAACCAAATATTTTGAAGTCAAGTTGTGAAAGCATAGTATAGCGACGAGACAATGCATCAGCAATAACATTTTCTTTTCCCTTCTTGTGTTTAATGACATAAGGGAAAGTCTCAATGAATTCAACCCATTTAGCATGTCTACGATTCAGTTTAGCTTGACTTTTAATATGTTTCAAAGATTCATGCTTCAATTTTGGCTTTATCAACTTCAATTCCCTGTGGAGTAACAACATAGCCAAGAAAAGATACTCGGTCGGTGCAAAAGGTGCACTTTCCAAGGTTACCAAACAAACGTGCATCACGTAGAGCAATAAAAACAGCACGTAAATGTTCCAAATGTTCCTCCAAAGATTTGCTATAAATCAATATGTCATCAAAGTAAACTACCACAAATCGTCCAATGAAAGCACGTAAAACTTCGTTCATTAACCTCATGAAAGTACTAGGTGCATTAGTTAACCCAAAAGGCATGACTAACCACTCATATAATCCAAACTTAGTTTTAAATGCTGTTTTCCATTCATCTCCCAATTTCATACGAATTTGATGGTATCCACTACGCAAATCAACTTTGGAGAATATTGTAGAGCCACTCAATTCATCAAGCATATCATCTAGCCTAGGAATAGGATGACGATAACGAATAGTAATATTATTAATGCCTCTACAATCAACGCACATACGCGACGTACCATCCTTTTTCGGCACTAAAATGATAGGAACAGCACAAGGACTAAGGGATTCGCGTATATAACCTTTGTCGAGCAGTTCTTGTACTTGACGCATAATCTCCTTCGTCTCCTCTGGATTGGTACGGTATGGTGCACGGTTGGGTAATGATGCACCGGGAATTAAGTCAATTTGATGCTCAATCCCGCGAATAGGTGGTAATCCCGGTGGCACGTCTTGTGGAAAGACGTCAGCGAACTCCTGCAAAATGTTAGTGACAGCAGGAGGCAAAGAGGAAGGCACGTCCTCGAATGAAAATAATGCCTCTTTGCACACAAAAGCATAGCAAACAGATTTGCTAAAATCTAGATCATCAATATCAGATTTGGTGGCAAATAAACATGCACTTTTCAATTTAATTTCAGAAGCAACACTAGATTGTTTATTATTATTAGGCTGCATTTGTTGCTCAAATTCTTTTGCCACAATCTGATTTTCACTCTTAGTTTTCTCCTGTTTTGCTTTATTAGCTCTATTAAGATCATCTTTCAAAATGGAATCAGGAGTCATAGGAAGCAAAGTAATATTTTTATCCTTATGAACAAGAGTATACTGATTGTTTCTACCATGGTGAATAGAATTTTTATCAAATTGCCATGGTCTACCAAGTAATAAGGAACATGCTTGCATAGGTACCACATCACAATCAACATAATCAGCATATGTAGAGATACTAAAATGCACACGAACAGTACGTGTTACCTTAACCTTGCCGCTGTTGTTGAACCATTGGATGTAGTAAGGATGTGGATGTGGTCTTGTGGTGAGAGATAGCTTCTCCACCATCTCCATGCTAGCCAAGTTGTTGCAACTCCCTCCATCTATGATTACGCGAACAGAACGTTCCTTCACAACTCCCTTTGTATGGAACAAATTATGCCTCTGATTTTGCTCAGCTTGTGTAACCTGCACACTCAAAACACGTTGAGCAACTAAACATTCATACCTGTCAGCATCTTCAGGAGCCATGTATTGCGTCTCATGATCAGAATCTTCTCCACCGTGTTCGTCACGCGTAATAAGAGCCAAAGTCTCCTCATCATAGTCACTAGCGGACTCATACCCACCATCCTCAGTAACAATCATCACACGCTTAGAGGGGCATTCTCTCGCATAATGACCTCCACCCTTGCAACGTCGACAAATAATATCATGTGTTTGCCCTGTTGATGCCATGGATGAAGAAGAGCTCTTTGCAGGCCCAGAAGATGTGCTCTTGGCAGATAGTGGTGATTGTGCCTGCTTTATTGTATCACGGTTGGAGGTGGCAGCCGACGGAGGCGCCGGTGTAGCAGAACGTGTGGAAGTAGATGATGCACGTGGTGTCCATGATGAAGGTCGACCTGCAGAAAAGTTAGTCTGCGCCAATGCCTGTCGATCCTGCACTTCACGTTCAGCTTTACAAGCAAGATGGAATAAACGAGTGATATTAGTATACTCCTTATAATCTAGAATGGTCTGAATCTCTCTATTTAATCCACCCAGAAAACGTGCAAGCATAGCTTCATTCTCCTCAACAATACCACATCTAATCATGCCAGTTTGTAATTCCTGATAATATTCTTCGACAGAATTTTTTCCTTGTCTTAAGCGCTGTAATTTTTGAAGCAATTCACGTTGATAATATGGTGGAACCCAACAAGTACGCATAGCAGTTTTCAAAGCAGCTCAAGTAGCGGGAATAGGATATAATCTACAATGTTCAGACCACCATACACATGCAAAACTAGTGAAAGCACAAACAGCAGCAGCAACCCGTCTCTCCTCGGGATATTGTAAACATGTAAAACGTTGTTCAGTTTCTAACTCCCAAGTAAGATATATATCAGGAACATATCTACCCTCAAATGGTGGAATATTCAATTTCAGTTTAGGAATATGGACATCATCTCGTACCTGAGGTGGTGGTGCAGGCCTACCATTACGAATATATACCTGAGGTCGACCTGGTGGTGGTGGTGCTGGTGGCTGCACGTAGTGCTGATTTTGATCAACCTCATCCTCATAATCGCCCACATACTCATCATCCTCCTGGGTACCAGCAACAGCAGTAGCAGGGGCCAAAGAAGCATCAACAACATGAACAGCAGCACCAGAAGTTTGGCCATCCTCAATAGGAACACGCTTCGCTCGTCCATACTGATTCGAAAGGATGCGTTGTTGTTGTTGTTGTCGTTGGAGAGGTGCGTTAGGTGCAGCGGGTGGTGGTGGTGGAAGACGCGCGAGCAATTCATTAAACTTGTTATCGAGCTTTGTTTCGAACGTCTTCTCCATGCCATCTATCTTCTCCATGGCCTCTTCAAATCTGTTTAGCACATCTTGCACCTGTCCACTCATCATTTGCTGAAATTTATCATGCAAATCCTTATTCGTCATGTTCTCCCAGTCAGTCTCGTCGGCTTGTGATCCTGGCATGGTTAGCAGCAATAGAAACACACAAGAATATGATCCTACAGACTACTAACAAGAGGTGGTGGTGGGTGTCACAAATCCGTCAAGCAAATCTCAAATTCTTACCAGTTCTTACCCAGCAGCAGGCGGTGATCGGCAACCGTTGTAGTCAAAAACTCTCAAAGCTTGGATAGAGCGATTACCAGGGAGAGTCAAACGCACGACGTAGATGTATGTGGAGCTGGGAAGGCTTATAATATGGTAGCAAAAAGGGTCAGCAATAATCAATTCAGAGATGCAAAGTTGAATAAACGCTCAACGACGGTACTGTGCTGGTCCTAGGCTAGACTGTGCTAGAGACGCGAGCCTAGAACACTAACAAAATCACGGCGCTGCACGTAAACAAGGGAAAAGCACACTCTGGTTTTTTTTTCGCTCTTTTTTTTTAGCTCTTTTTTTTTGCGCTGCTCTTTTTTTTTTTTTTTTGCGAAAAATCACTATAATGGCGAGTGTCTCAAAACTCTTCCTAGGTCAAACTGACAGGATGGGCACGAAATTTTTTCGACCAATTTTTTTTTCGTTTTGTCGACTGCCCGGACCCAAAAACTGGAAACGGGTCAAAAAAAACTTCCTATAATGGCACCTGTCTCAAAACACTCAGAAACACCTAAAAATAAGATAGCCAGAAAATTTTTCGAAAAATGCGTTTTCGAAAAATTTTGGGCCTAAACGGAGCGTGGTTTCCAGACTCTTTTTTTTTTCCGAAACCTACTCCGGTAAGGAAACACGAATCGGAAACTAGATGGATCCCGAAAACAAACCTAATAAGCAAGGAACTCGAATTGGCGGTGGATATATGGTGGTGGTATATGGCAGCGGTGGTGGTAGCGGTGGTAGTATATGGATATGGATCGGTGGTGGTATATGGACACGGATTGGTGGTGGTATATGGATACGGATTCGGAGTGGTGGTGGTAGATGGCAGGGGCGATGATGATGGTGCGGCGGCGGCGTGACAACTTATGACCAGAACTCGAAACTCTAAAAGACTAGACTCTAAGACCAGCAACTAGACCGACGATGCAACCGCAAATTCAACAAAGCAAAACCCTAAAAAGATTATGCAAAGGCTCAGATTGGTTCGGATATGATGAACTAACCCTAATTTTTTTTGTGGCTTTTTCGTGGACTATAGGTATGAAGAACAGACTCGATCTAAACTACGAAAAACTGGAAAATCTCACCGAGCAACCTGGAAATCTGATACCACTTGATAGAGGCGGGGGTGTCCCGTCTTTCGATGAGATGATGGATATCGCTTTGGTGGAAGTCGACTTTGACGATCCGACTACGAACGTGCGAGGACGTCGCGCCTTAGCAATCGCTAAACCAACTCCGAGAGGTTATTGACCACGCCGGAGCACGATCAACCTGACCACGAGGGTCTGTTTCCTGCGAGCAAACGAAGAACAAGCAAGAAACTGAGATTGCAATCTGGATATTGCGAATATAAGATGAAAGCTTTATTGATCAAGGTGGGGTTCTGTGACGCCTTTGTCTGGTCGTTGAACACAAACGAAGTACGCGAAGTTGCAGCTATGGCGAACTTTTAATCTAAACAAAACCCAAAGTCTAAACGGTGCCCTAAGGGCTGTATATATGGAGGAAGAGAGGGGGAATTTCGTGGCCCTTGGTGGAGGGGTCCGAAATCAACCCTATCTCTTGTTTCCCCACACATACGGACTCTAAAAATAGCCTATACTTATGTATTTCGAAATTACATGGGCCTGGCCCAATAAAAAGGTGACGCAGCACCTATAATAGCCTCTGGACGAAATTTATGAAGTGGCATCTTGTATATTTCGTCCAAGGCTTCATGCACTCTTATGGTGGCTTCAAAGTCTTGAAATCATCACTTGTAACTCCGTTCTGGTTCCCCTTGCGCATGGCATCATCTCCATGCTTGCTCTTGCTCCAATGTCCATCCTTCTCCAAACTAGGCCCTTCATTTGTAAGCAAAACAAATGTATCCAATTTAGGCAGCATCATATTCTCATGAACATTAGAATCATTACCAAGAAACGAAAGTACCTGATAATTTAATTGGCGTGCGCGAGCTCTAGTAATTGGTCCAGTATATGTAGCAGTAGGGCTGTGGGTGTAACAATGGTATTGATGTCCTCATCAGCTTGTGGAGGGGCTTGAGGAACATGACGTTGTACGCGCGGTTGGTAGTTCCTCTCTTGGATTTCTTCTCGAAGGGCTTCCTTTTGATTGCGCCGTTCGCGATTGCTGTTGGCGATGGCTCGACTTGATTCTTGAAGGGCACGTTCCGCCTCAAGAGCTTGTGCTTCTCATTGTTGTTGTTGAAGACATTGAGCCTCAGCGTCTTGTTGCTCTTGGTGTAGACGAGCTCGTTCTTCTTCTTCTTGGCGACGAAGACGTTGTCATTCTTGAGCTTGAGCAAAAGTGACTTGGTTTGAGTGAGGACGAGGGGCTTGCTCATCGACTTGCTCTTGTGAATGCTTGACGTGTAGCGGGTTGCAAGATGCATGACGGTCTTGATGCGCGGCTCGTCGAAGAGTGTTCGATGATGGTGTACTTGAACCGGAGAAGGAGTCGTCGGAGTGTCGACTTGAGTGACTCTGTCTTGAGTATGAGGAAGTTGAAGGAGGACGATTCACCAACAAGGCGCGGATGTCGTCCATTCTTGCATCATTCTCTTGCTTGTGAGCGTCGAGCTTGTTGTCGAAGTAGTCTCTTGTACGTTGCTCGGAGAGTCGCAAGTCGGTGGCGAGGTTGTCGATGCGGTCGTTCATTACTTGTTGCTCTTGATGTAACGCTCGTTGTGCACCAAAAAGGTGGCTCTTGGTGACGTATGATGACATGTCGTCGTCTTGCTCGATGAAGAGTGGGTTGGTAGAAGTACTTGGCCTATCCATCATTCCAAGTAAAATGTGAGTGGTAGAAGGAGAAGAACTTATACCAATGTACCTTCGACCGATGTTGATGATGAATCAAGTTCACTCAAATGCGGACAATGAAATAGCACTATTGGTACCAATTCTTGTCGGTTCTCACACCTACACAAGTAAGAGCTTATGGTGGAGCTTGGTTAGGATGGTGGAACAAAATTGATTGCAATCGTTAGTTTGATTCAAAGATGTTGAAAAAGATTCGCAAATTCGCAAATGCAACAAGTAGACCAAGCAAGTAGTGGTACATGGAAACACACACGCAAATAGATAAGTGGGATTGTGCAAACCAAAACTGAGCCAAAATGTGGAATCCATGAAAATGCTCTTGTTGCACAATACTAGAGAGGCGCTAGCACGATTGCACAATAGGCGGATACGGAGCTTGTGCACGACCTACTAGGCAAAAGTGCAATGATCTCTATCCCAAATATGCTATATGTATGGTATTTCGGTGCTCTGATACCAAGATGATGAAAGATCGGCCCCTAGGGTTCCGCCCTACATCATCATGGTATCATGAGCCACGCTGATCACGTTTTTGGAGCCCCTTCCCTGTGTTTTCTAGCTTGATTTTGCTTGATTTCGTCCTAAATCCGAAAATCCCCACCAAAAATAGCCCCAATTTTTTTTGTAATTTGTTGGTTTGATGATGTTTTGTTGATTTTGATCCGTGGATTTGCATGGTTTTGAGTGGATCTAGCATTCCTCGTGTTTCCCCTTTGTGCTTCCGCGTGTCCTTCGTGTTTCCCTGTAGGATCCACTCCAAACGTGAAAGATCGGCCCCTAGGGTTCCGCCCACTTACCCCTTCGTGGCTTAGACTATAAATAGACCACCTCCACCTCCTTTCTAGTGTTAGCAAATATGATCGCTCATTCTTAGGTGAGCTTTGCTCCTACCTCTACTCTTGAGAGAGAGAGACTACCACTCCCATGGAGTTCAAGACCTCCATGTGAGAAATCCTGCGGGATATCATCAAGACCCCCTTGTGGGAAGATCCGTGATGAGGACATCAATACCATTGTTACACCCACAGCCCCTACTGCTACATATACTGGACCAATTACTAGAGCTCGCGCACGCCAATTAAATTATCAGGTACTTTCGTTTCTTGGTAATGATTCTAATGTTCATGAGAATATGATGCTGCCTAAATTGGATACATTTGTTTTGCTTACAAATGAAGGGCCTAGCTTGGAGAAGGATGGACATTGGAGCAAGAGCAAGCATGGAGATGATGCCATGCGCAAGGGGAACCAGAACGGAGTTACAAGTGATGATTTCAGGACTTTGAAGCCACCATAAGAGTGCATGAAGCCTTGGACGAAATATACAAGATGCCACTTCATAAATTTCGTCCAGAGGCTATTATAGGTGCTGCGTCACCTTTTTATTGGGCCAGGCCCATGTAATTTCGAAATACATAAGTATAGGCTATTTTTAGAGTCCGTATGTGTGGGGAAACAAGAGATAGGGTTGATTTCGGACCCCTCCACCAAGGGCCACAAAATTCCCCCTCTCTTCCTCCATATATACAGCCCTTAGGGCACCGTTTAGACTTTGGGTTTTGTTTAGATTAAAAGTTCGCCATAGCTGCAACTTCGCGTACTTCGTTTGTGTTCAACGACCAGACAAAGGCGTCACAGAACCCCACCTTGATCAATAAAGCTTTCATCTTATATTCGCAATATCCAGATTGCAATCTTAGTTTCTTGCTTGTTCTTCGTTTGCTCGCAGGAAACAGACCCTCGTGGTCAGGTTGATCGTGCTCCGGCGTGGTCAATAACCTCTCGGAGTTGGTTTAGCGATTGCTAAGGCGCGACGTCCTCGCACGTTCGTAGTCGGATCGTCAAAGTCGACTTCCACCAAAGCGATTTCCATCATCTCATCGAAAGACGGGACACCTTTGCCTCTATCAAGTGGTATCAGATTTCCAGGTTGCTCGGTGAGATTTTCCAGTTTTTCGTAGTTTAGATCGAGTCTGTTCTTCATACCTATAGTCCACGAAAAAGCCACAAAAAAAAATTAGGGTTAGTTCATCATATCCGAACCAATCTGAGCCTTTGCATAATCTTTTTAGGGTTTTGCTTTGTTGAATTTGCGGTTGCATCGTCGGTCTAGTTGCTGGTCTTAGAGTCTAGTCTTTTAGACTTTCGAGTTCTGGTCATAAGTTGTCACGCCGCCGCCGCACCATCATCATCGCCCCTGCCATCTACCACCACCACTCCGAATCCGTATCCATATACCACCACCAATCCGTGTCCATATACCACCACCGATCCATATCCATATACTACCACCGCTACCACCACCGCTGCCATATACCACAACCATATATCCACCACCAATCCGAGTTCCTTGCTTATTAGGTTTGTTTTTGGGATCCATCTAGTTTCCGATTCGTGTTTCCTTGCCGGAGTAGGTTTCGGAAAAAAAAAAGAGCAGCGCAAAAAAAAAAGAGCGCAAAAAAAAAGAGCGAAAAAAAAACCAGAGTGTGCTTTTCCCTTGTTTACGTGCAGCACCGTGATTTTGTTAGTGTTCTAGGCTCGTGTCTCTAGCACAGTCTAGCCTAGGACCAGCACAGTACCGTCGTTGAGCGTTTATTCAACTTTGCATCTCTGAATTGATTATTGCTGACCCTTTTTGCTACCATATTATAAGCCTTCCCAGCTCCACATACATCTACGTCGTGCGTTTGACTCTCCCTGGTAATCGCTCTATCCAAGCTTTGAGAGTTTTTGACTACAACGGTTGCCGATCACCGCCTGCTGCTGGGTAAGAACTGGTAAGAATTTGAGATTTGCTTGACGGATTTGTGACACCCACCACCACCTCTTGTTAGTAGTCTGTAGGATCATATTCTTGTGTGTTTCTATTGCTGCTAACCATGCCAGGATCACAAGCCGACGAGACTGACTGGGAGAACATGACGAATAAGGATTTGCATGATAAATTTCAGCAAATGATGAGTGGACAGGTGCAAGATGTGCTAAACAGATTTGAAGAGGCCATGGAGAAGATAGATGGCATGGAGAAGACGTTCGAAACAAAGCTCGATAACAAGTTTAATGAATTGCTCGCGCGTCTTCCACCACCACCACCCGCTGCACCTAACGCACCTCTCCAACGACAACAACAACAACAACGCATCCTTTCGAATCAGTATGGACGAGCGAAGCGTGTTCCTATTGAGGATGGCCAAACTTCTGGTGCCGCTGTTCATGTTGTTGATGCTTCTTTGGCCCCTGCTACTGCTGCTGCTGGTACCCAGGAGGATGATGAGTATGTGGGCGATTATGAGGATGAGGTTGATCAAAATCAGCACTACGTGCAGCCACCAGCACCACCACCACCAGGTCGACCTCAGGTATATATTCGTAATGGTAGGCCTGCACCACCACCTCAGGTACGAGATGATGTCCATATTCCTAAACTGAAATTGAATATTCCACCATTTGAGGGTAGATATGTTCCTGATATATATCTTACTTGGGAGTTAGAAACTGAACAACGTTTTACATGTTTACAATATCCCGAGGAGAGACGGGTTGCTGCTGCTGTTTGTGCTTTCACTAGTTTTGCATGTGTATGGTGGTCTGAACATTGTAGATTATATCCTATTCCCGCTACTTGGGCTGCTTTGAAAACTGCTATGCGTACTCGTTGGGTTCCACCATATTATCAACGTGAATTGCTTCAAAAATTACAGCGCTTAAGACAAGGAAAAAATTCTGTAGAAGAATATTATCAGGAATTACAAACTGGCATGATTAGATGTGGTATTGTTGAGGAGAATGAAGCTATGCTTGCACGTTTTCTGGGTGGATTAAATAGAGAGATTCAGACCATTCTAGATTATAAGGAGTATACTAATATCACTCGTTTATTCCATCTTGCTTGTAAAGCTGAACGTGAAGTGCAGGATCGACAGGCATTGGCGCGGACTAACTTTTCTGCAGGTCGACCTTCATCATGGACACCACGTGCATCATCTACTTCCACACGTTCTGCTACACCGGCGCCTCCGTCGGCTGCCACCTTCAACCGTGATACAATAAAGCAGGCACAATCACCACTATCTGCCAAGAGCACATCTTCTGGGCCTGCAAAGAGCTCTTCTTCATCCATGGCATCAACAGGGCAAACACATGATATTATTTGTCGACGTTGCAAGGGTGGAGGTCATTATGCGAGAGAATGCCCCTCTAAGCGTGTGATGATTGTTACTGAGGATGGTGGGTATGAGTCCGCTAGTGACTATGATGAGGAGACTTTGGCTCTTATTACGCGTGACGAACACGGTGGAGAAGATTCTGATCATGAGACGCAATACATGGCTCCTGAAGATGCTGACAGGTATGAATGTTTAGTTGCTCAACGTGTTTTGAGTGTGCAGGTTACACAAGCTGAGCAAAATCAGAGGCATAATTTGTTCCATACAAAGGGAGTTGTGAAGGAACGTTCTGTTCGCGTAATCATAGATGGAGGGAGTTGCAACAACTTGGCTAGCATGGAGATGGTGGAGAAGCTATCTCTCACCACAAGACCACATCCACATCCTTACTACATCCAATGGTTCAACAACAGCGGCAAGGTTAAGGTAACACGTACTGTTCGTGTGCATTTTAGTATCTCTACATATGCTGATTATGTTGATTGTGATGTGGTACCTATGCAAGCATGTTCCTTATTACTTGGTAGACCATGGCAATTTGATAAAAATTCTATTCACCATGGTAGAAACAATCAGTATACTCTTGTTCATAAGGATAAAAATATTACTTTGCTTCCTATGACTCCTGATTCCATTTTGAAAGATGATCTTAATAGAGCTAATAAAGCAAAACAGGAGAAAACTAAGAGTGAAAATCAGATTGTGGCAAAAGAATTTGAGCAACAAATGCAGCCTAATAATAATAAACAATCTAGTGTTGCTTCTGAAATTAAATTGAAAAGTGCATGTTTATTTGCCACCAAATCTGATATTGATGATCTAGATTTTAGCAAATCTGTTTGCTATGCTTTTGTGTGCAAAGAGGCATTATTTTCATTCGAGGACGTGCCTTCCTCTTTGCCTCCTGCTGTCACTAACATTTTGCAGGAGTTCGCTGACGTCTTTCCACAAGACGTGCCACCGGGATTACCACCTATTCGCGGGATTGAGCATCAAATTGACTTAATTCCCGGTGCATCATTACCCAACCGTGCACCATACCGTACCAATCCAGAGGAGACGAAGGAGATTATGCGTCAAGTACAAGAACTGCTCGACAAAGGTTATATACGCGAATCCCTTAGTCCTTGTGCTGTTCCTATCATTTTAGTGCCGAAAAAGGATGGTACGTCGCGTATGTGCGTTGATTGTAGAGGCATTAATAATATTACTATTCGTTATCGTCATCCTATTCCTAGGCTAGATGATATGCTTGATGAATTGAGTGGCTCTACAATATTCTCCAAAGTTGATTTGCGTAGTGGATACCATCAAATTCGTATGAAATTGGGAGATGAATGGAAAACAGCATTTAAAACTAAGTTTGGATTATATGAGTGGTTAGTCATGCCTTTTGGGTTAACTAATGCACCTAGTACTTTCATGAGGTTAATGAACGAAGTTTTACGTGCTTTCATTGGACGATTTGTGGTAGTTTACTTTGATGACATATTGATTTATAGCAAATCTTTGGAGGAACATTTGGAACATTTACGTGCTGTTTTTATTGCTCTACGTGATGCACGTTTGTTTGGTAACCTTGGAAAGTGCACCTTTTGCACCGACCGAGTATCTTTTCTTGGCTATGTTGTTACTCCACAGGGAATTGAAGTTGATAAAGCCAAGATTGAAGCTATTGAGAGTTGGCCGCAGCCCAAAACGGTCACACAAGTGAGGAGTTTCCTTGGCCTCGCTGGATTCTATAGGCGTTTTGTGAGAGATTTCAGCACCATTGCTGCACCTCTCAATGAGCTTACAAAGAAAGACGTGCCTTTTCTGTGGGGTACCGCACAGGAAGAAGCCTTTACGGTATTGAAAGATAAGTTGACACATGCTCCTTTACTCCAACTTCCTGATTTTAATAAGACTTTTGAGCTTGAATGTGATGCTAGCGGAATTGGATTAGGAGGTGTGTTATTACAAGATGGCAAACCTGTTGCATACTTTTCTGAAAAATTGAGTGGGCATAGTCTGAATTATTCTACTTATGATAAAGAATTATATGCTCTTGTTCGGACTTTAGAAACATGGCAACATTATTTATGGCCCAAAGAATTTGTTATACATTCTGATCATGAATCTTTGAAACATATTAAAAGTCAAGCTAAACTGAATCGTAGACATGCTAAATGGGTTGAATTCATTGAGACTTTCCCTTATGTCATTAAACACAAGAAGGGAAAAGAAAATGTTATTGCTGATGCATTGTCTCGTCGCTATACTATGCTTTCACAACTTGACTTCAAAATATTTGGTTTGGAGACCATCAAAGATCAATATGTGCATGATGCTGATTTTAAAGATGTAATGCAGAATTGTAAAGAAGGAAGAATGTGGAACAAGTTTGTCGTTAACGATGGATTTGTGTTTCGTGCTAACAAGCTATGCATTCCAGCTAGCTCCGTTCGTCTTTTGCTGTTGCAGGAGGCGCATGGGGGAGGATTAATGGGACACTTTGGCGTGAAGAAGACGGAGGACGTACTTGCTACACATTTCTTTTGGCCAAAGATGAGACGGGATGTTGAGCGTTTTGTTGCTCGCTGCACTACATGTCAAAAAGCTAAGTCACGACTCAATCCTCATGGTTTATATATGCCTTTGCCTGTACCTAGTGTTCCTTGGGAGGATATATCTATGGACTTTGTTTTAGGTTTACCTCGAACAAAGAAGGGGAGGGATAGCATATTTGTTGTCGTGGATAGATTCTCGAAAATGGCACACTTTATACCATGTCATAAAAGCGATGATGCTGTTAATGTTGCTGATTTGTTCTTTCGTGAAATTATTCGCTTGCATGGTGTGCCAAATACTATTGTTTCAGATCGTGATACTAAATTTCTTAGCCACTTTTGGAGATGTTTATGGGCTAACTTGGGGACTAAACTGCTATTTAGTACTACTTGTCACCCCCAAACTGATGGACAAACTGAAGTAGTCAATAGAACATTGTCTACTATGCTTAGGGCTGTTTTGAAGAATAATAAGAAAATGTGGGAAGAATGCTTGCCTCATATTGAATTTGCTTATAATCGTTCATTGCATTCTACTACTAAGATGTGCCCTTTTGAAATTGTGTATGGTTTCCTACCTTGTGCACCTATTGATTTGTTGCCTCTTCCATCTTCGGAGAAGGTTAATTTTGATGCTAAAGAACGTGCTGAATTGATTTTAAAAATGCATGAGTTAACGAAGGAAAACATTGAGCGTATGAATGCTAAATATAAACTTGCTGGAGATAAGGGTAGAAAACATGTTGTGTTTGCACCTGGAGATCTTGTTTGGTTACATTTGCGGAAAGATAGATTTCCTAATTTGCGCAAATCAAAGCTAATGCCACGTGCTGATGGTCCTTTTAAGGTGTTAGAGAAAATAAATGATAATGCATATAAACTTGAGCTACCTGCAGATTTTGGGGTTAGTCCCACTTTTAACATTGCAGATTTGAAGCCTTATTTGGGTGAGGAAGATGAGCTTCTGTCGAGGACGACTTCATTTCAAGAAGGGGAGGATGATGAGGACATCAATACCATTGTTACACCCACAGCCCCTACTGTTACATATACAGGACCAATTACTAGAGCTCGCGCACGCCAATTAAATTATCAGGTACTTTCGTTTCTTGGTAATGATTCTAATGTTCATGAGAATATGATGCTGCCTAAATTGGATACATTTGTTTTGCTTACAAATGAAGGGCCTAGCTTGGAGAAGGATGAACATTGGAGCAAGAACAAGCATGGAGATGATGCCATGCGCAAGGGGAACAAGAACGGAGTTACAAGTGATGATTTCAGGACTTTGAAGCCACCATAATGGGTGCATGAAGCCTTGGACGAAATATACAAGATGCCACTTCATAAATTTCGTCCCGAGGCTATTATAGTTGCTGCGTCACCTTTTTATTGGGCCAGGCCCATGTAATTTCGAAATACATAAGTATAGGCTAGTTTTAGAGTCCGTATGTGTGGGGAAACAAGAGATAGGGTTGATTTCGGACCCCTCCACCAAGGGCCACGAAATTCCCCCCCTCTTCCTCCATATATACAGCCCTTAGGGCGCCGTTTAGACTTTGGGTTTTGTTTAGATTAAAAGTTCGCCATAGCTGCAACTTCGCGTACTTCGTTTGTGTTCAACGACCAGACAAAGGCGTCACAGAACCCCACCTTGATCAATAAAGCTTTCATCTTATATTCGCAATATCCAGATTGCAATCTCAGTTTCTTGCTTGTTCTTCGTTTGCTCGCAGGAAACAGACCCTCGTGGTCAGGTTGATCGTGCTCCGGCGTGGTCAATAACCTCTCGGAGTTGGTTTAGCGATTGCTAAGGCGCGACGTCCTCGCACGTTCGTAGTCGGATCGTCAAAGTCGACTTCCACCAAAGCGAAATCCATCATCTCATCGAAAGACGGGACACCTTTGCCTCTATCGAGCCTAGACGGGACACCCCCGCCTCTATAGTCCGTTAGGCAAAGGTGTCCCGTCTTTCGATGAGATGATGGATATCGCTTTGGTGGAAGTCGACTTTGACGATCCGACTACGAACGTGCGAGGACGTCGCGCCTTAGCAATCGCTAAACCAACTCCGAGAGGTTATTGACCACGCCGGAGCACGATCAACCTGACCACGAGGGTCTGTTTCCTGCGAGCAAACGAAGAACAAGCAAGAAACTGAGATTGCAATCTGGATATTGCGAATATAAGATGAAAGCTTTATTGATCAAGGTGGGGTTCTGTGACGCCTTTGTCTGGTCGTTGAACACAAACGAAGTACGCGAAGTTGCAGCTATGGCGAACTTTTAATCTAAACAAAACCCAAAGTCTAAACGGTGCCCTAAGGGCTGTATATATGGAGGAAGAGAGGGGGAATTTCGTGGCCCTTGGTGGAGGGGTCCAAAATCAACCCTATCTCTTGTTTCCCCACACATACGGACTCTAAAAATAGCCTATACTTATGTATTTCGAAATTACATGGGCCTGGCCCAATAAAAAGGTGACGCAGCACCTATAATAGCCTCTGGACGAAATTTATGAAGTGGCATCTTGTATATTTCGTCCAAGGCTTCATGCACTCTTATGGTGGCTTCAAAGTCCTGAAATCATCACTTGTAACTCTGTTCTGGTTCCCCTTGCGCATGGCATCATCTCCATGCTTGCTCTTGCTCCAATGTCCATCCTTCTCCAAACTAGGCCCTTCATTTGTAAGCAAAACAAATGTATCCAATTTAGGCAGCATCATATTCTCATGAACATTAGAATCATTACCAAGAAACGAAAGTACCTGATAATTTAATTGGCGTGCGCGAGCTCTAGTAATTGGTCCAGTATATGTAGCAGTAGGGGCTGTGGGTGTAACAATGGTATTGATGTCCTCATCATCCTCCCCTTCTTGAAATGAAGTCGTCCTCGACGGAAGCTCATTTTCCTCACCCAAATAAGGCTTCAAATCTGCAATGTTAAAAGTGGGACTAACCCCAAAATCTGCAGGCAGCTGAAGTTTATATGCATTATCATTTATTTTCTCTAACACCCTAAAGGGACCATCAGCACGTGGCATTAGCTTTGATTTGCGCAAATTAGGAAATCTATCTTTACGCAAATGTAACCAAACAAGATCTCCAGGTGCAAACACAACATGTTTTCTACCCTTATCTCCAGCAAGTTTATATTTAGCATTCATACGCTCAATGTTTTCCTTAGTTAACTCATGCATTTTTAAAATCAATTCAGAACGTTCTTTAGCATCAAAATTAGCCTTCTCCGAAGATGGCAGAGGCAACAAATCAATAGGTGCACGAGGTAAGAAACCATACACAATTTCAAAAGGGCACATCTTAGTAGTAGAATGCAATGAACGATTATAAGCAAATTCAATATGAGGCAAGCATTCTTCCCACATTTTCTTATTATTCTTCAAAACAGCCCTAAGCATAGTAGACAATGTTCTATTGACTAGTTCAGTTTGTCCATCAGTTTGGGGGTGACAAGTAGTACTAAATAGCAGTTTAGTCCCCAACTTAGCCCATAAACATCTCCAAAAGTGGCTAAGAAATTTAGTATCACGATCTGAAACAATAGTATTTGGCACACCATGCAAGCGAATAATTTCACGAAAGAACAAATCAGCAACATTAACAGCATCATCGCTTTTATGACATGGTATAAAGTGTGCCATTTTCGAGAATCTATCCACGACAACAAATATGCTATCCCTCCCCTTCTTTGTTCGAGGTAAACCTAAAACAAAGTCCATAGATATATCCTCCCAAGGAACACTAGGTACAGGCAAAGGCATATATAAACCATGAGGATTGAGTCGTGACTTAGCTTTTTGACATGTAGTGCAGCGAGCAACAAAACGCTCAACATCCCGTCTCATCTTTGGCCAAAAGAAATGTGTAGCAAGTACGTCCTCCGTCTTCTTCACGCCAAAGTGTCCCATTAATCCTCCCCCATGCGCCTCCTGCAACAGCAAAAGACGAACGGAGCTAGCTGGAATGCATAGCTTGTTAGCACGAAACACAAATCCATCGTTAACGACAAACTTGTTCCACATTCTTCCCTCTTTACAATTCTGCATTACATCTTTAAAATCAGCATCATGCACATATTGTTCTTTGATGGTCTCCAAACCAAATATTTTGAAGTCAAGTTGTGAAAGCATAGTATAGCGACGAGACAATGCATCAGCAATAACATTTTCTTTTCCCTTCTTGTGTTTAATGACATAAGGGAAAGTCTCAATGAATTCAACCCATTTAGCATGTCTACGATTCAGTTTAGCTTGACTTTTAATATGTTTCAAAGATTCATGATCAGAATGTATAACAAATTCTTTGGGCCATAAATAATGTTGCCATGTTTCTAAAGTCCGAACAAGAGCATATAATTCTTTATCATAAGTAGAATAATTCAGACTATGCCCACTCAATTTTTCAGAAAAGTATGCAACAGGTTTGCCATCTTGTAATAACACACCTCCTAATCCAATTCCGCTAGCATCACATTCAAGCTCAAAAGTCTTATTAAAATCAGGAAGTTGGAGTAAAGGAGCATGTGTCAACTTATCTTTCAATACCGTAAAGGCTTCTTCCTGTGCGGTACCCCACAGAAAAGGCACGTCTTTCTTTGTAAGCTCATTGAGAGGTGCAGCAATGGTGCTGAAATCTCTCACAAAACGCCTATAGAATCCAGCGAGGCCAAGGAAACTCCTCACTTGTGTGACCGTTTTGGGCTGCGGCCAACTCTCAATAGCTTCAATCTTGGCTTTATCAACTTCAATTCCCTGTGGAGTAACAACATAGCCAAGAAAAGATACTCGGTCGGTGCAAAAGGTCCACTTTCCAAGGTTACCAAACAAACGTGCATCACGTAGAGCAATAAAAACAGCACGTAAATGTTCCAAATGTTCCTCCAAAGATTTGCTATAAATCAATATGTCATCAAAGTAAACTACCACAAATCGTCCAATGAAAACACGTAAAACTTCGTTCATTAACCTCATGAAAGTACTAGGTGCATTAGTTAACCCAAAAGGCATGACTAACCACTCATATAATCCAAACTTAGTTTTAAATGCTGTTTTCCATTCATCTCCCAATTTCATTCGAATTTGATGGTATCCACTACGCAAATCAACTTTGGAGAATATTGTAGAGCCACTCAATTCATCAAGCATATCATCTAGCCTAGGAATAGGATGACGATAACGAATAGTAATATTATTAATGCCTCTACAATCAACGCACATACGCGACGTACCATCCTTTTTCGGCACTAAAATGATAGGAACAGCACAAGGACTAAGGGATTCGCGTATATAACCTTTGTCGAGCAGTTCTTGTACTTGACGCATAATCTCCTTCGTCTCCTCTGGATTGGTACGGTATGGTGCACGGTTGGGTAATGATGCACCGGGAATTAAGTCAATTTGATGCTCAATCCCGCGAATAGGTGGTAATCCCGATGGCACGTCTTGTGGAAAGACGTCAGCGAACTCCTGCAAAATGTTAGTGACAGCAGGAGGCAAAGAGGAAGGCACGTCCTCGAATGAAAATAATGCCTCTTTGCACACAAAAGCATAGCAAACAGATTTGCTAAAATCTAGATCATCAATATCAGATTTGGTGGCAAGTAAACATGCACTTTTCAATTTAATTTCAGAAGCAACACTAGATTGTTTATTATTATTAGGCTGCATTTGTTGCTCAAATTCTTTTGCCACAATCTGATTTTCACTCTTAGTTTTCTCCTGTTTTGCTTTATTAGCTCTATTAATATCATCTTTCAAAATGGAATCAGGAGTCATAGGAAGCAAAGTAATATTTTTATCCTTATGAACAAGAGTATACTGATTGTTTCTACCATGGTGAATAGAATTTTTATCAAATTGCCATGGTCTACCAAGTAATAAGGAACATGCTTGCATAGGTACCACATCACAATCAACATAATCAGCATATGTAGAGATACTAAAATGTACACGAACAGTACGTGTTACCTTAACCTTGCCGCTGTTGTTGAACCATTGGATGTAGTAAGGATGTGGATGTGGTCTTGTGGTGAGAGATAGCTTCTCCACCATCTCCATGCTAGCCAAGTTGTTGCAACTCCCTCCATCTATGATCACGCGAACAGAACGTTCCTTCACAACTCCCTTTGTATGGAACAAATTATGCCTCTGATTTTGCTCAGCTTGTGTAACCTGCACACTCAATACACGTTGAGCAACTAAACATTCATACCTGTCAGCATCTTCAGGAGCCATGTATTGCGTCTCATGATCAGAATCGTCTCCACCGTGTTCGTCACGTGTAATAAGAGCCAAAGTCTCCTCATCATAGTCACTAGCGGACTCATACCCACCATCCTAAGTAACAATCATCACACGCTTAGATGGGCATTCTCTCGCATAATGACCTCCACCCTTGCAACGTCGACAAATAATATCATGTGTTTGCCCTGTTGATGCCATGGATGAAGAAGAGCTCTTTGCAGGCCCAGAAGGTGTGCTCTTGGCAGATAGTGGTGATTGTGCCTGCTTTATTGTATCACGGTTGGAGGTGGCAGCCGACGGAGGCGCCGGTGTAGCAGAACGTGTGGAAGTAGATGATGCACGTGGTGTCCATGATGAAGGTCGACCTGCAGAAAAGTTAGTCCGCGCCAATGCCTGTCGATCCTGCACTTCACGTTCAGCTTTACAAGCAAGATGGAATAAACGAGTGATATTAGTATACTCCTTATAGTCTAGAATGGTCTGAATCTCTCTATTTAATCCACCCAGAAAACGTGCAAGCATAGCTTCATTCTCCTCAACAATACCACATCTAATCATGCCAGTTTGTAATTCCTGATAATATTCTTCTACAGAATTTTTTCCTTGTCTTAAGCGCTGTAATTTTTGAAGCAATTCACGTTGATAATATGGTGGAACCCAACGAGTACGCATAGCAGTTTTCAAAGCAGCCCAAGTAGCGGGAATAGGATATAATCTACAATGTTCAGACCACCATACACATGCAAAACTAGTGAAAGCACAAACAGCAGCAGCAACCCGTCTCTCCTCGGGATATTGTAAACATGTAAAACGTTGTTCAGTTTCTAACTCCCAAGTAAGATATATATCAGGAACATATCTACCCTCAAAAGGTGGAATATTCAATTTCAGTTTAGGAATATGGACATCATCTCGTACCTGAGGTGGTGGTGCAGGCCTACCATTACGAATATATACCTGAGGTCGACCTGGTGGTGGTGGTGCTGGTGGCTGCACGTAGTGCTGATTTTGATCAACCTCATCCTCATAATCGCCCGCATACTCATCATCCTCCTGGGTACCAGCAGCAGCAGTAGCAGGGGCCAATGAAGCATCAACAACATGAACAGCAGCACCAGAAGTTTGGCCATCCTCAATAGGAACACGCTTCGCTCGTCCATACTGATTCGAAAGGATGCGTTGTTGTTGTTGTTGTTGTTGTTGGAGAGGTGCGTTAGGTGCAGCGGGTCGTGGTGGTGGAAGACGCGTGAGCAATTCATTAAACTTGTTATCGAGCTTTGTTTCGAACGTCTTCTCCATGCCATCTATCTTCTCCATGGCCTCTTCAAATCTGTTTAGCACATCTTGCACCTGTCCACTCATCAGTTGCTGAAATTTATCATGTAGCTGTTTGTTCGTCAGGTTCTCCCAATCAGTCTCATCGGCTTGTGATCCTACCATGGTTAGCAGCAAATAGAAACACAGAAGAATATGATCCTACAGAGTACTAAGAAGTGGTGGTGGTGTATCACAAACCCGTCAAGCAAATCTCAAATTCTTACCAGTTCTTACCCAGCAGCAGGCGGTGATCGGCAACCGTTATAGTCAAAACTCTCAAAGCTTGGATAAAGCGATTACCAGGGAGAGTCCAACGCACGACGTAGATGTATGTGGAGCTGGGAAGGCTTATAATATGGTAGCAAAAAGGGTCAGCAATAATCAATTCAGAGATGCAAAGTTGAATAAACGCTCAACGACGGTACTGTGCTGGTCCTAGGCTAGACCGTGCTAGAGACGCGAGCCTAGAACACTAACAAAATCACGGCGCTGCACGTAAACAAGGGAAAAGCACACTCTGGATTTTTTTTTCGCTCTGTTTTTTTTTTTGCGCTCTTTTTTTTTTGCGCTGCTCTTTTTTTTTTGCGAAAAATCACTATAATGGCGAGTGTCTCAAAACTCTTCCTAGGTCAAACTGACAGGATGGGCACGAAATTTTTTCGACCAATTTTTGTTTTCGTTTTTTCGACTGCCCGGACCCAAAAACGGGAAACGGGTCAAAAAAAACTTCCTATAATGGCACCTGTCTCAAAACACTCAGAAACACCTAAAAATAGGATAGCCAGAAAATTTTTCGAAAAATGCATTTTCGAAAAATTTTGGGCCTAAATGGAGCGTGGTTTCCGGACTCTTTTTTTTTTCCGAAACCTACTCCGGCAAGGAAACACGAATCGGAAACTAGATGGATCCCGAAAACAAACCTAATAAGCAAGGAACTCAAATTGGTGGTGGATATATGGTGGTGGTATATGGCAGCGGTGGTGGTAGCGGTGGTAGTATATGGATATGGATCGGTGGTGGTATATGGACACGGATTGGTGGTGGTATATGGATACGGATTCGGAGCGGTGGTAGTAGATGGCAGGGGCGATGATGATGGTGCGGCGGCGGCGTGACAACTTATGACCAGAACTCGAAACTCTAAAAGACTAGACTCTAAGACCAGCAACTTGACACGATGATGCAACCACAAATTCAACAAAGCAAATACAGAAAAGATTATGCAAAGGCTCAGATTGGTTCGGATGGGATGAACTAACCCTAATTTTTTTTTGGCTTTTTCGTGGACTATAGGTATGAAGAACAGACTCGATCTAAACTACGAAAAACTGTAAAATCTCACCGAGCAACCTGGAAATCTGATACCACTTGATAGAGGCAAAGGTGTCCCGTCTTTCGATGAGATGATGGATTTCGCTTTGGTGGAAGTCGACTTTGACGATCCGACTACGAACGTGCGAGGACGTCGCGCCTTAGCAATCGCTAAACCAACTCCGAGAGGTTATTGACCACGCCGGAGCACGATCAACCTGACCACGAGGGTCTGTTTCCTGCGAGCAAACGAAGAACAAGCAAGAAACTGAGATTGTAATCTGGATATTGCGAATATAAGATGAAAGCTTTATTGATCAAGGTGGGGTTCTGTGACGCCTTTGTCTGGTCGTTGAACACAAACGAAGTACGCGAAGTTGCAGCTATGGCGAACTTTTAATCTAAACAAAACCCAAAGTCTAAACGGCGCCCTAAGGGCTGTATATATGGAGGAAGAGGGGGGGAATTTCGTGGCCGTTGGTGGAGGGGTCCGAAATCAACCCTATCTCTTGTTTCCCCACACATACGGACTCTAAAAATAGCCTATACTTATGTATTTCGAAATTACATGGGCCTGGCCCAATAAAAAGGTGACGCAGCACCTATAATAGCATCGGGACGAAATTTATGAAGTGGCATCTTGTATATTTCGTCCAAGGCTTCATGCACCCATTATGGTGGCTTCAAAGTCCTGAAATCATCACTTGTAACTCCGTTCTTGTTCCCCTTGCTCATGGCATCATCTCCATGCTTGTTCTTGCTCCAATGTTCATCCTTCTCCAAGCTAGGCCCTTCATTTGTAAGCAAAACAAATGTATTCAATTTAGGCAGCATCATATTCTCATGAACATTAGAATCATTACCAAGAAACAAAGTACCTGATAATTTAATTGGCGTGCGCGAGCTCTAGTAATTGGTCCTGTATATGTAACAGTAGGGGCTGTGGGTGTAACAATGGTATTGATGTCCTCATCACATAAGGTAGCACAAGAAACAAAATCAACAAAGGAAAGATACAAAGGTAGACGTTCTTCTCCGTGAGGAGGTCTTCATGGTCTTCCCTCAATGTGATGATATGGTATGTATGCTATGGGAAGTATGATCACTAATGTGCATAAGTAACATTGCCGGCAATACTCAAATGGCTAGTCTCGATAGGCAAGTAGCGCAAAATGGGCTAGGGGTTAACAATGCAATGGCAAGGGGAATATACAATGGTGTCGTCGAGGTTACCGTCCTTTGCGATGATGAGTGGCGGTGTTCTTGATGTAGATACCAAGATGATGGAGACTCGTCCTGATAGAGGCAAAGGTGTCCCGTCTTTCGATGAGATGATGGATTTCGCTTTGGTGGAAGTCGACTTTGACGATCCGACTACGAACGTGCGAGGATGTCGCGCCTTAGCAATCGCTAAACCAACTCCGAGAGGCTTATAGTACGGTAGCAAAAAGGGTCAGCAATAATCAATTCAGAGATGCAAAGTTGAATAAACGCTCAACGACGGTACTGTGCTGGTCCTAGGCTAGACTGTGCTAGAGACGCGAGCCTAGAACACCAACAAAATCACGGCGCGGCACGTAAACAAGGGAGGAGCACACTCTGAATTTTTTTCTTTTTTTTTGCACTTTTTTTTCCTCTTTTTTTTTTGCTCCGCAACAAATTTTTTTCGAAAAAGTCTTCTAATGGTCTAAAAACTGCCTAGCCAGAATTTTCCAGACTTCTACCAACCCACTCTTCATCGAGCAAGACGACGACATGTCATCATACGTCACCAAGAGCCACCTCTTTGGTGCACAACGAGCGTTACATCAAGAGCAACAAGCAATGAACGACCGCATCGACAACCTCGCCACCGATTTGTGACTCTCCAAGCAACGTGCAAGAGACTACTTCGACAACAAGCTCGACGCTCAAAAGCAAGAGAATGATGCAAGAATGGACGAGATCCGCGCCTTGTTGGTGAATCGTCCTCCTTCAACTTCTTCATACTCAAGACGGAGTCACTCAAGTCGATGTAGGGCGGAACCCTATGTGGACGATCTTTCACGTTTGGAGTGGATCCTATGGGGAACATGACGAACGAGCGGAAGAACACACAAAGAAACACGGGGAGGAACGCGAGAAACTCTAAACCGACAAGTAATCAATCACACAAGGGCTAGATCATCGAACACATAAGGTAGCACAAGATACAAAATCAACAAAGGAAAGATACAAAGGTAGACGTTCTTCTCCGTGAGGAGGTCTTGATGGTCTTCCCTCAATGTGATGATATGGTATGTATGCTATGGGAAGTATGATCACTAATGTGCATAAGTAACGTTGCCGGCAATACTCAAATGGCTAGTCTCGATAGGCAAGTTGCGCAAAATGGGCTAGGGGTTAACAATGCAATGGCAAGGGGAATATACAATGGTGTCGTCGAGGTTACCGTCCTTTGCGATGATGAGTGGCGGTGTTCTTGATGTAGATACCAAGATGATGGAGACTCGTCCTGATAGAGGCAAAGGTGTGCCGTCTTTCGATGAGATGATGGATTTCGCTTTGGTGGAAGTCGACTTTGACGATCCGACTACGAACGTGCGAGGACGTCGCGCCTTAGCAATCGCTAAACCAACTCCGAGAGGCTTATAGTATGGTAGCAAAAAGGGTCAGCAATAATCAATTCAGAGATGCAAAGTTGAATAAACGCTCAACGACGGTACTGTGCTGGTCCTAGGCTAGACTGTGCTAGAGACGCAAGCCTAGAACACCAACAAAATCACGGCGCGACACGTAAATAAGGGAGGAGCACACTCTGAATTTTTTTTCTTTTTTTTGCACTTTTTTTCCTCTTTTTTTTTGCTCCGCAACAATTTTTTTTCGAAAAAGTCTTCAAATGGTCTAAAAACTGCCTAGCCAGAATTTTCCAGACTTCTACCAACCCACTCTTCATCGAGCAAGACGATGACATGTCATCATACGTCACCAAGAGCCACCTCTTTGGTGCACAACGAGCGTTACATCAAGAGCAACAAGCAATGAACGACCGCATCGACAACCTCGCCACCGATTTGTGACTCTCCGAGCAACGTACAAGAGACTACTTCGACAACAAGCTCGACGCTCAAAAGCAAGAGAATGATGCAAGAATGGACGAGATCCGCGCCTTGTTGGTGAATCGTCCTCCTTCAACTTCTTCATACTCAAGACGGAGTCACTCAAGTCGATGTAGGGCGGAACCCTATGTGGACGATCTTTCACGTTTGGAGTGGATCCTATGGGGAACATGACGAACGAGCGGAAGAACACACAAAGAAACACGGGGAGGAACGCGAGAAACTCTAAACCGACAAGTAATCAATCACACAAGGGCTAGATCATCGAACACATAAGGTAGCACAAGATACAAAATCAACAAAGGAAAGATACAAAGGTAGACGTTCTTCTCCGTGAGGAGGTCTTGATGGTCTTCCCTCAATGTGATGATATGGTATGTATGCTATGGGAAGTATGATCACTAATGTGCATAAGTAACGTTGCCGGCAATACTCAAATGGCTAGTCTCGATAGGCAAGTAGCGCAAAATGGGCTAGGGGTTAACAATGCAATGGCAAGGGGAATATAAAATGGTGTCGTCGAGGTTACCGTCCTTTGCGATGATGAGTGGCGGTGTTCTTGATGTAGATACCAAGATGATGGAGACTCGTCCTAATAGAGGCAAAGGTGTCCCGTCTTTCGATGAGATGATGGATTTCGCTTTGGTGGAAGTCGACTTTGACGATCCGACTACGAACGTGCGAGGACGTCGCGCCTTAGCAATCGCTAAACCAACTCCGAGAGGCTTATAGTATGGTAGCAAAAAGGGTCAGCAATAATCAATTCAGAGATGCAAAGTTGAATAAACGCTCAACGACGGTACTGTGCTGGTCCTAGGCTAGACTGTGCTAGAGACGCGAGCCTAGAACACCAACAAAATCACGGCGCGACACGTAAACAAGGGAGGAGCACACTCTGAATTTTTTTTCTTTTTTTTTGCACTTTTTTTCCTCTTTTTTTTTGCTCCGCAACAAATTTTTTTCGAAAAAGTCTTCAAATGGTTTAAAAACTGCCTAGCCAGAATTTTCCAGACTTCTACCAACCCACTCTTCATCGAGCAAGACGACGACATGTCATCATACGTCACCAAGAGCCACCTCTTTGGTGCACAACGAGCGTTACATCAAGAGCAACAAGCAATGAACGACCGCATCGACAACCTCGCCACCGATTTGTGACTCTCCGAGCAACGTACAAGATACTACTTCGACAACAAGCTCGACGCTCAAAAGCAAGAGAATGATGCAAGAATGGACGAGATCCGCGCCTTGTTGGTGAATCGTCCTCCTTCAACTTCTTCATACTCAAGACGGAGTCACTCAAGTCGATGTAGGGCGGAACCCTATGTGGACGATCTTTCACGTTTGGAGTGGATCCTATGGGGAACATGACGAACGAGCGGAAGAACACACAAAGAAACACGGGGAGGAACGCGAGAAACTCTAAACCGACAAGTAATCAATCACACAAGGGCTAGATCATCGAACACATAAGGTAGCACAAGATACAAAATCAACAAAGGAAAGATACAAAGGTAGACGTTCTTCTCCGTGAGGAGGTCTTGATGGTCTTCCCTCAATGTGATGATATGGTATGTATGCTATGGGAAGTATGATCACTAATGTGCATAAGTAACGTTGCCGGCAATACTCAAATGGCTAGTCTCGATAGGCAAGTAGCGCAAAATGGGCTAGGGGTTAACAATGCAATGGCAAGGGGAATATACAATGGTGTCGTCGAGGTTACCGTCCTTTGCGATGATGAGTGGCGGTGTTCTTGATGTAGATACCAAGATGATGGAGACTCGTCCTAATAGAGGCAAAGGTGTCCCGTCTTTCGATGAGATGATGGATTTCGCTTTGGTGGAAGTCGACTTTGACGATCCGACTACGAACGTGCGAGGACGTCGCGCCTTAGCAATCGCTAAACCAACTCCGAGAGGCTTATAGTATGGTAGCAAAAAGGGTCAGCAATAATCAATTCAGAGATGCAAAGTTGAATAAACGCTCAACGACGGTACTGTGCTGGTCCTAGGCTAGACTGTGCTAGAGACGCGAGCCTAGAACACCAACAAAATCACGGCGCGACACGTAAACAAGGGAGGAGCACACTCTGAATTTTTTTTCTTTTTTTTTGCACTTTTTTTCCTCTTTTTTTTTGCTCCGCAACAAATTTTTTTCGAAAAAGTCTTCAAATGGTTTAAAAACTGCCTAGCCAGAATTTTCCAGACTTCTACCAACCCACTCTTCATCGAGCAAGACGACGACATGTCATCATACGTCACCAAGAGCCACCTCTTTGGTGCACAACGAGCGTTACATCAAGAGCAACAAGCAATGAACGACCGCATCGACAACCTCGCCACCGATTTGTGACTCTCCGAGCAACGTACAAGATACTACTTCGACAACAAGCTCGACGCTCAAAAGCAAGAGAATGATGCAAGAATGGACGAGATCCGCGCCTTGTTGGTGAATCGTCCTCCTTCAACTTCTTCATACTCAAGACGGAGTCACTCAAGTCGATGTAGGGCGGAACCCTATGTGGACGATCTTTCACGTTTGGAGTGGATCCTATGGGGAACATGACGAACGAGCGGAAGAACACACAAAGAAACACGGGGAGGAACGCGAGAAACTCTAAACCGACAAGTAATCAATCACACAAGGGCTAGATCATCGAACACATAAGGTAGCACAAGATACAAAATCAACAAAGGAAAGATACAAAGGTAGACGTTCTTCTCCGTGAGGAGGTCTTGATGGTCTTCCCTCAATGTGATGATATGGTATGTATGCTATGGGAAGTATGATCACTAATGTGCATAAGTAACGTTGCCGGCAATACTCAAATGGCTAGTCTCGATAGGCAAGTTGCGCAAAATGGGCTAGGGGTTAACAATGCAATGGCAAGGGGAATATACAATGGTGTCGTCGAGGTTACCGTCCTTTGCGATGATGAGTGGCGGTGTTCTTGATGTAGATACCAAGATGATGGAGACTCGTCCTGATAGAGGCAAAGGTGTGCCGTCTTTCGATGAGATGATGGATTTCGCTTTGGTGGAAGTCGACTTTGACGATCCGACTACGAACGTGCGAGGACGTCGCGCCTTAGCAATCGCTAAACCAACTCCGAGAGGCTTATAGTATGGTAGCAAAAAGGGTCAGCAATAATCAATTCAGAGATGCAAAGTTGAATAAACGCTCAACGACGGTACTGTGCTGGTCCTAGGCTAGACTGTGCTAGAGACGCAAGCCTAGAACACCAACAAAATCACGGCGCGACACGTAAATAAGGGAGGAGCACACTCTGAATTTTTTTTCTTTTTTTTTCACTTTTTTTCCTCTTTTTTTTTGCTCCGCAACAATTTTTTTTCGAAAAAGTCTTCAAATGGTCTAAAAACTGCCTAGCCAGAATTTTCCAGACTTCTACCAACCCACTCTTCATCGAGCAAGACGATGACATGTCATCATACGTCACCAAGAGCCACCTCTTTGGTGCACAACGAGCGTTACATCAAGAGCAACAAGCAATGAACGACCGCATCGACAACCTCGCCACCGATTTGTGACTCTCCGAGCAACGTACAAGAGACTACTTCGACAACAAGCTCGACGCTCAAAAGCAAGAGAATGATGCAAGAATGGACGAGATCCGCGCCTTGTTGGTGAATCGTCCTCCTTCAACTTCTTCATACTCAAGACGGAGTCACTCAAGTCGATGTAGGGCGGAACCCTATGTGGACGATCTTTCACGTTTGGAGTGGATCCTATGGGGAACATGACGAACGAGCGGAAGAACACACAAAGAAACACGGGGAGGAACGCGAGAAACTCTAAACCGACAAGTAATCAATCACACAAGGGCTAGATCATCGAACACATAAGGTAGCACAAGATACAAAATCAACAAAGGAAAGATACAAAGGTAGACGTTCTTCTCCGTGAGGAGGTCTTGATGGTCTTCCCTCAATGTGATGATATGGTATGTATGCTATGGGAAGTATGATCACTAATGTGCATAAGTAACGTTGCCGGCAATACTCAAATGGCTAGTCTCGATAGGCAAGTAGCGCAAAATGGGCTAGGGGTTAACAATGCAATGGCAAGGGGAATATAAAATGGTGTCGTCGAGGTTACCGTCCTTTGCGATGATGAGTGGCGGTGTTCTTGATGTAGATACCAAGATGATGGAGACTCGTCCTAATAGAGGCAAAGGTGTCCCGTCTTTCGATGAGATGATGGATTTCGCTTTGGTGGAAGTCGACTTTGACGATCCGACTACGAACGTGCGAGGACGTCGCGCCTTAGCAATCGCTAAACCAACTCCGAGAGGCTTATAGTATGGTAGCAAAAAGGGTCAGCAATAATCAATTCAGAGATGCAAAGTTGAATAAACGCTCAACGACGGTACTGTGCTGGTCCTAGGCTAGACTGTGCTAGAGACGCGAGCCTAGAACACCAACAAAATCACGGCGCGACACGTAAACAAGGGAGGAGCACACTCTGAATTTTTTTTCTTTTTTTTTGCACTTTTTTTCCTCTTTTTTTTTGCTCCGCAACAAATTTTTTTCGAAAAAGTCTTCAAATGGTTTAAAAACTGCCTAGCCAGAATTTTCCAGACTTCTACCAACCCACTCTTCATCGAGCAAGACGACGACATGTCATCATACGTCACCAAGAGCCACCTCTTTGGTGCACAACGAGCGTTACATCAAGAGCAACAAGCAATGAACGACCGCATCGACAACCTCGCCACCGATTTGTGACTCTCCGAGCAACGTACAAGATACTACTTCGACAACAAGCTCGACGCTCAAAAGCAAGAGAATGATGCAAGAATGGACGAGATCCGCGCCTTGTTGGTGAATCGTCCTCCTTCAACTTCTTCATACTCAAGACGGAGTCACTCAAGTCGATGTAGGGCGGAACCCTATGTGGACGATCTTTCATGTTTGGAGTGGATCCTATGGGGAACATGACGAACGAGCGGAAGAACACACAAAGAAACACGGGGAGGAACGCGAGAAACTCTAAACCGACAAGTAATCAATCACACAAGGGCTAGATCATCGAACACATAAGGTAGCACAAGATACAAAATCAACAAAGGAAAGATACAAAGGTAGACGTTCTTCTCCGTGAGGAGGTCTTGATGGTCTTCCCTCAATGTGATGATATGGTATGTATGCTATGGGAAGTATGATCACTAATGTGCATAAGTAACGTTGCCGGCAATACTCAAATGGCTAGTCTCGATAGGCAAGTAGCGCAAAATGGGCTAGGGGTTAACAATGCAATGGCAAGGGGAATATACAATGGTGTCGTCGAGGTTACCGTCCTTTGCGATGATGAGTGGCGGTGTTCTTGATGTAGATACCAAGATGATGGAGACTCGTCCTAATAGAGGCAAAGGTGTCCCGTCTTTCGATGAGATGATGGATTTCGCTTTGGTGGAAGTCGACTTTGACGATCCGACTACGAACGTGCGAGGACGTCGCGCCTTAGCAATCGCTAAACCAACTCCGAGAGGCTTATAGTATGGTAGCAAAAAGGGTCAGCAATAATCAATTCAGAGATGCAAAGTTGAATAAACGCTCAACGACGGTACTGTGCTGGTCCTAGGCTAGACTGTGCTAGAGACGCGAGCCTAGAACACCAACAAAATCACGGCGCGACACGTAAACAAGGGAGGAGCACACTCTGAATTTTTTTTCTTTTTTTTTGCACTTTTTTTCCTCTTTTTTTTTGCTCCGCAACAAATTTTTTTCGAAAAAGTCTTCAAATGGTTTAGAAACTGCCTAGCCAGAATTTTCCAGACTTCTACCAACCCACTCTTCATCGAGCAAGACGACGACATGTCATCATACGTCACCAAGAGCCACCTCTTTGGTGCACAACGAGCGTTACATCAAGAGCAACAAGCAATGAACGACCGCATCGACAACCTCGCCACCGATTTGTGACTCTCCGAGCAACGTACAAGATACTACTTCGACAACAAGCTCGACGCTCAAAAGCAAGAGAATGATGCAAGAATGGACGAGATCCGCGCCTTGTTGGTGAATCGTCCTCCTTCAACTTCTTCATACTCAAGACGGAGTCACTCAAGTCGATGTAGGGCGGAACCCTATGTGGACGATCTTTCACGTTTGGAGTGGATCCTATGGGGAACATGACGAACGAGCGGAAGAACACACAAAGAAACACGGGGAGGAACGCGAGAAACTCTAAACCGACAAGTAATCAATCACACAAGGGCTAGATCATCGAACACATAAGGTAGCACAAGATACAAAATCAACAAAGGAAAGATACAAAGGTAGACGTTCTTCTCCGTGAGGAGGTCTTGATGGTCTTCCCTCAATGTGATGATATGGTATGTATGCTATGGGAAGTATGATCACTAATGTGCATAAGTAACGTTGCCGGCAATACTCAAATGGCTAGTCTCGATAGGCAAGTAGCGCAAAATGGGCTAGGGGTTAACAATGCAATGGCAAGGGGAATATACAATGGTGTCGTCGAGGTTACCGTCCTTTGCGATGATGAGTGGCGGTGTTCTTGATGTAGATACCAAGATGATGGAGACTCGTCCTAATAGAGGCAAAGGTGTCCCGTCTTTCAATGAGATGATGGATTTCGCTTTGGTGGAAGTCGACTTTGACGATCCGACTACGAACGTGCGAGGACGTCGCGCCTTAGCAATCGCTAAACCAACTCCGAGAGGCTTATAGTATGGTAGCAAAAAGGGTCAGCAATAATCAATTCAGAGATGCAAAGTTGAATAAACGCTCAACGACGGTACTGTGCTGGTCCTAGGCTAGACTGTGCTAGAGACGCGAGCCTAGAACACCAACAAAATCACGGCGCGACACGTAAACAAGGGAGGAGCACACTCTGAATTTTTTTTCTTTTTTTTTGCACTTTTTTTCCTCTTTTTTTTTGCTCCGCAACAAATTTTTTTCGAAAAAGTCTTCAAATGGTTTAAAAACTGCCTAGCCAGAATTTTCCAGACTTCTACCAACCCACTCTTCATCGAGCAAGACGACGACATGTCATCATACGTCACCAAGAGCCACCTCTTTGGTGCACAACGAGCGTTACATCAAGAGCAACAAGCAATGAACGACCGCATCGACAACCTCGCCACCGATTTGTGACTCTCCGAGCAACGTACAAGATACTACTTCGACAACAAGCTCGACGCTCAAAAGCAAGAGAATGATGCAAGAATGGACGAGATCCGCGCCTTGTTGGTGAATCGTCCTCCTTCAACTTCTTCATACTCAAGACGGAGTCACTCAAGTCGATGTAGGGCGGAACCCTATGTGGACGATCTTTCACGTTTGGAGTGGATCCTATGGGGAACATGACGAACGAGCGGAAGAACACACAAAGAAACACGGGGAGGAACTCGAGAAACTCTAAACCGACAAGTAATCAATCACACAAGGGCTAGATCATCGAACACATAAGGTAGCACAAGATACAAAATCAACAAAGGAAAGATACAAAGGTAGACGTTCTTCTCCGTGAGGAGGTCTTGATGGTCTTCCCTCAATGTGATGATATGGTATGTATGCTATGGGAAGTGTGATCACTAATGTGCATAAGTAACGTTGCCGGCAATACTCAAATGGCTAGTCTCGATAGGCAAGTAGCGCAAAATGGGCTAGGGGTTAACAATGCAATGGCAAGGGGAATATACAATGGTGTCGTCGAGGTTACCGTCCTTTGCGATGATGAGTGGCGGTGTTCTTGATGTAGATACCAAGATGATGGAGACTCGTCCTGATAGAGGCAAAGGTGTCCCGTCTTTCGATGAGATGATGGATTTCGCTTTGGTGGAAGTCGACTTTGACGATCCGACTACGAATGTGCGAGGATGTCGCGCCTTAGCAATCGCTAAACCAACTCCGAGAGGCTTATAGTATGGTAGCAAAAAGGGTCAGCAATAATCAATTCAGAGATGCAAAGTTGAATAAACGCTCAACGACGGTACTGTGCTGGTCCTAGGCTAGACTGTGCTAGAGACGCGAGCCTAGAACACCAACAAAATCACGGCGCGACACGTAAACAAGGGAGGAGCACACTCTGAATTTCTTTTTTCTTTTTTTTGCACTTTTTTTCCTCTTTTTTTTTGCTCCGCAACAAATTTTTTTCGAAAAAGTCTTCAAATGGTCTAAAAACTGCCTAGCCAGAATTTTCCAGACTTCTACCAACCCACTCTTCATCGAGCAAGACGATGACATGTCATCATACGTCACCAAGAGCCACCTCTTTGGTGCACAACGAGTGTTACATCAAGAGCAACAAGCAATGAACGACCGCATCGACAACCTCGCCACCGATTTGTGACTCTCCGAGCAACGTACAAGAGACTACTTCGACAACAAGCTCGACGCACAAAAGCAAGAGAATGATGCAAGAATGGACGAGATCCGCGCCTTGTTGGTGAATCGTCCTCCTTCAACTTCTTCATACTCAAGACGGAGTCACTCAAGTGATGAGGACATGACTACCTTGGATATGACCAAAAATATTGCATATATGCATATTTGTCAGGTGATTTCTAGTGCAAACTATTCAATAATCTATTTATGTTATCCAGAACAAAAATACTTCACACACTTTTGTGTTTTGTCTAATTGCAAGTGTATGGGACATTTGTACAATCCACATATGAAGATAAGGAAGAAAGAGATGATTATTTGCTGTCCAAAAAGTTCTCTCACGTCACTTTTGGCCCAAGAGAAGATAGAGTCCAAGTTTCTCACGTTCTGGATTCAGATTCGGACTGCACAGACATACCTGACTCAAAATGCACACAAGTTTTTCATACGGACTCCGAATTGGGTGATTCTTTTTTTGTTGGAAACTAGATTTCGTGCACTTTCCAACCCAATTGGAATCACCTTCAAATTCGTCCGGAGCGTTGAGTTGTGGATGAAACAATCTGATGCTGCAGCAGAATCCGAGTCAAACTACAAGTCCAAAGGTGTTACATCACCTCCACTTGGGCCCATTGGCCTTGTATGACCTAGATTTAGTTTTAGGCTGCCTTGGGACGTCCTTCCACCTCCTTGGCCGCCACCCCTTGCTCCTATATAAGTAGATCCATCTAGTAGCTTTTCCTTGGGATTTGTTTAGTTAAAAGTTAGCCATTGCAACTTCGTGTACTTCGTTTGTGTCCAACGACCAGACCAAGACCGCTTACGGATCCCCACCTTTATCAATACTTCATATATACTCGCAATATTCAGATTGCTTTTATCATATTCTTGCTTGTTCTTCGATTGCTTGCAGGAATAGACCTTCGTGGTCAAGTTGATTGTGCTCCGGCGTGGTCAATAACCTCTCAGAATTGGTTTAGCGATTGCTAAGGCGCAACGTCGTGCACGTTTGTAGTCGGATCGTCAAAGTCATCTTCACCAAATCGATAGTTATCATCTCATCGAAAGATCGGGACACCCCCGCCTCTATCAAGTGGTATCAGTTTTCAGGTTGCTCGGTGAGAATTTCCAGTTTTCCTAAATTAGATTTATTTTCTTACCTATTGTCCAAGAAAAAGCCACAAAAAAGAGTTAGATCTATTCATCCTTGGTCCAAGCCAGTCTGAGCCTTTGCAATTTTCTTTTCATTGCTTGCATAGTTGAATTATGGGTTGCATCGTCGTGTTGAGTTGCTGGTCTTAGTGTCTAGTTCGTTTAGAGTTTCGAGTTCTGTTCACATTAGTCACGCCACCGCTGCATCATTATCTCTTCCGCTGTCCACCACCCATCCATCAATTTCCACCACGTGCTACCCACCATTCATTGTCATAATAATAGTTGAGATCGTTCACATCTTCACTTGATCCAATCTGCATCTTATCTAGTTTGTTTTGGAAAGAGGGAGAAAAAAAAAGAGAAAAAAACGAGAGAAAAAAAAGAGAAAAAAAAGTCAGAGAAAAAAAAGGAGAAAAAAAAATCAAAAAAATCGGCACAAACTTTTTCAGAGGAAAGTTGGAGACAAAGTTGTTGTATATCCTGCTTGGCAGTTGTTTTTCATCATTATCTTCACTGCCGTTGTGATCTTCACTTATATCTTGCTGTCAAGAGCTACTTAGTATCCTTCATTGATGCTAGTTGTGCTACGCCGTGACCTCATTAGTGTTCTAGGCTCGCGTCTCTAGTCCGGTCTAGCCTAGGACCAGCACAGTACCGTCGTTGAGCATTTATTCAACATTGCATCTTTGAATTGATTATTGCTAATCTTTTGCTACCATATATAGCCAACCCAGCTCCACATATTTCTACACCGTGTATACGTACGCTGCCCTGGCAATCGCTTTACTCAATATTCGGAGTTACTTGACACCGCTGGTTGCCGATCACCGCCTGCTGCATGGTAAGAACTTGTAAGACATTGATATTTGCTTTACTGTGAGCGTTTTACCACCACATCCTAGTAGTTATAGGAACATTATTTTTGGGTTTTGTTTCTTGTTCTACTAATCATGGCAGGATCCAGAGTCAATTCATGGGCTTTGTCGATTGCGGGAGACGTGCCACCACCTTTGCAAATACCACAACCGTCACGAGAGGTGCACAAACATCCAAATGCACATGATCAGGTTAATGTATCTATACCACCATTTAATGGCCGTTTTAAACCTGCTTTACGTATTGAATGGGAGTTCGACATAAAAAATATATTTGCTTCCCATAATTTCGATGAACATAAAAAGGTTAAGGTTGCGGTTGGTTCTTTCACTGGTTATGCTTTGGTTTGGTGGAGTGAATATTGTCGGTTACACCCTGATTATATACCTACTACTTGGGATGATTTGAAACTTGCCATGCGACATACTTTCGTCCCTGCTTATTATACTCGTGACATGATTAAGAAGTTGCAACACTTAAAACAAGGTAGTGAAACTGTAACAAAATATTATGATGATTTACAAACTACCTTGTTGCATTCCTCTTTAGAAGAAAGTGAAGATGATTTTATGGATAGATTTTGGGGAGGATTAAACCGTGATATTCAAGAGATACTAATTCATGAAGAGTGTTATCCTATGGACCATTTGTTTCATCTTGCTTGCAAAGCTGAACAGGAAATAAAACGACGTGTTGGCCACGAGGAGAACAAGCGCACGGTGCACATTCCAAGAGTTGATATGATTGTTCCTTCAACTACTAGGCATACTATGACAACCACATCCATTGTTGTCAGGACTACATCACCTCCACCATGTGACACATCGCCCTCGAGAGTGGCTACATCATCTGAGTTGATCATAAGAGGTAATGACAAAGGTACTGATCTTCCATCTCTACATGAGAATGATGAATGCCTTGTCAATTTGAATGCACCATCTGATGAGCTACCCACTACTTTGATCACACCACCTATTTTAGAGGACTACGTTGATAATATGACTTTGCCATGTGATCAAACAACTGAAATACCAACAATTTTGAGTGCACCCATTGAATTAACTATTGATGCAAAAGAACCAATGTTTAATCATTTTGATATGACCTCTAATCTTGGTGATGATTCTGTGTTGAATGACTTATTGCATATTTGCTTGTTTAAGCATGTTGTAGAATGTAAATTTGATGCAAGTAATGTTTATTCACCAATGTTGGGATGGTTTAATGATGAACATTGTCAATCTTTTGAAATGAATAAGTGCTTCACTTATATGTGCAAACTGAGTTGCAATATTTTCATGCCTTCTACTTCTTGTGCTAATTTTTTGGCTTTAGATTTTATGAACTATGCAAGTTACTCATCTATTCATGTGTCATATATGCAAAAATCAAGGGAAGTAAAAATGGATGACATATACATATACAACATGTACACCTTGTCTCTTTTGTTAACCACATTTCAGATTAAGCAACGCCGAGGACGGCTTTATTTTCAAGAAGGGGAGGATGATGAGGACATGACTACCTTGGATATGACCAAAAATATTGCATATATGCATATTTGTCAGGTGATTTCTAGTGCAAACTATTCAATAATCTATTTATGTTATCCAGAACAAAAATACTTCACACACTTTTGTGTTTTGTCTAATTGCAAGTGTATGGGACATTTGTACAATCCACATATGAAGATAAGGAAGAAAGAGATGTTTATTTGCTGTCCAAAAAGTTCTCTCACGTCACTTTTGGCCCAAGAGAAGATAGAGTCCAAGTCTCTCACGTTCTGGATTCAGATTCGGACTGCACAGACATACCTGACTCAAAACGCACACAAGTTTTTCATACGGACTCCGAATTGGGTGATTCTTTTTTTGTTGGAAACTAGATTTCGTGCACTTTCCAACCCAATTGGAATCACCTTCAAATTCGTCCGGAGCGTTGAGTTGTGGATGAAACAATCTGATGTTGCAGTAGAATCCGAGTCAAACTACAAGTCCAAAGGTGTTACATCACCTCCACTTGGGCCCATTGGCCTTGTATGACCTAGATTTAGTTTTAGGCTGCCTTGGGACGTCCTTCCACCTCCTTGGCCGCCACCCCTTGCTCCTATATAAGTAGATCCATCTAGTAGCTTTTCCTTGGGATTTGTTTAGTTAAAACTTAGCCATTGCAACTTCGTGTACTTCGTTTGTGTCCAACGACCAGACCAAGACCGCTTACGGATCCCCACCTTTATCAATACTTCATATATACTCGCAATATTCAGATTGCTTTTATCATATTCTTGCTTGTTCTTCGATTGCTTGCAGGAATAGACCTTCCTGGTCAGGTTGATTGTGCTCCGGCGTGGTCAATAACCTCTCAGAATTGGTTTAGTGATTGCTAAGGCGCAACGTCGTGCACGTTTGTAGTCGGATCGTCAAAGTCATCTTCACCAAATCGATAGTTATCATCTCATCGAAAGATCGGGACACCCCCCGCCTCTATCATCAAGTTGATGTAGGGCGGAACCCTATGTGGACGATCTTTCACGTTTGGAGTGGATCCTATGGGGAACATGACGAACGAGCGGAAGAACACACAAAGAAACACGGGGAGGAACGCGAGAAACTCTAAACCGACAAGTAATCAATCACACAAGGGCTAGATCATCGAACACATAAGGTAGCACAAGATACAAAATCAACAAAGGAAAGATACAAAGGTAGACGTTCTTCTCCGTGAGGAGGTCTTGATGGTCTTCCCTCAATGTGATGATATGGTATGTATGCTATGGGAAGTATGATCACTAATGTGCATAAGTAACGTTGCCGGCAATACTCAAATGGCTAGTCTCGATAGGCAAGTAGCGCAAAATGGGCTAGGGGTTAACAATGCAATGGCAAGGGGAATATACAATGGTGTCGTCGAGGTTACCGTCCTTTGCGATGATGAGTGGCGGTGTTCTTGATGTAGATACCAAGATGATGGAGACTCGTCCTGATAGAGGCAAAGGTGTCCCGTCTTTCGATGAGATGATGGATTTCGCTTTGGTGGAAGTCGACTTTGACGATCCGACTACGAACGTGCGAGGATGTCGCGCCTTAGCAATCGCTAAACCAACTCCGAGAGGCTTATTGATGAGGACATGACTACCTTGGATATGACCAAAAATATTGCATATATGCATATTTGTCAGGTGATTTATAGTGCAAACTATTCAATAATCTATTTATGTTATCCAGAACAAAAATACTTCACACACTTTTGTGTTTTGTCTAATTGCAGGTGTATGGGACATTTGTACAATCCACATATGAAGATAAGGAAGAAAGAGTTGTTTATTTGCTGTCCAAAAAGTTCTCTCACGTCCCTTTTGGCCCAAGAGAAGATAGAGTCCAAGTCTCTCACGTTCTGGATTCAGATTCGGACTGCACAGACATACCTGACTCAAAACGCACACAAGTTTTTCATACGGACTCCGAATTGGATGATTCTTTTTTTGTTGGAAACTAGATTTCGTGCACTTTCCAACCCAATTGGAATCACCTTCAAATTCGTCCGGAGCGTTGAGTTGTGGATGAAACAATCTGATGCTGCAGCAGAATCCGAGTCAAACTACAAGTCCAAAGGTGTTACATCACCTCCACTTGGGCCCATTGGCCTTGTACGACCTAGATTTAGTTTTAGGCTGCCTTGGGACATCCTCCCACCTCCTTGGCCGCCACCCCTTGCTCCTATATAAGTAGATCCATCTAGTAGCTTTTCCTTGGGATTTGTTTAGTTAAAAGTTAGCCATTGCAACTTCGTGTGCTTCGTTTGTGTCCAACGACCAGACCAAGACCACTTTTCGGATCCCCACCATTATCAATACTTCATACATATTCGCGATATTCAGATTGCTTTCATCATATTCTTGCTTGTTCTTCGATTGCTTGCAGGAATAGACCTTCGTGGTCAGGTTGATCGTGCTCCGGCGTGGTCAATAACCTCTCGGAGTTGGTTTAGCGATTGCTAAGGCACAACGTCGTTGCACGTTTGTAGTCGGATCGTCAAAGTCGTCTCCACCAAATCGATAGTTATCATCTCATCGAAAGATCGGGACACCCCGCCTCTATCACTTATAGTATGGTAGCAAAAAGGGTCAGCAATAATCAATTCAGAGATGCAAAATTGAATAAACGCTCAACGACGGTACTGTGCTGGTCCTAGGCTAGACTGTGCTAGAGACAGGAGCCTAGAACACCAACAAAATCACGGCGCGGCACGTAAACAAGGGAGGAGCACACTCTGAATTTTTTTTCTTTTTTTTTGCACTTTTTTTCCTCTTTTTTTTTGCTCCGCAACAAAATTTTTTCGAAAAAGTCTTCAAATGGTCTAAAAACTGCCTAGCCAGAATTTTCCAGACTTCTACCAACCCACTCTTCATCGAGCAAGACGACGACATGTCATCATACGTCACCAAGAGCCACCTCTTTGGTGCACAACGAGCGTTACATCAAGAGCAACAAGCAATGAACGACCGCATCGACAACCTCGCCACCGATTTGTGACTCTCCGAGCAACGTACAAGATACTACTTCGACAACAAGCTCGACGCTCAAAAGCAAGAGAATGATGCAAGAATGGACGAGATCCGCGCCTTGTTGGTGAATCGTCCTCCTTCAACTTCTTCATACTCAAGACGGAGTCACTCAAGTCGATGTAGGGCGGAACCCTATGTGGACGATCTTTCACGTTTGGAGTGGATCCTATGGGGAACATGACGAACGAGCGGAAGAACACACAAAGAAACACGGGGAGGAACGCGAGAAACTCTAAACCGACAAGTAATCAATCACACAAGGGCTAGATCATCGAACACATAAGGTAGCACAAGATACAAAATCAACAAAGGAAAGATACAAAGGTAGACGTTCTTCTCCGTGAGGAGGTCTTGATGGTCTTCCCTCAATGTGATGATATGGTATGTATGCTATGGGAAGTATGATCACTAATGTGCATAAGTAACGTTGCCGGCAATACTCAAATGGCTAGTCTCGATAGGCAAGTAGCGCAAAATGGGCTAGGGGTTAACAATGCAATGGCAAGGGGAATATACAATGGTGTCGTCGAGGTTACCGTCCTTTGCGATGATGAGTGGCGGTGTTCTTGATGTAGATACCAAGATGATGGAGACTCGTCCTGATAGAGGCAAAGGTGTCCCGTCTTTCGATGAGATGATGGATTTCGCTTTGGTGGAAGTCGACTTTGACGATCCGACTACGAATGTGCGAGGATGTCGCGCCTTAGCAATCGCTAAACCAACTCCGAGAGGCTTATAGTATGGTAGCAAAAAGGGTCAGCAATAATCAATTCAGAGATGCAAAGTTGAATAAACGCTCAACGACGGTACTGTGCTGGTCCTAGGCTAGACTGTGCTAGAGACGCGAGCCTAGAACACCAACAAAATCACGGCGCGACACGTAAACAAGGGAGGAGCACACTCTGAATTTCTTTTTTCTTTTTTTTGCACTTTTTTTGCTCTTTTTTTTTTGCTCCGCAACAAATTTTTTTCGAAAAAGTCTTCAAATGGTCTAAAAACTGCCTAGCCAGAATTTTCCAGACTTCTACCAACCCACTCTTCATCGAGCAAGACGACGACATGTCATCATACGTCACCAAGAGCCACCTCTTTGGTGCACAACGAGCGTTACATCAAGAGCAACAAGCAATGAACGACCGCATCGACAACCTCGCCACCGATTTGTGACTCTCCGAGCAACGTACAAGAGACTACTTCGACAACAAGCTCGACGCTCAAAAGCAAGAGAATGATGCAAGAATGGACGAGATCCGCGCCTTGTTGGTGAATCGTCCTCCTTCAACTTCTTCATACTCAAGACGGAGTCACTCAAGTCGATGTAGGGCGGAACCCTATGTGGACGATCTTTCACGTTTGGAGTGGATCCTATGGGGAACATGACGAACGAGCGGAAGAACACACAAAGAAACACGGGGAGGAACGCGAGAAACTCTAAACCGACAAGTAATCAATCACACAAGGGCTAGATCATCGAACACATAAGGTAGCACAAGATACAAAATCAACAAAGGAAAGATACAAAGGTAGACGTTCTTCTCCGTGAGGAGGTCTTGATGGTCTTCCCTCAATGTGATGATATGGTATGTATGCTATGGGAAGTATGATCACTAATGTGCATAAGTAACGTTGCCGGCAATACTCAAATGGCTAGTCTCGATAGGCAAGTAGCGCAAAATGGGCTAGGGGTTAACAATGCAATGGCAAGGGGAATATACAATGGTGTCGTCGAGGTTACCGTCCTTTGCGATGATGAGTGGCGGTGTTCTTGATGTAGATACCAAGATGATGGAGACTCGTCCTGATAGAGGCAAAGGTGTCCCGTCTTTCGATGAGATGATGGATTTCGCTTTGGTGGAAGTCGACTTTGACGATCCGACTACGAACGTGCGAGGATGTCGCGCCTTAGCAATCGCTAAACCAACTCCGAGAGGCTTATAGTATGGTAGCAAAAAGGGTCAGCAATAATCAATTCAGAGATGCAAAGTTGAATAAACGCTCAACGACGGTACTCTGCTGGTCCTAGGCTAGACTGTGCTAGAGACGCGAGCCTAGAACACCAACAAAATCACGGCGCGACACGTAAATAAGGGAGGAGCACACTCTGAATTTTTTTTCTTTTTTTTGCACTTTTTTTCCTCTTTTTTTTTGCTCCGCAACAATTTTTTTTCGAAAAAGTCTTCAAATGGTCTAAAAACTGCCTAGCCAGAATTTTCCAGACTTCTACCAACCCACTCTTCATCGAGCAAGACGATGACATGTCATCATACGTCACCAAGAGCCACCTCTTTGGTGCACAACGAGCGTTACATCAAGAGCAACAAGCAATGAACGACCGCATCGACAACCTCGCCACCGATTTGTGACTCTCCAAGCAACGTACAAGAGACTACTTCGACAACAAGCTCGACGCTCAAAAGCAAGAGAATGATGCAAGAATGGACGAGATCCGCGCCTTGTTGGTGAATCGTCCTCCTTCAACTTCTTCATACTCAAGACGGAGTCACTCAAGTCGATGTAGGGCGGAACCCTATGTGGACGATCTTTCACGTTTGGAGTGGATCCTATGGGGAACATGACGAACGAGCGGAAGAACACACAAAGAAACACGGGGAGGAACGCGAGAAACTCTAAACCGACAAGTAATCAATCACACAAGGGCTAGATCATCGAACACATAAGGTAGCACAAGATACAAAATCAACAAAGGAAAGATACAAAGGTAGACGTTCTTCTCCGTGAGGAGGTCTTGATGGTCTTCCCTCAATGTGATGATATGGTATGTATGCTATGGGAAGTATGATCACTAATGTGCATAAGTAACGTTGCCGGCAATACTCAAATGGCTAGTCTCGATAGGCAAGTAGCGCAAAATGGGCTAGGGGTTAACAATGCAATGGCAAGGGGAATATACAATGGTGTCGTCGAGGTTACCGTCCTTTGCGATGATGAGTGGCGGTGTTCTTGATGTAGATACCAAGATGATGGAGACTCGTCCTGATAGAGGCAAAGGTGTCCCGTCTTTCGATGAGATGATGGATTTCGCTTTGGTGGAAGTCGACTTTGACGATCCGACTACGAATGTGCGAGGATGTCGCGCCTTAGCAATCGCTAAACCAACTCCGAGAGGCTTATAGTATGGTAGCAAAAAGGGTCAGCAATAATCAATTCAGAGATGCAAAGTTGAATAAACGCTCAACGACGGTACTGTGCTGGTCCTAGGCTAGACTGTGCTAGAGACGCGAGCCTAGAACACCAACAAAATCACGGCGCGACACGTAAACAAGGGAGGAGCACACTCTGAATTTTTTTTCTTTTTTTTTGCACTTTTTTCCTCTTTTTTTTTGGCTCCGCAACAAATTTTTTTCGAAAAAGTCTTCAAATGGTCTAAAAACTGCCTAGCCAGAATTTTCCAGACTTCTACCAACCCACTCTTCATCGAGCAAGACGACGACATGTCATCATATGTCACCAAGAGCCACCTCTTTGGTGCACAACGAGCGTTACATCAAGAGCAACAAGCAATGAACGACCGCATCGACAACCTCGCCACCGATTTGTGACTCTCCGAGCAACGTACAAGAGACTACTTCGACAACAAGCTCGACGCTCAAAAGCAAGAGAATGATGCAAGAATGGACGAGATCCGCGCCTTGTTGGTGAATCGTCCTCCTTCAACTTCTTCATACTCAAGACGGAGTCACTCAAGTCGATGTAGGGCGGAACCCTATGTGGACGATCTTTCACGTTTGGAGTGGATCCTATGGGGAACATGACGAACGAGCGGAAGAACACACAAAGAAACACGGGGAGGAAAGCGAGAAACTCTAAACCGACAAGTAATCAATCACACAAGTGCTAGATCATCGAACACATAAGGTAGCACAAGATACAAAATCAACAAAGGAAAGATACAAAGGTAGACGTTCTTCTCCGTGAGGAGGTCTTGATGGTCTTCCCTCAATGTGATGATATGGTATGTATGCTATGGGAAGTATGATCACTAATGTGCATAAGTAACGTTGCCGGCAATACTCAAATGGCTAGTCTCGATAGGCAAGTAGCGCAAAATGGGCTAGGGGTTAACAATGCAATGGCAAGGGGAATATACAATGGTGTCGTCGAGGTTACCGTCCTTTGCGATGATGAGTGGCGGTGTTCTTGATGTAGATACCAAGATGATGGAGACTCGTCCTGATAGAGGCAAAGGTGTCCCGTCTTTCGATGAGATGATGGATTTCGCTTTGGTGGAAGTCGACTTTGACGATCCGACTACGAACGTGCGAGGATGTCGCGCCTTAGCAATCGCTAAACCAACTCCGAGAGGCTTATAGTATGGTAGCAAAAAGGGTCAGCAATAATCAATTCAGAGATGCAAAGTTGAATAAACGCTCAACGACGGTACTCTGCTGGTCCTAGGCTAGACTGTGCTAGAGACGCGAGCCTAGAACACCAACAAAATCACGGCGCGGCACGTAAACAAGGGAGGAGCACACTGTGAATTTTTTTTCTTTTTTTTTGCACTTTTTTTCCTCTTTTTTTTTTGCTCCGCAACAATTTTTTTTTGAAAAAGTCTTCAAATGGTCTAAAAACTGCCTAGCCAGAATTTTCCAGACTACTACCAACCCACTCTTCATCGAGCAAGACGACGACATGTCATCATACGTCACCAAGAGCCACCTCTTTGGTGCACAACGAGCGTTACATCAAGAGCAACAAGCAATGAACGACCGCATCGACAACCTCGCCACCGATTTGTGACTCTCCGAGCAACGTACAAGAGACTACTTCGACAACAAGCTCGACGCTCAAAAGCAAGAGAATGATGCAAGAATGGACGAGATCCGCGCCTTGTTGGTGAATCGTCCTCCTTCAACTTCTTCATACTCAAGACGGAGTCACTCAAGTCGATGTAGGGCGGAACCCTATGTGGACGATCTTTCACGTTTGGAGTGGATCCTATGGGGAACATGACGAACGAGCGGAAGAACACACAAAGAAACACGGGGAGGAACGCGAGAAACTCTAAACCGACAAGTAATCAATCACACAAGGGCTAGATCATCGAACACATAAGGTAGCACAAGATACAAAATCAACAAAGGAAAGATACAAAGGTAGACGTTCTTCTCCGTGAGGAGGTCTTGATGGTCTTCCCTCAATGTGATGATATGGTATGTATGCTATGGGAAGTATGATCACTAATGTGCATAAGTAACGTTGCCGGCAATACTCAAATGGCTAGTCTCGATAGGCAAGTAGCGCAAAATGGGCTAGGGGTTAACAATGCAATGGCAAGGGGAATATACAATGGTGTCGTCGAGGTTACCGTCCTTTGCGATGATGAGTGGCGGTGTTCTTGATGTAGATACCAAGATGATGGAGACTCGTCCTGATAGAGGCAAAGGTGTCCCGTCTTTCGATGAGATGATGGATTTCGCTTTGGTGGAAGTCGACTTTGACGATCCAACTACGAACGTGCGAGGATGTCGCGCCTTAGCAATCGCTAAACCAACTCCGAGAGGCTTATTGATGAGGACATGACTACCTTGGATATGACCAAAAATATTGCATATATGCATATTTGTCAGGTGATTTATAGTGCAAACTATTCAATAATCTATTTATGTTATCCAGAACAAAAATACTTCACACACTTTTGTGTTTTGTCTAATTGCAGGTGTATGGGACATTTGTACAATCCACATATGAAGATAAGGAAGAAAGAGATGTTTATTTGCTGTCCAAAAAGTTCTCTCACGTCCCTTTTGGCCCAAGAGAAGATAGAGTCCAAGTCTCTCACGTTCTGGATTCAGATTCGGACTGCACAGACATACCTGACTCAAAACGCACACAAGTTTTTCATACGGACTCCGAATTGGATGATTCTTTTTTTGTTGGAAACTAGATTTCGTGCACTTTCCAACCCAATTGGAATCACCTTAAAATTCGTCCGGAGCGTTGAGTTGTGGATGAAACAATCTGATGCTGCAGCAGAATCCGAGTCAAACTACAAGTCCAAAGGTGTTACATCATGATGAGGACATCAATACCATTGTTACACCCACAGCCCCTACTGCTACATATACTGGACCAATTACTAGAGCTCGCGCACGCCAATTAAATTATCAGGTACTTTCGTTTCTTGGTAATGATTCTAATGTTCATGAGAATATGATGCTGCCTAAATTGGATACATTTGTTTTGCTTACAAATGAAGGGCCTAGCTTGGAGAAGGATGGACATTGGAGCAAGAGCAAGCATGGAGATGATGCCATGCGCAAGGGGAACCAGAACGGAGTTACAAGTGATGATTTCAGGACTTTGAAGCCACCATAAGAGTGCATGAAGCCTTGGACGAAATATACAAGATGCCACTTCATAAATTTCGTCCAGAGGCTATTATAGGTGCTGCGTCACCTTTTTATTGGGCCAGGCCCATGTAATTTCGAAATACATAAGTATAGGCTATTTTTAGAGTCCGTATGTGTGGGGAAACAAGAGATAGGGTTGATTTCGGACCCCTCCACCAAGGGCCACGAAATTCCCCTCTCTTCCTCCATATATACAGCCCTTAGGGCACCGTTTAGACTTTGGGTTTTGTTTAGATTAAAAGTTCGCCATAGCTGCAACTTCGCGTACTTCGTTTGTGTTCAACGACCAGACAAAGGCGTCACAGAACCCCACCTTGATCAATAAAGCTTTCATCTTATATTCGCAATATCCAGATTGCAATCTTAGTTTCTTGCTTGTTCTTCGTTTGCTCGCAGGAAACAGACCCTCGTGGTCAGGTTGATCGTGCTCCGGCGTGGTCAATAACCTCTCGGAGTTGGTTTAGCGATTGCTAAGGCGCGACGTCCTCGCACGTTCGTAGTCGGATCGTCAAAGTCGACTTCCACCAAAGCGAAATCCACCATCTCATCGAAAGACGGGACACCTTTGCCTCTATCAAGTGGTATCAGATTTCCAGGTTGCTCGGTGAGATTTTCCAGTTTTTCGTAGTTTAGATCGAGTCTGTTCTTCATACCTATAGTCCACGAAAAAGCCACAAAAAAAAATTAGGGTTAGTTCATCATATCCGAACCAATCTGAGCCTTTGCATAATCTTTTTAGGGTTTTGCTTTGTTGAATTTGCGGTTGCATCGTCGGTCTAGTTGCTGGTCTTAGAGTCTAGTCTTTTAGAGTTTCGAGTTCTGGTCATAAGTTGTCACGCCGCCGCTGCACCATCATCATCGCCCCTGCCATCTACCACCACCACTCCGTATCCGTATCCATATACCACCACCAATCCGTGTCCATATACCACCACCGATCCATATCCATATACTACCACCGCTACCACCACCGCTGCCATATACCACCACCATATATCCACCACCAATCCGAGTTCCTTGCTTATTAGGTTTGTTTTCGGGATCCATCTAGTTTCCGATTCGTGTTTCCTTGCCGGAGTAGGTTTCGGAAAAAAAAAAAAAAAAAAAAAAAAAAAAAAAAGAGAGTCTGGAAACCACGCTCCGTTTAGGCCCAAAATTTTTCGAAAACGCATTTTTCGAAAAATTTTCTGGCTATCCTATTTTTAGGTGTTTCTGAGTGTTTTGAGACAGGTGCCATTATAGGAAGTTTTTTTTGACCCGTTTCCAGTTTTTGGGTCCGGGCAGTCGAAAAAACGAAAAAAAAAAAATTGGTCGAAAAAATTTTGTGCCCATCCTGTCAGTTTGACCTAGGAAGAGTTTTGAGACACTCGCCATTATAGTGATTTTTCGCAAAAAAAAAAAAAAAAAAAAGAGCAGCGCAAAAAAAAAAGAGCGCAAAAAAAAAAAAAAAAAAAAAAACAAAGAGCGAAAAAAAAAATCCAGAGTGTGCTTTTCCCTTGTTTATGTGCAGCGCCGTGATTTTGTTAGTGTTCTAGGCTCGCGTCTCTAGCACGGTCTAGCCTAGGACCAGCACAGTACCGTCGTTGAGCGTTTATTCAACTTTGCATCTCTGAATTGATTATTGCTGATCCTTTTTGCTACCATATTATAAGCCTTCCCAGCTCCACATACATTCTACGTCGTGCGTTTGACTCTCCCTGGTACTCGCTCTATCCAAGCTTTGAGAGTTTTTGACTACAACGGTTGCCGATCACCGCCTGCTGCTGGGTAAGAACTGGTAAGAATTTGAGTTTTGCTTGAAGGATTTGTGACACCCACCACCACCACTTGTTCGTAGTCTGTAGGATCATATTCTTGTGTGTTTCTATTGCTGCTAACCATGCCAGGATCACAAGCCGACGTGACTGACTGGGAGAATTTATCGAACAAGGAGCTTCATGATAAGTTTCAGCAAATGATGAGTGGACAGGTGCAAGATGTGCTAAACAGATTTGAAGAGGCCATGGAGAAGATAGATGGCATGGAGAAGACGTTCGAAACAAAGCTCGATAACAAATTTAATGAATTGCTTGCGCGTCTTCCACCACCACCACCCGCTGCACCTAACGCACCTCTCCAACAACAACAACAACAACAACAACGCATCCTTTCGAATCAGTATGGACGAGCGAGGCGTGTTCCTATTGAGGATGGCCAAACTTCTGGTGCTGCTGTTCATGTTGTTGATGCTTCTTTGGCCCCTGCTACTGCTGCTGCTGGTACCCAGGAGGATGATGAGGATGTGGGCGATTATGAGGATGAGGTTGATCAAAATCAGCACTACGTGCAGCCACCAGCACCACCACCACCAGGTCGACCTCAGGTATATATTCGTAATGGTAGGCCTGCACCACCACCTCAGGTACGAGATGATGTCCATATTCCTAAACTGAAATTGAATATTCCACCATTTGAGGGTAGATATGTTCCTGATATATATCTTACTTGGGAGTTAGAAACTGAACAACGTTTTACATGTTTACAATATCCCGAGGAGAGACGGGTTGCTGCTGCTGTTTGTGCTTTCACTAGTTTTGCATGTGTATGGTGGTCTGAACATTGTAGATTATATCCTATTCCCGCTACTTGGGCTGCTTTGAAAACTGCTATGCGTACTCGTTGGGTTCCACCATATTATCAACGTGAATTGCTTCAAAAATTACAGCGTTTAAGACAAGGAAAAAATTCTGTAGAAGAATATTATCAGGAATTACAAACTGGCATGATTAGATGTGGTATTGTTGAGGAGAATGAAGCTATGCTTGCACGTTTTCTGGGTGGATTAAATAGAGAGATTCAGACCATTCTAGACTATAAGGAGTATACTAATATCACTCGTTTATTCCATCTTGCTTGTAAAGCTGAACGTGAAGTGCAGGATCGACAGGCATTGGCGCGGACTAACTTTTCTGCAGGTCGACCTTCATCATGGACACCACGTGCATCATCTACTTCCACACGTTCTGCTACACCGGTGCCTCCGTCGGCTGCCACCTCCAACCGTGATATAATAAAGCAGGCACAATCACCATTATCTGCCAAGAGCACACCTTCTGGGCCTGCAAAGAGCTCTTCTTCCTCCATGGCATCAACAGGGCAAACACATGATATTATTTGTCGACGTTGCAAGGGTGGAGGTCATTATGCGAGAGAATGCCCATCTAAGCGTGTGATGATTGTTACTGAGGATGGTGGGTATGAGTCCGCTAGTGACTATGATGAGGAGACTTTGGCTCTTATTACACGTGACGAACACGGTGGAGACGATTCTGATCATGAGACGCAATACATGGCTCCTGAAGATGCTGACAGGTATGAATGTTTAGTTGCTCAACGTGTTTTGAGTGTGCAGGTTACACAAGCTGAGCAAAATCAGAGGCATAATTTGTTCCATACAAAGGGAGTTGTGAAGGAACGTTCTGTTCGCGTGATCATAGATGGAGGGAGTTGCAACAACTTGGCTAGCATGGAGATGGTGGAGAAGCTTTCTCTCACCACAAGACCACATCCACATCCTTACTACATCCAATGGTTCAACAATAGCGGCAAGGTTAAGGTAACACGTACTGTTCGTGTGCATTTTAGTATCTCTACATATGCTGATTATGTTGATTGTGATGTGGTACCTATGCAAGCATGTTCCTTATTACTTGGTAGACCATGGCAATTTGATAAAAATGCTGTACACCATGGTAGAAACAATCATTATACTCTTGTTCATAAGGATAAAAATATTACTTTGCTTCCTATGACTCCTGATTCTATTTTGAAAGATGATATTAATAGAGCTAATAAAGCAAAACAGGAGAAGAATAAGAGTGAAAATCAGATTGTGGCAAAAGAATTTGAGCAACAAATGAAGCCTAATAATAAACCATCTAGTGTTGCTTCTGAAATTAAATTGAAAAGTGCATGTTTATTTGCCACCAAATCTGATATTGATGAGCTAGATTTCAGCAAATCTGTTTGCTATGCTTTTGTGTGCAAAGAGGCATTATTTTCATTCGAGGACGTGCCTTCCTCTTTGCCCCCTGCTGTCACTAACATTATGCAGGAGTTCGCTGACGTCTTTCCACAAGACGTGCCACCGGGATTACCACCCATTCGAGGGATTGAGCATCAAATTGACTTAATTCCCGGTGCATCGCTACCCAACCGTGCACCATACCGTACCAATCCAGAGGAGACGAAGGAGATTATGCGTCAAGTACAGGAGCTACTCGACAAAGGTTATATACGCGAATCTCTTAGTCCTTGTGCTGTTCCCATTATACTCGTGCCTAAAAAGGATGGTACGTCACGTATGTGTGTTGATTGTAGAGGCATTAATAATATTACTATTCGTTATCGTCATCCTATTCCTAGGCTAGATGATATGCTTGATGAATTGAGTGGCTCTACAATATTCTCCAAAGTTGATTTGCGTAGTGGATACCATCAAATTCGTATGAAATTGGGTGATGAATGGAAAACAGCATTTAAAACTAAGTTTGGTTTATATGAGTGGTTAGTCATGCCTTTTGGGTTAACTAATGCACCTAGTACTTTCATGAGATTAATGAACGAAGTTTTACGTGCTTTCATTGGACGATTTGTGGTAGTCTATTTTGATGATATACTGATTTATAGCAAATCTTTGGAAGAACATTTGGAACATTTACGTGCTGTTTTTATTGCTCTACGTGATGCACGTTTGTTTGGTAACCTTGGGAAGTGCACCTTTTGCACCGACCGAGTATCTTTTCTTGGCTATGTTGTTACTCCACAGGGAATTGAAGTTGATAAAGCCAAGATTGAAGCTATTGAGAGTTGGCCGCAGCCCAAAACGGTCACACAAGTGAGGAGTTTTCTTGGCCTCGCTGGATTCTATAGGCGTTTTGTGAGAGATTTCAGCACCATTGCTGCACCTCTCAATGAGCTTACAAAGAAAGATGTGCCTTTTATTTGGGGTACCGCACAGGAAGAAGCCTTCACGGTATTGAAAGATAAGTTGACACATGCTCCTTTACTCCAACTTCCTGATTTTAATAAGACTTTTGAGCTTGAATGTGATGCTAGTGGAATTGGATTAGGAGGTGTGTTATTACAAGATGGCAAACCCGTTGCATACTTTTCTGAAAAATTGAGTGGGCCTAGTCTGAATTATTCTACTTATGATAAAGAATTATATGCTCTTGTTCGGACTTTAGAAACATGGCAACATTATTTATGGCCCAAAGAATTTGTTATACATTCTGATCATGAATCTTTGAAACATATTAAAAGTCAAGCTAAACTGAATCGTAGACATGCTAAATGGGTTGAATTTATTGAGACTTTCCCTTATGTCATTAAACACAAGAAGGGAAAAGAAAATGTTATTGCTGATGCATTGTCTCGTCGCTATACTATGCTTTCACAACTTGACTTCAAAATATTTGGTTTGGAGACCATCAAAGATCAATATGTGCATGATGCTGATTTTAAAGATGTAATGCAGAATTGTAAAGAAGGAAGAATGTGGAACAAGTTTGTCGTTAACGATGGATTTGTGTTTCGTGCTAACAAGCTATGCATTCCAGCTAGCTCCGTTCGTCTTTTGTTGTTGCAGGAGGCGCATGGAGGAGGATTAATGGGACACTTTGGCGTGAAGAAGACAGAGGACGTACTTGCTACACATTTCTTTTGGCCAAAGATGAGACGGGATGTTGAGCGTTTTATTGCTCGCTGCACTACATGTCAAAAAGCTAAGTCACGACTCAATCCTCATGGTTTATATATGCCTTTGCCTGTACCTAGTGTTCCTTGGGAGGATATATCTATGGACTTTGTTTTAGGTTTACCTCGAACAAAGAAGGGGAGGGATAGCATATTTGTTGTCGTGGATAGATTCTCGAAAATGGCACACTTTATACCATGTCATAAAAGCGATGATGCTGTTACTGTTGCTGATTTGTTCTTTCGTGAAATTATTCGCTTGCATGGTGTGCCAAATACTATTGTGTCAGATCGTGATACTAAATTTCTTAGCCACTTTTGGAGATGTTTATGGGCTAAGTTGGGGACTAAACTGCTTTTTAGTACTACTTGTCACCCCCAAACTGATGGACAAACTGAAGTAGTCAATAGAACATTGTCTACTATGCTTAGGGCTGTTTTGAAGAATAATAAGAAAATGTGGGAGGAATGCTTGCCTCATATTGAATTTGCTTATAATCGTTCATTGCATTCTACTACTAAGATGTGCCCTTTTGAAGTTGTGTATGGTTTCCTACCTCGTGCACCTATTGATTTGTTGCCTCTTCCATCTTCGGAGAAGGTTAATTTTGATGCTAAAGAACGTGCTGAATTGATTTTAAAAATGCATGAGTTAACTAAGGAAAACATTGAGCGTATGAATGCTAAATATAAACTTGCTGGAGATAAGGGTAGAAAACATGTTGTGTTTGCACCTGGAGATCTTGTTTGGTTACATTTGCGTAAGGATAGATTTCCTGATTTGCGCAAATCAAAGCTAATGCCACGTGCTGCTGGTCCCTTTAAGGTGTTGGAGAAAGTAAATGATAATGCATATAAACTTGAGCTGCCTGCAGATTTTGGGGTTAGTCCCACTTTTAACATTGCAGATTTGAAGCCTTATTTGGGTGAGGAAGATGAGCTTTCGTCGAGGACGACTTCATTTCAAGAAGGGGAGGATGATGAGGACATCAATACCATTGTTACACCCACAGCCCCTACTGCTACATATACTGGACCAATTACTAGAGCTCGCGCACGCCAATTAAATTATCAGGTACTTTCGTTTCTTGGTAATGATTCTAATGTTCATGAGAATATGATGCTGCCTAAATTGGATACATTTGTTTTGCTTACAAATGAAGGGCCTAGCTTGGAGAAGGATGGACATTGGAGCAAGAGCAAGCATGGAGATGATGCCATGCGCAAGGGGAACCAGAACGGAGTTACAAGTGATGATTTCAGGACTTTGAAGCCACCATAAGAGTGCATGAAGCCTTGGACGAAATATACAAGATGCCACTTCATAAATTTCGTCCAGAGGCTATTATAGGTGCTGCGTCACCTTTTTATTGGGCCAGGCCCATGTAATTTCGAAATACATAAGTATAGGCTATTTTTAGAGTCCGTATGTGTGGGGAAACAAGAGATAGGGTTGATTTCGGACCCCTCCACCAAGGGCCACGAAATTCCCCTCTCTTCCTCCATATATACAGCCCTTAGGGCACCGTTTAGACTTTGGGTTTTGTTTAGATTAAAAGTTCGCCATAGCTGCAACTTCGCGTACTTCGTTTGTGTTCAACGACCAGACAAAGGCGTCACAGAACCCCACCTTGATCAATAAAGCTTTCATCTTATATTCGCAATATCCAGATTGCAATCTTAGTTTCTTGCTTGTTCTTCGTTTGCTCGCAGGAAACAGACCCTCGTGGTCAGGTTGATCGTGCTCCGGCGTGGTCAATAACCTCTCGGAGTTGGTTTAGCGATTGCTAAGGCGCGACGTCCTCGCATGTTCGTAGTCGGATCGTCAAAGTCGACTTCCACCAAAGCGAAATCCACCATCTCATCGAAAGACGGGACACCTTTGCCTCTATCACATCACCTCCACTTGGGCCCATTGGCCTTGTACGACCTAGATTTAGTTTTAGGCTGCCTTGGGACATCCTCCCACCTCCTTGGCCGCCACCCCTTGCTCCTATATAAGTAGATCCATCTAGTAGCTTTTCCTTGGGATTTGTTTAGTTAAAAGTTAGCCATTGCAACTTCGTGTGCTTCGTTTGTGTCCAACGACCAGACCAAGACCACTTTTCGGATCCCCACCATTATCAATACTTCATACATATTCGCGATATTCAGATTGCTTTTATCATATTCTTGCTTGTTCTTCGATTGCTTGCAGGAATAGACCTTCGTGGTCAGGTTGATCGTGCTCCGGCGTGGTCAATAACCTCTCGGAGTTGGTTTAGTGATTGCTAAGGCACAACGTCGTTGCACGTTTGTAGTCGGATCGTCAAAGTCGTCTCCACCAAATCGATAGTTATCATCTCATCGAAAGATCGGGACACCCCGCCTCTATCACTTATAGTATGGTAGCAAAAAGGGTCAGCAATAATCAATTCAGAGATGCAAAATTGAATAAACGCTCAACGACGGTACTGTGCTGGTCCTAGGCTAGACTGTGCTAGAGACGCGAGCCTAGAACACCAACAAAATCACGGCGCGGCACGTAAACAAGGGAGGAGCACACTCTGAATTTTTTTTCTTTTTTTTTGCACTTTTTTTCCTCTTTTTTTTGCTCCGCAACAAATTTTTTTCGAAAAAGTCTTCAAATGGTCTAAAAATTGCCTAGCCAGAATTTTCCAGACTTCTACCAACCCACTCTTCATCGAGCAAGACGACGACATGTCATCATACGTCACCAAGAGCCACCTCTTTGGTGCACAACGAGCGTTACATCAAGAGCAACAAGCAATGAACGACCGCATCGACAACCTCGCCACCGATTTGTGACTCTCCGAGCAACGTACAAGAGACTACTTCGACAACAAGCTCGACGCTCAAAAGCAAGAGAATGATGCAAGAATGGACGAGATCCGCGCCTTGTTGGTGAATCGTCCTCCTTCAACTTCTTCATACTCAAGACGGAGTCACTCAAGTCGATGTAGGGCGGAACCCTATGTGGACGATCTTTCACGTTTGGAGTGGATCCTATGGGGAACATGACGAACGAGCGGAAGAACACACAAAGAAACACGGGGAGGAACGCGAGAAACTCTAAACCGACAAGTAATCAATCACACAAGGGCTAGATCATCGAACACATAAGGTAGCACAAGATACAAAATCAACAAAGGAAAGATACAAAGGTAGACGTTCTTCTCCGTGAGGAGGTCTTGATGGTCTTCCCTCAATGTGATGATATGGTATGTATGCTATGGGAAGTATGATCACTAATGTGCATAAGTAACGTTGCCGGCAATACTCAAATGGCTAGTCTCGATAGGCAAGTAGCGCAAAATGGGCTAGGGGTTAACAATGCAATGGCAAGGGGAATATACAATGGTGTCGTCGAGGTTACCGTCCTTTGCGATGATGAGTGGCGGTGTTCTTGATGTAGATACCAAGATGATGGAGACTCGTCCTGATAGAGGCAAAGGTGTCCCGTCTTTCGGTGAGATGATGGATTTTGCTTTGGTGGAAGTCGACTTTGACGATCCGACTACGAATGTGCGAGGATGTCGCGCCTTAGCAATCGCTAAACCAACTCCGAGAGGCTTATAGTATGGTAGCAAAAAGGGTCAGCAATAATCAATTCAGAGATGCAAAGTTGAATAAACGCTCAACGACGGTACTGTGCTGGTCCTAGGCTAGACTGTGCTAGAGACGCGAGCCTAGAATACCAACAAAATCACGGCGCGACACGTAAACAAGGGAGGAGCACACTCTGAATTTTTTTTCTTTTTTTTTGCACTTTTTTCCTCTTTTTTTTGGCTCCGCAACAAATTTTTTTTGAAAAAGTCTTCAAATGGTCTAAAAACTGCCTAGCCAGAATTTTCCAGACTTCTACCAACCCACTCTTCATCGAGCAAGACGACGACATGTCATCATACGTCACCAAGAGCCACCTCTTTGGTGCACAACGAGCGTTACATCAAGAGCAACAAGCAATGAACGACCGCATCGACAACCTCGCCACCGATTTGTGACTCTCCGAGCAACGTACAAGAGACTACTTCGACAACAAGCTCGACGCTCAAAAGCAAGAGAATGATGCAAGAATGGACGAGATCCGCGCCTTGTTGGTGAATCGTCCTCCTTCAACTTCTTCATACTCAAGACGGAGTCACTCAAGTCGATGTAGGGCGGAACCCTATGTGGACGATCTTTCACGTTTGGAGTGGATCCTATGGGGAACATGACGAACGAGCGGAAGAACACACAAAGAAACACGGGGAGGAACGCGAGAAACTCTAAACCGACAAGTAATCAATCACACAAGGGCTAGATCATCGAACACATAAGGTAGCACAAGATACAAAATCAACAAAGGAAAGATACAATGGTAGACGTTCTTCTCCGTGAGGAGGTCTTGATGGTCTTCCCTCAATGTGATGATATGGTATGTATGCTATGGGAAGTATGATCACTAATGTGCATAAGTAACGTTGCCGGCAATACTCAAATGGCTAGTCTCGATAGGCAAGTAGCGCAAAATGGGCTAGGGGTTAACAATGCAATGGCAAGGGGAATATACAATGGTGTCGTCGAGGTTACCGTCCTTTGCGATGATGAGTGGCGGTGTTCTTGATGTAGATACCAAGATGATGGAGACTCGTCCTGATAGAGGCAAAGGTGTCCCGTCTTTCGATGAGATGATGGATTTCGCTTTGGTGGAAGTCGACTTTGACGATCCGACTACGAACGTGCGAGGATGTCGCGCCTTAGCAATCGCTAAACCAACTCCGAGAGGCTTATAGTATGGTAGCAAAAAGGGTCAGTAATAATCAATTCAGAGATGCAAAGTTGAATAAACGCTCAACGACGGTACTCTGCTGGTCCTAGGCTAGACTGTGCTAGAGACGCGAGCCTAGAACACCAACAAAATCACGGCGCGGCACGTAAACAAGGGAGGAGCACACTGTGAATTTTTTTCTTTTTTTTTGCACTTTTTTTCCTCTTTTTTTTTTGCTCCGCAACAATTTTTTTTTGAAAAAGTCTTCAAATGGTCTAAAAACTGCCTAGCCAGAATTTTCCAGACTTCTACCAACCCACTCTTCATCGAGCAAGACGACGACATGTCATCATACGTCACCAAGAGCCACCTCTTTGGTGCACAACGAGCGTTACATCAAGAGCAACAAGCAATGAACGATCGCATCGACAACCTCGCCACCGATTTGCGACTCTCCGAGCAACGTACAAGAGACTACTTCGACAACAAGCTCGACGCTCAAAAGCAAGAGAATGATGGAAGAATGGACGAGATCCGCGCCTTGTTGGTGAATCGTCCTCCTTCAACTTCTTCATACTCAAGACGGAGTCACTCAAGTCGATGTAGGGCGGAACCCTATGTGGACGATCTTTCACGTTTGGAGTGGATCCTATGGGGAACATGACGAACGAGCGGAAGAACACACAAAGAAACACGGGGAGGAACGCGAGAAACTCTAAACCGACAAGTAATCAATCACACAAGGGCTAGATCATCGAACACATAAGGTAGCACAAGATACAAAATCAACAAAGGAAAGATACAAAGGTAGACGTTCTTCTCCGTGAGGAGGTCTTGATGGTCTTCCCTCAATGTGATGATATGGTATGTATGCTATGGGAAGTATGATCACTAATGTGCATAAGTAACGTTGCCGGCAATACTCAAATGGCTAGTCTCGATAGGCAAGTAGCGCAAAATGGGCTAGGGGTTAACAATGCAATGGCAAGGGGAATATACAATGGTGTCGTCGAGGTTACCGTCCTTTGCGATGATGAGTGGCGGTGTTCTTGATGTAGATACCAAGATGATGGAGACTCGTCCTGATAGAGGCAAAGGTGTCCCGTCTTTCGATGAGATGATGGATTTCGCTATGGTGGAAGTCGACTTTGACGATCCGACTACGAATGTGCGAGGATGTCGCGCCTTAGCAATCGCTAAACCAACTTCGAGAGGCTTATAGTATGGTAGCAAAAAGGGTCAGCAATAATCAATTCAGAGATGCAAAGTTGAATAAACGCTCAACGACGGTACTGTGCTGGTCCTAGGCTAGACTGTGCTAGAGACGCGAGCCTAGAACACCAACAAAATCACGGCGCGACACGTAAACAAGGGAGGAGCACACTCTGAATTTTTTTTTCTTTTTTTTTGCACTTTTTTTCCTCTTTTTTTTTGCTCCGCAACAACTTTTTTTCGAAAAAGTCTTCAAATGGTCTAAAAACTGCCTAGCCAGAATTTTCCAGACTTCTACCAACCCACTCTTCATCGAGCAAGACGACGACATGTCATCATACGTCACCAAGAGCCACCTCTTTGGTGCACAACGAGCGTTACATCAAGAGCAACAAGCAATGAACGACCGCATCGACAACCTCGCCACCGATTTGTGACTCTCCGAGCAACGTACAAGAGACTACTTCGACAACAAGGTCGACGCTCAAAAGCAAGAGAATGATGCAAGAATGGACGAGATCCGCGCCTTGTTGGTGAATCGTCCTCCTTCAACTTCTTCATACTCAAGACGGAGTCACTCAAGTCGATGTAGGGCGGAACCCTATGTGGACGATCTTTCACGTTTGGAGTGGATCCTATGGGGAACATGACGAACGAGCGGAAGAACACACAAAGAAACACGGGGAGGAACGCGAGAAACTTTAAACCGACAAGTAATCAATCACATAAGGGCTAGATCATCGAACACATAAGGTAGCACAAGATACAAAATCAACAAAGGAAAGATACAAAGGTAGACGTTCTTCTCCGTGAGGAGGTCTTGATGGTCTTCCCTCAATGTGATGATATGGTATGTATGCTATGGGAAGTATGATCACTAATGTGCATAAGTAACGTTGCCGGCAATACTCAAATGGCTAGTCTCGATAGGCAAGTAGCGCAAAATGGGCTAGGGGTTAACAATGCAATGGCAAGGGGAATATACAATGGTGTCGTCGAGGTTACCGTCCTTTGCGATGATGAGTGGCGGTGTTCTTGATGTAGATACCAAGATGATGGAGACTCGTCCTGATAGAGGCAAAGGTGTCCCGTCTTTCGATGAGATGATGGATTTCGCTTTGGTGGAAGTCGACTTTGACGATCCGACTACGAACGTGCGAGGATGTCGCGCCTTAGCAATCGCTAAACCAACTCCGAGAGGCTTATAGTATGGTAGCAAAAAGGGTCAGCAATAATCAATTCAGAGATGCAAAGTTGAATAAACGCTCAACGACGGTACTCTGCTGGTCCTAGGCTAGACTGTGCTAGAGACGCGAGCCTAGAACACCAACAAAATCACGGCGCGGCACGTAAACAAGGGAGGAGCACACTGTGAATTTTTTTTCTTTTTTTTTTGCACTTTTTTTCCTCTTTTTTTTTGCTCCGCAACAATTTTTTTTTGAAAAAGTCTTCAAATGGTCTAAAAACTGCCTAGCCAGAATTTTCCAGACTACTACCAACCCACTCTTCATCGAGCAAGACGACGACATGTCATCATACGTCACCAAGAGCCACCTCTTTGGTGCACAACGAGCGTTACATCAAGAGCAACAAGCAATGAACGACCGCATCGACAACCTCGCCACCGATTTGTGACTCTCCGAGCAACGTACAAGAGACTACTTCGACAACAAGCTCGACGCTCAAAAGCAAGAGAATGATGCAAGAATGGACGAGATCCGCGCCTTGTTGGTGAATCGTCCTCCTTCAACTTCTTCATACTCAAGACGGAGTCACTCAAGTCGATGTAGGGCGGAACCCTATGTGGACGATCTTTCACGTTTGGAGTGGATCCTATGGGGAACATGACGAACGAGCGGAAGAACACACAAAGAAACACGGGGAGGAACGCGAGAAACTTTAAACCGACAAGTAATCAATCACACAAGGGCTAGATCATCGAACACATAAGGTAGCACAAGATACAAAATCAACAAAGGAAAGATACAATGGTAGACGTTCTTCTCCGTGAGGAGGTCTTGATGGTCTTCCCTCAATGTGATGATATGGTATGTATGCTATGGGAAGTATGATCACTAATGTGCATAAGTAACGTTGCCGGCAATACTCAAATGGCTAGTCTCGATAGGCAAGTAGCGCAAAATGGGCTAGGGGTTAACAATGCAATGGCAAGGGGAATATACAATGGTGTCGTCGAGGTTACCGTCCTTTGCGATGATGAGTGGCGGTGTTCTTGATGTAGATACCAAGATGATGGAGACTCGTCCTGATAGAGGCAAAGGTGTCCCGTCTTTCGATGAGATGATGGATTTCGCTTTGGTGGAAGTCGACTTTGACGATCCGACTACGAACGTGCGAGGATGTCGCGCCTTAGCAATCGCTAAACCAACTCCGAGAGGCTTATAGTATGGTAGCAAAAAGGGTCAGTAATAATCAATTCAGAGATGCAAAGTTGAATAAACGCTCAACGACGGTACTCTGCTGGTCCTAGGCTAGACTGTGCTAGAGACGCGAGCCTAGAACACCAACAAAATCACGGCGCGGCACGTAAACAAGGGAGGAGCACACTGTGAATTTTTTTCTTTTTTTTTGCACTTTTTTTCCTCTTTTTTTTTTGCTCCGCAACAATTTTTTTTTGAAAAAGTCTTCAAATGGTCTAAAAACTGCCTAGCCAGAATTTTCCAGACTTCTACCAACCCACTCTTCATCGAGCAAGACGACGACATGTCATCATACGTCACCAAGAGCCACCTCTTTGGTGCACAACGAGCGTTACATCAAGAGCAACAAGCAATGAACGATCGCATCGACAACCTCGCCACCGATTTGCGACTCTCCGAGCAACGTACAAGAGACTACTTCGACAACAAGCTCGACGCTCAAAAGCAAGAGAATGATGGAAGAATGGACGAGATCCGCGCCTTGTTGGTGAATCGTCCTCCTTCAACTTCTTCATACTCAAGACGGAGTCACTCAAGTCGATGTAGGGCGGAACCCTATGTGGACGATCTTTCACGTTTGGAGTGGATCCTATGGGGAACATGACGAACGAGCGGAAGAACACACAAAGAAACACGGGGAGGAACGCGAGAAACTCTAAACCGACAAGTAATCAATCACACAAGGGCTAGATCATCGAACACATAAGGTAGCACAAGATACAAAATCAACAAAGGAAAGATACAAAGGTAGACGTTCTTCTCCGTGAGGAGGTCTTGATGGTCTTCCCTCAATGTGATGATATGGTATGTATGCTATGGGAAGTATGATCACTAATGTGCATAAGTAACGTTGCCGGCAATACTCAAATGGCTAGTCTCGATAGGCAAGTAGCGCAAAATGGGCTAGGGGTTAACAATGCAATGGCAAGGGGAATATACAATGGTGTCGTCGAGGTTACCGTCCTTTGCGATGATGAGTGGCGGTGTTCTTGATGTAGATACCAAGATGATGGAGACTCGTCCTGATAGAGGCAAAGGTGTCCCGTCTTTCGATGAGATGATGGATTTCGCTATGGTGGAAGTCGACTTTGACGATCCGACTACGAATGTGCGAGGATGTCGCGCCTTAGCAATCGCTAAACCAACTTCGAGAGGCTTATAGTATGGTAGCAAAAAGGGTCAGCAATAATCAATTCAGAGATGCAAAGTTGAATAAACGCTCAACGACGGTACTGTGCTGGTCCTAGGCTAGACTGTGCTAGAGACGCGAGCCTAGAACACCAACAAAATCACGGCGCGACACGTAAACAAGGGAGGAGCACACTCTGAATTTTTTTTTCTTTTTTTTTGCACTTTTTTTCCTCTTTTTTTTTGCTCCGCAACAACTTTTTTTCGAAAAAGTCTTCAAATGGTCTAAAAACTGCCTAGCCAGAATTTTCCAGACTTCTACCAACCCACTCTTCATCGAGCAAGACGACGACATGTCATCATACGTCACCAAGAGCCACCTCTTTGGTGCACAACGAGCGTTACATCAAGAGCAACAAGCAATGAACGACCGCATCGACAACCTCGCCACCGATTTGTGACTCTCCGAGCAACGTACAAGAGACTACTTCGACAACAAGGTCGACGCTCAAAAGCAAGAGAATGATGCAAGAATGGACGAGATCCGCGCCTTGTTGGTGAATCGTCCTCCTTCAACTTCTTCATACTCAAGACGGAGTCACTCAAGTCGATGTAGGGCGGAACCCTATGTGGACGATCTTTCACGTTTGGAGTGGATCCTATGGGGAACATGACGAACGAGCGGAAGAACACACAAAGAAACACGGGGAGGAACGCGAGAAACTTTAAACCGACAAGTAATCAATCACATAAGGGCTAGATCATCGAACACATAAGGTAGCACAAGATACAAAATCAACAAAGGAAAGATACAAAGGTAGACGTTCTTCTCCGTGAGGAGGTCTTGATGGTCTTCCCTCAATGTGATGATATGGTATGTATGCTATGGGAAGTATGATCACTAATGTGCATAAGTAACGTTGCCGGCAATACTCAAATGGCTAGTCTCGATAGGCAAGTAGCGCAAAATGGGCTAGGGGTTAACAATGCAATGGCAAGGGGAATATACAATGGTGTCGTCGAGGTTACCGTCCTTTGCGATGATGAGTGGCGGTGTTCTTGATGTAGATACCAAGATGATGGAGACTCGTCCTGATAGAGGCAAAGGTGTCCCGTCTTTCGATGAGATGATGGATTTCGCTTTGGTGGAAGTCGACTTTGACGATCCGACTACGAACGTGCGAGGATGTCGCGCCTTAGCAATCGCTAAACCAACTCCGAGAGGCTTATAGTATGGTAGCAAAAAGGGTCAGCAATAATCAATTCAGAGATGCAAAGTTGAATAAACGCTCAACGACGGTACTCTGCTGGTCCTAGGCTAGACTGTGCTAGAGACGCGAGCCTAGAACACCAACAAAATCACGGCGCGGCACGTAAACAAGGGAGGAGCACACTGTGAATTTTTTTTCTTTTTTTTTTGCACTTTTTTTCCTCTTTTTTTTTGCTCCGCAACAATTTTTTTTTGAAAAAGTCTTCAAATGGTCTAAAAACTGCCTAGCCAGAATTTTCCAGACTACTACCAACCCACTCTTCATCGAGCAAGACGACGACATGTCATCATACGTCACCAAGAGCCACCTCTTTGGTGCACAACGAGCGTTACATCAAGAGCAACAAGCAATGAACGACCGCATCGACAACCTCGCCACCGATTTGTGACTCTCCGAGCAACGTACAAGAGACTACTTCGACAACAAGCTCGACGCTCAAAAGCAAGAGAATGATGCAAGAATGGACGAGATCCGCGCCTTGTTGGTGAATCGTCCTCCTTCAACTTCTTCATACTCAAGACGGAGTCACTCAAGTCGATGTAGGGCGGAACCCTATGTGGACGATCTTTCACGTTTGGAGTGGATCCTATGGGGAACATGACGAACGAGCGGAAGAACATACAAAGAAACACGGGGAGGAACGCGAGAAACTCTAAACCGACAAGTAATCAATCACACAAGGGCTAGATCATCGAACACATAAGGTAGCACAAGATACAAAATCAACAAAGGAAAGATACAAAGGTAGACGTTCTTCTCCGTGAGGAGGTCTTGATGGTCTTCCCTCAATGTGATGATATGGTATGTATGCTATGGGAAGTATGATCACTAATGTGCATAAGTAACGTTGCCGGCAATGCTCAAATGGCTAGTCTCGATAGGCAAGTAGCGCAAAATGGGCTAGGGGTTAACAATGCAATGGCAAGGGGAATATACAATGGTGTCATCGAGGTTACCGTCTTTGCGATGATGAGTGGCGGTGTTCTTGATGTAGATACCAAGATGATGGAGACTCGTCCTGATAGAGGCAAAGGTGTCCCGTCTTTCGATGAGATGATGGATTTCGCTTTGGTGGAAGTCGACTTTGACGATCCGACTACGAACGTGCGAGGACGTCGCGCCTTAGCAATCGCTAAACCAACTCCGAGAGGCTTATAGTATGGTAGCAAAAAGGGTCAGCAATAATCAATTCAGAGATGCAAAGTTGAATAAACGCTCAACGACGGTACTGTGCTGGTCCTAGGCTAGACTGTGCTAGAGACGCGAGCCTAGAACACCAACAAAATCATGGCGCGGCACGTAAACAAGGGAGGAGCACACTCTGAATTGTTTTTTATTTTTTTTTGCACTTTTTTTCCTCTTTTTTTTTTGCTCCGCAACAAATTTTTTTCGAAAAAGTCTACAAATGTTCTAAAAACTGCCTAGCCAGAATTTTCCAGACTTCTACCAACCCACTCTTCATCGAGCAAGACGATGACATGTCATCATACGTCACCAAGAGCCACCTCTTTGGTGCACAACGAGCGTTACATCAAGAGCAAAAAGCAATGAACGACCGCATCGACAACCTCGCCACCGATTTGTGACTCCCCGAGCAACGTACAAGAGACTACTTCGACAACAAGCTCGACGCTCAAAAGCAAGAGAATGATGCAAGAATGGACGAGATCCACGCCTTGTTGGTGAATCGTCCTCCTTCAACTTCTTCATACTCAAGACGGAGTCACTCAAGTCGATGTAGGGCGGAACCCTATGTGGACGATCTTTCACGTTTGGAGTGGATCCTATGGGGAACATGACGAACGAGCGGAAGAACACACAAAGAAACACGGGGAGGAACGCGAGAAACTCTAAACCGACAAGTAATCAATCACACAAGGGCTAGATCATCGAACACATAAGGTAGCACAAGATACAAAATCAACAAAGGAAAGATACAAAGGTAGACGTTCTTCTCCGTGAGGAGGTCTTGATGGTCTTCCCTCAATGTGATGATATGGTATGTATGCTATGGGAAGTATGATCACTAATGTGCATAAGTAACGTTGCCGGCAATACTCAAATGGCTAGTCTCGATAGGCAAGTAGCGCAAAATGGGCTAGGGGTTAACAATGCAATGGCAAGGGGAATATACAATAGTGTCGTCGAGGTTACCGTCCTTTGCGATGATGAGTGGCGGTGTTCTTGATGTAGATACCAAGATGATGGAGACTCGTCCTGATAGAGGCAAAGGTGTCCCGTCTTTCGGTGAGATGATGGATTTCGCTTTGGTGGAAGTCGACTTTGACGATCCGACTACGAACGTGCGAGGACGTCGCGCCTTAGCAATCGCTAAACCAACTCCGAGAGGTTATTGACCACGCCGGAGCACGATCAACCTGACCACGAGGGTCTGTTTCCTGCGAGCAAACGAAGAACAAGCAAGAAACTGAGATTGCAATCTGGATATTGCGAATATAAGATGAAAGCTTTATTGATCAAGGTAGGGTTCTGTGACGCCTTTGTCTGGTCGTTGAACACAAACGAAGTACGCGAAGTTGCAGCTATGGCAAACTTTTAATCTAAACAAAACCCAAAGTCTAAACGGTGCCCTAAGGGCTGTATATATGGAGGAAGAGAGGGGGAATTTCGTGGCCCTTGGTGGAGGGGTCCGAAACCAACCCTATCTCTTGTTTCCCCACACATACGGACTCTAAAAATAGCCTATACTTATGTATTTCGAAATTACAAGGGCCTGGCCCAATAAAAAGGTGACGCGGCACCTATAATAGCCTCGGGACGAAATTTATGAAGTGGCATCTTGTATATTTCGTCCAAGGCTTCATGCACCCATTATGGTGGCTTCAAAGTCCTGAAATCATCACTTGTATCTCCATTCTTGTTCCCCTTGCGCAAGGCATCATCTCCATGCTTGTTCCAATGTTCATCCTTCTCCAAGCTAGGCCCTTCATTTGTAAGCAAAACAAATGTATCCAATTTAGGCAGCATCATATTCTCATGAACATTAGAATCATTACCAAGAAACGAAAGTACCTGATAATTTAATTGGCGTGCGCGAGCTCTAGTAATTGGTCCCGTATATGTAGCAGTAGGGGCCGTGGGTGTAACAATGGTATTGATGTCCTCATCATCCTCCCCTTCTTGAAATGAAGTCGTCCTCGACGGAAGCTCATCTTCCTCACCCAAATAAGGCTTCAAATCTGCAATGTTAAAAGTGGGACTAACCCCAAAATCTGCAGGCAGCTCAAGTTTATATGCATTATCATTTACTTTCTACAACACCTTAAAGGGACCAGCAGCACGTGGCATTAGCTTTGATTTGCGCAAATTAGGAAATCTATCCTTACGCAAATGTAACCAAACAAGATCTCCAGGTGCAAACACAACATGTTTTCTACCCTTATCTCCAGCAAGTTTATATTTAGCATTCATACGCTCAATGTTTTCCTTAGTTAACTCATGCATTTTTAAAATCAATTCAGCACGTTCTTTAGCATCAAAATTAACCTTCTCCGAAGATGGAAGAGGCAACAAATCAATAGGTGCACGAGGTAGGAAACCATACACAACTTCAAAAGGGCACATCTTAGTAGTAGAATGCAATGAACGATTATAAGCAAATTCAATATGAGGCAAGCATTCCTCCACATTTTCTTATTATTCTTCAAAACAGCCCTAAGCATAGTAGACAATGTTCTATTGACTACTTCAGTTTGTCCATCAGTTTGAGGGTGACAAGTAGTACTAAAAAGCAGTTTAGTCCCCAACTTAGCCCATAAACATCTCCAAAAGTGGCTAAGAAATTTAGTATCACGATCTGAAACAATAGTATTTGGCACACCATGCAAGCGAATAATTTCACGAAAGAACAAATTAGCAACATTAACAGCATCATCGCTTTTATGACATGGTATAAAGTGTGCCATTTTCGAGAATCTATCCACGACAACAAATATGCTATCCCTCCCCTTCTTTGTTCTAGGTAAACCTAAAACAAAGTCCATAGATATATCCTCCCAAGGAACACTAGGTACAGGCAAAGGCATATATAAACCATGAGGATTGAGTCGTGACTTAGCTTTTTGACATGTAGTGCAGCGAGCTATAAAACGCTCAACATCCCGTCTCATCTTTGGCCAAAAGAAATGTGTAGCAAGTACGTCCTCCGTCTTCTTCACGCCAAAGTGTCCCATTAGTCCTCCTCCATGCGCCTCCTGCAACAACAAAAGACGAACGGAGCTAGCTGGAATGCATAGCTTGTTAGCACGGAACACAAATCCATCATTAACGACGAACTTGTTCCATGTTCTTCCTTCTTTACAATTCTGCAATACATCTTTAAAATCAGCATCATGCACATATTGATCTTTGATGGTCTCCAAACCAAATATTTTAAAGTCAAGTTGTGAAAGCATAGTATAGCGACGAGACAATGCATCAGCAATAACATTTTCTTTACCCTTCTTGTGCTTAATGACATAAGGGAAAGTCTCAATGAATTCAACCCATTTAGCATGTCTATGATTCAGTTTAGCTTGACTTTTAATATGTTTCAAAGATTCATGATCAGAATGTATAACAAATTCTTTGGGCCACAAATAATGTTGCCATGTTTCTAAAGTCTGAACAAGAGCATATAATTCTTTATCATAAGTAGAATAATTCAGACTAGGCCCACTCAATTTTTTAGAAAAGTATGCAACAGGTTTGCCATCTTGTAATAACACACCTCCTAATCCAATTCCACTAGCATCACATTCAAGCTCAAAAGTCTTATTAAAATCAGGAAGTTGGAGTAAAGGAGCATGTGTCAACTTATCTTTCAATACCATGAAGGCTTCTTCCTGTGCGGTACCCCAAACAAAAGGCACATCCTTCTTTGTAAGCTCGTTGAGAGGTGCAGCAATGGTGCTGAAATCTCTCACAAAACGCCTATAGAATCCAGCGAGGCCAAGAAAACTCCTCACTTGTGTGACCGTTTTGGGCTGCGGCCAACTCTCAATAGCTTCAATCTTGGCTTTGTCAACTTCAATTCCCTGTGGAGTAAAAACATAGCCAAGAAAAGATACCCGGTCGGTGCAAAAGGTGCACTTCCCAAGGTTACCAAACAAACGTGCATCATGTAGAGCAATAAAAACAGCACGTAAATGTTCCAAATGTTCTTCCAAAGATTTGCTATAAATCAGTATATCATCAAAATAGACTACCACAAATCGTCCAATGAAAGAACGTAAAACTTCGTTCATTAGTCTCATGAAAGTACTAGGCGCATTAGTTAACACAAAAGGCATGACTAACCACTCATATAAACCAAACTTAGTTTTAAATGTTGTTTTCCATTCATCACCCAATTTCATACGAATTTGATGGTATCCACTACGCAAATCAACTTTGGAGAATATTGTAGAGCCACTCAATTCATCAAGCATATCATCTAGCCTAGGAATAGGATGACGATAACGAATAGTAATATTATTAATGCCTCTAAAATCAACACACATACGTGACGTACCATCCTTTTTAGGCACTAGTATAATAGGAACAGCACAAGGACTAAGAGATTCGCGTATATAACCTTTGTCGAGAAGCTCCTATACTTGACGCATAATCTCCTTCGTCTCCTCTGGATTGGTACGGTATGGTGCACGGTTGGGTAGCGATGCACCAGGAATTAAGTCAATTTGATGCTCAATCCCTCGAATGGGTGGTAATCGCGGTGGCACGTCTTGTGGAAAGACGTCAGCGAACTCCTGCATAATGTTAGTGACAGCAGGGGGCAAAGAGGAAGGCACGTCCTCGAATGAAAATAATGCCTCTTTGCACACAAAAGCATAGCAAACAGATTTGCTGAAATCTAGCTCATCAATATCAGATTTGGTGGCAAATAAACATGCACTTTTCAATTTAATTTCAGAAGCAACACTAGATGGTTTATTATTAGGCTGCATTTGTTGCTCAAATTCTTTTGCCACAATCTGATTTTCACTCTTATTCTTCTCCTGTTTTGCTTTATTAGTTCTATTAATATCATCTTTCAAAATGGAATCAGGAGTCATAGGAAGCAAAGTAATATTTTTATCCTTATGAACAAGAGTATAGTGATTGTTTCTACCATGGTGTACAGAATTTTTATCAAATTGCCATGGTCTACCAAGTAATAAGGAACATGCTTGCATAGGTACCACATCACAATCAACATAATCAGCATATGTAGAGATACTAAAATGCACACGAACAGTACGTGTTCCCTTAACCTTGCCGCTGTTGTTGAACCATTGGATGTAGTAAGGATGTGGATGTGGTCTTGTGGTGAGAGAAAGCTTCTCCACCATCTCCATGCTAGCCAAGTTGTTGCAGCTCCCTCCATCTATGATGACGCACACAGAACGTTCTTTCACAACTCCCTTGGTATGGAACAAATTGTGCCTCTGATTTTGCTCAGCTTGTGTGACCTACACACTCAAAACACGTTGAGCAACTAAACATTCATACCTGTCAGCGTCTTCAGGAGCCATGTATTGCGTCTCATGATCAGAATCATCTCCACCGTGTTCGTCACGTGTAATAAGAGCCAAAGTCTCCTCATCATAGTCACTAGCAGACTCATACCCACCATCCTCAGTAACAATCATCACACGCTTAGATGGACATTCTCTCGCATAATGACCTCCACCCTTGCAACGTCGACAAATAATATCATGTGTTTGCCCTGTTGATGCCATGGATGAAGAAGAGCTCTTTGCAGGCCCAGAAGGTGTGCTCTTGGCAGATAGTGGTGATTGTGCCTGCTTTATTGTATCACGGTTGGAGGTGGCAACTGACGGAGGCGCCAGTGTAGCAGAACGTGTGGAAGTAGATGATGCACGTGGTGTCCATGATGAAGGTCGACCTGCAGAAAAGTTAGTCCGCGCCAATGCCTGTCGATCCTGCACTTCACGTTCAACTTTACAAGCAAGATGGAATAAACGAGTGATATTAGTATACTCCTTATAGTCTAGAATGGTCTGAATCTCTCTATTTAATCCACCCAGAAAACGTGCAAGCATAGCTTCATTCTCCTCAACAATACCACATCTAATCATGCCAGTTTGTAATTCCTGATAATATTCTTCTACAGAATTTTTTCCTTGTCTTAAGCGCTGTAATTTTTGAAGCAATTCACGTTGATAATATGGTGGAACCCAACGAGTATGCATAGCAGTTTTCAAAGCAGCCCAAGTAGCGGGAATAGGATATAATCTACAATGTTCAGACCACCATACACATGCAAAACTAGTGAAAGCACAAACAGCAGCAACAACCCGTCTCTCCTCGGGATATTGTAAACATGTAAAACGTTGTTCAGTTTCTAACTCCCAAGTAAGATATATATCAGGAACATATCTACCCTCAAATGGTGGAATATTCAATTTCAGTTTAGGAATATGGACATCATCTCGTACCTGAGGTGGTGGTGCAGGCCTACCATTACGAATATATACCTGAGGTCGACCTGGTGGTGGTGGTGCTGGTGGCTGCACGTAGTGCTGATTTTGATCAACCTCATCCTCATAATCGCCCGCATACTCATCATCCTCCTGGGTACCAGCAGCAGCAGTAGCAGGGGCCAATGAAGCATCAACAACATGAACAGCAGCACCAGAAGTTTGGCCATCCTCAATAGGAACATGCTTCGCTCGTCCATACTGATTCGAAAGGATGCGTTGTTGTTGTTGTTGTTGTTGTTGTTGTTGGAGAGGTGCGTTAGGTGCAGCGGGTGGTGGTGGTGGAAGACGCGCGAGCAATTCATTAAACTTGTTATCGAGCTTTGTTTCGAACGTCTTCTCCATGCCATCTATCTTCTCCATGGCCTCTTCAAATCTGTTTAGCACATCTTGCACCTGTCCACTCATCATTTGCTGAAATTTATCATGCAAATCCTTATTCGTCATGTTCTCCCAGTCAGTCTCGTCGGCTTGTGATCCTGGCATGGTTAGCAGCAATAGAAACACACAAGAATATGATCCTACAGACTACTAACAAGAGGTGGTGGTGGGTGTCACAAATCCGTCAAGCAAATCTCAAATTCTTACCAGTTCTTACCCAGCAGCAGGCGGTGTTCGGCAACCATTGTAGTCAAAAACTCTCAAAGCTTGGATAGAGCGATTACCAGGGAGAGTCAAACACACGACGTAGATGTATGTGGAGCTGGGAAGGCTTATAGTATGGTAGCAAAAAGGGTCAGCAATAACCAATTCAGAGATGCAAAGTTGAATAAACGCTCAACGACGGTACTGTGCTGGTCCTAGGCTAGACTGTGCTAGAGACGCGAGCCTAGAACACCAACAAAATCACGGCGCGGCACGTAAACAAGGGAGGAGCACACTCTGAATTTTTTTTCTTTTTTTTTGCACTTTTTTTCCTCTTTTTTTTTGCTCCGCAACAAATTTTTTTCGAAAAAGTCTTCAAATGGTCTAAAAACTGCCTAGCCAGAATTTTCCAGACTTCTACCAACCCACTCTTCATCGAGCAAGACGACGACATGTCATCATACGTCACCAAGAGCCACCTCTTTGGTGCACAACGAGCGTTACATCAAGAGCAACAAGCAATGAACGACCGCATCGACAACCTCGCCACCGATTTGTGACTCTCCGAGCAACGTACAAGAGACTACTTCGACAACAAGCTCGACGCTCAAAAGCAAGAGAATGATGCAAGAATGGACGAGATCCGCGCCTTGTTGGTGAATCGTCCTCCTTCAACTTCTTCATACTCAAGACGGAGTCACTCAAGTCGATGTAGGGCGGAACCCTATGTGGACGATCTTTCACGTTTGGAGTGGATCCTATGGGGAACATGACGAACGAGCAGAAGAACACACAAAGAAACACGGGGAGGAACGCGAGAAACTCTAAACCGACAAGTAATCAATCACACAAGGGCTAGATCATCGAACACATAAGGTAGCACAAGATACAAAATCAACAAAGGAAAGATACAAAGGTAGACGTTCTTCTCCGTGAGGAGGTCTTGATGGTCTTCCCTCAATGTGATGATATGGTATGTATGCTATGGGAAGTATGATCACTAATGTGCATAAGTAACGTTGCCGGCAATACTCAAATGGCTAGTCTCGATAGGCAAGTAGCGCAAAATGGGCTAGGGGTTAACAATGCAATGGCAAGGGGAATATACAATGGTGTCGTCGAGGTTACCGTCCTTTGCGATGATGAGTGGCGGTGTTCTTGATGTAGATACCAAGATGATGGAGACTCGTCCTGATAGAGGCAAAGGTGTCCCGTCTTTCGATGAGATGATGGATTTCGCTTTGGTGGAAGTCGACTTTGACGATCCGACTACGAACGTGCGAGGATGTCGCGCCTTAGCAATCGCTAAACCAACTCCGAGAGGCTTATAGTATGGTAGCAAAAAGGGTCAGCAATAATCAATTCAGAGATGCAAAGTTGAATAAACGCTCAACGACGGTACTGTGCTGGTCCTGGGCTAGACTGTGCTAGAGACGCGAGCCTAGAACACCAACAAAATCACGGCGCGGCACGTAAACAAGGGAGGAGCACACTCTGAATTTTTTTTTCTTTTTTTTTGCACTTTTTTTCCTCTTTTTTTTTTGCTCCGCAACAACTTTTTTTCGAAAAAGTCTACAAATGGTCTAAAAACTGCCTAGCCAGAATTTTCCAGACTTCTACCAACCCACTCTTCATCGAGCAAGACGACGACATGTCATCATACGTCACCAAGAGCCACCTCTTTGGTGCACAACGAGCGTTACATCAAGAGCAACAAGCAATGAACGACCGCATCGACAACCTCGCCACCGATTTGTGACTCTCCGAGCAACGTACAAGAGACTACTTCGACAACAAGCTCGACGCTCAAAAGCAAGAGAATGATGCAAGAATGGACGAGATCCGCGCCTTGTTGGTGAATCGTCCTCCTTCAACTTCTTCATACTCAAGACGGAGTCACTCAAGTCGATGTAGGGCGGAACCCTATGTGGACGATCTTTCACGTTTGGAGTGGATCCTATGGGGAACATGACGAACGAGCAGAAGAACACACAAAGAAACACGGGGAGGAACGCGAGAAACTCTAAACCGACAAGTAATCAATCACACAAGGGCTAGATCATCGAACACATAAGGTAGCACAAGATACAAAATCAACAAAGGAAAGATACAAAGGTAGACGTTCTTCTCCGTGAGGAGGTCTTGATGGTCTTCCCTCAATGTGATGATATGGTATGTATGCTATGGGAAGTATGATCACTAATGTGCATAAGTAACGTTGCCGGCAATACTCAAATGGCTAGTCTCGATAGGCAAGTAGCGCAAAATGGGCTAGGGGTTAACAATGCAATGGCAAGGGGAATATACAATGGTGTCGTCGAGGTTACCGTCCTTTGCGATGATGAGTGGCGGTGTTCTTGATGTAGATACCAAGATGATGGAGACTCGTCCTGATAGAGGCAAAGGTGTCCCGTCTTTCGATGAGATGATGGATTTCGCTTTGGTGGAAGTCGACTTTGACGATCCGACTACGAACGTGCGAGGATGTCGCGCCTTAGCAATCGCTAAACCAACTCCGAGAGGCTTATAGTATGGTAGCAAAAAGGGTCAGCAATAATCAATTCAGAGATGCAAAGTTGAATAAACGCTCAACGACGGTACTATGCTGGTCCTAGGCTAGACTGTGCTAGAGACGCGAGCCTAGAACACCAACAAAATCATGGCGCGGCACGTAAACAAGGGAGGAGCACACTCTGAATTTTTTTTCTTTTTTTTTGCACTTTTTTTCCTCTTTTTTTTTTGCTCCGCAACAAATTTTTTTCGAAAAAGTCTACAAATGGTCTAAAAACTGCCTAGCCAGAATTTTCCAGACTTCTACCAACCCACTCTTCATCGAGCAAGACGACGACATGTCATCATACGTCACCAAGAGCCACCTCTTTGGTGCACAACGAGCGTTACATCAAGAGCAACAAGCAATGAACGACCGCATCGACAACCTCGCCACCGATTTGTGACTCTCCGAGCAACGTACAAGAGACTACTTCGACAACAAGCTCGACGCTCAAAAGCAAGAGAATGATGCAAGAATGGACAAGATCCGCGCCTTGTTGGTGAATCGTCCTCCTTCAACTTCTTCATACTCAAGACGGAGTCACTCAAGTCGATGTAGGGCGGAACCCTATGTGGACGATCTTTCACGTTTGGAGTGGATCCTATGGGGAACATGACGAACGAGCGGAAGAACACACAAAGAAACACGGGGAGGAACGCGAGAAACTCTAAACCGACAAGTAATCAATCACACAAGGGCTAGATCATCGAACACATAAGGTAGCACAAGATACAAAATCAACAAAGGAAAGATATAAAGGTAGACGTTCTTCTCCGTGAGGAGGTCTTGATGGTCTTCCCTCAATGTGATGATATGGTATGTATGCTATGGGAAGTATGATCACTAATGTGCATAAGTAACGTTGCCGGCAATACTCAAATGGCTAGTCTCGATAGGCAAGTAGCGCAAAATGGGCTAGGGGTTAACAATGCAATGGCAAGGGGAATATACAATGGTGTCGTCGAGGTTACCGTCCTTTGCGATGATGAGTGGCGGTGTTCTTGATGTAGATACCAAGATGATGGAGACTCGTCCTGATAGAGGCAAAGGTGTCCCGTCTTTCGATGAGATGATGGATTTCGCTTTGGTGGAAGTCGACTTTGACGATCCGACTACGAACGTGCGAGGACGTCGCGCCTTAGCAATCGCTAAACCAACTCTGAGAGGATTATAGTATGGTAGCAAAAAGGGTCAGCAATAATCAATTCAGAGATGCAAAGCTGAATAAACGCTCAACGATGGTACTGTGCTGGTCCTAGGCTAGACTGTGCTAGAGACGCGAGCCTAGAACACCAACAAAATCACGGCGCGGCACATAAACAAGGGAGGAGCACACTCTGAATTTTTTTTTCTTTTTTTTTTGCACTTTTTTTCCTCTTTTTTTTTTGCTCCGCAACAAATTTTTTTCGAAAAAGTCTACAAATGGTCTAAAAACTGCCTAGCCAGAATTTTCCAGACTTCTACCAACCCACTCTTCATCGAGCAAGACGACGACATGTCATCATACGTCACCAAGAGCCACCTCTTTGGTGCACAACGAGCGTTACATCAAGAGCAACAAGCAATGAACGACCGCATCGACAACCTCGCCACCGATTTGTGACTCTCCGAGCAACATACAAGAGACTACTTCGACAACAAGCTCGACGCTCAAAAGCAAGAGAATGATGCAAGAATGGACGAGATCCGCGCCTTGTTGGTGAATCGTCCTCCTTCAACTTCTTCATACTCAAGACGGAGTCACTCAAGTCGATGTAGGGCGGAACCCTATGTGGACGATCTTTCACGTTTGGAGTGGATCCTATGGGGAACATGACGAACGAGCGGAAGAACACACAAAGAAACACGGGGAGGAACGCGAGAAACTCTAAACCGACAAGTAATCAATCACACAAGGGCTAGATCATCGAACACATAAGGTAGCACAAGATACAAAATCAACAAAGGAAAGATACAAAGGTAGACGTTCTTCTCCGTGAGGAGGTCTTGATGGTCTTCCCTCAATGTGATGATATGGTATGTATGCTATGGGAAGTATGATCACTAATGTGCATAAGTAACGTTGCCGGCAATACTCAAATGGCTAGTCTCGATAGGCAAGTAGCGCAAAATGGGCTAGGGGTTAACAATGCAATGGCAAGGGGAATATACAATGGTGTCGTCGAGGTTACCGTCCTTTGTGATGATGAGTGGCGGTGTTCTTGATGCAGATACCAAGATGATGGAGACTCGTCCTAATAGAGGCAAAGGTGTCCCGTCTTTCGATGAGATGATGGATTTCGCTTTGGTGGAAGTCGACTTTGACGATCCGACTACGAACGTGCGAGGACGTCGCGCCTTAGTAATCGCTAAACCAACTCCGAGAGGCTTATAGTATGGTAGCAAAAAGGGCCAGCAATAATCAATTCAGAGATGCAAAGTTGAATAAACGCTCAACGACGGTACTGTGCTGGTCCTAGGCTAGACTGTGCTAGAGACGCGAGCCTAGAACACCAACAAAATCACGGCGCGACACGTAAACAAGGGAGGAGCACACTCTGAATTTTTTTTCTTTTTTTTTGCACTTTTTTTCCTCTTTTTTTTTTTGCTCCGCAACAAATTTTTTTCGAAAAAGTCTTCAAATGGTTTAAAAACTGCCTAGCCAGAATTTTCCAGACTTCTACCAACCCACTCTTCATCGAGCAAGACGACGACATGTCATCATACGTCACCAAGAGCCACCTCTTTGGTGCACAACGAGCGTTACATCAAGAGCAACAAGCAATGAACGACCGCATCGACAACCTCGCCACCGATTTGTGACTCTCCGAGCAACGTACAAGAGACTACTTCGACAACAAGCTCGACGCTCAAAAGCAAGAGAATGATGCAAGAATGGACGAGATCCGCGCCTTGTTGGTGAATCGTCCTCCTTCAACTTCTTCATACTCAAGACGGAGTCACTCAAGTCGATGTAGGGCGGAACCCTATGTGGACGATCTTTCACGTTTGGAGTGGATCCTATGGGGAACATGACGAACGAGCAGAAGAACACACAAAGAAACACGGGGAGGAACGCGAGAAACTCTAAACCGACAAGTAATCAATCACACAAGGGCTAGATCATCGAACACATAAGGTAGCACAAGATACAAAATCAACAAAGGAAAGATACAAAGGTAGACGTTCTTCTCCGTGAGGAGGTCTTGATGGTCTTCCCTCAATGTGATGATATGGTATGTATGCTATGGGAAGTATGATCACTGATGTGCATAAGTAACGTTGCCGGCAATACTCAAATGGCTAGTCTCGATAGGCAAGTAGCGCAAAATGGGCTAGGGGTTAACAATGCAATGGCAAGGGGAATATACAATGGTGTCGTCGAGGTTACCGTCCTTTGCGATGATGAGTGGCGGTGTTCTTGATGTAGATACCAAGATGATGGAGACTCGTCCTGATAGAGGCAAAGGTGTCCCGTCTTTCGATGAGATGATGGATTTCGCTTTGGTGGAAGTCGACTTTGACGATCCGACTACGAACGTGCGAGGATGTCGCGCCTTAGCAATCGCTAAACCAACTCCGAGAGGCTTATAGTATGGTAGCAAAAAGGGTCAGCAATAATCAATTCAGAGATGCAAAGTTGAATAAACGCTCAACGACGGTACTATGCTGGTCCTAGGCTAGACTGTGCTAGAGACGCGAGCCTAGAACACCAACAAAATCACGGCGCGGCATGTAAACAAGGGAGGAGCACACTCTGAATTTTTTTTTCTTTTTTTTTGCACTTTTTTTCCTCTTTTTTTTTTGCTCCGCAACAAATTTTTTTCGAAAAAGTCTACAAATGGTCTAAAAACTGCCTAGCCAGAATTTTCCAGACTTCTACCAACCCACTCTTCATCGAGCAAGACGACGACATGTCATCATACGTCACCAAGAGCCACCTCTTTGGTGCACAACGAGCGTTACATCAAGAGCAACAAGCAATGAACGACCGCATCGACAACCTCGCCACCGATTTGTGACTCTCCGAGCAACGTACAAGAGACTACTTCGACAACAAGCTCGACGCTCAAAAGCAAGAGAATGATGCAAGAATGGACGAGATCCGCGCCTTGTTGGTGAATCGTCCTCCTTCAACTTCTTCATACTCAAGACGGAGTCACTCAAGTCGATGTAGGGCGGAACCCTATGTGGACGATCTTTCACGTTTGGAGTGGATCCTATGGGGAACATGACGAACGAGCGGAAGAACACACAAAGAAACACGGGGAGGAACGCGAGAAACTCTAAACCGACAAGTAATCAATCACACAAGGGCTAGATCATCGAACACATAAGGTAGCACAAGATACAAAATCAACAAAGGAAAGATATAAAGGTAGACGTTCTTCTCCGTGAGGAGGTCTTGATGGTCTTCCCTCAATGTGATGATATGGTATGTATGCTATGGGAAGTATGATCACTAATGTGCATAAGTAACGTTGCCGGCAATCCTCAAATGGCTAGTCTCGATAGGCAAGTAGCGCAAAATGGGCTAGGGGTTAACAATGCAATGGCAAGGGGAATATACAATGGTGTCGTCGAGGTTACCGTCCTTTGCGATGATGAGTGGCGGTGTTCTTGATGTAGATACCAAGATGATGGAGACTCGTCCTGATAGAGGCAAAGGTGTCCCGTCTTTCGATGAGATGATGGATTTCGCTTTGGTGGAAGTCGACTTTGACGATCCGACTACGAACGTGCGAGGACGTCGTGCCTTAGCAATCGCTAAACCAACTCTGAGAGGCTTATAGTATGGTAGCAAAAAGGGTCAGCAATAATCAATTCAGAGATGCAAAGCTGAATAAACGCTCAACGACGGTACTGTGCTGGTCCTAGGCTAGACTGTGCTAGAGACGCGAGCCTAGAACACCAACAAAATCACGGCGCGGCACGTAAACAAGGGAGGAGCACACTCTGAATTTTTTTTCTTTTTTTTTTGCACTTTTTTTCCTCTTTTTTTTTTTGCTCCGCAACAAATTTTTTTCGAAAAAGTCTACAAATGGTCTAAAAACTGCCTAGCCAGAATTTTCCAGACTTCTACCAACCCACTCTTCATCGAGCAAGACGACGACATGTCATCATACGTCACCAAGAGCCACCTCTTTGGTGCACAACGAGCGTTACATCAAGAGCAACAAGCAATGAACGACCGCATCGACAACCTCGCCACCGATTTGTGACTCTCCGAGCAACGTACAAGAGACTACTTCGACAACAAGCTCGACGCTCAAAAGCAAGAGAATGATGCAAGAATGGACGAGATCCACGCCTTGTTGGTGAATCGTCCTCCTTCAACTTCTTCATACTCAAGACGGAGTCACTCAAGTCGATGTAGGGCGGAACCCTATGTGGACGATCTTTCACGTTTGGAGTGGATCCTATGGGGAACATGACGAACGAGCGGAAGAACACACAAAGAAACACGGGGAGGAACGCGAGAAACTCTAAACCGACAAGTAATCAATCACACAAGGGCTAGATCATCGAACACATAAGGTAGCACAAGATACAAAATCAACAAAGGAAAGATACAAAGGTAGACGTTCTTCTCCGTGAGGAGGTCTTGATGGTCTTCCCTCAATGTGATGATATGGTATGTATGCTATGGGAAGTATGATCACTAATGTGCATAAGTAACGTTGCCGGCAATACTCAAATGGCTAGTCTCGATAGGCAAGTAGCGCAAAATGGGCTAGGGGTTAACAATGCAATGGCAAGGGGAATATACAATGGTGTCGTCGAGGTTACCGTCCTTTGCGATGATGAGTGGCGGTGTTCTTGATGTAGATACCAAGATGATGGAGACTCGTCCTGATAGAGGCAAAGGTGTCCCGTCTTTCGATGAGATGATGGATTTCGCTTTGGTGGAAGTCGACTTTGACGATCCGACTACGAACGTGCGAGGACGTCGCGCCTTAGCAATCGCTAAACCAACTCCGAGAGGCTTATAGTGTGGTAGCAAAAAGGGTCAGCAATAATCAATTCAAAGATGCAAAGTTGAATAAACGCTCAACGACGGTACTGTGCTGGTCCTAGGCTAGACTGTGCTAGAGACGCGAGCCTAGAACACCAACAAAATCACGGCGCGGCACGTAAACAAGGGAGGAGCACACTCTGAATTTTTTTCTTTTTTTTGCACTTTTTTTCCTCTTTTTTTTTTGCTCCGCAACAAATTTTTTTCGAAAAAGTCTACAAATGGTCTAAAAACTGCCTAGCCAGAATTTTCCAGACTTAGTTTTTTTTTTGAAACTGGAACTATTTTTCTTCTGCGGATGGCTCGGAAGTTGGGGAGTCCTTCTCTGTCACGACTCGGAGTATCGCGTGATCTGGAAATCGAGAACAATGCAACAATTACTGGACTCGGACTAGGACTGGTGGCGGATATGAATCTGGTGGAACTCGAACTGGTGGCGGAGATGAATCTGGTGGAACACGGACAGGTGGCGGATATATGTTGCAGGTGAACTCGGATTGGCGTGCTGGCGGCGGATATGTGGTGGCGTATATGGATTCGGATTGGCGATGAATATGTGGTGGTGGTATATGGCAGCGGCGACGTGACAACCTGTGAACAGAACTCGAAACTCTAAAAGACTAGACGCTAAGACCAGCAACTTGACACGACGATGCAACCACAAATTCAACAAAGCAAATACAGAAAAGATTATGCAAAGGCTCAGATTGGTTCGGATGGGATGAACAAACCCTAAATTTTTTTTGGCTTTTTCGTGGACTATAGGTATGAAGAACAGACTCGATCTAAACTATGAAAAACTGTAAAATCTCACCGAGCAACCTGGAAATCTGATACCACTTGATAGAGGCAAAGGTGTCCCGTCTTTCGATGAGATGATGGATTTTGCTTTGGTGGAAGTCGACTTTGACGATCCGACTACGAACGTGCGAGGACGTCGCGCCTTAGCAATCGCTAAACCAACTCCGAGAGGTTATTGACCACGCCGGAGCACGATCAACCTGACCACGAGGGTCTGTTTCCTGTGAGCAAACGAAGAACAAGCAAGAAACTGAGATTGCAATCTGGATATTGCGAATATAAGATGAAAGCTTTATTGATCAAGGTGGGGTTCTGTGACGCCTTTGTCTGGTCGTTGAACACAAACGAAGTACGCGAAGTTGCAGCTTGATAGAGGCAATGGTGTCCCGATCTTTCGATGAGATGATAACTATCGATTTGGTGAAGATGACTTTGACGATCCGACTACAAACGTGCACGACGTTGCGCCTTAGCAATCGCTAAACCAACTCTGAGAGGTTATTGACCACGCCGGAGCACAATCAACCTGACCACGAAGGTCTATTCCTGCAAGCAATCGAAGAACAAGCAAGAATATGATAAAAGCAATCTGAATATTGCGAGTATATATGAAGTATTGATAAAGGTGGGGATCCGTAAGCGATCTTGGTCTGGTCGTTGGACACAAACGAAGTACACGAAGTTGCAATGGCTAACTTTTAACTAAACAAATCCCAAGGAAAAGCTACTAGATGGATCTACTTATATAGGAGCAAGCGGTGGCCGCCAAGGAGGTGGGAGGACGTCCCAAGGCAGCCTAAAACTAAATCTAGGTCGTACAAGGCCAATGGGCCCAAGTGGAGGTGATGTAACACCTTTGGACTTGTAGTTTGACTCGGATTCTGCTGCAGCATCAGATTGTTTCGTCCACAACTCAATGCTCCGGATGAATTTGAAGGTGATTCCAATTGGGTTGGAAAGTGCACGAAATCTAGTTTCCAACAAAAAAAGAATCACTCAATTCGGAGTCCGTATGAAAAACTTGTGTGCGTTTTGAGTCAGGTACATCTGTGCAGTCCGAATCTGAATCCAGAACGTGAGAGACTTGGACTCTATCTTCTCTTGGGCCAAAAGTGACGTGAGAGAACTTTTTGGACAGCAAATAAACATCTCTTTCTTCCTTATCTTCATATGTGGATTGTACAAATGTCCCATACACCTGCAATTAGACAAAACACAAAAGTGTGTGAAGTATTTTTGTTCTGGATAACACAAATAGATTATTGAATAGTTTGCACTAGAAATCACCTGAAAAATATGCATATATGCAATATTTTTGGTCATATCCAAGGTAGTCATGTCCTCATCATCCTCCCCTTCTTGAAAATAAAGCCGTCCTCGGCGTTGCTTAATCTGAAATGTGGCTAACAAAAGAGACAAGGTGTACATGTTGTATATGTATATGTCATCCATTTTTACTTCCCTTGATTTTTGCATATGTGACACATGAATAGATGAGTAACTTGCATAGTTCATAAAATCTAAAGCCAAAAAATTAGCACAAGAAGTAGAAGGCATGAAAATATTGCAACTCAGTTTGCACATATAAGTGAAGCTCTTATTCATTTCAAAAGATTGACAATGTTCATCATTAAACCATCCCAACATTGGTGAATAAACCTTACTTGCATCAAATTTACATGCTACAACATGCTTAAATAAGCAAACATGCAATAAGTCATTCAACACAAAATCATCACCAAGATTAGAGGTCATATCAAAATGATTAAACATTGGTTCTTCTGCATCAATAGTTAATCCAATGGGTGCACTCAAAATTGTTGGTATTTCGGTTGTTTGATCACATGGCAAAGTCAAATTATCAACGTAGTCCTCTAAAATAGGTGGTGTGATCAAAGTAGTGGGTAGCTCATCAGATGGTGCATTCAAATTGACAAGGCATTCATCATTCTCATGTAGAGATGGAAGATCAGTACCTTTGTCATTACCTCTTATGATCAACTCAGATGATGTAGCCACTCTCGGGGGCGATGTGTCACATGGTGGAGGTGATGTAGTCCTGACAACAACGGATGTGGTTGTCATAGTATGCCTAGTAGTTGAAGGAACAATCATATCAACTCTTGGAATGTGCACCGTGCGCTTGTTCTCCTCGTGGCCAACACGTTGTTTTATTTCCTGTTCAGCTTTGCAAGCAAGATGAAACAAATGGTCCATAGGATAACACTCTTCATGAATTAGTATCTCTTGAATATCACGGTTTAATCCTCCCCAAAATATATCCATAAAATCATCTTCACTTTCTTCTAAAGAGGAATGCAACAAGGTAGTTTGTAAATCATCATAATATTTTGTTACAGTTTCACTACCTTGTTTTAAGTGTTGCAACTTCTTAATCATGTCACGAGTATAATAAGCAGGGACGAAAGTATGTCGCATGGCAAGTTTCAAATCATCCCAAGTAGTAGGTATATAATCAGGGTGTAACCGACAATATTCACTCCACCAAACCAAAGCATAACCAGTGAAAGAACCAACCGCAACCTTAACCTTTTTATGTTCATCGAAATTATGGGAAGCAAATATACTTTTTATGTCGAACTCCCATTCAATATATAAAGCAGGTTTAAAACGGCCATTAAATGGTGGTATAGATACATTAACCTGATCATGTGCATTTGGATGTTTGTGCACCTCTCGTGACGGTTGTGGTATTTGCAAAGGTGGTGGCACGTCTCCCGCGATCGACAAAGCCCATGAATTGACTCTGGATCCTGTCATGATTAGTAGAACAAGAAACAAAACCCAAAAATAATGTTCCTATAACTACTAGGATGTGGTGGTAAAACGCTCACAGTAAAGCAAATATCAATGTCTTACAAGTTCTTACCATGCAGCAGGCGGTGATCGGCAACCAGCGGTGTCAAGTAACTCCGAATATTGAGTAAAGCGATTGCCAGGGGAGCGTACGTATACACGGTGTAGAAATATGTGGAGCTGGGTTGGCTATATATGGTAGCAAAAGATTAGCAATAACCAATTCAAAGATGCAATGTTGAATAAACGTTCAACGACGGTACTGTGCTGGTCCTAGGCTAGACCGGACTAGAGACGCGAGCCTAGAACACTAATGAGGTCACGGCGTAGCACAACTAGCATCAATGAAGGATACTAAGTAGCTCTTGACAGCAAGATATAAGTGAAGATCACAACGGCAGTGAAGATAATGATGAAAAACAACTGCCAAGCAGGATATACAACAACTTTGTCTCCACTTTCCTCTGAAAAAGTTTGTGCCGATTTTTTTGATTTTTTTTCTCCTTTTTTTTCTCTGACTTTTTTTTTCTCTTTTTTTTCTCTCGTTTTTTTCTCTCTTTTTTTCTCCCTCTTTCCAAAACAAACTAGATAAGATGCAGATTGGATCAAGTGAAGATGTGAACGATCTCAACGATTATTATGACAATGAATGGTGGGTAGCACGTGGTGGAAATTGATGGATGGGTGGTGGACAGCGGAAGAGATAATGATGCAGCGGTGGCGTGACTAATGTGAACAGAACTCGAAACTCTAAACGAACTAGACACTAAGACCAGCAACTCGACACGACGATGCAACCGATAATTCAACTATGCAAGCAATGAAAAGAAAATTGCAAAGGCTCAGACTGGCTTGGACCAAGGATGAATAGATCTAACTCTTTTTTGTGGCTTTTTCTTGGACAATAGGTAAGAAAATAAATCTAATCTAGGAAAACTGGAAATTCTCACCGAGCAACCTGAAAACTGATACCACTTGATAGAGGCAACGGTGTCCCGATCTTTCGATGAGATGATAACTATCGATTTGGTGAAGATGACTTTGACGATCCGACTACAAACGTGCACGACGTTGCGCCTTAGCAATCGCTAAACCAACTCTGAGAGGTTATTGACCACGCCGGAGCACAATCAACCTGACCACGAAGGTCTATTCCTGCAAGCAATCGAAGAACAAGCAAGAATATGATAAAAGCAATCTGAATATTGCGAGTATATATGAAGTATTGATAAAGGTGGGGATCCGTAAGCGATCTTGGTCTGGTCGTTGGACACAAACGAAGTACACGAAGTTGCAATGGCTAACTTTTAACTAAACAAATCCCAAGGAAAAGCTACTAGATGGATCTACTTATATAGGAGCAAGGGGTGGCGGCCAAGGAGGTGGGAGGACGTCCCAAGGCAGCCTAAAACTAAATCTAGGTCGTACAAGGCCAATGGGCCCAAGTGGAGGTGATGTAACACCTTTGGACTTGTAGTTTGACTCGGATTCTGCTGCAGCATCAGATTGTTTCGTCCACAACTCAATGCTCCGGATGAATTTGAAGGTGATTCCAATTGGGTTGGAAAGTGCACGAAATCTAGTTTCCAACAAAAAAAGAATCACTCAATTCGGAGTCCGTATGAAAAACTTGTGTGCGTTTTGAGTCAGGTACATCTGTGCAGTCCAAATCTGAATCCAGAACGTGAGAGACTTGGACTCTATCTTCTCTTGGGCCAAAAGTGACGTGAGAGAACTTTTTGGACAGCAAATAAACATCTCTTTCTTCCTTATCTTCATATGTGGATTGTACAAATGTCCCATACACCTGCAATTAGACAAAACACAAAAGTGTGTGAAGTATTTTTGTTCTGGATAACATAAATAGATTATTGAATAGTTTGCACTAGAAATCACCTGAAAAATATGCATATATGCAATATTTTTGGTCATATCCAAGGTAGTCATGTCCTCATCACAGCTATGGCAAACTTTTAATCTAAACAAAACCCTAAGTCTAAACGGTGCCCTAAGGGCTGTATATATGGAGGAAGAGAGGGGGAATTTCGTGGCCCTTGGTGGAGGGGTCCGAAATCAACCCTATCTCTTGTTTCCCCACACATACGGACTCTAAAAATAGCCTATACTTATGTATTTCGAAATTACAAGGGCCTGGCCCAATAAAAAGGTGACGCGGCACCTATAATAGCCTCGGGACGAAATTTATGAAGTGGCATCTTGTATATTTCGTCCAAGGCTTCATGCACCCATTATGGTGGCTTCAAAGTCCTGAAATCATCACTTGTATCTCCGTTCTTGTTCCCCTTGCGCATGGCATCATCTCCATGCTTGTTCCAATGTTCATCCTTCTCCAAGCTAGGCCCTTCATTTGTAAGCAAAACAAATGTATCCAATTTAGGCAGCATCATATTCTCATGAACATTAGAATCATTACCAAGAAACGAAAGTACCTGATAATTTAATTGGCGTGCGCGAGCTCTAGTAATTGGTCCCGTATATGTAGCAGTAGGGGCTGTGGGTGTAACAATGGTATTGATGTCCTCATCACGCCCCTAAGTAGCCGTAACACCTTAGGAAACGCAAAAACCGCGAACTCAAAATCTCAAATGACAAATGTCAAATGGTGGTAGCGGAAAGCGGTGGTGGTTTTGCACTAGGCAATGCGGAAGTGGAGGTTGTGGTTGATGAAGAAGCAATTATCCCTAAGTAGCCGAAACACCTTAGGAGACTCGAATCACTACTCAAGCAACCACTAATGCTATATGGAACAAAATGGGTTAGGTTGCGGAAGTCGGTAGTGGCTATGCGGATGATATGGTTGAGGGGCTAGGCAAACTTGCCAAATTTTGGAAAATTTGATGGATTCAAATGGTGTTGGTAGTATTTTTCTGGGATGGGGGATGTCAATAGCTTCAAAACGAGCTAAAGAACGTCAAAAACGGACTCCGGATGGATTAGTTATGGGCAAAACGGTGAAACTCGGAACACTGAAACTGGGAGGGGCGGTAGTACCGCTTGGGAGGGCGGTAGTACCGCTTGTGGTACTCAGCGGTAGTACCGCTTGGAGGGGCGGAAGTACCGCTCGTGTCGGGATTTTTCACAGATCGAATCGGGGCGCGATTTTGGGGCGGAAATGGATGATTTCGGTGGCAAAATTTGACGAATTTCATGGACTGAAGGTGGGGAAACTTGGGGAGATGCTAGATCCACTCGAAACCAAGAAAATCCATGGATCAAAATCAACAAAACATTATCAAACCAACAAATCACAAAAAAAATTGGGGCTATTTTTGGTGGGGATTTTCGGATTTAGGACGAAATCAACAAAATCAAGCAAGAAAACAAAGGGTAGGGGCTCCAAAAACGTGATCAACGTGGCTCATGATACCAAGATGATGTAGGGCGGAACCCTATGTGGACCGATTTTCTAAGATGGCACATTTCATTCCTTGCAACAAGATAGACGATGCTTCACACGTTGCAAATCTCTTTTGTAGGGAAATCTTGCGCCTCCATGGAGTACCAAAGACAATCGTCTCCGATCGTGACGTCAAGTTCTTGAGTTATTTTTGGAAGATGCTATGCGCCAAGATCGGAATCAAGCTCTTGTTCTCATCCGCACACCATCCTCAAACCGACGACCAAACGGAGGTGACGAACCGGACACTATCCACTCTACTTCGCGTGTTGATCAAGAAGAACATCAAGGAGTGGGAGGCGTGTCTACCCATCGCCGAGTACGCCTACAACCGTGCAAGACATTCGACTACCGGCAAGTCCTCCTTCGAGGTCGTTTACGGCTTCAACCCATTATCACTCATGCAAATATGATAGCTCATTCTTAGGTGAGCTTTGCTCCCACCTCTACTCTTGAGAGAGAGAGAGAGAGACTACCACTTCATTGGAGGCCAAGACCTCCATCTAGAAGAAGATCCCACGGGATATCATCAAGACCCCCTCGTGGGAAGATCCATCTAGGATATCATCAAGACCTCCTCTTGGAGATGAACCTTACCTTGTATCTTTCCCTTTGTTGTTCATGTACCTTGTGATCTTGTGTGTTTGATTGTCTAGTGGATGTGTGATTAGACTTGTTCTTGAGTGTTTTCCCTTGTGTTTTCTCTCCGTTCTTCACCGCGTTCATCGTGTTCTTCGAGGGATCCCACTCCAAACGTGAAAGATCGGCCTACACCGGGTTAGCCCCGCATCATATGGTATCATGAGCCACGTTGATCACGTATTTGGAGTCACTCCCATCATTTTCTAGCCTTCTTTTGCTTGATTTCGTCCTTAATCTAAAAATCCCCACCAAAAATAGCCCCAATTTTTTTTTGTGATTTGTTGGTTTGATGATGTTTTGTTGATTTTGATCCATGGATTTTCTTGGTTTCGAGTGGATCTAGCATCTCGCCAAGTTTCCCCACCTTCCATCCACGAAATTCGTCAAATTTTGCCATCGAAATCATCCATTTCCGCCCTAAAATCGCGCCCCGATTCGATCTTCGAAGAATCCCGACACGAGCGGTACTACCGCCCTTCCAAGCGGTACTACCGCTGAGCGCCACAAGCGGTACTACCGTCCCCCAAGCGGTACTACCGCCCCCAGCCCAGTTTCAGCCTGAAACGGTCGAAAAATCCCGACACGAGCGTTACTACCGCCCACCACAAGCGGTACTTCCGCCCCTCCCAGTTTCAGCAGAATCTCGGAGTCCAACCCAATTGGAATCACCTTCAAATTCGTCCGGAGCATTGAGTTGTGGACGAAACAATCTGATGCTGCAGCAGAATCCGAGTCAAACTACAAGTCCAAAGGTGTTACATCACCTCCACTTGGGCCCATTGGCCTTGTACGACCTAGATTTAGTTTTAGGCTGCCTTGGGACGTCCTCCCACCTCCTTGGCCGCCACCCCTTGCTCCTATATAAGTAGATCCATCTAGTAGCTTTTCCTGGGGATTTGTTTAGTTAAAAGTTAGCCATTGCAACTTCATGTACTTCGTTTGTGTCCAACGACCAGACCAAGACCGCTTACGGATCCCCACCTTTATCAATACTTCATATATACTCGCAATATTTAGATTGCTTTTATCATATTCTTGCTAGTTCTTCGATTGCTTGTAGGAATAGACCTTCGTGGTCAGGTTGATTGTGCTCCGGCGTGGTCAATAACCTCTCAGAGTTGGTTTAGCGATTGCTAAGGCGCAACGTCGTGCACGTTTGTAGTCGGATCATCAAAGTCATCTTCACCAAATCGATAGTTATCATCTCATCGAAAGATCGGGACACCCCCGCCTCTATCAAATCCTTTTGGCCCAAGAGAAGATAGAGTCCAAGTCTCTCACGTTCTGGATTCAGATTCGGACTGCACAGACATACCTGACTCAAAACGCACACAAGTTTTTCATACGGACTCCGAATTGGGTGATTTTTTTTTGTTAGAAACTAGATTTCGTGCACTTTCCAACCCAATTGGAATCACCTTCAAATTCGTCCGGAGCATTGAGTTGTGGACGAAACAATCTGATGCTGCAGCAGAATCCGAGTCAAACTACAAGTCCAAAGGTGTTACATCACCTCCACTTGGGCCCATTGGCCTTGTACGACCTAGATTTAGTTTTAGGATGCCCTGGGACGTCCTCCCACCTCCTTGGCCGCCACCCCTTGCTCCTATATAAGTAGATCCATCTAGTAGCTTTTCCTGGGGATTTGTTTAGTTAAAAGTTAGCCATTGCAACTTCGTGTACTTCGTTTGTGTCCAACGACCAGACCAAGACCGCTTACGGATCCCCACCTTTATCAATACTTCATATATACTCGCAATATTTAGATTGCTTTTATCATATTCTTGCTAGTTCTTCGATTGCTTGCAGGAATAGACCTTCGTGGTCAGGTTGATTGTGCTCCGGCGTGGTCAATAACCTCTCAGAGTTGGTTTAGCGATTGCTAAGGCGCAACGTCGTGCACGTTTGTAGTCGGATCGTCAAAGTCATCTTCACCAAATCGATAGTTATCATCTCATCGAAAGATCGGGACACCCCCGCCTCTATCAAATTTGAAGGTGATTCCAATTGGGTTGGAAAGTGCACGAAATCTAGTTTCCAACAAAAAAAATCACCCAATTCGGAGTCCGTATGAAAAACTTGTGTGCGTTTTGAGTCAGGTACGTCTGTGCAGTCCGAATCTGAATCCAGAACGTGAGAGACTTGGACTCTATCTTCTCTTGGGCCAAAAGTGACGTCAGAGAACTTTTTGGACAGCAAATAAACATCTCTTTCTTCCTTATCTTCATATGTGGATTGTACAAATGTCCCATACACCTGCAATTAGACAAAACACAAAAGTGTGTGAAGTATTTTTGTTCTGGATAACATAAATAGATTATTGAATAGTTTGCACTAGAAATCACCTGACAAATATGCATATATGCAATATTTTTGGTCATATCCAAGGTAGTCATGTCCTCATCAGTCCACATCTACATGGCGATCACCATCACGTTCGTGCTCAACATCTTCATGAAGGGCAAGTCACCTCCAAGCATCATGTGCACGACGACGACGAACGACATCTACTACGAGCTCAAGCACGACAACGACATCATCATCATAAAGATGCTCCACAAGTGCAAGTGCACAAGTCCCAACAAGCCCTACTTCACGCCAAGTCCAAGCTTCAAGAGTACAAAAGAAGACCGCGAGACGACCACCATCAAGACGGTGCTACGGCTACATCAACCACTTTGGCATCTTTGCCAAGTGTTCTCAAGGCATCTTCGCCTTTGGACGTACGGCATCTTCGCCTACTTCCCATGATTTCGCATACATCGTCATCCTCAACAACAAGGCGACCACCTACAAGTGAGGGTGACACTTCCATCTTCGGAAGCCCCTCAAGGAAGATGGCCGAGCATGGGAAACTCCCTTCGGTCATGGAGACGAGCTATGAGGTGCCAAATCATATGGGCCTCCAACACCAAGACGGTGACAAGAAGGTCGAGCAAGGGCCATCCCCTTCGACCACGGCGACGAGCGCGAACCTCCTCAACAACATGAAGACGACGCCCACATTGGACTCATACTCCGAGTCAAGCTACGCAACCGCGCATGGAGACATTTGCACCTACACCTCTCCGACACCCACATATGTTGAGTTGCCCCATTTGTCATGTGAGGAGAGCCACCACCCCATCAGAGAGATGAGTGACTCCACCATACGTGACATTGAGAGCATTTCCTATGAGAGGATGAGTGTGACCACCACTAGCCCCACACATGAGAGCATGCCACACATCCTATGTGAGGTTGAGCGCAATTTGAGTGACTCCACCAACCATATGAGTGAGAGCATCCTTGAGGGAGTGAGTGAGCCACAACACTTAGAGATTTAGGTAGTTAACACGGCACGTGAGGCCACTATGATTTCTAACGACTTAACCTCTACTCCTAGTGTGTTTTCTTCTTTGGTGCTAGGTCTCCTACATGACGACATGCCTATCCTCGACGAGTCCATCCCTCCAAAGGAGACACCGAGGGCCATGTTGGACGATGATGCACCCCCCACATGGTTCCATCAAGACGAAGATGACAACGAGACGATCTTCAACACCTCACCTACAACACATGAGCGACGCTCCAAAGGTAACATAGGTGATGGTGCTTCTCTTGTCCCACTAGTGGACTCTCTTGACATCGATTGCTTCCATGATGTTGACCCACCTATTCTGATGCTTCATGCTAGTGAGACTTCTTCATGCCTTGACTTACCTATTTATGATGAATATGATGATGAGGATGTTGAGTTGCCTAGTTGTGATGCTATGCTCCATAAGATATCATGTGAAAATTCTATTGGTCACATCATGTTTGACAATCTGATGAGGACATCAATACCATTGTTACACCCACAACCCCTACTGCTACATATACTGGACCAATTACTAGAGCTCGCGCACGCCAATTAAATTATCAGGTACTTTCGTTTCTTGGTAATGATTCTAATGTTCATGAGAATATGATGCTGCCTAAATTGGATACATTTGTTTTGCTTACAAATGAAGGGCCTAGCTTGGAGAAGGATGGACATTGGAGCAAGAGCAAGCATGGAGATGAAGCCATGCGCAAGGGGAACCAGAACGGAGTTACAAGTGATGATTTCAGGACTTTGAAGCCACCATAAGAGTGCATGAAGCCTTGGACGAAATATACAAGATGCCACTTCATAAATTTCGTCCAGAGGCTATTATAGGTGCTGCGTCACCTTTTTATTGGGCCAGGCCCATGTAATTTCGAAATACATAAGTATAGGCTATTTTTAGAGTCCGTATGTGTGGGGAAACAAGAGATAGGGTTGATTTCGGACCCCTCCACCAAGGGCCACGAAATTCCCCTCTCTTCCTCCATATATACAGCCCTTAGGGCACCGTTTAGACTTTGGGTTTTGATTAGATTAAAAGTTCGCCATAGCTGCAACTTCGCGTACTTCGTTTGTGTTCAACGACCAGACAAAGGCGTCACAGAACCCCACCTTGATCAATAAAGCTTTCATCTTATATTCGCAATATCCAGATTGCAATCTCAGTTTCTTGCTTGTTCTTCGTTTGCTCGCAGGAAACAGACCCTCGTGGTCAGGTTGATCGTGCTCCGGCGTGATCAATAACCTCTCGGAGTTGGTTTAGCGATTGCTAAGGCGCGACGTCCTCGCACGTTCGTAGTCGGATCGTCAAAGTCGACTTCCACCAAAGCGAAATCCATCATCTCATCGAAAGACGGGACACCTTTGCCTCTATCACAATCCATTGAACTTGTCATATGCTATGAGTGAGATCTCCCATATTGCATCATTTCAATCTCAGCATAGTAACTATGCATGCCCCATTAAAATCAATCCCATTTGCACTTATGGCATAGATGACGAGATGATGGTCATTGGCTTTTGTTTTTCATGTGATGATATTGCCATACTTCATTTACATGATTTGCGCAATTCATCTACTATGCCATGCCATGATCACATTGAACCAAATATGCATTGTTTTGGATGTTGTCAATATTCTCCACATGATGTTTCTACTCTTGCTCATGAGGGGACCCCCATAGTTTCCCCATACATATTAGGAGAAGTTGATGCATTTCATACTTTGCATGATTCCCATGATAGTGTACACCATATGCATTCCATGAATAACAGTGCTCTAGATATTTCTCATGATGCATTACAACCTTTGAGTCTCCATTATGCCATACATAACAACAAACCTCTCATGATGGATGACATGTTTCTATATCACGCATCTCATTTATTTGAGCATTGGATATTTTGTGCCAACCGACACACACACGTGCGTATCATGATGGATGATGTGTACATATACCATGCACACACAATTTTTCCTTTGTCTTTGTTTTGTGTAGGTACTCATGTATACTCATCAACCTCTCAATCCCAAGAGTTGACGAAACGAGCTCTTGAGAGCAATGATGCTTTGGGATCCCGTGGACTATCCTTACCACCGTTCCCTTCGCGCAAGGACTACGCGCATCTCTTCTACTTGGCTCTCACACGACTATGGGCTATCCACCACTTGTCACCTTATGCCCATTCTAGCGTGTTCACTTTGCATGTTATGCTTGTTTCTATGCCTTTTCCATGCAATTGTGACCCTTGTTTGCATCTACCCATGATTCACCATTATGCTACTTCCATGTGTATTTGCATGCTTGGTGGACATCCTTGTTGCTATTGCCATGTTTATCATGTGCCCCATGCTATTGATTCTTGTTGTGTTGGGAGAGTCATGATGCCCCATTGCTATTTACATTTGGCCTCTCGCCAATATATTGATGATATTTTTCTCATATCTTGCTTTCATGCTTGTGATATGTCATGTGCATTATTCATGCCCACTATTTGCACACATGCCATGCTTACCATTATTCCCTCTAGTATGTTGCATCTTCGCACTACTAGCTTGCTTGACTTGATCGCTATGATTGCTTGCTATGTTGCATCACCCATGTTCCACTATCACTTGCTTTCTTGGGTTGATGACATATATGTTCATGCCTCTCACTTGATTTGCCATGATAATTGTCTCTTTTCTCCATTAGCTGCATCTCTCATATCACCTTGTATTGAGTGCAACCATACTATGCTTATTGATCCTAGAGACTTTGACAACTTACTTGTGATGCATGCTTGTTTACTTGAGCCTATTGTATTTGGTTGTTCTTGCATCATATGCCTCCATACTATGAAATGCTCCCTTGTACTTTCTAAAGATGAGCATGATGCATACACTTTTGGGTATCTTACCACTCGAAGGATAGGTTTTGCATCTTCGCTAACCTCATTTGTTTTTCCGAGTGTTCATCATGTTCTTTCATTTTGGAGGATTCACAAGGCGGTGCCGTTATGCGACATATTGGTTATGTGAAGGCATACATGATGTACAACTCCAACACCTTTGGGAACTTTCCTGAGGTGAACTCCTTCTCTTTGAGCCATCCTCAAATACACATATTGGATCGGTCAATCTTTCATTGTTGTTTCCTTCTTGTTGTCTACATGATACATCTCGTGAACGGAGGAGCGACATTGGAGATTGGCTACATGGACCTTCACATTGAGGAGCGCTCGCACTTATTGGATGCACCTTCGGAACTCCACTCATGCCTCAACATCGAGCTTTGGTACACCAACCCCTCCATATTTGTTGATCATCCTCGTACATGTCATGCTCGATGGACATATCATACTTACCACAGGTTTGCACCTCATGCATGGATTGACTCACATTATGATTGCCTTGTTGCATCTTGTATTCCCATGTCATCCATGATATATGAGCTCGTGCATTTCCTTAGCAAATTTGTTGTGGTCTACCTTGATGGCATATTCATACATCATGATCATATTGTCCACCATCAATTGCATGATAACATACGCATGTTGAGCTTCCATTGCCATAATCATGCTATTGATAAACCATCTCACTATGACATAATTTTGCACCATGGTTGCATTGATCATATTTACAACACATTTGTGTGCACAATGATTGCATTTCCTCCCATGAATGCTTTGCATCTCATTCTAAATCATCTTGAAAAGCTTCATGCGCTTTGTCACGACCAATCTTGCCACACAGACTCATTCTTACATGATGGACACTTTGTGTGCGCTAACCATTGTATTTCCGAGTGTTGCTTGTGTTTGTTCTTTTTGCATGTCTATCACTCCGGCGACACCTTGGACTACTTGGATTGCACCATGTCTTCAACTTCGTCCAACTACAAGTCCGTCCACGACAATAGTTTCCATGGTGATGAGGATCACGATCCGAGGTTGGATCTTTCCCAAGCGGGGGGGGGGGGGGGGGGGGAGATGATGCGAAGCATCCCACGGTAATCCCCGTGTACACTCCGACTACTCTCCAAGCCCCAAGAGGACATATGACGAGACCTCGAATATACACCATTGGACACAAGGTGAACTCGCTCCTCTCCGAACCTTCACTTTCTACATGTGAGACATGGCTACTACCTCATGCATGGATCTTCCATATACTCAGGTACAACCGAGACGACCATGGAGAATCAAAGGACCAAGGCCAAGCATGGAAGAGAAGGAGGAAGAGAACCTGGCCGCTCTAGAACGAGCGGTACTACCGCCCACTCCAAGCGGTACTACCGCTGAGGCCACCCAAGCGGAACAACCGGTCGGCTACCGCCCAACAACCGGTCCACCTTCTGTGATCGAGCGGTGCAGGGCCGGTATTGCACCGGATGTACCGGTTTCTGCCAAAAGACCGGAACAACCGCCCCGATGACCGGAACAACCACCGCCCCTTCGGCGTACACCTCCAGATCCAGCGCCCGGACTCCGAGCAGAACTACCGCCACTGCCTGACCGGTACTACCGCCCCGCACGAGCTCCCAGTGGAACTACCGGCCACATGACCGGTTCTACCGGCCTGTCTGTGCACAGTGTAACGGGCCGAGCCCATGTACCCCTTCGCCCTCACTTACCCCTTCGTGGCTCTAGACTATATATACTCCTCCACCTCCCCCTAGTTATGGTTAGCATTGGTTTAGCTCATATTTGTGTGAGAGCCTTGCTCATCCACTTGGTTACTTCTCCTCGGAGCTCACTACCTCTTCGGAGAAGATCCCCCAAGCGGATTCAAGACCCCTTCAAGGGAAGACATCAAGACCTCCTCACGGAGAAGAACGGTTCCTTTGTATCCTTACCTTTGTTGATTGTGGATCATGTGTTACTCTTTGTGTTCGGTGATCTAGCACTTGTGTGATTGATTCCTTGTTGCTTTAGTGATTGATAGAGGCAAAGGTGTCCCGTCTTTCGATGAGATGATGGATATCGCTTTGGTGGAAGTCGACTTTGACGATCCGACTACGAACGTGCGAGGACGTCGCGCCTTAGCAATCGCTAAACCAACTCCGTGAGGTTATTGACCACGCCGGAGCACGATCAACCTGACCACGAGGGTCTGTTTCCTGCGAGCAAACGAAGAACAAGCAAGAAACTAAGATTGCAATCTGGATATTGCGAATATAAGATGAAAGCTTTATTGATCAAGGTGGGGTTCTGTGACGCCTTTGTCTGGTCGTTGAACACAAACGAAGTACGCGAAGTTGCAGCTATGGCGAACTTTTAATCTAAACAAAACCCAAGGAAAAGCTACTAGATGGATCTACTTATATAGGAGCAAGGGGTGGCGGCCAAGGAGGTGGGAGGACGTCCCAAGGCAGCCTAAAACTAAATCTAGGTCGTACAAGGCCAATGGGCCCAAGTGGAGGTGATGTAACACCTTTGGACTTGTAGTTTGACTCGGATTCTGCTGCAGCATCAGATTGTTCCGTCCACAACTCAACGCTCCGGACGAATTTGAAGGTGATTCCAATTGGGTTGGAAAGTGCACGAAATCTAGTTTCCAACAAAAAAAGAATCACCCAATTCGGAGTCCGTATGAAAAACTTGTGTGCGTTTTGAGTCAGGTACGTCTGTGCAGTCCGAATCTGAATCCAGAACGTGAGAGACTTGGACTCTATCTTCTCTTGGGCCAAAAGTGACGTGAGAGAACTTTTTGGACAGCAAATAAACATCTCTTTCTTCCTTATCTTCATATGTGGATTGTACAAATGTCCCATACACCTGCAATTAGACAAAACACAAAAGTGTGTGAAGTATTTTTGTTCTGGATAACATAAATAGATTATTGAATAGTTTGCACTAGAAATCACCTGACAAATATGCATATATGCAATATTTTTGGTCATATCCAAGGCAGTCATGTCCTCATCATCCTCCCCTTCTTGAAAATAAAGCCGTCCTCGGCGTTGCTTAATCTGAAATGTGGCTAACAAAAGAGACAAGGTGTACATGTTGTATATGTATATGTCATCCATTTTTACTTCCCTTGATTTTTGCATATATGACACATGAATAGATGAGTAACTTGCATAGTTCATAAAATCTAAAGGCAAAAAATTAGCACAAGAAGTAGAAGGCATGAAAATATTGCAACTCAGTTTGCACATATAAGTGAAGCTCTTATTCATTTCAAAAGATTGACAATGTTCATCATTAAACCATCCCAACATTGGTGAATAAACCTTACTTGCATCAAATTTACATGCTACAACATGCTTAAATAAGCAAACATGCAATAAGTCATTAACACAGAATCATCACCAAGATTAGAGGTCATATCAAAATGATTAAACATTGGTTCTTTTGCATCAATAGTTAATTCAATGGGTGCACTCAAAATTGTTGGTATTTCAGTTGTTTGATCACATGGCAAAGTCAAATTATCAACGTAGTCCTCTAAAATAGGTGGTGTGATCAAAGTAGTGGGTAGCTCATCAGATGGTGCATTCAAATTGACAAGGCATTCATCATTCTCATGTAGAGATGGAAGATCAGTACCTTTGTCATTACCTCTTATGATCAACTCAGATGATGTAGCCACTCTCGGGGGCGATGTGTCACATGGTGGAGGTGATGTAGTCCTGACAACAACGGATGTGGTTGTCATAGTATGCCTAGTAGTTGAAGGAACAATCATATCAACTCTTGGAATGTGCACCGTGCGCTTTTTCTCCTCGTGGCCAACACGTTGTTTTATTTCCTGTTCAGCTTTGCAAGCAAGATGAAACAAATGGTCCATAGGATAACACTCTTCATGAATTAGTATCTCTTGAATATCACGGTTTAATCCTCCCCAAAATCTATCCATAAAATCATCTTCACTTTCTTCTAAAGAGGAATGCAACAAGGTAGTTTGTAAATCATCATAATATTTTGTTACAGTTTCACTACCTTGTTTTAAGTGTTGCAACTTCTTAATCATGTCACGAGTATAATAAGCAGGGACGAAAGTATGTCGCATGGCAAGTTTCAAATCATCCCAAGTAGTAGGTATATAATCAGGGTGTAACCGACAATATTCACTCCACCAGACCAAAGCATAACCAGTGAAAGAACCAACCGCAACCTTAACCTTTTTATGTTCATCGAAATTATGGGAAGCAAATATATTTTTTATGTCGAACTCCCATTCAATATATAAAGCAGGTTTAAAACGGCCATTAAATGGTGGTATAGATACATTAACCTGATCATGTGCATTTGGATGTTTGTGCACCTCTCGTGACGGTTGTGGTATTTGCAAAGGTGGTGGCACGTCTCCCGCGATCGACAAAGCCCATGAATTGACTCTGGATCCTGTCATGATTAGTAGAACAAGAAACAAAACCCAAAAATAATGTTCCTATAACTACTAGGATGTGGTGGTAAAACGCTCACAGTAAAGCAAATATCAATGTCTTACAAGTTCTTACCATGCAGCAGGCGGTGATCGGCAACCAGCGGTGTCAAGTAACTCCGAATATTGAGTAAAGCGATTGCCAGGGGAGCGTACGTATACACGGTGTAGAAATATGTGGAGCTGGGTTGGCTATATATGGTAGCAAAAGATTAGCAATAATCAATTCAAAGATGCAATGTTGAATAAACGCTCAACGACGGTACTGTGCTGGTCCTAGGCTAGACCGGACTAGAGACGCGAGCCTAGAACACTAATGAGGTCACGGCGTAGCACAACTAGCATCAATGAAGGATACTAAGTAGCTCTTGACAGCAAGATATAAGTGAAGATCACGACGGCAGTGAAGATAATGATGAAAAACAACTGCCAAGCAGGATATACAACAACTTTGTCTCCAACTTTGCTCTGAAAAAGTTTGTGCCGATTTTTTTGATTTTTTTTTCTCCTTTTTTTTCTCTGACTTTTTTTTTCTCTTTTTTTTCTCTCTTTTTTTTCTCTCCTTTTTTTTCTCTCTCTTTTTTTTCTCCCTCTTTCCAAAACAAACTAGATAAGGTGCAGATTGGATCAAGTGAAGATGTGAACGATCTCAACTATTATTATGACAATGAATGGTGGGTAGCACGTGGTGGAAATTGATGGATGGGTGGTGGACAGCGGAAGAGATAATGATGCAGCGGTGGCGTGACTAATGTGAACAGAACTCGAAACTCTAAACGAACTAGACACTAAGACCAGCAACTCGACACGACGATGCAACCGATAATTCAACTATGCAAGCAATGAAAAGAAAATTGCAAAGGCTCAGACTGGCTTGGACCAAGGATGAATAGATCTAACTCTTTTTTGTGGCTTTTTCTTGGACAATAGGTATGATGAGGACATGACTACCTTGGATATGACCAAAAATATTGCATATATGCATATTTGTCAGGTGATTTCTAGTGCAAACTATTCGATAATCTATTTATGTTATCCAGAACAAAAATACTTCACACACTTTTGTGTTTTGTCTAATTGCAGGTGTATGGGACATTTGTACAATCCACATATGAAGATAAGGAAGAAAGAGATGTTTATTTGCTGTCCAAAAAGTTCTCTCACGTCACTTTTGGCCCAAGAGAAGATATAGTCCAAGTCTCTCACGTTCTGGATTCAGATTCGGACTGCACAGACGTACCTGACTCAAAACGCACACAAGTTTTTCATACGGACTCCGAATTGGATGATTCTTTTTTTGTTGGAAACTAGATTTCGTGAACTTTCCAACCCAATTGGAATCACCTTCAAATTCGTCTGGAGCGTTGAGTTGTGGACGAAACAATCTGATGCTGCAGCAGAATCCGAGTCAAGCTACAAGTCCAAAGGTGTTACATCACCTCCACTTGGGCCCATTGGCCTTGTACGACCTAGATTTAGTTTTAGGCTGCCTTGGGACGTCCTCCCACCTCCTTGGCCGCCACCCCTTGCTCCTATATAAGTAGATCCATCTAGTAGATTTTCCTTGGGATTTGTTCAGTTAAAAGTTAGCCATTGCAACTTCGTGTGCTTCGTTTGTGTCCAACGACCAGACCAAGACCACTTTTCGGATCCCCACCATTATCAATACTTCATACATATTCGCGATATTCAGATTGCTTTTATCATATTCTTGCTTGTTCTTCGATTGCTTGCAGGAATAGACCTTCGTGGTCAGGTTGATCGTGCTCTGGCGTGGTCAATAACCTCTCGGAGTTGGTTTAGCGATTGCTAAGGCACAACGTCGTTGCACGTTTGTAGTCGGATCGTCAAAGTCGTCTCCACCAAATCGATAGTTATCATCTCATCGAAAGACGGGACACCCTCGCCTCTATCAAGTGGTATCAGTTTTCAGGTTGCTCGGTGAGATTTTACAGTTTTTCATAGTTTAGATCGCATCTGTCATTCATACCTACAGTCCATGATAAAGCCACAAAAAAAAGTTAGATCTGTTCATCCTTTATCCAAGCCAGTCTGAGCCTTTGCAATTTTCAATTCATTGCTTGCATAGTTGAATTATCGGTTGCATCGTCGTGTCAGTTGCTGGTCTTAGTGTCTAGTTCCTTTAGAGTTTCGAGTTCTGTTCACATTAATCACGCCGCCGCTGCATCATTATCTCTTCCGCTGTCCACCACCCATCCATCAATTTCCACCACGTGCTACCCACCATTCATTGTCATAATAATAGTTGAGATCGTTCACATCTTCGCTTGATCCAATCTGCGTCTTATCTAGTTTGTTTTGGAAAGAGGGAGAAAAAAAGAGAGAAAAAAAACGAAAAAAAAAGCGTGAGAAAAAAAAAGAGAGAAAAAAATCGGATCTATCTAGAATCAACCTCGTACCTGAATTCGGATTGAAATCTGTTTTGCGCACTGTTCAGTAAAACAGGTGTATCTTCCTCATACGAACTCCGTTTTGGCTCCATGAGTACTCAAATTGAAGCTAGCGACGAGCCGCATCTAAATAGTTGCAGAAGCTAGTTCAATATTTGACACCTCAAAATCGTCTTCTAAATAGGTCTTTTTGCCCTCCGAAGTTCGTGAGCACAGCTTGTTCCAATTTTTCAGGCCAGTTTTAGAATTCTTTGACTCCTCATATCAACTCTGAATTGAGTGATTCTTTTTGCATTGGAAAGATTGAGTTAGTAGCATTCTTTGAAAATTTATCAGAAAATTGTCTCAAACTTTTCAAGAGGAAAGTTGGAGAGAGTGTTGTCGTATATCCTGCTTGGCAGTTGTTTTTCATCATTATCTTCACTTATATCTTGCTGTCAAGAGCTACTTAGTATCCTTCATTGATACTAGTTGTGCTACGCCATGACCTCATTAGTGTTCTAGGCTCGCGTCTCTAGTCCGGTCTAGCCTAGGACCAGAACAGTACCGTCGTTGAGCGTTTATTCAATATTGCATCTTTGAATTGATTATTGCTAATCTTTTGCTACCATATATAGCCAACCCAGCTCCACATATTTCTACACCGTGTATACGTACGCTCCCCTGGCAATCGCTTTACTCAATATTCGGAGTTACTTGACACCGCTGGTTGCCGATCACCGCCTGCTGCATGGTAAGAACTTGTAAGACATTGATATTGGCTTTACTGTGAGCGTTTTACAACCACATCCTAGTAGTTATCGGAACATTATTTTTGGGTTTTGTTTCTTGTTCTACTAATCATGACAGGATCCAGAGTCAATTCATGGGCTTTGTCGATCGCGGGAGACGTGCCACCACCTTTGCAAATACCACAACCGTCACGAGAGGTGCACAAACATCCAAATGCACATGATCAGGTTAATGTATCTATACCACCATTTAATGGCCGTTTTAAACCTGCTTTATATATTGAATGGGAGTTCGACATAAAAAATATATTTGCTTCCCATAATTTCGATGAACATAAAAAGGTTAAGGTTGCGGTTGGTTCTTTCACTGGTTATGCTTTGGTTTGGTGGAGTGAATATTGTCGGTTACACCCTGATTATATACCTACTACTTGGGATGATTTGAAACTTGCCATGCGACATACTTTCGTCCCTGCTTATTATACTCGTGACATGATTAAGAAGTTGCAACACTTAAAACAAGGTAGTGAAACTATAACAAAATATTATGATGATTTACAAACTACCTTGTTGCATTCCTCTTTAGAAGAAAGTGAAGATGATTTTATGGATAGATTTTGGGGAGGATTAAACCGTGATATTCAAGAGATACTAATTCATGAAGAGTGTTATCCTATGGACCATTTGTTTCATCTTGCTTGCAAAGCTGAACAGGAAATAAAACAACGTGTTGGCCACGAGGAGAACAAGCGCACGGTGCACATTCCAAGAGTTGATATGATTGTTCCTTCAACTACTAGGCATACTACGACAACCACATCCGTTGTTGTCAGGACTACATCACCTCCACCATGTGACACATCGCCCCCGAGAGTGGCTACATCATCTGAGTTGATCATAAGAGGTAATGACAAAGGTACTGATCTTCCATCTCTACATGAGAATGATGAATGCCTTGTCATTTTGAATGCACCATCTGATGAGCTACCCACTACTTTGATCACACCACCTATTTTAGAGGACTACGTTGATAATTTGACTTTGCCATGTGATCAAACAACTGAAATACCTACAATTTTGAGTGCACCCATTGAATTAACTATTGATGCAAAAGAACCAATGTTTAATCATTTTGATATGACCTCTAATCTTGGTGATGATTCTGTGTTGAATGACTTATTGCATGTTTGCTTATTTAAGCATGTTGTAGCATGTAAATTTGATGCAAGTAAGGTTTATTCACCAATGTTGGGATGGTTTAATGATGAACATTGTCAATCTTTTGAAATGAATAAGAGCTTCACTTATATGTGCAAACTGAGTTGCAATATTTTCATGCCTTCTACTTCTTGTGCTAATTTTTTGGCTTTAGATTTTATGAACTATGCAAGTTACTCATCTATTCATGTGTCATATATGCAAAAATCAAGGGAAGTAAAAATGGATGACATATACATATACAACATGTACACCTTGTCTCTTTTGTTAGCCACATTTCAGATTAAGCAACGCCGAGGACGGCTTTATTTTCAAGAAGGGGAGGATGATGAGGACATGACTACCTTGGATATGACCAAAAATATTGCATATATGCATATTTGTCAGGTGATTTCTAGTGCAAACTATTCGATAATCTATTTATGTTATCCAGAACAAAAATACTTCACACACTTTTGTGTTTTGTCTAATTGCAGGTGTATGGGACATTTGTACAATCCACATATGAAGATAAGGAAGAAAGAGATGTTTATTTGCTGTCCAAAAAGTTCTCTCACGTCACTTTTGGCCCAAGAGAAGATATAGTCCAAGTCTCTCACGTTCTGGATTCAGATTCGGACTGCACAGACGTACCTGACTCAAAACGCACACAAGTTTTTCATACGGACTCCGAATTGGATGATTCTTTTTTTGTTGGAAACTAGATTTCGTGAACTTTCCAACCCAATTGGAATCACCTTCAAATTCGTCTGGAGCGTTGAGTTGTGGACGAAACAATCTGATGCTGCAGCAGAATCCGAGTCAAGCTACAAGTCCAAAGGTGTTACATCACCTCCACTTGGGCCCATTGGCCTTGTACGACCTAGATTTAGTTTTAGGCTGCCTTGGGACGTCCTCCCACCTCCTTGGCCGCCACCCCTTGCTCCTATATAAGTAGATCCATCTAGTAGATTTTCCTTGGGATTTGTTCAGTTAAAAGTTAGCCATTGCAACTTCGTGTGCTTCGTTTGTGTCCAACGACCAGACCAAGACCACTTTTCGGATCCCCACCATTATCAATACTTCATACATATTCGCGATATTCAGATTGCTTTTATCATATTCTTGCTTGTTCTTCGATTGCTTGCAGGAATAGACCTTCGTGGTCAGGTTGATCGTGCTCTGGCGTGGTCAATAACCTCTCGGAGTTGGTTTAGCGATTGCTAAGGCACAACGTCGTTGCACGTTTGTAGTCGGATCGTCAAAGTCGTCTCCACCAAATCGATAGTTATCATCTCATCGAAAGACGGGACACCCTCGCCTCTATCAAGGTAAGAAAATAAATCTAATCTAGGAAAACTGGAAATTCTCACCGAGCAACCTGAAAACTGATACCACTTGATAAAGGCAAAGGTGTCCCGTCTTTCGATGAGATGATGGATATCGCTTTGGTGGAAGTCGACTTTGACGATCTGACTACGAACGTGCGAGGACGTCGCGCCTTAGCAATCGCTAAACCAACTCCGAGAGGTTATTGACCACGCCGGAGCACGATCAACCTGACCACGAGGGTCTGTTTCCTGCGAGCAAACGAAGAACAAGCAAGAAACTAAGATTGCAATCTGGATATTGCGAATATAAGATGAAAGCTTTATTGATCAAGGTGGGGTTCTGTGACGCCTTTGTCTGGTCGTTGAACACAAACGAAGTACGCGAAGTTGCAGCTATGGCGAACTTTTAATCTAAACAAAACCCAAGGAAAAGCTACTAGATGGATCTACTTATATAGGAGCAAGGGGTGGCGGCCAAGGAGGTGGGAGGACGTCCCAAGGCAGCCTAAAACTAAATCTAGGTCGTACAAGGCCAATGGGCCCAAGTGGAGGTGATGTAACACCTTTGGACTTGTAGTTTGACTCGGATTCTGCTGCAGCATCAGATTGTTCCGTCCACAACTCAACGCTCCGGACGAATTTGAAGGTGATTCCAATTGGGTTGAAAAGTGCACGAAATCTAGTTTCCAACAAAAAAAGAATCACCCAATTCGGAGTCCGTATGAAAAACTTGTGTGCGTTTTGAGTCAGGTACGTCTGTGCAGTCCGAATCTGAATCCAGAACGTGAGAGACTTGGACTCTATCTTCTCTTGGGCCAAAAGTGACGTGAGAGAACTTTTTGGACAGCAAATAAACATCTCTTTCTTCCTTATCTTCATATGTGGATTGTACAAATGTCCCATACACCTGCAATTAGACAAAACACAAAAGTGTGTGAAGTATTTTTGTTCTGGATAACATAAATAGATTATTGAATAGTTTGCACTAGAAATCACCTGACAAATATGCATATATGCAATATTTTTGGTCATATCCAAGGCAGTCATGTCCTCATCAGTGATTCTCTCTCATTTTCCCCGTGTTTCCCCTTTGTGCTTCCGCGTGTTCTTCGTGATTCCCCGTAGGATCCACTCCAAACGTGAAAGATTGTCCACATAGGGTTCCGCCCTACATCATCTATGGTAAGGTTCATCTCCAAGAGGAGTTCTTGATGATATCATAGACGGATTGATAGAGGCAAAGGTGTCCCGTCTTTCGATGAGATGATGGAAATCGCTTTGGTGGAAGTCGACTTTGACGATCCGACTACGAACGTGCGAGGACGTCGCGCCTTAGCAATCGCTAAACCAACTCCGAGAGGTTATTGACCACGCCGGAGCACGATCAACCTGACCACGAGGGTCTGTTTCCTGCGAGCAAACGAAGAACAAGCAAGAAACTAAGATTGCAATCTGGATATTGCGAATATAAGATGAAAGCTTTATTGATCAAGGTGGGGTTCTGTGACGCCTTTGTCTGGTCGTTGAACACAAACGAAGTACGCGAAGTTGCAGCTATGGCGAACTTTTAATCTAAACAAAACCCAAAGTCTAAACGGTGCCCTAAGGGCTGTATATATGGAGGAAGAGAGGGGGAATTTCGTGGCCCTTGGTGGAGGGGTCCGAAATCAACCCTATCTCTTGTTTCCCCACACATACGGACTCTAAAAATAGCCTATACTTATGTATTTCGAAATTACATGGGCCTGGCCCAATAAAAAGGTGACGCAGCACCTATAATAGCCTCTGGACGAAATTTATGAAGTGGCATCTTGTATATTTCGTCCAAGGCTTCATGCACTCTTATGGTGGCTTCAAAGTCCTGAAATCATCACTTGTAACTCCGTTCTAGTTCCCCTTGCGCATGGCATCATCTCCATGCTTGCTCTTGCTCCAATGTCCATCCTTCTCCAAGCTAGGCCCTTCATTTGTAAGCAAAACAAATGTATCCAATTTAGGCAGCATCATATTCTCATGAACATTAGAATCATTACCAAGAAACGAAAGTACCTGATAATTTAATTGGCGTGCGCGAGCTCTAGTAATTGGTCCAGTATATGTAGCAGTAGGGAATGTGGGTGTAACAATGGTATTGATGTCCTCATCATCCTCCCCTTCTTGAAATGAAGTCGTCCTCGACGGAAGCTCATTTTCCTCACCCAAATAAGGCTTCAAATCTGCAATGTTAAAAGTGGGACTAACCCCAAAATCTGCAGGCAGCTCAAGTTTATATGCATTATCATTTATTTTCTCTAACACCCTAAAGGGACCATCAGCACGTGGCATTAGCTTTGATTTGCGCAAATTAGGAAATCTATCTTTACGCAAATGTAACCAAACAAGATCTCCAGGTGCAAACACAACATGTTTTCTACCCTTATCTCCAGCAAGTTTATATTTAGCATTCATACGCTCAATGTTTTCCTTAGTTAACTCATGCATTTTTAAAATCAATTCAGAACGTTCTTTAGCATCAAAATTAACCTTCTCCGAAGATGGAAGAGGCAACAAATCAATAGGTGCACGAGGTAGGAAACCATACACAATTTCAAAAGGGCACATCTTAGTAGTAGAATGCAATGAACGATTATAAGCAAATTCAATATGAGGCAAGCATTCTTCCCACATTGTCTTATTATTCTTCAAAACAGCCCTAAGCATAGTAGACAATGTTCTATTGACTACTTCAGTTTGTCCATCAGTTTGGGGGTGACAAGTAGTACTAAATAGCAGTTTAGTCCCCAACTTAGCCCATAAACATCTCCAAAAGTGGCTAAGAAATTTAGTATCACGATCTGAAACAATAGTATTTGGCACACCATGCAAGCGAATAATTTCACGAAAGAACAAATCAGCAACATTAACAGCATCATCGCATTTATGACATGGTATAAAGTGTGCCATTTTCGAGAATCTATCCACGACAACAAATATGTTATCCCTCCCCTTCTTTGTTCGAGGTAAACCTAAAACAAAGTCCATAGATATATCCTCCCAAGGAACACTAGGTACAGGCAAAGGCATATATAAACCATGAGGATTGAGTCGTGACTTAGCTTTTTGACATGTAGTGCAGCGAGCAACAAAACGCTCAACATCCCGTCTCATCTTTGGCCAAAAGAAATGTGTAGCAAGTACGTCCTCCGTCTTCTTCACGCCAAAGTGTCCCATTAATCCTGCCCCATGCGCCTCCTGCAACAGCAAAAGACGAACGGAGCTAGCTGGAATGCATAGCTTGTTAGCACGAAACACAAATCCATCGTTAACGACAAACTTGTTCCACATTCTTCCTTCTTTACAATTCTGCATTACATCTTTAAAATAAGCATCATGCACATATTGATCTTTGATGGTCTCCAAACCAAATATTTTGAAGTCAAGTTGTGAAAGCATAGTATAGCGACGAGACAATGCATCAGCAATAACATTTTCTTTTCCCTTCTTGTGTTTAATGACATAAGGGAAAGTCTCAATGAATTCAACCCATTTAGCATGTCTACGATTCAGTTTAGCTTGACTTTTAATATGTTTCAAAGATTCATGCTTCAATTTTGGCTTTATCAACTTCAATTCCCTGTGGAGTAACAACATAGCCAAGAAAAGATACTCGGTCGGTGCAAAAGGTGCACTTTCCAAGGTTACCAAACAAACGTGCATCACGTAGAGCAATAAAAACAGCACGTAAATGTTCCAAATGTTCCTCCAAAGATTTGCTATAAATCAATATGTCATCAAAGTAAACTACCACAAATCGTCCAATGAAAGCACGTAAAACTTCGTTCATTAACCTCATGAAAGTACTAGGTGCATTAGTTAACCCAAAAGGCATGACTAACCACTCATATAATCCAAACTTAGTTTTAAATGCTGTTTTCCATTCATCTCCCAATTTCATACGAATTTGATGGTATCCACTACGCAAATCAACTTTGGAGAATATTGTAGAGCCACTCAATTCATCAAGCATATCATCTAGCCTAGGAATAGGATGACGATAACGAATAGTAATATTATTAATGCCTCTACAATCAACGCACATACGCGACGTACCATCCTTTTTCGGCACTAAAATGATAGGAACAGCACAAGGACTAAGGGATTCGCGTATATAACCTTTGTCGAGCAGTTCTTGTACTTGACGCATAATCTCCTTCGTCTCCTCTGGATTGGTACGGTATGGTGCACGGTTGGGTAATGATGCACCGGGAATTAAGTCAATTTGATGCTCAATCCCACGAATAGGTGGTAATCCCGGTGGCACGTCTTGTGGAAAGACGTCAGCGAACTCCTGCAAAATGTTAGTGACAGCAGGAGGCAAAGAGGAAGGCACGTCCTCGAATGAAAATAATGCCTCTTTGCACACAAAAGCATAGCAAACAGATTTGCTAAAATCTAGATCATCAATATCAGATTTGGTGGCAAATAAACATGCACTTTTCAATTTAATTTCAGAAGCAACACTAGATTGTTTATTATTATTAGGCTGCATTTGTTGCTCAAATTCTTTTGCCACAATCTGATTTTCACTCTTAGTTTCTCCTGTTTTGCTTTATTAGCTCTATTAAGATCATCTTTCAAAATGGAATCAGGAGTCATAGGAAGCAAAGTAATATTTTTATCCTTATGAACAAGAGTATACTGATTGTTTCTACCATGGTGAATAGAATTTTTATCAAATTGCCATGGTCTACCAAGTAATAAGGAACATGCTTGCATAGGTACCACATCACAATCAACATAATCAGCATATGTAGAGATACTAAAATGCACACGAACAGTACGTGTTACCTTAACCTTGCCGCTGTTGTTGAACCATTGGATGTAGTAAGGATGTGGATGTGGTCTTGTGGTGAGAGATAGCTTCTCCACCATCTCCATGCTAGCCAAGTTGTTGCAACTCCCTCCATCTATGATTACGCGAACAGAACGTTCCTTCACAACTCCCTTTGTATGGAACAAATTATGCCTCTGATTTTGCTCAGCTTGTGTAACCTGCACACTCAAAACACGTTGAGCAACTAAACATTCATACCTGTCAGCATCTTCAGGAGCCATGTATTGCGTCTCATGATCAGAATCTTCTCCACCGTGTTCGTCACGCGTAATAAGAGCCAAAGTCTCCTCATCATAGTCACTAGCGGACTCATACCCACCATCCTCAGTAACAATCATCACACGCTTAGAGGGGCATTCTCTCGCATAATGACCTCCACCCTTGCAACGTCGACAAATAATATCATGTGTTTGCCCTGTTGATGCCATGGATGAAGAAGAGCTCTTTGCAGGCCCAGAAGATGTGCTCTTGGCAGATAGTGGTGATTGTGCCTGCTTTATTGTATCACGGTTGAAGGTGGCAGCCGACGGAGGCGCCGGTGTAGCAGAACGTGTGGAAGTAGATGATGCACGTGGTGTCCATGATGAAGGTCGACCTGCAGAAAAGTTAGTCTGCGCCAATGCCTGTCGATCCTGCACTTCACGTTCAGCTTTACAAGCAAGATGGAATAAACGAGTGATATTAGTATACTCCTTATAATCTAGAATGGCCTGAATCTCTCTATTTAATCCACCCAGAAAACGTGCAAGCATAGCTTCATTCTCCTCAACAATACCACATCTAATCATGCCAGTTTGTAATTCCTGATAATATTCTTCGACAGAATTTTTTCCTTGTCTTAAGCGCTGTAATTTTTGAAGCAATTCACGTTGATAATATGGTGGAACCCAACGAGTACGCATAGCAGTTTTCAAAGCAGCCCAAGTAGCGGGAATAGGATATAATCTACAATGTTCAGACCACCATACACATGCAAAACTAGTGAAAGCACAAACAGCAGCAGCAACCCGTCTCTCCTCGGGATATTGTAAACATGTAAAACGTTGTTCAGTTTCTAACTCCCAAGTAAGATATATATCAGGAACATATCTACCCTCAAATGGTGGAATATTCAATTTCAGTTTAGGAATATGGACATCATCTCGTACCTGAGGTGGTGGTGCAGGCCTACCATTACGAATATATACCTGAGGTCGACCTGGTGGTGGTGGTGCTGGTGGCTGCACGTAGTGCTGATTTTGATCAACCTCATCCTCATAATCGCCCACATACTCATCATCCTCCTGGGTACCAGCAACAGCAGTAGCAGGGGCCAAAGAAGCATCAACAACATGAACAGCAGCACCAGAAGTTTGGCCATCCTCAATAGGAACACGCTTCGCTCGTCCATACTGATTCGAAAGGATGCGTTGTTGTTGTTGTTGTCGTTGGAGAGGTGCGTTAGGTGCAGCGGGTGGTGGTGGTGGAAGACGCGCGAGCAATTCATTAAACTTGTTATCGAGCTTTGTTTCGAACGTCTTCTCCATGCCATCTATCTTCTCCATGGCCTCTTCAAATCTGTTTAGCACATCTTGCACCTGTCCACTCATCATTTGCTGAAATTTATCATGCAAATCCTTATTCGTCATGTTCTCCCAGTCAGTCTCGTCGGCTTGTGATCCTGGCATGGTTAGCAGCAATAGAAACACACAAGAATATGATCCTACAGACTACTAACAAGAGGTGGTGGTGGGTGTCACAAATCCGTCAAGCAAATCTCAAATTCTTACCAGTTCTTACCCAGCAGCAGGCGGTGATCGGCAACCATTGTAGTCAAAAACTCTCAAAGCTTGGATAGAGCGATTACCAGGGAGAGTCAAACGCACGACGTAGATGTATGTGGAGCTGGGAAGGCTTATAATATGGTAGCAAAAAGGGTCAGCAATAATCAATTCAGAGATGCAAAGTTGAATAAACGCTCAACGACGGTACTGTGCTGGTCCTAGGCTAGACTGTGCTAGAGACGCGAGCCTAGAACACTAACAAAATCACGGCGCTGCACGTAAACAAGGGAAAAGCACACTCTGGTTTTTTTTTCGCTCTTTTTTTTTTAGCTCTTTTTTTTTTGCGCTGCTCTTTTTTTTTTTTTTTTGCGAAAAATCACTATAATGGCGAGTGTCTCAAAACTCTTCCTAGGTCAAACTGACAGGATGGGCACGAAATTTTTTCGACCAATTTTTTTTTCGTTTTTTCGACTGCCCGGACCCAAAAACTGGAAACGGGTCAAAAAAAACTTCCTATAATGGCACCTGTCTCAAAACACTCAGAAACACCTAAAAATAAGATAGCCAGAAATTTTTTCGAAAAATGCGTTTTCGAAAAATTTTGGGCCTAAACGGAGCGTGGTTTCCAGACTCTTTTTTTTTTCCGAAACCTACTCCGGTAAGGAAACACGAATCGGAAACTAGATGGATCCCGAAAACAAACCTAATAAGCAAGGAACTCGAATTGGCGGTGGATATATGGTGGTGGTATATGGCAGCGGTGGTGGTAGCGGTGGTAGTATATGGATATGGATCGGTGGTGGTATATGGACACGGATTGGTGGTGGTATATGGATACGGATTCGGAGTGGTGGTGGTAGATGGCAGGGGCGATGATGATGGTGCGGCGGCGGCGTGACAACTTATGACCAGAACTCGAAACTCTAAAAGACTAGACTCTAAGACCAGCAACTAGACCGACGATGCAACCGCAAATTCAACAAAGCAAAACCCTAAAAAGATTATGCAAAGGCTCAGATTGGTTCGGATATGATGAACTAACCCTAATTTTTTTTGTGGCTTTTTCGTGGACTATAGGTATGAAGAACAGACTCGATCTAAACTACGAAAAACTGGAAAATCTCACCGAGCAACCTGGAAATCTGATACCACTTGATAGAGGCGGGGGTGTCCCGTCTTTCGATGAGATGATGGATATCGCTTTGGTGGAAGTCGACTTTGACGATCCGACTACGAACGTGCGAGGACGTCGCGCCTTAGCAATCGCTAAACCAACTCCGAGAGGTTATTGACCACGCCGGAGCACGATCAACCTGACCACGAGGGTCTGTTTCCTGCGAGCAAACGAAGAACAAGCAAGAAACTGAGATTGCAATCTGGATATTGCGAATATAAGATGAAAGCTTTATTGATCAAGGTGGGGTTCTGTGACGCCTTTGTCTGGTCGTTGAACACTAACGAAGTACGCGAAGTTGCAGCTATGGCGAACTTTTAATCTAAACAAAACCCAAAGTCTAAACGGTGCCCTAAGGGCTGTATATATGGAGGAAGAGAGGGGGAATTTCGTGGCCCTTGGTGGAGGGGTCCGAAATCAACCCTATCTCTTGTTTCCCCACACATACGGACTCTAAAAATAGCCTATACTTATGTATTTCGAAATTACATGGGCCTGGCCCAATAAAAAGGTGACGCAGCACCTATAATAGCCTCTGGACGAAATTTATGAAGTGGCATCTTGTATATTTCGTCCAAGGCTTCATGCACTCTTATGGTGGCTTCAAAGTCTTGAAATCATCACTTGTAACTCCGTTCTGGTTCCCCTTGCGCATGGCATCATCTCCATGCTTGCTCTTGCTCCAATGTCCATCCTTCTCCAAACTAGGCCCTTCATTTGTAAGCAAAACAAATGTATCCAATTTAGGCAGCATCATATTCTCATGAACATTAGAATCATTACCAAGAAACGAAAGTACCTGATAATTTAATTGGCGTGCGCGAGCTCTAGTAATTGGTCCAGTATATGTAGCAGTAGGGCTGTGGGTGTAACAATGGTATTGATGTCCTCATCAGCTTGTGGAGGGGCTTGAGGAACATGACGTTGTACGCGCGGTTGGTAGTTCCTCTCTTGGATTTCTTCTCGAAGGGCTTCCTTTTGATTGCGCCGTTCGCGATTGCTGTTGGCGATGGCTCGACTTGATTCTTGAAGGGCACGTTCCGCCTCAAGAGCTTGTGCTTCTCATTGTTGTTGTTGAAGACATTGAGCCTCAGCGTCTTGTTGCTCTTGGTGTAGACGAGCTCGTTCTTCTTCTTCTTGGCGACGAAGACGTTGTCATTCTTGAGCTTGAGCAAAAGTGACTTGGTTTGAGTGAGGACGAGGGGCTTGCTCATCGACTTGCTCTTGTGAATGCTTGACGTGTAGCGGGTTGCAAGATGCATGACGGTCTTGATGCGCGGCTCGTCGAAGAGTGTTCGATGATGGTGTACTTGAACCGGAGAAGGAGTCGTCGGAGTGTCGACTTGAGTGACTCTGTCTTGAGTATGAGGAAGTTGAAGGAGGACGATTCACCAACAAGGCGCGGATGTCGTCCATTCTTGCATCATTCTCTTGCTTGTGAGCGTCGAGCTTGTTGTCGAAGTAGTCTCTTGTACGTTGCTCGGAGAGTCGCAAGTCGGTGGCGAGGTTGTCGATGCGGTCGTTCATTACTTGTTGCTCTTGATGTAACGCTCGTTGTGCACCAAAAAGGTGGCTCTTGGTGACGTATGATGACATGTCGTCGTCTTGCTCGATGAAGAGTGGGTTGGTAGAAGTACTTGGCCTATCCATCATTCCAAGTAAAATGTGAGTGGTAGAAGGAGAAGAACTTATACCAATGTACCTTCGACCGATGTTGATGATGAATCAAGTTCACTCAAATGCGGACAATGAAATAGCACTATTGGTACCAATTCTTGTCGGTTCTCACACCTACACAAGTAAGAGCTTATGGTGGAGCTTGGTTAGGATGGTGGAACAAAATTGATTGCAATCGTTAGTTTGATTCAAAGATGTTGAAAAAGATTCGCAAATTCGCAAATGCAACAAGTAGACCAAGCAAGTAGTGGTACATGGAAACACACACGCAAATAGATAAGTGGGATTGTGCAAACCAAAAGTGAGCCAAAATGTGGAATCCATGAAAATGCTCTTGTTGCACAATACTAGAGAGGCGCTAGCACGATTGCACAATAGGCGGATACGGAGCTTGTGCACGACCTACTAGGCAAAAGTGCAATGATCTCTATCCCAAATATGCTATATGTATGGTATTTCGGTGCTCTGATACCAAGATGATGAAAGATCGGCCCCTAGGGTTCCGCCCTACATCATCATGGTATCATGAGCCACGCTGATCACGTTTTTGGAGCCCCTTCCCTGTGTTTTCTAGCTTGATTTTGCTTGATTTCGTCCTAAATCCGAAAATCCCCACCAAAAATAGCCCCAATTTTTTTTGTAATTTGTTGGTTTGATGATGTTTTGTTGATTTTGATCCGTGGATTTGCATGGTTTTGAGTGGATCTAGCATTCCTCGTGTTTCCCCTTTGTGCTTCCGCGTGTCCTTCGTGTTTCCCTGTAGGATCCACTCCAAACGTGAAAGATCGGCCCCTAGGGTTCCGCCCACTTACCCCTTCGTGGCTTAGACTATAAATAGACCACCTCCACCTCCTTTCTAGTGTTAGCAAATATGATCGCTCATTCTTAGGTGAGCTTTGCTCCTACCTCTACTCTTGAGAGAGAGAGACTACCACTCCCATGGAGTTCAAGACCTCCATGTGAGAAATCCTGCGGGATATCATCAAGACCCCCTTGTGGGAAGATCCGTGATGAGGACATCAATACCATTGTTACACCCACAGCCCCTACTGCTACATATACTGGACCAATTACTAGAGCTCGCGCACGCCAATTAAATTATTAGGTACTTTCGTTTCTTGGTAATGATTCTAATGTTCATGAGAATATGATGCTGCCTAAATTGGATACATTTGTTTTGCTTACAAATGAAGGGCCTAGCTTGGAGAAGGATGGACATTGGAGCAAGAGCAAGCATGGAGATGATGCCATGCGCAAGGGGAACCAGAACGGAGTTACAAGTGATGATTTCAGGACTTTGAAGCCACCATAAGAGTGCATGAAGCCTTGGACGAAATATACAAGATGCCACTTCATAAATTTCGTCCAGAGGCTATTATAGGTGCTGCGTCACCTTTTTATTGGGCCAGGCCCATGTAATTTCGAAATACATAAGTATAGGCTATTTTTAGAGTCCGTATGTGTGGGGAAACAAGAGATAGGGTTGATTTCGGACCCCTCCACCAAGGGCCACAAAATTCCCCCTCTCTTCCTCCATATATACAGCCCTTAGGGCACCGTTTAGACTTTGGTTTTTGTTTAGATTAAAAGTTCGCCATAGCTGCAACTTCGCGTACTTCGTTTGTGTTCAACGACCAGACAAAGGCGTCACAGAACCCCACCTTGATCAATAAAGCTTTCATCTTATATTCGCAATATCCAGATTGCAATCTTAGTTTCTTGCTTGTTCTTCGTTTGCTCGCAGGAAACAGACCCTTGTGGTCAGGTTGATCGTGCTCCGGCGTGGTCAATAACCTCTCGGAGTTGGTTTAGCGATTGCTAAGGCGCGACGTCCTCGCACGTTCGTAGTCGGATCGTCAAAGTCGACTTCCACCAAAGCGATTTCCATCATCTCATCGAAAGACGGGACACCTTTGCCTCTATCAAGTGGTATCAGATTTCCAGGTTGCTCGGTGAGATTTTCCAGTTTTTCGTAGTTTAGATCGAGTCTGTTCTTCATACCTATAGTCCACGAAAAAGCCACAAAAAAAATTAGGGTTAGTTCATCATATCCGAACCAATCTGAGCCTTTGCATAATCTTTTTAGGGTTTTGCTTTGTTGAATTTGCGGTTGCATCGTCGGTCTAGTTGCTGGTCTTAGAGTCTAGTCTTTTAGAGTTTCGAGTTCTGGTCATAAGTTGTCACGCCGCCGCCGCACCATCATCATCGCCCCTGCCATCTACCACCACCACTCCGAATCCGTATCCATATACCACCACCAATCCGTGTCCATATACCACCACCGATCCATATCCATATACTACCACCGCTACCACCACCGCTGCCATATACCACAACCATATATCCACCACCAATCCGAGTTCCTTGCTTATTAGGTTTGTTTTTGGGATCCATCTAGTTTCCGATTCGTGTTTCCTTGCCGGAGTAGGTTTCGGAAAAAAAAAAGAGCAGCGCAAAAAAAAAAAGAGCGCAAAAAAAAAGAGCGAAAAAAAAACCAGAGTGTGCTTTTCCCTTGTTTACGTGCAGCACCGTGATTTTGTTAGTGTTCTAGGCTCGTGTCTCTAGCACAGTCTAGCCTAGGACCAGCACAGTACCGTCGTTGAGCGTTTATTCAACTTTGCATCTCTGAATTGATTATTGCTGACCCTTTTTGCTACCATATTATAAGCCTTCCCAGCTCCACATACATCTACGTCGTGCGTTTGACTCTCCCTGGTAATCGCTCTATCCAAGCTTTGAGAGTTTTTGACTACAACGGTTGCCGATCACCGCCTGCTGCTGGGTAAGAACTGGTAAGAATTTGAGATTTGCTTGACGGATTTGTGACACCCACCACCACCTCTTGTTAGTAGTCTGTAGGATCATATTCTTGTGTGTTTCTATTGCTGCTAACCATGCCAGGATCACAAGCCGACGAGACTGACTGGGAGAACATGACGAATAAGGATTTGCATGATAAATTTCAGCAAATGATGAGTGGACAGGTGCAAGATGTGCTAAACAGATTTGAAGAGGCCATGGAGAAGATAGATGGCATGGAGAAGACGTTCGAAACAAAGCTCGATAACAAGTTTAATGAATTGCTCGCGCGTCTTCCACCACCACCACCCGCTGCACCTAACGCACCTCTCCAACGACAACAACAACAACAACGCATCCTTTCGAATCAGTATGGACGAGCGAAGCGTGTTCCTATTGAGGATGGCCAAACTTCTGGTGCTGCTGTTCATGTTGTTGATGCTTCTTTGGCCCCTGCTACTGCTGCTGCTGGTACCCAGGAGGATGATGAGTATGTGGGCGATTATGAGGATGAGGTTGATCAAAATCAGCACTACGTGCAGCCACCAGCACCACCACCACCAGGTCGACCTCAGGTATATATTCGTAATGGTAGGCCTGCACCACCACCTCAGGTACGAGATGATGTCCATATTCCTAAACTGAAATTGAATATTCCACCATTTGAGGGTAGATATGTTCCTGATATATATCTTACTTGGGAGTTAGAAACTGAACAACGTTTTACATGTTTACAATATCCCGAGGAGAGACGGGTTGCTGCTGCTGTTTGTGCTTTCACTAGTTTTGCATGTGTATGGTGGTCTGAACATTGTAGATTATATCCTATTCCCGCTACTTGGGCTGCTTTGAAAACTGCTATGCGTACTCGTTGGGTTCCACCATATTATCAACGTGAATTGCTTCAAAAATTACAGCGCTTAAGACAAGGAAAAAATTCTGTCGAAGAATATTATCAGGAATTACAAACTGGCATGATTAGATGTGGTATTGTTGAGGAGAATGAAGCTATGCTTGCACGTTTTCTGGGTGGATTAAATAGAGAGATTCAGACCATTCTAGATTATAAGGAGTATACTAATATCACTCGTTTATTCCATCTTGCTTGTAAAGCTGAACGTGAAGTGCAGGATCGACAGGCATTGGCGCGGACTAACTTTTCTGCAGGTCGACCTTCATCATGGACACCACGTGCATCATCTACTTCCACACGTTCTGCTACACCGGCGCCTCCGTCGGCTGCCACCTTCAACCGTGATACAATAAAGCAGGCACAATCACCACTATCTGCCAAGAGCACATCTTCTGGGCCTGCAAAGAGCTCTTCTTCATCCATGGCATCAACAGGGCAAACACATGATATTATTTGTCGACGTTGCAAGGGTGGAGGTCATTATGCGAGAGAATGCCCCTCTAAGCGTGTGATGATTGTTACTGAGGATGGTGGGTATGAGTCCGCTAGTGACTATGATGAGGAGACTTTGGCTCTTATTACGCGTGACGAACACGGTGGAGAAGATTCTGATCATGAGACGCAATACATGGCTCCTGAAGATGCTGACAGGTATGAATGTTTAGTTGCTCAACGTGTTTTGAGTGTGCAGGTTACACAAGCTGAGCAAAATCAGAGGCATAATTTGTTCCATACAAAGGGAGTTGTGAAGGAACGTTCTGTTCGCGTAATCATAGATGGAGGGAGTTGCAACAACTTGGCTAGCATGGAGATGGTGGAGAAGCTATCTCTCACCACAAGACCACATCCACATCCTTACTACATCCAATGGTTCAACAACAGCGGCAAGGTTAAGGTAACACGTACTGTTCGTGTGCATTTTAGTATCTCTACATATGCTGATTATGTTGATTGTGATGTGGTACCTATGCAAGCATGTTCCTTATTACTTGGTAGACCATGGCAATTTGATAAAAATTCTATTCACCATGGTAGAAACAATCAGTATACTCTTGTTCATAAGGATAAAAATATTACTTTGCTTCCTATGACTCCTGATTCCATTTTGAAAGATGATCTTAATAGAGCTAATAAAGCAAAACAGGAGAAAACTAAGAGTGAAAATCAGATTGTGGCAAAAGAATTTGAGCAACAAATGCAGCCTAATAATAATAAACAATCTAGTGTTGCTTCTGAAATTAAATTGAAAAGTGCATGTTTATTTGCCACCAAATCTGATATTGATGATCTAGATTTTAGCAAATCTGTTTGCTATGCTTTTGTGTGCAAAGAGGCATTATTTTCATTCGAGGACGTGCCTTCCTCTTTGCCTCCTGCTGTCACTAACATTTTGCAGGAGTTCGCTGACGTCTTTCCACAAGACGTGCCACCGGGATTACCACCTATTCGCGGGATTGAGCATCAAATTGACTTAATTCCCGGTGCATCATTACCCAACCGTGCACCATACCGTACCAATCCAGAGGAGACGAAGGAGATTATGCGTCAAGTACAAGAACTGCTCGACAAAGGTTATATACGCGAATCCCTTAGTCCTTGTGCTGTTCCTATCATTTTAGTGCCGAAAAAGGATGGTACGTCGCGTATGTGCGTTGATTGTAGAGGCATTAATAATATTACTATTCGTTATCGTCATCCTATTCCTAGGCTAGATGATATGCTTGATGAATTGAGTGGCTCTACAATATTCTCCAAAGTTGATTTGCGTAGTGGATACCATCAAATTCGTATGAAATTGGGAGATGAATGGAAAACAGCATTTAAAACTAAGTTTGGATTATATGAGTGGTTAGTCATGCCTTTTGGGTTAACTAATGCACCTAGTACTTTCATGAGGTTAATGAACGAAGTTTTACGTGCTTTCATTGGACGATTTGTGGTAGTTTACTTTGATGACATATTGATTTATAGCAAATCTTTGGAGGAACATTTGGAACATTTACGTGCTGTTTTTATTGCTCTACGTGATGCACGTTTGTTTGGTAACCTTGGAAAGTGCACCTTTTGCACCGACCGAGTATCTTTTCTTGGCTATGTTGTTACTCCACAGGGAATTGAAGTTGATAAAGCCAAAATTGAAGCTATTGAGAGTTGGCCACAGCCCAAAACGGTCACACAAGTGAGGAGTTTCCTTGGCCTCGCTGGATTCTATAGGCGTTTTGTGAGAGATTTCAGCACCATTGCTGCACCTCTCAATGAGCTTACAAAGAAAGATGTGCCTTTTTTGTGGGGTACCGCACAGGAAGAAGCCTTCTCGGTATTGAAAGATAAGTTGACACATGCTCCTTTACTCCAACTTCCTGATTTTAATAAGACTTTTGAGCTTGAATGTGATGCTAGTGGAATTGGATTAGGAGGTGTGTTATTACAAGATGGCAAACCTGTTGCATACTTTTCTGAAAAATTGAGTGGGCCTAGTCTGAATTATTCTACTTATGATAAAGAATTATATGCTCTTGTTCGGACTTTAGAAACATGGCAACATTATTTATGGCCCAAAGAATTTGTTATACATTCTGATCATGAATCTTTGAAACATATTAAAAGTCAAGCTAAACTGAATCGTAGACATGCTAAATGGGTTGAATTCATTGAGACTTTCCCTTATGTCATTAAACACAAGAAGGGAAAAGAAAATGTTATTGCTGATGCATTGTCTCGTCGCTATACTATGCTTTCACAACTTGACTTCAAAATATTTGGTTTGGAGACCATCAAAGAACAATATGTGCATGATGCTGATTTTAAAGATGTAATGCAGAATTGTAAAGAAGGAAGAATGTGGAACAAGTTTGTCGTTAACGATGGATTTGTGTTTCGTGCTAACAAGCTATGCATTCCAGCTAGCTCCGTTCGTCTTTTGCTGTTGCAGGAGGCGCATGGGGGAGGATTAATGGGACACTTTGGCGTGAAGAAGACGGAGGACGTACTTGCTACACATTTCTTTTGGCCAAAGATGAGACGGGATGTTGAGCGTTTTGTTGCTCGCTGCACTACATGTCAAAAAGCTAAGTCACGACTCAATCCTCATGGTTTATATATGCCTTTGCCTGTACCTAGTGTTCCTTGGGAGGATATATCTATGGACTTTGTTTTAGGTTTACCTCGAACAAAGAAGGGGAGGGATAGCATATTTGTTGTCGTGGATAGATTCTCGAAAATGGCACACTTTATACCATGTCATAAAAGCGATGATGCTGTTAATGTTGCTGATTTGTTCTTTCGTGAAATTATTCGCTTGCATGGTGTGCCAAATACTATTGTTTCAGATCGTGATACTAAATTTCTTAGCCACTTTTGGAGATGTTTATGGGCTAAGTTGGGGACTAAACTGCTATTTAGTACTACTTGTCACCCCCAAACTGATGGACAAACTGAACTAGTCAATAGAACATTGTCTACTATGCTTAGGGCTGTTTTGAAGAATAATAAGAAAATGTGGGAAGAATGCTTGCCTCATATTGAATTTGCTTATAATCGTTCATTGCATTCTACTACTAAGATGTGCCCTTTTGAAATTGTGTATGGTTTCCTACCTCGTGCACCTATTGATTTGTTGCCTCTGCCATCTTCGGAGAAGGCTAATTTTGATGCTAAAGAACGTTCTGAATTGATTTTAAAAATGCATGAGTTAACTAAGGAAAACGTTGAGCGTATGAATGCTAAATATAAACTTGCTGGAGATAAGGGTAGAAAACATGTTGTGTTTGCACCTGGAGATCTTGTTTGGTTACATTTGCGTAAAGATAGATTTCCTAATTTGCGCAAATCAAAGCTAATGCCACGTGCTGATGGTCCCTTTAGGGTGTTAGAGAAAATAAATGATAATGCATATAAACTTCAGCTGCCTGCAGATTTTGGGGTTAGTCCCACTTTTAACATTGCAGATTTGAAGCCTTATTTGGGTGAGGAAAATGAGCTTCCGTCGAGGACGACTTCATTTCAAGAAGGGGAGGATGATGAGGACATCAATACCATTGTTACACCCACAGCCCCTACTGCTACATATACTGGACCAATTACTAGAGCTCGCGCACGCCAATTAAATTATCAGGTACTTTCGTTTCTTGGTAATGATTCTAATGTTCATGAGAATATGATGCTGCCTAAATTGGATACATTTGTTTTGCTTACAAATGAAGGGCCTAGTTTGGAGAAGGATGGACATTGGAGCAAGAGCAAGCATGGAGATGATGCCATGCGCAAGGGGAACCAGAACGGAGTTACAAGTGATGATTTCAGGACTTTGAAGCCACCATAAGAGTGCATGAAGCCTTGGACGAAATATACAAGATGCCACTTCATAAATTTCGTCCAGAGGCTATTATAGGTGCTGCGTCACCTTTTTATTGGGCCAGGCCCATGTAATTTCGAAATACATAAATATAGGCTATTTTTAGAGTCCGTATGTGTGGGGAAACAAGAGATAGGGTTGATTTTGGACCCCTCCACCAAGGGCCACGAAATTCCCCCTCTCTTCCTCCATATATACAGCCCTTAGGGCACCGTTTAGACTTTGGGTTTTGTTTAGATTAAAAGTTCGCCATAGCTGCAACTTCGCGTACTTCGTTTGTGTTCAACGACCAGACAAAGGCGTCACAGAACCCCACCTTGATCAATAAAGCTTTCATCTTATATTCGCAATATCCAGATTGCAATCTCAGTTTCTTGCTTGTTCTTCGTTTGCTCGCAGGAAACAGACCCTCGTGGTCAGGTTGATCGTGCTCCGGCGTGGTCAATAACCTCTCGGAGTTGGTTTAGCGATTGCTAAGGCGCGACGTCCTCGCACGTTCGTAGTCGGATCGTCAAAGTCGACTTCCACCAAAGCGATATCCATCATCTCATCGAAAGACGGGACACCCCCGCCTCTATCACAAGCTCGTCAAGCTCCACCTCAACCTCAAGTTCAACAAGAGCAAGTTGACCATGGACTTCCTCCACGCCAAGAGCAATATGAGGATAATTACCCTCCTCGTCAAGAGTGTCATCATCACCATCGCCAACAACACAATGAAGAGCAACGCTATGGCAAGCTCAAATTCGCAATGCCCAAGTTCAATGGAAGCAATGATCCCGAAGAATACCTCTCATGGGCATTGAAGGTCGACAAAATCTTTCGTTTGCACAACTATGAGGAAGAGAAGAAGATCGCTATGGCATCACTTGAGTTCCAAGACTATGTGCTCATATGGTGGGAACAAGTCCTTGAGCGCCGACAAGCAAGAGGTGAACCTCCAATCACCACTTGGGCTCAAATGAAGGATGTCATGCGAGCACATTTTGTACCAACCTACTACAACCGTGATCTCTTCAAGAAGCTACAACTCCTCAAGCAAGGAACAAAGAGTGTTGAAGAATACTACAAGGAAATGGAGATAGCCATGATTCGAGCCAATGTCACGGAAGATGATGAGCAAACAATGGCACGATCCTTGAATGGACTCAATCATCCCATCAAGAAGATCGCCGACTTCCAACCCTACTCCAACCTCATTGAGCTCGTGCATCAAGCTACAAAGGCGGAACGTCAAGTGCAAGATAACTTCAAGTACGCCAAGTATTCATCCAAGACATACGGCTTCTCCAATAACCAAGCTTCAACAACTACTCCAACTTCGACATCAACCAAGCCTTTTCCAAGCAACGACGACAAGTCAAGTTACAAGAAACATTCGTCAAGTTCAAGTCGTCTTCCTCCTACTACAAGCAACTTCAAGCCGCGTGCTTCTTCATCTACTCCGACCAATGAGACCGTCAAGACAAGCTCCTTCAAGTGTTTCACTTGCGGCGGCCGAGGCCACAAGTCCTACGAATGCACAAACAAGCGCACCATGATCCTCAACGACGATGGCACCTACGACTCAATGAGTGAAGATGAAGATGACCAAGTCTTTTGTGATGAAGATACGAGCCCCACTCTTGTTGTCTCCAAGGTCTTGACTCTTCAACATCAACAAGAAGAAGACCAACGATGCCACATCTTCCACACAAAGGCCGGCATCAATGGAAAGTCCATCAAGGTCATCATCGACGGAGGTAGTTGCCACAACTTGGCAAGTGAAGAACTATGCTCCAAGCTTCAATTGGTCAAGAAGAAGCACCCACACCCCTACAAGGTTCAATGGCTAAGTGACTCCGGCACTATACGAGTTGAGAATACGGTCCAAGTCTCCTTCAAAATTGGTGCATATGAAGACACTTTGGAGTGTGATGTGGTCCCAATGACCATTTGCCACCTCCTTCTTGGTCGACCATGGCAATTCGACCGTGGTGTCATCCACAATGGGCGTACCAATCACTATAGCTTCAAGATGAAAGGGAAGGAGTATGTGCTACGACATATGTCTCCTAGTCAAGTGATAGCCGACAAGCAATCCACCCATCATGGAGAGAAGAGTGAGAAAGTTACCCACCCAAAAGTGAGTGAGTGCCACAAGCCAAACTTGAGCGCCTCTTCGCCTAGAGAGAAAAACCTCATCCTATTTGCCACCAAAAGTGAGATGAGGGAAGTGTGTGAGAACCCATCGAGTGTGATGCACTTTGTCCTAGTGTGCAAGGATGGGGAACCTAACACTAACACCCCTAATGAGCTACCTTTAGTGTTTCAATCTCTTTTGCAGGAATTTCAAGATGTTTTCCCCGATGAGCTACCTCCGGGTCTACCTCCTCTACGAGGCATTGATCATCGAATCGACCTCATCCCCGGAGCGCCACTTCCAAACAAAGCTCCATACCATGTCAATCCCGAAGAAACCGAGATTCAATGACAAGTACGACAACTAATCGACAACGGTCATGTACGTGAAAGCTTAAGCCCTTGTGCCATTCCCGTTATACTTGTGCCTAAACCCGATGGAAGTTTCCGCTTGTGTTCCGATTGTAGACCCATAAATGCTATTACCATTCGATATAGGCATCCCATTCCTCGCTTAGATGATATGCTTGATGAAATTAGTGGAGCAAACTTTTTCTCAAAAATTGATCTTAAAAGTGGCTATTATCAAATCCGCATTCAAGAGGGTGATGAATGGAAAACTGCTTCCAAAACAAAATTTGGCTTATATGAGTGGTTAGTGATGCCTATGGGTTTATCGGAGGCACCCGGTACTTTCGTGCGTCTTATGCATCATGTGCTTCGACCTTATATTAGAGTCTTTGTTGTGGTTTACTTTGATGATGTTCTTGTGTTTAGCAAAACCATGAAAGAACATCTTAATCATGTTAGGGCTGTTTCGCAAACCCTTCGCAAGGAAAGTCTTTATGCCAACATGAAAAAGTGCACATTTGGTGTTGACAAAGTGGTTTTCTCTGGGTTTCGTTGTATCTTCCAAGGGTGTCCATGTTGATGAAACTAAAATTGAAACAATTAAAACTTGGCCCAACCCACCAATTTGCAACAAGTGCGTAGTTTTATTGGTCTTGCAGGTTTTTATCATCGCTTTGTGAAAGATTTTAGCATAATTTCCGCTCCTTTGCATGCTTTGAGTAAGAAGAATGCTCCTTTTGTTTGGGGATCTTTGCAATCCACAGCTTTTGATGAGCTCAAGTCTTTGCTTACTCATGCTCCGATTCTTGCTTTGCCTAACTTTGACAAAACCTTTGAGGTTCATTGTGATGCAAGTGGTACCGGAATTGGCGGAGTTTTGATGCAAGAAAAATGAGAAATTGCATATTTTAGTGAAAAACTCTCCGGTGCTCAACTTAACTATGCCACATATGACAAAGAATTGTATGCTTTAGTGCGTGTACTACATGTTTGGGAACATTATCTTAGACCTCATGAGTTTGTCATCCATACCGATCATGAAACTCTTAAGTACTTAAAAGGTCAAACTAAGTTGAACAAGCGTCATGCCAAATGGAGTGAATTTATTGAATCTTTCCCCTATGTGATGAAGTACATTAAGGGTAAGGAAAATGTAGTTGCCGATGCACTATCACGCATATGCACGCTTGTCACTAAACTTGAGTTGAATGTTATTGGCTTTGAGCACATAAAAGACTTGTATGCTAATGATCCATCTTTTGCAACTCCTTATGCTAAATGTTTGACGCATACATCTTGGGAACAATATTACATCAAGGATGGTTATCTTATGAGAGCTAACAAACTATGCATTCCCAAGTCGTCTCTTCGTTTGCTCCTTTTGCAAAAGGCTCATGGAGGTGGACTCATGGGACACTTCGGACGTGACAAGACTTTCGCCACGCTCTCCAAGAACTACTTTTGGCCCAAGATGTTCCGCAACGTCTCACGCTTCACCACCCGATGCTCTACATGTCGCAAAGCTAAGTCTAAAGCTCAATCCCATGGTCTTTACATGCCTCTTCCTATTCCTTATCAACCTTGGGAAGACATTAGCATGGATTTTGTACTTGGTTTGCCTAGAACTCAAAATGGAAAGGATTCCGTGTTTGTTGTTGTGGACCGATTTCCTAAGATGGCACATTTCATTCCTTGCAACAAGATAGACGATGCTTCACACGTTGCAAATCTCCTTTGTAGGGAAATCTTGCGCCTCCATGGAGTACCAAAGACAATCGTCTCCGATCGTGATGTCAAGTTCTTGAGTTACTTTTGGAAGACACTATGCGCTAAGCTCGGAATCAAGCTCTTGTTCTCATCTGCATACCATCCTCAAACCGACGGCCAAACGGAGGTGACGAACCGGACACTATCCACTCTACTTCGCGTGTTGATCAAGAAGAACATCTAGGAGTGGGAGGCGTGTCTACCCATCGCCGAGTACGCCTACAACCGTGCAAGACATTCGACTACCGGCAAGTCCCCCTTCGAGGTCGTCTACGGCTTCAACCCCTTATCACCATTGGACATTCTACCTCTTCCTCTACAAGAGCGCACCAACATGGATGCGAGTGCACGGGCAAGTTACATCAAGAAGATGCATGAGGATACAAGGCACACCATCGAGCGCCAAATACAACGACTAACATCCAAGCTCAACGTCAACAAGCAACCCCAGACATTCAACATTGGAGACCTAGTGTGGCTACACCTTCGCAAGGACCGCTTCCCCAACGAACGCAAGTCCAAGCTTCTCCCTCGAGCCGACGGACCCTTCAAGGTGCTAGCACGCTACAACAACAACGCTTAGAAGATCGACCTCCCATGCGACAAGTACAACGTGAGCGACATCTTCAACGGCTCCGATCTCTCCCCGTATGATAGAGGCAAAGGGTGTCCCGATCTTTCGATGAGATGATAACTATCGATTTGGTGAAGACGACTTTGACGATCCGACTACAAACGTGCACGACGTTGCGCCTTAGCAATCGCTAAACCAACTCTGAGAGGTTATTGACCACGCCGGAGCACAATCAACCTGACCACGAAGGTCTATTCCTGGAAGCAATCGAAGAACAAGCAAGAATATGATAAAAGCAATCTGAATATTGCGAGTATATATGAAGTATTGATAAAGGTGGGGATCCGTAAGCGGTCTTGGTCTGGTCGTTGGACACAAACGAAGTACACGAAGTTGCAATGGCTAACTTTTAACTAAACAAATCCCAAGCAAAAGCTACTAGATGGATCTACTTATATAGGAGCAAGGGGTGGCGGCCAAGGAAGTGGGAGGACGTCCCAAGGCAGCCTAAAACTAAATCTAGGTCGTACAAGGCCAATGGGCCCAAGTGGAGGTGATGTAACACCTTTGGACTTGTAGTTTGACTCGGATTCTGCTGCAGCATCAGATTGTTTCATCCACAACTCAACGCTCCGGACGAATTTGAAGGTGATTCCAATTGGGTTGGAAAGTGCACGAAATCTAGTTTCCAACAAAAAAAGAATCACCCAATTCGGAGTCCGTATGAAAAACTTGTGTGCGTTTTGAGTCAGGTATGTCTGTGCAGTCCGAATCTGAATCCAGAACGTGAGAGACTTGGACTCTATCTTCTCTTGGGCCAAAAGTGACGTGAGAGAACTTTTTGGACAGCAAATAAACATCTCTTTCTTCCTTATCTTCATATGTGGATTGTACAAATGTCCCATACACCTGCAATTAGACAAAACACAAAAGTGTGTGAAGTATTTTTGTTCTAGATAACATAAATAGATTATTGAATAGTTTGCACTAGAAATCACCTGACAAATATGCATATATGCAATATTTTTGGTCATATCCAAGGTAGTCTTGTCCTCATCACCGTACCATGGTGATGAGGATTTCGATCCGAGGTCGGATCTTTCCCAAGGGAGGGGAGATGATGCGGAGCATCCTACGGTCAGCCCCAAGTGGACCCATGACAAGAGCTAGAGCACGTGCCATCCAATCCGAGGTTAACTCTCTCCTTGTTGAACTTCCCTTAGACCCACTTGAGACATGGCTACTATCTCAAACGGAAATGCTTTGCGTGCCTAGGTACCAAGGAACCAACCTAGAAGAAGCTACAGCTCAAGATGGACATCAAGAGCGAGAGGAGGAGCTGCGTAGTCCAGAACGGGCGGTACTACCGCTCAAGCCAAGCGGTACTACCGCTGAGCCGAGCCAAGCGGCACTACCGCTCGCCATCCGTCCTACTTCTGTCGAACCCGACAAACGCCAGGAATCGAACGGCGCCAGAGCGGTACTACCGCCCCTCCACGCGGTACTACCGCTGAAGCACCTCAAGCGATACTACCGCCCATAGGACCGGTACTACCGCCCTGCCTGCGTGCAGCGTTCCGGGCCGAGGCCCATGTACTCGTTTCGCACCCAACTTACCCCTTCGAGAACCTAGACTATAAATAGACCGTCCCCTCATCCTTTCTAGGGTTAGCATTGGTTTAGCTCATATTTGTGTGAGAGCCTTGCTCATCCACTTGGTTACTTCTCCTTGGAGCTCACAACCTCTTCGGAGAAGATCCCCCAAGCGGATTCAAGACCCCTTCTAGGGAATACCATCAAGACCTCCTCACGGAGAAGAACGGTTCCTTTGTATCCTTACCTTTGTTGATTGTGGATCATGTGTTACTCTTTGTGTTCGGTGATCTACAACTTGTGTGATTAATTCCTTGTTGGTTTAGTGACTCTCTCTCGTTTTCCTCGTGTTTCCCCTTTGTGCTTCCGCGTGTTCTTCGTGATTCCGCGTGTTCGGTGATCAACCTGGCTCTGATACCATAGATGATGTAGGGCGGAACCCTATGTGGACGATCTTTCACATTTGGAGTGGATCCTACGGGGAACACGACGAACGAGCGGAAGAACACACGGAGAAACACGGGGAGGAACGAGAGAAACTCTAAACCGACAAGTAATCAATCACACAAGGGCTAGATCATCGAACACATAATGTAGCACAAGATTCAAAATCAACAAAGGAAAGATACAAAGGTAGCCGTTCTTCTCCGTGAGGAGGTCTTGATGGTCTTCCCTTGAAGGGGTCTTGAATCCGCTTGGGAGATCTTCTCCGAAGAGGTCGTGAGCTCCGAGGAGAAGTAACCAAGTGGATGAGCAAGGCTCTCACACAAAATATGAGCTAAACCAATGCTAACCCTAACTAGGGGGAGGTGGAGGAGTATATATAGCCTAGAGCCACGAAGGGGTAAGTGAAGGCGAAGGGATACATGAGCTCGGCCCATTACACTGTGCGCAGACAGGCCTGTAGTACCGGTCATGTGGACGGTAGTTCCGCTGGGAGCTCGTGCGGGGCGGTAGTACCGGTCAGGCGGGGGCGGTAGTACCGCTTGAAGCCCGGGCGCTGGATCTGGAGGTGTATGCCGAAGGGGCAGCGGTTGTTCCGGTCATCGGGGCGGTTGTTCCGGTCTTTTGGGAGAAACCGGTACAACCGGAGCAGCACCAGCCATGCTCCGCTCGATCACAGAGGGTGGGCCGGTTGTTGGGCGGCAGCAGGCCGGTTGTTCCGCCCAAGCAGTAGTTGGGCGGTTGCCGGGCGGTAGTGCCGCTTGGGTGGCCTCAGCGGTAGTACTGCTTGGAGTGGGCGGTAGTACCGCTCGTTTTGGAGCGGCCAGGTTCTCTTCCTCCTTCTCTTCCATGCTTGACCTTGGTCCTTGGACTCTGCATGTTCGGCTCGATTGTACCTGAGTATATGCAAGATCCATGCATGAGGTAGTATCCATGTCTCACATGTAGAAAGTGAAGGTTCGGAGAGGAGCGAGTTCACCTTGTGTCCAATGGTGTATATTCGAGGTCTCGTCATATGTCCTCTTAGGGCTTGGAGAGTAGTCAGAGTGTACATGGGGATGACTGTGGGATGCTCCGCATCATCCCCCCCCCCCTTGGGAAAGATCCGACCTCGGATCATGATCCTCATCACCATGGAAACGGTTGTCGTGGACGGACTTGTAGTTGGACGAAGTTGAAGACATGGCGCAAGCCAAGTAGTCCAAGGTGTCTCCGGAGTGATAGACATGCAAAACGAGCAAACACAAGCGACACTCGGAAATACAATGGTTAGCTGATAGAGGCAAAGGTGTCCCGTCTTTCGATGAGATGATGGATATCGCTTTGGTGGAAGTCAACTTTGACGATCCGACTACGAACGTGCGAGGACGTCGCGCCTTAGCAATCGCTAAACCAACTCCGAGAGGTTATTGACCACGCCGGAGCACGATCAACCTAACCACGAGGGTCTGTTTCCTGCGAGCAAACGAAGAACAAGCAAGAAACTAAGATTGCAATCTGGATATTGCGAATATAAGATGAAAGCTTTATTGATCAAGGTGGGGTTCTGTGACGCCTTTGTCTGGTCGTTGAACACAAACGAAGTACGCGAAGTTGCAGCTATGGCGAACTTTTAATCTAAACAAAACCCAAAGTCTAAACGGTGCTCTAAGGGCTGTATATATGGAGGAAGAGTGGGGGAATTTCGTGGCCCTTGGTGGAGGGGTCCGAAATCAACCCTATCTCTTGTTTCCCCACACATACGGACTCTAAAAATAGCCTATACTTATGTATTTCGAAATTACATGGGCCTGGCCAATAAAAAGGTGACGCAGCACCTATAATAGCCTCGGGACGAAATTTATGAAGTGGCATCTTGTATATTTCGTCCAAGGCTTCATGCACCCATTATGGTGGCTTCAAAGTCCTGAAATCATCACTTGTAACTCCGTTCTTGTTCCCTTGCGCATGGCATCATCTCCATGATTGTTCTTGCTCCAATGTTCATCCTTCTCCAAGCTAGGCCCTTCATTTGTAAGCAAAACAAATGTATCCAATTTAGGCAGCATCATATTCTCATGAACATTAGAATCATTACCAAGAAACGAAAGTACCTGATAATTTAATTGGCGTGCGCGAGCTCTAGTAATTGGTCCCGTATATGTAGCAGTAGGGGCTGTGGGTGTAACAATGGTATTGATGTCCTCATCATCCTCCCCTTCTTGAAATGAAGTCGTCCTCGACGGAAGCTCATCTTCCTCACCCAAATAAGGCTTCAAATCTGCAATGTTAAAAGTGGGACTAACCCCAAAATCTGCAGGCAGCTCAAGTTTATATGCATTATCATTTATTTTCTCTAACACCTTAAAGGGACCATCAGCACGTGGCATTAGCTTTGATTTGCGCAAATCAGGAAATCTATCCTTACGCAAATGTAACCAAACAAGATCTCTAGGTGCAAACACAACATGTTTTCTACCCTTATCTCCAGCAAGTTTATATTTAGCATTCATACGCTCAATGTTTTCCTTAGTTAACTCATGCATTTTTAAAATCAATTCAGCACGTTGTTTAGCATCAAAATTAACCTTCTCCGAAGATGGAAGAGGCAACCAATCAATAGGTGCACGAGGTAGGAAACCATACACAACTTCAAAAGGGCACATCTTAATAGTAGAATGCAATGAACGATTATAAGCAAATTCAATATGAGGCAAGCATTCCTCCCACATTTTCTTATTATTCTTCAAAACAGCCCTAAGCATAGTAGACAACGTTCTATTGACTACTTCAGTTTGTCCATCAGTTTGGGGGTGACAAGTAGTACTAAAAAGCAGTTTAGTCCCCAACTTAGCCCATAAACATCTCCAAAAGTGGCTAAGAAATTTAGTATCACAATCTCAAACAATAGTATTTGGCACACCATGCAAGCGAATAATTTCACGAAAGAACAAATCAGCAACATTAACAGCATCATCGCTTTTATGACATGGTATAAAGTGTGCCATTTTCGAGAATCTATCCACGACAACAAATATGCTATCCCTCCCCTTCTTTGTTCGAGGTAAACCTAAAACAAAGTCCATAGATATATCCTCCCAAGGAACACTAGGTATAGGCAAAGGCATATATAAACCATGAGGATTGAGTCGTGACTTAGCTTTTTGACATGTAGTGCATCGAGCAATAAAACGCTCAACATCCCGTCTCATCTTTGGCCAAAAGAAATGTGTAGCAAGTACGTCTTCCGTCTTCTTCACGCCAAAATGTCCCATTAATCCTCCTCCATGCGCCTCCTGCAACAACAAAAGACGAACGGAGCTAGCTGGAATGCATAGCTTGTTAGCACGAAACACAAATCCATCATTAACGACAAACTTGTTCCACATTCTTCCTTCTTTACAATTCTGCATTACATCTTTAAAATCAGCATCATGCACATATTGATCTTTGATGGTCTCCAAACCAAATATTTTGAAGTCAAGTTGTGAAAGCATAGTATAGCGACGAGACAATGCATCAGCTATAACATTTTCTTTTCCCTTCTTGTGTTTAATGACATAAGGGAAAGTCTCAATAAATTCAACCCATTTAGCATGTCTACGATTCAGTTTAGCTTGACTTTTAATATGTTTCAAAGATTCATGATCAGAATGTATAACAAATTCTTTGGGCCATAAATAATGTTGCCATGTTTCTAAAGTCCGAACAAGAGCATATAATTCTTTATCGTAAGTAGAATAATTCAGACTAGGCCCACTCAATTTTTCAGAAAAGTATGCAACAGGTTTGCCATCTTGTAATAACACACCTCCTAATCCAATTCCACTAGCATCACATTCAAGCTCAAAAGTCTTATTAAAATCAGGAAGTTGGAGTAAAGGAGCATGTGTCAACTTATCTTTCAATACCGTAAAGGCTTCTTCCTGTGCGGTACCCCACAGAAAAGGCACATCTTTCTTTGTTAGCTCATTGAGAGGTGCAGCAATGGTGCTGAAATCTCTCACAAAACGCCTATAGAATCCAGCGGGGCCAAGGAAACTCCTCACTTGTGTGACCGTTTTGGGCTGCGGCCAACTCTCAATAGCTTCAATCTTGGCTTTATCAACTTCAATTCCCTATGGAATAACAACATAGCCAAGAAAAGATACTCGGTCGGTGCAAAAGGTGCACTTTCCAAGGTTACCAAACAAACGTGCATCACGTAGAGCAATAAAAACAGCACGTAAATGTTCCAAATGTTCCTCCAAAGATTTGCTATAAATCAATATGTCATCAAAGTAAACTACCACAAATCGTCCAATGAAAGCACGTAAAACTTCGTTCATTAACCTCATGAAAGTACTAGGTGCATTAGTTAACCCAAAAGGCATGACTAACCACTCATATAATCCAAACTTAGTTTTAAATGCTGTTTTCCATTCATCTCCCAATTTCATACGAATTTGATGGTATCCACTACGCAAATCAACTTTGGAGAATATTGTAGAGCCACTCAATTCATCAAGCATATCATCTAGCCTAGGAATGGGATGACGATAACGAATAGTAATATTATTAATGCCTCTACAATCAACGCACATACGCGACGTACCATCCTTTTTTGGCACTAAAATGATAGGAACAACACAAGGACTAAGGGATTCGCGTATATAACCTTTGTCGAGCAGTTCTTGTACTTGACGCATAATCTCCTTCGTCTCCTCTGGATTGGTACGGTATGGTGCACGGTTGGGTAATGATGCACCGGGAATTAAGTCAATTTGATGCTCAATCCCGCGAATAGGTGGTAATCCCGGTGGCACGTCTTGTGGAAAGACGTCAGCGAACTCCTGCAAAATGTTAGTGACAGCAGGAGGCAAAGAGGGAGGCACGTCCTCGAATGAAAATAATGCCTCTTTGCACACAAAAGCATAGCAAACAGATTTGCTAAAATCTAGATCATCAATATCAGATTTGGTGGCAAGTAAACATGCACTTTTCAATTTAATTTCAGAAGCAACACTAGATTGTTTATTATTATTAGGCTGCATTTGTTGCTCAAATTCTTTTGCCACAATCTGATTTTCACTCTTAGTTTTCTCCTGTTTTGCTTTATTAGCTCTATTAATATCATCTTTCAAAATGGAATCAGGAGTCATAGGAAGCAAAGTAATATTTTTATCCTTATGAACAAGAGTATACTGATTGTTTCTACCATGGTGAATAGAATTTTTATCAAATTGCCATGGTCTACCAAGTAATAAGGAACATGCTTGCATAGGTACCACATCACAATCAACATAATCAGCATATGTAGAGATACTAAAATGTACACGAACACGAACAGTACGTGTTACCTTAACCTTGCCGCTGTTGTTGAACCATTGGATGTAGTAAGGATGTGGATGTGGTCTTGTGGTGAGAGATAGCTTCTCCACCATCTCCATGCTAGCCAAGTTGTTGCAACTCCCTCCATCTATGATCACGCGAACAGAATGTTCCTACACAACTCCCTTTGTATGGAACAAATTATGCCTCTGATTTTGCTCAGCTTGTGTAACCTGCACACTCAAAACACGTTGAGCAACTAAACATTCATACCTGTCAGCATCTTCAGGAGCCATGTATTGCGTCTCATGATCAGAATCGTCTCCACCGTGTTCGTCACGTGTAATAAGAGCCAAAGTCTCCTCATCATAGTCACTAGCGGACTCATACCCACCATCCTCAGTAACAATCATCACACGCTTAGATGGGCATTCTCTCGCATAATGACCTCCACCCTTGCAACGTCGACAAATAATATCATGTGTTTGCCCTGTTGATGCCATGGATGAAGAAGAGCTCTTTGCAGGCCCAGAAGGTGTGCTCTTGGCAGATAGTGGTGATTGTGCCTGCTTTATTGTATCACGGTTGGAGGTGGCAGCCGACGGAGGCGCCGGTGTAGCAGAACGTGTGGAAGTAGATGATGCACGTGGTGTCCATGATGAAGGTCGACCTGCAGAAAAGTTAGTCCGCGCCAATGCCTATCGATCCTGCACTTCACGTTCAGCTTTACAAGCAAGATGGAATAAACGAGTGATATTAGTATACTCCTTATAGTCTAGAATGATCTGAATCTCTCTATTTAATCCACCCAGAAAACGTGCAAGCATAGCTTCATTCTCCTCAACAATACCACATCTAATCATGCCAGTTTGTAATTCCTGATAATATTCTTCTACAGAATTTTTTCCTTGTCTTAAGCGCTGTAATTTTTGAAGCAATTCACGTTGATAATATGGTGGAACCCAACGAGTACGCATAGCAGTTTTCAAAGCAGCCCAAGTAGCGGGAATAGGATATAATCTACAATGTTCAGACCACCATACACATGCAAAACTAGTGAAAGCACAAACAATAGCAGCAACCCGTCTCTCCTCGGGATATTGTAAACATGTAAAACGTTGTTCAGTTTCTAACTCCCAAGTAAGATATATATCAGGAACATATCTACCCTCAAATGGTGGAATATTCAATTTCAGTTTAGGAATATGGACATCATCTCGTACCTGAGGTGGTGGTGCAGGCCTACCATTACGAATATATACCTGAGGTCGACCTGGTGGTGGTGGTGCTGGTGGTTGCGCGTAGTGCTGATTTTGATCAACCTCATCCTCATAATCGCCCGCATACTCAGCATCCTCCTGGGTACCAGCAGCAGCAGTAGCAGGGGCCAAAGAAGCATCAACAACATGAACAGCAGCACCAGAAGTTTGGCCATCCTCAATAGGAACACGCTTCGCTCGTCCATACTGATTCGAAAGGATGCGTTGTTGTTGTTGTTGTTGTTGGAGAGGTGCGTTAGGTGCAGCGGGTGGTGGTGGTGGAAGACGCGTAAGAAATTCATTAAACTTGTTATCGAGCTTTGTTTCGAACGTCTTCTCCATGCCATCTATCTTCTCCATGGCCTCTTCAAATCTGTTTAGCACATCTTGCACCTGTCCACTCATCATTTGCTGAAATTTATCATGCAATTCCTTATTCGTCATGTTCTCCCAGTCAGTCTCGTCGGCTTGTGATCCTGGCATGGTTAGCAGCAATAGAAACACACAAGAATATGATCCTACAGACTACTAACAAGAGGTGGTGGTGGGTGTCACAAATCTGTCAAGTAAATCTCAAATTCTTACCAGTTCTTACCCAGCAGCAGGCGGTGATCGGCAACCGTTGTAGTCAAAAACTCTCAAAGCTTGGATAGAGCGATTACCAGGGAGAGTCAAACGCACGACGTAGATGTATGTGGAGCTGGGAAGGCTTATAATATGGTAGCAAAAAGGGTTAGCAATAATCAATTCAGAGATGCAAAGTTGAATAAACGCTCAACGACGGTACTGTGCTGGTCCTAGGCTAGACTGTGCTAGAGACGCGAGCCTAGAACACCAACAAAATCACGGCGCGGCACGTAAACAAGGGAAAAGCACACTCTGGAACTCTTTTTTTTTCGCTCTTTTTTTTGCGCTCCTTTTTTTTTGCGAAAAATCACTATAATGGCGAGTGTCTCAAAACTCTTCCCTCGTCAAACTGATAGGATGGGCACGAAAAGTTTTTTTCACTTTTTTTTTCGGAAATTAGGGCAGCGACGACGAAAAAGTGCGACCAAAAAATCACTATGATGGCACGTGGCTCAAAAGACTCAGAAAAGCCTAAAAATAGGATAGGGAAAAAAATTTGCCCGTGAAATTTTTTTTTTCCGAGACCTACGCAGGCAAGGAAACACGAATCGGAATTTAGATTGATCTCAAGAACAAACCTAATATGAGACGAACTCAGATTGGTGGTGGATATATGGTTGTGGTATATGGCAGCGGTGGTGGTATATGGTAGCGGTGGTGGTATATGGATACAGATTGGTGGTGGTATATGGATACGGATTGGTAGTGGTATATGGATATGGATTCAGAGCGGTGGCGGATAAGCAAAAGTGGTAGATGGGCGATGATGATGGTGCGGCGGCGGCGTGACAACTTATGACTAGAACTCGAAACTCTAAAAGACTAGACTCTAAGACCAGCAATTTGACACGACGATGCAACCGCAAATTCAACAAAGCAAAAACCCTAAAAAGATTATGCAAAGGCTCAGATTGGTTCGGATATGATGAACTAACCCTAATTTTTTTTGTGGCTTTTTCGTGGACTGTAGGTATGAAGAATAGACTCGATCTAATCTACGAAAAACTGTAAAATCTCACCGAGCAACCTGGAACTCTGATACCACTTGATAGAGGCAAAGGTGTCCCGTCTTTCGATGAGATGATGGATATCGCTTTGGTGGAAGTCAACTTTGACGATCCGACTACGAACGTGCGAGGACGTCGCGCCTTAGCATTCGCTAAACCAACTCCGAGAGGTTATTGACCACGCCGGAGCACGATCAACCTGACCACGAGGGTCTGTTTCCTGCGAGCAAACGAAGAACAAGCAAGAAACTAAGATTGCAATCTGGATATTGCGAATATAAGATGAAAGCTTTATTGATCAAGGTGGGGTTCTGTGACACCTTTGTCTGGTCGTTGAACACAAACGAAGTACGCGAAGTTGCAGCTATGGCGAACTTTTAATCTAAACAAAACCCAAAGTCTAAACGGTGCTCTAAGGGCTGTATATATGGAGGAAGAGTGGGGGAATTTCGTGGCCCTTGGTGGAGGGGTCCGAAATCAACCCTATCTCTTGTTTCCCCACACATACGGACTCTAAAAATAGCCTATACTTATGTATTTCGAAATTACATGGGCCTGGCCCAATAAAAAGGTGACGCAGCACCTATAATAGCCTCGGGACGAAATTTATGAAGTGGCATCTTGTATATTTCGTCCAAGGCTTCATGCACCCATTATGGTGGCTTCAAAGTCCTGAAATCATCACTTGTAACTCCGTTCTTGTTCCCCTTGCGCATGGCATCATCTCCATGCTTGTTCTTGCTCCAATGTTCATCCTTCTCCAAGCTAGGCCCTTCATTTGTAAGCAAAACAAATGTATCCAATTTAGGCAGCATCATATTCTCATGAACATTAGAATCATTACCAAGAAACGAAAGTACCTGATAATTTAATTGGCGTGCGCGAGCTCTAGTAATTGGTCCCGTATATGTAGCAGTAGGGGCTGTGGGTGTAACAATGGTATTGATGTCCTCATCATTAGCACACACAAAGTGTCCATCATGTAAGAATGAGTCCGTGCGGCAAGATTGGTCGTGACAAAGCGCATGAAGCTTATCAAGATGACCTAGAATGAGATGCAAAGCATTCATGGGAGGAAATGCAATCATTGTGCACACAAATGTGTTGTAAATATGATTAATGCAACCACGGTGCAAAATGATGTCATAGTGAGACGGTTTATCAATAGCATGAATATGGCAATGGATGCTCAATATGTGTTTATCTACCATGTGCATACGTTCTTTGTTTTGTTGTGTGCATGTGTAGGATACTTGGACTTTGTTTCGACTTCCACTTCACATGAGTTGACCATTCGAGCTCTTGAGAGCAAGCCTCATACATTCTACCACGACTCACTTCTACACCGCATTTGCTTGCGCTTCGGCATTGTGAAGAATGCACAAGGACATGCCTTCAAGGTGACATCTTTCTTGAGCATGGATATTGCGGATCATACTACTTGTGTTGCTTGCACCGTGAGACTTATTGGTCATCTTGGGCCACTTGATTGCGCACTTGCTAGAGATCTTGCTTTGACTTGCCATTATCACATTCCCATGCATCATGATATATATGCCTTGTGTGTTGCATCCAATTCTTGGATTACTTGCCCCTATGATATGCTTGGTTGCACCAATGTCATTTATTCACATATGCCATGTCCCATTTCTTGTCTCATGCTTGACTTGACTGCCTCACACATGATGCACATTTGCTCTTTCTATTGTGTTGAGTGCCACACTATATTCACTACACCCTACGCACGTTATGCTTGGATTGTCTTGCACTTGACCCATGTGTTTAGACACTTCATTTTATTTGGTGTTGTGAATCTTTCCTATGCCTACCATAGACCTTTAATTGAGCAATTTGTGAATGCTTGCTATGACCTCGAGGTAGATGCTTATTCTCTTGTCACACACATTTGCATCTCTACCTCACATTTACATGCTTGTATCCCTCTCCCACTTACCCCTTCGTGGCTTAGACTATAAATAGACCACCTCCACCTCCTTTCTAGGGGAAGCAAAGATGATAGCTCATTCTTAGGCGAGCTTTGCTCCTACCTCTACTCTTGAGAGAGAGAGAGACTACCACTCCCATGGAGTTCAAGACCTCCATGTGAGAAGATCCTGCGGGATATCATCAAGACCCCCTTGTGGGAAGATCCATCTAGGATATCATCAAGACCTCCTCTTGGAGATGAACCTTACCTTGTATCTTTCCCTTTGTTGTTCATGTACCTTGTGATCTTGTGTGTTTGATTGTCTAGTGGATGTGTGATTAGACTTGTTCTTGAGTGTTTCCCCTTGTGATTTCTCTCCGTTCTTCCCCGTGTTCATCGTGTTCTTCAAGGGATCCCACTCCAAACGTGAAAGATCGGCCTACACTGGGTTAGCCCCGTATCATGAGCCACGTTGATCACGTTTTTGGAGCCCCTACCCTTTGTTTTCTAGCTTGATTTTGTTGATTTCGTCCTAAATCCGAAAATCCCCACCAAAAATAGCCCCCGATTTTTTTGTGATTTGTTGGTTTGATGATGTTTGTTGATTTTGATCCATGGATTTGCTTGGTTTCGAGTGGATCTAGCATCTCCCCAAGTTTCCCCACCTTCCATCCACCGAAATCATCCATTTCCGCCCCAAAATCATGCCCCGATTCGATCTGCGAAGAATCCCGACACAAGCGGTACTACCGCCCCTCCGAGCGGTACTACCGCTGAGCACCACAAGCGGTACTACCGCACCCCCAAGTGGTACTACCGCCCCCAACCCAGTTTCAGCCTGAAACAGTCAAAAAATCCTGACACGAGAGGTACTACCGCCCATCACAAGCGGTACTACCGCCCCTCCAAGTTGCAGCGTTCCGAGTTTCACCTTTTCGGCCATAACTAATTCATCCGAACTCCGATTTTGACGTTCCTTAGCTCGTTTTGAAGCTATTGACATCCCCTATCCCACAAAAATACTACCAACACCATTTGACTCCATCAAATTTTCGAAAATTTGGCAAGTTTGCCTAGGCCTTCCACCATATCATCCGCATAGCCACCACCGACTTCCGCAACCTAACCCATTTTGTTCCATATAGCGTTAGTGGTTGGTTGAGTAGTGATTCGAGTCTCCTAAGGTGTTTTGGCTACTTAGGGACAATTGCTTCTTCATCAACCACCACCACCACTTCCGCGTTGCCTAGTGCAAAACCACCACCGCTTTCCGCTAATACCATTTGACATTTGTCATTTGAGATTTTGAGTTCGCGGTTCTTGCGTTTCCTAAGGTGTTTCGGCTACTTAGGGACGAGTTCCATCATCTTGGTATCTACATCAAGAACACCGCCACTCATCATCGCAAAGGACGGTAACCTCGACGACACGATTGTATATTCCCCTTGCAAATTGCATTGATAACCCCTAGCCCATTTTGCGTTACTTGCCTATCGAGACTAGCCATTTGAGTATTGCCGGCAACGTAACTTGTGCACATTAGTGATCATACTTCCCATAGCATACATACCGTATCATCGTGGTGCATATATTGGTATCATATCTTGTGTCACAAGTTTGTTCCCGCATATACACAATTGCTATCTTGGTTTGTACATTGTGCAAAAGTGGCCATAAAAAAGAAGAAGAAATAAAGCTTTTAAGCAAAAGAAAGAGAGCAAAGATGTTGTAAGCAAGTGCCATAACATCATACCACAGTGCACATAAGATTGTCATATACGATCATCTTGGATCATCTTGAGAGAAAAACCGGGAACTATACATACATAGCATACTTGGGATAGAAGTTTCTTCATTTTGCATCTCATAGGTTGTGCACAAGCGTCGTATCCGCCTATTGAGAAATCGTGCTAGCGTCTCTCTTGAGTTGTGCAACACGAGATTTTTCCGTGGATTCCACATTTTGTGCTCATTCCTTGGTTGCACGACCCCATTTATATATCCGCGTGTGTGTTTCCGTGTGCCATTCATTGCTATTGGTCTACTTGTTTGACTTGCAAATTTGTGAATCTTTTTCAACATTATTGACTCTTGCTAACACTTTGCATCAAATTTTTGTGCCACTATCCTCACCGAGCTCCTCCATAAGCTTTTACTTGTGTAGGTGTGAGAACCGACAAGGATTGGTACCAATAGTGCTATTTCATTGTCCGCATTTGAGTGAACTTGATTCATCGTCAACATCGGTCAAGGTACATTGGTATAAGTTCTTCTCTTTCTCCCACTCATATTTGCTCGAGTCTTGTGATGGATAGGCAAGGCATTTCATCTCCGGTCCACGACAACAACGACGGCGTGAACAACTACATCAACAAAGCGTCCATCTTCGATTTACAACGACAAATGCAAGGCGCACAATCGAGATTGCGAGAGTGCATCGAGAACATCTCCATCGACATTCGTCACTCGGAAGCAAGGAAAAGGGACTACATCGACAAGAAGCTTTCCGCACATAAAGAGGAGCAAGATGCAAGGATGGAGGAGATTAGAGCCTTGATCAAGTCTTCTTCCCCTTCGTCATCCTCAAGGCGACGACATTCAAGCCACAAGTCTTCGGAGCATAAAAAGATGCAAGTGCAAATCGTCCTCGTCCACATCTACATGGCGACCCCCATCACGTTCGTGACCAACATCATCATGAAGGGCAAGTCACCTCCAAGCATCATGTGCACGACGACGACGAACGACATCTTTTACGAGCTCAAGCACGACAACGACATCATCATGAAGATACTCCACAAGCGCAAATGCACAAGTCCCAACAAGCCCTACTTCACGCCAAGTCCAAGCTTCATGAGCAAAAGAGAAGACCACGAGATCAGCACCACCAAGACGGAGTTACGACTACATCAACCATTTCGGCGTCTTCGTCTTTGGACGTACGGCATCTTCGCCTACTTCCCATGAGTTCGCCTACATCGACATCCTCAACAACAAGGCGACCACATACAAGTGAGGGCGACACTTCCATCTTCAGAAGCCCCTCCAGGAAGATGGCCAAGCATGGGAAACTCCCTTCGGTCATGGAGACGAGCTATGAGGTGCCACATCATATGGGCCTCCAACACCAAGACGGTGACAAGACGGTCGAGCAAGGGCCATCCCCTTCGACCACGGCGACGAGCGTGAACCTCTTCAACAACATGAAGATGGCGCCCACATTGGACTCATACTACGAGTCAAGCTATGCGACCGCGCATGGAGACATTTGCACCTACATCTCTCCGACACCCACATATGTTGAGATGCCCCATTTGTCATGTGAGAGAGCCACCACCCCATGAGTGACATGAGTGACTCCACCATACGTGACATTGAGAGCATTTCCTATGAGAGGATGAGTGTGACCACCACTAGCCCCACACATGAGAGCATGCCACACATCCTATGTGAGGTTGAGCTCCATTTGTGATAGAGGCGGGGGTGTCCCGATCTTTCGATGAGATGATAACTATCGATTTGGTGAAGATGACTTTGACGATCCGACTACAAACGTGCACGACGTTGCGCCTTAGCAATCGCTAAACCAACTCTGAGAGGTTATTGACCACGCCGGAGCACAATCAACCTGACCACGAAGGTCTATTCCTGGAAGCAATCGAAGAACAAGCAAGAATATGATAAAAGCAATCTGAATATTGCGAGTATATATGAAGTATTGATAAAGGTGGGGATCCGTAAGCGGTCTTGGTCTGGTCGTTGAACACAAACGAAGTACACGAAGTTGCAATGGCTAACTTTTAACTAAACAAATCCCAAGGAAAAGCTACTAGATGGATCTACTTATATAGGAGCAAGGGGTGGCGGCCAAGGAGGTGGGAGGACGTCCCAAGGCAGCCTAAAACTAAATCTAGGTCGTACAAGGCCAATGGGCCCAAGTGGAGGTGATGTAACACCTTTGGACTTGTAGTTTGACTTGGATTCTGTTGCAGCATCAGATTGTTTCGTCCACAACTCAACGCTCCGGACGAATTTGAAGGTGATTCCAATTGGGTTGGAAAGTGCACGAAATCTAGTTTCCAACAAAAAAAGAATCACCCAATTCGGAGTCCGTATGAAAAACTTGTGTGCATTTTGAGTCAGGTACGTCTGTGCAGTCCGAATCTGAATCCAGAACGTGAGAGACTTGGACTCTATCTTCTCTTGGGCCAAAAGTGACGTGAGAGAACTTTTTGGACAGCAAATAAACATCTCTTTCTTCCTTATCTTCATATGTGGATTGTACAAATGTTCCATACACCTGCAATTAGACAAAACACAAAAGTGTGTGAAGTATTTTTGTTCTGGATAACATAAATAGATTATTGAATAGTTTGCACTAGAAATCACCTGACAAATATGCATATATGCAATATTTTTGGTCATATCCAAGGTAGTCATGTCCTCATCATCCTCCCCTTCTTGAAAATAAAGCCGTCCTCGGCGTTGCTTAATCTGAAATGTGGCTAACAAAAGAGACAAGGTGTACATGTTGTATATGTATATGTCATCCATTTTTACTTCCCTTGATTTTTGCATATATGACACATGAATAGATGAGTAACTTGCATAGTTCATAAAATCTAAAGCCAAAAAATTAGCACAAGAAGTAGAAGGCATGAAAATATTGCAACTCAGTTTGCACATATAAGTGAAGCTCTTATTCATTTCAAAAGATTGACAATGTTCATCATTAAACCATCCCAACATTGGTGAATAAACCTTACTTGCATCAAATTTACATGCTACAACATGCTTAAATAAGCAAACATGCAATAAGTCATTCAACACAGAATCATCACCAAGATTAGAGGTCATATCAAAATGATTGAACATTGGTTCTTTTGCATCAATAGTTAATTCAATGGGTGCACTCAAAATTGTTGGTATTTCAGTTGTTTGATCACATGGCAAAGTAAAATTATCAACGTAGTCCTCTAAAATAGGTGGTGTGATCAAAGTAGTGGGTAGCTCATCAGATGGTGCATTCAAATTGACAAGGCATTCATCATTCTCATGTAGAGATGGAAGATCAGTACCTTTGTCATTACCTCTTATGATCAACTCAGATGATGTAGCCACTCTCGGGGGCAATGTGTCACATGGTGGAGGTGATGTAGTCCTGACAACAACGGATGTGGTTGTCATAATATGCCTAGTAGTTGAAGGAACAATCATATCAACTCTTGGAATGTGCACCGTGCGCTTGTTCTCCTCGTGGCCAACATGTCGTTTTATTTCCTGTTCAGCTTTGCAAGCAAGATGAAACAAATGGTCCATAGGATAGCACTCTTCATGAATTAGTATCTCTTGAATATCACGGTTTAATCCTCCCCAAAATCTATCCATAAAATCATCTTCACTTTCTTCTAAAGAGGAATGCAACAAGGTAGTTTGTAAATCATCATAATATTTTGTTACAGTTTCACTACCTTGTTTTAAGTGTTGCAACTTCTTAATCATGTCACGAGTATAATAAGCAGGGACGAAAGTATGTCGCATGGCAAGTTTCAAATCATCCCAAGTAGTAGGTATATAATCAGGGTGTAACCGACAATATTCACTCCACCAAACCAAAGCATAACCAGTGAAAGAACCAACCGCAACCTTAACCTTTTTATGTTCATCGAAATTATGGGAAGCAAATATATTTTTTATGTCGAACTCCCATTCAATATATAAAGCAGGTTTAAAACGGCCATTAAATGGTGGTATAGATACATTAACCTGATCATGTGCATTTGGATGTTTGTGCACCTCTCGTGACGGTTGTGGTATTTGCAAAGGTGGTGGCACGTCTCCCGCGATCGACAAAGCCCATGAATTGACTCTGGATCCTGTCATGATTAGTAGAACAAGAAACAAAACCCAAAAATAATGTTCCTATAACTACTAGGATGTGGTGGTAAAACGCTCACGGTAAAGCAAATATCAATGTCTTACAAGTTCTTACCATGCAGCAGGCGGTGATCGGCAACCAGCGGTGTCAAGTAACTCCGAATATTGAGTAAAGCGATTGCCAGGGGAGCGTACGTATACACGGTGTAGAAATATGTGGAGCTGGGTTGGCTATATATGGTAGCAAAAGATTAGCAATAATCAATTCAAAGATGCAATGTTGAATAAACGCTCAACGACGGTACTGTGCTGGTCCTAGGCTAGACCGAACTAGAGACGCGAGCCTAGAACACTAATGAGGTCACGGCGTAGCACAACTAGCATCAATGAAGGATACTAAGTAGCTCTTGACAGCAAGATATAAGTGAAGATCACAACGGTAGTGAAGATAATGATGAAAAACAAGTGCCAAGCAGGATATACAACAACTTTGTCTCCAACTTTCCTCTGAAAAAGTTTGTGCCGATTTTTTTTGATTTTTTTTCTCTTTTTCTCTGACTTTTTTTCTCTGACTTTTTTTCTCTGACTTTTTTTCTCGTTTTTTTTTTCTCTCTTTTTTTCTCCCTCTTTCCAAAACAAACTAGATAAGACGCAGATTGGATCAAGCGAAGATGTGAACGATCTCAACTATTATTATGACAATGAATGGTGGGTAGCACGTGGTGGAAATTGATGGATGGATGGTGGACAGCGGAAGAGATAATGATGCAGCGGTGGCGTGACTAATGTGAACAGAACTCGAAACTCTAAACGAACTAGACACTAAGACCAGCAACTCGACACAACGATGCAACCGATAATTCAACTATGCAAGCAATGAAAAGAAAATTGCAAAGGCTCAGACTGGCTTGGACCAAGGATGAATAGATCTAACTCTTTTTTTGTGGCTTTTTCTTGGATAATAGGTAAGAAAATAAATCTAATCTAGGAAAACTGGAAATTCTCACCGAGCAACCTGAAAACTGATACCACTTGATAGAGGCGGGGGTGTCCCGATCTTTCGATGAGATGATAACTATCGATTTGGTGAAGATGACTTTGACGATCCGACTACAAACGTGCACGACATTGCGCCTTAGCAATCGCTAAACCAACTCTGAGAGGTTATTGACCACGCCGAAGCACAATCAACCTGACCACGAAGGTCTATTCCTGCAAGCAATCGAAGAACAAGCAAGAATATGATAAAAGCAATCTGAATATTGCGAGTATATATGAAGTATTGATAAAGGTGGGAATCCGTAAGCGGTCTTGGTCTGGTCGTTGAACACAAACGAAGTACACGAAGTTGCAATGGCTAACTTTTAACTAAACAAATCCCAAGGAAAAGTTACTAGATGGATCTACTTATATAGGAGCAAGGGGTGGCGGCCAAGGAGGTGGAAGGACGTCCCAAGGCAGCCTAAAACTAAATCTAGGTCGTACAAGGCCAATGGGCCCAAGTGGAGGTGATGTAACACCTTTGGACTTGTAGTTTGACTCGGATTCTGCTGCAGCATCAGATTATTTCGTCCACAACTCAACGCTCCGGACGAATTTGAAGGTGATTCCAATTGGGTTGGAAAGTGCACGAAATCTAGTTTCCAACAAAAAAAGAATCACCCAATTCTGAGTCCGTATGAAAAACTTGTGTGCGTTTTGAGTCAGGTACGTCTGTGCAGTCCGAATCTGAATCCAGAACGTGAGAGACTTGGACTCTATCTTCTCTTGGGCCAAAAGTGACGTGAGAGAACTTTTTGGACAGCAAATAAACATCTCTTTCTTCCTTATCTTCATATGTGGATTGTACAAATGTCCCATACACCTGCAATTAGACAAAACACAAAAGTGTGTGAAGTATTTTTGTTCTGGATAACATAAATAGATTATTGAATAGTTTGCACTAGAAATCACCTGACAAATATGCATATATGCAATATTTTTGGTCATATCCAAGGTAGTCATGTCCTCATCAATTTGAGTGACTCCACCAACCATATGAGTGAGAGCATCCTGGAGGGAGTGAGTGAGCCACAACACGTAGTGAGTGAGGTAGTTGAGACGGCATGTGAGGCCACTATGATTTCTAACGACTTAACCTCTACTCCTAGTGTGTTTTCTTCTTTGGTGCTAGGTCTCCTACATGACGACATGCCTAACCCCGACGAGTCCATCCCTCCAATGGGAAAACCGATGGCCATGGTGGACGATGATGCACCCCCCACATGGTTCCATCAAGATGACGATTACCATGACTTGGTGTTCAACACCTCACCTACAACACATGAGCGACGCTCCAAAGGTAACATAGGTGATGGTGCTTCTCTTGTCCCACTAGTGGACTCTCTTACCAATGATTGCTCCCATGATGTTGACCCAACTATTTCCATGCTTCATGCTAGTGAGACTTCTTCATGCCTTGACTTACCTATTTATGATGAATATGATGATGAGCATGTTGAGTTGCCTAGTTGTGATGCTATGCTCCATAGGATATCATGTGAAAATTCTTTTGGGCACATCATGTTTGACAATCCATTGAACTTGTCATATGCTATGAGTGAGATCTCCCATATTGCATCATTACAATCTCAACATAGTAACTATGCATGCCCCATTAAAATCAATCCCATTTGCACTTATGGCATAGATGACGAGATGATGGTCATTGGCTTTTGCTTCTCTTGTGATGATATTGCCATGCTTCCTTTACATGATTTGCGCAATTCATCTACTATGTCATGCCATGATCACATTGTTCCAAATATGCATTGTGTTGGATGTTGTCAATATTCTCCATGTGACGTTTCCACTAATTCTCATGAGGAGACCCCCATAGTTTCCTCATACATATTAGGAGATCTTGATGCATTTCATACTTTGATGAGGACATGACTACCTTGGATATGACCAAAAATATTGCATATATGCATATTTGTCAGGTGATTTCTAGTGCAAACTATTCAATAATCTATTTATGTTATCCAGAACAAAAATACTTCACACACTTTTGTGTTTTGTCTAATTGCAGGTGTATGGGACATTTGTACAATCCACATATGAAGATAAGGAAGAAAGAGATGTTTATTTGCTGTCCAAAAAGTTCTCTCACGTCACTTTTGGCCCAAGAGAAGATAGAGTCCAAGTCTCTCACGTTCTGGATTCAGATTCAGACTGCACAGATGTACCTCACTCAAAACGCACACAAGTTTTTCATACGGACTCCGAATTGAGTGATTCTTTTTTTGTTGGAAACTAGATTTCGTGCACTTTCCAACCCAATTGGAATCACCTTCAAATTCGTCCGGAGCATTGAGTTGTGGACGAAACAATCTGATGCTGCAGCAGAATCCGAGTCAAACTACAAGTCCAAAGGTGTTACATCACCTCCACTTGGGCCCATTGGCCTTGTACGACCTAGATTTAGTTTTAGGCTGCCTTGGGACGTCCTCCCACCTCCTTGGCCGCCACCCCTTGCTCCTATATAAGTAGATCCATCTAGTAGCTTTTCCTTGGGATTTGTTTAGTTAAAAGTTAGCCATTGCAACTTCGTGTACTTCGTTTGTGTCCAACGACCAGACCAAGACCGCTTACGGATCCCCACCTTTATCAATACTTCATATATACTCGCAATATTCAGATTGCTTTTATCATATTCTTGCTTGTTCTTCGATTGCTTGCAGGAATAGACCTTCGTGGTCAGGTTGATTGTGCTCCGGCGTGGTCAATAACCTCTCAGAGTTGGTTTAGCGATTGCTAAGGCGCAACGTCGTGCACGTTTGTAGTCGGATCGTCAAAGTCATCTTCACCAAATCGATAGTTATCATCTCATCGAAAGATCGGGACACCGTTGCCTCTATCAAGTGGTATCAGTTTTCAGGTTGCTCGGTGAGAATTTCCAGTTTTCCTAGATTAGATTTATTTTCTTACCTATTGTCCAAGAAAAAGCCACAAAAAAGAGTTAGATCTATTCATCCTTGGTCCAAGCCAGTCTGAGCCTTTGCAATTTTCTTTTCATTGGTTGCATAGTTGAATTATCGGTTGCATCGTCGTGTCGAGTTGCTGGTCTTAGTGTCTAGTTGGTTTAGAGTTTCGAGTTCTGTTCACATTAGTCACGCCACCGCTGCATCATTATCTCTTCCGCTGTCCACCACCCATCCATCAATTTCCACCACGTGCTACCCACCATTCATTGTCATAATAATAGTTGAGATCGTTCACATCTTCACTTGATCCAATCTGCATCTTATCTAGTTTGTTTTGGAAAGAGGGAGAAAAAAAAGAGAGAAAAAAACGAGAGAAAAAAAGAGAAAAAAAAGTCAGAGAAAAAAAAGGAGAAAAAAAATCAAAAAAATCGGCACAAACTTTTTCAGAGGAAAGTTGGAGACAAAGTTGTTGTATATCCTGCTTGGCAGTTGTTTTTCATCATTATCTTCACTGCCGTTGTGATCCTCACTTATATCTTGCTGTCAAGAGCTACTTAGTATCCTTCATTGATGCTAGTTGTGCTACGCCGTGACCTCATTAGTGTTCTAGGCTCGCGTCTCTAGTCCGGTCTAGCCTAGGACCAGCACAGTACCGTCGTTGAGCGTTTATTCAACATTGCATCTTTGAATTGATTATTGCTAATCTTTTGCTACCATATATAGCCAACCCAGCTCCACATATTTCTACACCGTGTATACGTACGCTCCCCTGGCAATCGCTTTACTCAATATTCGGAGTTACTTGGCACCGCTGGTTGCCGATCACCGCCTGCTGCATGGTAAGAACTTGTAAGACATTGATATTTGCTTTACTGTGAGCGTTTTACCACCACATCCTAGTAGTTATAGGAACATTATTTTGGGGTTTTGTTTCTTGTTCTAGTAATCATGACAGGATCCAGAGTCAATTCATGGGCTTTGTCGATCGCGGGAGACGTGCCACCACCTTTGCAAATACCACAACCGTCACGAGAGGTGCACAAACATCCAAATGCACATGATCAGGTTAATGTATCTATACCACCATTTAATGGCCGTTTTAAACCTGCTTTATATATTGAATGGGAGTTCGACATAAAAAATATATTTGCTTCCCATAATTTCGATGAACATAAAAAGGTTAAGGTTGCGGTTGGTTCTTTCACTGGTTATGCTTTGGTTTGGTGGAGTGAATATTGTCGGTTACACCCTGATTATATACCTACTACTTGGGATGATTTGAAACTTTCCATGCGACATACTTTCGTCCCTGCTTATTATACTCGTGACATGATTAAGAAGTTGCAACACTTAAAACAAGGTAGTGAAACTGTAACAAAATATTATGATGATTTACAAACTACCTTGTTGCATTCCTCTTTAGAAGAAAGTGAAGATGATTTTATGGATAGATTTTGGGGAGGATTAAACCGTGATATTCAAGAGATACTAATTCATGAAGAGTGTTATCCTATGGACCATTTGTTTCATCTTGCTTGCAAAGCTGAACAGGAAATAAAACAACGTGTTGGCCACGAGGAGAACAAGCGCACGGTGCACATTCCAAGAGTTGATATGATTGTTCCTTCAACTACTAGGCATACTATGACAACCACATCCGTTGTTGTCAGGACTACATCACCTCCACCATGTGACACATCGCCCCCGAGAGTGGCTACATCATCTGAGTTGATCATAAGAGGTAATGACAAAGGTACTGATCTTCCATCTCTACATGAGAATGATGAATGCCTTGTCAATTTGAATGCACCATCTGATGAGCTACCCACTACTTTGATCACACCACCTATTTTAGAGGACTACGTTGATAATTTGACTTTGCAATGTGATCAAACAACTGAAATACCAACAATTTTGAGTGCACCCATTGAATTAACTATTGATGCAAAAGAACCAATGTTTAATCATTTTGATATGACCTCTAATCTTGGTGATGATTCTGTGTTGAATGACTTATTGCATGTTTGCTTATTTAAGCATGTTGTAGCATGTAAATTTGATGCAAGTAAGGTTTATTCACCAATGTTGGGATGGTTTAATGATGAACATTGTCAATCTTTTGAAATGAATAAGAGCTTCACTTATATGTGCAAACTGAGTTGCAATATTTTCATGCCTTCTACTTCTTGTGCTAATTTTTTGGCTTTAGATTTTATGAACTATGCAAGTTACTCATCTATTCATGTGTCATATATGCAAAAATCAAGGGAAGTAAAAATGGATGACATATACATATACAACATGTACACCTTGTCTCTTTTGTTAGCCACATTTCAGATTAAGCAACGCCGAGGACGGCTTTATTTTCAAGAAGGGGAGGATGATGAGGACATGAATACCTTGGATATGACCAAAAATATTGCATATATGCATATTTGTCAGGTGATTTCTAGTGCAAACTATTCAATAATCTATTTATGTTATCCAGAACAAAAATACTTCACACACTTTTGTGTTTTGTCTAATTGCAGGTGTATGGGACATTTGTACAATCCACATATGAAGATAAGGAAGAAAGAGATGTTTATTTGCTGTCCAAAAAGTTCTCTCACGTCACTTTTGGCCCAAGAGAAGATAGAGTCCAAGTCTCTCACGTTCTGGATTCAGATTCGGACTGCACAGATGTACCTGACTCAAAACGCACACAAGTTTTTCATACGGACTCCGAATTGAGTGATTCTTTTTTTGTTGGAAACTAGATTTCGTGCACTTTCCAACCCAATTGGAATCACCTTCAAATTCGTCCGGAGCATTGAGTTGTGGACGAAACAATCTGATGCTGCAGCAGAATCCGAGTCAAACTACAAGTCCAAAGGTGTTACATCACCTCCACTTGGGCCCATTGGCGTTGTACGACCTAGATTTAGTTTTAGGCTGCCTTGGGACGTCCTCCCAACTCCTTGGCCGCCACCCCTTGCTCCTATATAAGTAGATCCATCTAGTAGCTTTTCCTTGGGATTTATTTAGTTAAAAGTTAGCCATTGCAACTTCGTGTACTTCGTTTGTGTCCAACGACCAGACCAAGACCGCTTACGGATCCCCACCTTTATCAATACTTCATATATACTCGCAATATTCAGATTGCTTTTATCATATTCTTGCTTGTTCTTCGATTGCTTGCAGGAATAGACCTTCGTGGTCAGGTTGATTGTGCTCCGGCGTGGTCAATAACCTCTCAGAGTTGGTTTAGCGATTGCTAAGGCGCAACGTCGTGCACGTTTGTAGTCGGATCGTCAAAGTCATCTTCACCAAATCGATAGTTATCATCTCATCGAAAGATCGGGACACCATTGCCTCTATCAAGTGGTATCAGTTTTCAGGTTGCTCGGTGAGAATTTCCAGTTTTCCTAGATTAGATTTATTTTCTTACCTATTGTCCAAGAAAAAGCCACAAAAAAGAGTTAGATCTATTCATCCTTGGTCCAAGCCAGTCTGAGCCTTTGCAATTTTCTTTTCATTGGTTGCATAGTTAAATTATCGGTTGCATCGTCGTGTCGAGTTGCTGGTCTTAGTGTCTAGTTGGTTTAGAGTTTCGAGTTCTGTTCACATTAGTCACGCCACCGCTGCATCATTATCTCTTCCGCTGTCCACCACCCATCCATCAATTTCCACCACGTGCTACCCACCATTCATTGTCATAATAATAGTTGAGATCGTTCACATCTTCACTTGATCCAATCTGCATCTTATCTAGTTTGTTTTGGAAAGAGGGAGAAAAAAAAGAGAGAAAAAAAAGAGAGAAAAAAAAGAGAAAAAAAAGTCAGAGAAAAAAAAGGAGAAAAAAAATCAAAAAAATCGGCACAAACTTTTTCAGAGGAAAGTTGGAGACAAAGTTGTTGTATATCCTGCTTGGTAGTTGTTTTTCATCATTATCTTCACTGCCGTTGTGATCCTCACTTATATCTTGCTGTCAAGAGCTACTTAGTATCCTTCATTGATGCTAGTTGTGCTACGCCGTGACCTCATTAGTGTTCTAGGCTCGCGTCTCTAGTCCGGTCTAGCCTAGGACCAGCACAGTACCGTCGTTGAGCGTTTATTCAACATTGCATCTTTGAATTGATTATTGCTAATCTTTTGCTACCATATATAGCCAACCCAGCTCCACATATTTCTACACCGTGTATACGTACGCTCCCCTGGCAATCGCTTTACTCAATATTCGGAGTTACTTGGCACCGCTGGTTGCCGATCACCGTCTGCTGCATGGTAAGAACTTGTAAGACATTGATATTTGCTTTACTGTGAGCGTTTTACCACCACATCCTAGTAGTTATAGGAACATTATTTTGGGGTTTTGTTTCTTGTTCTACTAATCATGACAGGATCCAGAGTCAATTCATGGGCTTTGTCGATCGCGGGAGACGTGCCACCACCTTTGCAAATACCACAACCGTCACGAGAGGTGCACAAACATCCAAATGCACATGATCAGGTTAATGTATCTAAACCACCATTTAATGGCCGTTTTAAACCTGCTTTATATATTGAATGGGAGTTCGACATAAAAAATATATTTGCTTACCATAATTTCAATGAACATAAAAAGGTTAAGGTTGCGGTTGGTTCTTTCACTGGTTATGCTTTGGTTTGGTGGAGTGAATATTGTCGGTTACACCCTGATTATATACCTACTACTTGGGATGATTTGAAACTTTCCATGCGACATACTTTCGTCCCTGCTTATTATACTCGTGACATGATTAAGAAGTTGCAACACTTAAAACAAGGTAGTGAAACTGTAACAAAATATTATGATGATTTACAAACTACCTTGTTGCATTCCTCTTTAGAAGAAAGTGAAGATGATTTTATGGATAGATTTTGGGGAGGATTAAACCGTGATATTCAAGAGATACTAATTCATGAAGAGTGTTATCCTATGGACCATTTGTTTCATCTTGCTTGCAAAGCTGAACAGGAAATAAAACAACGTGTTGGCCACGAGGAGAACAAGCGCACGGTGCACATTCCAAGAGTTGATATGATTGTTCCTTCAACTACTAGGCATACTATGACAACCACATCCGTTGTTGTCAGGACTACATCACCTCCACCATGTGACACATCGCCCCCGAGAGTGGCTACATCATCTGAGTTGATCATAAGAGGTAATGACAAAGGTACTGATCTTCCATCTCTACATGAGAATGATGAATGCCTTGTCAATTTGAATGCACCATCTGATGAGCTACCCACTACTTTGATCACACCACCTATTTTAGAGGACTACGTTGATAATTTGACTTTGCCATGTGATCAAACAACCGAAATACCAACAATTTTGAGTGCACCCATTGAATTAACTATTGATGCAAAAGAACCAATGTTTAATCATTTTGATATGACCTCTAATCTTGGTGATGATTCTGTGTTGAATGACTTATTGCATGTTTGCTTATTTAAGCATGTTGTAGCATGTAAATTTGATGCAAGTAAGGTTTATTCACCAATGTTGGGATGGTTTAATGATGAACATTGTCAATCTTTTGAAATGAATAAGAGCTTCACTTATATGTGCAAACTGAGTTGCAATATTTTCATGCCTTCTACTTCTTGTGCTAATTTTTTGGCTTTAGATTTTATGAACTATGCAAGTTACTCATCTATTCATGTGTCATATATGCAAAAATCAAGGGAAGTAAAAATGGATGACATATACATATACAACATGTACACCTTGTCTCTTTTGTTAGCCACATTTCAGATTAAGCAACGCCGAGGACGGCTTTATTTTCAAGAAGGGGAGGATGATGAGGACATGACTACCTTGGATATGACCAAAAATATTGCATATATGCATATTTGTCAGGTGATTTCTAGTGCAAACTATTCAATAATCTATTTATGTTATCCAGAACAAAAATACTTCACACACTTTTGTGTTTTGTCTAATTGCAGGTGTATGGGACATTTGTACAATCCACATATGAAGATAAGGAAGAAAGAGATGTTTATTTGCTGTCCAAAAAGTTCTCTCACGTCACTTTTGGCCCAAGAGAAGATAGAGTCCAAGTCTCTCACGTTCTGGATTCAGATTCGGACTGCACAGATGTACCTGACTCAAAACGCACACAAGTTTTTCATACGGACTCCGAATTGAGTGATTCTTTTTTTGTTGGAAACTAGATTTCGTGCACTTTTCAACCCAATTGGAATCACCTTCAAATTCGTCCGGAGCATTGAGTTGTGGACGAAACAATCTGATGCTGCAGCAGAATCCGAGTCAAACTACAAGTCCAAAGGTGTTACATCACCTCCACTTGGGCCCATTGGCGTTGTACGACCTAGATTTAGTTTTAGGCTGCCTTGGGACGTCCTCCCAACTCCTTGGCCGCCACCCCTTGCTCCTATATAAGTAGATCCATCTAGTAGCTTTTCCTTGGGATTTATTTAGTTAAAAGTTAGCCATTGCAACTTCGTGTACTTCGTTTGTGTCCAACGACCAGACCAAGACCGCTTACGGATCCCCACCTTTATCAATACTTCATATATACTCGCAATATTCAGATTGCTTTTATCATATTCTTGCTTGTTCTTCGATTGCTTGCAGGAATAGACCTTCGTGGTCAGGTTGATTGTGCTCCGGCATGGTCAATAACCTCTCAGAGTTGGTTTAGCGATTGCTAAGGCGCAACGTCGTGCACGTTTGTAGTCGGATCGTCAAAGTCATCTTCACCAAATCGATAGTTATCATCTCATCGAAAGATCGGGACACCATTGCCTCTATCATACTTTGCATGATTCCCATGATAGTGTACATCATATGCATTCCATGAATAACAATGCTCTAGATATTGTTCGTGATGCATTACACAATTTGAGTCTCCATTATGCTATACATATTAACAAACCTCTCATGATGGATGACATGTTTCTATATCACGCATCTCATTTATTTGAGCATTGAATATTATGTGCTAACCGACACATGTATGTGCGCATCATGATGGATGATGTGTACATATACCACGCACACACAATTTTCCCTTTGCCTTTGTTTTATGTAGGTACTCATGTATACTCGTGAACCTCTCAATCCCAAGAGTTGACGAAACGAGCTCTGGAGAGCAACAACGGTTTGAGATCCCGTGGACTATCCTTACCACCATTACCTTCGTGCAAGGACTACGCGCATCTCTTCTACTTGGCTCTCACACGGCTATGGGCTATATATCACTTGTCCCTTTATGCCCATACTATTGTGTTCACTTTGCATGTTATGCTTGCTCCTATGCCTTTGCCATGCAATTGTGACCCTTGCTTCCATCTACCCATGATTCGTCATTATGCTACTACTATGTGTATTTGCATGCTTGGTGGAGATCCATGTTGCTTTTGCCATGTTTATCATGTGCCTCATGCTATTGTTGATTCTTGTGTTGGGAAAGTCATGATGTTACATTGCTATTTACATAGGACTTCTTGCTAACACCATGAACCTACTTTCCTCATATCTTGCTTTCCTGCTTGTGATATGTCATGTGCATTATTCATGCCCACTATTTGCACACATGACATGCTTGCCATTATTCCCTCTAGTATGTTGCATCTTCGCACTACTAGCATGCTTGACTTGATCGATATGATTGCTTGCTATGTTGCATCACCCATGTTCCACTATTACTTGCTTTCTTGGGTTGATGACATATATGCTCATGCCTCTCACATGATATATCTTGATCATTGTCTCTTGTGTACATTAGTTGCCTCTTTCATATCCACTTGTATTGAGTGCAACCATACTATGCTTATTGATCTTGGAGACTTTGACACTTTACTTGTGATGCATGCTTGTTTGATTGAGCCTATTGTATTTGGTTGTTATTGCACCATATGCCTCCATATTATGCAATACTCCCTTGTCCTTTCTTATGATGAGCATGATGCATACACTTGTTGGGTATATTACCACTCGAATGATAGGTTTTGCATGTCTTCTAACCACATTTGTTTTTCCAAGTGTTTGTCATGTTCTTTCATTTTGAAGGATTCACAAGGCATTACCGTCATGAGACATATTGGCTATGTGAAGGCATACATGATGTACAACTCCAACATCTTCGGGCACATTCATAAGGTGAACTCCTTATCTTTGAGCCATCCTCAAATACGCATATTGGATGGGTCACTCTTTCATTGTTGTTTCCTTCTTGTTGTCTACATGATACATCTCGTGATCGGAGGAGCAACATTGGAGATTTGCTACATGGACCTACACATTGAGGAGCGCTCACACTTATTGGATGCACCTTCGGAATTCCACTCATGCCTCGACATCGAGCATTGGTACACCAACACCTCCATATTTGTTGATTGTGCTCCTACATGTCATGCTCGATGGACATTTCATACTCACCACAAGTTTGCACCCCATGCATGGATTGACTCACATTATGCTTGTCTTGTTGCATCTATTTCCATGTCATCCATGATATATGAGCTTATGCACTTCCTTAGCAAATTTGTTGTGATCTACCTTGATGGCATATTCATACATCATTATCATATCGTCCACCATCAACATGATGGGTGGATTGCTTGTTGGCTATCACTTGACTAGGAGACATAGGTCGTAGCACATACTCCTTCCCTTTCATCTTGAAGCTATAGTGATTGGTACGCCCATTGTGGATGACACCACGGTCGAATTGCCATGGTCGACCAAGAAGGAGGTGGAAAACTGTCATTGGGACCACATCACACTCCAAAGTGTCTTCATATGCACCAATTTTGAAGGAGCCATTGAACCTTGTAGGGGTGCGGGTGCTTCTTCTTGACCAATTGAAGCCTGGAGCATAGTTCTTCACTTGCCAAGTTGTGGCAACTACCTCCGTCGATGATGACCTTGACGAACCTTCCATTGATGCCGGCCTTTGTGTGGAAGATGTGGCATCATTGGTCTTCTTCTTGTTGATGTTGAAGAGTCAAGACCTTGGAGACAACAAGAGCGGGGCTCGTATGTTCATCACAAAAGACTTGGTCATCTTCATCTTCATTCACTCGCCTATGCATGGCCACTTGATCAATAGCTTCCATTTCATCTTCACTCATTGAGTCGTAGGTGCCATCGTCGTTGAGGATCATGGTGCGCTTGTTCGTGCATTCGTAGGACTTATGGCCTCGGCCGCCGCAAGTGAAACACTTGAAGGAGCTTGTCTTGACGGTCTCATCGGTCGGAGTAGATGAAGAAGCACGCGGCTTGAAGTTGCTTGTAGTAGGAGGAAGACGACTTGAACTTGACGAATGTTTCTTGTAACTTGACTTGTCGTCGTTGCTTGGAAAAGGCTTGGTTGATGTCAAAGTTGGAGTAGTTGTTGAAGCTTGGGTATTGGAGAAGCCGTATGTCTTGGATATACTTGGTGTACTTGAAGTCATCTTGCACTTGACGTTTCGCCTTTGTAGCTTGATGCACGAGCTCAATGAGGTTGGAATAGGGTTGGAAGTCGGCAATCTTCTTGATGGGATGATTGAGTCCATTCAAGAATCGTGCCATTGTTTGCTCATCATCTTCCGTGACATTGGCTCGAATCATGGCTATCACCATTTCCTTGTAGAATTCTTCAACACACTTTGTTCCTTGCTTGAGGAGTTGTAGCTTCTTGAAGAGATCACGGTTGTAGTAGGTTGGTACAAAACGTGCTCGCATGACATCCTTCATTTGAGCCCAAGTGGTGATTGGAGGTTAACCTCTTGCTTGTCGGCGCTCAAGGACTTGTTCCCAACATATGAGCACATAGTCTTGGAACTCAAGTGATGCCATAGCGATCTTCTTCTCTTCCTCATAGTTGTGCAAACTAAAGATTTTGTCGATCTTCAATGCCCATGAGAGGTATTCTTCGGGATCATTGCTTCCATTGAACTTGGGCATTATGAATTTGAGCTTGCCATAGCGTTGCTCTTCATTGTGTTGTCGATGGTGAACTTGAGGTGGAGGAGGGTAATTATCCTCATATTGCTCTTGGCGTGGAGGAAGTCCATGATCAACTTGCTCTTGTTGAACTTGAGGTTGAGGTGGAGCTTGACGAGCTTCTGGAGGGGCTTGAGGAACTTGACGTTGCACGCGCGGTTGGTAGTTCCTCTCTTGGATTTCTTCTCGAAGGGCTTCCTCTTGATTGTGCCGTGCGCGATTGCGGTTGGCGATGGCTCGACTTGATTCTTGAAGGGCACGTTCCGCCTCAAGAGCTTGTGCTTCTCATTGTTGTTGTTGAAGACGTTGAGCCTTGGCGTCTTGTTGCTCTTGGTGTAGACGCGCTCGTTCTTCTTCTTCTTGGCGATGAAGACGTTGTCGTTCTTGAGCTTGAGTAAAAGTGACTTGGTTTGAGTGAGGACGAGGGACTTGCTCATCGACTTGCTCTTGTGAATGCTTGACGTGTAGCGGGTTGCGAGATGCATGACGGTCTTGACGCGCGGCTTGTCGAAGAGTGTTCAATGACGGTGTACTTGAGCCGAAGAAGGAGTCGTCGGAGTGTCGACTTGAGTGACTCCGTCTTGAGTATGAAGAAGTTGAAGGAGGACGATTCACCAACAAGGCGCGGATCTCGTCCATTCTTGCATCATTATCTTGCTTGTGAGCATCGAGCTTGTTGTCGAAGTAGTCTCTTGTACGTTGCTCGGAGAGTCGCAAGTCGGTGGCGAGGTTGTCGATGCGGTCGTTCATTGCTTGTTGCTCTTGATGTAACGCTCGTTGTGCACCAAAGAGGTGGCTCTTGGTGACGTATGATGACATGTCGACGTCTTGCTCGATGAAGAGTGGGTTGGTAGAAGTACTTGGCCTATCCATTATTCCAAGCAAAATGTGAGTGGTAGAAGGAGAAGAACTTATACCAATGTACCTTCGACCGACATTGATGATGAATCAAGTTCACTCAAATGCGGACAATGAAATAGCACTATTGGTACCAATTCTTGTCGGTTCTCACACCTACTTGTGGTGGAGCTTGGTTAGGATGGTGGCACAAAATTGATTGCAATCGTTAGTTTGACTCAAAGATGTTGAAAAAGATTCGCAAATTCGCAAATGCAACAAGTAGACCAAGCAAGTAGTGGTACACGGAAACACACATGCAAATAGATAAGTGGGATTGTGCAACCCAAAAGTGAGCCAAAATGTGGAATCCATGAAAATGCTCTTGTTGCACAATACTAGAGAGATGCTAGCACGATTGCACAATAGGCGGATACGGAGCTTGTGCACGACCTACTAGGCAAAAATGCAACGATCTCTATGCCAAATATGCTATATGTATGCTATTTCGGTGCTATGATCCAAGATGATCTTATATGACAATCTTAATGTAGTATGATGCTATGGTTCTTGCTTATAAGCTCTTTGCTTATCTTTCTTGTTTGCTTAAAAGCTTTGGTGGCTCTTTCACTTTTGAGCTCTTTTCTCATGCAAAACTTCACGAACCAAGATAGCAATTGTGTATGTGATGACAACTTTGTGACACACAAGTGGATCCCAAGATATGCACCACTATGGTATGGTATGTATGCTATGGAGTATGATCACTAATGTGCACAAGTCACGTTGCCGGCAATACTCAATGGCTAGTCTCGATGGGTAAGCAACGCAAAAGTAAGGTTATGTGGTTATCGATGTAATTGCGAGATATGACAAAGATGTTGTCGAGGTTACCGCCCTTGACGATGATGAGTCCTTGGCGAAGATGAGCGGTGGTGATGTTGACGTCGAACCGTACCTATATAGCCGAAACACAATAGGACACGAGAACCACAAGTCAAATTCTCAAAGACCAAAAGCAACAATGGTGGTAGCGGAAAGTGGAGGTGGTATAGCGGATGATGTGGTGAAAGCCCTAGGCAAAGATGCCAACGTTATGAAAATTAGATGGTGTCTAAAGATGTTATAGCCTGACTAGGTGGATGGGGGATGTCAATAGCTTCTCAACGAGCTAAAGAACGGGAAAATCGTCTCCGGATGTGGAAGTTATGGTGAAAATGGTGAAACTCGGAAAGCTGAAACTGGCCTGGGCGGTAGTACCGCTCGGAAGGGCGGTAGTATCGCTCGTGTCGGGATTCTTCAACTGTTTCGGCTGAAACAGGGCTTGGCGGTAGTACCGTTCGCGGGGTGGTAGTACCGCTTGTGGTTCTCAGCGGTAGTACCGCTTGGAGGGCGGTAGTACCACTCGTGTCGGGATTTTCTCGACTGCTCAAATCGTTGCGCGATTTTGGGGCGAAATGGATGATTTCGGGGTCAAAATTCGATGGATTCTGTGGATGGAAAGAGGTGAAACTTGGGGAGATGCTAGATCGACTCGAAACCAAGCAAATCCACGGATCAAAATCAACAAAACATCATCAAACCAACAAATCACAAAAAGAATTGGGGCTATTTTTTGGTGGGGATTTTCGGATTTAGGACGAAAACAACAAAATCAAGCTAGAAAAGGTAGGGGCTCCGAAAACGTGATCAACATGGCTCATGATACCAAGATGATGTAGGGCGGAACCCTATGGTGAAGATCTTTCACGTTTGGAGTGGATCCTACGGGGAATCACGAAGAACACGCGGAAGCACAAAGGGGAAACACGGGGAAAACGAGAGAGAATCACTAAACCAACAAGGAATCAATGACACAAGTGCTAGATCACCGAAAACAAAGAGTAACACATGATCCACAATCAACAAAGGTAAGGATACAAAGGAACCGTTCTTCTCCGTGAGGAGGTCTTGGTGGTCTTCCCTAGAAAGGGGTCTTGAATCCGCTTGGGGGATCTTCTCCGAAGAGGTCGTGAACTCCGAGGAGAAGTTTCCAAGTGGATGAGCAAGGCTCTCACACAAATATCAGCTAAACCAATGCTAACCCTAGAAAGGATGAGGGGAGGGTCTATTTATAGTTTAGGTTCTCGAAGGGGTAAGATGGGGGCGAAATGAGTACATGGGCCTCGGCCCGGAACGCTGCACGCAGGCAGTGCGGTAGTACCGGTCCTATGGGCGGTAGTACCGCTTGAGGTGCTTCAGCGGTAGTACCGCTTGGAGGGACGGTAGTACCGCTCTGGCGCCGTTCGATTCCTGACGTTTGTCGGGTTCGGCGGAAGTAGGACGGATGTCGAGCGGTAGTGCTGCTTGGCTCGGCTCAGCGGTAGTACCGCTCGGCTTGAGCGGTAGTACCGCCCGTTCTGGACTATGCAGCTCCTCCTCTCGCTCTTGATGTCCATCTTGAGATGTAGCTTCTTCTAGGTTGGTTCCTTGTTACCTAAGAACGCAAAGCATTTCCGTTATAGGTAGTAGCCATGTCTCAAGTGGGTCTAAGGGAAGTTCGACAAGGGGAGAGTTAACCTCGGATTGGATGGCACGTGCTCTAGCTCTTGTCATGGGTCCACTTGGAGCTTGAGTAGTCGAAGTAGTATCCATGGGGATGACCGTAGGATGCTCCGCATCAACTTGCTTGCTACCTTACCAAAGTGCTCTATGTGTCCTTAGATACGAAGACCGACGACCACAAGCTGGTGAGGAACACCCCAAAGGAGTTGGAGAAGGACCACAAGGCCACAAGGAGGAAGAAGGAGTGCAACAAGATCAATTCAGCACCTCCCAGGCGACCACGTGCCCACGGGCCTCGAAGACCCCGTGCGCATGGACTACTCAAAGAGCTGGCGCCGGAGCACCCCGTGCGCACGGGCTTGTACCGTGCCCACGGGACCCCCTTGCACACGGTCCCAACTTACCCCGTGTGCACGGGCTCATGAGGATGGACGGCCGAGAGTCACCTGTTGGGCCTCCACTTCGTCCCCTTCATCCACCTACCTATATATCTCACTCTCCCTCACCCATGGAGTTCAAGGCCTCCAAGTGAGAAGATCCACTTGTGGATATCAAGACCTCTTCTTGGAGATGACAATCATCAAGACCTCTCTCCTCATAGGATTGGGATTAACTAGTACTTTGTATCTTTCCTTTGTTGCTCTTGGATCATTGTATCTCTTGTGTGTTCTTGGATCTAGCATATGTGTGATTGGATCAAGTCAATTTGAGTATTTCCCATCTGTTGTGTTCTTGTGTTCATCTTGTTCTTGGGAATTCCCCCTCCAATTCATGAAAGATCTCCCCATAGGGTTCCACCCTACATCATGTGATGCGTGATATAGAAACATGGCATCCATCATGAACGATTTGTTATTATGTATAGCATAATGGAGACTCAAAGGATGCAATGCATCATGAGATATATGTAGAGCATTGTTATTCATGGAATGCATATGGTGCACACAATCATGGGAATCATGCAAAGTATGAAATGCATCAAGATCTCCTAATATGTATGAGGAAACTATGGGGGTCTCCTCATGAGCATTAGTGGAAACATCACATGGAGAATATTGACAACATCCAAAACATTGCATATTAGGTTCTATGTAATCATGGCATGGCATAGTAGATGAATTGCGCAAACCATGTAAAGGAAGCATGGCAATACCATCACATGAAAAACAAAAACCAATGACCATCATCTCGTCATCTATGCCATAAGTGCAAATGGGATTTATTTTAATGGGGCATGCATAGGTACTATCTTGAGATTGAAATGATGCAATATGGGAGATCTCACTCATAACATATGACAAGTTTAAAGGATTATCAAACATGATGCGACCAAAAGAATTTTCACATGATATCCTATGGAGAATAACATCACAAGTAGGCAATTCAACATTCTCATCATCATATTCATCATAAATAGGTGGCATATCGAAACAAGACATCGTATGTGATGAATCCATAGGGTGATCAACATCCTGGGAGCAATCGATGTCAAGAGAGTCCACTAGTGGGACAAGAGAAGCACCATCACCTATGTTACCTTTGGAGCGTCTCTCATGTGTTGTAGGTGAAGTGTCGAAGATCCACTCGTTGTCATCTTCATCTTGATGGAACCATGTGGGGGGTGCATCATCGTCCACCATGGCCATCGGTTTGTCCATTGGATGGATGGACTCATCGAGGGTAGGCATGTCGTCATGTAGGAGACCTAGCACCAAAGAAAACACACTCGGAGTAGAGGTTAAGTCGTTAGATATCATAGTGACCTCACATGCCGGGTCAACTACCTCACTCGCTAAGTGTTGTGGCTCACTCACTCCTTATAGGATGATCTCACTCATATGGTTGGTGGAGTCACTCAAATGGCTCTCAACCTCACATAGGATGTGTGGCATGCTCTCATGTGTGGGGCTAGTGGTGGTCACACTCATCCTCTCATTGGAAATGCTCTCAATGTCATATATGGTGGAGTCACTGATGTAGGGCGGAACCCTAGGGGCCGATCTTTCACGTTTGGAGTGGATCCTACGGGGGAAACACGAAGAACGCGGGGAAAACACAAGGGGAAACACGGGGAGAAACGAGAGAATCACTAAACCGATAAGTAATCGATCACACAAGGGCTAGATCACCGAAAGCATAAGGGAACACATGATCCAAAATCAACAAAGGAAGGATACAAAGGGAACCGTTCATCTCCGTGAGGAGGTCTTGATTGTCTTCTCCGGATGGAGGTCTTGAATCCGAAAGGATCTTCTCGGATGAGCAGAGCTCTGTCTCTAAATGAGCTATCACAATGCTAACCCTAGCTAGGAGGAGGTGGGGGGTATATATAGTGCTAGCCCACGAAGGGGTAAGTGAGAGGGGGATACATGGGCCCTTGGGCCGTTCTCTGCGCACAGGCAGGTGCCGGATGTCCGGGCTGGGGGCCGGATGTCTGGCGGCTCGCGAAGAGCCGGATGTCCGGGCCTCGGCCGGATGTCCGGGCTGGAGTTGTCCGATTCTTCTACTCTCTGGATAGCATGAGCCGGATTTCCGGGCAGGCGCCGGATGTCCGGCCCATCGCAGGGCGCCGGATGTCCGGGGGTCGACCGGATGTCCGACCGCTGTAGAGTCGCCTTGCTTCTGTCTCTCTCTGGTCTTCTTCTGGTTGGTGGCGCCGGATGTCCGGGCTCCTGCCAGATGTCCGGCCGCTGTAGCTCCACGGCGACTCTCCTTGAGGCAGTTCTTGATCCACTTCCGTGTGGACTTGTCGTATGCTTCGAGCATCTCCATGGTTGTCTCTTTGATTCCTAATCATACATAGTGTCTTTGCATTAGGTAGCAACCATGTCTCGCACAAGTGGAAAGGGGAAGCATTTAGGAACGGGTTCACCTTGTGTCCAATGGCGTATGTTAGAGGTCTCGTCATATGTCCTCTTGGGGCTTGGAGAGTATTCGGAGTGTACATGGGGATGAAAGTGGGATGCTCCGCATCATCTCCCCTCCCTTGGGAAAGATCTGACCTCGGATCGTGATCCTCATCACCATGGAAACGGTTGTCGTGGACGGACTTGTAGTTGGACGTAGATGAAGGCATTGCGCAATCCGAGTACTCCAAGGTGTCTCCGGTATGTGGTACATGCAAAATGAGCAAACACAAAGTACACTTGGAAATACAATGGTTAGCGCACACAAAGTGTCCATGAAGTAAATATGAATCCGTTGGGCAAGATTGTGCGTGACAAAGCGCATGAAGCTTATCAAGATGATCTAGAATGATATGCAAAGCATTCATGGGAGCAAATGAAATCATTGTGCACACAAATGTGTTATGAATATGAGCAATGCAACCACGGTGCAAAATGATGTCATAATGGGATGGTTTATCAAATGCATGAACATGGCAATGGATGCATGATCATTATGTATGAATATGCCATCAAGGAAGATCACAACAAATTTGCTAAGGAAGTGAACAAGCTCATATATCATGGATGACATGGGAATACAAGATGCAAGCAGGCAATCATAATGTGAGTCAATCCATGCATGAGGTGCAAACTTGTGGTGAGTATGATATGTCCATCGAGCATGACATGTATGAGCACAATCAACAAATATGGAGGTGTTGGTGTACCAATGCTCGATGTCGTGGCATGAGTAGAGGTTCAAAGATGCATCCCATAAGTCCGGGCGCTCCGCAATGTGAAGGTCCATAGAGCCAATCTCCAATGTCGCTCCGCCGTTCGCGAGATGTATCATGTAGACAACAAGAAGGAAACAACAATGAAAGAGTGACCCATCCAATATGCAAACTTGAGGATGGCTCAAAGGGAAGGAGTTCACCTGATGAATGTTCCCGAAGATGTTGGAGTTGCACATCATGTATGCCTTCACATAACCAATATGTCTCATCACGGTAATGCCTTGTGAATCATTCAAAATGAAAGAACATGACAAACACTCGGAAAAACAAATGAGGTTAGTGGAAATGCAAAACCTATCATTCAAGTGGTAAGATACCCAACAAGTGTGTGCATCATGCTCATCATAAGAAAGTACAAGGGAGCATTTCATAGTATGGAGGCATATGATGCAAGAGCAACCAAATACAAGAGGCTCAATCAAACAAGCATGCATCACAACTAAGGTGTCAAAGTCTCCCAGATCAATAAGCATAGTATGGTTGCACTCAATACAAGTGGATATGAGAGAGGCAACTAATGGACACAAGAGACAATGATCAAGATATATCATGTGAGAGGCATGAGCATATATGTCATCACCCCAAGAAAGCGAGTAAGAGTGGAACATGGGTGATGCAACCAAGCAAGCAATCATAGCAATCAAGTCAAGCAATGATGAGGACATGACTACTTTGGATATGACCAAAAATATTGCATATATGCATATTTGTCAGGTGATTTCTAGTGCAAACTATTCAATAATCTATTTATGTTATCCAGAACAAAAATACTTCACACACTTTTGTGTTTTGTCTAATTGCAGGTGTATGGGACATTTGTACAATCCACATATGAAGATAAGGAAGAAAGAGATGTTTATTTGCTGTCCAAAAAGTTCTCTCACGTCACTTTTGGCCCAAGAGAAGATAGAGTCCAAGTCTCTCACGTTCTGGATTCAGATTCGGACTGCACAGACGTACCTGACTCAAAACGCACACAAGTTTTTCATACGGACTCCGAATTGGGTGATTCTTTTTTTGTTGGAAACTAGATTTCGTGCACTTTCTAACCCAATTGGAATCACCTTCAAATTCGTCCGGAGCGTTGAGTTGTGGACGAAACAATCTGATGCTGCAGCAGAATCCGAGTCAAGCTACAAGTCCAAAGGTGTTACATCACCTCCACTTGGGCCCATTGGCCTTGTACGACCTAGATTTAGTTTTAGGCTGCGTTGGGACGTCCTCCCACCTCCTTGGCCGCCACCCCTTGCTCCTATATAAGTAGTTCCATCTAGTAGCTTTTCCTTGGGATTTGTTTAGTTAAAAGTTAGCCATTGCAACTTCGTGTACTTCGTTTGTGTCCAACGACCAGACCAAGACCACTTTTCGGATCCCAACCATTATCAATACTTCATACATATTCGCGATATTCAGATTGCTTTTATCATATTCTTGCTTGTTCTTCGATTGCTTGCAGGAATAGACCTTCGTGGTCAGGTTGATCGTGCTCCGGCGTGGTCAATAACCTCTCGGAGTTGGTTTAGCGATTGCTAAGGCACAACGTCGTTGCACGTTTGTAGTCGGATCGTCAAAGTCGTCTCCACCAAATCGATAGTTATCATCTCATCGAAAGATCGGGACACCCCGCCTCTATGCTCTCAGTGTCACATATGGTGGAGTCACTCGTGTCACTCATGTGGTAGTGGCTCTCCTGACATGGCACTTGGGAGATCTCTTCATATGTGGGTGTCGGAGAGATGTTGGTGCAAATGTCTCCATGCGCGGTCGCATAGCTTGACTCGGAGTATGGGTCCAATATGATGATGAGGACATCAATACCATTGTTACACCCACAGCCCCTGCTGCTATACATACTGGACCAATTACTAGAGCTCGCGCACGCCAACTAAATTATCAGGTACTTTCGTTTCTTGGTAATGATTCTAATGTTCATGAGAATATGATGCTGCCTAAATTGGATACATTTGTTTTGCTTACAAATGAAGGGCCTAGCTTGGAGAAGGATGAACATTGGAGCAAGAACAAGCATGGAGATGATGGCATGCGCAAGGGGGACAAGAACGGAGTTACAAGTGATGATTTCAGGACTTTGAAGCCACCATAATGGGTGGGGAAATATACAACATGCCACTTCATAAATTTTGTCCAGAGGCTATTCTAGGTGCTGCGTCACCTTATTATTGGGCCAGGCCCATGTAATTTCGAAATACATAAGTATAGGCTATTTTTAGAGTCCGTATGTGTGGGGAAACAAGAGATAGGGTTAGTTTCGGACCCCTCCACCAAGGGCCACGAAATTCACCCCCTCTTCCTCCATATATACAGCCCTTAGGGCACCGTTTAGACTTTGGGTTTTGTTTAGATTAAAAGTTCACCATAGCAGCAACTTCGCGTACTTCGTTTGTGTTCAACGACCAGACAAAGGCGTCACAGAACCCCACCTTGATCAATAAAGCTTTCATCTTATATTCGCAATATCCAGATTGTAATCTCAGTTTCTTGCTTGTTCTTCGTTTGCTCGCAGGAAACAGACCCTCGTGGTCAGGTTGATCGTGCTCCGGCGTGGTCAATAACCTCTCGGAGTTGGTTTAGCGATTGCTAAGGCGCGACGTCCTCGCACGTTCCTAGTCGGATCGTCAAAGTCGACTTCCACCAAAGCGATATCCATCATCTCATCGAAAGATCGGGACACCCCGCCTCTAAGTCACGACTCAATCCTCATGGTTTATATATGCCTTTGCCTGTACCTAGTGTTCCTTGGGAGGATATATCTATGGACTTTGTCTTAGGTTTACCTAGAACAAAGAAGGGGAGGGATAGCATATTTGTTGTCGTGGATAGATTCTCGAAAATGGCACACTTTATACCATGTCATAAAAGCGATGATGTTGTTAATGTTGCTGATTTGTTCTTTCGTGAAATTATTCGCTTGCATGGTGTGCCAAATACTATTGTTTCAGATCGTGATACTAAACTTCTTAGCCACTTTTGGAGATGTTTATGGGCTAAGTTGGGGACTAAACTTCTTTTTAGTACTACTTGTCACCCCCAAACTGATGGACAAACTGAAGTAGTCAATAGAACATTGTCTACTATGCTTAGGGCTGTTCTAAAGAATAATAAGAAAATGTGGGAGGAATGCTTGCCTCATATTGAATTTGCTTATAATCGTTCATTGCATTCTACTACTAAGATGTGCCCTTTTGAAGTTGTGTATGGTTTCCTACCTCGTGCACCTATTGATTTGTTGCCTCTTCCATCTTCGGAGAAGGTTAATTTTGATGCTAAAGAACGTGCTGAATTGATTTTAAAAATGCATGAGTTAACTAAGGAAAACATTGAGCGTATGAATGCTAAATATAAACTTGCTGGAGATAAGGGTAGAAAACATGTTGTGTTTGCACCTGGAGATCTTGTTTGGTTATATTTGCGTAAGGATAGATTTCCTGATTTGCGCAAATCAAAGCTAATGCCACGTGCTGCTGATCCCTTTAAGGTGTTGGAGAAAGTAAATGATAATGCATATAAACTTGAGCTACCTGCAGATTTTGGGGTTAGTCCCACTTTTAACATTGCAGATTTGAAGCCATATTTGGGTGAGGAAGATGAACTTCCGTCGATGACGACTTCATTTCAAGAAGGGGAGGATGATGAGGACATCAATACCATTGTTACACCCACAGCCCCTGCTGCTATACATACTGGACCAATTACTAGAGCTCGCGCACGCCAACTAAATTACCAGGTACTTTCGTTTCTTGGTAATGATTCTAATGTTCATGAGAATATGATGCTGCCTAAATTGGATACATTTGTTTTGGTTACAAATGAAGGGCCTAGCTTGGAGAAGGATGAACATTGGAGCAAGAACAAGCATGGAGATGATGGCATGCGCAAGGGGGACAAGAACGGAGTTACAAGTGATGATTTCAGGACTTTGAAGCCACCATAATGAGTGCATGAAGCCTTGGACGAAATATACAACATGCCACTTCATAAATTTCATCCAGAGGCTATTCTAGGTGCTGCGTCACCTTATTATTGGGCCAGGCCCATGTAATTTCGAAATACATAAGTATAGGCTATTTTTAGAGTCCGTATGTGTGGGGAAACAAGAGATAGGGTTAGTTTCGGACCCCTCCACCAAGGGCCACGAAATTCACCCCCTCTTCCTCCATATATACAGCCCTTAGGGCACCGTTTAGACTTTGGGTTTTGTTTAGATTAAAAGTTCGCCATAGCTGCAACTTCGCGTACTTCGTTTGTGTTCAACGACCAGACAAAAGCGTCACAGAACCCCACCTTGATCAATAAAGCTTTCATCTTATATTCGCAATATCCAGATTGCAATCTCAGTTTCTTGCTTGTTCTTTGTTTGCTCGCAGGAAACAGACCCTCGTGGTCAGGTTGATCGTGCTCCGGCGTGGTCAATAACCTCTCGGAGTTGGTTTAGCGATTGCTAAGGCGCGACGTCCTCGCACGTTCGTAGTCGGATCGTCAAAGTCGACTTCCACCAAAGCGATATCCATCATCTCATCGAAAGATCGGGACACCCCGCCTCTATCATATGGGCGCTGTCTTCATCTTGTTGAAGAGGTTCGTATGATGTGGCACCTCGTACCTCGTCTCCATGACCGAATGATAGAGGCGGGGTGTCCCGATCTTTCGATGAGATGATAACTATCGATTTGGTGGAGACGACTTTGACGATCCGACTACAAACGTGCAACGACGTTGTGCCTTAGCAATCGCTAAACCAACTCCGAGAGGTTATTGACCACGCCGGAGCACGATCAACCTGACCACGAAGGTCTATTCCTGCAAGCAATCGAAGAACAAGCAAGAATATGATAAAAGCAATCTGAATATCGCGAATATGTATGAAGTATTGATAATGGTTGGGATCCGAAAAGTGGTCTTGGTCTGGTCGTTGGACACAAACGAAGCACACGAAGTTGCAATGGCTAACTTTTAACTAAACAAATCCCAAGTGAAAGCTACTAGATGGGTCTACTTATATAGGAGCAAGGGGTGGCGGCCAAGGAGGTGGGAGGACGTCCCAAGGCAGCCTAAAACTAAATCTAGGTCGTACAAGGCCAATGGGCCCAAGTGGAGGTGATGTAACACCTTTGGACTTGTAGCTTGACTCGGATTCTGCTGCAGCATCAGATTGTTTCGTCCACAACTCAACGCTCCGGACGAATTTGAAGGTGATTCCAATTGGGTTGGAAAGTGCACGAAATCTAGTTTCCAACAAAAAAAGAATCACCCAATTCGGAGTCCGTATGAAAAACTTGTGTGCGTTTTGAGTCAGGTACGTCTGTGCAGTCCGAATCTGAATCCAGAACGTGAGAGACTTGGACTCTATCTTCTCTTGGGCCAAAAGTGACGTGAGAGAACTTTTTGGACAGCAAATAAACATCTCTTTCTTCCTTATCTTCATATGTGGATTGTACAAATGTCCCATACACCTGCAATTAGACAAAACACAAAAGTGTGTGAAGTATTTTTGTTCTGGATAACATAAATAGATTATTGAATAGTTTGCACTAGAAATCACCTGACAAATATGCATATATGCAATATTTTTGGTCATATCCAAGGTAGTCATGTCCTCATCATCCTCCCCTTCTTGAAAATAAAGCCGTCCTCGGCGTTGCTTAATCTGAAATGTGGCTAACAAAAGAGACCAGGTGTACATGTTGTATATGTATATGTCATCCATTTTTACTTCCCTTGATTTTTGCATATATGACACATGAATAGATGAGTAACTTGCATAGTTCATAAAATCTAAAGCCAAAAAATTAGCACAAGAAGTAGAAGGCATGAAAATATTGCAACTCAGTTTGCACATATAAGTGAAGCTCTTATTCATTTCAAAAGATTGACAATGTTCATCATTAAACCATCCCAACATTGGTGAATAAACCTTACTTGCATCAAATTTACATGCTACAACATGCTTAAATAAGCAAACATGCAATAAGTCATTCAACACAGAATCATCACCAAGATTAGAGGTCATATCAAAATGATTAAACATTGGTTCTTTTGCATCAATAGTTAATTCAATGGGTGCACTCAAAATTGTTGGTATTTCAGTTGTTTGATCACATGGCAAAGTCAAATTATCAACGTAGTCCTCTAAAATAGGTGGTGTGATCAAAGTAGTGGGTAGCTCATCAGATGGTGCATTCAAATTGACAAGGCATTCATCATTCTCATGTAGAGATGGAAGATCAGTACCTTTGTCATTACCTCTTATGATCAACTCAGATGATGTAGCCACTCTCGGGGGCGATGTGTCACATGGTGGAGGTGATGTAGTCCTGACAACAACAGATGTGGTTGTCATAGTATGCCTAATAGTTGAAGGAACAATCATATCAACTCTTGGAATGTGCACCGTGCGCTTGTTCTCCTCGTGGCCAACACGTCGTTTTATTTCCTGTTCAGCTTTGCAAGCAAGATGAAACAAATGGTCCATAAGATAACACTCTTCATGAATTAGTATCTCTTGAATATCACGGTTTAATCCTCCCCAAAATCTATCCATAAAATCATCTTCACTTTCTTCTAAAGAGGAATGCAACAAGGTAGTTTGTAAATCATCATAATATTTTGTTACAGTTTCACTACCTTGTTTTAAGTGTTGCAACTTCTTAATCATGTCACGAGTATAATAAGCAGGGACGAAAGTATGTCGCATGGCAAGTTTCAAATCATCCCAAGTAGTAGGTATATGATCAGGGTGTAACCGACAATATTCACTCCACCAAACCAAAGCATAACCAGTGAAAGAACCAAACGCAACCTTAACCTTTTTATGTTCATCGAAATTATGGGAAGCAAATATATTTTTTATGTCGAACTCCCATTCAATATATAAAGCAGGTTTAAAACGGCCATTAAATGGTGGTATAGATACATTAACCTGATCATGTGCATTTGGATGTTTGTGCACCTCTCGTGACGGTTGTGGTATTTGCAAAGGTGGTGGCACGTCTCCCGCGATCGACAAAGCCCATGAATTGACTCTGGATCCTGTCATGATTAGTAGAACAAGAAACAAAACCCAAAAATAATGTTCCTATAACTACTAGGATGTGGTGGTAAAACGCTCACAGTAAAGCAAATATCAATGTCTTACAAGTTCTTACCATGCAGCTGGCGGTGATCGGCAACCAGCGGTGTCAAGTAACTCCGAATATTGAGTAAAGCGATTGCCAGGGGAGCGTACGTATACATGGTGTAGAAATATGTGGAGCTGGGTTGTCTATATATGGTAGCAAAAGATTAGCAATGATCAATTCAAAGATGCAATGTTGAATAAACGCTCAACGACGGTACTGTGCTGGTCCTAGGCTAGACCGGACTAGAGACGCGAGCCTAGGACACTAATGAGGTCACGGCGTAGCACAACTACCATCAATGAAGGATACTAAGTAGCTCTTGACAGCAAGATATAAGTGAAGATCACAACGGCAGTGAAGATAATGATGAAAAACAACTGTCAAGCAGGATATACAACAACTTTGTCTCCAACTTTCCTCTGAAAAAGTTTGTGCCGATTTTTTTGATTTTTTTTTCTCCTTTTTTTTCTCCGACTTTTTTTTTCTCTTTTTTTTCTCGTTTTTTTTCTCTCTTTTTTTTCTCCCTCTTTCCAAAACAAACTAGATAAGACCCAGATTGGATCAAGCGAAGATGTGAACGATCTCAACTATTATTATGACAATGAATGGTGGGTAGCACGTGGTGGAAATTGATGGATGGGTGGTGGACAGCGGAAGAGATAATGATGCAGCGGCGGCGTGACTAATGTGAACAGAACTCGAAACTCTAAAGGAACTAGACACTAAGACCAGCAACTCGACACGACGATGCAACCGATAATTCAACTATGCAAGCAATGAAAAGAAAATTGCAAAGGCTCAGACTGGCTTGGACCAAGGATGAATAGATCTAACTCTTTTTTGTGGCTTTTTCTTGGACAATAGGTAAGAAAATAAATCTAATCTAGGAAAACTGGAAATTCTCACCGAGCAACCTGAAAACTGATACCACTTGATAAAGGCGGGGGGTCCCGATCTTTCAATGAGATGATAACTATCGATTTGGTGGAGACGACTTTGACGATCCGACTACAAACGTGCAACGACGTTGTGCGTTAGCAATCGCTAAACCAACTCCGAGAGGTTATTGACCACGCCGGAGCACGATCAACCTGACCACGAAGGTCTATTCCTGCAAGCAATCGAAGAACAAGCAAGAATATGATAAAAGCAATCTGAATATCGCGAATATGTATGAAGTATTGATAATGGTGGGGATCCGAAAAGTGGTCTTGGTCTGGTCGTTGGACACAAACGAAGCACACGAAGTTGCAATGGCTAACTTTTAACTAAACAAATCCCAAGGAAAAGCTACTAGATGGGTCTACTTATATAGGAGCAAGGGGTGGCGGCCAAGGAGGTGGGAGGACGTCCCAAGGCAGCCTAAAACTAAATCTAGGTCGTACAAGGCCAATGGGCCCAAGTGGAGGTGATGTAACACCTTTGGACTTGTAGCTTGACTCGGATTCTGCTGCAGCATCAGATTGTTTCGTCCACAACTCAACGCTCCGGACGAATTTGAAGGTGATTCCAATTGGGTTGGAAAGTGCACGAAATCTAGTTTCCAACAAAAAAAGAATCACCCAATTCGGAGTCCGTATGAAAAACTTGTGTGCGTTTTGAGTCAGGTACGTCTGTGCAGTCCGAATCTGAATCCAGAACGTGAGAGACTTGGACTCTATCTTCTCTTGGGCCAAAAGTGACGTGAGAGAACTTTTTGGACAGCAAATAAACATCTCTTTCTTCCTTATCTTCATATGTGGATTGTACAAATGTCCCATACACCTGCAATTAGACAAAACACAAAAGTGTGTGAAGTATTTTTGTTCTGGATAACATAAATAGATTATTGAATAGTTTGCACTAGAAATCACCTGACAAATATGCATATATGCAATATTTTTGGTCATATCCAAGGTAGTCATGTCCTCATCACCGAAGGGAGTTTCACATGCTTGGCCATCTTCCTTGAGGGGCTTCCGAAGATGGAAGTGTCGCCCTCGCTTGTAGGTAGTCGCCTTAGACTTGACGAAGTCGATGTAGGCGTACACGTGGGAAGTAGGCGAAGATTTCGTACGCCCAAAGGCGGAGATGCCTTGATAGCACTTGGCGAAGATGCCAAAGTGGTTGTTGTAGTCGTAGCACCGTCTTGGTGGTGGTTGTCTCGCGGTCTTATTTTGTGCTCATGAAGCGTCGACTTGGCGTGAAGTAGGGCTTGTTGGGACTTGTGCATTTGCGCTTGTGGAGCATCTTCATGATGATGATGTCGTTCGTCGTCGTCGTGCACATGATGCTTGGAGGTGACTTGCCCTTCATGACGATGTTGATCACGAACGTTATGGTGGTCACCATGTAGATGTGGACGAGGACGATTTGCACTTGCATATTTTTCACGCTCCAAAGACTTGTGGCTTGAACGTCGCCGCCTAGAAGATGACGAAGGGGAAGAAGACTTGATCAAGGCTCTAATCTCCTCCATCCTTGCATCTTGCTCCTCTTTATGTGCGGACAGCTTCTTGTCGATGTAGTCCCTTTTCCTTGCTTCGGAGTGACGAATGTCGATGGAGATGCTCTCGATGCGCTCTCGCAATCTTGATTGTGCGCCTTGCATTTGTCATTGTAGATCGAAGATAGACGCTTTGGAGATGTAGTTGTTCACGCCATCGTTGTTGTCGTAGTCCGGAGAGGAAATGCCTTGCCTATCCACCACAAGGCTCGAGCAAATATGAGTGGGAGAAAGAGAAGAACTTATACCAATGTACCTTGACCGATGTTGACAATGAATCAAGTTCACTCAAATGCGGACAATGAGATAGCACTATTGGTATCAATCCTTGTTGGTTCTCACACCTACACAAGTAAAGCTTATGGGGGCGCTCGGTGAGGATAGTGTCACAAAAATTTAATGCAAAATGTTAGCAAGAGTCAATAATGTTGAAAGAGATTCACAAATTTGCAAGCAAAACAATTAGACCAATAGCAATGAAAGGTACACGGAAACGCACACACGGATAGATAAATGGGGTCGCGCAACCAAGGAATGAGCACAAAATGTGGAATCCATGGAAAACGCTCGTGTTGCACAACTCAAGAGAGACGCTAGAACGATTGCTCAATAGGCGGATACGACACTTGTGCACAACCTATAAGATGCAAAATGGATAAACTTCTATCCCAAGTATGCTATGTATGTATGGTTCCCGGTGTTTCTCTCAAGATGATCCAAGATGATCATATATGACAATCTTATATGTAATGTGGTATGATGCTATGGCACTTGCTTACAAGCTTCTTTGCTCTCTTTCTTTTGCTTAAAAGCTTTATTTTTTTTTCTATGGCCACTTTTGCACAATGCACAAACCAAGATAGCAATTGCGTATATGCGGGAACAAACTTGTGACACAAGATATGATACCAAGATATGCACCACGATAATATGGTATGTATGCTATGGGAAGTATGATCACTAATGTGCACAAGTAACATTGCCGGCAATACTCAAATGGTTAGTCTCGATAGGCAAGTGACGAAAACTGGGCTAGGGGTTAACAATGCAATGGCAAGGGGAATATACAATGGAGGGTTACCACGATACCAAGATGATATGGAGGTTACCGTCCGGCGATGATGAGTAGCGGTGTTCTTGATGTAGAAACCAAGATGATGGAGACTCGTCCCTAAGTAGCCGAAACACCTTAGGAAACGGAAAAAAACCGCGAACTCAAAATCTCAAACGTCAAATGTCAAAATGGTGGTAGCGGAAAGCGGTGGTGGTTTGCACTTGGCAATGCGGAAGTGGAAGTGATGGCCATACACGTGTTGGAGTTGAAGTTGGCGTCCCTAAGTAGCCGAAACACCTTAGGAGACACAAGCCACAACTCAAACAACCTCAACCAAAATGTGGTTAAATTGGGGTGGGGGAAGTGTATGGTGGGCAAGGTTATGCGGAAATGCTGGTGGTGGTTGATGAAGAAGCAATCGTCCCTAAGTAGCCGAAACACCTTAGGAGATTCGAATCACTACTCAAGCAACCACTAATGCTATGGCAAGCAAAATGGGTTAGGTTGCGGAAGTCGGTGGTGGCTAAGTGGATGATGTGGTGGAAGCCCTAGGCAAACTTGCCAAATTTTCAAACATTTGATTGAGTCAAATAATGTTGGTGGTATTGTTTTGGGAAGGGGGATGTCAATATCTTCAAAACGAGCTAAAGAATGTCAAAATCGGACTCCGGATGAATTAGTTATGGTCAAAACGGTGAAATGGAAAAAGCTGAAATCCCAGGGGCCGGACATCCGGTCTAATGGCCGGATTACCGGGATGGCCGGATGTCCGGGGTCGGGCCGGATGTCCGAGCTCCAAATCCGAGGATGAACTCGAGGAACTCGATTTTGGGGCGGAAATTGATGATTTCGGGGGCAAAATTGGAGAGATTTCATGAATGGAAAGTGGGGAAACTTGGGGAGATGCTAGATCCACTTGAAACCAAGAAAATCCATGGATCATAATCAAGAAAACATCATCAAACCAACAAATCACAAAAATAATAATTTGGGGCTATTTTTGGTGGGGAATTTTCGGATTTAGGATGAAAACAATAAAATCAAGCTAGAAAACACGGGGTAGGGGCTCCAAAAACGTGATCAACGTGGCTCATGATACCAAGATGATGTAGGGTGGAACCCTAGGGGCCGATCTTTCATGTTTGGAGTGGATCGTACGGGGGAAACACGAAGAACACGGGGAAAACACAAGGGGAAACATGGGGAGAAACGAGAGAATCACTAAACTGACAAGTAATCGATCACACAAGGGCTAGATCAGCGAAAGCATAAGGTAACACATGATCCAAAATCAACAAAGGAAGTATACAAAGGGAACCGTTCTTCTTCGTGAGGAGGTCTTGATTGTCTTCTCCGGATGGAGGCCTTGAATCCGAAAGGATCTTCTCCGAGGAGGCACGATCCCTCACATGGAGTAGACCCGGTACGAATGAGTAGAGCTTTATCTCTAAATGAGCTATCACAATGCTAACCCTAGCTAGAAGGAGGTGGGGGAGTATATATAGTTCTAGCCCACGAAGGGGTAAGTGAGAGGGGGATACATGGGCCCTTGGCCCGTTCTCTGTGCACAGGCAGGTGCCGAATGTCCGGGCTGGGGGCCGGATGTCCGGCGGCTCACGAAGAGCCGGATGTCCGGGCGTCGGCCGGATGTCCGGTGGCTCACGAAGAGCCGGATGTCCGGGCGTCGTCCGGATGTCCGGGCTGGAGTTGCCCGATTCTTTTGCTCTCTGGATAGCATGCGCTGGATTTCCGGGCAGGCGCCGGATGTCCGAGGGTTGGTTGGATGTCCGGCTGCTGTACAGTCGCCTGGCTTCTGTCTCTCTCTGGTCTTCTTCTGGTTGGTGGCGCCGGATGTCCGGGCTCCTGCTGGATGTCCGGCCGCTATAGCTCCACGGCGACTCCCCTTGAGGCAGTTCATGATCCGCTTCCGTGTGGACTTGTCCTATGCTTCGAGCAACTCCATCGCTGTCTCCTCGATTCCTGAGCATACATAATGTCTTTGCATTAGGTAGCAACCTTGTTTCGCACAAGTGGAAAGGGGAAGCATTTAGGAACGGGTTCACCTTGTGTCCAATGGCGTATGTTAGAGGTCTCGTCATATGTCCTCTTGGGGCTTGAAGAGTAGTTGGAGTGTACATGGGAATGAACGTGGGATGCTCCGCATCAGTCACTCATCTCACGCATGGGGTGGTGGCTTTCCTCACATGACAAATGGGGCATCTCGACATATGTGGGTGTCAGAGAGATGTAGGTGCAAATGTCTCCATGCTCAACTCCTATCGCCGTGGTCGAAGGGGATGGCCCTTGCTCGACCTTCTCGTCACCATCTTGGTGTTGGAGGCCCATATGATGTGGAGCCTCGTAGCTCGTCTCCATGACCAATGGGAATTTCCCATGCTCGATCATCTTCCTTGAGGGCTTCCGAAGATGGAAGTGTCGCCCTCACTTGTAGGTGGTTGCCTCATTGTTGAAGATGTCGATGTAGGCAAACTCATGGGAAGTAGGCGAAGATGTCGTATGTCCAAAGGCGAAGATGCCTTGAGAACACTTGGCGAAGATGCCGAAGTGGTTGGTGTAGCCAGAGCTCCGACTTGGTGGTGCTTGTCTCGCGGTATTCTCTTTTGCTCATGAAGCTTGGACTTGGCGTGAAGTAGGGCTTGTCGAGAGTTGTATGTTTGCGCTTGGCGAGCTTCTTCATGATGATGGTGTCGTTGTCGTGCTTGAGCTCGATGGCGTTCATCGTCATCGTGCACATGATGCTTCGAGATGACTTGCCCTTCATGACGACGTGGATCACGAACGTGATGGTGGTCGCCACGGAGATGTGGACGTGGACTAATCGCGCTTGCATCACTTGGGCACTTTGAAGATGATCGACTTGGTCGCCGCCGCCTTGAAAATGACGAAGAGGAAGTAGACTTGATTAAGGCCCTAATCTCCTTCATCCTTGCATCTTGCTCCTCCTTTTGTGCGGAAAGCTTGTTGTCGATGTAGTCCCTTTTTGATGTAGGGCGGAACCCTAGGGGCCAATCTTTCACGTTTGGAGTGGATCCTACGAGGGAAAGACGAAGAACACGTGGAAGCACAAAGGGGAAACACGGGGAAAACGAGAGAATCACTCAACCGACATAGAATCAATCACACGAGTGCTAGATCACCGAACACAAAGAGATACACGAGATCCAAAGTCAACAAAGGTAGGGGATACAAAGGAACCGTTCTGCTCCGTACGGAGGTCTTGATGATCTTCCCTAGAAAGGGGTCTTGAATCCGCTTGGGGGATCTTCTCCGAAGAGGTCGTGAACTCCGAGGAGAAGTGTCCAAGTGGATGAGCAAGGCTGTCACACAAATATGAGCTAATCCAATGCTAACCCTAGAAAGAGGAAGGGGAAGGAGTATATATAGTCTAGGGGGCAAAGAGGTACATGGGCTTTGGCCCTTTACTGTGCGCAGACAGGCGGGGCCGGATGTCCGGGCCAAGTCGCCAGATGTCCGGGCTGGAGGCGATAGCTTCTGTAGTTCCTGGAGCGTGGCGCCGGATTTCCGGGACATTTGCCGGATTTCCGGGCTGTGGCTGGATGCCCGGGCCAGACGCCGGATGTCCGGGCCCTGTAGAGTTGGCCAGCTTGGCTGCTGCTGTTGGAGAGGATCCAGGGGCCGGATGTCAGGGGCCTGGAAGGTGAAATTCCCCGTTTCAGTTGGTTCTCTTCATCTGTGAAGTTGGTGGCTGGTCCGTCTTCACGTGCATCCTCGGGAGGTTCCTCTTGACACCTAATCATGCATAGTATATCGGATTTAGGTAGTAGCCATGTCTCGAGTGGATCATATGTGATATCACTAAGGAGAGAAGTCACCTCGGTCTTGAGAGTTCGAGCTCGTGCTCTTGTCATGGGTCCTCTTGGTTCTTGGTGAGGCGACGGAAGGTCCATGGGGATGACCGAAGGATGCTCCGCATCATCTCCCCCCCTTGTGAAAGATCCGACCTCGGATCGAAATCCTCATCACCATAGTACGGGGAGAGATTAGAGACGTTGAAGATGTCGCTCACGTTGTACTTGTCGCGTGGGAGGTCAATCTTGTAAGCGTTGTTGTTGTAGCGTGCTAGCACCTTGAAGGGTCCGTCGGCTCGTGGGAGAAGCTTGGATTCGCGTTCGTTGGGGAAGCGGTCCTTGCGAAGGTGTAACCACACGAGGTCTCCAATGTTGAATATCATGGGGTGCTTGTTCACATTGAGCTTTGTCGCGAGTCGTTGTACTTGGCGCTCGATGGTGTGTCTAGTATCTTCATGCATCTTCTTGATGTAGCTTGCACGGGCACTTGCGTCGATGTTGGTGCGCTCTTGTAGAGGAAGAGGTAGAATGTCCAATGGGGACAACGGGTTGAAGCCGTAGACGACCTCGAAGGGGGACTTGCCGGTCGTCGAATGTCTTGCACGGTTCTAGGCGTACTCAGCGATGGGTAGACACTCCTCCCACTCCTTGATGTTCTTCTTGATCAACACGCGAAGTAGAGTGGAGAGTGTACGATTCGTCACCTCTGTTTGGCCATCGGTTTGAGGATGGTATGCGGATGAGAACAAGAGCTTGATTCCGAGCTTGGCGCATAGGGTCTTCCAAAAGTAACTCAAGAACTTGACGTCGCGGTCGGAGACGATTGTCTTTGGTACTCCATGGATACGCAAGATTTCCCTACAAAAGAGATTTGCAATATGTGAAGCATCGTCTATCTTGTTGCAAGGGATGAAATGTGCCATCTTAGAAAATCGGTCCACAACAACAAACACGGAATCCTTGCCATTTTGAGTTCTAGGCAAACCAAGTACAAAATCCATGCTAATGTCTTCCCAAGGTTGATAAGGAATAGGAAGAGGCATGTAAACACCATGGGATTGAGCTTTAGACTTAGCTTTACGACATGTAGAGCATCGGGTGGTGAAGCGTGAGACGTCACGGAACATCTTGGGCCAAAAGTAGTTCTTGGAGAGTGTGGCAAAAGTCTTGTCGCGTCCAAAGTGTCCCATGAGTCCGCCTCCATGAGCCTCTTGCAAAAGGAGCAAACGAAGAGAAGACTCGGGAATGCATAGTTTGTTAGCTCTCATAAGATAACCATCCCTGATGTAATATTGTTCCCAAGAAGTATGCGTCAAACACCTAGCATAATGAATAGCAAAAGATGGATCATTAGCATACAAGTCTTTTATGTGCTCAAAACCAATAACATTCAACTCAAGTTTAGTCACAAGCGTGCATATGCGTGAAAGCGCATCCGCAACTACATTTTCTTTACCTTTAATGTACTTGATCACATAGGGGAAAGATTCAATAAATTCACTCCATTTGGGATGACGCTTGTTCAATTTAGTTTGACCTTTTAAGTACTTAAGCGTTTCATGATCGGTATGGATGACAAACTCATGAGGTCTAAGATAATGTTCCCAAACATGTAGTACACGCACAAAAGCATACAATTCTTTGTCATATGTGGGATAGTTAAGTTGAGCACCGGAGAGTTTTTCACTAAAATATGCAATTGCTTGTTTTTCTTGCATCAAAACTCCGCCAATTCCGGTACCACTTGCATCACAATGAACCTCAAAAGTTTTGTCAAAATTGGGCAAAGCAAGAATCGGAGCATGAGTAAGCAAAGACTTGAGCTCATCAAAAGCGGTGGATTGCAAAGATCCCCAAACAAAAGGAGCAGTCTTCTTACTCAAGGCATGCAAAGGAGTGCTAATTGTGCCAAAAAAATCACAAAGCGACGACAAAAACCCGCAAGACCAAGAAAACTACGCACTTGTTGCAAATTGGTGGGTTGGGGCCAAGTTTTAATTGCTTCAATTTTAGTTTCATCAACATGGACACCCTTGGAAGATACAACAAAACCCAAGAAATGATAAGGGGGTGGCCCGATCTTCTCAGTGAGCGGAGGATGTCGATGTTGAACTTGCAGGATAACTTGTGAGATGCTCTTGAACTCTCCGACTGTTCCCCCGTTGCCAGTGCAACAGATCTTCAACCCTATGGATATTAGCAACACCACACACTTGCGCACGTAGCCGCCGACCACGAAGCGGTTCTGCAATCTCCCAATTCCCAGTGGAACGACAGATAGCACTTGACTTTCAGTAGCAAATACACCCTATGGAAACAAATTTGGTGTAGGTAAATATTCCTGATCGATGCAAAGAGGAATATGAGTATAGAGGAATGCTTAAAGCAATTCAGTCTGATATGAGTTTAATCAAAACGTGGTCTAACCCTAAAAGCCACGACTTACAAGGGTATATAAAGACCCATGGACGTCCAACATAGTGTTGGGGTCGAAATCCAACTTATCTCTAACTTTCCTAACTTAAATGAATCTATCTGGAAAAACTGGCAGAAACAACCGCCGTATTGTTTTGGTGACTGCGACTCGGTCACCGCGAATCGCGGGCTGCGAGTATACAATTTGGAAAGCACACGAGTAAAGCTTTCCAAATTGTATTTAAACGCCTTATTTGGAGCACGGACACGGATTCTGCACGTATATCAATTGCGGGCCTCCTGGCTGTCAATCCGAGTCCGGTTCTGATTTTCCTTCTATTTATGTTGTGCACCTGCCTCCCTCTCCTCCCTCGTGCACTTGCTGATATTAGACATCAGTAGAAGTTCTTCTTGCTGCAATTCTTCATCTCCACGTGCCAAGCTTGCCTTCCCTTCAAATGTGATCATACAAATATGCAAAGACTTAGGCAGTATAAAATTCTGATTAACACAAATGTCAGATTCAACTAAGAGTGAATTCACCTTTTGTTCAAGTAGTTTTGCACGTGCTCTTGTAATTGGTCCAATTTTGATTTCATTGGACTTGTCTTGTGCAATATCATCTTTATTTGAAAATGATGGTAAAGGAGTAGGGATGTCCTCATCATCCTCCCCCCCTTGAAAAGGCGTCGACCGCGACGCACCAAGGTCTTCTCCAGTATATGGTGTCAAGTCAGCGACGTTGGACGTATTACTCACGCCAAACTCTTCAGTCGGAAGATTAATTTTGTATGCATTATTATTAATCTTGGCAAGTACTTTATATGGTCCATCACCTCTTTGTTTCAACTTGGACTTGCGCCATTCAGGAAATCTATCTTTACGCAAGTGTACCCACACCATGTCGCTCGGCTGAAACAACACCTCCTTTCTCTTCTTATTAACACGATCAGCCGTGTACTTGCCCTTCTTTTCAATGGCTTCTTTGGTCTTCTCGTGTATCATCCTCACGAAATCTGCCCTCTTGGATGCATCCATGTTCACTCTCTCTTGAATTGGAAGGGGCAGCAAATCAAGTGGTGTAATTGGCTTAAAACCATAGACCACCTCAAATGGACAGAACTGAGTTGTGGAATGTACCGCACTGTTATATGCAAACTCCACATGCGGTAAACACTCCTCCCATTCATGCAGGTTCTTCTTTATCATGGATCACAACAACGTGGTTAGTGTGCGATTGACCACCTCTGTTTGCCCATCTGTTTGGGGATGACAAGTAGTGCTGAATAGTAACTTTGTCCCCAGCTTTCCCCAAAGTGTCTTCCAGAAATAGCTCATAAACTTCACGTCACGATCAGAAACAATCGTCTTTGATACTCCATGTAAGCGCACGATGTCCCTGAAAAACAGAGTAGCAATGTGCGACGCATTGTCACTTGTGTGGCAGGCAATAAAATGTGCCATCTTAGAAAAACGATCAACTACCACAAAAATTGAATCATGTCCTCTCATGGTCCTAGGCAATCCTAACACAAAGTCCATGCTTATGTCTTCCCATGGTGTAGTAGGAGCAGGGAGAGGAGTATACAAACTGTGAGGTTTCACCTTAGACTTTGCCTTATTACAAGTAATGCAACGCTTCACAAATTTGTCCACATCACGCCTCATCTTAGGCCAATAATAGTGATCAGCGAGCATAAGCAAAGTCTTCTCACGTCCAAAATGACCCATCAAACCGCTGGCATGTGATTCCTGCAACAATAGCAAACACATGGATGATTCTGGAACACATAGTTTGTTAGCTCTAAACAAATAGCCATCATGTATGTGATATTTTTCCCATGCTTTTACATCTGAACACAATTTATATGGTGCTGAAAAATCAAGATCAGTGGCATATAAATCACGCAAACTATCTAAACCAGGAACTTGAACATCCAATTGTGTCAACAACATGTTTTTCCTAGAAAGAGCATCATCAACAACATTATCTTTACCCTTTTTGTATTTAATGATGTATGGGAAAGATTCAATAAATTCAACCCATTTTGCATGACGTTTGTTCAAATTGGATTGGCTTTTCAAATATTTCAGAGCCTCATGATCAGAATGTATGATAAATTCTTTTGGCCACAAATAAGGTTGCCAAACCTCAAGGACACGAACTAGAGCATACAATTGATGAGGACATCAATACCATTGTTACACCCACAGCCCCTACTGCTACATATACTGGACCAATTACTAGAGCTCGCGCACGCCAATTAAATTATCAGGTACTTTCGTTTCTTGGTAATGATTCTAATGTTCATGAGAATATGATGCTGCCTAAATTGGATACATTTGTTTTGCTTACAAATGAAGGGCCTAGCTTGGAGAAGGATGGACATTGGAGCAAGAGCAATCATGGAGATGATGCCATGCGCAAGGGGAACCAGAACGGAGTTACAAGTGATGATTTCAGGACTTTGAAGCCACCATAAGAGTGCATGAAGCCTTGGACGAAATATACAAGATGCCACTTCATAAATTTCGTCCAGAGGCTATTCTAGGTGCTGCGTCACCTTATTATTGGGCCAGGCCCATGTAATTTCGAAATACATAAGTATAGGCTATTTTTAGAGTCCGTATGTGTGGGGAAACAAGAGATAGGGTTGATTTCGGACCCCTCCACCAAGGGTCACGAAATTCCCCCCCCCCCTCTTCCTCCATATATACAGCCCTTAGGGCATCGTTTAGACTTTGGGTTTTGTTTAGATTAAAAGTTCGCCATAGCTGCAACTTCGCGTACTTCGTATGTGTTCAACGACCAGACAAAGGCGTCACAGAACCCCACCTTGATCAATAAAGCTTTCATCTTATATTCGCAATATCCAGATTGCAATCTTAGTTTCTTGCTTGTTCTTCGTTTGCTCGCAGGAAACAGACCCTCGTGGTCAGGTTGATCGTGCTCCGGCGTGGTCAATAACCTCTCGGAGTTGGTTTAGCGATTGCTAAGGCGCGACGTCCTCGCACGTTCGTAGTCGGATCGTCAAAGTCGACTTCCACCAAAGCGATATCCATCATCTCATCGAAAGACGGGACACCTTTGCCTCTATCAAGTGGTATCAGATTTCCAGGTTGCTCGGTGAGATTTTACAGTTTTTCGTAGATTAGATCGAGTCTGTTCTTCATACCTACAGTCCACGAAAAAGCCACAAAAAAAAATTAGGGTTAGTTCATCATATCCGAACCAATCTGAGCCTTTGCATAATCTTTTTAGGGTTTTTGCTTTGTTGAATTTACGGTTGCATCGTCGTGTCAAGTTGCTGGTCTTAGAGTCTAGTCTTTTAGAGTTTCGAGTTCTGGTCATAAGTTGTCACGCCGCCGCCGCACCATCATCATCGCCCATCTACCACTTTTGCTTATCCGCCACCGCTCTGAATCCATATCCATATACCACCACCAATCTGTATCCATATACCACCACCGCTACCATATACCACCACCGCTGCCATATACCACAACCATATATCCACCACCAATCCGAGTTCTTCTCATATTAGGTTTGTTCTTGAGATCAATCTAAATTCCGATTTGTGATTCCTTGCCTGCGTAGGTCTCGGAAAAAAAAAAGAGTCTGGAGACCCCCGGGCGGTTTTTAGGCCAAAATTTTCACGGGCAAATTTTTTTTCCCTATCCTATTTTTAGGCTTTTCTGAGTCTTTTGAGCCACGTGCCATCATAGTGATTTTTTGTTGCACTTTTTCGTCGTCGCTGCCCTAATTTCCGAAAAAAAAAGTGAATTTTTTTTTCGTGCCCATCCTATCAGTTTGACGAGGGCAGAGTTTTGAGACACTCGCCATTATAGTGATTTTTCGCAAAAAAAAAAGAGGAGCGCAAAAAAAAAGGAGCGCAAAAAAAAAGAGAGTTCCAGAGTGTGCTTTTCCCTTGTTTACGTGCCGCGCCGTGATTTTGTTGGTGTTCTAGGCTCGCGTCTCTAGCACAGTCTAGCCTAGGACCAGCACAGTACCGTCGTTGAGCGTTTATTCAACTTTGCATCTCTGAATTGATTATTGCTGACCCTTTTTGCTACCATATTATAAGCCTTCCCAGCTCCACATACATCTACGTCGTGCGTTTGACTCTCCCTGGTAATCGCTCTATCCAAGCTTTGAGAGTTTTTGACTACAACGGTTGCCGATCACCGCCTGCTGCTGGGTAAGAACTGGTAAGAATTTGAGATTTGCTTGACGGATTTGTGACACCCACCACCACCTCTTGTTAGTAGTCCGTAGGATCATATTCTTGTGTGTTTCTATTGCTGCTAACCATGCCAGGATCACAAGCCGACGAGACTGACTGGGAGAACATGACGAATAAGGATTTGCATGATAAATTTCAGCAAATGATGAGTGGACAGGTGCAAGATGTGCTAAACAGATTTGAAGAGGCCATGGAGAAGATAGATGGCATGGAGAAGACGTTCGAAACAAAGCTCGATAACAAGTTTAATGAATTGCTCGCGCGTCTTCCACCACCACCACCCGCTGCACCTAACGCACCTCTCCAACGACAACAACAACAACAACAACGCATCCTTTCGAATCAGTATGGACGAGCGAAGCGTGTTCCTATTGAGGATGGCCAAACTTCTGGTGCTGCTGTTCATGTTGTTGATGCTTCTTTCGCCCCTGCTACTGCTGCTGGTGGTACCCAGGAGGATGATGAGTATGCGGGCGATTATGAGGATGAGGTTGATCAAAATCAGCACTACGTGCAGCCACCAGCACCACCACCACCAGGTCGACCTCAGGTATATATTCGTAATGGTAGGCCTGCACCACCACCTCAGGTACGAGATGATGTCCATATTCCTAAACTGAAATTGAATATTCCACCATTTGAGGGTAGATATGTTCCTGATATATATCTTACTTGGGAGTTAGAAACTGAACAACGTTTTACATGTTTACAATATCCCGAGGAGAGACGGGTTGCTGCTGCTGTTTGTGCTTTCACTAGTTTTGCATGTGTATGGTGGTCTGAACATTGTAGATTATATCCTATTCCCGCTACTTGGGCTGCTTTGAAAACTGCTATGCGTACTCGTTGGGTTCCACCATATTATCAACGTGAATTGCTTCAAAAATTACAGCGCTTAAGACAAGGAAAAAATTCTGTAGAAGAATATTATCAGGAATTACAAACTGGCATGATTAGATGTGGTATTGTTGAGGAGAATGAAGCTATGCTTGCACGTTTTCTGGGTGGATTAAATAGAGAGATTCAGACCATTCTAGATTATAAGGAGTATACTAATATCACTCGTTTATTCCATCTTGCTTGTAAAGCTGAACGTGAAGTGCAGGATCGACAGGCATTGGCGCGGACTAACTTTTCTGCAGGTCGACCTTCATCATGGACACCACGTGCATCATCTACTTCCACACGTTCTGCTACACCGGCGCCTCCGTCGGCTGCCACCTCCAACCGTGATACAATAAAGCAGGCACAATCACCACTATCTGCCAAGAGCACACCTTCTGGGCCTGCAAAGAGCTCTTCTTCATCCATGGCATCAACGGGGCAAACACATGATATTATTTGTCGACGTTGCAACGGTGGAGGTCATTATGCGAGAGAATGCCCCTCTAAGCGTGTGATGATTGTTACTGAGGATGGTGGGTATGAGTCCGCTAGTGACTATGATGAGGAGACTTTGGCTCTTATTACACGTGACGAACACGGTGGAGACGATTCTGATCATGAGACGCAATACATGGCTCCTGAAGATGCTGACAGGTATGAATGTTTAGTTGCTCAACGTGTTTTGAGTGTGCAGGTCACACAAGCTGAGCAAAATCAGAGGCACAATTTGTTCCATACCAAGGGAGTTGTGAAAGAACGTTCTGTGCGCGTCATCATAGATGGAGGGAGCTGCAACAACTTGGCTAGCATGGAGATGGTGGAGAAGCTTTCTCTCACCACAAGACCACATCCACATCCTTACTACATCCAATGGTTCAACAACAGCGGCAAGGTTAAGGTAACACGTACTGTTCGTGTGCATTTTTGTATCTCTACATATGCTGATTATGTTGATTGTGATGTGGTACCTATGCAAGCATGTTCCTTATTACTTGGTAGACCATGGCAATTTGATAAAAATGTTGTACACCATGGTAGAAACAATCATTATACTCTTGTTCATAAGGATAAAAATATTACTTTGCTTCCTATGACTCCTGATTCTATTTTGAAAGATGATATTAATAGAGCTAATAAAGCAAAACAGGAGAAGAATAAGAGTGAAAATCAGATTGTGGCAGAAGAATTTGAGCAACAAATGAAGCCTAATAATAAACCATCTAGTGTTGCTTCTGAAATTAAATTGAAAAGTGCATGTTTATTTGCCACCAAATCTGATATTGATGATCTAGATTTTAGCAAATCTGTTTGCTATGCTTTTGTGTGCAAAGAGGCATTATTTTCATTCGAGGACGTGCCTTCCTCTTTGCCCCCTGCTGTCACTAACATTATGCAGGAGTTCGCTGACGTCTTTCCACAAGACGTGCCACCGGGATTACCACCCATTCGAGGGATTGAGCATCAAATTGACTTAATTCCCGGTGCATCGCTACCCAACCGTGCACCATACCGTACCAATCCAGAGGAGACGAAGGAGATTATGCGTCAAGTACAGGAGCTACTCGACAAAGGTTATATACGCGAATCTCTTAGTCCTTGTGCTGTTCCTATTATACTAGTGCCTAAAAAGGATGGTACGTCACGTATGTGTGTTGATTGTCGAGGCATTAATAATATTACTATTCGTTATCGTCATCCTATTCCTAGGCTAGATGATATGCTTGATGAATTGAGTGGCTCTACAATATTCTCCAAAGTTGATTTGCGTAGTGGATACCATCAAATTCGTATGAAATTGGGTGATGAATGGAAAACAACATTTAAAACTAAGTTTGGTTTATATGAGTGGTTAGTCATGCCTTTTGGGTTAACTAATGCACCTAGTACTTTCATGAGATTAATGAACGAAGTTTTACGTGCTTTCATTGGACGATTTGTGGTAGTCTATTTTGATGATATATTGATTTATAGCAAATCTTTGGAAGAACATTTGGAACATTTACGTGCTGTTTTTATTGCTCTACGTGATGCACGTTTGTTTGGTAACCTTGGAAAGTGCACCTTTTGCACCGACCGAGTATCTTTTCTTGGCTATGTTGTTACTCCACAGGGAATTGAAGTTGATAAAGCCAAGATTGAAGCTATTGAGAGTTGGCCGCAGCCCAAAACGGTCACACAAGTGAGGAGTTTCCTTGGCCTCGCCGGATTCTATAGGCGTTTTGTGAGAGATTTCAGCACCATTGCTGCTCCTCTCAATGAGCTTACAAAGAAAGATGTGCCTTTTCTGTGGGGTACCGCACAGGAAGAAGCCTTCACGGTATTGAAAGATAAGTTGACACATGCTCCTTTACTCCAACTTCCTGATTTTAATAAGACTTTTGCGCTTGAATGTGATGCTAGTGGAATTGGATTAGGAGGTGTGTTATTACAAGATGGCAAACCTGTTGCATACTTTTCTGAAAAATTGAGTGGGCCTAGTCTGAATTATTCTACTTATGATAAAGAATTATATGCTCTTGTTCGGACTTTAGAAACATGGCAACATTATTTATGGCCCAAAGAATTTGTTATACATTCTGATCATGAATCTTTGAAACATATTAAAAGTCAAGCTAAACTGAATCGTAGACATGCTAAATGGGTTGAATTCATTGAGACTTTCCCTTATGTCATTAAACACAAGAAGGGAAAAGAAAATGTTATTGCTGATGCATTGTCTCATCGCTATACTATGCTTTCACAACTTGACTTCAAAATATTTGGTTTGGAGACCATCTGATGAGGACATGACTACCTTGGATATGACCAAAGATATTGCATATATGCATATTTGTCAGGTGATTTCTAGTGCAAACTATTCAATAATCTATTTATGTTATCCAGAACAAAAATACTTCACACACTTTTGTGTTTTGTCTAATTGCAGGTGTATGGGACATTTGTACAATCCACATATGAAGATAAGGAAGAAAAAGATGTTTTTGCTGTCCAAAAAGTTCTCTCACGTCACTTTTGGCCCAAGAGAAGATAGAGTCCAAGTCTCTCACGTTTTGGATTCAGATTCGGACTGCACAGACGTACCTGACTCAAAACGCACACAAGTTTTTCATACGGACTCCGAATTGGGTGATTCTTTTTTTGTTGGAAACTAGATTTCGTGCACTTTCCAACCCAATTGGAATCACCTTCAAATTCGTCCGGAGCGTTGAGTTGTGGACGAAACAATCTGATGCTGCAGCAGAATCCGAGTCAAACTACAAGTCCAAAGGTGTTACATCACCTCCACTTGGGCCATTGGCCTTGTACGACCTAGATTTAGTTTTAGGCTGCCTTGGGACGTCCTCCCACCTCCTTGGCCGCCACCCCTTGCTCCTATATAAGTAGATCCATCTAGTAGCTTTTCCTTGGGATTTGTTTAGTTAAAAGTTAGCCATTGCAACTTCGTGTACTTCGTTTGTGTCCAACGACCAGACCAAGACCGCTTACGGATCCCCACCTTTATAAATACTTCATATATACTCGCAATATTCAGATTGCTTTTATCATATTCTTGCTTGTTCTTCGATTGCTTGCAGGAATAGACCTTCGTGGTCAGGTTGATTGTGCTCCGGCGTGGTCAATAACCTCTCAGAGTTGGTTTAGCGATTGCTAAGGCGCAACGTCGTGCACGTTTGTAGTCGGATCGTCAAAGTCATCTTCACCAAATCGATAGTTATCATCTCATCGAAAGATCGGGACACCTCCGCCTCTATCAAGGGGTATCAGAGCGGAGGTGTCCCGATCTTTCGATGAGATGATAACTATCGATTTGGTGAAGATGACTTTGACGATCCGACTACAAACGTGCACGACGTTGCGCCTTAGCAATCGCTAAACCAACTCTGAGAGGTTATTGACCACGCCGGAGCACAATCAACCTGACCACGAAGGTCTATTCCTGCAAGCAATCGAAGAACAAGCAAGAATATGATAAAAGCAATCTGAATATTGCGAGTATATATGAAGTATTTATAAAGGTGGGGATCCGTAAGCGGTCTTGGTCTGGTCGTTGGACACAAACGAAGTACACGAAGTTGCAATGGCTAACTTTTAACTAAACAAATCCCAAGGAAAAGCTACTAGATGGATCTACTTATATAGGAGCAAGGGGTGGCGGCCAAGGAGGTGGGAGGACGTCCCAAGGCAGCCTAAAACTAAATCTAGGTCGTACAAGGCCAATGGCCCAAGTGGAGGTGATGTAACACCTTTGGACTTGTAGTTTGACTCGGATTCTGCTGCAGCATCAGATTGTTTCGTCCACAACTCAACGCTCCGGACGAATTTGAAGGTGATTCCAATTGGGTTGGAAAGTGCACGAAATCTAGTTTCCAACAAAAAAAGAATCACCCAATTCGGAGTCCGTATGAAAAACTTGTGTGCGTTTTGAGTCAGGTACGTCTGTGCAGTCCGAATCTGAATCCAAAACGTGAGAGACTTGGACTCTATCTTCTCTTGGGCCAAAAGTGACGTGAGAGAACTTTTTGGACAGCAAAAACATCTTTTTCTTCCTTATCTTCATATGTGGATTGTACAAATGTCCCATACACCTGCAATTAGACAAAACACAAAAGTGTGTGAAGTATTTTTGTTCTGGATAACATAAATAGATTATTGAATAGTTTGCACTAGAAATCACCTGACAAATATGCATATATGCAATATCTTTGGTCATATCCAAGGTAGTCATGTCCTCATCATCCTCCCCTTCTTGAAAATAAAGCCGTCCTCGGCGTTGCTTAATCTGAAATGTGGCTAACAAAAGAGACAAGGTGTACATGTTGTATATGTATATGTCATCCATTTTTACTTCCCTTGATTTTTGCATATATGACACATGAATAGATGAGTAACTTGCATAGTTCATAAAATCTAAAGCCAAAAAATTAGCACAAGAAGTAGAAGGCATGAAAATATTGCAACTCAGTTTGCACATATAAGTGAAGCTCTTATTCATTTCAAAAGATTGACAATGTTCATCATTAAACCATCCCAACATTGGTGAATAAACCTTACTTGCATCAAATTTACATGCTACAACATGCTTAAAGAAGCAAACATGCAATAAGTCATTCAACACAGAATCATCACCAAGATTAGAGGTCATATCAAAATGATTAAACATTGGTTCTTTTGCATCAATAGTTAATTCAATGGGTGCACTCAAAATTGTTGGTATTTCAGTTGTTTGATCACATGGCAAAGTCAAATTATCAATGTAGTCCTCTAAAATAGTTGGTGTGATCAAAGTAGTGGGTAGCTCATCAGATGGAGCATTCAAATTGACAAGGCATTCATCATTCTCATGTAGAGATGGAAGATCAGTACCTTTGTCATTACCTCTTATGATCAACTCAGATGATGTAGCCACTCTCGGGGGCGATGTGTCACATGGTGGAGGTGATGTAGTCCTGACAACAACGGATGTGGTTGTCATAGTATGCCTAGTAGTTGAAGGAACAATCATATCAACTCTTCGAATGTGCACCGTGCGCTTGTTCTCCTCGTGGCCAACACGTTGTTTTATTTCCTGTTCAGCTTTGCAAGCAAGATGAAACAAATGGTCCATAGGATAACACTCTTCATGAATTAGTATCTCTTGAATATCACAGTTTAATCCTCCCCAAAATCTATCCATAAAATCATCTTCACTTTCTTCTAAAGAGGAATGCAACAAGGTAGTTTGTAAATCATCATAATATTTTGTTACAGTTTCACTACCTTGTTTTAAGTGTTGCAACTTCTTAATCATGTCACGAGTATAATAAGCAGGGACGAAAGTATGTCGCATGGCAAGTTTCAAATCATCCCAAGTAGTAGGTATATAATCAGGGTGTAACCGACAATATTCACTCCACCAAACCAAAGCATAACCAGTGAAAGAACCAACCGCAACCTTAACCTTTTTATGTTCATCGAAATTATGGGAAGCAAATATTATTTTTATGTCAAACTCCCATTCAATATATAAAGCAGGTTTAAAACGGCCATTAAATGGTGGTATAGATACATTAACCTGATCATGTGCATTTGGATGTTTGTGCACCTCTCGTGACGGTTGTGGTATTTGCAAAGGTGGTGGCACGTCTCCCGCGATCGACAAAGCCCATGAATTGACTCTGGATCCTGTCATGATTAGTAGAACAAGAAACAAAACCCAAAAATAATGTTCCTATAACTACTAGGATGTGGTGGTAAAACGCTCACAGTAAAGCAAATATCAATGTCCTACAAGTTCTTACCATGCAGCAGACGGTGATCGGCAACCAGCGGTGTCAAGTAACTCCGAATATTGAGTAAAGCGATTGCTAGGGGAGCGTACGTATACACGGTGTAGAAATATGTGGAGCTGGGTTGGCTATATATGGTAGCAAAAGATTAGCAATAATCAATTCAAAGATGCAATGTTGAATAAACGCTCAACGACGGTACTGTGCTGGTCCTAGGCTAGACCGGACTAGAGACGCGAGCCTAGAACACTAATGAGGTCACGGCGTAGCACAACTAGCATCAATGAAGGATACTAAGTAGCTCTTGACAGCAAGATATAAGTGAAGATCACAACGGCAGTGAAGATAATGATGAAAAACAACTGCCAAGCAGGATATACAACAACTTTGTCTCCAACTTTCCTCTGAAAAAGTTTGTGCCGATTTTTTTGATTTTTTTTCTCCTTTTTTTCTCTTTTTTTTCTCGTTTTTTTCTCGTTTTTTTCTCTCTTTTTTTCTCCCTCTTTCCAAAACAAACTAGATAAGATGCAGATTGGATCAAGTGAAGATGTGAACGATCTCAACTATTATTATGACAATGAATGGTGGGTAGCACGTGGTGGAAATTGATGGATGGGTGGTGGACAGCGGAAGAGATAATGATGCAGCGGTGGCGTGACTAATGTGAACAGAACTCGAAACTCTAAACGAACTAGACACTAAGACCAGCAACTCGACACGACGATGCAACCGATAATTCAACTATGCAAGCAATGAAAAGAAAATTGCAAAGGCTCAGACTGGCTTGGACCAAGGATGAATAGATCTAACTCTTTTTTGTGGCTTTTTCTTGGACAATAGGTAAGAAAATAAATCTAATCTAGGAAAACTGGAAATTCTCACCGAGCAACCTGAAAACTGATACCACTTGATAGAGGCGGAGGTGTCCCGATCTTTCGATGAGATGATAACTATCGATTTGGTGAAGATGACTTTGACGATCCGACTACAAACGTGCACGACGTTGCGCCTTAGCAATCGCTAAACCAACTCTGAGAGGTTATTGACCACGCCGGAGCACAATCAACCTGACCACGAAGGTCTATTCCTGCAAGCAATCGAAGAACAAGCAAGAATATGATAAAAGCAATCTGAATATTGCGAGTATATATGAAGTATTTATAAAGGTGGGGATCCGTAAGCGGTCTTGGTCTGGTCGTTGGACACAAACGAAGTACACGAAGTTGCAATGGCTAACTTTTAACTAAACAAATCCCAAGGAAAAGCTACTAGATGGATCTACTTATATAGGAGCAAGGGGTGGCGGCCAAGGAGGTGGGAGGACGTCCCAAGGCAGCCTAAAACTAAATCTAGGTCGTACAAGGCCAATGGCCCAAGTGGAGGTGATGTAACACCTTTGGACTTGTAGTTTGACTCGGATTCTGCTGCAGCATCAGATTGTTTCGTCCACAACTCAACGCTCCGGACGAATTTGAAGGTGATTCCAATTGGGTTGGAAAGTGCACGAAATCTAGTTTCCAACAAAAAAAGAATCACCCAATTCGGAGTCCGTATGAAAAACTTGTGTGCGTTTTGAGTCAGGTACGTCTGTGCAGTCCGAATCTGAATCCAAAACGTGAGAGACTTGGACTCTATCTTCTCTTGGGCCAAAAGTGACGTGAGAGAACTTTTTGGACAGCAAAAACATCTTTTTCTTCCTTATCTTCATATGTGGATTGTACAAATGTCCCATACACCTGCAATTAGACAAAACACAAAAGTGTGTGAAGTATTTTTGTTCTGGATAACATAAATAGATTATTGAATAGTTTGCACTAGAAATCACCTGACAAATATGCATATATGCAATATCTTTGGTCATATCCAAGGTAGTCATGTCCTCATCACCATCAAAGATCAATATGTGCATGATGCTGATTTTAAAGATGTAATGCAGAATTGTAAAGAAGGAAGAATGTGGAACAAGTTTGTCGTTAACGATGGATTTGTGTTTCGTGCTAACAAGCTATGCATTCCAGCTAGCTCCGTTCGTCTTTTGTTGTTGCAGGAGGCGCATGGAGGAGGATTAATGGGACACTTTGGCGTGAAGAAGACAGAGGACGTACTTGCTACACATTTCTTTTGGCCAAAGATGAGACGGGATGTTGAGCGTTTTATTGCTCGCTGCACTACATGTCAAAAAGCTAAGTCACGACTCAATCCTCATGGTTTATATATGCCTTTGCCTGTACCTAGTGTTCCTTGGGAGGATATATCTATGGACTTTGTTTTAGGTTTACCTCGAACAAAGAAGGGGAGGGATAGCATATTTGTTGTCGTGGATAGATTCTCGAAAATGGCACACTTTATACCATGTCATAAAAGCGATGATGCTGTTAATGTTGCTGATTTGTTCTTTCGTGAAATTATTCTCTTGCATGGTGTGCCAAATACTATTGTTTCAGATCGCGATACTAAATTTCTTAGCCACTTTTGGAGATGTTTATGGGCTAAGTTGGGGACTAAACTGCTTTTTAGTACTACTTGTCACCCCCAAACTGATGGACAAACTGAAGTAGTCAATAGAACATTGTCTACTATGCTTAGGGCTGTTTTGAAGACTAATAAGAAAATGTGGGAGGAATGCTTTCCTCATATTGAATTTGCTTATAATCGTTCATTGCATTCTACTACTAAGATGTGCCCTTTTGAAGTTGTGTATGGTTTCCTACCTCGTGCACCTATTGATTTGTTGCCTCTTCCATCTTCGGAGAAGGTTAATTTTGATGCTAAAGAACGTGCTGAATTGATTTTAAAAATGCATGAGTTAACTAAGGAAAACATTGAGCGTATGAATGCTAAATATAAACTTGCTGGAGATAAGGGTAGAAAACATGTTGTGTTTGCACCTGGAGATCTTGTTTGGTTACATTTGCGTAAGGATAGATTTCCTGATTTGCGCAAATCAAAGCTAATGCCACGTGCTGCTGGTCCCTTTAAGGTGTTGGAGAAAGTAAATGATAATGCATATAAACTTGAGTTGCCTGCAGATTTTGGGGTTAGTCCCACTTTTAACATTGCAGATTTGAAGCCTTATTTGGGTGAGGAAGATGAGCTTTCGTCGAGGACGACTTCATTTCAAGAGGGGGAGGATGATGAGGACATCAATACCATTGTTACACCCACAGCCCCTACTGCTACATATACTGGACCGATTACTAGAGCTCGCGCACGCCAATTAAATTATCAGGTACTTTCATTTCTTGGTAGTGATTCTAATGTTCATGAGAATATGATGCTGCCTAAATTGGACACATTTGTTTTGCTTACAAATGAAGGGCCTAGCTTGGAGAAGGATGGACATTGGAGCAAGAGCAAGCATGAAGATGATGCCATGCGCAAGGGGAACCAGAACGGAGTTACAAGTGATGATTTCAGGACTTTGAAGCCACCATAAGAGTGCATGAAGCCTTGGACGAAATATACAAGATGCTACTAAATAAATTTCGTCCAGAGGCTATTATAGGTGCTGCGTCACCTTATTATTGGGCCAGGCCCATGTAATTTCGAAATACATAAGTATAGGCTATTTTTAGAGTCCGTATGTGTGGGGAAACAAGAGATAGGGTTGATTTCGGACCCCTCCACCAAGGGCCACGAAATTCCCCCCCTCTTCCTCCATATATACAGCCCTTAGGGCGCCGTTTAGACTTTGGGTTTTGTTTAGATTAAAAGTTCGCCATAGCTGCAACTTCGCGTACTTCGTTTGTGTTCAACGACCAGACAAAGGCGTCACAGAACCCCACCTTGATCAATAAAGCTTTCATCTTATATTCGCAATATCCAGATTGCAATCTCAGTTTCTTGCTTGTTCTTCGTTTGCTCGCAGGAAACAGACCCTCGTGGTCAGGTTGATCGTGCTCCGGCGTGGCCAATAACCTCTCGGAGTTGGTTTAGCGATTGCTAAGGCGCGACGTCCTCGCACGTTCGTAGTCGGATCGTCAAAGTCGACTTCCACCAAAGCGATATCCATCATCTCATCGAAAGACGGGACACCTTTGCCTCTATCACATCAATACCATTGTTACACCCACAGCCCCTACTGCTACATATAATGGACCAATTACTAGAGCTCGCGCACGCCAATTAAATTATCAGGTACTTTCGTTTCTTGGTAATGATTCTAATGTTCATGAGAATATGATGCTGCCTAAATTGGATACATTTGTTTTGCTTACAAATGAAGGGCCTAGCTTGGAGAAGGATGGACATTGGAGCAAGAGCAATCATGGAGATGATGCCATGCGCAAGGGGAACCAGAACGGAGTTACAAGTGATGATTTCAGGACTTTGAAGCCACCATAAGAGTGCATGAAGCCTTGGACGAAATATACAAGATGCCACTTCATAAATTTCGTCCAGAGGCTATTCTAGGTGCTGCGTCACCTTATTATTGGGCCAGGCCCATGTAATTTCGAAATACATAAGTATAGGCTATTTTTAGAGTCCGTATGTGTGGGGAAACAAGAGATAGGGTTGATTTAGGACCCCTCCACCAAGGGTCACGAAATTCCCCCCCCCCCCCCTCTTCCTCCATATATACAGCCCTTAGGGCATCGTTTAGACTTTGGGTTTTGTTTAGATTAAAAGTTCGCCATAGCTACAACTTCGCATACTTCGTTTGTGTTCAACGACCAGACAAAGGCGTCACAGAACCCCACCTTGATCAATAAAGCTTTCATCTTATATTCGCAATATCCAGATTGCAATCTTAGTTTCTTGCTTGTTCTTCGTTTGCTCGCAGGAAACAGACCCTCGTGGTCAGGTTGATCGTGCTCCGGCATGGTCAATAGCCTCTCGGAGTTGGTTTAGCGATTGCTAAGGCGCGACGTCCTCGCACGTTCGTAGTCGGATCGTCAAAGTCGACTTCCACCAAAGCGATATCCATCATCTCATCGAAAGACGGGACACCTTTGCCTCTATCAACAATTCTTTATCATAAATAGGATAGTTCAATTGTGCACCATTAAGTTTTTCAGAAAATATGCAATCGGTTTACCCTCTTGCATCAACACACCTCCAATACCAATTCCACTAGCATCAAATTCAATCTCAAATTGTTTAGTGAAATCAGGAAGTATAAGCAAAGGTGCAGCAGTCAAACGACATTTCAGCTCATCAAAAGCATTATCTTGGGCTGCGCCCCACACAAAATCAACACCTTTTTTGTGAGCTCATTCAAAGGTGCAGCAATAGTACTGAAATCTTTCACAAAACATCTATAGAAACCAGCAAGACCGTGAAAGCTTCGTACTTGACTAACATTCAGGAGCATCGCTGCCCAATTGAGTGGTGCTTCTATTTTCTCTAAAATTGATTTGTGTAGTGGTTATCATCAAATTAGGATGAAAGAAGGGGATGAATGGAAGACAACCTTTAAAACAAAGTTTGGTTTATATGAGTGGTTAGTCATGCCTTTTGGGTTAACTAATGCACCTAGTACTTTCATGAGATTAATGAACCTAGTATTAAAAATTGGCCTACTCCTCTGAATGTTAGTCAAGTACGAAGCTTTCACGGTCTTGCTGGTTTCTATAGATGTTTTGTGAAAGATTTCAGTACTATTGCTGCACCTTTGAATGAGCTCACAAAAAAGGTGTTGATTTTGTGTGGGGCGCAGCCCAAGATAATGCTTTTGATGAGCTGAAATGTCGTTTGACTGCTGCACCTTTGCTTATACTTCCTGATTTCACTAAACAATTTGAGATTGAATGTGATGCTAGTGGAATTGGTATTGGAGGTGTGTTGATGCAAGAGGGTAAACCGATTGCATATTTTCTGAAAAACTTAATGGTGCACAATTGAACTATCCTATTTATGATAAAGAATTGTTGATAGAGGCAAAGGTGTCCCATCTTTCGATGAGATGATGGATATCGCTTTGGTGGAAGTCGACTTTGACGATCCGACTACGAACGTGTGAGGACGTCGCGCCTTAGCAATCGCTAAACCAACTCCGAGAGGTTATTGACCACGCCGGAGCACGATCAACCTGACCACGAGGGTCTGTTTCCTGCGAGCAAACGAAGAACAAGCAAGAAACTGAGATTGCAATCTGGATATTGCGAATATAAGATGAAAGCTTTATTGATCAAGGTGGGGTTCTGTGACGCCTTTGTCTGGTCGTTGAACACAAACGAAGTACGCGAAGTTGCAGCTATGGCGAACTTTTAATCTAAACAAAACCCAAAGTCTAAACGGTGCCCTAAGGGCTGTATATATGGAGGAAGAGAGGGGGAATTTCGTGGCCCTTGGTGGAGGGGTCCGAAATCAACCCTATCTCTTGTTTCCCCACACATACGGACTCTAAAAATAGCCTATACTTATGTATTTCGAAATTACATGGGTCTGGCCCAATAAAAAGGTGACGCATCACCTATAATAGCCTCTGGACGAAATTTATGAAGTGGCATCTTGTATATTTCGTCCAAGGCTTCATGCACTCTTATGGTGGCTTCAAAGTCCTGAAATCATCACTTGTAACTCCGTTCTGGTTCCCCTTGCGCATGGCATCATCTCCATGCTTGCTCTTGCTCCAATGTCCATCCTTCTCCAAGCTAGGCCCTTCATTTGTAAGTAAAACAAATGTATCCAATTTAGGCAGCATCATATTCTCATGAACATTAGAATCATTACCAAGAAACGAAAGTACCTGATAATTTAATTGGCGTGCGCGAGCTCTAGTAATTGGTCCAGTATATGTAGCAGTAGGGGCTGTGGGTGTAACAATGGTATTGATGTCCTCATCATCCTCCCCTTCTTGAAATGAAGTCGTCCTCGACGGAAGCTCATTTTCCTCACCCAAATAAGGCTTCAAATCTGCAATGTTAAAAGTGGGACTAACCCCAAAATCTGCAGGCAGCTCAAGTTTATATGCATTATCATTTATTTTCTCTAACACCTTAAAGGGACCATCAGCACGTGGCATTAGCTTTGATTTGCGCAAATTAGGAAATCTATCTTTACGCAAATGTAACCAAACAAGATCTCCAGGTGCAAACACAACATGTTTTCTACCCTTATCTCCAGCAAGTTTATATTTAGCATTCATACGCTCAATGTTTTCCTTAGTTAACTCATGCATTTTTAAAATCAATTCAGAACGTTCTTTAGCATCAAAATTAACCTTCTCCGAAGATGGAAGAGGCAACAAATCAATAGGTGCACGAGGTAGGAAACCATACACAATTTCAAAAGGGCACATCTTAGTAGTAGAATGCAATGAACGATTATAAGCAAATTCAATATGAGGCAAGCATTCTTCCCACATTTTCTTATTATTCTTCAAAACAGCCCTAAGCATAGTAGACAATGTTCTATTGACTACTTCAGTTTGTCCATCAGTTTGGGGGTGACAAGTAGTACTAAATAGCAGTTTAGTCCCCAACTTAGCCCATAAACATCTCCAAAAGTGGCTAAGAAATTTAGTATCACGATCTGAAACAATAGTATTTGGCACACCATGCAAGCGAATAATTTCACGAAAGAACAAATCAGCAACATTAACAGCATCATCGCTTTTATGACATGGTATAAAGTGTGCCATTTTCGAGAATCTATCCACGACAACAAATATGCTATCCCTCCCCTTCTTTGTTCGAGGTAAACCTAAAACAAAGTCCATAGATATATCCTCCCAAGGAACACTAGGTACAGGCAAAGGCATATATAAACCATGAGGATTGAGTCGTGACTTAGCTTTTTGACATGTAGTGCAGCGAGCAACAAAACGCTCAACATCCCGTCTCATCTTTGGCCAAAAGAAATGTGTAGCAAGTACGTCCTCCGTCTTCTTCACGCCAAAGTGTCCCATTAATCCTCCCCCATGCGCCTCCTGCAACAGCAAAAGACGAACGGAGCTAGCTGGAATGCATAGCTTGTTAGCACGAAACACAAATCCATCGTTAACGACAAACTTGTTCCACATTCTTCCTTCTTTACAATTCTGCATTACATCTTTAAAATCAGCATCATGCACATATTGATCTTTGATGGTCTCCAAACCAAATATTTTGAAGTCAAGTTGTGAAAGCATAGTATAGCGACGAGACAATGCATCAGCAATAACATTTTCTTTTCCCTTCTTGTGTTTAATGACATAAGGGAAAGTCTCAATGAATTCAACCCATTTAGCATGTCTACGATTCAGTTTAGCTTGACTTTTAATATGTTTCAAAGATTCATGATCAGAATGTATAACAAATTCTTTGGGCCATAAATAATGTTGCCATGTTTCTAAAGTCCGAACAAGAGCATATAATTCTTTATCATAAGTAGAATAATTCAGACTAGGCCCACTCAATTTTTCAGAAAAGTATGCAACAGGTTTGCCATCTTGTAATAACACACCTCCTAATCCAATTCCACTAGCATCACATTCAAGCTCAAAAGTCTTATTTAAATCAGGAAGTTGGAGTAAAGGAGCATGTGTCAACTTATCTTTCAATACCGAGAAGGCTTCTTCCTGTGCAGTACCCCACAGAAAAGGCACATCTTTCTTTGTAAGCTCATTGAGAGGTGCAGCAATGGTGCTGAAATCTCTCACAAAACGCCTATAGAATCCAGCGAGGCCAAGGAAACTCCTCACTTGTGTGACCGTTTTGGGCTGTGGCCAACTCTCAATAGCTTCAATTTTGGCTTTATCAACTTCAATTCCCTGTGGAGTAACAACATAGCCAAGAAAAGATACTCGGTCGGTGCAAAAGGTGCACTTTCCAAGGTTACCAAACAAACGTGCATCACGTAGAGCAATAAAAACAGCACGTAAATGTTCCAAATGTTCCTCCAAAGATTTGCTATAAATCAATATGTCATCAAAGTAAACTACCACAAATCGTCCAATGAAAGCACGTAAAACTTCGTTCATTAACCTCATGAAAGTACTAGGTGCATTAGTTAACCCAAAAGGCATGACTAACCACTCATATAATCCAAACTTAGTTTTAAATGCTGTTTTCCATTCATCTCCCAATTTCATACGAATTTGATGGTATCCACTACGCAAATCAACTTTGGAGAATATTGTAGAGCCACTCAATTCATCAAGCATATCATCTAGCCTAGGAATAGGATGACGATAACGAATAGTAATATTATTAATGCCTCTACAATCAACGCACATACGCGACGTACCATCCTTTTTCGGCACTAAAATGATAGGAACAGCACAAGGACTAAGGGATTCGCGTATATAACCTTTGTCGAGCAGTTCTTGTACTTGACGCATAATCTCCTTCGTCTCCTCTGGATTGGTACGGTATGGTGCACGGTTGGGTAGCGATGCACCGGGAATTAAGTCAATTTGATGCTCAATCCCGCGAATAGGTGGTAATCCCGGTGGCACGTCTTGTGGAAAGACGTCAGCGAACTCCTGCATAATGTTAGTGACAGCAGGAGGCAAAGAGGAAGGCACGTCCTCGAATGAAAATAATGCCTCTTTGCACACAAAAGCATAGCAAACAGATTTGCTAAAATCTAGATCATCAATATCAGATTTGGTGGCAAATAAACATGCACTTTTCAATTTAATTTCAGAAGCAACACTAGATTGTTTATTATTATTAGGCTGCATTTGTTGCTCAAATTCTTTTGCCACAATCTGATTTTCACTCTTAGTTTTCTCCTGTTTTGCTTTATTAGCTCTATTAAGATCATCTTTCAAAATGGAATCAGGAGTCATAGGAAGCAAAGTAATATTTTTATCCTTATGAACAAGAGTATACTGATTGTTTCTACCATGGTGAATAGAATTTTTATCAAATTGCCATGGTCTACCAAGTAATAAGGAACATGCTTGCATAGGTACCACATCACAATCAACATAATCAGCATATGTAGAGATACTAAAATGCACACGAACAGTACGTGTTACCTTAACCTTGCCGCTGTTGTTGAACCATTGGATGTAGTAAGGATGTGGATGTGGTCTTGTGGTGAGAGATAGCTTCTCCACCATCTCCATGCTAGCCAAGTTGTTGCAACTCCCTCCATCTATGATCACGCGAACAGAACGTTCCTTCACAACTCCCTTTGTATGGAACAAATTATGCCTCTGATTTTGCTCAGCTTGTGTAACCTGCACACTCAAAACACGTTGAGCAACTAAACATTCATACCTGTCAGCATCTTCAGGAGCCATGTATTGCGTCTCATGATCAGAATCTTCTCTACCGTGTTCGTCACGTGTAATAAGAGCCAAAGTCTCCTCATCATAGTCACTAGCGGACTCATACCCACCATCCTCAGTAACAATCATCACACGCTTAGAGGGGCATTCTCTCGCATAATGACCTCCACCCTTGCAACGTCGACAAATAATATCATGTGTTTGCCCTGTTGATGCCATGGATGAAGAAGAGCTCTTTGCAGGCCCAGAAGATGTGCTCTTGGCAGATAGTGGTGATTGTGCCTGCTTTATTGTATCACAGTTGGAGGTGGCAGCCGACGGAGGCGCCGGTGTAGCAGAACGTGTGGAAGTAGATGATGCACGTGGTGTCCATGATGAAGGTCGACCTGCAGAAAAGTTAGTCCGCGCCAATGCCTGTCGATCCTGCACTTCACGTTCAGCTTTACAAGCAAGATGGAATAAACGAGTGATATTAGTATACTCCTTATAATCTAGAATGGTCTGAATCTCTCTATTTAATCCACCCAGAAAACGTGCAAGCATAGCTTCATTCTCCTCAACAATACCACATCTAATCATGCCAGTTTGTAATTCCTGATAATATTCTTCTACAGAATTTTTTCCTTGTCTTAAGCGCTATAATTTTTGAAGCAATTCACGTTGATAATATGGTGGAACCCAACGAGTACGCATAGCAGTTTTCAAAGCAGCCCAAGTAGCGGGAATAGGATATAATCTACAATGTTCAGACCACCATACACATGCAAAACTAGTGAAAGCACAAACAGCAGCAGCAACCCGTCTCTCCTCGGGATATTGTAAACATGTAAAACGTTGTTCAGTTTCTAACTCCCAAGTAAGATATATATCAGGAACATATCTACCCTCAAATGGTGGAATATTCAATTTCAGTTTAGGAATATGGACATCATCTCGTACCTGAGGTGGTGGTGCAGGCCTACCATTACGAATATATACCTGAGGTCGACCTGGTGGTGGTGGTGCTGGTGGCTGCACGTAGTGCTGATTTTGATCAACCTCATCCTCATAATCGCCCACATACTCATCATCCTCCTGGGTACCAGCAGCAGCAGTAGCAGGGGCCAAAGAAGCATCAACAACATGAACAGCAGCACCAGAAGTTTGGCCATCCTCAATAGGAACACGCTTCGCTCGTCCATACTGATTCGAAAGGATGCGTTGTTGTTGTTGTTGTCGTTGGAGAGGTGCGTTAGGTGCAGCGGGTGGTGGTGGTGGAAGACGCGCGAGCAATTCATTAAACTTGTTATCGAGCTTTGTTTCGAACATCTTCTCCATGCCATCTATCTTCTCCATGGCCTCTTCAAATCTGTTTAGCACATCTTGCACCTGTCCACTCATCATTTGCTGAAATTTATCATGCAAATCCTTATTCGTCATGTTCTCCCAGTCAGTCTCGTCGGCTTGTGATCCTGGCATGGTTAGCAGCAATAGAAACACACAAGAATATGATCCTACAGACTACTAACAAGAGGTGGTGGTGGGTGTCACAAATCCGTCAAGCAAATCTCAAATTCTTACCAGTTCTTACCCAGCAGCAGGCGGTGATCGGCAACCGTTGTAGTCAAAAACTCTCAAAGCTTGGATAGAGCGATTACCAGGGAGAGTCAAACGCACGACGTAGATGTATGTGGAGCTGGGAAGGCTTATAATATGGTAGCAAAAAGGGTCAGCAATAATCAATTCAGAGATGCAAAGTTGAATAAACGCTCAACGACGGTACTGTGCTGGTCCTAGGCTAGACTGTGCTAGAGACGCGAGCCTAGAACACTAACAAAATCACGGCGCTGCACGTAAACAAGGGAAAAGCACACTCTGGTTTTTTTTTCGCTCTTTTTTTTTTTGCGCTCTTTTTTTTTTTTTTGCGCTGCTCTTTTTTTTTTTTGCGAAAAATCACTATAATGGCGAGTGTCTCAAAACTCTTCCTAGGTCAAACTGACAGGATGGGCACGAAATTTTTTCGACCAATTTTTTTTTTTCGTTTTTTCGACTGCCCGGACCCAAAAACTGGAAACGGGTCAAAAAAAACTTCCTATAATGGCACCTGTCTCAAAACACTCAGAAACACCTAAAAATAAGGTAGCCAGAAATTTTTTCGAAAAATGCGTTTTCGAAAAATTTTGGGCCTAAACGGAGCGTGGTTTCCAGACTCTTTTTTTTTTTCCGAAACCTACTCCGGCAAGGAAACACGAATCGGAAACTAGATGAATCCCAAAAACAAACCTAATAAGCAAGGAACTCGGATATATGGTTGTGGTATATGGCAGCGGTGGTGGAAGCGGTGGTAGTATATGGATATGGATCGGTGGTGGTATATGGACACGGATTGGTGGTGGTATATGGATACGGATTCGGAGTGGTGGTGGTAGATGGCAGGGGCGATGATGATGGTGCGGCGGCGGCGTGACAACTTATGACCAGAACTCGAAACTCTAAAAGACTAGACTCTAAGACCAGCAACTAGACCGACGATGCAACCGCAAATTCAACAAAGCAAAACCCTAAAAAGATTATGCAAAGGCTCAGATTGGTTCGGATATGATGAACTAACCCTAATTTTTTTTTGTGGCTTTTTCGTGGACTATAGGTATGAAGAACAGACTCGATCTAAACTACGAAAAACTGGAAAATCTCACCGAGCAACCTGGAAATCTGATACCACTTGATAGAGGCAAAGGTGTCCCGTCTTTCGATGAGATGATGGATATCGCTTTGGTGGAAGTCGACTTTGACGATCCGACTACGAACGTGCGAGGACGTCGCGCCTTAGCAATCGCTAAACCAACTCCGAGAGGTTATTGACCACGCCGGAGCACGATCAACCTGACCACGAGGGTCTGTTTCCTGCGAGCAAACGAAGAACAAGCAAGAAACTGAGATTGCAATCTGGATATTGCGAATATAAGATGAAAGATTTATTGATCAAGGTGGGGTTCTGTGACGCCTTTGTCTGGTCGTTGAACACAAACGAAGTACGCGAAGTTGCAGCTATGGCGAACTTTTAATCTAAACAAAACCCAAAGTCTAAACGGTGCCCTAAGGGCTGTATATATGGAGGAAGAGAGGGGGAATTTCGTGGCCCTTGGTGGAGGGGTCCGAAATCAACCCTATCTCTTGTTTCCCCACACATACGGACTCTAAAAATAGCCTATACTTATGTATTTCGAAATTACATGGGCCTGGCCCAATAAAAAGGTGACGCAGCACCTATAATAGCCTCTGGACGAAATTTATGAAGTGGCATCTTGTATATTTCGTCCAAGGCTTCATGCACTCTTATGGTGGCTTCAAAGTCCTGAAATCATCACTTGTAACTCCGTTCTGGTTCCCCTTGCGCATGGCATCATCTCCATGCTTGCTCTTGCTCCAATGTCCATCCTTCTCCAAGCTAGGCCCTTCATTTGTAAGTAAAACAAATGTATCCAATTTAGGCAGCATCATATTCTCATGAACATTAGAATCATTACCAAGAAACGAAAGTACCTGATAATTTAATTGGCGTGCGCGAGCTCTAGTAATTGGTCCAGTATATGTAGCAGTAGGGGCTGTGGGTGTAACAATGGTATTGATGTCCTCATCAACAAATATGCAAAGACTTAGGCAGTATAAAATTCTGATTAACTGATAGAGGCGGGGTGTCCCGATCTTTCGATGAGATGATAACTATAGATTTGGTGGAGACGACTTTGACGATCCGACTACAAACGTGCAACGACGTTGTGCCTTAGCAATCGCTAAACCAACTCCGAGAGGTTATTGACCACGCCGGAGCACGATCAACCTGACCACGAAGGTCTATTCCTGCAACCTGACCTCGATTTTTGCATACACCTGACAAATATGCATATATGCAATATTTTTGGTCATATCCAAGGTAGTCATGTCCTCATCATCCTCCCCTTCTTGAAAATAAAGCCATCCTCGGCGTTGCTTAATCTGAAATGTGGCTAACAAAAGAGACAAGGTGTACATGTTGTATATGTATATGTCATCCATTTTTACTTCCCTTGATTTTTGCATATATGACGCATGAAAAGATGAGTAACTTTCATAGTTCATAAAATCTAAAGCCAAAAAATTAGCACAAGAAGTAGAAGGCATGAAAATATTGCAACTCAGTTTGCACATATAAGTGAAGCTTTTATTCATTTCAAAAGATTGACAATGTTCATCATTAAACCATCCCAACATTGGTGAATAAACCTTACTTGCATCAAATTTACATGCTACAACATGCTTAAATAAGCAAACATGCAATAAGTCATTCAACACAGAATCATCACCAAGATTAGAGGTCATATCAAAATGATTAAACATTGGTTCTTTTGCATCAATAGTTAATTCAATGGGTGCACTCAAAATTGTTGGTATTTCAGTTGTTTGATCACATGGCAAAGTCAAATTATCAACGTAGTCCTCTAAAATAGGTGGTGTGATCAAAGTAGTGGGTAGCTCATCAGATGGTGCATTCAAATTGACAAGGCATTCATCATTCTCATGTAGAGATGGAAGATCAGTACCTTTGTCATTACCTCTTATGATCAACTCAGATGATGTAGCCACTCTCGGGGGCGATGTGTCACATGGTGGAGGTGATGTAGTCCTGACAACAACAGATGTGGTTGTCATAGTATGCCTAGTAGTTGAAGGAACAATCATATCAACTCTTGGAATGTGCACCGTTTGCTTGTTCTCCTCGTGGCCAACACGTCGTTTTATTTCCTGTTCAGCTTTGCAAGCAAGATGAAACAAATGGTCCATAGGATAACACTCTTCATGAATTAGTATCTCTTGAATATCACGGTTTAATCCTCCCCAAAATCTATCCATAAAATCATCTTCACTTTCTTCTAAAGAGGAATGCAACAAGGTAGTTTGTAAATCATCATAATATTTTGTTACAGTTTCACTACCTTGTTTTGGTGAAGATATTTTTGGTCATATCCAAGGTAGTCATGTCCTCATCATTAACACAAATGTCAGATTCAACTAAGAGTGAATTCACCTTTTGTTCAAGTAGTTTTGCACGTGCTCTTGTAATTGGTCCAATTCTGATTTCATTGGACTTGTCTTGTGCAATATCATCTTTATTTGAAAATGATGGTAAAGGAGTAGGGATGTCCTCATCAAGAAAACCACTTTGTCAACACCAAATGTGCACTTTTTCATGTTTCAATAAAGAATTTCCTTGCGAAGGGTTTGTAAAACAGCCCTAACATGATTGAGATGCTCCTTCATGGTTTTGCTAAACACAATAATATCATCGAAGTAAACCACAACAAAGACTCCAATATAAGGTCGAAGCACATAATGCATGAGACCACGAAAGTACCGAGAGCCTCCGATAAACCCATAGGCATAAATAACCACTCATATAGGCCAAATTTGGTTTTGAAAGCAGTTTTCCATTCATCACCCTCTTGAATGCCTATTTGGTAATAGCCACTTTTAAGATCAATTTTTGAGAAAAAGTTGGCTCTGCTAAGTTCATCAAGCATATCATCTAAGCGAGGAATGGGATGCCTATAGCGAACGGTAATAGCATTTATAGGTCTACAATCGGAACACAAGCGGAAACTTCCATCGGGTTTAGGCACAAGTATAACCGGAACGGCACAAGGGCTTAAGCTTTCACGTACATGACCGTTGTTGATTAGTTGTTGTACTTGCCGTTGAATCTCCTTGGTTTCTTCGGGATTGACACGGTATGGAGCTTTGTTTGGAAGTGGCGCTCCGGGGATGAGGTCGATTCGATGCTCAATGCCTCGTAGAGGAGGTAGATCCGGAGGTAGCTCATCGGGAAAAACATCTTGAAATTCCTGCAAAAGAGATTGAAACACTAAAGGTAGCTCGTGAGAGGTGTTAGTTTTTGGTTCTCCATCCTTGCACACAAGGACAAAGTGCATAACACTCGATGGGTTCTCACACACTTCTCTCATCTCACTTTTTGTGGCAAATAGTATGAGGTTTTTCTCTCTAGGCGAAGAGGCACTCAAGTTTGGCTTGTGGCTATCACTCACTTTTTGGTGGATCACTTTTTCACTCTTCTCTCCACGATGGGTGGCTTGCTTGTCGGCTATCACTTGACTATGAGACATAGGTCGTAGCACATATTCCTTCCCTTTCATCTTGAAGCTATAGTGGTTGGTACGCTCGTTGTGGAAGACACCACGGTCGAATTTCCATGGGCGACCAAGAAGGAGGTGGCAAACGGTCATTGGGACCACATCACACTCCAAAGTGTCCTCATATGCACCAATTTTGAAGGATACTTGGACTGTATGCTCAACTCGTATAGTGCTGGAGTCACTTAGCCATTGAACCTTGTAGGGGTGCGGGTGCTTCTTCTTGACCAATTGAAGCTTGGAGAATAGTTCTTCACTTGCCAAGTTGTGGCAACTACCTCCATCGATGATGACCTTGACGGATCGTCCATTGACGCCAGCCTTGGTGTGGAAGATATGGCATCTTTGGTCTTCTTCTTGTTCATGTTGAAGAGTCAAGACCTTGGAGACAACAAGAGCGGGGCTCGTATCTTCATCACAAAAGACTTGATTATCTTCATCCTCGTTCAGGCGCCAGTGCATGCCACTTGCTCAAGAGCTTCCATCTCCTCATCACTCATGGAGTCATATGTGCCATCGTCGTTGAGGATCATGGTGCGCTTGTTTGTGCATTCATAGGACTTGTGGCCTCGGCCGCCGCAGGTGAAACATTTGAAGGAGCTTGTCTTGACGGTCTCATCGGTCGGAGTAGATGAAGAAGCACGCGGCTTGAAGTTGCTTGTAGTCGGAGGAAGACGACTTGAACTTGACGACATTTTCTTGTAACTCGGCTTGTCGTCGTTGCTTGGAGAAGGTTTAGTTGATGTAGATGTTGTAGGAGTTGTTGAAGCTTGGTTATTGGAGAAACCGTAGGTCTTGGATGAGTACTTGGCGTACTTGAAGTCATCTTGCACTTGACGTTCCGCCTTTGTAGCTTGATGAACGAGCTCAATGTGGTTGGAGTAGGGTTGGAAGTCGGTGATCTTCTTTATGGGATGATTGAGTCCATTCAAGAATCGTGCAATAGTTTGCTCATCATCCTCCATGACATTGGCTCGAATCATGGCAATCTCCATTTCCTTTTAGTATTCTTCAACACTCTTTGTTCCTTGCTTGAGGAGTTGTAGCTTCTTGAAGAGATCGCGGTTGTAGTAGGTTGGTACAAAACGTGCTCGCATGACATCCTTCATTTGAGCCCAAGTGGTGATTGGAGGTTCACCTCTTGCTTGTCGGCGCTCAAGGACTTGTTCCCACCATATGAGCACATAGTCTTGGAACTCAAGTGATGCCATAGCGATCTTCTTCTCTTCCTCATAGTTGTGCAAACGAAAAATTTTGTCGACCTTGAATGCCCATGAGAGGTACTCTTCCGGATCATTGCTTCCATTGAACTTGGGCATTGTGAATTTGAGCTTACCATAGCGTTGCTCTTCATTGTGTTGTTGGCGATGGTGATGATGACACCCTTGACGTGGAGGGTAATCATCCTCATGTTGCTCTTGGCGTGGAGGAAGTCCATGATCAACTTGCTCTTGCTGAACTTGAGGTTGAGCTAGAGCTTTGACGAGCTTGTGAAGAAGCTTGTGGAACTTGACGTTGGACACGCAGATGGTAGTTCCTCTCTTGGATTTCTTCTCTAAGGGCTTCCTCTTGATTGCGCCGTTCGCGATTGCGGTTGGCGATGGCTCGACTTGGTTCTTAAAGGGCACGTTCCGCCTCAAGACCTTGTGCTTCTCGTTGTTGTTGTTGAAGACATTGAGCCTCGGCGTATTGTTGCTCTTGGTGTAGACGCGCTCGTTCTTCTTCTTCTTGGCGACGAAGACGTTGTCGTTCTTGAGCTGGAGCAAACGCGACTTGGTTTGATTGAGGACGAGGGACTTGCTCATCGGCTTCCTCTTGTGAATGCTTGACGTGTAGCGGGTTGCGAGATGCATGATGGTCTTGACGCGCGGCTCGTCGAAGAATGTTCGATGACGGTGTACTTGAGCCGGAGAAGGAGTCGTCGGAGTGTCGACTTGAGTGGCTCCGTCTTGAGTATGACGATGTAGAAGGAGGCCGGTTGACCAACAAGGCGTGGATCTCGTCCATTCTTGCATCATTCTCTTGCTTGTGCGCGTCGAGCTTGTTGTCGAAGTAGTCTCTTGTACGTTGCTCGGAGAGTCGCAAGTCGGTGGCAAGGTTGTCGATGCGGTCGTTCATTGCTTGTTGCTCTTGATGCAACGCTCGTTGTGCAACAAAGAGGTGGCTCTTGGTGACGTATGATGACATGTCGTCGTCTTGCTTGATGAAAGGTGGGTTGGTAGAAGTACTTGGCCTATCCATCATTTCAAGCAAAATGTGAGTGGTAGAAGGAAAATAACGTGTACCAAATGTACCTTGACCGAAGTTGAAGATGAATCAAGTTCACTCAAATGCGGACAATGAAATAGCACTGTTGGTACCAATTCTTGTCGGTTCTCACACCTACACACGTAAAAGCTTATGGTGGAGCTTGGTTAGGATGGTGGCACAAAATTTGATGCAATTGTAAGTGAGCTTCAAAAATGTTGGAAAAGATTCACAAATTTGCAAATGCAACAAGTAGACCAAGCAAGTAGATAAGTGGGATTGTGCAAACCAAAAGTGAGCCAAAATGTGGAATCCACGAAAATGCTCTTGTTGCACAATACTAGAGAGACGCTAGCACGATTGCACAATTGGCGGATACGGAGCTTGTGCACAACCTACTAGGCAAAAATGCAACGATCTCTATCCCAAGTATGCTATATGTATGGTATTTCGGTGCGATGATCCAAGATGTTCTTATGTGACAATCTTAATGTTGTATGATGCTATGGTTCTTGCTTATAAGCTCTTTGCTTAAAAGCTTTGGTGGCTCTTTCACTTTTGAGCTCTTTTATCATGCAAAACTACACGAATCAAGATAGCAATTGTGTATGCTATGACACCTTCATGACACACAGGTGGATCCCAAGATATGCACCACGGTGGTATGGTATGTATGCTATGGAGTATGATCACTAATGTGCACAAGTCACGTTGTGGGCAATACTCAATGGCCAGTCTCGATGGGTAAGCTACGCGAAAGTAAGGCCATGTGGGGTATCAATGCAATTGCAAGTTATGACAAAGATGTCGTCGAAGTTAACATCCTTGGCGATGTTGAGTAGTCGATGGAGGTGAGCGGTGGTGATGGTGACGTCGAACTGTACCTATATAGCCGAAACACATTGATAGAGGCGGGGGTGTCCCGATCTTTCGATGAGATGATAACTATCGATTTGGTGAAGATGACTTTGACGATCCGACTACAAACGTGCACGACGTTGCACCTTAGCAATCGCTAAACCAACTCTGAGAGGTTATTGACCACGCCGGAGCACAATCAACCTGACCACGAAGGTCTATTCCTGCAAGCAATCGAAGAACAAGCAAGAATATGATAAAAGCAATCTGAATATTGCGAGTATATATGAAGTATTGATAAAGGTGGGGATCCGTAAGCGGTCTTGGTCTGGTCGTTGGACACAAACGAAGTACACAAAGTTGCAATGGCTAACTTTTAACTAAACAAATCCCAAGGAAAAGCTACTAGATGGATCTACTTATATAGGAGCAAGGGGTGGCGGCCAAGGAGGTGGGAGGACGTCCCAAGGCAGCCTAAAACTAAATCTAGGTCGTACAAGGCCAATGGGCCCAAGTGGAGGTGATGTAACACCTTTGGACTTGTAGTTTGACTCGGATTCTGCTGCAGCATCAGATTGTTTCATCCACAACTCAACGCTCCGGACGAATTTGAAGGTGATTCCAATTGGGTTGGAAAGTGCACGAAATCTAGTTTCCAACAAAAAAAGAATCACCCAATTCGGAGTCCGTATGAAAAACTTGTGTGCGTTTTGAGTCAGGTACGTCTGTGCAGTCCGAATCTGAATCCAGAACGTGAGAGACTTGGACTCTATCTTCTCTTGGGCCAAAAGTGACGTGAGAGAACTTTTTGGACAGCAAATAAACATCTCTTTCTTCCTTATCTTCATATGTGGATTGTACAAATGTCCCATACACCTGCAATTAGACAAAACACAAAAGTGTGTGAAGTATTTTTGTTCTGGATAACATAAATAGATTATTGAATAGTTTGCACTAGAAATCACCTGACAAATATGCATATATGCAATATTTTTGGTCATATCCAAGGTATTCATGTCCTCATCATCCTCCCCTTCTTGAAAATAAAGCCGTCCTCGGCGTTGCTTAATCTGAAATGTGGCTAACAAAAGATACAAGGTGTACATGTTGTATATGTATATGTCATCCATTTTTACTTCCCTTGATTTTTGCATATATGACACATGAATAGATGAGTAACTTGCATAGTTCATAAAATCTAAAGCCAAAAAATTAGCACAAGAAGTAGAAGGCATGAAAATATTGCAACTCAGTTTGCACATATAAGTGAAGCTCTTATTCATTTCAAAAGATTGACAATGTTCATCATTAAACCATCCCAACATTGGTGAATAAACCTTACTTGCATCAAATTTACATGCTACAACATGCTTAAATAAGCAAACATGCAATAAGTCATTCAACACAGAATCATCACCAAGATTAGAGGTCATATCAAAATGATTAAACATTGGTTCTTTTGCATCAATAGTTAATTCAATGGGTGCACTCAAAATTGTTGGTATTTCAGTTGTTTGATCACATGGCAAAGTCAAATTATCAACGTAGTCCTCTAAAATAGGTGGTGTGATCAAAGTAGTGGGTAGTTCATCAGATGGTGCATTCAAATTGACAAGGCATTCATCATTCTCATGTAGAGATGGAAGATCAGTACCTTTGTCATTACCTCTTATGATCAACTCAGATGATGTAGCCACTCTCGGGGGCGATGTGTCACATGGTGGAGGTGATGTAGTCCTGACAACAACGGATGTGGTTGTCATAGTATGGCTAGTAGTTGAAGGAACAATCATATCAACTCTTGGAATGTGCACCGTGCGCTTGTTCTCCTCGTGGCCAACACGTCGTTTTATTTCCTGTTCAGCTTTGCAAGCAAGATGAAACAAATGGTCCATAGGATAACACTCTTCATGAATTAGTATCTCTTGAATATCACGGTTTAAACCTCCCCAAAATCTATCCATAAAATCATCTTCACTTTCTTCTAAAGAGGAATGCAACAAGGTAGTTTGTAAATCATCATAATATTTTGTTACAGTTTCACTACCTTGTTTTAAGTGTTGCAACTTCTTAATCATGTCACGAGTATAATAAGCAGGGACGAAAGTATGTCGCATGGCAAGTTTCAAATCATCCCAAGTAGTAGGTATATAATCAGGGTGTAACTGACAATATTCACTCCACCAAACCAAAGCATAACCAGTGAAAGAACCAACTGCAACCTTAACCTTTTTATGTTCATCGAAATTATGGGAAGCAAATATATTTTTTATGTCGAACTCCCATTCAATATATAAAGCAGGTTTAAAACGGCCATTAAATGGTGGTATAGATACATTAACCTGATCATGTGCATTTGGATGTTTGTGCACCTCTCGTGACGGTTGTGGTATTTGCAAAGGTGGTGGCACGTCTCCCGCGATCGACAAAGCCCATGAATTGACTCTGGATCCTGTCATGATTAGTAGAACAAGAAACAAAACCCAAAAATAATGTTCCTATAACTACTAGGATGTGGTGGTAAAACGCTCACAGTAAAGCAAATATCAATGTCTTACAAGTTCTTACCATGCAGCAGGCGGTGATCGGCAACCAGCGGTGTCAAGTAACTCCGAATATTGAGTAAAGCGATTGCCAGGGGAGTGTACGTATACACGGTGTAGAAATATGTGGAGCTGGGTTGGCTATATATGGTAGCAAAAGATTAGCAATAATCAATTCAAAGATGCAATATTGAATAAACGCTCAACGACGGTACTGTGCTGGTCCTAGGCTAGACCGGACTAGAGACGCGAGCCCAGAACACTAATGAGGTCATGGCGTAGCACAACTAGCATCAATGAAAGATACTAAGTAGCTCTTGACAGCAAGATATAAGTGAAGATCACAACGGCTCTGATACCACTTGATAGAGGCGGGGGTGTCCCGATCTTTCGATGAGATGATAACTATCGATTTGGTGAAGATGACTTTGACGATCCGACTACAAACGTGCACGACGTTGCGCCTTAGCAATCGCTAAACCAACTCTGAGAGGTTATTGACCACGCCGGAGCACAATCAACCTGACCACGAAGGTCTATTCCTGCAAGCAATCGAAGAACAAGCAAGAATATGATAAAAGCAATCTGAATATTGCGAGTATATATGAAGTATTGATAAAGGTGGGGATCCGTAAGCAGTCTTGGTCTGGTCGTTGGACACAAACGAAGTACACAAAGTTGCAATGGCTAACTTTTAACTAAACAAATCCCAAGGAAAAGCTACTAGATGGATCTACTTATATAGGAGCAAGGGGTGGCGGCCAAGGAGGTGGGAGGACGTCCCAAGGCAGCCTAAAACTAAATCTAGGTCGTACAAGGCCAATGGGCCCAAGTGGAGGTGATGTAACACCTTTGGACTTGTAGTTTGACTCGGATTCTGCTGCAGCATTAGATTGTTTCGTCAACAACTCAATGCTCCGGACGAATTTGAAGGTGATTCCAATTGGGTTGGAAAGTGCACGAAATCTAGTTTCCAACAAAAAAAGAATCACCCAATTCGGAGTCCGTATGAAAAACTTGTGTGCGTTTTGAGTCAGGTACGTCTGTGCAGTCCGAATCTGAATCCAGAACGTGAGAGACTTGGACTCTATCTTCTCTTGGGCCAAAAGTGACGTGAGAGAACTTTTTGGACAGCAAATAAACATCTCTTTCTTCCTTATCTTCATATGTGGATTGTACAAATGTCCCATACACCTGCAATTAGACAAAACACAAAAGTGTGTGAAGTATTTTTGTTCTGGATAACATAAATAGATTATTGAATAGTTTGCACTAGAAATCACCTGCCAAATATGCATATATGCAATATTTTTGATCATATCCAGGGTAGTCATGTCCTCATCACACATTAGGACACGGGAACCACAACTCAAAATCCCAAAGACCAAAACACATCAAAATCGACATATGAGGTAGAGGTGAGCGGTGGTGGTGTTTGTGGAAGGTGTCGTGGGTATGCGGAAGGAGGCGTGGGCACCGGGGCAAAATTGGGCGAAGGTATGCTGAAGTGGGCGTGGGAGATGGAGTTGCTGCTTCCAGGGGCCGGATGTCCGGGCCAGCTGCCGGATGTCCGGGACGCGGATGTCCGGTGGACACGGGGCAGATGTCCGGGATCTGGATCGGGGACGAACACGATGAACTCCACCGGAAAAATTGCAACTCCGGTGCCAAATTCGGATGGATTTGTGGATGGAAAAGTGTGGGGAGGGTGGGGAAAACTAGATCCACACGCAGCAACACAAATCCATGGACCAAATCCAACAAAATTTCATCACACCAACAAATCACAAAAAAAATTGGGGCTATTTTTGGTGGGGATTTTCGGATTTAGGACGAAAACAACAAAATCAAGCTAGAAAACACGGGGTAGGGGCTCCAAAAACGTGATCAACGTGGCTAATGATACCAACACGGGGTAGGGCGGAACCATAGGGGCTGATCTTGCACGTTTGGAGTGGATCCTACGGGGGAAACACAAAGAACACGCGGAAGCACAAAGGGGAAACACGGAGAAAATGAGAGAATCACTCAACCGACATAGAATCAATCACACGAGTGCTAGATAACCGAACACAAAGAGATACACGAGATCCAAAGTCAACAAAGGTAGAGGATACAAAGGAACCGTTCTTCTCCGTACGGAGGTCTTGATGATCTTCCCTAGAAAGGGGTCTTGAATCCGCTTGGGGGATCTTCTCTGAAGAGGTCGTGAACTCCGAGGAGAAGTGTCCACGTGGATGAGCAAGGATCTCACAAAAATATGAGCTAATCCAATGCTAACCCTAGAAAGAGGAACGGGAAGGAGTATATATAGTCTAAGGGGGCGAAGAGGTACATGGGCTTCGGCCCTTTACTGTGCGCAGACAGGCGGGGCCGGATGTCCGGGCGTCGTGCCGGATGTCCGGGCCAAGTCGCCGGATGTCCGGGCTGGAGGCGATAGCTTCTATAGTTCCTGGAGCGTGGCGCCGGATTTCCGGGACATTTGCCGGATTTCCGGGCTGTGGCAGGATGTCCAGGCCGGACGCCTGATGTCCGGGCCCTGTAGACTTGGCCAGCTTGGCTGTTGCTGATGGAGACGCTCCAGGGGCCGGATGTCCGGGGCCTTGGCCGGATGTCCGGGGCCTGGAAGGTGAACTTGCCAGTTTCAGTTGATTCTCTTCATCCGTGGAGTTGGCGGCTTGTCCATCTTCACATGCATCCTCGGGAGGTTCCTCTTGACACCTAATCATGCATAGTATATCAGATTTAGGTAGTAGCCATGTCTCGAGTGGATCATATGTGATATCACCTAGGAGGGAAGTCACCTCGGTCTCGAGAGTTCGAGCTCGTGCTCTTGTCATGGGTCCTCTTGGTGCTTGGTGAGGTGATGGAAGGTCCATGGGGATGACCGAAGGATGGTCCACATCACTTTTCCTTGCTTCGGAGTGACGAATGGCAATGGAGAGGTTCTCGATGCGCTCTCGCAATCTTGATTGTGCGCATTGCATTTGTCGTTGTAGATTGAAGATTGACGATTTGGTGATGTAGTTGTTCGCGCCATGGTTGTTGTGGAAGACCGAAGATGAAATGCCTTCCTGATGCGGAGCATCCCACGTTCATCCCCATGTACACTCTGACTACTCTCCAAGCCCCAAGAGGACATATGAAGAGACCTCGAACATACGCCATTGGACACAAGGTGAATTCACTCCTCTTCGAACCGTCACTTTCCGCATGTGAGACATGGCTACTACCTCATGCTTGGACCTTGCATAAACTCAGGTACAACCAAGATGACCATGGAGAATCCAAGGATCAAGGCCAAGCATGGAAGAGGAGAAGGAAGAAGAAGAATGGAGCAAGACAGGACTTGCCCGAATCATCCGGACACCCAGCCGGACGATCCGGACCGAGCCCGGACGATTCGGACGACCACTCGGACGATACGGCTAACGTGCTCGAAGACACCCGAAGCTGCTCGACGAAGCCGGATCATCCGGACGATCACCCCGATCATCCGGACCCCCGACACCCGGATCATCCGGGCCACCATCCGGATCATCCGGACCCCGCCTGCGCGCGTGACTTGGGCCGAAGCCCGTGTACCCCTTCGCCCCTCACTTACCCCTTCGTGGATTAGCACTATAAATAGACCTCCTCCTCCCCATTTTGAGGGTTAGCATTGGTTTAGCTCATATTTTGTGTGAGAGCCTTTCTCATCCACTTGGTTACTTCTCCTCGGAGCTCACGACCTCTTCGGAGAAGATGCCCCAAGCGGATTCAAGACCCCTTCAAGGGAAGACAATCAAGACCTCCTCACGGAGAAGAACGGCTACCTTTGTATCTTTCCTTTGTTGATTTTTAATCTTGTGCTACCTTATGTGTTCGGTGATCTAGCCCTTGTGTGATCGATTACTTGCCGGTTGAGTGATTCTCTTGTTTCTCCCCGTGTTTTCCTCGTGTTCTTCCGCGTGTTCTTCGTGTTTCCCCCGTACGATCCTCTCCAAACATGAAAGATCGGCCCCTAGGGTTCCGCCCTACATCATCTTGGTATCATGAGCCACGTTGATCACGTTTTTGGAGCCCCTACCCCGTGTTTTCTAGCTTGATTTTGTTGATTTCGTCCTAAATCCAAAAATCCCCACCAAAAATAGCCCCAATTTTTTTTGTGATTTGTTGGGTTTGATGATGTTTTGTTGATTTTGATCAATGGATTTGCTTGGTTACGAGTTGATCTAGCATCTCCCCAAGTTTCCCCACCTTTCATCCATGAAATCTCCGCAATTTTTGCCCCGAAATCATCCGATTTCCTCCAAAAAACGGACTCCGCGAGCAAATCCCGAGCGGATTGACCTGCCCGGATCATCCGGACCGTCTCCCGGATCATCCGGACATCCCCCGGAACAGCTGGACTCCCCCCGGATGTCCGGATAACCCACACACCCGTATTCCCGAACCGGAGCTGACGAATCCGGATCATCCGGATGTACACCCGGATCATCCGGACCTAGCCCGGATCATCCGGACCTCCTCCCGGATGTCTGGTTAACCCTGAAACTGACACGGCTGAAATTTTGTTTTGGTCATAACTAATTCATCCGGAGTCCGATTTTGATGTTCTTTAGCTCGTTTTGAAGCTATTGACATCCCCCATCCCACAAAAATACCACCAACACCATTTGACACCATAAAATTTTCGGAATTTTGGCATCTTTGCCTAGGGCTTCCACCACATCATCCGCATTACCACCACCACTTCCGCAACCTAGCCCATTTTGTTCCCTCATAGCATTAGTGGTTGCTGGAGTAGTGATTTGCGCCTCCTAAGGTGTTTCGGCTACTTATGGACAATTGCTTCTTGATCAACCACCACCACCACTTCCACATAGACGTGCCCACCATACATTTCCACCCCAACTTAACCCAATTTTGTTTGATTTGTGGCTTGTGTCTCCTAAGGTGTTTTGGCTACTTAGGGACGACAACTTCAACTCCGACTCGTGTATAACCCATCATTCCACTTCCGCATTGCCTAGTGCAACACCAGCACTGCTTTCCGCTACCACCATTTTGACATTTGACGTTTGAGATTTTGAGTTCACGGTTTTTCCGTTTCCTAAGGTGTTTCGGCTACTTAGGGACGAGACTCCATCATCTTGGTTTCTACATCAAGAACACCGCCACTCATCATCGCCAAGGACGGTAACCTCCATATCATCTTGGTATCGTGGTATCCCTCCATTGTATATTCCCCTTGCCATTGCATTGTTAACCCCTAGCCTTACTTTTGCGTTGCTTGCCTATCGAGACTAGCCATTTGAGTATTGCCGGCAACGTTACTTTTGCAAATTAGTGATCATACTTCCCATAGCATACATACCATATCATCGTGGTGCATATATTGCTATCATATCTTGTGTCACAAGTTTTTTCCCACATATACACAATTGCTATCTTGGTTTGTGCATTGTGCAAAGTGGCCATAGAAAAAAAAAGAAATAAAACTTTTAAGCAAAAGAAAGAGAGCAAAGAGCTTGTAAGCAAGTGCCGTAGCATCATACCACATTGCATATAAGATTGTCATATCCGATCATCTTGGATCATCTTGAGAGAAACACCGGGAACCATACATAATAGCATACTTGGGATAGTAGTTGCTACATTTTGCATCTTATAGGTTGTGCACAAGTGTCGTATCCGCCTATTGAGCAATCGTGCTAGCGTCTCTCTTGAGTTGTGCAACATGAGCGTTTTCTGTGGATTCCACATTTTGTGCTCATTCCTTGGTTGCACGACCCCATTTATCTATCCGTGTGTGTGTTTTCGTGTGCCATTCATTGCTATTGGTCTGATGAGGACATGACTACCTTGGATATGACCAAAAATATTGCATATATGCATATTTGTCAGGTGATTTCTAGTGCAAACTATTCAATAATCTATTTATGTTATCCAGAACAAAAATACTTCACACACTTTTGTGTTTTGTCTAATTGCAGGTGTATGGGACATTTGTACAATCCACATATGAAGATAAGGAAGAAAGAGATGTTTATTTGCTGTCCAAAAAGTTCTCTCACGTCACTTTTGGCCCAAGAGAAGATAGAGTCCAAGTCTCTCACGTTCTGGATTCAGATTCGGACTGCACAGACGTACCTGACTCAAAACGCACACAAGTTTTTCATACGGACTCCGAATTGGGTGATTCTTTTTTTGTTGGAAACTAGATTTCGTGCACTTTCCAACCCAATTGGAATCACCCTCAAATTCGTCCGGAGCGTTGAGTTGTGGACGAAACAATCTGATGCTGCAGCAGAATCCGAGTCAAACTACAAGTCCAAAGGTGTTACATCACCTCCACTTGGGCCCATTAGCCTTGTACGACCTAGATTTAGTTTTAGGCTGCCTTGGGACGTCCTCCCACCTCCTTGGCCGCCACCCCTTGCTCCTATATAAGTAGATCCATCTAGTAGCTTTTCCTTGGGATTTGTTTAGTTAAAAGTTAGCCATTGCAACTTCGTGTACTTCGTTTGTGTCCAACGACCAGACCAAGACCGCTTACGGATCCCCACCTTTATCAATACTTCATATATACTCGCAATATTCAGATTGCTTTTATCATATTCTTGCTTGTTCTTCGATTGCTTGCAGGAATAGACCTTCGTGGTCAGGTTGATTGTGCTCCGGCGTGGTCAATAACCTCTCAGAGTTGGTTTAGCGATTGCTAAGGCGCAACGTCGTGCACGTTTGTAGTCGGATCGTCAAAGTCATCTTCACCAAATCGATAGTTATCATCTCATCGAAAGATCGGGACACCCTCCGCCTCTATCAAGTGGTATCAGTTTTCAGGTTGCTCGGTGAGAATTTCCAGTTTTCCTAGATTAGATTTATTTTCTTACCTATTGTCCAAGAAAAAGCCACAAAAAAGAGTTAGATCTATTCATCCTTGGTCCAAGCCAGTCTGAGCCTTTGCAATTTTCTTTTCATTGCTTGCATAGTTGAATTATCAGTTGCATCGTCGTGTCGAGTTGCTGGTCTTAGTGTCTAGTTCGTTTAGAGTTTCGAGTTCTGTTCACATTAGTCACGCCACCGCTGCATCATTATCTCTTCCGCTGTCCACCACCCATCCATCAATTTCCACCACGTGCTACCCACCATTCATTGTCATAATAATAGTTGAGATCGTTCACATCTTCACTTGATCCAATCTGCATCTTATCTAGTTTGTTTTGGAAAGAGGGAGAAAAAAAAGAGAGAAAAAAAAACAAGAGAAAAAAAACGAGAGAAAAAAAGAGAAAAAAAAGTCAGAGAAAAAAAGAGAAAAAAAATCAAAAAAATCGGCACAAACTTTTTCAGAGGAAAGTTGGAGACAAAGTTGTTGTATATCCTGCTTGGCAGTTGTTTTTCATCATTATCTTCACTGCCGTTGTGATCTTCACTTATATCTTGCTGTCAAGAGCTACTTACTATCCTTCATTGATGCTAGTTGTGCTACGCCGTGACCTCATTAGTGTTCTAGGCTCGCGTCTCTAGTCTGGTCTAGCCTAGGACCAGCACAGTACCGTCGTTGAGCGTTTATTCAACAATGCATCTTTGAATTGATCATTGCTAATCTTTTGCTACCATATATAGCCAACCCAGCTCCACATATTTCTACACCGTGTATACGTACGCTACCCTGGCAATCGCTTTACTCAATATTCGGAGTTACTTGACACCGCTGGTTGCCGATCACCACCTGCTGCATGGTAAGAACTTGTAAGACATTGATATTTGCTTTACTGTGAGCGTTTTACCACCACATCCTAGTAGTTATAGGAACATTATTTTTGGGTTTTGTTTCTTGTTCTACTAATCATGACAGGATCCAGAGTCAATTCATGGGCTTTGTCGATCGCGGGAGACGTGCCACCACCTTTGCAAATACCACAACCGTCACGAGAGGTGCACAAACATCCAAATGCACATGATCAGGTTAATGTATCTATACCACCATTTAATGGCCGTTTTAAACCTGCTTTATATATTGAATGGGAGTTCGACATAAAAAATATATTTGCTTCCCATAATTTCGATGAACATAAAAAGGTTAAGGTTGCGGTTGGTTCTTTCACTGGTTATGCTTTGGTTTGGTGGAGTGAATATTGTCGGTTACACCCTGATTATATACCTACTACTTGGGATGATTTGAAACTTGCCATGCGACATACTTTTGTCCCTGCTTATTATACTCGTGACATGATTAAGAAGTTGCAACACTTAAAACAAGGTAGTGAAACTGTAACAAAATATTATGATGATTTACAAACTACCTTGTTGCATTCCTCTTTAGAAGAAAGTGAAGATGATTTTACGGATAGATTTTGGGGAGGATTAAACCGTGATATTCAAGAGATACTAATTCATGAAGAGTGTTATCCTATGGACCATTTGTTTCATCTTGCTTGCAAAGCTGGACAGGAAATAAAACGACGTGTTGGCCACGAGGAGAACAAGCGCATGGTGCACATTCCAAGAGTTGATATGATTGTTCCTTCAACTACTAGGCATACTATGACAACCACATCCGTTGTTGTCAGGACTACATCACCTCCACCATGTGACACATCGCCCCCGAGAGTGGCTACATCATCTGAGTTGATCATAAGAGGTAATGACAAAGGTACTGATCTTCCATCTCTACATGAGAATGATGAATGCCTTGTCAATTTGAATGCACCATCTGATGAACTACCCACTACTTTGATCACACCACCTATTTTAGAGGACTACGTTGATAATTTGACTTTGCCATGTGATCAAACAACTGAAATACCAACAATTTTGAGTGCACCCATTGAATTAACTATTGATGCAAAAGAACCAATGTTTAATCATTTTGATATGACCTCTAATCTTGGTGATGATTCTGTGTTGAATGACTTATTGCATGTTTGCTTATTTAAGCATGTTGTAGCATGTAAATTTGATGCAAGTAAGGTTTATTCACCAATGTTGGGATGGTTTAATGATGAACATTGTCAATCTTTTGAAATGAATAAGAGCTTCACTTATATGTGCAAACTGAGTTGCAATATTTTCATGCCTTCTACTTCTTGTGCTAATTTTTTGGCTTTAGATTTTATGAACTATGCAAGTTACTCATCTATTAATGTGTCATATATGCAAAAATCAAGGGAAGTAAAAATGGATGACATATACATATACAACATGTACACCTTGTCTCTTTTGTTAGCCACATTTCAGATTAAGCAACGCCGAGGACGGCTTTATTTTCAAGAAGGGGAGGATGATGAGGACATGAATACCTTGGATATGACCAAAAATATTGCATATATGCATATTTGTCAGGTGATTTCTAGTGCAAACTATTCAATAATCTATTTATGTTATCCAGAACAAAAATACTTCACACACTTTTGTGTTTTGTCTAATTGCAGGTGTATGGGACATTTGTACAATCCACATATGAAGATAAGGAAGAAAGAGATGTTTATTTGCTGTCCAAAAAGTTCTCTCACGTCACTTTTGGCCCAAGAGAAGATAGAGTCCAAGTCTCTCACGTTCTGGATTCAGATTCGGACTGCACAGACGTACCTGACTCAAAACGCACACAAGTTTTTCATACGGACTCCGAATTGGGTGATTCTTTTTTTGTTGGAAACTAGATTTCGTGCACTTTCCAACCCAATTGGAATCACCTTCAAATTCGTCCGGAGCGTTGAGTTGTGGACGAAACAATCTGATGCTGCAGCAGAATCCGAGTCAAACTACAAGTCCAAAGGTGTTACATCACCTCCACTTGGGCCCATTGGCCTTGTACGACCTAGATTTAGTTTTAGGCTGCCTTGGGACGTCCTCCCACCTCCTTGGCCGCCACCCCTTGCTCCTATATAAGTAGATCCATCTAGTAGCTTTTCCTTGGGATTTGTTTAGTTAAAAGTTAGCCATTGCAACTTCGTGTACTTCGTTTGTGTCCAACGACCAGACCAAGACCGCTTACGGATCCCCACCTTTATCAATACTTCATATATACTCGCAATATTCAGATTGCTTTTATCATATTCTTGCTTGTTCTTCGATTGCTTGCAGGAATAGACCTTCGTGGTCAGGTTGATTGTGCTCCGGCGTGGTCAATAACCTCTCAGAGTTGGTTTAGTGATTGCTAAGGCGCAACGTCGTGCACGTTTGTAGTCGGATCGTCAAAGTCATCTTCACCAAATCGATAGTTATCATCTCATCGAAAGATCGGGACACCCTCCGCCTCTATCATGGTCTACTTGTTTCGCTTGCGAATTTGTGAATCTCTTTCAACATTATTGACTCTTGATAACATTTTGCATTAAATTTTTTGTGCCACTATCCTCACTGAGCTCTACCATAAGCCTTACTTGTGTAGATGTGATAACCGACAAGGATTGGTACCAATAGTGCTATTTCATTGTCCGCATTTGAGTGAACTTGATTTATTGTCAACATCGGTCAAGGTACATTGGTATAAGTTCTTCTCTTTCTCCCACTCATATTTTCTCGAGTCTTGTGATGGATAGGCAAGGCATTTCATCTCCGGTCTACGACAACAACGACGGCGTGAACAACTACATCAACAAAGCGTCCATCTTTGATCTACAACGACAAATGCAAGGCGCACAATCAAGATTGCGAGAGCGTATCAAGAACATCTCCATCGACATTCATCACTCTGAAGCAAGGAAAAGGGACTACATCGACAAGAAGCTTTCCGCACATAAAGAGGAGAAAGATGCAAGGATGGAGGAGATTAGAGCCTTAATCAAGTCTTCTTCCCCTTCGTCATCTTCAAGGCGGTGACATTCAAGCCACAAGTCTTCGGAGCGCGGAAACGATGCAAGTGCAAATTGTCCTCGTCCACATCTACATGGAGACCATCATCACGTTCGTGATCCGCATCGTCATGAAGGGCAAGTCACCTCCAAGCATCATGTGCACGATGACGACGAACGCCTACGAGCTCAAGCACGACAACGACATCATCATCATGAAGATTCTCCACAAGAGCAAATGCACAAGTCCCAACAAGCCCTACTTCATGCCAACTCCAAGCTTCATGAGCACAAAAGAAGACTGCGAGACGACCACCACCAAAACAGCGCTACTGCTACAACAACCACTTTGGCATCTTCGCCAAGTGCTATCAAGGTATCTTCGCCTTTGGACGTACGACATCTTCGCCTACTTCCCACGTGTACGCCTACATCGACTTCATCAAGTTCAAGGCGACCACCTACGAGCGAGGGTGACACTTCCATCTTCGGAAGCCCCCCAAGGAAGATGGACGGGCATGGGAAACTCCCTTCGGTCACGGAGACGAGCTACGAGGTGCCACATCTTATGGGCCTCCCACACCAAGACGGTGACAAGAAGGTCAAGCAAGGGCCATCCCCTTTGACCACGGCGATAGGAGTTGAGCATGGAGACACTTGCACCAACATCTCTTCGACACCCACATATGTCGAGATGCCCCATTTGTCATGTGAGGAGAGCCACCACCAAATGAGTGACATGAGTGATTCCACCATGTGTGACAATGAGAGCATTTCCTATGAGAGGATGGGTGTGACCACCACTAGCCCCACACATGAGAGCATGCCACAAATCCTATGTGAGGTTGAGTGATAGAGGCAAAGGTGTCCCGTCTTTCGATGAGATGATGGATTTCGCTTTGGTGGAAGTCGACTTTGACGATCCGACTACGAACGTGCGAGGACGTCGCGCCTTAACAATCGCTAAACCAACTCCGAGAGGTTATTGACCACGCCGGAGCACGATCAACCTGACCACGAGGGTCTGTTTCCTGCGAGCAAACGAAGAACAAGCAAGAAACTGAGATTGCAATCTGGATATTGCGAATATAAGATGAAAGCTTTATTGATCAAGGTGGGGTTCTGTGACGCCTTTGTCTGGTCGTTGAACACAAACGAAGTACGCGAAGTTGCAGCTATGGCGAACTTTTAATCTAAACAAAACCGAAAGTCTAAACGGCGCCCTAAGGGTTGTATATATGGAGGAAGAGGGGGGGAATTTCGTGGCCCTTGGTGGAGGGGTCCGAAATCAACCCTATCTCTTGTTTCCCCACACATACGGACTCTAAAAATAGCCTATACTTATGTATTTCGAAATTACATGGGCCTGGCCCAATAATAAGGTGACGCAGCACCTATAATAGCCTCTGGACGAAATTTATGAAGTGGCATCTTGTATATTTCGTCCAAGGCTTCATGCACTCTTATGGTGGCTTCAAAGTCCTGAAATCATCACTTGTAACTCCGTTCTGGTTCCCCTTGCGCATGGCATCATCTCCATGCTTGCTCTTGCTCCAATGTCCATCCTTCTCCAAGCTAGGCCCTTCATTTGTAAGCAAAACAAATGTATCCAATTTAGGCAGCATCATATTCTCATGAACATTAGAATCATTATCAAGAAACGAAAGTACCTGATAATTTAATTGGCGTGCGCGAGCTCTAGTAATTGGTCCAGTATATGTAGCAGTAGGGGCTATGGGTGTAACAATGGTATTGATGTCCTCATCATTGAGCGCCATTTGAGTGACTCCACCAACCATATGAGTGAGAGCATCCTGGAGGGAGTGAGTGAGCCACAACACTTAGAGAGTGAGGTAGTTGACACGACATGTGAGGCCACTATGATTTCTAATGACTTAACCTCTACTCCTAGTGTGTTTTCTTATTTGCTGCTGGGTCTCCTACATGACAACATGCCTACCCTCGACGAGTCCATCCCTGCAATGGGAAAACCGATGGCCATGGTGGACGATGATGCACCCCCCACATGGTTCCATCAAAATGAAGATGACATCGAGTGGATCTTCGACACCTCACCTACAACACATGAGCGACGCTCCAAAGGTAACATAGGTCATGGTGCTTCTCTTGTCCCACTAGTGGACTCTCTTGACATTGATTGCTCCCCTGATGTCGACCCACTTATTGCCATGCTTCATGCTAGTGAGACTTCTTCATGTCATGACTTACCAATTTATGATGAATATGATGATGAGCATGTTGAGTTGCCTAGTTGTGATGCTATGCTCCATAGGATATCATGTGAAAATTGTTTTGGTCACATCATGTTTGACAACCCATTGAACTTGTCATATGCTATATATGAGTGAGATCTCCCATATTGCATCATTACAATCTCAACATAGTAACTATGCATGCCCCATTAAAATCAATCCCATTTGCACTTGTGGCATAGATAATGAGATGATGGTCATTGGCTTTTGTTTTTCATGTGATGATATTGCCATGCTTCCTTTACATGATTTGCGCAATTCATCTACTATGCCATGCCATGATCACATTGTTCCAAATATGCATTGTTTTGGATGTTGTCAATATTGTCCATGTGATGTTGCTACTCATGCTCATGAGGAGACCCCCATAGTTTCCTCATACATATTAGGAGATTTTGATGCATTCCATACTTTGCATGATTCCCATAATTGCCTGCACCATATGCGTTCCATGAATAACAATGCTCTAGATATTGCTCGTGATGCATTACATCGTTTGAGTCTCCATTATGACATACATCATAACAAACCTCTCATGATGGATGACATGTTTCTATATCGCGCATCTCATTTATTTGCGCATTGGCTATTTTGTGCTAACCGACACATGCACGTGCGCATCATGATGGATGATGTGTACATATATCACGCACACACAATTTTTCCTTTGCCTTTGTTTTGTGTAGATACTCGCATATACTCGTCAACCTCTAAATCCCAAGAGTTGACGAAACGAGCTCTTGAGAGCAACGATGCTTTGGGATCTCGTGGACTATCCTTACCACCGTTCTCTTCGTGCATCGACTACGCGCATCTCTTCTACTTGGCTCTCATACGGCTATGGGCTATTTACCACTTGTCACCTTATGCCCATACTATCGTGTTCACTTTGCATGGTATGCCTCTTTACATGATTTTGCCATGCAATTGTGACCCTTGCTTGCATATACCCATGATTCACCATTATGCTACTTCGATATGTATTTGCATGCTTGGTGGAGATCCTTGTTGCTATTGCCATGTTTATCATGTGCCCCATGCTATTGATGCTTGTTGTGTTGGGAGAGTCATGATGACCCATTGATATTTACACATGGCTTCTCACCAATACATTCATGCTATCCTACTCATACCTTGCTTTCATGCTTGTGCTATGACATGTGAATTATTCATGCCCACTATTTGCACACATTACATGCTTGCCATGATTCCTTTTAGTATGTTGCATCCTCGCACTACTAGCTTGCTTGACTTGATCGCTATGATTGCTTGCTATGTTGCATCACCCATGTTCCACTATTACTTGCTTTCTTGGGTTGATGACATATATGCTCATGCCTCTCACATGATATATCTTGATCATTGTCTCTTGCGTCCATTAGTTGCCTCTTTCATATCCACTTGTATTGAGTGCAACCATACTGTCGTGGATTTGTCACGGCAGATGTCCTAGTGAAAGGACTTAGTCGTGGAGCCATCGCTACGGGTTTACTTGAAGGGGTTAAAGCGGACACAAAGACACGAGGGTTTATACTAGTTCGGCCCCTTCGATGAAGGTAAAAGCCTACGTCTAGTTGTGATGGAATTGATGTGATCTCGATGGCTAGGGAGCAAACAAGCTTCGCCTAGGCTCGAGTTGTGGTTGTCTGTCCTGAACCGCCGCCGGGTCGTCCCCTTATATACATGAGTGACGCCCGTCGATCCATAGAGTCCCAACCGGTTCATACTCATATCCCGGTTGGTATCTCTCTATTCCTAACTTACAATACAAGTTATACATCAGGCCGGTTTACGGCTACAGGTTCTAAACCGACTACAGGCCTTGGGCCTTCATCTGCTTATACCACTAATGAAGTTAACCCGGCCCAAGCAGGCCGGTTTATGCCTAGTGGTAATATCCCCAACATTAGGCCCCAGATTGATTTGAACCGGTTCATGTCAATCCTTCACAAAATTTCGTGTCTTGGATATCTTCTGGTAATTGGTAAACCGCCATGTCGTCATCATTTCTGGTTGCTGTAAACCGGCATGACGTCATCATGAATTTTATCCTTTATAACGCCCACCTTTAATAATAGCTCCTGGATTCGCGCGCTTGACCTAACTTTGTTGCCTTATAAATAAGACCGAAGGGTCATTTCCTTTCCTTTCCCTTCGTCCCTTCTTCTTCGTCTTCCTCGCGTCGCCAGCCTTGGAGCTCCGCCACCGCCGTCGACCTCTGCCTCGTCTTGGGCCGCTGCATCAACCTGAACGCACCGGAACATTGCGGTATCTTTCCGCATCTTCTCCGTTTCCGGTAAGCTTTCTCCTCTTCTTGACCTAGATCTGTTCTTAGGGTTCCATGTTCGTGCTGTGTTCGTCGCTTGCTCATACTTGTTCTCTGACTTTGAATGAATCTGTGAACCCCTGCTATGTTTAGTAGTAATCTCTAAGCATCCGCCTGTAATTTCTCATCTAAGTCCATAGATCTCACGCACATACCCGCTCAATGGTTCACTTCCGTTCTGCCTTACTCTTCGGAATATTTTCTGTTTTTGTGAGCTCGCTGTAGATCCGCGACTGTAATAAGATCTTGTGAGACTTGTTTCTGCATACCTAGTTGTCCATAGCTTCAATTGCTTCCGATGCTTAGGTCAGGCGGTTTAACTTACCATAGAAAAAAGTCACTAAACCGGTATATACCATTAGTCCCCTGGTTGAACCGCCAGAATCCATATGATGCCGCATTGTAGAAGACCGGTTTATAGGTATTGCCTCCGGTTTATCGTAGTTTAGATCAACACCTTCTTTTATCCAGCATATTCTTGAACCGGATCACCTATTTCTTGTAGATCTCGCCATGGCCAAACAAGTATATGTGATAGAGGCAAAGGTGTCCCGTCTTTCGATGAGATGATGGAAATCGCTTTGGTGGAAGTCGACTTTGACGATCCGACTACGAACGTGCGAGGACGTCGCGCCTTAGCAATCGCTAAACCAACTCCGAGAGGTTATTGACCACGCCGGAGCACGATCAACCTGACCACGAGGGTCTGTTTCCTGCGAGCAAACGAAGAACAAGCAAGAAACTAAGATTGCAATCTGGATATTGCGAATATAAGATGAAAGCTTTATTGATCAAGGTGGGGTTCTGTGACGCCTTTGTCTGGTCGTTGAACACAAACGAAGTACGCGAAGTTGCAGCTATGGCGAACTTTTAATCTAAACAAAACCCAAAGTCTAAACGGTGCCCTAAGGGCTGTATATATGGAGGAAGAGAGGGGGAATTTCGTGGCCCTTGGTGGAGGGGTCCGAAATCAACCCTATCTCTTGTTTCCCCACACATACGGACTCTAAAAATAGCCTATACTTATGTATTTCGAAATTACATGGGCCTGGCCCAATAAAAAGGTGACGCAGCACCTATAATAGCCTCTGGACGAAATTTATGAAGTGACATCTTGTATATTTCGTCCAAGGCTTCATGCACTCTTATGGTGGCTTCAAAGTCCTGAAATCATCACTTGTAACTCCGTTCTGGTTCCCCTTGCGCATGGCATCATCTCCATGCTTGCTCTTGCTCCAATGTCCATCCTTCTCCAAGCTAGGCCCTTCATTTGTAAGCAAAACAAATGTATCCAATTTAGGCAGCATCATATTCTCATGAACATTAGAATCATTACCAAGAAACGAAAGTACCTGATAATTTAATTGGCGTGCGCGAGCTCTAGTAATTGGTCCAGTATATGTAGCAGTAGGGGCTGTGGGTGTAACAATGGTATTGATGTCAATTGGGTTCCCTCTCGCGTCACAGAATCTCAGTTGGATGATCTAGTCCTGATCGGCGCTTTAGACAATAAAGATACGATCCACTGGAGGGTTCCTGGAGATGAATGTCCTCCCACACCCCAGGAAGAAGAGGTTGTGGTCTTCGCAGATCACTTGGCCCGGGGCTTCAAACCGCCCGGTTCTAAATTTTACCGGGATGTGTTAGCCAATTATCAGCTCCGTCCACAGGATATTGGCCCCAATTCCGTTACCAATCTATGTCACTTTCAAGTGCTCTCTGAGGTATACCTTCAAGAGGAGCCTTCAGTCGAGTTGTTTAGAGATTGCTTCCACTTAAACCGTCGCACTGAGTTTACCGACGGCCCCAATACTGAATTGGGCGGTATGGCCATTCAGAAGAGGAAGGAGATCACCTATCCCCACGTCAAACTTCACACTCACCCCAAGGAGTGGAATGCAACTTGGTTTTATTGCAAGGATACCTCCCCTGATAATGAAAATCCCTTGCCTGGCTTCCGTCCGGAACGGCTCAGCAACACTCACCCTTTTCCACAAAGACTAAACGCCAAGGAGAGAATTAAATATGCTCCGCAACTGTCCAAGCTCCGAGCCTTTATGGCCAACGGTTTAACGGGAATAGACCTTGCACGCTGCTGGATATCATGGAGCATACTGCCTCTGAGCCGTCGCCCCAGTTTGATGTGCAAATATACTGATAGCGTCGATGACCCACTCCGACACACCAAAATCCAACTCTCCAATGATGAAGTCACAGATTCTGTAAAGAAGATGTTGAATGAACCGGAGCACCTCTGTGCTCAAACCAGCCTGCTTCCTTACTGCACCACCAACAAACCGCCAGCGGTAAGATTTTAATTGCTCTATTGTTGAACCTGTTACCGCTTTATCCGTCTGATATTTGATTACTGCTGACCCAGGGCGATAATCCATTTTGGAGCAAGAAGCTTCCACAAGACAAAACGGAGAAAGCAGGGCGGTTAACCCGGCCCAAGACCAAGGTTATCAAGAAGCCAGCTCATAAGAGAAAAACCACCGCTTCATCTGATCCAGCTATTGATGATGATGTGGGTAACCCGGACCTTGAGGTAGAACTTGATTCACTTGGCTTACTTTTTACACGCCTTATTGATGATGATGCTTGTCAGGACGACGCCGAAGCCAGCAATGCGGAATTTGCTGAGGTAATTATTCTCTCTTCCGATTCAAAAATCTTGCCTTTGCCAAAATTTCGCCAGGCAAACCGGAAAGTTAAATTTTCTCATCCTCTTGCTTATTTGGATCCCAAATTTCTTATGAAGACTCAGCAACATGAAGCTCGCCGCACAACCCGACACAGTGGCCAGGTAGTTACCTCCGCCGGTTTACCAAACAGTCCGGTTCGAAAATGCCGCTCCGAGGTCTCCGACCTTTTTATTGATTTAAATCCTAAAGCGGGTTTCTTCCGTCAACCTCTTAATCCATCCGACTCCGATTATCAGGTTACTTCTCATTCATCTTCTGGTGAATCGTCGGCCACTCAGCTGCCACCATTGAAAATAGTTCTTGGGTAAGCTAAACTGAACATATGCTTCCAGTATACTGTGTAATGGCTTATGCTTTTTCTTGACTCTTTGTTTTTCTTTCAGGGCCAAACCGAAGCCAAGCAAGAAGGCCCGCCTGGATAAAGCGGCTGAAGAAGATGTAGCCCCAGAACATGACAAAGCGCCAGATCTTGAAGAATTTGCCCCTGAAGATATTCCCAATGATCCTCCTTTGCAAGATAATGTTATTCCTGAAGAGAGGCCTATTAACACTTCAGTCTCTGCTGACCCGCCTGCCAGCTCCGCCCGGATTGAGAAATCCCACAGTCCTGCTGACAAACCGACCGCACCAACACAAACCGGCGAGTCCAAAGATGATGACGTTGTGATTACCGGTGTAGGTCGCTTTGAACCCGGGAATCCTGTCACCTTAACCAAGCATACCATAAAAGAGGATTTTTCCGCTCTGAACAAAGGAAAATGGGATGTTGAACTGGAGACATATGCTGCTCTGAGTGCCCAAGATCTTCATTCCGGCTATTTAAACCGGCTTTATACTAGCCGTGACTGTGAAGCTGGTCTAGTGAAGATGATGAGGGATAAATTTGAGGTAACTTACTTCTTTACTTACTGCCATTGTGTCAATCCTCCTAGCCCCCAAGGGTCGGTTTGTAACCTTCGTCAAACCGGGACTTGAATACGATACTCAATACTTTGAAATCCATCAATATAGCCCCCAAGGGCCGGTTTAACTTAGCATAATTAAACCCGGGCTTCGATAGAAAACTATCCTTAGAACATAATTTGATCAAATAGCCATTAGCCCCCAAGTGCCAAGTTGAATACCTGTATTGAGCTTGGGACTTTGTAATCTAGTAATATATGAAAATTGAAGGTGCATTAGCCCCCAAGTATCAGGCGTATAACTTTGTTATGTGGTTGATACTTCAATTTCTTGGACCGCTTGTGTAAAGCTAAACGCTGTCTGTATGCAGGCTGAGGTGAGAATCAAGGAGGACCGGATTGCCGATTTGCAGGAGTTCTTGAAAACCCAACAGGCTGAAACAGACAAGGCAAAGGAAGAATTAACCAGCGCCTTGAGCACCGCTGAACAGCTGAAGGAAAGCTTCAAGAAAGAGCGGGCTGATTGGGCCACTGAGAAGGCCGCTTTAACCAAAAGAGCGGAAAATGCTGAAGCTGCCCTTAAACCGGTGGTGGATGAACTTACTACCGTAAAGCGGCAAATACACTCCATGACCGCTGCGATCTTTGCTAAGCTCCTTTTAACTTCTGTGATAATTTGAACCTGCTGTAGTATAAATCCGGTTTGAGACCGTCCCTATATTGTTGTAGGCACACGCATCGGGCCCTTAGAAAACGATGTGCGGAAGAAACTGAAGGCTGCCTACACCTTAGCGGAACAATTATATACCGGAGCCCAGTGGATCATCACCACAGCCTCTCATAACAACCCGACACCTTCTTTAATCCAGGACACTCTTAACAGGTTGTCGATGCTTTCGGCCCGGATTGAGGAGCTGAAAAAATCCGCTGCTCGAACCGGAGCTATTAACGCCTTGATCCGGGCAAAGGCATGGGTGCCAGATTTTGACCCTGTGGAAGCAACTCAAGGCTATCCCAGCCTGAAGGAAGATGGCTCTGAATTTAACGAAGATGATCTGAGGGTAATAAACCGTGCAGTGCGGCCTCTGGCTTGTCAATTAGCTGAAGAGGCAGACTTGACGCATTATCAAGCGCAATACAACAATCAGAACAAGCGAGTGCCTGCCCCAACTCTTGAAGCGGAGAAGCTGATTCCTCCAATCCGTAAGCATACTTACGCTCCTGATATTGAACCGTCTTCCCTGATCCATGAAGAGGCTGTTTTCCAAGCTTTAATGGGAATCGACTGGACTACTGTTGATTTCCAGCCAATGGGTAGAGACGAGGAAGCTGAAGCAGCGGGTGATGAGGAGCAGGCTTGAACCGGAAGTCGGTTTGGATAGCTGTCTTTGGCATCTTTCCAAAATAACAATGATCTTATTTGGGCACCGTGTTGCCTTGTAATTGGATAGTTAATACTTCTGCCTTGAATATGCCTTCGTGCATAAGTACTGAAGCATTTCTTCGAAAAACTTCAATTCATATTTCCTGCAATCAGAAAAATTTGAACTTCGGTGGCGGTTATACCGCCAGCCGGTTTATGATCTTGATATGTGTATCAGTAATGTAACAAATAGGTGATACAAAATACCTGCCATGTCTGGGCATGAAGCTGGCTTAGCCAAGCTTGAAGCGGAGGTTTTATAAACCATTACCGTCAACAAGGGGGGAGAAAACAGCTCCCGTATAAACTGTACTGAATCAATACAAGCCCCCTTGTTACTCCATGATGTTAACAGGAAAAGGTAAACCGGGCATACTTCTCCGGATTAAAGGGGAATCAAATCCATGGGCTGAACCGGAAAAAAGGTGTTTGTTGACATAAAAGAAATCCAACAAAAACAAAGAACAAACAAGCCATGAAAATAACATGGAAGCAAAGGCAATGATAAAAACCATTTGCAAAAATATGCTATACTTAGCTGATCAGATGGTGTTACCATGGTCGGACAGGACCAAGCCCCCAATAGGAGTGACAATGATTCAAGTTAGCCAGGTCCCCAAATGATTCGTGGCATATATGCCAAATCAAGAGGCGTGGCAATGGTTCGGGTTCGACCAAGCCCCCAAGTGATTTTGTGGCCTTAGGCCGATCAAGAGGCGTGACTAGTTCAGACTTGACCATGTCCCCAAGTGATCTGGTGGCTGTCGCCTATCAAAAGGTGTCGCGTTGGTTCGGACACGACCAAGGCCCCAAGTGATATATAAAAAGCAAATGTCAAGGGGAAAAATCGGAGGCCGCTTTAAAAACAGAGCCACTCCATGTAACCACGCATGATAAGAAAGACAGAGACCCCGCTTTAGCTGAGGCTCCGGTTTTATTATATCAAAGATAATATATACACTGTCATGATATGTACATAGATAGAGCCGATGGCTCAAGTGTAGTAAGGCCGAAGATGAGCTATGTTTCACGGCCTATTGGTCTCCTCCTCTGATGTGCGTGAGTCTTGATGCTCTCGAATATCAATCAGATAGTACGACCTGTTATGCAGATTCTTGCTGACCACGAAAGGTCCCTCCCAAGGTGGGGATAACTTGTGCATATCTGTCTGGTCTTGGATGAGTCGAAGCACCAAATCTCCTTCTTGAAAAGCTCTGGTTCTAACCCGGCGACTGTGATAGCGACGAAGATCTTGTTGGTAAATCGCCGAACGGGCAGCCGCTATATCACGCTCCTCGTCCAATAGGTCCAAAGCATCTTGCCGTGCTGTCTCATTGTCCGCTTCAACATAAGCTGCCACACGGGGCGAATCGTGCCGGATATCACTAGGGAGAACTGCCTCTACTCCGTAGACCATGAAAAATGGTGTGTATCCTGTGGATCGGTTTGGCGTAGTATTGATACTCCATAGCACAGATGGTAGCTGTTCAACCCAACATCCTGGTGTCCTTTGCAATGGGACCATAAGCCGGGGTTTGATGCCTCGCAAGATCTCTTGATTAGCTCGTTCTGCCTGTCCATTGGACTGGGGGTGTGCCACTGACGACACGTCAAGTCGGATGTGCTCACGTTCACAGAACTCCTTCATAGCACCCTTGGATAAATTGGTACCATTGTCAGTAATGATACTGTGTGGAAAGCCAAACCGGAAAATCACCTTTTTGATGAACTGCACCGATGTTGCTGCATCACACTTGCTGACAGGCTCCGCTTCAACCCACTTGGTAAATTTGTCAACTGCCACCAAAAGGTGGGTTTTCTTATCCTTGGATCTTTTAAAAGGTCCGACCATATCCAGCCCCAAGTTGCAAACTACCACGTTATTGGGATCATCCTCAATTCTTGAGCCAGCACATGAGCACGCCTTGAAAATTTCTGACATCCGTCACACCGTTTAACCAAGTCCTCCGCATCAGCATGCGCTGTCAACCAGTAGAACCCGTGACGAAACGCTTTTGCCACCAGAGACTTTGAACCGGCGTGGTGTCCACAATCCCCTTCATGGATTTCTCTTAAGATTTCACAGCCTTCCTCATGAGAAACACAACGTTGAAACGCCCCTGATACACTGCAATGATGCAATTCACCACTGACAATCGTCATAGACTTGGATCGCCGGACTATCTGCCTGGCTAGAATCTCATCCTCTGGTAACTCCCCCCGGTTCATGTACGCAAGATAAGGAACTGTCCAATCCGGAATAACATGCAGGGCTGCCACCAATTGAGCCTCCGGATCAGGAATAGCCAAATCCGCTTCACCTGGGAGCTTGACTGACGGGTTGTGCAATACGTCCAGAAAGACATTAGGCGGGACCGGTTTGCGCTGAGAGCCCAACCGGCTTAAAGCGTCCGCCGCTTCATTCTTCCGACGGTCCACATGATCCACTTGATAACCCTTGAAGCAACCCGCAATATTATCCACTTCCCGACGATATGCAGCCATGAGCGGGTCCTTAGAATCCCAAGTGCCAGACACCTGTTGAGCCACGAGGTCTGAGTCACCGAAGCACTTAACCCGGCTTAAATTCATCTCCTTAGCCACCCGGAGACCATGGAGCAAGGCTTCGTACTCAGCTGCATTATTAGTACAAGGGAACATTAAGCGGAGAACATAACAAAACTTATCACCTCGCGGGGAAGTTAATACGACTCCAGCCCCCGAGCCCTCCAATTGTCTGGAACCATCAAAATGAATAGTCCAATATGTGTGATCCGGCTTCTCCTCTGGTGCTTGTAACTCCGTCCAGTCATTGATGAAATCAACAAGTGCTTGAGACTTCACCGCCGTCCGAGGTACATACTTCAGTCCGTGTGGCCCAAGCTCTATAGCCCACTTGGCAATCTGGCCAGTCGCCTCCCGGTTCTGTATGATATCACCCAAGGGAGCTGAACTGACCACTGTGATGGGGTGCCCCTGAAAATACTGCTTCAACTTCCGACTGGCCATGAAAACACCATAGACCAGCTTCTGCCAATGCGGATACCTTTGCTTGGATTCAATAAGCACCTCGCTGATATAATAAACCGGCCGCTGAACCGGATATTCCTTGCCTGCCTCCTTGCGTTCCACCACAATAGCCATGCTAACTGCCCGAGCATTGGCTGCTACGTATAATAATAGTGGCTCCTTATCGACCGGAGCTGCAAGAACAGGCGGATTGGCTAATTGCCGCTTCAAGTCCTCAAATGCTTCATCAGCAGCCGGACTCCAGACGAAATGGTCTGTCTTCCTCAGCATTTGATACAAAGGGATGGCCTTCTCTCCGAGGCGGTTGATAAACCGGCTCAGTGCGGCGATTCGGCCCGCCAAACGTTGAACATCGTTAATGCACTTCGGTTTAGCCAGGGAGGTAATAGTCGTAATATTCTCCGGATTAGCCTCAATTCCTCTGTTAGACACCAGAAATCCCAGTAACTTGCCTGCCGGAACACCAAAGACACACTTGGCCGGATTAAGCATCATCTTGTACACTCGCAAGTTGTCAAAGGTTTCCTTCAAATCATCCACCAGCGTCTCCTTCTGCCTTGACTTTACTACAATATCATCCACATAGGCGTGCACATTGCGGCCGATCTGTTTATGCAGACAATTCTGTACACACCGTTGATAGGTGGCTTGGGCACTCTTGAGCCCGAAAGGCATAGATACATAACAAAAGGCTCCAAAGGGAGTAATAAACGCTGTTTTCTCCTGGTCCTTGACCGCCATTTTGATCTGATGATATCTAGAATATGCATCCAAAAAACTCAAACGCTCACAACCCGCCGTGGCATCAATGATCTGGTCAATGCGGGGGAGGGCAAAGGGATCCGCTGGACAAGCCCTGTTAAGATCCGTGTAATCCACACACATACACCAAGTGCCGTTTTTCTTAAGAACCAGCACCGGATTAGCAAGCCACTCCGGATGGAACACTTCAATGATAAAGCCAGCTGCTAAAAGCCTGGCCACTTCCTCTCCAATGGCTTTGCGCCTTTCTTCGTTAAACCGGCGGAGGAATTGTTTCACTGGTTTATACTTAGGATCCACATTAAGAGTGTGCTCAGCGAGTTCCCTCGGTACACTTGGCATGTCGGACGGTTTCCATGCAAAAATGTCCCAATTCTCACGGATGAACTCGATGAGCGTGCTTTCCTATTTGGGATCCAGATTGGCACTGACAGTGAACTGCTTGGACGAATCGCCGGGCACGAAGTCAACAAGCTTGGTCTCAGCTGCCGATTTGAATTTCAGATCCGAATCATGCTCTGTAGTTGGCTTCTTCAAAGGGGTCATATCCGCCGGATCAACATTGTCCTTATAGTACTTCAACTCCTCCGTGGCACAGACCGACTCTGCATAAGCCGCATCACCTTCCTCACATTCCAAAGCGACCCTACGGCTCCCATGAACTGTTATTGTCCCCTTGTAACCCGGCATCTTGAGCTGTAAATAGATATAACAAGGCCGCGCCATGAACTTGGCATAAGCCGGCCGCCACCCCTTGCTCCTATATTGATAGAGGCGGGGGTGTCCCGATCTTTCGATGAGATGATAACTATCGATTTGGTGAAGATGACTTTGACGATCCGACTACAAACGTGCACGACGTTGTGCCTTAGCAATCGCTAAACCAACTCTGAGAGGTTATTGACCACGCCGGAGCACAATCAACCTGACCACGAAGGTCTATTCCTGCAAGCAATCGAAGAACAAGCAAGAATATGATAAAAGCAATCTGAATATTGCGAGTATATATGAAGTATTGATAAAGGTGGGGATCCGTAAGCGGTCTTGGTCTGGTCGTTGGACACAAACGAAGTACACGAAGTTGCAACGGCTAACTTTTAACTAAACAAATCCCTAGGAAAAGCTACTAGATGGATCTACTTATATAGGAGCAAGGGGTGGCGGCCAAGGAGGTGGGAGGACGTCCCAAGGCAGCCTAAAACTAAATCTAGGTCGTACAAGGCCAATGGGCCCAAGTGGAGGTGATGTAACACCTTTGAACTTGTAGTTTGACTCGGATTCTGCTGCAACATCAGATTGTTTCGTCCACAATTCAACGCTCCGGACGAATTTGAAGGTGATTCCAATTGGGTTGGAAAGTGCACGAAATCTAGTTTCCAACAAAAAAAGAATCACCCAATTCGGAGTCCGTATGAAAAACTTGTGTGCGTTTTGAGTCAGGTACGTCTGTGCAGTCCGAATCTGAATCCAGAACGTGAGAGACTTGGACTCTATCTTCTCTTGGGCCAAAAGTGACGTGAGAGAACTTTTTGGACAGCAAATAAACATCTCTTTCTTCCTTATCTTCATATGTGGATTGTACAAATGTCCCATACACCTGCAATTAGACAAAACACAAAAGTGTGTGAAGTATTTTTGTTCTGGATAACATAAATAGATTATTGAATAGTTTGCACTAGAAATCACCTGACAAATATGCATATATGCAATATTTTTGGTCATATCCAAGGTAGTCATGTCCTCATCATCCTCCCTTTCTTGAAAATAAAGCCGTCCTCGGCGTTGCTTAATCTGAAATGTGGCTAACAAAAGAGACAAGGTGTACATGTTGTATATGTATATGTCATCCATTTTTACTTCCCTTGATTTTTGCATATATGACACATGAATAGATGAGTAACTTGCATAGTTCATAAAATCTAAAGCCAAAAAATTAGCACAAGAAGTAGAAGGCATGAAAATATTGCAACTCAGTTTGCACATATAAGTGAAGCCCTTATTCATTTCAAAAGATTGACAATGTTCATCATTAAACCATCCCAACATTGGTGAATAAACCTTACTTGCATCAAATTTACATGCTACAACATGCTTAAATGAGCAAACATGCAATAAGTCATTCAACACAGAATCATCACCAAGATTAGAGGTCATATCAAAATGATTAAACATTGGTTCTTTTGCATCAATAGTTAATTCAATGGGTGCACTCAAAATTGTTGGTATTTCAGTTGTTTGATCACATGGCAAAGTCAAATTATCAACGTAGTCCTCTAAAATAGGTGGTGTGATCAAAGTAGTGGGTAGCTCATCAGATGGTGCATTCAAATTGACAAGGCATTCATCATTCTCATGTAGAGATGGAAGATCAGTACCTTTGTCATTACCTCTTATGATCAACTCAGATGATGTAGCCACTCTCGGGGACGATGTGTCACATGGTGGAGGTGATGTAGTCCTGACAACAACGGATGTGGTTGTCATAGTATGCCTAGTAGTTGAAGGAACAATCATATCAACTCTTGGAATGTGCACCGTGCGCTTGTTCTCCTCGTGGCCAACACGTCGTTTTATTTCCTGTTCAGCTTTGCAAGCAAGATGAAACAAATGGTCCATAGGATAACACTCTTCATGAATTAGTATCTCTTGAATATCACAGTTTAATCCGCCCCAAAATCTATCCATAAAATCATCTTCACTTTCTTCTAAAGAGGAATGCAACAAGGTAGTTTGTAAATCATCATAATATTTTGTTACAGTTTCACTACCTTGTTTTAAGTGTTGCAACTTCTTAATCATGTCACGAGTATAATAAGCAGGGACGAAAGTATGTCGCATGGCAAGTTTCAAATCATCCCAAGTAGTAGGTATATAATCAGGGTGTAACCGACAATATTCACTCCACCAAACCAAAGCATAACCAGTGAAAGAACCAACCGCAACCTTAACCTTTTTATGTTCATCGAAATTATGGGAAGCAAATATATTTTTTATGTCGAACTCCCATTCAATATATAAAGCAGGTTTAAAACGGCCATTAAATGGTGGTATAGATACATTAACCTGATCATGTGCATTTGGATGTTTGTGCACCTCTCGTGACGGTTGTGGTATTTGCAAAGGTGGTGGCACGTCTTCCACGATCGACAAAGCCCATGAATTGACTCTGGATCCTGTCATGATTAGTAGAACAAGAAACAAAACCCAAAAATAATGTTCCTATAACTACTAGGATGTGGTGGTAAAACGCTCACAGTAAAGCAAATATCAATGTCTTACAAGTTCTTACCATGCAGCAGGCGGTGATCGGCAACCAGCGGTGTCAAGTAACTCCGAACATTGAGTAAAGCGATTGCCAGGGGAGCGTATGTATACACGGTGTAGAAATATGTGGAGCTGGGTTGGCTATATATGGTAGCAAAAGATTAGCAATAATCAATTCAAAGATGCAATGTTGAATAAACGATCAACGACGGTACTGTGCTGGTCCTAGGCTAGACCGGACTAGAGACGCGAGCCTAGAACACTAATGAGGTCACGGCGTAGCAGAACTAGCATCAATGAAGGATACTAAGTAGCTCTTGACAGCAAGATATAAGTGAAGATCACAACGGCAGTGAAGATAATGATGAAAAACAACTGCCAAGCAGGATATACAACAACTTTGTCTCCAACTTTCCTCTGAAAAAGTTTGTGCCGATTTTTTTGATTTTTTTTCTCCTTTTTTTTCTCTGATTTTTTTTCTCTTTTTTTTCTCTCGTTTTTTTTCTCTCGTTTTTTTCTCTCGTTTTTTTCTCTCTTTTTTTTCTCCCTCTTTCCAAAACAAACTAGATAAGATGCAGATTGGATCAAGTGAAGATGTGAACGATCTCAACTATTATTATGACAATGAATGGTGGGTAGCACGTGGTGGAAATTGATGGATGGGTGGTGGACAGCGGAAGAGATAATGATGCAGCGGTGGCGTGACTAATGTGAATAGAACTCGAAACTCTAAACGAACTAGACACTAAGACCAGCAACTCGACACGACGATGCAACCGATAATTCAACTATGCAAGCAATGAAAAGAAAATTGCAAAGGCTCAAACTGGCTTGGACCAAGGATGAATAGATCTAACTCTTTTTTGTGGCTTTTTCTTGGACAATAGGTAAGAAAATAAATCTAATCTAGGAAAACTGGAAATTCTCACCGAGCAACCTGAAAACTGATACCACTTGATAGAGGCGGGGGTGTCCCGATCTTTCGATGAGATGATAACTATCGATTTGGTGAAGATGACTTTGACGATCCGACTACAAACGTGCACGACGTTGCGCCTTAGCAATCGCTAAACCAACTCTGAGAGGTTATTGACCACGCCGGAGCACAATCAACCTGACCACGCCGGAGCACAATCAACCTGACCACGCCGGAGCACAAGCAAGAATATGATAAAAGCAATCTGAATATTGCGAGTATATATGAAGTATTGATAAAGGTGGGGATCCGTAAGCGGTCTTGGTCTGGTCGTTGTACACAAACGAAGTACACGAAGTTGCAACGGCTAACTTTTAACTAAACAAATCCCTATGAAAAGCTACTAGATGGATCTACTTATATAGGAGCAAGGGGTGGCGGCCAAGGAGGTGGGAGGACGTCCCGAGGCAGCCTAAAACTAAATCTAGGTCGTACAAGGCCAATGGGCCCAAGTGGAGGTGATGTAACACCTTTGAACTTGTAGTTTGACTCGGATTCTGCTGCAACATCAGATTGTTTCGTCCACAACTCAACGCTCCGGACGAATTTGAAGGTGATTCCAATTGGGTTGGAAAGTGCACGAAATCTAGTTTCCAACAATAAAAGAATCACCCAATTCGGAGTCCGTATGAAAAACTTGTGTGCGTTTTGAGTCAGGTACGTCTGTGCAGTCCGAATCTGAATCCAGAACGTGAGAGACTTGGACTCTATCTTCTCTTGGGCCAAAAGTGACGTGAGAGAACTTTTTGGACAGCAAATAAACATCTCTTTCTTCCTTATCTTCATATGTGGATTGTACAAATGTCCCATACACCTGCAATTAGACAAAACACAAAAGTGTGTGAAGTATTTTTGTTCTGGATAACATAAATAGATTATTGAATAGTTTGCACTAGAAATCACCTGACAAATATGCATATATGCAATATTTTTGGTCATATCCAAGGTAGTCATGTCCTCATCATATATAAGTAGATCCATCTAGTAGCTTTTCCTTGGGATTTGTTTAGTTAAAAGTTAGCAATTGCAACTTCGTGTACTTCGTTTGTGTCCAACGACCAGACCAAGACCGCTTACGGATCCCCACCTTTATCAATACTTCATATATACTCGCAATATTCAGATTGCTTTTATCATATTCTTGCTTGTTCTTCGATTGCTTGCAGGAATAGACCTTCGTGGTCAGGTTGATTGTGCTCCGGCGTGGTCAATAACCTCTCAGAGTTGGTTTAGCGATTGCTAAGGCGCAATGTCGTGCACGTTTGTAGTCGGATCGTCAAAGTCATCTTCACCAAATCGATAGTTATCATCTCATAGAAAGATCGGGACACCCCCGCCTCTATCAAGTGGTATCAGTTTTCAGGTTGCTCGGTGAGATTTTACAGTTTTTCATAGTTTAGATCGCATCTGTCATTCATACCTACAGCCCATGATAAAGCCACAAAAAAAAGTTAGATATGTTCATCCTTTATCCAAGCCAGTCTGAGCCTTTGCAATTTTCTATTCATTGCTTGCATAGTTGAATTATCGGTTGCATCGTCGTGTCAGTTGCTGGTCTTAGTGTCTAGTTCCTTTAGAGTTTCGAGTTCTGTTCACATTAGTCACGCCGCCGCTGCATCATTATCTCTTCCGCTGTCCACCACCCATCCATCAATTTCCACCACGTGCTACCCACCATTCATTGTCATAATAATAGTTGAGATCGTTCACATCTTCGCTTGATCCAATCTGCGTCTTATCTAGTTTGTTTTGGAAAGAGGGAGAAAAAAAGAGAGAAAAAAAACGAGAAAAAAAAGAGAAAAAAAGTCAGAGAAAAAAAGGAGAAAAAAATCAAAAAAATCGGCAAAAACTTTTTCAGAGGAAAGTTGGAGACAAAGTTGTTGTATATCCTGCTTGGCAGTTGTTTTTCATCATTATCTTCACTACCGCTGTGATCTTCACTTATATCTTGCTGTCAAGAGCTACTTAGTATCCTTCATTGATGCTAGTTGTGCTATGCCGTGACCTCATTAGTGTTCTAGGCTCGCGTCTCTAGTCCGGTCTAGCCTAGGACCAGCACAGTACCGTCGTTGAGCGTTTATTCAACATTGCATCTTTGAATTGATTATTGCTAATCTTTTGCTACCATATATAGCCAACCCAGCTCCACATATTTCTACACCGTGTATACGTACGCTCCCCTGGCAATCGCTTTACTCAATATTCGGAGTTACTTGATACCGCTGGTTGCCGATCACCGCCTGCTGCATGGTAAGAACTTGTAAGACATTGATATTTGCTTTACTGTGAGCGTTTTACCACCACATCCTAGTAGTTATAGGAACATTATTTTTGGGTTTTGTTTCTTGTTCTACTAATCATGACAGGATCCAGAGTCAATTCATGGGCTTTGTCGATCGCGGGAGACGTGCCACCACCTTTGCAAATACCACAACCGTCACGAGAGGTGCACAAACACCCAAATGCACATGATCAGGTTAATGTATCTATACCACCATTTAATGGCCGTTTTAAACCTGCTTTATATATTGAATGGGAGTTCGACATAAAAAATATATTTGCTTCCCATAATTTCGATGAACATAAAAAGGTTAAGGTTGCGGTTGGTTTTTTCACTGGTTATGCTTTGGTTTGGTGGAGTGAATATTGTCGGTTACACCCTGATTATATACCTACTACTTGGGATGATTTGAAACTTGCCATGCGACATACTTTCGTCCCTGCTTATTATACTCGTGACATGATTAAGAAGTTGCAACACCTAAAACAACGTAGTGAAACTGTAACAAAATATTATGATGATTTACAAACTACCTTGTTGCATTCCTCTTTAGAAGAAAGTGAAGATGATTTTATGGATAGATTTTGGGGAGGATTAAACCGTGATATTCAAGAGATACTAATTCATGAAGAGTGTTATCCTATGGACCATTTGTTTCATCTTGCTTGCAAAGCTGAACAGGAAATAAAACGACGTGTTGGCCACGAGGAGAACAAGCGCACGGTGCACATTCCAAGAGTTGATATGATTGTTCCTTCAACTACTAGGCATACTATGACAACCACATCCGTTGTTGTCAGGACTACATCACCTCCATCATGTGACACATTGCCCCCGAGAGTGGCTACATCATCTGAGTTGATCATAAGAGGTAATGACAAAGGTACTGATCTTCCATCTCTACATGAGAATGATGAATGCCTTGTCAATTTGAATGCACCATCTGATGAGCTACCCACTACTTTGATCACACCACCTATTTTAGAGGACTACATTGATAATTTGACTTTGCCATGTGATCAAACAACTGAAATACCAACAATCTTGAGTGCACCCATTGAATTAACTATTGATGCAAAAGAACCAATGTTTAATCATTTTGATATGACCTCTAATCTTGGTGATGATTCTGTGTTGAATGACTTATTGCATGTTTGCTTATTTAAGCATGTTGTAGCATGTAAATTTGATGCAAGTAAGGTTTATTCACCAATGTTGGGATGGTTTAATGATGAACATTGTCAATCTTTTGAAATGAATAAGAGCTTCACTTATATGTGCAAACTGAGTTGCAATATTTTCATGCCTTCTACTTCTTGTGCTAATTTTTTGGCTTTAGATTTTATGAACTATGCAAGTTACTCATCTATTCATGTGTCATATATGCAAAAATCAAGGGAAGTAAAAATGGATGACATATACATATACAACATGTACACCTTGTCTCTTTTGTTAGCCACATTTCAGATTAAGCAACGCCGAGGACGGCTTTATTTTCAAGAAGGGGAGGATGATGAGGACATGACTACCTTGGATATGACCAAAAATATTGCATATATGCATATTTGTCAGGTGATTTCTAGTGCAAACTATTCAATAATCTATTTATGTTATCCAGAACAAAAATACTTCACACACTTTTGTGTTTTGTCTAATTGCAGGTGTATGGGACATTTGTACAATCCACATATGAAGATAAGGAAGAAAGAGATGTTTATTTGCTGTCCAAAAAGTTCTCTCACATCACTTTTGGCCCAAGAGAAGATAGAGTCCAAGTCTCTCACGTTCTGGATTCAGATTCGGACTGCACAGACGTAGCTGACTCAAAACGCACACAAGTTTTTCATACGGACTCCGAATTGGGTGATTCTTTTTTTGTTGGAAACTAGATTTCGTGCACTTTCCAACCCAATTGGAATCACCTTCAAATTCGTCCGGAGCGTTGAGTTGTGGACGAAACAATCTGATGCTGCTACAGAATCCGAGTCAAACTACAAGTCCAAAGGTGTTACATCACCTCCACTTGGGCCCATTGGCCTTGTACGACCTAGATTTAGTTTTAGGCTGCCTTGGGACGTCCTCCCGCCTCCTTGGCCGCCACCCCTTGCTCCTATATAAGTAGATCCATCTAGTAGCTTTTCCTTGGGATTTGTTTAGTTAAAAGTTAGCCATTGCAACTTCGTGTACTTCGTTTGTGTCCAACGACCAGACCAAGACCGCTTACGGATCCCCACCTTTATCAATACTTCATATATACTCGCAATATTCAGATTGCTTTTATCATATTCTTGCTTGTTCTTCGATTGCTTGCAGGAATAGACCTTCGTGGTCAGGTTGATTGTGCTCCGGCGTGGTCAATAACCTCTCAGAGTTGGTTTAGCGATTGCTAAGGCGCAATGTCGTGCACGTTTGTAGTCGGATCATCAAAGTCATCTTCACCAAATCGATAGTTATCATCTCATCGAAAGATCGGGACACCCCCGCCTCTATCACCCCTGTCCTATGCATTAGTGTTGGCCACAAAGTCCATGCTGCCATCCGCCTTGCGCTTGCCTCCGTTTCCATGACCCGCCGGTTTGTACTGCTGCCCCTTGGAGTTGCTATTCTTCTTTCCCTTCCCTGCTTCATCATCATCAGTCTCGGGATCCTTGGTACTGTCCGAATCAGCATACTTCACTAAAGCGGCCATGAGAGTTCCCATGTCATTAAAGAAACGCTTCATGCGTCCCAATTTCAATTTTAAAGGCTTAAACCGGCAGTTGCCTTCCAGGGTTAAGATCGTAGAGTCGGCATTGATCCTGTCAGACGAGTGCAAAACTTCCGAAACGCGGCGCACCCAATGGGTCGTTGATTCTCCGTCCTCCTGGACACAAGCCGCCAGGTCTACTATGGACTTGGGCTGCTTACATGTATCCTTCAAATTCTGGATAAACCGGGCCCGCAACTGGGCCCATGAGCTGATAGAATTGGGCGGCAGGCTCTTAAACCAAGTACGAGCCGTGCCTTCAAGCATCATGGTGAAGTATTTCGCACACGCGGTCTCATCCACATCTAGCATCTCCATGGCCATCTCATAACTTTCTACCCACGCTTCGGGAGATAAATCAGCGGTGTAATTCGGCACCTTGCGCGGACCCTTGAAATCCTTGGGCAGGCGCACATTGCGTAAAGCGGGAATTAAACAAGGCACTCCCAAAGCGGATGCGACCCCTGGTCCGGCGGAGGTGGTAGGACGAACCGGTGTCAGTTGACCCGCATCATTCTGTGCTGCTAACTCGGCCTCCCTTCGTGCTCGGGCCTGGTCCACCACATCCTGAGCATCGCGAACACCACCTACCGGGTTATTGCCACGGGCCGCTTCACGGCCTCGCGCATTGCTCGATATGGCCGGTTCATCCATGCACCTGCTTTAGCTCCGGCTTGGACGGGGCGTCGAGTGAATCCGATCACGGCTGTACGAATATGCTTCCTGCTGAATCAGCACGGTCCGGAGAAGCTCCTTAACCCGGCGCGTCTCTATCGCTTGGGAGAGTCCCCTTCGACCGGGATAGCCTCTAATCACGCGGCGGCTGCCACGAGGTTGTCCATAGGATTAGAATAATGACCCGGGGGCGTCTGGACCGGCGGAGGAACCACAATGTTTTGTTGAGGAGGTTCCATCAGGCGAGGTTGGACCGTCGCCCCTGGTCCTGGTACCTCAATCCGGTTTGTCTCCAGGTACTGCGGCGGATTACTGGGTCCAACTCCTGGAGTGTGAAAGAGATTTCGGGGGTCAAACCCTAACGGCAGGCGTGATCTATGCTTCCGCTTCAAAACCTCCTGTGATGCGTTCTGGTCAAGCATGAGTTTATAGGCCTGGGCGTCCAAAGCGGCCCGCTCTACAGCCATCCTGTCTTTTTCTGCTGCCAGATCCGCTTTGGCTTGCACGATCTGCTCTCTCACCTTTGCAATCTCTGCATCATGGGCCTCCTGATCCGCCGGATTGGCCTCTGCCAATAGCGCGGCTAGTGCATCAAACAGATCAGATAGAACTTGAACCGGCGGGCGCACAAGGCCTCCTGCCCGTGCTGCCGCTGCCGCTGCTGATCCGGAGAGCATTGCTGCGGCGGTCGAAGAGTGATTTGCCGCCTGTGTGCCGGCCATGAATATTCCAACCCGGTTGACCTGGCCTGGGGGGTCCGGAATACTGTCGCCATCGGAACATCCCCTAATCTGGTCGTCTTGCAACTGGTACAGCGATTCGGTCTCTCCGGTCGAGGACTCGTCATCGGAATAGACGACGGTCTCGCTACCGTGTTCTGATTCGTCCTCACGCTCTCCTTCGTGGACGACTCCAACGAAGACACGCTTCACGGCCGGTTTAGCCCGGGTAGATCTCGCACGCTGAGCCGTCTCGATGAGGTCGGTGCAGATGTCCGGCTCAGGCCCAGGCTCACCGATTTTGCCAATGAAAACGTGTATGCCACCAAAGGGGACCCGGTACCCGTACTCGATCGAATCGGCCTCGGGACCCAATCCTGCGTCGTCGATGTAGATCCTGCCACGACGACTCTTGGTCATCCGGCCCACAACATAGCCTTCGAGTCCCTTGAGCTTGCCCTCCAAGATCGTCAAACCATCGTGCGATAGCCCCATGGTGGGCGCCAACTGTCGTGGATTCGTCACGGCAGATGTCCTAGTGAAAGGACTTAGTCGTGGAGCCATCGCTACGGGTTTACTTGAAGGGGTTAAAGCGGACACAAAGACACGAGGGTTTATACTAGTTCGGACCCTTCGATGAAGGTAAAAGCCTACGTCTAGTTGTGATGGAATTGATGTGATCTCGATGGCTAGGGAGCAAACAAGCTTCGCCTAGGCTCGAGTTGTGGTTGTCTGTCCTGAACCGCCGCTGGGTCGTCCCCTTATATACACGAGTGACGCCCGTCGGTCCATAGAGTCCCAACCGGTTCATACTCGTATCCCGGTTGGTATCTCTCTATTCCTAACTTACAATACAAGTTATACATTAGGCCGGTTTACGGCTACAGGTTCTAAACCGACTACAGGCCTTGGGCCTTCATCTGCTTATACCACTAATGAAGTTAACCCAGCCCAAGCAGGCCGGTTTACGCCTAGTGGTAATATCCCCAACACATACTATGCTTATTGATCTTAGAGACTTTGACACCTTACTTGTGATGCATGCTTGTTTGATTGAGACTATTGCATTTGGTTATTCTCGCATCATATGCCTCCATACTATGAAATGCTCCCTTGTACTTTCTTATGATGAGCATGATGCATACACTTGTTGGGTATCTTACCACACGAATGATAGGTTTTGCACTTCCGATAATCTCATTTGTTTTTCCAAGTGTTTGTCATGTTCTTTCATTTTGGAGGATTCACAAGGCGGTGGCGTTGTGCGACAACTTGGTTATGTGAAGGCATACACGATGTGCGACACCAACATTTTCGACATTCTCATAAAGGTGAACTCCTTCTCTTTGAGCCATCCTCAAATACGCATATTGGATGGGTCACTCTTTCATTGTTGTTTCCTTCTTGTTGTCTACATGATACATCTCGTGAACGGAGGAGCAACATTGGAGATTAGCTACATGGACCTTCACATTGAGGAGCGCTCGCACTTATTGGATGCATCTTCGGAATTCCACTCATGCCACAACATCGAGCATTGGTACACCAACACCTCCATATTTGTTGATTGTGCTCATACATGTCATGCTCGATGGACATTTCATACTCACCACAAGTTTGCACCGTATGCATGGATTGACTCACATTATGCTTGTCTTGTTGCATATATTTCCATGTCATCCATGATATTTGATCTTGTGCATTTCCTTAGCAAATTTGTAGTGATCTACCTTGATGGCATATTCATACATCATGATCATATTGCCCACCATCAATTGCATGATACCATACACATATTGAGCATTCATTGCCATATTCATGCTATTGATGAACCGTCTCTATATGACATCATTTTGCACAATGGTAGAATCTGTCGCTTTGTGCACCATGCTAATTACCCCATGAATGCTTTGCATATCATTCTAGATCATCTTGATAAGCATCATGTGTCTTGCCATGCACTATCTTGCCGCACGGACTCATTCTTACATGATGGACACTTTGTGTGCACTAACCATTGTATTTCCAAGTGTACTTTGTGTTTGCTCATTTTGCATGTACCACATACCGGAGACACCTTGGAGTACTTGGATTCACGATCCGAGGTCGGATCTTTCCCAAGGGGGGGGGGAGATGATGCGGAGCATCCCACGTTCATCCCCATGTACACTCCGACTACTCTCCAAGCCCCAAGCGGACATATGAAGAGACCTCGAACATACGCCATTGGACACAAGGTGAATTAACTCCTCTTCGAACCGTCACTTTTTGCATGTGAGACATGGCTACTACCTCATGCATGGACCTTGCATACACTCAGGTACACCCAAGATGACCATGGAGAATCCAAGGATCAAGGCCAAGCATGGAAGAGGAGAAGGAAGAAGAAGAATGGAGCAAGACATGACTTGCCCGGATCATCCGGACACCCAGCCGGACGATCCGGACCGAGCTCGGACGATCCGGACGACCACCTGGATGATCCGGCTAACGTGCCCGAAGACACCCGAAGCTGCTCGACGAAGCCGGATCATCCGGACGGTCACCCGGAACATCCGGACCCCCGACATCCGGATCATCCGGGCCACCATCTGGATCATCCGGACCCCACCTGCGTGCGTGACTTGGGACGAAGCCCATGTACCCCTTCGCCCCTCACTTACCCCTTCGTGGATTAGCACTATAAATAGACCTCCTTCTCCCCATTTTGAGGGTTAGCATTGGTTTAGCTCACATTTTGTGTGAGAGCCTTGCTCATCCACTTGGTTACTTCTCCTCGGAGCTCACGACCTCTTCGGAGAAGATCCCCCAAGCGGATTCAAGACCCCTTCAAGGGAAGACAATCAAGACCTCCTCACGGAGAAGAACGACTACCTTTGTATCTTTCCTTTGTTGATTTTGAATCTTGTGCTACCTTATGTGTTCGGTGATCTAGCCCTTGTGTGATCGATTACTTGTTGGTTGAGTGATTCTCTTGTTTCTCCCCATGTTTTCCTCGTGTTCTTCCGCGCGTTCTTCGTGTTTCCCCCGTAGGATCCTCTCCAAACATGAAAGATCGGCCCCTAGGGTTCTGCCCTACATCACTTCCCTATCCATCACAAGACACGAGCAAATATGAGTGGAAGAAAGGAGAGAACTCTACCAAATGTACCTTGACCGATGTTGAAAATGGATCAATGATCACCCAATGATGTAACAAGGAAATAAGACAATTGGTACCGATCTCGTCGATTTCTCACACCTACACAAGGAAGGCTTATGGTGGAGCTCGGTGAGGATAGTGGCACAAAAATTTGATGCGAAATGTTAGCAAGAGTCAATAATGTTGAAAGAGATTCACAAATTGGCAAGCGAAACAAGTAGACCAATAGCAATATGTGGCACATGGAAACACACACAGATAGCTAAATGGGGTCGTGTAACCAAGGAATGAGCACAGAATGTGGAATCCACGGAAAACACTCGTGTTGCACAACTCAAGAGAGACGCTAGCATGATTGCTCAATAGGCGGATACAACACTTGTGCAAAACCTATAAGATGCAAAATGAATAAACTTTCTATCCCAAGTATGCTATGTATGTATGGTTCACGGTGTTCTTTTGAAGATGATCCAAGATGATTGGATATGACAATATTATGTGCAATGTGGTATGATGCTATGTCTATTGCTTCCAAGCTCTTTGCTCTCTTTTTCTTTGCTTAAAAGCTTATTCTTTTTTTTGTATGGCCACTTTTGCACAATGCACAAACCAAGATAACAATTGTGTATATGCGGGAACAATCTTGTGACACAAGAGATGATATGATGATACCAATATGATATGGTATATATGCAATGGAAGTTACGGATCATTAATGTGCACAAGTAACGTTGCTGGCTATACTCAATGGCTAGTATCGATAGGCAAGTGACGCAAAATGGGCTAGGGGTTAACAATGCAAAGGCAAGGGGAATATACAAACATTTCATCGAGGTTACCGTCCTTAGTGATGATGAGAGGCGGTGTTGTTGATGTCCACCCATTCCTAGTTAGCCGAAACACCCTAGGAAACGAAAAAACCGCAAACTCAAAATCTCCAAAGGCAAATGTCAAATGGTGGTAGTGGAATGCGGTGGCGGTCTTGCAATCGAGAATGCGGAAGTGGAATGGCGGGGTATGCACGTGTTGGAGTTGAAATTGCTGTCCCTAACTAGCCGAAACACCTTAGGAGACACAAGCCACAACTCAAATAAGCTCAAACAACAATTGAGTTAAGTTGGGTTGTCGGAAGTGTATGGTGGGCAAGGTTATGCGAAAATGGTGGTGGTGGTTGATGAAGAAGCAACCGTCCCTAAGTACCCGAAACACCTTAGGAGACTCGAATCACTACTCAAGAAATCACTAATGCTATGGTGAATAAAATGGGTTATGTTGTGGAAGTCTGTGGTGGTGTAGCGGATGATGTGGTGGAAGCCCTAGGAAAAGATGCCAAAATTCCAGAAATTTGATGGAGTCAAATGATGTTTGTGGTATTTTTGTGGGATGGGGGATGTCAAGAGCTTCAAAACGAGCTAAAGAACGCCAAAATCAAAGTTCGGATGAATTAGTTATGGCCGAAACAAAAACCAGCCGAAGTCAGTTTTCACCGGGGTCGGACGTTCGATAAAGGTCAGACGACCGGTGGCCGAAGCGCGGGACGGACGTCCGGAAATGGCCGGAAATCCGGTGTTTTGGTTCGGGATGGGTGGTGTCGGACGTCCGGTAAGGGTCGGATGTCCGGTGTTGCGGACAGCCCGGTCGTCCTGTAAAGTGTAGGACGTCCGGTGGGTCTAGATCAACTCGAGATCCGAGTTTCGGGACGCGATTTTGGGCGGAAAATGGAGATTTTGGGGTCAAAATCAATGAGATTTCGTGGATGAAAGATGGGGAAACTTGGGGAGATGCTAGATCCACTCAAAACCAAGCAAATCCATGGATCAAAATCAACAAAACATCATCAAACCAACAAATCACAAAAAAAATTGGGGCTATTTTTTTGTGGGGATTTTCAAAATTGGGAAAGAACACAACAAAATCAAGCTAGAAAACAAGGGGTAGAGGCTCCAAATATGTGATCAACGTGTCTCATGATACCAACATGATGTAGGGTAGAACCCTAGATGCCCAATCTTTCATGATTGGAGGGGATCCTACGAAGAACACGAAGAAAGAGACTCAAGCTCCGAGAAGAAGAGGGTGGGACGGCGGGAAAAACAACGGCAACTTGGAAGGGGAAATCGACGAATAACTTTGATAGAAAACACCGGATGAAATAATGCAAAGGCTTCGCACGAGTAGGATGGATACTCGATTAGGGACTCCGGCTCCGAGAAGAAAAGGGGTGGGCAGGTGGGAAAAAGAAAACAAATGAGGATTGAACTTGACAAAGATGACGAGGCTCGAGTCAACTTGATGAGAAATGCACCGGATAAAAAAAGCTGAGAACCAACGCTTGGAAAACCAACCGCGTGATCCTAAAGAAAAATTTGAAGGGGAAGAGAAGTAACTCAAAACACCTACGTCAAGATTTCTCACCAGAGCGACAAAGGGGCTGAGGAGTAAAAAGAATTCCTACTCTCCGATATAACTAGACTCAGAAATAGTTTTCTTCTAGACTCGACAACAGCCAACTACGAACAACCAAGGGGGCTCCTATGGTCGGTCGAGACTCTGATACCAACTTGTCACGCCCAATATGCGACCCTATCCTAAAGGAACTCGAAGGTCCCACGAAGGATAGAAGCGCATATCGAAGACGCTTTTGCAAGGTGGATATCATTACATCGTACCATTACATAATGGTTGGAGATACATAAAAGAGGCATACAATGCCACACGAATACAACATCATCATACATAAGAGCAACATCCGACTACGGATGAAACACAAACAGAAACTCAAACGACATCCACCCTGCTAGCCCAGGCTGCCGACCTGGAACCTATCCCCTGATCGAAGAAGAAGTAGAAGAAGAACTCCAAAACAAGCAAACATCGCTCTCACGTCATGATCATCGAAACCTGTACCTGTAACTGTTGTTGTAGTAATCTGTGAGCCACGAGGACTCAGCAATCCCATTACCATGGGTATCAAGACTATCAAAGCTTAATGGGTATGGAAAGGATAAGTGGTGAGGTTGCAGCAGCGACTAAGCATATATGGTGGCTAACGTACGCAAATAAGAGCGAGAAGAGAAGCAATGGTCGAGAAGCTAGAAGTGATCAAGAAGTGATCCTGAAACTACTTACATTCATACATAACCCAAAACCGTGTTCACTTCCCGGACTCCGCCGAAAAGAGACCATCACGGCTACACACGCGGTTGATGCATTTTAATTCGAATCTGGTGTCAGGTTAACAAATTCCCGTCTGCCACATAACCGCGGGCACGGCTTTCGAAAGTTTAAACCTTGTAGGGGTGTCCCAACTTAGCCCATTATAAGCTCTCACGACCAACGAAGGATATTCCTTCTCCCGGGAAAACTCGGTCAGTCTCGGAATCCCAGTTACAAGACATTTCGACAATGGTTAAACAAGACCAGCAAGACCGCCCGAATGTGCCGGCAAATCCCGATAGGAGCTACACATATCTCGTTCTCAGGGCACACTGGATGAGTCAAGCTACGAGTAAAACCAACCCTCAAGTTTCCCCGAGGTGGCCCCGCAGGTTGCTCGGTTCGGACCAACACTCAAAGGAGCACTGGCCCGGGGGTGGGGGGGAGGGGGGGGGGGGTTAAAATAACGATGACCCTCGTGCTCCGGAAACCCAAGGGAAAAAGGCTTAGGTTGTTAGGCAAATGTAAAATCAAAGTTGGGCCTTGTTGGAGGAGTTTTATTCAAAGCGAACTGTCAAGGGGTTCCCATACACCTGGCTGTGTAAGGAACGCAAAATCAAGGAACATAACACCGGTATGACGAAAACTAAGGCGGCAAGAGTGGAACAAAACACCAGGCATAAGGCCAAGCCTTCCATCCTTTACCAAGTATATAGATGCATTAATTAAATAAGAGATATTGTGATATCCCAAAATAATCCTGTCCATCATGGAGCAATCTTCGACTTCACCTGCAACTAACAACGCTATAAGAGGGGCTGAGCAAAGCGGTAACATAGCCAAGCAACGGTTTGCTAGGAAGGGTGAAAAAGGTTAGAGGCTGACATGGTAATTTGGGATGCTTGATCAACAAGTGATAGGTAGCGCAGCATAGCGATAGAACGAAGCAACTAGCATAGCAATGATAGTAGTGAGATCCAGGGTAATGGTCATCTTGCCTGAAATCCTGCTAGGAAGAAGAACGAGTCCATGAAGAAGACGAACGGGCGAAGACGAACCAAGCATAGACGAACGAATGCTCATGATCGCAACGAAACAGGAACTATCAAGAAGAAGCACAACCGGAAAGAAGCAAACACCACGGTAAACGCACAACACATAAACATGACATGATGCTCAACCAAGTATGACGCATGACAAAGGCTATATGATGCTACTCATGGCAAGAGATGATGCATACAAGAGCAATACATCAAAGCAAGTTTAAATGAGGCCGGAAACAACATATAATAAATCCGGTAAGTCCTCATATGCAAATTTCGAAATTGGTCCAGAACTGAATAAACCTTATGTTCAAGTTGTTAAACAGCAAGTTAAAATGCACCAAGATGATCTACACGAAATTCTAGTCAAGTTACATATAAAGTTCATTTAGTTCAGAGCTACGGCCTAGAAGATATGAGCAAAACAAGTCAAACATGGGATTGATGCAAAATGCATTCGAACATCAAGCAAACACTCTCAAAACCTGGATGCAACATGATAATATGAAACTACATGCAATTCTAAGCAAGTTTCATATAGAGCATGCTCAAAACGGAGCAACGGTGCAACACATACACTCCAAACAAGTTATAACCATAATCTGTCCAAAACAGCAAGTAGGCACTTTGCAAACAACAAAACAACATGCTACAGGAATCATATGAGCACAAACTTGACATGCACTTCATGTATAGATAACATACTTCAAATATAATTAAGGTTCAGGTTCATAGGCATCAATATTAACCCAATATGATCAATGCAAAATGCAACTTTATAACACAGGAGCATATACATGAGCAGAGTTAATATGATGGCAACTTGGGAGCAAGAAAGAGACAAGCTACAGCAAGTAATCATAGCAACCCAGGGCATGGCATCAAAGTACACATAACAAAGAGCAAATAACATCAATGCATCAGAAACATATGGCTCATGGATTAGTGGGAACCAACATGACAAGATTGAAAGTTGAAACAGTTTCAGCAAGTGTAAAACAACAACATTGTCATAGAATCTTTGCAAGCATGGAACAGAGGCATATGACATCCAAAACTAGCAGACATGGCATGTGAGAAAGTACTCATACCATACTTCAAATCATGTAACTGGAGCATCTCTAGAATAGGCATGTATCAAACAATAACAAGCTCACAACAAGGCATCAAGAAGTTAACAGAAATCTGGAACATTATATAAGCATGTTCATGGCAATGAAAACATATGCTACAAGACATATATGAGCCATCAAAAGGCATGGCAAGATATAGAATAACATAGGAAACAAGACATGTCAAGTAAGCATCTCTATAATATGCATGGATAAACTGGTAGCATCAAGCAAACATGGCAACATGATATGACAGATTCAGCATTCAGCATTGACATGATATGATTGATCCACCAGATTTATATTACTTAGCAGTTTTGCAACGAAGATTAGGTCATCAAAATGAACTCAAACAATCATGCCACAATGGAATGAAATGAAGAGCATCTCACAGTGAACATTTTGATATATCATACATGCAAAACGGAGTTACGAGCAGGAAGTTACGCTAGGACAAACAAGTGCACATGAGATGAAAATTCTGGGACTTGGTAAAAAAACAACCTCTCGGGGGAAAAGTGGACGAGGGGATCCCGCGGGACGAAGCGGTGTGGGGCGGGCGCGGCACCGTTTGGATCGGGGGACGAGGCAGATCGGGACGGAGGGATCCCGCACGGGGTCAACGCCGGCGACGGCGTCGAGGACGACGCCTGGGTGGCCGGACTCGGGCGGGGGAGGTCTCCTCCGGCCGGATCCCGTCGGATCCGGCACGGGACGGCGTGGGTTGGCTGGCAGGGGCCGGATCGGGACGGATCCGGCCGCGGGCGGCGACGGACGAACCGTGGTCGGCGCTCCGGCGAAGATGGCGGCGGAGCTCGGTGAGCTCCGGCATGGAGGCGCATGTCAACAACGGCGGAGAGGTGGCGCTGGGCGCCAAGGGCGGCGAGGCACTGGGGAGCCGGCGAGGAGCTCGGGCGGCGGATCGGGGACGCCGGCGAGCGGCGGAGGCGGGGCACCGACGAGGCGGCGATGGATGGAGGTGGGGCACCGTCACGGGGGCGGAGGGAGCCGCATCGCGCGGGTTCGGGGGCGGGCCCCGATGGGCTTCGCGGGCCGGCCCCGGGTTCAGGCGGGTTGTGGCGGCGGGAGGGGCGCGGGCGCGACGTGGCGCAGTGGGATTGGGCGAGGAGCGGCGGCGGACATGTCCGGCGGCGGGGGAGGTTTTGTCCAGCGGCGCGGAGGAGAAGAAGACTAGGGTTTGCCCGGAATTTCGGGGAAGAGGGGGTTTATATAGGCATAGGGAGCTAGGAGTGTCCAAATGAGGTGCGGTTTTCGCCCACACGATTGTGATCGAACGGCGGAGAGCATGGAGGGGAGTTAGATGGGCTAGGTGGGCTGTGTGAAGAGGTGCTGGGCTGCAAGACAAAAGGGGGTTTCGGTTAACCCGGTTAACCGTTGGGGCATCAAACGACCTCCAAATGGACCGAAATTTGACGGGCGGTGTACTGGTGATATACCAAGGCCACTCGGCAAATCTCGGCCCATTCCAAGAACATTTTTCGGCGGCTCACAAAACAAGAGCTGAGAGGTGCAACGGGCGCGTGCGAGTGTGAAAGGGCTCGGAACGGACAATGGAGAGAACTGAGGGAACCCGAACGGATGCAAGTTTTGGAGACATGCAGATGAAATGCAGATGATGACATGGCAAAATGCAACACACAAGCAAATGACATGGCAACGTCAGCGATTAACTGGAAGACACCTGGCGCATCGGATTCGGGGCGTTACAAACACGAGGGGGAAAACGAGGGAAAACACGAGAGAAATCACTCAACCAACAAGATATGGTCACACATATGCTAGATCCTCGAAACACAAAGAGTGATACACGATTCAAGGTCAACAAATGATGAGGACATGACTAACTTGGATATGACCAAAAATATTGCATATATGCATATTTGTCAGGTGATTTCTAGTGCAAACTATTCAATAATTTATTTATGTTATCCAGAACAAAAATACTTCACACACTTTTGTGTTTTGTCTAATTGCAGGTGTATGGGACATTTGTACAATCCACATATGAACATAAGGAAGAAAGAGATGTTTATTTGCTGTCCAAAAAGTTCTCTCACGTCACTTTTGGCCCAAGAGAAGATAGATTCCAAGTCTCTCACGTTCTGGATTCAGATTCGGACTGCACAGACGTACCTGACTCAAAACGCACACAAGTTTTTCATACGGACTCCAAATTGGGTGATTCTTTTTTTGTTGGAAACTAGATTTCGTGCACTTTCCAACCCAATTGGAATCACCTTCAAATTCGTCCGGAGCGTTGAGTTGTGGACGAAACAATCTCATGCTGCAGCAGAATCCGAGTCAAACTACAAGTCCAAAGGTGTTACATCACCTCCACTTGGGCCCATTGGCCTTGTACGACCTAGATTTAGTTTTAGGCTGCCTTGGGACGTCCTCCCACCTCCTTGGCCGCCACCCCTTGCTCCCATATAAGTAGATCCATCTAGTAGCTTTTCCTTGTGATTTGTTTAGTTAAAAGTTAGCCATTGCAACTTCGTGTGCTTCGTTTGTGTCCAACGACCAGACCAAGACCACTTTTCGGATCCCCACTATTATCAATACTTCATACATATTCGCGATATTCAGATTGCTTTTATCATATTCTTGCTTGTTCTTCGATTGCTTGCAGGAATAGACCTTCGTGGTCAGGTTGATCATGCTCCGGCGTGGTCAATAACCTCTCGGAGTTGGTTTAGCGATTGCTAAGGCACAACGTCGTTGCACGTTTGTAGTCGGATCGTCAAAGTTGTCTCCACCAAATTGATAGTTATCATCTCATCGAAAGATTGGGACACCTTTGCCTCTATCAAGTGGTATCAGTTTTCAGGTTGCTCGGTGAGAATTTCCAGTTTTCCTAGATTAGATTTATTTTCTTACCTATTGTCCAAGAAAAATCCACAAAAAAGAGTTGGATCTATTCATCCTTGGTCCAAGCCAGTCTGAGCCTTTGCAATTTTCTTTTCATTGCTTGCATAGTTGAATTATCGGTTGCATCGTCGTGTCGAGTTGCTGGTCTTAGTGTCTAGTTCGTTTAGAGTTTCGAGTTCTGTTCACATTAGTCACGCCACCGCTGCATCATTATCTCTTCCGCTGTCCACCACCCATCCATCAATTTCCACCACGTGCTACCCACCATTCATTGTCATAATAATAGTTGAGATCGTTCACATCTTCACTTGATCCAATCTGCATCTTATTTAGTTTGTTTGGGAAAGAGGGAGAAAAAAACGAGAGATAAAAACGAGAGAAAAAAAGAGAAAAAAAAAGTCAGAGAAAAAAAAGGAGAAAAAAAAATCAAAAAAATTGGCACAAACTTTTTCAGAGGAAAGTTGGAGACAAAGTTGTTGTATATCCTGCTTGGCAGTTGTTTTTCATCATTATCTTCACTGCCGTTGTGATCTTCACTTATATCTTGCTGTCAAGAGCTACTTAGTATCCTTCATTGATGCTAGTTGTGCTACGCCGTGACCTCATTAGTGTTCTAGGCTCGCGTCTCTAGTCCGGTCTAGCCTAGGACCAGCACAGTACCGTCGTTGAGCGTTTATTCAACATTGCATCTTTGAATTGATTATTGCTAATCTTTTGCTACCATATATAGCCAACCCAGCTCCACATATTTCTACACCGTGTATACGTACGCTCCCCTGGCAATCGCTTTACTCAATATTCGGAGTTACTTGGCACTTTCCAACCCAATTGGAATCACCTTCAAATTCGTCCGAAGCGTTGAGTTGTGGACGAAACAATCTCATGCTGCAGCAGAATCCGAGTCAAACTACAAGTCCAAAGGTGTTACATCACCTCCACCATGTGACACATCGCCCCCGAGAGTGGCTACATCATCTGAGTTGATCATAAGAGGTAATGACAAAGGTACTGATCTTCCATCTCTACATGAGAATGATGAATGCCTTGTCAATTTGAATGCACCATCTGATGAGCTACCCACTACTTTGATCACACCACCTATTTTAGAGGACTACGTTGATAATTTGACTTTGCCATGTGATCAAACAACTGAAATACCAACAATTTTGAGTGCACCCATTGAATTAACTATTGATGCAAAAGAACCAATGTTTAATCATTTTGATATGACCTCTAATCTTGGTTATGATTCTGTGTTGAATGACTTATTGCATGTTTGCTTATTTAAGCATGTTGTAGCATGTAAATTTGATGCAAGTAAGGTTTATTCACCAATGTTGGGATGGTTTAATGATGAACATTGTCAATCTTTTGAAATGAATAAGAGCTTCACTTATATGTGCAAACTGAGTTGCAATATTTTCATGCCTTCTACTTCTTGTGCTAATTTTTTGGCTTTAGATTTTATGAACTATGCAAGTTACTCATCTATTCATGTGTCATATATGCAAAAATCAAGGGAAGTAAAAATGGATGACATATACGTATACAACATGTACACCTTGTCTCTTTTGTTAGCCACATTTCAGATTAAGCAACGCCGAGGACGGCTTTATTTTCAAGAAGGGGAGGATGATGAGGACATGACTACCTTGGATACGACCAAAAATATTGCATATATGCATATTTGTCAGGTGATTTCTAGTGCAAACTATTCAATAATCTCTTTATGTTATCCAGAACAAAAATACTTCACACACTTTTGTGTTTTGTCTAATTGCAGGTGTATGGGACATTTGTACGATCCACATATGAAGATAAGGAAGAAAGAGATGTTTATTTGCTGTCCAAAAAGTTCTCTCACGTCACTTTTGGCCCAAGAGAAGATAGAGTCCAAGTCTCTCACGTTCTGGATTCAGATTCGGACTGCACAGACCTACCTGACTCAAAACGCACACAAGTTTTTCATACGGACTCCGAATTGGGTGATTCTTTTTTTGTTGGAAACTAGATTTCGTGCACTTTCCAACCCAATTGGAATCACCTTCAAATTCGTCCGGAGCGTTGAGTTGTGGACGAAACAATCTGATGCTGCAGCAGAATCCGAGTCAAACTACAAGTCCAAAGGTGTTACATCACCTCCACTTGGGCCCATTGGCCTTGTACGACCTAGATTTAGTTTTAGGCTGCCTTGGGACGTCCTCCCACCTCCTTGGCCGCCACCCCTTGCTCATATATAAGTAGATCCATCTAGTAGCTTTTCCTTGGGATTTGTTTAGTTAAAAGTTAGCCATTGCAACTTCGTGTACTTCGTTTGTGTCCAACGACCAGACCAAGACCGCTTACGGATCCCCACCTTTATCAATACTTCATATATACTCGCAATATTCAGATTGCTTTTATCATATTCTTGCTTGTTCTTCGATTGCTTGCAGGAATAGACCTTCGTGGTCAGGTTGATCGTGCTCCGGCGTGGTCAATAACCTCTCGGAGTTGGTTTAGCGATTGCTAAGGCACAACGTCGTTGCACGTTTGTAGTCGGATCGTCAAAGTCGTCTCCACCAAATCGATAGTTATCATCTCATCGAAAGATCGGGACACCCCGCCTCTATCATCCTCGACGGAAGCTCATTTTCCTCACCCAAATAAGGCTTCAAATCTGCAATGTTAAAAGTGGGACTAACCCCAAAATCTGCAGGCAGCTCAAGTTTATATGCATTATCATTTATTTTCTCTAACACCTTAAAGGGACCATCAGCACGTGGCATTAGCTTTGATTTGCGCAAATTAGGAAATCTATCTTTACGCAAATGTAACCAAACAAGATCTCCAGGTGCAAACACAACATGTTTTCTACCCTTATCTCCAGCAAGTTTATATTTAGCATTCATACGCTCAATGTTTTCCTTAGTTAACTCATGCATTTTTAAAATCAATTCAGAACGTTCTTTAGCATCAAAATTAACCTTCTCCGAAGATGGAAGAGGCAACAAATCAATAGGTGCACGAGGTAGGAAACCATACACAATTTCAAAAGGGCACATCTTAGTAGTAGAATGCAATGAATGATTATAAGCAAATTCAATATGAGGCAAGCATTCTTCCCACATTTTCTTATTATTCTTCAAAACAGCCCTAAGCATAGTAGACAATGTTCTATTGACTACTTCAGTTTGTCCATCAGTTTGGGGGTGACAAGTAGTACTAAATAGCAGTTTAGTCCCCAACTTAGCCCATAAACATCTCCAAAAGTGGCTAAGAAATTTAGTATCACGATCTGAAACAATAGTATTTGGCACACCATGCAAGCGAATAATTTCACGAAAGAACAAATCAGCAACATTAACAGCATCATCGCTTTGATGACATGGTATAAAGTGTGCCATTTTCAAGAATCTATCCACGACAACAAATATGCTATCCCTCCCCTTCTTTGTTCGAGGTAAACCTAAAACAAAGTCCATAGATATATCCTCCCAAGGAACACTAGGTACAGGCAAAGGCATATATAAACCATGAGGATTGAGTCGTGACTTAGCTTTTTGACATGTAGTGCAGCGAGCAACAAAACGCTCAACATCCCGTCTCATCTTTGGCCAAAAGAAATGTGTAGCAAGTACGTCCTCCGTCTTCTTCACGCCAAAGTGTCCCATTAATCCTCCCCCATGCGCCTCCTGCAACAGCAAAAGACGAACGGAGCTAGCTGGAATGCATAGCTTGTTAGCACGAAACACAAATCCATCGTTAATGACAAACTTGTTCCACATTCTTCCTTCTTTACAATTCTGCATTACATCTTTAAAATCAGCATCATGCACATATTGATCTTTGATGGTCTCCAAACCAAATATTTTGAAGTCAAGTTGTGAAAGCATAGTATAGCGACGAGACAATGCATCAGCAATAACATTTTCTTTTCCCTTCTTGTGTTTAATGACATAAGGGAAAGTCTCAATGAATTCAACCCATTTAGCATGTCTACGATTCAGTTTAGCTTGACTTTTAATATGTTTCAAAGATTCATGATCAGAATGTATAACAAATTCTTTGGGCCATAAATAATATTGCCATGTTTCTAAAGTCCGAACAAGAGCATATAATTCTTTATCATAAGTAGAATAATTCAGACTAGGCCCACTCAATTTTTCAGAAAAGTATGCAACAGGTTTGCCATCTTGTAATAACACACCTCCTAATCCAATTCCACTAGCATCACATTCAAGCTCAAAAGTCTTATTAAAATCAGGAAGTTGGAGTAAAGGAGCATGTGTCAACTTATCTTTCAATACCGAGAAGGCTTCTTCCTGTGCGGTACCCCAAATAAAAGGCACATCTTTCTTTGTAAGCTCATTGAGAGGTGCAGCAATGGTGCTGAAATCTCTCACAAAACGCCTATAGAATCCAGCGAGGCCAAGAAAACTCCTCACTTGTGTGACCGTTTTGGGCTGCGGCCAACTCTCAATAGCTTCAATCTTGGCTTTATCAACTTCAATTCCCTGTGGAGTAACAACATAGCCAAGAAAAGATACTCGGTCGGTGCAAAAGGTGCACTTCCCAAGGTTACCAAACAAACGTGCATCACGTAGAGCAATAAAAACAGCACGTAAATGTTCCAAATGTTCTTCCAAAGATTTGCTATAAATCAGTATATCATCAAAATAGACTACCACAAATCGTCCAATGAAAGCACGTAAAACTTCGTTCATTAATCTCATGAAAGTACTAGGTGCATTAGTTAACCCAAAAGGCATGACTAACCACTCATATAAACCAAACTTAGTTTTAAATGTTGTTTTCCATTCATCACCCAATTTCATACGAATTTGATGGTATCCACTACGCAAATCAACTTTGGAGAATATTGTAGAGCCACTCAATTCATCAAGCATATCATCTAGCCTAGGAATAGGATGACGATAACGAATAGTAATATTATTAATGCCTCTACAATCAACACACATACGTGACGTACCATCCTTTTTAGGCACTAGGATAATAGGAACAGCACAAGGACTAAGAGATTCGCGTATATAACCTTTGTCGAGTAGCTCCTGTACTTGACGCATAATCTCCTTCGTCTCCTCTGGATTGGTACGGTATGGTGCACGGTTGGGTAGCGATGCACCGGGAATTAAGTCAATTTGATGCTCAATCCCTCGAATGGGTGGTAATCCCGGTGGCACGTCTTGTGGAAAGACGTCAGCGAACTCCTGCATAATGTTAGTGACAGCAGGGGGCAAAGAGGAAGGCACGTCCTCGAATGAAAATAATGCCTCTTTGCACACAAAAGCATAGCAAACAGATTTGCTGAAATCTAGCTCATCAATATCAGATTTGGTGGCAAATAAACATGCACTTTTCAATTTAATTTCAGAAGCAACACTAGATGGTTTATTAATAGGCTGCATTTGTTGCTCAAATTCTTTTGCCACAATCTGATTTTCACTCTTATTCTTCTCCTGTTTTGCTTTATTAGCTCTATTAATATCATCTTTCAAAATAGAATCAGGAGTCATAGGAAGCAAAGTAATATTTTTATCCTTATGAACAAGAGTATAATGATTGTTTCTACCATGGTGTACAGCATTTTTATCAAATTGCCATGGTCTACCAAGTAATAAGGAACATGCTTGCATAGGTACCACATCACAATCAACATAATCAGCATATGTAGAGATACTAAAATGCACACGAACAGTACGTGTTACCTTAACCTTGCCGCTGTTGTTGAACCATTGGATGTAGTAAGGATGTGGATGTGGTCTTGTGGTGAGAGAAAGCTTCTCCACCATCTCCATGCTAGCCAAGTTGTTCCAGCTACCTCCGTCTATGATGACGCGCACAGAACGTTCCTTCACAACTCCCTTGGTATGGAACAAATTGTGCCTCTGATTTTGCTCAGCTTGTGTGACCTGCACACTCAAAACACGTTGAGCAACTAAACATTCGTACCTGTCAGCATCTTCAGGAGCCATGTATTGCGTCTCATGATCAGAATCATCTCCACCATGTTCTTCATGTGTAATAAGAGCCAAAGTCTCCTCATCATAGTCACTAGCGGACTCATATCCACCATCTTCAGTAACAATCATCACACGCTTAGAGGGGCATTCTCTCGCATAATGACCTCCACCCTTGCAACGTCGACAAATAATATCATGTGTTTGCCCTGTTGATGCCATGGATGAAGAAGAGCTCTTTGCAGGCCCAGAAGATGTGCTCTTGGCAGATAGTGGTGATTGTGCCTGCTTTATTGTATCACGGTTGGAGGTGGCAGCCGACGGAGGCGCCGGTGTAGCAGAATGTGTGGAAGTAGATGATGCACGTGGTGTCCATGATGAAGGTCGACCTGCAGAAAAGTTAGTCCGCGCCAATGCCTGTCGATCCTGCACTTCACGTTCAGCTTTACAAGCAAGATGGAATAAACGAGTGATATTAGTATACTCCTTATAATCTAGAATGGTCTGAATCTCTCTATTTAATCCACCCAGAAAACGTGCAAGCATAGCTTCATTCTCCTCAACAATACCACATCTAATCATGCCAGTTTGTAATTCCTGATAATATTCTTCTACAGAATTTTTTCCTTGTCTTAAGCGCTGTAATTTTTGAAGCAATTCACGTTGATAATATGGTGGAACCCAACGAGTACGCATAGCAGTTTTCAAAGCAGCCCAAGTAGCGGGAATAGGATATAATCTACAATGTTCAGACCACCATACACATGCAAAACTAGTGAAAGCACAAACAGCAGCAGCAACCCGTCTCTCCTCGGGATATTGTAAACATGTAAAACGTTGTTCAGTTTCTAACTCCCAAGTAAGATATATATCAGGAACATATCTACCCTCAAATGGTGGAATATTCAATTTCAGTTTAGGAATATGGACATCATCTCGTACCTGAGGCGGTGGTGCAGGCCTACCATTACGAATATATACCTGAGGTCGACCTGGTGGTGGTGGTGCTGGTGGCTGCACGTAGTGCTGATTTTGATCAACCTCATCCTCATAATCGCCCACATACTCATCATCCTCCTGGGTACCAGCAGCAGCAGTAGCAGGGGCCAAAGAAGCATCGACAACATGAACAGCAGCACCAGAAGTTTGGCCATCCTCAATAGGAACACGCTTCGCTCGTCCATACTGATTCGAAAGGATGCATTGTTGTTGTTGTTGTTGTCGTTGGAGAGGTGCGTTACGTGCAGCGGGTGGTGGTGGTGGAAGACGCGCGAGCAATTCATTAAACTTGTTATCGAGCTTTGTTTCGAACGTCTTCTCCATGCCATCTATCTTCTCCATGGCCTCTTCAAATCTGTTTAGCACATCTTGCACCTGTCCACTCATCATTTGCTGAAATTTATCATGCAAATCCTTATTTGTCATGTTCTCCCAGTCAGTCTCGTCGGCTTGTGATCCTGGCATGGTTAGCAGCAATAGAAACACACAAGAATATGATCCTACAAACTACTAACAAGAGGTGGTGGTGGGTGTCACAAATCCGTCAAGCAAATCTCAAATTCTTACCAGTTCTTACCCAGCAGCAGGCGGTGATCGGCAACCGTTGTAGTCAAAAACTCTCAAAGCATGGATAGAGCGATTACCAGGGAGAGTCAAACGCACGACGTAGATGTATGTGGAGCTGGGAAGGCTTATAATATGGTAGCAAAAAGGGTCAGCAATAATCAATTCAGAGATGCAAAGTTGAATAAACGCTCAACGACGGTACTGTGCTGGTCCTAGGCTAGACTGTGCTAGAGACGCGAGCCTAGAACACTAACAAAATCACGGCGCTGCACGTAAACAAGGAAAAAGCACACTCTGGTTTTTTTTTTCGCTCTTTTTTTTTGCGCTTTTTTTTTGTGCTGCTCTTTTTTTTTTTTTTTGCGAAAAATCACTATAATGGTGAGTGTCTCAAAACGCTTCCTAGGTCAAACTGACAGGATGGGCACGAAATTTTTTCGACCAATTTTTTTTTTCGTTTTTTCGACTGCCCGGACCCAAAAACTGGAAACGGGTCAAAAAAAACTTCCTATAATGGCACCTGTCTCAAAACACTCAGAAACACCTAAAAATAAGATAGCCAGAAATTTTTTCGAAAAATGCGTTTTCGAAAAATTTTGGGCCTAAACGGAGCGTGGTTTCCAGACTAATTTTTTTTTTTCCGAAACCTACTCCGGCAAGGAAACACGAATCGGAAACTAGATGGATCCCGAAAACAAACCTAATAAGCAAGGAACTCGGATTGGTGGTGGATATATGGTTGTGGTATATGGCAGCGGTGGTGGAAGCGGTGGTAGTATATGGATATGGATCGGTGGTGGTATATGGACACGGATTGGTGGTGGTATATGGATACGAATTCGGAGTGGTGGTGGTAGATGGCAGGGGCGATGATGATGGTGCGGCGGCGGCGTGACAACTTATGACCAGAACTCGAAACTCTAAAAGACTAGACTCTAAGACCAGCAACTAGACCGACGATGCAACCGCAAATTCAACAAAGCAAAACCCTAAAAAGATTATGCAAAGGCTCAGATTGGTTCGGATATGATGAACTAACCCTAATTTTTTTTGTGGCTTTTTCGTGGACTATAGGTATGAAGAACAGACTCGATCTAAACTACGAAAAACTGGAAAATCTCACCGAGCAACCTGGAAATCTGATACCACTTGATAGAGGCAAAGGTGTCCCGTCTTTCGATGAGATGATGGATATCGCTTTGGTGGAAGTCGACTTTGACGATCCGACTACGAACGTGCGAGGACGTCGCGCCTTAGCAATCGCTAAACCAACTCCGAGAGGTTATTGACCACGCCGGAGCACGATCAACCTGACCACGAGGGTCTGTTTCCTGCGAGCAAACGAAGAACAAGCAAGAAACTGAGATTGCAATCTGGATATTGCGAATATAAGATGAAAGCTTTATTGATCAAGGTGGGGTTCTGTGACGCCTTTGTCTGGTCGTTGAACACAAACGAAGTACGCGAAGTTGCAGCTATGGCGAACTTTTAATCTAAACAAAACCCTAAAGTCTAAACGGTGCCCTAAGGGCTGTATATATGGAGGAAGAGAGGGGGAATTTCGTGGCCCTTGGTGGAGGGGTCCGAAATCAACCCTATCTCTTGTTTCCCCACACATACGGACTCTAAAAATAGCCTATACTTATGTATTTCGAAATTACATGGGCCTGGCCCAATAAAAAGGTGACGCAGCACCTATAATAGCCTCTGGACGAAATTTATGAAGTGGCATCTTGTATATTTCGTCCAAGGCTTCATGCACTCTTATGGTGGCTTCAAAGTCCTGAAATCATCACTTGTAACTCCGTTCTGGTTCCCCTTGCGCATGGCATCATCTCCATGCTTGCTCTTGCTCCAATGTCCATCCTTCTCCAAGCTAGGCCCTTCATTTGTAAGTAAAACAAATGTATCCAATTTAGGCAGCATCATATTCTCATGAACATTAGAATCATTACCAAGAAACGAAAGTACCTGATAATTTAATTGGCGTGCGCGAGCTCTAGTAATTGGTCCAGTATATGTAGCAGTAGGGGCTGTGGGTGTAACAATGGTATTGATGTACTCATCACATAACTAACCACTCATATAAGCCAAATTTTGTTTTGAAAGCAGTTTCCCATTCATCACCCTCTTGTATGCGGATTTGATAATAACCACTTTTAAGATCAATTTTTGAGAAAAAGTTGGCTCCACTAAGTTCATCAAGCATATCATCTAAGCGAGGAATGGGATGCCTATAGCGAACGGTGATAGCATTTATAGGTTTACAATCGGAACACAAGCGGAAACTTCCATCGGGCTTAGGCACAAGTATAACGGGAACGGCACAAGGGCTTAAGCTTTCATGTACATGACCATTGTCGATTAGTTGTTGTACTTTCCGTTGAATCTCCTTGGTTTCTTCGGGATTGACCCGGTATGGAGCTTTGTTTGGAAGTGGCGCTCCGAGGATGAGGTCAATTCGATGCTCAATGCCTCGTAGAGGAGGTAGACCTGGAGGTAGCTCATCGGGGAAAACATCTTGAAATTCCTGCAAAAGAGATTGAAACACCAAAGGTAGCTCGTGAAGGGTGTTAGTTTTTGGTTCTCCATCCTTGCACACAAGGACAAAGTGCATCACACTCGATGGGTTCTCACACACTTCCCTCATCTCACTTTTTGTGGCAAATAGTATGAGGTTTTTCTCTCTAGGCGAAGAGGCGCTCAAGTTTGGTTTGTGGCTCTCACTCACTTTTTGGTGGATCTCTTTTTCACTCTTCTCTCTATGGTGGGTGGCTTGCTTGTCGGCTATCACTTGACTAGGAGACATAGGTCGTAACACATATTCCTTCCCTTTCATCTTGAAGCTATAGTGATTGGTACGCCCGTTGTGGATGACACCACGGTCGAATTGCCATGGTCGACCAAGAAGGTGGTGGGAAACGGTCATTGGGACCACCACACACTCCAAAGTGTCCTCATATGCACCAATTTTGAAGGAGACTTGGACCGTATTCTCAACTCGTATAGTGCCGGAGTCACTTAGCCATTGAACCTTGTATGGGTGCGGGTGCTTCTTCGTGACCAATTGAAACTTGGAGCATAGTTCTTCACTTGCCAAGTTGTGGCAACTACCTCCGTCGATGATAACCTTGACGGACCTTCCATTGATGCTGGCCTTTGTGTGGAAGATATGGCATCGTTGGTCTTCTTCTTGTTGATGTTGAAGAGTCAAGACCTTGGAGACAACAAGAGCGGGGCTCGTATCTTCATCACAAAAGACTTGATCATCTTCATCCTCGTTCATGCGCCGGTGCATGGCCACTTGCTCAAGAGCTTCCATCTCGTCATCACTCATGGAGTCATATGTGCCATCGTCATCGAGGATCATGGTGCGCTTGTTTGTGCATTCATAGGACTTGTGGCCTCAGCCGCCGAAAGTGAAACACTTGAAGGAGCTTGTCTTGACGGTCTGATCGGTCGGAGTAGATGACGAAGCACGCGGCTTGAAGTTTCTTGTAGTAGGTGGAAGACGACTTGAACTTGATGAAGTTTTCTTGTAACTTGGCTTGTCATCGTTTCTTGGAGAAGGTTTTGTTGATGTCGAACTTGGAGTAGTTGTTGAAGCTTGGTTGTTGGAGAAGCCGTAGGTCTTGGATGAATACTTGGCATACTTGAAGTCATCTTGCACTTGACGTTCCGCCTTTGTAGCTTGATGCACGAGCTCGATGAGGTTGGAGTAGGGTTGGAAGTCGGTGATCTTCTTGATGGGATGATTGAGTCCATTCAAGAATCGTGCCACAGTTTGCTCATCATCTTCCGTGACATTGGCTCGAATCATGGCTATCTCCATTTCCTTGTACTATTCTTCAACACTCTTTGTTCCTTGCTTGAGGAGTTGTAGCTTCTTGAAGAGATCGCGGTTGTAGTAGGTAGGCACAAAACGTGCTCGCATGACATTCTTCATTTGATCCCAAGTGGTGATTGGAGGTTCACCTCTTGCTTCTCGATGCTCAAGGACTTGTTCCCACCATATGAGCACATAGTCTTGGAACTCAAGTGATGCCATAGCGATCTTCTTCTCTGCCTTATAGTTGTGCAAACGAAAGATTTTGTTGACCTTCAATGCCCATGAGAGGTATTCTTCGGGATCATTACTTCCATTGAACTTGGTCATTATGAACTTGAGCTTGCCATAGCGTTGCTCTTCATTGTGTTGTTGGCGATGGTGATGATGACGCCCTTGACGTGGAGGGTAATCATCCTCATATTGCTCTTGGCATGGAGGAAATCCATGATCAACTTGCTCTTGTTGAACTTGAGGTCGAGGTGGCGCTTGACGAACTTGTGGAGGAGCTTGTGGAGCTTGACGTTGCGCACGCGGTTGGTAGTTCCTCTCTTGGATTTCTTCTCGAAGGGCTTCCTCTTGATTGTGCCGTTCATGATTGTGGTTGGCGATAGCTCGACTTGATTCTTGAAGGGCACGTTCCGCCTCAAGAGCTTGTGCTTCTCGTTGTTGTTGTTGAAGACGTTGAGCCTCGGCGTCTTGTTGCTCTTGGTGTAGGCGCGCTCATTGTTCTTCTTCTTGGCGACGAAGACGTTGTCGTTCTTGAGCTTGGGCAAAAGCGACTTGATTTGATTGAGGATGAGGAAATTGCGCATCGACTTGCTCTTGTGAATGATTGACGTGTAGAGGGTTGCGAGATGCATGATGGTCTTGACGCGCGGCTCGTCGAAGAGTGTTCGATGACGGTGTACTTGAGCCGGAGAAGGAGTCGTCAGAGTGTCGACTTGAGTGGCTCCGTCTTGAGTATGACTATGTAGAAGGAGGCCGGTTCACCAACAAGGCGCGGATCTCGTCCATTCTTGCATCGTTCTCTTTCTTGTGCGTGTCGAGCTTGTTGTCAAAGTAGTCGCGTGTACGTTGCCCGGAGAGTCGCAAGTCGGTGGCGAGGTTGTCGATGCAGTCATTCATTGCTTGTTGCTCTTGATGTAACGCTCGTTGTGCCCCAAAGAGGTGGCTCTTGGTGACGTATGATGACATGTCGTCGTCTTGCTCGATGAAGAGTGGGTTGGTAGAAGTACTCGGCCTATCCATCATTCCAAGCAAAATGTGAGTGGTAGAAGGAGAAGAACTTATACCAGTGTACCTTGACCGATGTTGATTTTCAATCAAGTTCACTCAAATGTGGACAATGAAATAGCACTACTGGTCCAATCCTTGTCGGTTCTCACACCTACACAAGTAAAAGCTTATGGTAGAGCTTGGTTAGGATGGTGGCACAAAATTGTTTGCAATCGTTAATTTGACTCAAAGATGTTGAAAAAGATTCGCAAATTTGCAAATGCAACAAGTATACCAAGCAAGTAGTGGTACACCGAAACACACACGCAAATAGATAAGTGGGATTGTGCAAACCAAAAGTGAGCCAAAATGTGGAATCCACGAAAATGCTCTAGTTGCACAATACTACAGAGACGCTAGCATGATTGCTCAATAGGCAGATACGGAGCTTGTGCACAACCCACTAGGCAAAAATGCAACGATCTCTATCCCAAGTATGCTATTTGTATGGTATTTTGGTGCTATGATCCAAGATGATCTTATGTGACAATCTTGATGTAGTATGATGCTATGGTTCTTGCTTATAAGCTCTTTGCTTATCTTTTGGTTTTGCTTAAAAGCTTGGGTGGCTCTTTCACGTTTGAGCTCTTTTCTCATGCAAAACTTCACGAACCAAGATAGCAACTGTGTATGCGATGACAACACAAGTTTATGCCAAGGTATGCACCACTTTGGTATGGTATATATGCTATGGAGTATGATCACTAATGTGCACAAGTCACGTTGCCGGCAATGCTCAATGGCTAGTCTCGATGGGTAACCAACGCAAAAGTAAGGCTATGTGGTTATCAATGCATTGGCATGGGATAACAAAGATGTCGTCGAAGTTACCGTCCTTGGTGATGATGAGTCCTTGGCGAAGATGAGTGGTGGTGATGTTGACATCGAACCGTACCTATATAGCCGAAACACAACAGGACACGGTAACCACAACTCAAATTCTCAAAGACCAAAAGCAACAATGGTGGTAGCGGAAAGCGAAGGTGGTTTTCGGATGATGTGGTGAAAGCCCTAGGCAAATATGCCAACGTTCGGAAAAGAAGATGGTGTCCAATGATGTTGTAGCCTATCTAGGTGGATGGGGGATGTCAATAGCTTCTCAACGAGCTAAAGAACACGAAAATCGGACTCCGTATGTGGAAGTTATGATGAAAATGATGAAACTCTGAATGCTGAAACTGGCATGGGTGGTAGTACCGCTCGGATGGGCGATAGTACCGCTTGTGGTACTCAGCGGTGGTACCGCTTGGAGGGGCGGTTGTACCGCTCGTGTCGGGATTTGTCACAGATGGAATCGGGGCGGGATTGTGGGGCGGAAATGGATGATTTCGGGGGCAAAATTGGATGGATTTCGTGGATGGGAGGTGGGGAAACTTGGGGGGATGCTAGATCCACTTGAAACCAAGCAAATCCACGGATCAAAATCAACAAAACATCATCAAACCAACAAATCACAAAAAAAAATTGGGGCTATTTTTGGTGGGGATTTTCGGATTTAGGACGAAAACAACAAAATCAAGCTAGAAAACACGGGGTAGGGGCTCCAAAAACGTGATCAACGTGGCTCATGATACCAAGATGATGTAGGGCGGAACCCTATGATGACAATCTTTCACGTTTGGAGTGGATCCTAAGGGGAATCACGAAGAACACGCGGAAGCACAAAGGGGAAACACGGGGAAAACAAGGGGAATCACGAAACCGACAAGGAATCAATCACACAAGTGCTAGATCACCGAACGCAAAGAGTAACACATGATCCACAATCAACAAGGGTAAGGATACAAAGGAACCGTTCATCTCCGTGAGGAGGTCTTAATGGTCTTCCCTAGAAAGGGGTCTTGAATCCGCTTGGGGGATCTTCTCCGAAGAGGTCGTGAGCTCCGAGGAGAAGTAACCAAGTGGATGAGCAAGGCTCTCACACAAAATATGAGTTAAACCAATGCTACCCTAATACGAAGCTAGGAGACGAGTATATATAGTGCTAAGCCACGAAGGGGTAAGTGGGAGAGGATACATGGGGCGAAAACCCCTTGCACTGCGCGCAGGCAGGCCGGTAGTACCCGTCATGTGGGCGGTTGTTCCGCTGGTAACTCATGCAGGGCGGAAGTACTGGACGTGGAAGGCGGTACTACCGCTGGGAGGTCAGGCGCTGGCTTCTGGAGATGGACGTCGAAGGGGCCAGCGGTTGTACCGGTTGTCGTGGCGGTTGTTCCGGTCTTTGGGCAGAAAGCGGTAAAACCGGTGCAGCACCGACCATGCTCCGCTCGATCACAGAAGGTGGGCCGGTTGTTGGGTGGTAGCTGGCCAGTTGTTCCGCCCGGGCGGTGGTTGGGTGGTTGTTCCGGTCCTTCTGCGCTGGGCAGATCGTCTACATGCTCTCGATGTTCATCTTGCATCGTGATGAGGACATCAATACCATTGTTACACCCACAGCCCCTACTGTTACATATACGGGACCAATTACTAGAGCTCGCGCACGCCAATTAAATTACCAGGTACTTTCGTTTCTTGGTAATGATTCTAATGTTCATGAGAATATGCTGCTGCCTAAATTGGATACATTTGTTTTGCTTACAAATGAAGGGCCTAGCTTGGAGAAGGATGAACATTGGAGCAAGAACACGCATGGAGTTGATGGCATGCGCAAGGGGATCAAGAACGGAGTTACAAGTGATGATTTCAGGACTTTGAAGCCACCATAAGGAGTGCATGAAGCCTTGGACGAAATATACAAGATGCCACTTCATAATATTCGTCCATAGGCTATTCTAGGTGCTGCGTCACCTTTTTATTGGGCCAGGCCCATGTAATTTCGAAATACATAAGTATAGGCTATTTTTAGAGTCCGTATGTGTGGGGAAACAAGAGATAGGGTTGATTTCGGACCCCTCCACCAAGGGCCACGAAATTCCCCCTCTCTTCCTCCATATATACAGCCCTTAGGGCACCGTTTAGACTTCGGGTTTTGTTTAGATTAAAAGTTCGCCATAGCTGCAACTTCGCGTACTTCGTTTGTGTTCAACGACCAGACAAAGGCGTCACGGAACCCCACCTTGATCAATAAAGCTTTCATCTTATATTCGCAATATCCAGATTGCAATCTCAGTTTCTTGCTTGTTCTTCGTTTGCTCGCAGGAAACAGACCCTCGTGGTCAGGTTGATCGTGCTCCGGCGTGGTCAATAACCTCTCGGAGTTGGTTTAGCGATTGCTAAGGCGCGACGTCCTCGCACGTTCGTAGTCGGATCGTCAAAGTCGACTTCCACCAAAGCGATATCCATCATCTCATCGAAAGACGGGACACCCCCGCCTCTATCAAGTGGTATCAGATTTCCAGGTTGCTCGGTGAGATTTTCCAGTTTTTCGTAGTTTAGATCGAGTCTGTTCTTCATACCTATAGTCCACGAAAAAGCCACAAAAAAAAAATTAGGGTTAGTTCATCATATCCGAACCAATCTGAGCCTTTGCATAATCTTTTTAGGGTTTTGCTTTGTTGAATTTGCGGTTGCATCGTCGGTCTAGTTGCTGGTCTTAGAGTCTAGTCTTTTAGAGTTTCGAGTTCTGGTCATAAGTTGTCACGCCGCCGCCGCACCATCATCATCGCCCCTGCCATCTACCACCACCACTCCGAATCCGTATCCATATACCACCACCAATCCGTGTCCATATACCACCACCGATCCATATCCATATACTACGCTCCGTTTAGGCCCAAAATTTTTCGAAAACGCATTTTTCGAAAAAAAATTCTGGGTACCTTATTTTTAGGTGTTTCTGAGTGTTTTGAGACAGGTGCCATTATAGGAAGTTTTTTTTGACCCGTTTCCAGTTTTTGGGTCCGGGCAGTCGAAAAAACGAAAAAAAAAAAAATTGGTCGAAAAAATTTCGTGCCCATCCTGTCAGTTTGACCTAGGAAGAGTTTTGAGACACTCGCCATTATAGTGATTTTTCGCAAAAAAAAAAAAAAAAAGAGCAGCGCAAAAAAAAAGAGCGCAAAAAAAAAAGAGCGAAAAAAAAACCAGAGTTTGCTTTTCCCTTGTTTACGTGCAGCGCCGTGATTTTGTTAGTGTTCTCGGCTCGCGTCTCTAGCACAGTCTAGCCTAGGACCAGCACAGTACCGTCGTTGAGCGTTTATTCAACTTTGCATCTCTGAATTGATTATTGCTGACCCTTTTTGCTACCATATTATAAGCCTTCCCAGCTCCACATACATCTACGTCGTGCGTTTGACTCTCCCTGGTAATCGCTCTATCCAAGCTTTGAGAGTTTTTGACTACAACGGTTGCCGATCACCGCCTGCTGCTGGGTAAGAACTGGTAAGAATTTGAGATTTGCTTGACGGATTTGTGTCACCCACCACCACCTCTTGTTAGTAGTCTGTAGGATCATATTCTTGTGTGTTTCTATTGCTGCTAACCATGCCAGGATCACAAGCCGACGAGACTGACTGGGAGAACATGACAAATAAGGATTTGCATGATAAATTTCAGCAAATGATGAGTGGACAGGTGCAAGATGTGCTAAACAGATTTGAAGAGGCCATGGAGAAGATAGATGGCATGGAGAAGACGTTCGAAACAAAGCTCGATAACAAGTTTAATGAATTGCTCGCGCGTCTTCCACCACCACCACCCGCTGCACCTAACGCACCTCTCCAACGACAACAACAACAACAACGCATCCTTTCGAATCAGTATGGACGAGCGAAGCGTGTTCCTATTGAGGATGGCCAAACTTCTGGTGCTGCTGTTCATGTTGTTGATGCTTCTTTGGCCCCTGCTACTGCTGCTGCTGGTACCCAGGAGGATGATGAGTATGTGGGCGATTATGAGGATGAGGTTGATCAAAATCAGCACTACGTGCAGCCACCAGCACCACCACCACCAGGTCGACCTCAGGTATATATTCGTAATGGTAGGCCTGCACCACCACCTCAGGTACGAGATGATGTCCATATTCCTAAACTGAAATTGAATATTCCACCATTTGAGGGTAGATATGTTCCTGATATATATCTTACTTGGGAGTTAGAAACTGAACAACGTTTTACATGTTTACAATATCCCGAGGAGAGACGGGTTGCTGCTGCTGTTTGTGCTTTCACTAGTTTTGCATGTGTATGGTGGTCTGAACATTGTAGATTATATCCTATTCCCGCTACTTGGGCTGCTTTGAAAACTGCTATGCGTACTCGTTGGGTTCCACCATATTATCAACGTGAATTGCTTCAAAAATTACAACGCTTAAGACAAGGAAAAAATTCTGTAGAAGAATATTATCAGGAATTACAAACTGGCATGATTAGATGTGGTATTGTTGAGGAGAATGAAGCTATGCTTGCACGTTTTCTGGGTGGATTAAATAGAGAGATTCAGACCATTCTAGATTATAAGGAGTATACTAATATCACTCGTTTATTCCATCTTGCTTGTAAAGCTGAACGTGAAGTGCAGGATCGACAGGCATTGGCGCGGACTAACTTTTCTGCAGGTCGACCTTCATCATGGACACCACGTGCATCATCTACTTCCACACGTTCTGCTACACCGGCGCCTCCGTCGGCTGCCACCTCCAACCGTGATACAATAAAGCAGGCACAATCACCACTATCTGCCAAGAGCACATCTTCTGGGCCTGCAAAGAGCTCTTCTTCATCCATGGCATCAACAGGGCAAACACATGATATTATTTGTCGACGTTGCAAGGGTGGAGGTCATTATGCGAGAGAATGCCCCTCTAAGCGTGTGATGATTGTTACTGAGGATGGTGGGTATGAGTCCGCTAGTGACTATGATGAGGAGACTTTGGCTCTTATTACACGTGACGAACACGGTGGAGAAGATTCTGATCATGAGACGCAATACATGGCTCCTGAAGATGCTGACAGGTATGAATGTTTAGTTGCTCAACGTGTTTTGAGTGTGCAGGTTACACAAGCTGAGCAAAATCAGAGGCATAATTTGTTCCATACAAAGGGAGTTGTGAAGGAACGTTCTGTTCGCGTGATCATAGATGGAGGGAGTTGCAACAACTTGGCTAGCATGGAGATGGTGGAGAAGCTATCTCTCACCACAAGACCACATCCACATCCTTACTACATCCAATGGTTCAACAACAGCGGCAAGGTTAAGGTAACACGTACTGTTCGTGTGCATTTTAGTATCTCTACATATGCTGATTATGTTGATTGTGATGTGGTACCTATGCAAGCATGTTCCTTATTACTTGGTAGACCATGGCAATTTGATAAAAATTCTATTCACCATGGTAGAAACAATCAGTATACTCTTGTTAATAAGGATAAAAATATTACTTTGCTTCCTATGACTCCTGATTCCATTTTGAAAGATGATCTTAATAGAGCTAATAAAGCAAAACAGGAGAAAACTAAGAGTGAAAATCAGATTGTGGCAAAAGAATTTGAGCAACAAATGCAGCCTAATAATAATAAACAATCTAGTGTTGCTTCTGAAATTAAATTGAAAAGTGCATGTTTATTTGCCACCAAATCTGATATTGATGATCTAGATTTTAGCAAATCTGTTTGCTATGCTTTTGTGTGCAAAGAGGCATTATTTTCATTCGAGGACGTGCCTTCCTCTTTGCCTCCTGCTGTCACTAACATTTTGCAGGAGTTCGCTGACGTCTTTCCACAAGACGTGCCACCGGGATTACCACCTATTCGCGGGATTGAGCATCAAATTGACTTAATTCCCGGTGCATCATTACCCAACCGTGCACCATACCGTACCAATCCAGAGGAGACGAAGGAGATTATGCGTCAAGTACAAGAACTGCTCGACAAAGGTTATATACGCGAATCCCTTAGTCCTTGTGCTGTTCCTATCATTTTAGTGCCGAAAAAGGATGGTACGTCGCGTATGTGCGTTGATTGTAGAGGCATTAATAATATTACTATTCGTTATCGTCATCCTATTCCTAGGCTAGATGATATGCTTGATGAATTGAGTGGCTCTACAATATTCTCCAAAGTTGATTTGCGTAGTGGATACCATCAAATTCGTATGAAATTGGGAGATGAATGGAAAACAGCATTTAAAACTAAGTTTGGATTATATGAGTGGTTAGTCATGCCTTTTGGGTTAACTAATGCACCTAGTACTTTCATGAGGTTAATGAACGAAGTTTTACGTGCTTTCATTGGACGATTTGTGGTAGTTTACTTTGATGACATATTGATTTATAGCAAATCTTTGGAGGAACATTTGGAACATTTACGTGTTGTTTTTATTGCTCTACGTGATGCACGTTTGTTTGGTAACCTGGGAAAGTGCACCTTTTGCACCGACCGAGTATCTTTTCTTGGCTATGTTGTTACTCCACAGGGAATTGAAGTTGATAAAGCCAAAATTGAAGCTATTGAGAGTTGGCCACAGCCCAAAACGGTCACACAAGTGAGGAGTTTCCTTGGCCTCGCTGGATTCTATAGGCGTTTTGTGAGAGATTTCAGCACCATTGCTGCACCTCTCAATGAGCTTACAAAGAAAGATGTGCCTTTTTTGTGGGGTACCGCACAGGAAGAAGCCTTCTCGGTATTGAAAGATAAGTTGACACATGCTCCTTTACTCCAACTTCCTGATTTTAATAAGACTTTTGAGCTTGAATGTGATGCTAGTGGAATTGGATTAGGAGGTGTGTTATTACAAGATGGCAAACCTGTTGCATACTTTTCTGAAAAATTGAGTGGGCCTAGTCTGAATTATTCTACTTACGATAAAGAATTATATGCTCTTGTTCGGACTTTAGAAACATGGCAACATTATTTATGGCCCAAAGAATTTGTTATACATTCTGATCATGAATCTTTGAAACATATTAGAAGTCAAGCTAAACTGAATCGTAGACATGCTAAATGGGTTGAATTCATTGAGACTTTCCCTTATGTCATTAAACACAAGAAGGGAAAAGAAAATGTTATTGCTGATGCATTGTCTCGTCGCTATACTATGCTTTCACAACTTGACTTCAAAATATTTGGTTTGGAGACCATCAAAGATCAATATGTGCATGATGCTGATTTTAAAGATGTAATGCAGAATTGTAAAGAAGGAAGAATGTGGAACAAGTTTGTCGTTAACGATGGATTTGTGTTTCGTGCTAACAAGCTATGCATTCCAGCTAGCTCCGTTCGTCTTTTGCTATTGCAGGAGGCGCATGGGGGAGGATTAATGGGACACTTTGGCGTGAAGAAGACGGAGGACGTACTTGCTACACATTTCTTTTGGCCAAAGATGAGACGGGATGTTGAGCGTTTTGTTGCTCGCTGCACTACATGTCAAAAAGCTAAGTCACGACTCAATCCTCATGGTTTATATATGCCTTTGCCTGTACCTAGTGTTCCTTGGGAGGATATATCTATGGACTTTGTTTTAGGTTTACCTCGAACAAAGAAGGGGAGGGATAGCATATTTGTTGTCGTGGATAGATTCTCGAAAATGGCACACTTTATACCATGTCATAAAAGCGATGATGCTGTTAATGTTGCTGATTTGTTCTTTCGTGAAATTATTCGCTTGCATGGTGTGCCAAATACTATTGTTTCAGATCGTGATACTAAATTTCTTAGCCACTTTTGGAGATGTTTATGGGCTAAGTTGGGGACTAAACTGCTTTTTAGTACTACTTGTCACCCCCAAACTGATGGACAAACTGAAGTAGTCAATAGAACATTGTCTACTATGCTTAGGGCTGTTTTGAAGAATAATAAGAAAATGTTGGAGGAATGCTTGCCTCATATTGAATTTGCTTATAATCGTTCATTGCATTCTACTACTAAGATGTGCCCTTTTGAAGTTGTGTATGGTTTCCTACCTCGTGCACCTATTGATTTGTTGCCTCTTCCATCTTCGGAGAAGGTTAATTTTGATGCTAAAGAACATGCTGAATTGATTTTAAAAATGCATGAGTTAACTAAGGAAAACATTGAGCGTATGAATGCTAAATATAAACTTGCTGGAGATAAGGGTAGAAAACATGTTGTGTTTGCACCTGGAGATCTTGTTTGGTTACATTTGCGTAAGGATAGATTTCCTGATTTGCGCAAATCAAAGCTAATGCCACGTGCTGATGGTCCCTTTAAGGTGTTAGAGAAAATAAATGATAATGCATATAAACTTGAGCTGCCTGCAGATTTTGGGGTTAGTCCCACTTTTAACATTGCAGATTTGAAGCCTTATTTGGGTGAGGAAGATGAGCTTCCGTCAAGGACGACTTCATTTCAAGAAGGGGAGGATGATGAGGACATCAATACCATTGTTACACCCACAGCTCCTACTGTTACATATACGGGACCAATTACTAGAGCTCGCGCACGCCAACTAAATTATCAGGTACTTTCGTTTCTTGGTAATGATTCTAATGTTCATGAGAATATGATGCTGCCTAAATTGGATACATTTGTTTTGCTTACAAATGAAGGGCCTAGCTTTGAGAAGGATGAACATTGGAGCAAGAACAAGCATGGAGATGATGCCATGCGCAAGGGGAACAAGAATGGAGTTACAAGTGATGATTTCAGGACTTTGAAGCCACCATAATGGGTGCATGAAGCCTTGGACGAAATATACAAGATGCCACTTCATAAATTTCGTCCCGAAGCTATTATAGGTGCTGCGTCACCTTTTTATTGGGCCAGGCCCATGTAATTTCGAAATACATAAGTATAGGCTATTTTTAGAGTCCGTATGTGTGGGGAAACAAGAGATAGGGTTGATTTCGGACCCCTCCACCAAGGGCCACGAAATTCCCCCTCTCTTCCTCCATATATACAGCCCTTAGGGCACCGTTTAGACTTCGGGTTTTGTTTAGATTAAAAGTTCGCCATAGCTGCAACTTCGCGTACTTTGTTTGTGTTCAACGACCAGACAAAGGCGTCACAGAACCCCACCTTGATCAATAAAGCTTTCATCTTATATTCGCAATATCCAGATTGCAATCTTAGTTTCTTGCTTGTTCTTCATTTGCTCGCAGGAAACAGACCGTCGTTGTCAGGTTGATCGTGCTCCGGCGTGGTCAATAACCTCTCGGAGTTGGTTTAGCGATTGCTAAGGCGCGACGTCCTCGCACGTTCGTAGTCGGATCGTCAAAGTCGACTTCCACCAAAGCGATATCCATCATCTCATCGAAAGACGGGACACCTTTGCCTCTATCACAACACGCAACTAGGGGGTGGCCGCGCCCTGTTGCCTTGTGAGCAACTGGTGGGCCCTCTCTGCTATCTCTTTGCTCCAGAATTTTAAATATATTTAATAAAAAAACTCTGTGAATTTTCAGGCCATTTGGAGTTTTGTAGAATGGGTGATGCGGAGCATCCCATGGACATCCCCATGGACCTACCATTGTCTCACCAATTGCCAAGTGGACCTAATACACGTGCACGTGCAAGAGCCCTCGAAACCGAGGTGACATCTCTTGATGCGGAGCATCCCTCGACCATCACCATGCACGTCACACCACCACCACAAGGACGGAGAGGACCATGGACTAGACCACGCGCATGCACCGTCAAAACCAAGGTTGACTCTGTCCTCTTCAAACTCCATTCTAATTCACACAAGAATTGGGCCTACCTCAAATGGAAGTACTATGCATGATTAGATGTCAAGGTGTTGATCATGGAGAGGCTAGCGCGAAGACCCGAGCACCTACAGACGAGAAGAGGGGGACAAGGAGAGCAAGGATGAGGAATGGGCCAAGCCCTGGACAACCCGGGTGCCCGGCCGCCTCGACCCCGGGTGCCCAGCCACCACTTGGCCGCAGCCCCAGCCGGCCCCGGGTGCCTGGCCGCCAGGCACCGGGTGCCCGGCCAATCGCCCAGCCGCGGCCTGGGCAGCACCCCGGGTGCCCGGCCCCAGCGCCCTGGGTGCCCGGCCTCCTGCCTGGGTCGGCCCAGCTTACCTCCGGGTGCCCGGGCCACTACCGCCGGGTGCACGACCTCCCCCACCTGGCGCTGGAGAAGCCCCACCGGGTGCCCGGGCCGCCACACCCTGAGTGCCCGGCCCAGCTGCTGGCGCGGCCCAGCCCCGCCTGGGTGCCCAGGCCACCAACCCCGGGTGCCCGGCCTCGACCGCCCAGACCCCTGCGTGCCTTGTTGGGTTTTTGCCCATGTAATCCCTCTCCCCCTCCTAGTCCGTCTCTAGACTATAAGTACCTCCCTCCTAGCTCATTAGAAGGATAGCAATGTATTTTATAGACAAAGAGAGAGCTTTGCTCATCTTCCTCCTCATGGAGATCATGACCTCCATTGGAGAAGATCCCTAGGGATTCAAGCCCCCCTTGAGGGAAGGATCTACCTAGATCATCAAGGCCTCATCTCCTTCATAGTATTTGGGATGAACTCTACCATGTATCTTGTTTCCCTTTGATTGTTCATGTACCTTGTGGATCTTGTGTGTTTGTTGGTCTAGTGGATGTGTGATCGGACTTGTTCTTAAGTGTCCCTCTTGTTTTCTCTCTTGTGTTCATCTTGTTCTTGGGGATTCCCCCTCCAATTCATGAAAGATCTTCACTTAGGGTTCCACCCTACAACATCTTGGTATCATGAGCCATGGTTTCTCACGAAATTGGAGTCCCCCTCTTTGTTTTCTAGCCTAATTTTGTGTGTTCTTCCCCAATTTCGAAAATTCCCCACCAAAAATAGCCCCAATTTTTTTGTGATTTGTTGGTTTGATGAGATTTTGTTGGATTTGTTTGGTTTCAAGTGGATCTAGCCTTCCCTCCATCCATCTCCACCTTTCCCTCCATAAAATCCACCAATTTCTTGCATCTTCCCACGGATTTCCGCCCAAATCCGTCAACTCCAGGCACTCGGACCTCAAACCCCGGGCACCCGGACCCCCCTCCCCCCCGCGCAACCTCGCTGACCACCCCCTCGGGTGCCCGCACCCCCGGGCTGTTTGCCCCTGACCACCCCGGGTGCCCGCAGCCCCAAACCCCGGGTGCCCGCACCCCCCCCCCCGAATCAGCCCACTTACACCCACCGTTTCGGCGATTTGGCATTTTGGCATCTTTGCACAGGCCATCCACCATATCATCCGCCAAACCACCATAGCTTTCCGCAACCTAACCCATTTTCGATCCATATAGCATTTGTGGTTGCTTGAGTGGTGACTTGAGTCTCCTAAGGTGTTTCGGCTACTTAGGGACGGTTGTTTCGTCATCAACCACCACCACCACTTCCGCATTGCTAACTCCGGAACCACCAACGCATTCCGCTACCACCATTTGACATTTTCCTTGAGATTTTGAGTTCGCGGTTTTTTACCGTTTCCTAAGGTGTTTCGGCTACTTAGGGACGGGTCTACATCATCTTGGTATCTACATCAAGAACATCGCCGCGAGGTCGTCATCAACATCGACCACTTCACCAATTGGACACCCTAACCGTAAGCAAGAACGGTACCTTCTATATCATCTTGGTATCATGTTATCCCTTCATTGTACATTCTTTCCATTACATTGTTAACCCCTTAGCCCATTTTGCGTCACTTGCCTAGCGAGACTAGCCATTTGAGTATTGTCGGCAATGTTACTTGTGCACATTAGTGATCATCGATCTACACCTTCCATTGCATACATACCATATCATATTGGTATCATCTTGCTATCATCATATCATCCCTTGTGTCACAAGATCATTCCCGCATATACATAATTGCTATCTTGGTTTGCGCATTTCGCATAAGTGGCCATATCAAAAAAAAAAATAAGCTTTTAAGCAAAAAGAGAGCAAAGAGCTTGTGAGCAAGAGCCATAGCATCATACCACGTTGCACATAAGATTGTCATATCCGATCATCTTGGATCATCTTGAGAAAAACACCGGGAACATCATACACATAGCATACTTGGGATAGAAAGCTCATACATTTTGCATCTTCTAGGTTGTGCACAAGTGTTGCATCCGCCTATTGAGCAATCGTGCTAGCGTCTCTCTTGAGTTGTGCAACACGAGCGTCTTCCATGGAGTCCACATTTTGTGCTCATTCCATGGTTGCACGACCCTATTTATCTATCTGTATGTGTGTTTCCGTGTGCCACATATTGCTATTGGTCTACTTGTTTTGCTTGCGAATTTGTGAATCTTTTCCAACATTATTGGCTCTTGCTAACATTTTGCATCAAATTTTTGTGCCACTATCCTCACCGAGCTCCATCATAAGCTTTACTTGATAGGTGTGAGTGAACAAGTCCGGTACCAATTCCACTATTCTTTCATCTCACATTGAGTGAAACGGTTTACATCCACAACTTTGGGAAAAGGTAACTTGGTATTGTTTATCTCATTTCCTACTCACCTCTACTCGAGTCTTGTGATGGATAGGCAAGGCATTTCATCTCCGGTCTTCCACGACAATGACAACGCGAACAACTACATCACCAAAACGTCCATCTTTGGACTACAACGAGCAATGCACGGCATTGAGCGACTCGCCATCGACATTCGCCAAAATGAAGCAATGATAAGGGACTACCTCGACACCAAGTTGGTCGAACAAAGGGATCAAGTACGAGACATGATGGCCAACTACAAGTCTTCTTCCCCTTCGTCATCTTCAAGGCGGCGGCGCTCAAGTGGCCAATCTTCGGAACGTCATCGAGCTCAAGCACTACAACACCATCAAGATGAAGATGCTCGCGATGCGTACACCTACAAGTCCCAAAAAGCTCTACATCAAGCTACGACCAAACTTCATGAGCACAAGAGAAGACCGCGAGACAAGCACCACCAAGACGGAGCTACGACTACTATCATCACTTCGGCATCTTCGCCAAGTATTCTCAAGGCATCTTCGCCTTTGGATGTTGTGCCATCTTCGGCCTTCATCCACGACGAGAGCGATGATGTGCCATCCTCGGCCTTCATCCACGACGACGACTACGAGATGGTTGAGCATGGGATTTTCCCTTCGACCACGGCGACGTATGATGACTTGAGTGACTTGAGCCACCATATCTAGAGTGAGAGTGACTTCACCACTAGCCCCATATATGATGAGTTGCCCCAATTCCCTTGTGAGGAGAGTTACCACCACCACTTGAGTGATTTCAGTGACTCCACCATATGTGACATTGAGTGCACCTACCTTGAGGGAGTGAGTGAGCCACCACCACATAGAGAGAGTGAGGTAGTTGATAGGGCATGTGAGGCCATTTCGATTTCTAACAACTTAACCTCTACCTCTTTTGTGTCTTCTCATTTGGTGTGAGGTCCCATTTATGATGACGCGCCGATCCTCGACGACTTTGTCCTTCCTTTGGACAAGACGATGGCCATGGTGGAATATGATGCACCCGCCACATGGTTCCATCAAGATGAAGATGATGACCACCATTTGGTCTTTGCCACCTCACCTACACCACTTGAGTGGAATGAACAAGGTAACATAGGTGAAGGTGATGCTCTTGTCCCACTAGTGGACATTCTTGACATTGATTGCTTGCATGATGTTGATCCACCTATTTCCATGCTTCATGCTAGTGCGATTACCACATGCGATGATTTTCCCATTTATGATGGGTATGATGATTCTCATGTGGAGTCTAGTAGTTGTGATGCCATGTTCCATAGGATTTCTTGTGACAATCCTCTAGGTCACATCATGTTTGACAATCCGCTTGACTTGTCATATGCTATGCATGAGATCCACCATATGTCATATTTGCAATCTCATCTTAGTGACTATGCATATGCCATCAACATAAACCCAATTTGCACATATGGCATAGATGACAAGCCCATGGTTATTGGCATTTGTTTTTCTTGTGATGATATTGATATGCTTCCTTTGCATCATTTATCTCATATGCTATGCCATGACCACCTAGCTTCAGATATGCATTGTTTTGGATGTTCTCCATTTTCTCCATATCATGTTTCCGCTATTGCTCATGAGTAGACCCCCATAGTTTCCTCATACATTTTAGGAGATTTTGATCAATCCTATCCTTTGCATGATCCCAATACTTGTGTGCACAATATGCTTCCCATGAATAAACATGCTATTGATGTGCCATATACTTCTATGCTAAATTTGCATCCCCATCGTGTCATACACAATAACTATTCTTTCATGATGGATGACATGGTCTTATACCATGCATCAAATTTCTTTGAGAGATGCTTATCTTGTGCTAACTCACATGTGCACATACACATCATGATGGATGATGTGTACATTTACCACGCGCACAATTTATTTGGTTTGTGTTTCTTTTGTGTAGGTACCCATGAATACTTGTCAACCTCGCAATCCCATGAGTTGACAAAACGATCTCTCGAGAGCAACAATGACTTGGGATTCCATGGAGTGTCTTTCCCACTGCTCTCTTCGCGCAAGGACTTCGCGCATTTCTTCTACATGACTCTCACTTGGTTATGGGTTATTTACCACTTCTCACTTTATGCCCATATTGCCATGTTCACTTTGCATGATATGCTCATTCCTATGCCTTTGCCATGCATTTGTAACCCATGCTTTGCATTACACGTGATGCTTGATTCTACTCCTTCTATGTGTATTTGCAAGCATGGTGGAGATATTGCTTGTTATTGCCATGTTCCAGTTATGCCACATTCCTGTGATGATATCTTTCTTTGCAATCGTGCTTGTGATATGCCATGTGCATTGCCTATGCCTACTCTTTGCTCGCATGACATGATTGCCATGATTTCCTCTAGTGTGTTGCATCTTCGCTCCACTAGTTTGCATGACTTGATTTCTATGAATTCTCATGTTGCATCCAATTCTTGGATTACTTGCTCCTATCACATGTTAGGTTGCAACAATGTCATTCCTTCACATATGCCATGTCCCATTGATTGCTACATTCTTGCCTTGATTGCCTCACACATGATGAACAATTGCTCTTTCTATTGTGTTGAGTGCCACTCGTTTTTCACTACACCATATGCACATTATGCTTGGATTGTCTTGCACTCGCATGAGTTTAGTCATACATCTTCTTGGGTGTTGTGAATGACTCTTATGCCGACCATAGACCGTTCATTGAGAGTCTTATGCATGCTTGCTATGATATTGAGGTAGATGCTTGTTCATCAGTCACACATATTAGCACCTTTACCTCACCCTTGCATGAATGTTTCCATGATGCTTCTCCATGTGCTCAATTTATATGCTTACATGCCATGCCACAATCCCTTGTCACACCATATGCTATACTTGATGGCGACACTTGTTTGGTTACTCACCTCTTGAATGCTTGGTTTTGCACTAATGCTAACCGCATTTGTTTTTCCAAGTGTTTGCTCTACTCGTTCCTTTTGAAGGAATCACAAGACGGTGAGAAATTGGAGAATGACCATTTCAAGCTTCCACAAAGCAAGTGCTTGGTGGTCGTCCACTTCTACACGGCGACGCCGTCTCCTTCCCATGGTGATGAAGATCACGATCCATGGACGGATCTCTCCCAAGGGGGGGAGATGATGCGGAGCATCCCTCGACCATCACCATGCACGCCACACCACCACCACAAGGACGGAGAGGACCGTGGACTAGAGCACACGCACGCACCGTCGAAACCAAGGTTGACTCCTTCCTCTTCAAACTCCATTCTAATTCACACGAGAATTGGGTCCTACCTCAAATGGAAGTACTATGCATGATTAGGTGTCAAGGTGTTGATCATGGAGAGGCTAGCGCGAAGACCCGATGATGTAGGGCAGAACCCTATGGTGACGATCTTTCACGTTTGGAGTGGATCCTACAGGGAATCACGAAGAACACACGGAAGCACAAAGGGGAAACACGGGGAAAACGAGAGAGAATCACTAAACCAACAAGGAATCAATCACACAAGTGCTAGATCACCGAACACAAAGAGTAACACATGATCCACAATCAATGAAGGTAAGGATACAAAGGAACCGTTCTTCTCCGTGAGGAGGTCTTGATGGTGTTCCCTAGAAAGGGGTCTTGAATCCACTTGGGGGATCTTCTCCGAAGAGGTCGTGAGCTCCGAGGAGAAGTAACCAAGTGGATGAGCAAGGCTCTCACACAAATATGAGCTAAACCAATGCTAACCCTAATACGAAGCTAGGAGACGAGTATATATAGTTCTAAGCCACGAAGGGGTAATTGGGAGAGGATACATGGGTTGTCTACCCTTTCTCCGTGCACAGGAAGGCCGGTAGTACCGGTCGTGGAGCCGGTAGTTCCGCTGTGATGAGGACATCAATACCATTGTTACACCCACAGCCCCTACTGTTACATATACAGGACCAATTACTAGAGCTCGCGCACGCCAATTAAATTATCAGGTACTTTCGTTTCTTGGTAATGATTCTAATGTTCATGAGAATATGATGCTACCTAAATTGGATACATTTGTTTTGCTTACAAATGAAGGGCCTAGCTTGGAGAAGGATGAACATTGGAGCAAGAACAAGCATGGAGATGATGCCATGCGCAAGGGGAACAAGAACGGAGTTACAAGTGATGATTTCAGGACTTTGAAGCCACCATAATGGGTGCATGAAGCCTCGGACAAAATATACAAGATGCCACTTCATAAATTTCGTCCCGAGGCTATTATAGGTGCTGCGTCACCTTTTTATTGGGCCAGGCCCATGTAATTTCGAAATACATAAGTATAGGCTATTTTTAGAGTCCGTATGTGTGGGGAAACAAGAGATAGGGTTGATTTCGGACCCCTCCACCAAGGGCCACGAAATTCCCCCCCTCTTCCTCCATATATACAGCCCTTAGGGCGCCGTTTAGACTTTGGGTTCTGTTTAGATTAAAAGTTCGCCATAGCTGCAACTTCGCGTACTTCGTTTGTGTTCAACGACCAGACAAAGGCGTCACAGAACCCCACCTTGATCAATAAAGCTTTCATCTTATATTCGCAATATCCAGATTGCAATCTCAGTTTCTTGCTTGTTCTTCGTTTGCTCGCAGGAAACAGACCCTCGTGGTCAGGTTGATCGTGCTCCGGCGTGGTCAATAACCTCTCGGAGTTGGTTTAGCGATTGCGAAGGCGCGACGTCCTCGCACGTTCATAGTCGGATCGTCAAAGTCGACTTCCACCAAAGCGAAATCCATCATCTCATCGAAAGACGGGACACCTTTGCCTCTATCAAGTGGTATCAGATTTCCAGGTTGCTCGGTGAGATTTTACAGTTTTTCGTAGTTTAGATCGAGTCTGTTCTTCATATCTATAGTCCACGAAAAAAGCCAAAAAAAAATTAGGGTTAGTTCATCCCATCCGAACCAATCTGAGCCTTTGCATAATCTTTTCTGTATTTGCTTTGTTGAATTTGTGGTTGCATCGTCGTGTCAAGTTGCTGGTCTTAGAGTCTAGTCTTTTAGAGTTTCGAGTTCTGGTCATAAGTTGTCACGCCGCCGCCGCACCATCATCATCGCCCCTGCCATCTACTACCACCGCTCCGAATCCGTATCCATATACCACCACCAATCCGTGTCCATATACCACCACCGATCCATATCCATATACTACCACCGCTACCACCACCGCTGCCATATACCACCACCATATATCCACCACCAATTCGAGTTCCTTGCTTATTAGGTTTGTTTTCGGGATCCATCTAGTTTCCGATTCGTGTTTCCTTGCAGGAGTAGGTTTCGGAAAAAAAAAAGTCTGGAAACCACGCTCCGTTTAGGCCCAAAATTTTTCGAAAACGCATTTTTTGAAAAAATTTCTGGCTATCCTATTTTTAGGTGTTTCTGAGTGTTTTGAGACAGGTGCCATCATAGGAAGTTTTTTTTGACCCGTTTCCCGTTTTTGGGTCCGGGCAGTCGAAAAAACGAAAAAAAAATTGGTCGAAAAAATTTCGTGCCCATCCTGTCAGTTTGACCTAGGAAGAGTTTTGAGACACTCGCCATTATAGTGATTTTTCGCAAAAAAAAAAGAAGAAGAGCAGCGCAAAAAAAAAAGAGCGCAAAAAAAAAACAGAGCGAAAAAAAAATCCAGAGTGTGCTTTTCCCTTGTTTTCGTGCAGCGCCGTGATTTTGTTAGTGTTCTAGGCTCGCGTCTCTAACACGGTCTAGCCTAGGACCAGCACAGTACCGTCGTTGAGCGTTTATTCAACTTTGCATCTCTGAATTGATTATTGCTGACCCTTTTTGCTACCATATTATAAGCCTTCCCAGCTCCACATACATCTACGTCGTGCGTTGGACTCTCCCTGGTAATCGCTCTCTCCAAGCTTTGAGAGTTTTGACTACAACGGTTGCCGATCACCGCCTGCTGCTGGGTAAGAACTGGTAAGAATTTGAGATTTGCTTGACGGGTTTGTGATACACCACCACCACTTCTTAGTACTCTGTAGGATCATATTTTTGTGTGTTTCTATTGCTGCTAACCATGCCAGGATCACAAGCCGACGAGACTGACTGGGAGAATTTATCGAACAAGGAGCTTCATGATAAGTTTCAGCAAATGATGAGTGGACAGGTGCAAGATGTGCTAAACAGATTTGAAGAGGCCATGGAGAAGATAGATGGCATGGAGAAGACGTTCGAAACAAAGCTCGATAACAAGTTTAATGAATTGCTCGCGCGTCTTCCACCACCACGACCCGCTGCACCTAACGCACCTCTCCAACAACAACAACAACAACAACGCATCCTTTCGAATCAGTATGGACGAGCGAAGCGTGTTCCTATTGAGGATGGCCAAACTTCTGGTGCTGCTGTTCATGTTGTTGATGCTTCTTTGGCCCCTGCTACTGCTGCTGCTGGTACCCAGGAGGATGATGAGTATGCGGGCGATTATGAGGATGAGGTTGATCAAAATCAGCACTACGTCCAGTGATGAGGACATGACTACCTTGGATATGACCAAAAATATTGCATATATGCATATTTGTCAGGTGATTTCTAGTGCAAACTATTCAATAATCTATTTATGTTATCCAGAACAAAAATACTTCACACACTTTTGTGTTTTGTCTAATTGCAGGTGTATGGGACATTTGTACAATCCACATATGAAGATAAGGAAGAAAGAGATGTTTATTTGCTGTCCAAAAAGTTCTCTCACGTCACTTTTGGCCCAAGAGAAGATAGAGTCCAAGTCTCTCACGTTCTGGATTCAGATTCGGACTGCACAGATGTACCTGACTCAAAACGCACACAAGTTTTTCATACGGACTCCGAATTGGGTGATTCTTTTTTTGTTGGAAACTAGATTTCGTGCACATTCCAACCCAATTGGAATCACCTTCAAATTCGTCCGGAGCGTTGAGTTGTGGACGAAACAATCTGATGTTGCAGCAGAATCCGAGTCAAACTACAAGTCCAAAGGTGTTACATCACCTCCACTTGGGCCCATTGGCCTTGTACGACCTAGATTTAGTTTTAGGCTGCCTTGGGACGTCCTCCCACCTCCTTGGCCGCCACCCCTTGCTCCTATATAAGTAGATCCATCTAGTAGCTTTTGATTGGGATTTGTTTAGTTAAAAGTTAGCCATTGCAACTTCGTGTACTTCGTTTGTGTCCAACGACCAGACCAGGACCGCTTACGGATCCCCACCTTTATCAATACTTCATATATACTCGCAATATTCAGATTGCTTTTATCATATTCTTGCTTGTTCTTCGATTGCTTGCAGGAATAGACCTTCGTGGTCAGGTTGATTGTGCTCCGGCGTGGTCAATAACCTCTCAGAGTTGGTTTAGCGATTGCTAAGGCGCAACGTCGTGCACGTTTGTAGTCGGATTGTCAAAGTCATCTTCACCAAATCGATAGTTATCATCTCATCGAAAGATCGGGACACCCCTTTGCCTCTATCAAGTGGTATCAGTTTTCAGGTTGCTCGGTGAGATTTTACAGTTTTTCATAGTTTAGATCGCATCTGTCATTCATACCTACAGTCCATGATAAAGCCACAAAAAAAAGTTAGATCTGTTCATCCTTTATCCAAGCCAGTCTGAGCCTTTGCAATTTTCTATTCATTGCTTGCATAGTTGAATTATCGGTTGCATCGTCGTGTCAGTTGCTGGTCTTAGTGTCTAGTTCGTTTAGAGTTTCGAGTTCTGTTCACATTAGTCACGCCACCGCTGCATCATTATCTCTTCCGCTGTCCACCACCCATCCATCAATTTCCACCACGTGCTACCCACCATTCATTGTCATAATAATAGTTGAGATCGTTCACATCTTCACTTGATCCAATCTGCATCTTATCTAGTTTGTTTTGGAAAGAGGGAGAAAAAAAAGAGAGAAAAAAAACGAGAAAAAAAAGAGAAAAAAAAGTCAGAGAAAAAAAAGGAGAAAAAAATCAAAAAAATTGGCACAAACTCTTTCAGAGGAAAGTTGGAGACAAAGTTGTTGTATATCCTGCTTGGCAGTTGTTTTTCATCATTATCTTCACTGCCGTTGTGATCTTCACTTATATCTTGCTGTCAAGAGCTACTTAGTATCCTTCATTGATGCTAGTTGTGCTACGCCGTGACCTCATTAGTGTTCTAGGCTCGCGTCTCTAGTCCGGTCTAGCCTAGGACCAGCACAGTACCGTCGTTGAGCGTTTATTCAACATTGCATCTTTGAATTGATTATTGCTAATCTTTTGCTACCATATATAGCCAACCCAGCTCCACATATTTCTATACCGTGTATACGTACGCTCCCCTGGCAATCGCTTTACTCAATATTCGGAGTTACTTGACACCGCTGGTTGCCGATCACCGCCTGCTGCATGGTAAGAACTTGTAAGACATTGATATTTGCTTTACTGTGAGCGTTTTACCACCACATCCTAGTAGTTATAGGAACATTATTTTTTGGGTTTTGTTTCTTGTTCTACTAATCATGACAGGATCCAAAGTCAATTCATGGGCTTTGTCGATCGCGGGAGATGTGCCACCACCTTTGCCAATATCACAACCGTCACGAGAGGTGCACAAACATCCAAATGCACATGATCAGGTTAATGTATCTATACCACCATTTAATGGCCGTTTTAAACCTGCTTTATATATTGAATGGGAGTTCGACATAAAAAATATATTTGCTTCCCATAATTTCGATGAACATAAAAAGGTTAAGGTTGCGGTTGGTTCTTTCACTGGTTATGCTTTGGTTTGGTGGAGTGAATATTGTCGGTTACACCCTGATTATATACCTACTACTTGGGATGATTTGAAACTTGCCATGCGACATACTTTCGTCCCTGCTTATTATACTCGTGACATGATTAAGAAGTTGCAACACTTAAAACAAGGTAGTGAAACTGTAACAAAATATTATGATGATTTACAAACTACCTTGTTGCATTCCTCTTTAGAAGAAAGTGAAGATGATTTTATGGATAGATTTTGGGGAGGATTAAACCGTGATATTCAAGAGATACTAATTCATGAAGAGTGTTATCCTATGGACCATTTGTTTCATCTTGCTTGCAAAGCTGAACAAGAAATAAAACGATGTGTTGGCCACGAGGAGAACAAGCGCACGGTGCACATTCCAAGAGTTGATATGATTGTTCCTTCAACTACTAGGCATACTATGACAACCACATCCGTTGTTGTCAGGACTACATCACCTCCACCATGTGACACATCGCCCTCGAGAGTGGCTACATCATCTGAGTTGATCATAAGAGGTAATGACAAAGGTACTGATCTTCCATCTCTACATGAGAATGATGAATGCCTTGTCAATTTGAATGCACCATCTGATGAGCTACCCACTACTTTGATCACACCACCTATTTTAGAGGACTACGTTGATAATTTGACTTTGCCATGTGATCAAACAACTGAAATACCAACAATTTTGAGTGCACCCATTGAATTAACTATTGATGCAAAAGAACCAATGTTTAATCATTTTGATATGACCTCTAATCTTGGTGATGATTCTGTGTTGAATGACTTATTGCATATTTGCTTATTTAAGCATGTTGTAGCATGTAAATTTTATGCAAGTAATGTTTATTCACCAATGTTGGGATGGTTTAATGATGAACATTGTCAATCTTTTGAAATGAATAAGAGCTTCACTTATATGTGCAAACTGAGTTGCAATATTTTCATGCCTTCTACTTCTTGTGCTAATTTTTTGGCTTTAGATTTTATGAACTATGCAAGTTACTCATCTATTCATGTGTCATATATGCAAAAATCAAGGGAAGTAAAAATGGATGACATATACATATACAACATGTACACCTTGTCTCTTTTGTTAGCCACATTTCAGATTAAGCAACGCCGAGGACGGCTTTATTTTCAAGAAGGGGAGGATGATGAGGACATGACTACCTTGGATATGACCAAAAATATTGCATATATGCATATTTGTCAGGTGATTTCTAGTGCAAACTATTCAATAATCTATTTATGTTATCCAGAACAAAAATACTTCACACACTTTTGTGTTTTGTCTAATTGCAGGTGTATGGGACATTTGTACAATCCACATATGAAGATAAGGAAGAAAGAGATGTTTATTTGCTGTCCAAAAAGTTCTCTCACGTCACTTTTGGCCCAAGAGAAGATAGAGTCCAAGTCTCTCACGTTCTGGATTCAGATTCGGACTGCACAGATGTACCTGACTCAAAACGCACACAAGTTTTTCATACGGACTCCGAATTGGGTGATTCTTTTTTTGTTGGAAACTAGATTTCGTGCACATTCCAACCCAATTGGAATCACCTTCAAATTCGTCCGGAGCGTTGAGTTGTGGACGAAACAATCTGATGTTGCAGCAGAATCCGAGTCAAACTACAAGTCCAAAGGTGTTACATCACCTCCACTTGGGCCCATTGGCCTTGTACGACCTAGATTTAGTTTTAGGCTGCCTTGGGACGTCCTCCCACCTCCTTGGCCGCCACCCCTTGCTCCTATATAAGTAGATCCATCTAGTAGCTTTTGATTGGGATTTGTTTAGTTAAAAGTTAGCCATTGCAACTTCGTGTACTTCGTTTGTGTCCAACGACCAGACCAGGACCGCTTACGGATCCCCACCTTTATCAATACTTCATATATACTCGCAATATTCAGATTGCTTTTATCATATTCTTGCTTGTTCTTCGATTGCTTGCAGGAATAGACCTTCGTGGTCAGGTTGATTGTGCTCCGGCGTGGTCAATAACCTCTCAGAGTTGGTTTAGCGATTGCTAAGGCGCAACGTCGTGCACGTTTGTAGTCGGATTGTCAAAGTCATCTTCACCAAATCGATAGTTATCATCTCATCGAAAGATCGGGACACCCCTTTGCCTCTATCATCCAGCCACCAGCACCACCACCACCAGGTCGACCTCAGGTATATATTCGTAATGGTAGGCCTGCACCACCACCTCAGGTACGAGATGATGTCCATATTCCTAAACTGAAATTGAATATTCCACCTTTTGAGGGTAGATATGTTCCTGATATATATCTTACTTGGGAGTTAGAAACTGAACAACGTTTTACATGTTTACAATATCCCGAGGAGAGACGGGTTGCTGCTGCTGTTTGTGCTTTCACTAGTTTTGCATGTGTATGGTGGTCTGAACATTGTAGATTATATCCTATTCCCGCTACTTGGGCTGCTTTGAAAACTGCTATGCGTACTCGTTGGGTTCCACCATATTATCAACGTGAATTGCTTCAAAAATTACAGCGCTTAAGACAAGGAAAAAATTCTGTAGAAGAATATTATCAGGAATTACAAACTGGCATGATTAGATGTGGTATTGTTGAGGAGAATGAAGCTATGCTTGCACGTTTTCTGGGTGGATTAAATAGAGAGATTCAGACCATTCTAGACTATAAGGAGTATACTAATATCACTCGTTTATTCCATCTTGCTTGTAAAGCTGAACGTGAAGTGCAGGATCGACAGGCATTGGCGCGGACTAACTTTTCTGCAGGTCGACCTTCATCATGGACACCACGTGCATCATCTACTTCCACACGTTCTGCTACACCGGCGCCTCCCTCGGCTGCCACCTCCAACCGTGATACAATAAAGCAGGCACAATCACCACTATCTGCCAATAGCACACCTTCTGGGCCTGCAAAGAGCTCTTCTTCATCCATGGCATCAACAGGGCAAACACATGATATTATTTGTCGACGTTGCAAGGGTGGAGGTCATTATGCGAGAGAATGCCCATCTAAGCGTGTGATGATTGTTACTGAGGATGGTGGGTATGAGTCCGCTAGTGACTATGATGAGGAGACTTTGGCTCTTATTACACGTGACGAACACGGTGGAGACGATTCTGATCATGAGACGCAATACATGGCTCCTGAAGATGCTGACAGGTATAATTGTTTAGTTGCTCAACGTGTTTTGAGTGTGCAGGTTACACAAGCTGAGCAAAATCAGAGGCATAATTTGTTCCATACAAAGGGAGTTGTGAAGGAACGTTCTGTTCGCGTGATCATAGATGGAGGGAGTTGCAACAACTTGGCTAGCATGGAGATGGTGGAGAAGCTATCTCTCACCACAAGACCACATCCACATCCTTACTACATCAATGGTTCAACAACAGCGGCAAGGTTAAGGTAACACGTACTGTTCGTGTACATTTTAGTATCTCTACATATGCTGATTATGTTGATTGTGATGTGGTACCTATGCAAGCATGTTCCTTATTACTTGGTAGACCATGGCAATTTGATAAAAATTCTATTCACCATGGTAGAAACAATCAGTATACTCTTGTTCATAAGGATAAAAATATTACTTTGCTTCCTATGACTCCTGACTCCATTTTGAAAGATGATATTAATAGAGCTAATAAAGCAAAACAGGAGAAAACTAAGAGTGAAAATCAGATTGTGGCAAAAGAATTTGAGCAACAAATGCAGCCTAATAATAATAAACAATCTAGTGTTGCTTCTGAAATTAAATTGAAAAGTGCATGTTTACTTGCCACCAAATCTGATATTGATGATCTAGATTTTAGCAAATCTGTTTGCTATGCTTTTGTGTGCAAAGAGGCATTATTTTCATTCGAGGACGTGCCTTCCTCTTTGCCTCCTGCTGTCACTAACATTTTGCAGGAGTTCGCTGACGTCTTTCCACAAGACGTGCCACCGGGATTACCACCTATTCGCGGGATTGAGCATCAAATTGACTTAATTCCCGGTGCATCATTACCCAACCGTGCACCATACCGTACCAATCCAGAGGAGACGAAGGAGATTATGCGTCAAGTACAAGAACTGCTCGACAAAGGTTATATACGCGAATCCCTTAGTCCTTGTGCTGTTCCTACCATTTTAGTGCTGAAAAAGGATGGTACGTCGCGTATGTGCGTTGATTGTAGAGGCATTAATAATATTACTATTCGTTATCGTCATCCTATTCCTAGGCTAGATGATATGCTTGATGAATTGAGTGGCTCTACAATATTCTCCAAAGTTGATTTGCGTAGTGGATACCATCAAATTCGTATGAAATTGGGAGATGAATGGAAAACAGCATTTAAAACTAAGTTTGGATTATATGAGTGGTTAGTCATGCCTTTTGGGTTAACTAATGCACCTAGTACTTTCATGAGGTTAATGAACGAAGTTTTACGTGCTTTCATTGGACGATTTGTGGTAGTTTAGTTTGATGACATATTGATTTATAGCAAATCTTTGGAGGAACATTTGGAACATTTACGTGCTGTTTTTATTGCTCTACGTGATGCACGTTTGTTTGGTAACCTTGGAAAGTGCACCTTTTGCACCGACCGAGTATCTTTTCTGGGCTATGTTGTTACTCCACAGGGAATTGAAGTTGATAAAGCCAAGATTGAAGCTATTGAGAGTTGGCCGCAGCCCAAAACGGTCACACAAGTGAGGAGTTTCCTTGGCCTCGCTGGATTCTATAGGCGTTTTGTGAGAGATTTCAGCACCATTGCTGCACCTCTCAATGAGCTTACAAAGAAAGATGTGCCTTTTCTGTGGGGTACCGCACAGGAAGAAGCCTTTACGGTATTGAAAGATAAGTTGACACATGCTCCTTTACTCCAACTTCCTGATTTTAATAAGACTTTTGAGCTTGAATGTGATGCTAGTGGAATTGGATTAGGAGGTGTGGTATTACAAGATGGCAAACCTGTTGCATACTTTTCTGAAAAATTGAGTGGGCCTAGTCTGAATTATTCTACTTATGATAAAGAATTATATGCTCTTGTTCGGACTTTAGAAACATGGCAACATTATTTATGGCCCAAAGAATTTGTTATACATTCTGATCATGAATCTTTGAAACATATTAAAAGTCAAGCTAAACTGAATCGTAGACATGCTAAATGGGTTGAATTCATTGAGACTTTCCCTTATGTCATTAAACACAAGAAGGGAAAAGAAAATGTTATTGCTGATGCATTGTCTCGTCGCTATACTATGCTTTCACAACTTGACTTCAAAATATTTGGTTTGGAGACCATCAAAGATCAATATGTGCATGATGCTGATTTTAAAGATGTAATGCAGAATTGTAAAGAAGGAAGAATGTGGAACAAGTTTGTCGTTAACGATGGATTTGTGTTTCGTGCTAACAAGCTATGCATTCCAGCTAGCTCCGTTCGTCTTTTGCTATTGCAGGAGGCGCATGGGGGAGGATTAATGGGACACTTTGGCGTGAAAAAGACAGAGGACGTACTTGCTACACATTTCTTTTGGCCAAAGATGAGACGGGATGTTGAGCGTTTTGTTGCTCGCTGCACTACATGTCAAAAAGCTAAGTCACGACTCAATCCTCATGGTTTATATATGCCTTTGCCTGTACCTAGTGTTCCTTGGGAGGATATATCTATGGACTTTGTTTTAGGTTTACCTCGAACAAAGAAGGGGAGGGATAGCATATTTGTTGTCGTGGATAGATTCTCGAAAATGGCACACTTTATACCATGTCATAAAAGCGATGATGCTGTTAATGTTGCTGATTTGTTCTTTCGTGAAATTATTCGCTTGCATGGTGTGCCAAATACTATTGTTTCAGATCGTGATACTAAATTTCTTAGCCACTTTTGGAGATGTTTATGGGCTAAGTTGGGGACTAAACTGCTATTTAGTACTACTTGTCACCCCCAAACTGATGGACAAACTGAAGTAGTCAATAGAACATTGTCTACTATGCTTAGGGCTGTTTTGAAGAATAATAAGAAAATGTGGGAAGAATGCTTGCCTCATATTGAATTTGCTTATAATCGTTCATTGCATTCTACTACTAAGATGTGCCCTTTTGAAATTGTGTATGGTTTCCTACCTCGTGCACCTATTGATTTGTTGCCTCTTCCATCTTCGGAGAAGGTTAATTTTGATGCTAAAGAACGTTCTGAATTGATTTTAAAAATGCATGAGTTAACTAAGGAAAACATTGAGCGTATGAATGCTAAATATAAACTTGCTGGAGATAAGGGTAGAAAACATGTTGTGTTTGCACCTGGAGATCTTGTTTGGTTACATTTGCGGAAAGATAGATTTCCTAATTTGCGCAAATCAAACCTAATGCCACGTGCTGATGGTCCTTTTAAGGTGTTAGAGAAAATAAATGATAATGCATATAAACTTGAGCTACCTGCAGATTTTGGGGTTAGTCCCACTTTTAACATTGCAGATTTGAAGCCTTATTTGGGTGAGGAAGATGAGCTTCTGTCGAGGACGACTTCATTTCAAGAAGGGGAGGATGATGAGGACATCAATACCATTGTTACACCCACAGCCCCTACTGTTACATATACAGGACCAATTACTAGAGCTCGCGCACGCCAATTAAATTATCAGGTACTTTCGTTTCTTGGTAATGATTCTAATGTTCATGAGAATATGATGCTGCCTAAATTGGATACATTTGTTTTGCTTACAAATAAAGGGCCTAGCTTGGAGAAGGATGAACATTGGAGCAAGAACAAGCATGGAGATGATGCCATGTGCAAGGGGAACAAGAACGGAGTTACAAGTGATGATTTCAGGACTTTGAAGCCACCATAATGGGTGCATGAAGCCTTGGACAAAATATACAAGATGCCACTTCATAAATTTCGTCCCGAGGCTATTATAGGTGCTGCGTCACCTTTTTATTGGGCCAGGCCCATGTAATTTCGAAATACATAAGTATAGGCTATTTTTAGAGTCCGTATGTGTGGGGAAACAAGAGATAGGGTTGATTTCGGACCCCTCCACCAAGGGCCACGAAATTCCCCCCCTCTTCCTCCATATATACAGCCCTTAGGGCGCCGTTTAGACTTTGGGTTTTGTTTAGATTAAAAGTTCGCCATAGCTGCAACTTCGCGTACTTCGTTTGTGTTCAACGACCAGACAAAGGCGTCACAGAACCCCACCTTGATCAATAAAGCTTTCATCTTATATTCGCAATATCCAGATTGCAATCTCAGTTTCTTGCTTGTTCTTCGTTTGCTCGCAGGAAACAGACCCTCGTGGTCAGGTTGATCGTGCTCCAGCGTGGTCAATAACCTCTCGGAGTTGGTTTAGCGATTGCTAAGGCGCGACGTCCTCGCACGTTCGTAGTCGGATCGTCAAAGTCGACTTCCACCAAAGCGAAATCCATCATCTCATCGAAAGACGGGACACCTTTGCCTCTATCACGCTGAGAGCTCATGCGGGGCGGTAGTTTCGGACGGGGAAGGCGGTACTACCGCTGGGAGGTTAGCCACTGGCTTCTGGAGATGGACGTCGAAGGAGCCAGCGGTTCTACCGGTTGTCGGGGCGGTTGTTCCGGTTTTTGGGCAGAAACCAGTAAAACCGGTGCAGCACCGGCCTTGCTCCGCTCGATCACAGAGGGTGGGCCAGTTGTTGGGCGGTAGCTGGCCGGTTGTTCCGCCCGAGCGGTGGTTGGGCGGTTGCTCCGGTCCTTCTGGGCTGGGCAGATCGTCTACATGCTCTCGATGTCAATCTTGCATTGTAATTTCTCCTTGGTTACTTTCTTGGTACCTAAGCACACAAAGCATCTCCGTTTGAGGTAGTACCCCGGGTGCCCGGCCCCAGCGCCCCGGGTGCCCGGCCTCCTGCCTAGGTCGGCCCAGCTTGCCTCCGGGTGCCCGGGCCACTACCCCCGGGTGCCCGGGCCACTACCCCCGGGTGCCCGGCCTCCCCCACCTGGCGCTGGAGATGCCCCACCGGGTGCCCGGGCCGCCACACCCCGGGTGCCCGGCCCAGCTGATGGCGCCGCCCAGCCCCGCCCGGGTGCCCGGCCTCGACCGCCCAGGCCCCTACGTCTACCCCGGGTGCCCGGGCCTAGGACCCCCAGGTGCCCGGACCCGTCCGTGGGCCTGCGTGCCTTGTTGGATTTTTGCCCATGTAATCCCTCTCCCCCTCCTAGTCCGTCTCTAGACTATAAGTACCTCCCTCCTAGCTCATTAGAAGGATAGCAAAGTATTTGATAGACAAAGAGAGAGCTTTGCTCATCTTCCTCCTCATGGAGATCATGACCTCCATTGGAGAAGATCCCTAGGGATTCAAGCCCCCCTTGAGGGAAGGATCTACCTAGATCATCAAGGCATCATCTCCTTCATAGGATTTGGGATGAACTCTACCATTTATCTTGTTTCCCTTTGATTGTTCACGTACCTTGTGGATCTTGTGTGTTTTTTGGTCTAGTGGATGTGTGATTGGACTTGTTCTTGAGTGTTCCTCTTGTTTTCTCTCTTGTGTTCATCTTGTTCTTGGGGATTCCCCCTCCAATTCATGAAAGATCTTCACTTAGGGTTCCACCCTACAACATCTCTCCTCTCGCAATTCCTCTTTGAAACACATGTGATATGGCTACTACCTCAAGCGGAAACACTTTGCATACCAAGAAGCTAGCCATGGAGAAGCCAAGGAGCAAGATTGGCCGAAGGGAGAAAAGGAACGTGACAGAGAAGAAAATGGCCAAGTACAGTCTTGCCCGGATGATCCAGACCCCCATCCGAACGATCCGGGCCCCGCCCGGATGATCCGGACCCTGGCCCGGACAAGGGACACCCCAGGACAGAACGACCCTAAGCAAAGCCGGACCATCCAGACCAACTCCTGGATTTGGATCCACTCGGACGTCCGGATGTCGACCCGGACATCCGGACCCCCTGTAGCCGCTACAATGTCCCGGGCGATCCGGACAGTCGCCCGGATCATCCAGGCCACCATCCGGATCATCTGAACCCCCACCTGCGTGTGCGTTTTGGGCTGAAGCCCATGTACCCCTTCGCCCCCTTAGACTACATAAATGCCTCCTTCTCCACTTTTCTAGGGTTAGCATTGTGATAGCTCATCTTGGAGATAGAGCTTCGCTCATCCACTTGTGTCCCTACTCCATTGGAGGCCAAGACCTCCATCTAGGAGATGATCCCCCCAAGTGGATTCAAGACCCCGTCTAGGGAAGATCCCCTCATGGATTCAAGATCCCATCTCCCCAAGGATTGGGAAGAACTACCTACCGTTTGTATCGTCCCTTGTTGTGTTTGGATCTTGTGTCTCTCTGTGTAATTGGATCTAGCACATGTGTAATCGAATCTTGTTGATTTGAGTGTTTCCTCTTATTTTCCCTCTTGTGTGTTCATCGTGTTCTTCGGGTGATAGAGGCAAAGGTGTCCCGTCTTTCGATGAGATGATGGATTTCGCTTTGGTGGAAGTCGACTTTGACGATCCGACTACGAACGTGCGAGGACGTCGCGCCTTAGCAATCGCTAAACCAACTCCGAGAGGTTATTGACCACGCCGGAGCACGATCAACCTGACCACGAGGGTCTGTTTCCTGCGAGCAAACGAAGAACAAGCAAGAAACTGAGATTGCAATCTGGATATTGCGAATATAAGATGAAAGCTTTATTGATCAAGGTGGGGTTCTGTGACGCCTTTGTCTGGTCGTTGAACACAAACGAAGTACGCGAAGTTGCAGCTATGGCGAACTTTTAATCTAAACAAAACCCAAAGTCTAAACGGCGCCCTAAGGGTTGTATATATGGAGGAAGAGGGGGGGAATTTCGTGGCCCTTGGTGGAGGGGTCCGAAATCAACCCTATCTCTTGTTTCCCCACACATACGGACTCTAAAAATAGCCTATACTTATGTATTTCGAAATTACATGGGCCTGGCCCAATAATAAGGTGACGCAGCACCTATAATAGCCTCTGGACGAAATTTATGAAGTGGCATCTTGTATATTTCGTCCAAGGCTTCATGCACTCTTATGGTGGCTTCAAAGTCCTGAAATCATCACTTGTAACTCCGTTCTGGTTCCCCTTGTGCATGGCATCATCTCCATGCTTGCTCTTGCTCCAATGTCCATCCTTCTCCAAGCTAGGCCCTTCATTTGTAAGCAAAACAAATGCATCCAATTTAGGCAGCATCATATTCTCATGAACATTAGAATCATTACCAAGAAACGAAAGTACCTGATAATTTAATTGGCGTGCGCGAGCTCTAGTAATTGGTCCAGTATATGTAGCAGTAGGGGCTGTGGGTGTAACAATGGTATTGATGTCCTCATCATCCTCCCCTTCTTGAAATGAAGTCGTCCTCGACGAAAGCTCATCTTCCTCACCCAAATAAGGCTTCAAATCTGCAATGTTAAAAGTGGGACTAACCCCAAAATCTGCAGGCAGCTCAAGTTTATATGCATTATCATTTACTTTCTCCAACACCTTAAAGGGACCAGCAGCACGTGGCATTAGCTTTGATTTGCGCAAATCAGGAAATCTATCCTTACGCAAATGTAACCAAACAAGATCTCCAGGTGCAAACACAACATGTTTTCTACCCTTATCTCTAGCAAGTTTATATTTAGCATTCATACGCTCAATGTTTTCCTTAGTTAACTCATGCATTTTTAAAATCAATTCAGCACGTTCTTTAGCATCAAAATTAACCTTCTCCGAAGATGGAAGAGGCAACAAATCAATAGGTGCACGAGGTAGGAAACCATACACAACTTCAAAAGGGCACATCTTAGTAGTAGAATGCAATGAACGATTATAAGCAAATTCAATATGAGGCAAGCATTCCTCCCACATTTTCTTATTAGTCTTCAAAACAGCCCTAAGCATAGTAGACAATGTTCTATTGACTACTTCAGTTTGTCCATCAGTTTGGGGGTGACAAGTAGTACTAAAAAGCAATTTAGTCCCCAACTTAGCCCATAAACATCTCTAAAAGTGGCTAAGAAATTTAGTATCACGATCTGAAACTATAGTATTTGGCACACCATGCAAGCGAATAATTTCACGAAAGAACAAATCAGCAACATTAACAGCATCATCGCTTTTATGACATGGTATAAAGTGTGCCATTTTCGAGAATCTATCCACGACAACAAATATGCTATCCCTCCCCTTCTTTGTTCGAGGTAAACCTAAAACAAAGTCCATAGATATATCCTCCCAAGGAACACTAGGCACAGGCAAAGGCATATATAAACCATGAGGATTGATTCGTGACTTAGCTTTTTGACATGTAGTGCAGCGAGCAATAAAACGCTCAACATCCCGTCTCATCTTTGGCCAAAAGAAATGTGTAGCAAGTACGTCCTCCGTCTTCTTCACGCCAAAGTGTCCCATTAATCCTCCTCCATGCGCCTCCTGCAACAACAAAAGACGAACGGAGCTAGCTGGAATGCATAGCTTGTTAGCACGAAACACAAATCCATCGTTAACGACAAACTTGTTCCACATTCTTCCTTCTTTACAATTCTGCATTACATCTTTAAAATCAGCATCATGCACATATTGATCTTTGATGGTCTCCAAACCAAATATTTTGAAGTCAAGTTGTGAAAGCATAGTATAGCGACGAGACAATGCATCAGCAATAACATTTTCTTTTCCCTTCTTGTGTTTAATGACATAAGGGAAAGTCTCAATAAATTCAACCCATTTAGCATGTCTACGATTCAGTTTAGCTTGACTTTTAATATGTTTCAAAGATTCATGATCAGAATGTATAACAAATTCTTTGGGCCATAAATAATGTTGCCATGTTTCTAAAGTCCGAACAAGAGCATATAATTCTTTATCATAAGTAGAATAATTCAGACTAGGCCCACTCAATTTTTCAGAAAAGTATGCAACAGGTTTGCCATCTTGTAATAACACACCTCCTAATCCAATTCCACTAGCATCACATTCAAGCTCAAAAGTCTTATTAAAATCAGGAAGTTGGAGTAAAGGAGCATGTGTCAACTTATCTTTCAATACCGTGAAGGCTTCTTCCTGTGCGGTACCCCAAATAAAAGGCACATCTTTCTTTGTAAGCTCATTGAGAGGTGCAGCAATGGTGCTGAAATCTCTCACAAAACGCCTATAGAATCCAGCGAGGCCAAGAAAACTCCTCACTTGTGTGACCGTTTTGGGCTGCGGCCAACTCTCAATAGCTTCAATCTTGGCTTTATCAACTTCAATTCCCTGTGGAGTAACAACATAGCCAAGAAAAGATACTCGGTCTGTGCAAAAGGTGCACTTCCCAAGGTTACCAAACAAACGTGCATCACGTAGAGCAATAAAAACAGCACGTAAATGTTCCAAATGTTCTTCCAAAGATTTGCTATAAATCAGAATATCATCAAAATAGACTACCACAAATCGTCCAATGAAAGCACGTAAAACTTCGTTCATTAATCTCATGAAAGTACTAGGTGCATTAGTTAACCCAAACGGCATGACTAACCACTCATATAAACCAAACTTAGTTTTGAATGCTGTTTTCCATTCATCACCCAATTTCATACGAATTTGATGGTATCCACTACGCAAATCAACTTTGGAGAATATTGTAGAGCCACTCAATTCATCAAGCATATCATCTAGCCTAGGAATAGGATGACGATAACGAATAGTAATATTATTAATGCCTCTACAATCAACACACATACGTGACGTACCATCCTTTTTAGGCACTAGTATAATAGGAACAGCACAAGGACTAAGAGATTCGCGTATATAACCTTTGTCGAGTAGCTCCTGTACTTGACGCATAATCTCCTTCGTCTCCTCTAGATTGGTACGGTATGGTGCACGGTTGGGTAGCGATGCACCGGGAATTAAGTCAATTTGATGCTCAATCCCGCGAATAGGTGGTAATCCCGGTGGCACGTCTTGTGGAAAGACGTCAGCGAACTCCTGCATAATGTTAGTGACAGCAGGGAGCAAAGAGGAAGGCACGTCCTCGAATGAAAATAATGCCTCTTTGCACACAAAAGCATAGCAAACAGATTTGCTGAAATCTAGCTCATCAATATCAGATTTGGTGGCAAATAAACATGCACTTTTCAATTTAATTTCAGAAACAACACTAGATGGTTTATTGTTAGGCTTCATTTGTTGCTCAAATTCTTTTGCCACAATCTGATTTTCACTCTTATTCTTCTCCTGTTTTGCTTTATTAGCTCTATTAATATCATCTTTCAAAATAGAATCAGGAGTCATAGGAAGCAAAGTAATATTTTTATCCTTATGAACAAGAGTATAATGATTGTTTCTACCATGGTGTACAGCATTTTTATCAAATTGCCATGGTCTACGAAGTAATAAGGAACATGCTTGCATAGGTACCACATCACAATCAACATAATCAGCATATGTAGAGATACTAAAATGCACACGAACAGTACGTGTTACCTTAACCTTGCCGCTGTTGTTGAACCATTGGATGTAGTAAGGATGTGGATGTGGTCTTGTGGTGAGAGAAAGTGATGAGGACATCTGATAGAGGCAAAGGTGTCCCGTCTTTCGATGAGATGGTGGATTTCGCTTTGGTGGAAGTCGACTTTGACGATCCGACTACGAACGTGCGAGGACGTCGCGCCTTAGCAATCGCTAAACCAACTCCGAGAGGTTATTGACCACGCCGGAGCACGATCAACCTGACCACGAGGGTCTGTTTCCTGCGAGCAAACGAAGAACAAGCAAGAAACTAAGATTGCAATCTGGATATTGCGAATATAAGATGAAAGCTTTATTGATCAAGGTGGGGTTCTGTGACGCCTTTGTCTGGTCGTTGAACACAAACGAAGTACGCGAAGTTGCAGCTATGGCGAACTTTTAATCTAAACAAAACCCAAAGTCTAAACGGTGCCCTAAGGGCTGTATATATGGAGGAAGAGAGGGGAATTTCGTGGCCCTTGGTGGAGGGGTCCGAAATCAACCCTATCTCTTGTTTCCCCACACATACGGACTCTAAAAATAGCCTATACTTATGTATTTCGAAATTACATGGGCCTGGCCCAATAAAAAGGTGACGCAGCACCTATAATAGCCTCTGGACGAAATTTATGAAGTGGCATCTTGTATATTTCGTCCAAGGCTTCATGCACTCTTATGGTGGCTTCAAAGTCCTGAAATCATCACTTGTAACTCCGTTCTGGTTCCCCTTGCGCATGGCATCATCTCCATGCTTGCTCTTGCTCCAATGTCCATCCTTCTCCAAGCTAGGCCCTTCATTTGTAAGCAAAACAAATGTATCCAATTTAGGCAGCATCATATTCTCATGAACATTAGAATCATTACCAAGAAACGAAAGTACCTGATAATTTAATTGGCGTGCGCGAGCTCTAGTAATTGGTCCAGTATATGTAGCAGTAGGGGCTGTGGGTGTAACAATGGTATTGATGTCCTCATCATCCTCCCCTTCTTGAAATGAAGTCGTCCTCGACGAAAGCTCATCTTCCTCACCCAAATAAGGCTTCAAATCTGCAATGTTAAAAGTGGGACTAACCCCAAAATCTGCAGGCAGCTCAAGTTTATATGCATTATCATTTACTTTCTCCAACACCTTAAAGGGACCAGCAGCACGTGGCATTAGCTTTGATTTGCGCAAATCAGGAAATCTATCCTTACGCAAATGTAACCAAACAAGATCTCCAGGTGCAAACACAACATGTTTTCTACCCTTATCTCCAGCAAGTTTATATTTAGCATTCATACGCTCAATGTTTTCCTTAGTTAACTCATGCATTTTTAAAATCAATTCAGCACGTTCTTTAGCATCAAAATTAACCTTCTCCGAAGATGGAAGAGGCAACAAATCAATAGGTGCACGAGGTAGGAAACCATACACAACTTCAAAAGGGCACATCTTAGTAGTAGAATGCAATGAACGATTATAAGCAAATTCAATATGAGGCAAGCATTCCTCCCACATTTTCTTATTATTCTTCAAAACAGCCCTAAGCATAGTAGACAATGTTCTATTGACTACTTCAGTTTGTCCATCAGTTTGGGGGTGACAAGTAGTACTAAAAAGCAGTTTAGTCCCCAACTTAGCCCATAAACATCTCCAAAAGTGGCTAAGAAATTTAGTATCACGATCTGAAACAATAGTATTTGGCACACCATGCAAGCGAATAATTTCACGAAAGAACAAATCAGCAACATTAACAGCATCATCGCTTTTATGACATGGTATAAAGTGTGCCATTTTCGAGAATCTATCCACGACAACAAATATGCTATCCCTCCCCTTCTTTGTTCGAGGTAAACCTAAAACAAAGTCCATAGATATATCCTCCCAAGGAACACTAGGTACAGGCAAAGGCATATATAAACCATGAGGATTGAGTCGTGACTTAGCTTTTTGACATGTAGTGCAGCGAGCAACAAAACGCTCAACATCCCGTCTCATCTTTGGCCAAAAGAAATGTGTAGCAAGTACGTCCTCCGTCTTCTTCACGCCAAAGTGTCCCATTAATCCTCCCCCATGCGCCTCCTGCAACAGCAAAAGACGAACGGAGCTAGCTGGAATGCATAGCTTGTTAGCACGAAACACAAATCCATCGTTAACGACAAACTTGTTCCACATTCTTCCTTCTTTACAATTCTCCATTACATCTTTAAAATCAGCATCATGCACATATTGATCTTTGATGGTCTCCAAACCAAATATTTTGAAGTCAAGTTGTGAAAGCATAGTATAGCGACGAGACAATGCATCAGCAATAACATTTTCTTTTCCCTTCTTGTGTTTAATGACATAAGGGAAAGTCTCAATAAATTCAACCCATTTAGCATGTCTACGATTCAGTTTAGCTTGACTTTTAATATGTTTCAAAGATTCATGATCAGAATGTATAACAAATTCTTTGGGCCATAAATAATGTTGCCATGTTTCTAAAGTCCGAACAAGAGCATATAATTCTTTATCATAAGTAGAATAATTCAGACTAGGCCCACTCAATTTTTCAGAAAAGTATGCAACGGGTTTGCCATCTTGTAATAACACACCTCCTAATCCAATTCCACTAGCATCACATTCAAGCTCAAAAGTCTTATTAAAATCAGGAAGTTGGAGTAAAGGAGCATGTGTCAACTTATCTTTCAATACCGTGAAGGCTTCTTCCTGTGCGGTACCCCAAATAAAAGGCACATCTTTCTTTGTAAGCTCATTGAGAGGTGCAGCAATGGTGCTGAAATCTCTCACAAAACGCCTATAGAATCCAGCGAGGCCAAGAAAACTCCTCACTTGTGTGACCGTTTTGGGCTGCGGCCAACTCTCAATAGCTTCAATCTTGGCTTTATCAACTTCAATTCCCTGTGGAGTAACAACATAGCCAAGAAAAGATACTCGGTCGGTGCAAAAGGTGCACTTCCCAAGGTTACCAAACAAACGTGCATCACGTAGAGCAATAAAAACAGCACGTAAATGTTCCAAATGTTCTTCCAAAGATTTGCTATAAATCAGTATATCATCAAAATAGACTACCACAAATCGTCCAATGAAAGCACGTAAAACTTCGTTCATTAATCTCATGAAAGTACTAGGTGCATTAGTTAACCCAAAAGGCATGACTAACCACTCATATAAACCAAACTTAGTTTTAAATGCTGTTTTCCATTCATCACCCAATTTCATACGAATTTGATGGTATCCACTACGCAAATCAACTTTGGAGAATATTGTAGAGCCACTCAATTCATCAAGCATATCATCTAGCCTAGGAATAGGATGACGATAACGAATAGTAATATTATTAATGCCTCTACAATCAACACACATACGTGACGTACCATCCTTTTTAGGCACGAGTATAATAGGAACAGCACAAGGACTAAGAGATTCGCGTATATAACCTTTGTCGAGTAGCTCCTGTACTTGACGCATAATCTCCTTCGTCTCCTCTGGATTGGTACGGTATGGTGCACGGTTGGGTAGCGATGCACCGGGAATTAAGTCAATTTGATGCTCAATCCCTCGAATGGGTGGTAATCCCGGTGGCACGTCTTGTGGAAAGACGTCAGCGAACTCCTGCATAATGTTAGTGACAGCAGGGGGCAAAGAGGAAGGCACGTCCTCGAATGAAAATAATGCCTCTTTGCACACAAAAGCATAGCAAACAGAGTTGCTGAAATCTAGCTCATCAATATCAGATTTGGTGGCAAATAAACATGCACTTTTCAATTTAATTTCAGAAGCAACACTAGATGGTTTATTATTAGGCTTCATTTGTTGCTCAAATTCTTTTGCCACAATCTGATTTTCACTCTTATGCTTCTCCTGTTTTGCTTTATTAGCTCTATTAATATCATCTTTCAAAATAGAATCAGGAGTCATAGGAAGCAAAGTAATATGTTTATCCTTATGAACAAGAGTATAATGATTGTTTCTACCATGGTGTACAGCATTTTTATCAAATTGCCATGGTCTACCAAGTAATAAGGAACATGCTTGCATAGGTACCACATCACAATCAACATAATCAGCATATGTAGAGATACTAAAATGCACACGAACAGTACGTGTTACCTTAACCTTGCCGCTATTGTTGAACCATTGGATGTAGTAAGGATGTGGATGTGGTCTTGTGGTGAGAGAAAGCTTCTCCACCATCTCCATGCTAGCCAAGTTGTTGCAACTCCCTCCATCTATGATCACGCGAACAGAACGTTCCTTCACAACTCCCTTTGTATGGAACAAATTATGCCTCTGATTTTGCTCAGCTTGTGTAACCTGCACACTCAAAACACGTTGAGCAACTAAACATTCATACCTGTCAGCATCTTCAGGAGCCATGTATTGCGTCTCATGATCAGAATCGTCTCCACCGTGTTCGTCACGTGTAATAAGAGCCAAAGTCTCCTCATCATAGTCACTAGCGGACTCATACCCACCATCCTCAGTAACAATCATCACACGCTTAGATGGGCATTCTCTCGCATAATGACCTCCACCCTTGCAACGTCGACAAATAATATCATGTGTTTGCCCTGTTGATGCCATGGATGAAGAAGAGCTCTTTGCAGGCCCAGAAGGTGTGCTCTTGGCAGATAATGGTGATTGTGCCTGCTTTATTATATCACGGTTGGAGGTGGCAGCCGACGGAGGCACCGGTGTAGCAGAACGTGTGGAAGTAGATGATGCACGTGGTGTCCATGATGAAGGTCGACCTGCAGAAAAGTTAGTCCGCGCCAATGCCTGTCGATCCTGCACTTCACGTTCAGCTTTACAAGCAAGATGGAATAAACGAGTGATATTAGTATACTCCTTATAGTCTAGAATGGTCTGAATCTCTCTATTTAATCCACCCAGAAAACGTGCAAGCATAGCTTCATTCTCCTCAACAATACCACATCTAATCATGCCAGTTTGTAATTCCTGATAATAATCTTCTACAGAATTTTTTCCTTGTCTTAAACGCTGTAATTTTTGAAGCAATTCACGTTGATAATATGGTGGAACCCAACGAGTACGCATAGCAGTTTTCAAAGCAGCCCAAGTAGCGGGAATAGGATATAATCTACAATGTTCAGACCACCATACACATGCAAAACTAGTGAAAGCACAAACAGCAGCAGCAACCCGTCTCTCCTCGGGATATTGTAAACATGTAAAACGTTGTTCAGTTTCTAACTCCCAAGTAAGATATATATCAGGAACATATCTACCCTCAAATGGTGGAATATTCAATTTCAGTTTAGGAATATGGACATCATCTCGTACCTGAGGTGGTGGTGCAGGCCTACCATTACGAATATATACCTGAGGTCGACCTGGTGGTGGTGGTGCTGGTGGCTGCACGTAGTGCTGATTTTGATCAACCTCATCCTCATAATCGCCCACATCCTCATCATCCTCCTGGGTACCAGCAGCAGCAGTAGCAGGGGCCAAAGAAGCATCAACAACATGAACAGCAGCACCAGAAGTTTGGCCATCCTCAATAGGAACACGCCTCGCTCGTCCATACTGATTCGAAAGGATGCGTTGTTGTTGTTGTTGTTGTTGTTGGAGAGGTGCGTTAGGTGCAGCGGGTGGTGGTGGTGGAAGACGCGCAAGCAATTCATTAAATTTGTTATCGAGCTTTGTTTCGAACGTCTTCTCCATGCCATCGATCTTCTCCATGGCCTCTTCAAATCTGTTTAGCACATCTTGCACCTGTCCACTCATCATTTGCTGAAACTTATCATGAAGCTCCTTGTTCGATAAATTCTCCCAGTCAGTCACGTCGGCTTGTGATCCTGGCATGGTTAGCAGCAATAGAAACACACAAGAATATGATCCTACAGACTACGAACAAGTGGTGGTGGTGGGTGTCACAAATCCTTCAAGCAAAACTCAAATTCTTACCAGTTCTTACCCAGCAGCAGGCGGTGATCGGCAACCGTTGTAGTTAAAAACTCTCAAAGCTTGGATAGAGCGAGTACCAGGGAGAGTCAAACGCACGACGTAGAATGTATGTGGAGCTGGGAAGGCTTATAATATGGTAGCAAAAAGGATCAGCAATAATCAATTCAGAGATGCAAAGTTGAATAAACGCTCAACGACGGTACTGTGCTGGTCCTAGGCTAGACCGTGCTAGAGACGCGAGCCTAGAACACTAACAAAATCACGGCGCTGCACGTAAACAAGGGAAAAGCACACTCTGGATTTTTTTTTTCGCTCTTTGTTTTTTTTTTTTTTTTTTTTTTTTGCGAAAAATCACTATAATGGCGAGTGTCTCAAAACTCTTCCTAGGTCAAACTGACAGGATGGGCACGAAATTTTTTCGACCAATTTTTTTTTTTTCGATTTTTCGACTGCCCGGACCCAAAAACTGGAAACGGGTCAAAAAAAACTTCCTATAATGGCACCTGTCTCAAAACACTCAGAAACACCTAAAAATAGGATAGCCAGAAATTTTTTCGAAAAATGCGTTTTCGAAAAATTTTGGGCCTAAACGGAGCGTGGTTTCCAGACTATCCTATTGATGTTGATGAGGACACGCTCCGTTTAGGCCCAAAATTTTTCGAAAACGCATTTTTCGAAAAAATTTCTGGCTATCCTATTTTTAGGTGTTTCTGAGTGTTTTGAGACAGGTGCCATTATAGGAAGTTTTTTTTGACCCGTTTCCAGTTTTTGGGTCCGGGCAGTCGAAAAAACGAAAAAAAAATTGGTCGAAAAAATTTCGTGCCCATCCTGTCAGTTTGACCTAGGAAGAGTTTTGAGACACTCGCCATTATAGTGATTTTTCGCAAAAAAAAAGAGCAGCGCAAAAAAAAAAGAGCGAAAAAAAAAATCCAGAGTGTGCTTTTCCCTTGTTTACGTGCAGCGCCGTGATTTTGTTAGTGTTCTAGGCTCGCGTCTCTAGCACGGTCTAGCCTAGGACCAGCACAGTACCGTCGTTGAGCGTTTATTCAACTTTGCATCTCTGAATTGATTATTGCTGACCCTTTTTGCTACCATATTATAAGCCTTCCCAGCTCCACATACATCTACGTCGTGCGTTGGACTCTCCCTGGTAATCGCTCTATCCAAGCTTTGAGAGTTTTGACTACAACGGTTGCCGATCACCGCCTGCTGCTGGGTAAGAACTGGTAAGAATTTGAGATTTGCTTGACGGGTTTGTGATACACCACCACCACTTCTTAGTACTCTGTACGATTATATTCTTCTGTGTTTCTATTTGCTGCTAACCATGGTAGGATCACAAGCCGATGAGACTGATTGGGAGAACCTAACGAACAAACAGCTACATGATAAATTTCAGCAACTGATGAGTGGACAGGTGCAAGATGTGCTAAACAGATTTGACGAGGCCATGGAGAAGATAGATGGCATTGAGAAGACATTTGAAACAAAGCTTGATAGCAAGTTTGATGAATTGCTCGCGCGTTTTCCACAACCACCGCCGGCTGCACCTATCGCACCTCTGCAACGACAACAACTACGGCCCCTTCCGAATCAGTATGGACGAGCTCAGCGTGTTCCTATTGAGCTAGGACAAAATTCTGGTGCCGCTGCTACTGCTGTTGGTGCTTCTTTGGCTCCTGCTACTACTGCTGCTGGTACCGAGGAGGATGATTATGTGGGAGATTACGAGGATGAGGTTGATCAACATCAGAACTACTTGCAACCACCAGCACCACAACCACCAGGTCGTCCACATGCAAATAATGGTAATGTTAGGGCTCCCCCTCAGGTACGAGATCATGACCATCTCCCTAAACTAAAATTGAATATTCCACCATTTGAGGGTAGATATGTTCCTGATATATATCTTACTTGGGAGTTAGAAACTGAACAACGATTTACATGTTTACAATATCCTGAGGAGAGACGTGTTCCTGCTGCTGTTTGTGCTTTCACTAGCTTTGCATGTGTTTGGTGGTCTGAACATTGTAGATTATATCCTGTTCCAGCTACTTGGACTGCTTTGAAAACCGCTATGCGTACTCGTTGGGTTCCACCATATTATCAACGTGAATTACTTCAAAAATTGCAGCGCTTAAGACAAGGAAAAAATTCTGTAGAAGAATATTATCAGGAATTACAAACTGGCTTGATTAGATGTGGCATTGTTGAGGAGAATGAAGCTATGCTTGCACGTTTTCTGGGTGGATTAAATATAGATATTCAGACCATTCTAGACTATAAGGATTATAATAATATCACTCGTTTATTCCATCTTGCTTGTAAAGCTGAACGTGAAGTGCAGGATCGACAGGCATTGGCGCGCACTAACTTTTCTGCAGGTCGACCTTCATCATGGACACCACGTGCATCCTCTACTTCCACTGCACCATCACCTCCTTCAGGTGCCACCTCCAACCGTGATACAAGAAAGCAGGCACAACCACCACTATCTGCCAAGAGCACACCTGCCGGGCCTGCACAGAGCTCTTCTTCTTCCATGGCGTCAACAGGGCACACAAGTGATATTATTTGTCGTCGTTGTAAGGGAAGAGGAAATTTTGCGAGAGAATGCAAATCTCAGTGTGTGATGATTGCTACTGAGGATGGTGGATATGAGTCTGCTAGTGACTATGATGAGGAGACTTTGGCTCTTATTACACGTGAAGAACATGGTGGAGATGATTCTGATCATGAGACGCAATACATGGCTCCTGAAGATGCTGACAGGTATGAATGTTTAGTTGCTCAACGTGTTTTGAGTGTGCAGGTCACACAAGCTGAGCAAAATCAGAGGCACAATTTGTTCCATACCAAGGGAGTTGTGAAGGAACGTTTTGTGCGCGTCATCATAGACGGAGGTAGCTGCAACAACTTGGCTAGCATGGAGATGGTGGAGAAGCTTTCTCTCACCACAAGACCACATCCACATCCTTACTACATCCAATGGTTCAACAACAGCGGCAAGGTTAAGGTAACACGTACTGTTCGTGTGCATTTTAGTATCTCTACATATGCTGATTATGTTGATTGTGATGTGGTACCTATGCAAGCATGTTCCTTATTACTTGGTAGACCATGGCAATTTGATAAAAATGCTGTACACCATGGTAGAAACAATCATTATACTCTTGTTCATAAGGATAAAAATATTACTTTGCTCCCTATGACTCCTGATTCTATTTTGAAAGATGATATTAATAGAGCTAATAAAGCAAAACAGGAGAAGAATAAGAGTGAAAATCAGATTGTGGCAAAAGAATTTGAGCAACAAATGAAGCCTAATAATAAACCATCTAGTGTTGCTTCTGAAATTAAATTGAAAAGTGCATGTTTATTTGCCACCAAATCTGATATTGATGAGCTAGATTTCAGCAAATCTGTTTGCTATGCTTTTGTGTGCAAAGAGGCATTATTTTCATTCGAGGACGTGCCTTCCTCTTTGCCTCCTGCTGTCACTAACATTATGCAGGAGTTCGCTGACGTCTTTCCACAAGACGTGCCACCGGGATTACCACCCATTCGAGGGATTGAGCATCAAATTGACTTAATTCCCGGTGCATCGCTACCCAACCGTGCACCATACCGTACCAATCCAGAGGAGACGAAGGAGATTATGCGTCAAGTACAGGAGCTACTCGACAAAGGTTATATACGCGAATCTCTTAGTCCTTGTGCTGTTCCTATTATACTAGTGCCTAAAAAAGATGGTACGTCACGTATGTGTGTTGATTGTAGAGGCATTAATAATATTACTATTCGTTATTGTCATCCTATTCCTAGGCTAGATGATATGCTTGATGAATTGAGTGGCTCTACAATATTCTCCAAAGTTGATTTGCGTAGTGGATACCATCAAATTTGTATGAAATTGGGTGATGAATGGAAAACAGCATTTAAAACTAAGTTTGGTTTATATGAGTGGTTAGTCATTCCTTTTGGGTTAACTAATGCACCTAGTACTTTCATGAGGTTAATGAACGAAGTTTTACGTGCTTTCATTGGACGATTTGTGGTAGTCTATTTTGATGATATACTGATTTATAGCAAATCTTTGGAAGAACATTTGGAACATTTACGTGCTGTTTTTATTGCTCTACGTGATGCACGTTTGTTTGGTAACCTTGGGAAGTGCACCTTTTGCACCGACCGAGTATATTTTCTTGGCTATGTTGTTACTCCACAGGGAATTGAAGTTGATAAAGCCAAGATTGAAGCTATTGAGAGTTGGCCGCAGCCCAAAACGGTCACACAAGTGAGGAGTTTTCTTGGCCTCGCTGATTTCAGCACCATTGCTGCACCTCTCAATGAGCTTACAAAGAAAGATGTGCCTTTTATTTGGGGTACCGCACAGGAAGAAGCCTTCACGGTATTGAAAGATAAGTTGACACAGGCTCCTTTACTCCAACTTCCTGATTTCAATAAGACTTTTGAGCTTGAATGTGATGCTAGTGGAATTGGATTAGGAGGTGTGTTATTACAAGATGGCAAACCTGTTGCATACTTTTCTGAAAAATTGAGTGGGCCTAGTCTGAATTATTCTACTTATGATAAAGAATTATATGCTCTTGTTCGGACTTTAGAAACATGGCAACATTATTTATGGCCCAAAGAATTTGTTATACATTCTGATCATGAATCTTTGAAACATATTAAAAGTCAAGCCAAACTGAATCGTAGACATGCTAAATGGGTTGAATTTATTGAGACTTTCCCTTATGTCATTAAACACAAGAAGGGAAAAGAAAATGTTATTGCTGATGCATTGTCTCGTCGCTATACTATGCTTTCACAACTTGACTTCAAAATATTTGGTTTGGAGACCATCAAAGATCAATATGTGCATGATGCTGATTTTAAAGATGTAATGCAGAATTGTAAAGAAGGAAGAATGTGGAACAAGTTTGTCGTTAACGATGGATTTGTGTTTCGTGCTAACAAGCTATGCATTCCAGCTAGCTCCGTTCGTCTTTTGTTGTTGCAGGAGGCGCATGGAGGAGGATTAATGGGACACTTTGGCGTGAAGAAGACGGAGGACGTACTTGCTACACATTTCTTTTGGCCAAAGATGAGACGGGATGTTGAGCGTTTTATTGCTCGCTGCACTACATGTCAAAAAGCTAAGTCACGACTCAATCCTCATGGTTTATATATGCCTTTGCCTGTACCTAGTGTTCCTTGGGAGGATATATCTATGGACTTTGTTTTAGGTTTACCTCGAACAAAGAAGGGGAGGGATAGCATATTTGTTGTCGTGGATAGATTCTCGAAAATGGCACACTTTATACCATGTCATAAAAGCGATGATGCTGTTAATGTTGCTGATTTGTTCTTTCGTGAAATTATTCGCTTGCATGGTGTGCCAAATACTATTGTTTCAGATCGTGATACTAAATTTCTTAGCCACTTTTGGAGATGTTTATGGGCTAAGTTGGGGACTAAACTGCTTTTTAGTACTACTTGTCACCCCCAAACTGATGGACAAATTGAAGTAGTCAATAGAACATTGTCTACTATGCTTAGGGCTGTTTTGAAGAATAATAAGAAAATGTGGGAGGAATGCTTGCCTCATATTGAATTTGCTTATAATCGTTCATTGCATTCTACTACTAAGATGTGCCCTTTTGAAGTTGTGTATGGTTTCCTACCTCGTGCACCTATTGATTTGTTGCCTCTTCCATCTTCGGAGAAGGTTAATTTTGATGCTAAAGAACGTGCTGAATTGATTTTAAAAATGCATGAGTTAACTAAGGAAAACATTGAGCGTATGAATGCTAAATATAAACTTGCTGGAGATAAGGGTAGAAAACATGTTGTGTTTGCACCTGGAGATCTTGTTTGGTTACATTTGCGTAAGGATAGATTTCCTGATTTGCGCAAATCAAAGCTAATGCCACGTGCTGCTGGTCCCTTTAAGGTGTTGGAGAAAGTAAATGTTAATGCATATAAACTTGAGCTGCCTGCAGATTTTGGGGTTAGTCCCACTTTTAACATTGCAGATTTGAAGCCTTATTTGGGTGAGGAAGATGAGCTTTCGTCGAGGACGACTTCATTTCAAGAAGGGGAGGATGATGAGGACATCAATACCATTGTTACACCCACAGCCCCTACTGCTACATATACTGGACCAATTACTAGAGCTCGCGCACGCCAATTAAATTATCAGGTACTTTCGTTTCTTGGTAATGATTCTAATGTTCATGAGAATATGATGCTGCCTAAATTGGATACATTTGTTTTGCTTACAAATGAAGGGCATAGCTTGGAGAAGGATGGACATTGGAGCAAGAGCAAGCATGGAGATGATGCCATGCGCAAGGGGAACCAGAACGGAGTTACAAGTGATGATTTCAGGACTTTGAAGCCACCATAAGAGTGCATGAAGCCTTGGACGAAATATACAAGATGCCACTTCATAAATTTCATCCAGAGGCTATTATAGGTGCTGCGTCACCTTATTATTGGGCCAGGCCCATGTAATTTCGAAATACATAAGTATAGGCTATTTTTAGAGTCCGTATGTGTGGGGAAACAAGAGATAGGGTTGATTTCGGACCCCTCCACCAAGGGCCACGAAATTCCCCCCTCTTCCTCCATATATACAGCCCTTAGGGCGCCGTTTAGACTTTGGGTTTTGTTTATATTAAAAGTTCGCCATAGCTGCAACTTCGCGTACTTCGTTTGTGTTCAACAACCAGACAAAGGCGTCACAGAACCCCACCTTGATCAATAAAGCTTTCATCTTATATTCGCAATATCCAGATTGCAATCTCAGTTTCTTGCTTGTTCTTCGTTTGCTCGCAGGAAACAGACCCTCGTGGTCAGGTTGATCGAGCTCCGGCGTGGTCAATAACCTCTCGGAGTTGGTTTAGCGATTGCTAAGGCGCGACGTCCGCGCACGTTCGTAGTCGGATCGTCAAAGTCGACTTCCACCAAAGCGAAATCCATCATCTCATCGAAAGACGGGACACCTTTGCCTCTATCAGAAAGCTTCTCCACCATCTCCATGCTAGCCAAGTTGTTGCAGCTCCCTCCGTCTATGATGACGCGCACAGAACGTTCCTTCACAACTCCCTTGGTATGGAACAAATTGTGCCTCTGATTTTGCTCAGCTTGTGTGACCTGCACACTCAAAACACGTTGAGCAACTAAACATTCATACCTGTCAGCATCTTCAGGAGCCATGTATTGCGTCTCATGATCAGAATCATGTCCACCATGTTCTTCAGGTGTAATAAGAGCCAAAGTCTCCTCATCATAGTCACTAGCGGACTCATATCCACCATCCTCAGTAGCAATCATCACACGCTGAGATTTGCATTCTCTCGCAAAATGTCCTCTTCCCTTACAACGACGACAAATAATATCACTTGTGTGCCCTGTTGACGCCATGGAAGAAGAAGAGCTCTGTGCAGGCCCGGCAGGTGTGCTCTTGGCAGATAGTGGTGGTTGTGCCTGCTTTCTTGTATCACGGTTGGAGGTGGCACCTGAAGGAGGTGATGGTGCAGTGGAAGTAGATGATGCACGTGGTGTCCATGATGAAGGTCGACCTGCAGAAAAGTTAGTGCGCGCCAATGCCTATCGATCCTGCACTTCACGTTCAGCTTTACAAGCAAGATGGAATAAACGAGTGATATTATTATAATCCTTATAGTCTAGAATGGTCTGAATATCTCTATTTAATCCACCCAGAAAACGTGCAAGCATAGCTTCATTCTCCTCAACAATACCACATCTAATCAAGCCAGTTTGTAATTCCTGATAATATTCTTCTACAGAATTTTTTCCTTGTCTTAAGCGCTGCAATTTTTGAAGTAATTCACGTTGATAATATGGTGGAACCCAACGAGTACGCATAGCAGTTTTCAAAGCAGCCCAAGTAGCTGGAATAGGATATAATCTACAATGTTCAGACCACCAAACACATGCAAAGCTAGTGAAAGCACAAACAGCAGCAGGAACACGTCTCTCCTCAGGATATTGTAAACATGTAAATCGTTGTTCAGTTTCTAACTCCCAAGTAAGATATATATCAGGAACATATCTACCCTCAAATGGTGGAATATTCAATTTCAGTTTAGGGAGATGGTCATGATCTCGTACCTGAGGGGGAGCCCTAACATTGCCATTATTTGCATGTGGACGACCTGGTGGTTGTGGTGCTGGTGGTTGCACGTAGTTCTGATGTTGATCAACCTCATCCTCGTAATCTCCCACATAATCATCCTCCACGGTACCAGCAGCAGTAGTAGCAGGAGCCAAAGAAGCACCAACAGCAGTAGCAGCGGCACCAGAATTTTGTCCTAGCTCAATAGGAACACGCTGAGCTCGTCCATACTGATTCGGCAGGGGCCGTAGTTGTTGTCGTTGCAGAGGTGCGATAGGTGCAGCCGGCGGTGGTTGTGGAAAACGCGCGAGCAATTCATCAAACTTGCTATCAAGCTTTGTTTCAAATGTCTTCTCAATGCCATCTATCTTCTCCATGGCCTCGTCAAATCTGTTTAGCACATCTTGCACCTGTCCACTCATCAGTTGCTGAAATTTATCATGTAGTTGTTTGTTCGTCAGGTTCTCCCAATCAGTCTCATCGGCTTGTGATCCTACCATGGTTAGCAGCAAATAGAAACACAGAAGAATATGATCCTACAGAGTACTAAGAAGTGGTGGTGGTGTATCACAAACCCGTCAAGCAAATCTCAAATTCTTACCAGTTCTTACCCAGCAGCAGGCGGTGATCGGCAACCGTTGTAGTCAAAACTCTCAAAGCTTGGATAGAGCGATTACCAGGGAGAGTCCAACGCACGACGTAGATGTATGTGGAGCTGGGAAGGCTTATAATATGGTAGCAAAAAGGGTCAGCAATAATCAATTAAGAGATGCAAAGTTGAATAAACGCTCAACGACGGTACTGTGCTGGTCCTAGGCTAGACCGTGCTAGAGACGCGAGCCTAGAACACTAACAAAATCACGGCGCTCCGTGGTTTTCGAAAAAATTCAGAGTGTGTTCCTCCCTTGTTTACGTGCCGCGCCGTGATTTTGTTGGTGTTCTAGGCTCGCGTCTCTAGCACAGTCTAGCCTAGGACCAGCACAGTACCGTCGTTGAGCGTTTATTCAACTTTGCATCTCTGAATTGATTATTGCTGACCCTTTTTGCTACCATATTATAAGCCTTCCCAGCTCCACATACATCTACGTCGTGAGTTGGACTCTCCCTGGTAATCGCTCTATCCAAGCTTTGAGAGTTTTGACTACAACGGTTGCCGATCACCGCCTGCTGCTGGGTAAGAACTGGTAAGAATTTGAGATTTGCTTGACGGGTTTGTGATATACCACCACCACTTCTTAGTACTCTGTAGGATCATATTCTTCTGTGTTTCTATTTGCTGCTAACCATGGTAGGATCACAAGCCGATGAGACTGATTGGGAGAACCTGACGAACAAACAGCTACATGATAAATTTCAGCAAATGATGAGTGGACAGGTGCAAGATGTGCTAAACAGATTTGACGAGGCCATGGAGAAGATAGATGGCATTGAGAAGACGTTTGAAACAAAGCTTGATAGCAAGTTTGATGAATTGCTCGCGCGTTTTCCACAACCACCGCCGGCTGCACCTATCGCACCTCTGCAACGACAACAACTACGCCCCCTTCCGAATCAGTATGGACGAGCTCAGCGTGTTCCTATTGAGCTAGGACAAAATTCTGGTGCCGCTACTACTGCTGTTGGTGCTTCTTTGGCTCCTGCTACTACTACTGCTGGTACCGAGGAGGATGATTATGTGGGAGATTACGAGGATGAGGTTGATCAACATCAGAACTACGGGCAACCACCAGCACCACAACCACCAGATCGTCCACATGCAAATAATGGCAATGTTAGGGCTCCCCCTCAGGTACGAGATCATGACCATCTCCCTAAACTGAAATTGAATATTCCACCATTTGAGGGTAGATATGTTCCTGATATATATCTTACTTGGGAGTTAGAAACTGAACAACGATTTACATGTTTACAATATCCTGAGGAGAGACGTGTTCCTGCTGCTGTTTGTGCTTTCACTAGCTTTGCATGTGTTTGGTGGTCTGAACATTGTAGATTATATCCTGTTCCATCTACTTGGGCTGCTTTGAAAACCGCTATGCGTACTCGTTGGGTTCCACCATATTATCAACGTGAATTACTTCAAAAATTGCAGCGCTTAAGACAAGGAAAAAATTCTGTAGAAGAATATTATCAGGAATTACAAACTGGCTTGATTAGATGTGGCATTGTTGAGGAGAATGAAGCTATGCTTGCACGTTTTCTGGGTGGATTAAATATAGATATTCAGACCATTCTAGACTATAAGGATTATAATAATATCACTCGTTTATTCCATCTTGCTTGTAAAGCTGAACGTCAAGTGCAGGATCGACAGGCATTGGCGCGCACTAACTTTTCTGCAGGTCGACCTTCATCATGGACACCACGTGCATCCTCTACTTCCACTGCACCATCACCTCCTTCAGGTGCCACCTCCAACCGTGATACAAGAAAGCAGGCACAACCACCACTATCTGCCAAGAGCACACCTGCCGGGCCTGCACAGAGCTCTTCTTCTTCCATGGCGTCAACAGGGCACACAAGTGATATTATTTGTCGTCGTTGTAAGGGAAGAGGAAATTTTGCGAGAGAATGCAAATCTCAGCGTGTGATGATTGCTACTGAGGATGGTGGATATGAGTCCGCTAGTGACTATGATGAGGAGACTTTGGCTCTTATTACACGTGAAGAACATGGTGGAGATGATTCTGATCATGAGACGCAATACATGGCTCCTGAAGACGCTGACAGGTATGAATGTTTAGTTGCTCAACGTGTTTTGAGTGTGCAGGTCACACAAGCTGAGCAAAATCAGAGGCACAATTTGTTCCATACCAAGGGAGTTGTGAAGGAACGTTCTGTGCGCGTCATCATAGACGGAGGTAGCTGCAACAACTTGGCTAGCATGGAGATGGTGGAGAAGCTTTCTCTCACCACAAGACCACATCCACATCCTTACTACATCCAATGGTTCAACAACAGCGGCAAGGTTAAGGTAACACGTACTGTTCGTGTGCATTTTAGTATCTCTACATATGCTGATTATGTTGATTGTGATGTGGTACCTATGCAAGCATGTTCCTTATTACTTGGTAGACCATGGCAATTTGATAAAAATGCTGTACACAATGGTAGAAACAATCATTATACTCTTGTTCATAAGGATAAAAATATTACTTTGCTTCCTATGACTCGTGATTCTATTTTGAAAGATGATATTAATAGAGCTAATAAAGCAAAACAGGAGAAGAATAAGAGTGAAAATCAGATTGTGGCAAAAGAATTTGAGCAACAAATGAAGCCTAATAATAAACCATCTAGTGTTGCTTCTGAAATTAAATTGAAAAGTGCATGTTTATTTGCCACCAAATCTGATATTGATGAGCTAGATTTCAGCAAATCTGTTTGCTATGCTTTTGTGTGCAAAGAGGCATTATTTTCATTCGAGGACGTGCCTTCCTCTTTGCCCCCTGCTGTCACTAACATTATGCAGGAGTTCGCTGACGTCTTTCCACAAGACGTGCCACCGGGATTACCACCCATTCGAGGGATTGAGCATCAAATTGACTTAATTCCCGGTGCATCGCTACCCAACCGTGCACCATACCGTACCAATCCAGAGGAGACGAAGGAGATTATGCGTTAAGTACAGGAGCTACTCGACAAAGGTTATATACGCGAATCTCTTAGTCCTTGTGCTGTTCCTATTATACTAGTGCCTAAAAATGATGGTACGTCACGTATGTGTGTTGATTGTAGAGGCATTAATAATATTACTATTCGTTATCGTCATCCTATTCCTAGGCTAGATGATATGCTTGATGAATTGAGTGGCTCAACAATATTCTCCAAAGTTGATTTGCGTAGTGGATACCATCAAATTCGTATGAAATTGGGTGATGAATGGAAAACAGCATTTAAAACTAAGTTTGGTTTATATGAGTGGTTAGTCATGCCTTTTGGGTTAACTAATGCACCTAGTACTTTCAAGAGATTAATGAACGAAGTTTTACGTGCTTTCATTGGACGATTTGTGGTAGTCTATTTTGATGATATACTGATTTATAGCAAATCTTTGGAAGAACATTTGGAACATTTACGTGCTGTTTTTATTGCTCTACGTGATGCACGTTTGTTTGGTAACCTTGGGAAGTGCACCTTTTGCACCGACCGAGTATCTTTTCTTGGCTATGTTGTTACTCCACAGGGAATTTAAGTTGATAAAGCCAAGATTGAAGCTATTGAGAGTTGGCCGCAGCCCAAAACGGTCACACAAGTGAGGAGTTTTCTTGGCCTCGCTGGATTCTATAGGCGTTTTGTGAGAGATTTCAGCACCATTGCTGCACCTCTCAATGAGCTTACAAAGAAAGATGTGCCTTTTCTGTGGGGTACCGCACAGGAAGAAGCCTTCACGGTATTGAAAGATAAGTTGACACATGCTCCTTTACTCCAACTTCCTGATTTTAATAAGACTTTTGAGCTTGAATGTGATGCTAGTGGAATTGGATTAGGAGGTGTGTTATTACAAGATGGCAAACCTGTTGCATACTTTTCTGAAAAATTAAGTGGGCCTAGTCTGAATTATTCTACTTACGATAAAGAATTATATGCTCTTGTTCAGACTTTAGAAACATGGCAAATGGGTTGAATTCATTGAGACTTTCCCTTATGTCATTAAACAGAAGAAGGGAAAAGAAAATGTTATTGCTGATGCATTGTCTCGTCGCTATACTATGCTTTCACAACTTGACTTCAAAATATTTGGTTTGGAGACCATCAAAGATCAATATGTGCATGATGCTGATTTTAAAGATGTAATGCAGAATTGTAAAGAAGGAAGAATGTGGAATAAGTTTGTCGTTAATGATGGATTTGTGTTTCGTGCTAACAAGCTATGCATTCCAGCTAGTTCCGTTCGTCTTTTGTTGTTGCAGGAGGCGCATGGAGGAGGATTAATGGCAGCACCTCCATCAGGTGCCACCTCCAGCCGTGATACAAGAAAGCAGGCACAACCACCATTATCTGCCAAGAGCGCACCTGCCAGACCTCCACAGAGTTCTTCTTCTTCCATGGCACCAACAGGGCACACAAGTGATATTATTTGTCATCGTTGTAAGGAAGAGGTCATTATGCGAGAGAATGCAAATCTCAGCGTGTGATGATTGCTACTGAGGATGGTGGGTATGAGTCCGTTAGTGACTATGATGAGGAGACTTTGGCTCTTATTACACGTGAAGAACATGGTGGAGATGATTTTGATCATGAGACGCAATACATGGCTCCTGAAGACGCTGATAGGTATGAATGTTTAGTTGCTCAACGTGTTTTGAGTGTGCAGGTCACACAAGCTGAGCAAAATCAGAGGCACAATTTGTTCCATACAAAGGGCGTTGTGAAGGAACGTTCTGTGCGCGTCATCATAGAAGGAGGGAGCTGCAACAATTTGGCTAGCATGGAGATGATGGAGAAGCTATCTCTCACCACAAGACCACATCCACATCCTTACTACATCCAATGGTTCAACAACAGCGGCAAGGTTAAGGTAACACGTACTGTTCGTGTGCATTTTAGTATATCTACATATGCGGATTATGTTGATTGTGATGTGGTACCTATGCAAGCATGTTCCTTATTACTTGGTCGACCATGGCAATTTGATAAAAATTCTGTACACCATGGTAGAAACAATTAGTATACTCTTGTTCATAAGGATAAAAATATTACTTTGCTTCCTATGACTCCTGATTCCATTTTGAAAGATGATATTAATAGAGCTAATAAAGCAAAATAGCAGAAAAATAAGAGTGAAAATCAGATTGTGGCAAAAGAATTTGAGCAACAAATGAAGCCTAATAGTAAACCATCTAGTGTTGCTTCTGAAATTAAATCGAAAAGTGCATGTTTACTTGCCACTAAATCTGATATTGATGAGCTCGATTTCAGCAAATCTGTTTGCTATGCTTTTGTGTGCAAAGAGGCATTATTTTCATTCGAGGACGTGCCTTCCTCTTTGCCTCCTGCTGTCACTAACATTTTGCAGGAGTTCGCTGACGTCTTTCCACAAGATATGCCACCGGGATTACCTCCCATTCGAGGGATTGAGCATCAGATTGACTTAATTCCCGGTGCATCATTACCCAACCGTGCACCATACCGTACCAATCCAGAGGAGACGAAGGAGATTATGCGTCAAGTACAGGAGCTGCTCGACAAAGGTTATATACGCGAATCCCTTAGTCCTTATGATGTTCCTATTGTTCTAGTGCCGAAAAAGGATGGTACATCACGTATGTGTGTTGATTGTAGAGGCATTAATAATATTACTATTCTTTATCGTCATCCTATTCCTAGGCTAGATGATATGCTTGATGAATTGAGTGGCTCTACAATATTCTCCAAAGTTGATTTGCGTAGTGGATACCATCAAATTCGTGTGAAATTGGGAGATGAATGGAAAACAACATTTAAAACTAAGTTTGGATTATATGAGTGGTTAGTCATGCCTTTTGGGTTAACTAATGCACCTAGTACTTTCATGAGATTAATGAACGAAGTTTTACGTGCTTTCATTGGACGATTTGTGGTAGTTTACTTTGATGACATATTGATTTATAGCAGATCTTTGGAAGAACATTTGGAACATTTACGTGCTGTTTTTATTGCTCTACGTGCTGCACGTTTGTTTGGTAACCTTGGGAAGTGCACCTTTTGCACCGACCGAGTATCTTTTCTTGGCTATGTCGTTACTCCACAGGGAATTGAAGTTGACAAAGCCAAGATTGAAGCTATTGAGAGTTGACCGCAGCCCAAAACGGTCACACAAGTGAGGAGTTTTCTTGGCCTCGCTGGATTCTATAGGCGTTTTGTGAGAGATTTCAGCACCATTGCTGCACCTCTCAACGAGCTTACAAAGAAGGATGTGCCTTTTGTTTGGGGTACCGCACAGGAAGAAGCCTTCACGGTATTGAAAGATAAGTTGACACATGCTCCTTTACTCCAACTTCCTAATTTTAATAAGACTTTTGAGCTTGAATGTGATGCTAGTGGAATTGGGTTAGGAGGTGTGTTATTACAAGATGGCAAACCTGTTGCATACTTTTCTGAAAAATTGAGTGGGCCTAGTCTGAATTATTCTACTTATGATAAAGAATTATATGCTCTTGTTCGGACTTTAGAAACATGGCAACATTATTTATGGCCCATAGAATTTGTTATACATTCTGATCATGAATCTTTAAAACATATTAAAAGTCAAGCTAAACTGAATCGTAGACATGCTAAATGGGTTGAATTCATTGAGACTTTTCCTTATGTCATTAAACACAAGAAGGTAAAGAAAATGCTATTGCTGATGCATTGTCTCGTCGCTATACTATGCTTTCACAACTTGACTTCAAAATATTTGGTTTGGAGACCATCAAAGATCAGTATGTGCATGACGCTGATTTTAAAGATGTATTGCAGAATTATAAAAAAGGAAGAACATGGAACAAGTTCATCGTTAATGATGGATTTGTGTTCCGTGCTAACAAGCTATGCATTCCAGCTAGCTCCGTTCGTCTTTTGTTGTTGCAGGAGGCGCATGGAGGAGGACTAGTGGGACACTTTGGCATGAAGAAGACGGAGGACGTACTTGCTACACATTTCTTTTGGCCAAAGATGAGACGGGATGTTGAGCGTTTTATTGCTCGCTGCACTACATGTCAAAAGGCTATGTCACGACTCAATCCTCATGGTTTATATATGCCTTTGCCTGTACCTAGTGTTCCTTGGGAGGATATATCTATGGACTTTGTTTTAGGTTTACCTAGTGATAGAGGCAAAGGTGTCCCGTCTTTCGATGAGATGGTGGATTTCGCTTTGGTGGAAGTCGACTTTGACAATCCGACTACGAACGTGCGAGGACGTCGCGCCTTAGCAATCGCTAAACCAACTCCGAGAGGTTATTGACCACACCGGAGCACGATCAACCTGACCACGAGGGTCTGTTTCCTGCGAGCAAACGAAGAACAAGCAAGAAACTAAGATTGCAATCTGGATATTGCGAATATAAGATGAAAGCTTTATTGATCAAGGTGGGGTTCTGTGACGCCTTTGTCTGGTCGTTGAACACAAACGCAGTACGCGAAGTTGCAGCTATGGCGAACTTTTAATCTAAACAAAACCCAAAGTCTAAACGGTGCCCTAAGGGCTGTATATATGGAGGAAGAGGGGGGAATTTCGTGGCCCTTGGTGGAGGGGTCCGAAATCAACCCTATCTCTTGTTTCCCCACACATACGGACTCTAAAAATAGCCTATACTTATGTATTTCGAAGTTACATGGGCCTGGCCCAATAATAAGGTGAAGCAGCACCTAGAATAGCCTCGGGACGAAATTTATGAAGTGGCATCTTGTATATTTCGTCCAAGGCTTCATGCACCCATTATGGTGGCTTCTAAGTCCTGAAATCATCACTTGTGACTCCGTTCTGGTTCCCCTTGCGCATGGCATCATCTCCATGCTTGTTCTTGCTCCAATGTCCATCCTTCTCCAAGCTAGGCCCTTCACTTGTAAGCAAAACAAATGTATCCAATTTAGGCAGCATCATATTCTCATGAACATTAGAATCATTACCAAGAAACGAAAGTACCTGATAATTTAATTGGCGTGGGCGAGCTCTAGTAATTGGTCCAGTATATGTAGCAGTAGGGGCTGTGGGTGTTACAATGGTATTGATGTCCTCATCATCCTCCCCTTCTTGAAATGAAGTCGTCCTCGACAGAAGCTCATCTTCGTCTCCCAAATAAGGCTTCAAATCTGCAATGTTAAAAGTGGGACTAACCCCAAAATCTGCAGGCAGCTCAAGTTTATATGCATTGTCATTTAGTTTCTCCAACACCTTAAAGGGACCAGCAGCACGTGGCATTAGCTTTGATTTGCGCAAATTAGGAAATATATCCTTACGCAAATGTAACCAAACAAGATCTCCAGGTGCAAACACAACATGTTTTCTACCCTTATCTCCAGCAAGTTTATATTTAGCATTCATACGCTCAATGTTTTCCTTAGTTAACTCATGCATTTTTAAAATCAATTCAGCATGTTCTTTAGCATCAAAATTAACCTTCTCCGAAGATGGAAGAGGCAACAAATCAATAGGTGCACGAGGTAGGAAACCATACACAACTTCAAAAGGGCACATCTTAGTAGTGGAATGCAATGAACGATTATAAGCAAATTCAATATGAGGCAAGCATTCCTCCCACATTTTCTTATTATTCTTCAAAACAGCCCTAAGCATAGTAGACAATGTTCTATTGACTACTTCAGTTTGTCCATCAGTTTGGGAGTGACAAGTAGTACTAAAAAGCAGTTTAGTCCCCAACTTAGCCCATAAACATCTCCAAAAGTGGCTAAGAAATTTAGTATCACGATCTGAAACAATAGTATTTGGCACACCATGCAAGCGAATAATTTCACGAAAGAACAAATCAGCAACATTAACAGCATCATCGCTTTTATGACATGGTATAAAGTGTGCCATTTTCGAGAATCTATCCACGACAACAAATATGCTATCCCTCCCCTTCTTTGTTCTAGGTAAACCTAATCCATAGATATATCCTCCCAAGGAACACTAGGTACAGGCAAAGGCATATATAAACCATGAGGATTGAGTCGTGACTTAGCTTTTTGACATGTAGTGCAGCGAGCAATAAAACGCTCAAGATCCCGTCTCATCTTTGGCCAAATGAAATGTGTAGCAAGTACGTCCTCCGTCTTCTTCACGCCAAAGTGTCCCATTAGTCCTCCTCCATGCGCCTCCTGCAACAACAAAAGACAAACGGAGCTAGCTGGAATGCATAGCTTGTTAGAACGAAACAAAAATCCATCATTAACGACGAACTTGTTCCATGTTCTACCTTCTTTACAATTCTGCAATACATCGCTAAATTCAGCATCATGCACATATTGATCTTTGATGGTCTCCAAACCAAATATTTTAAAGTCAAGTTGTGAAAGCATAGTATAACGACGAGACAATGCATCAGCAATAACATTTTCTTTACCCTTCTTGTGTTTAATGACATAAGGGAAAGTCTCAATGAATTCAACCCATTTAGCACGTCTACGATTCAGTTTAGCTTGACTTTTAATATGTTTCAAAGATTCATGATCAGAATGTATAACAAATTCTTTGGGCCATAAATAATGTTGCCATGTCTCTAAAGTCCGAACAAGAGCATATAATTCTTTATCATAAGTAGAATAGTTCAAACTAGGCCCACTCAATTTTTCAGAAAAGTATGCAACAGGTTTGCCATCTTGTAATGATGAGGACATGACTACCTTGGATATGACCAAAAATATTGCATATATGCATATTTGTCAGGTGATTTCTAGTGCAAACTATTCAATAATCTATTTATGTTATCCAGAACAAAAATACTTCACACACTTTTGTGTTTTGTCTAATTGCAGGTGTATGGGACATTTGTACAATCCACATATGAAGATAAGGAAGAAAGAGATGTTTATTTGCTGTCCAAAAAGTTCTCTCACGTCACTTTTGGCCCAAGAGAAGATAGAGTCCAAGTCTCTCACGTTCTGGATTCAGATTCGGACTGCACAGGTGTACCTGACTCAAAACGCACACAAGTTTTTCATATGGACTCCGAATTGGGTGATTCTTTTTTTGTTGGAAACTAGATTTCGTGCACTTGCCATCCCAATTGGAATCACCTTCAAATTCGTCCGGAGCATTGAGTTGTGGACGAAACAATCTGATGCTGCAGCAGAATCCGAGTCAAACTACAAGTCCAAAGGTGTTACATCACCTCCACTTGGGCCCATTGGCCTTGTACGACCTAGGTTTAGTTTTAGGCTGCCTTGGGACGTCCTCCCACCTCCTTGGCCGCCACCCCTTGCTCCTATATAAGTAGATCCATCTAGTAGCTTTTTCTTGGGATTTGTTTAGTTAAAAGTTAGCCATTGCAACTTTGTGTACTTCGTTTGTATCCAACGACCAGACCAAGACCGCTTACGGATCCCCACCTTTATCAATACTTCATATATACTCGCAATATTCAGATTGCTTTTATCATATTCTTGCTTGTTCTTCGATTGCTTGCAGGAATAGACCTTCGTGGTCAGGTTGATTGTGCTCCGGCGTGGTCAATAAACTCTCAGAGTTGGTTTAGCGATTGCTAAGGCGCAACGTCGTGCACGTTTGTAGTCGGATCGTCAAAGTCATCTTCACCAAATCGATAGTTATCATCTCATCGAAAGATCGGGACACCCCCGCCTCTATCAAGTGGTATCAGTTTTCAGGTTGCTCGGTGAGAATTTCCAGTTTTCCTAGATTAGATTTATTTTCTTACCTATTGTCCAAGAAAAAGCCACAAAAAAGAGTTAGATCTATTCATCCTTGGTCCAAGCCAGTCTGAGCCTTTGCAATTTTCTTTTCATTGCTTGCATAGTTGAATTATCGGTTGCATCGTCGTGTCGAGTTGCTGGTCTTAGTGTCTAGTTCGTTTAGAGTTTCGAGTTCTGTTCACATTAGTCACGCCACCGCTGCATCATTGATAGAGGCAAAGGTGTCCCGTCTTTCGTTGAGATGATGGATATCGCTTTGGTGGACGTCGACTTTGACGATCCGACTACGAACGTGCGAGGACGTTGCGCCTTAGCAATCGCTAAACCAACTCCGAGAGGTTATTGACCACGCCGGAGCACGATCAACCTGACCACGAGGGTCTGTTTCCTGCGAGAAAACGAAGAACAAGCAAGAAACTAAGATTGCAATCTGGATATTGCGAATATAAGATGAAAGCTTTATTGATCAAGGTGGGGTTCTGTGACGCCTTTGTCTGGTCGTTGAACACAAACGAAGTACGCGAAGTTGCAGCTATGGCGAACTTTTAATCTAAACAAAACCCAAAGTCTAAACGGTGCCCTAAGGGCTGTATATATGGAGGAAGAGAGGGGGAATTTCGTGGCCCTTGGTGGAGGGGTCCGAAATCAACCCTATCTCTTGTTTCCCCACACATACGGACTCTAAAAATAGCCTATACTTATGTATTTCGAAATTACATGGGCCTGGCCCAATAAAAAGGTGACGCAGCACCTATAATAGCCTCAGGACGAAATTTATGAAGTGGCATCTTGTATATTTCGTCCAAGGCTTCATGCACCCATTATGGTGGCTTCAAAGTCCTGAAATCATAACTTGTAACTCCGTTCTTGTTCCCCTTGCTCATGGCATCATCTCCATGCTTGTTCTTGCTCCAATGTTCATCCTTCTACAAGCTAGACCCTTCATTTGTAAGCAAAACAAATGTATCCAATTTAGGCAGTATCATATTCTCATGAACATTAGAATCATTACCAAGAAACGAAAGTACCTGATAATTTAATTGGCGTGCGCGAGCTCTAGTAATTGGTCCCGTATATGTAGCAGTAGGGGCTGTGGGTGTAACAATGGTATTGATGTCCTCATCAATCATTATCTCTTCCGCTGTCCACCACCCATCCATCAATTTCCACCACGTGCTACCCACCATTCATTGTCATAATAATAGTTGAGATCGTTCACATCTTCGCTTAATCCAATCTGCGTCTTATCTAGTTTGTTTTGGAAAGAGGGAGAAAAAAAGAGAGAAAAAAAACGAGAAAAAAAAAGAGAAAAAAAGTCAGAGAAAAAAAAATCAAAAAAATCGGCACAAACTTTTTCAGAGGAAAGTTGGAGACAAAGTTGTTGTATATCCTGCTTGGCAGTTGTTTTTCATCATTATCTTCACTGCCGTTGTGATCTTCACTTATATCTTGCTATCAAGAGCTACTTAGTATCCTTCATTGATGCTAGTTGTGCTATGTCGTGACCTCATTAGTGTTCTAGGCTCGCGTCTCTAGTCCGGTCTAGCCTAGGACCATCACAGTACCGTCGTTGAGCGTTTATTCAACATTGCATCTTTGAATTGATTATTGCTAATCTTTTGCTACCATATATAGCCAACCCAGCTCCACATATTTCTACACCGTGTATACGTATGCTCCCCTGGCAATCGCTTTACTTAATATTCGGAGTTACTTGACACCGCTGGTTGCCGATCACCGCCAGCTGCATGGTAAGAACTTGTAAGACATTGATATTTGCTTTACTGTGAGCGTTTTACCACCACATCCTAGTAGTTATAGGAACATTATTTTTTGGGTTTTGTTTCTTGTTCTACTAATCATCACAGGATCCAGAGTCAATTCATGGGCTTTGTCGATCGTGGGAGACGTGCCACCACCTTTGCAAATACCACAACCGTCACGAGAGGTGCACAAACATCCAAATGCACATGATCGGGTTAATGTATCTATACCACCATTTAATGGCCGTTTTAAACCTGCTTTATATATTGAATGGGAGTTCGACATAAAAAATATATTTGCTTCCCATAATTTCGATGAACATAAAAAGGTTAAGGTTGCGGTTGGTTCTTCCACTGGTTATGCTTTGGTTTGGTGGAGTGAATATTGTCGGTTACACCCTGATTATATACCTACTACTTGGGATGATTTGAAACTTGCCATGCGACATACTTTCGTCCCTGCTTATTATACTCGTGACATGATTAAGAAGTTGCAACACTTAAAACAAGGTAGTGAAACTGTAACAAAATATTATGATGATTTACAAACTACCTTGTTGCATTCCTCTTTAGAAGAAAGTGAAGATGATTTTATGGATAGATTTTGGGGAGGATTAAACCGTGATATTCAAGAGATACTAATTCATGAAGAGTGTTATCCTATGGACCATTTGTTTCATCTTGCTTGCAAAGCTGAACAGGAAATAAAACGACGTGTTGGCCACGAGGAGAACAAGCGCACGGTGCACATTCCAAGAGTTGATATGATTGTTCCTTCAACTACTAGGCATACTATGACAACCACATCCGTTGTTGTCAGGACTACATCACCTCCACCATGTGACACATCGCCCCCGAGAGTGGCTACAACATCTGAGTTGATCATAAGAGGTAATGACAAAGGTACTGATCTTCCATCTCTACATGAGAATGATGAATGCCTTGTCAATTTGAATGCACCATCTGATGAGCTACCCACTACTTTGATCACACCACCTATTTTAGAGGACTACGTTGATAATTTGACTTTGCCATGTGATCAAACAACTGAAATACCAACAATTTTGAGTGCACCCATTGAATTAACTATTGATGCAAAAGAACCAATGTTTAATCATTTTGATATGACCTCTAATCTTGGTGATGATTCTGTGTTGAATGACTTATTGCATGTTTGCTTATTTAAGCATGTTGTAGCATGTAAATTTGATGCAAGTAAGGTTTATTCACCAATGTTGGGATGGTTTAATGATGAACATTGTCAATCTTTTGAAATGAATAAGAGCTTCACTTATATGTGCAAACTGAGTTGCAATATTTTCATGCCTTCTACTTCTTGTGCTAATTTTTTGGCTTTAGATTTTATGAACTATGCAAGTTACTCATCTATTCATGTGTCATATATGCAAAAATCAAGGGAAGTAAAAATGGATGACATATACATATACAACATGTACACCTTGTCTCTTTTGTTAGCCACATTTCAGATTAAGCAACGCCGAGGACGGCTTTATTTTCAAGAAGGGGAGGATGATGAGGACATGACTACCTTGGATATGACCAAAAATATTGCATATATGCATATTTGTCAGGTGATTTCTAGTGCAAACTATTCAATAATCTATTTATGTTATCCAGAACAAAAATACTTCACACACTTTTGTGTTTTGTCTAATTGCAGGTGTATGGGACATTTGTACAATCCACATATGAAGATAAGGAAGAAAGAGATGTTTATTTGCTGTCCAAAAAGTTCTCTCACGTAACTTTTGGCCCAAGAGAAGATAGAGTCCAAGTCTCTCACGTTCTGGATTCAGATTCGGACTGCACAGACATACCTTCGTGGTCAGGTTGATTGTGCTCCAGCGTGGTCAATAACCTCTCAGAGTTGGTTTAGCGATTGCTAAGGCGCAACGTCGTGCACGTTTGTAGTCGGATCGTCAAAGTCATCTTCACCAAATCGATAGTTATCATCTCATCGAAAGATCGGGACACCCCCGCCTCTATCATGTAATAACACACCTCCTAATCCAATTCCACTAGCATCACATTCAAGCTCAAAAGTCTTATTAAAATCAGGAAGTTGGAGTAAAGGAGCATGTGTCAACTTAGCTTTCAATACCGTGAAGGCTTCTTCCTGTGCGGTACCCCAAACAAAAGGCACATCCTTCTTTGTAAGCTCGTTGAGAGATGCAGCAATGGTGCTGAAATCTCTCACAAAATGCCTATAGAAACCAGCGAGGCCAAGGAAACTCCTCACTTGTGTGACCGTTTTTGGCTGCGGCCAACTCTCAATAGCTTCAATCTTGGCTTTATAAACTTCAATTCCCTGTGGAGTAACAACATAGCCAAGAAAAGATACTCGGTCGGTGATGAGGACATGACTACCTTGGATATGACCAAAAATATTGCATATAGGCATATTTGTCAGGTGATTTCTAGTGCAAACTATTCAATAATCTATTTATGTTATCCAGAACAAAAATACTTCACACACTTTTGTGTTTTGTCTAATTGCAGGTGTATGGGACATTTGTACAATCCACATATGAAGATAAGGAAGAAAGATATGTTTATTTGCTGTCCAAAAAGTTCTCTCACGTCACTAATGGCCCAAGAGAAGATAGAGTCCAAGTCTCTCACGTTCTGGATTCAGATTCGGACTGCACAGACGTACCTGACTCAAAACGCACACAAGTTTTTCATATGGACTCCGAATTGGGTGATTCTTTTTCTGTTGGAAACTAGATTTCGTGCACTTTCCAACCCAATTGGAATCACCTTCAAATTCGTCCGGAGCGTTGAGTTGTGGACGAAACAATCTGATATAGGCTAAGGGTGTCCCGTCTTTCGATGAGATGATGGATTTCGCTTTGGTGGAAGTCGACTTTGACGATCCGACTACGAACGTGCGAGGACGTCGCGCCTTAGCAATCGCTAAACCAACTCCGAGAGGTTATTGACCACGCCGGAGCACGATCAACCTGACCACGAGGGTCTGTTTCCTGCGAGCAAACGAAGAACAAGCAAGAAACTGAGATTGCAATCTGGATATTGCGAATATAAGATGAAAGCTTTATTGATCAAGGTGGGGTTCTGTGACGCCTTTGTCTGGTCGTTGAACACAAACGAAGTACGCGAAGTTGCAGCTATGGCGAACTTTTAATCTAAACAAAACCCAAGGAAAAGCTACTAGATGGATCTACTTATATAGGAGCAAGGGGTGGTGGCCAAGGAGGTGGGAGGACGTCCCAAGGCAGCCTAAAACTAAATCTAGGTCGTACAAGGCCAATGGGCCCAAGTGGAGGTGATGTAACACCTTTGGACTTGTAGTTTGACTCGGATTCTGCTGCAGCATCAGATTGTTTCGTCCACAACTCAATGCTCCGGACGAATTTGAAGGTGATTCCAATTGGGTTGGAAAGTGCACGAAATCTAGTTTCCAACAAAAAAAAAATCACCCAATTCGGAGTCCGTATGAAAAACTTGTGTGCGTTTTGAGTCAGGTACGTCTGTGCAGTCCGAATCTGAATCCAGAACGTGAGAGACTTGGACTCTATCTTCTCTTGGGCCAAAAGTGACGTGAGAGAACTTTTTGGACAGCAAATAAACATCTCTTTCTTCCTTATCTTCATATGTGGATTGTACAAATGTCCAATACACCTGCAATTAGACAAAACACAAAAGTGTGTGAAGTATTTTTGTTCTGGATAATATAAATAGATTATTGAATAGTTTGCACTAGAAATCACCTGACAAATATGCATATATGCAATATTTTTGGTCATATCCAAGGTAGTCATGTCCTCATCATCCTCCCCTTCTTGAAAATAAAGCCGTCCTCGGCGTTGCTTAATCTGAAATGTGGCTAACAAAAGAGACAAGGTGTACATGTTGTATATGTATATGTCATCCATTTTTACTTCCCTTGATTTTTGCATATACGACACATGAATAGATGAGTAACTTGCATAGTTCATAAAATCTAAAGCCAAAAAATTAGCACAAGAAGTAGAAGGCATGAAAATATTGCAACTCAGTTTGCACATATAAGTGAAGCTCTTATTCATTTCAAAAGATTGACAATGTTCATCATTAAACCATCCCAACATTGGTGAATAAACCTTACTTGCATCAAATTTACATGCTACAACATGCTTAAATAAGCAAACATGCAATAAGTCATTCAACACAGAATCATCACCAAGATTAGAGGTCATATCAAAATGATTAAACATTGGTTCTTTTGCATCAATAGTTAATTCAATGGGTGCACTCAAAATTGTTGGTATTTCAGTTGTTTGATCACATGGCAAAGTCAAATTATCAACGTAGTCCTCTAAAATAGGTGGTGTGATCAAAGTAGTGGGTAGCTCATCAGATGGTGCATTCAAATTGACAAGGCATTCATCATTCTCATGTAGAGATGGAAGATCAGTACCTTTGTCATTACCTCTTATGATCAACTCAGATGATGTAGCCACTCGCGGGGGCCATGTGTCACATGGTGGAGGTGATGTAGTCCTGACAACAACGGATGTGGTTGTCATAGTATGCCTAGTAGTTGAAGGAACAATCATATCAACTCTTGGAATGTGCACTGTGCGCTTGTTCTCCTCGTGGCCAACACGTTGTTTTATTTCCTGTTCAGCTTTGCAAGCAAGATGAAACAAATGGTCCATAGGATAACACTCTTCATGAATTAGTATCTCTTGAATATCACGGTTTAATCCTCCCCAAAATCTATCCATAAAATCATCTTCACTTTCTTCTAAAGAGGAATGCAACAAGGTAGTTTGTAAATCATCATAATATTTTGTTACAGTTTCACTACCTTGTTTTAAGTGTTGCAACTTCTTAATCATGTCACGAGTATAATAAGCAGGGACGAAAGTATGTCGCATGGCAAGTTTCAAATCATCCCAAGTAGTAGGTATATAATCAGGGTGTAACCGACAATATTCACTCCACCAAACCAAAGCATAACCAGTGAAAGAACCAACCGCAACCTTAACCTTTTTATGTTCATCGAAATTATGGGAAGCAAATATATTTTTTATGTCGAACTCCCATTCAATATATAAAGCAGGTTTAAAACGGCCATTAAATGGTGGTATAGATACATTAACCTGATCATGTGCATTTAGATGTTTGTGCACCTCTCGTGACGGTTGTGGTATTTGCAAAGGTGGTGGCACGTCTCCCGCGATCGACAAAGCCCATGAATTGACTCTGGATCCTATCATGATTAGTAGAACAAGAAACAAAACCCAAAAACAATGTTCCTATAACTACTAGGATGTGGTGGTAAAACGCTCACAGTAAAGCAAATATCAATGTCTTACAAGTTCTTACCATGCAGCAGGCGGTGATCGGCAACTAGCGGTGTCAAGTAACTCCGAATATTGAGTAAAGCGATTGCCAGGGGAGCGTACGTATACACGGTGTAGAAATATGTGGAGCTGGGTTGGCTATATATGGTAGCAAAAGATTAGCAATAATCAATTCAAAGATGCAATGTTGAATAAACGCTCAACGAGGATACTGTGCTGGTCCTAGGCTAGACCGGACTAGAGACGCGAGCCTAGAACACTAATGAGGTCACGGCGTAGCACAACTAGCATCAATGAAGGATACTAAGTAGCTCTTGACAGCAAGATATAAGTGAAGATCTCAACGGCAGTGAAGATAATGATGAAAAAACAACTGCCAAGCAGGATATACAACAACTTTGTCTCCAACTTTCCTCTGAAAAAGTTTGTGCCGATTTTTTTGATTTTTTTTCTCCTTTTTTTCTCTGACTTTTTTTCTCTTTTTTTTCTCGTTTTTTTTCTCTCTTTTTTTTCTCCCTCTTTCCAAAACAAACTAGATAAGACGCAGATTGGATCAAGCGAAGATGTGAACGATCTCAACTATTATTATGACAATGAATGGTGGGTAGCACGTGGTGGAAATTGATGGATGGGTGGTGGACAGCGGAAGAGATAATGATGCAGCGGTGGCGTGATTAATGTGAACAGAACTCGAAACTCTAAACGAACTAGACACTAAGACCAGCAACTCGACACGACGATGCAACCGATAATTCAACTATGCAAGCAATGAAAAGAAAATTGCAAAGGCTCAGACTGGCTTGGACCAAGGATGAATAGATCTAACTCTTTTTTGTGGCTTTTTCTTGGACAATAGGTAAGAAAATAAATCTAATCTAGGAAAACTGGAAATTCTCACCGAGCAACCTGAAAACTGATACCACTTGATATAGGCTAAGGGTGTCCCGTCTTTCGATGAGATGATGGATTTCGCTTTGGTGGAAGTCGACTTTGACGATCCGACTACGAACGTGCGAGGACGTCGCGCCTTAGCAATCGCTAAACCAACTCCGAGAGGTTATTGACCACGCCGGAGCACGATCAACCTGACCACGAGGGTCTGTTTCCTGCGAGCAAACGAAGAACAAGCAAGAAACTGAGATTGCAATCTGGATATTGCGAATATAAGATGAAAGCTTTATTGATCAAGGTGGGGTTCTGTGACGCCTTTGTCTGGTCGTTGAACACAAACGAAGTACGCGAAGTTGCAGCTATGGCGAACTTTTAATCTAAACAAAACCCAAGGAAAAGCTACTAGATGGATCTACTTATATAGGAGCAAGGGGTGGTGGCCAAGGAGGTGGGAGGACGTCCCAAGGCAGCCTAAAACTAAATCTAGGTCGTACAAGGCCAATGGGCCCAAGTGGAGGTGATGTAACACCTTTGGACTTGTAGTTTGACTCGGATTCTGCTGCAGCATCAGATTGTTTCGTCCACAACTCAATGCTCCGGACGAATTTGAAGGTGATTCCAATTGGGTTGGAAAGTGCACGAAATCTAGTTTCCAACAAAAAAAAAATCACCCAATTCGGAGTCCGTATGAAAAACTTGTGTGCGTTTTGAGTCAGGTACGTCTGTGCAGTCCGAATCTGAATCCAGAACGTGAGAGACTTGGACTCTATCTTCTCTTGGGCCAAAAGTGACGTGAGAGAACTTTTTGGACAGCAAATAAACATCTCTTTCTTCCTTATCTTCATATGTGGATTGTACAAATGTCCAATACACCTGCAATTAGACAAAACACAAAAGTGTGTGAAGTATTTTTGTTCTGGATAATATAAATAGATTATTGAATAGTTTGCACTAGAAATCACCTGACAAATATGCATATATGCAATATTTTTGGTCATATCCAACGTAGTCATATCCTCATCACAATCTGATGCTACAGCAGAATCCGAGTCAAACTACAAGTCCAAAGGTGTTACATCACCTCCACTTGGGCCCATTGGCCTTGTACGACCTAGATTTAGTTTTAGGCTGCCTTGGGACGTCCTCCCACCTCCTTGGCCGCCACCCCTTGCTCCTATATAAGTAGATCCATCTAGTAGCTTTTCCTTGGGATTTGTTTAGTTAAAAGTTAGCCATTGCAACTTCGTGTGCTTCGTTTGTGTCCAACGACCAGACCAAGACCACTTTTCGGATCCCCACCATTATCAATACTTCATACATATTCGCGATATTCAGATTGCTTTTATCATATTCTTGCTTGTTCTTCGTTTGCTCGCAGGAAACAGACCCTCGTGGTCAGGTTGATCGTACTCCGGCGTGGTCAATAACCTCTCGGAGTTGGTTTAGCGATTGCTAAGGCGCGACGTCCTCGCACATTCGTAGTCGGATCGTCAAAGTCGACTTCCACCAAAGCGAAATCCATCATCTCATCGAAAGACGGGACACCTTTGCCTCTATCAGTCGGTGCAAAAGGTGCACTTCCCAAGGTTACCAAACAAACGTGCATCACGTAGAGCATTAAAAACAGCACGTAAATGTTCCAAATGTTCTTCCAAAGATTTGCTATAAATCAGTATATCATCAAAATAGACTACTACAAATCGTCCAATGAAAGCACGTAAAACTTCGTTCATTAATCTCATGAAAGTACTAGGTGCATTAGTTAACCCAAAAGGCATGACTAACCACTCATATAATCCAAACTTAGTTTTAAATGCTGTTTTCCATTCATCTCCCAATTTCATACGAATTTGATGGTATCCACTACGCAAATCAACTTTGGAGAATATTGTAGAGCCACTCAATTCATCAAGCATATCATCTAGCCTAGGAATAGGGTGACGATAACGAATAGTAATATTATTAATGCCTCTACAATCAACACACATACGTGACGTACCATCCTTTTTTGGCACTAGAATAATAGGAACAGCACAAGGACTAAGGGATTCGCGTATATAACTTTTGTCGAGCAACTCCTGTACTTGACGCATAATCTCCTTCGTCTCCTCTGGATTGGTACGTGATAGAGGCAAAGGTGTCCCGTCTTTCGATGAGATGATGGAAATCGCTTTGGTGGAAGTCGACTTTGACGATCCGACTACGAACGTGCGAGGACGTCGCGCCTTAGCAATCGCTAAACCAACTCCGAGAGGTTATTGACCACGCCGGAGCACGATCAACCTGACCACGAGGGTCTGTTTCCTGCGAGCAAACGAAGAACAAGCAAGAAACTAAGATTGCAATCTGGATATTGCGAATATAAGATGAAAGCTTTATTGATCAAGGTGGGGTTCTGTGACGCCTTTGTCTGGTCGTTGAACACAAACGAAGTACGCGAAGTTGCAGCTATGGCGAACTTTTAATCTAAACAAAACCCAAAGTCTAAACGGTGCCCTAAGGGCTGTATATATGGAGGAAGAGAGGGGAAATTTCGTGGCCCTTGGTGGAGGGGTCCGAAATCAACCCTATCTCTTGTTTCCCCACACATACGGACTCTAAAAATAGCCTATACTTATGTATTTCGAAATTACATGGGCCTGGCCCAATAAAAAGGTGACGCAGCACCTATAATAGCCTCTGGACGAAATTTATGAAGTGACATCTTGTATATTTCGTCCAAGGCTTCATGCACTCTTATGGTGGCTTCAAAGTCCTGAAATCATCACTTGTAACTCCGTTCTGGTTCCCCTTGCGCAAGGCATCATCTCCATGCTTGCTCTTGCTCCAATGTCCATCCTTCTCCAAGCTAGGCCCTTCATTTGTAAGCAAAACAAATGTATCCAATTTAGGCAGCATCATATTCTCATGAACATTAGAATCATTACCAAGAAACGAAAGTACCTGATAATTTAATTGGCGTGCGCGAGCTCTAGTAATTGGTCCAGTATATGTAGCAGTAGGGGCTGTGGGTGTAACAATGGTATTGATGTCCTCATCAGTACGGTATGGTGCACGGTTGGGTAATGATGCACCGGGAATTAAGTCAATTTGATGCTCAATCCCTCGAATAGGTGGTAATCCCGGTGGCACGTCTTGTGGAAAGACGTCAGCGAACTCCTGCAAAATGTTAGTGACAGCAGGGGGCAAAGAGGAAGGCACGTCCTCGAATGAAAATAATGCCTCTTTGCACACAAAAGCATAGCAAATAGATTTGCTAAAATCTAGCTCATCAATATCAGATTTGGTGGCAAGTAAACATGCACTTTTCAATTTAATTTCAGAAGCAACAGTAGATGGTTTATTATTAGGCTTCATGTGTTGCTCAAATTCTTTTGCCACAATCTGATTTTCACTCTTATTTTTCTCCTGTTTTGCTTTATTAGCTCTATTAATATCATCTTTCAAAATGGACTCAGGAGTCATAGGAAGCAAAGTAATATTTTTATCCTTATGAACAAGAGTATACTGATTGTTTCTACCATGGTGTACAGAATTTTTATCAAATTGCCATGGTCTACCAAGTAATAAGGAACATGCTTGCATAGGTACCACATCACAATCAACATAATCAGCATATGTAGATATACTAAAATGCACACGAACAGTATGTGTTACCTTAACCTTGCCGCTGTTGTTGAACCATTGGATGTAGTAAGGATGTGGATGTGGTCTTGTGGTGAGAGAAAGCTTCTCCACCATCTCCATGCTAGCCAAGTTGTTGCAGCTCCCTCCATCTATGATGACGCGCACAGAACGTTCTTTCACAACTCCCTTGGTATGGAACAAATTGTGCCTCTAATTTTGCTCAGCTTGTGTGACCTGCACACTTGTGACTTGCACACTCAAAACACGTTGAGCAACTAAACATTCATACCTGTCAGCGTCTTCAGAAGCCATGTATTGCGTCTCATGATCAGAATCATCTCCACCATGTTCTTCACGTGTAATAAGAGCCAAAGTCTCCTCATCATAGTCACTAGCGGACTCATATCCACCATCCGCGGTAGTAATCATCACACGCGGAGATTTGCATTCTCTCGCATAATGACCTCCTCCCTTACAACGACGACAAGTAATATCACTTGTGTGCCCTGTTGATGCCATGGAAGAAGCAGAACTCTGTGCAGGCCCAGCAGGTGCGCTCTTGGCAGATAATGGTGGTTGTGCCTGTTTTCTTGTATCACGACTGGAGGAGACACCTGATTGAGGTGCTGGTGCAGTTGAAGTAGAAGATGCACGCGGTGTCCATGATGAAGGTCGGCCTGCAGAAAAGTTAGTTCGCGCCAATGCTTGTCGATCCTGCACTTCACGTTCAGCTTTACAAGCAAGATGGAATAAACGAGTGATATTAGTATACTCCTTATAGTCTAGAATGGTCTGAATCTCTCTATTTAATCCACCCAGAAAACGTGCAAGCATAACTTCATTCTCCTTAACAATACCACATCTAATCATGCCAGTTTGTAATTCCTGATAATATTCTTCTACAGAATTTTTTCCTTGTCTTAAGCGCTGTAATTTTTGAAGCAATTCACGTTGATAATATGGTGGAACCCAACGAGTACGCATAGCAGTTTTCAAAGCAGCCCAAGTAGTTGGAAAAGGATATAATCTACAATGTTTAGACCGCCATACACATGCAAAACTAGTGAAAGCACAAACAGCAGCAGCAACTCGTCTCTCCTCAGGATATTGTAAACATGTAAATCGTTGTTCAGTTTCTAACTCCCAAGTAAGATATATATCAGGAACATATCTACCCTCAAATGGTGGAATATTCAATTTCAGTTTAGGAATATGGACATCATCTCGTACCTGAGGTGGTGGTGCAGGCCTACCATTACGAATATATACCTGAGGTCGACCTAGTGGTGGTGGTGCTGGTGGCTGCACGTAGTGCTGATTTTGATCAACCTCATCCTCATAATCGCCCGCATACTCATCATCCTCCTGGGTACCAGCAGCAGCAGTAGCAGGGGCCAAAGAAGCATCAACAACATGAACAGCAGCACTAGAAGTTTGGCCATCCTCAATAGGAACACGCTTCGCTCGTCCATACTGATTCGAAAGGATGCGTTGTTGTTGTTGTTGTTGTTATTGTTGGAGAGGTGCGTTAGGTGCAGCGGGTGGTGGTGGTGGAAGACGCGCGAGCAATTCATTAAACTTGTTATCGAGCTTTGTTTCGAACGTCTTCTCCATGCCATCTATCTTCTCCATGGCCTCTTCAAATCTGTTTAGCACATCTTGCACCTGTCCACTCATCATTTGCTGAAATTTATCATGTAGCTATTTGTTCGTCAGGTTGTCCCAATCAGTCTCATCAGCTTGTGATCCTACCATGGTTAGCAGCAAATAGAAACACACAAGAATATGATCCTACAGACTACTAAGAAGTGGTGGTGGTGTATCACAAACCCGGTAAGCAAATCTCAAAATCTTACCAGTTCTTACCCAGCAGCAGGTGGTGATCAGCAACCGTTGTAGTCAAAACTCTCAAAGCTTGGATATAGCGATTACCAGGGAGAATCAAACGCACGACGTAGATGTATGTGGAGCTGGGAAGGCTTATAATATGGTAGCAAAAGGGGTAAGCAACAATCAATTCAGAGATGCAAAGTTGAATAAACGCTCAACGACGGTACTGTGCTGGTCCTAGGCTGGACTGTGCTAGAGACGCGAGCCTAGAACACCAACCAAATCACGGCGCGGCACGTAAACAAGGGAGGAGCACACTCTGAATTTTTTTTCTCTTTTTTTTCCTTTTTTTTGCACTTTTTTTTCTCTTTTTTTTTGCTCCGCAACAAATTTTTTTCGAAAAAGTCTACAAATGGTCTAAAAACTGCCTAGCCAGAATTTTCCAGACTTAGTTTTTTTTTTGAAACTGGAACTAATTTTCTTCTGCGGATGGCTCGGAAGTTGGGGAGTCCTTCTCTGTCATGACTCGGAGTATCGCGTGATCTGGAAATCGAGAACAATGCAACAATTACTGGACTCGCACTAGGACTGGTGGCGGAGATGAATCTGGTGGAACTCGGACTGGTGGCGGATATATGTTGCAGGTGAACTCGGACTGGCGTGATGGCGGCGGATATGTGGTGGCGTATATGGATTCGGATTGGCGGTGAATATGTGGTGGTGGTATATGGCAACAGCGACGATGATGATGCGGTGGTGATATATGGCAGCGGCGACGTGACAACCTGTGAACAGAACTCGAAACTCTAAAAGACTAGACGCTAAGACCAGCAACTTGACACGACGATGCAACCGCAAATTCAACAAAGCAAATACAGAAAAGATTATGCAAAGGCTCAGATTGGTTCGGATGGGATGAACTAACCCTAATTTTTTTTCTTGGCTTTTTCGTGGACTATAGGTATGAAGAACAGACTCGATCTAAACTACGAAAAACTGTAAAATCTCACCGAGCAACCTGGAAATCTGATACCACTTGATAGAGGCAAAGGTGTCCCGTCTTTCGATGAGATGGTGGATTTCGCTTTGGTGGAAGTCGACTTTGACGATCCGACTACGAACGTGCGAGGACGTCGCGCCTTAGCAATCGCTAAACCAACTCCGAGAGGTTATTGACCACGCCGGAGCACGATCAACCTGACCACGAGGGTCTGTTTCCTACGAGCCAACGAAGAACAAGCAAGAAACTAAGATTGCAATCTGGATATTGCGAATATAAGATGAAAGCTTTATTGATCAAGGTGGGGTTCTGTGACGCCTTTGTCTGGTCGTTGAACACAAACGCAGTACGCGAAGTTGCAGCTATGGCGAACTTTTAATCTAAACAAAACCCAAAGTCTAAACGGCGCCCTAAGGGCTGTATATATGGAGGAAGAGGGGGGAATTTCGTGGCCCTTGGTGGAGGGGTCCGAAATCAACCCTATCTCTTGTTTACCCACACATACGGACTCTGAAAATAGCCTATACTTATGTATTTCGAAATTACATGGGCCTGGCCCAATAATAAGGTGACGCAACACCTAGAATAGCCTCGGGACGAAATTTATGAAGTGGCATCTTGTATATTTCGTCCAAGGCTTCATGCACCCATTATGGTGGCTTCAAAGTCCTGAAATCATCACTTGTGACTCCGTTCTGGTTCCCCTTGCGCATGGCATCATCTCCATGCTTGTTCTTGCTCCAATGTCCATCCTTCTCCAAGCTAGGCCCTTCACTTGTAAGCAAAACAAATGTATCCAATTTAGGCAGCATCATATTCTCATGAACATTAGAATCATTACCAAGAAACGAAAGTACCTGATAATTTAATTGGCGTGCGCGAGCTCTAGTAATTGGTCCAGTATATGTAGCAGTAGGGGCTGTGGGTGTAACAATGGTATTGATGTCCTCATCACCTAGAACAAAGAAGGGGAAGGATAGCATATTTGTTGTCGTGGATAGATTCTCGAAAATGGCACACTTTATACCATGTCATAAAGGCGATGATGCTGTTAATGTTGCTGATTTGTTCTTTCGTGAAATTATTTGTATGCATGGTGTGCCAAATACTATAGTTTCAGATCGTGATACTAAATTTCTTAGCCACTTTTGGAAATGTTTATGGGCTAAGTTGGGGACTAAACTGCTTTTTAGTACTACTTGTCACCCCAAACTGATGGACAAATTGAAGTAGTCAATAGAACATTGTCTACTATGCTTAGGGCTGTTTTGAAGAATAATAAGAAAATGTGGGAGGAATGCTTGCCTCATATTGAATTTGCTTATAATCGTTCATTGCACTCTGCTACTAAGACGTGCCCTTTTGAAGTTGTGTATGGTTTCCGACCTCGTGCACCTATTGATTTGTTGCCTCTTCCATCTTCGGAGAAGGTTAATTTTGATGCTAAACAACGTGCTGAATTGATTTTAAAAATGCATGAGTTAACTAAAGAAAACACTGAGCGTATGAATGCTAAATATAAACTTGCTGGAGATAAGGGTAGAAAACATGTTCTGTTTGCACCTGGAGATCTTGTTTGGTTACATTTGCATAAAGATATATTTCCTGATTTGCGCAAATTAAAGCTAATGCCACGTGCTGATGGTCCCTTTAAGGTGTTGGAGATAATAAATGATAATGCATATAAACTTGAGCTGCCTGCAGATTTTGGGGTTAGTGCCACTTTTAACATTGCAGATTTGAAGCCTTATTTGGGTGAGGAAGATAAACTTCCGTCGAGGACGACTTCATTTCAAGAAGGGGAGGATGATGAGGACATCAATACCATTGTTACACCCACAGCCCCTGCTGCTAGACATACTGGACCAATTACTAGAGCTCGCGCACGCCAACTAAATTACCAGGTACTTCCGTTTCTTGGTAATGATTCTAATGTTCATGAGAATATGATGCTGCCTAAATTCGATACATTTGTTTTGCTTACAAATGAAGGGCCTAGCTTGGAGAAGGATGAACATTTGAGCAAGAACAAGCATGGAGATGATGGCATGTGCAAGGGGAACAAGAATGGAGTTACAAGTGATGATTTCAGGACTTTGAAGCCACCATAATGGGTGCATGAAGCCTTGGACGAAATATACAAGATGCCACTTCATAAATTTCGTCCCGAGGCTATTCTAGGTGTTGCGTCACCTTATTATTGGGCCAGGCCCATGTAATTTCGAAATACATAAGTATAGGCTATTTTTAGAGTCCGTATGTGTGGGGAAACAAGAGATAGGGTTGATTTTGGACCCCTCCACCAATGATGAGGACATGACTACCTTGGATATGACAAAAAATATTACATATATGCATATTTGTCAGGTGATTTCTAGTGCAAACTATTCAATAATCTATTTATGTTATCCAGAACAAAAATACTTCACACACTTTTGTGTTTTGTCTAATTGCAGGTGTATGGGACATTTGTACAATCCACATATGAAGATAAGGAAGAAAGAGATGTTTATTTGCTGTCCAAAAAGTTCTCTCACGTCACTTTTGGCCCAAGAGAAGATAGAGTCCAAGTCTCTCACGTTCTGGATTCAGATTCGGACTGCACAGACGTACCTGACTCAAAACGCACACAAGTTTTTCATACGGACTCCGAATTGGGTGATTCTTTTTTTGTTGGAAACTAGATTTCGTGCACTTTCCAACCCAATTGAAATCACCTTCAAATTCGTCCGGAGCGTTGAGTTGTGGACGAAACAATCTGATGCTGCAGCAGAATCCGAGTCAAACTACAAGTCCAAAGGTGTTACATCACCTCCACTTGGGCCCATTGGCCTTGTACGACCTAGATTTAGTTTTAGGCTGCCTTGGGACGTCCTCCCACCTCCTTGGCCGCCACCCCATGCTCCTATATAAGTAGATCCATCTAGTAGCTTTTCCTTGGGATTTGTTTAGTTAAAAGTTAGCCATTGCAACTTCATGTACTTCGTTTGTGTCCAACGACCAGACCAAGACCGTTTACGGATCCCCACCTTTATCAATACTTCATATATACTCGCAATATTCAGATTGCTTTTATCATATTCTTGCTTGTTCTTCGATTGCTTGCAGGAGTAGACCTTTGATGAGGACATGACTACCTTGGATACGACCAAAAATATTGCATATATGCATATTTGTCAGGTGATTTCTAGTGCAAACTATTCAATAATCTATTTATGTTATCCAGAACAAAAATACTTCACACACTTTTGTGTTTTGTCTAATTGCAGGTGTATGGGACATTTGTACAATCCACATATGAAGATAAGGAAGAAAGAGATGTTTATTTGCTGTCCAAAAAGTTCTCTCACGTCACTTTTGGCCCAAGAGAAGATAGAGTCCAAGTCTCTCACGTTCTGGATTCAGATTCGGACTGCACAGACATACCTGACTCAAAACGCACACAAGTTTTTCATACGGACTCCGAATTGGGTGATTCTTTTTTTGTTGGAAACTAGATTTCGTGCACTTTCCAACCCAATTGGAATCACCTTCAAATTCGTCCGGAGCGTTGAGTTGTGGACGAAACAATCTGATGCTGCAGCAGAATCCGAGTCAAACTACAAGTCCAAAGGTGTTACATCACCTCCACTTGGGCCCATTGGCCTTGTACGACCTAGATTTAGTTTTAGGCTGCCTTGGGACATCCTCCCACCTCCTTGGCCACCACCCCTTGCTCCTATATAAGTAGATCCATCTAGTAGCTTTTCCTTGGGATTTATTTAGTTAAAAGTTAGCCATTGCAACTTCGTGTACTTCGTTTGTGTCCAACGACCAGACCAAAACCGCTTACGGATCCCCACCTTTATCAATACTTCATATATACTCGCAATATTCAGATTGCTTTTATCATATTCTTGCTTGTTCTTCGATTGCTTGCAGGAATAGACCTTCGTGGTCAGGTTGATTGTGCTCCGGCGTGGTCAATAACCTCTCAGAGTTGGTTTAGCGATTGCTAAGGCGCAACGTCGTGCACGTTTGTAGTCGGATCGTCAAAGTCATCTTCACCAAATCGATAGTTATCATCTCATCGAAAGATCGGGACACCTTTGCCTCTATCAAGTGGTATCAGTTTTCAGGTTGCTCGGTGAGAATTTCCAGTTTTCCTAGATTAGATTTATTTTCTTACCTATTGTCCAAGAAAAAGCCACAAAAAAGAGTTAGATCTATTCATCCTTGGTCCAAGCCAGTCTGAGCCTTTGCAATTTTTCTTTTCATTGCTTGCATAGTTGAATTATCGGTTGCATCGTCTTGTCGAGTTGCTGGTCTTAGTGTCTAGTTCGTTTAGAGTTTCGAGTTCTGTTCACATTAGTCACGCCACCGCTGCATTATTATCTCTTGCGCTGTCCACCACCCATCCATCAATTTCCACCACGTGCTACCCACCATTCATTGTCATAATAATAGTTGAGATCGTTCACATCTTCACTTGATCCAATCTGCATCTTATCTAGTTTGTTTTGGAAAGAGGGAGAAAAAAAAGAGAGAGAAAAAACGAGAGAAAAAAAAGAGAAAAAAAAAGTTAGAGAAAAAAAAAGGAAAAAAAATCAAAAAAATCGGCACAAACTTTTTCAGAGGAAAGTTGGAGACAAAGTTGTTGTATATCCTGCTTGTTTTTCATCATTATCTTCACTGCCGTTGTGATCTTCACTTATATCTTGCTGTCAAGAGCTACTTAGTATCCTTCATTGATGCTAGTTGTGCTACGCCATGACCTCATTAGTGTTCTAGGCTCGCGTCTCTAGTCCGGTCTAGCCTAGGACCAGCACAGTACCGTCGTTGAGCGTTTATTCAACATTGCATCTTTGAATTAATTATTGCTAATCTTTTGCTACCATATATAGCCAACCCAGCTCCACATATTTCTACACCGTGTATACGTACGCTCCCCTGGCAATCGCTTTACTCAATATTCGGAGTTACTTGACACCGCTGGTTGCCGATCACCGCCTGCTGCATGGTAAGAACTTGTAAGACATTACTATTAGCTTTACTGTGAGCGTTTTACCACCACATCCTAGTAGTTATAGGAACATTATTTTTGGATTTTGTTTCTTGTTCTACTAATCATGACAGGATCTAGAGTCAATTCATGGGCTTTGTCGATCGCGGGAGACGTGCCACCACCTTTGCAAATACCACAACCGTCACGAGAGGTGCACAAACATCCAAATGCACATGATCAGGTTAATGTATCTATACCACCATTTAATGGCCGTTTTAAACCTGCTTTATATATTGAATGGGAGTATGACATAAAAAATATATTTTCTTCCCATAATTTCGATGAACATAAAAAGGTTAAGGTTGCGGTTGGTTCTTTCACTGGTTATGCTTTGGTTTGGTGGAGTGAATATTGTCGGTTACACCCTGATTATATACCTACTACTTGGGATGATTTGAAACTTGCCATGCGACATACTTTCGTCCCTGCTTATTATACTCGTGACATGATTAAGAAGTTGCAACACTTAAAACAAGGTAGTGAAACTGTAACAAAATATTATGATGATTTACAAAATACCTTGTTGCATTCCTCTTTAGAAGAAAGTGAAGATGATTTTATGGATAGATTTTGGGGAGGATTAAACCGTGATATTCAAGAGATACTAATTCATGAAGAGTGTTATCCTATGGACCATTTGTTTCATCTTGCTTGCAAAGCTGACCAGGAAATAAAACGACGTGTTGGCCACGAGGAGAACAAGCGCACGGTGCACATTCCAAGAGTTGATATGATTGTTCCTTCAACTACTAGGTATACTATGACAACCACATCCGTTGTTGTCAGGACTACATCACCTCCACCATGTGACACATCGCCCCCGAGAGTGGCTACATCATCTGAGTTGATCATAAGAGGTAATGACAAAGGTACTGATCTTCCATCTCTACATGAGAATGATGAATGCCTTGTCAATTTGAATGCACCATCTGATGAGCTACCCACTACTATGATCACACCACCTATTTTAGAGGACTACGTTGATAATTTGACTTTGCCATGTGATCAAACAACTGAAATACCAACAATTTTGAGTGCACCCATTGAATTAACTATTGATGCAAAAGAACTAATGTTTAATCATTTTGATATGACCTCTAATCTTGGTGATGATTCTGTGTTGAATGACTTATTGCATGTTTGCTTATTTAAGCATGTTGTAGCATGTAAATTTGATGCAAGTAAGGTTTATTCACCAATGTTGGGATGGTTTAATGATGAACATTGTCAATCTTTTGAAATGAATAAGAGCTTCACTTATATGTGCAAACTGAGTTGCAATATTTTCATGCCTTCTACTTCTTGTGCTAATTTTTTGGCTTTAGATTTTATGAACTATGCAAGTTACTCATCTATTCATGTGTCATATATGCAAAAATCAAGGGAAGTAAAAATGGATGACATATACATATACAACATGTACACCTTGTCTCTTTTGTTAGCCACATTTCAGATTAAGCAACGCCGAGGACGGCTTTATTTTCAAGAAGGGGAGGATGATGAGGACATGACTACCTTGGATATGACCAAAAATATTGCATATATGCATATTTGTCAGGTGATTTCTAGTGCAAACTATTCAATAATCTATTTATGTTATCCAGAACAAAAATACTTCACACACTTTTGTGTTTTGTCTAATTGCAGGTGTATGGGACATTTGTACAATCCACATATGAAGATAAGGAAGAAAGAGATGTTTATTTGCTGTCCAAAAAGTTCTCTCACGTCACTTTTGGCCCAAGAGAAGATAGAGTCCAAGTCTCTCACGTTCTGGATTCAGATTCGGACTGCACAGACGTACCGGAATCAAAACGCACACAAGTTTTTCATACGGACTCCGAATTGGGTGATTCTTTTTTTGTTGGAAACTAGATTTCGTGCACTTTCCAACCCAATTGGAATCACCTTCAAATTCGTCCGGAGCGTTGATTTGTGGACGAAACAATCTGATGCTGCAGCAGAATCCGAGTCAAACTACAAGTCCAAAGGTGTTACATCACCTCCACTTGGGCCCATTGGCCTTGTACGACCTAGATTTAGTTTTAGGCTGCCTTGGGACATCCTCCCACCTCCTTGGCCACCACCCCTTGCTCCTATATAAGTAGATCCATCTAGTAGCTTTTCCTTGGGATTTGTTTAGTTAAAAGTTAGCCATTGCAACTTCGTGTACTTCGTTTGTGTCCAACGACCAGACCAAGACCGCTTACGGATCCCCACCTTTATCAATACTTCATATATACTCGCAATATTCAGATTGCTTTTATCATATTCTTGCTTGTTCTTTGATTGCTTGCAGGAATAGACCTTCGTGGTCAGGTTGATTGTGCTCCGGCGTGGTCAATAACCTCTCAGAGTTGGTTTAGCGATTGCTAAGGCGCAACGTCGTGCACGTTTGTAGTCGGATCGTCAAAGTCATCTTCACCAAATCGATAGTTATCATCTCATCGAAAGATCGGGACACCTTTGCCTCTATCAACCTTCGTGGTCAGGTTGACTGTGCTCCGGCGTGGTCAATAACCTCTCAGAGTTGGTTTAGCGAATGCTAAGGCGCAACGTCGTGCACGTTTGTAGTCGGATCGTCAAAGTCAACTTCCACCAAAGCGAAATGATGAGGACATCACTACCTTGGATATGACCAAAAATATTGCATATATGCATATTTGTCAGGTGATTTCTAGTGCAAACTATTCAATAATCTATTTATGTTATCCAGAACAAAAATACTTCACACACTTTTGTGTTTTGTCTAATTGCAGGTGTATGGGACATTTGTACAATCCACATATGAAGATAAGGAAGAAAGAGATGTTTATTTGCTGTCCAAAAAGTTCTCTCACGTCACTTTTGGCCCAAGAGAAGATAGAGTCCAAGTCTCTCGCGTTCTGGATTCAGATTCGGACTGCACAGACGTACCTGACTCAAAACGCACACAAGTTTTTCATACGGACTCCGAATTGGGTGATTCTTTTTTTGTTGGAAACTAGATTTCGTGCACATTCCAACCCAATTGGAATCACCTTCAAATTCGTCCGGAGCGTTGAGTTGTGGACGAAACAATCTGATGTTGCAGCAGAATCCGAGTCAAACTACAAGTCCAAAGGTGTTACATCACCTCCACTTGGGCCCATTGGCCTTGTACGACCTAGATTTAGTTTTAGGCTGCCTTGGGACGTCCTCCCACCTCCTTGGCCACCACCCCTTGCTCCTATATAAGTAGATCCATCTAGTAGCTTTTCCTTGGGATTTGTTTAGTTAAAAGTTAGCCATTGCAACTTCATGTACTTCGTTTGTGTCCAACGACCAGACCAGGACCGCTTACGGATCCCCACCTTTATCAATACTTCATATATACTCGCAATATTTAGATTGCTTTTATCATATTCTTGCTTGTTCTTCGATTGCTTGCAGGAATAGACCTTCGTGGTCAGGTTGATTGTGCTCCGGCGTGGTCAATAACCTCTCAGAGTTGGTTTAGCGATTGCTAAGGCGCAACGTCGTGCACGTTTGTAGTCGGATTGTCAAAGTCATCTTCACCAAATCGATAGTTATCATCTCATCGAAAGATCGGGACACCCCTTTGCCTCTATCACGAAATCCATCATCTCATCGCAAGACGGGACACCTTTGCCTCTATCAAGTGGTATCAGTTTTCAGGTTGCTCGGTGGGAATTTCCAGTTTTCCTAGATTAGATTTATTTTCTTACCTATTGTCCAAGAAAAAGCCACAAAAAAGAGTTAGATCTATTCATCCTTGGTCCAAGCCAGTCTGAGCCTTTGCAATTTTCTTTTCATTGCTTGCATAGTTGAATTATCGGTTGCATCGTCGTGTCGAGTTGCTGGTCTTAGTGTCTAGTTCATTTAGAGTTTTGAGTTCTGTTCACATTAGTCACGCCACCGCTGCATCATTATCTCTTCCGCTGTCCACCACCCATCCATCAATTTCCACCATGTGCTACCCACCATTCATTGTCATAATAATAGTTGAGATCGTTCACATCTTCACTTGATCCAGTCTGCATCTTATCTAGTTTGTTTTGGAAAGAGGGAGAAAAAAAGAGAGAGAAAAAACGAGAGAAAAAAAAGAGAAAAAAAAAGTCAGAGAAAAAAAAGGAGAAAAAAAAATCAAAAAAATCGGCACAAACTTTTTCAGAGGAAAGTTGAAGACAAAGTTGTTGTATATCCTGCTTGGCAGTTGTTTTTCATCATTATCTTCACTGCTGTTGTGATCTTCACTTATATCTTGCTGTCAAGAGCTACTTAGTATCCTTCATTGATGCTAGTTGTGCTACGCCGTGACCTCATTAGTGTTCTAGGCTCGCGTCTCTAGTCCGGTCTAGCCTAGGACCAGCACAGTACCGTCGTTTAGCGTTTATTCAACATTGCATCTTTGAATTGATTATTGCTAATCTTTTGCTACCATATATAGCCAACCCAGCTCCACATATTTCTACACCGTGTATACGTACGCTCCCCTGGCAATCGCTTTACTCAATATTCGGAGTTACTTGACACCGCTGGTTGCCGATCACCGCCTGCTGCATGGTAAGAACTTGTAAGACATTGATATTTGCTTTACTGTGAGCGTTTTACCACCACATCCTAGTAGTTACAGGAACATTATTTTTGGGTTTTGTTTCTTGTTCTACTAATCATGACAGGATCCAGAGTCAATTCATGGGCTTTGTCGATCGCGGGAGACGTGCCACCACCTTTGCAAATACCACAACCGTCACGAGAGGTGCACAAACATCCAAATGCACATGATCAGGTTAATGTATCTATACCACCATTTAATGGCCGTTTTAAACCTGCTTTATATATTGAATGGGAGTTCGACATAAAAAATATATTTGCTTCCCATAATTTCGATGAACATAAAAAGGTTAAGGTTGCGGTTGGTTCTTTCACTGGTTATGCTTTGGTTTGGTGGAGTGAATATTGTCGGTTACACCCTGATTATATACCTACTACTTGGGATGATTTGAAACTTGCCATGCGACATACTTTCGTCCCTGCTTATTATACTCGTGACATGATTAAGAAGTTGCAACACTTAAAACAAGGTAGTGAAACTATAACAAAATATTATGATGATTTACAAACTACCTTGTTGCATTCCTCCTTAGAAGAAAGTGAAGATGATTTTATGGATAGATTTTGGGGAGGATTAAACCGTGATATTCAAGAGATACTAATTCATGAAGAGTGTTATCCTATGGACCATTTGTTTCATCTTGCTTGCAAAGCTGAACAGGAAATAAAACAACGTGTTGGCCACGAGGAGAACAAGCGCACGGTGCACATTCCAAGAGTTGATATGATTGTTCCTTCAACTACTAGGCATACTATGACAACCACATCCGTTGTTGTCAGGACTACATCACCTCCACCATGTGACACATCGCCCCTGAGAGTGGCTACATCATCTGAGTTGATCATAAGAGGTAATGACAAAGGTACTGATCTTCCATCTCTACATGAGAATGATGAATGCCTTGTCAATTTGAATGCACCATCTGATGAGCTACCCACTACTTTGATCACACCACCTATTTTAGAGGACTATGTTGATAATTTGACTTTGCCATGTGATCAAACAACTGAAATACCAACAATTTTGAGTGCGCCCATTGAATTAACTATTGATGCAAAAGAACTAATGTTTAATCATTTTGATATGACCTCTAATCTTGGTGATGATTCTGTGTTGAATGACTTATTGCATGTTTGCTTATTTAAGCATGTTGTAGCATGTAAATTTGATGCAAGTAAGGTTTATTCACCAATGTTGGGATGGTTTAATGATGAACATTGTCAATCTTTTGAAATGAATAAGAGCTTCACTTATATGTGCAAACTGAGTTGCAATATTTTCATGCCTTCTACTTCTTGTGCTAATTTTTTGGCTTTAGATTTTATGAACTATGCAAGTTACTCATCTATTCATGTGTCATATATGCAAAAATCAAGGGAAGTAAAAATGGATGACATATACATATACAACATGTACACCTTGTCTCTTTTGTTAGCCACATTTCAGATTAAGCAACGCCGAGGACGGCTTTATTTTCAAGAAGGGGAGGATGATGAGGACATGACTACCTTGGATATGACAAAAAATATTGCATATATGCATATTTGTCAGGTGATTTCTAGTGCAAACTATTCAATAATCTATTTATGTTATCCAGAACAAAAATACTTCACACACTTTTGTGTTTTGTCTAATTGCAGGTGTATGGGACATTTGTACAATCCACATATGAAGATAAGGAAGAAAGAGATGTTTATTTGCTGTCCAAAAAGTTCTCTCACGTCACTTTTGGCCCAAGAGAAGATAGAGTCCAAGTCTCTCACGTTCTGGATTCAGATTCGGACTGCACAGACGTACCTGACTCAAAACGCACACAAGTTTTTCATACGGACTCCGAATTGGGTGATTCTTTTTTTGTTGGAAACTAGATTTCGTGCACTTTCCAACCCAATAGGAATCACCTTCAAATTCGTCTGGAGCGTTGAGTTGTGGACGAAACAATCTGATGCTGCAGCAGAATCCGAGTCAAACTACAAGTCCAAAGGTGTTACATTACCTCCACTTGGGCCCATTGGCCTTGTACGACCTAGATTTAGTTTTAGGCTGCCTTGGGACGTCCTCCCACCTCCTTGGCCGCCACCCCTTGCTCCTATATAAGTAGATCCATCTAGTAGCTTTTCCTTGGGATTTGTTTAGTTAAAAGTTAGCCATTGCAACTTCGTGTACTTCGTTTGTGTCCAACGACCAGACCAAGACCGCTTACGGATCCCCACCTTTATCAATACTTCATATATACTCGCAATATTCAGATTGCTTTTATCATATTCTTGCTTGTTCTTCGATTGCTTGCAGGAGTAGACCTTCGTGGTCAGGTTGACTGTGCTCCGGCGTGGTCAATAACCTCTCAGAGTTGGTTTAGCGATTGCTAAGGCGCAACGTCGTGCACGTTTGTAGTCAAATCGTCAAAGTCAACTTCCACCAAAGCGAAATCCATCATCTCATCGAAAGACGGGACACCTTTGCCTCTATCAAGTGGTATCAGTTTTCAGGTTGCTCGGTGAGAATTTCCAGTTTTACTAGATTAGATTTATTTTCTTACCTATTGTCCAAGAAAAAGACACAAAAAAGAGTTAGATCTATTCATCCTTGGTCCAAGCCACAAATCTAGTTTCCAACAAAAAAAGAATCACCCAATTCGGAGTCCGTATGAAAAACTTGTGTGCGTTTTGAGTCAGGTACGTCTGTGCAGTCCGAATCTGAATCCAGAACGTGAGAGACTTGGACTCTATCTTCTCTTAGGCCAAAAGTGACGTGAGAGAACTTTTTGGACAGCAAATAAACATCTCTTTCTTCCTTATCTTCATATGTGGAATGTACAAATGTCCCATACACCTGCAATTAGACAAAACACAAAAGTGTGTGAAGTATTTTTGTTCTGGATAACATAAATAGATTATTGAATAGTTTGCACTAGAAATCACCTGACAAATATGCATATATGCAATATTTTTTGTCATATCCAAGGTAGTCATGTCCTCATCAACCAAGGGCCATGAAATTCCCCCCCTCTTCCTCCATATATACAGCCCTTAGGGCATCGTTTAGACTTTGGGTTTTGTTTAGATTAAAGTTCGCCATAGCTACAACTTCGCGTACTTTGTTTGTGTTCAACGACCAGGCAAAGGCGTCATAGAACCCCACCTTGATCAATAAAGCTTTCCTCTTATATTCGCCATATCCAGATTAGAATCTTAGTTTCTTGCTTGTTCTTCGTTTGCCTGCAGGAAACAGACCTTCGTGGTCAGGTTGATCGTGCTCCAGCGTGGTCAATAACCTCTTGGAGTTGGTTTAGCAATTGCTAAGGCGCGACGTCCTCGCACGTTCATAGTCGGATCGTCAAAGTCGACTTCCTCCAAAACTATAGCCACCATCTCATCGAAAGACGGGACACCTTTGCCTCTATCACCTCTTGATGGAGGTAAAACTCTACTTCCTGCTTGATTGATATTGATGATATGAGTATTACAAGAGTTGATCTACCACGAGATCGTAGAGGCTAAACCTTAGAAGCTAGCCTATGATGATTATGATTGTTCTGATCCTCCCTATACGGACCAAACCCTCCGGTTTATATAAACACCGGAGGGGGCTAGGGTTTACACAGAGTCGGTTACAAAGAAGGAGATCTAATATCCGGATCGCCAAGCTTGTCTTCCACGCAAAGAAGAGTCCCATCCGGACACGGGACGAATTCTTAAGTCTTGTATCTTCATGGTCCAACAGTCCGGCCAAATATATAGTCCGGCTGTCCGGATACCCCCTAATCCAGGACTCCCTCACCACCCCCAGAAGAAAGCAATCAAGAAGTCTCGACAGGGCCTGCCGGTACTCACGGAGGCGAGTAACACCTCATCAACCACTCCCCTACGACCCACGTCGTGGATCAGTGTAGTGTCAAGCCGTGAAGTGATTAAGTGGCAACCAGTCGCCACATGGCAGCCCCTTTCTGCAGGAAAACCTACAAATGACACCCGTCATGCGAAGTGTCGAACAAGCAGGCATGGAGATGGCAGAATAAGCCCGGCAAGGCTTGCCGGGCAAGCAATGATGTAACATTCAGTGGCGCATTCAGTGCGCCCTATCAGCCTGTAGAGTTAGGTATGATAGCAGTGTTTGCTATCTTATCAAGTGTATAATGACTGATTTGCCATTGTGTGTGACCCCTTTAATCTATAAAAGAAGGCCCATGGCAACAGTAGAAGGGGGTCAGCTAGAGAGGCTGGACAGTTGATAGAGGCAAAGGTGTCCCGTCTTTCGATGAGATGGTGGATTTCGCTTTGGTGGAAGTCGACTTTGACGATCCGACTACGAACGTGCGAGGACGTCGCGCCTTAGCAATCGCTAAACCAACTCCGAGAGGTTATTGACCACGCCGGAGCACGATCAACCTGACCACGAGGGTCTGTTTCCTGCGAGCAAACGAAGAACAAGCAAGAAACTAAGATTGCAATCTGGATATTGCGAATATAAGATGAAAGCTTTATTGATCAAGGTGGGGTTCTGTGACGCCTTTGTCTGGTCGTTGAACACAAACGAAGTACGCGAAGTTGCAGCTATGGCGAACTTTTAATCTAAACAAAACCCAAAGTCTAAACGGTGCCCTAAGGGCTGTATATATGGAGGAAGAGAGGGGAATTTCGTGGCCCTTGGTGGAGGGGTCCGAAATCAACCCTATCTCTTGTTTCCCCACACATACGGACTCTAAACATAGCCTATACTTATGTATTTCGAAATTACATGGGCCTGGCCCAATAAAAAGGTGACGCAGCACCTATAATAGCCTCTGGACGAAATTTATGAAGTGGCATCTTGTATATTTCGTCCAAGGCTTCATGCACTCTTATGGTGGCTTCAAAGTCCTGAAATCATCACTTGTAACTCCGTTCTGGTTCCCCTTGCGCATGGCATCATCTCCATGCTTGCTCTTGCTCCAATGTCCATCCTTCTCCAAGCTAGGCCCTTCATTTGTAAGCAAAACAAATGTATCCAATTTAGGCAGCATCATATTCTCATGAACATTAGAATCATTACCAAGAAACGAAAGTACCTGATAATTTAATTGGCGTGCGCGAGCTCTAGTAATTGGTCCAGTATATGTAGCAGTAGGGGCTGTGGGTGTAACAATGGTATTGATGTCCTCATCATCCTCCCCTTCTTGAAATGAAGTCGTCCTCGACGAAAGCTCATCTTCCTCACCCAAATAAGGCTTCAAATCTGCAATGTTAAAAGTGGGACTAACCCCAAAATCTGCAGGCAGCTCAAGTTTATATGCATTATCATTTACTTTCTCCAACACCTTAAAGGGACCAGCAGCACGTGGCATTAGCTTTGATTTGCGCAAATCAGGAAATCTATCCTTACGCAAATGTAACCAAACAAGATCTCCAGGTGCAAACACAACATGTTTTCTACCCTTATCTCCAGCAAGTTTATATTTAGCATTCATACGCTCAATGTTTTCCTTAGTTAACTCATGCATTTTTAAAATCAATTCAGCACGTTCTTTAGCATCAAAATTAACCTTCTCCGAAGATGGAAGAGGCAACAAATCAATAGGTGCACGAGGTAGGAAACCATACACAACTTCAAAAGGGCACATCTTAGTAGTAGAATGCAATGAACGATTATAAGCAAATTCAATATGAGGCAAGCATTCCTCCCACATTTTCTTATTATTCTTCAAAACAGCCCTAAGCATAGTAGACAATGTTCTATTGACTACTTCAGTTTGTCCATCAGTTTGGGGGTGACAAGTAGTACTAAAAAGCAGTTTAGTCCCCAACTTAGCCCATAAACATCTCCAAAAGTGGCTAAGAAATTTAGTATCACGATCTGAAACAATAGTATTTGGCACACCATGCAAGCGAATAATTTCACGAAAGAACAAATCAGCAACATTAACAGCATCATCGCTTTTATGACATGGTATAAAGTGTGCCATTTTCGAGAATCTATCCACGACAACAAATATGCTATCCCTCCCCTTCTTTGTTCGAGGTAAACCTAAAACAAAGTCCATAGATATATCCTCCCAAGGAACACTAGGTACAGGCAAAGGCATATATAAACCATGAGGATTGAGTCGTGACTTAGCTTTTTGACATGTAGTGCAGCGAGCAACAAAACGCTCAACATCCCGTCTCATCTTTGGCCAAAAGAAATGTGTAGCAAGTACGTCCTCCGTCTTCTTCACGCCAAAGTGTCCCATTAATCCTCCCCCATGCGCCTCCTGCAACAGCAAAAGACGAACGGAGCTAGCTGGAATGCATAGCTTGTTAGCACGAAACACAAATCCATCGTTAACGACAAACTTGTTCCACATTCTTCCTTCTTTACAATTCTCCATTACATCTTTAAAATCAGCATCATGCACATATTGATCTTTGATGGTCTCCAAACCAAATATTTTGAAGTCAAGTTGTGAAAGCATAGTATAGCGACGAGACAATGCATCAGCAATAACATTTTCTTTTCCCTTCTTGTGTTTAATGACATAAGGGAAAGTCTCAATAAATTCAACCCATTTAGCATGTCTACGATTCAGTTTAGCTTGACTTTTAATATGTTTCAAAGATTCATGATCAGAATGTATAACAAATTCTTTGGGCCATAAATAATGTTGCCATGTTTCTAAAGTCCGAACAAGAGCATATAATTCTTTATCATAAGTAGAATAATTCAGACTAGGCCCACTCAATTTTTCAGAAAAGTATGCAACGGGTTTGCCATCTTGTAATAACACACCTCCTAATCCAATTCCACTAGCATCACATTCAAGCTCAAAAGTCTTATTAAAATCAGGAAGTTGGAGTAAAGGAGCATGTGTCAACTTATCTTTCAATACCGTGAAGGCTTCTTCCTGTGCGGTACCCCAAATAAAAGGCACATCTTTCTTTGTAAGCTCATTGAGAGGTGCAGCAATGGTGCTGAAATCTCTCACAAAACGCCTATAGAATCCAGCGAGGCCAAGAAAACTCCTCACTTGTGTGACCGTTTTGGGCTGCGGCCAACTCTCAATAGCTTCAATCTTGGCTTTATCAACTTCAATTCCCTGTGGAGTAACAACATAGCCAAGAAAAGATACTCGGTCGGTGCAAAAGGTGCACTTCCCAAGGTTACCAAACAAACGTGCATCACGTAGAGCAATAAAAACAGCACGTAAATGTTCCAAATGTTCTTCCAAAGATTTGCTATAAATCAGTATATCATCAAAATAGACTACCACAAATCGTCCAATGAAAGCACGTAAAACTTCGTTCATTAATCTCATGAAAGTACTAGGTGCATTAGTTAACCCAAAAGGCATGACTAACCACTCATATAAACCAAACTTAGTTTTAAATGCTGTTTTCCATTCATCACCCAATTTCATACGAATTTGATGGTATCCACTACGCAAATCAACTTTGGAGAATATTGTAGAGCCACTCAATTCATCAAGCATATCATCTAGCCTAGGAATAGGATGACGATAACGAATAGTAATATTATTAATGCCTCTACAATCAACACACATACGTGACGTACCATCCTTTTTAGGCACGAGTATAATAGGAACAGCACAAGGACTAAGAGATTCGCGTATATAACCTTTGTCGAGTAGCTCCTGTACTTGACGCATAATCTCCTTCGTCTCCTCTGGATTGGTACGGTATGGTGCACGGTTGGGTAGCGATGCACCGGGAATTAAGTCAATTTGATGCTCAATCCCTCGAATGGGTGGTAATCCCGGTGGCACGTCTTGTGGAAAGACGTCAGCGAACTCCTGCATAATGTTAGTGACAGCAGGGGGCAAAGAGGAAGGCACGTCCTCGAATGAAAATAATGCCTCTTTGCACACAAAAGCATAGCAAACAGAGTTGCTGAAATCTAGCTCATCAATATCAGATTTGGTGGCAAATAAACATGCACTTTTCAATTTAATTTCAGAAGCAACACTAGATGGTTTATTATTAGGCTTCATTTGTTGCTCAAATTCTTTTGCCACAATCTGATTTTCACTCTTATGCTTCTCCTGTTTTGCTTTATTAGCTCTATTAATATCATCTTTCAAAATAGAATCAGGAGTCATAGGAAGCAAAGTAATATTTTTATCCTTATGAACAAGAGTATAATGATTGTTTCTACCATGGTGTACAGCATTTTTATCAAATTGCCATGGTCTACCAAGTAATAAGGAACATGCTTGCATAGGTACCACATCACAATCAACATAATCAGCATATGTAGAGATACTAAAATGCACACGAACAGTACGTGTTACCTTAACCTTGCCGCTATTGTTAAACCATTGGATGTAGTAAGGATGTGGATGTGGTCTTGTGGTGAGAGAAAGCTTCTCCACCATCTCCATGCTAGCCAAGTTGTTGCAACTCCCTCCATCTATGATCACGCGAACAGAACGTTCCTTCACAACTCCCTTTGTATGGAACAAATTATGCCTCTGATTTTGCTCAGCTTGTGTAACCTGCACACTCAAAACACGTTGAGCAACTAAACATTCATACCTGTCAGCATCTTCAGGAGCCATGTATTGCGTCTCATGATCAGAATCGTCTCCACCGTGTTCGTCACGTGTAATAAGAGCCAAAGTCTCCTCATCATAGTCACTAGCGGACTCATACCCACCATCCTCAGTAACAATCATCACACGCTTAGATGGGCATTCTCTCGCATAATGACCTCCACCCTTGCAACGTCGACAAATAATATCATGTGTTTGCCCTGTTGATGCCATGGATGAAGAAGAGCTCTTTGCAGGCCCAGAAGGTGTGCTCTTGGCAGATAATGGTGATTGTGCCTGCTTTATTATATCACGGTTGGAGGTGGCAGCCGACGGAGGCACCGGTGTAGCAGAACGTGTGGAAGTAGATGATGCACGTGGTGTCCATGATGAAGGTCGACCTGCAGAAAAGTTAGTCCGCGCCAATGCCTGTCGATCCTGCACTTCACGTTCAGCTTTACAAGCAAGATGGAATAAACGAGTGATATTAGTATACTCCTTATAGTCTAGAATGGTCTGAATCTCTCTATTTAATCCACCCAGAAAACGTGCAAGCATAGCTTCATTCTCCTCAACAATACCACATCTAATCATGCCAGTTTGTAATTCCTGATAATATTCTTCTACAGAATTTTTTCCTTGTCTTAAACGCTGTAATTTTTGAAGCAATTCACGTTGATAATATGGTGGAACCCAACGAGTACGCATAGCAGTTTTCAAAGCAGCCCAAGTAGCGGGAATAGGATATAATCTACAATGTTCAGACCACCATACACATGCAAAACTAGTGAAAGCACAAACAGCAGCAGCAACCCGTCTCTCCTCGGGATATTGTAAACATGTAAAACGTTGTTCAGTTTCTAACTCCCAAGTAAGATATATATCAGGAACATATCTACCCTCAAATGGTGGAATATTCAATTTCAGTTTAGGAATATGGACATCATCTCGTACCTGAGGTGGTGGTGCAGGCCTACCATTACGAATATATACCTGAGGTCGACCTGGTGGTGGTGGTGCTGGTGGCTGCACGTAGTGCTGATTTTGATCAACCTCATCCTCATAATCGCCCACATCCTCATCATCCTCCTGGGTACCAGCAGCAGCAGTAGCAGGGGCCAAAGAAGCATCAACAACATGAACAGCAGCACCAGAAGTTTGGCCATCCTCAATAGGAACACGCCTCGCTCGTCCATACTGATTCGAAAGGATGCGTTGTTGTTGTTGTTGTTGTTGTTGGAGAGGTGCGTTAGGTGCAGCGGGTGGTGGTGGTGGAAGACGCGCAAGCAATTCATTAAATTTGTTATCGAGCTTTGTTTCGAACGTCTTCTCCATGCCATCTATCTTCTCCATGGCCTCTTCAAATCTGTTTAGCACATCTTGCACCTGTCCACTCATCATTTGCTGAAACTTATCATGAAGCTCCTTGTTCGATAAATTCTCCCAGTCAGTCACGTCGGCTTGTGATCCTGGCATGGTTAGCAGCAATAGAAACACACAAGAATATGATCCTACAGACTACGAACAAGTGGTGGTGGTGGGTGTCACAAATCCTTCAAGCAAAACTCAAATTCTTACCAGTTCTTACCCAGCAGCAGGCGGTGATCGGCAACCGTTGTAGTCAAAAACTCTCAAAGCTTGGATAGAGCGAGTACCAGGGAGAGTCAAACGCACGACGTAGAATGTATGTGGAGCTGGGAAGGCTTATAATATGGTAGCAAAAAGGATCAGCAATAATCAATTCAGAGATGCAAAGTTGAATAAACGCTCAACGACGGTACTGTGCTGGTCCTAGGCTAGACCGTGCTAGAGACGCGAGCCTAGAACACTAACAAAATCACGGCGCTGCACGTAAACAAGGGAAAAGCACACTCTGGATTTTTTTTTTTGCTCTTTGTTTTTTTTTTTTTTTTGCGCTCTTTTTTTTTTTTTTGCGCTGCTCTTTTTTTTTTTTTTTTTTTTTTTTTTTGCGAAAAATCACTATAATGGCGAGTGTCTCAAAACTCTTCCTAGGTCAAACTGACAGGATGGGCACGAAATTTTTTCGACCAATTTTTTTTTTTTCGATTTTTCGACTGCCCGGACCCAAAAACTGGAAACGGGTCAAAAAAAACTTCCTATAATGGCACCTGTCTCAAAACACTCAGAAACACCTAAAAATAGGATAGCCAGAAATTTTTTCGAAAAATGCGTTTTCGAAAAATTTTGGGCCTAAACGGAGCGTGGTTTCCAGACTCTTTTTTTTTTTTTTTTTTTTTTTTTTTTTTTTTTTTTTTCGAAACCTACTCCGGCAAGGAAACACGAATCGGAAACTAGATGGATCCCGAAAACAAACCTAATAAACAAGGAACTCGGATTGGTGGTGGTTATATGGTGGTGGTATATGGCAGCGGTGGTGGTAGCGGTGGTAGTATATGGATATGGATCGGTGGTGGTATATGGACACGGATTGGTGGTGGTATATGGATATGGATTCGGAGTGGTGGTGGTAGATGGCAGGGGCGATGATGATGGTGCAGCGGCGGCGTGACAACTTATGACCAGAACTCGAAACTCTAAAAGACTAGACTCTAAGACCAGCAACTAGACCGACGATGCAACCGCAAATTCAACAAAGCAAAACCCTAAAAAGATTATGCAAAGGCTCAGATTGGTTCGGATATGATGAACTAACCCTAAATTTTTTTTGTGGCTTTTTCGTGGACTATAGGTATGAAGAACAGACTCGATCGAAACTACGAAAAACTGGAAAATCTCACCGAGCAACCTGGAAATCTGATACCACTTGATAGAGGCAAAGGTGTCCCGTCTTTCGATGAGATGGTGGATTTCGCTTTGGTGGAAGTCGACTTTGACGATCCGACTACGAACGTGCGAGGACGTCGCGCCTTAGCAATCGCTAAACCAACTCCGAGAGGTTATTGACCACGCCGGAGCACGATCAACCTGACCACGAGGGTCTGTTTCCTGCGAGCAAACGAAGAACAAGCAAGAAACTAAGATTGCAATCTGGATATTGCGAATATAAGATGAAAGCTTTATTGATCAAGGTGGGGTTCTGTGACGCCTTTGTCTGGTCGTTGAACACAAACGAAGTACGCGAAGTTGCAGCTATGGCGAACTTTTAATCTAAACAAAACCCAAAGTCTAAACGGTGCCCTAAGGGCTGTATATATGGAGGAAGAGAGGGGAATTTCGTGGCCCTTGGTGGAGGGGTCCGAAATCAACCCTATCTCTTGTTTCCCCACACATACGGACTCTAAACATAGCCTATACTTATGTATTTCGAAATTACATGGGCCTGGCCCAATAAAAAGGTGACGCAGCACCTATAATAGCCTCTGGACGAAATTTATGAAGTGGCATCTTGTATATTTCGTCCAAGGCTTCATGCACTCTTATGGTGGCTTCAAAGTCCTGAAATCATCACTTGTAACTCCGTTCTGGTTCCCCTTGCGCATGGCATCATCTCCATGCTTGCTCTTGCTCCAATGTCCATCCTTCTCCAAGCTAGGCCCTTCATTTGTAAGCAAAACAAATGTATCCAATTTAGGCAGCATCATATTCTCATGAACATTAGAATCATTACCAAGAAACGAAAGTACCTGATAATTTAATTGGCGTGCGCGAGCTCTAGTAATTGGTCCAGTATATGTAGCAGTAGGGGCTGTGGGTGTAACAATGGTATTGATGTCCTCATCAACAGTTAGAAGCCCATATGATGCGGAGCATCCCTCGTCCATCCACATGGATACGCCATCACCATCGCAAGCACCGAGAGGACCGGTGACAAGAGCACGTGCACGCAACATCGACAACGAGGTCACTTCCTTCCTCTTCGAGTCTTGTTCGGAATCGCATATGAATTGGGTCCTCCCTCAAACGGAGGTGTTATGCTTTCTTAGGTACTTGGGAGATCGTCACGAGGAACACGGAGGGAAACACCAAGTTCACCCGGAGACACATGCACCTACGGTCGAGGAGAAGGAGGAGAGGAGCGACAAGAGAGAAGACGGTGAAGAACTGGAGCACCAGGACACTCCGGGTGCCCGGCCACTTTGGGCCCGGGTGCCCGGCCTCAACCTGGGCGCGGCCCCTGCCAGCCCCGGGTGACGGCCATATGGGCCCGGGTGCCCGCCCCCCCCCCCCCCCCCTGGGCGTTGCCCCAGCCGGCCCCGGTGCCCGGCCATGGAGGCCCGGGTGCCCGGCACTCTCGCCCGCCGCCTGCCACCTCCCCCGGGTGCCCGGGCCACCACCCCCGGGTGCCCGGCCTCTTCAGTGCCAAGGGCGCGGCCCCCTGGTTGGTCCGGGTGCCCGGCACCTCGCACCCCGGGTGCCCGGCCCCGCCCCCGATGCCTCCCTCTGACCGGACCGGGTGCCCGGTCACTCGCACTCTGGGTGCCCGGACCCCTCCGCGTGCCTGCGTGCACTTTTTGGGTTCTGACCCTTGTATCTCCCTCTCCCTCTATTTCGTCCCTAGACTATAAGTACCTCACTCCTAGCTCATTTGTGGGATAGCTAAGAATAGACACAAATCATAGAGCTTAGCTCATGTACCTCCCCTTGTAGGATTCCTCTTGAGAGAGAAGACTCCATTGGAGTACAAGACCTCCATTGGAGAAGATCCCTAGGGATTCAAGGCCCCCTTGAGGAAAGGATCTACCAAGATCATCAAGCCCTCATATCCTTCATAGGATTTGGGATGAACTCTAACATGTATCTTGTTTCCCTTTGATTGTTCATGTACCTTGTGGATCTTGTGTGATTGTTGGTCTAGTGGATGTGTGATTGGACTTGTTCTTGAGTGCTCCTCTTGTTTTCTCTCTTGTGTTCATCTGGTTCTTGGGGATTCCCCCTCCAATCCATGAAAGATCTCCACTTAGGGTTCCACCCTACAACATCTTGGTATCATGAGCCACGTTTATCACAAAATTGGAGCCCCCCTCTATGTTTTCTAGCCTAATTTTGTGTGTTCTTCCCCAATTTCGAAAATTCCCCACCAAAAATAGCCCCAATTTTTTTTGTGATTTGTTGTTTTGATGAGATTTTGTTGGATTTGATCCATGGATTTGCTTGGTTTCAAGTGGATCTAGCATTGCCCCATCCATCTCCACCTTTCTGATAGAGGCAAAGGTGTCTCGTCTTTCGATGAGATGGTGGCTATCGTTTTGGAGGAAGTCGACTTTGACGATCCGACTATGAACGTGCGAGGACGTCGCGCCCTAGCAATCGCTAAACCAACTCCAAGAGGTTATTGACCACGCCGGAGCACGATCAACCTGACCACGAAGGTTTGTTTCCTGCAGGCAAATGAAGAACAAGCAAGAAACTAAGATTGCAATCTGGATATTGCGAATATAAGAGGAAAGCTTATTGATCAAGGTGGGGTTCTGTGACGCCTTTGTCTGGTCGTTGAGCACAAACGAAGTACGCGAAGTTGCAGCTATGGCGAACTTTAATCTAAACAAAACCCAAAGTATAAACGATGCCCTAAGGGCTGTATATATGGAGGAAGAGGGGGGAATTTCATGGCCCTTGGTGGAGGGGTCCGAAATCAACCCTATCTCTTGTTTCCCCACACATACGGACTCTAAAAATAGCCTATACTTATGTATTTCGGAATTACATGGGCCTGGCCCAATAAAAAGGTAACGCAGCACCTATAATAACCTCGGGACGAAATTTATGAAGTGTCATCTTGTATATTTCGTCCAAGGCTTCATGCACCCATTATGGTGGCTTCAAAGTCCTGAAATCATCACTTGTAACTCCGTTCTTGTTCCCCTTGCGCATGGCATCATCTCCATGCTTGTTCTTGCTCCAATGTTCATCCTTCTCCAAGCTACGCCCTTCATTTGTAAGCAAAACAAATGTATCCAATTTAAGCAGCATCATATTCTCATGAACATTAGAATCATTACCAAGAAACGAAAGTACCTGATAATTTAATTGGCATGCGCGAGCTCTAGTAATTGGTCCCGTATATGTAGTAGTAGGGGCTGTGGGTGTAACAATGGTATTGATGCCCTCATCATATTCTACATGCTGCGTCACCTTATTATTCGGCCAGGTGGAGGGGTCCGAAATCAACCCTATCTCTTGTTTCCCCACACATACGGACTCTAAAAATAGCCTATACTTATGTATTTCGGAATTATATGGGCCTGGCCCAATAATAAGGTGACGCAGCATGTAGAATATGATGAGGACATCAATACTATTGTTACACCCACAGCCCCTACTGCTACATATACGGGACCAATTACTAGAGCTCGCGCACGCCAATTAAATTATCAGGTACTTTCGTTTCTTGGTAATGATTCTAATGTTCATGAGAATATGATGCTGCTTAAATTGGATACGTTTGTTTTGCTTACAAATGAAGGGCCTAGCTTGGAGAAGGATGAACATTGGAGCAAGAACAAGCATGGAGATGATGCCATGCGCAAGGGGAACAAGAACGGAGTTACAAGTGATGATTTCAGGACTTTGAAGCCACCATAATGGGTGCATGAAGCCTTGGACGAAATATACAAGATGACACTTCATAAATTTCGTCCCGAGGCTATTATAGGTGCTGCGTCACCTTTTTATTGGGCCAGGCCCATGTAATTTCGAAATACATAAGTATAGGCTATTTTTAGAGTCCGTATGTGTGGGGAAACAAGAGATAGGGTTGATTTCGGACCCCTCCACCAAGGGCCACGAAATTCCCCCTCTCTTCCTCCATATATACAGCCCTTAGGGCACGGTTTAGACTTTGGGTTTTGTTTAGATTAAAAGTTCGCCATAGCTGCAACTTCGCGTACTTCGTTTGTGTTCAACGACCAGACAAAGGCGTCACAGAACCCCACCTTGATCAATAAAGCTTTCATCTTATATTCGCAATATCCAGATTGCAATCTCAGTTTCTTGTTAGTTCTTCGTTTGCTCGCAGGAAACAGACCCTCGTGGTCAGGTTGATCGTGCTCCGGCGTGGTCAATAACCTCTCGGAGTTGGTTTAGCGATTGCTAAGGCGCGACGTCCTCGCACGTTCGTAGTCGGATCGTCAAAGTCGACTTCCACCAAAGCGAAAATCCATCATCTCATCGAAAGACGGGACACCTTTGCCTCTATCAAGTGGTATCAGATTTCCAGGTTGCTCGGTGAGATTTTAAAGTTTTTCGTAGTTTAGATCGAGTCTGTTCTTCATACCTATAGTCCACGAAAAAGCCAAAAAAAAATTAGGGTTAGTTCATCCCATCCGAACCAATCTAAGCCTTTGCATAATCTTTTCTGTATTTGCTTTGTTGAATTTGCGGTTGCATCGTCATGTCAAGTTGCTGGTCTTAGCGTCTAGTCTTTTAAAGTTTCGAGTTCTGTTCACAGGTTGTCACGTCGCCGCTGCCATATACCACCACCACATATTCACCGCCAATCCGAATCCATATACGCCACCACATATCCGCCGCCATCACGCCCATCCGAGTCCACCTGCAACATATATCCGCCACCAGTCCGAGTTCCACCAGATTCATCTCCGCCACCAGTCCGAGTTCCACCAGATTCATCTCCGCCACCAGTCCGAGTTCCACCAGATTCATCTCCGCCACCAGTCCTAGTCCGAGTCCAGTAATTGTTGCATTGTTTTCGATTTCCAGATCACGCGATACTCCGAGTCGTGACAGCGGAGGACTCCCCAACTTCCGAGCCGGGAAGTCTGGAAAATTCTGGCTAGGCAGTTTTTAGACCATTTGTAGACTTTTTCAAAAAAAAATTGTTGCGGAGCAAAAAGAAAAAAACGAGGGAAAAAAAGTGCAAAAAAAAAAGAGAAAAAAAATTCAGAGTGTGCTCCTCCCTTGTTTACGTGCCGCGCCGTGATTTTGTTGGTGTTCTAGGCTCGCGTCTCTAGCACAGTCTAGCCTAGGACCAGCACAGTACCGTCGTTGAGCGTTTATTCAACTTTGCATCTCTGAATTGATTATTGCTGACCCTTTTTGCTACCATATTATAAGCCTTCCCGGCTCCACATACATCTATGTCGTGCGTTGGACTCTCCCTGGTAATCGCTCTATCCAAGCTTTGAGAGTTTTGACTACAACGGTTGCCGATCACCGCCTGCTGCTGGGTAAGAACTGGTAAGAATTTGAGATTTGCTTGACGGGTTTGTGATATACCACCACCACTTCTTAGTACTCTGTAGGATCATATTCTTCTGTGTTTCTATTTGCTGCTAACCATGGTAGGATCACAAGCCGATGAGACTGATTGGGAGAACCTGACGAACAAACAGCTACATGATAAATTTCAGCAAATGATGAGTGGACAGGTGCAAGATGTGCTAAACAGATTTGACGAGGCCATGGAGAAGATAGATGGCATTGAGAAGACGTTTGAAACAAAGCTTGATAGCAAGTTTGATGAATTGCTCGTGCGTTTTCCACAACCACCGCCGGCTGCACCTATCGCACCTCTGCAACGACAACAACTACGCCCCCTTCCGAATCAGTATGGACGAGCTCAGCGTGTTCCTATTGAGCTAGGACAAAATTCTGGTGTCGCTGCTACTGCTGTTGGTGCTTCTTTGGCTCCTGCTACTACTGCTGCTGGTACCGAGGAGGATGATTATGTGGGAGATTACGAGGATGAGGTTGATTAACATCAGAACTACGTGCAACCACCAGCACCACAACCACCAGGTCGTCCACATGCAAATAATGGCAATGTTAGGGCTCCCCCTTAGGTACGAGATCATGACCATCTCCCTAAACTGAAATTGAATATTCCACCATTTGAGGGTAGATATGTTCCTGATATATATCTTACTTGGGAGTTAGAAACTGAACAACGATTTACATGTTTACAATATCCTGAGGAGAGACGTGTTCCTGTTGCTGTTTGTGCTTTCACTAGCTTTGCATGTGTTTGGTGGTCTGAACATTGTAGATTATATCCTGTTCCAGCTACTTGGGCTGCTTTGAAAACTGCTATGCGTACTCGTTGGGTTCCACCATATTATCAACGTGAATTACTTCAAAAATTGCAGCGCTTAAGACAAGGAAAAAATTCTGTAGAAGAATATTATCAGGAATTACAAACTGGCTTGATTAGATGTGGCATTGTTGCGGAGAATGAAGCTATGCTTGCACGTTTTCTGGGTGGATTAAATAGAGATATTCAGACCATTCTAGACTATAAGGATTATAGTAATATCACTCGTTTATTCCATCTTGCTTGTAAAGCTGAACGTGAAGTGCAGGATCGACAGGCATTGGCGCGCACTAACTTTTCTGCAGGTCGACCTTCATCATGGACACCACGTGCATCATCTACTTCCACTGCACCATCACCTCCTTCAGGTGCCACCTCCAACCGTGATACAAGAAAGCAGGCACAACCACCACTATCTGCCAAGAGCACACCTGCCGGGCCTGCACAGAGCTCTTCTTCTTCCATGGCGTCAACAGGGCACACAAGTGATATTATTTGTCGTCGTTGTAAGGGAAGAGGACATTTTGCGAGAGAATGCAAATCTCAGCGTGTGATGATTGCTACTGAGGATGGTGGATATGAGTCCGCTAGTGACTATGACGAGGAGACTTTGGCTCTTATTACACGTGAAGAACATGGTGGAGATGATTCTGATCATGAGACGCAATACATGGCTCCTGAAGACGCTGACAGGTATGAATGTTTAGTTGCTCAACGTGTTTTGAGTGTGCAGGTCACACAAGCTGAGCAAAATCAGAGGCACAATTTGTTCCATACCAAGGGAGTTGTGAAGGAACGTTCTGTGCGCGTCATCATAGACGGAGGTAGCTGCAACAACTTGGCTAGCATGGAGATGGTGGAGAAGCTTTCTCTCATCACAAGACCACATCCACATCGTTACTACATCCAATGGTTCAACAACAGCGGCAAGGTTAAGGTAACACGTACTGTTCGTGTGCATTTTAGTATCTCTACATATGCTGATTATGTTGATTGTGATGTGGTACCTATGCAAGCATGTTCCTTATTACTTGGTAGACCATGGCAATTTGATAAAAATGCTGTACACCATGGTAGAAACAATCATTATACTCTTGTTCATAAGGATAAAAATATTACTTTGCTTCCTATGACTCCTGATTCTATTTTGAAAGATGATATTAATAGAGCTAATAAAGCAAAACAGGAGAAGAATAAGAGTGAAAATCAGATTGTGGCAAAAGAATTTGAGCAACAAATGAAGCCTAATAATAAACCATCTAGTGTTGCTTCTGAAATTAAATTGAAAAGTGCATGTTTATTTGCCACCAAATCTGATATTGATGAGCTAGATTTCAGCAAATCTGTTTGCTATGCTTTTGTGTGCAAAGAGGCATTATTTTCATTCGAGGACGTGCCTTCCTCTTTGCCCCCTGCTGTCACTAACATTATGCAGGAGTTCGCTGACGTCTTTCCACAAGACGTGCCACCGGGATTACCACCCATTCGAGGGATTGAGCATCAAATTGACTTAATTCCCGGTGCATCGCTACCCAACCGTGCACCATACCGTACCAATCCAGAGGAGACGAAGGAGATTATGCGTCAAGTACAGGAGCTACTCGACAAAGGTTATATACGCGAATCTCTTAGTCCTTGTGCTGTTCCTATTATACTAGTGCCTAAAAAGGATGGTACGTCACGTATGAGTGTTGATTGTAGAGGCATTAATAATATTACTATTCGTTATCGTCATCCTATTCCTAGGCTAGATGATATGCTTGATGAATTGAGTGGCTCTACAATATTCTCCAAAGTTGATTTGCGTAGTGGATACCATCAAATTCGTATGAAATTGGGTGATGAATGGAAAACAGCATTTAAAACTAAGTTTGGTTTATATGAGTGGTTAGTCATGCCTTTTGGGTTAACTAATGCACCTAGTACTTTCATGAGATTAATGAACGAAGTTTTACGTGCTTTCATTGGACGATTTGTGGTAGTCTATTTTGATGATATACTAATTTATAGCAAATCTTTGGAAGAACATTTGGAACATTTACGTGTTGTTTTTATTGCTCTACGTGATGCACGTTTGTTTGGTAACCTTGGGAAGTGCACCTTTTGCACCGACCGAGTATCTTTTCTTGGCTATGTTGTTACTCCACAGGGAATTGAAGTTGATAAAGCCAAGTTTGAAGCTATTGAGAGTTGGCCGCAGCCCAAAACGGTCACACAAGTGAGGAGTTTTCTTGGCCTCGCTGGATTCTATAGGCGTTTTGTGAGAGATTTCAGCACCATTGCTGCACCTCTCAATGAGCTTACAAAGAATGATGTGCCTTTTCTGTGGGGTACCGCACAGGAAGAAGCCTTCACGGTATTGAAAGATAAGTTGACACATGCTCCTTTACTCCAACTTCCTGATTTTAATAAGACTTTTGAGCTTGAATGTGATGCTAGTGGAATTGGATTAGGAGGTGTGTTATTACAAGATGGCAAACCTGTTGCATACTTTTCTGAAAAATTGAGTGGGCCTAGTCTGAATTATTCTACTTACGATAAAGAATTATATGCTCTTGTTCGGACTTTAGAAACATGGCAACATTATTTATGGCCCAAAGAATTTGTTATACATTCTGATCATGAATCTTTGAAACATATTAAAAGTCAAGCTAAACTGAATCGTAGACATGCTAAATGGGTTGAATTTATTGAGACTTTCCCTTATGTCATTCAACACAAGAAGGGAAAAGAAAATGTTATTGCTGATGCATTGTCTCGTCGCTATACTATGCTTTCACAACTTGACTTCAAAATATTTGGTTTGGAGACCATCAAAGATCAATATGTGCATGATGCTGATTTTAAAGATGTAATGCAGAATTGTAAAGAAGGAAGAATGTGGAACAAGTTTGTCGTTAACGATGGATTTGTGTTTCGTGCTAACAAGCTATGCATTCCAGCTAGCTCCGTTCGTCTTTTGTTGTTGCAGGAGGCGCATGGAGGAGGATTAATGGGACACTTTGGCGTGAAGAAGACGGAGGACGTACTTGCTACACATTTCTTTTGGCCAAAGATGAGACGGGATGTTGAGCGTTTTATTGCTCGCTGCACTACATGTCAAAAAGCTAAGTCATGACTCAATCCTCATGGTTTATATATGCCTTTGCCTGTACCTAGTGTTCCTTGGGAGGATATATCTATGGACTTTGTTTTAGGTTTACCTTGAACAAAGAAGGGGAGGGATAGCATATTTGTTGTCGTGGATAGATTCTCGAAAATGGCACACTTTATACCATGTCATAAAAGCGATGATGCTGCTAATGTTGCTGATTTGTTCTTTCGTGAAATTATTCGCTTGCATGGTGTGCCAAATACTATTGTTTCAGATGGTGATACTAAATTTCATAGCCACTTTTGGAGATGTTTATGGGCTAAGTTGGGGACTAAACTGCTTTTTAGTACTACTTGTCACCCCCAAACTGATGGACAAACTGAAGTAGTCAATAGAACATTGTCTACTATGCTTAGGACTGTTTTGAAGAATAATAAGAAAATGTGGGAGGAATGCTTGCCTCATATTGAATTTGCTTATAATCGTTCATTGCATTCTACTACTAAGATGTGCCCTTTTGAAGTTGTGTATGGTTTCCTACCTCGTGCACCTATTGATTTGTTGCCTCTTCCATCTTCGGAGAAGGTTAATTTTGATGCTAAACAACGTGCTGAATTGATTTTAAAAATGCATGAGTTAACTAAGGAAAACATTGAGCGTATGAATGCTAAATATAAACTTGCTGGAGATAAGGGTAGAAAACATGTTGTGTTTGCACCTGGAGATCTTGTTTGGTTACATTTGCGTAAGGATAGATTTCCTGATTTGCGCAAATCAAGGCTAATGCCACGTGCTGATGGTCCCTTTAAGGTGTTAGAGAAAATAAATGATAATGCATATAAACTTGAGCTGCCTGCAGATTTTGGGGTTAGTCCCACTTTTAACATTGCAGATTTGAAGCCTTATTTGGGTGAGGAAGATGAGCTTCCGTCGAGGACGACTTCATTTCAAGAAGGGGAGGATGATGAGGACATCAATACCATTGTTACACCCACAGCCCCTACTGCTACATATACGGGACCAATTACTAGAGCTCGCGCACGCCAATTAAATTATCAGGTACTTTCGTTTCTTGGTAATGATTCTAATGTTCATGAGAATATGATGCTGCCTAAATTGGATACATTTGTTTTGCTTACAAATGAAGGCCCTAGCTTGGAGAAGGATGAACATTGGAGCAAGAACAAGCATGGAGATGATGCCATGCGCAAGGGGAACAAGAACGGAGTTACAAGTGATGATTTCAGGACTTTGAAGCCACCATAATGGGTGCATGAAGCCTTGGACGAAATATACAAGATGCCACTTCATAAATTTCGTCCCGAGGCTATTATAGGTGCTGCGTCACCTTTTTATTGGGCCAGGCCCATGTAATTTCGAAATACATAAGTATAGGCTATTTTTAGAGTTCGTATGTGTGGGGAAACAAGAGATAGGGTTGATTTCGGACCCCTCCACCAAGGGCCACGAAATTCCCCCTCTCTTCCTCCATATATACAGCCCTTAGGGCACGGTTTAGACTTTGGGTTTTGTTTAGATTAAAAGTTCGCCATAGCTGCAACTTCGCGTACTTCGTTTGTGTTCAACGACCAGACAAAGGCGTCACAGAACCCCACCTTGATCAATAAAGCTTTCATCTTATATTCGCAATATCCAGATTGCAATCTCAGTTTCTTGTTAGTTCTTTGTTTGCTCGCAGGAAACAGACCCTCGTGGTCAGGTTGATCGTGCTCCGGCGTGGTCAATAACCTCTCGGAGTTGGTTTAGCGATTGCTAAGGCGCGACGTCCTCGCACGTTCGTAGTCGGATCGTCAAAGTCGACTTCCACCAAAGCGAAATCCATCATCTCATCGAAAGACGGGACACCTTTGCCTCTATCAGAATAGCCTCGGGACGAAATTTATGAAGTGGCATCTTGTATATTTCGTCCTAGGCTTCATGCACCCATTATGGTGGCTTCAATGTCTTGAAATCATCACTTGTAACTCCGTTCTTGTTCCCCTTACGCATGCCATCATCTCCATGCTTGTTCTTGCTCCAATGTTCATCCTTCTCCAAGCTAGGCCCTTCATTTGTAAGCAAAACAAATGTATCCAATTTAGGCAGCATCATTGATGCGGAGCATGCTTCAATCATCCCCATGGACTCTACATCAACACATCCGACCCCACAAGGTCCTATGACTCGAGCACGTGCAAGAGCTCTTGAAACCGAGGTGACTTCTCTCCTAAATGATATTTCATATGACCCTCTCGAGACATGGCTACTACCTAAGTCAGATACACTATGCATGATTAGGTGTCAAGAAGAACCTCCCGAGGATGCGCGTGAAGATGGACAAGCTGCCCACTCCAAGGAAGAAGAGAACCAGCTGAAAAGGACAAGTTCACCTTCCAGGCCCCGGACATCCGGCCCAGACCCCGGACATCCGGCCCCTGGAGACGCCAACACAGCAGCCGCAGCTCAGCCAAGAAGACTTCAGGACCCGGACATCCGGCCCCCAGGTCCCGGACATCCGGCCTCCCACGAAGCCCCGGAAATCCGGCCCTCTGCCCAGAAATCCGGCGCCCCGCACCAGAGACTACAGAAGGTCGCACAGCCAGCCCGGACATCCGGCCACTAGCCCGGACATCCGGCCTCACATGAAGCCCCGGACATCCGGCCCAACGCCCGGACATCCGGCCTCACCTGCGCGTGAACAGTGAAGGGCCGAAGCCCATGTACCCTTTCGCCCCCGTAGACTATATATACCCCATCCCCTTCCTCTTTCTAGGGTTAGCATTGGATTAGCTCATATTTGTGTGAGAGCCTTTGCTCATCCACTTGGTTACTTCTCCTCGGAGCTCACGACCTCTTCGGAGAAGATCCCCCAAGCGGATTCAAGACCCCTCTTTAGGGAAGAACATCAAGGCCTCCTCTTGGAGATGAATGGTTCCTTTGTATCCTTACCTTAGTTGACTTTGTATCTTGTGGATCTCATATGTGTGTGGTGTGATCTAGCACTTGTGTGATTGATTCCTTGTTGGTTGAGTGATTCTCTCTCGTTTTCCCCGCGTTTTCTCTTGTGCTTCCGCGTGTTCTTCGTGATTCCCCGTAGGATCCACTCCAAACGTGAAAGATCGACGCTATAGGGTTCCACCTTGCATCATATGGTATCATGAGCCACGTTGATCACGTTTTTGGAGCCCCTACCCCGTGTTTTCTAGCTTGATTTTGTTGTTTTCGTCCTAAATCCGAAAATTCCCACCAAAAATAGCCCCAAATTTTTTTTGTGATTTGTTGGTGTGATGAAATTTTGTTGGATTTTGATATAGGCTAAGGTGTCCCGTCTTTCGATGAGATGATGGAAATCGCTTGGGTGGAAGTCGACTTTGACGATCCGACTACGAACGTGCGAGGACGTCGCGCCTTAGCAATCGCTAAACCAACTCCGAGAGGTTATTGACCACGCCGGAGCACGATCAACCTGACCACGAGGGTCTGTTTCCTGCGAGCAAACGAAGAACAAGCAAGAAACTGAGATTGCAATCTGGATATTGCGAATATAAGATGAAAGCTTTATTGATCAAGGTGGGGTTCTGTGACGCCTTTGTCTGGTCGTTGAACACAAACGAAGTACGCGAAGTTGCAGCTATGGCGAACTTTTAATCTAAACAAAACCCAAGCAAAAGCTACTAGATGGATCTACTTATATAGGAGCAAGGGGTGGCGGCCAAGGAGGTGGGAGGACGTCCCAAAGCAGCCTAAAACTAAATCTAGGTCGTACAAGGCCAATGGGCCCAAGTGGAGGTGATGTAACACCTTTGGACTTGTAGTTTGACTCGGAATTCTGCTGCAGCATCAGATTGTTTCGTCCACAACTCAACGCTCCGGACGAATTTGAAGGTGATTCCAATTGGGTTGGAAAGTGCACGAAATCTAGTTTCCAACAAAAAAAGAATCACCCAATTCGGAGTCCGTATGAAAAACTTGTGTGCGTTTTGAGTTAGGTACGTCTGTGCAGTCCGAATCTGAATCCAGAACGTGAGAGACTTGGACTCTATCTTCTCTTGGGCCAAAAGTGACGTGAGAGAACTTTTTGGACAGCAAATAAACATCTCTTTCTTCCTTATCTTCATATGTGGATTGTACAAATGTCCCATACACCTGCAATTAGACAAAACACAAAAGTGTGTGAAGTATTTTTGTTCTGGATAACATAAATAGATTATTGAATAGTTTGCACTAGAAATCACCTGACAAATATGCATATATGCAATATTTTTGGTCATATCCAAGGTAGTCATGTCCTCATCATCCTCCCCTTCTTGAAAATAAAGCCGTCCTCGGCGTTGCTTAATCTGAAATGTGGCTAACAAAAGAGACAAGGTGTACATGTTGTATATGTATATGTCATCCATTTTTACTTCCCTTGATTTTTGCATATATGACACATGAATAGATGAGTAACTTGCATAGTTCATAAAATCTAAAGCCAAAAAATTAGCACAAGAAGTAGAAGGCATGAAAATATTGCAACTCAGTTTGCACATATAAGTGAAGCTCTTATTCATTTCAAAAGATTGACAATGTTCATCATTAAACCATCCCAACATTGGTGAATAAACCTTACTTGCATCAAATTTACATGCTACAACATGCTTAAATAAGCAAACATGCAATAAGTTATTCAACACAGAATCATCACCAAGATTAGAGGTCATATCAAAATGATTAAACATTGGTTCTTTTGCATCAATAGTTAATTCAATGGGTGCACTCAAAATTGTTGGTATTTCAGTTGTTTGATCACATGGCAAAGTCAAATTATCAATGTAGTCCTCTAAAATAGGTGGTGTGATCAAAGTAGTGGGTAGCTCGTCAGACGGTGCATTCAAATTGACAAGGCATTCATCATTCTCATGTAGAGATGGAAGATCAGTACCTTTGTCATTACCTCTTATGATCAACTCAGATGATGTAGCCACTCTCGGGGGCGATGTGTCACATGATGGAGGTGATGTAGTCCTGACAACAACGGATGTGGTTGTCATAGTATGCCTAGTAGTTGAAGGAACAATCATATCAACTCTTGGAATGTGCACCGTGCGCTTGTTCTCCTCGTGGCCAACACGTTGTTTTATTTCCTGTTCAGCTTTGCAAGCAAGATGAAACAAATGGTCCATAGGATAACACTCTTCATGAATTAGTATCTCTTGAATATCACGGTTTAATCCTCCCCAAAATCTATCCATAAAATCATCTTCACTTTCTTCTAAAGAGGAATGCAACAAGGTAGTTTGTAAATCATCATAATATTTTGTTACAGTTTCACTACCTTGTTTTAAGTGTTGCAACTTCTTAATCATGTCACGAGTATAATAAGCAGGGACGAAAGTATGTCGCATGGCAAGTTTCAAATCATCCCAAGTAGTAGGTATATAATCAGGGTGTAACCGACAATATTCACTCCACCAAACCAAAGCATAACCAGTGAAAGAACCAACTGCAACCTTAACCTTTTTATGTTCATCGAAATTATGGGAAGCAAATATATTTTTTATGTCGAACTCCCATTCAATATATAAAGCAGGTTTAAAACGGCCATTAAATGGTGGTATAGATACATTAACCTGATCATGTGCATTTGGATGTTTGTGCACCTCTCGTGACGGTTGTGGTATTTGCAAAGGTGGTGGCACGTCTCCCGCGATCGACAAAGCCCATGAATTGCCTCTGGAGCCTGTCATGATTAGTAGAACAAGAAACAAAACCCAAAAATAATGTTCCTATAACTACTAGGATGTGGTGGTAAAACGCTCACAGTAAAGCAAATATCAATGTCTTACAAGTTCTTACCATGCAGCAGGCGGTGATCGGCAACTAGCGGTGTCAAGTAACTCCGAATATTGAGTAAAGCGATTGCCAGGGGAGCGTACGTATACACGGTGTAGAAATATGTGGAGCTGGGTTGGCTATATATGGTAGCAAAAGATTAGCAATAATCAATTCAAAGATGCAATGTTGAATAAACGCTCAACGACGGTACTGTGCTGGTCCTAGGCTAGACCGGACTAGAGACGCGAGCCTAGAACACTAATGAGGTCACGACGTAGCACAACTAGCATCAATGAAGGATACTAAGTAGCTCTTGACAGCAAGATATAAGTGAAGATCTCAACGGCAGTGAAGATAATGATGAAAAACAACTGCCAAGCAGGATATACAACAACTTTGTCTCCAACTTTCCTCTGAAAAAGTTTGTGCCGATTTTTTTGATTTTTTTCTCTGACTTTTTTTTCTCTTTTTTTTCGTTTTTTTTCTCTCTTTTTTTTCTCCCTCTTTCCAAAACAAACTAGATAAGACGCAGATTGGATCAAGCGAAGATGTGAACGATCTCAACTATTATTATGACAATGAATGATGGGTAGCACGTGGTGGAAATTGATGGATGGGTGGTGGACAGCGGAAGAGATAATGATGCAGCGGTGGCGTGACTAATGTGAACAGAACTCGAAACTCTAAACGAACTAGACACTAAGACCAGCAACTCGACACGACGATGCAACCGATAATTCAACTATGCAAGCAATGAAAAGAAAATTGCAAAGGCTCAGACTGGCTTGGACCAAGGATGAATAGATCTAACTCTTTTTTGTGGCTTTTTCTTGGACAATAGGTAAGAAAATAAATCTAATCTAGGAAAACTGGAAATTCTCACCGAGCAACCTGAAAACTGATACCACTTGATATAGGCTAAGGTGTCCCGTCTTTCGATGAGATGATGGAAATCGCTTGGGTGGAATTCGACTTTGACGATCCGACTACGAACGTGCGAGGACGTCGCGCCTTAGCAATCGCTAAACCAACTCCGAGAGGTTATTGACCACGCCGGAGCACGATCAACCTGACCACGAGGGTCTGTTTCCTGCGAGCAAACGAAGAACAAGCAAGAAACTGAGATTGCAATCTGGATATTGCGAATATAAGATGAAAGCTTTATTGATCAAGGTGGGGTTCTGTGACGCCTTTGTCTGGTCGTTGAACACAAACGAAGTACGCGAAGTTGCAGCTATGGCGAACTTTTAATCTAAACAAAACCCAAGCAAAAGCTACTAGATGGATCTACTTATATAGGAGCAAGGGGTGGTGGCCAAGGAGGTGGGAGGACGTCCCAAAGCAGCCTAAAACTAAATCTAGGTCGTACAAGGCCAATGGGCCCAAGTGGAGGTGATGTAACACCTTTGGACTTGTAGTTTGACTCGGAATTCTGCTGCAGCATCAGATTGTTTCGTCCACAACTCAACGCTCCGGACGAATTTGAAGGTGATTCCAATTGGGTTGGAAAGTGCACGAAATCTAGTTTCCAACAAAAAAAGAATCACCCAATTCGGAGTCCGTATGAAAAACTTGTGTGCGTTTTGAGTCAGGTACGTCTGTGCAGTCCGAATCTGAATCCAGAACGTGAGAGACTTGGACTCTATCTTCTCTTGGGCCAAAAGTGACGTGAGAGAACTTTTTGGACAGCAAATAAACATCTCTTTCTTCCTTATCTTCATATGTGGATTGTACAAATGTCCCATACACCTGCAATTAGACAAAACACAAAAGTGTGTGAAGTATTTTTGTTCTGGATAACATAAATAGATTATTGAATAGTTTGCACTAGAAATCACCTGACAAATATGCATATATGCAATATTTTTGGTCATATCCAAGGTAGTCATGTCCTCATCAGATTTTGTCCATGGATTTGTGTTGCTACGTGTGGATCTAGCTTTCCCCACCCTCCCCACCCTTTTCCATCCAACAATTCGTCCGAATTTTGCCCCGGAGTTGCGATTTGCCCCGCGGAGTTCTTCGTGTTCGTCCCCGATCCAGAGCTCGGACATCCGGCCCATGTCCCCGGACATCCGGCTGCAAAACCGGACATCCGGCCCCTGGAAACAGCAACTCCAACACCCCGCGGGCATTTCCCAATACCTTTGCCAAATTGTGCCACAGTGCCCACGACCTCTTCCGCATACCCACAACACTTTCCAAAAACACACCCACCGCTCACCGCTACATCCTATGTCGATTTTGATGTGTCTTGGTCTTTGAGATTTTGAGTTGTGGTTCCCGTGTCCTATTGTGTTTCGGCTATATAGGTACGGTTCGACGTCATCATCACCACCGCTCATCTCCATCGACTACTCGACATTGCCAAGGACGGTAACTTCGACGACATCTTTGTCATAACTTGCAATTGCATTGATAACCCACATGGCCTTACTTTTGCGTAGCTTACCCATCGAGACTAGCCATTGAGTATTGCCGGCAACGTGACTTGTGCACATTTAGTGATCATACTCCATTGCATACATACCATACAATAGTGGTGCATATCTTGGGATCCACTTGTGTGTCACAAAGTTGTCATAGCATACACAATTGCTATCTTGGTTCGTGAAGTTTTGCATGAGAAAAGAGCTCAAAAGTGAAAGAGCCACCCAAGCTTTTAAGCAAAGAGGAAAGATAAGCAAAGAGCTTATAAGCAAGAACCATAGCATCATACATCATTAAGATTGTCATATTGGATCATCTTGGATCATTGCATCGTAACACCATACATATAGCATACTTGGGATAGAGATAGTTGCATTTTTGCCTAGTAGGTTGTGCACAAGTTTGCGTATCCGCCTATTGTGCAATCGTGCTAGCGTCTCTCTAGTATTGTGCAACAAGAGCATTTTCGTGGATTCCACATTTTGGCTCACTTTTGGTTTGCACAATCCCATTTATCTATTTGCGTGTGTGTTTCCGTGTACCCATACTTGCTTGGTCTACTTGTTGCATTTGCAAATTTGTGAATCTTTTTCAACATTACTGAAGCTCACTTACTATTGCAATCAATTTTGTGCCACCATCCTAACCAAGCTCCACCAAAAGCTTTTACTTGTGTAGGTGTGAGAATCGACAAGGGTTGGTACCAATAGTGCTATTTCATTGTCCACATTTGAGTGAACTTGATTCATCTTCAACCTTGGTCAAAGGTACATTGGTATTAGTTCTTCTCCTTCTACCACTCACAATTTGTTTGAAATGATGGATAGGCCAAGTTCTTCTACAAACCCACTCTTCATCGAGCAAGACGACGACATGTCATCATACGTCACCAAGAGCCACCTCTTTGGTGCACAATGAGCTCTCCATCTAGAGCAACAAGCAATGAGCGACCGCATCGACAACCTCGCCACCGACTTGCAACTCTCCGAGCAACGTACAAGAGACTACTTCGACAACAAGCTCGACGCGCACAAGCAAGAGAACGATGCAAGAATGGACGAGATCCGAGCCTTGTTGGTGAACCGGCCTCCTTCTACATCCTCACACTCAAGACGGAGCCACTCAAGTCGCCACTCCGATGACTCCTTCTCCGACACAAGTACACCGTCATCGAACACTCTTCGACGAGCCGTGCGTCAAGACCGTCATGCATCTCGCAACCTGCTACACGACAAGCATTCCCAAGAGCAAGTTGATGAACAAGTTCCTCGTCCACAATCAAACCAAGTAGCGTTTGCTCAAGCTCAAGAACGACAACGTCTTCGTCGCCAACAAGAACAAGAACGAGCGCGCCTACATCAAGAGCAACAAGACGCCGAGGCTCAACGTCTTCAACAACAACAACGAGAAGCACAAGCTTTTGAAGCGGAACGTGCCCTTCAAGCATCAAGTCGAGCTATCGCCAACCGCAATCGCGAAAGGCGCAATCAAGAGGAAGCCCTTCGAGAAGAAATTCAAGAGAGGAACTACCATCCACATGTGCAACGTCAAGCCCAACAAGCTCCTTCACAAGCACGTCAACCTCAACCCCAACCTCAAGGTCAACAAGAGCAAGTTGATCATGGACTTCCACAACGCCAAGAGAAACATGAGGATGATTACCCTCCACGTCAAGGACGTCCTCATCACCATCGCCCACAACACAATGAAGAGCAACGCTATGGCAAGCTCAAGTTCACAATGCCCAAGTTCAATGGAAGCAATGACCCCGAAGAGTACCTCTCATGGGCATTGAAGGTCGACAAAATCTTTCGTTTGCACAACTTTGAGGAAGAGAAGAAGATCGCTATGGCATCACTTGAGTTCCAAGACTATGTGCTCATATGGTGGGAACAAGTCCTTGAGCGCCGACAAGCAAGAGGTGAACCTCCAATCACCACTTGGGCTCAAATGAAGGATGTCATGCGAGCACGCTTTGTGCCCACCTACTACAACCGTGATCTCTTCAAGAAGCTACAACTCCTCAAGCAAGGAACAAAGAGTGTTGAAGAATACTACAAGGAAATGGAGATTGCCATGGTTCGAGCCAATGTCACGGAAGATGATGAGCAAACAATGGCACGATTCTTGAATGGACTCAATCATCCCATCAAGAAGATCGCCGACTTCCAACCCTACTCCAACCTCATTGAGCTCGTGCATCAAGCTACAAAGGCGGAACGTCAAGTGCAAGATGACTTCAAGTACGCCAAGTACTCATCCAAGACATACGGCTTCTCCAACAACCAAGCTTCAACAACTACTCCAACTTCGACATCAACCAAACCTTCTCCAAGCAACGACGACAAGTCAAGTTACAAGAAAACTTCCTCAAGTTCAAGTCGTCTTCCTCCTACTACAAGCAACCTCAAGCCGCGCGCTTCATCATCTACTCCAACCGATGAGACCGTCAAGACAAGCTCCTTCAAGTGTTTCACTTGCGGCGGCCGAGGCCACAAGTCATATGAATGCACCAACAAGCGCACCATGATACTCAACGACGATGGCACCTACGACTCAATGAGTGAAGATGAAATGGACGCTATTGAGCAAGTGGCCATGCACCGGCGCATCAACGAGGATGAAGCTGATCAAGTCTTTTGTGATGAAGATACGAGTCCCGCTCTGGTTGTCTCCAAAGTCTTGACACTTCAACATCAACAAGAAGAAGACCAACGATGCCACATCTTCCACACAAAGGCCGGCATCAATGAACGATCCGTCAAGGTCATCATCGATGGAGGTAGTTGCCACAATTTGGCAAGCGAAGAACTATGCTCCAAGCTCCAATTGGTCAAGAAGAAGCATCCGCAACCCTACAAGGTTCAATGGCTAAGTGACTCCGGCACTATACGAGTTGAGCATACGGTCCAAGTATCCTTCAAAATCGGTGCATATGAGGACACTTTAGAGTGTGATGTGGTCCCAATGACCGTTTGCCACCTCCTACTTGGTCGGCCATGGCAATTCGACCGTGGTGTCTACCACAATGGGCGTACAAACCACTATAGCTTCAAGATGAAAGGCAAAGAATATGTCCTACGACCCATGTCTCCTAGTCAAGTGATAGCCGACAAACAAGCCACCAACCAAAGAGAGAAGAGTGAGAAAGTGAGCCACCAAAAAGTGAGTGAGAGCCACAAGCCAAACTTGAGCGCCTCTTCGCCTAGAGAGAAAAACATACTATTTGCCACCAAAAGTGAGATGAGAGAAGTGTGTGAGAACCCATCGAGTGTGATGCACTTTGTCCTTGTGTGCAAGGATGGAGAACCAAAAACTAACACCATTCACGAGCTACCTTTGGTGTTTCAATCTCTTTTGCGGGAATTTCAAGATGTCTTCCTGAGTTGATATGATTGTTCCTTCAACTACTAGGCATACTATGACAACCACATCCGTTGTTGTCAGGACTACATCACCTCCACCATGTGACACATCGCCCTCGAGAGTGGCTACATCATCTGAGTTTGATAAAGGCAAAGGTGTCCCGTCTTTCGATGAGATGATGGATATCGCTTTGGTGGAAGTCGACTTTGACGATCCGACTACGAACGTGCGAGGACGTCGCGCCTTAGCAATCGCTAAACCAACTCCGAGAGGTTATTGACCACGCCAGAGCACGATCAACCTGACCACGAGGGTCTGTTTCCTGCGAGCAAACGAAGAACAAGCAAGAATCTAAGATTGCAATCTGGATATTGCGAATATAAGATGAAAGCTTTATTGATCAAGGTGGGGTTCTGTGACGCCTTTGTCTGGTCGTTGAACACAAACGAAGTACGCGAAGTTGCAGCTATGGCGAACTTTTAATCTAAACAAAACCCAAAGTCTAAACGGCGCCCTAAGGGCTGTATATATGGAGGAAGAGGGGGGGGGGATTTCGTGGCCCTTGGTGGAGGGGTCCGAAATCAACCCTATCTCTTGTTTCCCCACACATACGGACTCTAAAAATAGCCTATACTTATGTATTTCGAAATTACATGGGCCTGACCCAATAATAAGGTGACGCAGCACCTATAATAGCCTCTGGACGAAATTTATGAAGTGGCATCTTGTATATTTCGTCCAAGGCTTCATGCACTGATGAGGACATGACTACCTTGGATATGACCAAAAATATTGCATATATGCATATTTGTCAGGTGATTTCTAGTGCAAACTATTCAATAATCTATTTATGTTATCCAGAACAAAAATACTTCACACACTTTTGTGTTTTGTCTAATTGCAGGTGTATGGGACATTTGTACAATCCACATATGAAGATAAGGAAGAAAGAGATGTTTATTTGCTGTCCAAAAAGTTCTCTCACGTCACTTTTGGCCCAAGAGAAGATAGAGTCCAAGTCTCTCACGTTCTGGATTCAGATTCGGACTGCACAGACGTACCTGACTCAAAACGCACACAAGTTTTTCATACGGACTCCGAATTGGGTGATTCTTTTTTTGTTGGAAACTAGATTTCGTGCACTTTCCAACCCAATTGGAATCACCTTCAAATTCGTCCGGAGCGTTGAGTTGTGGACGAAACAATCTGATGCTGCAGCAGAATTCCGAGTCAAACTACAAGTCCAAAGGTGTTACATCACCTCCACTTGGGCCCATTGGCCTTGTACGACCTAGATTTAGTTTTAGGCTGCTTTGGGACGTCCTCCCACCTCCTTGGCCGCCACCCCTTGCTCCTATATAAGTAGATCCATCTAGTAGCTTTTGCTTGGGTTTTGTTTAGATTAAAAGTTCGCCATAGCTGCAACTTCGCGTACTTCGTTTGTGTTCAACGACCAGACAAAGGCGTCACAGAACCCCACCTTGATCAATAAAGCTTTCATCTTATATTCGCAATATCCAGATTGCAATCTCAGTTTCTTGCTTGTTCTTCGTTTGCTCGCAGGAAACAGACCCTCGTGGTCAGGTTGATCGTGCTCCGGCGTGGTCAATAACCTCTCGGAGTTGGTTTAGCGATTGCTAAGGCGCGACGTCCTCGCACGTTCGTAGTCGGATCGTCAAAGTCGACTTCCACCCAAGCGATTTCCATCATCTCATCGAAAGACGGGACACCTTAGCCTATATCATGCACTCTTATGGTGGCTTCAAAGTCCTGAAATCATCACTTGTAACTCCGTTCTGGTTCCCCTTGCGCATGGCATCATCTCCATGCTTGCTCTTGCTCCAATGTCCATCCTTCTCCAAGCTAGGCCCTTCATTTGTAAGCAAAACAAATGTATCCAATTTAGGCAGCATCATATTCTCATGAACATTAGAATCATTACCAAGAAACGAAAGTACCTGATAATTTAATTGGCGTGCGCGAGCTCTAGTAATTGGTCCAGTATATGTAGCAGTAGGGGCTGTGGGTGTAACAATGGTATTGATGTCCTCATCATCCTCCCCTTCTTGAAATGAAGTCGTCCTCGACGAAAGCTCATCTTCCTCACCCAAATAAGGCTTCAAATCTGCAATGTTAAAAGTGGGACTAACCCCAAAATCTGCAGGCAGCTCAAGTTTATATGCATTATCATTTACTTTCTCCAACACCTTAAAGGGACCAGCAGCACGTGGCATTAGCTTTGATTTGCGCAAATCAGGAAATCTATCCTTACGCAAATGTAACCAAACAAGATCTCCAGGTGCAAACACAACATGTTTTCTACCCTTATCTCCAGCAAGTTTATATTTAGCATTCATACGCTCAATGTTTTCCTTAGTTAACTCATGCATAATGTTAGTGACAGCAGGGGGCAAAGAGGAAGGCACGTCCTCGAATGAAAATAATGCCTCTTTGCACACAAAAGCATAGCAAACAGATTTGCTGAAATCTAGCTCATCAATATCAGATTTGGTGGCAAATAAACATGCACTTTTCAATTTAATTTCAGAAACAACACTAGATGGTTTATTGTTAGGCTTCATTTGTTGCTCAAATTCTTTTGCCACAATCTGATTTTCACTCTTATTCTTCTCCTGTTTTGCTTTATTAGCTCTATTAATATCATCTTTCAAAATAGAATCAGGAGTCATAGGAAGCAAAGTAATATTTTTATCCTTATGAACAAGAGTATAATGATTGTTTCTACCATGGTGTACAGCATTTTTATCAAATTGCCATGGTCTACCAAGTAATTAGGAACATGCTTGCATAGGTACCACATCACAATCAACATAATCAGCATATGTAGAGATACTAAAATGCACACGAACAGCACGTGTTACCTTAACCTTGCCGCTGTTGTTGAACCATTGGATGTAGTAAGGATGTGGATGTGGTCTTGTGGTGAGAGAAAGCTTCTCCACCATCTCCATGCTAGCCAAGTTGTTGCAGCTCCCTCCATTTATGATGACGCGCACAGAACGTTCCTTCACAACTCCCTTGGTATGGAACAAATTGTGCCTCTGATTTTGCTCAGCTTGTGTGACCTGCACACTCAAAACACGTTGAGCAACTAAACACTCATACCTGTCAGCATCTTCAGGAGCCATGTATTGCGTCTCATGATCAGAATCATCTCCACCATGTTCTTCATGTGTAATAAGAGCCAAAGTCTCCTCATCATAGTCACTAGCGGACTCATATCCACCATCCTCAGTAGCAATCATCACACGCTGAGATTTGCATTCTCTCGCAAAATGTCCTCTTCCCTTACAACGACGACAAATAATATCACTTGTGTGCCCTGTTGACGCCATGGAAGAAGAAGAGCTCTGTGCAGGCCCGGCAGGTGTGCTCTTGGCAGATAGTGGTGGTTGTGCCTGCTTTCTTGTATCACGGTTGGAGGTGGCACCTGAAGGAGGTGATGGTGCAGTGGAAGTAGATGATGCACGTGGTGTCCATGATGAAGGTCGACCTGCAGAAAAGTTAGTGCGCGCCAATGCCTGTCGATCCTGCACTTCACGTTCAGCTTTACAAGCAAGATGGAATAAACGAGTGATATTATTATAATCCTTATAGTCTAGAATGGTCTGAATATCTCTATTTAATCCACCCAGAAAACGTGCAAGCATAGCTTCATTCTCCTCAACAATACCACATCTAATCAAGCCAGTTTGTAATTCCTGATAATATTCTTCTACAGAATTTTTTCCTTGTCTTAAGCGCTGCAATTTTTGAAGTAATTCACGTTGATAATATGGTGGAACCCAACGAGTACGCATAGCAGTTTTCAAAGCAGCCCAAGTAGCTGGAACAGGATATAATCTACAATGTTCAGACCACCAAACACATGCAAAGCTAGTGAAAGCACAAACAGCAGCAGGAACACGTCTCTCCTCAGGATATTGTAAACATGTAAATCGTTGTTCAGTTTCTAACTCCCAAGTAAGATATATATCAGGAACATATCTACCCTCAAATGGTGGAATATTCAATTTCAGTTTAGGGAGATGGTCATGATCTCGTACCTGAGGGGGAGCCCTAACATTGCCATTATTTGCATGTGGACGACCTGGTGGTTGTGGTGCTGGTGGTTGCACGTAGTTCTGATGTTGATCAACCTCATCCTCGTAATCTCCCACATAATCATCCTCCTCGGTACCAGCAGCAGTAGTAGCAGGAGCCAAAGAAGCACCAACAGCAGTAGCAGCGGCACCAGAATTTTGTCCTAGCTCAATAGGAACACGCTGAGCTCGTCCATACTGATTCTGAAGGGGCCGTAGTTGTTGTCGTTGCAGAGGTGCGATAGGTGCAGCCGGCGGTGGTTGTGGAAAACGCGCGAGCAATTCATCAAACTTGCTATCAAGCTTTGTTTCAAATGTCTTCTCAATGCCATCTATCTTCTCCATGGCCTCGTCAAATCTGTTTAGCACATCTTGCACCTGTCCACTCATCAGTTGCTGAAATTTATCATGTAGCTGTTTGTTCGTCAGGTTCTCCCAATCAGTCTCATCGGCTTGTGATCCTACCATGGTTAGCAGCAAATAGAAACACAGAAGAATATGATCCTACAGAGTACTAAGAAGTGGTGGTGGTGTATCACAAACCCGTCAAGCAAATCTCAAATTCTTACCAGTTCTTACCCAGCAGCAGGCGGTGATCGGCAACCGTTGTAGTCAAAACTCTCAAAGCTTGGATAGAGCGATTACCAGGGAGAGTCCAACGCACGACGTAGATGTATGTGGAACTGGGAAGGCTTATAATATGGTAGCAAAAAGGGTCAGCAATAATCAATTCAGAGATGCAAAGTTGAATAAACGCTCAACGACGGTACTGTGCTGGTCCTAGGCTAGACCGTGCTAGAGACGCGAGCCTAGAACACTAACAAAAACACGGCGCTGCACGTAAACAAGGGAAAAGCACACTCTGGATTTTTTTTTCGCTCTTTTTTTTGCGCTCTTTTTTTTTGCGCTGCTCTTTTTTTTTTGCGAAAAATCACTATAATGGCGAGTGTCTCAAAACTCTTCCTAGGTCAAACTGACAGGATGGGCACGAAATTTTTTCGACCAATTTTTTTTTGTTTTTTCGACTGCCCGGACCCAAAAACTGGAAACGGGTCAAAAAAACTTCCAATAATGGCACGTGTCTCAAAACACTCAGAAACACCTAAAAATAGGATAGCCAGAAAATTTTTCGAAAAATGCGTTTTCGAAAAATTTTGGGCCTAAACGGAGCGTGGTTTCCGGACTCCGGCAAGGAAACACGAATCGGAAACTAGATGGATCCCGAAAACAAACCTAATAAGCAAGGAACTCGGATTGGTGGTGGATATATGGTGGTGGTATATGGCAGCGGTGGTGGTAGCGGTGGTAGTATATGGATATGGATCGGTGGTGGTATATGGACACGGATTGGTGGTGGTATATGGATACGGATTCGGAGCGGTGGTGCTAGATGGCAGGGGCGATGATGATGGTGCGGCGGCGGTGTGACAACTTATGACCAGAACTCGAAACTCTAAAAGACTAGACTCTAAGACCAGCAACTAGACCGACGATGCAACCGCAAATTCAACAAAGCAAAACCCTAAAAAGATTATGCAAAGGCTCAGATTGGTTCGGATATGATGAACTAACCCTAATTTTTTTTGTGGCTTTTTCGTGGACTATAGGTATGAAGAACAGACTCGATCAAAACTACGAAAAACTGAAAAATCTCACCGAGCAACCTGGAAATCTGATACCACTTGATAAAGGCAAAGGTGTCCCGTCTTTCGATGAGATGATGGATATCGCTTTGGTGGAAGTCGACTTTGACGATCCGACTACGAACGTGCGACGACGTCGCGCCTTAGCAATCGCTAAACCAACTCCGAGAGGTTATTGAGCACACCAGAGCACGATCAACCTGACCACGAGGGTCTGTTTCCTGCGAGCAAACGAAGAACAAGCAAGAATCTAAGATTGCAATCTGGATATTGCGAATATAAGATGAAAGCTTTATTGATCAAGGTGGGGTTCTGTGACGCCTTTGTCTGGTCGTTGAACACAAACGAAGTACGCGAAGTTGCAGCTATGGCGAACTTTTAATCTAAACAAAACCCAAAGTCTAAACGGCGCCCTAAGGGCTGTATATATGGAGGAAGAGGGGGGGAATTTCGTGGCCCTTGGTGGAGGGGTCCGAAATCAACCCTATCTCTTGTTTCCCCACACATACGGACTCTAAAAATAGCCTATACTTATGTATTTCGAAATTACATGGGCCTGGCCCAATAATAAGGTGACGCAGCACCTATAATAGCCTCTGGACGAAATTTATGAAGTGGCATCTTATATATTTCGTCCAAGGCTTCATGCACTCTTATGGTGGCTTCAAAGTCCTGAAATCATCACTTGTAACTCCGTTCTGGTTCCCCTTGCGCGTGGCATCATCTCCATGCTTGCTCTTGCTCCAATGTCCATCCTTCTCCAAGCTAGGCCCTTCATTTGTAAGCAAAACAAATGAATCCAATTTAGGCAGCATCATATTCTCATGAACATTAGAATCATTACCAAGAAACGAAAGTACCTGATAATTTAATTGGCGTGCGCGAGCTCTAATAATTGGTCCAGTATATGTAGCAGTAGGGGCTGTGGGTGTAACAATGGTATTGATGTCCTCATCAGAGTTGATCATAAGAGGTAATGACAAAGGTACTGATCTTCCATCTCTACATGAGAATGATGAATGCCTTGTCAATTTGAATGCACCATCTGATGAGCTACCCACTACTTTGATCACACCACCTATTTTAGAGGACTACGTTGATAATTTGACTTTGCCATATGATCAAACAACTGAAATACCAACAATTTTGAGTGCACCCATTGAATTAACTATTGATGCAAAAGAACCAATGTTTAATCATTTTGATATGACCTCTAATCTTGGTGATGATTCTGTGCTGAATGACTTATTGCATGTTTGCTTATTTAAGCATGTTGTAGCATGTAAATTTGATGCAAGTAAGGTTTATTCACCAATGTTGGGATGGTTTAATGATGAACATTGTCAATCTTTTGAAATGAATAAGAGCTTCACTTATATGTGCAAACTGAGTTGCAATATTTTCATGCCTTCTACTTCTTGTGCTAATTTTTTGGCTTTAGATTTTATGAACTATGCAAGTTACTCATCTATTCATGTGTCATATATGCAAAAATCAAGGGAAGTAAAAATGGATGACATATACATATACAACATGTACACCTTGTCTCTTTTGTTAGCCACATTTCAGATTAAGCAACGCCGAGGACGGCTTTATTTTCAAGAAGGGGAGGATGATGAGGACATGACTACCTTGGATATGACCAAAAATATTGCATATATGCATATTTGTCAGGTGATTTCTAGTGCAAACTATTCAATAATCTATTTATGTTATCCAGAACAAAAATACTTCACACACTTTTGTGTTTTGTCTAATTGCAGGTGTATGGGACATTTGTACAATCCACATATGAAGATAAGGAAGAAAGAGATGTTTATTTGCTGTCCAAAAAGTTCTCTCACGTCACTTTTGGCCCAAGAGAAGATAGAGTCCAAGTCTCTCACGTTCTGGATTCAGATTCGGACTGCACAGACGTACCGGAATCAAAACGCACACAAGTTTTTCATACGGACTCCGAATTGGGTGATTCTTTTTTTGTTGGAAACTAGATTTCGTGCACTTTCCAACCCAATTGGAATCACCTTCAAATTCGGCCGGAGCGTTGAGTTGTGGACGAAACAATCTGATGCTGCAGCAGAATCCGAGTCAAACTACAAGTCCAAAGGTGTTACATCACCTCCACTTGGGCCCATTGGCCTTGTACGACCTAGATTTAGTTTTAGGCTGCCTTGGGACGTCCTCCCACCTCCTTGGCCGCCACCCCTTGCTCCTATATAAGTAGATCCATCTAGTAGCTTTTCCTTGGGATTTGTTTAGTTAAAAGTTAGCCATTGCAACTTCGTGTACTTCGTTTGTGTCCAACGACCAGACCAAGACCGCTTACGGATCCCCACCTTTATCAATACTTCATATATACTCGCAATATTCAGATTGCTTTTATCATATTCTTGCTTGTTCTTCGATTGCTTGCAGGAATAGACCTTCGTGGTCAGGTTGATTGTGCTCCGGCGTGGTCAATAACCTCTCAGAGTTGGTTTAGCGATTGCTAAGGCGCAACGTCGTGCACGTTTGTAGTCGGATCGTCAAAGTCATCTTCACCAAATCGATAGTTATCATCTCATCGAAAGATCGGGACACCCTCGCCTCTATCACTTCCCCGATGAGCTACCTCCGGGTCTACCTCCTCTTCGAGGCATTAGCATCGAATCGACCTCATCCCCGGAGCGCCACTTCCAAACAAAGCTCCCTACCGTGTCAATCCCGAAGAAACCAAGGAGATTCAACGGCAAGTACAACAACTAATCGACAACGGTCATGTACGTGAAAGCTTAAGCCCTTGTGCCATTCCCGTTATACTTGTGCCTAAACCCGATGGAAGTTTCCGCTTGTGTTCCGATTGTCGACCCATAAATGCTATCACGTGCACTATAGGCATCCCATTCCTCGCTTAGATGATATGCTTGATGAACTAAGTGGAGCCAACTTTTTCTCAAAAATTGATCTTAAAAGTGGCTATTATCAAATCCGCATTCATGAGGGTGATGAATGGAAAACTGCTTTCAAAACAAAATTTGGCTTATATGAATGGTTGGTTATGCCTATGGGTTTGTCGGAAGCACCCGGAACTTTTGTGCGTCTCATGCATCATGTACTTCGTCCATACATTGGAATATTTGTTGTGGTTTACTTCGATGATATTCTTGTGTTTAGCAAAACCATGAAAGAGCATCTTGATCATGTTAAGCTTGTTTTGCAAACACTTCGAAAGGAAAGTCTTTATGCCAACTTGAAAAAAATGCACTTTTGGCGTTGACAAAGTGGTTTTCTTGGGTTTCGTTGTCTCTTCCAAGGGTGTCCATGTTGATGATAATAAAATTAATGCAATTAAAAATTGGCCCCAACCCACCAATTTGCAACAAGTGCGAAGTTTCCTTGGTCTTGTAGGTTTTTATCGTCGCTTTGTGAAAAACTTTAGCACTATTGCAGCTCCTTTGCATGCTTTGAGTAAGAAGAATACTCCTTTTGTTTGGGGATCTTTGCAATCCAACGCTTTTGATGAGCTCAAGTCTTTGCTTACTCATGCTCCGATTCTTGCTTTACCCAATTTTGACAAAACTTTTGAGGTTCATTGTGATGCAAGTGGTACCGGAATTGGCGGAGTTTTGATGCAAGACAAACGAGCCATTGCTTATTTTAGTGAAAAACTATCCGGTGCTCAACTTAACTATCCCGTGTATGACAAGGAGTTGTATGCTTTAGTGCGTGTACTACATGTTTGGGAACATTATCTTAGACCTCATGAGTTTGTCATCCATACCGATCATGAAACGCTTAAGTACTTGAAAGGTCAAACTAAATTGAACACGCGTCATGCCAAATGGAGTGAATTTATTGAATCATTCCCATATGTGATCAAGTACATTAAGGGCAAGGAAAATGTAGTTGCCAATGCACTTTCACGTATATGCATGCTTGTCACCCAACTTGAGTTGAATGTTATTGTCTTTGAGAACATCAAAGATTTGTATGCTAGTGATCCATCATTTGCACCTCATTATGTTAAATGTTTGACGCATACATCTTGGAAACAATATTACCTCAAGGATGGTTATCTTATGAGAGCTAACAAACTATGCATTCCCGAGTCTTCTCTTCGTTTGCTCCTTTTGCAAGAGGCTCACGGAGGCGGACTCATGGGACATTTTGGACGCGACAAGACCTTCGCCACGCTCTCCAAGAACTACTTTTGGCCCAAGATGTTTCGAGACGTCTCACGCTTCACCACCCGATGCTCCACATGCCGCAAAGCTAAGTCAAAAGCCCAATCTCATGGTCTTTACATGCCTCTTCCAATTCCATATCAACCTTGGGAAGACATTAGCATGGACTTTGTACTTGGTTTGCCTAGAACTCAAAATGGAAAGGATTCCGTGTTTGTTGTTGTGGATAGATTTTCTAAGATGGCACATTTTATTCCTTGCAACAAGGTAGACGATGCTTCACATATTGCAAATCTCTTTTGTAGGGAAATCTTGCGCCTCCATGGAGTACCAAAGACAATCGTCTCCGACCGCGATGTCAAGTTCTTGAGTTACTTTTGGAAGACCCTATGCGCCAAGCTCGGAATCAAGCTCTTGTTCTCATCCGCATACCATCCTCAAACCGACGGCCAAACGGAGGTGACGAACCGGACGCTATCCACTCTCCTTCGCGTTTTGATCAAGAAGAACATCAAGGAGTGGGAGGCATGTCTACCCATCACCGAGTACGCCTACAACCGCGCAAGACATTCGACGACCGGCAAGTCCCCCTTCGAGGTCGTCTACGGCTTCAACCCATTGTCCCCATTGGACATTCTACCTCTACCTCTACAAGAGCGCACCAACCTCGACGCAAGTGCCCGTGCAAGCTACATCAAGAAGATGCATGAAGATACAAGAAACACCATCGAGCGCCAAGTACAACGACTAGCGACCAAGCTCAACATCAACAAGCAACCCATGATCTTCAACATAGGCGATCTCGTGTGGCTACACCTTCGCAAGGAACGCTTCCCAAACGAACACAAGTCCAAACTTCTACCTCGAGCCGATGGACCCTTCAAGGTGTTAGCACGCTACAACAACAACGCCTACAAGCTCGACCTACCAAGCGACAAGTACAACGTGAGCGACACCTTCAACGTCAAAGACCTATCGCCTTTCCATGGTGATGAAGAACTAGATCCGAGGTCGGATCCTTTTGAAGGGAGGGGATATGATGCGGAGCATCCTTCCATCATCCCCATGGACTCTACATCAACACATCCGACCCCACAAGGACCTATGACTCGAGCACGTGCAAGAGCTCTTGAAACCGAGGTGACTTCTCTCCTAAATGATATTTCATATGACCCTCTCGAGACATGGCTACTACCTAAGTCAGATACACTATGCATGATTAGGTGTCAAGAAGAACCTCCCGAGGATGCGCGTGAAGATGGACAAGCTGCCCACTCCAAGGAAGAAGAGAACCAGCTGAAAAGGACAAGTTCACCTTCCAGGCCCCGGACATCCGGCCAAAACCCCGGATTCCGGCCCCTGGAGACGCCAACACAGCAGCCGCAGCTCAGCCAAGAAGACTTCAGGGCCCGGACATCCGGCCCCCAGGTCCCGGACATCCGGCCTCCCACGAAGCCCCGGAAATCCGGCCCTCTGCCCAGAAATCCGGCGCCCCGCACCAGAGACTACAGAAGGTCGCACAGCCAGCCCGGACATCCGGCCACCAGCCCGGACATCCGGCCTCACATGAAGCCCCGGACATCCGGCCCGACGCCCGGACATCCGGCCTCACCTGCGCGTGAACAGTGAAGGGCCGAAGCCCATGTACCCTTTCGCCCCCGTAGACTATACATACTCCATCCCCTTCCTCTTTCTAGGGTTAGCATTGGATTAGCTCATATTTGTGTGAGAGCCTTTGCTCATCCACTTGGTTACTTCTCCTCGGAGCTCACGACCTCTTCGGAGAAGATCCCCCAAGCGGATTCAAGACCCCTCTTTAGGGAAGAACATCAAGGCCTCCTCTTGGAGATGAACGGTTCCTTTGTATCCTTACCTTAGTTGACTTTGTATCTTGTGGATCTCATATGTGTGTGGTGATCTAGCACTTGTGTGATCGATTCCTTGTTGGTTGAGTGATTCTCTCTCGTTTTCCCCGCGTTTTCTCTTGTGCTTCTGCGTGTTCTTCGTGATTCCCCGTAGGATCCACTCCAAACATGAAAGATCGATGCTATAGGGTTCCACCCTGCATCAATCATATTCTCATGAACATTAGAATCATTACCAAGAAACGAAAGTACCTGGTAATTTAGTTGGCGTGCGCGAGCTCTAGTAATTGGTCCAGTATGTATAGCAGCAGGGGCTGTGGGTGTAACAATGGTATTGATGTCCTCATCATCCTCCCCTTCTTGAAATGAAGTCGTCCTCGATGGAAGTTGATGCGGAGCATCCTACAGACATCACCATGTCAAGAGTCCATTTGGCAAGTGACACGTGCGACATCTACTTCACATACACAAAGGTGAATCATCTCCTTTACATGTGCTCACTTGACACTCTCGAGGATGGTAAACTACTTGACACTTCTCCCGTGTGCATGCATAGGTATTGTCGGAACATCACGGATGTCGAGGAGGAGTGCGAGCACAAGTGTACGTCTACACCATCCGCGAGGGAAGAATGGAAGAGAAGACAGAAGAAAGGAGAAGAGGACGGATCAGCGGCTGAAGCTAGCCCGGACGTCCGGATCATCCGGACCTAGCCGGATCATCTGGGTCCCCCTCCGGATCATCCAGATAACCACGCTGACGATACCCGAAGGTTTCTCCTAAAGCCGGATCATCCGGGCCCCTCCCGGATCATTCGGACAACGGCCGGATCATCCGAACCCCCATCCGGATCATCCGGGCCTTGCCCGCGTGCAACGTTTCGGGCCGAGGACCATGTACCCATTCGCCCTCTCACTTACCCCTTCGTCCACTAGACTATAAATAGACCTCCTCCACCTCCTTTCTAGGGTTAGCAAAGTGATAGGTCATTTGTGTGTGAGATTTGCTCCTACCTAACTCTACTCTTGAGAGAGAGAGAGAGAGACCACTACTCCATTGGAGGCCAAGACCTCCATCTAGGAGAACATCCTACGGGATATCATCAAGACCCCCTCGTGGGAAGATCCATCTAGGATATCCTCAAGACCTCCTCTTGGAGATGAACCTTACCTTTTATCTTTCCCTTTGTTGTTCATGTACCTTGTGATCTCGTGTGTTCGATTGTCTAGTGGATGTGTGATTAGACTTGTTCTTGAGTGTTTCCCCTTGTGATTTCTCCCCGTTCTTCCCCGTGTTCTTCGTGCTCTTCGAGGGGTCGCACTCCAAACGTGAAAGATCGGCCTACACCAGGTTAGCCCCGTATCATATGGTATCATGACCCACGTTGATCACGTTTTTGGAGCCCCTATCCCACCGTTTTCTAGCCTTCTTTTGCTTGATTTCGTCCTAAATCCGAAAATCCCCACCAAAAATAGCCCCAATTTTTTTTTGTGATTTGTTGGTTTGATGATGTTTTGTTGATTTTGATCCGTGGATTTTCTTGGTTTCAATTGGATCTAGCATGTCCCCAAGTTTCCCCACCTTCCATCCACAAAATCTCCTCAATTTTGCCCCGAAAATCATCAATTTCTGCCAAAAATTCCGTCCCCGAGAGGAAATCCCGAGCAGTTTGACTTGCCCGGATCATCCGGACCTCCTCCCGGATCATCCGGACACCTCCCGGATCAGCTGGACCCTCTCCCGGACATCCGGATAACCCACACGCCCGAATTCCCGAATCGGAGCTGACGAACCCAGATCATCCGGAAGTACTCCCGGATCATCCGGACCAAGCCCGGATCATCCGGACCTCTTCCCGGATGTCCGGTTAACCCTGACACTACTACGGCTGAATTTTTGTTTTGGTCATAACTAATTCATCCGAACTCCGATTTTGACGTTCTTTAGCTCGTTTTGAAGCTATTGACATCCCCCATCCCACAAAAATACCACCAGCACCATTTCACTCCAACAAATTTTCAAAAATTTGGCAAGTTTGCCTAGGTCCTCCACCATATCATCCGCATAGCCACCACCGACTTCCGCAACCTAACCCATTTTGCTTGCCATAGCATTAGTGGTTGCTTGAGTAGTGATTCGAGTCTCCTAAGGTGTTTCTGCTACTTAGGGACAATTGATTCTTCATCAACCACCACCACCACTTCCGCATAGACGTGCCCACCATACATTTCCACCCCAACTTAACCCAATTTTGTTTGAGTTGTAGCTTGTGTCTCCTAAGGTGTTTCGGCTACTTAGGGACGGCAACTTCAACATTGACTCGCATGACCCATCATCCCACTTCCGCATTACCTAGTGCAAAACCACCACTGCTTTCCGCTATCACCATTTGACATTTATCATTAGAGATTTTGAGTTCGCGGCTTTTCCGTTTCCTAAGGTGTTTCGGCTACTTAGGGACGAGTCTCCATCATCTTGGTATCTACATCAAGAACACCGCCACTCATCATCGCAAAGGACGGTAACCTCCATATCATCTTGGTATCGTGGTATCCCTCCATTGTATATTCCCCTTGCCATTACATTGTTAACCCCTAGCCTTACTTTTGCGTTGCTTGCCTATCGAGACTAGCCATTTGAGTATTGCCGGCAATGTTACTTGTGCACATTAGTGATCATACTTCCCATAGCATACATACCATATCATCGTGGTGCATATATTGCTATCATATCTTGTGTCACAAGTTTGTTCCCGCATATACACAACTGCTATCATGGTTTGTGTAGTGTGCAAAAGTGGCCACAAAAAAAAGAAATAAAGCTTTTAAGCAAAAGAAAAAGAGCAAAGAGCTTGTAAGCAAGTGCCATAGCATCATACCACATTGCATATAAGATTGTCATATCCGATCATCTTGGATCATCTTGAGAGAAACACCGGGAACCATACATACATAGCATACTTGGGATAGAAAGTTTATCCATTTTGCATCTTATAGGTTGTGCACAAGTGTCGTATCCGCCTATTGAGCAATCGTGCTAGCGTCTCTCTTGAGTTGTGCAACACGAGCGTTTTCCGTGGATTCCACATTTTGTGCTCATTCCTTGGTTGCACGACCCCATTTATCTAGCCCTGTGTGTGTTTCCGCGTGCCACATATTGCTATTGGTCTACTTGTTTCACTTGCGAATTTGTGAATCTCTTTCAACATTATTCACTCTTGCTATCATTTTGCATCAAATTTTTTGTGCCACTATCCTCACCGAGCTCTACCATAAGATTTACTTGATAGGTGTGAGTGAACAAGTCCGGTACCAATTCCACTATTCTTTCATCTCACATTGAGTGAAGCGGGATACATCCTCAACTTTGGGAAAAGGTAACTTGGTATTGTTTATCTCATTTCCTACTCACCTCTACTCGAGTCTTGTGATGGATAGGCAAGGCATTTCACCTTCGGTCTACAACAACAACGACGAGTTCGATGCCACGAACAACAACTCCGATGCCAAGATGCAAGCTCAAATGGAGGAGATCAAAGCCCTCATCAAGTCCTACAAGCGATCTTCCTCATCTTCGAGAAGACGCTCAAGAGCACATGCTTCCGAGCTACCATCTCCGGCAAGATCACATCGGCATCGACACCATCACCACCAAGAACGTGAAAGTCAAGAGCTCTACATCAACAACTGCTCAATGACTTCACCATCTCCCTTGGCATCTTCGCCAAGCGACTTCAAGGCATCTTCGCCTACGGACATATGGTATCTTCGCCAACAAGCACCCCAAGACTACGCTCAAGAGAAGCTCCCCAAGCTCAAGTCCACGACTTCCACGAGCTACTACAACCTCGACATCGACCACGCGATTCCTTTCTATGGGACTCACGAACCCGAGGAGTATCTCGAGTGGGAGCGTTTGATGGACAAATACCTCAAGCTACATCAAGTTCCTCCCAAAGATCAAGTGAAGTGCGCCACAAGAAACTTCTACGACTACGCCTCGACATGGTGGCTTCACACACCTTCGGAGTACTATGACTTGAGTTGGCCCAAGACGAAGAGAGCTTTGCGGCGAGAGTTCGTGCCTCCAACCTACACGGAACAACTTCAACACCAATTGGAGAACACCATCCAAGGATCCAACTCCATCGACCCGTACTTCAAGGAGATGAAGATTGCCTTGCGATGAGCCGGCGTGGACGACCCCAGTTCGATGAAGTTTCACTTCATGATGGCATTGCACAACAACATCTCCAAGACCATCTTCCTCGAGAACTACAAGTCCATCAACAACTACTACATTGGTGCTCTCAAGGCGGAACAAGAACTCATGAAGGCCAAGGCTTCTCCACCCCAAACACACTTCGCGGCGACCAAGTTCTACGACAAGCATGAGGCTAGTACCACCACAATGTGATGAGGACATCAATACCATTGTTACACCCACAGCCCCTACTGCTACATATACTGGACCAATTACTAGAGCTCGCGCACGCCAATTAAATTATCAGGTACTTTCGTTTCTTGGTAATGATTCTAATGTTCATGAGAATATGATGTTGCCTAAATTGGATACATTTGTTTTGCTTACAAATGAAGGGCCTAGCTTGGAGAAGGATGGACATTGGAGCAAGAGCAAGCATGGAGATGATGCCATGCGCAAGGGGAACCAGAACGGAGTTACAAGTGATGATTTCAGGACTTTGAAGCCACCATAAGAGTGCATGAAGCCTTGGACGAAATATACAAGATGCCACTTCATAAATTTCGTCCAGAGGCTATTATAGGTGCTGCGTCACCTTATTATTGGGCCAGGCCCATGTAATTTCGAAATACATAAGTATAGGCTATTTTTAGAGTCCGTATGTGTGGGGAAACAAGAGATAGGGTTGATTTCGGACCCCTCCACCAAGGGCCACGAAATTCCCCCCCTCTTCCTCCATATATACAGCCCTTAGGGCGTCGTTTAGACTTTGGGTTTAGTTTAGATTAAAAGTTCGCCATAGCTGCAACTTCGCGTACTTCGTTTGTGTTCAACGACCAGACAAAGGCGTCACAGAACCCCACCTTGATCAATAAAGCTTTCATCTTATATTCGCAATATCCAGATTGCAATCTCAGTTTCTTGCTTGTTCTTCGTTTGCTCGCAGGAAACAGACCCTCGTGGTCAGGTTGATCGTGCTCCGGCGTGGTCAATAACCTCTCGGAGTTGGTTTGGCGATTGCTAAGGCGCGACGTCCTCGCACGTTCGTAGTCGGATCGTCAAAGTCGACTTCCACCAAAGCGAAATCCATCATCTCATCGAAAGACGGGACACCTTTGCCTCTATCAAGTGGTATCAGATTTCCAGGTTGCTCGGTGAGATTTTCCAGTTTTTCGTAGTTTAGATCGAGTCTGTTCTTCATACCTATAGTCCACGAAAAAGCCACAAAAAAAATTAGGGTTAGTTCATCATATCCGAACCAATCTGAGCCTCTGCATAATCTTTTTAGGGTTTTGCTTTGTTGAATTTGCGGTTGCATCGTCGGTCTAGTTGCTGGTCTTAGAGTCTAGTCTTTTAGAGTTTCGAGTTCTGGTCATAAGTTGTCACGCCGCCGCCGCACCATCATCATCGCCCCTGCCATCTACCACCACCGCTCCGAATCCGTATCCATATACCACCACCAATCCGTGTCCATATACCACCACCGATCCATATCCATATACTACCACCGCTGCCATATACCACAACCATATATCCACCACCAATCCGAGTTCCTTGCTTATTAGGTTTGTTTTCGGGATCCATCTATTTTCCGATTCGTGTTTCCCTGCCGGAGTAGGTTTCGGAAAAAAAAAGAGTCTGGAAACCACGCTCCGTTTAGGCCCAAAATTTTTCGAAAACGCATTTTTCGAAAAAATTTCTGGCTATCCTATTTTTAGGTGTTTCTGAGTGTTTTGAGACAGGTGCCATTATAGGAAGTTTTTTTTTGACCCGTTTCCAGTTTTTGGGTCCGGGCAGTCGAAAAAACGAAAAAAAAAATTGGTCGAAAAAATTTCGTGCCCATCCTGTCAGTTTGACCTAGGAAGAGTTTTGAGACACTCGCCATTATAGTGATTTTTCGCAAAAAAAAAAAAGAGCAGCGGAAAAAAAAAAGAGCGCCAAAAAAAAAAAAGAGCGAAAAAAAAAATCCAGAGTGTGCTTTTCCCTTGTTTAAGTGCAGCGCCGTGATTTTGTTAGTGTTCTAGGCTCGTGTCTCTAGCACGGTCTAGCCTAGGACCAGCACAGTACCGTCGTTGAGCGTTTATTCAACTTTGCATCTCTGAATTGATTATTGCTGACCCTTTTTGCTACCATATTATAAGCCTTCCCAGCTCCACATACATCTACGTCGTGCGTTGGACTCTCCCTGGTAATCGCTCTATCCAAGCTTTGAGAGTTTTGACTACAACGGTTGCCGATCACCGCCTGCTGCTGGGTAAGAACTGGTAAGAATTTGAGATTTGCTTGACGGGTTTGTGATACACCACCACCACTTCTTAGTACTCTGTAGGATCATATTCTTCTGTGTTTCTATTTGCTGCTAACCATGGTAGGATCACAAGCCGATGAGACTGATTGGGAGAACCTGACGAACAAACAGCTACATGATAAATTTCAGCAACTGATGAGTGGACAGGTGCAAGATGTGCTAAACAGATTTGACGAGGCCATGGAGAAGATAGATGGCATTGAGAAGACGTTTGAAACAAAGCTTGATAGCAAGTTTGATGAATTGCTCGCGCGTTTTCCACAACCACCGCCGGCTGCGCCTATCGCACCTCTGCAACGACAACAACAACGCCCCCTTCCGAATCAGTATGGACGAGCTCAGCGTGTTCCTATTGAGCTAGGACAAAATTCTGGTACCGCTGCTACTGCTGTTGGTGCTTCTTTGGCTCCTGCTACTACTGCTGCTGGTACCGAGGAGGATGATTATGTGGGAGATTACGAGGATGAGGTTGATCAACATCAGAACTACGTGCAACCACCAGCACCACAACCACCAGGTCGTCCACATGCAAATAATGGCAATGTTAGGGCTCCCCCTCAGGTACGAGATCATGACCATCTCCCTAAACTGAAATTGAATATTCCACCATTTGAGGGTCGATATGTTCCTGATATATATCTTACTTGGGAGTTAGAAACTGAACAACGATTTACATGTTTACAATATCCTGAGGAGAGACGTGTTCCTGCTGCTGTTTGTGCTTTCACTAGCTTTGCATGTGTTTGGTGGTCTGAGCATTGTAGATTATATCCTGTTCCAGCTACTTGGGCTGCTTTGAAAACTGCTATGCGTACTCGTTGGGTTCCACCATATTATCAACGTGAATTACTTCAAAAATTGCAGCGCTTAAGACAAGGAAAAAATTCTGTAGAAGAATATTATCAGGAATTACAAACTGGCTTGTGATAGAGGCGAGGGTGTCCCGATCTTTCGATGAGATGATAACTATCGATTTGGTGGAGACGACTTTGACGATCCGACTACAAACGTGCACGACGTTGCGCCTTAGCAATCGCTAAACCAACTCCGAGAGGTTATTGACCACGCCGGAGCACAATCAACCTGACCACGAAGGTCTATTCCTGCAAGCAATCGAAGAACAAGCAAGAATATGATAAAAGCAATCTGAATATTGCGAGTATGTATGAAGTATTGATAAAGGTGGGGATCCGTAAGCGGTCTTGGTCTGGTCGTTGGACACAAACGAAGTACACGAAGTTGCAATGGCTAACTTTTAACTAAACAAATCCCAAGGAAAAGCTACTAGATGGATCTACTTATATAGGAGCAAGGGGTGGCGGCCAAGGAGGTGGGAGGACGTCCCAAGGCAGCCTAAAACTAAATCTAGGTCGTACAAGGCCAATGGGCCCAAGTGGAGGTGATGTAACACCTTTGGACTTGTAGTTTGACTCGGATTCTGCTGCAGCATCAGATTGTTTCGTCCACAACTCAACGCTCCGGACGAATTTGAAGGTGATTCCAATTGGGTTGGAAAGTGCACGAAATCTAGTTTCCAACAAAAAAAGAATCACCCAATTCGGAGTCCGTATGAAAAACTTGTGTGCGTTTTGAGTCAGGTACGTCTGTGCAGTCCGAATCTGAATCCAGAACGTGAGAGACTTGGACTCTATCTTCTCTTGGGCCAAAAGTGACGTGAGAGAACTTTTTGGACAGCAAATAAACATCTCTTTCTTCCTTATCTTCATATGTGGATTGTACAAATGTCCCATACACCTGCAATTAGACAAAACACAAAAGTGTGTGAAGTATTTTTGTTCTGGATAACATAAATAGATTATTGAATAGTTTGCACTAGAAATCACCTGACAAATATGCATATATGCAATATTTTTGGTCATATCCAAGGTAGTCATGTCCTCATCAGCTTGATTAGATGTGGTATTGTTGAGGAGAATGAAGCTATGCTTGCACATTTTCTGGGTGGATTAAATAGAGATATTCAGACCATTCTAGACTATAAGGATTATAATAATATCACTCGTTTATTCCATCTTGCTTGTAAAGCTGAACGTGAAGTGCAGGATCGACAGGCATTGGTGCGCACTAACTTTTCTGCAGGTCGACCTTCATCATGGACACCACGTGCATCATCTACTTCCACTGCACCATCACCTCTTTCAGGTGCCACCTCCAACCGTGATACAAGAAAGCAGGCACAACCACCACTATCTGCCAAGAGCACACCTGCCGGGCCTGCACAGAGCTCTTCTTCTTCCATGGCGTCAACAGGGCACACAAGTGATATTATTTGTCGTCGTTGTAAGGGAAGAGGACATTTTGCGAGAGAATGCAAATCTCAGCGTGTGATGATTGCTACTGAGGATGGTGGATATGAGTCCGCTAGTGACTATGATGAGGAGACTTTGGCTCTTATTACACATGAAGAACATGGTGGAGATGATTCTGATCATGAGACGCAATACATGGCTCCTGAAGATGCTGACAGGTATGAATGTTTAGTTGCTCAACGTGTTTTGAGTGTGCAGGTCACACAAGCTGAGCAAAATCAGAGGCACAATTTGTTCCATACCAAGGGAGTTGTGAAGGAACGTTCTGTGCGCGTCATCATAGACGGAGGTAGCTGCAACAACTTGGCTAGCATGGAGATGGTGGAGAAGCTTTCTCTCACCACAAGACCACATCCACATCCTTACTACATCCAATGGTTCAACAACAGCGGCAAGGTTAAGGTAACACGTACTGTTCGTGTGCATTTTAGTATCTCTACATATGCTGATTATGTTGATTGTGATGTGGTACCTATGCAAGCATGTTCCTTATTACTTGGTAGACCATGGCAATTTGATAAAAATGCTGTACACCATGGTAGAAACAATCATTATACTCTTGTTCATAAGGATAAAAATATTACTTTGCTTCCTATGACTCCTGATTCTATTTTGAAAGATGATATTAATAGAGCTAATAAAGCAAAACAGGAGAAGAATAAGAGTGAAAATCAGATTGTGGCAAAAGAATTTGAGCAACAAATGAAGCCTAATAATAAACCATCTAGTGTTGCTTCTGAAATTAAATTGAAAAGTGCATGTTTATTTGCCACCAAATCTGATATTGATGAGCTAGATTTCAGCAAATCTGTTTGCTATGCTTTTGTGTGCAAAGAGGCATTATTTTCATTCGAGGACGTGCCTTCCTCTTTGCCCCCTGCTGTCACTAACATTATGCAGGAGTTCGCTGACGTCTTTCCACAAGACGTGCCACCGGGATTACCACCCATTCGAGGGATTGAGCATCAAATTGACTTAATTCCCGGTGCATCGCTACCCAACCATGCACCATACCGTACCAATCCAGAGGAGACAAAGGAGATTATGCGTCAAGTACAGGAGCTACTCGACAAAGGTTATATACGCGAATCTCTTAGTCCTTGTGCTGTTCCTATTATCCTAGTGCCTAAAAAGGATGGTACGTCACGTATGTGTGTTGATTGTAGAGGCATTAATAATATTACTATTCGTTATCGTCATCCTATTCCTAGGCTAGATGATATGCTTGATGAATTGAGTGGCTCTACAATATTCTCCAAAGTTGATTTGCGTAGTGGATACCATCAAATTCGTATGAAATTGGGTGATGAATGGAAAACAGCATTTAAAACTAAGTTTGGTTTATATGAGTGGTTAGTCATGCCTTTGGGTTTAACTAATGCACCTAGTACTTTCATGAGATTAATGAACGAAGTTTTACGTGCTTTCATTGGACGATTTGTGGTAGTCTATTTTGATGATATACTGATTTATAGCAAATCTTTGGAAGAACATTTGGAACATTTACGTGCTGTTTTTATTGCTCTACGTGATGCACGTTTGTTTGGTAACCTTGGGAAGTGCACCTTTTGCACCGACCGAGTATCTTTTCTTGGCTATGTTGTTACTCCACAGGGAATTGAAGTTGATAAAGCCAAGATTGAAGCTATTGAGAGTTGGCCGCAGCCCAAAACGGTCACACAAGTGAGGAGTTTTCTTGGCCTCGCTGGATTCTATAGGCGTTTTGTGAGAGATTTCAGCACCATTGCTGCACCTCTCAATGAGCTTACAAAGAAAGATGTGCCTTTTATTTGGGGTACCGCACAGGAAGAAGCCTTCACGGTATTGAAAGATAAGTTGACACATGCTCCTTTACTCCAACTTCCTGATTTTAATAAGACTTTTGAGCTTGAATGTGATGCTAGTGGAATTGGATTAGGAGGTGTGTTATTACAAGATGGCAAACCCATTGCATACTTTTCTGAAAAATTGAGTGGGCCTAGTCTGAATTATTCTACTTATGATAAAGAATTATATGCTCTTGTTCGGACTTTAGAAACATGGCAACATTATTTATGGCCCAAAGAATTTGTTATACATTCTGATCATGAATCTTTGAAACATATTAAAAGTCAAGCTAAACTGAATCGTAGACATGCTAAATGGGTTGAATTTATTGAGACTTTCCCTTATGTCATTAAACACAAGAAGGGAAAAGAAAATGTTATTGCTGATGCATTGTCTCGTCGCTATACTATGCTTTCACAACTTGACTTCAAAATATTTGGTTTGGAGACCATCAAAGATCAATATGTGCATGATGCTGATTTTAAAGATGTAATGCAGAATTGTAAAGAAGGAAGAATGTGGAACAAGTTTGTCGTTAACGATGGATTTGTGTTTCGTGCTAACAAGCTATGCATTCCAGCTAGCTCCGTTCGTCTTTTGTTGTTGCAGGAGGCGCATGGAGGAGGATTAATGGGACACTTTGGCGTGAAGAAGACAGAGGACGTACTTGCTACACATTTCTTTTGGCTAAAGATGAGACGGGATGTTGAGCGTTTTATTGCTCGCTGCACTACATGTCAAAAAGCTAAGTCATGACTCAATCCTCATGGTTTATATATGCCTTTGCCTGTACCTAGTGTTCCTTGGGAGGATATATCTATGGACTTTGTTTTAGGTTTACCTCGAACAAAGAAGGGGAGGGATAGCATATTTGTTGTCGTGGATAGATTCTCGAAAATGGCACACTTTATACCATGTCATAAAAGCGATGATGCTGTTAATGTTGCTGATTTGTTCTTTCGTGAAATTATTCGCTTGCATGGTGTGCCAAATACTATTGTTTCAGATCGTGATACTAAATTTCTTAGCCACTTTTGGAGATGTTTATGGGCTAAGTTGGGGACTAAACTGCTTTTTAGTACTACTTGTCACCCCCAAACTGATGGACAAACTGAAGTAGTCAATAGAACATTGTCTACTATGCTTAGGGCTGTTTTGAAGAATAATAAGAAAATGTGGGAGGAATGCTTGCCTCATATTGAATTTGCTTATAATCGTTCATTGCATTCTACTACTAAGATGTGCCCTTTTGAAGTTGTGTATGGTTTCCTACCTCGCGCACCTATTGATTTGTTGCCTCTTCCATCTTCGGAGAAGGTTAATTTTGATGCTAAAGAACGTCCTGAATTGATTTTAAAAATGCATGAGTTAACTAAGGAAAACATTGAGCGTATGAATGCTAAATATAAACTTGCTGGAGATAAGGGTAGAAAACATGTTGTGTTTGCACCTGGAGATCTTGTTTGGTTACATTTGCGTAAGGATAGATTTCCTGATTTGCGCAAATCAAAGCTAATGCCACGTGCTGCTGGTCCCTTTAAGGTGTTGGAGAAAGTAAATGATAATGCATATAAACTTGAGCTGCCTGCAGATTTTGGGGTTAGTCCCACTTTTAACATTGCAGATTTGAAGCCGTATTTGGGCGAGGAAGATGAGCTTCCGTCGAGGACGACTTCATTTCAAGAAGGGGAGGATGATGAGGACATCAATACCATTGTTACACCCACAGCCCCTACTGCTACATATACTGGACCAATTACTAGAGCTCGCGCACGCCAATTAAATTATCAGGTACTTTCGTTTCTTGGTAATGATTCTAATGTTCATGAGAATATGATGCTGCCTAAATTGGATACATTTGTTTTGCTTAAAAATGAAGGGCCTAGCTTGGAGAAGGATGGACATTGGAGCAAGAGCAAGCATGGAGATGATGCCATGCGCAAGGGGAACCAGAACGGAGTTACAAGTGATGATTTCAGGACTTTGAAGCCACCATAAGAGTGCATGAAGCCTTGGACGAAATATACAAGATGCCACTTCATAAATTTCGTCCAGAGGCTATTATAGGTGCTGCGTCACCTTATTATTGGGCCAGGCCCATGTAATTTCGAAATACATAAGTATAGGCTATTTTTAGAGTCCGTATGTGTGGGGAAACAAGAGATAGGGTTGATTTCGGACCCCTCCACCAAGGGCCACGAAATTCCCCCCCTCTTCCTCCATATATACAGCCCTTAGGGCGTCGTTTAGACTTTGGGTTTAGTTTAGATTAAAAGTTCGCCATAGCTGCAACTTCGCGTACTTCGTTTGTGTTCAACGACCAGACAAAGGCGTCACAGAACCCCACCTTGATCAATAAAGCTTTCATCTTATATTCGCAATATCCAGATTGCAATCTCAGTTTCTTGCTTGTTCTTCGTTTGCTCGCAGGAAACAGACCCTCGTGGTCAGGTTGATCATGCTCCGGCGTGGTCAATAACCTCTCGGAGTTGGTTTAGCGATTGCTAAGGCGCGACGTCCTCGCACGTTCGTAGTCGGATCGTCAAAGTCGACTTCCACCAAAGCGAAATCCATCATCTCATCGAAAGACGGGACACCTTTGCCTCTATCACAATGTCCAAGCCCGACGAGCTCCGAGATGATGCTCCCAAGTTTGACTTCACCGCCATCCCTCTTTGTGGCATTGATGGTGCCGAGTCTACCACGACTCTTTTTCAAGACGGTGCGGCGACGAGTACGACTACGGAGACCCTCAAGGACCAAGCTTTGGAGGCGAGCGACAAGGTGGCGAGCAAGGATGATGCTTCCATCTTTGGAGGCGAGAGTGATGATGTGCCATCTTTGGCCTTCATCCACGGTGATGATGACGAGATGATCGAGCATGGGATTTTCCCTTCGGTCATGGAGGAGAGTGATGATGTGCCATCTTCGGCCTTCATCCACGACGACGACAACGAGATGGTTGAGTATGGGATTTTCCCTTCGACCACGGCGATGTATGATGACTTGAGTGACTTTTGCCACCATATTGAGAGTGAGAGTGACTCCACCACTAGTCCCATATATGATGAGTTGCCCCAATTCCCATGTCAGGAGAGCCACAACCCCCACCACTTGAGTGAGATGAGTGACTCCAGCATATGTGAGATTGAGTGCACCTACTTTGAGGGAGTGAGTGAACCACCACATAGAGAGAGCGAGATAGTTGATAGGTCTCGTGAGGCAATTCGCATTTCTAACAACTTGACCTCTACCTCTATTGTGTCTTCCCATTTGGTGCTAGGTCCCATTTATGATGACGCGCCGATCCTCGACGACTTCATCCTCCCTTTGGACAAGACGATGGCCATGGTGGAATATGATGCACCCCCCACATGGTTCCATCAAGATAAAGATGACCACCATTTGGTCTTTCCCACCTCACCTACACCACATGAGTGGAATGACAAAGGCAACATAGGTGACGGTGATGCTCTAGTCCCACTAGTGGACATTCTTGACATTGATTGCTTGCATGATGTTGATCCACCTAGTACCATGCTTCATACTAGTATGATTTCCCCATGTGATGATTTGCCCATTTATGATGAATATGACGATTCTCATGTGTAGTCTATTAGTTGTGATGCCATGTTACATAGGATTTCTTGTGACAATTCTTTAGGTCACATCATGTTTGATAATCCACTTGACTTGTCATATGCTATGCATGAGATCCACCATATGTCTTATTTGCAATCTCTTCATAGTGACTATGCATATGCCATTAAAATAAACCCAATTTGCACTTATGGCATAGATGACAAGCCCATGGTTATTGGCATTTGTTTTTCTTGTGATGATATTGATATGCTCCATTTGCATCATTTACCTCATATGCCATGCCATGAACACCTAGCTTCGCATATGCATTGTTTTGGATGTTGTCCATTTTCTCCATATGATATTTCCGCTATTGCTCATGAGGAGGCCCCCATAGTTTCCTCGTACATTTTAGGAGATTTTGATCCATCCCATTCATTGCATGATCCCAATAATTATGTGCACTATACGTTTCCCTTGAATGAAAATGCTATTGATGTGCCATATACTTGCATTCTAAATTTGTGTCCCCATCGTGTCATACATAATAACTATTCTTTCATGATGGATGACATGTTCATATACCATGCATCAAATTTCTTTGAGCGATGCTTATCTTGTTCAAATTCACACGTGCACATACACATCATGATGGATGACGTGTACATTTACCACGCGCACAATTTCTTTGGTTTGTGTCTCTTTTGTGTAGGTACCCATGAATACTTGTCAACCTCGCAATCCCACAAGTTGACAAAACGAGCATAGAGAGCAACGATGATTTGGGATCCCATGGATTGTCTTTCCCACCGCTCTCTTCACGCAAAGACGTCGCGCATTCATTCTACATGGCCCTCACTTGGCTATGGGTTATTGTTCATTACATATCATATGCGCCCATCTTGCGATGTTCACTTTGCATGATATGCTCATTCCTATGGCTTTGACATGCATTTGTGACCCATGCTTTGCATTACACATGATGATTGATTCTAGTACTTGTATGTGTATTTGCAAGCTTGGTGGAGATATCTCTTGTTATTGCCATGTTTGCTTCATGCACCATTCCTATGATGCTACTTTCATCTTGCTTTGTGTTTGTGCTTGCGGTATGTCATGTCCATTGTCTATGCCCATTATTTGTTCACATGACATGATTACCATGATTTACTCTAGTGTGTTGCATCTTCGCTCCACTAGTTTGCATGACTTGATCTCTATGCTTGCTTATGTCGCATCACCCATGATTCATACTTGCTCATTTCATGCGGTTGATGACAACCATCTATATGCTTTGAACATGATTCATATTGCTTCTTGTCATATATCTCCATGTGTTGCCTCTCTCATGCTAGATGACTTGCCATGTATTGAGTGCAATAATGCTCTTAATCTTGCTCATGAGATTGCCCCCATAGCATTCTCACATATATTTGGAGACCTTGACATAATTCTTGTGAAGCATGCTTGTCTTACTTCTTTGCACCATGTACCTAGCGTCATGAATATAACCATTGTTACATCATATTATTCATGCACTTGTGCTTCTAATGGTTGTGTGCAAGAGAAGAGAACCATCATGATGGATGATGTGTTATCTACCATGCACATACGTTCTTTGTTTTGTTGTGTGCATGTGTAGGATACTTGGACTTCGTGTTGACTTCCACTTCACGTGAGTTGACCATTCAAGCTCTTGAGAGTAGATTCTACCACGAATCGCTTATACACCACATTTCCTACCACTTAGGCATTGTGAAGAATGCACAAGGACACACTTTCAAGGTGACATCCTTCTTGAGCTTGGATATTGTGGATCATACTTCATGTGTTGCTTGCACCATTTGCACGCATGTTCCAGATATTGCTTTCACCCATGATTGCCACATTTCCATGCTTCATGACATATACACCTTTTGTGTTGCATCCAATTCTTGGATTACTTGCTTGATGAGGACATCAATACCATTGTTACACCCACAGCCCCTACTGCTACATATACTGGACCAATTACTAGAGCTCGCGCACGCCAATTAAATTATCAGGTACTTTCGTTTCTTGGTAATGATTCTAATGTTCATGAGAATATGATGCTGCCTAAATTGGATACATTTGTTTTACTTACAAATGAAGGGCCTAGCTTGGAGAAGGATGGACATTGGAGCAAGAGCAAGCATGGAGATGATGCCATGCGCAAGGGGAACCAGAACGGAGTTACAAGTGATGATTTCAGGACTTTGAAGCCACCATAAGAGTGCATGAAGCCTTGGACGAAATATACAAGATGCCACTTCATAAATTTCGTCCAGAGGCTATTATAGGTGCTGTGTCACCTTTTTATTGGGCCAGGCCCATGTAATTTCGAAATACATAAGTATAGGCTATTTTTAGAGTCCGTATGTGTGGGGAAACAAGAGATAGGGTTGATTTCGGACCCCTCCACCAAGGGCCACGAAATTCCCCCTCTCTTCCTCCATATATACAGCCCTTAGGGCACCGTTTAGACTTTGGGTTTTGTTTAGATTAAAAGTTCGCCATAGCTGCAACTTCGCGTACTTCGTTTGTGTTCAACGACCAGACAAAGGCGTCACAGAACCCCACCTTGATCAATAAAGCTTTCATCTTATATTCGCAATATCCAGATTGCAATCTCAGTTTCTTGCTTGTTCTTCGTTTGCTCGCAGGAAACAGACCCTCGTGGTCAGGTTGATCGTGCTCCGGCGTGGTCAATAACCTCTCGGAGTTGGTTTAGCGATTGCTAAGGCGCGACGTCCTCGCACGTTCGTAGTCGGATCGTCAAAGTCGACTTCCACCAAAGCGATATCCATCATCTCATCGAAAGACGGGACACCTTTGCCTCTATCAAGTGGTATCAGTTTTCAGGTTGCTCGGTGAGAATTTCCAGTTTTCCTAGATTAGATTTATTTTCTTACCTATTGTCCAAGAAAAAGCCACAAAAAAGAGTTAGATCTATTCATCCTTGGTCCAAGCCAGTCTGAGCCTTTGCAATTTTCTTTTCATTGCTTGCATAGTTGAATTATCGGTTGCATCGTCGTGTCGAGTTGCTGGTCTTAGTGTCTAGTTCGTTTAGAGTTTCGAGTTCTGTTCACATTAGTCACGCCACCGCTGCATCATTATCTCTTCCGCTGTCCACCACCCATCCATCAATTTCCACCACGTGCTACCCACCATTCATTGTCATAATAATAGTTGAGATCGTTCACATCTTCACTTGATCCAATCTGCATCTTATCTAGTTTGTTTTGGAAAGAGGGAGAAAAAAAAAAGAGAGAAAAAACGAGAGAAAAAAAGAGAAAAAAAAGTCAGAGAAAAAAAAGGAGAAAAAAAATCAAAAAAATCGGCACAAACTTTTTCAGAGGAAAGTTGGAGACAAAGTTGTTGTATATCCTGCTTGGCAGTTGTTTTTCATCATTATCTTCACTGCCGTTGTGATCTTCACTTATATCTTGCTGTCAAGAGCTACTTAGTATCCTTCATTGATGCTAGTTGTGCTACGCCGTGACCTCATTAGTGTTCTAGGCTCGCGTCTCTAGTCCGGTCTAGCCTAGGACCAGCACAGTACCGTCGTTGAGCGTTTATTCAACATTGCATCTTTGAATTGATTATTGCTAATCTTTTGCTACCATATATAGCCAACCCAGCTCCACATATTTCTACACCGTGTATACGTACGCTCCCCTGGCAATCGCTTTACTCAATATTCGGAGTTACTTGACACCGCTCGTTGCCGATCACCGCCTGCTGCATGGTAAGAACTTGTAAGACATTGATATTTGCTTTACTGTGAGCGTTTTACCACCACATCCTAGTAGTTATAGGAACATTATTTTTGGGTTTTGTTTCTTGTTCTACTAATCATGACAGGATCCAGAGTCAATTCATGGGCTTTGTCGATCGCGGGAGACGTGCCACCACCTTTGCAAATACCACAACCGTCACGAGAGGTGCACAAACATCCAAATGCACATGATCAGGTTAATGTATCTATACCACCATTTAATGGCCGTTTTAAACCTGCTTTATATATTGAATGGGAGTTCGACATAAAAAATATATTTGCTTCCCATAATTTCGATGAACATAAAAAGGTTAAGGTTGCAGTTGGTTCTTTCACTGGTTATGCTTTGGTTTGGTGGAGTGAATATTGTCGGTTACACCCTGATTATATACCTACTACTTGGGATGATTTGAAACTTGCCATGCGACATACTTTCGTCCCTGCTTATTATACTCGTGACATGATTAAGAAGTTGCAACACTTAAAACAAGGTAGTGAAACTATAACAAAATATTATGATGATTTACAAACTACCTTGTTGCATTCCTCTTTAGAAGAAAGTGAAGATGATTTTATGGATAGATTTTGGGGAGGATTAAACCGTGATATTCAAGAGATACTAATTCATGAAGAGTGTTATCCTATGGACCATTTGTTTCATCTTGCTTGCAAAGCTGAACAGGAAATAAAACGACGTGTTGGCCACGAGGAGAACAAGCGCACGGTGCACATTCCAAGAGTTGATATGATTGTTCCTTCAACTACTAGGCATACTATGACAACCACATCCGTTGTTGTCAGGACTACATCACCTCCATCATGTGACACATCGCCCCCGAGAGTGGCTACATCATCTGAGTTGATCATAAGAGGTAATGACAAAGGTACTGATCTTCCATCTCTACATGAGAATGATGAATGCCTTGTCAATTTGAATGCACCATCTGATGAGCTACCCACTACTTTGATCACACCACCTATTTTAGAGGACTACGTTGATAATTTGACTTTGCCATGTGATCAAACAACTGAAATACCAACAATTTTGAGTGCACCCATTGAATTAACTATTGATGCAAAAGAACCAATGTTTAATCATTTTGATATGACCTCTAATCTTGGTGATGATTCTGTGTTGAATGACTTATTGCATGTTTGCTTATTTAAGCATGTTATAGCATGTAAATTTGATGCAAGTAAGGTTTATTCACCAATGTTGGGATGGTTTAATGATGAACATTGTCAATCTTTTGAAATGAATAAGAGCTGCACTTATATGTGCAAACTGAGTTGCAATATTTTCATGCCTTCTACTTCTTGTGCTAATTTTTTGGCTTTAGATTTTATGAACTATGCAAGTTACTCATCTATTCATGTGTCATATATGCAAAAATCAAGGGAAGTAAAAATGGATGACATATACATATACAACATGTACACCTTGTCTCTTTTGTTAGCCACATTTCAGATTAAGCAACGCCGAGGACGTCTTTATTTTCAAGAAGGGAAGGATGATGAGGACATGACTACCTTGGATATGACCAAAAATATTGCATATATGCATATTTGTCAGGTGATTTCTAGTGCAAACTATTCAATAATCTATTTATGTTATCCAGAACAAAAATACTTCACACACTTTTGTGTTTTGTCTAATTGCAGGTGTATGGGACATTTGTACAATCCACATATGAAGATAAGGAAGAAAGAGATGTTTATTTGCTGTCCAAAAAGTTCTCTCACGTCACTTTTGGCCCAAGAGAAGATAGAGTCCAAGTCTCTCACGTTCTGGATTCAGATTCGGACTGCACAGACGTACCTGACTCAAAACGCACACAAGTTTTTCATACGGACTGCGAATTGGGTGATTCTTTTTTTGTTGGAAACTAGATTTCGTGCACTTTCCAACCCAATTGGAATCACCTTCAAATTCGTCCGGAGCGTTGAGTTGTGGACGAAACAATCTGATGCTGCAGCAGAATCCGAGTCAAACTACAAGTCCAAAGGTGTTACATCACCTCCACTTGGGCCCATTGGCCTTGTACGACCTAGATTTAGTTTTAGGCTGCCTTGGGACGTCCTCCCACCTCCTTGGCCGCCACCCCTTGCTCCTATATAAGTAGATCCATCTAGTAGCTTTTGCTTGACGGATTTGTGACACCCACCACCACCTCTTGTTAGTAGTCTGTAGGATCATATTCTTGTGTGTTTCTATTGCTGCTAACCATGCCAGGATCACAAGCCGACGAGACTGACTGGGAGAACATGACAAATAAGGATTTGCATGATAAATTTCAGCAAATGATGAGTGGACAGGTGCAAGATGTGCTAAACAGATTTGAAGAGGCCATGGAGAAGATAGATGGCATGGAGAAGACGTTCGAAACAAAGCTCGATAACAAGTTTAATGAATTGCTCGCGCGTCTTCCACCACCACCACCCGCTGCACCTAACGCACCTCTCCGACGACAACAACAACAACAACGCATCCTTTCGAATCAGTATGGACGAGCGAAGCGTGTTCCTATTGATGATGGCCAAACTTCTGGTGCTGCTGTTCATGTTGTTGATGCTTCTTTGGCCCCTGCTACTGCTGCTGCTGGTACCCAGGAGGATGATGAGTATGTGGGCGATTATGAGGATGAGGTTGATCAAAATCAGCACTACGTGCAGCCACCAGCACCACCACCACCAGGTCGACCTCAGGTATATATTCGTAATGGTAGGCCTGCACCACCACCTCAGGTACGAGATGATGTCCATATTCCTAAACTGAAATTGAATATTCCACCATTTGAGGGTAGATATGTTCCTGATATATATCTTACTTGGGAGTTAGAAACTGAACAACGTTTTACATGTTTACAATATCCCGAGGAGAGACGGGTTGCTGCTGCTGTTTGTGCTTTCACTAGTTTTGCATGTGTATGGTGGTCTGAACATTGTAGATTATATCCTATTCCCGCTACTTGGGCTGCTTTGAAAACTGCTATGCGTACTCGTTGGGTTCCACCATATTATCAACGTGAATTGCTTCAAAAATTACAGCGCTTAAGACAAGGAAAAAATTCTGTAGAAGAATATTATCAGGAATTACAAACTGGCATGATTAGATGTGGTATTGTTGAGGAGAATGAAGCTATGCTTGCACGTTTTCTGGGTGGATTAAATAGAGAGATTCAGACCATTCTAGATTATAAGGAGTATACTAATATCACTCGTTTATTCCATCTTGCTTGTAAAGCTGAACGTGAAGTGCAGGATCGACAGGCATTGGCGCGGACTAACTTTTCTGCAGGTCGACCTTCATCATGGACACCACGTGCATCATCTACTTCCACACGTTCTGCTACACCGGCGCCTCCGTTGGCTGCCACCTCCAACCGTGATACAATAAAGCAGGCACAATCACCACTATCTGCCAAGAGCACATCTTCTGGGCCTGCAAAGAGCTCTTCTTCATCCATGGCATCAACAGGGCAACCACATGATATTATTTGTCGACGTTGCAAGGGTGGAGGTCATTATGCGAGAGAATGCCCCTCTAAGCGTGTGATGATTGTTACTGAGGATGGTGGGTATGAGTCCGCTAGTGACTATGATGAGGAGACTTTGGCTCTTATTACACGTGACGAACACGGTAGAGAAGATTCTGATCATGAGACGCAATACATGGCTCCTGAAGATGCTGACAGGTATGAATGTTTAGTTGCTCAACGTGTTTTGAGTGTGCAGGTTACACAAGCTGAGCAAAATCAGAGGCATAATTTGTTCCATACAAAGGGAGTTGTGAAGGAACGTTCTGTTCGCGTGATCATAGATGGAGGGAGTTGCAACAACTTGGCTAGCATGGAGATGGTGGAGAAGCTATCTCTCACCACAAGACCACATCCACATCCTTACTACATCCAATGGTTCAACAACAGCGGCAAGGTTAAGGTAACACGTACTGTTCGTGTGCATTTTAGTATCTCTACATATGCTGATTATGTTGATTGTGATGTGGTACCTATGCAAGCATGTTCCTTATTACTTGGTAGACCATGGCAATTTGATAAAAATTCTATTCACCATGGTAGAAACAATCAGTATACTCTTGTTCATAAGGATAAAAATATTACTTTGCTTCCTATGACTCCTGATTCCATTTTGAAAGATGATCTTAATAGAGCTAATAAAGCAAAACAGGAGAAAACTAAGAGTGAAAATCAGATTGTGGCAAAAGAATTTGAGCAACAAATGCAGCCTAATAATAATAAACAATCTAGTGTTGCTTCTGAAATTAAATTGAAAAGTGCATGTTTATTTGCCACCAAATCTGATATTGATGATCTAGATTTTAGCAAATCTGTTTGCTATGCTTTTGTGTGCAAAGAGGCATTATTTTCATTCGAGGACGTGCCTTCCTCTTTGCCTCCTGCTGTCACTAACATTTTGCAGGAGTTCGCTGACGTCTTTCCACAAGACGTGCCACCGGGATTACCACCTATTCGCGGGATTGAGCATCAAATTGACTTAATTCCCGGTGCATCATTACCCAACCGTGCACCATACCGTACCAATCCAGAGGAGACGAAGGAGATTATGCGTCAAGTACAAGAACTGCTCGACAAAGGTTATATACGCGAATCCCTTAGTCCTTGTGCTGTTCCTATCATTTTAGTGCCGAAAAAGGATGGTACGTCGCGTATGTGCGTTGATTGTAGAGGCATTAATAATATTACTATTCGTTATCGTCATCCTATTCCTAGGCTAGATGATATGCTTGATGAATTGAGTGGCTCTACAATATTCTCCAAAGTTGATTTGCGTAGTGGATACCATCAAATTCGTATGAAATTGGGAGATGAATGGAAAACAGCATTTAAAACTAAGTTTGGATTATATGAGTGGTTAGTCATGCCTTTTGGGTTAACTAATGCACCTAGTACTTTCATGAGGTTAATGAACGAAGTTTTACGTGCTTTCATTGGACGATTTGTGGTAGTTTACTTTGATGACATATTGATTTATAGCAAATCTTTGGAGGAACATTTGGAACATTTACGTGCTGTTTTTATTGCTCTATGTGATGCACGTTTGTTTGGTAACCTTGGAAAGTGCACCTTTTGCACCGACCGAGTATCTTTTCTTGGCTATGTTGTTACTCCACAGGGAATTGAAGTTGATAAAGCCAAAATTGAAGCTATTGAGAGTTGGCCACAGCCCAAAACGGTCACACAAGTGAGGAGTTTCCTTGGCCTCGCTGGATTCTATAGGCGTTTAGTGAGAGATTTCAGCACCATTGCTGCACCTCTCAATGAGCTTACAAAGAAAGATGTGCCTTTTCTGTGGGGTACCGCACAGGAAGAAGCCTTCTCGGTATTGAAAGATAAGTTGACACATGCTCCTTTACTCCAACTTCCTGATTTTAATAAGACTTTTGAGCTTGAATGTGATGCTAGTGGAACTGGATTAGGAGGTGTGTTATTACAAGATGGCAAACCTGTTGCATACTTTTCTGAAAAATTGAGTGGGCCTAGTCTGAATTATTCTACTTATGATAAAGAATTATATGCTCTTGTTCGGACTTTAGAAACATGGCAACATTATTTATGGCCCAAAGAATTTGTTATACATTCTGATCATGAATCTTTGAAACATATTAAAAGTCAAGCTAAACTGAATCGTAGACATGCTAAATGGGTTGAATTCATTGAGACTTTCCCTTATGTCATTAAACACAAGAAGGGAAAAGAAAATGTTATTGCTGATGCATTGTCTCGTCGCTATACTATGCTTTCACAACTTGACTTCAAAATATTTGGTTTGGAGACCATCAAAGATCAATATGTGCATGATGCTGATTTTAAAGATGTAATGCAGAATTGTAAAGAAGGAAGAATGTGGAACAAGTTTGTCGTTAACGATGGATTTGTGTTTCGTGCTAACAAGCTATGCATTCCAGCTAGCTCCGTTCGTCTTTTGCTGTTGCAGGAGGCGCATGGGGGAGGATTAATGGGACACTTTGGCGTGAAGAAGACGAAGGACGTACTTGCTACACATTTCTTTTGGCCAAAGATGAGACGGGATGTTGAGCGTTTTGTTGCTCGCTGCACTACATGTCAAAAAGCTAAGTCACGACTCAATCCTCATGGTTTATATATGCCTTTGCCTGTACCTAGTGTTCCTTGGGAGGATATATCTATGGACTTTGTTTTAGGTTTACCTCGAACAAAGAAGGGGAGGGATAGCATATTTGTTGTCGTGGATAGATTCTCGAAAATGGCACACTTTATACCATGTCATAAAAGCGATGATGCTGTTAATGTTGCTGATTTGTTCTTTCGTGAAATTATTCGCTTGCATGGTGTGCCCAATACTATTGTTTCAGATCGTGATACTAAATTTCTTAGCCACTTTTGGAGATGTTTATGGGCTAAGTTGGGGACTAAACTGCTATTTAGTACTACTTGTCACCCCCAAACTGATGGACAAACTGAAGTAGTCAATAGAACATTGTCTACTATGCTTAGGGCTGTTTTGAAGAATAATAAGAAAATGTGGGAAGAATGCTTGCCTCATATTGAATTTGCTTATAATCGTTCATTGCATTCTACTACTAAGATGTGCCCTTTTGAAATTGTGTATGGTTTCCTACCTCGTGCACCTATTGATTTGTTGCCTCTTCCATCTTCGGAGAAGGTTAATTTTGATGCTAAAGAACGTTCTGAATTGATTTTAAAAATGCATGAGTTAACTAAGGAAAACATTGAGCGTATGAATGCTAAATATAAACTTGCTGGAGATAAGGGTAGAAAACATGTTGTGTTTGCACCTGGAGATCTTGTTTGGTTACATTTGCGTAAAGATAGGTTTCCTAATTTGCGCAAATCAAAGCTAATGCCACGTGCTGATGGCCCCTTTAAGGTGTTAGAGAAAATAAATGATAATGCATATAAACTTGAGCTGCCTGCAGATTTTGGGGTTAGTCCCACTTTTAACATTGCAGATTTGAAGCCTTATTTGGGTGAGGAAAATGAGCTTCCGTCGAGGACGACTTCATTTCAAGAAGGGGAGGATGATGAGGACATCAATACCATTGTTACACCCACAGCCCCTACTGCTACATATACTGGACCAATTACTAGAGCTCGCGCACGCCAATTAAATTATCAGGTACTTTCGTTTCTTGGTAATGATTCTAATGTTCATGAGAATATGATGCTGCCTAAATTGGATACATTTGTTTTACTTTCAAATGAAGGGCCTAGCTTGGAGAAGGATGGACATTGGAGCAAGAGCAAGCATGGAGATGATGCCATGCGCAAGGGGAACCAGAACGGAGTTACAAGTGATGATTTCAGGACTTTGAAGCCACCATAAGAGTGCATGAAGCCTTGGACGAAATATACAAGATGCCACTTCATAAATTTCGTCCAGAGGCTATTATAGGTGCTGCGTCACCTTTTTATTGGGCCAGGCCCATGTAATTTCGAAATACATAAGTATAGGCTATTTTTAGAGTCCGTATGTGTGGGGAAACAAGAGATAGGGTTGATTTCGGACCCCTCCACCAAGGGCCACGAAATTCCCCCTCTCTTCCTCCATATATACAGCCCTTAGGGCACCGTTTAGACTTTGGGTTTTGTTTAGATTAAAAGTTCGCCATAGCTGCAACTTCGCGTACTTCGTTTGTGTTCAACGACCAGACAAAGGCGTCACAGAACCCCACCTTGATCAATAAAGCTTTCATCTTATATTCGCAATATCCAGATTGCAATCTCAGTTTCTTGTTTGTTCTTCGTTTGCTCGCAGGAAACAGACCCTCGTGGTCAGGTTGATCGTGCTCCGGCGTGGTCAATAACCTCTCGGAGTTGGTTTAGCGATTGCTAAGGCGCGACGTCCTCGCACGTTCGTAGTCGGATCGTCAAAGTCGAATTCCACCAAAGCGATATCCATCATCTCATCGAAAGACGGGACACCTTTGCCTCTATCATTGCTCCTATCATATGTTTGGCTGCAATAATGTCACTTCTTCACATATGCCATGTCCCATTGATTATCACATGATTGACTTGATTGCATCACACATGTTGAACAATTGCTCTTTCTATTGTGCTGAGTGCCATACTATATTCACTACACCCTATGCAGGTTATGCTTGGATTGTCTTGCACTTGACCCATGTGTTTAGACACTTCATTTTATTTGGTGTTGTGAATAATTCTTATGCCTACCATAGACCTTTTATTGAGAAATTTGTGAATGCTTGCTATGACCTCGAGGTAGATGCTTATTCTCTTCTCACACATATCTGCATCACTACCTCACATTTGCATACTTGTCCCCATGATTACTTTGCTTGTGCTCGATTGATATGCTTACATGTCATGACACAATCCTTTGTCAGACCATACGCTATGCTTGATGACAAAACTTGTTTGGTGAGTCACCTCTTGAATGCTTGGTTTTGCTCTAACGCTAACCACATTTGTTTTTCCAAGTGTTTGGTGTCCTTGATCATTTTGAAGGAATCCCAAGATGGTGCGACATTGGAGAGTGCCCATTGCAAGCTTTAAGATGACAAGTACTTGGTGAACGTCCACTTCTTCATGGCGAAACCATCTCTTTCCCATGGTGATTTGGTTTTTGATCCCAGGTCGGATCTTTCCCAAGGGGGAGGGGATGATGCGGAGCATCCTACGGACATCACCATGTCAAGAGTCCATTTGGCAAGTGACACGTGCGACATCTACTTCACATACACAAAGGTGAATCATCTCCTTTACATGTGCTCACTTGACACTCTCGAGGATGGTACACTACTTGACACTTCTCCCGTGTGCGTGCATAGGTATTGTTGGAACATCACGGATGTCGAGGAGGAGTGCGAGCACAAGTGTACGTCTACACCATCCGCGGGGGAAGCATGGAAGAGAAGACGGAAGAAAGGAGAAGAAGACGGAGCAGCGGCTGAAGCTAGCCCGGACGTCCGGACCGCCGTCCGGATCATCCAGACCCAGCCGGATCATCTGGGTACCCCTCCAGATCATCCGGGTAACCGCGCTGAGGATACCTGAAGGTTTCTCCTGAAGCCGGATCATCCGGGCCCCCTTCCGGATCATCCGGACGACGACCAGATCATCCGGACCGCCATCCGGATCATCCGGGCCTTGCCTGCGTGCAACGTTTCGGGCCGAGGCCCATGTACCCATTCGCCCCCTCACTTACCCCTTCGCCCACTAGACTATAAATAGACCTCCTCCACCTCCTTTCTAGGCTTAGCAAAGTGATAGCTCATTTGTGTGTGAGCTTTGCTCCTACCTATCTCTACTCTTGAGAGAAAGAGAGACCACTACTCCATTGGAGGCCAAGACCTCCATCTAGGAGAAGATCCTACGGGATATCATCAAGACCCCCTTGTGGGAAGATCCGTCTAGGATATCCTCAAGACCTCCTCTTGGAGATGAACCTTACCTTGTATCTTTCCCTTTGTTGTTCATGTACCTTGTGATCTTGTGTGTTTGATTGTCTAGTGGATGTGTGATTAGACTTGTTCTTGAGTGTTTCCCCTTGTGATTTCTCCCCGTTCTTCCCCGTGTTCTTCGTGCTCTTCGAGGGATCGCACTCCAAACGTGAAAGATCGGCCTACACCGGGTTAGCCCCGTATCAGAAGTTCATCTTCCTCACCCAAATAAGGCTTCAAATCTGCAATGTTAAAAGTGGGACTAACCCCAAAATCTGCAGGCAGCTCAAGTTTATATGCATTATCATTTATTTTCTCCAACACCTTAAAGGGACCATCAGCACGTGGCATTAGCTTTGATTTGCACAAATTAGGAAATCTATCCTTACGCAAATATAACCAAACAAGTTCTCCAGGTGCAAACACAACATGTTTTCTAACCTTATCTCCAGCAAGTTTATATTTAGCATTCATACGCTCAATGTTTTCCTTAGTTAACTCATGCATTTTTAAAATCAATTCAGCACGTTGTTTAGCATCAAAATTAACCTTATCCGAAGATGGAAGAGGCAACAAATCAATAGGTGCATGAGGTAGGAAACCATACACAATTTCAAAAGGGCACATCAACGATTATAATCAAATTCAATATGAGGCAAGCATTCTTCCCACATTTTCTTATTATTCTTCAAAACAACCCTAAGCATAGTAGACAATGTTCTATTGACTACTTCAGTTTGACCATCAGTTTGTGGGTGACAAGTATTACTAAAAAGCAGTTTAGTACCCAACTTAGCCCATAAACATCTTCAAAAGTGGCTAAGAAATTTAGTATCACGATCTGAAACAATAGTATTTGGCACACCATGCAAGCGAATAATTTCACGAAAGAACAAATCAGCAACATTAACAGCATCATCGCTTTTATGACATGGTATAAAGTGTGCCATTTTGCAGAATCTATCCACGACAACAAATATGCTATCCCTTCCCTTCTTTGTTCGAGATAAACCTAAAACAAAGTCCATAGATATATCTTCCCAAGGAACACTAGGTACTGGCAAAGGCATATATAAACCATGAGGATTGAGTCGTGACTTAGCTTTTTGACATGTAGTGCAGCAAGCAACAAAGCGCTCAACATCCCGTCTCATCTTTGGCCAAAAGAAATGTGTAGCAAGTACGTCCTCCGTCTTCTTCACGCCAAAGTGTCCCATTAGTCCTCCTCCATGCGCCTCCTGCAACAACAAAAGACGAACGGAGCTAGCTGGAATGCATAGCTTGTTAGCACGGAACACAAATCCATCATTAACGACGAACTTGTTCCATGTTCTTCCTTCTTTACAATTCTGCAATACATCTTTAAAATCAGCATCATGCACATATTGATCATTGATGGTCTCCAAACCAAATATTTTGAAGTCAAGTTGTGAAAGCATAGTATAGCAACGAGACAATGCATCAGCAATAACATTTTCTTTACCCTTCTTGTGTTTAATGACATAAGCGAAAGTCTCAATGAATTCAACCCATTTAGCATGTCTACGATTCAGTTTAGCTTCACTTTTAATATGTTTCAAAGATTCATGACCAGAATGTATAACAAATTCTTTGGGCCATAAATAATGTTGCCATGTTTCTAAAGTCCGAACAAGAGCATATAATTCTTTATCATAAGTAGAATAATTCAGACTAGGGCCACTCAATTTTTCAGAAAAATATGCAACAAGTTTGCCATCTTGTAATAACACACCTCCTAATCAAATTCCACTAGCATCACATTCAAGCTCAAATGTCTTATTAAAATCAGGAAGTTGGAGTAAAGGAGCATGTGTCAACTTATCTTCCAACACCGTGAAGGCTTGTTCCTGTGCGGTACCCCAAACAAAAGGCACATCCTTCTTTGTAAGCTCATTGAGAGGTGCAGCAATGGTGCTGAAATCTCTCACAAAACGCCTGATAGAGGCGGGGTGTCCCGATCTTTCGATGAGATGATAACTATCGATTTTGTGGAGGCGACTTTGATGATCCGACTACGAACGTGCAATGACGATGCGCCTTAGCAATCGCTAAACCAACTCCGAGAGGTTATTGACCACGCCGGAGCGCGATCAACCTGACCACGAAGGTCTATTCCTGCAAGCAATCGAAAACAAGCAAGAATATGATTAAGCAATCTGAATATTGCGAATATGGATGAAGTATTGATAAAAGTGGGGTTTCATAAGCGGTCTTGGTCTGGTCGTTGGACACAAACGAAGTACACGAAGTTGCAGCGATGGCTAACTGTCGGTGTCAAAACCGGCGGATCTCGGGTAGGGGGTCCCGAACTGTGCGTCTAGGCGGATGGTAATAGGAGACAAGGGACACGATGTTTTTACCCAGGTTCGGGCCCTCTCGATGGAGGTAAAACCCTACTCCTGCTTGATTGATATTGATGATATGGGTAGTACAAGAGTAGATCTACTACGAGATCAAAGAGGCTAAACCCTAGAAGCTAGCCTATGGTCTGATTGTTGTTCGTCCTACGGACTAAAACCCTCAGGTTTATATAGGCACCGAAGAGGGTTAGTGAGGGAGTCCTGGACTAGGGGGTGTCCGGACAGCCGGACTATCATTATCCGCCGGACTCCAAGACTATGAAGATACAAGATTGAAGACTCCGTCCCGTGTCCGGATGGGACTTTCCTTGGCGTGGAAGGCAAGCTTGGCGATATGGATATGTAGATCTCCTACCATTGTAACCGACTCTGTGTAACCCCAGCCTCCTCCGGTTCCTATATAAACCGGAGGGCTTTAGTCCGTAGGACAACATACATTACAACAATCATACCATAGGCTAGCTTCTAGGGTTTAGCCTCCTTGATCTCGTGGTAGATCCACTCTTGTACTACCCATATCATCAATATTAATCAAGAAGGACGTAGGGTTTTACCTCCATCAAGAGGGCCCGAACCTGGGTAAAAACATTATGTCCCTCGTCTCCTGTTACCATCCGCCTAGACGCACAGTTCGGGACCCCCTACCCGAGATCCACCGGTTTTGACACCGACATTGGTGCTTTCATTGAGAGTTCCTCTGTGTCGTCACCGATAGGCTTGATGGCATCTTCAACCAACAACGCTGTCGAGGGTGAGACTTTTCTCCCCGGACAGATCTTCGTATTCGGCGGCTTCGCACTGCGGGCTAATTCGCTTGGCCATCTGGAGCAGATCGAAAGCTACGCCCCTGGCCGTCAGGTCAGATTCGGAAGCCTAAACTTCATGGCCGATGCCCACGGAGACTTGATCTTCGATGGACCCGAGCCACAGCCAAGCGCGCCGCACTGTTGCGATGGGCATGATCTAGCCCTGCCGCTGAACAGTGCCTTGGTGGCCGCACACGAATCCGTTCCGGCCATTAGTCCGGAGCCGATCGCCCAGATCGAGGGCCGGTGGATAGACGCCGCCCTGGGGGCTTCAACATCCACGGTGATGGAGCCGAACACTAATCTTGTCCCCTGCGAAACTCGTGATTCCGAGGCGCCGGACTCCTTGCCGGACTCCGAACCTCCCGCGCCCCTACCAATCGATTCGGATTGGGCGCCGGTTATGGAATTCACCGCCGCGGACATCTTCCAATACTCGCCTTTTGGCGATATCCTGAATTCACTAAAGCATCTCTCGTTATCAGGAGAGTCCTGGCCGGACTATGGCCATGATGGCTGGGGTACGGACGACGAAGAAGTTCAGAGCCCACCCACCGCCCACTTTGTAGCCACTGTCGACGATCTAACCGACATGCTAGACTATGACTCCGAAGACATCGATGGAATGGACGACGATGCTGGAGACGAACAAGAAACAGAGCTTATAAAGCACGGGAGGACCACCTCGTCACATGACATATATATGGTGGACACCCCAAAGGAGAGCGATAACGAGGACCAACGGGCCGCGGCAGAAGATGACCCCGCCGATAAACGACCAAAACGGCGGCGCAGACGCCGCCCTAAGTCCCGCCTCGACGACAACAACGCCCCCAAGGAGCCCGCAATACGGCAGGGCTCACAAGTGGACGACGAACATGCAGATAAGCAACCGTCCGAACATGACGAGTCAGATAATCAGTCCAGGCCCGTGAAAACAACAGTCCAGACGACCTCATGCCGGACACACCGCCGGAGAGCAAGAATGATAGGGGCGGGGGTGTCCCGATCTTTCGATGAGATGATAACTATCGATTTGGTGAAGATGACTTTGACGATCCGACTACAAACGTGCACGACGTTGCGCCTTAGCAATCGCTAAACCAACTCTGAGAGGTTATTGACCACGCCAGAGCACAATCAACCTGACCACGAAGGTCTATTCCTGCAAGCAATCGAAGAACAAGCAAGAATATGATAAAAGCAATCTGAATATTGCGAGTATATATATGAAGTATTGATAAAGGTGGGGATCCGTAAGCGGTCCTGGTCTGGTCGTTGGACACAAACGAAGTACACGAAGTTGCAATGGCTAACTTTTAACTAAACAAATCCCAAGGAAAAGCTACTAGATGGATCTACTTATATAGGAGCAAGGGGTGGCGGCCAAGGAGGTGGGATGACATCCCAAGGCAGCCTAAAACTAAATCTAGGTCGTACAAGGCCAATGGGCCCAAGTGGAGGTGATGTAACACCTTTGGACTTGTAGTTTGACTCGGATTCTGCTGCAGCATCAGATTGTTTCGTCCACAACTCAACGCTCCGGACGAATTTGAAGGTGATTCCAATTGGGTTGGAAAGTGCACGAAATCTAGTTTCCAACAAAAAAAGAATCACCCAATTCGGAGTCCGTATGAAAAACTTGTGTGCGTTTTGAGTCAGGTATGTCTGTGCAGTCCGAATCTGAATCCAGAACGTGAGAGACTTGGACTCTATCTTCTCTTGGGCCAAAAGTGACGTGAGAGAACTTTTTGGACAGCAAATAAACATCTCTTTCTTCCTTATCTTCATATGTGGATTGTACAAATGTCCCATACACCTGCAATTAGACAAAACACAAAAGTGTGTGAAGTAATTTTGTTCTGGATAACATAAATAGATTATTGAATAGCTTGCACTAGAAATCACCTGACAAATATGCATATATGCAATATTTTTGGTCATATCCAAGGTAGTCATGTCCTCATCATCCTCCCCTTCTTGAAAATAAAGCCGTCCTCGGCGTTGCTTAATCTGAAATGTGGCTAACAAAAGAGACAAGGTGTACATGTTGTATATGTATATGTCATCCATTTTTACTTCCCTTGATTTTTGCATATATGACACATGAATAGATGAGTAACTTGCATAGTTCATAAAATCTAAAGCCAAAAAATTAGCACAAGAAGTAGAAGGCATGAAAATATTGCAACTCAGTTTGCACATATAAGTGAAGCTCTTATTCATTTCAAAAGATTGACAATGTTCATAATTAAACCATCCCAACATTGGTGAATAAACATTACTTGCATCAAATTTACATGCTACAACATGCTTAAACAAGCAAATATGCAATAAGTCATTCAACACAGAATCATCACCAAGATTAGAGGTCATATCAAAATGATTAAACATTGGTTCTTTTGCATCAATAGTTAATTCAATGGGTGCACTCAAAATTGTTGGTATTTCAGTTGTTTGATCACATGGCAAAGTCAAATTATCAACGTAGTCCTCTAAAATAGGTGGTGTGATCAAAGTAGTGGGTAGCTCATCAGATGGTGCATTCAAATTGACAAGGCATTCATCATTCTCATGTAGAGATGGAAGATCAGTACCTTTGTCATTACCTCTTATGATCAACTCAGATGATGTAGCCACTCTCGAGGGTGATGTGTCACATGGTGGAGGTGATGTAGTCCTGACAACAACGGATGTGGTTGTCATAGTATGCCTAGTAGTTGAAGGAACAATCATATCAACTCTTGGAATGTGCACCGTGCGCTTGTTCTCCTCGTGGCCAACACATCGTTTTATTTCCTGTTCAGCTTTGCAAGCAAGATGAAACAAATGGTCCATAGGATAACACTCTTCATGAATTAGTATCTCTTGAATATCATAGTTTAATCCTCCCCAAAATCTATCCATAAAATCATCTTCACTTTCTTCTAAAGAGGAATGCAACAAGGTAGTTTGTAAATCATCATAATATTTTGTTACAGTTTCACTACCTTGTTTTAAGTGTTGCAACTTCTTAATCATGTCACGAGTATAATAAGCAGGGACGAAAGTATGTCGCATGGCAAGTTTCAAATCATCCCAAGTAGTAGGTATATAATCAGGGTGTAACCGACAATATTCACTCCACCAAACCAAAGCATAACCAGTGAAAGAACCAACCGCAACCTTAACCTTTTTATGTTCATCGAAATTATGGGAAGCAAATATACTTTTTATGTCGAACTCCCATTCAATATATAAAGCAGGTTTAAAACGGCCATTAAATGGTGGTATAGATACATTAACCTGATCATGTGCATTTGGATGTTTGTGCACCTCTCGTGTCGGTTGTGGTATTTGCAACGGTGGTGGCACATCTCCCGCGATCGACAAAGCCCATGAATTGACTCTGGATCCTGTCATGATTAGTAGAACAAGAAACAAAACCCAAAAAATAATGTTCCTATAACTACTAGGATGTGGTGGTAAAACGCTCACAGTAAAGCAAATATCAATGTCTTACAAGTTCTTACCATGCAGCAGGCGGTGATCGGCAACCAGCAGTGTCAAGTAACTCCGAATATTGAGTAAAGCGATTGCCAGGGGAGCGTACGTATACACGGTATAGAAATATGTGGAGCTGGGTTGGCTATATATGGTAGCAAAAGATTAGCAATAATCAATTCAAAGATGCAATGTTGAATAAACGCTCAACGTCGGTACTGTGCTGGTCCTAGGCTAGACCAGACTAGAGACGCGAGCCTAGAACACTAATGAGGTCACGGCGTAGCACAACTAGCATCAATGAAGGATACTAAGTAGCTATTGACAGCAAGATATAAGTGAAGATCACAACGGCAGTGAAGATAATGATGAAAAACAACTGCCAAGCAGGATATACAACAACTTTGTCTCCAACTTTCCTCTGAAAAAGTTTGTGCCGATTTTTTTGATTTTTTTTTTCTCTGACTTTTTTTCTCTTTTTTTTTCTCGTTTTTTTTCTCTCTTTTTTTCTCCCTCTTTTCAAAACAAACTAGATAAGACGCAGATTGGATCAAGCGAAGATGTGAACGACCTCAACTATTATTATGACAATGAATGGTGGGTAGCACGTGGTGGAAATTGATGGATGGGTGGTGGACAGCGGAAGAGATAATGATGCAGCGGTGGCGTGACTAATGTGAACAGAACTCGAAACTCTAAACGAACTAGACACTAAGACCAGCAACTCGACACGACGATGCAACCGATAATTCAACTATGCAAGCAATGAAAAGAAAATTGCAAAGGCTCAGACTGGCTTGGACCAAGGCTGAATAGATCTAACTCTTTTTTGTGGCTTTTTCTTGGACAATAGGTAAGAAAATAAATCTAATCTAGGAAAACTGGAAATTCTCACCGAGCAACCTGAAAACTGATACCACTTGATAGGGGCGGGGGTGTCCCGATCTTTCGATGAGATGATAACTATCGATTTGGTGAAGATGACTTTGACGATCCGACTACAAACGTGCACGACGTTGCGCCTTAGCAATCGCTAAACCAACTCTGAGAGGTTATTGACCACGCCGGAGCACAATCAACCTGACCACGAAGGTCTATTCCTGCAAGCAATCGAAGAACAAGCAAGAATATGATAAAAGCAATCTGAATATTGCGAGTATATATGAAGTATTGATAAAGGTGGGGATCCGTAAGCTGTCCTGGTCTGGTCGTTGGACACAAACGAAGTACACGAAGTTGCAATGGCTAACTTTTAACTAAACAAATCCCAAGGAAAAGCTACTAGATGGATCTACTTATATAGGAGCAAGGGGTGGCAGCCAAGGAGGTGGGAGGACTTCCCAAGGCAGCCTAAAACTAAATCTAGGCCGTACAAGGCCAATGGGCCCAAGTGGAGGTGATGTAACACCTTTGGACTTGTAGTTTGACTCGGATTCTGCTGCAACATCAGATTGTTTCGTCCACAACTCAACGCTCCAGACGAATTTGAAGGTGATTCCAATTGGGTTGGAAAGTGCACGAAATCTAGTTTCCAACAAAAAAAGAATCACCCAATTCGGAGTCTGTATGAAAAACTTGTGTGCGTTTTGAGTCAGGTATGTCTGTGCAGTCCGAATCTGAATCCAGAACGTGAGAGACTTGGACTCTATCTTCTCTTGGGCCAAAAGTGAAGTGAGAGAACTTTTTGGACAGCAAATAAACATCTCTTTCTTCCTTATCTTCATATGTGGATTGTACAAATGTCCCATACACCTGCAATTAGACAAAACACAAAAGTGTGTGAAGTAATTTTGTTCTGGATAACATAAATAGATTATTGAATAGCTTGCACTAGAAATCACCTGACAAATATGCATATATGCAATATTTTTGGTCATATCCAAGGTAGTCATGTCCTCATCAAAGAACCTTCGAAAAAGACTCGTCAGTACTGCAAGAAGCCTGAAGAAGGAAAAACGGAGGCTCAAAATAGCGGAAGACACACTCAGAATGAGATGGAGCAAAGTGCTCAAAACCGCAGAGAAGTACGGCAATGGCCACCAATCAAAGAGCTACCCGAAGCGCAAGCTGCTACCAGAATTCGACGAGGAGGCCATAGAGCCTCCACCGTCCAAAAATAAAGAGGCTGCCTGGTTGGATAGACGGCCAGATGATAGGCCAAATTCTGACAGCAGCGCCACACATAAACCAACCAACGAACTTGGAAGGATAGATGGCCCAGCCAGGTCCATCTACGGAATAAAGAGAAAAGCCCAAAGAGCACGGCAGTCAACGCCGGATTCAAAAGCTCGCGGCCCAACAACAAAACACAGCCTCTTAAGGATGACAGCGATGAATTTTCCAACTTAAACAAGATTTTGGGTCAGATATGTCAAATCCACAGTACCCCCGGAAGGCTTGCAAATCACACCCACAGGGATTGTTGGGTTTTTAAACAGTCCGGCCGACTAAATGCCGAACACAAGGGGCTCGACGCGTCAAGCGAAGAAGATAAACCCCACCAGCAGAGCACCGGAAAACAAAAGACTTTCCCACAAGGGGTCAAAGCAGTAAACTCACTTCATGTGATAATATGGAAAAATAGTGCGGCACTTTCTAAAAAGAGCTTCGCGCGGTCCAACCCAACAGACCATAGAGATTGGATATCAAAACCAATCACTTTCGACCACCTGGACTATTCCAGAAGCGTTCGAAACGCGGGACAGACTCCCCTGATATTGAATCCCATAATAGACGGATTACAATTTACTAACGTCCTAATGGACGGAGGCAGCGACTTAAACCTGCTGTATTCAAACACAATCCGTAGGATGGGGATAGACCCTACCAAAATCCAACACAGCCGCACTTCCTTCAAAGGAGTGACGCCAGGCCCTTACGCCAAGTGCACAGGCTCTATATTACTAGAAGTCGTGTTCGGATCGCCGAACAATTTTCGACGCGAAAAATTAATTTTTCACATCGTCCCATTTGAAAGTGGATATCAAGCACTCTTGGGACGAAAGGCTTTTGTCCGCTTCAACGCCATACCGCATTACGCGTCTCTTACACTCAGGATGCCCGGTCCGCGTGGCGTCATTTCAGTGCGAGGGTCACTTAAAGACCCCGGACTCGGATAGACGAATCCGGCTTCAGCAGGCTAGGGGCTCCCTAGCCGCATACCTCTTCACAGGGGGCTGCGCGCACAAACAACCGCGGGTTCATACAAACCCCGCTTTAATTATTTATATTTCTTCTTTTACACATATTTTTCGCACGAATTGTTTTCAAACTAAACGTTCCTCTCTTTCTACAGATGAACAACGTGCATACCCGTCCAGGATAACGGCGCAACGGAGACACGGGCGCAGACGTGCAGTAGGGACCCGTTGTGAGGATTCTTTTCAGATTAAGACCCTGCGTAAACCTTTTTTACTGTCTCTTGTTGTTATTCTCCCTTGGTTTCTTCCTATAGCCAAAGCGGAGCCTGACGTTTTGGCATCGGCCGCGTCAGAAGACCATGCCCGTACCTGGACACTAGGGGCTTAGGGCATCGTTCTGCCCATTATTATAAAGACCGAACACCTTAGGGAGTGTTCGGCGTCTCGAGTTAGGCATTATATGCATCAGCTCCGAATCATGTCTTTGGTCAAATGTTGGGTTTACCCGGCTCCTGTGTTTTGCTGCCTTACGTTCCGTATCATCGGCTAAAGCGGCACCAGGAGAACTACTGCGATTGGGCCCTAGTTCGGCTGGGCGAGCACCTCAGTAGAGGAAGCCGAAAACTGACTGTCATGATACAGCGAGAGACTGGTCAACCACTCGATCGACTACCGGAATGTTTAGAATTCCCCGCTTTGACGAAGGACCGTTTCCCGGTCAGGCACATACGCGTCCCGAATTCGGAGAAGCGCGGTGCCACCAGGGGCTATATCGTAGCCCCACCCTCGAGCTCCACTGGCTAAGTGAAAGTGATAAAGCATTATAGTCCGGATTGCCTCGTTCGCTATGCTACCACCTCCTTAAACAGGACCGAGACGTCGGATTAAGTGTGAAAACGCGCTATTTTTGCGAACACCCCCGCACCATGTGCGTGGGGGCTGAAGCCGAAGACTGCAATCTTTCAAGTTATACAAATGTATACGTAAACGGCCGCACAGGAGAAGTTTTACTACTTGGGACGCACAAGTATAAAAAGCAGTTATAGCATAACCATCATTTTACAAGCTAATACGTTCATTTGAACGTGACATTTTTCGAGCACTGCGACTCTATTACACGAGCGCCACGCATAACTTCCCCGAAATAGTGCTCGGCGGGGAGCCGGCTTTCATCCGAACCCTGGGCGGCAACAGCGGTGGCATCCATCTCCGGACAATGCGCCTTCACACGGGCAAGAGCCATCCGCGCGCCCTCGATGCAGGCTGACCGCTTCATCTCCTTTATGTGCGGCACCGCTCCAAGGAATTGCTGCAGTAAGCCGAAGTAGCTCGTCGCCTTGGGCCTCTCTGGCCAGACATGGGCCACGATGTCGGCCATGGCAAGTCCGGACAATCTATTTAGCTCGGCCCATTCGGTCAACCGGTCTGTCAACGGAAGTGAGCGATCCGGACTATGGAATAGAGACCAATATAGCTCTTCCGTCTTGTGATCCTCCTGGCTCCGGAAGTGCTCAATGGCATCAGCCGCACTTGCAGTTAAGTCCATATACGGATCCTCCGGACTCCACAGCCGCTCAAATTGAGCATACTTTTGATCCATAAACCGGCGACGCAGCAAAAAAGGCTTGCCAGCCACGATATCTCCGGCCTGGTGCAGTTCCTCCTTCATAGCCCGCATTGCAGAGCGGGCATCCTTGGCTTCGGCGGTGGCCTTCTTCAGGTCTTCCCGCTCCGATAAGCGCTCCTTTTCAAGAGCCTCATTGCGGTCGGCAGCATCTTTTACTTTCATGGCCAATTCGGCCACCTCTGCCCTGCTTAGGCAGTGCGCAGCCCTTTCGGCTTTCAACTCCTCGGCCGCCCTCAAGGCAGCCGCGTCACTCCTTCGGGCTTGCTCCTTAGCTCGAGCAAGTTCGGCCCGAAGGCTCTCCACAGCAGCAGCACCGTCTGTACAACAGCATAAAATTTATCAGAGGAGGGCTTGGACCCCCTTAATAAAGCGACTATGGAGAACTCATTTACCTTGCGACTCGTCAAGTTGCCGGTTGACAAGTGCGATGTCCGCATCCGCCAAGTCAAGTTGCCGATTTAACTCGGCAAACCCACTAGTCCGGCTAGCCCTCGGACTATCCGCCACCTGCATGGGAACGGCGGAATTTATTACTTTCGATTTCGATCCTCGGCACGCTGTCGTTTTCGACAACCTACCGAGTCTCAGGGGCTACTATCTATACAGGGCGCATTTTCATGTGCAAGCCTGTCAATAAACAAAGAGATGTGTCATTCTCGCGTACCTCAAACCCCGCCAGCAAACTCATAGCGGCATTGCGCAATCCGCTTTCGGCGGACGAAATCCTTCCAATCACCATACGCATCAATGCACGGTGATCTTCTGAAATGGGCGCCCTCTCAAGCAGATTCTTCAGTTCTCCCGGCCGGATACTAGTGTGTGCCGAACTCTCTGGCCCCTCCGGACTCGGGGATACCCTCCGTGACGACACTTCAGGCTCGCCTGCCTTATCTAATGGCGCTGCAGACGGAGGCGTTTCACTCTCCATCATCTTCGAAAGAAGGTCCCCCGAAGATGAACTCATCTGAGAAGGCTGTAGATCCGAACTGCAATATAAATACTTCGGTTACCCACAGAAGCATAAATGAAGGTATTTCCTTACTAATTAACTCCCTTTTTTCATACTCACGGCTCGCTGGAGGGCTGATCCTTTGGCGATGATTGTGCGTCCGGATTCTCTCCGGACGCCGGACCCCCCGGTGAAGATCTCTTCCCACGCTTAGGGGCTTTGGCCTCCGGATCTTTGGAGGCGGTCCTCTTCTCCCCCTGGAGGGAGGGGTTCTTGATTCCCCCCTCTTCAGACGCCCCTTTGGGCGAAATATTAGCTCCTCTATTTTCCCCTTCGCCCCCTTCTGTGGGCGCGACCTCCAACATTCTGACCAGCATGGGCTCCAGTGCGGTCTCTGGGAGGGGGGCCGGACACCTTATCAGCCTTGATCGCGCCACCCATTCCTGCGAAGAGTAATGGGTCAGGAGGCGAACTCTAGAAAGGCATATAAATAGAATGTCCGGACTCTGAGCTATTTACCTGAGTATCCGGGCGATTGCGGCTTAGGCCTGCGTCCTCGGCTAATTCCGGACACGCCACCTGCGGTCCGAAGAACAACTTGTACATCTCCACGGGTGTTGCACCCATGAAGTGTTGGAGAATCCGAGGTCCCTCCGGGTTGAACTCCCATAGACGGAGAGGACGGCGTTTGCAGGGCAGAAGATGCTTGATTAGCATAACCTGCATCACCACGATCAGGTCGATCTCCCTCACTTGGAGGTCTCGAATCCGGCCCTGCAGAGAGGGCACGTCTTCGGACGGCCCCCAATTGAGCCCTTGGTTGACCCACGACATTAGTTGGCGTGGAGGTCCCGGGCGGAATAGAGGCGGCGGCTTTTGTTTGCTGCCCCTCGGAACGGTGATATAGAACCACTCCTGCTGCCATAGTCCGAGTTCCTCTTGGAAGGAAACCTCGGGCCACGGGGCATCGGCCTTTTTACTTATGGCCGCCCCGCCGCACTCCGCTTGACGCCTCCCGATCGTCTTCGGCTTCACATTGAAGGTCTTCAGCCACAGGCCGAAGTGGGGAGTGACGCGGAGGAAGGCTTCGCAGACGATAATGAATGCGGAGATATGGAGGATGGACTCCGGGGCCAAATCGTGAAAATCCAGCCCGTAGTAGAACATGAGCCCTCTCACGAAGGGGTCCGTCGGGAAGCCTAAACCCCGACGGAGGTGGGATACAAAGACGACGTATTCGCCGGGCTCGGGGGCGGGCACGGCCTGCCCTTGGGCAGGCAACCTGTGCGAAACCTCGTAGGCCAGGTACTTGGCCTCACGTAACTTCAATATGTCCTCCTCCGTGACGGAGGAGGGCATCCACCGGCCCTGGAGGTCGGAGCCGGACATGGTTGAGAATCCGAAGCGCTCGAATCTGAGGCTCTGGGTGTTGGAACTGGGAGCGAGGAGGAGATTCGATGCGAGATTGAAGAACAAGGACAAGCCTTGGTCCTCTTATAAAGAGGAAAAAATACCAAGAGCCGTCTCCATGACCGTTTGGTATTCACCTTCGATAGAGGAGGCGTGGCGACGGGAACGGTTGGGTTACCCACGCCCGTATTGATGAGAATCCCGGAATAAGGGGAACACGATCTCTGCTTCGACAAGACGTGCCAAGGAAACCGCTTCGCTAAACGTGCTGAGGTGGTATAGTAAAAAACGATTCAAGTAAAAGCCTGGTATTGGTGTGATGTCACACCGCATAATACGTCAGCAGATTGAACTAGTGTACATTTTATTCTCTCTACGGTGGAATGTGGAATTTATTTTGCAGAGCCGGACACTATCCTGGTGTTCATGATCTTCTCTGGATTATTCAAGGGAGGAACCCGCCTTGCAATGCCGAACATTATGCGCGCCGGACTTATCGTCATTGAAGCCTGGTTCAGGGGCTACTGAGGGAGTCCTGGACTAGGGGGTGTCCGGACAGCCGGACTATCATTATCCGCCGGACTCCAAGACTACGAAGACACAAGATTGAAGACTCCGTCCCGTGTCCGGATGGGACTTTCCTTGGCGTGGAAGGCAAGCTTGGCGATACGGATATGTAGATCTCCTACCATTGTAACCGACTCTGTGTAACCCTAGCCTCCTCCGGTGCCTATATAAACCGGAGGGCTTTAGTCCGTAGGACAACATACATTACAACAATCATACCATAGGCTAGCTTCTAGGGTTTAGCCTCCTTGATCTCGTGGTAGATCCACTCTTGTACTACCCAGATCATCAATATTAATCAAGCAGGACCTAGGGTTTTACCTCCATCGAGAGGGCCCGAACCTGGGTAAAAACATTGTGTCCCTCGTCTCCTGTTACCATCCGCCTAGACACACAGTTCGGGACCCCCTACCCGAGATCCACCGGTTTTGACACCGACATTGGTGCTTTCATTGAGAGTTCCTCTGTGTCGTCACCGATAGGCTTGATGGCATCTTCAACCAAAAACGCTGTCCAGGGTGAGACTTTTCTCCCCGGACAGATCTTCGTATTCGGCGGCTTCGCACTGCGGGCTAATTCGCTTGGCCATCTGGAGCAAATCGACAGCCCCTACTGTTACATATACAACGGTAGGAGATGATGAGGAGATGATGAGGACATCAATACCATTGTTACACCCACAGCCCCTACTGTTACATATACGGGACCAATTACTAGAGCTCGCGCACGCCAATTAAATTACCAGGTACTTTCGTTTCTTGGTAATGATTCTAATGTTCATGAGAATATGATGCTGCCTAAATTGGATACATTTGTTTTGCTTACAAATGAAGGGCCTAGCTTGGAAAAGGATGAACATTGGAGCAAGAACACGCATGGAGTTGATGGCATGCGTAAGGGGATCAAGAATGGAGTTACAAGTGATGATTTCAGGACTTTGAAGCCACCATAAGGAGTGCATGAAGCCTTGGACGAAATATACAAGATGCCACTTCATAATATTCGTCCATAGGCTATTCTAGGTGCTGTGTCACCTTATTATTGGGCCAGGCCCATGTAATTTCGAAATACTTAAGTATAGGCTATTTTTAGAGTCCGTATGTGTGGGGAAACAAGAGTTAGGGTTGGTTTCGGACCCCACCCTCAAGGGCCACGAAATTCCCTCCTTTTCCCCCATATATACAGCCCTTAGGGCGTCGTTTAGACTTTGGGTTTTGTTTAGATTAAAAGTTCGCCATAGCTGCAACTTCGCGTACTTCGTTTGTGTTCAACGACCAGACAAAGGCGTCACAGAACCCCGCCTTGATCAATAAAGCTTTCATCTTATATTCGCAATATCCAGATTGCAATCTTAGTTTCTTGCTTGTTCTTCGTTTGCTCGCAGGAAACAGACCCTCGTGGTCAGGTTGATCGTGCTCCGGTGATGAGGACATGACTACCTTGGATATGACCAAAAATATTGCATATATGCATATTTGTCAGGAGATTTCTAGTGCAAACTATTCAATAATCTATTTATGTTATCCAGAACAAAAATATTTCACACACTTTTGTGTTTTGTCTAATTGCAGGTGTATGGGACATTTGTACAATCCACATATGAAGATAAGGAAGAAAGAGATGTTTATTTGCTGTCCAAAAAGTTCCCTCACGTCACTTTTGGCCCAAGAGAAGATAGAGTCCAAGTCTCTCACGTTCTGGATTCAGATTCGGACTGCACAGACGTACCTGACTCAAAACGCACACAAGTTTTTCATACGGACTCCGAATTGGGTGATTCTTTTTTTGTTGGAAACTAGATTTCATGCACTTTCCAACCCAATTGGAATCACCTTCAAATTCGTCCGGAGCATTGAGTTGTGGACGAAACAATCTGATGCTGCAGTAGAATCCGAGTCAAACTACAAGTCCAAAGGTGTTACATCACCTCCACTTGGGCCCATTGGCCTTATACGACCTAGATTTAGTTTTAGGCTGCCTTGGGACGTCCTCCCACCTCCTTGGCCGCCACCCCTTGCTCATATATAAGTAGATCCATCTAGTAGCTTTTCCTTGGGTTTTGTTTAGATTAAAAGTTCGCCATAGCTGCAACTTCGCGTACTTCGTTTGTGTTCAACGACCAGACAAAGGCGTCACAGAACCCCACCTTGATCAATAAAGCTTTCATCTTATATTCGCAATATCCAGATTGCAATCTCAGTTTCTTGCTTGTTCTTCGTTTGCTCGCAGGAAACAGACCCTCGTGGTCAGGTTGATTGTGCTCCGGCGTGGTCAATAACCTCTCGGAGTTGGTTTAGCGATTGCTAAGGCGCGACGTCCTCGCACGTTCGTAGTCGGATCGTCAAAGTCGACTTCCACCAAAGCGAAATCCATCATCTCATCGAAAGACGGGACACCTTTGCCTCTATCAAGTGGTATCAGATTTCCTGGTTGCTCGGTGAGAATTTCCAGTTTTCCTAGATTAGATTTATTTTCTTACCTATTGTCCAAGAAAAAGCCACAAAAAAGAGTTAGATCTATTCATCCTTTGTCCAAGCTAGTCTGAGCCTTTGCAATTTTCTTTTCATTGCTTGCATAGTTGAATTATCAGTTGCATCGTCGTGTCGAGTTGCTGGTCTTAGTGTCTAGTTCGTTTAGAGTTTCGAGTTCTGTTCACATTAGTCACGCCACCGCTGCATCATTATCTCTTCCGCTGTCCACCACCCATCCATCAATTTCCACCACGTGCTACCCACCATTCATTGTCATAATAATAGTTGAGATCGTTCACATCTTCACTTGATCCAATCTGCATCTTATCTAGTTTGTTTTGGAAAGAGGGAGAAAAAAAAGAGAGAAAAAACGAGAGAAAAAACGAGAGAAAAAAAAGAGAAAAAAAAGTCAGAGAAAAAAAATGAGAAAAAAAATCAAAAAAATCGGCACAAACTTTTTCAGAGGAAAGTTGGAGACAAAGTTGTTGTATATCCTGCTTGGCAGTTGTTTTTCATCATTATCTTCACTACCGTTGTGATCTTCACTTATATCTTGCTGTCAAGAGCTACTTAGTATCCTTCATTGATGCTAGTTGTGCTACGCCGTGACCTCATTAGCGTTCTAGTCTCGCGTCTCTAGTCCGGTCTAGCCTAGGACCAGCACAGTACCGTCGTTGAGCGTTTATTCAACATTGCATCTTTGAATTGATTATTGCTAATCTTTTGCTACCATATATAGCCAACCCAGCTCCACATATTTCTATACCGTGTATACGTACGCTCCCCTGGCAATCGCTTTACTCAATATTCGGAGTTACTTGACACCGCTGGTTGCCGATCACCGCCTGCTGCATGGTAAGAACTTGTAAGACATTGATATTTGCATAACTGTGAGCGTTTTACCACCACATCCTAGTAGTTATAGGAACATTATTTTTGGGTTTTCTTTCTTGTTCTACTAATCATGACAGGATCCAGAGTCAATTCATGGGCTTTGTCGATCGCGGGAGACGTGCCACCACCTTTGCAAATACCACAACCGTCACGAGAGGTGCACAAACATCCAAATGCACATGATCAGGTTAATGTATCTATACCACCATTTAATGGCCGTTTTAAACCTGCTTTATATATTGAATGGGAGTTCGACATAAAAAATATATTTGCTTCCCATAATTTCGATGAACATAAAAAGGTTAAGGTTGCGGTTGGTTCTTTCACTGGTTATGCTTTGGTTTGGTGGAGTGAATATTGTCGGTTACACCCTAATTATATACCTACTACTTGGGATGATTTGAAACTTGCCATGCGACATACTTTCGTCCCTGCTTATTATACTCGTGACATGATTAAGAAGTTGCAACACTTAAAACAAGGTAGTGAAACTGTAACAAAATATTATGATGATTTACAAACTACCTTGTTGCATTCCTCTTTAGAAGAAAGTGAAGATGATTTTATGGATAGATTTTGGGGAGGATTAAACCGTGATATTCAAGAGATACTAATTCATGAAGAGTGTTATCCTATGGACCATTTGTTTCATCTTGCTTGCAAAGCTGAACAGGAAATAAAACAACGTGTTGGCCACGAGGAGAACAAGCGCAAGGTGCACATTCCAAGAGTTGATATGATTGTTCCTTCAACTACTAGGCATACTATGACAACCACATCCGTTGTTGTCAGGACTACATCACCTCCACCATGTGACACATCGCCCCCGAGAGTGGCTACATCATCTGAGTTGATCATAAGAGGTAATGACAAAGGTACTGATCTTCCATCTCTACATGAGAATGATGAATGCCTTGTCAATTTGAATGCACCATCTGATGAGCTACCCACTACTTTGATCACACCACCTATTTTAGAGGACTACGTTGATAATTTGACTTTGCCATGTGATCAAACAACTGAAATACCAACAATTTTGAGTGCACCCATTGAATTAACTATTGATGCAAAAGAACTAATGTTTAATCATTTTGATATGACCTCTAATCTTGGTGATGATTCTGTGTTGAATGACTTGTTGCATGTTTGCTTATTTAAGCATGTTGTAGCATGTAATATATGATGCAAGTAAGGTTTATTCACCAATGTTGGGATGGTTTAATGATGAACATTGTCAATCTTTTGAAATGAATAAGAGCTTCACTTATATGTGCAAACTGAGTTGCAATATTTTCATGCCTTCTACTTCTTGTGCTAATTTTTTGGCTTTAGATTTTATGAACTATGCAAGTTACTCATCTATTCATGTGTCATATATGCAAAAATCAAGGGAAGTAAAAATGGATGACATATACATATACAACATGTACACCTTGTCTCTTTTGTTAGCCACATTTCAGATTAAGCAACGCCGAGGACGGCTTTATTTTCAAGAAGGGGAGGATGATGAGGACATGACTACCTTGGATATGACCAAAAATATTGCATATATGCATATTTGTCAGGTGATTTCTAGTGCAAACTATTCAATAATCTATTTATGTTATCCAGAACAAAAATACTTCACACACTTTTGTGTTTTGTCTAATTGCAGGTGTATGGGACATTTGTACAATCCACATATGAAGATAAGGAAGAAAGAGATGTTTATTTGCTGTCCAAAAAGTTCTCTCACATCACTTTTGGCCCAAGAGAAGATAGAGTCCAAGTCTCTCACGTTCTGGATTCAGATTCGGACTGCACAGACGTACCTGACTCAAAACACACACAAGTTTTTCATACGGACTCCGAATTGGGTGATTCTTTTTTGTTGGAAACTAGATTTCGTGCACTTTCCAACCCAATTGGAATCACCTTCAAATTCGTCCGGAGCGTTGAGTTGTGGACGAAACAATCTGATGCTGCAGTAGAATCCGAGTCAAACTACAAGTCCAAAGGTGTTACATCACCTCCACTTGGGCCCATTGGCCTTGTACGACCTAGATTTAGTTTTAGGCTGCCTTGGGACGTCCTCCCACCTCCTTGGCCGCCACCCCTTGCTCCTATATAAGTAGATCCATCTAGTAGCTTTTCCTTGGGTTTTGTTTAGATTAAAAGTTCGCCATAGCTGCAACTTCGCGTACTTCGTTTGTGTTCAACGACCAGACAAAGGCGTCACAGAACCCCACCTTGATCAATAAAGCTTTCATCTTATATTCGCAATATCCAGATTGCAATCTCAGTTTCTTGTTTGTTCTTCGTTTGCTCGCAGGAAACAGACCCTCGTGGTCAGGTTGATCGTGCTCCGGCGTGGTCAATAACCTCTCGGAGTTGGTTTAGTGATTGCTAAGGCGCGACGTCCTCGCACGTTCGTAGTCGGATCGTCAAAGTCGACTTCCACCAAAGCGAAATCCATCATCTCATCGAAAGACGGGACACCTTTGCCTCTATCATCCGGCGTGGTCAATAACCTCTTGGAGTTGGTTTAGCAATTGCTAAGGCGCGACGTCCTCGCACGTTCGTAGTCGGATCGTCAAAGTCGACTTCCACCAAAGCGATATCCATCATCTCATCGAAAGACGGGACACCTTTGCCTCTACCAAGTGGTATCAGATTTCCAGGTTGCTCGGTGAGATTTTACAGTTTTTCATAGTTTAGATCGAGTCTGTTCTTCATACCTATATTCCACGAAAAAGCCAAAAAAAATTTAGGGTTACTTCATCCCATCCGAACCAATCTGAGCCTTTGCATAATCTTTTCTGTATTTGCTTTGTTGAATTTGCGGTTGCATCGTCGTGTCAAGTTGCTGGTCTTAGCGTCTAGTCTTTTAGAGTTTCGAGTTCTGTTCACAGGTTGTCACGTCGCCACTGCCATATATGATAGAGGCAAAGGTGTCCCGTCTTTCGATGAGATGATGGATATCGCTTTGGTGGAAGTCGACTTTGACGATCCGACTACGAACGTGCGAGGACGTCGCGCCTTAGTAATCGCTAAACCAACTCCGACAGGTTATTGACCACGCCGGAGCACGATCAACCTGACCACGAGGGTCTGTTTCCTGCGAGCAAACGAAGAACAAGCAAGAAACTAAGATTGCAATCTGGATATTGCGAATATAAGATGAAAGCTTTATTGATCAAGGTGGGGTTCTGTGACGCCTTTGTCTGGTCGTTGAACACAAACGAAGTACGCGAAGTTGCAGCTATGGCGAACTTTTAATCTAAACAAAACCCAAAGTCTAAACGGTGCCCTAAGGGCTGTATATATGGAGGAAGAGAGGGGGAATTTCGTGGCCCTTGGTGGAGGGGTCCGAAATCAACCCTATCTCTTGTTTCCCCACACATACAGACTCTAAAAATAGCCTATACTTATGTATTTCGAAATTACATGGGCCTGGCCCAATAAAAAGGTGACGCAGCACCTATAATAGCCTCGGGACGAAATTTATGAAGTGGCATCTTGTATATTTCGTCCAAGGCTTCATGCACCCATTATGGTGGCTTCAAAGTCCTGAAATCATCACTTGTAACTCCGTTCTTGTTCCCCTTGCGCATGGCATCATCTCCATGCTTGTTCTTGCTCCAATGTTCATCCTTCTCCAAGCTAGGCCCTTCATTTTTAAGCAAAACAAATGTATCCAATTTAGGCAGCATCATATTCTTATGAACATTAGAATCATTACCAAGAAACGAAAGTACCTGATAATTTAATTGGCGTGCGCGAGCTCTAGTAATTGGTCCCGTATATGTAGCAGTAGGGGCTGTGGGTGTAACAATGGTATTGATGTCCTCATCATCCTCCCCTTCTTGAAATGAAGTCGTCCTCGACGGAAGCTCATCTTCCTCACCCAAATAAGGCTTCAAATCTGCAATGTTAAAAGTGGGACTAACCCCAAAATCTGCAGGCAGCTCAAGTTTATATGCATTATCATTTACTTTCTCTAACACCTTAAAGGGACCATCAGCACGTGCCATTAGCTTTGATTTGCGCAAATCAGGAAATCTATCCTTACGCAAATGTAACCAAACAAGATCTCCAGGTGCAAACACAACATGTTTTCTACCCTTATCTCCAGCAAGTTTATATTTAGCATTCATACGCTCAATGTTTTCCTTAGTTAACTCATGCATTTTTAAAATCAATTCAGCACGTTGTTTAGCATCAAAATTAACCTTCTCCGAAGATGGAAGAGGCAACAAATCAATAGGTGCACGAGGTAGGAAACCATAAACAACTTCAAAAGGGCACATCTTAGTAGTAGAATGCAATGAACGATTATAAGCAAATTCAATATGAGGCAAGCATTCCTCCCACATTTTCTTATTATTCTTCAAAACAGCCCTAAGCATAGTAGACAATGTTCTATTGACTACTTCAGTTTGTCCATCAGTTTGGGGATGACAAGTAGTACTAAAAAGCAGTTTAGTCCCCAACTTAGCCCATAAACATCTCCAAAAGTGGCTAAGAAATTTAGTATCACGATCTGAAACAATAGTATTTGGCACACCATGCAAGCGAATAATTTCACGAAAGAACAAATCAGCAACATTAACAGCATCATCGCTTTTATGACATGGTATAAAGTGTGCCATTTTCAAGAATCTATCCACGACAACAAATATGCTATCCCTCCCCTTCTTTGTTCGAGGTAAACCTAAAACAAAGTCCATAGATATATCCTCCCAAGGAACACTAGGTACAGGCAAAGGCATATATAAACCATGAGGATTGAGTCATGACTTAGCTTTTTGACATGTAGTGCAGCGAGCAATAAAACGCTCAACATCCCGTCTCATCTTTGGCCAAAAGAAATGTGTAGCAAGTACGTCCTCCGTCTTCTTCACGCCAAAGTGTCCCATTAATCCTCCTCCATGCGCCTCCTTCAACAACAAAAGACGAACGGAGCTAGCTGGAATGCATAGCTTGTTAGCACGAAACACAAATCCATCGTTAACGACAAACTTGTTCCACATTCTTCCTTCTTTACAATTCTGCATTACATCTTTAAAATCAGCAACATGCACATATTTATAGAGGCAAAGGTGTCCCGTCTTTCGATGAGATGATGGATTTCGCTTTGGTGGAAGTCGACTTTGACGATCCGACTACGAACATGCGAGGACGTCGCGCCTTAGCAATCGCTAAACCAACTCCGAGAGGTTATTGACCACGCCGGAGCACGATCAACCTGACCACGAGGGTCTGTTTCCTGCGAGCAAACGAAGAACAAGCAAGAAACTGAGATTGCAATCTGGATATTGCGAATATAAGATGAAAGCTTTATTGATCAAGGTGGGGTTCTGTGACGCCTTTGTCTGGTCGTTGAACACAAACGAAGTACGCGAAGTTGCAGCTATGGCAAACTTTTAATCTAAACAAAACCCAAGTCTAAACGGTGCCCTAAGGGCTGTATATATGGAGGAAGAGGGGGGGAATTTCGTGGCCCTTGGTGGAGGGGTCCGAAATCAACCCTATCTCTTGTTTCCCCACACATACGGACTCTAAAAATAGCCTATACTTATGTATTTCGAAATTACATGGGCCTGGCCCAATAATAAGGTGACGCAGCACCTATAATAGCCTCTGGACGAAATTTATGAAGTGGCATCTTGTTTATTTCGTCCAAGGCTTCATGCACTCTTATGGTGGCTTCAAAGTCCTGAAATCATCACTTGTAACTCCGTTCTGGTTCCCCTTGCGCATGGCATCATCTCCATGCTTGCTCTTGCTCCAATGTCCATCCTTCTCCAAGCTAGGCCCTTCATTTGTAAGCAAAACAAATGTATCCAATTTAGGCAGCATCATATTCTCATGAACATTAGAATCATTACCAAGAAACGAAAGTACCTGATAATTTAATTGGCGTGCGCGAGCTCTAGTAATTGGTCCAGTATATGTAGCAGTAGGGGCTGTGGGTGTAACAATGGTATTGATGTCCTCATCATCCTCCCCTTCTTGAAATGAAGTCGTCCTCGACGAAAGCTCATCTTCCTCACCCAAATAAGGCTTCAAATCTGCAATGTTAAAAGTGGGACTAACCCCAAAATCTGCAAGCAGCTCAAGTTTATATGCATTATCATTTACTTTCTCCAACACCTTAAAGGGACCAGCAGCACGTGGCATTAGCTTTGATTTGCGCAAATCAGGAAATCTATCCTTACGCAAATGTAACCAAACAAGATCTCCAGGTGCAAACACAACATGTTTTCTACCCTTATCTCCAGCAAGTTTATATTTAGCATTCATACGCTCAATGTTTTCCTTAGTTAACTCATGCATTTTTAAAATCAATTCAGCACGTTCTTTAGCATCAAAATTAACCTTCTCCGAAGATGGAAGAGGCAACAAATCAATAGGTGCACGAGGTAGGAAACCATACACAACTTCAAAAGGGCACATCTTAGTAGTAGAATGCAATGAACGATTATAAGCAAATTCAATATGAGGCAAGCATTCCTCCCACATTTTCTTATTAGTCTTCAAAACAGCCCTAAGCATAGTAGACAATGTTCTATTGACTACTTCAGTTTGTCCATCAGTTTGGGGGTGACAAGTAGTACTAAAAAGCAGTTTAGTCCCCAACTTAGCCCATAAACATCTCCAAAAGTGGATAAGAAATTTAGTATCACGATCTGAAACTATAGTATTTGGCACACCATGCAAGCGAATAATTTCACGAAAGAACAAATCAGCAACATTAACAGCATCATCGCTTTTATGACATGGTATAAAGTGTGCCATTTTCGAGAACCTATCCACGACAACAAATATGCTATCCCTCCCCTTCTTTGTTCGAGGCAAACCTAAAACAAAGTCCATAGATATATCCTCCCAAGGAACACTAGGTACAGGCAAAGGCATATATAAACCATGAGGATTGAGTCGTGACTTAGCTTTTTGACATGTAGTGCAGCGAGCAATAAAACGCTCAACATCCCGTCTCATCTTTGGCCAAAAGAAATGTGTCGCAAGTACGTCCTCCGTCTTCTTCACGCCAAAGTGTCCCATTAATCCTCCTCCATGCGCCTCCTGCAACAACAAAAGACGAACGGAGCTAGCTGGAATGCATAGCTTGTTAGCACGAAACACAAATCCATCGTTAACGACAAACTTGTTCCACATTCTTCCTTCTTTACAATTCTGCATTACATCTTTAAAATCAGCATCATGCACATATTGATCTTTGATGGTCTCCAAACCAAATATTTTGAAGTCAAGTTGTGAAAGCATAGTATAGCGACGAGACAATGCATCAGCAATAACATTTTCTTTTCCCTTCTTGTGTTTAATGACATAAGGGAAAGTCTCAATAAATTCAACCCATTTAGCATGTCTACGATTCAGTTTAGCTTGACTTTTAATATGTTTCAAAGATTCATGATCAGAATGTATAACAAATTCTTTGGGCCATAAATAATGTTGCCATGTTTCTAAAGTCCGAACAAGAGCATATAATTCTTTATCATAAGTAGAATAATTCAGACTAGGCCCACTCAATTTTTCAGAAAAGTATGCAACAGGTTTGCCATCTTGTAATAACACACCTCCTAATCCAATTCCACTAGCATCACATTGAAGCTCAAAAGTCTTATTAAAATCAGGAAGTTGGAGTAAAGGAGCATGTGTCAACTTATCTTTCAATACCGTGAAGGCTTCTTCCTGTGCGGTACCCCAAATAAAAGGCACATCTTTCTTTGTAAGCTCATTGAGAGGTGCAGCAATGGTGCTGAAATCTCTCACAAAACGCTTATAGAATCCAGCGAGGCCAAGAAAACTCCTCACTTGTGTGACCGTTTTGGGCTGCGGCCAACTCTCAATAGCTTCAATCTTGGCTTTATCAACTTCAATTCCCTGTGGAGTAACAACATAGCCAAGAAAAGATACTCGGTCGGTGCAAATGGTGCACTTCCCAAGGTTACCAAACAAACGCGCATCACGTAGAGCAATAAAAACAGCACGTAAATGTTCCAAATGTTCTTCCAAAGATTTGCTATAAATCAGTATATCATCAAAATAGACTACCACAAATCGTCCAATGAAAGCACGTAAAACTTCGTTCATTAATCTCATGAAAGTACTAGGTGCATTAGTTAACCCAAAAGGCATGACTAACCACTCATATAAACCAAACTTAGTTTTAAATGTTGTTTTCCATTCATCACCCAATTTCATACGAATTTGATGGTATCCACTACGCAAATCAACTTTGGAGAATATTGTAGAGCCACTCAATTCATCAAGCATATCATCTAGCCTAGGAATAGGATGACGATAACGAATAGTAATATTATTAATGCCTCTACAATCAACACACATACGTGACGTACCATCCTTTTTAGGCACTAGGATAATAGGAACAGCACAAGGACTTAGAGATTCGCGTATATAACCTTTGTCGAGTAGCTCCTGTACTTGACGCATAATCTCCTTCGTCTCCTCTGGATTGGTACGGTATGGTGCACGGTTGGGTAGCGATGCACCGGGAATTAAGTCAATTTGATGCTCAATCCCTCGAATGGGTGGTAATCCCGGTGGCACGTCTTGTGGAAAGACGTCAGCGAACTCCTGCATAATGTTAGTGACAGCAGGGGGCAAAGAGGAAGGCACGTCCTCGAATGAAAATAATGCCTCTTTGCACACAAAAGCATAGCAAACAGATTTGCTGAAATCTAGCTCATCAATATCAGATTTGGTGGCAAATAAACATGCACTTTTCAATTTAATTTCAGAAACAACACTAGATGGTTTATTGTTAGGCTTCATTTGCTGCTCAAATTCTTTTGCCACAATCCGATTTTCACTCTTATTCTTCTCCTGTTTTGCTTTATTAGCTCTATTAATATCATCTTTCAAAATAGAATCAGGAGTCATAGGAAGCAAAGTAATATTTTTATCCTTATGAACAAGAGTATAATGATTGTTTCTACCATGGTGTACAGCATTTTTATCAAATTGCCATGGTCTACCAAGTAATAAGGAACATGCTTGCATAGGTACCACATCACAATCAACATAATCAGCATATGTAGAGATACTAAAATGCACACGAACAGTACGTGTTACCTTAACCTTGCCGCTGTTGTTGAACCATTGGATGTAGTAAGGATGTGGATGTGGTCTTGTGGTGAGAGAAAGCTTCTCCACCATCTCCATGCTAGCCAAGTTGTTGCAGCCCCCTCCGTCTATGATGACGCGCACAGAACGTTCCTTCACAACTCCCTTGGTATGGAACAAATTGTGCCTCTGATTTTGCTCAGCTTGTGTGACCTGCACACTCAAAACACGTTGAGCAACTAAACATTCATACCTGTCAGCATCTTCAGGAGCCATGTATTGCGTCTCATGATCAGAATCATCTCCACCATGTTCTTCATGTGTAATAAGAGCCAAAGTCTCCTCATCATAGTCAGTAGCGGACTCATATCCACCATCCTCAGTAGCAATCATCACACGCTGAGATTTGCATTCTCTCGCAAAATGTCCTCTTCCCTTACAACGACGACAAATAATATCACTTGTGTGCCCTGTTGACGCCATGGAAGAAGAAGAGCTCTGTGCAGGCCCAGCAGGTGTGCTCTTGGCAGATAGTGGTGGTTGAGCCTGCTTTCTTGTATCACGGTTGGAGGTGGCACCTGAAGGAGGTGATGGTGCAGTGGAAGTAGATGATGCACGTGGTGTCCATGATGAAGGTCGACCTGCAGAAAAGTTAGTGCGCGCCAATGCCTGTCGATCCTGCACTTCACGTTCAGCTTTACAAGCAAGATGGAATAAACGAGTGATATTATTATAATCCTTATAGTCTAGAATGGTCTGAATATCTCTATTTAATCCACCCAAGAAACGTGCAAGCATAGCTTCATTCTCCTCAACAATACCACATCTAATCAAGCCAGTTTGTAATTCCTGATAATATTCTTCTACAGAATTTTTTCCTTGTCTTAAGCGCTGCAATTTTTGAAGTAATTCACGTTGATAATATGGTGGAACCCAACGAGTACGCATAGCAGTTTTCAAAGCAGCCCAAGTAGCTGGAACAGGATATAATCTACAATGTTCAGACCACCAAACACATGCAAAGCTAGTGAAAGCACAAACAGCAGCAGGAACACGTCTCTCCTCAGGATATTGTAAACATGTAAATCGTTGTTCAGTTTCTAACTCCCAAGTAAGATATATATCAGGAACATATCTACCCTCAAATGGTGGAATATTCAATTTCAGTTTAGGGAGATGGTCATGATCTCGTACCTGAGGGGGAGCCCTAACATTGCCATTATTTGCATGTGGACGACCTGGTGGTTGTGGTGCTGGTGGTTGCACGTAGTTCTGATGTTGATCAACCTCATCCTCGTAATCTCCCACATAATCATCCTCCTCGGTACCAGCAGCAGTAGTAGCAGGAGCCAAAGAAGCACCAACAGCAGTAGCAACGGCACCAGAATTTTGTCCTAGCTCAATAGGAACACGCTGAGCTCGTCCATACTGATTCGGAAGAGGGCGTTGTTGTTGTCGTTGCAGAGGTGCAATAGGTGCAGCCGGCGGTGGTTGTGGAAAACACGCGAGCAATTCATCAAACTTGCTATCAAGCTTTGTTTCAAACGTCTTCTCAATGCCATCTATCTTCTCCATGGCCTCGTCAAATCTGTTTAGCACATCTTGCACCTGTCCACTCATCATTTGCTGAAATTTATCATGTAGCTGTTTGTTCGTCATGTTCTCCCAATCAGTCTCATCGGCTTGTGATCCTACCATGGTTAGCAGCAAATAGAAACACAGAAGAATATGATCCTACAGAGTACTAAGAAGTGGTGGTGGTGTATCACAAACCCGTCAAGCAAATCTCAAATTCTTACCAGTTCTTACCCAGCAGCAGGCGGTGATCGGCAACCGTTGTAGTCAAAACTCTCAAAGCTTGGATAGAGCGATTACCAGGGAGAGTCCAACGCACGACGTAGATGTATGTGGAGCTGGGAAGGCTTATAATATGGTAGCAAAAGGGGTAAGCAATAATCAATTCAGAGATGCAAAGTTGAATAAACGCTCAACGACGGTACTGTGCTGGTCCTAGGCTAGACCGTGCTAGAGACGCGAGCCTAGAACACTGACAAAATCACGGCGCTGCACGTAAACAAGGGAAAAGCACACTCTGGATTTTTTTTTCGCTCTTTTTTTTTTGCGCTCTTTTTTTTTTGCGCTGCTCTTTTTTTTTTTTTGCGAAAAATCACTATAATGGCGAGTGTCTCAAAACTCTTCCTAGGTCAAACTGACAGGATGGGCACGAAATTTTTTCGACCAATTTTTTTTTTTTCGTTTTTTCGACTGCCGGACCCAAAAACTGGAAACGGGTCAAAAAAAACTTCCTATAATGGCACCTTGTCTCAAAACACTCAGAAACACCTAAAAATAGGATAGCCAGAAATTTTTTCGAAAAATGCGTTTTCGAAAAATTTTGGGCCTAAACGGAGCGTGGTTTCCGGACTCTTTTTTTTTTCCGAAACCTACTCCGGCAAGGAAACACGAATCGGAAACTAGATGGATCCCGAAAACAAACCCAATAAGCAAGGAACTCGGATTGGTGGTGGATATATGGTTGTGGTATATGGCAGCGGTGGTGGTAGCGGTGGTAGTATATGGATATGGATCGGTGGTGGTATATGGACACGGATTGGTGGTGGTATATGGATACGGATTCGGAGCGGTGGTGGTAGATGGCAGGGGCGATGATGATGGTGCGGCGGCGGCGTGACAACTTATGACCAGAACTCGAAACTCTAAAAGACTAGATTCTAAGACCAGCAACTAGACCGACGATGCAACCGCAAATTCAACAAAGCAAAACCCTAAAAAGATTATGCAAAGGCTCAGATTGGTTCGGATATGATGAACTAACCCTAAATTTTTTTTGTGGCTTTTTCGTGGACTATAGGTATGAAGAACAGACTCGATCTAAACTACGAAAAACTGGAAAATCTCACCGAGCAACCTGGAACTCTGATACCACTTGATAGAGGCAAAGGTGTCCCGTCTTTCGATGAGATGATGGATTTCGCTTTGGTGGAAGTCGACTTTGACGATCCGACTACGAACGTGCGAGGACGTCGCGCCTTAGCAATCGCTAAACCAACTCCGAGAGGTTATTGACCACGCCGGAGCACGATCAACCTGACCACGAGGGTCTGTTTCCTGCGAGCAAACGAAGAACAAGCAAGAAACTGAGATTGCAATCTGGATATTGCGAATATAAGATGAAAGCTTTATTGATCAAGGTGGGGTTTTGTGACGCCTTTGTCTGGTCGTTGAACACAAACGAAGTACGCGAAGTTGCAGCTATGGCGAACTTTTAATCTAAACAAAACCGAAGTCTAAACGGTGCCCTAAGGGCTGTATATATGGAGGAAGAGGGGGGGAATTTCGTGGCCCTTGGTGGAGGGGTCCGAAATCAACCCTATCTCTTGTTTCCCCACACATACGGACTCTAAAAATAGCCTATACTTATGTATTTCGAAATTACATGGGCCTGGCCCAATAATAAGGTGACGCAGCACCTATAATAGCCTCTGGACGAAATTTATGAAGTGGCATCTTGTTTATTTCGTCCAAGGCTTCATGCACTCTTATGGTGGCTTCAAAGTCTTGAAATCATCACTTGTAACTCCGTTCTGGTTCCCCTTGCGCATGGCATCATCTCCATGCTTGCTCTTGCTCCAATGTCCATCCTTCTCCAAGCTAGGCCCTTCATTTGTAAGCAAAACAAATGTATCCAATTTAGGCAGCATCATATTCTCATGAACATTAGAATCATTACCAAGAAACGAAAGTACCTGATAATTTAATTGGCGTGCGCGAGCTCTAGTAATTGGTCCAGTATATGTAGCAGTAGGGGCTGTGGGTGTAACAATGGTATTGATGTCCTCATCACATATTGATCTTTGATGGTCTCCAAACCAAATATTTTGAAGTCAAGTTGTGAAAGCATAGTATAGCGACGAGACAATGCATCAGCAATAACATTTTCTTTTCCCTTCTTGTGTTTAATGACATAAGGGAAAGTCTCAATAAATTCAACCCATTTAGCATGTCTACGATTCAGTTTAGCTTGACTTTTAATATGTTTCAAAGATTCATGATCAGAATGTATAACAAATTCTTTGGGCCATAAATAATGTTGCCATGTTTCTAAAGTCCGAACAAGAGCATATTATTCTTTATCGTAAGTAGAATAATTCAGACTAGGCCCACTCAATTTTTCAGAAAAGTCTGCAACAGGTGTGCCATCTTGTAATAACACACCTCCTAATCCAAGTCCACTAGCATCACATTCAAGCTCAAAAGTCTTATTAAAATCAGGAAGTTGGAGTAAAGGAGCATGTGTCAACTTATCTTTCAATACCGTGAAGGCTTCTTCCTGTGCGGTACCCCACAGAAAAGGCACATCTTTCTTTGTAAGCTCATTGAGAGGTGCAGCAATGGTGCTGAAATCTCTCACAAAACGCCTATAGAATCCAGCGAGGCCAAGAAAACTCCTCACTTGTGTGACCGTTTTGGGCTGCGGCCAACTCTCAATAGCTTCAATCTTGGCTTTATAAACTTCAATTCCCTGTGGAGTAACAACATAGCCAAGAAAAGATACTCGGTCGGTGCAAAAGGTGCACTTCCCAAGGTTACCAAACGTGCATCACGTAGAGCAATAAAAACAGCACGTAAATGTTCCAAATGTTCTTCCAAGGATTTGCTATAAATCAGTATATCATCAAAATAGACTACCACAAATCGTCCAATGAAAGCACGTAAAACTTCGTTCATTAATCTCATGAAAGTACTAGGTGCATTGTTAACCCAAAAGGCATGACTAACCACTCATATAAACCAAACTTAGTTTTAAATGCTGTTTTCCATTCATCTCCCAATTTCATACGAATTTGATGGTATCCAGTACGCAAATCAACTTTGGAGAATATTGTAGAGCCACTCAATTCATCAAGCATATCATCTAGCCTAGGAATAGGATGACGATAACGAATAGTAATATTATTAATGCCTCTACAATCAACGGACATACGCGACGTATCATCCTTTTTCGGCACTAAAATGATAGGAACAGCACAAGGACTAAGGGATTCACGTATATAACCTTTGTCGAGCAGTTCTTGTACTTGACGCATAATCTCCTTCGTCTCCTCTGGATTGGTACGGTATGGTGCACGGTTGGGTAATGATGCACCGGGAATTAAGTCAATTTGATGCTCAATCCCGCGAATAGGTGGTAATCCCGGTGGCACGTCTTGTGGAAAGACGTCAGCGAACTCCTGCAAAATGTTAGTGACAGCAGGAGGCAAAGAGGAAGGCACGTCCTCGAATGAAAATAATGCCTCTTTGCATACAAAAGCATAGCAAACAGATTTGCTAAAATCTAGCTCATCAATATCAGATTTGGTGGCAAATAAACATGCACTTTTCAATTTAATTTCAGAAGCAACACTAGATGGTTTATTATTAGGCTTCATTTGTTGCTCAAATTCTTTTGCCACAATCTGATTTTCACTCTTATTCTTCTCCTGTTTTGCTTTATTAGCTCTATTAATATCATCTTTCAAAATAGAATCAGGAGTCATAGGAAGCAAAGTAATATTTTTATCCTTATGAACAAGAGTATAATGATTGTTTCTACCATGGTGTACAACATTTTTATCAAATTGCCATGGTCTACCAAGTAATAAGGAACATGCTTGCATAGGTACCACATCACAATCAACATAATCAGCATATGTAGAGATACTAAAATGCACACGAACAGTACGTGTTACCTTAACCTTGCCGCTGTTGTTGAACCATTGGATGTAGTAAGGATGTGGATGTGGTCTTGTGGTGAGAGAAAGCTTCTCCACCATCTCCATGCTAGCCAAGTTGTTGCAACTCCCTCCATCTATGATCACGCGAACAGAACGTTCCTTCACAACTCCCTTTGTATGGAACAAATTATGCCTCTGATTTTGCTCAGCTTGTGTAACCTGCACACTCAAAACACGTTGAGTAACTAAACATTCATACCTGTCAGCATCTTCAGGAGCCATGTATTGCGTCTCATGATCCGAATCGTCTCCACCGTGTTCGTCACGTGTAATAAGAGCCAAAGTCTCCTCATCATAGTCACTAGCGGACTCATACCCACCATCCTCAGTAACAATCATCACACGCTTAGATGGGCATTCTCTCGCATAATGACCTCCACCCTTGCAACGTCGACAAATAATATCATGTGTTTGCCCTGTTGATGCCATGGATGAAGAAGAGCTCTTTGCAGGCCCAGAAGGTGTGCTCTTGGCAGATAGTGGTGATTGTGCCTGCTTTATTGTATCACGGTTGGAGGTGGCAGCCGACGGAGGCGCCGGTGTAGCAGAACGTGTGGAAGTAGATGATGCACGTGGTGTCCATGATGAAGGTCGACCTGCAGAAAAGTTAGTCCGCGCCAATGCCTGTCGATCCTGCACTTCACGTTCAGCTTTACAAGCAAGATGGAATAAACGAGTGATATTAGTATACTCCTTATAGTCTAGAATGGTCTGAATCTCTCTATTTAATCCACCCAGAAAACGTGCAAGCATAGCTTCATTCTCCTCAACAATACCACATCTAATCATGCCAGTTTGTAATTCCTGATAATATTCTTCTACAGAATTTTTTCCTTGTCTTAAGCGCTGTAATTTTTGAAGCAATTCACGTTGATAATATGGTGGAACCCAACGAGTACGCATAGCAGTTTTCAAAGCAGCCCAAGTAGCTGGAACAGGATATAATCTACAATGTTCAGACCACCAAACACATGCAAAGCTAGTGAAAGCACAAACAGCAGCAGGAACACGTCTCTCCTCAGGATATTGTAAACATGTAAATCGTTGTTCAGTTTCTAACTCCCAAGTAAGATATATATCAGGAACATATCTACCCTCAAATGGTGGAATATTCAATTTCAGTTTAGGGAGATGGTCATGATCTCGTACCTGAGGGGGAGCCCTAACATTGCCATTATTTGCATGTGGACGACCTGGTGGTTGTGGTGCTGGTGGTTGCACGTAGTTCTGATGTTGATCAACCTCATCCTCGTAATCTCCCACATAATCATCCTCCTCGGTACCAGCAGCAGTAGTAGCAGGAGCCAAAGAAGCACCAACAGCAGTAGCAACGGCACCAGAATTTTGTCCTAGCTCAATAGGAACACGCTGAGCTCGTCCATACTGATTCGGAAGAGGGCGTTGTTGTTGTCGTTGCAGAGGTGCGATAGGTGCAGCCGGCGGTGGTTGTGGAAAACGCGCGAGCAATTCATCAAACTTGCTATCAAGCTTTGTTTCAAACGTCTTCTCAATGCCATCTATCTTCTCCATGGCCTCGTCAAATCTGTTTAGCACATCTTGCACCTGTCCACTCATCATTTGCTGAAATTTATCATGTAGCTGTTTGTTCGTCATGTTCTCCCAATCAGTCTCATCGGCTTGTGATCCTACCATGGTTAGCAGCAAATAGAAACACAGAAGAATATGATCCTACAGAGTACTAAGAAGTGGTGGTGGTGTATCACAAACCCGTCAAGCAAATCTCAAATTCTTACCAGTTCTTACCCAGCAGCAGGCGGTGATCGGCAACCGTTGTAGTCAAAACTCTCAAAGCTTGGATAGAGCGATTACCAGGGAGAGTCCAACGCACGACGTAGATGTATGTGGAGCTGGGAAGGCTTATAATATGGTAGCAAAAGGGGTAAGCAATAATCAATTCAGAGATGCAAAGTTGAATAAACGCTCAACGACGGTACTGTGCTGGTCCTAGGCTAGACCGTGCTAGAGACGCGAGCCTAGAACACTAACAAAATCACGGCGCTGCACGTAAACAAGGGAAAAGCACACTCTGGATTTTTTTTTTCGCTCTTTTTTTTTGCGCTCTTTTTTTTTTGCGCTGCTCTTTTTTTTTTTGCGAAAAATCACTATAATGGCGAGTGTCTCAAAACTCTTCCTAGGTCAAACTGACAGGATGGGCACGAAATTTTTTCGACCAATTTTTTTTTTTCGTTTTTTCGACTGCCGGGCCCAAAAACTGGAAACGGGTCAAAAAAAACTTCCTATAATGGCACCTGTCTCAAAACACTCAGAAACACCTAAAAATAGGATAGCCAGAAAATTTTTCGAAAAATGCGTTTTCGAAAAATTTTGGGCCTAAACGGAGCGTGGTTTCCGGACTCTTTTTTTTTCCGAAACCTACTCCGGCAAGGAAACACGAATCGGAAACTAGATGGATCCCGAAAACAAACCCAATAAGCAAGGAACTCGGATTGGTGGTGGATATATGGTTGTGGTATATGGCAGCGGTGGTGGTAGCGGTGGTAGTATATGGATATGGATCGGTGGTGGTATATGGACACGGATTGGTGGTGGTATATGGATACGGATTCGGAGCGGTGGTGGTAGATGGCAGGGGCGATGATGATGGTGCGGCGGCGGCGTGACAACTTATGACCAGAACTCGAAACTCTAAAAGACTAGACTCTAAGACCAGCAACTAGACCGACGATGCAACCGCAAATTCAACAAAGCAAAACCCTAAAAAGATTATGCAAAGGCTCAGATTGGTTCGGATATGATGGTGGTGGTGGTGCTGGTGGCTGCACGTAGTGCTGATTTTGATCAACCTCATCCTCATAATCGCCCGCATACTCATCATCCTCCTGGGTACCAGCAGCAGCAGTAGCAGGGGCCAAAGAAGCATCAACAACATGAACAGCAGCACCAGAAGTTTGGCCATCCTCAATAGGAACACGCTTCACTCGTCCATACTGATTCGAAAGGATGCGTTGTTGTTGTTGTTGTTGTTGGAGAGGTGCGTGAGGTGCAGCGGGTGGTGGTGGTGGAAGACGTGCGAGCAATTCATTAAACTTGTTATCGAGCTTTGTTTCAAACGTCTTCTCCATGCCATCTATCTTCTCCATGGCCTCTTCAAATCTGTTTAGCACATCTTGCACCTGTCCACTCATCATTTGCTGAAATTTATCATGCAATTCCTTATTCGTCATGTTCTCCCAGTCAGTCTCGTCGGCTTGTGATCCTGGCATGGTTAGCAGCAATAGAAACACACAAGAATATGATCCTACAGACTACTAACAAGAGGTGGTGGTGGGTGTCACAAATCCGTCAAGCAAATCTCAAATTCTTACCAGTTCTTACCCAGCAGCAGGCAGTGATCGGCAACCGTTGTAGTCAAAAACTCTCAAAGCTTGGATAGAGCGATTACCAGGGAGAGTCAAACGCACGACGTAGATGTATGTGGAGCTGGGAAGGCTTATAATATGCAAAAAGGGTAAGCAATAATCAATTCAGAGATGCAAAGTTGAATAAACGCTCAACGACGGTACTGTGCTGGTCCTAGGCTAGACTGTGCTAGAGACGCGAGCCTAGAACACCAACAAAATCACAGCGCGGCACGTAAACAAGGGAGGAGCACACTCTGAATTTTTTTTCTCTTCTTTTTTTCTCTTTTTTTTGCACTTCTTTTTTCCTCTTTTTTTTGCTCCGCAACAAATTTTTTTCGAAAAAGTCTACAAATGGTCTAAAAACTGCCTAGCCAGAATTTTCCAGACTTAGTTTTTTTTTTGAAACTGGAACTATTTTTCTTCTGCGGGTGGCTCGGAAGTTGGGGAGTCCTTCTCTGTCACGACTCGGAGTATCGCGTGATCTAGAAATTGAGAACAATGCAACAATTACTGGACTCGGACTAGGACTGGTGGCGGAGATGAATCTGGTGGAACTCGGACTGGTGGCGGAGATGAATCTGGTGGAACTCGGACTGGTGGCGGATATATGTTGCAGGTGGACTCGGATGGGCGTGATGGCGGCGGATATGTGGTGGCGTATATGGATTCGGATTGGCGGTGAATATGTGGTGGTGGTATATGGCAGCGGCGACGTGACAACCTGTGAACAAAACTCGAAACTCTAAAAGACTAGACGCTAAGACCAGCAACTTGACACGACGATGCAACCGCAAATTCAACAAAGCAAATACAGAAAATATTATGCAAAGGCTCAGATTGGTTCGGATGGGATTAACTAACCCTAATTTTTTTTTGGCTTTTTCGTGGACTATAGGTATGAAGAACAGACTCGATCTAAACTACGAAAAACTGTAAAATCTCACCGAGCAACCTGGAAATCTGATACCACTTGATAGAGGCAAAGGTGTCCCGTCTTTCGATGAGATGATGGATATCGCTTTGGTGGAAGTCGACTTTGACGATCCGACTACGAACGTGCGAGGACGTCGCGCCTTAGCAATCGCTAAACCAACTCCGACAGGTTATTGACCACGCCGGAGCACGATCAACCTGACCACGAGGGTCTGTTTCCTGCGAGCAAACGAAGAACAAGCAAGAAACTAAGATTGCAATCTGGATATTGCGAATATAAGATGAAAGCTTTATTGATCAAGGTGGGGTTCTGTGACGCCTTTGTCTGGTCGTTGAACACAAACGAAGTACGCGAAGTTGCAGCTATGGCAAACTTTTAATCTAAACAAAACCCAAAGTCTAAACGGTGCCCTAAGGGCTGTATATATGGAGGAAGAGAGGGGGAATTTCGTGGCCCTTGGTGGAGGGGTCCGAAATCAACCCTATCTCTTGTTTCCCCACACATACGGACTCTAAAAATAGCCTATACTTATGTATTTCGAAATTACATGGGCCTGGCCCAATAAAAAGGTGACGGAGCACCTATAATAGCCTCGGGACGAAATTTATGAAGTGGCATCTTGTATATTTCGTCCAAGGCTTCATGCACCCATTATGGTGGCTTCACAGTCCTGAAATCATCACTTGTAACTCCGTTCTTGTTCCCCTTGCGCATGGCATCATCTCCATGCTTGTTCTTGCTCCAATGTTCATCCTTCTCCAAGCTAGGCCCTTCATTTTTAAGCAAAACAAATGTATCCAATTTAGGCAGCATCATATTCTTATGAACATTAGAATCATTACCAAGAAACCAAAGTACCTGATAATTTAATTGGCGTGCACGAGCTCTAGTAATTGGTCCCGTATATGTAGCAGTAGGGGTTGTGGGTGTAACAATGGTATTGATGTCCTCATCAATATATCACCACCGCATCATCATCGTCGCTGTTGCCATATACCACCACCACATATTCACCGCCAATCCGAATCCATATACGCCACCACATATCCGCCGCCATCACGCCAATCCGAGTTCACCTGCAACATATATCTGGAAAATTCTGGCTAGGCAGTTTTTAGACCATTTGTAGACTTTTTCGAAAAAAAATTGTTGCGGAGCAAAAAAAAAGAGGAAAAAAAAGAGAATTTTTTTTTCAGAATGTGCTCCCCCCTTGTTTACGTGTCACGCCGTGATTTTGTTGGTGTTCTAGGCTCGCGTCTGTAGCACAGTCTAGCCTAGGACCAGCACAGTATCGTCGTTGAGCGTTTATTCAACTTTGCATCTCTGAATTGATTATTGCTGACCCTTTTTCCTACCATATTATAAGCCTTCCCAGCTCCACATACATCTACGTCGTGCGTTTGACTCTCCCTGGCAATCGCTGTATCCAAGCTTTTGAGAGTTTTGATTACAACGGTTGCCGATCACCGCCTGCTGCTAGGTAAGAACTGGTAAGAATTTGAGATTTGCTTGACGGATTTGTGACACCCACCACCACCTCTTGTTAGTAGTCTGTAGGATCATATTCTTGTGTGTTTCTATTGCTGCTAACAATGGCAGGATCACAAGCCGACGAGACTGACTGGGAGAACATGACAAACAAAGCGTTACATGATAAGTTTCAACAAATGATGAGTGGGCAGGTGGAAGATGTGCTAAATAGATTTGAAGAGGCCATGGAGAAGATAGATGGCATTGAGAAGGCGTTCAAAACAAAGCTCGATAACAAGTTTAATGAATTGCTCGCGCGTCTACCACCACCACCACAGGCTGCACCTAACGCACCTCTCCAACAACAACAACAACAACGACTACCTCCATGTCGCGAAACAGACCTTCGCCGAGCGAGCCGTGTTCCTCTTGCGTTTGGCCAAACTGTTGGTGCTGCTGTTGATACTTCTGTGGCTCCTGCTGCTGATGCGGAGGAGGATGATTATGTGGGGGATTATGAGGATGAGGTTGATCAAAATCAGCACTACGTGCAGCCACCTGCACCACCACCAGCAGGTCGACCTCAGGTATATCTTCGTAATGGTAGGCCTGCACCATCACCTCAGGTACGAGATCATGACCATCTCCCTAAACTGAAATTGAATATTCCACCATTTGAGGGTAGATATGTTCCTGATATATCTCTTACTTGGGAGTTAGAAACTGAACAACGATTTACATGTTTACAATATCCTGAGGAGAGACGTGTTCCTGCTGCTGTTTGTGCTTTCACTAGCTTTGCATGTGTTTGGTGGTCTGAACATTGTAGATTATATCCTGTTCCAGCTACTTGGGCTGCTTTGAAAACTGCTATGCGTACTCGTTGGGTTCCACCATATTATCAATGTGAATTACTTCAAAAATTGCAGCGCTTAAGACAAGGAAAAAATTCTGTAGAAGAATATTATCAGGAATTACAAACTGGCTTGATTAGATGTGGTATTGTTCAGGAGAATGAAGCTATGCTTGCACGTTTTCTGGGTGGATTAAATAGAGATATTCAGACCATTCTAGACTATAAGGATTATAATAATATCACTCGTTTATTCCATCTTGCTTGTAAAGCTGAATGTGAAGTGCAGGATCGACAGGCATTGGCGCGCACTAACTTTTCTGCAGGTCGACCTTCATCATGGACACCACGTGCATCATCTACTTCCGCTGCACCATCACCTCCTTCAGGTGCCACCTCCAACCATGATACAAGAAAGCAGGCACAACCACCACTATCTGCCAAGAGCACACCTGCCGGGCCTACACAGAGCTCTTCTTCTTCCATGGCGTCAACAGGGCACACAAGTGATATTATTTGTCGTCGTTGTAAGGGAAGAGGACATTTTGCGAGAGAATGCAAATCTCAGCGTGTGATGATTGCTACTGAGGATGGTGGATATGAGTCCGCTAGTGACTATGATGAGGAGACTTTGGCTCTTATTGCACGTGAAGAACATGGTGGAGATGATTCTGATCATGAGACGCAATACATGGCTCCTGAAGACGCTGACAGGTATGAATGTTTAGTTGCTCAACGTGTTTTGAGTGTGCAGGTCACACAAGCTGAGCAAAATCAGAGGCACAATTTGTTCCATACCAAGGGAGTTGTGAAAGAACGTTCTGTGCGCGTCATCATAGATGGAGGGAGCAGCAACAACTTGGCTAGCATTGAGATGGTGGAGAAGCTTTCTCTCACCACAAGACCACATCCACATCCTTACTACATCCAATGGTTCAACAACAGCGGCAAGGTTAAGGTAACACGTACTGTTCGTGTGCATTTTAGTATATCTACATATGCTGATTATGTTGATTGTGATGTGGTACCTATGCAAGCATGTTCCTTATTACTTGGTAGACCATGGCAATTTGATAAAAATTCTGTACACCATGGTAGAAACAATCAGTATACTCTTGTTCATAAGGATAAAAATATTACTTTGCTTCCTATGACTCCTGATTCTATTTTGAAAGATGATATCAATAGAGCTAATAAAGCAAAACAAGAGAAGAATAAGAGTGAAAATCAGATTGTGGCAAAAGAATTTGAGCAACAAATGAAGCCTAATAATAAACCATCTAGTGTTGCTTCTGAAATTAAATTGAAAAGTGCATGTTTATTTGCCACCAAATTTGATATTGATGAACTAGATTTCAGCAAATCTGTTTGCTATGCTTTTGTGTGCAAAGAGGCATTATTTTCATTCGAGGACGTGCCTTCCTCTTTGCCTCCTGCTATCACTAACATTTTGCAGGAGTTCGCTGACGTCTTTCCACAAGACGTGCCACCGGGATTACCACCTATTCGAGGGATTGAGCATCAGATCGACTTAATTCCCGGTGCTTCACTGCCAAACCGTGCGCCATACCGTACCAATCCAGAGGAGACGAAGGAGATTATGCGTCAAGTACAAGAGCTTCTCGACAAAGGTTATATACGCGAATCCCTTAGTCCTTGTGCTGTTCCTATTATTCTAGTGCCGAAAAAGGATGGTACATCGCGTATGTGTGTTGATTGTAGAGGCATTAATAATATTACTATTCATTATCGTCATCCTGTTCCTAGGCTAGATGATATGCTTGATGAATTGAGTGGCTCTACAATATTCTCCAAAGTTGATTTGCGTAGTGGTTACCATCAAATTCGTATGAAATTGGGGGATGAATGGAAAACAGCATTTAAAACTAAGTTTGGATTATATGAGTGGTTAGTCATGCCTTTTGGGTTAACTAATGCTCCTAGTACTTTCATGAGACTAATGAACGAAGTTTTACGTGCTTTCATTGGACGATTTGTGGTAGTCTATTTTGATGATATACTGATTTATAGCAAATCTTTGGAAGAACATTTGGAACATTTACGTGCTGTTTTTATTGCTCTACGTGATGCACGTTTGTTTGGTAACCTTGGGAAGTGCACCTTTTGCACTGACCGAGTATCTTTTCTTGGCTATGTTGTTACTCCACAGGGAATTGAAGTTGACAAAGCCAAGATTGAAGCTATTGAGAGTTGGCCACAGCCCAAAACGGTCACACAAGTGAGAAGTTTTCTTGGACTCGCTGGTTTCTATAGGCGTTTTGTGAGAGATTTTGACACAATTGCTGCACCTCTCAATGAGCTTACAAAGAAGGATGTGCCTTTTGTTTGGGGTACCGCACAGGAAGAAGCCTTCACGATATTGAAAGATAAGTTAACAGATGCTCCTTTACTCCAACTTCCTGATTTTAATAAGACTTTTGAGCTTGAATGTGATGCTAGTGGAATTGGATTAGGAGGTGTGTTATTACAAGATGGCAAACCTGTTGCATACTTTTCTGAAAAATTGAGTGGGCCTAGTCTGAACTATTCTACTTATGATAAAGAATTATATGCTCTTGTTCGGACTTTAGAGACATGGCAACATTATTTATGGCCCAAAGAATTTGTTATACATTCTGATCATGAATCTTTGAAACATATTAAAAGTCAAGCTAAACTGAATCGTAGACATGCTAAATGGGTTGAATTCATTGAGACTTTCCCTTATGTCATTAAACACAAGAAGGGTAAAGAAAATGTTATAGCTGATGCATTGTCTCGTCGTTATACTATGCTTTCACAACTTGACTTTAAAATATTTGGTTTGGAGACCATCAATGATCAATATGTGCATGATGCTGAATTTTGCGGTGTATTGCAGAATTGTTGATAGAGGCGGGGGTGTCCCGATCTTTCGATGAGATGATAACTATCGATTTGGTGAAGATGACTTTGACGATCCGACTACAAACGTACACGACGTTGCGCCTTAGCAATCGCTAAACCAACTCCGAGAGGTTATTGACCACGCCGGAGCACGATCAACCTTACCACGAGGGTCTGTTTCCTGCGAGCAAACGAAGAACAAGCAAGAAACTGAGATTGCAATCTGGATATTGCGAATATAAGATGAAAGCTTTATTGATCAAGGTGGGGTTCTGTGACGCCTTTGTCTGGTCGTTGAACACAAACGAAGTACGCGAAGTTGCAGCTATGGCAAACTTTTAATCTAAACAAAACCCAAAAATAATGTTCCTATAACTACTAGGATGTGGTGGTAAAACGCTCACAGTAAAGCAAATATCAATGTCTTACAAGTTCTTACCATGCAGCAGGCGGTGATCGGCAACCAGCGGTGTCAAGTAACTCCGAATATTGAGTAAAGCGATTGCCAGGGGAGCGTACGTATACACGGTGTAGAAATATGTGGAGCTGGGTTGGCTATATATGGTAGCAAAAGATTAGCAATAATCAATTCAAAGATGCAATGTTGAATAAACGCTCAACGACGGTACTGTGCTGGTCCTAGGCTAGACCGGACTATAGACGCGAGCCTAGAACACTAATGAGGTCACGGCGTAGCACAACTAGCATCAATGAAGGATACTAAGTAGCTCTTGACATCAAGATATAAGTGAAGATCACAACGGCAGTGAAGATAATGATGAAAAACAACTGCCAAGCAGGATATACAACAACTTTGTCTCCAACTTTCCTCTGAAAAAGTTTGTGCCGATTTTTTTGATTTTTTTTCTCCTTTTTTTTCTCTGACTTTTTTTTCTCTTTTTTTTTCTCTCTTTTTTTTCTCCCTCTTTCCAAAACAAACTAGATAAGATGCAGATTGGATCAAGTGAAGATGTGAACGATCTCAACTATTATTATGACAATGAATGGTGGGTAGCACGTGGTGGAAATTGATGGATGGGTGGTGGACAGCGGAAAAGATAATGATGTAGCGGTGGCGTGACTAATGTGAACAGAACTCGAAACTCTAAACGAACTAGACACTAAGACCAGCAACTCGACACGACGATGCAACCGATAATTCAACTATGCAAGCAATGAAAAGAAAATTGCAAAGGCTCAGACTGGCTTGGACCAAGGATGAATAGATCTAACTCTTTTTTGTGGCTTTTTCTTGGACAATAGGTAAGAAAATAAATCTAATCTAGGAAAACTGGAAATTCTCACCGAGCAACCTGAAAACTGATACCACTTGATAGAGGCGGGGGTGTCCCGATCTTTCGATGAGATGATAACTATCGATTTGGTGAAGATGACTTTGACGATCCGACTACAAACGTACACGACGTTGCGCCTTAGCAATCGCTAAACCAATTCTGAGAGATTATTGACCACGCCGGAGCACAATCAACCTGACCACGAAGGTCTATTTCTGCAAGCAATCGAAGAACAAGCAAGAATATGATAAAAGCAATCTGAATATTGCGAGTATATATGAAGTATTGATAAAGGTGGGGATCCGTAAGCGGTCTTGGTCTGGTCGTTGGACACAAACGAAGTACACGAAGTTGCAATGGCAAACTTTTAACTAAACAAATCCCAAGGAAAAGCTACTAGATGGATCTACTTATATAGGAGCAAGGGGTGGCGGCCAAGGAGGTGGGAGGACGTCCCAAGGCAGCCTAAAACTAAATCTAGGTCGTACAAGGCCAATGGGCCCAAGTGGAGGTGATGTAACACCTTTGGACTTGTAGTTTGACTCAGATTCTGCTGCAGCATCAGATTGTTTCGTCCACAACTCAACGCTCCGGACGAATTTGAAGGTGATTCCAATTGTGTTGGAAAGTGCACGAAATCTAGTTTCCAACAAAAAAAGAATCACCCAATTCGGAGTCCATATGAAAAACTTGTTGGCGTTTTGAGTCAGGTATGTCTGTGCAGTCCGAATCTGAATCCAGAACGTGAGAGACTTGGACTCTATCTTCTCTTGGGCCAAAAGTGACGTGAGAGAACTTTTTGGACAGCAAATAAACATCTCTTTCTTCCTTATCTTCATATGTGGATTGTACAAATGTCCCATACACCTGCAATTAGACAAAACACAAAAGTGTGTGAAGTATTTTTGTTCTGGATAACATAAATAGATTATTGAATAGTTTGCACTAGAAATCACCTGACAAATATGCATATATGCAATATTTTTGGTCGTATCCAAGGTAGTCATATCCTCATCAATTGTAAAGAAGGTAGAACATGGAACAAGTTCGTGGTTAATGATGGATTTGTGTTTCGTTCTAACAAGCTATGCATTCCAGCTAGCTCCGTTCGTCTTTTGTTGTTGCAGGAGGCGCATGGAGGAGGACTAATGGGACACTTTGGCGTGAAGAAGACGGAGGATATTCTTGCTATACATTTCTTTTGGCCAAAGATGAGACGGGATGTTGAGCGTTTTGTTGCTCGCTGCACTACATGTCAAAAAGCTAAGTCACGACTCAATCCTCATGGTTTATATATGCCTTTGCCTGTACCTAGTGTTCCTTGGGAGGATATATCTATGGACTTTGTTTTAGGTTTACCTTGAACGAAGAAGGGGAGTCATAGCATATTTGTTTTCGTGGATAGATTCTCGAAAATGGCACACTTTATACCATGTCATAAAAGCGATGATGCTGTTAATGTTGCTGATTTGTTCTTTCGTGAAATTATTCGCTTGCATGGTGTGCCAAAAACTATTGTTTCAGATCGTGATACTAAATTTCTTAGCCACTTTTGGAGATGTTTATGGGCTAGGTTCGGGACTAAACTGCTTTTTAGTACTACTTGTCACCCCCAAACTGATGGACAAACTGAAGTAGTCAATAGAACATTGTCTACTATGCTTAGGGCTGTTTTGAAGAATAATAAGAAAATGTGGGAAGAATGCTTGCCTCATACTGAATTTGCTTATAATCGTTCATTGCATTACTACTAAGATGTGCCCTTTTGAAATTGTGTATGGTTTCCTACCTCGTGCACCTATTGATTTGTTGTCTCTTCCATCTTTGGAGAAGGTTAATTTTGATGCTAAAGAACGTTCTGAATTGATTTTAAAAATGCATGAGTTAACTAAGGAAAACATTGAGCGTATGAATGCTAAATATAAACTTGCTGGAGATAAGGGTAGAAAACATGTTGTGTTTGCACCTGGAGATCTTGTTTGGTTACATTTGCGTAAAGATAGATTTCCTAATTTGCGCAAATCAAAGCTAATGCCACGTGCTGATGGTCCTTTTAAGGTGTTAGAGAAAATAAATGATAATGCATATAAACTTGAGCTACCTGCAGATTTTGGGGTTAGTCCCACTTTTAACATTGCAGATTTGATGCCTTATTTGGGTGAGGAAGATGAGCTTCCGTCGAGGACGACTTCATTTCAAGAAGGGGAGGATGATGAGGACATCAATACCATTGTTACACCCACAGCCCCTACTGTTACATATACGGGACCAATTACTAGAGCTCGCGCACGCCAATTAAATTACCAGGTACTTTCGTTTCTTGGTAATGATTCTAATGTTCATGAGAATATGATGCTGCCTAAATTGGATACATTTGTTTTGCTTACGAATGAAGGGCCTAGCTTGGAGAAGGATGAACATTGGAGCAAGAACACGCATGGAGTTGATGGCATGCGCAAGGGGATCAAGAACGGAGTTACAAGTGATGATTTCAGGACTTTGAAGCCACCATAAGGAGTGCATGAAGCCTTGGACGAAATATACAAGATGCCACTTCATAATATTCGTCCATAGGCTATTCTAGGTGATGAGGACATGACTACCTTGGATATGACCAAAAATATTGCATATATGCATATTTGTCAGGTCATTTCTAGTGCAAACTATTCAATAATCTATTTATGTTATCCATAACAAAAATACTTCACACACTTTTGTGTTTTGTCTAATTGCAGGTGTATGGGACATTTGTACAATCCACATATGAAGATAAGGAAGAAAGAGATGTTTATTTGCTGTCCAAAAAGTTCTCTCACGTCACTTTTGGCCCAAGAGAAGATAGAGTCCAAGTCTCTCACGTTCTGGATTCAGATTCGGACTGCACAGACATACCTGACTCAAAACGCACACAAGTTTTTCATACAGACTCCGAATTGGGTGATTTTTTTTTGTTGGAAACTAGATTTCGTGCACTTTCCAACCCAATTGGAATCACCTTCAAATTCGTCCGGAGCGTTGAGTTGTGGACGAAACAATCTGATGCTGCAGCAGAATCCGAGTCAAACTACAAGTCCAAAGGTGTTACATCACCTCCACTTGGGCCCATTGGCCTTGTACGACCTAGATTTATTTTTAGGCTGCCTTGGGACGTCCTCCCACCTCCTTGGCCGCCACCCCTTGCTCCTATATAAGTAGATCCATCTAGTAGCTTTTCCTGGGGATTTGTTTAGTTAAAAGTTAGCCATTGCAACTTCGTGTACTTCGTTTGTGTCCAACGACCAGACCAAGACCGCTTACGGATCCCCACCTTTATCAATACTTCATATATACTCGCAATATTCAGATTGCTTTTATCATATTCTTGCTTGTTCTTCGATTGCTTGCAGGAATAGACCTTCGTGGTCAGGTTGATTGTGCTCCGGCGTGGTCAATAACCTCTCAGAGTTGATTTAGCGATTGCTAAGGCGCAACGTCGTGCACGTTTGTAGTCGGATCGTCAAAGTCATCTTCACCAAATCGATAGTTATCATCTCATCGAAAGATCGGGACACCCCCGCTTCTATCAAGTGGTATCAGTTTTCAGGTTGCTCGGTGAGAATTTCTAGTTTTCCTAGATTAGATTTATTTTCTTACCTATTGTCCAAGAAAAAGCCACAAAAAAGAGTTAGATCTATTCATCCTTGGTCCAAGCCAGTCTGAGCCTTTGCAATTTTCTTTTCATTGCTTGCATAGTGAATTATCGGTTGCATCGTCGTGTCGAGTTGCTGGTCTTAGTGTCTAGTTCGTTTAGAGTTTCGAGTTCTGTTCACATTAGTCACGCCACCGCTGCATCATTATCTCTTCCGCTGTCCACCACCCATCCATCAATTTCCACCACATGCTACCCACCATTCATTGTCATAATAATAGTAGAGATCGTTCACATCTTCGCTTGATCCAATCTGCGTCTTATCTAGTTTGTTTTGGAAAGAGGGAGAAAAAAAGAGAGAGAAAAAACGAGAAAAAAAAGAGAAAAAAAGTCAGAGAAAAAAAGGAGAAAAAAATCAAAAAAATCGGCACAAACTTTTTCAGAGGAAAGTTGGAGACAAAGTTGTTGTATATCCTGCTTGGCAGTTGTTTTTCATCATTATCTTCACTGCCGTTGTGATCTTCACTTATATCTTGCTGTCAAGAGCTACTTAGTATCCTTCATTGATGCTAGTTGTGCTACGCCGTGACCTCATTAGTGTTCTAGGCTCGCGTCTCTAGTCCGGTCTAGCCTAGGACCAGCACAGTACCGTCGTTGAGCGTTTATTCAACATTGCATCTTTGAATTGATTATTGCTAATCTTTTGCTACCATATATAGCCAACCCAGCTCCACATATTTCTACACCGTGTATACGTACGCTCCCCTGGCAATCACTTTACTCAATATTCGGAGTTACTTGACACCGCTGGTTGCCGATCACCGCCTGCTGCATGGTAAGAACTTGTAAGACATTGATATTTGCTTTACTGTGAGCGTTTTACCACCACATCCTAGTAGTTATAGGAACATTATTTTTGGGTTTTGTTTCTTGTTCTACTAGTCATGACAGGATCCAGAGTCAATTCATGGGCTTTGTCGATCGCGGGAGACGTGCCACCACCTTTGCAAATACCACAACCGTCACGAGAGGTGCACAAACATCCAAATGCACATGATCAGGTTAATGTATCTATACCACCATTTAATGGCCGTTTTAAACCTGCTTTATATATTGAATGGGAGTTCGACATAAAAAATATATTTGCTTCCCATAATTTCGATGAACATAAAAAGGTTAAGGTTGCGGTTGGTTCTTTCACTGGTTATGCTTTGGTTTGGTGGAGTGAATATTGTCGGTTACACCCTGATTATATACCTACTACTTGGGATGATTTGAAACTTGCCATGTGACATACTTTCGTCCCTGCTTATTATACTCGTGACATGATTAAGAAGTTGCAACACTTAAAACAAGGTAGTGAAACTGTAACAACATATTATGATGATTTACAAACTACCTTGTTGCATTCCTCTTTAGAAGAAAGTGAAGATGATTTTATGGATAGATTTTGGGGAGGATTAAACCGTGATATTCAAGAGATACTAATTCATGAAGAGTGTTATCCTATGGACCATTTGTTTCATCTTGCTTGCAAAGCTGAACAGGAAATAAAATGACGTGTTGGCCACGAGGAGAACAAGCGCACGGTGCACATTCCAAGAGTTGATATGATTGTTCCTTCAACTACTAGGTATACTATGACAACCACATCCGTTGTTGTCAGGACTACATCACCTCCACCATGTGACACATCGCCCCCGAGAGTGGCTACATCATCTGAGTTGATCATAAGAGGTAATGACAAAGGTACTGATCTTCCATCTCTACATGAGAATGATGAATGCCTTGTCAATTTGAATGCACCATCTGATGAGCTACCCACTACTTTGATCACACCACCTATTTTAGAGGACTACGTTGATAATTTGACTTTGCCATGTGATCAATCAACTGAAATACCAACAATTTTGAGTGCACCCATTGAATTAACTATTGATGCAAAAGAACCAATGTTTAATCATTTTGATATGACCTCTAATCTTGGTGATGATTCTGTGTTGAATGACTTATTGCATGTTTGCTTATTTAAGCATGTTGTAGCATGTAAATTTGATGCAAGTAAGGTTTATTCACCAATGTTGGGATGGTTTAATGATGAACATTGTCAATCTTTTGAAATGAATAAGAGCCTCACTTATATGTGCAAATTGAGTTGCAATATTTTCATGCCTTCTACTTCTTGTGCTAATTTTTTGGCTTTAGATTTTATGAACTATGCAAGTTACTCATCTACTCATGTGTCATATATGCAAAAATCAAGGGAAGTAAAAATGGATGACATATACATATACAACATGTACACCTTGTCTCTTTTGTTAGCCACATTTCAAATTAAGCACCGCCGAGGACGGCTTTATTTTCAAGAAGGGGAGGATGATGAAGACATGACTACCTTGGATATGACCAAAAATATTGCATATATGCATATTTGTCAGGTCATTTCTAGTGCAAACTATTCAATAATCTATTTATGTTATCCAGAACAAAAATACTTCACACACTTTTGTGTTTTGTCTAATTGCAGGTGTATGGGACATTTGTACAATCCACATATGAAGATAAGGAAGAAAGAGATGTTTATTTGCTGTCCAAAAAGTTCTCTCACGTCACTTTTGGCCCAAGAGAAGATAGAGTCCAAGTCTCTCACGTTCTGGATTCAGATTCGGACTGCACAGACATACCTGACTCAAAACGCACACAAGTTTTTCATACAGACTCCGAATTGGGTGATTTTTTTTGTTGGAAACTAGATTTCGTGAACTTTCCAACCCAATTGGAATCACCTTCAAATTCGTCCGGAGCGTTGAGTTGTGGACGAAACAATCTGATGCTGCAGCAGAATCCGAGTCAAACTACAAGTCCAAAGGTGTTACATCACCTCCACTTGGGCCCATTGGCCTTGTACGACCTAGATTTATTTTTAGGCTGCCTTGGGACGTCCTCCCACCTCCTGGCCGCCACCCCTTGCTCCTATATAAGTAGATCCATCTAGTAGCTTTTCCTGGGGATTTGTTTAGTTAAAAGTTAGCCATTGCAACTTCGTGTACTTCGTTTTTGTCCAACGACCAGACGAAGACCGCTTACGGATCCCCACCTTTATCAATACTTCATATATACTCGCAATATTCAGATTGCTTTTATCATATTCCTGCTTGTTCTTCGATTGCTTGCAGGAATAGACCTTCGTGGTCAGGTTGATTGTGCTCCGGCGTGGTCAATAACCTCTCAGAGTTGATTTAGCGATTGCTAAGGCGCAACGTCGTGCACGTTTGTAGTCGGATCGTCAAAGTCATCTTCACCAAATCGATAGTTATCATCTCATCGAAAGATCGGGACACCCCCGCTTCTATCACTAGGTGCTGCGTCACCTTATTATTGGGCCAGGCCCATGTAATTTCAAAATACTTAAGTATAGGCTATTTTTAGAGTCCGTATGTGTGGGGAAACAAGAGTTAGGGTTGGTTTCGGATCCCACCCTCAAGGGCCACGAAACTCCCTCCTTTTCCCCCATATATACAACCCTTAGGGCGTCGTTTGGACTTTGGGTTTTGTTTAGATTAAAACTTCGCCATAGCCGCAACTTCGCGTACTTCGTTTGTGTTCAACGACCAGACAAAGGCGTCACAGAACCCCACCTTGATCAATAAAGCTTTCATCTTATATTCGCAATATCCATATTGCAATCTTAGTTTCTTGCTTGTTCTTCGTTTACTCGCAGGAAACAGACCCTCGTGGTCAGGTTGATCGTGCTCCGGCGTGGTCAATAACGTCTCGGAGTTGGTTTAGCGATTGTTAAGGCGCGACGTCCTCGCACGTTCGTAGTCGGATCGTCAAAGTCGACTTCCACGAAAGCGATATCCATCATCTCATCGAAAGACGGGACACCTTTGCCTCTATCAGGAGATCTACATATCCGTATCGCCAAGCTTGCCTTCCACGCCAAGGAAAGTCCCATTCGGACACGGGACGAAGTCTTCAATCTTGTATCTTCATAGTCCAGGAGTCCGGCCAAAGGCTATAGTCCGGCCATCCGGACACCCCCTAATCCAGGACTCCCTCAGTAGCCCCTGAACCAGGCTTCAAGGACGATGAGTCCGGCGCGCATATTGTCTTCGGCATTGCAAGGCGGGTTCCTCCTCCGAATATTTCATAGAAGATTTTGAACACAAGGATAGTGTCCGGCTCTGCAAAATAAGTTCCACATACCACCGTAGAGAGAATAATATTTACACAAATTCAATCTGCTGACGTATTTCGTGGCCTAACATCACACCACGGCCAAGCCTTTATTCGAATCATTTTTACTGTTCCACCTCAGCGCGTTTAGCGAGGCGATTTCCCTGGCACGTCTTGTCAAAGCAGAGAACATGTCCCCTTATTCCGGTATTCTCATCAATACGGGCGTGGGTAACCCAACCGCGCCATTGATTGCGGCGCTTGGGAGATAAGCGAGTTTTACCAGGCTGGTGGCGACGCATAGCTTCGTCCGTCCATATAAGGGGATAAGGATCCACCTTTTTACCTACGCCTTCTTCCTCCTTTGCTTATCCATTTCCGCGCACTCGAGCTCCAGCGCCCAAGTCCTCACATCTCGCCTCAACCTTCCCCAGCCATGTCTGGAGCGGGAGGCAAGTGGATGGCCTCCTCCGTCACGGAGGGGCACATCAAGAGGCTGCGGAAGACCGGATACTTGTCCAGCGACATCGCGCATCGGCTCCCCGACAAGGGGCAGCTCATCCCCACCCCCGGGCCCCATGAGAGGGTGGTGTTCCTCACCCACTTCCTCCGCGGACTAGTGATAGAGGCTAAGGTGTCCCGTCTTTCGATGAGATGATGGATTTCGCTTTGGTGGAAGTCGACTTTGACGATCCGACTACGAACGTGCGAGGACGTCGCGCCTTAGCAATCGCTAAACCAACTCCGAGAGGTTATTGACCACGCCGGAGCACGATCAACCTGACCACGAGGGTCTATTTCCTGCGAGCAAACGAAGAACAAGCAAGAAACTAAGATTGCAATCTGGATATTGCGAATATAAGATGAAAGCTTTATTGATCAAGGTGGGGTTCTGTGACGTCTTTGTCTGGTCGTTGAACACAAACGAAGTACGCGAAGTTGCAGCTATGGCGAACTTTTAATCTAAACAAAACCCAAAGTCTAAACGGCGCCCTAAGGGCTGTATATATGGAGGAAGAGGGGGGAATTTCGTGGCCCTTGGTGGAGGGGTCCGAAATCAACCCTATCTCTTGTTTCCCCACACATACGGACTCTAAAAATAGCCTATACTTATGTATTTCGAAATTACATGGGCCTGGCCCAATAATAAGGTGACGCAGCACCTATAATAGCCTCTGGACGAAATTTATGAAGTGGCATCTTGTATATTTCGTCCAAGGCTTCATGCACTCTTATGGTGGCCTCAAAGTCCTAAAATCATCACTTGTAACTCCGTTCTGGTTCCCCTTGCGCATGGCATCATCTCCATGCTTGCTCTTGCTCCAATGTCCATCCTTCTCCAAGCTAGGCCCTTCATTTGTAAGCAAAACAAATGTATCCAATTTAGGCAGCATTATATTCTCATGAACATTAGAATCATTACCAAGAAACGAAAGTACCTGATAATTTAATTGGCGTGCGCGAGCTCTAGTAATTGGTCCAGTATATGTAGCAGTAGGAGCTGTGGGTGTAACAATGGTATTGATGTCCTCATCATCCTCCCCTTCTTGAAATGAAGTCGTCCTCGACGGAAGCTCATCTTCCTCACCCAAATAAGGCTTCAAATCTGCAATGTTAAAAGTGGGACTAACCCCAAAATCTGCAGGCAGCTCAAGTTTATATGCATTATCATTTACTTTCTCCAACACCTTAAAGGGACCAGTAGCACGTGGCATTAGCTTTGATTTGCGCAAATCAGGAAATCTATCCTTACGCAAATGTAACCAGACAAGATCTCCAGGTGCAAACACAACATGTTTTCTACCCTTATCTCCAGCAAGTTTATATTTAGCATTCATACGCTCAATGTTTTCCTTAGTTAACTCATGCATTTTTAAAATCAATTCAGCACGTTCTTTAGTATCAAAATTAACCTTCTCCGAAGATGGAAGAGGCAACAAATCAATAGGTGCACGAGGTAGGAAACCATACACAACTTCAAAAGGGCACATCTTAGTAGTAGAATGCAATGAACGATTATAAGCAAATTCAATATGAGGGAAGCATTCCTCCCACATTTTCTTATTATTCTTCAAAACAGCCCTAAGCATAGTACACAATGTTCTATTGACTACTTCAGTTTGTCCATCAGTTTGGGGGTGACAAGTAGTACTAAAAAGCAGTTTAGTCCCCAACTTAGCCCATAAACATCTCCAAAAGTGGCTAAGAAATTTAGTATCACGATCTGAAACAATAGTATTTGGCACACCATGCAAGCGAATAATTTCACGAAAGAACAAATCAGCAACATTAACAGCATCATCGCTTTTATGACATGGTATAAAGTGTGCCATTTTCAAGAATCTATCCACGACAACAAATATGCTATCCCTCCCCTTCTTTGTTCGAGGTAGACCTAAAACAAAGTCCATAGATATATCCTCCCAAGGAACACTAGGAACAGGCAAAGGCATATATAAACCATGAGGATTGAGTCGTGACTTAGCTTTTTGACATGTAGTGCAGCGAGCAATAAAACGCTCAACATCCCATCTCATCTTTGGCCAAAAGAAATGTGTAGCAAGTACGTCCTCCGTCTTCTTCACGCGAAAGTGTCCCATTAATCCTCCTCCATGCGCCTCCTGCAACAACAAAAGACGAACGGAGCTAGCTGGAATGCATAGCTTGTTAGCACGAAACACAAATCCATCGTTAACGACAAACTTGTTCCACATTCTTCCTTCTTTACAATTCTGCATTACATCTTTAAAATCAGCATCATGCACATATTGATCTTTGATGGTCTCTAAACCAAATATTTTGAAGTCAAGTTGTGAAAGCATAGTATAGCGACGAGACAATGCATCAGCAATAACATTTTCTTTTCCCTTCTTGTGTTTAATGACATAAGGGAAAGTCTCAATAAATTCAACCCATTTAGCATGTCTACGATTCAGTTTAGCTTGACTTTTAATATGTTTCAAAGATTCATGATCAGAATGTATAACAAATTCTTTGGGCCATAAATAATGTTGCCATGTTTCTAAAGTCCGAACAAGAGCATATAATTCTTTATCATAAGTAGAATAATTCAGACTAGGCCCACTCAATTTTTCAGAAAAGTATGCAACAGGTTTGCCATCTTGTAATAACACACCTCCTAATCCAATTCCACTAGCATCACATTCAAGCTCAAAAGTCTTATTAAAATAAGGAAGTTGGAGTAAAGGAGCATGTGTCAACTTATCTTTCAATACCGTGAAGGCTTCTTCCTGTGCAGTACCCCACAGAAAAGGCACATCTTTCTTTGTAAGCTCATTGAGAGGTGCAGCAATGGTGCTGAAATCTCTCACAAAACGCCTATAGAATCCAGCGAGGCCAAGAAAACTCCTCACTTGTGTGACCGTTTTGGGCTGCGGCCAACTCTCAATAGCTTCAATCTTGGCTTTATCAACTTCAATTCCCTGTGGAGTAACAACATAGCCAAGAAAAGATACTCGGTCGGTGCAAAAGGTGCACTTCCCAAGGTTACCAAACAAACGTGCATCACGTAGAGCAATAAAAACAGCACGTAAATGTTCCAAATGTTCTTCCAAAGATTTGCTATAAATCAGTATATCATCAAAATAGACTACCACAAATCGTCCAATGAAAGCACGTAAAACTTCGTTCATTAATCTCATGAAAGTACTAGGTGCATTAGTTAACCCAAAAGGCATGACTAACCACTCATATAAACCAAACGTAGTTTTAAATGCTGTTTTCCATTCATCACCCAATTTCATACGAATTTGATGGTATCCACTACGCAAATCAACTTTGGAGAATATTGTAGAGCCACTCAATTCATCAAGCATATCATCTAGCCTAGGAATAGGATGACGATAACGAATAGTAATATTATTAATGCCTCTACAATCAACACACATACGTGACGTACCATCCTTTTTAGGCACTAGTATAATAGGAACAGCACAAGGACTAAGAGATTCGCGTATATAACCTTTGTCGAGTAGCTCCTGTACTTGACGCATAATCTCCTTCGTCTCCTCTGGATTGGTACGGTATGGTGCACGGTTGGGTAGCGATGCACCGGGAATTAAGTCATTTTGATGCTCAATCCCTCGAATGGGTGGTAATCCCGGTGGCACGTCTTGTGGAAAGACGTCAGCGAACTCCTGCATAATGTTAGTGACAGCAGGGGGCAAAGAGGAAGGCACGTCCTCGAATGAAAATAATGCCTCTTTGCACACAAAAGCATAGCAAACAGATTTGCTGAAATCTAGCTCATCAATATCAGATTTGGTGGCAAATAAACATGCACTTTTCAATTTAATTTCAGAAGCAACACTAGATGGTTTATTATTAGGCTTCATTTGTTGCTCAAATTCTTTTGCCACAATCTGATTTTCACTCTTATTCTTCTCCTGTTTTGCTTTATTAGCTCTATTAATATCATCTTTCAAAATAGAATCAGGAGTCATAGGAAGCAAAGTAATATTTTTATCCTTATGAACAAGAGTATAATGATTGTTTCTACCATGGTGTACAGCATTTTTATCAAATTGCCATGGTCTACCAAGTAATAAGGAACATGCTTGCATAGGTACCACATCACAATCAACATAATTAGCATATGTAGAGATACTAAAATGCACACGAACAGTACGTGTTACCTTAACCTTGCCGCTGTTGTTGAACCATTGGATGTAGTAAGGATGTGGATGTGGTCTTGTGGTGAGAGAAAGCTTCTCCACCATCTCCATGCTAGCCAAGTTGTTGCAGCTACCTCCGTCTATGATGACGCGCACAGAACGTTCCTTCACAACTCCCTTGGTATGGAACAAATTGTGCCTCTGATTTTGCTCAGCTTGTGTGACCTGCACACTCAAAACACGTTGAGCAACTAAACATTCATACCTGTCAGCGTCTTCAGGAGCCATGTACTGCGTCTCATGATCAGAATCATCTCCACCATGTTCTTCACGTGTAATAAGAGCCAAAGTCTCCTCATCATAGTCACTAGCGGACTCATATCCACCATCCTCAGTAGCAATCATCACACGCTGAGATTTGCATTCTCTCGCAAAATGTCCTCTTCCCTTACAACGACGACAAATAATATCACTTGTGTGCCCTGTTGACGCCATGGAAGAAGAAGAGCTCTGTGCAGGCCCGGCAGGTGTGCTCTTGGCAGATAGTGGTGGTTGTGCCTGCTTTCTTGTATCACGGTTGGAGGTGGCACCTGAAGGAGGTGATGGTGCAGTGGAAGTAGATGATGCACGTGGTGTCCATGATGAAGGTCGACCTGCAGAAAAGTTAGTGCGCGCCAATGCCTGTCGATCCTGCACTTCACGTTCAGCTTTACAAGCAAGATGGAATAAACGAGTGATATTATTATAATCCTTATAGTCTAGAATGGTCTGAATATCTCTATTTAATCCACCCAGAAAACGTGCAAGCATAGCTTCATTCTCCTCAACAATGCCACATCTAATCAAGCCAGTTTGTAATTCCTGATAATATTCTTCTACAGAATTTTTTCCTTGTCTTAAGCGCTGCAATTTTTGAAGTAATTCACGTTGATAATATGGTGGAACCCAACGAGTATGCATAGCAGTTTTCAAAGCAGCCCAAGTAGCTGGAACAGGATATAATCTACAATGTTCAGACCACCAAACACATGCAAAGCTAGTGAAAGCACAAACAGCAGCAGGAACACGTCTCTCCTCAGGATATTGTAAACATGTAAATCGTTCTTCAGTTTCTAACTCCCAAGTAAGATATATATCAGGAACATATCTACCCTCAAATGGTGGAATATTCAATTTCAGTTTAGGGAGATGGTCATGATATCGTACCTGAGGGGGAGCCCTAACATTGCCATTATTTGCATGTGGACGACCTGGTGGTTGTGGTGCTGGTGGTTGCACGTAGTTCTGATGTTGATCAACCTCATCCTCGTAATCTCCCACATAATCATCCTCCTCGGTACCAGCAGCAGTAGTAGCAGGAGCCAAAGAAGCACCAACAGTAGTAGCAGTGGCACCAGAATTTTGTCCTAGCTCAATAGGAACACGCTGAGCTCGTCCATACTGATTCGGAAGGGGGCGTAGTTGTTGTCGTTGCAGAGGTGCGATAGGTGCAGCCGGCGGTGGTTGTGGAAAACGCGCGAGCAATTCATCAAACTTGTTATCAAGCTTTGTTTCAAACGTCTTCTCAATGCCATCTATCTTCTCCATGGCCTCGTCAAATCTGTTTAGCACATCTTGCACCTGTCCACTCATCATTTGCTGAAATTTATCATGTAGCTGTTTGTTCATCAGGTTCTCCCAATCAGTCTCATCGGCTTGTGATCCTACCATGGTTAGCAGCAAATAGAAACACAGAAGAATATGATCCTACAGAGTACTAAGAAGTGGTGGTGGTGTATCACAAACCCGTCAAGCAAATCTCAAATTCTTACCAGTTCTTACCCAGCAGCAGGCGGTGATCGGCAACCGTTGTAGTCAAAACTCTCAAAGCTTGGATAGAGCGATTACCAGGGAGAGTCCAACGCACGACGTAGATGTATGTGGAGCTGGGAAGGCTTATAATATGGTAGCAAAAAGGGTCAGCAATAATCAATTCAGAGATGCAAAGTTGAATAAATGCTCAACGACGGTACTGTGCTGGTCCTAGGCTAGACTGTGCTAGAGACGCGAGCCTAGAACACCAACAAAATCACGGCGCGCCACGTAAACAAGGGAGGAGCACACTCTGAATTTTTTTTCTCTTTTTTTTTCCTTTTTTTGCACTTTTTTTCCTCTTTTTTTTTGCTCCGCAACAAATTTTTTTCGAAAAAGTCTACAAATGGTCTAAAAACTGCCTAGCCAGAATTTTCCAGACTTAGTTTTTTTTGAAACTGGAACTATTTTTCTTCTGCGGATGGCTCGGAAGTTGGGGAGTCCTCCGCTGTCACGACTTGGAGTATCGCGTGATCTGAAATCGAAAACAATGCAACAATTACTGGACTCGGACTAGGACTGGTGGCGGAGATGAATCTGGTGGAACTCGGACTGGTGGCGGAGATGAATCTGGTGGAACTCGGACTGGTGGCGGAGATGAATCTGGTGGAACTCGGACTGGTGGCGGATATATGTTGCAGGTGGACTCGGATGGGCGTGATGGCGGCGGATATGTGGTGGCGTATATGGATTCGGATTGGCGATGAATATGTGGTGGTGGTATATGGCAGCGGCGACGTGACAACCTGTGAACAGAACTCGAAACTCTAAAAGACTAGACGCTAAGACCAGCAACTTGACACGACGATGCAACCGCAAATTCAACAAAGCAAATACAGAAAAGATTATGCAAAGGCTCAGATTGGTTCGGATGGGATGAACTAACCCTAATTTTTTTTGGCTTTTTCGTGGACTATAGGTATGAAGAACAGACTCGATCTAAACTACGAAAAACTGTAAAATCTCACCGAGCAACCTGGAAATCTGATACCACTTGATAGAGGCTAAGGTGTCCCGTCTTTCGATGAGATGATGGATTTCGCTTTGGTGGAAGTCGACTTTGACGATCCGACTACGAACGTGCGAGGACGTCGCGCCTTAGCAATCGCTAAACCAACTCCGAGAGGTTATTGACCACGCCGGAGCACGATCAACCTGACCACGAGGGTCTATTTCCTGTGAGCAAATGAAGAACAAGCAAGAAACTAAGATTGCAATCTGGATATTGCGAATATAAGATGAAAGCTTTATTGATCAAGGTGGGGTTCTGTGACGTCTTTGTCTGGTCGTTGAACACAAACGAAGTACGCGAAGTTGCAGCTATGGCGAACTTTTAATCTAAACAAAACCCAAAGTCTAAATGGCGCCCTAAGGGCTGTATATATGGAGGAAGAGGGGGGAATTTCGTGGCCCTTGGTGGAGGGGTCCGAAATCAACCCTATCTCTTGTTTCCCCGCACATACGGACTCTAAAAATAGCCTATACTTATGTATTTCGAAATTATATGGGCCTGGCCCAATAATAAGGTGACGCAGCACCTATAATAGCCTCTGGACGAAATTTATGAAGTGGCATCTTGTATATTTCGTCCAAGGCTTCATGCACTCTTATGGTGGTCTCAAAGTCCTGAAATCATCACTTGTAACTCCGTTCTGGTTCCCCTTGCGCATGGCATCATCTCCATGCTTGCTCTTGCTCCAATTTCCATCCTTCTCCAAGCTAGGCCCTTCATTTGTAAGCAAAACAAATGTATCCAATTTAGGCAGCATCATATTCTCATGAACATTAGAATCATTACCAAGAAACGAAAGTACCTGATAATTTAATTGGCGTGCGCGAGCTCTAGTAATTGGTCCAGTATATGTAGCAGTAGGGGCTGTGGGTGTAACAATGGTATTGATGTCCTCATCAACTAGGTTTTCCACTTCACCCATTTGTCTGGGGGCTCATGTTCTACTACGGCCTGGATTTCCACCATCTGGCCCCGAATTTCATCCTCAACATCTCAGCGTTCATCATCGTGTGCGAGGCCTTCCTCTGCATCCAGCCTCACTTCGGCTTATGGCTGAAGACCTTCAGTGTCAAGCCGAAGGTTGTGGGCGACCGCCAAGCGGAGTGCGGAGGTGCCATGGTGGGCAAGATGCCAAACGTCCTATGGCTCGAGGGCTCCTTCGTGGAGACCATAAAGGGGTGGCAATCGGGGTGGTTCTACATCATCGAGCCGCATGACCCTAAATGGGTAGCGGCCCCTGAGTTCCGATCTGGCTTCCCTACATGGCTCACCTCTTGGAAAGAGACGGGCCTGTCATGGAGTGATTCGGAAGAGCTGACCGGACTCTAATCCTGCGTCAAAACCTTGGTGAACAAGAAGCTCAAGCTCGTCAATGTAGTCCAGGTCATGCTCATCCGCCGGATCCTCCCGTGCCAACAACGGGCCTTTAACTTGTGGGAGTTTGATCTGGCACAACACCAAACCTTGAGCAGGCTCTTCGACACTACATACGAAGATGCGTGGAAGGTGCTGTTCAAGGGCGCCCGCATCCTCTACCGAAGATCGTGGATTTAGCTCGCAGCGTCAAGCCGGCGAGGAAAGCTATTTTACCCTTTACAGGACACTTGTTTTTCATAGTTTGACTCTATGCGGGATCTAAACTCCCTTTACCTTTGATAGGCCTGGCAAAAGACGTCCGGGCAGGTTAACTGTCCGGCTCCCTTGCTAGAAGACCCAGCGGACGCCCAATTAACGGGGCTGCTGGTTCCGGCGCCTTATGATGAGGACATCAATACCATTGTTACACCCACAGCCCCTACTGCTACATATACTGGACCAATTACTAGAGCTCGCGCACGCCAATTAAATTATCAGGTACTTTCGTTTCTTGGTAATGATTCTAATGTTCATGAGAATATGATGCTGCCTAAATTGGATACATTTGTTTTGCTTACAAATGAAGGGCCTAGCTTGGAGAAGGATGGACATTGGAGCAAGAGCAAGCATGGAGATGTTGCCATGCGCAAGGGGAACTAGAACGGAGTTACAAGTGATGATTTCAGGACTTTGAAGCCACCATAAGAGTGCATGAAGCCTTGGACGAAATATACAAGATGCCACTTCATAAATTTCGTCCAGAGGCTATTATAGGTGCTGCGTCACCTTATTATTGGGCCAGGCCCATGTAATTTCGAAATATATAAGTATAGGCTATTTTTAGAGTCCGTATGTGTGGGGAAACAAGAGATAGGGTTGATTTCGGACCCCTCCACCAAGGGCCACGAAATTCCCCCCCTCTTCCTCCATATATACAGCCCTTAGGGCGCCGTTTAGACTTTGGGTTTTGTTTAGATTAAAAGTTCGCCATAGCTGCAACTTCGCGTACTTCGTTTGTGTTCAACGACCAGACAAAGGCGTCACAGAACCCCACCTTGATCAATAAAGCTTTCATCTTATATTCGCAATATCCAGATTGCAAACTCAGTTTCTTGCTTGTTCTTCGTTTGCTCGCAGGAAACAGACCCTCGTGGTCAGGTTGATCGTGCTCCGGCGTGGTCAATAACCTCTCGGAGTTGGTTTAGCGATTGCTAAGGCGCGACGTCCTCGCACGTTCGTAGTCGGATCGTCAAAGTCGACTTCCACCAAAGCGATATCCATCATCTCATCGAAAGACGGGACACCTTTACCTCTATCAAGTGGTATCAGATTTCCAGGTTGCTCGGTGAGATTTTCCAGTTTTTTGTAGTTTAGATCGAGTCTGTTCTTCATACCTATAGTCCACGAAAAAGCCACAAAAAAAATTAGGGTTAGTTCATCATATCCGAACCAATCTGAGCCTTTGCATAATCTTTTTAGGGTTTTGCTTTGTTGAATTTGCGGTTGCATCGTCGGTCTAGTTGCTGGTCTTAGAGTCTAGTCTTTTAGAGTTTCGAGTTCTGGTCATAAGTTGTCACGCCGCCGCCGCACCATCATCATCGCCCCTGCCATCTACCACCACCGCTCCGAATCCGTATCCATATACCACCACCAATCCGTGTCCATATACCACCACCGATCCATATCCATATACTACCACCGCTACCACCACCGCTGCCATATACCACCACCATATATCCACCACCAATCCGAGTTCCTTGCTTATTAGGTTTGTTTTCGGGATCCATCTAGTTTCCGATTCGTGTTTCCTTGCCGGAGTCCGGAAACCACGCTCCGTTTAGGCCCAAAATTTTTCGAAAACGCATTTTTCGAAAATTTTTCTGGCTATCCTATTTTTAGGTGTTTCTGAGTGTTTTGAGACAGGTGCCATTATAGGAAGTTTTTTTTGACCCGTTTCCAGTTCTTGGGTCCGGGCAGTCGAAAAAACGAAAAAAAAAATTGGTCGAAAAAATTTCGTGCCCATCCTGTCAGTTTGACCTAGGAAGAGTTTTGGGACACTCGCCATGATAGTGATTTTTCACAAAAAAAAAGAGCAGCGCAAAAAAAAAAGAGCGCAAAAAAAAAGAGCGAAAAAAAATCCAGAGTGTGCTTTTCCGTTGTTTACGTGAAGCGCCGTGATTTTTTTAGTGTTCTAGGCTCGCGTCTCTAGCACGGTCTAGCCTAGGACCAGCACAGTACCGTCGTTGAGCGTTTATTCAACTTTGCATCTCTGAATTGATTATTGCTGACCCTTTTTGCTACCATATTATAAGCCTTCCCAGCTCCACATACATCTACGTCGTGCGTTGGACTCTCCCTGGTAATCGCTCTATCCAAGCTTTGAGAGTTTTGACTACAACGGTTGCCGATCACCGCCTGCTGCTGGGTAAGAACTGGTAAGAATTTGAGATTTGCTTGACGGGTTTGTGATACACCACCACTGATGAGGACATCAATACCATTGTTACACCCACAGCCCCTACTGCTACATATACTGGACCAATTACTAGAGCTCGCGCACGCCAATTAAATTATCAGGTACTTTCGTTTCTTGGTAATGATTCTAATGTTCATGAGAATATGATGCTGCCTAAATTGGATACATTTGTTTTGCTTACAAATGAAGGGCCTAGCTTGGAGAAGGATGGACATTGGAGCAAGAGCAAGCATGGAGATGATGCCATGCGCAAGGGGAACCAGAACGGAGTTACAAGTGATGATTTCAGGACTTTGAAGCCACCATAAGAGTGCATGAAGCCTTGGACGAAATATACAAGATGCCACTTCATAAATTTCGTCCAGAGGCTATTATAGGTGCTGCGTCACCTTATTATTGGGCCAGGCCCATGTAATTTCGAAATACATAAGTATAGGCTATTTTTAGAGTCCGTATGTGTGGGGAAACAAGAGATAGGGTTGATTTCGGACCCCTCCACCAAGGGCCACGAAATTCCCCCCCTCTTCCTCCATATATACAGCCCTTAGGGCGTCGTTTAGACTTTGGGTTTTGTTTAGATTAAAAGTTCGCCATAGCTGCAACTTCGCGTACTTCGTTTGTGTTCAACGACCAGACAAAGGCGTCACAGAACCCCACCTTGATCAATAAAGCTTTCATCTTATATTCGCAATATCCAGATTGCAATCTCAGTTTCTTGCTTGTTCTTCGTTTGCTCGCAGGAAACAGACCCTCGTGGTCAGGTTGATCGTGCTCCGGCGTGGTCAATAACCTCTCGGAGTTGGTTTAGCGATTGCTAAGGCGCGACGTCCTCGCACGTTCGTAGTCGGATCGTCAAAGTCGACTTCCACCAAAGCGAAATCCATCATCTCATCGAAGGACGGGACACCTTTGCCTCTATCAAGTGGTATCAGATTTCCAGGTTGCTCGGTGAGATTTTCCAGTTTTTCGTAGTTTAGATCGAGTCTGTTCTTCATACCTATAGTCCACGAAAAAGCCACAAAAAAAATTAGGGTTAGTTCATCATATCCGAACCAATCTGAGCCTCTGCATAATCTTTTTAGGGTTTTGCTTTGTTGAATTTGCGGTTGCATCGTCGGTCTAGTTGCTGGTCTTAGAGTCTAGTCTTTTAGAGTTTCGAGTTCTGGTCATAAGTTGTCACGCCGCCGCCGCACCATCATCATCGCCCCTGCCATCTACCACCACCGCTCCGAATCCGTAGCCATATACCACCACCAATCCGTGTCCATATACCACCACCGATCCATATCCATATACTACCACCGCTGCCATATACCACAACCATATATCCACCACCAATCCGAGTTTCTTGCTTATTAGGTTTGTTTTCGGGATCCATCTATTTTCCGATTCGTGTTTCCTTGCCGGAGTCTGGAAACCACGCTCCGTTTAGGCCCAAAATTTTTCGAAAACGCATTTTTCGAAAAATTTTCTGGCTATCCTATTTTTAGGTGTTTCTGAGTGTTTTGAGACAGGTGCCATTATAGGAAGTTTTTTTTGACCCGTTTCCAGTTTTTGGGTCCGGGCAGTCGAAAAAACGAAAAAAAAATTGGTCGAAAAATTTCGTGCCCATCCTGTCAGTTTGACCTAGGAAGAGTTTTGAGACACTCGCCATTATAGTGATTTTTCGCAAAAAAAAAAAAAGAGCAGCGCAAAAAAAAAAAGAGCGCCAAAAAAAAAAGAGCGAAAAAAAAAATCCAGAGTGTGCTTTTCCCTTGTTTACGTGCAGCGCCATGATTTTGTTAGTGTTCTAGGCTCGCGTCTCTAGCACGGTCTAGCCTAGGACCAGCACAGTACCGTCGTTGAGCGTTTATTCAACTTTGCATCTCTGAATTGATTATTGCTTACCCCTTTTGCTACCATATTATAAGCCTTCCCAGCTCCACATACATCTACGTCGTGCGTTGGACTCTCCCTGGCAATCGCTCTATCCAAGCTTTGAGAGTTTTGACTACAACGGTTGCCGATCACCGCCTGCTGCTGGGTAAGAACTGGTAAGAATTTGAGATTTGCTTGACGGATTTGTGACACCCACCACCACCTCTTGTTAGTAGTCTGTAGGATCATATTCTTGTGTGTTTCTATTGCTGCTAACCATGCCAGGATCACAAGCCGACGAGACTGACTGGGAGAACATGACGAATAAGGATTTGCATGATAAATTTCAGCAAATGATGAGTGGACAGGTGCAAGATGTGCTAAACAGATTTGAAGAGGCCATGGAGAAGATAGATGGCATGGAGAAGACGTTCGAAACAAAGCTCGATAACAAGTTTAATGAATTGCTCGCGCGTCTTCCACCACCACGACCCGCTGCACCTAACGCACCTCTCCAACAACAACAACAACAACGCATCCTTTCGAATCAGTATGGACGAGCGAAGCGTGTTCCTATTGAGGATGGCCAAACTTCTGGTGCTGCTGTTCATGTTGTTGATGCTTCTTTGGCCCCTGCTACTGCTGCTGCTGGTACCCAGGAGGATGATGAGTATGTGGGCGATTATGAGGATGAGGTTGATCAAAATCAGCACTACGTGCAGCCACCAGCACCACCACCACCAGGTCAACCTCAGGTATATATTCGTAATGGTAGGCCTGCACCACCACCTCAGGTACGAGATGATGTCCATATTCCTAAACTGAAATTGAATATTCCACCATTTGAGGGTAGATATGTTCCAGATATATATCTTACTTGGGAGTTAGAAACTGAACAACGTTTTACATGTTTACAATATCCCGAGGAGAGACGGGTTGCTGCTGCTGTTTGTGCTTTCACTAGTTTTGCATGTGTATGGTGGTCTGAACATTGTAGATTATATCCTATTCCCGCTACTTGGGCTGCTTTGAAAACTGCTATGCGTACTCGTTGGGTTCCACCATATTATCAACATGAATTGCTTCAAAAATTACAGCGCTTAAGACAAGGAAAAAATTCTGTAGAAGAATATTATCAGGAATTACAAACTGGCATGATTAGATGTGGTATTGTTGAGGAGAATGAAGCTATGCTTGCACGTTTTCTGGGTGGATTAAATAGAGAGATTCAGACCATTCTAGATTATAAGGAGTATACTAATATCACTCGTTTATTCCATCTTGCTTGTAAAGCTGAACGTGAAGTGCAGGATCGACAGGCATTGGCGCGGACTAACTTTTCTGCAGGTCGACCTTCATCATGGACACCACGTGCATCATCTACTTCCACACGTTCTGCTACACCGGCGCCTCCGTCGGCTGCCACCTCCAACCGTGATACAATAAAGCAGGCACAATCACCACTATCTGCCAAGAGCACATCTTCTGGGCCTGCAAAGAGCTCTTCTTCATCCATGGCATCAACAGGGCAAACACATGATATTATTTGTCGACGTTGCAAGAGTGGAGGTCATTATGCGAGAGAATGCCCCTCTAAGCGTGTGATGATTGTTACTGAGGATGGTGGGTATGAGTCCGCTAGTGACTATGATGAGGAGACTTTGGCTCTTATTACACGTGACGAACACGGTGGAGAAGATTCTGATCATGAGATGCAATACATGGCTCCTGAAGATGCTGACAGGTATGAATGTTTAGTTGCTCAACGTGTTTTGAGTGTGCAGGTTACACAAGCTGAGCAAAATCAGAGGCATAATTTGTTCCATACAAAGGGAGTTGTGAAGGAACGTTCTGTTCGCGTGATCATAGATGGAGGGAGTTGCAACAACTTGGCTAGCATGGAGATGGTGGAGAAGCTATCTCTCACCACAAGACCACATCCACATCCTTACTACATCCAATGGTTCAACAACAGCGGCAAGGTTAAGGTAACACGTACTGTTCGTGTGCATTTTAGTATCTCTACATATGCTGATTATGTTGATTGTGATGTGGTACCTATGCAAGCATGTTCCTTATTACTTGGTAGACCATGGCAATTTGATAAAAATTCTATTCACCATGGTAGAAACAATCAGTATACTCTTGTTCATAAGGATAAAAATATTACTTTGCTTCCTATGACTCCTGATTCCATTTTGAAAGATGATCTTAATAGAGCTAATAAAGCAAAACAGGAGAAAACTAAGAGTGAAAATCAGATTGTGGCAAAAGAATTTGAGCAACAAATGCAGCCTAATAATAATAAACAATCTAGTGTTGCTTCTGAAATTAAATTGAAAAGTGCATGTTTACTTGCCACCAAATCTGATATTGATGATCTAGATTTTAGCAAATCTGTTTGCTATGCTTTTGTGTGCAAAGAGGCATTATTTTCATTCGAGGATGTGCCTTCCTCTTTGCCTCCTGCTGTCACTAACATTTTGCAGGAGTTCGCTGACGTCTTTCCACAAGACGTGCCACCGGGATTACCACCTATTCGCGGGATTGAGCATCAAATTGACTTAATTCCCGGTGCATCATTACCCAACCGTGCACCATACCGTACCAATCCAGAGGAGACGAAGGAGATTATGCGTCAAGTACAAGAACTGCTCGACAAAGGTTATATACGCGAATCCCTTAGTCCTTGTGCTGTTCCTATCATTTTAGTGCCGAAAAAGGATGGTACATCGCGTATGTGCGTTGATTGTAGAGGCATTAATAATATTACTATTCGTTATCGTCATCCTATTCCTAGGCTAGATGATATGCTTGATGAATTGAGTGGCTCTTCAATATTCTCCAAAGTTGATTTGCCTAGTGGATACCATCAAATTCGTATGAAATTGGGAGATGAATGGAAAACAGCATTTAAAACTAAGTTTGGATTATATGAGTGGTTAGTCATGCCTTTTGGGTTAACTAATGCACCTAGTACTTTCATGAGGTTAATGAACGAAGTTTTACGTGCTTTCATTGGACGATTTGTGGTAGTTTACTTTGATGACATATTGATTTATAGCAAATCTTTGGAGGAACATTTGGAACATTTACGTGTTGTTTTTATTGCTCTACGTGATGCACGTTTGTTTGGTAACCTTGGGAAGTGCACCTTTTGCACCGACCGAGTATCTTTTCTTGGCTATGTTGTTACTCCACAGGGAATTGAAGTTGATAAAGCCAAGATTGAAGCTATTGAGAGTTGGCCGCAGCCCAAAACGGTCACACAAGTGAGGAGTTTTCTTGGCCTCGCTGGATTCTATAGGCGTTTTGTGAGAGATTTCAGCACCATTGCTGCACCTCTCAATGAGCTTACAAAGAAAGATGTGCCTTTTATTTGGGGTACCGCACAGGAAGAAGCCTTCACGGTATTGAAAGATAAGTTGACACATGCTCCTTTACTCCAACTTCCTGATTTTAATAAGACTTTTGAGCTTGAATGTGATGCTAGTGGAATTGGATTAGGAGGTGTGTTATTACAAGATGGCAAACCCGTTGCATACTTTTCTGAAAAATTGAGTGGGCCTAGTCTGAATTATTCTACTTATGATAAAGAATTATATGCTCTTGTTCGGACTTTAGAAACATGGCAACATTATTTATGGCCCAAAGAATTTGTTATACATTCTGATCATGAATCTTTGAAACATATTAAAAGTCAAGCTAAACTGAATCGTAGACATGCTAAATGGGTTGAATTTATTGAGACTTTCCCTTATGTCATTAAACACAAGAAGGGAAAAGAAAATGTTATTGCTGATGCATTGTCTCGTCGCTATACTATGCTTTCACAACTTGACTTCAAAATATTTGGTTTGGAGACCATCAAAGATCAATATGTGCATGATGCTGATTTTAAAGATGTAATGCAGAATTGTAAAGAAGGAAGAATGTGGAACAAGTTTGTCGTTAACGATGGATTTGTGTTTCGTGCTAACAAGCTATGCATTCCAGCTAGCTCCGTTCGTCTTTTGTTGTTGCAGGAGGCGCATGGAGGAGGATTAATGGGACACTTTGGCGTGAAGAAGACGGAGGACGTACTTGCTACACATTTCTTTTGGCCAAAGATGAGACGGGATGTTGAGCGTTTTATTGCTCGCTGCACTACATGTCAAAAAGCTAAGTCCCGACTCAATCCTCATGGTTTATATATGCCTTTGCCTGTACCTAGTGTTCCTTGGGAGGATATATCTATGGACTTTGTTTTAGGTTTACCTCGAACAAAGAAGGGGAGGGATAGCATATTTGTTGTCGTGGATAGATTCTCGAAAATGGCACACTTTATACCATGTCATAAAAGCGATGATGCTGTTAATGTTGCTGATTTGTTCTTTCGTGAAATTATTCGCTTGCATGGTGTGCCAAATACTATTGTTTCAGATCGTGATACTAAATTTCTTAGCCACTTTTGGAGATGTTTATGGGCTAAGTTGGGGACTAAACTGCTTTTTAGTACTACTTGTCACCCCCAAACTGATGGACAAACTGAAGTAGTCAATAGAACATTGTCTACTATGCTTAGGGCTGTTTTGAAGAATAATAAGAAAATGTGGGAGGAATGCTTGCCTCATATTGAATTTGCTTATAATCGTTCATTGCATTCTACTACTAAGATGTGCCCTTTTGAAGTTGTGTATGGTTTCCTACCTCGTGCACCTATTGATTTGTTGCCTCTTCCATCTTCGGAGAAGGTTAATTTTGATGCTAAAGAACGTGCTGAATTGATTTTAAAAATGCATGAGTTAACTAAGGAAAACATTGAGCGTATGAATTCTAAATATAAACTTGCTGGAGATAAGGGTAGAAAACATGTTGTGTTTGCACCTGGGGATCTTGTTTGGTTACATTGGCGTAAGGATAGATTTCCTGATTTGCGCAAATCAAAGCTAATGCCACGTGTTGCTGGTCCCTTTAAGGTGTTGGAGAAAGTAAATGATAATGCATATAAACTTGAGCTGCCTGCAGATTTTGGGGTTAGTCCCACTTTTAACATTGCAGATTTGAAGCCGTATTTGGGCGAGGAAGATGAGCTTCCGTCGAGGACGACTTCATTTCAAGAAGGGGAGGATGATGAGGACATCAATACCATTGTTACACCCACAGCCCCTACTACTACATATACTGGACCAATTACTAGAGCTCGCGCACGCCAATTAAATTATCAGGTACTTTCGTTTCTTGGTAATGATTCTAATGTTCATGAGAATATGATGCTGCCTAAATTGGATACATTTGTTTTGCTTACAAATGAAGGGCCTAGCTTGGAGAAGGATGGACATTGGAGCAAGAGCAAGCATGGAGATGATGCCATGCGCAAGGGGAACCAGAACGGAGTTACAAGTGATGATTTCAGGACTTTGAAGCCACCATAAGAGTGCATGAAGCCTTGGACGAAATATACAAGATGCCACTTCATAAATTTCGTCCAGAGGCTATTATAGGTGCTGCGTCACCTTATTATTGGGCCAGGCCCATGTAATTTCGAAATACATAAGTATAGGCTATTTTTAGAGTCCGTATGTGTGCGGAAACAAGAAATAGGGTTGATTTCGGACCCCTCCACCAAGGGCCACGAAATTCCCCTCTCTTCCTCCATATATACAGCCCTTAGGGCACCGTTTAGACTTTGGGTTTTGTTTAGATTAAAAGTTCGCCATAGTTGCAACTTCGCGTACTTCGTTTGTGTTCAACGACCAGACAAAGGCGTCACAGAACCCCACCTTGATCAATAAAGCTTTCATCTTATATTCGCAATATCCAGATTGCAATCTCAGTTTCTTGCTTGTTCTTCGTTTGCTCGCAGGAAACAGACCCTCGTGGTCAGGTTGATCGTGCTCCGGCGTGGTCAATAACCTCTCGGAGTTGGTTTAGCGATTGCTAAGGCGCGACGTCCTCGCACGTTCGTAGTCGGATCGTCAAAGTCGACTTCCACCAAAGCGAAATCCATCATCTCATCGAAGGACGGGACACCTTTGCCTCTATCAACCACCACTTCTTAGTACTCTGTAGGATCATATTCTTCTGTGTTTCTATTTGCTGCTAACCATGGTAGGATCACAAGCCGATGAGACTGATTGGGAGAACCTGACGAACAAACAGCTACATGATAAATTTCAGCAACTGATGAGTGGACAGGTGCAAGATGTGCTAAACAGATTTGACGAGGCCATGGAGAAGATAGATGGCATTGAGAAGACATTTGAAACAAAGCTTGATAGCAAGTTTGATGAATTGCTCACGCGTTTTCCACAACCACCGCCGGCTGCACCTATCGCACCTCTGCAACGACAACAACTACGGCCCCTTCCGAATCAGTATGGACGAGCTCAGCGTGTTCCTATTGAGCTAGGACAAAATTCTGGTGCCGCTGCTACTGCTGTTGGTGCTTTTTTGGCTCCTGCTACTACTGCTGCTGGTACCGAGGAGGATGATTATGTGGGAGATTACGAGGATGAGGTTGATCAACATCAGAACTACGTGCAACCACCAGCACCACAACCACCAGGTCATCCACATGCAAATAATGGCAATGTTAGGGCTCCCCCTCAGGTACGAGATCATGACCATCTCCCTAAACTGAAATTGAATATTCCACCATTTGAGGGTAGATATGTTCCTGATATATATCTTACTTGGGAGTTAGAAACTGAACAACGATTTACATGTTTACAATATCCTGAGGAGAGACGTGTTCCTGCTGCTATTTGTGCTTTCACTAGCTTTGCATGTGTTTGGTGGTCTGAACATTGTAGATTATATCCTGTTCCAGCTACTTGGGCTGCTTTGAAAACTGCTATGCGTACTCGTTGGGTTCCACCATATTATCAACGTGAATTACTTCAAAAATTGCAGCGCTTAAGACAAGGAAAAAATTCTGTAGAAGAATATTATCAGGAATTACAAACTGGCTTGATTAGATGTGGCATTGTTGAGGAGAATGAAGCTATGCTTGCACGTTTTCTGGGTGGATTAAATAGAGATATTCAGACCATTCTAGACTATAAGGATTATAATAATATCACTCGTTTATTCCATCTTGCTTGTAAAGCTGAACGTGAAGTGCAGGACATCAATACCATTGTTACACCCACAGCCCCTACTACTACATATACTGGACCAATTACTAGAGCTCGCGCACGCCAATTAAATTATCAGGTACTTTCGTTTCTTGGTAATGATTCTAATGTTCATGAGAATATGATGCTGCCTAAATTGGATACATTTGTTTTGCTTACAAATGAAGGGCCTAGCTTCGAGAAGGATGAACATTGGAGCAAGAACAAGCACGGAGATGATGTTATGCGCAAGGGGAACAAGAACAGAGTTACAAGTGATGATTTCAGGACTTTGAAGCCACCATAATGGGTGCATGAAGCCTTGGACGAAATATACAAGATGCCACTTCATAAATTTCATCCCGAGGCTATTCTAGGTGCTGCGTCACCTTATTATTGGGCCAGGCCCATGTAATTTCGAAATACATAAGTATAGGCTATTTTTAGAGTCCGTATGTGTGGGGAAACAAGACATAGGGTTGATTTCGGACCCCTCCACCAAGGGCCATGAAATTCCCCCCTCTTCCTCCATATATACAACGCTTAGGGCATCGTTTAGACTTTCGGTTCTGTTTAGATTAAAGTTCACCATAGCTGCAACTTCGCGTACTTCGTTTGTGTTCAACGACCAGACAAAGGCGTCACAGAACTCCACCTTGATCAATATAGCTTTCCTCTTATATTCGCAATATCCAGATTGCAATCTTAGTTTCTTGCTTGTTCTTCGTTTGCGTGCAGGAAACAGACCTTCGTGGTTAGGTTGATCGTGCTCCGGTGTGGTCAATAACCTCTTGGAGTTGGTGTAGCGATTGCTAAGGCGCGACGTCCTCGCACGTTCGTAGTCGGATCGTCAAAGTCGACTTCCTCCAAAACGATAGCCACCATCTCATCGAAAGACGGGACACCTTTGCCTCTATCACCTCGCACTGCGGATGACGCCGAGGTGGGGTCCCAAAACGGGCCCAGCCAGGAGGAGGGGGTCCCGGAGGCGCCGCAAGGCAACCTCCCGGACTCTGGGCATGAGGGGGATCAAACCTGATAGAGGCAAAGGTGTCCCGTCTTTCGATAAGATGATGGATATCGCTTTGGTGGAAGTCGACTTTGACGATCCGACTACGATCGTGCGAGGACGTCGCGCCTTAGCAATCGCTAAACCAACTCCGAGAGGTTATTGACCACGCCGGAGCACGATCAACCTGACCACGAGGGTCTGTTTCCTGCGAGCAAACGAAGAACAAGCAAGAAACTGAGATTGCAATCTGGATATTGCGAATATAAGATGAAAGCTTTATTGATCAAGGTGGGGTTCTGTGACGCCTTTGTCTGGTCGTTGAACACAAACGAAGTACGCGAAGTTGCAACTATGGCGAACTTTTAATCTAAACAAAACCCAAAGTCTAAACGGTGCCCTAAGGGCTGTATATATGGAGGAAGAGAGGGGAATTTCGTGGCCCTTGGTGGAGGGGTCCGAAATCAACCCTATCTCTTGTTTCCGCACACATACGGACTCTAAAAATAGCCTATACTTATGTATTTCGAAATTACATGGGCCTGGCCCAATAATAAGGTGACGCAGCACCTATAATAGCCTCTGGACGAAATTTATGAAGTGGCATCTTGTATATTTCGTCCAAGGCTTCATGCACTCTTATGGTGGCTTCAAAGTCCTGAAATCATCACTTGTAACTCCGTTCTGGTTCCCCTTGCGCATGGCATCATCTCCATGCTTGCTCTTGCTCCAATGTCCATCCTTCTCCAAGCTAGGCCCTTCATTTGTAAGCAAAACAAATGTATCCAATTTAGGCAGCATCATATTCTCATGAACATTAGAATCATTACCAAGAAACGAAAGTACCTGATAATTTAATTGGCGTGCGCGAGCTCTAGTAATTGGTCCAGTATATGTAGCAGTAGGGGTTGTGGGTGTAACAATGGTATTGATGTCCTCATCATCCTCCCCTTCTTGAAATGAAGTCGTCCTCGACGGAAGCTCATCTTCCTCACCCAAATAAGGCTTCAAATCTGCAATGTTAAAAGTGGGACTAACCCCAAAATCTGCAGGCAGCTCAAGTTTATATGCATTATCATTTACTTTCTCCAACACCTTAAAGGGACCAGCAGCACGTGGCATTAGCTTTGATTTGCGCAAATCAGGAAATCTATCCTTACGCAAATGTAACCAAACAAGATCTCCAGGTGCAAACACAACATGTTTTCTACCCTTATGTCCAGCAAGTTTATATTTAGCATTCGCTCAATGTTTTCCTTAGTTAACTCATGCATTTTTAAAATCAATTCAGCACGTTCTTTAGCATCAAAATTAACCTTCTCCGAAGATGGAAGAGGCAACAAATCAATAGGTGCACGAGGTAGGAAACCATACACAACTTCAAAAGGGCACATCTTAGTAGTAGAATGCAATGAACGATTATAAGCAAATTCAATATGAGGCAAGCATTCCTCCCACATTTTCTTATTAGTCTTCAAAACAGCCCTAAGCATAGTAGACAATGTTTTATTGACTACTTCAGTTTGTCCATCAGTTTGGGGGTGACAAGTAGTACTAAAAAGCAGTTTAGTCCCCAACTTAGCCCATAAACATCTCCAAAAGTGGCTAAGAAACTTAGTATCACGATCTGAAACAATAGTATTTGGCACACCATGCAAGCGAATAATTTCACGAAAGAACAAATCAGCAACATTAACAGCATCATCGCTTTTATGACATGGTATAAAGTGTGCCATTTTCGAGAATCTATCCACGACAACAAATATGCTATCCCTCCCCTTCTTTGTTCGAGGTAAACCTAAAACAAAGTCCATAGATATATCCTCCCAAGGAACACTAGGTACAGGCAAAGGCATATATAAACCATGAGGATTGAGTCGTGACTTAGCTTTTTGACATGTAGTGCAGCGAGCAATAAAACGCTCAACATCCCGTCTCATCTTTGGCCAAAAGAAATGTGTAGCAAGTACGTCCTCCGTCTTCTTCACGCCAAAGTGTCCCATTAATCCTCCTCCATGCGCCTCCTGCAACAACAAAAGACGAATGGAGCTAGCTGGAATGCATAGCTTGTTAGCACGAAACACAAATCCATCGTTAACGACAAACTTGTTCCACATTCTTCCTTCTTTACAATTCTGCATTACATCTTTAAAATCAGCATCATGCACATATTGATCTTTGATGGTCTCCAAACCAAATATTTTGAAGTCAAGTTGTGAAAGCATAGTATAGCGACGAGACAATGCATCAGCAATAACATTTTCTTTTCCCTTCTTGTGTTTGATGACATAAGGGAAAGTCTCAATGAATTCAACCCATTTAGCATGTCTACGATTCAGTTTAGCTTGACTTTTAATATGTTTCAAAGATTCATGATCAGAATGTATAACAAATTCTTTGGGCCATAAATAATGTTGCCATGTTTCTAAAGTCCGAACAAGAGCATATAATTCTTTATCATAAGTAGAATAATTCAGACTAGGCCCACTCAATTTTTCAGAAAAGTATGCAACAGGTTTGCCATCTTGTAATAACACACCTCCTAATCCAATTCCACTAGCATCACATTCAAGCTCAAAAGTCTTATTAAAATCAGGAAGTTGGAGTAAAGGAGCATGTGTCAACTTATCTTTCAATACCGTGAAGGCTTCTTCCTGTGCGGTACCCCAAATAAAAGGCACATCTTTCTTTGTAAGCTCATTGAGAGGTGCAGCAATGGTGCTGAAATCTCTCACAAAACGCCTATAGAATCCAGCAAGGCCAAGAAAACTCCTCACTTGTGTGACCGTTTTGGGCTGCGGCCAACTCTCAATAGCTTCAATCTTGGCTTTATCAACTTCAATTCCCTGTGGAGTAACAACATAGCCAAGAAAAGATACTCGGTCGGTGCAAAAGGTGCACTTCCCAAGGTTACCAAACAAACGTGCATCACGTAGAGCAATAAAAACAGCACGTAAATGTTCCAAATGTTCTTCCAACGATTTGCTATAAATCAGTATATCATCAAAATAGACTACCACAAATCGTCCAATGAAAGCACGTAAAACTTCGTTCATTAATCTCATGAAAGTACTAGGTGCATTAGTTAACCCAAAAGGCATGACTAACCACTCATATAAACCAAACTTAGTTTTAAATGCTGTTTTCCATTCATCACCCAATTTCATACGAATTTGATGGTATCCACTACGCAAATCAACTTTGGAGAATATTGTAGAGCCACTCAATTCATCAAGCATATCATCTAGCCTAGGAATAGGATGACGATAACGAATAGTAATATTATTAATGCCTCTACAATCAACACACATACGTGACGTACCATCCTTTTTAGGCACTAGTATAATAGGAACAGCACAAGGACTAAGAGATTCGCGTATATAACCTTTGTCGAGAAGCTCTTGTACTTGACGCATAATCTCCTTCGTCTCCTCTGGATTGGTACGGTATGGTGCACGGTTTGGCAGTGAAGCACCGGGAATTAAGTCAATCTGATGCTCAATCCCTCGAATAGGCGGTAATCCCGGTGGCACGTCTTGTGGAAAGACGTCAGCGAACTCCTGCAAAATGTTAGTGATAGCAGGAGGCAAAGAGGAAGGCACGTCCTCGAATGAAAATAATGCCTCTTTGCACACAAAAGCATAGCAAACAGATTTGCTAAAATCTAGATCATCAATATCAGATTTGGTGGCAAATAAACATGCACTTTTCAATTTAATTTCAGAAGCAACACTAGATTGTTTATTATTATTAGGCTGCATTTGTTGCTCAAATTCTTTTGCCACAATCTGATTTTCACTCTTAGTTTTCTCCTGTTTTGCTTTATTAGCTCTATTAATATCATCTTTCAAAATGGAATCAGGAGTCATAGGAAGCAAAGTAATATTTTTATCCTTATGAACAAGAGTATACTGATTGTTTCTACCATGGTGAATAGAATTTTTATCAAATTTCCATGGTCTACCAAGTAATAAGGAACATGCTTGCATAGGTACCACATCACAATCAACATAATCAGCATATGTAGAGATACTAAAATGTACACGAACAGTACGTGTTACCTTAACCTTGCCGCTGTTGTTGAACCATTGGATGTAGTAAGGATGTGGATGTGGTCTTGTGGTGAGAGATAGCTTCTCCACCATCTCCATGCTAGCCAAGTTGTTGCAACTACCTCCGTCTATGATGACGCGCACAGAACGTTCCTTCACAACTCCCTTGGTATGGAACAAATTGTGCCTCTGATTTTGCTCAGCTTGTGTGACCTGCACACTCAAAACACGTTGAGCAACTAAACATTCATACCTGTCAGCGTCTTCAGGAGCCATGTATTGCGTCTCATGATCAGAATCATCTCCACCATGTTCTTCACGTGTAATAAGAGCCAAAGTCTCCTCATCATAGTCACTAGCGGACTCATATCCACCATCCTCAGTAGCAATCATCACACGCTGAGATTTGCATTCTCTCGCAAAATGTCCTCTTCCCTTACAACGACGACAAATAATATCACATGTGTGCCCTGTTGACGCCATGGAAGAAGAAGAGCTCTGTGCAGGCCCGGCAGGTGTGCTCTTGGCAGATAGTGGTGGTTGTGCCTGCTTTCTTGTATCACGGTTGGAGGTGGCACCTGAAGGAGGTGATGGTGCAGTGGAAGTAGATGATGCACGTGGTGTCCATGATGAAGGTCGACCTGCAGAAAAGTTAGTGCGCGCGAATGCCTGTCGATCCTGCACTTCACGTTCAGCTTTACAAGCAAGATGGAATAAACGAGTGATATTATTATAATCCTTATAGTCTAGAATGGTCTGAATATCTCTATTTAATCCACCCAGAAAACGTGCAAGCATAGCTTCATTCTCCTCAACAATACCACATCTAATCAAGCCGGTTTGTAATTCCTGATAATATTCTTCTACAGAATTTTTTCCTTGTCTTAAGCGCTGCAATTTTTGAAGTAATTCACGTTGATAATATGGTGGAACCCAACGAGTACGCATAGCAGTTTTCAAAGCAGCCCAAGTAGCTGGAACAGGATATAATCTGCAATGTTCAGACCACCAAACACATGCAAAGCTAGTGAAAGCACAAACAGCAGCAGGAACACGTCTCTCCTCAGGATATTGTAAACATGTAAATCGTTGTTCAGTTTCTAACTCCCAAGTAAGATATATATCAGGAACATATCTACCCTCAAATGGTGGAATATTCAATTTCAGTTTAGGGAGATGGTCATGATCTCGTACCTGAGGGGGAGCCCTAACATTGCCATTATTTGCATGTGGACGACCTGGTGGTTGTGGTGCTGGTGGTTGCACGTAGTTCTGATGTTGATCAACCTCATCCACGTAATCTCCCACATAATCATCCTCCTCGGTACCAGCAGCAGTAGTAGCAGGAGCCAAAGAAGCACCAACAGCAGTAGCAGCGGCACCAGAATTTTGTCCGAGCTCACTAGGAACACGCTGAGCTCGTCCATACTGATTCGGAAGGGGGCGTTGTTGTTGTCGTTGCAGAGGTGCGATAGGTGCAGCCGGCGGTGGTTGTGGAAAACATGCGAGTAATTCATCAAACTTGCTATCAAGCTTTGTTTCAAACGTCTTCTCAATGCCATCTATCTTCTCCATGGCCTCATCAAATCTGTTTAGCACATCTTGCACCTGTCCACTCATCATTTGCTGAAATTTATCATGTAGCTGTTTGTTCGTCAGGTTCTCCCAATCAGTCTCATCGGTTTATGATCCTACCATGGTTAGCAGCAAATAGAAACACAGAAGAATATGATCCTACAGAGTACTAAGAAGTGGTGGTGGTGTATCACAAACCCGTCAAGCAAATCTCAAATTCTTACCAGTTCTTACCCAGCAGCAGGCGGTGATCGGCAACCGTTGTAGTCAAAACTCTCAAAGCTTGGATAGAGCGATTACCAGGGAGAGTCCAACACACGACGTAGATGTATGTGGAGCTGGGAAGGCTTATAATATGGTAGCAAAAGGGGTAAGCAATAATCAATTCAGAGATGCGAAGTTGAATAAACGCTCAACGACGGTACTGTGCTGGTCCTAGGCTAGACCGTGCTAGAGACGCGAGCCTAGAACACTAACAAAATCACGGCGCTGCACGTAAACAAGGGAAAAGCACACTCTGGATTTTTTTTCGCTCTTTTTTTTTGCGCTCTTTTTTTTTGCGCTGCTTTTTTTTTTGCGAAAAATCACTATAATGGCGAGTGTCTCAAAACTCTTCCTAGATCAAACGGACAGGATGGGCACGAAATTTTTTCGACCAATTTTTTTTTCGTTTTTTCGACTGCCCGGACCCAAAAACTGGAAACGGGTCAAAAAAAACTTCCTATAATGGCACCTGTCTCAAAACACTCAGAAACACCTAAAAATAGGATAGCCAGAAATTTTTTCGAAAAATGCGTTTTCGAAAAATTTTGGGCCTAAACGGAGCGTGGTTTCCGGACTGGTGGTTTTCGAAAAAAAAAATTTCCGAAACCTACTCCGGCAAGGAAACACGAATCGGAAACTAGATGGATCCCGAAAACAAACCTAATAAGCAAGGAACTCGAATTGGTGGTGGATATATGGTGGTGGTATATGGCAGCGGTGGTGGTAGCGGTGGTAGTATATGGATATGGATCGGTGGTGGTATATGGACACGGATTGGTGGTGGTATATGGATACGGATTGGTGGTGGTATATGGATACGGATTCGGAGCGGTGGTAGTAGATGGCAGGGGCGATGATGATGGTGCGGCGGCGGCGTGACAACTTATGACCAGAACTCGAAACTCTAAAAGACTAGACTCTAAGACCAGCAACTTGACACGACGATGCAACCACAAATTCAACAAAGCAAATACAGAAAAGATTATGCAAAGGCTCAGATTGGTTCGGATGGGATGAACTAACCCTAATTTTTTTTTTGGCTTTTTCGTGGACTATAGGTATGAAGAACAGACTCGATCTAAACTACGAAAAACTGTAAAATCTCACCGAGCAACCTGGAAATCTGATACCACTTGATAGAGGCAAAGGTGTCCCGTCTTTCGATGTGATGATGGATATCGCTTTGGTGGAAGTCGACTTTCACGATCCGACTACGAACGTGCGAGGACGTCGCGCCTTAGCAATCGCTAAACCAACTCCGAGAGGTTATTGACCACGCCGGAGCACGATCAACCTGACCACGAGGGTCTGTTTCCTGCGAGCAAACGAAGAACAAGCAAGAAACTAAGATTGCAATCTGGATATTGCGAATATAAGATGAAAGCTTTATTGATCAAGGTGGGGTTCTGTGACGCCTTTGTCTGGTCGTTGAACACAAACGAAGTACGCGAAGTTGCAGCTATGGCGAACTTTTAATCTAAACAAAACCCAAAGTCTAAACGGTGCCCTAAGGGCTGTATATATGGAGGAAGAGAGGGGAATTTCGTGGCCCTTGGTGGAGGGGTCCGAAATCAACCCTATCTCTTGTTTCCCCACACATACGGACTCTAAAAATAGCCTATACTTATGTATTTCGAAATTACATGGGCCTGGCCCAATAAAAAGGTGACGCAGCACCTATAATAGCCTCTGGACGAAATTTATGAAGTGGCATCTTGTATATTTCGTCCAAGGCTTCATGCACTCTTATGGTGGCTTCAAAGTCCTGAAATCATCACTTGTAACTCCGTTCTGGTTCCCCTTGCGCATGGCATCATCTCCATGCTTGCTCTTGCTCCAATGTCCATCCTTCTCCAAGCTAGGCCCTTCATTTGTAAGCAAAACAAATGTATCCAATTTAGGCAGCATCATATTCTCATGAACATTAGAATCATTACCAAGAAACGAAAGTACCTGATAATTTAATTGGCGTGCGCGAGCTCTAGTAATTGGTCCAGTATATGTAGCAGTAGGGGTTGTGGGTGTAACAATGGTATTGATGTCCTCATCACCACGAGTGCTGGGGTGTTCGGGATAAACTTGAGCGCTCTTTTTCCCATTCTTGGGTCCTTCGAGGGAGGCGCTCAACGCAACGAACGAGGCAACCGAACTATAATGCTTGAACACTCTCACTTAGCCATAGAATTCTATAATTTTAAATTTTGGCGAAGCCCCTAGTATTCGGAAGACCGAATTCGGGGCACTATCCACGCCTAGGCCGGACAAATATGACTCCTCGCTCTAAGCGGCATAAGTCTTTAGGGACTCGAAAACCTCTCGAACAGCGACCAGCTCTCGCCCTATCATGACGGTCAATTTTAGCTTTCTCCACTGAGGTGCTTAACCCAGCTCAACCGGGCACAATCGCAGTGGTTCTCCCAGCGCTGCCTTAGCCGATATAACGGAACGTAAGGTACCAAAACATGGGAGTCGGGCAAACCCAACTATTGACTCAAGACATGATTCGGAGCCGATGCATATAATGCGAGTTTGGGGTGCCGCACTTGTGAAAGTGTTCGGAGTTATCACACCATATTTTGGGGTACTTAAGCCCCTGGTGTATTCGGCCGTACCAAAGCGTACGGATGCAACATGTCATGAGTGAACATATATAGATAAAAAGGAATGCAATAATAGGCAGAGGCTATGTATGGTTTATTCAAAAAGGCTGCGGTAAAAGCAGAACGATACAAATCGTGCGATAAGCAATGGACGGGACTATTTGACATGTCCCCCTCCAGGGGCGAGCTGCGGGATGATATGTGAAACAAGTATACTGCTCATTATAGAGACCACCTGGACACTCGACGTAGCATTCTGCTTCCCTGGCTGTTGCATCGTGTGTTTCGGCGATTCTACTGCCGGACAGGGCTTCTTGAGAACGGAGTCCTGAAAGTAAGAAAAAAAGGAATGACACAATCGGGAGCCCCTGGTGCGGTTGAGCCGCATTCTGGGCCTACCATGGTCGTGCCCCTCCCCCTATTCCCATGGTATTTCCAGAGCGTAATTATGTACTCGTAGTACTGGTTTCGCAATTTCGCGAGGGCTGGGGTTGGGGCCGCATTGCTACGCGTGCTCGGAACGTGCCAGGCGGTCTTGTTGTAGGTTACTCCGGGCGCGCTTGACGGTGTCCAGACGTTTAATAGACAGACTCAAGAATTGCCTTGAGAGGCTGCTTTGTACTTCCGCCGCAAGAGCCGCCGTATGCTCCTCTGTTCGGAGAGAGCGTTCGGTGTTTCCGTTGACCGTAATGACTCCTTGAGGGCCTGGCATCTTGAGCTTGAGGTATGCGTAGTGCGACACCGCGTTGAACTTTGCAAATGCGGTTCGTCCGAGCAGTGCGTGATAGCTGCTGCGGAACGGGACTATGTCGAAGATTAACTCCTCGCTTCGGAAGTTATCCGGGGATCCGAAGACCACTTCAAGTGTAACTGAGCCTGTACAGTTGGCCTCTACACCTGGTATGACGCCTTTAAAGGTCGTCTTTGTGGGTTTAATGCTTGAGGGGTCTATGCCCATTTTGCGCACTGTATCCTGATAAAGCAGGTTCAGGCTGCTGCCGCCGTCCATCAAGACTCTAGTGAGGTGAAATCCGTCAACGATTGGGTCTAGAACCAATGCGGCGAATCCGCTGTGGCGGATGCTAGTGGGGTGGTCCCTTCGATCAAAAGTGATCGGGCAGGAGGACCACGGATTGAACTTTGGGGCGACTGGCTCCATCGCATGTACGTCCCTTATTGACGCTTCCGCTCCCTTTTGGGTATGTGGGTTGCGTATATCATGTTCACCGTCCGCACTTGTGGGGGGAAGCCCTTCTGTCCTCTATTGTTCGGCGGCCGGGGCTCCTCCTCGTCGTCGCTATGCAGCCCCTTGTCATTGTTTTTGGCATTTAACTTGCTTGCCTGCTTGAACACCCAACAATCCCTGTTGGTGTGATTGGCTGGTTTTTCGGGGGTGCCGTGTATCTGGCACGAGCGATCGAGTATTCGGTCCAAATTGGACGGGTCCGGAGTATTTCTTTTGAATGGCTTTTTCCGCTGACCGGGTTTTGAGCATCTGAATCCGGCTTTTACTGCCGTATCTTCAGCATTATCGCCATTAATGCGGCGCTTGTGCTTGTTGCGACGCGGCCTGCCGTTGCTGTCCTTGGTATCCGAATTACCAGGGCTCTTGGTCATGTTGTTACTGCGAGCTAGCCAGCTGTCCTCTCCCACGCAAAAGCGGGTCATGAGTGTTGTGAGGGCTGCCATGGATTTCGGCTTTTCCTGTCCTAGGTGCCGGGCAAGCCACTCGTCGCGGATGTAATGTTTGAAGGCTGCAAGGGCCTCTGCATCCAGACATTCGACGATTTGATTTTTGTTGATTAGGAACCGTGTCCAGAATTGTTTGGCCGATTCTTTTGGCTACTGAATTATGTGGCTTAGGTCATCGGCGTCTGGCGGTCGCACATAAGTGCCCTGGAAATTGTCGAGGAATGCGGCTTCCAGGTCTTCCCAACAACCGATTGACTCGGCTGGCAAGCTGTTAAGCCAATGCCGAGCTAGTCCTTTAAGCTTGAGTGGGAGGTATTTGATGGCGTGTAGATCATCACCGCGGGCCATGTGGATGTGAAGGAGATAGTCCTCGATCCAGACCGCAGGATCTGTTGTGCCATCGTATGATTCAATGTTCACCGGTTTGAAACCCTCAGGGATTTGATGATCCATCACTTCGTCTGTGAAGCATAGTGGGTGTGCGGCGCCTCTGTATTGGGCTATATCACGATGCAGCTCAAATGAGCTTTGTCTATTGTGTTCGGCTCGGCCGGAATTGCCATATCCGGCGTGACGGTTATCATCACGTATCATGGGGCGCCCACGTGATCCGTAGATCGATCTTGTTTGCCTTGCCTTGTCCTCCAATATATCCCGCAGGTCTGGCGCATTTTCCCGCGCCTTGGTATTTTTTGAGCGGCGCCGGGGTGCGGCTTGAGTGGAGGGCCGAGAGGCCTCTCTGTCGCGGCCACGAGGTGGCCGGTCGGTCGTATTATGCGCTGGTGATGTAGGCTTAGGTGCTTCCTCCTCTAATCGGGGTAGGAGCCTGCGTTTTGGGTAGCTCTTGGAGGGGCATTCGAGTTCGTACTCTTCGGCCGCCAGGACTTCAGTCCATGTGTAGGCTAGCAAATCTTGGTCAGCTCTAAGCTGCTGCTGCTTTTTCTTAAGGCTGCTTGTCGTGGCCATAAGCCTGCGTTTGAAACGCTCTTGCTCGACGGGATCCTCAGGCACGACAAATTCGTCGTCGTCGAGGCTTGCTTCGTCTTCGGAGGGAGGCATGTAATTGTCGTCCTCTACCTCTCTGCCTGCCGCTCTCTCATGAGGGTTGGCTTCTCCATCCTCCTGCACTGAATCCTGTTGGAGGGGATTGTCTTCGGCACTGTCCGGGGTGTTATTGTCTCCCGTGCCGGAATCACCGTTTTTGCTGTGGAGGGATTTAGAGCGGCGCCGCTGACGCCGGCGCTTAGGCTGTTTCTTAGAGGGGTCATCCTCCGTTGTTCCATCGCCATTCCCATCTTTTGGGGTGTCCACCATGTAAATGTCGTATGACGAGGTGGCCTTCCAGTGCCCTGTAGGCGCTGGTTCTTGGTCATCTCCTGCATCGTCGTCCGTACCATCGATGTCTTCGGAGTCGAAGTCGAGCATGTCGATTAGATCATCGACAGTGGCGACGAAGTGGGTGGTGGGTGGGCTTTGAATTTCTTCGTCGTCTGCATCCCAACCTTCCTGACCATAGTCTGGCCAGGGCTCTCCTGAAAAGAGAGAGATTTTAGTAAATTCAGGATGTTGCCAAAGGGAGAGTGCTGAAAGATGTCCGCGGTGGTGAACTCCATGATTGGCGCCCAATCGGCGATTGGTAGGGGCGCGGAAGGTTCGGAGTCCGGAGAGGAGTCCGGCGCCTTAGAGTCACGAGCTTTGCAAAGGACAGGGTTGGTGTTCGGCTCAATCGCCGTTGAGATAGCAGCCCCCGAGGCGGTGTCCAGCCACCTGTCCTCGATCGGCGCAGTCGGCTCCGAGCTAAGGGTCGGAGCGGACACTTGTGCGGCCTCCTGGGCACTGTCCGACGGCAGAGCTAGATCATGCCCATCGTAACAGTGCGGCGCGCTTGGCTGCTGCTCGAACCTGTTGAAGATCAAGTCCCCGCGGACGTCAGTCGTATAGTTCAAACTTCCAAATCTGACCTGATGGCCAGGGGCGTAGCTTTCAATCTGCTCCAGATGGCCAAGCGAATTGGCCCGCAGTGCAAAGCCGCCGAATACGAAGATCTGTCCGGGAAGAAAAGTCTCACCCTGGCCCGCATCGTTGTTGATGATCGGAGGAGCCATCGGGCCTCAAGATGACGACACAGAGGAACTCTCAATGAAAGCACCAATGTCAGTGTCAAAACCGGCGGATCTCGGGTAGGGGGTCCCGATGTGCGTCTAGGCGGATGGTAACAGGAGACAAGGGACACGATGTTTTTACCCAGGTTCGGGCCCTCTCGATGGAGGTAAAATCCTACACCTGATTGATTGATATTGATGATATGGGCAGTACAAGAGTAGATCTACTATGAGATCAAAGAGGCTAAACCCTAGAAGCTAGCCTATGGTCTGATTGGTGTTCGTCCTACGGACTAAAACCCTCCGGTTTATATAGGCACCAAAGAGGGTTAGGGTTACACTGAGTCGGTTACATATCCGTATCGCCAAGCTTGCCTTCCACGCCAAGGAAAGTCCCATCCGGACACGGGACGAAGTCTTCAATCTTGTATCTTCATAGTCCAGGAGTCCGGCCATCCGGACACCCCCTAATCCAGGACTCCCTCACTAACTTTTAACTAAATAAAACCCAAAGAAAAAGCTACTAGATGGATCTACTTATATAGGAGTAAGGGGTGGCAGCCAAAGAGGTGGGAGGACGTCCAAGGCATCCTAAAACTAACCCTAGGTCGTACAAGGCCAATGGGCCCAAGTGGAGGTGACGTAACACGTTTGGACTTGTAGTTTGACTCGGGTTCTGCTGCAGCGTCAGATTGTTTCGTCCATAACTCAACGCTCCGGGCGGACTTTAAGGTGATTCCAATTGGGTTGGAAAGAGCATAAATCTATTTTCCAACAAAAAAAGAATCACCCAATTCGGAGTCCATATTAAAGAGTTCTTGGCATTTTGAATCAGGTGTGTCTGTGTAGTCCAAATCTGAGTCCAGAACGTGAGAGACTTGGACTCTATCTTCTCTTGGGCCAAAAGTGACATGAGAGAACTTTTTGAACAGCAAGTAAACATCTCTTTCTCCCTTATCTTCATATGTGTATTGTACAAATGTCCCATACACCTGCAATTAGACATGACACAAAAGTTTATGATGTATTTTTGTCCTGGATGACTTAAATAAATTATTGCATAGTTTGCATTAGAAATCACCTCACAAATATACATGTTTGCAATATATTTGGTCATATCCAAGGTAGTCATGTCCTCATCATCCTCCCCGTCTTGAAAACAAAGCCGTCCACAGCTTTGCTTAATCTGAAATTTGGCTAACAAAAGAGACAAGGTGTACATGTTGTGATGCGGAGCATCCTTCCATCATCCCCATGGACTCTACATCGACACATCCAACCCCACAAGGACCCATGAGAAGAGCTAGAGCACGTGCTTTGGAAACCGAGGTGAACTCCTTCCTACTAGACTTGCATATGGACACAAATGGAACATGTCTACTACCTCACCAAAATATGCTATGCCTCCTTAGGTATGAAGTGGAACATCACCAAGAAGCTCTGGAGCATCCCCAAGGAGAAGGAGAACCACCCCAAGGCCATACGGAACAAGACGGAGTGCAACCGCAGCAAAATAGCAAGTCCCAGGTGACCTCGTGCGCACGGGCCCCCGAGACCCCGTGCCCACGGGCTACACAGGAAATAGGCGCTGGAGCACCCCGTGCACACGGGCCTGTACCGTGCCCACGGGACCCCCGTGCGCACGGGCCCAACTTACCCCGTGCGCATGGGCCTCCCAGGATGGCCGGCTGAGATGGCTTTTTCGGGTCCACTTCTTCTCCTGCGACCCCAAGGCTATATATTCCGTACCTAGGGCCATGTTTAGGGTTAGCAAAGTATTAGATGAGATCTTGGTGAGCTTTGCTCCATTACCTTCCCTCTTTGAGGATCAAGACCCCATAGGGAAGAATCCTTGAGGATTTCAAGACCTCCATTGAGAGAAGACTACCACCAAGACCCCTCTTCGTTTGGATTTGGGATGAACTTTGTCATTGTATATTTCCTTTGATTGTGTTTGAGACTTGTGGATCTTGTGTTGTTACTCTAGTGGATGTGTAATCGGGAATTGTTGGAGTGATTGTCTCTTTGTGTTCATCTTTGTGTTCTTGTTGTTCTAGTGATTTCTCTCCTTTTTTCCCCTCCAAGTGTGAAAAGGTCCTTCCTAGGGTTCTACCCTACATCATATGGTATCATGAGCCACGTTGATTCACATTTTGGAGTCCCTACCTTCCACTTTCTAGCTTGATTTTGTTGTTTTTCGTCCAAATCCGAAAATCCCCACCAAAAATAGCCCCAAATTTTTTTTCTTGCAATTTGTTGATCTTGTGAGATTTGGTTGATTTGATCCACGAATTTGGTGTTTGGCAAGTGGATCTAACCCTCCACCATCATCCCCACCCATCCCCCACTGGAATTTGGCCAAAAACTTGCAATCACCACGAAATCATAGAAGTTCATCCGCTCTCAGGAGACCCCGTGCACACGGGCCATCGGAACCCCGTGCACACGGGCCTCACTTACCCCGTGCGCACGGGCCATACAGGAAGTTTCGGCCATTTTTCTGTTTCTCTTATTTTGTGATAGAGGCAAAGGTGTCCCGTCTTTCGATGAGATGATGAATTTCGCTTTGGTGGAAGTCGACTTTGACGATCCGACTACGAACGTGCGAGGACGTCGCGCCTTAGCAATCGCTAAACCAACTCCGAGAGGTTATTGACCACGCCGGAGCACGATCAACCTGACCACGAGGGTCTGTTTCCTGCGAGCAAACAAAGAACAAGCAAGAAACTGAGATTGCAATCTGGATATTGCGAATATAAGATGAAAGCTTTATTGATCAAGGTGGGGTTCTGTGACGCCTTTGTCTGGTCGTTGAACACAAACGAAGTACGTGAAGTTGCAACTATGGCGAACTTTTAATCTAAACAAAACCCAAAGTCTAAACGGTGCCCTAAGGGCTGTATATATGGAGGAAGAGAGGGGATTTTCGTGGCCCTTGGTGGAGGGGTCCGAAATCAACCCTATCTCTTGTTTCCCCACACATACGGACTCTAAAAATAGCCTATACTTATGTATTTCGAAATTACATGGGCCTGTCCCAATAAAAAGGTGACGCGGCACCTATAATAGCCTCGGGACGAAATTTATGAAGTGGCATCTTGTATATTTCGTCCAAGGCTTCATGCACCCATTATGGTGGCTTCAAAGTCCTGAAATCATCACTTGTAACTCCGTTCTTGTTCCCCTTGCGCATGGCATCATCTCCATGCTTGTTCTTGCTCCAATGTTCATCCTTCTCCAAGCTAGGCCCTTCATTTGTAAGCAAAACAAATGTATCCAATTTAGGCAGCATCATATTCTCATGAACATTAGAAGCATTACCAAGAAACGAAAGTACCTGATAATTTAATTGGCGTGCGCGAGCTCTAGTAGTTGGTCCCGTATATGTAATAGTAGGGGCTGTGGGTGTAACAATGGTATTGATGTCCTCATCATCCTCCCCTTCTTGAAATGAAGTCGTCCTCGACGGAAGCTCATCTTCCTCACCCAAATAAGGCTTCAAATCTGCAATGTTAAAAGTGGGACTAACCCCAAAATCTGCAGGCAGCTCAAGTTTATATGCATTATCATTTATTTTCTCTAACACCTTAAAGGGACCATCAGCACGTGGCATTAGCTTTGATTTGCGCAAATCAGGAAATCTATCCTTACGCAAATGTAACCAAACAAGATCTCCAGGTGCAAACACAACATGTTTTCTACCCTTATCTCCAGCAAGTTTATATTTAGCATTCATACGCTCAATGTTTTCCTTAGTTAACTCATGCATTTTTAAAATCAATTCAACACATTGTTTAGCATCAAAATTAACCTTCTCCGAAGATGGAAGAGACAACAAATCAATAGGTGCACGAGGTAGGAAACCATACACAACTTCAAAAGGGCACATCTTAGTAGTAGAATGCAATGAACGATTATAAGCAAATTCAATATGAGGCAAGCATTCCTCCCACATTTTCTTATTATTCCTCAAAACAGCCCTAAGGATAGTAGACAACTGATAGAGGCAAAGGTGTCCCGTCTTTCGATGAGATGGTGGATTTCGCTTTGGTGGAAGTCGACTTTGACGATCCGACTACGAACGTGCGAGGACGTCGCGCCTTAGCAATCGCTAAACCAACTCCGAGAGGTTATTGACCACGCCGGAGCACGATCAACCTGACCACGAGGGTCTGTTTCCTGCGAGCAAACGAAGAACAAGCAAGAAACTAAGATTGCAATCTGGATATTGCGAATATAAGATGAAAGCTTTATTGATCAAGGTGGGGTTCTGTGACGCCTTTGTCTGGTCGTTGAACACAAACGAAGTACGCGAAGTTGCAGCTATGGCGAACTTTTAATCTAAACAAAACCCAAAGTCTAAACGGTGCCCTAAGGGCTGTATATATGGAGGAAGAGAGGGGAATTTCGTGGCCCTTGGTGGAGGGGTCCGAAATCAACCCTATCTCTTGTTTCCCCACACATACGGACTCTAAAAATAGCCTATACTTATGTATTTCGAAATTACATGGGCCTGGCCCAATAAAAAGGTGACGCAGCACCTATAATAGCCTCTGGACGAAATTTATGAAGTGGCATCTTGTATATTTCGTCCAAGGCTTCATGCACTCTTATGGTGGCTTCAAAGTCCTGAAATCATCACTTGTAACTCCGTTCTGGTTCCCCTTGCGCATGGCATCATCTCCATGCTTGCTCTTGCTCCAATGTCCATCCTTCTCCAAGCTAGGCCCTTCATTTGTAAGCAAAACAAATGTATCCAATTTAGGCAGCATCATATTCTCATGAACATTAGAATCATTACCAAGAAACGAAAGTACCTGATAATTTAATTGGCGTGCGCGAGCTCTAGTAATTGGTCCAGTATATGTAGCAGTAGGGGCTGTGGGTGTAACAATGGTATTGATGTCCTCATCATCCTCCCCTTCTTGAAATGAAGTCGTCCTCGACGAAAGCTCATCTTCCTCACCCAAATAAGGCTTCAAATCTGCAATGTTAAAAGTGGGACTAACCCCAAAATCTGCAGGCAGCTCAAGTTTATATGCATTATCATTTACTTTCTCCAACACCTTAAAGGGACCAGCAGCACGTGGCATTAGCTTTGATTTGCGCAAATCAGGAAATCTATCCTTACGCAAATGTAACCAAACAAGATCTCCAGGTGCAAACACAACATGTTTTCTACCCTTATCTCCAGCAAGTTTATATTTAGCATTCATACGCTCAATGTTTTCCTTAGTTAACTCATGCATTTTTAAAATCAATTCAGCACGTTCTTTAGCATCAAAATTAACCTTCTCCGAAGATGGAAGAGGCAACAAATCAATAGGTGCACGAGGTAGGAAACCATACACAACTTCAAAAGGGCACATCTTAGTAGTAGAATGCAATGAACGATTATAAGCAAATTCAATATGAGGCAAGCATTCCTCCCACATTTTCTTATTATTCTTCAAAACAGCCCTAAGCATAGTAGACAATGTTCTATTGACTACTTCAGTTTGTCCATCAGTTTGGGGGTGACAAGTAGTACTAAAAAGCAGTTTAGTCCCCAACTTAGCCCATAAACATCTCCAAAAGTGGCTAAGAAATTTAGTATCACGATCTGAAACAATAGTATTTGGCACACCATGCAAGCGAATAATTTCACGAAAGAACAAATCAGCAACATTAACAGCATCATCGCTTTTATGACATGGTATAAAGTGTGCCATTTTCGAGAATCTATCCACGACAACAAATATGCTATCCCTCCCCTTCTTTGTTCGAGGTAAACCTAAAACAAAGTCCATAGATATATCCTCCCAAGGAACACTAGGTACAGGCAAAGGCATATATAAACCATGAGGATTGAGTCGTGACTTAGCTTTTTGACATGTAGTGCAGCGAGCAACAAAACGCTCAACATCCCGTCTCATCTTTGGCCAAAAGAAATGTGTAGCAAGTACGTCCTCCGTCTTCTTCACGCCAAAGTGTCCCATTAATCCTCCCCCATGCGCCTCCTGCAACAGCAAAAGACGAACGGAGCTAGCTGGAATGCATAGCTTGTTAGCACGAAACACAAATCCATCGTTAACGACAAACTTGTTCCACATTCTTCCTTCTTTACAATTCTCCATTACATCTTTAAAATCAGCATCATGCACATATTGATCTTTGATGGTCTCCAAACCAAATATTTTGAAGTCAAGTTGTGAAAGCATAGTATAGCGACGAGACAATGCATCAGCAATAACATTTTCTTTTCCCTTCTTGTGTTTAATGACATAAGGGAAAGTCTCAATAAATTCAACCCATTTAGCATGTCTACGATTCAGTTTAGCTTGACTTTTAATATGTTTCAAAGATTCATGATCAGAATGTATAACAAATTCTTTGGGCCATAAATAATGTTGCCATGTTTCTAAAGTCCGAACAAGAGCATATAATTCTTTATCATAAGTAGAATAATTCAGACTAGGCCCACTCAATTTTTCAGAAAAGTATGCAACGGGTTTGCCATCTTGTAATAACACACCTCCTAATCCAATTCCACTAGCATCACATTCAAGCTCAAAAGTCTTATTAAAATCAGGAAGTTGGAGTAAAGGAGCATGTGTCAACTTATCTTTCAATACCGTGAAGGCTTCTTCCTGTGCGGTACCCCAAATAAAAGGCACATCTTTCTTTGTAAGCTCATTGAGAGGTGCAGCAATGGTGCTGAAATCTCTCACAAAACGCCTATAGAATCCAGCGAGGCCAAGAAAACTCCTCACTTGTGTGACCGTTTTGGGCTGCGGCCAACTCTCAATAGCTTCAATCTTGGCTTTATCAACTTCAATTCCCTGTGGAGTAACAACATAGCCAAGAAAAGATACTCGGTCGGTGCAAAAGGTGCACTTCCCAAGGTTACCAAACAAACGTGCATCACGTAGAGCAATAAAAACAGCACGTAAATGTTCCAAATGTTCTTCCAAAGATTTGCTATAAATCAGTATATCATCAAAATAGACTACCACAAATCGTCCAATGAAAGCACGTAAAACTTCGTTCATTAATCTCATGAAAGTACTAGGTGCATTAGTTAACCCAAAAGGCATGACTAACCACTCATATAAACCAAACTTAGTTTTAAATGCTGTTTTCCATTCATCACCCAATTTCATACGAATTTGATGGTATCCACTACGCAAATCAACTTTGGAGAATATTGTAGAGCCACTCAATTCATCAAGCATATCATCTAGCCTAGGAATAGGATGACGATAACGAATAGTAATATTATTAATGCCTCTACAATCAACACACATACGTGACGTACCATCCTTTTTAGGCACGAGTATAATAGGAACAGCACAAGGACTAAGAGATTCGCGTATATAACCTTTGTCGAGTAGCTCCTGTACTTGACGCATAATCTCCTTCGTCTCCTCTGGATTGGTACGGTATGGTGCACGGTTGGGTAGCGATGCACCGGGAATTAAGTCAATTTGATGCTCAATCCCTCGAATGGGTGGTAATCCCGGTGGCACGTCTTGTGGAAAGACGTCAGCGAACTCCTGCATAATGTTAGTGACAGCAGGGGGCAAAGAGGAAGGCACGTCCTCGAATGAAAATAATGCCTCTTTGCACACAAAAGCATAGCAAACAGAGTTGCTGAAATCTAGCTCATCAATATCAGATTTGGTGGCAAATAAACATGCACTTTTCAATTTAATTTCAGAAGCAACACTAGATGGTTTATTATTAGGCTTCATTTGTTGCTCAAATTCTTTTGCCACAATCTGATTTTCACTCTTATGCTTCTCCTGTTTTGCTTTATTAGCTCTATTAATATCATCTTTCAAAATAGAATCAGGAGTCATAGGAAGCAAAGTAATATTTTTATCCTTATGAACAAGAGTATAATGATTGTTTCTACCATGGTGTACAGCATTTTTATCAAATTGCCATGGTCTACCAAGTAATAAGGAACATGCTTGCATAGGTACCACATCACAATCAACATAATCAGCATATGTAGAGATACTAAAATGCACACGAACAGTACGTGTTACCTTAACCTTGCCGCTATTGTTGAACCATTGGATGTAGTAAGGATGTGGATGTGGTCTTGTGGTGAGAGAAAGCTTCTCCACCATCTCCATGCTAGCCAAGTTGTTGCAACTCCCTCCATCTATGATCACGCGAACAGAACGTTCCTTCACAACTCCCTTTGTATGGAACAAATTATGCCTCTGATTTTGCTCAGCTTGTGTAACCTGCACACTCAAAACACGTTGAGCAACTAAACATTCATACCTGTCAGCATCTTCAGGAGCCATGTATTGCGTCTCATGATCAGAATCGTCTCCACCGTGTTCGTCACGTGTAATAAGAGCCAAAGTCTCCTCATCATAGTCACTAGCGGACTCATACCCACCATCCTCAGTAACAATCATCACACGCTTAGATGGGCATTCTCTCGCATAATGACCTCCACCCTTGCAACGTCGACAAATAATATCATGTGTTTGCCCTGTTGATGCCATGGATGAAGAAGAGCTCTTTGCAGGCCCAGAAGGTGTGCTCTTGGCAGATAATGGTGATTGTGCCTGCTTTATTATATCACGGTTGGAGGTGGCAGCCGACGGAGGCACCGGTGTAGCAGAACGTGTGGAAGTAGATGATGCACGTGGTGTCCATGATGAAGGTCGACCTGCAGAAAAGTTAGTCCGCGCCAATGCCTGTCGATCCTGCACTTCACGTTCAGCTTTACAAGCAAGATGGAATAAACGAGTGATATTAGTATACTCCTTATAGTCTAGAATGGTCTGAATCTCTCTATTTAATCCACCCAGAAAACGTGCAAGCATAGCTTCATTCTCCTCAACAATACCACATCTAATCATGCCAGTTTGTAATTCCTGATAATATTCTTCTACAGAATTTTTTCCTTGTCTTAAACGCTGTAATTTTTGAAGCAATTCACGTTGATAATATGGTGGAACCCAACGAGTACGCATAGCAGTTTTCAAAGCAGCCCAAGTAGCGGGAATAGGATATAATCTACAATGTTCAGACCACCATACACATGCAAAACTAGTGAAAGCACAAACAGCAGCAGCAACCCGTCTCTCCTCGGGATATTGTAAACATGTAAAACGTTGTTCAGTTTCTAACTCCCAAGTAAGATATATATCAGGAACATATCTACCCTCAAATGGTGGAATATTCAATTTCAGTTTAGGAATATGGACATCATCTCGTACCTGAGGTGGTGGTGCAGGCCTACCATTACGAATATATACCTGAGGTCGACCTGGTGGTGGTGGTGCTGGTGGCTGCACGTAGTGCTGATTTTGATCAACCTCATCCTCATAATCGCCCACATCCTCATCATCCTCCTGGGTACCAGCAGCAGCAGTAGCAGGGGCCAAAGAAGCATCAACAACATGAACAGCAGCACCAGAAGTTTGGCCATCCTCAATAGGAACACGCCTCGCTCGTCCATACTGATTCGAAAGGATGCGTTGTTGTTGTTGTTGTTGTTGTTGGAGAGGTGCGTTAGGTGCAGCGGGTGGTGGTGGTGGAAGACGCGCAAGCAATTCATTAAATTTGTTATCGAGCTTTGTTTCGAACGTCTTCTCCATGCCATCTATCTTCTCCATGGCCTCTTCAAATCTGTTTAGCACATCTTGCACCTGTCCACTCATCATTTGCTGAAACTTATCATGAAGCTCCTTGTTCGATAAATTCTCCCAGTCAGTCACGTCGGCTTGTGATCCTGGCATGGTTAGCAGCAATAGAAACACACAAGAATATGATCCTACAGACTACGAACAAGTGGTGGTGGTGGGTGTCACAAATCCTTCAAGCAAAACTCAAATTCTTACCAGTTCTTACCCAGCAGCAGGCGGTGATCGGCAACCGTTGTAGTCAAAAACTCTCAAAGCTTGGATAGAGCGAGTACCAGGGAGAGTCAAACGCACGACGTAGAATGTATGTGGAGCTGGGAAGGCTTATAATATGGTAGCAAAAAGGATCAGCAATAATCAATTCAGAGATGCAAAGTTGAATAAACGCTCAACGACGGTACTGTGCTGGTCCTAGGCTAGACCGTGCTAGAGACGCGAGCCTAGAACACTAACAAAATCACGGCGCTGCACGTAAACAAGGGAAAAGCACACTCTGGATTTTTTTTTTCGCTCTTTGTTTTTTTTTTTTTTGCGCTCTTTTTTTTTTTTTTGCGCTGCTCTTTTTTTTTTTTTTTTTTTTTGCGAAAAATCACTATAATGGCGAGTGTCTCAAAACTCTTCCTAGGTCAAACTGACAGGATGGGCACGAAATTTTTTCGACCAATTTTTTTTTTTTTTTCGATTTTTCGACTGCCCGGACCCAAAAACTGGAAACGGGTCAAAAAAAACTTCCTATAATGGCACCTGTCTCAAAACACTCAGAAACACCTAAAAATAGGATAGCCAGAAATTTTTTCGAAAAATGCGTTTTCGAAAAATTTTGGGCCTAAACGGAGCGTGGTTTCCAGACTCTTTTTTTTTTTTTTCGAAACCTACTCCGGCAAGGAAACACGAATCGGAAACTAGATGGATCCCGAAAACAAACCTAATAAACAAGGAACTTGGATTGGTGGTGGTTATATGGTGGTGGTATATGGCAGCGGTGGTGGTAGCGGTGGTAGTATATGGATATGGATCGGTGGTGGTATATGGACACGGATTGGTGGTGGTATATGGATATGGATTCGGAGTGGTGGTGGTAGATGGCAGGGGCGATGATGATGGTGCAGCGGCGGCGTGACAACTTATGACCAGAACTCGAAACTCTAAAAGACTAGACTCTAAGACCAGCAACTAGACCGACGATGCAACCGCAAATTCAACAAAGCAAAACCCTAAAAAGATTATGCAAAGGCTCAGATTGGTTCGGATATGATGAACTAACCCTAAATTTTTTTTGTGGCTTTTTCGTGGACTATAGGTATGAAGAACAGACTCGATCGAAACTACGAAAAACTGGAAAATCTCACCGAGCAACCTGGAAATCTGATACCACTTGATAGAGGCAAAGGTGTCCCGTCTTTCGATGAGATGGTGGATTTCGCTTTGGTGGAAGTCGACTTTGACGATCCGACTACGAACGTGCGAGGACGTCGCGCCTTAGCAATCGCTAAACCAACTCCGAGAGGTTATTGACCACGCCGGAGCACGATCAACCTGACCACGAGGGTCTGTTTCCTGCGAGCAAACGAAGAACAAGCAAGAAACTAAGATTGCAATCTGGATATTGCGAATATAAGATGAAAGCTTTATTGATCAAGGTGGGGTTCTGTGACGCCTTTGTCTGGTCGTTGAACACAAACGAAGTACGCGAAGTTGCAGCTATGGCGAACTTTTAATCTAAACAAAACCCAAAGTCTAAACGGTGCCCTAAGGGCTGTATATATGGAGGAAGAGAGGGGAATTTCGTGGCCCTTGGTGGAGGGGTCCGAAATCAACCCTATCTCTTGTTTCCCCACACATACGGACTCTAAAAATAGCCTATACTTATGTATTTCGAAATTACATGGGCCTGGCCCAATAAAAAGGTGACGCAGCACCTATAATAGCCTCTGGACGAAATTTATGAAGTGGCATCTTGTATATTTCGTCCAAGGCTTCATGCACTCTTATGGTGGCTTCAAAGTCCTGAAATCATCACTTGTAACTCCGTTCTGGTTCCCCTTGCGCATGGCATCATCTCCATGCTTGCTCTTGCTCCAATGTCCATCCTTCTCCAAGCTAGGCCCTTCATTTGTAAGCAAAACAAATGTATCCAATTTAGGCAGCATCATATTCTCATGAACATTAGAATCATTACCAAGAAACGAAAGTACCTGATAATTTAATTGGCGTGCGCGAGCTCTAGTAATTGGTCCAGTATATGTAGCAGTAGGGGCTGTGGGTGTAACAATGGTATTGATGTCCTCATCAACAACGTTCTATTGACTACTTCAGTTTGTCCATCAGTTTGGGGGTGACAAGTAGTACTAAAAAGCAGTTTAGTCCCCAACTTAGCCCATAAACATCTCCAAAAGTGGCTAAGAAATTTAGTATCACGATCTGAAACAATAGTATTTGGCACACCATGCAAGCGAATAATTTCACGAAAGAACAAATCAGCAACATTAACAACATCATCGCTTTTATGACATGGTATAAAGTGTGCCATTTTCGAGAACGGAGCTAGCTGGAATGCATAGTATAGCGACGAGACAATGCATCAGCAATAACATTTTCTTTTCCCTTCTTGTGTTTAATGACATAAGGAAAAGTCTCAATGAATTCAACCCATTTAGCATGTCTACTATTCAGTTTAGCTTGACTTTTAATATGTTTCAAAGATTCATGATCAGAATGTATAACAAATTCTTTGGGCCATAAATAATGTTGCCATGTTTCTAAAGTCCGAACAAGAGCATATAATTCTTTATCATAAGTAGAATAATTCAGACTAGGCCCACTCAATTTTTCAGAAAAGTATGCAACAGGTTTGCCATCTTGTAATAACACACCTCCTAATCCAATTCCACTAGCATCACATTCAAGCTCAAAAGTCTTATTAAAATCAGGAAGTTGGAGTAAAGGAGCATGTGTCAACTTATCTTTCAATACCATGAAGGCTTCTTCCTGTGCGGTACCCCAAACAAAAGGCACATCCTTCTTTGTAAGCTCGTTGAGAGGTGCAGCAATGGTGCTGAAATCTCTCACAAAATGCCTATAGAATCCAGCGAGGCCAAGAAAACTCCTCACTTGTGTGACCGTTTTGGGCTGCGGCCAACTCTCAATAGCTTCAATCTTGGCTTTGTCAACTTCAATTCCCTGTGGAGTAACAACATAGCCAAGAAAAGATACTCGGTCAGTGCAAAAGGTGCACTTCCCAAGGTTACCAAACAAACGTGCATCACGTAGAGCAATAAAAACGGCACGTAAATGTTCCAAATGTTCTTCCAAAGATCTGCTATAAATCAGTATATCATCAAAATAGACTACCACAAATCGTCCAATGAAAGCACGTAAAACTTCGTTCATTAGTCTCATGAAAGTACTAGGCGCATTAGTTAACCCAAAAGGCATGAGTAACCACTCATATAATCCAAACTTAGTTTTAAATGTTGTTTTCCATTCATCCCCCAATTTCATACGAATTTGATGGTATCCACTACGCAAATCAACTTTGGAGAATATTGTAGAGCCACTCAATTCATCAAGCATATCATCTAGCCTAGGAATAGGATGACGATAACGAATAGTAATATTATTAATGCCTCTACAATCAACACACATACGCGATGTACCATCCTTTTTCGGCACTAGAATAATAGGAACAGCACAAGGACTAAGGGATTCGCGTATATAACCTTTGTCAAGAAGCTCTTGTACTTGACGCATAATCTCCTTCGTCTCCTCTGGATTGGTACGGTATGGCGCATGGTTTGGCAGTGAAGCACCGGGAATTAAGTCGATCTGATGCTCAATCCCTCGAATAGGTGGTAATCCCGGTGGCACGTCTTGTGGAAACACGTCAGCGAACTCCTGCAAAATGTTAGTGATAGTAGGAGGCAAAGAGGAAGGCACGTCCTCGAATGAAAATAATGCCTCTTTGCACACAAAAGCGTAGCAAACAGATTTGCTGAAATCTAGCTCATCAATATCAGATTTGGTGGCAAATAAACATGCACTTTTCAATTTAATTTCAGAAGCAACACTAGATGGTTTATTATTAGGCTTCATTTGTTGCTCAAATTCTTTTGCCACAATCTGATTTTCACTCTTATTCTTCTCTTGTTTTGCTTTATTAGCTCTATTAATATCATCTTTCAAAATAGAATCAGGAGTCATAGGAAGCAAAGTAATATTTTTATCCTTATGAACAAGAGTATACTAATTGTTTCTACCATGGTGTACAGAATTTTTATCAAATTGCCATGGTCTACCAAGTAATAAGGAACATGCTTGCATAGGTACCACATCACAATCAACATAATCAGCATATGTAGATATACTAAAATGCACACGAACAGTACGTGTTACCTTAACCTTGCCGCTGTTGTTGAACCATTGGATGTAGTAAGGATGTGGATGTGGTCCTGTGGAGAGAGAAAGCTTCTCCACCATCTCCATGCTAGCCAAGTTGTTGCAGCTCCCTCCGTCTATGATGACGCGCACAAAACGTTCCTTCACAACTCCCTTGGTATGGAACAAATTGTGCCTCTGATTTTGCTCAGCTTGTGTGACCTGCACACTCAAAACACGTTGAGAAACTAAACATTCATACCTGTCAGTGTCTTCAGGAGCCATGTATTGCGTCTCATGATCAGAATCATCTCCACCATGTTCTTCACGTGTAATAAGAGCCAAAGTCTCCTCATCATAGTCACTAGCGGACTCATATCCACCATCCGCGGTAGCAATCATCACACGCGGAGATTTGCATTCTCTCGCATAATGACCTCCTCCCTTACAACGATGACAAATAATATCACTTGTGTGCCCTGTTGATGCCATGGAAGAAGAAGAACTCCGTGCAGGCCCCGCAGGTGCGCTCTTGGCAGATAATGGTGGTTGTGCCTGTTTTCTTGTATCACGACTGGAGGAGGCACCTAATTGAGGTGTTGGTGTAGTTGAAGTAGAAGATGCATGCGGTGTCCATGATGAAGGTCGGCCTGCAGAAAAGTTAGTTCGCGCCAATGCTTGTCGATCCTGCACTTCACGTTTAGCTTTACAAGCAAGATGGAATAAACGAGTGATATTAGTATACTCCTTATAGTCTAGAATGGTCTGAATCTCTCTATTTAATCCACCCAGAAAACGTGCAAGCATAGCTTCATTCTCCTCAACAATACCACATCTAATCATGCCAGTTTGTAATTCCTGATAATATTCTTCTACAGAATTTTTTCCTTGTCTTAAGCGCTGCAATTTTTGAAGTAATTCACGTTGATAATATGGTGGAACCCAACGAGTACGCATAGCAGTTTTCAAAGCAGCCCAAGTAGCTGGAACAGGATATAATCTACAATGTTCAGACCACCAAACACATGCAAAGCTAGTGAAAGCACAAACAGCAGCAGGAACACGTCTCTCCTCAGGATATTGTAAACATGTAAATTGTTGTTCAGTTTCTAACTCCCAAGTAAGATATATATCAGGAACATATCTACCCTCAAATGGTGGAATATTCAATTTCAGTTTAGGGAGATGGTCATGATCTTGTACCTGAGGGGGAGCCCTAACATTGCCATTATTTGCATGTGGACGACCTGGTGGTTGTGGTGCTGGTGGTTGCACGTAGTTCTGATGTTGATCAACCTCATCCTCGTAATCTCCCACATAATCATCTTCCTCGGTACCAGCAGCAGTAGTAGCAGGAGCCAAAGAAGCACCAACAGCAGTAGCAGCGGCACCAAAATTTTGTCCTAGCTCAATAGGAACACGCTGAGCTCGTCCATACTGATTCGGAAGGGGGCGTAATTGTTGTCGTTGCAGAGGTGCGATAGGTGCAGCCGGCGGTGGTTGTGGGAAATGCGCGAGCAATTCATCAAACTTGCTATCAAGCTTTGTTTCAAACGTCTTCTCAATGCCATCTATCTTCTCCATGGCCTCGTCAAATCTGTTTAGCACATCTTGCACCTGTCCACTCATCATTTGCTGAAATTTATCATGTAGCTGTTTGTTCGTCAGGTTCTCCCAATCAGTCTCATCGGCTTGTGATCCTACCATGGTTAGCAGCAAATAGAAACACAGAAGAATATGATCCTACAAAGTACTAAGAAGTGGTGGTGGTGTATCACAAACCCGTCAAGCAAATCTCAAATTCTTACCAGTTCTTACCCAGCAGCAGGCGGTGATCGGCAACCGTTGTAGTCAAAACTCTCAAAGCTTGGATAGAGCGATTACCAGGGAGAGTCCAACGCACGACGCAGATGTATGTGGAGCTGGGAAGGCTTATAATATGGTAGCAAAAAGGGTCAGCAATAATCAATTCAGAGATGCAAAGTTGAATAAACGCTTAACGACGGTACTGTGCTGGTCCTAGGCTAGACTGTGCTAGAGACGCGAGCCTAGAACACCAACAAAATCACGGCGCGACACGTAAACAAGGGAGGAGCACACTCTGAATTTTTTTCTCTTTTTTTTCCTTTTTTTTGCACATTTTTTTCCTCTTTTTTTTTGCTCCGCAACAAATTTTTTTCGAAAAAGTCTACAAATGGTCTAAAAACTGCCTAGCCAGAATTTTCCAGACTTAGTTTTTTTTTTGAAATTGGAACTATTTTTCTTCTGCGGATGGCTCGGAAATTGGGGAGTCCTCCGCTGTCACGACTCGGAGTATCGCGTGATCTGGAAATCGAAAACAATGCAACAATTACTGGACTCGGACTAGGACTGGTGGCGGAGATGAATCTGGTGGAACTCGGACTGGTGGCAGAGATGAATCTGGTGGAACTCGGACTGTTGGCGGAGATGAATCTGGTGGAACTCGGACTGGTGGCGGATATATGTTGCAGGTGGACTCGGATGGGCGTGATGGCGGCGGATATGTGGTGGCGTATATGGATTCGGATTGGCGGTGAATATGTGGTGGTGGTATATGGCAGCGGCGACGTGACAACCTGTGAACAGAACTCGAAACTCTAAAAGACTAGATGCTAAGACCAGCAACTTGACACGACGATGCAACCGCAAATTCAACAAAGCAAATACAGAAAAGATTATGCAAAGGCTCAGATTGGTTCGGATGGGATGAACTAACCCTAAATTTTTTTGGCTTTTTCGTGGACTATAGGTATGAAGAACAGACTCGATCTAAACTATTGTTACACCCACAGCCCCTACTGCTACATATACGGGACCAATTACTAGAGCTCGCGCACGCCAATTAAATTATTAGGTACTTTCGTTTCTTGGTAATGATTCTAATGTTCATGAGAATATGATGCTGCCTAAATTGGATACATTTGTTTTGCTTACAAATGAAGGGCCTAGCTTGGAGAAGGATGAACATTGGAGCAAGAACAAGCATGGAGATGATGCCATGCACAAGGGGAACAAGAACGGAGTTACAAGTGATGATTTCAGGACTTTGAAGCCACCATAATGGGTGCATGAAGCCTTGGACGAAATATACAAGATGCCACTTCATAAATTTCGTCCCGAGGCTATTATAGGTGTTGCGTCACCTTTTTATTGGGCCAGGCCCATGTAATTTCGAAATACATAAGTATAGGCTATTTTTAGAGTCCGTATGTGTGGGGAAACAAGAGATAGGGTTGATTTCGGACCCCTCCACCAAGGGCCACGAAATTCCCCCTCTCCTCCTCCATATATACAGCCCTTAGGGCACCGTTTAGACTTTGGGTTTTGTTTAGATTAAAAGTTCGCCATAGTTGCAACTTCGCGTACTTCGTTTGTGTTCAACGACCAGACAAAGGCGTCACAGAACCCCACCTTGATCAATAAAGCTTTCATCTTATATTCGCAATATCCAGATTGCAATCTCAGTTTCTTGCTTGTTCTTCGTTTGCTCGCAGGAAACAGACCCTCGTGGTCAGGTTGATCCTGCTCCGGCGTGGTCAATAACCTCTCGGAGTTGGTTTAGCGATTGCTAAGGCGCGACGTCCTCGCACGTTCGTAGTCGGATCGTCAAAGTCGACTTCCACCAAAGCGAAATCCATCATCTCATCGAAAGACGGGGCACCTTTGCCTCTATCAAGTGGTATCAGATTTCCAGGTTGCTCGGTGAGATTTTACAGTTTTTCGTAGTTTAGATCGAGTCTGTTCTTCATACCTATAGTCCACGGAAAAGCCAAAAAAATTAGGGTTAGTTCATCCCATCCGAACCAATCTGAGCCTTTGCATAATCTTTTCTGTATTTGCTTTGTTGAATTTGCGGTTGCATCGTCGTGTCAAGTTGCTGGTCTTAGCGTCTAGTCTTTTAGAGTTTCGAGTTCTGTTCACAGGTTGTCACGTCGCCGCTGCCATATATCACCACCGCATCATCATCGTCGCTGTTGCCATATTCACCGCCAATCCGAATCCATATACGCCACCACATATCCGCCGCCATCACGCCCATCCGAGTCCACCTGCAACATATATCTGCCACCAGTCCGAGTTCCACCAGATTCATCTACGCCACCAGTCCGAGTTCCATCAGATTCATCACCGCCACCAGTCCTAGTCCGAGTCCAGTAATTGTTGCATTGTTCTCGATTTCCAGATCACGCGATACTCCGAGTCGTGACAGAGAAGGACTCCCCAATTTCCGAGCCATCCGCAGAAGAAAAATAGTTCCAATTTCAAAAAAAAAAAACTAAGTCTGGAAAATTCTGGCTAGGCAGTTTTTAGACCATTTGTAGACTTTTTCGGAAAAAATTTGCTGCGGAGCAAAAAAAAAAGTGCAAAAAAAAAAGTGCAAAAAAAAGAGAAAAAAAATTCAGAGTGTGCTCCTCCCTTGTTTACGTGCCGCGCCGTGATTTTGTTGGTGTTCTAGGCTCGCGTCTCTAGCACAGTCTAGCCTAGGACCAGCATAGTACCGTCGTTGAGCGTTTATTCAACTTTGCATCTCTGAATTGATTATTGCTGACCCTTTTTGCTACCATACTATAAGCCTTCCCAGCTCCACATACATCTACGTCGTGTGTTTGACTCTCCCTGGTAATCGCTCTATCCAAGCTTTGAGAGTTTTTGACTACAACGGTTGCCGAACACCGCCTGCTGCTGGGTAAGAACTGGTAAGAATTTGAGATTTGCTTGACGGATTTGTGACACCCACCACCACCTCTTGTTAGTAGTCTGTAGGATCATATTCTTGTGTGTTTCTATTGCTGCTAACCATGCCAGGATCACAAGCCGACGAGACTGACTGGGAGAACATGACGAATAAGGAATTGCATGATAAATTTCAGCAAATGATGAGTGGACAGGTGCAAGATGTGCTAAACAGATTTGAAGAGGCCATGGAGAAGATAGATGGCATGGAGAAGACGTTCGAAACAAAGCTCGATAACAAGTTCAATGAATTGCTCGCGCGTCTTCCACCACCACCACCCGCTGCACCTAACGCACCTCTCCAACAACAACAACAACAACAACGCATCCTTTCGAATCAGTATGGACGAGCGAAGCGTGTTCCTATTGAGGATGGCCAAACTTCTGGTGCTGCTGTTCATGTTGTTGATGCTTCTTTGGCCCCTGCTACTGCTGCTGCTGGTACCCAGGAGGATGATGAGTATGCGGGCGATTATGAGGATGAGGTTGATCAAAATCAGCACTACGTGCAGCCACCACCACCACCACCACCACCAGGTCGACCTCAGGTATATATTCGTAATGGTAGGCCTGCACCACCACCTCAGGTACGAGATGATGTCCATATTCCTAAACTGAAATTGAATATTCCACCATTTGAGGGTAGATATGTTCCTGATATATATCTTACTTGGGAGTTAGAAACTGAGCAACGATTTACATGTTTACAATATCCTGAGGAGAGACGAGTTGCTGCTGCTGTTTGTGCTTTCACTAGTTTTGCATGTGTATGGTGGTCTGAACATTGTAGATTATATCCTATTCCAACTACTTGGGCTGCTTTGAAAACTGCTATGCATACTCGTTGGGTTCCACCATATTATCAACGTGAATTGCTTCAAAATTACAGCGCTTAAGACAAGGAAAAAATTCTGTAGAAGAATATTATCAGGAATTACAAACTGGCATGATTAGATGTGGTATTGTTGAGGAGAATGAAGCTATGCTTGCACGTTTTCTGGGTGGATTAAATAGAGAGATTCAGACCATTCTAGACTATAAGGAGTATACTAATATCACTCGTTTATTCCATCTTGCTTGTAAAGCTGAACGTGAAGTGCAGGATCGACAGGCATTGGCGCGGACTAACTTTTCTGCAGGTCGACCTTCATCATGGACACCACGTGCATCATCTACTTCCACACGTTCTGCTACACCGGCGCCTCCGTCGGCTGCCACCTCCAACCGTGATACAATAAAGCAGGCACAATCACCACTATCTGCCAAGAGCACACCTTCTGGGCCTGCAAAGAGCTCTTCTTCATCCATGGCATCAACAGGGCAAACACATGATATTATTTGTCGACGTTGCAAGGGTGGAGGTCATTATGCGAGAGAATGCCCATCTAAGCGTGTGATGATTGTTACTGAGGATGGTGGGTATGAGTCCGCTAGTGACTATGATGAGGAGACTTTGGCTCTTATTACACGTGACGAACACGGTGGAGACGATTCTGATCATGAGACGCAATACATGGCTCCTGAAGATGCTGACAGGTATGAATGTTTAGTTGCTCAACGTGTTTTGAGTGTGCAGGTTACACAAGCTGAGCAAAATCAGAGGCATAATTTGTTCCATACAAAGGGAGTTGTGAAGGAACGTTCTGTTCGCGTGATCATAGATGGAGGGAGTTGCAACAACTTGGCTAGCATGGAGATGGTGGAGAAGCTATCTCTCACCACAAGACCACATCCACATCCTTACTACATCCAATGGTTCAACAACAGCGGCAAGGTTAAGGTAACACGTACTGTTCGTGTACATTTTAGTATCTCTACATATGCTGATTATATTGATTGTGATGTGGTACGTATGCAAGCATGTTCCTTATTACTTGGTAGACCATGGCAATTTGATAAAAATTCTATTCACCATGGTAGAAACAATCAGTATACTCTTGTTCATAAGGATAAAAATATTACTTTGCTTCCTATGACTCCTGATTCCATTTTGAAAGATGATATTAATAGAGCTAATAAAGCAAAACAGGAGAAAACTAAGAGTGAAAATCTGATTGTGGCAAAAGAATTTGAGCAACAAATGCAGCCTAATAATAATAAACAATCTAGTGTTGCTTCTGAAATTAAATTGAAAAGTGCATGTTTACTTGCCACCAAATCTGATATTGATGATCTAGATTTTAGCAAATCTGTTTGCTATGCTTTTGTGTGCAAAGAGGCATTATTTTCATTCGAGGACGTGCCTTCCTCTTTGCCTCCTGCTGTCACTAACATTTTGCAGGAGTTCGCTGACGTCTTTCCACAAGACGTGCCACCGGGATTACCACCTATTCGCGAGATTGAGCATCAAATTGACTTAATTCCCGGTGCATCATTACCCAACCGTGCACCATACCGTACCAATCCAGAGGAGACGAAGGAGATTATGCGTCAAGTACAAGAACTGCTCGACAAAGGTTATATACGCGAATCCCTTAGTCCTTGTACTGTTCCTATCATTTTAGTGCCGAAAAAGGATGGTACGTCGCGTATGTGCGTTGATTGTAGAGGCATTAATAATATTACTATTCGTTATCGTCATCCTATTCCTAGGCTAGATGATATGCTTGATGAATTGAGTGGCTCTACAATATTCTCCAAAGTTGATTTGCGTAGTGGATACCATCAAATTCGTATGAAATTGGGAGATGAATGGAAAACAGCATTTAAAACTAAGTTTGGATTATATGAGTGGTTAGTCCTGCCTTTTGGGTTAAGTAATGCACCTAGTATGAGGTTAATGAACGAAGTTTTACGTGCTTTCATTGGACGATTTGTGGTAGTTTACTTTGATGACATATTGATTTATAGCAAATCTTTGGAGGAACATTTGGAACATTTACGTGCTGTTTTTATTGCTCTACGTGATGCACGTTTGTTTGGTAACCTTGGAAAGTGCACCTTTTGCACCGACCGAGTATCTTTTCTTGGCTATGTTGTTACTCCACAAGGAATTGAAGTTGATAAAGCCAAGATTGAAGCTATTGAGAGTTGGCCGCAGCCCAAAACGGTCACACAAGTGAGGAGTTTCCTTGGCCTCGCTGGATTCTATAGGCGTTTTGTGAGAGATTTCAGCACCATTGCTGCACCTCTCAATGAGCTTACAAAGAAAGATGTGCCTTTTCTGTGGGGTACCGCACAGGAAGAAGCCTTCACGGTATTGAAAGATAAGTTGACACATGCTCCTTTACTCCAACTTCCTGATTTTAATAAGACTTTTGAGCTTGAATGTGATGCTAGTGGAATTGGATTAGGAGGTGTGTTATTACAAGATGGCAAACCTGTTGCATACTTTTCTGAAAAATTGAGTGGGCCTAGTCTGAATTATTCTACTTATGATAAAGAATTATATGCTCTTGTTCGGACTTTAGAAACATGGCAACATTATTTATGGCCCAAAGAATTTGTTATACATTCTGATCATGAATCTTTGAAACATATTAAAAGTCAAGCTAAACTGAATCGTACACATGCTAAATGGGTTGAAATCATTGAGACTTTCCCTTATGTCATTAAACACAAGAAGGGAAAAGAAAATGTTATTGCTGATGCATTGTCTCGTCGCTATACTATGCTTTCACAACTTGACTTCAAAATATTTGGTTTGGAGACCATCAAAGATCAATATGTGCATGATGCTGATTTTAAAGATGTAATGCAGAATTGTAAAGAAGGAAGAATGTGGAACAAGTTTGTCGTTAACGATGGATTTGTGTTTCGTGCTAACAAGCTATGCATTCCAGCTAGCTCCGTTCGTCTTTTGTTGTTGCAGGAGGCGCATGGAGGAGGATTAATGGGACACTTTGGCGTGAAGAAGACAGAGGACGTACTTGCTACACATTTCTTTTGGCCAAAGATGAGACGGGATGTTGAGCATTTTATTGCTCGCTGCACTACATGTCAAAAAGCTATGTCACGACTCAATCCTCATTGTTTATATATGCCTTTGCCTGTACCTAGTGTTCCTTGGGAGGATATATCTATGGACTTTGTTTTAGGTTTACCTCGAACAAAGAAGGGGAGGGATAGCATATTTGTTGTCGTGGATAGATTCTCGAAAATGGCACACTTTATACCATGTCATAAAAGCGATGATGCTGTTAATGTTGCTGATTTGTTCTTTCGTGAAATTATTCGCTTGCATGGTGTGCCAAATACTATTGTTTCAGATCGTGATACTAAGTTTCTTAGCCACTTTTGGAGATGTTTATGGGCTAAGTTGGGGACTAAACTGCTTTTTAGTACTACTTGTCACCCCCAAACTGATGGACAAACTGAAGTAGTCAATAGAACGTTGTCTACTATGCTTAGGGCTGTTTTGAAGAATAATAAGAAAATGTGGGAGGAATGCTTGCCTCATATTGAATTTGCTTATAATCGTTCATTGCATTCTACTATTAAGATGTGCCCTTTTGAAGTTGTGTATGGTTTCCTACCTCGTGCACCTATTGATTTGTTGCCTCTTCCATCTTCGGAGAAGGTCAATTTTGATGCTAAACAACGTGCTGAATTGATTTTAAAAATGCATGAGTTAACTAAGGAAAACATTGAGCGTATGAATGCTAAATATAAACTTGCTGGAGATAAGGGTAGAAAACATGTTGTGTTTGCACCTGGAGATCTTGTTTGGTTACATTTGCGTAAGGATAGATTTCCTGATTTGCGCAAATCAAAGCTAATGCCACGTGCTGATGGTCCCTTTAAGGTGTTAGAGAAAATAAATGATAATGCATATAAACTTGAGCTGCCTGCAGATTTTGGGGTTAGTCCCACTTTTAACATTGCAGATTTGAAGCCTTATTTGGGTGAGGAAGATGAGCTTCCGTCGAGGACGACTTCATTTCAAGAAGGGGAGGATGATGAGGACATCAATACCATTGTTACACCCACAGCCCCTACTGCTACATATACGGGACAAATTACTAGAGCTCGCGCACGCCAATTAAATTATCAGGTACTTTCGTTTCTTGGTAATGATTCTAATGTTCATGAGAATATGATGCTGCCTAAATTGGATACATTTGTTTTGCTTACAAATGAAGGGCCTAGCTTGGAGAAGGATGAACATTGGAGCAAGAACAAGCATGGAGATGATGCCATGCGCAAGGGGAACAAGAACGGAGTTACAAGTGATGATTTCAGGACTTTGAAGCCACCATAATGGGTGCATGAAGCCTTGGACGAAATATACAAGATGCAACTTCATAAATTTCGTCCCGAGGCTATTATAGGTGCTGCGTCACCTTTTTATTGGGCCAGGCCCATGTAATTTCGAAATACATAAGTATAGGCTATTTTTAGAGTCCGTATGTGTGGGGAAACAAGAGATAGGGTTGATTTCGGACCCCTCCACCAAGGGCCACGAAATTCCCCCTCTCTTCCTCCATATATACAGCCCTTAGGGCACCGTTTAGACTTTGGGTTTTGTTTAGATTAAAAGATCGCCATAGTTGCAACTTCGCGTACTTCGTTTGTGTTCAACGACTAGACAAAGGCGTCACAGAACCCCACCTTGATCAATAAAGCTTTCATCTTATATTCGCAATATCCAGATTGCAATCTCAGTTTCTTGCTTGTTCTTCGTTTGCTCGCAGGAAACAGACCCTCGTGGTCAGGTTGATCCTGCTCCGGCGTGGTCAATAACCTCTCGGAGTTGGTTTAGCGATTGCTAAGGCGCGACGTCCTCGCACGTTCGTAGTCGGATCGTCAAAGTCGACTTCCACCAAAGCGAAATCCATCATCTCATCGAAAGACAGGACACCTTTGCCTCTATCAGCATCAATGGAAGGTCCGTCAAGGTCATCATCGATGGAGGTAGTTGCCACAACTTGGCAAGTGAAGAACTATGCTCCAAGCTTCAATTGGTCAAGAGGAAGCGCCCACACCCCTACAAGGTTTAATGGCTAAGTGACTCCGGCACTATACGGGTTGAGCATACGGTCCAAGTATCCTTCAAAATTGGTGCATATGAAGACACTTTGGAGTGTGATGTGGTCCCAATGACCGTTTGCCACCTCCTTCTTGGTCGACCATGGAAATTCGACCGTGGTGTCGTCCACAATGGGCGTACCGATCACTATAGCTTCAAGATGAAAGGAAAGGAATATGTGCTACGACCCATGTCTCCTAGTCAAGTGATAGCCGACAAGCAAGCCACCCACCATAGAGAGAAGAGTGAGAAAGTGATCCACCAAAACATGAGTGAGAGCAACAAGCCAAACTTGAGTGCCTCTTCGCCTAGAGAGAAAAACCTCATACTATTTGCCACAAAAAGTGAGATGAGAGAAGTGTGTGAGAACCCATCGAGTGTGATGCACTTTGTCCTTGTGTGCAAGGATGGAGAACCAAAAACTAACACCACTCACGAGCTACCTTTGGTGTTTCAATCTCTTTTGCAGGAATTTCAAGATGTTTTCCCCAATGAGCTACCTCCGGGTCTACCTCCTCTACGAGGCATTGAGCATCGAATCGACCTCATCCCCGGAGCGCCACTTCCAAACAAAGATCCATACTGTGTTAATCCCGAAGAAACCAAGGAGATTCAACGGCAAGTACAACAACTAATCGACAACGGTCATGTACGTGAAAGCTTAAGCCCTTGTGCCGTTCCGGTTATACTTTTGCCTAAGCCCGATGGAAGTTTCCGCTTGTGTTCCGATTGTAGACCTATAAATGCTATCACCATTCGCTATAGGCATCCCATTCCTCGCTTAGATGCTATGCTTGATGAACTTAGTGGAGCCAACTTTTTCTCAAAAATTGATCTTAAAAGTGGCTATTATCAAATCCGCATACAAGAAGGTGATGAATGAAAAACTGCTTTCAAAACAAAATTTGGCTTATATGAGTGGTTAGTCATGCCTATGGGTTTATCGGAGGCTCCCGGTACTTTTGTGCGTGTCATGCATCATGTACTTCAACCTTACATTGGATTCTTTGTTGTCGTTTACTTCGATGATATTCTTGTGTTTAGCAAAACCATGAAAGAGCATCTTGATCATGTTAGGCTTGTTTTGCAGACACTTCGCAAGGAAAGTCTTTATGCAAACATGAAAAAGTGCACATTTGGTGTTGACAAAGTGGTTTTCTTGGGTTTCCTTGTCTCTTCCAAGGGTGTCCATGTTGATGACACTAAAATTGAAGCAATTAAAAGTTGGCCCCAACCCACCAATTTGCAACAAGTGAGAAGCTTTCTTGGTCTTGCGGGTTTTTATCGTCGCTTTGTGAAAAACTTTAGCACTATTGCCGCCCCTTTACATGCTTTGAGTAAGAAGAATGCTCCTTTTGTTTGGGGATCTTTGCAATCAACCGCTTTTGATGAGCTCAAATCTTTGCTTACTCATGCTCCGATTCTTGCTTTGCCCAACTTTGACAAAACTTTTGAGGTTCATTGTGATGCAAGTGGTACCGAAATTGGCGGAGTTTTGATGCAAGAAAAATGAGCAATTGCATATTTTAGTGAAAAACTATCCAGTGCTCAACTTAACTATCCCATCTATGACAAAGAATTGTATGCTTTAATGCGTGTCCTACATGTTTGGGAACATTATCTTAGACCTCATGAGTTTGTCATACATACCGATCATGAAACACTTAAATACTTAAAAGGACAAACTAAGTTGAACAAGCGTCATGCCAAATGGAGTTAATTTATTGAATCTTTCCCATATGTGATCAAGTACATTAAGGGTAAGGAAAATGTAGTTGCCGATGCACTTTCACGCATATGCACGCTTGTCACTAAACTTGAGTTGAATGTTATTGGCTTTGAGCACATAAAAGACTTGTATGCTAATGATCCATTTTTTGCACCTCATTATGCTAAATGTTTGATGCATACATCTTGGGAACAATATTACATCAAGGATGGTTATCTTATGAGAGCTAACAAACTATGCATTCCCGAGTCTTCTCTTCGTTTGCTCCTTTTGCAAGAGGCTCATGGAGGCGGACTCATGGGACATTTTGGACGCGACAAGACTTTCGCCACGCTCTCCAAGAACTACTTTTGGCCCAAGATGTTCCGCGACGTCTCACGCTTCACCACCAGATGCTCTACATGTCGCAAGGCTAAGTCCAAAGCTCAGTCTCATGGTCTTTACATGCCTCTTCCTATTCCTTATCAACCTTGGGAAGACATTAGTATGGATTTTGTACTTGGTTTGCCTAGAACTCAAAATGGAAAGGATTCCGTGTTTGTTGTTGTGGACCGATTTTCTAAGATGGCACATTTCATTCCTTGCAACAAGATAGACGATGCTTCACATATTGCAAATCTCTTTTGTAGGGAAATCTTGCGCCTCCATGGAGTACCAAAGACAATCGTCTCCGACCGCGACATCAAGTTCTTGAGTTACTTTTGGAAGACTCTATGCGCCAAGCTCGGAATCAAGCTCTTGTTCTCATCCGCATACCATCCTCAAACCGACGGCCAAACGGAGGTGACAAACCGGACACTATCCACTCTACTTCGCGTGTTGATCAAGAAGAACATCAAGGAGTGGGAGGCGTGTCTATCCATCGCCGAGTACACCTACAACCGTGCAAGACATTTGACTACCGGCAAGTCCCCCTTAGAGGTAGTCTACGGCTTCAACCCGTTGTCCCCATTGGACATTCTACCTCTCCCTCTACAAGAGCGCACCAACATGGTTGCGAGTGCACGAGAAAGCTACATCAAGAAGATGCATAAAGATACAAGGACCATCATCGAGCGCCAAGTACATCGACTAGCGACCAAGCTCAACGTCAACAAACAACCAATGATCTTCAACATAGGTGATCTCGTGTGGCTACACCTTCGCAAGGACCGCTTCCCCAACAAACGCAAGTCCAAACTACTACCTCGAGCCGATGGACCATTCAAGGTGCTAGCACGCTACAACGACAACGCCTACAAGATTGAACTCCCACGAGACAAGTACAACATGAGCGACATCTTCAACGTCAAAGACCTCTCGCCTTTCCATGGTGATGAAGATTTTGATCCGAGGTCGGATCTTTCCCAAGGGAGGGGAGACGATGCGGAGCATCCTTCCATCATCTCCATGGACTCTACATCGACACATCCAACCCCACAAGGACCCATGACAAGAGCTAGAGCACGTGCTTTGGAAACCGAGGTGAACTCCTTCCTACTAGACTTGCATATGGACACAAATGGAACATGTCTACTACCTCACCAAAATATGCTATGCCTCCTTAGGTATGAAGTGGAACATCACCAAGAAGCTCAGGAGCATCCCCAAGGAGAAGGAGAACCACCCCAAGGCCATACGGAACAAGACGGAGTGCAACCGCAGCAAAACAGCAAGTCCCAGGTGACCCCGTGCGCACGGGCCCCCGAGACCCCGTGCCCACGGGCTACACAGGAAACAGGCGCTGGAGCACCCCGTGCGCACGGGCCTGTACCGTGCCCATGGGACCCCCGTGCGCATGGGCCTCCCAGGATGGCCGGCTGAGATGGCTTCTTTGGCTCCACTTCTTCTCCTTCGACCCCAAGGCTATATATTCCGTACCTAGGGCCATGTTTAGGGTTAGCAAAGTATTAGATGAGATCTTGGTGAGCTTTGCTCCATTACCTTCCCTCTTTGAGGATCAAGACCCCATAGGGAAGAATCTTTGAGGATTTCAAGAGCTCCATTGGAAGAAGTGATAGAGGCAAAGGTGTCCCGTCTTTCGATGAGATGATGGATATCGCTTTGGTGGAAGTCGACTTTGACGATCCGACTACGAACGTGCGAGGACATCGCGCCTTAGCAATCGCTAAACCAACTCCGAGAGGTTATTGACCACGCCAGAGCACGATCAACCTGACCACGAGGGTCTGTTTCCTGCGAGCAAACGAAGAACAAGCAAGAAACTGAGATTGCAATCTGGATATTGCGAATATAAGATGAAAGCTTTATTGATCAAGGTGGGGTTCTGTGACGCCTTTGTCTGGTCGTTGAACACAAACGAAGTACGCGAAGTTGCAGCTATGGCGAACTTTTAATCTAAACAAAACCCAAAGTCTAAACGGTGCCCTAAGGGCTGTATATATGGAGGAAGAGAGGGGAATTTCGTGGCCCTTGGTGGAGGGGTCCGAAATCAACCCTATCTCTTGTTTCCCCACACATACGGACTCTAAAAATAGCCTATACTTATGTATTTCGAAATTACATGGGCCTGGCCCAATAAAAAGGTGACGCAGCACCTATAATAGCCTCTGGACGAAATTTATGAAGTGGCATCTTGTATATTTCATCCAAGGCTTCATGCACTCTTATGGTGGCTTCAAAGTCCTGAAATCATCACTTGTAACTCCGTTCTGGTTCCCCTTGCGCATGGCATCATCTCCATGCTTGCTCTTGCTCCAATGTCCATCCTTCTCCAAGCTAGGCCCTTCATTTGTAAGCAAAACAAATGTATCCAATTTAGGCAGCATCATATTCTCATGAACATTAGAATCATTACCAAGAAACGAAAGTACCTGATAATTTAATTGGCGTGCGCGAGCTCTAGTAATTGGTCCAGTATATGTAGCAGTAGGGGCTGTGGGTGTAACAATGGTATTGATGTCCTCATCATCCTCCCCTTCTTGAAATGAAGTCGTCCTCGACGGAAGCTCATCTTCCTCACCCAAATAAGGCTTCAAATCTGCAATGTTAAAAGTGGGACTAACCCCAAAATCTGCAGGTAGCTCAAGTTTATATGCATTATCATTTACTTTTTCCAACACCTTAAAGGGACCAGCAGCACGTGGCATTAGCTTTGATTTGCGCAAATCAGGAAATCTATCCTTACGCAAATGTAACCAAACAAGATCTCCAGGTGCAAATACAACATGTTTTCTACCCTTATCTCCAGCAAGTTTATATTTAGCATTCATACGCTCAATGTTTTCCTTAGTTAACTCATGCATTTTTAAAATCAATTCAGCACTTTGTTTAGCATCAAAATTAACCTTCTCCGAAGATGGAAGAGGCAACAAATCAATAGGTGCACGAGGTAGGAAACCATACACAACTTCAAAAGGGCACATCTTAGTAGTAGAATGCAATGAACGATTATAAGCAAATTCAATATGAGGCAAGCATTCCTCCCACATTTTCTTATTATTCTTCAAAACAGCCCTAAGTATAGTAGACAATGTTTTATTGACTACTTCAGTTTGTCCATCAGTTTGGGGGTGACAAGTAGTACTAAAAAGCAGTTTAGTCCCCAACTTAGCCCATAAACATCTCCAAAAGTGGCTAAGAAACTTAGTATCACGATCTGAAACAATAGTATTTGGCACACCATGCAAGCGAATAATTTCACGAAAGAACAAATCAGCAACATTAACAACATCATCGCTTTTATGACATGGTATAAAGTGTGCCATTTTCGAGAATCTATCCACGACAACAAATATGCTATCCCTCCCCTTCTTTGTTCGAGGTAAACCTAAAACAAAGTCCATAGATATATCCTCCCAAGGAACACTAGGTACAGGCAAAGGCATATATAAACCATGAGGATTGAGTCGTGACTTAGCTTTTTGACCTGTAGTGCAGCGAGCAATAAAACGCTCAACATCCCGTCTCATCTTTGGCCAAAAGAAATGTGTAGCAAGTACGTCCTCCGTCTTCTTCACGCCAAAGTGTCCCATTAATCCTCCTCCATGCGCCTCCTGCAATAACAAAAGACGAACGGAGCTAGCTGGAATGCATAGCTTGTTAGCACGAAACACAAATCCATCGTTAACGACAAACTTGTTCCACATTCTTCCTTCTTTACAATTCTGCATTACATCTTTAAAATCAGCATCATGCACATATTGATCTTTGATGGTCTCCAAACCAAATATTTTGAAGTCAAGTTGTGAAAGCATAGTATAGCGACGAGACAATGCATCAGCAATAACATTTTCTTTTCCCTTCTTGTGTTTAATGACATAAGGGAAAGTCTCAATGAATTCAACCCATTTAGCATGTCTACGATTCAGTTTAGCTTGACTTTTAATATGTTTCAAAGATTCATGATCAGAATGTATAACAAATTCTTTGGGCCATAAATAATGTTGCCATGTTTCTAATGTCCGAACAAGAGCATATAATTCTTTATCATAAGTAGAATAATTCAGACTAGGCCCACTCAATTTTTCAGAAAAGTATGCAACAGGTTTGCCATCTTGTAATGACACACCTCCTAATCCAATTCCACTAGCATCACATTCAAGCTCAAAAGTCTTATTAAAATCAGGAAGTTGGAGTAAAGGAGCATGTGTCAACTTATCTTTCAATACCGTGAAGGCTTCTTCCTGTGCGGTACCCCACAGAAAAGGCACATCTTTCTTTGTAAGCTCATTGAGAGGTGCAGCAATGGTGCTGAAATCTCTCACAAAACGCCTATAGAATCCAGCGAGGCCAAGGAAACTCCTCACTTGTGTGACCGTTTTGGGCTGCGGCCAACTCTCAATAGCTTCAATCTTGGCTTTATCAACTTCAATTCCCTGTGGAGTAACAACATAGCCAAGAAAAGATACTCGGTCGGTGCAAAAGGTGCACTTTCCAAGGTTACCAAACAAACGTGCATCACGTAGAGCAATAAAAACAGCACGTAAATGTTCCAAATGTTCCTCCAAAGATTTGCTATAAATCAATATGTCATCAAAGTAAACTACCACAAATCGTCCAATGAAAGCACGTAAAACTTCGTTCATTAACCTCATGAAAGTACTAGGTGCATTAGTTAACCCAAAAGGCATGACTAACCACTCATATAATCCAAACTTAGTTTTAAATGCTGTTTTCCATTCATCTCCCAATTTCATACGAATTTGATGGTATCCACTACGCAAATCAACTTTGGAGAATATTGTAGAGCCACTCAATTCATCAAGCATATCATCTAGCCTAGGAATAGGATGATGATAACGAATAGTAATATTATTAATGTGATGAGGACATCAATACCATTGTTACACCCACAGCCCCTACTGCTACATATACTGGACCAATTACTAGAGCTCGCGCACGCCAATTAAATTATCAGGTACTTTCGTTTCTTGGTAATGATTCTAATGTTCATGAGAATATGATGCTGCCTAAATTGGATACATTTGTTTTGCTTACAAATGAAGGGCCTAGCTTGGAGAAGGATGGACATTGGAGCAAGAGCAAGCATGGAGATGATGCCATGCGCAAGGGGAACCAGAACGGAGTTACAAGTGATGATTTCAGGACTTTGAAGCCACCATAAGAGTGCATGAAGCCTTGGACGAAATATACAAGATGCCACTTCATAAATTTCGTCCAGAGGCTATTATAGGTGCTGCGTCGCCTTTTTATTGGGCCAGGCCCATGTAATTTCGAAATACATAAGTATAGGCTATTTTTAGAGTCCGTATGTGTGGGGAAACAAGAGATAGGGTTGATTTCGGACCCCTCCACCAAGGGCCACGAAATTCCCCCCCTCTCTTCCTCCATATATACAGCCCTTAGGGCACCGTTTAGACTTTGGGTTTTGTTTAGATTAAAAGTTCGCCATAGCTGCAACTTCGCGTACTTCGTTTGTGTTCAACGACCAGACAAAGGCGTCACAGAACCCCACCTTGATCAATAAAGCTTTCATCTTATATTCGCAATATCCAGATTGCAATCTCAGTTTCTTGCTTGTTCTTCGTTTGCTCGCAGGAAACAGACCCTCGTGGTCAGGTTGATCGTGCTCCGGCGTGGTCAATAACCTCTCGGAGTTGGTTTAGCGATTGCTAAGGCGCGACGTCCTCGCACGTTCGTAGTCGGATCGTCAAAGTCGACTTCCACCCAAGCGATTTCCATCATCTCATCGAAAGACGGGACACCTTAGCCTATATCAAGTGGTATCAGAGCATGACCAAGACCGCTTACGGATCCCCACCTTTATCAAATAAACTTGTGTGTGTTTTGAGTCAGGTATGTCTGTGCAGTCCGAATCTGAATCCAGAACGTGAGAGACTTGGACTCTATCTTCTCTTGGGCCAAAAGTGACGTGAGAGAACTTTTTGGACAGCAAATAAACATCTCTTTCTTCCTTATCTTCATATGTGGATTGTACAAATGTCCCATACACCTGCAATTAGACAAAACACAAAAGTGTGTGAAGTATTTTTGTTCTGGATAACATAAATAGATTATTGAATAGTTTGCACTAGAAATCACCTGACAAATATGCATATATGCAATATTTTTGGTCATATCCAAGGTAGCCATGTCCTCATCATAATGCCTCTACAATCAATGCACATACGCGACGTACCATCCTTTTTTGGCACTAAAATGATAGGAATAGCACAAGGACTAAGGGATTCGCGTATATAACCTTTGTCGAGCAGTTCTTGTACTTGACGCATAATCTCCTTCGTCTCCTCGGGATTGGTACGGTATGGTGCACGGTTGGGTAATGATGCACCGGGAATTAAGTCAATTTGATGCTCAATCCCGCGAATAGGTGGTAATCCCGGTGGCACGTCTTGTGGAAAGACGTCAGCGAACTCCTGCAAAATGTTAGTGACAGCAGGAGGCAAAGAGGAAGGCACGTCCTCGAATGAAAATAATGCCTCTTTGCACACAAAAGCATAGCAAACAGATTTGCTAAAATCTAGATCATCAATATCAGATTTGGTGGCAAGTAAACATGCACTTTTCAATTTAATTTCAGAAGCAACACTAGATTGTTTATTATTATTAGGCTGCATTTGTTGCTCAAATTCTTTTGCCACAATCTGATTTTCACTCTTAGTTTTCTCCTGTTTTGCTTTATTAGCTCTATTAATATCATCTTTCAAAATGGAATCAGGAGTCATAGGAAGCAAAGTAATATTTTTATCCTTATGAACAAGAGTATACTGATTGTTTCTACCATGGTGAATAGAATTTTTATCAAATTGCCATGGTCTACCAAGTAATAAGGAACATGCTTGCATAGGTACCACATCACAATCAATATAATCAGCATATGTAGAGATACTAAAATGTACACGAACAGTACGTGTTACCTTAACCTTGCCGCTGTTGTTGAACCATTGGATGTAGTAAGGATGTGGATGTGGTCTTGTGGTGAGAGATAGCTTCTCCACCATCTCCATGCTAGCCAAGTTGTTGCAACTCCCTCCATCTATGATCACGCGAACAGAACGTTCCTTCACAACTCCCTTTGTATGGAACAAATCATGCCTCTGATTTTGCTCAGCTTGTGTAACCTGCACACTCAAAACACGTTGAGCAACTAAACTGATAGAGGCGGGGGTGTCCCGATCTTTCGATGAGATGATAACTATCGATTTGGTGAAGATGACTTTGACGATCCGACTACAAACGTGCACGACGTTGCGCCTTAGCAATCGCTAAACCAACTCTGAGAGGTTATTGACCACGCCGGAGCACAATCAACCTAACCACGAAGGTCTATTCCTGCAAGCAATCGAAGAACAAGCAAGAATATGATAAAAGCAATCTGAATATTGCGAGTATATATGAAGTATTGATAAAGGTGGGGATCCGTAAGCGGTCTTGGTCTGGTCGTTGGACACAAACGAAGTACACGAAGTTGCAATGGCTAACTTTTAACTAAACAAATCCCCAGGAAAAGCTACTAGATGGATCTACTTATATAGGAGCAAGGGGTGGCGGCCAAGGAGGTGGGAGGACGTCCCAAGGCAGCCTAAAACTAAATCTAGGTCGTACAAGGCCAATGGGCCCAAGTGGAGGTGATGTAACACCTTTGGACTTGTAGTTTGACTCGGATTCTGCTGCAGCATCAGATTGTTTCGTCCACAACTCAACGCTCCGGACGAATTTGAAGGTGATTCCAATTGGGTTGGAAAGTGCACGAAATCTAGTTTCCAACAAAAAAAGAATCACCCAATTCGGAGTCCGTATGAAAAACTTGTGTGCGTTTTGAGTCAGGTACGTCTGTGCAGTCCGAATCTGAATCCAGAACGTGAGAGACTTGGACTCTATCTTCTCTTGGGCCAAAAGTGACGTGAGAGAACTTTTTGGACAGCAAATAAACATCTCTTTCTTCCTTATCTTCATATGTGGATTGTACAAATGTCCCATACACCTGCAATTAGACAAAACACAAAAGTGTGTGAAGTATTTTTGTTCTGGATAACATAAATAGATTATTGAATAGTTTGCACTAGAAATCACCTGACAAATATGCATATATGCAATATTTTTGGTCATATCCAAAGTAGTCATGTCCTCATCATCCTCCCCTTCTTGAAAATAAAGCCGTCCTCGGCGTTGCTTAATCTGAAATGTGGCTAACAAAAGAGACAAGGTGTACATGTTGTATATGTATATGTCATCCATTTTTACTTCCCTTGATTTTTGCATATATGACACATGAATAGATGAGTAACTTGCATAGTTCATAAAATCTAAAGCCAAAAAATTAGCACAAGAAGTAGAAGGCATGAAAATATTGCAACTCAGTTTGCACATATAAGTGAAGCTCTTATTCATTTCAAAAGATTGACAATGTTCATCATTAAACCATCCCAACATTGGTGAATAAACCTTACTTGCATCAAATTTACATGCTACAACATGCTTAAACAAGCAAATATGCAATAAGTCATTCAACACAGAATCATCACCAAGATTAGAGGTCATATCAAAATGATTAAACATTGGTTCTTTTGCATCAATAGTTAATTCAATGGGTGCACTCAAAATTGTTGGTATTTCAGTTGTTTGATCACATGGCAAAGTCAAATTATCAACGTAGTCCTCTAAAATAGGTGGTGTGATCAAAGTAGTGGGTAGCTCATCAGATGGTGCATTCAAATTGACAAGGCATTCATCATTCTCATGTAGAGATGGAAGATCAGTACCTTTGTCATTAGCTCTTATGATCAACTCAGATGATGTAGCCACTCTCGGGGGCGATGTGTCACATGGTGGAGGTGATGTAGTCCTGACAACAACGGATGTGGTTGTCATAGTATGCCTAGTAGTTGAAGGAAGAATCATATCAACTCTTGGAATGTGCACCATGCGCTTGTTCTCCTCGTGGCCAACATGTTGTTTTATTTCCTGTTCAGCTTTGCAAGCAAGATGAAACAAATGGTCCATAGGATAACACTCTTCATGAATTAGTATCTCTTGAATATCACGGTTTAATCCTCCCCAAAATCTATCCATAAAATTATCTTCACTTTCTTCTAAAGAGGAATGCAACAAGGTAGTTTGTAAATCATCATAATATTTTGTTACAGTTTCACTACCTTGTTTTAAGTGTTGCAACTTCTTAATCATGTCACGAGTATAATAAGCAGGGACGAAAGTATGTCGCATGGCAAGTTTCAAATCATCCCAAGTAGTAGGTATATAATCAGGGTGTAACCGACAATATTCACTCCACCAAACCAAAGCATAACCAGTGAAAGAACCAACCGCAACCTTAACCTTTTTATGTTCATCGAAATTATGGGAAGCAAATATATTTTTTATGTCGAACTCCCATTCAATATATAAAGCAGGTTTAAAACGGCCATTAAATGGTGGTATAGATACATTAACCTGATCATGTGCATTTGGATGTTTGTGCACCTCTCGTGACGGTTGTGGTATTTGCAAAGGTGGTGGCACGTCTCCCGCGATCGACAAAGCCCATGAATTGACTCTGGATCCTGTCATGATTAGTAGAACAAGAAACAAAACCCAGAAATAATGTTCCTATAACTACTAGGATGTGGTGGTAAAATGCTCACAGTAAAGCAAATATCAATGTCTTACAAGTTCTTACCATGCAGCAGGCGGTGATCGGCAACCAGCGGTGTCAAGTAACTCCAAATATTGAGTAAAGCGATTGCCAGGGGAGCGTACGTATACACGGTGTAGAAATATGTGGAGCTGGGTTGGCTATATATGGTAGCAAAAGATTAGCAATGATCAATTCAAAGATGCAATGTTGAATAAACGCTCAACGACGGTACTGTGCTGGTCCTAGGCTAGACCGGACTAGAGACGCGAGCCTAGAACACTAATGAGGTCACGGCGTAGCACAACTAGCATCAATGAAGGATACTAAGTAGCTCTTGACAGCAAGAATAAGTGAAGATCACAACAGCAGTGAAGATAATGATGAAAAACAACTGCCAAGCAGGATATACAACAACTTTGTCTCCAACTTTCCTCTGAAAAAGTTTGTGCCGATTTTTTTGATTTTTTTCTCCTTTTTTTTCTCTGACTTTTTTTTCTCTTTTTTTCTCTCGTTTTTTCTCTCTCTTTTTTTTCTCCCTCTTTCCAAAACAAACTAGATAAGATGCAGATTGGATCAAGTGAAGATGTGAACGATCTCAACTATTATTATGACAATGAATGGTGGGTAGCACGTGGTGGAAATTGATGGATGGGTGGTGGACAGCGGAAGAGATAATGATGCAGCGGTGGCGTGACTAATGTGAACAGAACTCGAAACTCTAAACGAACTAGACACTAAGACCAGCAACTCGACACGACGATGCAACCGATAATTCAACTATGCAAGCAATGAAAAGAAAATTGCAAAGGCTCAGACTGGCTTGGACCAAGGATGAATAGATCTAACTCTTTTTTGTGGCTTTTTCTTGGACAATACGTAAGAAAATAAATCTAATATAGGAAAACTGGAAATTCTCACCGAGCAACCTGAAAACTGATACCACTTGATAAAGGCGGGGGTGTCCCGATCTTTCGATGAGATGATAACTATCGATTTGGTGAAGATGACTTTGACGATCCGACTACAAACGTGCACGACGTTGCGCCTTAGCAATCGCTAAACCAACTCTGAGAGGTTATTGACCACGCCGGAGCACAATCAACCTAACCACGAAGGTCTATTCCTGCAAGCAATCGAAGAACAAGCAAGAATATGATAAAAGCAATCTGAATATTGCGAGTATATATGAAGTATTGATAAAGGTGGGGATCCGTAAGCGGTCTTGGTCTGGTCGTTGGACACAAACGAAGTACACGAAGTTGCAATGGCTAACTTTTAACTAAACAAATCCCTAGGAAAAGCTACTAGATGGATCTACTTATATAGGAGCAAGGGGTGGCGGCCAAGGAGGTGGGAGGACGTCCCAAGGCAGCCTAAAACTAAATCTAGGTCGTACAAGGCCAATGGGCCCAAGTGGAGGTGATGTAACACCTTTGGACTTGTAGTTTGACTCGGATTCTGCTGCAGCATCAGATTGTTTCGTCCACAACTCAACGCTCCGGACGAATTTGAAGGTGATTCCAATTGGGTTGGAAAGTGCACGAAATCTAGTTTCCAACAAAAAAAGAATCACCCAATTCGGAGTCCGTATGAAAAACTTGTGTGCGTTTTGAGTCAGGTATGTCTGTGCAGTCCGAATCTGAATCCAGAACGTGAGAGACTTGGACTCTATCTTCTCTTGGGCCAAAATGACGTGAGAGAACTTTTTGGACAGCAAATAAACATCTCTTTCTTCCTTATCTTCATATGTGGATTGTACAAATGTCCCATACACCTGCAATTAGACAAAACACAAAAGTGTGTGAAGTATTTTTTTTCTGAATAACATAAATAGATTATTGAATAGTTTGCACTAGAAATCACCTGACAAATATGCATATATGCAATATTTTTGGTCATATCCAAAGTAGTCATGTCCTCATCATAAACATTCATACCTGTCAGCATCTTCAGGAGCCATGTATTGCGTCTCATGATCAGAATCGTCTCCACCGTGTTCGTCACGTGTAATAAGAGCCAAAGTCTCCTCATCATAGTCACTAGCGGACTCATACCCACCATCCTCAGTAACAATCATCACACGCTTAGATGGGCATTCTCTCGCATAATGACCTCCACCCTTGCAACGTCGACAAATAATATCATGTGTTTGTCCTGTTGATGCCATGGATGAAGAAGAGCTCTTTGCAGGCCCAAAAGGTGTGCTCTTGGCAGATAGTGGTGATTGTGCCTGCTTTATTGTATCACGGTTGGAGGTGGCAGCCGACGGAGGCGCCGGTGTAGCAGAACGTGTGGAAGTAGATGATGCACGTGGTGTCCATGATGAAGGTCGACCTGCAGAAAAGTTAGTCCGCGCCAATGCCTGTCGATCCTGCTTTACAATGCCTGCACGTTCAGCTTTACAAGCAAGATGGAATAAACGAGTGATATCAGTATACTCCTTATAGTCTAGAATGGTCTGAATCTCTCTATTTAATCCACCCAGAAAACGTGCAAGCATAGCTTCATTCTCCTCAACAATACCACATCTAATCATGCCAGTTTGTAATTCCTGATAATATTCTTCTACAGAATTTTTTCCTTGTCTTAAGCGCTGTAATTTTTGAAGCAATTCACGTTGATAATATGGTGGAACCCAACGAGTACGCATAGCAGTTTTCAAAGCAGCCCAAGTAGCGGGAATAGGATATAATCTACAATGTTCAGACCACCATACACATGCAAAACTAGTGAAAGCACAAACAGCAGCAGCAACCCGTCTCTCCTCGGGATATTGTAAACATGTAAAACGTTGTTCAGTTTCTAACTCCCAAGTAAGATATATATCAGGAACATATCTACCCTCAAATGGTGGAATATTCAATTTCAGTTTAGGAATATGGACATCATCTCGTACCTGAGGTGGTGGTGCAGGCCTACCATTACGAATATATACCTGAGGTCGACCTGGTGGTGGTGGTGCTGGTGATGAGGACATGACTACCTTGGATATGACCAAAAATATTGCATATATGCATATTTGTCAGGTGATTTCTAGTGAAAACTATTCAATAATCTATTTATGTTATCCAGAACAAAAATACTTCACACACTTTTGTGTTTTGTCTAATTGCAGGTGTATGGGACATTTGTACAATCCACATATGAAGATAAGGAAGAAAGAGATGTTTATTTGCTGTCCAAAAAGTTCTCTCACGTCACTTTTGGCCCAAGAGAAGATACAGTCCAAGTCTCTCACGTTCTGGATTCAGATTCGGACTGCACAGACGTACCTGACTCAAAACGCACACAAGTTTTTCATACGGACTCCAAATTGGGTGATTCTTTTTTGTTGGAAACTAGATTTCGTGCACTTTCCAACCCAATTGGAATCACCTTCAAATTCGTCCGGAGCGTTGAGTTGTGGACAAAACAATCTGATGCTGCAGCAGAATCCGAGTCAAACTACAAGTCCAAAGGTGTTACATCACCTCCACTTGGGCCCATTGGCCTTGTACGACCTAGATTTAGTTTTAGGCTGCCTTGGGACGTCCTCCCACCTCCTTGGCCGCCACCCCTTGCTCCTATATAAGTAGATCCATCTAGTAGCTTTTCCTTGGGATTTGTTTAGTTAAAAGTTAGCCATTGCAACTTCGTGTGCTTCGTTTGTGTCCAACGACCAGACCAAGACGACTTTTCGGATCCCCACCATTATCAATACTTCATACATATTCGTGATATTCAGATTGCTTTTATCATATTCTTGCTTGTTCTTCGATTGCTTGTAGGAATAGACCTTCGTGGTCAGGTTGATCGTGCTCCGGCGTGGTCAATAACCTCTCGGAGTTGGTTTAGCGATTGCTAAGGCACAACGTCGTTGCACGTTTGTAGTCGGATCGTCAAAGTCGTCTCCACCAAATCGATAGTTATCATCTCATCGAAAGATCGGGACACCCCGCCTCTATCAAGTGGTATCAGTTTTCAGGTTGCTCGGTGAGATTTTATAGTTTTTCATAGTTTAGATCGCATCTGTCATTCATACCTACAGTCCATGATAAAGCCACAAAAAAAAGTTAGATCTGTTCATCCTTTATCCAAGCCAGTCTGAGCCTTTGCAATTTTCTATTCATTGCTTGCATAGTTGAATTATCGGTTGCATCGTCGTGTCAGTTGCTGGTCTTAGTGTCTAGTTCCTTTAGAGTTTCGAGTTCTGTTCACATTAGTCACGCCGCCGCTGCATCATTATCTCTTCCGCTGTCCACCACCCATCCATCAATTTCCACCACGTGCTACCCACCATTCATTGTCATAATAATAGTTGAGATCGTTCACATCTTCGCTTGATCCAATCTGCGTCTTATCTAGTTTGTTTTGGAAAGAGGGAGAAAAAAAGAGAGAGAAAAAACGAGAAAAAAAAGAGAAAAAAAGTCAGAGAAAAAAAATCAAAAAAATCGGCACAAACTTTTTCAGAGGAAAGTTGGAGACAAAGTTGTTGTATATCCTGCTTGGCAGTTGTTTTTCATCATTATCTTCACTGCCGTTGTGATCTTCACTTATATCTTGCTGTCAAGAGCTACTTAGTATCCTTCATTGATGCTAGTTGTGCTACGCCGTGACCTCATTAGTGTTCTAGGCTCGCGTCTCTAGTCCGGTCTAGCCTAGGACCAGCACAGTACCGTCGCTGAGCGTTTATTCAACATTGCATCTTTGAATTGATTATTGCTAATCTTTTGCTACCATATATAGCCAACCCAGCTCCACATATTTCTACACCGTGTATACGTACGCTCCCCTGGCAATCGCTTTACTCAATATTCAGAGTTACTTGACACCGCTGGTTGCCGATCACCGCCTGCTGCATGGTAAGAACTTGTAAGACATTGATATTTGCTTTACTGTGAGCGTTTTACCACCACATCCTAGTAGTTATAGGAACATTATTTTTGGGTTTTGTTTCTTGTTCTACTAATCATGACAGGATCCAGAGTCAATTCATGGGCTTTGCCGATCGCGGGAGACGTGCCACCACCTTTGCAAATACCACAACCGTCACGAGAGGTGCACAAACATCCAAATGCACATGATCAGGTTAATGTATCTATACCACCATTTAATGGCCGTTTTAAACCTGCTTTATATATTGAATGGGAGTTCGACATAAAAAATATATTTGCTTCCCATAATTTCGATGAACATAAAAAGGTTAAGGTTGCGGTTGGTTCTTTCACTGGTTATGCTTTGGTTTAGTGGAGTGAATATTGTCGGTTACACCCTGATTATATACCTACTACTTGGGATGATTTGAAACTTGCCGTGCAACATACTTTCGTCCCTGCTTATTATACTCGTGACATGATTAAGAAGTTGCAACACTTAAAACAAGGTAGTGAAACTGTAACAAAATATTATGATGATTTACAAACTACCTTGTTGCATTCCTCTTTAGAAGAAAGTGAAGATGATTTTATGGATAGATTTTGGGGAGGATTAAACCGTGATATTCAAGAGATACTAACTCATGAAGAGTGTTATCCTATGGACCATTTGTTTCATCTTGCTTGCAAAGCTGAACAGGAAATAAAACGACGTGTTGGCCACGAGGAGAACAAGCGCACGGTGCACATTCCAAGAGTTGATATGATTGTTCCTTCAACTACTAGGCATACTATGACAACCACATCCGTTGTTGTCAGGACTACATCACCTCCATCATGTGACACATCGCCCCCGAGAGTGGCTACATCATCTGAGTTGATCATAAGAGGTAATGACAAAGGTACTAATCTTCCATCTCTACATGAGAATGATGAATGCCTTGTCAATTTGAATGCACCATCTGATGAGCTACCCACTACTTTGATCACACCACCTATTTTAGAGGACTACGTTGATAATTTGACTTTGCCATGTGATCAAACAACTGAAATACCAACAATTTTGAGTGCACCCATTGAATTAACTATTGATGCAAAAGAACCAATGTTTAATCATTTTGATATGACCTCTAATCTTGGTGATGATTCTGTGTTGAATGACTTATTGCATGTTTGCTTATTTAAGCATGTTGTAGCATGTAAATTTGAAGCAAGTAAGGTTTATTCACCAATGTTGGGATGGTTTAATGATGAACATTGTCAATCTTTTGAAATGAATAAGAACTTCACTTATATGTGCAAACTGAGTTGCAATATTTTCATGCCTTCTACTTCTTGTGCTAATTTTTTGGCTTTAGATTTTATGAACTATGCAAGTTACTCATCTATTCATGTGTCATATATGCAAAAATCAAGGGAAGTAAAAATGGATGACATATACATATACAACATGTACACCTTGTCTCTTTTGTTAGCCACATTTCAGATTAAGCAACGCCGAGGACGGCTTTATTTTCAAGAAGGGGAGGATAATGAGGACATGACTACCTTGGATATGACCAAAAATATTGCATATATGCATATTTGTCAGGTGATTTCTAGTGCAAACTATTCCATAATCTATTTATGTTATCCAGAACAAAAATACTTCACACACTTTTGTGTTTTGTCTAATTGCAGGTGTATGGGACATTTGTACAATCCACATATGAAGATAAGGAAGAAAGAGATGTTTATTTGCTGTCCAAAAAGTTCTCTCACGTCACTTTTGGCCCAAGAGAAGATACAGTCCAAGTCTCTCACGTTCTGGATTCAGATTCGGACTGCACAGACGTACCTGACTCAAAACGCACACAAGTTTTTCATACGGACTCCGAATTGGGTGATTCTTTTTTTGTTGGAAACTAGATTTCGTGCACTTTCCAACCCAATTGGAATCACCTTCAAATTCGTCCGGAGCGTTGAGTTGTGGACGAAACAATCTGATGCTGCAGCAGAATCCGAGTCAAACTACAAGTCCAAAGGTGTTACATCACCTCCACTTGGGCCCATTGGCCTTGTACGACCTAGATTTAGTTTTAGGCTGCCTTGGGACGTCCTCCCACCTCCTTGGCCGCCACCCCTTGCTCCTATATAAGTAGATCCATCTAGTAGCTTTTCCTGGGGATTTGTTTAGTTAAAAGTTAGCCATTGCAACTTCGTGTACTTCGTTTGTGTCCAACGACCAGACCAAGACCGCTTACGGATCCCCACCTTTATCAATACTTCATATATACTCGCAATATTCAGATTGCTTTTATCATATTCTTGCTTGTTCTTCGATTGCTTGCAGGAATAGACCTTCGTGGTTAGGTTGATTGTGCTCCGGCGTGGTCAATAACCTCTCAGAGTTGGTTTAGCGATTGCTAAGGCGCAACGTCGTGCACGTTTGTAGTCGGATCGTCAAAGTCATCTTCACCAAATCGATAGTTATCATCTCATCGAAAGATCGGGACACCCCCGCCTCTATCAGTTTAGTTGCTCAACGTGTTTTGAGTCAAACTACAAGTCCAATGGTGTTACATCACCTCCACTTGGGCCCATTGGCCTTGTACGACCTAGATTTAGTTTTAGGCTGCCTTGGGACGTCCTCCCACCTCCTTGGCCGCCACCCCTTGCTCCTATATAAGTAGATCCATCTAGTAGCTTTTCCTTGGGATTTGTTTAGTTAAAAGTTAGCCATTGCAACTTCGTGTGCTTCGTTTGTGTCCAACGACCAGACCAAGACCACTTTTCGGATCCCCACCATTATCAATACTTCATACATATTCGCGATATTCAGATTGCTTTTATCATATTCTTGCTTGTTCTTCGATTGCTTGTAGGAATAGACCTTCGTGGTCAGGTTGATCGTGCTCCGGCGTGGTCAATAACCTCTCGGAGTTGGTTTAGCGATTGCTAAGGCACAACGTCGTTGCACGTTTGTAGTCGGATCGTCAAAGTCGTCTCCACCAAATCGATAGTTATCATCTCATCGAAAGATCGGGACACCCCGCCTCTATCAGCTGGTGGCTGCACGTAGTGCTGATTTTGATCAACCTCATCCTCATAATCGCCCGCATACTCATCATCCTCCTGGGTACCAGCAGCAGCAGTAGCAGGGGCCAAAGAAGCATCAACAACATGAACAGCAGCACTAGATGTTTGGCCATCCTCAATAGGAACACGCTTCGCTCGTCCATACTGATTCGAAAGGATGCGTTGTTGTTGTTGTTGTTGTTGTTGTTGTTGGAGAGGTGCGTTAGGTGCAGCGGGTCGTGGTGGTGGAAGACGCGCGAGCAATTCATTAACTTGTTATTGAGCTTTGTTTCGAACGTCTTCTCCATGCCATCTATCTTCTCCATGGCCTCTTCAAATCTGTTTAGCACATCTTGCACCTGTCCACTTATCATTTGCTGAAATTTATCATGCAAATCCTTATTCGTCATGTTCTCCCAGTCAGTCTCGTCGGCTTGTGATCCTGGCATGGTTAGCAGCAATAGAAACACACAAGAATATGATCCTACAGACTACTAACAAGAGGTGGTGGTGGGTGTCGCAAATCCGTCAAGCAAATCTCAAATTCTTACCAGTTCTTACCCAGCAGCAAGCGGTGATCGGCAACCGTTGTAGTCAAAAACTCTCAAAGCTTGGATAGAGCGATTACCAGGGAGAGTCAAACGCACGACGTAGATGTATGTGGAGCTGGGAAGGCTTATAATATGGTAGCAAAAAGGGTCAGCAATAATCAATTCAGAGATGCAAAGTTGAATAAACGCTCAACGACGGTACTGTGCTGGTCCTAGGCTAGACTGTGCTAGAGACGCGAGCCTAGAACACCAACAAAATCACGGCGCGACACGTAAACAAGGGAGGAGCACACTCTGAATTTTTTTCGCTCTTTTTTTTTGCGCTCCTTTTTTTTTGCGCTCCTCTTTTTTTTTTGCGAAAAATCACTACAATGGCGAGTGTCTCAAAACTCTTCCCTCGTCAAACTGATAGGATGGGCACGGAAATTTTTTTTCACTTTTTTTTTCGGAAATTAGGGCAGCGACGACGAGAAAGTGCGACCAAAAAATCACTATGATGGCACGTGGCTCAAAAGACTCAGAAAAGCCTAAAAATAGGATAGGGAAAAAAAAATTGCCCGTGAAAATTTTGGCCTAAAAACTGCCCGGGGGTCTCCAGACTCTTTTTTTTTCCTAGACCTACGCAGGCAAGGAAACACGAATCGGAATTTAGATTGATCTCAAGAACAAACCTAATATGAGAAGAACTCGGATTGGTGGTGGATATATGGTTGTGGTATATGGCAGCGGTGGTGGTATATGGTAGCGGTGGTGGTATATGGATACAGATTGGTGGTGGTATATGGATACGGATTGGTAGTGGTATATGGATATGGATTCAGAGCGGTGGCGGATAAGCAAAAGTGGTAGATGGGCGATGATGATGGTGCGGCGGCGGCGTGACAACTTATGACCAGAACTCGAAACTCTAAAAGACTAGACTCTAAGACCAGCAACTTGACACGACGATGCAACCGCAAATTCAACAAAGCAAAAACCCTAAAAAGATTATGCAAAGGCTCAGATTGGTTCGGATATGATGAACTAACCCTAATTTTTTTTTGTGGCTTTTTCGTGGACTGTAGGTATGAAGAACAGACTCGATCTAATCTACGAAAAACTGTAAAATCTCACCGAGCAACCTGGAAATCTGATACCACTTGATAGAGGCAAAGGTGTCCCGTCTTTCGATGAGATGGTGAATTTCGCTTTGGTGGAAGTCGACTTTGACGATCCGTCTACGAACGTGCGAAGACATCGCGCCTTAGCAATCGCTAAACCAACTCCGAGAGGTTATTGACCACGCCGGAGCACGATCAACCTGACCACGAGGGTCTGTTTCCTGCGAGCAAACAAAGAACAAGCAAGAAACTGAGATTGCAATCTGGATATTGCGAATATAAGATGAAAGCTTTATTGATCAAGGTGGGGTTCTGTGACGCCTTTGTCTGGTCGTTGAACACAAACGAAGTACGCGAAGTTGCAACTATGGCGAACTTTTAATCTAAACAAAACCCCAAAGTCTAAACGGTGCCCTAAGGGCTGTATATATGGAGGAAGAGAGGGGGAATTTCGTGGCCCTTGGTGGAGGGGTCCAAAATCAACCCTATCTCTTGTTTCCCCACACATACGGACTCTAAAAATAGCCTATACTTATGTATTTCAAAATTACATGGGCCTGGCCCAATAAAAAGGTGACGCAGCACCTATAATAGCCTCGGGACGAAATTTATGAAGTGGCATCTTGTATATTTCGTCCAAGGCTTCATGCACCCATTATGGTGGCTTGAAAGTCCTGAAATCATCACTTGTAACTCCGTTCTGGTTCCCCTTGCGCATGGCTTCATCTCCATGCTTGTTCTTGCTCCAATGTCCATCCTTCTCCAAGCTAGGCCCTTCGTTTGTAAGCAAAACAAATGTATCCAATTTAGGTAGCATCATATTCTCATGAACATTAGAATCATTACCAAGAAACGAAAGTACCTGATAATTTAATTGGCGTGCGCGAGCTCTAGTAATTGGTCCAGTATATGTAGCAGTAGGGGTTGTGGGTGTAACAATGGTATTGATGTCCTCATCAGGAGATGGGTTGGCTATATATGGTAGCATCAAATTGGTGAATAAACATTACTTGCATCAAATTTACATGCTACAACATGCTTAAACAAGCAAATATGCAATAAGTCATTCAACACAGAATCATCACCAAGATTAGAGGTCATATCAAAATGATTAAACATTGGTTCTTTTGCATCAGTAATTAATTCAATGGGTGCACTCAAAATTGTTGGTATTTCAGTTGCTTGATCACATGGCAAAGTCAAATTATCAACGTAGTCCTTTAAAATAGGTGGTGTGATCAAAGTAGTGGGTAGCTCATCAGATGGTGCATTCAAATTGACAAGGCATTCATCGTTCTCATGTAGAGATGGAAGATCAGTACATTTGTCATTACCTCTTATGATCAACTCAGATGATGTAGCCACTCTCGGGGGCGATGTGTCACATGGTGGAGGTGATGTAGTCCTGACAACAACGGATGTGGTTGTCATAGTATGCCTAGTAGTTGAAGGAACAATCATATCAACTCTTGGAATGTGCACCGTGCGCTTGTTCTCCTCGTGGCCAACACGTTGTTTTATTTCCTGTTCAGCTTTGCAAGCAAGATGAAACAAATGGTCCATAGGATAACACTCTTCATGAATTAGTATCTCTTGAATATCACGGTTTAATCCTCCCCAAAATCTATCCATAAAATCATCTTCACTTTCTTCTAAAGAGGAATGCAACAAGGTAGTTTGTAAATCATCATAATATTTTGTTACAGTTTCACTACCTTGTTTTAAGTGTTGCAGCTTCTTAATCATGTCACGAGTATAATAAGCAGGGACGAAAGTATGTCGCATGGCAAGTTTCAAATCATCCCAAGTAGTAGGTATATAATCAGGGTGTAACCGACAATATTCACTCCACCAAACCAAAGCATAACCAGTGAAAGAACCAACCGCAACCTTAACCTTTTTATGTTCATCGAAATTAGGGGAAGCAAATATATTTTTTATGTCAAACTCCCATTCAATATATAAAGCAGGTTTAAAACGGCCATTAAATGGTGGTATAGATACATTAACCTGATCATGTGCATTTGGATGTTTGTGCACCTCTCGTGACGGTTGTGGTATTTGCAAAGGTGGTGGCACGTCTCCCGCGATCGACAAAGCCCATGAATTGACTCTGGATCCTGTCATGATTAGTAGAACAAGAAACAAAACCCAAAAATAATGTTCCTATAACTACTAGGATGTGGTGGTAAAACGCTCACAGTAAAGCAAATATCAATGTCTTACAAGTTCTTACCATGCAGCAGGCGGTGATCGGCAACCAGCGGTGTCAAGTAACTCCGAATATTGAGTAAAGCGATTGCCAGGGGAGCGTACGTGATAGAGGCAAAGGTGTCCCGTCTTTCGATGAGATGATGGAAATCGCTTTGGTGGAAGTCGACTTTGACGATCCGACTACGAACGTGCGAGGACGTCGCGCCTTAGCAATCGCTAAACCAACTCCGAGAGGTTATTGACCACGCCGGAGCACGATCAACCTGACCACGAGGGTCTGTTTCCTGCGAGCAAACGAAGAACAAGCAAGAAACTAAGGTTGCAATCTGGATATTGCGAATATAAGATGAAAGCTTTATTGATCAAGGTGGGGTTCTGTGACGCCTTTGTCTGGTCGTTGAACACAAACGAAGTACGCGAAGTTGCAGCTATGGCGAACTTTTAATCTAAACAAAACCCAAAGTCTAAACGACGCCCTAAGGGCTGTATATATGGAGGAAGAGGGGGGGAATTTCGTGGCCCTTGGTGGAGGGGTCCGAATTCAGCCCTATCTCTTGTTTCCCCACACATACGGACTCTAAAAATAGCCTATACTTATGTATTTCGAAATTACATGGGCCTGGCCCAATAATAAGGTGACGCAGCACCTATAATAGCCTCTGGACGAAATTTATGAAGTGGCATCTTGTATATTTCGTCCAAGGCTTCATGCACTCTTATGGTGGCTTCAAAGTCCTGAAATCATCACTTGTAACTCCGTTCTGGTTCCCCTTGCGCATGGCATCATCTCCATGCTTGCTCTTGCTCCAATGTCCATCCTTCTCCAAACTAGGCCCTTCATTTGTAAGCAAAACAAATGTATCCACTTTAGGCAGCATCATATTCTCATGAACATTAGAATCATTACCAAGAAACGAAAGTACCTGATAATTTAATTGGCGTGCGCGAGCTCTAGTAATTGGTCCAGTATATGTAGCAGTAGGGGCTGTGGGTGTAACAATGGTATTGATGTCCTCATCATCCTCCCCTTCTTGAAATGAAGTCGTCCTCGACGGAAGCTCATCTTCCTCGCCCAAATACGGCTTCAAATCTGCAATGTTAAAAGTGGGACTAACCCCAAAATCTGCAGGCAGCTCAAGTTTATATGCATTATCATTTACTTTCTCCAACACCTTAAAGGGACCAGCAGCACGTGGCATTAGCTTTGATTTGCGCAAATCAGGAAATCTATCCTTACGCAAATGTAACCAAACAAGATCTCCAGGTGCAAACACAACATGTTTTCTACCCTTATCTCCAGCAAGTTTATATTTAGCATTCATACGCTCAATGTTTTCCTTAGTTAACTCATGCATTTTTAAAATCAATTCAGCACGTTCTTTAGCATCAAAATTAACCTTCTCCGAAGATGGAAGAGGCAACAAATCAATAGGTGCACGAGGTAGGAAACCATACACAACTTCAAAAGGGCACATCTTAGTAGTAGAATGCAATGAACGATTATAAGCAAATTCAATATGAGGCAAGCATTCCTCCCACATTTTCTTATTATTCTTCAAAACAGCCCTAAGCATAGTAGACAATGTTCTATTGACTACTTCAGTTTGTCCATCAGTTTGGGGGTGACAAGTAGTACTAAAAAGCAGTTTAGTCCCCAACTTAGCCCATAAACATCTCCAAAAGTGGCTAAGAAATTTAGTATCACGATCTGAAACAATAGTATTTGGCACACCATGCAAGCGAATAATTTCACGAAAGAACAAATCAGCAACATTAACAGCATCATCGCTTTTATGACATGGTATAAAGTGTGCCATTTTCGAGAATCTATCCACGACAACAAATATGCTATCCCTCCCCTTCTTTGTTCGAGGTAAACCTAAAACAAAGTCCATAGATATATCCTCCCAAGGAACACTAGGTACAGGCAAAGGCATATATAAACCATGAGGATTGAGTCGTGACTTAGCTTTTTGACATGTAGTGCAGCGAGCAACAAAACGCTCAACATCCCGTCTCATCTTTGGCCAAAAGAAATGTGTAGCAAGTACGTCCTCCGTCTTCTTCACGCCAAAGTGTCCCATTAATCCTCCTCCATGCGCCTCCTGCAACAACAAAAGACGAACGGAGCTAGCTGGAATGCATAGCTTGTTAGCACGAAACACAAATCCATCGTTAACGACAAACTTGTTCCACATTCTTCCTTCTTTACAATTCTGCATTACATCTTTAAAATCAGCATCATGCACATATTGATCTTTGATGGTCTCCAAACCAAATATTTTGAAGTCAAGTTGTGAAAGCATAGTATAGCGACGAGACAATGCATCAGCAATAACATTTTCTTTTCCCTTCTTGCGTTTAATGACATAAGGGAAAGTCTCAATAAATTCAACCCATTTAGCATGTCTATGATTCAGTTTAGCTTGACTTTTAATATGTTTCAAAGATTCATGATCAGAATGTATAACAAATTCTTTGGGCCATAAATAATGTTGCCATGTTTCTAAAGTCCGAACAAGAGCATATAATTCTTTATCATAAGTAGAATAATTCAGACTAGGCCCACTCAATTTTTCAGAAAAGTATGCAACGGGTTTGCCATCTTGTAATAACACACCTCCTAATCCAATTCCACTAGCATCACATTCAAGCTCAAAAGTCTTATTAAAATCAGGAAGTTGGAGTAAAGGAGCATGTGTCAACTTATCTTTCAATACCGAGAAGGCTTCTTCCTGTGCGGTACCCCACAGAAAAGGCACATCTTTCTTTGTAAGCTCATTGAGAGGTGCAGCAATGGTGCTGAAATCTCTCACAAAACGCCTATAGAATCCAGCGAGGCCAAGGAAACTCCTCACTTGTGTGACCGTTTTGGGCTGTGGCCAACTCTCAATAGCTTCAATTTTGGCTTTATCAACTTCAATTCCCTGTGGAGTAACAACATAGCCAAGAAAAGATACTCGGTCGGTGCAAAAGGTGCACTTTCCAAGGTTACCAAACAAACATGCATCACGTAGAGCAATAAAAACAGCACGTAAATGTTCCAAATGTTCCTCCAAAGATTTGCTATAAATCAATATGTCATCAAAGTAAACTACCACAAATCGTCCAATGAAAGCACGTAAAACTTCGTTCATTAACCTCATGAAAGTACTAGGTGCATTAGTTAACCCAAAAGGCATGACTAACCACTCATATAATCCAAACTTAGTTTTAAATGCTGTTTTCCATTCATCTCCCAATTTCATACGAGTTTGATGGTATCCACTACGCAAATCAACTTTGGAGAATATTGTAGAGCCACTCAATTCATCAAGCATATCATCTAGCCTAGGAATAGGATGACGATAACGAATAGTAATATTATTAATGCCTCTACAATCAACGCACATACGCGACGTACCATCCTTTTTCGGCACTAAAATGATAGGAACAGCACAAGGACTAAGGGATTCGCGTATATAACCTTTGTCGAGCAGTTCTTGTACTTGACGCATAATCTCCTTCGTCTCCTCTGGATTGGTACAGTATGGTGCACGGTTGGGTAATGATACACCGGGAATTAAGTCAATTTGATGCTCAATCCCGCGAATAGGTGGTAATCCCGGTGGCACGTCTTGTGGAAAGACGTCAGCGAACTCCTGCAAAATGTTAGTGACAGCAGGAGGCAAAGAGGAAGGCACGTCCTCGAATGAAAATAATGCCTCTTTGCACACAAAAGCATAGCAAACAGATTTGCTAAAATCTAGATCATCAATATCAGATTTGGTGGCAAATAAACATGCACTTTTCAATTTAATTTAAGAAGCAACACTAGATTGTTTATTATTATTAGGCTGCATTTGTTGCTCAAATTCTTTTGCCACAATCTGATTTTCACTCTTAGTTTTCTCCTGTTTTGCTTTATTAGCTCTATTAAGATCATCTTTCAAAATGGAATCAGGAGTCATAGGAAGCAAAGTAATATTTTTATCCTTATGAACAAGAGTATACTGATTGTTTCTACCATGGTGAATAGAATTTTTATCAAATTGCCATGGTCTACCAAGTAATAAGGAACATGCTTGCATAGGTACCACATCACAATCAACATAATCAGCATATGTAGAGATACTAAAATGCACACGAACAGTACGTGTTACCTTAACCTTGCCGCTGTTGTTGAACCATTGGATGTAGTAAGGATGTGGATGTGGTCTTGTGGTGAGAGATAGCTTCTCCACCATCTCCATGCTAGCCAAGTTGTTGCAACTCCCTCCATCTATGATCACGCGAACAGAACGTTCCTTCACAACTCCCTTTGTATGGAACAAATTATGCCTCTGATTTTGCTCAGCTTGTGTAACCTGCACACTCAAAACACGTTGAGCAACTAAACATTCATACCTGTCAGCATCTTCAGGAGCCATGTATTGCGTCTCATGATCAGAATCTTCTCCACCGTGTTCGTCACGTGTAATAAGAGCCAAAGTCTCCTCATCATAGTCACTAGCGGACTCATACCCACCATCCTCAGTAACAATCATCACACGCTTAGAGGGGCATTCTCTCGCATAATGACCTCCACCCTTGCAACGTCGACAAATAATATCATGTGTTTGCCCTGTTGATGCCATGGATGAAGAAGAGCTCTTTGCAGGCCCAGAAGATGTGCTCTTGGCAGATAGTGGTGATTGTGCCTGCTTTATTGTATCACGGTTGGAGGTGGCAGCCGACGGAGGCGCCGGTGTAGCAGAACGTGTGGAAGTAGATGATGCACGTGGTGTCCATGATGAAGGTCGACCTGCAGAAAAGTTAGTCCGCGCCAATGCCTGTCGATCCTGCACTTCACGTTCAGCTTTACAAGCAAGATGGAATAAACGAGTGATATTAGTATACTCCTTATAATCTAGAATGGTCTGAATCTCTCTATTTAATCCACCCAGAAAACGTGCAAGCATAGCTTCATTCTCCTCAACAATACCACATCTAATCATGCCAGTTTGTAATTCCTGATAATATTCTTCTACAGAATTTTTCCCTTGTCTTAAGCGCTGTAATTTTTGAAGCAATTCACGTTGATAATATGGTGGAACCCAACGAGTACGCATAGCAGTTTTCAAAGCAGCCCAAGTAGCGGGAATAGGATATAATCTACAATGTTCAGACCACCATACACATGCAAAACTAGTGAAAGCACAAACAGCAGCAGCAACCCGTCTCTCCTCGGGATATTGTAAACATGTAAAACGTTGTTCAGTTTCTAACTCCCAAGTAAGATATATATCAGGAACATATCTACCCTCAAATGGTGGAATATTCAATTTCAGTTTAGGAATATGGACATCATCTCGTACCTGAGGTGGTGGTGCAGGCCTACCATTACGAATATATACCTGAGGTCGACCTGGTGGTGGTGGTGCTGGTGGCTGCACGTAGTGCTGATTTTGATCAACCTCATCCTCATAATCGCCCACATACTCATCATCCTCCTGGGTACCAGCAGCAGCAGTAGCAGGGGCCAAAGAAGCATCAACAACATGAACAGCAGCACCAGAAGTTTGGCCATCCTCAATAGGAACACGCTTCGCTCGTCCATACTGATTCGAAAGGATGCGTTGTTGTTGTTGTTGTCGTTGGAGAGGTGCGTTAGGTGCAGCGGGTGGTGGTGGTGGAAGACGCGCGAGCAATTCATTAAACTTGTTATCGAGCTTTGTTTCGAACGTCTTCTCCATGCCATCTATCTTCTCCATGGCCTCTTCAAATCTGTTTAGCACATCTTGCACCTGTCCACTCATCATTTGCGGAAATTTATCATGCAAATCCTTATTCGTCATGTTCTCCCAGTCAGTCTCGTCGGCTTGTGATCCTGGCATGGTTAGCAGCAATAGAAACACACAAGAATATGATCCTACAGACTACTAACAAGAGGTGGTGGTGGGTGTCACAAATCCGTCAAGCAAATCTCAAATTCTTACCAGTTCTTACCCAGCAGCAGGCGGTGATCGGCAACCGTTGTAGTCAAAAACTCTCAAAGCTTGGATAGAGCGATTACCAGGGAGAGTCAAACGCACGACGTAGATGTATGTGGAGCTGGGAAGGCTTATAATATGGTAGCAAAAAGGGTCAGCAATAATCAATTCAGAGATGCAAAGTGGAATAAACGCTCAACGACGGTACTGTGCTGGTCCTAGGCTAGACTGTGCTAGAGACGCGAGCCTAGAACACTAACAAAATCACGACGCTGCACGTAAACAAGGGAAAAGCACACTTTGGTTTTTTTTTTCGCTCTTTTTTTTTTGCGCTCTTTTATTTTTTTGCGCTGCTCTTTTTTTTTTTGCGAAAAATCACTATAATGGCGAGTGTCTCAAAACTCTTCCTAGGTCAAACTGACAGGATGGGCACGAAATTTTTTCGACCAATTTTTTTTTTCGTTTTTTCGACTGCCCGGACCCAAAAACTGGAAACGGGTCAAAAAAAACTTCCTATAATGGCACCTGTCTCAAAACACTCAGAAACACCTAAAAATAAGATAGCCAGAAAATTTTTCGAAAAATGCGTTTTCGAAAAATTTTGGGCCTAAACGGAGCGTGGTTTCCAGACTTTTTTTTTTCCGAAACCTACTCCGGCAAGGAAACACGAATCGGAAACTAGATGGATCCCGAAAACAAACCTAATAAGCAAGGAACTCAGATTGGTGGTGGATATATGGTTGTGGTATATGGCAGCGGTGGTGGAAGCGGTGGTAGTATATGGATATGGATCGGTGGTGGTATATGGACACGGATTGGTGGTGGTATATGGATACGGATTCGGAGCGGTGGTGGTAGATGCAACCGCAAATTCAACAAAGCAAAACCCTAAAAAGATTATGCAAAGGCTCAGATTGGTTCGGATATGATGAACTAACCCTAATTTTTTTTTGTGGCTTTTTCGTGGACTATAGGTATGAAGAACAGACTCGATCTAAACTACGAAAAACTGGAAAATCTCACCGAGCAACCTGGAAATCTGATACCACTTGATAGAGGCAAAGGTGTCCCGTCTTTCGATGAGATGATGGAAATCGCTTTGGTGGAAGTCGACTTTGACGATCCGACTACGAACGTGCGAGGACGTCGCGCCTTAGCAATCGCTAAACCAACTCCGAGAGGTTATTGACCACGCCGGAGCACGATCAACCTGACCACGAGGGTCTGTTTCCTGCGAGCAAACGAAGAACAAGCAAGAAACTAAGGTTGCAATCTGGATATTGCGAATATAAGATGAAAGCTTTATTGATCAAGGTGGGGTTCTGTGACGCCTTTGTCTGGTCGTTGAACACAAACGAAGTACGCGAAGTTGCAGCTATGGCGAACTTTTAATCTAAACAAAGCCCAAAGTCTAAACGACGCCCTAAGGGCTGTATATATGGAGGAAGAGGGGGGGAATTTCGTGGCCCTTGGTGGAGGGGTCCGAATTCAACCCTATCTCTTGTTTCCCCACACATACGGACTCTAAAAATAGCCTATACTTATGTATTTCGAAATTACATGGGCCTGGCCCAATAATAAGGTGACGCAGCACCTATAATAGCCTCTGGACGAAATTTATGAAGTGGCATCTTGTATATTTCGTCCAAGGCTTCATGCACTCTTATGGTGGCTTCAAAGTCCTGAAATCATCACTTGTAACTCCGTTCTGGTTCCCCTTGCGCATGGCATCATCTCCATGCTTGCTCTTGCTCCAATGTCCATCCTTCTCCAAACTAGGCCCTTCATTTGTAAGCAAAACAAATGTATCCAATTTAGGCAGCATCATATTCTCATGAACATTAGAATCATTACCAAGAAACGAAAGTACCTGATAATTTAATTGGCGTGCGCGAGCTCTAGTAATTGGTCCAGTATATGTAGCAGTAGGGGCTGTGGGTGTAACAATGGTATTGATGTCCTCATCAGTACGTATACACGGTGCAGAAATATGTGGAGCTGGGTTGGCTATATATGGTAGCAAAAGATTAGCAATAATCAATTCAAAGATGCAATGTTGAATAAACGCTCAACGACGGTACTGTGCTGGTCCTAGGCTAGACCGGACTAGAGACGCGAGCCTAGAACACTAATGAGGTCACGGCGTAGCACAACTAGCATCAATGAAGGATACTAAGTAGCTCTTGAGAGCAAGATATAAGTGAAGATCACAACGGCAGTGAAGATAATGATGAAAAACAACTGCCAAGCAGGATATACAACAACTTTGTCTCCAACTTTCCTCTGAAAAAGTTTGTGCCGATTTTTTTGATTTTTTTCTCCTTTTTTTCTATGACTTTTTTTCTCTTTTTTTTCTCGTTTTTTTTCTCTCATTTTTTTTCTCTCTTTTTTTCCAAAACAAACTAGATAAGACGCAGATTGGATCAAGCGAAGATGTGAACGATCTCAACTATTATTATGAAAAAATGAATGGTGGGTAGCACGTGGTGGAAATTGATGGATGGGTGGTGGACAGCGGAAGAGATAATGATGCAGCGGCGGCGTGACTAATGTGAACAGAACTCGAAACTCTAAAGGAACTAGACACTAAGACCAGCAACTGACACGACGATGCAACCGATAATTCAACTATGCAAGCAATGAATAGAAAATTGCAAAGGCTCAGACTGGCTTGGATAAAGAATGAACAGATCTAACTTTTTTTTGTGGCTATATCATGGACTGTAGGTATGAATGATAGATGGGATCTAAACTATGAAAAACTGTAAAATCTCACCGAGCAACCTGAAAACTGATACCACTTGATAGAGGCAAAGGTGTCCCAATCTTTCGATGAGATGATAACTATCAATTTGGTGGAGACGACTTTGACGATCCGACTACAAACGTGCAACGACGTTGTGCCTTAGCAATCGCTAAACCACCTCCGAGAGGTTATTGACCACGCCGGAGCATGATCAACCTGACCACGAAGGTCTATTCCTGCAAGCAATCGAAGAACAAGCAAGAATATGATAAAAGCAATCTGAATATCGCGAATATGTATGAAGTATTGATAATAGTGGGGATCCGAAAAGTGGTCTTGGTCTGGTCGTTGGACACAAACGAAGCACACGAAGTTGCAATGGCTAACTTTTAACTAAACAAATCCCAAGGAAAAGCTACTAGATGGATCTACTTATATAGGAGCAAGGGGTGGCGGCCAAGGAGGTGGGAGGACGTCCCAAGGCAGCCTAAAACTAAATCTAGGTCGTACAAGGCCAATGGGCCCAAGTGGAGGTGATGTAACACCTTTGGACTTGTAGTTTGACTCGGATTCTGCTGCAGCATCAGATTGTTTCGTCCACAACTCAACGCTCCGGACGAATTTGAAGGTGATTCCAATTGGGTTGGAAAGTGCACGAAATCTAGTTTCCAACAAAAAAAGAATCACCCAATTCGGAGTCCGTATGAAAAACTTGTGTGCGTTTTGAGTCAGGTATGTCTGTGCAGTCCGAATCTGAATCCAGAACGTGAGAGACTTGGACTCTATCTTCTCTTGGGCCAAAAGTGACGTGAGAGAACTTTTTGGACAGCAAATAAACATCTCTTTCTTCCTTATCTTCATATGTGGATTGTACAAATGTCCCATACACCTGCAATTAGACAAAACACAAAAGTGTGTGAAGTATTTTTGTTCTGGATAACATAAATAGATTATTGAATAGTTTGCACCAGAAATCACCTGACAAATATGCATATATGCAATATTTTTGGTCATATCCAAGGTAGTCATGTCCTCATCAATAACTCAATTCTGAATTGATATGAGGAGTCAAAGAATTCTAAAACTGGCCTGAAAAATTGGAACAAGCTGTGTTCACGAACTTCGGAGGGCAAAAAGACCTATTTGGAAGCCGATTTTGAGGTGTCAAATATTGAACAAGCTTCTGTAACTATTTAGATGCGGCTTGTCTCTAGCTTTAATTTGAGTACTCACGGAGTCAAAATGGACTTCGTATGAGGAAGATATACCTGTTTTACTAAACAGTGCGCAAAACAGATTCCAATCCGAATTCAGGTACGAGATTGATTCTAGATAGATCTGAATTTTTTTCTTTTCTCTTCTCTTTTTTTTCCTCACACCTTTTTCTTTTTCTTTCTCTCCTCTTTTTTTTCCCTGACTTTTTTTAACTTTTTTTTCTCTTTATTTTCTCTTTGCTTTTTTTTCTCTCCCTCTTTCCAAGACAAACTAGATAAGATGCAGATTGGATCAAGTGAAGATGTGAACGACCTCAACTATGATTGTGACAATGAACAATGGGTAGCACATGGTGGAATTTGATGGATGGGTGGTGGACAGCGGAAGGGATAACGATGCAGCGGCGACGTGACTAATGTGAACAAAACTCGAAACTCTAAAGGAACTAGACACTAAGACCAGCAACTCGACACAATGATGCAACCGATAATTCAACAATGCAAACAATGAAAAGAAAATTGCAAAGGCTCAGACTGGCTTGGACAAAGGGTGAATATATCTAACTTTTTTTGTGGCTTTTTCTTGAACAATAGGTAAGAAAATAAATCTAATCTAGGGAAAACTGGAAATTCTCACCGAGCAACCTGAAAACTGGTACCACTTGATAGAGGCGGGGTGTCCCGATCTTTCGATGAGATGAGAACTATCGATTTGGTGGAGATGACTTGGACGATCCGACTACGAACGTGCAACAACGTTGCGCCTTAGCAATCGCTAAACCAACTCCGAGAGGTTATTGACCACGCCGGAGCGCGATCAAGCTGACCACGAAGGTCTATTCCTGCAAGCAATCGCAAAACAAGCAAGAATATGATTAAGCAATCTGAATATTGCGAGTATATATGAAGTATTGATAAAAGTGGGGTTTCATAAGCGGTCTTGGTCTGGTCGTTGGACACAAACAAAGTACACGAAGTTGCAGCGATGGCTAACTTTTAACTAAATAAAACCCAAAGAAAAAGCTACTAGATGGATCTACTTATATAGGAGTAAGGGGTGGCGGCCAAAGAGGTAGGAGGACGTCCCAAGGCAGCCTAAAACTAACCCTAGGTCGTACAAGGCCAATGGGCCCAAGTGGAGGTGACGTAACACCTTTGGACTTGTGGTTTGACTCGGATTCTGCTCCAGCTTCAGATTGTTTCATCCATACCTCAATGCTCCGGATGAATTTTAAGGTGATTCCAATTGGGTTGGAAAGAGCATGAAATCTACTTTCCAAAAAAAAAGAATCACCCAATTCGGAGTCCGGATTAAAGAGTTCTTGGCATGTTGAATCAGGTGTGTCTGTGCAGTCCGAATCTTAGTCCAGAACATGAGAGACTTGGACTCTATCTTCTCTTGGGCCAAAAGTGACGTGAGAGAACTTTCTGAACAGCAAGTAAACATCTCTTTCTCCCTTATCTTCGTATGTGTATTGTACAAATGTCCCATACACCTGCAATTAGACAAGGCACAAAAGTTTGTGAAGTATTTTTGTCCTGGATGGCATAAATAAACTATTGCATACTTTGCATTAGAAATCACCTCAGAAATATACATGTATGCAATATATTTGGTCATATGCAAGGTAGTCATGTCCTCATCAACGCCTATAGAATCCAGCGAGGCGAAGAAAACTCCTCACTTGTGTGACCGTTTTGGGCTGCGGCCAACTCTCAATAGCTTCAATCTTGGCTTTATCAACTTCAATTCCCTATGGAGTAACAACACAGCCAAGAAAACACACTTGGTCGGTGCAAAAGGTGCACTTCCCAAGGTTACCAAACAAACGTGCATCACGTAGAGCAATAAAAACAACACGTAAATGTTCCAAATGTTCTTCCAAAGATCTGCTATAAATCAGTATATCATCAAAATAGACTACCACAAATCGTCCAATGAAAGCACATAAAACTTCGTTCATTAGTCTCATGAAAGTACTAGGCGCATTAGTTAACCCAAAAGGCATGACTAACCACTCATATAATCCAAACTTAGTTTTAAATGCTGTTTTCCATTCATCCCCCAATTTCATACGAATTTGATGGTATCCACTACGCAAATCAACTTTGGAGAATATTGTAGAGCCACTCAATTCATCAAGCATATCATCTAGCCTAGGAATAGGATGACGATAACGAATAGTAATATTATTAATGCCTCTACAATCAACACACATACGCGATGTACCATCCTTTTTCGGCACTAGAATAATAGGAACTGCACAAGGACTAAGGGATTCGCGTATATAACCTTTGTCGAGAAGCTCTTGTACTTGACGCATAATCTCCTTCGTCTCCTCTGGATTGGTACGGTATGGCGCACGGTTTGGCAGTGAAGCACCAGGAATTAAGTCGATCTGATGCTCAATCCCTCGAATAGGTGGTAATCCCGGTGGCACGTCTTGTGGAAAGACGTCACCGAACTCCTGCAAAATGTTAGTGACAGCAGGAGGCAAAGAGGAAGGCACGTCCTCGAATGAAAATAATGCCTCTTTGCACACAAAAGCATAGCAAACAGATTTGCTGAAATCTAGCTCATCAATATCAGATTTGGTGGCAAATAAACATGCACTTTTCAATTTAATTTCAGAAGCAACACTAGATGGTTTATTATTAGGCTTCATTTGTTGCTCAAATTCTTTTGCCACAATCTGATTTTCACTCTTATTCTTCTCCTGTTTTGCTTTATTAGCTCTATTAATATCATCTTTCAAAATGGAATCAGGAGTCATAGGAAGCAAAGTAATATTTTTATCCTTATGAACTAGAGTATAGTGATTGTTTCTACCATGGTGTACAGAATTTTTATCAAATTGCCATGGTCTACCAAGTAATAAGGAACATGCTTGCATAGGTACCACATCACAATCAACATAATCAGCATATGTAGAGATACTAAAATGCACACGAACAGTACGTGTTACTTTAACCTTGCCGCTGTTGTTGAACCATTGGATGTAGTAAGGATGTGGATGTGGTCTTGTGGTGAGAGAAAGCTTCTCCACCATCTCCATGCTAGCCAAGTTGTTGTAGCTCCCTCCGTCTATGATGACGCGCACAGAACGTTCCTTCCCAACTCCCTTGGTATGGAACAAATTGTGCCTCTGATTTTGCTCAGCTTGTGTGATCTGCACACTCAAAACACGTTGAGCAACTAAACATTCATACCTGTCAGCGTCTTCAGGAGCCATGTATTGCGTCTCATGATCAGAATCATCTCCACCATGTTCTTAACGTGTAATAAGAGCCAAAGTCTCCTCATCATAGTCACTAGCGGACTCATATCCACCATCCGCGGTAGCTATCATCACACGCGGAGATTTGCATTCTCTCGCATAATGACCTCCTCCCTTACAACGACGACAAATAATATCACTTGTGTGCCCTGTTGATGCCATGGAAGAAGAACTCTGTGCAGGCCCAGCAGGTGCGCTCTTGGCAGATAATGGTGCTTGTGCCTATTTTCTTGTATCACGACTGGAGGAGGCACGTGATTGAGGTGCTGGTGCAGTTGAAGTAGAAGATGCATGCGGTGTCCATGATGAAGGTCGGCCTGCAGAAAAGTTAGTTCACGCCAATGCTTGTCGATCCTGCACTTCACGTTCAGCTTTACAAGCAAGATGGAATAAACGAGTGATATTAGTATACTCCTTATAGTCTAGAATGGTCTGAATCTCTCTATTTAATCCACCCAGAAAACGTGCAAGCATAGCTTCATTCTCCTCAACAATACCACATCTAATCATGCCAGTTTGTAATTCCTGATAATATTCTTCTACAGAACTTTTTCCTTGTCTTAAGCGCTGTAATTTTTGAAGCAATTCACGTTGATAATATGGTGGAACCCAACGAGTACACATAGCAGTTTTCAAAGCAGCCCAAGTAGTTGGAATAGGATATAATCTACAAAGTTCAGACCACCATACACATGCAAAACTAGTGAAAGCACAAACAGCAGCAGCAACTCGTCTCTCCTCAGGATATTGTAAACATGTAAATCGTTGTTCAGTTTCTAACTCCCAAGTAAGATATATATCAGGAACATATCTACCCTCAAATGATGGAATATTCAATTTCAGTTTAGGAATATTGATGAGGACATCAATACCATTGTTACACCCACAGCCCCTACTGCTACATATACTGGACCAATTACTAGAGCTCGCGCACGCCAATTAAATTATCAGGTACTTTCGTTTCTTGGTAATGATTCTAATGTTCATGAGAATATGATGCTGCCTAAATTGGATACATTTGTTTTTCTTACAAATGAAGGGCCTAGCTTGGAGAAGGATGGACATTGGAGCAAGAGCAAGCATGGAGATGATGCCATGCGCAAGGGGAACCAGAACGGAGTTACAAGTGATGATTTCAGGACTTTGAAGCCACCATAAGAGTGCATGATGCCTTGGACGAAATATACAAGATGCCACTTCATAAATTTCGTCCAGAGGCTATTATAGGTGCTGCGTCACCTTATTATTGGGCCAGGCCCATGTAATTTCGAAATACATAAGTATAGGCTATTTTTAGAGTCCGTATGTGTGGGGAAACAAGAGATAGGGTTGATTTCGGACCCCTCCACCAAGGGCCACGAAATTCCCCCCCTCTTCCTCCATATATACAGCCCTTAGGGCGCCGTTTAGACTTTGGGTTTTGTTTAGATTAAAAGTTCGCCATAGCTGCAACTTCGCGTACTTCGTTTGTGTTCAACGACCAGACAAAGGCGTCACAGAACCCCACCTTGATCAATAAAGCTTTCATCTTATATTCGCAATATCCAGATTGCAATCTCAGTTTCTTGCTTGTTCTTCATTTGCTCGCAGGAAACAGACCCTCGTGGTCAGGTTGATCGTGCTCCGGCGTGGTCAATAACCTCTCGGAGTTGGTTTAGCGATTGCTAAGGCGCGACGTCCTCGCACGTTCGTAGTCGGATCGTCAAAGTCGACTTCCACCAAAGCGAAATCCATCATCTCATCGAAAGACGGGACACCTTTGCCTCTATCAAGGAGGCACACGAACAGTACGTGTTACCTTAACCTTGCCGCTGTTGTTGAACCATTGGATGTAGTAAGGATGTGGATGTGGTCTGGTGGTGAGAGAAAGCTTCTCCACCATCTCCATGCTAGCCAAGTTGTTGCAGCTCCCTCCGTCTATGATGACGCGCACAGAACGTTCCTTCACAACTCCCTTGGTATGGAACAAATTGTGCCTCTGATTTTGCTCAGCTTGTGTGACCTGCACACTCAAAACACGTTGAGCAACTAAACATTCATACCTGTCAGCATCTTCAGGAGCCATGTATTGCGTCTCATGATCAAAATCATCTCCACCATGTTCTTCATGTGTAATAAGAGCCAAAGTCTCCTCATCATAGTCACTAGCGGACTCATATCCACCATCCTCAGTAGCAATCATCACACGCTGAGATTTGCATTCTCTCACAAAATGTCCTCTTCCCTTACAACGACGACAAATAATATCACTTGTGTGCCCTGTTGACGCCATGGAAGAAGAAGAGCTCTGTGCAGGCCCGGCAGGTGTGCTCTTGGCAGATAGTGGTGGTTGTGCCTGCTTTCTTGTATCACGGTTGGAGGTGGCACCTGAAGGAGGTGATGGTGCAGTGGAAGTAGATGATGCACGTGGTGTCCATGATGAAGGTCGACCTGCAGAAAAGTTTGTGCGCGCCAATGCCTGTCGATCCTGCACTTCACGTTCAGCTTTACAAGCAAGATGGAATAAACGAGTGATATTATTATAATCCTTATAGTCTAGAATGGTCTGAATATCTCTATTTAATCCACCCAGAAAACGTGCAAGCATAGCTTCATTCTCCTCAACAATACCACATCTAATCAAGCCAGTTTGTAATTCCTGATAATATTCTTCTACAGAATTTTTTCCTTGTCTTAAGCGCTGCAATTTTTGAAGTAATTCACGTTGATAATATGGTGGAATATTCAATTTCAGTTTAGGGAGATGGTCATGATCTTGTACCTGAGGGGGAGCCCTAACATTGCCATTATTTGCATGTGGACGACCTGGTGGTTGTGGTGCTGGTGGTTGCACGTAGTTCTGATGTTGATCAACCTCATCCTCGTAATCTCCCACATAATCATCCTCCTCGGTACCAGCAGCAGTAGTAGCAGGAGCCAAAGAAGCACCAACAGCAGTAGCAGCGGCACCAGAATTTTGTCCTAGCTCAATAGGAACACGCTGAGCTCGTCCATACTGATTCGGAAGGGGCCGTAGTTGTTGTCGTTGCAGAGGTGCGATAGGTGCAGCCGGCGGTGGTTGTGGAAAACGCGCGAGCAATTCATCAAACTTGCTATCAAGCTTTGTTTCAAATGTCTTCTCAATGCCATCTATCTTCTCCATGGCCTCGTCAAATCTGTTTAGCACATCTTGCACCTGTCCACTCATCAGTTGCTGAAATTTATCATGTAGCTGTTTGTTCGTCAGGTTCTCCCAATCAGTCTCATCGGCTTGTGATCCTACCATGGTTAGCAGCAAATAGAAACACAGAAGAATATGATCCTACAGAGTACTAAGAAGTGGTGGTGGTGTATCACAAACCCGTCAAGCAAATCTCAAATTCTTACCAGTTCTTACCCAGCAGCAGGCGGTGATCGGCTACCGTTGTAGTCAAAACTCTCAAAACTTGGATAAAGCGATTACCAGGGAGAGTCCAACGCACGACTTAGATGTATGTGGAGCTGGGAAGGCTTATAATATGGTAGCAAAAAGGGTCAGCAATAATCAATTCAGAGATGCAAAGTTGAATAAACGCTCAACGACGGTACTGTGCTGGTCCTAGGCTAGACCGTGCTAGAGACGCGAGCCTAGAACACTAACAAAATCACGGCGCTGCACGTAAACAAGGGAAAAGCACACTCTGGATTTTTTTTTCGCTCTTTTTTTTTGCACTGCTCTTTTTTTTTGCGAAAAATCACTATAATGGCGAGTGTCTCAAAACTCTTCCTAGGTCAAACTGACAGGATGGGCACGAAATTTTTTCGACCAATTTTTTTTTTCGTTTTTTCGACTGCCCGGACCCAAAAACTGGAAACGGGTCAAAAAAAACTTCCTATAATGGCACCTGTCTCAAAACACTCAGAAACACCTAAAAATAGGATAGCCAGAAATTTTTTCGAAAAATGCGTTTTCGAAAAATTTTGGGCCTAAACGGAGCGTGGTTTCCGGACTCTTTTTTTTTTCCCGAAACCTACTCCGGCAAGGAAACACGAAGCGGAAACTAGATGGATCCCGAAAACAAACCTAATAAGCAAGGAACTCGGATTGGTGGTGGATATATGGTGGTGGTATATGGCAGCGGTGGTGGTAGCGGTGGTAGTATATGGATATGGATCGGTGGTGGTATATGGACACAGATTGGTGGTGGTATATGGATACGGATTCGGAGCGGTGGTGGTAGATGGCAGGGGCGATGATGATGGTGCGGCGGCGGCGTGACAACTTATGACCAGAACTCGAAACTCTAAAAGACTAGACTCTAAGACCAGCAACTAGACCGACGATGCAACCGCAAATTCAACAAAGCAAAACCCTAAAAAGATTATGCAAAGGCTCAGATTGGTTCGGATATGATGAACTAACCCTAATTTTTTTTGTGGCTTTTTCGTGGACTATAGGTATGAAGAACAGACTCGATCTAAACTACGAAAAACTGGAAAATCTCACCGAGCAACCTGGAAATCTGATACCACTTGATAGAGGGAAAGGTGTCCCGTCTTTCGATGAGATGATGGATTTCGCTTTGGTGGAAGTCGACTTTGACGATCCGACTACGAACGTGCGAGGATGTCGCGCCTTAGCAATCGCTAAACCAACTCCGAGAGGTTATTGACCACGCCGGAGCACGATCAACCTGACCACGAGGGTCTGTTTCCTGCGAGCAAACGAAGAACAAGCAAGAAACTGAGATTGCAATCTGGATATTGCGAATATAAGATGAAAGCTTTATTGATCAAGGTGGGGTTCTGTGACGCCTTTGTCTGGTCGTTGAACACAAACGAAGTACGCGAAGTTGCAGCTATGGCAAACTTTTAATCTAAACAAAACCCAAAGTCTAAACGGCGCCCTAAGGGCTGTATATATGGAGGAAGAGGGGGGGAATTTCGTGGCCCTTGGTGGAGGGGTCCGAAATCAACCCTATCTCTTGTTTCCCCACACATACAGACTCTAAAAATAGCCTATACTTATGTATTTCGAAATTACATGGGCCTGGCCCAATAATAAGGTGACGCAGCACCTATAATAGCCTCTGGACGAAATTTATGAAGTGGCATCTTGTATATTTCGTCCAAGGCATCATGCACTCTTATGGTGGCTTCAAAGTCCTGAAATCATCACTTGTAACTCCGTTCTGGTTCCCCTTGCGCATGGCATCATCTCCATGCTTGCTCTTGCTCCAATGTCCATCCTTCTCCAAGCTAGGCCCTTCATTTGTAAGCAAAACAAATGTATCCAATTTAGGCAGCATCATATTCTCATGAACATTAGAATCATTACCAAGAAACGAAAGTACCTGATAATTTAATTGGCGTGCGCGAGCTCTAGTAATTGGTCCAGTATATGTAGCAGTAGGGGCTGTGGGTGTAACAATGGTATTGATGTCCTCATCAAATATGGACATCATCTCGTACCTGAGGTGGTGGTGCAGGCCTACCATTACGAATATATACCTGAGGTCGACCTGGTGGTGGTGGTGCTGGTGGCTGCACGTAGTGCTGATTTTGATCAACCTCATCCTCATAATCGCCCGCATACTCATCATCCTCCTGGGTACCAGCAGCAGTAGTAGCAGGGGCCAAAGAAGCATCAACAACATGAACAGCAGCACCAGAAGTTTGGCCATCCTCAATAGGAACACGCTTCGCTCGTCCATACTGATTCGAAAGGATGCGTTGTTGTTGTTGTTGTTGTTGTTGAAGAGGTGCGTTAGGTGCAGCGGGTGGTGGTGGTGGAAGACGCACGAGCAATTCATTAAACTTGTTATCGAGCTTTGTTTCGAACGTCTTCTCCATGCCATCTATCTTCTCCATGGCCTCTTCAAATCTGTTTAGCACATCTTGCACCTGTCCACTCATCATTTGCTGAAACTTATCATGAAGCTCCTTGTTCGATAAATTCTCCCAGTCAGTCTCGTCGGCTTGTGATCCTGGCATGGTTAGCAGCAATAGAAACACACAAGAATATGATCCTACAGACTACTAATAAGAGGTGGTGGTGGGTGTCACAAATCCGTCAAGCAAATCTCAAATTCTTACCAGTTCTTACCCAGCAGCAGGCGGTGATCGGCAACCGTTGTAGTCAAAAACTCTCAAAGCTTGGATAGAGCGATTACCAGGGAGAGTCAAACGCACGACGTAGATGTTTGTGGAGCTGGGAAGGCTTATAATATGGTAGCAAAAAGGGTCAGCAATAATCAATTCAGAGATGCAAAGTTGAATAAACGCTCAACGACGGTACTGTGCTGGTCCTAGGCTAGACTGTGCTAGAGACGCGAGCCTAGAACACCAACAAAATCACGGCGCGGCACGTAAACAAGGGAGGAGCACACTCTGAACTTTTTTTTCTCTTCTTTTTTTTTGCACTTTTTTTTCCTCTTTTTTTTTTTGCTCCGCAACAAATTTTTTTCGAAAAAGTCTACAAATGGTCTAAAAACTGCCTAGCCAGAATTTTCCAGACTTAGTTTTTTTTTGAAACTGGAACTATTTTTCTTCTGCGGATGGCTCGGAAGTTGGGGAGTCCTCCGCTGTCACGACTCGGAGTATCGCGTGATCTGGAAATCGAGAACAATGCAACAATTACTGGACTCGGACTAGGACTGGTGGCGGAGATGAATCTGGTGGAACTCGGACTGGTGGCAGAGATGAATCTGGTGGAACACGGACAGGTGGCGGATATATGTTGCAGGTGAACTCGGATTGGCGTGATGGCGGCGGATATGTGGTGGCGTATATGGATTCGGATTGGCGGTGAATATGTGGTGGTGGTATATGGCAGCGGCGACGTGACAACCTGTGAACAGAACTCGAAACTCTAAAAGACTAGACGCTAAGACCAGCAACTTGACACGACGATGAAACCGCAAATTCAACAAAGCAAATACAGAAAAGATTATGCAAAGTCTCAGATTGGTTCGGATGGGATGAACTAACCCTAATTTTTTTTTGGCTTTTTCGTGGACTATAGGTATGAAGAACAGACTCGATCTAAACTACGAAAAACTGTAAAATCTCACCAAGCAACCTGGAAATCTGATACCACTAGATAGAGGCAAAGGTGTCCCGTCTTCCGATGAGATGATGGATTTCGCTTTGGTGGAAGTCGACTGTGACGATCCGACTACGAACGTGCGAGGACGTCGCGCCTTAGCAATCGCTAAACCAACTCCGAGAGGTTATTGACCACGCCGGAGCACGATCAACCTGACCACGAGGGTCTGTTTCCTGCGAGCAAATGAAGAACAAGCAAGAAACTGAGATTGCAATCTGGATATTGCGAATATAAGATGAAAGCTTTGTTGATCAAGGTGGGGTTCTGTGACGCCTTTGTCTGGTCGTTGAACACAAACGAAGTACGCGAAGTTGCAACTATGGCGAACTTTTAATCTAAACAAAACCCAAAGTCTAAACGATGCCCTAAGGGCTGTATATATGGAGGAAGAGGGGGGGAATTTCGTGACCCTTGGTGGAGGGGTCCGAAATCAACCCTATCTCTTGTTTCCCCACACATACGGACTCTAAAAATAGCCTATACTTATGTATTTAGAAATTACATGGGCCTGGCCCAATAAAAAGGTGACTCAGCACCTATAATAGCCTCGGGACGAAATTTATGAAGTGGCATCTTATATATTTCGTCCAAGGCTTCATGCACCCATTATGGTGGCTTCAAAGTCCTAAAATCATCACTTGTAACTCCGTTCTGGTTCCCCTTGCGCATGGCATCATCTCCATGCTTCTTCTTGCTCCAATGTCCATCCTTCTCCAAGCTAGGCCCTTCGTTTGTAAGCAAAACAAATGTATCCAATTTAGGCAGCATCATATTCTCATGAACATTAGAATCATTATCAAGAAACGAAAGTACCTGATAATTTAATTGGCGTGCGCGATCTCTAGTAATTGGTCCAGTATATGTTGCAGTAGGGGCTGCGGGTGTAATAATGGTATTGATGTCCTCATCATATATGGTACGGATTGGTGGTGGTATATGGATACGGATTCGAAGCGGTGCTGGTAGGTAGCAGGAGCGATGATGATGGTGCGGTGGCGGCGTGACAACTGATGACCAGAACTCGAAACTTTAAAAGACTAGACGCTAAGACCAGCAACTTGACACGATGATGCAACTGCAAATTCAACAAAGCAAAACCCTAAAAAGATTATGCAAACGCTCAGATTGGTTCGGATATGATGAACTAACCCTAATTTTTTTGTGGCTTTTTCGTGGACTGTAGGTATGAACAACAGACTCGATCTAAACTACGATAAACAGTAAAATCTCACTGAGCAACCTGGAAATCTGATACCACTTGATAGAGGCAAAGGTGTCCCGTCTTTCAATGATATGGTGGCTATCATTTTGGAGGAAGTCGACTTTGACGATCCGACTACGAACGTGCGAGGACGTCGCGCCTTAGCAATCGCTAAACCAACTCCAAGAGGTTATTGACCACGCCGGAGCATGATCAACCTGACCACGAAGGTCTGTTTCCTGCAGGCAAACGAAGAACAAGCAAGAAACTAAGATTGCAATCTGGATATTGCGAATATAAGAGGAAGGCTTTATTGATCAAGGTGGGGTTCTGTGACGCCTTTGTCTGGTCGTTGAACACAAACGAAGTACGCGAAGTTGCAGCTATGGCGAACTTTAATCTAAACAAAACCCAAAGTCTAAACGATGCCCTAAGGGTTGTATATATGGAGGAAGAGGGGGGGGGGGATTTCGTGGCCCTTGGTGGAGGGGTCTGAAATCAACCCTATCTCTTGTTTCCCCACACATACGGACTCTAAAAATAGCCTATACTTATGTATTTTGAAATTACATGGGCCTGGCCCAATAATAAGGTGACGCAGCACCTAGAATAGCCTCGGGACGAAATTTATGAAGTGGCATCTTGTATATTTCGTCCAAGGCTTCATGCACCCATTATGGTGGCTTCAAAGTCCTGAAATCATCACTTGTAACTTCGTTCTTGTTCCCCTTGCGCATGCTATCATCTCCATGCTTGTTCTTGCTCCAATGTTCATCCTTCTCCAAGCTAGGCCCTTCATTTTTAAGCAAAACAAATGTATCCAATTTAGGCAGCATCATATTCTCATGAACATTAGAATCATTACCAAGAAACGAAAGTACCTGGTAATTTTGTTGGCGTGCGCGAGCTCTAGTAATTGGTCCAGTATGTATAGCAGCAGGGGTTGTGGGTGTAACAATGGTATTGATGTCCTCATCACTTTCCCTCCACGAAATCCACCAATTTCTTCCATTTTGCCACGAATTTCCGCCCAAATCTGACACCCCCGGGCACCCGGACCCCCCTGCCTGATGAGGACATGACTACCTTGAATATGACCAAAAATATTGCATATATGCATATTTGTCAAGTGATTTCTAGTACAAACTATTCAATAATCTATTTATGTTATCCAGAACAAAAATACTTCACACACTTTTGTGTTTTGTCTAATTGCAGGTGTATGGGACATTTGTACAATCCACATATGAAGATAAGGAAGAAAGAGATGTTTATTTGCTGTCCAAAAAGTTCTCTCACGTCACTTTTGGCCCAAGAGAAGATAGAGTCCAAGTCTCTCACGTTCTGGATTCAGATTCGGACTGCACAGACGTACCTGACTCAAAACGCACACAAGGTTTTCATACGGACTCCGAATTGGGTGATTCTTTTTTTCTTGGAAACTAGATTTCGTGCACTTTCCAACCCAATTGGAATCACCTTCAAATTCGTCCGGAGCGTTGAGTTGTGGACGAAACAATCTGATGCTGCAGCAGAATCCGAGTCAAACTACAAGTCCAAAGGTGTTACATCACCTCCACTTGGGCCACATTGGCCTTGTACGACCTAGATTTAGTTTTAGGCTGCCTTGGGACGTCCTCCCACCTCCTTGGCCGCCACCCCTTGCTCCTATATAAGTAGATCCATCTAGTAGCTTTTCCTTGGGATTTGTTTCGTTAAAAGTTAGCCATTGCAACTTCGTGTACTTCGTTTGTGTCCAACGACCAGACCAAGACCGCTTACGGATCCCCACCTTTATCAATACTTCATATATACTCGCAATATTCAGATTGCTTTTATCATATTCTTGCTTGTTCTTCGATTGCTTGCAGGAATAGACCTTCGTGGTCAGGTTGATTGTGCTCCGGCGTGGTCAATAACCTCTCATAGTTGGTTTAGCGATTGCTAAGGCGCAACGCCGTGCACGTTTGTAGTCGGATCGTCAAAGTCATCTTCACCAAATCGATAGTTATCATCTCATCGAAAGACGGGACACCTTTGCCTCTATCAAGTGGTATCAGTTTTCAGGTTGCTCGGTGAGAATTTCCAGTTTTCCTAGATTAGATTTATTTTCTTACCTATTGTCCAAGAAAAAGCCACAAAAAAGAGTTAGATCTATTCATCCTTGGTCCAAGCCAGTCTGAGCCTTTGCAATTTTCTTTTCATTGCTTGCATAGTTGAATTATCGTTTGCATCGTCGTGTCGAGTTGCTGGTCTTAGTGTCTAGTTCGTTTAGAGTTTCGAGTTCTGTTCACATTAGTCACGCCACCGCTGCATCATTATCTCTTCCGCTGTCCACCACCCATCCATCAATTTCCACCACGTGCTACCCACCATTCATTGTCATAATAATAGTTGAGATCGTTCACATCTTCACTTGATCCAATCTGCATCTTGTCTAGTTTGTTTTGGAAAGAGGGAGAAAAAAACAAGAGAAAAAAAACGAGAGAAAAGAAAGTCAGAGAAAATAAAGGAGAAAAAAAATCAAAAAAATCGGCACAAACTTTTTCAGAGGAAAGTTGGAGACAAAGTTGTTGTATATCCTGCTTGGCAGTTGTTTTTCATCATTATCTTCACTGCCGTTGTGATCTTCACTTATATCTTGCTGTCAAGAGCTACTTAGTATCCTTCATTGATGCTAGTTGTGCTACGCCGTGACCTCATTAGTGTTCTAGGCTCGCGTCTCTAGTCCGGTCTAGTCTAGGACCAGCACAGTACCGTCGTTGAGCGTTTATTCAACATTGCATCTTTGAATTGATTATTGCTAATCTTTTGCTACCATATATAGCCAACCCAGCTCCACATATTTCTACACCGTGTATACGTACGCTCCCCTGGCAATCGCTTTACTCAATATTCGGAGTTACTTGACACCGCTGGTTGCCTATCACCGCCTGCTGCATGGTAAGAACTTGTAAGACATTGATATTTGCTTTACTTTGAGCGTTTTACCACCACATCCTAGTAGTTATAGGAACATTATTTTTGGGTTTTGTTTCTTGTTCTACTAATCATGACAGGATCCAGAGTCAATTCATGGGCTTTGTCGATCGCGGGAGACGTGCCACCACCTTTGCAAATACCACAACCGTCACGAGAGGTGCACAAACATCCAAATGCACATGATCAGGTTAATGTATCTATACCACCATTTAATGGCCGTTTTAAACCTGCTTTATATATTGAATGGGAGTTCGACATAAAAAATATATTTGCTTCCCATAATTTCGATGAACATAAAAAGGTTCACCCAATTCGGAGTCCGTATGAAAAACTTGTGTGCGTTTTGAGTCAGGTACGTCTGTGCAGTCCGAATCTGAATCCAGAACGTGAGAGACTTGGACTCTATCTTCTCTTGGGCCAAAAGTGACGTGAAAGAACTTTTTGGACAGCAAATAAACATCTCTTTCTTCCTTATCTTCATATGTGGATTGTACAAATGTCTCATACACCTGCAATTAGACAAAACACAAAAGTGTGTGAAGTATTTTTGTTCTGGATAACATAAATAGATTATTGAATAGTTTGTACTAGAAATCACTTGACAAATATGCATATATGCAATATTTTTGGTCATATTCAAGGTAGTCATGTCCTCATCACTGCCCACCCCCGCTGACCACCCCGGGTGCCTGCACCCCAAACCCCGGGCACCCGCACCCCTGGGATGTTTTCCCCTGCCCACCCAGGGCACCCGCACCTCCCACCCCCGGGTGCCCGCACCCCCCCAAAACAGCCCAACACCACTCACCGTTTCGGCCATAACTTTCGCTCCCGGAGTCCAATTTTGACGTTCTTTAGCTCGTTGAGTAGCTATTGACATCCCTCATCCATCTAGATAGGTTCCAACATCATTTGAATCCATAAAAAATTTGGCATTTTGGCATCTTTGCATAGGCCATCCACCATATCATCCGCAAAACCACCTTCGCTTTCCGCAACTTAACCCATTTTCGATCCATATAGCATTTTTGGTTGCTTGAGTGGTGACTTGAGTCTCCTAAGGTGTTTCGGCTACTTAGGGATGGTTGCTTTGTCATCAACCACCACCACCACTTCCGCATTGCTAACTCTGGAACCACCAATGCATTCCGCTACCGCCATTTGACATTTGCCTTTGGGAGATTTTGAGTTTGCGGTTTTTACCGTTTCCTAAGGCGTTTCGGCTACTTAGGGACGGGTCTACATCATCTTGGTGTCTACATCAAGAATACCACCACTCATCATCGCCATGAGGTTGTCTTCGACATCGACCACTTCACCATCTTGACAACCTAACCGTAAGCAAGAACTGTAACCTCCGTATCACCTTGGTATCGTGGTATCCTTTCATTGTACATTCTTGCCATTACATTGTTAACCCTTTAGCCCATTTTGCGTCACTTGCCTATCGAGACTAGCCATTGAGTATTGCTGGCAACGTTACTTGTGCACATTAGTAATCCATACCTTCCATTGCATACATACCATATCATATTGGTATCATCTTGGTATCATCTTGGTATCATCATATCATCCCTTGTGTCACAAGATTGTTCCCGCATATACACAATTACTATCTTGGTTTGTGCATTTCGCATAAGGGGCCATATAAAAAAAGGAATAAGCTTTTAAGCAAAAAGAGAGCAAAGAGCTTGTGAGCAAGAGCCATAGCATCATACCACATTGCACATAAGATTGTCATATCCGATCATTTTGGATCATCTTGAGAAGAACACCGGGAACGTCATACACATAGCATACTTGGGATCGAAAGCTCATACATCTTGCATCTTATAGGTTGTGCACAAGTCTCGTATCCGCTTATTGAGCAATCGTGCTAACATCTCTCTTGAGTTGTGCAACACGAGCGTTTTCTGTGGATTCCACATTTTGTGCTCATTCATTGGTTGCACGACCCCATTTATCTATCTGTGTGTGTGTTTCCATGTGCCACATATTGCTATTGGTCTACTTGTTTCACTTGCGAATTTGTGAACCTTTCCAACATTATTAACTCTTGCTAACATTTTGCATCAAATTTTTGTGCCACTATCCTCACCGAGCTCCACTATAAGCTTTACTTGATAGGTGTGAGTGAACAAGTCCGGTACCAATTCCACTATTCTTTCATCTCACATTGAGTGAAACGGGATACATCCTCAAAATTGGGAAAAGGTAACTTGGTATTGTTTATCTCATTTCCTACTCACCTCTACTCGAGTCTTGTGATGGATAGGCAAGGCATTTCATCTCCGGTCTTCCACGACAACGATAGCATGAACAACTACATCACCAAAATGCCCATCTTCGGACTACAACGAGCAACGCGAGGCATTGAGCGACTCACCGCCGACATTCATCAACTTGAAGCATGGACAAGAGACTACCTCGACACCAAGTTGGCCGAACAAAGGGATCAAGTACACGACATGTTGGCCAACTACAAGTCTTCTTCCCCTTCGTCATCTTCAAGGCGGCGACGCTCAAGTGGCCAATCTTTGGAACGTCATCGAGCTCAATCACTACAACACCATCAAGATGAAGATGCTCGCGATGCGTCCACCTACAAGTCCCAAAAAGCTCTACATCAAGCTATGGCCAGACTTCATGAGCACAAGAGAAGACCGCGAGACAAGCACCACCAAGACGGAGCTACGACTACTACCACCACTTCGGCATCTTCGCCAAGTGTTATCAAGCCATCTTCGCCTTTGGACGTACGGCATCTTCGCCTACATCCGATGAGTACGCCTACTTCGACATCTTCAAGTACAAGGCGACCACATACGAGCGAGGACGACACTTCCATCTTCGGAAGTCCCTCAAGAAAGATGATCAAGCATGGGATTTTCCCTTCGGTCATGGACGAGAGTGATGATGTGCCATCTTCGGACTTCATCCACGACGAGAGAGATGATGTGCCATCTTCGGCCATCACCCACAACGACGACTACGAGATGGTTGAGCATGGGATCTCCCCTTCGACCACGGCGACGTATGATGACATGAGTGACTTGTGCCACCATATTGAGACTGAGAGTGACTTCACCACTAGCCCCATATATGATGAGCTGCCACAATTCCCATGTGAGGAAAGCCACCACCACCACCACTTGAGTGATTTGAGTGACTCCACCATATGTGACATTGAGTGCACCTACCTTGAGGGAGTGAGGTAGCCACCGCCACATAGAGAGAGTGAGGTAGTTGATAGGGCATGCGAGACCATTTCGATTTATAACAACTTATCCTCTACCTCTATTGTGCCTTCTCATTTGGTGATAGGTCCCATATATGATGACGCGTCGATCCTTGATGACTTCGTCCTTCCTATGGACAAGACGATGGCCATGGTGGACTATGATGCACCCCCCACATGGTTCCATCACGATGATGACGTTGACCACGCTTTGGTCTGTCCCACCTCACCTACACCACTTGAGTGGAATGAACAAGGTAAAATAGGTGAAGGTGATGCTCTAGTCCCACTAGTGGACATTCTTGACATTGATTGCTTGCATGATGTTGATCCACCTATTTCCATGCTTCATGCTAGTGCGATTTCCCCATGCGATGATTTGCCCATTTATGATGATTATGATGATTCTCATGTGGAGTCTATTAGTTGTTATGCCATGTTACATAGGATTTCTTGTGATAATTCTCTTGGTCACATCATGTTTGACAATCCTCTTGACTTGTCATATGCTATGCATGAGATCAAAAATATGTCATATTTGCAATCTCATCATAGTGACTATGCATATGCCATTAAAATTAATCCAATTTGCACATATGGCATAGATGACAAGCCCATGGTTATTGGCATTTGTTTTTCTGGTGATGATACTGATATGCTTCCTTTGCATCATTTATCTCATATGCCATGCCATGACCATCTAGTTTCGGATATGCATTGTTTTGGATGTTCTCCATTTTCTCCTTATGATGTTTCCACTATTGCTCATGAGGACACCCCCATAGTTTCCTCTTACATTTTAGGAGATTTCGAGTCAATGATAGAGGCAAAGGTGTCCCGTCTTTCGATGAGATGATGGATTTCGCTTTGGTGGAAGTCGACTTTGACGATCCGACTACGAACGTGCGACGACGTCGCGCCTTAGCAATCGCTAAACCAACTCCGAGAGGTTATTGACCACGCCGGAGCACAATCAACCTGACCACGAGGGTCTGTTTCCTGCGAGCAAACGAAGAACAAGCAAGAAACTGAGATTGCAATCTGGATATTGCGAATATAAGATGAAAGCTTTATTGATCAAGGTGGGGTTCTGCGACGCCTTTGTCTGGTCGTTGAACACAAACGAAGTACGCGAAGTTGCAGCTATGGCGAACTTTTAATCTAAACAAAACCCAAAGTCTAAACGGTGCCCTAAGGGCTGTATATATGGAGGAAGAGAGGGGGAATTTCGTGGCCCTTGGTGGAGGTGTCTGAAATCAACCCTATCTCTTGTTTCCCCACACATACGGACTCTAAAAATAGCCTATACTTATGTATTTCGAAATTACATGGGCCTGGCCCAATAAAAAGGTGACGCAGCACCTATAATAGCCTCAGGACGAAATTTATGAAGTGGCATCTTGTATATTTCGTCCAAGCCTTCATGCACCCATTATGGTGGCTTCAAAGTCCTGAAATCATCACTTGTAACTCCGTTCTTGTTCCCCTTGCGCATGGCATCATCTCCATGCTTGTTCTTGCTCCAATGTTCATCCTTCTCCAAGCTAGGCCCTTCATTTGTAAGCAAAACAAATGTTTCCAATTTAGGCAGCATCATATTCTCATGAACATTAGAATCATTACCAAGAAACGAAAGTACCTGATAATTTAATTGGCGTGCGCGAGCTCTAGTAATTGGTCCCGTATATGTAGGGGCTGTGGGTGTAACAATGGTATTGATGTCCTCATCATCCTCCCCTTCTTGAAATGAAGTCGTCCTCGACGGAAGCTCATCTTCCTCACCCAAATAAGGCTTCAAATCTGCAATGTTAAAAGTGGGACTAACCCCAAAATCTGCAGGCAGCTCAAGTTTATATGCATTATCATTTATTTTCTCGAACACCTTAAAGGGACCATCAGCACGTGCCATTAACTTTGATTTGCGCAAATCAGGAAATCTATCTTTACGCAAATGTAACCAAACAAGATCTCCAGGTGCAAACACAACATGTTTTCTACCCTTATCTCCAGCAAGTTTATATTTAGCATTCATACGCTCAATGTTTTCCTTAGTTAACTCATGCATTTTTAAAATCAATTCAGCACGTTGTTTAGCATCAAAATTAACCTTCTCCGAAGATGGAAGAGGCAACAAATCAATAGGTGCACGAGGTAGGAAACCATACACAACTTCAAAAGGGCACATCTTAGTAGTAGAATGCAATGAACGATTATAAGCAAATTCAATATGAGGCAAGCATTCGTCCCACATTTTCTTATTATTCTTCAAAACAGCCCTAAGCATAGTAGACAATGTTCTATTGACTACTTCAGTTTGTCCATCAGTTTGGGGGTGACAAGTAGTACTAAAAAGCAGTTTAGTCCCCAACTTAGCCCATAAACATCTCCAAAAGTGGCTAAGAAATTTAGTATCACGATCTGAAACAATAGTATTTGGCACACCATGCAAGCGAATAATTTCACGAAAGAACAAATCAGCAACATTAACAGCATCATCGCTTTTATGACATGGTATAAAGTGTGCCATTTTCGAGAATCTATCCACGACAACAAATATGCTATCCCTCCCCTTCTTTGTTCGAGGTAAACCTAAAACAAAGCCCATAGATATATCCTCCGAAGGAACACTAGGTACAGGCAAAGGCATATATAAACCATGAGGATTGAGTCGTGACTTAGCTTTTTGACATGTAGTGCAGCGAGCAATAAAACGCTCAACATCCCGTCTCATCTTTGGCCAAAAGAAATGTGTAGCAAGTACGTCCTCCGTCTTCTTCACGCCAAAGTGTCCCATTAATCCTCCTCCATGCGCCTCCTGCAACAACAAAAGACGAACGGAGCTAGCTGGAATGCATAGCTTGTTAGCACGAAACACAAATCCATCGTTAACGACAAACTTGTTCCACATTCTTCCTTCTTTACAATTATGCATTACATCTTTAAAATCAGCATCATGCACATATTGATCTTTGATGGTCTCCAAACCAAATATTTTGAAGTCAAGTTGTGAAAGCATAGTATAGTGACGAGACAATGCATCAGCAATAACATTTTCTTTTCCCTTCTTGTGTTTAATGACATAAGGGAAAGTCTCAATAAATTCAACCCATTTAGCATGTCTACGATTCAGTTTAGCTTGACTTTTAATATGTTTCAAAGATTCATGATCAGAATGTATAACAAATTCTTTGGGCCATAAATAATGTTGCCATGTTTCTAAAGTCCGAACAAGAGCATATAATTCTTTATCGTAAGTAGAATAATTCAGACTAGGCCCACTCAATTTTTCAGAAAAGTATGCAACAGGTTTGCCATCTTGTAATAACACACCTCCTAATCCAATTCCATTAGCATCACATTCAAGCTCAAAAGTCTTATTAAAATCAGGAAGTTGGAGTAAAGGAGCATGTGTCAACTTATCTTTCAATACCGTGAAGGCTTCTTCCTGTGTGGTACCCCACAGAAAAGGCACATCTTTCTTTGTAAGCTCATTGAGAGGTGCAGCAATGGTGCTGAAATCTCTCACAAAACGCCTATAGAATCCAGCGAGGCCAAGAAAACTCCTCACTTGTGTGACCGTTTTGGGCTGCGGCCAACTCTCAATAGCTTCAATCTTGGCTTTATCAACTTCAATTCCCTATGGAGTAACAACACAGCCAAGAAAACACACTTGGTCGGTGCAAAAGGTGCACTTCCCAAGGTTACCAAACAAACGTGCATCACGTAGAGCAATAAAAACAACACGTAAATGTTCCAAATGTTCTTCCAAAGATCTGCTATAAATCAGTATATCATCAAAATAGACTACCACAAATCGTCCAATGAAAGCACATAAAACTTCGTTCATTAGTCTCATGAAAGTACTAGGCGCATTAGTTAACCCAAAAGGCATGACTAACCACTCATATAATCCAAACTTAGTTTTAAATGCTGTTTTCCATTCATCCCCCAATTTCATACGAATTTGATGGTATCCACTACGCAAATCAACTTTGGAGAATATTGTAGAGCCACTCAATTCATCAAGCATATCATCTAGCCTAGGAATAGGATGACGATAACGAATAGTAATATTATTAATGCCTCTACAATCAACACACATACGCGATGTACCATCCTTTTTCGGCACTAGAATAATAGGAACTGCACAAGGACTAAGGGATTCGCGTATATAACCTTTGTCGAGAAGCTCTTGTACTTGACGCATAATCTCCTTCGTCTCCTCTGGATTGGTACGGTATGGCGCACGGTTTGGCAGTGAAGCACCAGGAATTAAGTCGATCTGATGCTCAATCCCTCGAATAGGTGGTAATCCCGGTGGCACGTCTTGTGGAAAGACGTCACCGAACTCCTGCAAAATGTTAGTGACAGCAGGAGGCAAAGAGGAAGGCACGTCCTCGAATGAAAATAATGCCTCTTTGCACACAAAAGCATAGCAAACAGATTTGCTGAAATCTAGCTCATCAATATCAGATTTGGTGGCAAATAAACATGCACTTTTCAATTTAATTTCAGAAGCAACACTAGATGGTTTATTATTAGGCTTCATTTGTTGCTCAAATTCTTTTGCCACAATCTGATTTTCACTCTTATTCTTCTCCTGTTTTGCTTTATTAGCTCTATTAATATCATCTTTCAAAATGGAATCAGGAGTCATAGGAAGCAAAGTAATATTTTTATCCTTATGAACTAGAGTATAGTGATTGTTTCTACCATGGTGTACAGAATTTTTATCAAATTGCCATGGTCTACCAAGTAATAAGGAACATGCTTGCATAGGTACCACATCACAATCAACATAATCAGCATATGTAGAGATACTAAAATGCACACGAACAGTACGTGTTACTTTAACCTTGCCGCTGTTGTTGAACCATTGGATGTAGTAAGGATGTGGATGTGGTCTTGTGGTGAGAGAAAGCTTCTCCACCATCTCCATGCTAGCCAAGTTGTTGTAGCTCCCTCCGTCTATGATGACGCGCACAGAACGTTCCTTCCCAACTCCCTTGGTATGGAACAAATTGTGCCTCTGATTTTGCTCAGCTTGTGTGATCTGCACACTCAAAACACGTTGAGCAACTAAACATTCATACCTGTCAGCGTCTTCAGGAGCCATGTATTGCGTCTCATGATCAGAATCATCTCCACCATGTTCTTAACGTGTAATAAGAGCCAAAGTCTCCTCATCATAGTCACTAGCGGACTCATATCCACCATCCGCGGTAGCTATCATCACACGCGGAGATTTGCATTCTCTCGCATAATGACCTCCTCCCTTACAACGACGACAAATAATATCACTTGTGTGCCCTGTTGATGCCATGGAAGAAGAACTCTGTGCAGGCCCAGCAGGTGCGCTCTTGGCAGATAATGGTGCTTGTGCCTATTTTCTTGTATCACGACTGGAGGAGGCACGTGATTGAGGTGCTGGTGCAGTTGAAGTAGAAGATGCATGCGGTGTCCATGATGAAGGTCGGCCTGCAGAAAAGTTAGTTCACGCCAATGCTTGTCGATCCTGCACTTCACGTTCAGCTTTACAAGCAAGATGGAATAAACGAGTGATATTAGTATACTCCTTATAGTCTAGAATGGTCTGAATCTCTCTATTTAATCCACCCAGAAAACGTGCAAGCATAGCTTCATTCTCCTCAACAATACCACATCTAATCATGCCAGTTTGTAATTCCTGATAATATTCTTCTACAGAACTTTTTCCTTGTCTTAAGCGCTGTAATTTTTGAAGCAATTCACGTTGATAATATGGTGGAACCCAACGAGTACACATAGCAGTTTTCAAAGCAGCCCAAGTAGTTGGAATAGGATATAATCTACAAAGTTCAGACCACCATACACATGCAAAACTAGTGAAAGCACAAACAGCAGCAGCAACTCGTCTCTCCTCAGGATATTGTAAACATGTAAATCGTTGTTCAGTTTCTAACTCCCAAGTAAGATATATATCAGGAACATATCTACCCTCAAATGATGGAATATTCAATTTCAGTTTAGGAATATTGATGAGGACATCAATACCATTGTTACACCCACAGCCCCTACTGCTACATATACTGGACCAATTACTAGAGCTCGCGCACGCCAATTAAATTATCAGGTACTTTCGTTTCTTGGTAATGATTCTAATGTTCATGAGAATATGATGCTGCCTAAATTTGATACATTTGTTTTTCTTACAAATGAAGGGCCTAGCTTGGAGAAGGATGGACATTGGAGCAAGAGCAAGCATGGAGATGATGCCATGCGCAAGGGGAACCAGAACGGAGTTACAAGTGATGATTTCAGGACTTTGAAGCCACCATAAGAGTGCATGATGCCTTGGACGAAATATACAAGATGCCACTTCATAAATTTCGTCCAGAGGCTATTATAGGTGCTGCGTCACCTTATTATTGGGCCAGGCCCATGTAATTTCGAAATACATAAGTATAGGCTATTTTTAGAGTCCGTATGTGTGGGGAAACAAGAGATAGGGTTGATTTCGGACCCCTCCACCAAGGGCCACGAAATTCCCCCCCTCTTCCTCCATATATACAGCCCTTAGGGCGCCGTTTAGACTTTGGGTTTTGTTTAGATTAAAAGTTCGCCATAGCTGCAACTTCGCGTACTTCGTTTGTGTTCAACGACCAGACAAAGGCGTCACAGAACCCCACCTTGATCAATAAAGCTTTCATCTTATATTCGCAATATCCAGATTGCAATCTCAGTTTCTTGCTTGTTCTTCATTTGCTCGCAGGAAACAGACCCTCGTGGTCAGGTTGATCGTGCTCCGGCGTGGTCAATAACCTCTCGGAGTTGGTTTAGCGATTGCTAAGGCGCGACGTCCTCGCACGTTCGTAGTCGGATCGTCAAAGTCGACTTCCACCAAAGCGAAATCCATCATCTCATCGAAAGACGGGACACCTTTGCCTCTATCAAGGAGGCACACGAACAGTACGTGTTACCTTAACCTTGCCGCTGTTGTTGAACCATTGGATGTAGTAAGGATGTGGATGTGGTCTGGTGGTGAGAGAAAGCTTCTCCACCATCTCCATGCTAGCCAAGTTGTTGCAGCTCCCTCCGTCTATGATGACGCGCACAGAACGTTCCTTCACAACTCCCTTGGTATGGAACAAATTGTGCCTCTGATTTTGCTCAGCTTGTGTGACCTGCACACTCAAAACACGTTGAGCAACTAAACATTCATACCTGTCAGCATCTTCAGGAGCCATGTATTGCGTCTCATGATCAGAATCATCTCCACCATGTTCTTCATGTGTAATAAGAGCCAAAGTCTCCTCATCATAGTCACTAGCGGACTCATATCCACCATCCTCAGTAGCAATCATCACACGCTGAGATTTGCATTCTCTCACAAAATGTCCTCTTCCCTTACAACGACGACAAATAATATCACTTGTGTGCCCTGTTGACGCCATGGAAGAAGAAGAGCTCTGTGCAGGCCCGGCAGGTGTGCTCTTGGCAGATAGTGGTGGTTGTGCCTGCTTTCTTGTATCACGGTTGGAGGTGGCACCTGAAGGAGGTGATGGTGCAGTGGAAGTAGATGATGCACGTGGTGTCCATGATGAAGGTCGACCTGCAGAAAAGTTTGTGCGCGCCAATGCCTGTCGATCCTGCACTTCACGTTCAGCTTTACAAGCAAGATGGAATAAACGAGTGATATTATTATAATCCTTATAGTCTAGAATGGTCTGAATATCTCTATTTAATCCACCCAGAAAACGTGCAAGCATAGCTTCATTCTCCTCAACAATACCACATCTAATCAAGCCAGTTTGTAATTCCTGATAATATTCTTCTACAGAATTTTTTCCTTGTCTTAAGCGCTGCAATTTTTGAAGTAATTCACGTTGATAATATGGTGGAATATTCAATTTCAGTTTAGGGAGATGGTCATGATCTTGTACCTGAGGGGGAGCCCTAACATTGCCATTATTTGCATGTGGACGACCTGGTGGTTGTGGTGCTGGTGGTTGCACGTAGTTCTGATGTTGATCAACCTCATCCTCGTAATCTCCCACATAATCATCCTCCTCGGTACCAGCAGCAGTAGTAGCAGGAGCCAAAGAAGCACCAACAGCAGTAGCAGCGGCACCAGAATTTTGTCCTAGCTCAATAGGAACACGCTGAGCTCGTCCATACTGATTCGGAAGGGGCCGTAGTTGTTGTCGTTGCAGAGGTGCGATAGGTGCAGCCGGCGGTGGTTGTGGAAAACGCGCGAGCAATTCATCAAACTTGCTATCAAGCTTTGTTTCAAATGTCTTCTCAATGCCATCTATCTTCTCCATGGCCTCGTCAAATCTGTTTAGCACATCTTGCACCTGTCCACTCATCAGTTGCTGAAATTTATCATGTAGCTGTTTGTTCGTCAGGTTCTCCCAATCAGTCTCATCGGCTTGTGATCCTACCATGGTTAGCAGCAAATAGAAACACAGAAGAATATGATCCTACAGAGTACTAAGAAGTGGTGGTGGTGTATCACAAACCCGTCAAGCAAATCTCAAATTCTTACCAGTTCTTACCCAGCAGCAGGCGGTGATCGGCTACCGTTGTAGTCAAAACTCTCAAAACTTGGATAAAGCGATTACCAGGGAGAGTCCAACGCACGACTTAGATGTATGTGGAGCTGGGAAGGCTTATAATATGGTAGCAAAAAGGGTCAGCAATAATCAATTCAGAGATGCAAAGTTGAATAAACGCTCAACGACGGTACTGTGCTGGTCCTAGGCTAGACCGTGCTAGAGACGCGAGCCTAGAACACTAACAAAATCACGGCGCTGCACGTAAACAAGGGAAAAGCACACTCTGGATTTTTTTTCGCTCTTTTTTTTTCGCTCTTTTTTTTTGCACTGCTCTTTTTTTTTTGCGAAAAATCACTATAATGGCGAGTGTCTCAAAACTCTTCCTAGGTCAAACTGACAGGATGGGCACGAAATTTTTTCGACCAATTTTTTTTTTCGTTTTTTCGACTGCCCGGACCCAAAAACTGGAAACGGGTCAAAAAAAACTTCCTATAATGGCACCTGTCTCAAAACACTCAGAAACACCTAAAAATAGGATAGCCAGAAATTTTTTCGAAAAATGCGTTTTCGAAAAATTTTGGGCCTAAACGGAGCGTGGTTTCCGGACTCTTTTTTTTTTCCCGAAACCTACTCCGGCAAGGAAACACGAAGCGGAAACTAGATGGATCCCGAAAACAAACCTAATAAGCAAGGAACTCGGATTGGTGGTGGATATATGGTGGTGGTATATGGCAGCGGTGGTGGTAGCGGTGGTAGTATATGGATATGGATCGGTGGTGGTATATGGACACAGATTGGTGGTGGTATATGGATACGGATTCGGAGCGGTGGTGGTAGATGGCAGGGGCGATGATGATGGTGCGGCGGCGGCGTGACAACTTATGACCAGAACTCGAAACTCTAAAAGACTAGACTCTAAGACCAGCAACTAGACCGACGATGCAACCGCAAATTCAACAAAGCAAAACCGTAAAAAGATTATGCAAAGGCTCAGATTGGTTCGGATATGATGAACTAACCCTAATTTTTTTTGTGGCTTTTTCGTGGACTATAGGTATGAAGAACAGACTCGATCTAAACTACGAAAAACTGGAAAATCTCACCGAGCAACCTGGAAATCTAATACCACTTGATAGAGGGAAAGGTGTCCCGTCTTTCGATGAGATGATGGATTTCGCTTTGGTGGAAGTCGACTTTGACGATCCGACTACGAACGTGCGAGGATGTCGCGCCTTAGCAATCGCTAAACCAACTCCGAGAGGTTATTGACCACGCCGGAGCACGATCAACCTGACCACGAGGGTCTGTTTCCTGCGAGCAAACGAAGAACAAGCAAGAAACTGAGATTGCAATCTGGATATTGCGAATATAAGATGAAAGCTTTATTGATCAAGGTGGGGTTCTGTGACGCCTTTGTCTGGTCGTTGAACACAAACGAAGTACGCGAAGTTGCAGCTATGGCAAACTTTTAATCTAAACAAAACCCAAAGTCTAAACGGCGCCCTAAGGGCTGTATATATGGAGGAAGAGGGGGGGAATTTCGTGGCCCTTGGTGGTGGGGTCCGAAATCAACCCTATCTCTTGTTTCCCCACACATACAGACTCTAAAAATAGCCTATACTTATGTATTTCGAAATTACATGGGCCTGGCCCAATAATAAGGTGACGCAGCACCTATAATAGCCTCTGGACGAAATTTATGAAGTGGCATCTTGTATATTTCGTCCAAGGCATCATGCACTCTTATGGTGGCTTCAAAGTCCTGAAATCATCACTTGTAACTCCGTTCTGGTTCCCCTTGCGCATGGCATCATCTCCATGCTTGCTCTTGCTCCAATGTCCATCCTTCTCCAAGCTAGGCCCTTCATTTGTAAGCAAAACAAATGTATCCAATTTAGGCAGCATCATATTCTCATGAACATTAGAATCATTACCAAGAAACGAAAGTACCTGATAATTTAATTGGCGTGCGCGAGCTCTAGTAATTGGTCCAGTATATGTAGCAGTAGGGGCTGTGGGTGTAACAATGGTATTGATGTCCTCATCAAATATGGACATCATCTCGTACCTGAGGTGGTGGTGCAGGCCTACCATTACGAATATATACCTGAGGTCGACCTGGTGGTGGTGGTGCTGGTGGCTGCACGTAGTGCTGATTTTGATCAACCTCATCCTCATAATCGCCCGCATACTCATCATCCTCCTGGGTACCAGCAGCAGTAGTAGCAGGGGCCAAAGAAGCATCAACAACATGAACAGCAGCACCAGAAGTTTGGCCATCCTCAATAGGAACACGCTTCGCTCGTCCATACTGATTCGAAAGGATGCGTTGTTGTTGTTGTTGTTGTTGTTGAAGAGGTGCGTTAGGTGCAGCGGGTGGTGGTGGTGGAAGACGCACGAGCAATTCATTAAACTTGTTATCGACCTTTGTTTCGAACGTCTTCTCCATGCCATCTATCTTCTCCATGGCCTCTTCAAATCTGTTTAGCACATCTTGCACCTGTCCACTCATCATTTGCTGAAACTTATCATGAAGCTCCTTGTTCGATAAATTCTCCCAGTCAGTCTCGTCGGCTTGTGATCCTGGCATGGTTAGCAGCAATAGAAACACACAAGAATATGATCCTACAGACTACTAACAAGAGGTGGTGGTGGGTGTCACAAATCCGTCAAGCAAATCTCAAATTCTTACCAGTTCTTACCCAGCAGCAGGCGGTGATCGGCAACCGTTGTAGTCAAAAACTCTCAAAGCTTGGATAGAGCGATTACCAGGGAGAGTCAAACGCACGACGTAGATGTTTGTGGAGCTGGGAAGGCTTATAATATGGTAGCAAAAAGGGTCAGCAATAATCAATTCAGAGATGCAAAGTTGAATAAACGCTCAACGACGGTACTGTGCTGGTCCTAGGCTAGACTGTGCTAGAGACGCGAGCCTAGAACACCAACAAAATCACGGCGCGGCACGTAAACAAGGGAGGAGCACACTCTGAACTTTTTTTTCTCTTCTTTTTTTTTGCACTTTTTTTTCCTCTTTTTTTTTGCTCCGCAACAAATTTTTTTCGAAAAAGTCTACAAATGGTCTAAAAACTGCCTAGCCAGAATTTTCCAGACTTAGTTTTTTTTTGAAACTGGAACTATTTTTCTTCTGCGGATGGCTCGGAAGTTGGGGAGTCCTCCGCTGTCACGACTCGGAGTATCGCGTGATCTGGAAATCGAGAACAATGCAACAATTACTGGACTCGGACTAGGACTGGTGGCGGAGATGAATCTGGTGGAACTCGGACTGGTGGCAGAGATGAATCTGGTGGAACACGGACAGGTGGCGGATATATGTTGCAGGTGAACTCGGATTGGCGTGATGGCGGCGGATATGTGGTGGCGTATATGGATTCGGATTGGCGGTGAATATGTGGTGGTGGTATATGGCAGCGGCGACGTGACAACCTGTGAACAGAACTCGAAACTCTAAAAGACTAGACGCTAAGACCAGCAACTTGACACGACGATGAAACCGCAAATTCAACAAAGCAAATACAGAAAAGATTATGCAAAGTCTCAGATTGGTTCGGATGGGATGAACTAACCCTAATTTTTTTTTGGCTTTTTCGTGGACTATAGGTATGAAGAACAGACTCGATCTAAACTACGAAAAACTGTAAAATCTCACCAAGCAACCTGGAAATCTGATACCACTAGATAGAGGCAAAGGTGTCCCGTCTTCCGATGAGATGATGGATTTCGCTTTGGTGGAAGTCGACTGTGACGATCCGACTACGAACGTGCGAGGACGTCGCGCCTTAGCAATCGCTAAACCAACTCCGAGAGGTTATTGACCACGCCGGAGCACGATCAACCTGACCACGAGGGTCTGTTTCCTGCGAGCAAACGAAGAACAAGCAAGAAACTGAGATTGCAATCTGGATATTGCGAATATAAGATGAAAGCTTTGTTGATCAAGGTGGGGTTCTGTGACGCCTTTGTCTGGTCGTTGAACACAAACGAAGTACGCGAAGTTGCAACTATGGCGAACTTTTAATCTAAACAAAACCCAAAGTCTAAACGATGCCCTAAGGGCTGTATATATGGAGGAAGAGGGGGGGAATTTCGTGACCCTTGGTGGAGGGGTCCGAAATCAACCCTATCTCTTGTTTCCCCACACATACGGACTCTAAAAATAGCCTATACTTATGTATTTCGAAATTACATGGGCCTGGCCCAATAAAAAGGTGACTCAGCACCTATAATAGCCTCGGGACGAAATTTATGAAGTGGCATCTTATATATTTCGTCCAAGGCTTCATGCACCCATTATGGTGGCTTCAAAGTCCTAAAATCATCACTTGTAACTCCGTTCTGGTTCCCCTTGCGCATGGCATCATCTCCATGCTTCTTCTTGCTCCAATGTCCATCCTTCTCCAAGCTAGGCCCTTCGTTTGTAAGCAAAACAAATGTATCCAATTTAGGCAGCATCATATTCTCATGAACATTAGAATCATTATCAAGAAACGAAAGTACCTGATAATTTAATTGGCGTGCGCGATCTCTAGTAATTGGTCCAGTATATGTTGCAGTAGGGGCTGCGGGTGTAATAATGGTATTGATGTCCTCATCATATATGGTACGGATTGGTGGTGGTATATGGATACGGATTCGAAGCGGTGCTGGTAGGTAGCAGGAGCGATGATGATGGTGCGGTGGCGGCGTGACAACTGATGACCAGAACTCGAAACTTTAAAAGACTAGACGCTAAGACCAGCAACTTGACACGATGATGCAACTGCAAATTCAACAAAGCAAAACCCTAAAAAGATTATGCAAACGCTCAGATTGGTTCGGATATGATGAACTAACCCTAATTTTTTTGTGGCTTTTTCGTGGACTGTAGGTATGAACAACAGACTCGATCTAAACTACGATAAACAGTAAAATCTCACTGAGCAACCTGGAAATCTGATACCACTTGATAGAGGCAAAGGTGTCCCGTCTTTCAATGATATGGTGGCTATCATTTTGGAGGAAGTCGACTTTGACGATCCGACTACGAACGTGCGAGGACGTCGCGCCTTAGCAATCGCTAAACCAACTCCAAGAGGTTATTGACCACGCCGGAGCATGATCAACCTGACCACGAAGGTCTGTTTCCTGCAGGCAAACGAAGAACAAGCAAGAAACTAAGATTGCAATCTGGATATTGCGAATATAAGAGGAAGGCTTTATTGATCAAGGTGGGGTTCTGTGACGCCTTTGTCTGGTCGTTGAACACAAACGAAGTACGCGAAGTTGCAGCTATGGCGAACTTTAATCTAAACAAAACCCAAAGTCTAAACGATGCCCTAAGGGTTGTATATATGGAGGAAGAGGGGGGGGGGGATTTCGTGGCCCTTGGTGGAGGGGTCTGAAATCAACCCTATCTCTTGTTTCCCCACACATACGGACTCTAAAAATAGCCTATACTTATGTATTTTGAAATTACATGGGCCTGGCCCAATAATAAGGTGACGCAGCACCTAGAATAGCCTCGGGACGAAATTTATGAAGTGGCATCTTGTATATTTCGTCCAAGGCTTCATGCACCCATTATGGTGGCTTCAAAGTCCTGAAATCATCACTTGTAACTTCGTTCTTGTTCCCCTTGCGCATGCTATCATCTCCATGCTTGTTCTTGCTCCAATGTTCATCCTTCTCCAAGCTAGGCCCTTCATTTTTAAGCAAAACAAATGTATCCAATTTAGGCAGCATCATATTCTCATGAACATTAGAATCATTACCAAGAAACGAAAGTACCTGGTAATTTTGTTGGCGTGCGCGAGCTCTAGTAATTGGTCCAGTATGTATAGCAGCAGGGGTTGTGGGTGTAACAATGGTATTGATGTCCTCATCACTTTCCCTCCACGAAATCCACCAATTTCTTCCATTTTGCCACGAATTTCCGCCCAAATCTGACACCCCCGGGCACCCGGACCCCCCTGCCAGATGAGGACATGACTACCTTGAATATGACCAAAAATATTGCATATATGCATATTTGTCAAGTGATTTCTAGTACAAACTATTCAATAATCTATTTATGTTATCCAGAACAAAAATACTTCACACACTTTTGTGTTTTGTCTAATTGCAGGTGTATGGGACATTTGTACAATCCACATATGAAGATAAGGAAGAAAGAGATGTTTATTTGCTGTCCAAAAAGTTCTCTCACGTCACTTTTGGCCCAAGAGAAGATAGAGTCCAAGTCTCTCACGTTCTGGATTCAGATTCGGACTGCACAGACGTACCTGACTCAAAACGCACACAAGTTTTTCATACGGACTCCGAATTGGGTGATTCTTTTTTTCTTGGAAACTAGATTTCGTGCACTTTCCAACCCAATTGGAATCACCTTCAAATTCGTCCGGAGCGTTGAGTTGTGGACGAAACAATCTGATGCTGCAGCAGAATCCGAGTCAAACTACAAGTCCAAAGGTGTTACATCACCTCCACTTGGGCCACATTGGCCTTGTACGACCTAGATTTAGTTTTAGGCTGCCTTGGGACGTCCTCCCACCTCCTTGGCCGCCACCCCTTGCTCCTATATAAGTAGATCCATCTAGTAGCTTTTCCTTGGGATTTGTTTCGTTAAAAGTTAGCCATTGCAACTTCGTGTACTTCGTTTGTGTCCAACGACCAGACCAAGACCGCTTACGGATCCCCACCTTTATCAATACTTCATATATACTCGCAATATTCAGATTGCTTTTATCATATTCTTGCTTGTTCTTCGATTGCTTGCAGGAATAGACCTTCGTGGTCAGGTTGATTGTGCTCCGGCGTGGTCAATAACCTCTCATAGTTGGTTTAGCGATTGCTAAGGCGCAACGCCGTGCACGTTTGTAGTCGGATCGTCAAAGTCATCTTCACCAAATCGATAGTTATCATCTCATCGAAAGACGGGACACCTTTGCCTCTATCAAGTGGTATCAGTTTTCAGGTTGCTCGGTGAGAATTTCCAGTTTTCCTAGATTAGATTTATTTTCTTACCTATTGTCCAAGAAAAAGCCACAAAAAAGAGTTAGATCTATTCATCCTTGGTCCAAGCCAGTCTGAGCCTTTGCAATTTTCTTTTCATTGCTTGCATAGTTGAATTATCGTTTGCATCGTCGTGTCGAGTTGCTGGTCTTAGTGTCTAGTTCGTTTAGAGTTTCGAGTTCTGTTCACATTAGTCACGCCACCGCTGCATCATTATCTCTTCCGCTGTCCACCACCCATCCATCAATTTCCACCACGTGCTACCCACCATTCATTGTCATAATAATAGTTGAGATCGTTCACATCTTCACTTGATCCAATCTGCATCTTGTCTAGTTTGTTTTGGAAAGAGGGAGAAAAAAACAGGAGAAAAAAAACGAGAGAAAAAAAAGTCAGAGAAAATAAAGGAGAAAAAAAATCAAAAAAATCGGCACAAACTTTTTCAGAGGAAAGTTGGAGACAAAGTTGTTGTATATCCTGCTTGGCAGTTGTTTTTCATCATTATCTTCACTGCCGTTGTGATCTTCACTTATATCTTGCTGTCAAGAGCTACTTAGTATCCTTCATTGATGCTAGTTGTGCTACGCCGTGACCTCATTAGTGTTCTAGGCTCGCGTCTCTAGTCCGGTCTAGTCTAGGACCAGCACAGTACCGTCATTGAGCGTTTATTCAACATTGCATCTTTGAATTGATTATTGCTAATCTTTTGCTACCATATATAGCCAACCCAGCTCCACATATTTCTACACCGTGTATACGTACGCTCCCCTGGCAATCGCTTTACTCAATATTCGGAGTTACTTGACACCGCTGGTTGCCTATCACCGCCTGCTGCATGGTAAGAACTTGTAAGACATTGATATTTGCTTTACTTTGAGCGTTTTACCACCACATCCTAGTAGTTATAGGAACATTATTTTTGGGTTTTGTTTCTTGTTCTACTAATCATGACAGGATCCAGAGTCAATTCATGGGCTTTGTCGATCGCGGGAGACGTGCCACCACCTTTGCAAATACCACAACCGTCACGAGAGGTGCACAAACATCCAAATGCACATGATCAGGTTAATGTATCTATACCACCATTTAATGGCCGTTTTAAACCTGCTTTATATATTGAATGGGAGTTCGACATAAAAAATATATTTGCTTCCCATAATTTCGATGAACATAAAAAGGTTCACCCAATTCGGAGTCCGTATGAAAAACTTGTGTGCGTTTTGAGTCAGGTACGTCTGTGCAGTCCGAATCTGAATCCAGAACGTGAGAGACTTGGACTCTATCTTCTCTTGGGCCAAAAGTGACGTGAAAGAACTTTTTGGACAGCAAATAAACATCTCTTTCTTCCTTATCTTCATATGTGGATTGTACAAATGTCTCATACACCTGCAATTAGACAAAACACAAAAGTGTGTGAAGTATTTTTGTTCTGGATAACATAAATAGATTATTGAATAGTTTGTACTAGAAATCACTTGACAAATATGCATATATGCAATATTTTTGGTCATATTCAAGGTAGTCATGTCCTCATCACTGCCCACCCCCGCTGACCACCCCGGGTGCCTGCACCCCAAACCCCGGGCACCCGCACCCCTGGGATGTTTTCCCCTGCCCACCCAGGGCACCCGCACCTCCCACCCCCGGGTGCCCGCACCCCCCCGAAACAGCCCAACACCACTCACCGTTTCGGCCATAACTTTCGCTCCCGGAGTCCAATTTTGACGTTCTTTAGCTCGTTGAGTAGCTATTGACATCCCTCATCCATCTAGATAGGTTCCAACATCATTTGAATCCATAAAAAATTTGGCATTTTGGCATCTTTGCATAGGCCATCCACCATATCATCCGCAAAACCACCTTCGCTTTCCGCAACTTAACCCATTTTCGATCCATATAGCATTTTTGGTTGCTTGAGTGGTGACTTGAGTCTCCTAAGGTGTTTCGGCTACTTAGGGATGGTTGCTTTGTCATCAACCACCACCACCACTTCCGCATTGCTAACTCTGGAACCACCAATGCATTCCGCTACCGCCATTTGACATTTGCCTTTGGGAGATTTTGAGTTTGCGGTTTTTACCGTTTCCTAAGGCGTTTCGGCTACTTAGGGACGGGTCTACATCATCTTGGTGTCTACATCAAGAATACCACCACTCATCATCGCCATGAGGTTGTCTTCGACATCGACCACTTCACCATCTTGACAACCTAACCGTAAGCAAGAACTGTAACCTCCGTATCACCTTGGTATCGTGGTATCCTTTCATTGTACATTCTTGCCATTACATTGTTAACCCTTTAGCCCATTTTGCGTCACTTGCCTATCGAGACTAGCCATTGAGTATTGCTGGCAACGTTACTTGTGCACATTAGTAATCCATACCTTCCATTGCATACATACCATATCATATTGGTATCATCTTGGTATCATCTTGGTATCATCATATCATCCCTTGTGTCACAAGATTGTTCCCGCATATACACAATTACTATCTTGGTTTGTGCATTTCGCATAAGGGGCCATATAAAAAAAGGAATAAGCTTTTAAGCAAAAAGAGAGCAAAGAGCTTGTGAGCAAGAGCCATAGCATCATACCACATTGCACATAAGATTGTCATATCCGATCATTTTGGATCATCTTGAGAAGAACACCGGGAACGTCATACACATAGCATACTTGGGATCGAAAGCTCATACATCTTGCATCTTATAGGTTGTGCACAAGTCTCGTATCCGCTTATTGAGCAATCGTGCTAACATCTCTCTTGAGTTGTGCAACACGAGCGTTTTCTGTGGATTCCACATTTTGTGCTCATTCATTGGTTGCACGACCCCATTTATCTATCTGTGTGTGTGTTTCCATGTGCCACATATTGCTATTGGTCTACTTGTTTCACTTGCGAATTTGTGAACCTTTCCAACATTATTAACTCTTGCTAACATTTTGCATCAAATTTTTGTGCCACTATCCTCACCGAGCTCCACTATAAGCTTTACTTGATAGGTGTGAGTGAACAAGTCCGGTACCAATTCCACTATTCTTTCATCTCACATTGAGTGAAACGGGATACATCCTCAAAATTGGGAAAAGGTAACTTGGTATTGTTTATCTCATTTCCTACTCACCTCTACTCGAGTCTTGTGATGGATAGGCAAGGCATTTCATCTCCGGTCTTCCACGACAACGATAGCATGAACAACTACATCACCAAAATGCCCATCTTCGGACTACAACGAGCAACGCGAGGCATTGAGCGACTCACCGCCGACATTCATCAACTTGAAGCATGGACAAGAGACTACCTCGACACCAAGTTGGCCGAACAAAGGGATCAAGTACACGACATGTTGGCCAACTACAAGTCTTCTTCCCCTTCGTCATCTTCAAGGCGGCGACGCTCAAGTGGCCAATCTTTGGAACGTCATCGAGCTCAATCACTACAACACCATCAAGATGAAGATGCTCGCGATGCGTCCACCTACAAGTCCCAAAAAGCTCTACATCAAGCTATGGCCAGACTTCATGAGCACAAGAGAAGACCGCGAGACAAGCACCACCAAGACGGAGCTACGACTACTACCACCACTTCGGCATCTTCGCCAAGTGTTATCAAGCCATCTTCGCCTTTGGACGTACGGCATCTTCGCCTACATCCGATGAGTACGCCTACTTCGACATCTTCAAGTACAAGGCGACCACATACGAGCGAGGACGACACTTCCATCTTCGGAAGTCCCTCAAGAAAGATGATCAAGCATGGGATTTTCCCTTCGGTCATGGACGAGAGTGATGATGTGCCATCTTCGGACTTCATCCACGACGAGAGAGATGATGTGCCATCTTCGGCCATCACCCACAACGACGACTACGAGATGGTTGAGCATGGGATCTCCCCTTCGACCACGGCGACGTATGATGACATGAGTGACTTGTGCCACCATATTGAGACTGAGAGTGACTTCACCACTAGCCCCATATATGATGAGCTGCCACAATTCCCATGTGAGGAAAGCCACCACCACCACCACTTGAGTGATTTGAGTGACTCCACCATATGTGACATTGAGTGCACCTACCTTGAGGGAGTGAGGTAGCCACCGCCACATAGAGAGAGTGAGGTAGTTGATAGGGCATGCGAGACCATTTCGATTTATAACAACTTATCCTCTACCTCTATTGTGCCTTCTCATTTGGTGATAGGTCCCATATATGATGACGCGTCGATCCTTGATGACTTCGTCCTTCCTATGGACAAGACGATGGCCATGGTGGACTATGATGCACCCCCCACATGGTTCCATCACGATGATGACGTTGACCACGCTTTGGTCTGTCCCACCTCACCTACACCACTTGAGTGGAATGAACAAGGTAAAATAGGTGAAGGTGATGCTCTAGTCCCACTAGTGGACATTCTTGACATTGATTGCTTGCATGATGTTGATCCACCTATTTCCATGCTTCATGCTAGTGCGATTTCCCCATGCGATGATTTGCCCATTTATGATGATTATGATGATTCTCATGTGGAGTCTATTAGTTGTTATGCCATGTTACATAGGATTTCTTGTGATAATTCTCTTGGTCACATCATGTTTGACAATCCTCTTGACTTGTCATATGCTATGCATGAGATCAAAAATATGTCATATTTGCAATCTCATCATAGTGACTATGCATATGCCATTAAAATTAATCCAATTTGCACATATGGCATAGATGACAAGCCCATGGTTATTGGCATTTGTTTTTCTGGTGATGATACTGATATGCTTCCTTTGCATCATTTATCTCATATGCCATGCCATGACCATCTAGTTCGGATATGCATTGTTTTGGATGTTCTCCATTTTCTCCTTATGATGTTTCCACTATTGCTCATGAGGACACCCCCATAGTTTCCTCTTACATTTTAGGAGATTTCGAGTCAATGATAGAGGCAAAGGTGTCCCGTCTTTCGATGAGATGATGGATTTCGCTTTGGTGGAAGTCGACTTTGACGATCCGACTACGAACGTGCGACGACGTCGCGCCTTAGCAATCGCTAAACCAACTCCGAGAGGTTATTGACCACGCCGGAGCACAATCAACCTGACCACGAGGGTCTGTTTCCTGCGAGCAAACGAAGAACAAGCAAGAAACTGAGATTGCAATCTGGATATTGCGAATATAAGATGAAAGCTTTATTGATCAAGGTGGGGTTCTGCGACGCCTTTGTCTGGTCGTTGAACACAAACGAAGTACGCGAAGTTGCAGCTATGGCGAACTTTTAATCTAAACAAAACCCAAAGTCTAAACGGTGCCCTAAGGGCTGTATATATGGAGGAAGAGAGGGGGAATTTCGTGGCCCTTGGTGGAGGTGTCTGAAATCAACCCTATCTCTTGTTTCCCCACACATACGGACTCTAAAAATAGCCTATACTTATGTATTTCGAAATTACATGGGCCTGGCCCAATAAAAAGGTGACGCAGCACCTATAATAGCCTCAGGACGAAATTTATGAAGTGGCATCTTGTATATTTCGTCCAAGCCTTCATGCACCCATTATGGTGGCTTCAAAGTCCTGAAATCATCACTTGTAACTCCGTTCTTGTTCCCCTTGCGCATGGCATCATCTCCATGCTTGTTCTTGCTCCAATGTTCATCCTTCTCCAAGCTAGGCCCTTCATTTGTAAGCAAAACAAATGTTTCCAATTTAGGCAGCATCATATTCTCATGAACATTAGAATCATTACCAAGAAACGAAAGTACCTGATAATTTAATTGGCGTGCGCGAGCTCTAGTAATTGGTCCCGTATATGTAGGGGCTGTGGGTGTAACAATGGTATTGATGTCCTCATCATCCTCCCCTTCTTGAAATGAAGTCGTCCTCGACGGAAGCTCATCTTCCTCACCCAAATAAGGCTTCAAATCTGCAATGTTAAAAGTGGGACTAACCCCAAAATCTGCAGGCAGCTCAAGTTTATATGCATTATCATTTATTTTCTCGAACACCTTAAAGGGACCATCAGCACGTGCCATTAACTTTGATTTGCGCAAATCAGGAAATCTATCTTTACGCAAATGTAACCAAACAAGATCTCCAGGTGCAAACACAACATGTTTTCTACCCTTATCTCCAGCAAGTTTATATTTAGCATTCATACGCTCAATGTTTTCCTTAGTTAACTCATGCATTTTTAAAATCAATTCAGCACGTTGTTTAGCATCAAAATTAACCTTCTCCGAAGATGGAAGAGGCAACAAATCAATAGGTGCACGAGGTAGGAAACCATACACAACTTCAAAAGGGCACATCTTAGTAGTAGAATGCAATGAACGATTATAAGCAAATTCAATATGAGGCAAGCATTCGTCCCACATTTTCTTATTATTCTTCAAAACAGCCCTAAGCATAGTAGACAATGTTCTATTGACTACTTCAGTTTGTCCATCAGTTTGGGGGTGACAAGTAGTACTAAAAAGTAGTTTAGTCCCCAACTTAGCCCATAAACATCTCCAAAAGTGGCTAAGAAATTTAGTATCACGATCTGAAACAATAGTATTTGGCACACCATGCAAGCGAATAATTTCACGAAAGAACAAATCAGCAACATTAACAGCATCATCGCTTTTATGACATGGTATAAAGTGTGCCATTTTCGAGAATCTATCCACGACAACAAATATGCTATCCCTCCCCTTCTTTGTTCGAGGTAAACCTAAAACAAAGCCCATAGATATATCCTCCGAAGGAACACTAGGTACAGGCAAAGGCATATATAAACCATGAGGATTGAGTCGTGACTTAGCTTTTTGACATGTAGTGCAGCGAGCAATAAAACGCTCAACATCCCGTCTCATCTTTGGCCAAAAGAAATGTGTAGCAAGTACGTCCTCCGTCTTCTTCACGCCAAAGTGTCCCATTAATCCTCCTCCATGCGCCTCCTGCAACAACAAAAGACGAACGGAGCTAGCTGGAATGCATAGCTTGTTAGCACGAAACACAAATCCATCGTTAACGACAAACTTGTTCCACATTCTTCCTTCTTTACAATTATGCATTACATCTTTAAAATCAGCATCATGCACATATTGATCTTTGATGGTCTCCAAACCAAATATTTTGAAGTCAAGTTGTGAAAGCATAGTATAGTGACGAGACAATGCATCAGCAATAACATTTTCTTTTCCCTTCTTGTGTTTAATGACATAAGGGAAAGTCTCAATAAATTCAACCCATTTAGCATGTCTACGATTCAGTTTAGCTTGACTTTTAATATGTTTCAAAGATTCATGATCAGAATGTATAACAAATTCTTTGGGCCATAAATAATGTTGCCATGTTTCTAAAGTCCGAACAAGAGCATATAATTCTTTATCGTAAGTAGAATAATTCAGACTAGGCCCACTCAATTTTTCAGAAAAGTATGCAACAGGTTTGCCATCTTGTAATAACACACCTCCTAATCCAATTCCATTAGCATCACATTCAAGCTCAAAAGTCTTATTAAAATCAGGAAGTTGGAGTAAAGGAGCATGTGTCAACTTATCTTTCAATACCGTGAAGGCTTCTTCCTGTGTGGTACCCCACAGAAAAGGCACATCTTTCTTTGTAAGCTCATTGAGAGGTGCAGCAATGGTGCTGAAATCTCTCACAAAACGCCTATAGAATCCAGCGAGGCCAAGAAAACTCCTCACTTGTGTGACTGTTTTGGGCTGCGGCCAACTCTCAATAGCTTCAATCTTGGCTTTATCAACTTCAATTCCCTGTGGAGTAACAACATAGCCAAGAAAAGATACTCGGTCGGTGCAAAAGGTGCACTTCCCAAGGTTACCAAACAAACGTGCATCACGTAGAGCAATAAAAACAGCACGTAAATGTTCCAAATGTTCTTCCAAAGATTTGCTATAAATCAGTATATCATCAAAATAGACTACCACAAATCGTCCAATGAAAGCACGTAAAACTTCGTTCATTAGTCTCATGAAAGTACTAGGAGCATTAGTTAACCCAAAAGGCATGACTAACCACTCATATAATCCAAACTTAGTTTTAAATGCTGTTTTCCATTCATCCCCCAATTTCATACGAATTTGATGGTAACCACTACGCAAATCAACTTTGGAGAATATTGTAGAGCCACTCAATTCATCAAGCATATCATCTAGCCTAGGAACAGGATGACGATAATGAATAGTAATATTATTAATGCCTCTACAATCAACACACATACGCGATGTACCATCCTTTTTCGGCACTAGAATAATAGGAACAGCACAAGGACTAAGGGATTCGCGTATATAACCTTTGTCGAGAAGCTCTTGTACTTGACGCATAATCTCCTTCGTCTCCTCTGGATTGGTACGGTATGGCGCACGGTTTGGCAGTGAAGCACCGGGAATTAAGTCGATCTGATGCTCAATCCCTCGAATAGGTGGTAATCCCGGTGGCACGTCTTGTGGAAAGACGTCAGCGAACTCCTGCAAAATGTTAGTGATAGCAGGAGGCAAAGAGGAAGGCACGTCCTCGAATGAAAATAATGCCTCTTTGCACACAAAAGCATAGCAAACAGATTTGCTGAAATCTAGCTCATCAATATCAGATTTGGTGGCAAATAAACATGCACTTTTCAATTTAATTTCAGAAGCAACACTAGATGGTTTATTATTAGGCTGCATTTGTTGCTCAAATTCTTTTGCCACAATCTGATTTTCACTCTTATTCTTCTCCTGTTTTGCTTTATTAGCTCTATTAATATCATCTTGCAAAATGGAATCAGGAGTCATAGGAAGCAAAGTAATATTTTTATCCTTATGAACAAGAGTATAGTGATTGTTTCTACCATGGTGTACAGAATTTTTATCAAATGGCCATGGTCTACCAAGTAATAAGGAACATGCTTGCATAGGTACCACATCACAATCAACATAATCAGCATATGTAGAGATACTAAAATGCACACGAACAGTACGTGTTACCTTAACCTTGCCGCTGTTGTTGAACCATTGGATGTAGTAAGGATGTGGATGTGGTCTTGTCGTGAGAGAAAGCTTCTCCACCATCTCCATGCTAGCCAAGTTGTTGCAGCTCCCTCCATCTATGATGACGCGCACAGAACGTTCTTTCACAACTCCCTTGGTATGGAACAAATTGTGCCTCTGATTTTGCTCAGCTTGTGTGACCTGCACACTCAAAACACGTTGAGCAACTAAACATTCATACCTGTCAGCGTCTTCAGGAGCCATGTATTGCGTCTCATGATCAGAATCGTCTCCACCATGTTCTTCACGTGTAATAAGAGCCAAAGTCTCCTCATCATAGTCACTAGCAGACTCATATCCACCATCCGCGGTAGCAATCATCACACGCAGAGATTTGCATTCTCTCGCATAATGACCTCCTCCCTTACAACGACGACAAATAATATCACTTGTGTGCCCTGTTGATGCCATGGAAGAAGAAGAACTCTGTGCAGGCCCAGCAGGTGCGCTCTTCGCAGATAATGGTGGTTGTGCCTGTTTTCTTGTATCACGACTGGAGGAGGCACGTGATTGAGGTGCTGATGCAGTTGAAGTAGAAGATGCACGCGGTGTCCATGATGAAGGTCGGCCTGCAGAAAAGTTAGTTCGCGCGAATGCTTGTCGATCCTGCACTTCACGTTCAGCTTTACAAGCAAGATGGAATAAACGAGTGATATTAGTATACTCCTTATAGTCTAGAATGGTCTGAATCTCTCTATTTAATCCACCCAGAAAACGTGCAAGCATAGCTTCATTCTCCTCAACAATACCACATCTAATCATGCCAGTTTGTAATTCCTGATAATATTCTTCTACATAATTTTTTCCTTGTCTTAAACGCTGCAATTTTTGAAGCAATTCACGTTGATAATATGGTGGAACCCAACGAGTACGCATAGCAGTTTTCAAAGCAGCCCAAGTAGCGGGAATAGGATATAATCTACAATGTTCAGACCACCATACACATGCAAAACTAGTGAAAGCACAAACAGCAGCAGCAACCCGTCTCTCCTCGGGATATTGTAAACATGTAAAACGTTGTTCAGTTTCTAACTCCCAAGTAAGATATATATCAGGAACATATCTACCCTCAAATGGTGGAATATTCAATTTCAGTTTAGGAATATGGACATCATCTCGTACCTGAGGTGGTGGTGCAGGCCTACCATTACGAATATATACCTGAGGTCGACCTGGTGGTGGTGGTGCTGGTGGCTGCACGTAGTGCTGATTTTGATCAACCTCATCCTCATAATCTCCCGCATACTCATCATCCTCCTAGGTACCAGCAGCAGCAGTAGCAGGGGCCAAAGAAGCATCAACAACATGAACAGCAGCACCAGAAGTTTGTCCATCCTCAATAGGAACACGCTTCACTCGTCCATACTGATTCGAAAGGATGCGTTGTTGTTGTTGATATTGTTGGAGAGGTGCGTTAGGTGCAGCGGGTGGTGGTGGTGGAAGACGCGTGAGCAATTCATTAAACTTGTTATCGAGCTTTGTTTTGAACGTCTTCTCCAGCCATCTATCTTCTCCATGGCCTCTTCAAATCTGTTTAGCACATCTTGCACCTGTCCACTCATCATTTGCTGAAATTTATCATGCAATTCCTTATTCGTCATGTTCTCCCAGTCAGTCTCGTCGGCTTGTGATCCTGGCATGGTTAGCAGCAATAGAAACACACAAGAATATGATCCTACAGACTACTAACAAGAGGTGGTGGTGGGTGTCACAAATCCGTCAAGCAAATCTCAAATTATTACCAGTTCTTACCCAGCAGCAGGCGGTGATCGGCAACCGTTGTAGTCAAAAACTCTCAAAGCTTGGATAGAGCGATTACCAGGGAGAGTCAAACACACGACGTAGATGTATGTGGAGCTGGGAAGGCTTATAATATGGTAGCAAAAAGGGTCAGCAATAATCAATTCAGAGATGCAAAGTTGAATAAACTCTCAACGACGGTACTGTGCTGGTCCTAGGCTAGACTGTGCTAGAGACGCGAGCCTAGAACACCAACAAAATCACGGCGCGACACGTAAACAAGGGAGGAGCACACTCTGAATTTTTTTTTCTCTTCTTTTTTTTTTGCACTTTTTTTCCTCTTTTTTTTTTGCTCCGCAACAAATTTTTTTCGAAAAAGTCTACAAATGGTCTAAAAACTGCCTAGCCAGAATTTTCCAGACTTAGTTTTTTTTTTGAAACTGGAACTATTTTTCTTCTGCCGGTAGCACGAAAGTTGGGGAGTCCTACTCTGTCACGACTCGGAATATCGCGTGATCTGGAAATCCAAAACAGAGTAACAAAATACTGGACTCGGAATAGGACTGGTGGCGGAGAGGAATCTGGTGGAACTCGGACTGGTGGCGGAGATGATTCTGGTGGAACTCGGACTGGTGGCGGATATATGTTGCAGGTGGACTCGGATTGGCGTGATGGCGGCGGATATGTGGTGGTGTATATGGACTCGGATTGGCGGTAAATATGTGGTGGTGGTATATGGCAGCGATGATGATGATGATGCGGTGGGGATATATGGCAGCAGCGACGTGACAACCTGTGAACAGAACTCGAAACTCTAAAAGACTAGACGCTAAGACCAGCAACTTGACACGACGATGCAACCACAAATTCAACAAAGCAAATACAGAAAAGATTATGCAAAGGCTCAGATTGGTTCGGATGGGATGAACTAACCCTAATTTTTGTTTTCTTGGCTTTTTCGTGGACTATAGGTATGAAGAACAGACTCGATCTAAACTACGAAAAACTGTAAAATCTCACCGAGCAACCTGGAAATCTGATACCACTTGATAGAGGCAAAGGTGTCCCGTCTTTCGATGAGATGATGGATTTCGCTTTGGTGGAAGTCGACTTTGACGATCCGACTACGAACGTGCGAGGACGTCGCGCCTTAGCAATCGCTAAACCAACTCCGAGAGGTTATTGACCACGCCGGAGCACAATCAACCTGACCACGAGGGTCTGTTTCCTGCGAGCAAACGAAGAACAAGCAAGAAACTGAGATTGCAATCTGGATATTGCGAATATAAGATGAAAGCTTTATTGATCAAGGTGGGGTTCTGCGACGCCTTTGTCTGGTCGTTGAACACAAACGAAGTACGCGAAGTTGCAGCTATGGCGAACTTTTAATCTAAACAAAACCCAAAGTCTAAACGGTGCCCTAAGGGCTGTATATATGGAGGAAGAGAGGGGGAATTTCGTGGCCCTTGGTGGAGGGGTCCGAAATCAATCCTATCTCTTGTTTCCCCACACATACGGACTCTAAAAATAGCCTATACTTATGTATTTCGAAATTACATGGGCCTGGCCCAATAAAAAGGTGACGCAGCACCTATAATAGCCTCGGGACGAAATTTATGAAGTGGCATCTTGTATATTTCGTCCAAGGCTTCATGCACCCATTATGGTGTCTTCAAAGTCCTGAAATCATCACTTGTAACTCCGTTCTTGTTCCCCTTGCGCATGGCATCATCTCCATGCTTGTTCTTGCTCCAATGTTCATCCTTCTCCAAGCTAGGCCCTTCATTTGTAAGCAAAACAAATGTATCCAATTTAGGCAGCATCATATTCTCATGAACATTAGAATCATTACCAAGAAACGAAAGTACCTGATAATTTAATTGGTGTGCGCGAGCTCTAGTAATTGGTCCCGTATATGTAGCAGTAGGGGCTGTGGGTGTAACAATGGTATTGATGTCCTCATCAGTCAACCTATCCATTGCATGATCCCACTACTTGTGTGCACCATATGATCCCCATGAATAAACATGCTAGTGATGTGCCATATACTTGCATTCTCAATTTGTGTCTCCATTGTGTCATACATAACAACTATTCTTTCATGATGGATGACATGTTCTTATACCATGCATCAAATTTCTTTGAGCGATGCTTATCTTGTACTAACTCACACGTCCATATGATGGATGATGTGTACATTTACCACGAACACAATTTCTTTATTTTGTGTCTCTTTTGTGTAGGTACCCATGAATACTTGTCAACCTCGCAATCCCATGAGTTGACAAAACGAGCTCTCGAGAGCAACGATGACTTGGGATTCCATGGAGTGTCTTTCCCACCGCTCTCTTCGCGCAAGGACTTCGTGCATTTCTTATACATGGCTCTCACTTGGTTATGGGTTATTTACCACTTCTCACTTTATGCCCATCTTACCATGTTCACTTTGCATGATATGCTCATTCCTATGCCTTTGCCATGCATTTGTGACCCATGCTTTGCATTACACGTGATGCTTGATTCTACTCCTTCTATGTGTATTTGCAAGCTTGGTGGAGATATTGCTTGTTATTGCCATGTTTGCTATGTGCCCCATGCCTACAATGATACTATGATCTTGCTTTGTGTTCGTGCTCGCGATATGTCATGTGCATTGCCTATATCTCTTATTTGTTCTCATGACATGATTGCCATGATTTCCTCTAGTGTGTTGCATCTTCGCTCCACTAGTTGGCATGACTTGATTTCTATGCTTTCTCATGTTGCATCCAATTCTTGGATTACTCGCTCCTATCACATGTTTGGTTGCAACCATGTCATTCCTTCACATATGCCATGTCCCATTGATTGCTACATGCTTGCCTTGATTGCCTCGCACATGATAAACAATTGCTCTTTCTATTGTGTTGAGTGCCACTCATTTTTCACTACACCCTATGCACATTATGCTTGGATTGTCTTGCACTTTCATGTGTTTAGTCATATCATCTTCTTGGGTGTTGTGAATGACTCTTATGCCTACCATGGAACGTTCATTAAGAGTCTTATGCATGCTTGCTATGACATTGAGGTAGATGCTTGTTCACTTGTCCCACACATTAGCACCTTTACCTCACCCTTGCATGATTGTTTCCATGATGCTTCTCCATGTGCTCAATTTATATGCTTACATGCCATGCCACAATCCCTTGTCACACCATATGCTATACTTGATGACGACACTTGTTTGGTGACTCACCTCTTGAATGCTTGGTTTTGCTCTAACGCTAACCGCATTTTTTTTCGAAGTGTTTGCTTTACTCGTTCCTTTTGAAGGAATCACAAGACGGTGTGACATTGGAGAGTGACCATTTTGAGCTTCCACATGACAAGTGCTTGATGGTTGTCCACTTCTTCACGGCGACGCCATCTCCTTCCCATGGTGATGAAGATCACGATCCGTGGACGGATCTCTCCCAAGGGGGGGGGGGGAGATGATGCGGAGCATCCCTCGTCCATCCACATGGACACGCCATCACCATCGCAAGCACCGAGAGGACCGGCGACAAGAGCACGTGCACACAACATTGACAACGAGGTCACTTCTTTCCTCTTCGAGTCTCATTCGGAATCGCATATGAATCGGGTCCTACCTCAAACGGTGATGTTATGCTTTCTTAGGTACTTGGACTTCTTTCCTCTGTGCAGTCCGAATCTGAATCCAGAACGTGAGAGACTTGGACTCTATCTTCTCTTGGGCCAAAAGTGACGTGAGAGAACTTTTTGAACAGCAAATAAATATCTCTTTCTTCCTTATCTTCATATGTGGATTGTATAAATGTCCCATACACCTGCAATTAGACAAAACACAAAAGTGTGTGAAGTATTTTTGTTCTGGATAACATAAATAGATTATTGAATAGTTTGCACTAGAAATCACCTGACAAATATGCATATATGCAATATTTTTGGTCATATCCAAGGTAGTCATGTCCTCATCATCCTCCCCTTCTTGAAAATAAAGCCGTCCTCGGCGTTGCTTAATCTGAAATGTGGCTAACAAAAGAGACAAGGTGTACATGTTGTATATGTATATGTCATCCATTTTTACTTCCCTTGATTTTTGCATATATGACACATGAATAGATGAGTAACTTGCATAGTTCATAAAATCTAAAGCCAAAAAATTAGCACAAGAAGTAGAAGGCATGAAAATATTGCAACTCAGTTTGCACATATAAGTGAAGCTCTTATTCATTTCAAAAGATTGACAATGTTCATCATTAAACCATCCCAGCATTGGTGAATAAACCTTACTTGCATCAAATTTACATGCTACAACATGCTTAAATAAGCAAACATGCAATAAGTCATTCAACACAGAATCATCACCAAGATTAGAGGTCATATCAAAATGATTAAACATTGGTTCTTTTGCATCAATAGTTAATTCAATGGGTGCACTCAAAATTGGTATTTCAGTTGTTTGATCACATGGCAAAGTCAAATTATCAACGTAGTCCTCTAAAATAGGTGGCGTGATCAAAGTAGTGGGTAGCTCATCAGATGGTGCATTCAAATTGACAAGGCATTCATCATTCTCATGTAGAGATGGAAGATCAGTACCTTTGTCATTACCTCTTATGATCAACTCAGATGATGTAGCCACTCTCGGGGGCGATGTGTCACATGGTGGAGGTGATGTAGTCCTGACAACAACGGATGTGGTTGTCATAGTATGCCTAGTAGTTGAAGGAACAATCATATCAACTCTTGGAATGTGCACCGTGCACTTGTTCTCCTCGTGGCCAACACATCGTTTTATTTCCTGTTCAGCTTTGCAAGCAAGATGAAACAAATGGTCCATAGGATAACACTCTTCATGAATTAGTATCTCTTGAATATCACGGTTTAATCCTCCCCAAAATCTATCCATAAAATCATCTTCACTTTCTTCTAAAGAGGAATGCAACAAGGTAGTTTGTAAATCATCATAATATTTTGTTACAGTTTCACTACCTTGTTTTAAGTGTTGCAACTTCTTAATCATGTCACGAGTATAATAAGCAGGGACGAAAGTATGTCGCATGGCAAGTTTCAAATCATCCCAAGTAGTAGGTATATAATCAGGGTGTAACCGACAATATTCACTCCACCAAACCAAAGCATAACCAGTGAAAGAACCAACCGCAACCTTAACCTTTTTATGTTCATCGAAATTATGGGAAGCAAATATATTTTTTATGTCGAACTCCCATTCAATATATAAAGCAGGTTTAAAACGGCCATTAAATGGTGGTATAGATACATTAACTTGATCATGTGCATTTGGATGTTTGTGCACCTCTCGTGACGGTTGTGGTATTTGCAAAGGTGGTGGCACGTCTCCCGCGATCGACAAAGCCCATGAATTGACTCTGGATCCTGTCATGATTAGTAGAACAAGAAACAAAACCCAAAAATAATGTTCCTATAACTACTAGGATGTGGTGGTAAAACGCTCACAGTAAAGCAAATATCAATGTCTTACAAGTTCTTACCATGCAGCAGGCGGTGATCGGCAACCAGCGGTATCAAGTAACTCCGAATATTGAGTAAAGCGATTGCCAGGGGAGCGTACATATACACGGTGTAGAAATATGTGGAGCTGGGTTGGCTATATATGGTAGCAAAAGATTAGCAATAATCAATTCAAAGATGCAATGTTGAATAAACACTCAACGACGGTACTGTGCTGGTCCTAGGCTAGACCGGACTAGAGACGCGAGCCTAGAACACTAATGAGGTCACGGCGTAGCACAACTAGCATCAATGAAGGATACTAAGTAGCTCTTGACAGCAAGATACAAGTGAAGATCACAACGGCAGTGAAGATAATAATGAAAAACAACTGCCAAGCAGGATATACAACAACTTTGTCTCCAACTTTCCTCTGAAAAAGTTTGTGCCGATTTTTTTGATTTTTTTCTCCTTTTTTTTCTCTGACTTTTTTTTTCTCTTTTTTTTTCTCTCGTTTTTTTTCTCTCGTTTTTTTCTCTCTTTTTTTCTCCCTCTTTCCAAAACAAACTAGATAAGATGCAGATTGGATCAAGTGAAGATGTGAACGATCTCAACTATTATTATGACAATGAATGGTGGGTAGCACGTGGTGGAAATTGATGGATGGGTGGTGGACAGCGGAAGAGATAATGATGCAGCGGTGGCGTGACTAATGTGAACAGAACTCGAAACTCTAAACGAACTAGACACTAAGACCAGCAACTCGACACGACGATGCAACCGATAATTCAACTATGCAAGCAATGAAAAGAAAATTGTAAAGGCTCAGACTGGCTTGGACCAAGGATGAATAGATCTAACTCTTTTTTGTGGCTTTTTCTTGGACAATAGGTAAGAAAATAAATCTAATCTAGGAAAACTGGAAATTCTCACCGAGCAACCTGAAATCTGATACCACTTGATAGAGGCGGGGGTGTCCCGATCTTTCGATGAGATGATAACTATCGATTTGGTGAAGATGACTTTGACGATCCGACTACAAACGTGCACGACGTTGCGCCTTATCAATCGCTAAACCAACTCTAAGAGGTTATTGACCACGCCGGAGCACAATCAACCTGACCACGAAGGTCTATTCCTGCAAGCAATCGAAGAACAAGCAAGAATATGATAAAAGCAATCTGAATATTGCGAGTATATATGAAGTATTGATAAAGGTGGGGATCCGTAAGCGGTCTTGGTCTGGTCGTTGGACACAAACGAAGTACACGAAGTTGCAATGGCTAACTTTTAACTAAACAAATCCCAAGGAAAAGCTACTAGATGGATCTACTTATATAGGAGCAAGGGGTGGCGGCCAAGGAGGTGGGAGGACGTCCCAAGGCAGCCTAAAACTAAATCTAGGTCGTACAAGGCCAATGGGCCCAAGTGGAGGTGATGTAACACCTTTGGACTTGTAGCTTGACTCGGATTCTGCTGCAGCATCAGATTGTTTCGTCCACAACTCAACGCTCCGGACGAATTTGAAGGTGATTCCAATTGGGTTGGAAAGTGCACGAAATCTAGTTTCCAACAAAAAAAGAATCACCCAATTCGGAGTCCGTATGAAAAACTTGCGTGCGTTTTGAGTCAGGTACGTCTGTGCAGTCCGAATCTGAATCCAGAACGTGAGAGACTTGGACTCTATCTTCTCTTGGGCCAAAAGTGACGTGAGAGAACTTTTTGGACAGCAAATAAATATCTCTTTCTTCCTTATCTTCATATGTGGATTGTATAAATGTCCCATACACCTGCAATTAGACAAAACACAAAAGTGTGTGAAGTATTTTTGTTCTGGATAACATAAATAGATTATTGAATAGTTTGCACTAGAAATCACCTGACAAATATGCATATATGCAATATTTTTGGTCATATCCAAGGTAGTCATGTCCTCATCACCAGCCGGCCCCGGTGCCCGGCTATGGAGGCCCGGGTGCCCGGCCCTATCGCCCGGTGCCGCCTGCCACCTCCCCCGGGTGCCCGGCCATGGAGGCCCGGGTGCCCGGCCCTATCGCCCGGTGCCGCCTGCCACCTCCCCCGGGTGCCTGGGCCACCACCCCCGGGTGCCCGGCCTCTTCAGCGCCAAGGGCGCGGCCCCCTGGTTGGTTTGGGTGCCCGGCCCCGCCCCCGGTGCCTCCCTCTGACCGGACCTGGTGCCCGGTCCCTCGCACTCCGGGTGCCCGGACCCCTCCGCGTGCCTGCGTGCACTTTTTGGGTTTGAACCTTGTATCTCCCTCTCCCTCTATTTTGTCCCTAGACTATAATTACCTCACTCCTAGCTCATTTGTGGGATAGCTAAGAATAGACACAAATCATAGAGCTTAGCTCATGTACCTCCCCTTGTGGGATTCCTCTTGAGAGAGAAGACTCCATTGGAGTACGAGACCTCCATTGGAGAAGATCCTTAGGGATTCAAGGCCCCCTTGAGGGAAGGATCTACCAAGATCATCAAGCCCTCATCTCCTTCATAGGATTTGGGATGAACTCTACCATGTATCTTGTTTCCCTTTGATTGTTCATGTACCTTGTGGATCTTGTGTGATTGTTGGTCTAGTGGATGTGTGATTGGACTTGTTCCTGAGTGTTCCTCTTGTTTTCTCTCTTGTGTTCATCTTGTTCTTGGGGATTCCCCCTCCAATTCATGAAAGATCTCCACTTAGGGTTCCACCCTACAACACCATACGCGCGTTGCCACTACCGCCCCTGTCGGCAGGTGTACTACGCTCCAACACCACTCTTCCACCATCAATCCACCAAAGTAGGAGTAGGTGTACTTTCCACAAGACGTGCCACCAGGATTACCTCCCATTCAAGGGATTGAGCATCAGATTGACTTAATTCCCGATGCATCATTACCCAACCGCGCACCATACCGTACCAATCCAGAGGAGATGAAGGAGATTATGCGTCAAGGACAGGAGCTGCTCGACAAAGGTTATATAAGCGAATCCCTTAGTCCTTTTGTTGTTCCTATTATTCTAGTGCCGAAAAAGGATGGTACATCACGTATGTGTGTTGATTGTAGAGGCATTAATAATAGGGACATTTACATCTGTGCCCCTAACTCGAACCCACTACTCATATTTGCCCCTAATTTTGAAGCATGCTCAAATTTGCCCCTCTGCCGTTAACTCACCACTCAGAAATGCCCTTCCGTACAGTACTGTAGCACTTCCCGTCCAATACTGTAGCACTTTCCGTCTGCTACAGTAAACATGGGCCTTTGACGGTCAAAGGCCTTTAACTGGACGGAAGGGCATTTCTGAGTAGTGACTTAACGGCAGAGGGGCAAATTTGAGCATGCTTTGAAACTAGGGGCAAATCTGAGTAGGTGGTTCGAGTTAGGGGCAGAAATGCAAATGGCCCTTAATAATATTACTATTCGTTATCGTCATCCTATTCCTAGGCTAGATGATATGCTTGATGAATTGAGTGGCTCTACAATATTCTCCAAAGTTGATTTGCAGAGTGGATACCATCAACTTCGTATGAAATTGGGAGATGAATGGAAAACGGCATTTAAAACTAAGTTTGGATTATATGAGTGGTTAGTCATGCCTTTTGGGTTAACTAATGCACCTAGTACTTTCATGAGATTAATGAACGAAGTTTTACGTGCTTTTATTGGACGATTTGTGGTAGTCTATTTTGATGATATACTGATTTACAACAGATCTTTAGAGGAGCATTTGGAACATTTATGTGCTGTTTTTATTGCTTTACGTGATGCACGTTTGTTTGGTAACCTTGGGAAGTGCACCTTTTGCACCGACCGAGTATCTTTTCTTGGCTATGTTGTTACTCCACAGGGAATTGAAGTTGATAACAGTTTCTTAAGATCATATCTATCATTGCAAGCAAGAAAGTCTCTAGCAGTTTCTTCATCCATAACATAACCCAGAGGTACAGCAGGCAATTTATATCGAGGGGGAGAATGTTCATCATCAGTTTCATCAATAATTTCATTCTCTCTAACCCTAGCAAGTTGTTCATCTAGAAATTAACCTAATGGCACATTATTATCACGCAAAGAAGTAGTTTCATCATAAGCATCATGCATAGCAGAAGTGGCATCATCAATAATATGTGACATATCAGAATCAATAGCAGGTGCAGGTGTCGCAACTTTACTCAAAACAGAAGGTGAATCAAGTGCAGAGCTAGATGGTAGTTCCTTACTTCCCCTAGTTGAGGGAAAAATCTTGGTTGTTTCATCTTTCAAATTCCTCATAGTGATCAACAGATATAAATCCCAAGTGAGTCAAAGAATAGAGCTATGCTCCCCAGCAACGGCACCAGAAAAAGGTCTTGATAAACCAAAAGTATAGGGGACCGCAATAGTTTTCGAGGGTAGAGTATTCAACCCAAATTTATTGATTTGACACAAGGGGAGCCAAAGAATATTCTCAAGTATTAGCAGCTGATTTGTCAATTCAACCGCACCTGAGAGACTTAATATCTGCACCAAAGTGTTTAGTAGCAAAGCAATATGGAAGTAACGGTAACGGTGGCAAAAGTAACAGTAGCAGTTTTGTAGTGACCATAACAGTGGCAAGGGAGAACTAACTAAGCGAGGATCAATATGTGAAAAGCTCATAGGCAATGGATCAATGATCTATAATTACGTCAGATGCAATTCATCATGCAACAGTTATAACATAGGGTGACACAAAACTAGCTCCAGTTCATCAATGTAATGTAGGCATGTATTCCGAATATAGTCATACGTGCTTATGGAAAAGAACTTGCATGGCATCTTTTGTTCTACCCTCCAGTGGCAGCGGGGTCCTATTGGAAACTAGGGATATTAAGGTCTCCTTTTAATAGAGTACCGAACCAAAGCATTAGCACTTAGTGAATACCCGAACTCCTCAAACTACTATCATCACCGTGAAGTGTCCCGACTATTGTCACTCCGGGGTTTGCCAACTCCTAACACGTAGTAGGTGACTATAACTTGCAAGATAGGATCAAGAACACACATATATTCATGAAAACATAATAGGTTCAGATCTGAAATCATGGCACTCAGGAACAAGCATTAAACATGGAAAAGTCATAGCAACATCAATCTTAGAACATAATGGATACTAGGGAACAAACCCTAACAAAACTAACTCGATTACATGGTAAATCTCATCCAACCCATCACCGTCCAGCAAGCCTACGATGGGACTACTCACGCATGGCGGTGAGTATCATGAAATTGGTGATGGAGGGTGGTTGATGATGACGATGGCGACAAATTCCCCTCTCCGGAGCTCCGAACGGACTCCGGATCAGCCCTCTCGAGGAAGATTAGGGCTTGGTGGCGGCTCCATATCATAAAATACAATGAATCCTTCTCTCTGATTTTTTTCTCCCCGAACATGAATATATAGAGTTGGAGTTGAGGTCCGTGGAGGTTCAGGGGACCCACAAGGCACGGGGCGCGCCCCAGGGGGTGGGCGTGCCCTGCACCCTCGTGGAGAGGGTGTGGGTCCCCCTTTGTTGATTCTTTTGCCAATATTTTTTTTAATTCCAAAACGTGACTCCGTGAAGTTTCAGGTCATTCCGAGAACTTTTATTTCTACACAAAAATAACACCATGGCAGTTCTGCAAAAAACATCGTTAGTCCAGGTTAGTTCCATGCAAAGCATGCAAGTTAGAGGCCAAAACAAGGGCAAAAGTGTTTGGAAAAGTAGATACAATGGAGACATAGCATACGTCGACACGCCAGAGTTTGGCCGGCGGCGACCTCAAGCCGCGACGTAGTCTACTCGGGATTGAGCTACGGGCGATGGTTTTGAGCTAGGTTTGCAGCTACAAGACACAGGGAATCGCGTGCATCCATTGCAACAAGCGGCAATAGCTGGGGTGGCCGGAGCTCGTCGGAAACGAGCTTGCAGTGGCGGCCGGAGTTCAGGAGCAGTTGGGTTCGGTGCTAGAGAGCGTGGGAGGGGGAGCTGCTAGTGGCTACGGGTTCGCGGAGACGCGCTGAGCACACTAGTGTGCTCGGACACGGGCTGCAGTGCCCATGGCCGCGTCTGCATCATCGCCGGCGGTGGGGAGCTCACGGGCGTGGCGGCTAGTGCGGTTAGGGGGAGAAAACGACCATGAGGAGAGAGCTCACGGGTGGGTCGTAGATCAACTTAGTGGCCTCGGGAAGGCGGCGGAGACGGTGAATCGACAAGCGGCATCCGGTGGGTACCGAGGTTGAAGACGACCAGATGGTGGTGATGTAGGGCCTCCGACAAAGCATGGGTCAGCGAGGAGGTCGAGGGCATCGCGACGGAGGTCTGGGACAACACGGGGAGGTGAGGTGAGCATGGTGGTTGCGTCTACAGTGAGCGGCGGCGACGGGCTCCTCTTGGTGAGCATAGAAGTAAGAGGGAGAGGGGATGAGGATGAGCGAGAATGAGAGAGAGGTTGGTGGGCTGTATGGCGATGCCAGGGACGTCTAGGGCGTCGGGAGTGCACGCACGCAGGCAGGAGGCGGCCGGCATGTGTCCGCGCGCGTCGAGCACACACGCTCATCCTCCTAGCAAGGAGGAAGACAATAGGAGGAGGTGGCCAGGTGGGCTGGGCCACCAGGTAAGTTAAGTAGGCCTCTTTCCTTTTCTATTTTGTACCTGGTTTTCTATTTTTGTTATTTTGTTTTGATTTAGTTCAAAGACCAAACCATTTTTATAATTTGTGAAACTTTTTTTGGGCACTCTCTGAATTCTTTCAGTGACCCTTAGCAAGTTTCAAAATATTTGGAGTTGTAAAACTAATTACAGAATTTCAAAGCTCCAATTCAAATACATATTGGATTAATTCAAAAATCCAGAAATGACCTAAAAATATGTTCATCATTTTTTGCAGAAGTGTTCACCTTTATCAGAAACCATGGACATTTTCAAAGGACATTTTGGGTTCATTGAAAATTATTTTATTTGAACCAATTTGAATTCATTTGGTGCTAGGGTTTGAACATCCCAAATTCATATTCATTTGAAATTTAAACATGATGACACGAAGATCAAGCAAAGACGACAGGAGCTGAGCTAGGGCTGTGACACACAGCATGACGGCCGGGTCCCACCCATCAGGTTTAAAACGCACGCGCGCGAACCGGTTCGCCGTGTCGGCTGGAGGCGTATTTCCCAAATACGCCTTCGACGTGGAAGCCTCGCGCGGGCTGAATCTCCTCTGAGCTTGGTGCATTGTGGCCTTTCTGGCGAAGTGGCATAGTGCCATTTTCCTTTTTTTCTGTTTGTTGGCTAAAAATTCCACAGGATAAAATATTTATCCAAATGCAATCATTCCAACTCCTATTCCCCTAAAAACCCCACATATTTAATGGTATAACTTTGAGGCATATCCATCAAACTTTTCTGTATTGTACAAATTTAAATTCAAATGTGAGCATTTATATTGCCCTCTGAAAGTCCATTTATGTTTTTCTAAAACTCCAAATCCAAAACTAAGAATTTTTACATTCTTAGTATTCATCCTAATATTTAACAAAAATCAGTGAACATTTTTAAGAGCACTTTATTTTTCTGTTTTCCTATTCCCTTATTTTGCATTATTCTTTTGCGATGATTAGATTCCATGTCTGAAAAAGTTATTAGAGGGGATTTGGAGAAGGATTTGAAGACCTCGAAGACTTTGTTAAAACAGGCAAGCAACCCTTTGACCATGTCTATGAAGCCCTTTTATGCATTTCATATAGCACCTTATTATTGTTACATCGGTATCATGATGAGATGGTAACGATTTTAGTGGGTTGCCTCCATTATTACCTCGTTGATACTTGCATTGTGCATGACCCTACCTTCCTATGAGGGTTATGCGGGTGGCAGTAAATAGGATGCTAAAGTAGTTGCTACACAAGTGCGACAGGGTATATGCATGGTGATGGAGACAAAAGTATTCTCAAAGACTTTTTGAAAACCCCATTGAGAGCCACTAATGCCCGAGGGTGCCACGGCGTCTCCCTCCTGCATCCACCAGCTACTGTACATCCATAGGCTCCTGTTCATCCAGCCTCAACTGGCTACTGTTCAACCATCCCTCCACGGGTTACTGTCATCCAGCCCTCCACGGGGTCCTGCTCATCCACCCCCAACCATCTCGATCGGGGTCCTGTTCATCCAGCAGCAACGACCTCTACTACCACGGGGTCCTGTTCATCCAACCCCCATCGGGAACTGTTCATACAACCCCCAACAATGCTCACTGTTTATCAAGAGGCAGCAAGTTCGATCGGCTTCAGTTATCAGCAATAGCGAAGGAATCGCTCGATCGGGTTCAGTTAATAGCCAGGGATCGTTCGATCGCTCGGGTTCAGTAATGTGTAGCCAGTGCAATCGCTCGGGTTCAGTAGGCAAACGCCTCGCTCGGTTTCAGTTAGATCCCAACGCATCGCACCCGCACGCGTATGTGTACCAGAGAAACGCGTAATCCCTCCATGCATCCCTCGGCCCCAACCACCCACTGTAACCGAGAACTCTCCAATATTTTCCTCACCCTTGCTTCTACCGCAGTTTTTTCGATCATGGACAACCCAAAGAATTTCATGCAGCTGCGTCTCCGGTCTACCCCGGACGAAAAGCCCATTTTCTTTCATGATTTTTTGTCATAGAAGTAGGAGCCCACCACATCTATGATAATATCGGGTTTTGTCACAATTATCGTCATAGAAGTGTCATAAGCATGACAGAAAAAAATTCGTTCGGCCCAAAATGTCACGGAAGTTTTTTTTTGAAGTGATGCCGGGTAGGGGATAACTGGCGTGAACCTGGATAGCAGGTGGCGCATCGATTTCGTCGAGTTTGATCATCATCTTCATCATCCATGGCACCCAAGAAGAAGGGCCCCATGGCGTCGAAGCCCTCCATGCCAAGATTCCCTCCCACGCTTCTGTCGGTGGCGCAGGTGGCGCCACCTCCGCAGGCGATGTGAACGCAGCGGCGGGCACGACCAGTGCAGGTGGCACGATGGTTGTGCCCACCGCGACATGGATGGGTGGTGGAGGCACTTGAGGTGGATGTATTCCATGACCCCCCGGCGAAGACAACGACAACGACACAGGTGGCGCAGGCACATAGCTCCCACGTCCCCAGCACTCCGATGAGCGCAGCCACCGGAACACCATCGTCCGATCGGGCGCAAGCCGAGATCCTCTGGCTGTAGGGACTATGGTGGTGGTGTGGGAAATGACGTCAAAGAACATGTTGCGCCCATCACGGGATGGGTGAGACGTCACTCCAAGCGGCGTTGTTGATCACGCATAATAGCGCCCACATGGCAAGATGCTTGTTTATCTAGCTTAAGATCATCAGGCGCTGCTCCCGCCAAACCAACTTGCTTCGCCTGCATTGGGATGGCAAGATCGCAACGACACTCCTGCTGGCTATGCCCGGAGTCGAGCAACATCGCGTTCTTCGCACTGCAACATGCCTTCGATTGCAACAGAGGCGATGGCCCGAGCCCAAATGCAGTTAAACTTTCCTCCAATAGCGGACAAGATGGATGAGTGCAGAGCCACCATCCAAAGTTTGATTGGATTTGCGGAAGTGAATAGGTCCCAACTGGCGGAGCCCTCGCGGCACCCGCAAACAGCACCAGTAGTTCAGACTGAAGGCCATGTTGTAGGTGGTACACCAACGATGCAATCGCCTCCATGGCTGCAACCCCGACAGCAGCATCAGCAGCCGCAGCGAACCCCATGAACTGTCGAGCCAGATGATATGTCAATGGCTTCCTTGGACCCACGAATGCAGCAAGATCAATGAAAAGTAGTGCTAGAAAGGCGAGCAGAGGATGCTCGCACTACAATTCAGCGGCTTTAGGAGACGTGTCGTCAATCTAACGAGCGCAACGGTCTAGTCGTCGACGAGCCAACGCTTATTGTTGGTGGGTATCTATCTGAGTGTTCAAGCTACGGCAAGTCCGATGGCCATCCATCCGAGTGTTCAAGCCAGAAGTGTCAGAGAAGTATGGTGGCGAATTAAACCCGGCAGAGTTCCTGGGCATACAAAGAATTGTTGTGCAAGCTGCCGGGGGAAGGGATGAAAAGATATTTGCTAATTTATTTCCAATTGGAGCTCAAGCCCAATGTGAGATCTTGGTTGATGAACTTGCCAGAGAATTCTATTTCTTCGTGGTCAGATATATGCAATGAGTTCATTGGTGCTTTCACTGGAGGCCAGTGTCAGGACCCCGATCCTAAGTCACACTGATTTAGCATGTAACACATCATATCACTTTGTGGCCTCAAGCACGGTATTCCCATGGGTGGCACCTTACCTGGCCCGGGACCGTTTTCTCCTCTTGGCTCACATAGATGATAGTGCCGCTAGCATCCATATGACAAAGAATCCCAGCCGACATGTCTAGTCATAAACCCAAGGTGGCGCTAACTTCCAGGGACTGGCATACATGACCCAGCAACGAATGTGTCGATCAACAACGTATAAACCCAAGTTTTAGCAAGCTAGAAGGACTTAAAGGAACAAAGCGTGACATTTCCCCGAAGGAACAGACACAGGAACGAAGAAGGACAGATGCCACCTAGCCTAAGTGTTCCGGAGCAGTAGCAAGCTACCATGGCTCTGTGGAAGCACTAGGAGACATTTCCTGGTAAGAGAGGCTACCAAGAATAAACAACTAGGTTGTCGGATCCCACGCATACCAAGCATTTCAATAATCATATACACAATATGCTCGATACGTGCAAATACAACATGGCATCACAACATGACTCTACAACTCGAAGTATTTATTCAATAGGCTCCGAGGAGTCAAGTATTACAATCATGGGTCTCATGACCCAACATTCAGAGCATACAAACAATAAGCACATGTGGAAGCTTAACTTGTCTGAGTACAGACAACTACAAATGAAAAAGGCTGAGAAGCCTGACTATCTACAAGATCCTCCGAAGGTTTCAAGATCGTAGCTGAGGTATCAAGCTAAACGTCGAAGTCCACGCGGAACTATTAGCGAGACAGAAGTCTCTCTGCAAAAACATGAATTAAGACAACATGAGTACAAATGTACCCAGCAAGACTTACATCAGAACTAACTACATATGCAACAATATCAACAAAGGGGGATGGTGGAGTTTAACTGCAGCAAGCCAGCTTGGCTCGGTAGCTATCCTGAACTATGACTGCAAGTAACTCTTTTGAGGTCGCACACGAGTCCAGATATTCACCATATCAATACACCACTATGGATCCGCTCCCGTCTCCCAACGAGAAGGCCATCCATAGCACTCACGCTTATCTTGCCCATTTTAGAGTATCCACTTTCACTTGTCTATGAACTGTATAGGCAACCTAGAGGTCCTTTACCGCGGTGCAGCTATTTGAATAGATGATGTTAACCCTGCAGGGGTGTACTTCTTCACACACGCTCTCACCACTTATCGCTGTTTAAACGACATGTACTCGGCAACCTTCAAGCGGAAGCCCAACGAGGGTGTCGGCCATGACATGACTAACCACACAAGTCCCTAGTCTAGGTTTATCGCCTATTCAGGTTCCATCCGCAGGGAGTCCGGTCGAGGTTTCCACATGCGGCCCCGAATGATGTGTGCAGGGTTCCCGGGTCACCAAATGAGCTACTCGATACACCGGGCCACGTGCCTACCGCATCACAGCACACCCCACGGGTCAGCGCTGCGAACGTTCTCCAACATACTACAAACACCAGAAACTACTTGCAACTCCCGGACAGAGGACAGGGGCGGTTAATAAGTCGAGAGGGTCCATTGGTTTCGGGCCCAATGCATGGTAGTAGCTGTACATGGATCACAAACATAGAACTCAATTTTTGAGGACGGTTTCAATAAGACAATCCACCATGTACTCCTACATGTCCTCTCACCGCTACCTTTACCAAATCGTGTTCACACACTTAGCTCACACACAGTAGGACATGTTCATCATTATTCCAATTCATCCCCGATGAATCATACCTGACACAACTCTAAGCATAGCAGGCATGACAAACAAGCATGAATGAGTAGGCACATCAAGGCTCAAACAACTCCTACTCATTCTAGTGGGTTTCATCTATTTATTGAGGCAATGGCAGGTCATGCAGAGGAAAAGGGGTTCAACTACCGCAACATGTAATAGATGAATCGTTGTTGTCCTCATGCAGTAAAAGAGAGCAGGAGCGAGAAAGTGGGATTGTATCAGAATGAACAAGGGGGTTTTGCTTGCCTGGCACTTCTGAAGATAATATAGCTCTTCATCGGTGTCATCGATCACATCATTGAACGTCGTCTACTGAGATGGGACAAATACCGGCAAACAAGGAAGAACACAATGAATGCAATGCAGCAATTATGATGCATGAAAATGAAATGGCAATATGTTGTGATTTGAGATAATGCAACTAAAACCAGAAGTGTTTGAGCTATTCTAAACCCAAGGTTCAAGTTCAAAATTGAACTATGAACTTATAAAGTGCTTTATCATGTTTTGATCTAAACAGCAAGGTTAAGTTGCTTCATCATGCATGAAACCAGTACATATGGATAGATTGGATTTTTCTGATCATTTTTCATATAAAAATCTTTGCATTTGGAGTTACATATTATTTTCTATGAATGTTTGAAGTTTATAACATTTTCTAGAATTTCTGAATTATTTAAAATCAAGAAAATGTATTACTGCGTCAGCATGACTGCATCAGGTCAACAGCGTCAGCCCAGGTCAAACCTGACGCTCAGGCCCATATGTTAGTGTCTAACTAACTAACCTAAGTTAATTAGTACTAATCTAATCCTAAACTGGATTAGTTAAGGGGCCCACACGTCAGTGACCCAGAGGGTGTCAAACCATGGTCAAACCCGGGTCAACTCGCCAGAGTGGACCCGCGGCTCATCGCCGGTGGAGCCAAAGACGGCGGAGGGTGTCGGGTTTCGCCCTCTGGCGACCAAAAGAGTGGTGGAGGGGCTCTGCATGCTATTGGAAGTGCTCCGCATCCATATGTGCAAGTGGCAGGGGTTGAGACGGCCAGAGTAGAGCGCGGCGTCGACCTCAGTGGCGGCAGGAGTTCGGGCGCACTCTGGAGCGGGGCTGTGGTGGCTGTGGAGTGGCATTCTTGGCTCCTACGGCACCTACGCGGCGCTGTGAGCACGTGGGTTTGCTCTGTTGAAAGCTACGGCGACTATGGGCACGGCGGCAAGAAACTCGAGCAGTAGCGTGGTTCGGTCTTCGACGGAACGACAGCTACGACAAGCAAACGGAGCACACAAGATGATAGAGGCGAGGGTGTCCCGATCTTTCGATGAGATGATAACTATCGATTTGGTGAAGATGACTTTGACGATCCGACTACAAACGTGCACGACGTTGCGCCTTAGCAATCGCTAAACCAACTCTGAGAGGTTATTGACCACGCCGGAGCACAATCAACCTGACCACGAAGGTCTATTGATAGAGGCGAGGGTGTCCCGATCTTTCGATGAGATGATAACTATCGATTTCGTGGAGTCGACTTTGACGATCCGACTACAAATGTGCACGACATTGCGCCTTAGCAATCGCTAAACCAATCTCCTGAGGTTACTGACGATGCCGGAAGCACGATCAACCTGACCACGAAGGTCTATTCCTGCAAACAATCGAAGAACAAGCAAGAATATGATAAAGCAATCTGAATATTGCGAATATGGATGAAGTATTAATAATGTTGGGGATCCGAAAGTGGTCTTGATCTGGTCGTTGGACACAAACGAAGTACACGAAGTTGCGTTGGCTAACTTTTAACTAAACAAATCACCAGGAAAAGCTACTAGATGGATCTACTTATATAGGAGCAAGGGGTGGCGGCCAAGGAGGTGGGAGGACGTCCCAAGGCAGCCTAAAACTAAATCTAGGTCGTACAAGGCCAATGGGCCCAAGTGGAGGTGATGTAACACCTTTGGACTTGTAGTTTGACTCGGATGCTGCTGCAGCATCAGATTGTTTCGTCCACAACTCAACGCTCCGGACGAATTTTAAGGTGATTCCAATTGGGTTGGAAAGTGCACGAAATCTAGTTTCCAACAAAAAAAGAATCACCCAATTCGGAGTCCGTATGAAAAACTTGTGTGCGTTTTGAGTCAGGTATGTCTGTGCAGTCCGAATCTAAATCCAGAACGTGAGAGACTTGGACTCTATCTTCTCTTGGGGCAAAAGTGACGTGAGAGAACTTTTTGGACAGCAAATAAACATCTCTTTCTTCCTTATCTTCATATGTGGATTGTACAAATGTCCCATACACCTGCAATTAGACAAAACACAAAAGTGTGTGAAGTATTTTTGTTCTGGGTAACATAAATAGATTATTGAATAGTTTGCACTAGAAATCACCTGACAAATATGCATATATGCAATATTTTTGGTCATATCCAAGGTAGTCATGTCCTCATCATCCTCCCCTTCTTGAAAATAAAGCAGTCCTCGGCGTTGCTTAATCTGAAATGTGGCTAACAAAAGAGACAAGGTGTACATGCTGTATATGTATATGTCATCCATTTTTACTTCCCTTGATTTTTGCATATATGACACATGAATAGATGAGTAACTTGCATAGTTCATAAAATCTAAAGCCAAAAAATTAGCACAAGAAGTAGAAGGCATGAAAATATTGCAACTCAGTTTGCACATATAAGTGAAGCTCTCATTCATTTCAAAAGATTGACAATGTTCATCATTCAACCATCCCAACATTGGTGAATAAACCTTACTTGCATCAAATTTACATGCTACAACATGCTTAAATAAGCAAACATGCAATAAGTCATTCAACACAGAATCATCACCAAGATTAGAGGTCATATCAAAATGATTAAACATTGGTTCTTTTGCATCAATAGTTAATTCAATGGGTGCACTCAAAATTGTTGGTATTTCAGTTGTTTGATCACATGGCAAAGTCAAATTATCAACGTAGTCCTCTAAAATAGGTGGTGTGATAAAAGTAGTGGGTATCTCATCAGATGGTGCATTCAAATTGACAAGGCATTCATCATTCTCATGTAGAGATGGAAGATTAGTACCTTTGTCATTACCTCTTATGATCAACTCAGATGATGTAGCCACTCTCGGGGGCGATGTGTCACATGGTGGAGGTGATGTAGTCCTGACAACAACGGATGTGGTTGTCATAGTATGCCTAGTAGTTGAAGGAACAATCATATCAACTCTTGGAATGTGCACCGTGCGCTTGTTCTCCTCGTGGCCAACTCGTCGTTTTATTTCCTGTTCAGCTTTGCAAGCAAGATGAAACAAATGGTCCATAGGATAACACTCTTCATGAATTAGTATCTCTTGAATATCACGGTTTAATCCTCCCCAAAATCTATCCATAAAATCATCTTCACTTTCTTCTAAAGAGGAATGCAACAAGGTAGTTTGTAAATCATCATAATATTTTGTTACAGTTTCACTACCTTGTTTTAAGTGTTGCAACTTCTTAATCATGTCACGAGTATAATAAGCAGGGACGAAAGTATGTCGCATGGCAAGTTTCAAATCATCCCAAGTAGTAGGTATATAATCAGGGTGTAACCGACAATATTCACTCCACCAAACCAAAGCATAATCAGTGAAAGAACCAACCGCAACCTTAACCTTTTTATGTTCATCGAAATTATGGGAAGCAAATATATTTTTTATGTCGAACTCCCATTCAATATATAAAGCAGGTTTAAAACGGCCATTAAATGGTGGTATAGATACATTAACCTGATCATGTGCATTTGGATGTTTGCGCACCTCTCGTGACGGTTGTGGTATTTGCAAAGGTGGTGGCACGTCTCCCGCGATTGACAAAGCCCATGAATTGACTCTGGATCCTGTCATGATTAGTAGAACAAGAAACAAAACCCAAAAATAATGTTCCTATAACTACTAGGATGTGGTGGTAAAACGCTCACAGTAAAGCAAATATCAATGTCTTACAAGTTCTTACCATGCAGCAGGCGGTGATCGGCAACCAGCGGTGTCAAGTAACTCCGAATATTGAGTAAAGCGATTGCCAGGGGAGCGTACGTATACACGGTGTAGAAATATGTGGAGCTGGGTTGGCTATATATGGTAGCAAAAGATTAGCAATAATCAATTCAAAGATGCAATGTTGAATAAACGCTCAACGACGGTACTGTGCTGGTCCTAGGCTAGACCGGACTAGAGACGCGAGCCTAGAACACTAATGAGGTCACGGCGTAGCACAACTAGCATCAATGAAGGATACTAAGTAGCTCTTGACAGCAAGATATAAGTGAAGATCACAACGGCAGTGAAGATAATGATGAAAAACAACTGCCAAGCAGGATATACAACAACTTTGTCTCCAACTTTCCTCTGAAAAAGTTTGTGCCGATTTTTTTGATTTTTTTTCTCCTTTTTTTTCTCTGACTTTTTTTCTCTTTTTTTTCTCTCGTTTTTTTTCTCTCGTTTTTTCTCTCTCTTTTTTTTTCTCCCTCTTTCCAAAACAAACTAGATAAGATGCAGATTGGATCAAGTGAAGATGTGAACGATCTCAACTATTATTATGACAATGAATGGTGGGTAGCACGTGCTGGAAATTGATGGATGGGTGGTGGACAGCGGAAGAGATAATGATGCAGCGGTGGCGTGACTAATGTGAACAGAACTCGAAACTCTAAACGAACTAGACACTAAGACCAGCAACTCGACACGACGATGCAGCCGATAATTCAACTATGCAAGCAATGAAAAGAAAATTGCAAAGGCTCAGACTGTCTGGGATATGATGAAATAATCTAACTTTTTTTTGTGGCTTTTTTTGTGGACTATAGGTAAGAAGAACAAACTCGATCTAAACTACTAAAAACTGTAAAATCTCACCGAGCAACCTGAAAACTGATACCACTTGACAGAGGCGAGGGTGTCCCGATCTTTCGATGAGATGATAACTATCGATTTCGTGGAGTCGACTTTGACGATCCGACTACAAACGTGCACGACATTGCGCCTTAGCAATCGCTAAACCAATCTCCTGAGGTTACTGACGATGCCGGAAGCACGATCAACCTGACCACGAAGGTCTATTCCTGCAAACAATCGAAGAACAAGCAAGAATATGATAAAGCAATCTGAATATTGCGAATATGGATGAAGTATTTGATGAGGACATGACTACCTTGGATATGACCAAAAATATTGCATATATGCATATTTGTCAGGTGATTTCTAGTGCAAACTATTCAATAATCTATTTATGTTATCTAGAACAAAAATACTTCACACACTTTTGTGTTTTGTCTAATTGCAGGTGTATGGGACATTTGTACAATCCACATATGAAGATAAGGAAGAAAGAGATGTTTATTTGCTGTCCAAAAAGTTCTCTCACGTCACTTTTGGCCCAAGAGAAGATAGAGTCCAAGTCTCTCACGTTCTGGATTCAGATTCGGACTGCACAGACGTACCTGACTCAAAACGCACACAAGTTTTTCATACGGACTCCGAATTGGGTGATTCTTTTTTTGTTGGAAACTAGATTTCGTGCACTTTTCATCCCAATTGGAATCACCTTAAAATTCGTCCGGAGCGTTGAGTTGTGGACGAAACAATCTGATGCTGCAGCAGAATCCGAGTCAAACTACAAGTCCAAAGGTGTTACATCACCTCCACTTGGGCCCATTGGCCTTGTACGACCTAGATTTAGTTTTAGGCTGCCTTGGGACGTCCTCCCACCTCCTTGGCCGCCACCCCTTGCTCCTATATAAGTAGATCCATCTAGTAGCTTTTCCTTGGGATTTGTTTAGTTAAAAGTTAGCCATTGCAACTTCGTGTGCTTCGTTTGTGTCCAACGACCAGACCAAGACCACTTTTCGGATCCCCACCATTATCAATACTTCATACATATTCGCGATATTCAGATTGCTTTTATCATATTCTTGCTTGTTCTTCGATTGATTGCAGGAATAGACCTTCGTGGTCAGGTTGATCGTGCTCCGGCGTGGTCAATAACCTCTCGGAGTTGGTTTAGCGATGGCTAAGTGATAGAGGCAAAGGTGTCCCGTCTTTCGATGAGATGATGGATTTCGCTTTGGTGGAAGTCGACTTTGACGATCCGACTACGAACGTGCGACGACGTCGCGCCTTAGCAATCGCTAAACCAACTCCGAGAGGTTATTGACCACGCCGGAGCACGATCAACCTGACCACGAGGGTCTGTTTCCTGCGAGCAAACGAAGAACAAGCAAGAAACTGAGATTGCAATCTGGATATTGCGAATATAAGATGAAAGCTTTATTGATCAAGGTGGGGTTCTGTGACGCCTTTGTCTGGTCGTTGAACACAAACGAAGTACGCGAAGTTGCAGCTATGGCGAACTTTTAATCTAAACAAAACCCAAAGTCTAAACGACGCCCTAAGGGCTGTATATATGGAGGAAGAGGGGGGGGGGGAATTTCGTGGCCCTTGGTGGAGGGGTCCGAAATCAACCCTATCTCTTGTTTCCCCACACATACGGACTCTAAAAATAGCCTATACTTATGTATTTCGAAATTACATGGGCCTGGCCCAATAATAAGGTGACGCAGCACCTATAATAGCCTCTGGACGAAATTTATGAAGTGCCATCTTGTATATTTCGTCCAAGGCTTCATGCACTCTTATGGTGGCTTCAAAGTCCTGAAATCATCACTTGTAACTCCGTTCTGGTTCCCCTTGCGCATGGCATCATCTCCATGCTTGCTCTTGCTCCAATGTCCATCCTTCTCCAAGCTAGGCCCTTCATTTGTAAGCAAAACAAATGTATCCAATTTAGGCAGCATCATATTCTCATGAACATTAGAATCATTACCAAGAAACGAAAGTACCTGATAATTTAATTGGCGTGCGCGAGCTCTAGTAATTGGTCCAGTATATGTAGCAGTAGAGGCTGTGGGTGTAACAATGGTATTGATGTCCTCATCATCCTCCCCTTCTTGAAATGAAGTCGTCCTCGACGGAAGCTCATCTTCCTCGCCCAAATACGGCTTCAAATCTGCAATGTTAAAAGTGGGACTAACCCCAAAATCTGCAGGCAGCTCAAGTTTATATGCATTATCATTTACTTTCTCCAACACCTTAAAGGGACCAGCAGCACGTGGCATTAGCTTTGATTTGCGCAAATCAGGAAATCTATCCTTACGCAAATGTAACCAAACAAGATCTCCAGGTGCAAACACAACATGTTTTCTACCCTTATCTCCAGCAAGTTTATATTTAGCATTCATACGCTCAATGTTTTCCTTAGTTAACTCATGCATTTTTAAAATCAATTCAGCACGTTCTTTAGCATCAAAATTAACCTTCTCCGAAGATGGAAGAGGCAACAAATCAATAGGTGCACGAGGTAGGAAACCATACACAACTTCAAAAGGGCACATCTTAGTAGTAGAATGCAATGAACGATTATAAGCAAATTCAATATGAGGCAAGCATTCCTCCCACATTTTCTTATTATTCTTCAAAACAGCCCTAAGCATAGTAGACAATGTTCTATTGACTACTTCAGTTTGTCCATCAGTTTGGGGGTGACAAGTAGTACTAAAAAGCAGTTTAGTCCCCAACTTAGCCCATAAACATCTCCAAAAGTGGCTAAGAAATTTAGTATCACGATCTGAAACAATAGTATTTGGCACACCATGCAAGCGAATAATTTCACGAAAGAACAAATCAGCAACATTAACAGCATCATCGCTTTTATGACATGGTATAAAGTGTGCCATTTTCGAGAATCTATCCACGACAACAAATATGCTATCCCTCCCCTTCTTTGTTCGAGGTAAACCTAAAACAAAGTCCATAGATATATCCTCCCAAGGAACACTAGGTACAGGCAAAGGCATATATAAACCATGAGGATTGAGTCGTGACTTAGCTTTTTGACATGTAGTGCAGCGAGCAATAAAACGCTCAACATCCCGTCTCATCTTTGGCCAAAAGAAATGTGTAGCAAGTACGTCCTCTGTCTTCTTCACGCCAAAGTGTCCCATTAATCCTCCTCCATGCGCCTCCTGCAACAACAAAAGACGAACGGAGCTAGCTGGAATGCATAGCTTGTTAGCACGAAACACAAATCCATCGTTAACGACAAACTTGTTCCACATTCTTCCTTCTTTACAATTCTGCATTACATCTTTAAAATCAGCATCATGCACATATTGATCTTTGATGGTCTCCAAACCAAATATTTTGAAGTCAAGTTGTGAAAGCATAGTATAGCGACGAGACAATGCATCAGCAATAACATTTTCTTTTCCCTTCTTGTGTTTAATGACATAAGGGAAAGTCTCAATAAATTCAACCCATTTAGCATGTCTACGATTCAGTTTAGCTTGACTTTTAATATGTTTCAAAGATTCATGATCAGAATGTATAACAAATTCTTTGGGCCATAAATAATGTTGCCATGTTTCTAAAGTCCGAACAAGAGCATATAATTCTTTATCATAAGTAGAATAATTCAGACTAGGCCCACTCAATTTTTCAGAAAAGTATGCAACGGGTTTGCCATCTTGTAATAACACACCTCCTAATCCAATTCCACTAGCATCACATTCAAGCTCAAAAGTCTTATTAAAATCAGGAAGTTGGAGTAAAGGAGCATGTGTCAACTTATCTTTCAATACCGTGAAGGCTTCTTCCTGTGCGGTACCCCAAATAAAAGGCACATCTTTCTTTGTAAGCTCATTGAGAGGTGCAGCAATGGTGCTGAAATCTCTCACAAAACGCCTATAGAATCCAGCGAGGCCAAGAAAACTCCTCACTTGTGTGACCGTTTTGGGCTGCGGCCAACTCTCAATAGCTTCAATCTTGGCTTTATCAACTTCAATTCCCTGTGGAGTAACAACATAGCCAAGAAAAGATACTCGGTCGGTGCAAAAGGTGCACTTCCCAAGGTTACCAAACAAACGTGCATCACGTAGAGCAATAAAAACAGCACGTAAATGTTCCAAATGTTCTTCCAAAGATTTGCTATAAATCAGTATATCATCAAAATAGACTACCACAAATCGTCCAATGAAAGCACGTAAAACTTCGTTCATTAATCTCATGAAAGTACTAGGTGCATTAGTTAACCCAAAAGGCATGACTAACCACTCATATAAACCAAACTTAGTTTTAAATGCTGTTTTCCATTCATCACCCAATTTCATACGAATTTGATGGTATCCACTACGCAAATCAACTTTGGAGAATATTGTAGAGCCACTCAATTCATCAAGCATATCATCTAGCCTAGGAATAGGATGACGATAACGAATAGTAATATTATTAATGCCTCTATAATCAACACACATACGTGACGTACCATCCTTTTTAGGCACTAGGATAATAGGAACAGCACAAGGACTAAGAGATTCGCGTATATAACCTTTGTCGAGTAGCTCCTGTACTTGACGCATAATCTCCTTCGTCTCCTCTGGATTGGTACGGTATGGTGCACGGTTGGGTAGCGATGCACCGGGAATTAAGTCAATTTGATGCTCAATCCCTCGAATGGGTGGTAATCCCGGTGGCACGTCTTGTGGAAAGACGTCAGCGAACTCCTGCATAATGTTAGTGACAGCAGGGGGCAAAGAGGAAGGCACGTCCTCGAATGAAAATAATGCCTCTTTGCACACAAAAGCATAGCAAACAGATTTGCTGAAATCTAGCTCATCAATATCAGATTTGGTGGCAAATAAACATGCACTTTTCAATTTAATTTCAGAAGCAACACTAGATGGTTTATTATTAGGCTTCATTTGTTGCTCAAATTCTTTTGCCACAATCTGATTTTCACTCTTATTCTTCTCCTGTTTTGCTTTATTAGCTCTATTAATATCATCTTTCAAAATAGAATCAGGAGTCATAGGAAGCAAAGTAATATTTTTATCCTTATGAACAAGAGTATAATGATTGTTTCTACCATGGTGTACAGCATTTTTATCAAATTGCCATGGTCTACCAAGTAATAAGGAACATGCTTGCATAGGTACCACATCACAATCAACATAATCAGCATATGTAGAGATACTAAAATGCACACGAACAGTACGTGTTACCTTAACCTTGCCGCTGTTGTTGAACCATTGGATGTAGTAAGGATGTGGATGTGGTCTTGTGGTGAGAGAAAGCTTCTCCACCATCTCCATGCTAGCCAAGTTGTTGCAGCTACCTCCGTCTATGATGACGCGCACAGAACGTTCCTTCACAACTCCCTTGGTATGGAACAAATTGTGCCTCTGATTTTGCTCAGCTTGTGTGACCTGCACACTCAAAACACGTTGAGCAACTAAACATTCATACCTGTCAGCATCTTCAGGAGCCATGTATTGCGTCTCATGATCAGAATCATCTCCACCATGTTCTTCATGTGTAATAAGAGCCAAAGTCTCCTCATCATAGTCACTAGCGGACTCATATCCACCATCCGCAGTAGCAATCATCACACGCTGAGATTTGCATTCTCTCGCAAAATGTCCTCTTCCCTTACAACGACGACAAATAATATCACTTGTGTGCCCTGTTGACGCCATGGAAGAAGAAGAGCTCTGTGCAGGCCCGGCAGGTGTGCTCTTGGCAGATAGTGGTGGTTCTGCCTGCTTTCTTGTATCACGGTTGGAGGTGGCACCTGAAAGAGGTGATGGTGCAGTGGAAGTAGATGATACACGTGGTGTCCATGATGAAGGTCGACCTGCAGAAAAGTTAGTGCGCACCAATGCCTGTCGATCCTGCACTTCACGTTCAGCTTTACAAGCAAGATGGAATAAACGAGTGATATTATTATAATCCTTATAGTCTAGAATGGTCTGAATATCTCTATTTAATCCACCCAGAAAACGTGCAAGCATAGCTTCATTCTCCTCAACAATACCACATCTAATCAAGCCAGTTTGTAATTCCTGATAATATTCTTCTACAGAATTTTTTCCTTGTCTTAAGCGCTGCAATTTTTGAAGTAATTCACGTTGATAATATGGTGGAACCCAACGAGTACGCATAGCAGTTTTCAAAGCAGCCCAAGTAGCTGGAACAGGATATAATCTACAATGCTCAGACCACCAAACACATGCAAAGCTAGTGAAAGCACAAACAGCAGCAGGAACACGTCTCTCCTCAGGATATTGTAAACATGTAAATCGTTGTTCAGTTTCTAACTCCCAAGTAAGATATATATCAGGAACATATCTACCCTCAAATGGTGGAATATTCAATTTCAGTTTAGGGAGATGGTCATGATCTCGTACCTGAGGGGGAGCCCTAACATTGCCATTATTTGCATGTGGACGACCTGGTGGTTGTGGTGCTGGTGGTTGCACGTAGTTCTGATGTTGATCAACCTCATCCTCGTAATCTCCCACATAATCATCCTCCTCGGTACCAGCAGCAGTAGTAGCAGGAGCCAAAGAAGCACCAACAGCAGTAGCAGCGGCACCAGAATTTTGTCCTAGCTCAATAGGAACACGCTGAGCTCGTCCATACTGATTCGGAAGGGGGCGTTGTTGTTGTCGTTGCAGAGGTGCGATAGGTGCAGCCGGCGGTGGTTGTGGAAAACGCGCGAGCAATTCATCAAACTTGCTATCAAGCTTTGTTTCAAACGTCTTCTCAATGCCATCTATCTTCTCCATGGCCTCGTCAAATCTGTTTAGCACATCTTGCACCTGTCCACTCATCAGTTGCTGAAATTTATCATGTAGCTGTTTGTTCGTCAGGTTCTCCCAATCAGTCTCATCGGCTTGTGATCCTACCATGGTTAGCAGCAAATAGAAACACAGAAGAATATGATCCTACAGAGTACTAAGAAGTGGTGGTGGTGTATCACAAACCCGTCAAGCAAATCTCAAATTCTTACCAGTTCTTACCCAGCAGCAGGCGGTGATCGGCAACCGTTGTAGTCAAAACTCTCAAAGCTTGGATAGAGCGATTACCAGGGAGAGTCCAACGCACGACGTAGATGTATGTGGAGCTGGGAAGGCTTATAATATGATAGCAAAAAGGGTCAGCAATAATCAATTCAGAGATGCAAAGTTGAATAAACGCTCAACGACGGTACTGTGCTGGTCCTAGGCTAGACCGGACTAGAGACGCGAGCCTAGAACACTAATGAGGTCACGGCGTAGCACAACTAGCATCAATGAAGGATGACAGCAAGATATAAGTGAAGATCACAACGGCAGTGAAGATAATGATGAAAAACAACTGCCAAGTAGGATATACAACAACTTTGTCTCCAACTTTCCTCTGAAAAAGTTTGTGCCGATTTTTTTGATTTTTTTTTCTCCTTTTTTTTCTCTGACTTTTTTTTCTCTTTTTTTTTCTCTCGTTTTTTTTCTCTCGTTTTTTTTCTCTCTTTTTTTTTCTCCCTCTTTCCAAAACAAACTAGATAAGATGCAGATTGGATCAAGTGAAGATGTGAACGATCTCAACTATTATTATGACAATGAATGGTGAGTAGCACGTGGTGGAAATTGATGGATGGGTGGTGGACAGCGGAAGAGATAATGATGCAGCGGTGGCGTGACTAATGTGAACAGAACTCGAAACTCTAATCGAACTAGACACTAAGACCAGCAACTCGACACGACGATGCAACCGATAATTCAACTAAGCAAAACCCTAAAAAGATTATGCAGAGGCTCAGATTGGTTCGGATATGATGAACTAACCCTAATTTTTTTTTGTGGCTTTTTCGTGGACTATAGGTATGAAGAACAGACTCGATCTAAACTACGAAAAACTGGAAAATCTCACCGAGCAACCTGGAAATCTGATACCACTTGATAGAGGCAAAGGTGTCCCGTCTTTCGATGAGATGATGGATTTCGCTTTGGTGGAAGTCGACTTTGACGATCCGACTACGAACGTGCGAGGACGTCGCGCCTTAGCAATCGCTAAACCAACTCCGAGAGGTTATTGACCACGCCGGAGCACGATCAACCTGACCACGAGGGTCTGTTTCCTGCGAGCAAACGAAGAACAAGCAAGAAACTGAGATTGCAATCTGGATATTGCGAATATAAGATGAAAGCTTTATTGATCAAGGTGGGGTTCTGTGACGCCTTTGTCTGGTCGTTGAACACAAACGAAGTACGCGAAGTTGCAGCTATGGCAAACTTTTAATCTAAACAAAACCCAAAGTCAAAACGACGCCCTAAGGGCTGTATATATGGAGGAAGAGAGGGGGGGGGGGGGAATTTCGTGGCCCTTGGTGGAGGGGTCCGAAATCAACCCTATCTCTTGTTTCCCCACACATACGGACTCTAAAAATAGCCTATACTTATGTATTTCGAAATTACATGGGCCTGGCCCAATAATAAGGTGACGCAGCACCTATAATAGCCTCTGGACGAAATTTATGAAGTGCCATCTTGTATATTTCGTCCAAGGCTTCATGCACTCTTATGGTGGCTTCAAAGTCCTGAAATCATCACTTGTAACTCCGTTCTGGTTCCCCTTGCGCATGGCATCATCTCCATGCTTGCTCTTGCTCCAATGTCCATCCTTCTCCAAGCTAGGCCCTTCATTTGTAAGCAAAACAAATGTATCCAATTTAGGCAGCATCATATTCTCATGAACATTAGAATCATTACCAAGAAACGAAAGTACCTAATAATTTAATTGGCGTGCGCGAGCTCTAGTAATTGGTCCAGTATATGTAGCAGTAGGGGCTGTGGGTGTAACAATGGTATTGATGTCCTCATCACTAAGGCACAACGTCGTTGCACGTTTGTAGTCAGATCGTCAAAGTCGTCTCCACCAAATCGATAGTTATCATCTCATCGAAAGATCGGGACACCCCGCCTCTATCAAGTGGTATCAGTTTTCAGGTTGCTCGGTGAGAATTTCCAGTTTTCCTAGATTAGATTTATTTTCTTACCTATTGTCCAAGAAAAAGCCACAAAAAAGAGTTAGATCTATTCATCCTTGGTCCAAGCCAGTCTGAGCCTTTGCAATTTTCTTTTCATTGCTTGCATAGTTGAATTATCGGTTGCATCGTCGTGCCCAGTTGCTGGTCTTAGTGTCTAGTTCGTTTAGAGTTTCGAGTTCTGTTCACATTAGTCACGCCACCGCTGCATCATTATCTCTTCCGCTGTCCACCACCCATCCATCAATTTCCACCACGTGCTACCCACCATTCATTGTCATAATAATAGTTGAGATCGTTCACATCTTCACTTGATCCAATCTGCATCTTATCTAGTTTGTTTTGGAAAGAGGGAGAAAAAAAAGAGAGAAAAAAACGAGAGAAAAAAACGAGAGAAAAAAAAAGAGAAAACAAAAGTCAGAGAAAAAAAGGAGAAAAAAAATCAAAAAAATCGGCACAAACTTTTTCAGAGGAAAGTTGGAGACAAAGTTGTTGTATATCCTGCTTGGCAGTTGTTTTTCATCATTATCTTCACTGCCGTTGTGATCTTCACTTATATCTTGCTGTCAAGAGCTACTTAGTATCCTTCATTGATGCTAGTTGTGCTACGCCGTGACCTCATTAGTGTTCTAGGCTCGCGTCTCTAGTCCGGTCTAGCCTAGGACCAGCACAGTACCGTCATTGAGCGTTTATTCAACATTGCATCTTTGAATTGATTATTGCTAATCTTTTGCTACCATATATAGCCAACCCAGCTCCACATATTTCTACACCGTGTATACGTACGCTCCCCTGGCAATCGCTTTACTCAATATTCGGAGTTACTTGACACCGCTAGTTGCCGATCACCGCCTGCTGCATGGTAAGAACTTGTAAGACATTGATATTTGCTTTACTGTGAGCGTTTTACCACCACATCCTAGTAGTTATAGGAACATTATTTTTGGGTTTTGTTTCTTGTTCTACTAATCATGACAGGATCCAGAGTCAATTCATGGGCTTTGTCGATCGCGGGAGACGTGCCACCACCTTTGCAAATACCACAACCGTCACGAGAGGTGCACAAACATCCAAATGCACATGATCAGGTTAATGTATCTATACCACCATTTAATGGCCGTTTTAAACCTGCTTTATATATTGAATGGGAGTTCGACATAAAAAATATATTTGCTTCCCATAATTTCGATGAACATGATTTCGTGCACTTTCCAACCCAATTGGAATCACCTTAAAATTCGTCCGGAGCGTTGAGTTGTGGACGAAACAATCTGATGCTGCAGCAGAATCCGAGTCAAACTACAAGTCCAAAGGTGTTACATCACCTCCACTTGGGCCCATTGGCCTTGTACGACCTAGATTTAGTTTTAGGCTGCCTTGGGACGTCCTCCCACCTCCTTGGCCGCCACCCCTTGCTCCTATATAAGTAGATCCATCTAGTAGCTTTTCCTTGGGATTTGTTTAGTTAAAAGTTAGCCATTGCAACTTTGTGTGCTTCGTTTGTGTCCAACGACCAGACCAAGACCACTTTTCGGATCCCCACCATTATCAATACTTCATACATATTCGCGATATTCAGATTGCTTTTATCATATTCTTGCTTGTTCTTCGATTGATTGCAGGAATAGACCTTCGTGGTCAGGTTGATCGTGCTCCGGCGTGGTCAATAACCTCTCGGAGTTGGTTTAGCAATGGCTAAGGCACAACGTCGTTGCACGTTTGTAGTCGGATCGTCAAAGTCGTCTCCACCAAATCGATAGTTATCATCTCATCGAAAGATCGGGACACCCCGCCTCTATCAGTATTAATAATGTTGGGGATCCGAAAGTGGTCTTGGTCTGGTCGTTGGGCACAAACGAAGTACACGAAGTTGCGTTGGCTAACTTTTAACTAAACAAATCCCCAGGAAAAGCTACTAGATGGATCTACTTATATAGGAGCAAGGGGTGGCGGCCAAGGAGGTGGGAGGACGTCCCAAGGCAGCCTAAAACTAAATTTAGGTCGTACAAGGCCAATGGGCCCAAGTGGAGGTGATGTAACACCTTTTGACTTGTAGTTTGACTCGGATTCTGCTGCAGCATCAGATTGTTTCGTCCACAACTCAACGCTCCGGACGAATTTGAAGGTGATTCCAATTGGGTTGGAAAGTGCACGAAATCTAGTTTCCAACAAAAAAAGAATCACCCAATTCGGAGTCCGTATGAAAAACTTGTGTGCGTTTTGAGTCAGGTATGTCTGTGCAGTCCGAATCTGAATCCAGAACGTGAGAGACTTGGACTCTATCTTCTCTTGGGCCAAAAGTGACGTGAGAGAACTTTTTGGACAGCAAATAAACATCTCTTTCTTCCTTATCTTCATATGTGGATTGTACAAATGTCCCATACACCTGCAATTAGACAAAACACAAAAGTGTGTGAAGTATTTTTGTTCTGGATAACATAAATAGATTATTGAATAGTTTGCACTAGAAATCACCTGACAAATATGCATATATGCAATGTTTTTGGTCATATCCAAGGTAGTCATGTCCTCATCATCTATTCCTGCAAGCAATCGAAGAACAAGCAATAATATGATAAAAGCAATCTGAATATTGCGAGTATATATGAAGTATTGATAAAGGTGGGGATCCGTAAGCGGTCTTGATTTGGTCGTTAGACACAAACGAAGTATACGAAGTTGCAATGGCTAACTTTTAACTAAACAAATCCCAAGGAAAAGCTACTAGACGGATCTACTTATATAGGAGCAAGGGGTGGCGGCCAAGGAGGTGGGAGGACGTCCCAAGGCAGCCTAAAACTAAATCTAGGTCGTACAAGGCCAATTGGCCCAAGTGGAGGTGATGTAACACCTTTGGACTTGTAGTTTGACTCGGATTCTGCTGCAGCATCAGATTGTTTCGTCCACAACTCAACGCTCCGGACGAATTTGAAGGTGATTCCAATTGGGTTGGAAAGTGCATGAAATCTAGTTTCCAACAAAAAAAGAATCACCCAATTCGGAGTCCGTATGAAAAACTTGTGTGCGTTTTGAGTCAGGTACGTCTGTGCAGTCTGAATCTGAATCCAGAACGTGAGAGACTTGGACTCTATCTTCTCTTGGGCCAAAAGTGACGTGAGAGAACTTTTTGGACAGCAAATAAACATCTCTTTCTTCCTTATCTTCATATGTGGATTGTACAAATGTCCCATACACCTGCAATTAGACAAAACACAAAAATGTGTGAAGTATTTTTGTTCTGGATAATATAAATAGATTATTGAATAGTTTGCACTAGAAATCACCTGACAAATATGCATATATGCAATATTTTTGGTCATATCCAAGGTAGTCATGTCCTCATCATCCTCCCCTTCTTGAAAATAAAGCCTTCCTCGGCGTTGCTTAATCTGAAATGTGGCTAACAAAAGAGACAAGGTGTACATGTTGTATATGTATATGTCATCCATTTTTACTTCCCTTGATTTTTGCATATATGACACATGAATAGATGAGTAACTTGCATAGTTCAAAAAATCTAAAGCCAAAAAATTAGCACAAGAAGTAGAAGGCATGAAAATATTGCAACTCAGTTTGCACATATAAGTGAAGCTCTTATTCATTTCAAAAGATTGACAATGTTCATCATTAAACCATCCCAACATTGGTGAATAAACCTTACTTGCATCAAATTTACATGCTACAACATGCTTAAATAAGCAAACATGCAATAAGTCATTCAACACAGAATCATCACCAAGATTAGAGGTCATATCAAAATGATTAAACATTGGTTCTTTTGCATCAATAGTTAATTCAATGGGTGCACTCAAAATTGTTGGTATTTCAGTTGTTTGATCACATGGCAAAGTCAAATTATCAACGTAGTCCTCTAAAATAGGTGGTGTGATCAAAGTAGTGGGTAGCTCATCAGATGGTGCATTCAAATTGACAAGGCATTCATCATTCTCATGTAGAGATGGAAGATCAGTACCTTTGTCATTACCTCTTATGATCAACTCAGATGATGTAGCCACTCTCGGGGGCGATGTGTCACATGGTGGAGGTGATGTAGTCCTGACAACAACGGATGTCGTTGTCATAGTATGCCTAGTAGTTGAAGGAACAATCATATCAACTCTTGGAATGTGCACCATGTGCTTGTTCTCCTCGTGGCCAACACGTCGTTTTATTTCCTGTTCAGCTTTGCAAGCAAGATGAAAGAAATGGTCCATAGGATAACACTCTTCATGAATTAGTATCTCTTGAATATCACGGTTTAATCCTCCCCAAAATCTATCCATAAAATCATCTTCACTTTCTTCTAAAGAGGAATGCAACAAGGTAGTTTGTAAATCATCATAATATTTTGTTACAGTTTCACTACCTTGTTTTAAGTGTTGCAACTTCTTAATCATGTCACGAGTATAATAAGCAGGGACGAAAGTATGTCGCATGGCAAGTTTCAAATCATCCCAAGTAGTAGGTATATAATCAGGGTGTAACCGACAATATTCACTCCACCAAACCAAAGCATAACCAGTGAAAGAACCAACCGCAACCTTAACCTTTTTATGTTCATCAAAATTATGGGAAGCAAATATATTTTTTATGTCGAACTCCCATTCAATATATAAAGCAGGTTTAAAATGGCCATTAAATGGTGGTATAGATACATTAACCTGATCATGTGCATTTGGATGTTTGTGCACCTCTCGTGACGGTTGTGGTATTTGCAAAGGTGGTGGCACGTCTCCCGCGATCGACAAAGCCCATGAATTGACTCTGGATCCTGTCATGATTAGTAGAACAAGAAACAAAACCCAAAAATAATGTTCCTATAACTACTAGGATGTGGTGGTAAAACGCTCACAGTAAAGCAAATATCAATGTCTTACAAGTTCTTACCATGCAGCAGGCGGTGATCGGCAATCAGCGGTGTCAAGTAACTCCGAATATTGAGTAAAGCGATTGCCAGGGGAGCGTACGTATACACGGTGTAGAAATATGTGGAGCTGGGTTGGCTATATATGGTAGCAAAAGATTAGCAATGATCAATTCAAAGATGCAATGTTGAATAAACGCTCAACGACGGTACTGTGCTGGTCCTAGGCTAGACCGGACTAGAGACGCGAGCCTAGAACACTAATGAGGTCACGGCGTAGCACAACTAGCATCAATGAAGGATAGTAAGTAGCTCTTGACAGCAAGATATAAGTGAAGATCACAACGGCAGTGAAGATAATGATGAAAAACAACTGCCAAGCAGGATATACAACAACTTTGTCTCCAACTTTCCTCTGAAAAAGTTTGTGCCGATTTTTTTGATTTTTTTTCTCCTTTTTTTCTCTGACTTTTTTTCTCTTTTTTTTCTCGTTTTTTTCTCTTTTTTTCTCCCTCTTTCCAAAACAAACTAGATAAGACGCAGATTGGATAAAGCGAAGATGTGAACGATCTCAACTATTATTATGACAATGAATGGTGGGTAGCACGTGGTGGAAATTGATGGATGGGTGGTGGACAGCGGAAGAGATAATGATGCAGCGGCGGCGTGACTAATGTGAACAGAACTCGAAACTCTAAAGGAACTAGACACTAAGACCAGCAACTCGACACGACGATGCAACCGATAATTCAACTATGCAAGCAATGAAAAGAAAATTGCAAAGGCTCAGACTGGCTTGGACCAAGGATGAATAGATCTAACTCTTTTTTTGTGGCTTTTTCTTGGACAATAGGTAAGAAAATAAATCTAATCTAGGAAAACTGGAAATTCTCACCGAGCAACCTGAAAACTGATACCACTTGATAGAGGCAAAGGGTGTCCCGATCTTTCGATGAGATGATAACTATCGATTTGGTGAAGATGACTTTGACGTTCCGACTACAAACGTGCACGACGTTGCGCCTTAGCAATCGCTAAACCAACTCTGAGAGGTTACTGACCACGCCGGAGCACAATCAACCTGACCACGAAGGTCTATTCCTGCAAGCAATCGAAGAACAAGCAATAATATGATAAAAGCAATCTGAATATTGCGAGTATATATGAAGTATTGATAAAGGTGGGGATCCGTAAGCGGTCTTGGTCTGGTCGTTGGACACAAACGAAGTACACGAAGTTGCAATGACTAACTTTTAACTAAACAAATCCCAAGGAAAAGCTACTAGATGGATCTACTTATATAGGAGCAAGGGGTGGCGTCCAAGGAGGTGGGAGGACGTCCCAAGGCAGCCTAAAACTAAATCTAGGTCGTACAAGGCCAATGGGCCCAAGTGGAGGTGATGTAACACCTTTGGACTTGTAGTTTGACTCGGATTCTGCTGCAGCATCAGATTGTTTCGTCCACAACTCAACGCTCCGGACGAATTTGAAGGTGATTCCAATTGGGTTGGAAAGTGCACGAAATCTAGTTTCCAACAAAAAAAGAATCACCCAATTCGGAGTCCGTATGAAAAAGTTGTGTGCGTTTTGAGTCAGGTACGTCTGTGCAGTCTGAATCTGAATCCAGAACGTGAGAGACTTGGACTCTATCTTCTCTTGGGCCAAAAGTGACGTGAGAGAACTTTTTGGACAGCAAATAAACATCTCTTTCTTCCTTATCTTCATATGTGGATTGTACAAATGTCCCATACACCTGCAATTAGACAAAACACAAAAGTGTGTGAAGTATTTTTATTCTGGATAACATAAATAGATTATTGAATAGTTTGCACTAGAAATCACCTGACAAATATGCATATATGCAATATTTTTGGTCATATCCAAGGTAGTCATGTCCTCATCACAAGAGGGGGGTTAGGGTCAGTGGCTCACGTAGATTGCAGCGATGCAAACAGCGAGCTCGGGGGAGGTCCGAAGCGAGCGGGGCGGCGGAGGCGATCTCGTCGTCGGGAGGTTGAAGACGAGCTTGGTGAGGTCGTTCGGGGGCATTCGGTGAAGCATAGCTCGGTGAGGATGAAGAGAGGGACGAGGCGGAGACTTGGGACAAGACAAAGAGGTCTATGGTGGCCAGTGGACACGGGGGCAGCGAGGGTGGCGCTCGGCCGGTGAGAGGGAGAGAGAGCAGAGGAGGGGGATGAGCTCGAGAGAGAGCGCGAGGCCATCCGGAAGGTTGCATGGTGCCGCGAGGGAGGTCCAGGGCGATGAGGGGGCGGCCAGGCAGGGAGGAGGTGGCCGCACGGCAGTGCGCGCGTCGAGCACGCGCCCATCCTCCTGGCAAGGAGGAAGACGATAGGAGGAGGCCAGTGGGCTGGGGTGGCTACTTGGGCCGCCAGGTGGGCTGCACAGGTAAGCCAGGTAACTCTCTCTCTCTCTCTCTCTCTTTTACTTCTGTTTTCTATTTTCTGTAATTGTTTTGGCTTTATTAAAAATGCCAGAGCATTTCCAAAAATCATGAGACTGCTTGTGGCCACCATTTGGATTATTACCAATCGCAAACATTTCAGTTCATGAATATTTGGACATTAAAATTAATATATAAAATTTAAATGCCCAAATGCAAATAAGGTATTATTTAATTCAGTGACCCAATGTTGTCTGAGAAAAATGTGAACCATTTTTGTTGGAGGTTCTAGACCAAGGCAAGGATGATGAACAATTTTGAAGGGCATTTCAGGTTCATTGAAAAAGTATTTAGTAACCCTAGTTGGATCAAGTGGTGCTGGGGGTTTCTGCCTTCTCCATTTCAACTTTCTCGGAAATTAAACATGATGCAACACCAGATGCTAGCAGTAGGAATTACCAGAACTAGGGATGTGACAACTCACCCCCACTAAACAAGAATCTCGTCCCGACATTCAAGCGTAGGGTAAGATGAGGGGGGGGGGGGCAAACTAAGACAATCTTCAAGATCCAGGTTGCACTTCAAAAGAACATTGACTCGATCACCATCTTTGTCTCGATGTCTTGCTCCAAGAACTTCAACCAACATGACAACGAGAGGAAAGCGAAAACTGTAGAAGGATCGATCTTCTCGAAGATCGAACAACTCAAGATCAACTCACGGAGTGAGACATTGAACCATCTCTCGAACTCAGACACGAAGCATACATCTAGAGGGATGGAGTGAAACAGATGAAGAAGGTTCACTAGGTAGGCAACGATTCCACACGTAAGAGGGTGGTGAACGGTTGTCAACGTAGCGAGGAGTTGAGTTGCCATGATACCATAACGAGACATCTAGGAGGAGGTGACTCGTAGAATTATTACCTTAAGGGGCAAAAACAATTACTTTTGAGATATAGATCATTGTAACTCTTTACGCCAGCCTAAGGCAAAACACAATCAATCATTTGAAGGAGTTCGAAAGAATGACATACTCATACTAGGATGGGTGAGATGGACTACCTTGTTGATGACAACGCAATGGATGATTTTGATTATCATCAAAAATGGATGGAACCTATGGTAGGACCACTTTTGAAGATGATTCTGAATAGCAACCACTAGAAGAGTAGACCATAGAGAGATGGCACAATGGTGGTGCAAGATGGGAACAAAATGCGAATGCTGGAATGATTCTAGTAACTGGGGAAAAACACAACAGACGAGAGTGGTTCCACTGTTTGAATGGCTATAGCATAATCAAGGAAGCTAATAACAAATCTGATGTAGGGCGGAACTGATGAGGACATCAATACCATTGTTACACCCACAGCCCCTACTGCTACATATACGGGACCAATTACTAGAGCTCGCGCACGCCAATTAAATTATCAGGTACTTTCGTTTCTTGGTAATGATTCTAATGTTCATGAGAATATGATGCTGCCTAAATTGGATACATTTGTTTTGCTTACAAATGAAGGGCCTAGCTTGGAGAAGGATGAACATTGGAGCAAGAACAAGCATGGAGATGATGCCATGCGCAAGGGGAACAAGAACAGAGTTACAACTGATGATTTCAGGACTTTGAAGGCACCATAATGGGTGCATGAAGCCTTGGACGAAATATACAAGATGCCACTTCATAAATTTCGTCCCGAGGCTATTATAGGTGCTGCGTCACCTTTTTATTGGGCCAGGCCCATGTAATTTCGAAATACATAAGTATAGGCTATTTTTAGAGTCCGTATGTGTGGGGAAACAAGAGATAGGGTTGATTTCGGACCCCTCCACCAAGGGCCACGAAATTCCCCCTCTCTTCCTCCATATATACAGCCCTTAGGGCACCGTTTAGACTTTGGGTTTTGTTTAGATTAAAAGTTCGCCATAGCTGCAACTTCGCGTACTTCGTTTGTGTTCAACGACCAGACAAAGGCGTCACAGAACCCCACCTTGATCAATAAAGCTTTCATCTTATATTCGCAATATCCAGATTGCAATCTCAGTTTCTTGCTTGTTCTTCGTTTGCTCGCAGGAAACAGACCCTCGTGGTCAGGTTGATCGTGCTCCGGCGTGGTCAATAACCTCTCGGAGTTGGTTTAGCGATTGCTAAGGCACGACGTCCTCGCACGTTCGTAGTCGGATCGTCAAAGTCGACTTCCACCAAAGCGAAATCCATCATCTCATCGAAAGACGGGACACCTTTGCCTCTATCAAGTGGTATCAGATTTCCAAGTTGCTCGGTGAGATTTTACAGTTTTTCGTAGTTTAGATCGAGTCTGTTCTTCATACCTATAGTCCACGAAAAAGCCAAAAAAAAATTAGGGTTAGTTCATCCCATCCGAACCAATCTGGGCCTTTGCATAATCTTTTCTGTATTTGCTTTGTTGAATTTGCGGTTGCATCGTCGTGTCAAGTTGCTGGTCTTAGCGTCTAGTCTTTTAGAGTTTCGAGTTCTGTTCACAGGTTGTCACGTCGCTGCTGCCATATATCACCACCGCATCATCATCGTCGCTGCTGCCATATATCACCACCACATCATCATCGTCGCTGTTGCCATATACCATCACCACATATTCACCGCCAATCCGAATCCATATACGCCACCACATATCCGCCGCCATCACGCCAATCCGAGTTCACCTTCAACATATATCCGCCACCTGTCCGTGTTCCACCAGATTCATCTCCGTCACCAGTCCGAGTTCCACCAGATTCATCTCCGCCACCAGTCCTAGTCCGAATCCAGTAATTGTTGCATTGTTCTCGATTTCCAGATCACGCGATACTCCGAGTCGTGACAGAGAAGGACTCCCCAACTTCCGAGCCATCCGCAGAAGAAAAATAGTTCCAGTTTCAAAAAAAAAAACTAAGTCGGGAAAATTCTGGCTAGGCAGTTTTTAGACCATTTGTAGACTTTTTCGAAAAAAAATTGTTGCGGAGCAAAAAAAAAGAGGAAAAAAAAGTGCAAAAAAAAAGAGAGAAAAAATTCAGAGTGTGCTTCTCCCTTGTTTACGTGCCGCGCCGTGATTTTGTTGGTGTTCTAGGCTCGCGTCTCTAGCACAGTCTAGCCTAGGACCAGCACAGTACCGTCGTTGAGCGTTTATTCAACTTTGCATCTCTGAATTGATTATTGCTTACCCCTTTTGCTACCATATTATAAGCCTTCCCAGCTCCACATACATCTACGTCGTGCGTTTGATTCTCCCTGGTAATCGCTATATCCAAGCTTTGAGAGTTTTGACTACAACGGTTGCTGATCACCACCTGCTGCTGGGTAAGAACTGGTAAGAATTTGAGATTTGCTTGACGGGTTTGTGATACACCACCACCACTTCGTAGTAGTCTGTAGGATCATATTCTTGTGTGTTTCTATTTGCTGCTAACCATGGTAGGATCACAAGCTGATGAGACTGATTGGGACAACCTGACGAACAAACAGCTACATGATAAATTTCAGCAAATGATGAGTGGACAGGTGCAAGATGTGCTAAACAGGTTTGCCGAGGCCATGGAAAAGATAGATGGCATTGAGAAGACGTTCGAAACAAAGCTTGATAGCAAGTTTAATGAATTGCTCGCGCGTTTTCCACAACCACCGCCGGATGCACCTATCGCACCTCTGCAACAACAACAACAAAAACAACGCATCCTTTCGAATCAGTATGGACGAGCGAAGCGTGTTCCTATTGAGGATGGCCAAACTTCTGGTGCTGCTGTTCATGTTGTTGATGCTTCTTTGGCCCCTGCTACTGCTGCTGCTGGTACCCAGGAGGATGATGAGTATGCGGGCGATTATGAGGATGAGGTTGATCAAAATCAGCACTACGTGCAGCCACCAGCACCACCACCACCAGGTCGACCTCAGGTATATATTCGTAATGGTAGGCCTGCACCACCACCTCAGGTACGAGATGATGTCCATATTCCTAAACTGAAATTGAATATTCCACCATTTGAGGGTAGATATGTTCCTGATATATATCTTACTTGGGAGTTAGAAACTGAACAACGTTTTACATGTTTACAATATCCCGAGGAGAGACGGGTTGCTGCTGCTGTTTGTGCTTTCACTAGTTTTGCATGTGTATGGTGGTCTGAACATTGTAGATTATATCCTATTCCCGCTACTTGGGCTGCTTTGAAAACTGCTATGCGTACTCGTTGGGTTCCACCATATTATCAACGTGAATTGCTTCAAAAATTACAGCGCTTAAGACAAGGAAAAAATTCTGTAGAAGAATATTATCAGGAATTACAAACTGGCATGATTAGATGTGGTATTGTTGAGGAGAATGAAGCTATGCTTGCACGTTTTCTGGGTGGATTAAATAGAGAGATTCAGACCATTCTAGACTATAAGGAGTATACTAATATCACTCGTTTATTCCATCTTGCTTGTAAAGCTGAACGTGAAGTGCAGGATCGACAGGCATTGGCGCGGACTAACTTTTCTGCAGGTCGACCTTCATCATGGACACCACGTGCATCATCTACTTCCACACGTTCTGCTACACCGGCGCCTCCGTCGGCTGCCACCTCCAACCGTGATACAATAAAGCAGGCACAATCACCACTATCTGCCAAGAGCACACCTTCTGGGCCTGCAAAGAGCTCTTCTTCATCCATGGCATCAACAGGGCAAACACATGATATTATTTGTCGACGTTGCAAGGGTGGAGGTCATTATGCGAGAGAATGCCCATCTAAGCGTGTGATGATTGTTACTGAGGATGGTGGGTATGAGTCCGCTAGTGACTATGATGAGGAGACTTTGGCTCTTATTACACGTGACGAACACGGTGGATACGATTCTGATCATGAGACGCAATACATGGCTCCTGAAGATGCTGACAGGTATGAATGTTTAGTTGCTCAACGTGTTTTGAGTGTGCAGGTTACACAAACTGAGCAAAATCAGAGGCATAATTTGTTCCATACAAAGGGAGTTGTGAAGGAACGTTCTGTTCGCGTGATCATAGATGGAGGGAGTTGCAACAACTTGGCTAGCATGGAAATGGTGGAGAAGCTATCTCTCACCACAAGACCACATCCACATCCTTACTACATCCAATGGTTCAACAACAGCGGCAAGGTTAAGGTAACACGTACTGTTCGTGTACATTTTAGTATCTCTATATATGCTGATTATGTTGATTGTGATGTAGTACCTATGCAAGCATGTTCCTTATTACTTGGTAGACCATGGCAATTTGATAAAAATTCTATTCACCATGGTAGAAACAATCAGTATACTCTTGTTCATAAGGATAAAAATATTACTTTGCTTCCTATGACTCCTGATTCATTTTTGAAAGATGATATTAATAGAGCTAATAAAGCAAAACAGGAGAAAACTAAGAGTGAAAATCAGATTGTGGCAAAAGAATTTGGGCAACAAATGCAGCCTAATAATAATAAACAATCTAGTGTTGCTTCTGAAATTAAATTGAAAAGTGCATGTTTACTTGCCACCAAATCTGATATTGATGATCTAGATTTTAGCAAATCTGTTTGCTATGCTTTTGTGTGCAAAGAGGCATTATTTTCATTCGAGGTCGTGCCTTCCTCTTTGCCTCCTGCTGTCACTAACATTTTGCAGGAGTTCGCTGACGTCTTTCCACAAGACGTGCCACCGGGATTACCACCTATTCGCGGGATTGAGCATCAAATTGACTTAATTCCCGGTGCTTCACTGCCAAACCGTGCGCCATACCGTACCAATCCAGAGGAGACGAAGGAGATTATGCGTCAAGTACAAGAGCTTCTCGACAAAGGTTATATACGCGAATCCCTTAGTCCTTGTGCTGTGTCTATTATTCTAGTGCCAAAAAAGGATGGTACATCGCGTATGTGTGTTGATTGTAGAGGCATTAATAATATTACTATTCGTTACCGTCATCCTATTCCTAGGCTAGATGATATGCTTGATGAATTGAGTGGCTCTACAATATTCTCCAAAGTTGATTTGCGTTGTGGATACCATCAAATTCGTATGAAATTGGGGGATGAATGGAAAACAGCATTTAAAACTAAGTTTGGATTATATGAGTGGTTAGTCATGCCTTTTGGGTTGACTAATGCGCCTAGTACTTTCATGAGACTAATGAACGAAGTTTTACGTGCTTTCATTGGACGATTTGTGGTAGTCTATTTTGATGATATACTGATTTATAGCAGATCTTTGGAAGAACATTAGGAACATTTACGTGCTGTTTTTATTGCTCTACGTGATGCACGTTTGTTTGGTAACCTTGGAAAGTGCACCTTTTGCACCGACCGAGTATCTTTTCTTGGCTATGTTGTTACTCCACAGGGAATTGAAGTTGATAAAGCCAAGATTGAAGCTATTGAGAGTTGGCCGCAGCCCAAAACGGTCACACAAGTGAGGAGTTTCCTTGGCCTCGCTGGATTCTATAGGCGTTTTGATGAGGACATCAATACCATTGTTACACCCACAGCCCCTACTTTTGGAGATGTTTATGGGCTAAGTTGGGGACTAAACTGCTTTTTAGTACTACTTGTCACCCCCAAACTGATGGACAAACTGAAGTAGTCAATAGAACATTGTCTACTATGCTTAGGGCTGTTTTGAAGACTAATAAGAAAATGTGGGAGGAATGCTTGCCTCATATTGAATTTGCTTATAATCGTTCATTGCATTCTACTACTAAGATGTGCCCTTTTGAAGTTGTGTATGGTTTCCTACCTCGTGCACCTATTGATTTGTTGCCTCTTCCATCTTCGGAGAAGGTTAATTTTGATGCTAAAGAACGTGCTGAATTGATTTTAAAAATGCATGAGTTAACTAAGGAAAACATTGAGCGTATGAATGCTAAATATAAACTTGCTGGAGATAAGGGTAGAAAACATGTTGTGTTTGCACCTGGAGATCTTGTTTGGTTACATTTGCGTAAGGATAGATTTCCTGATTTGCGCAAATCAAAGCTAATGCCACGTGCTGCTGGTCCCTTTAAGGTGTTGGAGAAAGTAAATGATAATGCATATAAACTTGAGCTGCCTGTAGATTTTGGGGTTAGTCCCACTTTTAACATTGCAGATTTGAAGCCTTATTTGGGTGAGGAAGATGAGCTTTCGTCGAGGACGACTTCATTTCAAGAAGGGGAGGATGATGAGGACATCAATACCATTGTTACACCCACAGCCCCTACTGCTACATATACTGGACCAATTACTAGAGCTCGCGCACGCCAATTAAATTATCAGGTACTTTCGTTTTCTTGGTAATGATTCTAATGTTCATGAGAATATGATGCTGCCTAAATTGGATACATTTGTTTTGCTTACAAATGAAGGGCCTAGCTTGGAGAAGGATGGACATTGGAGCAAGAGCAAGCATGGAGATGATGCCATGCGCAAGGGGAACCAGAACGGAGTTACAAGTGATGATTTCAGGACTTTGAAGCCACCATAAGAGTGCATGAAGCCTTGGACGAAATATACAAGATGCCACTTCATAAATTTCGTCCAGAGGCTATTATAGGTGCTGCGTCACCTTATTATTGGGCCAGGCCCATGTAATTTCGAAATACATAAGTATAGGCTATTTTTAGATTCCGTATGTGTGGGGAAACAAGAGATAGGGTTGATTTCGGACCCCTCCACCAAGGGCCACGAAATTCCCCCCCTCTTCCTCCATATATACAGCCCTTAGGGCGCCGTTTAGACTTTGGATTTTGTTTAGATTAAAAGTTCGCCATAGCTGCAACTTCGCGTACTTCGTTTGTGTTCAATGACCAGACAAAGGCGTCACAGAACCCCACCTTGATCAATAAAGCTTTCATCTTATATTCGCAATATCCAGATTGCAATCTCAGTTTCTTGCTTGTTCTTCGTTTGCTCGCAGGAAACAGACCCTCGTGGTCAGGTTGATCGTGCTCCGGCGTGGTCAATAACCTCTCGGAGTTGGTTTAGCGATTGCTAAGGCGCGACGTCCTCGCACGTTCGTAGTCGGATCGTCAAAGTCGACTTCCACCAAAGCGAAATCCATCATCTCATCGAAAGACGGGGCACCTTTGCCTCTATCACGTTTTGTGAGAGATTTCAGCACCATTGCTGCACCTCTCAATGAGCTTACAAAGAAAGATGTGCCTTTTCTGTGGGGTACCGCACAGGAAGAAGCCTTCACGGTATTGAAAGATAAGTTGACACATGCTCCTTTACTCCAACTTCCTGATTTTAATAAGACTTTTGAGCTTGAATGTGATGCTAGTGGAATTGGATTAGGAGGTGTGTTATTACAAGATGGCAAACCTGTTGCATACTTTTCTGAAAAATTGAGTGGGCCTAGTCTGAATTATTCTACTTACGATAAAGAATTATATGCTCTTGTTCGGACTTTAGAAACATGGCAACATTATTTATGGCCCAAAGAATTTGTTATACATTCTGATCATGAATCTTTGAAACATATTAGAAGTCAAGCTAAACTGAATCGTAGACATGCTAAATGGGTTGAATTTATTGAGACTTTCCCTTATGTCATTAAACACAAGAAGGGAAAAGAAAATGTTATTGCTGATGCATTGTCTCGTCGCTATACTATGCTTTCACAACTTGACTTCAAAATATTCGGTTTGGAGACCATCAAAGATCAATATGTGCATGATGCTGATTTTAAAGATGTAATGCAGAATTGTAAAGAAGGAAGAATGTGGAACAAGTTTGTCGTTAACGATGGATTTGTGTTTCGTGCTAACAAGCTATGCATTCCAGCTAGCTCCGTTCGTCTTTTATTGTTGCAGGAGGCGCATGGAGGAGGATTAATGGGACACTTTGGCGTGAAGAAGACGGAGGACGTACTTGCTACACATTTCTTTTGGCCAAAGATGAGACGGGATGTGATAGAAGCGGGGGTGTCCCGATCTTTCGATGAGATGATAACTATCGATTTGGTGAAGATGACTTTGACGATCCGACTACAAACGTGCACGACGTTGCGCCTTAGCAATCGCTAAACCAACTCTGAGAGGTTATTGACCACGCCGGAGCACGATCAACCTGACCACGAGGGTCTGTTTCCTGCGAGCAAACGAAGAACAAGCAAGAAACTACGATTGCAATCTGGATATTGCGAATATAAGATGAAAGCTTTATTGATCAAGGTGGGGTTCTGTGACGCCTTTGTCTGGTCGTTGAACACAAACGAAGTACGCGAAGTTGCAGCTATGGCGAACTTTTAATCTAAACAAAACCCAAAGTCTAAACGGTGCCCTAAGGGTTGTATATATGGAGGAAGAGAGGGGGAATTTCGTGGCCCTTGGTGGAGGGGTCCGAAATCAACCCTATCTCTTGTTTCCCCACACATACGGACTCTAAAAATAGCCTATACTTATGTATTTCGAAATTACATGGGCCTGGCCCAATAAAAAGGTGTCGCAGCACCTATAATAGCCTCTGGACGAAATTTATGAAGTGGCATCTTGTATATTTCGTCCAAGGCTTCATACACTCTCATGGTGGCTTCAAAGTCCTGAAATCATCACTTGTAACTCCGTTCTGGTTCCCCTTGCGCATGACATCATCTCCATGCTTGCTCTTGCTCCAATGTCCATCCTTCTCCAAGCTAGGCACTTCATTTGTAAGCAAAACAAATGTATCCAATTTAGGCAGCATCATATTCTCATGAACATTAGAATCATTACCAAGAAACGAAAGTACCTGATAATTTAATTGGCGTGCGCGAGCTCTAGTAATTGGTCCAGTATATGTAGCAGTAGGGCCTGTGGGTGTAACAATGGTATTGATGTCCTCATCATCCTCCCCTTCTTGAAATGAAGTCGTCCTCGACGGAAGCTCATTTTCCTCACCCAAATAAGGCTTCAAATCTGCAATGTTAAAAGTGGGACTAACCCCAAAATCTGCAGGCAGCTCAAGTTTATATGCATTATCATTTATTTTCTCTAACACCTTAAAGGGACCATCAGCACGTGGCATTAGCTTTGATTTGCGCAAATTAGGAAATCTATCTTTACGCAAATGTAACCAAACAAGATCTCCAGGTGCAAACACAACATGTTTTCTACCCTTATCTCCAGCAAGTTTATATTTAGCATTCATACGCTCAATGTTTTCCTTAGTTAACTCATGCATTTTTAAAATCAATTCAGAACGTTCTTTAGCATCAAAATTAACCTTCTCCGAAGATGGAAGAGGCAACAAATCAATAGGTGCACGAGGTAGGAAACCATACACAATTTCAAAAGGGCACATCTTAGTAGTAGAATGCAATGAACGATTATAAGCAAATTCAATATGAGGCAAGCATTCTTCCCACATTTTCTTATTATTCTTCAAAACAGCCCTAAGCATAGTAGACAATGTTCTATTGACTACTTCAGTTTGTCCATCAGTTTGGGGGTGACAAGTAGTACTAAATAGCAGTTTAGTCCCCAACTTAGCCCATAAACATCTCCAAAAGTGGCTAAGAAATTTAGTATCACGATCTGAAACTATAGTATTTGGCACACCATGCAAGCGAATAATTTCACGAAAGAACAAATCAGCAACATTAACAGCATCATCGCTTTTATGACATGGTATAAAGTGTGCCATTTTCGAGAATCTATCCACGACAACAAATATGCTATCCCTCCCCTTCTTTGTTCGAGGTAAACCTAAAACAAAGTCCATAGATATATCCTCCCAAGGGACACTAGGTACAGGCAAAGGCATATATAAACCATGAGGATTGAGTCGTGACTTAGCTTTTTGACATGTAGTGCAGCGAGCAACAAAACGCTCAACATCCCGTCTCATCTTTGGCCAAAAGAAATGTGTAGCAAGTACGTCCTCCGTCTTCTTCACGCCAAAGTGTCCCATTAATCCTCCCCCATGCGCCTCCTGCAACAGCAAAAGACGAACGGAGCTAGCTGGAATGCATAGCTTGTTAGCACGAAACACAAATCCATCGTTAACGACAAACTTGTTCCACATTCTTCCTTCTTTACAATTCTGCATTACATCTTTAAAATCAGCATCATGCACATATTGATCTTTGATGGTCTCCAAACCAAATATTTTGAAGTCAAGTTGTGAAAGCATAGTATAGCGACGAGACAATGCATCAGCAATAACATTTTCTTTTCCCTTCTTGTGTTTAATGACATAAGGGAAAGTCTCAATGAATTCAACCCATTTAGCATGTCTACGATTCAGTTTAGCTTGACTTTTAATATGTTTCAAAGATTCATGATCAGAATGTATAACAAATTCTTTGGGCCATAAATAATGTTGCCATGTTTCTAAAGTCCGAACAAGAGCATATAATTCTTTATCATAAGTAGAATAATTCAGACTTGGCCCACTCAATTTTTCAGAAAAGTATGCAACAGGTTTGCCATCTTGTAATAACACACCTCCTAATCCAATTCCACTAGCATCACATTCAAGCTCAAAAGTCTTATTAAAATCAGGAAGTTGGAGTAAAGGAGCATGTGTCAACTTATCTTTCAATACCGAGAAGGCTTCTTCCTGTGCGGTACCCCACAGAAAAGGCACATCTTTCTTTGTAAGCTCATTGAGAGGTGCAGCAATGGTGCTGAAATCTCTCACAAAACGCCTATAGAATCCAGCGAGGCCAAGGAAACTCCTCACTTGTGTGACCGTTTTGGGCTGTGGCCAACTCTCAATAGCTTCAATTTTGGCTTTATCAACTTCAATTCCCTGTGGAGTAACAACATAGCCAAGAAAAGATACTCGGTCGGTGCAAAAGGTGCACTTTCCAAGGTTACCAAACAAACGTGCATCACGTAGAGCAATAAAAACAGCACGTAAATGTTCCAAATGTTCCTCCAAAGATTTGCTATAAATCAATATGTCATCAAAGTAAACTACCACAAATCGTCCAATGAAAGCACGTAAAACTTCGTTCATTAACCTCATGAAAGTACTAGGTGCATTAGTTAACCCAAAAGGCATGACTAACCACTCATATAATCCAAACTTAGTTTTAAATGCTGTTTTCCATTCATCTCCCAATTTCATACGAATTTGATGGTATTCACTACGCAAATCAACTTTGGAGAATATTGTAGAGCCACTCAATTCATCAAGCATATCATCTAGCCTAGGAATAGGATGACGATAACGAATAGTAATATTATTAATGCCTCTACAATCAACGCACATACGCGACGTACCATCCTTTTTCGGCACTAAAATGATAGGAACAGCACAAGGACTAAGGGATTCGCGTATATAACCTTTGTCGAGCAGTTCTTGTACTTGACGCATAATCTCCTTCGTCTCCTCTGGATTGGTACGGTATGGTGCACGGTTGGGTAATGATGCACCGGGAATTAAGTCAATTTGATGCTCAATCCCGCGAATAGGTGGTAATCCCGGTGGCACGTCTTGTGGAAAGACGTCAGCGAACTCCTGCAAAATGTTAGTGACAGCAGGAGGCAAAGAGGAAGGCACGTCCTCGAATGAAAATAATGCCTCTTTGCACACAAAAGCATAGCAAACAGATTTGCTAAAATCTAGATCATCAATATCAGATTTGGTGGCAAGTAAACATGCACTTTTCAATTTAATTTCAGAAGCAACACTAGATTGTTTATTATTATTAGGCTGCATTTGTTGCTCAAATTCTTTTGCCACAATCTGATTTTCACTCTTAGTTTTCTCCTGTTTTGCTTTATTAGCTCTATTAATATCATCTTTCAAAATGGAATCAGGAGTCATAGGAAGCAAAGTAATATTTTTATCCTTATGAACAAGAGTATACTGATAGTTTCTACCATGGTGAATAGAATTTTTATCAAATTGCCATGGTCTACCAAGTAATAAGGAACATGCTTGCATAGGTACCACATCACAATCAACATAATCAGCATATGTAGAGATACTAAAATGCACACGAACAGTACGTGTTACCTTAACCTTGCCGCTGTTGTTGAACCATTGGATGTAGTAAGGATGTGGATGTGGTCTTGTGGTGAGAGATAGCTTCTCCACCATCTCCATGCTAGCAAAGTTGTTGCAACTCCCTCCATCTATGATCACGCGAACAGAACGTTCCTTCACAACTCCCTTTGTATGGAACAAATTATGCCTCTGATTTTGCTCAGCTTGTGTAACCTGCACACTCAAAACACGTTGAGCAACTAAACATTCATACCTGTCAGCATCTTCAGGAGCCATGTATTGCGTCTCATGATCAGAATCTTCTCCACCGTGTTCGTCACGTGTAATAAGAGCCAAAGTCTCCTCATCATAGTCACTAGCGGACTCATACCCACCATCCTCAGTAACAATCATCACACGCTTAGAGGGGCATTCTCTCGCATAATGACCTCCACCCTTGCAACGTCGACAAATAATATCATGTGTTTGCCCTGTTGATGCCATGGATGAAGAAGAGCTCTTTGCAGGCCCAGAAGATGTGCTCTTGGCAGATAGTGGTGATTGTGCCTGCTTTATTGTATCACGGTTGGAGGTGGCAGCCGATGGAGGCGCCGGTGTAGCAGAACGTGTGGAAGTAGATGATGCACGTGGTGTCCATGATGAAGGTCGACCTGCAGAAAAGTTAGTCCGCGCCAATGCCTGTCGATCCTGCACTTCACGTTCAGCTTTACAAGCAAGATGGAATAAACGAGTGATATTAGTATACTCCTTATAATCTAGAATGGTCTGAATCTCTCTATTTAATCCACCCAGAAAACGTGCAAGCATAGCTTCATTCTCCTCAACAATACCACATCTAATCATGCCAGTTTGTAATTCCTGATAATATTCTTCCACAGAATTTTTTCCTTGTCTTAAGCGCTGTAATTTTTGAAGCAATTCACGTTGATAATATGGTGGAACCCAACGAGTACGCATAGCAGTTTTCAAAGCAGCCCAAGTAGCGGGAATAGGATATAATCTACAATGTTCAGACCACCATACACATGCAAAACTAGTGAAAGCACAAACAGCAGCAGCAACCCGTCTCTCCTCGGGATATTGTAAACATGTAAAACGTTGTTCAGTTTCTAACTCCCAAGTAAGATATATATCAGGAACATATCTACCCTCAAATGGTGGAATATTCAATTTTAGTTTAGGAATATGGACATCATCTCGTACCTGAGGTGGTGGTGCAGGCCTACCATTACGAATATATACCTGAGGTCGACCTGGTGGTGGTGGTGCTGGTGGCTGCACGTAGTGCTGATTTTGATCAACCTCATCCTCATAATCGCCCACATACTCATCATCCTCCTGGGTACCAGCAGCAGCAGTAGCAGGGGCCAAAGAAGCATCAACAACATGAACAGCAGCACCAGAAGTTTGGCCATCCTCAATAGGAACACGTTTCGCTCGTCCATACTGATTCGAAAGGATGCGTTGTTGTTGTTGTTGTCGTTGGAGAGGTGCGTTAGGTGCAGCGGGTGGTGGTGGTGGAAGACGCGCGAGCAATTCATTAAACTTGTTATCGAGCTTTGTTTCGAACGTCTTCTCCATGCCATCTATCTTCTCCATGGCCTCTTCAAATCTGTTTAGCACATCTTGCACCTGTCCACTCATCATTTGCTGAAATTTATCATGCAAATCCTTATTCGTCATGTTCTCCCAGTCAGTCTCGTCGGCTTGTGATCCTGGCATGGTTAGCAGCAATAGAAACACACAAGAATATGATCCTACAGACTACTAACAAGAAGTGGTGGTGGGTGTCACAAATCCGTCAAGCAAATCTCAAATTCTTACCAGTTCTTACCCAGCAGCAGGCGGTGATCGGCAACCGTTGTAGTCAAAAACTCTCAAAGCTTGGATAGAGCGATTACCAGGGAGAGTTAAACGCACGACGTAGATGTATGTGGACCTGGGAAGGCTTATAATATGGTAGCAAAAAGGGTCAGCAATAATCAATTCAGAGATGCAAAGTTGAATAAACGCTCAACGACGGTACTGTGCTGGTCCTAGGCTAGACTGTGCTAGAGACGCGAGCCTAGAACACTAACAAAATCACGGCGCTGCACGTAAACAAGGGAAAAGCACACTCTGGTTTTTTTTTTGTTTTTCGCTCTTTTTTTTTTGCGCTCTTTTTTTTGCGCTGCTCTTTTTTTTTTGCGAAAAATCACTATAATGGCGAGTGTCTCAAAACGCTTCCTAGGTCAAACTGACAGGATGGGCACGAAATTTTTTCGACCAATTTTTTTTTTTCGTTTTTTCGACTGCCCGGACCCAAAAACTGGAAACGGGTCAAAAAAAACTTCCTATAATGGCACCTGTCTCAAAACACTCAGAAACACCTAAAAATAAGATAGCCAGAAATTTTTTCGAAAAATGCGTTTTCGAAAAATTTTGGGCCTAAACGGAGCGTGGTTTCCAGACTCCGGCAAGGAAACACGAATCGGAAACTAGATGGATCCCGAAAACAAACCTAATAAGCAAGGAACTCGGATTGGTGGTGGATATATGGTTGTGGTATATGGCAGCGGTGGTGGTAGCGGTGGTAGTATATGGATATGGATCGGTGGTGGTATATGGACACGGATTGGTGGTGGTATATGGATACGGATTCGGAGTGGTGGTGGTAGATGGCAGGGGCGATGATGATGGTGCGGCGGCGGCGTGACAACTTATGACCAGAACTCGAAACTCTAAAAGACTAGACTCTAAGACCAGCAACTAGACCGACGATGCAACCGCAAATTCAACAAAGCAAAACCCTAAAAAGATTATGCAAAGGCTCAGATTGGTTCGGATATGATGAACTAACCCTAATTTTTTTTGTGGCTTTTTCGTGGACTATAGGTATGAAGAAAAGACTCGATCTAAGCTACGAAAAACTGGAAAATCTCACCGAGCAACCTGGAAATCTGATACCACTTGATAGAAGCGGGGGTGTCCCGATCTTTCGATGAGATGATAACTATCGATTTGGTGAAGATGACTTTGACGATCCGACTACAAACGTGCACGACGTTGCGCCTTAGCAATCGCTAAACCAACTCTGAGAGGTTATTGACCACGCCGGAGCACGATCAACCTGACCACGAGGGTCTGTTTCCTGCGAGCAAACGAAGAACAAGCAAGAAACTAAGATTGCAATCTGGATATTGCAACCGCAAATTCAACAAAGCAAAACCCTAAAAAGATTATGCAAAGGCTCAGATTGGTTCGGATATGATGAACTAACCCTAATTTTTTTTGTGGCTTTTTCGTGGACTATAGGTATGAAGAACAGACTCGATCTAAACTACGAAAAACTGGAAAATCTCACCGAGCAACCTGGAAATCTGATACCACTTGATAGAGGCAAAGGTGTCCCGTCTTTCGATGAGATGATGGAAATCGCTTTGGTGGAAGTCGACTTTGACGATCCGACTACGAACGTGCGAGGACGTCGCGCCTTAGCAATCGCTAAACCAACTCCGAGAGGTTATTGACCATGCCGGAGCACGATCAACCTGACCACGAGGGTCTGTTTCCTGCGAGCAAACGAAGAACAAGCAAGAAACTAAGATTGCAATCTGGATATTGCGAATATAAGATGAAAGCTTTATTGATCAAGGTGGGGTTCTGTGACGCCTTTGTCTGGTCGTTGAACACAAACGAAGTACGCGAAGTTGCAGCTATGGCGAACTTTTAATCTAAACAAAACCCAAAGTCTAAACGGTGCCCTAAGGGCTGTATATATGGAGGAAGAGAGGGGGAATTTCGTGGCCCTTGGTGGAGGGGTCCGAAATCAACCCTATCTCTTGTTTCCCCACACATACGGACTCTAAAAATAGCCTATACTTATGTATTTCGAAATTACATGGGCCTGGCCCAATAAAAAGGTGACGCAGCACCTATAATAGCCTCTGGACGAAATTTATGAAGTGGCATCTTGTATATTTCGTCCAAGGCTTCATGCACTCTTATGGTGGCTTCAAAGTCCTGAAATCATCACTTGTAACTCCGTTCTGGTTCCCCTTGCGCATGGCATCATCTCCATGCTTGCTCTTGCTCCAATGTCCATCCTTCTCCAAGCTAGGCCCTTCATTTGTAAGTAAAACAAATGTATCCAATTTAGGCAGCATCATATTCTCATGAACATTAGAATCATTACCAAGAAACGAAAGTACCTGATAATTTAATTGGCGTGCGCGAGCTCTAGTAATTGGTCCAGTATATGTAGCAGTAGGGGCTGTGGGTGTAACAATGGTATTGATGTCCTCATCATAGGATAACACTCTTCATGAATTAGTATCTCTTGAATATCACGGTTTAATCCTCGCCAAAATCTATCCATAAAATCATCTTCACTTTCTTCTAAAGAGGAATGCAACAAGGTAGTTTGTAAATCATCATAATATTTTGTTACAGTTTCACTACCTTGTTTTAAGTGTTGCAACTTCTTAATCATGTCACGAGTATAATAACCAGGGACGAAAGTATGTCGCATGGCAAGTTTTAAATCATCCCAAGTAGTAGGTATATAATCAGGGTGTAACCGACAATATTCACTCCACCAAACCAAAGCATAACCAGTGAAAGAACCAACCGCAACCTTAACCTTTTTATGTTCATCGAAATTATGGGAAGCAAATATATTTTTTATGTCGAACTCCCATTCAATATATAAAGCAGGTTTAAAACGGCCATTAAATGGTGGTATAGATACATTAACCTGATCATGTGCATTTGGATGTTTGTGCACCTCTCGTGACGGTTGTGGTATTTGCAAAGGTGGTGGCACGTCTCCCGCGATCGACAGAGCCCATGAATTGACTCTGGATCCTGTCATGATTAGTAGAACAAGAAACAAAACCCAAAAATAATGTTCCTATAACTACTAGGATGTGGTGGTAAAACGCTCACAGTAAAGCAAATATCAATGTCTTACAAGTTCTTACCATGCAGCAGGCGGTGATCGGCAACCAGCGGTGTCAAGTAACTCCAAATATTGAGTAAAACGATTGCCAGGGGAGCGTACGTATACACGGTGTAGAAATATGTGGAGCTGGGTTGGCTATATATGGTAGCAAAAGATTAGCAATAATCAATTCAAAGATGCAATGTTGAATAAACGCTCAACGACGGTACTGTGCTGGTCCTCGGCTAGACCGGACTAGAGACGCGAGCCTAGAACACTAATGAGGTCACAGCGTAGCACAACTAGCATCAATGAAGGATACTAAGTAGCTCTTGACAGCAAGATATAAGTGAAGATCACAACAACAGTGAAGATAATGATGAAAAACAACTGCCAAGCAGGATATACAACAACTTTGTCTCCAACTTTCCTCTGAAAAAGTTTGTGCCGATTTTTTTGATTTTTTTTCTCCTTTTTTTTCTCTGAATTTTTTTTCTCTTTTTTTTCTCTCGTTTTTTCTCTCTCTTTTTTTCTCCCTCTTTCCAAAACAAACTAGATAAGATGCAGATTGGATCAAGTGAAGATGTGAACGATCTCAACTATTATTATGACAATGAATGGTGGGTAGCACATGGTGGAAATTGATGGATGGGTGGTGGACAGCGGAAGAGATAATGATGCAGCGGTGGCGTGACTAATGTGAACAGAACTCGAAACTCTAAACGAACTAGACACTAAGACCAACAACTCGACACGACGATGCAACCGATAATTCAACTATGCAAGCAATGAAAAGAAAATTGCAAAGGCTCAGACTGGCTTGGACCAAGGATGAATAGATCTAACTCTTTTTTGTGGCTTTTTCTTGGACAATAGGTAAGAAAATAAATCTAATCTAGGAAAACTGGAAATTCTCACCGAGCAACCTGAAAACTGATACCACTTGATAGAGGCAAAGGTGTCCCGTCTTTCGATGAGATGATGGATTTCGCTTTGGTGGAAGTTGACTTTGACGATCCGACTACAAACGTGCACGACGTTGCGCCTTAGCAATCGCTAAACCAACTCTGAGAGGTTATTGACCACGCCGGAGCACAATCAACCTGACCACGAAGGTCTATTCCTGCAAGCAATCGAAGAACAAGCAAGAATATGATAAAAGCAATCTGAATATTGCGAGTATATATGAAGTATTGATAAAGGTGGGGATCCGTAAGCGGTCTTGGTCTGGTCGTTGGACACAAACGAAGTACACGAAGTTGCAATGGCTAACATTTAACTAAACAAATCCCAAGGAAAAGCTACTAGATGGATCTACTTATATAGGAGCAAGGGGTGGCGACCAAGGAGGTGGGAGGACGTCCCAAGGCAGCCTAAAACTAAATCTAGGTCGTACAAGGCCAATGGGCCCAAGTGGAGGTGATGTAACACCTTTGGACTTGTAGTTTGACTCGGATTCTGCTGCAACATCAGATTGTTTCGTCCACAACTCAACGCTCCGGACGAATTTGAAGGTGATTCCAATTGGGTTGGAAAGTGGACGAAATCTAGTTTCCAACAAAAAAATCACCCAATTCGGAGTCCGTATGAAAAACTTGTGTGCGTTTTGAGTCAGGTACGTCTGTGCAGTCCGAATCTGAATCCATAACGTGAGAGACTTGGACTCTATCTTCTCTTGGGCCAAAAGTGACGTGAGAGAACTTTTTGGACAGCAAATAAACATATCTTTCTTCCTTATCTTCATATGTGGATTGTACAAATGTCCCATACACCTGCAATTAGACAAAACACAAAAGTGTGTGAAGTATTTTTGTTCTGGATAACATAAATAGATTATTGATTAGTTTGCACTAGAAATCACCTGACAAATATGCATATATGCAATATTTTTGGTCATATCCAAGGTAGTCATGTCCTCATCAGTCACAATTGCATGGCAAAGGCATAGAAGCAAGGATAACATGCAAAGTGAACACAATAGTATGGACATAAGGTGACAAGTGGTAAATAGCCCATAGCCGTGTGAGAGCCAAGTAGAAGAGATGCGCGTAGTCCTTGCGCGATGGGAACGGTGGTAATGATACTCCACGGGATCCCAAAGCATCGTTGCTCTCAAGAGATCGTTTTGTCAACTCTTGGGATTGAGAGGTTGACGAGTATACATGAGTACCTACACAAAACAAAGACAAAGGGAAAATTGTGTGTGCGTGGTATATGTACACATCATCCATCATGATGCGCACGTGCATGTGTCGGTTAGCACTAAATATCCAATGCTCAAATAAATGAGATGCGTGATATAGAAACATGTCATCCATCATGATGGGTTTGTTGTTATGTATTTCATAATGGAGACTCAAAGGATGTAATGCATCATGAGAAATATCTAGAGCATTGTTATTCATGGAATGCATATAGTGTACACTATCATGGGAATCATGCAAAGTATGAAATGCATCAAGATCTCCTAATATGTATGAGGAAACTATGGGGGTGTCCTCATGAGAATGAGTAGCAACATCACATGGAGAATATTGACAACATCCAACACAATGCATATTTGGAACAATGTGATCATGGCATGACATAGTAGATGAATTGCGCAAATCATGTAAAGGAAGCATGGCAATATCATCACAAGAGAAGAAAAAGCCTATGACCATCATCTCGTCATCTATGCCATAAGTGCAAATGGGATTTATTTTAATGGGGCATGCATTGTTACTATGTTGAGATTGTAAAGATGCAATATGGGAGATCTCACTCATAGCATATGACAAGTTCAATGGATTGTCAAACATGAAGTGACCAATAGAATTTTCACATGATATCCTATGAAGCATAGCATCACAACTAGGCAACTCAACATGCTCATCATCGTATTCATCATAAATAGGTAAGTCAAGGCATGAAGAAGTCTCACAAGCATGAAGCATGGCAATAGGTGTGTCAACATCATGGGAGCAATTGATGTCAAGATAGTCCACTAGTGGGACAAGAGAAGCACCATCACCTATGTTACCTTTGGAGCATCGCTCATGTGTTGTAGGTGAGGTGTCGAAGATCGTCTCATTGTCATCTTCATCTTGATGGAACCATGTGGGGGGTGCATCATCGTCCACCATGGCCATCAATTTTCCCATTGGAGGGATGGACTCGTCGAGGGTAGGCATATCGTCATGTAGGAGAACTAGCACCAAAGAAGAAAACACACTAGGAGTGGAGGTTAAGTCGTTAGAAATCATAGCGGTCTCACGTGCCGTGTCAACTACCTCACTCACTAAGTGTTGTGGCTCACTCACTCCCTCAAGGATGCTCTCACTCATATGGCTGGTGGAGTCACTCAAATGGCGCTCAACCTCACATAGGATGTGTGGCATGCTCTCATGTGTGGGGCTAGTGGTGGTCACACTCATCCTCTCATCGGAAATGCTCTCAATGTCACGTATGGTGGAGTCACTCATCTCACTCATGGGGTGGTGGCTCTCCTCACATGGCACTTGGGGCATCTCGACATATGTGGGTGTCAGAGAGATGTAGGTGCAAATGTCTCCATGCGCGGTTGTGTAGCTTGACTCGGAGTATGAGTCCAATATGGATGCCATCTTCATGTTGTTGAAGAGGTTCGCGCTCGTTGCCGTGGTCGAAGGGAATGGCCCTTGCTCGACCATCTTGTCACCGTCTTGGTGTTGGAGGCCCATATGAAGTGGCACCTCGTAGCTCATCTCCATGACCAAAGGGAGTTTCCCATGCTCGGCCATCTTCCTTGAGGGGCTTCCGAAGATGGAAGTGTCGCCCTCGCTCGTAGGTAGTCGCCTTGGACTTGATGAAGTCGAAGTAGGCATACACATGGGAAGTAGCCGAAGATGTCGTACGTCCAAAGGCAAAGATTCCTTGATAGCACTTGGCGAAGATGCCGAAGTGGTGGTGGTAGCCGTAGCACCGTCTTGTTGGTGGTCGTCTCGCAGTCTTCTTTTGTGCTCATCAAGCTTGGACTTGGCGTGAAGTAGGGCTTGTTGGGACTTGTGCATTTGCGCTTGTGGAGCATCTTCATGATGATGATGTCGTTGTCATGCTTGAGCTCGTAGTAGATGTCGTTCGTCGTCGTCGTGCGCATGATGCTTGGAGGTGACTTGCCCTTCATGACGATGTTGATCACGAACGTGATGGTGGTCGCCATGTAGATGTGGACGAGGACGATTTGCACTTGCATAGTTTCCGCGCTCCGAAGACTTATGTCTTGAATGTTTCCGCCTTGAGGATGACGAAGGGGAAGAAGACTTGATCAAGGCTCTAATCTCCTCCATCCTTGCATCTTGCTCCTCTTTATGTGCGGAAAGCTTCTTGTCGATGTAGTCCATTTCCCTTGCTTCGGAGTGACGAATGTCGATGGAGATGTTCTCGATGCGCTCTCGCAATCTTGATTGTGCGCCTTGCATTTGTCGTTGTAGATCGAAGATGGACGCTTTGGAGATGTAGTTGTTCACGCCGTCGTTGTTGTCGTAGACTGGAGAGGAAATGCCTTGCCTATCCATCACAAGAATCGAGCAAATATGAGTGGGAGAAAGAGAAGAACTTATACCAATGTACCTTGACCGATGTAGACAATGAATCAAGTTCACTCAAATGTGGAAAATGAAATAGCACTATCGGTACCAATCATTGTCGGTTCTCACACCTACACAAGTAAAAGCTTATGGTGGAGCTCGGTGAGGATAGTAGCACAAAAATTTGATGCAAAATGTTAGCAAGAGTCAATAATGTTGAAAGAGATTCACAAATTCGCAAGTGAAACAAATGGACCAATAGCAATATGTGGCACACGGAAACACACACACACAGATAGATAAATGGGGTCGTGCAACCAAGGAGTGAGCACAAAATGTGGAATCCACGGAAAACGCTCGTGTTGCACAACTCAAGAGAGACGCTAGCATGATTGCTCTATAGGCGGATATGACACTTGTGCACAACCTATAAGATGCAAAATGGATAAACTTTCTATCCCAAGTATGCTATGTATGTATGGTTCCCGGTGTTTCTCTCAAGATGATCCAAGATGATTGGATATGACAATCTTATATGCAATGTGGTATGATGCTATGGCACTTTCTTACAAGCTTCTTTGTGCTCTTTCTTTTGCTTAAAAGCTTTATTATTATTATTTTTGTATGGCCACTTTTGCACAATGCACAAACCAAGATAGCAATTGTGTATATGCGGGAACAAACTTGTGACACAAGATATGATACCAATATATGCACCACGATGATATGGTATATATGCTACGGGAAGTATGATCACTAATGTGCACAAGTAATGTTGCCGGCAATACTCAAATGGCTAGTCTCGGTAGGCAAGTGACACAAAATGGGCTAGGGGTTAACAATGCAATGGCAAGGGAAATATACAATGGAGGGATACCACGATACCAAGATGATATGGAGGTTACCGTCCTTGGAGATGATGAGTGGCGGTGTTCTTGATGCCGAAACCAAGATGATGGAGACTCGTCCCTAAGTAGCCGAAACACCTTAGGAAATGGAAAAACCGCGAACTCAAAATCTCGAACGTCAAATGTCAAAATGGTAGTAGCGGAAAGCGGTGGTGGTTTGCACTTGGTGATGCAGAAGTGGGATGATGGGCTATACATGGTGTAAGAGTTGGAAGTACGCGGTCCCTAAGTAGCCGAAACACCTTAGGAGACATAACTCACAACACAAACAAAATGGGTTAAGTTGGGTTGGCGGACGTGTATGGTGGGCAAGCCTATGCGGAAGTTATGTTGGTGGTGGTGGTTGATGAAGAAGCAACCGTCCCTAAGTAGCCTAAACACCTTAGGAGACTCAAATCACAACTCAAACAACCACTAATGCTATATGGAACAAAATGGGTTAGGTTGTGGAACTCGGTGGTGGTTATGCGGATGTTGTGGTGGAAGCCCTAGGTAAAGATGCCAAAATTCACAAAATTTGATGGAGTCAAATGATGTTGGTGGTGTTTTTGTGGGATGGGGTATGTCAATAGCTTCAAAACGAGCTAAAGAACGTCAAAAACGGACTCCGGATGAATTAGTTATGGTCAAAACGGTGAAACGAAAAATACTGAAATCCCAGGGGCCGGACATCCGGGGCTCGGGCCGGATTTCCGGCACTTGATGTCCAGAACCGCGCGCGAAAATGCGCTCCAGGAGCCGGATGTCCGGGCTAATGGGCAGATGTCCGGGCTGGACGGATGTCCGGGGGTCGGGCCGGATGTTCGGGCTGCAAATCCGAGGATGAACTCGAGGAACTTGATTTTGGGGCGGAATTTGATGATTTCGGGGGCAAAATTGGAGAGATTTTGTGGATGGAAAGTGGGGAAACTTGGGGGAAAGCTAGATCCACTTGAAACCAAGCAAATCCATGGATCAAAATCAACAAAACATTATCAAACCAACAAATCACAAAAAAAAAAATTGGGGCTATTTTTGGTGGAAATTTTCGGATTTAGGACGAAAACAACAAAATCAAGCTAGAAAACACGGGGTAGGGGCTCCAAAAACATGATCAACGTGGCTCATGATACCAAGATGATGTAGGGAAGAACCCTAGGGGGCGATCTTTCACGTTTGGAGTGGATCCTATGGGGAAACACGAAGAACGCGCGGAAAACACAAAGGGGAAATCACGGGGAGGAACGTGAGAATCACTATACCGACAAGGAATCAATCACACAAGTGCTAGATCACCGAACACAAAGAGTAACTGAAGATCCACAATCAACAAAGGTAAGGATACAAAGGAACCGTTCTTCTCCGTGAGGAGGTCTTGATGATCTTCCCTAGAAAGGGGTCTTGAATCCGCGTGGGGATCTTCTCCGAAGAGGTCGTGAGCTCCGAGGAGAAGTATCCAAGTGGATGAGCAAGGCTCTCACACAAATATGAGCTAATCCAACGCTAACCCTAGAAAGAGGAAGGGGAAGGAGTATATATAGTCTAGGGGGGCGAAGAGGAACATGGGCTTCGACCCTTTACTGTGCGCAGACAGGCGGAGCCGGATGTCCGGGCGTCGGGACGGATGTCCGGGGCTTCCGGAGGGGCCGGATGTCCGGGCCAAGTCGCCAGATGTCCGGGCTGGAGGCTTGAGCTTCTGTAGTTCCTGGCGCGTGGCGCCGGATTTCCGGGACATTGGCCGGATTTCCGGGCTGGGGCCGGATGTCCGGGCAGGACGCCGGATGTCCGGGCCCAGTAGACTTGGCCGGCTTGGCTGTTGCTGATGGAGACGCTCCAGGGGCCAAATGTCCGGGGCCTGGGCCGGATGTCCGGGGCCTGGAAGGTGAGCTTTCCCGTTTCAGCTGGTTCTCTTCATCCGTGGAGTTGGCGGCTTGTCCGTCTTCACATGCATCCTCGGGAGGCTCTTCTTGACGCCTAATCATGCATAGTATATCGGACTTAGGTAGTAGCCATGTCACGAGTGGATCATATGTGATATCACTAAGGAGAGAAGTCACCTCGTTCTCGAGAGCTCTAGTTCGTGCTCGTGTCATAGGTCCTCTTGGCTCTTGATGAGACGAAGGTAGGTCCATGGGGATGACCGTAGGATGCTCCGCATCAAGACCTCCTCACGGAGAAGAATGGCTACTCATGTATCTTTCCCTTTGTTGATTTTGAATCTTGTGCTACCTTATTTGTTCGGTGATCTAGCCATTGTGTGATCGATACTTGTCGGCTGAGTGATTCTCTAATTTCTCCCCGTGTTCTTCCTCGTGTTCTTCCGCTCGTTCGTCGTGTTTCCCTGTAGGATCCACTCCAAACGTAAAAGATTGGCCCCTAGGGTTCCGCCCTACATCAACTTCGCACATATGCATGACTGATTTGGGATGATCCCAAAGGAAGCAAAGTTGACTTTCTCGAATTCACGGCGGAAGCTTGCATCAAATGCACATGAATGGGAGAAAATCACTTCTTACATCCGAACATATGCTTCATGCGGGACATGAAGATAATGCTTATAAAAGTTTCCAACACTAGCTGGATGTTCAACACGAATCATGGAGAAGATAAAAACGTTGCTGATGCGCTCAACAACAATTCATCCAGGTTTCCGTATAGATGGAATTCCACAATTAAGTGAACACGATGATATCATTGGTCAGACCAAACGATGTAATAGTGTATACTCGATGGATAAACCATGAGTAAGCCAACATTACAAACATCGTTAGCTCTGAATTGATTTGTTAATAGCCCACACTCAAAGCAAAGTTTCGATTAGACAATAGATCCAACAACTGATGAGGATGGTCAGTCAGTCAATGAAAATATCATCATTCTTCAACGCACATACGCAAGAAGTATCCCTTAAAATGAACTAAGTCGGACAAGCTTTTATCATCCAACTCTCCAAGCTGTCGTTTAGCTGAACCAACTAGCTCAGGGGTACCCAACACAGAATCTTGGAGAATGGGTGGTTTACAAGAAACCAACTTGATCATGAGCTCAACATAATAGTCAGGGCCAGCCTGGTGATACTTCCACGAAAATATTCAGAAAATCACGAACCACCGATATGTTACTAAGCTTGGGAGCAATCTTGCTTTTCAGGGCAAGACGATATGATCAAATAAAGTAGGATTGGCACTATCCTAATCCATTGATCGAAAAGTGCACCGGAAATAAGGACTAGGTAGCACGATCAACCTGAGGGTGATAATTCAATAATCAACATGCTAATAATGAGGTTATTGTCCATTTAACTACCAAGCAATGGAGTTGCTAGGAGTATAGATTTCACACATCACGATTCACTTGTCAGCATTCCGGTTGCCACAACATGGAACCAAGGAATGAATAATGATGGTGAGAAGTATCAGTACGTCAAGAATTCATAAGAGAAGGTGCAATCCTCATGGCCTTCCTGACATAAAGTGATGAGGACATCAATACCATTGTTACACCCACAGCCCCTACTGCTACATATACTGGACCAATTACTAGAGCTCGCGCACGCCAATTAAATTATCAGGTACTTTCGTTTCTTGGTAATGATTCTAATGTTCATGAGAATATGATGCTGCCTAAATTGGATACATTTGTTTTGCTTACAAATGAAGGGCCTAGCTTGGAGAAGGATGGACATTGGAGCAAGAGCAAGCATGGAGATGATGCCATGCGCAAGGGGAACCAGAACGGAGTTACAAGTGATGATTTCAGGACTTTGAAGCCACCATGAGAGTGCATGAAGCCTTGGACGAAATATACAAGATGCCACTTCATAAATTTCGTCCAGAGGCTATTATAGGTGCTGCGACACCTTTTTATTGGGCCAGGCCCATGTAATTTCGAAATACATAAGTATAGGCTATTTTTAGAGTCCGTATGTGTGGGGAAACAAGAGATAGGGTTGATTTCGGACCCCTCCACCAAGGGCCACGAAATTCCCCCTCTCTTCCTCCATATATACAGCCCTTAGGGCACCGTTTAGACTTTGGGTTTTGTTTAGATTAAAAGTTCGCCATAGCTGCAACTTCGCGTACTTCGTTTGTGTTCAACGACCAGACAAAGGCGTCACAGAACCCCACCTTGATCAATAAAGCTTTCATCTTATATTCGCAATATCCAGATTGCAATCTCAGTTTCTTGCTTGTTCTTCGTTTGCTCGCAGGAAACAGACCCTCGTGGTCAGGTTGATCGTGCTCCGGCGTGGTCAATAACCTCTCGGAGTTGGTTTAGCGATTGCTAAGGCGCGACGTCCTCGCACGTTCGTAGTCGGATCGTCAAAGTCGACTTCCACCAAAGCGAAATCCATCATCTCATCGAAAGACGGGACACCTTTGCCTCTATCAAGTGGTATCAGATTTCCAAGTTGCTCGGTGAGATTTTACAGTTTTTCGTAGTTTAGATCGAGTCTGTTCTTCATACCTATAGTCCACGAAAAAGCCACAAAAAAAATTAGGGTTAGTTCATCATATCCGAACCAATCTGAGCCTCTGCATAATCTTTTTAGGGTTTTGCTTTGTTGAATTTGCGGTTGCATCGTCGGTCTAGTTGCTGGTCTTAGAGTCTAGTCTTTTAGAGTTTCGAGTTCTGGTCATAAGTTGTCACGCCGCCGCCGCACCATCATCATCGCCCCTGCCATCTACCACCACCGCTCCGAATCCGTATCCATATACCACCACCAATCCGTGTCCATATACCACCACCGATCCATATCCATATACTACCACCGCTGCCATATACCACAACCATATATCCACCACCAGTCCGAGTTCCTTGCTTATTAGGTTTGTTTTCGGGATCCATCTATTTTCCGATTCGTGTTTCCTTGCCGGAGTCTGGAAACCACGCTCCGTTTAGGCCCAAAATTTTTCGAAAACGCATTTTTCGAAAAATTTTCTGGCTATCCTATTTTTAGGTGTTTCTGAGTGTTTTGAGACAGGTGCCATTATAGGAAGTTTTTTTTGACCCGTTTCCAGTTTTTGGGTCCGGGCAGTCGAAAAAACGAAAAAAAAAATTGGTCGAAAAAATTTCGTGCCCATCCTGTCAGTTTGACCTAGGAAGAGTTTTGAGACACTCGCCATTATAGTGATTTTTCGCAAAAAAAAAAAAAAAAAAGAGCAGCGCAAAAAAAAAAAGAGCGCCAAAAAAAAAAAGAGCGAAAAAAAAATCCAGAGTGTGCTTTTCCCTTGTTTACGTGCAGCGCCGTGATTTTGTTAGTGTTCTAGGCTCGCGTCTCTAGCACGGTCTAGCCTAGGACCAGCACAGTACCGTCGTTGAGCGTTTATTCAACTTTGCATCTCTGAATTGATTATTGCTGACCCTTTTTGCTACCATATTATAAGCCTTCCCAGCTCCACATACATCTACGTCGTGCGTTGGACTCTCCCTGGTAAATCGCTCTATCCAAGCTTTGAGAGTTTTGACTACAACGGTTGCCGATCACCGCCTGCTGCTGGGTAAGAACTGGTAAGAATTTGAGATTTGCTTGACGGGTTTGTGATACACCACCACCACTTCTTAGTACTCTGTAGGATCATATTCTTCTGTGTTTCTATTTGCTGCTAACCATGGTAGGATCACAAGCCGATGAGACTGATTGGGAGAACCTGACGAACAAACAGCTACATGATAAATTTCAGCAACTGATGAGTGGACAGGTGCAAGATGTGCTAAACAGATTTGACGAGGCCATGGAGAAGATAGATGGCATTGAGAAGACGTTTGAAACAAAGCTTGATAGCAAGTTTGATGAATTGCTCGCGCGTTTTCCACAACCACCGCCGGCTGCACCTATCGCACCTCTGCAACGACAACAACAACGCCCCCTTCCGAATCAGTATGGACGAGCGAAGCGTGTTCCTATTGAGGATGGCCAAACTTCTGGTGCTGCTGTTCATGTTGTTGATGCTTCTTTGGCCCCTGCTACTGCTGCTGCTGGTACCCAGGAGGATGATGAGTATGTGGGCGATTATGAGGATGAGGTTGATCAAAATCAGCACTACGTGCAGCCACCAGCACCACCACCACCAGGTCGACCTCAGGTATATATTCGTAATGGTAGGCCTGCACCACCACCTCAGGTACGAGATGATGTCCATATTCCTAAACTGAAATTGAATATTCCACCATTTGAGGGTAGATATGTTCATGATATATATCTTACTTGGGAGTTAGAAACTGAACAACGTTTTACATGTTTACAATATCCCGAGGAGAGACGGGTTGCTGCTGCTGTTTGTGCTTTCACTAGTTTTGCATGTGTATGGTGGTCTGAACATTGTAGATTATATCCTATTCCCGCTACTTGGGCTGCTTTGAAAACTGCTATGCGTACTCGTTGGGTTCCACCATATTATCAACGTGAATTGCTTCAAAAATTACAGCGCTTAAGACAAGGAAAAAATTCTGTAGAAGAATATTATCAGGAATTACAAACTGGCATGATTAGATGTGGTATTGTTGAGGAGAATGAAGCTATGCTTGCACGTTTTCTGGGTGGATTAAATAGAGAGATTCAGACCATTCTAGATTATAAGGAGTATACTAATATCACTCGTTTATTCCATCTTGCTTGTAAAGCTGAACGTGAAGTGCAGGATCGACAGGCATTGGCGCGGACTAACTTTTCTGCAGGTCGACCTTCATCATGGACACCACGTGCATCATCTACTTCCACACGTTCTGCTACACTGGCGCCTCCGTCGGCTGCCACCTCCAACCGTGATACAATAAAGCAGGCACAATCACCACTATCTGCCAAGAGCACATCTTCTGGGCCTGCAAAGAGCTCTTCTTCATCCATGGCATCAACAGGGCAAACACATGATATTATTTGTTGACGTTGCAAGGGTGGAGGTCATTATGCGAGAGAATGCCCCTCTAAGCGTGTGATGATTGTTACTGAGGATGGTGGGTATGAGTCCGCTAGTGACTATGATGAGGAGACTTTGGCTCTTATTACACGTGACGAACACGGTGGAGAAGATTCTGATCATGAGACGCAATACATGGCTCCTGAAGATGCTGACAGGTATGAATGTTTAGTTGCTCAACGTGTTTTGAGTGTGCAGGTTACTCAAGCTGAGCAAAATCAGAGGCATAATTTGTTCCATACAAAGGGAGTTGTGAAGGAACGTTCTGTTCGCGTGATCATAGATGGAGGGAGTTGCAACAACTTGGCTAGCATGGAGATGGTGGAGAAGCTATCTCTCACCACAAGACCACATCCACATCCTTACTACATCCAATGGTTCAACAACAGCGGCAAGGTTAAGGTAACACGTACTGTTCGTGTGCATTTTAGTATCTCTACATATCCTGATTATGTTGATTGTGATGTGGTACCTATGCAAGCATGTTCCTTATTACTTGGTAGACCATGGCAATTTGATAAAAATTCTATTCACCATGGTAGAAACAATCAGTATACTCTTGTTCATAAGGATAAAAATATTACTTTGCTTCCTATGACTCCTGATTCCATTTTGAAAGATGATCTTAATAGAGCTAATAAAGCAAAACAGGAGAAAACTAAGAGTGAAAATCAGATTGTGGCAAAAGAATTTGAGCACCAAATGCAGCCTAATAATAATAAACAATCTAGTGTTGCTTCTGAAATTAAATTGAAAAGTGCATGTTTACTTGCCACCAAATCTGATATTGATGATCTAGATTTTAGCAAATCTGTTTGCTATGCTTTTGTGTGCAAAGAGGCATTATTTTCATTCGAGGACGTGCCTTCCTCTTTGCCTCCTGCTGTCACTAACATTTTGCAGGAGTTCGCTGACGTCTTTCCACAAGACGTGCCACCGGGATTACCACCTATTCGCGGGATTGAGCATCAAATTGACTTAATTCCCGGTGCATCATTACCCAACCGTGCACCATACCGTACCAATCCAGAGGAGACGAAGGAGATTATGCGTCAAGTACAAGAACTGCTCGACAAAGGTTATATACGCGAATCCCTTAGTCCTTGTGCTGTTCCTATCATTTTAGTGCCGAAAAAGGATGGTACGTCGCGTATGTGCGTTGATTGTAGAGGCATTAATAATATTACTATTCGTTATCGTCATCCTATTCCTAGGCTAGATGATATGCTTGATGAATTGAGTGGCTCTACAATATTCTCCAAAGTTGATTTGCGTAGTGGATACCATCAAATTCGTATGAAATTGGGAGATGAATGGAAAACAGCATTTAAAACTAAGTTTGGATTATATGAGTGGTTAGTCATGCCTTTTGGGTTAACTAATGCACCTAGTACTTTCATGAGGTTAATGAACGAAGTTTTACGTGCTTTCATTGGACGATTTGTGGTAGTTTACTTTGATGACATATTGATTTATAGCAAATCTTTGGAGGAACATTTGGAACATTTACGTGCTGTTTTTATTGCTCTACGTGATGCACGTTTGTTTGGTAACCTTGGAAAGTGCACCTTTTGCACCGACCGAGTATCTTTTCTTGGCTATGTTGTTACTCCACAGGGAATTGAAGTTGATAAAGCCAAAATTGAAGCTATTGAGAGTTGGCCACAGCCCAAAACGGTCACACAAGTGAGGAGTTTCCTTGGCCTCGCTGGATTCTATAGGCGTTTTGTGAGAGATTTCAGCACCATTGCTGCACCTCTCAATGAGCTTACAAAGAAAGATGTGCCTTTTCTGTGGGGTACCGCACAGGAAGAAGCCTTCTCGGTATTGAAAGATAAGTTGACACATGCTCCTTTACTCCAACTTCCTGATTTTAATAAGCCTTTTGAGCTTGAATGTGATGCTAGTGGAATTGGATTAGGAGGTGTGTTATTACAAGATGGCAAACCTGTTGCATACTTTTCTGAAAAATTGAGTGGGCCAAGTCTGAATTATTCTACTTATGATAAAGAATTATATGCTCTTGTTCGGACTTTAGAAACATGGCAACATTATTTATGGCCCAAAGAATTTGTTATACATTCTGATCATGAATCTTTGAAACATATTAAAAGTCAAGCTAAACTGAATCGTAGACATGCTAAATGGGTTGAATTCATTGAGACTTTCCCTTATGTCATTAAACACAAGAAGGGAAAAGAAAATGTTATTGCTGATGCATTGTCTCGTCGCTATACTATGCTTTCACAACTTGACTTCAAAATATTTGGTTTGGAGACCATCAAAGATCAATATGTGCATGATGCTGATTTTAAAGATGTAATGCAGAATTGTAAAGAAGGAAGAATGTGGAACAAGTTTTTCGTTAACGATGGATTTGTGTTTCGTGCTAACAAGCTATGCATTCCAGCTAGCTCCGTTCGTCTTTTGCTGTTGCAGGAGGCGCATGGGGGAGGATTAATGGGACACTTTGGCGTGAAGAAGACGGAGGACGTACTTGCTACACATTTCTTTTGGCCAAAGATGAGACGGGATGTTGAGCGTTTTGTTGCTCGCTGCACTACATGTCAAAAAGCTAAGTCACGACTCAATCCTCATGGTTTATATATGCCTTTGCCTGTACCTAGTGTTCCTTGGTAGGATATATCTATGGACTTTGTTTTAGGTTTACCTCGAACAAAGAAGGGGAGGGATAGCATATTTGTTGTCGTGGATAGATTCTCGAAAATGGCACACTTTATACCATGTCATAAAAGCGATGATGCTGTTAATGTTGCTGATTTGTTCTTTCGTGAAATTATTCGCTTGCATGGTGTGCCAAATACTATAGTTTCAGATCGTGATACTAAATTTCTTAGCCACTTTTGGAGATGTTTATGGGCTAAGTTGGGGACTAAACTGCTATTTAGTACTACTTGTCACCCCCAAACTGATGGACAAACTGAAGTAGTCAATAGAACATTGTCTACTATGCTTAGGGCTGTTTTGAAGAATAATAAGAAAATGTGGGAAGAATGCTTGCCTCATATTGAATTTGCTTATAATCGTTCATTGCATTCTACTACTAAGATGTGCCCTTTTGAAATTGTGTATGGTTTCCTACCTCGTGCACCTATTGATTTGTTGCCTCTTCCATCTTCGGAGAAGGTTAATTTTGATGCTAAAGAACGTTCTGAATTGATTTTAAAAATGCATGAGTTAACTAAGGAAAACATTGAGCGTATGAATGCTAAATATAAACTTGCTGGAGATAAGGGTAGAAAACATGTTGTGTTTGCACCTGGAGATCTTGTTTGGTTACATTTGCGTAAAGATAGATTTCCTAATTTGCGCAAATCAAAGCTAATGCCACGTGCTGATGGTCCCTTTAAGGTGTTAGAGAAAATAAATGATAATGCATATAAACTTGAGCTGCCTGCAAATTTTGGGGTTAGTCCCACTTTTAACATTGCAGATTTGAAGCCTTATTTGGGTGAGGAAAATGAGCTTCCGTCGAGGACGACTTCATTTCAAGAAGGGGAGGATGATGAGGACATCAATACCATTGTTACACCCACAGCCCCTACTGCTACATATACTGGACCAATTACTAGAGCTCGCGCACGCCAATTAAATTATCAGGTACTTTCGTTTCTTGGTAATGATTCTAATGTTCATGAGAATATGATGCTGCCTAAATTGGATACATTTGTTTTGCTTACAAATGAAGGGCCTAGCTTGGAGAAGGATGGACATTGGAGCAAGAGCAAGCATGGAGATGATGCCATGCGCAAGGGGAACCAGAACGGAGTTACAAGTGATGATTTCAGGACTTTGAAGCCACCATGAGAGTGCATGAAGCCTTGGACGAAATATACAAGATGCCACTTCATAAATTTCGTCCAGAGGCTATTATAGGTGCTGCGACACCTTTTTATTGGGCCAGGCCCATGTAATTTCGAAATACATAAGTATAGGCTATTTTTAGAGTCCGTATGTGTGGGGAAACAAGAGATAGGGTTGATTTCGGACCCCTCCACCAAGGGCCACGAAATTCCCCCTCTCTTCCTCCATATATACAGCCCTTAGGGCACCGTTTAGACTTTGGGTTTTGTTTAGATTAAAAGTTCGCCATAGCTGCAACTTCGCGTACTTCGTTTGTGTTCAACGACCAGACAAAGGCGTCACAGAACCCCACCTTGATCAATAAAGCTTTCATCTTATATTCGCAATATCCAGATTGCAATCTCAGTTTCTTGCTTGTTCTTCGTTTGCTCGCAGGAAACAGACCCTCGTGGTCAGGTTGATCGTGCTCCGGCGTGGTCAATAACCTCTCGGAGTTGGTTTAGCGATTGCTAAGGCGCGACGTCCTCGCACGTTCGTAGTCGGATCGTCAAAGTCGACTTCCACCAAAGCGAAATCCATCATCTCATCGAAAGACGGGACACCTTTGCCTCTATCATAAAGTGGGTAATACTTCAGGGTAGAACAGAACAAAAGCTGGAGTGCATTTTGATCTGCGGAATACAACTGCTTTGACCCAATTCCTAGATATGGATAAAGTACTGGAGTTTGTTTCTCCTAGTCCTTCCAAAATAGAATGGCTTGACGGACCACAAGAATAATAGGCACTGATGAACACGAAGGCACAACTATTCCTGACTATCACTTGGTAGATGGAGGTCAGGTTACAACTAAGGAGGGACAACTCAAAGGAACATACGATTTTCTAAGTTGTGGATGCATAGATCAGTATGTCGAGCAAAGCTCAACATTTCTTCTGGATAACCCATGTAGAAAGGTGATAGAGGCTAAGGGTTGTCCCGATCTTTCGATGAGATGATAACTATCGATTTGGTGAAGATGACTTTGACGATCCGACTACAAACGTGCACGACGTTGCGCCTTAGCAATCGCTAAACCAACTCTGAGAGGTTATTGACCACGCCGGAGCACAATCAACCTGACCACGAAGGTCTATTCCTGCAAGCAATCGAAGAACAAGCAAGAATATGATAAAAGCAATCTGAATATTGCGAGTATATATGAAGTATTGATAAAGGTGGGGATCCGTAAGCGGTCTTGGTCTGGTCGTTGGACACAAACGAAGTACACGAAGTTGCAATGGCTAACTTTTAACTAAACAAATCCCAAGGAAAAGCTACTAGATGGATCTACTTATATAGGAGCAAGGGGTGGCGGCCAAGGAGGTGGGAGGACGTCCCAAGGCATCCTAAAACTAAATCTAGGTCGTACAAGGCCAATGGGCCCAAGTGGAGGTGATGTAACACCTTTGGACTTGTAGTTTGACTCGGATTCTGCTGCAGCATCAGATTGTTTCGTCCACAACTCAACGCTCCGGACGAATTTGAAGGTGATTCCAATTGGGTTGGAAAGTGCACGAAATCTAGTTTCCAACAAAAAAAGAATCACCCAATTCGGAGTCCGTATGAAAAACTTGTGTGCGTTTTGAGTCAGGTACGTCTGTGCAGTCCGAATCTGAATCCAGAACGTGAGAGACTTGGACTCTATCTTCTCTTGGGCCAAAAGTGACGTGAGAGAACTTTTTGGACAGCAAATAAACATCTCTTTCTTCCTTATCTTCATATGTGGATTGTACAAATGTCCCATACACCTGCAATTAGACAAAACACAAAAGTGTGTGAAGTATTTTTGTTCTGGATAACATAAATAGATTATTGAATAGTTTGCACTAGAAATCACCTGACAAATATGCATATATGCAATATTTTTGGTCATATCCAAGGTAGTCATGTCCTCATCATCCTCCCCTTCTTGAAAATAAAGCCGTCCTCGGCGTTGCTTAATCTGAAATGTGGCTAACAAAAGAGACAAGGTGTACATGTTGTATATGTATATGTCATCCATTTTTACTTCCCTTGATTTTTGCATATATGACACATGAATAGATGAGTAACTTGCATATTTCATAAAATCTAAAGCCAAAAAATTAGCACAAGAAGTAGAAGGCATGAAAATATTGCAACTCAGTTTGCACATATAAGTGAAGCTCTTATTCATTTCAAAAGATTGACAATGTTCATCATTAAACCATCCCAACATTGGTGAATAAACCTTACTTGCATCAAATTTACATGCTACAACATGCTTAAATAAGCAAACATGCAATAAGTCATTCAACACAGAATCATCACCAAGATTAGAGGTCATATCAAAATGATTAAACATTGGTTCTTTTGCATCAATAGTTAATTCAATGGGTGCACTCAAAATTGTTGGTATTTCAGTTGTTTGATCACATGGCAAAGTCAAATTATCAACGTAGTCCTCTAAAATAGGTGGTGTGATCAAAGTAGTGGGTAGCTCATCAGATGGTGCATTCAAATTGACAAGGCATTCATCATTCTCATGTAGAGATGGAAGATCAGTACCTTTGTCATTACCTCTTATGATCAACTCAGATGATGTAGCCACTCTCGGGGGCGATGTGTCACATGATGGAGGTGATGTAGTCCTGACAACAACGGATGTGGTTGTCATAGTATGCCTAGTAGTTGAAGGAACAATCATATCAACTCTTGGAATGTGCACCGTGCGCTTGTTCTCCTCGTGGCCAACACATCGTTTTATTTCCTGTTCAGCTTTGCAAGCAAGATGAAACAAATGGTCCATAGGATAACACTCTTCATGAATTAGTATCTCTTGAATATCACGGTTTAATCCTCCCCAAAATCTATCCATAAAATCATCTTCACTTTCTTCTAAAGAGGAATGCAACAAGGTAGTTTGTAAATCATCATAATATTTTGTTACAGTTTCACTACCTTGTTTTAAGTGTTGCAACTTCTTAGTCATGTCACGAGTATAATAAGCAGGGACGAAAGTATGTCGCATGGCAAGTTTCAAATCATCCCAAGTAGTAGGTATATAATCAGGGTGTAACCGACAATATTCACTCCACCAAACCAAAGCATAACCAGTGAAAGAACCAACCGCAACCTTAACCTTTTTATGTTCATCGAAATTATGGGAAGCAAATATATTTTTTATGTCGAACTCCCATTCAATATATAAAGCAGGTTTAAAACGGCCATTAAATGGTGGTATAGATACATTAACCTGATCATGTGCATTTGGATGTTTGTGCACCTCTCGTGACGGTTGTGGTATTTGCAAAGGTGGTGGCACGTCTCCCGCGATCGACAAAGCCCATGAATTGACTCTGGATCCTGTCATGATTAGTAGAACAAGAAACAAAACCCAAAAATAATGTTCCTATAACTACTAGGATGTGGTGGTAAAACGCTCACAGTAAAGCAAATATCAATGTCTTACAAGTTCTTACGATGCAGCAGGCGGTGATCGGCAACCAGCGGTGTCAAGTAACTCCGAATATTGAGTAAAGCGATTGCCAGGGGAGCGTACGTATACACGGTGTAGAAATATGTGGAGCTGGGTTGGCTATATATGGTAGCAAAAGATTGGCAATAATCAATTCAAAGATGCAATGTTGAATAAACGCTCAACGACGGTACTGTGCTGGTCCTAGGCTAGACCGGACTAGAGACGCGAGCCTAGAACACTAATGAGGTCACGGCGTAGCACAACTAGCATCAATGAAGGATACTAAGTAGCTCTTGACAGCAAGATATAAGTGAAGATCACAACGGCAGTGAAGATAATGATGAAAAACAACTGCCAAGCAGGATATACAACAACTTTGTCTCCAACTTTCCTCTGAAAAAGTTTGTGCCGATTTTTTTGATTTTTTTTCTCCTTTTTTTTCTCTGACTTTTTTTTTCTCTTTTTTTTTCTCTCGTTTTTTTCTCTCTTTTTTTTCTCCCTCTTTCCAAAACAAACTAGATAAGATGCAGATTGGATCAAGTGAAGATGTGAACGATCTCAACCATTATTATGACAATGAATGGTGGGTAGCACGTGGTGGAAATTGATGGATGGGCGGTGGACAGCGGAAGAGATAATGATGCAGTGGTGGCGTGACTAATGTGAACAGAACTCGAAACTCTAAACGAACTAGACACTAAGACCAGCAACTTGACACGACGATGCAACCGATAATTCAACTATGCAAGCAATGAAAAGAAAATTGCAAAGGCTCAGACTGGCTTGGACCAAGGATGAATAGATCTAACTCTTTTTTGTGGCTTTTTCTTGGACAATAGGTAAGAAAATAAATCTAATCTAGGAAAACTGGAAATTCTCACCGAGCAACCTGAAAACTGATACCACTTGATAGAGGCTAAGGGTTGTCCCGATCTTTCGATGAGATGATAACTATCGATTTGGTGAAGATGACTTTGACGATCCGACTACAAACGTGCACGACGTTGCGCCTTAGCAATCGCTAAACCAACTCTGAGAGGTTATTGACCACGCCGGAGCACAATCAACCTGACCACGAAGGTCTATTCCTGCAAGCAATCGAAGAACAAGCAAGAATATGATAAAAGCAATCTGAATATTGCGAGTATATATGAAGTATTGATAAAGGTGGGGATCCGTAAGCGGTCTTGGTCTGGTCGTTGGACACAAACGAAGTACACGAAGTTGCAATGGCTAACTTTTAACTAAACAAATCCCAAGGAAAAGCTACTAGATGGATCTACTTATATAGGAGCAAGGGGTGGCGGCCAAGGAGGTGGGAGGACGTCCCAAGGCATCCTAAAACTAAATCTAGGTCGTACAAGGCCAATGGGCCCAAGTGGAGGTGATGTAACACCTTTGGACTTGTAGTTTGACTCGGATTCTGCTGCAGCATCAGATTGTTTCGTCCACAACTCAACGCTCCGGACGAATTTGAAGGTGATTCCAATTGGGTTGGAAAGTGCACGAAATCTAGTTTCCAACAAAAAAAGAATCACCCAATTCGGAGTCCGTATGAAAAACTTGTGTGCGTTTTGAGTCAGGTACGTCTGTGCAGTCCGAATCTGAATCCAGAACGTGAGAGACTTGGACTCTATCTTCTCTTGGGCCAAAAGTGACGTGAGAGAACTTTTTGGACAGCAAATAAACATCTCTTTCTTCCTTATCTTCATATGTGGATTGTACAAATGTCCCATACACCTGCAATTAGACAAAACACAAAAGTGTGTGAAGTATTTTTGTTCTGGATAACATAAATAGATTATTGAATAGTTTGCACTAGAAATCACCTGACAAATATGCATATATGCAATATTTTTGGTCATATCCAAGGTAGTCATGTCTTGATAGAGGCTAAGGGTTGTCCCGATCTTTCGATGAGATGATAACTATCGATTTGGTGAAGATGACTTTGACGATCCGACTACAAACGTGCACGACGTTGCGCCTTAGCAATCGCTAAACCAACTCTGAGAGGTTATTGACCACGCCGGAGCACAATCAACCTGACCACGAAGGTCTATTCCTGCAAGCAATCGAAGAACAAGCAAGAATATGATAAAAGCAATCTGAATATTGCGAGTATATATGAAGTATTGATAAAGGTGGGGATCCGTAAGCGGTCTTGGTCTGGTCGTTGGACACAAACGAAGTACACGAAGTTGCAATGGCTAACTTTTAACTAAACAAATCCCAAGGAAAAGCTACTAGATGGATCTACTTATATAGGAGCAAGGGGTGGCGGCCAAGGAGGTGGGAGGACGTCCCAAGGCATCCTAAAACTAAATCTAGGTCGTACAAGGCCAATGGGCCCAAGTGGAGGTGATGTAACACCTTTGGACTTGTAGTTTGACTCGGATTCTGCTGCAGCATCAGATTGTTTCGTCCACAACTCAACGCTCCGGACGAATTTGAAGGTGATTCCAATTGGGTTGGAAAGTGCACGAAATCTAGTTTCCAACAAAAAAAGAATCACCCAATTCGGAGTCCGTATGAAAAACTTGTGTGCGTTTTGAGTCAGGTACGTCTGTGCAGTCCGAATCTGAATCCAGAACGTGAGAGACTTGGACTCTATCTTCTCTTGGGCCAAAAGTGACGTGAGAGAACTTTTTGGACAGCAAATAAACATCTCTTTCTTCCTTATCTTCATATGTGGATTGTACAAATGTCCCATACACCTGCAATTAGACAAAACACAAAAGTGTGTGAAGTATTTTTGTTCTGGATAACATAAATAGATTATTGAATAGTTTGCACTAGAAATCACCTGACAAATATGCATATATGCAATATTTTTGGTCATATCCAAGGTAGTCATGTCCTCATCAAAAGGTAGGATTGGCAGACTCGCAATGTGGAATGGAGAACTCATCAAGAGCACTCTTATTGTGATCTTTAGGTTCAAAAGAACTTCTGCCAAGAATGGTTCATGGTATTTGGAAGAATGGTATACCACAGACCTTGAGGACTGATAGAGGCAAAGGTGTCCCGTCTTTCGATGAGATGATGGATATCACTTTGGTGGAAGTCGACTTTGACGATCTGACTATGAACGTGCGAGGACGTCGCGCCTAAGCAATCGCTAAACCAACTCCGAGAGGTTATTGACCACGCCGGAGCACGATCAACCTGACCACGAGGGTCTGTTTCCTGCGAGCAAACGAAGAACAAGCAATAAACTGAGATTGCAATCTGGATATTGCGACTATAAGATGAAAGGTTTATTGGTCAAGGTGGGGTTCTGTGATGCCTTTGTCTGGTCGTTGAACACAAACGAAGTACGCGAAGTTGCAGCTATGGCGAACTTTTAATCTAAACAAAGCCCAAAGTCTAAACGGTGCCCTATATGGAGGAAGAGGGGGGGAATTTCGTGGCCCTTAGTGGAGGGGTCCGAAATCAACCCTATCTCTTGTTTCCCGACACATACGGACTCTAAAAATAGCCTATACTTATGTATTTCGAAATTACATGGGCCTGGCCCAATAATAAGGTGACGCAACACCTAGAATAGCCTCGGGACGAAATTTATGAAGTGGCATCTTGTATATTTCGTCCAAGGCTTCATGCACCCATTATGGTGGCTTCAAAGTCCTGAAATCATCACTTGTAACTCTGTTCTTGTTCCCCTTGCGCATGCCATCATCTCCATGCTTGTTCGTGCTCCAATGTCCATCCTTCTCCAAGCTAGGCCCTTCATTTGTAAGCAAAACAAATGTATCCAATTTAGGCAGCATCATATTCTCATGAACATTAGAATCATTACCAAGAAACGAAAGTACCTGATAATTTAATCGGCGGGCGTGTGCTCTAGTAATTAGTCCAGTATATGTAGCAGTAGGGGCTGTGGGTGTAACAATGGTATTGATGTCCTCATCATCCTCCCCTTCTTGAAATGAAGTTGTCCTCAACGGAAGCTCATCTTCCTCACCCAAATAAGGCTTCGAATCTGCAATGTTAAAAGTGGGACTAACCCCAAAATCTGCAGGCAGCTCAAGTTTATATGCATTATCATTTATTTTCTCTAACACCTTAAAAGGTCCGTCAGCACGTGGCATTAGCTTTGATTTGTGCAAATCAGGAAATCTATCCTTACGCAAATGTAACCCAACAAGATCTCCAGGTGCAAACACAACATGTTTTCTACCCTTATCTCCAGCAAGTTTATATTTAGCATTCATACGCTCAATGTTTTCCTTAGTTAACTCATGCATTTTTAAAATCAATTCAGCACGTTGTTTAGCATCAAAATTAACCTTCTCCGAAGATGGAAGACGCAACAAATCAATAGGTGCATGAGGTAGGAAACCATACACAATTTCAAAAGGGCACATCTTAGTAGTAGAATGCAATGAACGATTATAAGCAAATTCAATACGAGGCAAGCATTCTTCCCACATTTTCTTATTATTCTTCAAAACAGCCCTAAGCATAGTAGACAATGTTCTATTGACTACTTCAGTTTGTCCATCAGTTTGGGGGTGACAAGTAGTACTAAAAAGCAGTTTAGTCCCCAACTTAGCCCATAAACATCTCCAAAAGTGGCTAAGAATTTAGTATCACGATCTGAAACAATAGTATTTGGCACACCATGCAAGCGAATAATTTCACGAAAGAACAAATCAGCAACTTTAACAGCATCATCGCTTTTATGACATGGTATAAAGTGTGCCATTTTCGAGAATCTATCCATGACAACAAATATTCTATCCCTCCCCTTCTTTGTTCGAGGTAAACCTAAAACAAAGTCCATAGATATATCCTCCCAAGGAACACTAGGTACAGGCAAAGGCATATATAAACCATGAGGATTGAGTCGTGACTTAGCTTTTTGACATGTAGTGCAGCGAGCAACAAAGCGCTCAACATTCCGTCTCATCTTTGGCAAAAAGAAATGTGTAGCAAGTACGTCCTCCGTCTTGTTCACGCCAAAGTGTCCCATTAGTCCTCCTCCATGTGCCTCCTACAACAACAAAAGACGAACGGAGCTAGATGGAATGCATAGCTTGTTAGCACAGAACACAAATCCATCATTAACGACGAACTTGTTCCAAGTTGTTCCTTCTTTACAATTCTGCAATACATCTTTAAAATCAGCATCATGCACATATTGATCTTTGATGGTCTCCAAACCAAATATTTTGAAGTCAAGCTGTGAAAGCATAGTATAGCGACGAGACAATGCATCAGCAATAACATTTTCTTTTCCCTTCTTGTGTTTAATTACATAAGGGAAAGTCTCAATGAATTCAACCCATTTAGCATGTCTACGATTCAGTTTAGCTTGACTTTTAATATGTTTCAAAGATTCATGATCAGAATGTATAACAAATTCTTTGGGCCATAAATAGTGTTGCCATGTTTCTAAAGTCCAAACAAGAGCATATAATTCTTTATCATAAGTAGAATAATTCAGACTAGGCCCACTCAATTTTTCAGAAAAGTATGAAACAAGTTTGCCATCTTGTAATAACACACCTCCTAATCCAATTCCGCTAGCATCACATTCAAGCTCACAAGTCTTATTAAAATCAGGAAGTTGGAGTAAAGGAGCATGTGTTAACTTATATTCCACACTGTGAAGGCTTCTTCCTGTGCGGTACCCCAAACAAAAGGCACATCCTTCTTTGTAAGCTCATTGAGAGGTGCAGCAATGGTGCTGAAATATCTCAGAAAACGCCTATAGAATCCAGCGAGGCCAAGAAAACTCCTCACTTGTGTGACCGTTTTGGGCTGCGGCCAACTCTCAATAGCTTCAATCTTGGCTTTATCAACTTCAATTCCCTGTGGAGTAACAACATAGCCAAGAAAAGACACTCGGTCGGTGCAAAAGGTGCACTTCCCAAGGTTACCAAACAAACGTGCATCACGTAGAGCAATAAAAACAGCACGTAAATGTTCTAAATGTTCCTCCAAAGATCTGCTATAAATCAACATGTCATCAAAGTAAACTACCACAAATCGTCCAATGAAAGCACGTAAAACTTCGTCCATTAATCTCATGAAAGTACTAGGTGCATTAGTTAACCCAAAAGGCATGACTAACCACTCATATAATCCAAACTTAGTTTTAAATGTTGTTTTAAATGAAAGGACTATCACAAAGGTTGCTAATATCCTAAAGGAACTAGCAAACACTATCAGCATGAAGTAAATAGGGTGAATCTCGGGTTCAAAAACCCCAGGAAGAGAATGCCTACTACTAAGTGGCATCACGGCATGCTTTCGAGAATGATGGCCAGAATCATCACACTGGGACACAAAACTTGGCTAGATTACTAGGTAATACTCTAAGACACCTAGGGTCATAATAATAGCTCCAACATATATGTCGAGGCAATGAGGTACCTCAACACACTGGTTAGTGTGGTTAACCTGGCCAAAAAGGACATCGAAAACAGAGGGAAGGATTTTGCAAATGCATCAGATTGTTTAGAGAACTGGGATGACTCAGACAGCGTAACGGCTGTAAATGCTCAAAAAGATTTGAGACATCCTACAAAAATGGTGGCATAACCACTCAATCATCATAATATCAAGGTTCCGAGGCCAACTAGGAACACACGGAAATAATAGGAACTGAACTGAGGCTTAAATCCAACAATCTTATAACTCCATAGATTAGTAACACGTGATCCTGATAGACAGAAGAGATAGCCTAGTTCCTTAACCCCGTAGGAAAGATAAGATGACTCGGATCAGAAGGCATAAGGTAAAGGAGTAAAAAGAGCCTTATGTTCCCTTGCACAATCAATTTCCTTACATAACTAAAGAGTTTCTAGACTCAACTTTGACCAGTTTGGCTTAGTAATCCTATAGGTAGTAAGGCTATGATACCAAAGCTGTTAGGACCCCGATCCTAAGTCACACCGATCTAGCATGTAACACATCATATCACTTTGTAGCCTCACGCACGGTATTCCCATGGGTGCCACCGTACCTGGCCCGGGACTGTTTGTGCCTTTTGGCTCACGTATATGATAGTGTGATGAGGACATCAATACCATTGTTACACCCACAGCCCCTGCTGCTATACATACTGGACCAATTACTAGAGCTCGCGAATGCCAATTAAATTACCAGGTACTTTCATTTCTTGGTAATGATTCTAATGTTCATAAGAATATGATGCTGCCTAAATTGGATACATTTGTTTTGCTTACAAATGAAGGGCCTAGCATGGAGAAGGATGAACATTGGAGCAAGAACAAGCATGGACATGATGGCATGCGCAAGGGGAACAAGAACGGAGTTACAAGTGATGATTTCAGGATGTTGAAGCCACCATAATGTGTGCATGAAGCCTTGGACGAAATATACAAGATGCCACTTCATAACTTTTGTCCAGAGCCTATTCTAGGTGCTGCGTCACCTTATTATTGGGCCAGGCCCATGTATTTTCGAAATACTTCAGTATAGGCTGTTTTTAGAGTCTGTATGTATGAGGAAACAAGAGATAGGGTTGGTTTCGGACCCCTTCCCAAGGGCCACGAAATTCCCCCCTCTTCCCCCATATATACAGCCCTTAGGGCGTCGTTTAGACTTTGGGTTTTGTTTAGACTAAAGTTCGCCATAGCTGCAACTTCGCGTACTTCGTTTGTGTTCAACGACTAGACAAAGGCGTCACAGAACCCCACCTTGATCAATAAAGCTTTCCTCTTATATTTGCAATATCCAGATTGCAATCTTAGTTTCTTGCTTGTTCTTTGTTTTGCCTGCAGGAAACAGACCTTCGTGGTCAGGTTGATCGTGCTCCAGCGTGGTCAATAACCTCTCGGAGTTGGTTTAGCGATTGCTAAGGCGGGACGTCCTCGCACGTTCGTAGTCGGATCGTTAAAGTCGACTTCCACCAAAACGAAAGCCGCCATCTCATTGAAAGACGGGACACCTTTTCCTCTATCAAGTGGTATCAGATTTCCATGTTGCTCGGTGAGATTTTACAGCTTTTCGTAGTTTAGATTGAGTCTATTCTTCATACCTACAGTCCACGAAAAAGCCACAAAAAAATTAGGGTTAGTTCATCATATCCGAACCAATCTGAGCCTTTGCATAATCTTTTTAGGGTTTTGCTTTGTTGAATTTGCATTTGCATCGTCGTGTCTAGTTGTTGGTCTTAGCGTCTAGTCTTTTAGAGTTTCGAGTTCTGGTCATAGGTTGTCACGCCGCCACCGCACCATCATCATCGCCCCTGCCACCTACCACCACCGCTCCGAATCCGTATCCATATACCACCACCAATTCGTATCCATATACCACCACCGATGATAGAGGCAAAGGTGTCCCGTCTTTCGATGAGATGATGGATATCGCTTTGGTGGAAGTCGACTTTGACGATCCGACTACGAACGTGCGAGGACGTCGCGCCTTAGCAATCGCTAAACCAACTCCGAGAGGTTATTGACCACGCCGGAGCACGATCAACCTGACCACGAGGGTCTGTTTCCTGCGAGCAAACGAAGAACAAGCAAGAAACTAAGATTGCAATCTGGATATTGCGAATATAAGATGAAAGCTTTATTGATCAAGGTGGGGTTCTGTGACGCCTTTGTCTGGTCGTTGAACACAAACGAAGTACGCGAAGTTGCAGCTATGGCGAACTTTTAATCTAAACAAAACCCAAAGTCTAAACGGTGCCCTAAGGGCTGTATATATGGAGGAAGAGAGGGGGAATTTCGTGGCCCTTGGTGGAGGGGTCCGAAATCAACCCTATCTCTTGTTTCCCCACACATACGGACTCTAAAAATAGCCTATACTTATGTATTTCGAAATTACATGGGCCTGGCCCAATAATAAGGTGACGCAGCACCTATAATAGCCTCTGGACGAAATTTATGAAGTGGCATCTTGTATATTTCGTCCAAGGCTTCATGCACTCTTATGGTGGCTTCAAAGTCCTGAAATCATCACTTGTAACTCCGTTCTGGTTCCCCTTGTGCATGGCATCTTCTCCATGCTTGCTCTTGCTCCAATGTCCATCCTTCTCCAAGCTAGGCCCTTCATTTGTAAGCAAAACAAATGTATCCAATTTAGGCAGCATCATATTCTCATGAACATTAGAATCATTACCAAGAAACGAAAGTACCTGATAATTTAATTGGCGTGCGCGAGCTCTAGTAATTGGTCCAGTATATGTAGCAGTAGGGGCTGTGGGTGTAACAATGGTATTGATGTCCTCATCATCCTCCCCTTCTTGAAATGAAGTCGTCCTCGACGGAAGCTCATTTTCCTCACCCAAATAAGGCTTCAAATCTGCAATGTTAAAAGTGGGACTAACCCCAAAATCTGCAGGCAACTCAAGTTTATATGCATTATCATTTACTTTCTCCAACACCTTAAAGGGACCAGCAGCACGTGGCATTAGCTTTGATTTGCGCAAATCAGGAAATCTATCCTTACGCAAATGTAACCAAACAAGATCTCCAGGTGCAAACACAACATGTTTTCTACCCTTATCTCCAGCAAGTTTATATTTAGCATTCATACGCTCAATGTTTTCCTTAGTTAACTCATGCATTTTTAAAATCAATTCAGCACGTTCTTTAGCATCAAAATTAACCTTCTCCGAAGATGGAAGAGGCAACAAATCAATAGGTGCACGAGGTAGGAAACCATACACAATTTCAAAAGGGCACATCTTAGTAGTAGAATGCAATGAACGATTATAAGCAAATTCAATATGAGGCAAGCATTCTTCCCACATTTTCTTATTATTCTTCAAAACAGCCCTAAGCATAGTAGACAATGTTCTATTGACTACTTCAGTTTGTCCATCAGTTTGGGGGTGACAAGTAGTACTAAATAGCAGTTTAGTCCCCAACTTAGCCCATAAACATCTCCAAAAGTGGCTAAGAAATTTAGTATCACGATCTGAAACAATAGTATTTGGCACACCATGCAAGCGAATAATTTCACGAAAGAACAAATCAGCAACATTAACAGCATCATCGCTTTTATGACATGGTATAAAGTGTGCCATTTTCGAGAATCTATCCACGACAACAAATATGCTATCCCTCCCCTTCTTTGTTCGAGGTAAACCTAAAACAAAGTCCATAGATATATCCTCCCAAGGAACACTAGGTACAGGCAAAGGCATATATAAACCATGAGGATTGAGTCGTGACTTAGCTTTTTGACATGTAGTGCAGCGAGCAACAAAACGCTCAACATCCCGTCTCATCTTTGGCCAAAAGAAATGTGTAGCAAGTACGTCCTCCGTCTTCTTCACGCCAAAGTGTCCCATTAATCCTCCCCCATGCGCCTCCTGCAACAGCAAAAGACGAACGGAGCTAGCTGGAATGCATAGCTTGTTAGCACGAAACACAAATCCATCGTTAACGACAAACTTGTTCCATATTCTTCCTTCTTTACAATTCTGCATTACATCTTTAAAATCAGCATCATGCACATATTGATCTTTGATGGTCTCCAAACCAAATATTTTGAAGTCAAGTTGTGAAAGCATAGTATAGCGACGAGACAATGCATCAGCAATAACATTTTCTTTTCCCTTCTTGTGTTTAATGACATAAGGGAAAGTCTCAATGAATTCAACCCATTTAGCATGTCTACGATTCAGTTTAGCTTGACTTTTAATATGTTTCAAAGATTCATGATCAGAATGTATAACAAATTCTTTGGGCCATAAATAATGTTGCCATGTTTCTAAAGTCCGAACAAGAGCATATAATTCTTTATCATAAGTAGAATAATTCAGACTAGGCCCACTCAATTTTTCAGAAAAGTATGCAACAGGTTTGCCATCTTGTAATAACACACCTCCTAATCCAATTCCACTAGCATCACATTCAAGCTCAAAAGTCTTATTAAAATCAGGAAGTTGGAGTAAAGGAGCATGTGTCAACTTATCTTTCAATACCGTGAAGGCTTCTTCCTGTGCGGTACCCCACAGAAAAGGCACATCTTTCTTTGTAAGCTCATTGAGAGGTGCAGCAATGGTGCTGAAATCTCTCACAAAACGCCTATAGAATCCAGCGAGGCCAAGGAAACTCCTCACTTGTGTGACCGTTTTGGGCTGCGGCCAACTCTCAATAGCTTAAATCTTGGCTTTATCAACTTCAATTCCCTGTGGAGTAACAACATAGCCAAGAAAAGATACTCGGTCGGTGCAAAAGGTGCACTTTCCAAGGTTACCAAACAAACGTGCATCACGTAGAGCAATAAAAACAGCACGTAAATGTTCCAAATGTTCCTCCAAAGATTTGCTATAAATCAATATGTCATCAAAGTAAACTACCACAAATCGTCCAATGAAAGCACGTAAAACTTCGTTCATTAACCTCATGAAAGTACTAGGTGCATTAGTTAACCCAAAAGGCATGACTAACCACTCATATAATCCAAACTTAGTTTTAAATGCTGTTTTCCATTCATCTCCCAATTTCATACGAATTTGATGGTATCCACTACGCAAATCAACTTTGGAGAATATTGTAGAGCCACTCAATTCATCAAGCATATCATCTAGCCTAGGAATAGGATGACGATAACGAATAGTAATATTATTAATGCCTCTACAATCAACGCACATACGTGATGTACCATCCTTTTTCGGCACTAGAATAATAGGAACAGCACAAGGACTAAGGGATTCGCGTATATAACCTTTGTCGAGAAGCTCTTGTACTTGACGCATAATCTCCTTCGTCTCCTCTGGATTGGTACGGTATGGTGCACGATTTGGCAGTGAAGCACCGGGAATTAAGTCAATCTGATGCTCAATCCCTCGAATAGGCGGTAATCCCGGTGGCACGTCTTGTGGAAAGATGTCAGCGAACTCCTGCAAAATGTTAGTGATAGCAGGAGGCAAAGAGGAAGGCACGTCCTCGAATGAAAATAATGCCTCTTTGCACACAAAAGCATAGCAAACAGATTTGCTAAAATCTAGATCATCAATATCAGATTTGGTGGCAAGTAAACATGCACTTTTCAATTTAATTTCAGAAGCAACACTAGATTGTTTATTATTATTAGGCTGCATTTGTTGCTCAAATTCTTTTGCCACAATCTGATTTTCACTCTTAGTTTTCTCCTGTTTTGCTTTATTAGCTCTATTAATATCATCTTTCAAAATGGAATCAGGAGTCATAGGAAGCAAAGTAATATTTTTATCCTTATGAACAAGAGTATACTGATTGTTTCTACCATGGTGAATAGAATTTTTATCAAATTGCCATGGTCTACCAAGTAATAAGGAACATGCTTGCATAGGTACCACATCACAATCAACATAATCAGCATATGTAGAGATACTAAAATGTACACGAACAGTACGTGTTACCTTAACCTTGCCGCTGTTGTTGAACCATTGGATGTAGTAAGGATGTGGATGTGGTCTTGTGGTGAGAGATAGCTTCTCCACCATCTCCATGCTAGCCAAGTTGTTGCAACTCCCTCCATCTATGATCACGCGAACAGAACGTTCCTTCACAACTCCCTTTGTATGGAACAAATTATGCCTCTGATTTTGCTCAGCTTGTGTAACCTGCACACTCAAAACACGTTGAGCAACTAAACATTCATACCTGTCAGCATCTTCAGGAGCCATGTATTGCGTGTCATGATCAGAATCGTCTCCACCGTGTTCGTCACGTGTAATAAGAGCCAAAGTCTCCTCATCAAAGTCACTAGCGGACTCATACCCACCATCCTCAGTAACAATCATCACACGCTTAGATGGGCATTCTCTCGCATAATGACCTCCACCCTTGCAACGTCGACAAATAATATCATGTGTTTGCCCTGTTGATGCCATGGATGAAGAAGAGCTCTTTGCAGGCCCAGAAGGTGTGCTCTTGGCAGATAGTGGTGATTGTGCCTGCTTTATTGTATCACGGTTGGAGGTGGCAGCCGACGGAGGCGCCGGTGTAGCAGAACGGGAGGAAGTAGATTATGCACGTGGTGTCCATGATGAAGGTCGACCTGCAGAAAAGTTAGTCCGCGCCAATGCCTGTCGATCCTGTACTTCACGTTCAGCTTTACAAGCAAGATGGAATAAACGAGTGATATTAGTATACTCCTTATAGTCTAGAATGGTCTGAATCTCTCTATTTAGTCCACCCAGAAAACGTGCAAGCATAGCTTCATTCTCCTCAACAATACCACATCTAATCATGCCAGTTTGTAATTCCTGATAATATTCTTCTACAGAATTTTTTCCTTGTCTTAAGCGCTGTAATTTTTGAAGCAATTCACGTTGATAATATGGTGGAACCCAACGAGTACGCATAGCAGTTTTCAAAGCAGCCCAAGTAGCGGGAATAGGATATAATCTACAATGTTCAGACCACCATACACATGCAAAACTAGTGAAAGCACAAACAGCAGCAGCAACCCGTCTCTCCTCGGGATATTGTAAACATGTAAAACGTTGTTCAGTTTCTAACTCCCAAGTAAGATATATATCAGGAACATATCTACCCTCAAATGGTGGAATATTCAATTTCAGTTTAGGAATATGGACATCATCTCGTACCTGAGGTGGTGGTGCAGGCCTACCATTACGAATATATACCTGAGGTCGACCTGGTGGTGGTGGTGCTGCTGGCTGCACGTAGTGCTGATTTTGATCAACCTCATCCTCATAATCGCCCGCATACTCAACATCCTCCTGGGTACCAGCAGCAGCAGTAGCAGGGGCGAAAGAAGCATCAACAACATGAACAACAGCACCAGAAGTTTGGCCATCCTCAATAGGAACACGCCTCGCTCGTCCATACTGATTCGAAAGGATGCGTTGTTGTTGTTGTTGTTGTTGTTGGAGAGGTGCGTTAGGTGCAGCGGGTGGTGGTGGTGGAAGACGCGCGAGCAATTCATTAAATTTGTTATCGAGCTTTGTTTCGAACGTCTTCTCCATGCCATCTATCTTCTCCATGGCCTCTTCAAATCTGTTTAGCACATCTTGCACCTGTCCACTCATCATTTGCTGAAACTTATCATGAAGCTCCTTGTTCGATAAATTCTCCCAGTCAGTCACGTCGGCTTGTGATCCTGGCATGGTTAGCAGCAATAGAAACACACAAGAATATGATCCTACAGACTACGAACAAGTGGTGGTGGTGGGTGTCACAAATCCGTCAAGCAAAACTCAAATTCTTACCAGTTCTTACCCAGCAGCAGGCGGTGATCGGCAACCGTTGTAGTCAAAAACTCTCAAAGCTTGGATAGAGCGAGTACCAGGGAGAGTCAAACGCACGACGTAGATGTATGTGGAGCTGGGAAGGCTTATAATATGGTAGCAAAAAGGATCAGCAATAATCAATTCAGAGATGCAAAGTTGAATAAACGCTCAACGACGGTACTGTGCTGGTCCTAGGCTAGACCGTGCTAGAGACGCGAGCCTAGAACACTAACAAAATCACGGCGCTGCACGTAAACAAGGGAAAAGCACACTCTGGATTTTTTTTTCGCTCTTTTTTTTTTGCGCTCTTTTTTTTTTGCGCTGCTCTTTTTTTTTTTTCCGAAACATACTCCGGCAAGGAAACACGAATCGGAAACTAGATGGATCCCGAAAACAAACCTAATAAACAAGGAACTCGGATTGGTGGTGGATATATGGTGGTGGTATATGGCAGCGGTGGTGGTAGCGGTGGTAGTATATGGATATGGATCGGTGGTGGTATATGGACACGGATTGGTGGTGGTATATGGATACGGATTCGGAGTGGTGGTGGTAGATGGCAGGGGCGATGATGATGGTGCAGCGGCGGCGTGACAACTTATGACCAGAACTCGAAACTCTAAAAGACTAGACTCTAAGACCAGCAACTAGACCGACGATGCAACCGCAAATTCAACAAAGCAAAACCCTAAAAAGATTATGCAAAGGCTCAGATTGGTTCGGATATGATGAACTAACCCTAAATTTTTTTTGTGGCTTTTTCGTGGACTATAGGTATGAAGAACAGACTCGATCTAAACTACGAAAAACTGGAAAATCTCACCGAGCAACCTGGAAATCTGATACCACTTGATAGAGGCAAAGGTGTCCCGTCTTTCGATGAGATGATGGATATCGCTTTGGTGGAAGTCGACTTTGACGATCCGACTACGAACGTGCGAGGACGTCGCGCCTTAGCAATCGCTAAACCAACTCCGAGAGGTTATTGACCACGCCGGAGCACGATCAACCTGACCACGAGGGTTTGTTTCCTGCGAGCAAACGAAGAACAAGCAAGAAACTAAGATTGCAATCTGGATATTGCGAATATAAGATGAAAGCTTTATTGATCAAGGTGGGGTTCTGTGACGCCTTTGTCTGGTCGTTGAACACAAACGAAGTACGCGAAGTTGCAGCTATTGCGAACTTTTAATCTAAACAAAACCCAAAGTCTAAACGGTGCCCTAAGGGCTGTATATATGGAGGAAGAGAGGGGGAATTTCGTGGCCCTTGGTGGAGGGGTCCGAAATCAACCCTATCTCTTGTTTCCCCACACATACGGACTCTAAAAATAGCCTATACTTATGTATTTCGAAATTACATGGGCCTGGCCCAATAATAAGGTGACGCAGCACCTATAATAGCCTCTGGACGAAATTTATGAAGTGGCATCTTGTATATTTCGTCCAAGGCTTCATGCACTCTTATGGTGGCTTCAAAGTCCTGAAATCATCACTTGTAACTCCGTTCTGGTTCCCCTTGTGCATGGCATCTTCTCCATGCTTGCTCTTGCTCCAATGTCCATCCTTCTCCAAGCTAGGCCCTTCATTTGTAAGCAAAACAAATGTATCCAATTTAGGCAGCATCATATTCTCATGAACATTAGAATCATTACCAAGAAACGAAAGTACCTGATAATTTAATTGGCGTGCGCGAGCTCTAGTAATTGGTCCAGTATATGTAGCAGTAGGGGTTGTGGGTGTAACAATGGTATTGATGTCCTCATCAACCGATCCATATCCGTATACTACCACCGCTGCCATATACCACCACCGCTGCCATATACCACCACCATATATCCACCACCAATCCGAGTTCCTTGCATATTAGGTTTGTTTTCGAGATCCACCTAATTTCTGATTCGTGTTTCCTTGCCTGAGTAGGTTTCGGAAGAAAAAAAAGGAGTCTGGAATCCACCCTCCATTTAGGCCCAAAATTTTCCAAAAACGCACTTGACAAAAAAATTCTGGCTATCCTATTTTTAGGTGTTTCTAAGCGTATTGAGACAGTCGCCGTTATAGAAAGTATTTTTTTACCCGTTTCCAGTTTTTGGGTCCGGGCAGTCGAAAAAAAAATTGGTCGAAAAAATTTCGTGCCTATCCTGTTATCTTGACTTGGGAAGAGTTTTGAGACACTCGCCATTATAGTGATTTTGGAAAAAAAAGAAGCGCAAAAAAAAGTGAAAAAAAATTCAGAGTGTGCTTCTCCCTTGTTTCCGTGCAGCATCGTGATTTTGTTAGTGTTCTAGGCTCGTGTCTCTAGCACAGTCTAGCCTAGGACCAGCACAGTACCGTCGTTGAGCGTTTATTCAACTTTGCATCTCTGAATTGATTATTGCTGACTCTTTTTTGCTACCATATTATAAGCCTTCCCAGCTCAACATACATCTACGTCGTGCGTTTGAATCTCCCTGGTAATCGCTCTATCCATGTTTTGAGAGTTTTGACTACAACGGTTACCGATCACCACCTGCTGCTGGGCAAGAACTGGTAAGAATTTGAGATTTGCTTGACCGGTTTGTGATACACCACCACCACTTCTTAGTAGTCTGTAGGATCATATTCTTGTGTGTTTCTATTTGCTTGTAACCATGGTAGGATCACAAGCCGATGAGACTGATTGGGAGAACCTGACGAACAAACAGCTACATGATAAATTTCAGCAAATGATGAGTGGACAGGTGCAAGATGTGCTAAACAGATTTGACGAGGCCATGGAGAAGATAGATGGCATTGAGAAGACGTTCGAAACAAAGCTTGATAGCAAGTGTAATGAATTGCTCGCGCATTTTCCACAACCACCGCCGGCTACACCTATCGCACCTCTGCAACAACAACAACAACAACAACAACAACAACAACGCCCCCTTCCGAATCAGTATGGACGAGCAAAGCGTGTTCCTCTTGAGGACGGCCAAACTTCTGGTGCTGCTGTACATGTTGTTGATGCTTCTTTGTCTCCTACTACTGCTGCTGCTGGTACCCAGGAGGATGATGAGTATGCGGGCGATTATGAGGATGAGGTTGATCAAAATCAGAACTACGTGCAGCCACCAGCACCACCACCAGCAGGTCGACCTCAGGTATTTATTCGCAATGGTAGGCCTGCACCACCACCTCAGGTACGAGATCATGACCATGTTCCTAAACTGAAATTGAATATTCCACCATTTGAGGGTAGATATGTTCCTGATATATATCTTACTTGGGAGTTAGAAACTGAACAACGTTTTACATGTTTGCAATATCCTGAGGAGAGACGGGTTGCTGCTGCTGTTTGTGCTTTCTCTAGTTTTGCATGTGTATGGTGGTCTGAACATTGTAGATTATATCCTATTCCAGCTACTTGGGCTACTTTGAAAACTGCTATGCGTACTCATTGGGTTCCACCATATTATCAACGTGAATTGCTTCAAAAATTGCAGCATTTAAGACAAGGAAAAAATTCTGTAGAAGAATATTATCAGGAATTACAAACTGGCATGATTAGATGTGGTATTGTTGAGGAGAATGAAGCTGTGCTTGCACGTTTTATGGGTGGATTAAATAGAGAGATTTAGACCATTCTAGAGTATAAGGACTATATTAATATCACTCGTTTTTTTCATCTTGCTTGTAAAGCTGAACGTGAAGTGCAGGATCGGCAAGCATTGGTGCGAACTAACTTTTCTGCAGGTCGACCTTCATCATGGACACCGCGTGCATCTTCTACTTCAACTGCACCAGCACCTCCATCAGGTGCCATCTCCAGCCGTGATATAAGAAAGCAGGCACAACCACCATTATCTGCCAAGAGCGCACCTGCCGGGCCTGCACAGAGCTCTTCTTCTTCCATGGCATCAACAGGGCACACAAGTGATATTATTTGTCGTCGTTGTAAGGGAAGTGGTCATTATGCGCGAGAATGCAAATCTCAGCGTGTGATGATTGCTACTGAGAATGGTGGGTATGAGTCCGCTAGTGACTATAATGAGGAGACTTTGGCTCTTATTACACGTGAAGAACATGGTGGAGATGATTCTGATCATGAGACGCAATACATGGCTCCTGACGATGCTGACAGGTATGAATGTTTAGTTGCTCAACGTGTTTTGAGTGTGCAGGTCACACAAGCTGAGCAAAATCAGAGGCATAATTTGTTCCATACAAAAGGAGTTGTGAAGGAACGTTCTGTGCGTGTCATCATAGACGGAGGGAGCTGCAACAACTAGGCTAGCATGGAGATGGTGGAGAAGCTTTCTCTCACCACAAGACCACATCCACATCCTTACTACATCCAATGGTTCAACAACAGCGGCAAGGTTAAGGTAACACGTACTGTTCGTGTGCATTTTAGTATCTCTACATATGCTGATTATGTTGATTGTGATGTGGTACCTATGTATCACGCCCAATATGCGACGTCCCCGCGCCGCCCGACCCTGCCGCCGCAGCTCCGCCGCCGCGGCCCCGTCGCCGGCCAGATCCGGCAAGGGGCCGGCCAGATCCGGTGCCCCCGCGTCGACCCCGCCCGGATCCGCCATCTCCGGCCTCCCCGGTGTCTCCCCCGTCATCTCCGGCGACCTCTCCCGCGAGCTCGCGCCGCCGCCTCGAAATCCGTGCAGCCCGAGGTTGACCCCGTATCCACTAAGTCCCCAGTTTTTCAGATAATCATGCCATGTTCGATCTGCTGTATCTCCATGCATACTGGTCCGTTTCGTGCGTGTAATATGTCAAATTGTTCGCCTCGACGAGTACTTCATTTCATTCCATTGCATCATTTTCATTTGAGCTCATCTTGATGCCCGAAATGCTATTGGAAGAGTGCAAGTTGCTGTTAATCTGCTAAAACTGTTATAACTTGCTCATTTGTCATTTTTGCCATGATTGATGTGTGCATCCTATGAGGTTGATGTCTACATGTATGTTGATCTATGCCATGCCATCTTTCCAGGGGTGCCAACCGTGTATTTTTGTGAGTTGTGTGCTGAGTGTATCAAGCTTACTAAGTAGGGTAGTTGCTGTTGCTGTTTTTCTTGACAGATTCTGTTATATTTTGTTGCTATGTTAACATGTTGCTACTAATCATTCTATGCATAATCTGGAGATGTCCTATAAACATGTTTTGATCTACATGTCATGCTCTATCCATTCATGCCCTTGGTTGCAATTATAGACTGCTGGATCATGTGGTTATCTTGCTCCAAAGTTGCTTAATAATGTTGCTGTCAGCCTGTTTACATTAAGTTCAATATTTCCATGATTGTTTGCTAGTGATCCATGCACCCTATGACCTTGCTCTTGCCATGTATAGCTTCACAAACATGTCTTCTTACTGTTGGTTGCCTTGCCATGCCATGTATTGCTCTGTGGTGAGTGGATCAAGCTCACGAACATGCCTACTTATTGTTGTTCCTGCCATGTTTGAATCTGTAATATTACTTGCCATGTTTACATGGGTGCCATCATATTTTCTATGCCTTTTTGGCTCATGGTCAGTAAGGGTCTGTTGTTCTATGCATTTAGTAGTATCATGCCATGCCTTTGTTTGCCATGATATGTTCCTGTAACATGTTGTTTGCTAGCTCTAAACATTGCAACCTGATGTTATTTCCTGACAAGTCTGGAACTGTTATTATTTGCAATCTTCCCATGTCCTTTTGAGCATGTTCTAGTTGTTTCTGGAGATAGCTCAGTGTTCATGTTTTGTTATGCTTTACCTGTACTTCATGCACATGCCTTTTGTTATTATGTTGGGATGCTGTAGCTTGTTGTTTTGATGCTTGCAAGATGCCTAGTTGTTGTTATGGACAGATTGTTGTTATGACTTGTATAGTGTGTGTGTGTTGCACCGTTGCTCCGTTTTGAGTGTGCTCTATATGAAACTTGCTTGATTTTGCATGTAGTTCCATATTATCATGTTGCATGCTTGTTTTGGTGTGTTTGCTTGATGTTTGGGTGCATTTTGCATCAATGCCATGTTTAACTTGTTTTGCTCATATCTTCTAGGCCGTAGCTCCGAATCTAATGAACTTTATATGTAAATTGACTAGAATTTCGTGTAGATCATCTTGGTGCATCTTAATTTGCTGTTTAACAACTTGAACATAAGGTTTATTCAGATCTGGACCAATTTCGAAATTTGCATATGAGGACTTACCGGAATTGTTATATGTTGTTTCCGGCCTCATTTAAACTTGCCTTGATGTGTTGTTCTTGTTTGCAACATCTCTTGCCATGAGTAGCTTCATGTAGCTTTGTCATGCATCATGCTTGTTGTGCATCATGTCTTGGCTATGTGTGGTGTGTTTACTATGTTGTGTGTTTCTTCTCGATAGTTCCCGTTTCGTTGCGATTGTGAGGATGCGTTCGTCTACGCTTGGTTCGTCTTCGTGGCTTCATCTTCTTCATGGACTCGTTCTTCTTCCTTGCGGGATTTCAGGCAAGATGACCTGATGAGGACATGACTACCTGGGATATGACCAAAAATATTGCATATATGCATATTTGTCAGGTGATTTCTAGTGTAAACTATTCAATAATCTATTTATGTTATCCAGAACAAAAATACTTCACACACTTTTGTGTTTTGTCTAATTGCAGGTGTATGGGACATTTGTACAATCCACATATGAAGATAAGGAAGAAAGAGATGTTTATTTGCTGTCCAAAAAGTTCTCTCACGTCACTTTTGGCCCAAGAGAAGATAGAGTCCAAGTCTCTCACGTTCTGGATTCAGATTCGGACTGCACAGACGTACCTGACTCAAAACGCACACAAGTTTTTCATACGGACTCCGAATTGGGTGATTCTTTTTTTGTTGGAAACTAGATTTCGTGCACTTTCCAACCCAATTGGAATCACCTTCAAATTTGTCCGAAGCGTTGAGTTGTGGACGAAACAATCTGATGCTGCAGCAGAATCCGAGTCAAACTACAAGTCCAAAGGTGTTACATCACCTCCACTTGGGCCCATTGGCCTTGTACGACCTAGATTTAGTTTTAGGCTGCCTTGGGACGTCCTCCCACCTCCTTGGCCGCCACCCCTTGCTCCTATATAAGTAGATCCATCTAGTAGCTTTTCCTTGGGATTTGTTTAGTTAAAAGTTAGCCATTGCAACTTCGTGTACTTCGTTTGTGTCCAACGACCAGACCAAGACCGCTTACGGATCCCCACCTTTATCAATACTTCATATATATACTCGCAATATTCAGATTGCTTTTATCATATTCTTGCTTGTTCTTCGATTGCTTGCAGGAATAGACCTTCGTGGTCAGGTTGATTGTGCTCCGGCGTGGTCAATAACCTCTCAGAGTTGGTTTAGCGATTGCTAAGGCGCAACGTCGTGCACGTTTGTAGTCGGATCGTCAAAGTCATCTTCACCAAATCGATAGTTATCATCTCATCGAAAGATCGGGACACCTTTGCCTCTATCAAGTGGTATCAGTTTTCAGGTTGCTCGGTGAGATTTTACAGTTTTTCATAGTTTAGATCGCATCTATCATTCATACCTATAGTCCATGATAAAGCCACAAAAAAAAGTTAGATCTGTTCATCCTTTATCCAAGCCAGTCTGAGCCTTTGCAATTTTCTATTCATTGCTTGCATAGTTGAATTATCGGTTGCATCGTCGTGTCAGTTGCTGGTCTTAGTGTCTAGTTCCTTTAGAGTTTCGAGTTTTGTTCACATTAGTCACGCCGCCGCTGCATCATTATCTCTTCCGCTGTCCACCACCCATCCATCAATTTCCACCACGTGCTACCCACCATTCATTGTCATAATAATAGTTGAGATCGTTCACATCTTCGCTTGATCCAATCTGCGTCTTATCTAGTTTGTTTTGGAAAAAAAGAGAGAAAAAACGAGAGAAAAAAACGAGAGAAAAAAACGAGAGAAAAAAAAGAGAAAAAAAAGTCAGAGAAAAAAAAGGAGAAAAAAAAATCAAAAAAATCGGCACAAACTTTTTCAGAGGAAAGTTGGAGACAAAGTTGTTGTATATCCTGCTTGGCAGTTGTTTTTCATCATTATCTTCACTGTCGTTGTGATCTTCACTTATATCTTGCTGTCAAGAGCTACTTAGTATCCTTCATTGATGCTAGTTGTGCTACGCCGTGACCTCATTAGTGTTCTAGGCTCGCGTCTCTAGTCCGGTCTAGCCTAGGACCAGCACAGTACCGTCGTTGAGCGTTTATTCAACATTGCATCTTTGAATTGATTATTGCTAATCTTTTGCTACCATATATAGCCAACCCAGCTCCACATATTTCTACACCGTGTATACGTACGCTCCCCTGGCAATCGCTTTACTCAATATTCGGAGTTACTTGACACCGCTGGTTGCCGATCACCGCCTGCTGCATGGTAAGAACTTGTAAGACATTGATATTTGCTTTACTGTGAGCGTTTTACCACCACATCCTAGTAGTTATAGGAACATTATTTTTGGGTTTTGTTTCTTGTTCTACTAATCATGACAGGATCCAGAGTCAATTCATGGGCTTTGTCGATCGCGGGAGACGTGCCACCACCTTTGCAAATACCACAACCATCACGAGAGGTGCACAAACATCCAAATGCACATGATCAGGTTAATGTATCTATACCACCATTTAATGGCCGTTTTAAACCTGCTTTATATATTGAATGGGAGTTCGACATAAAAAATATATTTGCTTCCCATAATTTCGATGAACATAAAAAGGTTAAGGTTGCGGTTGGTTCTTTCACTGGTTATGCTTTGGTTTGGTGGAGTGAATATTGTCGGTTACACCCTGATTATATACCTACTACTTGGGATGATTTGAAACTTGCCATGCGACATACTTTCGTCCCTGCTTATTATACTCGTGACATGATTAAGAAGTTGCAACACTTAAAACAAAGTAGTGAAACTGTAACAAAATATTATGATGATTTACAAACTACCTTGTTGCATTCCTTTTTAGAAGAAAGTGAAGATGATTTTATGGATAGATTTTGGGGAGGATTAAACCGTGATATTCAAGAGATACTAATTCATGAAGAGTGTTATCCTATGGACCATTTGTTTCATCTTGCTTGCAAAGCTGAACAGGAAATAAAACAACGTGTTGGCCACGAGGAGAACAAGCGCACGGTGCACATTCCAAGAGTTGATATGATTGTTCCTTCAAATACTAGGCATACTATGACAACCACATCCGTTGTTGTCAGGACTACATCACCTCCACCATGTGACACATCGCCCCCGAGAGTGGCTACATCATGTGAGTTGATCATAAGAGGTAATGACAAAGGTACTGATCTTCCGTCTCTACATGAGAATGATGAATGCCTTGTCAATTTGAATGCACCATCTGATGAGCTACCCACTACTTTGATCACACCACCTATTTTAGAGGACTACGTTGATAATTTGACTTTGCCATGTGATCAAACAACTGAAATACCAACAATTTTGAGTGCACCCATTGAATTAACTATTGATGCAAAAGAACCAATGTTTAATGATTTTGATATGACCTCTAATCTTGGTGATGATTCTGTGTTGAATGACTTATTGCATGTTTGCTTATTTAAGCATGTTGTAGCATGTAAATTTGATGCAAGTAAGGTTTATTCACCAATGTTGGGATGGTTTAATGATGAACATTGTCAATCTTTTGAAATGAATAAGAGCTTCACTTATATGTGCAAACTGAGTTGCAATATTTTCATGCCTTCTACTTCTTGTGCTAATTTTTTGGCTTTAGATTTTATGAACTATGCAAGTTACTCATCTATTCATGTGTCATATATGCAAAAATCAAGGGAAGTAAAAATGGATGACATATACATATACAACATGTACACCTTGTCTCTTTTGTTAGCCACATTTCAGATTAAGCAACGCCGAGGACGGCTTTATTTTCAAGAAGGGGAGGATGATGAGGACATGACTACCTTGGATATGACCAAAAATATTGCATATATGCATATTTGTCAGGTGATTTCTAGTGTAAACTATTCAATAATCTATTTATGTTATCCAGAACAAAAATACTTCACACACTTTTGTGTTTTGTCTAATTGCAGGTGTATGGGACATTTGTACAATCCACATATGAAGATAAGGAAGAAAGAGATGTTTATTTGCTGTCCAAAAAGTTCTCTCACGTCACTTTTGGCCCAAGAGAAGATAGAGTCCAAGTCTCTCACGTTCTGGATTCAGATTCGGACTGCACAGACGTACCTGACTCAAAACGCACACAAGTTTTTCATACGGACTCCGAATTGGGTGATTCTTTTTTTGTTGGAAACTAGATTTCGTGCACTTTCCAACCCAATTGGAATCACCTTCAAATTTGTCCGAAGCGTTGAGTTGTGGACGAAACAATCTGATGCTGCAGCAGAATCCGAGTCAAACTACAAGTCCAAAGGTGTTACATCACCTCCACTTGGGCCCATTGGCCTTGTACGACCTAGATTTAGTTTTAGGCTGCCTTGGGACGTCCTCCCACCTCCTTGGCCGCCACCCCTTGCTCCTATATAAGTAGATCCATCTAGTAGCTTTTCCTTGGGATTTGTTTAGTTAAAAGTTAGCCATTGCAACTTCGTGTACTTCGTTTGTGTCCAACGACCAGACCAAGACCGCTTACGGATCCCCACCTTTATCAATACTTCATATATATACTCGCAATATTCAGATTGCTTTTATCATATTCTTGCTTGTTCTTCGATTGCTTGCAGGAATAGACCTTCGTGGTCAGGTTGATTGTGCTCCGGCGTGGTCAATAACCTCTCAGAGTTGGTTTAGCGATTGCTAAGGCGCAACGTCGTGCACGTTTGTAGTCGGATCGTCAAAGTCATCTTCACCAAATCGATAGTTATCATCTCATCGAAAGATCGGGACACCTTTGCCTCTATCATGACCGCTACCCTGGATCTCACTACTATCATTGCTATGCTAGTTGCTTCGTTCTATCGCTTTGCTGCGTTACCTATCTTTTGCTCATCAAGCTTCCCAAATTGCCATGAACCTCTAACCTTTGACACCCTTCCTAGCAAACCATTGCTTGGCTATGTTACCGCTTTGCTCAGCCCCTCTTATAGCGTTGCTAGCTGCAGGTGAAGTTGAAGATTTCTCCATGGTGGACAGGGTTATGTTGGGATATCACAATATCTCTTATATTATTAATGCATCTATATACTTGATAAAGGGTGGAAGGCTCGGCCTTATGCCTGGTGTTTTGTTTCACTCTTGCCGCCCTAGTTTCCGTCATACCGGTGTTATGTTCCCGGATTTTGCGTTCCTAACGCGGTCGGGTGATTTATGGGACCCCCCTGACAGTTCGGTTTGAATAAAACTTGTCCAGCAAGGCCCAACCTTGGTTTTACCATTTGCCTCACCACCACCTACCTTTCCCTTGGGAGTAATTAACCCAAGGGTCATCTTTATTTTAGCCCCCCCGGGCCAGTGCTTGTCTAAGTGTTGGTCCGAAACGAGCAACCTGCGGGGCCACCTCGGGGAAACTCGAAGTCTGGTTTTACTCGTAGCTTGACTTATCCGGTGTTGCCCTGAGAACGAGATATGTGCAGCTCCTATCGGGATTGTCGGCGCATGATGAGGACATCAATACCATTGTTACACCCACAGCCCCTACTGCTACATATACTGGACCAATTACTAGAGCTCGCGCACGCCAATTAAATTATCAGGTACTTTCGTTTCTTGGTAATGATTCTAATGTTCATGAGAATATGATGCTGCCTAAATTGGATACATTTGTTTTGCTTACAAATGAAGGGCCTAGCTTGGAGAAGGATGGACATTGGAGCAAGAGCAAGCATGGAGATGATGCCATGCGCAAGGGGAACCAGAACGGAGTTACAAGTGATGATTTCAGGACTTTGAAGCCACCATAAGAGTGCATGAAGCCTTGGACGAAATATACAAGATGCCACTTCATAAATTTCGTCCAGAGGCTATTATAGGTGCTGCTTCACCTTATTATTGGGCCAGGCCCATGTAATTTCGAAATACATAAGTATAGGCTATTTTTAGAGTCCGTATGTGTGGGGAAACAAGAGATAGGGTTGATTTCGGACCCCTCCAACAAGGGCCACGAAATTCCCCCCCTCTTCCTCCATATATACAGCCCTTAGGGCGCCGTTTAGACTTTGGGGTTTTGTTTAGATTAAAAGTTCGCCATAGCTGCAACTTCGCGTACTTCGTTTGTGTTCAACGACCAGACAAAGGCGTCACAGAACCCCACCTTGATCAATAAAGCTTTCATCTAATATTCGCAATATCCAGATTGCAATCTCAGTTTCTTGCTTGTTCTTCGTTTGCTCGCAGGAAACAGACCCTCGTTGATATAGGCTAAGGTGTCCCGTCTTTCGATGAGATGATGGAAATCGCTTGGGTGGAAGTCGACTTTGACGATCCGACTACGAACGTGCGAGGACGTCGCGCCTTAGCAATCGCTAAACCAACTCCGAGAGGTTATTGACCACGCCGGAGCACGATCAACCTGACCACGAGGGTCTGTTTCCTGCGAGCAAATGAAGAACAAGCAAGAAACTGAGATTGCAATCTGGATATTGCGAATATAAGATGAAAGCTTTATTGATCAAGGTGGGGTTCTGTGACGCCTTTGTCTGGTCGTCGAACACAAACGAAGTACGCGAAGTTGCAGCTATGGCGAACTTTTAATCTAAACAAAACCCAAGGAAAAGCTACTAGATGGATCTACTTATATAGGAGCAAGGGGTGGCGGCCAAGGAGGTGGGAGGACGTCCCAAGGCAGCCTAAAACTAAATCTAGGTCGTACAAGGCCAATGGGCCCAAGTGGAGGTGATGTAACACCTTTGGACTTGTAGTTTGACTCGGATTCTGCTGCAGCATCAGATTGTTTCGTCCACAACTCAACGCTCCGGACGAATTTGAAGGTGATTCCAATTGGGTTGGAAAGTGCACGAAATCTAGTTTCCAACAAAAAAAGAATCACCCAATTCGGAGTCCGTATGAAAAACGAGGACATGACTACCTTGGATATGACCAAAAATATTGCATATATGCATATTTGTCAGGTGATTTCTAGTGCAAACTATTCAATAATCTATTTATGTTATCCAGAACAAAAATACTTCACACACTTTTGTGTTTTGTCTAATTGCAGGTGTATGGGACATTTGTACAATCCACATATGAAGATAAGGAAGAAAGAGATGTTTATTTGCTGTCCAAAAAGTTCTCTCACGTCACTTTTGGCCCAAGAGAAGATACAGTCCAAGTCTCTCACGTTCTGGATTTAGATTCGGACTGCACAGACGTACCTGACTCAAAACGCACACAAGTTTTTCATACGGACTCCGAATTGGGTGATTCTTTTTTTGTTGGAAACTAGATTTCGTGCACTTTCCAACCCAATTGGAATCACCTTCAAATTCGTCCGGAGCGTTGAGTTGTGGACGAAACAATCTGATGCTGCAGCAGAATCCGAGTCAAACTACAAGTCCAAAGGTGTTACATCACCTCCACTTGGGCCCATTGGCCTTGTACGACCTAGATTTAGTTTTAGGCTGCCTTGGGACGTCCTCCCACCTCCTTGGCCGCCACCCCTTGCTCCTATATAAGTAGATCCATCTAGTAGCTTTTCCTTGGGTTTTGTTTAGATTAAAAGTTCGCCATAGCTGCAACTTCGCGTACTTCGTTTGTGTTCGACGACCAGACAAAGGCGTCACAGAACCCCACCTTGATCAATAAAGCTTTCATCTTATATTCGCAATATCCAGATTGCAATCTCAGTTTCTTGCTTGTTCTTCATTTGCTCGCAGGAAACAGACCCTCGTGGTCAGGTTGATCGTGCTCCGGCGTGGTCAATAACCTCTCGGAGTTGGTTTAGCGATTGCTAAGGCGCGACGTCCTCGCACGTTCGTAGTCGGATCGTCAAAGTCGACTTCCACCCAAGCGATTTCCATCATCTCATCGAAAGACGGGACACCTTAGCCTATATCAAGTGGTATCAGTTTTCAGGTTGCTCGGTGAGAATTTCCAGTTTTCCTAGATTAGATTTATTTTCTTACCTATTGTCCAAGAAAAAGCCACAAAAAAGAGTTAGATCTATTCATCCTTGGTCCAAGCCAGTCTGAGCCTTTGCAATTTTCTTTTCATTGCTTGCATAGTTGAATTATCGGTTGCATCGTCGTGTCGAGTTGCTGGTCTTAGTGTCTAGCTCGTTTAGAGTTTCGAGTTCTGTTCACATTAGTCACGCCACCGCTGCATCATTATCTCTTCCGCTGTCCACCACCCATCCATCAATTTCCACCACGTGCTACCCACCATTCATTGTCATAATAATAGTTGAGATCGTTCACATCTTCACTTGATCCAATCTGCATCTTATCTAGTTTGTTTTGGAAAGAGGGAGAAAAAAAAGAGAAAAAAAACGAGAAAAAAAAGAGAAAAAAAGTCAGAGAAAAAAAGGAGAAAAAAAAATCAAAAAAATCGGCACAAACTTTTTCAGAGGAAAGTTGGAGACAAAGTTGTTGTATATCCTGCTTGGCAGTTGTTTTTCATCATTATCTTCACTGCCGTTGTGATCTTCACTTATATCTTGCTGTCAAGAGCTACTTAGTATCCTTCATTGATGCTAGTTGTGCTACGCCGTGACCTCATTAGTGTTCTAGGCTCGCGTCTCTAGTCCGGTCTAGCCTAGGACCAGCACAGTACCGTCGTTGAGCGTTTATTCAGCATTGCATCTTTGAATTGATTATTGCTAATCTTTTGCTACCATATATAGCCAACCCAGCTCCACATATTTCTACACCGTGTATACGTACGCTCCCCTGGCAATCACTTTACTCAATATTCGGAGTTACTTGACACCGCTGGTTGCCGATCAACGCCTGCTGCATGGTAAGAACTTGTAAGACATTGATATTTGCTTTACTGTGAGCGTTTTACCACCACATCCTAGTAGTTATAGGAACATTATTTTTGGGTTTTGTTTCTTGTTCTACTAATCATGACAGGATCCAGAGTCAATTCATGGGCTTTGTCGATCGCGGGAGACGTGCCACCACCTTTGCAAATACCACAACCGTCACGAGAGGTGCACAAACATCCAAATGCACATGATCAGGTTAATGTATCTATACCACCATTTAATGGCCGTTTTAAACCTACTTTATATATTGAATGGGAGTTCGACATAAAAAATATATTTGCTTCCCATAATTTCGATGAACATAAAAAGGTTAAGGTTGCGGTTGGTTCTTTCACTGGTTATGCTTTGGTTTGGTGGAGTGAATATTGTCGGTTACACCCTGATTATATACCTACTACTTGGGATGATTTGAAACTTGCCATGCGACATACTTTCGTCCCTGCTTATTATACTCGTGACATGATTAAGAAGTTGCAACACTTAAAACAAGGTAGTGAAACTGTAACAAAATATTATGATGATTTACAAACTACCTTGTTGCATTCCTCTTTAGAAGAAAGTGAAGATGATTTTATGGATAGATTTTGGGGAGGATTAAACCGTGATATTCAAGAGATACTAATTCATGAAGAGTGTTATCCTATGGACCATTTGTTTCATCTTGCTTGCAAAGCTGAACAGGAAATAAAACGACGTGTTGGCCACGAGGAGAACAAGCGCACGGTGCACATTCCAAGAGTTGATATGATTGTTCCTTCAACTACTAGGCATACTATGACAACCACATCCGTTGTTGTCAGGACTACATCACCTCCATCATGTGACACATCGCCCCCGAGAGTGGCTACATCATCTGAGTTGATCATAAGAGGTAATGACAAAGGTACTGATCTTCCATCTCTACATGAGAATGATGAATGCCTTGTCAATTTGAAAGCACCATCTGATGAGCTACCCACTACTTTGATCACACCACCTATTTTAGAGGACTACGTTGATAATTTGACTTTGCCATGTGATCAAACAACTGAAATACCAACAATTTTGAGTGCACCCATTGAATTAACTATTGATGCAAAAGAACCAATGTTTAATCATTTTGATATGACCTCTAATCTTGGTGATGATTCTGTGTTGAATGACTTATTGCATGTTTGCTTATTTAAGCATGTTGTAGCATGTAAATTTGATGCAAGTAAGGTTTATTCATCTCAGTGCTCTGATACCACTTGATATAGGCTAAGGTGTCCCGTCTTTCGATGAGATGATGGAAATCGCTTGGGTGGAAGTCGACTTTGACGATCCGACTACGAACGTGCGAGGACGTCGCGCCTTAGCAATCGCTAAACCAACTCCGAGAGGTTATTGACCACGCCGGAGCACGATCAACCTGACCACGAGGGTCTGTTTCCTGCGAGCAAATGAAGAACAAGCAAGAAACTGAGATTGCAATCTGGATATTGCGAATATAAGATGAAAGCTTTATTGATCAAGGTGGGGTTCTGTGACGCCTTTGTCTGGTCGTCGAACACAAACGAAGTACGCGAAGTTGCAGCTATGGCGAACTTTTAATCTAAACAAAACCCAAGGAAAAGCTACTAGATGGATCTACTTATATAGGAGCAAGGGGTGGCGGCCAAGGAGGTGGGAGGACGTCCCAAGGCAGCCTAAAACTAAATCTAGGTCGTACAAGGCCAATGGGCCCAAGTGGAGGTGATGTAACACCTTTGGACTTGTAGTTTGACTCGGATTCTGCTGCAGCATCAGATTGTTTCGTCCACAACTCAACGCTCCGGACGAATTTGAAGGTGATTCCAATTGGGTTGGAAAGTGCACGAAATCTAGTTTCCAACAAAAAAAGAATCACCCAATTCGGAGTCCGTATGAAAAACTTGTGTGCGTTTTGAGTCAGGTACGTCTGTGCAGTCCGAATCTAAATCCAGAACGTGAGAGACTTGGACTGTATCTTCTCTTGGGCCAAAAGTGACGTGAGAGAACTTTTTGGACAGCAAATAAACATCTCTTTCTTCCTTATCTTCATATGTGGATTGTACAAATGTCCCATACACCTGCAATTAGACAAAACACAAAAGTGTGTGAAGTATTTTTGTTCTGGATAACATAAATAGATTATTGAATAGTTTGCACTAGAAATCACCTGACAAATATGCATATATGCAATATTTTTGGTCATATCCAAGGTAGTCATGTCCTCGTCACTCGTGGTCAGGTTGATCGTGCTCCGGCGTGGTCAATAACCTCTCGGAGTTGGTTTAGCGATTGCTAAGGCGCGACGTCCTCGCACGTTCGTAGTCGGATCGTCAAAGTCGACTTCCACCAAAGCGAAATCCATCATCTCATCGAAAGACGGGACACCTTTGCCTCTATCAAGTGGTATCAGATTTCCAGGTTGCTCGGTGAGATTTTCCAGTTTTTCGTAGTTTAGATCGAGTCTGTTCTTCATACCTATAGTCCACGAAAAAGCCACAAAAAAAAATTAGGGTTAGTTCATCATATCCGAACCAATCTGAGCCTTTGCATAATCTTTTTAGGGTCTTGCTTTGTTGAATTTGCGGTTGCATCGTCGGTCTAGTTGCTGGTCTTAGAGTCTAGTCTTTTAGAGTTTCGAGTTCTGGTCATAAGTTGTCACGCCGCCGCTGCACCATCATCATCGCCCCTGCCATCTACCACCACCACTCCGAATCCGTATCCATATACCACCACCAATCCGTGTCCATATACCACCACCGATCCATATCCATATACTACCACCGCTACCACCACCGCTGCCATATACCACCACCATATATCCACCACCAATCCGAGTTCCTTGCTTATTAGGTTTGTTTTCGGGATCCATCTAGTTTCCGATTCGTGTTTCCTTGCCGGAGTAGGTTTCGGAAAAAAAACGAGTCTGGAAACCACGCTCCGTTTAGGCCCAAAATTTTTCGAAAACGCATTTTTCGAAAAAATTTCTGGCTATCCTATTTTTAGGTGTTTCTGAGTGTTTTGAGACAGGTGCCATTATAGGAAGTTTTTTTGACCCGTTTCCAGTTTTTGGGTCCGGGCAGTCGAAAAAACGAAAAAAAAAAATTGGTCGAAAAAATTTCGTGCCCATCCTGTCAGTTTGACCTAGGAACAGTTTTGAGACACTCGCCATTATAGTGATTTTTCGCAAAAAAAAAAAAGAGCAGCGCAAAAAAAAAAAGAGCGCAAAAAAAAAAAGAGCGAAAAAAAAATCCAGAGTGTGCTTTTCCCTTGTTTACGTGCAGCGCCATGATTTTGTTAGTGTTCTAGGCTCGCGTCTCTAGCACGGTCTAGCCTAGGACCAGCACAGTACCGTCGTTGAGCGTTTATTCAACTTTGCATCTCTGAATTGATTATTGCTGATCCTTTTTGCTACCATATTATAAGCCTTCCCAGCTCCACATACATCTACGTCGTGCGTTTGACTCTCCCTGGTACTCGCTCTATCCAAGCTTTGAGAGTTTTTGACTACAACGGTTGCCGATCACCGCCTGCTGCTGGGTAAGAACTGGTAAGAATTTGAGTTTTGCTTGACGGATTTGTGACACCCACCACCACCACTTGTTCGTAGTCTGTAGGATCATATTCTTGTGTGTTTCTATTGCTGCTAACCATGCCAGGATCACAAGCCGACGTGACTGACTGGGAGAATTTATCGAACAAGGAGCTTCATGATAAGTTTCAGCAAATGATGAGTGGACAGGTGCAAGATGTGCTAAACAGATTTGAAGAGGCCATGGAGAAGATAGATGGCATGGAGAAGACGTTCGAAACAAAGCTTGATAACAAATTTAATGAATTGCTCGCGCGTCTTCCACCACCACCACCCGCTGCACCTAACGCACCTCTCCAACAACAACAACAACAACAACAACGCATCCTTTCGAATCAGTATGGACGAGCGAGGCGTGTTCCTATTGAGGATGGCCAAACTTCTGGTGCTGCTGTTCATGTTGTTGATGCTTCTTTGGCCCCTGCTACTGCTGCTGGTGGTACCCAGGAGGATGATGAGTATGCGGGCGATTATGAGGATGAGGTTGATCAAAATCAGCACTACGTGCAGCCACCAGCACCACCACCACCAGGTCGACCTCAGGTATATATTCGTAATGGTAGGCCTGCACCACCACCTCAGGTACGAGATGATGTCCATATTCCTAAACTGAAATTGAATATTCCACCATTTGAGGGTAGATATGTTCCTGATATATATCTTACTTGGGAGTTAGAAACTGAACAACGTTTTACATGTTTACAATATCCCGAGGAGAGACGGGTTGCTGCTGCTGTTTGTGCTTTCACTAGTTTTGCATGTGTATGGTGGTCTGAACATTGTAGATTATATCCTATTCCCGCTACTTGGGCTGCTTTGAAAACTGCTATGCGTACTCGTTGGGTTCCACCATATTATCAACGTGAATTGCTTCAAAAATTACAGCGCTTAAGACAAGGAAAAAATTCTGTAGAAGAATATTATCAGGAATTACAAACTGGCATGATTAGATGTGGTATTGTTGAGGAGAATGAAGCTATGCTTGCACGTTTTCTGGGTGGATTAAATAGAGAGATTCAGACCATTCTAGACTATAAGGAGTATACTAATATCACTCGTTTATTCCATCTTGCTTGTAAAGCTGAACGTGAAGTGCAGGATCGACAGGCATTGGCGCGGACTAACTTTTCTGCAGGTCGACCTTCATCATGGACACCGCGTGCATCATCTACTTCCACACGTTCTGCTACACCGGCGCCTCCGTCGGCTGCCACCTCCAACCGTGATACAATAAAGCAGGCACAATCACCACTATCTGCCAAGAGCACATCTTCTGGGCCTGCAAAGAGCTCTTCTTCATCCATGGCATCAACAGGGCAAACACATGATATTATTTGTCGCCGTTGCAAGGGTGGAGGTCATTATGCGAGAGAATGCCCCTCTAAGCGTGTGATGATTGTTACTGAGGATGGTGGGTATGAGTCCGCTAGTGACTATGATGAGGAGACTTTGGCTCTTATTACACGTGACGAACACGGTGGAGAAGATTCTGATCATGAGACGGAATACATGGCTCCTGAAGATGCTGACAGGTATGAATGTTTAGTTGCTCAACGTGTTTTGAGTGTGCAGGTTACACAAGCTGAGCAAAATCAGAGGCATAATTTGTTCCATACAAAGGGAGTTGTGAAGGAACGTTCTGTTCGCGTGATCATAGATGGAGGGAGTTGCAACAACTTGGCTAGCATGGAGATGGTGGAGAAGCTATCTCTCACCACAAGACCACATCCACATCCTTACTACATCCAATGGTTCAACAACAGCGGCAAGGTTAAGGTAACACGTACTGTTCGTGTGCATTTTAGTATCTCTACATATGCTGATTATGTTGATTGTGATGTGGTACCTATGCAAGCATGTTCCTTATTACTTGGTAGACCATGGCAATTTGATAAAAATTCTATTCACCATGGTAGAAACAATCAGTATACTCTTGTTCATAAGGATAAAAATATTACTTTGCTTCCTATGACTCCTGATTCCATTTTGAAAGATGATCTTAATAGGGCTAATAAAGCAAAACAGGAGAAAACTAAGAGTGAAAATCAGATTGTGGCAAAAGAATTTGAGCAACAAATGCAGCCTAATAATAATAAACAATCTAGTGTTGCTTCTGAAATTAAATTGAAAAGTGCATGTTTACTTGCCACCAAATCTGATATTGATGATCTAGATTTTAGCAAATCTGTTTGCTATGCTTTTGTGTGCAAAGAGGCATTATTTTCATTCGAGGACGTGCCTTCCTCTTTGCCTCCTGCTGTCACTAACATTTTGCAGGAGTTCGCTGACGTCTTTCCACAAGACGTGCCACCGGGATTACCACCTATTCGCGGGATTGAGCATCAAATTGACTTAATTCCTGGTGCATCATTACCCAACCGTGCACCATACCGTACCAATCCAGAGGAGACGAAGGAGATTATGCGTCAAGTACAAGAACTGCTCGACAAAGGTTATATACGCGAATCCCTTAGTCCTTGTGCTGTTCCTATCATTTTAGTGCCGAAAAAGGATGGTACGTCGCGTATGTGCGTTGATTGTAGAGGCATTAATAATATTACTATTCGTTATCGTCATCCTATTCCTAGGCTAGATGATATGCTTGATGAATTGAGTGGCTCTACAATATTCTCCAAAGTTGATTTGCGTAGTGGATACCATCAAATTCGTATGAAATTGGGAGATGAATGGAAAACAGCATTTAAAACTAAGTTTGGATTATATGAGTGGTTAGTCATGCCTTTTGGGTTAACTAATGCACCTAGTACTTTCATGAGGTTAATGAACGAAGTTTTACGTGCTTTCATTGGACGATTTGTGGTAGTTTACTTTGATGACATATTGATTTATAGCAAATCTTTGGAGGAACATTTGGAACATTTACGTGCTGTTTTTATTGCTCTACGTGATGCACGTTTGTTTGGTAACCTTGGAAAGTGCACCTTTTGCACCGACCGAGTATCTTTTCTTGGCTATGTTGTTACTCCACAGGGAATTGAAGTTGATAAAGCCAAAATTGAAGCTATTGAGAGTTGGCCGCAGCCCAAAACGGTCACACAAGTGAGGAGTTTCCTTGGCCTTGCTGGATTCTATAGGCGTTTTGTGAGAGATTTCAGCACCATTGCTGCACCTCTCAATGAGCTTACAAAGAAAGATGTGCCTTTTCTGTGGGGTACCGCACAGGAAGAAGCCTTCTCGGTATTGAAAGATAAGTTGACACATGCTCCTTTACTCCAACTTCCTGATTTTAATAAGACTTTTGAGCTTGAATGTGATGCTAGTGGAATTGGATTAGGAGGTGTGTTATTACAAGATGGCAAACCTGTTGCATACTTTTCTGAAAAATTGAGTGGGCCTAGTCTGAATTATTCTACTTATGATAAAGAATTATATGCTCTTGTTCGGACTTTAGAAACATGGCAACATTATTTATGGCCCAAAGAATTTGTTATACATTCTGATCATGAATCTTTGAAACATATTAAAAGTCAAGCTAAACTGAATCGTAGACATGCTAAATGGGTTGAATTCATTGAGACTTTCCCTTATGTCATTAAACACAAGAAGGGAAAAGAAAATGTTATTGCTGATGCATTGTCTCGTCGCTATACTATGCTTTCACAACTTGACTTCAAAATATTTGGTTTGGAGACCATCAAAGATCAATATGTGCATGATGCTGATTTTAAAGATGTAATGCAGAATTGTAAAGAAGGAAGAATGTGGAACAAGTTTGTCGTTAACGATGGATTTGTGTTTCGTGCTAACAAGCTATGCATTCCAGCTAGCTCCGTTCGTCTTTTGCTGTTGCAGGAGGCGCATGGGGGAGGATTAATGGGACACTTTGGCGTGAAGAAGACGGAGGACGTACTTGCTACACATTTCTTTTGGCCAAAGATGAGACGGGATGTTGAGCGTTTTGTTGCTCGCTGCACTACATGTCAAAAAGCTAAGTCACGACTCAATCCTCATGGTTTATATATGCCTTTGCCTGTACCTAGTGTTCCTTGGGAGGATATATCTATGGACTTTGTTTTAGGTTTACCTCGAACAAAGAAGGGGAGGGATAGCATATTTGTTGTCGTGGATAGATTCTCAAAAATGGCACACTTTATACCATGTCATAAAAGCGATGATGCTGTTAATGTTGCTGATTTGTTCTTTCGTGAAATTATTCGCTTGCATGGTGTGCCAAATACTATTGTTTCAGATCGTGATACTAAATTTCTTAGCCACTTTTGGAGATGTTTATGGGCTAAGTTGGGGACTAAACTGCTATTTAGTACTACTTGTCACCCCCAAACTGATGGACAAACTGAAGTAGTCAATAGAACATTGTCTACTATGCTTAGGGCTGTTTTGAAGAATAATAAGAAAATGTGGGAAGAATGCTTGCCTCATATTGAATTTGCTTATAATCGTTCATTGCATTCTACTACTAAGATGTGCCCTTTTGAAATTGTGTATGGTTTCCTACCTCGTGCACCTATTGATTTGTTGCCTCTTCCATCTTCGGAGAAGGTTAATTTTGATGCTAAAGAACGTTCTGAATTGATTTTAAAAATGCATGAGTTAACTAAGGAAAACATTGAGCGTATGAATGCTAAATATAAACTTGCTGGAGATAAGGGTAGAAAACATGTTGTGTTTGCACCTGGAGATCTTGTTTGGTTACATTTGCGTAAAGATAGATTTCCTAATTTGCGCAAATCAAAGCTAATGCCACGTGCTGATGGTCCCTTTAAGGTGTTAGAGAAAATAAATGATAATGCATATAAACTTGAGCTGCCTGCAGATTTTGGGGTTAGTCCCACTTTTAACATTGCAGATTTGAAGCCTTATTTGGGTGAGGAAAATGAGCTTCCGTCGAGGACGACTTCATTTCAAGAAGGGGAGGATGATGAGGACATCAATACCATTGTTACACCCACAGCCCCTACTGCTACATATACTGGACCAATTACTAGAGCTCGCGCACGCCAATTAAATTATCAGGTACTTTCGTTTCTTGGTAATGATTCTAATGTTCATGAGAATATGATGCTGCCTAAATTGGATACATTTGTTTTGCTTACAAATGAAGGGCCTAGCTTGGAGAAGGATGGACATTGGAGCAAGAGCAAGCATGGAGATGATGCCATGCGCAAGGGGAACCAGAACGGAGTTACAAGTGATGATTTCAGGACTTTGAAGCCACCATAAGAGTGCATGAAGCCTTGGACGAAATATACAAGATGCCACTTCATAAATTTCGTCCAGAGGCTATTATAGGTGCTGCGTCACCTTTTTATTGGGCCAGGCCCATGTAATTTCGAAATACATAAGTATAGGCTATTTTTAGAGTCCGTATGTGTGGGGAAACAAGAGATAGGGTTGATTTCGGACCCCTCCACCAAGGGCCACGAAATTCCCCCCCTCTCTTCCTCCATATATACAGCCCTTAGGGCACCGTTTAGACTTTGGGATTTGTTTAGTTAAAAGTTAGCCATTGCAACTTCGTGTGCTTCGTTTGTGTCCAACGACCAGACCAAGACCACTTTTCGGATCCCCACCATTATCAATACTTCATACATATTCGCGATATTCAGATTGCTTTTATCATATTCTTGCTTGTTCTTCGATTGCTTGCAGGAATAGACCTTCGTGGTCAGGTTGATCGTGCTCCGGCGTGGTCAATAACCTCTCGGAGTTGGTTTAGCGATTGCTAAGGCACAACGTCGTTGCACGTTTGTAGTCGGATCGTCAAAGTCGTCTCCACCAAATCGATAGTTATCATCTCATCGAAAGATCGGGACACCTCGCTTCTATCACGTTCTGTTCGCGTGATCATAGATGGAGGGAGTTGCAACAACTTGGCTAGCATGGAGATGGTGGAGAAGCTTTCTCTCACCACAAGACCACATCCACATCCTTACTACATCCAATGGTTCAACAACAGCGGCAAGGTTAAGGTAACACGTACTGTTCGTGTGCATTTTAGTATCTCTACATATGCTGATTATGTTGATTGTGATGTGGTACCTATGCAAGCATGTTCCTTATTACTTGGTAGACCATGGCAATTTGATAAAAATGCTGTACACCATGGTAGAAACAATCATTATACTCTTGTTCATAAGGATAAAAATATTACTTTGCTTCCTATGACTCCTGATTCTATTTTGAAAGATGATATTAATAGAGCTAATAAAGCAAAACAGGAGAAGAATAAGAGTGAAAATCAGATTGTGGCAAAAGAATTTGAGCAACAAATGAAGCCTAATAATAAACCATCTAGTGTTGCTTCTGAAATTAAATTGAAAAGTGCATGTTTATTTGCCACCAAATCTGATATTGATAAGCTAGATTTCAGCAAATCTGTTTGCTATGCTTTTGTGTGCAAAGAGGCATTATTTTCATTCGAGGACGTGCCTTCCTCTTTGCCCCCTGCTGTCACTAACATTATGCAGGAGTTCGCTGACGTCTTTCCACAAGATGTGCCACCGGGATTACCACCCATTCGAGGGATTGAGCATCAAATTGACTTAATTCCCGGTGCATCGCTACCCAACCGTGCACCATACCGTACCAATCCAGAGGAGACGAAGGAGATTATGCGTCAAGTACAGGAGCTACTCGACAAAGGTTATATACGCGAATCTCTTAGTCCTTGTGCTGTTCCTATTATACTAGTGCCTAAAAAGGATGGTACGTCACGTATGTGTGTTGATTGTCGAGGCATTAATAATATTACTATTCGTTATCGTCATCCTATTCCTAGGCTAGATGATATGCTTGATGAATTGAGTGGCTCTACAATATTCTCCAAAGTTGATTTGCGTAGTGGATACCATCAAATTCGTATGAAATTGGGTGATGAATGGAAAACAGCATTTAAAACTAAGTTTGGTTTATATGAGTGGTTAGTCATGCCTTTTGGGTTAACTAATGCACCTAGTACTTTCATGAGATTAATGAACGAAGTTTTACGTGCTTTCATTGGACGATTTGTGGTAGTCTATTTTGATGATATATTGATTTATAGCAAATCTTTGGAAGAACATTTGGAACATTTACGTGCTGTTTTTATTGCTCTACGTGATGCACGTTTGTTTGGTAACCTTGGAAAGTGCACCTTTTGCACCGACCGAGTATCTTTTCTTGGCTATGTTGTTACTCCACAGGGAATTGAAGTTGATAAAGCCAAGATTGAAGCTATTGAGAGTTGGCCGCAGCCCAAAACGGTCACACAAGTGAGGAGTTTCCTTGGCCTCGCCGGATTCTATAGGCGTTTTGTGAGAGATTTCAGCACCATTGCTGCACCTCTCAATGAGCTTACAAAGAAAGATGTGCCTTTTCTGTGGGGTACCGCACAGGAAGAAGCCTTCACGATATTGAAAGATAAGTTGACACATGCTCCTTTACTCCAACTTCCTGATTTTAATAAGACTTTTGAGCTTGAATGTGATGCTAGTGGAATTGGATTAGGAGGTGTGTTATTACAAGATGGCAAACCTGTTGCATACTTTTCTGAAAAATTGAGTGGGCCTAGTCTGAATTATTCTACTTATGATAAAGAATTATATGCTCTTGTTCGGACTTTAGAAACATGGCAACATTATTTATGGCCCAAAGAATTTGTTATACATTCTGATCATGAATCTTTGAAACATATTAAAAGTCAAGCTAAACTGAATCGTAGACATGCTAAATGGGTTGAATTCATTGAGACTTTCCCTTATGTCATTAAACACAAAAAGGGAAAAGAAAATGTTATTGCTGATGCATTGTCTCGTCGCTATACTATGCTTTCACAACTTGACTTCAAAATATTTGGTTTGGAGACCATCAAAGATCAATATGTGCATGATGCTGATTTTAAAGATGTAATGCAGAATTGTAAAGAAGGAAGAATGTGGAACAAGTTTGTCGTTAATGATGGATTTGTGTTTCGTGCTAACAAGCTATGCATTCCAGCTAGCTCCGTTCGTCTTTTGTTGTTGCAGGAGGCGCATGGAGGAGGATTAATGGGACACTTTGGCGTGAAGAAGACGGAGGACGTACTTGCTACACATTTCTTTTGGCCAAAGATGAGACGGGATGTTGAGCGTTTTATTGCTCGCTGCACTACATGTCAAAAAGCTAAGTCACGACTCAATCCTCATGGTTTATATATGCCTTTGCCTGTACCTAGTGTTCCTTGGGAGGATATATCTATGGACTTTGTTTTAGGTTTACCTCGAACAAAGAAGGGGAGGGATAGCATATTTGTTGTCGTGGATAGATTCTCGAAAATGGCACACTTTATACCATGTCATAAAAGCGATGATGCTGTTAATGTTGCTGATTTGTTCTTTCGTGAAATTATTCGCTTGCATGGTGTGCCAAATACTATTGTTTCAGATCGCGATACTAAATTTCTTAGCCACTTTTGGAGATGTTTATGGGCTAAGTTGGGGACTAAACTGCTTTTTAGTACTACTTGTCACCCCCAAACTGATGGACAAACTGAAGTAGTCAATAGAACATTGTCTACTATGCTTAGGGCTGTTTTGAAGAATAATAAAAAAATGTGGGAGGAATGCTTGCCTCATATTGAATTTGCTTATAATCGTTCATTGCATTCTACTACTAAGATGTGCCCTTTTGAAGTTGTGTATGGTTTCCTACCTCGTGCACCTATTGATTTGTTGCCTCTTCCATCTTCGGAGAAGGTTAATTTTGATGCTAAAGAACGTGCTGAATTGATTTTAAAAATGCATGAGTTAACTAAGGAAAACATTGAGCGTATGAATGCTAAATATAAACTTGCTGGAGATAAGGGTAGAAAACATGTTGTGTTTGCACCTGGAGATCTTGTTTGGTTACATTTGCGTAAGGATAGATTTCCTCATTTGCGCAAATCAAAGCTAATGCCACGTGCTGCTGGTCCCTTTAAGGTGTTGGAGAAAGTAAATGATAATGCATATAAACTTGAGTTGCCTGCAGATTTTGGGGTTAGTCCCACTTTTAACATTGCAGATTTGAAGCCTTATTTGGGTGAGGAAGATGAGCTTTCGTCGAGGACGACTTCATTTCAAGAAGGGGAGGATGATGAGGACATCAATACCATTGTTACACCCACAGCCCCTACTGCTACATATACTGGACCAATTACTAGAGCTCGCGCACGCCAATTAAATTATCAGGTACTTTCGTTTCTTGGTAATGATTCTAATGTTCATGAGAATATGATGCTGCCTAAATTGGATACATTTGTTTTGCTTACAAATGAAGGGCCTAGCTTGGAGAAGGATGGACATTGGAGCAAGAGCAAGCATGGAGATGATGCCATGCGCAAGGGGAACCAGAACGGAGTTACAAGTGATGATTTCAGGACTTTGAAGCCACCATAAGAGTGCATGAAGCCTTGGACGAAATATACAAGATGCCACTTCATAAATTTTGTCCAGAGGCTATTATAGGTGCTGCTTCACCTTATTATTGGGCCAGGCCCATGTAATTTCGAAATACATAAGTATAGGCTATTTTTAGAGTCCGTATGTGTGGGGAAACAAGAGATAGGGTTGATTTCGGACCCCTCCAACAAGGGCCACGAAATTCCCTCCCTCTTCCTCCATATATACAGCCCTTAGGGCGCCGTTTAGACTTTGGGGTTTTGTTTAGATTAAAAGTTCGCCATAGCTGCAACTTCGCGTACTTCGTTTGTGTTCAACGACCAGACAAAGGCGTCACAGAACCCCACCTTGATCAATAAAGCTTTCATCTAATATTCGCAATATCCAGATTGCAATCTCAGTTTCTTGCTTGTTCTTCATTTGCTCGCAGGAAACAGACCCTCGTGGTCAGGTTGATCGTGCTCCGGCGTGGTCAATAACCTCTCGGAGTTGGTTTAGCGATTGCTAAGGCGCGACGTCCTCGCACGTTCGTAGTCGGATCGTCAAAGTCGACTTCCACCAAAGCGAAATCCATCATCTCATCGAAAGACGGGACACCTTTGCCTCTATCAGCGCATCGGGCGGCTTTGCTGGTCTTGTTTTACCATTGTCGAAATGTCTTGTAAACCGGGATTCCGAGTCTGATCGGGTCTTCCTGGGAGAAGGTCTATTCCTGCGTTGATCGCGAGAGCTTGTCATGGGCTAAGTTGGGACACCCCTGCAGGGTATAAACTTTCGAGAGCCGTGCCCGCGGTTATGTGGCAGATGGGAATTTGTTAATGTCCGGTTGTAGACAACTTGACACCTGATCCGAATTAAAACGCATCAACCGTGTGTGTAGCCGTGATGGTCTCTTCTCGGCGGAGTCCGGGAAGTGAACACGGTTTCTGGGTTATGTTTGACGTAAGTAGGTGTTCAGGATCACCTCTTGATCATTGCAAGCTTCACGACCGTTTCGCTTGCTCTCTTCTCGCTCTTATTTGCGTTGGTTAGCCACCATATCATGCTTAGTCGCTGCTGCAACCTCACCACTTCACCCCTTCCTTTCCCATTAAGCTTTGCTAGTCTTGATACCCATGGTAATGGGATTGCTGAGTCCTCGTGGCTCACAGATTACTACAACAACAGTTGCAGGTACAGGTTATGCGATGATCTTGACGTGAGAGCGATGCTTGCGTGAGTTGAGTTCTTCTTCTGCTTCTTCGATCAAGGGATAGGTTCCAGGTCGGCAGCCTGGGCTAGCAGGGTGGATGTCATTTGAGCTTCTGTTTGTGTTTCATCCGTAGTCGGATGTTGTTCTTGTATGTTGTATTGTTGTATTCATGTGACATGGTATGTATTGGTTGTATCCCCATCTATTATGTAATGTTGATGTAATGATATCCACCTTGCAAAAGCGTCTTCAAGATGCGCTTCTATCCTTGGTGGGACCTTCGAGTTCCTTTAGGATAGGGTCGCATCTTGGGCGTGACACTATGCAAGCATGTTCCTTATTACTTGGTAGACCATGGCAATTTGATAAGAATTCTGTACACCATGGTAGAAACAATCATTATACTCTTGTTCATAAGGATAAAAATATTACTTTGCTTCCTATGACTCCTGATTCCATTTTGAAAGATGATATTAATAGAGCTATTAAAGCAAAACAGGAGAACAATAAGAGAGAAAATCAGATTGTGGCAAAAGAATTTGAGCAACAAATGAAGCCTAATAGTAAACCATCTAGTGTTGCTTCTGAAATTAAATTGAAAAGTGCATGTTTACTTGCCACTAAATCTGATATTGATGAGCTAGATTTCAGCAAATCTATTTGCTATGCTTTTGTGTGCAAAGAGGCATTATTTTCATTTGAGGACTTGCCTTCCTCTTTGCCTCCTACTGTCACTAACATTTTGCAGGAGTTCGCTGACGTCTTTCCACAAGATGTGCCACCGAGATTACCTCCTACTCGAGGGATTGAGCATCAGATTGACTTAATTCCTGGTGCATCATTACCCAACCGTGCACCATACCGTACCAATCCAGAGGAGACGAAGGAGATTATACGTCAAGTACAGGAGCTGCTTGACAAAGGTTATATACGCGAAGCCCTTAGTCCTTGTACTGTTCCTATTATTCTAGTGCCGAAAAAGGATGGTTCATCACGTATGTGTGTTGATTGTAGAGGCATTAATAATATTACTATTCGTTATCGTCATCCTATTCCTAGGTGATAGAGGCTAAGGTGTCCCGTCTTTCGATGAGATGATGGATATCGCTTTGGTGGAAGTCGACTTTGACGATCCGACTACGAATGTGCGAGGACGTCGCGCCTTAGCAATCGCTAAACCAACTCCGAGAGGTTATTGACCACGCCGGAGCACGATCAACCTGACCACGAGGGTCTGTTTCCTGCGAGCAAACGAAGAACAAGCAAGAAACTAAGATTGCAATCTGGATATTGCGAATATAAGATGAAAGCTTTATTGATCAAGGTGGGGTTCTGTGACGCCTTTGTCTGGTCGTTGAACACAAACGAAGTACGCGAAGTTGCAGCTATGCCGAACTTTTAATCTAAACAAAACCCAAAGTCTAAACGGTGCCCTAAGGGCTGTATATATGGAGGAAGAGAGGGGGAATTTCGTGGCCCTTGGTGGAGGGGTCCGAAATCAACCCTATCTCTTGTTTCCCCACACATACGGACTCTAAAAATAGCCTATACTTATGTATTTCGAAATTACATGGGCCTGGCCCAATAAAAAAGGTGACGCAGCACCTATAATAGCCTCGGGACGAAATTTATGAAGTGGCATCTTGTATATTTCGTCCAAGGCTTCATGCACCCATTATGGTGGCTTCAAAGTCCTGAAATCATCACTTGTAACTCCGTTCTTGTTCCCCTTGCGCATGGCATCATCTCCATGCTTGTTCTTGCTCCAATGTTCATCCTTCTCCAAGCTAGGCCCTTCATTTGTAAGCAAAACAAATGTATCCAATTTAGGCAGCATCATATTCTCATGAACATTAGAATCATTACCAAGAAACGAAAGTACCTGATAATTTAATTGGCGTGCGCGAGCTCTAGTAATTGGTCCCGTATATGTAGCGGTAGGGGCTGTGGGTGTAACAATGGTATTGATGTCCGCATCACTAGGCTAGATGATATGCTTCATGAATTGAGTGGTTCTACAATATTCTCCAAAGTTGATTTGCGTAGTGGATACCATCAAATTCGTATGAAATTGGGAGAGGAATGGAAAACTGCATTTAAAACTAAGTTTGGATTATATGAGTGGTTAGTCATGCCTTTTGGGTTAACTAATGCACCTAGTACTTTCATGAGATTAATGAAGAAGTTTTACATGCTTTTATTGGACGATTTGTGGTAGTCTATTTTGATGATATACTGATTTACAGCAGATCTTTAGAGGAACATTTGGAACATTTACGTGTTGTTTTTATTGCTTTACGTGATGCACGTTTGTTTGGTAACCTTGGGAAGTGCACCTTTTGCACCGACTGAGTATCTTTTCTTGGCTATGTTGTTACTCCACAGGGAAGTGAAGTTGATAAAGCCAAGATTGAAGCTATTGAGTGTTGGTCGCAGCCCAAAACGGTCACACAAGTGAGGAGTTTTCATGGCCTCGCAGGATTCTGTTGGCGTTTTGTGAGAGATTTCAGCACCATTGTTGCACCTCTCAACGAGCTTACAAAGAAGGATGTGCCTTTTCTTTGGGGTACCGCACAGGAAGAAGCCTTCACGGTTCTGAAAGATAAGTTGACACATGCTCCTTTACTCCAACTTCCTAATTTTAATAAGACTTCTGAGCTTGAATGTGATGCTAGTGGAATTGGATTAGGAGGTGTGTTATTACAAGATGGCAAACCTGTTGCATATTTTTCTGAAAAATTGAGTGGGCCTAGTCTGAATTATTCTACTTATGATAAAGAATTATATGCTCTTGTTCGGACTTTAGAAACATGGCAACATTATTTATGGCCCAAAGAATTTGTTATACACTCTGATCATGAATCTTTGAAACATATTAAAAGTCTAGCTAAACTGAATCGTAGATATGCTAAATGGGTTGAATTCATTGAGACTTTCCCTTATGTCATTAAACACAAGAAGGGTAAAGAAAATGTTATTGTTGATGCATTATCTCGTCGCTATACTATGCTTTCACAACTTGACTTCAAAATATTTGGTTTGGAGACCATCAAAGATCAATATGTGCATGATGCTGATTTTAAAGATGTATCGCAGAATTATAACGAAGGTAGAACATGGAACAAGTTCGTCGTTAATGATGGCTTTGTGTTCCGTGCTAACAAGCTATGCATTCTAGCTAGCTCCATTCGTATTTTGTTGTTGCAGGAGGCGCATGGAGGAGGATTAATGGGACACTTTGGCATGAAGAAGACGAAGGACGTACTTGCTACACATCTTATATTCGCAATATCCAGATTGCAATCTAAGTTTCTTGCTTGTTCTTTGTTTGCCTGCAGGAAACAGACCTTCGTGGTCAGGTTGATCGTGCTCCAGCGTGGTCAATAACCTCTCGGAGTTGGATTAGCGATTGCCAAGGCGCGACATCCTCGCACATTCATAGTTGGATCGTCAAAGTCGACTTCCTCCAAAACGAAATCCACCATCTCATTGAAAGACGGGACACCTTTGCCTCTATCATAGTGCCTCTAGCATCCATATGACATAGAACCCGGGCCGACATGACTAGTCGTAAACCCAAGGTGGACTAACTTACAGGGACAGGCATACATGACCCAGCAACGAACGTGTCGATCAACAATGTATGAACCCAAGTCGTAGCAAGCTACAAGGACTTAAATGAACAACGCGTCACATTTCCCCAAAGGGGCAGACACAGGAACGAAGAAGGACACATGCCGACTAGCCTAAGTGTTCCGGAGCAGTAGAAAGCTACCATGGCTCAGTGGAAGCACTAGGAGACATTTCTAGGTAAGAGAGGCTACCAAGAATAAACAACTAGGTTGTCGGATCCCACGGATACCAAGCATTTCAATAATCATACAAACAATATGCTCGATATGTGCAAATACCACATGGCATGACAGACTCTGCAACTCAATATATTTATTCAATAGGCTCCGAGGAGTCAAGTATTACAATCATGGGTCTCATGACCCAACATTCAGAGCATACAAACAATAAGCACATGCGGAAGTGATGCGGAGCATCCTACGGTCATCCCCATGGACCTACCTTCGTCTCATCAAGAGCCAAGAGGACCTATGACACGAGCACGAGCTAGAGCTCTCGAGAACGAGGTGACTTCTTTCCTTAGTGATATCACATACGATCCACTCGGGACATGGCTACTACCTCAATCCAGAATGTTGTGCATGATTAGGTACCAAGAGGACCATCCCGAGGATGTACATGAAGATGGTCAAGACCCCATGTCCATGGAAGAAGAGAACCAATGGAAGAAGGCGAGAACAGCCTCCAGGCACCGGACATCCGGCCAGGACCCCGGACATCCGGCCCCTGGAGATCCACAAGGCCAGGCATCTGTAGAAGAAGCTATAGGGACCGGACATCCGGCGTCCTGCCAGGACATCCGACCCCCGCCGGAAATCCGTCCTAAATCCCGGACATCCGGCACTCGCGTCCAGGGAGCACAGAAGCTTGCCCCGTCAGCCCGGACATCCGGCGTTCGCCCCGGACATCCGACGCATAGCGAAGCCATGGACATCTGGCCCGTCCGAGCGGACATCCGGCGTCGCCTATCCAGTGAACAGAAGCGTCAACTCCACTGGCCCGGATATCCGGCCCCTCTAGCCCGGACATCCGGCACCTCGTGAGCGCCCGGACATCTGGCCCGTCGCCCGGACATCCGGCGCCCTCTGCCTGCGCGCAGCTCCTTTGGGCCGTGACCCATGTACCCCTTCGCCCTTTGATTATATATACTCCCTCATCACGTACGTTTTAGGGTTAGCATTGGTTTAGCTCATATTTTGTGTGAGAGCCTTGCTCATCCACTTGGTTACTTCTCCTCGGAGCTCACGACCTCTTCGGAGAAGATCCCCCAAGCGGATTCAAGACCGCTTCTAGGGAAGACCATCAAGACCTTCTCACGGAGAAGAACATCTACTCGTGTATCTTTCCTTTGTTGATTTTGAATCTTGTGCTACCTTATGTGTTCGGTGATCTAGCCCTTGTGTGGTTTAGTGATTCTCTCGTTTCTCTCGTGTTTTCCACTTTGTGTTTTCCGCGCGTTCTTCGTGTTTCCCTGTAGGATCCACTCCAAACGTGAAAGATCGGCCCCTAGGGTTCCGCCCTACATCATCTTGGTATCATGAGCCACGTTGATCACGTTTTTTGAGCCCTACCCCGTGTTTTCTAGCTTGATTTTGTTGTTTTCGTCCTAAATCCGAAAATCCCCACCAAAAATAGCTCCAAATTTTTTTTGTGATTTGTTGGTGTGATGAAGTTTTGTTGGATTTGATCCACGGATCTGCTTTGCATCAAGTTGTTCTAGCTTTTCCCCATCTCTTCCGCGATTTCCATCCACCAATTTGTCCGAATTATGCCCCAGAGTTGCAATTTTTCCCGTGGAGTTCATCGTGTTCGTCCCCGATCCAGAGCCCGGACATCCGCCCCGTGTCCACTGGACATCCCGCAGCTGGCCCGGACATCCGGCCCTGGGAACAGCAACTCCATCCCCCACGTCCAGTTCTGCATACTTTCCCCGAATTTTGCCCCGGTGCCCACGTTTACTTCCGCAAACTCCTAACGTTTCCACAAACACCACCACCGCTCACCGCTACCTCCTATGTCGATTTTGACACGTTTTGGCCTTTGAGATTTTGAGTTGTGGTTCCCGTGTCCTATTGTGTTTCGGCTATATAGGTACGGTTCGACGTCACCATCACCACCGCTCATCTCCATCGACTAATCAACATCGCCAAGGACGGTAACCTCGACGACATCTTTGTCATGCCTTGCAATTGCATTGATACCCCACATGGCCTTACTTTTGTGTAGCTTACCCATCGAGACTAGCCATTGACTATTGCCGGCAACGTGACTTGTGCACATTAGTGATCATACTCCATAGCATACATACCATACCACCGTGGTGCATATCTTGGAATCAACTTGTGCGTCACAAAGTTGTCATAGCATACACAATTGCTCTCTTGGTTCGTAAAGTTTTGCATAAGAAAAGAGCTCAAAAGTGAAAGAGCCACCCAAGCTTTTAAGCAAGGAGGAAAGATAAGCAAAGAGCTTATAAGCAAGAACCATAGCATAATACTACATTAAGATTGTCACATAAGATCATCTTGGATCATAGCACCGAAATACCAAACATATTGCATACTTGGGATAGAGATCGTTGCATTTTTGCCTAGTAGGTTGTGCACAAGTTCAGTATCCGCCTATTGTGCAATCGTTCTAGCATCTCTCTAGTATTGTGCAACAAGAGCATTTTCGTGGATTCCACATTTTGGCTCACTTTCGGTTAGCACAATCCCATTTATCTATTTGCGTGTGTGTTTCCGTGTACCCTTACTTGCTTGGTCTACTTGTTGCATTTGCAAATTTGTGAATCTTTTCCAACATTATTGAATCTCACTTTCAATTGCTTCAAATTTTGTGCCACCATCCTAACCAGGCTCCACCATAAGCTTTTACTTGTGTAGGTGTGGGAAACGACAAGAATTGGTACCAATAGTGCTATTTCATTGTCCGCATTGGAGTGAACTTGATTCATCATCAACATCGGTCAAAGGTACATTGGTATAAGTTCTTCTCCTTTAGTATACTCCTTATAGTCTAGAATGGTCTGAATCTCTCTATTTAATCCACCCAGAAAACGTGCAAGCATAGCTTCATTCTCCTCAACAATACCACATCTAATCATGCCAGTCTGTAATTCCTGATAATATTCTTCTATAGAATTTTTTCCTTGTCTTAAGCGTTGTAATTTTTGAAGCAATTCACGTTGATAATATGGTGGAACCCAACGAGTACGCATAGCAGTTTTCAAAGCAGCCCAAGTAGCGGGAATAGGATATAATCTACAATGTTTAGACCACCATACACATGCAAAACTAGTGAAAGCACAAACAGCAGCAGCAACCCGTCTCTCCTCGGGATATTGTAAACATGTAAAACGTTGTTCAGTTTCTAACTCCCAAGTAAGATATATATCAGGAACATATCTACCCTCAAATGGTGGAATATTCAATTTCAGTTTAGGAATATGGACATCATCTCGTACCTGAGGTGGTGGTGCAGGCCTACCATTACGAATATATACCTGAGGTCGACCTGGTGGTGGTGGTGCTGGTGGCTGCACGTAGTGCTGATTTTGATCAACCTCATCCTCATAATCGCCCGCATACTCATCATCCTCCTGGGTACCAGCAGCAGCAGTAGCAGGGGCCAAAGAAGCATCAACAACATGAACAGCAGCACCAGAAGTTTGGCCATCCTCAATAGGAACACGCTTCGCTCGTCCATACTGATTCGAAAGGATGCGTTGTTGTTGTTGTTGTTGTTGTTGTTGGAGAGGTGCGTTAGGTGCAGCGGGTGGTGGTGGTGGAAGACGCGCGAGCAATTCACTAAACTTGTTATCGAGCTTTGTTTCGAACGTCTTCTCCATGCCATCTATCTTCTCCTTGGCCTCTTCAAATCTGTTTAGCACATCTTGCACCTGTCCACTCATCATTTGCTGAAATTTATCATGCAAATCCTTATTCGTCATGTTCTCCAAGTCAGTCTCGTTGGCTTGTGATCCTGGCATGGTTAGCAGCAATAGAAACACACAAGAATATGATCCTACAGACTACTAACAAGAGGTGGTGGTGGGTGTCACAAATCCGTCAAGCAAATCTCAAATTCTTACCAGTTCTTACCCAGCAGCAGGCGGTGATCGGCAACCGTTGTAGTCAAAAACTCTCAAAGCTTGGATAGAGCGATTACCAGGGAGAGTCAAACGCACGACGTAGATGTATGTGGAGCTGGGAAGGCTTATAATATGGTAGCAAAAAGGGTCAGCAATAATCAATTTAGAGATGCAAAGTTGAATAAACGCTCAACGACGGTACTGTGCTTGATAGAGGCAAAGGGTGTCCCGATCTTTCGATGAGATGATAACTATCGATTTGGTGAAGATGACTTTGACGATCCGACTATAAACGTGCACAACGTTGCGCCTTAACAATCGCTAAACCAACTCTGAGAGGTTATTGACCACGCCGGAGCACAATCAACCTGACCACGAAGGTCTATTCCTGCAAGCAATCGAAGAACAAGCAAGAATATGATAAAAGCAATCTGAATATTGCGAGTATATATGAAGTATTTATAAAGGTGGGGATCCGTAAGCGGTCTTGGTCTGGTCGTTGGACACAAACGAAGTACACGACGTTGCAATGGCTAACTTTTAACTAAACAAATCCCAAGGAAAAGCTACTAGATGGATCTACTTATATAGGAGCAAGGGGTGGCGGCCAAGGAGGTGGGAGGACGTCCCAAGGCAGCCTAAAACTAAATCTAGGTCGTACAAGGCCAATGGGCCCAAGTGGAGGTGATGTAACACCTTTGGACTTGTAGTTTGACTCGGATTCTGCTGCAGTATCAGATTGTTTCGTCCACAACTCAACGCTCCGGACGAATTTGAAGGTGATTCCAATTGGGTTGGAAAGTGCACGAAATCTAGTTTCCAACAAAAAAAGAATCACCCAATTCGGAGTCCGTATGAAAAACTTGTGTGCGTTTTGAGTCAGGTATGTCTGTGCAGTCCGAATCTGAATCCAGAACGTGAGAGACTTGGACTCTATCTTCTCTTGGGCCAAAAGTGACGTGAGAGAACTTTTTGGACAGCAAATAAACATCTCTTTCTTCCTTATCTTCATATGTGGATTGTACAAATGTCCCATACACCTGCAATTAGACAAAACACAAAAGTGTGTGAAGTATTTTTGTTCTGGATAACATAAATAGATTATTGAATAGTTTGCACTAGAAATTACCTGACAAATATGCATATATGCAATATTTTTGGTCATATCCAAGGTAGTCATGTCCTCATCATCCTCCCCTTCTTGAAAATAAAGCCGTCCTCGGCGGTTCTTAATCTGAAATGTGGCTAACAAAAGAGACAAGGTGTACATGTTGTATATGTATATGTCATCCATTTTTACTTCCCTTGATTTTTGCATATATGACACATGAATAGATGAGTAACTTGCATAGTTCATAAAATCTAAAGCCAAAAAATTAGCACAAGAAGTAGAAGGCATGAAAATATTGCAACTCAGTTTGCACATATAAGTGAAGCTCTTATTCATTTCAAAAGATTGACAATGTTCATCATTAAACCATCCCAACATTGGTGAATAAACATTACTTGCATCAAATTTACATGCTACAACATGCTTAAACAAGCAAATATGCAATAAGTCATTCAACACAGAATCATCACCAAGATTAGAGGTCATATCAAAATGATTAAACATTGGTTCTTTTGCATCAATAGTTAATTCAATGGGTGCACTCAAAATTGTTGGTATTTCAGTTGTTTGATCACATGGCAAAGTCAAATTATCAACGTAGTCCTCTAAAATAGGTGGTGTGATCAAAGTAGTGGGTAACTCATCAGATGGTGCATTCAAATTGACAATGCATTCATCATTCTCATGTAGAGATGGAAGATCAGTACTTTTGTCATTACCTCTTATGATCAACTCAGATGATGTAGCCACTCTCGAGGGCGATGTGTCACATGGTGGAGGTGATGTAGTCCTGACAACAACGGATGTGGTTGTCATAGTATGCCTAGTAGTTGAAGGAACAATCATATCAACTCTTGGAATGTGCACCGTGCGCTTGTTCTCCTCGTGGCCAACACATCGTTTTATTTCCTGTTCAGCTTTGCAAGCAAGATGAAACAAATGGTCCATAGGATAACACTCTTCATGAATTAGTATCTCTTGAATATCACGGTTTAATCCTCCCCAAAATCTATCCATAAAATCATCTTCACTTTCTTCTAAAGAGGAATGCAACAAGGTAGTTTGTAAATCATCATAATATTTTGTTACAGTTTCACTACCTTGTTTTAAGTGTTGCAACTTCTTAATCATGTCACGAGTATAATAAGCAGGGACGAAAGTATGTCGCATGGCAAGTTTCAATTCATCCCAAGTAGTAGGTATATAATCAGGGTGTAACCGACAATATTCACTCCACCAAACCAAAGCATAACCAGTGAAAGAACCAACCGCAACCTTAACCTTTTTATGTTCATCGAAATTATGGGAAGCAAATATATTTTTTATGTCGAACTCCCATTCAATATATAAAGCAGGTTTAAAACGGCCATTAAATGGTGGTATAGATACATTAACCTGATCATGTGCATTTGGATGTTTGTGCACCTCTCGTGACGGTTGTGGTATTTGCAAAGGTGGTGGCACGTCTCCCGCGATCGACAAAGCCCATGAATTGACTCTGGATCCTGTCATGATTAGTAGAACAACAAACAAAACCCAAAAATAATGTTCCTATAACTACTAGGATGTGGTGGTAAAACGCTCACAGTAAAGCAAATATCAATGTCTTACAAGTTCTTACCATGCAGCAGGCGGTGATCGGCAACTAGCGGTGTCAAGTAACTCCGAATATTGAGTAAAGCGATTGCCAGGGGAGCGTACGTATACACGGTGTAGAAATATGTGGAGCTGGGTTAGCTATATATGGTAGCAAAAGATTAGCAATAATCAATTCAAAGATGCAATGTTGAATAAACGCTCAACGATGGTACTGTGCTGGTCCTAGGCTAGACCGGACTAGAGACGCGAGCCTAGAACACTAATGAGGTCACGGCGTAGCACAACTAGCATCAATGAAGGATACTAAGTAGCTCTTGACAGCAAGATATAAGTGAAGATCTCAACGGCAGTGAGGATAATGATGAAAAACAACTGCCAAGCAGGATATACAACAACTTTGTCTCCAACTTTCCTCTGAAAAAGTTTGTGCCGATTTTTTTGATTTTTTTCTCCTTTTTTTCTCTGACTTTTTTTCTCTTTTTTTCTCGTTTTTTTCTCTCTTTTTTTCTCCCTCTTTCCAAAACAAACTAGATAAGACGCAGATTGGATCAAGCGAAGATGTGAACGATCTCAACTATTATTATGACAATGAATGGTGGGTAGCACGTGGTGGAAATTGATGGATGGGTGGTGGACAGCGGAAGAGATAATGATGCAGCGGTGGCGTGACTAATGTGAACAGAACTCGAAACTCTAAACGAACTAGACACTAAGACCAGCAACTCGACACGACGATGCAACCGATAATTCAACTATGCAAGCAATGAAAAGAAAATTGCAAAGGCTCAGACTGGCTTGGACCAAGGATGAATAGATCTAACTCTTTTTTGTGGCTTTTTCTTGGACAATAGGTAAGAAAATAAATCTAATCTAGGAAAACTGGAAATTCTCACCGAGCAACCTGAAAACTGATACCACTTGATAGAGGCAAAGGGTGTCCCGATCTTTCGATGAGATGATAACTATCGATTTGGTGAAGATGACTTTGACGATCCGACTACAAACGTGCACGACGTTGCGCCTTAGCAATCGCTAAACCAACTCTGAGAGGTTATTGACCACGCCGGAGCACAATCAACCTGACCACGAAGGTCTATTCCTGCAAGCAATCGAAGAACAAGCAAGAATATGATAAAAGCAATCTGAATATTGCGAGTATATATGAAGTATTTATAAAGGTGGGGATCCGTAAGCGGTCTTGGTCTGGTCGTTGGACACAAACGAAGTACACGAAGTTGCAATGGCTAACTTTTAACTAAACAAATCCCAAGGAAAAGCTACTAGATGGATCTACTTATATAGGAGCAAGGGGTGGCGGCCAAGGAGGTGGGAGGACGTCCCAAGGCAGCCTAAAACTAAATCTAGGTCGTACAAGGCCAATGGGCCCAAGTGGAGGTGATGTAACACCTTTGGACTTGTAGTTTGACTCGGATTCTGCTGCAGTATCAGATTGTTTCGTCCACAACTCAACGCTCCGGACGAATTTGAAGGTGATTCCAATTGGGTTGGAAAGTGCACGAAATCTAGTTTCCAACAAAAAAAGAATCACCCAATTCGGAGTCCGTATGAAAAACTTGTGTGCGTTTTGAGTCAGGTATGTCTGTGCAGTCCAAATCTGAATCCAGAACGTGAGAGACTTGGACTCTATCTTCTCTTGGGCCAAAAGTGACGTGAGAGAACTTTTTGGACAGCAAATAAACATCTCTTTCTTCCTTATCTTCATATGTGGATTGTACAAATGTCCCATACACCTGCAATTAGACAAAACACAAAAGTGTGTGAAGTATTTTTGTTCTGGATAACATAAATAGATTATTGAATAGTTTGCACTAGAAATTACCTGAAAAATATGCATATATGCAATATTTTTGGTCATATCCAAGGTAGTCATGTCCTCATCAGTGCTGGTCCTAGGCTAGACTGTGCTAGAGACGCGAGCCTAGAACACCAACAAAATCACGGCGCGACACGTAAACAAGGGAAAAGCACACTCTGGAACTCTTTTTTTCGCTCTTTTTTTTTGCGCTCCTTTTTTTTGCGCTCCTCTTTTTTTTTGCGAAAAATCACGATAATGGCGAGTGTCTCAAAACTCTACCCTCGTCAAACTGATAGGATGGGCACGAAAAAAAAATTTCACTTTTTTTTTTTGGAAATTAGGGCAGCGACGACGAAAAAGTGCGACCAAAAAATCACTATGATGGCACGTGGCTCAAAAGACCCAGAAAAGCCTAAAAATAGGATAGGGAAAAAAATTTGCCCGTGAAAATTTTGGCCTAAAAACTGCCCGGGGGTCTCCAGACACTTTTTTTTTCCGAGACCTACGCAGGCAAGGAAACACGAATCGGAATTTAGATTGATCTCAAGAACAAACCTAATATGAGAAGAACTCGGATTGGTGGTGGATATATGGTTGTGGTATATGGCAGCGGTGGTGGTATATGGTAGCGGTGGTGGTATATGGATACAGATTGGTGGTGGTATATGGATACGGATTGGTAGTGGTATATGGATATGGATTCAGAGCGGTGGCGGATAAGCAAAAGTGGTAGATGGGCGATGATGATGATGCGGCGGCGGCGTGACAACTTATGACCAGAATTCGAAACTCTAAAAGACTAGACTCTAAGACCAGCAACTTGACACGATGATGCAACCGCAAATTCAACAAAGCAAAAATCCTAAAAAGATTATGCAAAGGCTCAGATTGGTTCGGATATGATGAACTAACCCTAATTTTTTTTTGTGGCTTTTTCGTGGACTGTAGGTATGAAGAACAGACTCGATCTAATCTACGAAAAACTGTAAAATCTCACCGAGCAACCTGGAAATCTGATACCACTTGATAGAGGCTAAGGTGTCCCGTCTTTCGATGAGATGATGGATATCGCTTTGGTGGAAGTCGACTTTGACGATCCGACTACGAACGTGCGAGGACGTCGCGCCTTAGCAATCGCTAAACCAACTCCGAGAGGTTATTGACCACGCCGGAGCACGATCAACCTGACCACGAGGGTCTGTTTCCTGCGAGCAAACGAAGAACAAGCAAGAAACTAAGATTGCAATCTGGATATTGCGAATATAAGATGAAAGCTTTATTGATCAAGGTGGGGTTCTGTGACGCCTTTGTCTGGTCGTTGAACACAAACGAAGTACGCGAAGTTGCAGCTATGCCGAACTTTTAATCTAAACAAAACCCAAAGTCTAAACGGTGCCCTAAGGGCTGTATATATGGAGGAAGAGAGGGGGAATTTCGTGGCCCTTGGTGGAGGGGTCCGAAATCAACCCTATCTCTTGTTTCCCCACACATACGGACTCTAAAAATAGCCTATACTTATGTATTTCGAAATTACATGGGCCTGGCCCAATAAAAAAGGTGACGCAGCACCTATAATAGCCTCGGGACGAAATTTATGAAGTGGCATCTTGTATATTTCGTCCAAGGCTTCATGCACCCATTATGGTGGCTTCAAAGTCCTGAAATCATCACTTGTAACTCCGTTCTTGTTCCCCTTGCGCATGGCATCATCTCCATGCTTGTTCTTGCTCCAATGTTCATCCTTCTCCAAGCTAGGCCCTTCATTTGTAAGCAAAACAAATGTATCCAATTTAGGCAGCATCATATTCTCATGAACATTAGAATCATTACCAAGAAACGAAAGTACCTGATAATTTAATTGGCGTGCGCGAGCTCTAGTAATTGGTCCCGTATATGTAGCGGTAGGGGCTGTGGGTGTAACAATGGTATTGATGTCCGCATCACTAGGCTAGATGATATGCTTGATGAATTGAGTGGTTCTACAATATTCTCCAAAGTTGATTTGCGTAGTGGATACCATCAAATTCGTATGAAATTGGGAGAGGAATGGAAAACTGCATTTAAAACTAAGTTTGGATTATATGAGTGGTTAGTCATGCCTTTTGGGTTAACTAATGCACCTAGTACTTTCATGAGATTAATGAAGAAGTTTTACATGCTTTTATTGGACGATTTGTGGTAGTCTATTTTGATGATATACTGATTTACAGCAGATCTTTAGAGGAACATTTGGAACATTTACGTGTTGTTTTTATTGCTTTACGTGATGCACGTTTGTTTGGTAACCTTGGGAAGTGCACCTTTTGCACCGACTGAGTATCTTTTCTTGGCTATGTTGTTACTCCACAGGGAAGTGAAGTTGATAAAGCCAAGATTGAAGCTATTGAGTGTTGGCCGCAGCCCAAAACGATCACACAAGTGAGGAGTTTTCATGGCCTCGCAGGATTCTGTTGGTGTTTTGTGAGAGATTTCAGCACCATTGTTGCACCTCTCAACGAGCTTACAAAGAAGGATGTGCCTTTTCGTTGGGGTACCGCACAGGAAGAAGCCTTCACGGTTCTGAAAGATAAGTTGACACATGCTCCTTTACTCCAACTTCCTAATTTCAATAAGACTTCTGAGCTTGAATGTGATGCTAGTGGAATTGGATTAGGAGGTGTGTTAACAAGATGGCAAACCTGTTGCATATTTTTCTGAAAAATTGAGTGGGCCTAGTCTGAATTATTCTACTTATGATAAAGAATTATATGCTCTTGTTCGGACTTTAGAAACATGGCAACATTATTTATGGCCCAAAGAATTTGTTATACACTCTGATCATGAATCTTTGAAACATATTAAAAGTCTAGCTAAACTGAATCGTAGATATGCTAAATGGGTTGAATTCATTGAGACTTTCCCTTATGTCATTAAACACAAGAAGGGTAAAGAAAATGTTATTGTTGATGCATTATCTCGTCGCTATACTATGCTTTCACAACTTGACTTCAAAATATTTGGTTTGGAGACCATCAAAGATCAATATGTGCATGATGCTGATTTTAAAGATGTATCGCAGAATTATAACGAAGGTAGAACATGGAACAAGTTCGTCGTTAATGATGGCTTTGTGTTCCGTGCTAACAAGCTATGCATTCTAGCTAGCTCCATTCGTATTTTGTTGTTGCAGGAGGCGCATGGAGGAGTGATAGAGGCAAAGGTGTCCCGTCTTTCGATGAGATGATGGAAATCGCTTTGGTGGAAGTCGACTTTGACGATCGGACTACGAACGTGCGAGGACGTCGCGCCTTAGCAATCGCTAAACCAACTCCGAGAGGTTATTGACCACGCCGGAGCACGATCAACCTGACCACGAGGGTCTGTTTCCTGCGAGCAAACGAAGAACAAGCAAGAAACTAAGATTGCAATCTGGATATTGCGAATATAAGATGAAAGCTTTATTGATCAAGGTGGGGTTCTGTGACGCCTTTGTCTGGTCGTTGAACACAAACGAAGTACGCGAAGTTGCAGCTATGGCGAACTTTTAATCTAAACAAAACCCAAAGTCTAAATGGTGCCCTAAGGGCTGTATATATGGAGGAAGAGAGGGGGAATTTCGTGGCCCTTGGTGGAGGGGTCCGAAATCAACCCTATCTCTTGTTTCCCCACACATACGGACTCTAAAAATAGCCTATACTTATGTATTTCGAAATTACATGGGCCTGGCCCAATAAAAAGGTGACGCAGCACCTATAATAGCCTCTGGACGAAATTTATGAAGTGGCATCTTGTATATTTCGTCCAAGGCTTCATGCACCCATTATGGTGGCTTCAAAGTCCTGAAATCATCACTTGTAACTCCGTTCTTGTTCCCCTTGCGCATGGCATCATCTCCATGCTTGTTCTTGCTCCAATGTTCATCCTTCTCCAAGCTAGGCCCTTCATTTGTAAGCAAAACAAATGTATCCAATTTAGGCAGCATCATATTCTCATGAACATTAGAATCATTACCAAGAAACGAAAGTACCTGATAATTTAATTGGCGTGCGCGAGCTCTAGTAATTGGTCCCGTATATGTAGCGGTAGGGGCTGTGGGTGTAACAATGGTATTGATGTCCGCATCACTAGGCTAGATGATATGCTTGATGAATTGAGTGGTTCTACAATATTCTCCAAAGTTGATTTGCGTAGTGGATACCATCAAATTCGTATGAAATTGGGAGAGGAATGGAAAACTGCATTTAAAACTAAGTTTGGATTATATGAGTGGTTAGTCATGCCTTTTGGGTTAACTAATGCACCTAGTACTTTCATGAGATTAATGAAGAAGTTTTACATGCTTTTATTGGACGATTTGTGGTAGTCTATTTTGATGATATACTGATTTACAGCAGATCTTTAGAGGAACATTTGGAACATTTACGTGTTGTTTTTATTGCTTTACGTGATGCACGTTTGTTTGGTAACCTTGGGAAGTGCACCTTTTGCACCGACTGAGTATCTTTTCTTGGCTATGTTGTTACTCCACAGGGAAGTGAAGTTGATAAAGCCAAGATTGAAGCTATTGAGTGTTGGCCGCAGCCCAAAACGATCACACAAGTGAGGAGTTTTCATGGCCTCGCAGGATTCTGTTGGTGTTTTGTGAGAGATTTCAGCACCATTGTTGCACCTCTCAACGAGCTTACAAAGAAGGATGTGCCTTTTCGTTGGGGTACCGCACAGGAAGAAGCCTTCACGGTTCTGAAAGATAAGTTGACACATGCTCCTTTACTCCAACTTCCTAATTTCAATAAGACTTCTGAGCTTGAATGTGATGCTAGTGGAATTGGATTAGGAGGTGTGTTAACAAGATGGCAAACCTGTTGCATATTTTTCTGAAAAATTGAGTGGGCCTAGTCTGAATTATTCTACTTATGATAAAGAATTATATGCTCTTGTTCGGACTTTAGAAACATGGCAACATTATTTATGGCCCAAAGAATTTGTTATACACTCTGATCATGAATCTTTGAAACATATTAAAAGTCTAGCTAAACTGAATCGTAGATATGCTAAATGGGTTGAATTCATTGAGACTTTCCCTTATGTCATTAAACACAAGAAGGGTAAAGAAAATGTTATTGTTGATGCATTATCTCGTCGCTATACTATGCTTTCACAACTTGACTTCAAAATATTTGGTTTGGAGACCATCAAAGATCAATATGTGCATGATGCTGATTTTAAAGATGTATCGCAGAATTATAACGAAGGTAGAACATGGAACAAGTTCGTCGTTAATGATGGCTTTGTGTTCCGTGCTAACAAGCTATGCATTCTAGCTAGCTCCATTCGTATTTTGTTGTTGCAGGAGGCGCATGGAGGAGTGATAGAGGCAAAGGTGTCCCGTCTTTCGATGAGATGATGGAAATCGCTTTGGTGGAAGTCGACTTTGACGATCGGACTACGAACGTGCGAGGACGTCGCGCCTTAGCAATCGCTAAACCAACTCCGAGAGGTTATTGACCACGCCGGAGCACGATCAACCTGACCACGAGGGTCTGTTTCCTGCGAGCAAACGAAGAACAAGCAAGAAACTAAGATTGCAATCTGGATATTGCGAATATAAGATGAAAGCTTTATTGATCAAGGTGGGGTTCTGTGACGCCTTTGTCTGGTCGTTGAACACAAACGAAGTACGCGAAGTTGCAGCTATGGCGAACTTTTAATCTAAACAAAACCCAAAGTCTAAATGGTGCCCTAAGGGCTGTATATATGGAGGAAGAGAGGGGGAATTTCGTGGCCCTTGGTGGAGGGGTCCGAAATCAACCCTATCTCTTGTTTCCCCACACATACGGACTCTAAAAATAGCCTATACTTATGTATTTCGAAATTACATGGGCCTGGCCCAATAAAAAGGTGACGCAGCACCTATAATAGCCTCTGGACGAAATTTATGAAGTGGCATCTTGTATATTTCGTCCAAGGCTTCATGCAGTCTTATGGTGGCTTCAAAGTCCTGAAATCATCACTTGTAACTCCGTTCTGGTTCCCCTTGCGCATGGCATCATCTCCATGCTTGCTCTTGCTCCAATGTCCATCCTTCTCCAAGCTAGGCCCTTCATTTGTAAGTAAAACAAATGTATCCAATTTAGGCAGCATCATATTCTCATGAACATTAGAATCATTACCAAGAAACGAAAGTACCTGATAATTTAATTGGCGTGCGCGAGCTCTAGTAATTGGTCCAGTATATGTAGCAGTAGGGGCTGTGGGTGTAACAATGGTATTGATGTCCTCATCATCCTCCCCTTCTTGAAATGAAGTCGTCCTCGACGGAAGCTCATTTTCCTCACCCAAATAAGGCTTCAAATCTGCAATGTTAAAAGTGGGACTAACCCCAAAATCTGCAGGCAGCTCAAGTTTATATGCATTATCATTTATTTTCTCTAACACCTTAAAGGGACCATCAGCACGTGGCATTAGCTTTGATTTGCGCAAATTAGGAAATCTATCTTTACGCAAATGTAACCAAACAAGATCTCCAGGTGCAAACACAACATGTTTTCTACCCTTATCTCCAGCAAGTTTATATTTAGCATTCATACGCTCAATGTTTTCCTTAGTTAACTCATGCATTTTTAAAATCAATTCAGAACGTTCTTTAGCATCAAAATTAACCTTCTCCGAAGATGGAAGAGGCAACAAATCAATAGGTGCACGAGGTAGGAAACCATACACAATTTCAAAAGGGCACATCTTAGTAGTAGAATGCAATGAACGATTATAAGCAAATTCAATATGAGGCAAGCATTCTTCCCACATTTTCTTATTATTCTTCAAAACAGCCCTAAGCATAGTAGACAATGTTCTATTGACTACTTCAGTTTGTCCATCAGTTTGGGGGTGACAAGTAGTACTAAATAGCAGTTTAGTCCCCAACTTAGCCCATAAACATCTCCAAAAGTGGCTAAGAAATTTAGTATCACGATCTGAAACAATAGTATTTGGCACACCATGCAAGCGAATAATTTCACGAAAGAACAAATCAGCAACATTAACAGCATCATCGCTTTTATGACATGGTATAAAGTGTGCCATTTTCGAGAATCTATCCACGACAACAAATATGCTATCCCTCCCCTTCTTTGTTCGAGGTAAACCTAAAACAAAGTCCATAGATATATCCTCCCAAGGAACACTAGGTACAGGCAAAGGCATATATAAACCATGAGGATTGAGTCGTGACTTAGCTTTTTGACATGTAGTGCAGCGAGCAACAAAACGCTCAACATCCCGTCTCATCTTTGGCCAAAAGAAATGTGTAGCTAGTACGTCCTCCGTCTTCTTCACGCCAAAGTGTCCCATTAATCCTCCCCCATGCGCCTCCTGCAACAGCAAAAGACGAACGGAGCTAGCTGGAATGCATAGCTTGTTAGCACGAAACACAAATCCATTGTTAACGACAAACTTGTTCCACATTCTTCCTTCTTTACAATTTTGCATTACATCTTTAAAATCAGCATCATGCACATATTGATCTTTGATGGTCTCCAAACCAAATATTTTGAAGTCAAGTTGTGAAAGCATAGTATAGCGACGAGACAATGCATCAACAATAACATTTTCTTTTCCCTTCTTGTGTTTAATGACATAAGGGAAAGTCTCAATGAATTCAACCCATTTAGCATGTCTACGATTCAGTTTAGCTTGACTTTTAATATGTTTCAAAGATTCATGATCAGAATGTATAACAAATTCTTTGGGCCATAAATAATGTTGCCATGTTTCTAAAGTCCGAACAAGAGCATATAATTCTTTATCATAAGTAGAATAATTCAGACTAGGCCCACTCAATTTTTCAGAAAAGTATGCAACAGGTTTGCCATCTTGTAATAACACACCTCCTAATCCAATTCCACTAGCATCATATTCAAGCTCAAAAGTCTTATTAAAATCAGGAAGTTGGAGTAAAGGAGCATGTGTCAACTTATCTTTCAATACCGAGAAGGCTTCTTCCTGTGCGGTACCCCACAGAAAAGGCACATCTTTCTTTGTAAGCTCATTGAGAGGTGCAGCAATGGTGCTGAAATCTCTCATAAAACGCCTATAGAATCCAGCGAGGCCAAGGAAACTCCTCACTTGTGTGACCGTTTTGGGCTGTGGCCAACTCTCAATAGCTTCAATTTTGGCTTTATCAACTTCAATTCCCTGTGGAGTAACAACATAGCCAAGAAAAGATACTCGGTCGGTGCAAAAGGTGCACTTTCCAAGGTTACCAAACAAACGTGCATCACGTAGAGCAATAAAAACAGCACGTAAATGTTCCAAATGTTCCTCCAAAGATTTGCTATAAATCAATATGTCATCAAAGTAAACTACCACAAATCGTCCAATGAAAGCACGTAAAACTTCGTTCATTAACCTCATGAAAGTACTAGGTGCATTAGTTAACCCAAAAGGCATGACTAACCACTCATATAATCCAAACTTAGTTTTAAATGCTGTTTTCCATTCATCTCCCAATTTCATACGAATTTGATGGTATCCACTACGCAAATCAACTTTGGAGAATATTGTAGAGCCACTCAATTCATCAAGCATATCATCTAGCCTAGGAATAGGATGACGATAACGAATAGTAATATTATTAATGCCTCTACAATCAACGCACATACGCGACGTACCATCCTTTTTCGGCACTAAAATGATAGGAACAGCACAAGGACTAAGGGATTCGCGTATATAACCTTTGTCGAGCAGTTCTTGTACTTGACGCATAATCTCCTTCGTCTCCTCTAGATTGGTACGGTATGGTGCACGGTTGGGTAATGATGCACCGGGAATTAAGTCAATTTGATGCTCAATCCCACGAATAGGTGGTAATCCCGGTGGCACGTCTTGTGGAAAGACGTCAGCGAACTCCTGCAAAATGTTAGTGACAGCAGGAGGCAAAGAGGAAGGCACGTCCTCGAATGAAAATAATGCCTCTTTGCACACAAAAGCATAGCAAACAGATTTGCTAAAATCTAGATCATCAATATCAGATTTGGTGGCAAATAAACATGCACTTTTCAATTTAATTTCAGAAGCAACACTAGATTGTTTATTATTATTAGGCTGCATTTGTTGCTCAAATTCTTTTGCCACAATCTGATTTTCACTCTTAGTTTTCTCTTGTTTTGCTTTATTAGCTCTATTAAGATCATCTTTCAAAATGGAATCAGGAGTCATAGGAAGCAAAGTAATATTTTTATCCTTATGAACAAGAGTATACTGATTGTTTCTACCATGGTGAATAGAATTTTTATCAAATTGCCATGGTCTACCAAGTAATAAGGAACATGCTTGCATAGGTACCACATCACAATCAACATAATCAGCATATGTAGAGATACTAAAATGCACACGAACAGTACGTGTTACCTTAACCTTGCCGCTGTTGTTGAACCATTGGATGTAGTAAGGATGTGGATGTGGTCTTGTGGTGAGAGATAGCTTCTCCACCATCTCCATGCTAGCCAAGTTGTTGCAACTCCCTCCATCTATGATCACGCGAACAGAACATTCCTTCACAACTCCCTTTGTATGGAACAAATTATGCCTCTGATTTTGCTCAGCTCGTGTAACCTGCACACTCAAAACACGTTGAGCAACTAAACATTCATACCTGTCAGCATCTTCAGGAGCCATGTATTGTGTCTCATGATCAGAATCTTCTCCACCGTGTTCGTCACGTGTAATAAGAGCCAAAGTCTCCTCATCATAGTCACTAGCGGACTCATACCCACCATCCTCAGTAACAATCATCACACGCTTAGAGGGGCATTCTCTCGCATAATGACCTCCACCCTTGCAACGTCGACAAATAATATCATGTGTTTGCCCTGTTGATGCCATGGATGAAGAAGAGCTCTTTGCAGGCCCAGAAGATGTGCTCTTGGCAGATAGTGGTGATTGTGCCTGCTTTATTGTATCACGGTTGGAGGTGGCAGCCGACGGAGGCGCCGGTGTAGCAGAACGTGTGGAAGTAGATGATGCACGTGGTGTCCATGATGAAGGTCGACCTGCAGAAAAGTTAGTCCGCGCCAATGCCTGTCGATCCTGCACTTCACGTTCAGCTTTACAAGCAAGATGGAATAAACGAGTGATATTAGTATACTCCTTATAATCTAGAATGGTCTGAATCTCTCTATTTAATCCACCCAGAAAACGTGCAAGCATAGCTTCATTCTCCTCAACAATACCACATCTAATCATGCCAGTTTGTAATTCCTGATAATATTCTTCTACAGAATTTTTTCCTTGTCTTAAGCGCTGTAATTTTTGAAGCAATTCACGTTGATAATATGGTGGAACCCAACGAGTACGCATAGCAGTTTTCAAAGCAGCCCAAGTAGCGGGAATAGGATATAATCTACAATGTTCAGACCACCATACACATGCAAAACTAGTGAAAGCACAAACAGCAGCAGCAACCCGTCTCTCCTCGGGATATTGTAAACATGTAAAACGTTGTTCAGTTTCTAACTCCCAAGTAAGATATATATCAGGAACATATCTACCCTCAAATGGTGGAATATTCAATTTCAGTTTAGAAATATGGACATCATCTCGTACCTGAGGTAGTGGTGCAGGCCTACCATTACGAATATATACCTGAGGTCGACCTGGTGGTGGTGGTGCTGGTGGCTGCACGTAGTGCTGATTTTGATCAACCTCATCCTCATAATCGCCCACATACTCATCATCCTCCTGGGTACCAGCAGCAGCAGTAGCAGGGGCCAAAGAAGCATCAACAACATGAACAGCAGCACCAGAAGTTTGGCCATCCTCAATAGGAACACGCTTCGCTCGTCCATACTGATTCGAAAGGATGCGTTGTTGTTGTTGTTGTCGTTGGAGAGGTGCGTTAGGTGCAGCGGGTGGTGGTGGTGGAAGACGCGCGAGCAATTCATTAAACTTGTTATCGAGCTTTGTTTCGAACGTCTTCTCCATGCCATCTATCTTCTCCATGGCCTCTTCAAATCTGTTTAGCACATCTTGCACCTGTCCACTCATCATTTGCTGAAATTTATCATGCAAATCCTTATTCGTCATGTTCTCCCAGTCAGTCTCGTCGGCTTGTGATCCTGGCATGGTTAGCAGCAATAGAAACACACAAGAATATGATCCTACAGACTACTAACAAGAGGTGGTGGTGGGTGTCACAAATCCGTCAAGCAAATCTCAAATTCTTACCAGTTCTTACCCAGCAGCAGGCGGTGATCGGCAACCGTTGTAGTCAAAAACTCTCAAAGCTTGGATAGAGCGATTACCAGGGAGAGTCAAACGCACGACGTAGATGTATGTGGAGCTGGGAAGGCTTATAATATGGTAGCAAAAAGGGTCAGCAATAATCAATTCAGAGATGCAAAGTTGAATAAACGCTCAACGACGGTACTGTGCTGGTCCTAGGCTAGACTGTGCTAGAGACGCGAGCCTAGAACACTAACAAAATCACGGCGCTGCACGTAAACAAGGGAAAAGCACACTCTGGTTTTTTTTCGCTCTTTTTTTTTGCGCTCTTTTTTTTTTGCGCTGCTCTTCTTTTTTTTTTTTTGCGAAAAATCACTATAATGGCGAGTGTCTCAAAACTCTTCCTAGGTCAAACTGACAGGATCGGCACGAAATTTTTTCGACCAATTTTTTTTTTTCGTTTTTTCGACTGCCCGGACCCAAAAACTGGAAACGGGTCAAAAAACACTTCCTATAATGGCACCTGTCTCAAAACACTCAGAAACACCTAAAAATAAGATAGGCAGAAATTTTTTCGAAAAATGCGTTTTCGAAAAATTTTGGGCCTAAACGGAGCGTGGTTTCCAGACGAAAAATTAGGTTTTTTTTTTTTTTCCGAAACCTACTCCGGCAAGGAAACACGAATCGGAAACTAGATGGATCCCGAAAACAAACCTAATAAGCAAGGAACTCGGATTGGTGGTGGATATATGGTTGTGGTATATGGCAGCGGTGGTGGTAGCGGTGGTAGTATATGGATATGGATCGGTGGTGGTATATGGACACGGATTGGTGGTGGTATATGGATACGGATTCGGAGTGGTGGTGGTAGATGGCAGGGGCGATGATGATGGTGCGGCGGCGGCGTGACAACTTATGACCAGAACTCGAAACTCTAAAAGACTAGACTCTAAGACCAGCAACTAGACCGACGATGCAACCGCAAATTCAACAAAGCAAAACCCTAAAAAGATTATGCAAAGGCTCAGATTGGTTCGGATATGATGAACTAACCCTAATTTTTTTTTGTGGCTTTTTCGTGGACTATAGGTATGAAGAACAGACTCGATCTAAACTACGAAAAACTGGAAAATCTCACCGAGCAACCTGGATATCTGATACCACTTGATAGAGGCAAAGGTGTCCCGTCTTTCGATGAGATGATGGAAATCGCTTTGGTGGAAGTCGACTTTGACGATCGGACTACGAACGTGCGAGGACGTCGCGCCTTAGCAATCGCTAAACCAACTCCGAGAGGTTATTGACCACGCCGGAGCACGATCAACCTGACCACGAGGGTCTGTTTCCTGCGAGCAAACGAAGAACAAGCAAGAAACTAAGATTGCAATCTGGATATTGCGAATATAAGATGAAAGCTTTATTGATCAAGGTGGGGTTCTGTGACGCCTTTGTCTGGTCATTGAACACAAACGAAGTACGCGAAGTTGCAGCTATGGCGAACTTTTAATCTAAACAAAACCCAAAGTCTAAACGGTGCCCTAAGGGCTGTATATATGGAGGAAGAGAGGGGGAATTTCGTGGCCCTTGGTGGAGGGGTCCGAAATCAACCCTATCTCTTGTTTCCCCACACATACGGACTCTAAAAATAGCCTATACTTATGTATTTCGAAATTACATGGGCCTGGCCCAATAAAAAGGTGACGCAGCACCTATAATAGCCTCTGGACGAAATTTATGAAGTGGCATCTTGTATATTTCGTCCAAGGCTTCATGCAGTCTTATGGTGGCTTCAAAGTCCTGAAATCATCACTTGTAACTCCGTTCTGGTTCCCCTTGCGCATGGCATCATCTCCATGCTTGCTCTTGCTCCAATGTCCATCCTTCTCCAAGCTAGGCCCTTCATTTGTAAGTAAAACAAATGTATCCAATTTAGGCAGCATCATATTCTCATGAACATTAGAATCATTACCAAGAAACGAAAGTACCTGATAATTTAATTGGCATGCGCGAGCTCTAGTAATTGGTCCAGTATATGTAGCAGTAGGGGCTGTGGGTGTAACAATGGTATTGATGTCCTCATCAAGGAGGATTAATGGGACACTTTGGCATGAAGAAGACGGAGGACGTACTTGCTACACATCTTATATTCGCAATATCCAGATTGCAATCTAAGTTTCTTGCTTGTTCTTTGTTTGCCTGCAGGAAACAGACCTTCGTGGTCAGGTTGATCGTGCTCCAGCGTGGTCAATAACCTCTCGGAGTTGGATTAGCGATTGCCAAGGCGCGACATCCTCGCACATTCATAGTTGGATCGTCAAAGTCGACTTCCTCCAAAACGAAATCCACCATCTCATTGAAAGACGGGACACCTTTGCCTCTATAATAGTGCCTCTAGCATCCATATGACATAGAACCCGGGCCGACATGACTAGTCGTAAACCCAAGGTGGACTAACTTACAGGGACAGGCATATATGACCCAGCAACGAACGTGTCGATCAACAATGTATGAACCCAAGTCGTAGCAAGCTACAAGGACTTAAATGAACAACGCGTCACATTTCCCCAAAGGGGCAGACACAGGAACGAAGAAGGACACACGCCGACTAGCCTAAGTGTTCCGGAGCAGTAGAAAGCTACCATGGCTCAGTGAGACATTTCTAGGTAAGAGAGGCTACCAAGAATAAACAACTAGGTTGTCGGATCCCACGGATACCAAGCATTTCAATAATCATACACACAATATGCTCGATATGTGCAAATACCACATGGCATGACAGACTCTGCAACTCGATGTATTTATTCAATAGGCTCCGAGGAGTCAAGTATTACAATCATGGGTCTCATGACCCAACATTCAGAGCATACAAACAATAAGCACATGCGGAAGTGATGCGGAGCATCCTACGGTCATCCCCATGGACCTACCTTCGTCTCATCAAGAGCCAAGAGGACCTATGACACGAGCACGAGCTAGAGCTCTCGAGAACGAGGTGACTTCTTTCCTTAGTGATATCACATACGATCCACTCGGGACATGGCTACTACCTCAATCCAGAATGTTGTGCATGATTAGGTACCAAGAGGACCCTCCCGAGGATGTACATGAAGATGGTCAAGACCCCATGTCCATGGAAGAAGAGATGATGAGGACATGACTACCGATGATGAGGACATGACTACCTTGGATATGACCAAAAATATTGCATATATGCATATTTGTCAGGTGATTTCTAGTGCAAACTATTCAATAATCTATTTATGTTACCCAGAACAAAAATACTTCACACACTTTTGTGTTTTGTCTAATTGCAGGTGTATGGGACATTTGTACAATCCACATATGAAGATAAGGAAGAAAGAGATGTTTATTTGCTGTCCAAAAAGTTCTCTCACGTCACTTTTGGCCCAAGAGAAGATAGAGTCCAAGTCTCTCACGTTCTGGATTCAGATTCGGACTACACAGATGTACCTGACTCAAAACGCACACAAGTTTTTCATACGGACTCCATCTAGTAGCTTTTCCTTGGGATTTGTTTAGTTAAAAGTTAGCCATTGCAACTTCGTGTGCTTCGTTTGTGTCCAACGACCAGACCAAGACCACTTTTCGGATCCCCACCTTTATCAATACTTCATATATACTTGCAATATTCAGATTGCTTTTATCATATTCTTGCTTGTTCTTCGATTGCTTGCAGGAATAGACCTTCGTGGTCAGGTTGATTGTGCTCCGGCATGGTCAATAACCTCTCAGAGTTGGTTTAGCGATTGCTAAGGCGCAACGTCGTGCACGTTTGTAGTCGGATCGTCAAAGTCATCTTCACCAAATCGATAGTTATCATCTCATCGAAAGATCGGGACACCCCCGCCTCTATCAAGTGGTATCAGTTTTCAGGTTGCTCGGTGAGAATTTCTAGTTTTCCTAGATTAGATTTATTTTCTTACCTATTGTCCAAGAAAAAGCCACAAAAAAGAGTTAGATCTATTCATCCTTGGTCCAAGCCAGTCTGAGCCTTTGCAATTTTCTTTTCATTGCTTGCATAGTTGAATTATCGGTTGCATCGTCGTGTCGAGTTGCTGGTCTTAGTGTCTAGTTCGTTTAGAGTTTCGAGTTCTGTTCACATTAGTCACGCCACCGCTGCATCATTATCTCTTCCGCTGTCCACCACCCATCCATCAATTTCCACCACATGCTACCCACCATTCATTGTCATAATAATAGTTGAGATCGTTCACATCTTCACTTGTTCCAATCTGCATCTTATCTAGTTTGTTTTGGAAAGAGGGAGAAAAAAAGAGAGAGAAAAAACGAGAGAAAAAAAAAGAGAAAAAAAAGTCAGAGAAAAAAAAGGAGAAAAAAAATCAAAAAAATCGGCACAAACTTTTTCAGAGGAAAGTTGGAGACAAAGTTGTTGTATATCCTGCTTGGCAGTTGTTTTTCATCATTATCTTCACTGCTGTTGTGATCTTCACTTATATATTGCTGTCAAGAGCTACTTAGTATCCTTCATTGATGCTAGTTGTGCTACGCCGTGACCTCATTAGTGTTCTAGGCTCGCGTCTCTAGTCCGGTCTAGCCTAGGACCAGCACAGTACTGTCGTTGAGCGTTTATTCAACATTGCATCTTTGAATTGATTATTGCTAATCTTTTGCTACCATATATAGCCAACCCAGCTCCACATATTTCTACACCGTGTATACGTACGCTCCCCTGGCAATCGCTTTACTCAATATTCGGAGTTACTTGACACCGCTAGTTGCCGATCACCGCCTGCTGCATGGTAAGAACTTGTAAGACATTGATATTTGCTTTACTGCGAGCGTTTTACCACCACATCCTAGTAGTTATAGGAACATTATTTTTGGGTTTTGTTTCTTGTTCTACTAATCATGATAGGATCCAGAGTCAATTCATGGGCTTTGTCGATCGCGGGAGACGTGCCACCACCTTTGCAAATACCACAACCGTCACGAGAGGTGCACAAACATCCAAATGCACATGATCAGGTTAATGTATCTATACCACCATTTAATGGCCGTTTTAAACCTGCTTTATATATTGAATGGGAGTTCGACATAAAAAATATATTTGCTTCCCATAATTTCGATGAACATAAAAAGGTTAAGGTTGCGGTTGGTTCTTTCACTGGTTATGCTTTGGTTTGGTGGAGTGAATATTGTCGGTTACACCCTGATTATATACCTACTACTTGGGATGATTTGAAACTTGCCATGCGACATACTTTCGTCCCTGCTTATTATACTCGTGACATGATTAAGAAGTTGCAACACTTAAAACAAGGTAGTGAAACTGTAACAAAATATTATGATGATTTACAAACTACCTTGTTGCATTCCTCTTTAGAAGAAAGTGAAGATGATTTTATGGATAGATTTTGGGGAGGATTAAACCGTGATATTCAAGAGATACTAATTCATGAAGAGTGTTATCCTATGGACCATTTGTTTCATCTTGCTTGCAAAGCTGAACAGGAAATAAAACGACGTGTTGGCCACGAGGAGAACAAGCGCACGGTGCACATTCCAAGAGTTGATATGATTGTTCCTTCAACTACTAGGCATACTATGACAACCACATCCGTTGTTGTCAAGACTACATCACCTCCATCATGTGACACATCGCCCCCGAGAGTGGCTACATCATCTGAGTTGATCATAAGAGGTAATGACAAAGGTACTGATCTTCCATCTCTACATGAGAATGATGAATGCCTTGTCAATTTGAATGCACCATCTGATGAGCTACCCACTACTTTGATCACACCACCTATTTTAGAGGACTACGTTGATAATTTGACTTTGCCATGTGATCAAACAACTGAAATACCAACAATTTTGAGTGCACCCATTGAATTAACTATTGATGCAAAAGAACCAATGTTTAATCATTTTGATATGACCTCTAATCTTGGTGATGATTCTGTGTTGAATGACTTATTGCATGTTTTCTTATTTAAGCATGTTGTAGCATGTAAATTTGATGCAAGTAAGGTTTATTCACCAATGTTGGGATGGTTTAATGATGAACATTGTCAATCTTTTGAAATGAATAAGAGCTTCACTTATATGTGCAAACTGAGTTGCAATATTTTCATGCCTTCTACTTCTTGTGCTAATTTTTTGGCTTTAGATTTTAAGAACCATGCAAGTTACTCATCTATTCATGTGTCATATATGCAAAAATCAAGGGAAGTAAAAATGGATGACATATACATATACAACATGTACACCTTGTCTCTTTTGTTAGCCACATTTCAGATTAAGCAACGCCGAGGACGGCTTTATTTTCAAGAAGGGGAGGATGATGAGGACATGACTACCTTGGATATGACCAAAAATATTGCATATATGCATATTTGTCAGGTGATTTATAGTGCAAACTATTCAATAATCTATTTATGTTATCCAGAACAAAAATACTTCACACACTTTTGTGTTTTGTCTAATTGCAGGTGTATGGGACATTTGTACAATCCACATATGAAGATAAGGAAGAAAGAGATGTTTATTTGCTGTCCAAAAAGTTCTCTCACGTCACTTTTGGCCCAAGAGAAGATAGAGTCCAAGTCTCTCACGTTCTGGATTCAGATTCGGACTGCACAGATGTACCTGACTCAAAACGCACACAAGTTTTTCATACGGACTCCGAATTGGGTGATTCTTTTTTTGTTGGAAACTAGATTTCGTGCACTTTCCAACCCAATGGGAATCACCTTCAAATTCGTCTGGAGCATTGAGTTGTGGACGAAACAATCTGATGCTGCAGCAGAATCCGAGTCAAACTACAAGTCCAAAGGTGTTACATCACCTCCACTTGGGCCCATTGGCCTTGTACGACCTAGATTTAGTTTTAGGCTGCCTTGGGACGTCCTCCCACCTCCTTGGCCGCCACCCCTTGCTCCTATATAAGTAGATCCATCTAGTAGCTTTTCCTTGGGATTTGTTTAGTTAAAAGTTAGCCATTGCAACTTCGTGTGCTTCGTTTGTGTCCAACGACCAGACCAAGACCACTTTTCGGATCCCCACCTTTATCAATACTTCATATATACTCGCAATATTCAGATTGCTTTTATCATATTCTTGCTTGTTCTTCGATTGCTTGCAGGAATAGACCTTCGTGGTCAGGTTGATTGTGCTCCGGCATGGTCAATAACCTCTCAGAGTTGGTTTAGCGATTGCTAAGGCGCAACGTCGTGCACGTTTGTAGTTGGATCGTCAAAGTCATCTTCACCAAATCGATAGTTATCATCTCATCGAAAGATCGGGACACCCCCGCCTCTATCAAGAGAACCAATGGAAGAAGGCGAGAACAGCCTCCAGGCACCGGACATCCGGCCAGGACCCCGGACATCCGGCCCCTGGAGATCCACAAGGCCAGGCATCTGCAGAAGAAGCTATAGGGACCGGACATCCGGCGTCCTGCCAGGACATCCGACCCCCGTCGGAAATCCGTCCTAAATCCCGGACATCCGGCACTCGCGTCCAGGGAGCACAGAAGCTTGCCCCGTCAGCCCGGACATCCGGCGTTCGCCCCGGACATCCGGCGCATAGCGAAGCCATGGACATCTGGCCCGTCCGAGCGGACATCCGGCGTCGCCTATCCAGTGAACAGAAGCGTCAACTCCACTGGCCCGGATATCCGGCCCCTCCAGCCCGGACATCCGGCACCTCGTGAGCGCCCGGACATCTGGCCCGTCGCCCGGACATCCGGCGCCCTCTGCCTGCGCGCAGCTCCTTTGGGCCGTGACCCATGTACCCCTTCGCCCTTTGATTATATATACTCCCTCATCACGTACGTTTTAGGGTTAGCATTGGTTTAGCTCATATTTTGTGTGAGAGCCTTGCTCATCCACTTGGTTACTTCTCCTCGGAGCTCACGACCTCTTCGGAGAAGATCCCCCAAGCGGATTCAAGACCGCTTCTAGGGAAGACCATCAAGACCTTCTCACGGAGAAGAACATCTACTCGTGTATCTTTCCTTTGTTGATTTTGAATCTTGTGCTACCTTATGTGTTCGGTGGTCTAGCCCTTGTGTGGTCTAGTGATTCTCTCGTTTCTCTCGTGTTTTCCACTTTGTGTTTTCCGCGCGTTCTTCGTGTTTCCCTGTAGGATCCACTCCAAACATGAAAGATCGGCCCCTAGGGTTCCGCCCTACATCATCTTGGTATCATGAGCCACGTTGATCACGTTTTTTGAGCCCTACCCCGTGTTTTCTAGCTTGATTTTGTTGTTTTCGTCCTAAATCCGAAAATCCCCACCAAAAATAGCTCCAAATTTTTTTTGTGATTTGTTGGTGTGATGAAGTTTTGTTGGATTTGATCCACGGATCTGCTTTGCATCAAGTTGGTCTAGCTTTTCCCCATCTCTTCCGCGATTTCCATCCACCAATTTGTCCGAATTATGCCCCAGAGTTGCAATTTTTCCCGTGGAGTTCATCGTGTTCGTCCCCGATCCAGAGCCCGGACATCCGCCCCGTGTCCACTGGACATCCCGCAGCTGGCCCGGACATCCGGCCCTGGGAACAGCAACTCCATCCCCCACGTCCAGTTCTGCATACTTTCCCCGAATTTTGCCCCGGTGCCCACGTTTACTTCCGCAAACTCCCAACGTTTCCACAAACACCACCACCGCTCACCACTACCTCCTATGTCGATTTTGACACGTTTTGGCCTTTGAGATTTTGAGTTGTGGTTCCCGTGTCCTATTGTGTTTCGGCTATATAGGTACGGTTCGACGTCACCATCACCACCGCTCATCTCCATCGACTAATCAACATCGCCAAGGACGGTAACCTCGACGACATCTTTGTCATGCCTTGCAATTGCATTGATACCCCACATGGCCTTACTTTTGTGTAGCTTACCCATCGAGACTAGCCATTGACTATTGCCGGCAACGTGACTTGTGCACATTAGTGATCATACTCCATAGCATACATACCATACCACCGTGGTGCATATCTTGGAATCAACTTGTGCGTCACAAAGTTGTCATAGCATACACAATTGCTCTCTTGGTTCATAAAGTTTTGCATAAGAAAAGAGCTCAAAAGTGAAAGAGCCACCCAAGCTTTTAAGCAAGGAGGAAAGATAAGCAAAGAGCTTATAAGCAAGAACCATAGCATAATACTACATTAAGATTGTCACATAAGATCATCTTGGATCATAGCACCGAAATACCATACATATTGCATACTTGGGATAGAGATCGTTGCATTTTTGCCTAGTAGGTTGTGCACAAGTTCAGTATCCGCCTATTGTGCAATCGTTCTAGCGTCTCTCTAGTATTGTGCAACAAGAGCATTTTCGTGGATTCCACATTTTGGCTCACTTTCGGTTAGCACAATCCCATTTATCTATTTGCGTGTGTGTTTCCGTGTACCCTTACTTGCTTGGTCTACTTGTTGCATTTGCAAATTTGTGAATCTTTTCCAACATTATTGAATCTCACTTTCAATTTCTTACAATTTTGTGCCACCATCCTAACCAAGCTCCACCATAAGCTTTTACTTGTGTAGGTGTGGGAAACGACAAGAATTGGTACCAATAGTGCTATTTCATTGTCCGCATTGGAGTGAACTTGATTCATCATCAACATCGGTCAAAGGTACATTGGTATAAGTTCTTCTCCTTTAGTATACTCCTTATAGTCTAGAATGGTCTGAATCTCTCTATTTAATCCACCCAGAAAACGTGCAAGCATAGCTTCATTCTCCTCAACAATACCACATCTAATCATGCCAGTTTGTAATTCCTGATAATATTCTTCTATAGAATTTTTTCCTTGTCTTAAGCGTTGTAATTTTTGAAGCAATTCACGTTGATAATATGGTGGAACCCAACGAGTACGCATAGCAGTTTTCAAAGCAGCCCAAGTAGCGGGAATAGGATATAATCTACAATGTTTAGACCACCATACACATGCAAAACTAGTGAAAGCACAAACAGCAGCAGCAACCCGTCTCTCCTCGGGATATTGTAAACATGTAAAACGTTGTTCAGTTTCTAACTCCCAAGTAAGATATATATCAGGAACATATCTACCCTCAAATGGTGGAATATTCAATTTCAGTTTAGGAATATGGACATCATCTCGTACCTGAGGTGGTGGTGCAGGCCTACCATTACGAATATATACCTGAGGTCGACCTGGTGGTGGTGGTGTTGGTGGCTGCACGTAGTGCTGATTTTGATCAACCTCATCCTCATAATCGCCCGCATACTCATCATCCTCCTGGGTACTAGCAGCAGCAGTAGCAGGGGCCAAAGAAGCATCAACAACATGAACAGCAGCACCAGAAGTTTGGCCATCCTCAATAGGAACACGCTTCGCTCGTCCATACTGATTCGAAAGGATGCGTTGTTGTTGTTGTTGTTGTTGTTGTTGGAGAGGTGCGTTAGGTGCAGCGGGTGGTGGTGGTGGAAGACGCGCGGGCAATTCATTAAACTTGTTATCGAGCTTTGTTTCGAACGTCTTCTCCATGCCATCTATCTTCTCCATGGCCTCTTCAAATCTGTTTAGCACATCTTGCACCTGTCCACTCATCATTTGCTAAAATTTATCATGCAAATCCTTATTCGTCATGTTCTCCCAGTCAGTCTCGTTGGCTTGTGATCCTGGCATGGTTAGCAGCAATAGAAACACACAAGAATATGATCCTACAGACTACTAACAAGAGGTGGTGGTGGGTGTCAAAAATCCGTCAAGCAAATCTCAAATTCTTACCAGTTCTTACCCAGCAGCAGGCGGTGATCGGCAACCGTTGTAGTCAAAAACTCTCAAAGCTTGGATAGAGCGATTACCAGGGAGAGTCAAACGCACGACGTAGATGTATGTGGATGATAGAGGCAAAGGGGTGTCCCGATCTTTCGATGAGATGATAACTATCGATTTGGTGAAGATGACTTTGACGATCCGACTACAAATGTGCACGACGTTGCGCCTTAGCAATCGCTAAACCAACTCTGAGAGGTTATTGACCACGCCGGAGCACAATCAACCTGACCACGAAGGTCTATTCCTGCAAGCAATCGAAGAACAAGCAAGAATATGATAAAGCAATCTGAATATTGCGAATATGGATGAAGTATTAATAATGTTGGGGATCCAAAAGTGGTCTTGGTCTGGTCGTTGGACACAAACGAAGTACACGAAGCTGCGTTGGCTAACTTTTAACTAAACAAATCCCAAGGAAAAGCTACTAGATGGATCTACTTATATAGGAGCAAGGGGTGGCGGCCAAGGAGGTGGGAGGACGTCCCAAGGCAGCCTAAAACTAAATCTAGGTCGTACAAGGCCAATGGGCCCAAGTGGAGGTGATGTAACACCTTTGGACTTGTAGTTTGACTCGGATTCTGCTGCAGCATCAGATTGTTTCGTCCACAACTCAACGCTCCGGACGAATTTGAAGGTGATTCCAATTGGGTTGGAAAGTGCACGAAATCTAGTTTCCAACAAAAAAAGAATCACCCAATTCGGAGTCTGTATGAAAAACTTGTGTGCGTTTTGAGTCAGGTACGTCTGTGCAGTCCGAATCTGAATCCAGAACGTGAGAGACTTGGACTCTATCTTCTCTTGGGCCAAAAGTGACGTGAGAGAACTTTTTGGACAGCAAATAAACATCTCTTTCTTCCTTATCTTCATATGTGGATTGTACAAATGTCCCATACACCTGCAATTAGACAAAACACAAAAGTGTGTGAAGTATTTATGTTCTGGATAACATAAATAGATTATTGAATAGTTTGCACTATAAATCACCTGACAAATATGCATATATGCAATATTTTTGGTCATATCCAAGGTAGTCATGTCCTCAGCATCCTCCCCTTCTTGAAAATAAAGCCGTCCTCGGCGTTGCTTAATCTGAAATGTGGCTAACAAAAGAGACAAGGTGTACATGTTGTATATGTATATGTCATCCATTTTTACTTCCCTTGATTTTTGCATATATGACACATGAATAGATGAGTAACTTGCATAGTTCATAAAATCTAAAGCCAAAAAATTAGCACAAGAAGTAGAAGGCATGAAAATATTGCAACTCAGTTTGCACATATAAGTGAAGCTCTTATTCATTTCAAAAGATTGACAATGTTCATCATTAAACCATCCCAACATTGGTGATTAAACCTTACTTGCATCAAATTTACATGCTACAACATGCTTAAATAAGCAAACATGCAATAAGTCATTCAACACAGAATCATCACCAAGATTAGAGGTCATATCAAAATGATTAAACATTGGTTCTTTTGCATCAATAGTTAATTCAATGGGTGCACTCAAAATTGTTGGTATTTCAGTTGTTTGATCACATGGCAAAGTCAAATTATCAACGTAGTCCTCTAAAATAGGTGGTGTGATCAAAGTAGTGGGTAGCTCATCAGATGGTGCATTCAAATTGACAAGGCATTCATCATTCTCATGTAGAGATGGAAGAGCAGTACCTTTGTCATTACCTCTTATGATCAACTCAGATGATGTAGCCACTCTCGGGGGCGATGTGTCACATGGTGGAGGTGATGTAGTCCTGACAACAACGGATGTGGTTGTCATAGTATGCCTAGTAGTTGAAGGAACAATCATATCAACTCTTGGAATGTGCACCATGCGCTTGTTCTCCTCATGGCCAACACGTCGTTTTATTTCCTGTTCAGCTTTGCAAGCAAGATGAAACAAATGGTCCATAGGATAACACTCTTCATGAATTAGTATCTCTTGAATATCACGGTTTAATCCTCCCCAAAATCTATCCATAAAATCATCTTCACTTTCTTCTAAAGAGGAATGCAACAAGGTAGTTTGTAAATCATCATAATATTTTGTTACAGTTTCACTACCTTGTTTTAAGTGTTGCAACTTCTTAATCATGTCACGAGTATAATAAGCAGGGACGAAAGTATGTCGCATGGCAAGTTTCAAATCATCCCAAGTAGTAGGAATATAATCAGGGTGTAACCGACAATATTCACTCCACCAAACCAAAGCATAACCAGTGAAAGAACCAACCGCAACCTTAACCTTTTTATGTTCATCGAAATTATGGGAAGCAAATATATTTTTTATGTCGAACTCCCATTCAATATATAAAGCAGGTTTAAAACGGCCATTAAATGGTGGTATAGATACATTAACCTGATCATGTGCATTTGGATGTTTGTGCACCTCTCGTGACGGTTGTGGTATTTGCAAAGGTGGTGGCACGTCTCCCGCGATCGACAAAGCCCATGAACACTAATGAGGTCACGGCGTAGCACAACTAGCATCAATGAAGGATAGTAAGTAGCTCTTGACAGCAAGATATAAGTGAAGATCACAACGGCAGTGAAGATAATGATGAAAAACAACTGCCAAGCAGGATATACAACAACTTTGTCTCCAACTTTCCTCTGAAAAAGTTTGTGCTGATTTTTTTGATTTTTTTTCTCCTTTTTTTCTCTGACTTTTTTTCTCTTTTTTTTCTCGTTTTTTCTCTCTCTTTTTTCTCCCTCTTTCCAAAACATACTAGATAAGACGCAGATTGGATCAAGCGAAGATGTGAACGATCTCAACTATTATTATGACAATGAATGGTGGGTAGCACGTGGTGGAAATTGATGGATGGGTGGTGGACAGTGGAAGAGATAATGATGCAACGGCGGCATGACTAATGTGAACAGAACTCGAAACTCTAAAGGAACTAGACACTAAGACTAGCAACTGACACGACGATGCAACCGATAATTCAACTATGCAAGCAATGAATAGAAAATTGCAAAGGCTCAGACTGGCTTGGATAAAGGATGAATAGATCTAACTTTTGTTTTGTGGCTTTTTCTTGGACAATAGGTAAGAAAATAAATCTAATCTAGGAAAAACTGGAAATTCTCACCGAGCAACCTGAAAACTGATACCACTTGATAGAGGCAAAGGGGTGTCCCGATCTTTCGATGAGATGATAACTATCGATTTGGTGAAGATGACTTTGACGATCCGACTACAAATGTGCACGACGTTGCGCCTTAGCAATCGCTAAACCAACTCTGAGAGGTTATTGACCACGCCGGAGCACAATCAACCTGACCACGAAGGTCTATTCCTGCAAGCAATCGAAGAACAAGCAAGAATATGATAAAGCAATCTGAATATTGTGAATATGGATGAAGTATTAATAATGTTGGGGATCCAAAAGTGGTCTTGGTCTGGTCGTTGGACACAAACGAAGTACACGAAGCTGCGTTGGCTAACTTTTAACTAAACAAATCCCAAGGAAAAGCTACTAGATGGATCTACTTATATAGGAGCAAGGGGTGGCGGCCAAGGAGGTGGGAGGACGTCCCAAGGCAGCCTAAAACTAAATCTAGGTCGTACAAGGCCAATGGGCCCAAGTGGAGGTGATGTAACACCTTTGGACTTGTAGTTTGACTCGGATTCTGCTGCAGCATCAGATTGTTTCGTCCACAACTCAACGCTCCGGACGAATTTGAAGGTGATTCCAATTGGGTTGGAAAGTGCACGAAATCTAGTTTCCAACAAAAAAAGAATCACCCAATTCGGAGTCTGTATGAAAAACTTGTGTGCGTTTTGAGTCAGGTACGTCTGTGCAGTCCGAATCTGAATCCAGAACGTGAGAGACTTGGACTCTACCTTCTCTTGGGCCAAAAGTGACGTGAGAGAACTTTTTGGACAGCAAATAAACATCTCTTTCTTCCTTATCTTCATATGTGGATTGTACAAATGTCCCATACACCTGCAATTAGACAAAACACAAAAGTGTGTGAAGTATTTATGTTCTGGATAACATAAATAGATTATTGAATAGTTTGCACTAGAAATCACCTGACAAATATGCATATATGCAATATTTTTGGTCATATCCAAGGTAGTCATGTCCTTATCAGTGGAGCTGGGAAGGCTTATAATATGGTAGCAAAAAGGGTCAGCAATAATCAATTTAGAGATGCAAAGTTGAATAAACGCTCAACGACGGTACTGTGCCGGTCCTAGGCTAGACTGTGCTAGAGACGCGAGCCTAGAACACCAACAAAATCACGGCGCGGCACGTAAACAAGGGAAAAGCACACTCTGGAACTCTTTTTTTTCGCTCTTTTTTTTGCGCTCCTTTTTTTTGCGCTCCTCTTTTTTTTTTGCGCTCCTCTTTTTTTTCGCGAAAAATCACGATAATGGCGAGTGTCTCAAAACTCTACCCTCGTCAAACTGATAGGATGGGCACGGAATTTTTTTTTTCACTTTTTTTTGGAAATTAGGGCAGCGACGACGAAAAAGTGCGACCAAAAAATCACTATGATGGCACGTGGCTCAAAAGACCCAGAAAAGCCTAAAAATAGGATAGGGAAAAAAATTTTGCCCGTGAAAATTTTGGCCTAAAAACTGCCCGGGGGTCTCCAGACACTTTTTTTCCGAGACCTACGCAGGCAAGGAAACACGAATCGGAATTTAGATTGATCTCAAGAACAAACCTAATATGAGAAGAACTCGGATTGGTGGTGGATATATGGTTGTGGTATATGGCAGCGGTGGTGGTATATGGTAGCGGTGGTGGTATATGGATACAGATTGGTGGTGGTATATGGATACGGATTGGTAGTGGTATATGGATATGGATTCAGAGCGGTGGCGGATAAGCAAAAGTGGTAGATGGGCGATGATGATGATGCGGCGGCTGCGTGACAACTTATGACCAGAACTCGAAACTCTAAAAGACTAGACTCTAAGACCAGCAACTTGACACGACGATGCAACCGCAAATTCAACAAAGCAAAAACCCTAAAAAGATTATGCAAAGGCTCAGATTGGTTCGGATATGATGAACTAACCCTAATTTTTTTGTGTGGCTTTTTCGTGGACTGTAGGTATGAAGAACAGACTCGATCTAATCTATGAAAAACTGTAAAATCTCACTGAGCAACCTGGAAATCTGATACCACTTGATAGAGGCTAAGGTGTCCCGTCTTTCGATGAGATGATGGATATCGCTTTGGTGGAAGTCGACTTTGACGATCCGACTACGAACGTGCGAGGACGTCGCGCCTTAGCAATCGCTAAACCAACTCCGAGAGGTTATTGACCACGCGGGAGCACGATCAACCTGACCACGAGGGTCTGTTTCCTGCGAGCAAACGAAGAACAAGCAAGAAACTAAGATTGCAATCTGGATATTGCGAATATAAGATGAAAGCTTTATTGATCAAGGTGGGGTTCTGTGACGCCTTTGTCTGGTCGTTGAACACAAACGAAGTACGCGAAGTTGCAGCTATGCCGAACTTTTAATCTAAACAAAACCCAAAGTCTAAACGGTGCCCTAAGGGCTGTATATATGGAGGAAGAGAGGGGGAATTTCGTGGCCCTTGGTGGAGGGGTCCGAAATCAACCCTATCTCTTGTTTCCCCACACATACGGACTCTAAAAATAGCCTATACTTATGTATTTCGAAATTACATGGGCCTGGCCCAATAAAAAGGTGACGCAGCACCTATAATAGCCTCGGGACGAAATTTATGAAGTGGCATCTTGTATATTTCGTCCAAGGCTTCATGCACCCATTATGGTGGCTTCAAAGTCCTGAAATCATCACTTGTAACTCCGTTCTTGTTCCCCTTGCGCATGGCATCATCTCCATGCTTGTTCTTGCTCCAATGTTCATCCTTCTCCAAGCTAGGCCCTTCATTTGTAAGCAAAACAAATGTATCCAATTTAGGCAGCATCATATTCTCATGAACATTAGAATCATTACCAAGAAACGAAAGTACCTGATAATTTAATTGGCGTGCGCGAGCTCTAGTAATTGGTCCCGTATATGTAGCGGTAGGGGCTGTGGGTGTAACAATGGTATTGATGTCCGCATCACTAGGCTACATGATATGCTTGATGAATTGAGTGGTTCTACAACATTCTCCAAAGTTGATTTGCGTAGTGGATACCATCAAATTCATATGAAATTGGGAGAGGAATGGAAAACTGCATTTAAAACTAAGTTTGGATTATATGAGTGGTTAGTCATGCCTTTTGGGTTAACTAATGCACCTAGTACTTTCATGAGATTAATGAAGAAGTTTTACATGCTTTTATTGGACGATTTGTGGTAGTCTATTTTGATGATATACTGATTTACAGCAGATCTTTAGAGGAACATTTGGAACATTTACGTGTTGTTTTTATTGCTTTACGTGATGCACGTTTGTTTGGTAACCTTGGGAAGTGCACCTTTTGCACCGACTGAGTATCTTTTCTTGGCTATGTTGTTACTCCACAGGGAAGTGAAGTTGATAAAGCCAAGATTGAAGCTATTGAGTGTTGGCCGCAGCCCAAAACGGTCACACAAGTGAGGAGTTTTCATGGCCTCGCAGGATTCTATTGGCGTTTTGTGAGAGATTTCAGCACCATTGTTGCACCTCTCAACGAGCTTACAAAGAAGGATGTGCCTTTTCTTTGGGGTACCGCACAGGAAGAAGCCTTCACGGTTCTGAAAGATAAGTTGACACATGCTCCTTTACTCCAACTTCCTAATTTTAATAAGACTTCTGAGCTTGAATGTGATGCTAGTGGAATTGGATTAGGAGGTGTGTTATTACAAGATGGCAAACCTGTTGCATATTTTTCTGAAAAATTGAGTGGGCCTAGTCTGAATTATTCTACTTATGATAAAGAATTATATGCTCTTGTTCGGACTTTAGAAACATGGCAACATTATTTATGGCCCAAAGAATTTGTTATACACTCTGATCATGAATCTTTGAAACATATTAAAAGTCTAGCTAAACTGAATCATAGATATGCTAAATGGGTTGAATTCATTGAGACTTTCCCTTATGTCATTAAACACAAGAAGGGTAAAGAAAATGTTATTGTTGATGCATTATCTCGTCGCTATACTATGCTTTCACAACTTGACTTCAAAATATTTGGTTTGGAGACCATCAAAGATCAATATGTGCATGATGCTGATTTTAAAGATGTATCCCAGAATTATAACGAAGGTAGAACATGGAACAAGTTCGTCGTTAATGATGGCTTTGTGTTCCGTGCTAACAAGCTATGCATTCTAGCTAGCTCCATTCGTATTTTGTTGTTGCAGGAGGCGCATGGAGGAGGATTAATGGGACACTTTGGCATGAAGAAGACGGAGGACGTACTTGCTACACATCTTATATTCGCAATATCCAGATTGCAATCTAAGTTTCTTGCTTGTTCTTTGTTTGCCTGCAGGAAACAGACCTTCGTGGTCAGGTTGATCGTGCTCCAGCGTGGTCAATAACCTCTCGGAGTTGGATTAGCGATTGCCAAGGCGCGACATCCTCGCACATTCATAGTTGGATCGTCAAAGTCGACTTCCTCCAAAACGAAATCCACCATCTCATTGAAAGACGGGACACCTTTGCCTCTATCATAGTGCCTCTAGCATCCATATGACAAAGAACCCGGGCCGACATGACTAGTGGTAAACCCAAGGTGGACTAACTTACAGGGACAGGCATACATGACCCAGCAACGAACGTGTCGATAAACAATGTATGAACCCAAGTCGTAGCAAGCTACAAGGACTTAAATGAACAACGCGTCACATTTCCCCAAAGGGGCAGACACAGGAACGAAGAAGGACACATGCCGACCAGCCTAAGTGTTCCGGAGCAGTAGAAAGCTACCATGGCTCAGTGGAAGCACTAGGAGACATTTCTAGGTAAGAGAGGCTACCAAGAATAAACAACTAGGTTGTCGGATCCCACGGATACCAAGCATTTCAATAATCATACACACAATATGCTCGATATGTGCAAATACCACATGGCATCACAGACTCTACAACTGATGTATTTATTCAATAGGCTCCGAGGAGTCAAGTATTACAATCATGGGTCTCATGACCCAACATTCAGAGCATACAAACAATAAGCACATGCGGAAGTGATGCGGAGCATCCTACGGTCATCCCCATGGACCTACCTTCGTCTCATCAAGAGCCAAGAGGACCTATGACACGAGCACGAGCTAGAGCTCTCGAGAACGAGGTGACTTCTTTCCTTAGTGATATCACATACGATCCACTCGGGACATGGCTACTACCTCAATCCAGAATGTTGTGCATGATTAGGTACCAAGAGGATCCTCCCGAGGATGTACATGAAGATGGTCAAGACCCCAAGTCCATGGAAGAAGAGAACCAATGGAAGAAGGCGAGAACAGCCTCCAGGCACTGGACATCCGACCAGGACCCCGGACATCCGGCCCCTGGAGATCCACAAGGCCAGGCATCTGCAGAAGAAGCTATAGGGACCGGACATCCGGCGTCCTGCCAGGACATCCGACCCCCGCCGGAAATCCGTCCTAAATCCCGGACATCCGGCACTCGCGTCCAGGGAGCACAGAAGCTTGCCCCGTCAGCCCAGACATCCGGCGTTCGCCCCGGACATCCGGCGCATAGCGAAGCCATGGACATCTGGCCCGTCCGAGCGGACATCCGGCATCGCCTATCCAGTGAACAGAAGCGTCAACTCCACTGGCCCGGATATCCGGCACCTCGTGAGCGCCCGGACATCTGGCCCGTCGCCCGGACATCCGGCGCCCTCTGCCTGCGCGCAGCTCCTTTGGGCCGTGACCCATGTACCCCTTCGCCCTTTGATTATATATACTCCCTCATCACGTACGTTTTAGGGTTAGCATTGGTTTAGCTCATATTTTGTCTGAGAGCCTTGCTCATCCACTTGGTTACTTCTCCTCGGAGCTCACGACCTCTTCGGAGAAGATCCCCCAAGCGAATTCAAGACCGCTTCTAGGGAAGACCATCAAGACCTTCTCACGGAGAAGAACATCTACTCGTGTATCTTTCCTTTGTTGATTTTGAATCTTGTGCTACCTTATGTGTTCGGTGATCTAGCCCTTGTGTGGTTTAGTGATTCTCTCGTTTCTCTCGTGTTTTCCACTTTGTGTTTTCCGCGCGTTCTTCGTGTTTCCCTGTAGGATCCACTCCAAACGTGAAAGATCGGCCCCTAGGGTTCCGCCCTACATCATCTTGGTATCATGAGCCATGTTGATCACGTTTTTTGAGCCCTACCCCGTGTTTTCTAGCTTGATTTTGTTGTTTTCGTCCTAAATCCGAAAATCCCCACCAAAAATAGCTCCAAATTTTTTTTGTGATTTGTTGGTGTGATGAAGTTTTGTTGGATTTGATCCACGGATCTGCTTTGCATCAAGTTGGTCTAGCTTTTCCCCATCTCTTCCGCGATTTCCATCCACCAATTTGTCCAAATTATGCCCCAGAGTTGCAATTTTTCCCGTGGAGTTCATCGTGTTCGTCCCCGATCCAGAGCCCGGACATCCGCCCCGTGTCCACTGGACATCCCGCAGCTGGCCCGGACATCCGGCCCTGGGAACAGCAACTCCATCCCCCACGTCCAGTTCTGCATACTTTCCCCGAATTTTGCCCCGGTGCCCACGTTTACTTCCGCAAACTCCCAACGTTTCCACAAACACCACCACCGCTCACCGCTACCTCCTATGTCGATTTTGACACGTTTTGGCCTTTGAGATTTTGAGTTGTGGTTCCCGTGTCCTATTGTGTTTCGGCTATATAGGTACGGTTCGACGTCACCATCACCACCGCTCATCTCCATTGACTAATCAACATCGCCAAGGACGGTAACCTCGACGACATCTTTGTCATGCCTTGCAATTGCATTGTTACCCCACATGGCCTTACTTTTGTGTAGCTTACCCATCGAGACTAGCCATTGACTATTGCCGGCAACGTGACTTGTGCACATTAGTGATCATACTCCATAGCATACATACCATACCACCGTGGTGCATATCTTGGAATCAACTTGTGCGTCACAAAGTTGTCATAGCATACACAATTGCTCTCTTGGTTCGTAAAGTTTTGCATAAGAAAAGAGCTCAAAAGTGAAAGAGCCACCCAAGCTTTTAAGCAAGGAGGAAAGATAAGCAAAGAGCTTATAAGCAAGAACCATAGCATAATACTACATTAAGATTGTCACATAAGATCATCTTGGATCATAGCACCGAAATACCATACATATTGCATACTTGGGATAGAGATCGTTGCATTTTTGCCTAGTAGGTTGTGCACAAGTTCAGTATCCGCCTATTGTGCAATCGTTCTAGCGTCTCTCTAGTATTGTGCAACAAGAGCATTTTCGTGGATTCCACATTTTGGCTCACTTTCGGTTAGCACAATCCCATTTATCTATTTGCGTGTGTGTTTCCGTGTACCCTTACTTGCTTGGTCTACTTGTTGCATTTGCAAATTTGTGAATCTTTTCCAACATTATTGAATCTCACTTTCAATTGCTTCAAATTTTGTGCCGCCATCCTAACCAAGCTCCACCATAAGCTTTTACTTGTGTAGGTGTGGGAAACGACAAGAATTGGTACCAATAGTGCTATTTCATTGTCCGCATTGGAGTGAACTTGATTCATCATCAACATCGGTCAAAGGTACATTGGTATAAGTTCTTCTCCTTCTACCACTCATATTTTTGCTTGGAATGATGGATATGACGAGCACTTCTACCAACCCACTCTTCATCGAGCAAGACGACGACATGTCATCATACGTCACCAAGAGCCACCTCTTTGGTGCACAACGAGCGTTGCATCAAGAGCAACAAGCAATGAACGACCGCATCGACAACCTCGCCAACGACTTGCGACTCTCCGAGAAACATACAAGAGACTACTTCGACAACAAGCTCGACACGCACAAGCAAGAGAACGATGCAAGAATGGACGAGATCCGCGCCTTGTTGGTGAACCGACCTCCTTCTACATCGTCATACTCAAGACGGAGCCACTCAAGTCGACACTCCGACGACTCCTTCTCCGGCTCAAGTACACCGTCATCGAACACTCTTCGACGAGCCGCGCATCAAGACCGTCATGCATCTCGCAACCCGCTACACGTCAAGCATTCACAAGAGCAAGCAAATGAGCAAGTCCCTCGTCCTCAATCAAATCAAGTCGCTTTTGCTCAAGCTCAAGAACGACAACGTCCTCGTCGCCAAGAAGGAGAAGAACGAGCACGTCTACACCAAGAGCAACAAGACGCCGAGGCTCAACGTCTTCAACAACAACTACGTGAAGCGCAAGCTCTTGAGGCGCAACGTGCACTTCAAGAATCAAGTCGAGCTATTGCCAACCGCAATCGCGAACAGCGCAATCAAGATGAAGCCCTTCGAGAAGAAATCAAAGGGACGAATTACCAACCGCGTGTGCAACGCCAAGCTACTCAACAAGCCCGTCAAGCTCCACCTCAACCTCAAGTTCAACAAGAGCAAGTTGATCATGGACTTCCTCCACGCCAAGAGCAACATGAGGATGATTACCCTCCACGTCAAGGGCGTCATCATCACCATCGCCAACAACACAATGAAGAGCAACGCTATGGCAAGCTCAAATTCACAATGCCCAAGTTCAATGGAAGCAATGATCCCGAAGAGTACCTCTCATGGGCTTTGAAGGTCGACAAAATCTTTCGTTTGCACAACTATGAGGAAGAGAAGAAGATCGCTATGGCATCACTAGAGTTCCAAGACTATGTGCTCATATGGTGGGAACAAGTCCTTGAGCGCTGAGAAGCAAGAGGTGAACCCCCAATCACCACTTGGGCTCAAATGAAGGATGTCATGCGAGCATGTTTTGTACCAACCTACTACAACCGTTATCTCTTCAAGAAGCTACAACTCCTCAAGCAAGGAACAAAGAGTGTTGAAGAATACTACAAGGAAATGGAGATTGCCATGATTCGAGCCAATGTCACGGAGGATGATGAGCAAACAATGGCACAATTCTTGAATGGACTCAATCATCCCATCAAGAAGATCGCCGACTTCCAACCCTACTCCAACCTCATTGAGCTCGTGCATCAAGCTACAAAGGCGGAACGTCAAGTGCAAGATGACTTCAAGTACGCCAAGTACCTCATCCAAGACCTACGGTTTCTCCAATAACCAAGCTTCAACAACTACTCCAACTTCGACATCAACCAAGCCTTCTCCAAGCAACGACGACAAGTCAAGTTAAAACAAAAATTTGGCAAGTTCAAGTCGTCTTCCTCCTACTACAAGCAACTTCAAGCCGCGTGCTTCTTCATCTACTCCGACCGATGAGACCGTCAAGACAAGCTCCTTCAAGTGTTTCACTTGCGGCGGCCGAGGCCACAAGTCCTATGAATGCACAAACAAGAGCACCATGATCCTCAACGACGATGGCACATATGACTCCATGAGTGATGAGGAGATGGAAGCTCTTGACCAAGTGGCCATGCACCGGCGCGTCAACGAGGATGAAGATGATCAAGTCTTTTGTGATGAAGATATCAGCCCCGCTCTTGTTGTCTCCAAGGTCCTGACTCTTCAACATCAACAAGAAGAAGACCAACGATGCCGCATCTTCGACACCAAGGCCTGCATCAATGGAAAGGTCTGTCAAGGTCATCATCGATGGAGGCAGTTGCCACAACTTGGCAAGTGAAGAACTATGCTCCAAGCTCCAATTGGTCAAGAGGAAGTACCCGCACCCCTACAAGGTTCAATGGCTAAGTGACTCCGGCACTATACGAGTTGAGCATACGGTCTAAGTCTCCTTCAAAATTGGTGCATATGAGGACACTTTGGAGTGTGATGTGGTCCCAATGACCGTTTGCCACCTTCTTGGTCGACCATGGCAATTCGACCGTGGTGTCATCCACAATGGGCATACCAATCACTATAGATTCAAGATGAAAGGGAAGGAATATGTGTTACGACCTATGTCTCCTAGTCAAGCGATAGCTGACAAGCAAGCCACCCATCCTAGAGAGAAGAGTGAGAAAGTGGTCCTCCAAAAAGTGAGTGAGCCACAAGCCAAACTTGAGCGCCTCTTCGCATAGAGAGAAAAACCTCATACTTTTTGCCACAAAAAGTGAGATAAGAGAAGTGTGTGAGAACCCATCGAGTGTTATGCACTTTGTCCTTGTGTGCAAGGAAGCAGACCAAAAACTAACACCTCTCGCGAGCTACCTTTAGTGTTTCAATCTCTTTTGCAGGAATTCCAAGATGTTTTCCCCGATGAGCTACCTCTGGGTCTACCTCTTCTACGAGGCATTGAGCATCGAATCGGCCTCGTCCCCGGAGCGCCATTTCGAAACAAAGCTCCATACCGTGTCAATCCCGAAGAAACCAAGGAGATTCAATGACAAGTACAACAACTAATCGACAATGGTCATGTACGTGAAAGCTTAAGCCCTTGTGCCGTTCCGGTTATACTTGTGCCTAAGCCCGATGGAAGTTTCCACTTGTGTTCCGATTGTAGACCTATAAATGCTATTACCGTTCGCTATAGGCATCCCATTCCTCGCTTAGATGATATGCTTGATGAACTTAGTGGAGCCAACTTTTTCTCCAAAATTGATCTTAAAAGTGACTATTATCAAATCCGCATACAAGAGGGTGATGAATGGAAAACTGCTTTCAAAACCAAATTTGGCTTATATGAGTGGTTAGTTATGCCTATGGGTTTATCGGAGGCTCCCGGTACTTTCGTGTGTCTCATGCATTATGTGCTTCGCCCTTATATTGGAGTCTTTGTTGTGGTTTACTTCGATGATATTCTTGTGTTTAGCAAAACCATGAAAGAGCATCTTAATCATGTTAGGGCTGTTTTGCAAACCCTTCGCAAGGAAAGTCTTTATGCAAACATGAATTAGTGCACATTTGGTGTTGACAAAGTGGTTTTTTTGGGTTCTGTTGTATCATCCAAGGGTGTTCATGTTGATAAATCTAAAATTGAAGCAATTAAAACTTGGCCCCAACCCACCAATTTGCAACAAGTGCGTAGTTTTCTTGGTCTTGCGGGATTTTTTCGTCGCTTTGTGAAAGATTTTAGCACTATTGCCGCTCCTTTGCATGCCTTGAGCAAGAAAAATGCTCCTTTTGTTTGGGGATCTTTGCAATCCACCGCTTTTGACGAGCTCAAGTCTTTGCTTACTCATGCTCCGATTCTTGCTTTGCCCAAGTTTGACAAAACTTTTGAGGTTCATTGTGATGCAAGTGGTACCGAAATTGGCGGAGTTTTAATGCAAGAAAATCGAGCCATTGCATATTTTAATGAGAAACTCTCCGGTGCTCAACTTAACTATCCAATCTATGACAAAGAATTGTATGCTTTAGTGCTTGTGCTACATGTTTGGGAACATTATCTTAGACCTCATGAGTTTGTCATACATACCGATCATGAAATGCTTAAGTACTTAAAAGGTCAAACTAAGTTGAACAAGCGTCGTGCCAAATGGAGTGAATTTATTGAATCTTTTCCCTATGTGATCAAGTACATTAAGGGTAAGGAAAATGTAGTTGTCGATGCACTTTCCCGCATAATCACGCTTGTCACTAAACTTGAGTTGAATGTTATTGGCTTTGAGCACATAAAAGACTTGTATGCTAATGATCCATCTTTTGTGAATCCTTATGCTAATTGTTTGACGCATACATTGTTGGAAAAATATTACATCAAGGATGATTATCTTATGAGAGCTAACAAACTATGCATTCCCGAGTCTTCTCTTCGTTTGCTCCTTTTGCAAGAGGCTCATGGAGGCGGACTCATGGGACATTTCGGACGCGACAAGACATTCGCCACGCTCTCCAATAACTACTTTTGACCCAAGATGTTCCGTGACGTCTCACACTTCACCACCCAATGCTCTACATGTCGCAAAGCTAAGTCTAAAGCTCAATCCCATGGTCTTTACATGCCTCTTCCTATTCCTTATCAACCTTGGGAAGACATTAGCATGGATTTTGTACTTGGTTTGCCTAGAACTCAAAATGGCAAGAATTTCGTGTTCGTTGTTGTGGACCGATTTTCTAAGATGGCACATTCCATCCCTTGCAACAAGATAGACGATGCTTCGCACGTTGCAAATCTCTTTTGTAGGGAAATCTTGCGTCTCCATGGAGTACCAAAGACAATCGTCTCCGACCGCGACGTCAAGTTCTTGAGTTACTTTTGGAAGACCCTATGCGCCAAGCTCGGAATCAAGCTCTTGTTCTCATCCGCATACCATCCTCAAACCGACGGCAAAACGGAGGTGACGAACCATACACTCTCCACTATACTTCGCGTGTTGATCAAGAAGAACATCAAGGAGTGGGAGGAGTGTCTAACCATCGCCGAGTACACCTACAACTGTGCAAGACATTCGATGACCAGCAAGCCCCCCTTCGAGGTCATCTACAGCTTCAACCCGTTGTCCCCATTGGACATTCTACCACTTCCTCTACAAGAGCGCACCAACCTCGACGCAAGTGCCCGTGCAAGCTACATCAAGAAGATGCATGAAGATACAAGGCACACCATCAAGCGCCAAGTATAACGACTCGCGACAAAGCTCAATGTCAACAAACATCACATGATATTCAACATTGGAGACCTCGTGTGGCTACACCTTCGCAAGGACCGCTTCCCCAACGAACGCAAGTCCAAGCTCCTCCCTCGAGCCGACGGACCCTTCAAGGTGCTAGCACACTACAACAACAACGCTTACAAGATCGATCTCCCATGCGACAATTACAACGTAAGCGACATCTTCCACATCTCCGATCTCTCCCCGTACCATGGTGATGAGGATTTCGATCCGAGGTCGGATCTCTCCCAAGGGAGGGGAGATGATGCGGAGCATCCTACGGTGATGCGGAGCATCCTTCCATCATCCCCATGGACTCTACATCGACACATCGAACCCCACGAGGACCCATGACGAGAGCTCAAGCACGTGCTATTCAATCCGAGGTTAACTCTCTCCTTGTTGAACTTTCCTTTGACCCACTTGAGACATGGCTACTACCTCAAACGGAGATGCTTTGTGTGCTTAGGTACCAAGAAAGTAACCAAGGAGAAGTTACAACGCAAGACGAATATCAAGAGCATGTACATGATCTGCCCAGCCCAGAAGGACCGGAACAACAGCCCAACCACCGCCCGGGCGGAACAACCGGCCAACTACCGCCCAACAACCGGCCCACCTTCTGTAATCGAGCGGAGCAAGGCCGGTGCCGCACCGGTTTTACCGGTTTCTGCCCAAAGACCGGAACAACGCCTCGACATCCGCTACAACCGCTGGACCCTTCGACGTCCATCTCCAGAAGCCAGCGCCTGACCTCCCAGCGGTAGTACCGCCTTCCACGTCCGGAGCTACCGCCCCCGCATGATCTCTCAGCGGAACTACCGGCCCCATGACCGGTACTACCGGCCTGCCTACGCGCAGTGCAAGGGGTTTCGCCCCATGTATCCTCTCCCACATACCCCTTCGTGGCTTAGCACTATATATACTCGTCTCCTAGCTTCGTATTAGGGTTAGTATTGGTTTAGCTCATATTTTGTGTGAGAGCCTTGCTCATCCACTTGGTTACTTCTCCTCGGAGCTCACGACCTCTTCGGAGAAGATCCCCCAAGCAGATTCAAGACCCCTACAAGGGAAGACCATCAAGACCTCCTCACAGAGAAGAACGGCTACCTTTGTATCTTTCCTTTGTTGATTTTGAATCTTGTGCTACCTTATGTGTTCGATGATCTAGCCCTTGTGTGATTGATTACTTGTCGGTTTAGAGTTTCTCTCGTTCCTCCCCGTGTTTCTCCATGTGTTCTTCCGCTCGTTCATCGTGTTCCCCGTAGGATCCACTCCAAACGTGAAAGATCGTCCACATAGGGTTCCTCCCTACATCATCTTGGTATCATGAGCCAGGTTGATCACATTTTTGGAGCCTCTACCCCGTGTTTTCTAGCTTGATTTTGTTGTGTTCGTCCTAAATCCAAAAATCCCCACCAAAAATAGCCCCCAATGTTTTTGTGATTTGTTGGTTTGATGATGTTTTGTTGATTTTGATCCGTGGATTTGCTTGGTTTCAAGTGGATCTAGCTTTCCCCCAAGTTTACCCTCTTCCCATCCACGAAATCCATCCAATTTTGCCACCAAAATCATCCATTTCCGCCCCAAAATCGCGCCCCTATTCGATCTGTGTCGAATCCCGACTAAGGATGGCAATGGGTCGGGTTTGGATCGGGTTGAACAATATCAAATCCATATCCATATCCATGAAGACAGTCTTTGCCCGCCCATGAAAGAATCCATGGGTGAAAAATTATGTCCATGTCCAAATCCGATGGATATCCATATCTACTGGATATCCATTGGGTCCTCTCGAGATATATAAATAAGACTTAACACAATATTAACATAAAATCTTCCATTCTTCACCTCGTGGCAGGCTAGGCTTCACTTATGGTAAACCAACATCCAGTAACAACCTAAGATCATTTAGTATTTTTCTAACAGATGAGAATGACGAGTCATTTAAGAAGGAGATAAAAATAAGGGAAGGGGTGTTGGAGTATGTTTGCGAGGGAATTGACTATCAATTTATAAAAGTTACTTTGTAATTTCTTATGCATGCTTTAGACATAAAAATGTGTAGAATTGTCCTGGGAGATGTGAAGGTGGGGCAGGGGTAGCAGATTTTTTTTCCATTAAGTCATTCTATCGAGTCGGGTTTGGGTATATCCATGGGTACAAGATTATATCCATGCCCTACCCACGAACAATCGGATCAGGTTTGGGCGCCACCCATGGACACAAAAGCATATCCAAACCCTATCCATTCGGGTTGGATATCCATGGATATCCATGTCCATGGATAAAATTGCCATCCTTAATCCCGACACGAGCGGTTTAACCGCACCTCCAAGTGGTGCCACCGCTGAGTACCACAAGTGGTACTACCACCCATCCGAGCGGTACTACCGCCCATGCCAGTTTCAGCATTCAGAGTTTCACCATTTTCATCATAACTTCCACATCCGGAGTCCGATTTTCGCGATCTTTAGCTCGTCGAGAAGCTATTGACATCCCCCATCCACCTAGATAGGCTACAACATCATTAGCCACCATCTAATTTTCTAAACATTGGCATCTTTGCCTAGGTCTTTCACCACATCATCCGCTATACCACCGCCGCTTTCCGCTACCACCATTGTTGCTTCTGGTCTTTGAGAATTTGAGTTGTGGTTCCCGTGTCCTATTGTGTTTCGGCTATATAGGTACGGTTCGACGTCAACATCACCACCGCCCATCTTCGCCAAGGACTCATCATCGCCAAGGACGGTAACCTCGACGACATCTTTGTCATATCTTGCAATTGCATTGATAACCATCATAGCCCATCTTTTGCGTTGCTTACCCATCGAGGCTAGCCATTGAGTATTGCCGGCAACGTGACTTGTGCACATTAGTGATCATACTCCATAGCATACAAACCATACCATAGTGGTGCATATTTTGGCATAAACTTGTGTGTCACAAAGCTGTCATCGCATACACAATTGCTATCTTGGTTCGTGAAGTTTGCATAAGAAAAGAGCTCAAAAGAGAAAGAGCCACCAAAGCTTTTAAGCAAACAAGAAAGATAAGCAAAGAGCTTATAAGCACTAACCATAGCATCATCCTACATTAAGATTGTCACATAAGATCATCTTGGATCATAGCACCGAAATACCATACATATAGCATACTTGGGATAGAGATTGTTGCATTTTTGCCTAGTAGGTTGTGCACAAGCTCCGTATCCGCCTATTGTGCAATCGTGCTAGCGTCTCTCTAGTATTGTGCAACAAGAGCATTTTCGTGGATTCCACATTTTGGCTCACTTTTGGTTTGCATAATCCCACTTATCTATTTGCGTGTGTGTTTCCGTGTACCACTACTTGCTTGGTCTACTTGTTGCATTTGCGAATTTGCGAATCTTTTTCAACATCTTTGAGTAAAACTAACGATTGCAATCAATTTTGTGCCACCATCCTAACCAAGATCCACCATAAGCTTTTACTTGTGTAGGTGTGAGAACCGACAAGAATTGGTACCAATAGTGCTATTTCATTGTCCACATTTGAGTGAACTTGTTTCATCATCAACATCGGTCAAAGGTACATTGGTATAAGTTCTTCTCCTTCTACCACTCACATTTTTCTTGAAATGATGGATAGGCTAAGTACTTCTACCAGCCCACTCTTCATAGAGCAAGACGACGACATGTCATCATACGTCACCAAGAGCCACCTCTTTGGTGCACAACGAGCATTGCATCAAGAGCAACAAGCAATGAACGACAGCATCGACAACCTAGCCACCGACTTGCGACTCTCCGAGCAACGTACAAGAGACTACTTCGACAACAACCTCGATGCGAGCAAGAGAGCGATGCAAGAATGGACGAGATCCGCGCCTTGTTGGTGAACCGCCCTCCTTCAACTTCTTCATACTCAAGACGGAGCACCTCAAGTCGACACTCCGACGACTCCTTCTGTGGCTCAAGTACGAGCCGCGCGTCAAGACCGTCATGCATCTCGCAACCCGCTACACGTCAAGCATTCACAAGAGCAAGTCGATGAGCAAGTCCCTCGTCTTCACTCAAACCAAGTCACTTTTGCTCAAGCTCAAGAACGACAACGTCTTCGTCGCCAAGAAGAAGAAGAACGAGCGCGTCTACACCAAGAGCAACAAGACGCCGAGGCTCAACGTCTTCAACAACAACAACGAGAAGAACAAGCTCTTAAGGCGGAACGTGCCCTTCAAGAATCAAGTCGAGCCATCGCCAACCGCAATCGCGAACGGCGCAATCAAGAGGAAGCCCTTCGAGAAGAAATCCAAGAGAGGAACTATCAACCACGCGTCCAACGTCAAGTCCCTCAAGCTCCTCCACAAGCTCGTCAAGCTCCACCACAACCTCAAGTTCAACAAGAGCAAGTTGATCATGGACTTCCTCCACGCCAAGAGATACATGAGGATGAGTACCCTCCACGTCAAGGGTGTCATCATCACCATCGCCAACAACACAATGAAGAGCAACGCTATGTGATGAGGACATCAATACCATTGTTACACCCACAGCCCCTACTGCTACATATACTGGACCAATTACTAGAGCTCGCGCACGCCAATTAAATTATCAGGTACTTTCGTTTCTTGGTAATGATTCTAATGTTCATGCGAATATGATGCTGCCTAAATTGGATACATTTGTTTTGCTTACGAATGAAGGGCCTAGCTTGGAGAAGGATGGACATTGGAGCAAGAGCAAGCATGGAGATGATGCCATGCGCAAGGGGAACCAGAACGGAGTTACAAGTGATGATTTCAGGACTTTGAAGCCACCATAAGAGTGCATGAAGCCTTGGACGAAATATACAAGATGCCACTTCATAAATTTCGTCCAGAGGCTATTATAGGTGCTGCGTCACCTTATTATTGGGCCAGGCCCATGTAATTTCGAAATACATAAGTATAGGCTATTTTTAGAGTCCGTATGTGTGGGGAAACAAGAGATAGGGTTGATTTCGGACCCCTCCACCAAGGGCCACGAAATTCCCCCCCTCTTCCTCCATATATACAGCCCTTAGGGCGCCGTTTAGACTTTGGGTTTTGTTTAGATTAAAAGTTCGCCATAGCTGCAACTTCGCGTACTTCGTTTGTGTTCAACGACCAGACAAAGGCGTCACAGAACCCCACCTTGATCAATAAAGCTTTCATCTTATATTCGCAATATCCAGATTGCAATCTCAGTTTCTTGCTTGTTCTTCGTTTGCTCGCAGGAAACAGACCCTCGTGGTCAGGTTGATCGTGCTCCGGCGTGGTCAATAACCTCTCGGAGTTGGTTTAGCGATTGCTAAGGCGCGACGTCCTCGCACGTTCGTAGTCGGATCGTCAAAGTCGACTTCCACCAAAGTGAAATCCATCATCTCATCGAAAGACGGGACACCTGCCATCTACCACCACCGCTCTGAATCCGTATCCATATACCACCACCAATCCGTGTCCATATACCACCACCGATCCATATCCATATACTACCACCGCTACCACCACCGCTGCCATATACCACCACCATATATCCACCACCAATCCGAGTTCCTTGCTTATTAGGTTTGTTTTCGGGATCCATCTAGTTTCCGATTCGTGTTTCCTTGCCAGAGTAGGTTTCGAAAAAAAAAGAGCATTTAGGCCCAAAATTTAGGCGGAGGTGTCCCGTCTTTCGATGAGATGGTGGATTTCGCTTTGGTGGAAGTCGACTTTGACGATCCAACTACGAGCGTGCGAGGACGTCGCGCCTTAGCAATCGCTGAACCAACTCCGAGAGGTTATTGACCACGCCGGAGCACGATCAACCTGACCACGAGGGTCTGTTTCCTGCGAGCAAACGAAGAACAAGCAAGAAACTGAGATTGCAATCTGGATATTGCGAATATAAGATGAAAGCTTTATTGATCAAGGTGGGGTTCTGTGACGCCTTTGTCTGGTCGTTGAACACAAACGAAGTACGCGAAGTTGCAGCTATGGCGAACTTTTAATCTAAACAAAACCCAAAGTATAAACGGCGCCCTAAGGGCTGTATATATGGAGGAAGAGGGGGGAATTTCGTGGCCCTTGGTGGAGGGGTCCGAAATCAACCCTATCTCTTGTTTCCCCACACATACGGACTCTAAAAATAGCCTATACTTATGTATTTCGAAATTACATGGGCCTGGCCCAATAATAAGGTGACGCAGCACCTAGAATAGCCTCGGGACGGAATTTATGAAGTGGCATCTTGTATATTTCGTCCAAGGCTTCATGCACCCATTATGGTGGCTTCAAAGTCCTGAAATCATCACTTGTAACTCCGTTCTGGTTCCCCTTGCGCATGGCATCATCTCCATGCTTGTTCTTGCTCCAATGTCCATCCTTCTCCAAGCTAGGCCCTTCACTTGTAAGCAAAACAAATTTATCCAATTTAGGCAGCATCATATTCTCATGAACATTAGAATCATTACCAAGAAACGAAAGTACCTGATAATTTAATTGGCGTGCGCGAGCTCTAGTAATTGGTCCAGTATATGTAGCAGTAGGGGCTGTGGGTGTAACAATGGTATTGATGTCCTCATCATCCTCCCCTTCTTGAAATGAAGTCGTCCTCGACGGAAGCTCATCTTCGTCTCCCAAATAAGGCTTCAAATCTGCAATGTTAAAAGTGGGACTGACCCCAAAATCTGCAGGCAGCTCAAGTTTATATGCATTATCATTTACTTTCTCCAACACCTTAAAGGGACCAGCAGCACGTGGCATTAGCTTTGATTTGCGCAAATTAGGAAATCTATCCTTACGCAAATGTAACCAAACAAGATCTCCAGGTGCAAACACAACATGTTTTCTACCCTTATCTCCAGCAAGTTTATATTTAGCATTCATACGCTCAATGTTTTCCTTAGTTAACTCATGCATTTTTAAAATCAATTCAGCACGTTCTTTAGCATCCAAATTAACCTTCTCTGAAGATGGAAGAGGCAACAAATCAATAGGTGCACGAGGTAGGAAACCATACACAACTTCAAAAGGGCACATCTTAGTAGTAGAATGCAATGAATGATTATAAGCAAATTCAATATGAGGCAAGCATTCCTCCCACATTTTCTTATTACTCTTCAAAACAGCCCTAAGCATAGTAGACAATGTTCTATTGACTACTTTAGTTTGGCCATCAGTTTGGGGGTGACAAGTAGTACTAAAAGCAGTTTAGTCCCCAACTTAGCCCATAAACATCTCCAAAAGTGGCCAAGAAATTTAGTATCACGATCTGAAACAATAGTATTTGGCACACCATGCAAGCGAATAATTTCACGAAAGAACAAATCAGCAACATTAACAGCATCATCGCTTTTATGACATGGTATAAAGTGTGCCATTTTCGAGAATCTATCCACGACAACAAATATGCTATCCCTCCCCTTCTTTGTTCGAGGTAAACCTAAAACAAAGTCCATAGATATATCCTCCCAAGGAACACTAGGTACAGGCAAAGGCATATATAAACCATGAGGATTGAGTCGTGAATTAGCTTTTTGACATGTAGTGCAGCGAGCAAGAAAAAGCTCAACATCCCGTCTCATCTTTGGCCAAAAGAAATGTGTAGCAAGTACGTCCTCCGTCTTCTTCACGCCAAAGTGTCCCATTAATCCTCCTCCATGCGCCTCCTGCAATAACAAAAGACGAACGGAGCTAGCTGGAATGCATAGCTTGTTAGCACGAAACACAAATCCATCGTTAACGACAAACTTGTTCCACATTCTTCCTTCTTTACAATTTTGCATTACATCTTTAAAATCAGCATCATGCACATATTGATCTTTGATGGTCTCCAAACTAAATATTTTGAAGTCAAGTTGTGAAAGCATAGTATAGCGACGAGGCAATGCATCAGCAATAACATTTTCTTTTCCCTTCTTGATAGAGGCTAAGGTGTCCCGTCTTTCGATGAGATGATGGATATCGCTTTGGTGGAAGTCGACTTTGACGATCCGACTACGAACGTGCGAGGACGTCGCGCCTTAGCAATCGCTAAACCAACTCCGAGAGGTTATTGACCACGCAGGAGCACGATCAACCTGACCACGAGGGTCTGTTTCCTGCGAGCAAACGAAGAACAAGCAAGAAACTGAGATTGCAATCTGGATATTGCGAATATAAGATGAAAGCTTTATTGATCAAGGTGGGGTTCTGTGACGCCTTTGTCTGGTCGTTGAACACAAACGAAGTACGCGAAGTTGCAGCTATGGCGAACTTCTAATCTAAACAAAACCCAAAGTCTAAACGGTGCCCTAAGGGCTGTATATATGGAGGAAGAGAGGGGGAATTTCGTGGCCCTTGGTGGAGGGGTCCGAAATCAACCCTATCTCTTGTTTCCCCACACATACGGACTCTAAAAATAGCCTATACTTATGTATTTCGAAATTACATGGGCCTGGCCCAATAAAAAGGTGACGTAGCACCTATAATAGCCTCGGGACGAAATTTATGAAGTGGCATCTTGTATATTTCGTCCAAGGCTTCATGCTCCCATTATGGTGGCTTCAAAGTCCTGAAATCATCACTTGTAACTCCGTTCTTGTTCCCCATGCGCATGGCATCATCTCCATGCTTGTTCTTGCTCCAATGTTTATCCTTCTCCAAGCTAGGCCCTTCATTTGTAAGCAAAACAAATGTATCCAATTTAGGCAGCATCATATTCTCATGAACATTAGAATCATTACCAAGAAACGAAAGTACCTGATAATTTAATTGGCGTGCGCGAGCTCTAGTAATTGGTCCCGTATATGTAGCAGTAGGGGCTGTGGGTGTAACAATGGTATTGATGTCCTCATCATCCTCCCCTTCTTGAAATGAAGTCGTCCTCGACGGAAGCTCATCTTCCTCACCCAAATGAGGCTTCAAATCTACAATGTTAAAAGTGGGACTAACCCCAAAATCTGCAGGCAGCTCAAGTTTATATGCATTATCATTTATTTTCTCTAACACCTTAAAGGGACCATCAGCACGTGGTATTAGCTTTGATTTGCGCAAATCAGGAAATCTATCCTTACGCAAATGTAACCAAACAAGATCTCCAGGTGCAAACACAACATGTTTTCTACCCTTATCTCCAGCAAGTTTATATTTAGCATTCATACGCTCAATGTTTTCCTTAGTTAACTCATGCATTTTTAAAATCAATTCAGCACGTTGTTTACCATCAAAATTAACCTTCTCCGAAGATGGAAGAGGCAACAAATCAATAGGTGCACGAGGTAGGAAACCATACACAACTTCAAAAGGGCACATCTTAGTAGTAGAATGCAATGAACGATTATAAGCAAATTCAATATGAGGCAAGCATTCCTCCCACATTTTCTTATTATTCTTCAAAACAGCCCTAAGCATAGTAGACAATGTTCTATTGACTACTTCAGTTTGTCCATCAGTTTGGGGGTGACAAGTAGTACTAAAAAGCAGTTTAGTCCCCAACTTAGCCCATAAACATCTCCAAAAGTGGCTAAGAAATTTAGTATCACGATCTGAAACAATAGTATTTGGCACACCATGCAAGCGAATAATTTCACGAAAGAACAAATTAGCAACATTAACAGCATCATCGCTTTTATGACATGGTATAAAGTGTGCCATTTTCGAGAATCTATCCACGACAACAAATATGCTATCCCTCCCCTTCTTTGTTCGAGGTAAACCTAAAACAAAGTCCATAGATATATCCTCCGAAGGAACACTAGGTACAGGCAAAGGCATATATAAACCATGAGGATTGAGTCGTGACTTAGCTTTTTGACATGTAGTGCAGCGAGCAATAAAACGCTCAACATCCCGTCTCATCTTTGGCCAAAAGAAATGTGTAGCAAGTACGTCCTCCGTCTTCTTCACGCCAAAGTGTCCCATTAATCCTCCTCCATGCGCCTCCTGCAACAACAAAAGATGAACGGAGCTAGCTGGAATGCATAGCTTGTTAGCACGAAACACAAATCCATCGTTAACGACAAACTTGTTCCACATTCTTCCTTCTTTACAATTCTGCATTACATCTTTAAAATCAACATCATGCACATATTGATCTTTGATGGTCTCCAAACCAAATATTTTGAAGTCAAGTTGTGAAAGCATAGTATAGCGACGAGACAATGCATCAGCAATAACATTTTCTTTTCCCTTCTTGTGTTTAATGACATAAGGGAAAGTCTCAATAAATTCAACCCATTTAGCATGTCTACGATTCAGTTTAGCTTGACTTTTAATATGTTTCAAAGATTCATGATCAGAATGTATAACAAATTCTTTGGGCCATAAATAATGTTGCCATGTCTCTAAAGTCCGAACAAGAGCATATAATTCTTTATCGTAAGTAGAATAGTTCAGACTAGGCCCACTCAATTTTTCAGAAAAGTATGCAACAGGTTTGCCATCTTGTAATAACACACCTCCTAATCCAATTCCACTAGCATCACATTCAAGCTCAAAAGTCTTATTAAAATCAGGAAGTTGGAGTAAAGGAGCATGTGTCAACTTATCTTTCAATACCGAGAAGGCTTCATCCTGTGCGGTACCCCAAAGAAAAGGCACATCTTTCTTTGTAAGCTCATTGAGAGGTGCAGCAATGGTGCTGAAATGATAGAGGCAAAGGTGTCCCGTCTTTCGATGAGATGATGGATGTCGCTTTGGTGGAAGTCGACTTTGACGATCCGACTACGAACGTGCGAGGACGTCGCGCCTTAGCAATCGCTAAACCAACTCCGAGAGGTTATTGACCACGCCGGAGCACGATCAACCTGACCACGAGGGTCTGTTTCCTGCGAGCAAACGAAGAACAAGCAAGAAACTGAGATTGCAATCTGGATATTGCGAATATAAGATGAAAGCTTTATTGATCAAGGTGGGGTTCTGTGACGCCTTTGTCTGGTCGTTGAACACAAACAAAGTACGCGAAGTTGCAGCTATGGCGAACTTTTAATCTAAACAAAACCCCAAGGAAAAGCTACTAGATGGATCTACTTATATAGGAGCAAGGGGTGGCGGCCAAGGAGGTGGGAGGACGTCCCAAGGCAGCCTAAAACTAAATCTAGGTCGTACAAGGCCAATGGGCAGTTTGACTCGGATTCTGCTGCAGCATCAGATTGTTTCGTCCACAACTCAACGCTCCGGACGAATTTGAAGGTTATTCCAATTGGGTTGAAAAGTGCACGAAATCTAGTTTCCAACAAAAAAAATCACCCAATTCGGAGTCCGTATGAAAAACTTGTGTGCGTTTTGAGTCAGGTACGTCTGTGCAGTCCAAATCTGAATCCAGAACGTGAGAGACTTGGACTCTATCTTCTCTTGGGCCAAAAGTGACGTGAGAGAACTTTTTGGACAGCAAATAAACATCTCTTTCTTCCTTATCTTCATATGTGGATTGTATAAATGTCCCATACACCTGCAATTAGACAAAACACAAAAGTGTGTGAAGTATTTTTGTTCTGGATAACATAAATAGATTATTGAATAGTTTGCACTAGAAATCACCTGACAAATATGCATATATGCAATATTTTTGGTCATATCCAAGGTAGTCATGTCCTCATCATCCTCCCCTTCTTGAAAATAAAGCCGTCCTCGGCATTGCTTAATCTGAAATGTGGCTAACAAAAGAGACAAGGTGTACATGTTGTATATGTATATGTCATCCATTTTTACTTCCCTTGATTTTTGCATATATGACACATGAATAGATGAGTAACTTGCATAGTTCATAAAATCTAAAGCCAAAAAAATAGCACAAGAAGTAGAAGGCATGAAAATATTGCAACTCAGTTTGCACATATAAGTGAAGCTCTTATTCATTTCAAAAGATTGACAATGTTCATCATTAAACCATCCCAACATTGGTGAATAAACCTTACTTGCATCAAATTTACATGCTACAACATGCTTAAATAAGCAAACATGCAATAAGTCATTCAACACAGAATCATCACCAAGATTAGAGGTCATATCAAAATGATTAAACATTGGTTCTTTTGCATCAATAGTTAATTCAATGGGTGCACTCAAAATTGTTGGTATTTCAGTTGTTTGATCACATGGCAAAGTCAAATTATCAACGCAGTCCTCTAAAATAGGTGGTGTGATCAAAGTAGTGGGTAGCTCATCAGATGGTGCATTCAAATTGACAAGGCATTCATCATTCTCATGTAGAGACGGAAGATCAGTACATTTGTCATTACCTCTTATGATCAACTCAGATGATGTAGCCACTCTCGGGGGCGATGTGTCACATGGTGGAGGTGATGTAGTCCTGACAACAACGGATGTGGTTGTCATAGTATGCCTAGTAGTTGAAGGAACAATCATATCAACTCTTGGAATGTGCACCGTGCGCTTGTTCTCCTCGTGGCCAACACGTTGTTTTATTTCCTGTTCAGCTTTGCAAGCAAGATGAAACAAATGGTCCATAGGATAACACTCTTCATGAATTAGTATCTCTTGAATATCACGGTTTAATCCTCCCCAAAATCTATCCATAAAATCATCTTCACTTTCTTCTAAAAAGGAATGCAACAAGGTAGTTTGTAAATCATCATAATATTTTGTTACAGTTTCACTACTTTGTTTTAAGTGTTGCAACTTCTTAATCATGTCACGAGTATAATAAGCAGGGACGAAAGTATGTCGCATGGCAAGTTTCAAATCATCCCAAGTAGTAGGTATATAATCAGGGTGTAACCGACAATATTCACTCCACCAAACCAAAGCATAACCAGTGAAAGAACCAACCGCAACCTTAACCTTTTTATGTTCATCGAAATTATGGGAAGCAAATATATTTTTTATGTCGAACTCCCATTCAATATATAAAGCAGGTTTAAAACGGCCATTAAATAATGGTATAGATACATTAACCTGATCATGTGCATTTGGATGTTTGTGCACCTCTCGTGACGGTTGTGGTATTTGCAAAGGTGGTGGCATGTCTCCCGCGATCGACAAAGCCCATGAATTGACTCTGGATCCTGTCATGATTAGTAGAACAAGAAACAAAACCCAAAAATAATGTTCCTATAACTACTAGGATGTGGTGGTAAAACGCTCACAGTAAAGCAAATATCAATGTCTTACATGTTCTTACCATGCAGCAGGCGGTGATCGGCAACCAGCGGTGTCAAGTAACTCCGAATATTGAGTAAAGCGATTGCCAGGGGAGCGTACGTATACACGGTGTAGAAATATGTGGAGCTGTGTTGGCTATATATGGTAGCAAAAGATTAGCAATGATCAATTCAAAGATGCAATGTTGAATAAACGCTCAACAACGGTACTGTGCTGGTCCTAGGCTAGACCGGACTAGAGACGCGAGCCTAGAACACTAATGTGGTCACGGTGTAGCACAACTAGCATCAATGAAGGATAGTAAGTAGCTCTTGACAGCAAGATATAAGTGAAGATCACAACGGCAGTGAAGATAATGATGAAAAACAACTGCCAAGCAGGATATACAACAACTTTGTCTCCAACTTTCCTCTGAAAAAGTTTGTGCCGATTTTTTTGATTTTTTTCTCCTTTTTTTCTCTGACTTTTTTTCTCTTTTTTTTTCTCGTTTTTTTCTCTCTTTTTTTCTCCCTCTTTCCAAAACAAACTAGATAAGACGCAGATTGGATCAAGCGAAGATGTGAATGATCTCAACTATTATTATGACAATGAATGGTGGGTAGCACGTGGTGGAAATTGATGGATGGGTGGTGGACAGCGGAAGAGATAATGATGCAGTGGTGGCGTGACTAATGTGAACAGAACTCGAAACTCTAAACGAACTAGACACTAAGACCAGCAACTCGACACGATGATGCAACCGATAATTCAACTATGCAAGCAATGAAAAGAAAATTGCAAAGGCTCAGACTGGCTTGGACCAAGGATGAATAGATCTCACTCTTTTTTGTGGCTTTTTCTTGGACAATAGGTAAGAAAATATATCTAATCTAGGAAAACTGGAAATTCTCACCGAGCAACCTGAAAACTGATACCACTTGATAGAGGCAAAGGTGTCCCGTCTTTCGATGAGATGATGGATATCGCTTTGGTGGAAGTCGACTTTGACGATCCGACTACGAACGTGCGAGGACGTCGCGCCTTAGCAATCGCTAAACCAACTCCGAGAGGTTATTGACCACGCCGGAGCACGATCAACCTGACCACGAGGGTCTGTTTCCTACGAGCAAACGAAGAACAAGCAAGAAACTAAGATTATAATCTGGATATTGCGAATATAAGATGAAAGCTTTATTGATCAAGGTGGGGTTCTGTGACGCCTTTGTCTGGTCGTTGAACACAAACGAAGTACGCGAAGTTGCAGCTATGGCGAACTTTTAATCTAAACAAAACCCCAAGGAAAAGCTACTAGATGGATCTACTTATATAGGAGCAAGGGGTGGCGGCCAAGGAGGTGGGAGGACGTCCCAAGGCAGCCTAAAACTAAATCTAGGTCGTACAAGGCCAATGGGCAGTTTGACTCGGATTCTGCTGCAGCATCAGATTGTTTCGTCCACAACTCAACGCTCCGAACGAATTTGAAGGTTATTCCAATTGGGTTGGAAAGTGCACGAAATCTAGTTTCCAACAAAAAAAATCACCCAATTCGGAGTCCGTATGAAAAACTTGTGTGCGTTTTGAGTCAGGTACGTCTGTGCAGTCCAAATCTGAATCCAGAACGTGAGAGACTTGGACTCTATCTTCTCTTGGGCCAAAAGTGACGTGAGAGAACTTTTTGGATAGCAAATAAACATCTCTTTCTTCCTTATCTTCATATGTGGATTGTATAAATGTCCCATACACCTGCAATTAGACAAAACACAAAAGTGTGTGAAGTATTTTTGTTCTGGATAACATAAATAGATTATTGAAAAGTTTGCACTAGAAATCACCTGACAAATATGCATATATGCAATATTTTTGGTCATATCCAAGGTAGTCATGTCCTCATCATGAAATCTCTCACAAAACGCCTATAGAATCCAGCGAGGCCAAGAAAACTCCTCACTTGTGTGACCGTTTTGGGCTGCGGCCAACTCTCAATAGCTTCAATCTTGGCTTTATCAACTTCAATTCCCAGTGGAGTAACAACATAGCCAAGAAAAGATACTCGGTCGGTGCAAAAGGTGCACTTCCCAAGGTTACCAAACAAACGTGCATCACGTAGAGCAATAAAAACACCATGTAAATGTTCCAAATGTTCTTCCAAAGATCTGCTATAAATCAGTATATCATCAAAATAGACTACCACAAATCGTCCAATGAAAGCACGTAAAACTTCGTTCATTAATCTCATGAAAGTACTAGGTGCATTAGTTAACCCAAAAGGCATGGCTAACCACTCATATAATCCAAACTTAGTTTTAACTGCTGTTTTCCATTCATCTCCCAATTTCATACGAATTTGATGGTATCCACTACGCAAATCAACTTTGGAGAATATAGTAGAGCCACTCAATTCATCAAGCATATCATCTAGCCTAGGAATAGGGTGACGATAACGAATAGTAATATTATTAATGCCTCTACAATCAACACACATACGTGACGTACCATCCTTTTTCGGCACTAGAATAATAGGAACAGCACAAGGACTAAGGGATTCGCGTATGTAACCTTTGTCGAGCAACTCCTGTACTTGACGCATAATCTCCTTCGTCTCCTCTGGATTGGTACGGTATGGCGCACGGTTGGGTAATGATGCACCGTGAATTAAGTCAATTTGATGCTCAATCACTCGAATAGGTGGTAATCCCGGTGGCACGTCTTGTGGAAAGACGTCAGCGAACTCCTGCAAAATGTTAGTGATAGCAGGAGGCAAAGAGGAAGGCACGTCCTCGAATGAAAATAATGCCTCTTTGCACACAAAAGCATAGCAAACAGATTTGCTGAAATCTAGCTCATCAATATCAGATTTGGTGGCAAATAAACATGCACTTTTCAATTTAATTTCAGAAGCAACACTAGATGGTTTATTATTAGGCTTCATTTGTTGCTCAAATTCTTTTGCCACAATCTGATTTTCACTCTTATTCTTCTCCTGTTTTGCTTTATTAGCTCTATTAATATCATCTTTCAAAATAGAATCAGGAGTAATATTTTTATCCTTATGAACAAGAGTATAATGATTGTTTCTACCATGGTGAACAACATTTTTATCAAATTGCCATGGTCTACCAAGTAATAAGGAACATGCTTGCATAGGTACCACATCACAATCAACATAATCAGCATATGTAGAGATACTAAAATGCACACGAACAGTATGTGTTACCTTAACCTTGCCGCTGTGGTTGAACCATTGGATGTAGTAAGGATGTGGATGTGGTCTTGTGGTGAGAGAAAGCTTCTCCACCATCTCCATGCTAGCCAAGTTGTTGCAGCTACCTCCGTCTATGATGACGCACACAGAACGTTCCTTCACAACTCCCTTGGTTTGGAACAAATTGTGCCTCTGATTTTGCTCAGCTTGTGTGACCTGCACACTCAAAACACGTTGAGCAACTAAACATTCATACCTGTCAGCGTCTTCAGGAGCCATGTATTGCGTCTCATGATCAGAATCATCTCCACCATGCAAAATCAGAGGCACAATTTGTTCCATACCAAGGGAGTTGTGAAGGAACGTTCTGTGCGCGTCATCATAGACGGAGGTAGCTGCAACAACTTGGCTAGCATGGAGATGGTGGAGAAGCTATCTCTCACCACAAGACCACATCCACATCCTTACTACATCCAATGGTTCAACAACAGCGGCAAGGTTAAGGTAACACGTACTGTTCGTGTGCATTTTAGTATCTCTACATATGCTGATTATGTTGATTGTGATGTGGTACCTATGCAAGCATGTTCCTTATTACTTGGTAGACCATGGCAATTTGATAAAAATTCTGTACACCATGGTAGAAACAATCAGTATACTCTTGTTCATAAGGATAAAAATATTACTTTGCTTCCTATGACTCCTGAGTCCATTTTGAAAGATGATATTAATAGAGCTAATAAAGCAAAACAGGAGAAAAATAAGAGTGAAAATCAGATTGTGGCAAAAGAATTTGAGCAACACATGAAGCCTAATAATAAACCATCTACTGTTGCTTCTGAAATTAAATTGAAAAGTGCATGTTTACTTGCCACCAAATCTGATATTGATGAGCTAGATTTTAGCAAATCTATTTGCTATGCTTTTGTGTGCAAAGAGGCATTATTTTCATTCGAGGACGTGCCTTCCTCTTTTCCCCCTGCTGTCACTAACATTTTGCAGGAGTTCGCTGACGTCTTTCCACAAGACGTGCCACCGGGATTACCACCTATTCGAGTGATTGAGCATCAAATTGACTTAATTCCCGGTGCATCATTACCCAACCGTGCACCATACCGTACCAATCCAGAGGAGACGAAGGAGATTATACGTCAAGTACAGGAGTTGCTCGACAAAGGTTATATATGCGAATCCCTTAGTCCTTGTGCTGTTCCTATTATTCTAGTGCCGAAAAAGGATGGTACGTCACGTATGTGTGTTGATTGTAGAGGCATTAATAATATTACTATTCGTTATCGTCACCCTATTCCTAGGCTAGATGATATGCTTGATGAATTGAGTGGCTCTACTATATTCTCCAAAGTTGATTTGCGTAGTGGATACCATCAAATTCGTATGAAATTGGGAGATGAATGGAAAACAGCAGTTAAAACTAAGTTTGGATTATATGAGTGGTTAGTCATGCCTTTTGGGTTAACTAATGCACCTAGTACTTTCATGAGATTAATGAACGAAGTTTTACGTGCTTTCATTGGACGATTTGTGGTAGTCTATTTTGATGATATACTGATTTATAGCAAATCTTTGGAAGAACATTTGGAACATTTACGTGCTGTTTTTAATGCTCTACGTGCTGCACGTTTGTTTGGTAACCTTGGGAAGTGCACCTTTTGCACCACCGAGTATCTTTTCTCGGCTATGTTGTTACTACACAGGGAATTGAAGTTGATAAAGCCAAGATTGAAGCTATTGAGAGTTGGCCGCAGCCCAAAACGGTCACACAAGTGAGGAGTTTCCTTGGCCTCGCTGGTTTCTATAGGCGTTTGGTGAGAGATTTCAGCACCATTGCTGCACCTCTCAACGAGCTTACAAAGAAGGATGTGCCTTTTGTTTGGGGTACCGCACAGGAAGAAGCCTTCACGGTATTGAAAGCTAAGTTGACACATGCTCCTTTACTCCAACTTCCTGATTTTAATAAGACTTTTGAGCTTGAATGTGATGCTAGTGGAATTGGATTAGGAGGTGTGTTATTACAAGATGGCAAACCTGTTGCATACTTTTCTGAAAAATTGAGTGGGCCTAGTTTGAACTATTCTACTTATGATAAAGAATTATATGCTCTTGTTCGGACTTTAGAGACATGGCAACATTATTTATGGCCCAAAGAATTTGTTATACATTCTGATCATGAATCTTTGAAACATATTAAAAGTCAAGCTAAACTGAATCGTAGACATGCTAAATGGGTTGAATTCATTGAGACTTTCCCTTATGTCATTAAACACAAGAAGGGTAAAGAAAATGTTATTGCTGATGCATTGTCTCGTCGTTATACTATGCTTTCACAACTTGACTTTAAAATATTTGGTTTGGAGACCATCAAAGATCAATATGTGCATGATGCTGAATTTAGCGATGTATTGCAGAATTGTAAACAAGGTAGAACATGGAACAAGTTCGTCGTTAACGATGGATTTGTGTTTCGTGCTAACAAGCTATGCATTCCAGCTAGCTCCGTTCATCTTTTGTTGTTGCAGGAGGCGCATGGAGGAGGATTAATGGGACACTTTGGCGTGAAGAAGACGGAGGACGTACTTGCTACACATTTCTTTTGGCCAAAGATGAGACGGGATGTTGAGCGTTTTATTGCTCGCTGCACTACATGTCAAAAAGCTAATTCACGACTCAATCCTCATGGTTTATATATGCCTTTGCCTGTACCTAGTGTTCCTTGGGAGGATATATCTATGGACTTTGTTTTAGGTTTACCTCGAACAAAGAAGGGGAGGGATAGCATATTTGTTGTCGTGGATAGATTCTCGAAAATGGCACACTTTATACCATGTCATAAAAGCGATGATGCTGTTAATGTTGCTGATTTGTTCTTTCGTGAAATTATTCGCTTGCATGGTGTGCCAAATACTATTGTTTCAGATCGTGATACTAAATTTCTTAGCCACTGATGGACAAACTGAAGTAGTCAATAGAACATTGTCTACTATGCTTAGGGCTGTTTTGAAGAATAATAAGAAAATGTGGGAGGAATGCTTGCCTCATATTGAATTTTCTTATAATCATTCATTGCATTCTACTACTAAGATGTGCCCTTTTGAAGTTGTGTATGGTTTCCTACCTCGTGCACCTATTGATTTGTTGCCTCTTCCATCTTCGGAGAAGGTTAATTTTGATGCTAAACAACGTGCTAAATTGATTTTAAAAATGCATGAGTTAACTAAGGAAAACATTGAGCGTATGAATGCTAAATATAAACTTGCTGGAGATAAGGGTAGAAAACATGTTGTGTTTGCACCTGGAGATCTTGTTTGGTTACATTTGCGTAAAGATAGATTTCCTAATTTGCGCAAATCAAAGCTAATGCCACGTGCTGATGGTCCTTTTAAGGTGTTAGAGAAAATAAATGATAATGCATATAAACTTGAGCTACCTGCAGATTTTGGGGTTAGTCCCACTTTTAACATTGCAGATTTGAAGCCTTATTTGGGTGAGGAAGATGAGCTTCCGTCGAGGACGACTTCATTTCAAGAAGGGGAGGATGATGAGGACATCAATACCATTGTTACAACCACAACCCCTACTGCTACATATACGGGACCAATTACTAGAGCTCGCGCACGCCAATTAAATTATCAGGTACTTTCGTTTCTTGATAATGATTCTAATGTTCATGAGAATATGATGCTGCCTAAATTGGATACATTTGTTTTGCTTACAAATGAAGGGCCTAGCTTGGAGAAGGATGAACATTCGAGCAAGAACAAGCATGGAGATGATGCCATGCGCAAGGGGAACAAGAACGGAGTTACAAGTGATGATTTCAGGACTTTGAAGCCACCATAATGGGTGCATGAAGCCTTGGACGAAATATACAAGATGCCACTTCATAAATTTCGTCCCGAGGCTATTATAGGTGCTGCGTCACCTTTTTATTAGGCCAAGCCCATGTAATTTCGAAATACATAAGTATAGGCTATTTTTAGAGTCCGTATGTGTGGGGAAACAAGAGATAGGGTTGATTTCGGACCCCTCCACCAAGGGCCACGAAATTCCCCCTCTCTTCCTCCATATATACAGCCCTTAGGGCACCGTTCAGACTTTGGGTTTTGTTTAGATTAAATGTTCGCCATAGCTGCAACTTCGCGTACTTCGTTTGTGTTCAACGACCAGACAAAGGCGTCACAGAACCCCACCTTGATCAATAAAGCTTTCATCTTATATTCGCAATATCCAGATTGCAATCTCAGTTTCTTGCTTGTTCTTCGTTTGCTCGCAGGAAACAGACCCTCGTGGTCAGGTTGATCGTGCTCCGGCGTGGTCAATAACCTCTCGGAGTTGGTTTAGCGATTGCTAAGGCGCGACGTCTTCGCACGTTCGTAGTCGGATCGTCAAAGTCGACTTCCACCAAAGCGAAATCCACCATCTCATCGAAAGACGGGACACCTTTGCCTCTATCAAAGACTATAAGCACTGTTGCACTCAATACATGGCAAATCATCTAGCATGAGAGAGGAAACACATGGAGATATATGACACGAAGCAATATGAATCATGTGCAAAGCATATAGATGGTTGTCATCAACTGCATGAGATGAGCAAGTATGACACAAGAGACAATGATCAAGATATATCATGTGAGAGGCATGAGCATATATGTCATCAACCCAAGAAAGCAAGTAATAGTGGAACATGGGTGATACAACATAGCAAGCAATCATAGCAATCAAGTCAAGCAAGCTAGTAGTGCGAAGATGCAACATACTAGGAGGAATCATGGCAAGCATGTCATGTGTGCAAATAGTGGGCATGAATAATGCACATGACATAGCACAAACATGAAAGCAAGATATGAGTAAAATAGCATGAATGTATTGGCGAGAGGCCATATGTGAATAGCAATGGGTCATCATGACTCTCCCAACACAACAAGCATCGATAGAATGGGGCACATGATAAACATGGCAAAAGCAACAAGGATCTCTACCAAGCATGCAAATACACATAGAAGTAGCATAATGATGAAACATGGGTAGATGCAAGCAAGGGTCACAATTGCATGGCAAAGTCATAGAAGCAAGCATAGCATGCAAAGTGAACACGGTAAAATGAGCATGATGTGACAAGTGGTAAATGGCCCATAGCCGTGTGAGAGCCAAGTAGAGGAGTTGCGCATAGTCCTTGCGGGAAGGGGGCGGTGGTAAGGATAGTCCACGGGGTCCCAAATCGTCATTGCTCTCAAGAGCTCGTTTCGTCAACTCATGGGATTGAAAAGTTGACGAGTATACATGAGTACCTACACAAAACAAAGAGAAAGGGAAAATTGTGTGTGCGTGGTAGATGTACACATCATCCATCATGATGCATACATGCTTGTGTTGGTTAGCACCAAATATCCAATGCTCAAATAAATGAGATGGGTGATATAGAAACATGTCATCCATCATGATAGGTTTGTTATGATGTATAGCATAATGGAGACTCAAGTTGTGTAATGCATCACGAGCAATATTTAGAGCATTGTTATTCGTGGAATGCATATGGTGCAAGCAATCATGGAAATCATGCAAAGTATGGAATGTATCAAGATCTCCGAATAAGTATGAGGAAACTATGGGGGTCTCCTCATGAGCATGAGTAGCAACATCACGTGGATAATATTGACAACATCCAAAACAATGCATATTTGGAACAATGTGATCATGGCATGGCATAGTAGATGAATTGCGAAAATCATGTAAAGGGAGCATGGCAATATCATCACAAGAGAAGGAAAAGCCAATGACCATCATCTCGTCATCTATGCCATAAGTGCAAATGGGGTTTATTTTAATGGGGAATGCATAGTTACTATGTTGAGATTGAAATGATGCAATACGGGAGATCTCACTCATAGCATATGACAAGTTCAATGGATTGTCAAACATGATGTGACCAATAGAATTTTCACATGATATCCTATGGAGCATAGCATCACAACTAGGAAACTCAAACATGCTCATCATCATATTCATCATAAATAGGTAAGTCAAGGCATGAAGAAGTTTCACTAGCATGAAGCATGGTAATAGGTAGGTCAACATCATGAGAGCAATCGATGTCAAGAGAGTCCACTAGTGGGACAAGAGAAGCACCATCACCTATATTACCTTTGGAGCGTTGCTCATGTGTTGTAGGTGAGGTGTTGAAGATCGTCACGTTTTCATCTTCATCTTGATGGAACCATGTGGGAGGTGCATCATCATCCACCAAGGCCATCATATTGTCCATTGGAGGGATAGACTCATCGAGGATAGGCATGTCGTCATGTAGGAGACCTATCACCAAAGAAGAAAACACACTAGGAGTAGAGGTTAAGTCGTTAGAAATCATGGTGGCCTCACGTGTCGTGTCAACTACGTCACTCACTAAGTGTTGTGGATCACTCACTCCCTCAAGGATGCTCTCACTCATATGGTTGGTGGAGTCACTCGGATGGCACTCAACCTCACATAGGATGTGTGGTAGGCTATCATGTGTGGGGCTAGTGGTGGTCACACTCATCCTCTCATAGGAAATGCTCGCAATGTCACATATGGTGGAGTCACTCATGTCACTCATGTGGTGGTGGCTCTCCTCACATGACAAATGGGGCATCTCGACATATGTGGGTGTCGAAGAGATGTAGGTGCAAATGTCTCCATGCTCAACTACTATTGTCACCTTGGTTGAAGGGATAGTCCCATGCTCAACCTTCTTGTCATCGTCTTGGTGTTGGAGGCCCATATGATGTGGCACCTCGTAGCTCGTCTCCATGACCGAAGGGAATGTCCCATGCTCAGCCATCTTCCTTGAGGGGCTTCCGAAGATGGAAGTGTCACCCTCGCTCGTAGGTCGTCGCCTTGGACTTGGGGAAGTCGTTGTAGGCGTACTCGTGGGAAGTAGGCGAAGATGTTGTACGTCCAAAGGTGAAGATGCCTTGATAGCACTTGGCGAAGATGCCAAAGTGGTTGGTGTAGCTGTAGCGCCGTCTTGGTGGTGGTCGTCTCGCGGTCTTCTTTTGTGCTCTTGAAGCGTGGACTTGGCGTGAAGTAGGGCTTGTTGGGACTTGTGCACTTGCGCTTGTGGAGCATCTTCATGTTGATGATGTCGTTGTCGTGCTTGAGCTCGTAGTAGATGTCGCTCATCGTCGTCGTGCACATGATGCTTGGATGTGACTTGCCCTTCATGACGATGTTGATCACGAACGTGATGGTGGTCGCCATGTAGATGTGGACGAGGATGATTTGCACTTGCATCGTGGCCGCGCTCCGAAGACTTGTGGCTTGAATGTCGCCGCCTTGAAGATGACGAAGGGGAAGAAGACTTGATCAAGGTTCTAATCTCCTCCATCCTTGCATCTTGCTCCTCTTTATGTGCGGAAAGCTTCTTGTCGATGTAGTCCCTTTTCCTTGCTTCGGAGTGAAGAATGTCGATGGAGATGTTCTCGATGCGCTCTCGCAATCTTGATTGTGCGCCTTGCATTTGTCGTTGTAGATCGAAGATGGACGGTTTGGTGATGTAGTTGTTCATGCCGTCATTGTTGTCGTAGATCGGAGAGGAAATGCCTTGCCTATCCATCACAAGACTCGAGCAAAGGTGAGTAGGAAATGAGATAAACAATACCAAGCTACCTTTTCCCAAAGTTGAGGATGTATCTTGTATCACTCAATGTGAAATGAAAGAATAGTGGAATTGGTACCGGACTTGTTCACTCACACCTACAAGTAAAAGCTTATGGTAGAGCTCGGTGAGGATAGTGGCACAAAAATTTGATGCAAAATGTTAGCAAGAGTCAATAATGTTGGAAAAGATTCACAAATTCGCAGGTGAAACAAGTAGACCAATAGCAAATGTGGTACACGGAAACACACACACGGATAGATAAATGGAGTCGTACAACCAAGGAATGAGCACAAAATGTGGAGTCCACGGAGAACGCTCGTGTTGCACAACTCAAGAGAGACGCTAGCACGATTGCTCAATAGGCAGATACGACACTTGTGCACAACCCATAAGATGCGAAATGGATAAACTTCCTATCCCAAGTATGCTATGTATGTATGGTTCCCGGTGTTTCTCTCAAGATGATCCAAGATGATCGGATATGACAATCTTATGTGCAATGGGGTATGATGCTATGGCACTTGCTTACAAGCTTCTTTGCTCTCTTTCTTTTGCTTAAAAGCTTTATTCGCTTTTTTTCTATGGCCACTTTTGCACAATGCACAAACCAAGATAGCAATTGAGTATATGTGGGAACAAACTTGTGACACGAGATATGATACCAAGATATGCACCACGATGATATGGTATGTATGCTATGGGAAGTATGATCACTAATGTGCACAAGTAACGTTGCCAGCAATACTCAAATGGCTAGTCTCGATAGGCAAGTAACGCAAAATGGGCTAGGGGTTAACAATGCAATTGCAAGGGGAATATACAATGGTGTCGTCGAGGTTACCGTCCTTTGCGATGATGAGTAGCGGTGTTCTTGATGTAGATACCAAGATGATGTAGACTCGTCCCTAAGTAGCCGAAACAACTTAGGAAACCGTAAAAACCGCAAACTCAAAATCTCAAATGACAAATGTCAAATGGTGGTAGCGGAAATGGCAATGTGGAAGTGGTGGAGGTGGTGGTTGATGAAGAAGCAACTGTCCCTAAGTAGCCGAAACACCTTAGGAGACTCAAATCACTCCTCAAGCAACCACTAATGCTAAGGGGATCAAGATGGGTTTGGTTGCAAAAGTTGATGGTGGTGTAGCATGATATGGTGGAGGGCCTAGGCAATCTTGCCAAAATGAAGAAATTTTGGTGGAGTCAAATGGTGTTGGAACCTATCTAGGTGGATGGCGGATGTCAATAGCTACTCAACGAGCTAAAGAACGCGAAAATCGGACTCCGGATGTGGAAGTTATGGGCAAAACTGTGAACTGCTCACGGCTGACCTGGGGGGGCCGTGCGCACGGGGGTAGGAGCCCATGGGCACGGGGTCCCGTGCGCACGGTACACACACCGAGGGCACGGGGTCACCTGGGACTCACGAGTTTGGCAGATTTCTTGGCAATTTGGGCTCCAAATGGATGGATCTCGTGGCTGGGGTTGAGGTGGGGGTAGGGGGTGGTATGGAGGACGAAGGGACAGCGGAAGAAACACACTAGAAGGGTCGTGCGTACAGGGTCTGACAGGCCCGTGGGCACGGGGGCCCGTGTGCACGGGGTCCCGATGGCCCGTGTGCATGGGGTCCTCTGAGAGTAGACGAACTGCTCCGGATCCGTGGGGAATTTCGAAATTGGGGTCAAAATTGAAAGGTGGAAGGTAGGGGAAGGTGGTAGAGGGGTGGATCTGCTTGCTAAACATCAAATCCATGGATCAAATCCAACAAAATCACACTAAACTAACAAATCACAAAAAAATTTGGGGCTATTTTTGGTGGGGAAATTTCCGAATTTAGGACAAAAACACACAAAACTAGGCTAGAAAACAAAGAGGGGGGCTCCAATTTCGTGATCAAGCATGGCTCAAGATACCATATGGTGTAGGGTGAAACCCTATGGGGAGATCTTTCATGAATTGGAGGGGGAATCCCCAAGAACAAGATGAACAAGAGAGGGAAAATGATGAGGACATGACTACCTTGGATATGACCAAAAATATTGCATATATGCATATTTGTCAGGTGATTTCTAGTGCAAACTATTCAATAATCTATTTATGTTATCCAGAACAAAAATACTTCACACACTTTTGTGTTTTGTCTAATTGCAGGTGTATGGGACATTTGTACAATCCACATATGAAGATAAGGAAGAAAGAGATGTTTATTTGCTGTCCAAAAAGTTCTCTCACGTCACTTTTGGCCCAAGAGAAGATAGAGTCCAAGTCTCTCACGTTCTGGATTCAGATTCGGACTGCACAGACGTACCTGACTCAAAACGCACACAAGTTTTTCATACGGACTCCGAATTGGGTGATTCTTTTTTTGTTGGAAAATAGATTTCGTGCACTTTCCAACCCAATTGGAATCACCTTCAAATTCGTCCGGAGCGTTGAGTTGTGGACAAAACAATCTGATGCTGCAGCAGAATCCGAGTCAAACTACAAGTCCAAAGGTGTTACATCATCTCCACTTGGGCCCATTGGCCTTGTACGACCTAGATTTAGTTTTAGGCTGCCTTGGGACGTCCTCCCACCTCCTTGGCCGCCACCCCTTGCTCCTATATAAGTATATCCATCTAGTAGCTTTTTCTTGGGATTTGTTTAGTTAAAAGTTAGCCATTGCAACTTCGTGTACTTCGTTTGTGTCCAACGACCAGACCAAGACCACTTTTCGGATCCCCACCATTATCAATACTTCATACATATTCGCGATATTCAGATTGCTTTTATCATATTCTTGCTTGTTCTTCGATTGCTTGCAGGAATAGACCTTCGTGGTCAGGTTGATTGTGCTCCGGCGTGGTCAATAACCTCTCAGAGTTGGTTTAGCGATTGCTAAGGCGCAACGTCGTGCACGTTTGTAGTCGGATCGTCAAAGTCGTCTCCACCAAATCGATAGTTATCATCTCATCGAAAGATCGGGACACCCCTGCCTCTATCAAGTGGTATCAGTTTTCAGGTTGCTCGGTGAGATTTTACAGTTTTTCATAGTTTAGATCGCATCTATCATTCATACCTACAGTCCATGATAAAGCCACAAAAAAAAGTTAGATCTGTTCATCCTTTATCCAAGCCAGTCTGAGCCTTTGCAATTTTCTATTCATTGCTTGCATAGTTGAATTATCGGTTGCATCGTCGTGTCAGTTCCTGGTTTTAGTGTCTAGTTCCTTTAGAGTTTCGAGTTCTGTTCACATTAGTCACGCCGCCGCTGCATCATTATCTCTTCCGCTGTCCACCACCCATCCATCAATTTCCACCACGTGCTACCCACCATTCATTGTCATAATAATAGTTGAGATCGTTCACATCTTCGCTTGATCCAATCTGCGTCTTATCTAGTTTGTTTTGGAAAAAAAGAGAGAAAAAAAACGAGAGAAAAAAAACGAGAGAAAAAAAAGAGAAAAAAAAGTCAGAGAAAAAAAGGAGAAAAAAAAATCAAAAAAATCGGCACAAACTTTTTCAGAGGAAAGTTGGAGACAAAGTTGTTGTATATCCTGCTTGGCAGTTGTTTTTCATCATTATCTTCACTACCGTTGTGATCTTCACTTATATCTTGCTGTCAAGAGCTACTTAGTATCCTTCATTGATGCTAGTTGTGCTACGCCGTGACCTCATTAGTGTTCTAGGCTCGCGTCTCTAGTCCGGTCTAGCCTAGGACCAGCACAGTACCGTCGTTGAGAGTTTATTCAACATTGCATCTTTGAATTGATTATTGCTAATCTTTTGCTACCATATATAGCCAACCCAGCTCCACATATTTCTACACCGTGTATACGTACGCTCCCCTGGCAATCGCTTTACTCAATATTCGGAGTTACTTGACACCGCTGGTTGCCGATCACCGCCTGCTGTATGGTAAGAACTTGTAAGACATTGATATTTGCTTTACTGTGAGCGTTTTACCACCACATCCTAGTAGTTATAGGAACATTATTTTTGGGTTTTGTTTCTTGTTCTACTAATCATGACAGGATCCAGAGTCAATTCATGGGCTTTGTCGATCGCGGGAGACGTGCCACCACCTTTGCAAATACCACAACCGTCACGAGAGGTGCACAAACATCCAAATGCACATGATCAGGTTAATGTATCTATACCACCATTTAATGGCCGTTTTAAACCTGCTTTATATATTGAATGGGAGTTCGACATAAAAAATATATTTGCTTCCCATAATTTCGATGAACATAAAAAGGTTAAGGTTGCGGTTGGTTCTTTCACTGGTTATGCTTTGGTTTGGTGGAGTGAATATTGTCGGTTACACCCTGATTATATACCTACTACTTGGGATGATTTGAAACTTGCCATGCGACATACTTTCGTCCCTGCTTATTATACTCGTGACATGATTAAGAAGTTGCAACACTTAAAACAAGGTAGTGAAACTGTAACAAAATATTATGATGATTTACAAACTACCTTGTTGCATTCCTCTTTAGAAGAAAGTGAAGATGATTTTATGGATAGATTTTGGGGAGGATTAAACCGTGATATTCGAGAGATACTAATTCATGAAGAGTGTTATCCTATGGACCATTTGTTTCATCTTGCTTGCAAAGCTGAACAGGAAATAAAACAACGTGTTGGCCACGAGGAGAACAAGCGCACGGTGCACATTCCAAGAGTTGATATGATTGTTCCTTCAACTACTAGGCATACTATGACAACCACATCCGTTGTTGTCAGGACTACATCACCTCCACCATGTGACACATCGCCCCCAAGAGTGGCTACATCATCTGAGTTGATCATAAGAGGTAATGACAAAGGTACTGATCTTCCATCTCTACATGAGAATGATGAATGCCTTGTCAATTTGAATGCACCATCTGATGAGCTACCCACTACTTTGATCACACCACCTATTTTAGAGGACTACGTTGATAATTTGACTTTGCCATGTGATCAAACAACTGAAATACCAACAATTTTGAGTGCACCCATTGAATTAACTATTGATGCAAAAGAACCAATGTTTAATCATTTTGATATGACCTCTAATCTTGGTGATGATTCTGTGTTGAATGACTTATTGCATGTTTGCTTATTTAAGCATGTTGTAGCATGTAAATTTGATGCAAGTAAGGTTTATTCACCAATGTTGGGATGGTTTAATGATGAACATTGTCAATCTTTTGAAATGAATAAGAGCTTCACTTATATGTGCAAACTGAGTTGCAATATTTTCATGCCTTCTACTTCTTGTGCTAATTTTTTGGCTTTAGATTTTATGAACTATGCAAGTTACTCATTTATTCATGTGTCATATATGCAAAAATCAAGGGAAGTAAAAATGGATGACATATACATATACAACATGTACACCTTGTCTCTTTTGTTAGCCACATTTCAGATTAAGCAACGCCGAGGACGGCTTTATTTTCAAGAAGGGGAGGATGATGAGGACATGACTACCTTAGATATGACCAAAAATATTGCATATATGCATATTTGTCAGGTGATTTCTAGTGCAAACTATTCAATAATCTATTTATGTTATCCAGAACAAAAATACTTCACACACTTTTGTGTTTTGTCTAATTGCAGGTGTATGGGACATTTGTACAATCCACATATGAAGATAAGGAAGAAAGAGATGTTTATTTGCTGTCCAAAAAGTTCTCTCACGTCACTTTTGGCCCAAGAGAAGATAGAGTCCAAGTCTCTCACGTTCTGGATTCAGATTCGGACTGCACAGACGTATCTGACTCAAAACGCACACAAGTTTTTCATACGGACTCCGAATTGGGTGATTCTTTTTTTGTTGGAAACTAGATTTCGTGCACTTTCCAACCCAATTGGAATCACCTTCAAATTCGTCCGGAGCGTTGAGTTGTGGACAAAACAATCTGATGCTGCAGCAGAATCCGAGTCAAACTACAAGTCCAAAGGTGTTACATCATCTCCACTTGGGCCCATTGGCCTTGTACGACCTAGATTTAGTTTTAGGCTGCCTTGGGACGTCCTCCCACCTCCTTGGCCGCCACCCCTTGCTCCTATATAAGTATATCCATCTAGTAGCTTTTTCTTGGGATTTGTTTAGTTAAAAGTTAGCCATTGCAACTTTGTGTGCTTCGTTTGTGTCCAACGACCAGACCAAGACCACTTTTCGGATCCCCACCATTATCAATACTTCATACATATTCGCGATATTCAGATTGCTTTTATCATATTCTTGCTTGTTCTTCGATTGCTTGCAGGAATAGACCTTCGTGGTCAGGTTGATCGTGCTCCGGCGTGGTCAATAACCTCTCGGAGTTGGTTTAGCGATTGCTAAGGCACAACGTCGTTGCACGTTTGTAGTCGGATCGTCAAAGTCGTCTCCACCAAATCGATAGTTATCATCTCATCGAAAGATCGGGACACCCCGCCTCTATCAGAAAACAAGAGGAACACTCAAGAACAAGTCAAATCACACATCCACTAGACAATCAAACACACAAGATCCACAAGGTACATGAACAACAAAGGGAAATAAGATACATGGTAGAGTTCATCCCAAATCCTATGAAGGAGATGAGGGCTTGATGATCTAGATAGATCCTTCCCACAAGGGGGTCTTCATCCACTAGGGATCTTCTCCAATGGAGGCCTTGAACTCCAATGGAGTGGAATCCCACAAGGGGAGGTACATGAGCTAAGCTCTAGTGTTTTGATCTAATCTTAGCTAAGTCTAAATGGAGGAGATGAAGGAGTATATATAGCCCTAGGCAAAGAGAGGGATAGGTGGGGGAGAAATGGTAAAACAAGGGCAAAGCCCGCAGCATTACACTATGGGACCCGTGTGCACGGGGTAAGTGGAGCCCGTGCGCACAGGGTATCCAGGGACCGGACGCAAGGGCCCGTGCGCACGGGGTCCGAGAGGCCCGTGGACACGGGGGTCCCGTGGGCATGGTACACGCCCGTGCGCACGGGGTCTTCAGGATCGCCAGCCTGGGAGGCCCGTGGGCACGGGGTCGGAGGGGCCCGTGCGCACGGGGTCGCCTGGGAGCTGATGCCTTCTTCTTGGCGCTTCCTTCTCTGCTTCCAGGCTTCCCTCTTGGATGGTGTAGATGTTCTCTTCCGCATGAACTCGTCCTCGCTATGTTTGAAGATCCGACAATACCTATGAATGCACACGGAAGGAATGTCAAGTAGTATACCATCCTCAAAGGGGTCAAGTGGACACGTGTAAAGGAGATGATTCACCTTTATGTATGTGAAATAGATGTGGCACGTGTCCCTTGCCAAACGAACTCTTGACTTGGTGATGTCCATAGGATGCTCCGCATCAGTCCGGCACTATACGAGTTGAGCATACGGTCCAAGTATCCTTCAAAATTGGTGCATATGAGGACACATTAGAGTGTGATGTGGTCCCAATGACTGTTTGCCACCACCTTCTTGATCGACCATGGCAATTCGACCGTGGTGTCTTCCACAACAAACGTACCAATCAATATAGCTTCAAGATGAAAGGGAAGGAATATGTGCTACGACCTATGTCTCCTAGTCAAGTGATAGCCGACAACCAAGCCACCAACCATAGAGAAAAGAGTGAAAAAGAGATACACCAAAAAGTGAGTGAGAGCCACAAGCCAAACTTGAGCGCCTCTTCGCTTAGAGAGAAAAACCTCATACAATTTGCCACAAAAAGTGAGATGAGTGAAGTGTGTGACAACCCATCGAGTGTGATGCACTTTGTCCTTGTGTGCAAGGATGGGGAACCTAACACTAACACCCCTAACGAGCTAGCTTTAGTGTTTCAATCTCTTTTGCAGGAATTTCAAGATGTTTTCCCCGATGAGCTACCTCCGGGTCTACCTCCTCTACGAGGCATTGAGCATCGAATCGACCTCATCCCCGGAGCGCCACTTCCAAACAAAGCTCCATACTATGTCAATCCCGAAGAAACCAAGGAGATTCAACGGCAAGTACAACACCTAATCAACAACGGTCATGTACGTGAAAGCTTAAGCCCTTGTGCCGTTCCGGTTATACTTGTGCCTAAGCCCGATGGACGTTTCCGCTTGTGTTCCGATTGTAGACCTATAAATGCTATTACCGTTCGCTATAGGCATCCCATTCCTCGCTTAGATGATATGCTTGATGAACTTAATGGAGCCAACTTTTTCTCAAAAATTGATCTTAAAAGTGGTTATTATCAAATCCACATACAAGAGGGTGATGAATGGAAAACTGCTTTCAAAACCAAATTTGGCTTATATGAGTGGTTAATTATGCCTATGGGTTTATCGGAGGATCCCGGTACTTTTGTGCGTCTCATGCATGATGAGGACATCAATACCATTGTTACACCCACAGCCCCTACTGCTACATATACGGGACCAATTACTAGAGCTCGCGCACGCCAATTAAATTATCAGGTACTTTCGTTTCTTGGTAATGATTCTAATGTTCATGAGAATATGATGCTGCCTAAATTGGATACATTTGTTTCACTTACAAATGAAGGGCCTAGCTTGGAGAAGGATGAACATTGGAGCAAGAACAAGCATGGAGATGATGCCATGCGCAAGGGGAACAAGAACGGAGTTACAAGTGATGATTTCAGGACTTTGAAGCCACCATAATGGGTGCATGAAGCCTTGGACGAAATATACAAGATGCCACTTCATAAATTTCGTCCCGAGGCTATTATAGGTGCTGCGTCACCTTTTTATTGGGCCAGGCCCATGTAATTTCGAAATACATAAGCATAGGCTATTTTTAGAGTCCGTATGTGTGGGGAAACAAGAGATAGGGTTGATTTCGGACCCCTCCACCAAGAGCCACGAAATTCCCCCTCTCTTCCTCCATATATACAGCCCTTAGGGCACCGTTTAGAATTTGGGTTTTGTTTAGATTAAAAGTTCGCCATAGCTGCAACTTCGCGTACTTCGCTTGTGTTCAACGACCAGACAAAGGCGTCACAGAACCCCACCTTGATCAATAAAGCTTTCATCTTATATTCGCAATATCCAGATTGCAATCTCAGTTTCTTGCTTGTTCTTCGTTTGCTCGCAGGAAACAGACCCTCGTGGTCAGGTTGATCGTGCTTCGGCGTGGTCAATAACCTCTCGGAGTTGGTTTAGCGATTGCTAAGGCGCGACGTCCTCGCATGTTCGTAGTCGGATCATCAAAGTCGACTTCCACCAAAGCGAAATCCATCATCTCATCAAAAGACAGGACACCTTTGCCTCTATCAAGTGGTATCAGATTTCCAGGTTGCTCGGTGAGATTTTACAGTTTTTCGTAGTTTAGATCGAGTCTGTTCTTCATACCTATAGTCCACGAAAAAGCCAAGAAAAAAAAATTAGGGTTAGTTCTTCCCATCCGAACCAATCTGAGCCTTTGCATAATCTTTTCTGTATTTGCTTTGTTGAATTTGCGGTTGCATCGTCGCGTCAAGTTGCTGGTCTTAGCGTCTAGTCTTTTAGAGTTTCGAGTTCTGTTCACAGGTTGTCACGTCGCCGCTGCCATATATCACCACCGCATCATCATCATCGTCGCTGTTGCCATATACCACCACCACATATTCACCGCCAATCCGAATCCATATACGCCACCACATATCCGCCGCCATCACGCCAATCCGAGTTCACCTGCAACATATATCCGCCACCTGTCCGTGTTCCACCAGATTCATCTCCGCCACCAGTCCGAGTTCCACCAGATTCATATCCGCCACCAGTCCTAGTCCGAGTCCAGTAATTGTTGCATTGTTCTCGATTTCCAGATCACGCGATACTCCGAGTCGTGACAGAGAAGGACTCCCCAACTTCCGAGCCACCCGCAGAAGAAAAATAGTTCCAGTTTCAAAAAAAAAAACTAAGTCTGGAAAATTCTGGCTAGGCAGTTTTTAGACCATTTGTAGACTTTTTCGAAAAAAATTTGTTCGGAGCAAAAACAAGAGGAAAAAAAGTGCAAAAAAAAAGAGAAAAAAATTTCAGAGTGTGCTCCTCCCTTGTTTACGTGCCGCGCCGTGATTTTGTTGGTGTTCTAGGCTCGCGTCTCTAGCACAGTCTAGCCTAGGACCAGCACAGTACCGTCGTTGAGCGTTTATTCAACTTTGCATCTCTGAATTGATTATTGCTTACCCCTTTTGCTACCATATTATAAGCCTTCCCAGCTCCACATACATCTACGTCGTGCGTTTGATTCTCCCTGGTAATCGCTATATCCAAGCTTTGAGAGTTTTGACTACAACGGTTGCTGATCACCACCTGCTGCTGGGTAAGAACTGGTAAGAATTTGAGATTTGCTTGACGGGTTTGTGATACACCACCACCACTTCGTAGTAGTCTGTAGGATCATATTCTTGTGTGTTTCTATTTGCTGCTAACCATGGTAGGATCACAAGCTGATGAGACTGAATGGGACAACCTAACGAACAAACAGCTACATGATAAATTTCAGCAAATGATGAGTGGACAGGTGCAAGATGTGCTAAACAGGTTTGACGAGGCCATGGAAAAGATAGATGGCATTGAGAAGACGTTCGAAACAAAGCTTGATAGCAAGTTTAATGAATTGCTCGTGCGTTTTCCACAACCACCGCCGGCTGCACCTATCGCACCTCTGCAACAACAACAACAACAACAACAACAACAACAACGCATCCTTTCGAATCAGTATGGACGAGCGAAGCGTGTTCCTATTGAGGATGGCCAAACTTCTGGTGCTGCTGTTCATGTTGTTGATGCTTCTTTGGCCCCTGCTACTGCTGCTGCTGGTACCCAGGAGGATGATGAGTATGCGGGCGATTATGAGGATGAGGTTGATCAAAATCAGCACTACGTGCAGCCACCAGCACCACCACCACCAGGTCGACCTCAGGTATATATTCGTAATGGTAGGCCTGCACCACCACCTCAGGTACGAGATGATGACCATATTCCTAAACTGAAATTGAATATTCCACCATTTGAGGGTAGATATGTTCCTGATATATATCTTACTTGGGAGTAGAAACTGAACAACGTTTTACATGTTTACAATATCCCGAGGAGAGACGGGTTGCTGCTGCTGTTTGTGCTTTCACTAGCTTTGCATGTGTTTGGTGGTCTGAACATTGTAGATTATATCCTATTCCAGCTACTTGGGCTGCTTTGAAAACTGCTATGCGTACTCGTTGGGTTCCACCATATTATCAACGTGAATTGCTTCAAAAATTACAGCGCTTAAGACAAGGAAAAAATTCTGTAGAAGAATATTATCAGGAATTACAAACTGGTGCTATGCTTGCACGTTTTCTGGGTGGATTAAATAGAGATATTCAGACCATTCTAGACTATAAGGAGTATACTAATATCACTCGTTTATTCCATCTTGCTTGTAAAGCTGAATGTGAAGTGCAGGATCGACAAGCATTGGCGCGCACTAACTTTTCTGCAGGTCAACCTTCATCATGGACACCGCGTGCATCATCTACTTCAACTGCACCAGCACCTCAATCAGGTGCCACCTCCAGTCGTGATACAAGAAAGCAGGCACAACCACACTTATCTGCCAAGAGCGCACCTGCTGGGCCTGCACGGAGTTCTTCTTCTTCCATGGCATCAACAGGGCACACAAGTGATATTATTTGTCGTCGTTGTAAGGGAGGAGGTCATTATGCGAGAGAATGCAAATCTCCGCGTGTGATGATTGCTACTGAGGATGGTGGATATGAGTCCGCTAGTGACTATGATGAGGAGACTTTGGCTCTTATTACACGTGAAGAACATGGTGGAGACGATTCTGATCATGAGACGCAATACATGGCTCCTGAAGACGCTGACAGGTATGAATGTTTAGTTGCTCAACGTGTTTTGAGTGTGCAGGTCACACAAGCTGAGCAAAATCAGAGGCACAATTTGTTCCATACCAAGGGAGTTGTGAAAGAACGTTCTGTGCGCGTCATCATAGACAGAGGTAGCTGCAACAACTTGGCTAGCATGGAGATGGTGGAGAAGCTTTCTCTCACCACAAGACCACATCCACATCCTTACTACATCCAATGGTTCAACAACAACGGCAAGGTTAAGGTAACACGTACTGTTCGTGTGCATTTTAGTATATCTACATATGCTGATTATGTTGATTGTGATGTGGTACCTATGCAAGCATGTTCCTTATTACTTGGTAGACCATGGCAATTTGATAAAATTCTGTACACCATGGTAGAAACAATCACTATACTCTTGCTCATAAGGATAAAAATATTACTTTGCTTCCTATGACTCCTGATTCTATTTTGAAAGATGATATTAATAGAGCTAATAAAGCAAAACAAGAGAAGAATAAGAGTGAAAATCAGATTGTGGCAAAAGAATTTGAGCAACAAATGAAGCCTAATAATAAACCATCTAGTGTTGCTTCTGAAATTAAATTGAAAAGTGCATGTTTATTTGCCACCAAATCTGATATTGATGAGCTAGATTTCAGCAAATCTGTTTGCTATGCTTTTGTGTGCAAAGAGGCATTATTTTCATTCGAGGACGTGCCTTCCTCTTTGCCTCCTGCTATCACTAACATTTTGCAGGAGTTCGCTGATGTCTTTCCACAAGACGTGCCACCGGGATTACCACCTATTCGAGGGATTGAGCATCAGATCGACTTAATTCCCGGTGCTTCACTGCCAAACCGTGCGCCATACCGTACCAATCCAGAGGAGACGGAGGAGATTATGCGTCAAGTACAAAAGCTTCTCGACAAATATACGCGAATCCCTTAGTCCTTGTGCTGTTCCTATTATTCTAGTGCCGAAAAAGGATGGTACATCGCGTATGTGTGTTGATTGTAGAGGCATTAATAATATTACTATTCGTTATCGTCATCCTATTCCTAGGCTAGATGATATGCTTGATGAATTGAGTGGCTCTACAATATTCTCCAAAGTTGATTTGCGTAGTGGATACCATCAAATTCATATGAAATTGGGGGATGAATGGAAAACAGCATTTAAAACTAAGTTTGGATTATATGAGTGGTTAGTCATGCCTTTTGGGTTAACTAATGCGCCTAGTACTTTCATGGGACTAATGAACGAAGTTTTACGTGCTTTCATTGGACGATTTGTGGTAGTCTATTTTGATGATATACTGATTTATAGCAGATCTTTGGAAGAACATTTGGAACATTTACGTGCTGTTTTTATTGCTCTACGTGATGCACGTTTGTTTGGTAACCTTGGGAAGTGCACCTTTTGCACCGACCGAGTATCTTTTCTTGGCTATGTTGTTACTCCACAGGGAATTGAAGTTGATAAAGCCAAGTGATAGAGACAAAGGTGTCCCGTCTTTCGATGAGATGATGGATATCGCTTTGGTGGAAGTCGACTTTGACGATCCGACTACGAACGTGCGAGGACGTCGCGCCTTAGCAATCGCTAAACCAACTCCGAGAGGTTATTGACCACGCCGGAGCACGATCAACCTGACCACGAGGGTCTGTTTCCTGCGAGCAAACGAAGAACAAGCAAGAAACTGAGATTGCAATCTGGATATTGCGAATATAAGATGAAAGCTTTATTGATCAAGGTGGGGTTCTGTGACGCCTTTGTCTGGTCGTTGAACACAAACGAAGTACGCGAAGTTGCAGCTATGGCGAACTTTTAATCTAAACAAAACCCCAAAGTCTAAACGGTGCCCTAAGGGCTGTATATATGGAGGAAGAGAGGGGAATTTCGTGGCCCTTGGTGGAGGGGTCCGAAATCAACCCTATCTCTTGTTTCCCCACACATACGGACTCTAAAAATAGCCTATACTTATGTATTTCGAAATTACATGGGCCTGGCCCAATAAAAAGGTGACGCAGCACCTATAATAGCCTCTGGACGAAATTTATGAAGTGGCATCTTGTATATTTCGTCCAAGGCTTCATGCACACATTATGGTGGCTTCAACATCCTGAAATCATCACTTGTAACTCCGTTCTTGTTCCCCTTGCGCATGCCATCATGTCCATGCTTGTTCTTGCTCCAATGTTCATCCTTCTCCATGCTAGGCCCTTCATTTGTAAGCAAAACAAATGTATCCAATTTAGGCAGCATCATATTCTCATGAACATTAGAATCATTACCAAGAAACGAAAGTACCTGATAATTTAATTGGCGTGCGCGAGCTCTAGTAATTGGTCCAGTATATGTAGCAGTAGGGGTTGTGGGTGTAACAATGGTATTGATGTCCTCATCATCCTCCCCTTCTTGAAATGAAGTCGTCCTCGACGGAAGCTCATCTTCCTCACCCAAATAAGGCTTCAAATCTGCAATGTTAAAAGTGGGACTAACCCCAAAATCTGCAGGCAGCTCAAGTTTATATGCATTATCATTTACTTTCTCCAACACCTTAAAGGGACCAGCAGCACGTGGCATTAGCTTTGATTTGCGCAAATTAGGAAATCTATCCTTACGCAAATGTAACCAAACAAGATCTCCAGGGGCAAACACAACATGTTTTCTACCCTTATCTCCAGCAAGTTTATATTTAGCATTCATACGCTCAATGTTTTCCTTAGTTAACTCATGCATTTTTAAAATCAATTCAGCACGTTCTTTAGCATCAAAATTAACCTTCTCCGAAGATGGAAGAGGCAACAAATCAATAGGTGCACGAGGTAGGAAACCATACACAACTTCAAAAGGGCACATCTTAGTAGTAGAATGCAATGAACGATTATAAGCAAATTCAATATGAGGCAAGCATTCCTCCCACATTTTCTTATTATTCTTCAAAACAACCCTAAGCATAGTAGACAATGTTCTATTGACTACTTCAGTTTGTCCATCAGTTTGGGGGTGACAAGTAGTACTAAAAAGCAGTTTAGTCCCCAACTTAGCCCATAAACATCTCCAAAAGTGGCTAAGAAATTTAGTATCACGATCTGAAACAATAGTATTTGGCACACCATGCAAGCGAATAATTTCACGAAAGAACAAATCAGCAACATTAACAGCATCATCGCTTTTATGACATGGTATAAAGTGTGCCATTTTCGAGAATCTATCCACGACAACAAATATGCTATCCCTCCCCTTCTTTGTTCGAGGTAAACCTAAAACAAAGTCCATAGATATATCCTCCCAAGGAACACTAGGTACAGGCAAAGGCATATATAAACCATGAGGATTGAGTCGGGACTTAGCTTTTTGACATGTAGTGCAGCGAGCAATAAAACGCTCAACATCCCGTCTCATCTTTGGCCAAAAGAAATGTGTAGCAAGTACGTCCTCCGTCTTCTTCACGCCAAAGTGTCCCATTAATCCTCCTCCATGCGCCTCCTGCAACAACAAAAGACGAACGGAGCTAGCTGGAATGCATAGCTTGTTAGCACGAAACACAAATCCATCGTTAACGACAAACTTGTTCCACATTCTTCCTTCTTTACAATTCTGCATTACATCTTTAAAATCAGCATCATGCACATATTGATCTTTGATGGTCTCCAAACCAAATATTTTGAAGTCAAGTTGTGAAAGCATAGTATAGCGACGAGACAATGCATCAGCAATAACATTTTCTTTTCCCTTCTTGTGTTTAATGACATAAGGGAAAGTCTCAATGAATTCAACCCATTTAGCATGTCTACGATTCAGTTTAGCTTGACTTTTAATATGTTTCAAAGATTCATGATCAGAATGTATAACAAATTCTTTGGGCCATAAATAATGTTGCCATGTTTCTAAAGTCCGAACAAGAGCATATAATTCTTTATCATAAGTAGAATAATTCAGACTAGGCCCACTCAATTTTTCAGAAAAGTATGCAACAGGTTTGCCATCTTGTAATAACACACCTCCTAATCCAATTCCACTAGCATCACATTCAAGCTCAAAAGTCTTATTAAAATCAGGAAGTTGGAGTAAAGGAGCATGTGTCAACTTATCTTTCAATACCGTGAAGGCTTCTTCCTGTGCGGTACCCCACAGAAAAGGCACATCTTTCTTTGTAAGCTCATTGAGAGGTGCAGCAATGGTGCTGAAATCTCGCACAAAACGCCTATAGAATCCAGCGAGGCCAAGGAAACTCCTCACTTGTGTGACCGTTTTGGGCTGCGGCCAACTCTCAATAGCTTCAATCTTGGCTTTATCAACTTCAATTCCCTGTGGAGTAACAACATAGCCAAGAAAAGATACTCGGTCGGTGCAAAAGGTGCACTTTCCAAGGTTACAAACAAACGTGCATCACGTAGAGCAATAAAAACATCACGTAAATGTTCCAAATGTTCCTCCAAAGATTTGCTATAAATCAATATGTCATCAAAGTAAACTACCACAAATCGTCCAATGAAAGCACGTAAAACTTCGTTCATTAACCTCATGAAAGTACTAGGTGCATTAGTTAACCCAAAAGGCATGACTAACCACTCATATAATCCAAACTTAGTTTTAAATGCTGTTTTCCATTCATCTCCCAATTTCATACGAATTTGATGGTATCCACTACGCAAATCAACTTTGGAGAATATTGTAGAGCCACTCAATTCATCAAGCATATCATCTAGCCTAGGAATAGGATGACGATAACGAATAGTAATATTATTAATGCCTCTACAATCAACGCACATACGTGATGTACCATCCTTTTTCGGCACTAGAATAATAGGAACAGCACAAGGACTAAGGGATTCGCGTATATAACCTTTGTCGAGAAGCTCTTGTACTTGACGCATAATCTCCTTCGTCTCCTCTGGATTGGTACGGTATGGTGCACGGTTTGGCAGTGAAGCACCGGGAATTAAGTCAATCTGATGCTCAATCCCGCGAATAGGTGGTAATCCCGGTGGCACGTCTTGTGGAAAGACGTCAGCGAACTCCTGCAAAATGTTAGTGACAGCAGGAGGCAAAGAGGAAGGCACGTCCTCGAATGAAAATAATGCCTCTTTGCACACAAAAGCATAGCAAACAGATTTGCTAAAATCTAGATCATCAATATCAGATTTGGTGGCAAGTAAACATGCACTTTTCAATTTAATTTCAGAAGCAACACTAGATTGTTTATTATTATTAGGCTGCATTTGTTGCTCAAATTCTTTTGCCACAATCTGATTTTCACTCTTAGTTTTCTCCTGTTTTGCTTTATTAGCTCTATTAAGATCATCTTTCAAAATGGAATCAGGAGTCATAGGAAGCAAAGTAATATTTTTATCCTTATGAACAAGAGTATACTGATTGTTTCTACCATGGTGAATAGAATTTTTATCAAATTGCCATGGTCTACCAAGTAATAAGGAACATGCTTGCATAGGTACCACATCACAATCAACATAATCAGCATATGTAGAGATACTAAAATGTACACAAACAGTACGTGTTACCTTAACCTTGCCGCTGTTGTTGAACCATTGGATGTAGTAAGGATGTGGATGTGGTCTTGTGGTGAGAGATAGCTTCTCCACCATCTCCATGCTAGCCAAGTTGTTGCAACTCCCTCCATCTATGATCACGCGAACAGAACGTTCCTTCACAACTCCCTTTGTATGGAACAAATTATGCCTCTGATTTTGCTCAGCTTGTGTAACCTGCACACTCAAAACACGTTGAGCAACTAAACATTCATACCTGTCAGCATCTTCAGGAGCCATGTATTGCGTCTCATGATCAGAATCGTCTCCACCGTGTTCGTCACGTGTAATAAGAGCCAAAGTCTCCTCATCATAGTCACTAGCGGACTCATACCCACCATCCTCAGTAACAATCATCACACGCTTAGATGGGCATTCTCTCGCATAATGACCTCCACCCTTGCAACGTCGACAAATAATATCATGTGTTTGCCCTGTTGATGCCATGGATGAAGGAGAGCTCTTTGCAGGCTCAGAAGGTGTGCTCTTGGCAGATAGTGGTGATTGTGCCTGCTTTATTGTATCACGGTTGGAGGTGGCAGCCGACGGAGGCGCCGGTGTAGCAGAACGGGAGGAAGTAGATGATGCACGTGGTGTCCATGATGAAGGTCGACCTGCAGAAAAGTTAGTCCGCGCCAATGCCTGTCGATCCTGCACTTCACGTTCAGCTTTACAAGCAAGATGGAATAAACGAGTGATATTAGTATACTCCTTATAGTCTAGAATGGTCTGAATCTCTCTATTTAATCCACCCAGAAAACGTGCAAGCATAGCTTCATTCTCCTCAACAATACCACATCTAATCATGCCAGTTTGTAATTCCTGATAATATTCTTCTACAGAACTTTTTCCTTGTCTTAAGCGCTGTAATTTTTGAAGCAATTCACGTTGATAATATGGTGGAACCCAACGAGTACGCATAGCAGTTTTCAAAGCAGCCCAAGTAGCGGGAATAAGATATAATCTACAATGTTCAGACCACCATACACATGCAAAACTAGTGAAAGCACAAACAGCAGCAGCAACCCGTCTCTCCTCGGGATATTGTAAACATGTAAAACGTTGTTCAGTTTCTAACTCCCAAGTAAGATATATATCAGGAACATATCTACCCTCAAATGGTGGAATATTCAATTTCAGTTTAGGAATATGGACATCATCTCGTACCTGAGGTGGTGGTGCAGGCCTACCATTACGAATATATACCTGAGGTCGACCTGGTGGTGGTGGTGCTGGTGGCTGCACGTAGTGCTGATTTTGATCAACCTCATCCTCATAATCGCCCACATACTCATCATCCTCCTGGGTACCAGCAGCAGCAGTAGCAGGGGCCAAAGAAGCATCAACAACATGAACAGCAGCACCAGAAGTTTGGCCATCCTCAATAGGAACACGCTTCGCTCGTCCATACTGATTCGAAAGGATGCGTTGTTGTTGTTGTTGTTGTTGTCGTTGGAGAGGTGCGTTAGGTTCAGCGGGTGGTGGTGGTGGAAGACGCGCGAGCAATTCATTAAACTTGTTATCGAGCTTTGTTTCGAACGTCTTCTCCATGCCATCTATCTTCTCCATGGCCTATTCAAATCTGTTTAGCACATCTTGCACCTGTCCACTCATCATTTGCTGAAATTTATCATGCAAATCCTTATTCGTCATGTTCTTCCAGTCAGTCTCGTCGGCTTGTGATCCTGGCATGGTTAGCAGCAATAGAAACACACAAGAATATGATCCTACAGACTACTAACAAGAGGTGGTGGTGGGTGTCACAAATCCGTCAAGCAAATCTCAAATTCTTACCAGTTCTTACCCAGCAGCAGGCGGTGATCGGCAACCGTTGTAGTCAAAAACTCTCAAAGCTTGGATAGAGCGATTACCAGGGAGAGTCAAACGCACGACGTAGATGTATGTGGAGCTGGGAAGGCTTATAATATGGTAGCAAAAAGGGTCAGCAATAATCAATTCAGAGATGCAAAGTTGAATAAACGCTCAACGACGGTACTGTGCTGGTCCTAGGCTAGACTGTGCTAGAGACGCGAGCCTAGAACACTAACAAAATCACGGCGCTGCACGTAAACAAGGGAAAAGCACACTCTGGTTTTTTTTTCGCTCTTTTTTTTTGCGCTCTTTTTTTTTTGCGCTGCTCTTTTTTTTTTGCGAAAAATCACTATAATGGCGAGTGTCTCAAAACTCTTCCTAGGTCAAACTGACAGGATGGGCACGAAATTTTTTCGACCAATTTTTTTTTCGTTTTTTCGACTGCCCGGACCCAAAAACGGGAAACGGGTCAAAAAAAACTTCCTATAATGGCACCTGTCTCAAAACACTCAGAAACACCTAAAAATAAGATAGCCAGAAATTTTTTCGAAAAATGCGTTTTCGAAAAATTTTGGGCCTAAACGGAGCGTGGTTTCCAGACTCTTTTTTTTTTCTTTTTTTTTTCCGAAACCTACTCCGGCAAGGAAACACGAATCGGAAACTAGATGGATCCCGAAAACAAACCTAATAAGCAAGGAACTCGGATTGGTGGTGGATATATGGTTGTGGTATATGCCAGTGGTGGTGGTAGCGGTGGTAGTATATGGATATGGATCGGTGGTGGTATATGGACACGGATTGGTGGTGGTATATGGATACGGATTCGGAGTGGTGGTGGTATATGGCGGCGGCGTGACAACTTATGACCAGAACTCGAAACTCTAAAAGACTAGACTCTAAGACCAGCAACTAGACCGACGATGCAACCGCAAATTCAACAAAGCAAAACCCTAAAAAGATTATGCAAAGGCTCAGATTGGTTCGGATATGATGAACTAACCCTAATTTTTTTTGTGGCTTTTTCGTGGACTATAGGTATGAAGAACAGACTCGATCTAAACTACGAAAAACTGGAAAATCTCACCGAGCAACCTGGAAATCTGATACCACTTGATAGAGACAAAGGTGTCCCGTCTTTCGATGAGATGATGGATATCGCTTTGGTGGAAGTCGACTTTGACGATCCGACTACGAACGTGCGAGGACGTCGCGCCTTAGCAATCGCTAAACCAACTCCGAGAGGTTATTGACCACGCCGGAGCACGATCAACCTGACCACGAGGGTCTGTTTCCTGCGAGCAAACGAAGAACAAGCAAGAAACTGAGATTGCAATCTGGATATTGCGAATATAAGATGAAAGCTTTATTGATCAAGGTGGGGTTCTGTGACGCCTTTGTCTGGTCGTTGAACACAAACGAAGTACGCGAAGTTGCAGCTATGGCGAACTTTTAATCTAAACAAAACCCCAAAGTCTAAACGGTGCCCTAAGGGCTGTATATATGGAGGAAGAGAGGGGAATTTCGTGGCCCTTGGTGGAGGGGTCCGAAATCAACCCTATCTCTTGTTTCCCCACACATACGGACTCTAAAAATAGCCTATACTTATGTATTTCGAAATTACATGGGCCTGGCCCAATAAAAAGGTGACGCAGCACCTATAATAGCCTCTGGACGAAATTTATGAAGTGGCATCTTGTATATTTCGTCCAAGGCTTCATGCACTCTTATGGTGGCTTCAAAGTCCTGAAATCATCACTTGTAACTCCGTTCTGGTTCCCCTTGCGCATGGCATCATCTCCATGCTTGCTCTTGCTCCAATGTCCATCCTTCTCCAAGCTAAGCCCTTCATTTGTAAGCAAAACAAATGTATCCAATTTAGGCAGCATCATATTCTCATGAACATTAGAATCATTACCAAGAAACGAAAGTACCTGATAATTTAATTGGCATGCGCTAATGATTCTAATGTTCATGAGAATATGATGCTGCCTAAATTGGATACACTTGTTTTGCTTACAAATGAAGGGCCTAGCTTGGAGAAGGATGAACATTGGAGCAAGAACAAGCATGGAGATGATGCCATGCGCAAGGGGAACAAGAACGGAGTTACAAGTGATGATTTCAGGACTTTGAAGCCACCATAATGGGTGCATGAAGCCTTGGACGAAATATACAAGATGCCACTTCATAAATTTCGTCCCGATGCTATTATAGGTGCTGCGTCACCTTTTTATTGGGCCAGGCCCATGTAATTTCGAAATACATAAGTATAGGCTATTTTTAGAGTCTGTATGTGTGGGGAAACAAGAGATAGGGTTGATTTCGGACCCCTCCACCAAGGGCCACGAAATTCCCCCTCTCTTCCTCCATATATACAGCCCTTAGGGCACCGATTAGACTTTGGGATTTGTTTAGTTAAAAGTTAGCCATTGCAACTTCGTGTACTTCGTTTGTGTCCAACGACCAGACCAAGACCGCTTACGGATCCCCACCATTATCAATACCTCATATATATTTGCAATATTCAGATTGCTTTATCATATTCTTGCTCGTTCTTCGATTGCTTGCAGGAATAGATCTTCGTGGTCAGGCTGACCGTGCTTCCGGCATCGTCAGTAACCTCAGGAGATTGGTTTAGCGATTGCTAAGGCGCAACGCCGTGCATGTTTGTAGTCGGATCGTCAAAGTCGTCTCCACCAAATCGATAGTTATCATCTCATCGAAAGATCGGGACACCCTCGCCTCTATCAAGCGTCAACTCCACTGGCCCGGACATCCGGCCCCTCCGGCCCGGACATCTGGCACCTCGTGAGCGCCCGGACATCCGGCCCGTCGCCCGGACATCCGGCGCCCTCTGCCTGCGCGCAGCTCCTTTGGGCCGTGACCCATGTACCCCTTCGCCCTTTGACTATATATACTCCCTCATCCCGTACATTTTAGGTGATGAGGACATGAATACCTTGGATATGACCAAAAATATTGCATATATGCATATTTGTCAGGTGATTTCTAGTGCAAACTATTCAATAATCTATTTATGTTATCCAGAACAAAAATACTTCACACACTTTTGTGTTTTGTCTAATTGCAGGTGTATGGGACATTTGTACAATCCACATATGAAGATAAGGAAGAAAGAGATGTTTATTTGCTATCCAAAAAGTTCTCTCACGTCACTTTTGGCCCAAGAGAAGATAGAGTCCAAGTCTCTCACGTTCTGGATTCAGATTCGGACTGCACAGACATACCTGACTCAAAACGCACACAAGTTTTTCATACGGACTCCGAATTGGGTGATTCTTTTTTTGTTGGAAACTAGATTTCGTGCACTTTCCAACCCAATTGGAATCACCTTCAAATTCGTCCGGAGCGTTGAGTTGTGGACGAAACAATCTGATGCTGCAGCAGAATCCGAGTCAAACTACAAGTCCAAAGGTGTTACATCACCTCCACTTGGGCCCATTGGCCTTGTACGACCTAGATTTAGTTTTAGGCTGCCTTGGGACGTCCTCCCACCTCCTTGGCCGCCACCCCTTGCTCCTATATAAGTAGATCCATCTAGTAGCTTTTCCTTGGGATTTGTTTAGTTAAAAGTTAGCCATTGCAACTTCGTGTACTTCGTTTGTGTCCAACGACCAGACCAAGACCGCTTACGGATCCCCACCTTTATCAATACTTCATATATACTCGCAATATTCAGATTGCTTTTATCATATTCTTGCTTGTTCTTCGATTGCTTGCAGGAATAGACCTTCGTGGTCAGGTTGATTGTGCTCCGGCGTGGTCAATAACCTCTCAGAGTTGGTTTAGCGATTGCTAAGGCGCAACGTCGTGCACGTTTGTAGTCGGATCGTCAAAGTCATCTTCACCAAATTGATAGTTATCATCTCATCGAAAGATCGGGACACCCCGCCTCTATCAAGTGGTATCAGTTTTCAGGTTGCTCGGTGAAAATTTCCAGTTTTCCTAGATTAGATTTATTTTCTTACCTATTGTCCAAGAAAAAGCCACAAAAAAGAGTTAGATCTATTCATCCTTGGTCCAAGCCAGTCTGAGCCTTTGCAATTTTCTTTTCATTGCTTGCATAGTTGAATTATCGGTTGCATCGTCGTGTCGAGTTGCTGGTCTTAGTGTCTAGTTCGTTTAGAGTTTCGAGTTCTGTTCACATTAGTCACGCCACCGCTGCATCATTATCTCTTCCGCTGTCCACCACCCATCCATCAATTTCCACCACGTGCTACCCACCATTCATTGTCATAATAATAGTTGAGATCGTTCACATCTTCACTTGATCCAATCTGCATCTTATCTAGTTTGTTTTGGAAAGAGGGAGAAAAAAAAAGAGAGAAAAAAACGAGAGAAAAAAAAAGAGAAAAAAAAAGTCAGAGAAAAAAAAGGAGAAAAAAAATCAAAAAAATCGGCACAAACTTTTTCAGAGGAAAGTTGGAGACAAAGTTGTTGTATATCCTGCTTGGCAGTTGTTTTTCATCATTATCTTCACTGCCGTTGTGATCTTCACTTATATCTTGCTGTCAAGAGCTACTTAGTATCCTTCATTGATGCTAGTTGTGCTATGCCGTGACCTCATTAGTGTTCTAGGCTCGCGTCTCTAGTCCGATCTAGCCTAGGACCAGCACAGTACCGTCATTGAGCGTTTATTCAACATTGCATCTTTGAATTGATTATTGCTAATCTTTTGCTACCATATATAGCCAACCCAGCTCCACATATTTCTACACCGTGTATACGTACGCTCCCTTGGCAATCGCTTTACTCAATATTCGGAGTTACTTGACACCGCTGGTTGCCGATCATCGCCTGCTGCATGGTTAGAACTTGTAAGACATTGATATTTGCTTTACTGTGAGCGTTTTACCACCACATCCTAGTAGTTATAGGAACATTATTTTTGGGTTTTGTTTCTTGTTCTACTAATCATGACAGGATCCAGAGTCAATTCATGGGCTTTGTCGATCGCGGGAGACGTGCCACCACCTTTGCAAATACCACAACCGTCACGAGAGGTGCACAAACATCCAAATGCACATGATCAGGTTAGTGTATCTATACCACCATTTAATGGCCGTTTTAAACCTGCTTTATATATTGAATGGGAGTTCGACATAAAAAATATATTTGCTTCCCATAATTTCGATGAACATAAAAAGGTTAAGGTTGCGGTTGGTTCTTTCACTGGTTATGCTTTGGTTTGGTGGAGTGAATATTGTCGGTTACACCCTGATTATATACCTACTACTTGGGATGATTTGAAACTTGCCATGCGACATACTTTCGTCCCTGCTTATTATACTCGTGACATGATTAAGAAGTTGCAACACTTAAAACAAGGTAGTGAAACTGTAACAAAATATTATGATGATTTACAAACTACCTTGTTGCATTCCTCTTTAGAAGAAAGTGAAGATGATTTTATGGATAGATTTTGGGGAGGATTAAACTGTGATATTCAAGAGATACTAATTCATGAAGAGTGTTATCCTATGGACCATTTGTTTCATCTTGCTTGCAAAGCTGAACAGGAAATAAAACAACGTGTTGGCCACGAGGAGAACAAGCGCACGGTGCACATTCCAAGAGTTGATATGATTGTTCCTTCAACTACTAGGCATACTATGACAACCACATCCGTTGTTGTCAGGACTACATCACCTCCACCATGTGACACATCGGCCCCGAGAGTGGCTACATCATCTGAGTTGATCATAAGAGGTAATGACAAAGATACTGATCTTCCATCTCTACATGAGAATGATGAATGCCTTGTCAATTTGAATGCACCATCTGATGAGCTACCCACTACTTTGATCACACCACCTATTTTAGAGGACTACGTTGATAATTTGACTTTGCCATGTGATCAAACAACTGAAATACCAACAATTTTGAGTGCACCCATTGAATTAACTATTGATGCAAAAGAACCAATGTTTAATCATTTTGATATGACCTCTAATCTTGGTGATGATTCTGTGTTGAATGACTTATTGCATGTTTGCTTATTTAAGCATGTTGTAGCATGTAAATTTGATGCAAGTAAGGTTTATTCACCAATGTTGGGATGGTTTAATGATGAACATTGTCAATCTTTTGAAATGAATAAGAGCTTCACTTATATGTGCAAACTGAGTTGCAATATTTTCATGCCTTCTACTTCTTGTGCTAATTTTTTGGCTTTAGATTTTATGAACTATGCAAGTTACTCATCTATTCATGTGTCATATATGCAAAAATCAAGGGAAGTAAAAATGGATGACATATACATATACAACATGTACACCTTGTCTCTTTTGTTAGCCACATTTCAGATTAAGCAACGCCGAGGACGGCTTTATTTTCAAGAAGGGGAGGATGATGAGGACATGAATACCTTGGATATGACCAAAAATATTGCATATATGCATATTTGTCAGGTGATTTCTAGTGCAAACTATTCAATAATCTATTTATGTTATCCAGAACAAAAATACTTCACACACTTTTGTGTTTTGTCTAATTGCAGGTGTATGGGACATTTGTACAATCCACATATGAAGATAAGGAAGAAAGAGATGTTTATTTGCTATCCAAAAAGTTCTCTCACGTCACTTTTGGCCCAAGAGAAGATAGAGTCCAAGTCTCTCACGTTCTGGATTCAGATTCGGACTGCACAGACATACCTGACTCAAAACGCACACAAGTTTTTCATACGGACTCCGAATTGGGTGATTCTTTTTTTGTTGGAAACTAGATTTCGTGCACTTTCCAACCCAATTGGAATCACCTTCAAATTCGTCCGGAGCGTTGAGTTGTGGACGAAACAATCTGATGCTGCAGCAGAATCCGAGTCAAACTACATGTCCAAAGGTGTTACATCACCTCCACTTGGGCCCATTGGCCTTGTACGACCTAGATTTAGTTTTAGGCTGCCTTGGGACGTCCTCCCACCTCCTTGGCCGCCACCCCTTGCTCCTATATAAGTAGATCCATCTAGTAGCTTTTCCTTGGGATTTGTTTAGTTAAAAGTTAGCCATTGCAACTTCGTGTACTTCGTTTGTGTCCAACGACCAGACCAAGACCGCTTACGGATCCCCACCTTTATCAATACTTCATATATACTCGCAATATTCAGATTGCTTTTATCATATTCTTGCTTGTTCTTCGATTGCTTGCAGGAATAGACCTTCGTGGTCAGGTTGATTGTGCTCCGGCGTGGTCAATAACCTCTCAGAGTTGGTTTAGCGATTGCTAAGGCGCAACGTCGTGCACGTTTGTAGTCGGATCGTCAAAGTCATCTTCACCAAATTGATAGTTATCATCTCATCGAAAGATCGGGACACCCCGCCTCTATCATTAGGGTTAGCATTGGTTTAGCTCATATTTTGTGTGAGAGACTTGCTCATCCACTTGGTTACTTCTCCTCAGAGCTCACGACCTCTTCGGAGAAGATCCCCCCAAGCGGATTCAAGACCCCTTCTAGGGAAGACCATCAAGACCTCCTCACAGAGAAGAACGGCTACTCGTGTATCTTTCCTTTGTTGATTTTGAATCTTGTGCTACCTTATGTCTTCAGTGATCTAGCCCTTGTGTGATCGATTACTTGTCGATTTAGTGATTCTCTCGTTTCTCCCGTGTTTTCCCCTTTGTGTTTTCCGCGCGTTCTTCGTGTTTCCCCGTAGGATCCACTCCAAACGTGAAAGATCGGCCCCTAGGGTTCCGCCCTACATCAGGAAGCTTAACTTGTCTGAGTACAAACAACTACAAATGAAAAAGGCTGAGAAGCTTGACTATCTACAAGATCCTTTGACGCATTCAAGATCGTAGTAGATGTATTAAGCTAAATGTCGATGTCCACACGGAACTACTAGTGAGACTGAAGTCTCTCTACAAAAACATGAATTAAGCAAACGTGAGTACAAATGTACCTAGCAAGACTTACATCAGAACTAACTACATATGCAATAGTATCAACAAAGGTGGGCGGTGGAGTTTAACTGCAGCAAGCCAGCTTGGCTTGGTGGCTATCCTGAACTACGACTGCAAGTAACTCTTTTGAGGTGGCGCAATCGAGTCCACATATCCACCATATCAATACACCACTATGGATCCTCTCCCGTCCCAACGAGAAGGCCATCCATAGCACTCACACTTATCTTGCGCATTTTAGAGTATCCACTTTCACTTGTCTATGAACTGTATAGGCAACCCAGAGGTCCTTTACCGCGGACGCGGCTATTCGAATAGATGATGTTAACCTTGCAGGCGTGTACTTCTTCACACACGCTCTCACGACATGTACTCGGCAACCTTTAAGCGGAAGCCCAGCGAGGGTGTCGGCCACAACTTGACTAACCACACAAGTCCCTAGTCCTGGTTTATCGCCTATTCAAGGTTCCATCCGCAGGGAGTCTGGCCGAGGTTTCCACATACGCCCCCGAACAATGTGTGTAGGGTTCCCGGGTCATCAAACAGGCGGCTCAGTACACCGGGCCACCTGCGTACGGCATCATAGCCCACCCCTCGGGTCAGCACAGTGCACGGCCTCCAACATACTACAAACACCAGAAACTACTTTCAACTCCCAGACAAAGGACAGGGGCGGTTAATAAGTCGAGAGGGTCCACTTGTTTCGGGCCCAATGCGTGGTATTAGTTGTTGATGGATCACAAACACAAAACTCAGTTCCTGAGGACTGTTTGAATGAGACAACCCACCATGTACTCCTACATGGCCTCTCACCGCTACCTTTACCAAATCGTGTTCACACACTTAGCTCACATAAAGTAGGACATGTTCATCACCATTCCAACTCATCCCCGATGAATCAGACCTAACACAACTCTAAGCATAGCAGACATGACAAAGAGGCATGAATGATTAGGCACATCAGGGCTCAAACAAGTCCTACTCATGCTAGTGGGTTTCTATTTAGTGCGGCAATGACAGGTCATGCAGAGGAAAAGGGGTTCAACTACCATTGCATGTAACAGATGAATCATTGTTGTCCTAATGCAGTAAAAGAGAGCAGGATCGAGAGAGTGGGATTGTATCGGAATGAACAAGGGGGTTTTGCTTGCCTGGCACTTCCGAAGATAGTATAGCTCTTCATCCGTGTCATCGATCACATCGTCCGAACATCGTCTACTAAGAGGGGACAAATACCAGCAAACAAGGAAGAACACAATCAATGTAATGCAACAAGTATGATGCATGATAATAACATGGCAATATGCAATGATTTGAGCTAATGCAACTAACATATCAAACTATGAACTTATAAAGTGCTTTATCATGTTTTGATCTAAATACCAAGGTTAAGTGCTTTATCATGCATGAATCCAGTACAACTAGATAGATTGGATTTTTCTGATCATTTTCATATATAAATCTTTGCATTTGGAGTTACAGATTATTTTCTACGAATTTTTGAAGTTTATAACATTTTTTAGAATTTCTGAATTATTTAAAATCCAGAAAATGTATTACTGCGTCAGCATGACATCTGTGTGACATCATCAGGTCAACAGCGTCAGCCTAGGTCAAACCTGACGCTGGGGCCCACATGTTAGTGTCTAACTAACTAACCTAAGTTAATTAGTACTAATCTAATCCTAAACAGGATTAGTTAAGGGCCTGGGCCCACACGTCAGTGACCCAGAGGGGGTCAAACTGTGGTCAAACCTGGGTCAACTTGCAGGAGTAGACCCGTGGCTCATCGCCAATGGAGCCAGAGACGGCGGAGGGCGTCGGGATTCGCCCTTCGGCGACCAAAAGAGCGGCGGAGGGACTCTGCGTGCTGCTGGAAGTGCTCCGCATCCATATGAGCAAGCGGCAGGGGCTGAGACGGCTGGAGTTGAGCGCGGCGTCGAACTCAGCGGCGGCCAGAGTTCAGGTGCACTCGAGAGCGGGGTTATGGTGGCTGTGGACGGGCATGCTTGACTCGGCACCTATGCGGCGCTGTGAGCGCGTGGATGTACTCGGTTGGAATCCACGGCGATTGTGGGCACGGTGGCGAGAAGCTCGGGCGGCGGCGTGGTTCGGTCTCTGACAGAACAACAACTACGGAGTGCAAATGGAGCACAGAAGAGGGGGGTTAGGGTCAGTGGCTCATGTAGATTGCAGCGATGCAGACGGTGAGCCCGGGGGAGGTCCAAAGCGAGTGGGGCGGCGGAGGCGATCTCGCCGTCGGACTCCGCCAAAATTCGTGCCACCCAGAGCCCCTCCTATCCACCTCGTAGTCTCAGAACATCGCCTCCGCCATCAATCTTATCTCCCCCACTCCATTTCTTCCTCTCCGGGGCTATAGCGCCATCCCCAACCTCACTGTCGCCTCCATCCGCCGTAGGTGATGCACCGCTCGCATCTGACCACTCCAGCAGTCATGGCGCACCATGGTGGGTGCGGCACGCTCTCCTGAATTAGTTGGTGTGCTGGGCTTCGCTAGAGGTGGCCGGTGCCGCCGGGGAGAGCGCCGCTCGGCCTTGCCTCCCATGCCTCTGCCATGTTTATACTCCTAAACTGGCGACCCCCAGGCAAAGGCATACTGAGCGCTTGGCTCCGCTCGTCAGTGACCCGGCGGACGGGCCCTACCCGTTTAAGTGGATGCGGACTGGGGGTAAACCCGCCTCCCCTAGGCGAAGGCGTACTCTGCCGAAGGCGCCTTCGATGTTGCCCTGTCGCCGGTGTGGCCGAGCCGATGGGCCGGCCCAGTGCGCTGCGGTGCTAAACTGAGCACTGTGTGCACTTTAGGTATAACCGAAATCTTTTTCTTTTTCTTTTTCATCGAGCTTCTAAAATCCATAATTGACCCATTTGAACTCCAAATTAGGTGACTAAAATTTCCAGTGACTCCATAAATCAATATCTATTAATGAGCCAAAGTGAACATTTTTACTCTACCTAGTTTCCACTAGATCTAATAAATAGGTCATTTATACTCCTAAACCAGATTCAAAAATCCATAGAATATTCATTTGAACTCCAAATCCAGTTAAACCAATTTCTATATGTTTCTAAAATAATGTCTGGTTTAATGGTACTTTCATTCCTTTTTATAAAAAGGCATTCTGTAGACAACTTGCAGATCCATTAAATCCCTTGATTCCATCATATTGAGATGTTCAAAAATATCTATTGATCCAAATCCAGTGAGACCACTTGATGAGGACATCAATACCATTGTTACACCCACAGCCCCTACTGCTACATATACTGGACCAATTACTAGAGCTCGCGCACGCCAATTAAATTATCAGGTACTTTCGTTTCTTGGTAATGATTCTAATGTTCATGAGAATATGATGCTGCCTAAATTGGATACATTTGTTTTGCTTACAAATGAAGGGCCTAGCTTGGAGAAGGATGGACATTGGAGCAAGAGCAAGCATGGAGATGATGCCATGCGCAAGGGGAACCAGAACGGAGTTACAAGTGATGATTTCAGGACTTTGAAGCCACCATAAGAGTGCATGGAGCCTTGGACGAAATATACAAGATGCCACTTCATAAATTTCGTCCAGAGGCTATTATAGGTGCTGCGTCACCTTTTTATTGGGCCAGGCCCATGTAATTTCGAAATACATAAGTATAGGCTATTTTTAGAGTCCGTATGTGTGGGGAAACAAGAGATAGGGTTGATTTCGGACCCCTCCACCAAGGGCCACGAAATTCCCCCTCTCTTCCTCCATATATACAGCCCTTAGGGCACCGTTTAGACTTTGGGTTTTGTTTAGATTAAAAGTTCGCCATAGCTGCAACTTCGCGTACTTCGTTTGTGTTCAACGACCAGACAAAGGCGTCACAGAACCCCACCTTGATCAATAAAGCTTTCATCTTATATTCGCAATATCCAGATTGCAATCTTAGTTTCTTGCTTGTTCTTCGTTTGCTCGCAGGAAACAGACCCTCGTGGTCAGGTTGATCGTGCTCCGGCGTGGTCAATAACCTCTCGGAGTTGGTTTAGCGATTGCTAAGGCGCGACGTCCTCGCACGTTCGTAGTCGGATCGTCAAAGTCGACTTCCACCAAAGCGAATTCCATCATCTCATCGAAAGACGGGACACCTTTGCCTCTATCAAGTGGTATCAGATTTCCAGGTTGCTCGGTGAGATTTTCCAGTTTTTCGTAGTTTAGATCGAGTCTGTTCTTCATACCTATAGTCCACGAAAAAGCCACAAAAAAAATTAGGGTTAGTTCATCATATCCGAACCAATCTGAGCCTTTGCATAATCTTTTTAGGGTTTTGCTTTGTTGAATTTGCGGTTGCATCGTCGGTCTAGTTGCTGGTCTTAGAGTCTAGTCTTTTAGAGTTTCGAGTTCTGGTCATAAGTTGTCACGCCGCCGCCGCACCATCATCATCGCCCCTGCCATCTACCACCACCACTCCGAATCCGTATCCATATACCACCACCAATCCGTGTCCATATACCACCACCGATCCATATCCATATACTACCACCGCTACCACCACCGCTGCCATATACCACAACCATATATCCACCACCAATCCGAGTTCCTTGCTTATTAGGTTTGTTTTCGGGATCCATCTAGTTTCCGATTCGTGTTTCCTTGCCGGAGTAGGTTTCGGAAAAAAAAAAGAGTCTGGAAACCACGCTCCGTTTAGGCCCAAAATTTTTCGATAACGCATTTTTCGAAAAAAATTCTGGCTATCTTATTTTTAGGTGTTTCTGAGTGTTTTGAGACAGGTGCCATTATAGGAAGTTTTTTTTTTGACCCGTTTCCAGTTTTTGTGTCCGGGCAGTCGAAAAAACGAAAAAAAAAAATTGGTCGAAAAAATTTCGTGCCCATCCTGTCAGTTTGACCTAGGAAGCGTTTTGAGACACTCGCCATTATAGTGATTTTTCGCAAAAAAAAAAAAAAGAGCAGCGCAAAAAAAAAAGCAGCGCAAAAAAAAAGAGCGAAAAAAAAAACCCAGAGTGTGTTTTTCCCTTGTTTACGTGCAGCGCCGTGATTTTGTTAGTGTTCTAGGCTCGCGTCTCTAGCACAGTCTAGCCTAGGACCAGCACAGTACCGTCGTTGAGCGTTTATTCAACTTTGCATCTCTGAATTGATTATTGCTGACCCTTTTTGCTACCATATTATAAGCCTTCCCAGCTCCACATACATCTACGTCGTGCGTTTGACTCTCCCTGGTAATCGCTCTATCCAAGCTTTGAGAGTTTTTGACTACAACGGTTGCCGATCACCGCCTGCTGCTGGGTAAGAACTGGTAAGAATTTGAGATTTGCTCGACGGATTTGTGACACCCACCACCACCTCTTGTTAGTAGTCTGTAGGATCATATTCTTGTGTGTTTCTATTGCTGCTAACCATGCCAGGATCACAAGCCGACGAGACTGACTGGGAGAACATGACGAATAAGGATTTGCATGATAAATTTCAGCAAATGATGAGTGGACAGGTGCAAGATGTGCTAAACAGATTTGAAGAGGCCATGGAGAAGATAGATGGCATGGAGAAGACGTTCGAAACAAAGCTCGATAACAAGTTTAATGAATTGCTCGCGCGTCTTCCACCACCACCACCCGCTGCACCTAACGCACCTCTCCAACGACAACAACAACAACAACGCATCCTTTCGAATCAGTATGGACGAGCGAAGCGTGTTCCTATTGAGGATGGCCAAACTTCTGGTGCTGCTGTTCATGTTGTTGATGCTTCTTTGGCCCCTGCTACTGCTGCTGCTGGTACCCAGGAGGATGATGAGTATGTGGGCGATTATGAGGATGAGGTTGATCAAAATCAGCACTACGTGCAGCCACCAGCACCACCACCACCAGGTCGACCACAGGTATATATTCGTAATGGTAGGCCTGCACCACCACCTCAGGTACGAGATGATGTCCATATTCCTAAACTGAAATTGAATATTCCACCATTTGAGGGTAGATATGTTCCTGATATATATCTTACTTGGGAGATAGAAACTGAACAACGTTTTACATGTTCACAATATCCCGGGGAGAGACGGGTTGCTGCTGCTGTTTGTGCTTTCACTAGTTTTGCATGTGTATGGTGGTCTGAACATTGTAGATTATATCCTATTCCCGCTACTTGGGCTGCTTTGAAAACTGCTATGCGTACTCGTTGGGTTCCACCATATTATCAACGTGAATTGCTTCAAAAATTACAGCGCTTAAGACAAGGAAAAAATTCTGTAGAAGAATATTATCAGGAATTACAAACTGGCATGATTAGATGTGGTATTGTTGAGGAGAATGAAGCTATGCTTGCACGTTTTCTGATGAGGACATGACTACCTTGGATATGACCAAAACTATTGCATATATGCATATTTGTCAGGTGATTTCTAGTGCAAACTATTCAATAATCTATTTATGTTATCCAGAACAAAAATACTTCACACACTTTTGTGTTTTGTCTAATTGCAGGTGTATGGGACATTTGTACAATCCACATATGAAGATAAGGAAGAAAGAGATGTTTATTTGCTGTCCAAAAACTTCTCTCACGTCACTTTTGGCCCAAGAGAAGATAGAGTCCAAGTCTCTCACGTTCTGGATTCAGATTCGGACTGCACAGACGTACCTGACTCAAAACGCACACAATTTTTTCATACGGACTCCGAATTGGGTGATTCTTTTTTTGTTGGAAACTAGATTTCGTGCACTTTCCAACCCAATTGGAATCACCTTCAAATTCATCCGGAGCGTTGAGTTGTGGACGAAACAATCTGATGCTGCAGCAGAATCCGAGTCAAACTACAAGTCCAAAGGTGTTACATCACCTCCACTTGGGCCCATTGGCCTTGTACGACCTAGATTTAGTTTTAGGCTGCCTTGGGACGTCCTCCCACCTCCTTGGCCGCCACCCCTTGCTCCTATATAAGTAGATCCATCTAGTAGCTTTTCCTTGGGATTTGTTTAGTTAAAAGTTAGCCATTGCAACTTCGTGTGCTTCGTTTGTGTCCAACGACCAGACCAAGACCACTTTTCGGATCCCCACCTTTATCAATACTTCATATATACTCGCAATATTCAGATTGCTTTTATCATATTCTTGCTTGTTCTTCGATTGCTTGCAGGAATAGACCTTCGTGGTCAGGTTGATTGTGCTCCGGCGTGGTCAATAACCTCTCAGAGTTGGTTTAGCGATTGCTAAGGCGCAACGTCGTGCACGTTTGTAGTCGGATCGTCAAAGTCATCTTCACCAAATCGATAGTTATCATCTCATCGAAAGATCGGGACATCCCCGCCTCTATCAAGTGGTATCAGTTTTCAGGTTGCTCGGTGAGAATTTCCAGTTTTCCTAGATTAGATTTATTTTCTTACCTATTGTCCAAGAAAAAGCCACAAAAAAGAGTTAGATCTATTCATCCTTGGTCCAAGCCAGTCTGAGCCTTTGCAATTTTCTTTTCATTGCTTGCATAGTTGAATTATCGGTTGCATCGTCGTATCGAGTTGCTGGTCTTAGTGTCTAGTTCGTTTAGAGTTTCGAGTTCTGTTCACATTAGTCACGCCACCGTTGCATCATTATCTCTTCCGCTGTCCACCACCCATCCATCAATTTCCACCACGTGCTACCCACCATTCATTGTCATAATAATAGTTGAGATCGTTCACATCTTTACTTGATCCAATCTGCATCTTATCTAGTTTGTTTTGGAAAGTGGGAGAAAAAAAGAGAGAAAAAAACGAGAGAAAAAAAAAGAGAAAAAAAAGTCAGAGAAAAAAAAGGAGAAAAAAAATCAAAAAAAATCGGCACAAACTTTTTCAGAGGAAATTTGGAGACAAAGTTGTTGTATATCCTGCTTGGCAATTGTTTTTCATCATTATCTTCACTGCCGTTGTGATCTTCACTTATATCTTGCTGTCAAGAGCTACTTAGTATCCTTCATTGATGCTAGTTGTGCTACGCCGTGACCTCATTAGTGTTCTAGGCTCGCGTCTCTAGTCCGGTCTAGCCTAGGACCAGCACAGTACCGTCGTTGAGCGTTTATTCAACATTGCATCTTTGAATTGATTATTGCTAATCTTTTGCTACCATATATAGCCAACCCAGCTCCACATATTTCTACACCGTGTATACGTACGCTCCCCTGGCAATCGCTTTACTCAATATTCGGAGTTACTTGACACCGCTGGTTGCCGATCACCGCCTGCTGCATGGTAAGAACTTGTAAGACATTGATATTTGCTTTACTGTGAGCGTTTTACCACCACATCCTAGTAGTTATAGGAACATTATTTTTGGGTTTTGTTTCTTGTTCTACTAATCATGACAGGATCCAGAGTCAATTCATGGGCTTTGTCGATCGCGGGAGACGTGCCACCACCTTTGCAAATACCACAACCGTCACGAGAGGTGCACAAACATCCAAATGCACATGATCAGGTTAATGTATCTATACCACCATTTAATGGCCGTTTTAAACCTGCTTTATATATTGAATGGGAGTTCGACATAAAAAATATATTTGCTTCCCATAATTTCGATGAACATAAAAAGGTTAAGGTTGCGGTTGGTTCTTTCACTGGTTATGCTTTGGTTTGGTGGAGTGAATATTGTCGGTTACACCCTGATTATATACCTACTACTTGGGATGATTTGAAACTTGCCATGCGACATACTTTCGTCCCTGCTTATTATACTCGTGACATGATTAAGAAGTTGCAACACTTAAAACAAGGTAGTGAAACTGTAACAAAATATTATGATGATTTACAAACTACCTTGTTGCATTCCTCTTTAGAAGAAAGTGAAGATGATTTTATGGATAGATTTTGGGGAGGATTAAACCGTGATATTCAAGAGATACTAATTCATGAAGAGTGTTATCCTATGGACCATTTGTTTCATCTTGCTTGCAAAGCTGAACAGGAAATAAAACAACGTGTTGGCCACGAGGAGAACAAGCGCACGGTGCACATTCCAAGAGTTGATATGATTGTTCCTTCAACTACTAGGCATACTATGACGACCACATCCGTTGTTGTCAGGACTACATCACCTCCACCATGTGACACATCGCCCTCGAGAGTGGCTACATCATCTGAGTTGATCATAAGAGGTAATGACAAAGGTACTGATCTTCCATCTCTACATGAGAATGATGAATGCCTTGTCAATTTGAATGCACCATCTGATGAGCTACCCACTACTTTGATCACACCACCTATTTTAGAGGACTACGTTGATAATTTGACTTTGCCATGTGATCAAAAAACTGAAATACCAACAATTTTGAGTGCACCCATTGAATTAACTATTGATGCAAAAGAACCAATGTTTAATCATTTTGATATGACCTCTAATCTTGGTGATGATTTTGTGTTGAATGACTTATTGCATATTTGCTTGTTTAAGCATGTTGTAGCATGTAAATTTGATGCAAGTAATGTTTATTCACCAATGTTTGGATGGTTTAATGATGAATATTGTCAATCTTTTGAAATGAATAAGAGCTTCACTTATATGTGCAAACTGAGTTGCAATATTTTCATGCCTTCTACTTCTTGTGCTAATTTTTTGGCTTTAGATTTTATGAACTATGCAAGTTACTCATCTATTCATGTGTCATATATGAAAAAATCAAGGGAAGTAAAAATGGATGACATATACATATACAACATGTACACCTTGTCTCTTTTGTTAGCCACATTTCAGATTAAGCAACGCCGAGGACGGCTTTATTTTCAAGAAGCGGAGGATGATGAGGACATGACTACCTTGGATATGACCAAAACTATTGCATATATGCATATTTGTCAGGTGATTTCTAGTGCAAACTATTCAATAATCTATTTATGTTATCCAGAACAAAAATACTTCACACACTTTTGTGTTTTGTCTAATTGCAGGTGTATGGGACATTTGTACAATCCACATATGAAGATAAGGAAGAAAGAGATGTTTATTTGCTGTCCAAAAACTTCTCTCACGTCACTTTTGGCCCAAGAGAAGATAGAGTCCAAGTCTCTCACGTTGTGGATTCAGATTCGGACTGCACAGACGTACCTGACTCAAAACGCACACAATTTTTTCATACGGACTCCGAATTGGGTGATTCTTTTTTTGTTGGAAACTAGATTTCGTGCACTTTCCAACCCAATTGGAATCACCTTCAAATTCGTCCGGAGCGTTGAGTTGTGGACGAAACAATCTGATGCTGCAGCAGAATCCGAGTCAAACTACAAGTCCAAAGGTGTTACATCACCTCCACTTGGGCCCATTGGCCTTGTACGACCTAGATTTAGTTTTAGGCTGCCTTGGGACGTCCTCCCACCTCCTTGGCCGCCACCCCTTGCTCCTATATAAGTAGATCCATCTAGTAGCTTTTCCTTGGGATTTGTTTAGTTAAAAGTTAGCCATTGCAACTTCGTGTGCTTCGTTTGTGTCCAACGACCAGACCAAGACCACTTTTCGGATCCCCACCTTTATCAATACTTCATATATACTCGCAATATTCAGATTGCTTTTATCATATTCTTGCTTGTTCTTCGATTGCTTGCAGGAATAGACCTTCGTGGTCAGGTTGATTGTGCTCCGGCGTGGTCAATAACCTCTCAGAGTTGGTTTAGCGATTGCTAAGGCGCAACGTCGTGCACGTTTGTAGTCGGATCGTCAAAGTCATCTTCACCAAATCGATAGTTATCATCTCATCGAAAGATCGGGACACCCCCGCCTCTATCAAGTGGTATCAGTTTTCAGGTTGCTCAGTGAGAATTTCCAGTTTTCCTAGATTAGATTTATTTTCTTACCTATTGTCCAAGAAAAAGCCACAAAAAAGAGTTAGATCTATTCATCCTTGGTCCAAGCCAGTCTGAGCCTTTGCAATTTTCTTTTCATTGCTTGCATAGTTGAATTATCGGTTGCATCGTCGTATCGAGTTGCTGGTCTTAGTGTCTAGTTCGTTTAGAGTTTCGAGTTCTGTTCACATTAGTCACGCCACCGTTGCATCATTATCTCTTCCGCTGTCCACCACTCATCCATCAATTTCCACCACGTGCTACCCACCATTCATTGTCATAATAATAGTTGAGATCGTTCACATCTTTACTTGATCCAATCTGCATCTTATCTAGTTTGTTTTGGAAAGTGGGAGAAAAAAAGAGAGAAAAAAACGAGAGAAAAAAAAAAGAGAAAAAAAAGTCAGAGAAAAAAAAGGAGAAAAAAAATCAAAAAAAATCGGCACAAACTTTTTCAGAGGAAATTTGGAGACAAAGTTGTTGTATATCCTGCTTGGCAATTGTTTTTCATCATTATCTTCACTGCCGTTGTGATCTTCACTTATATCTTGCTGTCAAGAGCTACTTAGTATCCTTCATTGATGCTAGTTGTGCTACGCCGTGACCTCATTAGTGTTCTAGGCTCGCGTCTCTAGTCCGGTCTAGCCTAGGACCAGCACAGTACCGTCGTTGAGCGTTTATTCAACATTGCATCTTTGAATTGATTATTGCTAATCTTTTGCTACCATATATAGCCAACCCAGCTCCACATATTTCTACACCGTGTATACGTACGCTCCCCTGGCAATCGCTTTACTCAATATTCGGAGTTACTTGACACCGCTGGTTGCCGATCACCGCCTGCTGCATGGTAAGAACTTGTAAGACATTGATATTTGCTTTACTGTGAGCGTTTTACCACCACATCCTAGTAGTTATAGGAACATTATTTTTGGGTTTTGTTTCTTGTTCTACTAATCATGACAGGATCCAGAGTCAATTCATGGGCTTTGTCGATCGCGGGAGACGTGCCACCACCTTTGCAAATACCACAACCGTCACGAGAGGTGCACAAACATCCAAATGCACATGATCAGGTTAATGTATCTATACCACCATTTAATGGCCGTTTTAAACCTGCTTTATATATTGAATGGGAGTTCGACATAAAAAATATATTTGCTTCCCATAATTTCGATGAACATAAAAAGGTTAAGGTTGCGGTTGGTTCTTTCACTGGTTATGCTTTGGTTTGGTGGAGTGAATATTGTCGGTTACACCCTGATTATATACCTACTACTTGGGATGATTTGAAACTTGCCATGCGACATACTTTCGTCCCTGCTTATTATACTCGTGACATGATTAAGAAGTTGCAACACTTAAAACAAGGTAGTGAAACTGTAACAAAATATTATGATGATTTACAAACTACCTTGTTGCATTCCTCTTTAGAAGAAAGTGAAGATGATTTTATGGATAGATTTTGGGGAGGATTAAACCATGATATTCAAGAGATACTAATTCATGAAGAGTGTTATCCTATGGACCATTTGTTTCATCTTGCTTGCAAAGCTGAACAGGAAATAAAACAACGTGTTGGCCACGAGGAGAACAAGCGCACGGTGCACATTCCAAGAGTTGATATGATTGTTCCTTCAACTACTAGGCATACTATGACGACCACATCCGTTGTTGTCAGGACTACATCACCTCCACCATGTGACACATCGCCCTCGAGAGTGGCTACATCATCTGAGTTGATCATAAGAGGTAATGACAAAGGTACTGATCTTCCATCTCTACATGAGAATGATGAATGCCTTGTCAATTTGAATGCACCATCTGATGAGCTACCCACTACTTTGATCACACCACCTATTTTAGAGGACTACGTTGATAATTTGACTTTGCCATGTGATCAAAAAACTGAAATACCAACAATTTTGAGTGCACCCATTGAATTAACTATTGATGCAAAAGAACCAATGTTTAATCATTTTGATATGACCTCTAATCTTGGTGATGATTCTGTGTTGAATGACTTATTGCATATTTGCTTGTTTAAGCATGTTGTAGCATGTAAATTTGATGCAAGTAATGTTTATTCACCAATGTTTGGATGGTTTAATGATGAACATTGTCAATCTTTTGAAATGAATAAGAGCTTCACTTATATGTGCAAACTGAGTTGCAATATTTTCATGCCTTCTACTTCTTGTGCTAATTTTTTGGCTTTAGATTTTATGAACTATGCAAGTTACTCATCTATTCATGTGTCATATATGAAAAAATCAAGGGAAGTAAAAATGGATGACATATACATATACAACATGTACACCTTGTCTCTTTTGTTAGCCACATTTCAGATTAAGCAACGCCGAGGACGGCTTTATTTTCAAGAAGCGGAGGATGATGAGGACATGACTACCTTGGATATGACCAAAACTATTGCATATATGCATATTTGTCAGGTGATTTCTAGTGCAAACTATTCAATAATCTATTTATGTTATCCAGAACAAAAATACTTCACACACTTTTGTGTTTTGTCTAATTGCAGGTGTATGGGACATTTGTACAATCCACATATGAAGATAAGGAAGAAAGAGATGTTTATTTGCTGTCCAAAAACTTCTCTCACGTCACTTTTGGCCCAAGAGAAGATAGAGTCCAAGTCTCTCACGTTCTGGATTCAGATTCGGACTGCACAGACGTACCTGACTCAAAACGCACACAATTTTTTCATACGGACTCCGAATTGGGTGATTCTTTTTTTGTTGGAAACTAGATTTCGTGCACTTTCCAACCCAATTGGAATCACCTTCAAATTCGTCCGGAGCGTTGAGTTGTGGACGAAACAATCTGATGCTGCAGCAGAATCCGAGTCAAACTACAAGTCCAAAGGTGTTACATCATCTCCACTTGGGCCCATTGGCCTTGTACGACCTAGATTTAGTTTTAGGCTGCCTTGGGACGTCCTCCCACCTCCTTGGCCGCCACCCCTTGCTCCTATATAAGTAGATCCATCTAGTAGCTTTTCCTTGGGATTTGTTTAGTTAAAAGTTAGCCATTGCAACTTCGTGTGCTTCGTTTGTGTCCAACGACCAGACCAAGACCACTTTTCGGATCCCCACCTTTATCAATACTTCATATATACTCGCAATATTCAGATTGCTTTTATCATATTCTTGCTTGTTCTTCGATTGCTTGCAGGAATAGACCTTCGTGGTCAGGTTGATTATGCTCCGGCGTGGTCAATAACCTCTTAGAGTTGGTTTAGCGATTGCTAAGGCGCAACGTCGTGCACGTTTGTAGTCGGATCGTCAAAGTCATCTTCACCAAATCGATAGTTATCATCTCATCGAAAGATCGGGACACCCCCGCCTCTATCATTTTCTGGGTGGATTAAATAGAGAGATTCAGACCATTCTAGATTATAAGGAGTATACTAATATCACTCGTTTATTCCATCTTGCTTGTAAAGCTGAACGTGAAGTGCAGGATCGACAGGCATTGGCGCGGACTAACTTTTCTGCAGGTCGACCTTCATCATGGACACCACGTGCATCATCTACTTCCACACGTTCTGCTACACCGGCGCCTCCGTCGGCTGCCACCTCCAACCGTGATACAATAAAGCAGGCACAATCACCACTATCTGCCAAGAGCACATCTTCTGGGCCTGCAAAGAGCTCTTCTTCATCCATGGCATCAACAGGGCAAACACATGATATTATTTGTCGACGTTGCAAGGGTGGAGGTCATTATGCGAGAGAATGCCCCTCTAAGCGTGTGATGATTGTTACTGAGGATGGTGGGTATGAGTCCGCTAGTGACTATGATGAGGAGACTTTGGCTCTATTACACGTGACGAACACGGTGGAGAAGATTCTGATCATGAGACGCAATACATGGTTCCTGAAGATGCTGACAGGTATGAATGTTTAGTTGCTCAACGTGTTTTGAGTGTGCAGGTTACACAAGCTGAGCAAACTCAGAGGCATAATTTGTTCCATACAAAGGGAGTTGTGAAGGAACGTTCTGTTCGCGTGATCATAGATGGAGGGAGTTGCAACAACTTGGCTAGCATGGAGATGGTGGAGAAGCTATCTCTCCCCACAAGACCACATCCACATCCTTACTACATCCAATGGTTCAACAACAGCGGCAAGGTTAAGGTAACACGTACTGTTCGTGTGCATTTTAGTATCTCTACATATGCTGATTATGTTGATTGTGATGTGGTACCTATGCAAGCATGTTCCTTATTACTTGGTAGACCATGGCAATTTGATAAAAATTCTATTCACCATGGTAGAAACAATCAGTATACTCTTGTTCATAAGGATAAAAATATTACTTTGCTTCCTATGACTCCTGATTCCATTTTGAAAGATGATCTTAATAGAGCTAATAAAGCAAAACAGGAGAAAACTAAGAGTGAAAATCAGATTGTGGCAAAAGAATTTGAGCAACAAATGCAGCCTAATAATAATAAACAATCTAGTGTTGCTTCTGAAATTAAATTGAAAAGTGCATGTTTACTTGCCACCAAATCTGATATTGATGATCTAGATTTTAGCAAATCTGTTTGCTATGCTTTTGTGTGCAAAGAGGCATTATTTTCATTCGAGGACGTGCCTTCCTCTTTGCCTCCTGCTGTCACTAACATTTTGCAGGAGTTCGCTGACGTCTTTCCACAAGACGTGCCACCGGGATTACCACCTATTCGCGGGATTGAGCATCAAATTGACTTAATTCCCGGTGCATCATTACCCAACCGTGCACCATACCGTACCAATCCAGAGGAGACGAAGGAGATTATGCGTCAAGTACAAGAACTGCTCGACAAAGGTTATATACGCGAATCCCTTAGTCCTTGTGCTGTTCCTATCATTTTAGTGCCGAAAAAGGATGGTACGTCGCGTATGTGCGTTGATTGTAGAGGCATTAATAATATTACTATTCGTTATCGTCATCCTATTCCTAGGCTAGATGATATGCTTGATGAATTGAGTGGCTCTACAATATTCTCCAAAGTTGATTTGCGTAGTGGATACCATCAAATTCGTATGAAATTGGGAGATGAATGGAAAACAGCATTTAAAACTAAGTTTGGATTATATGAGTGGTTAGTCATGCCTTTTGGGTTAACTAATGCACCTAGTACTTTCATGAGGTTAATGAACGAAGTTTTACGTGCTTTCATTGGACGATTTGTGGTAGTTTACTTTGATGACATATTGATTTATAGCAAATCTTTGGAGGAACATTTGGAACATTTACGTGCTGTTTTTATTGCTCTACGTGATGCACGTTTGTTTGGTAACCTTGGAAAGTGCACCTTTTGCACCGACCGAGTATCTTTTCTTGGCTATGTTGTTACTCCACAGGGAATTGAAGTTGATAAAGCCAAAATTGAAGCTATTGAGAGTTGGCCACAGCCCAAAACGGTCACACAAGTGAGGAGTTTCCTTGGCCTCGCTGGATTCTATAGGCGTTTTGTGAGAGATTTCAGCACCATTGCTGCACCTCTCAATGAGCTTACAAAGAAAGTTGTGCCTTTTCTGTGGGGTACCGCACAGGAAGAAGCCTTCTCAGTATTGAAAGATAAGTTGACACATGCTCCTTTACTCCAACTTCCTGATTTTAATAAGACTTTTGAGCTTGAATGTGATGCTAGTGGAATTGGATTAGGAGGTGTGTTATTACAAGATGGCAAACCTGTTGCATACTTTTCTGAAAAATTGAGTGGGCCTAGTCTGAATTATTCTACTTATGATAAAGAATTATATGCTCTTGTTCGGACTTTAGAAACATGGCAACATTATTTATGGCCCAAAGAATTTGTTATACATTCTGATCATGAATCTTTGAAACATATTAAAAGTCAAGCTAAACTGAATCGTAGACATGCTAAATGGGTTGAATTCATTGAGACTTTCCCTTATGTCATTAAACACAAGAAGGGAAAAGAAAATGTTATTGCTGATGCATTGTCTCGTCGCTATACTATGCTTTCACAACTTGACTTCAAAATATTTGGTTTGGAGACCATCAAAGATCAATATGTGCATGATGCTGATTTTAAAGATGTAATGCAGAATTGTAAAGAAGGAAGAATGTGGAACAAGTTTGTCGTTAACGATGGATTTGTGTTTCGTGCTAACAAGCTATGCATTCCAGCTAGCTCCGTTCGTCTTTTGCTGTTGCAGGAGGCGCATGGGGGAGGATTAATGGGACACTTTGGCGTGAAGAAGACGGAGGACGTACTTGCTACACATTTCTTTTGGCCAAAGATGAGACGGGATGTTGAGCGTTTTGTTGCTCGCTGCACTACATGTCAAAAAGCTAAGTCACGACTCAATCCTCATGGTTTATATATGCCTTTGCCTGTACCTAGTGTTCCTTGGGAGGATATATCTATGGACTTTGTTTTAGGTTTACCTCGAACAAAGAAGGGGAGGGATAGCATATTTGTTGTCGTGGATAGATTCTCGAAAATGGCACACTTTATACCATGTCATAAAAGCGATGATGCTGTTAATGTTGCTGATTTGTTCTTTCGTGAAATTATTCGCTTGCATGGTGTGCCAAATACTATTGTTTCAGATCGTGATACTAAATTTCTTAGCCACTTTTGGAGATGTTTATGGGCTAAGTTGGGGACTAAACTGCTATTTAGTACTACTTGTCACCCCCAAACTGATGGACAAACTGAAGTAGTCAATAGAACATTGTCTACTATGCTTAGGGCTGTTTTGAAGAATAATAAGAAAATGTGGGAAGAATGCTTGCCTCATATTGAATTTGCTTATAATCGTTCATTGCATTCTACTACTAAGATGTGCCCTTTTGAAATTGTGTATGGTTTCCTACCTCGTGCACCTATTGATTTGTTGCCTCTTCCATCTTCGGAGAAGGTTAATTTTGATGCTAAAGAACGTTCTGAATTGATTTTAAAAATGCATGAGTTAACTAAGGAAAACATTGAGCGTATGAATGCTAAATATAAACTTGCTGGAGATAAGGGTAGAAAACATGTTGTGTTTGCACCTGGAGATCTTGTTTGGTTACATTTGCGTAAAGATAGATTTCCTAATTTGCGCAAATCAAAGCTAATGCCACGTGCTGATGGTCCCTTTAAGGTGTTAGAGAAAATAAATGATAATGCATATAAACTTGAGCTGCCTGCAGATTTTGGGGTTAGTCCCACTTTTAACATTGCAGATTTGAAGCATTATTTGGGTGAGGAAAATGAGCTTCCGTCGAGGACGACTTCATTTCAAGAAGGGGAGGATGATGAGGACATCAATACCATTGTTACACCCACAGCCCCTACTGCTACATATACTGGACCAATTACTAGAGCTCGCGCACGCCAATTAAATTATCAGGTACTTTCGTTTCTTGGTAATGATTCTAATGTTCATGAGAATATGATGCTGCCTAAATTGGATACATTTGTTTTGCTTACAAATGAAGGGCCTAGCTTGGAGAAGGATGGACATTGGAGCAAGAGCAAGCATGGAGATGATGCCATGCGCAAGGGGAACCAGAACGGAGTTACAAGTGATGATTTCAGGACTTTGAAGCCACCATAAGAGTGCATGGAGCCTTGGACGAAATATACAAGATGCCACTTCATAAATTTCGTCCAGAGGCTATTATAGGTGCTGCGTCACCTTTTTATTGGGCCAGGCCCATGTAATTTCGAAATACATAAGTATAGGCTATTTTTAGAGTCCGTATGTGTGGGGAAACAAGAGATAGGGTTGATTTCGGACCCCTCCACCAAGGGCCACGAAATTCCCCCTCTCTTCCTCCATATATACAGCCCTTAGGGCACTGTTTAGACTTTGGGTTTTGTTTAGATTAAAAGTTCGCCATAGCTGCAACTTCGCGTACTTCGTTTGTGTTCAACGACCAGACAAAGGCGTCACAGAACCCCACCTTGATCAATAAAGCTTTCATCTTATATTCGCAATATCCAGATTGCAATCTTAGTTTCTTGCTTGTTCTTCGTTTGCTTGCGGGAAACAGACCCTCGTGGTCAGGTTGATCGTGCTCCGGCGTGGTCAATAACCTCTCGGAGTTGGTTTAGCGATTGCTAAGGCGCGACGTCCTCGCACGTTCGTAGTCGGATCGTCAAAGTCGACTTCCACCAAAGCGAATTCCATCATCTCATCGAAAGACGGGACACCTTTGCCTCTATCACCACTCTGATTATTTTTCATATAACCAGAGAAGTCATAGAAAAGTTAAATTCATATTTTTAGAGCAATTTTATTTCCCGCCTTGTTGTGTTGCTTATTGTGATTGCTTTCAACGATAGTTGACGAAGTATACGGAGTACTTGGAGATGGACCAGAAGAGTTGAAGACTTTACTAAGCCAGGCAAGCAGCCCTTTGACCATGATTCACCCTCTTTGTTCATCGAATAAGTCATGTATGCCTGATGATAACGATGACACTGATGATGAGTTTACTTTGCATGTTGCATTGATGCAGGATCCGCTGACACTTGCATGATTCGTAGCTCTATTTTGTGCTTAGAGGTACGATGGTGAACCACAGTTCTTGATGCATGTACTCGCATAAAATCCTTGAATACCACCTTGAGAAAAATCTTTCGAAAAGACCCAATGGGTGCCACCAATGCCCTTGGGAGATGATGATGAGCTAGGTCATTATTTGATGGTGAAGTGGTGCACCAAGGCAAGTCGAATGTGTTGGTTCTAGAAATGGAATAGACTTAAGTTTTGTTGACTGTCCCAACCGAACATGCGCAACCACACTACCCCTATATGGGAAAGGGCGTTACTGACTACCTAGTTCGTGATAGCACGGATGCCAGCATTACAAGTGACAGGAGTGGCATTGTCACTCTCAGGACGGGGTCGTGCTTGGATAGGTGGCCATGACAGTTTTTTCAGGGCACCGGACACACCGTTGGTACCTTTGTGCCTGGTTGTGTGATATGTCTGGGAGCTAGGCTCCGAAGACTGTGATAAAAATTTGTGAGAATGTTTGGCACGGGGGCTATTACAAATCGAGTGGACTCTATGTTAGTCACAACTAGGGAAAGTAATGCGGAGCATCCTTCCATCATCCCCATGGACTCTACATCGACACATCCAACCCCACAAGGACCCATGAAAAGAGCTAGAGCACGTGCTTTGGAAACCGAGGTGAACTCCTTCCTACTAGACATGCATATGGACACAAATGGAACATGTCTACTACCTCACCAAAATATGCTATGCCTCCTTAGGTATGAAGTGGAACATCACCAAGAAGCTCAGGAGCATCCCCAAGGAGAAGGAGAACCACCCCAAGGCCATACGGATCAAGATGGAGTGCAACCGCAGCAAAACAGCAAGTCCCAGGTGACCCCGTGCGCACGGGCCCCCGAGACCCCGTGCCCACGGGCTACACAGGAAACAGGCGCTGGAGCACCCCATGCGCACGGGCCTGTACCGTGCCCACGGGACCCCCGTGCGCACGGGCGCAACTTACCCCGTGCGCACGGGCCTCCCAGGATGGCCGGCTGAGATTGAATCTTTAGCTCCCCTTCTTCTCCCTCGACCCCAAGGCTATATATTCCGTACCTAGGACCATGTTTAGGGTCAGCAACGTATTAGATGAGATCTTGGTGAGCTTTGCTCCATTACCTTCCCTCTTTGAGGATCAAGACCCCATAGGGAAGAATCCTTGAGGATTTCAAGACCTCCATTGGGAGAAGACTACCTCCAAGACCCCTCTTCCTTTGGATTTGGGATGAACTTTGCCATTGTATCTTTCCTTTGATTGTGTTTGAGACTAGTGGATCTTGTGTTGTTACTCTAGTGGATGTGTAATCGGGAATTGTTGGAGTGATTGTCTCTTTGTGTTCATCTTTGTGTTCTTGTTGTTCTTGTGATTTCTCTCCTTTTTCCCCCTCCAAGTGTGAAATGGTCCTTCCTAGGGTTCTACCCTACATCATATGGTATCATGAGCCACGTTGATTCACATCTTGGAGTGCCTACCTTCCACTTTCTAGCTTGATTTTGTTGTTTTTCGTCCTAATCCGAAAATCCCCACCAAAAATAGCCCCAAAATTTTTTCTTGCAATTTGTTGATCTTGTGAGATTTGGTTGATTTGATCCACGAATTTGGTGTTTGGCAAGTGGATCTACACCTCCACCATCATACCCACCCATCCCCCACTGGAATTTGGCCAAAAACTTGCAATCACCATGAAATCACAGCAGTTCATCCGCTCTCGGGAGACCCCGTGCACATGGGCCATCGGGACCCCGTGCACATGGGCCTCACTTACCCCGTGCGCACGGGCCATCCAGAAACTTTCGGCCATTTTTCTGATTTTCTGATTTTCTTTCACCACCACCTCTCGTGTTCTTCCACACCTTTCCATGTGTTTGTTGAGTGTTCGGTTGCGATTTCTCTTGTGTCCTAAGGTGTTTTGGCTACTTAGGCGCAAGTTGGTATCATCATCGCCACCAATCATCGACTCGGACAACACTTCGGCTTTGACATGATCATCTTCGACCGTAAGCAAGGACGGTAACCTCGACGAGACCTTGTACTCCCTTGCCATTAACTTGATAGCTTTGAGCCACTTTGCGTAGCTTACCCATCGAGACTAGCTTGTTGAGTATTGCCGGGCCACGTCTTAGTGCACCATTTAGTGTTCCGTCCATCCCGTGCATCTACTACTTGTTATCTCGTTGTGTGGCTCGCATATCAAGCATCGTGGCATAGTTGAAAAAAAAGATAAAAAGCTTTTAAGCAAAAGAGAAGAGAAGCAAAGATCTTATAAGCAATAGCATCGAGCCTAGCATACGTGCATCATCTTGGTCACCACATACATAAGCATACTTGGGATAGTGAGACGAGTAGATTCTCTATTAGGTTGGTGCACTAGCATATCTAGCCCATTAGTGCAATCGAGCTAGCGTCTCTCTAGTATCCGTACGACAAGAGCTTTTCCCGTGTATCGATATCTTCGAGCTCATTCCTTGGTTGTGCGGATCCCATTTATCTTCCGTGTGTGTGTTCCTCGTGTTATATTGGGAGGTTGATCTATTTGTCTTAATTGCCATTTGTGAATCTTCTCAACTTTGTCAACATCTTGACTAACATTTGCTTGAATTATTTGTGCCTTTCCTACCCAAGCTCCTCCATAGACCATTTACTTGTAGGTGTGAGAAACAATTCCCAGTACCAATTCCCCTATTGTAACATCACGTGGGATCATACTTGTTACATACACAATCTTCGGAAGAGGTAACTTTGGTTTTGTTCTCTCATTTTCCTACTCACCACCACTTTCTTATGATGGATAGGCCGAATTCCTCTACCAACCCACTCTTCATCGAGCAAGACGACGACATGTCATCCTTCGTCACCAAGAGCCACCTCTTTGGTGCACAACGAGCTCTCCATCAAGAGCAGCAAGCAATGAACGACCGCATCAACAACCTCGCCACCGACTTGCGACTCTCCGAGCAACGTACACGCGACTACTTCGACAACAAGCTCGACGCGCACAAGCAAGAGAACAATGCAAGAATGGACGAGATCCGAGCTTTGTTGGTCAACCGGCCTCCTTCAACTTCTTCCTACTCAAGACGGAGCCACTCAAGTCGACACTCCGACGACACCTTCTCCGGCTCAAGTACACCGTCATCGACCATTCTTCGACGAGCCGCGTGTCAAGACCGTCATGCATCTCGCGACCCGCTACACGTCAACCATTCACAAGGGCAAGTCGATGAGCAAGTTCCTCGTCCTCAAGCAAACCAAGTCGCTTTTGCTCAAGCTCAAGAATGATAGAGGCAAAGGTGTCCCGTCTTTCGATGAGATGGTGGATTTCGCTTTGGTGGAAGTCGACTTTGACGATCCGACTACGAACGTGCGAGGACGTCGCGCCTTAGCAATCGCTAAACCAACTCCGAGAGGTTATTGACTACGCCGGAGCACGATCAACCTGACCACGAGGGTCTGTTTCCTGCGAGCAAACGAAGAACAAGCAAGAAACTAAGATTGCAATCTGGATATTGCGAATATAAGATGAAAGCTTTATTGATCAAGGTGGGGTTCTGTGACGCCTTTGTCTGGTCGTTGAACACAAACGAAGTACGCGAAGTTGCAGCTATGGCGAACTTTTAATCTAAACAAAACCCAAAGTCTAAACGACGCCCTAAGGGCTGTATATATGGAGGAAGAGGGGGGGGAATTTCGTGGCCCTTGGTGGAGGGGTCCGAAATCAACCCTATCTCTTGTTTCCCCACACATACGGACTCTAAAAATAGCCTATACTTATGTATTTCGAAATTACATGGGCCTGGCCCAATAATAAGGTGACGCAACACCTATAATAGCCTCTGGACGAAATTTATGAAGTGGCATCTTGTATATTTCGTCCAAGGCTTCATGCACTCTTATGATGGCTTCAAAGTCCTGAAATCATCACTTGTAACTCCGTTCTGGTTCCCCTTGCGCATGGCATCATCTCCATGCTTGCTCTTGCTCCAATGTCCATCCTTCTCCAAGCTAGGCCCTTCATTTGTAAGCAAAACAAATGTATCCAATTTAGGCAGCATCATATTCTCATGAACATTAGAATCATTACCAAGAAACGAAAGTACCTGATAATTTAATTGGCGTGCGCGAGCTCTAGTAATTGGTCCAGTATATGTAGCAGTAGGGGCTGTGGGTGTAACAATGGTATTGATGTCCTCATCATCCTCCCCTTCTTGAAATGAAGTCGTCCTCGACGAAAGCTCATCTTCCTCACCCAAATAAGGCTTCAAATCTGCAATGTTAAAAGTGGGACTAACCCCAAAATCTGCAGGCAGCTCAAGTTTATATGCATTATCATTTACTTTCTCCAACACCTTAAAGGGACCAGCAGCACGTGGCATTAGCTTTGATTTGCGCAAATCAGGAAATCTATCCTTACGCAAATGTAACCAGACAAGATCTCCAGGTGCAAACACAACATGTTTTCTACCCTTATCTCCAGCAAGTTTATATTTAGCATTCATACGCTCAATGTTTTCCTTAGTTAACTCATGCATTTTTAAAATCAATTCAGCACGTTCTTTAGCATCAAAATTAACCTTCTCCGAAGATGGAAGAGGCAACAAATCAATAGGTGCACGAGGTAGGAAACCATACACAACTTCAAAAGGGCACATCTTAGTAGTAGAATGCAATGAACGATTATAAGCAAATTCAATATGAGGCAAGCATTCCTCCCACATTTTCTTATTATTCTTCAAAACAGCCCTAAGCATAGTAGACAATGTTCTATTGACTACTTCAGTTTGTCCATCAGTTTGGGGGTGACAAGTAGTACTAAAAAGCAGTTTAGTCCCCAACTTAGCCCATAAACATCTCCAAAAGTGGCTAAGAAATTTAGTATCACGATCTGAAACAATAGTATTTGGCACACCATGCAAGCGAATAATTTCACGAAAGAACAAATCAGCAACATTAACAGCATCATCGCTTTTATGACATGGTATAAAGTGTGCCATTTTCGAGAATCTATCCACGACAACAAATATGCTATCCCTCCCCTTCTTTGTTCGAGGTAAACCTAAAACAAAGTCCATAGATATATCCTCCCAAGGAACACTAGGTACAGGCAAAGGCATATATAAACCATGAGGATTGAGTCGTGACTTAGCTTTTTGACATGTAGTGCAGCGAGCAACAAAACGCTCAACATCCCGTCTCATCTTTGGCCAAAAGAAATGTGTAGCAAGTACGTCCTCCGTCTTCTTCATGCCAAAGTGTCCCATTAATCCTCCCCCATGCGCCTCCTGCAACAGCAAAAGACGAACGGAGCTAGCTGGAATGCATAGCTTGTTAGCACGAAACACAAATCCATCGTTAACGACAAACTTGTTCCACATTCTTCCTTCTTTACAATTCTGCATTACATCTTTAAAATCAGCATCATGCACATATTGATCTTTGATGGTCTCCAAACCAAATATTTTGAAGTCAAGTTGTGAAAGCATAGTATAGCGACGAGACAATGCATCAGCAATAACATTTTCCTATAACTACTAGGATGTGGTGGTAAAACGCTCACAGTAAAGCAAATATCAATGTCTTACAAGTTCTTACCATGCAGCAGGCGGTGATCGGCAACCAGCGGTGTCAAGTAACTCCGAATATTGAGTAAAGCGATTGCCAGGGGAGCGTACGTATACACGGTGTAGAAATATGTGGAGCTGGGTTGGCTATATATGGTAGCAAAAGATTAGCAATAATCAATTCAAAGATGCAATGTTGAATAAACGCTCAACGACGGTACTGTGCTGGTCCTAGGCTAGACCGGACTAGAGACGCGAGCCTAGAACACTAATGAGGTCACGGCGTAGCACAACTAGCATCAATGAAGGATACTAAGTAGCTCTTGATAGCAAGATATAAGTGAAGATCACAACGGCAGTGAAGATAATGATGAAAAACAACTGCCAAGCAGGATATACAACAACTTTGTCTCCAACTTTCCTCTGAAAAAGTTTGTGCCGATTTTTTTGATTTTTTTTCTCCTTTTTTTTCTCTGACTTTTTTTTCTCTTTTTTTTTCTCTCGTTTTTTTTCTCTCTTTTTTTTCTCCCTCTTTCCAAAACAAACTAGATAAGATGCAGATTGGATAGAGTGAAGATGTGAACGATCTCAACTATTATTATGACAATGAATGGTGGGTAGCACGTGGTGGAAATTGATGGATGGGTGGTGGACAGTGGAAGAGATAATGATGCAGCGGTGGCGTGACTAATGTGAACAGAACTCGAAACTCTAAACGAACTAGACACTAAGACCAGCAACTCGACACGACGATGCAACCGATAATTCAACTATGCAAGCAATGAAAAGAAAATTGCAAAGGCTCAGACTGGCTTGGACCAAGGATGAATAGATCTAACTCTTTTTTGTGGCTTTTTCTTGGACAATAGGTAAGAAAATAAATCTAATCTAGGAAAACTGGAAATTCTCACCGAGCAACCTGAAAACTGATACCACTTGATAGAGGCAAACGTGTCCCGTCTTTCGATGAGATGGTGGATTTCGCTTTGGTGGAAGTCGACTTTGACGATCCGAATACGAACGTGCGAGGACGTCGCGCCTTAGCAATCGCTAAACCAACTCCGAGAGGTTATTGACCACGCCGGAGCACGATCAACCTGACCACGAGGGTCTGTTTCCTGCGAGCAAACGAAGAACAAGCAAGAAACTAAGATTGCAATCTGGATATTGCGAATATAAGATGAAAGCTTTATTGATCAAGGTGGGGTTCTGTGACGCCTTTGTCTGGTCGTTGAACACAAACGAAGTACGCGAAGTTGCAGCTATGGCGAACTTTTAATCTAAACAAAACCCAAAGTCTAAACGACGCCCTAAGGGCTGTATATATGGAGGAAGAGGGGGGGGGGGGAATTTCGTGGCCCTTGGTGGAGGGGTCCGAAATCAACCCTATCTCTTGTTTCCCCACACATACGGACTCTAAAAATAGCCTATACTTATGTATTTCGAAATTACATGGGCCTGGCCCAATAATAAGGTGACGCAGCACCTATAATAGCCTCTGGACGAAATTTATGAAGTGGCATCTTGTATATTTCGTCCAAGGCTTCATGCACTCTTATGGTGGCTTCAAAGTCCTGAAATCATCACTTGTAACTCCGTTCTGGTTCCCCTTGCGCATGGCATCATCTCCATGCTTGCTCTTGCTCCAATGTCCATCCTTCTCCAAGCTAGGCCCTTCATTTGTAAGCAAAACAAATGTATCCAATTTAGGCAGCATCATATTCTCATGAACATTAGAATCATTACCAAGAAACGAAAGTACCTGATAATTTAATTGGCGTGCGCGAGCTCTAGTAATTGGTCCAGTATATGTAGCAGTAGGGGCTGTGGGTGTAACAATGGTATTGATGTCCTCATCAAAGAATGACAACGTCTTCGTCGTCAAGAAGAAGAAGAACGAGCGCGTCTACACCAAGAGGAACAAGACGCCGAGGCTCAACGTCTTCAACAACAACAACGAGAAGCACAAGCTCTTCAGGCGGAACGTGCCCTTCAAGAATCAATTCGAGCCATCGCCAACCGCAATCCCGAACGGAGCAATCAAGAGGAAGCCCTTCGAGAAGAAATACAAGAGAGGAACTATCAACCGCGTGTGCACCGTCAAGTTTCTCAAGCTCCTCCACAAGCTCGTCCAGCTCCACCTCAACCCCAAGTGCAACACCAAGCGGAACAAGTGCTTCAAGACCCTCCTCCACACCAAGAGCGACATCATGAAGAATGAGCATTCGAGGACTTTCCAAGGCAAGAGCGATATCGCAACCGCTATTAAGATGAAGAGCAACGCTATGGAAAACTCAAATTCACAATGCCCAAGTTCAATGGAAGCAATGATCCCGAAGAATACCTCTCATGGGCATTGAAGGTCGACAAAATCTTTCGTTTGCACAACTATGAGGAAGAGAAGAAGATCGCAATGGCATCACTTGAGTTCCAAGACTATGTGCTCATATGGTGGGAACAAGTCCTTGAGCACCGAGAAGCAAGAGGTGACCCTCCAATCACCACTTGGGCTCAAATGAAGGATGTCATGCGAGCACGATTTGTGCCCACCTATTACAACCGTGATCTCTTGAAGAAGCTACAACTCCTCAAGCAAGGAACAAAGAGTGTTGAAGAATACTACTAGGAAATGGAGATAGCCATGATTCGAGCCAATGTCAAGGAAGATGATGAGCAAACAATGGCACGATTCTTGAATGGACTCAATCATCCCATCAAGAAGATCGCCGACTTCCAACCCTACTCCAACCTCATCGAGCTAGTGCATCAACTGACCAAGGCGGAACATCAAGTGCAAGATGACTTCAAGTACGCCAAGTACTCATCCAAGACATACTGATAGGGGCAAAGGTGTCCCGTCTTTCGATGAGATGATGGATATCGCTTTGGTGGAAGTCGACTTTGACGATCCGACTACGAACGTGCGAGGACGTCGCGCCTTAGCAATGGCTAAACCAACTCCGAGAGGTTATTGACCACGCCGGAGCACGATCAACCTGACCACGAGGGTCTGTTTCCTGCGAGCAAACGAAGAACAAGCAAGAAACTAAGATTGCAATTTGGATATTGCGAATATAAGATGAAAGCTTTATTGATCAAGGTGGGGTTCTGTGACGCCTTTGTCTGGTCGTTGAACACAAACGAAGTACGCGAAGTTGCAGCTATGGTGAACTTTTAATCTAAACAAAACCCAAAGTCTAAACGGTGCCCTAAGGGCTGTATATATGGAGGAAGAGAGGGGGAATTTCGTGGCCCTTGGTGGAGGGGTCCGAAATCAACCCTATCTCTTGTTTCCCCACACATACGGACTCTAAAAATAGCCTATACTTATGTATTTCGAAATTACATGGGCTTGGCCTGATAAAGGCGAGGTGTCCCGATCTTTCGATGAGATGATAACTATCGATTTCGTGGAGTCGACTTTGACGATCCGACTACAAACGTGCACGACGTTGCGCCTTAGCAATCGCTAAACCAATCTCCTGAGGTTACTGACGATGCCGGAAGCACGATCAACCTGACCACGAAGGTCTATTCCTGCAAACAATCGAAGAACAAGCAAGAATATGATAAAGCAATCTGAATATTGCGAATATGGATGAAGTATTAATAATGTTGGGGATCCGAAAGTGGTCTTGGTCTGGTCGTTGGACACAAACGAAGTACACGAAGTTGCGTTGGCTAACTTTTAACTAAACAAATCCCAAGGAAAAGCTACTAGATGGATCTACTTATATAGGAGCAAGGGGTGGCGGCCAAGGAGGTGGGAGGACGTCCCAAGGCAGCCTAAAACTAAATCTAGGTCGTACAAGGCCAATGGGCCCAAGTGGAGGTGATGTAACACCTTTGGACTTGTAGTTTGACTCGGATTCTGCTGCAGCATCAGATTGTTTCGTCCACAACTCAACGCTCCGGACGAATTTGAAGGTGATTCCAATTGGGTTGGAAAGTGCACGAAATCTAGTTTCCAACAAAAAAAGAATCACCCAATTCGGAGTCCGTATGAAAAACTTGTGTGCGTTTTGAGTCAGGTACGTCTGTGCAGTCCGAATCTGAATCCAGAACGTGAGAGACTTGGACTCTATCTTTTCTTGGGCCAAAAGTGACGTGAGAGAACTTTTTGGACAGCAAATAAACATCTCTTTCTTCCTTATCTTCATATGTGGATTGTATAAATGTCCCATACACCTGCAATTAGACAAAACACAAAAGTGTGTGAAGTATTTTTGTTCTAGATAACATAAATAGATTATTGAATAGTTTGCACTAGAAATCACCTGACAAATATGCGTATATGCAATATTTTTGGTCATATCCAAGGTAGTCATGTCCTCATCATCCTCCCCTTCTTGAAAATAAAGCCGTCCTCGGCGTTGCTTAATCTGAAATGTGGCTAACAAAAGAGACAAGGTGTACATGTTGTATATGTATATGTCATCCATTTTTACTTCCCTTGATTTTTGCATATATGACACATGAATAGATGAGTAACTTGCATAGTTCATAAAATCTAAAGCCAAAAAATTAGCACAAGAAGTAGAAGGCATGAAAATATTGCAACTCAGTTTGCACATATAAGTGAAGCTCTTATTCATTTCAAAAGATTGACAATGTTCATCATTAAACCATCCCAACATTGGTGAATAAACCTTACTTGCATCAAATTTACATGCTACAACATGCTTAAATAAGCAAACATGGAATAAGTCATTCAACACAGAATCATCACCAAGATTAGAGGTCATATCAAAATGATTAAACATTGGTTCTTTTGCATCAATAGTTAATTCAATGGGTGCACTCAAAATTGTTGGTATTTCAGTTGTTTGATCACATGGCAAAGTCAAATTATCAACGTAGTCCTCTAAAATAGGTGGTGTGATCAAAGTAGTGGGTAGCTCATCAGATGGTGCATTCAAATTGACAAGGCATTCATCATTCTCATGTAGAGATGGAAGATCAGTACCTTTGTCATTACCTCTTATGATCAACTCAGAGGATGTAGCCACTCTCGGGGGCGATGTGTCACATGGTGGAGGTGATGTAGTCCTGACAACAACGGATGTGGTTGTCATAGTATGCCTAGTAGTTGAAGGAACAATCATATCAACTCTTGGAATGTGCACCGTGCGCTTGTTCTCCTCGTGGCCAACACGTCGTTTTATTTCCTGTTCAGCTTTGCAAGCAAGATGAAACAAATGGTCCATAGGATAACACACTTCATGAATTAGTATCTCTTGAATATCACGGTTTAATCCTCCCCAAAATCTATCCATAAAATCATCTTCACTTTCTTCTGAAGAGGAATGCAACAAGGTAGTTTGTAAATCATCATAATATTTTATCACAGTTTCACTACCTTGTTTTAAGTGTTGCAACTTCTTAATCATGTCACGAGTATAATAAGCAGGGACGAAAGTATGTTGCATGGCAAGTTTCAAATCATCCCAAGTAGTAGGTATATAATCAGGGTGTAACCGACAATATTCACTCCACCAAACCAAAGCATAACCAGTGAAAGAACCAACCGCAACCTTAACCTTTTTATGTTCATCGAAATTATGGGAAGCAAATATATTTTTTATGTCGAACTCCCATTCAATATATAAAGCAGGTTTAAAACGGCCATTAAATGGTGGTATAGATACATTAACCTGATCATGTGCATTTGGATGTTTGTGCACCTCTCGTGACGGTTGTGGTATTTGCAAAGGTGGTGGCACGTATCCCGCGATCGACAAAGCCCATGAATTGACTCTGGATCCTGTCATGATTAGTAGAACAAGAAACAAAACCCAAAAATAATGTTCCTATAACTACTAGGATGTGGTGGTAAAACGCTCACAGTAAAGCAAATATCAATGTCTTACAAGTTCTTACCATGCAGCAGGCGGTGATCGGCAACCAGCAGTGTCAAGTAACTCCGAATATTGAGTAAATCGATTGCCAGGGGAGCGTACGTATACACGGTGTAGAAATATGTGGAGCTGGGTTGGCTATATATGGTAGCAAAAGATTAGCAATAATCAATTCAAAGATGCAATGTTGAATAAACGCTCAACGACGGTACTGTGCTGGTCCTAGGCTAGACCGGACTAGAGACGCGAGCCTAGAACACTAATGAGGTCACGGCGTAGCACAACTAGCATCAATGAAGGATACTAAGTAGCTCTTGACAGCAAGATATAAGTGAAGATCACAATGGCAGTGAAGATAATGATGAAAAACAACTGCCAAGCAGGATATACAACAACTTTGTCTCCAACTTTCCTCTGAAAAAGTTCGTGCCGACTTTTTTGATTTTTTTTCTCCTTTTTCTCTCTGACTTTTTTTCTCTTTTTTTTCTCGTTTTTTTTCTCTCTTTTTTTCTCCCTCTTTCCAAAACAAACTAGATAAGACGCAGATTGGATCAAGCGAAGATGTGAACGATCTCAACTATTATTATGACAATGAATGGTGGGTAGCACGTGGTGGAAATTGATGGATGGGTGGTGGACAGCGGAAGAGATAATGATGCAGCGGCGGCGTGACTAATGTGAACAGAACTCGAAACTCTAAAGGAACTAGACACTAAGACCAGCAACTGACACGACGATGCAACCGATAATTCAACTATGCAAGCAATGAAAAGAAAATTGCAAAGGCTCAGACTGGCTTGGACCAAGGATGAATAGATCTAACTCTTTTTTGTGGCTTTTTCTTGGACAATAGGTAAGAAAATAAATCTAATCTAGGAAAACTGGAAATTCTCACCGAGCAACCTGAAAACTGATACCACTTGATAAAGGCGAGGTGTCCCGATCTTTCGATGAGATGATAACTATCGATTTCGTGGAGTCGACTTTGACGATCCGACTACAAACGTGCACGACGTTGCGCCTTAGCAATCGCTAAACCAATCTCCTGAGGTTACTGACGATGACGGAAGCACGATCAACCTGACCACGAAGGTCTATTCCTGCAAACAATCGAAGAACAAGCAAGAATATGATAAAACAATCTGAATATTGCGAATATGGATGAAGTATTAATAATGTTGGGGATCCGAAAGTGGTCTTGGTCTGGTCGTTGGACACAAACGAAGTACACGAAGTTGCGTTGGCTAACTTTTAACTAAACAAATCCCAAGGAAAAGCTACTAGATGGATCTACTTATATAGGAGCAAGGGGTGGCGGCCAAGGAGGTGGGAGGACGTCCCAAGGCAGCCTAAAACTAAATCTAGGTCGTACAAGGCCAATGGGCCCAAGTGGAGGTGATGTAACACCTTTGGACTTGTAGTTTGACTCGGATTCTGCTGCAGCATCAGATTGTTTCGTCCACAACTCAACGCTCCAGACGAATTTGAAGGTGATTCCAATTGGGTTGGAAAGTGCACGAAATCTAGTTTCCAACAAAAAAAGAATCACCCAATTCGGAGTCCGTATGAAAAACTTGTGTGCGTTTTGAGTCAGGTACGTCTGTGCAGTCCGAATCTGAATCCAGAACGTGAGAGACTTGGACTCTATCTTTTCTTGGGCCAAAAGTGACGTGAGAGCACTTTTTGGACAGCAAATAAACATCTCTTTCTTCCTTATCTTCATATGTGGATTGTATAAATGTCCCATACACCTGCAATTAGACAAAACACAAAAGTGTGTGAAGTATTTTTGTTCTGGATAAGATAAATAGATTATTGAATAGTTTGCACTAGAAATCACCTGACAAATATGCATATATGCAATATTTTTGGTCATATCCAAGGTAGTCATGTTCTCATCATGGCCCAATAAAAAGGTGACGCAGCACCTATAATAGCCTCGGGACGAAATTTATGAAGTGGCATCTTGTATATTTCGTCCAAGGCTTCATGCACCCATTATGGTGGCTTCAAAGTCCTGAAATCATCACTTGTAACTCCGTTCTTGTTCCCCTTGCGCATAGTATCATCTCCATGCTTGTTCTTGCTCCAATGTTCATCCTTCTCCAAGCTAGGCCCTTTATTTGTAAGCAAAACAAATGTATCCAATTTAGGCAGCATCATATTCTCATGAACATTAGAATCATTACCAAGAAACGAAAGTACCTGATAATTTAATTGGCGTGCGCGAGCTCTAGTAATTGGTCCCGTATATGTAGCAGTAGGGGCTGTGGGTGTAACAATGGTATTGATGTCCTCATCATCCTCCCCTTCTTGAAATGAAGTCGACCTCGACGGAAGCTCATCTTCCTCACCCAAATAAGGCTTCAAATCTGCAATGTTAAAAGTGGGACTAACCCCAAAATCTGCAGGCAGCTCAAGTTTATATGCATTATCATTTATTTTCTCTAACACCTTAAAGGGACCATCAGCACGTGGCATTAGCTTTGATTTGCGCAAATCAGGAAATCTATCCTTACGCAAATGTAACCAAACAAGATCTCCAGGTGCAAACACAACATGTTTTCTACCCTTATCTCCAGCAAGTTTATATTTGGCATTCATACGCTCAATGTTTTCCTTAGTTAACTCATGCATTTTTAAAATCAATTCAGCACGTTCTTTAGCATCAAAATTAATCTTCTCCGAAGATGGAAGAGGCAACAAATCAATAGGTGCACGAGGTAGGAAACCATACACAACTTCAAAAGGGCACATCTTAGTAGTAGAATGCAATGAACGATTATAAGCAAATTCAATATGAGGCAAGCATTCCTCCCACATTTTCTTATTATTCTTCAAAACAGCCCTAAGCATAGTAGACAATGTTCTATTGACTACTTCAGTTTGTCCATCAGTTTGGGGGTGACAAGTAGTACTAAAAAGCAGTTTAGTCCCCAACTTAGCCCATAAACATCTCCAAAAGTGGCTAAGAAATTTAGTATCACGATCTGAAACAATAGTATTTGGCACACCATGCAAGCGAATAATTTCACGAAAGAACAAATCAGCAACATTAACAGCATCATCGCTTTTATGACATGGTATAAAGTGTGCCATTTTCGAGAATCTATCCACGACAACAAATATGCTATCCCTCCCCTTCTTTGTTCGAGGTAAACCTAAAACAAAGTCCATAGATATATCCTCCCAAGGAACACTAGGTACAGGCAAAGGCATATATAAACCATGAGGATTGAGTCGTTGATGAGGACATGACTACCTTGGATATGACGAAAAATATTGCATATATGCATATTTGTCAGGTGATTTCTAGTGCAAACTATTCAATAATCTATTTATGTTATCCAGAACAAAAATACTTCACACAATTTTGTGTTTTGTCTAATTGCAGGTGTATGGGACATTTGTACAATCCACATATGAAGATAAGGAAGAAAGAGATGTTTATTTGCTGTCCAAAAAGTTCTCTCACGTCACTTTTGGCCCAAGAGAAGATAGGGTCCAAGTCTCTCACGTTCTGGATTCAGATTCGGACTGCACAGACGTACCTGACTCAAAACGGACACAAGTTTTTCATACGGACTCCGAATTGGGTGATTCGTTTTTTGTTGGAAACTAGATTTCGTGGACTTTCCAACCCAATTGGAATCACCTTCAAATTCGTCCGGAGCGTTGAGTTGTGGACGAAACAATCTGATGCTGCAGCAGAATCCGAGTCAAACTACAAGTCCAAAGGTGTTACATCACCTCCACTTGGGCCCATTGGCCTTGTACGACCTAGATTTAGTTTTAGGCTGCCTTGGGACGTCCTCCCACCTCCTTGGCCGCCACCCCTTGCTCCTATATAAGTAGATCCATCTAGTAGCTTTTCCTTGGGATTTGTTTAGTTAAAAGTTAGCCATTGCAACTTCGTGTACTTCGTTTGTGTCCAACGACCAGACCAAGACCGCTTACGGATCCCCACCTTTATCAATACTTCATATATACTCGCAATATTCAGATTGCTTTTATCATATTCTTGCTTGTTCTTCGATTGCTTGCAGGAATAGACCTTCGTGGTCAGGTTGATTGTGCTCCGGCGTGGTCAATAACCTCTCAGAGTTGGTTTAGCGATTGCTAAGGCGCAACGTCGTGCACGTTTGTAGTCGGATCGTCAAAGTCATCTTCACCAAATCGATAGTTATCATCTCATCGAAAGATCGGGACACCCCCGCTTCTATCAAGTGGTATCAGATTTCCAGGTTGCTCGGTGAGATTTTACAGTTTTTCGTAGTTTAGATCGAGTCTGTTCTTCGTACCTATAGTCCACGAAAAAGCCAAAAAAGAGTTAGATCTATTCATCCTTGGTCCAAGCCAGTCTGAGCCTTTGCAATTTTCTTTTCATTGCTTGCATAGTTGAATTATCGGTTGCATCGTCGTGTCGAGTTGCTGGTCTTAGTGTCTAGTTCGTTTAGAGTTTCGAGTTCTGTTCACATTAGTCACGCCACCGCTGCATCATTATCTCTTCCGCTGTCCACCACCCATCCATCAATTTCCACCACGTGCTACCCACCATTCATTGTCATAATAATAGTTGAGATCGTTCACATCTTCACTTGATCCAATCTGCATCTTATCTAGTTTGTTTTGGAAAGAGGGAGAAAAAAAGAGAGAAAAAAAACAAGAGAAAAAAAAAGAGAAAAAAAAGAGAAAAAAAAGTCAAAGAAAAAAAAGGAGAAAAAAAATCAAAAAAATCGGCACAAACTTATTCAGAGGAAAGTTGGAGACAAAGTTGTTGTATATCCTGCTTGGCAGTTGTTTTTCATCATTATCTTCACTGCCGTTGTGATCTTCACTTATATCTTGCTGTCAAGAGCTACTTAGTATCCTTCATTGATGCTAGTTGTGCTACGCCGTGACCTCATTAGTGTTCTAGGCTCGCGTCTCTAGTCCGGTCTAGCCTAGGACCAGCACAGTACCGTCGTTGAGCGTTTATTCAACATTGCATCTTTGAATTGATTATTGCTAATCTTTTGCTACCATATATAGCCAACCCAGCTCCACATATTTCTACACCGTGTATACGTACGCTCCCCTGGCAATCGCTTTACTCAATATTCGGAGTTACTTGACACCGCTGGTTGCCGATCACCGCCTGCTGCATGGTAAGAACTTGTAAGACATTGATATTTGCTTTACTGTGAGCGTTTTACCACCACATCCTAGTAGTTATAGGAACATTATTTTTGGGTTTTGTTTCTTGTTCTACTAATCATGACAGGATCCAGAGTCAATTCATGGGCTTTGTCGATCGCGGGAGACGTGCCACCACCTTTGCAAATACCACAACCGTCACGAGAGGTGCACAAACATCCAAATGCACATGATCAGGTTAATCTATCTATACCACCATTTAATGGCCGTTTTAAACCTGCTTTATATATTGAATGGGAGTTCGACATAAAAAATATATTTGCTTCCCATAATTTCGATGAACATAAAAAGGTTAAGGTTGCGGTTGGTTCTTTCACTGGTTATGCGTTGGTTTGGTGGAGTGAATATTGTCGGTTACACCCTGATTATATACCTACTACTTGGGATGATTTGAAACTTGCCATGCGACATACTTTCGTCCCTGCTTATTATACTCGTGACATAATTAAGAAGTTGCAACACTTAAAACAAGGTAGTGAAACTGTAACAAAATATTATGATGATTTACAAACTACCTTGTTGCATTCCTCTTTAGAAGAAAGTGAAGATGATTTTATGGATAGATTTTGGGGAGGATTAAACCGTGATATTCAAGAGATACTAATTCATGAAGAGTGTTATCCTATGGACCATTTGTTTCATCTTGCTTGCAAAGCTGAACAGGAAATAGAACGACGTGTTGGCCACGAGGAGAACAAGCGCACGGTGCACATTCCAAGAGTTGATATGATTGTTCCTTCAACTACTAGGCATACTATGACAACCACATCCGTTGTTGTCAGGACTACATCACCTCCACCATGTGACACATCGCCCCCGAGAGTGGCTACATCATCTGAGTTGATCATAAGAGGTAATGACAAAGGTACTGATCTTCCATCTCTACATGAGAATGATGAATGCCTTGTCAATTTGAATGCACCATCTGATGAGCTACCCACTACTTTGATCACACCACCTATTTTAGAGGACTACGTTGATAATTTGACTTTGCCATGTGATCAAACAACTGAAATACCAACAATTTTGAGTGCACCCATTGAATTAACTCTTGATGCAAAAGAACCAATGTTTAATCATTTTGATATGACCTCTAATCTTGGTGATGATTCTGTGTTGAATGACTTATTGCATGTTTGCTTATTTAAGCATGTTGTAGCATATAAATTTGATGCAAGTAAGGTTTATTCACCAATGTTGGGATGGTTTAATGATGAACATTGTCAATCTTTTGAAATGAATAAGAGCTTCACTTATATGTGCAAACTGAGTTGCAATATTTTCATGCCTTCTACTTCTTGTGCTAATTTTTTGGCTTTAGATTTTATGAACTATGCAAGTTACTCATCTATTCATGTGTCATATATGCAAAAATCAAGGGAAGTAAAAATGGATGACATATACATATACAACATGTACACCTTGTCTCTTTTGTTAGCCACATTTCAGATTAAGCAACGCCGAGGACGGCTTTATTTTCAAGAAGGGGAGGATGATGAGGACATGACTACCTTGGATATGACGAAAAATATTGCATATATGCATATTTGTCAGGTGATTTCTAGTGCAAACTATTCAATAATCTATTTATGTTATCCAGAACAAAAATACTTCACACACTTTTGTGTTTTGTCTAATTGCAGGTGTATGGGACATTTGTACAATCCACATATGAAGATAAGGAAGAAAGAGATGTTTATTTGCTGTCCAAAAAGCTCTCTCACGTCAGTTTTGGCCCAAGAGAAGATAGGGTCCAAGTCTCTCACGTTCTGGATTCAGATTCGGACTGCACAGGCGTACCTGACTCAAAACGGACACAAGTTTTTCATACGGACTCCGAATTGGGTGATTCTTTTTTTGTTGGAAACTAGATTTCGTGCACTTTCCAACCCAATTGGAATCACCTTCAAATTCGTCCGGAGCGTTGAGTTGTGGACGAAACAATCTGATGCTGCAGCAGAATCCGAGTCAAACTACAAGTCCAAAGGTGTTACATCACCTCCACTTGGGCCCATTGGCCTTGTACGACCTAGATTTAGTTTTAGGCTGCCTTGGGACGTCCTCCCACCTCCTTGGCCGCCACCCCTTGCTCCTATATAAGTAGATCCATCTAGTAGCTTTTCCTTGGGATTTGTTTAGTTAAAAGTTAGCCATTGCAACTTCGTGTACTTCGTTTGTGTCCAACGACCAGACCAAGACCGCTTACGGATCCCCACCTTTATCAATACTTCATATATACTCGCAATATTCAGATTGCTTTTATCATATTCTTGCTTGTTCTTCGATTGCTTGCAGGAATAGACCTTCGTGGTCAGGTTGATTGTGCTCCGGCGTGGTCAATAACCTCTCAGAGTTGGTTTAGCGATTGCTAAGGCGCAACGTCGTGCACGTTTGTAGTCGGATCGTCAAAGTCATCTTCACCAAATCGATAGTTATCATCTCATCGAAAGATCGGGACACCCCCGCTTCTATCAGTCGTGACTTAGCTTTTTGACATGTAGTGCAGCGAGCAATAAAACGCTCAACATCCCGTCTCATCTTTGGCCAAAAGAAATGTGTAGCAAGTACGTTCTCCGTCTTCTTCACGCCAAAGTGTCCCATTAATCCTCCTCCATGCGCCTCCTGCAACAACAAAAGACGAACGGAGCTAGCTGGAATGCATAGCTTGTTAGCACGAAACACAAATCCATCGTTAACGACGAACTTGTTCCATGTTCTTCCTTCTTTACAATTCTGCAATACATCTTTAAAAACAGCATCATTCACATATTGATCTTTGATGGTCTCCAAACCAAAAATTTTGAAGTCAAGTTGTGAAAGCATAGTATAGCGACGAGACAATGCAACTGCAATAACATTTTCTTTTCCCTTCTTGTGTTTAATGACATAAGGGAAAGTCTCAATGAATTCAACCCATTTAGCATGTCTACGATTCAGTTTAGCTTGACTTTTAATATGTTTCAAAGATTCATGATCAGAATGTATAACAAATTCCTTGGGCCATAAATAATGTTGCCATGTTTCTAAAGTCCGAACAAGAGCATATAATTCTTTATCATAAGTAGAATAATTCAGACTAGGCCCACTCAATTTTTCAGAAAAGTATGCAACGGGTTTGCCATCTTGTAATAACACAACTCCTAATCCAATTCCACCAGCATCACATTCAAGCTCAAAAGTCTTATTAAAATCAGGAAGTTGGAGTAAAGGAGCATGTGTCAACTTATCTTTCAATACCATGAAGGCTTCTTCCTGTGTGGTACCCCACAGAAAAGGCACATCTTTCTTTGTAAGCTCATTGAGAGGTGCAGCAATGGTGCTGAAATCTCTCACAAAACGCCTATAGAATCCGGCGAGGCCAAGGAAACTCCTCACTTGTGTGACCGTTTTGGGCTGCGGCCAACTCTCAATAGCTTCAATCTTGGCTTTATCAACTTCAATTCCCTGTGGAGTAACAACATAGCCAAGAAAAGATAATCGGTCGGTGCAAAAGGTGCACTTTCCAAGGTTACCAAACAAACGTGCATCACGTAGAGCAATAAAAACAGCACGTAAATGTTCCAAATGTTCTTCCAAAGATTTGCTATAAATCAATATATCATCAAAATAGACTACCACAAATCGTCCAATGAAAGCACGTAAAACTTCGTTCATTAATCTCATGAAAGTACTAGGTGCATTAGTTAACCCAAAAGGCATGACTAACCACTCATATAAACCAAAATTAGTTTTAAATGCTGTTTTCCATTCATCACCCAATTTCATACGAATTTGATGGTATCCACTACGCAAATCAACTTTGGAGAATATTGTAGAGCCACTCAATTCATCAAGCATATCATCTAGCCTAGGAATAGGATGACGATAACGAATAGTAATATTATTAATGCCTCTACAATCAACACACATACGTGACGTACCATCCTTTTTAGGCACTAGTATAATAGGAACAGCACAAGGACTAAGAGATTCGCGTATATAACCTTTGTCGAGTAGCTCCTGTACTTGACGCATAATCTCCTTCGTCTCCTCTGGATTGGTACGGTATGGTGCACGGTTGGGTAGCGATGCACCGGGAATTAAGTCAATTTGATGCTCAATCCCTCGAATGGGTGGTAATCCCGGTGGCACATCTTGTGGAAAGACGTCAGCGAACTCCTGCATAATGTTAGTGACAGCAGGGGGCAAAGAGGAAGGCACGTCCTCGAATGAAAATAATGCCTCTTTGCACACAAAAGCATAGCAAACAGATTTGCTGAAATCTAGCTCATCAATATCAGATTTGGTGGCAAATAAACATGCACTTTTCAATTTAATTTCAGAAGCAACACTAGATGGTTTATTATTAGGCTTCATTTGTTGCTCAAATTCTTTTGCCACAATCTGATTTTCACTCTTATTCTTCTCCTGTTTTGCTTTATTAGCTCTATTAATATCATCTTTTAAAATAGAATCAGGAGTCATAGGAAGCAAAGTAATATTTTTATCCTTATGAACAAGAGTATAGTGATTGTTTCTACCATGGTGTACAGAATTTTTATCAAATTGCCATGGTCTACCAAGTAATAAGGAACATGCTTGCATAGGTACCACATCACAATCAACATAATCAGCATATGTAGAGATACTAAAATGCACACGAACAGTACGTGTTACCTTAACCTTGCCGCTGTTGTTGAACCATTGGATGTAGTAAGGATGTGGATGTGGTCTTGTGGTGAGAGAAAGCTTCTCCACCATCTCCATGCTAGCCAAGTTGTTGCAACTCCCTCCATCTATGATCACGCGAACAGAACGTTCCTTCACAACTCCCTTTGTATGGAACAAATTATGCCTCTGATTTTGCTCAGCTTATGTAACCTGCACACTCAAAACACGTTGAGCAACTAAACATTCATACCTGTCAGCATCTTCAGGAGCCATGTATTGCGTCTCATGATCAGAATCGTCTCCACCGTGTTCGTCACGTGTAATAAGAGCCAAAGTCTCCTCATCATAGTCACTAGCGGACTCATACCCACCATCCTCAGTAACAATCATCACACGCTTAGATGGGCATTCTCTCGCATAATGACCTCCACCCTTGCAACGTCGACAAATAATATCATGTGTTTGCCCTGTTGATGCCATGGATGAAGAAGAGCTCTTTGCAGGCCCAGAAGGTGTGCTCTTGGCAGATAGTGGTGATTGTGCCTGCTTTATTGTATCACGGTTGGAGGTGGCAGCCGACGGAGGCGCTGGTGTAGCAGAACGTGTGGAAGTAGATGATGCACGTGGTGTCCATGATGAAGGTCGACCTGCAGAAAAGTTAGTCCGCGCCAATGCCTGTCGATCCTGCACTTCACGTTCAGCTTTACAAGCAAGATGGAATAAACGAGTGATATTAGTATACTCCTTATAGTCTAGAATGGTCTGAATCTCTCTATTTAATCCACCCAGAAAACGTGCAAGCATAGCTTCATTCTCCTCAACAATACCACATCTAATCATGCCAGTTTGTAATTCCTGATAATATTCTTCTACAGAATTTTTTCCTTGTCTTAAGCGCTGTAATTTTTGAAGCAATTCACGTTGATAATATGGTGGAACCCAACGAGTACGCATAGCAGTTTTCAAAGCAGCCCAAGTAGCGGAAATAGGATATAATCTACAATGTTCAGACCACCATACACATGCAAAACTAGTGAAACCACAAACAGCAGCAGCAACCCGTCTCTCCTCGGGATATTGTAAACATGTAAAACGTTGTTCAGTTTCTAACTCCCAAGTAAGATATATATCAGGAACATATCTACCCTCAAATGGTGGAATATTCAATTTCAGTTTAGGAATATGGACATCATCTCGTACCTGAGGTGGTGGTGCAGGCCTACCATTACGAATATATACCTGAGGTCGACCTGGTGGTGGTGGTGCTGGTGGCTGCACGTAGTGCTGATTTTGATCAACCTCATCCTCATAATCGCCCGCATACTCATCATCCTCCTGGGTACCAGCAGCAGCAGTAGCAGGGGCCAAAGAAGCATCAACAACATGAACAGCAGCACCAGAAGTTTGGCCATCCTCAATAGGAACACGCTTCGCTCGTCCATACTGATTCGAAAGGATGCGTTGTTGTTGTTGTTGTTGTTGTTGTTGGAGAGGTGCATTAGGTGCAGCGGGTCGTGGTGGTGGAAGACGCGCGAGCAATTCATTAAACTTGTTATCGAGCTTTGTTTCGAACGTCTTCTCCATGCCATCTATCTTCTCCATGGCCTCTTCAAATCTGTTTAGCACATCTTGCACCTGTCCACTCATCATTTGCTGAAATTTATCATGCAAATCCTTATTCGTCATGTTCTCCCAGTCAGTCTCGTCGGCTTGTGATCCTGGCATGGTTAGCAGCAATAGAAACACACAAGAATATGATCCTACAGACTACTAACAAGAGGTGGTGGTGGGTGTCACAAATCCGTCAAGCAAATCTCAAATTCTTACCAGTTCTTACCCAGCAGCAGGCGGTGATCGGCAACCGTTGTAGTCAAAAACTCTCAAAGCTTGGATAGAGCGAATACCAGGGAGAGTCAAACGCACGACGTAGATGTATGTGGAGCTGGGAAGGCTTATAATATGGTAGCAAAAAGGGTCAGCAATAATCAATTCAGAGATGCAAAGTTGAATAAACGCTCAACGACGGTACTGTGCTGGTCCTAGGCTAGACTGTGCTAGAGACGCGATCCTAGAACACCAACAAAATCACGGCGCGGCACGTAAACAAGGGAAAAGCACACTCTGGAACTCTTTTTTTTCGCTCTTTTTTTTGCGCTCCTTTTTTTTTGCGCTCCTCTTTTTTTTTGCGCTCCTCTTTTTTTTTGTGAAAAATCACGATAATGGCGAGTGTCTCAAAACTCTTCCCTCGTCAAACTGATAGGATGGGCACGAAATTTTTTTTCACTTTTTTTTTCGGAAATTAGGGCAGCGACGACGAAAAAGTGCGACCAAAAAATCACTATGATGGCACGTGGCTCAAAAGACTCATAAAAGCCTAAAAATAGGATAGGGAAAAAAAATTTGCACGTGGCTCAAATCACTATCGCACCAATGCAACAACAACAACTACGCCCCCTTCCGAATCAGTATGGACGAGCTCAGCGTGTTCCTATTGAGCCAGGACAAAATTCTGGTGCCGCTGCTACTACTGTTGGTGCTTCTGTAGCTCCTGCTACTGCTGCTGCTGGTACCGAGGAGGATGATGAGTATGCGGGCGATTATGAGGATGAGGTTGATCAAAATCAGAACTACGTGCAGCCACCAGCACCACCACCAGCAGGTCGACCTCAGGTATATATTCGTAATGGTAGGCCTGCACCACCACCTCAGGTACGAGATGATGTCCATATTCCTAAGCTCAAATTGAATATTCCACCATTTGAGGGTAGATATGTTCCTGATATATATCTTACTTGGGAGTTAGAAACTGAACAACGTTTTACATGTTTACAATATCCCGAGGAGAGACGGGTTGCTGCTGCTGTTTGTGCTTTCACTAATTTTGCATGTGTATGGTGGTCTGAACATTGTAGATAATATCATATTCCCGCTACTTGGGCTGCTTTGAAAACTGCTATGCGTACTCGTTGGGTTCCGCCATATTATCAACGTGAATTGCTTCAAAAATTGCAGCGTTTAAGACAAGGAAAAAATTCTGTAGAAGAATATTATCAGGAATTACAAACTGGCATGATTAGATGTGGTATTGTTGAGGAGAATGAAGCTATGCTTGCACGTTTTATAGGTGGATTAAATAGAGAGATTCGGACCATTCTAGAGTATAAGGAGTATATTAATATCACTCGTTTATTCCATCTTGCTTGTAAAGCTGAATGTGAAGTGCAAGATCGACAAGCATTGGCGTGAACTAACTTTTCTGCAGGTCGACTTTCATCATGGACACCGCGTGCATCCTCTACTTCCACTACACCAGCACCTCCATCAGCTGCTATCTCCAGCCGTGATACAAGAAAGCAGGCACAACCTCCACTATCTGCCAAGAGCGCACCTGCCGGGCCTACACAGAGCTCTTCTTCTTCCATGGCATCAACTGGGCACACAAGTGATATTATTTGTCGTCGTTGTAAGGGAAGAGGTCATTATGCGCGAGAATGCAAATCTCAGCGTGTGATGATTGCTACTGAGGATTGTGGGTATGAGTCCGCTAGTGACTACGATGAGGAGACGTTGGCTCTTATTACACGTGAAGAACACGGTGGAGATGATTCTGATCATGAGACGCAATACATGGCTCCTGAAGATGCTGACAGGTATGAATGTTTAGTTGCTCAACGTGTTTTGAGTGTGCAGGTCACACAAGCTGAGCAAAATCAGAGGCACAATTTGTTCCATACCAAGGGAGTTGTGAAGGAACGTTCTGTGCGCGTCATCATAGACGGAGGGAGCTGCAACAACTTGGCTAGCATGGAGATGGTGGAGAAGCTTTCTCTCACCACAAGACCACATCCACATCCTTACTACATCCAATGGTTCAACAACAGCGGCAAGGTTAAGGTAACACGTACTGTTCGTGTGCATTTTAGTATCTCTACATATGCTGATTATGTTGATTGTGATGTGGTACCTATGCAAGCATGTTCCTTATTACTTGGTAGACCATGGCAATTTGATAAAAATTCTGTACACCATGGTAGAAACAATCAGTATACTCTAGTTCATAAGGATAAAAATATTACTTTGCTTCCTATGACTCCTGATTCTATTTTGAAAGATGATATTAATAGAGCTAATAAAGCAAAATAGGAGAAGAATAAGAGCGAAAATTAGATTGTGGCAAAAGAATTTGAGCAACAAATGAAGCCTAATAATAAACCATCTAGTGTTGCTTCTGAAATAAAATTGAAAAGTGCATGTTTATTTGCCACCAAATCGTATATTGATGAGCTAGATTTCAGCAAATCTGTTTGTTATGCTTTTGTGTGCAAAGAGGCATTATTTTCATTCGAGGACGTGCCTTCCTCTTTGCCTCCTGCTGTCACTAACATTTCGCAGGAGTTCGCTGACGTCTTTCCACAAGACGTGCCACCAGGATTACCGCCTATTCGAGGGATTGAGCATCAGATTGACTTAATTCCCGGTGCTTCACTGCCAAACCGTGCGCCATACCTGATGAGGACATCAATACCATTGTTACACCCACAGCCCCTACTACTACATATACGGGACCAATTACTAGAGCTCGCGCACGCCAATTAAATTATCAGGTACTTTCGTTTCTTGGTAATGATTCTAATGTTCATGAGAATATGATGCTGCCTAAATTGGATACATTTGTTTTGCTTACAAATGAAGGGCCTAGCTTGGAGAAGGATGAACATTGGAGCAAGAACAAGCATGGAGAAGATGCCATGCGCAAGGGGAACAAGAACGGAGTTACAAGTGATGATTTCAGGACTTTGAAGCCACCATAATGGGTGCATGAAGCCTTGGACGAAATATACAAGATGCCACTTCATAAATTTCGTTCCGAGGCTATTATAGGTGCTGCGTCACCTTTTTATTGGGCCAGGCCCATGTAATTTCGAAAGACATAAGTATAGGCTATTTTTAGAGTCCGTATGTGTGGGGAAACAAGAGATAGGGTTGATTTCGGACCCCTCCACCAAGGGCCACGAAATTCCCCCTCTCTTCCTCCATATATACAGCCCTTAGGGCACCGTTTAGACTTTGGGTTTTGTTTAGACTAAAAGTTCGCCATAGCTGCAACTTCGCGTACTTCGTTTGTGTTCAATGACCAGACAAAGGCGTCACAGAACCCCACCTTGATCAATAAAGCTTTCATCTTATATTCGCATTATCCAGATTGCAATCTCAGTTTCTTGCTTGTTCTTCGTTTGCTCGCAGGAAACAGACCCTCGTGGTCAGGTTGATCGTGCTCCGGCGTGGTCAATAACCTCTCGGAGTTGGTTAAGCGATTGCTAAGGCGCGACGTCCTCGCACGTTCGTAGTCGGATCGTCAAAGTCGACTTCCACCAAAGCGAAATCCATCATCTCATCGAAAGACGGGACACCTTTGCCTCTATCAATACCGTACCAATCCAGAGGAGACGAAGGAGATTATGCATCAAGTACAAGAGCTGCTCGACAAAGGTTATATACGCGAATCCCTTAGTCCTTGTGCTGTTCCTATTATTCTAGTGCCGAAAAAGGATGGTACATCACGTATGTGTGTTGATTGTAGAGGCATTAATAATATTACTATTCGTTATCGTCATCCTATGCCTAGGCTAGATGATAAGCTTGATGAATTGAGTGGCTCTATAATATTCTCCAAAGTCGATTTGCGTAGTGGATACCATCAAATTTGTATGAAATTGGGGGATGAATGGAAAACAGCATTTAAAACTAAGTTTGGATTATATGAGTGGTTAGTCATGCCTTTTGGGTTAACTAATGCACCTAGTACTTTCATGAGATTAATGAACGAAGTTCTACGTGCTTTCATTGGACGATTTGTGGTAGTTTACTTTGATGACATATTGATTTATAGCAGATCTTTGGAGGAACATTTGGAACATTTACGTGCTATTTTTATTGCTCTACGTGATGCACGTTTGTTTGGTAACCTTGGGAAGTGCACCTTTTGCACCGACCGAGTGTCTTTTCTTGGTTACGTTGTTACTCCACAGGGAATTGAAGTGGATAAAGCCAAGATTGAAGCTATTGAGAGTTGGCCGCAGCCCAAAACGGTCACACAAGTGAGGCGTTTTCTTGGCCTCGCTGGATTCTATAGGCGTTTTGTGAGAGATTTCAGCACCATTGCTGCACCTCTCAATGAGCTTATAAAGAAAGATGTGCCTTTTGTTTGGGGTACCGCACAGGAAGAAGCCTTCACGGTATTGAAAGATAAGTTGACACATGCTCCTTTACTCCAACTTCCTGATTTTAATAAGACTTTTGAGCTTGAATGTGATGCTAGTGGAATTGGATTAGGAGGTGTGTTATTACAAGATGGCAAACCTGTTGCATACTTTTCTGAAAAATTGAGTGGGCCTAGTCTGAATTATTCTACTTATGATAAAGAATTATATGCTCTTGTTCGGACTTTAGAAACATGACAACATTATTTATGGCCCAAAGAATTTGTTATACATTCTGATCATGAATCTTTGAAACATATTAAAAGTCAAGCTAAACTGAATCGTAGACATGCTAAATGGGTTGAATTCATTGAGACTTTCCCTTATGTCATTAAACACAAGAAGGGTAAAGAAAATGTTATTGCTGATGCATTGTCTCGTCGCTATACTATGCTTTCACAACTTGACTTCAAAATATTTGGTTTGGAGACCATCAAAGATCAATATGTGCATGATGCCGATTTTAAAGATGTATTTCAGAATTGTAAAGAAGGAAGAACATGGAACAAGTTTGTCGTTAATGATGGATTTGTGTTCCGTGCTAACAAGCTATGCATTCCAACTAGCTCTGTTCGTCTTTTGTTGTTGCAGGAGGCGCATGGAGGAGGACTAATGGGACACTTTGGCGTGAAGAAGACGGAGGACATACTTGCTACACATTTCTTTTGGCCAAAGATGAGACGGGATGTTGAGCATTTTATTGCTCGCTGCACTACATGTCAAAAAGCTAAGTCACGACTCAATCCTCATGGTTTATATATGCCTTTGCCTGTACCTAGTGTTCCTTGGGAGGATATATCTATGGACTTTGTTTTAGGTTTACCTAGAACAAAGAAGGGGAGGGATAGCATATTTGTTGTCGTGGATAGATTCTCGAAAATGGCACACTTTATACCATGTCATAAAAGCGATGATGCTGTTAATGTTGCTGATTTGTTCTTTTGTGAAATTATTCGCTTGCATGGTGTGCCAAATACTATTGTTTCATATCGTGATACTAAATTTCTTAGCCACTTTTGGAGATGTTTATGGGCTAAGTTGGGGACTAAACTGCTTTTTAGTACTACTTGTCACCCCCAAACTGATGGACAAACAGAAGTAGTTAATAGAACATTGTATACTATGCTTAGGGCTGTTCTAAAGAATAATAAGAAAATGTGGGAGGAATGTTTGCCTCATATTGAATTTGCTTATAATCATTCATTGCATTCTACTACTAAGATGTGCCCTTTTGAAGTTGTGTATGGTTTCCTACCTCGTGCACCTATTGATTTGTTGCCTCTTCCATCTTCGGAGAAGGTTAATTTTGATGCTAAAGAAGGTGCTGAATTGATTTTAAAAATGCATGAGTTAACTAAGGAAAACATTGAGCATATGAATGCTAAATATAAATTTGCTGGAGATAAGGGTAGAGAACATGTTGTGTTTGCACCTGGAGATCTTGTTTGGTTACATTTGCGTAAGGATAGATTTCCTGATTTGCGCAAATCAAAGCTAATGCCACGTGCTTCTGGTCCCTTTAAGGTGTTGGAGAAAGTAAATGATAATGCATATAAATTTGAGCTGCCTGCAGATTTTGGGGTTAGTCCCACTTTTAACATTGCAGATTTGAAGCCATATTTGGGTGAGGAAGATGAACTTCCGTCGAGGACGACTTCATTTCAAGAAGGGGAGGATGATGAGGACATCAATACCATTGTTACACCCACAGCCCCAGCTGCTATACATACTGGACCAATTACTAGAGCTCGCGCACGCCAACTAAATTACTAGGTACTTTCGTTTCTTGGTAATGATTCTAATGTTCATGAGAATATGATGCTGCCTAAATTGGATACATTTGTTTTGCTTACAAATGAAGGGCCTAGCTTGGAGACGGATGAACATTGGAGCAAGAACAAGCATGGAGATGATGGCATGCGCAAGGGGAACAAGAACGGAGTTACAAGTGATGATTTCAGGACTTTGAAGCCACCATAATGAGTGCATGGAGCCCTGGACGAAATATACAAGACGCCACTTCATAAATTTCGTCCAGAGGCTATTCTAGGTGCTGCGTCACCTTATTATTGGGCCAGGCCCATGTAGTTTTGAAATACATAAGTATAGGCTATTTTTAGAGTCCGTATGTGTGGGGAAACAAGAGATAGGGTTAGTTTCGGACCCCTTCACCAAGGGACACGAAATTCACCCCCTCTTCCTCCATATATACAGCCCTTAGGGCACCGTTTAGACTTTGGGTTTTGTTTAGATTAAAGTTCGCCATAGCTGCAACTTCGCATACTTCGTTTGTGTTCAACGACCAGACAAAGGCGTCACAGAACCCCACCTTGATCAATAAAGCTTTCATCTCATATTCGCAATATCCAGATTGCAATCTCAGTTTCTTGCTTGTTCTTCGTTTGCTCGCAGGAAACAGACCCTCGTGGTCAGGTTGATCGTGCTCCGGCGTGGTCAATAACCTCTCGGAGTTGGTTTAGCGATTGCTAAGGCGCGACGTCCTCGCACGTTCGTAGTCGGATCGTCAAAGTCGACTTCCACCAAAGCAAAATCCACCATCTCATCAAAAGACGGGACACCTTTGCCTCTATCACTACTACTGTCGGATTTCGGGTTCCGGCAGACCCTTGATGTTCAAACACTGCGGTGCGCGCGGAGATTTCGCCCTCTGCCTACCTGCTCCTTGCCGAATCGCTAGGATCTAAACTACGAAAAGAACAACACAAGAGACACAGGGTTTATACTGGTTCAGGCCACCATTGTGGTGTAGTACCCTACTCCAGTGTGTGGTGTGGTGGATTGCCTCTCGGGCTGATGATGAACAATACAAGGAAGAACAGCCTCATGAGGGTCTGTTCTTGACTGATGCAACGAACTGCTAGGAGGAGTTCAGTCGCTCTATCTACTGGTTTCTTGGTGAGGATCCAGATGCCTCTACCCTGGGGGTGGCTACTCCTATTTATAGGGAAAGGCCCTGGGCCTCTCCCCAAATATTGAGCGGGAAGGGCGCCAACAATTGGCCATTTTGAAGGGGAACAACGGGTACACCTATCCTTACTAAAGTTGGTCCTCGCCTGTCAAAGACTCTCGTGGTGACGCCTACATGGGCCCCACAATGACTTCCTCCCTGCCGTTGGCCTGGTCTTGGTCTCGTTGCACCGAAATGGATGCCTTTGCTTGATGCTCTCGCCTGCGCTTGCTCCCTTTGCACCAAAGAGGAAAGGAGGACACTGCGTGGGCTGGCGCCCGACTGGCGCCCTTGGTCGTCATGGCTTGCATCATGGGCACCTCACGAGGTACCCCGCCTTGAACTCTCCGCCTCCTCGTGAGCCAGCCTGATGAGGCTGTGCCTGAAGAAGCTCCTTGTCGTCCGCCCCGCGAGGCTTGGCCCCTCGCGAGGGTCTTGAGCTTGTGTTGATGAAGATGGGCCACGCTGGGCCCCCTTTGAGCCACGCCGCAGGCCGCAGGCAGGCAAGTCTGGGGACCCCCGTTTCCAGAACACCGGCAGTAGCCCCGGGGCCCACGGCGCGCCCGGACTTGGCCGAGCAGAGAGGCGAAAGGGCAAGTGCGAAGTGTCGCGGGCCCTAATAGCCTGCGGCCTTGGGCGCCGCGTGGCGGTTGATTGGACGTGGGCAGCACCGTTCCCCCACGCTTCCTTATTTTATGCCATGCTAGGCGGACTCGTAGCCGCACACAGCCGCTCCCCTTTTCGCTGCTCGAGCGCTCTCTGTCCTTTCTCCTCTCGAACTCCAGTTTCCGCATCCAATCCAATCTCGAATCTCCCCCCTTCTCTGCCGTCATGGCTCCGCCGAGAAAGGGAAGAGGGAAGAAGCCCATGCCGCCGCCTCGCTCATCGTCGTCGGCGGCCCCCGCCGTCGATCAGCCGATCATAATCAATCAAGAGGGCTTGAGCAAGGTCAGCTCGGCTCTGGCCACCATCTTCAACGAATGCGGGAGGACGACGGCCTGGCCCGCATCCCGCTTCTCCATTGACAGGATTGCCACTAAGGTCCGATACTTCGTCGACGCCCTATGGGCGGGACTGGTTCCCCCCTTTTCTGATTTCTTCAACACCGTGCTCTCCCATTATCAGATCCATATGATGCATCTGGGTCCTGAATCCATCACTCTTGTCGCGGTTTTCGCCTTCGTTTGTGAGGCAATGTTGGGCATCCTTCATTCGGTTGCCTTGCTGCGCCACTTCTTCTCTCTGCGCCTTGTCGACCCCACCCAATGTTCGGGGTGCATGAGCTTCGTCGCTGCGCCTGAGACAGCGGCTTCAGGAATTGACTTGAGTCTTCCTCCGCCCGCGCCTGGGTTTCGTGAGCGGTGGCTGTATGTGGATGTAGGGGTGCCCAGCCCCCTGCCGACGGAGCCATCTTCGCCTGTTGTCCCCAACACAGGCTGGGGCCAGGAGACGCTCACGAGTCCCCGGCTCGCCTTTGTCTGGCGTCGCTTCGAGTTCTTGAGGGAGCTCGGCGTGACGGCGCCCAAGGTGGTGAAGGAGTTCCTGCTACGCCGTGTTGCCCCTCTCCAACGCCATTCCCACCTGATGTGGGCCTTCAGCGGGCGTGGAGATCGAATGAGGCTCCAGGAAGAGCACCTGACGCCTGAAGCGCTGAGGAAGGTGCTCTTGGTCTTGACTGGGGATCCTTCCCCGGGCGGCATCCGGCAAGGGGGGGCCTTGCTGTACCTCTGCTCGAATAGAGGTGACTTCATGAGTCAGATGCCCATCTTCGACGAATGGGGGCCGCGCCCTGCTGGCCTCCAGGGGCCTCGTGAGAACCCAATGGTGGTGGCCGCCCTTGCAGTCGGCCAAGGCGACTCTTCCTCAAGTGGCGGAGCAGGGAGGCATGAGCCTCCGGAGGCCGAGGGTGCCCCCGGCGAGGTGACAGCGCCGGGCGGCGGTCACGAGGGAGCAGCCCCTGAGGCTCGTGCTGCCGTGGCTGTAGGCGGAGAGCAGCCGCCCGCAATGCCCGCGGCTGAGGCCCCTGAGGCCCCAGCTGCTCTTCTTGGTGAGGCGACCGGCGGCGCGCATTAGGCAGATGCCCCTGACGCGGGTCGTCCTGGTGCTTCCTCCTCGCCGCAAGCTGACCCCTGCGCTCAACTCTTGGGTCGCTTCCGCGTGGACTTTGAGGCCCTCCGGAAGAGAAGGGAGGCCCTGGGCGATGATTACCCTTGCCGCCTGCTGAAGCGTAGGAAGTACTTCGCCATCAATGAGTAAGCCTTCTCCCTTCCCAGCTCCAGATTCTTCTGTTGCCTTTCCTGATCCTTGCCCCGCAGCGCCCTTCCTTCCAAGCTCATGGAGATGACTGAGGAGCCATCCCCCTCGCCTCCGCCCTCTCCATCGTCTTCGATCGTTCCGAGCAGCAGGGCCCTTGTGGTGAGGCCCGTTGGAGAGACGAACCATCCCGAGGTGCAACGCGGCCCTGCGCTCCCCGCGACCTTCCTTCGCGAGCCTTCTCATGGCATAGCCAGCCTGCCGTGGGCTTCTCGTCTGGTCGTGTACCATGATTGGCTGGGGTACTCCCTATGCTCTTCACTTGGAGATGGACTGGCTTCAGGTCGGGCCTCTGGTAGGGCGTGCCCGGTCGCCGCAAGGGCGCCAGCCCCCAGGCCCCTGCCTGGAGGGGGAGTGCTGATCCGTGCCCCTCGGCGCTCGCTTGGGCCGGATGATGGTGTAGAAGACGTACTCGAGCGCGCCCGGGAGCGTCGCGCTCTTCGCCAAGGGTTTCTCCAGAGGGCGGCTGACGTGGTGAGCCTGCTTGGTGAAAAGCTCGCTGATGAGGACGCGTGCCTTGAGGCCAAGGGCCTGCGCCTGGTTGCAGAGAGGCGCGAGCTAGAGGCGGCTGTCGCCCTCGCGCGCCGTCAGCGCGATCTCGACGATGAGGAGGCCAAGGCGTCGCTGGCGGCCTCTCGGGAGGTCCGTTCCTGGGCCGTCAAAGAAGCCGGGAAGCTGACCGGCGGCGAGAGGCCACGGAGGAGCGGGCACGGGAACTCCTGGCCCGATGACGCTCATTGGAGGAGCAGGTGGAGCTGCGTGAGGCGGCCCTCGCGTCGATGAAGGTGGCCTCCGGCGACCCAGCGAAGCTCCAAAAGCGTGAGGAGGGGCTGACACTGGAACCCGCCAAACGCGCACGCGAGTACGAGCGCCTGGAGACGAGGGAGCGCTTGGTGACACGGGCGGAGGACGATGTCGCTGCGCGGGAAACCCGCGTCTCAGAGGAGGTCGGACATCGGGTGGCGACGGCGCGCCTGAACCTCGAGCGCGAGTTCGAGGAGAGGCTGGAGTTGATCCGGACCAAGGCCGAAGGTAGGACCACCGTCCTAAGGACCAAGCTGGAGTAAGCAACGCGGCGGGTTGATGCTTTGCGGGCCGCACTCGAGGTGGCGCAAGGGGAGTCAACTACTTCCCACGCCGAGGCGCTTCTTCTTTGCCAGCGGGTGGACGAGGCTGAGGCCGTCGCGCGCCAGAACGCGGATGAGATACGTCAGCGGCGGCTCCTGGAACATGAGCACGCCCCCATGCTCAGCACGCTTCGGGGGAGAGACAACACGGCCTTGGATAACATCTGCGAGGCGGCCGTTGGCGAGCCGCACGCCGTTAACTACGTCGGCAACCTTCAGTTCTTCACCGACATCGTGACGTAGCTGGAGGCGCGGTCGGTCAGGGCCAACAGGTTGGTGGAGGAGAGGAGCCGAGCGCTGCTCGGGTGCGCCTTTTCCCGCGTCTTCAGCCATCTCCGGAACATGGATCCTCACTTCGACTTCGCCGCCGCCATCGCCCCAGTCCCCCAGGCCGTCCGGGACGACCTGGCGTACTGGGTGGAAGACAACGTGGACGCTCTTGTCAGGGCCTTCGCTTCAGATGATGATGACGCGATCGTGGCCGCCGACGAGGGCGGCGTGGTGAACGGCCCTGACGCCGCCGACGACAACGTAGAGGGCAATGGTGAGGCCAGCGACAGTTCGGGCAGTGTTCCTAAGGATGCATTGGGGGATTTATTCGACTGACAGCGCATTGCTCCTGTTTCCTTACCCTGCATGAATAGAACTCAGGCATTTGTCCTGATGGTTGTTAGAGCATTTTTGGGAGGGGGTGCCCCTCATGCAAAACAAATGTTCAGCGTACTAGTTAAGGCTACATCACCCATATGCCTGTGCCAAGTGGTTGGCTAGGTGACGAGCTGGCTGGCTAGTTTACCTTTGTCCCGTGCGGGTCCTGAGATAACTTGTGGGAGGCTGTGGTGCCTCGAATGCCTCCTGATCGAATCCGTAGGATCTGCAGTGAAAAACCTCCTGAGAGGATATGACGGAGGCAGTTTGGGCTGCACGCAAGCTAGGCCAGACCCGGCTCGCGAGGGGCTCACGAGGGGAGGCAGCTGAGGCGAGGTTGTAACCGAAACGCGAGTGATTGCTCGAATGATACTAAACACCCGTTCCCGAAACACACACAAATCTCAAATTTGAGTCCAACTTAAATCTAGCGGGGAAAAGCAACAACCAAGGGAAAAGCAATGAAAGCAAACAAAAGGCCGCGTCCGGCACCTAGTCTAGTCTTGGACGTCTTCTCACCAGCGCGGAGCTAAGTGTTGCCACTGGGCGTGGGAGGGAGCCCCAGGGCCTGAGGCCGGCACCCCTGAGACTCCGGGGCGTGTACAGCCCCACTCATTATTACGTGAGAGTGTCACGGGGCGGCGAGCTTCACAGGCACTTGGCCTTCTTCACAGGTACCGGCCTTGCTTCATATCGCCAGACGAGGGCCCCGCCTTGCGCCACACTCTAGTGCCATCAACGACGACCGAAAACCAGGACGCCGCCAATGGGGTAGAGCGGTTGCCAGCGGTTCCCCCGACGACCACGGGTCCTCCGCCAGGGGCAGGCCCTGAGGCACCTCCCTAGCGGAGGGCCTATCTCCTGGGAACGCCTTGCTCCGAACGCCGCGGTGGTGATGTCGTATCTCGGCCCCTCTCCTGCAGCCCCCGATGCCCTCCTCCTGAGGGGTAAGAGACTGCGGGAGCGGGGTGATAGGGGCGGGGGTGTCCCGATCTTTCGATGAGATGATAACTATCGATTAGGTGAAGATGACTTTGACGATCCGACTACAAACGTGCACGACGTTGCGCCTTAGCAATCGCCAAACCAACTCTGAGAGGTTATTGACCACGCCGGAGCACAATCAACCTGACCACGAAGGTCTATTCCTGCAAGCAATCGAAGAACAAGCAAGAATATGATAAAAGCAATCTAAATATTGCGAGTATATATGAAGTATTGATAAAGGTGGGGATCCGTAAGCGGTCTTGGTCTGGTCGTTGAACACAAACGAAGTACACGAAGTTGCAATGGCTAACTTTTAACTAAACAAATCCCAAAGTCTAAACGGTGCCCTAAGGGCTGTATATATGGAGGAAGAGAGGGGGAATTTCGTGGCCCTTGGTGGAGGGGTCCGAAATCAACCCTATCTCTTGTTTCCCCACACATACGGACTCTAAAAATAGCCTATACTTATGTATTTCGAAATTACATGGGCCTGGCCCAATAAAAAGGTGACGCAGCACCTATAATAGCCTCTGGACGAAATTTATGAAGTGGCATCTTGTATATTTCGTCCAAGGCTTCATGCACTCTTATGGTGGCTTCAAAGTCCTGAAATCATCACTTGTAACTCCGTTCTGGTTCCCCTTGTGCATGGCATCTTCTCCATGCTTGCTCTTGCTCCAATGTCCATCCTTCTCCAAGCTAGGCCCTTCATTTGTAAGCAAAACAAATGTATCCAATTTAGGCAGCATCATATTCTCATGAACATTAGAATCATTACCAAGAAACGAAAGTACCTGATAATTTAATTGGCGTGCGCGAGCTCTAGTAATTGGTCCAGTATATGTAGCAGTAGGGGCTGTGGGTGTAACAATGGTATTGATGTCCTCATCATCCTCCCCTTCTTGAAATGAAGTCGTCCTCGACGGAAGCTCATTTTCCTCACCCAAATAAGGCTTCAAATCTGCAATGTTAAAAGTGGGACTAACCCCAAAATCTGCAGGCAACTCAAGTTTATATGCATTATCATTTACTTTCTCCAACACCTTAAAGGGACCAGCAGCACGTGGCATTAGCTTTGATTTGCGCAAATCAGGAAATCTATCCTTACGCAAATGTAACCAAACAAGATCTCCAGGTGCAAACACAACATGTTTTCTACCCTTATCTCCAGCAAGTTTATATTTAGCATTCATACGCTCAATGTTTTCCTTAGTTAACTCATGCATTTTTAAAATCAATTCAGCACGTTCTTTAGCATCAAAATTAACCTTCTCCGAAGATGGAAGAGGCAACAAATCAATAGGTGCACGAGGTAGGAAACCATACACAATTTCAAAAGGACACATCTTAGTAGTAGAATGCAATGAACGATTATAAGCAAATTCAATATGAGGCAAGCATTCCTCCCACATTTTCTTATTATTCTTCAAAACAGCCCTAAGCATAGTAGACAATGTTCTATTGACTACTTCAGTTTGTCCATCAGTTTGGGGGTGACAAGTAGTACTAAATAGCAGTTTAGTCCCCAACTTAGCCCATAAACATCTCCAAAAGTGGCTAAGAAATTTAGTATCACGATCTGAAACAATAGTATTTGGCACACCATGCAAGCGAATAATTTCACGAAAGAACAAATCAGCAACATTAACAGCATCATCGCTTTTATGACATGGTATAAAGTGTGCCATTTTCGAGAATCTATCCACGACAACAAATATGCTATCCCTCCCCTTCTTTGTTCGAGGTAAACCTAAAATAAAGTCCATAGATATATCCTCCCAAGGAACACTAGGTACAGGCAAAGGCATATATAAACCATGAGGATTGAGTCGTGACTTAGCTTTTTGACATGTAGTGCAGCGAGCAACAATACGCTCAACATCCCGTCTCATCTTTGGCCAAAAGAAATGTGTAGCAAGTACGTCCACCGTCTTCTTCACGCCAAAGTGTCCCATTAATCCTCCCCCATGCGCCTCCTGCAACAGCAAAAGACGAACGGAGCTAGCTGGAATGCATAGCTTGTTAGCACGAAACACAAATCCATCGTTAACGACAAACTTGTTCCACATTCTTCCTTCTTTACAATTCTGCATTACATCTTTAAAATCAGCATCATGCACATATTGATCTTTGATGGTCTCCAAACCAAATATTTTGAAGTCAAGTTGTGAAAGCATAGTATAGCGACGAGACAATGCATCAGCAATAACATTTTCTTTTCCCTTCTTGTGTTTAATGACATAAGGGAAAGTCTCAATGAATTCAACCCATTTAGCATGTCTACGATTCAGTTTAGCTTGACTTTTAATATGTTTCAAAGATTCATGATCAGAATGTATAACAAATTCTTTGGGCCATAAATAATGTTGCCATGTTTCTAAAGTCCGAACAAGAGCATATAATTCTTTATCATAAGTAGAATAATTCAGACTAGGCCCACTCAATTTTTCAGAAAAGTATGCAACAGGTTTGCCATCTTGTAATAACACACCTCCTAATCCAATTCCACTAGCATCACATTCAAGCTCAAAAGTCTTATTAAAATCAGGAAGTTGGAGTAAAGGAGCATGTGTCAACTTATCTTTCAATACCGTGAAGGCTTCTTCCTGTGCGGTACCCCACAGAAAAGGCACATCTTTCTTTGTAAGCTCATTGAGAGGTGCAGCAATGGTGCTGAAATCTCTCACAAAACGCCTATAGAATCCAGCGAGGCCAAGGAAACTCCTCACTTGTGTGACCGTTTTGGGCTGCGGCCAACTCTCAATAGCTTCAATCTTGGCTTTATCAACTTCAATTCCCTGTGGAGTAACAACATAGCCAAGAAAAGATACTCGGTCGGTGCAAAAGGTGCACTTTCCAAGGTTACCAAACAAACGTGCATCACGTAGAGCAATAAAAACAGCACGTAAATGTTCCAAATGTTCCTCCAAAGATTTGCTATAAATCAATATGTCATCAAAGTAAACTACCACAAATCGTCCAATGAAAACACGTAAAACTTCGTTCATTAACCTCATGAAAGTACTAGGTGCATTAGTTAACCCAAAAGGCATGACTAACCACTCATATAATCCAAACTTAGTTTTAAATGCTGTTTTCCATTCATCTCCCAATTTCATACGAATTTGATGGTATCCACTACGCAAATCAACTTTGGAGAATATTGTAGAGCCACTCAATTCATCAAGCATATCATGTAGCCTAGGAATAGGATGACGATAACGAATAGTAATATTATTAATGCCTCTACAATCAACGCACATACGTGATGTACCATCCTTTTTCGGCACTAGAATAATAGGAACAGCACAAGGACTAAGGGATTCGCGTATATAACCTTTGTCGAGAAGCTCTTGTACTTGACGCATAATCTCCTTCGTCTCCTCTGGATTGGTACAGTATGGTGCACGGTTTGGCAGTGAAGCACCGGGAATTAAGTCAATCTGATGCTCAATCCCTCGAATAGGCGGTAATCCCGGTGGCACGTCTTGTGGAAAGACGTCAGCGAACTCCTGCAAAATGTTAGTGATAGCAGGAGGCAAAGAGGAAGGCACGTCCTCGAATGAAAATAATGCCTCTTTGCACACAAAAGCATAGCAAACAGATTTGCTAAAATCTAGATCATCAATATCAGATTTGGTGGCAAGTAAACATGCACTTTTCAATTTAATTTCAGAAGCAACACTAGATTGTTTATTATTATTAGGCTGCATTTGTTGCTCAAATTCTTTTGCCACAATCTGATTTTCACTCTTAGTTTTCTCCTGTTTTGCTTTATTAGCTCTATTAATATCATCTTTCAAAATGGAATCAGGAGTCATAGGAAGCAAAGTAATATTTTTATCCTTATGAACAAGAGTATACTGATTGTTTCTACCATGGTGAATAGAATTTTTATCAAATTGCCATGGTCTACCAAGTAATAAGGAACATGCTTGCATAGGTACCACATCACAATCAACATAATCAGCATATGTAGAGATACTAAAATGTACACGAACAGTACGTGTTACCTTAACCTTGCCGCTGTTGTTGAACCATTGGATGTAGTAAGGATGTGGATGTGGTCTTGTGGTGAGAGATAGCTTCTCCACCATCTCCATGCTAGCCAAGTTGTTGCAACTCCCTCCATCTATGATCACGCGAACAGAACGTTCCTTCACAACTCCCTTTGTATGGAACAAATTATGCCTCTGATTTTGCTCAGCTTGTGTAACCTGCACACTCAAAACACGTTGAGCAACTAAACATTCATACCTGTCAGCATCTTCAGGAGCCATGTATTGCGTCTCATGATCAGAATCGTCTCCACCGTGTTCGTCACGTGTAATAAGAGCCAAAGTCTCCTCATCAATGTCACTAGCGGACTCATACCCACCATCCTCAGTAACAATCATCACACGCTTAGATGGTCATTCTCTCGCATAATGACCTCCACCCTTGCAACGTCGACAAATAATATCATGTGTTTGCCCTGTTGATGCCATGGATGAAGAAGAGCTCTTTGCAGGCCCAGAAGGTGTGCTCTTGGCAGATAGTGGTGATTGTGCCTGCTTTATTGTATCACGGTTGGAGGTGGCAGCCGACGGAGGCGCCGGTGTAGCAGAACGGGAGGAAGTAGATGATGCACGTGGTGTCCATGATGAAGGTCGACCTGAAGAAAAGTTAGTCCGCGCCAATGCCTGTCGATCCTGTACTTCACGTTCAGCTTTACAAGCAAGATGGAATAAACGAGTGATATTAGTATACTCCTTATAGTCTAGAATGGTCTGAATCTCTCTATTTAATCCACCCAGAAAACGTGCAAGCATAGCTTCATTCTCCTCAACAATACCACATCTAATCATGCCAGTTTGTAATTCCTGATAATATTCTTCTACAGAATTTTTTCCTTGTCTTAAGCGCTGTAATTTTTGAAGCAATTCACGTTGATAATATGGTGGAACCCAACGAGTACGCATAGCAGTTTTCAAAGCAGCCCAAGTAGCGGGAATAGGATATAATCTACAATGTTCAGACCACCATACACATGCAAAACTAGTGAAAGCACAAACAACAGCAGCAACCCGTCTCTCCTCGGGATATTGTAAACATGTAAAACGTTGTTCAGTTTCTAACTCCCAAGTAAGATATATATCAGGAACATATCTACCCTCAAATGGTGGAATATTCAATTTCAGTTTAGGAATATGGACATCATCTCGTACATGAGGTGGTGGTGCAGGCCTACCATTACGAATATATACCTGAGGTCGACCTGGTGGTGGTGGTGCTGGTGGCTGCACGTAGTGCTGATTTTGATCAACCTCATCCTCACAATCGCCCGCATACTCAACATCCTCCTGGGTACCACCAGCAGCAGTAGCAGGGGCGAAAGAAGCATCAACAACATGAACAGCAGCACCAGAAGTTTGGCCATCCTCAATAGGAACACGCCTCGCTCGTCCATACTGATTCGAAAGGATGCGTTGTTGTTGTTGTTGTTGTTGTTGGAGAGGTGCGTTAGGTGCAGCGGGTGGTGGTGGTGGAAGACGCGCAAGCAATTCATTAAATTTGTTATCGAGCTTTGTTTCGAACGTCTTCTCCATGCCATCTATCTTCTCCATGGCCTCTTCAAATCTGTTTAGCACATCTTGCACCTGTCCACTCATCATTTGCTGAAACTTATCATGAAGCTCCTTGTTCGATAAATTCTCCCAGTCAGTCACGTCGGCTTGTGATCCTGGCATGGTTAGCAGCAATAGAAACACACAAGATACCACTTGATAGGGGCGGGGGTGTCCCGATCTTTCGATGAGATGATAACTATCGATTAGGTGAAGATGACTTTGACGATCCGACTACAAACGTGCACGACGTTGTGCCTTAGCAATCGCTAAACCAACTCTGAGAGGTTATTGACCACGCCGGAGCACAATCAACCTGACCACGAAGGTCTATTCCTGCAAGCAATCGAAGAACAAGCAAGAATATGATAAAAGCAATCTGAATATTGCGAGTATATATGAAGTATTGATAAAGGTGGGGATCCGTAAGCGGTCTTGGTCTGGTCGTTGGACACAAACGAAGTACACGAAGTTGCAATGGCTAACTTTTAACTAAACAAATCCCAAAGTCTAAACGGTGCCCTAAGGGCTGTATATATGGAGGAAGAGAGGGGGAATTTCGTGGCCCTTGGTGGAGGGGTCCGAAATCAACCCTATCTCTTGTTTCCCCACACATACGGACTCTAAAAATAGCCTATACTTATGTATTTCGAAATTACATGGGCCTGGCCCAATAAAAAGGTGACGCAGCACCTATAATAGCCTCTGGACGAAATTTATGAAGTGGCATCTTGTATATTTCGTCCAAGGCTTCATGCACTCTTATGGTGGCTTCAAAGTCCTGAAATCATCACTTGTAACTCCGTTCTGGTTCCCCTTGTGCATGGCATCTTCTCCATGCTTGCTCTTGCTCCAATGTCCATCCTTCTCCAAGCTAGGCCCTTCATTTGTAAGCAAAACAAATGTATCCAATTTAGGCAGCATCATATTCTCATGAACATTAGAATCATTACCAAGAAACGAAAGTACCTGATAATTTAATTGGCGTGCGCGAGCTCTAGTAATTGGTCCAGTATATGTAGCAGTAGGGGCTGTGGGTGTAACAATGGTATTGATGTCCTCATCACGGGGCAGCTGCTCGCTGTGGCGACCTGCACCTCCTGTGACCCATGATGATAGAGGCAAAGGGTGTCCCGATCTTTCGATGAGATGATAACTATCAATTTGGTGAAGATGACTTTGACGATCCGACTACAAACGTGCATGACGTTGCGCCTTAGCAATCGCTAAACCAACTCTGAGAGGTTATTGACCACGCCGGAGCACAATCAACCTGACCACGAAGGTCTATTCCTGCAAGCAATCGAAGAACAAGCAAGAATATGATAAAAGCAATCTGAATATTGCGAGTATATATGAAGTATTGATAAAGGTGGGGATCCGTAAGCGGTCTTGGTCTGGTCGTTGGACACAAACGAAATACACGAAGTTGCAATGGCTAACTTTTAACTAAACAAATCCCCCAGGAAAAGCTACTAGATGGATCTACTTATATAGGAGCAAGGGGTGGCGGCCAAGGAGGTGGGAGGACGTCCCAAGGCAGCCTAAAACTAAATCTAGGTCGTACAAGGCCAATGGGCCCAAGTGGAGGTGATGTAACACCTTTGGACTTGTAGTTTGACTCGGATTCTGCTGCAGCATCAGATTGTTTCGTCCACAACTCAACGCTCCGGACGAATTTGAAGGTGATTCCAATTGGGTTGGAAAGTGCATGAAATCTAGTTTCCAACAAAAAAAGAATCACCCAATTCGGAGTCCGTATGAAAAACTTGTGTGCGTTTTGAGTCAGGTACGTCTGTGCAGTCCGAATCTGAATCCAGAACGTGAGAGACTTGGACTCTATCTTCTCTTGGGCCAAAAGTGACGTGAGAGAACTTTTTGGACAGCAAATAAACATCTCTTTCTTCCTTATCTTCATATGTGGATTGTACAAATGTCCCATACACCTGCAATTAGACAAAACACAAAAATGTGTGAAGTATTTTTGTTTTGGATAACATAAATAGATTATTGAATAGTTTGCACTAGAAATCACCTGACAAATATGCATATATGTAATATTTTTGGTCATATCCAAGGTAGTCATGTCCTCATGATCCTCCCCTTCTTGAAAATAAAGCCGTCCTCGGCGTTGCTTAATCTGAAATGTGGCTAACAAAAGAGACAAGGTGTACATGTTGTATATGTATATGTCATCCATTTTTACTTCCCTTGATTTTTGCATATATGACACATGAATAGATGAGTAACTTGCATAGTTCATAAAATCTAAAGCCAAAAAATTAGCACAAGAAGTAGAAGGCATGAAAGTATTGCAACTCAGTTTGCACATATAAGTGAAGCTCTTATTCATTTCAAAAGATTGACAATGTTCATCATTAAACCATCCCAACATTGGTGAATAAACCTTACTTGCATCAAATTTACATGCTACAACATGCTTAAATAAGCAAACATGCAATAAGTCATTCAACAAAGAATCGCCACCAAGATTAGAGGTCATATCAAAATGATTAAACATTGGTTCTTTTGCATCAATAGTTAATTCAATGGGTGCACTCAAAATTGTTGGTATTTCAGTTGTTTGATCACATGGCAAAGTCAAATTATCAACGTAGTCCTCTAAAATAGGTGGTGTGATCAAAGTAGTGGGTAGCTCATTAGATGGTGCATTCAAATTGACAAGGCATTCATCATTCTCATGTAGAGATGGAAGATCAGTACCTTTGTCATTACCTCTTATGATCAACTCAGATGATGTAGCCACTCTCGGGGGCGATGTGTCACATGGTGGAGGTGATGTAGTCCTGACAACAGCGGATGTGGTTGTCATAGTATGCCTAGTAGTTGAAGGAACAATCATATCAACTCTTGGAATGTGCACCGTGCGCTTTTTCTCCTCATGGCCAACACGTTGTTTTATTTCCTGTTCAGCTTTGCAAGCAAGATGAAACAAATGGTCCATAGGATAACACTCTTCATGAATTAGTATCTCTTGAATATCACGGTTTAATCCTCCCCAAAATCTATCCATAAAATCATCTTCACTTTCTTCTAAAGAGGAATGCAACAAGGTAGTTTGTAAATCATCATAATATTTTGTTACAGTTTCACTACCTTGTTTTAAGTGTTGCAACTTCTTAATCATGTCACGAGTATAATAAGCAGGGACGAAAGTATGTCGCATGGCAAGTTTCAAATCATCCCAAGTAGTAGGTATATAATCAGGGTGTAACCGACAATATTCACTCCACCAAACCAAAGCATAACTAGTGAAAGAACCAACCGCAACCTTAACCTTTTTATGTTCATCGAAATTATGGGAAGCAAATATATTTTTTATGTCGAACTCCCATTCAATATATAAAGCAGGTTTAAAACGGCCATTAAATGGTGGTATAGATACATTAACCTGATCATGTGCATTTGGATGTTTGTGCACCTCTCGTGACGGTTGTGGTATTTGCAAAGGTGGTGGCACGTCTCCCGCGATCGACAAAGCCCATGAATTGACTCTGGATCCTGTCATGATTAGTAGAACAAGAAACAAAACCCAAAAATAATGTTCCTATAACTACTAGGATGTGGTGGTAAAACGCTCACAGTAAAGCAAATATCAATGTCTTACAAGTTCTTACCATGCAGCAGGCGGTGATCGGCAACCAGCGGTGTCAAGTAACTCCGAATATTGAGTAAAGCGATTGCCAGGGGAGCGTACGTATACACGGTGTAGAAATATGTGGAGCTGGGTTGGCTATATATGGTAGCAAAAGATTAGCAATAATCAATTCAAAGATGCAATGTTGAATAAACGCTCAATGACGGTACTGTGCTGGTCCTAGGCTAGATCGGACTAGAGACGCGAGCCTAGAACACTAATGAGGTCACGGCGTAGCACAACTAGCATCAATGAAGGATACTAAGTAGCTCTTGACAGCAAGATATAAGTGAAGATCACAACGGCAGTGAAGATAATGATGAAAAACAACTGCCAAGCAGGATATACAACAACTTTGTCTCCAACTTTCCTCTGAAAAAGTTTGTGCCGATTTTTTTGATTTTTTTTCTCCTTTTTTTTCTCTGACTTTTTTTTCTCTTTTTTCTCTCTCGTTTTTTTCTCTCTTTTTTTTCTCCCTCTTTCCAAAACAAACTAGATAAGATGCAGATTGGATCAAGTGAAGATGTGAACGATCTCAACTATTATTATGACAATGAATGTTGGGTAGCACGTGGTGGAAATTGATGGATGGGTGGTGGACAGCGGAAGAGATAATGATGCAGCGGTGGCGTGACTAATGTGAACAGAACTCGAAACTCTAAACGAACTAGACACTAAGACCAGCAACTCGACACGACGATGCAACCGATAATTCAACTATGCAAGCAATGAAAAGAAAATTGCAAAGGCTCAGACTGGCTTGGACCAAGGATGAATAGATCTAACTCTTTTTTCTGGCTTTTTCTTGGATAATAGGTAAGAAAATAAATCTAATCTAGGAAAACTGGAAATTCTCACCGAGCAACCTGAAAACTGATACCACTTGATAGAGGCAAAGGGTGTCCCGATCTTTCGATGAGATGATAACTATCAATTTGGTGAAGATGACTTTGACGATCCGACTACAAACGTGCACGACGTTGCGCCTTAGCAATCGCTAAACCAACTCTGAGAGGTTATTGACCACGCCGGAGCACAATCAACCTGACCACGAAGGTCTATTCCTGCAAGCAATCGAAGAACAAGCAAGAATATGATAAAAGCAATCTGAATATTGCGAGTATATATGAAGTATTGATAAAGGTGGGGATCCGTATGCGGTCTTGGTCTGGTCGTTGGACACAAACGAAATACACGAAGTTGCAATGGCTAACTTTTAACTAAACAAATCCCCCAGGAAAAGCTACTAGATGGATCTACTTATATAGGAGCAAGGGGTGGCGGCCAAGGAGGTGGGAGGACGTCCCAAGGCAGCCTAAAACTAAATCTAGGTCGTACAAGGCCAATGGGCCCAAGTGGAGGTGATGTAACACCTTTGGACTTGTAGTTTGACTCGGATTCTGCTGCAGCATCAGATTGTTTCGTCCACAACTCAACGCTCCGGACGAATTTGAAGGTGATTCCAATTGGGTTGGAAAGTGCATGAAATCTAGTTTCCAACAAAAAAAGAATCACCCAATTCGAAGACCGTATGAAAAACTTGTGTGCGTTTTGAGTCAGGTACGTCTGTGCAGTCCGAATCTGAATCCAGAACGTGAGAGACTTGGACTCTATCTTCTCTTGGGCCAAAAGTGACGTGAGAGAACTTTTTGGACAGCAAATAAACATCTCTTTCTTCCTTATCTTCATATGTGGATTGTACAAATGTCCCATACACCTGCAATTAGACAAAACACAAAAATGTGTGAAGTATTTTTGTTCTGGATAACATAAATAGATTATTGAATAGTTTGCACTAGAAATCACCTGACAAATATGCATATATGTAATATTTTTGGTCATATCCAAGGTAGTCATGTCCTCATGATCCTCCCCTTCTTGAAAATAAAGCCGTCCTCGGCGTTGCTTAATCTGAAATGTGGCTAACAAAAGAGACAAGGTGTACATGTTGTATATGTATATGTCATCCATTTTTACTTCCCTTGATTTTTGCATATATGACACATGAATAGATGAGTAACTTGCATAGTTCATAAAATCTAAAGCCAAAAAATTAGCACAAGAAGTAGAAGGCATGAAAGTATTGCAACTCAGTTTGCACATATAAGTGAAGCTCTTATTCATTTCAAAAGATTGACAATGTTCATCATTAAACCATCCCAACATTGGTGAATAAACCTTACTTGCATCAAATTTACATGCTACAACATGCTTAAATAAGCAAACATGCAATAAGTCATTCAACAAAGAATCGTCACCAAGATTAGAGGTCATATCAAAATGATTAAACATTGGTTCTTTTGCATCAATAGTTAATTCAATGGGTGCACTCAAAATTGTTGGTATTTCAGTTGTTTGATCACATGGCAAAGTCAAATTATCAACGTAGTCCTCTAAAATAGGTGGTGTGATCAAAGTAGTGGGTAGCTCATTAGATGGTGCATTCAAATTGACAAGGCATTCATCATTCTCATGTAGAGATGGAAGATCAGTACCTTTGTCATTACCTCTTATGATCAACTCAGATGATGTAGCCACTCTCGGGGGCGATGTGTCACATGGTGGAGGTGATGTAGTCCTGACAACAGCGGATGTGGTTGTCATAGTATGCCTAGTAGTTGAAGGAACAATCATATCAACTCTTGGAATGTGCACCGTGCGCTTTTTCTCCTCATGGCCAACACGTTGTTTTATTTCCTGTTCAGCTTTGCAAGCAAGATGAAACAAATGGTCCATAGGATAACACACTTCATGAATTAGTATCTCTTGAATATCACGGTTTAATCCTCCCCAAAATCTATCCATAAAATCATCTTCACTTTCTTCTAAAGAGGAATGCAACAAGGTAGTTTGTAAATCATCATAATATTTTGTTACAGTTTCACTACCTTGTTTTAAGTGTTGCAACTTCTTAATCATGTCACGAGTATAATAAGCAGGGACGAAAGTATGTCGCATGGCAAGTTTCAAATCATCCCAAGTAGTAGGTATATAATCAGGGTGTAACCGACAATATTCACTCCACCAAACCAAAGCATAACTAGTGAAAGAACCAACCGCAACCTTAACCTTTTTATGTTCATCGAAATTATGGGAAGCAAATATATTTTTTATGTCGAACTCCCATTCAATATATAAAGCAGGTTTAAAACGGCCATTAAATGGTGGTATAGATACATTAACCTGATCATGTGCATTTGGATGTTTGTGCACCTCTCGTGACGGTTGTGGTATTTGCAAAGGTGGTGGCACGTCTCCCGCGATCGACAAAGCCCATGAATTGACTCTGGATCCTGTCATGATTAGTAGAACAAGAAACAAAACCCAAAAATAATGTTCCTATAACTACTAGGATGTGGTGGTAAAACGCTCACAGTAAAGCAAATATCAATGTCTTACAAGTTCTTACCATGCAGCAGGCGGTGATCGGCAACCAGCGGTGTCAAGTAACTCCGAATATTGAGTAAAGCGATTGCCAGGGGAGCGTACGTATACACGGTGTAGAAATATGTGGAGCTGGGTTGGCTATATATGGTAGCAAAAGATTAGCAATAATCAATTCAAAGATGCAATGTTGAATAAACGCTCAATGACGGTACTGTGCTGGTCCTAGGCTAGATCGGACTAGAGACGCGAGCCTAGAACACTAATGATGTCACGGCGTAGCACAACTAGCATCAATGAAGGATACTAAGTAGCTCTTGACAGCAAGATATAAGTGAAGATCACAACGGCAGTGAAGATAATGATGAAAAACAACTGCCAAGCAGGATATACAACAACTTTGTCTCCAACTTTCCTCTGAAAAAGTTTGTGCCGATTTTTTTGATTTTTTTTCTCCTTTTTTTTCTCTGACTTTTTTTTCTCTTTTTTCTCTCTCGTTTTTTTCTCTCTTTTTTTTCTCCCTCTTTCCAAAACAAACTAGATAAGATGCAGATTGGATCAAGTGAAGATGTGAACGATCTCAACTATTATTATGACAATGAATGTTGGGTAGCACGTGGTGGAAATTGATGGATGGGTGGTGGACAGCGGAAGAGATAATGATGCAGCGGTGGCGTGACTAATGTGAACAGAACTCGAAACTCTAAACGAACTAGACACTAAGACCAGCAACTCGACACGACGATGCAACCGATAATTCAACTATGCAAGCAATGAAAAGAAAATTGCAAAGGCTCAGACTGGCTTGGACCAAGGATGAATAGATCTAACTCTTTTTTCTGGCTTTTTCTTGGATAATAGGTAAGAAAATAAATCTAATCTAGGAAAACTGGAAATTCTCACCGAGCAACCTGAAAACTGATACCACTTGATAGAGGCAAAGGGTGTCCCGATCTTTCGATGAGATGATAACTATCAATTTGGTGAAGATGACTTTGACGATCCGACTACAAACGTGCACGACGTTGCGCCTTAGCAATCGCTAAACCAACTCTGAGAGGTTATTGACCACGCCGGAGCACAATCAACCTGACCACGAAGGTCTATTCCTGCAAGCAATCGAAGAACAAGCAAGAATATGATAAAAGCAATCTGAATATTGCGAGTATATATGAAGTATTGATAAAGGTGGGGATCCGTATGCGGTCTTGGTCTGGTCGTTGGACACAAACGAAATACACGAAGTTGCAATGGCTAACTTTTAACTAAACAAATCCCCCAGGAAAAGCTACTAGATGGATCTACTTATATAGGAGCAAGGGGTGGCGGCCAAGGAGGTGGGAGGACGTCCCAAGGCAGCCTAAAACTAAATCTAGGTCGTACAAGGCCAATGGGCCCAAGTGGAGGTGATGTAACACCTTTGGACTTGTAGTTTGACTCGGATTCTGCTGCAGCATCAGATTGTTTCGTCCACAACTCAACGCTCCGGACGAATTTGAAGGTGATTCCAATTGGGTTGGAAAGTGCATGAAATCTAGTTTCCAACAAAAAAAGAATCACCCAATTCGAAGACCGTATGAAAAACTTGTGTGCGTTTTGAGTCAGGTACGTCTGTGCAGTCCGAATCTGAATCCAGAACGTGAGAGACTTGGACTCTATCTTCTCTTGGGCCAAAAGTGACGTGAGAGAACTTTTTGGACAGCAAATAAACATCTCTTTCTTCCTTATCTTCATATGTGGATTGTACAAATGTCCCATACACCTGCAATTAGACAAAACACAAAAATGTGTGAAGTATTTTTGTTCTGGATAACATAAATAGATTATTGAATAGTTTGCACTAGAAATCACCTGACAAATATGCATATATGTAATATTTTTTGTCATATCCAAGGTAGTCATGTCCTCATCACATGATTAGTGTATGCCTGCTCCTGAGGGATTAGTGGTACCCGATAATTATCGCTTCCAGCATGGCCGGTGGGGCCGTCCCTGGGTTCCTGGAAGAGCTCAACTTCTGGCGCCTCGTCCCCCCAGCTTGGGCTGAGGAGTGAGCCTTGTTCGCCCTCACGCGGGTGCCCTTGATCCATCATGTGGGGCACGTACTCTTCTGGGGCCGTCATCCCGAAGGCTGCGCCATAGGGCTCCGTGTGCCATGCAGCTCTGCTTGATGTGCCAACCTGGGGATGGTAGCGCAGCGGCCCACGGGGGACGTGGGTCGCGCTGAGTCCTTCTTCGCTGGCGGGGAGTGGAGTCAGTGCTGCCGCCGGCCCGGTGCTGACAGCTTCGCTGGTGTTGGAGTAGCCTTGGAGCCCGCGGGTGCGCGTGGGGCCCCCGCACGGGCCACCCTGGGCCTGAGACGGGAGCTGAGTGCAGAAGGGGTGAGCCCCCGAGGCGGCGAAGCCCAGGAGCTCTGCCACCTGCTCTAGCAGCATGTCGCGGCCGCTTTCCAACAGCCTGCACTGCAGCAGCTCTGATGTAGGGTGGAACCCTAATTCGTCGATCTTTCACGTTTGGAGTGGGATCCCTCGAAGAACACGATGAACACGGGGAAGAACGGGGAGAGATCACAGGGGGAAACACTCACGAACAAGTCCAAATCACACATCCACTAGACAATCAAACACACAAGATCACAAGGTACATGAACAACAAAGGGAAAGATACAAGGTAAGGTTCATCTCCAAGAGGAGGTCTTGATGATATCCTAGATGGATTGAGGGAGTCCTGGACTAGGGGGTGTCCGGACAGCCGGACTATCAATATCCGCGGACTATCAAGATTACGAAGATACAAGATTGAAGACTCTGCCCCGTGTCCGGACGGGACTTTCCTTGGCGTGGAAGGCAAGCTTGGCAATACGGATATGTAGATCTCCTACCATTGTAACCGACTCTGTGTAACCCTAGCCCTCTCCGGTATCTATATAAACCGGAGGGCTTTAGTCCGTAGGACAACATACAATCATACCATAGGCTAGCTTCTAGGGTTTAGCCTCCTTGATCTCGTGGTAGATCTACTCTTGTACTACCCATATCATCAATATTAATCAAGCAGGAGTAGGGTTTTACCTCCATCGAGAGGGCCCGAACCTGGGTAAAAAACATCGTGTCCCTTGTCTCCTGTTACCACCCGCCTAGACGCACAGTTCGGGACCCCCTACCCGAGATCTGCCGGTTTTGACACTGATGAGGACATCAATACCATTGTTACACCCACAGCCCCTACTGTTACATATACAGGACCAATTACTAGAGCTCGCGCACGCCAATTAAATTACCATGTACTTTCGTGATGAGGACATCAATACCATTGTTACACCCACAGCCCCTACTGCTACATATACGGGACGAATTACTAGAGCTCGCGCACGCCAATTAAATTATCAGGTACTTTCGTTTCTTGGTAATGATTCTAATGTTCATGAGAATATGATGCTGCCTAAATTGGATACATTTGTTTTGCTTACAAATGAAGGGCCTAGCTTGGAGAAGGATGAACATTGGAGCAAGAACAAGCATGGAGATGATGCCATGCGCAAGGGGAACAACAACGGAGTTACAAGTGATGATTTCAGGACTTTGAAGCCACCATAATGGGTGCATGAAGCCTTGGACGAAATATACAAGATGCCACTTCATAAATTTCATCCCGAGGCTATTATAGGTGCTGCGTCACCTTTTTATTGGGCCAGGCCCATGTAATTTCGAAATACATAAGTATAGGCTATTTTTAGAGTCCGTATGTGTGGGGAAACAAGAGATCGGGTTGATTTCGGACCCCTCCACCAAGGGCCACGAAATTCCCCCTCTCTTCCTCCATATATACAGCCCTTAGGGCACCGTTTAGACTTTGGGTTTTGTTTAGATTAAAATTTCGCCATAGCTGCAACTTCGCGTACTTCGTTTGTGTTCAACGACCAGACAAAATGCGTCACAGAACCCCACCTTGATCAATAAAGCTTTCATCTTATATTCGCAATATCCAGATTGCAATCTCAGTTTCTTGCTTGTTCTTCGTTTGCTCGCAGGAAACAGACCCTCGTGGTCAGGTTGATCGTGCTCCGGCGTGGTCAATAACCTCTCGGAGTTGGTTTAGCGATTGCTAAGGCACGACGTCCTCGCACGTTCGTAGTCGGATCGTGAAAGTCGGCTTCCACCAAAGCGATATCCATCATCTCTTCGAAAGACGGGACACCTTTGCCCCTATCATTTCGTTTCTTGGTAATGATTCTAATGTTCATGAGAATATGATGCTGCCTAAATTGGATACATTTGTTTTGCTTACAAATGAAGGTACTGGCTTGGAGAAGGATGAACATTGGAGCAAGAACACGCATGGAGTTGATGGCATGCGCAAGGGGATCAAGAACGGAGTTACAACTGATGATTTCAGGACTTTGAAGCCACCATAAGGAGTGCATGAAGCCTTGGACGAAATATACAAGATGCCACTTCATAATATTCGTCCATAGGCTATTTTAGGTGCTGCGTCACCTTATTATTGGGCCAGGCCCATGTAATTTCGAAATACTTAAGTATAGGCTATTTTTAGAGTCCTTATGTGTGGGGAAACAAGAGTTAGGGTTGGTTTCGGACCCCACCCTCAAGGGCCACGAAATTCCCTCCTTTTTCCCCCATATATACAGCCCTTAGGGCGTCGTTTAGACCTTGGGGTTTTGTTTAGATTAAAAGTTCGCCATAGCTGCAACTTCGCGTACTTCGTTTGTGTTCAACGACCAGACAAAGGCGTCACAGAACCCCACCTTGATCAATAAAGCTTTCATCTTATATTCGCAATATCCAGATTGCAATCTCAGTTTCTTGCTTGTTCTTCGTTTGCTCGCAGGAAACAGACCCTCGCGGTCAGGTTAATCGTGCTCCGGCGTGGTCAATAACCTCTCGGAGTTGGTTTAGCGATTGCTAAGGCGCGACGTCCTCGCACGTTCGTAGTCGGATCATCAAAGTCGACTTCCACCAAAGCGAAATCCACCATCTCATCGAAAGACGGGACACCTTTGCCTCTATCAAGTGGTATCAGATTTCCAGGTTGCTCGGTGAGATTTTACAGTTTTTCGTAGACTAGATCGAGTCTGTTCTTCATACCTACAGTCCACGAAAAAGCCACAAAAAAAATTAGGGTTAGTTCATCATATCCGAACCAATCTGAGCCTTTGCATAATCTTTTTAGGGTTTTTGCTTTGTTGAATTTGCGGTTGCATCGTCGTGTCAAGTTGCTGGTCTTAGAGTCTAGTCTTTTAGAGTTTCGAGTTCTGGTCATAAGTTGTCACGCCGCCGCCGCACCATCATCATCGCCCATCTACCACTTTTGCTTATCCGCCACCGCTCTGAATCCATATCCATATACCACTACCAATCCGTATCCATATACCACCACCAATCTGTATCCATATACCACCACCGCTACCATATACCACCACCGCTGCCATATACCACAACCATATATCCACCACCAATCCGAGTTCTTCTCATATTAGGTTTGTTCTTGAGATCAATCTAAATTCCGATTTGTGTTTCCTTGCCTGCGTAGGTCTCGGAAAAAAAAAAGTCTGGAGACCCCCGGGCAGTTTTTAGGCCAAAATTTTCACGGGCAAATTTTTTTCCCTATCCTATTTTTAGGCTTTTCTGAGTCTTTTGAGCCACGTGCCATCATAGTGATTTTTTGGTCGCACTTTTTCGTCGTCGCTGCCCTAATTTCCGAAAAAAAGTGAAAAAAAAAATTTCGTGCCCATCCTATCAGTTTGACGAGGGAAGAGTTTTGAGACACTCGCCATTATAGTGATTTTTCGCAAAAAAAAAAGAGGAGCGCAAAAAAAAAGGAGCGCAAAAAAAAAAAGAGTTCCAGAGTGTGCTTTTCCCTTATTTACGTGCAGTGCCGTGATTTTGTTAGTGTTCTAGGCTCGCGTCTCTAGCACGGTCTAGCCTAGGACCAGCACAGTACCGTCGTTGAGCGTTTATTCAACTTTGCATCTCTGAATTGATTATTGCTGACCCTTTTTGCTACCATACTATAAGCCTTCCCAGCTCCACATACATCTACGTCGTGTGTTTGACTCTCCCTGGTAATCGCTCTATCCAAGCTTTGAGAGTTTTTGACTACAACGGTTGCCGAACACCGCCTGCTGCTGGGTAAGAACTGGTAAGAATTTGAGATTTGCTTGACGGATTTGTGACACCCACCACCACCTCTTGTTAGTAGTCTGTAGGATCATATTCTTGTGTGTTTCTATTGCTGCTAACCATGCCAGGATCACAAGCCGACGAGACTAACTTTTCTGCAGGTCGACCTTCATCATGGACACCACGTGCATCATCTACTTCCACACGTTCTGCTACACCGGCGCCTCCGTCGGCTGCCACCTCCAACCGTGATACAATAAAGCAGGCACAAAAACCGCTATCTACCAAGAGCACACCTTCTGGGCCTGCAAAGAGCTCTTCTTCATCCATGGCATCAACAGGGCAAACACATGATATTATTTGTCGACGTTGCAAGGGTGGAGGTCATTATGCTAGAGAATGCCCATCTAAGCGTGTGATGATTGTTACTGAGGATGGTGGGTATGAGTCCGCTAGTGACTATGATGAGGAGACTTTGGCTCTTATTACACGTGACGAACACGGTGGAGACGATTCTGATCATGAGACGCAATACATGGCTCCTGAAGACGCTGACAGGTATGAATGTTTAGTTGCTCAATGTGGTTTGAGTGTGCAGGTTACACAAGCTGAGCAAAATCAGAGGCATAATTTGTTCCATACAAAGGGAGTTGTGAAGGAACGTTCTGTTCGCGTGATCATAGATGGAGGGAGTTGCAACAACTTGGCTAGCATGGAGATGGTGGAGAAGCTATCTGTCACCACAAGACCACATCCACATCCTTACTACATCCAATGGTTCAACAACAGCGGCAAGGTTAAGGTAACACGTACTGTTCGTGTTCATTTTAGTATCTCTACATATGCTGATTATGTTGATTGTGATGTGGTACCTATGCAAGCATGTTCCTTATTACTTGGTAGACCATGGCAATTTGATAAAAATTCTATTCACCATGGTAGAAACAATCAGTATACTCTTGTTCATAAGGATAAAAATATTAATTCGCTTCCTATGACTCCTGATTCCATTTTGAAAGATGATATTAATAGAGCTAATAAAGCAAAACAGGAGAAAACTAAGAGTGAAAATCTGATTGTGGCAAAAGAATTTGAGCAACAAATGCAGCCTAATAATAATAAACAATCTAGTGTTGCTTCTGAAATTAAATTGAAAAGTGCATGTTTACTTGCCACCAAATCTGATATTGATGATCTAGATTTTAGCAAATCTGTTTGCTATGCTTTTGTGTGCAAAGAGGCATTATTTTCATTCGAGGACGTGCCTTCCTCTTTGCCTCCTGCTGTCACTAACATTTTGCAGGAGTTCGCTGACATCTTTCCACAAGACGTGCCACCGGGATTACCACCTATTCGCGGGATTGAGCATCAAATTGACTTAATTCCCGGTGCATCATTACCCAACCGTGCACCATACCGTACCAATCCAGAGGAGACGAAGGAGATTATGCGTCAAGTACAAGAACTGCTCGACAAAGGTTATATACGCGAATCCCTTAGTCCTTGTGCTGTTCCTATCATTTTAGTGCCGAAAAAGGATGGTACGTCGCGTATGTGCGTTGATTGTAGAGGCATTAATAATATTACTATTCGTTATCGTCATCCTATTCCTAGGCTAGATGATATGCTTGATGAATTGAGTGGCTCTACAATATTCTCCAAAGTTGATTTGCGTAGTGGATACCATCAAATTCGTATGAAATTGGGAGATGAATGGAAAACAGCATTTAAAACTAAGTTTGGATTATATGAGTGGCTAGTCATGCCTTTTGGGTTAACTAATGCACCTAGTACTTTCATGAGGTCAATGAACGTAGTTTTACGTGCTTTCATTGGACGATTTGTGGTAGTTTACTTTGATGACATATTGATTTATAGCAAATCTTTGGAGGAACATTTGGAACATTTACGTGCTGTTTTTATTGCTCTACGTGATGCACGTTTGTTTGGTAACCTTGGAAAGTGCACCTTTTGCACCGACCGAGTATCTTTTCTTGGCTATGTTGTTACTCCACAGGGAATTGAAGTTGATAAAGCCAAGATTGAAGCTATTGAGAGTTGGCCGCAGCCCAAAACGGTCACACAAGTGAGGAGTTTCCTTGGCCTCGCTGGATTCTATAGGCGTTTTGTGAGAGATTTCAGCACCATTGCTGCACCTCTCAATGAGCTTACAAAGAAAGATGTGCCTTTTCTGTGGGGTACCGCACAGGAAGAAGCCTTTACGGTATTGAAAGATAAGTTGACACATGCTCCTTTACTCCAACTTCCTGATTTTAATAAGACTTTTGAGCTTGAATGTGATGCTAGTGGAATTGGATTAGGAGGTGTGTTATTACAAGATGGCAAACCTGTTGCATACTTTTCTGAAAAATTGAGTGGGCCTAGTCTGAATTATTCTACTTATGATAAAGAATTATATGGTCTTGTTCGGACTTTAGAATCATGGCAACATTATTTATGGCCCAAAGAATTTGTTATACATTCTGATCATGAATCTTTGAAACATATTAAAAGTCAAGCTAAACTGAATCGTAGACATGCTAAATGGGTTGAATTCATTGAGACTTTCCCTTATGTCATTAAACACAAGAAGGGAAAAGAAAATGTTATTGCTGATGAATTGTCTCGTCGCTATACTATGCTTTCTGATGAGGACATGACTACCTTGGATATGACCAAAAATATTGCATATATGCATATTTGTCAGGTGATTTCTAGTGCAAACTATTCAATTATCTATTTATGTTATCCAGAACAAAAATACTTCACACACTTTTGTGTTTTATCTAGTTGCAGGTGTATGGGACATTTGTACAATCCACATATGAAGATAAGGAAGAAAGAGATGTTTATTTGCTGTCCAAAAAGTTCTCTCACGTCACTTTTGGCCCAAGAGAAGATAGAGTCCAAGTCTCTCACGTTCTGGATTCAGATTCGGACTGCACAGACGTACCTGACTCAAAACGCACACAAGTTTTTCATACGGACTCCGAATTGGGTGATTCTTTTTTTGTTGGAAACTAGATTTCGTGCACTTTCCAACCCAATTGGAATCACCTTAAAATTCGTCCGGAGCGTTGAGTTGTGGACGAAACAATCTGATGCTGCAGCAGAATCCGAGTCAAACTACAAGTCCAAAGGTGTTACATCACCTCCACTTGGGCCCATTGGCCTTGTACGACCTAGATTTAGTTTTAGGCTGCCTTGGGACGTCCTCCCACCTCCTTGGCCGCCACCCCTTGCTCCTATATAAGTAGATCCATCTAGTAGCTTTTCCTTGGGATTTGTTTAGTTAAAAGTTAGCCATTGCAACTTCGTGTACTTCGTTTGTGTCCAACGACCAGACCAAGACCGCTTACGGATCCCCACCTTTATCAATACTTCATATATACTCGCAATATTCAGATTGCTTTTTATCATATTCTTGCTTGTTCTTCGATTGCTTGCAGGAATAGACCTTCGTGGTCAGGTTGATTGTGCTCCGGCGTGGTCAATAACCTCTCAGAGTTGGTTTAGCGATTGCTAAGGCGCAACGTCGTGCACGTTTGTAGTCGGATCGTCAAAGTCATCTTCACCAAATCGATAGTTATCATCTCATCGAAAGATCGGGACACCCCCGCCTCTATCAAGTGGTATCAGATTTCCAGGTTGCTCGGTGAGATTTTCCAGTTTTTCGTAGTTTAGATCGAGTCTGTTCTTCATACCTACAGTCCATGATAAAGCCACAAAAAAAAGTTAGATCTGTTCATCCTTTATCCAAGCCAGTCTGAGCCTTTGCAATTTTCTATTCATTGCTTGCATAGTTGAATTATCGGTTGCATCATCGTGTCAGTTGCTGGTCTTAGTGTCTAGTTCCTTTAGAGTTTCGAGTTCTGTTCACATTACTCACGCCGCCGCTGCATCATTATCTCTTCCGCTGTCCACCACCCATCCATCAATTTCCACCATGTGCTACCCACCATTCATTGTCATAATAATAGTTGAGATCGTTCACATCTTCGCTTGATCCAATCTGCGTCTTATCTAGTTTGTTTTGGAAAGAGGGAGAAAAAAAGAGAGAAAAAAACGAGAAAAAAAGAGAAAAAAAGTCAGAGAAAAAAAGGAGAAAAAAATCAAAAAAATCGGCACAAACTTTTTCAGAGGAAAGTTGGAGACAAAGTTGTTGTATATCCTGCTTGGCAGTTGTTTTTCATCATTATCTTCACTGCCGTTGTGATCTTCACTTATATCTTGCTGTCAAGAGCTACTTAGTATCCTTCATTGATGCTAGTTGTGCTACGCCGTGACCTCATTAGTGTTCTAGGCTCGCGTCTCTAGTCCGGTCTAGCCTAGGACCAGCACAGTACCGTCGTTGAGCGTTTATTCAACATTGCATCTTTGAATTGATTATTGCTAATCTTTTGCTACCATATATAGCCAACCCAGCTCCACATATTTCTACACCGTGTATACGTACGCTCCCCTGGCAATCGCTTTACTCAATATTCGGAGTTACTTGACACCGCTGGTTGCCGATCACCGCCTGCTGCATGGTAAGAACTTGTAAGACATTGATATTTGCTTTACTGTGAGCGTTTTACCACCACATCCTAGTAGTTATAGGAACATTATTTTTGGGTTTTGTTTCTTGTTCTACTAATCATGACAGGATCCAGAGTCAATTCATGGGCTTTGTCGATCGCGGGAGACGTGCCACCACCTATGCAAATACCACAACCGTCACGAGAGGTGCACAAACATCCAAATGCACATGATCAGGTTAATGTATCTATACCACCATTTAATGGTCGTTTTAAACCTGCTTTATATATTGAATGGGAGTTCGACATAAAAAATATATTTGCTTCCCATAATTTCGATGAACATAAAAAGGTTAAGGTTGCGGTTGGTTCTTTCACTGGTTATGCTTTGGTTTGGTGGAGTGAATATTGTCGGTTACACCCTGATTATATATCTACTACTTGGGATGATTTGAAACTTGCCATGCGACATACTTTCGTCCCTGCTTATTATACTCGTGACATGATTAAGAAGTTGCAACACTTAAAACAAGGTAGTGAAACTGTAACAAAATATTATGATGATTTACAAACTACCTTGTTGCATTCCTCTTTAGAAGAAAGTGAAGATGATTTTATGGATAGATTTTGGGGAGGATTAAACCGTGATATTCAAGAGATACTAATTCATGAAGAGTGTTATCCTATGGACCATTTGTTTCATCTTGCTTGCAAAGCTGAACAGGAAATAAAACGACGTGTTGGCCACGAGGAGAACAAGCGCACGGTGCACATTCCAAGAGTTGATATGATTGTTCCTTCAACTACTAGGCATACTATGACAACCACATCTGTTGTTGTCAGGACTACATCACCTCCATCATGTGACACATCGCCCCCGAGAGTGGCTACATCATCTGAGTTGATCATAAGAGGTAATGACAAAGGTACTGATCTTCCATCTCTACATGAGAATGATGAATGCCTTGTCAATTTGAATGCACCATCTGATGAGCTACCCACTACTTTGATCACACCACCTATTTTAGAGGACTACGTTGATAATTTGACTTTGCCATGTGATCAAACAACTGAAATACCAACAATTTTGAGTGCACCCATTGAATTAACTATTGATGCAAAAGAACCAATGTTTAATCATTTTGATATGACCTCTAATCTTGGTGATGATTCTGTGTTGAATGACTTATTGCATGTTTGCTTATTTAAGCATGTTGTAGCATGTAAATTTGATGCAAGTAAGGTTTATTCACCAATGTTGGGATGGTTTAATGATGAACATTGTCAATCTTTTGAAATGAATAAGAGCTTCACTTATATGTGCAAACTGAGTTGCAATTTTTTCATGCCTTCTACTTGTGCTAATTTTTTGGCTTTAGATTTTATGAACTATGCAAGTTACTCATCTATTCATGTGTCATATATGCAAAAATCAAGGGAAGTAAAAATGGATGACATATACATATACAACATGTACACCTTGTCTCTTTTGTTAGCCACATTTCAGATTAAGCAACGCCGAGGACGGCTTTATTTTCAAGAAGGGGAGGATGATGAGGACATGACTACCTTGGATATGACCAAAAATATTGCATATATGCATATTTGTCAGGTGATTTCTAGTGCAAACTATTCAATAATCTATTTATGTTATCCAGAACAAAAATACTTCACACACTTTTGTGTTTTATCTAGTTGCAGGTGTATGGGACATTTGTACAATCCACATATGAAGATAAGGAAGAAAGAGATGTTTATTTGCTGTCCAAAAAGTTCTCTCACGTCACTTTTGGCCCAAGAGAAGATAGAGTCCAAGTCTCTCACGTTCTGGATTCAGATTCGGACTGCACAGACGTACCTGACTCAAAACGCACACAAGTTTTTCATACGGACTCCGAATTGGGTGATTCTTTTTTTGTTGGAAACTAGATTTCGTGCACTTTCCAACCCAATTGGAATCACCTTAAAATTCGTCCGGAGCGTTGAGTTGTGGACGAAACAATCTGATGCTGCAGCAGAATCCGAGTCAAACTACAAGTCCAAAGGTGTTACATCACCTCCACTTGGGCCCATTGGCCTTGTACGACCTAGATTTAGTTTTAGGCTGCCTTGGGACGTCCTCCCACCTCCTTGGCCGCCACCCCTTGCTCCTATATAAGTAGATCCATCTAGTAGCTTTTCCTTGGGATTTGTTTAGTTAAAAGTTAGCCATTGCAACTTCGTGTACTTCGTTTGTGTCCAACGACCAGATCAAGACCGCTTACGGATCCCCACCTTTATCAATACTTCATATATACTCGCAATATTCAGATTGCTTTTTATCATATTCTTGCTTGTTCTTCGATTGCTTGCAGGAATAGACCTTCGTGGTCAGGTTGATTGTGCTCCGGCGTGGTCAATAACCTCTCAGAGTTGGTTTAGCGATTGCTAAGGCGCAACGTCGTGCACGTTTGTAGTCGGATCGTCAAAGTCATCTTCACCAAATCGATAGTTATCATCTCATCGAAAGATCGGGACACCCCCGCCTCTATCACTTTCACAACTTGACTTCAAAATATTTGGTTTGGAGACCATCAAAGATCAATATGTGCATGATGCTGATTTTAAAGATGTAATGCAGAATTGTAAAGAAGGAAGAATGTGGAACAAGTTTGTCGTTAATGATGGATTTGTGTTTCGTGCTAACAAGCTATGCATTCCAGCTAGCTCCGTTCGTCTTTTGCTGTTGCAGGAGGCGCATGGGGGAGGATTAATGGGACACTTTGGCGTGAAGAAGACGGAGGACGTACTTGCTACACATTTCTTTTGGCCAAAGATGAGACGGGATGTTGAGCGTTTTGTTGCTCGCTGCACTACATGTCAAAAAGCTAAGTCACGACTCAATCCTCATGGTTTATATATGCCTTTGCCTGTACCTAGTGTTCCTTGGGAGGATATATCTATGGACTTTGTTTTAGGTTTACCTCGAACAAAGAAGGGGAGGGATAGCATATTTGTTGTCGTGGATAGATTCTCGAAAATGGCACACTTTATACCATGTCATAAAAGCGATGATGCTGTTAATGTTGCTGATTTGTTCTTTCGTGAAATTATTCGCTTGCATGGTGTGCCAAATACTATTGTTTCAGATCGTGATACTAAATTTCTTAGCCACTTTTGGAGATGTTTATGGGCTAAGTTGGGGACTAAACTGCTATTTAGTACTACTTGTCACCCCCAAACTGATGGACAAACTGAAGTAGTCAATAGAACATTGTCTACTATGCTTAGGGCTGTTTTGAAGAATAATAAGAAAATGTGGGAAGAATGCTTGCCTCATATTGAATTTGCTTATAATCGTTCATTGCATTCTACTACTAAGATGTGCCCTTTTGAAATTGTGTATGGTTTCCTACCTCGTGCACCTATTGATTTGTTGCCTCTTCCATCTTCGGAGAAGGTTAATTTTGATGCTAAAGAATGTTCTGAATTGATTTTAAAAATGCGTGAATTTACTAAGGAAAACATTGAGCGTATGAATGCTAAATATAAACTTGCTGGAGATAAGGGTAGAAAACATGTTGTGTTTGCACCTGGAGATCTTGTTTGGTTACATTTGCGGAAAGATAGATTTCCTAATTTGCGCAAATCAAAGCTAATGCCACGTGCTGATGGTCCTTTTAAGGTGTTAGAGAAAATAAATGATAATGCATATAAACTTGAGCTACCTGCAGATTTTGGGGTTAGTCCCACTTTTAACATTGCAGATTTGAAGCCTTATTTGGGTGAGGAAGATGAGCTTCTGTCGAGGACGACTTCATTTCAAGAAGGGGAAGATGATGAGGACATCAATACCATTGTTACACCCACAGCCCCTACTGTTACATATACAGGACCAATTACTAGAGCTCGCGCACGCAATTAAATTATCAGGTACTTTCGTTTCTTGGTAATGATTCTAATGTTCATGAGAATATGATGCTGCCTAAATTGGATACATTTGTTTTGCTTACAAATGAAGGGCCTAGCTTGGAGAAGGATGAACATTGGAGCAAGAACAAGCATGGAGATGATGCCATGCGCAAGGGGAACAAGAACGGAGTTACAAGTGATGATTTCAGGACTTTGAAGCCACCATAATGGGTGCATGAAGCCTTGGACGAAATATACAAGATGCCACTTCATAAATTTCGTCCCGAGGCTATTATAGGTGCTGCGTCACCTTTTTATTGGGCCAGGCCCATGTAATTTCGAAATACATAAGTATAGGCTATTTTTAGAGTCCGTATGTGTGGGAAAACAAGAGATAGGGTTGATTTCGGACCCCTCCACCAAGGGCCACGAAATTCCCCCCCTCTTCCTCCATATATACAGCCCTTAGGGCGCCGTTTAGACTTTGGGTTTTGTTTAGATTAAAAGTTCGCCATAGCTGCAACTTCGCGTACCTCGTTTGTGTTCAACGACCAGACAAAGGCGTCACAAAACCCCACCTTGATCAATAAAGGTTTCATCTTATATTCGCAATATCCAGATTGCAATCTCAGTTTCTTGCTTGTTCTTCGTTTGCTCGCAGGAAACAGACCCTCGTGGTCAGGTTGATCGTGCTCCGGCGTGGTCAATAACCTCTCGGAGTTGGTTTAGCGATTGCTAAGGCGCGACGTCCTCGCACGTTCGTAGTCGGATCGTCAAAGTCGACTTCCACCAAAGCGAAATCCATCATCTCATCGAAAGACGGGACACCTTTGCCTCTATCAGCTAATAAAGCAAAACAGGAGAAAAATAAGAGTGAAAATCAGATTGTGGCAAAAGAATTTGAGCAACACATGAAGCCTAATAATAAACCATCTACTATTGTGATAGAGGCAAAGGTGTCCCGTCTTTCGATGAGATGATGGATTTCGCTTTGGTGGAAGTCGACTTTGACGATCCGACTACGAACGTGCGAGGACGTCGCGCCTTAGCAATCGCTAAACCAACTCCGAGAGGTTATTGACCACGCCGGAGCACGATCAACCTGACCACGAGGGTCTGTTTCCTGCGAGCAAACGAAGAACAAGCAAGAAACTGAGATTGCAATCTGGATATTGCGAATATAAGATGAAAGCTTTATTGATCAAGGTGGGGTTCTGTGACGCCTTTGTCTGGTCGTTGAACACAAACGAAGTACGCGAAGTTGCAGCTATGGCGAACTTTTAATCTAAACAAAACCCCAAGGTCTAAACGACGCCCTAAGGGCTGTATATATGGGGGAAAAAGGAGGGAATTTCGTGGCCCTTGAGGGTGGGGTCCGAAACCAACCCTAACTCTTGTTTCCCCACACATACGGACTCTAAAAATAGCCTATACTTAAGTATTTCGAAATTACATGGGCCTGGCCCAATAATAAGGTGACGCAGCACCTAAAATAGCCTATGGACGAATATTATGAAGTGGCATCTTGTATATTTCGTCCAAGGCTTCATGCACTCCTTATGGTGGCTTCAAAGTCCTGAAATCATCACTTGTAACTCCGTTCTTGATCCCCTTGCGCATGCCATCAACTCCATGCGTGTTCTTGCTCCAATGTTCATCCTTCTCCAAGCTAGTACCTTCATTTGTAAGCAAAACAAATGTATCCAATTTAGGCAGCATCATATTCTCATGAACATTAGAATCATTACCAAGAAACGAAAGTACCTGGTAATTTAATTGGCGTGCGCGAGCTCGAGTAACTGGTCCCGTATATGTAACGGTAGGGGCTGTGGGTGTAACAATGGTATTGATGTCCTCATCAGGGTTTCCGAATTCGGAAGTGTGTTTTGCTGGGGACAATCCAGCGAGTCCTGGGCGATGCATGATTTTAAGTTCGATGCTCGATCGAAGTCCGTCCCTCCACGGGAATCTGGCATGGAGGGTTCGGGAATCCGGACACGAATTGTTTTCAACACCGGTGAAGAATTGCCGTATTGCTCTTCCACCACTGCGACGTGGTGGGTGGCCTGGGGTAGGTTACGTGTCGCGCCGTATTGCCGTATTGCCGGAGTAGGTTACGTGTCGCGCCGTGATTTTGTTGGTGTTCTAGGCTCGCGTCTCTAGCACAGTCTAGCCTAGGACCAGCACAGTACCGTCGTTGAGCGTTTATTCAACTTTGCATCTCTGAATTGATTATTGCTGACCCTTTTTGCTACCATATTATAAGCCTTCCCAGCTCCACATACATCTACGTCGTGAACAATTCGTGGTGGAAGAGCAATACGGCAATACGGCGCGACACGTAACCTACCCCAGGCCACCCACCACGTCGCAGTGGTGGAAGAGCAATACGGCAATTCTTCACCGGTGTTGAAAACAATTCGTGTCCGGATTCCCGAACCCTCCATGCCGGATTCCCGTGGAGGGACGGACTTCGATCGAGCATCGAACTTAAAATCATGCATCGCCCAGGACTCGCTGGATTGTCCCCAGCAAAACACACTTCCGAATTCGGAAACCCTGATGAGGACATCAATGATAGAGGCAAAGGTGTCCCGTCTTTCGATGAGATGATGGATTTCGCTTTGGTGGAAGTCGACTTTGACGATCCGACTACGAACGTGCGAGGACGTCGCGCCTTAGCAATCGCTAAACCAACTCCGAGAGGTTATTGACCACGCCGGAGCACGATCAACCTGACCACGAGGGTCTGTTTCCTGCGAGCAAACGAAGAACAAGCAAGAAACTGAGATTGCAATCTGGATATTGCGAATATAAGATGAAAGCTTTATTGATCAAGGTGGGGTTCTGTGACGCCTTTGTCTGGTCGTTGAACACAAACGAAGTACGCGAAGTTGCAGCTATGGCGAACTTTTAATCTAAACAAAACCCAAAGTCTAAACGGTGCCCTAAGGGCTGTATATATGGACGAAGAGAGGGGGAATTTCGTGGCCCTTGGTGGAGGGGTCCGAAATCAACCCTATCTCTTGTTTCCCCACACATACGGACTCTAAAAATAGCCTATACTTATGTATTTCGAAATTACATGGGCCTGGCCCAATAAAAAGGTGACGCAGCACCTATAATAGCCTCGGGACGAAATTTATGAAGTGGCATCTTGTATATTTCGTCCAAGGTTCATGCACCCATTATGGTGGCTTCAAAGTCCTGAAATCATCACTTGTAACTCCGTTCTTGTTCCCCTTGCGCATGGCATCATCTCCATGCTTGTTCTTGCTCCAATGTTCATCCTTCTCCAAGCTAGGCCCTTCATTTGTAAGCAAAACAAATGTATCCAATTTAGGCAGCATCATATTCTCAAGAACATTAGAATCATTACCAAGAAACGAAAGTACCTGATAATTTAATTGGCGTGCGCGAGCTCTAGTAATTGGTCCTGTATATGTAACAGTAGGGGCTGTGGGTGTAACAATGGTATTGATGTCCTCATCATCCTCCCCTTCTTGAAATGAAGTCGTCCTCGACGGAAACTCATCTTCCTCACCCAAATAAGGCTTCAAATCTGCAATGTTAAAAGTGGGACTAACCCCAAAATCTGCAGGTAGCTCAAGTTTATATGCATTATCATTTATTTTCTCTAACACCTTAAAAGGACCATCAGCACGTGGCATTAGCTTTGATTTGCGCAAATCAGGAAATCTATCCTTACGCAAATGTAACCAAACAAGATCTCCAGGTGCAAACATAACATGTTTTCTACCCTTATCTCCAGCAAGTTTATATTTAGCATTCATACGCTCAATGTTTTCCTTAGTTAACTCATGCATTTTTAAAATCAATTCAGAACGTTCTTTAGCATCAAAATTAACCTTCTCCGAAGATGGAAGAGGCAACAAATCAATAGGTGCACGAGGTAGGAAACCATACACAATTTCAAAAGGGCACATCTTAGTAGTAGAATGCAATGAACGATTATAAGCAAATTCAATATGAGGCAAGCATTCTTCCCACATTTTCTTATTATTCTTCAAAACAGCCCTAAGCATAGTAGACAATGTTCTATTGACTACTTCAGTTTGTCCATCAGTTTGGGGGTGACAAGTAGTACTAAATAGCAGTTTAGTCCCCAACTTAGCCCATAAACATCTCCAAAAGTGGCTAAGAAATTTAGTATCACGATCTGAAACAATAGTATTTGGCACACCATGCAAGCGAATAATTTCACGAAAGAACAAATCAGCAACATTAACAGCATCATCGCTTTTATGACATGGTATAAAGTGTGCCATTTTCGAGAATCTATCCACGACAACAAATATGCTATCCCTCCCCTTCTTTGTTCGAGGTAAACCTAAAACAAAGTCCATAGATATATCCTCCCAAGGAACACTAGGTACAGGCAAAGGCATATATAAACCATGAGGATTGAGTCGTGACTTAGCTTTTTGACATGTAGTGCAGCGAGCAACAAAACGCTCAACATCCCGTCTCATCTTTGGCCAAAAGAAATGTGTAGCAAGTACGTCCTCCGTCTTCTTCACGCCAAAGTGTCCCATTAATCCTCCCCCATGCGCCTCCTGCAACAGCAAAAGACGAACGGAGCTAGCTGGAATGCATAGCTTGTTAGCACGAAACACAAATCCATCTTTAACGACAAACTTGTTCCACATTCTTCCTTCTTTACAATTCTGCATTACATCTTTAAAATCAGCATCATGCACATATTGATCTTTGATGGTCTCCAAACCAAATATTTTGAAGTCAAGTTGTGAAAGCATAGTATAGCGACGAGACAATGCATCAGCAATAACATTTTCTTTTCCCTTCTTGTGTTTAATGACATAAGGGAAAGTCTCAATGAATTCAACCCATTTAGCATGTCTACGATTCAGTTTAGCTTGACTTTTAATATGTTTCAAAGATTCATGATCAGAATGTATAACAAATTCTTTGGGCCATAAATAATGTTGCCATGTTTCTAAAGTCCGAACAAGAGCATATAATTCTTTATCATAAGTAGAATAATTCAGACTAGGCCCACTCAATTTTTCAGAAAAGTATGCAACAGGTTTGCCATCTTGTAATAACACACCTCCTAATCCAATTCCACTAGCATCACATTCAAGCTCAAAAGTCTTATTAAAATCAGGAAGTTGGAGTAAAGGAGCATGTGTCAACTTATCTTTCAATACCGAGAAGGCTTCTTCCTGTGCGGTACCCCACAGAAAAGGCACATCTTTCTTTGTAAGCTCATTGAGAGGTGCAGCAATGGTGCTGAAATCTCTCACAAAACGCCTATAGAATCCAGCGAGGCCAAGGAAACTCCTCACTTGTGTGACCGTTTTGGGCTGCGGCCAACTCTCAATAGCTTCAATTTTGGCTTTATCAACTTCAATTCCCTGTGGAGTAACAACATAGCCAAGAAAAGATACTCGGTCGGTGCAAAAGGTGCACTTTCCAAGGTTACCAAACAAACGTGCATCACGTAGAGCAATAAAAACAGCACGTAAATGTTCCAAATGTTCCTCCAAAGATTTGCTATAAATCAATATGTCATCAAAGTAAACTACCACAAATCGTCCAATGAAAACACGTAAAACTTCGTTCATTAACCTCATGAAAGTACTAGGTGCATTAGTTAACCCAAAAGGCATGACTAACCACTCATATAATCCAAACTTAGTTTTAAATGCTGTTTTCCATTCATCTCCCAATTTCATACGAATTTGATGGTATCCACTACGCAAATCAACTTTGGAGAATATTGTAGAGCCACTCAATTCATCAAGCATATCATCTAGCCTAGGAATAGGATGACGATAACGAATAGTAATATTATTAATGCCTCTACAATCAACGCACATACGCGACGTACCATCCTTTTTCGGCACTAAAATGATAGGAACAGCACAAGGACTAAGGGATTCGCGTATATAACCTTTGTCGAGCAGTTCTTGTACTTGACGCATAATCTCCTTCGTCTCCTCTGGATTGGTACGGTATGGTGCACGGTTGGGTAATGATGCACCAGGAATTAAGTCAATTTGATGCTCAATCCCGCGAATAGGTGGTAATCCCGGTGGCACGTCTTGTGGAAAGACGTCAGCGAACTCCTGCAAAATGTTAGTGACAGCAGGAGGCAAAGAGGAAGGCACGTCCTCGAATGAAAATAATGCCTCTTTGCACACAAAAGCATAGCAAACAGATTTGCTAAAATCTAGATCATCAATATCAGTTTTGGTGGCAAGTAAACATGCACTTTTCAATTTAATTTCAGAAGCAACACTGGATTGTTTATTATTATTAGGCTGCATTTGTTGCTCAAATTCTTTTGCCACAATCTGATTTTCACTCTTAGTTTTCTCCTGTTTTGCTTTATTAGCTCTATTAAGATCATCTTTCAAAATGGAATCAGGAGTCATAGGAAGCAAAGTAATATTTTTATCCTTATGAACAAGAGTATACTGATTGTTTCTACCATGGTGAATAGAATTTTTATCAAATTGCCATGGTCTACCAAGTAATAAGGAACATGCTTGCATAGGTACCACATCACAATCAACATAATCAGCATATGTAGAGATACTAAAATGCACACGAACAGTACGTGTTACCTTAACCTTGCCGCTGTTGTTGAACCATTGGATGTAGTAAGGATGTGGATGTGGTCTTGTGGTGAGAGATAGCTTCTCCACCATCTCCATGCTAGCCAAGTTGTTGCAACTCCCTCCATCTATGATCACGCGAACAGAACGTTCCTTCACAACTCCCTTTGTATGGAACAAATTATGCCTCTGATTTTGCTCAGCTTGTGTAACCTGCACACTCAAAACACGTTGAGCAACTAAACATTCATACCTGTCAGCATCTTTAGGAGCCATGTATTGCGTCTCATGATCAGAATCTTCTCCACCGTGTTCGTCACGTGTAATAAGAGCCAAAGTCTCCTCATCATAGTCACTAGCGGACTCATACCCACCATCCTCAGTAACAATCATCACACGCTTAGAGGGGCATTCTCTCGCATAATGACCTCCACCCTTGCAACGTCGACAAATAATATCATGTGTTTGCCCTGTTGATGCCATGGATGAAGAAGAGCTCTTTGCAGGCCCAGAAGATGTGCTCTTGGTAGATAGTGGTGATTGTGCCTGCTTTATTGTATCACGGTTGGAGGTGGCAGCCGACGGAGGCGCCGGTGTAGCAGAACGTGTGGAAGTAGATGATGCACGTGGTGTCCATGATGAAGGTCGACCTGCAGAAAAGTTAGTCCGCGCCAATGCCTGTCGATCTTGCACTTCACGTTCAGCTTTACAAGCAAGATGGAATAAACGAGTGATATTAGTATACTCCTTATAATCTAGAATGGTCTGAATCTCTCTATTTAATCCACCCAGAAAACGTGCAAGCATAGCTTCATTCTCCTCAACAATACCACATCTAATCATGCCAGTTTGTAATTCCTGATAATATTCTTCTACAGAATTTTTTCCTTGTCTTAAGCGCTGTAATTTTTGAAGCAATTCACGTTGATAATATGGTGGAACCCAACGAGTACGCATAGCAGTTTTCAAAGCAGCCCAAGTAGCGGGAATAGGATATAATCTACAATGTTCAGACCACCATACACATGCAAAACTAGTGAAAGCACAAACAGCAGCAGCAACCCGTCTCTCCTCGGGATATTGTAAACATGTAAAACGTTGTTCAGTTTCTAACTCCCAAGTAAGATATATATCAGGAACTTATCTACCCTCAAATGGTGGAATATTCAATTTCAGTTTAGGAATATGGACATCATCTCGTACCTGAGGTGGTGGTGCAGGCCTACCATTACGAATATATACCTGAGGTCGACCTGGTGGTGGTGGTGCTGGTGGCTGCACGTAGTGCTGATTTTGATCAACCTCATCCTCACAATCGCCCGCATACTCAACATGCTCCTGGGTACCACCAGCAGCAGTAGCAGGGGCGAAAGAAGCATCAACAACATGAACAGCAGCACCAGAAGTTTGGCCATCCTCAATAGGAACACGCCTCGCTCGTCCATACTGATTCGAAAGGATGTGTTGTTGTTGTTGTTGTTGTTGTTGGAGAGGTACGTTAGGTGCAGCGGGTGGTGGTGGTGGAAGACGCGCGAGCAATTCATTAAATTTGTTATCGAGCTTTGTTTCGAACGTCTTCTCCATGCCATCTATCTTCTCCATGGCCTCTTCAAATCTGTTTAGCACATCTTGCACCTGTCCACTCATCATTTGCTGAAACTTATCATGAAGCTCCTTGTTCGATAAATTCTCCCAGTCAGTCACGTCGGCTTGTGATCCTGGCATGGTTAGCAGCAATAGAAACACACAAAAATATGATCCTACAGACAACGAACAAGTGGTGGTGGTGGGTGTCACAAATCCGTCAAGCAAAACTCAAATTCTTACCAGTTCTTACCCAGCAGCAGGCGGTGATCGGCAACCGTTGTAGTCAAAAACTCTCAAAGCTTGGATAGAGCGAGTACCAGGGAGAGTCAAACGCACGACGTAGATGTATGTGGAGCTGGGAAGGCTTATAATATGGTAGCAAAAAGGATCAGCAATAATCAATTCAGAGATGCAAAGTTGAATAAACGCTCAACGACGGTACTGTGCTGGTCCTAGGCTAGACCGTGCTAGAGACGCGAGCCTAGAACACTAACAAAATCACGGCGCTGCACGTAAACAAGGGAAAAGCACACTCTGGATTTTTTTTTCGCTCTTTTTTTTTGCGCTCTTTTTTTTTGCGCTGCTCTTTTTTTTTTGCGAAAAATCACTATAATGGCGAGTGTCTCAAAACTCTTCCTAGGTCAAACTGACAGGATGGGCACGAAATTTTTTCGACCAATTTTTTTTTTCGTTTTTTCGACTGCCCGGACCCAAAAACTGGAAACGGGTCAAAAAAAACTTCCTATAATGGCATCTGTCTCAAAACACTCAGAAACACCTAAAAATAGGATAGCCAGAAAATTTTTCGAAAAATGCGTTTTCGAAAAATTTTGGGCCTAAACGGAGCGTGGTTTCCGAAACCTACTCCGGCAAGGAAACACGAATCGGAAACTAGATGGATCCCGAAAACAAACCTAATAAACAAGGAACTCGGATTGGTGGTGGATATATGGTGGTGGTATATGGCAGCGGTGGTGGTAGCGGTGGTAGTATATGGATATGGATCGGTGGTGGTATATGGACACGGATTGGTGGTGGTATATGGATACGGATTCGGAGTGGTGGTGGTAGATGGCAGGGGCGATGATGATGGTGCAGCGGCGGCGTGACAACTTATGACCAGAACTCGAAACTCTAAAAGACTAGACTCTAAGACCAGCAACTAGACCGACGATGCAACCGCAAATTCAACAAAGCAAAACCCTAAAAAGATTATGCAAAGGCTCAGATTGGTTCGGATATGATGAACTAACCCTAAATTTTTTTTTGTGGCTTTTTCGTGGACTATAGGTATGAAGAACAGACTCGATCTAAACTACGAAAAACTGGAAAATCTCACCGAGCAACCTGGAAATCTGATACCACTTGATAGAGGCAAAGGTGTCCCGTCTTTCGATGAGATGATGGATTTCGCTTTGGTGGAAGTCGACTTTGACGATCCGACTACGAACGTGCGAGGACGTCGTGCCTTAGCAATCGCTAAACCAACTCCGAGAGGTTATTGACCACGCCGGAGCACGATCAACCTGACCACGAGGGTCTGTTTCCTGCGAGCAAACGAAGAACAAGCAAGAAACTGAGATTGCAATCTGGATATTGCGAATATAAGATGAAAGCTTTATTGATCAAGGTGGGGTTCTGTGACGCCTTTGTCTGGTCGTTGAACACAAACGAAGTACGCGAAGTTGCAGCTATGGCGAACTTTTAATCTAAACAAAACCCAAAGTCTAAACGGTGCCCTAAGGGCTGTATATATGGAGGAAGAGAGGGGGAATTTCGTGGCCCTTGGTGGAGGGGTCCGAAATCAACCCTATCTCTTGTTTCCCCACACATACGGACTCTAAAAATAGCCTATACTTATGTATTTCGAAATTACATGGGCCTGGCCCAATAAAAAGGTGACGCAGCACCTATAATAGCCTCGGGACGAAATTTATGAAGTGGCATCTTGTATATTTCGTCCAAGGCTTCATGCACCCATTATGGTGGCTTCAAAGTCCTGAAATCATCACTTGTAACTCCGTTCTTGTTCCCCTTGCGCATGGCATCATCTCCATGCTTGTTCTTGCTCCAATGTTCATCCTTCTCCAAGCTAGGCCCTTCATTTGTAAGCAAAACAAATGTATCCAATTTAGGCAGCATCATATTCTCAAGAACATTAGAATCATTACCAAGAAACGAAAGTACCTGATAATTTAATTGGCGTGCGCGAGCTCTAGTAATTGGTCCTGTATATGTAACAGTAGGGGCTGTGGGTGTAACAATGGTATTGATGTCCTCATCAATCAATACCATTGTTACACCCACAGCCCCTACTGTTACATATACGGGACCAATTACTAGAGCTCGCGCACGCCAATTAAATTACCAGGTACTTTCGTTTCTTGGTAATGATTCTAATGTTCATGAGAATATGCTGCTGCCTAAATTGGATACATTTGTTTTGCTTACAAATGAAGGGCCTAGCTTGGAGAAGGATGAACATTGGAGCAAGAACACGCATGGAGTTGATGGCATGCGCAAGGGGATCAAGAACGGAGTTACAAGTGATGATTTCAGGACTTTGAAGCCACCATAAGGAGTGCATGAAGCCTTGGACGAAATATACAAGATGCCACTTCATAATATTCGTCCATAGGCTATTCTAGGTACTGCGTCACCTTATTATTGGGCCAGGCCCATGTAATTTCGAAATACATAAGTATAGGCTATTTTTAGAGTCCGTATGTGTGGGGAAACAAGAGATAGGGTTGATTTCGGACCCCTCCACCAAGGGCCACGAAATTCCCCCTCTCTTCCTCCATATATACAGCCCTTAGGGCACCGTTTAGAATTTGGGTTTTGTTTAGATTAAAAGTTCGCCATAGCTGCAACTTCGCGTACTTCGTTTGTGTTCAACGACCAGACAAAGGCGTCACAGAACCCCACCTTGATCAATAAAGCTTTCATCTTATATTCGCAATATCCAGATTGCAATCTTAGTTTCTTGCTTGTTCTTCGTTTGCTCGCAGGAAACAGACCCTCGTGGTCAGGTTGATCGTGCTCCGGCGTGGTCAATAACCTCTCGGAGTTGGTTTAGCGATTGCTAAGGCGCGACGTCCTCGCACGTTCGTAGTCGGATCGTCAAAGTCGTCTCCACCAAATCGATAGTTATCATCTCATCGAAAGATCGGGACACCCCGCCTCTATCAAGTGGTATCAGATTTCCAGGTTGCTCGGTGAGATTTTACAGTTTTTCATAGTTTAGATCGAGTCTGTTCTTCATACCTACAGTCCACGAAAAAGCCAAAAAAATAGGGTTAGTTCATCCCAACCGAACCAATCTGAGCCTTTGCATAATCTTTTCTGTATTTGCTTTGTTGAATTTGCGGTTGCATCGTCGTGTCCAGTTGCTGGTCTTAGCATCTAGTCTTTTAGAGTTTCGAGTTCTGTTCACAGGTTGTCACGTCGCCGCTGCCATATATCACCACCGCATCATCATCGTCGCTGTTGCCATATACCGCCACCACATATTCACCGCCAATCCGATTCCATATACGCCACCACATATCCGCCGCCATCACGCTAATCCGAGTTCACCTGCAACATATATCCGCCAACTATCCGTGTTCCACCAGATTCATCTCCGCCACCAGTCCGAGTTCCATCAGATTCATCTCCGCCACCAGTCCTAGTCCGAGTCCAGTAATTGTTGCATTGTTCTTGATTTCCAGATCACGCGATACTCCGAGTCGTGACAAAGAAGGACTCCCCAACTTCCGAGCCACCCGCAGAAGAAAAATAGTTCCAGTTTCAAAAAAAAAACTAAGTCTAGAAAATTCTGGCTAGGCAGTTTTTAGACCATTTGTAGACTTTTTCGAAATTTTTTTTGTTGCGGAACAAAAAAAAAGAGGAAAAAAAAGTGCAAAAAAAAAGAAGAGAAAAAAATTCAGAGTGTGCTCCTCCCTTGTTTACGTGTCGCGCCGTGATTTTGTTGGTGTTCTAGGCTCGCGTCTCTAGCACAGTCTAGCCTAGGACCAGCACAGTACCGTCGTTGAGCGTTTATTCAACTTTGCATCTCTGAATTGATTATTGCTGACCCTTTTTGCTACCATATTATAAGCCTTCCCAGCTCCACATACATCTACGTCGTGCGTTTGACTCTCCCTGGTAATCGCTTTATCCAAGCTTTGAGAGTTTTTGACTACAACGGTTGCCGATCACCGCCTGCTGCTGGGTAAGAACTGGTAAGAATTTGAGATTTGCTTCACGGATTTGTGACACCCACCACCACCTCTTGTTAGTAGTCTGTAGGATCATATTCTTGTGTGTTTCTATTGCTGCTAACCATGCCAGGATCACAAGCCGACGAGACTGACTGGGAGAACATGACGAATAAGGATTTGCATGATAAATTTCAGCAAATGATAAGTGGACAGGTGCAAGATGTGCTAAACAGATTTGAAGAGGCCATGGAGAAGATAGATGGCATGGAGAAGACGTTCGAAACAAAGCTCGATAACAAGTTTAATGAATTGCTCGCGCGTCTTCCACCACCACCACCCGCTGCACCTAACGCACCTCTCCAACGACAACAACAACAACAACGCATCCTTTCGAATCAGTATGGACGAGCGAAGCGTGTTCCTATTGAGGATGGCCAAACTTCTGGTGCTGCTGTTCATGTTGTTGATGCTTCTTTGGCCCCTGCTACTGCTGCCGCTGGTACCCAGGAGGATGATGAGGATGTGGGCGATTATGAGGATGAGGTTGATCAAAATCAGCACTATGTGCAGCCACCAGCACCACCACCACCAGGTCGACCTCAGGTATATATTCGTAATGGTAGGCCTGCACCACCACCTCAGGTACGAGATGATGTCCATATTCCTAAACTGAAATTGAATATTCCACCATTTGAGGGTAGATATGTTCCTGATATATATCTTACTTGGGAGTTAGAAACTGAACAACGTTTTACATGTTTACAATATCCCGAGGAGAGACGGGTTGCTGCTGCTGTTTGTGCTTTCACTAATTTTGCATGTGTATGGTGGTCTGAACATTGTAGATTATATCCTATTCCCGCTACTTGGGCTGCTTTGAAAACTGCTATGCGTACTCGTTGGGTTCCACCATATTATCAACGTGAATTGCTTCAAAAATTACAGCGCTTAAGACAAGGAAAAAATTCTGTAGAAGAATATTATCAGGAATTACAAACTGGCATGATTAGATGTGGTATTGTTGAGGAGAATGAAGCTATGCTTGCACGTTTTCTGGGTGGATTAAATAGAGAGATTCAGACCATTCTAGATTATAAGGAGTATACTAATATCACTCGTTTATTCCATCTTGCTTGTAAAGCTGAACGTGAAGTGCAGGATCGACAGGCATTGGCGCGGACTAACTTTTCTGCAGGTCGACCTTCATCATGGACACCACGTGCATCATCTACTTCCACACGTTCTGCTACACCGGCGCCTCCGTCGGCTGCCACCTCCAACCGTGATACAATAAAGCAGGCACAATCACCACTATCTGCCAAGAGCACATCTTCTGGGCCTGCAAAGAGCTCTTCTTCATCCATGGCATCAACAGGGCAAACACATGATATTATTTGTCGACGTTGCAAGGGTGGAGGTCATTATGCGAGAGAATGCCCCTCTAAGCGTGTGATGATTGTTACTGAGGATGGTGGGTATGAGTCCGCTAGTGACTATGATGAGGAGACTTTGGCTCTTATTACACGTGACGAACACGGTGGAGAAGATTCTGATCATGAGACGCAATACATGGCTCCTGAAGATGCTGACAGGTATGAATGTTTAGTTGCTCAACGTGTTTTGAGTGTGCAGGTTACACAAGCTGAGCAAAATCAGAGGCATAATTTGTTCCATACAAAGGGAGTTGTGAAGGAACGTTCTGTTCGCGTGATCATAGATGGAGGGAGTTGCAACAACTTGGCTAGCATGGAGATGGTGGAGAAGCTATCTCTCACCACAAGACCACATCCACATCCTTACTACATCCAATGGTTCAACAACAGCGGCAAGGTTAAGGTAACACGTACTGTTCGTGTGCATTTTAGTATCTCTACATATGCTGATTATGTTGATTGTGATGTGGTACCTATGCAAGCATGTTCCTTATTACTTGGTAGACCATGGCAATTTGATAAAAATTCTATTCACCATGGTAGAAACAATCAGTATACTCTTGTTCATAAGGATAAAAATATTACTTTGCTTCCTATGACTCCTGATTCCATTTTGAAAGATGATCTTAATAGAGCTAATAAAGCAAAACAGGAGAAAACTAAGAGTGAAAATCAGATTGTGGCAAAAGAATTTGAGCAACAAATGCAGCCTAATAATAATAAACAATCTAGTGTTGCTTCTGAAATTAAATTGAATAGTGCATGTTTACTTGCCACCAAATCTAATATTGATGATCTAGATTTTAGCAAATCTGTTTGCTATGCTTTTGTGTGCAAAGAGGCATTATTTTCATTCGAGGACGTGCCTTCCTCTTTGCCTCCTGCTGTCACTAACATTTTGCAGGAGTTCGCTGACGTCTTTCCACAAGACGTGCCACCGGGATTACCACCTATTCGCGGGATTGAGCATCAAATTGACTTAATTCCCGGTGCATCATTACCCAACCGTGCACCATACCGTACCAATCCAGAGGAGACGAAGGAGATTATGCGTCAAGTACAAGAACTGCTCGACAAAGGTTATATACGCGAATCCCTTAGTCCTTGTGCTGTTCCTATCATTTTAGTGCCGAAAAAGGATGGTACGTCGCGTATGTGCGTTGATTGTAGAGGCATTAATAATATTACTATTCGTTATCGTCATCCTATTCCTAGGCTAGATGATATGCTTGATGAATTGAGTGGCTCTACAATATTCTCCAAAGTTGATTTGCGTAGTGGATACCATCAAATTCGTATGAAATTGGGAGATGAATGGAAAACAGCATTTAAAACTAAGTTTGGATTATATGAGTGGTTAGTCATGCCTTTTGGGTTAACTAATGCACCTAGTACTTTCATGAGGTTAATGAACGAAGTTTTACGTGCTTTCATTGGACGATTTGTGGTAGTTTACTTTGATGACATATTGATTTATAACAAATCTTTGGAGGAACATTTGGAACATTTACGTGCTATTTTTATTGCTCTACGTGATGCACGTTTGTTTGGTAACCTTGGAAAGTGCAACTTTTGCACCGACCGAGTATCTTTTCTTGGCTATGTTGTTACTCCACAGGGAATTGAAGTTGATAAAGCCAAAATTGAAGCTATTGAGAGTTGGCCCCAGCCCAAAACGGTCACACAAGTGAGGAGTTTCCTTGGCCTCGCTGGATTCTATAGGCGTTTTGTGAGAGATTTCAGCACCATTGCTGCACCTCTCAATGAGCTTACAAAGAAAGATGTGCCTTTTCTGTGGGGTACCGCACAGGAAGAAGCCTTCTCGGTATTGAAAGATAAGTTGACACATGCTCCTTTACTCCAACTTCCTGATTTTAATAAGACTTTTGAGCTTGAATGTGATGCTAGTGGAATTGGATTAGGAGGTGTGTTATTACAAGATGGCAAACCTGTTGCATACTTTTCTGAAAAATTGAGTGGGCCTAGTCTGAATTATTCTACTTATGATAAAGAATTATATGCTCTTGTTCGGACTTTAGAAACATGGCAACATTATTTATGGCCCAAAGAATTTGTTATACATTCTGATCATGAATCTTTGAAACATATTAAAAGTCAAGCTAAACTGAATCGTAGACATGCTAAATGGGTTGAATTCATTGAGACTTTCCCTTATGTCATTAAACACAAGAAGGGAAAAGAAAATGTTATTGCTGATGCATTGTCTCGTCGCTATACTATGCTTTCACAACTTGACTTCAAAATATTTGGTTTGGAGACCATCAAAGATCAATATGTGCATGATGCTGATTTTAAAGATGTAATGCAGAATTGTAAAGAAGGAAGAATGTGGAACAAGTTTGTCGTTAACGATGGATTTGTGTTTCGTGCTAACAAGCTATGCATTCCAGCTAGCTCCGTTCGTCTTTTGCTGTTGCAGGAGGCGCATGGGGGAGGATTAATGGGACACTTTGGCGTGAAGAAGACGGAGGACGTACTTGCTACACATTTCTTTTGGCCAAAGATGAGACGGGATGTTGAGCGTTTTGTTGCTCGCTGCACTACATGTCAAAAAGCTAAGTCACGACTCAATCCTCATGGTTTATATATGCCTTTGCCTGTACCTAGTGTTCCTTGGGAGGATATATCTATGGACTTTGTTTTAGGTTTACCTCGAACAAAGAAGGGGAGGGATAGCATATTTGTTGTCGTGGATAGATTCTCGAAAATGGCACACTTTATACCATGTCATAAAAGCGATGATGCTGTTAATGTTGCTGATTTGTTCTTTCGTGAAATTATTCGCTTGCATGGTGTGCCAAATACTATTGTTTCAGATCGTGATACTAAATTTCTTAGCCACTTTTGGAGATGTTTATGGGCTAAGTTGGGGACTAAACTGCTATTTAGTACTACTTGTCACCCCCAAACTGATGGACAAACTGAAGTAGTCAATAGAACATTGTCTACTATGCTTAGGGCTGTTTTGAAGAATAATAAGAAAATGTGGGAAGAATGCTTGCCTCATATTGAATTTGCTTATAATCGTTCATTGCATTCTACTACTAAGATGTGCCCTTTTGAAATTGTGTATGGTTTCCTACCTCGTGCACCTATTGATTTGTTGCCTCTTCCATCTTCGGAGAAGGTTAATTTTGATGCTAAAGAACGTTCTGAATTGATTTTAAAAATGCATGAGTTAACTAAGGAAAACATTGAGCGTATGAATGCTAAATATAAACTTGCTGGAGATAAGGGTAGAAAACATGTTGTGTTTGCACCTGGAGATCTTGTTTGGTTACATTTGCGTAAAGATAGATTTCCTAATTTGCGCAAATCAAAGCTAATGCCACGTGCTGATGGTCCCTTTAAGGTGTTAGAGAAAATAAATGATAATGCATATAAACTTGAGCTGCCTGCAGATTTTGGGGTTAGTCCCACTTTTAACATTGCAGATTTGAAGCCTTATTTGGGTGAGGAAAATGAGCTTCCGTCGAGGACGACTTCATTTCAAGAAGGGGAGGATGATGAGGACATCAATACCATTGTTACACCCACAGCCCCTACTGCTACATATACTGGACCAATTACTAGAGCTCGCGCACGCCAATTAAATTATCAGGTACTTTCGTTTCTTGGTAATGATTCTAATGTTCATGAGAATATGATGCTGCCTAAATTGGATACATTTGTTTTGCTTACAAATGAAGGGCCTAGCTTGGAGAAGGATGGACATTGGAGCAAGAGCAAGCATGGAGATGATGCCATGCGCAAGGGGAACCAGAACGGAGTTACAAGTGATGATTTCAGGACTTTGAAGCCACCATAAGAGTGCATGAAGCCTTGGACGAAATATACAAGATGCCACTTCATAAATTTCGTCCAGAGGCTATTATAGGTGCTGCGTCACCTTTTTATTGGGCCAGGCCCATGTAATTTCGAAATACATAAGTATAGGCTATTTTTAGAGTCCGTATGTGTGGGGAAACAAGAGATAGGGTTGATTTCGGACCCCTCCACCAAGGGCCACGAAATTCCCCCTCTCTTCCTCCACATATACAGCCCTTAGGGCACCGTTTAGACTTTGGGTTTTGTTTAGATTAAAAGTTCGCCATAGCTGCAACTTCGCGTACTTCGTTTGTGTTCAACGACCAGACAAAGGCGTCACAGAACCCCACCTTGATCAATAAAGCTTTCATCTTATATTCGCAATATCCAGATTGCAATCTTAGTTTCTTGCTTGTTCTTCGTTTGCTCGCAGGAAACAGACCCTCGTGGTCAGGTTGATCGTGCTCCGGCGTGGTCAATAACCTCTCGGAGTTGGTTTAGCGATTGCTAAGGCGCGACGTCCTCACACGTTCGTAGTCGGATCGTCAAAGTCGACTTCCACCAAAGCGATTTCCATCATCTCATCGAAAGACGGGACACCTTAGCCTCTATCAAAAGTTGATTTGCGTAGTGGATACCATCAAATTCGTATGAAATTGGGAGATGAATGGAAAACAGCATTTAATCCTAAGTTTGGATTATATGAGTGGTTAGTCATGCCTTTTGGGTTAACTAATGCACCTAGTACTTTCATGAGATTAATGAACGAAGTTTTACGTGCTTTCATTGGACGATTTGTGGTAGTCTATTTTGATGATATACTGATTTATAGCAAATCTTTGGAAGAACATTTGGAACATTTATGTGCTGTTTTTAATGCTCTACGTGATGCACGTTTGTTTGGTAACCTTGGGAAGTGCACCTTTTGCACCGACCGAGTATCTTTTCTTGGCTATATTGTTACTCCACAGGGAGTTGAAGTTGATAAAGCCAAGATTGAAGCTATTGAGAGTTGGCCGCAGCCCAAAACGGTCACACAAGTGAGGAGTTTCCTTGGCCTCGCTGGTTTCTATAGGCGTTTTTTGAGAGATTTCAGCACCATTGCTGCACCTCTCAACGAGCTTACAAAGAAGGATGTGCCTTTTGTTTGGGGTACCGCACAGGAAGAAGCCTTCACGGTATTGAAAGCTAAGTTGACACATGCTCCTTTACTCCAACTTCCTGATTTTAATAAGACTTTTGAGCTTGAATGTGATGCTAGTGGAATTGGATTAGGAGGTGTGTTATTACAAGATGGCAAACCTGTTGCATACTTTTCTGAAAAATTGAGTGGGCCTAGTTTGAACTATTCTACTTATGATAAAGAATTATATGCTCTTGTTCGGACTTTAGAGACATGGCAACATTATTTATGGCCCAAAGAATTTGTTATACATTCTGATCATGAATCTTTGAAACATATTAAAAGTCAAGCTAAACTGAATCGTAGACATGCTAAATGGGTTGAATTCATTGAGACTTTCCCTTATGTCATTAAACACAAGAAGGGTAAAGAAAATGTTATTGCTGATGCATTGTCTCGTCGTTATACTATGCTTTCACAACTTGACTTTAAAATATTTGGTTTGGAGACCATCAAAGATCAATATGTGCATGATGTTGAATTTAGCGATGTATTGCAGAATTGTAAAGAAGGTAGAACATGGAACAAGTTCGTCGTTAACGATGGATTTGTGTTTCGTGCTAACAAGCTATGCATTCCAGCTAGCTCCGTTCGTCTTTGTTGTTGCAGGAGGCGCATGGAGGAGGATTAATGGGACACTTTGGCGTGAAGAAGACGGAAGACGTACTTGCTACACATTTCTTTTGGCCAAAGATGAGACGGGATGTTGAGCATTTTATTGCTCGATGCACTACATGTCAAAAAGCTAAGTCACGACTCAATCCTCATGGTTTATATATGCCTTTGCCTGTACCTAGTGTTCCTTGGGAGGATATATTTATGGACTTTGTTTTAGGTTTACCTCGAACAAAGAAGGGGAGGGATAGCATATTTGTTGTCGTGGATAGATTCTCGAAAATGGCACACTTTATACCATGTCATAAAAGCGATGATGCTGTAATGTTGCTGATTTGTTCTTTCGTGAAATTATTCGCTTGCATGGTGTGCCAAATACTATTGTTTCAGATCGTGATACTAAATTTCTTAGCCACTTTTGGAGATGTTTATGGGCTAAGTTGGGGACTAAACTGCTTTTTAGTACTACTTGTCATCCCCAAACTGATGGACAAACTGAAGTAGTCAATAGAACATTGTCTACTATGCTTAGGGCAGTTTTGAAGAATAATAAGAAAATGTGGGAAGAATGCTTGCCTCATATTGAATTTGCTTATAATCGTTCATTGCATTCTACTACTAAGATGTGCCCTTTTGAAAATGTGTATGGTTTCCTACCTCGTGCACCTATTGATTTGTTGCCTCTTCCATCTTCGGAGAAGGTTAATTTTGATGCTAAAGAACGTTCTAAATTGATTTTAAAAATGCATGAGTTAACTAAGGAAAACATTGAGCGTATGAATGCTAAATATAAACTTGCTGGAGATAAGGGTAGAAAACATGTTGTGTTTGCACCTGGAGATCTTGTTTGGTTACATTTGTGTAAAGATAGATTTCCTAATTTGCGCAAATGAAAGCTAATGCCACGTGCTGATGGTCCTTTTAAGGTGTTAGAGAAAATAAATGATAATGCATATAAACTTGAACTACCTGCAGATTTTGGGGTTAGTCCCACTTTTAACATTGCAGATTTGAAGCCTTATTTGGGTGAGGAAGATGAGCTTCCGTCGAGGACGACTTCATTTCAAGAAGGGGAGGATGATGAGGACATCAATACCATTGTTACACCCACAGCCCCTACTGTTACATATAAAGGACCAATTACTAGAGCTCGCGCACGCCAATTAAATTATCAGGTACTTTCGTTTCTTGGTAATGATTCTAATGTTCATGAGAATATGATGCTGCCTAAATTGGATACATTTGTTTTGCTTACAAATGAAGGGCCTAGCTTGGAGAAGGATGAACATTGGAGCAAGAACAAGCATGGAGATGATGCCATGCGCAAGGGGAACAAGAACGGAGTTACAAGTGATGATTTCAGGACTTTGAAGCCACCATAAGGAGTGCATGAAGCCTTGGACAAAATATACAAGATGCCACTTCATAATATTCGTCCATAGGCTATTTTAGGTGCTGCGTCACCTTATTATTGGGCCAGGCCCATGTAATTTCGAGATACTTAAGTATAGGCTAATTTTAGAGTCCGTATGTGTGGGGAAACAAGAGTTAGGGTTGGTTTCGGACCCCACCCTCAAGGGCCACAAAATTCCCTCCTCTTCCTCCATATATACAGCCCTTAGGGCACCGTTTAGACTTTGGGTTTTGTTTAGATTAAAAGTTCGCCATAGCTGCAACTTCGCGTACTTCGTTTGTGTTCAACGACCAGACAAAGGCGTCACAGAACCCCACCTTGATCAATAAAGCTTTCATCTTATATTCGCAATATCCAGATTGCAATCTCAGTTTCTTGCTTGTTCTTCGTTTGCTCGCAGGAAACAGACCCTCGTGGTCAGGTTGATCGTGCTCTGGCGTGGTCAATAACCTCTCGGAGTTGGTTTAGCGATTGCTAAGGCGCGACGTCCTCGCGCGCTCGTAGTCGGATTGTCAAAGTCGACTTCCACCAAAGCGAAATCCACCATCTCATCGAAAGACGGGACACCTTTGCCTCTATCAAGGTTACACAAGCTGAGCAAAATCAGAGGCAAAATTTGTTCCATACAAAGGGAGTTGTGAAGGAACGTTCTGTTCGCGTGATCATAGATGGAGGGAGTTGCAACAACTTGGCTAGCATGGAGATGGTGGAGAAGCTATCTCTCACCACAAGACCACATCCACATCCTTACTACATCCAATGGTTCAACAACAGCGGCAAGGTTAAGGTAACACGTACTATTCGTGTACATTTTAGTATCTCTACATATGCTGATTATGTTGATTGTGATGTGGTACCTATGCAAGCATGTTCCTTATTACTTGGTAGACCATGGCAATTTGATAAAAATTCTATTCACCATGGTAGAAACAATCAGTATACTCTTGTTCATAAGGATAAAAATATTACTTTGCTTCCTATGACTCCTGATTCCATTTTGAAAGATGATATTAATAGAGCTAATAAAGCAAAAAGGGAGAAAACTAAGAGTGAAAATCAGATTGTGGCAAAAGAATTTGAGCAACAAATGCAGCCTAATAATAATAAACAATCTAGTGTTGCTTCTGAAATTAAATTGAAAAGTGCATGTTTACTTGCCACCAAATCTGATATTGATGATCTAGATTTTAGCAAATCTGTTTGCTATGCTTTTGTGTGCAAAGAGGCATTATTTTCATTCGAGGACGTGCCTTCCTCTTTGCCTCCTGCTGTCACTAACATTTTGCAGGAGTTCGCTGACGTCTTTCCACAAGACGTGCCACCGGGATTACCACCTATTCGCGGGATTGAGCATCAAATTGACTTAATTCCCGTGCTTCACTGCCAAACCGTGCGCCATACCGTACCAATCCAGCGGAGACGAAGGAGATTATGCGTCAAGTACAAGAGCTTCTCGACAAAGGTTATATACGCGAATCCCTTAGTCCTTGTGCTGTTCCTATCATTTTAGTGCCGAAAAAGGATGGTACGTCGCGTATGTGCGTTGATTGTAGAGGCATTAATAATATTACTATTCATTATCGTCATCCTATTCCTAGGCTAGATGATATGCTTGATGAATTGAGTGGCTCTACAATATTCTCCAAAGTTGATTTGCGTAGTGGATACCATCAAATTCGTATGAAATTGGGAGATGAATGGAAAACAGCATTTAAAACTAAGTTTGGATTATATGAGTGGTTAGTCATGCCTTTTGGGTTAACTAATGCACCTAGTACTTTCATGAGGTTAATGAACGAAGTTTTACGTGCTTTCATTGGACGATTTGTGGTAGTTTACTTTGATGACATATTGATTTATAGCAAATCTTTGGAGGAACATTTGGAACATTTACGTGCTGTTTTTATTGCTCTACGTGATGCACGTTTGTTTGGTAACCTTGGAAAGTGCACCTTTTGCACCGACCGAGTATCTTTTCTTGGCTATGTTGTTACTCCACAGGGAATTGAAGTTGATAAAGCCAAAATTGAAGCTATTGAGAGTTGGCCACAGCCCAAAACGGTCACACAAGTGAGGAGTTTCCTTGGCCTCGCTGGATTCTATAGGCGTTTTGTGAGAGATTTCAGCACCATTGCTGCACCTCTCAATGAGCTTACAAAGAAAGATGTGCCTTTTCTGTGGGGTACCGCACAGGAAGAAGCCTTTACGGTATTGAAAGATAAGTTGACACATGCTCCTTTACTCCAACTTCCTGATTTTAATAAGACTTTTGAGCTTGAATGTGATGCTAGTGGAATTGGATTAGGAGGTGTGGTATTACAAGATGGCAAACCTGTTGCATACTTTTCTGAAAAATTGAGTGGGCCTAGTCTGAATTATTCTACTTATGATAAAGAATTATATGCTCTTGTTCGGACTTTAGAAACATGGCAACATTATTTATGGCCCAAAGAATTTGTTATACATTCTGATCATGAATCTTTGAAACATATTAAAAGTCAAGCTAAACTGAATCGTAGACATGCTAAATGGGTTGAATTCATTGAGACTTTCCCTTATGTCATTAAACACAAGAAGGGAAAAGAAAATGTTATTGCTGATGCATTGTCTCGTCGCTATACTATGCTTTCACAACATGACTTCAAAATATTTGGTTTGGAGACCATCAAAGATCAATATGTGCATGATGCTGATTTTAAAGATGTAATGCAGAATTGTAAAGAAGGAAGAATGTGGAACAAGTTTGTCGTTAACGATGGATTTGTGTTTCGTGCTAACAAGCTATGCATTCCAGCTAGCTCCGTTCGTCTTTTGCTGTTGCAGGAGGCGCATGGGGGAGGATTAATGGGACACTTTGGCGTGAAGAAGACGGAGGACGTACTTGCTACACATTTCTTTTGGCCAAAGATGAGACGGGATGTTGAGCGTTTTGTTGCTCGCTGCACTACATGTCAAAAAGCTAAGTCACGACTCAATCCTCATGGTTTATATATGCCTTTGCCTGTACCTAGTGTTCCTTGGGAGGATATATCTATGGACTTTGTTTTAGGTTTACCTCGAACAAAGAAGGGGAGGGATAGCATATTTGTTGTCGTGGATAGATTCTCGAAAATGGCACACTTTATACCATGTCATAAAAGCGATGATGCTGTTAATGTTGCTGATTTGTTCTTTCGTGAAATTATTCGCTTGCATGGTGTGCCAAATACTATTGTTTCAGATCGTGATACTAAATTTCTTAGCCACTTTTGGAGATGTTTATGGGCTAAGTTGGGGACTAAACTGTTATTTAGTACTACTTGTCACCCCCAAACTGATGGACAAACTGAAGTAGTCAATAGAACATTGTCTACTATGCTTAGGGCTGTTTTGAAGAATAATAAGAAAATGTGGGAAGAATGCTTGCCTCATATTGAATTTGCTTATAATCGTTCATTGCATTCTACTACTAAGATGTGCCCTTTTGAAATTGTGTATGGTTTCCTACCTCGTGCACCTATTGATTTGTTGCCTCTTCCATCTTCGGAGAAGGTTAATTTTGATGCTAAAGAACGTTCTGAATTGATTTTAAAAATGCATGAGTTAACTAAGGAAAACATTGAGCGTATGAATGCTAAATATAAACTTGCTGGAGATAAGGGTAGAAAACATGTTGTGTTTGCACCTGGAGATCTTGTTTGGTTACATTTGCGTAAAGATAGATTTCCTAATTTGCGCAAATCAAAGCTAATGCCACGTGCTGATGGTCCCTTTAAGGTGTTAGAGAAAATAAATGATAATGCATATAAACTTGAGCTGCCTGCAGATTTTGGGGTTAGTCCCACTTTTAACATTGCAGATTTGAAGCCTTATTTGGGTGAGGAAAATGAGCTTCCGTCGAGGACGACTTCATTTCAAGAAGGGGAGGATGATGAGGACATCAATACCATTGTTACACCCACAGCCCCTACTGCTACATATACTGGACCAATTACTAGAGCTCGCGCACGCCAATTAAATTATCAGGTACTTTCGTTTCTTGGTAATGATTCTAATGTTCATGAGAATATGATGCTGCCTAAATTGGATACATTTGTTTTGCTTACAAATGAAGGGCCTAGCTTGGAGAAGGATGGACATTGGAGCAAGAGCAAGCATGGAGATGATGCCATGCGCAAGGGGAACCAGAACGGAGTTACAAGTGATGATTTCAGGACTTTGAAGCCACCATAAGAGTGCATGAAGCTTTGGACGAAATATACAAGATGCCACTTCATAAATTTCGTCCAGAGGCTATTATAGGTGCTGCGTCACCTTTTTATTGGGCCAGGCCCATGTAATTTCGAAATACATAAGTATAGGCTATTTTTAGAGTCCGTATGTGTGGGGAAACAAGAGATAGGGTTGATTTCGGACCCCTCCACCAAGGGCCACGAAATTTCCCCTCTCTTCCTCCATATATACAGCCCTTAGGGCACCGTTTAGACTTTGGGTTTTGTTTAGATTAAAAGTTCGCCATAGCTGCAACTTCGCGTACTTCGTTTGTGTTCAACGACCAGACAAAGGCGTCACAGAACCCCACCTTGATCAATAAAGTTTTCATCTTATATTCGCAATATCCAGATTGCAATCTCAGTTTCTTGCTTGTTCTTCGTTTGCTCGCAGGAAACAGACCCTCGTGGTCAGGTTGATCGTGCTCCGGCGTGGTCAATAACCTCTCGGAGTTGGTTTAGCGATTGCTAAGGCGCGACGTCCTCGCACGTTCGTAGTCGGATCGTCAAAGTCGACTTCCACCAAAGCGAAATCCATCATCTCATCGAAAGACGGGACACCTTTGCCTCTATCATACACCGTTACGGAGTCCCCCACAGCATCATCACCGACAACGGCACGAACTTCACAGCCGACGAGGTTAAGTCATGGTGCAAAAATATGGGCATCAAGCTCGACTATGCGTCAGTCTATCACCCTCAAACGAACGGTCAAGTGGAAAGAGCAAATGGTCTAATAATGAGCGGCATTAAACCCAGACTAGTGAGGTCACTCACCAAATCCGACACACAATGGGTCGAGGAGCTCGACTCCGTACTCTGGGGGCTGCGGACAACGCCCAACCGTACTACCGGATTCACACCATTCTTTATGGTATACGGCGCAGAGGCAGTCTTGCCCTGTGACATTATTCATGACTCACCTCGAGTGCGCATGTATGAGGAAAGAGAAGCCGAGCTTGATCGGCAGGACAGCTTGGACACATTGGACGAAGAACGCGACGTCGCGAAGGCTCGTTCCGCATTCTATCAGCAGCAGGCCCGAAGATATCAAAGCAGAGAAGTACGGGCCAAGACTTACAACATTGGTGAACTAGTTCTACGCCTGCCGGACAAGAAAAAGGACAAGCTCAAGCCCAAATGGGAGGGTCCCTTCATCATCGATCAAGTACTGACCGGCGGAGCGTACTGTCTACGAAATGCGTCGGATAACCGACTCGAGCCGAACCCATGGAACGCAGCCCGCCTCCGACGATTCTATGCCTAGCGCCGGACTAAGAGTTCGTCCCCTTCCCCCGTCCAAACTTTTACACTTCGGCTGTCTTTTGTTTCTCTTTTTATCCTTTTTTATTTAAAAAAAACCCTCCCGGGCCTATTTTTTGCATTCTTTGCATACGCATGATGTGCTATCCGCACTCATTATTCCTGGGGGCTTCTTTTACAGAAGCTCAAGTATACGCATGATGTGCTATCCGCACTCATTATTCCTGGGGGCTTCTTTTACAGAAGCCTAATTATACGGGTTTTATACCCATCACATGTGTCAAGCTTCCACATGTACCTTTTATTCGCCATTATATGCATCGATATGACTTAAGTTTTGGCCAAGCTGGGTTGCCTGGCTCCTGTGCTTACCCCTACGTTCCCGATTGTTCGGCTAGGAGGTAAAGGGAGCACCTCTGCGATTGTTACTGCCGGGTCAGCCGGATGTGTACCTCAGACTGGGTGAAGCCGAAAGCTAGCGTTCTTAAGGGAATATTCGGTCGGTGACTTAAAAGATGACTTTTTACCTATTTACCTATCTGCCCCCAGATGTTTTACTGCTTTCTTTGCAGTCCGGACATGCACTTTAGGGCATGCCTCCCAGCGAAAGGAACCCTTAACGGAACTATTCTCCCTGGAAGATGTTTCTTACTAACCATGTAATATAACATAACTAGTTGGGCACTTGTCTGATAAAGCACTAATGACCCCTACGCCTGGTCTCCATGCATACCACGGTTGTTTCTTAACCAAAAAGGTATTCGGACACACTCCGGACTCTAGGGTCCCGAGGTCGAAGCGAAAAGGTCGGCAAAGACAAACGATCTACAATCCGGCTAGAAGGCATTTCACATGTCACTTTAAAGGATAACATACATTGTCAAATTTATTGATTGTATTCCTCCTCAATCCCGTCTAACAGGCTGTCTAATTTACAGTCCTGTTGGGAAAATTTAGCAGCCAACTCTACTTGGCTATACACTAAACTCACAGGGATCTCCTTCCCGTCGGGCCCCACTGGTCCAACTTCGGCCATATGGTTGGGATCTGCCCTCTTGTACCGCGTCTTCACCATGGCCCAAGCCTCCCTCGCACCTTGACGGCAAGCCGAAATCTTCCACAAACGGAAGCGCTGCCGCACTCCCTGCAGCTTCTCCGCAAGCTCCCCGAGGCTCTCAGGTAGGGTGAGGGCTGGCCATAAAGCCTGAACGACGCCGCTCATTGCCTGCCGAACTCGTTCGAGTAGTTGCAACAGTTCGGGAAGTTGATCACCCATTGATATGGGCATCTCCTCTGCAGGACGACCCGTGAGTATACCTACAAGACATATCATGTCAAAACGCTTCCTCGCCGGACTCTTCTTTTCAAAAGAGTTCGCTCAAGCACTTACTATAAATGCTGCGACGAAGCCGCTGGTTCTCCTTAACGGAGCCGGACAGCTTGGCCTATACGCCTTTTAGCTCTTCTCCGAGCTTGGCGTTGGCAACTTGGAGCTTGTTCCTTTCCTGCTGAACTCTATTCAGCACACTCTCGCCGGCCTTTAGCTGGCGTAGCAATGCTTGCCTGTCCGGATCTTGTCCGGCGGTACCTGCAAATGTCATTATTAGACTCGCGCGCACGCCGCACAGCGCTTGTATTTATAAAAATGTGTTACCAGGAGGGGTCTTTCCGTCTCCTCCCGCGGCAGCAAGTGCGGCCTCAAGTTGGGCCTTGCAATCTTGCAGCTCCCGAGACAGCTGGGCGTTCTTCTCGTTAAGTGCCTGAAATTTACAATGATCCTTAAATCAGTTAGCATAACTAATTTAAGTCTCGGGGGCTACTGGTATATACAACCATTAAAATTTCCTTACCCGTATGTCTTTCACATACTGCTCCGTGGCTCTGGTAAAACCATTTTGAGCAGCACGGAGATGCGCGTCCCCTGCGTTAAAGGCATCCAATGCCTCAGGGGAAAAGCACGTTTCTTGAAATACTGTCCGGCGGCGCCTATGGTTCATGGTGCTCTCCACCTCAGACTTGGTGGCGGACAGTCTGTCGGTATCCTCCGTTGGAGAAGGATCCGGCTCGCGTCTTGCGCTTGCCTCCCCCTCCAGGCCGGGCACTGGGGCCTGGCCGGTGTTGGTCGGATTGGCAATTCCTGCGCTCGCAGTCCGGCGAGTGCTTTTTCTCCTACAGAAATCATGGGCACTTAGACGTTTTCTCGGAACGTTGCTCTAAAAATTCAAATACGAGCTATACCCTTGCGGTGACGTTTCCGTCCGCACTGCGCTCCTTTTCCGCCTGCTGGTTCGGACTGACCTCTGTTGGTCGGCCGCCGCGGCCTCGGCTTCCTGCCGTAAAGGCGCTTCCTGCAAAATACCATCGTTCGCGAAGGTCAGAAATGAGCAGGGATGAGATAATGGTGTCCGGACTTCGGTCGCAGTCACCTGGGAAGCCGGACTCAGTCCGGGGTAGTCCGCCGTAATGGCGACCAAAGCATTGTCTATGCTGAGCTGGTGATACACCCCGTCGATCAGCTCCACCTCAATATCCGGGTCCTCTTCGGAGGCCGGACCCAGGGATCCTTCTGGATCCTCGGGTTGCGAAGCAGGACTTACCATGTCCTCCACAATCCGGCGTAGACCCTGCGCCGAAGACATAATGTAAGAAGCTTAAACTTCGAAAGCATGGGCTGGGCCCTTCAAGGTGTTCACTTACCCATCCTCTGGGGTTGATCATGGAAAACCCATTCAAAGGGTTCGTTCGAAGGAAATCCTCCTTCTCCCCCTTGTACAGACTGGACAGGATCTTCACCAGATCCTCGGTCGACTCCGGCCCTTTGCGGCCATGCCGGGTAGCATCGTCTTCCCCGTTAAAATCCCACATGGGGTGGCCTCTGTATTGCAGTGGTTGTACCCCTCGCTTGATGCATGTCGCCATGACTCCGATCATGGTCAAGCCGGAATGAGCCATTAATCTTATCCGGCCCATCAAATAATGGACGCTCTTGTCTTCCTCCAATCGGGGGCTCCGCGGGCGCCAGCTGAGGCGTTTCCTCAAGGGAGCAGCACTAAACTCCGGGAGGCCGATCCGGACTGGGTCTGGCAGCGGAGCGTCTTCTATATAAAACCATTCCGAGGGCCAGTCTTCGGACGCCCTCTTGGGAGTGCCGGATAGGTATCCGGTCCCGGCGATGCGCCATATTTCGGCGCCGCCCACTTGATATATGGACCGCTGGTAAGAACGGGGTACGGGGCAAAACAGCCTCTTCCACAATGCGAAATGGGGCTCAATGCCCAGGAATAGCTCGCAAAGAGCTACGTAGCCCGCGATATGCAGCACAGAGGCGGGCGTAAGGTGGTGGAGCTGGAGTCCGTAGAACTTCAGGAGCCCTCGGAGGAACGGATGTATTGGAAATCCGAGTCCCCTCGTCAGATAAGGGACAAAACATACTCGCTCCCCCTTATTGGGGCTTGGAGTGTCCTCCGCCTGTCTCCCACCTTGATAAGTAACCAGTTCGGCCCGGACTGGGATCATAATGGCCGGAGGGAGGAATCCCCCCGTTTGGAGCTTCTCGAGCTCGTTGTGCAAAATAGAGCACCTCCTCCAACTCCCCGGCGGTGGGCTGGGAGTGCGCGAAGAAGAGCTGTGGTGACGATCCATGGTGGAATGGATTTCTAGGTCAAAGGCACTTCGATGGAGTATTCGCGGGAGGAAGATGGTGTGGTGTAGATCTGAATTCTTGCCTCTTTTATAGGCGGTTGACTCGCACAATTGGGGGGTGAAATGCAAAAAACACCCTGGCTTTTTGCATTCGTGCGACGCATGGAAGAGGGCCTTTATTTGGCGTAGAAGCCGAGGAACACAGTATTCAAGATGAAGCCGGACACTGTTTGGCAGGTACATGGAATTTGAAGGGAGAACCCGCCTTGCAACACCGAAGACTATAAACGCGCTGGACTTATTGTCATTGAAGCCTGGTTCGGGGGCTACTGAGGGAGTCCTGGACTAGGGGGTGTCCGGACAGCCGGACTATCAATATCCGCCGGACTATCAAGACTACGAAGATACAAGATTGAAGACTCTGCCCCGTGTCCGGACGGGACTTTCCTTGGCGTGGAAGGCAAGCTTGGCAATACGGATATGTAGATCTCCTACCATTGTAACCGACTCTGTGTAACCCTAGCCCTCTCCGGTATCTATATAAACCGGAGGGCTTTAGTCCGTAGGACAACATACAATCATACCATAGGCTAGCTTCTAGGGTTTAGCCTCCTTGATCTCGTGGTAGATCTACTCTTGTACTACACATATCATCAATATTAATCAAGCAGGAGTAGGGTTTTACCTCCATCGAGAGGGCCCGAACCTGGGTAAAAAACATCGTGTCCCTTGTCTCCTGTTACCATCCGCCTAGACGCACAGTTCGGGACCCCCTACCCGAGATCCGCCGGTTTTGACACCGACATGGATCTTCCCACAAGGGGGGTCTTGATGATATCCCGCGGGATCTTCTCCTAGATGGAGGTCTTGGCCTCCAATGGAGTAGTTGTCTCTCTCTCAAGAGTAGAGATAGGTAGGAGCAAAGCTCACCTAAGAATGAGCTATCACTTTGCTAACCCTAGAAAGGAGGTGGAGGAGGTCTATTTATAGCCCAAGGGGCGAAGGGGTAAGTGAGGGGCGAAGGGGTACACGGGCTTCAGCCCAAGTCACGCACGCAGGCGGGGTCCGGATGATCCGGGCGACCGTCCGGATGATCCGGCTTCGTCGAGCAGGTTCTGTTGTCTTCGGGCGCGTTAGCCGGATCGTCCGGGAGGTTGTCCGGATCATCCGGGCTCGGTCCGGATCGTCCGGCTGGGGGTCCGGATGATCCGGGCAACTCCAGTCCTGCTCCGTTCTTCTTCTTCCTTTCTTCCGTCTTCTCTTCCACGCTTCCCTCGCGGATGGCGTAGTCGTTCCTTGGCGCTTGCACTCCTCCTCGTCGATTGTAAAGTTCCGACAATACCTATGCATGCACACGGGAGAAGTGTCAAGTAGTATGCCATCTTCGAAGGGGTCAAGTGAGCACGTGTAAAGGAGATGATTCACCTTAGTGTGTGTGAAGTAGATGTCGTACGTGTCACTTGCCAAATGGGCTCTTGACATGGTGATGTCCGTAGGATGCTCCGCATCATCCCCTCCCCCTTGGGAAAGATCCGACCTCGGATAAAATTGAAATCACCATGGGAAAGAGATGATGTCGTCGTGTAGAAGTGGACGATCACCAAGCATTCGTCATCTTGTAGTTCCAAATGGGCACCCTCCAATGTCGCACCGTCTTGTAATTCCTTCAAAAGTAGCAAAGATAACAAGCACTTGGAAAAACAAATGTGGTTATCGTAAGAGCAAAACCAAGCATTCAAGAGGTGATTCACCCAACAAGTGTTGTCAGCAAGCATAGCATATGGTTTGACAAAGAAGTGTGGCATGGCATTTGAGCATATAAATTGAGCACAATCAAGTATATCATGGGAACAAGCATGCAAATGGGAGGTCAAGATGCAAATATATGTGATAAGTGAACAAGCATCTACCTCAAGGTCATAGCAAGCATGCATAAAGAGCTCAATGAACGGTCTATGGTAGGCATAAGAGTCATTCACAACACCAAATATAGTGAAATGTCTAAACACATGGGGAAAGTGCAAGACAATCCAAGCATAACGTGCATAGGGTGTAGTGAAGATATCGTGGCACTCAACACAATGGAAAGAGCAATTGTTCATCATGTGTGAGGCAATCAAGTCAAGCATGTGATAAGCAAAGGGACATGGCATATGTGAAGAACTAGATGCAACACACAAGGCATATATGTCATCAACCCAAGAAAGCAAGTAGTGGAACATGGGTGATGCAGTATAGCGAGCATTCATAGCTATCAAATCAAGCAAGCTAGTAGTGCGAAGATGCAACATACTAGGAGGAATCATGGCAAATATGTCATTGGTGCAAATAGTGGGCATGAATAATTCACAAGTCATAGCACAAGCATGAAAGCAAGATATGAGTACAATATCATGAATGTATTGGCGAGAGGCCATATGTGAATAGCAATGGGTCATCATGACTCTCCCAACACAACGAGCATCAATAAAATGGGGCACATGATAAACATGGCAAAAGCAACAAGGATCTCCACCAAGCATGCAAATACACATAGGAATATTATAATGGAGAATCATGGGTAGATGCAAACAAGGGACACAATTGCATGGCAAATGTATAGAAGCAAGCATAGCATGCAAAGTGAACACGGTAAAATGAGCATAATGTGAGAAGTGGTAAATGGCCCATAGCCGTGTGAGAGCCAAGTAGAGGAGTTGCGCGTAGTCCTTGCGCGAAGGGAATGGTGGTAAGGATAGTCCACGGGATCCCAAATCGTCATTGCTCTCAAGAGCTCGTTTTGTCAACTCGTGGGATTGCGAAGTTGACAAGTATTCATGGGTACCTACACAAAAGAGACACAATCCAAAGAAATTGTGCGCGTGGTAAATGTACACATCATCCATCATGATGTGTATGTGCACGTGTGAGTTAGCACAAGATAGGCATCGCTCAAAGAAATTTGATGCATGGTATAGGAACATGTCATCCATCATGAAAGAATAGTTGTTATGTATGACATGATGGGGACACAAATTGAGCAAACAAGTATAAGGCACATCAAAAGCATGTTTATTCATGGGGAGCATATGGTGCACACACGTATTGGGATCATGCAATGGATGGGGTGGATCAAAATCTCTTAAAATGTATGAGGAAACTATGGGGGTCTCCTCATGAGCAATATCGGAAACATCACATGGAGAAAATGGACAACATCCAAAACAATGCATATCCGAAGCTAGGTGGTCATGGCATGGCATATGAGTTAAATGATGCAAAAGGAGCATATCAATATCATCACAAGAGAAACAAATGCCAATAACCATGGGCTTGTCATCTATGCCATATGTGCAAATTGGGTTTATTTTAATGGCATATGCATAGTCACTATGAAGAGATTGCAAATAAGACATATGGTTGATCTCATGCATAGCATATGACAAGTCAAGCGGATTATCAAACATGATGTGACCTAAAGAATTGTCACAAGAAATCCTATGTAACATGGCATCATAACTAATAGACTCCACAAGAGAATCATCATACTCATCATAAATGGGCAAATCATCGCATGGGGAAATCATACTAGCATGAAGCATGGCAATAGGTGGATCAACATCATGCAAGCAATCAATGTCAAGAATGTCCACTAGTGGGACTAGAGCATCACCTTCACCTATGTTACCTTTGTCATTCCACTCAAGTGGTGTAGGTGAGGTGGGAAAGACCAAATGGTGGTCATCATCATCATCTTGATGGAACCATGTGGGCGGTGCATCATAATCCACCATGGCCATCGTCTTGTCCAAAGGGAGGATGAAGTCGTCGAGGATCGGCGCGTCATCATAAATGGGACCTAGCACGAAACGAGAAGACACAATAGAGGTAGAGGTCAAGTTGTTAGAAATGCAAATGGCCTCACGAGACCTATCAACTATCTCACTCTCTCTATGTGGAGGTTCACTCACTCCCTCAAAATAGGTGCACTCAAACTCACGTATGGTGGAGTCACTCATCTCACTCAAGTGGTGGGGGTTGTGGCTCTCCTCACATGGGAATTGTGGCAACTCATCATATATGGGGCTAGTGGTGAAGTCACTCTCACTCTCAATATGGTGGCACAAGTCACTCAAGTCATCATACGTCGCCGTGGTCGAAGGGAAGATCCCATGCTCAACCATCTCGTCGTCGTCGCCGTGGATGAAGGCCGAAGATGGCACATCAGCACTCTCATCCATGACCGAAGGGAAAATCCCATGCTCGATCATCTTGTCACCGTCGCCGTAGATGAAGGCCGAAGATGGCACATCATCACTCTCGTCGTGGATGAAGGCCGAAGATGGCACATCATCACTCTCGCCTCCTAAGATGGAAGCATCATCCTTGCTCGCCACCTTGTTGCTCGCCTCCAAAGCTTGGTCCTTGAGGGTCTCCGTAGTCGTACTCGTCGCCGTACCGTCTTGAAAAAGAGTCGAAGTAGACTCGGCATCATCAATGCCACAAAGAGGGATGGCGGTGAAGTCACACTTGGAAGCATCGTCTTGGAGCTTGTCGGCCTTGGACATCATGGTGGTACTAGCCTCATGCTTGTCGTAGAGCTTGGTCGCCGTGAAGTTTGCTTGGGGTGGAGAAGCCTTGGCCTTCATGAGTTCTCGTTCCGCCTTGAGAGCACCAATGTAGTAGTCGTCGATGGACTTGTAGTTCTCGAGGAAGATGGTCTTGGAGATGTCGTGATAGAGGCAAAGGTGTCCCGTCTTAAGATGACATGATGGATATCGCTTTGGTGGCAGTCGACTTTGACGATCCGACTACGAATGTGCGAGGACGTCTGATAGAGGCAAAGGTGTCCCGTCTTTCGATGAGATGATGGATTTCGCTTTGGTGGAAATCGACTTTGACGACCCGACTACGAACGTGCGAGGACGTCGCGCCTTAGCAATCGCTAAACCAACTTCGAGAGGTTATTGACCACGCCGGAGCACGATCAACCTGACCACGAGGGTCTGTTTCCTGCGAGCAAACGAAGAACAAGCAAGAAACTGAGATTGCAATCTGGATATTGCGAATATAAGATGAAAGCTTTATTGATCAAGGTGGGGTTCTGTGACGCCTTTGTCTGGTCGTTGAACACAAACGAAGTACGCGAAGTTGCAGCTATGGCGAACTTTTAATCTAAACAGAACCCAAAGTCTAAACGGCGCCCTAAGGGCTGTATATATGGAGGAAGAGGGGGGGAATTTCGTGGCCCTTGGTGGAGGGGTCCGAAATCAACCCTATCTCTTGTTTCCCCACACATACGGACTCTAAAAATAGCCTATACTTATGTATTTCGAAATTACATGGGCCTGGCCCAATAATAAGGTGACGCAGCACCTATAATAGCCTCTGGACGAAATTTATGAAGTGGCATCTTGTATATTTCGTCCAAGGCTTCATGCACTCTTATGGTGGCTTCAAAGTCCTGAAATCATCACTTGTAACTCCGTTCTGGTTCCCCTTGCGCATGGCATCATCTCCATGCTTGCTCTTGCTCCAATGTCCATCCTTCTCCAAGCTAGGCCCTTCATTTGTAAGCAAAACAAATGTATCCAATTTAGGCAGCATCATATTCTCATGAACATTAGAATCATTACCAAGAAACGAAAGTACCTGATAATTTAATTGGCGTGCGCGAGCTCTAGTAATTGGTCCAGTATATGTAGCAGTAGGGGCTGTGGGTGTAACAATGGTATTGATGTCCTCATCATCCTCCCCTTCTTGAAATGAAGTCGTCCTCGACGAAAGCTCATCTTCCTCACCCAAATAAGGCTTCAAATCTGCAATGTTAAAAGTGGAACTAACCCCAAAATCTGCTGGCAGCTCAAGTTTATATGCATTATCATTTACTTTCTCCAACACCTTAAAGGGACCAGCAGCACGTGGCATTAGCTTTGATTTGCGCAAATCAGGAAATCTATCCTTACGCAAATGTAACCAAACAAGATCTCCAGGTGCAAACACAACATGTTTTCTACCCTTATCTCCAGCAAGTTTATATTTAGCATTCATACGCTCAATGTTTTCCTTAGTTAACTCATGCATTTTTAAAATCAATTCAGCACGTTCTTTAGCATCAAAATTAACCTTCTCCGAAGATGGAAGAGGCAACAAATCAATAGGTGCACGAGGTAGGAAACCATACACAACTTCAAAAGGGCACATCTTAGTAGTAGAATGCAATGAACGATTATAAGCAAATTCAATATGAGGCAAGCATTCCTCCCACATTTTCTTATTAGTCTTCAAAACAGCCCTAAGCATAGTAGACAATGTTCTATTGACTACTTCGGTTTGTCCATCAGTTTGGGGGTGACAAGTAGTACTAAAAAGCAGTTTAGTCCCCAACTTAGCCCATAAACATCTCCAAAAGTGGCTAAGAAATTTAGTATCACGATCTGAAACTATAGTATTTGGCACACCATGCAAGCGAATAATTTCACGAAAGAACAAATCAGCAACATTAACAGCATCATCGCTTTTATGACATGGTATAAAGTGTGCCATTTTCGAGAATCTATCCACGACAACAAATATGCTATCCCTCCCCTTCTTTGTTCGAGGTAAACCTAAAACAAAGTCCATAGATATATCCTCCCAAGGAACACTAGGTACAGGCAAAGGCATATATAAACCATGAGGATTGATTCGTGACTTAGCTTTTTGACATGTAGTGCAGCGAGCAATAAAACGCTCAACATCCCGTCTCATCTTTGGCCAAAAGAAATGTGTAGCAAGTACGTCCTCCGTCTTCTTCACGCCAAAGTGTCCCATTAATCCTCCTCCATGCGCCTCCTGCAACAACAAAAGACGAACGGAGCTAGCTGGAATGCATAGCTTGTTAGCACGAAACACAAATCCATCGTTAACGACAAACTTGTTCCACATTCTTCCTTCTTTACAATTCTGCATTACATCTTTAAAATCAGCATCATGCACATATTGATCTTTGATGGTCTCCAAACCAAATATTTTGAAGTCAAGTTGTGAAAGCATAGTATAGCGACGAGACAATGCATCAGCAATAACATTTTCTTTTCCCTTCTTGTGTTTAATGACATAAGGGAAAGTCTCAATAAATTCAACCCATTTAGCATGTCTACGATTCAGTTTAGCTTGACTTTTAATATGTTTCAAAGATTCATGATCAGAATGTATAACAAATTCTTTGGGCCATAAATAATGTTGCCATGTTTCTAAAGTCCGAACAAGAGCATATAATTCTTTATCATAAGTAGAATAATTCAGACTAGGCCCACTCAATTTTTCAGAAAAGTATGCAACAGGTTTGCCATCTTGTAATAACACACCTCCTAATCCAATTCCACTAGCATCACATTCAAGCTCAAAAGTCTTATTAAAATCAGGAAGTTGGAGTAAAGGAGCATGTGTCAACTTATCTTTCAATACCGTGAAGGCTTCTTCCTGTGCGGTACCCCAAATAAAAGGCACATCTTTCTTTGTAAGCTCATTGAGAGGTGCAGCAATGGTGCTGAAATCTCTCACAAAACGCCTATAGAATCCAGCGAGGCCAAGAAAACTCCTCACTTGTGTGACCGTTTTGGGCTGCGGCCAACTCTCAATAGCTTCAATCTTGGCTTTATCAACTTCAATTCCCTGTGGAGTAACAACATAGCCAAGAAAAGATACTTGGTCGGTGCAAAAGGTGCACTTCCCAAGGTTACCAAACAAACGTGCATCACGTAGAGCAATAAAAACAGCACGTAAATGTTCCAAATGTTCTTCCAAAGATTTGCTATAAATCAGAATATCATCAAAATAGACTACCACAAATCGTCCAATGAAAGCACGTAAAACTTCGTTCATTAATCTCATGAAAGTACTAGGTGCATTAGTTAACCCAAATGGCATGACTAACCACTCATATAAACCAAACTTAGTTTTAAATGCTATTTTCCATTCATCACCCAATTTCATACGAATTTGATGGTATCCACTACGCAAATCAACTTTGGAGAATATTGTAGAGCCACTCAATTCATCAAGCATATCATCTAGCCTAGGAATAGGATGACGATAACGAATAGTAATATTATTAATGCCTCTACAATCAACACACATACGTGACGTACCATCCTTTTTAGGCACTAGTATAATAGGAACAGCACAAGGACTAAGAGATTCGCGTATATAACCTTTGTCGAGTAGCTCCTGTACTTGACGCATAATCTCCTTCGTCTCCTCTGGATTGGTACGGTATGGTGCACGGTTGCGTAGCGATGCACCGGGAATTAAGTCAATTTGATGCTCAATCCCTCGAATGGGTGGTAATCCCGGTGGCACGTCTGATGAGGACATCAATACCATTGTTACACCCACAGCCCCTACTGCTACATATACTGGACCAATTACTAGAGCTCGCGCACGCCAATTAAATTATCAGGTACTTTCGTTTCTTGGTAATGATTCTAATGTTCATGAGAATATGATGCTGCCTAAATTGGATACATTTGTTTTGCTTACAAATGAAGGGCCTAGCTTGGAGAAGGATGGACATTGGAGCAAGAGCAAGCATGGAGATGATGCCATGCGCAAGGGGAACCAGAACGGAGTTACAAGTGATGATTTCAGGACTTTGAAGCCACCATAAGAGTGCATGAAGCCTTGGACGAAATATACAAGATGCCACTTCATAAATTTCGTCCAGAGGCTATTATAGGTGCTGCGTCACCTTTTTATTGGGCCAGGCCCATGTAATTTCGAAATACATAAGTATAGGCTATTTTTAGAGTCCGTATGTGTGGGGAAACAAGAGATAGGGTTGATTTCGGACCCCTCCACCAAGGGCCACGAAATTCCCCTCTCTTCCTCCATATATACAGCCCTTAGGGCACCGTTTAGACTTTGGGTTTTGTTTAGATTAAAAGTTCGCCATAGCTGCAACTTCGCGTACTTCGTTTGTGTTCAACGACCAGACAAAGGCGTCACAGAACCCCACCTTGATCAATAAAGCTTTCATCTTATATTCGCAATATCCAGATTGCAATCTTAGTTTCTTGCTTGTTCTTCGTTTGCTCGCAGGAAACAGACCCTCGTGGTCAGGTTGATCGTGCTCCGGCGTGGTCAATAACCTCTCGGAGTTGGTTTAGCGATTGCTAAGGCGCGACGTCCTCGCACGTTCGTAGTCGGATCGTCAAAGTCGACTTCCACCAAAGCGAAATCCACCATCTCATCGAAAGACGGGACACCTTTGCCTCTATCAAGTGGTATCAGATTTCCAGGTTGCTCGGTGAGATTTTCCAGTTTTTCGTAGTTTCGATCGAGTCTGTTCTTCATACCTATAGTCCACGAAAAAGCCACAAAAAAAATTTAGGGTTAGTTCATCATATCCGAACCAATCTGAGCCTTTGCATAATCTTTTTAGGGTTTTGCTTTGTTGAATTTGCGGTTGCATCGTCGGTCTAGTTGCTGGTCTTAGAGTCTAGTCTTTTAGAGTTTCGAGTTCTGGTCATAAGTTGTCACGCCGCCGCTGCACCATCATCATCGCCCCTGCCATCTACCACCACCACTCCAAATCCATATCCATATACCACCACCAATCCGTGTCCATATACCACCACCGATCCATATCCATATACTACCACCGCTACCACCACCGCTGCCATATACCACCACCATATAACCACCACCAATCCGAGTTCCTTGTTTATTAGGTTTGTTTTCGGGATCCATCTAGTTTCCGATTCGTGTTTCCTTGCCGGAGTAGGTTTCGGAAAAAAAAAAAAAAAAAAAAAAAAAAAATTTCGAAATCGGGAAACCACGCTCCGTTTAGGCCCAAAATTTTTCGAAAACGCATTTTTCGAAAAAATTTCTGGCTATCCTATTTTTAGGTGTTTCTGAGTGTTTTGAGACAGGTGCCATTATAGGAAGTTTTTTTTGACCCGTTTCCAGTTTTTGGGTCCGGGCAGTCGAAAAATCGAAAAAAAAAAATTGGTCGAAAAAATTTCGTGCCCATCCTGTCAGTTTGACCTAGGAAGAGTTTTGAGACACTCGCCATTATAGTGATTTTTCGCAAAAAAAAAAAAAAAAAAAAAAACAAAGAGCGAAAAAAAAAATCCAGAGTGTGCTTTTCCCTTGTTTACGTGCAGCGCCGTGATTTTGTTAGTGTTCTAGGCTCGCGTCTCTAGCACGGTCTAGCCTAGGACCAGCACAGTACCGTCGTTGAGCGTTTATTCAACTTTGCATCTCTGAATTGATTATTGCTGATCCTTTTTGCTACCATATTATAAGCCTTCCCAGCTCCACATACATTCTACGTCGTGCGTTTGACTCTCCCTGGTACTCGCTCTATCCAAGCTTTGAGAGTTTTTAACTACAACGGTTGCCGATCACCGCCTGCTGCTGGGTAAGAACTGGTAAGAATTTGAGTTTTGCTTGAAGGATTTGTGACACCCACCACCACCACTTGTTCGTAGTCTGTAGGATCATATTCTTGTGTGTTTCTATTGCTGCTAACCATGCCAGGATCACAAGCCGACGTGACTGACTGGGAGAATTTATCGAACAAGGAGCTTCATGATAAGTTTCAGCAAATGATGAGTGGACAGGTGCAAGATGTGCTAAACAGATTTGAAGAGGCCATGGAGAAGATCGATGGCATGGAGAAGACGTTCGAAACAAAGCTCGATAACAAATTTAATGAATTGCTTGCGCGTCTTCCACCACCACCACCCGCTGCACCTAACGCACCTCTCCAACAACAACAACAACAACAACAACGCATCCTTTCGAATCAGTATGGACGAGCGAGGCGTGTTCCTATTGAGGATGGCCAAACTTCTGGTGCTGCTGTTCATGTTGTTGATGCTTCTTTGGCCCCTGCTACTGCTGCTGCTGGTACCCAGGAGGATGATGAGGATGTGGGCGATTATGAGGATGAGGTTGATCAAAATCAGCACTACGTGCAGCCACCAGCACCACCACCACCAGGTCGACCTCAGGTATATATTCGTAATGGTAGGCCTGCACCACCACCTCAGGTACGAGATGATGTCCATATTCCTAAACTGAAATTGAATATTCCACCATTTGAGGGTAGATATGTTCCTGATATATATCTTACTTGGGAGTTAGAAACTGAACAACGTTTTACATGTTTACAATATCCCGAGGAGAGACGGGTTGCTGCTGCTGTTTGTGCTTTCACTAGTTTTGCATGTGTATGGTGGTCTGAACATTGTAGATTATATCCTATTCCCGCTACTTGGGCTGCTTTGAAAACTGCTATGCGTACTCGTTGGGTTCCACCATATTATCAACGTGAATTGCTTCAAAAATTACAGCGTTTAAGACAAGGAAAAAATTCTGTAGAAGATTATTATCAGGAATTACAAACTGGCATGATTAGATGTGGTATTGTTGAGGAGAATGAAGCTATGCTTGCACGTTTTCTGGGTGGATTAAATAGAGAGATTCAGACCATTCTAGACTATAAGGAGTATACTAATATCACTCGTTTATTCCATCTTGCTTGTAAAGCTGAACGTGAAGTGCAGGATCGACAGGCATTGGCGCGGACTAACTTTTTTGCAGGTCGACCTTCATCATGGACACCACGTGCATCATCTACTTCCACACGTTCTGCTACACCGGTGCCTCCGTCGGCTGCCACCTCCAACCGTGATATAATAAAGCAGGCACAATCACCATTATCTGCCAAGAGCACACCTTCTGGGCCTGCAAAGAGCTCTTCTTCATCCATGGCATCAACAGGGCAAACACATGATATTATTTGTCGACGTTGCAAGGGTGGAGGTCATTATGCGAGAGAATGCCCATCTAAGCGTGTGATGATTGTTACTGAGGATGGTGGGTATGAGTCCGCTAGTGACTATGATGAGGAGACTTTGGCTCTTATTACACGTGACGAACACGGTGGAGACGATTCTGATCATGAGACGCAATACATGGCTCCTGAAGATGCTGACAGGTATGAATGTTTAGTTGCTCAACGTGTTTTGAGTGTGCAGGTTACACAAGCTGAGCAAAATCAGAGGCATAATTTGTTCCATACAAAGGGAGTTGTGAAGGAACGTTCTGTTCGCGTGATCATAGATGGAGGGAGTTGCAACAACTTGGCTAGCATGGAGATGGTGGAGAAGCTTTCTCTCACCACAAGACCACATCCACATCCTTACTACATCCAATGGTTCAACAATAGCGGCAAGGTTAAGGTAACACGTACTGTTCGTGTGCATTTTAGTATCTCTACATATGCTGATTATGTTGATTGTGATGTGGTACCTATGCAAGCATGTTCCTTATTACTTGGTAGACCATGGCAATTTGATAAAAATGCTGTACACCATGGTAGAAACAATCATTATACTCTTGTTCATAAGGATAAACATATTACTTTGCTTCCTATGACTCCTGATTCTATTTTGAAAGATGATATTAATAGAGCTAATAAAGCAAAACAGGAGAAGCATAAGAGTGAAAATCAGATTGTGGCAAAAGAATTTGAGCAACAAATGAAGCCTAATAATAAACCATCTAGTGTTGCTTCTGAAATTAAATTGAAAAGTGCATGTTTATTTGCCACCAAATCTGATATTGATGAGCTAGATTTCAGCAACTCTGTTTGCTATGCTTTTGTGTGCAAAGAGGCATTATTTTCATTCGAGGACGTGCCTTCCTCTTTGCCCCCTGCTGTCACTAACATTATGCAGGAGTTCGCTGACGTCTTTCCACAAGACGTGCCACCGGGATTACCACCCATTCGAGGGATTGAGCATCAAATTGACTTAATTCCCGGTGCATCGCTACCCAACCGTGCACCATACCGTACCAATCCAGAGGAGACGAAGGAGATTATGCGTCAAGTACAGGAGCTACTCGACAAAGGTTATATACGCGAATCTCTTAGTCCTTGTGCTGTTCCTATTATACTCGTGCCTAAAAAGGATGGTACGTCACGTATGTGTGTTGATTGTAGAGGCATTAATAATATTACTATTCGTTATCGTCATCCTATTCCTAGGCTAGATGATATGCTTGATGAATTGAGTGGCTCTACAATATTCTCCAAAGTTGATTTGCGTAGTGGATACCATCAAATTCGTATGAAATTGGGTGATGAATGGAAAACAGCATTTAAAACTAAGTTTGGTTTATATGAGTGGTTAGTCATGCCTTTTGGGTTAACTAATGCACCTAGTACTTTCATGAGATTAATGAACGAAGTTTTACGTGCTTTCATTGGACGATTTGTGGTAGTCTATTTTGATGATATACTGATTTATAGCAAATCTTTGGAAGAACATTTGGAACATTTACGTGCTGTTTTTATTGCTCTACGTGATGCACGTTTGTTTGGTAACCTTGGGAAGTGCACCTTTTGCACCGACCGAGTATCTTTTCTTGGCTATGTTGTTACTCCACAGGGAATTGAAGTTGATAAAGCCAAGATTGAAGCTATTGAGAGTTGGCCGCAGCCCAAAACGGTCACACAAGTGAGGAGTTTTCTTGGCCTCGCTGGATTCTATAGGCGTTTTGTGAGAGATTTCAGCACCATTGCTGCACCTCTCAATGAGCTTACAAAGAAAGATGTGCCTTTTATTTGGGGTACCGCACAGGAAGAAGCCTTCACGGTATTGAAAGATAAGTTGACACATGCTCCTTTACTCCAACTTCCTGATTTTAATAAGACTTTTGAGCTTGAATGTGATGCTAGTGGAATTGGATTAGGAGGTGTGTTATTACAAGATGGCAAACCCGTTGCATACTTTTCTGAAAAATTGAGTGGGCCTAGTCTGAATTATTCTACTTATGATAAAGAATTATATGCTCTTGTTCGGACTTTAGAAACATGGCAACATTATTTATGGCCCAAAGAATTTGTTATACATTCTGATCATGAATCTTTGAAACATATTAAAAGTCAAGCTAAACTGAATCGTAGACATGCTAAATGGGTTGAATTTATTGAGACTTTCCCTTATGTCATTAAACACAAGAAGGGAAAAGAAAATGTTATTGCTGATGCATTGTCTCGTCGCTATACTATGCTTTCACAACTTGACTTCAAAATATTTGGTTTGGAGACCATCAAAGATCAATATGTGCATGATGCTGATTTTAAAGATGTAATGGAGAATTGTAAAGAAGGAAGAATGTGGAACAAGTTTGTCGTTAACGATGGATTTGTGTTTCGTGCTAACAAGCTATGCATTCCAGCTAGCTCCGTTCGTCTTTTGCTGTTGCAGGAGGCGCATGGGGGAGGATTAATGGGACACTTTGGCGTGAAGAAGACGGAGGACGTACTTGCTACACATTTCTTTTGGCCAAAGATGAGACGGGATGTTGAGCGTTTTGTTGCTCGCTGCACTACATGTCAAAAAGCTAAGTCACGACTCAATCCTCATGGTTTATATATGCCTTTGCCTGTACCTAGTGTTCCTTGGGAGGATATATCTATGGACTTTGTTTTAGGTTTACCTCGAACAAAGAAGGGGAGGGATAGCATATTTGTTGTCGTGGATAGATTCTCGAAAATGGCACACTTTATACCATGTCATAAAAGCGATGATGCTGTTAATGTTGCTGATTTGTTCTTTCGTGAAATTATTCGCTTGCATGGTGTGCCAAATACTATTGTTTCAGATCGTGATACTAAATTTCTTAGCCACTTTTGGAGATGTTTATGGGCTAAGTTGGGGACTAAACTGCTTTTTAGTACTACTTGTCACCCCCAAACTGATGGACAAACTGAAGTAGTCAATAGAACATTGTCTACTATGCTTAGGGCTGTTTTGAAGAATAATAAGAAAATGTGGGAGGAATGCTTGCCTCATATTGAATTTGCTTATAATCGTTCATTGCATTCTACTACTAAGATGTGCCCTTTTGAAGTTGTGTATGGTTTCCTACCTCGTGCACCTATTGATTTGTTGCCTCTTCCATCTTCGGAGAAGGTTAATTTTGATGCTAAAGAACGTGCTGAATTGATTTTAAAAATGCATGAGTTAACTAAGGAAAACATTGAGCGTATGAATGCTAAATATAAACTTGCTGGAGATAAGGGTAGAAAACATGTTGTGTTTGCACCTGGAGATCTTGTTTGGTTACATTTGCGTAAGGATAGATTTCCTGATTTGCGCAAATCAAAGCTAATGCCACGTGCTGCTGGTCCCTTTAAGGTGTTGGAGAAAGTAAATGATAATGCATATAAACTTGAGCTGCCTGCAGATTTTGGGGTTAGTCCCACTTTTAACATTGCAGATTTGAAGCCTTATTTGGGTGAGGAAGATGAGCTTTCGTCGAGGACGACTTCATTTCAAGAAGGGGAGGATGATGAGGACATCAATACCATTGTTACACCCACAGCCCCTACTGCTACATATACTGGACCAATTACTAGAGCTCGCGCACGCCAATTAAATTATCAGGTACTTTCGTTTCTTGGTAATGATTCTAATGTTCATGAGAATATGATGCTGCCTAAATTGGATACATTTGTTTTGCTTACAAATGAAGGGCCTAGCTTGGAGAAGGATGGACATTGGAGCAAGAGCAAGCATGGAGATGATGCCATGCGCAAGGGGAACCAGAACGGAGTTACAAGTGATGATTTCAGGACTTTGAAGCCACCATAAGAGTGCATGAAGCCTTGGACGAAATATACAAGATGCCACTTCATAAATTTCGTCCAGAGGCTATTATAGGTGCTGCGTCACCTTTTTATTGGGCCAGGCCCATGTAATTTCGAAATACATAAGTATAGGCTATTTTTAGAGTCCGTATGTGTGGGGAAACAAGAGATAGGGTTGATTTCGGACCCCTCCACCAAGGGCCACGAAATTCCCCTCTCTTCCTCCATATATACAGCCCTTAGGGCACCGTTTAGACTTTGGGTTTTGTTTAGATTAAAAGTTCGCCATAGCTGCAACTTCGCGTACTTCGTTTGTGTTCAACGACCAGACAAAGGCGTCACAGAACCCCACCTTGATCAATAAAGCTTTCATCTTATATTCGCAATATCCAGATTGCAATCTTAGTTTCTTGCTTGTTCTTCGTTTGCTCGCAGGAAACAGACCCTCGTGGTCAGGTTGATCGTGCTCCGGCGTGGTCAATAACCTCTCGGAGTTGGTTTAGCGATTGCTAAGGCGCGACGTCCTCGCACGTTCGTAGTCGGATCGTCAAAGTCGACTTCCACCAAAGCGAAATCCACCATCTCATCGAAAGACGGGACACCTTTGCCTCTATCAACGTCTTGTGGAAAGACGTCAGCGAACTCCTGCATAATGTTAGTGACAGCAGGGGGCAAAGAGGAAGGCACGTCCTCGAATGAAAATAATGCCTCTTTGCACACAAAAGCATAGCAAACAGATTTGCTGAAATCTAGCTCATCAATATCAGATTTGGTGGCAAATAAACATGCACTTTTCAATTTAATTTCAGAAACAACACTAGATGGTTTATTGTTAGGCTTCATTTGTTGCTCAAATTCTTTTGCCACAATCTGATTTTCACTCTTATTCTTCTCCTGTTTTGCTTTATTAGCTCTACTAATATCATCTTTCAAAATAGAATCAGGAGTCATAGGAAGCAAAGTAATATTTTTATCCTTATGAACAAGAGTATAATGATTGTTTCTACCATGGTGTACAGCATATTTATCAAATTGCCATGGTCTACCAAGTAATAAGGAACATGCTTGCATAGGTACCACATCACAATCAACATAATCAGCATATGTAGAGATACTAAAATGCACACGAACAGTACGTGTTACCTTAACCTTGCCGCTGTTGTTGAACCATTGGATGTAGTAAGGATGTGGATGTGGTCTTCTGGTGAGAGAAAGCTTCTCCACCATCTCCATGCTAGCCAAGTTGTTGCAGCTCCCTCCGTCTATGATGACGCGCACAGAACGTTCCCTCACAACTCCCTTGGCATGGAACAAATTGTGCCTCTGATTTTGCTCAGCTTGTGTGACCTGCACACTCAAAACACGTTGAGCAACTAAACATTCATACCTGTCAGCATCTTCAGGAGCCATGTATTGCGTCTCATGATCAGAATCATCTCCACCATGTTCTTCATGTGTAATAAGAGCCAAAGTCTCCTCATCATAGTCACTAGCGGACTCATATCCACCATCCTCAGTAGCAATCATCACACGCTGAGATTTGCATTCTCTCGCAAAATGTCCTCTTCCCTTACAACGACGACAAATAATATCACTTGTGTGCCCTGTTGACGCCATGGAAGAAGAAGAGCTCTGTGCAGGCCCGGCAGGTGTGCTCTTGGCAGATAGTGGTGGTTGTGCCTGCTTTCTTGTATCACGGTTGGAGGTGGCACCTGAAGGAGGTGATGGTGCAGTGGAAGTAGATGATGCACGTGGTGTCCATGATGAAGGTCGACCTGCAGAAAAGTTAGTGCGCGCCAATGCCTGTCGATCCTGCACTTCACGTTCAGCTTTACAAGCAAGATGGAATAAATGAGTGATATTATTATAATCCTTATAGTCTAGAATGGTCTGAATATCTCTATTTAATCCACCCAGAAAACGTGCAAGCATAGCTTCATTCTCCTCAACAATACCACATCTAATCAAGCCAGTTTGTAATTCCTGATAATATTCTTCTACAGAATTTTTTCCTTGTCTTAAGCGCTGCAATTTTTGAAGTAATTCACGTTGATAATATGGTGGAACCCAACGAGTACGCATAGCAGTTTTCAAAGCAGCCCAAGTAGCTGGAACAGGATATAATCTACAATGTTCAGACCACCAAACACATGCAAAGCTAGTGAAAGCACAAACAGCAGCAGGAACACGTCTCTCCTCAGGATATTGTAAACATGTAAATCGTTGTTCAGTTTCTAACTCCCAAGTAAGATATATATCAGGAACATATCTACCCTCAAATGGTGGAATATTCAATTTCAGTTTAGGGAGATGGTCATGATCTCGTACCTGAGGGGGAGCCCTAACATTGCCATTATTTGCATGTGGACGACCTGGTGGTTGTGGTGCTGGTGGTTGCACGTAGTTCTGATGTTGATCAACCTCATCCTCGTAATCTCCCACATAATCATCCTCCTCGGTACCAGCAGCAGTAGTAGCAGGAGCCAAAGAAGCACCAACAGCAGTAGCAGCGGCACCAGAATTTTGTCCTAGCTCAATAGGAACACGCTGAGCTCGTCCATACTGATTCGGAAGGGGCCGTAGTTGTTGTCGTTCCAGAGGTGCGATAGGTGCAGCCGGCGGTGGTTGTGGAAAATGCGCGAGCAATTCATCAAACTTGCTATCAAGCTTTGTTTCAAATGTCTTCTCAATGCCATCTATCTTCTCCATGGCCTCGTCAAATCTGTTTAGCACATCTTGCACCTGTCCACTCATCAGTTGCTGAAATTTATCATGTAGCTGTTTGTTCGTCAGGTTCTCCCAATCAGTCTCATCGGCTTGTGATCCTACCATGGTTAGCAGCAAATAGAAACACAGAAGAATATGATCCTACAGAGTACTAAGAAGTGATGGTGGTGTATCACAAACCCGTCAAGCAAATCTCAAATTCTTACCAGTTCTTACCCAGCAGCAGGCGGTGATCGGCAACCGTTGTAGTCAAAACTCTCAAAGCTTGGATAGAGCGATTACCAGGGAGAGTCCAACGCACGACGTAGATGTATGTGGAGCTGGGAAGGCTTATAATATGGTAGCAAAAAGGGTCAGCAATAATCAATTCAGAGATGCAAAGTTGAATAAACGCTCAACGACGGTACTGTGCTGGTCCTAGGCTAGACCGTGCTAGAGACGCGAGCCTAGAACACTAACAAAATCACGGCGCTGCACGTAAACAAGGGAAAAGCACACTCTGGATTTTTTTTTGCGCTCTTTTTTTTTGCGCTGCTCTTTTTTTTTTGCGAAAAATCACTATAATGGCGAGTGTCTCAAAACTCTTCCTAGGTCAAACTGACAGGATGGGCACGAAATTTTTTCGACCAATTTTTTTTTTCGTTTTTTCGACTGCTCGGACCCAAAAACTGGAAACGGGTCAAAAAAACTTCCTATAATGGCACCTGTCTCAAAACACTCAGAAACACCTAAAAATAGGATAGCCAGAAAATTTTTCGAAAAATGCGTTTTCGAAAAATTTTGGGCCTAAACGGAGCGTGGTTTCCGGACTCTTTTTTTTCCGAAACCTACTCCGGCAAGGAAACACGAATCGGAAACTAGATGGATCCCGAAAACAAACCTAATAAGCAAGGAACTCGGATTGGTGGTGGATATATGGTTGTGGTATATGGCAGCGGTGGTGGTAGCGGTGGTAGTATATGGATATGGATCGGTGGTGGTATATGGACACGGATTGGTGGTGGTATATGGATACGGATTCGGAGCGGTGGTGGTAGATGGCAGGGGCGATGATGATGGTGCGGCGGCGGCGTGACAACTTATGACCAGAACTCGAAACTCTAAAAGACTAGACTCTAAGACCAGCAACTAGACCGACGATGCAACCGCAAATTCAACAAAGCAAAACCCTAAAAAGATTATGCAAAGGCTCAGATTGGTTCGGATATGATGAACTAACCCTAATTTTTTTTTGTGGCTTTTTCGTGGACTGTAGGTATGAAGAACAGACTCGATCTAATCTACGAAAAACTATAAAATCTCACCGAGCAACCTGGAAATCTGATACCACTTGATAGAGGCAAAGGTGTCCCGTCTTTCCAAAACAAACTAGATAAGACGCAGATTGGATCAAGCGAAGATGTGAACGATCTCAACTATTATTATGACAATGAATGGTGGGTAGCACGTGGTGGAAATTGATGGATGGGTGGTGGACAGCGGAAGAGATAATGATGCAGCTCTGATACCACTTGATAGAGGCAAAGGTGTCCCGTCTTTCGATGAGATGATGGATATCGCTTTGGTGGAAGTCGACTTTGACGATCCGACTACGAACGTGCGAGGACGTCGCGCCTTAGCAATCGCTAAACCAACTCCGAGAGGTTATTGACCACGCCGGAGCACGATCAACCAGACCACGAGGGTCTGTTTCCTGCGAGCAAACGAAGAACAAGCAAGAAACTGAGATTGCAATTCTGGATATTGCGAATATAAGATGAAAGCTTTATTGATCACGGTGGGGTTCTGTGACGCCTTTGTCTGGTCGTTGAACACAAACGAAGTACGCGAAGTTGCAGCTATGGCGAACTTTTAATCTAAACAAAACCCAAAGTCTAAACGGTGCCCTAAGGGCTGTATATATGGAGGAAGAGAGGGGGAATTTCGTGGCCCTTGGTGGAGGGGTCCGAAATCAACCCTATCTCTTGTTTCCCCACACATACGGACTCTAAAAATAGCCTATACTTATGTATTTCGAAATTACATGGGCCTGGCCCAATAAAAAGGTGACGCAGCACCTATAATAGCCTCTGGACGAAATTTATGAAGTGGCATCTTGTATATTTCGTCCAAGGCTTCATGCACTCTTATGGTGGCTTCAAAGTCCTGAAATCATCACTTGTAACTCCGTTCTGGTTCCCCTTGCGCACGGCATCATCTCCATGCTTGCTCTTGCTCCAATGTCCATCCTTCTCCAAGCTAGGCCCTTCATTTGTAAGCAAAACAAATGTATCCAATTTAGGCAGCATCATATTCTCATGAACATTAGAATCATTACCAAGAAACGAAAGTACCTGATAATTTAATTGGCGTGCGCGAGCTCTAGTAATTGGTCCAGTATATGTAGCAGTAGGGGCTGTGGGTGTAACAATGGTATTGATGTCCTCATCAACGTCGCGCCTTAGCAATCGCTAAACCAACTCCGAGAGGTTATTGACCATGCCGGAGCACGATCAACCTGACCACGAGGGTCTGTTTCCTGCGAGCAAACGAAGAACAAGCAAGAAACTGAGATTGCAATCTGGATATTGCGAATATAAGATGGAAGCTTTATTGATCAAGGTGGGGTTCTGTGACGCCTTTGTCTGGTCATTGAACACAAACGAAGTACGCGAAGTTGCAGCTATGGCGAACTTTTAATCTAAACAAAACCCAAAGTCTAAACGATGCCCTAAGGGCTGTATATATGGAGGAAGAGAGGGGGAATTTCGTGGCCCTTGGTGGAGGGGTCCGAAATCAACCCTATCTCTTGTTTCCCCACACATACGGACTCTAAAAATAGCCTATACTTATGTATTTCGAAATTACATGGGCCTGGCCCAATAAAAAGGTGACGCAGCACCTATAATAGCCTCTGGACGAAATTTATGAAGTGACATCTTGTATATTTCGTCCAAGGCTTCATGCACTCGTTATGGAGGCTTCAAAGACCTGAAATCATCACTCGTAACTCCGTTCTTGTTCCCCTTGCGCATGCCATCATCTCCATGCTTTCTCTTGCTCCAATGTTCATCCTTCTCCAAGCTAGGCCCTTCATTTGTAAGCAAAAAAATGTATCCAATTTAGGCAGCATCATATTCTCATGAACATTAGAATCATTACCAAGAAACGAAAGTACCTGGTAATTTAGTTGGCGTGCGCGAGCTCTAGTAATTGGTCCAGTATGTATAGCAGCACGGGCTGTGGGTGTAACAATGGTATTGCGAATATAAGATGATTTACGAGTGATGATTTCAGGTCTTTGAGGCCACCATAAGAGTGCATGAAGCCTTGGACGAAATATACAAGATGCCACTTCATAAATTTCGTCCAGAGGTTATTATAGGTGCTGCGTCACCTTTTTATTGGGCCAGGCCCATGTAATTTCGAAATACATTAGTATAGGCTATTTTTAGAGTCTGTATGTGTGGGGAAACAAGAGATAGGGTTGATTTCGGACCCCTCCACCAAGGGCCACGAAATTCCCCCTCTCTTCCTCCATATATACATCCCTTAGGGCACCGTTTAGACTTTGGGTTTTGTTTAGATTAAAAGTTCGCCATAGCTGCAACTTCGCGTACTTCGTTTGTGTTCAACGACCAGACAAAGGCGTCACAGAACCCCACCTTGATCAATAAAGCTTTCATCTTATATTCGCAATATCCAGATTGCAATCTCAGTTTCTTGCTTGTTCTTCGTTTGCTCGCAGGAAACAGACCCTCGTGGTCAGGTTGATCGTGCTCCGGCGTGGTCAATAACCTCTCGGAGTTGGTTTAGCGATTGCTAAGGCGCGATGTCCTCGCTCGTTCATAGTCGGATCGTCAAAGTCGACTGCCACCAAAGTGATATCCATCATCTCATCGAAAGACGGGACACCTTTGCCTCTATCAAGTGGTATCAGATTTCCAGGTTGCTCGGTGAGATTTTACAGTTTTTCGTAGTTTAGATCGAGTCTGTTCTTCATACCTACAGTCCACGAAAAAGCCACAAAAAAAATTAGGGTTAGTTCATCATATCCGAACCAATCTGAGCCTTTGCATGATCTTTTTAGGGTTTTGCTTTGTTGAATTTGCGGTTGCATCGTCGGTCTAGTTGCTGGTCTTAGAGTCTAGTCTTTTAGAGTTTCGAGTTCTGGTCATAAGTTGTCACGCCGCCGCCGCACCATCATCATCGCCCCTACCATCTACCACCACCGCTCCGAATCCGTATCCATATACCACCACCAATCCGTGTCCATATACCACCACCGATCCATATCCATATACTACCACCGCTACCACCACCGCTGCCATATACCACCACCATATATCCACCACCAATCCGAGTTCCTTGCTTATTAGGTTTGTTTTCGGGATCCATCTAGTTTCTGATTCGTGTTTCCTTGCCGGAGTAGGTTTCGGAAAAAAAAAGAGTCCGGAAACCACCCTCCGTTTAGGCCCAAAATTTTTCGAAAACGCATTTTTCGAAAAAATTCTGGCTATCCTATTTTTAGGTGTTTCTGAGTGTTTTGAGACAGCTGCCATTATAGGAAGTTTTTTTGACCCGTTTCCAGTTTTTGGGTCCGGCAGTCGAAAAAACGAAAAAAAAAAATTGGTTGAAAAAATTTCGTGCCCATCCTGTCAGTTTGACCTAGGAAGAGTTTTGAGACACTCGCCATTATAGTGATTTTTCGCAAAAAAAAAAGCAGCGCAAAAAAAAGAGCGCAAAAAAAAGAGCGAAAAAAATTCCAGAGTGTGATTTTCCCTTGTTTACGTGCAGCGCCGTGATTTTGTTAGTGTTCTAGGCTCGCGTCTCTAGCACGGTCTAGCCTAGGACCAGCACAGTACCGTCGTTGAGCGTTTATTCAACTTTGCATCTCTGAATTGATTATTGCTTACCCCTTTTGCTACCATATTATAAGCCTTCCCAGCTCCACATACATCTACGTCGTGCGTTTGATTCTCCCTGGTAATCGCTATATCCAAGCTTTGAGAGTTTTGACTACAACGGTTGCTGATCACCACCTGCTGCTGGGTAAGAACTGGTAAGAATTTGAGATTTGCTTGACGGGTTTGTGATACACCACCACCACTTCTTAGTAGTCTGTAGGATCATATTCTTGTGTGTTTCTATTTGCTGCTAACCATGGTAGGATGACAAGCTGATGAGACTGATTGGGACAACCTGACGAACAAATAGCTACATGATAAATTTCAGCAAATGATGAGTGGACAGGTGCAAGATGTGCTAAACAGGTTTGACGAGGCCATGGAAAAGATAGATGGCATTGAGAAGACGTTCGAAACAAAGCTTGATAGCAAGTTTAATGAATTGCTCGCGCGTTTTCCACAACCACCGCCAGCTGCACCTATCGCACCTCTGCAACAACAACAACAACAACAACAAGCATCCTTCTGATAGAGGCAAAGGTGTCCCGTCTTTCGATGAGATGATGGATTTCGCTTTGGTGGAAGTCGACTTTGACGATCCGACTACGAACGTGCGAGGACGTCGCGCCTTAGCAATCGCTAAACCAACTCCGAGAGGTTATTGACCACGCCGGAGCACGATCAACCTGACCACGAGGGTCTGTTTCCTGCGAGCAAACGAAGAACAAGCAAGAAACTGAGATTGCAATCTGGATATTGCGAATATAAGATGAAAGCTTTATTGATCAAGGTGGGGTTCTGTGACGCCTTTGTCTGGTCGTTGAACACAAACGAAGTACGCGAAGTTGCAGCTATGGCGAACTTTTAATCTAAACAAAACCCCCAAAGTCTAAACGGCGCCCTAAGGGCTGTATATATGGAGGAAGAGGGGGGGAATTTCGTGGCCCTTGGTGGAGGGGTCCGAAATCAACCCTATCTCTTGTTTCCCCACACATACGGACTCTAAAAATAGCCTATACTTATGTATTTCGAAATTACATGGGCCTGGCCCAATAATAAGGTGACGCAGCACCTATAATAGCCTCTGGACGAAATTTATGAAGTGGCATCTTGTATATTTCGTCCAAGGCTTCATGCACTCTTATGGTGGCTTCAAAGTCCTGAAATCATCACTTGTAACTCCGTTCTGGTTCCCCTTGCGCATGGCATCATCTCCATGCTTGCTCTTGCTCCAATGTCCATCCTTCTCCAAGCTAGGCCCTTCATTTGTAAGCAAAACAAATGTATCCAATTTAGGCAGCATCATATTCTCATGAACATTAGAATCATTACCAAGAAACGGAAGTACCTGATAATTTAATTGGCGTGCGCGAGCTCTAGTAATTGGTCCAGTATATGTAGCAGTAGGGGCTGTGGGTGTAACAATGGTATTGATGTCCTCATCAGTCAATAACCTCTCGGAGTTGGTTTAGCGATTGCTAAGGCGCGACGTCCTCGCACGTTCATAGTTGGATCGTCAAAGTCGACTGCCACCAAAGCGATATCCATCATCTCATCGAAAGACGGGACACCTTTGCCTCTATCACTCTTATGTTCAATGGGGTATGATGCTATGGCACTTGCTCATGAGCTCTTTGCTCTCTTTTTGCTTAAAAGCTTTTTCTCTTTTTTTTTCTTCTATGGCCAATTTGCACAATGCACAAACCAAGATAGCAATTGTGTATATGCGGGAACAAACTTGAGGCACAATGGATGATATGATACCAAGATGATATGATATGTATGTAATGGATGGTGTAGACCACTAATGTGCACAAGTCACGTTGCCGGCAATACTCAAATGGCTAGTCTCGATAGGCAAGTAACGCAAAATGGGCTAGGGGTTAACAATGCAATTGCAAGGGAATATACGAAGGTGTCGTCGAGGTTACCGTCCTTTGCGATGATGAGTGGCGGTCTTCTTGGTGTAGATATCAAGATGATGGAGACTCGTCCCTAAGTAGCCGAAACACCTTAGGAAACGGAAAAACCGCAAACTCAAAATCTCAAATGACAAATGTCAAAATGGTGCTAGCGGAAAGCGGTGGTGGTTTTGCACTAGGCAATGTGGAAGTGGAATGATGGGCTATACAGGAGTCGGAGTTGAAGTTGCCATCCCTAAGTAGCCGAAACACCTTTGGAGACACAAGCCACAACTCAAACAAGCTCAAACAACAATTGGGTTAAGTTTGGGTGGCGGAAGTGTATGGTGGGCACGTCTATGCGGAAGTGGTGGTGGTGGTTGATGAAGAAGCAATTGTCCCTAAGTAGCCTAAACACCTTAGGAGACTCAAATCACAACTCAAACAACCACTAATGCAATGGGGAACAAAATGGATTAGGTTGCGGAAGTCGGTGGTGGAAATGAGGATGATATGGTGGAGGGCCTAGGCAAACTTGCCAAATTTCAGAAAATATGATGGAGTCAAATGATGTTGGTGGTATTTTTGTGGGATGGGGGATGTCAATAGCTTCAAAACGAGCTAAAGAACGTCAAAATCGGACTCCGGATGAATTAGTTATGACCAAAACAAAATTTCAGCCGTGTCAGTTTCAGGGTTAACCGGACATCCGGATGATCCGGGTTCGTCAGCTCCGGTTCTGTTTTTCGGGTGCGTGGGGTATCCGGACGTCCGGGGGGGCGTCCAGCTGATCCGGGGGATGTCCGGATGATCCGGGAGAAGGTCCGGATGATCCGGGCAAGTCAATCCGCTCGGGATTTGCTCATGGAGATGAATTTTTTGGGCGGAATTTGGGGATTTTGGGGTCAAAATTGACGAGATTTCGTGGATGGAAGGTGGGGAACTTGGGGAAAAGCTAGATCCACTTGAAACCTGATGAGGACATCAATACCATTGTTACACCCACAGCCCCTACTGCTACATATACCGGACCAATTACTAGAGCTCGCGCACGCCAATTAAATTATCAGGTACTTTCGTTTCTTGGTAATGATTCTAATGTTCATGAGAATATGATGCTGCCTAAATTGGATACATTTGTTTTGCTTACAAATGAAGGGCCTAGCTTGGAGAAGGATGGACATTGGAGCAAGAGCAAGCATGGAGATGATGCCATGCGCAAGGGGAACCAGAACGGAGTTACAAGTGATGATTTCAGGACTTTGAAGCCACCATAAGAGTGCATGAAGCCTTGGACGAAATATACAAGATGCCACTTCATAAATTTCGTCCAGAGGCTATTATAGGTGCTGCGTCACCTTTTTATTGGGCCAGGCCCATGTAATTTCGAAATACATAAGTATAGGCTATTTTTAGAGTCCGTATGTGTGGGGAAACAAGAGATAGGGTTGATTTCGGACCCCTCCACCAAGGGCCACGACATTCCCCCTCTCTTCCTCCATATATACAGCCCTTAGGGCACCGTTTAGACTTTGGGTTTTGTTTAGATTAAAAGTTCGCCGTAGCTGCAACTTCGCGTACTTCGTTTGTGTTCAACGACCAGACAAAGGCGTCACAGAACCCCACCGTGATCAATAAAGCTTTCATCTTATATTCGCAATATCCAGAATTGCAATCTCAGTTTCTTGCTTGTTCTTCGTTTGCTCGCAGGAAACAGACCCTCGTGGTCTGGTTGATCGTGCTCCGGCGTGGTCAATAACCTCTCTGATGAGGACATCAATACCATTGTTACACCCACAGCCCCTACTGCTACATATACTGGACCAATTACTAGAGCTCGCGCACGCCAATTAAATTATCAGGTACTTTCGTTTCTTGGTAATGATTCTAATGTTCATGAGAATATGATGCTGCCTAAATTGGATACATTTGTTTTGCTTACAAATGAAGGGCCTAGCTTGGAGAAGGATGGACATTGGAGCAAGAGCAAGCATGGAGATGATGCCATGCGCAAGGGGAACCAGAACGGAGTTACAAGTGATGATTTCAGGACTTTGATGCCACCATGAGAGTGCATGAAGCCTTGGACGAAATATACAAGATGCCACTTCATAAATTTCGTCCAGAGGCTATTATAGGTGCTGCGACACCTTTTTATTGGGCCAGGCCCATGTAATTTCGAAATACATAAGTATAGGCTATTTTTAGAGTCCGTATGTGTGGGGAAACAAGAGATAGGGTTGATTTCGGACCCCTCCACCAAGGGCCACGAAATTCCCCCTCTCTTCCTCCATATATACAGCCCTTAGGGCACCGTTTAGACTTTGGGTTTTGTTTAGATTAAAAGTTCGCCATAGCTGCAACTTCGCGTACTTCGTTTGTGTTCAACGACCAGACAAAGGCGTCACAGAACCCCACCTTGATCAATAAAGCTTTCATCTTATATTCGCAATATCCAGATTGCAATCTTAGTTTCTTGCTTGTTCTTCGTTTGCTCGCAGGAAACAGACCCTCGTGGTCAGGTTGATCGTGCTCCGGCGTGGTCAATAACCTCTCGGAGTTGGTTTAGCGATTGCTAAGGCGCGACGTCCTCGCACGTTCGTAGTCGGATCGTCAAAGTCGACTTCCACCAAAGCGATTTCCATCATCTCATCGAAACACGGGACACCTTTGCCTCTATCAAGTGGTATCAGATTTCCAGGTTGCTCGGTGAGATTTTCCAGTTTTTCGTAGCTTAGATCGAGTCTTTTCTTCATACCTATAGTCCACGAAAAAGCCACAAAAAAAAATTAGGGTTAGTTCATCATATCCGAACCAATCTGAGCCTTTGCATAATCTTTTTAGGGTTTTGCTTTGTTGAATTTGCGGTTGCATCGTCGGTCTAGTTGCTGGTCTTAGAGTCTAGTCTTTTAGAGTTTCGAGTTCTGGTCATAAGTTGTCACGCCGCCGCCGCACCATCATCATCGCCCCTGCCATCTACCACCACCACTCCGAATCCGTATCCATATACCACCACCAATCCGTGTCCATATACCACCACCGATCCATATCCATATACTACCACCGCTACCACCACCGCTGCCATATACCACAACCATATATCCACCACCAATCCGAGTTCCTTGCTTATTAGGTTTGTTTTCGGGATCCATCTAGTTTCCGATTCGTGTTTCCTTGCCGGAGTAGGTTTCGCAAAAAAAAAAAAAAGAGCAGCGCAAAAAAAAAGAGCGCAAAAAAAAATAGAGCGAAAAACAAAAAAAAACCAGAGTGTGCTTTTCCCTTGTTTACGTGCAGCGCCGTGATTTTGTTAGTGTTCTAGGCTCGCGTCTCTAGCACAGTCTAGCCTAGGACCAGCACAGTACCGTCGTTGAGCGTTTATTCAACTTTGCATCTCTGTATTGATTATTGCTGACCCTTTTTGCTACCATATTATAAGCCTTCCCAGCTCCACATACATCTACGTCGTGCGTTTAACTCTCCCTGGTAATCGCTCTATCCAAGCTTTGAGAGTTTTTGACTACAACGGTTGCCGATCACCGCCTGCTGCTGGGTAAGAACTGGTAAGAATTTGAGATTTGCTTGACGGATTTGTGACACCCACCACCACCTCTTGTTAGTAGTCTGTGATGAGGACATGACTACCTTGGATATGACCAAAAATATTGCATATATGCATATTTGTCAGGTGATTTCTAGTGCAAACTATTCAATAATCTATTTATGTTATCCAGAACAAAAATACTTCACACACTTTTGTGTTTTGTCTAATTGCAGGTGTATGGGACATTTGTACAATCCACATATGAAGATAAGGAAGAAAGAGATGTTTATTTGCTGTCCAAAAAGTTCTCTCACGTCACTTTTGGCCCAAGAGAAGATAGAGTCCAAGTCTCTCACGTTCTGGATTCAGATTCGGACTGCACAGACGTACCTGACTCAAAACGCACACAAGTTTTTTATACGGACTCCAAATTGGGTGATTCTTTTTTTGTTGGAAACTAGATTTCGTGCACTTTCCAACCCAATTGGAATCACCTTCAAATTCGTCCGGAGCGTTGAGTTGTGGACGAAACAATCTGATGCTGCAGCAGAATCCGAGTCAAACTACAAGTCCAAAGGTGTTACATCACCTCCACTTGGGCCCATTGGCCTTGTACGACCTAGATTTAGTTTTAGGCTGCCTTGGGACGTCCTCCCACCTCCTTGGCCGCCACCCCTTGCTCCTATATAAGTAGATCCATCTAGTAGCTTTTCCTGGGGATTTGTTTAGTTAAAAGTTAGCCATTGCAACTTCGTGTACTTCGTTTGTGTCCAACGACCAGACCAAGACCGCTTACGGATCCCCACCTTTATCAATACTTCATATATACTCGCAATATTCAGATTGCTTTTATCATATTCCTGCTTGTTCTTCGATTGCTTGCAGGAATAGACCTTCGTGGTCAGGTTGATTGTGCTCCGGCGTGGTCAATAACCTCTCAGAGTTGGTTTAGCGATTGCTAAGGCGCAACGTCGGCAATCGCTAAACCAACTCTGAGAGGTTATTGACCACGCCGGAGCACAATCAACCTGACCACGAAGGTCTATTCCTGCAAGCAATCGAAGAACAAGCAAGAATATGATAAAAGCAATCTGAATATTGCGAGTATATATGAAGTATTGATAAAGGTGGGGATCCGTAAGCGGTCTTGGTCTGGTCGTTGGACACAAACGAAGTACACGAAGTTGCAATGGCTAACTTTTAACTAAACAAATCCCCAGGAAAAGCTACTAGATGGATCTACTTATATAGGAGCAAGGGGTGGCGGCCAAGGAGGTGGGAGGACGTCCCAAGGCAGCCTAAAACTAAATCTAGGTCGTACAAGGCCAATGGGCCCAAGTGGAGGTGATGTAACACCTTTGGACTTGTAGTTTGACTCGGATTCTGCTGCAGCATCAGATTGTTTCGTCCACAACTCAACGCTCCGGACGAATTTGAAGGTGATTCCAATTGGGTTGGAAAGTGCACGAAATCTAGTTTCCAACAAAAAAAGAATCACCCAATTCGGAGTCCGTATGAAAAACTTGTGTGCGTTTTGAGTCAGGTACGTCTGTGCAGTCCGAATCTGAATCCAGAACGTGAGAGACTTGGACTCTATCTTCTCTTGGGCCAAAAGTGACGTGAGAGAACTTTTTGGACAGCAAATAAACATCTCTTTCTTCCTTATCTTCATATGTGGATTGTACAAATGTCCCATACACCTGCAATTAGACAAAACACAAAAGTGTGTGAAGTATTTTTGTTCTGGATAACATAAATAGATTATTGAATAGTTTGCACTAGAAATCACCTGACAAATATGCATATATGCAATATTTTTGGTCATATCCAAGGTAGTCATGTCCTCATCATCCTCCCCTTCTTGAAAATAAAGCCGTCCTCGGCGTTGCTTAATCTGAAATGTGGCTAACAAAAGAGACAAGGTGTACATGTTGTATATGTATATGTCATCCATTTTTACTTCCCTTGATTTTTGCATATATGACACATGAATAGATGAGTAACTTGCATAGTTCATAAAATCTAAAGCCAAAAAATTAGCACAAGAAGTAGAAGGCATGAAAATATTGCAACTCAGTTTGCACATATAAGTGAAGCTCTTATTCATTTCAAAAGATTGACAATGTTCATCGTTAAACCATCCCAACATTGGTGAATAAACCTTACTTGCATCAAATTTACATGCTACAACATGCTTAAATAAGCAAACATGCAATAAGTCATTCAACACAGAATCATCACCAAGATTAGAGGTCATATCAAAATGATTAAACATTGGTTCTTTTGCATCAATAGTTAATTCAATGGGTGCACTCAAAATTGTTGGTATTTCAGTTGTTTGATCACATGGCAAAGTCAAATTATCAGCGTAGTCCTCTAAAATAGGTGGTGTGATCAAAGTAGCGGGTAGCTCATCAGATGGTGCATTCAAATTGACAAGGCATTCATCATTCTCATGTAGAGATGGAAGATCAGTACCTTTGTCATTACCTCTTATGATCAACTCAGATGATGTAGCCACTCTCGGGGGCGATGTGTCATATGATGGAGGTGATGTAGTCCTGACAACAACGGATGTGGTTGTCATAGTATGACTAGTAGTTGAAGGAACAATCATATCAACTCTTGGAATGTGCACCGTGCGCTTGTTCTCCTCGTGGCCAACACGTCGTTTTATTTCCTGTTCAGCTTTGCAAGCAAGATGAAACAAATGGTCCATAGGATAACACTCTTCATGAATTAGTATCTCTTGAATATCACGGTTTAATCCTCCCCAAAATCTATCCATAAAATCATCTTCACTTTCTTCTAAAGAGGAATGCAACAAGGTAGTTTGTAAATCATCATAATATTTTGTTACAGTTTCACTACCTTGTTTTAAGTGTTGCAACTTCTTAATCATGTCACGAGTATAATAAGCAGGGACGAAAGTATGTCGCATGGCAAGTTTCAAATCATCCCAAGTAGTAGGTATATAATCAGGGTGTAACCGACAATATTCACTCCACCAAACCAAAGCATAACCAGTGAAAGAACCAACCGCAACCTTAACCTTTTTATGTTCATCGAAATTATGGGAAGCAAATATATTTTTTATGTCGAACTCCCATTCAATATATAAAGCAGGTTTAAAACGGCCATTAAATGGTGGTATAGATACATTAACCTGATCATGTGCATTTGGATGTTTGTGCACCTCTCGTGACGGTTGTGGTATTTGCAAAGGTGGTGGCACGTCTCCCGCGATCGACAAAGCCCATGAATTGACTCTGAATCCTGTCATGATTAGTAGAACAAGAAAAAAAACCCAAAATAATGTTCCTATAACTACTAGGATGTGGTGGTAAAACGCTCACAGTAAAGCAAATATCAATGTCTTACAAGTTCTTACCATGCAGCAGGCGGTGATCGGCAACCAGCGGTGTCAAGTAACTCCGAATATTGAGTAAAGCGATTGCCAGGGGAGCGTACGTATACACGGTGTAGAAATATGTGGAGCTGGGTTGGCTATATATGGTAGCAAAAGATTAGCAATAATCAATTCAAAGATGCAATGTTGAATAAACGCTCAACGACGGTACTGTGCTGGTCCTAGGCTAGACCGGACTAGAGACGCGAGCCTAGAACACTAATGAGGTCACGGCGTAGCACAACTAGCATCAATGAAGGATACTAAGTAGCTCTTGACAGCAAGATATAAGTGAAGATCACAACGGCAGTGAAGATAATGATGAAAAACAACTGCCAAGCAGGATATACAATAACTTTGTCTCCAACTTTCCTCTGAAAAAGTTTGTGCTGATTTTTTTGATTTTTTTTTCTCCTTTTTTTTCTCTGACTTTTTTTCTCTCTCTTTTTTCTCTCGTTTTTTTCTCTCGTTTTTTCTCTCTTTTTTTTCTCCCTCTTTCCAAAACAAACTAGATAAGATGCAGATTGGATCAAGTGAAGATGTGAACGATCTCAACTATTATTATGACAATGAATGGTGGGTAGCACGTGGTGGAAATTGATGGATGGGTGGTGGACAGCGGAAGAGATAATGATGCAGCGGTGGCGTGACTAATGTGAACAGAACTCGAAACTCTAAACGAACTAGACACTAAGACCAGCAACTCGACACGACGATGCAACCGATAATTCAACTATGCAAGCAATAAAAAGAAAATTGCAAAGGCTCAGACTGGCTTGGACCAAGGATGAATAGATCTAACTCTTTTTTGTGGCTTTTTCTTAGACAATAGGTAAGAAAATAAATCTAATCTAGGAAAACTGGAAATTCTCACGAGCAACCTGAAAACTGATACCACTTGATAGAGGCAAAGGGTGTCCCGATCTTTCGATGAGATGATAACTATCGATTTGGTGAAGATGACTTTGACGATCCGACTACAAACGTGCACGACGTTGCGCCTTAGCAATCGCTAAACCAACTCTGAGAGGTTATTGACCACGCCGGAGCACAATCAACCTGACCACGAAGGTCTATTCCTGCAAGCAATCGAAGAACAAGCAAGAATATGATAAAAGCAATCTGAATATTGCGAGTATATATGAAGTATTGATAAAGGTGGGGATCCGTAAGCGGTCTTGGTCTGGTCGTTGGACACAAACGAAGTACACGAAGTTGCAATGGCTAACTTTTAACTAAACAAATCCCCAGGAAAAGCTACTAGATGGATCTACTTATATAGGAGCAAGGGGTGGCGGCCAAGGAGGTGGGATGATGAGGACATCAATACCATTGTTACACCCACAGCCCCTACTGCTACATATACTGGACCAATTACTAGAGCTCGCGCACGCCAATTAAATTATCAGGTACTTTCGTTTCTTGGTAATGATTCTAATGTTCATGAGAATATGATGCTGCCTAAATTGGATACATTTGTTTTGCTTACAAATGAAGGGCCTAGCTTGGAGAAGGATGGACATTGGAGCAAGAGCAAGCATGGAGATGATGCCATGCGCAAGGGGAACCAGAACGGAGTTACAAGTGATGATTTCAGGACTTTGAAGCCACCATAAGAGTGCATGAAGCCTTGGACGAAATATACAAGATGCCACTTCATAAATTTCGTCCAGAGGCTATTATAGGTGCTGCGTCACCTTTTTATTGGGCCAGGCCCATGTAATTTCGAAATACATAAGTATAGGCTATTTTTAGAGTCCGTATGTGTGGGGAAACAAGAGATAGGGTTGATTTCGGACCCCTCCACCAAGGGCCACGAAATTCCCCTCTCTTCCTCCATATATACAGCCCTTAGGGCACCGTTTAGACTTTGGGTTTTGTTTAGATTAAAAGTTCGCCATAGCTGCAACTTCGCGTACTTCGTTTGTGTTCAATGACCAGACAAAGGCGTCACAGAACCCCACCTTGATCAATAAAGCTTTCATCTTATATTCGCAATATCCAGATTGCAATCTTAGTTTCTTGCTTGTTCTTCGTTTGCTCGCAGGAAACAGACCCTCGTGGTCAGGTTGATCGTGCTCCGGCGTGGTCAATAACCTCTCGGAGTTGGTTTAGCGATTGCTAAGGCGCGACGTCCTCGCACGTTCGTAGTCGGATCGTCAAAGTCGACTTCCACCAAAGCGAAATCCACCATCTCATCGAAAGACGGGACACCTTTGCCTTTATCAAGTGGTATCAGATTTCCAGGTTGCTCGGTGAGATTTTCCAGTTTTTCGTAGTTTCGATCGAGTCTGTTCTTCATACCTATAGTCCACGAAAAAGCCACAAAAAAAAAATTTAGGGTTAGTTCATCATATCCGAACCAATCTGAGCCTTTGCATAATCTTTTTAGGGTTTTGCTTTGTTGAATTTGCGGTTGCATCGTCGGTCTAGTTGCTGGTCTTAGAGTCTAGTCTTTTAGAGTTTCGAGTTCTGGTCATAAGTTGTCACGCCGCCGCTGCACCATCATCATCGCCCCTGCCATCTACCACCACCACTCCGAATCCATATCCATATACCACCACCAATCCGTGTCCATATACCACCACCGATCCATATCCATATACTACCACCGCTACCACCACCGCTGCCATATACCACCACCATATAACCACCACCAATCCGAGTTCCTTGTTTATTAGGTTTGTTTTCGGGATCCATCTAGTTTCCGATTCGTGTTTCCTTGCCGGAGTAGGTTTCGGAAAAAAAAAAGAGTCTGGAAACCACGCTCCGTTTAGGCCCAAAATTTTTCGAAAACGCATTTTTCGAAAAAATTTCTGGCTATCCTATTTTTAGGTGTTTCTGAGTGTTTTGAGACAGGTGCCATTATAGGAAGTTTTTTTTGACCCGTTTCCAGTTTTTGGGTCCGGGCAGTCGAAAAATCGAAAAAAAAAAATTGGTCGAAAAAATTTCGTGCCCATCCTGTCAGTTTGACCTAGGAAGAGTTTTGAGACACTCGCCATTATAGTGATTTTTCGCAAAAAAAAAAAAAAAAAAAAAAAACAAAGAGCGAAAAAAAAAAAATCCAGAGTGTGCTTTTCCCTTGTTTACGTGCAGCGCCGTGATTTTGTTAGTGTTCTAGGCTCGCGTCTCTAGCACGGTCTAGCCTAGGACCAGCACAGTACCGTCGTTGAGCGTTTATTCAACTTTGCATCTCTGAATTGATTATTGCTGATCCTTTTTGCTACCATATTATAAGCCTTCCCAGCTCCACATACATTCTACGTCGTGCGTTTGACTCTCCCTGGTACTCGCTCTATCCAAGCTTTGAGAGTTTTTGACTACAACGGTTGCCGATCACCGCCTGCTGCTGGGTAAGAACTGGTAAGAATTTGAGTTTTGCTTGAAGGATTTGTGACACCCACCACCACCACTTGTTCGTAGTCTGTAGGATCATATTCTTGTGTGTTTCTATTGCTGCTAACCATGCCAGGATCACAAGCCGACGTGACTGACTGGGAGAATTTATCGAACAAGGAGCTTCATGATAAGTTTCAGCAAATGATGAGTGGACAGGTGCAAGATGTGCTAAACAGATTTGAAGAGGCCATGGAGAAGATAGATGGCATGGAGAAGACGTTCGAAACAAAGCTCGATAACAAATTTAATGAATTGCTTGCGCGTCTTCCACCACCACCACCCGCTGCACCTAACGCACCTCTCCAACAACAACAACAACAACAACAACGCATCCTTTCGAATCAGTATGGACGAGCGAGGCGTGTTCCTATTGAGGATGGCCAAACTTCTGGTGCTGCTGTTCATGTTGTTGATGCTTCTTTGGCCCCTGCTACTGCTGCTGCTGGTACCCAGGAGGATGATGAGGATGTGGGCGATTATGAGGATGAGGTTGATCAAAATCAGCACTACGTGCAGCCACCAGCACCACCACCACCAGGTCGACCTCAGGTATATATTCGTAATGGTAGGCCTGCACCACCACCTCAGGTACGAGATGATGTCCATATTCCTAAACTGAAATTGAATATTCCACCATTTGAGGGTAGATATGTTCCTGATATATATCTTACTTGGGAGTTAGAAACTGAACAACGTTTTACATGTTTACAATATCCCGAGGAGAGACGGGTTGCTGCTGCTGTTTGTGCTTTCACTAGTTTTGCATGTGTATGGTGGTCTGAACATTGTAGATTATATCCTATTCCCGCTACTTGGGCTGCTTTGAAAACTGCTATGCGTACTCGTTGGGTTCCACCATATTATCAACGTGAATTGCTTCAAAAATTACAGCGTTTAAGACAAGGAAAAAATTCTGTAGAAGAATATTATCAGGAATTACAAACTGGCATGATTAGATGTGGTATTGTTGAGGAGAATGAAGCTATGCTTGCACGTTTTCTGGGTGGATTAAATAGAGAGATTCAGACCATTCTAGACTATAAGGAGTATACTAATATCACTCGTTTATTCCATCTTGCTTGTAAAGCTGAACGTGAAGTGCAGGATCGACAGGCATTGGCGCGGACTAACTTTTCTGCAGGTCGACCTTCATCATGGACACCACGTGCATCATCTACTTCCACACGTTCTGCTACACCGGTGCCTCCGTCGGCTGCCACCTCCAACCGTGATATAATAAAGCAGGCACAATCACCATTATCTGCCAAGAGCACACCTTCTGGGCCTGCAAAGAGCTCTTCTTCATCCATGGCATCAACAGGGCAAACACATGATATTATTTGTCGACGTTGCAAGGGTGGAGGTCATTATGCGAGAGAATGCCCATCTAAGCGTGTGATGATTGTTACTGAGGATGGTGGGTATGAGTCCGCTAGTGACTATGATGAGGAGACTTTGGCTCTTATTACACGTGACGAACACGGTGGAGACGATTCTGATCATGAGACGCAATACATGGCTCCTGAAGATGCTGACAGGTATGAATGTTTAGTTGCTCAACGTGTTTTGAGTGTGCAGGTTACACAAGCTGAGCAAAATCAGAGGCATAATTTGTTCCATACAAAGGGAGTTGTGAAGGAACGTTCTGTTCGCGTGATCATAGATGGAGGGAGTTGCAACAACTTGGCTAGCATGGAGATGGTGGAGAAGCTTTCTCTCACCACAAGACCACATCCACATCCTTACTACATCCAATGGTTCAACAATAGCGGCAAGGTTAAGGTAACACGTACTGTTCGTGTGCATTTTAGTATCTCTACATATGCTGATTATGTTGATTGTGATGTGGTACCTATGCAAGCATGTTCCTTATTACTTGGTAGACCATGGCAATTTGATAAAAATGCTGTACACCATGGTAGAAACAATCATTATACTCTTGTTCATAAGGATAAAAATATTACTTTGCTTCCTATGACTCCTGATTCTATTTTGAAAGATGATATTAATAGAGCTAATAAAGCAAAACAGGAGAAGCATAAGAGTGAAAATCAGATTGTGGCAAAAGAATTTGAGCAACAAATGAAGCCTAATAATAAACCATCTAGTGTTGCTTCTGAAATTAAATTGAAAAGTGCATGTTTATTTGCCACCAAATCTGATATTGATGAGCTAGATTTCAGCAACTCTGTTTGCTATGCTTTTGTGTGCAAAGAGGCATTATTTTCATTCGAGGACGTGCCTTCCTCTTTGCCCCCTGCTGTCACTAACATTATGCAGGAGTTCGCTGACGTCTTTCCACAAGACGTGCCACCGGGATTACCACCCATTCGAGGGATTGAGCATCAAATTGACTTAATTCCCGGTGCATCGCTACCCAACCGTGCACCATACCGTACCAATCCAGAGGAGACGAAGGAGATTATGCGTCAAGTACAGGAGCTACTCGACAAAGGTTATATACGCGAATCTCTTAGTCCTTGTGCTGTTCCTATTATACTCGTGCCTAAAAAGGATGGTACGTCACGTATGTGTGTTGATTGTAGAGGCATTAATAATATTACTATTCGTTATCGTCATCCTATTCCTAGGCTAGATGATATGCTTGATGAATTGAGTGGCTCTACAATATTCTCCAAAGTTGATTTGCGTAGTGGATACCATCAAATTCGTATGAAATTGGGTGATGAATGGAAAACAGCATTTAAAACTAAGTTTGGTTTATATGAGTGGTTAGTCATGCCTTTTGGGTTAACTAATGCACCTAGTACTTTCATGAGATTAATGAACGAAGTTTTACGTGCTTTCATTGGACGATTTGTGGTAGTCTATTTTGATGATATACTGATTTATAGCAAATCTTTGGAAGAACATTTGGAACATTTACGTGCTGTTTTTATTGCTCTACGTGATGCACGTTTGTTTGGTAACCTTGGGAAGTGCACCTTTTGCACCGACCGAGTATCTTTTCTTGGCTATGTTGTTACTCCACAGGGAATTGAAGTTGATAAAGCCAAGATTGAAGCTATTGAGAGTTGGCCGCAGCCCAAAACGGTCACACAAGTGAGGAGTTTTCTTGGCCTCGCTGGATTCTATAGGCGTTTTGTGAGAGATTTCAGCACCATTGCTGCACCTCTCAATGAGCTTACAAAGAAAGATGTGCCTTTTATTTGGGGTACCGCACAGGAAGAAGCCTTCACGGTATTGAAAGATAAGTTGACACATGCTCCTTTACTCCAACTTCCTGATTTTAATAAGACTTTTGAGCTTGAATGTGATGCTAGTGGAATTGGATTAGGAGGTGTGTTATTACAAGATGGCAAACCCGTTGCATACTTTTCTGAAAAATTGAGTGGGCCTAGTCTGAATTATTCTACTTATGATAAAGAATTATATGCTCTTGTTCGGACTTTAGAAACATGGCAACATTATTTATGGCCCAAAGAATTTGTTATACATTCTGATCATGAATCTTTGAAACATATTAAAAGTCAAGCTAAACTGAATCGTAGACATGCTAAATGGGTTGAATTTATTGAGACTTTCCCTTATGTCATTAAACACAAGAAGGGAAAAGAAAATGTTATTGCTGATGCATTGTCTCGTCGCTATACTATGCTTTCACAACTTGACTTCAAAATATTTGGTTTGGAGACCATCAAAGATCAATATGTGCATGATGCTGATTTTAAAGATGTACTGGAGAATTGTAAAGAAGGAAGAATGTGGAACAAGTTTGTCGTTAACGATGGATTTGTGTTTCGTGCTAACAAGCTATGCATTCCAGCTAGCTCCGTTCGTCTTTTGCTGTTGCAGGAGGCGCATGGGGGAGGATTAATGGGACACTTTGGCGTGAAGAAGACGGAGGACGTACTTGCTACACATTTCTTTTGGCCAAAGATGAGACGGGATGTTGAGCGTTTTGTTGCTCGCTGCACTACATGTCAAAAAGCTAAGTCACGACTCAATCCTCATGGTTTATATATGCCTTTGCCTGTACCTAGTGTTCCTTGGGAGGATATATCTATGGACTTTGTTTTAGGTTTACCTCGAACAAAGAAGGGGAGGGATAGCATATTTGTTGTCGTGGATAGATTCTCGAAAATGGCACACTTTATACCATGTCATAAAAGCGATGATGCTGTTAATGTTGCTGATTTGTTCTTTCGTGAAATTATTCGCTTGCATGGTGTGCCAAATACTATTGTTTCAGATCGTGATACTAAATTTCTTAGCCACTTTTGGAGATGTTTATGGGCTAAGTTGGGGACTAAACTGCTTTTTAGTACTACTTGTCACCCCCAAACTGATGGACAAACTGAAGTAGTCAATAGAACATTGTCTACTATGCTTAGGGCTGTTTTGAAGAATAATAAGAAAATGTGGGAGGAATGCTTGCCTCATATTGAATTTGCTTATAATCGTTCATTGCATTCTACTACTAAGATGTGCCCTTTTGAAGTTGTGTATGGTTTCCTACCTCGTGCACCTATTGATTTGTTGCCTCTTCCATCTTCGGAGAAGGTTAATTTTGATGCTAAAGAACGTGCTGAATTGATTTTAAAAATGCATGAGTTAACTAAGGAAAACATTGAGCGTATGAATGCTAAATATAAACTTGCTGGAGATAAGGGTAGAAAACATGTTGTGTTTGCACCTGGAGATCTTGTTTGGTTACATTTGCGTAAGGATAGATTTCCTGATTTGCGCAAATCAAAGCTAATGCCACGTGCTGCTGGTCCCTTTAAGGTGTTGGAGAAAGTAAATGATAATGCATATAAACTTGAGCTGCCTGCAGATTTTGGGGTTAGTCCCACTTTTAACATTGCAGATTTGAAGCCTTATTTGGGTGAGGAAGATGAGCTTTCGTCGAGGACGACTTCATTTCAAGAAGGGGAGGATGATGAGGACATCAATACCATTGTTACACCCACAGCCCCTACTGCTACATATACTGGACCAATTACTAGAGCTCGCGCACGCCAATTAAATTATCAGGTACTTTCGTTTCTTGGTAATGATTCTAATGTTCATGAGAATATGATGCTGCCTAAATTGGATACATTTGTTTTGCTTACAAATGAAGGGCCTAGCTTGGAGAAGGATGGACATTGGAGCAAGAGCAAGCATGGAGATGATGCCATGCGCAAGGGGAACCAGAACGGAGTTACAAGTGATGATTTCAGGACTTTGAAGCCACCATAAGAGTGCATGAAGCCTTGGACGAAATATACAAGATGCCACTTCATAAATTTCGTCCAGAGGCTATTATAGGTGCTGCGTCACCTTTTTATTGGGCCAGGCCCATGTAATTTCGAAATACATAAGTATAGGCTATTTTTAGAGTCCGTATGTGTGGGGAAACAAGAGATAGGGTTGATTTCGGACCCCTCCACCAAGGGCCACGAAATTCCCCTCTCTTCCTCCATATATACAGCCCTTAGGGCACCGTTTAGACTTTGGGTTTTGTTTAGATTAAAAGTTCGCCATAGCTGCAACTTCGCGTACTTCGTTTGTGTTCAATGACCAGACAAAGGCGTCACAGAACCCCACCTTGATCAATAAAGCTTTCATCTTATATTCGCAATATCCAGATTGCAATCTTAGTTTCTTGCTTGTTCTTCGTTTGCTCGCAGGAAACAGACCCTCGTGGTCAGGTTGATCGTGCTCCGGCGTGGTCAATAACCTCTCGGAGTTGGTTTAGCGATTGCTAAGGCGCGACGTCCTCGCACGTTCGTAGTCGGATCGTCAAAGTCGACTTCCACCAAAGCGAAATCCACCATCTCATCGAAAGACGGGACACCTTTGCCTTTATCATGGGAGGACGTCCCAAGGCAGCCTAAAACTAAATCTAGGTCGTACAAGGCCAATGGGCCCAAGTGGAGGTGATGTAACACCTTTGGACTTGTAGTTTGACTCGGATTCTGCTGCAGCATCAGATTGTTTCGTCCACAACTCAACGCTCCGGACGAATTTGAAGGTGATTCCAATTGGGTTGGAAAGTGCACGAAATCTAGTTTCCAACAAAAAAAGAATCACCCAATTCGGAGTCCGTATGAAAAACTTGTGTGCGTTTTGAGTCAGGTACGTCTGTGCAGTCCGAATCTGAATCCAGAACGTGAGAGACTTGGACTCTATCTTCTCTTGGGCCAAAAGTGACGTGAGAGAACTTTTTGGACAGCAAATAAACATCTCTTTCTTCCTTATCTTCATATGTGGATTGTACAAATGTCCCATACACCTGCAATTAGACAAAACACAAAAGTGTGTGAAGTATTTTTGTTCTGGATAACATAAATAGATTATTGAATAGTTTGCACTAGAAATCACCTGACAAATATGCATATATGCAATATTTTTGGTCATATCCAAGGTAGTCATGTCCTCATCAGTCTGTAGGATCATATTCTTGTGTGTTTCTATTGCTGCTAACCATGCCAGGATCACAAGCCGACGAGACTGACTGGGAGAACATGACGAATAAGGATTTGCATGATAAATTTCAGCAAATGATGAGTGGACAGGTGCAAGATGTGCTAAACAGATTTGAAGAGGCCATGGAGAAGATAGATGGCATGGAGAAGACGTTCGAAACAAAGCTCGATAACAAGTTTAATGAATTGCTCGCGCGTCTTCCACCACCACCACCCGCTGCACCTAACGCACCTCTCCAACGACAACAACAACAACAACGCATCCTTTCGAATCAGTATGGACGAGCGAAACGTGTTCCTATTGAGGATGGCCAAACTTCTGGTGCTGCTGTTCATGTTGTTGATGCTTCTTTGGCCCCTGCTACTGCTGCTGCTGGTACCCAGGAGGATGATGAGTATGTGGGCGATTATGAGGATGAGGTTGATCAAAATCAGCACTACGTGCAGCCACCAGCACCACCACCACCAGGTCGACCTCAGGTATATATTCGTAATGGTAGGCCTGCACCACCACCTCAGGTACGAGATGATGTCCATATTCCTAAACTGAAATTGAATATTCCACCATTTGAGGGTAGATATGTTCCTGAATATATCTTACTTGGGAGTTAGAAACTGAACAACGTTTTACATGTTTACAATATCCCGAGGAGAGACGGGTTGCTGCTGCTGTTTGTGCTTTCACTAGTTTTGCATGTGTATGGTGGTCTGAACATTGTAGATTATATCCTATTCCCGCTACTTGGGCTGTTTTGAAAACTGCTATGCGTACTCATTGGGTTCCACCATATTATCAACGTGAATTGCTTCAAAAATTACAGCGCTTAAGACAAGGAAAAAATTCTGTAGAAGAATATTATCAGGAATTACAAACTGGCATGATTAGATGTGGTATTGTTGAGGAGAATGAAGCTATGCTTGCACGTTTTTTGGGTGGATTAAATAGAGAGATTCAGACCATTCTAGATTATAAGGAGTATACTAATATCACTCGTTTATTCCATCTTGCTTGTAAAGCTGAACGTGAAGTGCAGGATCGACAGGCATTGGCGCGGACTAACTTTTCTGCAGGTCGACCTTCATCATGGACACCACGTGCATCATCTACTTCCACACGTTCTGCTACACCGGCGCCTCCGTCGGCTGCCACCTCCAACCGTGATACAATAAAGCAGGCACAATCACCACTATCTGCCAAGAGCACATCTTCTGGGCCTGCAAAGAGCTCTTCTTCATCCATGGCATCAACAGGGCAAACACATGATATTATTTGTCGACGTTGCAAGGGTGGAGGTCATTATGCGAGAGAATGCCCCTCTAAGCGTGTGATGATTGTTACTGAGGATGGTGGGTATGAGTCCGCTAGTGACTATGATGAGGAGACTTTGGCTCTTATTACACGTGACGAACACGGTGGAGAAGATTCTGATCATGAGACGCAATACATGGCTCCTGAAGATGCTGACAGGTATGAATGTTTAGTTGCTCAACGTGTTTTGAGTGTGCAGGTTACACAAGCTGAGCAAAATCAGAGGCATAATTTGTTCCATACAAAGGGAGTTGTGAAGGAACGTTCTGTTCGCGTGATCATAGATGGAGGGAGTTGCAACAACTTGGCTAGCATGGAGATGGTGGAGAAGCTATCTCTCACCACAAGACCACATCCACATCCTTACTACATTCAATGGTTCAACAACAGCGGCAAGGTTAAGGTAACACGTACTGTTCGTGTGCATTTTAGTATCTCTACATATGCTGATTATGTTGATTGTGATGTGGTACCTATGCAAGCATGTTCCTTATTACTTGGTAGACCATGGCAATTTGATAAAAATTCTACTCACCATGGTAGAAACAATCAGTATACTCTTGTTCATAAGGATAAAAATATTACTTTGCTTCCTATGACTCCTGATTCCATTTTGAAAGATGATCTTAATAGAGCTAATAAAGCAAAACAGGAGAAAACTAAGAGTGAAAATCAGATTGTGGCAAAAGAATTTGAGCACCAAATGCAGCCTAATAATAATAAACAATCTAGTGTTGCTTCTGAAATTAAATTGAAAAGTGCATGTTTACTTGCCACCAAATCTGATATTGATGATCTAGATTTTAGCAAATCTGTTTGCTATGCTTTTGTGTGCAAAGAGGCATTATTTTCATTCGAGGACGTGCCTTCCTCTTTGCCTCCTGCTGTCACTAACATTTTGCAGGAGTTCGCTGACGTCTTTCCACAAGACGTGCCACCGGGATTACCACCTATTCGCGGGATTGAGCATCAAATTGACTTAATTCCCGGTGCATCATTACCCAACCGTGCACCATACCGTACCAATCCAGAGGAGACGAAGGAGATTATGCGTCAAGTACAAGAACTGCTCGACAAAGGTTATATACGCGAATCCCTTAGTCCTTGTGCTGTTCCTATCATTTTAGTGCCGAAAAAGGATGGTACGTCGCGTATGTGCGTTGATTGTAGAGGCATTAATAATATTACTATTCGTTATCGTCATCCTATTCCTAGGCTAGATGATATGCTTGATGAATTGAGTGGCTCTACAATATTCTCCAAAGTTGATTTGCGTAGTGGATACCATCAAATTCGTATGAAATTGGGAGATGAATGGAAAACAGCATTTAAAACTAAGTTTGGATTATATGAGTGGTTAGTCATGCCTTTTGGGTTAACTAATGCACCTAGTACTTTCATGAGGTTAATGAACGAAGTTTTACGTGCTTTCATTGGACGATTTGTGGTAGTTTACTTTGATGACATATTGATTTATAGCAAATCTTTGGAGGAACATTTGGAACATTTACGTGATGTTTTTATTGCTCTACGTGATGCACGTTTGTTTGGTAACCTTGGAAAGTGCACCTTTTGCACCGACCGAGTATCTTTTCTTGGCTATGTTGTTACTCCACAGGGAATTGAAGTTGATAAAGCCAAAATTGAAGCTATTGAGAGTTGGCCACAGCCCAAAACGGTCACACAAGTGAGGAGTTTCCTTGGCCTCGCTGGATTCTATAGGCGTTTTGTGAGAGATTTCAGCACCATTGCTGCACCTCTCAATGAGCTTACAAAGAAAGATGTGCCTTTTCTGTGGGGTACCGCACAGGAAGAAGCCTTCTCGGTATTGAAAGATAAGTTGACACATGCTCCTTTACTCCAACTTCCTGATTTTAATAAGACTTTTGAGCTTGAATGTGATGCTAGTGGAATTGGATTAGGAGGTGTGTTATTACAAGATGGCAAACCTGTTGCATACTTTTCTGAAAAATTGAGTGGGCCAAGTCTGAATTATTCTACTTATGATAAAGAATTATATGCTCTTGTTCGGACTTTAGAAACATGGCAACATTATTTATGGCCCAAAGAATTTGTTATACATTCTGATCATGAATCTTTGAAACATATTAAAAGTCAAGCTAAACTGAATCGTAGACATGCTAAATGGGTTGAATTCATTGAGACTTTCCCTTATGTCATTAAACACAAGAAGGGAAAAGAAAATGTTATTGCTGATGCATTGTCTCGTCGCTATACTATGCTTTCACAACTTGACTTCAAAATATTTGGTTTGGAGACCATCAAAGATCAATATGTGCATGATGCTGATTTTAAAGATGTAATGCAGAATTGTAAAGAAGGAAGAATGTGGAACAAGTTTGTTGTTAACGATGGATTTGTGTTTCGTGCTAACAAGCTATGCATTCCAGCTAGCTCCGTTCGTCTTTTGCTGTTGCAGGAGGCGCATGGGGGAGGATTAATGGGACACTTTGGCGTGAAGAAGACGGAGGACGTACTTGCTACACATTTCTTTTGGCCAAAGATGAGACGGGATGTTGAGCGTTTTGTTGCTCGCTGCACTACATGTCAAAAAGCTAAGTCACGCCTCAATCCTCATGGTTTATATATGCCTTTGCCTGTACCTAGTGTTCCTTGGGAGGATATATCTATGGACTTTGTTTTAGGTTTACCTCGAACAAAGAAGGGGAGGGATAGCATATTTGTTGTCGTGGATAGATTCTCGAAAATGGCACACTTTATACCATGTCATAAAAGCGATGATGCTGTTAATGTTGCTGATTTGTTCTTTCGTGAAATTATTCGCTTGCATGGTGTGCCAAATACTATAGTTTCAGATCGTGATACTAAATTTCTTAGCCACTTTTGGAGATGTTTATGGGCTAAGTTGGGGACTAAACTGCTATTTAGTACTACTTGTCACCCCCAAACTGATGGACAAACTGAAGTAGTCAATAGAACATTGTCTACTATGCTTAGGGCGGTTTTGAAGAATAATAAGAAAATGTGGGAAGAATGCTTGCCTCATATTGAATTTGCTTATAATCGTTCATTGCATTCTACTACTAAGATGTGCCCTTTTGAAATTGTGTATGGTTTTCTACCTCGTGCACCTATTGATTTGTTGCCTCTTCCATCTTCGGAGAAGGTTAATTTTGATGCTAAAGAACGTTCTGAATTGATTTTAAAAATGCATGAGTTAACTAAGGAAAACATTGAGCGTATGAATGCTAAATATAAACTTGCTGGAGATAAGGGTAGAAAACATGTTGTGTTTGCACCTGGAGATCTTGTTTGGTTACATTTACGTAAAGATAGATTTCCTAATTTGCGCATATCAAAGCTAATGCCACGTGCTGATGGTCCCTTTAAGGTGTTAGAGAAAATAAATGATAATGCATATAAACTTGAGCTGCCTGCAGATTTTGGGGTTAGTCCCACTTTTAACATTGCAGATTTGAAGCCTTATTTGGGTGAGGAAAATGAGCTTCCGTCGAGGACGACTTCATTTCAAGAAGGGGAGGATGATGAGGACATCAGTACCATTGTTACACCCACAGCCCCTACTGCTACATATACTGGACCAATTACTAGAGCTCGCGCACGCCAATTAAATTATCAGGTACTTTCGTTTCTTGGTAATGATTCTAATGTTCATGAGAATATGATGCTGCCTAAATTGGATACATTTGTTTTGCTTACAAATGAAGGGCCTAGCTTGGAGAAGGATGGACATTGGAGCAAGAGCAAGCATGGAGATGATGCCATGCGCAAGGGGAACCAGAACGGAGTTACAAGTGATGATTTCAGGACTTTGATGCCACCATGAGAGTGCATGAAGCCTTGGACGAAATATACAAGATGCCACTTCATAAATTTCGTCCAGAGGCTATTATAGGTGCTGCGACACCTTTTTATTGGGCCAGGCCCATGTAATTTCGAAATACATAAGTATAGGCTATTTTTAGAGTCCGTATGTGTGGGGAAACAAGAGATAGGGTTGATTTCGGACCCCTCCACCAAGGGCCACGAAATTCCCCCTCTCTTCCTCCATATATACAGCCCTTAGGGCACCGTTTAGACTTTGGGTTTTGTTTAGATTAAAAGTTCGCCATAGCTGCAACTTCGCGTACTTCGTTTGTGTTCAACGACCAGACAAAGGCGTCACAGAACCCCACCTTGATCAATAAAGCTTTCATCTTATATTCGCAATATCCAGATTGCAATCTTAGTTTCTTGCTTGTTCTTCGTTTGCTCGCAGGAAACAGACCCTCGTGGTCAGGTTGATCGTGCTCCGGCGTGGTCAATAACCTCTCGGAGTTGGTTTAGCGATTGCTAAGGCGCGACGTCCTCGCACGTTCGTAGTCGGATCGTCAAAGTCGACTTCCACCAAAGCGATTTCCATCATCTCATCGAAAGACGGGACACCTTTGCCTCTATCACTCTCGGAGTTGGTTTAGCGATTGCTAAGGCACGACGTCCTCGCACGTTCGTAGTCGGATCGTCAAAGTCGACTTCCACCAAAGCGATATCCATCATCTCATCGAAAGACGGGACACCTTTGCCTCTATCAAGTGGTATCAGAGCTGCATCATTATCTCTTCCGCTGTCCACCACCCATCCATCAATTTCCACCACGTGCTACCCACCATTCATTGTCATAATAATAGTTGAGATCGTTCACATCTTCGCTTGATCCAATCTGCGTCTTATCTAGTTTGTTTTGGAAAGACGGGACACCTTTGCCTCTATCAAGTGGTATAAGATTTCCAGGTTGCTCGGTGAGATTTTACAGTTTTTCGTAGATTAGATCGAGTCTGTTCTTCATACCTACAGTCCACGAAAAAGCCACAAAAAAAATTAGGGTTAGTTCATCATATCCGAACCAATCTGAGCCTTTGCATAATCTTTTTAGGGTTTTTGCTTTGTTGAATTTGCGGTTGCATCGTCGTGTCAAGTTGCTGGTCTTAGAGTCTAGTCTTTTAGAGTTTCGAGTTCTGGTCATAAGTTGTCACGCCGCCGCCGCACCATCATCATCGCCCATCTACCACTTTTGCTTATCCGCCACCGCTCTGAATCCATATCCATATACCACCACCAATCTGTATCCATATACCACCACCGCTACCATATACCACCACCGCTGCCATATACCACAACCATATATCCACCACCAATCCGAGTTCTTCTCATATTAGGTTTGTTCTTGAGATCAATCTAAATTCCGATTCGTGATTCCTTGCCTGCGTAGGTCTCGGAAAAAAAAAAGTCTGGAGACCCCCGCGCAGTTTTTAGGACAAAATTTTCACGGGCAAATTTTTTTCCCTATCCTATTTTTAGGCTTTTCTGAGTCTTTTGAGCCACGTGCCATCATAGTGATTTTTTGTCGCACTTTTTCGTCGTCGCTGCCCTAATTTCCAAAAAAAAAATGAAATTTTTTTTTCGTGCCCATCCTATCTGTTTGACGAGGGAAGAGTTTTGAGACACTCGCCATTATAGTGATTTTTCGCAAAAAAAAAGAGGAGCACAAAAAAAAGGAGCGCAAAAAAAAAAGAGCGAAAAAAAAGAGAGTTCCAGAGTGTGCTTTTCCCTTGTTTACGTGCCGCGCCGTGATTTTTTTGGTGTTCTAGGCTCGCGTCTCTAGCACAGTCTAGCCTAGGACCAGCACAGTACCATCGTTGATAGAGGCAACGGGGGTGTCCCGATCTTTCGATGAGATGATAACTATCGATTTGGTGAAGATGACTTTGACGATCCGACTACAAACGTGCACGACGTTGCGCCTTAGCAATCGCTAAACCAACTCTGAGAGGTTATTGACCACGCCGGAGCACAATCAACCTGACCACGAAGGTCTATTCCTGCAAGCAATCGAAGAACAAGCAAGAATATGATAAAAGCAATCTGAATATTGCGAGTATATATGAAGTATTGATAAAGGTGGGGATCCGTAAGCGGTCTTGGTCTGGTCGTTGGACACAAACGAAGTACACGAAGTTGCAATGGCTAACTTTTAACTAAACAAATCCCAAGGAAAAGCTACTAGATGGATCTACTTATATAGGAGCAAGGGGTGGCGGCCAAGGAGGTGGGAGGACGTCCCAAGGCAGCCTAAAACTAAATCTAGGTCGTACAAGGCCAATGGGCCCAAGTGGAGGTGATGTAACACCTTTGGACTTGTAGTTTGACTCGGATTCTGCTGCAGCATCAGATTGTTTCGCCCACAACTCAACGCTCCGGACGAATTTGAAGGTGATTCCAATTGGGTTGGAAAGTGCACGAAATCTAGTTTCCAACAAAAAAAGAATCACCCAATTCGGAGTCTGTATGAAAAACTTGTGTGCGTTTTGAGTCAGGTACGTCTGTGCAGTCCGAATCTGAATCCAGAACGTGAGAGACTTGGACTCTATCTTCTCTTGGGCCAAAAGTGACGTGAGAGAACTTTTTGGACAGCAAATAAACATCTCTTTCTTCCTTATCTTGATATGTGGATTGTACAAATGTCCCATACACCTGCAATTAGACAAAACACAAAAGTGTGTGAAGTATTTTTGTTCTGAATAACATAAATAGATTATTGAATAGTTTGCACTAGAAATCACCTGACAAATATGCATATATGCAATATTTTTGGTCATATCCAAGGTATTCATGTCCTCATCATCCTCCCCTTCTTGAAAATAAAGCCGTCCTCGGCGTTGCTTAATCTGAAATGTGGCTCTTATGATCAACTCAGATGATGTAGCCACTCTCGGGGGCGATGTGTCACATGGTGGAGGTGATGTAGTCCTGACAACAACGGATGTGGTTGTCATAGTATGCCTAGTAGTTGAAGGAACAATCATATCAACTCTTGGAATGTGCACCGTGTGCTTGTTCTCCTCGTGGCCAACACGTTGTTTTATTTCCTGTTCAGCTTTGCAAGCAAGATAAAACAAATGGTCCATAGGATAACACTCTTCATGAATTAGTATCTCTTGAATATCACGGTTTAATCCTCCCCAAAATCTATCCATAAAATCATCTTCACTTTCTTCTAAAGAGGAATGCAACAAGGTAGTTTGTAAATCATCATAATATTTTGTTACAGTTTCACTACCTTGTTTTAAGTGTTGCAACTTCTTAATCATGTCACGAGTATAATAAGCAGGGACGAAAGTATGTCGCATGGCAAGTTTCAAATCATCCCAAGTAGTAGGTATATAATCAGGGTGTAACCGACAATATTCACTCCACCAAACCAAAGCATAACCAGTGAAAGAACCAACCGCAACCTTAACCTTTTTATGTTCATCGAAATTATGGGAAGCAAATATATTTTTTATGTCAAACTCCCATTCAATATATAAAGCAGGTTTAAAACGGCCATTAAATGGTGGTATAGATACATTAACCTGATCATGTGCATTTGGATGTTTGTGCACCTCTCGTGACGGTTGTGGTATTTGCAAAGGTGGTGGCACGTCTCCCGCGATCGACAAAGCCCATGAATTGACTCTGGATCCTGTCATGATTAGTAGAACAAGAAACAAAACCCAAAAATAATGTTCCTATAACTACTAGGATGTGGTGGTAAAACGCTCACAGTAAAGCAAATATCAATGTCTTACAAGTTCTTACCATGCAGCAGGCGGTGATCGGTAACCAGCGGTGTCAAGTAACTCCGAATATTGAGTAAAGCGATTGCCAGGGGAGCGTACGTATACACGGTGTAGAAATATGTGGAGCTGGGTTGGCTATATATGGTAGCAAAAGATTAGCAATAATCAATTCAAAGATGCAATGTTGAATAAACGCTCAACGACGGTACTGTGCTGGTCCTAGGCTAGACCGGACTAGAGACGCGAGCCTAGAACACTAATGAGGTCACGGCGTAGCACAACTAGCATCAATGAAGGATACTAAGTAGCTCTTGACAGCAAGATATAAGTGAAGATCACAACGGCAGTGAAGATAATGATGAAAAACAACTCCCAAGCAGGATATACAACAACTTTGTCTCCAACTTTCCTCTAAAAAAGTTTGTGCCGATTTTTTGATTTTTTTTCTCCTTTTTTTTCTCTGACTTTTTTTTCTCTTTTTTTTTCTCGTTTTTTTTCTCTCGTTTTTTTTCTCTCTTTTTTTTCTCCCTCTTTCCAAAACAAACTAGGTAAGATGCAGATTGGATCAAGTGAAGATGTGAACGATCTCAACTATTATTATGACAATGAATGGTGGGTAGCACGTGGTGGAAATTGATGGATGGGTGGTGGACAGCGGAAGAGATAATGATGCAGCGGTGGCGTGACTAATGTGAATAGAACTCGAAACTCTAAACGAACTAGACACTAAGACCAGCAACTCGACACGACGATGCAACCGATAATTCAACTATGCAAGCAATGAAAAGAAAATTGCAAAGGCTCAGACTGGCTTGGACCAAGGATGAATAGATCTAACTCTTTTTTTGATAGAGGCAAAGGTGTCCCGTCTTTCGATGAGATGATGGATTTCGCTTTGGTGGAAGTCGACTTTGACGATCCGACTACGAACGTGCGAGGACGTCGCACCTTAGCAATCGCTAAACCAACTCCGAGAGGTTATTGACCACGCCGGAGCACGATCAACCTGACCACAAGGGTCTGTTTCCTGCGAGCAAACGAAGAACAAGCAAGAAACTGGGATTGCAATCTGGATATTGCGAATATAAGATGAAAGCTTTATTGATCAAGGTGGGGTTCTGTGACGCCTTTGTCTGGTCGTTGAACACAAACGAAGTACGCGAAGTTGCAGCTATGGCGAACTTTTAATCTAAACAAAACCCAAAGTCTAAACGACGCCCTAAGGGCTGTATATATGGAGGAAGAGGGGGGGGGGGGGAATTTCGTGGCCCTTGGTGGAGGGGTCCGAAATCAACCCTATCTCTTGTTTCCCCACACATACGGACTCTAAAAATAGCCTATACTTATGTATTTCGAAATTACATGGGCCTGGCCAAATAATAAGGTGACGCAGCACCTATAATAGCCTCTGGACGAAATTTATGAAGTGGCATCTTGTATATTTCGTCCAAGGCTTCATGCACTCTTATGGTGGCTTCAAAGTCCTGAAATCATCACTTGTAACTCCGTTCTGGTTCCCCTTGCGCATGGCATCATCTCCATGCTTGCTCTTGCTCCAATGTCCATCCTTCTCCAAGCTAGGCCCTTCATTTGTAAGCAAAACAAATGTATCCAATTTAGGCAGCATCATATTCTCATCAACATTAGAATCATTACCAAGAAACGAAAGTACCTGATAATTTAATTGGCGTGCGCGAGCTCTAGTAATTGGTCCAGTATATGTAGCAGTAGGGGCTGTGGGTGTAACAATGGTATTGATGTCCTCATCATCCTCCCCTTCTTGAAATGAAGTCGTCCTCGACGGAAGCTCATCTTCCTCGCCCAAATACGGCTTCAAATCTGCAATGTTAAAAGTGGGACTAACCCCAAAATCTGCAGGCAGCTCAAGTTTATATGCATTATCATTTACTTTCTCCAACACCTTAAAGGGACCAGCAGCACGTGGCATTAGCTTTGATTTGCGCAAATCAGGAAATCTATCCTTACGCAAATGTAACCAAACAAGATCTCCAGGTGCAAACACAACATGTTTTCTACCCTTATCTCCAGCAAGTTTATATTTAGCATTCATACGCTCAATGTTTTCCTTAGTTAACTCATGCATTTTTAAAATCAATTCAGCACGTTCTTTAGCATCAAAATTAACCTTCTCCGAAGATGGAAGAGGCAACAAATCAATAGGTGCACGAGGTAGGAAACCATACACAACTTCAAAAGGGCACATCTTAGTAGTAGAATGCAATGAACGATTATAAGCAAATTCAATATGAGGCAAGCATTCCTCCCACATTTTCTTATTATTCTTCAAAACAGCCCTAAGCATAGTAGACAATGTTCTATTGACTACTTCAGTTTGTCCATCAGTTTGGGGGTGACAAGTAGTACTAAAAAGCAGTTTAGTCCCCAACTTAGCCCATAAACATCTCCAAAAGTGGCTAAGAAATTTAGTATCACGATCTGAAACAATAGTATTTGGCACACCATGCAAGCGAATAATTTCACGAAAGAACAAATCAGCAACATTAACAGCATCATCGCTTTTATGACATGGTATAAAGTGTGCCATTTTCGAGAATCTATCCACGACAACAAATATGCTATCCCTCCCCTTCTTTGTTCGAGGTAAACCTAAAACAAAGTCCATAGATATATCCTCCCAAGGAACACTAGGTACAGGCAAAGGCATATATAAACCATGAGGATTGAGTCGTGACTTAGCTTTTTGACATGTAGTGCAGCGAGCAATAAAACGCTCAACATCCCGTCTCATCTTTGGCCAAAAGAAATGTGTAGCAAGTACGTCCTCTGTCTTCTTCACGCCAAAGTGTCCCATTAATCCTCCTCCATGCGCCTCCTGCAACAACAAAAGACGAACGGAGCTAGCTGGAATGCATAGCTTGTTAGCACGAAACACAAATCCATCGTTAACGACAAACTTGTTCCACATTCTTCCTTCTTTACAATTCTGCATTACATCTTTAAAATCAGCATCATGCACATATTGATCTTTGATGGTCTCCAAACCAAATATTTTGAAGTCAAGTTGTGAAAGCATAGTATAGCGACGAGACAATGCATCAGCAATAACATTTTCTTTTCCCTTCTTGTGTTTAATGACATAAGGGAAAGTCTCAATAAATTCAACCCATTTAGCATGTCTACGATTCAGTTTAGCTTGACTTTTAATATGTTTCAAAGATTCATGATCAGAATGTATAACAAATTCTTTGGGCCATAAATAATGTTGCCATGTTTCTAAAGTCCGAACAAGAGCATATAATTCTTTATCATAAGTAGAATAATTCAGACTAGGCCCACTCAATTTTTCAGAAAAGTATGCAACGGGTTTGCCATCTTGTAATAACACACCTCCTAATCCAATTCCACTAGCATCACATTCAAGCTCAAAAGTCTTATTAAAATCAGGAAGTTGGAGTAAAGGAGCATGTGTCAACTTATCTTTCAATACCGTGAAGGCTTCTTCCTGTGCGGTACCCCAAATAAAAGGCACATCTTTCTTTGTAAGCTCATTGAGAGGTGCAGCAATGGTGCTGAAATCTCTCACAAAACGCCTATAGAATCCAGCGAGGCCAAGAAAACTCCTCACTTGTGTGACCGTTTTGGGCTGCGGCCAACTCTCAATAGCTTCAATCTTGGCTTTATCAACTTCAATTCCCTGTGGAGTAACAACATAGCCAAGAAAAGATACTCGGTCGGTGCAAAAGGTGCACTTCCCAAGGTTACCAAACAAACGTGCATCACGTAGAGCAATAAAAACAGCACGTAAATGTTCCAAATGTTCTTCCAAAGATTTGCTATAAATCAGTATATCATCAAAATAGACTACCACAAATCGTCCAATGAAAACACGTAAAACTTCGTTCATTAATCTCATGAAAGTACTAGGTGCATTAGTTAACCCAAAAGGCATGACTAACCACTCATATAAACCAAACTTAGTTTTAAATGCTGTTTTCCATTCATCACCCAATTTCATACGAATTTGATGGTATCCACTACGCAAATCAACTTTGGAGAATATTGTAGAGCCACTCAATTCATCAAGCATATCATCTAGCCTAGGAATAGGATAACGATAACGAATAGTAATATTATTAATGCCTCTACAATCAACACACATACGTGACGTACCATCCTTTTTAGGCACTAGGATAATAGGAACAGCACAAGGACTAAGAGATTCGCGTATATAACCTTTGTCGAGTAGCTCCTGTACTTGACGCATAATCTCCTTCGTCTCCTCTGGATTGGTACAGTATGGTGCACGGTTGGGTAGCGATGCACCGGGAATTAAGTCAATTTGATGCTCAATCCCTCGAATGGGTGGTAATCCCGGTGGCACGTCTTGTGGAAAGACGTCAGCGAACTCCTGCATAATGTTAGTGACAGTAGGGGGCAAAGAGGAAGGCACGTCCTCGAATGAAAATAATGCCTCTTTGCACACAAAAGCATAGCAAACAGATTTGCTGAAATCTAGCTCATCAATATCAGATTTGGTGGCAAATAAACATGCACTTTTCAATTTAATTTCAGAAGCAACACTAGATGGTTTATTATTAGGCTTCATTTGCTGCTCAAATTCTTTTGCCACAATCTGATTTTCACTCTTATTCTTCTCCTGTTTTGCTTTATTAGCTCTATTAATATCATCTTTCAAAATAGAATCAGGAGTCATAGGAAGCAAAGTAATATTTTTATCCTTATGAACAAGAGTATAATGATTGTTTCTACCATGGTGTACAGCATTTTTATCAAATTGCCATGGTCTACCAAGTAATAAGGAACATGCTTGCATAGGTACCACATCACAATCAACATAATCAGCATATGTAGAGATACTAAAATGCACACGAACAGTACGTGTTACCTTAACCTTGCCGCTGTTGTTGAACCATTGGATGTAGTAAGGATGTGGATGTGGTCTTGTGGTGAGAGAAAGCTTCTCCACCATCTCCATGCTAGCCAAGTTGTTGCAACTACCTCCGTCTATGATGACGCGCACAGAACGTTCCTTCACAACTCCCTTGGTATGGAACAAATTGTGCCTCTGATTTTGTGGCCCTTGGTGGAGGGGTCCGAAATCAACCCTATCTCTTGTTTCCCCACACATACGAACTCTAAAAATAGCCTATACTTATGTATTTCGAAATTACATGGGCCTGGCCCAATAATAAGGTGACGCAGCACCTATAATAGCCTCTGGACGAAATTTATGAAGTGGCATCTTGTATATTTCGTCCAAGGCTTCATGCACTCTTATGGTGGCTTCAAAGTCCTGAAATCATCACTTGTAACTCCGTTCTGGTTCCCCTTGCGCATGGCATCATCTCCATGCTTGCTCTTGCTCCAATGTCCATCCTTCTCCAAGCTAGGCCCTTCATTTGTAAGCAAAACAAATGTATCCAATTTAGGCAGCATCATATTCTCATGAACATTAGAATCATTACCAAGAAACGAAAGTACCTGATAATTTAATTGGCGTGCGCGAGCTCTAGTAATTGGTCCAGTATATGTAGCAGTAGGGGCTGTGGGTGTAACAATGGTATTGATGTCCTCATCATTTTTGTGGCTTTTTCTTGGACAATAGGTAAGAAAATAAATCTAATCTAGGAAAACTGGAAATTCTCACCGAGCAACCTGAAAACTGATACCACTTGATAGAGGCAACGTGGGTGTCCCGATCTTTCGATGAGATGATAACTATCGATTTGGTGAAGATGACTTTGACGATCCGACTACAAACGTGCACGACGTTGCGCCTTAGCAATCGCTAAACCAACTCTGAGAGGTTATTGACCACGCCGGAGCACAATCAACCTGACCACGAAGGTCTATTCCTGCAAGCAATCGAAGAACAAGCAAAAATATGATAAAAGCAATCTGAATATTGCGAGTATATATGAAGTATTGATAAAGGTGGGGATCCGTAAGCGGTCTTGGTCTGGTCGTTGGACACAAACGAAGTACACGAAGTTGCAATGGCTAACTTTTAACTAAACAAATCCCAAGGAAAAGCTACTAGATGGATCTACTTATATAGGAGCAAGGGGTGGCGGCCAAGGAGGTGGGAGGACGTCCCAAGGCAGCCTAAAACTAAATCTAGGTCGTACAAGGCCAATGGGCCCAAGTGGAGGTGATGTAACACCTTTGGACTTGTAGTTTGACTCGGATTCTGCTGCAGCATCAGATTGTTTCGTCCACAACTCAACGCTCCGGACGAATTTGAAGGTGATTCCAATTGGGTTGGAAAGTGCACGAAATCTAGTTTCCAACAAAAAAAGAATCACCCAATTCGGAGTCCGTATGAAAAACTTGTGTGCGTTTTGAGTCAGGTACGTCTGTGCAGTCCGAATCTGAATCCAGAACGTGAGAGACTTGGACTCTATCTTCTCTTGGGCCAAAAGTGACGTGAGAGAACTTTTTGGACAGCAAATAAACATCTCTTTCTTCCTTATCTTGATATGTGGATTGTACAAATGTCCCATACACCTGCAATTAGACAAAACACAAAAGTGTGTGAAGTATTTTTGTTCTGAATAACATAAATAGATTATTGAATAGTTTGCACTAGAAATCACCTGACAAATATGCATATATGCAATATTTTTGGTCATATCCAAGGTATTCATGTCCTCATCAGTCGTTGAGCGTTTATTCAACTTTGCATCTCCGAATTGATTATTGCTGACCCTTTTTGCTACCATATTATAAGCTTTCCCAGCTCCACATACATCTACGTCGTGCGTTTGACTCTCCCTGGTAATCGCTCTATCCAAGCTTTGAGAGTTTTTGACTACAACGGTTGCCGATCACCGCCTGCTGCTGGGTAAGAACTGGTAAGAATTTGAGATTTGCTTGACGGATTTGTGACACCCACCACCACCTCTTGTTAGTAGTCTGTAGGATCATATTCTTGTGTGTTTCTATTGCTGCTAACCATGCCAGGATCACAAGCCGACGAGACTGACTGGGAGAACATGACGAATAAGGATTTGCATGATAAATTTCAGCAAATGATGAGTGGACAGGTGCAAGATGTGCTAAACAGATTTGAAGAGGCCATGGAGAAGATAGATGGCATGGAGAAGACGTTCGAAACAAAGCTCGATAACAAGTTTAATGAATTGCTCGCGCGTCTTCCACCACCACCACCCGCTGCACCTAACGCACCTCTCCAACGACAACAACAACAACAACGCATCCTTTCGAATCAGTATGGACGAGCGAAGCGTGTTCCTATTGAGGATGGCCAAACTTCTGGTGCTGCTGTTCATGTTGTTGATGCTTCTTTGGCCCCTGCTACTGCTGCTGCTGGTACCCAGGAGGATGATGAGTATGTGGGCGATTATGAGGATGAGGTTGATCAAAATCAGCACTACGTGCAGCCACCAGCACCACCACCACCAGGTCGACCTCAGGTATATATTCGTAATGGTAGGCCTGCACCACCACCTCAGGTACGAGATGATGTCCATATTCCTAAACTGAAATTGAGTATTCCACCATTTGAGGGTAGATATGTTCCTGATATATATCTTACTTGGGAGTTAGAAACTGAACAACGTTTTACATGTTTACAATATCCCGAGGAGAGACGGGTTGCTGCTGCTGTTTGTGCTTTCACTAGTTTTGCATGTGTATGGTGGTCTGAACATTGTAGATTATATCCTATTCCCGCTACTTGGGCTGTTTTGAAAACTGCTATGCGTACTCGTTGGGTTCCACCATATTATCAACGTGAATTGCTTCAAAAATTACAGCGCTTAAGACAAGGAAAAAATTCTGTAGAAGAATATTATCAGGAATTACAAACTGGCATGATTAGATGTGGTATTGTTGAGGAGAATGAAGCTATGCTTGCACGTTTTCTGGGTGGATTAAATAGAGAGATTCAGACCATTCTAGATTATAAGGAGTATACTAATATCACTCGTTTATTCCATCTTGCTTGTAAAGCTGAACGTGAAGTGCAGGATCGACAGGCATTGGCGCGGACTAACTTTTCTGCAGGTCGACCTTCATCATGGACACCACGTGCATCATCTACTTCCACACGTTCTGCTACACCGGCGCCTTCGTCGGCTGCCACCTCCACCCGTGATACAATAAAGCAGGCACAATCACCACTATCTGCCAAGAGCACACCTTCAGGGCCTGCAAAGAGCTCTTCTTCATCCATGGCATCAACAGGGCAAACACATGATATTATTTGTCGACGTTGCAAGGGTGGAGGTCATTATGCGAGAGAATGCCCCTCTAAGCGCGTGATGATTGTTACTGAGGATGGTGGGTATGAGTCCGCTAGTGACTATGCTGAGGAGACTTTGGCTCTTATTACACGTGACGAACACCGTGGAGAAGATTCTGATCATGAGACGCAATACATGGCTCCTGAAGATGCTGACAGGTATGAATGTTTAGTTGCTCAACGTGTTTTGAGTGTGCAGGTTTCACAAGCTGAGCAAAATCAGAGGCATAATTTGTTCCATACAAAGGGAGTTGTGAAGAAACGTTCTGTTCGCGTGATCATAGATGGAGGGAGTTGCAACAACTTGGCTAGCATGGAGATGGTGGAGAAGCTATCTCTCACCACAAGACCACATCCACATCCTTACTTCCAATGGTTCAACAACAGCGGCAAGGTTAAGGTAACACGTACTGTTCGTGTGCATTTTAGTATCTCTACATATGCTGATTATGTTGATTGTGATGTGGTACCTATGCAAGCATGTTCCTTATTACTTGGTAGACCATGGCAATTTGATAAAAATTCTATTCACCATGGTAGAAACAATCAGTATACTCTTGTTCATAAGGATAAAAATATTACTTTGCTTCCTATGACTCCTGATTCCATTTTGAAAGATGATCTTAATAGAGCTAATAAAGCAAAACAGGAGAAAACTAAGAGTGAAAATCAGATTGTGGCAAAAGAATTTGAGCAACAAATGCAGCCTAATAATAATAAACAATCTAGTGTTGCTTCTGAAATTAAATTGAAAAGTGCATGTTTACTTGCCACCAAATCTGATATTGATGATCTAGATTTTAGCAAATCTGTTTGCTATGCTTTTGTGTGCAAAGAGGCATTTTCATTCGAGGACGTGCCTTCCTCTTTGCCTCCTGCTGTCACTAACATTTTGCAGGAGTTCGCTGACGTCTTTCCACAAGACGTGCCACCGGGATTACCACCTATTCGCGGGATTGAGCATCAAATTGACTTAATTCCCGGTGCATCATTACCCAACCGTGCACCATACCGTACCAATCCAGAGGAGACGAAGGAGATTATGCGTCAAGTACAAGAACTGCTCGACAAAGGTTATATACGCGAATCCCTTAGTCCTTGTGCTGTTCCTATCATTTTAGTGCCGAAAAAGGATGGTACGTCGCGTATGTGCGTTGATTGTAGAGGCATTAATAATATTACTATTCTTTATCATCATCCTATTCCTAGGCTAGATGATATGCTTGATGAATTGAGTGGCTCTACAATATTCTCCAAAGTTGATTTGCGTAGTGGATACCATCAAATTCGTATGAAATTGGGAGATGAATGGAAAACAGCATTTAAAACTAAGTTTGGATTATATGAGTGGTTAGTCATGCCTTTTGGGTTAACTAATGCACCTAGTACTTTCATGAGGTTAATGAACGAAGTTTTACGTGCTTTCATTGGACGATTTGTGGTAGTTTACTTTGATGACATACTGATTTATAGCAAATCTTTGGAGGAACATTTGGAACATTTACGTGCTGTTTTTATTGCTCTACGTGATGCACGTTTGTTTGGTAACCTTGGAAAGTGCACCTTTTGCACCGACCGAGTATCTTTTCTTGGCTATGTTGTTACTCCACAGGGAATTGAAGTTGATAAAGCCAAGATTGAAGCTATTGAGAGTTGGCCACAGCCCAAAACGGTCACACAAGTGAGGAGTTTCCTTGGCCTCGCTGGATTCTATAGGCGTTTTGTGAGAGATTTCAGCACCATTGCTGCACCTCTCAATGAGCTTACAAAGAAAGATGTGCCTTTTCTGTGGGGTACCGCACAGGAAGAAGCCTTCTCGGTATTGAAAGATAAGTTGACACATGCTCCTTTACTCCAACTTCCTGATTTTAATAAGACTTTTGAGCTTGAATGTGATGCTAGTGGAATTGGATTAGGAGGTGTGTTATTACAAGATGGCAAACCTGTTGCATACTTTTCTGAAAAATTGAGTGGGCCAAGTCTGAATTATTCTACTTATGATAAAGAATTATATGCTCTTGTTCGGACTTTAGAAACATGGCAACATTATTTATGGCCCAAAGAATTTGTTATACATTCTGATCATGAATCTTTGAAACATATTAAAAGTCAAGCTAAACTGAATCGTAGACATGCTAAATGGGTTGAATTCATTGAGACTTTCCCTTATGTCATTAAACACAAGAAGGGAAAAGAAAATGTTATTGCTGATGCATTGTCTCGTCGCTATACTATGCTTTCACAACTTGACTTCAAAATATTTGGTTTGGAGACCATCAAAGATCAATATGTGCATGATGCTGATTTTAAAGATGTAATGCAGAATTGTAAAGAAGGAAGAATGTGGAACAAGTTTGTCGTTAACGATGGATTTGTGTTTCGTGCTAACAAGCTATGCATTCCAGCTAGCTCCGTTCGTCTTTTGCTGTTGCAGGAGGCGCATGGGGGAGGATTAATGGGACACTTTGGCGTGAAGAAGACGGAGGACGTACTTGCTACACATTTCTTTTGGCCAAAGATGAGACGGGATGTTGAGCGTTTTGTTGCTCGCTGCACTACATGTCAAAAAGCTAAGTCACGACTCAATCCTCATGGTTTATATATGCCTTTGCCTGTACCTAGTGTTCCTTGGGAGGATATATCTATGGACTTTGTTTTAGGTTTACCTCGAACAAAGAAGGGGAGGGATAGCATATTTGTTGTCGTGGATAGATTCTCGAAAATGGCACACTTTATACCATGTCATAAAAGCGATGATGCTGTTAATGTTGCTGATTTGTTCTTTCGTGAAATTATTCGCTTGCATGGTGTGCCAACTACTATTGTTTCAGATCGTGATACTAAATTTCTTAGCCACTTTTGGAGATGTTTATGGGCTAAGTTGGGGACTAAACTGCTATTTAGTACTACTTGTCACCCCCAAACTGATGGACAAACTGAAGTAGTCAATAGAACATTGTCTACTATGCTTAGGGCTGTTTTGAAGAATAATAAGAAAATGTGGGAAGAATGCTTGCCTCATATTGAATTTGCTTATAATCGTTCATTGCATTCTACTACTAAGATGTGCCCTTTTGAAATTGTGTATGGTTTCCTACCTCGTGCACCTATTGATTTGTTGCCTCTTCCATCTTCGGAGAAGGTTAATTTTGATGCTAAAGAACGTTCTGAATTGATTTTAAAAATGCATGAGTTAACTAAGGAAAACATTGAGCGTATGAATGCTAAATATAAACTTGCTGGAGATAAGGGTAGAAAACATGTTGTGTTTGCACCTGGAGATCTTGTTTGGTTACATTTGCGTAAAGATAGATTTCCTAATTTGCGCAAATCAAAGCTAATGCCACGTGCTGATGGTCCCTTTAAGGTGTTAGAGAAAATAAATGATAATGCATATAAACTTGAGCTGCCTGCAGATTTTGGGGTTAGTCCCACTTTTAACATTGCAGATTTGAAGCCTTATTTGGGTGAGGAAAATGAGCTTCCGTCGAGGACGACTTCATTTCAAGAAGGGGAGGATGATGAGGACATCAATACCATTGTTACACCTACAGCCCCTACTGCTACATATACTGGACCAATTACTAGAGCTCGCGCACGCCAATTAAATTATCAAGTACTTTCGTTTCTTGGTAATGATTCTAATGTTCATGAGAATATGATGCTGCCTAAATTGGATACATTTGTTTTGCTTACAAATGAAGGGCCTAGCTTGGAGAAGGATGGTCATTGGAGCAAGAGCAAGCATGGAGATGATGCCATGCGCAAGGGGAACCAGAACGGAGTTACAAGTGATGATTTCAGGACTTTGAAGCCACCATAAGAGTGCCACTTCATAAATTTTGTCCAGAGGCTATTATAGGTGCTGCGTCACCTTTTTATTGGGCCAGGCCCATGTAATTTCGAAATACATAAGTATAGGCTATTTTTAGAGTCCGTATGTGTGGGGAAACAAGAGATAGGGTTGATTTCGGACCCCTCCACCAAGGGCCACGAAATTCCCCCTCTCTTCCTCCATATATACAGCCCTTAGGGCACCGTTTAGACTTTGGGTTTTGTTTAGATTAAAAGTTCGCCATAGCTGCAACTTCGCGTACTTCGTTTGTGTTCAACGACCAGACAAAGGCGTCACAGAACCCCACCGTGATCAATAAAGCTTTCATCTTATATTCGCAATATCCAGAATTGCAATCTCAGTTTCTTGCTTGTTCTTCGTTTGCTCGCAGGAAACAGACCCTCGTGGTTTGGTTGATCGTGCTCCGGCGTGGTCAATAACCTCTCGGAGTTGGTTTAGCGATTGCTAAGGCGCGACGTCCTCGCACGTTCGTAGTCGGATCGTCAAAGTCGACTTCCACCAAAGCGATATCCATCATCTCATCGAAAGACGGGACACCTTTGCCTCTATCAAAACCAAGCAAATCCATGGATCAAAATCAACAAAACATCATCAAACCAACAAATCACAAAAAAAATTGGGGGCTATTTTTGGTGGGGATTTTCGGATTTAGGACAAAAACAACAAAATCAAGCTAGAAAAAGAGGGGTAGGGGCTCCAAAAACGTGATCAACGTGGCTCATGATACCATATGATGTAGGGTGGAACCCTAATTCGTCGATCTTTCACGTTTGGAGGGGGATCCCTCGAAGAACACGATGAACACGGGGAAGAACGGGGAGAGATCACAAGGGGAAACACTCACGAACAAGTCCAAATCACACATCCACTAGACAAGTCCAAATCACACATCCACTAGACAATCAAACACACAAGATCACAAGGTACATGAACAACAAAGGGAAAGATACAAGGTAAGGTTCATCTCCAAGAGGAGGTCTTGATGATATCCTAGATGGATCTTCCCACAAGGGGGGTCTTGATGATATCCCGCGGGATCTTCTCCTAGATGGAGGTCTTGGCCTCCAATGGAGTAGTGGTCTCTGATAGAGGCAAAGGTGTCCCGTCTTTCGATGAGATGATGGATTTCGCTTTGGTGGAGGTCGACTTTGACGATCCGACTACGAACGTGCGAGGACGTCGCGCCTTAGCAATCGCTAAACCAACTCCGAGAGGTTATTGACCACGCCGGAGCACGATCAACCTGACCACGAGGGTCTGTTTCCTGCGAGCAAACGAAGAACAAGCAAGAAACTGAGATTGCAATCTGGATATTGCGAATATAAGATGAAAGCTTTATTGATCAAGGTGGGGTTCTGTGACGCCTTTGTCTGGTCGTTGAACACAAACGAAGTACGCGAAGTTGCAGCTATGGCGAACTTTTAGTCTAAACAAAACCCAAAGTCTAAACGGTGCCCTAAGGGCTGTATATATGGAGGAAGAGAGGGGGAATTTCGTGGCCCTTGGTGGAGGGGTCCGAAATCAACCCTTTCTCTTGTTTCCCCACACATACGGTCTCTAAAAATAGCCTATACTTATGTATTTCGAAATTACATGGGCCTGGCCCAATAAAAAGGTGACGCAGCACCTATAATAGCCTCGGGACGAAATTTATGAAGTGGAATCTTGTATATTTCGTCCAAGGCTTCATGCACCCATTATGGTGGCTTCAAAGTCCTGAAATCATCACTTGTAACTCCGTTCTTGTTCCCCTTGCGCATGGCATCATCTCCATGCTTGTTCTTGCTCCAATGTTCATCCTTCTCCAAGCTAGGCCCTTCATTTGCAAGCAAAACAAATGTATCCAATTTAGGCAGCATCATATTCTCATGAACATTAGAATCATTACCAAGAAACGAAAGTACCTGATAACTTAATTGGCGTGCGCGAGCTCTAGTAATTGGTCCCGTATATGTAGTAGTAGGGGCTGTGGGTGTAACAATGGTATTGATGTCCTCATCATCCTCCCCTTCTTGAAATGAAGTCGTCCTCGACGGAAGCTCATCTTCCTCACCCAAATAAGGCTTCAAATCTGCAATGTTAAAAGTGGGACTAACCCCAAAATCTGCAGGCAGCTCAAGTTTATATGCATTATCATTTATTTTCTCTAACACCTTAAAGGGACCATCAGCACGTGGCATTAGCTTTGATTTGCGCAAATCAGGAAATCTATCCTTACGCAAATGTAACCAAACAAGATCTCCAGGTGCAAACACAACATGTTTTCTACCCTTATCTTCAGCAAGTTTATATTTAGCATTCATACGCTCAATGTTTTCCTTAGTTAACTCATGCATTTTTAAAATCAATTCAGCACATTGTTTAGCATCAAAATTAACCTTCTCCGAAGATGGAAGAGGCAACAAATCAATAGGTGCACGAGGTAGGAAACCATACACAACTTCAAAAGGGCACATCTTAGTAGTAGAATGCAATGAACGATTATAAGCAAATTCAATATGAGGCAAGCATTCCTCCCACATTTTCTTATTATTCTTCAAAATAGCCCTAAGCATAGTAGACAATGTTCTATTGACTACTTCAGTTTGTCCATCAGTTTGGGGGTGACAAGTAGTACTAAAAAGCAGTTTAGTCCCCAACTTAGCCCATAAACATCTCCAAAAGTGGCTAAGAAATTTAGTATCATGATCTGAAACAATAGTATTTGGCACACCATGCAAACGAATAATTTCATGAAAGAACAAATCAGCAACATTAACAGCATCATCGCTTTTATGACATGGTATAAAGTGTGCCATTTTCGAGAATCTATCCACGACAACAAATATGCTATCCCTCCCCTTCTTTGTTCGAGGTAAACCTAAAACAAAGTCCATAGATATATCCTCCCAAGGAACACTAGGTACAGGCAAAGGCATATATAAACCATGAGGATTGAGTCGTGACTTAGCTTTTTGACATGTAGTGCAGCGAGCAATAAAATGCTCAACATCCCGTCTCATCTTTGGCCAAAAGAAATGTGTAGCAAGTACGTCCTCCGTCTTCTTCACGCCAAAGTGTCCCATTAATCCTCCTCCATGCGCCTCCTGCAACAACAAAAGACGAACGGAGCTAGCTGGAATGCATAGCTTGTTAGCACGAAAGACAAATCCATCATTAACGACAAACTTGTTCCACATTCTTCCTTCTTTACAATTCTGCATTACATCTTTAAAATCAGCATCACGCACATATTGATCTTTGATGGTCTCCAAACCAAATATTTTGAAGTCAAGTTGTGAAAGCATAGTATAGCGACGAGACAATGCATCAGCAATAACATTTTCTTTTCCCTTCTTGTGTTTAATGACATAAGGGAAAGTCTCAATAAATTCAACCCATTTAGCATGTCTACGATTCAGTTTAGCTTGACTTTTAATATGTTTCAAAGATTCATGATCAGAATGTATAACAAATTCTTTGGGCCATAAATAATGTCGCCATGTTTCTAAAGTCCGAACAAGAGCATATAATTCTTTATCGTAAGTAGAATAATTCAGACTAGGCCCACTCAATTTTTCAGAAAAGTATGCAACAGGTTTGCCATCTTGTAATAACACACCTCCTAATCCAATTCCACTAGCATCACATTCAAGCTCAAAAGTCTTATTAAAATCAGGAAGTTGGAGTAAAGGAGCATGTGTCAATGATAGAGGCAAAGGTGTCCCGTCTTTCGATGAGATGATGGATATCGCTTTGGTGGAAGTCGACTTTGACGATCCGACTACGAACGTGCGAGGACGTCGCGCCTTAGCAATCGCTAAACCAACTCCGAGAGGTTATTGACCACGCCGGAGCACGATCAACCTGACCACGAGGGTCTGTTTCCTGCGAACAAACGAAGAACAAGCAAGAAACTGAGATTGCAATCTGGATATTGCGAATATAAGATGAAAGCTTTATTGATCAAGGTGGGGTTCTGTGACGCCTTTGTCTGGTCGTTGAACACAAACGAAGTACGCGAAGTTGCAGCTATGGCGAACTTTTAATCTAAACAAAACCCAAAGTCTAAACGGTGCCCTAAGGGCTGTATATATGGAGGAAGAGAGGGGGAATTTCGTGGCCCTTGGTGGAGGGGTCCGAAATCAACCCTATCTCTTGTTTCCCCACACATACGGACTCTAAAAATAGCCTATACTTATGTATTTCGAAATTACATGGGCCTGGCCCAATAAAAAGGTGACGCAGCACCTATAATAGCCTCTGGACGAAATTTATGAAGTGGCATCTTGTATATTTCTTCCAAGGCTTCATGCACTCTTATGGTGGCTTCAAAGTCCTAAAATCATCACTTGTAACTCCGTTCTGGTTCCCCTTGCGCATGGCATCATCTCCATGCTTGCTCTTGCTCCAATGTCCATCCTTCTCCAAGCTAGGCCCTTCATTTGTAAGCAAAACAAATGTATCCAATTTAGGCAGCATCATATTCTCATGAACATTAGAATCATTACCAAGAAACGAAAGTACCTGATAATTTAATTGGCGTGCGCGAGCTCTAGTAATTGGTCCAGTATATGTAGCAGTAGGGGCTGTGGGTGTAACAATGGTATTGATGTCCTCATCATCCTCCCCTTCTTGAAATGAAGTCGTCCTCGACGGAAGCTCATTTTCCTCACCCAAATAAGGCTTCAAATCTGCAATGTTAAAAGTGGGACTAACCCCAAAATCTGCAGGCAGCTCAAGTTTATATGCATTATCATTTATCTTCTCTAACACCTTAAAGGGACCATCAGCACGTGGCATTAGCTTTGATTTGCGCAAATTAGGAAATCTATCTTTACGCAAATGTAACCAAACAAGATCTCCAGGTGCAAACACAACATGTTTTCTACCCTTATCTCCAGCAAGTTTATATTTAGCATTCATACGCTCAATGTTTTCCTTAGTGAACTCATGCATTTTTAAAATCAATTCAGAACGTTCTTTAGCATCAAAATTAACCTTCTCCGAAGATGGAAGAGGCAACAAATCAATAGGTGCACGAGGTAGGAAACCATACACAATTTCAAAAGGGCACATCTTAGTAGTAGAATGCAATGAACGATTATAAGCAAATTCAATATGAGGCAAGCATTCTTCCCACATTTTCTTATTATTCTTCAAAACAGCCCTAAGCATAGTAGACAATGTTCTATTGACTACTTCAGTTTGTCCATCAGTTTGGGGGTGACAAGTAGTACTAAATAGCAGTTTAGTCCCCAACTTAGCCCATAAACATCTCCAAAAGTGGCTAAGAAATTTAGTATCACGATCTGAAACAATAGTATTTGGCACACCATGCAAGCGAATAATTTGACGAAAGAACAAATCAGCAACATTAACAGCATCATCGCTTTTATGACATGGTATAAAGTGTGCCATTTTCGAGAATCTATCCACGACAACAAATATGCTATCCCTCCCCTTCTTTGTTCGAGGTAAACCTTAAACAAAGTCCATAGATATATCCTCCCAAGGAACACTAGGTACAGGCAAAGGCATATATAAACCATGAGGATTGAGTCGTGACTTAGCTTTTTGACATGTAGTGCAGCGAGCAACAAAACGCTCAACATCCCGTCTCATCTTTGGCCAAAAGAAATGTGTAGCAAGTACGTCCTCCGTCTTCTTCACGCCAAAGTGTCCCATTAATCCTCCCCCATGCGCCTCCTGCAACAGCAAAAGACGAACGGAGCTAGCTGGAATGCATAGCTTGTTAGCACGAAACACAAATCCATCATTAACGACAAACTTGTTCCACATTCTTCCTTCTTTACAATTCTGCATTACATCTTTAAAATCAGCATCATGCACATATTGATCTTTGATGGTCTCCAAACCAAATATTTTGAAGTCAAGTTGTGAAAGCATAGTATAGCGACGAGACAATGCATCAGCAATAACATTTTCTTTTCCCGTCTTGTGTTTAATGACATAAGGGAAAGTCTCAATGAATTCAACCCATTTAGCATGTCTACGATTCAGTTTAGCTTGACTTTTAATATGTTTCAAAGATTCATGATCAGAATGTATAACAAATTCTTTGGGCCATAAATAATGTTGCCATGTTTCTAAAGTCCGAACAAGAGCATATAATTCTTTATCATAAGTAGAATAATTCAGACTAGGCCCACTCAATTTTTCAGAAAAGTATGCAACAGGTTTGCCATCTTGTAATAACACACCTCCTAATCCAATTCCACTAGCATCACATTCAAGCTCAAAAGTCTTATTAAAATCAGGAAGTTGGAGTAAAGGAGCATGTGTCAACTTATCTTTCAATACCGAGAAGGCTTCTTCCTGTGCGGTACCCCACAGAAAAGGCACATCTTTCTTTGTAAGCTCATTGAGAGGTGCAGCAATGGTGCTGAAATCTCTCACAAAACGCCTATAGAATCCAGCCAGGCCAAGGAAACTCCTCACTTGTGTGACCGTTTTGGGCTGTGGCCAACTCTCAATAGCTTCAATTTTGGCTTTATCAACTTCAATTCCCTGTGGAGTAACAACATAGCCAAGAAAAGATACTCGGTCGGTGCAAAAGGTGCACTTTCCAAGGTTACCAAACAAACGTGCATCATGTAGAGCAATAAAAACAGCACGTAAATGTTCCAAATGTTCCTCCAAAGATTTGCTATAAATCAATATGTCATCAAAGTAAACTACCACAAATCGTCCAATGAAAGCACGTAAAACTTCGTTCATTAACCTCATGAAAGTACTAGGTGCATTAGTTAACCCAAAAGGCATGACTAACCACTCATATAATCCAAACTTAGTTTTAAATGCTGTTTTCCATTCATCTCCCAATTTCATATGAATTTGATGGTATCCACTACGCAAATCAACTTTGGAGAATATTGTAGAGCCACTCAATTCATCAAGCATATCATCTAGCCTAGGAATAGGATGACGATAACGAATAGTAATATTATTAATGCCTCTACAATCAACGCACATACGCGACGTACCATCCTTTTTCGGCACTAAAATGATAGGAACAGCACAAGGACTAAGGGATTCGCGTATATAACCTTTGTCGAGCAGTTCTTGTACTTGACGCATAATCTCCTTCGTCTCCTCTGGATTGGTACGGTATGGTGCACGGTTGGGTAATGATGCACCGGGAATTAAGTCAATTTGATGCTCAATCCCGCGAATAGGTGGTAATCCCGGTGGCACGTCTTGTGGAAAGACGTCAGCGAACTCCTGCAAAATGTTAGTGACAGCAGGAGGCAAAGAGGAAGGCACGTCCTCGAATGAAAATAATGCCTCTTTGCACACAAAAGCATAGCAAACAGATTTGCTAAAATCTAGATCATCAATATCAGATTTGGTGGCAAGTAAACATGCACTTTTCAATTTAATTTCAGAAGCAACACTAGATTGTTTATTATTATTAGGCTGCATTTGTTGCTCAAATTCTTTTGCCACAATCTGATTTTCACTCTTAGTTTTCTCCTGTTTTGCTTTATTAGCTCTATTAAGATCATCTTTCAAAATGGAATCAGGAGTCATAGGAAGCAAAGTAATATTTTTATCCTTATGAACAAGAGTATACTGATTGTTTCTACCATGGTGAATAGAATTCTTATCAAATTGCCATGGTCTACCAAGTAATAAGGAACATGCTTGCATAGGTACCACATCACAATCAACATAATCAGCATATGTAGAGATACTAAAATGCACACGAACAGTACGTGTTACCTTAACCTTGCCGCTGTTGTTGAACCATTGGATGTAGTAAGGATGTGGATGTGGTCTTGTGGTGAGAGATAGCTTCTCCACCATCTCCATGCTAGCCAAGTTGTTGCAACTCCCTCCATCTATGATCACGCGAACAGAACGTTCCTTCACAACTCCCTTTGTATGGAACAAATTATGCCTCTGATTTTGCTCAGCTTGTGTAACCTGCACACTCAAAACACGTTGAGCAACTAAACATTCATACCTGTCAGCATCTTCAGGAGCCATGTATTGCGTCTCATGATCAGAATCTTCTCCACCGTGTTCGTCACGTGTAATAAGAGCCAAAGTCTCCTCATCATAGTCACTAGCGGACTCATATCCACCATCCTCAGTAACAATCATCACACGCTTAGATGGGCATTCTCTCGCATAATGACCTCCACCCTTGCAACGTCGACAAATAATATCATGTGTTTGCCCTGTTGATGCCATGGATGAAGAAGAGCTCTTTGCAGGCCCAGAAGGTGTGCTCTTGGCAGATAGTGGTGATTGTGCCTGCTTTATTGTATCACGGGTGGAGGTGGCAGCCAACGGAGGCGCCGGTGTAGCAGAACGTGTGGAAGTAGATGATGCACGTGGTGTCCATGATGAAGGTCGACCTGCAGAAAAGTTAGTCCGCGCCAATGCTTGTCGATCCTGCACTTCACGTTCAGCTTTACAAGCAAGATGGAATAAACGAGTGATATTAGTATACTCCTTATAGTCTAGAATGGTCTGAATCTCTCTATTTAATCCACCCAGAAAACGTGCAAGCATAGCTTCATTCTCCTCAACAATACCACATCTAATCATGCCAGTTTGTAATTCCTGATAATATTCTTCTACAGAATTTTTTCCTTGTCTTAAGCGCTGTAATTTTTGAAGCAATTCACGTTGATAATATGGTGGAACCCAACGAGTACGCATAGCAGTTTTCAAAGCAGCCCAAGTAGCGGGAATAGGATATAATCTACAATGTTCAGACCACCATACACATGCAAAACTAGTGAAAGCACAAACAGCAGCAGCAACCCGTCTCTCCTCGGGATATTGTGAACATGTAAAACGTTGTTCAGTTTCTAACTCCCAAGTAAGATATATATCAGGAACATATCTACCCTCAAATGGTGGAATATTCAATTTCAGTTTAGGAATATGGACATCATGTCGTACCTGAGGTGGTGGTGCAGGCCTACCATTACGAATATATACCTGAGGTCGACCTGGTGGTGGTGGTGCTGGTGGCTGCACGTAGTGCTGATTTTGATCAACCTCATCCTCATAATCGCCCGCATACTCATCATCCTCCTGGGTACCAGCAGCAGCAGTAGCAGGGGCCAAAGAAGCATCATCAACATGAACAGCAGCACCAGAAGTTTGGCCATCCTCAATAGGAACACGCTTCGCTCGTCCATACTGATTCGAAAGGATGCGTTGTTGTTGTTGTTGTTGTTGTTGGAGAGGTGCGTTAGGTGCAGCGGGTGGTGGTGGTGGAAGACGCGCGAGCAATTCATTAAACTTGTTATCGAGCTTTGTTTCGAACGTCTTCTCCATGCCATCTATCTTCTCCATGGCCTCTTCAAATCTATTTAGCACATCTTGCACCTGTCCACTCATCATTTGCTGAAATTTATCATGTAAATCCTTATTCGTCATGTTCTCCCAGTCAGTCTCGTCGGCTTGTGATCCTGGCATGGTTAGCAGCAATAGAAACACACAAGAATATGATCCTACAGACTACTAACAAGAGGTGGTGGTGGGTGTCACAAATCCGTCAAGCAAATCTCAAATTCTTACCAGTTCTTACCCAGCAGCAGGCGGTGATCGGCAACCGTTGTAGTCAAAAACTCTCAAAGCTTGGATAGAGCGATTACCAGGGAGAGTCAAACGCACGACGTAGATGTATGTGGAGCTGGGAAGGCTTATAATATGGTAGCAAAAAGGGTCAGCAATAATCAATTCAGAGATGCAAAGTTGAATAAACGCTCAACGACGGTACTGTGCTGGTCCTAGGCTAGACTGTGCTAGAGACGCGAGCCTAGAACACCAACAAAATCACGGCGCGGCACGTAAACAAGGGAGGAGCACACTCTGAATTTTTTTTCTCTCTTTTTTTTGCACTTTTTTTCCTCTTTTTTTTTTGCTCCGCAACAATTTTTTTTCGAAAAAGTCTACAAATGGTCTAAAAACTGCCTAGCCAGAATTTTCCAGACTTCGTTTTTTTTTTTGAAACTGGAACTATTTTTCTTCTGCGGATGGCTCGGAAGTTGGGGAGTCCTTCTCTGTCACGACTCCGAGTATCGCGTGATCTGGAAATCGAGAACAATGCAACAATTACTGGACTCGGACTAGGACTGGTGGCGGATATGAATCTGGTGGAACTCGGACTAGTGGCAGAGATGAATCTGGTGGAACACGGACAGGTGGCGGATATATGTTGCAGGTGAACTCGGATTGGCGTGATGGCGGCGGATATGTGGTGGCGTATATGGATTCGGATTGGCGGTGAATATGTGGTGGTGGTATATGGCAACAGCGACGATGATGATGCGGTGGTGATATATGGCAGCGGCGACGTGACAACCTGTGAACAGAACTCGAAACTCTAAAAGACTAGACGCTAAGACCAGCAACTTGACACGACGATGCAACCGCAAATTCAACAAAGCAAATACAGAAAAGATTATGCAAAGGCTCAGATTGGTTCGGATGGGATGAACTAACCCTAGTTTTTTTTTGGCTTTTTCGTGGACTATAGGTATGAAGAACAGACTCGATCTAAACTACGAAAAACTATAAAATCTCACCGAGCAACCTGGAAATCTGATACCACTTGATAGAGGCAAAGGTGTCCCGTCTTTCGATGAGATGATGGATTTCGCTTTGGTGGAGGTCGACTTTGACGATCCGACTACGAACGTGCGAGGACGTCGCGCCTTAGCAATCGCTAAACCAACTCCGAGAGGTTATTGACCACGCCGGAGCACGATCAACCTGACCACGAGGGTCTGTTTCCTGTGAGCAAACGAAGAACAAGCAAGGAACTGAGATTGCAATCTGGATATTGCGAATATAAGATGAAAGCTTTATTGATCAAGGTGGGGTTCTGTGACGCCTTTGTCTGGTCGTTGAACACAAACGAAGTACGCGAAGTTGCAGCTATGGCGAACTTTTAGTCTAAACAAAACCCAAAGTCTAAACGGTGCCCTAAGGGCTGTATATATGGAGGAAGAGAGGGGGAATTTCGTGGCCCTTGGTCGAGGGGTCCGAAATCAACCCTATCTCTTGTTTCCCCACACATACGGTCTCTAAAAATAGCCTATACTTATGTATTTCGAAATTACATGGGCCTGGCCCAATAAAAAGGTGACGCAGCACCTATAATAGCCTCGGGACGAAATTTATGAAGTGGCATCTTGTATATTTCGTCCAAGGCTTCATGCACCCATTATGGTGGCTTCAAAGTCCTGAAATCATCACTTGTAACTCCGTTCTTGTTCCCCTTGCGCATGGCATCATCTCCATGCTTGTTCTTGCTCCAATGTTCATCCTTCTCCAAGCTAGGCCCTTCATTTGTAAGCAAAACAAATGTATCCAATTTAGGCAGCATCATATTCTCATGAACATTAGAATCATTACCAAGAAACGAAAGTACCTGATAATTTAATTGGCGTGCGCGAGCTCTAGTAATTGGTCCCGTATATGTAGTAGTAGGGGCTGTGGGTGTAACAATGGTATTGATGTCCTCATTAGTCTCTCTCTCTCAAGAGTAGAGATAGGTAGGAGCAAAGCTCACCTAAGAATGAGCTATCACTTTGCTAACCCTAGAAAGGAGGTGGAGGAGGTCTATTTATAGCCCAAGGGGCGAAGGGGTAAGTGAGGGGCGAAGGGGTACACGGGCTTCGGCCCAAGTCACGCACGCAGGCGGGGTCCGGATGATCCGGAAGGTGGCCCGGATGATCCGGGTGTCGGGGGTCCGGATGATCCGGGCGACCGTTCGGATGATCCGGCTTCGTCGAGCAGGTTCTGTTGTCTTCAGGCGCGTTAGCCGGATCATCCGGGAGGTCGTCCGGATCATCCGGGCTCGGTCTGGATCGTCCGGCTGGGGGTCCGGATGATCCGGGCAACTCCAGTCCTGCTCCGTTCTTCTTCTTCCTTTCTTCCGTCTTCTCTTCCACGCTTCCCTCGCGGATGGCGTAGTCGTTCCTTGGCGCTTGCACTCCTCCTCGTCGTCCGTAAAGTTCCGACAATACCTATGCATGCACATGGGAGAAGTGTCAAGTAGTATGCCATCCTCGAAGGGGTCAAGTGAGCACGTGTAAAGGAGATGATTCACCTTAGTGTGTGTGAAGTAGATGTCGTATGTGTCACTTGCCAAATGGGCTCTTGACATGGTGATGTCCGTAGGATGCTCCGCATCAAGCTCTCGGGCCACCGTGAGCGCGGCCCTTGAGTTCGCCTGCTCCCGGCGGGTGTACGGCGTCGTGGCCGCGGCGTGGTTGGAGGCCCTTGCTGCCGACCGCGTCTGCCGCGGTGTGAGAGCTGTCGGGGCCTGTCCGCGCCGCCCACGGCCCGCAGCGCCCTGCGGACCGCGAGCTACCCGGGGCATGGGGTCGCCCGGGGCGAGCGGCTCTGCGCGGGCGGGCCAAGCCGCCCAGGGATCAGGGTTGCCCGCCTGGTCGCCGGACATGGTGATGACGATGCGATGGGACGCGAAGTGGCAGAAGGTGGATCCCGGCACACCCCTACCTGGCGCGCCAAATGTCGGATTTCGGGTTCCGGCAGACCCTTGAGGTTCGAACACTGGGGTGCGCGCGGAGATTTCGCCCTCTACCTACCTGCTCCTCGCTGAATCGCTAGGATCTAAACTACGAAAAGAACAACACAAGAGACACAAGTTTTATACTGGTTCAGGCCACCATTGTGGTGTAATACCCTACTCCGGTGTGTGGTGTGGTGGATTGCCTCTCGGGCTAATGATGAACAATACAAGGAAGAACAGCCTCGCGAGGGTCTGTTCTTGACTGATGCGATGAACTGCTAGGAGGAGTTCAGTCGCTCTATCTACTGTTTCTTGGTGAGGATCCAGATGCCTCTACCCTAGGGGTGGCTAGTCCTATTTATAGGCAAAGGCCCTGGGCCTCTCCCCAAATATTGAGCGGGAAGGGCGCCAACAATTGGCCATTTTGAAGGGGAACAGCGGGTACACCTATCCTTACTAAAGTTGGTCCTCGTCTGTCAAAGGCTCTGGTGGTGACGCCTGCTTGGGCTCCACAATGACTTCCTCCCTGCCGTTGGCCTGGTCTTGGTCTTGTTGCACCGAAATGGATGCCTTTGCTTGATGCTCTCTCCTGCGCTTGCTCCCTTTGCACCAAAGAGGAAAGGAGGACACTGCGCGGGCTGGCGCCCGACTGGTGCCCTTGGTCGTCATGGCTTGCGTCATGGGCACCTCACGAGGTACCCCGCCTTGAACTCTCCGCCTCCTCGTGAGCCAGCCTGATGAGGTTGTGCCTGAAGAAGCTCCTTGTCGTCCGCCCCGCGAGGCTTGGCCCCTCGCGAGGGTCTTGAGCTTGTGTTGATGAAGATGGGCCGCGCTGGGCCCCCTTTGAGCCACGCCGCAGGCCGCAGGCAGGCAAGTCTGGGGACCCCCGTTCCCAGAACGCCGACAACTACCTCGAGCCGATGGACCATTCAAGGTGCTAGCACGCTACAACGACAACGCCTACAAGATAGAACTCCCACGAGACAAGTACAATGTGAGCGACATATTCAACGTCAAAGACCTCTCGCCTTTCCATGGTGATGAAGATTTTGATCCGAGGTCGGATCTTTCCCAAAGGAGGGGAGATGATGCGGAGCATCCTTCCATCATCCCCATGGACTCTACATCGACACATCCAACCCCACAAGGACCCATGACAAGAGCTAGAGCACGTGCTTTGGAAACCGAGGTGAACTCCTTCCTACTAGACTTGCATATGGACACAAACGAAACATGTCTACTACCTCACCAAAATATGCTATGCCTCCTTAGGTATGAAGTGGAACATCACCAAGAAGCTCAGGAGCATCCCCAAATAGAAGGAGAACCACCCCAAGGCCATACGAATCAAGACGGAGTGCAACCGCAGCAAAACAGCAAGTCCCAGGTGACCCCATGCGGACGGGCCCCCGAGACCCCGTGCCCACGGGCTACACAGGAAACAGGCACTGGAGCACCCCGTGTGCACGGGCCTGTACCGTGCCAACGGGACCCCCGTGCGCATGGGCCCAACTTACCCCGTGCGCACGGGCCTCCCAGGATGGCCGGCTGAGATTGGATCTTTGGCTCCCCTTCTTCTCCCTCGACCCCAAGGCTATATATTCCGTACCTAGGACCATGTTTAGGGTTAGCAAAGTATTAGATGAGATCTTGGTGAGCTTTGCTCCATTACCTTCCCTCTTTGAGGATCAAGACCCCATAGGGAAGAATCCTTGAGGATTTCAAGACCTCCATTGGGAGAAGACTACCTCCAAGACCCCTCTTCTTTGTATTTGGGATGAACTTTGCCATTGTATCTTTCCTTTGATTGTGTTTGAGACTTGTGGATCTTGTGTTGTTACTCTAGTGGTTGTGTAATCGGGAATTGTTGGAGTGATTATCTCTTTGTGTTCATCTTTGTGTTCTTGTTGTTCTTGTGATTTCTCTCCTTTCTGTTGGGGAACGTTGCAAAAAACAAAAAATTTCCTACGGTTTCACCAAGATCCATCTATGAGTTCATCTAGCAACGAGTCATTAGATGCATCTACGTACCTTGTAGATCGCGAGCGGAAGCGTTCAAAGAACGGTGATGATGTAGTCGTACTCGACGTGATCCAAATCACCGATGACCAAGCGCCGAACGGGCGGCACCTCCGCGTTCAACACACGTACGGGACGGGAGATGTCTCCTCCTTCTTGATCCAGCAAGGGGGAGGAGAGGTTGATGAAGATCCAGCAGCACGACGGCGTGGTGGTGGATGCGGGGCGTCACAGCAGCAGGGCTCCGCCAAGACTACGAGGGAGAGACGTAACGGGGAGAGAGGGAGGCGCCAGGGGCTGGTGTGTCAAGTCCCTCCTCTCCCCCACTATATATAGGGGTTCTAGGGGGGGCGCCGGCCCTAGTAGATGGCATCTACTAGGGGGGGCGGCGGCCAAGGGAAGGTTTCCCTCCCCCCCAAGGCACCTAGGGGTGCCTTCCACCACTTGGACTCCTCCTTTGTGGAAACCCTAGGCGCATGGGCCTATAGCGGCTGGTGCCCTTGGCCCATCCAGGCCAAGGCACCCCCTACAGCCCATGTGACCCCCCGGGACAGGTGGCCCCACCCGGTGGGCCCACGGGACCCCTCCGGTGGTCCCGGTACAATACCGATAACCCCAAAACTTGTCCCGATGCCCGAAACTGCACTTCCTATATATAATTCTTTACCTCCGGACCATTCCGGAACTCCTCGTGACGTCCGGGATCTCATCCGGGACTCCGAACAACATTCGGGTTACTGCATATACATATCTTCACAACCCTAGCGTCACCGAACCTTAAGTGTGTAGACCCTACGGGTTCGGGAGACAAGCAGACATGACCGAGATGACTCTCAGGTCAATAACCAACAGCGGGATCTGGATACCCATGTTGGCTCCCCCATGCTCCACGATGATCTCATCGGACGAACCACGATGTCGAGGATTCAATCAACCCCGTACGCAATTCCCTTTGTCAATCGATATGTTACTTGCCCGAGATTCGATCGTCGGTATCCCAATACCTCGTTCAATCTCGTTACCGGCAAGTCACTTTACTCGTACCGTAATGCATGATCCCATGACCAAACACTTGGTCACTCTAAGCTCATTATGATGATGCATTACCGAGTGGGCCCAGTGATACCTTCCATCATACGGAGTGACAAATCCCAATCTTGATCCATGTCAACCCAACAGACACTTTCGGAGATACCCATAGTCTACCTTTATAGTCAACCAGTTACGTTGTGACGTTTGGTATACCCAAAGCACTCCTACGGTATCTGGGAGTTTACACGATCTCATGGTCTAAGGAAAAGATACTTTGACATTGGAAAACTCTAGCAAACGAACTATACGATCTTGTGCTATGTTTAGGATTGTGTCTTGTCCATCACATCATTCTCCTAATGATGTGATCTCGTTATCAATGACATCCAATGTCCATAGTCAGGAAACCATGACTATCTATTGATCAACGAGCTAGTCAACTAGAGGCTTACTAGGGACATGTTGGTGTCTGTTATTCACACATGTATTACGATTTCCGGATAACACAATTATAGCATGAATAAAGACAATTATCATGTACAAGGAAATATAGTAATAATGCTTTTATTATTGCCTCTAGGGCATATTTCCAACAGTCTCCCACTTGCACTAGAGTCAATAATCTAGTTACATTGTGATGAATCGAACACCCATGGAATTCTGGTGTTGATCATGTTTTGCTCTAGGGAGAGGTTTAGTCAACGGATCTGCTACATTCAGGTCCGTATGTATTTTACAAATCTCTATGTCTCCATCTTGAACATTTTCACGAATGGAGTTGAAGCGACGCTTGATGTGCCTTGTCTTCTTGTGAAACCTGGGCTCCTTGGCAAGTGCAATAGCTCCAGTGTTGTCACAGAAGAGGTTGAACGGCCCCGACGCATTGGGTATGACTCCTAGGTCGGTGATGAACTCCTTCACCCATATTGCTTCATGTGCTGCCTCCGAGGCCGCCATGTACTCCGCTTCACATGTAGATCCCGCCACGACGCTTTGCTTGCAACTGCATGATGAGGACATGACTACCTTGGATATGACCAAAAATATTGCATATATGCATATTTGTCAGGTGATTTCTAGTGCAAACTATTCAATAATCTATTTATGTTATCTAGAACAAAAATACTTCACACACTTTTGTGTTTTGTCTAATTGCAGGTGTATGGGACATTTGTACAATCCACATATGAAGATAAGGAAGAAAGAGATGTTTATTTGCTGTCCAAAAAGTTCTCTCACGTCACTTTTGGCCCAAGAGAAGATAGAGTCCAAGTCTCTCACGTTCTGGATTCAGATTCGGATTGCACAGACATATCTGACTCAAAACGCACACAAGTTTTTCATACGGACTCCGAATTGGGTGATTTTTTTGTTGGAAACTAGATTTCGTGCACTTTCCAACCCAATTGGAATCACCTTCAAATTCGTCCGGAGCGTTGAGTTGTGGACGAAACAATCTGATGCTGCAGCAGAATCCGAGTCAAACTACAAGTCCAAAGGTGTTACATCACCTCCACTTGGGCCCATTGGCCTTGTACGACCTAGATTTAGTTTTAGGCTGCCTTGGGACGCCTCTATCAGGTGGTATCAGTTTTCAGGTTGCTTGGTGAGAATTTCCAGTTTTCCTAGATTAGATTTATTTTCTTACCTATTGTCCAAGAAAAAGCCACAAAAAAGAGTTAGATCTATCCATCCTTGGTCCAAGCCAGTCTGAGCCTTTGCAATTTTCTTTTCATTGCTTGCATAGTTGAATTATCGGTTACATCGTCGTGTCGAGTTGCTGGTCTTAGTGTCTAGTTCGTTTAGAGTTTCGAGTTCTGTTCACATTAGTCACACCACCGCTGCATCATTATCTCTTCCGCTGTCCACCACCCATCCATCAATTTCTACCACGTGCTACCCACCATTCATTGTCATAATAATAGTTGAGATCGTTCACATCTTCGCTTGATCCAATCTGCGCCTTATCTAGTTTGTTTTGGAAAGAGGGAGAAAAAAGAGAGAAAAAATGAGAAAAAAAAGAGAAAAAAAGTCAGAGAAAAAAAGGAGAAAAAAAATCAAAAAAATCGGCACAAACTTTTTCAGAGGAAAGTTGGAGACAAAGTTGTTGTATATCCTGCTTGGCAGTTGTTTTTCATCATTATCTTCACTGCCGTTGTGATCTTCACTTATATCTTGCTGTCAAGAGCTACTTACTATCCTTCATTGATGCTAGTTGTGCTACGCCGTGACCTCATTAGTGTTCTAGGCTCGCATCTCTAGTCCGGTCTAGCCTAGGACCAGCACAGTACCGTCGTTGAGCGTTTATTCAACATTGCATCTTTGAATTGATTATTGCTAATCTTTTGCTATCATATATAGCCAACCCAGCTCCACATATTTCTACACCGTGTATACGTACGCTCCCCTGGCAATCGCTTTACTCAATATTCGGAGTTACTTGACACCGCTGGTTGCCGATCACCGCCTGCTGCATGGTAAGAACTTGTAAGACATTGATATTTGCTTTACTGTGAGCGTTTTACCACCACATCCTAGTAGTTATAGGAACATTATTTTTGGGTTTTGTTTCTTGTTCTACTAATCATGACAGGATCCAGAGTCAATTCATGGGCTTTGTCGATCGCGGGAGACATGCCACCACCTTTGCAAATACCACAACCGTCACGAGAGGTGCACAAACATCCAAATGCACATGATCAGGTTAATGTATCTATACCACCATTTAATGGCCGTTTTAAACCTGCTTTATATATTGAATGGGAGTTCGACATAAAAAATATATTTGCTTCCCATAATTTCGACGAACATAAAAAGGTTAATGATGAGGACATGACTACCTTGGATACGGCCAAAAATATTGCATATATGCATATTTGTCAGGTGATTTCTAGTGCAAACTATTCAATAATCTATTTATGTTATCCAGAACAAAAATACTTCACACACTTTTGTGTTTTGTCTAATTGCAGGTGTATGGGACATTTGTACAATCCACATATGAAGATAAGGAAGGAAGAGATGTTTATTTGCTGTCCAAAAAGTTCTCTCATGTCACTTTTGGCCCAAGAGAAGATAGAGTCCAAGTCTCTCACGTTCTGGATTCAGATTCGGACTGCACAGACATACCTGACTCAAAACGCACACAAGTTTTTCATACGGACTCCGAATTGGGTGATTCTTTTTTTGTTGGAAACTAGATTTCGTGCACTTTCCAACCCAATTGGAATCACCTTCAAATTCGTCCGGAGCGTTGAGTTGTGGACGAAACAATCTGATGCTGCAACAGAATCCGAGTCAAACTACAAGTCCAAAGGTGTTACATCACCTCCACTTGGGCCCATTGGCCTTGTACGACCTAGATTTAGTTTTAGGCTGCCTTGGGACGTCCTCCCACCTCCTTGGCCGCCACCCCTTGCTCCTATATAAGTAGATCCATCTAGTAGCTTTTCCTTGGGATTTGTTTAGTTAAAAGTTAGCCATTGCAACTTCGTGTACTTCGTTTGTGTCCAACGACCAGACCAAGACCGCTTATGAAACCCCACTTTCATCTATACTTCATATATACTCGCAATATTCAGATTGCTTTATCATATTCTTGCTTGTTCTTCGATTGCTTGCAGGAATAGACCTTCGTGGTCAGGCTGATCGTGCTTCCAGCATCGTCAGTAACCTCTCGGAGTTGGTTTAGCGATTGCTAAGGCGCAACGTCGTACACGTTTGTAGTCGGATCGTCAAAGTCTACTCCACCAAATCGATAGTTATCATCTCATCGAAAGATCGGGACACCCCGCCTCTATCAAGTGGTATCAGATTTCCAGGTTGCTCGGTGAGATTTTACAGTTTTCCGTAGTTTAGATCGAGTCTGTTCTTCATACCTATAGTCCACGAAAAAGCCAAGAAAAAAAAATTAGGGTTAGTTCTTCCCATCCGAACCAATCTGAGCCTTTGCATAATCTTTTCTGTATTTGCTTTGTTGAATTTGCGGTTGCATCGTCGTGTCAAGTTGCTGGTCTTAGCGTCTAGTCTTTTAGAGTTTCGAGTTCTGTTCACAGGTTGTCACGTCGCTGCTGCCATATATCACCACCGCATCATCATCGTCGCTGTTGCCATATACCACCACCACATATTCACCGCCAATCCGAATCCATATACGCCACCACATATCCGCCGCCATCACACCAATCCGAGTTCACCTGCAACATATATCCGCCACCTGTCCGTGTTCCACCAGATTCATCTCCGCCCCCAGTCCGAGTTCCACCAGATTCATCTCCGCCACCAGTCCTAGTCCGAGTCCAGTAATTGTTGCATTGTTCTCGATTTCCATATCGCGCGATACTCCGAGTCGTGACAGAGAAGGACTCCCCAACTTCCGAGCCATCCGCAGAAGATAAATAGTACCAATTTCAAAAAAAAAACTAAGTCTGGAAAATTCTGGCTAGGCAGTTTTTAGACCATTTGTAGACTTTTTCGAAAAAAATTTGTTGCGGAGCAAAAAAAAGAGGAAAAAAAGTGCAAAAAAAAGAGAAAAAAATTCAGAGTGTGCTCCTCCCTTGTTTACGTGCCGCGCCGTGATTTTGTTGGTGTTCTAGGCTCGCGTCTCTAGCACAGTCTAGCCTAGGACCAGCACAGTACCGTCGTTGAGCGTTTATTCAACATTGCATCTTTGAATTGATTATTGCTAATCTTTTGCTATCATATATAGCCAATCCAGCTCCACATATTTCTACACCGTGTATACGTACGCTCCCCTGGCTATCGCTTTACTCAATATTCGGAGTTACTTGACACCGCTGGTTGCCGATCACCGCCTGCTGCATGGTAAGAACTTGTAAGACATTGATATTTGCTTTACTGTGAGCGTTTTACCACCACATCCTAGTAGTTATAGGAACATTATTTTTGGGTTTTGTTTCTTGTTCTACTAATCATGACAGGATCCAGAGTCAATTCATGCGCTTTGTCGATCGCGGGAGACGTGCCACCACCTTTGCAAATACCACAACCGTCACGAGAGGTGCACAAACATCCAAATGCACATGATCAGGTTAATGTATCTATGCCACCATTTATTGGTCATTTTAAACCTGCTTTATATATTGAATGGGAGTTCGACATAAAAATATATTTGCTTCCCATAATTTCGATGAACATAAAAAGGTTAAGGTTGCGGTTGGTTCTTTCACTGGTTATGCTTTGGTTTGGTGGAGTGAATATTGTCGGTTACACCCTAATTATATACCTACTACTTGGGATGATTTGAAACTTGCCATGCGACATACTTTCGTCCCTGCTTATTATACTCGTGACATGATTAAGAAGTTGCAACACTTAAAACAAGGTAGTGAAACTATAACAAAATATTATGATGATTTACAAACTACCTTGTTGCATTCCTCTTTAGAAGAAAGTGAAGATGATTTTATGGATAGATTTTGGGGAGGATTAAACCGTGATATTCAAGAGATACTAATTCATGAAGAGTGTTATCCTATGGACCATTTGTTTCATCTTGCTTGCAAAGCTGAACAGGAAATAAAACGACGTGTTGGCCACGAGGAGAACAAGCGCGCGGTGCACATTCCAAGAGTTGATATGATTGTTCCTTCAACTACTAGGCATACTATGACAACCACATCCGTTGTTGTCAGGACTACATCACCTCCACCATGTGACACATCGCCCCCGAGAGTGGCTACATCATCTGAGTTGATCATAAGAGGTAATGACAAAGGTACTGATCTTCCATCTCTACATGAGAATGATGAATGCCTTGTCAATTTGAATGCACCATCTGATGAGCTACCCACTACTTTGATCACACCACCTATTTTAGAGGACTATGTTGATAATTTGACTTTGCCATGTGATCAAACAACTGAAATACCAACAATTTTGAGTGCACCCTTTGAATTAACTATTGATGCAAAAGAACCAATGTTTAATCATTCTGATATGACCTCTAATCTTGGTGATGATTCTGTGTTGAATGACTTATTACATGTTTGCTTATTTAAGCATGTTGTAGCATGTAAATTTGATGCAAGTAAGGTTTATTCACCAATGTTGGGATGGTTTAATGATGAACATTGTCAATCTTTTGAAATGAATAAGAGCTTCACTTATATGTGCAAACTGAGTTGCAATATTTTCATGTGCTAATTTTTTGGCTTTAGATTTTATGAACTATGCAAGTTACTCATCTATTCATGTGTCATATATGCAAAAATCAAGGGAAGTAAAAATGGATGACATATACATATACAACATGTACACCTTGTCTCTTTTGTTAGCCACATTTCAGATTAAGCAACACCGAGGACGGCTTTATTTTCAAGAAGGGGAGGATGATGAGGACATGACTACCTTGGATACGGCCAAAAATATTGCATATATGCATATTTGTCAGGTGATTTCTAGTGCAAACTATTCAATAATCTATTTATGTTATCCAGAACAAAAATACTTCACACACTTTTGTGTTTTGTCTAATTGCAGGTGTATGGGACATTTGTACAATCCACATATGAAGATAAGGAAGAAAGAGATGTTTATTTGCTGTCCAAAAAGTTCTCTCACGTCACTTTTGGCCCAAGAGAAGATAGAGTCCAAGTCTCTCACGTTCTGGATTCAGATTCGGACTGCACAGACATACCTGACTCAAAACACACACAAGTTATTCATACGGACTCCGAATTGGGTGATTTTTTTTGTTGGAAACTAGATTTCGTGCACTTTCCAACCCAATTGGAATCACCTTCAAATTCGTCCGGAGCGTCGAGTTGTGGACGAAACAATCTGATGCTGCAGCAGAATCCGAGTCAAACTACAAGTCCAAAGGTGTTACATCACCTCCACTTGGGCCCATTGGCCTTGTACGACCTAGATTTAGTTTTAGGCTGCCTTGGGACGTCCTCCCACCTCCTTGGCCGCCACCCCTTGCTCCTATATAAGTAGATCCATCTAGTAGCTTTTCCTTGGGATTTGTTTAGTTAAAAGTTAGCCATTGCAACTTCGTGTACTTCGTTTGTGTCCAACGACCAGACCAAGACCGCTTATGAAACCCCACTTTCATCTATACTTCATATATACTCACAATATTCAGATTGCTTTATCATATTCTTGCTTGTTCTTCGATTGCTTGCAGGAATAGACCTTCGTGGTCAGGCTGATCGTGCTTCCAGCATCGTCAGTAATCTCTCGGAGTTGGTTTAGCGATTGCTAAGGCGCAACGTCGTACACGTTTGTAGTCGGATCGTCAAAGTCTACTCCACCAAATCGATAGTTATCATCTCATCGAAAGATCGGGACACCCCGCCTCTATCAGTTAAGGTTGCGGTTGGTTCTTTCACTAGTTATGCTTTGGTTTGGTGGAGTGAATATTGTCGGTTACACCCTGATTATATACCTACTACTTGGGATGATTTGAAACTTGCCATGCGACATACTTTCGTCCCTGCTTATTATACTCGTGACATGATTAAGAAGTTGCAACACTTAAAACAAGGTAGTGAAACTGTAACAAAATATTATGATGATTTACAAACTACCTTGTTGCATTCCTCTTTAGAAGAAAGTGAAGATGATTTTATGGATAGATTTTGGGGAGGATTAAACCGTGATATTCAAGAGATACTAATTCATGAAGAGTGTTATCCTATAGACCATTTGTTTCATCTTGCTTGCAAAGCTGAACAGGAAATAAAACAACGTGTTGGCCCCGAGGAGAACAAGCGCACGGTGCACATTCCAAGAGTTGATATGATTGTTCCTTCAACTACTAGGCATACTATGACAACCACATCCGTTGTTGTCAGGACTACATCACCTCCACCATGTGACACATCGCCCCCGAGAGTGGCTACATCATCTGAGTTGATCATAAGAGGTAATGACAAAGGTACTGATCTTCCATCTCTACATGAGAATGATGAATGCCTTGTCAATTTGAATGCACCATCTGATGAGCTACCCACTACTTTGATCACACCACCTATTTTAGAGGACTACGTTGATAATTTGACTTTGCCATGTGATCAAACAACTGAAATACCAACATTTTTGAGTGCACCCATTGAATTAACTATTGATGCAAAAGAACCAATGTTTAATCATTTTGATATGACCTCTAATCTTGGTGATGATTCTGTGTTGAATGACTTATTGCATGTTTGCTTATTTAAGCATGTTGTAGCATGTAAATTTGATGCAAGTAAGGTTTATTCACCAATGTTGGGATGGTTTAATGATGAACATTGTCAATCTTTTGAAATGAGTAAGAGCTTCACTTATATGTGCAAACTGAGTTGCAATATTTTCATGCCTTCTACTTCTTGTGCTAATTTTTTGGCTTTAGATTTTAGGAACTATGCAAGTTACTCATCTATTCATGTGTCATATATGCAAAAATCAAGGGAAGTAAAAATGGATGACATATACATATACAACATGTACACCTTGTCTCTTTTGTTAGCCACATTTCAGATTAAGCAACGCCGAGGACGGCTTTATTTTCAAGAAGGGGAGGATGATGAGGACATGACTACCTTGGATATGACCAAAAATATTGCATATATGCATATTTGTCAGGTGATTTCTAGTGCAAACTATTCAATAATCTATTTATGTTATCCAGAACAAAAATACTTCACACACTTTTGTGTTTTGTCTAATTGCAGGTGTATGGGACATCTGTACAATCCACATATGAAGATAAGGAAGAAAGAGATGTTTATTTGCTGTCCAAAAAGTTCTCTCACGTCACTTTTGGCCCAAGAGAAGATAGAGTCCAAGTCTCTCACGTTCTGGATTCAGATTCGGACTGCACAGACATACCTGACTCAAAACGCACACAAGTTTTTCATACGGACTCCGAATTGGGTGATTTTTTTTGTTGGAAACTAGATTTCGTGCACTTTCCAACCCAATTGGAATCACCTTCAAATTCGTCCGGAGCGTTGAGTTGTGGACGAAACAATCTGATGCTGCAGCAGAATCCGAGTCAAACTACAAGTCCAAAGGTGTTACATCACCTCCACTTGGGCCCATTGGCCTTGTACGACCTAGATTTAGTTTTAGGCTGCCTTGGGACGTCCTCCCACCTCCTTGGCCGCGACCCCTTGCTCCTATATAAGTAGATCCATCTAGTAGCTTTTCCTGGGTGATTTTTTAGTTAAAAGTTAGCCATTGCAACTTCGTGTACTTCGTTTGTGTCCAACGACCAGACCAAGACCGCTTACGGATCCCCACCTTTATCAATACTTCATATATACTCGCAATATTCAGGTTGCTTTTATCATATTCTTGCTTGTTCTTCGATTGCTTGCAGGAATAGACGTTCGTGGTCAGGTTGATTGTGCTCCGGCGTGGTCAATAACCTCTCAGAGTTGGTTTAGCGATTGCTAAGGCGCAACGTCGTGCACGTTTGTAGTCGGATCGTCAAAGTCATCTTCACCAAATCGATAGTTATCATCTCATCGAAAGATCGGGACACCCCTTTGCCTCTATCACTGCACCAGCTTACTGCCCCACCATTCAAAATATACACATATCCGGTTTGTGACTTAGAGTCATCTAGATCTGTGTCGAAGCTAGCGTCGACGTAACCCTTTATGACGAGCTCTTCGTCACCTCCATAAACGAGAAACATTTCCTTAGTCCTTTTCAGGTACTTCAGGATATTCTTGACCGCTGTCCAGTGCTCCTTGCCGGGATTACTTTGGTACCTTCCTACCAAACTGACGGCAAGGTTAACATCAGGTCTGGTACACAGCATGGCATACATAATAGAACCTATGGCTGATGCATTGGGGATGACGCTCATCTCTTCTATATCTTCTGCCGTGGTCGGACATTGAGCTGAGCTCAATTTCATACCTTGTAACACAGGCAAGAACCCCTTCTTGGATTGATCCATATTGAACTTCTTCAATATCTTATCAAGGTATGTGCTTTGTGAAAGACCTATGAGGCGTCTCGATCTATCTCTATAGATTTTGATGCCTAATATATAAGCAGCTTCTCCAAGGTCCTTCATTGAAAAACTCTTATTCAAATAGGCCTTGATGATGTCCAAGAGTTCTATATCATTTCCCATCAAAAGTATGTCATCTACATATAGTATGAGAAATGCTACAGAGCTCCCACTCACTTTCTTGTAAACGCAGGCTTCTCCATAAGTCTGCGTAAACCCAAACGCTTTGATCATCTCATCAAAGCGAATGTTCCAACTCTGAGATGCTTGCACCAGCCCATAAATCGAGCGTTGGAGCTTGCACACTTTGTCAGCATTCTTAGGATCGACAAAACCTTCCGGCTGCATCATATACAATTCTTCCTTAAGGAAACCATTAAGGAATGCCGTTTTGACGTCCATTTGCCATATTTCATAATCTTAGAATGCGGCAATTGCTAACATGATTCGGACGGACTTCAGCTTCGCTACCGGTGAGAAAGTCTCATCGTAGTCAACCCCTTGAACTTGTCGATAACCCTTAGCGACAAGCCGAGCTTTATAGATGGTCACATTACCATCCGCGTCTGTCTTCCTCTTAAGATCCATTTATTTTCTATGGCTCGCCGCTCAACGGGCAAGTCAGTCAAAGTCCATACTTCGTTTTCATACATGGATCCTATCTCGGATTTCATGGCTTCTAGCCATTTGTCGGAATCCGGGCCCGCCATCGCTTCTTTATAGTTCGAAGGTTCACCGTTGTCTAACAACATGATTTCCAAGACAGGGTTGCCGTACCACTCTGGTGCCGAACGTGTCCTTGTGGACCTTCGAATTTCAGTAGGGGCTTGATCAGAAGTATCTTGATCATTGTCATTAACTTCCTCTCTAGTCGGTGCAGGCACCTCAGGAACATTTTCTTGAGTTGCGCCATTTTCCGGTTCAAGAGGTAATACTTCATCAAGCTCTACTTTCCTCCCACTTACTTCTTTCGAGAGAAACTCTTTCTCCAGAAAGGACCCATTCTTGGCAACAAAGATCTTGCCTTCGGATCTGAGGTAGAAGGTGTACCCAATAGTTTCCTTTGGGTACCCTATGAAGACGCATTTTTCCGATTTGGGTTCGAGCTTTTCAGGTTGAAGTTTCTTGACATAAGCATCGCATCCCCAAACTTTTAGAAACGACAGCTTAGGTTTCTTCCCAAACCACAATCCATACGGTGTCGTCTCAACGGATTTCGATGGAGCCCTATTTAAAGTGAATGCGGCAGTCTCTAAAGCATAGCCCCAAAAAGATAGCGGTAAATTGGTAAGAGATATCATAGATCGCACCATATCTAATAGAGTGCGATTACGACGTTCGGACACACCATTACGCTGAGGTGTTCCAGGCGGCATGAGTTGTGAAACTATTCCACATTTTCTTAAGTGTGTGCCAAACTCATGACTCAAGTATTCTCCTCCACGATCTGATCGTAAAAACTTGATTTTCCTGTCACGTTGATTTTCATCCTCACTCTGAAATTCCTTGAACTTTTCAAAGGTTTCAGACTTGTGTTTCATTAAGTAGATATACCCATACCTACTTAAATCATCAGTGAGGGTGAGAACATAACGATAGCCACCGCGAGCCTCAACACTCATTGGACCGCACACATCAGTATGTATGATTTCCAATAAGTTGGTTGCTCGCTCCATTGTTCCTGAGAACGGAGTCTTGGTCATTTTTCCCATAGGGCATGGTTCGCACGTGTCAAATGATTCATAATCAAGAGACTCTAAAAGTCCATCTGCATGGAGCTTCTTCATGCGTTTGACACCTATGTGACCAAGGCGGCAGTGCCACAAGTATGTGGGACTATCATTATCAACCTTACTTCTTTTGGTACTCACATTGTGAACATGTGTAGCATCACGTTCGAGATTCATAAAGAATAAACCATTCACCATAGGAGCATGACCATAAAACATATCTCTCATATAAATAGAACAACCATTATTCTCGGATTTAAATGAGTAGCCATCTCGAATTAAACGAGATCCCGATACAATGTTCATGCTCAAAGCTGGCACTAAATAACAATTATTAAGGTTTAAAACTAATCCCGAAGGGAGATGCAGAGGCAGCGTGCCGACGGCGATCACATTGACCTTGGAACCATTCCCGACGCGCATCGTCACCTCGTCCTTTGCCAGTTTCCGCTTATTCCGCAGCCCCTGCTTTGACTTACAAATGTGAGCAACTGCACCGGTATCAAATACCCAGGAGCTACTACGGGCACTAGTAAGGTACACATCAATTACATGTATATCACATATACCTTTTGTTTTGCCGGCCTTCTTATCCGCTAAGTACTTAGGGCAGTTCCGCTTCCAGTGACCGCTTCCCTTGCAATAAAAGCACTCAGTCTCGGGCTTGGGTCCATTCTTTGGCTTCTTCCCGGCAGCTTGCTTGCTGGGCGCGGCAACCTCCTTGCCGTCTTTCTTGAAGTTCTTTTTACCCTTGCCTTTCTTGAACTTAGTGGTTTTATTGACCATCAACACTTGATGTTCCTTCTTGACTTCTACCTCTGCTTATTTTAGCATAGCAAATACTTCAGGAATGGTCTTTTCCATCCCCTGCATATTGAAGTTCATCACAAAGCTCTTGTAGCTTGGTGGAAGCGACTGGAGGATTCTGTCAATGATCGCATCATCCGGGAGATTAACTCCCAGCTGAGTCAAGCGGTTATGCAACCCAGACATAGTGAGTATGTGCTCACTGACAGAACTGTTTTCCTCCATCTTACAGCTGAAGAACTTGTCGGAGACTTGATATCTCTCGACCCGGGCATGAGCTTGGAAAACCATTTTCAGCTCTTCGAACATCTCATATGCTCCGTGTCTCTCAAAACGCTTTTGGAGCCCCGGCTATAAACTGTAAAGCATGCCGCACTGAACGAGGGAGTAGTCATCGGTACGTGCCTGCCAAGCGTTCATAACATCTTGTTCTGCAGGGAGAACGGGTGCGTCACCAAGCGGTGCTTGTAGGACATAATCTTTCTTGGCAGCTATGAGGATGATCCTCAGGTTCCGGACCCAGTCCGTACAGTTGCTGTCATCGTCTTTCAGCTTAGTTTTCTTTAGGAACGCGTTGAAGTTGAGGACTACGTTGGCCATTTGATCTACAAGACATATTGTAAAATATTTAGACTAAGTTCATGATAATTAAGTTCAACTAATCAAATTATTAGTGAACTCCCACTTAGATTAGACATCCCTCCAGTCATCTAAGTATTACATGATCCGAGTTAACTAGATCGTGTCCGATCATCACGTGAGACGGACTAGTCAACATCGGTGAACATCTTCATGTTGATCGTATCTTCTATACGACTCATGCTCGACCTTTCGGTCTTCTGTGTTCCGAGGCCATGTCTGTACATGCTAGGCTCGTCAAGTCAACCTAAGTGTTTGCATGTGTAAATCTGTCTTACACCCGTTGTATGTGAACGTCTGAGTGAAACACCCGATCATCACGTGGTGTTTTGAAACAGCGAACTGTCGCAACGGTACATAGTTAGGGGGAACACTTCTTGAAATTAGTATGAGGGATCATCTTCTTTACTACCGTCGTTCTAAGTAAACAAGATGCAAAACATGATAAACATCACATGCAATCAAATAATAAACGTGACATGATATGGCCAATATCACATAGCTCCTTTGATCTCCATCTTGGGGCTCCATGATCATCTTGTCACCGGCTTGACACCATGATCTCCATCATCATGATCTCCATCATCGTGTCTCCATGAAGTTGCTCGCCAACTATTACTTCTACTACTATGGCTAACGCGTTTAGCAATAAAGTAAAGTAATTTACATGGCATTTCTCAATGACGCGCAGGTCATATAAAAGAATAAAGACAACTCCTATGGCTCCTGCCGGTTGTCATACTCATCGACATGCAAGTCGTGATTCCTATTACAATAGCATGAACATCTCATACATCACATATAGATCATTCATCATTCATCACAACTTTGGCCATATCATATCACAAACCACTTGCTGCAAAAACAAGTTAGACGTCCTCTAATTGTTGTTGCAAGTTTTACGTGGCTGAATTAGGGTTCTAGCAAGAACGTCTTCTTACCTACGTTAAAGCCACAACGTGATTTGTCAACTTCTATTTACCCTTCATAAGGACCCTGTTCATCGAATCCGCTCCAACTAAAGTAGGAGAGATAGACACCCGCCAGCCACCTCATGCAACTAGTGCATGTTAGTCGGTGGAACCGGTCTCACGTAAGCGTACGTGTAAGGTTGGTCCGGGCCGCTTCATCCCACAATACCGCTGAAGCAAGAAAGGACTAGTAACGGCAAGAAAGTTGACAAATCTACGCCCACAACAAATTGTGTTCTACTCGGCAAGAAGAACTACGCATAGACCTAGCTCATGATGCCACTGTTGGGGAACGTTGCAGAAAACAAAAATTTTCCTACGGTTTCACCAAGATCCATCTATGAGTTCATCTAGCAACGAGTCATTAGATGCATCTACGTACCTTGTAGATCGCGAGCGGAAGCGTTCAAAGAACGGTGATGATGTAGTCGTACTCGACGTGATCCAAATCACCGATGACCAAGCGCCGAACGGACGGCACCTTCGCGTTCAACACACGTACGGGACAGGAGACGTCTCCTCCTTCTTGATCCAGCAAGGGGGGAGGAGAGGTTGATGAAGATCCAGCAGCACGACGGCGTGGTGGTGGATGCAGGGCGTCACAGCAGCAGGGCTCCGCCAAGACTACGAGGGAGAGACGTAACGGGGAGAGAGGGAGGCGCCAGGGGCTGGTGTGTCAAGTCCCTCCTCTCCCCCACTATATATAGGGGTGCTAGGGGGGCGCCGGCCCTAGTAGATGGCATCTACTAGGGGGGGCGGCGGCCAAGGGGATGTTTCCCTCCCCCCCCAAGGCACCTAGGGGTGCCTTCCACCACTTGGACTCCTCCTTTGTGGAAACCCTAGGCGCATGGGCCTATAGGGGCTGGTGCCCTTGGCCCATCCAGGCCAAGGCGCACCCCCTACAGCCCATGTGGCCCCCCGGGACAGGTGGCCCCACCCGGTGGCCCCACGGGACCCCTCCGGTGGTCCCGGTACAATACCGATAACCCCGAAACTTGTCCCGATGCCCGAAACTGCACTTCCTATATATAATTCTTTACCTCCGGACCATTCCGAAACTCCTCGTGACGTCCGGGACCTCATCCGGGACTCCGAACAACATTCGGGTTACTGCATATACATATCTTCACAACCCTAGCGTCACCGAACCTTAAGTGTGTAGACCCTACGGGTTCGGGAGACAAGCAGACATGACCGAGACGACTCTCAGGTCAATAACCAACAGCGGGATCTGGATACCCATGTTGGCTCCCACATGCTCCACGATGATCTCATCGGACGAACCACGATGTCGAGGATTCAATCAACCCCGTATGCAATTCCCTTTGTCAATCGATATGTTACTTGCCCGAGATTCGATCGTCGGTATCCCAATACCTCGTTCAATCTCGTTACCGGCAAGTCACTTTACTCGTACCGTAATGCATGATCCCGTGACCAGACACTTGGTCACTCTGAGCTCATTATGATGATGCATTACCGAGTGGGCCCAGTGATACCTCTCCGTCATACGGAGTGACAAATCCCAATCTTGATCCATGTCAACCCAACAGACACTTTCGGAGATACCCGTAGTCTACCTTTATAGTCACCCAGTTACCTTGTGACGTTTGGTATACCCAAAGCACTCCTACGGTATCCGGGAGTTTACACGATCTCATGGTCTAAGGAAAAGATACTTTGACATTGGAAAACTCTAGCAAATGAACTATACGATCTTGTGCTATGTTTAGGATTGGGTCTTGTCCATCACATCATTCTCCTAATGATGTGATCTCGTTATCAATGACATCCAATGTCCATAGTCAGGAAACCATGACTATCTATTGATCAACGAGCTAGTCAACTAGAGGCTTACTAGGGACATGTTGGTGTCTGTTATTCACACATGTATTACGATTTCCGGATAACACAATTATAGCATGAATAAAGACAATTATCATGTACAAGGAAATATAATAATAATGCTTTTATTATTGCCTCTAGGGCATATTTCCAACACTTTCTCCCCCTCCAAGTGTGAAAAGGTCCTTCCTAGGGTTCTACCCTACATCAGAAAGGTAGAAATCGGGTGCTTACCCCAGGTACTTGAGGTATTTTGGGGCGTGGATGACATGAAAGTTCCCCAGATCTTGTGGGTAAAGTGTGCAACCTTTGCAGAGTGTTAAACTATTCGAATGGCCATGTCCACGGTCAAGGACAGCTAGGTGGTGTGATGAGGACATCAATACCATTGTTACACCCACAGCCCCTACTGCTACATATACTGGACCAATTACTAGAGCTCGCGCACGCCAATTAAATTATTAGGTACTTTCGTTTCTTGGTAATGATTCTAATGTTCATGAGAATATGATGCTGCCTAAATTGGATACATTTGTTTTGCTTACAAGTGAAGGGCCTAGCTTGGAGAAGGATGGACATTGGAGCAAGAACAAGCATGGAGATGATGCCATGCGCAAGGGGAACCAGAACGGAGTTACAAGTGATGATTTCAGGACTTTGAAGCCACCATAATGGGTGCATGAAGCCTTGGACGAAATATGCAAGATGCCACTTCATAAATTTCGTCCCGAGGCTATTCTAGGTGCTGCGTCACCTTATTATTGGGCCAGGCCCATGTAATTTCGAAATACATAAGTATAGGCTATTTTTAGAGTCCGTATGTGTGGGGAAACAAGAGATAGGGTTGATTTCGGACCCCTCCACCAAGGGCCACGAAATTCCCCCCCTCTTCCTCCATATATACAGCCCTTAGGGCGCCGTTTAGACTTTGGGTTTTGTTTAGATTAAAAGTTCGCCATAGCTGCAACTTCGCGTACTTCGTTTGTGTTCAACGACCAGATAAAGGCGTCACAGAACCCCACCTTGATCAATAAAGCTTTCATCTTATATTCGCAATATCCAGATTGCAATCTCAGTTTCTTGCTTGTTCTTCGTTTGCTCGCAGGAAACAGACCCTCGTGGTCAGGTTGATCGTGCTCCGGCGTGGTCAATAACCTCTCGGAGTTGGTTTAGCGATTGCTAAGGCGCGACGTCCTCGCACGTTCGTAGTCGGATCGTCAAAGTCGACTTCCACCAAAGAGAAATCCATCATCTCATCGAAAGACGGGACACCTTTGCCTCTATCAAGTGGTATCAGATTTCCAGGTTGCTCGGTGAGATTTTACAGTTTTTCGTAGTTTAGATCGAGTCTGTTCTTCATACCTATAGTCCACGAAAAAGCCAAAAAAAAATTTAGGGTTAGTTCATCCCATCCGAACCAATCTGAGCCTTTGCATAATCTTTTCTGTATTTGCTTTGTTGAATTTGTGGTTGCATCATCGTGTCAAGTTGCTGGTCTTAGCGTCTAGTCTTTTAGAGTTTCGAGTTCTGTTCACAGGTTGTCACGTCGCCGCTGCCATATACCACCACCACATATTCATCGCCAATCTGAATCCATATACGCCACCACATATCCGCCGCCATCACGCCCATCCGAGTCCACCTACAACATATATCCGCCACCAGTCCGAGTTCCACCAGATTCATCTCCGCCACCAGTCCGAGTTCCACCAGATTCATCTCCGCCACCAGTCCGAGTTCCACCAGATTCATCTCCGCCACCAGTCCTAGTCCGAGTCCAGTAATTGTTGCATTGTTTTTGATTTCCAGATCACGCGATACTCCGAGTCGTGACAGCGGAGGACTCCCCAACTTCCGAGCCATCCGCAGAAGAAAAATAGTTCCAGTTTCAAAAAAAAACTAAGTATGGAAAATTCTGGCTAGGCAGTTTTTAGACCATTTGTAGACTTTTTCGAAAAAAATTGTTGCGGAGCAAAAAAAAAAGAGGAAAAAAAAGTGCAAAAAAAAGGGAAAAAAAAAGAGAAAAAAATTCAGAGTGTGCTCCTCCCTTGTTTACTTGCCGCGCCGTGATTTTGTTGGTGTTCTAGGCTCGCGTCTCTAGCACAGTCTAGCCTAGGACCAGCACAGTACCGTCGTTGAGCGTTTATTCAACTTTGCATCTCTGAATTGATTATTGCTGACCCTTTTTGCTACCATATTATAAGCCTTCCCAGCTCCACATACATCTACGTCGTGCGTTGGACTCTCCCTGGTAATCGCTCTGTCCAAGCTTTGAGAGTTTTGACTACAACGGTTGCCGATCACCGCCTGCTGCTGGGTAAGAACTGGTAAGAATTTGAGATTTGCTTGACGGGTTTGTGATATACCACCACCACTTCTTAGTACTCTGTAGGATCATATTCTTCTGTGTTTCTATTTGCTGCTAACCATGGTAGGATCACAAGCCGATGAGACTGATTGGGAGAACCTGACGAACAAACAGCTACATGATAAATTTCAGCAAATGATGAGTGGACAGGTGCAAGATGTGCTAAACAGATTTGACGAGGCCATGGAGAAGATAGATGGCATTGAGAAGACGTTTGAAACAAAGCTTGATAGCAAGTTTGATGAATTGCTCGCGCGTTTTCCACAACCACCGCCGGCTGCACCTATCGCACCTCTGCAACGACAACAACTACGCCCCCTTCCGAATCAGTATGGACGAGCTCAGCGTGTTCCTATTGAGCTAGGACAAAATTCTGGTGCCGCTGCTACTGCTGTTGGTGCTTCTTTGGCTCCTGCTACTACTGCTGCTGGTACCGAGGAGGATGATTATGTGGGAGATTACGAGGATGAGGTTGATCAACATCAGAACTACGTGCAACCACCAGCACCACAACCACCAGGTCGTCCACATGCAAATAATGGCAATGTTAGGGCTCCCCCTCAGGTACGAGATCATGACCATCTCCCTAAACTGAAATTGAATATTCCACCATTTGAGGGTAGATATGTTCCTGATATATATCTTACTTGGGAGTTAGAAACTGAACAACGATTTACATGTTTACAATATCCTGAGGAGAGACGTGTTCCTGCTGCTGTTTGTGCTTTCACTAGCTTTGCATGTGTTTGGTGGTCTGAACATTGTAGATTATATCCTGTTCCAGCTACTTGGGCTGCTTTGAAAACTGCTATGCGTACTCGTTGGGTTCCACCATATTATCAACGTGAATTACTTCAAAAATTGCAGCGCTTAAGACAAGGAAAAAATTCTGTAGAAGAATATTATCAAGAATTACAAACTGGCTTGATTAGATGTGGTATTATTGAGGAGAATGAAGCTATGCTTGCACGTTTTCTGGGTGGATTAAATAGAGATATTCAGACCATTCTAGACTATAAGGATTATAGTAATATGATAGAGGCAAAGTGTCCCGTCTTTCGATGAGATGATGGATTTCTGATAGAGGCAAAGGTGTCCCGTCTTTCGATGAGATGATAACTATCGATTTGGTGGAGACGACTTTGACGATCCGACTACAAACGTGCACGATGTTGCGCCTTAGCAATCGCTAAACCAACTCCGAGAGGTTATTGACCACGCCGGAGCACAATCAACCTGACCACGAAGGTCTATTCCTGCAAGCAATCGAAGAACAAGCAAGAATATGATAAAAGCAATCTGAATATTGCGAGTATATATGAAGTATTGATAAAGGTGGGGATCCGTAAGCGGTCTTGGTCTGGTCGTTGGACACAAACGAAGTACACGAAGTTGCAATGGCTAACTTTTAACTAAACAAATCCCAAGGAAAAGCTACTAGATGGATCTACTTATATAGGAGCAAGGGGTGGCGGCCAAGGAGGTGGGAGGACGTCCCAAGGCAGCATAAAACTAAATCTAGGTCGTACAAGGCCAATGGGCCCAAGTGGAGGTGATGTAACACCTTTGGACTTGTAGTTTGACTCGGATTCTGCTGCAGCATCAGATTGTTTCGTCCACAACTCAACACTCCGGACGAATTTAAATGTGATTCCAATTGGGTTGGAAAGTGCACGAAATCTAGTTTCCAACAAAAAAAGAATCACCCAATTTGGAGTCCGTATGAAAAACTTGTGTGCGTTTTGAGTCAGGTACGTCTGTGCAGTCCGAATCTGAATCCAGAACGTGAGAGACTTGGACTCTATCTTCTCTTGGGCCAAAAGTGACGTGAGAGAACTTTTTGGACAGCAAATAAACATCTCTTTCTTCCTTATCTTCATATGTGGATTGTACAAATGTCCCATACACCTGCAATTAGACAAAACACAAAAGTGTGTGAAGTATTTTTGTTCTGGATAACATAAATAGATTATTGAATAGTTTGCACTAGAAATCACCTGACAAATATGCATATATGCAATATTTTTGGTCATATCCAAGGTAGTCATGTCCTCATCATCCTCCCCTTCTTGAAAATAAAGCCGTCCTCGGCGTTGCTTAATCTGAAATGTGGCTAACAAAAGAGACAAGGTGTACATGTTGTATATGTATATGTCATCCATTTTTACTTCCCTTGATTTTTGCATATATGACACATGAATAGATGAGTAACTTGCATAGTTCATAAAATCTAAAGCCAAAAAATTAGCACAAGATGTAGAAGGCATGAAAATATTGCAACTCAGTTTGCACATATAAGTGAAGCTCTTATTCATTTCAAAAGATTGACAATGGTCATCATTAAACCATCCCAACATTGGTGAATAAACCTTACTTGCATCAAATTTACATGCTACAACATGCTTAAATAAGCAAACATGCAATAAGTCATTCAACACAGAATCATCACCAAGATTAGAGGTCATATCAAAATGATTAAACATTGGTTCTTTTGCATCAATAGTTAATTCAATGGGTGCACTCAAAATTGTTGGTATTTCAGTTGTTTGATCACATGGCAAAGTCAAATTATCAACGTAGTCCTCTAAAATAGGTGGTGTGATCAAAGTAGTGGGTAGCTCATCAGATGGTGCATTCAAATTAACAAGGCATTCATCATTCTCATGTAGAGATGGAAGATCAATACCTTTGTCATTACCTCTTATGATCAACTCAGATGATGTAGCCACTCTCGGGGGCGATGTGTCACATGGTGGAGGTGATGTAGTCCTGACAACAACGGATGTGGTTGTCATAGTATGCCTAGTAGTTGAAGGAACAATCATATCAACTCTTGGAATGTGCACCGTGCGCTTGTTCTCCTCGTGGCCAACACGTTGTTTTATTTCCTGTTCAGCTTTGCAAGCAAGATGAAACAAATGGTCCATAGGATAACACTCTTCATGAATTAGTATCTCTTGAATATCACGGTTTAATCCTCCCCAAAATCTATCCATAAAATCATCTTCACTTTCTTCTAAAGAGGAATGCAACAAGGTAGTTTGTAAATCATCATAATATTTTGTTACAGTTTCACTACCTTGTTTTAAGTGTTGCAACTTCTTAATCATGTCACGAGTATAATAAGCAGGGACGAAAGTATGTCGCATGGCAAGTTTCAAATCATCCCAAGTAGTAGGTATATAATTAGGGTGTAACCGACAATATTCACTCCACCAAACCAAAGCATAACCAGTGAAAGAACCAACTGCAACCTTAACCTTTTTATGTTCATCGAAATTATGGGAAGCAAATATATTTTTTATGTCGAACTCCCATTCAATATATAAAGCAGGTTTAAAACGGCCATTAAATGGTGGTATAGATACATTAACCTGATCATGTGCATTTGGATGTTTGTGCACCTCTCGTGACGGTTGTGGTATTTGCAAAGGTGGTGGCACGCCTCCCGCGATCGACAAAGCCCATGAATTGACTCTGGATCCTGTCATGATTAGTAGAACAAGAAACAAAACCCAAAAATAATGTTCCTATAACTACTAGGATGTGGTGGTAAAACGCTCACAGTAAAGCAAATATCAATGTCTTACAAGTTCTTACCATGCAGCAGGCGGTGATCGGCAACCAGCGGTGTCAAGTAACTCCGAATATTGAGTAAAGCGATTGCCAGGGGAGCGTACGTATACACGGTGTAGAAATATGTGGAGCTGGGTTGGCTATATATGGTAGCAAAAGATTAGCAATAATCAATTCAAAGATGCAATGTTGAATAAACGCTCAACGACGGTACTGTGCTGGTCCTAGGCTAGACCGGACTAGAGACGCGAGCCTAGAACACTAATGAGGTCACGGCGTAGCACAACTAGCATCAATGAAGGATACTAAGTAGCTCTTGACAGCAAGATATAAGTGAAGATCACAACGGCAGTGAAGATAATGATGAAAAACAACTGCCAAGCAGGATATACAACAACTTTGTCTCCAACTTTCCTCTGAAAAAGTTTATGCCGATTTTTTTGATTTTTTTTCTCCTTTTTTTTCTCTGACTTTTTTTTCTCTTTTTTTTTCTCTCGTTTTTTTCTCTCTTTTTTTTTCTCCCTCTTTCCAAAACAAACTAGATAAGATGCAGATTGGATCAAGTGAAGATGTGAACGATCTCAACTATTATTATGACAATGAATGGTGGGTAGCACGTGGTGGAAATTGATGGATGGGTGGTGGACAGCGGAAGAGATAATGATGCAGCGATGGCGTGACTAATGTGAACAGAACTCGAAACTCTAAACGAACTAGACACTAAGACCAGCAACTCGACACGACGATGCAACCGATAATTCAACTATGCAAGCAATGAAAAGAAAATTGCAAAGGCTCAGACTGGCTTGGACCAAGGATGAATAGATCTAACTCTTTTTTGTGGCTTTTTCTTGGACAATAGGTAAGAAAATAAATCTAATCTAGGAAAACTGGAAATTCTCACCGAGCAACCTAAAAACTGATACCACTTGATAGAGGCAAAGGTGTCCCGTCTTTCGATGAGATGATAACTATCGATTTGGTGGAGACGACTTTGACGATCCGACTACAAACGTGCACGATGTTGCGCCTTAGCAATCGCTAAACCAACTCCGAGAGGTTATTGACCACGCCGGAGCACAATCAACCTGACCACGAAGGTCTATTCCTGCAAGCAATCGAAGAACAAGCAAGAATATGATAAAAGCAATCTGAATATTGCGAGTATATATGAAGTATTGATAAAGGTGGGGATCCGTAAGCGGTCTTGGTCTGGTCGTTGGACACAAACGAAGTACACGAAGTTGCAATGGCTAACTTTTAACTAAACAAATCCCAAGGAAAAGCTACTAGATGGATCTACTTATATAGGAGCAAGGGGTGGCGGCCAAGGAGGTGGGAGGACGTCCCAAGGCAGCATAAAACTAAATCTAGGTCGTACAAGGCCAATGGGCCCAAGTGGAGGTGATGTAACACCTTTGGACTTGTAGTTTGACTCGGATTCTGCTGCAGCATCAGATTGTTTCGTCCACAACTCAACACTCCGGACGAATTTAAATGTGATTCCAATTGGGTTGGAAAGTGCACGAAATCTAGTTTCCAACAAAAAAAGAATCACCCAATTTGGAGTCCGTATGAAAAACTTGTGTGCGTTTTGAGTCAGGTACGTCTGTGCAGTCCGAATCTGAATCCAGAACGTGAGAGACTTGGACTCTATCTTCTCTTGGGCCAAAAGTGACGTGAGAGAACTTTTTGGACAGCAAATAAACATCTCTTTCTTCCTTATCTTCATATGTGGATTGTACAAATGTCCCATACACCTGCAATTAGACAAAACACAAAAGTGTGTGAAGTATTTTTGTTCTGGATAACATAAATAGATTATTGAATAGTTTGCACTAGAAATCACCTGACAAATATGCATATATGCAATATTTTTGGTCATATCCAAGGTAGTCATGTCCTCATCAATTTCGCTTTGGTGGAAGTCGACTTTGACGATCCGACTACGAACGTGCGAGGACGTCGTGCCTTAGCAATCGCTGAACCAACTCCGAGAGGTTATTGACCACGCCGGAGCACGATCAACCTGACCACGAGGGTCTGTTTCCTGCGAGCAAACGAAGAACAAGCAAGAAACTGAGATTGCAATCTGGATATTGCGAATATAAGATGAAAGCTTTATTGATCAAGGTGGGGTTCTGTGACACCTTTGTCTGGTCGTTGAACACAAACGAAGTACGCGAAGTTGCAGCTATGGCGAACTTTTAATCTAAACAAAACCCAAAGTCTAAACGACGCCCTAAGGGCTGTATATATGGAGGAAGAGGGGGGGGGGAATTTCGTGGCCCTTGGTGGAGGGGTCCGAAATCAACCCTATCTCTTGTTTCCCCACACATACGGACTCTAAAAATAGCCTATACTTATGTATTTCAAAATTACATGGGCCTGGCCCAATAATAAGGTGACGCAGCACCTATAATAGCCTCTGGACGAAATTTATGAAGTGGCATCTTGTATATTTCGTCCAAGGCTTCATGCACTCTTATGGTGGCTTCAAAGTCCTGAAATCATCACTTGTAACTCCGTTCTGGTTGCCCTTGCGCATGGCATCATCTCCATGCTTGCTCTTGCTCCAATGTCCATCCTTCTCCAAGCTAGGCCCTTCATTTGTAAGCAAAACAAATGTATCCAATTTAGGCAGCATCATATTCTCATGAACATTAGAATCATTACCAAGAAACGAAAGTACCTGATAATTTAATTGGCGTGCGCGAGCTCTAGTAATTGGTCCAATATATGTAGCAGTAGGGGCTGTGGGTGTAACAATGGTATTGATGTCCTCATCATCCTCCCCTTCTTGAAATGAAGTCGTCCTCGACGAAAGCTCATCTTCCTCACCCAAATAAGGCTTCAAATCTGCCATGTTAAAAGTGGGACTAACCCCAAAATCTGCAGGCAGCTCAAGTTTATATGCATTATCATTTACTTTCTCCAACACCTTAAAGGGACCAGCAGCACGTGGCATTAGCTTTGATTTGCGCAAATCAGGAAATCTATCCTTACGCAAATGTAACCAAACAAGATCTCCAGGTGCAAACACAACATGTTTTCTACCCTTATCTCCAGCAAGTTTATATTTAGCATTCATACGCTCAATGTTTTCCTTAGTTAACTCATGCATTTTTAAAATCAATTCAGCACGTTCTTTAGCATCAAAATTAACCTTCTCCGAAGATGGAAGAGGCAACAAATCAATAGGTGCACGAGGTAGGAAACCATACACAACTTCAAAAGGGCACATCTTAGTAGTAGAATGCAATGAACGATTATAAGCAAATTCAATATGAGGCAAGCATTCCTCCCACATTTTCTTATTAGTCTTCAAAACAGCCCTAAGCATAGTAGACAATGTTCTATTGACTACTTCAGTTTGTCCATCAGTTTGGGGGTGACAAGTAGTACTAAAAAGCAGTTTAGTCCCCAACTTAGCCCATAAACATCTCCAAAAGTGGCTAAGAAATTTAGTATCACGATCTGAAACTATAGTATTTGGCACACCATGCAAGCGAATAATTTCACGAAAGAACAAATCAGCAACATTAACAGCATCATCGCTTTTATGACATGGTATAAAGTGTGCCATTTTCGAGAATCTATCCACGACAACAAATATGCTATCCCTCCCCTTCTTTGTTCGAGGTAAACCTAAAACAAAGTCCATAGATATATCCTCCCAAGGAACACTAGGTACAGGCAAAGGCATATATAAACCATGAGGATTGATTCGTGACTTAGCTTTTTGACATGTAGTGCAGCGAGCAATAAAACGCTCAACATCCCGTCTCATCTTTGGCCAAAAGAAATGTGTAGCAAGTACGTCCTCCGTCTTCTTCACGCCAAAGTGTCCCATTAATCCTCCTCCATGCGCCTCCTGCAACAACAAAAGACGAACGGAGCTAGCTGGAATGCATAGCTTGTTAGCACGAAACACAAATCCATCGTTAACGACAAACTTGTTCCACATTCTTCCTTCTTTACAATTCTGCATTACATCTTTAAAATCAGCATCATGCACATATTGATCTTTGATGGTCTCCAAACCAAATATTTTGAAGTCAAGTTGTGAAAGCATAGTATAGCGACGAGACAATGCATCAGCAATAACATTTTCTTTTCCCTTCTTGTGTTTAATGACATAAGGGAAAGTCTCAATAAATTCAACCCATTTAGCATGTCTACGATTCAGTTTAGCTTGACTTTTAATATGTTTCAAAGATTCATGATCAGAATGTATAACAAATTCTTTGGGCCATAAATAATGTTGCCATGTTTCTAAAGTCCGAACAAGAGCATATAATTCTTTATCATAAGTAGAATAATTCAGACTAGGCCCACTCAATTTTTCAGAAAAGTATGCAACAGGTTTGCCATCTTGTAATAACACACCTCCTAATACAATTCCACTAGCATCACATTCAAGCTCAAAAGTTTTATTAAAATCAGGAAGTTGGAGTAAAGGAGCATGTGTCAACTTATCTTTCAATACCGTGAAGGCTTCTTCCTGTGCGGTACCCCAAATAAAAGGCACATCTTTCTTTGTAAGCTCATTGAGAGGTGCAGCAATAGTGCTGAAATCTCTCACAAAACGCCTATAGAATCCAGCGAGGCCAAGAAAACTCCTCACTTCTGTGACCGTTTTGGGCTGCGGCCAACTCTCAATAGCTTCAATCTTGGCTTTATCAACTTCAATTCCCTGTGGAGTAACAACATAGCCAAGAAAAGATACTCGGTCGGTGCAAAAGGTGCACTTCCCAAGGTTACCAAACAAACGTGCATCACGTAGAGCAATAAAAACAGCACGTAAATGTTCCAAACGTTCTTCCAAAGATTTGCTATAAATCAGAATATCATCAAAATAGACTACCACAAATCGTCCAATGAAAGCACGTAAAACTTCGTTCATTAATCTCATGAAAGTACTAGGTGCATTAGTCAACCCAAACGGCATGACTAACCACTCATATAAACCAAACTTAGTTTTAAATGCTGTTTTCCATTCATCACCCAATTTCATACGAATTTGATGGTATCCACTACGCAAATCAACTTTGGAGAATATTGTAGAGCCACTCAATTCATCAAGCATATCATCTAGCCTAGGAATAGGATGACGATAACGAATAGTAATATTATTAATGCCTCTACAATCAACACACATACGTGACGTACCATCCTTTTTAGGCACTAGTATAATAGGAACAGCACAAGGACTAAGAGATTCGCGTATATAACCTTTGTCGAGTAGCTCCTGTACTTGACGCATAATCTCCTTCGTCTCCTCTGGATTGGTACGGTATGGTGCACGGTTGGGTAGCGATGCACCGGGAATTAAGTCAATTTGATGCTCAATCCCTCGAATGGGTGGTAATCCCGGTGGCACGTCTTGTGGAAAGACGTCAGCGAACTCCTGCATAATGTTAGTGACAGCAGGGGGCAAAGAGGAAGGCACGTCCTCGAATGAAAATAATGCCTCTTTGCACACAAAAGCATAGCAAACAGATTTGCTGAAATCTAGCTCATCAATATCAGATATGGTGGCAAATAAACATGCACTTTTCAATTTAATTTCAGAAACAACACTAGATGGTTTATTGTTAGGCTTCATTTGTTGCTCAAATTCTTTTGCCACAATCTGATTTTCACTCTTATTCTTCTCCTGTTTTGCTTTATTAGCTCTATTAATATCATCGTTCAAAATAGAATCAGGAGTCATAGGAAGCAAAGTAATATTTTTATCCTTATGAACAAGAGTATAATGATTGTTTCTACCATGGTGTACAACATTTTTATCAAATTGCCATGGTCTACCAAGTAATAAGGAACATGCTTGCATAGGTACCACATCACAATCAACATAATCAGCATATGTAGAGATACTAAAATGCACACAAACAGTACGTGTTACGTTAACCTTGCCGCTGTTGTTGAACCATTGGATGTAGTAAGGATGTGGATGTGGTCTTGTGGTGAGAGAAAGCTTCTCCACCATCTCCATGCTAGCCAAGTTGTTGCAGCTCCCTCCGTCTATGATGACGCGCACAGAACGTTCCTTCACAACTCCCTTGGTATGGAACAAATTGTGCCTCTGATTTTGCTCAGCTTGTGTGACCTGCACACTCAAAACACGTTGAGCAACTAAACATTCATACCTGTCAGCATCTTCAGGAGCCATGTATTGCGTCTCATGATCAGAATCATCTCCACCATGTTCTTCATGTGTAATAAGAGCCAAAGTCTCCTCATCATAGTCACTAGCGGACTCATATCCACCATCCTCAGTAGCAATCATCACACGCTGAGATTTGCATTCTCTCGCAAAATGTCCTCTTCCCTTACAACGACGACAAATAATATCACTTGTGTGCCCTGTTGATGCCATGGAAGAAGAAGAGCTCTGTGCAGGCCCGACAGGTGTGCTCTTGGCAGATAGTGGTGGTTGTGCCTGCTTTCTTGTATCACGGTTGGAGGTGGCACCTGAAGGAGGTGATGGTGCAGTGGAAGTAGATGATGCACGTGGTGTCCATGATGAAGGTCGACCTGCAGAAAAGTTAGTGCGCGCCAATGCCTGTCGATCCTGCACTTCACGTTCAGCTTTACAAGCAAGATGGAATAAACGAGTGATATTATTATAATCCTTATAGTCTAGAATGGTCTGAATATCTCTATTTAATCCACCCAGAAAACATGCAAGCATAGCTTCATTCTCCTCAACAATACCACATCTAATCAAGCCAGTTTGTAATTCCTGATAATATTCTTCTACAGAATTTTTTCCTTGTCTTAAGCGCTGCAATTTTTGAAGTAATTCACGTTGATAATATGGTGGAACCCAACGAGTACGCATAGCAGTTTTCAAAGCAGCCCAAGTAGCTGGAACAGGATATAATCTACAATGTTTAGACCACCAAACACATGCAAAGCTAGTGAAAGCACAAACAGCAGCAGGAACACGTCTCTCCTCAGGATATTGTAAACATGTAAATCGTTGTTCAGTTTCTAACTCCCAAGTAAGATATATATCAGGAACATATCTACCCTCAAATGGTGGAATATTCAATTTCAGTTTAGGGAGATGGTCATGATCTCGTACCTGAGGGGGAGCCCTAACATTGCCATTATTTGCATGTGGACGACCTGGTGGTTGTGGTGCTGGTGGTTGCACGTAGTTCTGATGTTGATCAACCTCATCCTCGTAATCTCCCACATAATCATCCTCCTCGGTACCAGCAGCAGTAGTAGCAGGAGCCAAAGAAGCACCTACAGCAGTAGCAGTGGCACCAGAATTTTGTCCTAGCTCAATAGGAACACGCTGAGCTCGTCCATACTGATTCGGAAGGGGCCGTAGTTGTTGTCGTTGCAGAGGTGCGATAGGTGCAGCCGGCGGTGGTTGTGGAAAATGCGCGAGCAATTCATCAAACTTGCTATCAAGCTTTGTTTCAAATGTCTTCTCAATGCCATCTATCTTCTCCATGGCCTCGTCAAATCTGTTTAGCACATCTTGCACCTGTCCACTCATCAGTTGCTGAAATTTATCATGTAGCTGTTTGTTCGTCAGGTTCTCCCAATCAGTCTCATCGGCTTGTGATCCTACCATGGTTAGCAGCAAATAGAAACACAGAAGAATATGATCCAACAGAGTACTAAGAAGTGGTGGTGGTGTATCACAAACCCGTCAAGCAAATCTCAAATTCTTACCAGTTCTTACCCAGTAGCAGGCGGTGATCGGCAACCGTTGTAGTCAAAACTCTCAAAGCTTGGATAGAGCGATTACCAGGGAGAGTCCAACGCACGACGTAGATGTATGTGGAGCTAGGAAGGCTTATAATATGGTAGCAAAAAGGGTCAGCAATAATCAATTCAGAGATGCAAAGTTGAATAAACGCTCAACGACGGTACTGTGCTGGTCCTAGGCTAGACCGTGCTAGAGACGCGAGCCTAGAACACTAACAAAATCACGGCGCTGCACGTAAACAAGGGAAAAGCACACTCTGGATTTTTTTTTCGCTCTTTTTTTTTTGCGCTCTTTTTTTTTGCGCTGCTCTTTTTTTTTGCGAAAAATCACTATAATGGCGAGTGTCTCAAAACTCTTCCTAGGTCAAACTGACAGGATGGGCACGAAATTTTTTCGACCAATTTTTTTTTTTCGTTTTTTCGACTGCCCGGACCCAAAAACTGGAAACGGGTCAAAAAAAACTTCCTATAATGGCACCTGTCTCAAAACACTCAGAAACACCTAAAAATAGGATAGCCAGAAATTTTTTCGAAAAATGCGTTTTCAAAAAATTTTGGGCCTAAACGGAGCGTGGTTTCCGGACTCTTTTTTTTTCCGAAACCTACTCCGGCAAGGAAACACGAATCGGAAACTAGATGGATCCCGAAAACAAACCTAATAAGCAAGGAACTCGGATTGGTGGTGGATATATGGTGGTGGTATATGGCAGCGGTGGTGGTAGCGGTGGTAGTATATGGATATGGATCGGTGGTGGTATATGGACACGGATTGGTGGTGGTATATGGATACAGATTCGGAGCGGTGGTGGTAGATGGCAGGGGCGATGATGATGGTGCGGCGGCGGCGTGACAACTTATGACCAGAACTCGAAACTCTAAAAGACTAGACTCTAAGACCAGCAACTAGACCGACGATGCAACCGCAAATTCAACAAAGCAAAACCCTAAAAAGATTATGCAAAGGCTCAGATTGGTTCGGATATGATGAACTAACCCTAATTTTTTTTTGTGGCTTTTTCGTGGACTATAGGTATGAAGAACAGACTCGATCTAAACTACGAAAAACTGGAAAATCTCACCGAGCAACCTGGAAATCTGATACCACTTGATAGAGGCAAAGGTGTCCCGTCATTCGATGAGATGATGGATTTCGCTTTGGTGGAAGTCGACTTTGACGATCCGACTACGAACGTGCGAGGACGTCGCGCCTTAGCAATCGCTAAACCAACTCCGAGAGGTTATTGACCACGCCGGAGCACGATCAACCTGACCACGAGGGTCTATTTCCTGCGAGCAAACGAAGAACAAGCAAGAAACTGAGATTGCAATCTGGATATTGCGAATATAAGATGAAAGCTTTATTGATCAAGGTGGGGTTCTGTGACGCCTTTGTCTGGTCGTTGAACACAAACGAAGTACGCGAAGTTGCAGCTATGGCGAACTTTTAATCTAAACAAAACCCAAAGTCTAAACGACGCCCTAAGGGTTGTATATATGGAGGAAGAGGGGGGGGGGGAATTTCGTGGCCCTTGGTGGAGGGGTCCGAAATCAACCCTATCTCTTGTTTCCCCACACATACGGACTCTAAAAATAGCCTATACTTATGTATTTCAAAATTACATGGGCCTGGCCCAATAATAAGGTGACGCAGCACCTATAATAGCCTCTGGACGAAATTTATGAAGTGGCATCTTGTATATTTCGTCCAAGGCTTCATGCACTCTTATGGTGGCTTCAAAGTCCTGAAATCATCACTTGTAACTCCGTTCTGGTTGCCCTTGCGCATGGCATCATCTCCATGCTTGCTCTTGCTCCAATGTCCATCCTTCTCCAAGCTAGGCCCTTCATTTGTAAGCAAAACAAATGTATCCAATTTAGGCAGCATCATATTCTCATGAACATTAGAATCATTACCAAGAAACGGAAGTACCTGATAATTTAATTGGCGTGCGCGAGCTCTAGTAATTGGTCCAGTATATGTAGCAGTAGGGGCTGTGGGTGTAACAATGGTATTGATGTCCTCATCATAATATCACTCGTTTATTCCATCTTGCTTGTAAAGCTGAACGTGAAGTGCAGGATCGACAGGCATTGGCGCGGACTAACTTTTCTACAGGTCGACCTTCATCATGGACACCACGTGCATCATCTACTTCCACACGTTCTGCTACACCGGCGCCTCCGTCGGCTGCCACCTCCAACCGTGATACAATAAAGCAGGCACAATCACCACTATCTGCCAAGAGCACACCTTCTGGGCCTGCAAAGAGCTCTTCTTCATCCATGGCATCAACAGGGCAAACACATGATATTATTTGTCGACGTTGCAAGGGTGGAGGTCATTATGCGAGAGAATGCCCATCTAAGTGTGTGATGATTGTTACTGAGGATGGTGGGTATGAGTCCGCTAGTGACTATGATGAGGAGACTTTGGCTCTTATTACACGTGACGAACACGGTGGAGACGATTCTGATCATGAGACGCAATACATGGCTCCTGAAGATGCTGACAGGTATGAATGTTTAGTTGCTCAACGTGTTTTGAGTGTGCAGGTTACACAAGCTGAGCAAAATCAGAGGCATAATTTGTTCCATACAAAGGGAGTTGTGAAGGAACGTTCTGTTCGCGTCATCATAGATGGAGGGAGCTGCAACAACTTGGCTAGCATGGAGATGGTGGAGAAGCTTTCTCTCACCACAAGACCACATCCACATCCTTACTACATCCAATGGTTCAACAACAGCGGCAAGGTTAAGGTAACACGTACTGTTCGTGTGCATTTTAGTATCTCTACATATGCTGATTATGTTGATTGTGATGTGGTACCTATGCAAGCATGTTCCTTATTACTTGGTAGACCATGGCAATTTGATAAAAATGCTGTACACCATGGTAGAAACAATCATTATACTCTTGTTCATAAGGATAAAAATATTACTTTGCTTCCTATGACTCCTGATTCTATTTTGAAAGATGATATTAATAGAGCTAATAAAGCAAAACAGGAGAAGAATAAGAGTGAAAATCAGATTGTGGCAAAAGAATTTGAGCAACAAATGAAGCCTAATAATAAACCATCTAGTATTGCTTCTGAAATTAAATTGAAAAGTGCATGTTTATTTGCCACCAAATCTGATATTGATGAGTTAGATTTCAGCAAATCTGTTTGCTATGCTTTTGTGTGCAAAGAGGCATTATTTTCATTCGAGGACGTGCATTCCTCTTTGCCTCCTGCTATCACTAACATTTTGCAGGAGTTCGCTGACGCCTTTCCACAAGACGTGCCACCGGGATTACCACCTATTCGAGGGATTGAGCATCAGATCGACTTAATTCCCGGTGCTTCACTGCCAAACCGTGCGCCATACCGTACCAATCCAGAGGAGACGAAGGAGATTATGTGTCAAGTACAAGAGCTTCTCGACAAAGGTTATATACGTGAATCCCTTAGTCCTTGTGCTGTTCCTATTATTCTAGTGCCGAAAGAGGATGGTACATCGCGTATGTGTGTTGATTGTTGATAGAGGCAAAGGTGTCCCGTCTTTCGATGAGATGATGGATTTCGCTTTGGTGGAAGTCGACTTTGACGATCCGACTGCGAACGTGCGAGGACGTCGCGCCTTAGCAATCGCTAAACCAACTCCGAGAGGTTATTGACCACGCCGGAGCACGATCAACCTGACCACGAGGGTCTGTTTCCTGCGAGCAAACGAAGAACAAGCAAGAAACTGAGATTGCAATCTGGATATTGCGAATATAAGATGAAAGCTTTATTGATCAAGGTGGGGTTCTGTGACGCCTTTGTCTGGTCGTTGAACACAAACGAAGTACGCGAAGTTGCAGCTATGGCGAACTTTTAATCTAAACAAAACCCAAAGTCTAAACGACGCCCTAAGGGCTGTATATATGGAGGAAGAGGGGGGAATTTCGTGGCCCTTGGTGGAGGGGTCCGAAATCAACCCTATATCTTGTTTCCCCACACATATGGACTCTAAAAATAGCCTATACTTATGTATTTCGAAATTACATGGGCCTGGCCCAATAATAAGGTGACGCAGCACCTATAATAGCCTCTGGACGAAATTTATGAAGTGGCATCTTGTATATTTCGTCCAAGGCTTCATGCACTCTTATGGTGGCTTCAAAGTCCTGAAATCATCACTTGTAACTCCGTTCTGGTTCCCCTTGCGCATGGCATCATCTCCATGCTTGCTCTTGCTCCAATGTCCATCCTTCTCCAAGCTAGGCCCTTCATTTGTAAGCAAAACAAATGTATCCAATTTAGGCAGCATCATATTCTCATGAACATTAGAATCATTACCAAGAAACGAAAGTACCTGATAATTTAATTGGCGTGCGCGAGCTCTAGTAATTGGTCCAGTATATGTAGCAGTAGGGGCTGTGGGTGTAACAATGGTATTGATGTCCTCATCATCCTCCCCTTCTTGAAATGAAGTCGTCCTCGACGGAAGCTCATCTTCCTCGCCCAAATACGGCTTCAAATCTGCAATGTTAAAAGTGGGACTAACCCCAAAATCTGCAGGCAGCTCAAGTTTATATGCATTATCATTTACTTTCTCCAACAGACCAGCAGCACGTGGCATTAGCTTTGATTTGCGCAAATCAGGAAATCTATCCTTACGCAAATGTAACCAAACAAGATCTCCAGGTGCAAACACAACATGTTTTCTACCCTTATCTCCAGCAAGTTTATATTTAGCAGTCATACGCTCAATGTTTTCCTTAGTTAACTCATGCATTTTTAAAATCAATTCAGCACGTTCTTTAGCATCAAAATTAACCTTCTCCGAAGATGGAAGAGGCAACAAATCAATAGGTGCACGAGGTAGGAAACCATACACAACTTCAAAAGGGCACATCTTAGTAGTAGAATGCAATGAACGATTATAAGCAAATTCAATATGAGGCAAGCATTCCTCCCAAATTTTCTTATTATTCTTCAAAACAGCCCTAAGCATAGTAGACAATGTTCTATTGACTACTTCAGTTTGTCCATCAGTTTGGGGGTGACAAGTAGTACTAAAAAGCAGTTTAGTCCCCAACTTAGCCCATAAACATCTCCAAAAGTGGCTAAGAAATTTAGTATCACGATCTGAAACAATAGTATTTGGCACACCATGCAAGCGAATAATTTCACGAAAGAACAAATCAGCAACATTAACAGCATCATCGCTTTTATGACATGGTATAAAGTGTGCCATTTTCGAGAATCTATCCACGACAACAAATATGCTATCCCTCCCCTTCTTTGTTTGAGGTAAACCTAAAACAAAGTCCATAGATATATCCTCCCAAGGAACACTAGGTACAGGCAAAGGCATATATAAACCATGAGGATTGAGTCGTGACTTAGCTTTTTGACATGTAGTGCAGCGAGCAATAAAACGCTCAACATCCCGTCTCATCTTTGGCCAAAAGAAATGTGTAGCAAGTACGTCCTCCGTCTTCTTCACGCCAAAGTGTCCCATTAATCCTCCTCCATGCGCCTCCTGCAACAACAAAAGACGAACGGAGCTAGCTGGAATGCATAGCTTGTTAGCACGGAACACAAATCCATCATTAACGACGAACTTGTTCCACATTCTTCCTTCTTTACAATTCTGCATTACATCTTTAAAATCAGCATCATGCACATATTGATCTTTGATGGTCTCCAAACCAAATATTTTGAAGTCAAGTTGTGAAAGCATAGTATAGCGACGAGACAATGCATCAGTAATAACATTTTCTTTTCCCTTCTTGTGCTTAATGACATAAGGGAAAGTCTCAATGAATTCAACCCATTTAGCATGTCTACGATTCAGTTTAGCTTGACTTTTAATATGTTTCAAAGATTCATGATCAGAGTGTATAACAAATTCTTTGGGCCATAAATAATGTTGAACAAGAGCATATAATTCTTTATCATAAGTAGAATAATTCAGGCTAGGCCCACTCAATTTTTCAGAAAAGTATGCAACAGGTTTGCCATCTTGTAATAACACACCTCCTAATCCAATTCCACTAGCATCACATTCAAGCTCAAAAGTCTTATTAAAATCAGGAAGTTGGAGTAAAGGAGCATGTGTCAACTTATCTTTCAATACCGTGAAGGCTTCTTCCTGTGCGGTACCCCAAACAAAAGCCACTACTTTCTTTGTAAGCTCATTGAGAGGTGTAGCAATGGTGCTAAAATCTCTCAAAAAACGCCTATAGAATCCAACGAGGCCAAGAAAACTCCTCACTTGTGTGACCATTTTGGGCTGCGGCCAACTCTCAATAGCTTCAATCTTGGCTTTATCAACTTCAATTCCCTGTGGAGTAACAACATAGCCAAGAAAAGACACTCGGTCGGTGCAAAATGTGCACTTCCCAAGGTTACCAAACAACGTGCATCACGTAGAGCAATAAAAACATCACGTAAATGTTCCAAATGTTCCTCTAGAGATCTGCTATAAATCAATATGTCATCAAAGTAAACTACCACAAATCGTCCAATGAAAGCACGTAAAACTTCGTTCATTAATCTCATGAAAGTACTAGGTGCATTAGTTAACCCAAAAGGCATGACTAACCACTCATATAATCCAAACTTAGTTTTAAATGTTTTTTTCCATTCATCTCCTAATTTCTTTCGAAGTTGATGGTATCCACTACACAAATCAACTTTGGAGAATATTGTAGAGCCACTCAATTCATCAAGCATATCATCTAGCCTAGGAATAGGATGATGATAACGAATAGTAATATTATTAATGCCTCTACAATCAACACACATACGTGATGTACCATCCTTTTTCGGCACTAGAATAATAGGAACATCACAAGGACTAAGGGATTCGCGTATATAACCTTTGTCGAGCAGCTCCTGTACTTGACGCATAATCTCCTTCGTCTCCTCTGGATTGGTACGGTATGGTGCACGGTTGGGTAATGATGCACCGGGAATTAAGTCAATCTGATGCTCAATCCCTCGAACGGGAGGTAATCCCAGTGGCACGTCTTGTGGAAAGACATTAGCGAACTCCTGCAAAATGTTAGTGACAGCAGGAGACAAAGATGAAGGTACGTACTCGAATGAAAATAATGCCTCTTTGCACACAAAAGCATAGCAAACAGATTTGCTAAAATCTAGCTCATCAATATCAGATTTAGTGGCAAGTAAACATGCACTTTTCAATTTAATTTCCGAAGCAACACTAGATGGTTTACTATTAGGCTTCATCTGTTGCTCAAATTCTTTTGCCACAATCTGATTTTCACTCCTATTTTTCTCCTGTTTTGCTTTATTAGCTCTATTAATATCATCTTTCAAAATGGAATCAGGAGTCATAGGAACCAAAGTAATATTTTTATCCTTATGAACAAGAGTATACTGATTGTTTCTACCATGGTGTATAGAATTTTTATCAAATTGCCATGGTCGACGAAGTAATAAGGAACATGCTTGCATAGGTACCACATCACAATCAACATAATCAGCATATGTAGATATACTAAAATGCACACGAATAGTACGTGTTACCTTAACCTTGCCGCTGTTGTTGAACCATTGGATCTAGTAAGGATGTGGATGTGGTCTGGTGGTGAGAGATAGCTTCTCCACCATCTCCATGCTAGCCAAATTGTTGCAGCTCCCTCCATCTATGATGATGCGCATGGAACGTTCCTTCACAACTACCTTTGTATGGAACAAATTATGCCTCTGATTTTTCTCAGCTTGTGTAACCTGCACACTCAAAACACGTTGAGCAACTAAACATTTATACCTGTCAGCATCTTCAGGAGCCATGTATTGCGTCTCATGATCATAATCATCTCCACCGTGTTCTTCACTTGTAATAAGGGCCAAAGTCTCCTCATCATAGTCACTAGCAGACTCATACCCACCATCCTCAGTAGCAAATCATCACACGCTGAGATTTGCATTCTCGCGCATAATGTCCTCTTCCCTTACAACAACGACAAATAATATCACTTGTGTGCCCTGTTGATGCCATGGAAGAAGAAGAGCTCTGTGCACGCCCGGCAGGTGCGCTCTTGGCAGATAGTGGTGGTCGTGCCTGCTTTCTTGTATCATGGCTGGAGGTAGCAGTTGATGGAGGTGCTGGTGCAGTAGAAGTAGAGGATGCACGCGGTGTCCATGATGAAAGTTGACCTACAGAAAAGTTAGTTCGCGCCAATGCTTGTCGATCCTGCACTTCACGTTCAGCTTTACAAGCAAGATGGAATAAACGAGTGATATTAGTATACTCCTTATACTCTAGAATTTTTGAAGCAATTCACGATGATAATATGGTGGAACCCAACGAGTACGCATACCAGTTTTCAAAGCAGCCCAAGTAGTTGGAATAGGATATAATCTACAATGTTCAGACCACCATACACACACAAAACTAGTGAAAGCACAAACAGCAGCAGCAACCCGTCTCTCCTCGCGATATTGTAAACATGTAAAACGTTGTTCAGTTTCTAACTCCCAAGTAAGATATATATCAGGATCATATCTACCCTCAAATGGTCGAATATTCAATTTTAGTTTCGGAATATGGTCATTATCTCGTACCTGAGGTGGTGGTGCTGGCCTACCGTTGCGAATATATACCTGAGGTCGTCCTGCTGGTTGATGAGGACATCAATACCATTGTTACACCCACAGGCCCTGCTGCTATACATACTGGACCAATTACTAGAGCTCGCGCATGCCAATTAAATTATCAGGTACTTTCGTTTCTTGGTAGTGATTCTAATGTTCATGAGAATATGATGCTGCCTAAATTGGATACATTTGTTTTGCTTACGAATGAAGGGCCTGTCATGGATAAGAGGGATGAACACTGGAGCAAGACCAAGCATGGAGATTATGGCATGCGCGAGGGGAACAAGAACGGAGTTACAAGTGATGATTTTAGGACTTTGAGGGCCCCATAATGAGTGCATGAAGCCTTGGACGAAATATACAAGATGCCACTTCATAATATTCGTCCATAGGCTATTCTAGGTGCTGCATCACCTTATTATTGGGCCAGGCCCATGTAATTTTGAAATACTTAAGTATAGGCTATTTTTAGAGTCCGTATGTGTGGGGAAACAAGAGTTAGGGTTGGTTTAGGACCCCTCCCTCAAGGGCCACGAAATTCCCTCCTCTTCCTCCATATATACAGCCCTTAGGGCGTCATTTAGACTTTGGGTTCTGTTTAGATTAAAAGTTCGCCATAGCTGCAACTTCTCGTACTTCGTTTGTGTTCAACGACAAGACAAAGGCGTCACACAACCCCACCTTGATCAATAAAGCTTTCCTCTTATATTCGCAATATCCAGATTGCAGTCTTAGTTTCTTGCTTGTTCTTCGTTTGCTTGCAGGAAACAGACCTTCGTGGTTAGGTTGATCGTGCTGCGGCGTGGTCAATAACCTCTCGGAGTTGGTTTAGCGATTGTTAAGGCTTGACGTCCTCGCACGTTCGTAGTCGGATTGTCAAAGTCGACTTCATCCTAAATGATAGCCACCATCTCATCGAAAGACGGGACACCTTTGCCTCTATCAAGTGGTATCAGATTTCCAGGTTGCTCATTGAGATTTTATAGTTTTCGTAGTTTAGATCGAGTCTGTTCTTCATACCTATAGTCCACCAAAAAGCCACAAAAAAAATTAGGGTTAGTTCATCTTACCTGAACCAATCTGAGCCTTCGCATAATCTTTTCTGTATTTGCTTTGTTGAATTTGCGGTTGCATCCTCGTGTCAAGTTGCTGGTCCTAGAGTCTAGTACTTTAGAGTTTCGAGTTCTGTTCACAATTTGTCACGCCACCGCCGCACCATCGTCATCAGCGCTGCCATATACCACCATCGTCATCACCGCTACCATATACCACCATCGTCATCACCGCTGCCATATACCACCATCGCCATCACCGTTACCATATACCACATATCCTCGCCATCACGCTAATCTGAGTCCACCTCCATCAAAGATTCGCCAGCAGTCCATGTTCCATCGCCCTGCAAATATTCGCCCCCAGTCCGAGTTTCCACCAGATTCAACTCCGCCACCAGTCCTAGTCCGAGTCTAGTAATTGTTTCTTTGTTCTCGACTTCTAGATCACGCGATACTTCGAGTCGTGACAGAGTAGGACTCCCCAACTTCCGAACCATCCATAGAAGAAAAATAGTTCCAGTTTAAAAAAAACTAAGTCTGGAAAATTCTGGCTAGGCAGTTTTTAGGGCATTTGTAGACTTCTTCGAAAAAAAATTTGTCGCGGAGCAAAAAAAAAGAGGAAAAAAAGTGAAAAAAAAAGAATTTTTTTTTTCAGAGTGTGCTCCTCCCTTGTTTACGTGCAGCGTCGTGATTTTCTTAGTCTTCTAGGTTCACGTCTCTAGTACGGTCTAGCCTAGGACCAGCACAATACCGTCGTTGAGCGTTTATTCAACTTTGCATCTCTGAATTGATTATTGCTGACCCTTTTTGCTACCATATTATAAGCCTTCCTAGCTCCACATACATATACATCGTGTATTTGACTCTCCCTGGTAATCGCTCTATCCAAGCTTTGAGAGTTTTGACTACATCGGTTGCCGATCACCGCCTGCTGCTGGGTAAGAACTGGTAAGAATTTGAGATTTGCTTGATGGATTTGTGACACCCACCACCACCTCTTGTTAGTAGTCTGTAGGATCATATTCTTGTGTGTTTCTATTGCTGCTAACCATGCCAGGATCACAAGCCGACAAGACTGACTGGGAGAACATGACAAATAAGGAGTTGCATGATAAATTTCAGCAAATGATGAGTGGACAGGTGCAAGATCTGCTAAATAGATTTGAAGAGGCCATGGAGAAGATAGATGGCATGGAGAAGACGTTTGAAACATAGCTCGATAACAAGTTTAATGAATTGCTCACGCGTCTTCCACCACCACCACCCGCTACACCTAACGCACCTCTTCAACAATGATGAGGACATGACTACCTTGGATATGACCAAAAATATTGCATATATGCATATTTGTCAGGTGATTTCTAGTGCAAACTATTCAATAATCTATTTGTGTTATCCAGAACAAAAATACTTCACACACTTTTGTGTTTTGTCTAATTGCAGGTGTATGAGACATTTGTACAATCCACATATGAAGATAAGGAAGAAAGAGATGTTTATTTGCTGTCCAAAAAGTTCTCTCACGTCACTTTTGGCCCAAGAGAAGATAGAGTCCAAGTCTCTCACGTTCTGGATTCAGATTCGGACTGCACAGACATACCTGACTCAAAACGCACACAAGTTTTTCATACGGACTCCGAATTGGGTGATTCTTTTTTTGTTGGAAACTAGATTTCGTGCACTTTCCAACCCAATTGGAATCACCTTCAAATTCGTCCGGAGCGTTGAGTTGTGGACGAAACAATCTGATGCTGCAGCAGAATCCGAGTCAAACTACAAGTCCAAAGGTGTTACATCACCTCCACTTGGGCCCATTGGCCTTGTACGACCTAGATTTAGTTTTAGGCTACCTTGGGACGTCCTCCCACCTCCTTGGCCGCCACCCCTTGCTCCTATATAAGTAGATCCATCTAGTAGATTTTCCTTGGGATTTGTTTAGTTAAAAGTTAGCCATTGCAACTTCGTGTACTTCGTTTGTGTCCAACGACCAGATCAAGACCGCTTACGGATCCCCACCTTTATCAATACTTCATATATACTCGCAATATTCAGATTGCTTTTATCATATTCTTGCTTGTTCTTCGATTGCTTGCAGGAATAGACCTTCGTGGTCAGGTTGATTGTGCTCCGGCGTGGTCAATAACCTCTCAGAGTTGGTTTAGCGATTGCTAAGGCGCAACGTCGTGCACGTTTGTAGTCGGATCGTCAAAGTCATCTTCACCAAATCGATAGTTATCATCTCATCGAAAGATCGGGACACCCCCGCCTCTATCAAGTGGTATCAGTTTTCAGGTTGCTCGGTGAGATTTTACAGTTTTTCATAGTTTAGATCGCATCTGTCATTCATACCTACACTCCATGATAAAGCCACAAAAAAAAAGTTAGATCTGTTCATCCTTTATCCAAGCCAGTCTGAGCCTTTGCAATTTTCTATTCATTGCTTGCATAGTTGAATTATCGGTTGCATCGTCGTGTCAGTTGCTGGTCTTAGTGTCTAGTTCGTTTAGAGTTTCGAGTTCTGTTCACATTAGTCACGCCACCGCTGCATCATTATCTCTTCCGCTGTCCACCACCCATCCATCAATTTCCACCACGTGCTACCCACCATTCATTGCCATAATAATAGTTGAGATCGTTCACATCTTCACTTGATCCAATCTACATCTTATCTAGTTTGTTTTGGAAAGAGGGAGAAAAAAAAGAGAGAAAAAAACGAGAGAAAAAAAACGAGAGAAAAAAAAGGAGAAAAAAAAGGAGAAAAAAAATCAAAAAAATCGGCACAAACTTTTTCAGAGGAAAGTTGGAGACAAAGTTGTTGTATATCCTGCTTGGCAGTTGTTTTTCATCATTATCTTCGCTGCCGTTGTGATCTTCACTTATATCTTGCTGTCAAGAGCTACTTAGTATCCTTCATTGATGCTAGTTGTGCTACGCCGTGACCTCATTAGTGTTCTAGGCTCGCGTCTCTAGTCCGGTCTAGCCTAGGACCAGCACAGTACCGTCGTTGAGCGTTTATTCAACATTGCATCTTTGAATTGATTATTGCTAATCTTTTGCTACCATATATAGCCAACCCAGCTCCACATATTTCTACACCGTGTATACGTACGCTCCCCTGGCAATCGCTTTACTCAATATTCGGAGTTACTTGACACCGCTGGTTGCCGATCACCGCCTGCTGCATGGTAAGAACTTGTAAGACATTGATATTTGCTTTACTGTGAGCGTTTTACCACCACATCCTAGTAGTTATAGGAACATTATTTTTGGGTTTTGTTTCTTGTTCTACTAATCATGACAGGATCCAGAGTCAATTCATGGGCTTTGTCGATCGCGGGAGACGTGCCACCACCTTTGCAAATACCACAACCGTCACGAGAGGTGCACAAACATCCAAATGCACATGATCAGGTTAATGTATCTATACCACCATTTAATGGCCGTTTTAAACCTGCTTTATATATTGAATGGGAGTTCGACATAAAAAATATATTTGCTTCCCATAATTTTGATGAACATAAAAAGGTTAAGGTTGCGGTTGGTTCTTTCACTGGTTATGCTTTGGTTTGGTGGAGTGAATATTGTCGGTTACACCCTGATTATATACCTACTACTTGGGATGATTTGAAACTTGCCATGCGACATACTTTCGTCCCTGCTTATTATACTCGTGACATGATTAAGAAGTTGCAACACTTAAAACAAGGTAGTGAAACTGTAACAAAATATTATGATGATTTACAAACTACCTTGTTGCATTCCTCTTTAGAAGAAAGTGAAGATGATTTTATGGATAGATTTTGGGGAGGATTAAACCGTGATATTCAAGAGATACTAATTCATGAAGAGTGTTATCCTATGGACCATTTGTTTCATCTTGCTTGCAAAGCTGAACAGGAAATAAAACGACGTGTTGGCCACGAGGAGAACAAGCGCATGGTGCACATTCCAAGAGTTGATATGATTGTTCCTTCAACTACTAGGCATACTATGACAACCACATCCGTTGTTGTCAGGACTACATCACCTCCACCATGTGACACATCGCCCCCGAGAGTGGCTACATCATCTGAGTTGATCATAAGAGGTAATGACAAAGGTACTGATCTTCCATCTCTACATGAGAATGATGAATGCCTTGTCAATTTGAATGCACCATCTGATGAGCTACCCACTACTTTGATCACACCACCTATTTTAGAGGACTACGTTGATAATTTGACTTTGCCATGTGATCAAACAACTGAAATACCAACAATTTTGAGTGCACCCATTGAATTAACTATTGATGCAAAAGAACCAATGTTTAATCATTTTGATATGACCTCTAATCTTGGTGATGATTCTGTGTTGAATGACTTATTGCATGTTTGCTTATTTAAGCATGTTGCAGCATGTAAATTTGATGCAAGTAAGCTTTATTCACCAATGTTGGGATGGTTTAATGATGAACATTGTCAATCTTTTGAAATGAATAAGAGCTTCACTTATATGTGCAAACTGAGTTGCAATATTTTCATGCCTTCTACTTCTTGTGCTAATTTTTTGGCTTTAGATTTTATGAACTATGCAAGTTACTCATCTATTCATGTGTCATATATGCAAAAATCAAGGGAAGTAAAAATGGATGACATATACATATACAACATGTACACCTTGTCTCTTTTGTTAGCCACATTTCAGATTAAGCAACGCCGAGGACGGCTTTATTTTCAAGAAGGGGAGGATGATGAGGACATGACTACCTTGGATATGACCAAAAATATTGCATATATGCATATTTGTCAGGTGATTTCTAGTGCAAACTATTCAATAATCTATTTGTGTTATCCAGAACAAAAATACTTCACACACTTTTGTGTTTTGTCTAATTGCAGGTGTATGAGACATTTGTACAATCCACATATGAAGATAAGGAAGAAAGAGATGTTTATTTGCTGTCCAAAAAGTTCTCTCACGTCACTTTTGGCCCAAGAGAAGATAGAGTCCAAGTCTCTCACGTTCTGGATTCAGATTCGGACTGCACAGACATACCTGACTCAAAACGCACACAAGTTTTTCATACGGACTCCGAATTGGGTGATTCTTTTTTTGTTGGAAACTAGATTTCGTGCACTTTCCAACCCAATTGGAATCACCTTCAAATTCGTCCGGAGCGTTGAGTTGTGGACGAAACAATCTGATGCTGCAGCAGAATCCGAGTCAAACTACAAGTCCAAAGGTGTTACATCACCTCCACTTGGGCCCATTGGCCTTGTACGACCTAGATTTAGTTTTAGGCTACCTTGGGACGTCCTCCCACCTCCTTGGCCGCCACCCCTTGCTCCTATATAAGTAGATCCATCTAGTAGATTTTCCTTGGGATTTGTTTAGTTAAAAGTTAGCCATTGCAACTTCGTGTACTTCGTTTGTGTCCAACGACCAGATCAAGACCGCTTACGGATCCCCACCTTTATCAATACTTCATATATACTCGCAATATTCAGATTGCTTTTATCATATTCTTGCTTGTTCTTCGATTGCTTGCAGGAATAGACCTTCGTGGTCAGGTTGATTGTGCTCCGGCGTGGTCAATAACCTCTCAGAGTTGGTTTAGCGATTGCTAAGGCGCAACGTCGTGCACGTTTGTAGTCGGATCGTCAAAGTCATCTTCACCAAATCGATAGTTATCATCTCATCGAAAGATCGGGACACCCCCGCCTCTATCAAACAACAACAACAATGACTACCTCCACGTCGCGAAACCGCCCTCCGCCGAGCGAGCCGTGTCCCTCTTGCGATTGGCCAAACTGTTGGTGCTGCTGTTGATAGTTCTATGGCTCCTGCTGCTGATGCGGAGGAGGATGATTATGTGGGAGATTACGAGGATGAAGTTGATCAAAATCAGAACTACGTGCAACCACGAGCACCACAACCACCAGGTCGTCCAGATGAAAATAATGGCAATGTTAGGGCTCCCCCTCAGGTACGAGATCATGACCATCTCCCTAAACTGAAATTGAATATTCCACCATTTGAGGGTAGATATGTTCCTGATATATATCTTACTTGGGAGTTAGAAACTGAACAACGATTTCATGTTTACAATATCCTGAGGAGAGACATGTTCCTGTCGCTATTTGTGCTTTCACAAGCTTTGCATGTGTTTGGTGGTCTGAACATTGTAGATTATATCCTGTTCCAGCTACTTGGGCTGCTTTGAAAACTGCTATGCGTACTCGTTGGGTTCCACAATATTATCAACGTGCATTACTTCAAAAATTGCAGTGCTTAAGATAAGGAAAAAATTCTGGAGAAGAATATTATCAGGAATTACAAACTGGCTTGATTAGATGTGGTATTGTTGAGGAGAATGAAGCTATGGTTGCACGTTTTATGGGTGGATTAAATAGAGAGATTCAGACCATTCTAGAGTATAAGGATTATAATAATATCACTCGTTTATTCCATCTTGCTTGTAAAGCTGAACGTGAAGTGCAGGATCGATAGGCATTGGCGTGAACTAACTTTTCTGCAGGTCGACCTTCATCATGGACACCACGTGCAGCATCTACTTCCACTGCACCATCACCTCCTTCAGGTGCCACCTCCAACCGTGATACAAGAAAGCAGGCACAACCACCCCTATCTGCCAAGAGCACACCTGTCGGGCGTGCACAGATCTCTTCTTCTTCCATGGCGTCAACAGGGCACACAAGTGATAGTATTTGTCGTCGTTGTAAGGGAAGAGGACATTTTGCGAGAGAATGCAAATCTCAGCGTGTGATGATTGCTACTGAGGATGGTGGGTATGAGTCCGCTAGTGACTATGATGAGGAGACTTTGGCTCTTATTACACATGAAGAACACGGTGGAGATGATTCTGATAATGAGACGCAATACATGGCTGCTAAAGATGCTGACAGGTATGAATCTTTAGTTGCTTAATGTGTTTTGAGTGTGCAGGTTACACAAGCTGAGCAAAATCAGAGGCAAAATTTGTTCCATACAAAGGGAGTTGTGAAGGAACATTCTATTCGCGTCATGATAGATGGTGGGAGCTGAATAACTTTGCTTGCATGGCGATGGTGGAGAAGCTATCTCTCACCACAAGACCACATCCACATCCTTAGTACATCCAATGGTTCAACAACAGCGGCAAGGTTAAGGTAACACGTACTGTTCGGGTGCATTTTAGTATCTCTACATATGCTGATTATGTTGATTGTGATGTGGTACCTATTTAAGCATGTTCCTTGTTACTTGGTAGACCATGGCAATTTGATAAAAATTCCGTACACCATGGTAGAAACAATAAGTATACTCTTGTTCATAAGGATACAAATATTACTTTGCTTCCTATGACTCCTGATTCCATTTTGAAAGATGATATTCATAGAGCTAATAAAGCAAAACAGGAGAAAAATAAGAGTGAAAATCAGATTGTGGCAAAAGAATTTGAGCAACAAATGAAGCCTAATAATAAACCATCTGGTGTTGCTTCTGAAATTAAATTGAAAAGTGCATGTTTACTTGCCACCAAATCTGATATTGATGAGGTAGATTTTAGCAAATCTGTTTGATGAGGACATCAATACCATTGTTACACCCACAGCCCCTACTGCTACATATACTGGACCAATTACTAGAGCTCGCGCACGCCAATTAAATTATCAGGTACTTTCGTTTCTTGGTAATGATTCTAATGTTCATGAGAATATGATGCTGCCTAAATTGGATACATTTGTTTTGCTTACAAATGAAGGGCCTAGCTTGGAGAAGGATGGACATTGGAGCAAGAGCAAGCATGGAGAAGATGCCATGCACAAGGGGAACCAGAACGGAGTTACAAGTGATGATTTCAGGACTTTGAAGCCACCATAAGAGTGCATGAAGCCTTGGACGAAATATACAAGATGCCACTTCATAAATTTCGTCCAGAGGCTATTATAGGTGCTGCGTCACCTTTTTATTGGGCCAGGCCCATGTAATTTCGAAATACATAAGTATAGGCTATTTTTAGAGTCCGTATGTGTGGGGAAACAAGAGATAGGGTTGATTTCGGACCCCTCCACCAAGGGCCACGAAATTCCCCCTCTCTTCCTCCATATATACAGCCCTTAGGGCACCGTTTAGACTTTGGGTTTTGTTTAGATTAAAAGTTCGCCATAGCTGCAACTTCGCGTACTTCGTTTGTGTTCAACGACCAGACAAAGGCGTCACAGAACCCCATCTTGATCAATAAAGCTTTCATCTTATATTCGCAATATCCAGATTGCAATCTTAGTTTCTTGCTTGTTCTTCGTTTGCTCGCAGGAAACAGACCCTCGTGGTCAGGTTGATCGTGCTCCGGCGTGGTCAATAACCTCTCGGAGTTGGTTTAGCGATTGCTAAGGCGCGACGTCCTCGCACGTTCGTAGTCGGATCGTCAAAGTCGACTTCCACCAAAGCGAAATCCACCATCTCATCGAAAGACGGGACACCTTTGCCTCTATCAAGTGGTATCAGATTTCCAGGTTGCTCGGTGAGATTTTCCAGTTTTTCGTAGTTTAGATCGAGTCTGTTCTTCATACCTATAGTCCACGAAAAAGCCACAAAAAAAAATTTAGGGTTAGTTCATCATATCCGAACCAATCTGAGCCTTTGCATAATCTTTTTAGGGTTTTGCTTTGTTGAATTTGCGGTTGCATCGTCGGTCTAGTTGCTGGTCTTAGAGTCTAGTCTTTTAGAGTTTCGAGTTCTGGTCATAAGTTGTCACGCCGCCGCTGCACCATCATCATCGCCCCTGCCATCTACCACCACCACTCCGAATCCGTATCCATATACCACCACCAATCCGTGTCCATATACCACCACCGATCCATATCCATATACTACCACCGCTACCACCACCGCTGCCATATACCACCACCATATATCCACCACCAATCCGAGTTCCTTGCTTATTAGGTTTGTTTTCGGGATCCATCAAGTTTCCGATTCGTGTTTCCTTGCCGGAGTAGGTTTCGGAAAAAAAAAAAAAAAAAAATAAGATAGCCAGAAATTTTTCGAAAACGCATTTTTCGAAAAATTTTCTGGCTATCCTATTTTTAGGTGTTTCTGAGTGTTTTGAGACAGGTGCCATTATAGGAAGTTTTTTTTGACCCGTTTCCAGTTTTTGGGTCCGGGCAGTCGAAAAAACGAAAAAAAAAATTGGTCGAAAAAATTTCGTGCCCATCCTGTCAGTTTGACCTAGGAAGAGTTTTGAGACACTCGCCATTATAGTGATTTTTTCGCAAAAAAAAAAAAAAAAAAGAGAGCAGCGCAAAAAAAAAAAAAAGAGCGCAAAAAAAAAAAAGAGCGAAAAAAAATCCAGAGTGTGCTTTTCCCTTGTTTACGTGCAGCGCCGTGATTTTGTTAGTGTTCTAGGCTCGCGTCTCTAGCACGGTCTAGCCTAGGACCAGCACAGTACCGTCGTTGAGCGTTTATTCAACTTTGCATCTCTGAATTGATTATTGCTGATCCTTTTTGCTACCATATTATAAGCCTTCCCAGCTCCACATACATCTACGTCGTGCGTTTGACTCTCCCTGGTACTCGCTCTATCCAAGCTTTGAGAGTTTTTGACTACAACGGTTGCCGATCACCGCCTGCTGCTGGGTAAGAACTGGTAAGAATTTGAGTTTTGCTTGACGGATTTGTGACACCCACCACCACCACTTGTTCGTAGTCTGTAGGATCATATTCTTGTGTGTTTCTATTGCTGCTAACCATGCCAGGATCACAAGCCGACGTGACTGACTGGGAGAATTTATCGAACAAGGAGCTTCATGATAAGTTTCAGCAAATGATGAGTGGACAGGTGCAAGATGTGCTAAACAGATTTGAAGAGGCCATGGAGAAGATAGATGGCATGGAGAAGACGTTCGAAACAAAGCTCGATAAAAAATTTAATGAATTGCTCGCGCGTCTTCCACCACCACCACCCGCTGCACCTAACGCACCTCTCCAACAACAACAACAACAACAACAACGCATCCTTTCGAATCAGTATGGACGAGCGAGGCGTGTTCCTATTGAGGATGGCCAAACTTCTGGTGCTGCTGTTCATGTTGTTGATGCTTCTTTCGCCCCTGCTACTGCTGCTGGTGGTACCCAGGAGGATGTTGAGTATGCGGGCGATTATGAGGATGAGGTTGATCAAAATCAGCACTACGTGCAGCCACCAGCACCACCACCACCAGGTCGACCTCAGGTATATATTCGTAATGGTAGGCCTGCACCACCACCTCAGGTACGAGATGATGTCCATATTCCTAAACTGAAATTGAATATTCCACCATTTGAGGGTAGATATGTTCCTGATATATATCTTACTTGGGAGTTAGAAACTGAACAACGTTTTACATGTTTACAATATCCCGAGGAGAGACGGGTTGCTGCTGCTGTTTGTGCTTTCACTAGTTTTGCATGTGTATGGTGGTCTGAACATTGTAGATTATATCCTATTCCCGCTACTTGGGCTGCTTTGAAAACTGCTATGCGTACTCGTTGGGTTCCACCATATTATCAACGTGAATTGCTTCAAAAATTACAGCGCTTAAGACAAGGAAAAAATTCTGTAGAAGAATATTATCAGGAATTACAAACTGGCATGATTAGATGTGGTATTGTTGAGGAGAATGAAGCTATGCTTGCACGTTTTCTGGGTGGATTAAATAGAGAGATTCAGACCATTCTAGACTATAAGGAGTATACTAATATCACTCGTTTATTTCATCTTGCTTGTAAAGCTGAACGTGAAGTACAGGATCGCCAGGCATTGGCGCGGACTAACTTTTCTGCAGGTCGACCTTCATCATGGACACCACGTGCATCATCTACTTCCTCCCGTTCTGCTACACCGGCGCCTTCGTCGGCTGCCACCTCCAACCGTGATACAATAAAGCAGGCACAATCACCACTATCTGCCAAGAGCACACCTTCTGGGCCTGCAAAGAGCTCTTCTTCATCCATGGCATCAACAGGGCAAACACATGATATTATTTGTCGACGTTGCAAGGGTGGAGGTCATTATGCGAGAGAATGCCCATCTAAGCGTGTGATGATTGTTACTGAGGATGGTGGGTATGAGTCCGCTAGTGACTTTGATGAGGAGACTTTGGTTCTTATTACACGTGACGAACACGGTGGAGACGATTCTGATCATGAGACGCAATACATGGCTCCTGAAGATGCTGACAGGTATGAATGTTTAGTTGCTCAACGTGTTTTGAGTGTGCAGGTTACACAAGCTGAGCAAAATCAGAGGCATAATTTGTTCCATACAAAGGGAGTTGTGAAGGAACGTTCTGTTCGCGTGATCATAGATGGAGGGAGTTGCAACAACTTGGCTAGCATGGAGATGGTGGAGAAGCTATCTCTCACCACAAGACCACATCCACATCCTTACTACATCCAATGGTTCAACAACAGCGGCAAGGTTAAGGTATCACGTACTGTTCGTGTACATTTTAGTATCTCTACATATGCTGATTATGTTGATTGTGATGTGGTACCTATGCAAGCATGTTCCTTATTACTTGGTAGACCATGGCAATTTGATAAAAATTCTATTCACCATGGTAGAAACAATCAGTATACTCTTGTTCATAAGGATAAAAATATTACTTTGCTTCCTATGACTCCTGATTCCATTTTGAAAGATGATATTAATAGAGCTAATAAAGCAAAACAGGAGAAAACTAAGAGTGAAAATCAGATTGTGGCAAAAGAATTTGAGCAACAAATGCAGCCTAATAATAATAAACAATCTAGTGTTGCTTCTGAAATTAAATTGAAAAGTGCATGTTTACTTGCCACCAAATCTGATATTGATGATCTAGATTTTAGCAAATCTGTTTGCTATGCTTTTGTGTGCAAAGAGGCATTATTTTCATTCGAGGATGTGCCTTCCTCTTTGCCTCCTGCTATCACTAACATTTTGCAGGAGTTCGCTGACGTCTTTCCACAAGACGTGCCACCGGGATTACCGCCTATTCGAGGGATTGAGCATCAGATTGACTTAATTCCCGGTGCTTCACTGCCAAACCGTGCACCATACCGTACCAATCCAGAGGAGACGAAGGAGATTATGCGTCAAGTACAAGAGCTTCTCGACAAAGGTTATATACGCGAATCCCTTAGTCCTTGTGCTGTTCCTATTATTCTAGTGCCGAAAAAGGATGGTACATCACGTATGTGCGTTGATTGTAGAGGCATTAATAATATTACTATTCGTTATCGTCATCCTATTCCTAGGCTAGATGATATGCTTGATGAATTGAGTGGCTCTACAATATTCTCCAAAGTTGATTTGCGTAGTGGATACCATCAAATTCGTATGAAATTGGGAGATGAATGGAAAACAGCATTTAAAACTAAGTTTGGATTATATGAGTGGTTAGTCATGCCTTTTGGGTTAACTAATGCACCTAGTACTTTCATGAGGTTAATGAACGAAGTTTTACGTGCTTTCATTGGACGATTTGTGGTAGTTTACTTTGATGACATATTGATTTATAGCAAATCTTTGGAGGAACATTTGGAACATTTACGTGCTGTTTTTATTGCTCTACGTGATGCACGTTTGTTTGGTAACCTTGGAAAGTGCACCTTTTGCACCGACCGAGTATCTTTTCTTGGCTATGTTGTTACTCCACAGGGAATTGAAGTTGATAAAGCCAAGATTGAAGCTATTGAGAGTTGGCCGCAGCCCAAAACGGTCACACAAGTGAGGAGTTTCCTTGGCCTCGCTGGATTCTATAGGCGTTTTGTGAGAGATTTCAGCACCATTGCTGCACCTCTCAATGAGCTTACAAAGAAAGATGTGCCTTTTCTGTGGGGTACCGCACAGGAAGAAGCCTTCACGGTATTGAAAGATAAGTTGACACATGCTCCTTTACTCCAACTTCCTGATTTTAATAAGACTTTTGAGCTTGAATGTGATGCTAGTGGAATTGGATTAGGAGGTGTGTTATTACAAGATGGCAAACCTCTTGCATACTTTTCTGAAAAATTGAGTGGGCCTAGTCTGAACTATTCTACTTATGATAAAGAATTATATGCTCTTGTTCGGACTTTAGAAACATGGCAACATTATTTATGGCCCAAAGAATTTGTTATACATTCTGATCATGAATCTTTGAAACATATTAAAAGTCAAGCTAAACTGAATCGTAGACATGCTAAATGGGTTGAATTCATTGAGTCTTTCCCTTATGTCATTAAACACAAGAAGGGAAAAGAAAATGTTATTGCTGATGCATTGTCTCGTCGCTATACTATGCTTTCACAACTTGACTTCAAAATATTTGGTTTGGAGACCATCAAAGATCAATATGTGCATGATGCTGATTTTAAAGATGTAATGCAGAATTGTAAAGAAGGAAGAATGTGGAACAAGTTTGTCGTTAACGATGGATTTGTGTTTCGTGCTAACAAGCTATGCATTCCAGCTAGCTCCGTTCGTCTTTTGCTGTTGCAGGAGGCGCATGGGGGAGGATTAATGGGACACTTTGGCGTGAAGAAGACGGAGGACGTACTTGCTACACATTTCTTTTGGCCAAAGATGAGACGGGATGTTGAGCGTTTTGTTGCTCGCTGCACTACATGTCAAAAAGCTAAGTCACGACTCAATCCTCATGGTTTATATATGCCTTTACCTGTACCTAGTGTTCCTTGGGAGGATATATCTATGGACTTTGTTTTAGGTTTACCTCGAACAAAGAAGGGGAGGGATAGCATATTTGTTGTCGTGGATAGATTCTCAAAAATGGCACACTTTATACCATGTCATAAAAGCGATGATGCTGTTAATGTTGCTGATTTGTTCTTTCGTGAAATTATTCGCTTGCATGGTGTGCCAAATACTATTGTTTCAGATCGTGATACTAAATTTCTTAGCCACTTTTGGAGATGTTTATGGGCTAAGTTGGGGACTAAACTGCTATTTAGTACTACTTGTCACCCCCAAACTGATGGACAAACTGAAGTAGTCAATAGAACATTGTCTACTATGCTTAGGGCTGTTTTGAAGAATAATAAGAAAATGTGGGAAGAATGCTTGCCTCATATTGAATTTGCTTATAATCGTTCATTGCATTCTACTACTAAGATGTGCCCTTTTGAAATTGTGTATGGTTTCCTACCTCGTGCACCTATTGATTTGTTGCCTCTTCCATCTTCGGAGAAGGTTAATTTTGATGCTAAAGAACGTGCTGAATTGATTTTAAAAATGCATGAGTTAACTAAGGAAAACATTGAGCGTATGAATGCTAAATATAAACTTGCTGGAGATAAGGGTAGAAAACATGTTGTGTTTTCACCTGGAGATCTTGTTTGGTTACATTTGCGTAAGGATAGATTTCCTGATTTGCGCAAATCAAAGCTAATGCCACGTGCTGCTGGTCCCTTTAAGGTGTTGGAGAAAGTAAATGATAATGCATATAAACTTGAGTTGCCTGCAGATTTTGGGGTTAGTCCCACTTTTAACATTGCAGATTTGAAGCCTTATTTGGGTGAGGAAAATGAGCTTCCGTCGAGGACGACTTCATTTCAAGAAGGGGAGGATGATGAGGACATCAATACCATTGTTACACCCACAGCCCCTACTGCTACATATACTGGACCAATTACTAGAGCTCGCGCACGCCAATTAAATTATCAGGTACTTTCGTTTCTTGGTAATGATTCTAATGTTCATGAGAATATGATGCTGCCTAAATTGGATACATTTGTTTTGCTTACAAATGAAGGGCCTAGCTTGGAGAAGGATGGACATTGGAGCAAGAGCAAGCATGGAGAAGATGCCATGCACAAGGGGAACCAGAACGGAGTTACAAGTGATGATTTCAGGACTTTGAAGCCACCATAAGAGTGCATGAAGCCTTGGACGAAATATACAAGATGCCACTTCATAAATTTCGTCCAGAGGCTATTATAGGTGCTGCGTCACCTTTTTATTGGGCCAGGCCCATGTAATTTCGAAATACATAAGTATAGGCTATTTTTAGAGTCCGTATGTGTGGGGAAACAAGAGATAGGGTTGATTTCGGACCCCTCCACCAAGGGCCACGAAATTCCCCCTCTCTTCCTCCATATATACAGCCCTTAGGGCACCGTTTAGACTTTGGGTTTTGTTTAGATTAAAAGTTCGCCATAGCTGCAACTTCGCGTACTTCGTTTGTGTTCAACGACCAGACAAAGGCGTCACAGAACCCCATCTTGATCAATAAAGCTTTCATCTTATATTCGCAATATCCAGATTGCAATCTTAGTTTCTTGCTTGTTCTTCGTTTGCTCGCAGGAAACAGACCCTCGTGGTCAGGTTGATCGTGCTCCGGCGTGGTCAATAACCTCTCGGAGTTGGTTTAGCGATTGCTAAGGCGCGACGTCCTCGCACGTTCGTAGTCGGATCGTCAAAGTCGACTTCCACCAAAGCGAAATCCACCATCTCATCGAAAGACGGGACACCTTTGCCTCTATCACTGTTTGCTATGCTTTTGTGTGCAAAGCGGCATTATTTTCATTCGAGGACGTGCCTTCCTCTTTGCCCCCTACAGTCACTAATATTTTGCAGGAGTTCGCTGACGTCTTCCCACAGGACGTGCCACCGGGATTACCACCTATTCGAGGGATTGAGCATCAAATTGACTTAATTCCCGGTGCATCGCTACCCAACCGTGCACCATACCATACCAATCTAGAGGAGACGAAGGAGATTATGCGTCAAGTACAGGAGCTGCCCGACAAAGGTTATATACGCGAATCTCTTAGTCGTTGTGCTGTTCCTATTATACTAGTGCCTAAAAAGGATGGTACGTCGTGTATGTGTGTTGATTGTAGAGGCATTAATAATATTACTATTCATTATCGTCATCCTACTCCTAGGCTAGATGATATGCTTGATGAATTGAGTGGCTCTACAATATTCTCCAAAGTTGATTTGCGTAGTGGATACCATCAAATTCGTATGAAATTGGGATATGAATGGAAAACAACATTTAAAACTAAATTTGGTTTATATGAGTGGTTAGTCATGCCTTTTGGGTTAACTAATGCGCCTAGTACTTCCATGAGAATAATGAACGAAGTTTTACGTGCTTTCATTGGACGATTTGTGGTAGTCTATTTTGATGATATACTGATTTATAGCAAATCTTTGGAAGAACATTTGGAACATTTACGTGTTGTTTTTATTGCTCTACGTGATGCACGTTTGTTTGGTAACCTTGGGAAGTGCACCTTTTGCACCGACCGAGTATCTTTTCTTGGCTATGTTGTTACTCCACAGGGAATTGAAGTTGATAAAGCCAAGATTGAAGCTATTGAGAGTTGGTCGCAGCCCGAAACGGTCACACAAGTGAGGAGTTTCCTTGGCCTCGCTGGTTTCTATAGGCATTTTGTGAGAGATTTCAGCACCATTGCTGCACCTCTCAACGAGCTTACAAAGAAGAATGTGCCTTTTGTTTGGGGTACCGCACAGGAAGAAGCCTTCACGGTATTTAAAGATAAGTACACATGCTCCTTTACTCCAACTTCCTGCTTTTAATAAGACTTTTGAGCTTGAATGTGATGCTAGTGGAATTGGATTAGGAGGTGTGTTATTACAAGATGGCAAACCTGTTGCATACTTTTCTGAAAAATTGAGTGGGCCTAGTCTGAACTATTCTACTTATGATAAAGAATTATATGCTCTTGTTCAGACTTTAGAGACATGGCAATATTATTTATGGCCCAAAGAATTTGTTATACATTCTGATCATGAATCTTTGAAACATATTAAAAGTCAAGATAAACTGAATCGTAGACATGCTAAATGGGTGGAATTCAATGATACCTTCCCTTATGTCATTAAACACAAGAAGGGTAAAGAAAATGTTATTGCTGATGCTTTGTCTCATCGCTATACTATGCTTTCACAACTTGACTTAAAAATATTTTGTTTGGAGACCATCAAAGATCAATATGTGCATGATGCTGATTTTAAAGATGTAATGCAGAATTGTAAAGAAGGAAGAACATGGAACAAGTTTGTTATTAATGATGGCTTTGTGTTCCGCGCTAACAAGCTATGCATTCCTGCTAGCTCTGTTCGTCTTTTGTTGTTGCAGGAGGCGCATGGAGGAGGATTAATGGGACACTTTGGCGTGAAGAAGATGGAGGACGTACTTGCTACACATTTCTTTTGGCCAAAGATAAGATGGGATGTTGAGCGTTTTGTTGCTCGCTGCAGTACATGTCAAAAAGCTAAGTCACGACTCAATCCTCATGGTTTATTTATGCCTTTGCCTGTACCTAGTGTTCCTTGGGAGGATATCTCTATGGACTTTGTTTTAGGTTTAACTCGAACAAAGAAGGGGAGGGATAGCATATTTGTTGTCGTGGATAGATTTTCGAAAATGGCACACTTTATACCATGTCATAAAAGCGATGATGCTGTTAATGTTGCTGATTTGTTCTTTCTGGAAATTATTCGCTTGCATGGTGTGTCAAATACTATTGTTTCAGATCGTGATACTAAATTCCTTAGCCACTTTTGGAGATGTTTATGGGCTAAGTTGGGGACTAAACTGCTTTTTAGTACTACTTGTCACCCCCAAACTGATGGACAAACTGAAGTAGTCAATAGAACATTGTCTACTATGCTTAGGGCTGTTTTGAAGAATAATAAGAAAATGTGGGAAGAATGCTTGCCTCATATTGAATTTGCTTATAATCGTTCATTGCATTCTACTACTAAGATGTGCCCTTTTGAAATTGTGTATGGTTTCCTCCCTCGTGCACCTATTGATTTGTTGCCTCTTCCATCTTCGGAGAAGGTTAATTTTGATGCTAAAGAACATGCTGAATTGATTTTAAAAGTACATGAGTTAACTAAGGAAAACATTGAGCGTATGAATGCTAAATATAAACTTGCTGGAGATAAGGGTAGAAAACATGTTGTGTTTGCACCTGGAGATCTTGTTTGGTTACATTTGCGTAAGGATAGATTTCCTAATTTGCGCAAATCAAAGCTAATGCCACGTGCTGATGGTCCTTTTAAGGTGTTAGAGAAAATAAATGATAATGCATATAAACTTGAGCTGCCTGCAGATTTTGGGGTTAGTCCCACTTTTAACATTGCAGATTTGAAGCCTTATTTGGGTATGGAAGATGAGCTTCCGTCGAGGACGACTTCATTTCAAGAAGGGGAGGATGATGAGGACATCAATACCATTGTTACACCCACAGCCCCTGCTGATATACATACTGGACCAATTACAAGAGCTCGCGCACGCCAATTAAATTATCAGGTACTTTCGTTTCTTGGTAGTGATTCTAATGTTCATGAGAATATGATGCTGCCTAAATTGGATACATTTGTTTTGCTTACAAATGAAGGGCCTGTCATGGATAAGAGGGATGAACACTGGAGCAAAACCAAGCATGGAGATGATGGCATGCGTGAGGGGAACAAGAACGGAGTTACAAGGGATGATTTCAGGACTTTGCAGCCCCCATAATGAGTGCATGAAGCCTTGGACAAAGTATACAAGATGCCACTTCATAATATTCCATAGGCTATTCTAGGTGCTGTGTCACCTTATTATTGGGCCAGGCCCATGTAATTTCAAAATACTTAAGTATATGCTATTTTTAGAGTCCGTATGTGTGGGGAAACAAGAGTTAGGGTTGGTTTCGGACTCCTCCCTTAAGGGCCACGAAATTCCCTCCTCTTCCTCCATATATACAGCCCTTAGGGCATCGTTTAGACTTTGGGTTTTGTTTGGATTAAAAGTTCGCCATAGCTGCAACTTCGCGTACTTCGTTTGTGTTCAGCGACCAGACAAAGGCATCACAGAACCCCACCTTGATCAATAAAGCTTTCCTCTTATATTTGCAATATCCAGATTGCAATCTTAGTTTCTTGCTTGTTCTTTGTTTTCCTGCAGGAAACAGACCTTCGTGGTCAGGTTGATCGTGCTGCGGCGTGGTCAATAACCTCTCAGAGTTGGTTTAGCGATTGCTAAGGCGTGACGTCCTCGCACGTTCATAGTCGGATCGTCAAAGTCGACTTCATCCTAAACGATAGCCAACATCTCATCGAAAGACGGGACACCTTTGCCTCTATCACTGGTGGTGGTGCTGGTGGCTGCACGTAGTTCTTATTTTGATCAACCTCATCCTTGTAATAGTCCTCCACCTCTGTAGTAACAGCAGGAGCTACAGAAGCACCAACAACAGTAGCAGCGGCACCAGAATTTTGTCCTGGCTCAATAGGAACACGCTGTGCTCGCCCTACTGTATCGCAGCGTAGAGCTGGTTGTGGGAGACGTTTGAGTAATTCATCAAACTTGGCGTCCAACTTGGTGTCAATTGACTTCTCAATGTCATCCATCTTCTCCATTGCCTATCCAAAGCTGGCCATCACGTCTTCCACTTGTTGACCCAACATTTGATGAAACTTATCATGGAGCTCCTTGTTCGTCATGTTCTCCCAGTCAATCTCGTCGACTTGTGTTCCTGCCATAGTTAGCAGCAATAGAAACAGACAAGAATATGATCCTACAGACTACTGGAATATGGTGGTGGTGGGGTGTCACAAATCCGTCAAGCGAATCTCAAATTCTTACCAGTTCTTACCCAGCAGCAGGTGGTGATCGGCAATCGTTGTAGTCAAAACTCTCAAAGCTTGGATAGAGCGATTACTAGGGAGAGTCAAATGCACGACGTAGATGTATGTGGAGCTGGGAAGGCTTATAATATGGTAGCAAAAAAAAAGGTCAGCAATAATCAATTAGAAGATGCAAAGTTGAATAAACGCTCAACGACGGTACTGTGCTGGTCCTAGGCTAGACCGTGCTAGAGACGCGAGCCTAGAACACTAACAAAATCACGGCGCTGCACGTAAACAAGGAAGGAGCACACTCTGAATTTTTTTTTCAATTTCTTTTGCACTTTTTTTTGCTCCGTAACAAATTTTTTTCAAAAAAGTCTACAAATGGCCTAGAAACTGCCTAGCCAGAATTTTCCAGACTTAGTTTTTTTTAAACTGGAACTATTTTTCTACTGCGGGTAGCACAAAAGTTGGGGAGTCCGACTTGGTCACGTCTCGTAGTGTCGTGTGATCTGGAACTCGGAAATAAAGGAACAAATACTGGACTCGGACTAGGACTGGTGGCGGAGATGAATCTGGTGGAACTCGGACTGGTGATGATGGTATATGATGGGCGGTGAAGCAAGGATTGGTGGCGAATATATGGATACGGATCGGAGGCAGATAAGCAGTGGTGGTAGATGGCAGGGGCGATGATGATATTGCGACGGCTGTGTGACCACTTATGACCAGAACTCGAAACTCTAAAAGACTAGACGCTAAGACCAGCAACTTGACACGACGATGCAACCGCAAATTCAACAAAGCAAAATACTGAAAAGACTATGCAAAGGCTCACACTGGTTTGGATATGATGACCTAACCCTAATTTTCTTTTTTGCTTTTTTGTGGACTGTAGGTATGAAGAACAGACTCGATCTAAACTACGAAAAACTGTAAAATCTCACTGAGCAACCTGGAAATCTGATACTACTTGATAGAGGCAAAGCTGTCCCGTCTTTCGATGAGATGGTGGCTATCGTTTTCTGACGGAGTCGACCTTGACGATCCGACTACGAACGTGCGAGACATCGCGCCTTAGCAATCGCTAAACCAACTTCCGAGGGGTTATTGACCACGCCGAAGCACGATCAACCTGAGCACGAGGGTCTGTTTTCCTGCGAGCAAACGAAGAACAAGCAAGAAACTGAGATTACAATCTGGATATTGCGAATATAAGATGAAAGCTTTATTGATGAAGGTGGGGTTCTGTGACGTCTTTGTCTGGTCGTTGAACACAAACGAAGTACGCGAAGTTGCCCCAAAGTCTAAACGGTGCCCTAAGGGCTGTATATATGGAGGAAGAGGGGGGAATTTCGTGGCCCTTGGTGGAGGGGTCCGAAACCTATCTCTTGTTTCCCCACACATACGGACTCTAAAAATAGCCCATACTTATGTATTTCGAAATTACTTGGGCCTGGCCCAATAATAAGGTGACGCAACACCTAGAATAGCCTCGGGACGAAATTTATGAAGTGGCATCTTGTATATTTCGTCCAAGGCTTCATGCACCCATTATGGTGGCTTCAAAGTCCTGAAATCATCACTTGTAACTACGTTCTTGTTCCCCTTGCGCATGCCATCATCTCCATGCTTGTTCTTGCTCCAATGTTCATCCTTCTCCAAGCTAGGCCCTTCATTTGTAAGAAAAACAAATGTATCCAATTTAGGCAGCATCATATTCTGATGAACATTAGAATCATTACCAAGAAACGAAAGTACTTGATAATTTAATTGGAATGCGCGAGCTCTCGTAATTGGTCCAGTATATGTAGCTGTAGGGGCTGTGGGTGTAACAATGGTATTGATGTCCTCATCAGGATCAACCCAGATAAGTGTGTGTTCGGCATCCCATCCGACAAGCTTCTTGGGTTCTTTTTGTCTCAGCGTGGGATAGAAGCAAACTCTGATAAGATTTAGGCTATTGAGAAAATTCAAGCACCCAAGAATGTCAATGATGTGCGGCATCTTGATGGCTATGTTGCTTCTTTGAGTAGGTTCATTTCAAGATCTGCAAAGCGCGCCTTGCCATTTTTCAAGATTTTGAAAAAGGCAGGTCCAGTAAAATAGACTCTGGAAGTGGAGGCTACACTGTAGGATCTGAAAATATACCTCTCCTCTGTGCCAACCTTAGTTGCACCTAGACTACAAGAGTCGTTGTTGCTATATTTAGCAGCAACAAACCAAGTCGTCATTGTTGCACTCGTTGTGTAGAGAGAAGTTAATGATGGGTAAACAACAACGGCAAGTCCATCCCACAACAAGGCGGAATGTCCCCCGGCGGGAACAGACACCGGCAAGAAAAAAATGGTGCAGGCAAAAGGAGCTAATAAGCAGATAACGACGAAGAAGAAGGCGGTGCAGCGACTAGTATACTTTGTTAGTTCTATCTTACAGGGGGCTAGATCAAGGTACTCTCGAGTGCAGAAGTTGCTTTTCAGTCTCCTCATGGCCTCAAGGAAGCTTCACCACTACCTCCAAGCACATGAAATCACCATTGTCACCCGCTTCCCGTTGCAGCATATTCTAAGGAATCCAGAGGCAACTGGCAGGATAGTGGAGTGGGCATTGAAATTGTCAAGTATTGCACTCAAGTTTGAGAGCACTTCAACTGTTCAGAGGAAAGCCTTGGTAGAGTTCATTGTAGAATGGATGCCAACGCAAGACAAAGAGATCCAAGAATCAACTCTCTCCAGTAAGGAGACTGAGAAAGAATGGATCATGTACTTTGACGGTGCTTTCTCGCTACAAGGCACTGGTGCTGGAGTGCTACTTGTTGGACCCACCGGAGAACACCTCAAGTACGTGGTTCAAATGCACTTCCGAGGGAGAAAGCGACCAACAACACCGCAGAGTATGAGGGGTTTCTTACCGGTCTCAGAATTCCAGTAGAGTTGGGAATCAGAAAGTTGATTGTTCGCAAAGATTCACAGGTTGTTGTGAAACAAGTGAACAAGGATTATCAGAGCCCGATGATGGAGGCACACGTAGATGAAGTGGGGAAATTGGAGGAGCAATTTAACGGGTTGCAAACAGAGCATATCCCTCATGTAGAGAATATCATTCCTGACGACCTATCAAAGTGCGCTACTCAAAAGCTACCTGTGGAACCAGGAACTTTTGTACTCCATTTGAATCAACCATTAGTCACCCAATCAAGGCAAGCCAATAAGAGGAGGAAGTAGAACACTAGAAAATATTTTCTGGCAGAGCTTCCTAAGGCCGCCAGTGAGGATGTTGCCGGGAATAGCAACGCACTTGCTGGTAAGCTACAGCCTCACGCAGAACCTCGGGTCTTGTTGTTGAGGATAGCACTCCTGCGGTCGCTGAGATGCATTTAGTCCTTGTCATCGAGCCACGAGCTCTAACGTGGGTGCAACATATAGTTCAGCTTCTCCAAACAGGAGGGCTTCCCAATGAGCAAGAGAAAGCTAAAAAGTAGCCCGCCAATAGAGTATGTATTAGTTTGTGGATAACATTTTGTACAGGAAGAGGCCAAATGGAGTGAAATCAAGGTGCATTTGCTGGGAAGATGGATGAAGTAGCTGGCAGAGATACATGGAGGCATATGTGGCTCTTACATAGTATCAAGAGACCTTGTTAGCAAAGATTTTCAACAAGATTTTTATTGGCCCACTGCCCTCCAAGATGCGACTGAGTGATAGAGGCAAAGGTGTCCCGATCTTTCGATGAGATGATAACTATCGATTTGGTGGAGATGACTTTGACGATCCGACTACAAACGTGCACGATGTTGCGCCTTAGCAATCGCTAAACCAACTCTGAGAGGTTATTGACCACGCCGGAGCACGATCAACCTGACCACGAAGGTCTATTCCTGCAAGCAATCGAAGAACAAGCAAGAATATGATAAAGCAATCTGAATATTGCGAATATATATGAAGTATTTGATAAAGGTGGGGATCCGTAAGCGGTCTTGGTCTAGTCGTTGGACACAAACGAAATACACGAAGTTGCAATGGCTAACTTTTAACTAAACAAATCCCCAAAGTCTAAACGATGCCCTAAGGGCTGTATATATGGAGGAAGAGGGGGGGGGGGATTTCGTGGCCCTTGGTGGAGGGGTCCGAAACCAACCCTATCTCTTGTTTCCCACACATACGGACTCTAGAAATAGCCTATACTGAAGTATTTCGAAAATACATGGGCCTGGCCCAATAATAAGGTGACGCAGCACCTAGAATAGCCTCTGGATGAAAGTTATGAAGTGGCACCTTGTATATTTCGTCCAAGGCTTCATGCACACATTATGGTGGCTTCAACGTCCTGAAATCATCAATTGTAACTCCGTTCTTGTTCCCCTTGCGCATGCCATCATCTCCATGCTTGTTCTTGCTCCAATGTTCATCCTTCTCCAAGCTAGGCCCTTCATTTGTAGACAAAACAAATGTATCCACTTTAGGCAGCATCATATTCTCATGAACATTAGAATCATTACCAAGAAACGAAAGTACCTGGTAATTTAATTAGCGTGCGCGAGCTCTAGTAATTGGTCCAATATGTATAGCAGCAGGGGCTGTGGGTGTAACAATGGTATTGATGTCCTCATCATCCTCCCCTTCTTGAAATGAAGTCGTCCTCGGCGGAAGCTCATCTTCCTCTCCCAAATAAGCCTTCAAATCTGCAATGTTAAAAGTGGGACTAACCCCAAAATCTACAGGCAGCTCAAGTTTATATGCATTATCATTTATTTTCTCTAACACCCCCGTCTCATCTTTGGCCAAAAGAAATGTGTAGCAAGTACGTCCTCCGTCTTCTTCACGCCAAAGTGTCCCATTAATCCTCCACCATGCGCCTCCTGCAACAACAAAAGACGAACAGAGCTAGCTGGAATGCATAGCTTGTTAGCACGAAACACAAATCCATCGTTAACGACGAACTTGTTCCACATTCTTCCTTCTTTACAATTCTGCATTACATCTTTAAAATCAGCATCATGCACATATTGATCTTTGATGGTGTCCAAACCAAATATTTTGAAGTCAAGTTGTGAAAGCATAGTATAGCGACGAGACAATGCATCAGCAATAACATTTTCTTTTCCCTTCTTGTGTTTAATGACATAAGGGAAAGTCTCAATAAATTCAACCCATTTAGCATGTCTACGATTCAGTTTAGACTTTTAATATGTTTCAAAGATTCATGATCAGAATGTATAACAAATTCTTTGGGCCATAAATAATGTTGCCATGTTTCTAAAGTCCGAACAAGAGCATATAATTCTTTATCGTAAGTAGAATAATTCAGACTAGGCCCACTCAATTTTTCAGAAAAGTATGCAACAGGTTTGCCATCTTGTAATAACACACCTCCTAATCCAATTCCACTAGCATCACATTCAAGCTCAAAAGTCTTATTAAAATCAGGAAGTTGGAGTAAAGGAGCATGTGTCAACTTATCTTTCAATACCGTGAAGGCTTCTTCCTGTGCGGTACCCCACAGAAAAGGCACATCTTTCTTTGTAAGCTCATTGAGAGGTGCAGCAATGGTGCTGAAATCTCTCACAAAACGCCTATAGAATCCAGCGAGGCCAAGAAAACTCCTCACTTGTGTGACCGTTTTGGGCTGCGGCCAACTCTCAATAGCTTCAATCTTGGCTTTATCAACTTCAATTCCCTGTGGAGTAACAACATAGCCAAGAAAAGATACTCGGTCGGTGCAAAAGGTGCACTTCCCGAGGTTACCAAACAAACGTGCATCACGTAGTGCAATAAAAACATCACATAATTGTTCCAAATGTTCTTCCAAAGATCTGCTATAAATCAGTATATCATCAAAATAGACTACCACAAATCGTCCAATGAAAGCACGTAAAACTTCGTTCATTAATCTCATGAAAGTACTAGGCGCATTAGTTAACCCAAAAGGCATGACTAACCACTCATATAATCCAAACTTAGTTTTAAATGCTATTTTCCATTCATCCCCCAATTTCATACGAATTTGATGGTATCCACTACGCAAATCAACTTTGGAGAATATTGTAGAGCCACTCAATTCATCAAGCATATCATCTAGCCTAGGAATAGGATGACGATAACGAATAGTAATATTATTAATGCCTCTACAATCAACACACATACGCGATGTACCATCCTTTTTCGGCACTAGAATAATAGGAACAGCACAAGGACTAAGGGATTCGCGTATATAACCTTTGTCGAGAAGCTCTTGTACTTGACGCATAATCTCCTTCGTCTCCTCTGGATTGGTACGGTATGGCGCACGGTTTGGCAGTGAAGCACCGGGAATTAAGTCGATCTGATGCTCAATCCCTCGAATAGGTGGTAATCCTGGTGGTACGTCTTGTGGAAAGACGTCAGCGAACTCCTGCAAAATGTTAGTGATAGCAGGAGGCAAAGAGGAAGGCACGTCCTCGAATGAAAATAATGCCTCTTTGCACACAAAAGCATAGCAAACAGATTTGCTGAAATCTAGCTCATCAATATCAGATTTGGTGGCAAATAAACATGCAATTTTCAATTTAATTTCAGAAGCAGCACTAGATGGTTTATTATTAGGCTGCATTTGTTGCTCAAATTCTTTTGCCACAATCTGATTTTCACTCTTATTCTTCTCCTGTTTTGCTTTATTAGCTCTATTAATATCATCTTTCAAAAGGGAATCAGGAGTCATAGGAAGCAAAGTAATATTTTTATCCTTATGAACAAGAGTATAGTGATTGTTTCTACCATGGTGTACAGAATTTTTATCAAATTGCCATGGTCTACCAAGTAATAAGGAACATGCTTGCATAGGTACCACATCACAATCAACATAATCAGCATATGTAGAGATACTAAAATGCACACGAACAGTACGTGTTACCTGAACCTTGCCGTTGTTGTTGAACCATTGGATGTAGTAAGGATGTGGATGTGGTCTTGTCGTTAGAGAAAGCTTCTCCACCATCTCCATGCTAGCCAAGTTGTTGCAGCTCCCTCCATCTATGATGACGCGCACAGAACGTTCTTTCACAACTCCCTTGGTATGGAACAAATTGTGCCTCTGATTTTGCTCAGCTTGTGTGACCTGCACACTCAAAACACGTTGAGCAACTAAACATTCATACCTGTCAGCGTCTTCAGGAGCCATGTATTGCGTCTCATGATCAGAATCATCTCCACCATGTTCTTCACGTGTAATAAGAGCCAAAGTCTCCTCATCATAGTCACTAGCGGACTCATATCCACCATCCTCAGTAGCAATCATCACACGCTGAGATTTGCATTCTCTTGCAAAATGTCCTCTTCCCTTACAACGACGACAAATAATATCACTTGTGTGCCCTGTTGACGCCATGGAAGAAGAAGAGCTCTGTGCAGGCCCGGCAGGTGTGCTCTTGGCAGATAGTGGTGGTTGTGCCTGCTTTCTTGTATCACGGTTGGAGGTGGCACCTAAAGGAGGTGATGGTGCAGTGGAAGTAGATGATGCACGTGGTGTCCATGATGAAGGTCGACCTGCAAAAAAGTTAGTGCGCGCCAATGCCTGTCGATCCTGCACTTCACGTTCAGCTTTACAAGCAAGATGGAATAAACGAGTGATATTATTATAATCCTTATAGTCTAGAATGGTCTGAATATCTCTATTTAATCCACCCAGAAAACGTGCAAGCATAGCTTCATTCTCCTCAACAATACCACATCTAATCAAGCCAGTTTGTAATTCCTGATAATATTCTTCTACAGAATTTTTTCCTTGTCTTAAGTGCTGCAATTTTTGAAACAATTCACATTGATAATATGGTGGAACCCAACGAGTACGCATAGTAGTTTTCAAAGCAGCCCAAGTAGTTGGAATAGGATATAATCTACAATGTTCAGACCACCATACACATGCAAAGCTAGTGAAAGCACAAACAGCAGTGGCAACCCGTCTCTCCTCGGGATATTGTAAACATGTAAATCGTTGTTCAGTTTCTAACTCCCAAGTAAGATATATATCAGGAACATATCTACCCTCAAATGGTGGAATATTCAATTTCAGTTTAGGAAGATGGTCATGATCTCGTACCTGAGGGGGAGCCCTACCATTGTGATTATTTGCATGTGGATGACCTGGTGGTTGTGGTGCAGGTGGATGCACGTAGTTCTGATTTTGATCAACCTCATCCTCGTAATCTCCCACATAATCATCCTCCTCCGCATCAGCAGCAGGAGCCACAGAAGTATCAACAGCAGCACCAACTGTTTGGCCAAACGCAAGAGGGACACGACTCGCTCGACAGAGGGTTGTTTCGCGATGTGGAGGTAGTCGTCGTTGTTGTTGTTGGAGAGGTGAGTTAGGTGGAGCGGGTGGTGGTGGTGGAAGACGCGCGAGCAATTCATTAAACTTGTTATCGAGCTTTGTTTCGAACGTCTTCTCCATGCCATCTATCTTCTCCATGGCCTCGTCAAATCTGTTTAGCACATCTTGCACCTGTCCACTCATCATTTGCTGAAATTTATCATGTAGTTATTTGTTCGTCAGGTTCTCCCAGTCAGTCTCATCGGCTTGTGATCCTACCATGGTTAGCAGCAAATAGAAACACACAAGAATATGATCCTACAGACTACTAAGAAGTGGTGGTGGTGTATCACAAACCCGTCAAGCAAATCTCAAATTCTTACCAGTTCTTACCCAGCAGCAGGTGGTGATCGGCAACCGTTGTAGTCAAAACTCTCAAATCTTGGATAGAGTGATTACCAGGGAGAGTCAAACGCACGACGTAGATGTATGTGGAGCTGGGAAGGCTTATAATATGGTAGCAAAAAGGGTCAGCAATAATCAATTCAGAGAAGCAAAGTTGAATAAACGCTCAACGACGGTACTGTGCTAGAGACGCGAGCCTAGAACACCAACAAAATCACGGCGCGACACGTAAACAAGCGAGGAGCACACTCTGAATATTTTTTTTCTCTCTTTTTTTTCCTTTTTTTGCACTTTTTTCCTGTTTTGTTTTTTGCTCCGCAACAAATTTTTTTCGAAAAAGTCTAGAAATGGTCTAAAAACTGCCTAGCCAGATTTTTTTTGAGTTTGGAACTATTTCTCTACTGCGAGTAGCACGAAAGTTGGGGAGTCCTTCTCTGTCACGACTCGGAGTATTGCGTGATCTGGAAATCCAAAACTGAGTAACAAAATACTGGACTCGGAATAGGACTGGTGGCGGAGATGAAACTGGTGGAACTCGGACTGGTGGCGGAGATGAATCTGGTGGAACTCGGACTGGTGGCAGATATATGTTGCAGGTGGACTCGGATTGGCATGATGGCGGCGGATATGTCGTGGCGTATATGAACTCGGATTGGCGGTGAATATGTGGGGTGGTATATGGCAGCAGCGATGATGATGATGCGATGGTGATATATGGCAGCGACGACGTGACAACCTGTGAACAGAACTCGAAACTCTAAAGGACTAGACGCTAAGACCAGCAACTTGACACGACAATGCAACCGCAAATTCAACAAAGCAAATACAGAAAAGATTATGCAAAGGTGTAAAATCTCACCGAGCAACCTGGAAATCTGATACCACTTGATAGAGGCAAAGGTGTCCCGTCTTTCGAAGAGATTGATAGAGGCGGGGGTGTCCCGTCTTTCGATGAGATGGTGGATTTCGCTTTGGTGGAAGTCGACTTTGACGATCCGACTACGAACGTGCGAGGACGTCGCGCCTTAGCAATCGCTAAACCCACTCCGAGAGGTTATTGACCACGCCGGAGCACGATCAACCTGACCACGAGGGTCTGTTTCCTGCGAGCAAATGAAGAACAAGCAAGAAACTAAGATTGCAATCTGGATATTGCGAATATAAGATGAAAGCTTTATTGATCAAGGTGGGGTTCTGTGACGCCTTTGTCTGGTCGTTGAACACAAACGAAGTACGCGAAGTTGCAGCTATGGCGAACTTTTAATCTAAACAAAACCCAAAGTCTAAACGGTGCCCTAAGGGCTGTATATATGGAGGAAGAGAGGGGGAATTTCGTGGCCCTTGGTGGAGGGGTCCGAAATCAACCCTATCTCTTGTTTCCCCACACATACGGACTCTAAAAATAGCCTATACTTATGTATTTCGAAATTACACGGGCCTGGCCCAATAAAAAGGTGACGCAGCACCTATAATAGCCTCTGGACGAAATTTAAGAAGTGGCATCTTGTATATTTCGTCCAAGGCTTCATGCACTCTTATGGTGGCTTCAAAGTCCTGAAATCATCACTTGTAACTCCGTTCTGGTTCCCCTTGTGCATGGCATCTTCTCCATGCTTGCTCTTGCTCCAATGTCCATCCTTCTCCAAGCTAGGCCCTTCATTTGTAAGCAAAACAAATGTATCCAATTTAGGCAGCATCATATTCTCATGAACATTAGAATCATTACCAAGAAACGAAAGTACCTGATAATTTAATTGGCGTGCGCGAGCTCTAGTAATTGGTCTAGTATATGTAGCAGTAGGGGTTGTGGGTGTAACAATGGTATTGATGTCCTCATCATCCTCCCCTTCTTGAAATGAAGTCGTCCTCGACGGAAGCTCATTTTCCTTACCCAAATAAGGCTTCAAATCTGCAATGTTAAAAGTGGGACTAACCCCAAAATCTGCAGGCAGCTCAAGTTTATATGCATTATCATTTACTTTCTCCAACACCTTAAAGGGACCAGCAGCACGTGGCATTAGCTTTGATTTGCGCAAATCAGGAAATCTATCCTTACGCAAATGTAACCAAACAAGATCTCCAGGTGCAAACACAACATGTTTTCTACCCTTATCTCCAGCAAGTTTATATTTAGCATTCATACGCTCAATGTTTTCCTTAGTTAACTCATGCATTTTTAAAATCAATTCAGCACGTTCTTTAGCATCAAAATTAACCTTCTCCGAAGATGGAAGAGGCAACAAATCAATAGGTGCACGAGGTAGGAAACCATACACAATTTCAAAAGGGCACATCTTAGTAGTAGAATGCAATCAACGATTATAAGCAAATTCAATATGAGGCAAGCATTCTTCCCACATTTTCTTATTATTCTTCAAAACAGCCCTAAGCATAGTAGACAATGTTCTATTGACTACTTCAGTTTGTCCATCAGTTTGGGGGTGACAAGTAGTACTAAATAGCAGTTTAGTCCCCAACTTAGCCCATAAACATCTCCAAAAGTGGCTAAGAAATTTAGTATCACGATCTGAAACAATAGTATTTGGCACACCATGCAAGCGAATAATTTCACGAAAGAACAAATCAGCAACATTAACAGCATCATCGCTTTTATGACATGGTATAAAGTGTGCCATTTTCGAGAATCTATCCACGACAACAAATATGCTATCCCTCCCCTTCTTTGTTCGAGGTAAACCTAAAACAAAGTCCATAGATATATCCTCCCAAGGAACACTAGGTACAGGCAAAGGCATATATAAACCATGAGGATTGAGTCGTGACTTAGCTTTTTGACATGTAGTGCAGCGAGCAACAAAACGCTCAACATCCCGTCTCATCTTTGGCCAAAAGAAATGTGTAGCAAGTACGTCCTCCGTCTTCTTCACGCCAAAGTGTCCCATTAATCCTCCCCCATGCGCCTCCTGCAACAGCAAAAGACGAACGGAGCTAGCTGGAATGCATAGCTTGTTAGCACGAAACACAAATCCATCGTTAACGACAAACTTGTTCCACATTCTTCCTTCTTTACAATTCTGCATTACATCTTTAAAATCAGCATCATGCACATATTGATCTTTGATGGTCTCCAAACCAAATATTTTGAAGTCAAGTTGTGAAAGCATAGTATAGCGACGAGACAATGCATCAGCAATAACATTTTCTTTTCCCTTCTTGTGTTTAATGACATAAGGGAAAGTCTCAATGAATTCAACCCATTTAGCATGTCTACGATTCAGTTTAGCTTGACTTTTAATATGTTTCAAAGATTCATGATCAGAATGTATAACAAATTCTTTGGGCCATAAATAATGTTGCCATGTTTCTAAAGTCCGAACAAGAGCATATAATTCTTTATCATAAGTAGAATAATTCAGACTAGGCCCACTCAATTTTTCAGAAAAGTATGCAACAGGTTTGCCATCTTGTAATAACACACCTCCTAATCCAATTCCACTAGCATCACATTCAAGCTCAAAAGTCTTATTAAAATCAGGAAGTTGGAGTAAAGGAGCATGTGTCAACTTATCTTTCAATACCGTGAAGGCTTCTTCCTGTGCGGTACCCCACAGAAAAGGCACATCTTTCTTTGTAAGCTCATTGAGAGGTGCAGCAATGGTGCTGAAATCTCTCACAAAACGCCTATAGAATCCAGCGAGGCCAAGGAAACTCCTCACTTGTGTGACCGTTTTGGGCTGCGGCCAACTCTCAATAGCTTCAATCTTGGCTTTATCAACTTCAATTCCCTGTGGAGTAACAACATAGCCAAGAAAAGATACTCGGTCGGTGCAAAAGGTGCACTTTCCAAGGTTACCAAACAAACGTGCATCACGTAGAGCAATAAAAACAGCACGTAAATGTTCCAAATGTTCCTCCAAAGATTTGCTATAAATCAATATGTCATCAAAGTAAACTACCACAAATCGTCCAATGAAAGCACGTAAAACTTCGTTCATTAACCTCATGAAAGTACTAGGTGCATTAGTTAACCCAAAAGGCATGACTAACCACTCATATAATCCAAACTTAGTTTTAAATGCTGTTTTCCATTCATCTCCCAATTTCATACGAATTTGATGGTATCCACTACGCAAATCAACTTTGGAGAATATTGTAGAGCCACTCAATTCATCAAGCATATCATCTAGCCTAGGAATAGGATGACGATAACGAATAGTAATATTATTAATGCCTCTACAATCAACGCACATACGTGATGTACCATCCTTTTTCGGCACTAGAATAATAGGAACAGCACAAGGACTAAGGGATTCGCGTATATAACCTTTGTCGAGAAGCTCTTGTACTTGACGCATAATCTCCTTCGTCTCCTCTGGATTGGTACGGTATGGTGCACGGTTTGGCAGTGAAGCACCGGGAATTAAGTCAATCTGATGCTCAATCCCTCGAATAGGCGGTAATCCCGGTGGCACGTCTTGTGGAAAGACGTCAGCGAACTCCTGCAAAATGTTAGTGATAGCAGGAGGCAAAGAGGAAGGCACGTCCTCGAATGAAAATAATGCCTCTTTGCACACAAAAGCATAGCAAACAGATTTGCTAAAATCTAGATCATCAATATCAGATTTGGTGGCAAGTAAACATGCACTTTTCAATTTAATTTCAGAAGCAACACTAGATTGTTTATTATTATTAGGCTGCATTTGTTGCTCAAATTCTTTTGCCACAATCTGATTTTCACTCTTAGTTTTCTCCTGTTTTGCTTTATTAGCTCTATTAATATCATCTTTCAAAATGGAATCAGGAGTCATAGGAAGCAAAGTAATATTTTTATCCTTATGAACAAGAGTATACTGATTGTTTCTACCATGGTGAATAGAATTTTTATCAAATTGCCATGGTCTACCAAGTAATAAGGAACATGCTTGCATAGGTACCACATCACAATCAACATAATCAGCATATGTAGAGATACTAAAATGTACACGAACAGTACGTGTTACCTTAACCTTGCCGCTGTTGTTGAACCATTGGATGTAGTAAGGATGTGGATGTGGTCTTGTGGTGAGAGATAGCTTCTCCACCATCTCCATGCTAGCCAAGTTGTTGCAACTCCCTCCATCTATGATCACGCGAACAGAACGTTCCTTCACAACTCCCTTTGTATGGAACAAATTATGCCTCTGATTTTGCTCAGCTTGTGTAACCTGCACACTCAAAACACGTTGAGCAACTAAACATTCATACCTGTCAGCATCTTCAGGAGCCATGTATTGCGTCTCATGATCAGAATCGTCTCCACCGTGTTCGTCACGTGTAATAAGAGCCAAAGTCTCCTCATCAAAGTCACTAGCGGACTCATACCCACCATCCTTAGTAACAATCATCACACGCTTAGATGGGCATTCTCTCGCATAATGACCTCCACCCTTGCAACGTCGACAAATAATATCATGTGTTTGCCCTGTTGATGCCATGGATGAAGAAGAGCTCTTTGCAGGCCCAGAAGGTGTGCTCTTGGCGGATAGTGGTGATTGTGCCTGCTTTATTGTATCACGGTTGGAGGTGGCAGCCGATGGAGGCGCCGGTGTAGCAGAACGGGAGGAAGTAGATGATGCACGTGGTGTCCATGATGAAGGTCGACCTGCAGAAAAGTTAGTCCGCGCCAATGCCTGTCGATCCTGTACTTCACGTTCAGCTTTACAAGCAAGATGGAATAAACGAGTGATATTAGTATACTCCTTATAGTCTAGAATGGTCTGAATCTCTCTATTTAATCCACCCAGAAAACGTGCAAGCATAGCTTCATTCTCCTCAACAATACCACATCTAATCATGCCAGTTTGTAATTCCTGATAATATTCTTCTACAGAATTTTTTCCTTGTCTTAAGCGCTGTAATTTTTGAAGCAATTCACGTTGATAATATGGTGGAACCCAACGAGTACGCATAGCAGTTTTCAAAGCAGCCCAAGTAGCGGGAATAGGATATAATCTACAATGTTCAGACCACCATACACATGCAAAACTAGTGAAAGCACAAACAGCAGCAGCAACCCGTCTCTCCTCGGGATATTGTAAACATGTAAAACGTTGTTCAGTTTCTAACTCCCAAGTAAGATATATATCAGGAACATATCTACCCTCAAATGGTGGAATATTCAATTTCAGTTTAGGAATATGGACATCATCTCGTACCTGAGGTGGTGGTGCAGGCCTACCATTACGAATATATACCTGAGGTCGACCTGGTGGTGGTGGTGCTGGTGGCTGCACGTAGTGCTGATTTTGATCAACCTCATCCTCATAATCGCCCGCATACTCAACATCCTCCTGGGTACCACCAGCAGCAGTAGCAGGGGCGAAAGAAGCATCAACAACATGAACAGCAGCACCAGAAGTTTGGCCATCCTCAATAGGAACACGTTTCGCTCGTCCATATTGATTCGAAAGGATGCGTTGTTGTTGTTGTTGTTGTTGTTGGAGAGGTGCGTTAGGTGCAGCGGGTGGTGGTGGTGGAAGACGCGCGAGCAATTCATTAAATTTGTTATTGAGCTTTGTTTCGAACGTCTTCTCCATGCCATCTATCTTCTCCATGGCCTCTTCAAATCTGTTTAGCACATCTTGCACCTGTCCACTCATCATTTGCTGAAACTTATCATGAAGCTCCTTGTTCGATAAATTCTCCCAGTCAGTCACGTCGGCTTGTGATCCTGGCATGGTTAGCAGCAATAGAAACACACAAGAATATGATCCTACAGACTACGAACAAGTGGTGGTGGTGGGTGTCACAAATCCGTCAAGCAAAACTCAAATTCTTACCAGTTCTTACCCAGCAGCAGGCGGTGATCGGCAACCGTTGTAGTCAAAAACTCTCAAAGCTTGGATAGAGCGAGTACCAGGGAGAGTCAAACGCACGACGTAGATGTATGTGGAGCTGGGAAGGCTTATAATATGGTAGCAAAAAGGATCAGCAATAATCAATTCAGAGATGCAAAGTTGAATAAACGCTCAACGACGGTACTGTGCTGGTCCTAGGCTAGACCGTGCTAGAGACGCGAGCCTAGAACACTAACAAAATCACGGCGCTGCACGTAAACAAGGGAAAAGCACACTCTGGATTTTTTTTTCGCTCTTTTTTTTTTTGCGCTCTTTTTTTTTTTGCGCTGCTCTTTTTTTTTTTGCGAAAAAATCACTATAATGGCGAGTGTCTCAAAACTCTTCCTAGGTCAAACTGACAGGATGGGCACGAAATTTTTTCGACCAATTTTTTTTTCGTTTTTTCGACTGCCCGGACCCAAAAACTGGAAACGGGTCAAAAAAAACTTCCTATAATGGCACCTGTCTCAAAACACTCAGAAACACCTAAAAATAGGATAGCCAGAAATTTTTTCGAAAAATGCGTTTTCGAAAAATTTTGGGCCTAAACGGAGCGTGGTTTCCAGACTCCGTTTAGGCCCAAAATTTTTCGAAAACGCATTTTTCGAAAAAATTTCTGGCTATCTTATTTTTAGGTGTTTCTGAGTGTTTTGAGACAGGTGCCATTATAGGAAGTTTTTTTTGACCCGTTTCCAGTTTTTGGGTCCGCGCAGTCGAAAAAACGAAAAAAAAAATTGGTCGAAAAAATTTCGTGCCCATCCTGTCAGTTTGACCTAGGAAGCGTTTTGAGACACTCGCCATTATAGTGATTTTTCGCAAAAAAAAAAAGAGCAGCGCCGTGATTTTGTTAGTGTTCTAGGCTCGCGTCTCTAGCACAGTCTAGCCTAGGACCAGCACAGTACCGTCGTTGAGCGTTTATTCAACTTTGCATCTCTGAATTGATTATTGCTGACCCTTTTTGCTACCATATTATAAGCCTTCCCAGCTCCACATACATCTACGTCGTGCGTTTGACTCTCCCTGGTAATCGCTCTATCCAAGCTTTGAGAGTTTTTGACTACAACGGTTGCCGATCACCGCCTGCTGCTGGGTAAGAACTGGTAAGAATTTGAGATTTGCTTGACGGATTTGTGACACCCACCACCACCTCTTGTTAGTAGTCTGTAGGATCATATTCTTGTGTGTTTCTATTGCTGCTAACCATGCCAGGATCACAAGCCGACGAGACTGACTGGGAGAACATGACGAATAAGGATTTGCATGATAAATTTCAGCAAATGATGAGTGGACAGGTGCAAGATGTGCTAAACAGATTTGAAGAGGCCATGGAGAAGATAGATGGCATGGAGAAGACGTTCGAAACAAAGCTCGATAACAAGTTTAATGAATTGCTCGCGCGTCTTCCACCACCACCACCCGCTGCACCTAACGCACCTCTCCAACGACAACAACAACAACAACAACAACGCATCCTTTCGAATCAATATGGACGAGCGAAACGTGTTCCTATTGAGGATGGCCAAACTTCTGGTGCTGCTGTTCATGTTGTTGATGCTTCTTTGGCCCCTGCTACTGCTGTTGCTGGTACCCAGGAGGATGATGAGTATGTGGGCGATTATGAGGATGAGGTTGATCAAAATCAGCACTACGTGCAGCCACCAGCACCACCACCACCAGGTCGACCTCAGGTATATATTCGTAATGGTAGGCCTGCACCACCACCTCAGGTACGAGATGATGTCCATATTCCTAAACTGAAATTGAATATTCCACCATTTGAGGGTAGATATGTTCCTGATATATATCTTACTTGGGAGTTAGAAACTGAACAACGTTTTACATGTTTACAATATCCCGAGGAGAGACGGGTTGCTGCTGCTGTTTGTGCTTTCACTAGTTTTGCATGTGTATGGTGGTCTGAACATTGTAGATTATATCCTATTCCCGCTACTTGGGCTGCTTTGAAAACTGCTATGCGTACTCGTTGGGTTCCACCATATTATCAACGTGAATTGCTTCAAAAATTACAGCGCTTAAGACAAGGAAAAAATTTTGTAGAAGGATATTATCAGGAATTACAAACTGGCATGATTAGATGTGGTATTGTTGAGGAGAATGAAGCTATGCTTGCACGTTTTCTGGGTGGATTAAATACAGAGATTCAGACCATTCTAGATTATAAGGAGTATACTAATATCACTCGTTTATTCCATCTTGCTTGTAAAGCTGAACGTGAAGTGCAGGATCGACAGGCATTGGCGCGGACTAACTTTTCTGCAGGTCGACCTTCATCATGGACACCACGTGCATCATCTACTTCCACACGTTCTGCTACACCGGCGCCTCCGTCGGCTGCCACCTCCAACCGTGATACAATAAAGCAGGCACAATCACCACTATCTGCCAAGAGCACATCTTCTGGGCCTGCAAAGAGCTCTTCTTCATCCATGGCATCAACAGGGCAAACACATGATATTATTTGTCGACGTTGCAAGGGTGGAGGTCATTATGCGAGAGAATGCCCCTCTAAGCGTGTGATGATTGTTACTGAGGATGGTGGGTATGAGTCCGCTAGTGACTATGATGAGGAGACTTTGGCTCTTATTACACGTGACGAACACGGTGGAGAAGATTCTGATCATGAGACGCAATACATGGCTCCTGAAGATGCTGACAGGTATGAATGTTTAGTTGCTCAACGTGTTTTGAGTGTGCAGGTTACACAAGCTGAGCAAAATCAGAGGCATAATTTGTTCCATACAAAGGGAGTTGTGAAGGAACGTTCTGTTCGCGTGATCATAGATGGAGGGAGTTGCAACAACTTGGCTAGCATGGAGATGGTGGAGAAGCTATCTCTCACCACAAGACCACATCCACATCCTTACTACATCCAATGGTTCAACAACAGCGGCAAGGTTAAGGTAACACGTACTGTTCGTGTGCATTTTAGTATCTCTACATATGCTGATTATGTTGATTGTGATGTGGTACCTATGCAAGCATGTTCCTTATTACTTGGTAGACCATGGCAATTTGATAAAAATTCTATTCACCATGGTAGAAACAATCAGTATACTCTTGTTCATAAGGATAAAAATATTACTTTGCTTCCTATGACTCCTGATTCCATTTTGAAAGATGATCTTAATAGAGCTAATAAAGCAAAACAGGAGAAAACTAAGAGTGAAAATCAGATTGTGGCAAAAGAATTTGAGCACCAAATGCAGCCTAATAATAATAAACAATCTAGTGTTGCTTCTGAAATTAAATTGAAAAGTGCATGTTTACTTGCCACCAAATCTGATATTGATGATCTAGATTTTAGCAAATCTGTTTGCTATGCTTTTGTGTGCAAAGAGGCATTATTTTCATTCGAGGACGTGCCTTCCTCTTTGCCTCCTGCTGTCACTAACATTTTGCAGGAGTTCGCTGACGTCTTTCCACAACACGTGCCACCGGGATTACCACCTATTCGCGGGATTGAGCATCAAATTGACTTAATTCCCGGTGCATCATTACCCAACCGTGCACCATACCGTACCAATCCAGAGGAGACGAAGGAGATTATGCGTCAAGTACAAGAACTGCTCGACAAAGGTTATATACGCGAATCCCTTAGTCCTTGTGCTGTTCCTATCATTTTAGTGCCGAAAAAGGATGGTACGTCGCGTATGTGCGTTGATTGTAGAGGCATTAATAATATTACTATTCGTTATCGTCATCCTATTCCTAGGCTAGATGATATGCTTGATGAATTGAGTGGCTCTACAATATTCTCAAAAGTTGATTTGCGTAGTGGATACCATCAAATTCGTATGAAATTGGGAGATGAATGGAAAACAGCATTTAAAACTAAGTTTGGATTATATGAGTGGTTAGTCATGCCTTTTGGGTTAACTAATGCACCTAGTACTTTCATGAGGTTAATGCACGAAGTTTTACGTGCTTTCATTGGACGATTTGTGGTAGTTTACTTTGATGACATATTGATTTATAGCAAATCTTTGGAGGAACATTTGGAACATTTACGTGCTGTTTTTATTGCTCTACGTGATGCACGTTTGTTTGGTAACCTTGGAAAGTGCACCTTTTGCACCGACCGAGTATCTTTTCTTGGCTATGTTGTTACTCCACAGGGAAGTGAAGTTGATAAAGCCAAAATTGAAGCTATTGAGAGTTGGCCACAGCCCAAAACGGTCACACAAGTGAGGAGTTTCCTTGGCCTCGCTGGATTCTATAGGCGTTTTGTGAGAGATTTCAGCACCATTGCTGCACCTCTCAATGAGCTTACAAAGAAAGATGTGCCTTTTCTGTGGGGTACCGCACAGGAAGAAGCCTTCTCGGTATTGAAAGATAAGTTGACACATGCTCCTTTACTCCAACTTCCAGATTTTAATAAGACTTTTGAGCTTGAATGTGATGCTAGTGGAATTGGATTAGGAGGTGTGTTATTACAAGATGGCAAACCTGTTGCATACTTTTCTGAAAAATTGAGTGGGCCAAGTCTGAATTATTCTACTTATGATAAAGAATTATATGCTCTTGTTCGGACTTTAGAAACATGGCAACATTATTTATGGCCCAAAGAATTTGTTATACATTCTGATCATGAATCTTTGAAACATATTAAAAGTCAAGCTAAACTGAATCGTAGACATGCTAAATGGGTTGAATTCATTGAGACTTTCCCTTATGTCATTAAACACAAGAAGGGAAAAGAAAATGTTATTGCTGATGCATTGTCTCGTCGCTATACTATGCTTTCACAACTTGACTTCAAAATATTTGGTTTGGAGACCATCAAAGATCAATATGTGCATGATGCTGATTTTAAAGATGTAATGCAGAATTGTAAAGAAGGAAGAATGTGGAACAAGTTTGTCGTTAACGATGGATTTGTGTTTCGCGCTAACAAGCTATGCATTCCAGCTAGCTCCGTTCGTCTTTTGCTGTTGCAGGAGGCGCATGGGGGAGGATTAATGGGACACTTTGGCGTGAAGAAGACGGAGGACGTACTTGCTACACATTTCTTTTGGCCAAAGATGAGACGGGATGTTGAGCGTTTTGTTGCTCGCTGCACTACATGTCAAAAAGCTAAGTCACGACTCAATCCTCATGGTTTATATATGCCTTTGCCTGTACCTAGTGTTCCTTGGGAGGATATATCTATGGACTTTGTTTTAGGTTTACCTCGAACAAAGAAGGGGAGGGATAGCATATTTGTTGTCGTGGATAGATTCTCGAAAATGGCACACTTTATACCATGTCATAAAAGCGATGATGCTGTTAATGTTGCTGATTTGTTCTTTCGTGAAATTATTCGCTTGCATGGTGTGCCAAATACTATAGTTTCAGATCGTGATACTAAATTTCTTAGCCACTTTTGGAGATGTTTATGGGCTAAGTTGGGGACTAAACTGCTATTTAGTACTACTTGTCACCCCCAAACTGATGGACAAACTGAAGTAGTCAATAGAACATTGTCTACTATGCTTAGGGCTGTTTTGAAGAATAATAAGAAAATGTGGGAAGAATGCTTGCCTCATATTGAATTTGCTTATAATCATTCATTGCATTCTACTACTAAGATGTGCCCTTTTGAAATTGTGTATGGTTTCCTACCTCGTGCACCTATTGATTTGTTGCCTCTTCCATCTTCGGAGAAGGTTAATTTTGATGCTAAAGAACGTTCTGAATTGATTTTAAAAATGCATGAGTTAACTAAGGAAAACATTGAGCGTATGAATGCTAAATATAAACTTGCTGGAGATAAGGGTAGAAAACATGTTGTGTTTGCACCTGGAGATCTTGTTTGGTTACATTTGCGTAAAGATAGATTTCCTAATTTGCGCAAATCAAAGCTAATGCCACGTGCTGATGGTCCCTTTAAGGTGTTAGAGAAAATAAATGATAATGCATATAAACTTGAGCTGCCTGCAGATTTTGGGGTTAGTCCCACTTTTAACATTGCAGATTTGAAGCCTTATTTGGGTGAGGAAAATGAGCTTCCGTCGAGGACGACTTCATTTCAAGAAGGGGAGGATGATGAGGACATCAATACCATTGTTACACCCACAGCCCCTACTGCTACATATACTGGACCAATTACTAGAGCTCGCGCACGCCAATTAAATTATCAGGTACTTTCTTTTCTTGGTAATGATTCTAATGTTCATGAGAATATGATGCTGCCTAAATTGGATACATTTGTTTTGCTTACAAATGAAGGGCCTAGCTTGGAGAAGGATGGACATTGGAGCAAGAGCAAGCATGGAGATGATGCCATGCGCAAGGGGAACCAGAACGGAGTTACAAGTGATGATTTCAGGACTTTGAAGCCACCATGAGAGTGCATGAAGCCTTGGACGAAATATACAAGATGCCACTTCATAAATTTCGTCCAGAGGCTATTATAGGTGCTGCGACACCTTTTTATTGGGCCAGGCCCATGTAATTTCGAAATACATAAGTATAGGCTATTTTTAGAGTCCGTATGTGTGGGGAAACAAGAGATAGGGTTGATTTCGGACCCCTCCACCAAGGGCCACGAAATTCCCCCTCTCTTCCTCCATATATACAGCCCTTAGGGCACCGTTTAGACTTTGGGTTTTGTTTAGATTAAAAGTTCGCCATAGCTGCAACTTCGCGTACTTCGTTTGTGTTCAACGACCAGACAAAGGCGTCACAGAACCCCACCTTGATCAATAAAGCTTTCATCTTATATTCGCAATATCCAGATTGCAATCTTAGTTTCTTGCTTGTTCTTCGTTTGCTCGCAGGAAACAGACCCTCGTGGTCAGGTTGATCGTGCTCCAGCGTGGTCAATAACCTCTCGGAGTTGGTTTAGCGATTGCTAAGGCGCGACGTCCTCGCACGTTCGTAGTCGGATCGTCAAAGTCGACTTCCACCAAAGCGATTTCCATCATCTCATTGAAAGACGGGACACCTTTGCCTCTATCACCGGACATCCGGCCAGGACCCTGGACATCCGGCCCCTGGAGATCCACAAGGCCAGGCACCTGCAGAAGAAGCTACAGGGACTGGACATCCGGCGTCTTCAAGGTCTTGACTCCTCAACATCAACAAGAAGAAGACCAAAGATGCCACATCTTCCACACTAAGGCCGGCATCAATGGACGATCCGTCAAGGTCATCATCGATGGAGGTAGTTGCCACAACTTGGCAAGTGAAGAACTATGCTCCAAGCTTCAATTGGTCAAGAAGAAGCACCCGCACCCCTACAAGGTTCAATGGCTAAGTGGCTCCGGCACTATACGAGTTGAGCATACGGTCCAAGTATCCTTCAAAATTGGTGCATATGAGGACACTTTGGAGTGTGATGTGGTCCCAATGACCATTTGCCACCTCCTTCTTGGTCGACAATGGCAATTCGACCGTGGTGTCTTCCACAACGGGCGTACCAACCACTATAGCTTCAAGATGAAAGGGAAGGATATGTGCTACGACCTATGTCTCCTAGTCAAGTGATGGCCGACAAGCAAGCCACCCACCAAAGAGAGAAGAGTGAGAAAGTGATCCACCCAAAAGTGAGTGAGAGCAACAAGCCAAACTTGAGCGCCTCTTCGCCTAGAGAGAAAAACCTCATACTATTTGCCACAAAGAGTGAGATGAGAGAAGTGTGTGAGAACCCATCGAGTGTGATGCACTTTGTCCTTGTGTGCAAGGATGGAGAACCAAAAACTAACACCTCTCACGAGTTACCTTTAGTGTTTCAATCTCTATTGTAGGAATTCCAAGACGTTTTCCCCGATGAGCTACCTCCGGGTCTACCTCCTCTACGAGGCATTGAGCATCGAATCAACCACATCCCCGGAGCGCCACTTCCAAACAAAGCTCCATATCGTGTCAATCCCGAAGAAACCAAGGAAATTCAATGGCAAGTACAACAACTAATCGACAACGGTCATGTACGTGGAAGCTTAAGCCCTTGTGCCATTCCGGTTATACTTGTGCCTAAGCCCGATGGAAGTTTCCGCTTGTGTTCTGATTGTAGACCTATAAATGCAATTACCGTTCTCTATAGGCATCCCATTCCTCGCTTAGATGATATGCTTGATGAACTTAGTGGAGCCAACTTTTTCTCAAAAATTGATCTTAAAAGTGGCTATTACCAAATCCGCATTCAAGAGGGTGATGAATGGAAAATTGCTTTCAAAACCAAATTTGGCCTATATGAGTGGTTAGTTATGCCTATGGGTTTATCTCATGCATTATGTGCTTCGCCCTTATATTGGAGTCTTTGTTGTGGTTTACTTCGATGATATTCTTGTGTTTAGCAAAACCATGAAAGAACATCTTAATCATGTTAGGGCTGTTTTGCAAACCCTTCGCAAGGAAAGCCTTTATGCAAACATGAAAAAGTGCACATTTGGTGTTGACGAAGTGGTTTTCTTGGGTTTCGTTGTATCTTCCAAGGGTGTCCATGTTGATGAAACTAAAATGGAAGCAATTAAAACTTGGCCCCAACCCACCCATTTGCAACAAGTGCATAGTTTTCTTGGTCTCGCAGGTTTTTATCGTCGCTTTGTGAAAGATTTTACTACAATTGTCGCTCCTTTGCATGCCTTGAGTAAGAAGAATGCTCCTTTTGTTTGGGGATCTTTGCAATCCACCGCTTTTGATGAGCTCAAGTCTTTGCTTACTCATGCTGCGATTCTTGCTTTGCCCAATTTTGACAAAACTTTTGAGGTTCATTGTGATGCAAGTGGTACCGGAATTGGCGGAGTTTTGATGCAAGAAAAATGAGCCATTGCATATTTTAGTGAAAAGCTCTTTGGTGCTCAACTTAACTTCCCATCTATGACAAAGAATTGTATGCCTTAGTGCGTGTGCTGCATGTTTGGGAACATTATCTTAGACCTCATGAGTTTGTCATCCATACCGATCATGAAACGCTTAAGTACTTAAAAGGTCAAACTAAGTTGAACAAGCGTCATGCCAAATGGAGTGAACTTATTGAATCTTTCCCCTATGTGATCAAATACATTAAGGGTAAACAAAATGTAGTTGCCGATGCACTTTCACGCATATGCACGCTTGTCACTACACTTGAGTTAAATGTTATTGGCTTTGAGCACATAAAAGACTTGTATGCTAATGATCCATCTTTTGCTATTCCTTATGCTAAGTGTTTGACGCATACTTCTTGGGAACAATATTACATCAAGGATGGTTATCTTACGAGAGCTAACAAACTATGCATTCCCGAGTCTTCTCTTTGTTTGCTCCTTTCGCAAGAGGCTCATGGAGGCGGACTCATGGGACAATTTGGACGCGACAAGACTTTCGCCACGCTCTCCAAGAACTACTTTTGGCCCAAGATGTCCCGTGACGTCTCACACTTCACCACCCGATGCTCTACATGTTGCAAAGCTAAGTCTAAAGCTCAATCACATGGTCTTTATATGGCTCTTCCTATTCCTTATCAACCTTGGGAAGACATTAGCATGGATTTTGTACTTGGTTTGCCTAGAACTCAAAATGGCAAGGATTCCGTGTTTGTTGTTGTGGACCGATTTTCCAAGATGGCACATTTCATCCATTGCAACAAGATAGACGATGCTTCACAAGTTGCAAATCTCTTTTGTAGGGAAATCTTGCGTCTCCATGGAGTACCAAAGACAATCGTCTCCGACCGCGACGTCAAGTTCTTGAGTTACTTTTGGAAGACCCTATGCGCCAATCTCGGAATCAAGCTCTTGTTCTCTTCCGCATACCATCCTCAAACTGACGGCCAAACGGAGGTGACGAACCGTACACTCTCCACTCTACTTCGCGTGTTGATCAAGAAGATCATCAAGGAGTGGGAGGAGTGTCTACCCATCGCCGAGTACGCCTACAACCGTGCAAGACATTCGATGACCGACAAGTCCCCCTTCGAGGTCGTCTGCGGCTTCAACCCGTTGTCCCCATTGGACATTCTACCTCTTCCTCTACAAGAGCGCACCAACCTCGACGGAAGTGCCCGTGCATGCTACATCAAGAAGATGCATGAAGATACAAGACACACCACCGAGCGCGAAGTTCAACGACTCGCGACCAAGCTCAACGTCAACAAGCAACCCATGATATTCAACATTAGAGACCTCGTGTGGCTACACCTTCGCAAGGACCGCTTCCCCAACGGACGCAAGTCCAAGCTTCTCCCTCGAGCCGACGGACCCTTCAAGGTGCTAGCACGCTACAACAACAACGCTTACAAGATCGATCTCCCACGTGACAAATACAACGTGAGCAACATCTTCAACGTCTCCGATCTCTCCCCATACCATGGTGATGAGGATTTCGATCCGAGGTCAGATCTTTCCCAAGGAAGGGGAGATGATGCGGAGCATCCTTAGGTCATCCCCATCGACCTTCCATCGCCTCACCAAGCCCCAAGAGGACCCATGACTAGAGCACGTGCTAGAGCTCTCGAGACCGAGGTGACTTCTCTCCTTAATGATATCTCATATGATACTCCCGAGACATGGCTACTACCTCAATCCGGAATGTTGTGCATGATTAGGTACCAAGAGGACCCTCCCGAGGATGCACGTGAAGATGGTCAAGACCCCAAGTCCGTGGAAGAAGAGAACCCATGGAAGAAGGCAAGGACAACCTCCAGGCACCGGACATCCGGCCAGGACCCCGGACATCCCGCCCCTGGAGATCCACAAGGCCAGGCACCTGCAGAAGAAGCTGCAGGGACCGGACATCCGGCGTCCAGCCCGGACATCCGGCCCCCACCGGAAATCCGGCCTAAATCCCGGACATCCGGCACTGGTGTCCAGGGAGCACAGAAGCTTGCCCCGACAGCCCGGACATCCGGTGCTCGCCCCGGACATCCGGCACCTCCCGAAGCCGCGGACATCCGGCCCTCCCAGTAGACATCTGGCGTCGCCCATCCAATAAACAGAAGAGTCAACTCCACTGGCCCGGACATCCGGCCCCTCCAGCCCGGACATCCGGCACCTCGTGAGCGCCCGGACATCCGGCGCCTTCTGCCTGTGCGCAGTTCGTTTGGGCCTTGACCCATGTACCCCTTCGCCCCTTTGACTATATATACTCCCTTCCCCCGTACATTTTAGGGTTAGCATTGGTTTTGCTCATATTTGTGTGAGAGCCTTGCTCATCCACTTGGATACTTCTCCTCGGAGTTTATGACCTCTTCGGAGAAGATCCCCCAAGCGGATTCAAGACCCCTTTCTAGGGAAGACCCTCAAGACCTCCTCACGGAGAAGAACGGTGCCTTTGTATCCTTACCTTTGTTGATTGTGGATCTTGAGTTACTCTTTGTGTTCGATGATCTAGCACTTGTGTGATTCATTCCTTGTCGGTTTAGTGATTCTCTCTCGCTTATCCCCGTGTTTTCCCTTGTGATTTCCGCGCGTTCTACGTGTTTCCCCCGTAGGATCCACTCCAAACGTGAAAGATCGGCCCCTAGGGTTCTGCCCTACATCATCGCGCCTTAGCAACCGCTAAACCAACTCCGAGAGGTTATTGACCACGCCGGAGCACGATCAACCTGACCACGAAGGTCTGTTTCCTGCAGGCAAACGAAGAACAAGCAAGAAACTAAGATTGCAATCTGGATATTGCGAATATAAGAGGAAACCTTTATTGATCAAGGTGGGGTTCTGTGACGCCTTTGTCTGGTCGTTGAACACAAACGAAGTACGCGAAGTTGCAGCTATGGTGAACTTTAGTCTAAACAAAACCCAAAGTCTAAACGATGCCCTAAGGGCTGTATATATGGAGGAAGAGGGGGGAATTTCGTGGCCCTTGGGGAAGGGGTCTGAAACCAACCCTATCTCTTGTTTCCCCACACATACGGACTCTAAAAACAGCCTATACTGAAGTATTTCGAAAATACATGGGCCTGGCCAATAATAAGGTGATGCGACACCTAGAATAGCCTCTGGATGAAAGTTATGAAGTGGCATCTTGTATATTTCGTCCAAGGCTTCATGCACACATTATGGTGGCTTCAACGTCCTGAAATCATCACTTGTAACTCGTTCTTGTTCCCCTTTTGCATGCCATCATCTCCATGCTTGTTCTTTCTCCAATGTTCATCCTTCTCCAAGCTAGGCCCTTCATTTGTAAATAAAACAAATGTATCCACTTTAGGCAGCATCATATTCTCATGAACATTAGAATCATTACCAAGAAATGAAAGTACCTGGTAATTTAATTGGCGTGCGCGAGCTATAGTAATTGGTCCAGTATGTATAGCAGCATGGGTTGTGGGTGTAACAATGGTATTGATGTCCTCATCAGACCAGATGATGGTGCTGCCGGCGCTTAGTTGGAGTCGGAGCTGTCATCCTCAATTTTGACTCCTGGAGAACCGTTGTCATCGTGTTCACCATCGTCCTCCTCATCACTATCGCTTGAGGATGAGGTTTCACTGTAGCTCGAGCTCTCTGCGCAGCACTCCATGCGAGCGGCTGAAGGCCTGAAGAACTTCATAGAGAGCGTATCGGACACCACCATCTTGAAGTGAAGGAGATGCCCCTGCCCGAGATAACGGGCACGAGCGAAGGATTTCCACCCACGCGTAAGGTATATGACGTCGTTGGCGGGAACTCGACGTTCACCCAAACAGCATCATTGAAGCAACCCTTCACGCACGACCACAGGCCGAGCAGTTGATCGGTCTCCATTACCCTGGCAAAGAGACAAGGGAGCTGGAGCTGGCTTCGCGGAGGGTCACATAGCTCCACAACAAACTTGAGCGTAATGTCCTTCGTATGGCCTTATGCCCGCGGAGGAGCAGCTGGGGTTGGACGATGAGTGTCGTGCTCTGGCCGCCCCGGCCATGACCACCACAACGCCCACGACCCCGACCTACAGCCCCGCCCCAAGCACTAGAACCAGCCTCCACGACTGCCGAAGAAGTAGGAGCATGCAACCAGGGAGAAGCCCTCACTACAGTAGCAGAGGCACAAGAGCTGCCTTTTCCCCTTTGATAGAGGCAAAGGTGTCCCGTCTTTCGATGAGATGATGGATTTCGCTTTGGTGGAAGTCGACTTTGACGATCCGACTACGAACGTGCGAGCACGTCGCGCCTTAGCAATCACTAAATCAACTCCGAGAGGTTATTGACCACGCCGGAGCACGATCAACCTGACCACGAGGGTCTGTTTCCTGCGAGCAAACGAAGAACAAGCAAGAAACTGAGATTGCAATCTGGATATTGCGAATATAAGATGAAAGCTTTATTGATCAAGGTGGGGTTCTGTGACGCCTTTGTCTGGTCGTTGAACACAAACGAAGTACGCGAAGTTGCAGCTATGGCGAACTTTTAATCTAAACAAAACCCAGAGTCTAAACGGCGCCCTAAGGGCTGTATATATGGAGGAAGAGGGGGGGAATTTCGTGGCCCTTGGTGGAGGGGTCCGAAATCAACCCTATCTCTTGTTTCCCCACACATACGGACTCTAAAAATAGCCTATACTTATGTATTTCGAAATTACATGGGCCTGGCCCAATAATAAGGTGACGCAGCACCTATAATAGCCTCTGGACGAAATTTATGAAGTGGCATCTTGTATATTTCGTCCAAGGCTTCATGCACTCTTATGGTGGCTTCAAAGTCCTGAAATCATCACTTGTAACTCCGTTCTGGTTCCCCTTGCGCATGGCATCATCTCCATGCTTGCTCTTGCTCCAATGTCCATCCTTCTCCAAGCTAGGCCCTTCATTTGTAAGCAAAACAAATGTATCCAATTTAGGCAGCATCATATTCTCATGAACATTAGAATCATTACCAAGAAACGAAAGTACCTGATAATTTAATTGGCGTGCGCGAGCTCTAGTAATTGGTCCAGTATATGTAGCAGTAGGGGCTGTGGGTGTAACAATGGTATTGATGTCCTCATCATCCTCCCCTTCTTGAAATGAAGTCGTCCTCGACGAAAGCTCATCTTCCTCACCCAAATAAGGCTTCAAATCTGCAATGTTAAAAGTGGGACTAACCCCAAAATCTGCAGGCAGCTCAAGTTTATATGCATTATCATTTACTTTCTCCAACACCTTAAAGGGACCAGCAGCACGTGGCATTAGCTTTGATTTGCGCAAATCAGGAAATCTCTCCTTACGCAAATGTAACCAAACAAGATCTCCAGGTGCAAACACAACATGTTTTCTACCCTTATCTCCAGCAAGTTTATATTTAGCATTCATACGCTCAATGTTTTCCTTAGTTAACTCATGCATTTTTAAAATCAATTCAGCACGTTCTTTAGCATCAAAATTAACCTTCTCCGAAGATGGAAGAGGCAACAAATCAATAGGTGCACGAGGTAGGAAACCATACACAACTTCAAAAGGGCACATCTTAGTAGTAGAATGCAATGAACGATTATAAGCAAATTCAATATGAGGCAAGCATTCCTCCCACATTTTCTTATTAGTCTTCAAAACAGCCCGAAGCATAGTAGACAATGTTTTATTGACTACTTCAGTTTGTCCATCAGTTTGGGGGTGACAAGTAGTACTAAAAAGCAGTTTAGTCCCCAACTTAGCCCATAAACATCTCCAAAAGTGGCTAAGAAATTTAGTATCATGATCTGAAACTATAGTATTTGGCACACCATGCAAGCGAATAATTTCACGAAAGGACAAATCAGCAACATTAACAGCATCATCGCTTTTATGACATGGTATAAAGTGTGCCATTTTCGAGAATCTATCCACGACAACAAATATGCTATCCCTCCCCTTCTTTGTTCGAGGTAAACCTAAAACAAAGTCCATAGATATATCCTCCCAAGGAACACTAGGTACAGGCAAAGGCATATATAAACCATGAGGATTGATTCGTGACTTAGCTTTTTGACATGTAGTGCAGCGAGCAATAAAACGCTCAACATCCCGTCTCATCTTTGGCCAAAAGAAATGTGTAGCAAGTACGTCCTCCGTCTTCTTCACGCCAAAGTGTCCCATTAATCCTCCTCCATGCGCCTCCTGCAACAACAAAAGACGAACGGAGCTAGCTGGAATGCATAGCTTGTTAGCACGAAACACAAATCCATCGTTAACGACAAACTTGTTCCACATTCTTCCTTCTTTACAATTCTGCATTACATCTTTAAAATCAGCATCATGCACATATTGATCTTTGATGGTCTCCAAACTAAATATTTTGAAGTCAAGTTGTGAAAGCATAGCATAGCGATGAGACAATGCATCAGCAATAACATTTTCTTTTCCCTTCTTGTGTTTAATGACATAAGGGAAAGTCTCAATAAATTCAACCCATTTAGCATGTCTACGATTCAGTTTAGCTTGACTTTTAATATGTTTCAAAGATTCATGATCAGAATGTATAACAAATTCTTTGGGCCATAAATAATGTTGCCATGTTTCTAAAGTCCGAACAAGAGCATATAATTCTTTATCATAAGTAGAATAATTCAGACTAGGCCCACTCAATTTTTCAGAAAAGTATGCAACAGGTTTGCCATCTTGTAATAACACACCTCCTAATCCAATTCCACTAGCATCACATTCAAGCTCAAAAGTCTTATTAAAATCAGGAAGTTGGAGTAAAGGAGCATTGTCAACTTATCTTTCAATACCGTGAAGGCTTCTTCCTGTGCGGTACCCCAAATAAAAGGCACATCTTTCTTTGTAAGCTCATTGAGAGGTGCAGCAATGGTGCTGAAATCTCTCACAAAACGCCTATAGAATCCAGCGAGGCCAAGAAAACTCCTCACTTGTGTGACCGTTTTGGGCTGCGGCCAACTCTCAATAGCTTCAATCTTGGCTTTATCAACTTCAATTCCCTGTGGAGTAACAACATAGCCAAGAAAAGATACTCGGTCGGTGCAAAAGGTGCACTTCCCAAGGTTACCAAACAAACGTGCATCACGTAGAGCAATAAAAAGAGCACGTAAATGTTCCAAATGTTCTTCCAAAGATTTGCTATAAATCAGAATATCATCAAAATAGACTACCACAAATCGTCCAATGAAAGCACGTAAAACTTCGTTCATTAATCTCATGAAAGTACTAGGTGCATTAGTTAACCCAAACGGCATGACTAACCACTCATATAAACCAAACTTAGTTTTAAATGCTGTTTTCCATTCATCACCCAATTTCATACGAATTTGATGGTATCCACTACGCAAATCAACTTTGGAGAATATTGTAGAGCCACTCAATTCATCAAGCATATCATCTAGCCTAGGAATAGGATGACGATAACGAATAGTAATATTATTAATGCCTCTACAATCAACACACATACGTGACGTACCATCCTTTTTAGGCACTAGTATAATAGGAACAGCACAAGGACTAAGAGATTCGCGTATATAACCTTTGTCGAGTAGCTCCTGTACTTGACGCATAATCTCCTTCGTCTCCTCTGGATTGGTTGATAGAGGCAAAGGTGTCCCATCTTTCGATGAGATGATGGATATCGCTTTGGTGGAAGTCGACTTTGACGATCCGACTACGAACGTGCGAGGACGTTGCGCCTTAGCAATCGCTAAACCAACTCCGAGAGGTTATTGACCACGCCGGAGCACGATCAACCTGACCACGAGGGTCTGCTTCCTGCGAGCAAACGAAGAACAAGCAAGAAACTAAGATTGCAATCTGGATATTGCGAATATAAGATGAAAGCTTTATTGATCAAGGTGGGGTTCTGTGACGCCTTTGTCTGGTCGTTGAACACAAACGAAGTACGCGAAGTTGCAGCTATGGCGAACTTTGAATCTAAACAAAACCCAAAGTCTAAACGGCGCCCTAAGGGCTGTATATATGGAGGAAGAGGGGGGGGGGGAATTTCGTGGCCCTTGGTGGAGGGGTCCGAAATCAACCCTATCTCTTGTTTCCCCACACATACGGACTCTAAAAATAGCCTATACTTATGTATTTCGAAATTACATGGGCCTGGCCCAATAATAAGGTGACGCAGCACCTATAATAGCCTCTAGACGAAATTTATGAAGTGGCATCTTGTATATTTCGTCCAAGGCTTCATGCACTCTTATGGTGGCTTCAAAGTCCTGAAATCATCACTTGTAACTCCGTTCTGGTTCCCCTTGCGCATGGCATCATCTCCATGCTTGCTCTTGCTCCAATGTCCATCCTTCTCCAAGCTAGGCCCTTCATTTGTAAGCAAAACAAATGTATCCAATTTAGGCAGCATCATATTCTCATGAACATTAGAATCATTACCAAGAAACGAAAGTACCTGATAATTTAATTGGCGTGCGCGAGCTCTAGTAATTGGTCCAGTATATGTAGCAGTAGGGGCTGTGGGTGTAACAATGGTATTGATGTCCTCATCATCCTCCCCTTCTTGAAATGAAGTCGTCCTCGACGAAAGCTCATCTTCCTCACCCAAATAAGGCTTCAAATCTGCAATGTTAAAAGTGGGACTAACCCCAAAATCTGCAGGCAGCTCAAGTTTATATGCATTATCATTTACTTTCTCCAACACCTTAAAGGGACCAGCAGCACGTGGCATTAGCTTTGATTTGCGCAAATTAGGAAATCTATCCTTACGCAAATGTAACCAAACAAGATCTCCAGGTGCAAACACAACATGTTTTCTACCCTTATCTCCAGCAAGTTTATATTTAGCATTCATACGCTCAATGTTTTCCTTAGTTAACTCATGCATTTTTAAAATCAATTCAGCACGTTCTTTAGCATCAAAATTAACCTTCTCCGAAGATGGAAGAGGCAACAAATCAATAGGTGCACGAGGTAGGAAACCATACACAACTTCAAAAGGGCACATCTTAGTAGTAGAATGCAATGAACGATTATAAGCAAATTCAATATGAGGCAAGCATTCCTCCCACATTTTCTTATTAGTCTTCAAAACAGCCCTAAGCATATTAGACAATGTTCTATTGACTACTTCAGTTTGTCCATCAGTTTGGGGGTGACAAGTAGTACTAAAAAGCAGTTTAGTCCCCAACTTAGCCCATAAACATCTCCAAAAGTGGCTAAGAAATTTAGTATCACGATCTGAAACTATAGTATTTGGCACACCATGCAAGCGAATAATTTCACGAAAGAACAAATCAGCAACATTAACAACATCATCGCTTTTATGACATGGTATAAAGTGTGCCATTTTCGAGAATCTATCCACGACAACAAATATGCTATCCCTCCCCTTCTTTGTTCGAGGTAAACCTAAAACAAAGTCCATAGATATATCCTCCCAAGGAACACTAGGTACAGGCAAAGGCATATATAAACCATGAGGATTGATTCGTGACTTAGCTTTTTGACATGTAGTTTGTGATACACCACCACCACTTCTTAGTACTCTGTAGGATCATATTCTTCTGTGTTTCTATTTGCTGCTAACCATGGTAGGATCACAAGCCGATGAGACTGATTGGGAGAACCTGACGAACAAACAGCTACATGATAAATTTTAGCAAATGATGAGTGGACAGGTGCAAGATGTGCTAAACAGATTTGACGAGGCCATGGAGAAGATAGATGGCATTGAGAAGACGTTTGAAACAAAGCTTGATAGCAAGTTTGATGAATTGCTAGCGCGTTTTCCACAACCACCACCGGCTGCACCTATCGCACCTCTGCAACGACAACAACTACGCCCCCTTCCGAATCAGTATGGACGAGCTCAGCGTGTTCCTATTGAGCTAGGACAAAATTCTGGTGCCGCTGCTACTGCTGTTGGTGCTTCTTTGGCTCCTGCTACTACTGCTGCTGGTACCGAGGAGGATGATTATGTGGGAGATTACGAGGATGAGGTTGATCAACATCAGAACTACGTGCAACCGCCAGCACCACAACCACCAGGTCGTCCACATGCAAATAATGGCAATGTTAGGGCTCCCCCTCAGGTACGAGATCATGACCATCTCCCTAAACTGAAATTGAATATTCCACCATTTGAGGGTAGATATGTTCCTGATATATATCTTACTTGGGAGTTAGAAACTGAACAACGATTTACATGTTTACAATATCCTGAGGAGAGACGTGTTCCTGCTGCTGTTTGTGCTTTCACTAGCTTTGCATGTGTTTGGTGGTCTGAACATTGTAGATTATATCCTGTTCCAGCTACTTGGGCTGCTTTGAAAACTGCTATGCGTACTCGTTGGGTTCCACCATATTATCAACGTGAATTACTTCAAAAATTGCAGCGCTTAAGACAAGGAAAAAATTCTGTAGAAGAATATTATCAGGAATTACAAACTGGCATGATTAGATGTGGTATTGTTGAGGAGAATGAAGCTATGCTTGCACGTTTTCTAGGTGGATTAAGTAGAGAGATTCAGACCATTCTAGACTATAAGGAGTATACTAATATCACTCGTTTATTCCATCTTGCTTGTAAAGCTGAACGTGAAGTGCAGGATCGACAGGCATTGGCACAGACTAACTTTTCTGCAGGTCGACCTTCATCATGGACACCACGTGCATCATCTACTTCCACACGTTCTGCTACACCGGCGCCTCCGTCGGCTGCCACCTCCAACCGTGATACAATAAAGCAGGCACGATCACCACTATCTGCCAAGAGCACACCTTCTGGGCCTGCAAAGAGCTCTTCTTCATCGATGGCATCAACAGGGCAAACACATGATATTATTTGTCGACGTTGCAAGGGTGGAGGTCATTATGCGAGAGAATGCCCATCTAAGCGTGTGATGATTGTTACTGAGGATGGTGGGTATGAGTCCGCTAGTGACTATGATGAGGAGACTTTGGCTCTTATTACACGTGACGAACACGGTGGAGACGATTCTGATCATGAGACGCAATACATGGCTCCTGAAGACGCCGACAGGTATGAATGTTTAGTTGCTCAACGTGTTTTGAGTGTGCAGGTCACACAAGCTGAGCAAAATCAGAGGCACAATTTGTTCCATACCAAGGGAGTTGTGAAAGAACGTTCTGTGCGCGTCATCATAGATGGAGGGAGCTGCAACAACTTGGCTAGCATGGAGATGGTGGAGAAGCTTTCTCTCACCACAAGACCACATCCACATCCTTACTACATCCAATGGTTCAACAACAGCGGCAAGGTTAAGGTAACACGTACTGTTCGTGTGCATTTTAGTATATCTACATATGCTGATTATGTTGATTGTGATGTGGTACCTATGCAAGCATGTTCCTTATTACTTGGTAGACCATGGCAATTTGATAAAAATTCTGTACACCATGGTAGAAACAATCACTATACTCTTGTTCATAAGGATAAAAATATTACTTTGCTTCCTATGACTCCTGATTCTATTTTGAAAGATGATATTAATAGAGCTAATAAAGCAAAACAAGAGAAGAATAAGAGTGAAAATCAGATTGTGGCAAAAGAATTTGAGCAACAAATGAAGCCTAATAATAAACCATCTAGTGTTGCTTCTGAAATTAAATTGAAAAGTGCATGTTTATTTGCCACCAAATCTGATATTGATGAGCTAGATTTCAGCAAATCTGTTTGCTATGCTTTTGTGTGCAAAGAGGCATTATTTTCATTCGAGGACGTGCCTTCCTCTTTGCCTACTGCTATCACTAACATTTTGCAGGAGTTCGCTGATGTCTTTCCACAAGACGTGCCACCGGGATTACCACCTATTCGAGGGATTGAGCATCAGATCGACTTAATTCCCGGTGCTTCACTGCCAAACCGTGCGCCATACCGTACCAATCCAGAGGAGACGAAGGAGATTATGCGTCAAGTACAAGAGCTTCTCGACAAAGGTTATATACGCGAATCCCTTAGTCCTTGTGCTGTTCCTATTATTCTAGTGCCAAAAAAGGATGGTACATCGCGTATGTGTGTTGATTGTAGAGGCATTAATAATATTACTATTCGTTATCGTCATCCTATTCCTAGGCTAGATGATATGCTTGATGAATTGAGTGGCTCTACAATATTCTCCAAAGTTGATTTGCGTAGTGGATACCATCAAATTCGTATGAAATTGGGGGATGAATGGAAAACAGCATTTAAAACTAAGTTTGGATTATATGAGTGGTTGGTCATGCCTTTTGGGTTAACTAATGCGCCTAGTACTTTCATGAGACTTATGAACGAAGTTTTACGTGCTTTCATTGGACGATTTGTGGTAGTCTATTTTGATGATATACTGATTTATAGCAGATCTTTGGAAGAACATTTGGAACATTTACGTGCTGTTTTTATTGCTCTACGTGATGCACGTTTGTTTGGTAACCTTGGGAAGTGCACCTTTTGCACCGACCGAGTATCTTTTCTTGGCTATGTTGTTACTCCACAGGGAATTGAAGTTGATAAAGCCAAGATTGAAGCTATTGAGAGTTGGCCGCAGCCCAAAATGGTCACTCAAGTGAGGAGTTTTCTTGGCCTCGCTGGATTCTATAGGCGTTTTGTGAGAGATTTTAGCACCATTGCTGCACCTCTCAATGAGCTTACAAAGAAAGATGTGCCTTTTATTTGGGGTACCGCACAGGAAGAAGCCTTCTCGGTATTGAAAGATAAGTTGACACATGCTCCTTTACTCCAACTTCCTGATTTTAATAAGACTTTTGAGCTTGAATGTGATGCTAGTGGAATTGGATTAGGAGGTGTGTTATTACAAGATGGCAAACCTGTTGCATACTTTTCAGAAAAATTGAGTGGGCCTAGTCTGAATTATTCTACTTATGATAAAGAATTATATGCTCTTGTTCGGACTTTAGAAATATGGCAACATTATTTATGGCCCAAAGAATTTGTTATACATTCTGATCATGAATCTTTGAAACATATTAAAAGTCAAGCTAAACTGAATCGTAGACATGCTAAATGGGTTGAATTCATTGAGACTTTCCCTTATGTCATTAAACACAAGAAGGGAAAAGAAAATGTTATTGCTGATGCATTGTCTCGTCGCTATACCATGCTTTCACAACTTGACTTCAAAATATTTGGTTTGGAGACCATCAAAGATCAATATGTGCATGATGCTGATTTTAAAGATGTAATGCAGAATTGTAAAGAAGGAAGAATGTGGAACAAGTTTGTCGTTAACAATGGATTTGTGTTTCGTGCTAACAAGCTATGCATTCCAGCTAGCTCCGTTCGTCTTCTGCTGTTGCAGGAGGCGCATGGGGGAGGATTAATGGGACACTTTGGCGTGAAGAAGACGGAGGACGTACTTGCTACACATTTCTTTTGGCCAAAGATGAGACGGGATGTTGAGCGTTTTATTGCTCGCTGCACTACATGTCAAAAAGCTAAGTCGCGACTCAATCCTCATCGTTTATATATGCCTTTGCCTGTACCTAGTGTTCCTTGGGAGGATATATCTATGGACTTTGTTTTAGGTTTACCTCGAACAAAGAAGGGGAGGGATAGCATATTTGTTGTCGTGGATAGATTCTCGAAAATGGCACACTTTATACCATGTCATAAAAGCGATGATGCTGTTAATGTTGCTGATTTGTTCTTTCGTGAAATTATTCGCTTGCATCGTGTGCCAAATACTATTGTTTCAGATCGTGATACTAAATTTCTTAGCCACTTTTGGAGATGTTTATGGGCTAAGTTGGGGACTAAACTGCTTTTTAGTACTACTTGTCACCCCCAAACTGATGGACAAACTGAAGTAGTCAATAGAACATTGTCTACTATGCTTAGGGCTGTTTTGAAAAATAATAAGAAAATGTGGGAGGAATGTTTGCCTCATATTGAATTTGCTTATAATCGTTCATTGCATTCTACTACTAAGATGTGCCCTTTTGAAGTTGTGTATGGTTTCCTACCTCGTGCACCTATTGATTTGTTGCCTCTTCCATCTTCGGAGAAGGTTAATTTTGATGCTAAAGAACGTGCTGAATTGATTTTAAAAATGCATGAGTTAACTAAGGAAAACATTGAGCGTATGAATGCTAAATATAAACTTGCTGGAGATAAGGGTAGAAAACGTGTTGTGTTTGCACCTGGAGATCTTGTTTGGTTACATTTGCGTAAGGATAGATTTCCTGATTTGCGCAAATCAAAGCTAATGCCACGTGCTGCTGGTCCCTTTAAGGTGTTGGAGAAACTAAATGATAATGCATATAAACTTGAGCTGCCTGCAGATTTTGGGGTTAGTCCCACTTTTAACATTGCAGATTTGAAGCCTTATTTGGGTGAGGAAGATGAGCTTCCGTCGAGGACGACTTCATTTCAAGAAGGGGAGGATGATGAGGACATCAATACCATTGTTACACCCACAGCCCCTACTGTTACATATACGGGACCAATTACTCGAGCTCGCGCACGCCAATTAAATTACCAGGTACTTTCGTTTCTTGGTAATGATTCTACTGTTCATGAGAATATGATGCTGCCTAAATTGGATACATTTGTTTTGCTTACAAATGAAGGTACTAGCTTGGAGAAGGATGAACATTGGAGCAAGAACACGCATGGAGTTGATGGCATGCGCAAGGGGATCAAGAACGGAGTTACAAGTGATGATTTCAGGACTTTGAAGCCACCATAAGGAGTGCATGAAGCCTTGGACGAAATATACAAGATGCCACTTCATAATATTCGTCCATAGGCTATTTTAGGTGCTGCGTCACCTTATTATTGGGCCAGGCCCATGTAATTTCGAAATACTTAAGTATAGGCTATTTTTAGAGTCCGTATGTGTGGGGAAACAAGAGTTAGGGTTGGTTTCGGACCCCACCCTCAAGGGCCACGAAATTCCCTCCTTTTTCCCCCATATATACAGCCCTTAGGGCGTCGTTTAGACCTTGGGTTTTGTTTAGATTAAAAGTTCGCCATAGCTGCAACTTCGTGTACTTCGTTTGTGTTCAACGACCAGACAAAGGCGTCACAGAACCCCACCTTGATCAATAAAGCTTTCATCTTATATTCGCAATATCCAGATTGCAATCTTAGTTTCTTGCTTGTTCTTCGTTTGCTCGCAGGAAACAGACCCTCGTGGTCAGGTTGATCGTGCTCCGGCGTGGTCAATAACCTCTCGGAGTTGGTTTAGCGATTGCTAAGGCGCGACGTCCTCGCACGATCGTAGTCGGATCGTCAAAGTCGACTTCCACCAAAGCGATATCCATCATCTCATCGAAAGACGGGACACCTTTGCCTCTACCACTTACCCAGCAGCAGGCGGTGATCGGCAACCGTTGTAGTCAAAACTCTCAAAGCTTGGATAGAGCGATTACCAGGGAGAGTCCAACGCACGACGTAGATGTATGTGGAGCTGGGAAGGCTTATAATATGGTAGCAAAAAGGGTCAGCAATAATCAATTCAGAGAAACAAAGTTGAATAAACGATCTGAAACAATAGTATTTGGCACACCATGCAAGCGAATAATTTCACGAAAGAACAAATCAGCAACATTAACAGCATCATCGCTTTTATGACATGGTATAAAGTGTGCCATTTTCGAGAATCTATCCACGACAACAAATATGCTATCCCTCCCCTTCTTTGTTCGAGGTAAACCTAAAACAAAGTCCATAGATATATCCTCCCAAGGAACACTAGGTACAGGCAAAGGCATATATAAACCATGAGGATTGAGTCGTGACTTAGCTTTTTGACATGTAGTGCAGCGAGCAACAAAACGCTCAACATCCCGTCTCATCTTTGGCCAAAAGAAATGTGTAGCAAGTACGTCCTCCGTCTTCTTCACGCCAAAGTGTCCCATTAATCCTCCCCCATGCGCCTCCTGCAACAGCAAAAGACGACCGGAGCTAGCTGGAATGCATAGCTTGTTAGCACGAAACACAAATCCATCGTTAACGACAAACTTGTTCCACATTCTTCCTTCTTTACAATTCTGCATTACATCTTTAAAATCAGCATCATGCACATATTGATCTTTGATGGTCTCCAAACCAAATATTTTGAAGTCAAGTTGTGAAAGCATAGTATAGCGACGAGACAATGCATCAGCAATAACATTTTCTTTTCCCTTCTTGTGTTTAATGACATAAGGGAAAGTCTCAATGAATTCAACCCATTTAGCATGTCTACGATTCAGTTTAGCTTGACTTTTAATATGTTTCAAAGATTCATGATCAGAATGTATAACAAATTCTTTGGGCCATAAATAATGTTGCCATGTTTCTAAAGTCCGAACAAGAGCATATAATTCTTTATCATAAGTAGAATAATTCAGACTAGGCCCACTCAATTTTTCAGAAAAGTATGCAACAGGTTTGCCATCTTGTAATAACACACCTCCTAATCCAATTCCACTAGCATCACATTCAAGCTCAAAAGTCTTATTAAAATCAGGAAGTTGGAGTAAAGGAGCATGTGTCAACTTATCTTTCAATACCGAGAAGGCTTCTTCCTGTGCGGTACCCCACAGAAAAGGCACATCTTTCTTTGTAAGCTCATTGAGAGGTGCAGCAATGGTGCTGAAATCTCTCACAAAACGCCTATAGAATCCAGCGAGGCCAAGGAAACTCCTCACTTGTGTGACCGTTTTGGGCTGTGGCCAACTCTCAATAGCTTCAATTTTGGCTTTATCAACTTCAATTCCCTGTGGAGTAACAACATAGCCAAGAAAAGATACTCGGTCGGTGCAAAAGGTGCACTTTCCAAGGTTACCAAACAAACGTGCATCACGTAGAGCAATAAAAACAGCACGTAAATGTTCCAAATGGTCCTCCAAAGATTTGCTATAAATCAATATGTCATCAAAGTAAACTACCACAAATCGTCCAATGAAAGCACGTAAAACTTCGTTCATTAACCTCATGAAAGTACTAGGTGCATTAGTTAACCCAAAAGGCATGACTAACCACTCATATAATCCAAACTTAGTTTTAAATGCTGTTTTCCATTCATCTCCCAATTTCATACGAATTTGATGGTATCCACTACGCAAATCAACTTTGGAGAATATTGTAGAGCCACTCAATTCATCAAGCATATCATCTAGCCTAGGAATAGGATGACGATAATGAATAGTAATATTATTAATGCCTCTACAATCAACGCACATACGCGACGTACCATCCTTTTTCGGCACTAAAATGATAGGAACAGCACAAGGACTAAGGGATTCGCGTATATAACCTTTGTCGAGCAGTTCTTGTACTTGACGCATAATCTCCTTCGTCTCCTCTGGATTGGTACGGTATGGTGCACGGTTGGGTAATGATGCACCGGGAATTAAGTCAATTTGATGCTCAATCCCGCGAATAGGTGGTAATCCCGGTGGCACGTCTTGTGGAAAGACGTCAGCGAACTCCTGCAAAATGTTAGTGACAGCAGGAGGCAAAGAGGAGGCACGTCCTCGAATGAAAATAATGCCTCTTTGCACACAAAAGCATAGCAAACAGATTTGCTAAAATCTAGATCATCAATATCAGATTTGGTGGCAAGTAAACATGCACTTTTCAATTTAATTTCAGAAGCAACACTAGATTGTTTATTATTATTAGGCTTCATTTGTTGCTCAAATTCTTTTGCCACAATCTGATTTTCACTCTTAGTTTTCTCCTGTTTTGCTTTATTAGCTCTATTAAGATCATCTTTCAAAATGGAATCAGGAGTCATAGGAAGCAAAGTAATATTTTTATCCTTATGAACAAGAGTATACTGATTGTTTCTACCATGGTGAATAGAATTTTTATCAAATTGCCATGGTCTACCAAGTAATAAGGAACATGCTTGCATAGGTACCACATCACAATTAACATAATCAGCATATGTAGAGATACTAAAATGCACACGAACAGTACGTGTTACCTTAACCTTGCCGCTGTTGTTGAACCATTGGATGTAGTAAGGATGTGGATGTGGTCTTGTGGGGAGAGATAGCTTCTCCACCATCTCCATGCTAGCCAAGTTGTTGCAACTCCCTCCATCTATGATCACGCGAACAGAACGTTCCTTCACAACTCCCTTTGTATGGAACAAATTATGCCTCTGAGTTTGCTCAGCTTGTGTAACCTGCACACTCAAAACACGTTGAGCAACTAAACATTCATACCTGTCAGCATCTTCAGGAGCCATGTATTGCGTCTCATGATCAGAATCTTCTCCACCGTGTTCGTCACGTGTAATAAGAGCCAAAGTCTCCTCATCATAGTCACTAGCGGACTCATACCCACCATCCTCAGTAACAATCATCACACGCTTAGAGGGGCATTCTCTCGCATAATGACCTCCACCCTTGCAACGTCGACAAATAATATCATGTGTTTGCCCTGTTGATGCCATGGATGAAGAAGAGCTCTTTGCAGGCCCAGAAGATGTGCTCTTGGCAGATAGTGGTGATTGTGCCTGCTTTATTGTATCACGGTTGGAGGTGGCAGCCGACGGAGGCGCCGGTGTAGCAGAACGTGTGGAAGTAGATGATGCACGTGGTGTCCATGATGAAGGTCGACCTGCAGAAAAGTTAGTCCGCGCCAATGCCTGTCGATCCTGCACTTCACGTTCAGCTTTACAAGCAAGATGGAATAAACGAGTGATATTAGTATACTCCTTATAATCTAGAATGGTCTGAATCTCTCTATTTAATCCACCCAGAAAACGTGCAAGCATAGCTTCATTCTCCTCAACAATACCACATCTAATCATGCCAGTTTGTAATTCCTGATAATATTCTTCTACAGAATTTTTTCCTTGTCTTAAGCGTTGTAATTTTTGAAGCAATTCACGTTGATAATATGGTGGAACCCAACGAGTACGCATAGCAGTTTTCAAAGCAGCCCAAGTAGCGGGAATAGGATATAATCTACAATGTTCAGACCACCATACACATGCAAAACTAGTGAAAGCACAAACAGCAGCAGCAACCCGTCTCTCCTCGGGATATTGTAAACATGTAAAACGTTGTTCAGTTTCTAACTCCCAAGTAAGATATATATCAGGAACATATCTACCCTCAAATGGTGGAATATTCAATTTCAGTTTAGGAATATGGACATCATCTCGTACCTGAGGTGGTGGTGCAGGCCTACCATTACGAATATATACCTGTGGTCGACCTGGTGGTGGTGGTGCTGGTGGCTGCACGTAGTGCTGATTTTGATCAACCTCATCCTCATAATCGCCCACATACTCATCATCCTCCTGGGTACCAGCAGCAGCAGTAGCAGGGGCCAAAGAAGCATCAACAACATGAACAGCAACACCAGAAGTTTGGCCATCCTCAATAGGAACACGCTTCGCTCGTCCATACAGATTCGAAAGGATGCGTTGTTGTTGTTGTTGTCGTTGGAGAGGTGCGTTAGGTGCAGCGGGTGGTGGTGGTGGAAGACGCGCGAGCAATTCATTAAACTTGTTATCGAGCTTTGTTTCGAACGTCTTCTCCATGCCATCTATCTTCTCCATGGCCTCTTCAAATCTGTTTAGCACATCTTGCACCTGTCCACTCATCATTTGCTGAAATTTATCATGCAAATCCTTATTCGTCATGTTCTCCCAGTCAGTCTCGTCGGCTTGTGATCCTGGCATGGTTAGCAGCAATAGAAACACACAAGAATATGATCCTACAGACTACTAACAAGAGGTGGTGGTGGGTGTCACAAATCCGTCGAGCAAATCTCAAATTCTTACCAGTTCTTACCCAGCAGCAGGCGGTGATCGGCAACCGTTGTAGTCAAAAACTCTCAAAGCTTGGATAGAGCGATTACCAGGGAGAGTCAAACGCACGACGTAGATGTCTGTGGAGCTGGGAAGGCTTATAATATGGTAGCAAAAAGGGTCAGCAATAATCAATTCAGAGATGCAAAGTTGAATAAACGCTCAACGACGGTACTGTGCTGGTCCTAGGCTAGACTGTGCTAGAGACGCGAGCCTAGAACACTAACAAAATCACGGCGCTGCACGTAAACAAGGGAAAAACACACTCTGGGTTTTTTTTTCGCTCTTTTTTTTTGCGCTGCTCTTTTTTTTTTTGCGAAAAATCACTATAATGGCGAGTGTCTCAAAACGCTTCCTAGGTCAAACTGACAGGATGGGCACGAAATTTTTTCGACCAATTTTTTTTTCGTTTTTTCGACTGCCCGGACCCAAAAACTGGAAACGGGTCAAAAAAAACTTCCTATAATGGCACCTGTCTCAAAACACTCAGAAACACCTAAAAATAAGATAGCCAGAAATTTTTTCGAAAAATGCGTTTTTGAAAAATTTTGGGCCTAAACAGAGCGTGGTTTCCAGACTCTTTTTTTTTTCGAAACCTACTCCGGCAAGGAAACACGAATCGGAAACTAGATGGATCCCGAAAACAAACCTAATAAGCAAGGAACTCGGATTGGTGGTGGATATATGGTTGTGGTATATGGCAGCGGTGGTGGTAGCGATGGTAGTATATGGATATGGATCGGTGGTGGTATATGGAAACGGATTCGGAGTGGTGGTGGTAGATGGCAGGGGCGATGATGATGGTGCGGCGGCGGCGTGACAACTTATGACCAGAACTCGAAACTCTAAAAGACTAGACTCTAAGACCAGCAACTAGACCGACGATGCAACCGCAAATTCAACAAAGCAAAACCCTAAAAAGATTATGCAAAGGCTCAGATTGGTTCGGATATGATGAACTAACCCTAATTTTTTTTGTGGCTTTTTCGTGGACTATAGGTATGAAGAACAGACTCGATCTAAACTACGAAAAACTGGAAAATCTCACCGAGCAACCTGGAAATCTGATACCACTTGATAGAGGCAAAGGTGTCCCGTCTTTCGATGAGATGATGGAATTCGCTTTGGTGGAAGTCGACTTTGACGATCCGACTACGAACGTGCGAGGACGTCGCGCCTTAGCAATCGCTAAACCAACTCCGAGAGGTTATTGACCACGCCGGAGCACGATCAACCTGACCACGAGGGTCTGTTTCCTGCGAGCAAACGAAGAACAAGCAAGAAACTAAGATTGCAATCTGGATATTGCGAATATAAGATGAAAGCTTTATTGATCAAGGTGGGGTTCTGTGACGCCTTTGTCTGGTCGTTGAACACAAACGAAGTACGCGAAGTTGCAGCTATGGCGAACTTTTAATCTAAACAAAACCCAAAGTCTAAACGGTGCCCTAAGGGCTGTATATATGGAGGAAGAGAGGGGGAATTTCGTGGCCCTTGGTGGAGGGGTCCGAAATCAACCCTATCTCTTGTTTCCCCACACATACGGACTCTAAAAATAGCCTATACTTATGTATTTCGAAATTACATGGGCCTGGCCCAATAAAAAGGTGACGCAGCACCTATAATAGCCTCTGGACGAAATTTATGAAGTGGCATCTTGTATATTTCGTCCAAGGCTCCATGCACTCTTATGGTGGCTTCAAAGTCCTGAAATCATCACTTGTAACTCCGTTCTGGTTCCCCTTGCGCATGGCATCATCTCCATGCTTGCTCTTGCTCCAATGTCCATCCTTCTCCAAGCTAGGCCCTTCATTTGTAAGCAAAACAAATGTATCCAATTTAGGCAGCATCATATTCTCATGAACATTAGAATCATTACCAAGAAACGAAAGTACCTGATAATTTAATTGGCGTGCGCGAGCTCTAGTAATTGGTCCAGTATATGTAGCAGTAGGGGCTGTGGGTGTAACAATGGTATTGATGTCCTCATCAACACACATACGTGACGTACCATCCTTTTTAGGCACTAGTATAATAGGAACAGCACAAGGACTAAGAGATTTGCGTATATAACCTTTGTCGAGTAGCTCCTGTACTTGACGCATAATCTCCTTCGTCTCCTCTGGATTGGTACGGTATGGTGCACGGTTGGGTAGCGATGCACCGGGAATTAAGTCAATTTGATGCTCAATCCCTCGAATGGGTAGTAATCCCGGTGGCACGTCTTGTGGAAAGACGTCAGCGAACTCCTGCATAATGTTAGTGACAGCAGGGGGCAAAGAGGAAGGCACGTCCTCGAATGAAAATAATGCCTCTTTGCACACAAAAGCATAGCAAACAGATTTGCTGAAATCTAGCTCATCAATATCAGATTTGGTGGCAAATAAACATGCACTTTTCAATTTAATTTCAGAAACAACACTAGATGGTTTATTGTTAGGCTTCATTTGTTGCTCAAATTCTTTTGCCACAATCTGATTTTCACTCTTATTCTTCTCCTGTTTTGCTTTATTAGCTCTATTAATATCATCTTTCAAAATAGAATCAAGAGTCATAGGAAGCAAAGTAATATTTTTATCCTTATGAACAAGAGTATAATGATTGTTTCTACCATGGTGTACAGCATTTTTTATCAAATTGCCATGGTCTACCAAGTAATAAGGAACATGCTTGCATAGGTACCACATCACAATCAACATAATCAGCATATGTAGAGATACTAAAATGCACACGAACAGTACGTGTTACCTTAACCTTGCCGCTGTTGTTGAACCATTGGATGTAGTAAGGATGTGGATGTGGTCTTGTGGTGAGAGAAAGATTCTCCACCATCTCCATGCTAGCCAAGTTGTTGCAGCTCCCTCCGTCTATGATGACGCGCACAGAACGTTTGTTCACAACTCCCTTGGTATGGAACAAATTGTGCCTCTGATTTTGCTCAGCTTGTGTGACCTGCACACTCAAAACACGTTGAGCAACTAAACATTCATACCTGTCAGCATTTTTAGGAGCCATGTATTGCGTCTCATGATCAGAATCATCTCCACCATGTTCTTCATGTGTAATAAGAGCCAAAGTCTCCTCATCATAGTCACTAGCGGACTCATATCCACCATCCTCAGTAGCAATCATCACACGCTGAGATTTGCATTCTCTTGCAAAATGTCCTCTTCCCTTACAACGACGACAAATAATATCACTTGTGTACCCTGTTGACGCCATGGAAGAAGAAGAGCTCTGTGCAGGCCCGGCAGGTGTGCTCTTGGCAGATAGTGGTGGTTGTGCCTGCTTTCTTGTATCACGGTTGGAGGTGGCACCTGAAGGAGGTGATGGTGCAGTGGAAGTAGATGATGCACGTGGTGTCCATGATGAAGGTCGACCTGCAGAAAAGTTAGTGCGCGCCAATGCCTGTCGATCCTGCACTTCACGTTCAGCTTTACAAGCAAGATGGAATAAACGAGTGATATTATTATAATCCTTATAGTCTAGAATGGTCTGAATATCTCTATTTAATCCACCCAGAAAACGTGCAAGCATAGCTTCATTCTCCTCAACAATACCACATCTAATCAAGCCAGTTTGTAATTCCTGATAATATTCTTCTACAGAATTTTTTCCTTGTCTTAAGCGCTGCAATTTTTGAAGTAATTCACGTTGATAATATGGTGGAACCCAACGAGTACGCATAGCAGTTTTCAAAGCAGCCCAAGTAGCTGGAACAGGATATAATCTACAATGTTCAGACCACCAAACACATGCAAAGCTAGTGAAAGCACAAACAGCAGCAGGAACACGTCTCTCCTCAGGATATTGTAAACATGTAAATCGTTGTTCAGTTTCTAACTCCCAAGTAAGATATATATCAGGAACATATCTACCCTCAGATGGTGGAATATTCAATTTCAGTTTAGGGAGATGGTCATGATCTCGTACCTGAGGGGGAGCCCTAACATTGCCATTATTTGCATGTGGACGACCTGGTGGTTGTGGTACTGGTGGTTGCACGTAGTTCTGATGTTGATCAACCTCATCCTCGTAATCTCCCACATAATCATCCTCCTCGGTACCAGCAGCAGTAGTAGCAGGAGCCAAAGAAGCACCAACAGCAGTAGCAGCGGCACCAGAATTTTGTCCTAGCTCAATAGGAACACGCTGAGCTCGTCCATACTGATTCGGAAGGGGCCGTAGTTGTTGTCGTTGTAGAGGTGCGATAGATGCAGCCGGCGGTGGTTGTGGAAAATGCGCGAGCAATTCATCAAACTTGCTATCAAGCTTTGTTTCAAATGTCTTCTCAATGCCATCTATCTTCTCCATGGCCTCGTCAAATCTGTTTAGCACATCTTGCACCTGTCCACTCATTAGTTGCTGAAATTTATCATGCAAATCCTTATTCGTCATGTTCTCCCAGTCAGTCTCGTCGGCTAGTGATCCTGGCATGGTTAGCAGCAATAGAAACACACAAGAATATGATCCTACAGACTACTAACAAGAGGTGGTGGTGGGTGTCACAAATCCGTCAAGCAAATCTCAAATTCTTACCAGTTCTTACCCAGCAGCAGGCGGTGATCGGCAACCGTTGTAGTCAAAACTCTCAAAGCTTGGATAGAGCGATTACCAGGGAGAGTCCAACGCACGACGTAGATGTATGTGGAGCTGGGAAGGCTTATAATATGGTAGCAAAAAGGGTCAGCAATAATCAATTCAGAGATGCAAAGTTGAATAAACGCTCAACGACGGTACTGTGCTAGTCCTAGGCTAGACCGTGCTAGAGACGCGAGCCTAGAACACTAACAAAATCACGGCGCTGCACGTAAACAAGGGAAAAGCACACTCTGGATTTTTTTTTCGCTCTTTTTTTTTGCGCTCTTTTTTTTTGCGCTGCTCTTTTTTTTTGCGAAAAATCACTATAATGGCGAGTGTCTCAAAACTCTTCCTAGGTCAAACTGACAGGATGGGCACGAAATTTTTTCGACCAATTTTTTTTTTCGTTTTTTCGACTGCCCGGACCCAAAAACTGGAAACGGGTCAAAAAAAACTTCCTATAATGGCACCTGTCTCAAAACACTCAGAAACACCTAAAAATAGGATAGCCAGAAATTTTTTCGAAAAATGCGTTTTCGAAAAATTTTGGGCCTAAACGGAGCGTGGTTTCCGGACTCTTTTTTTTTCCGAAACCTACTCCGGCAAGGAAACACGAATCGGAAACTAGATGGATCCCGAAAACAAACCTAATAAGCAAGGAACTCGGATTGGTGGTGGATATATGGTTGTGGTATATGGCAGCGGTGGTGGTAGCGGTGGTAGTATATGGATATGGATCGGTGGTGGTATATGGACACGGATTGGTGGTGGTATATGGATACGGATTCGGAGCGGTGGTGGTAGATGGCAGGGGCGATGATGATGGTGCGGCGGCGGCGTGACAACTTATGACCAGAACTCAAAACTCTAAAAGACTAGACTCTAAGACCAGCAACTAGACCGACGATGCAACCGCAAATTCAACAAAGCAAAACCCTAAAAAGATTATGCAAAGGCTCAGATTGGTTCGGATATGATGAACTAACCCTAACTTTTTTTTTGGCTTTTTCGTGGACTATAGGTATGAAGAACAGACTCGATCTAAACTACGAAAAACTGGAAAATCTCACCGAGCAACCTGGAAATCTGATACCACTTGATAGAGGCGGGGTGTCCCGTCTTTCGATGAGATGATGGATTTCGCTTTGGTGGAAGTCGACTTTGACGATCCGACTACGAACGTGCGAGGACGTCGCGCCTTAGCAATCGCTAAACCAACTCCGAGAGGTTATTGACCACGCCGGAGCACGATCAACCTGACCACGAGGGTCTGTTTCCTGCGAGCAAACGAAGAACAAGCAAGAAACTGAGATTGCAATCTGGATATTGCGAATATAAGATGAAAGCTTTATTGATCAAAGGTGGGGTTCTGTGACGCCTTTGTCTGGTCGTTGAACACAAACGAAGTACGCGAAGTTGCAGCTATGGCGAACTTCTAATCTAAACAAAACCCAAAGTCTAAACGGCGCCCTAAGGGCTGTATATATGGAAGAAGAGGGGGGGAATTTCGTGGCCCTTGGTGGAGGGGTCTGAAATCAACGCTATCTCTTGTTTCCCCACACATACGGACTCTAAAAATAGCCTATACTTATGTATTTCGAAATTACATGGGTCTGGCCCAATAATAAGGTGACGCAGCACCTATAATAGCCTCTGAACGAAATTTATGAAGTGGCATCTTGTATATTTCGTCCAAGGCTTCATGCACTCTTATGGTGGCTTCAAAGTCCTGAAATCATCACTTGTAACTCCGTTCTGGTTCCCCTTGCGCATGGCATCATCTCCATGCTTGCTCTTGCTCCAATGTCCATCCTTCTCCAAGCTAGGCCCTTCATTTGTAAGCAAAACAAATGTATCCAATTTAGGCAGCATCATATTCTCATGAACATTAGAATCATTACCAAGAAACGAAAGTACCTGATAATTTAATTGGCGTGCGCGAGCTCTAGTAATTGGTCCAGTATATGTAGCAGTAGGGGCTGTGGGTGTAACAATGGTATTGATGTCCTCATCAACTACGCAAATCAACTTTGGAGAATATTGTAGAGCCACTAAATTCATCAAGCATATCATCGAGCCTAGGAATAGGATGATGATAACGAATAGTAATATTATTAATGCCTCTACAATCAACACACATACGTGATGTACCATCCTTTTTTGGCACTAGAATAATAGGAACAGCACAAGGACTAAGGGATTCGCGTATATAATCTTTGTCGAGCAGCTCCTGTACTTGACGCATAATCTCCTGCGTCTCCTCTAGATTGCTACGGTATGGTGCACGGTTGGGTAATGATGCACCGGGAATTAAGTGATGAGGACATGACTACCTTGGATATGACCAAAAATATTGCATATATGCATATTTGTCAGGTGATTTCTAGTGCAAACTATTCAATAATCTATTTATGTTATCCAGAACAAAAATACTTCACACACTTTTGTGTTTTGTCTAATTGCAGGTGTATGGGACATTTGTACAATCCACATATGAAGATAAGGAAGAAAGATATGTTTATTTGCTGTCCAAAAAGTTCTCTCACGTCACTTTTGGCCCAAGAGAAGATAGAGTCCAAGTCTCTCACGTTCTGGATTCAGATTCGGACTGCACAGACATACCTGACTCAAAACGCACACAAGTTTTTCATACGGACTCCGAATTGGGTGATTCTTTTTTTGTTGGAAACTAGATTTCGTGCACTTTCCAACCCAATTGGAATCACCTTCAAATTCGTCCGGAGCGTTGAGTTGTGGACGAAACAATCTGATGCTGCAGCAGAATCCGAGTCAAACTACATGTCCAAAGGTGTTACATCACCTCCACTTGGGCCCATTGGCCTTGTACGACCTAGATTTAGTTTTAGGCTGCCTTGGGACGTCCTCCCACCTCCTTGGCCGCCACCCCTTGCTCCTATATAAGTAGATCCATCTAGTAGCTTTTCCTTGGGATTTGTTTAGTTAAAAGTTAGCCATTGCAACTTCGTGTACTTCGCTTGTGTCCAACGACCAGACCAAGACCGCTTACGGATCCCCACCTTTATCAATACTTCATATATACTCGCAATATTCAGATTGCTTTTATCATATTCTTGCTTGTTCTTCGATTGCTTGCAGGAATAGACCTTCGTGGTCAGGTTGATTGTGCTCCGGCGTGGTCAATAACCTCTCAGAGTTGGTTTAGCGATTGCTAAGGCGCAACGTCGTGCACGTTTGTAGTCGGATCGTCAAAGTCATCTTCACCAAATCGATAGTTATCATCTCATCGAAAGATCGGGACACCCCCGCCTCTATCATTAAGTCAATCTGATGCTCAATCCCTCGATTGGGAGGTAATCCCGGTGGCACGTCTTGTGGAAAGACGTCAGCGAACTCCTGCAAAATGTTAGTGACAGCAGGAGGCAAAGAGGAAGGCACGTCCTCGAATGAAAATAATGCCTCTTTGCACACAAAAGCATAGCAAACAGATTTGCTGAAATCTAGCTCATCAATATCAGATTTAGTGGCAAGTAAACATGCACTTTTCAATTTAATTTTAGAAGCAACACTAGACGGTTTACTCTTATGCTTCATTTGTTGCTCAAATTCTTTTGCCACAATCTGATTTTCACTCTTATTTTTCTCCTGTTTTGCTTTATTAGCTCTATTAATATCATCTTTCAAAATGGAATCAGGAGTCATAGGAAGCAAAGTAATATTTTTATCCTTACGAACAAGAGTATACTGATTGTTTCTACCATGGTGTACAGAATTTTTATCAAATTGCCATGGTCGACCAAGTAATAAGGAACATGCTTGCATAGGTACCACATCACAATCAACATAATCCGCATATGTAGAGATACTAAAATGCACACGAACAGTACGTGTTACCTTAACCTTGCCGCTGTTGTTGAACCATTGGATGTAGTAAGGATGTGGATGTGGTCTTGTGGTGAGAGATAGCTTCTCCACCATCTCCATGCTAGCCAAGTTGTTGCAGCTCCCTCCGTCTATGATGACGCGCACAGAACGTTCCTTCACAACTCCCTTTGATAGAGGCAAAGGTGTCCCGTCTTTCGATGAGATGATGGAAATCGCTTTGGTGGAAGTCGACTTTGACGATCCGACTATGAACGTGCGAGGACGTCGCGCCTTAGCAATCGCTAAACCAACTCCGAGAGGTTATTGACCACGCCGGAGCACGATCAACCTGACCACGAGGGTCTGTTTCCTGCGAGCAAACGAAGAACAAGCAAGAAACTAAGATTGCAATCTGGATATTGCGAATATAAGATGAAAGCTTTATTGATCAAGGTGGGGTTCTGTGACGCCTTTGTCTGGTCGTTGAACACAAACGAAGTACGCGAAGTTGCAGCTATGGCGAACTTTTAATCTAAACAAAACCCAAAGTCTAAACGGTGCCCTAAGGGCTGTATATATGGAGGAAGAGAGGGGGAATTTCGTGGCCCTTGGTGGAGGGGTCCGAAATCAACCCTATCTCTTGTTTCCCCACACATACGGACTCTAAAAATAGCCTATACTTATGTATTTCGAAATTACATGGGCCTGGCCCAATAAAAAGGTGACGCAGCACCTATAATAGCCTCTGGACGAAATTTATGAAGTGGCATCTTGTATATTTCGTCCAAGGCTTCATGCACTCTTATGGTGGCTTCAAAGTCCTGAAATCATCACTTGTAACTCCGTTCTGGTTCCCCTTGCGCATGGCATCATCTCCATGCTTGCTCTTGCTCCAATGTCCATCCTTCTCCAAGCTAGGCCCTTCATTTGTAAGCAAAACAAATGTATCCAATTTAGGCAGCATCATATTCTCATGAACATTAGAATCATTACCAAGAAACGAAAGTACCTGATAATTTAATTGGCGTGCGCGAGCTCTAGTAATTGGTCCAGTATATGTAGCAGTAGGGGCTGTGGGTGTAACAATGGTATTGATGTCCTCATCATCCTCCCCTTCTTGAAATGAAGTCGTCCTCGACGGAAGCTCATTTTCCTCACCCAAATAAGGCTTCAAATCTGCAATGTTAAAAGTGGGACTAACCCCAAAATCTGCAGGCAGCTCAAGTTTATATGCATTATCATTTATTTTCTCTAACACCTTAAAGGGACCATCAGCACGTGGCATTAGCTTTGATTTGCGCAAATTAGGAAATCTATCTTTACGCAAATGTAACCAAACAAGATCTCCAGGTGCAAACACAACATGTTTTCTACCCTTATCTCCAGCAAGTTTATATTTAGCATTCATACGCTCAATGTTTTCCTTAGTTAACTCATGCATTTTTAAAATCAATTCAGAACGTTCTTTAGCATCAAAATTAACCTTCTCCGAAGATGGAAGAGGCAACAAATCAATAGGTGCACGAGGTAGGAAACCATACACAATTTCAAAAGGGCACATCTTAGTAGTAGAATGCAATGAACGATTATAAGCAAATTCAATATGAGGCAAGCATTCTTCCCACATTTTCTTATTATTCTTCAAAACTGCCCTAAGCATAGTAGACAATGTTCTATTGACTACTTCAGTTTGTCCATCAGTTTGGGGGTGACAAGTAGTACTAAATAGCAGTTTAGTCCCCAACTTAGCCCATAAACATCTCCAAAAGTGGCTAAGAAATTTAGTATCACGATCTGAAACAATAGTATTTGGCACACCATGCAAGCGAATAATTTCACGAAAGAACAAATCAGCAACATTAACAGCATCATCGCTTTTATGACATGGTATAAAGTGTGCCATTTTCGAGAATCTATCCACGACAACAAATATGCTATCCCTCCCCTTCTTTGTTCGAGGTAAACCTAAAACAAAGTCCATAGATATATCCTCCCAAGGAACACTAGGTACAGGCAAAGGCATATATAAACCATGAGGATTGAGTCGTGACTTAGCTTTTTGACATGTAGTGCAGCGAGCAACAAAACGCTCAACATCCCGTCTCATCTTTGGCCAAAAGAAATGTGTAGCAAGTACGTCCTCCGTCTTCTTCACGCCAAAGTGTCCCATTAATCCTCCCCCATGCGCCTCCTGCAACAGCAAAAGACGAACGGAGCTAGCTGGAATGCATAGCTTGTTAGCACGAAACACAAATCCATCGTTAACGACAAACTTGTTCCACATTCTTCCTTCTTTACAATTCTGCATTACATCTTTAAAATCAGCATCATGCACATATTGATCTTTGATGGTCTCCAAACCAAATATTTTGAAGTCAAGTTGTGAAAGCATAGTATAGCGACGAGACAATGCATCAGCAATAACATTTTCTTTTCCCTTCTTGTGTTTAATGACATAAGGGAAAGTCTCAATGAATTCAACCCATTTAGCATGTCTACGATTCAGTTTAGCTTGACTTTTAATATGTTTCAAAGATTCATGATCAGAATGTATAACAAATTCTTTGGGCCATAAATAATGTTGCCATGTTTCTAAAGTCCGAACAAGAGCATATAATTCTTTATCATAAGTAGAATAATTCAGACTAGGCCCACTCAATTTTTTAGAAAAGTATGCAACAGGTTTGCCATCTTGTAATAACACACCTCCTAATCCAATTCCACTAGCATCACATTCAAGCTCAAAAGTCTTATTAAAATCAGGAAGTTGGAGTAAAGGAGCATGTGTCAACTTATCTTTCAATACCGAGAAGGCTTCTTCCTGTGCGGTACCCCACAGAAAAGGCACATCTTTCTTTGTAAGCTCATTGAGAGGTGCAGCAATGGTGCTGAAATCTCTCACAAAACACCTATAGAATCCAGCGAGGCCAAGGAAACTCCTCACTTGTGTGACCGTTTTGGGCTGTGGCCAACTCTCAATAGCTTCAATCTTGGCTTTATCAACTTCAATTCCCTGTGGAGTAACAACATAGCCAAGAAAAGATACTCGGTCGGTGCAAAAGGTGCACTTTCCAAGGTTACCAAACAAACGTGCATCACGTAGAGCAATAAAAACAGCACGTAAATGTTCCAAATGTTCCTCCAAAGATTTGCTATAAATCAATATGTCATCAAAGTAAACTACCACAAATCGTCCAATGAAAGCACGTAAAACTTCGTTCATTAACCTCATGAAAGTACTAGGTGCATTAGTTAATCCAAAAGGCATGACTAACCACTCATATAATCCAAACTTAGTTTTAAATGCTGTTTTCCATTCATCTCCCAATTTCATACGAATTTGATGGTATCCACTACGCAAATCAACTTTGGAGAATATTGTAGAGCCACTCAATTCATCAAGCATATCATCTAGCCTAGGAATAGGATGACGATAACGAATAGTAATATTATTAATGCCTCTATAATCAACGCACATACGCGACGTACCATCCTTTTTCGGCACTAAAATGATAGGAACAGCACAAGGACTAAGGGATTCGCGTATATAACCTTTATCGAGCAGTTCTTGTACTTGACGCATAATCTCCTTCGTCTCCTCTGGATTGGTACGGTATGGTGCACGGTTGGGTAATGATGCACCGGGAATTAAGTCAATTTGATGCTCAATCCCGCGAATAGGTGGTAATCCCGGTGGCACGTCTTGTGGAAAGACGTCAGCGAACTCCTGCAAAATGTTAGTGACAGCAGGAGGCAAAGAGGAAGGCACGTCCTCGAATGAAAATAATGCCTCTTTGCACACAAAAGCATAGCAAACAGATTTGCTAAAATCTAGATCATCAATATCAGATTTGGTGGCAAGTAAACATGCACTTTTCAATTTAATTTCAGAAGCAACACTAGATTGTTTATTATTATTAGGCTGCATTTGTTGCTCAAATTCTTTTGCCACAATCTGATTTTCACTCTTAGTTTTCTCCTGTTTTGCTTTATTAGCTCTATTAAGATCATCTTTCAAAATGGAATCAGGAGTCATAGGAAGCAAAGTAATATTTTTATCCTTATGAACAAGAGTATACTGATTGTTTCTACCATGGTGAATAGAATTTTTATCAAATTGCCATGGTCTACCAAGTAATAAGGAACATGCTTGCATAGGTACCACATCACAATCAACATAATCAGCATATGTAGAGATACTAAAATGCACACGAACAGTACGTGTTACCTTAACCTTGCCGCTGTTGTTGAACCATTGGATGTAGTAAGGATGTGGATGTGGTCTTGTGGTGAGAGATAGCTTCTCCACCATCTCCATGCTAGCCAAGTTGTTGCAACTCCCTCCATCTATGATCACGCGAACAGAACGTTCCTTCACAACTCCCTTTGTATGGAAGAAATTATGCCTCTGATTTTGCTCAGCTTGTGTAACCTGCACACTCAAAACACGTTGAGCAACTAAACATTCATACCTGTCAGCATCTTCAGGAGCCATGTATTGCGTCTCATGATCAGAATCTTCTCCACCGTGTTCGTCACGTGTAATAAGAGCCAAAGTCTCCTCATCATAGTCACTAGCGGACTCATACCCACCATCCTCAGTAACAATCATCACACGCTTAGAGGGGCATTCTCTCGCATAATGACCTCCACCCTTGCAACGTCGACAAATAATATCATGTGTTTGCCCTGTTGATGCCATGGATGAAGAAGAGCTCTTTGCAGGCCCAGAAGGTGTGCTCTTGGCAGATAGTGGTGATTGTGCCTGCTTTATTGTATCACGGTTGGAGGTGGCAGCCGACGGAGGCGCCGGTGTAGCAGAACGTGTGGAAGTAGATGATGCACGTGGTGTCCATGATGAAGGTCGACCTGCAGAAAAGTTAGTCCGCGCCAATGCCTGTCGATACTGCACTTCACGTTCAGCTTTACAAGCAAGATGGAATAAACGAGTGATATTAGTATACTCCTTATAGTCTAGAATGGTCTGAATCTCTCTATTTAATCCACCCAGAAAACGTGCAAGCATAGCTTCATTCTCCTCAACAATACCACATCTAATCATGCCAGTTTGTAATTCCTGATAATATTCTTCTACAGAATTTTTTCCTTGTCTTAAGCGCTGTAATTTTTGAAGCAATTCACGTTGATAATATGGTGGAACCCAACGAGTACGCATAGCAGTTTTCAAAGCAGCCCAAGTAGCGGGAATAGGATATAATCTACAATGTTTAGACCACCATACACATGCAAAACTAGTGAAAGCACAAACAGCAGCAGCAACCCGTCTCTCCTCGGGATATTGTAAACATGTAAAACGTTGTTCAGTTTCTGACTCCCAAGTAAGATATATATCAGGAACATATCTACCCTCAAATGGTGGAATATTCAATTTCAGTTTAGGAATATGGACATCATCTCGTACCTGAGGTGGTGGTGCAGGCCTACCGTTACGAATATATACCTGAGGTCGACCTGGTGGTGGTGGCGCTAGTGGCTGCACGTAGTGCTGATTTTGATCAACCTTATCCTCATAATCGCCCACATACTCATCATCCTCCTGGGTACCAGCAGCAGCAGTAGCAGGGGCCAAAGAAGCATCAACAACATGAACAGCAGCACCAGAAGTTTGGCCATCCTCAATAGGAACACGCTTCGCTCGTCCATACTGATTCAAAACGATGCGTTGTTGTTGTTGTTGTCGTTGGAGAGGTGCGTTAGGTGCAGCGGGTGGTGGTGGTGGAAGACGCGCGAGCAATTCATTAAACTTGTTATCGAGCTTTGTTTCGAACGTCTTCTCCATGCCATCTATCTTCTCCATGGCCTCTTCAAATCTGTTTAGCACATCTTGCACCTGTCCACTCATCATTTGCTGAAATTTATCATGCAAATCCTTATTCGTCATGTTCTCCCAGTCAGTCTCGTCGGCTTGTGATCCTGGCATGGTTAGCAGCAATAGAAACACACAAGAATATGATCCTACAGACTACTAACAAGAGGTGGTGGTGGGTGTCACAAATCCGTCAAGCAAATCTCAAATTCTTACCAGTTCTTACCCAGCAGCAGGCGGTGATCGGCAACCGTTGTAGTCAAAAACTCTCAAAGCTTGGATAGAGCGATTACCAGGGAGAGTCAAACGCACGACGTAGATGTATGTGGAGCTGGGAAGGCTTATAATATGGTAGCAAAAAGGGTCAGCAATAATCAATTCAGAGATGCAAAGTTGAATAAACGCTCAACGACGGTACTGTGCTGGTCCTAGGCTAGACTGTGCTAGAGACGCGAGCCTAGAACACCAACAAAATCACGGTGCGGCACGTAAACAAGGGAAAAGCACACTCTGGAACTCTCTTTTTTTCGCTCTTTTTTTTGCGCTCCTTTTTTTTGCGCTCCTTTTTTTTTGCGCTCCTTTTTTTTTGCACTCCTCTTTTTTTTGCGAAAAATCACTATAATGGCGAGTGTCTCAAAACTCTTCCCTCGTCAAACTGATAGGATGGGCACGAAAAAAAATTTTTCACTTTTTTTTCGGAAATTAGGGCAGCGACGACGAAAAAGTGCGACAAAAAATCACTATGATGGCACGTGGCTCAAAAGACTCAGAAAAGCCTAAAAATAGGATAGGGAAAAAAAATTTTGCCCGTGAAAATCACTATGATGCACGCGGTGTCCATGATGAAGGTCGGCCTGCAGAAAAGTTAGTCCGTGCCTGAGGGAGTCCTGGACTAGGGGGTGTCCGGACAGCCGGACTATCATCATCCGCCAGACTCAAGGACTACGAAGATACAAGATTGAAGACTCCGTCCCGTGTCCGGATGGGACTTTCCTTGGCGTGGAAGGCAAGCTTGGCGATACGGATATGTAGATCTCCTACCATTGTAACCGACTCTGTGTAACCTGATAGAGGTGGGGGTGTCCCGATCTTTTGATGAGATGATAACTATCGATTTGTTGAAGATGACTTTGACGATCCGACTACAAACGTGCACGACGTTGCGCCTTAGCAATCGCTAAACCAACTCTGAGAGGTTATTGACCACGCCGGAGCACAATCAACCTGACCACGAAGGTCTATTCCTGCAAGCAATTGAAGAACAAGCAAGAATATGATAAAAGCAATCTGAATATTGCGAGTATATATGAAGTATTGATAAAGGTGGGAATCCATAAGCGGTCTTGGTCTGGTCGTTGGACACAAACGAAGTACACGAAGTTGCAATGGCTAACTTTTAACTAAACAAATCCCCAGGAAAAGCTACTAGATGGATCTACTTATATAGGAGCAAGGGGTGGCGGCCAAGGAGGTGGGAGGACGTCCCAAGGCAGCCTAAAACTAAATCTAGGTCGTACAAGGCCAATGGGCCCAAGTGGAGGTGATGTAACACCTTTGGACTTGTAGTTTGACTCGGATTCTGCTGCAGCATCAGATTGTTTCGTCCACAACTCAACGCTCCGGACGAATTTGAAGGTGATTCCAATTGGGTTGGAAAGTGCACGAAATCTAGTTTCCAACAAAAAAAGAATCACCCAATTTGGAGTCCGTATGAAAAACTTGTGTGCGTTTTGAGTCAGGTACGTCTGTGCAGTCCGAATCTGAATCCAGAACGTGAGAGACTTGGACTCTATCTTCTCTTGGGCCAAAAGTGACGTGAGAGAACTTTTTGGACAGCAAATAAACATCTCTTTCTTCCTTATCTTCATATGTGGATTGTACAAATGTCCCATACACCTGCAATTAGACAAAACACAAAAGTGTGTGAAGTATTTTTGTTCTGGATAACATAAATAGATTATTGAATAGTTTGCACTAGAAATCACCTGACAAATATGCATATATGCAATATTTTTGGTCATATCCAAGGTAGTCATGTCCTCATCATCCTCCCCTTCTTGAAAATAAAGCCGTCCTCGGCGTTGCTTAATCTGAAATGTGGCTAACAAAAGAGACAAGGTGTACATGTTGTATATGTATATGTCATCCATTTTTACTTCCCTTGATTTTTGCATATATGACACATGAATAGATGAGTAACTTGCATAGTTCATAAAATCTAAAGCCAAAAAATTAGCACAAGAAGTAGAAGGCATGAAAATATTGCAACTCAGTTTGCACATATAAGTGAAGCTCTTATTCATTTCAAATGATTGACAATGTTCATCATTAAACCATCCCAACATTGGTGAATAAACCTTACTTGCATCAAATTTACATGCTACAACATGCTTAAATAAGCAAACATGCAATAAGTCATTCAACACAGAATCATCACCAAGATTAGAGGTCATATCAAAATGATTAAACATTGGTTCTTTTGCATCAATAGTTAATTCAATGGGTGCACTCAAAATTGTTGGTATTTCAGTTGTTTGATCACATGGCAAAGTCAAATTATCAACGTAGTCCTCTAAAATAGGTGGTGTGATCAAAGTAGTGGGTAGCTCATCAGATGGTGCATTCAAATTGACAAGGCATTCATCATTCTCATGTAGAGATGGAAGATCAGTACCTTTGTCATTACCTCTTATGATCAACTCAGATGATGTAGCCACTCTCGGGGGCGATGTGTCACATGGTGGAGGTGATGTAGTCCTGACAACAACGGATGTGGTTGTCATAGTATGCCTAGTAGTTGAAGGAACAATCATATCAACTCTTGGAATGTGCACCGTGCGCTTGTTCTCCTCGTGGCCAACACGTTGTTTTATTTCCTGTTCAGCTTTGCAAGCAAGATGAAACAAATGGTCCATAGGATAACACTCTTCATGAATTAGTATCTCTTGAATATCACGGTTTAATCCTCCCCAAAATCTATCCATAAAATCATCTTCACTTTCTTCTAAAGAGGAATGCAACAAGGTAGTTTGTAAATCATCATAATATTTTGTTACAGTTTCACTACCTTGTTTTAAGTGTTGCAACTTCTTAATCATGTCACGAGTATAATAAGCAGGGACGAAAGTATGTCGCATGGCAAGTTTCAAATCATCCCAAGTAGTAGGTATATAATCAGGGTGTAACCGACAATATTCACTCCACCAAAACAAAGCATAACCAGTGAAAGAACCAACCGCAATCTTAACCTTTTTATGTTCATCGAAATTATGGGAAGCAAATATATTTTTTATGTCGAACTCCCCTTCAATATATAAAGCAGGTTTAAAACGGCCATTAAATGGTGGTATAGATACATAATCCTGATCATGTGCATTTGGATGTTTGTGCACCTCTCGTGACGGTTGTGGTATTTGCAAAGGTGGTGGCACGTCTCCCGCGATCGACAAAGCCCATGAATTGACTCTGGATCCTGTCATGATTAGTAGAACAAGAAACAAAACCCAAAAATAATGTTCCTATAACTACTAGGATGTGGTGGTAAAACGCTCACAGTAAAGCAAATATCAATGTCTTACAAGTTCTTAATATGCAGCAGGCGGTGATCGGCAACCAGCGGTGTCAAGTAACTCCGAATATTGAGTAAAGCGATTGCCAGGGGAGCGTATGTATACACGGTGTAGAAATATGTGGAGCTGGGTTGGCTATATATGCTAGCAAAAGATTAGCAATAATCAATTCAAAGATGCAATGTTGAATAAACGCTCAACGACGGTACTGTGCTGGTCCTAGGCTAGACCGGACTAGAGACGCGAGCCTAGAACACTAATGAGGTCACGGCGTAGCACAACTAGCATCAATGAAGGATACTAAGTAGCTCTTGACAGCAAGATATAAGTGAAGATCACAACGGCAGTGAAGATAATGATGAAAAACAACTGCCAAGCAGGATATACAACAACTTTGTCTCCAACTTTCCTCTGAAAAAGTTTGTGCCGATTTTTTTGATTTTTTTCTCCTTTTTTTCTCTGACTTTTTTTTCTCTTTTTTTTTCTCTCGTTTTTTTTCTCTCGTTTTTTTCTCTCTTTTTTTTCTCCCTCTTTCCAAAACAAACTAGATAAGATGCAGATTGGATCAAGTGAAGATGTGAACGATCTCAACTATTATTATGACAATGAATGGTGGGTAGCACGTGGTGGAAATTGATGGATGGGTGGTGGATAGCGGAAGAGATAATGATGCAGCGCTGGCGTGACTAATGTGAACAGAACTCGAAACTCTAAACGAACTAGACACTAAGACCAGCAACTCGACACGACGATGCAACCGATAATTCAACTATGCAAGCAAGGAAAAGAAAATTGCAAAGGCTCAGACTGGCTTGGACCAAGGATGAATAGATCTAACTCTTTTTTGTGGCTTTTTCTTGGACAATAGGTAAGAAAATAAATCTAATCTAGGAAAACTGGAAATTCTCACCGAGCAACCTGAAAACTGATACCACTTGATAGAGGCGGGGGTGTCCCGATCTTTCGATGAGATGATAACTATCGATTTGGTGAAGATGACTTTGACGATCCGACTACAAACGTGCACGACGTTGCGCCTTAGCAATCGCTAAACCAACTCTGAGAGGTTATTGACCACGCCGGAGCACAATCAACCTGACCACGAAGGTCTATTCCTGCAAGCAATCGAAGAACAAGCAAGAATATGATAAAAGCAATCTGAATATTGCGAGTATATATGAAGTATTGACAAAGGTGGGAATCCATAAGCGGTCTTGGTCTGGTCGTTGGACACAAACGAAGTACACGAAGTTGCAATGGCTAACTTTTAACTAAACAAATCCCCAGGAAAAGCTACTAGATGGATCTACTTATATAGGAGCAAGGGGTGGCGGCCAAGGAGGTGGGAGGACGTCCCAAGGCAGCCTAAAACTAAATCTAGGTCATACAAGGCCAATGGGCCCAAGTGGAGGTGATGTAACACCTTTGGACTTGTAGTTTGACTCGGATTCTGCTGCAGCATCAGATTGTTTCGTCCACAACTCAACGCTCCGGACGAATTTGAAGGTGATTCCAATTGGGTTGGAAAGTGCACGAAATCTAGTTTCCAACAAAAAAGAATCACCCAATTTGGAGTCCGTATGAAAAACTTGTGTGCGTTTTGAGTCAGGTACGTCTGTGTAGTCCGAATCTGAATCCAGAACGTGAGAGACTTGGACTCTATCTTCTCTTGGGCCAAAAGTGACGTGAGAGAACTTTTTGGACAGCAAATAAACATCTCTTTCTTCCTTATCTTCATATGTGGATTGTACAAATGTCCCATACACCTTCAATTAGACAAAAGACAAAAGTGTGTGAAGTATTTTTGTTCTGGATAACATAAATAGATTATTGAATAGTTTGCACTAGAAATCACCTGACAAATATGCATATATGCAATATTTTTGGTCATATCCAAGGTAGTCATGTCCTCGTTGGACACAAACGAAGTACACGAAGTTGCATTGGCTAACTTTTAACTAAATAAATCCCCAGGAAAAGCTACTAGATGGATCTACTTATATAGGAGCAAGGGGTGGCGGCCAAGGAGGTGGGAGGACGTCCCAAGGCAGCCTAAAACTAAATCTAGGTCGTACAAGGCCAATGGGCCCAAGTGGAGGTGATGTAACACCTTTGGACTTGTAGTTTGACTCGGATTCTGCTGCAGCATCAGATTGTTTCGTCCACAACTCAACGCTCCGGACGAATTTGAAGGTGATTCCAATTGGGTTGGAAAGTGCACGAAATCTAGTTTCCAACAAAAAAAGAACCACCCAATTTGGAGTCCGTATGAAAAACTTGTGTGTGTTTTGAGTCAGGTACGTCTGTGCAGTCCGAATCTGAATCCAGAACGTGAGAGACTTGGACTCTATCTTCTCTTGGGCCAAAAGTGACGTGAGAGAACTTTTTGGACAGCAAATAAACATCTCTTTCTTCCTTATCTTCATATGTGGATTGTACAAATGTCCCATACACCTGCAATTAGACAAAACACAAAAGTGTGTGAAGTATTTTTGTTCTGGATAACATAAATAGATTATTGAATAGTTTGCACTAGAAATCACCTGACAAATATGCATATATGCAATATTTTTGGTCATATCCAAGGTAGTCATGTCCTCATCATAACCCTAGCCTCCTCCGGTGTCTATATAAACCGGAGGGCTTTAGTCCGTAGGACAACATACATTACAACAATCATACCATAGGCTAGCTTTAGGGTTTAGCCTCCTTGATCTCGTGGTAGATCCACTCTTGTACTACACATATCATCAATATTAATCAAGCAGGACGTAGGGTTTTACCTCCATCAAGAGGGCCCGAACCTGGGTAAAACATCGTGTCCCTCGTCTCCTGTTTCCATCCGCCTAGACGCACAGTTCGGGACCCCCTACCCGAGATCCGCCGGTTTTGACACCGACATTGGTGCATTCATTGAGAGTTCCTCTGTGTCGTCGCTGATAGGGAGGATGCCTCCACCCGTCTTCAAAGACGGTGTTTTCGCCGAAGGGGCCTTGGCCGCCGGCCAAACTATCCAGCTAGGTGGCTTTCTTATGACCGCCTGTCCGGCCACCGCTTCGACAATGGCCTCTCAAGTCGTCAGAAGCAATCTTCGCGTCAGCTCGAAAGCTGCCGAACAGTTGGATCCAATAGAGCTCTCGTCTGTTAACGAGCTCTTGGATCGCATCGCCGCCCTGGGAATCGCTACGGACTACAACCAGATTGGGCTTAAAACCGATCTGAGAGAGATTAACTCTCCCCAGGCCACCCACCACGTCGTAGTGGTAGAGGAGCAATACGGCAACTCTCCGCCTGTATTGAAAACTATTCATGCCCGGATGCCCGAACCCTCCATGTCGGATTCCCGCGGAGGGACGGACTTCGATCGAGCATTGGACTTAAAACCATGCATCGCTCCGGACTCGCTGGATCGTGTCCAGCAACCCAAGCTTCCAAATTCGGAAACTCCTCGGCCTTTGAGCCCCAAGATGGGCAGGGATCCGGACTTTAGTCCACCCACCAGCCCAGACATATGCGATCTATCTCTAATACGGCAAGAGCCCGCTGAAACAGTACATCACTACTGGGCCAGATTCCTCCTGGTTATGGACAGGATAAAGGACTGCCGAGAGGAAAACACAATCTCAATCTTCTGCAATAATTGCACGGACAAGGGAATATTAAACGCCATTGATCGTCGCAAAATTACACATTTCGCCGATCTGGCGTCCATAGTACGAAAGTACTGTGCGATGGAGAGTTTTCGGAAAACCGAAAACCAATTTTGGGATAATCCGGCCCCAACCCCAGTCTGCAACAATAGGGTGCCTCACACTCAGGCCCCAGATGCAAAAAAGAAAAAGCAAAAACCCAATAAGGGGCACGGAACCATACTGGAGGGATGGCTTAGTGGACCCTGTAAGCTTCATAGTACAGGAGGAGCCGTCCCAACACATAGCCTTCGAGCATGTTGGGTATTACGGCAGGTGGCCAAAAGTGGCGAGGAGCTTCTAGCCCCGGAAAACCACCCCAACAACACCAGTACGGTATCAACAGTCTTCGAGACCTTCGCATCAAACAATATGCAAAAGCGAACAATCCGCGGACTCGCTGATGTCTACCAAGTAGCAACAGCAAATCCATGGAGCGACACAGCTATTACCTTCAACGCCAGCGACGAGCCTAAAGTCCGAACAGCCAGAGCACCAGCCGCACTGGTGCTTAGTCCCATAGTGGACGGCTTTCGACTGACAAAAGTCCTCATGGATGGTGGCAGCAGACTAAACCTCATTTACGAGGAAACTCTGCGAAAAATGGAAATCGATTGGAGCCGTATCGAGCGAAGCAGCACAACCTTCAGAGGAATAATCCCTAGCCGGGAAGCGCGCTGCACCGGGAAAATCACACTCGATGTGGTGTTCGGCTCGCCGGACAATTACAGATCCGAAGAAGTCACGTTCCAAGTGGCCCCGTTCAGCAGCGGATATCACGCTATATTAGGACGAGAGGCGTTCACAATTTTTCAAGCAGTACCTCATTGCGGGTACATGAAGCTCAAAATGCCTGGGCCCAGTGGAATAATCACTCTCGTTAGTGATTCAGACATAGCACTCCGCGCCGAAAACAAGACAGCCGCACTAGCCCTCGAGGCACTATCCGAAGCCTTAGCGGCAGAAGAACTCACCGCGCTGCGCTCTACGGTGAACAGGGACGATGTGATACTCGATAAAAGATCCAAGTCCACCTCCTTCAAACCAGCAGATGGAATAACAAAATTCCAGGTCCATCCAACGGACCCAACAAAGACGGCCTCCATTGGCACAATTGAGCCCCGAAGTAGACGCCGCACTGCGCGAATTTCTTCGAGAAAATTGGGTCATTTTCGCCTGGCATCCTTCGGATATACCCGGAATCCCACGCAGATTGGCAGAACACAGCCTAAACATCCTAAAAGGATTCAAGCCAGTCAAACAGGCTCTTCGACGATTTTCCGAACCCAAAAGACAGGCAATGGGAAAAGAGCTAGCCAAACTATTGGAAGCCGGATTCATCAGACATATCAAACATCCAGATTGGCTAGCAAATCTGGTAATGGTACCAAAGAAGGACAAATCCTGGCGCCTTTTTGTCGATTTTAAAGACCTCAATAAGGCTTGCCCAAAGGATCCCTTTCCTCTCCCCCGCATCGACCAAATTATCGATGCTACCGCAGGGCACGATTCATTGTGTTTCCTCGACGCATACTCTGGCTACCATCAAATCAAGATGGCGGAAGCAGACCAAGCCGCCACGGCATTCATCACCCCTTACGGACCATTCTACTTCAACACGATGCCCTTCGGACTTAAAAACGCCGGTGCAACATATCAGCGCATGATTCAAACATGTTTGGCTACCCAGATCGGCAAAACAGTCGAGGCATACGTAGACGACGTAGTCGTCAAAACAAAACACGTCGAAACTCTAGTAGACGATTTAGGGCTCATGTTCGACAACCTCAGAGCATATGACATCAAGTTGAATCCGAAAAAATGTGTTTTCGGCGTACCAGCCGGAAAGCTGCTGGGCTACATCGTGTCCGGTAGAGGAATCGAAGCAAACCCGGCTAAAATCCGAGCTCTGTCACAGTTGGACATTCCAAAAGACCTCAAACAAATACAAAAATTAACAGGATGCGTGGCAGCTCTAAGCCGCTTTATCTCCCGTCTAGGAGAAAAGGCGTTGCCCCTCTATCGCCTCCTCAGGCGCACCGAACACTTCGAGTGGACGGATGCTGCCACTACCGGACTCGAAGAAATAAGGGCCATATTGGCAACAAATCCGGTCCTGGCTGCGCCCAATCTGGGCGAACCAATGTTGTTATACATCGTAGCAACGCATCAAGTTGTAAGCGCGGTCCTCGTCGTCGAACGAGAGACAGAAGGGCACAAATTCCCTCTTCAAAAACCAGTGTATTATGTATCCACTGTGTTAACCCCCTGCAAGTCCCATTACCCGCACTATCAGAAGATAGCATAGCGGTGTTCATGGCGTCCCGGAAGCTCCGGCACTACTTTCAAGAGTGTTCGATAACAGTGGCCTCTGAAGTACCACTCAATGACATTATAAATAACCGCGACGCAACGGGCAGGATTGCAAAATGGGCCATTGAGCTCTTACCATTCGATATAACTTACAAACCTCGGCAAGCTATAAAGTCACAAGTTTTGGCTGACTTTGTCGCCGAATGGACCGAAGCCGAACTCCCTAAAGAGTACGGCGCATACTCCAATTGGACTATGCATTTCGACGGCTCTAAAATGTTGGCCGGACTGGGGGCTGGCGTCGTATTGACATCCCCAACCGGAGACACAGTCCAGTATGTACTTCAAATAATGTACACGGACTCCAACAATGCAGCCAAATACGAGGCCCTGTTACATGGTCTCCGGATGGCAGTCTCCATGGGCATTCAACGCCTAGAGGTGCGCGGGGATTCAAACCTTGCAATATCCCAAATAAACAGAGACTTTGACGCCAAGGATCCAAAAATGGCAGCATATCGCAACGCTGTCCTAAAAATGTCAGCTCGGTTTGAAGGACTCGAATTCCATCACATATCCCGAGATAATAACCAAGCGGCCGACGTACTGGCACGCATCGGTGCCAAACGTGATGTTGTCCCTCCAAATATCTTCCTGGAACGGCTCTTCAAGCCATCCGTACTATGGGAAGAGGAGCCCGGAAGTGACAAACCGGAAAAAACCGCGCCAATCGGCGATCCAGCCGATGACATAACACCTTCAGCCCACGTCATAATGGCAGTAATCGCCCCGTGGACAGAACCATTCCTAGCCTACTTGCTTAGGCAGGAACTTCCCGAAGACCAAAACGAGGCCCGCTGCATAGTCCGGCGATCGAAAGCCTACAAGGTCCATGAGGGAGAACTTTATAAGAAAAGTACAACCGGAGTCCTTCAAAGGTGTATCTCCGAAGAGCAAGGGCGAAACCTCCTGGCTGAAATTCATGTCGGACTAGGCGGACACCACGCAGCAGCCCGGGCCCTTGTAGGAAAGGCATTCCGTACAGGATTTTATTGGCCGACGGCCCGGGCAGATGCCCAGGACTTAGTCCAGAAATGCGTTGGTTGTCAGCTATTTGCTAATCAGAGCCACATGCCGCCCACCGCCCTCAAAACTATACCCATTACCTGGCCGTTCGCGGTCTGGGGGCTTGATATGTTAAAGAGGGAACCCACAAGCAAAGATACCTATTGGTCATGGTGGATAAATTCACCAAATGGATAGAGGCCAAACCGGTCAAAACGGCAGAGTCCGGACCAGTGATAGACTTCATATCCGGGGTAGTACACCGTTACCGAGTCCCCCACAGCATCATCACCGACAACGGCACGAACTTCACAGCCGACGAGGTTAAGTCATGGTGCAAGAATATGGGCATCAAGCTCGACTACGCTTCAGTCTATCACCCTCAAACCAACGGTCAAGTGGAACAAGCAAATGGTCTAATAATGAGCGGCATTAAACCCAGACTAGTGCGGTCACTTACTAAATCTGACACGCACTGGGTCGAGGAGCTCGACTCCGTACTCTGGGGGTTGCGGACAATGCCTAACCGCACTACCAGATTCACACCATTTTTATGGTATACGGCACAGAGGCAGTCTTGCCCTGTGACATTATTCATGACTCACCTCGAGTGCGCATGTACGAGGAAAGAGAGGCCGAGCTTGATCGGCAAGACAGCTTGGACACATTGGAGGAAGAACGCGACGTCGCCAAGGCTCATTCCGCATTCTATCAGCAGCAGGCCCGAAGATATCAAAGCAGAGAAGTACGGGCCAAGACTTACAACGTTGGTGAACTAGTTCTACGCCTGCCGGACAAGAAAAAGGACAAGCTCAATCCCAAATGGGAGGGTCCCTTCATTATCGATCAAGTCCTGACCGGCGGAGCATACCGTCTACGAAATGCGTCGGATAACCGACTCGAGCCGAACCCATGGAACGCAGCCCGCCTCCGACGATTCTATGCCTAGCGCCGGACTAAGAGTTCGTCCCCTTCCCCCGTCCAAAGTTTTACACTTCGGCTGTCTTTTGTTTCTCTTTTCATACCTTTTTATTCACAAGCCCTTACGGGCCTATTTTCACATTTTTCGCATACACGTGATGTGCCATCCGCACTCATTATTCCTGGGGGCTTCTTTTACAGAAGCTCAATTATAAGGGTTTCACACCCAGAACATGTGTCAAGCTTCCACATGTACCTTTTACTCACCATTATATGCATCGATATGACTTAAGTTTTGGCCAAGCTGGGTTGCCTGGCTCTTGTGCTTACCCCTACGTTCCCGATTGTTCAGCTAGGAGGTTAAGGGAGCACCTCTGCGATTGTTACTGCCGGGTCAGCCGGATGTGTACCTCAGACTGGGTGAAGGCGAAAGCTAGCGTTCTTAAGGGAATATTCGGTCGGTGACTTAAAAGATGACTTTTTACCTATTTATTTATCCGCCCCCAGATGTTTTTCTGCTTTCTTTGCAGTCTGGACATGCACTTTAGGGCATGCCTCCCAGGGAAAGGAAACCTTAACGGAACTATTCTCCCTGGAAGATGTTTCTTACTAACCATGTAATATAACATAACTAGTTGGGCACTTGTCTGATAAAGCACTAATGACCCCTACGCCTGGTCTCCATGCATACCACGGTTGTTTCTTAACCAAAGAGGTATTCGGACACACTCCGGACTCTAGGGTCCCGAGGTTGAAGCGAAAAGGTCGGCAAAGACAAACGATCTACAATCCGGCTAGAAGGCATTTCACATGTCACTTTAAAGGAAAACATACATTGTCAAATTTACTGATTGTATTCCTCCTCAATCCCGTCTAACAGGCTGTCTAACTTACAGTCCCGTTGGGAAAATTTAGCAGCCAACTCTACTTGGCTGTATACTAAACTCACAGGGATCTCCTTCCCATCGGGCCCCACCGGTCCAACTTCGGCCATGTGGTTGGGATCCGCCTTCTTGTAACGCGTCTTCACCATGGCCCAAGCCTCCCTGGCACCTTGACGGCAAGCCGAAATCTTCCATAAACGGAAGCGCTGCCGCACTCCCCGAAGCTTCTCCGCAAGCTCCCCAAGGCCCTCGGGTAGGGAGAAGGCTGGCCATAAAGCCTGGACGACGCCGCTCATTGCCTGCCGAACTCGTTCGAGCAGTTGCAACAGCTCGGGAAGTTGATCACCCGTTGATATGGGCATCTCCTCTGCAGGGCGACCTGTGAGTATACCTACAAGACATATTATGTCAATTGACTTCCTCGCCGAACTCTTCTTTTCAAAAGAGTCCGCTTAAGCACTTACTATAAATGCCACAACGAAGCCGCTGATTCTCCTTAACAGAGCTGGACAGCCCGGCTTGAGCGCCTTTCAGCTCTTCTCCGAGCTTGGCGTTGGCATCTTGGAGCTTGTTCCTTTCTTGCTGCACCCTATTCAGCACCCTCTCGCCGGCCTTTAGCTGGCGCAGTAACTCTTGCCTGTCCGGATCTTGTCCGGCGGCACCTGCAATGTCACTATTAGACTTGCGCGCAGGCCGCACAGTGCTTATATTTATTAATAAAAATGTGTTACCAGGAGGGGTCTCTGCGTCTCCTCCTGCGGCAGCAAGTGCGGCCTCCAGTTGGGCCTTGCATTCTTGCAGCTCCTGAGACAGCTCGGCATTCTTCTCGGTAAGAGCCTGCGTTTCAAATGATCCTTAAATCAGTTAACATAACTACTTTAAGTCTCGGGGGCTACTGGTATATATAACCATTAAAAATCCTTTACCCGTATGTCTTTCACATACTGCTCCGTGGCTCTGGTAAAACCATCTTGAGCGGCACGGAGATGTGCGTCCCCTGCGTTAAAGGCGTCCAATGCCTCAGGGGAGAAGCATGCTTCACGAAATATTGTCCGGCGGCGCCTATGGTTCATGGCGCTCTCCACCTCAGACTTGGTGGCGGACAGTCTGTCGGTGTCCTCCGTTGGAGAAGGATCCGGCCCGCGTCTTGCGCTTGCCTCCCGCTCCAGGCCGGGCGCTGGAGCCTGGCCGGTGTAGGTTGGGTCAGCAACTTCCGTGCCCGCAGTCCGGCGAGCGCTTTTTCTCCTATAAAGATCATGAGCACTCAGACGCTTCCTAGGAACGTTGCTCTGAAAATTCAAATACGAGCTATACCTTTGCGGCGACGTTTCCATCCGCACCGCGCTCCTTTTCTGCCTGCTGGTCCGGACTGACCTCTGTTGGTCAGCTGCCGCGGGCTCGGCTTCCCGCCGTGAAGGCGCTTCCTGTAAAATACCATCGTTCGCGAAGGTTAGAAATGGGCAAGGAAGAGATAATGGTGTCCGGACCTCGGTCACAGTCACCTGGGAAGCCGGATACAGTCCGGGGTAGTCCGCCGTGATGGCGACCAAAGCATTGTCCATGCTGAGCTGGTGAAATGCCCCGTCGATCAGCTCCACCTTGATGTCCGGATCCTCTTCGGAGGCCGGATCCAGGGATCTTTCTGGATCCTCGGGTTGCGGAGCAGGACTTACCATGTCCTCCACAGTCCAGCGTAGATCCTGCGCCGAAGACATAATGTAAGAAGCCTAAGCTTCGAAAGCATGGGTTGAGCCCTTAGAAGTGTTCGCTTACCCATCCTCTAGGGTTGTTCATGGAAAACCCATTTAAAGGGTTCGTTCAAAGGAAGTCCTCCTTCTCCCCCTTGTACAGACTGGACAGGATCTTCACCAGGTCCTCGGTCGAATCTGGCCCTTTGCGGCCATGACGGGTAGCATCGTCTTCCCCGTTGAAATTCCACATAGGGTGGCCTCTATATTGCAATGGCTGTACCCCCCGCGTGATGCATATCGCCATGACTCCAATCATGGTCAACCCAGAATGGGCGAGCAATCTTATTCGGCCCATCAAGTAATGGACGCTCTTGTCTTCCTCCAAACGGGGGCTCCGTGGGCGCCAGCTGAGGCGTTTCTTCAGAGGAGCAGCACTAAACTCCGGGAGGCCAATCCGGACTGGGTCCGGCAGCGGAGCGTCTCCTATGTAAAACCACTCTGAAGGCCAGTCTTCGGACGCCTTCTTGGGAGCACCGGATGGGTATCCGGTCCCGGCGATGCGCCATATTTCGGCGCCGCCCACTTGATATATGGACCCCTCATGAGAACGGGGTACGAGGCAGAACAACCTCTTCCACAATGCAAAATGGGGCTCAATGCCTAGGAACAGCTCGCAAAGAGCTACGTAGCCCGCGATATGCAGGACAGAGGCGGGTGTGAGGTGGTGGAGCTGGAGTCCGTAGAACTCCAGGAGCCCGCGAAGGAATGGATGTATTGGGAATCCGAGTCCCCTTATCAGATAAGGGACGAAGCATACTCGCTCCCCCTTATTGGGGCTTGGGGTAGCCTCCGCTTGCCTCCCACCTTGATAAGTGACCAGCCCGGCTCGAACCGGGACCATGAAGGCTGGAGGGAGGTATCCCCCCGCTTGGAGCTTCACTAGCTCGTTGTGCGGAATAGAGCACCTCCTCCAATCCCCTGGCGGTGGGCTGGGAGCGCGAGAAGAGGAGCCGCGTCGACACTCCATGATGGAATGGATTTTTAGGTCAAAGGCGCTCCGATGAAGTATTCGCGGGAGGAAGATGGTGTGGTTTGGATCTTGATTTTCGCCTCTTTTGTAGGCGGGTGACTCGCACGACTAGGGGGTGAAACGTAAAAGACACCCTGGCTTTTCGCATTCGTGCGACGCGTGGTAAAGGGCCATTATTTGGCGAAGAAGCCGAGGAACACAGTATTTATGATGAAGCCGGACACTGTTCGGCAGGTACATGGAACTTGAAGAGAGAACCCGCCTTGCAACGCCGAAGACTATATACGCGCTGGATTTATCGTCATTGAAGCCCGGTTCGGGGGCTACTGAGGGAGTCCTGGACTAGGGGGTGTCCGGACAGCCGGACTATCATCATCCGCCGGAATCCAAGACTACGAAGATACAAGATTGAAGACTCCGTCCCGTGTCCGGATGTGACTTTCCTTGGCGTGGAAGGCAAGCTTGGCGATACGGATATGTAGATCTCCTACCATTGTAACCGACTCTGTGTAACCCTAGCCTCCTCCGGTGTCTATATAAACCGGAGGGCTTTAGTCCGTAGGACAACATACATTATACCATAGGCTAGTGAGGGAGTCCTGGACTAGGGGGTGTCCGAACAGCCGGACTATCATCGTCCGCCAGACTCCAAGACTACGAAGATACAAGATTGAAGACTCTGTCCCGTGTCCGGATGGGACTTTCCTTGGCGTGGAAGGAAAGCTTGGCGATACGGATATGTAGATCTCCTACCATTGTAACCGACTCTGTGTAACCCTAGCCCTCTCCGGTGTCTATATAAACCGGAGGGCTTTAGTCCATAGGACAACATACATTACAACAATCATACCATAGGCTAGCTTCTAGGGTTTAGCCTCCTTGATCTCGTGGTAGATCCACTCTTGTACTACCCATATCATCAATATTAATCAAGCAGGACGTAGGGTTTTACCTCCATCAAGAGGGCTCGAACCTGGGTAAAAACATCGTGTCCCTCGTTCCTGTTACCATCCGCCTAGACGCACAGTTCGGGACCCCCTACCCGAGATCCGCCGGTTTTGACACCGACATTGGTGCTTTCATTGAGAGTTCCTCTGTGTCGTCACCGATAGGCTTGATGGCATTTTCAACCAACAACGCTGTCCAGGGTGAGACTTTTCTCCCGGATAGATCTTCGTATTCGGCGGCTTCGCACTGCGGGCTAATTCACTTGGCCATCTGGAGCAGATCGAAAGCTACGCCCCTGGCCGTCAGGTCAGATTCGGAAGCCTAAACTTCACGGCCGATGTCCGCGGAGACTTGATCTTCGACGGACTCGAGCCACAGCCAAGCGCGCCGCACTGTGACGACGGGCATGATCTAGCTCTGCCACCAAACAGTGCCTTGGTGGCCGCACACGAATCCGCTTCGGCCATCAGTCCGGAGTCGATCGCCCAGATCGAGGGCCGGTGGATAGACGCCGCCCCGGGGGCTTCAACATCCACGGCGATGGAGCCAAACACTAATCTTGTCCCCTGCGAAACTCGTGATTCCGAGGCGCCGGACACCTTGCCGGACTCCGAACCTCCCGCGCCCCTACCAATCGATTCGGATTGGGCACCGGTTATGGAATTCACCGCCACGGACATTGATAGAGGCTAAGGGTGTCCCGATCTTTCGATGAGATGATAACTATTGATTTGGTGAAGATGACTTTGACGATCCGACTACAAACGTGCACGACGTTGCGCCTTAGCAATCGCTAAACCAACTCTGAGAGGTTATTGACCACGCCGGAGCACAATCAACCTGACCACGAAGGTCTATTCCTGCAAGCAATCGAAGAACAAGCAAGAATATGATAAAAGCAATCTGAATATTGCAAGTATATATGAAGTATTGATAAAGGTGGGGATCCGAAAAGTGGTCTTGGTCTGGTCGTTGGACACAAACGAAGCACACGAAGTTGCAATGGCTAACTTTTAACTAAACAAATCCCAAGGAAAAGCTACTAGATGGATCTACTTATATAGGAGCAAGGGGTGGCGGCCAAGGAGGTGGGAGGACGTCCCAAGGCAGCCTAAAACGAAATCTAGGTCGTACAAGGCCAATGGGCCCAAGTGGAGGTGATGTAACACCTTTGGACTTGTAGTTTGACTCGGATTCTGCTGCAGCATCAGATTGTTTCGTCCACAACTCAACGCTCCGGACGAATTTGAAGGTGATTCCAATTGGGTTGGAAAGTGCACGAAATCTAGTTTCCAACAAAAAAAAATCACCCAATTCGGAGTCCGTATGAAAAACTTGTGTGCGTTTTGAGTCAGGTACGTCTGTGCAGTCCGAATCTGAATCCAGAACGTGAGAGACTTGGACTCTATCTTCTCTTGGGCCAAAAGTGACGTGAGAGAACTTTTTGGACAGCAAATAAACATCTCTTTCTTCCTTATCTTCATATATGGATTGTACAAATGTCCCATACACCTGCAATTAGACAAAACACAAAAGTGTGTGAAGTATTTTTGTTCTGGATAACATAAATAGATTATTGAATAGTTTGCACTAGAAATCACCTGACAAATATGCATATATGCAATATTTTTGGTCATATCCAAGGTAGTCATCATCCTCCCCTTCTTGAAAATAAAGCCGTCCTCGGCGTTGCTTAATCTGAAATGTGGCTAACAAAAGAGACAAGGTGTACATGTTGTATATGTATATGTCATCCATTTTTACTTCCCTTGATTTTTGCATATATGACACATGAATAGATGAGTAACTTTCATAGTTCATAAAATCTAAAGCCAAAAAATTAGCACAAGAAGTAGAAGGCATGAAAATATTGCAACTCAGTTTGCACATATAAGTGAAGCTCTTATTCATTTCAAAAGACTGACAATGTTCATCATTAAACCATCCCAACATTGGTGAATAAACCTTACTTGCATCAAATTTACATGCTACAACATGCTTAAATAAGCAAACATGCAATAAGTCATTCAACACAGAATCATCACCAAGATTAGAGGTCATATCAAAATGATTAAACATTGGTTCTTTTGCATCAATAGTTAATTCAATGGGTGCACTCAAAATTGTTGGTATTTCAGTTGTTTGATCACATGGCAAAGTCAAATTATCAACGTAGTCCTCTAAAATAGGTGGTGTGATCAAAGTAGTGGGTAGCTCATCAGATGGTGCATTCAAATTGACAAGGCATTCATCATTCTCATGTAGAGATGGAAGATCAGTACCTTTGTCATTACCTCTTATGATCAACTCAGATGACGTAACCACTCTCGGGGGCGATGTGTCACATGGTGGAGGTGATGTAGTCCTGACAACAACGGATGTGGTTGTCATAGTATGCCTAGTAGTTGAAGGAACAATCATATCAACTCTTGGAATGTGCACCATGCGCTTGTTCTCCTCGTGGCCAACACGTCGTTTTATTTCCTGTTCAGCTTTGCAAGCAAGATGAAACAAATGGTCCATAGGATAACACTCTTCATGAATTAGTATCTCTTGAATATCACGCTTTAATCCTCCCCAAAATCTATCCATAAAATCATCTTCACTTTCTTCTAAAGAGGAATGCAACAAGGTAGTTTGTAAATCATCATAATATTTTGTTACAGTTTCACTACCTTGTTTTAAGTGTTGCAACTTCTTAATCATGTCACGAGTATAATAAGCAGGGACGAAAGTATGTCGCATGGCAAGTTTCAAATCATCCCAAGTAGTAGGTATATATAATCAGGGTGTAACCGACAACATTCACTCCACCAAACCAAAGCATAACCAGTGAAAGAACCAACCGCAACCTTAACCTTTTTATGTTCATCGAAATTATGGGAAGCAAATATATTTTTTATGTCGAACTCCCATTCAATATATAAAGCAGGTGTAAAACGGCCATTAAATGGTGGTATAGATACATTAACCTGATCATGTGCATTTGGATGTTTGTGCACCTCTCGTGACGGTTGTGGTATTTGCAAAGGTGGTGGCACGTCTCCCGCGATCGACAAAGCCCATGAATTGACTCTGGATCCTGTCATGATTAGTAGAACAAGAAACAAAACCCAAAAATAATGTTCCTATAACTACTAGGATGTGGTGGTAAAACGCTCACAGTAAAGCAAATATCAATGTCTTACAAGTTCTTACCATGCAGCAGGCGGTGATCGGCAACCAGCGGTGTCAAGTAACTCCGAATACTGAGTAAAGCGATTGCCAGGGGAGCGTACGTATACACGGTGTAGAAATATGTGGAGCTGGGTTGGCTATATATGGTAGCAAAAGATTAGCAATAATCAATTCAAAGATGCAATGTTGAATAAACGCTCAACGACGGTACTGTGCTGGTCCTAGGCTAGACCGGACTAGAGACGCGAGCCTAGAACACTAATGAGGTCACGGCGTAGCACAACTAGCATCAATGAAGGATAGTAAGTAGCTCTTGACAGCAAGATATAAGTGAAGATCACAACAGCAGTGAAGATAATGATGAAAAACAACTGCCAAGCAGGATATACAACAACTTTGTCTCCAACTTTCCTCTGAAAAAGTTTGTGCCGATTTTTTTGTTTTTTTTTCTCCTTTTTTCTCTGACTTTTTTTTCTCTTTTTTTTCTCGTTTTTTTCTCTCTTTTTTTTCTCCCACTTTCCAAAACAAACTAGATAAGACGCAGATTGGATCAAGCGAAGATGTGAACGATCTCAACTATTATTATGACAATGAATGGTGGGTAGCACGTGGTAGAAATTGATGGATGGGTGGTGGACAGCGGAAGAGATAATGATGCAGCGGTGGCGTGACTAATGTGAACAGAACTCGAAACTCTAAACGAACTAGACACTAAGACCAGCAACTCGACACGACGATGCAACCGATAATTCAACTATGCAAGCAATGAAAAGAAAATTGCAAAGGCTCAGACTGGCTTGGACCAAGGATGAATAGATCTAACTCTTTTTTGTGGCTTTTTCTTGGACAATAGGTAAGAAAATAAATCTAAACTAGGAAAACTGAAAATTCTCACCGAGCAACCTGAAAACTGATACCACTTGATAGAGGCAAAGGGGTGTCCCGATCTTTCGATGAGATGATAACTATCGATTTGGTGAAGATGACTTTGACGATCTGACTACAAACGTGCACGACGTTGCGCCTTAGCAATCGCTAAACCAACTCTGAGAGGTTATTGACCACGCCGGAGCACAATCAACCTGACCACGAAGGTCTATTCCTGCAAGCAATCGAAGAACAAGCAAGAATATGATAAAAGCAATCTGAATATTGCGAGTATATATGAAGTATTGATAAAGGTGGGGATCCGAAAAGTGGTCTTGGTCTGGTCGTTGGACACAAACGAAGCACACGAAGTTGCAATGGCTAACTTTTAACTAAACAAATCCCGAGGAAAAGCTACTAGATGGATCTACTTATATAGGAGCAAGGGGTGGCGGCCAAGGAGGTGGGAGGACGTCCCAAGGCAGCCTAAAACGAAATCTAGGTCGTACAAGGCCAATGGGCCCAAGTGGAGGTGATGTAACACCTTTGGACTTGTAGTTTGACTCGGATTCTGCTGCAGCATCAGATTGTTTCGTCCACAACTCAACGCTCCGGACGAATTTGAAGGAGATTCCAATTGGGTTGGAAAGTGCACGAAATCTAGTTTCCAACAAAAAAAAAATCACCCAATTCGGAGTCCGTATGAAAAACTTGTGTGCGTTTTGAGTCAGGTACGTCTGTGCAGTCCGAATCTGAATCCAGAACGTGAGAGACTTGGACTCTATCTTCTCTTGGGCCAAAAGTGACGTGAGAGAACTTTTTGGACAGCAAATAAACATCTCTTTCTTCCTTATCTTCATATATGGATTGTACAAATGTCCCATACACCTGCAATTAGACAAAACACAAAAGTGTGTGAAGTATTTTTGTTCTGGATAACATAAATAGATTATTGAATAGTTTGCACTAGAAATCACCTGACAAATATGCATATATGCAATATTTTTGGTCATATCCAAAGTAGTCATGTCCTCATCAGACATCTTCCAATACTCGCCTTTTGGCGATATCCTGAATTCACTAAAGCATCTCTCGTTATCAGGAGAGTCCTGGCCGGACTATGGCCAGGATGGTTGGGGTACGGACGACGAAGAAATTCAGAGCCCACCCACCACCCACTTTGTAGCCACTGTCGACGATCTAACCGACATGCTAGACTACGACTCCGACGACATCGACGCTATGGATGACGATGCCGGAGACGAACAGGAACCAGCGCCTACAGGGCACTGGAAGACCACCTCGTCGTACGACATATATATGGTGGACACCCCAAAAGACGAGGACGGCGAAGAAGCAGCGGAGGCAGACTCTTTAAAGAAGCAGCCCAAACGCCAGCGTCAGCGGCGCCGCTCTAAATCCCGCCACAGCAAGAATGGAGATTCCGGCACAGGAGATAATAATACTCCAGAGAGTGCCGAAGACAATCCCCTCCAGCAAGACTCAACGCAGGAGGATGCAGAAGCAAGCCCTCACGAGAGGGCGGCAGACGAAGAGGTTGAGGATCATAACTATATGCCTCCCTCCGAAGACGAAGCAAGCCTCAACGATGATGAATTCGTCGTACCTGAGGATCCCGTCGAACAAGAGCGCTTCAAGGGCAGGCTTATCGCCACAGCAAACAGCCTAAAGAAAAAGTAGCAACAGCTTCAAGCCGATCAGGACCTGCTGGCCGATCGATGGACCGAGGTCCTCACGGCCGAAGAGTATAAACTCGAACGCCCCTCCAAAAGTTACCCAAGATGCAAGCTGCTCCCCCGATTAGAGGAGGAAGCATACATACCTCCATCACCAGCGCACGATATGGCTGACCGACCACCCCGTGGTCGTGACAGAGAGGCATCCAGGCCCCCAACCAAGACCGTACCCCGGGATCGCTCCAAAAGTACGAAGCCAAGAGGGAACGCGCCGGACTTGCGAGACATATTGGAGGACAAAGCAAGGCAATCCAGATCCATCTACGGATCACGTGGGCGCCCCACGACCCATGACGAATACCGTCGCGCCGGATACAATAAACCCGGCCGGGCCGAACATAGCATGCTTCGCTCTCTCGAGCTGCGTCGCGATATTGCTCAATACAGAGGCTCCGCACACCCGCTATGCTTCACTGACGAAGTAATGGATCATCAGATCCCCGAAGGGTTTAAACCCGTAAACATCGAATCTTACGATGGCACAATAGACCCCGCGGTTTGGATCGAAGACTATCTTCTCCACATCCATATGGCCCGCGGCGACGATCTCCATGCCATCAAGTATCTCCCACTCAAGCTTAAAGGACAAGCTCCGCATTGGCTAAACAGCTTGCCCGCAGAGTCAATTGGGTGCTGGGAAGACCTGGAAGCCGCATTCCTCGACAACTTCCAGGGCACGTATGTGCGACCACCAGACGCCGATGACCTAAGCCACATTATTCAGCAGCCAGACGAATCGGCCAGACAATTCTGGACACGGTTCTTGACAAAGAAAAACCAAATCATCGACTGTCCGGATGAAGAGGCCCTTGCAGCCTTCAAACATAACATCCGGGACGAATGGCTAGCCCGGCACCTGGGGCAGGAAAAGCCGAAATCCATGGCATCCCTCACATCGTTAATGACCCGCTTTTGCGCGGGAGAGGACAGCTGGCTAGCCCGCAACAACAATCTCCGTAAAAATTCTGGCAGTCCAGATACTAAGGACAACAACGGCAGGTCATGTCGAAACAAAAACAAACGCCGCATTAACGGCAATGATAAGGAGGATACGGCAGTCAACGCCGGATTCCGAGGCTCTAAACCCGGTCAGCGGAAGAAGCCATTCAAAAGAACCACTCCGGGTCCGTCCAATCTGGACCGAATACTCGACCGCTTATGCCAGATACATGGCACCTCTGAAAAGCCAGCTAACCACACTAATAGAGATTGCTGGGTGTTCAAGCAGGCCGGCAAGTTAATTGCCGAAAACAATGACAAGGGGCTAAACAGCGACGACGAGGAAGAGACCCGACCGCCGAACAATAGAGGACAGAAGGGTTTTCCCCCACAAGTGCGGACGGTGAATATGATATACGCGACCCACATACCCAAGAGGGAGAGGAAACGCGCACTAAGGGACGTCTATGCGATGGAGCCAGTCGCCTCGAAGTTCAATCCATGGTCCTCTTGTCCGATCACTTTCGATCGAAGAGACCATCTGACCAGCATACGCCATGGCGGATTCGCCACATTGGTTTTAGACCCAATCGTCGATGGATTTCACCTCACGAGAGTCCTGATGGACGGCGGCAGTAGCCTGAACCTGCTTTATCAGGATACAGTGCGCAAAATGGGCATAGACCCATCAAGGATTAAACCTACAAAGACAACCTTTAAAGGTGTCATACCAGGAGTGGAAGCCAACTGTACAGGCTCAGTCACACTGGAAGTGGTCTTCGGATCCCCGGATAATTTTCGGAGCGAAGAGTTAATCTTCGACATAGTCCCGTTTCGCAGCGGCTATCACGCTCTGCTCGGACGAACCGCGTTTGCAAAATTCAACGCGGTGCCGCATTATGCATACCTAAAGCTCAAGATGCCAGGACCTCGTGGAGTCATCACGGTCAATGGGAATACAGAACACTCCCTCCGAACGGAGGAACGTACAGCGGCTCTCGCGGCAGAAGTACAGAACAGCCTTTTAAGGCAATTCTCGAGTCCGGCCGCTAAAAGGCCGGAGACAGCAAAACGCGCCCGGAGCAATGCTAACCAAGACCACCTGGCGCGATCAGAGCACGCGTAGCAATGCGGCCCCAACCCTCGCCCGCGCATGATCGCAAGAATAACACTCCGCGTACATCATTACGCTTTGGAGATACCATGGGCAGAGGGGAAGGGGCACGATCGCAACGGACCCAGAGTGCGGTTCGACCACACCGGGGGCTCGCAAGTGTGCCCCCCTTTTTTTATTTTTTATTTCCCTTCTTTGTGTACACAGGACTCCGTTAACCAGAGGCCCTGTCCGGCGATGAACCTGCCGAACTCATGATGCAACAGTCAGGGACGAAAGAAGGCTGCGACGAACACTCAGGTGGTCTCAATTACGAGCATTAAATTCGATTATATACACCAAGTCTGCAGCTCACCCCTGAAGGGGGACATGTTTACTTAGTCCAAATCCCTTGCTTACCGCACTATTTGTATCAATCCGCACTCATAGCAGATTTCCTTTAATAAATAATGCAGCACTTTTCGACTGCAATTACATCACCTTTTTATTTATATGTTCATTACATGACATCTTGCACCCGTATATTTTGGTACGGCCGAATACGCCAGGGGCTTCTGTTCCCCAAATTATGGTGTGATAAAGTCCGAACACTTTCATAAGTGCGGCACCCCGAACTTATAGCATTATATGAATCAGCTCCGAATCATGTCTTGGGTCAATAGTTGGGTTTGCCCGGCTCCCACGTTTTGGTGCCTTACGTTCCGTTCTGTCGGCTAAGGTGGCACTGGGAGAACCACTGCGATTGCGCCCCGGTTGAGCCGGGCGAGCGCCTCAGTGGAGAAAGCTAAAACTGACTAGCATGATAAGGCGAGAGACTGGTCGCTGTTTGAGAGGTTTTTTCGGGTCCTTAAAGACTCACACCGCTTCGAGCGAAGTTCCGGACAATGTCCGACGAAGGCGTGGATAGCGCCCCGGATTCGGTCTTCCGAATACCAGGGGCTTTGCCGAAATTTAAAATTATAGAATTCTATGGCTAAGTGAGAGTGTTCAAGCATTATAAGTCCGGTTGCCTTGTTCGTTGTGTTGAGCGCCTCCCTAGATGGACCCAAAAATGGGAACAAGAGTGCTCAAGTTTATCCCGAACACCCCAGCACTCGTGGCTTGGGGGCTGAAGCCAACGACTTGCCATCTCTCAGATTTTATAACCGGACGCACAGAAGGTAATGTTTTAAATTAAACAAGCGTTGCTTAAATGCGCACGTGAACAAAGTTTCAGCGCGCAGGATAATACATAACGAGTTTACTCAAAGATTACATTTCGGGGGCACTCATCCGCAATATCGCGGGCTCCCTTCAGGACAGTTTTATAATGCATCTCGGGCGTGCGATACTCCTTGCCCGGTGGTGGTGTGATGAGGACATGACTACCTTGGATATGACCAAAAATATTGCATATATGCATATTTGTCAGGTGATTCCTAGTGCAAACTATTCAATAATCTATTTATGTTATCCAGAACAAAAATACTTCACACACTTTTGTGTTTTGTCTAACTGCAGGTGTATGGGACATTTGTACAATCCACATATGAAGATAAGGAAGAAAGAGATGTTTATTTGCTGTCCAAAAAGTTCTCTCACGTCACTTTTGGCCCAAGAGAAGATAGAGTCCAAGTCTCTCACGTTCTGGATTCAGATTCGGACTGCACAGACGTACCTGACTCAAAACGCACAGAAGTTTTTCATACGGACTCCGAATTGGGTGATTCTTTTTTTGTTGGAAACTAGATTTCGTGCACTTTCCAACCCAATTGGAATCACCTTCAAATTCGTCCGGAGCGTTGAGTTGTGGACGAAACAATCTGATGCTGCAGCAGAATCTGAGTCAAACTACAAGTCCAAAGGTGTTACATCATCTCCACTTGGGCCCATTGGCCTTGTACGACCTAGATTTAGTTTTAGGCTGCCTTGGGACGTCCTCCCACCTCCTTGGCCGCCACCCCTTGCTCCTATATAAGTAGGTCCATCTAGTAGCTTTTCCTTGGGATTTGTTTAGTTAAAAGTTAGCCATTGCAACTTCGTGTACTTCGTTTGTGTCCAACGGCCAGACCAAGACCGCTTACGGATCCCCACCTTTATCAATACTTCATATATACTCGCAATATTCAGATTGCTTTTATCATATTTCTTGCTTGTTCTTCGTTTGCTCGCAGGAAACAGACCCTCGTGGTCAGGTTGATCGTGCTCCGACGTGGTCAATAACCTCTCGGAGTTGGTTTAGCGATTGCTAAGGCGCGACGTCCTCGCACGTTCGTAGTCGGATCGTCAAAGTCGACTTCCACCAAAGCGATATCCATCATCTCATCGAAAGACGGGACACCTTAGCCTCTATTGATAGAGGCGGGGGTGTCCCGATCTTTCGATGAGATGATATCTATCGATTTGGTGAAGATGACTTTGACGATCCGACTACAAACGTGCACGACGTTGCGCCTTAGCAATCACTAAACCAACTCTGAGAGGTTATTGACCTCGCCGGAGCACAATCAACCTGACCACGAAGGTCTATTCCTGCAAGCAATCGAAGAACAAGCAAGAATATGATAAAAGCAATCTGAATATTGCGAGTATATATGAAGTATTGATAAAGGTGGGGATCCAAAAAGTGGTCTTGGTCTGGTCGTTGGACACAAACGAAGCACACGAAGTTGCAATGGCTAACTTTTAACTAAACAAATCCCCAAGGAAAAGCTACTAGATGGATCTACTTATATAGGAGCAAGGGGTGGCGGCCAAGGAGGTGGGAGGAAGTCCCAAGGCAGCCTAAAACTAAATCTAGGTCGTACAAGGCCAATGGGCCCAAGTGGAGGTGATGTAACACCTTTGGACTTGTAGTTTGACTCGAATTCTGCTGCAGCATCAGATTGTTTCATCCACAACTCAACGCTCCGGACGAATTTGAAGGTGATTCCAATTGGGTTGGAAAGTGCACGAAATCTAGTTTCCAACAAAAAAAGAATCACCCAATTCGGAGTCCGTATGAAAAACTTGTGTGCGTTTTGAGTCAGGTATGTCTGTGCAGTCCGAATCTGAATCCAGAACGTGAGAGACTTGGACTCTATCTTCTCTTGGGCCAAAAGTGACGTGAGAGAACTTTTTGGACAGCAAATAAACATCTCTTTCTTCCTTATCTTCATATGTGGATTGTACAAATGTCCCATACACCTGCAATTAGACAAAACACAAAAGTGTGTGAAGTATTTTTGTTCTGGATAACATAAATAGATTATTGAATAGTTTGCACTAGAAATCACCTGACAAATATGCATATATGCAATATTTTTGGTCATATCCAAGGTAGTCATGTCCTCATCATCCTCCCCTTCTTGAAAATAAAGCCGTCCTCGGCGTTGCTTAATCTGAAATGTGGCTAACAAAAGAGACAAGGTGTACATGTTGTATATGTATATGTCATCCATTTTTACTTCCCTTGATTTTTGCATATATGACACATGAATAGATGAGTAACTTGCATAGTTCATAAAATCTAAAGCCAAAAAATTAGCACAAGAAGTAGAAGGCATGAAAATATTGCAACTCAGTTTGCACATATAAGTGAAGCTCTTATTCATTTCAAAAGATTGACAATGTTCATCATTAAACCATCCCAACATTGGTGAATAAACCTTACTTGCATCAAATTTACATGCTACAACATGCTTAAATAAGCAAACATGCAATAAGTCATTCAACACAGAATCATCAACAAGATTAGAGGTCATATCAAAATGATTAAACATTGTTTCTTTTGCATCAATAGTTAATTCAATGGGTGCACTCAAAATTGTTGGTATTTCAGTTGTTTGATCACATGGCAAAGTCAAATTATCAACGTAGTCCTCTAAAATAGGTGGTGTGATCAAAGTAGTGGGTATCTCATCAGATGGTGCATTCAAATTGACAAGGCATTCATCATTCTCATGTAGAGATGGAAGATCAGTACCTTTGTCATTACCTCTTATGATCAACTCAGATGATGTAGCCACTCTCGGGGGCGATGTGTCACATGGTGGAGGTGATGTAGTCCTGACAACAACGGATGTGGTTGTCATAGTATGCCTAGTAGTTGAAGGAACAATCATATCAACTCTTGGAATGTGCACCGTGCGCTTGTTCTCCTTGTGGCCAACTCGTCGTTTTATTTCCTGTTCAGCTTTGCAAGCAAGATGAAACAAATGGTCCATAGGATAACACTCTTCATGAATTAGTATCTCTTGAATATCACGGTTTAATCCTCCCCAAAATCTATCCATAAAATCATCTTCACTTTCTTCTAAAGAGGAATGCAACAAGGTAGTTTGTAAATCATCATAATATTTTGTTACAGTTTCACTACCTTGTTTTAAGTATTGCAACTTCTTAATCATGTCACGAGTATAATAAGCAGGGACGAAAGTATGTCGCATGGCAAGTTTCAAATCATCCCAAGTAGTAGGTATATAATCAGGGTGTAACCGACAATATTCACTCCACCAAACCAATGCATAATCAGTGAAAGAACCAACCGCAACCTTAACCTTTTTATGTTCATCGAAATTATGGGAAGCAAATATATTTTTTATGTCGAACTCCCATTCAATATATAAAGCAGGTTTAAAACGGCCATTAAATGGTGGTATAGATACATTAACCTGATCATGTGCATTTGGATGTTTGCGCACCTCTCGTGACGGTTGTGGTATTTGCAAAGGTGGTGGCACGTCTCCCGCGATCGACAAAGCCGATGAATTGACTCTGGATCCTGTCATGATTAGTAGAACAAGAAACAAAACCCAAAAATAATGTTCCTATAACTACTAGGATGTGGTGGTAAAACGCTCACAGTAAAGCAAATATCAATGTCTTACAAGTTCTTACCATGCAGCAGGCGGTGATCGGCAACCAGCGGTGTCAAGTAACTCCGAATATTGAGTAAAGCGATTGCCAGGGGAGCGTATGTATACACGGTGTAGAAATATGTGGAGCTGGGTTGGCTATATATGGTAGCAAAAGATTAGCAATAATCAATTCAAAGATGCAATGTTGAATAAACGCTCAACGACGGTACTGTGCTGGTCCTAGGCTAGACCGGACTAGAGACGCGAGCCTAGAACACTAATGAGGTCACGGCGTAGCACAACTAGCATCAATGAAGGATACTAAGTAGCTCTTGACAGCAAGATATAAGTGAAGATCACAACGGCAGTGAAGATAATGATGAAAAACAACTGCCAAGCAGGATATACAACAACTTTGTCTCCAACTTTCCTCTGAAAAAGTTTGTGCCGATTTTTTTGATTTTTTTTCTCCTTTTTTTTCTCTGACTTTTTTTTTCTCTTTTTTTTCTCTCGTTTTTTTTCTCTCGTTTTTTCTCTCTCTTTTTTTCTCCCTCTTTCCAAAACAAACTAGATAAGATGCAGATTGGATCAAGTGAAGATGTGAACGATCTCAACTATTATTATGACAATGAATGGTGGGTAGCACGTGGTGGAAATTGATGGATGGGTGGTGGATAGCGGAAGAGATAATGATGCAGCGGTGGCGTGACTAATGTGAACAGAACTCGAAACTCTAAACGAACTAGACACTAAGACCAGCAACTCGACACGACAATGCAACCGATAATTCAACTATGCAAGCAATGAAAAGAAAATTGCAAAGGCTCAGACTGTCTGGGATATGATGAAATAATCTAACTTTTTTGTGGCTTTTTTTGTGGACTATAGGTAAGAAGAACAAACTCGATCTAAACTACGAAAAACTGTAAAATCTCACCGAGCAACCTGAAAACTGATACCACTTGATAGTGGCGGGGGTGTCCCGATCTTTCGATGAGATGATATCTATCGATTTGGTGAAGATGACTTTGACGATCCGACTACAAACGTGCACAACGTTGCGCCTTAGCAATCACTAAATCAACTCTGAGAGGTTATTGACCTCGCCGGAGCACAATCAACCTGACCACGAAGGTCTATTCCTGCAAGCAATCGAAGAACAAGCAAGAATATGATAAAATCAATCTGAATATTGCGAGTATATATGAAGTATTGATAAAGGTGGGGATCCAAAAAGTGGTCTTGGTCTGGTCGTTGGACACAAACGAAGCACACGAAGTTGCAATGGCTAACTTTTAACTAAACAAATCCCCAAGGAAAAGCTACTAGATGGATCTACTTATATAGGAGCAAGGGGTGGCGGCCAAGGAGGTGGGAGGAAGTCCCAAGGCAGCCTAAAACTAAATCTAGGTCGTACAAGGCCAATGGGCCCAAGTGGAGGTGATGTAACACCTTTGGACTTGTAGTTTGACTCGGATTCTGCTGCAGCATCAGATTGTTTCGTCCACAACTCAACGCTCCGGACGAATTTGAAGGTGATTCCAATTGGGTTGGAAAGTGCACGAAATCTAGTTTCCAACAAAAAAAGAATCACCCAATTCGGAGTCCGTATGAAAAACTTGTGTGCGTTTTGAGTCAGGTATGTCTGTGCAGTCCGAATCTGAATCCAGAACGTGAGAGACTTGGACTCTATCTTCTCTTGGGCCAAAAGTGACGTGAGAGAACTTTTTGGACAGCAAATAAACATCTCTTTCTTCCTTATCTTCATATGTGGATTGTACAAATGTCCCATACACCTGCAATTAGACAAAACACAAAAGTGTGTGAAGTATTTTTGTTCTGGATAACATAAATAGATTATTGAATAGTTTGCACTAGAAATCACCTGACAAATATGCATATATGCAATATTTTTGGTCATATCCAAGGTAGTCATGTCCTCATCATCTATCAAGTGGTATTAGATTTCCAGGTTGCTCGGTGAGATTTTACAGTTTTTCGTAGATTAGATCAAGTCTGTTCTTCATACCTACAGTCCACGAAAAAGCCACAAAAAAAATTAGGGTTAGTTCATCATATCCGAACCAATCAAGTGGTATCAGTTTTCAGGTTGCTCGGTGAGAATTTCCAGTTTTCCTAGATTAGATTTATTTTCTTACCTATTGTCCAAGAAAAAGCCAGAAAAAAGAGTTAGATCTATTCATCCTTGGTCCAAGCCAGTCTGAGCCTTTGCAATTTTCTTTTCATTGCTTGCATAGTTGAATTATCGGTTGCATCGTCGTGTCGAGTTGCTGGTCTTAGTGTCTAGTTCGTTTAGAGTTTCGAGTTCTGTTCACATTAGTCACGCCACCGCTGCATCATTATCTCTTCCGCTGTCCACCACCCATCCATCAATTTCCACCACGTGCTACCCACCATTCATTGTCATAATAATAGTTGAGATCGTTCACATCTTCACTTGATCCAGTCTGCATCTTATCTAGTTTGTTTTGGAAAGAGGGAGAAAAAAAAGAGAGAAAAAGAACGAGAGAAAAAAACGAGAGAAAAAAAAAGAGAAAAAAAAGTCATAGAAAAAAGAGAAAAAAAAATAAAAAAAATCGGCAGAAACTTTTTCAGAGGAAAGTTGGAGACAAAGTTGTTGTATATCCTGCTTGGCAGTTGTTTTTCATCATTATCTTCACTGCCGTTGTGATCTTCACTTATATCTTGCTGTCAAGAGCTACTTAGTATCCTTCATTGATGCTAGTTGTGCTACGTCGTGACCTCATTAGTGTTCTAGGCTCGCGTCTCTAGTCCGGTCTAGCCTAGGACCAGCACAGTACCGTCGTTGAGCGTTTATTCAACATTGCATCTTTGAATTGATTATTGCTAATCTTTTGCTACCATATATAGCCAACCCAGCTCCACATATTTCTACACCGTGTATACGTACGCTCCCCTGGCAATCGCTTTACTCAATATTCGGAGTTACTTGACACCGCTGGTTGCCGATCACCGCCTGCTGCATGGTAAGACCTTGTAAGACATTGATATTTTCTTTACTGTGAGCGTTTTACCACCACATCCTAGTAGTTATAGGAACATTATTTTTGGGTTTTGTTTCTTGTTCTACTAATCATGACAGGATCCAGAGTCAATTCATGGGCTTTGTCGATCGCGGGAGACGTGCCACCACCTTTGCAAATACCACAACCATCACGAGAGGTGCACAAACATCCAAATGCACATGATCAGGTTAATGTATCTATACCACCATTTAATGGCCGTTTTAAACCTGCTTTATATATTGAATGGGAGTTTGACATAAAAAATTGATAGAGGCAAAGGTGTCCCGTCTTTCGATGAGATGATGGATATCGCTTTGGTGGAAGTCGACTTTGACGATCCGACTACGAACGTGCGAGGACGTCGCGCCTTAGCAATCGTTAAACCAACTCCGAGAGGTTATTGACCACGCCGGAGCACGATCATCCTGACCACGAGGGTCTGTTTCCTGCGAGCAAACGAAGAACAAGCAAGAAACTGAGATTGCAATTTGGATATTGCGAATATGAGATGAAAGTTTTATTGATCAAGGTGGGGTTCTGTGACGCCTTTGTCTGGTCGTTGAACACAAACGAAGTACGCGAAGTTGCAGCTATGGCGAACTTTTAATCTAAACAAAACCCAAGGAAAAGCTACTAGATGGATCTACTTATATAGGAGCAAGGGGTGGCGGCCAAGGAGGTGGGAGGACGTCCCAAGGCAGCCTAAAACTAAATCTAGGTCGTACAAGGCCAATGGGCCCAAGTGGAGGTGATGTAACACCTTTGGACTTGTAGTTTGACTCGGATTCTGCTGCAGCATCAGATTGTTTCGTCCACAACTCAACGCTCCGGACGAATTTGAAGGTGATTCCAATTGGGTTGGAAAGTGCACGAAATCTAGTTTCCAACAAAAAAAGAATCACCCAATTCGGAGTCCGTATGAAAAACTTGTGTGCGTTTTGAGTCAGGTACGTCTGTGCAGTCCGAATCTGAATCCAGAACGTGAGAGACTTGGACTCTATCTTCTCTTGGGCCAAAAGTGACGTGAGAGAACTTTTTGGACAGCAAATAAACATCTCTTTCTTCGTTATCTTCATATGTGGATTGTACAAATGTCCCATACACCTGCAATTAGACAAAACACAAAAGTGTGTGAAGTATTTTTGTTCTGGATAACATAAATAGATTATTGAATAGTTTGCACTAGAAATCACCTGACAAATATGCATATATGCAATATTTTTGGTCATATCCAAGGTAGTCATGTCCTCATCATCCTCCCCTTCTTGAAAATAAAGCCGTCCTCGGCGTTGCTTAATCTGAAATGTGGCTAACAAAAGAGATAAGGTGTACATGTTGTATATGTATATGTCATCCATTTTTACTTCCCTTGATTTTTGCATATATGACACATGAATAGATGAGTAACTTGCATAGTTCATAAAATCTAAAGCCAAAAAATTAGCACAAGAAGTAGAAGGCATGAAAATATTGCAACTCAGTTTGCACATATAAGTGAAGCTCTTATTCATTTCAAAAGATTGACAATGTTCATCATTAAACCATCCCAACATTGGTGAATAAACCTTACTTGCATCAAATTTACATGCTACAACATGCTTAAATAAGCAAACATGCAATAAGTCATTCAACACAGAATCATCACCAAGATTAGAGGTCATATCAAAATGATTAAACATTGGTTCTTTTGCATCAATAGTTAATTCAATGGGTGCACTCAAAATTGTTGGTATTTCAGTTGTTTGATCACATGGCAAAGTCAAATTATCAACGTAGTCCTCTAAAATAGGTGGTGTGATCAAAGTAGTGGGTAGCTCATCAGATGGTGCATTCAAATTGACAAGGCATTCATCATTCTCATGTAGAGATGGAAGATCAGTACCTTTGTCATTACCTCTTATGATCAACTCAGATGATGTAGCCACTATCGGGGGCGATGTGTCACATGATGGAGGTGATGTAGTCCTGACAACAACGGATGTGGTTGTCATAGTATGCCTAGTAGTTGAAGGAACAATCATATCAACTCTTGGAATGTGCACCGTGCGCTTGTTCTCCTCGTGGCCCACACGTCGTTTTATTTCCTGTTCAGCTTTGCAAGCAAGATGAAACAAATGGTCCATAGGATAACACTCTTCATGAATTAGTACCTCTTGAATATCACGGTTTAATCCTCCCCAAAATCTATCCATAAAATCATCTTCACTTTCTTCTAAAGAGGAATGCAACAAGGTAGTTTGTAAATCATCATAATATTTTGTTACAGTTTCACTACCTTGTTTTAAATGTTGCAACTTCTTAATCATGTCACGAGTATAATAAGCAGGGACGAAAGTATGTCGCATGGCAAGTTTCAAATCATCCCAAGTAGTAGGTATATAATCAGGGTGTAACCGACAATATTCACTCCACCAAACCAAAGCATAACCAGTGAAAGAACCAACCGCAACCTTAACCTTTTTATGTTCATCGAAATTATGGGAAGCAAATATATTTTTTATGTCGAACTCCCATTCAATATATAAAGCAGGTTTAAAACGGCCATTAAATGGTGGTATAGATACATTAACCTGATCATGTGCATTTGGATGTTTGTGCACCTCTCGTGACGGTTGTGGTATTTGCAAAGGTGGTGGCACGTCTCCCGCGATCGACAAAGCCCATGAATTGACTCTGGATCCTGTCATGATTAGTAGAACAAGAAACAAAACCCAAAAATAATGTTCCTATAACTACTAGGATGTGGTGGTAAAACGCTCACAGTAAAGCAAATATCAATGTCTTACAAGTTCTTACCATGCAGCAGGCGGTGATCGGCAACCAGCGGTGTCAAGTAACTCCGAATATTGAGTAAAGCGATTGCCAGGGGAGCGTACGTATACACGGTGTAGAAATATGTGGAGCTGGGTTGGCTATATATGGTAGCAAAAGATTAGCAATAATCAATTCAAAGATGCAATGTTGAATAAACGCTCAACGATGGTACTGTGCTGGTCCTAGGCTAGACCGGACTAGAGACGCGAGCCAAGAACACTAATGAGGTCACGGCGTAGCACAACTAGCATCAATGAAGGATACTAAGTAGCTCTTGACAGCAAGATATAAGTGAAGATCACAACGGCAGTGAAGATAATGATGAAAAACAACTGCCGATTTTCCTCTGAAACTAAGCAGGATATACAACAACTTTGTCTCCAACTTTCCTCTGAAAAAGTTTGTGCCGATTTTTTTGATTTTTTTTCTCCTTTTTTTTCTCTGACTTTGTTTTTCTCTTTTTTTTCTCTCGTTTTTTTCTCTCTTTTTTTCTCCCTCTTTCCAAAACAAACTAGATAAGATGCAGATTGGATCAAGTGAAGATGTGAACGATCTCAACTATTATTATGACAATGAATGGTGGGTAGCACGTGGTGGAAATTGATGGATGGGTGGTGGACAGCGGAAGAGATAATGATGCAGCGGCGGCGTGACTAATGTGAACAGAACTCGAAACTCTAAAGGAACTAGACACTAAGACCAGCAACTGACACGACGATGCAACCGATAATTCAACTATGCAAGCAATGAATAGAAAATTGCAAAGGCTCAGACTGGCTTGGATAAAGGATGAACAGATCTAACTTTTTTTTTGTGGCTTTATCATGGACTGTAGGTATGAATGACAGATGCGATCTAAACTATGAAAAACTGTAAAATCTCACCGAGCAACCTGAAAACTGATACCACTTGATAGAGGCAAAGGTGTCCCGTCTTTCGATGAGATGATGGATATCGCTTTGGTGGAAGTCGACTTTGACGATCCGACTACGAACGTGCGAGGACGTCGCGCCTTAGCAATCGCTAAACCAACTCCGAGAGGTTATTGACCACGCCGGAGCACGATCATCCTGACCACGAGGGTCTGTTTCCTTCGAGCAAACGAAGAACAAGCAAGAAACTGAGATTGCAATCTGGATATTGCGAATATAAGATGAAAGTTTTATTGATCAAGGTGGGATTCTGTGACGCCTTTGTCTGGTCGTTGAACACAAACGAAGTACGCTAAGTTGCAGCTATGGCGAACTTTTAATCTAAACAAAACCCAAGGAAAAGCTACTAGATGGATCTACCTATATAGGAGCAAGGGGTGGCGGCCAAGGAGGTGGGAGGACGTCCCAAGGCAGCCTAAAACTAAATCTAGGTCGTACAAGGCCAATGGGCCCAAGTGGAGGTGATGTAACACCTTTGGACTTGTAGTTTGACTCGGATTCTGCTGCAGCATCAGATTGTTTCGTCCACAACTCAACGCTCCGAACGAATTTGAAGGTGATTCCAATTGGGTTGGAAAGTGCACGAAATCTAGTTTCCAACAAAAAAAGAATCACCCAATTCGGAGTCCGTATGAAAAACTTGTGTGCGTTTTGAGTCAGGTACGTCTGTGCAGTCCGAATCTGAATCCAGAACGTGAGAGACTTGGACTCTATCTTCTCTTGGGCCAAAAGTGACGTGAGAGAACTTTTTGGACAGCAAATAAACATCTCTTTCTTCCTTATCTTCATATGTGGATTGTACAAATGTCCCATACACCTGCAATTAGACAAAACACAAAAGTGTGTGAAGTATTTTTGTTCTGGATAACATAAATAGATTATTGAATAGTTTGCACTAGAAATCACCTGACAAATATGCATATATGCAATATTTTTGGTCATATCCAAGGTAGTCATGTCCTCATCAAAAATATATTTGCTTCCCATAATTTCGATGAACATAAAAAGGTTAAGGTTGCGGTTGGTTCTTTCACTGGTTATGCTTTGGTTTGGTGGAGTGAATATTGTCGGTTACACCCTGATTATATACCTACTACTTGAGATGATTTGAAACTTGCCATGCGACATACTTTCGTCCCTGCTTATTATACTCGTGACATGATTAAGAAGTTGCAACACTTAAAACAAGGTAGTGAAACTGTAACAAAATATTATGATGATTTACAAATTACCTTGTTGCATTCCTCTTTAGAAGAAAGTGAAGATGATTTTATGGATAGATTTTGGGGAGGATTAAATCGTGATATTCAAGAGATACTAATTCATGAAGAGTGTTATCCTATGGACCATTTGTTTCATCTTGCTTGCAAAGCTGAACAGGAAATAAAACGACGTGTTGGCCACGAGGAGAACAAGCGCACGGTGCACATTCCAAGAGTTGATATGATTGTTCCTTCAACTACTAGGCATACTATGACAACCACATCCGTTGTTGTCAGGACTACATCACCTCCACCATGTGACACATCGCCCTCGAAAGTGACTACATCATCTGAGTTGATCATAAGAGGTAATGATAAAGGTACTGATCTTCCATCTCTACATGAGAATGATGAATGCCTTGTCAATTTGAATGCACCATCTGATGAGCTACCCACTACTTTGATCACACCACCTATTTTAGAGGACTACGTTGATAATTTGACTTTGCCATATGATCAAACAACTGAAATACCAACAATTTTGAGTGCACCCATTGAATTAACTATTGATGCAAAAGAACCAATGTTTAATCATTTTGATATGACCTCTAATCTTGGTGATGATTCTGTGTTGAATGACTTATTGCATGTTTGCTTATTTAAGCATGTTGTAGCATGTAAATTTGATGCAAGTAAGGTTTATTCACCAATGTTGGGATGGTTTAATGATGAACATTGTCAATCTTTTGAAATGAATAAGAGCTTCACTTATATGTGCAAACTGAGTTGCAATATTTTCATGCCTTCTACTCCTTGTGCTAATTTTTTGGCTTTAGATTTTATGAACTATGCAAGTTACTCATCTATTCATGTGTCATATATACAAAAATCAAGGGAAGTAAAAATGGATGACATATACATATACAACATGTACACCTTGTCTCTTTTGTTAGCCACATTTCAGATTAAGCAACGCCGAGGACGGCTTTATTTTCAAGAAGGGGAGGATGATGAGGACATGACTACCTTGGATATGACCAAAAATATTGCATATATGCATATTTGTCAGGTGATTTCTAGTGCAAACTATTCAATAATCTATTTATGTTATCCAGAACAAAAATACTTCACACACTTTTGTGTTTTGTCTAATTGCAGGTGTATGGGACATTTGTACAATCCACATATGAAGATAAGGAAGAAAGAGATGTTTATTTGCTGTCCAAAAAGTTCTCTCACGTCACTTTTGGCCCAAGAGAAGATAGAGTCCAAGTCTCTCACGTTCTGGATTCAGATTCGGACTGCACAGACGTACCTGACTCAAAACGCACAGAAGTTTTTCATACGGACTCCGAATTGGGTGATTCTTTTTTTGTTGGAAACTAGATTTCGTGCACTTTCCAACCCAATTGGAATCACCTTCAAATTCGTCCGGAGCGTTGAGTTGTGGACGAAACAATCTGATGCTGCAGCAGAATCCGAGTCAAACTACAAGTCCAAAGGTGTTACATCACCTCCACTTGGGCCCATTGGCCTTGTACGACCTAGATTTAGTTTTAGGCTGCCTTGGGACGTCCTCCCACCTCCTTGGCCGCCACCCCTTGCTCCTATATAAGTAGGTCCATCTAGTAGCTTTTCCTTGGGATTTGTTTAGTTAAAAGTTAGCCATTGCAACTTCGTGTACTTCGTTTGTGTCCAACGACCAGACCAAGACCGCTTACGGATCCCCACCTTTATCAATACTTCATATATACTCGCAATATTCAGATTGCTTTTATCATATTTCTTGCTTGTTCTTCGTTTGCTCGCAGGAAACAGACCCTCGTGGTCAGGTTGATCGTGCTCCGGCGTGGTCAATAACCTCTCGGAGTTGGTTTAGCGATTGCTAAGGCGCGACGTCCTCGCACGTTCGTAGTCGGATCGTCAAAGTCGACTTCCACCAAAGCGATATCCATCATCTCATCGAAAGACGGGACACCTTAGCCTCTATCATGGTGGGTCCGTGAGAAGCTTCTCCGCATCCAACTTGCCCCAATGCACCTTTGTGCGGGCAAGGGCCCGACGAGCACCTTCAATACAGGCGGAGCGCTTGATGACTTCCACCCAAGGGCACGCATCCACCAGCCGCTGCACGAGGCCGAAGTAGCTTCCAGGCATGGCCTGTCCTGATGAGGACATCAATACCATTGTTACACCCACAACCCCTACTGCTACATATACGGGACCAATTACTAGAGCTCGCGCACGCCAATTAAATTATCAGGTACTTTCGTTTCTTGGTAATGATTCTAATGTTCATGAGAATATGATGCTGCCTAAATTGGATACATTTGTTTTGCTTACAACTGAAGGGCCAAGCTTGGAGAAGGATGAACATTGGAGCAAGAACAAGCATGGAGATGATGCCATGCGCAAGGGGAACAAGAACGGAGTTACAAGTGATGATTTCAGGACTTTGAAGCCACCATAATGGGTGCATGAAGCCTTGGACGAAATATACAAGATGCCACTTGATAAATTTCGTCCCGAGGCTATTATAGGTGCTGCGTCACCTTTTTATTGGGCCAGGCCCATGTAATTTCGAAATACATAAGTATAGGCTATTTTTAGAGTCCGTATGTGTGGGGAAACAAGAGATAGGGTTGATTTCGGACCCCTCCACCAAGGGCCACGAAATTCCCCCCCTCTTCCTCCATATATACAGCCCTTAGGGCACCGTTTAGAATTTGGGTTTTGTTTAGATTAAAAGTTCGCCATAGCTGCAAGTTCGCCATAGCCCCACCTTGATCAATAAAGCTTTCATCTTATATTCGTAATATCCAGATTGCAATCTTAGTTTCTTGCTTGTTCTTCGTTTGCTCGCAGGAAACAGACCCTCGTGGTCAGGTTGATCATGCTCCGGCGTGGTCAATAACCTCTCGGAGTTGGTTTAGCGATTGCTAAGGCGCGACGTCCTTGCACGTTCGTAGTCGGATCGTCAAAGTCGACTTCCACCAAAGCGATATCCATCATCTCATCGAAAGACGGGACACCTTTGCCTCTATCAAGTGGTATCAGATTTCCAGGTTGCTCAGTGAGATTTTACAGTTTTTCGTAGTTTAGATCGAGTCTGGTCTTCATACCTATAGTCCACGAAAAAGCCAAAAAAAATTAGGGTTAGTTCATCCCATCCGAACCAATCTGAGCCTTTGCCTAATCTTTTCTGTATTTGCTTTGTTGAATTTGCGGTTGCATCGTCGTGTCAAGTTGCTGGTCTTAGCGTCTAGTCTTTTAGAGTTTCGAGTTCTGTTCACAGGTTGTCATGTCGCCGCTGCCATATACCACCACCACATATTCATCGCCAATCCGAATCCATATACGCCACCACATATCCGCCGCCATCACGCCCATCCGAGGCCACCTGCAACATATATCCGCCACCAGTCCGAGTTCCACCAGATTCATCTCCGCCACCAGTCCGAGTTCCACCAGATTCATCTCCGCCACCAGTCCGAGTTCCACCAGATTCATCTCCGCCACCAGTCCTAGTCCGAGTCCAGTAATTGTTGCATTGTTTTCTATTTCCAGATCACACGATACTCCGAGTCGTGACAGCGGAGGACTCCCCAATTTCCGAGCCATCCGCAGAAGAAAAATAGTTCCAGTTTCAAAAAAAAAAAGTAAGTCTGGAAAATTCTGGCTAGGCAGTTTTTAGACCATTTGTAGACTTTTTCGAAAAAAAATTGTTGCGGAGCAAAAAAAAAAGAGGAAAAAAAGTGCAAAAAAAAGAGAAAAAAAAATTCAGAGTGTGCTCCTCCCTTGTTTACGTGCCGCGCCGTGACTTTGTTGGTGTTCTAGGCTCGCGTCTCTAGCACAGTCTAGCCTAGGACCAGCACAGTACCGTCGTTGAGCGTTTATTCAACTTTGCATCTCTGAATTGATTATTGCTGACCCTTTTTGCTACCATATTATAAGCCTTCCCAGCTCCACATACATCTACGTCATGCGTTTGACTCTCCCTGGTAATCGCTCTATCCAAGCTTTGAGAGTTTTTGACTACAACGGTTGCCGATCACCGCCTGCTGCTGGGTAAGAACTGGTAAGAATTTGAGATTTGCTTGACGGATTTGTGACACCCACCACCACCTCTTGTTAGTAGTCTGTAGGATCATATTCTTGTGTGTTTCTATTGCTGCTAACCATGCCAGGATCACAAGCCGACGAGACTGACTGGGAGAACATGACGAATAAGGATTTGCATGATAAATTTCAGCAAATGATGAGTGGACAGGTGCAAGATGTGCTGAACAGATTTGAAGAGGCCATGGAGAAGATAGATGGCATGGAGAAGACGTTCGAAACAAAGCTCGATAACAAGTTTAATGAATTGCTCGCGCGTCTTCCACCACCACGACCCGCTGCACCTAACGCACCTCTCCAACAACAACAACAACAACAACAACAACGCATCCTTTAGAATCAGTATGGACGAGCGAAGCGTGTTCCTATTGAGGATGGCCAAACTTCTGGTGCTGCTGTTCATGTTGTTGATGCTTCTTTGGCCCCTGCTACTGCTGTTGCTGGTACCCAGGAGGATGATGAGTATGCGGGCGATTATGAGGATGAGGTTGATCAAAATCAGCACTACGTGCAGCCACCAGCACCACCACCACCAGGTCGACCTCAGGTATATATTCGTAATGGTAGGCCTGCACCACCACCTCAGGTACGAGATGATGTCCATATTCCTAAACTGAAATTGAATATTCCACCATTTGAGGGTAGATATGTTCCTGATATATATCTTACTTGGGAGTTAGAAACTGAACAACGTTTTACATGTTTACAATATCCCGAGGAGAGACGGGTTGCTGCTGCTGTTTGTGCTTTCACTAGTTTTGCATGTGTATGGTGGTCTGAACATTGTAGATTATATCCTATTCCCGCTACTTGGGCTGCTTTGAAAACTGCTATGCGTACTCGTTGGGTTCCACCATATTATCAACGTGAATTGCTTCAAAAATTACAGCGCTTAAGACAAGGAAAAAATTCTGTAGAAGAATATTATCAGGAATTACAAACTGGCATGATTAGATGTGGTATTGTTGAGGAGAATGAAGCTATGCTTGCACGTTTTCTGGGTGGATTAAATAGAGAGATTCAGACCATTCTAGACTATAAGGAGTATATTAATATCACTCGTTTATTCCATCTTGCTTGTAAAGCTGAACGTGAAGTGCAGGATCGACAGGCATTGGCGCGGACTAACTTTTCTGCAGGTCGACCTTCATCATGGACACCACGTGCATCATCTACTTCCACACGTTCTGCTACACCGGCGCCTCCGTCGGCTGCCACCTCCAACCGTGATACAATAAAGCAGGCACAATCACCACTATCTGCCAAGAGCACACCTTCTAGGCCTGCAAAGAGCTCTTCTTCATCCATGGCATCAACAGGGCAAACACATGATATTATTTGCCGACGTTGCAAGGGTGGAGGTCATTATGCGAGAGAATGCCCATCTAAGCGTGTGATGATTGTTACTGAGGATGGTGGGTATGAGTCCGCTAGTGACTATGATGAGGAGACTTTGGCTCTTATTACACGTGACGAACACGGTGGAGACGATTCTGATCATGAGACGCAATACATGGCTCCTGAAGATGCTGACAGGTATGAATGTTTAGTTGCTCAACGTGTTTTGAGTGTGCAGGTTACACAAGCTGAGCAAAATCAGAGGCATAATTTGTTCCATACAAAGGGAGTTGTGAAGGAATGTTCTGTTCGCGTCATCATAGATGGAGGGAGCTGCAACAACTTGGCTAGCATGGAGATGGTGGAGAAGCTTTCTCTCACCACAAGACCACATCCACATCCTTACTACATCCAATGGTTCAACAACAGCGACAAGGTTAAGGTAACACGTACTGTTCGTGTGCATTTTAGTATCTCTACATATGCTGATTATGTTGATTGTGATGTGGTACCTATGCAAGCATGTTCCTTATTACTTGGTAGACCATGGCAATTTGATAAAAATGCTGTACACCATGGTAGAAACAATCATTATACTCTTGTTCATAAGGATAAAAATATTACTTTGCTTCCTATGACTCCTGATTCTATTTTGAAAGATGATATTAATAGAGCTAATAAAGCAAAACAGGAGAAGAATAAGAGTGAAAATCAGATTGTGGCAAAAGAATTTGAGCAACAAATGAAGCCTAATAATAAACCATCTAGTATTGCTTCTGAAATTAAATTGAAAAGTGCATGTTTATTTGCCACCAAATCTGATATTGATGAGTTAGATTTCAGCAAATCTGTTTGCTATGCTTTTGTGTGCAAAGAGGCATTATTTTCATTCGAGGACGTGCATTCCTCTTTGCCTCCTGCTATCACTAACATTTTGCAGGAGTTCGCTGACGTCTTTCCACAAGACGTGCCACCGGGATTACCACCTATTCGAGGGATTGAGCATCAGATCGACTTAATTCCCGGTGCTTCACTGCCAAACCGTGCGCCATACCGTACCAATCCAGAGGAGACGAAGGAGATTATGCGTCAAGTACAAGAGCTTCTCGACAAAGGTTATATACGCGAATCCCTTAGTCCTTGTGCTGTTCCTATTATTCTAGTGCCGAAAGAGGATGGTACATCGCGTATGTGTGTTGATTGTAGAGGCATTAATAATATTACTATTCGTTATCGTCATCCTATTCCTAGGCTAGATGATATGCTTGATGAATTGAGTGGCTCTACAATATTCTCCAAAGTTGATTTGCGTAGTGGATACCATCAAATTCGTATGAAATTGGGGGATGAATGGAAAACAGCAGTTAAAACTAAGTTTGGATTATATGAGTGGTTAGTCATGCCTTTTGGGTTAACTAATGCGCCTAGTACTTTCATGAGATTAATGAACGAAGTTTTACGTGCTTTCATTGGACGATTTGTGGTAGTCTATTTTGATGATATACTGATTTATAGCAGATCTTTGGAAGAACATTTGGAACATTTACGTGCTGTTTTTATTGCTCTGCGTGATGCACGTTTGTTTGGTAACCTTGGGAAGTGCACCTTTTGCACCGACCGAGTATCTTTTCTTGGCTATGTTGTTACTCCACAGGGAATTGAAGTTGATAAAGCCAAGATTGAAGCTATTGAGAGTTGGCCACAGCCCAAAACAGTCACACAAGTGAGGAGTTTTCTTGGCCTCGCTGGATTCTATAGGCGTTTTGTGAGAGATTTCAGCACCATTGCTGCACCTCTCAATGAGCTTACAAAGAAAGATGTGCCTTTTCTGTGGGGTACCGCACAGGAAGAAGCCTTCACGGTATTGAAAGATAAGTTGACACATGCTCCTTTACTCCAACTTCCTGATTTTAATAAGACTTTTGAGCTTGAATGTGATGCTAGTGGAATTGGATTAGGAGGTGTGTTATTACAAGATGGCAAACCTGTTGCATACTTTTCTGAAAAATTGAGTGGGCCTAGTTTGAATTATTCTACTTACGATAAAGAATTATATGCTCTTGTTCGGACTTTAGAAACATGGCAACATTATTTATGCCCCAAAGAATTTGTTATACATTCTGATCATGAATCTTTGAAACATATTAAAAGTCAAGCTAAACTGAATCGTAGACATGCTAAATGGGTTGAATTTATTGAGACTTTCCCTTATGTCATTAAACACAAGAAGGCAAAAGAAAATGTTATTGCTGATGCATTGTCTCGTCGCTATACTATGCTTTCACAACTTGACTTCAAAATATTTGGTTTGGAGACCATCAAAGATCAATATGTGCATGATGCTGATTTTAAAGATGTAATGCAGAATTGTAAAGAAGGAAGAATGTGGAACAAGTTTGTCATTAACGATGGATTTGTGTTTCGTGCTAACAAGCTATGCATTCCAGCTAGCTCCGTTCGTCTTTTGTTGTTGCAGGAGGCGCATGGAGGAGGATTAATGGGACACTTTGGCGTGAAGAAGACGCAGGACATACTTGCTACACATTTCTTTTGGCCAAAGATGAGACGCGATGTTGAGCATTTTATTGCTCGCTGCACTACATGTCAAAAAGCTAAGTCACGACTCAATCCTCATGGTTTATATATGCCTTTGCCTGTACCTAGTGTTCCTTGGGAGGATATCTCTATGGACTTTGTTTTAGGTTTACCTCGAACAAAGAAGGGGAGGGATAGCATATTTGTTGTCGTGGATAGATTCTCGAAAATGGCACACTTTATACCATGTCATAAAAGCGATGATGCTGTTAATGTTGCTGATTTGTTCTTTTGTGAAATTATTCGCTTGCATGGTGTGCCAAATACTATTGTTTCAGATCGTGATACTAAATTTCTTAGCCACTTTTGGAGATGTTTATGGGCTAAGTTGGGGACTAAACTGCTTTTTAGTACTACTTGTCACCCCCAAACTGATGGCCAAACTGAAGTAGTCAATAGAACATTGTCTACTATGCTTAGGGCTGTTTTGAAGAGTAATAAGAAAATGTGGGAGGAATGCTTGCCTCATATTGAATTTGCTTATAATCATTCATTGCATTCTACTACTAAGATGTGCCCTTTTGAAGTTGTGTATGGTTTCCTACCTCGTGCACCTATTGATTTGTTGCCTCTTCCATCTTCGGAGAAGGTTAATTTTGATGCTAAAGAACGTGCTGAATTGATTTTAAAAATGCATGAGTTAACTAAGGAAAACATTGAGCGTATGAATGCTAAATATAAACTTGCTGGAGATAAGGGTAGAAAACATGTTGTGTTTGCACGTGGAGATCTTGTTTGGTTACATTTGCGTAAGGATAGATTTCCTAATTTGCGCAAATCAAAGCTAATGCCACGTGCTGCTGGTCCCTTTAAGGTGTTGGAGAAAGTAAATGATAATGCATATAAACTTGAGCTGCCTGCAGATTTTGGGGTTAGTCCCACTTTTAACATTGCAGATTTGAAGCCTTATTTGGGAGACGAAGATGAGCTTCCGTCGAGGACAACTTCATTTCAAGAAGGGGAGGATGATGAGGACATCAGTACCATTGTTACACCCACAGCCCCTACTGCTACATATACTGGACCAATTACTAGAGCTCGCGCACGCCAATTAAATTATCAGGTACTTTCGTTTCTTGGTAATGATTCTAATGTTCATGAGAATATGATGCTGCCTAAATTGGATACATTTGTTTTGCTTACAAGTGAAGGGCCTAGCTTGGAGAAGGATGGACATTGGAGCAAGAACAAGCATGGAGATGATGCCATGCGCAAGGGGAACCAGAACGGAGATACAAGTGATGATTTCAGGACTTTGAAGCCACCATAATGGGTGCATGAAGCCTTGGACGAAATATACAAGATGCCACTTCGTCCGAGGCTATTCTAGGTGCTGCGTCACCTTATTATTGGGCCAGGCCCATGTAATTTCGAAATACATAAGTATAGGCTATTTTTAGAGTCCGTATGTGTGGGGAAACAAGAGATAGGGTTGATTTCGGACCCCTCCACCAAGGGCCACGAAATTCCCCCCCTCTTCCTCCATATATACAGCCCTTAGGGCGCCGTTTAGACTTTGGGTTTTGTTTAGATTAAAAGTTCGCCATAGCTGCAACTTCGCGTACTTCGTTTGTGTTCAACGACCAGACAAAGGCGTCACAGAACCCCACCTTGATCAATAAATCTTTCATCTTATATTCGCAATATCCAGATTGCAATCTCAGTTTCTTGCTTGTTCTTCGTTTGCTCGCAGGAAACAGACCCTCGTGGTCAGGTTGATCGTGCTCCGGCATGGTCAATAACCTCTCGGAGTTGGTTTAGCGATTGCTAAGGCGCGACGTCCTCGCACGTTCGTAGTCTCATCGTCAAAGTCGACTTCCACCAAAGCGAAATCCATCATCTCATCTAAAGACGGGACACCTTTGCCTCTATCATGGTGCTGCTTAGACTATGTCCGTATGTTTTTGAAAAACAACACAAATTGGAAATGTTGAAGTAAATCATGGGGAAGCCACGATGAGCTGGAAAGGGAGTTGTGGATAACTCCCTCTATTTGTGTTGATATTTGTAAACTTTTGTGGCATGTGGGAGACACATGCATGACCCCTAAAAAGGTATTGGTCATACTTGCATGATGAAAACTAGCATTCACAGAAATGCTAACTTGGAGTAGAAACCATGCATATTTGTTTTGTTATGCCTCATTGGTTGCTTGCGATTACATTCAAACGTACTCACTGGCTTGTCCCTGGCTATTTACTTGGCCAGGCCTGGAAGAGCAGGAATATGAAGAAGAGTTCTTTGGTGATGAACATGCGAGCTAGGATGCTTTCCCAGTCAGAATGCCTATAGGGTTAAGCCAGATGGCATGAATCCAAGTTATCGATGAAGGTTTCCACTGCGATGATTTATTCAAGGCTTGACCATAATGGTCCTATTTATGTAAGGCAGTGCGTAATGGATGTAAACTCTTGATATTCAGTCTGTGGTGTACAGGAAGCATTGATCCTTGGGATCACTGTGCACATGCATTTGGTGATCATGACTAATGAGTCAGGGTCCCCACAGAGCTGGTATCAGAGCCATGCTGACTGTAAGAAGCCTTAGTTAGGCATGGTCGTTAGTTAGGGTAAAACTATTTTCAAAACTATCACTGTTTTCAAAAATTATCTATACTTCTCTCCTTTTCTGAGTTTTTACAAACCCACTTAACCTAAGATTGTCTTCTCCTTATTAATCTCTTCCCTTCAAAAGTTTTGTAAATGGAAGCTAAACCCGAAGACCTCCTGACCACAAGATTTCCTGTGCTTCTCTAGGATAGCCTCCAAAAGTGCCTGTTCCACCAAGCTCCAAAATCACCTACCATGAGCACGGGATCAACGGCACTAAGACGGAGTACCATGTGGAAGTAGTCGTGATGACAGATGACTCCTCGACAAGCTAGTTCCCCAAGTGACTCCCGGAGGACAACACTTGTTCTCTCTATCAAGACGGCAACACGGATTGACAGTAAGGGATTACCTAGGCTCTTCACCACACCACAGACAAGCAACACCGTGTTGAGATCCTCCAATCCCCAATTCCGTCAAGTGACGAAGAAGCTCAGATGGAAGACGATGAGGAGGAAGACCCAGAAGAGCCAGAATGAGCGACCGAGCATTCCACCACATAGGCACCGTTCGAGACTAGGATATGTCAGTCTGTAACCCCTACGGTAGGATAGGTCGTCTGTCCCCTATGCGAAGTTGAGTCCTCGAACTGGTTCAGATGAAACCATGCCTCGGTTGTGCTTGTTTTTGTGTTTTGATGGAAGTCGTACTTTTCCTCTGGGAACTTGTGAGCGACTACATCGCCTATTTGGTTTTTAACGATGTGTTATTTATGTAAAACGGTATGTAATGGATGTAAATTCTTAATATTCAGTCTGTGGTGTACAGTGAGCATTGATCCTTGGGATCATTGTGCACGTGCATTCGGTGATCACAACTTATGAGTCTGGGTCCCCACAGTCCAAAGGATCCTTCCTCCTTGCCGCGCATCGATCAAATTGTAGACTCCACTTCTGGATGTGAGTTGCTCTCATTTCTTGATGCATATTCTGGGTACCATCAGATATTCATGGCCAAGGAGGATGAGGAGAAAAACGTGTTCATTACTCCATGTGGCACATACTGCTTTGCGCATATGACTTTTCGACTAAAGAGCGCTGGTTCAATGTTTGCAAGAGTAGTCCAGATAGGTTTTGAGCCACAGTTGCATAGAAATATAGAAGCTTATATGGACGATATAGTGGTCAAAACCAAGGACAAGTCGACCCTCATTCAGGACTTGGAAGAAACTTTTGCAAGTTTGCGCAGGATCAACATGAGGATCTGATAGAGGCAAAGGTGTCCCGTCTTTCGATGAGATGGTGGCTATCGTTTTCTGAGGGAGTCGACTTTGACGATCTGACTAAGAACGTGCGAGACGTTGTGCCTTAGCAATCGCTAAACCAACTTCCGAGGGGTTGATGATAGAGGCAAAGGTGTCCCGTCTTTCGATGAGATGATGGATATCGCTTTGGTGGAAGTCGACTTTGACGATCCGACTACGAACGTGCGAGGACGTCGCGCCTTAGCAATCGCTAAACCAACTCCGAGAGGTTATTGACAACGCCGGAGCACGATCAACCTGACCACGGGGGTCTGTTTCCTGCGAGCAAACGAAGAACAAGCAAGAAACTAAGATTGCAATCTGGATATTGCGAATATAAGATGAAAGCTTTATTGATCAAGGTGGGGTTCTGTGACGCCTTTGTCTGGTCGTTGAACACAAACGAAGTACGCGAAGTTGCAGCTATGGTGAACTTTTAATCTAAACAAAACCCAAAGTCTAAACGATGCCCTAAGGGCTGTATATATGGAGGAAGAGAGGGGGAATTTCGTGGCCCTTGGTGGAGGGGTCCGAAATCAAGCCGATCTCTTGTTTCCCCACACATACGGACTCTAAAAATAGCATATACTAATGTATTTCGAAATTACATGGGCCTGGCCCAATAAAAAGGTGACGCAACACCTATAATAGCCTCTGGACGAAATTTATGAAGTGGCATCTTGTATATTTCGTCCAAGGCTTCATGCACTCTTATGGTGGCTTCAAAGTCCAGAAATCATCACTTGTAACTCCGTTCTGGTTCTCCTTGCGCATGGCATCATCTCCATGCTTGCTCTTGCTCCAATGTCCATCCTTCTCCAAGCTAGGCCCTTCATTTGTAAGCAAAACAAATGTATCCAATTTAGGCAGCATCATATTCTCATGAACATTAGAATCATTACCAAGAAATGAAAGTACCTGATAATTTAATTGGCGTGCGCGAGCTCTAGTAATTGGTCCAGTATATGTAGCAGTAGGGGCTGTGGGTGTAACAATGGTATTGATGTCCTCATCATCCTCCCCTTCTTGAAATGAAGTCGTCCTCGACGGAAGCTCATCTTCCTCACCCAAATAAGGCTTCAAATCTGCAATGTTAAAAGTGGGACTGATCCCAAAATCTGCAGGCAGCTCAAGTTTATATGCATTATCATTTATTTTCTCCAACACCTTAAAAGGACTATCAGCACGAAGCATTAGTTTTGATTTGCGCAAATTAGGAAATCTATCCTTACGCAAATGTAACCAAACAAGATCTCCAGGTGCAAACACGACATGTTTTCTACCCTTATCTCCAGCAAGTTTATATTTAGCATTCATACGCTCAATGTTTTCCTTAGTTAACTCATGCATTTTTAAAATCAATTCAGCACGTTGTTTAGCATCAAAATTAACCTTCTCCGAAGATGGAAGAGGCAACAAATCAATAGGTGCTCGAGGTAGGAAACCGTACACAACTTCAAAAGGGCACATCTTAGTAGTAGAATGCAATGAACGATTATAAGCAAATTCAATATGAGGCAAGCATTCCTCCCACATTTTCTTATTATTCTTCAAAACAGCCCTAAGCATAGTAGACAATGTTCTATTGACTACTTCAGTTTGTCCATCAGTTTGGGGGTGACAAGTAGTACTAAAAAGCAGTTTAGTCCCCAACTTAGCCCATAAACATCTCCAAAAGTGGCTAAGAAATTTAGTATCACGATCTGAAACAATAGTATTTGGCACACCATGCAAGCGAATAATTTCACGAAAGAACAAATTAGCAACATTAACAGCATCATCGCTTTTATGACAAGGTATAAAGTGTGCCATTTCGAGAATCTATCCACGACAACAAATATGCTATCCCTCCCCTTCTTTGTTCGAGGTAAACCTAAAACAAAGTCCATAGATATATCCTCCCAAGGAACACTAGGTACAGGCAAAGGCATATATAAACCATGAGGATTGAGTCGTGACTTAGCTTTTTCACATGTAGTGCAGCGAGCAATAAAACGCTCAACATCCCGTCTCATCTTTGGCCAAAAGAAATGTGTAGCAAGTACGTCCTCCGTCTTCTTCACGCCAAAGTGTCCCATTAATCCTCCTCCATGCGCCTCCTGCAACAACAAAAGACGAACAGAGCTAGCTGGAATGCATAGCTTGTTAGCACGGAACACAAATCCATCATTAACGACGAACTTGTTCCACATTCTTCCTTCTTTACAATTCTGCATTACATCTTTAAAATCAGCATCATGCACATATTGATCTTTGATGGTCTCCAAACCAAATATTTTGAAGTCAAGTTGTAAAAGCATAGTATAGCGACGAGACAATGCATCAATAATAACATTTTCTTTTCCCTTCTTGTGCTTAATGACATAAGGGAAAGTCTCAATGAATTCAACCCATTTAGCATGTCTACGATTCAGTTTAGCTTGACTTTTAATATGTTTAAAAGATTCATGATCAGAGTGTATAACAAATTCTTTGGGCCATAAATAATGTTGAACAAGAGCATATAATTCTTTATCATAAGTAGAATAATTCAGGCTAGGCCCACTCAATTTTTCAGAAAAGTATGCAACAGGTTTGCCATCTTGTAATAACACACCTCCTAATCCAATTCCACTAGCATCACATTCAAGCTCAAAAGTCTTATTAAAATCAGGAAGTTGGAGTAAAGGAGCATGTGTCAACTTATCTTTCAATACCGTGAAGGCTTCTTCCTATGCGGTACCCCAAACAAAAGCCACTACTTTCTTTGTAAGCTCATTGAGAGGTGTAGCAATGGTGCTAAAATCTCTCAAAAAACGCCTATAAAATCCAACGAGGCCAAGAAAACTCCTCACTTGTGTGACCATTTTGGGCTGCGGCCAACTCTCAATAGCTTCAATCTTGGCTTTATCAACTTCAATTCCCTGTGGAGTAACAACATAGCCAAGAAAAGACACTCGGTCGGTGCAAAACGTGCACTTCCCAAGGTTACCAAACAAACGTGCATCACGTAGAGCAATAAAAACATCACGTAAATGTTCCAAATGTTCCTCTAGAGATCTGTTATAAATCAATATGTCATCAAAGTAAACTACCACAAATCGTCCAATGAAAGCACGTAAAACTTCGTTCATTAATCTCATGAAAGTACTAGGTGCATTAGTTAACCCAAAAGGCATGACTAACCACTCATATAATCCAAACTTAGTTTTAAATGTTTTTTTCCATTCATCTCCTAATTTCTTTCGAATTTGATGGTATCCACTACACAAATCAACTTTGGAGAATATTGTAGAGCCACTCAATTCATCAAGCATATCATCTAGCCTAGGAATAGGATGATGATAACGAATAGTAATATTATTAATGCCTCTACAATCAACACACATACGTGATGTACCATCCTTTTTCGGCACTAGAATAATAGGAACATCACAAGGACTAAGGGATTCGCGTATATAACCTTTGTCGAGCAGCTCCTGTACTTGACGCATAATCTCCTTCGTCTCCTCTGGATTGGTATGGTATGGTGCACGGTTGGGTAATGATGCACCGGGAATTAAGTCAATCTGATGCTCAATCCCTCGAACGGGAGGAAATCCCAGTGGCACGTCTTGTGGAAAGACATTAGCGAACTCCTGCAAAATGTTAGTGACAGCAGGAGACAAAGTGATGAGGACATGACTACCTTGGATATGACCAAAAATATTGCATATATGCATATTTGTCAGGTGATTTCTAGTGCAAACTATTCAATAATCTATTTATGTTATCTAGAACAAAAATACTTCACACACTTTTGTGTTTTGTCTAATTGCAGGTGTATGGGACATTTGTACAATCAACATATGAAGATAAGGAAGAAAGAGATGTTTATTTGCTGTCCAAAAAGTTCTCTCACGTCACTTTTGGCCCAAGAGAAGATAGAGTCCAAGTCTCTCACGTTCTGGATTCAGATTCGGACTGCACAGACGTACCTGACTCAAAACGCACACAAAGTTTTCATACGGACTCCGAATTGGGTGATTCTTTTTTTGTTGGAAACTAGATTTCGTGCACTTTCCAACCCAATTGGAATCACCTTCAAATTCGTCCGGAGCATTGAGTTGTGGACGAAACAATCTGATGCTGCAGCAGAATCCGAGTCAAACTACAAGTCCAAAGGTGTTACATCACCTCCACTTGGGCCCATTGGCCTTGTACGACCTAGATTTAGTTTTAGGCTGCCTTGGGACGTCCTCCCACCTCCTTGGCCGCCACCCCTTGCTCCTATATAAGTAGATCCATCTAGTAGCTTTTCCTTGGGATTTGTTTAGTTAAAAGTTAGCCATTGCAACTTCGTGTACTTCGTTTGTGTCCAACGACCAGACCAAGACCACTTACGGATCCCCACCTTTATCAATACTTCATATATACTCGCAATATTCAGATTGCTTTTATCATATTCTTGCTTGTTCTTCGATTGCTTGCAGGAATAGACCTTCGTGGTCAGGTTGATTGTGCTCCGGCGTGGTCAATAACCTCTCAGAGTTGGTTTAGCGATTGCTAAGGCGCAACGTCGTGCACGTTTGTAGTCGGATCGTCAAAGTCATCTTCACCAAATCGATAGTTATCATCTCATCGAAAGATCGGGACACCCCCGCCTATATCAAGTGGTATCAGTTTTCAGGTTGCTCGGTGAGAATTTCCAGTTTTCCTAGATTAGATTTATTTTCTTACCTATTGTCCATGAAAAAGCCACAAAAAAGAGTTAGATCTATTCATCCTTGGTCCAAGCCAGTCTGAGCCTTTGCAATTTTCTTTTCATTGCTTGCATAGTTGAATTATCGGTTGCATCGTCGTGTCGAGTTGCTGGTCTTAGTGTCTAGTTCGTTTAGAGTTTCGAGTTCTGTTCACATTAGTCACGCCACCGCTGCATCATTATCTCTTCCGCTGTCCTCCACCCATCCATCAATTTCCACCACGTGCTACCCACCATTCATTGTCATAATAATAGTTGAGATCGTTCCCAACTTCGCTTGATCCAATCTGCGTCTTATCTAGTTTGTTTTGGAAAGAGGGAGAAAAAAAAGAGAAAAAAAACAAGAAAAAAAAGAGAAAAAAAGTCAGAGAAAAAAAGGAGAAAAAAAATCAAAAAAATCGGCACAAACTTTTTCAGAGGAAAGTTGGAGACAAAGTTGTTGTATATCCTGCTTGGCAGTTGTTTTTCATCATTATCTTCACTGCCGTTGTGATCTTCACTTATATCTTGCTGTCAAGAGCTACTTACTATCCTTCATTGATGCTAGTTGTGCTACGCCGTGACCTCATTAGTGTTCTAGGCTCGCGTCTCTAGTCCGGTCTAGCCTAGGACCAGCACAGTACCGTCGTTGAGCGTTTATTCAACATTGCATCTTTGAATTGATCATTGCTAATCTTTTGCTACCATATATAGCCAACCCAGCTCCACATATTTCTACACCGTGTATACGTACGCTCCCCTGGCAATCGCTTTACTCAATATTCAGAGTTACTTGACACCGCTGGTTGCCGATCACCGCCTGCTGCATGGTAAGAACTTGTAAGACATTGATATTTGCTTTACTGTGAGCGTTTTACCACCACATCCTAGTAGTTATAGGAACATTATTGGGTTTTGTTTCTTGTTCTACTAATCATGACAGGATCCAGAGTCAATTCATGGGCTTTGTCGATCGCGGGAGACGTGCCACCACCTTTGCAAATACCACAACCGTCACGAGAGGTGCACAAACATCCAAATGCACATGATCAGGTTAATGTATCTATACCACCATTTAATGGCCGTTTTAAACCTGCTTTATATATTGAATGGGAGTTCGACATAAAAAATATATTTGCTTCCCATAATTTCGATGAACATAAAAAGGTTAAGGTTGCGGTTGGTTCTTTCACTGGTTATGCTTTGGTTTGGTGGAGTGAATATTGTCGGTTACACCCTGATTATATACCTACTACTTGGGATGATTTGAAACTTGCCATGCGACATACTTTCGTCCCTGCTTATTATACTCGTGACATAATTAAGAAGTTGCAACACTTAAAACAAGGTAGTGAAACTGTAACAAAATATTATGATGATTTACAAACTACCTTGTTGCATTCCTCTTTAGAAGAAAGTGAAGATGATTTTATGGATAGATTTTGGGGAGGATTAAACCGTGATATTCAAGAGATACTAATTCATGACGAGTGTTATCCTATGGACCATTTGTTTCATCTTGCTTGCAAAGCTGAACAGGAAATAAAACGACGTGTTGGACACGAGGAGAACAAGCGCATGGTGCACATTCCAAGAGTTGATATGATTGTTCCTTCAACTACTAGGCATACTATGACAACCACATCCGTTGTTGTCAGGACTACATCACCTCCACCATGTGACACATCGCCCCCGAGAGTGGCTACATCATCTGAGTTGATCATAAGAGGTAATGACAAAGGTACTGATCTTCCATCTCTACATGAGAATGATGAATGCCTTGTCAATTTGAATGCACCATCTGATGAGCTACCCACTACTTTGATCACACCACCTATTTTAGAGGACTACGTTGATAATTTGACTTTGCCATGTGATCAAACAACTGAAATACCAACAATTTTGAGTGCACCCATTTAATTAACTATTGATGCAAAAGAACCAATGTTTAATCATTTTGATATAACCTCTAATCTTGGTGATGATTCTGTGTTGAATGACTTATTGCATGTTTGCTTATTTAAGCATGTTGTAGCATGTAAATTTGATGCAAGTAAGGTTTATTCACCAATGTTGGGATGGTTTAATGATGAACATTGTCAATCTTTTGAAATGAATAAGAGCTTCACTTATATGTGCAAACTGAGTTGCAATATTTTCATGCCTTCTACTTCTTGTGCTAATTTTTTGGCTTTAGATTTTATGAACTATGCAAGTTACTCATCTATTCATGTGTCATATATGCAAAAATCAAGGGAAGTAAAAATGGATGATATATACATATACAACATGTACACCTTGTCTCTTTTGTTAGCCACATTTCAGATTAAGCAACGCCGAGGACGGCTTTATTTTCAAGAAGGGGAGGATGATGAGGACATGACTACCTTGGATATGACCAAAAATATTGCATATATGCATATTTGTCAGGTGATTTCTAGTGCAAACTATTCAATAATCTATTTATGTTATCCAGAACAAAAATACTTCACACACTTTTGTGTTTTGTCTAATTGCAGGTGTATGGGACATTTGTACAATCAACATATGAAGATAAGGAAGAAAGAGATGTTTATTTGCTGTCCAAAAAGTTCTCTCACGTCACTTTTGGCCCAAGAGAAGATAGAGTCCAAGTCTCTCATGTTCTGGATTCAGATTCGGACTGCACAGACGTACCTGACTCAAAACGCACACAAATTTTTCATACGGACTCCGAATTGGGTGATTCTTTTTTTGTTGGAAACTAGATTTCGTGCACTTTCCAACCCAATTGGAATCACCTTCAAATTCGTCCGGAGCATTGAGTTGTGGACGAAACAATCTGATGCTGCAGCAGAATCCGAGTCAAACTACAAGTCCAAAGGTGTTACATCACCTCCACTTGGGCCCATTGGCCTTGTACGACCTAGATTTAGTTTTAGGCTGCCTTGGGACGTCCTCCCACCTCCTTGGCCGCCACCCCTTGCTCCTATATAAGTAGATCCATCTAGTAGCTTTTCCTTGGGATTTGTTTAGTTAAAAGTTAGCCATTGCAACTTCGTGTACTTCGTTTGTGTCCAACGACCAGACCAAGACCGCTTACGGATCCCCACCTTTATCAATACTTCATATATACTCGCAATATTCAGATTGCTTTTATCATATTCTTGCTTGTTCTTCGATTGCTTGCAGGAATAGACCTTCGTGGTCAGGTTGATTGTGCTCCGGCGTGGTCAATAACCTCTCAGAGTTGGTTTAGCGATTGCTAAGGCGCAACGTCGTGCACGTTTGTAGTCGGATCGTCAAAGTCATCTTCACCAAATCGATAGTTATCATCTCATCGAAAGATCGGGACACCCCCGCCTATATCACAATGAGGAAGGTACGTACTCGAATGAAAATAATGCCTCTTTGCACACAAAAGCATAGCAAACAGATTTGCTAAAATCTAGCTCATCAATATCAGATTTAGTGGCAAGTAAACATGCACTTTTCAATTTAATTTCCGAAGCAACACTAGATGGTTTACTATTAGGCTTCATCTGTTGCTCAAATTCTTTTGCCACAATCTGATTTTCACTCCTATTTTTCTCCTGTTTTGCTTTATTAGCTCTATTAATATCATCTTTCAAAATGGAATCAGGAGTCATAGGAACCAAAGTAATATTTTTATCCTTATGAACAAGAGTATACTGATTGTTTCTACCATGGTGTATAGAATTTTTATCAAATTGCCATGGTTGACCAAGTAATAAGGAACATGCTTGCATAGGTACCACATCACAATCAACATAATCAGCATATGTAGATATACTAAAATGCACACGAATAGTACGTGTTACCTTAACCTTGCCGCTGTTGTTGAACCATTGGATCTAGTAAGGATGTGGATGTGGTCTGGTGGTGAGAGATTGCTTCTCCACCATCTCCATGCTAGCCAAATTGTTGCAGCTCCCTCCATCTATGATGATGCGCACGGAACGTTCCTTCACAACTACCTTTGTATGGAACAAATTATGCCTCTGATTTTTCTCAGCTTGTGTAACCTGCACACTCAAAACACGTTGAGCAACTAAACATTTATACCTGTCAGCATCTTCAGGAGCCATGTATTGCGTCTCATGATCATAATCATCTCCACCGTGTTCTTCGCTTGTAATAAGGGCCAAAGTCTCCTCATCATAGTCACTAGCAGACTCATACCCACCATCCTCAGTAGCAAATCATCACACACTGAGATTTGCATTCTCGCGCATAATGTCCTCTTCCCTTACAACAACGACAAATAATATCACTTGTGTGCCCTGTTGATGCCATGGAAGAAGAAGAGCTCTGTGCACGCCCGGCAGGTGCGCTCTTGGCAGATAGTGGTGTTCGTGCCTGCTTTCTTGTATCATGGCTGGAGGTAGCAGTTGATGGAGGTGCTGGTGCAGTAGAAGTAGAGGATGCACGCGGTGTCCATGATGAAAGTTGACCTACAGAAAAGTTAGTTCGTGCCAATGCTTGTCGATCCTGCACTTCACGTTCAGCTTTACAAGCAAGATGGAATAAACGAGTGATATTAGTATACTCCTTATACTCTAGAATTGTTTGAATCTCTCTATTTAATCCACCCATAAAACGTGCAAGCATAGCTTCATTCTCCTCAACAATACCACATCTAATCATGCCAGTTTGTAATTCCTGATAATATCTTCTACATAATTTTTTCCTTGTCTTAAACGCTGCAATTTTTGAAGCAATTCACGATGATAATATGGTGGAACCCAACGAGTACGCATACCAGTTTTCAAAGCAGCCCAAGTAGTTGGAATAGGATATAATCTACAATGTTCAGACCACCATACACACGCAAAACTAGTGAAAGCACAAACAGCAGCAGCAACCCGTCTCTCCTCGCGATATTGTAAACATGTAAAACGTTGTTCAGTTTCTAACTCCCAAGTAAGATATATATCAGGATCATATCTACCCTCAAATGGTCGAATATTCAATTTTAGTTTCGGAATATGGTCATTATCTCGTACCTGAGGTGGTGGTGCTGGCCTACCGTTGCGATATATACCTGAGGTCGTCCTGCTGGTTGATGAGGACATCAATACCATTGTTACACCCACAGGCCCTGCTGCTATACATACTGGACCAATTACTAGAGCTCGCGCATGCCAATTAAATTATCAGGTACTTTCGTTTCTTGGTAGTGATTCTAATGTTCATGAGAATATGATGCTGCCTAAATTGGATACATTTGTTTTGCCTACGAATGAAGGGCCTGTCATGGATAAGAGGGATGAACACTGGAGCAAGACCAAGCATGGAGATTATGGCATGCGCGAGGGGAACAAGAACGGAGTTACAAGTGATGATTTTAGGACTTTGAGGGCCCCATAATGAGTGCATGAAGCCTTGGACGAAATATACAAGATGCCACTTCATAAGATTCGTCCATAGGCTATTCTAGGTGCTGCGTCACCTTATTATTGGGCCAGGCCCATGTAATTTTGAAATACTTAAGTATAGGCTATTTTTAGAGTCCGTATGTGTGGGGAAACAAGAGTTAGGGTTGGTTTAGGACCCCTCCCTCAAGGGCCACGAAATTCCCTCCTCTTCCTCCATATATACAGCCCTTAGGGCATCGTTTAGACTTTGGGTTCTGTTTAGATTAAAAGTTCGCCATAGCTGCAACTTCTCATACTTCGTTTGTGTTCAACGACAAGACAAAGGCGTCACACAACCCCACCTTGATCAATAAAGCTTTCCTCTTATATTCGCAATATCCAGATTGCAGTCTTAGTTTCTTGCTTGTTCTTCGTTTGCTTGCAGGAAACAGACCTTCGTGGTTAGGTTGATCGTGCTGCGGCGTGGTCAATAACCTCTCGGAGTTGGTTTAGCGATTGTTAAGGCGCGACGTCCTCGCACGTTCGTAGTCGGATTGTCAAAGTCGACTTCATCCTAAATGATAGCCACCATCTCATCGAAAGACGGGACACCTTTGCCTCTATCAAGTGGTATCAGATTTCCAGGTTGCTCATTGAGATTTTATAGTTTTCGTAGTTTAGATCGAGTCTGTTCTTCATACCTATAGTCCACCAAAAAGCCACAAAAAAAATTAGGGTTAGTTCATCTTACCCGAACCAATCTGAGCCTTTGCATAATCTTTTCTGTATTTGCTTTGTTGAATTTGCGGTTGCATCCTCGTGTCAAGTTGCTGGTCCTAGAGTCTAGTACTTTAGAGTTTCGAGTTCTGTTCACAATTTGTCACGCCACCGCCGCACCATCGTCATCAGCGCTGCCATATACCACCATCGTCATCACCGCTACCATATACCACCATCGTCATCAGCGCTGCCATATACCACCATCGTCATCACCGTTACCATATACCACATATCCTCGCCATCACGCTAATCTGAGTCCACCTCCATCAAAGATTCGCCAGCAGTCCGTGTTCCATCGCCCTGCAAATATTCGCCCCCAGTCCGAGTTTCCACCAGATTCAACTCCGCCACCAGTCCTAGTCCGAGTCTAGTAATTGTTTCGTTGTTCTCGACTTCCAGATCACGCGATACTTCGAGTCGTGACAGAGTAGGACTCCCCAACTTCCGAACCATCCATAGAAGAAAAATAGTTCCAGTTTAAAAAAAAACTAAGTCTGGAAAATTCTGGCTAGGCAGTTTTTAGGGCATTTGTAGACTTCTTCGAAAAAAAATTTGTCGCGGAGCAAAAAAAAAGAGGAAAAAAAGTGAAAAAAAAGTGAAAAAAAAAGAATTTTTTTTTTCAGAGTGTGCTCCTCCCTTGTTTACGTGCAGCGCCGTGATTTTCTTAGTCTTCTAGGTTCACGTCTCTAGTACGGTCTAGCCTAGGACAAGCACAGTACCGTCGTTGAGCGTTTATTCAACTTTGCATCTCTGAATTGATTATTGCTGACCCTTTTTGCTACCATATTATAAGCCTTCCTAGCTCCACATACATCTACATCGTGCATTTGACTCTCCCTGGTAATCGCTCTATCCAAGCTTTGAGAGTTTTGACTACATCGGTTGCCGATCACCGCCTGCTGCTGGGTAAGAACTGGTAAGAATTTGAGATTTGCTTGACGGATTTGTGACACCCACCACCACCTCTTGTTAGTAGTCTGTAGGATCATATTCTTGTGTGTTTCTATTGCTGCTAACCATGCCAGGATCACAAGCCGACAAGACTGACTGGGAGAACATGACAAATAAGGAGTTGCATGATAAATTTCAGCAAATGATGAGTGGACAGGTGCAAGATCTGCTAAATAGATTTGAAGAGGCCATGGAGAAGATAGATGGCATGGAGAAGACGTTTGAAACATAGCTCGATAACAAGTTTAATGAATTGCTCACGCGTCTTCCACCACCACCACCCGCTACACCTAACGCACCTCTTCAACAACAACAACAATGACTACCTCCACGTCGCGAAACCGCCCTCCGCCGAGCGAGCCGTGTCCCTCTTGTGCTTGGCCAAACTGTTGGTGCTGCTGTTGATAGTTCTGTGGCTCCTGCTGCTGATGCGGAGGAGGATGATTATGTGGGAGATTACGAGGATGAAGTTGATCAAAATCAGAACTACGTGCAACCATGAGCACCACAACCACCAGGTCGTCCAGATGAAAATAATGGCAATGTTAGGGCTCCCCCTCAGGTACGAGATCATGACCATCTCCCTAAACTGAAATTGAATATTCCACCATTTGAGGGTAGATATGTTCCTGATATATATCTTACTTGGGAGTTAGAAACTGAACAACGATTTCATGTTTACAATATCCTGAGGAGAGACGTGTTCCTGTCGCTATTTGTGCTTTCACAAGCTTTGCATGTGTTTGGTGGTCTGAACATTGTAGATTATATCCTGTTCCAGCTACTTGGGCTGCTTTGAAAACTGCTATGCGTACTCGTTGGGTTCCACAATATTATCAACGTGCATTACTTCAAAAATTGCAGCGCTTAAGATAAGGAAAAAATTCTGGAGAAGAATATTATCAGGAATTACAAACTGGCTTGATTAGATGTGGTATTGTTGAGGAGAATGAAGCTATGCTTGCACGTTTTATGGGTGGATTAAATAGAGAGATTCAGACCATTCTAGAGTATAAGGATTATAATAATATCACTCGTTTATTCCATCTTGCTTGTAAAGCTGAACGTGAAGTGCAGGATCGACAGGCATTGGCGCGAACTAACTTTTCTGCAGGTCGACCTTCATCATGGACACCACGTGCAGCATCTACTTCCACTGCACCATCACCTCCTTCAGGTGCCACCTCCAACCGTGATACAAGAAAGCAGGCACAACCACCACTATCTGCCAAGAGCACACCTGCCGGGCGTGCACAGATCTCTTCTTCTTCCATGGCGTCAACAGGGCACACAAGTGATAGTATTTGTCGTCGTTGTAAGGGAAGAGGACATTTTGCGAGAGAATGCAAATCTCAGCGTGTGATGATTGCTACTGAGGATGGTGGGTATGAGTCCGCTAGTGACTATGATGAGGAGACTTTGGCTCTTATTAGACATGAAGAACACGGTGGAGATGATTCTGATCATGAGACGCAATACATGGCTGCTAAAGATGCTGACAGGTATGAATCTTTAGTTGCTTAATGTGTTTTGAGTGTGCAGGTTACACAAGCTGAGCAAAATCAGAGGCAAAATTTGTTCCATACAAAGGGAGTTGTGAAGGAACATTCTATTCGCGTCATGATAGATGGTGGGAGTTGAATAACTTTGCTTGCATGGCGATGGTGGAGAAGCTATCTCTCACCACAAGACCACATGCACATCCTTAGTACATCCAATGGTTCAACAACAGCGGCAAGGTTAAGGTAACACGTACTGTTCGGGTGCATTTTAGTATCTCTACATATGCTGATTATGTTGATTGTGATGTGGTACCTACTTAAGCATGTTCCTTGTTACTTGGTAGACCATGGCAATTTGATAAAAATTCCGTACACCATGGTAGAAACAATAAGTATACTCTTGTTCATAAGGATACAAATATTACTTTGCTTCCTATGACTCCTGACTCCATTTTGAAAGATGATATTCATAGATGATGAGGACATGACTACCTTGGATATGACCAAAAATATTGCATATATGCATATTTGTCTGGTGATTTCTAGTGCAAACTATTCAATAATCTATTTATGTTATCCAGAACAAAAATACTTCACACACTTTTGTGTTTTGTCTAATTGCAGGTGTATGGGACATTTGTACAATCCACATATGAAGATAAGGAAGAAAGAGATGTTTATTTACTGTCCAAAAAGTTCTCTCACGTCACTTTTGGCCCAAGAGAAGATCGAGTCCAAGTCTCTCACGTTCTGGATTCAGATTCGGACTGCACAGACGTACCTGACTCAAAACGCACACAAGTTTTTCATACGGACTCCGAATTGGGTGATTTCTTTTGTTGGAAACTAGATTTCGTGCACTTTCCAACCCAATTGGAATCACCTTCAAATTCGTCCGGAGCATTGAGTTGTGGACGAAACAATCTGATGCTGCAGCAGAATCCGAGTCAAACTACAAGTCCAAAGGTGTTACATCACCTCCACTTGGGCCCATTGGCCTTGTACGACCTAGATTTAGTTTTAGGCTGCCTTGGGACGTCCTCCCGCCTCCTTGGCCGCCACCCCTTGCTCCTATATAAGTAGATCCATCTAGTAGCTTTTCCTTGGGATTTGTTTAGTTAAAAGTTAGCCATTGCAACTTCGTGTACTTCGTTTGTGTCCAACGACCAGACCAAGACCGCTTACGGATCCCCACCTTTATCAATACTTCATATATACTCGCAATATTCAGATTGCTTTTATCATATTCTTGCTTGTTCTTCGATTGCTTGCAGGAATAGACCTTCGTGGTCAGGTTGATTGTGCTCCGGCGTGGTCAATAACCTCTCAGAGTTGGTTTAGCGATTGCTAAGGCGCAACGTCGTGCACGTTTGTAGTCGGATCGTCAAAGTCAACTTCCACCAAAGCGAAATCCATCATCTCATCGAAAGACGGGACACCTTTGCCTCTATCAAGTGGTATCAGATTTCAGGTTGCTCGGTGAGATTTTACAGTTTTTCATAGTTTAGATCGCATCTGTCATTCATACCTACAGTCCATGATAAAGCCACAAAAAAAAGTTAGATCTGTTCATCCTTTATCCAAGCCAGTCTGAGCCTTTGCAATTTTCTATTCATTGCTTGCATAGTTGAATTATCGGTTGCATCGTCGTGTCAGTTGCTGGTCTTAGTGTCTAGTTCCTTTAGAGTTTCGAGTTCTGTTCACATTAGTCACGCCGCCGCTGCATCATTATCTCTTCTGCTGTCCACCACCCATCCATCAATTTCCACCACGTGCTACCCACCATTCATTATCATAATAATAGTTGAGATCGTTCACATCTTCGCTTGATCCAATCTGCGTCTTATCTAGTTTGTTTTGGAAAGAGGGAGAAAAAAAGAGAGAGAAAAAGAGAAAAAAAAGAGAAAAAAAGTCAGAGAAAAAAAGGAGAAAAAAATCAAAAAAATCGGCACAAACTTTTTCAGAGTAAAGTTGGAGACAAAGTTGTTGTATATCCTGCTTGGCAGTTGTTTTTCATCATTATCTTCACTGCCGTTGTGATCTTCACTTATATCTTACTGTCAAGAGCTACTTAGTATCCTTCATTGATGCTAGTTGTGCTACGCCGTGACCTCATTAGTGTTCTAGGCTCGCGTCTCTAGTCCGGTCTAGCCTAGAACCAGCACAGTACCGTCGTTGAGCGTTTATTCAACATTGCATCTTTGAATTGATCATTGCTAATCTTTTGCTACCATATATAGCCAACCCAGCTCCACATATTTCTACACCGTGTATACGTACGCTCCCCTGGCAATCGCTTTACTCAATATTCGGAGTTACTTGACACCGCTGGTTGCCGATCACCGCCTGCTGCATGGTAAGAACTTGTAAGACATTGATATTTGCTTTACTGTGAGCGTTTTACCACCACATCCTAGTAGTTATAGGAACATTATTTTTGGGTTTTGTTTCTTGTTCTACTAATCATGACAGGATCCAGAGTCAATTCATGGGCTTTGTCGATCGCGGGAGACGTGCCACCACCTTTGCAAATACCACAACCGTCACGAGAGGTGCACAAACATCCAAATGCACATGATCAGGTTAATGTATCTATACCACCATTTAATGGCCGTTTTAAACCTGCTTTATATATTGAATGGGAGTTCGACATAAAAAATATATTTGCTTCCCATAATTTCGATGAACATAAAAAGGTTAAGGTTGCGGTTGGTTCTTTCACTGGTTATGCTTTGGTTTGGTGGAGTGAATATTGTCGGTTACACCCTGATTATATACCTACTACTTGGGATGATTTGAAACTTGCCATGCGACATACTTTCGTCCCTGCTTATTATACTCGTGACATGATTAAGAAGTTGCAACACTTAAAACAAGGTAGTGAAACTGTAACAAAATATTATGATGATTTACAAACTACCTTGTTGCATTCCTCTTTAGAAGAAAGTGAAGATGATTTTATGGATAGATTTTGGGGAGGATTAAACCGTGATATTCAAGAGATACTAATTCATGAAGAGTGTTATCCTATGGACCATTTGTTTCATCTTGCTTGGAAAGCTGAACAGGAAATAAAACGACGTGTTGTCGACGAGGAGAACAAGCGCATGGTGCACATTCCAAGAGTTGATATGATTGTTCCTTCAACTACTAGGCATACTATGACAACCACATCTGTTGTTGTCAGGACTACATCACCTCCACCATGTGACACATCGCCCCCGAGAGTGGCTACATCATCTGAGTTGATCATAAGAGGTAATGACAAAGGTACTGATCTTCCATCTCTACATGAGAATGATGAATGCCTTGTCAATTTGAATGCACCATCTGATGAGCTACCCACTACTTTGATCACACCACCTATTTTAGAGGACTACGTTGATAATTTGACTTTGCCATGTGATCAAACAACTGAAATACCAACAATTTTGAGTGCACCCATTGAATTAACTATTGATGCAAAAGAACCAATGTTTAATCATTTTGATATGACCTCTAATCTTGGTGATGATTCTGTGTTGAATGACTTATTGCATGTTTGCTTATTTAAGCATGTTGTAGCATGTAAATTTGATCCAAGTAAGGTTTATTCACCAATGTTGGGATGGTTTAATGATGAACATTGTCAATCTTTTGAAATGAATAAGAGCTTCACTTATATGTGCAAACTGAGTTCCAATATTTTGATGCCTTCTACTTCTTGTGCTAATTTTTTGGCTTCAGATTTTATGAACTATGCAAGTTACTCATCTATTCATGTGTCATATATGCAAAAATCAAGGGAAGTAAAAATGGATGACATATACATATACAACATGTACACCTTGTCTCTTTTGTTAGCCACATTTCAGATTAAGCAACGCCGAGGACGGCTTTATTTTCAAGAAGGGGAGGATGATGAGGACATGACTACCTTGGATATGACCAAAAATATTGCATATATGCATATTTGTCAGGTGATTTCTAGTGCAAACTATTCAATAATCTATTTATGTTATCCAGAACAAAAATACTTCACACACTTTTGTGTTTTGTCTAATTGCAGGTGTATGGGACATTTGTACAATCCACATATGAAGATAAGGAAGAAAGAGATGTTTATTTGCTGTCCAAAAAGTTCTCTCACGTCACTTTTGGCCCAAGAGAAGATAGAGTCCAAGTCTCTCACGTTCTGGATTCAGATTCGGACTGCACAGACGTACCTGACTCAAAACGCACACAAGTTTTTCATACGGACTCCGAATTGGGTGATTTTTTTTGTTGGAAACTAGATTTCGTGCACTTTCCAACCCAATTGGAATCACCTTCAAATTCGTCCGGAGCGTTGAGTTGTGGACGAAACAATCTGATGCTGCAGCAGAATCCGAGTCAAACTATAAGTCCAAAGGTGTTACATCACCTCCACTTGGGCCCATTGGCCTTGTACGACCTAGATTTAGTTTTAGGCTGCCTTGGGACATCCTCCCGCCTCCTTGGCCGCCACCCCTTGCTCCTATATAACTAGATCCATCTAGTAGCTTTTCCTTGGGATTTGTTTAGTTAAAAGTTAGCCATTGCAACTTCGTGTACTTCGTTTGTGTCCAACGACCAGACCAAGACCGCTTACGGATCCCCACCTTTATCAATACTTCATATATACTCGCAATATTCAGATTGCTTTTATCATATTCTTGCTTGTTCTTCGATTGCTTGCAGGAATAGACCTTCGTGGTCAGGTTGATTGTGCTCCGGCGTGGTCAATAACCTCTCAGAGTTGGTTTAGCGATTGCTAAGGCGCAACGTCGTGCACGTTTGTAGTCGGATCGTCAAAGTCAACTTCCACCAAAGCGAAATCCATCATCTCATCGAAAGACGGGACACCTTTGCTGATGAGGACATCAATACCATTGTTACACCCACAGCCCCTACTGCTACATATACTGGACCAATTACTAGAGCTCGCGCACGCCAATTAAATTATCAGGTACTTTCGTTTCTTGGTAATGATTCTAATGTTCATGAGAATATGATGCTGCCTAAATTGGATACATTTGTTTTGCTTACAAATGAAGGGCCTAGCTTGGAGAAGGATGGACATTGGAGCAAGAGCAAGCATGGAGATGATGCCATGCGCAAGGGGAACCAGAACGGAGTTACAAGTGATGATTTCAGGACTTTGAAGCCACCATAAGAGTGCATGAAGCCTTGGACGAAATATACAAGATGCCACTTCATAAATTTCGTCCAGAGGCTATTATAGGTGCTGCGTCACCTTTTTATTGGGCCAGGCCCATGTAATTTCGAAATACATAAGTATAGGCTATTTTTAGAGTCCGTATGTGTGGGGAAACAAGAGATAGGGTTGATTTCGGACCCCTCCACCAAGGGCCACGAAATTCCCCCCCTCTCTTCCTCCATATATACAGCCCTTAGGGCACCGTTTAGACTTTGGGGTTTTGTTTAGATTAAAAGTTCGCCATAGCTGCAACTTCGCGTACTTCGTTTGTGTTCAACGACCAGACAAAGGCGTCACAGAACCCCACCTTGATCAATAAAGCTTTCATCTTATATTCGCAATATCCAGATTGCAATCTCAGTTTCTTGCTTGTTCTTCGTTTGCTCGCAGGAAACAGACCCTCGTGGTCAGGTTGATCGTGCTCCGGCGTGGTCAATAACCTCTCGGAGTTGGTTTAGCGATTGCTAAGGCGCGACGTCCTCGCACGTTCGTAGTCGGATCGTCAAAGTCGACTTCCACCCAAGCGATTTCCATCATCTCATCGAAAGACGGGACACCTTAGCCTATATCAAGTGGTATCAGATTTCCAGGTTGCTCGGTGAGATTTTCCAGTTTTTCGTAGTTTAGATCGAGTCTGTTCTTCATACCTATAGTCCACGAAAAAGCCACAAAAAAAAATTAGGGTTAGTTCATCATATCCGAACCAATCTGAGCCTTTGCATAATCTTTTTAGGGTTTTGCTTTGTTGAATTTACGGTTGCATCGTCGGTCTAGTTGCTGGTCTTAGAGTCTAGTCTTTTAGAGTTTCGAGTTCTGGTCATAAGTTGTCACGCCGCCGCTGCACCATCAGCATCGCCCCTGCCATCTACCACCACCACTCCGAATCCGTATCCATATACCACCACCAATCCGTGTCCATATACCACCACCGATCCATATCCATATACTACCACCGCTACCACCACCGCTGCCATATACCACCACCATATATCCACAACCAATCCGAGTTCCTTGTTTATTAGGTTTGTTTTCGGGATCCATCTAGTTTCCGATTCGTGTTTCCTTGCCGGAGTAGGTTTCGGAAAAAAAAAAAAAAAAAAAAAAAAAAAAGAGTCTGGAAACCACGCTCCGTTTAGGCCCAAAATTTTTCGAAAACGCATTTTTCGAAAAATTTTCTGGCTATCCTATTTTTAGGTGTTTCTGAGTGTTTTGAGACAGGTGCCATTATAGGAAGTTTTTTTTGACCCGTTTCCAGTTTTTGGGTCCGGGCAGTCGAAAAAACGAAAAAAAAATTTGGTCGAAAAAATTTCGTGGCCATCCTGTCAAGTTTGACCTCGGAAGAGTTTTGAGACACTCGCCATTATAGTGATTTTTCGCAAAAAAAAAAAAAAAGAGCAGCGCAAAAAAAAAAGAGCGCAAAAAAAAAAAAAAAAAAAAAAAAGAGCGAAAAAAAAAAATCCAGAGTGTGCTTTTCCCTTGTTTACGTGCAGCGCCGTGATTTTGTTAGTGTTCTAGGCTCGCGTCTCTAGCACGGTCTAGCCTAGGACCAGCACAGTACCGTCGTTGAGCGTTTATTCAACTTTGCATCTCTGAATTGATTATTGCTGATCCTTTTTGCTACCATATTATAAGCCTTCCCAGCTCCACATACATCTACGTCGTGCGTTTGACTCTCCCTGGTACTCGCTCTATCCAAGCTTTGAGAGTTTTTGACTACAACGGTTGCCGATCACCGCCTGCTGCTGGGTAAGAACCGGTAAGAATTTGAGTTTTGCTTGACGGATTTGTGACACCCACCACCACCACTTGTTCGTAGTCTGTAGGATCATATTCTTGTGTGTTTCTATTGCTGCTAACCATGCCAGGATCACAAGCCGACGTGACTGACTGGGAGAATTTATCGAACAAGGAGCTTCATGATAAGTTTCAGCAAATGATGAGTGGACAGGTGCAAGATGTGCTAAACAGATTTGAAGAGGCCATGGAGAAGATAGATGGCATGGAGAAGACGTTCGAAACAAAGCTCGATAACAAATTTAATGAATTGCTCGCGCGTCTTCCACCACCACCACCCGCTGCACCTAACGTACCTCTCCAACAACAACAACAACAACAACAACGCATCCTTTCGAATCAGTATGGACGCGCGAGGCGTGTTCCTATTGAGGATGGCCAAACTTCTGGTGCTGCTGTTCATGTTGTTGATGCATCTTTCGCCCCTGCTACTGCTGCTGGTGGTACCCAGGAGGATGTTGAGTATGCGGGCGATTATGAGGATGAGGTTGATCAAAATCAGCACTACGTGCAGCCACCAGCACCATCACCACCAGGTCGACCTCAGGTATATATTCGTAATGGTAGGCCTGTACCACCACCTCAGGTACGAGATGATGTCCATATTCCTAAACTGAAATTGAATATTCCACCATTTGAGGGTAGATATGTTCCTGATATATATCTTACTTGGGAGTTAGAAACTGAACAACGTTTTACATGTTTACAATATCCCGAGGAGAGACGGGTTGCTGCTGCTGTTTGTGCTTTCACTAGTTTTGCATGTGTATGGTGGTCTGAACATTGTAGATTATATCCTATTCCCGCTACTTGGGCTGCTTTGAAAACTGCTATGCGTACTCGTTGGGTTCCACCATATTATCAACGTGAATTGCTTCAAAAATTACAGCGCTTAAGACAAGGAAAAAATTCTGTAGAAGAATATTATCAGGAATTACAAACTGGCATGATTAGATGTGGTATTGTTGAGGAGAATGAAGCTATGCTTGCACGTTTTCTGGGTGGATTAAATAGAGAGATTCAGACCATTCTAGATTATAAGGAGTATACTAATATCACTCGTTTATTCCATCTTGCTTGTAAAGCTGAACGTGAAGTGCAGGATCGACAGGCATTGGCGCGGACTAACTTTTCTGCAGGTCGACCTTCATCTTGGACACCGCGTGCATCATCTACTTCCACACGTTCTGCTACACCGGCGCCTCCGTCGGCTGCCACCTCCAACCGTGATACAATAAAGCAGGCACAGTCACCACTATCTGCCAAGAGCACATCTTCTGGGCCTGCAAAGAGCTCTTCTTCATCCATGGCATCAACAGGGCAAACACATGATATTATTTGTCGCTGTTGCAAGGGTGGAGGTCATTATGCGAGAGAATGCCCCTCTAAGCGTGTGATGATTGTTACTGAGGATGGTGGGTATGAGTCCGCTAGTGACTATGATGAGGAGACTTTGGCTCTTATTACACGTGACGAACACGGTGGAGAAGATTCTGATCATGAGACGCAATACATGGCTCCTGAAGATGCTGACAGGTATGAATGTTTAGTTGCTCAACGTGTTTTGAGTGTGCAGGTTACACAAGCTGAGCAAAATCAGAGGCATAATTTGTTCCATACAAAGGGAGTTGTGAAGGAACGTTCTGTTCGCGTGATCATAGATGGAGGGAGTTGCAACAACTTGGCTAGCATGGAGATGGTGGAGAAGCTATCTCTCACCACAAGACCACATCCACATCCTTACTACATCCAATGGTTCAACAACAGCGGCAAGGTTAAGGTAACACGTACTGTTCGTGTGCATTTTAGTATCTCTACATATGCTGATTATGTTGATTGTGATGTGGTCCCTATGCAAGCATGTTCCTTATTACTTGGTAGACCATGGCAATTTGATAAAAATTCTATTCACCATGGTAGAAACAATCAGTATACTCTTGTTCATAAGGATAAAAATATTACTTTGCTTCCTATGACTCCTGATTCCATTTTGAAAGATGATCTTAATAGGGCTAATAAAGCAAAACAGGAGAAAACTAAGAGTGAAAATCAGATTGTGGCAAAAGAATTTGAGCAACAAATGCAGCCTAATAATAATAAACAATCTAGTGTTGCTTCTGAAATTAAATTGAAAAGTGCATGTTTACTTGCCACCAAATCTGATATTGATGATCTAGATTTTAGCAAATCTGTTTGCTATGCTTTTGTGTGCAAAGAGGCATTATTTTCATTCGAGGACGTGCCTTCCTCTTTGCCTCCTGCTGTCACTAACATTTTGCAGGAGTTCGCTGACGTCTTTCCACAAGACGTGCCACCGGGATTACCACCTATTCGCGGGATTGAGCATCAAATTGACTTAATTCCTGGTGCATCATTACCCAACCGTGCACCATACCGTACCAATCCAGAGGAGACGAAGGAGATTATGCGTCAAGTACAAGAACTGCTCGACAAAGGTTATATACGCGAATCCCTTAGTCCTTGTGCTGTTCCTATCATTTTAGTGCCGAAAAAGGATGGTACGTCGCGTATGTGCGTTGATTGTAGAGGCATTAATAATATTACTATTCGTTATCGTCATCCTATTCCTAGGCTAGATGATATGCTTGATGAATTGAGTGGCTCTACAATATTCTCCAAAGTTGATTTGCGTAGTGGATACCATCAAATTCGTATGAAATTGGGAGATGAATGGAAAACAGCATTTAAAACTAAGTTTGGATTATATGAGTGGTTAGTCATGCCTTTTGGGTTAACTAATGCACCTAGTACTTTCATGAGGTTAATGAACGAAGTTTTACGTGCTTTCATTGGACGATTTGTGGTAGTTTACTTTGATGACATATTGATTTATAGCAAATCTTTGGAGGAACATTTGGAACATTTACGTGCTGTTTTTATTGCTCTACGTGATGCACGTTTGTTTGGTAACCTTGGAAAATGCACCTTTTGCACCGACCGAGTATCTTTTCTTGGCTATGTTGTTACTCCACAGGGAATTGAAGTTGATAAAGCCAAAATTGAAGCTATTGAGAGTTGGCCGCAGCCCAAAACGGTCACACAAGTGAGGAGTTTCCTTGGCCTCGCTGGATTCTATAGGCGTTTTGTGAGAGATTTCAGCACCATTGCTGCACCTCTCAATGAGCTTACAAAGAAAGATGTGCCTTTTCTGTGGGGTACCGCACAGGAAGAAGCCTTCTCGGTATTGAAAGATAAGTTGACACATGCTCCTTTACTCCAACTTCCTGATTTTAATAAGACTTTTGAGCTTGAATGTGATGCTAGTGGAATTGGATTAGGAGGTGTGTTATTACAAGATGGCAAACCTGTTGCATACTTTTCTGAAAAATTGAGTGGGCCTAGTCTGAATTATTCTACTTATGATAAAGAATTATATGCTCTTGTTCGGACTTTAGAAACATGGCAACATTATTTATGGCCCAAAGAATTTGTTATACATTCTGATCATGAATCTTTGAAACATATTAAAAGTCAAGCTAAACTGAATCGTAGACATGCTAAATGGGTTGAATTCATTGAGACTTTCCCTTATGTCATTAAACACAAGAAGGGAAAAGAAAATGTTATTGCTGATGCATTGTCTCGTCGCTATACTATGCTTTCACAACTTGACTTCAAAATATTTGGTTTGGAGACCATCAAAGATCAATATGTGCATGATGCTGATTTTAAAGATGTAATGCAGAATTGTAAAGAAGGAAGAATGTGGAACAAGTTTGTCGTTAACGATGGATTTGTGTTTCGTGCTAACAAGCTATGCATTCCAGCTAGCTCCGTTCGTCTTTTGCTGTTGCAGGAGGCGCATGGGGGAGGATTAATGGGACACTTTGGCGTGAAGAAGACGGAGGACGTACTTGCTACACATTTCTTTTGGCCAAAGATGAGACGGGATGTTGAGCGTTTTGTTGCTCGCTGCACTACATGTCAAAAAGCTAAGTCACGACTCAATCCTCATGGTTTATATATGCCTTTGCCTGTACCTAGTGTTCCTTGGGAGGATATATCTATGGACTTTGTTTTAGGTTTACCTCGAACAAAGAAGGGGAGGGATAGCATATTTGTTGTCGTGGATAGATTCTCGAAAATGGCACACTTTATACCATGTCATAAAAGCGATGATGCTGTTAATGTTGCTGATTTGTTCTTTCGTGAAATTATTCGCTTGCATGGTGTGCCAAATACTATTGTTTCAGATCGTGATACTAAATTTCTTAGCCACTTTTGGAGATGTTTATGGGCTAAGTTGGGGACTAAACTGCTATTTAGTACTACTTGTCACCCCCAAACTGATGGACAAACTGAAGTAGTCAATAGAACATTGTCTACTATGCTTAGGGCTGTTTTGAAGAATAATAAGAAAATGTGGGAAGAATGCTTGCCTCATATTGAATTTGCTTATAATCGTTCATTGCATTCTACTACTAAGATGTGCCCTTTTGAAATTGTGTATGGTTTCCTACCTCGTGCACCTATTGATTTGTTGCCTCTTCCATCTTCGGAGAAGGTTAATTTTGATGCTAAAGAACGTTCTGAATTGATTTTAAAAATGCATGAGTTAACTAAGGAAAACATTGAGCGTATGAATGCTAAATATAAACTTGCTGGAGATAAGGGTAGAAAACATGTTGTGTTTGCACCTGGAGATCTTGTTTGGTTACATTTGCGTAAAGATAGATTTCCTAATTTGCGCAAATCAAAGCTAATGCCACGTGCTGATGGTCCCTTTAAGGTGTTAGAGAAAATAAATGATAATGCATATAAACTTGAGCTGCCTGCAGATTTTGGGGTTAGTCCCACTTTTAACATTGCAGATTTGAAGCCTTATTTGGGTGAGGAAAATGAGCTTCCGTCGAGGACGACTTCATTTCAAGAAGGGGAGGATGATGAGGACATCAATACCATTGTTACACCCACAACCCCTACTGCTACATATACTGGACCAATTACTAGAGCTCGCGCACGCCAATTAAATTATCAGGTACTTTCGTTTCTTGGTAATGATTCTAATGTTCATGAGAATATGATGCTGCCTAAATTGGATACATTTGTTTTGCTTACAAATGAAGGGCCTAGCTTGGAGAAGGATGGACATTGGAGCAAGAGCAAGCATGGAGATGATGCCATGCGCAAGGGGAACCAGAACGGAGTTACAAGTGATGATTTCAGGACTTTGAAGCCACCATAAGAGTGCATGAAGCCTTGGACGAAATATACAAGATGCCACTTCATAAATTTCGTCCAGAGGCTATTATAGGTGCTGCGTCACCTTTTTATTGGGCCAGGCCCATGTAATTTCGAAATACATAAGTATAGGCTATTTTTAGAGTCCGTATGTGTGGGGAAACAAGAGATAGGGTTGATTTCGGACCCCTCCACCAAGGGCCACGAAATTCCCCCCCTCTCTTCCTCCATATATACAGCCCTTAGGGCACCGTTTAGACTTTGGGGTTTTGTTTAGATTAAAAGTTCGCCATAGCTGCAACTTCGCGTACTTCGTTTGTGTTCAACGACCAGACAAAGGCGTCACAGAACCCCACCTTGATCAATAAAGCTTTCATCTTATATTCGCAATATCCAGATTGCAATCTCAGTTTCTTGCTTGTTCTTCGTTTGCTCGCAGGAAACAGACCCTCGTGGTCAGGTTGATCGTGCTCCGGCGTGGTCAATAACCTCTCGGAGTTGGTTTAGCGATTGCTAAGGCGCGACGTCCTCGCACGTTCGTAGTCGGATCGTCAAAGTCGACTTCCACCCAAGCGATTTCCATCATCTCATCGAAAGACGGGACACCTTAGCCTATATCATTTGCCTCTATCAATAGAGCTAATAAAGCAAAACAGGAGAAAAATAAGAGTGAAAATCAGATTGTGGCAAAAGAATTTGAGCAACAAATGAAGCCTAATAATAAACCATCTGGTGTTGCTTCTGAAATTAAATTGAAAAGTGCATGTTTACTTGCCACCAAATCTGATATTGATGAGCTAGATTTTAGCAAATCTGTTTGCTATGCTTTTGTGTGCAAAGCGGCATTATTTTCATTCGAGGACGTGCCTTCCTCTTTGCCCTCTACTGTCACTAATATTTTGCAGGAGTTCGCTGACGTCTTCCCACAGGACGTGCCACCGGGATTACCACCTATTCGAGGGATTGAGCATCAAATTGACTTAATTCCCGGTGCATCGCTACCCAACCGTGCACCATACCGTACCAATCTAGAGGAGACGAAGGAGATTATGCGTCAAGTACAGGAGCTGCCCGACAAAGGTTATATACGCGAATCTCTTAGTCGTTGTGCTGTTCCTATTATACTAGTGCCTAAAAAGGATGGTACGTCGTGTATGTGTGTTGATTGTAGAGGCATTAATAATATTACTATTCGTTATCGTCATCCTACTCCTAGGCTAGATGATATGCTTGATGAATTGAGTGGCTCTACAATATTCTCCAAAGTTGATTTGCGTAGTGGATACCATCAAATTCGTATGAAATTGGGAGATGAATGGAAAACAACATTTAAAACTAAATTTGGTTTATATGAGTGGTTAGTCATGCCTTTTGGGTTAACTAATGCGCCTAGTACTTCCATGAGAATAATGAACGAAGTTTTACGTGCTTTCATTGGACGATTTGTGGTAGTCTATTTTGATGATATACTGATTTATAGCAAATCTTTGGAAGAACATTTGGAACATTTACGTGTTGTTTTTATTGCTCTACGTGATGCACGTTTGTTTGGTAACCTTGGGAAGTGCACCTTTTGCACCGACCGAGTATCTTTTCTTGGCTATGTTGTTACTCCACAGGGAATTGAAGTTGATAAAGCCAAGATTGAAGCTATTGAGAGTTGGTCGCAGCCCGAAACGGTCACACAAGTGAGGAGTTTCCTTGGCCTCGCTGGTTTCTATAGGCATTTTGTGAGAGATTTCAGCACCATTGTTGCACCTCTCAACGAGCTTACAAAGAAGAATGTGCCTTTTGTTTGGGGTACCGCACAGGAAGAAGCCTTCACGGTATTGAAAGATAAGTACACATGCTCCTTTACTCCAACTTCCTGCTTTTAATAAGACTTTTGAGCTTGAATGTGATGCTAGTGGAATTGGATTAGGAGGTGTGTTATTACAAGATGGCAAACCTGTTGCATACTTTTCTGAAAAATTGAGTGGGCCTAATCTGAACTATTCTACTTATGATAAAGAATTATGTGCTCTTGTTCAGACTTTAGAGACATGGCAATATTATTTATGGCCCAAAGAATTTGTTATACATTCTGATCATGAATCTTTGAAACATATTAAAAGTCAAGATAAACTGAATCGTAGACATGCTAAATGGGTGGAATTCAATGAGACCTTCCCTTATGTCATTAAACACAAGAAGGGTAAAGAAAATGTTATTGCTGATGCTTTGTCTCATCGCTATACTATGCTTTCACAACTTGACTTAAAAATATTTTGTTTGGAGACCATCAAAGATCAATATGTGCATGATGCTGATTTTAAAGATGTAATGCAGAATTGTAAAGAAGGAAGAACATGGAACAAGTTTGTTATTAATGATGGCTTTGTGTTCCGCGCTAACAAGCTATGCATTCCTGCTAGCTCTGTTCGTCTTTTGTTGTTGCAGGAGGCGCATGGAGGAGGATTAATGGGACACTTTGGCGTGAAGAAGGTGGAGGACGTACTTGCTACACATTTCTTTTGGCCAAAGATGAGATGGGATGTTGAGCGTTTTGTTGCTCGCTGCAGTACATGTCAAAAAGCTAAGTCACGACTCAATCCTCATGGTTTATATATGCCTTTGCCTGTACCTAGTGTTCCTTGGGAGGATATATCTATGGACTTTGTTTTAGGTTTACCTCGAACAAAGAAGGGGAGGGATAGCATATTTGTTGTCGTGGATAGATTTTCGAAAATGGCACACTTTATACCATGTCATAAAAGTGATGATGCTGTTAATGTTGCTGATTTGTTCTTTCTGGAAATTATTCGCTTGCATGGTGTGCCAAATACTATTGTTTCAGATCGTGATACTAAATTCCTTAGCCACTTTTGGAGATGTTTATGGGCTAAGTTGGGGACTAAACTGCTTTTTAGTACTACTTGTCACCCCCAAACTGATGGACAAACTGAAGTAGTCAATAGAACATTGTCTACTATGCTTAGGGCTGTTTTGAAGAATAATAAGAAAATGTGGGAAGAATGCTTGCCTCATATTGAATTTGCTTATAATCGTTCATTGCATTCTACTACTAAGATGTGCCCTTTTGAAATTGTGTATGGTTTCCTCCCTCGTGCACCTATTGATTTGTTGCCTCTTCCATCTTCGGAGAAGGTTAATTTTGATGCTAAAGAACATGCTGAATTGATTTTAAAAGTACATGAGTTAACTAAGGAAAACATTGAGCGTATGAATGCTAAATATAAACTTGCTGGAGATAAGGGTAGAAAACATGTTGTGTTTGCACCTGGAGATCTTGTTTGGTTACATTTGCGTAAGGATAGATTTCCTAATTTGCGCAAATCAAAGCTAATGCCACGTGCTGATGGTCCTTTTAAGGTGTTAGAGAAAATAAATGATAATGCATATAAACTTGAGCTGCCTGCAGATTTTGGGGTTAGTCCCACTTTTAACATTGCAGATTTGAAGCCTTATTTGGGTATGGAAGATGAGCTTTCGTCGAGGACGACTTCATTTCAAGAAGGGGAGGATGATGAGGACATCAATACCATTGTTACACCCACAGCCCCTGCTGATATACATACTGGACCAATTACAAGAGCTCACGCACGCCAATTAAATTATCAGGTACTTTCGTTTCTTGGTAGTGATTCTAATGTTCATGAGAATATGATGCTGCCTAAATTGGATACATTTGTTTTGCTTACAAATGAAGGGGCTGTCATGGATAAGAGGGATGAACACTGGAGCAAAACCAAGCATGGAGATGATGGCATGCGTGAGGGGAACAAGAACGGAGTTACAAGGGATGATTTCAGGACTTTGCAGCCCCCATAATGAGTGCATGAAGCCTTGGACAAAATATACAAGATGCCACTTCATAATATTCCATAGGCTATTCTAGGTGCTGTGTCACCTTATTATTGGGCCAGGCCCATGTAATTTCAAAATACTTAAGTATATGCTATTTTTAGAGTCCGTATGTGTGGGGAAACAAGAGTTAGGGTTGGTTTCGGACTCCTCCCTTAAGGGCCACGAAATTCCCTCCTCTTCCTCCATATATACAGCCCTTAGGGCATCGTTTAGACTTTGGGTTTTGTTTGGATTAAAAGTTCGCCATAGCTGCAACTTCGCGTACTTCGTTTGTGTTCAGCGACCAGACAAAGGCATCACAGAACCCCACCTTCATCAATAAAGCTTTCCTCTTATATTTGCAATATCCAGATTGCAATCTTAGTTTCTTGCTTGTTCTTTGTTTTCCTGCAGGAAACAGACCTTCGTGGTCAGGTTGATCGTGCTGCGGCGTGGTCAATAACCTCTCAGAGTTGGTTTAGCGATTGCTAAGGCGTGACGTCCTCGCACGTTCATAGTCGGATCGTCAAAGTCGACTTCATCCTAAACGATAGCCAACATCTCATCGAAAGACGGGACACCTTTGCCTCTATCACTGGTGGTGGTGCTGGTGGCTGCACGTAGTTCTTATTTTGATCAACCTCATCCTCGTAATAGTCCTCCACCTCTGTTGTAACAGCAGGAGCTACAGAAGCACCAACAACAGTAGCAGCGGCACCAGAATTTTGTCCTGGCTCAATAGAAACACGCTATGCTCGCCCTACTGTATCGCGGCGTAGAGCTGGTTGTGGGAGACGTTTGAGTAATTCATCAAACTTGGCGTCCAACTTGGTGTCAATTGACTTCTCAGTGTCATCCATCTTCTCCATTGCCTATCCAAAGCTGGCCATCACGTCTTCCACCTGTTGACCCAACATTTGATGAAACTTATCATGGAGCTCCTTGTTCGTCATGTTCTCCCAGTCAATCTCGTCGACTTGTGTTCCTGCCATAGTTAGCAGCAATAGAAACAGACAAGAATATGATCCTACAGACTACTGGAATATGGTGGTGGTGGGGTGTCACAAATCCGTCAAGCGAATCTCAAATTCTTACCAGTTCTTACCCAGCAGCAGGTGGTGATCGGCAATCGTTGTAGTCAAAACTCTCAAAGCTTGGATAGAGCGATTACCAGGGAGAGTCAAATGCACGACGTAGATGTATGTGGAGCTGGGAAGGCTTATAATATGGTAGCAAAAAAAAGGTCAGCAATAATCAATTAGAAGATGCAAAGTTGAATAAACGCTCAACGACGGTACTGTGCTGGTCCTAGGCTAGACCGTGCTAGAGACGCGAGCCTAGAACACTAACAAAATCACGGCGCTGCACGTAAACAAGGAAGGAGCACACTCTGAATTTTTTTTTCAATTTCTTTTGCACTTTTTTTTGCTCCGTAACAAATTTTTTTCAAAAAAGTCTACAAATGGTCTAGAAACTGCCTAGCCAGAATTTTCCAGACTTAGTTTTTTTTTAAACTGGAACTATTTTTCTACTGCGGGTAGCACAAAAGTTGGGGAGTCCGACTTGGTCACGTCTCGTAGTGTCGTGTGATCTGGACTCGGAAATAAAGGAACAAATACTGGACTCGGACTAGGACTGGTGGCGGAGATGAATCTGGTGGAACTCGGACTGGTGATGATGGTATATGATGGGCGGTGAAGCACGGATTGGTGGCGAATATATGGATACGGATCGGTGGCAGATAAGCGGTGGTGGTAGATGGCAGGGTGACCACTTATGACCAGAACTCGAAACTCTAAAAGACTAGACGCTAAGACCAGCAACTTGACACGACGATGCAACCGCAAATTCAACAAAGCAAAATACTGAAAAGACTATGCAAAGGCTCACACTGGTTTGGATATGATGACCTAACCCTAATTTTCTTTTTTGCTTTTTTGTGGACTGTAGGTATGAAGAACAGACTCGATCTAAACTACGAAAAACTGTAAAATCTCACTGGGCAAGCTGGAAATCTGATACCACTTGATAGAGGCAAAGTTGTCCCGTCTTTCGATGAGATGGTGGCTATCGTTTTCTGACGGAGTCGACCTTGACGATCCGACTACGAACGTGCGAGACATCGCGCCTTAGCAATCGCTAAACCAACTTCCGAGGGGTTATTGACCACGCCGAAGCACGATCAACCTGAGCACGAGGGTCTGTTTTCCTGCGAGCAAACGAAGAACAAGCAAGAAACTGAGATTACAATCTGGATATTGCGAATATAAGATGAAAGCTTTATTGATGAAGGTGGGGTTCTGTGACGTCTTTGTCTGGTCGTTGAACACAAACGAAGTACGCGAAGTTGCAGCTATGGCGAACTTTAATCTAAATAAAACCCAAAGTCTAAACGGTGCCCTAAGGGCTGTATATATGGAGGAAGAGGGAGGAATTTCGTGGCCCTTGGTGGAGGGGTCCGAAACCTATCTCTTGTTTCCCCACACATACGGACTCTAAAAATAGCCCATACTTATGTATTTCGAAATTACTTGGGCCTGGCCCAATAATAAGGTGACGCAACACCTAGAATAGCCTCGGTACGAAATTTATGAAGTGGCATCTTGTATATTTCGTCCAAGGCTTCATGCACCCGTTATGGTGGCTTCAAAGTCCTCAAATCATCACTTGTAACTACGTTCTTGTTCCCCTTGCGCATGCCATCATCTCCATGCTTGTTCTTGCTCCAATGTTCATCCTTCTCCAAGCTAGGCCCTTCATTTGTAAGAAAAACAAATGTATCCAATTTAGGCAGCATCATATTCTGATGAACATTAGAATCATTACCAAGAAACGAAAGTACCTGATAATTTAATTGGAATGCGCGAGCTCTCGTAATTGGTCCAGTATATGTAGCAGTAGGGGCTGTGGGTGTAACAATGGTATTGATGTCCTCATCAGGATCAACCCAGATAAGTGTGTGTTCGGCATCCCATCCGACAAGCTTCTTGGGTTCTTTCTGTCTCAGCGTGGGATAGAAGCAAACTCTGATAAGATTTAGGCTATTGAGAAAATTCAAGCACCCAAGAATGTCAATGATGTGCGGCATCTTGATGGCTATGTTGCTTCTTTGAGTAGGTTCATTTCAAGATCTGCAAAGCGCGCCTTGCCATTTTTCAAGATTTTGAAAAAGGCAGGTCCAGTAAAATAGACTCTGGAAGTGGAGGCTACACTGTAGGATCTGAAAATATACCTCTCCTCTGTGCCAACCTTAGTTGCACCTAGACTACAAGAGTCGTTGTTGCTATATTTAGCAGCAACAAACCAAGTCGTCATTGTTGCACTCGTTGTGTAGAGAGAAGTTAATGATGGGTAAACAACAACGGCAAGTCCATCCCACAACAAGGCGGAATGTCCCCCGGCGGGAACAGACACCGGCAAGAAAAAAATGGTGCAGGCAAAAGGAGCTAATAAGCAGATAACGACGAAGAAGAAGGCGGTGGAGCGACTAGTATACTTTGTTAGTTCTATCTTACAGGGGGCTAGATCAAGGTACTCTCGAGTGCAGAAGTTGCTTTTCAGTCTCCTCATGGCCTCAAGGAAGCTTCACCACTACCTCCAAGCACATGAAATCACCATTGTCACCCGCTTCCCGTTGCAGCATATTCTGAGGAATCCAGAGGCAACTGGCAGGATAGTGGAGTGGGCATTGAAATTGTCAAGTATTGCACTCAAGTTTGAGAGCACTTCAACTGTTCAGAGGAAAGCCTTGGCAGAGTTCATTGTAGAATGGACGCCAACGCAAGACAAAGAGATCCAAGAATCAACTCTCTCCAGTAAGGAGACTGAGAAAGAATGGATCATGTACTTTGACGGTGCTTTCTCGCTACAAGGCGTTGGTGCTGGAGTGCTACTTGTTGGACCCACCGGAGAACACCTCAAGTACGTGGTTCAAATGCACTTCCGAGGGAGAAAGCGACCAACAACACCGCAGAGTATGAGGGGTTTCTTACCGGTCTCAGAATTCCAGTAGAGTTGGGAATCAGAAAGTTGATTGTTCGCAAAGATTCACAGGTTGTTGTGAAACAAGTGAACAAGGATTATCAGAGCCCGATGATGGAGGCACACGTAGATGAAGTGGGGAAATTGGAGGAGCAATTTAACGGGTTGCAAACGGAGCATATCCCTCATGCAGAGAATATCATTCCTGATGACCTATCAAAGTGCGCTGCTCAAAAGCTACCTGTGGAACCAGGAACTTTTGTACTCCATTTGAATCAACCATTAGTCACCCAATCAAGGCAAGCTAATAAGAGGAGGAAGTAGAACACTAGAAAATATTTTCTGGCAGAGCTTCCTAAGGCCGCCAGTGAGGATGTTGCCGGGAATAGCAACGCACTTGCTGGTGAGCTACAGCCTCACGCAGAACCTCGGGTCTTGTTGTTGAGGATAGCACTCCTGCGGTCGCTGAGATGCATTTAGTCCTTGTCATCGAGCCACGAGCTCTAACGTGGGTGCAACATATAGTTCAGCTTCTCCAAACAGGAGGGCTTCCCAATGAGCAAGAGAAAGCTAAAAAGTAGCCCGCCAATAGAGTATGTATTAGTTTGTGGATAACATTTTGTACAGGAAGAGGCCAAATGGAGTGAAATCAAGGTGCATTTGCTGGGAAGATGGATGAAGTAGCTGGCAGAGATACATGGAGGCATATGTGGCTCTTACATAGTATCAAGAGACCTTGTTAGCAAAGATTTTTAACAAGATTTTTATTGGCCCACTGCCCTCCAAGATGCGACTGAGTGATAGAGGCAAAGGTGTCCCGATCTTTCGATGAGATGATAACTATCGATTCGGTGGAGATGACTTTGACGATCCGACTACAAACGTGCACGATGTTGCGCCTTAGCAATCGCTAAACCAACTCTGAGAGGTTATTGACCACGCCGGACCACGATCAACCTGACCACGAAGGTCTATTCCTGCAAGCAATCGAAGAACAAGCAAGAATATGATAAAGCAATCTGAATATTGCGAATATATATGAAGTATTTGATAAAGGTGGGGATCCGTAAGCGGTCTTGGTCTAGTCGTTGGACACAAATGAAATACACGAAGTTGCAATGGCTAACTTTTAACTAAACAAATCCCCAAAGTCTAAACGATGCCCTAAGGGCTGTATATATGGAGGAAGAGCGGGGGGGGGGGGGGGGATATCGTGGCCCTTGGTGGAGGGGTCCGAAACCAACCCTATCTCTTGTTTCCCACACATACGGACTCTAGAAATAGCCTATACTGAAGTATTTCGAAAATACATGGGCCTGGCCCAATAATAAGGTGACGCAGCACCTAGAATAGCCTCTGGACGAAAGTTATGAAGTGGCACCTTGTATATTTCGTCCAAGGGTTCATGCACACATTATGGTGGCTTCAACGTCCTGAAATCATCACTTGTAACTCCGTTCTTGTTCCCCTTGCGCATGCCATCATCTCCATGCTTGTTCTTGCTCCAATGTTCATCCTTCTCCAAGCTAGGCCCTTCATTTGTAGACAAAACAAATGTATCCACTTTAGGCAGCATCATATTCTCATGAACATTAGAATCATTACCAAGAAACGAAAGTACCTGGTAATTTAATTAGCGTGCGCGAGCTCTAGTAATTGGTCCAATATTATAGCAGCAGGGGCTGTGGGTGTAACAATGGTATTGATGTCCTCATCATCCTCCCCTTCTTGAAATGAAGTCGTCCTCGGCGGAAGCTCATCTTCCTCTCCCAAATAAGCCTTCAAATCTGCAATGTTAAAAGTGGGACTAACCCCAAAATCTGCAGGCAGCTCAAGTTTATATGCATTATCATTTATTTTCTCTAACACCTTAAAAGGACCATCAGCACGTGGCATTAGCTTTGATTTGCGCAAATTAGGAAATCTATCCTTACGCAAATGTAACCAGACAAGATCTCCAGGTGCAAACACAACATGTTTTCTACCCTTATCTCCAGCAAGTTTATATTTAGCATTCATACGCTCAATGTTTTCCTTAGTTAACTCATGCATTTTTAAAATCAATTCAGCACGTTGTTTAGCACCAAAATTAACCTTCTCCAAAGATGGAAGAGGCAACAAATCAATAGGTGCACGAGGTAGGAAACCATACACAACTTCAAAAGGGCACATCTTAGTAGTAGAATGCAAAGAACGATTATAAGCAAATTCAATATGAGGCAAGCATTCCTCCCACATTTTCTTATTATTCTTCAAATCAGCCCTAAGCATAGTAGACAATGTTCTATTGACTACTTCAGTTTGTCCACCAGTTTGGGGGTGACAAGTAGTACTAAAAAGCAGTTTAGTCCCCAACTTAGCCCACTCCAAAAGTGGCTAAGAAATTTAGTATCACGATCTGAAACAATAGTATTTGGCACACCATGCAAGCGAATAACTTCACGAAAGAACAAATCAGCAACATTAACAGCATCATCGCTTTTATGACATGGTATAAAGTGTGCCATTTTCGAGAATCTACCCACGACAACAAATATGCTATCCCTCCCCTTCTTTGTTCGATGTAAACCTAAAACAATGTCCATAGATATATCCTCCCAAGGAACACTAGGTACAGGCAAAGGCATATATAAACCATGAGGATTGAGTCGTGACTTAGCTTTTTGACATGTAGTGCAGCGAGCAATAAAACGCTCAACATCCCGTCTCATCTTTGGCCAAAAGAAATGTGTAGCAAGTACGTCCTCCGTCTTCTTCACGCCAAAGTGTCCCATTAATCCTCCACCATGCGCCTCCTGCAACAACAAAAGACGAACAGAGCTAGCTGGAATGCATAGCTTGTTAGCACGAAACACAAATCCATCGTTAACGACGAACTTGTTCCACATTCTTCCTTCTTTACAATTCTGCATTACATCTTTAAAATTAGCATCATGCACATATTGATCTTTGATGGTCTCCAAACCAAATATTTTGAAGTCAAGTTGTGAAAGCATAGTATAGCGACGAGACAATGCATCAGCAATAACATTTTCTTTTCCCTTCTTGTGTTTAATGACATAAGGGAAAGTCTCAATGAATTCAACCCATTTAGCATGTCTACGATTCAGTTTAGCTTGACTTTTAGTATATTTCAAAGATTCATGATCGTAATGTATAACAAATTCTTTGGGCCATAAATAATGTTGCCATGTTTCTAAAGTCCGAACAAGAGCATATAATTCTTAATCGTAAGAAGAATAATTCAGACTAGGCCCACTCAATTTTTCAGAAAAATATGCAACAGGTTTGCCATCTTGTAATAACACACCTCCTAATCCAATTCCACTAGCATCACATTCAAGCTCAAAAGTCTTATTAAAATTAGGAAGTTGGAGTAAAGGAGCATGTGTCAACTTATCTTTCAATACCGTGAAGGCTTCTTCCTGATAGAGGCAAAGGTGTCCCGTCTTTCGATGAGATGATGGATATCGCTTTGGTGGAAGTCGACTTTGACGATCCGACTACGAACGTGCGAGGACGTCGCGCCTTAGCAATCGCTAAACCAACTCCGAGAGGTTATTGACCACGCCGGAGCACGATCAACCTGACCACGAGGGTCCCTCAAAACCACTTGGACCCATGACAAGAGCTAGAGCGAAGGCTATCAAAGATAAGGTGAACTCGCTCCTCTCCGAACTCCCTCTCTCTACTCACGAGACTTGGCTACTACCTCATATGGACACTCTGTGTGTGATTAGGTACTTGGAGGAGAGCCACGGGACAGCTACACCTAATGGCCAAGGTGGCAAGGACGCCAAGCATGGACACCAAGAAGAAGAGCCATTGATGAAGCTACAGGCACCAGACGACCGGCCGGTCCCGGACGTTCGAGCCCTGGGAGATGCTACAGCGAGGGAAGGAAGGCAGGACAGAGCTACACGCCACGGACGACCGGCCCTGCCCGGACGTCCGACGACTCCCAGGGCCACAGACGACCGACGCCCTCCGGACGTCCGACAGCTAGGCACCCGAGAGGAAATTAACGGAAGACCGAAGCCACCGGATGACCGAGCGATCGGAACTAGAGCTGAATTTACAGAAGTCCGACAGCCCCGGACGTCCGGACCGTCCCGAAGCCCCGGACGTCCGACGTCTTCCGAACGTCCGACACCTGAGTGACAGCACCCACGGGCAGGAGCCCTTGTACCCCTTCACTTTGACTCCCATTTGTACTACAACTATAAATAGGTCTCTCCCACCTCCTAGCTAGGTTTAGCATTGGTTTAGCATTGGTTTAGCTCATATTTTGTGTGAGAGCCTTGCTCATCCACTTGGTTACTTCTCCTCGGAGCTCACGAGCTCTTCGGAGAAGATCCCCCAAGCGGATTCAAGAGCCCTTCAAGGGAAGACCCTCAAGACCTCCTCACGAAGAAGAACGGCTACTCGTGTATCTTTCCTTTGTTGATTTTGGATCATGTATTACCTCATGCTTTCGATGATCTAGCACTTGTGTGATCGATTACTTGTCGATTTAGTAATTATCTCGTTTTCTCCCGTGTTTCCCCTTTGTGTTTTCCGCGCGTTCCTCGTGTTCCCTCGTAGGATCCACTCCAAACATGAAAGATCGTCCAAATAGGGTTCCGCCCTACATCATCTTGGTATCATGAGCCACGTTGATCATGTTTTTGGAGTCCCTACCCCGTGTTTTCTAGCTTGATTTTGTTGTTTTTGTCCTAAATCCGAAAATTCCGCACCAAAGATAGCCCCAAATTTTTTAGTGATTTGTTGGTGAGTTGAGATTTTCTTGGATTTGGTCCACGGATTTGAGTTGCTACGTGTGGATCTAGCTTTCCCCACCCTCCCCACCCTTTTCCATCCACCAATCCGCTCGATTTCGACCTCACCATCTTCCTCCTCCCCGAAACCACGCTGTTCATCCCGTGCCCGATTTTCGCCCAGGCACCGGACGACCGTACCCTGCCGGACGTCCGACGACCGGACGACCGTAAAAACCGGACGTCCGCGAAACTCTGACGAAACTGAAATTTTCCGTTCGGCCACCACCACAACCCCACCTTCCACCACATCTTCCAAACCCACATACACCACCATCTTCCTGATAGAGGCAAAGGTGTCCCGTCTTTCGATGAGATGATGGAAATCGCTTTGGTGGAAGTCGACTTTGACGATCCGACTACGAACGTGCGAGGACGTCGCGCCTTAGCAATCGCTAAACCAACTCCGAGAGGTTATTGACCATGCCGGAGCACGATCAACCTGACCACGAGGGTCTGTTTCCTGCGAGCAAACGAAGAACAAGCAAGAAACTAAGATTGCAATCTGGATATTGCGAATATAAGATGAAAGCTTTATTGATCAAGGTGGGGTTCTGTGACGCCTTTGTCTGGTCGTTGAACACAAACGAAGTACGCGAAGTTGCAGCTATGGCGAACTTTTAATCTAAACAAAACCCAAAGTCTAAACGGTGCCCTAAGGGCTGTATATATGGAGGAAGAGAGGGGGAATTTCGTGGCCCTTGGTGGAGGGGTCCGAAATCAACCCTATCTCTTGTTTCCCCACACATACGGACTCTAAAAATAGCCTATACTTATGTATTTCGAAATTACATGGGCCTGGCCCAATAAAAAGGTGATGCAGCACCTATAATAGCCTCGGGACGAAATTTATGAAGTGGCATCTTGTATATTTCGTCCAAGGCTTCATGCACCCATTATGGTGGCTTCAAAGTCCTGAAATCATCACTTGTAACTCCGTTCTTGTTCCCCTTGCGCATGGTATCATCTCCATGCTTGTTCTTGCTCCAATGTTCATCCTTCTCCAAGCTAGGCCCTTCATTTGTAAGCAAAACAAATGTATCCAATTTAGGCAGCATCATATTCTCATGAACATTAGAATCATTACCAAGAAACGAAAGTACCTGATAATTTAATTGGCGTGCGCGAGCTCTAGTAATTGGTCCAGTATATGTAGCAGTAGGGGCTGTGGGTGTAACAATGGTATTGATGTCCTCATCATCCTCCCCTTCTTGAAATGAAGTCGTCCTCGACGGAAGCTCATTTTCCTCACCCAAATAAGGCTTCAAATCTGCAATGTTAAAAGTGGGACTAACCCCAAAATCTGCAGGCAGCTCAAGTTTATATGCATTATCATTTATTTTCTCTAACACCTTAAAGGGACCATCAGCACGTGGCATTAGCTTTGATTTGCGCAAATTAGGAAATCTATCTTTACGCAAATGTAACCAAACAAGATCTCCAGGTGCAAACACAACATGTTTTCTACCCTTATCTCCAGCAAGTTTATATTTAGCATTCATACGCTCAATGTTTTCCTTAGTTAACTCATGCATTTTTAAAATCAATTCAGAACGTTCTTTAGCATCAAAATTAACCTTCTCCGAAGATGGAAGAGGCAACAAATCAATAGGTGCACGAGGTAGGAAACCATACACAATTTCAAAAGGGCACATCTTAGTAGTAGAATGCAATGAACGATTATAAGCAAATTCAATATGAGGCAAGCATTCTTCCCACATTTTCTTATTATTCTTCAAAACAGCCCTAAGCATAGTAGACAATGTTCTTTTGACTACTTCAGTTTGTCCATCAGTTTGGGGGTGACAAGTAGTACTAAATAGCAGTTTAGTCCCCAACTTAGCCCATAAACATCTCCAAAAGTGGCTAAGAAATTTAGTATCACGATCTGAAACAATAGTATTTGGCACACCATGCAAGCGAATAATTTCACGAAAGAACAAATCAGCAACATTAACAGCATCATCGCTTTTATGACATGGTATAAAGTGTGCCATTTTCGAGAATCTATCCACGACAACAAATATGCTATCCCTCCCCTTCTTTGTTCGAGGTAAACCTAAAACAAAGTCCATAGATATATCCTCCCAAGGAACACTAGGTACAGGCAAAGGCATATATAAACCATGAGGATTGAGTCGTGACTTAGCTTTTTGACATGTAGTGCAGCGAGCAACAAAAACTCTCAAAGCTTGGATAGAGCGATTACCAGGGAGAGTCAAACGCACGACGTAGATGTATGTGGAGCTGGGAAGGCTTATAATATGGTAGCAAAAAGGGTCAGCAATAATCAATTCAGAGATGCAAAGTTGAATAAACGCTCAACGACGGTACTGTGCTGGTCCTAGGCTAGACTGTGCTAGAGACGCGAGCCTAGAACACCAACAAAATCATGGCGCGGCACGTAAACAAGGGAAAAGCACACTCTGGAACTCTCTTTTTTTTCGCTCTTTTTTTTTTGCGCTCCTTTTTTTTGCGCTCCTCTTTTTTTTTGCGCTCCTTTTTTTTGCGCTCCTCTTTTTTTTTGCGAAAAATCACTATAATGGCGAGTGTCTCAAAACTCTTCCCTCGTCAAACTGATAGGATGGGCACGAAATTTTTTTTTTCACTTTTTTTTCGGAAATTAGGGCAGCGACGACGAAAAAGTGCGACAAAAAATCACTATGATGGCACGTGGCTCAAAAGACTCAGAAAAGCCTAAAAATAGGATAGGGAAAAAAAATTTGCCCGTGAAAATTTTGGCCTAAAAACTGCGCGGGGGTCTCCAGACTCTTTTTTTTTCCGAGACCTACGCAGGCAAGGAATCACGAATCGGAATTTAGATTGATCTCAAGAACAAACCTAATATGAGAAGAACTCGGATTGGTGGTGGATATATGGTTGTGGTATATGGCAGCGGTGGTGGTATATGGTAGCGGTGGTGGTATATGGATATGGATTCAGAGCGGTGGCGGATAAGCAAAAGTGGTAGATGGGCGATGATGATGGTGCGGCGGCGGCGTGACAACTTATGACCAGAACTCGAAACTCTAAAAGACTAGACTCTAAGACCAGCAACTTGACACGACGATGCAACCGCAAATTCAACAAAGCAAAAACCCTAAAAAGATTATGCAAAGGCTCAGATTGGTTCGGATATGATGAACTAACCCTAATTTTTTTGTGTGGCTTTTTCGTGGTCTGTAGGTATGAAGAACAGACTCGATCTAATCTACGAAAAACTGTAAAATCTCATCGAGCAACCTGGAAATCTGATACCACTTGATAGAGGCAAAGGTGTCCCGTCTTTCGATGAGATGATGGAAATCGCTTTGGTGGAAGTCGACTTTGACGATCCGACTACGAACGTGCGAGGACGTCGCGCCTTAGCAATCGCTAAACCAACTCCGAGAGGTTATTGACCACGCCGGAGCACGATCAACCTGACCACGAGGGTCTGTTTCATGCGAGCAAACGAAGAACAAGCAAGAAACTAAGATTGCAATCTGGATATTGCGAATATAAGATGAAAGCTTTATTGATCAAGGTGGGGTTCTGTGACGCCTTTGTCTGGTCGTTGAACACAAACGAAGTACGCGAAGTTGCAGCTATGGCGAACTTTTAATCTAAACAAAACCCAAAGTCTAAACGGTGCCCTAAGGGCTGTATATATGGAGGAAGAGAGGGGGAATTTCGTGGCCCTTGGTGGAGGGGTCCGAAATCAACCCTATCTCTTGTTTCCCCACACATACGGACTCTAAAAATAGCCTATACTTATGTATTTCGAAATTACATGGGCCTGGCCCAATAAAAAGGTGACGCAGCACCTATAATAGCCTCGGGACGAAATTTATGAAGTGGCATCTTGTATATTTCGTCCAAGGCTTCATGCACCCATTATGGTGGCTTCAAAGTCCTGAAATCATCACTTGTAACTCCGTTCTTGTTCCCCTTGCGCATGGCATCATCTCCATGCTTGTTCTTGCTCCAATGTTCATCCTTCTCCAAGCTAGGCCCTTCATTTGTAAGCAAAACAAATGTATCCAATTTAGGCAGCATCATATTCTCATGAACATTAGAATCATTACCAAGAAACGAAAGTACCTGATAATTTAATTGGCGTGCGCGAGCTCTAGTAATTGGTCCAGTATATGTAGCAGTAGGGGCTGTGGGTGTAACAATGGTATTGATGTCCTCATCACTTCCACAACACCTCCTATGACGATTTTGACACGATTTGGTCCTTGATATTTTGAGTTGTGGCTCCCATGTCCTATTGTGTTTCGGCTATTTAGGTACGGTTCGACTTCGTCTCCACCACGGCTCATCTTTGCAAGGGTCTCATCATCGCCAAGGACAGTAACTCCGACGACATCTTTGTCATACTTTGCAATTGCATTGATACCCCACATGGCCTTACTTTTGCGTAGCTAACCCATCGAGACTAGCCATTGAGTATTGCCGGCAACGTGACTTGTGCACATTACTGATCATACTCCATAGCATACATACCATAACAGCGTGGTGCATATCTTGGCACCAACTTGTGTGTCACAAAGTTGTCATATGATACACAATTGCTATCTTGGTTCATGAAGTTTTGCAAAGAGCCACCCAAGCTTTTAAGAAAAGAGGAAAGATAAGCAAAGAGCTTATAAGCAAGAACCATAGCATCATACTACATTAAGATTGTCATATAAGATCATCTTGGATCATAGCACTGAAATACCATACATATAGCATACTTGGGATAGAGATTGTTGCATTTTTGCCTAGTAGGTTGTGCACAAGCTCCGTATCTGCCTATTGTAAAATTGTGCTAGCGTCTCTCTAGTATTGTGCAACAAGAGCATTTTCGTGGATTCCACATTTTGGCTCACTTTTGGTTTGCACAATCCCATTTATCTATTTGCGTGTGTGTTTCCATGTACCCCCAATTCCTTGGTCTACATGTTGCATTTGCAAATTTGTGAATCATTTCCAACATTATTGAAGCTCACTTACTATTGCATCAAATTTTATGCCACCATCCTAACCAAGCTCCACCATAAGCTTTTACTTGTGTAGGTGTGAGAACCGACAAGAATTAGTACCAATAGAGCTATTTCATTGTCCGCATTTGAGTGAACTTGATTCATCATCAACATCGGTCAAAGGTACATTGGTATAAGTTCTTCTCCTTCTACCACTCACATTTTTGCTTGGAATGATGCATAGGCCAAGTACTTCTAACAATCCACTCTTCATCGAGCAAGACAACGACATGTCATCATACGTCACCAAGAGCCACCCCTTTGGTGCACAACGAGCGTTACATCAAGAGCAACAAGCAACGAACGACCGCATCGACAACCTCGCCACCGACTTGCGACTCTCCGAGCAACGTACACGAGACTACTTCGACAACAAGCTCGACGCGTACAAGCAAGAGAACGATGCAAGAATCAACAAGATCCGTGCATTGTTGGTGAACCGGCCTCCTTTTACATCGTCATACTCAAGACGGAGCCACTCAAGTCGACACTACGACGACTCCTTCTCCGGCTCAAGTACACCGTCATCGAACACTCTTCGACGAGCCGCGCGTCAAGACCGTCATGCATCTCACAACCCACTACACGTCAAGCATTCACAAGAGCAAGCCGATGAACAAGTCCCTCGTCCTCAATCAAATCAAGTCGCTTTTGCCCAAGCTCAAGAACGACAATGTCTTCGTCGCCAAGAAGAAGAAGAACGAGCGCGTCTACACCAAGAGCAACAAGACGTCAAGGCTCAACGTCTTCAACAACAAATACGTGAAGCGCAAGCTCTTGAGGCGCAATGTGCCCTTCAAGAATCAAGTCGAGCTATCGCCAACCGCAATCGTCTATGGCGCAATCAAGAGGAAGCCCTTCGAGAAGAAATCCAAGAGAGGAACTACCAACCGCGTGTGCAACGTCAAGCTCCACAAACCCCTTCACAAGCTCGTCAAGCTGCACCTCAACCTCAAGTTCAACAAGAGCAAGTTGATCATGGACTTCCTCCACGCCAAGAGCAACTTGAAGATGATTACCCTCCACGTCAAGGGCGTCATCATCATCGCCAACAATACAATGAAGAGCAACGCTATGGCAAGCTCAAATTCACAACGCCCAAGTTCAATGGAAGCAATGATCCCGAAGAATACCTCTCATGGGCATTGAAGGTCAACAAAATCTTTCGTTTGCACAACTATGAGGAAGAGAAGAAGATCGCTATGGCATCACTTGAGTTCCAAGACTATGTGCTTATATGGTGGAAACAAGTCCTTGAGCGACGACAAGCAAGAGGTGAACCTCCAATCACCACTTGGGCTCAAATGAAGGATGTCATGCGAGCACGTTTTGTGCCAACCTACTACAACCGTGATCTCTTCAAGAAGCTACAACTCCTAGAGCAAGGAACAAAGAGTGTTGAAGAATACTACAAGGAAATGGAGATTGCCATGATTTGAGCCAATGTCACGGAGGATGATGAGCAATCAATGGCACGATTCTTGAATGGACTCAATCATCCCATCAAGAAGATCGCCGACTTCCAACCCTACTCCAACCTCATTGAGCTCGTGCATCAAGCTACAAAGGCGGAACGTCAAGTGCAAGATGACTTCAAGTACGTCAAGTACTCATCCAAGACCTACGGCTCCAATAACCAAGCTTCAACAACACTCCAACTTCGACATCAGCCAAGCCTTCTCCAAGCAACGACGACAAGTCAAGTTACAACAAAACTTCGGCTTCAAGTCGTCTTCCTCCTACTACAAGCAACTTCAAGCCGCGTGCTTCGTCATCTACTCCGACCGATTAGACCATCAAGACAAGCTCCTTCAAGTGTTTCACTTGCAGCGGCCGAGGCCACAAGTCCTATGAATGCACCAACAAGCGCACCATGATCCTCAACGACGATGGCACATATGACTCCATGAGTGATGAGGAGATGGAAGTTCTTGAGCAAGTGGCCATGCACCGGCGCGTGAACGAGGATGAAGATGATCAAGTCTTTTGTGATGAAGATACGAGCCCCGGTCTTGTTGTCTCCAAGGTCTTGACTCTTCAACATCAACAAGAAGAAGACCAACGATGCCATATCTTCCACACCAAGGCCGGCATCAATGGAAGGTCCATCAAGGTCATCATCGATGGGGGTAGTTGTCACAACTTGGCAAGTGAAGAACTATGCTCCAAGCTTCAATTGGTCAAGAGGTAGCACCCGCACCCCTACAAGGTTCAATGGCTAAGTGACTCCAGCACTGTCCGCGTTGAGCATACGGTCCAAGTCTCCTTCAAAATTGGTGCATATGAGGACATTTGGAGTGTGATGTGGTCCCAATGACCGTTTGCCACCTCCTTCTTGGTCGACCATGGCAATTCGACCGTGGTGTCATCCACAACGGGCGCACCAATCACTATAGCTTCAAGATGAAAGGGAAGGAATATGTGCTACGACCTATGTCTCCTAGTTAAGTGATAGCCGACAAGCAAGCCACCCATCATGGAGAGAAGAGTGAGAAAGTGATCTACCAAAAAGTGAGTGAGAGCCACAAGCCAAACTTGAGCGCCTCTTCACCTAGAGCAAAAAACCTCCTACTATTTGCCACAAAAAGTGAGATGAGAGAAGTGTGTGAGAACCCATCAAGTGTGATGCACTTTGTTGATAGAGGCGGGGGTGTCCCGATCTTTCGATGAGATGATAACTATCGATTTGGTGAAGATGACTTTGACGATCCGACTACAAACGTGCATGACGTTGCGCCTTAGCAATCGCTAAACCAACTCTGAGAGGTTATTGACCACGCCGGAGCACAATCAACCTGACCACGAAGGTCTATTCCTACAAACAATCGAAGAACAAGCAAGAATATTATAAAAACAATCTGAATATTGCGAGTATATATGAAGTATTGATAAAGGTGGGGATCCGTAAGCGGTCTTGGTCTGGTCGTTGGACACAAACGAAGTACACGAAGTTGCAATGGCTAACTTTTAACTTAACAAATCCCAAGGAAAAGCTACTAGATGGATCTACTTATATAGGAGCAAGGGGTGGCGGCCAAGGAGGTGGGAGGACGTCCCAAGGCAGCCTAAAACTAAATCTAGCTCGTACAAGGCCAATGGGCCCTAGTGGAGGTGATGTAACACCTTTGGACTTGTAGTTTGACTCGGATTCTGCTGCAGCATCAGATTGTTTCGTCCACAACTCAATGCTCCGGACGAATTTGAAGGTGATTCCAATTGGGTTGGAAAGTGCACGAAATCTAGTTTCCAACAAAAAAAGAATCACCCAATTCGGTGATGAGGACATCAATACCATTGTTACACCCACAGCCCCTACTACTACATATACTGGACCAATTACTAGAGCTCGCGCACGCCAATTAAATTATCAGGTACTTTCGTTTCTTGGTAATGATTCTAATGTTCATGAGAATATGATGCTGCCTAAACTGGATACATTTGTTTTGCTTACAAATGAAGGGCCTAGCATGGAGAAGGATGAACATTGGAGCAAGAACAAGCATGGAGATGATGCCATGCGCAAGGGGAACAAGAACGGAGTTACAAGTGATGATTTCAGGACTTTGAAGCCACCATAATGGGTGCATGAAGCCTTGGACGAAATATACAAGATGCCACTTCATAAATTTCGTCCCGAGGCTATTATAGGTGTTGCGTCACCTTTTTATTGGGCCAGGCCCATGTAATTTCGAAATACATAAGTATAGGCTATTTTTAGAGTCCGTATGTGTGGGGAAACAAGAGATAGGGTTGATTTCGGACCCCTCCACCAAGGGCCACGAAATTTCCCCTCTCTTCCTCCATATATACAGCCCTTAGGGCACCGTTTAAACTTTGGGTTTTGTTTAGATTAAAAGTTCGCCATAGCTGCAACTTCGCGTACTTCGTTTGTGTTCAACGACCAGACAAAGGCGTCACAGAACCCCACCTTGATCAATAAAGCTTTCATCTTATATTCGCAATATCCAGATTGCAATCTCAGTTTCTTGCTTGTTCTTCGTTTGCTCGCAGGAAACAGACCCTCGTGGTCAGGTTGATCGTGCTCCGGCGGGGTCAATAACCTCTCGGAGTTGGTTTAGCAATTGCTAAGGCGCGACATCCTCGCACGTTCATAGTCGGATCGTCAAAGTCGACTTCCACCAAAGCGAAATCCATCATCTCATCGAAAGACGGGACACTTTTGCCTCTATCAAGTGGTATCAGATTTCTAGGTTGCTCGGTGAGATTTTACAGTTTTTCGTAGTTTAGATCGAGTCTGTTCTTCATATCTATAGTCCACGAAAAAGCCAAAAAAATTAGGGTTAGTTCATCCCATCCAAACCAATCTGAGCCTTTGCATAATCTTTTCTGTATTTGCTTTGTTGAATTTGTGGTTGCATCGTCGTGTCAAGTTGCTGGTCTTAGCGTCTAGTCTTTTAGAGTTTCGAGTTCTGTTCACAGGTTGTCACGTCGCCGCTGCCATATACCACCACCACATATTCATTGCCAATCCGAATCCATATACGCCACCACATATCCGCCGCCATCACGCCCATCCGAGTCCACCTGCAACATATATCCGCCACCAGTCCGAGTTCCACCAGATTCATCTCCGCCACCTGTCCGAGTTCCACCAGTTTCATCTCCGCCACAAGTCCGAGTTCCACCAGATTCATCTCCGCCACTAGTCCTAGTCCGAGTCCAGTACTTGTTGCATTGTTTTCGATTTCCAGATCACGCGATACTCCGAGTCGTGACAGCGGAGGACTCCCCAACTTCCGAGCCATCCGCAGAAGAAAAATAGTTCCAGTTTCAAAAAAAAAAACTAAGTCTGGAAAATTCTGGCTAGGCAGTTTTTAGACCATTTGTAGACTTTTTCGAAAAAAAATTGTTGCGGAGCAAAAAAAAAAGAGGAAAAAAAGTGCAAAAAAAAGGAAAAAAAAGAGAAAAAAAAATTCAGAGTGTGCTCCTCCCTTGTTTACGTGCCGCGCCGTGATTTTGTTGGTGTTCTAGGCTCGCGTCTCTAGCACAGTCTAGCCTAGGACCAGCACAGTACCGTCGTTGAGCGTTTATTCAACTTTGCATCTCTAAATTGATTATTGCTGACCCTTTTTGCTACCATATTATAAGCCTTCCCAGCTCCACATACATCTACGTCGTGCGTTTGACTCTCCCTGGTAATCGCTCTATCCAAGCTTTGAGAGTTTTTGACTACAACGGTTGCCGATCACCGCCTGCTGCTGGGTAAGAACTGGTAAGAATTTGAGATTTGCTTGACGGATTTGTGACACCCACCACCACCTCTTGTTAGTAGTCTGTAGGATCATATTCTTGTGTGTTTCTATTGCTGCTAACCATGCCAGGATCACAAGCCAACGAGACTGACTGGGAGAACATGACGAATAAGGATTTGCATGATAAATTTCAGCAAATGATGAGTGGACAGGTGCAAGATGTGCTAAACAGATTTGAAGAGGCCATGGAGAAGATAGATGGCATGGAGAAGACGTTCGAAACAAAGCTCGATAACAAGTTTAATGAATTGCTCGCGCGTCTTCCACCACCACCACCCGCTGCACCTAACGCACCTCTCCAACAACAACAACAACAACAACAACGCATCCTTTCGAATCAGTATGGACGAGCGAAGCGTGTTCCTATTGAGGATGGCCAAACTTCTGGTGCTGCTGTTCATGTTGTTGATGCTTCTTTGGCCCCTGCTACTGCTGCTGCTGGTACCCAGGAGGATGATGAGTATGCGGGCGATTATGAGGATGAGGTTGATCAAAATCAGCACTACGTGCAGCCACCAGCACCACCACCACCAGGTCGACCTCAGGTATATATTCGTAATGGTAGGCCTGCACCACCACCTCAGGTACGAGATGATGTCCATATTCCTAAACTGAAATTGAATATTCCACCATTTGAGGGTAGATATGTTCCTGATATATATCTTACTTGGGAGTTAGAAACTGAACAACGTTTTACATGTTCACAATATCCCGAGGAGAGACGGGTTGCTGCTGCTGTTTGTGCTTTCACTAGTTTTGCATGTGTATGGTGGTCTGAACATTGTAGATTATATCCTATTCCCGCTACTTGGGCTGCTTTGAAAACTGCTATGCGTACTCGTTGGGTTCCACCATATTATCAACGTGAATTGCTTCAAAAATTACAGCGCTTAAGACAAGGAAAAAATTCTGTAGAAGAATATTATCAGGAATTACAAACTGGCATGATTAGATGTGGTATTGTTGAGGAGAATGAAGCTATGCTTGCACGTTTTCTGGGTGGATTAAATAGAGAGATTCAGACCATTCTAGACTATAAGGAGTATACTAATATCACTCGTTTATTCCATCTTGCTTGTAAAGCTGAACGTGAAGTGCAGGATCGACAGGCATTGGCGCGGACTAACTTTTCTGCAGGTCGACCTTCATCATGGACACCACGTGCATCATCTACTTCCACACGTTCTGCTACACCGGCGCCTCCGTCGGCTGCCACCTCCAACCGTGATACAATAAAGCAGGCACAATCACCACTATCTGCCAAGAGCACACCTTCTGGGCCTGCAAAGAGCTCTTCTTCATCCATGGCATCAACAGGGCAAACACATGATATTATTTGTCGATGTTGCAAGGGTGGAGGTCATTATGCGAGAGAATGTCCATCTAAGCGTGTGATGATTGTTACTGAGGATGGTGGGTATGAGTCCGCTAGTGACTATGATGAGGAGACTTTGGCTCTTATTACACGTGACGAACACGGTGGAGACGATTCTGATCATGAGACGCAATACATGGCTCCTGAAGACGCTGACAGGTATGAATGTTTAGTTGCTCAACGTGTTTTGAGTGTGCAGGTCACACAAGCTGAGCAAAATCAGAGGCACAATTTGTTCCATACCAAGGGAGTTGTGAAGGAACGTTCTGTGCGCGTCATCATAGACGGAGGTAGCTGCAACAACTTGGCTAGCATGGAGATGGTGGAGAAGCTTTCTCTCACCACAAGACCACATCCACATCCTTACTACATCCAATGGTTCAACAACAGCGGCAAGGTTAAGGTAACACGTACTGTTCGTGTGCATTTTAGTATCTCTACATATGCTGATTATGTTGATTGTGATGTGGTACCTATGCAAGCATGTTCCTTATTACTTGGTAGACCATGGCAATTTGATAAAAATGCTGTACACCATGGTAGAAACAATCATTATACTCTTGTTCATAAGGATAAAAATATTACTTTGCTTCCTATGACTCCTGATTCTATTTTGAAAGATGATATTAATAGAGCTAATAAAGCAAAACAGGAGAAGAATAAGAGTGAAAATCAGATTGTGGCAAAAGAATTTGAGCAACAAATGAAGCCTAATAATAAACCATCTAGTGTTGCTTCTGAAATTAAATTGAAAAGTGCATGTTTATTTGCCACCAAATCTGATATTGATGAGCTAGATTTCAGCAAATCTGTTTGCTATGCTTTTGTGTGCAAAGAGGCATTATTTTCATTCGAGGACGTGCCTTCCTCTTTGCCCCCTGCTGTCACTAACATTATGCAGGAGTTCGCTGACGTCTTTCCACAAGACGTGCCACCGGGATTACCACCCATTCGAGGGATTGAGCATCAAATTGACTTAATTCCCGGTGCATCGCTACCCAACCGTGCACCATACCATACCAATCCAGAGGAGACGAAGGAGATTATGCGTCAAGTATAGGAGCTACTCGACAAAGGTTATATACGCGAATCTCTTAGTCCTTGTGCTGTTCCTATTATACTAGTGCCTAAAAAGGATGGTACGTCACGTATGTGTGTTGATTGTAGAGGCATTAATAATATTACTATTCGTTATCGTCATCCTATTCCTAGGCTAGATGATATGCTTGATGAATTGAGTGGCTCTACAATATTCTCCAAAGTTGATTTGCGTAGTGGATACCATCAAATTCGTATGAAATTGGGTGATGAATGGAAAACAGCATTTAAAACTAAGTTTGGTTTATATGAGTGGTTAGTCATGCCTTTTGGGTTAACTAATGCACCTAGTACTTTCATGAGATTAATGAACGAAGTTTTACGTGCTTTCATTGGACGATATGTGGTAGTCTATTTTGATGATATACTGATTTATAGCAAATCTTTGGAAGAACATTTGGAACATTTATGTGCTGTTTTTATTGCTCTACGTGATGCACGTTTGTTTGGTAACCTTGGGAAGTGCACCTTTTGCACCGACCGAGTATCTTTTCTTGGCTATGTTGTTACTCCACAGGGAATTGAAGTTGATAAAGCCAAGATTGAAGCTATTGAGAGTTGGCCGCAGCCCAAAACGGTCACACAAGTGAGGAGTTTTCTTGGCCTCGCTGGATTCTATAAGCGTTTTGTGAGAGATTTCAGCACCATTGCTTGATAGAGGCAAAGGTGTCCCGATCTTTCGATGAGATGATAACTATCGATTTGGTGAAGATGACTTTGACGATTCGACTACAAACGTGCACGACGTTGCGCCTTAGCAATCGCTAAACCAACTCTGAGAGGTTATTGACCACGCCGGAGCACAATCAACCTGACCACGAAGGTCTATTCCTGCAAGCAATCAAAGAACAAGCAAGAATATGATAAAAGCAATCTGAATATTGCGAGTATATATGAAGTATTGATAAAGGTGGGGATCCGTAAGCGGTCTTGGTCTGGTCGTTGGACACAAACGAAGTACACGAAGTTGCAATGGCTAACTTTTAACTAAACAAATCCCAAGGAAAAGCTACTAGATGGATCTACTTATATAGGAGCAAGGGGTGGCGGCCAAGGAGGTGGGAGGACGTCCCAAGGCAGCCTAAAACTAAATCTTGGTCGTACAAGGCCAATGGGCCCAAGTGGAGGTGATGTAACACCTTTGGACTTGTAGTTTGACTCGGATTCTGCTGCAGCATCAGATTGTTTCGTCCACAACTCAACGCTCCGGACGAATTTGAAGGTGATTCCAATTGGGTTGGAAAGTGCACGAAATCTAGTTTCCAACAAAAAAAGAATCACCCAATTCGGAGTCCGTATGAAAAACTTGTGTGCATTTTGAGTCAGGTACGTCTGTGCATTCCGAATCTGAATCCAGAACGTGAGAGACTTGGACTCTATCTTCTCTTGGGCCAAAAATGACGTGAGAGAACTTTTTGGACAGCAAATAAACATCTCTTTCTTCCTTATCTTCTTATGTGGATTGTACAAATGTCCCATACACCTGCAATTAGACAAAACACAAAAGTGTGTGAAGTATTTTTGTTCTGGATAACATAAATAGATTATTGAATAGTTTGCACTAGAAATCACGTGACAAATATGCATACATGCAATATTTTTGGTCATATCCAAGGTAGGCATGTCCTCATCATCCTCCCCTTCTTGAAAATAAAGCCGTCCTCGGCGTTGATTAATCTGAAATGTGGCTAACAAAAGAGACAAGGTGTACATGTTGTATATGTATATGTCATCCATTTTTACTTCCCTTGATTTTTGCATATATGACACATGAATAGATGAGTAACTTGCATAGTTCATAAAATCTAAAGCCAAAAAATTAGCACAAGAAGTAGAAGGCATGAAAATATTGCAACTCAGTTTGCACATATAAGTGAAGCTCTTATTCATTTCAAAAGATTGACAATGTTCATCATTAAACCATCCCAACTGATAGAGGCTAAGGTGTCCCGTCTTTCGATGAGATGATGGATATCGCTTTGGTGGAAGTCGACTTTGACGATCCGACTACGAACGTGCGAGGACGTCGCGCCTTAGCTATCGCTAAACCAACTCCGAGAGGTTATTGACCACGCCGGAGCACGATCAACCTGACCATGAGGGTCTGTTTCCTGCGAGCAAACGACGAACAAGCAAGAAACTGAGATTGCAATCTGGATATTGCGAATATAAGATGAAAGCTTTATTGATCAAGGTGGGGTTCTGTGACGCCTTTGTCTGGTCGTTGAACACAAACAAAGTACGCGAAGTTGCAGCTATGGCGAACTTTTAATCTAAACAAAACCCAAAGTCTAAACGACGCCCTAAGGGCTGTATATATGGAGGAAGAGGGGGGAATTTCGTGGCCCTTGGTGGAGGGGTCCGAAATCAACCCTATCTCTTGTTTCCCCACACATACGGACTCTAAAAATAGCCTATACTTATGTATTTCGAAATTACATGGGGCCTGGCCCAATAATAAGGTGACACAGCACCTATAATAGCCTCTGGACGAAATTTATGAAGTGGCATCTTGTATATTTCGTCCAAGGCTTCATGCACTCTTATGGTGGCTTCAAAGTCCTGAAGTCATCACTTGTAACTCCGTTCTGGTTCCCCTCGCGCATGGCATCATCTCCATGCTTGCTCTTGCTCCAATGTCCATCCTTCTCCAAGCTAGGCCCTTCATTTGTAAGCAAAACAAATGTATCCAATTTAGGCAGCATCATATTCTCATGAACATTAGAATCATTACCAAGAAACGAAAGTACCTGATAATTTAATTGGCGTGCGCGAGCTCTAGTAATTGGTCCAGTATATGTAGCAGTAGGGGCTGTGGGTGTAACAATGGTATTGATGTCCTCATCATTCTCCCCTTCTTGAAATGAAGTCGTCCTCGACGGAAGCTCATCTTCCTCGCCCAAATACGGCTTCAAATCTGCAATGTTAAAAGTGGGACTAACCCCAAAATCTGCAGGCAGCTCAAGTTTATATGCATTATCATTTACTTTCTCCAACACTTTAAAGGGACCAGCAGCACGTGGCATTAGCTTTGATTTGCGCAAATCAGGAAATCTATCCTTACGCAAATGTAACCAAACAAGATCTCCAGGTGCAAACACAACATGTTTTCTACCCTTATCTCCAGCAAGTTTATATTTAGCATTCATACGCTCAATGTTTTCCTTAGTTAACTCATGCATTTTTAAAATCAATTCAGCACGTTCTTTAGCATCAAAATTAACCTTCTCCGAAGATGGAAGAGGCAACAAATCAATAGGTGCACGAGGTAGGAAACCATACACAACTTCAAAAGGGCACATCTTAGTAGTAGAATGCAATGAACGATTATAAGCAAATTCAATATGAGGCAAGCATTCCTCCCACATTTTCTTATTATTCTTCAAAACAGCCCTAAGCATAGTAGACAATGTTCTATTGACTACTTCAGTTTGTCCATCAGTTTGGGGGTGACAAGTAGTACTAAAAAGCAGTTTAGTCCCCAACTTAGCCCATAAACATCTCCAAAAGTGGCTAAGAAATTTAGTATCACGATCTGAAACAATAGTATTTGGCACACCATGCAAGCGAATAATTTCACGAAAGAACAAATCAGCAACATTAACAGCATCATCGCTTTTATGACATGGTATAAAGTGTGCCATTTTCGAGAATCTATCCACGACAACAAATATGCTATCCCTCCCCTTCTTTGTTCGAGGTAAACCTAAAACAAAGTCCATAGATATATCCTCCCAAGGAACACTAGGTACAGGCAAAGGCATATATAAACCATGAGGATTGAGTCGTGACTTAGCTTTTTGACATGTAGTGCAGCGAGCAATAAAACGCTCAACATCCCGTCTCATCTTTGGCCAAAAGAAATGTGTAGCAAGTACGTCCTCCGTCTTCTTCACGCCAAAGTGTCCCATTAATCCTCCTCCATGCGCCTCCTGCAACAACAAAAGACGAACGGAGCTAGCTGGAATGCATAGCTTGTTAGCACGAAACACAAATCCATCGTTAACGACAAACTTGTTCCACATTCTTCCTTCTTTACAATTCTGCATTACATCTTTAAAATCAGCATCATGCACATATTGATCTTTGATGGTCTCCAAACCAAATATTTTGAAGTCAAGTTGTGAAAGCATAGTATAGCGACGAGACAATGCATCAGCAATAACATTTTCTTTTCCCTTCTTGTGTTTAATGACATAAGGGAAAGTCTCAATAAATTCAACCCATTTAGCATGTCTACGATTCAGTTTAGCTTTACTTTTAATATGTTTCAAAGATTCATGATCAGAATGTATAACAAATTCTTTGGGCCATAAATAATGTTGCCATGTTTCTAAAGTCCGAACAAGAGCATATAATTCTTTATCATAAGTAGAATAATTCAGACTAGGCCCACTCAATTTTTCAGAAAAGTATGCAACGGGTTTGCCATCTTGTAATAACACACCTCCTAATCCAATTCCACTAGCATCACATTCAAGCTCAAAAGTCTTATTAAAATCAGGAAGTTGGAGTAAAGGAGCATGTGTCAACTTATCTTTCAATACCGTGAAGGCTTCTTCCTGTGCGGTACCCCAAATAAAAGGCACATCTTTCTTTGTAAGCTCATTGAGAGGTGCAGCAATGGTGCTGAAATCTCTCACAAAACGCCTATAGAATCCAGCGAGGCCAAGAAAACTCCTCACTTGTGTGACCGTTTTGGGCTGCGGCCAACTCTCAATAGCTTCAATCTTGGCTTTATCAACTTCAATTCCCTGTGGAGTAACAACATAGCCAAGAAAAGATACTCGGTCGGTGCAAAAGGTGCACTTCCCAAGGTTACCAAACAAACGTGCATCACGTAGAGCAATAAAAACAGCACGTAAATGTTCCAAATGTTCTTCCAAAGATTTGCTATAAATCAGTATATCATCAAAATAGACTACCACAAATCGTCCAATGAAAGCACGTAAAACTTCGTTCATTAATCTCATGAAAGTACTAGGTGCATTAGTTAACCCAAAAGGCATGACTATCCACTCATATAAACCAAACTTAGTTTTAAATGCTGTTTTCCATTCATCACCCAATTTCATACGAATTTGATGGTATCCACTACGCAAATCAACTTTGGAGAATATTGTAGAGCCACTCAATTCATCAAGCATATCATCTAGCCTAGGAATAGGATGACGATAACGAATAGTAATATTATTAATGCATCTACAATCAACGCACATACGCGACGTACCATCTTTTTTCGGCACTAAAATGATAGGAACAGCACAAGGACTAAGGGATTCGCGTATATAACCTTTGTCGAGCAGTTCTTGTACTTGACGCATAATCTCCTTCGTCTCCTCTGGATTGGTACGGTATGGTGCACGGTTGGGTAATGATGCACCGGGAATTAAGTCAATTTGATGCTCAATCCCGCGAATAGGTGGTAATCCCGGTGGCACGTCTTGTGGAAAGACGTCAGCGAACTCCTGCAAAATGTTAGTGACAGCAGGAGGCAAAGAGGAAGGCACGTCCTCGAATGAAAATAATGCCTCTTTGCACACAAAAGCATAGCAAACAGATTTGCTAAAATCTAGATCATCAATATCAGATTTGGTGGCAAGTAAACATGCACTTTTCAATTTAATTTCAGAAGCAACACTAGATTGTTTATTATTATTAGGCTGCATTTGTTGCTCAAATTCTTTTGCCACAATCTGATTTTCACTCTTAGTTTTCTCCTGTTTTGCTTTATTAGCTCTATTAAGATCATCTTTCAAAATGGAATCAGGAGTCATAGGAAGCAAAGTAATATTTTTATCCTTATGAACAAGAGTATACTGATTGTTTCTACCATGGTGAATAGAATTTTTATCAAATTGCCATGGTCTACCAAGTAATAAGGAACATGCTTGCATAGGTACCACATCACAATCAACATAATCAGCATATGTAGAGATACTAAAATGCACACGAACAGTACGTGTTACCTTAACCTTGCCGCTGTTGTTGAACCATTGGATGTAGTAAGGATGTGGATGTGGTCTTGTGGTGAGAGATAGCTTCTCCACCATCTCCATGCTAGCTAAGTTGTTGCAACTCCCTCCATCTATGATCACGCGAACAGAACGTTCCTTCACAACTCCCTTTGTATGGAACAAATTATGCCTCTGATTTTGCTCAGCTTGTGTAACCTGCACACTCAAAACACGTTGAGCAACTAAACATTCATACCTGTCAGCATCTTCAGGAGCCATGTATTGCGTCTCATGATCAGAATCTTCTCCACCGTGTTCGTCACGTGTAATAAGAGCCAAAGTCTCCTCATCATAGTCACTAGCGGACTCATACCCACCATCCTCAGTAACAATCATCACACGCTTAGAGGGGCATTCTCTCGCATAATGACCTCCACCCTTGCAACGTCGACAAATAATATCATGTGTTTGCCCTGTTGATGCCATGGATGAAGAAGAGCTCTTTGCAGACCCAGAAGATGTGCTCTTGGCAGATAGTGGTGATTGTGCCTGCTTTATTGTATCACGGTTGGAGGTGGCAGCCGACGGAGGCGCCGGTGTAGCAGAACGTGTGGAAGTAGATGATGCACGTGGTGTCCATGATGAAGATCGACCTGCAGAAAAGTTAGTCCGCGCCAATGCCTGTCGATCCTGCACTTCACGTTCAGCTTTACAAGCAAGATGGAATAAACGAGTGATATTAGTATACTCCTTATAATCTAGAATGGTCTGAATCTCTCTATTTAATCCACCCAGAAAACGTGCAAGCATAGCTTCATTCTCCTCAACAATACCACATCTAATCATGCCAGTTTGTAATTCCTGATAATATTCTTCTACAGAATTTTTTCCTTGTCTTAAGCGCTGTAATTTTTGAAGCAATTCACGTTGATAATATGGTGGAACCCAACGAGTACGCATAGCAGTTTTCAAAGCAGCCCAAGTAGCGGGAATAGGATATAATCTACAATGTTCAGACCACCATACACATGCAAAACTAGTGAAAGCACAAACAGCAGCAGCAACCCGTCTCTCCTCGGGATATTGTAAACATGTATAACGTTGTTCAGTTTCTAACTCCCAAGTAAGATATATATCAGGAACATATCTACCCTCAAATGGTGGAATATTCAATTTCAGTTTAGGAATATGGACATCATCTCGTACCTGAGGTGGTGGTGCAGGCCTACCATTACGAATATATACCTGAGGTCGACCTGGTGGTGGTGGTGCTGGTGGCTGCACATAGTGCTGATTTTGATAAACCTCATCCTCATAATCGCCCACATACTCATCATCCTCCTGGGTACCAGCAGCAGCAGTAGCAGGGGCCAAAGAAGCATCAACAACATGAACAGCAGCACCAGAAGTTTGGCCATCCTCAATAGGAACACGCTTCGCTCGTCCATACTGATTCGAAAGGATGCGTTGTTGTTGTTGTTGTCGTTGGAGAGGTGCGTTAGGTGCAGCGGGTGGTGGTGGTGGAAGACGCGCGAGCAATTCATTAAACTTGTTATCGAGCTTTGTTTCGAACGTCTTCTCCATGCCATCTATCTTCTCCATGGCCTCTTCAAATCTGTTTAGCACATCTTGCACCTGTCCACTCATCATTTGCTGAAATTTATCATGCAAATCCTTATTTGTCATGTTCTCCCAGTCAGTCTCGTCGGCTTGTGATCCTGGCATGGTTAGCAGCAATAGAAACACACAAGAATATGATCCTACAGACTACTAACAAGAGGTGGTGGTGGGTGTCACAAATCCGTCAAGCAAATCTCAAATTCTTACCAGTTCTTACCCAGCAGCAGGCGGTGATCGGCAACCGTTGTAGTCAAAAACTCTCAAAGCTTGGATAGAGCGATTACCAGGGAGAGTCAAACGCACGACGTAGATGTATGTGGAGCTGGGAAGGCTTATAATATGGTAGCAAAAAGGGTCAGCAATAATCAATTCAGAGATGCAAAGTTGAATAAACGCTCAACGACGGTACTGTGCTGGTCCTAGGCTAGACTGTGCTAGAGACGCGAGCCTAGAACACTAACAAAATCACGGCGCTGCACGTAAACAAGGGAAAAGCACACTCTGGTTTTTTTTTCGCTCTTTTTTTTTTGCGCTCTTTTTTTTTGCGCTGCTCTTTTTTTTTTTGCGAAAAATCACTATAATGGCGAGTGTCTCAAAACGCTTCCTAGGTCAAACTGAGAGGATGGGCACGAAATTTTTTCGACCAATTTTTTTTTTTCGTTTTTTCGACTGCCCGGACCCAAAAACTGGAAACGGGTCAAAAAAAACTTCCTATAATGGCACCTGTCTCAAAACACTCAGAAACACCTAAAAATAAGATAGCCAGAAAATTTTTCGAAAAATGCGTTTTCGAAAAATTTTGGGCCTAAACGGAGCGTGGTTTCCAGACTCTTTTTTTTTTCCGAAACCTACTCCGGCAAGGAAACACGAATCGGAAACTAGATGGATCCCGAAAACAAACCTAATAAGCAAGGAACTCGGATTGGTGGTGGATATATGGTTGTGGTATATGGCAGCGGTGGTGGTAGCGGTGGTAGTATATGGATATGGATCGGTGGTGGTATATGGACACGGATTGGTGGTGGTATATGGATACGGATTCGGAGTGGTGGTGGTAGATGGCAGGGGCGATGATGATGGTGCGGCGGCGGCGTGACAACTTATGACCAGAACTCGAAACTCTAAAAGACTAGACTCTAAGACCAGCAACTAGACCGACGATGCAACCGCAAATTCAACAAAGCAAAACCCTAAAAAGATTATGCAAAGGCTCAGATTGGTTCGGATATGATGAACTAACCCTAATTTTTTTTGTGGCTTTTTCGTGGACTATAGGTATGAAAAACAGACTCGATCTAAACTACGAAAAACTGGAAAAATCTCACCGAGCAACCTGGAAATCTGATACCACTTGATAGAGGCTAAGGTGTCCCGTCTTTCGATGAGATGATGGATATCGCTTTGGTGGAAGTCGACTTTGACGATCCGACTACGAACGTGCGAGGACGTCGCGCCTTAGCAATCGCTAAACCAACTCCGAGAGGTTATTGACCACGCCGGAGCACGATCAACCTGATCACGAGGGTCTGTTTCCTGCGAGCAAACGACGAACAAGCAAGAAACTGAGATTGCAATCTGGATATTGCGAATATAAGATGAAAGCTTTATTGATCAAGGTGGGGTTCTGTGACGCCTTTGTCTGGTCGTTGAACACAAACGAAGTACGCGAAGTTGCAGCTATGGCGAACTTTTAATCTAAACAAAACCCAAAGTCTAAACGACGCCCTAAGGGCTGTATATATGGAGGAAGAGGGGGGAATTTCGTGGCCCTTGGTGGAGGGGTCCGAAATCAACCCTATCTCTTGTTTCCCCACACATACGGACTCTAAAAATAGCCTATACTTATGTATTTCGAAATTACATGGGCCTGGCCCAATAATAAGGTGACACGGCACCTATAATAGCCTCTGAACGAAATTTATGAAGTGGCATCTTGTATATTTCGTCCAAGGCTTCATGCACTCTTATGGTGGCTTCAAAGTCCTGAAGTCATCACTTGTAACTCCGTTCTGGTTCCCCTCGCGCATGGCATCATCTCCATGCTTGCTCTTGCTCCAATGTCCATCCTTCTCCAAGCTAGGCCCTTCATTTGTAAGCAAAACAAATGTATCCAATTTAGGCAGCATCATATTCTCATGAACATTAGAATCATTACCAAGAAACGAAAGTACCTGATAATTTAATTGGCGTGCGCGAGCTCTAGTAATTGGTCCAGTATATGTAGCAGTAGGGGCTGTGGGTGTAACAATGGTATTGATGTCCTCATCACCAACATTGGTGAATAAACCTTACTTGCATCAAATTTACATGCTACAACATGCTTAAATAAGCAAACATGCAATAAGTCATTCAACACAGAATCATCACCAAGATTAGAGGTCATATCAAAATGATTAAACATTGGTTCTTTTGCATCAATAGTTAATTCAATGGGTGCACTCAAAATTGTTGGTATTTCAGTTGTTTGATCACATGGCAAAGTCAAATTATCAATGTAGTCCTCTAAAATAGGTGGTGTGATCAAAGTAGTGGGTAGCTCATCAGATGGTGCATTCAAATTGACAAGGCATTCATCATTCTCATGTAGAGATGGAAGATCAGTACCTTTGTCATTACCTCTTATGATCAACTCAGATGATGTAGCCACTCTCGGGGGCGATGTGTCACATGGTGGAGGTGATGTAGTCCTGACAACAACGGATGTGGTTGACATAGTATGCCTAGTAGTTGAAGGAACAATCATATCAACTCTTGGAATGTGCACCATGCGCTTGTTCTCCTCGTGGCCAACACGTCGTTTTATTTCCTGTTCAGCTTTGCAAGCAAGATGAAACAAATGGTCCATAGGATAACACTTTTCATGAATTAGTACCTCTTGAATATCACGGTTTAATCCTCCCCAAAATCTATCCATAAAATCATCTTCACTTTCTTCTAAAGAGGAATGCAACAAGGTAGTTTGTAAATCATCATAATATTTTGTTACAGTTTCACTACCTGGTTTTAAGTGTTGCAACTTCTTAATCATGTCACGAGTATAATAAGCAGGGACGAAAGTATGTCGCATGGCAAGTTTCAAATCATCCCAAGTAGTAGGTATATAATCAGGGTGTAACCGACAATATTCACTCCACCAAACCAAAGCATAACCAGTGAAAGAACCAACCGCAACCTTAACCTTTTTATGTTCATCGAAATTATGGGAAGCAAATATATTTTTTATGTCAAACTCCCATTCAATATATAAAGCAGGTTTAAAACGGCCATTAAATGGTGGTATAGATACATTGACCTGATCATGTGCATTTGGATGTTTGTGCACCTCTCGTGACGGTTGTGGTATTTGCAAATGTGGTGGCACGTCTCCCACGATCGACAAAGCCCATGAATTGACTCTGGATCCTGTCATGATTAGTAGAACAAGAAACAAAACCCAAAAATAATGTTCCTATAACTACTAGGATGTGGTGGTAAAACGCTCACAGTAAAGCAAATATCAATGTCTTACAAGTTCTTACCATGCAGCAGGCGGTGATCGGCAACCAGCGGTGTCAAGTAACTCCGAATATTGAGTAAAGCGATTGCCAGGGGAGCGTACGTATACACGGTGTAGAAATATGTGGAGCTGGGTTGGCTATATATGGTAGCAAAAGATTAGCAATAATCAATTCAAAGATGCAATGTTGAATAAACGCTCAACGACGGTACTGTGCTGGTCCTAGGCTAGACCGGACTAGAGACGCGAGCCTAGAACACTAATGAGGTCACGGCGTAGCACAACTAGCATCAATGAAGGATAGTAAGTAGCTCTTGACAGCAAGATATAAGTGAAGATCACAACGGTGGTGAAGATAATGATGAAAAACAACTGCCAAGCAGGATATACAACAACTTTGTCTCCAACTTTCCTCTGAAAAAGTTTGTGCCGATTTTTTTGATTTTTTTTCTCCTTTTTTTTCTCTTTTTTTTCTCTCGTTTTTTTCTCTCGTTTTGTTTCTCTCTTTTTTTCTCCCTCTTTCCAAAACAAACTAGATAAGATGCAGATTGGATCAAGTGAAGATGTGAACGATCTCAACTATTATTATGACAATGAATGGTGGGTAGCACGTGGTGGAAATTGATGGATGGGTGGTGGACAGCGGAAGAGATAATGATGCAGCGGTGGCGTGACTAATGTGAACAGAACTCAAAACTCTAAACGAACTAGACACTAAGACCAGCAACTCGACACGACGATGCAACCGATAATTCAACTATGCAAGCAATGAAAAGAAAATTGCAAAGGCTCAGACTGGCTTGGACCAAGGATGAATAGATCTAACTCTTTTTTGTGGCTTTTTCTTGGACAATAGGTAAGAAAATAAATCTAATCTAGGAAAACTAGAAATTCTCACCGAGCAACCTGAAAACTGATACCACTTGATAGAGGCAAAGGTGTCCCGATCCTTCGATGAGATGATAACTATCGATTTGGTGAAGATGACTTTGACGATCCGACTACAAACGTGCACGACGTTGCGCCTTAGCAATCGCTAAACCAACTCTGAGAGGTTATTGACCATGCCGGAGCACAATCAACCTGACCACGAAGGTCTATTCCTGCAAGCAATCGAAGAACAAGCAAGAATATGATAAAAGCAATCTGAATATTGCGAGTATATATGAAGTATTGATAAAGGTGGGGATCCGTAAGCGGTCTTGGTCTGGTCGTTGGACACAAACGAAGTACACGAAGTTGCAATGGCTAACTTTTAACTAAACAAATCCCAAGGAAAAGCTACTAGATGGATCTACTTATATAGGAGCAAGGGGTGGCGGCCAAGGAGGTGGGAGGACGTCCCAAGGCAGCCTAAAACTAAATCTTGGTCGTACAAGGCCAATGGGCCCAAGTGGAGGTGATGTAACACCTTTGGACTTGTAGTCTGACTCGGATTCTGCTGCAGCATCAGATTGTTTCGTCCACAACTCAACGCTCCGGACGAATTTGAAGGTGATTCCAATTGGGTTGGAAAGTGCACGAAATCTAGTTTCCAACAAAAAAAGAATCACCCAATTCGGAGTCCGTATGAAAAACTTGTGTGCATTTTGAGTCAGGTACGTCTGTGCAGTCCGAATCTGAATCCAGAACGTGAGAGACTTGGACTCTATCTTCTCTTGGGCCAAAAATGACGTGAGAGAACTTTTTGGACAGCAAATAAACATCTCTTTCTTCCTTATCTTCATATGTGGATTGTACAAATGTCCCATACACCTGCAATTAGACAAAACACAAAAGTGTGCGAAGTATTTTTGTTCTGGATAACATAAATAGATTATTGAATAGTTTGCACTAGAAATCACATGACAAATATGCATATATGCAATATTTTTGGTCATATCCAAGGTAGGCATGTCCTCATCATTGCTGCACCTCTCAATGAGCTTACAAAGAAAGATGTGCCTTTTCTGTGGGGTACCGCACAGGAAGAAGCCTTCACGGTATTGAAAGATAAGTTGACACATGCTCCTTTACTCCAACTTCCTGATTTTAATAAGACTTTTGAGCTTGAATGTGATGCTAGTGGAATTGGATTAGGAGGTGTGTTATTACAAGATGGCAAACCTGTTGCATACTTTTCTGAAAAATTAAGTGGGCCTAGTCTGAATTATTCTACTTACGATAAAGAATTATATGCTCTTGTTCGGACTTTAGAAACATGGCAACATTATTTATGGCCCAAAGAATTTGTTATACATTCTGATCATGAATCTTTGAAACATATTAAAAGTCAAGCTAAACTGAATCGTAGAAATGCTAAATGGGTTGAATTTATTGAGACTTTCCCTTATGTCATTAAACACAAGAAGGGAAAAGAAAATGTTATTGCTGATGCATTGTCTCGTCGCTATACTATGCTTTCACAACTTGACTTCAAAATATTTGGTTTGGAGACCATCAAAGATCAATATGTGCATGATGCTGATTTTAAAGATGTAATGCAGAATTGTAAAGAAGGAAGAATGTGGAACAAATTTGTCGTTAACGATGGATTTGTGTTTCGTGCTAACAAGCTATGCATTCCAGCTAGCTCCGTTCGTCTTTTGTTGTTGCAGGAGGCGCATGGAGGAGGATTAATGGGACACTTTGGCGTGAAGAAGACGGAGGACGTACTTGCTACACATTTCTTTTGGCCAAAGATGAGACGGGATGTTGAGCGTTTTATTGCTCGCTGCACTACATGTCAAAAAGCTAAGTCACGACTCAATCCTCATGGTTTATATATGCCTTTGCCTGTACCTAGTGTTCCTTGGGAGGATATATCTATGGACTTTGTTTTAGGTTTACCTCGAACAAAGAAGGGGAGGGATAGCATATTTGTTGTCGTGGATAGATTCTCGAAAATGGCACACTTTATACCATGTCATAAAAGCGATGATGCTGTTAATGTTGTTGATTTGTTCTTTCGTGAAATTATTCGCTTGCATGGTGTGCCAAATACTATTGTTTCAGATCGTGATACTAAATTTCTTAGCCACTTTTGGAGATGTTTATGGGCTAAGTTGGGGACTAAACTGCTTTTTAGTACTACTTGTCACCCCCAAACTGATGGACAAACTGAAGTAGTCAATAGAACGTTGTCTACTATGCTTAGGGCTGTTTTGAAGGATAATAAGAAAATGTGGGAGGAATGCTTGCCTCATATTGAATTTGCTTATAATCGTTCATTGCATTCTACTACTAAGATGTGCCCTTTTGAAGTTGTGTATGGTTTCCTACCTCGTGCACCTATTGATTTATTGCCTCTTCCATCTTCGGAGAAGGTTAATTTTGATGCTAAACAACGTGCTGAATTGATTTTAAAAATGCATGAGTTAACTAAGGAAAACATTGAGCGTATGAATGCTAAATATAAACTTGCTGGAGATAAGGGTAGAAAACATGTTGTGTTTGCACCTGGAGATCTTGTTTGGTTACATTTGCGTAAGGATAGATTTCCTGATTTGCGCAAATCAAAGCTAATGCCACGTGCTGATGGTCCCTTTAAGGTGTTAGAGAAAATAAATGATAATGCATATAAACTTGAGCTGCCTGCAGATTTTGGGGTTAGTCCCACTTTTAACATTGCAGATTTGAAGCCTTATTTGGGTGAGGAAGATGAGCTTCCGTCGAGGACGACTTCATTTCAAGAAGGGGAGGATGATGAGGACATCAATACCATTGTTACACCCACAGCCCCTACTGCTACATATACGGGACCAATTACTAGAGCTCGCACACGCCAATTAAATTATCAGGTACTTTCGTTTCTTGGTAATGATTCTAATGTTCATGAGAATATGATGCTGCCTAAATTGGATACATTTGTTTTGCTTACAAATGAAGGGCCTAGCTTGGAGAAGGATGAACATTGGAGCAAGAACAAGCATGGAGATGATGCCATGCGCAAGGGGAACTAGAACGGAGTTACAAGTGATGATTTCAGGACTTTGAAGCCACCATAATGGGTGCATGAAGCCTTGGACGAAATATACAAGATGCCACTTCATAAATTTCGTCCCGAGGCTATTATAGGTGCTGCGTCACCTTTTTATTGGGCCAGGCCCATGTAATTTCGAAATACATAAGTATAGGCTATTTTTAGAGTCCGTATGTGTGGGGAAACAAGAGATAGGGTTGATTTCGGACCCCTCCACCAAGGGCCACGAAATTTCCCCTCTCTTCCTCCATATATACAGCCCTTAGGGCACCGTTTAGACTTCGGGTTTTGTTTAGATTAAAAGTTCACCATAGCTGCAACTTCGCGTACTTCGTTTGTGTTCAACGACCAGACAAAGGCGTCACAGAACCCCACATTGATCAATAAAGATTTCATCTTATATTCGCAATATCCAGATTGCAATCTCAGTTTCTTGCTTGTTCTTCGTTTGCTCGCAGGAAACAGACCCTCGTGGTCAGGTTGATCGTGCTCCGGCGGGGTCAATAACCTCTCGGAGTTGGTTTAGCGATTGCTAAGGCGCGACGTCCTCGCACGTTCGTAGTCGGATCGTCAAAGTCGACTTCCACCAAAGCGAAATCCATCATCTCATCGAAAGACGGGACACCTTTGCCTCTATCAAGAGGTTATGGACCACGCCGGAGCACAATCAACCTGACCACGAAGGTCTATTCCTGCAAGCAATCGAAGAACAAGCAAGAATATGATAAAAGCAATCTGAATATTGCGAGTATATATGAAGTATTGATAAAGGTGGGGATCCGTAAGCGGTCTTGATCTGGTCGTTGGACACAAACGAAGTACACGAAGTTGCAATGGCTAACTTTTAACTAAACAAATCCCAAGGAAAAGCTACTAGATGGATCTACTTATATAGGAGCAAGAGGTGGCGGCCAAGGAGGTGGGAGGACGTCCCAAGGCAGCCTAAAACTAAATCTAGCTCGTACAAGGCCAATGGGCCCTAGTGGAGGTGATGTAACACCTTTGGACTTGTAGTTTGACTCGGATTCTGCTGCAGCATCAGATTGTTTCGTCCAGAACTCAACGCTCCGGACGAATTTGAAGGTGATTCCAATTGGGTTGGAAAGTGCACGAAATCTAGTTTCCAACAAAAAAAGAATCACCCAATTCGGAGTCCGTATGAAAAACTTGTGTGCGTTTTGAATCAGGTACGTCTGTGCAGTCCGAATCTGAATCCAGAACGTGAGAGACTTGGACTCTATCTTCTCTTGGGCCAAAAGTGACGTGAGAGAACTTTTTGGACAGCAAATAAACATATCTTTCTTCCTTATCTTCATATGTGGATTGTACAAATGTCCCATACACCTGCAATTAGACAAAACACAAAAGTGTGTGAAGTATTTTTGTTCTGGATAACATAAATAGATTATTGAATAGTTTGCACTAGAAATCACCTGACAAATATGCATATATGCAATATTTTTGGTCATATCCAAGGTAGTCATGTCCTCATCATTTGTCCTTGTGTGCAAGGATGGGGAACCTAAAACTAGCACCTCTCACGAGCTACCTTTAGTGTTTCAATCTCTTTTGCAGGAATTCCAAGATGTTTTCCCCGATGAGCTACCTCCGGATCTACCTCCTCTACGAGGCATTGAGCATCTGATGCGAAGCATCCTTCCATCATCCCCATGGACTCTACACCGACACATCCAACCCCATGAGGACCCATGACAAGAGCTAGAGCACGTGCTTTGGAAACCGAGGTGAATTCCTTCCTACTAGACTTGCATATGGACACAAATGGAACATGTTTACTACCTCACCAAAATATGCTATGCCTCCTTAGGTATGAAGAGGAACATCAGCAAGAAGCTCAGGAGCATCACCAAGGAGAAGGAGGACCACCCCGAGGCCGTGCGAACCGATAAGAAGGAGAAGAGCAGCAGCACAGGAGGCTCCAGGCGACCCCGTGCGCACGTGCCCCCAAGACCCCGTGCCCATGGACTACATAGGAAGCTGGCGCTGGAGCACCCCATGCGCACCGGCCTGTACCGTGCTGACGGGACCCCCGTGCGCACGAGCCCAACTTACCCCATGCGCACAGGCCTCCCAGGATGGCCGGCTGAGATTGCACCTTCGGCTCCTCTTCATCTCCTTCGACCCCAAGGCTATATATTCCGTACCTAGGACCATGTTTAGGGTTAGCAAAGTTGTAGATGAGATCTTGGTGAGCTTTGCTCCTTTACCTTCCCTCTTGGAGGATCAAGACCCCCTAGGGTAGAATCCTTGAGGATTTCAAGACCTCCATAAGGAGAGGACTACCTTCAAGCCCCCACTTCCTTTGGATTTGGGATGAACTTTGCCATTGTATCTTTCCTTTGATTGTGTTTGTGACTTGTGGATCTTGTGTTGTTACCCTAGTTGATGTGTACTCGGGAATTGTTGGAGTGATTGCCTCTTTGTGTTCTTGTTGTTCTTGTTGTTTCTCTCCTTTTTCCCCCGACAAGTGTGAAAAGATCCATCCTAGGGTTCTACCCTACATCATCTTGGTATCATGAGCCACGTTGATTCACATCTTGGAGTCCCTACCTTCCACTTTCTAGCTTGATTTTGTTGTTTTTCATCCTAATCCGGAAATCCCCACCGAAAATAGCCCCAAAATTTTTTCTTGCAATTTGTTGATCTTGTGAGATTTGGTTGTGTTGATCCACGAATTTGGTGTTTGGCAAGTGGATCTACACCTCCACCATCATCCCCACCCTTCCACCGTTTGAATTTGGCCAAAAACTTGCAAATCACCATGGAATCCGAGCAGTTCGTCCGCTCATAGGAGACCCCGTGCACACGGGCCATCGAGACCCCGTGCACACGGGACCCCATGCACATGCGCCTCACTTACCCCGTGCGCACGGACTATCCAGGGAGTTTCGACCATTTTCCTGCTTTCCTCATTTCGTTTCACCACCCCCCTCGTGTTCTTCCGCACCATTCCACATGTTTGTTTGAGTGTTCGGTCGCGATTTCTCTTGTGTCCTAAGGTGTTTCGGCTACTTAGGCGTGAGTTGGTCATCATCGCCACCAATCATCGACTCGGACAACAAATCGGCATCGACAAGATCATCTTCGACCGTAAGCAAGGACGGTAACCTCGACAACACCTTGTACTCCCTTGCCATTAACTTGATAGCTTTGAGCCCTTTTGCGTAGCTTACCCATCGAGACTAGCTTGTTGAGTATTGCCGGGCCACGCCTTAGTGCACCATTTAGTGTTCCGTCCATCCCGTGCATTTTCTACTTGTTACCTCGTTGTATGGCTCGTATATCAAGCATCGTGGCATAATTGAAAAAAAATACAAAACGAGAGAAAAAGCTTTTAAGCAAAAGAGAAGAGAAGCAAAGAGCTTATAAGCAATAGCATCGAGCCTCTTAGCATATGTGCATCATCTTGGTCATCACATACATAAGCATACTTGGGATAGTGAGACGAGTGGATTCTCTATTAGGTTGGTGCACTAGCGTATCTAGCCCATTAGTGCAATCGAGCTAGCGTCTCTCTAGTATCCGTACGACAAGAGCTTTTCCCGTGGTTAGACATCTTCGAGCTCACCCCCTTGGTTGTGCGGATCCCATTTATCTTCCGTATGTGTGTTCCTCGTGTTATCTTATTTGTCTTATTTGCCATTTGTGAATCTTCTCAACTTTATCAACATCTTGACTAACATTTGCTTGAATTATTTGTGCCTTTCCTAACCAAGCTCCTCCATAGACCATTTACTTGTAGGTGTGAGAAACAATTCCCGGTACCAATTCCCCTATTGTAACATCACGTGGGATCGTACTTGTTACCCACAATCTTCGGAAAAGGTAACTTTGGTTTTGTTCTCTCATTTTCCTACTCACCACCACTTTCTTATGATGGATAGGCCAAGTTCCTCGACCATCCCACTCTTCATCAAGCAAGACAGCGACATGTCATCATTCGTCACCAAGAGCCATCTCTTTGGTACACAACGAGCACTACATCAAGAGCAACAAGCAATGAACGACCGCATCGACAACCTCGCCACCGACTTGCGACTCTTCGAGCAACGTACACGAGACTACTTCGACAACAAGCTCGACACGCACAAGCAAGAGAACGATGCAAGAATGGACGAGATCTGAGCATTGTTGGTCAACCGGCCTCCTTCAACTTCTTCCTACTCAAGACGGAGCCACTCAAGTCGACACTCCGACGACACCTTCTCCGGCTCAAGTACACCGTCATCAAACACTCTTCGACGAGCCGCGCGTCAAGACCGTCATGCATCTCGCAACCCGCTACACGTCAAGCATTCACAAGAGCAAGTCGATGAGCAAGTTCCTCGTCCTCAATCAAACCAAGTCGCTTTTGCTCAAGCTCAAGAACGACAATGACTACGGCGCCAAGAGGAAGAACGAGTGCGTCTACACCAAGAGGAACTTGACGCCGAGGCTCAACGTCTTCAACAACAACAACGAGAAGCACAAGCTCTTGAGGCGGAATGTGCCCTTCAAGAATCAAGTCGAGCAATGGCAAACCGCAATCGCGAACGGCGCAATCAATCAGAAGCCCTTCGAGAAGAAATCCAAGAGAGGAACTACCAACCACGTGTGCAACGTCAAGCTCCTCCAGCTCCTCCACAAGCTCGTCAATCTCTGCCTCAACCTCAAGTTCGACAAGAGCAAGTTGATCGTGGACTTCCTCCACGCCAAGAGTAATATGAGGATGATTACCCTCCATGTCAAGGGCGTCATCATCACCATCGCCAACAACACAATGAAGAGCAACGCTTTGGAAAGCTCAAATTCACAATGCCAAAGTTCAATGGAAGCAATGACCCGGAAGAATACCTCTCATGGGCATTGAAGGGCGACAAAATCTTTCGTTTGCACAACTATGAGGAAGAGAAGAAGATCGCAATGGCATCACTTGAGTTCCAAGACTACGTGCTCATATGGTGGGAACAAGTCCTTGAGCGCCGAGAAGCAAGAGGTGACCCTCCAATCACCACTTGGGCTCAAATGAAGGATGTCATGCGAGCACGATTTGTGCCCACTTACTACAACCGCGATCTCTTCAAGAAGCTACAACTCCTCAAGCAAGGTACAAAGAGTGTTGAAGAATACTACAAGGAGATGGAGATAGCCATGATTCGAGCCAATGTCAAGGAAGATGATGAGCAAACAATGGCACGATTTTTGAATGGACTCAATCATCCAATCAAGAAGATCGCCGACTTCCAACCCTACTCCAACCTCATCGAGCTCATGCATCAAGCGACAAAGGCGGAACGTCAAGTGCAAGATGACTTCAAGTACGCCAAGTACTCATCCAAGACATACGGCTTCTCCCACAATCAAGCTTCAACAACTCCTCCAACATCTACATCAACCAAGCCTTCTCCAAGCATCGACGACAAGCCAAGCTACAAGAAACATTCGTTAAGTTCAAGTCATCTTCCTCCTACTACAAGAAACTTCAAGCCGCGTGCTTCTTCATCTACTCCGATCGATGAGACCGTCAAGACAAGCTTCTTCAAGTGTTTCACTTGCGACGGCCGAGGCCGCAAGTCCTATGAATGCACAAACAAGCGCACCATGATCCTCAACGACGACGGCACCTACGACTCAATGAGTGAAGATGAAATGGAAGCTCTTGAGCAAGTGGCCATGCACCGGCAAGTGAACGAGGATGAAGATGATAGAGTCTTTTGTGATGAGGATTCGAGCCCCACTATCATTGTCTCCAAGGTCTTGACTCTTCAACATCAACAAGAAGAAGACCAACAATGCCATATCTTCCACACCAAGGCCGGCATCAATGGAAGGTCCGTCAAGGTGACGAGGACATCAATACCATTGTTACACCCACAGCCCCTACTGCTACATATAATGGACCACTTACTAGAGCTCGCGCACGCCAATTAAATTATCAGGTACTTTCGTTTCTTGGTAATGATTCTAATGTTCATGAGAATATGATGCTGCCTAAATTGGATACATTTGTTTTGCTTACAAATCAAGGGCCTAGCTTGGAGAAGGATGAACATTGGAGCAAGAACAAGCATGGAGATGATGGCATGCGCAAGGGGAACAAGAACGGAGTTACAAGTGATGATTTCAGGACTTTGAAGCCACCATAATGAGTGCATGAAGCCTTGGACGAAATATACAAGATGCCACTTCATAAATTTCGTCCAGAGGCTATTCTAGGTGCTGCGTCACCTTATTATTGGGCCAGGCCCATGTAATTTCGAAATACATCAGTATAGGCTATTTTTAGAGTCCGTATGTGTGGGGAAACAAGAGATAGGGTTAGTTTCGGACCCCTCCACCAAGGGCCACGAAATTCACCCCCTCTTCCTCCATATATACAGCCCTTAGGGCACCGTTTAGACTTAGGGTTTTGTTTAGATTAAAGTTCGCCATAGTTGCAACTTCGCGTACTTCGTTTGTGTTCAACGACCAGACAAAGACGTCACAGAACCCCACCTTGATCAATAAAGCTTGCATCTTATATTCACAATATCCTGATTGCAATCTCAGTTTCCTGCTTGTTCTTCGTTTGCTCGCAGGAAACAGACCCTCGTGGTCAGGTTGATCGTGCTCCGGCGTGGTTAATAACCTCTCGGAGTTGGTTTAGCGATTGCTAAGGCGCGACGTCCTCGCACGTTCGTAGTCGGATCGTCAAAGTCGACTTCCACCAAAGCGATACCCATCATCTCATCGAAAGATGGGACACATTTGCCTCTATCAAGTGGTATTAGATTTCCAGGTTGCTCGGTGAGATTTTACAGTTTTTCGTAGTTTAGATCGAGACTGTTCTTCATACCTACAGTCCACGAAAAAGCCCCCCCAAAAAATTAGGGTTAGTTCATCATATCCGAACCAATCTGAGCCTTTGCATAGTCTTTTTAGGGTTTTGCTTTGTTGAATTTGCGGTTGCATCATCGTGTCTAGTTGCTGGTCTTAGCGTCTAGTCTTTTAGAGTTTCGAGTTCTAGTCATAAGTTGTCACGCCGCCACCGCACCATCATCATCGCCCCTGCCATCTACCACCACTGCTCCGAATCCGTATCCATATACCACCACCGATCCATATCCATATACTACCACCGCTACCACCACCGCTGCCATATACCACCACCATATATCCATCTCCAATCCGAGTTCCTTGCATATTAGGTTTGTTTTTGAGATCCATCCAATTTCCGTTTCGTGTTTCCTTGCCTGAGTCCGGAAACTACCCTCCGTTTAGGCCCAAAATTTTCCAAAAACGCAGTTGAATTTTTTTTTCTGGATATCCTATTTTTAGGTGTTTCTAAGCGTATTGAGATAGTCGTCGTTATAGCAAGTTTTTTTGACCCGTTTCCATTTTTGGGTCTGGGCAGTCGAAAAGAAAATTGGTCAAAAAAATTTCGTGCCTATCATGTTATCTTGACTTGGGAAGAGTTTTGAGATACTCGCCATTATAGTGATTTTCGAAAAAAAGGAGCACAAAAAAAAGAGTGCAAAAAAAAGAGCGCAAAAAAATTCAGAGTGTGCTTCTCCCTTGTCTCCGTGTAGCGTCGTGATTTTGTTAGTGTTCTAGGCTTGCGTCTCTAGCACAGTCTAGCCTAGGACTAGCACAGTACCGTCATTGAGCGTTTATTCAACTTTGCATCTCTGAATTGATTATTGCTGACCCTTTTTTGCTACCATATTATAAGCATTCCCAGCTCCACATACATCTACGTCGTGCGTTTGACTCTCCCTGGTAATCGCTCTATCCAAGCTTTGAGAGTTGACTACAACGGTTGCCGATCACCACCTGCTGCAGGGAAAGAACTGGTAAGAATTTGAGATTTGCTTGACGGGTTTGTGATACACCACCACCACTTCTTAGTAGTCTGTAGGATCATATTCTTGTGTGTTTCTATTTGCCTTGGCGCGAACTAACTTTTCTGCAGGTCGACTTTCATCATGGACACAGCGTGCATTCTCTACTTCATGAGCTGCTACCTCTAGCCGTGATACAAGAAAGCAGGCACAACCACCACTATCTGCCAAGAGCGCACCTGCCGGGTCTACACAGAGCTCTTCTTCTTCCATGGCATCAACTGGACACACAAGTGATATTATTTGTCGTCGTTGTAAGGGAAGAGGTCATTATGCGAGAGAATGCAAATCTCAGCGTGTGATGATTGCTACCGAGGATGGTGGGTATGAGTCCGCTAGTGACTATGATGAGGAGATTTTGGCTCTTATTACACGTGAAGAACATGTTGGAGATGATTCTGATCATGAGACGCAATACATGGCTCCTGAAGACACTGACAGGTATGAATGTTTAGTTTCTCAACGTGTTTTGAGTGTGCAGGTCACACAAGCTGAGCAAAATCACAGGCACAATTTGTTCCATACAAAGGGAGTTGTGAAGGAACGTTCTGTGCGCGTCATCATAGACGGAGGGAGCTGCAACAACTTGGCTAGCATGGAGATGGTGGAGAAGCTATCTCTCACCACAAGACCACATCCACATCCTTACTACATCCAATGGTTCAACAACAGCGGCAAGGTTAAGGTAACACTTACTGTTCGTGTGCATTTTAGTATCTCTACATATGCTGATTATGTTGATTGTGATGTGGTACCTATGCAAGCATGTTCCTTATTACTTGGTCGACCATGGCAATTTGATAAAAATTCTGTACACCATGGTAGAAACAATCAGTATACTCTTGTTCATAAGTATAAAAATATTACTTTGCTTCCTATGACTCCTGATTCCATTTTGAAAGATGATATTTATAGAGCTAATAAAGCAAAATAGGAGAAACATAAGAGTGAAAATCAGATTGTGGCAAAAGAATTTGAGCAACAAATGAAGCCTAATAATAAACCATCTAGTGTTGCTTCTGAAATTAAATTGAAAAGTGCATATTTACTTGCCACTAAATCTTATATTGATGAGCTAGATATCAGCAAATCTGTTTGCTATGCTTTTTTATGCAAAGAGGCATTATTTTCATTCGAGGACGTGCCTTCCTCTTTGCCTCCTGCTGTCACTAACATTTTGCAGGAGTTCGCTGACGTCTTTCCACAAGACGTGCCACCGGGATTACCTCCCATTCGAGGGATTGAGCATCAGATTGACTTAATTCCCGGTGCATCATGACCCAACCGTGCACCATACCGTACCAATCCAGAGGAGACGAAGGAGATTATGCGTCAAGTACAGGAGCTGCTCGACAAAGGTTATATACGCGAATCCCTTAGTCCTTGTGCTGTCCCTATTATTCTAGTGCCAAAAAAGGATGGTACATCACGTATGTGTGTTGATTGTAGAGGCATTAATAATATTACTATTCGTTATCGTCATCCTATTCCTAGGCTAGATGATATGCTTGATGAATTGAGTGGCTCTACAATATTCTCCAAAGTTGATTTGCGTAGTGGATACCATCAAATTCATATGAAATTGGGAGATGAATGGAAAACAGTATGTAAAACTAAGTTTGGATTATACGAGTGGTTAGTCATTCCTTTTGGGTTAACTAATGCACCTAGTACTTTCATGAGATTCATGAACGAAGTTTTACGTGCTTTCATTGGAAGATTTGTGGTAGTTTACTTTGATGACATATTGATTTATAGCAGATCTTTGGAAGAACATTTGGAATATTTACGTGTTGTTTTTATTGCTCTACGTGATGCACGTTTGTTTGGTAACCTTGGGAAGTGCACCTTTTGCACCGACCGAGTATCTTTTCTTGGCTATGTTGTTACTCCACAGGGCATTGAAATTGACAAAGCCAAGATTGAAGCTATTGAGAGTTGGCCGCAGCCCAAAACGGTCACACAAGTGAGGAGTTTTCTTGGCCTCGCTGGATTCTATAGGCGTTTTGTGAGAGATTTCAACACCCTTGCTGCACCTCTCAACGAGCTTACAAAGAAGGATGTGCCTTTTGTTTGGGGTACCGCACAGGAAGAAGCCTTCACGGTATTGAAAGATAAGTTGACACATGCTCCTTTACTCCAACTTCCTGATTTTAATAAGACTTTTGAGCTTGAATGTGATGCTAGTGGAATTGGATTAGGAGGTGTGTTATTACAAGATGGCAAACCTGTTGCATACTTTTCTGAAAAATTGGGTGGGCCTAGTCTGAATTATTCTACTTATGATAAAGAATTATATGCTCTTGTTCGGACTTTAGAAACATGGCAACATTATTTATGGCCCAAAGAATTTGTTATACATTCTGATCATGAATCTTTGAAACATATTAAATGTCAAGCTAAACTGAATCGTAGACATGCTAAATGGGTTGAATTCATTGAGACTTTCCCTTATGTCATTAAACACAAGAAGGGTAAAGAAAATGTTATTGCTGATGCATTGTCTCGTCGCTATACTATGCTTTCACAACTTGACTTCAAAATATTTGGTTTGGAGACCATCAAAGATCAATATGTGCATGATGCTGATTTTAAAGATGTATTGCAGAATTGTAAAGAAGGAAGAACATGGAACAAGTTCATCGTTAATGATGGATTTGTGTTCCGTGCTAACAAGCTTCCAGCTAGCTCCATTCGTCTTTTGTTGTTGCAGGAGGCGCATGGTGGAGGACTAATGGGACACTTTGGTGTGAAGAAGACGGAGGACGTACTTGCTACACATTTCTTTTGACCAAAGATGAGACGGGATGTTGAGCGTTTTATTGCTCGCTGCACTACATGTCAAAAAGCTAAGTCACGACTCAATCCTCATGGTTTATATATGCCTTTGCCTGTACCTAGTGTTCCTTGGGAGGATATATCTATGGACTTGGTTTTAGCTTTACCTAGACCAAAGAAGGGGAGGGATAGCATATTTGTTGTCGCTGTATCCTGGAAGGGTGTAGCACGATGATCATCTGTAAAAAAGGAAAAACCCAGGTGAAAGACTTCGTGCGAAGAGTTGGTTAATCTGAATGAACCATGAAAATGCAATATGTTATTGTATTAATAGGGTCAAGCCGAACTATGGGCTTCTCTTTTTTTTGTGAGCAGCCCCTAGCACCACCTATGGGGGTGTATCTATCAACCCAAGCTCAGGTTTATCTGGGTTGTTACACCTGGTGGAGCGGCGGACTCGTCTATTCGTGTCCGTGGTCTTGACGACCGATCGTTTATTCTGGTTGGAGGGGCCGTTCAGTGTTCGGCTGCTAGAGCAGCCACATATTCTTCCGCATGTAAGGAATGTTCTGTATTTCCGCTAACTGTGATGATGCCACGTGGACTGGGCATCTTAAGTTTAAGATAGGCATAGTGCGGTACTGCATTAGAACGAGCGAAGGCTGTTCTCCCGAGTAGTGCGTGATAGCCGCTTCAGAATGGAGCGATGTCGAAGATTAGCTGGGCCAGGAAGTGGCCGAGGGAGCCACAATCCTGGAGGGCGCTCCCCCGAGCTTGTGGGCACCTCAGGCACCCCCTGGTGTGAGACCGAGGCAAAAAATCCTATAAATACACTAAACATCAAAAAGAACCATAGATGAGAAGGTCCGCCGCCATAAGCCCTTGTAGCCATGAAAACTTAATCGAGACCATGTTTCGATAGCCTGCCAGAGGGGGAAATCATCACCGGAGGCCAGCTTCATCATCTCGATGGTCTCCATGACGAGGAGGGGGTAGTTCAGCCTCGGGGCTGAGGGTATGTACCAGTAGGTATGTGTTTGATCTCTCTCTTGTTGATTTGGCACAATCTTGATGTACCGCGAGCTTTCTTAATATAGTTTGATCATATGGTGTTTCTCCCTCTCTATCTCGTTGTGATGAATTGAGTTTTTTAACTTTGAGATTTCACTATTACCGGATCAAATACTTTTATGGATTTGAGAACACTTGATGTACGTCTTAGATATGAATAACTGTGGTGACAATGGGATATTATATTGATTCACTTGATGTATGTTTTGGCACTCAACTCGCAGATTCCCGAGGTGACATTGGGGTAATCTATGCATAGGGGTTGATGCATGTTTTCGTCCTAGTTTCTCCGGTAGAAATCTTTGGGCACTCTTTGAAGTTCTTTGTGTTGGATTGAATATTATGAATCTGAAGATGTTTGATGCATATCGTATAATCAACTCGCGGATACTTGTGGTGACATTGGAGTATTTAGGTCACATTAGAGTTGGTTGATCTATATCCTATGGTGTTATTTTCGTACGAACTCTAGGGCTGTTTGTGACACTTATAGGAATAGCTTAATAGATTGATCGGAAAGGATAACTTTGAGGTGGTTTCATACCCTACAAACAATTTCTTCTTATGTTCTCCTCTAGATAAAAACTTTGGAGTGATTCTTTATTGCATGTTGAGGGGTTGTTATATGATCCAATTATGTTGTCATTGTTCAGAGATCCAACACTAGTGAAAGTATGAACCGTAGGCCTTGTTTTCAAGCATTGCAATACTGTTTTTGCTCATTTTTGTTACTAGTTACCTTGTTGTTTTTATTTATTCAGATTATAAAAATATATTTCTACCAGCCATACTACACTTTTATCACCATCTCTTCGCCGACACCTATACAATTTGCCATTGTATTGGGTGTGTTGGGGACACAAGAGAATCTTTGTTATTTGGTTGCAGGGTTGTTTGAGAGAGACGATCTTTATCCTACGCCTCCCATGGATTGATTAATCTTAGGTCATCCACTTAAGGAAAATTGCTACTGACCTACAAAACTTTGTGCTTGGAGGCCCAACACGGGTCTACAAGACTAAATTGTGTAGTAGACATCAAGCTCTTTTCTGGCGCCATTGCCTGGGAGGTGAGTGATTGAAGGTATATCTTTAGATCTTGCGATTGAATCTTTTAGTTTCTTGTTTTATCACTAGTTTTGTTTTTAAAAGAAAACTACAAAAAATGGAATTGAGGTTGCCTCATATTATTTATCTTTATAACGTCTTCCCTTAAAATGATGGAAAGGAAAATTGTTCCCAATTTATAGAAGAAGAACTCATTCAAATGTTTGGCATAAAATCTTTGAATGATGAGCATGATTGCATTTTTTTTAGTATGAATTCTTTGAATGTCCATGATGTTAATGATATGCTGTCAGCATGGAGCCGGCGATCTATGGGGCAGGGCAACCCCTTTTGCTGGTTCGGCGAGGGGTGGCGATCGATGCAAAGAGCAAACACAACGAGGAGCACACAACTTTATCCAGGTTTGGGCCTCCGGGAGGCATAAAACCCTACTTCTTCCTTTGGGTGCATTGGTGGTGTTGAGCACGAGTACACGGAGTGCTCTCCCCCAGCAAGACATGGGAAGAGGGCAGCTACATGAATACCTATGTGTGAGGGTTGCAAAGATTCAAACCCCTTCTAATGTTTCCCTGGCCCTCCTTTTATAACTCAAGGTGATAGAGGCAAAGGTGTCCCGTTTTTCGATGAGATGATGGATATCGCTTTGGTGGAAGTTGACTTTGACGATCCGACTACGAACGTGCGAGGACGTCGCGCCTTAGCAATCGCTAAACCAACTCCGAGAGGTTATTGACCATGCCGAAGCACGATCAACCTGACCACGAGGGTCTGTTTCCTGCGAGCAATCGAAGAACAAGCAAGAAACTGAGATTGCAATCTGGATATTGTGAATATAAGATGAAAGCTTTATTGATCAAGGTGGGGTTCTGTGACGCCTTTGTCTGGTCGTTGAACACAAACGAAGTACGTGAAGTTGCAGCTATGGCGAACTTTAATCTAAACAAAACCCAAAGTCTAAACGGTGCCCTAAGGGCTATATATATGGATGAAGAGGGGGTGAATTTCGTGGCCCTTGGTGGAGGGGTCCGAAACTAACCCTATCTCTTGTTTCCCCACACATACGGACTCCAAAAATAGCCTATACTTATGTATTTCGAAATTACATGGGCCTGGCCCAATAATAAGGTGACGCAGCACCTAGAATAGCCTCTGGACGAAATTTATGAAGTGGCATCTTGTATATTTCATCCAAGGCTTCATGCACTCATTATGGTGGCTTCAAAGTCCTGAAATCATCACTTGTAACTCCGTTCTTGTTCCCCTTGCGCATGCCATCATCTCCATGCTTGTTCTTGCTCCAATGTTCATCCTTCTCCAAGCTAGGCCCTTCATTTGTAAGCAAAGCAAATGTATCCAATTTAGGCAGCATCATATTCTCATGAACATTAGAATCATTACCAAGAAACGAAAGTACCTGGTAATTAAGTTGGCGTGCGCGAGCTGTAGTAATTGGTCCAGTATGTATAGTAGCAGGGGCTGTGGGTGTAACAATGGTATTGATGTCCTCATCACAAGGGGTTACCACAGTGGCAAAAAGGTCATTACAGGGGTGATTAGACTAATGTAGAACTATCATATCTAACTCTACCAGTTAGGAGAAAATGCATTAAATGCGCTGCTAGGTGTCAAGTGGAGGTTGAAGCCCGGCAAGGCTGCCGTGCCGCTAAGCCAACTACCTCCTATTAGCGTGACACGCCATCGGGATAGGTGTCAAAAAAGATGTTTTACCCCCTCATCAAGTTGATACACATGGGTGAGGTCCACGTAAGCACCTGCGGGCTCGACACCTCATTTATCTAGCGATTAGCTGATGAGAGAGGCGGAGCGCTGTTGTTGACGGGAAGCCCATGCTAATGGGGGTGGTCGGGGCTTGACATGCCGGCTCGTCTGGAGTTGAATGCTTCCGTTGAGGTATTGGTAGCTTGTCTCAATGCTTGGTCTTCTTAATGTCTCCTTGATCTCTTGAAGAGCGGATTCTCTGGCTTAGTTGTGTATGAGACTTGGTACTTGACACAAGGATTTGCAACGCGCCTGTGCATAAGTCACGGCGGCAAACACTTATGTTTGCTGCACCGATGGGAGCCCCCGGACCTAGCCCATACATGACGCAGGCAATCATTGGGGTAGGCCCAACAAATGCACAGGCGCACATATTGAACTTGCTGGGAGCGATGTTTTGTCTTTGAGATCTTCTTTGCTCCTTCCAATATCTGGATCTGGGTCAGCCCTCAGTCTCTCCTTGATATCTTTGGTGCTTAGACGACGCGCGTCATTCACGGCAAAACCTAGGAGCACCCACGTTCATAAGACGTCATTATGGCGCCCGCACGTGAACGGCCATTTTACCTTTAGTTCACCCACTACTCCTGTCGTTTTTGCCACGTGCGCCGCATGCATTGCACGGAGCTAGTGACAGACGCGCAGAGCTCGGGAATATGCACCCTGGCAGAAGAGGCAGTACCTCAAATTGCTGTAGTGGGGCGGTCGATGGAACAAGACACCAACCAGGGATGTAGAAAGCCGGATTGGCGGAGCGGGGCGGTAGCGCCAGAGTATTGAAGAGCTAGCCCCCTCACCCCTGCTATAAAAGGGGGTGTGCAAGGGTGGTGATGCTAATCTACCATCTCCTCTTTCTCCTATCTTGCTTCTGCCTCGACCATGGCGAGAGGGAGAGGTCGGGCTCGTGCTTCGACTGTGGCGATGAGGGCTTCTCCTCAGCATCTTGCCCCTGCTTCAGCCGCGGCTACAGAGGTTGAACCTAGTGCATGAGGTGGGGGTGCGGGTCAGGGTCGACGCTGCGCTCACGATCGAGGTGGACGGAGCGGCGCACTCGTCATTTCTCTTCCAACTGTTCCACCCCCGATAGAATGCCATGCGGGGGACACGGCACTGGAATTAATCGTCAAGCTACATGATCCTCCCCACAATCGTCTGCGTCTCCCTTGCGCCCTTCGCCAGGGTGATGGAGGTCGACTAGCCGCTTGGGTTGCTACTGCACATGAGCATCTACTGCAATGGCGCCATGTGGGTGAACATTGAGTTCCCCGCGCCCCGCGTCACACTCCTTACACGCAGATGGAAAAATTTCGCTTGCGCCCACTATCTTGCGGAGGAGCATGTCCTTCGTTTCAAGTTGGTGGAGTCTGACATGCTCTCCGTCAAGGTCTTCGAGCATTCTGGCACTCGCCTCGGGTGCTGCGTAGAAAGCTCGAGTGACAACAAAAGCTCCTCCTTGAGCGACAGTGATGTGGAGGACATAGGTGGTGAAGACGACGATGGTGAGTCATCGGTCATCAATTCTGAAGATGGCGACTCGGGCTCTAGCTGAACGTCGACGGCACCATCATCACCAGTTGGGCACCAGTAGCACCATCATCTGCAATCGGACCCCAACAGAGCGATTTGCAGGTGGTGCTTGGCTTGGATTCCACTGCCACCTCCAGCTGGACTACGGCAGGCTCGTGGATTCCGACTTCGTCTTCCCTGTAGGTGTCCCTGTCAAGCCGAGTCTCGCTAGTCCCGGCGGGCGTGACCAAGGCATCTCCTAGCCGCTCCCTCTGTCCTGGTTTCATCCTCCCTGCCAGGGTGGCGCTCTAACGAAATTGCCGGCTTGCATCCCTCTGGTCCTGACGGGGTCAGGTTGGACTTCTGCCCAGGCGCTCCTTTTGCCCTCCTTGCTCTCGATGCAAACCGTAGGAGGAGAGAGAGACAAGGAAGGCATTACAGAGGAATTCTCTTTTTCAATAAAAGAGATGTATGGTGCTGCGGTGTTTGAATCAAATTTATATACTTCCTCATCCATCTTAGTACTTGTATAGTTTGTACTTTTTTCACGCAATTTACAAAGAAAAACCATGCCGGGAGTCTATACGTGCTTTCAAAGTCCTCTGAGGGATTTTCCCCCAGCACCCTTCTTGCAAGTAGAGTTTCCGGCAAGGCTTCTTGCCGGCCCTCGGTGCAAGTACTACTAACACTCAATCGAGTGGACTCAAAGCGAGCTAGGAGTGCGAATGGAGGTCAGTCCCTTACCGGTTTATTTAGACGCGGCTGCACTGATCCTGTCGAGTGGACTCGAGTCAAGGACAGGAGTGCGAATGGCAAACCCGGCAAGGCCCCTTACCGGTTTATTTAGACGTAGATGCAGTGATCCTGTCTAGTGGACTCTACTCATGGACATGAGCGTGAATGGTGAACGCGACAATGTTTCCTCACATGCAAGTTTCTCATACATAGGTGTAACATGGAATGACTGGGAAGTTTAAATGAAACAAACTTATCTTTCTTGTTACAGTTCTTATTAGTTAGATAAGGAAAACGAGTCCGCCTCTATCTCCATCTTCCCCCGAGAGAGTTACTCACGCGGAATCCTTCTGCTTTTACCAGTAAAACAGAGAAGGTAGCGTGAAGCTTTCAAAAGCAAGTTAGTCGTTCTATTTTAAAACTAGTGTAATCATATCAAAACTATACTTAAGCAAGCTAGAAAACATGCACACATGTCTTGAAAAACGCTGGGTTCTATTTAGTTGTGCACAGGGTCTTTGCCTGGCTTTATACAAAGGGTTACAAGTCTCGGAGACTATGCTTGTATAAAACTGTTTGCCGGGGCAAGGCCTGGCAACCGCACCTTATGGGTAGAGCTTGCGAAGATGCTCAATATTCCATGAGTTATGCACACGAATGCCATCTTTGGTCTCGAGACGGACTGCGCCAAGTTAGGTGACTCGTACTACTCGATAAGGGCCTTCCCACTTTGGCATCAACTTGTTTTTACCCTTGGTGGACTGAACATGTTGAAGGACAAGGTCGCCTTCCTCAAGGCTCCGGGCATGAACCTTGTAGCTATGGTAGCAGCGCAAAGCTTCCTGGTATCCTGCAGCACGTACAGTAGCCCGGAGACAATGTTCCTCGAGGAGCATGACATCGTCATGCCGCAGTTGCTGTTGCGCTACTTCATCGTAGGAAATTACTTGAGGTGACCCGTATATGAGTTCCATGGGGAGCACCACTTCTGCATCATAGACTAGGGAGAAGGGTGTCTAACGAGTGGCTCGATTTGGTGTTGTCCTGAGTAACCAAAGAACCACCAGCAAATCATCAACCCAACGCATCCCGCACTTGTGCAGCCTGTGAAAAGTTCTTGTCTTGAGCCCACGCAATACATCAGCATGTCTTCTTTCTGCTTGCCTGTTGCTCCTTAGTGATGTAGGGCGGAATTCTATGTGGATGATCTTTCACGTTTGGAGTGGATCCTACGGGGAAACACGATGAACGCGCGGAAAACACAAAGGGGAAACAGGGGGAAAACGAGAGAATCACTAAACCGACAAGTAATTGATCACACAAGGGCTAGATCATCGAAAACATAAGGTAATACATGATCCAAAATCAACAAAGGAAAGATACAAAGGTAGCTGTTCTTCTCCGTGAGGAGGTCTTGATTGTCTTCCCTTGAAGGGGTCTTGAATCCGCTTGGGGGATCTTCTCCGAAGAGGTCGTGAGCTCCGAGGAGAAGTAACCAAGTGGATGAGCAAGGCTCTCACACAAAATATGAGATAAACCATCGCTAACCTTAAGTAGGAGGAGGTGGAGGAGTATATATAGTCTAGGTGAATGAAACAGTAAGTGGCGTCGGCCCAACACATGGGCGGACGCACAGGCATCGGACGTCCAGAGGACGTCAGTCGTCCGGAGCTTCGGGACGGTCCGGACATCTCTAGATCGTCGGACTTCCGTAGATTCGGCTCGGGTGGGGAAGTACCGGACGTCCGGAGGGGTTCGGTCCTCCGGGGGCCTGGGAGTCCTCGGACATCCGATCCTGGTCGGACGTCCCGCCACTGTAGCACGCGTTGGCCTAGTTTCCTTGGGCCGGCATGACCTTGAGGGGCCGGACGTCCGGGCTGGGCCGGTTGTCTGGTGGCTATAGCTTCGGGCAGCTCCTTCTCTTGATCCTTACTTGGCATCCTCGCTAGCTCTTCTGTTGGATGTGGTGGCTACGTGGCTTTCCTCTAAGTACCTGATCATGCATAGGACACACGTCGGAGGTAGTAGCCATGTCTCACATGTAGAAAGTGAAGGTTCAGAGAGGAGCGAGTTCACCTTGTGTCCAATGGAGTATGTTTGAGGTCTCGTCATATGTCCTCTTGGGGTTTGGAGAGTAGTCGGAGTGTACATGGGGATGAACGTGGGATGCTCCGCATCATCTCCCCCCCTTGGGAAAGATCCGACCTTGGATCATGATCCTCATCACCATGGAAACGTTTGTCGTAGACGGACTTGTAGTTGGACGAAGTTGAAGACATGGCGCAATCCAAGTTGTCAAAGGTGTCGCCGGAGTGATAGACATGCAAAAAGAGCAAATACAAGAAACACTCGGAAATACAATGGTTAGCGCACTGATGAGGACATCAATACCATTGTTACACCCACAGCCCCTGCTGCTATACATACTGGACCAATTACTAGAGCTCGCGCACGCCAACTAAATTACCAGGTACTTTCGTTTCTTGGTAATGATTCTAATGTTCATGAGAATATGATGCTGCCTAAATTGGATACATTTGTTTTGCTTACAAATGAAGGGCCTAGCTTGGAGAAGGATGAACAATGGAGCAAGAGAAAGCATGGAGATGATGGCATGCGCAAGGGGAACAAGAACGGAGTTACGAGTGATGATTTCAGGTCTTTGAGGCCACCATAAGAGTGCATGAAGCCTTGGACGAAATATACAAGATGCCACTTCATAAATTTCGTCCAGAGGTTATTATAGGTGCTGCGTCACCTTTTTATTGGGCCAGGCCCATGTAATTTCGAAATACATTAGTATAGGCTATTTTTAGAGTCCGTATGTGTGGGGAAACAAGAGATAGGGTTGATTTCGGACCCCTCCACCAAGGGCCACGAAATTCCCCCTCTCTTCCTCCATATATACAGCCCTTAGGGCACCGTTTAGACTTTGGGTTTTGTTTAGATTAAAAGTTCGCCATAGCTGCAACTTCGCGTACTTCGTTTGTGTTCAACGACCAGACAAAGGCGTCACAGAACCCCACCTTGATCAATAAAGCTTTCATCTTATATTCACAATATCCAGATTGCAATCTCAGTGATGAGGAGATGACTACCTTGGATATGACCAAAAATATTGGATATATGCATATTTGTCAGGTGATTTCTAGTGCAAACTATTCAATAATCTATTTATGTTATCCAGAACAAAAATACTTCACACACTTTTGTGTTTTGTCTAATTGCAGGTGTATGGGACATTTGTACAATCCACATATGAAGATAAGGAAGAAAGAGATGTTTATTTGCTGTCGAAAAAGTTCTCTCACGTCACTTTTGGCCCAAGAGAAGATAGAGTCCAAGTCTCTCACGTTCTGGATTCAGATTCGGACTGCACAGACGTACCTGATTCAAAATGCGCACAAGTTTTTCATACGGACTCTGAATTGGGTGATTCTTTTTTTGTTGGAAACAAGATTTCGTGCACTTTCCAACCCAATTGGAATCACCTTCAAATACGTCCGGAGCGTTGAGTTGTGGACGAAACAATCTGATGCTGCAGCAGAATCCGAGTCAAACTACAAGTCCAAAGGTGTTACATCACCTCCACTTGGGCCCATTGGCCTTGTACGACCTAGATTTAGTTTTAGGCTGCCTTGGGACGTCCTCCCACCTCCTTGGCCGCCACCCCTTGCTCCTATATAAGTAGATCCATCTAGTAGCTTTTCCTTGGGATTTGTTTAGTTAAAAGTTAGCCATTGCAACTTCGTGTACTTCGTTTGTGTCCAACGACCAGACCAAGACCGCTTACGGATCCCCACCTTTATCAATACTTCATATATACTCGCAATATTCAGATTGCTTTTATCATATTCTTGCTTGTTCTTCGATTGCTTGCAGGAATAGACCTTCGTTGATGAGGACATCAATACCATTGTTACACCCACAGCTCCTACTGCTACATATACTGGACCAATTACTAGAGCTCGCGCACGCCAATTAAATTATCAGGTACTTCCGTTTCTTGGTAATGATTCTAATGTTCATGAGAATATGATGCTGCCTAAATTGGATACATTTGTTTTGCTTACAAATGAAGGGCCTAGCTTGGAGAAGGATGGACATTGGAGCAAGAGCAAGCATGGAGATGATGCCATGCGCAAGGGGAACCAGAACGGAGTTACAAGTGATGATTTCAGGACTTTGAAGCCACCATAAGAGTGCATGAAGCCTTGGACGAAATATACAAGATGCCACTTCATAAATTTCGTCCAGAGGCTATTATAGGTGCTGCGTCACCTTATTATTGGGCCAGGCCCATGTAATTTCGAAATACATAAGTATAGGCTATTTTTAGAGTCCGTATGTGTGGGGAAACAAGAGATAGGGTTGATTTCGGACCCCTCCACCAAGGGCCACGAAATTCCCCCCCTCTTCCTCCATATATACAACCCTTAGGGCGCCGTTTAGACTTTGGGTTTTGTTTAGATTAAAAGTTCGCCATAGCTGCAACTTCGCGTACTTCGTTTGTGTTCAACGACCAGACAAAGGCGTCACAGAACCCCACCTTGATCAATAAAGCTTTCATCTTATATTCGCAATATCCAGATTGCAATCTCAGTTTCTTGCTTGTTCTTCGTTTGCTCGCAGGAAACAGACCCTCGTGGTCAGGTTGATCGTGCTCCGGCGTGGTCAATAACCTCTTGGAGTTGGTTTAGCGATTGCTAAGGCGCGACGTCCTCGCACGTTCGTAGTCGGATCGTCAAAGTCGACTTCCACCAAAGCGAAATCCATCATCTCATCGAAAGACGGGACACCTTTGCCTCTATCAAGTGGTATCAGATTTCCAGGTTGCTCGGTGAGATTTTACAGTTTTTCGTAGTTTAGATCGAGTCTGTTCTTCATACCTATAGTCCACGAAAAAGCCAAAAAAAAATTAGGGTTAGTTCATCCCATCCGAACCAATCTGAGCCTTTGCATAATCTTTTATGTATTTGCTTTGTTGAATTTGCGGTTGCATCGTCGTGTCAAGTTGCTGGTCTTAGCGTCTAGTCTTTTAGAGTTTCGAGTTCTGTTCACAGGTTGTCACGTCGCCGCTGCCATATACCACCACCACATATTCATCGCCAATCCGAATCCATATACGCCACCACATATCCGCCGCCATCACGCCCATCCGAGTCCACCTGCAACATATATCCGCCACCAGTCCGAGTTCCACCAGATTCATCTCCGCCACCAGTCCGAGTTCCACCAGATTCATCTCCGCGACCAGTCCGAGTTCCACCAGATTCATCTCCGCCACCAGTCCTAGTCCGAGTCCAGTAATTGTTGCATTGTTTTCGATTTCCAGATCACGCGATACTCCGAGTCGTGACAGCGGAGGACTCCCCAACTTCCGAGCCACCCGCAGAAGAAAAATAGTTCCAGTTTCAAAAAAAAAAACTAAGTCTGGAAAATTCTGGCTAGGCAGTTTTTAGACCATTTGTAGACTTTTTCGAAAAAAATTTGTTGCGGAGCAAAAAAAAAAGAGGAAAAAAAGTGCAAAAAAAAAGAGAAAAAAAAATTCAGAGTGTGCTCCTCCCTTGTTTACGTGCCGCGCCGTGATTTTGTTGGTGTTCTAGGCTCGCGTCTCTTGCACAGTCTAGCCTAGGACCAGCACAGTACCATCGTTGAGCGTTTATTCAACTTTGCATCTCTGAATTGATTATTGCTGACCCTTTTTGCTACCATATTATAAGCCTTCCCAGCTCCACATACATCTACGTCGTGCGTTGGACTCTCCCTGGTAATCGCTCTATCCAAGCTTTGAGAGTTTTGACTACAACGGTTGCCGATCACCGCCTGCTGCTGGGTAAGAACTGGTAAGAATTTGAGATTTGCTTGACGGGTTTGTGATATACCACCACCACTTCTTAGTACTCTGTAGGATCATACTCTTCTGTGTTTCTATTTGCTGCTAACCATGGTAGGATCACAAGCCGATGAGACTGATTGGGAGAACCTGACGAACAAACAGCTACATGATAAATTTCAGCAAATGATGAGTGGACAGGTGCAAGATGTGCTAAACAGATTTGACGAGGCCATGGAGAAGATAGATGGCATTGAGAAGACGTTTGAAACAAAGCTTGATAGCAAGTTTGATGAATTGCTCGTGCGTTTTCCACAACCACCGCCGGCTGCACCTATCGCACCTCTGCAACGACAACAACTATGCCCCCTTCCGAATCAGTATGGACGAGCTCAACGTGTTCCTATTGAGCTAGGACAAAATTCTGGTGCCGCTGCTACTGCTGTTGGTGCTTCTTTGGCTCTTGCTACTACTGCTGCTGGTAACGAGGAGGATGATTATGTGGGAGATTACGAGGATGAGGTTGATCAACATCAGAACTACGGGCAACCACCAGCACCACAACCACCAGGTCGTCCACATGCAAATAATGGCAATGTTAGGGCTCCCCCTCAGGTACGAGATCATGACCATCTCCCTAAACTGAAATTGAATATTCCACCATTTGAGGGTAGATATGTTCCTGATATATATCTTACTTGGGAGTTAGAAACTGAACAACGATTTACATGTTTACAATATCCTGAGGAGAGACGTGTTCCTGCTGCTGTTTGTGCTTTCACTAGCTTTGCATGTGTTTGGTGGTCTGAACATTGTAGATTATATCCTGTTCCAGCTACTTGGGCTGCTTTGAAAACCGCTATGCGTACTCGTTGGGTTCCACCATATTATCAACGTGAATTACTTCAAAAATTGCAGCGCTTAAGACAAGGAAAAAATTCTGTAGAAGAATATTATCAGGAATTACAAACTGGCTTGATTAGATGTGGCATTGTTGAGGAGAATGAAGCTATGCTTGCACGTTTTCTGGGTGGATTAAATAGAGATATTCAGACCATTCTAGACTATAAGGATTATAATAATATCACTCGTTTATTCCATCTTGCTTGTAAAGCTGAACGTGAAGTGCAGGATCGACAGGCATTGGCGCGCACTAACTTTTCTGCAGGTCGACCTTCATCATGGACACCACGTGCATCCTCTACTTCCACTGCACCATCACCTCCTTCAGGTGCCACCTCCAACCGTGATACAAGAAAGCAGGCACAACCACCACTATCTACCAAGAGCACACCTGCCGGGCCTGCACAGAGCTCTTCTTCTTCCATGGCGTCAACAGGGCACACAAGTGATATTATTTGTCGTCGTTGTAAGGGAAGAGGACATTTTGCGAGAGAATGCAAATCTCAGCGTGTGATGATTGCTACTGAGGATGGTGGATATGAGTCCGCTAGTGACTATGATGAGGAGACTTTGTGATGAGGACATCAATACCATTGTTACACCCATAGCCCCTACTGCTACATATACTGGACCAATTACTAGAGCTCGCGCACGCCAATTAAATTATCAGGTACTTTCGTTTCTTGGTAATGATTCTAATGTTCATGAGAATATGATGCTGCCTAAATTGGATACATTTGTTTTGCTTACAAATGAAGGGCCTAGCTTGGAGAAGGATGGAAATTGGAGCAAGAGCAAGCATGGAGATGATGCCATGCGCAAGGGGAACCAGAACGGAGTTACAAGTGATGATTTCAGGACTTTGAAGCCACCATAAGAGTGCATGAAGCCTTGGACGAAATATACAAGATGCCACTTCATAAATTTCGTCCAGAGGCTATTATAGGTGCTGCGTCACCTTATTATTGGGCCAGGCCCATGTAATTTCGAAATACATAAGTATAGGCTATTTTTAGAGTCCGTATGTGTGGGGAAACAAGAGATAGGGTTGATTTCGGACCCCTCCACCAAGGGCCACGAAATTCCCCCCCCCCCTCTTCCTCCATATATACAGCCCTTAGGGCGTCGTTTAGACTTTGGGTTTTGTTTAGATTAAAAGTTCGCCATAGCTGCAACTTCGCGTACTTCGTTTGTGTTCAACGACCAGACAAAGGCGTCACAGAACCCCACCTTGATCAATAAAGCTTTCATCTTATATTCGCAATATCCAGATTGCAATCTCAGTTTCTTGCTTGTTCTTCGTTTGCTCGCAGGAAACAGACCCTCGTGGTCAGGTTGATCGTGCTCCGGCGTGGTCAATAACCTCTCGGAGTTGGTTTAGCGATTGCTAAGGCGCGACGTCCTCGCACGTTCGTAGTCGGATCGTCAAAGTCGACTTCCACCAAAGCGAAATCCATCATCTCATCGAAAGACGGGACACCTTTGCCTCTATCAAGTGGTATCAGATTTCCAGGTTGCTCGGTGAGATTTTCCAGTTTTTCGTAGTTTAGATCGAGTCTGTTCTTCATACCTATAGTCCACGAAAAAGCCACAAAAAAAATTAGGGTTAGTTCATCATATCCGAACCAATCTGAGCCTCTGCATAATCTTTTTAGGGTTTTGCTTTGTTGAATTTGCGGTTGCATCGTCGGTCTAGTTGCTGGTCTTAGAGTCTAGTCTTTTAGAGTTTCGAGTTCTGGTCATAAGTTGTCACGCCGTCGCCGCACCATCATCATCGCCCCTGCCATCTACCACCACCGCTCCGAATCCGTATCCATATACCACCACCAATCCGTGTCCATATACCACCACCGATCCATATCCATATACTACCACCGCTGCCATATACCACAACCATATATCCACCACCAATCCGAGTTCCTTGCTTATTAGGTTTGTTTTCGGGATCCATCTATTTTCTGATTCGTGTTTCCTTGCCGGAGTAGGTTTCGGAAAAAAAAAAGAGTCTGGAAACCACACTCCGTTTAGGCCCAAAATTTTTCGAAAACACATTTTTCGAAAAAATTTCTGGCTATCCTATTTTTAGGTGTTTCTGAGTGTTTTGAGACAGGTGCCATTATAGGAAGTTTTTTTTGACCCGTTTCCAGTTTTTGGGTCCGGGCAGTCGAAAAAACGAAAAAAAAAATTGGTCGAAAAAATTTCGTGCCATCCTGTCAGTTTGACCTAGGAAGAGTTTTGAGACACTCGCCATTATAGTGATTTTTCGCAAAAAAAAAAAAAAAAGAGCAGCGCAAAAAAAAAAGAGCGCCAAAAAAAAAGAAGAGCGAAAAAAAAAATCCAGAGTGTGCTTTTCCCTTGTTTACGTGCAGCGCCGTGATTTTGTTAGTGTTCTAGGCTCGCGTCTCTAGCACGGTCTAGCCTAGGACCAGCACAGTACCGTCGTTGAGCGTTTATTCAACTTTGCATCTCTGAATTGATTATTGCTGACCCTTTTTGCTACCATATTATAAGCCTTCCCAGCTCCACATACATCTACGTCGTGCGTTGGACTCTCCCTGGTAATCGCTCTATCCAAGCTTTGAGAGTTTTGACTACAACGGTTGCCGATCACCGCCTGCTGCTGGGTAAGAACTGGTAAGAATTTGAGATTTGCTTGACGGGTTTGTGATACACCACCACCACTTCTTAGTACTCTGTAGGATCATATTCTTCTGTGTTTCTATTTGCTGCTAACCATGGTAGGATCACAAGCCGATGAGACTGATTGGGAGAACCTGACGAACAAACAGCTACATGATAAATTTCAGCAACTGATGAGTGGACAGGTGCAAGATGTGCTAAACAGATTTGACGAGGCCATGGAGAAGATAGATGGCATTGAGAAGACGTTTGAAACAAAGCTTGATAGCAAGTTTGATGAATTGCTCGTGCGTTTTCCACAACCACCGCCGGCTGCACCTATCGCACCTCTGCAACGACAACAACAACGCCCCCTTCCGAATCAGTATGGACGAGCTCAGCGTGTTCCTATTGAGCTAGGACAAAATTCTGGTGCCGCTGCTACTGCTGTTGGTGCTTCTTTGGCTCCTGCTACTACTGCTGCTGGTACCGAGGAGGATGATTATGTGGGAGATTACGAGGATGAGGTTGATCAACATCAGAACTACGTGCAACCACCAGCACCACAACCACCAGGTCGTCCACATGCAAATAATGGCAATGTTAGGGCTCCCCCTCAGGTACGAGATCATGACCATCTCCCTAAACTAAAATTGAATATTCCACCATTTGAGGGTAGATATGTTCCTGATATATATCTTACTTGGGAGTTAGAAACTGAACAACGATTTACATGTTTACAATATCCTGAGGAGAGACGTGTTCCTGCTGCTGTTTGTGCTTTCACTAGCTTTGCATGTGTTTGGTGGTCTGAGCATTGTAGATTATATCCTGTTCCAGCTACTTGGGCTGCTTTGAAAACTGCTATGCGTACTCGTTGGGTTCCACCATATTATCAACGTGAATTACTTCAAAAATTGCAGCGCTTAAGACAAGGAAAAAATTCTGTAGAAGAATATTATCAGGAATTACAAACTGGCTTGATTAGATGTGGTATTGTTGAGGAGAATGAAGCTATGCTTGCACGTTTTCTGGGTGGATTAAATAGAGATATTCAGACCATTCTAGACTATAAGGATTATAATAATATCACTCGTTTATTCCATCTTGCTTGTAAAGCTGAACGTGAAGTGCAGGATCGACAGGCATTGGTGCGGACTAACTTTTCTGCAGGTCGACCTTCATCATGGACACCACGTGCATCATCTACTTCCACACGTTCTGCTACACCGGCGCCTCCGTCGGCTGCCACCTCCAACCGTGATACAATAAAGCAGGCACAATCACCACTATCTGCCAAGAGCACATCTTCTGGGCCTGCAAAGAGCTCTTCTTCATCCATGGCATCAACAGGGCAAACACATGATATTATTTGTCGACGTTGCAAGGGTGGAGGTCATTATGCGAGAGAATGCCCCTCTAAGCGTGTGATGATTGTTACTGAGGATGGTGGGTATGAGTCCGCTAGTGACTATGATGAGGAGACTTTGTCTCTTATTACACGTGACGAACACGGTGGAGAAGATTCTGATCATGAGACGCAATACATGGCTCCTGAAGATGCTGACAGGTATGAATGTTTAGTTGCTCAACGTGTTTTGAGTGTGCAGGTTACACAAGCTGAGCAAAATTAGAGGCATAATTTGTTCCATACAAAGGGAGTTGTGAAGGAACGTTCTGTTCGCGTGATCATAGATGGAGGGAGTTGCAACAACTTGGCTAGCATGGAGATGGTGGAGAAGCTATCTCTCACCACAAGACCACATCCACATCCTTACTACATCCAATGGTTCAACAACAGCGGCAAGGTTAAGGTAACACGTACTATTCGTGTGCATTTTAGTATCTCTACATATGCTGATTATGTTGATTGTGATGTGGTACCTATGCAAGCATGTTCCTTATTACTTGGTAGACCATGGCAATTTGATAAGAATTCTATTCACCATGGTAGAAACAATCAGTATACTCTTGTTCATAAGGATAAAAATATTACTTTGCTTCCTATGACTCCTGATTCCATTTTGAAAGATGATCTTAATAGAGCTAATAAAGCAAAACAGGAGAAAACTAAGAGTGAAAATCAGATTGTGGCAAAAGAATTTGAGCAACAAATGCAGCCTAATAATAATAAACAATCTAGTGTTGCTTCTGAAATTAAATTGAAAAGTGCATGTTTACTTGCCACCAAATCTGATATTGATGATCTAGATTTTAGCAAATCTGTTTGCTATGCTTTTGTGTGCAAAGAGGCATTATTTTCATTCGAGGACGTGCCTTCCTCTTTGCCTCCTGCTGTCACTAACATTTTGCAGGAGTTCGCTGACGTCTTTCCACAAGACGTGCCACCGGGATTACCACCTATTCGCGGGATTGAGCATCAAATTGACTTAATTCCCGGTGCATCATTACCCAACCGTGCACCATACCGTACCAATCCAGAGGAGACGAAGGAGATTATGCGTCAAGTACAAGAACTGCTCGACAAAGGTTATATACGCGAATCCCTTAGTCCTTGTGCTGTTCCTATCATTTTAGTGCCGAAAAAGGATGGTACGTCGCGTATGTGCGTTGATTGTAGAGGCATTAATAATATTACTATTCGTTATCGTCATCCTATTCCTAGGCTAGATGATATGCTTGATGAATTGAGTGGCTCTACAATATTCTCCAAAGTTGATTTGCGTAGTGGATACCATCAAATTCGTATGAAATTGGGTGATGAATGGAAAACAGCATTTAAAACTAAGTTTGGTTTATATGAGTGGTTAGTCATGCCTTTTGGGTTAACTAATGCACCTAGTACTTTCATGAGATTAATGAAGGAAGTTTTACGTGCTTTCATTGGACGATTTGTGGTAGTCTATTTTGATGATATACTGATTTATAGCAAATCGTTGGAAGAACATTTGGAACATTTACGTGTTGTTTTTATTGCTCTACGTGATGCACGTTTGTTTGGTAACCTTGGGAAGTGCACCTTTTGCACCGACCGAGTATCTTTTCTTGGCTATGTTGTTACTCCACAGGGAATTGAAGTTGATAAAGCCAAGATTGAAGCTATTGAGAGTTGGCCGCAGCCCAAAACGGTCACACAAGTGAGGAGTTTTCTTGGCCTTGCTGGATTCTATAGGCGTTTTGTGAGAGATTTCAGCACCATTGCTGCACCTCTCAATGAGCTTACAAAGAAAGATGTGCCTTTTATTTGGGGTACCGCACAGGAAGAAGCCTTCACGGTATTGAAAGATAAGTTGACACATGCTCCTTTACTCCAACTTCCTGATTTTAATAAGACTTTTGAGCTTGAATGTGATGCTAGTGGAATTGGATTAGGAGGTGTGTTATTACAAGATGGCAAACCTGTTGCATACTTTTCTGAAAAATTGAGTGGGCCTAGTCTGAATTATTCTACTTATGATAAAGAATTATATGCTCTTGTTCGGACTTTAGAAACATGGCAACATTATTTATGGCCCAAAGAATTTGTTATACATTCTGATCATGAATCTTTGAAACATATTAAAAGTCAAGCTAAACTGAATCGTAGACATGCTAAATGGGTTGAATTTATTGAGACTTTCCCTTATGTCATTAAACACAAGAAGGGAAAAGAAAATGTTATTGCTGATGCATTGTCTCGTCGCTATACTATGCTTTCACAACTTGACTTCAAAATATTTGGTTTGGAGACCATCAAAGATCAATATGTGCATGATGCTGATTTTAAAGATGTAATGCAGAATTGTAAAGAAGGAAGAATGTGGAACAAGTTTGTCGTTAACGATGGATTTGTGTTTCGTGCTAACAAGCTATGCATTCCAGCTAGCTCCGTTCGTCTTTTGTTGTTGCAGGAGGCGCATGGAGGAGGATTAATGGGACACTTTGGCGTGAAGAAGACAGAGGACGTACTTGCTACACATTTCTTTTGGCCAAAGATGAGACGGGATGTTGAGCATTTTATTGCTCGCTGCACTACATGTCAAAAAGCTAAGTCACGACTCAATCCTCATGGTTTATATATGCCTTTGCCTGTACCTAGTGTTCCTTGGGAGGATATATCTATGGACTTTGTTTTAGGGTTACCTCGAACAAAGAAGGGGAGGGATAGCATATTTGTTGTCGTGGATAGATTCTCGAAAATGGCACACTTTATACCATGTCATAAAAGCGATGATGCTGTTAATGTTGCTGATTTGTTCTTTCGTGAAATTATTCGCTTGCATGGTGTGCCAAATACTATTGTTTCAGATCGTGATACTAAATTTCTTAGCCACTTTTGGAGATGTTTATGGGCTAAGTTGGGGACTAAACTGCTTTTTAGTACTACTTGTCACCCCCAAACTGATGGACAAACTGAAGTAGTCAATAGAACATTGTCTACTATGCTTAGGGCTGTTTTGAAGAATAATAAGAAAATGTGGGAGGAATGCTTGCCTCATATTGAATTTGCTTATAATCGTTCATTGCATTCTACTACTAAGATGTGCCCTTTTGAAGTTGTGTATGGTTTCCTACCTCGTGCACCTATTGATTTGTTGCCTCTTCCATCTTCGGAGAAGGTTAATTTTGATGCTAAAGAACGTGCTGAATTGATTTTAAAAATGCATGAGTTAACTAAGGAAAACATTGAGCGTATGAATGCTAAATATAAACTTGCTGGAGATAAGGGTAGAAAACATGTTGTGTTTGCACCTGGAGATCTTGTTTGGTTACATTTGCGTAAGGATAGATTTCCTGATTTGCGCAAATCAAAGCTAATGCCACGTGCTGCTGGTCCCTTTAAGGTGTTGGAGAAAGTAAATGATAATGCATATAAACTTGAGCTGCCTGCAGATTTTGGGGTTAGTCCCACTTTTAACATTGCAGATTTGAAGCCGTATTTGGGCGAGGAAGATGAGCTTCCGTCGAGGACGACTTCATTTCAAGAAGGGGAGGATGATGAGGACATCAATACCATTGTTACACCCACAGCCCCTACTGCTACATATACTGGACCAATTACTAGAGCTCGCGCACGCCAATTAAATTATCAGGTACTTTCGTTTCTTGGTAATGATTCTAATGTTCATGAGAATATGATGCTGCCTAAATTGGATACATTTGTTTTGCTTACAAATGAAGGGCCTAGCTTGGAGAAGGATGGACATTGGAGCAAGAGCAAGCATGGAGATGATGCCATGCGCAAGGGGAACCAGAACGGAGTTACAAGTGATGATTTCAGGACTTTGAAGCCACCATAAGAGTGCATGAAGCCTTGGACGAAATATACAAGATGCCACTTCATAAATTTCGTCCAGAGGCTATTATAGGTGCTGCGTCACCTTATTATTGGGCCAGGCCCATGTAACTTCGAAATACATAAGTATAGGCTATTTTTAGAGTCCGTATGTGTGGGGAAACAAGAGATAGGGTTGATTTCGGACCCCTCCACCAAGGGCCACGAAATTCCCCCCCCCCCTCTTCCTCCATATATACAGCCCTTAGGGCGTCGTTTAGACTTTGGGTTTTGTTTAGATTAAAAGTTCGCCATAGCTGCAACTTCGCGTACTTCGTTTGTGTTCAACGACCAGACAAAGGCGTCACAGAACCCCACCTTGATCAATAAAGCTTTCATCTTATATTCGCAATATCCAGATTGCAATCTCAGTTTCTTGCTTGTTCTTCGTTTGCTCGCAGGAAACAGACCCTCGTGGTCAGGTTGATCGTGCTCCGGCGTGGTCAATAACCTCTCGGAGTTGGTTTAGCGATTGCTAAGGCGCGACGTCCTCGCACGTTCGTAGTCGGATCGTCAAAGTCGACTTCCACCAAAGCGAAATCCATCATCTCATCGAAAGACGGGACACCTTTGCCTCTATCACTTTGGCTCTTATTACATGTGAAGAACATGGTGGAGATGATTCTGATCATGAGACGCAATACATGGCTCCTGAGGACGCTGACAGGTATGAATGTTTAGTTGCTCAACGTGTTTTGAGTGTGCAGGTCACACAAGCTGAGCAAAATCAGAGGCACAATTTGTTCCATACCAAGGGAGTTGTGAAGGAACGTTCTGTGCGCGTCATCATAGACGGAGGTAGCTGCAACAACTTGGCTAGCATGGAGATGGTGGAGAAGCTTTCTCTCACCACAAGACCACATCCACATCCTTACTACATCCAATGGTTCAACAACAGCGGCAAGGTTAAGGTAACACGTACTGTTCGTGTGCATTTTAGTATCTCTACATATGCTGATTATGTTGATTGTGATGTGGTACCTATGCAAGCATGTTCCTTATTACTTGATAGACCATGGCAATTTGATAAAAATGTTGTACACCATGGTAGAAACAATCATTATACTCTTGTTCATAAGGATAAAAATATTACTTAGCTTCCTATGACTCCTGATTCTATTTTGAAAGATGATATTAATAGAGCTAATAAAGCAAAACAGGAGAAGAATAAGAGTGAAAATCAGATTGTGGCAAAAGAATTTGAGCAACAAATCAAGCCTAATAATAAACCATCTAGTGTTGCTTCTGAAATTAAATTGAAAAGTGCATGTTTATTTGCCACCAAATCTGATATTGATGAGCTAGATTTCAGCAAATCTGTTTGCTATGCTTTTGTGTGCAAAGAGGCATTATTTTCATTCGAGGACGTGCCTTCCTCTTTGCCCCCTGCTGTCACTAACATTATGCAGGAGTTCGCTGACGTCTTTCCACAAGACGTGCCACCGGGATTACCACCCATTCGAGGGATTGAGCATCAAATTGACTTAATTCCCGGTGCATCGCTACCCAACCGTGCACCTGATGAGGACATCAATACCATTGTTACACCCACAGTCCCTACTGCTACATATACGGGACCAATTACTAGAGCTCGCGCACGCCAATTAAATTATCAGGTACTTTCGTTTCTTGGTAATGATTCTAATGTTCATGAGAATATGATGCTGCCTAAATTGGATACATTTGTTTTGCTTACAAATGAAGGGCCTAGCTTGGAGAAGGATGAACATTGGAGCAAGAACAAGCATGGAGATGATGCCATGCGCAAGGGGAACAAGAACGGAGTTACAAGTGATGATTTCAGGACTTTGAAGCCACCATAATGGGTGCATGAAGCCTTGGACGAAATATACAAGATGCCACTTCATAAATTTCATCCTGAGGCTATTATAGGTGCTGCGTCACCTTTTTATTGGGCCAGGCCCATGTAATTTCGAAATACATAAGTATAGGCTATTTTTAGAGTCCGTATGTGTGGGGAAACAAGAGATAGGGTTGATTTCGGACCCCTCCACCAAGGGCCACGAAATTCCCCCTCTCTTCCTCCATATATACAGCCCTTAGGGCACCGTTTAGAATTTGGGTTTTGTTTAGATTAAAAGTTCGCCATAGTTGCAACTTCGCGTACTTCGTTTGTGTTCAACGACCAGACAAAGGCGTCACAGAACCCCACCTTGATCAATAAAGCTTTCATCTTATATTCGCAATATCCAGATTGCAATCTCAGTTTCTTGCTTGTTCTTCGTTTGCTCGCAGGAAACAGACCCTCGTGGTCAGGTTGATCGTGCTCCGGCGTGGTCAATAACCTCTCGGAGTTGGTTTAGCGATTGCTAAGGCGCGACGTCCTCGCACGTTCGTAGTCGGATCGTCAAAGTCGACTTCCACCAAAGCGAAATCCATCATCTCATCGAAAGACGGGACACCTTTGCCTCAATCAAGTGGTATCAGTTTTCAGGTTGCTCGGTGAGATTTTACAGTTTTTCGTAGATTAGATCGAGTCTGTTCTTCATACCTACAGTCCACGAAAAAGCCACAAAAAAAAATTAGGGTTAGTTCGTCATATCCGAACCAATCTGAGCCTTTGCATAATCTTTTTAGGGTTTTTGCTTTGTTGAATTTGCGGTTGCATCGTCGTGTCAAGTTGCTGGTCTTAGAGTCTAGTCTTTTAGAGTTTCGAGTTCTGGTCATAAGTTGTCACGCCGCCGCCGCATCATCATCATCGCCCATCTACCACTTTTGCTTATCCGCCACCGCTCTGAATCCATATCCATATAGCACTACCAATCCGTATCCATATACCACCACCAATCTATATCCATATACCACCACCGCTACCATATACCACCACCGCTGCCATATACCACAACCATATATCCACCACCAATCCGAGTTCTTCTCATATTAGGTTCGTTCTTGAGATCAATCTAAATTCCGATTCGTGTTTCCTTGCCTGCGTAGAAAAAAAAAAGAGTCTGGAGACCCCCGGGCAGTTTTTAGGCCAAAATTTTCACGGGCAAATTTTTTTTCCCTATCCTATTTTTAGGCTTTTCTGAGTCTTTTGAGCCACGTGCCATCATAGTGATTTTTGGTCGCACTTTTTCGTCGTCGCTGCCCTAATTTCCGAAAAAAAAAGTGAATTTTTTTTTTCGTGCCCATCCTATCAGTTTGACGAGGGAAGAGTTTTGAGACACTCGCCATTATAGTGATTTTTCGCAAAAAAAAAGGAGCGCAAAAAAAAGGAGCGCAAAAAAAAAGAGCGAAAAAAAAAGAGTTCCAGAGTGTGCTTTTCCCTTGTTTACGTGCCGCGCCGTGATTTTGTTGGTGTTCTAGGCTCGCGTCTCTAGCACAGTCTAGCCTAGGACCAGCACAGTACCGTCGTTGAGCGTTTATTCAACTTTGCATCTCTGAATTGATTATTGCTGACCCTTTTTGCTACCATATTATAAGCCTTCCCAGCTCCACATACATCTACGTCGTGCGTTTGACTCTCCCTGGTAATCGCTCTATCCAAGCTTTGAGAGTTTTTAACTACAACGGTTGCCGATCACCGCCTGCTGCTGGGTAAGAACTGGTAAGAATTTGAGATTTGCTTGACGGATTTGTCACGCCCACCACCACCTCTTGTTAGTAGTCTGCTAACCATGCCAGGATCACAAGCCGACGAGACTGACTGGGAGAACATGACGAATAAGGATTTGCATGATAAATTTCAGCAAATGATGAGTGGACAGGTGCAAGATGTGCTAAACAGATTTGAAGAGGCCATGGAGAAGATAGATGGCATGGAGAAGACGTTTGAAACAAAGCTCGATAACAAGTTTAATGAATTGCTCGCGCGTCTTCCACCACTACCACCCGCTGCACCTAACGCACCTCTCCAACAACAACAACAACAACAACGCATCCTTTCGAATCAGTATGGACGAGCGAAACGTGTTCCTATTGAGGATGGCCAAACTTCTGGTGCTGCTGTTCATGTTGTTGATGCTTCTTTGGCCCCTGCTACTGCTGCTGCTGGTACCCAGGAGGATGATGAGTATGCGGGCGATTATGAGGATGAGGTTGATCAAAATCAGCACTACGTGCAGCCACCAGCACCACCACCACCAGGTCGACCTCAGGTATTTATTCGTAATGGTAGGCCTGCACCACCACCTCAGGTACGAGATGATGTCCATATTCCTAAACTGAAATTGAATATTCCACCATTTGAGGGTAGATATGTTCCTGATCTATATCTTACTTGGGAGTTAGAAACTAAACAACGTTTTACATGTTTACAATATCCCGAGGAGAGACGGGTTGCTGCTGCTGTTTGTGCTTTCACTAGTTTTGCATGTGTATGGTGGTCTGAACATTGTAGATTATATCCTATTCCCGCTACTTGGGCTGCTTTGAAAACTGCTATGCGTACTCGTTGGGTTCCACCATATTATCAACGTGAATTGCTTCAAAAATTACAGCGCTTAAGACAAGGAAAAAATTTTGTAGAAGAATATTATCAGGAATTACAAACTGGCATGATTAGATGTGGTATTGTTGAGGAGAATGAAGCTATGCTTGCACGTTTTCTGGGTGGATTAAATAGAGAGATTCAGACCATTCTAGACTATAAGGAGTATACTAATATCACTCGTTTATTCCATCTTGCTTGTAAAGCTGAACGTGAAGTGCAGGATCGACAGGCATTGGCGCGGACTAACTTTTCTGCAGGTCGACCTTCATCATGGACACCACGTGCATCATCTACTTCCACACGTTCTGCTACACCGGCGCCTCCGTCGGCTGCCACCTCCAACCGTGATACAATAAAGCAGGCACAATCACCACTATCTGCCAAGAGCACACCTTCTGGGCCTGCAAAGAGCTCTTCTTCATCCATGGCATCAACAGGGCAAACACATGATATTATTTGTCGACGTTGCATGGGTGGAGGTCATTATGCGAGAGAATGCCCATCTAAGCATGTGATGATTGTTACTGAGGATGGTGGGTATGAGTCCGCTAGTGACTATGATGAGGAGACTTTGGCTCTTATTACACGTGACGAACACGGTGGAGACGATTCTGATCATGAGACGCAATACATGGCTCCTGAAGATGCTGACAGGTATGAATGTTTAGTTGCTCAACGTGTTTTGAGTGTGCAGGTTACACAAGCTGAGCAAAATCAGAGGCATAATTTGTTCCATACAAAGGGAGTTGTGAAGGAACGTTCTGTTCGCGTGATCATAGATGGAGGGAGTTGCAACAACTTGGCTAGCATGGAGATGGTGGAGAAGCTATCTCTCACCACAAGACCACATCCACATCCTTACTACATCCAATGGTTCAACAACAGCGGCAAGGTTAAGGTAACACGTACTGTTCGTGTACATTTTAGTATCTCTACATATGCTGATTATGTTGATTGTGATGTGGTACCTATGCAAGCATGTTCCTTATTACTTGGTAGACCATGGCAATTTGATAAAAATTCTATTCACCATGGTAGAAACAATCAGTATACTCTTGTTCATAAGGATAAAAATATTACTTTGCTTCCTATGACTCCTGATTCCATTTTGAAAGATGATATTAATAGAGCTAATAAAGCAAAACAGGAGAAAACTAAGAGTGAAAATCAGATTGTGGCAAAAGAATTTGAGCAACAAATGCAGCCTAATAATAATAAACAATCTAGTGTTGCTTCTGAAATTAAATTGAAAAGTGCATGTTTACTTGCCACCAAATCTGATATTGATGATCTAGATTTTAGCAAATCTGTTTGCTATGCTTTTGTGTGCAAAGAGGCATTATTTTCATTCGAGGATGTGCCTTCCTCTTTGCCTCCTGCTGTCACTAACATTTTGCAGGAGTTCGCTGACGTCTTTCCACAAGACGTGCCACCGGGATTACCACCTATTCGCGGGATTGAGCATCAAATTGACTTATTTCCCGGTGCATCATTACCCAACCGTGCACCATACCGTACCAATCCAGAGGAGACGAAGGAGATTATGCGTCAAGTACAAGAACTGCTCGACAAAGGTTATATACGCGAATCCCTTAGTCCTTGTGCTGTTCCTATCATTTTAGTGCCGAAAAAGGATGGTACGTCGCGTATGTGCGTTGATTGTAGAGGCATTAATAATATTACTATTCGTTATCGTCATCCTATTCCTAGGCTAGATGATATGCTTGATGAATTGAGTGGCTCTACAATATTCTCCAAAGTTGATTTGCGCAGTGGATACCATCAAATTCGTATGAAATTGGGAGATGAATGGAAAACAGCATTTAAAACTAAGTTTGGATTATATGAGTGGTTAGTCATGCCTTTTGGGTTAACTAATGCACCTAGTACTTTCATGAGGTTAATGAACGAAGTTTTACGTGCTTTCATTGGACGATTTGTGGTAGTTTACTTTGATGACATATTGATTTATAGCAAATCTTTGGAGGAACATTTGGAACATTTACGTGCTGTTTTTATTGCTCTACGTGATGCACGTTTGTTTGGTAACCTTGGAAAGTGCACCTTTTGCACCGACCGAGTATCTTTTCTTGGCTATGTTGTTACTCCACAGGGAATTGAAGTTGATAAAGCCAAGATTGAAGCTATTGAGAGTTGGCCGCAGCCCAAAACGGTCACACAAGTGAGGAGTTTCCTTGGCCTCGCTGGATTCTATAGGCGTTTTGTGAGAGATTTCAGCACCATTGCTGCACCTCTCAATGAGCTTACTGATAGAGGCGAGGGTGTCCCGATCTTTCGATGAGATGATAACTATCGATTTGGTGGAGACGACTTTGACGATCCGACTACAAACGTGCACGACGTTGCGCCTTAGCAATCGCTAAACCAACTCCGAGAGGTTATTGACCACGCCGGAGCACAATCAACCTGACCACGAAGGTCTATTCCTGCAAGCAATCGAAGAACAAGCGAGTACATATGAAGTATTGATAAAGGTGGGGATCCGTAAGCGGTCTTGGTCTGGTCGTTGGACACAAACAAAGTACACAAAGTTGCAATGGCTAACTTTTAACTAAACAAATCCCCACGAAAAGCTACTAGATGGATCTACTTATATAGGAGCAAGGGGTGGCGGCCAAGGAGGTGGGAGGACGTCCCAAGGCAGCCTAAAACTAAATCTAGGTCGTACAAGGCCAATGGGCCCAAGTGGAGGTGATGTAACACCTTTGGACTTGTAGTTTGACTCGGATTCTGCTGCAGCATCAGATTGTTTCGTCCACAACTCAATGCTCCAGACGAATTTGAAGGTGATTCCAATTGGGTTGGAAAGTGCACGAAATCTAGTTTCCAACAAAAAAAGAATCACCCAATTCGGAGTCCGTATGAAAAACTTGTGTGCGTTTTGAGTCAGGTACGTCTGTGCAGTCCGAATCTGAATCCAGAACGTGAGAGACTTGGACTCTATCTTCTCTTGGGCCAAAAGTGACGTGAGAGAACTTTTTGGACAGCAAATAAACATCTCTTTCTTCCTTATCTTCATATGTGGATTGTACAAATGTCCCATACACCTGCAATTAGACAAAACACAAAAGTGTGTGAAGTATTTTTGTTCTGGATAACATAAATAGATTATTGAATAGTTTGCACTAGAAATCACCTGACAAATATGCATATATGCAATATTTTTGGTCATATCCAAGGTAGTCATGTCCTCATCATCCTCCCCTTCTTGAAAATAAAGCCGTCCTCGGCGTTGCTTAATCTGAAATGTGGCTAACAAAAGAGACAAGGTGTACATGTTGTATATGTATATGTCATCCATTTTTACTTCCCTTGATTTTTGCATATATGACACATGAATAGATGAGTAACTTGCATAGTTCATAAAATCTAAAGCCAAAAAATTAGCACAAGAAGTAGAAGGCATCAAAATATTGCAACTCAGTTTGCACATATAAGTGAAGCTCTTATTCATTTCAAAAGATTGACAATGTTCATCATTAAACCATCCCAACATTGGTGAATAAACCTTACTTGCATCAAATTTACATGCTACAACATGCTTAAATAAGCAAACATGCAATAAGTCATTCAACACAGAATCATCACCAAGATTAGAGGTCATATCAAAATGATTAAACATTGGTTCTTTTGCATCAATAGTTAATTCAATGGGTGCACTCAAAATTGTTGGTATTTCAGTTGTTTGATCACATGGCAAAGTCAAATTATCAACGTAGTCCTCTAAAATAGGTGGTGTGATCAAAGTAGTGGGTAGCTCATCAGATGGTGCATTCAAATTGACAAGGCATTCATCATTCTCATGTAGAGATGGAAGATCAGTACCTTTGTCATTACCTCTTATGATCAACTCAGATGATGTAGCCACTCTCGGGGGCGATGTGTCACGTGGTGGAGGTGATGTAGTCCTGACAACAACGGATGTGGTTGTCATAGTATGCCTAGTAGTTGAAGGAACAATCATATCAACTCTTGGAATGTGCACCGTGCGCTTGTTCTCCTCGTGGCCAACACGTTGTTTTATTTCCTGTTCAGCTTTGCAAGCAAGATGAAACAAATGGTCCATAGGATAACACTCTTCATGAATTAGTATCTCTTGAATATCACGGTTTAATCCTCCCCAAAATCTATCCATAAAAGCATCTTCACTTTCTTATAAAGAGGAATGCAACAAGGTAGTTTGTAAATCATCATAATATTTCGTTACGGTGTCACTACCTTGTTTCAAATGTTGCAACTTTTTAATCATGTCACGAGTATAATAAGCGGGAACGAATGTATGTCGCATGGCAAGTTTCAAATCATTCCAAGTAGTAGGTATATCATTAGGGTGTAGCCGACAATATTCAGTCCACCAAACTATAGCATAACCAGTGAAAGAACCAACCGCAACCTTAACGTTTTTACGTTCATCAAAATTATGGGAAGCAAATATATTATTTATGTCAAATTCCCATTCAATATATAAAGCAGGTCTAAAACGGCCATTAAAAGATGGTATAGGAACAGTAACCTGATCATGCGCATTTGGATGTTTATGCACCTCTCGTGATCGTTGTGGAATTTGCAAAGGTGGTGGCACGTCTCCCACGATCGACAAAGCCCATGAATTGACCCTAGATCCTGTCATGATTAGTAGAAACAAGAAACAAAATCCAAAAATAATGTTCCTATAACTACTAGGATGTGGTGGTAAAACGCTCACAGTAAAGCAAATATCAATGTCTTACAAGTTCTTACCATGCAGCAGGCGGTGATCGGCAACCAGCGGTGTCAAGTAACTCCAAAAGTTGGGTAAAGCGATTGCCAGGGGAGCGTACGTATACACGGTGTAGAAATATGTGGAGCTGGGTTGGCTATATATGGTAGCAAAAGATTAGCAATAATCAATTCAAAGATGCAATGTTGAATAAACGCTCAACGACGGGACTGTGCTGGTCCTAGGCTAGACCGGACTAGAGACGCGAGCCTAGAACACTAATGAGGTCACGGCGTAGCACAACTAGCATCAATGAAGGATACTAAGTAGCTCTTGACAGCAAGATATAAGTGAAGATCACAACGGCAGTGAAGATAATGATGAAAAACAACTGCCAAGCAGGATATACAACAACTTTGTCTCCAACTTTCCTCTGAAAAAGTTTGTGCCGATTTTTTTGATTTTTTTTCTCCTTTTTTTTCTCTGACTTTTTTTTCTCTTTTTTTTTCTCTCGTTTTTTTCTCTCGTTTTTTTTCTCTCTTTTTTTTCTCCCTCTTTCCAAAACAAACTAGATAAGATGCAGATTGGATCAAGTGAAGATGTGAACGATCTCAACTATTATTATGACAATGAATGGTGGGTAGCACGTGGTGGAAATTGATGGATGGGTGGTGGACAGCGGAAGAGATAATGATGCAGCGGTGGCGTGACTAATGTGAACAGAACTCGAAACTCTAAACGAACTAGACACTAAGACCAGCAACTCGACACGACGATGCAACCGATAATTCAACTATGCAAGCAATGAAAGGAAAATTGCAAAGGCTCAGACTGGCTTGGACCAAGGATGAATAGATCTAACTCTTTTTTGTGGCTTTTTCTTGGACAATAGGTAAGAAAATAAATCTAATCTAGGAAAACTGGAAATTCTCACCGAGCAACCTGAAAACTGATACCACTTGATAGAGGCGAGGGTGTCCCGATCTTTCGATGAGATGATAACTATCGAGTTGGTGGAGACGACTTTGACGATCCGACTACAAACGTGCACGACGTTGCGCCTTAGCAATCGCTAAACCAACTCCGAGAGGTTATTGACCACGCCGGAGCACAATCAACCTGACCACGAAGGTCTATTCCTGCAAGCAATCGAAGAACAAGCAAGAATATGATAAAAGCAATCTGAATATTGCGAGTATATATGAAGTATTGATAAAGGTGGGGATCCGTAAGCGGTCTTGGTCTGGTCGTTGGACACAAACGAAGTACACAAAGTTGCAATGGCTAACTTTTAACTAAACAAATCCCCACGAAAAGCTACTAGATGGATCTACTTATATAGGAGCAAGGGGTGGCGGCCAAGGAGGTGGGAGGACGTCCCAAGGCAGCCTAAAACTAAATCTAGGTCGTACAAGGCCAATGGGCCCAAGTGGAGGTGATGTAACACCTTTGGACTTGTAGTTTGACTCGGATTCTGCTGCAGCATCAGATTGTTTCGTCCACAACTCAATGCTCCGGACGAATTTGAAGGTGATTCCAATTGGGTTGGAAAGTGCACGAAATCTAGTTTCCAACAAAAAAAAGAATCACCCAATTCGGAGTCCGTATGAAAAACTTGTGTGCGTTTTGAGTCAGGTACGTCTGTGCAGTCCGAATCTGAATCCAAAACGTGAGAGACTTGGACTCTATCTTCTCTTGGGCCAAAAGTGACGTGAGAGAACTTTTTGGACAGCAAATAAACATCTCTTTCTTCCTTATCTTCATATGTGGATTGTACAAATGTCCCATACACCTGCAATTAGACAAAACACAAAAGTGTGTGAAGTATTTTTGTTCTGGATAACATAAATAGATTATTGAATAGTTTGCACTAGAAATCACCTGACAAATATGCATATATGCAATATTTTTGGTCATATCCAAGGTAGTCATGTCCTCATCACTTACAAACAAAGATGTGCCTTTTCTGTGGGGTACCGCACAGGAAGAAGCCTTTACGGTATTGAAAGATAAGTTGACACATGCTCCTTTACTCCAACTTCCTGATTTTAATAAGACTTTTGAGCTTGAATGTGATGCTAGTGGAATTGGATTAGGAGGTGTGTTATTACAAGATGGCAAACCTGTTGCATACTTTTCTGAAAAATTGAGTGGGCCTAGTCTGAATTATTCTACTTACGATAAAGAATTATATGCTCTTGTTCGGACTTTAGAAACATGGCAACATTATTTATGGCCCAAAGAATTTGTTATACATTCTGATCATGAATCTTTGAAACATATTAAAAGTCAAGCTAAACTGAATCGTAGACATGCTAAATGGGTTGAATTCATTGAGACTTTCCCTTATGTCATTAAACACAAGAAGGGAAAAGAAAATGTTATTGCTGATGCATTGTCTCGTCGCTATACTATGCTTTCACAACTTGACTTCAAAATATTTGGTTTGGAGACCATCAAAGATCAATATGTGCATGATGCTGATTTTAAAGATGTAATGCAGAATTGTAAAGAAGGAAGAATGTGGAACAAATTTGTCGTTAACGATGGATTTGTGTTTCGTGCTAACAAGCTATGCATTCCAGCTAGCTCCGTTCGTCTTTTGCTGTTGCAGGAGGCGCATGGGGGAGGATTAATGGGACACTTTGGCGTGAAGAAGACGGAGGACGTACTTGCTACACATTTCTTTTGGCCAAAGATGAGACGGGATGTTGAGCGTTTTATTGCTCGCTGCACTACATGTCAAAAAGCTAAGTCACGACTCAATCCTCATGGTTTATATATGCCTTTGCCTGTACCTAGTGTTCCTTGGGAGGATATATCTATGGACTTTGTTTTAGGTTTACCTCGAACAAAGAAGGGGAGGGATAGCATATTTGTTGTCGTGGATAGATTCTCGAAAATGGCACACTTTATACCATGTCATAAAAGCGATGATGCTGTTAATGTTGCTGATTTGTTCTTTCGTGAAATTATTCGCTTGCATGGTGTGCCAAATACTATTGTTTCAGATCGTGATACTAAATTTCTTAGCCACTTTTGGAGATGTTTATGGGCTAAGTTGGGGACTAAACTGCTTTTTAGTACTACTTGTCACCCCCAAACTGATGGACAAACTGAAGTAGTCAATAGAACATTGTCTACTATGCTTAGGGCTGTTTTGAAGAATAATAAGAAAATGTGGGAGGAATGCTTGCCTCATATTGAATTTGCTTATAATCGTTCATTGCATTCTACTACTAAGATGTGCCCTTTTGAAGTTGTGTATGGTTTCCTACCTCGTGCACCTATTGATTTGTTGCCTCTTCCATCTTCGAAGAAGGTTAATTTTGATGCTAAACAACGTGCTGAATTGATTTTAAAAATGCATGAGTTAACTAAGGAAAACATTGAGCGTATGAATGCTAAATATAAACTTGCTGGAGATAAGGGTAGAAAACATGTTGCGTTTGCACCTGGAGATCTTGTTTGGTTACATTTGCGTAAGGATAGATTTCCTGATTTGCGCAAATCAAAGCTAATGCCACGTGCTGATGGTCCCTTTAAGGTGTTAGAGAAAATAAATGATAATGCATATAAACTTGAGCTGCCTGCAGATTTTGGGGTTAGTCCCACTTTTAACATTGCAGATTTGAAGCCTTATTTGGGTGAGGAAGATGAGCTTCCGTCGAGGACGACTTCATTTCAAGAAGGGGAGGATGATGAGGACATCAATACCATTGTTACACCCACAGCCCCTACTGCTACATATACGGGACCAATTACTAGAGCTCGCGCACGCCAATTAAATTATCAGGTACTTTCGTTTCTTGGTAATGATTCTAATGTTCATGAGAATATGATGCTGCCTAAATTGGATACATTTGTTTTGCTTACAAATGAAGGGCCTAGCTTAGAGAAGGATGAACATTGGAGCAAGAACAAGCATGGAGATGATGCCATGCGCAAGGGGAACAAGAACGGAGTTACAAGTGATGATTTCAGGACTTTGAAGCCACCATAATGGGTGCATGAAGCCTTGGACGAAATATACAAGATGCCACTTCATAAATTTCGTCTCGAGGCTATTATAGGTGCTGCGTCACCTTTTTATTGGGCCAGGCCCATGTAATTTCGAAATACATAAGTATAGGCTATTTTTAGAGTACGTATGTGTGGGGAAACAAGAGATAGGGTTGATTTCGGACCCCTCCACCAAGGGCCACGAAATTCCCCCTCTCTTCCTCCATATATACAGCCCTTAGGGCACCGTTTAGACTTTGGGTTTTGTTTAGATTAAAAGTTCGCCATAGCTGCAACTTCGCGTACTTCGTTTGCGTTCAATGACCAGACAAAGGCGTCACAGAACCCCACCTTCATCAATAAAGCTTTCATCTTATATTCGCAATATCCAGATTGCAATCTCAGTTTCTTGCTTGTTCTTCGTTTGCTCGCAGGAAGCAGACCCTCGTGGTCAGGTTGATCGTGCTCCGGCGTGGTCAATAACCTCTCGGAGTTGGTTTAGCGATTGCTAAGGCGCGACGTCCTCGCACGTTCGTAGTCGCATCGTCAAAGTCGACTTCCACCAAAGCGAAATCAATCATCTCATCGAAAGACGGGACACCTTTGCCTCTATCAAGTGAAGCACCGGGAATTAAGTCAATTTGATGCTCAATCCCGCGAATAGGTTGTAATCCCGGTGGCACGTCTTGTGGAAAGACGTCAGCGAACTCCTGCAAAATGTTAGTGACAACAGGAGGCAAAGAGGAAGGCACGACCTCGAATGATAATAATGCCTCTTTGCACACAAAAGCATAGCAAACAGATTTGCTAAAATCTAGATCATCAATATCAGATTTGGTGGCAAGTAAACATGCACTTTTCAATTTAATTTCAGAAGCAACACTAGATTGTTTGTTATTATTAGGCTGCATTTGTTGCTCAAATTCTTTTGCCACAATCTGATTTTCACTCTTAGTTTTCTCCTGTTTTGCTTTATTAGCTCTATTAATATCATCTTTCAAAATGGAATCAGGAGTCATAGGAAGCAAAGTAATATTTTTATCCTTATGAACAAGAGTATACTGATTGTTTCTACCATGGTGAATAGAATTTTTATCAAATTGCCATGGTCTACCAAGTAATAAGGAACATGCTTGCATAGGTACCACATCACAATCAACATAATCAGCATATGTAGAGATACTAAAATGTACACGAACAGTACGTGTTACCTTAACCTTGCCGCTGTTGTTGAACCATTGGATGTAGTAAGGATGTGGATGTGGTCTTGTGGTGAGAGATAGCTTCTCCACCATCTCCATGCTAGCCAAGTTGTTGCAACTCCCTCCATCTATGATCACGCGAACAGAACGTTCCTTCACAACTCCCTTTGTATGGAACAAATTATGCCTCTGATTTTGCTCAGCTTGTGTAACCTGCACACTCAAAACACGTTGAGCAACTAAACATTCATACCTGTCAGCATCTTCAGGAGCCATGTATTGCGTCTCATGATCAGAATCGTCTCCACCGTGTTCGTCACGTGTAATAAGAGCCAAAGTCTCCTCATCATAGTCACTAGCGGACTCATACCCACCATCCTCTGTAACAATCATCACACGCTTAGATGGGCATTCTCTCGCATAATGACCTCCACCCTTGCAACGTCGACAAATAATATCATGTGTTTGCCCTGTTGATGCCATGGATGAAGAAGAGCTCTTTGCAGACCCAGAAGGTGTGCTCTTGGCAGATAGTGGTGATTGTGCCTCCTTTATTGTATCACGGTTGGAGGTGGCAGCCGACGGAGGCGCCGGTGTAGCAGAACGTGTGGAAGTAGATGATGCACGTGGTGTCCATGATGAAGGTCGACCTGCAGAAAAGTTAGTCCGCGCCAATGCCTGTCGATCCTGCACTTCACGTTCAGCTTTACAAGCAAGATGGAATAAACGAGTGATATTAGTATACTCCTTATAGTCTAGAATGGTCTGAATCTCTCTATTTAATCCACCCAGAAAACGTGCAAGCATAGCTTCATTCTCCTCAACAATACCACATCTAATCATGCCAGTTTGTAATTCCTGATAATATTCTTCTACAGAATTTTTTCCTTGTCTTAAGCGCTGTAATTTTTGAAGCAATTCACGTTGATAATATGGTGGAACCCAACGAGTACGCATAGCAGTTTTCAAAGCAGCCCAAGTAGCGGGAATAGGATATAATCTACAATGTTCAGACCACCATACACATGCAAAACTAGTGAAAGCACAAACAGCAGCAGCAACCCGTCTCTCCTCGGGATATTGTAAACATGTAAAACGTTGTTCAGTTTCTAACTCCCAAGTAAGATATATATCAGGAACATATCTACCCTCAAATGGTGGAATATTCAATTTCAGTTTAGGAATATGGACATCATCTCGTACCTGAGATGGTGGTGCAGGCCTACCATTACGATTATATACCTGAGGTCGACCTGGTGGTGGTGGTGCTGGTGGCTGCACGTAGTGCTGATTTTGATCAACCTCATCCTCATAATCGCCCGCATACTCATCATCCTCCTGGGTACCACCAGCAGCAGTAGCAGGGGCCAAAGAAGCATCAACAACATGAACAGCAGCACCAGAAGTTTGGCCATCCTCAATAGGAACACGCTTCGCTCGTCCATACTGATTCGAAAGGATGCGTTGTTGTTGTTGTTGGTGGTGGAGAGGTGCGTTAGGTGCAGCGGGTGGTGGTGGTGGAAAACGCGCGAGCAATTCATTAAACTTGTTATCGAGCTTTGTGGGTGTCACAAATCCGTGGGTGTCACAAATCCGTCAAGCAAATCTCAAATTCGTACCAGTTCTTACCCAGCAGCAGGCGGTGATCGGCAACCGTTGTAGTCAAAAACTCTCAAAGCTTGGATAGAGCGTGATAGAGGCGGGGTGTCCCGATCTTTCGATGAGACGATAACTATCGATTTGGTGGAGACAACTTTGACGATCCGACTACATACATGCACGACGTTGTGCCTTAGCAATCGCTAAACCAACTCCGAGAGGTTATTGACCACGCCGGAGCACGATCAACCTGACCACGAAGGTCTATTCCTGCAAGCAATCGAAGAACAAGCAAGAATATGATAAAAGCAATACGAATATCACGAATATGTATGAAGTATTGATAATGGTGGGGATCCGGAAAGTGGTCTTGGTCTGGTCGTTGGACACAAACGAAGCACACGAAGTTGCAATGGCTAACTTTTAACTAAACAAATCCCAAGGAAAAGCTACTAGATGGATCTACTTATATAGGAGCAACGGGTGGCGGCCAAGGAGGTGGGAGGACGTCCCAAGGCAGCCTAAAACTAAATCTAGGTCGTACAAGGCCAATGGGCCCAAGTGGAGGTGATGTAACACCTTTGAACTTGTAGTTTGACTCGGATTCTGCTGCAGCATCAGATTGTTTCGTCCACAACTCAACGCTCCGGACGAATTTGAAGGTGATTCCAATTGGGTTGGAAAGTGCACGAAATCTAGTTTCCAACAAAAAAATAATCACCCAATTTGGAGTCCGTATGAAAAACGTGTGTGCGTTTTGAGTCAGGTATGTCTGTGCAGTCCGAATCTGAATCCAGAACGTGAGAGACTTGGACTCTATCTTCTCTTGGGCCAAAAGTGACGTGAGAGAACTTTTTGGACAGCAAATAAACATCTCTTTCTTCCTTATCTTCATATGTGGATTGTACAAATGTCCCATACACCTGCAATTAGACAAAACACAAAAGTGTGTGAAGTATTTTTGTTCTGGATAACATAAATAGATTATTGAATAGTTTCACTAGAAATCACCTGACAAATATGCATATATGCAATATTTTTGGTCATATCCAAGGTAGTGATGTCTTCATCATCCTCCCCTTCTTGAAAATAAAGCCGTCCTCGGCGTTGCTTAATCTGAAATGTGGCTAACAAAAGAGACAAGGTGTACATGTTGTATATGTATATGTCATCCATTTTTACTTCCCTTGATTTTTGCATATATGACACATGAATAGATGAGTAACTTGCATAGTTCATAAAATCTAAAGCCAAAAAATTAGCACAAGAAGTAGAAGGCATCAAAATATTGCAACTCAGTTTGCACATATAAGTGAAGCTCTTATTCATTTCAAAAGATTGACAATGTTCATCATTAAACCATCCCAACATTGGTGAATAAACATTACTTGCATCAAATATACATGCTACAACATGCTTAAATAAGCAAATATGCAATAAGTCATTCAACACAGAATCATCACCAAGATTAGAGGTCATATCAAAATGATTAAACATTGGTTCTTTTGCATCAATAGTTAATTCAATGGGTGCACTCAAAATTGTTGGTATTTCAGTTGTTTGATCACATGGCAAAGTCAAATTATCAACGTAGTCCTCTAAAATAGGTGGTGTGATCAAAGTAGTGGGTAGCTCATCAGATGGTGCATTCGAATTGACAAGGCATTCATCATTCTCATGTAGAGATGGAAGATCAGTACCTTTGTCATTACCTCTTATGATCAACTCAGATGATGTAGCCACTCTCGAGGGCGATGTGTCACATGGTGGAGGTGATGTAGTCCTGACAACAACGGATGTTGATAGAGGCAAAGGTGTCCCGTCTTTCGATGAGATGATGGATATCGCTCTGGTGGAAGTCGACTTTGACGATCCGACTACGAACGTGCGAGGACGTCGCGCCTTAGCAATCGCTAAACCAACTCCGAGAGGTTATTGACCACGCGGGAGCACGATCAACCTGACCACGAGGGTCTGTTTCCTGCGAGCAAACGAAGAACAAGCAAGAAACTAAGATTGCAATCTGGATATTGCGAATATAAGATGAAAACTTTATTGATCAAGGTGGGGTTCTGTGACGCCTTTGTCTGGTCGTTGAACACAAACGAAGTACGCGAAGTTGCAGCTATGGCGAACTTTTAATCTAAACAAAACCCAAAGTCTAAACGGTGCCCTAAGGGCTGTATATATGGAGGAAAAGAGGGGGAATTTCGTGGCCCTTGGTGGAGGGGTCCGAAATCAACCCTATCTCTTGTTTCCCCACACATACGGACTCTAAAAATAGCCTATACTTATGTATTTCGAAATTACATGGGCCTGGCCCAATAAAAAGGTGACGCAGCACCTATAATACCCTCGGGACGAAATTTATGAAGTGGCATCTTGTATATTTCGTCCAAGGCTTCATGCACCCATTATGGTGGCTTCAAAGTCCTGAAATCATCACTTGTAACTCCGTTCTTGTTCCCCTTGCGCATGGCATCATCTCCATGCTTGTTCTTGCTCCAATGTTCATCCTTCTCCCAGCTAGGCCCTTCATTTGTAAGCAAAACAAATGTATCCAATTTAGGCAGCATCATATTCTCATGAACATTAGAATCATTACCAAGAAACGAAAGTACCTGATAATTTAATTGGCATGCGCGAGCTCTAGTAATTGGTCCAGTATATGTAGCAGTAGGGGCTGTGGGTGTAACAATGGTATTGATGTCCTCATCATCCTCCCCTTCTTGAAATGAAGTCGTCCTCGACGGAAGCTCATCTTCCTCACCCAAATAAGGCTTCAAATCTGCAATGTTAAAAGTGGGACTAACCCCAAAATCTGCAGGCAGCTCAAGTTTATATGCATTATCATTTACTTTCTCCAACACCTTAAAGGGACCAGCAGCACGTGGCATTAGCTTTGATTTGCGCAAATCAGGAAATCTATCCTTACGCAAATGTAACCAAACAAGATCTCCAGGTGCAAACACAACATGTTTTCTACCCTTATCTCCAGCAAGTTTATATTTAGCATTCATATGCTCAATATTTTCCTTAGTTAACTCATGCATTTTTAAAATCAATTCAGCACGTTCTTTAGCATCAAAATTAACCTTCTCCGAAGATGGAAGAGGCAACAAATCAATAGGTGCACGAGGTAGGAAACCATACACAACTTCAAAAGGGCACATCTTAGTAGTAGAATGCAATGAACGATTATAAGCAAATTCAATATGAGGCAAGCATTCCTCCCACACTTTCTTATTATTCTTCAAAACAGCGCTAAGCATAGTAGACAATGTTCTATTGACTACTTCAGTTTGTCCATCAGTTTGGGGGTGACAAGTAGTACTAAAAAGCAGTTTAGTCCCCAACTTAGCCCATAAACATCTCCAAAAGTGGCTAAGAAATTTAGTATCACGATCTGAAACAATAGTATTTGGCACACCATGCAAGCGAATAATTTCACGAAAGAACAAATCAGCAACATTAACAGCATCATCGCTTTTATGACATGGTATAAAGTGTGCCATTTTCGAGAATCTATCCACGACAACAAATATGCTATCCCTCCCCTTCTTTGTTCGAGGGAAACCTAAAACAAAGTCCATAGATATATCCTCCCAAGGAACACTAGGTACAGGCAAAGGCATATATAAACCTTGAGGATTGAGTCGTGACTTAGCTTTTTGACATGTAGTGCATCGAGCAATAAAACGCTCAACATCCCATCTCATCTTTGGCCAAAAGAAATGTGTAGCAAGTACGTCTTCCGTCTTCTTCACGCCAAAGTGTCCCATTAATCCTCCTCCATGCGCCTCCTGCAACAACAAAAGACGAACGGAGCTAGCTGGAATGCATAGCTTGTTAGCACGAAACACAAATCCATCATTAACGACAAACTTGTTCCACATTCTTCCTTCTTTACAATTCTACATTACATCTTTAAAATTAGCATCATGCACATATTGATCTTTGATGGTCTCCAAACCAAATATTTTGAAGTCAAGTTGTGAAAGCATAGTATAGCGACGAGACAATGCATCAGCAATAACATTTTCTTTTCCCTTCTTGTGTTTAATGACATAAGGGAAAGTCTCAATAAATTCAACCCATTTAGCATGTCTACGATTCAGTTTAGCTTGACTTTTAATATGTTTCAAAGATTCATGATCAGAATGTATAACAAATTCTTTGGGCCATAAATAATGTTGCCATGTTTCTAAAGTCCGAACAAGAGCATATAATTCTTTATCGTAAGTAGAATAATTCAGACTAGGCCCACTCAATTTTTCAGAAAAGTATGCAACAGGTTTGCCATCTTGTAATAACACACCTCCTAATCCAATTCCACTAGCATCACATTCAAGCTCAAAAGTCTTATTAAAATCAGGAAGTTGGAGTAAAGGAGCATGTGTCAACTTATCTTTTAATATCGAGAAGGCTTCTTCCTGTGCGGTACCCCAAAGAAAAGGAACATCTTTCTTTGTAAGCTCATTGAGAGGTGCAGCAATGGTGCTGAAATCTCTCACAAATCGCCTATAGAATCCAGCGAGGCCAAGAAAACTCCTCACTTGTGTGACCATTTTGGGCTGCGGCCAACTCTCAATAGCTTCAATCTTGGCTTTGTCAATTTCAATGCCCTGTGGAGTAACAACATAGCCAAGAAAAGATACTCGGTCGGTGCAAAAGGTGCACTTCCCAAGGTTACCAAACAAACGTGCATCACGTAGAGCAATAAAAACAGTACGTAAATGTTCCAAATGTTCTTCCAAAGATCTGCTATAAATCAGTATATCATCAAAATAGACTACCACAAATCGTCCAATGAAAGCACGTAAAACTTCGTTCATTAGTCTCATGAAAGTACTAGGCGCATTAGTTAACCCAAATGGCATGACTAACCACTCATATAATCCAAACGAAGTTTTAAATGTTGTTTTCCATTCATCCCCCAATTTCATACGAATTTGATGGTATCCACTACGCAAATCAACTTTGGAGAATATTGTAGATGATAGAGGCGGGGGTGTCCCGATCTTTCGATGAGATGATAACTATCGATTTGGTGAAGATGACTTTGACAATCCAACTACAAACATGCACGACGTTGCGCCTTAGTAATCGCTAAACCAACTCTGAGAGGTTATTGACCACGCCGGAGCACAATCAACCTGACCACGAAGGTCTATTCCTACAAGCAATCGAAGAACAAGCAAGAATATGATAAAAGCAATCTGAATATTGCGAGTATATATGAAGTATTGATAAAGGTGGGGATCCGTAAGCGGTCTTGGTCTGGTCGTTGGACACAAACGAAGTACACGAAGTTGCAATGGCTAACTTTTAACTAAACAAATCCCAAGGAAAAGCTACTAGATGGATCTACTTATATAGGAGCAAGGGGTGGCGGCCAAGGAGGTGGGAGGACATCCCAAGGCAGCCTAAAACTAAATCTAGGTCGTACAAGGCCAATGGGCCCAAGTGGAGGTGATGTAACACCTTTGGACTTGTAGTTTGACTCGGATTCTGCTGTAGCATCAGATTGTTTCGTCCACAACTCGACGCTCCGGACGAATTTGAAGGTGATTCCAATTGGGTTGGAAAGTGTACGAAATCTAGTTTCCAACAAAAAAAGAATCACCCAATTCGGAGTCCGTATGAAAAACTTGTGTGCGTTTTGAGTCAGGTACGTCTGTGCAGTCCGAATCTGAATCCAGAACGTGAGAGACTTGGACTCTATCTTCTCTTGGGCCAAAAGTGACGTGAGAGAACTTTTTGGACAGCAAATAAACATCTCTTTCTTCCTTATTTTCATATGTGGATTGTACAAATGTCCCATACACCTGCAATTAGACAAAACACAAAAGTGTGTGAAGTATTTTTGTTCTGGATAACATAAATAGATTATTGAATAGTTTGCACTAGAAATCACCTGACAAATATGCATATATGCACTAGAAAACATGTTGTGTTTGCACCTGGAGATCTTGTTTGGTTACATTTGCGTAAGGATAGATTTCCTGATTTGCGCAAATCAAAGCTAATGCCACGTGCTGCTGGTCCCTTTAAGGTGTTGGAGAAAGTAAATGATAATGCATATAAACTTGAGCTGCCTGTAGATTTTGGGGTTAGTCCCACTTTTAACATTGCAGATTTGAAGCCTTATTTGGGTGAGGAAGATGAGCTTCCGTCGAGGACGACTTCATTTCAAGAAGGGGAGGATGATGAGGACATCAATACCATTGTTACACCCACAGCCCCTACAGCTACATATACTGGACCAATTACTAGAGCTCGCGCACGCCAATTAAATTATCAGGTACTTTCGTTTCTTGGTAATGATTCTAATGTTCATGAGAATATGATGCTGCCTAAATTGGATACATTTGTTTTGCTTACAAATGAAGGGCCTAGCTGGGAGAAGGATGAACATTGGAGCAAGAACAAGCATGGAGATGATGCCATGCGCAAGGGGAACAAGAACGGAGTTACAAGTGATGATTTCAGGACTTTGAAGCCACCATAATGGGTGCATGAAGCCTTGGACGAAATATACAAGATGCCACTTCATAAATTTCGTCCCGAGGCTATTATAGGTGCTGCGTCACCTTTTTATTGGGCCAGGCCCATGTAATTTCGAAATACATAAGTATAGGCTATTTTTAGAGTCCGTATGTGTGGGGAAACAAGAGATAGGGTTGATTTCGGACCACTCCACCAAGGGCCACGAAATTCCCCCTCTTTTCCTCCATATGTACAGCCCTTAGGGCACCGTTTAGACTTTGGGTTTTGTTTAGATTAAAAGTTCGCCATAGCTGCAACTTCGCGTACTTCGTTTGTGTTCAACGACCAGACAAAGGCGTCACAGAACCCCACCTTGATCAATAAAGTTTTCATCTTATATTCGCAATATCCAGATTGCAATCTTAGTTTCTTGCTTGTTCTTCGTTTGCTCGCAGGAAACAGACCCTCGTGGTCAGGTTGATCGTGCTCCCGCGTGGTCAATAACCTCTCGGAGTTGGTTTAGCGATTGCTAAGGCGCGACGTCCTCGCACGTTCGTAGTCGGATCGTCAAAGTCGACTTCCACCAAAGCGATATCCATCATCTCATCAAAAGACGGGACACCTTTGCCTCTATCAAGTGGTATCAGATTTCCAGGTTGCTCGGTGAGATTTTACAGTTTTTCATAGTTTAGATCGAGTCTGTTCTTCATACCTATAGTCCACGAAAAAGCCAAAAAAAAATTTAGGGTTAGTTCATCCCATCCGAACCAATCTGAGCCTTTGCATAATCTTTTCTGTATTTGCTTTGTTGAATTTGCGGTTGCATCATCGTGTCAAGTTGCTGGTCTTAGCGTCTAGTCTTTTAGAGTTTCGAGTTCTGTTCACAGGTTGTCACGTTGCCGCTGCCATATATCACCACCGCATCATCACCACCAATCCGAATCCATATACGCCACCACATATCCGCCGCCATCACGCCAATCCGAGTTCACTTGCAACATATATCCGCCACCTGTCCGAGTTCCACCAGATTCATCTCCGCCACCAGTCCGAGTTCCACCAGATTCATCTCCGCCACTAGTCCGAGTTCCACCAGATTCATCTCCGCCACCAGTCCTAGTCCGAGTCCAGTAATTGTTGCATTGTTCTCGATTTCCAGATCACGCGATACTCCGAGTCGTGACAGAGAAGGATTCCCGAACTTCCGAGCCATCCGCAGAAGTAAAATAGTTCCAGTTTCAAAAAAAAATTTCTGGCTAGGCAGTTTTTAGACCATTTGTAGACTTTTTCGAAAAAAAATTGTTGCGGAGCAAAAAAAAAAGAGGAAAAAAGTACAAAAAAAAGTGAAAAAAAAGAAAAAAAATTCAGTGTGTGCTCCTCCCTTGTTTACGTGCAGCGCCGTGATTTTGTTAGTGTTCTAGGCTCGCGTCTCTAGCACGGTCTAGCCTAGGACCAGCACAGTACCGTCGTTGAGCGTTTATTCAACTTTGCATCTCTGAATTGATTATTGCTGACCCTTTTTGCTACCATATTATAAGCCTTCCCAGCTCCACATACATCTACGTCGTGCGTTTGACTCTCCCTGGTAATCGCTCTATCCAAGCTTTGAGAGTTTTTTTACTACAACGGTTGCCGATCACCGCCTGTTGCTGGGTAAGAACTGGTAAGAATTTGAGATTTGCTTGACGGATTTGTGACACCCACCACCACCTCTTGTTAGTAGTCTGTAGGATCATATTCTTGTGTGTTTCTATTGCTGCTAACCATGCCAGGATCACAAGCCGACGAGACTGACTGGGAGAACATGACGAATAAGGATTTGCATGATAAATTTCAGCAAATGATGAGTGGACAGGTGCAAGATGTGCTAAACAGATTTGAAGAGGCCATGGAGAAGATAGATGGCATGGAGAAGACGATCGAAACAAAGCTCGACAACAAGTTTAATGAATTGCTCGCGCGTCTTCCACCACCACCACCCGCTGCACCTAATGCACCTCTCCAACAACAACAACAACAACAACAACGCATCCTTTCGAATCAGTATGGACGAGTGAAGCGTGTTCCTATTGAGGATGGCCAAACTTCTGGTGCTGCTGTTCATGTTGTTGATGCTTCTTTGGCCCCTGCTACTGCTGCTGCTGGTACCCAGGAGGATGATGAGTATGCGGGCGATTATGAGGATGAGGTTGATCAAAATCAGCACTACGTGCAGCCACCAGCACCACCATGATGAGGACATCAATACCATTGTTACACCCACAGCCCCTACTGCTACATATACTGGACCAATTACTAGAGCTCGCGCACGCCAATTAAATTATCAGGTACTTTCGTTTCTTGGTAATGATTCTAATGTTCATGAGAATATGATGCTGCCTAAATTGGATACATTTGTTTTGCTTACAAATGAAGGGCCTAGCTTGGAGAAGGATGGACATTGGAGCAAGAGCAAGCATGGAGATGATGCCATGCGCAAGGGGAACCAGAACGGAGCTACAAGTGATGATTTCAGGACTTTGAAGCCACCATAAGAGTGCATGAAGCCTTGGACGAAATATACAAGATGCCACTTCATAAATTTCGTCCAGAGGCTATTATAGGTGCTGCGTCACCTTTTTATTGGGCCAGGCCCATGTAATTTCGAAATACATAAGTATAGGCTATTTTTAGAGTCCGTATGTGTGGGGAAACAAGAGATAGGGTTGATTTTGGACCCCTCCACCAAGGGCCACGAAATTCCCCCTCTCTTCCTCCATATATACAGCCCTTAGGGCACCGTTTAGACTTTGGGTTTTGTTTAGATTAAAAGTTCGCCATAGCTGCAACTTCGCGTACTTCGTTTGTGTTCAACGACCAGACAAAGGCGTCACAGAACCCCACCTTGATCAATAAAGCTTTCATCTTATATTCGCAATATCCAGATTGCAATCTTAGTTTCTTGCTTGTTCTTCGTTTGCTCGCAGGAAACAGACCCTCGTGGTCAGGTTGATCGTGCTCCGGCGTGGTCGATAACCTCTCGGAGTTGGTTTAGCGATTGATAAGGCGCGACGTCCTCGCACGTTCGTAGTCGGATCGTCAAAGTCGACTTCCACCAAAGCGATTTCCATCATCTCATCGAAAGACGGGACACCTTAGCCTCTATCAAGTGGTATCAGATTTCCAGGTTGCTCGGTGAGATTTTCCAGTTTTTCGTAGTTTCGATCGAGTCTGTTCTTCATACCTATAGTCCACGAAAAAGCCACAAAAAAAATTAGGGTTAGTTCATCATATCCGAACCAATCTGAGCCTTTGCATAATCTTTTTAGGGTTTTGCTTTGTTGAATTTGCGGTTGCATCGTCGGTCTAGTTGCTGGTCTTAGAGTCTAGTCTTTTAGAGTTTCGAGTTCTGGTCATAAGTTGTCACGCCGCCGCCGCACCATCATCATCGCCCCTGCCATCTACCACCACCACTCCGAATCCGTATCCATATACCACCACCAATCCGTGTCCATATACCACCACCGATCCATATCCATATACTACCACCGCTACCACCACCGCTGCCATATACCACAACCATATTCCCACCACCAATCCGAGTTCCTTGCTTCTAAGGTTTGTTTTCGGGATCCATCTAGTTTCCGATTCGTGTTTCCTTGCCGGAGTAGGTTTCGGAAACCACGCTCCGTTTAGGCCCAAATTTTTTCGAAAACGCATTTTTCGAAAAAATTTCTGGCTATCTTATTTTTAGGTGTTTCTGAGTGTTTTGAGACAGGTGCCATTATAGGAAGTTTTTTTTGACCCGTTTCCAGTTTTTGGGTCCGGGCAGTCGAAAAAACGAAAAAAAAAAATTGGTCGAAAAAATTTCGTGCCCATCCTGTCAGTTTGACCTAGGAAGCGTTTTGAGACACTCGCCATTATAGTGATTTTTCGCAAAAAAAAAAAGCAGCGCAAAAAAAAAAGAGCAGCGCAAAAAAAAAAGAGCAGCGCAAAAAGAAAAAAAGAGCGAAAAAAAAACCAGAGTGTGCTTTTCCCTTGTTTACGTGCAGCGCCGTGATTTTGTTAGAGTTCTAGGCTCGCGTCTCTAGGACAGTCTAGCCTAGGACCAGCACAGTACCGTCGTTGAGCGTTTATTCAACTTTGCATCTCTGAATTGATTATTGCTGACCCTTTTTGCTACCATATTATAAGCCTTCCCAGCTCCACATACATCTACGTCGTGCGTTTGACTCTCCCTGGTAATCGCTCTATCCAAGCTTTGAGAGTTTTTGACTACAACGGTTGCCGATCACCGCCTGCTGCTGGGTAAGAACTGGTAAGAATTTGAGATTTGCTTGACGGATTTGTGACACCCACCACCTCCTCTTGTTAGTAGTCTGTAGGATCATATTCTTGTGTGTTTCTATTGCTGCTAACCATGCCAGGATCACAAGCCGACGAGACTGACTAGGAGAACATGACGAATAAGGATTTGCATGATAAATTTCAGCAAATGATGAGTGGACAGGTGCAAGATGTGCTAAACAGATTTGAAGAGGCCATGGAGAAGATAGATGGCATGGAGAAGACGTTCGAAACAAAGCTCGATAACAAGTTTAATGAATTGCTCGCGCGTCTTCCACCACCACCACCCGCTGCACCTAACGCACCTCTCCAACGACAACAACAACAACAACGCATCCTTTCGAATCAGTATGGACGAGCGAAGCGTGTTCCTATTGAGGATGGCCAAACTTCTGGTGCTGCTGTTCATGTTGTTGATGCTTCTTTGGCCCCTGCTACTGCTGCTGCTGGTACCCAGGAGGATGATGAGGATGTGGGCGATTATGAGGATGAGGTTGATCAAAATCAGCACTACGTGCAGCCACCAGCACCACCACCACCAGGTCGACCTCAGGTATATATTCGTAATGGTAGGCCTGCACCACCACCTCAGGTACGAGATGATGTCCATATTCCTAAACTGAAATTGAATATTCCACCATTTGAGGGTAGATATGTTCCTGATATATATCTTACTTGGGAGTTAGAAACTGAACAACGTTTTACATGTTTACAATATCCCGAGGAGAGACGGGTTGCTGCTGCTGTTTGTGCTTTCACTAGTTTTGCATGTGTATGGTGGTCTGAACATTGTAGATTATATCATATTCCCGCTACTTGGGCTGCTTTGAAAAATGCTATGCGTACTCGTTGGGTTCCACCATATTATCAACGTGAATTGCTTCAAAAATTACAGCGCTTAAGACAAGGAAAAAATTCTGTAGAAGAATATTATCAGGAATTACAAACTGGCATGATTAGATGTGGTATTGTTGAGGAGAATGAAGCTATGCTTGCACGTTTTCTGGGTGGATTAAATAGAGAGATTCAGACCATTCTCGATTATAAGGAGTATACTAATATCACTCGTTTATTCCATCTTGCTTGTAAAGCTGAACGTGAAGTGCAGGATCGACAGGCATTGGCGCGGACTAACTTTTCTGCAGGTCGACCTTCATCATGGACACCACGTGCATCATCTACTTCCACACGTTCTGCTACACCGGCGCCTCCGTCGGCTGCCACCTCCAACCGTGATACAATAAAGCAGGCACAATCACCACTATCTGCCAAGAGCACATCTTCTGGGCCTGCAAAGAGCTCTTCTTCATCCATGGCATCAACAGGGCAAACACATGATATTATTTGTCGACGTTGCAAGGGTGGAGGTCATTATGCGAGAGAATGCCCCTCTAAGCGTGTGATGATTGTTATTGAGGATGGTGGGTATGAGTCCGCTAGTGACTATGATGAGGAGACTTTGGCTCTTATTACACGTGACGAACACGGTGGAGAAGATTCTGATCATGAGACGCAATACATGGCTCCTGAAGATGCTGACAGGTATGAATGTTTAGTTGCTCAACGTGTTTTGAGTGTGCAGGTTACACAAGCTGAGCAAAATCAGAGGCATAATTTGTTCCATACAAAGGGAGTTGTGAAGGAACGTTTTGTTCGCGTGATCATAGATGGAGGGAGTTGCAACAACTTGGCTAGCATGGAGATGGTGGAGAAGCTATCTCTCACCACAAGACCACATCCACATCCTTACTACATCCAATGGTTCAACAACAGCGGCAAGGTTAAGGTAACACGTACTGTTCGTGTGCATTTTAGTATCTCTACATATGCTGATTATGTTGATTGTGATGTGGTACCTATGCAAGCATGTTCCTTATTACTTGGTAGACCATGGCAATTTGATAAAAATTCTATTCACCATGGTAGAAACAATCAGTATACTCTTGTTCATAAGGATAAAAATATTACTTTGCTTCCTATGACTCCTGATTCCATTTTGAAAGATGATCTTAATAGAGCTAATAAAGCAAAACAGGAGAAAACTAAGAGTGAAAATCAGATTGTGGCAAAAGAATTTGAGCAACAAATGCAGCCTAATAATAATAAACAATCTAGTGTTGCTTCTGAAATTAAATTGAACAGTGCATGTTTACTTGCCACCAAATCTGATATTGATGATCTAGATTTTAGCAAATCTGTTTGCTATGCTTTTGTGTGCAAAGAGGCATTATTTTCATTCGAGGACGTGCCTTCCTCTTTGCCTCCTGCTGTCACTAACATTTTGCAGGAGTTCGCTGACGTCTTTCCACAAGACGTGCCACCGGGATTACCACCTATTCGCGGGATTGAGCATCAAATTGACTTAATTCCCGGTGCATCATTACCCAACCGTGCACCATACCGTACCAATCCAGAGGAGACGAAGGAGATTATGCGTCAAGTACAAGAACTGCTTGACAAAGGTTATATACGCGAATCCCTTAGTCCTTGTGCTGTTCCTATCATTTTAGTGTCGAAAAAGGATGGTACGTCGCGTATGTGCGTTGATTGTAGAGGCATTAATAATATTACTATTCGTTATCGTCATCCTATTCCTAGGCTAGATGATATGCTTGATGAATTGAGTGGCTCTACAATATTCTCCAAAGTTGATTTGCGTAGTGGATACCATCAAATTCGTATGAAATTGGGAGATGAATGGAAAACAGCATTTAAAACTAAGTTTGGATTATATGAGTGGTTAGTCATGCCTTTTGGGTTAACTAATGCACCTAGTACTTTCATGAGGTTAATGAACGAAGTTTTACGTGCTTTCATTGGACGATTTGTGGTAGTTTACTTTGATGACATATTGATTTATAGCAAATCTTTGGAGGAACATTTGGAACATTTATGTGCTGTTTTTATTGCTCTACGTGATGCACGTTTGTTTGGTAACCTTGGAAAGTGCACCTTTTGCACCGACCGAGTATCTTTTCTTGGCTATGTTGTTACTCCACAGGGAATTGAAGTTGATAAAGCCAAAATTGAAGCTATTGAGAGTTGGCCACAGCCCAAAACGGTCACACAAGTGAGGAGTTTCCTTGGCCTCGCTGGATTCTATAGGCGTTTTGTGAGAGATTTCAGCACCATTGCTGCACCTCTCAATGAGCTTACAAAGAAAGATGTGCCTTTTCTGTGGGGTACCGCACAGGAAGAAGCCTTCTCGGTATTGAAAGATAAGTTGACACATGCTCCTTTACTCCAACTTCCTGATTTTAATAAGACTTTTGAGCTTGAATGTGATGCTAGTGGAATTGGATTAGGAGGTGTGTTATTACAAGATGGCAAACCTGTTGCATACTTTTCTGAAAAATTGAGTGGGCCTAGTCTGAATTATTCTACTTATGATAAAGAATTATATGCTCTTGTTCGGACTTTAGAAACATGGCAACATTATTTATGGCCCAAAGAATTTGTTATACATTCTGATCATGAATCTTTGAAACATATTAAAAGTCAAGCTAAACTGAATCGTAGACATGCTAAATGGGTTGAATTCATTGAGACTTTCCCTTATGTCATTAAACACAAGAAGGGAAAAGAAAATGTTATTGCTGATGCATTGTCTCGTCGCTATACTATGCTTTCACAACTTGACTTCAAAATATTTGGTTTGGAGACCATCAAAGATCAATATGTGCATGATGCTGATTTTAAAGATGTAATGCAGAATTGTAAAGAAGGAACATTGTGGAACAAGTTTGTCGTTAACGATGGATTTGTGTTTCGTGCTAACAAGCTATGCATTCCAGCTAGCTCCGTTCGTCTTTTGCTGTTGCAGGAGGCGCATGGGGGAGGATTAATGGGACACTTTGGCGTGAAGAAGACGGAGGACGTACTTGCTACACATTTCTTTTGGCCAAAGATGAGACGGGATGTTGAGCGTTTTGTTGCTCGCTGCACTACATGTCAAAAAGCTAAGTCACGACTCAATCCTCATGGTTTATATATGCCTTTGCTTGTACCTAGTGTTCCTTGGGAGGATATATCTATGGACTTTGTTTTAGGTTTACCTCGAACAAAGAAGGGGAGGGATAGCATATTTGTTGTCGTGGATAGATTCTCGAAAATGGCACACTTTATACCATGTCATAAAAGCGATGATGCTGTTAATGTTGCTGATTTGTTCTTTCGTGAAATTATTCGCTTGCATGGTGTGCCAAATACTATTGTTTCAGATCGTGATACTAAATTTCTTAGCCACTTTTGGAGATGTTTATGGGCTAAGTTGGGGACTAAACTGCTATTTAGTACTACTTGTCACCCCCAAACTGATGGACAAACTGAAGTAGTCAATAGAACATTGTCTACTATGCTTAGGGCTGTTTTGAAGAATAATAAGAAAATGTGGGAAGAATGCTTGCCTCATATTGAATTTGCTTATAATCGTTCATTGCATTCTACTACTAAGATGTGCCCTTTTGAAATTGTGTATGGTTTCCTACCTCGTGCACCTATTGATTTGTTGCCTCTTCCATCTTCGGAGAAGGTTAATTTTGATGCTAAAGAACGTTCTGAATTGATTTTAAAAATGCATGAGTTAACTAAGGAAAACATTGAGCGTATGAATGCTAAATATAAACTTGCTGGAGATAAGGGTAGAAAACATGTTGTGTTTGCACCTGGAGATCTTGTTTGGTTACATTTGCGTAAAGATAGATTTCCTAATTTGCGCAAATCAAAGCTAATGCCACGTGCTGATGGTCCCTTTAAGGTGTTAGAGAAAATAAATGATAATGCATATAAACTTGAGCTGCCTGCAGATTTTGGGGTTAGTCCCACTTTTAACATTGCAGATTTGAAGCCTTATTTGGGTGAGGAAAATGAGCTTCCGTCGAGGACGACTTCATTTCAAGAAGGGGAGGATGATGAGGACATCAATACCATTGTTACACCCACAGCCCCTACTGCTACATATACTGGACCAATTACTAGAGCTCGCGCACGCCAATTAAATTATCAGGTACTTTCGTTTCTTGGTAATGATTCTAATGTTCATGAGAATATGATGCTGCCTAAATTGGATACATTTGTTTTGCTTACAAATGAAGGGCCTAGCTTGGAGAAGGATGGACATTGGAGCAAGAGCAAGCATGGAGATGATGCCATGCGCAAGGGGAACCAGAACGGAGTTACAAGTGATGATTTCAGGACTTTGAAGCCACCATAAGAGTGCATGAAGCCTTGGACGAAATATACAAGATGCCACTTCATAAATTTCGTCCAGAGGCTATTATAGGTGCTGCGTCACCTTTTTATTGGGCCAGGCCCATGTAATTTCGAAATACATAAGTATAGGCTATTTTTAGAGTCCGTATGTGTGGGGAAACAATAGATAGGGTTGATTTCGGACCCCTCCACCAAGGGCCACGAAATTCCCCCTCTCTTCCTCCATATATACAGCCCTTAGGGCACCGTTTAGACTTTGGGTTTTGTTTAGATTAAAAGTTCGCCATAGCTGCAACTTCGCGTACTTCGTTTGTGTTCAACGACCAGACAAAGGCGTCACAGAACCCCACCTTGATCAATAAAGCTTTCATCTTATATTCGCAATATCCAGATTGCAATCTTAGTTTCTTGCTTGTTCTTCGTTTGCTCGCAGGAAACAAACCCTCGTGGTCAGGTTGATCGTGCTCCGGCGTGGTCAATAACCTCTCGGAGTTGGTTTAGCGATTGATAAGGCGCGACGTCCTCGCACGTTCGTAGTCGGATCGTCAAAGTCGACTTCCACCAAAGCGATTTCCATCATCTCATCGAAAGACGGGACACCTTAGCCTCTATCACACCACCACCAGGTCGACCTCAGGTATATATTCGTAATGCTAGGCCTGCACCACCACCTCAGGTACGAGATGATGTCCATATTCCTAAACTGAAATTGAATATTCTACCATTTGAGGGTAGATATGTTCCTGATATATATCTTACTTGGGAGTTAGAAACTGAACAACGGTTTACATGTTTACAATATCCCGAGGAGAGACGGGTTGCTGCTGCTGTTTGTGCTTTCACTAGTTTTGCATGTGTATGGTGGTCTGAACATTGTAGATTATATCCTATTCCCGCTACTTGGGCTGCTTTGAAAACTGCTATGCGTACTCATTGGGTTCCACCATATTATCAACGTGAATTGCTTCAAAAATTACAGCGCTTAAGACAAGGAAAAAATTCTGTAGAAGAATATTATCAGGAATTACAAACTGGCATGATTAGATGTGGTATTGTTGAGGAGAATGAAGCTATGCTTGCACGTTTTCTGGGTGGATTAAATAGAGAGATTCAGACCATTCTAGACTATAAGGAGTATACTAATATCACTTGTTTATTCCATCTTGCTTGTAAAGCTGAACGTGAAGTGCAGGATCGACAGGCATTGGCGCGGACTAACTTTTCTGCAGGTCGACCTTCATCATGGACACCACGTACATCATCTACTTCCACACGTTCTGCTACACCGGCGACTCCGTCGGCTGCCACCTCCAACCGTGATACAATAAAGCAGGCACAATCACCACTATCTGCCAAGAGCACACCTTCTGGGCCTGCAAAGAGCTCTTCTTCTTCCATGGCATCAACAGGGAAAACACATGATATTATTTGTCGACGTTGCAAGGGTGGAGGTCATTATGCGAGAGAATGCCCATCTAAGCGTGTGATGATTGTTACTGAGGATGGTGGGTATGAGTCCGCTAGTGACTATGATGAGGAGACTTTGGCTCTTATTACACGTGACGAACACGGTGGAGACGATTCTGATCATGAGACGCAATACATGGCTCCTGAAGATGCTGACAGGTGTGAATGTTTAGTTGCTCAACGTGTTTTGAGTGTGCAGGTTACACAAGCTGAGCAAAATCAGAGGCATAATTTGTTCCATACAAAGGGAGTTGTGAAGGAACGTTCTGTTCGCGTGATCATAGATGGAGGGAGTTGCAACAACTTGGCTAGCATGGAGATGGTGGAGAAGCTATCTCTCACCACAAGACCACATCCACATCCTTACTACATCCAATGGTTCAACAACAGCGGCAAGGTTAAGGTAACACGTACTGTTCGTGTACATTTTAGTATCTCTACATATGCTGATTATGTTGATTGTGATGTGGTACCTATGCAAGCATGTTCCTTATTACTTGGTAGACAATGGCAATTTGATAAAAATTCTATTCACCATGGTAGAAACAATCAGTATACTCTTGTTCATAAGTATAAAAATATTACTTTGCTTCCTATGACTCTTGATTCCATTTTGAAAGATGATATTAATAGAGCTAATAAAGCAAAACAGGAGAAAACTAAGACTGAAAATCAGATTGTGGCAAAAGAATTTGAGCAACAAATGCAGCCTAATAATAATAAACAATCTAGTGTTGCTTCTGAAATTAAATTGAAAAGTGCATGTTTACTTGCCACCAAATCTGATATTGATGATCTAGATTTTAGCAAATCTGTTTGCTATGCTTTTGTGTGCAAAGAGGCATTATTTTCATTCGAGGACGTGCCTTCCTCTTTGCCTCCTGCTGTCACTAACATTTTGCAGGAGTTCGCTGACGTCTTTCCACAAGACGTGCCACCGGGATTACCACCTATTCGCGGGGTTGAGCATCAAATTGACTTAATTTCCGGTGCATCATTACCCAACCGTGCACCATACCGTACCAATCCAGAGGAGACGAAGGAGATTATGCGTCAAGTACAAGAACTGCTCGACAAAGGTTATATACGCGAATCCCTTAGTCCTTGTGTTGTTCCTATCATTTTAGTGCCGAAAAAGGATGGTACATCGCGTATGTGTGTTGATTGTAGAGGCATTAATAATATTACTATTCGTTATCGTCATCCTATTCCTAGGCTAGATGATATGCTTGATGAATTGAGTGGCTCTACAATATTCTCCAAAGTTGATTTGCGTAGTGGATACCATCAAATTCGTATGAAATTAGGGGACGAATGGAAAACAGCATTTAAAACTAAGTTTGGATTATATGAGTGGTTAGTCATGCCTTTTGGGTTAACTAATGCGCCCAGTACTTTCATGAGACTAATGAACGAAGTTTTACGTGCTTTCATTGGACGATTTGTGGTAGTCTATTTTGATGATATACTGATTTATAGCAGATCTTTGGAAGAACATTTGGAACATTTACGTGCTGTTTTTATTGCTCTACGTGATGCACGTTTGTTTGGTAACCTTGGGAAGTGCACCTTTTGCACCGACGGAGTATCTTTTCTTGGCTATGTTGTTACTCCACAGGGAATTGAAGTTGATAAAGCCAAGATTGAAGCTATTGAGAGTTGGCCGCAGCCCAAAACGGTCACACAAGTGAGGAGTTTTCTTGGCCTCGCTGGATTCTATAGGCGATTTGTGAGAGATTTCAGCACCATTGCTGCACCTCTCAATGAGCTTACAAAGAAAGATGTGCCTTTTCTTTGGGGTACCGCATAGGAAGAAGCCTTCTCGGTATTGAAAGATAAGTTGACACATGCTCCTTTACTCCAACTTCCTGAATTTAATAAGACTTTTGAGCTTGAATGTGATGCTAGTGGAATTGGATTAGGAGGTGTGTTATTACAAGATGGCAAACCTGTTGCATACTTTTCTGAAAAATTGAGTGGGCCTAGTCTGAATTATTCTACTTACGATAAAGAATTATATGCTCTTGTTCGGACTTTAGAAACATGGCAACATTATTTATGGCCCAAAGAATTTGTTATACATTCTGATTGATGAGGACATCAATACCATTGTTACACCCACAGCCCCTACTGCTACATATACTGGACCAATTACTAGAGCTCGCGCACGCCAATTAAATTATCAGGTACTTTCGTTTCTTGCTAATGATTCTAATGTTCATGAGAATATGATGCTGCCTAAATTGGATACATTTGTTTTGCTTACAAATGAAGGGCCTAGCTTGGAGAAGGATGGACATTGGAGCAAGAGCAAGCATGGAGATGATGCCATGCGCAAGGGGAACCAGAACGGAGTTACAAGTGATGATTTCAGGACTTTGAAGCCACCATAAGAGTGCATGAAGCCTTGGACGAAATATACCAGATGCCACTTCATAAATTTCGTCCAGAGGCTATTATAGGTGCTGCGTCACCTTTTTATTGGGCCAGGCCCATGTAATTTCGAAATACATAAGTATAGGCTATTTTTAGAGTCCGTATGTGTGGGGAAACAAGAGATAGGGTTGATTTCGGACCCCTCCACCAAGGGCCACGAAATTCCCCCTCTTTTCCTCCATATATACAGCCCTTAGGGCTCCGTTTAGACTTTGGGTTTTGTTTAGATTAAAAGTTCGCCATAGCTGCAACTTCGCGTACTTCGTTTGTGTTCAACGACCAGACAAAGGCGTCACAGAACCCCACCTTGATCAATAAAGCTTTCATCTTATATTCGCAATATCCAGATTGCAATCTCAGTTTCTTGCTTGTTCTTCGTTTGCTCGCAGGAAACAGACCCTCGTGGTCAGGTTGATCGTGCTCCGGCGTGGTCAATAACCTCTCGGAGTTGGTTTAGCGATTGCTAAGGCGCGACGTCCTCGCACGTTCGTAGTCGGATCGTCAAAGTCGACTTCCACCAAAGCGAAATCCATCATCTCATCGAAAGACGGGACACCTTTGCCTCTATCAAGTGGTATCAGATTTCCAGGTTGCTCGGTGAGATTTTCCAGTTTTTCGTAGTTTAGATCGAGTCTGTTCTTCATACCTATAGTCCACGAAAAAGCCACAAAAAAAAAATTTAGGGTTAGTTCATCATATCCGAACCAATCTGAGCCTTTGCATAATCTTTTTAGGGTTTTGCTTTGTTGAATTTGCGGTTGCATCGTCGGTCTAGTTGCTGGTCTTAGAGTCTAGTCTTTTAGAGTTTCGAGTTCTGGTCATAAGTTGTCACGCCGCCGCTGCACCATCATCATCGCCCCTGCCATCTACCACCACCACTCCGAATCCGTATCCATATACCACCACCAATCCGTGTCCATATACCACCACCGACCCATATCCATATACTACCACCGCTACCACCACCGCTGCCATATACCACCACCATATATCCACCACCAATCCGAGTTCCTTGCTTATTAGGTTTGTTTTCGGGATCCATCTAGTTTCCGATTCGTGTTTCCTTGCCGGAGTAGGTTTCGGAAAAAAAAAAGAGTCTGGAAACCACGCTCCGTTTAGGCCCAAAATTTTTCGAAAACGCATTTTTCGAAAAAATTTCTGGCTATCCTATTTTTAGGTGTTTCTGAGTGTTTTGAGACAGGTGCCATTATAGGAAGTTTTTTTTGACCCGTTTCCAGTTTTTGGGTCCGGGCAGTCGCAAAAACGAAAAAAAAAAAATTGGTCGAAAAAAATTTCGTGCCCATCCTGTCAGTTTGACCTAGGAAGAGTTTTGAGACACTCGCCATTATAGTGATTTTTCGCAAAAAAAAAAAAAAAAAAAAAAAAGAGCAGCGCAAAAAAAAAAGAGCGCAAAAAAAAAAGAGCGGAAAAAAAATCCAGAGTGTGCTTTTCCCTTGTTTACGTGCAGCGCCGTGATTTTGTTAGTGTTCTAGGCTCGCGTCTCTAGCACGGTCTAGCCTAGGACCAGCACAGTACCGTCGTTGAGCGTTTATTCAACTTTGCATCTCTGAATTGATTATTGCTGATCCTTTTTGCTACCATATTATAAGCCTTCCCAGCTCCACATACATCTACGTCGTGCGTTTGACTCTCCCTGGTACTCGCTCTATCCAAGCTTTGAGAGTTTTTGACTACAACGGTTGCCGATCACCGCCTGCTGCTGGGTAAGAACTGGTAAGAATTTGAGTTTTGCTTGACGGATTTGTGACACCCACCACCACCACTTGTTCGTAGTCTGTAGGATCATATTCTTGTGTGTTTCTTTTGCTGCTAACCATGCCAGGATCACAAGCCGACGTGACTGACTGGGAGAATTTATCGAACAAGGAGCTTCATGATAAGTTTCAGCAAATGATGAGTGGACAGGTGCAAGATGTGCTAAACAGATTTGAAGAGGCCATGGAGAAGATAGATGGCATGGAGAAGACGTTCGAAACAAAGCTCGATAACAAATTTAATGAATTGCTCGCGCGTCTTCCACCACCACCACCCGCTGCACCTAACGCACCTCTCCAACAACAACAACAACAACAACGCATCCTTTCGAATCAGTATGGACGAGCGAGGCGTGTTCCTATTCGCGGGATTGAGCATCAAATTGACTTAATTCCCGGTGCATCGCTACCCAACCGTGCACCATACCGTACCAATCCAGAGGAGACGAAGGAGATTATGCGTCAAGTACAAGAACTGCTCGACAAAGGTTATATACGCGAATCCCTTAGTCCTTGTGCTGTTCCTATCATTTTAGTGCCGAAAAAGGATGGTACGTCGCGTATGTGCGTTGATTGTAGAGGCATTAATAATATTACTATTCGTTATCGTCATCCTATTCCTAGGCTAGATGATATGCTTGATGAATTGAGTGGCTCTACAATATTCTCCAAAGTTGATTTGCGTAGTGGATACCATCAAATTCGTATGAAATTGGGAGATGAATGGAAAACAGCATTTAAAACTAAGTTTGGATTATATGAGTGGTTAGTCATGCCTTTTGGGTTAACTAATGCACCTAGTACTTTCATGAGGTTAATGAACGAAGTTTTACGTGCTTTCATTGGACGATTTGTGGTAGTTTACTTTGATGACATATTGATTTATAGCAAATCTTTGGAGGAACATTTGGAACATTTACGTGCTGTTTTTATTGCTCTACGTGATGCACGTTTGTTTGGTAACCTTGGAAAGTGCACCTTTTGCACCGACCGAGTATCTTTTCTTGGCTATGTTGTTACTCCACAGGGAATTGAAGTTGATAAAGCCAAAATTGAAGCTATTGAGAGTTGGCCACAGCCCAAAACGGTCACACAAGTGAGGAGTTTCCTTGGCCTCGCTGGATTCTATAGGCGTTTTGTGAGAGATTTCAGCACCATTGCTGCACCTCTCAATGAGCTTACAAAGAAAGATGTGCCTTTTCTGTGGGGTACCGCACAGGAAGAAGCCTTCTCGGTATTGAAAGATAAGTTGACACATGCTCCTTTACTCCAACTTCCTGATTTTAATAAGACTTTTGAGCTTGAATGTGATGCTAGTGGAATTGGATTAGGAGGTGTGTTATTACAAGATGGCAAACCTGTTGCATACTTTTCTGAAAAATTGAGTGGGCCTAGTCTGAATTATTCTACTTATGATAAAGAATTATATGCTCTTGTTCGGACTTTAGAAACATGGCAACATTATTTATGGCCCAAAGAATTTGTTATACATTCTGATCATGAATCTTTGAAACATATTAAAAGTCAAGCTAAACTGAATCGTAGACATGCTAAATGGGTTGAATTCATTGAGACTTTCCCTTATGTCATTAAACACAAGAAGGGAAAAGAAAATGTTATTGCTGATGCATTGTCTCGTCGCTATACTATGCTTTCACAACTTGACTTCAAAATATTTGGTTTGGAGACCATCAAAGATCAATATGTGCATGATGCTGATTTTAAAGATGTAATGCAGAATTGTAAAGAAGGAAGAATGTGGAACAAGTTTGTCGTTAACGATGGATTTGTGTTTCGTGCTAACAAGCTATGCATTCCAGCTAGCTCCGTTCGTCTTTTGCTGTTGCAGGAGGCGCATGGGGGAGGATTAATGGGACACTTTGGCGTGAAGAAGACGGAGGACGTACTTGCTACACATTTCTTTTGGCCAAAGATGAGACGGGATGTTGAGCGTTTTGTTGCTCGCTGCACTACATGTCAAAAAGCTAAGTCACGACTCAATCCTCATGGTTTATATATGCCTTTGCCTGTACCTAGTGTTCCTTGGGAGGATATATCTATGGACTTTGTTTTAGGTTTACCTCGAACAAAGAAGGGGAGGGATAGCATATTTGTTGTCGTGGATAGATTCTCGAAAATGGCACACTTTATACCATGTCATAAAAGCGATGATGCTGTTAATGTTGCTGATTTGTTCTTTCGTGAAATTATTCGCTTGCATGGTGTGCCAAATACTATTGTTTCAGATCGTGATACTAAATTTCTTAGCCACTTTTGGAGATGTTTATGGGCTAAGTTGGGGACTAAACTGCTATTTAGTACTACTTGTCACCCCCAAACTGATGGACAAACTGAAGTAGTCAATAGAACATTGTCTACTATGCTTAGGGCTGTTTTGAAGAATAATAAGAAAATGTGGGAAGAATGCTTGCCTCATATTGAATTTGCTTATAATCGTTCATTGCATTCTACTACTAAGATGTGCCCTTTTGAAATTGTGTATGGTTTCCTACCTCGTGCACCTATTGATTTGCTGCCTCTTCCATCTTCGGAGAAGGTTAATTTTGATGCTAAAGAACGTTCTGAATTGATTTTAAAAATGCATGAGTTAACTAAGGAAAACATTGAGCGTATGAATGCTAAATATAAACTTGCTGGAGATAAGGGTAGAAAACATGTTGTGTTTGCACCTGGAGATCTTGTTTGGTTACATTTGCGTAAAGATAGATTTCCTAATTTGCGCAAATCAAAGCTAATGCCACGTGCTGATGGTCCCTTTAAGGTGTTAGAGAAAATAAATGATAATGCATATAAACTTGAGCTGCCTGTAGATTTTGGGGTTAGTCCCACTTTTAACATTGCAGATTTGAAGCCTTATTTGGGTGAGGAAAATGAGCTTCCGTCGAGGACGACTTCATTTCAAGAAGGGGAGGATGATGAGGACATCAATACCATTGTTACACCCACAGCCCCTACTGCTACATATACTGGACCAATTACTAGAGCTCGCGCACGCCAATTAAATTATCAGGTACTTTCGTTTCTTGCTAATGATTCTAATGTTCATGAGAATATGATGCTGCCTAAATTGGATACATTTGTTTTGCTTACAAATGAAGGGCCTAGCTTGGAGAAGGATGGACATTGGAGCAAGAGCAAGCATGGAGATGATGCCATGCGCAAGGGGAACCAGAACGGAGTTACAAGTGATGATTTCAGGACTTTGAAGCCACCATAAGAGTGCATGAAGCCTTGGACGAAATATACCAGATGCCACTTCATAAATTTCGTCCAGAGGCTATTATAGGTGCTGCGTCACCTTTTTATTGGGCCAGGCCCATGTAATTTCGAAATACATAAGTATAGGCTATTTTTAGAGTCCGTATGTGTGGGGAAACAAGAGATAGGGTTGATTTCGGACCCCTCCACCAAGGGCCACGAAATTCCCCCTCTTTTCCTCCATATATACAGCCCTTAGGGCTCCGTTTAGACTTTGGGTTTTGTTTAGATTAAAAGTTCGCCATAGCTGCAACTTCGCGTACTTCGTTTGTGTTCAACGACCAGACAAAGGCGTCACAGAACCCCACCTTGATCAATAAAGCTTTCATCTTATATTCGCAATATCCAGATTGCAATCTCAGTTTCTTGCTTGTTCTTCGTTTGCTCGCAGGAAACAGACCCTCGTGGTCAGGTTGATCGTGCTCCGGCGTGGTCAATAACCTCTCGGAGTTGGTTTAGCGATTGCTAAGGCGCGACGTCCTCGCACGTTCGTAGTCGGATCGTCAAAGTCGACTTCCACCAAAGCGAAATCCATCATCTCATCGAAAGACGGGACACCTTTGCCTCTATCACTGATCATGAATCTTTGAAACATATTAAAAGTCAAGCTAAACTGAATCGTAGACATGCTAAATGGGTTGAATTTATTGAGACTTTCCCTTATGTCATTAAACACAAGAAGGGAAAAGAAAATGTTATTGCTGATGCATTGTCTCGTCGCTATACTATGCTTTCACAACTTGACTTCAAAATATTTGGTTTGGAGACCATCAAAGATCAATATGTGCATGATGCTAATTTTAAAGATGTAATGCAGAATTGTAAAGAAGGAAGAATGTGAAACAAGTTTGTCGTTAACGATGGATTTGTGTTTCGTGCTAACAAGCTATGCATTCCAGCTAGCTCCGTTCGTCTTTTGTTGTTGCAGGAGGCGCATGGAGGAGGATTAATGGGACACTTTGGCGTGAAGAAGACGGAAGACGTACTTGCTACACATTTCTTTTGGCCAAAGATGAGACGGGATGTTGAGCGTTTTATTGCTCGATGCACTACATGTCAAAAAGCTAAGTCACGACTCAATCCTCAAGGTTTATATATGCCTTTGCCTGTACCTAGTGTTCCTTGGGAGGATATATCTATGGACTTTGTTTTAGGTTTACCTCGATCAAAGAAGGGGAGGGATAGCATATTTGTTGTCGTGGATAGATTCTCGAAAATGGCACACTTTATACCATGTCATAAAAGCGATGATGCTGTTAATGTTGCTGATTTGTTCTTTCGTGAAATTATTCGCTTACATGGTGTGCCAAATACTATTGTTTCAGATCGTGATACTAAATTTCTTAGCCACTTTTGGAGATGTTTATGGGCTAAGTTGGGGACTAAACTGCTTTTTAGTACTACTTGTCACCCCCAAACTGATGGACAAACTGAAGTAGTCAATAGAACATTGTCTACTATGCTTAGGGCTGTTTTGAAGAATAATAATAAAGTGTGTGAGGAATGCTTGCCTCATATTGAATTTGCTTATAATCGTTCATTGCATTCTACTACTAAGATGTGCCCTTTTGAAGTTGTGTATGGTTTCCTACCTCGTGCACCTATTGATTTGTTGCCTCTTCCATCTTCGGAGAAGGTTAATTTTGATGCTAAAGAACATGCTGAATTGATTTTAAAAATGCATGAGTTAACTAAGGAAAACATTGAGCGTATGAATGCTAAATATAAACTTGCTGGAGATAAGGGTAGAAAACATGTTGTGTTTGCACCTGGAGATCTTGTTTGGTTACATTTGCGTAAGGATAGATTTCCTGATTTGCGCAAATCAAAGCTAATGCCACGTGCTGCTGGTCCCTTTAAGGTGTTAGAGAAAGTAAATGATAATGCATACAAACTTGAGCTGCCTGCAGATTTTGGGGTTAGTCCCACTTTTAACATTGCAGATTTGAAGCCTTATTTGGGTGAGGAAGATGAACTTCCGTCGAGGACGACTTCATTTCAAGAAGGGGAGGATGATGAGGACATCAATACCATTGTTACACCCACAGCCCCTGCTGCTATACATACTGGACCAATTACTAGAGCTCGCGCACGCCAACTAAATTACCAGGTACTTTCGTTTCTTGGTAATGATTCTAATGTTCATGAGAATATGATGCTGCCTAAATTGGATACGTTTGTTTTGCTTAAAAATGAAGGGCCTAGCTTGGAGAAGGATGAACATTGGAGCAAGAGAAAGCATGGAGATGATGGCATGCGCAAGGGGAACAAGAACGGAGTTACAAGTGATGATTTCAGGTCTTTGAGGCCACCATAAGAGTGCATGAAGCCTTGGACAAAATATACAAGATGCCACTTCATAAATTTCGTCCAGAGGTTATTATAGGTGCTGCGTCACCTTTTTATTGGGCCAGGCCCATGTAATTTCGAAATACATTAGTATAGGCTATTTTTAGAGTCCGTATGTGTGGGGAAACAAGAGATAGGGTTGATTTCGGACCCCTCCACCAAGGGCCACGAAATTCCCCCTCTCTTCCTCCATATATACAGCCCTTAGGGCACCGTTTAGACTTTGGGTTTTGTTTAGATTAAAAGTTCGCCATAGCTGCAATTTCGCGTACTTCGTTTGTGTTCAACGACCAGACAAAGGCGTCACAGAACCCCACCTTGATCAATAAAGCTTTCATCTTATATTCACAATATCCAGATTGCAATCTCAGTTTCTTGCTCGTTCTTCGTTCGCTCGCAGGAAACAGACCCTCGTGGTCAGGTTGATCGTGCTCCCGCGTGGTCAATAACCTCTCGGAGTTGGTTTAGCGATGGCTAAGGCCCGACGTCCTCGCACGTTCGTAGTCGAATCGTCAAAGTCGACTTCCACCAAAGCGATATCCATCATCTCATCGAAAGACGGGACACCTTTGCCTCTATCACGCACACAAAGTGTCCATCATGTAAGAATGAGTCCGTGCGGCAAGATTGGTCGTGACAAAGCGCATGAAGCTTATCAAGATGATCTAGAATGAGATGCAAAGCATTCATGGGAGGAAATGAAATCATTGTGCACACAAATGTGTTGTAAATATGATCAATGCAACCACGGTGCAAAATGATGTCATAGTGAGACGGTTTATCAATAGCATGAATATGGCAATGGATGCTCAACATGTGTATGTTATCTTGCAATTGATGGTGAACAATATGATCATGATGTATGAATATGCCATCAAGGTAGATCACAACAAATTTGCTAAGGAAGTGCACAAGCTCATATATCATGGATGACATGGAAATAGATGCAACAAGACAAGCATAACGTGAGTCAATCCATGCATGGGGTGCAAACTTGTGGTGACTATGATATGTCCATGGAGCATGACATGTATGAGCACAATCAACAAATATGGAGGTGTTGGTGTACCAAAGTTTGATACCGAGGCATGAGTGAAGTTCAGGAATCACTAAACCGACAAGTAATCGATCACACAAGGGCTAGATCACCAAACACATAAGGTAGCACAAGATTCAAAATCAACAAAGGAAAGATACAAAGGTAGCCGTTCTTCTCTGTGAGGAGGTCTTGATTGTCTTCCCCTGAAGGGGTCTTGAATCCGCTTGGGGGATCTTCTTCGAAGAGGTCGTGAGCTCCGAGGAGAAGTAACCAAGTGGATGATAGAGGCAAAGTTGTCCCGTCTTTCGATGAGATGGTGGATTTCGCTTTGGTGGAAGTCGACTTTGACGATCCGACTACGAACGTGCGAGGACGTCGCGCCTTAGCAATCGCGAAACCAACTCCGAGAGGTTATTGACCACGCCGGAGCACGATCAACCTGACCACGAGGGTCTGTTTCCTGCGAGCAAACGAAGAACAAGCAAGAAACTAAGATTGCAATCTGGATATTGCGAATATAAGATGAAAGCTTTATTGATCAAGGTGGGGTTCTGTGACGCCTTTGTCTGGTCGTTGAACACAAACGAAGTACGCGAAGTTGCAACTATGGCGAACTTTTAGTCTAAACAAAACCCAAAGTCTAAACGATGCCCTAAGGGCTGTATATATGGAGGAAGAGGGGGAATTTCGTGACCCTTGGTGGAGGGGTCCGAAATCAACCCTATCTCTTGTTTCCCCACACATACGGACTCTAAAAATAGCCTATACTTATGTATTTCGAAATTACATGGGTCTGGCCCAATAAAAAGGTGACGCAGCACCTATAATAGCCTCGGGACGAAATTTATGAAGTGGCATCTTGTATATTTCGTCCAAGGCTTCATGCACCCATTATGGTGGCTTCAAAGTCCTGAAATCATCACTTGTAACTCCGTTCTGGTTCCCCTTGCGCATGGCATCATCTCCATGCTTGTTCTTGCTCCAATGTCCATCCTTCTCCAAGCTAGGCCCTTCGTTTGTAAGCAAAACAAATGTATCCAATTTAGGCAGCATCATATTCTCATGAACATTAGAATCATTACCAAGAAACGAAAGTACCTGATAATTTAATTGGCGTGCGCGAGCTCTAGTAATTGGTCCAGTATATGTAGCAGTAGGGGCTGTGGGTGTAACAATGGTATTGATGTCCTCATCATCCTCCCCTTCTTGAAATGAAGTCGTCCTCGACGGAAGCTCATCTTCCTCACCCAAATAAGGCTTCAAATCTGCAATGTTAAAAGTGGGACTAACCCCAAAATCTGCAGGCAGCTCAAGTTTATATGCATTATCATTTACTTTTTCCAACACCTTAAAGGGACCAGCAGCACGTGGCATTAGCTTTGATTTGCGCAAATCAGGAAATCTATCCTTACGCAAATGTAACCAAACAAGATCTCCAGGTGCAAATACAACATGTTTTCTACCCTTATCTCCAGCAAGTTTATATTTAGCATTCATACGCTCAATGTTTTCCTTAGTTAACTCATGCATTTTTAAAATCAATTCAGCACGTTGTTTAGCATCAAAATTAACCTTCTCCGAAGATGGAAGAGGCAACAAATCAATAGGTGCACGAGGTAGGAAACCATACACAACTTCAAAAGGGCACATCTTAGTAGTAGAATGCAATGAACGATTATAAGCAAATTTAATATGAGGCAAGCATTCCTCCCACATTTTCTTATTATTCTTCAAAACAGCCCTAAGCATAGTAGACAATGTTCTATTGACTACTTCAGTTTGTCCATCAGTTTGGGGGTGACAAGTAGTACTAAAAAGGAGTTTAGTCCCCAACTTAGCCCATAAACATCTCCAAAAATGGCTAAGAAATTTAGTATCACGATCTGAAACAATAGTATTTGGCACACCATGCAAGCGAATAATTTCACGAAAGAACAAATAAGCAACATTAACAGCATCATCGCTTTTATGACATGGTATAAAGTGTGCCATTTTCGAGAATCTATGCACGACAACAAATATGCTGATAGAGGCGAGGGTGTCCCGATCTTTCGATGAGATGATAACTATCGATTTGGTGAAGATGACTTTGACGATCCGACTACAAACGTGCACGACGTTGCACCTTAGCAATCGCTAAACCAACTCTGAGAGGTTATTGACCACGCCGGAGCACAATCAACCTGACCACGAAGGTCTATTCCTGCAAGCAATCGAAGAACAAGCAAGAATATGATAAAAGCAATCTGAACATTGCGAGTATATATGAAGTATTGATAAAGGTGGGGATCCGTAAGCGGTCTTGGTCTGGTCGTTGGACACAAACGAAGTACACGAAGTTGCAATGGATAACTTTTAACTAAACAAATCCCAAGGAAAAGCTACTAGATGGATCTACTTATATAGGAGCAAGGGGTGGCGGCCAAGGAGGCGGGAGGACGTCCCAAGGCAGTCTAAAACTAAATCTAGGTCGTACAAGGCCAATGGGCCCAAGTGGAGGTGATGTAACACCTTTGGACTTGTAGTTTGACTCGGATTCTGCTGCAGCATCAGATTGTTTCGTCCGCAACTCAACGCTCCGGACGAATTTGAAGGTGATTCCAACTGGGTTGGAAAGTGCACGAAATCTAGTTTCCATCAAAAAAAGAATCACCCAATTCGGAGTCCGTATGAAAAACTTGTGTGCGTTTTGAGTCAGGTACGTCTGTGCAGTCCGAATCTGAATCCAGAACGTGAGAGACTTGGACTCTATCTTCTCTTGGGCCAAAAGTGACGTGAGAGAACTTTTTGGACAGCAAATAAACATCTCTTTCTTCCTTATCTTCATATGTGGATTGTACAAATGTCCCATACACCTGCAATTAGACAAAACACAAAAGTGTGTGAAGTATTTTTGTTCTGGATGACATAAATAGATTATTGAATAGTTTGCACTAGAAATCACCTGACAAATATGCATATATGCAATATTTTTGGTCATATCCAAGGTAGTCATGTCCTCATCATCCTCCCCTTCTTGAAAATAAAGCCGTCCTCGGCGTTGCTTAATCTGAAATGTGGCTAACAAAAGAGACAAGGTGTACATGTTGTATATGTATATGTCATCCATTTTTACTTCCCTTGATTTTTGCATATATGACACATGAATAGATGAGTAACTTGCATAGTTCATAAAATCTAAAGCCAAAAAATTAGCACAAGAAGTAGAAGGCATGAAAATATTGCAACTCAGTTTGCACATATAAGTGAAGCTCTTATTCATTTCAAAAGATTGACAATGTTCATCATTAAACCATCCCAACATTGGTGAATAAACCTTACTTGCATCAAATTTACATGTACAACATGCTTAAATAAGCAAACATGCAATAAGTCATTCAACACAGAATCATCACCAAGATTAGAGGTCATATCAAAATGATTAAACATTGGTTCTTTTGCATCAATAGTTAATTCAATGGGTGCACTCAAAATTGTTGGTATTTCAGTTGTTTGATCACATGGCAAAGTCAAATTATCAACGTAGTCCTCCAAAATAGGTGGTGTGATCAAAGTAGTGGGTAGCTCATCAGATGGTGCATTCAAATTGACAAGGCATTCATCATTCTCATGTAGAGATGGAAGATCAGTACCTTTATCATTATCTCTTATGATCAACTCAGATAATGTAGCCACTCTCGGGGGCGATGTGTCACATGATGGAGGTGATGTAGTCCTGACAACAACGGATGTGGTTGTCATAGTATGCCTAGTAGTTGAAGGAACAATCATATCAACTCTTGGAATGTGCACCGTGCGCTTGTTCTCCTCGTGGCCAACACATCGTTTTATTTCCTGTTCAGCTTTGCAAGCAAGATGAAACAAATGGTCCATAGGATAACACTCTTCATGAATTAGTATCTCTTGAATATCACGGTTTAATCCTCCCCAAAATCTATCCATAAAATCATCTTCACTTTCTTCTAAAGAGGAATGCAACAAGGTAGTTTGTAAATCATCATAATATTTTGTTACAGTTTCACTACCTTGTTTTAAGTGTTGCAACTTCTTAATCATGTCACGAGTATAATAAGCAGGGACGAAAGTATGTCGCATGGCAAGTTTCAAATCATCCCAAGTAGTAGGTATATAATCAGGGTGTAACCGACAATATTCACTCCACCAAACCAAAGCATAACCAGTGAAAGAACCAACCGCAACCTTAACCTTTTTATGTTCATCGAAATTATGGGAAGCAAATATATATTTTATGTCGAACTCCCATTCAATATATAAATCAGGTTTAAAACGGCCATTAAATGGTGGTATAGATACATTAACCTGATCATGTGCATTTGGATGTTTGTGCACCTCTCGTGACGGTTGTGGTATTTGCAAAGGTGGTGGCACGTCTCCCGCGATCGACAAAGCCCATGAATTGACTCTGGATCCTGTCATGATTAGTAGAACAAGAAACAAAACCCAAAAATAATGTTCCTATAACTACTAGGATGTGGTGGTAAAACGCTCACAGTAAAGCAAATATCAATGTCTTACAAGTTCTTACCATGCAGCAGGCGGTGATCGGCAACCAGCGGTGTCAAGTAACTCCGAATATTGAGTAAAGCGATTGCCAGGGGAGCGTACGTATACACGGTGTAGAAATATGTGGAGCTGGGTTGGCTATATATGGTAGCAAAAGATTAGCAATAATCAATTCAAAGATGCAATGTTGAATAAACGCTCAACGACGGTACTGTGCTGGTCCTAGGCTAGACCGGACTAGAGACGCGAGCCTAGAACACTAATGAGGTCACGGCGTAGCACAACTAGCATCAATGAAGGATACTAAGTAGCTCTTGACAGCAAGATATAAGTGAAGATCACAACGGCAGTGAAGATAATGATGAAAAACAACTGCCAAGCAGGATATACAACAACTTTGTCTCCAACTTTCCTCCGAAAAAGTTTGTGCCAATTTTTGATTTTTTTTCTCCTTTTTTTCTCTTACTTTTTTTCTTTTTTTTTTCTCGTTTTTTTTCTCTCTTTTTTTCTCCCTCTTTCCAAAACAAACTAGATAAGACGCAGATTGGATCAAGCGAAAATGTGAACGATCTCAACTATTATTATGACAATGAATGGTGGGTAGCACGTGGTGGAAATTGATGGATGGTTGGTGGACAGCGGAAGAGATAATGATGCAACGGCGGCGTGACTAATGTGAACGGAACTCGAAACTCTAAAGGAACTAAACACTAAGACCAGCAACTGACACGACGATGCAACCGATAATTCAACTATGCAAGCAATGAATAGAAAATTGCAAAGGCTCAGACTGGGTGGATAAAGGATGAACAGATCTAACTTTTTTTGTGGCTTTGTCATGGACTGTAGGTATGAATGACAGATGCGATCTAAACTATGAAAAACTGTAAAATCTCACCGAGCAACCTGAAAACTGATACCACTTGATAGAGGCGAGGGTGTCCCGATCTTTTGATGAGATGATAACTATCGATTTGGTGAAGATGACTTTGACGATCCGACTACAAACGTGCACGACGTTGCGCCTTAGCAATCGCTAAACCAACTCTGAGAGGTTATTGACCACGCCGGAGCACAATCAACCTGACCACGAAGGTCTATTCCTGCAAGCAATTGAAGAACAAGCAAGAATATGATAAAAGCAATCTGAATATTGCGAGTATATATGAAGTATTGATAAAGGTGGGGATCCGTAAGCGGTCTTGGTCTGGTCGTTGGACACAAACGAAGTACACGAAGTTGCAATGGCTAACTTTTAACTAAACAAATCCCAAGGAAAAGCTACTAGATGGATCTACTTATATAGGAGCAAGGGGTGGCGGCCAAGGAGGCGGGAGGACGTCCCAAGGCAGCCTAAAACTAAATCTAGGTCGTACAAGGCCAATGGGCCCAAAGTGGAGGTGATGTAACACCTTTGGACTTGTAGTTTGACTCGGATTCTGCTGCAGCATCAGATTGTTTCGTCCGCAACTCAACGCTCCGGACGAATTTGAAGGTGATTCCAATTGGGTTGGCAAGTGCACGAAATCTAGTTTCCAACAAAAAAAAGAATCACCCAATTCGGAGTCCGTATGAAAAACTTGTGTGCGTTTTGAGTCAGGTACGTCTGTGCAGTCCGAATCTGAATCCAGAACGTACGAACGTGCGAGGACGTCGCGCCTTAGCAATCGCTAAACCAACTCCGAGAGGTTATTGACCACGCCGGAGCACGATCAACCTGACCACGAGGGTCTGTTTCCTGCGAGCAAACGAAGAACAAGCAAGAAACTAAGATTGCAATCTGGATATTGCGAATATAAGATGAAAGCTTTATTGATCAAGGTGGGGTTCTGTGACGCCTTTGTCTGGTCGTTGAACACAAACGAAGTACGCGAAGTTGCAGCTATGGCGAACTTTTAATCTAAACAAAACCCAAAGTCTAAACGGTACCCTAAGGCTGTATATATGGAGGAAGAGAGGGGGAATTTCGTGGCCCTTGGTGGAGGGGTCCGAAATCAACCCTATCTCTTGTTTCCCCACACATACGGACTCTAAAAATAGCCTATACTTATGTATTTCGAAATTACATGGGCCTGGCCCAATAAAAAGGTGACGCAGCACCTATAATAGCCTCTGGACGAAATTTATGAAGTGGCATCTTGTATATTTCGTCCAAGGCTTCATGCACTCTTATGGTGGCTTCAAAGTCCTGAAATCATCACTTGTAACTCCGTTCTGGTTCCCCTTGCGCATGGCATCATCTCCATGCTTGCTCTTGCTCCAATGTCCATCCTTCTCCAAGCTAGGCCCTTCATTTGTAAGCAAAACAAATGTATCCAATTTAGGCAGCATCATATTCTCATGAACATTAGAATCATTACCAAGAAACGGAAGTACCTGATAATTTAATTGGCGTGCGCGAGCTCTAGTAATTGGTCCAGTATATGTAGCAGTAGGTGCTGTGGGTGTAACAATGGTATTGATGTCCTCATCATCCTCCCCTTCTTGAAATGAAGTCGTCCTCGACGGAAGCTCATTTTCCTCACCCAAATAAGGCTTCAAATCTGCAATGTTAAAAGTGGGACTAACCCCAAAATCTGCAGGCAGCTCAAGTTTATATGCATTATCATTTATTTTCTCTAACACCTTAAAGGGACCATCAGCACGTGGCATTAGCTTTGATTTGCGCAAATTAGGAAATCTATCTTTACGCAAATGTAACCAAACAAGATCTCCAGGTGCAAACACAACATGTTTTCTACCCTTATCTCCAGCAAGTTTATATTTAGCATTCATACGCTCAATGTTTTCCTTAGTTAACTCATGCATTTTTAAAATCAATTCAGAACGTTCTTTAGCATCAAAATTAACCTTCTCCGAAGATGGAAGAGACAACAAATCAATAGGTGCACGAGGTAGGAAACCATACACAATTTCAAAAGGGCACATCTTAGTAGTAGAATGCAATGAACGATTATAAGCAAATTCAATATGAGGCAAGCATTCGTCCCACATTTTCTTATTATTCTTCAAAACAGCCCTAAGCATAGTAGACAATGTTCTATTGACTACTTCAGTTTGTCCATCAGTTTGGGGGTGACAAGTAGTACTAAATAGCAGTTTAGTCCCCAACTTAGCCCATAAACATCTCCAAAAGTGGCTAAGAAATTTAGTATCACGATCTGAAACAATAGTATTTGGCACACCATGCAAGCGAATAATTTCACGAAAGAACAAATCAGCAACATTAACAGCATCATCGCTTTTATGACATGGTATAAAGTGTGCCATTTTCGAGAATCTATCCACGACAACAAATATGCTATCCCTCCCCTTCTTTGTTCGAGGTAAACCTAAAACAAAGTCCATAGATATATCCTCCCAAGGAACACTAGGTACAGGCAAAGGCATATATAAACCATGAGGATTGAGTCGTGACTTAGCTTTTTGACATGTAGTGCAGCGAGCAACAAAACGCTCAACATCCCGTCTCATCTTTGGCCAAAAGAAATGTGTAGCAAGTACGTCCTTCGTCTTCTTCACGCCAAAGTGTCCCATTAATCCTCCCCCATGCGCCTCATGCAACAGCAAAAGACGAACGGAGCTAGCTGGAATGCATAGCTTGTTAGCACGAAACACAAATCCATCGTTAACGACGAACTTGTTCCACATTCTTCCTTCTTTACAATTCTGCATTACATCTTTAAAATCAGCATCATGCACATATTGATCTTTGATGGTCTCCAAACCAAATATTTTGAAGTCAAGTTGTGAAAGCATAGTATAGCGACGAGACAATGCATCAGCAATAACATTTTCTTTTCCCTTCTTGTGTTTAATGACATAAGGGAAAGTCTCAATGAATTCAACCCATTTAGCATGTCTACGATTCAGTTTAGCTTGACTTTTAATATGTTTCAAAGATTCATGATCAGAATGTATAACAAATTCTTTGGGCCATAAATAATGTTGCCATGTTTCTAAAGTCCGAACAAGAGCATATAATTCTTTATCATAAGTAGAATAATTCAGACTAGGCCCACTCAATTTTTCAGAAAAGTATGCAACAGGTTTGCCATCTTGTAATAACACACCTCCTAATCCAATTCCACTAGCATCACATTCAAGCTCAAAAGTCTTATTAAAATCAGGAAGTTGGAGTAAAGGCGCATGTGTCAACTTATCTTTCAATACCGAGAAGGCTTCTTCCTGTGCGGTACCCCAAATAAAAGGCACATCTTTCTTTGTAAGCTCATTGAGAGGTGCAGCAATGGTGCTGAAATCTCTCACAAAACGCCTATAGAATCCAGCGAGGCCAAGAAAACTCCTCACTTGTGTGACCGTTTTGGGCTGCGGCCAACTCTCAATAGCTTCAATCTTGGCTTTATCAACTTCAATTCCCTGTGGAGTAACAACATAGCCAAGAAAAGATACTCGGTCGGTGCAAAAGGTGCACTTCCCAAGGTTACCAAACAAACGTGCATCACGTAGAGCAATAAAAACATCACGTAAATGTTCCAAATGTTCTTCCAAAGATTTGCTATAAATCAGAATATCATCAAAATAGACTACCACAAATCATCCAATGAAAGCACGTAAAACTTCGTTCATTAGTCTCATGAAAGTACTAGGCGCATTAGTTAACCCAAAAGGCATGACTAACCACTCATATAATCCAAACTTAGTTTTAAATGCTGTTTTCCATTCATCCCCCAATTTCATACGAATTTGATGGTATCCACTACGCAAATCAACTTTGGAGAATATTGTAGAGCCACTCAATTCATCAAGCATATCATCTAGCCTAGGAATAGGATGACGATAACGAATAGTAATATTATTAATGCCTCTACAATCAACACACATACGTGACGTACCATCCTTTTTAGGCACTAGGATAATAGGAACAGCACAAGGACTAAGAGATTCGCGTATATAACCTTTATCGAGTAGCTCCTATACTTGACGCATAATCTCCTTCGTCTCCTCTGGATTGGTACGGTATGGTGCACGGTTGGGTAGCGATGCACCGGGAATTAAGTCAATTTGATGCTCAATCCCTCGAATGGGTGGTAATCCCGGTGGCACGTCTTGTGGAAAGACGTCAGCGAACTCCTGCATAATGTTAGTGACAGCAGGGGGCAAAGAGGAAGGCACGTCCTCGAATGAAAATAATGCCTCTTTGCACACAAAAGCATAGCAAACAGATTTGCTGAAATCTAGCTCATCAATATCAGATTTGGTGGCAAATAAACATGCACTTTTCAATTTAATTTCAGAAGCAACACTAGATGGTTTATTATTAGGCTTCATTTGTTGCTCAAATTCTTTTGCCACAATCTGATTTTCACTCTTATTCTTCTCCTGTTTTGCTTTATTAGCTCTATTAATATCATCTTTCAAAATAGAATCAGGAGTCATAGGAAGTAAAGTAATATTTTTATCCTTATGAACAAGAGTATAATGATTGTTTCTACCATGGTGTACAGCATTTTTATCAAATTGCCATGGTCTACCAAGTAATAAGGAACATGTTTGCATAGGTACCACATCACAATCAACATAATCAGCATATGTAGAGATACTAAAATGCACACGAACAGTACGTGTTACCTTAACCTTACCGCTGTTGTTGAACCATTGGATGTAGTAAGGATGTGGATGTGGTCTTGTGGTGAGAGAAAGCTTCTCCACCATCTCGATGCTAGCCAAGTTGTTGCAGCTACCTCCGTCTATGATGACGCGCACAGAACATTCCTTCACAACTCCCTTGGTATGGAACAAATTGTGCCTCTGATTTTGCTCAGCTTGTGTGACCTGCACACTCAAAACACGTTGAGCAACTAAACATTCATACCTGTCAGCATCTTCAGGAGCCATGTATTGCGTCTCATGATCAGAATCATCTCCACCATGTTCTTCATGTGTAATAAGAGCCAAAGTCTCCTCATCATAGTCACTAGCGGACTCATATCCACCATCCTCAGTAGCAATCATCACACGCTGAGATTTGCATTCTCTCGCAAAATGTCCTCTTCCCTTACAACGACGACAAATAATATCACTTGTGTTCCCTGTTGACGCCATGGAAGAAGAAGAGCTCTGTGCAGGCCCGGCAGATGTGCTCTTGGCAGATAGTGGTGGTTGTGCCTGCTTTCTTGTATCACGGTTGGAGGTGGCACCTGAAAGAGGTGATGGTGCAGTGGAAGTAGATGATGCACGTGGTGTCCATGATGAAGGTCGACCTGCAGAAAAGTTAGTGCGCACCAATGCCTGTTGATCCTGCACTTCACGTTCAGCTTTACAAGCAAGATGGAATAAACGAGGGATATTATTATAATCCTTATAGTCTAGAATGGTCTGAATATCTATATTTAATCCACCCAGAAAACGTGCAAGCATAGCTTCATTCTCCTCAACAATACCACATCTAATCAAGCCAGTTTGTAATTCCTGATAATATTCTTCTACAGAATTTTTTCCTTGTCTTAAGCGCTGCAATTTTTGAAGTAATTCACGTTGATAATATGGTGGAACCCAACGAGTACGCATAGCAGTTTTCAAAGCAGCCCAAGTAGCTGGAACAGGATATAATCTACAATGCTCAGACCACCAAACACATGCAAAGCTAGTGAAAGCACAAACAGCAGCAGGAACACGTCTCTCCTCAGGATATTGTAAACATGTAAATCGTTGTTCAGTTTCTAACTCCCAAGTAAGATATATATCAGGAACATATCTACCCTCAAATGGTGGAATATTCAATTTCAGTTTAGGGAGATGGTCATGATCTCGTACCTGAGGGGGAGCCCTAACATTGCCATTATTTGCATGTGGACGACCTGGTGGTTGTGGTGCTGGTGGTTGCACGTAGTTCTGATGTTGATCAACCTCATCCTCGTAATCTCCCACATAATCATCCTCCTCGGTACCAGCAGCAGTAGTAGCAGGAGCCAAAGAAGCACCAACAGCAGTAGCAGCGGCACCAGAATTTTGTCCTAGCTCAATAGGAACACGCTGAGCTCGTCCATACTGATTCGGAAGGGGGCGTTGTTGTTGTCGTTGCAGAGGTGCGATAGGTGCAGTCGGCGGTGGTTGTGGAAAACGCGCGAGCAATTCATCAAACTTGCTATCAAGCTTTGTTTCAAACGTCTTCTCAATGCCATCTATCTTCTCCATGGCCTCGTCAAATCTGTTTAGCACATCTTGCACCTGTCCACTCATCAGTTGCTGAAATTTATCATGTAGCTGTTTGTTCGTCAGGTTCTCCCAATCAGTCTCATCGGCTTGTGATCCTACCATGGTTAGCAGCAAATAGAAACACAGAAGAATATGATCCTACAGAGTACTAAGAAGTGGTGGTGGTGTATCACAAACCCGTCAAGCAAATCTCAAATTCTTACCAGTTCTTACCCAGCAGCAGGCGGTGATCGGCAACCGTTGTAGTCAAAACTCTCAAAGCTTGGATAGAGCGATTACCAGGGAGAGTCCAACGCACGACGTAGATGTATGTGGAGCTGGGAAGGCTTATAATATGGTAGCAAAAAGGGTCAGCAATAATCAATTCAGAGATGCAAAGTTGAATAAACGCTCAACGACGGTACTGTGCTAGTCCTAGGCTAGACCGTGCTAGAGACGCGAGCCTAGAACACTAACAAAATCACGGCGCTGCACGTAAACAAGGGAAAAGCACACTCTGGATTTTTTTTTTCGCTCTTCTTTTTTTTTTGGCGCTCTTTTTTTTTTGCGCTGCTCTTTTTTTTTTTTTTTTTGCGAAAAATCACTATAATGGGAGTGTCTCAAAACTCTTCCTAGGTCAAACTGACAGGATGGGCACGAAATTTTTTCGACCAATTTTTTTTTCGTTTTTTCGACTGCCCGGACCCAAAAACTGGAAACGGGTCAAAAAAAACTTCCTATAATGGCACCTGTCTCAAAACACTCAGAAACACCTAAAAATAGGATAGCCAGAAATTTTTTCGAAAAATGCGTTTTCGAAAAATTTTGGGCCTAAACGGAGCGTGGTTTCCTAATTTTGGGCCTAATTTTCGTTTTTTTTTTCCGAAACCTAGTCCGGCAAGGAAACACGAATCGGAAAATAGATGGATCCCGAAAACAAACCTAATAAGCAAGGAACTCGGATTGGTGGTGGATATATGGTTGTGGTATATGGCAGCGGTGGTAGTATATGGATATGGATCGGTGGTGGTATATGGACACGGATTGGTGGTGGTATATGGATACGGATTCGGAGCGGTGGTGGTAGATGGCAGGGGCGATGATGATGGTGCGGCGGCGGCGTGACAACTTATGACCAGAACTCGAAACTCTAAAAGACTAGACTCTAAGACCAGCAACTAGACCGACGATGCAACCGCAAATTCAACAAAGCAAAACCCTAAAAAGATTATGCAGAGGCTCAGATTGGTTCGGATATGATGAACTAACCCTAATTTTTTTGTGGCTTTTTCGTGGACTATAGGTATGAAGAACAGACTCGATCTAAACTACGAAAAACTGGAAAATCTCACCGAGCAACCTGGAAATCTGATACCACTTGATAGAGGCAAAGGTGTCCCGTCTTCTGATGAGATGATGGATTTCGCTTTGGTGGAAGTCGACTTTGACGATCCGACTACGAACGTGCGAGGACGTCGCGCCTTAGCAATCGCTAAACCAACTCCGAGAGGTTATTGACCACGCCGGAGCACGATCAACCTGACCACGAGGGTCTGTTTCCTGCGAGCAAACGAAGAACAAGCAAGAAACTGAGATTGCAATCTGGATATTGCGATGATGAAAGCTTTATTGATCAAGGTGGGGTTCTGTGACGCCTTTGTCTGGTCGTTGAACACAAACGAAGTACGCGAAGTTGCAGCTATGGCGAACTTTTAATCTAAACAAAACCCAAAGTCTAAACGACGCCCTAAGGGTTGTATATATGGAGGAAGAGGGGGGGAATTTCGTGGCCCTTGGTGGAGGGGTCCGAAATCAACCCTATCTCTTGTTTCCCCACACATACGGACTCTAAAAATAGCCTATACTTATGTATTTCGAAATTACATGGGCCTGGCCCAATAATAAGGTGACGCAGCACCTATAATAGCCTCTGGACGAAATTTATGAAGTGGCATCTTGTATATTTCGTCCAAGGCTTCATGCACTCTTATGGTGGCTTCAAAGTCCTGAAATCATCACTTGTAACTCCGTTCTGGTTCCCCTTGCGCATGGCATCATCTCCATGCTTGCTCTTGCTCCAATGTCCATCCTTCTCCAAGCTAGGCCCTTCATTTGTAAGCAAAACAAATGTATCCAATTTAGGCAGCATCATATTCTCATGAACATTAGAATCATTACCAAGAAACGAAAGTACCTGATAATTTAATTGGCGTGCGCGAGCTCTAGTAATTGGTCCAGTATATGTAGCAGTAGGGGCTGTGGGTGTAACAATGGTATTGATGTCCTCATCATCTAATCATGCCAGTTTCTAATTCCTGATAATATTCTTCTACAGAATTTTTTCCTTGTCTTAAGCGCTGTAATTTTTGAAGCAATTCACGTTGATAATATGGTGGAACCCAACGAGTACGCATAGCAGTTTTCAAAGCAGCCCAAGTAGCGGGAATAGGATATAATCTACAATGTTCAGACCACCATACACATGCGAAACTAGTGAAAGCACAAACAGCAGCAGCAACCCGTCTCTCCTCGGGATATTGTAAACATGTAAAACGTTGTTCAGTTTCTAACTCCCAAGTAAGATATATATCAGGAACATATCTACCCTCAAATGGTGGAATATTCAATTTCAGTTTAGGAATATGGACATCATCTCGTACCTGAGGTGGTGGTGCAGGCCTACCATTACGAATATATACCCGAGGTCGACCTGGTGGTGGTGGTGCTGGTGGCTGCACGTAGTGCTGATTTTGATCAACCTCATCCTCATAATCGCCCGCATACTCATCATCCTCCTGGGTACCAGCAGCAGCAGTAGCAGGGGCCAAAGAAGCATCAACAACATGAACAGCAGCACCAGAAGTTTGGCCATCCTCAATAGGAACACGCTTCGCTTGTCCATACTGATTCGAAAGGATGCGCTGTTGTTGTTGTTGTTGTTGTTGGAGAGGTGCGTTAGGTGCAGCGGGTGGTGGTGGTGGAAGACGCGCGAGCAATTCATTAAACTTGTTATCGAGCTTTGTTTCGAATGTCTTCTCCATGCCATCTATCTTCTCCATGGCCTCTTCAAATCTGTTTAGCACATCTTGCACCTGTCCACTCATCAGTTGCTGAAATTTATCATGTAGCTGTTTGTTCGTCAGGTTCTCCCAATCAGTCTCATCGGCTTGTGATCCTACCATGGTTAGCAGCAAATAGAAACACAGAAGAATATGATCCTACAGAGTACTAAGAAGTGGTGGTGGTGTATCACAAACCCGTCAAGCAAATCTCAAATTCTTACCAGTTCTTACCCAGCAGCAGGCGGTGATCGGCAACCGTTGTAGTCAAAACTCTCAAAGCTTGGATAGAGCGATTACCAGGGAGAGTCCAACGCACGACGTAGATGTATGTGGAGCTGGGAAGGCTTATAATATGGTAGCAAAAAGGGTCAGCAATAATCAATTCAGAGATGCAAAGTTGAATAAACGCTCAACGACGGTACTGTGCTGGTCCTAGGCTAGACCGTGCTAGAGACGCGAGCCTAGAACACTAACAAAATCACGGCGCTGCACGTAAACAAGGGAAAAGCACACTCTGGATTTTTTTTTTCGCTCTTCTTTTTTTTTTTGGCGCTCTTTTTTTTTTTGCGCTGCTCTTTTTTTTTTTTTTTTTTTGCGAAAAATCACTATAATGGGAGTGTCTCAAAACTCTTCCTAGGTCAAACTGACAGGATGGGCACGAAATTTTTTCGACCAATTTTTTTTTCGTTTTTTCGACTGCCCGGACCCAAAAACTGGAAACGGGTCAAAAAAAACTTCCTATAATGGCACCTGTCTCAAAACACTCAGAAACACCTAAAAATAGGATAGCCAGAAAATTTTTCGAAAAATGCGTTTTCGAAAAATTTTGGGCCTAAACGGAGCGTGGTTTCCTAATTTTGGGCCTAATTTTCGTTTTTTTTTTCCGAAACCTAGTCCGGCAAGGAAACACGAATCGGAAAATAGATGGATCCCGAAAACAAACCTAATAAGCAAGGAACTCGGATTGGTGGTGGATATATGGTTGTGGTATATGGCAGCGGTGGTAGTATATGGATATGGATCGGTGGTGGTATATGGACACGGATTGGTGGTGGTATATGGATACGGATTCGGAGCGGTGGTGGTAGATGGCAGGGGCGATGATGATGGTGCGGCGGCGGCGTGACAACTTATGACCAGAACTCGAAACTCTAAAAGACTAGACTCTAAGACCAGCAACTAGACCGACGATGCAACCGCAAATTCAACAAAGCAAAACCCTAAAAAGATTATGCAGAGGCTCAGATTGGTTCGGATATGATGAACTAACCCTAATTTTTTTGTGGCTTTTTCGTGGACTATAGGTATGAAGAACAGACTCGATCTAAACTACGAAAAACTGGAAAATCTCACCGAGCAACCTGGAAATCTGATACCACTTGATAGAGGCAAAGGTGTCCCGTCTTTCGATGAGATGATGGATTTCGCTTTGGTGGAAGTCGACTTTGACGATCCGACTACGAACGTGCGAGGACGTCGCGCCTTAGCAATCGCTAAACCAACTCCGAGAGGTTATTGACCACGCCGGAGCACGATTAACCTGACCACGAGGGTCTGTTTCCTGCGAGCAAACGAAGAACAAGCAAGAAACTGAGATTGCAATCTGGATATTGCGAACATAAGATGAAAGCTTTATTGATCAAGGTGGGGTTCTGTGACGCCTTTGTCTGGTCGTTGAACACAAACGAAGTACGCGAAGTTGCAGCTATGGCGAACTTTTAATCTAAACAAAACCCAAAGTCTAAACGACGCCCTAAGGGCTGTATATATGGAGGAAGAGGGGGGGAATTTCGTGGCCCTTGGTGGAGGGGTCCGAAATCAACCCTATCTCTTGTTTCCCCACACATACGGACTCTAAAAATAGCCTATACTTATGTATTTCGAAATTACATGGGCCTGGCCCAATAATAAGGTGACGCAGCACCTATAATAGCCTCTGGACGAAATTTATGAATTGGCATCTTGTATATTTCGTCCAAGGCTTCATGCACTCTTATGGTGGCTTCAAAGTCCTGAAATCATCACTTGTAACTCCGTTCTGGTTCCCCTTGCGCATGGCATCATCTCCATGCTTGCTCTTGCTCCAATGTCCATCCTTCTCCAAGCTAGGCCCTTCATTTGTAAGCAAAACAAATGTATCCAATTTAGGCAGCATCATATTCTCATGAACATTAGAATCATTACCAAGAAACGAAAGTACCTGATAATTTAATTGGCGTGCGCGAGCTCTAGTAATTGGTCCAGTATATGTAGCAGTAGGGGCTGTGGGTGTAACAATGGTATTGATGTCCTCATCATCTAATCATGCCAGTTTGTAATTCCTGATAATATTCTTCTACAGAATTTTTTCCTTGTCTTAAGCGCTGTAATTTTTGAAGCAATTCACGTTGATAATATGGTGGAACCCAACGAGTACGCATAGCAGTTTTCAAAGCAGCCCAAGTAGCGGGAATAGGATATAATCTACAATGTTCAGACCACCATACACATGCGAAACTAGTGAAAGCACAAACAGCAGCAGCAACCCGTCTCTCCTCGGGATATTGTAAACATGTAAAACGTTGTTCAGTTTCTAACTCCCAAGTAAGATATATATCAGGAACATATCTACCCTCAAATGGTGGAATATTCAATTTCAGTTTAGGAATATGGACATCATCTCGTACCTGAGGTGGTGGTGCAGGCCTACCATTACGAATATATACCTGAGGTCGACCTGGTGGTGGTGGTGCTGGTGATGAGGACATGACTACCTTGGATATGACCAAAAATATTGCATATATGCATATTTGTCAGGTGATTTCTAGTGCAAACTATTCAATAATCTATTTATGTTATCCAGAACAAAAATACTTCACACACTTTTGTGTTTTGTCTAATTGCAGGTGTATGGGACATTTGTACAATCCACATATGAAGATAAGGAAGAAAGAGATGTTTATTTGCTGTCCAAAAAGTTCTCTCACGTCACTTTTGGCCCAAGAGAAGATAGAGTCCAAGTCTCTCACGTTCTGGATTCAGATTCGGACTGCACAGACGTACCTGACTCAAAACGCACACAAGTTTTTCATCCGGACTCCGAATTGGGTGATTCTTTTTTTGTTGGAAACTAGATTTCGTGCACTTTCCAACCCAATTGGAATCACCTTCAAATTCGTCCGGAGCGTTGAGTTGTGGACGAAACAATCTGATGCTGCAGCAGAATCCGAGTCAAACTACAAGTCCAAAGGTGTTACATCACCTCCACTTGGGCCCATTGGCCTTGTACGACCTAGATTTAGTTTTAGGCTGCCTTGGGACGTCCTCCCACCTCCTTGGCCGCCACCCCTTGCTCCTATATAAGTAGATCCATCTAGTAGATTTTCCTTGGGATTTGTTTAGTTAAAAGTTAGCCATTGCAACTTCGTGTACTTCGTTTGTGTTCAACGACCAGACCAAGACCGCTTACGGATTCCCACCTTTATCAATACTTCATATATACTCGCAATATTCAGATTGCTTTTATCATATTCTTGCTTGTTCTTCGATTGCTTGCAGGAATAGACCTTCGTGGTCAGGTTGATTGTGCTCCGGCGTGGTCAATAACCTCTCAGAGTTGGTTTAGCGATTGCTAAGGCGCAACGTCGTGCACGTTTGTAGTCGGATCGTCAAAGTCATCTTCACCAAATCCATAGTTATCATCTCATCGAAAGATCGGGACACCCCCGCCTCTATCAAGTGGTATCAGATACCAGATGATGAGGACATGACTACCTTGGATATGACCAAAAATATTGCATATATGCATATTTGTCAGGTGATTTCTAGTGCAAACTATTCAATAATCTATTTATGTTATCCAGAACAAAAATACTTCACACACTTTTGTGTTTTGTCTAATTGCAGGTGTATGGGACATTTGTACAATCCACATATGAAGATAAGGAAGAAAGAGATGTTTATTTGCTGTCCAAAAAGTTCTCTCACGTCACTTTTGGCCCAAGAGAAGATAGAGTCCAAGTCTCTCACGTTCTGGATTCAGATTCGGACTGCACAGACGTACCTGACTCAAAACGCACACAAGTTTTTCATACGGACTCCGAATTGGGTGATTCTTTTTTTGTTGGAAACTAGATTTCGTGCACTTTCCAACCCAATTGGAATCACCTTCAAATTCGTCCGGAGCGTTGAGTTGTGGACGAAACAATCTGATGCTGCAGCAGAATCCGAGTCAAACTACAAGTCCAAAGGTGTTACATCACCTCCACTTGGGCCCATTGGCCTTGTACGACCTAGATTTAGTTTTAGGCTGCCTTGGGACGTCCTCCCACCTCCTTGGCCGCCACCCCTTGCTCCTATATAAGTAGATCCATCTAGTAGATTTTCCTTGGGATTTGTTTAGTTAAAAGTTAGCCATTGCAACTTCGTGTACTTCGTTTGTGTCCAACGACCAGACCAAGACCGCTTATGGATCCCCACCTTTATCAATACTTCATATATACTCGCAATATTTAGATTGCTTTTATCATATTCTTGCTAGTTCTTCGATTGCTTGCAGGAATAGACCTTCGTGGTCAGGTTGATTGTGCTCCGGCGTGGTCAATAACCTCTCAGAGTTGGTTTAGCGATTGCTAAGGCGCAACGTCGTGCACGTTTGTAGTCGGATCGTCAAAGTCATCTTCACCAAATCCATAGTTATCATCTCATCGAAAGATCGGGACACCCCCGCCTCTATCAAGTGGTATCAGTTTTCAGGTTGCTCGCTGAGATTTTACAGTTTTTCATAGTTTAGATCGCATCTGTCATTCATACCTACAGTCCATGATAAAGCCACAAAAAAAAGTTAGATCTGTTTATCCTTTATCCAAGCCAGTCTGAGCCTTTGCAATTTTCTATTCATTGCTTGCATAGTTGAATTATCGGTTGCATCGTCGTGTCAGTTGCTGGTCTTAGTGTCTAGTTCCTTTAGAGTTTCGAGTTCTGTTCACATTAGTCACGCCGCCGCTGCATCATTATCTCTTCCGCTGTCCACCACCCATCCATCAATTTTCACCACGTGCTACCCACCATTCATTGTCATAATAATAGTTGAGATCGTTCATAGCTTCACTTGATCCAATCTGCATCTTATCTAGTTTGTTTTGGAAAGAGGGAAAAAAAAGAGAGAAAAAAACGAGAGAAAAAAAAGGGAAAAAAAGTCAGAGAAAAAAAAGGAGAAAAAACAATCAAAAAAATCGGCACAAACTTTTTCAGAGGAAAGTTGGAGACAAAGTTGTTGTATATCCTGCTTGGCAGTTGTTTTTCATCATTATCTTCACTGCCGTTGTGATCTTCACTTATATCTTGCTGTCAAGAGCTACTTAGTATCCTTCATTGATGCTAGTTGTGCTACGCCGTGACCTCATTAGTGTTCTAGGCTCGCGTCTCTAGTCCGGTCTAGCCTAGGACCAGCACAGTACCGTCGTTGAGCGTTTATTCAACATTGCATCTTTGAATTGATTATTGCTAATCTTTTGCTACCATATATAGCCAACCCAGCTCCACATATTTCTACACCGTGTATACGTACGCTCCCCTGGCAATCGCTTTACTCAATATTCGGAGTTACTTGACACCGCTGGTTGCCGATCACCGCCTGCTGCATGGTAAGAACTTGTAAGACATTGATATTTGCTTTACTGTGAGCGTTTTACCACCACATCCTAGTAGTTATAGGAACATTATTTTTGGGTTTTGTTTCTTGTTCTACTAATCATGACAGGATCCAGAGTCAATTCATGGGCTTTGTCGATCGCGGGAGACGTGCCACCACCTTTGCAAATACCACAACCGTCACGAGAGGTGCACAAACATCCAAATGCACATGATCAGGTTAATGTATCTATACCACCATTTAATGGCCGTTTTAAACCTGCTTTATATATTGAATGGGAGTTCGACATAAAAAATATATTTGCTTCCCATAATTTCGATGAACATAAAAAGGTTAAGGTTGCGGTTGGTTCTTTCACTGGTTATGCTTTTGTTTGGTGGAGTGAATATTGTCGGTTACACCCTGATTATATACCTACTACTTGGGATGATTTGAAACTTGCCATGCGGCATACTTTCGTCCCTGCTTATTATACTCGTGACATGATTAAGAAGTTGCAACACTTAAAACAAGGTAGTGAAACTGTAACAAAATATTATGATGATTTACAAACTACCTTGTTGCATTCCTCTTTAGAAGAAAGTGAAGATGATTTTATGGATAGATTTTGGGGAGGATTAAACCGTGATATTCAAGAGATACTAATTCATGAAGAGTGTTATCCTATGGACCATTTGTTTCATCTTGCTTGCAAAGCTGAACAGGAAATAAAACGACGTGTTGGCCATGAGGAGAACAAGCGCACGGTGCACATTCCAAGAGTTGATATGATTGTTCCTTCAACTACTAGGCATACTATGACAACTGCATCCGTTGTTGTCAGGACTACATCACCTCCATCATGTGACACATCGCCCCCGAGAGTGGCTACATCATCTGAGTTGATCATAAGAGGTAATGACAAAGGTACTGATCTTCCATCTCTGCATGAGAATGATGAATGCCTTGTCAATTTGAATGCACCATCTGATGAGCTACCCACTACTTTGATCACACCACCTATTTTAGAGGACTACGTTGATAATTTGACTTTGCCATGTGATCAAACAACTGAAATACCAACAATTTTGAGTGCACCCATTGAATTAACTATTGATGCAAAAGAACCAATGTTTAATCATTTTGATATGACCTCTAATCTTGGTGATGATTCTGTGTTGAATGACTTATTGCATGTTTGCTTATTTAAGCATGTTGTAGCATGTAAATTTGATGCAAGTAAGGTTTATTCACCAATGTTGGGATGGTTTAATGATGAACATTGTCAATCTTTTGAAATGAATAAGAGCTTCACTTATATGTGCAAACTGAGTTGCAATATTTTCATGCCTTCTACTTCTTGTGCTAATTTTTTGGCTTTAGATTTTATGAACTATGCAAGTTACTCATCTATTCATGTGTCATATATGCAAAAATCAAGGGAAGTAAAAATGGATGACATATACATATACAACATGTACACCTTGTCTCTTTTGTTAGCCACATTTCAGATTAAGCAACGCCGAGGACGGCTTTATTTTCAAGAAGGGGAGGATGATGAGGACATGACTACCTTGGATATGACCAAAAATATTGCATATATGCATATTTGTCAGGTGATTTCTAGTGCAAACTATTCAATAATCTATTTATGTTATCCAGAACAAAAATACTTCACACACTTTTGTGTTTTGTCTAATTGCAGGTGTATGGGACATTTGTACAATCCACATATGAAGATAAGGAAGAAAGAGATGTTTATTTGCTGTCCAAAAAGTTCTCTCACGTCACTTTTGGCCCAAGAGAAGATAGAGTCCAAGTCTCTCACGTTCTGGATTCAGATTCGGACTGCACAGACGTACCTGACTCAAAACGCACACAAGTTTTTCATACGGACTCCGAATTGGGTGATTCTTTTTTTGTTGGAAACTAGATTTCGTGCACTTTCCAACCCAATTGGAATCACCTTCAAATTCGTCCGGAGCGTTGAGTTGTGGACGAAACAATCTGATGCTGCAGCAGAATCCGAGTCAAACTACAAGTCCAAAGGTGTTACATCACCTCCACTTGGGCCCATTGGCCTTGTACGACCTAGATTTAGTTTTAGGCTGCCTTGGGACGTCCTCCCACCTCCTTGGCCGCCACCCCTTGCTCCTATATAAGTAGATCCATCTAGTAGATTTTCCTTGGGATTTGTTTAGTTAAAAGTTAGCCATTGCAACTTCGTGTACTTCGTTTGTGTCCAACGACCAGACCAAGACCGCTTATGGATCCCCACCTTTATCAATACTTCATATATACTCGCAATATTTAGATTGCTTTTATCATATTCTTGCTAGTTCTTCGATTGCTTGCAGGAATAGACCTTCGTGGTCAGGTTGATTGTGCTCCGGCGTGGTCAATAACCTCTCAGAGTTGGTTTAGCGATTGCTAAGGCGCAACGTCGTGCACGTTTGTAGTCGGATCGTCAAAGTCATCTTCACCAAATCCATAGTTATCATCTCATCGAAAGATCGGGACACCCCCGCCTCTATCAGCTGGTGGCTGCACGTAGTGCTGATTTTGATCAACCTCATCCTCATAATCGCCCGCATACTCATCATCCTCCTGGGTACCAGCAGCAGCAGTAGCAGGGGCCAAAGAAGCATCAACAACATGAACAGCAGCACCAGAAGTTTGGCCATCCTCAATAGGAACACGCTTCGCTTGTCCATACTGATTCGAAAGGATGCGCTGTTGTTGTTGTTGTTGTTGTTGGAGAGGTGCGTTAGGTGCAGCGGGTGGTGGTGGTGGAAGACGCGCGAGCAATTCATTAAACTTGTTATCGAGCTTTGTTTCGAATGTCTTCTCCATGCCATCTATCTTCTCCATGGCCTCTTCAAATCTGTTTAGCACATCTTGCACCCATCCACTCATCATTTGCTGAAATTTATCATGCAATTCCTTATTCGTCATGTTCTCCCAGTCAGTCTCGTCGGCTTGTGATCCTGGCATGGTTAGCAGTAATAGAAACACACAAGAATATGATCCTACAGACTACTAACAAGAGGTGGTGGTGGGTGTCACAAATCCGTCAAGCAAATCTCAAATTCTTACCAGTTCTTACCCAGCAGCAGGCGGTGATCGGCAACCGTTGTAGTCAAAAACTCTCAAAGCTTGGATAGAGCGATTACTAGGGAGAGTCAAACGCACGACGTAGATGTATGTGGAGCTGGGAAGGCTTATAATATGGTAGCAAAAGGGGTAAGCAATAATCAATTCAGAGATGCAAAGTTGAATAAATGCTCAACGACGGTACTGTGCTGGTCCTAGGCTAGACTGTGCTAGAGACGCGAGCCTAGAACACCAACAAAATCACGGCGCGGCACGTAAACAAGGGAGGAGCATACTCTGAATTTTTTTTCTCTTTTTTTCCTTTTTTTTTGCACTTTTTTCCCTCTCTTTTTTTTGCTCCGCAACAAATTTTTTTCGAAAAAGTCTACAAATGGTCTAAAAACTGCCTAGCCAGAATTTTCCAGACTTAGTTTTTTTTTTTTTTGAAACTGGAGCTATTTTTCTTCTGCGGATGGCTCAGAAGTTGGGGAGTCCTTCTCTGTCACGACTCGGAGTATCGCGTGATCTGGAAATCGAGAACAATGCAACAATTACTGGACTCGGACTAGGACTGGTGGCGGAGATGAATCTGGTGGAACTCGGACTGGTGGCGGAGATAAATCTGGTGGAACTCGGACTGGTGGCGGAGATGAATCTGGTGGAACTCGGACTGGTGGCGGATATATGTTGCAGGTGGACTCGGATGGGCGTGATGGCGGCGGATATGTGGTGGCGTATATGGATTCGGATTGGCGGTGAATATGTGGTGGTGGTATATGGCAGCGGCGACGTGACAACCTGTGAACAGAACTCGAAACTCTAAAAGACTAGACGCTAAGACCAGCAACTTGACACGACGATGCAACCGCAAATTCAACAAAGCAAATACAGAAAAGATTATGCAAAGGCTCAGATTGGTTCGGATGGGATGAACTAACCCTGATTTTTTTTGGCTTTTTCGTGGACTATAGGTATGAAGAACAGACTCGATCTAAACTACGAAAAACTGTAAAATCTCACCGAGCAACCTGGAAATCTGATACCACTTGATAGAGGCAAAGGTGTCCCGTCTTTCGATGAGATGGTGGATTTCGCTTTGGTGGAAGTCGACTTTGGCGATCCGACTACGAACGTGCGAGGACGTCGCGCCTTAGCAATCGCTAAACCAACTCTGAGAGGTTATTGACCACGCCGGAGCACGATCAACCTGACCACGAGGGTCTGTTTCCTGCGAGCAAACGAAGAACAAGCAAGAAACTGAGATTGCAATCTGGATATTGCGAATATAAGATGAAAGCTTTATTGATCAAGGTGGGGTTCTGTGACGCCTTTGTCTGGTCGTTGAACACAAATGAAGTACGCGAAGTTGCAACTATGGCGAACTTTTAGTCTAAACAAAACCCAAAGTCTAAACGATGCCCTAAGGGCTGTATATATGGAGGAAGAGGGGGGAATTTCGTGACCCTTGGTGGAGGGGTCCGAAATCAACCCTATCTCTTGTTTCCCCACACATACGGACTCTAAAAATAGCCTATACTTATGTATTTCGAAATTACATGGGCCTGGCCCAATAAAAAGGTGACGCAGCACCTATAATAGCCTCGGGACGAAATTTATGAGGTGGCATCTTGTATATTTCGTCCAAGGCTTCATGCAGCCATTATGGTGGCCTCAAAGTCCTGAAATCATCACTTGTAACTCCGTTCTGGTTCCCCTTGCACATGGCATCATCTCCATGCTTGTTCTTGCTCCAATGTCCATCCTTCTCCAAGCTAGGCCCTTCGTTTGTAAGCAAAACAAATGTATCCAATTTAGGCAGCATCATATTCTCATGAACATTAGAATCATTACCAAGAAACGAAAGTACCTGATAATTTAATTGGCATGCGCGAGCTCTAGTAATTGGTCCAGTATATGTAGCAGTAGGGGCTGTGGGTGTAACAATGGTATTGATGTCCTCATCAAGGTTGGTGCGCTCTTGTAGAGGAAGTGGTAGAATGTCCAATGGGGACAACGGGTTGAAGCCGTAGACGACCTCGAAGGGGGACTTGCCGGTCATCGAATGTCTTGCACGGTTGTAGGCGTACTCGGCGATGGATAGGCACTCCTCCCACTCCTTGATGTTCTTCTTGATCAACACGCGAAGTAGAGTGGAGAGTGTACGGTTCGTAACCTCCGTTTGGCCGTCGGTTTGAGGATGGTATGCTGATGAGAACAAGAGCTTGATTTTGAGCTTGGCGCATAGGGTCTTCCAAAAGTAACTCAAGAACATGACGTCACGGTCGGAGACGATTGTCTTTGGTTCTCCATGGAGACGCAAGATTTCCCTACAAAAGAGATTTGCAACATGTGAAGCATCGTCTATCTTGTTGCAAGGGATGAAATGTGCCATCTTAGAAAATCGGTCCACAACAACAAACACAGAATCCTTGCCATTTTGAGTTCTAGGCAAACCAAGTACAAAATCCATGCTAATGTCTTCCCAAGGTTGATAAGGAATAGGAAGAGGCATGTAAAGACCATGGGTTTGAGCTTTAGTGTCACATCCCTAGTTCTGGTATGCACTGAGCTAGCTAGTCATGTGTTGCATCATGTTTAAATTCTTTTGAAACTTGAAATAGGGATGCTTAAACCCTAGCACCAAATGAATTCAACTAGGGTCAAAATAAAATCTTTCTCATTAAACTCAAAATGCCCTCTAAAAATGTTCAACATTTCTGGTTTGAGGTGAAAGCATCTACCAAAAATGATTTATATTTTTGCAGGACATATTGGGCTCTGAATTAAATCATACCCTATTTGCATTTGGGCATTTAAATACTATAAAATATTTTAAATGCTCAAATAATCATAAACTAAAATGTTTACTGTTGGATATATTCTAAACAGTAGCCATGATTAGTTTCATGATTTTTGGATCTGTTTAAGTATTTTTAATAAAGTCACAAAGTTGCAGAAAAATAGAAAACAGAAATAAAAGAGAGAGAGAGAGAGAGAAGGACTTACCTGGCGCCAGCAACCGGCCCAGCTCCTGTGCTGGCAGCCAACCTGTGCGGCCCAGCCCATCTGGCGCCTCCTGTCGTCTTCTCCACCGCGCCAGGAGGACGAGGGCGTGTGCCCGACGCGCGCCAGCACCCGCGTGCCACCTCCTGCTTGCCGCTTCGCCCCCGCTTCTTCGGGTGGCACCACGCACGCCCCCTGGAACCCCCTCACGCTCTCCCTCGCTCATTCCCCCCTCCTCCGTTTCTCTTACGCGCGGCCACCGAGCGCAGCCGTCGCCGCCGACGAGCACCACCACGGCCACCTTCCACCCCTCGCCCCGCAGAAGCTTCCAGAAGAACCGCCGTGCCTTCTTCTTCGTCTCCACCAACCCACGTGACGCCGGAAGCCCTGTAACACCGTCCTCGTCGTCGTCTTCATCTCCGGTGCCCGGAGATCGCCGTCGTCAATTCGCCGTTGCAGAAGCTTCCCCGAGCCCACCGAGCTTCTCTCCCGAACCCTTGTGAGCTCCTAGGCCTTTCCCCTCTCTCCCCGCAGTCTAACTCGCCCTCTAGCACTAGCGCTGCCACGCCCGAGAGCTTGCTGCCGCCGTCCATGGCGCCGCCGCGGCCACAGCTACTGCCACTCGCGTCCGAGCGTTGCCCCGTGCTCAGCACGCTCCCAGGAGTCGGGCGCGCCCACCAGTTCGACCTACCGATCTCCCTAGCGCCAACCCGCACCAATCCCGAGCTCCGGCCGCCGCCGCGAGCTTGATTCCGGCGAGCCTGTTCGACCTCAGCCCCTCCCGCTTGCTTAGACGGATGCGGCTGAGCGCCAGCTACGCGTAGATGATCGCTGCCGCTGTTTTGGTCGCCGGAGGGCGTTTCCCGAGCCCCTCCGCCGCGTCTGGACTCGCCGGCGGCTAAACGCCGGCGACCGTTGACCCTTGACCTGCGTGGGTTGACCCCACTGCCCGGTTGACTCTCCCCTCTCTCCCACTGACTTGCGGGCCCCGCCCGGCTAACTAATCTAGTTTAGGTTTAAAACTTAATCAGTTTAACCTAGGTTAGTGCTAATTAAACTAGGTTAGTTAGTTAGTCACTGATCAGTGGACCCCACTGGTTAGGTTTGACCTGGACTGTGCCTCGTTGACCTGCTGACGTCATGATGATGTCAGGCTGACGCAGTAATGCCCTTTTCTGGATTTATTCTTTTACAGGAAATTCCAGAAATTGTTGCAAACTTCAAAAATTAATAGAAATTAATCTGTAACTCCAAATGCAAAGATTTATATATGAAAAATGATCAGAAAAATCCAATCTATCCATCTGTACCAGTTTCATGCATGTTTAAACAAGTTAACTTGCTGTTTAGTGCAAAACATGATAAAGCACTATTTAAGATCACAAATGTGTTTGAACTTGGAATCTTTGGTTCAAAATAGCTCAAACCCATCTGGTTGTAGTTGCATTAGCCCAACACACTCATTTTACCATATCATGATCATGCATCATATTATGCATTGCATTGATTGTGTTTCTTCTCTGTTGCCGGTATTTGTCCCCTCTCGATATATGTAGTTTCGACGACGAGTTCGATGAAACCGATGAAGAACTATAATATCTTCAGAAGTGCCAGGCAAGCAAAACCCCCTTGTTCATTCCGATACAATCCCACTCTCTCGCTCCTGCTCTCTTTTACTGCATTAGGACAACAACGATTCATCTATTACTTGTTGCGGTAGCTGAACCCCTTTATCCTTTGCATGACCTGTCATTCCACAGTAAATAGATGAAACCCACTAGCATGAGTAGGAGTTGTTTGAGCCCTGTTGTGCCTACTCATTCATGCTTGTTTGTCATGCCTGCTATTGCTTAGAGTTGAGTCAGGTCTGATTCATCGAGGATGAATCAGTGGTGTGTGAACATGTCCTACTGTGTGTGAGCTAAGTGTGTGAACACAATTTGGTAAAGGTAGCGGTGAGAGGCCATGTAGGAGTACATGGTGGGTTGTCTCATTGAAGCCGTCCTTAGGAACTGAGTTCTGTGTTTGTGATCCATGATTCAGCTACTACCATGCATTGGGCCCTGAAATATGACCCCGCTCGACTTCTTATTCACCCTTGTCCTCTGTCCAGGAGTTGCAAGTAGTTTCTGGTGTTTGTAGTATGCTGGAGGCTGTGCGCAGCGCTGACCGTAGGGGTGGGCTGTGATGCGGTAGGCACGTGGCACGGTGTACCGGGCGCCCGTTTGGTGTCTCGGGAACCCTGCTCACATCGTTTGGGGCTGTGAGCGAAACTTCGGCCGGATCTCCTCATGGATGGAACCCGAATAGGCGATAAACCTGGACTAGGGACTTGAGTGTCTAGGTAGGTCGTGGTCTACACCCACGTCGGCTTTCGCTTGAAGTCTGCCGAGCACATGTCGTGTGCAGAAGCTAAGTTGATAGAGGCAAAGGTGTCCCGTCTTTCGATGAGATGATGGATATCGCTTTGGTGGAAGTCGACTTTGACGATCCGACTACGAACGTGCGAGGACGTCGCGCCTTAGCAATCGCTAAACCAACTCCGAGAGGTTATTGACCACGCCGGAGCACGATCAACCTGACCACGAGGGTCTGTTTCCTGGGAGCAAACGAAGAACAAGCAAGAAACTGAGATTGCAATCTGGATATTGTGAATATAAGATGAAAGCTTTATTGATCAAGGTGGGGTTCTGTGACGCCTTTGTCTGGTCGTTGAACACAAACGAAGTACGCGAAGTTGCAGCTGTGGCGAACTTTTAATCTAAACAAAACCCAAAGTCTAAACGGTGCCCTAAGGGCTGTATATATGGAGGAAGAGAGGGGAATTTCGTGGCCCTTGGTGGAGGGGTCCGAAATCAACCCTATCTCTTGTTTCCCCACACATACGGACTCTAAAAATAGCCTATACTTATGTATTTCGAAACTACATGGGCCTGGCCCAATAAAAAGGTGACGCAGCACCTATAATAGCCTCGGGACGAAATTTATGAAGTGGCATCTTGTATATTTCGTCCAAGGCTTCATGCACTCTTATGGTGGCTTCAAAGTCCTGAAATCATCACTTGTAACTCCGTTCTGGTTCCCCTTGCGCATGGCATCATCTCCATGCTTGCTCTTGCTCCAATGTCCATCCTTCTCCAAGCTAGGCCCTTCATTTGTAAGCAAAACAAATGTATCTAATTTAGGCAGCATCATATTCTCATGAACATTAGAATCATTACCAAGAAACGAAAGTACCTGATAATTTAATTGGCGTGCGCGAGCTCTAGTAATTGGTCCAGTATATGTAGCAGTAGGGGTTGTGGGTGTAACAATGGTATTGATGTCCTCATCATCCTCCCCTTCTTGAAATGAAGTCGTCCTCGACGGAAGCTCATCTTCCTCACCCAAATAAGGCTTCAAATCTGCAATGTTAAAAGTGGGACTAACCCCAAAATCTGCAGGCAGCTCAAGTTTATATGCATTATCATTTACTTTCTCCAACACCTTAAAGGGACCAGCAGCACGTGGCATTAGCTTTGATTTGCGCAAATCAGGAAATCTATCCTTACGCAAATGTAACCAAACAAGATCTCCACGTGCAAACACAACATGTTTTCTACCCTTATCTCCAGCAAGTTTATATTTAGCATTCATACGCTCAATGTTTTCCTTAGTTAACTCATGCATTTTTAAAATCAATTCAGCACGTTCTTTAGCATCAAAATTAACCTTCTCCGAAGATGGAAGAGGCAACAAATCAATAGGTGCACGAGGTAGGAAACCATACACAACTTCAAAAGGGCACATCTTAGTAGTAGAATGCAATGAACGATTATAAGCAAATTCAATATGAGGCAAGCATTCCTCCCACATTTTCTTATTATTCTTCAAAACAGCCCTAAGCATAGTAGACAATGTTCTATTGACTACTTCAGTTTGTCCATCAGTTTGGGGGTGACAAGTAGTACTAAAAAGCAGTTTAGTCCCCAACTTAGCCCATAAATGATACCACTTGATAGAGGCGGGGGTGTTCCGATCTTTCGATGAGATGATAACTATCGATTTGGTGAAGATGACTTTGACGATCCGACTACAAACGTGCACGACGTTGCGCCTTAGCAATCGCTAAACCAACTCTGAGAGGTTATTGACCACGCCGGAGCACAATCAACCTGACCACGAAGGTCTATTCCTGCAAGCAATCGAAGAACAAGCAAGAATATGATAAAAGCAATCTGAATATTGCGAGTATATATGAAGTATTGATAAAGGTGGGGATCCGTAAGCGGTCTTGGTCTGGTCGTTGGACACAAACGAAGTACACGAAGTTGCAATGGCTAACTTTTAACTAAACAAATCCCAAGGAAAAGCTACTAGATGGATCTACTTATATAGGAGCAAGGGGTGGCGGCCAAGGAGGTGGGAGGACGTCCCAAGGCAGCCTAAAACTAAATCTAGATCGTACAAGGCCAATGGGCCCAAGTGGAGGTGATGTAACACCTTTGGACTTGTAGTTTGACTCGGATTCTGCTGCAGCATCAGATTGTTTCGTCCACAACTCAACGCTCCGGACGAATTTGAAGGTGAATCCAATTGGGTTGGAAAGTGCACGAAATCTAGTTTCCAACAAAAAAAGAATCACCCAATTCGGAGTCCGTATGAAAAACTTGTGTGCGTTTTGAGTCAGGTACGTCTGTGCAGTCCGAATCTGAATCCAGAACGTGAGAGACTTGGACTCTATCTTCTCTTGGGCCAAAAGTGACGTGAGAGAACTTTTTGGACAGCAAATAAACATCTCTTTCTTCCTTATCTTCATATGTGGATTGTACAAATGTCCCATACACCTGCAATTAGACAAAACACAAAAGTGTGTGAAGTATTTTTGTTCTGGATAACATAAATAGATTATTGAATAGTTTGCACTAGAAATCACCTGACAAATATGCATATATGCAATATTTTTGGCATATCCAAGGTAGTCATGTCCTCATCAATAAACATCTCCAAAAGTGGCTAAGAAATTTAGTATCACGATCTGAAACAATAGTATTTGGCACACCATGCAAGCGAATAATTTCACGAAAGAACAAATCAGCAACATTAACAGCATCATCGCTTTTATGACATGGTATAAAGTGTGCCATTTTCGAGAATCTATCCACGACAACAAATATGCTATCCCTCCCCTTCTTTGTTCGAGGTAAACCTAAAACAAAGTCCATAGATATATCCTCCCAAGGAACACTAGGTACAGGCAAAGGCATATATAAACCATGAGGATTGAGTCGGGACTTAGCTTTTTGACATGTAGTGCAGCGAGCAATAAAACGCTCAACATCCCGTCTCATCTTTGGCCAAAAGAAATGTGTAGCAAGTACGTCCTCCGTCTTCTTCACGCCAAAGTGTCCCATTAATCCTCCTCCATGCGCCTCCTGCAACAACAAAAGACGAACGGAGCTAGCTGGAATGCATAGCTTGTTAGCACGAAACACAAATCCATCGTTAACGACAAACTTGTTCCACATTCTTCCTTCTTTACAATTCTGCATTACATCTTTAAAATCAGCATCATGCACATATTGATCTTTGATGGTCTCCAAACCAAATATTTTGAAGTCAAGTTGTGAAAGCATAGTATAGCGACGAGACAATGCATCAGCAATAACATTTTCTTTTCCCTTCTTGTGTTTAATGACATAAGGGAAAGTCTCAATGAATTCAACCCATTTAGCATGTCTACGATTCAGTTTAGCTTGACTTTTAATATGTTTCAAAGATTCATGATCAGAATGTATAACAAATTCTTTGGGCCATAAATAATGTTGCCATGTTTCTAAAGTCCGAACAAGAGCATATAATTCTTTATCATAAGTAGAATAATTCAGACTAGGCCCACTCAATTTTTCAGAAAAGTATGCAACAGGTTTGCCATCTTGTAATAACACACCTCCTAATCCAATTCCACTAGCATCACATTCAAGCTCAAAAGTCTTATTAAAATCAGGAAGTTGGAGTAAAGGAGCATGTGTCAACTTATCTTTCAATACCGTGAAGGCTTCTTCCTGTGCGGTACCCCACAGAAAAGGCACATCTTTCTTTGTAAGCTCATTGAGAGGTGCAGCAATGGTGCTGAAATCTCTCACAAAACGCCTATAGAATCCAGCGAGGCCAAGGAAACTCCTCACTTGTGTGGCCGTTTTGGGCTGCGGCCAACTCTCAATAGCTTCAATCTTGGCTTTATCAACTTCAATTCCCTGTGGAGTAACAACATAGCCAAGAAAAGATACTCGGTCGGTGCAAAAGGTGCACTTTCCAAGGTTACCAAACAAACGTGCATCACGTAGAGCAATAAAAACAGCACGTAAATGTTCCAAATGTTCCTCCAAAGATTTGCTATAAATCAATATGTCATCAAAGTAAACTACCACAAATCGTCCAATGAAAGCACGTAAAACTTCGTTCATTAACCTCATGAAAGTACTAGGTGCATTAGTTAACCCAAAAGGCATGACTAACCACTCATATAATCCAAACTTAGTTTTAAATGCTGTTTTCCATTCATCTCCCAATTTCATACGAATTTGATGGTATCCACTACGCAAATCAACTTTGGAGAATATTGTAGAGCCACTCAATTCATCAAGCATATCATCTAGCCTAGGAATAGGATGACGATAACGAATAGTAATATTATTAATGCCTCTACAATCAACGCACATACGTGATGTACCATCCTTTTTCGGCACTAGAATAATAGGAACAGCACAAGGGCTAAGGGATTCGCGTATATAACCTTTGTCGAGAAGCTCTTGTACTTGACGCATAATCTCCTTCATCTCCTCTGGATTGGTACGGTATGGTGCACGGTTTGGCAGTGAAGCACCGGGAATTAAGTCAATCTGATGCTCAATCCCTCGAATAGGCGGTAATCCTGGTGGCACGTCTTGTGGAAAGACGTCAGCGAACTCCTGCAAAATGTTAGTGATAGCAGGAGGCAATGATGAGGACATGACTACCTTGGATATGACCAAAAATATTGCATATATGCATATTTGTCAGGTGATTTCTAGTGCAAACTATTCAATAATCTATTTATGTTATCTAGAACAAAAATACTTCACACACTTTTGTGTTTTGTCTAATTGCAGGTGTATGGGACATTTGTACAATCCACATATGAAGATAAGGAAGAAAGATATGTTTATTTGCTGTCCAAAAAGTTCTATCACGTCACTTTTGGCCCAAGAGAAGATAGAGTCTAAGTCTCTCACGTTCTGGATTCAGATTCGGACTGCACAGACGTACCTGACTCAAAACGCACACAAGTTTTTCATACGGACTCCGAATTGGGTGATTCTTTTTTTGTTGGAAACTAGATTTCGTGCACTTTCCAACCCAATTGGAATCACCTTCAAATTCGTCCGGAGCGTTGAGTTGTGGACGAAACAATCTGATGCTGCAGTAGAATCCGAGTCAAACTACAAGTCCAAAGGTGTTACATCACCTCCACTTGGGCCCATTGGCCTTGTACGACCTAGATTTAGTTTTAGCCTGCCTTGGGACGTCCTCCCACCTCCTTGGCCGCCACCCCTTGCTCCTATATAAGTAGATCCATCTAGTAGCTTTTCCTTGGGATTTGTTTAGTTAAAAGTTAGCTATTGCAACTTCGTGTACTTCGTTTGTGTCCAACGACCAGACCAAGACCGCCTACGGATCCCCACCTTTATCAATACTTCGTATATACTCGCAATATTCAGATTGCTTTTGTCATATTCTTGCTTGTTCTTCGATTGCTTGCAGGAATAGACCTTCGTGGTCAGGTTGATTGTGCTCCGGCGTGGTCAATAACCTCTCAGAGTTGGTTTAGCGATTGCTAAGGCGCAACGTCGTGCATGTTTGTAGTCGGATCGTCAAAGTCATCTTCACCAAATCGATAGTTATCATCTCATCGAAAGATCGGGACACCCTTTGCCTCTATCAAGTGGTATCAGTTTTCAGGTTGCTCGGTGAGAATTTCCAGTTTTCCTAGATTAGATTTATTTTCTTACCTATTGTCTAAGAAAAAGCCACAAAAAAGAGTTAGATCTATTCATCCTTGGTCCAAGCCAGTCTGAGCCTTTGCAATTTTCTTTTCATTGCTTGCATAGTTGAATTATCGGTTGCATCGTCGTGTCGAGTTGCTGGTCTTAGTGTGTAGTTCGTTTAGAGTTTCGAGTTCTGTTCACATTAGTCATGCCACCGCTGCATCATTATCTCTTCCGCTGTCCACCACCCATCCATCAATTTCCACCACGTGCTACCCACCATTCATTGTCATAATAATAGTTGAGATCGTTCACATCTTCACTTGATCCAATCTGCATCTTATCTAGTTTGTTTTGGAAAGAGGGAGAAAAAAAGAGAGAAAAAACGAGAAAAAAAAAGAGAGAAAAAAAAGAGAGAAAAAAAGTCAGAGAAAAAAAAGGAGAAAAAAAAATCAAAAAAATCGGCACAAACTTTTTCAGAGGAAAGTTGGAGACAAAGTTGTTGTATATCCTGCTTGGCAGTTGTTTTTCATCATTATCTTCACTGCCATTGTGATCTTCACTTATATCTTGCTGTCAAGAGCTACTTAGTATCCTTCATTGATGCTAGTTGTGCTACGCCGTGACCTCATTAGTGTTCTAGGCTCGCGTCTCTAGTCCGGTCTAGCCTAGGACCAGCACAGTACCGTCGTTGAGCGTTTATTCAACATTGCATCTTTGAATTGATTATTGCTAATCTTTTGCTACCATATATAGCCAACCCAGCTCCACATATTTCTACACCGTGTATACGTACGCTCCCCTGGCAATCGCTTTACTCAATATTCGGAGTTACTTGACACCGCTGGTTGCCGATCACCGCCTGCTGCATGGTAAGAACTTGTAAGACATTGATATTTGCTTTACTGTGAGCGTTTTACCACCACATCCTAGTAGTTATAGGAACATTATTTTTGGGTTTTTTTCTTGTTCTACTAATCATGACAGGATCCAGAGTCAATTCATGGGCTTTGTCGATCGCGGGAGACGTGCCACCACCTTTGCAAATACCACAACCGTCACGAGAGGTGCACAAACATCCAAATGCACATGATCAGGTTAATGTATCTATACCACCATTTAATGGCCGTTTTAAACCTGCTTTATATATTGAATGGGAGTTCGACATAAAAAATATATTTGCTTCCCATAATTTCGATGAACATAAAAAGGTTAAGGTTGCGGTTGGTTCTTTCACTGGTTATGCTTTGGTTTGGTGGAGTGAATATTGTCGGTTACACCCTGATTATATACCTACTACTTGGGATGATTTGAAACTTGCCATGCGACATACTTTCGTCCCTGCTTATTATACTCGTGACATGATTAAGAAGTTGCAACACTTAAAACAAGGTAGTGAAACTGTAACAAAATATTATGATGATTTACAAACTACCTTGTTGCATTCCTCTTTAGAAGAAAGTGAAGATGATTTTATGGATAGATTTTGGGGAGGATTAAACCGTGATATTCAAGAGATACTAATTCATGAAGAGTGTTATCCTATGGACCATTTGTTTCATCTTGCTTGCAAAGCTGAACAGGAAATAAAACAACGTGTTGGCCACGAGGAGAACAAGCGCATGGTGCACATTCCAAGAGTTGATATGATTGTTCCTTCAACTACTAGGCATACTATGACAACCACATCCATTGTTGTCAGGACTACATCACCTCCATCATGTGACACATCGCCCCCAAGAGTGGCTACATCATCTGAGTTGATCATAAGAGGTAATGACAAAGGTACTGATCTTCCATCTCTACATGAGAATGATGAATGCCTTGTCAATTTGAATGCACCATCTGATGAGCTACCCACTACTTTGATCACACCACCTATTTTAGAGGACTACGTTGATAATTTGACTTTGCCATGTGATCAAACAACTGAAATGCCAACAATTTTGAGTGCACCCATTGAATTAACTATTGATGCAAAAGAACCAATGTTTAATCATTTTGATATGACCTCTAATCTTGGTGATGATTCTGTGTTGAATAACTTATTGCATGTTTGCTTATTTATGCATGTTGTAGCATGTAAATTTGATGCAAGTAAGGTTTATTCACCAATGTTGGGATGGTTTAATGATGAACATTGTCAATCTTTTGAAATGAATAAGAGCTTCACTTATATGTGCAAACTGAGTTGCAATATTTTCATGCCTTCTACTTCTTGTGCTAATTTTTTGGCTTTAGATTTTATGAACTATGCAAGTTACTCATCTATTCATGTGTCATATATGCAAAAATCAAGGGAAGTAAAAATGGATGACATATACATATACAACATGTACACCTTGTCTCTTTTGTTAGCCACATTTCAGATTAAGCAACGCCGAGGACGGCTTTATTTTCAAGAAGGGGAGGATGATGAGGACATGACTACCTTGGATATGACCAAAAATATTGCATATATGCATATTTGTCAGGTGATTTCTAGTGCAAACTATTCAATAATCTATTTATGTTATCTAGAACAAAAATACTTCACACACTTTTGTGTTTTGTCTAATTGCAGGTGTATGGGACATTTGTACAATCCACATATGAAGATAAGGAAGAAAGAGATGTTTATTTGCTGTCCAAAAAGTTCTCTCACGTCACTTTTGGCCCAAGAGAAGATAGAGTCCAAGTCTCTCACGTTCTGGATTCAGATTCGGACTGCACAGACGTACCTGACTCAAAACGCACACAAGTTTTTCATACGGACTCCGAATTGGGTGATTCTTTTTTTGTTGGAAACTAGATTTCGTGCACTTTCCAACCCAATTGGAATCACCTTCAAATTCGTCCGGAGCGTTGAGTTGTGGATGAAACAATCTGATGCTGCAGCAGAATCCGAGTCAAACTACAAGTCCAAAGGTGTTACATCACCTCCACTTGGGCCCATTGGCCTTGTACGACCTAGATTTAGTTTTAGCCTGCCTTGGGCCGTCCTCCCACCTCCTTGGCCGCCACCCCTTGCTCCTATATAAGTAGATCTGATGAGGACATGACTACCTTGGATATGACCAAAAATATTGCATATATGCATATTTGTCAGGTGATTTCTAGTGCAAACTATTCAATAATCTATTTATGTTATCCAGAACAAAAATACTTCACACACTTTTGTGTTTTGTCTAATTGCAGGTGTATGGGACATTTGTACAATCCACATATGAAGATAAGGAAGAAAGAGATGTTTATTTGCTGTCCAAAAAGTTCTCTCACGTCACTTTTGGCCCAAGAGAAGATAGAGTCCAAGTCTCTCACGTTCTGGATTCAGATTCGGACTGCACAGACATACCTGACTCAAAACGCACACAAGTTTTTCATACGGACTCCGAATTGGGTGATTCTTTTTTTGTTGGAAACTAGATTTCGTGCACTTTCCAACCCAATTGGAATCACCTTCAAATTCGTCCGGAGCGTTGAGTTGTGGACGAAACAATCTGATGCTGCAGCAGAATCCGAGTCAAACTACAAGTCCAAAGGTGTTACATCACCTCCACTTGGGCCCATTGGCCTTGTACGACCTAGATTTAGTTTTAGGCTGCCTTGGGACGTCCTCCCACCTCCTTGGCCGCCACCCCTTGCTCCTATATAAGTAGATCCATCTAGTAGCTTTTGCTTGGGATTTGTTTAGTTAAAAGTTAGCCATTGCAACTTCGTGTACTTCGTTTGTGTCCAACGACCAGACCAAGACCGCTTACGGATCCCCACCTTTATCAATACTTCATATATACTCGCAATATTCAGATTGCTTTTATCATATTCTTGCTTGTTCTTCGATTGCTTGCAGGAATAGACCTTCGTGGTCAGGTTGATTGTGCTCCAGCGTGGTCAATAACCTCTCAGAGTTGGTTTAGCGATTGCTAAGGCGCAACGTCGTGCACGTTTGTAGTCGGATCGTCAAAGTCATCTTCACTAAATCGATAGTTATCATCTCATCGAAAGATCGGGACACCCCCGCCTCTACCAAGTGGTATCAGTTTTCAGGTTGCTCGGTGAGAATTTCCAGTTTTCCTAGATTAGATTTATTTTCTTACCTATTGTCCAAGAAAAAGCCACAAAAAAGAGTTAGATCTATTCATCCTTGGTCCAAGCCAGTCTGAGCCTTTGCAATTTTCTTTTCATTGCTTGCATAGTTGAATTATCGGTTGCATCGTCGTGTCGAGTTGCTGGTCTTAGTGTCTAGTTCGTTTAGAGTTTCGAGTTCTGTTCACATTAGTCACGCCACCGCTGCATCATTATCTCTTCCGCTGTCCACCACCCATCCATCAATTTCCACCACGTGCTACCCACCATTCATTGTCATAATAATAGTTGAGATCGTTCACATCTTCGCTTGATCCAATCTGCGTCTTATCTAGTTTGTTTTGGAAAGAGGGAGAAAAAAAGAGAGAGAAAAAACGAAAAAAAAAGAGAAAAAAAGTCAAAGAAAAAAAGGAGGAAAAAAATCAAAAAAATCGGCACAAACTTTTTCAGAGGAAAGTTGGAGACAAAGTTGTTGTATATCCTGCTTGGCAGTTGTTTTTCATCATTATCTTCACTGTCGTTGAGATCTTCACTTATATCTTGCTGTCAAGAGCTACTTAGTATCCTTCATTGATGCTAGTTGTGCTACGCCGTGACCTCATTAGTGTTCTAGGCTCGCGTCTCTAGTCCGGTCTAGCCTAGGACCAGCACAGTACCGTCGTTGAGCGTTTATTCAACATTGCATCTTTGAATTGATTATTGCTAATCTTTTGCTACCATATATAGCCAACCCAGCTCCACATATTTCTACACCGTGTATATGTACGCTCCCCTGGCAATCGCTTTACTCAATATTCGGAGTTACTTGACACCGCTGGTTGCCGATCACCGCCTGTTGCATGGTAAGAACTTGTAAGACATTGATATTTGCTTTACTGTGAGCGTTTTACCACCACATCCTAGTAGTTATAGGAACATTATTTTTGGGTTTTGTTTCTTGTTCTACTAATCATGACAGGATCCAGAGTCAATTCATGGGCTTTGTCGATCGCGGGAGACGTGCCACCACCTTTGCAAATACCACAACCGTCACGAGAGGTGCACAAACATCCAAATGCACATGATCAGGTTAATGTATCTATACCACCATTTAATGGTCGTTTTAAACCTGCTTTATATATTGAATGGGAGTTCGACATAAAAAATATATTTGCTTCCCATAATTTCAATGAACATAAAAAGGTTAAGGTTGCGGTTGGTTCTTTCACTGGTTATGCTTTGGTTTGGTGGAGTGAATATTGTCGGTTACACCCTGATTATATACCTACTACTTGGGATGATTTGAAACTTGCCATGCGACATACTTTCGTCCCTGCTTATTATACTCGTGACATGATTAAGAAGTTGCAACACTTAAAACAAGGTAGTGAAACTGTAACAAAATATTATGATGATTTACAAACTACCTTGTTGCATTCCTCTTTAGAAGAAAGTGAAGATGATTTTATGGATAGATTTTGGGGAGGATTAAACCGTGATATTCAAGAGATACTAATTCATGAAGAGTGTTATCCTATGGACCATTTGTTTCATCTTGCTTGCAAAGCTGAACAGGAAATAAAACGAAGTGTTGGCCACGAGGAGAACAAGCGCACGGTGCACATTCCAAGAGTTGATATGATTGTTCCTTTAACTACTAGGCATACTATGACAACCACATCCGTTGTTGTCAGGACTACATCACCTCCACCATGTGACACATCGCCCTCGAGAGTGGCTACATCATCTGAGTTGATCATAAGAGGTAATGACAAAGGTACTGATCTTCCATCTCTACATGAGAATGATGAATGCCTTGTCAATTTGAATGCACCATCTGATGAGCTACCCACTACTTTGATCACACCACCTATTTTAGAGGACTACGTTGATAATTTGACTTTGCCATATGATCAAACAACTGAAATACCAACAATTTTGAGTGCACCCATTGAATTAACTATTGATGCAAAAGAACCAATGTTTAATCATTTTGATATGACCTCTAATCTTGGTGATGATTCTGTGTTGAACGACTTATTGCATATTTGCTTGTTTAAGCATGTTTTAGCATGTAAATTTGATGCAAGTAATGTTTATTCACCAATGTTGGAATGGTTTAGTGATGAACATTGTCAATCTTTTGAAATGAATAAGAGCTTCACTTATATGTGCAAACTGAGTTGCAATATTTTCATGCCTTCTACTTCTTGTGCTAATTTTTTGGCTTTAGATTTTATGAACTATGCAAGTTACTCATCTATTCATGTGTCATATATGCAAAAATCAAGGGAAGTAAAAATGGATGACATATACATATACAACATGTACACATTGTCTCTTTTGTTAGCCACATTTCAGATTAAGCAACGCCGAGGACGGCTTTATTTTCAAGAAGGGGAGGATGATGAGGACATGACTACCTTGGATATGACCAAAAATATTGCATATATGCATATTTGTCAGGTGATTTCTAGTGCAAACTATTCAATAATCTATTTATGTTATCCAGAACAAAAATACTTCACACACTTTTGTGTTTTGTCTAATTGCAGGTGTATGGGACATTTGTACAATCCACATATGAAGATAAGGAAGAAAGAGATGTTTATTTGCTGTCCAAAAAGTTCTCTCACGTCACTTTTGGCCCAAGAGAAGATAGAGTCCAAGTCTCTCACGTTCTGGATTCAGATTCGGACTGCACAGACATACCTGACTCAAAACGCACACAAGTTTTTCATACGGACTCCGAATTGGGTGATTCTTTTTTTGTTGGAAACTAGATTTCGTGCACTTTCCAACCCAATTGGAATCACCTTCAAATTCGTCCGGAGCGTTGAGTTGTGGACGAAACAATCTGATGCTGCAGCAGAATCCGAGTCAAACTACAAGTCCAAAGGTGTTACATCACCTCCACTTGGGCCCATTGGCCTTGTACGACCTAGATTTAGTTTTAGGCTGCCTTGGGACGTCCTCCCACCTCCTTGGCCGCCACCCCTTGCTCCTATATAAGTAGATCCATCTAGTAGCTTTTGCTTGGGATTTGTTTAGTTAAAAGTTAGCCATTGCAACTTCGTGTACTTCGTTTGTGTCCAACGACCAGACCAAGACCGCTTACGGATCCCCACCTTTATCAATACTTCATATATACTCGCAATATTCAGATTGCTTTTATCATATTCTTGCTTGTTCTTCGATTGCTTGCAGGAATAGACCTTCGTGGTCAGGTTGATTGTGCTCCAGCGTGGTCAATAACCTCTCAGAGTTTGATAGAGGCGGGGGTGTCCCGATCTTTCGATGAGATGATAACTATCGATTTGGTGAAGATGACTTTGACGATCCGACTACAAACGTGCACGACGTTGCGCCTTAGCAATCGCTAAACCAACTCTGAGAGGTTATTGACCACGCCGGAGCACAATCAACCTGACCACGAAGGTCTATTCCTGCAAGCAATCGAAGAACAAGCAAGAATATGATAAAAGCAATCTGAATATTGCGAGTATATATGAAGTATTGATAAAGGTGGGGATCCGTAAGCGGTCTTGGTCTGGTCGTTGGACACAAACGAAGTACACGAAGTTGCAATGGCTAACTTTTAACTAAACAAATCCCAAGGAAAAGCTACTAGATGGATCTACTTATATAGGAGCAAGGGGTGGCGGCCAAGGAGGCGGGAGGACGTCCTAAGGCAGCCTAAAACTAAATCTAGGTCGTACAAGGCCAATGGGCCCAAGTGGAGGTGATGTAACACCTTTGGACTTGTAGTTTGACTCGGATTCTGCTGCAGCATCAGATTGTTTCGTCCACAACTCAACGCTCCGGACGAATTTGAAGGTGATTCCAATTGGGTTGGAAAGTGCACGAAATCTAGTTTCCAACAAAAAAAGAATCACCCAATTCGGAGTCCGTATGAAAAACTTGTGTCCGTTTTGAGTCAGGTACGTCTGTGCAGTCCGAATCTGAATCCAGAACGTGAGAGACTTGGACTCTATCTTCTCTTGGGCCAAAAGTGACGTGAGAGAACTTTTTGGACAGCAAATAAACATCTCTTTCTTCCTTATCTTCATATGTGGATTGTACAAATGTCCCATACACCTGCAATTAGACAAAACACAAAAGTGTGTGAAGTATTTTTGTTCTGGATAACATAAATAGATTATTGAATAGTTTGCACTAGAAATCACCTGACAAATATGTATATATGCAATATTTTTGGTCATATCCAAGGTAGTCATGTCCTCATCATCCTCCCCTTCTTGAAAATAAAGCCGTCCTCGGCGTTGCTTAATCTGAAATGTGGCTAACAAAAGAGACAAGGTGTACATGTTGTATATGTATATGTCATCCATTTTTACTTCCCTTGATTTTTGCATATATGACACATGAATAGATGAGTAACTTGCATAGTTCATAAAATCTAAAGCCAAAAAATTAGCACAAGAAGTAGAAGGCATGAAAATATTGCAACTCAGTTTGCACATATAAGTGAAGCTCTTATTCATTTCAAAAGATTGACAATGTTCATCATTAAACCATCCCAACATTGGTGAATAAACCTTACTTGCATCAAATTTACATGCTATAACATGCTTAAATAAGCAAACATGCAATAAGTCATTCAACACAGAATCATCACCAAGATTAGAGGTCGTATCAAAATGGTTAAACATTGGTTCTTTTGCATCAATAGTTAATTCAATGGGTGCACTCAAAATTGTTGGTATTTCAGTTGTTTGATCACATGGCAAAGTCAAATTATCAACGTAGTCCTCTAAAATAGGTGGTGTGATCAAAGTAGTGGGTAGCTCATCAGATGGTGCATTCAAATTGACAAGGCATTCATCATTCTCATGTAGAGATGGAAGATCAGTACCTTTGTCATTACCTCTTATGATCAACTTAGATGATGTAGCCACTCTCAGGGGCGATGTGTCACATGATGGAGGTGATGTAGTCCTGACAACAATGGATGTGGTTGTCATAGTATGCCTAGTAGTTGAAGGAACAATCATATCAACTCTTGGAATGTGCACCGTGCGCTTGTTCTCCTCGTGGCCAACACGTCGTTTTATTTCCTGTTCAGCTTTGCAAGCAAGATGAAACAAATGGTCCATAGGATAACATTCTTCATGAATTAGTATCTCTTGAATATCACGGTTTAATCCTCCCCAAAATCTATCCATAAAATCATCTTCACTTTCTTCTAAAGAGGAATGCAACAAGGTAGTTTGTAAATCATCATAATATTTTGTTACAGTTTCACTACCTTGTTTTAAGTGTTGCAACTTCTTAATCATGTCACGAGTATAATAAGCAGGGACGAAAGTATGTCGCATGGCAAGTTTCAAATCATCCCAAGTAGTAGGTATATAATCAGGGTGTAACCGACAATATTCACTCCACCAAACCAAAGCATAACCAGTGAAAGAACCAACCGCAACCTTAACCTTTTTATGTTCATCGAAATTATGGGAAGCAAATATATTTTTTATGTCGAACTCCCATTCAATATATAAAGCAGGTTTAAAACGGCCATTAAATGGTGGCATAGATACATTAACCTGATCATGTGCATTTGGATGTTTGTGCACCTCTCGTGACGGTTGTGGTATTTGCAAAGGTGGTGGCACGTCTCCCGCGATCGACAATGCCCATGAATTGACTCTGGATCCTGTCATGATTAGTAGAACAAGAAACAAAACCCAAAAATAATGTTCCTATAACTACTAGGATGTGGTGGTAAAACGCTCACAGTAAAGCAAATATCAATGTCTTACAAGTTCTTACCATGCAGCAGGCGGTGATCAGCAACCAGCGGTGTCAAGTAACTCCGAATATTGAGTAAAGCGATTGCCAGGGGAGCGTACGTATACACGGTGTAGAAATATGTGGAGCTGGGTTGGCTATATATGGTAGCAAAAGATTAGCAATAATCAATTCAAAGATGCAATGTTGAATAAACGCTCAACGACGGTACTGTGCTGGTCCTAGGCTAGACCGGACTAGAGACGCGAGCCTAGAACACTAATGAGGTCACGGCGTAGCACAACTAGCATCAATGAAGGATAGTAAGTAGCTCTTGACAGCAAGATATAAGTGAAGATCACAACGGCAGTGAAGATAATGATGAAAAACAACTGCCAAGCAGGATATACAACAACTTTGTCTCCAACTTTCCTCTGAAAAAGTTTGTGCCGATTTTTTTGATTTTTTTTTCTCCTTTTTTTCTCTGACTTTTTTTCTCTTTTTTTTCTCGTTTTTTTCTCTCTTTTTTTCTCCCTCTTTCCAAAACAAACTAGATAAGACGCAGATTGGATCAAGCGAAGATGTGAACGATCTCAACTATTATTATGACAATGAATGGTGGGTAGCACGTGGTGGAAATTGATGGATGGGTGTGGACAGCGGAAGAGATAAGGATGCAGCGGTGGCGTGACTAATGTGAACAGAACTCGAAACTCTAAACGAACTAGACACTAAGACCAGCAACTCGACACGACGATGCAACCGATAATTCAACTATGCAAGCAATGAAAAGAAAATTGCAAAGGCTCAGACTGGCTTGGACCAAGGATGAATAGATCTAACTCTTTTTGGTGGCTTTTTCTTGGACAATAGGTAAGAAAATAAATCTAATCTAGGAAAACTGAAAATTCTCACCGAGCAACCTGAAAACTGATACCACTTGATAGAGGCGGGGGTGTCCCGATCTTTCGATGAGATGATAACTATCGATTTGGTGAAGATGACTTTGACGATCCGACTACAAACGTGCACGACGTTGCGCCTTAGCAATCGCTAAACCAACTCTGAGAGGTTATTGACCACGCCGGAGCACAATCAACCTGACCACGAAGGTCTATTCCTGCAAGCAATCGAAGAACAAGCAAGAATATGATAAAAGCAATCTGAATATTGCGAGTATATATGAAGTATTGATAAAGGTGGGGATCCGTAAGCGGTCTTGGTCTGGTCGTTGGACACAAACGAAGTACACGAAGTTGCAATGGCTAACTTTTAACTAAACAAATCCCAAGGAAAAGCTACTAGATGGATCTACTTATATAGGAGCAAGGGGTGGCGGCCAAGGAGGCGGGAGGACGTCCTAAGGCAGCCTAAAACTAAATCTAGGTCGTACAAGGCCAATGGGCCCAAGTGGAGGTGATGTAACACCTTTGGACTTGTAGTTTGACTCGGATTCTGCTGCAGCATCAGATTGTTTCGTCCACAACTCAACGCTCCGGACGAATTTGAAGGTGATTCCAATTGGGTTGGAAAGTGCACGAAATCTAGTTTCCAACAAAAAAAGAATCACCCAATTCGGAGTCCGTATGAAAAACTTGTGTCCGTTTTGAGTCAGGTACGTCTGTGCAGTCCGAATCTGAATCCAGAACGTGAGAGACTTGGACTCTATCTTCTCTTGGGCCAAAAGTGACGTGAGAGAACTTTTTGGACAGCAAATAAACATCTCTTTCTTCCTTATCTTCATATGTGGATTGTACAAATGTCCCATACACCTGCAATTAGACAAAACACAAAAGTGTGTGAAGTATTTTTGTTCTGGATAACATAAATAGATTATTGAATAGTTTGCACTAGAAATCACCTGACAAATATGTATATATGCAATATTTTTGGTCATATCCAAGGTAGTCATGTCCTCATCAGAGTTGGTTTAGCGATTGCTAAGGCGCAACGTCGTGCACGTTTGTAGTCGGATCGTCAAAGTCATCTTCACTAAATCGATAGTTATCATCTCATCGAAAGGCTCTGATACCACTTGGTAGAGGCGGGGGTGTCCCGATCTTTCGATGAGATGATAACTATCGATTTAGTGAAGATGACTTTGACGATCCGACTACAAACGTGCACGACGTTGCGCCTTAGCAATCGCTAAACCAACTCTGAGAGGTTATTGACCACGCTGGAGCACAATCAACCTGACCACGAAGGTCTATTCCTGCAAGCAATCGAAGAACAAGCAAGAATATGATAAAAGCAATCTGAATATTGCGAGTATATATGAAGTATTGATAAAGGTGGGGATCCGTAAGCGGTCTTGGTCTGGTCGTTGGACACAAACGAAGTACACGAAGTTGCAATGGCTAACTTTTAACTAAACAAATCCCTAGCAAAAGCTACTAGATGGATCTACTTATATAGGAGCAAGGGGTGGCGGCCAAGGAGGTGGGAGGACGTCCCAAGGCAGCCTAAAACTAAATCTAGGTCGTACAAGGCCAATGGGCCCAAGTGGAGGTGATGTAACACCTTTGGACTTGTAGTTTGACTCGGATTCTGCTGCAGCATCAGATTGTTTCGTCCACAACTCAACGCTCCGGACGAATTTGAAGGTGATTCCAATTGGGTTGGAAAGTGCACGAAATCTAGTTTCCAACAAAAAAAGAATCACCCAATTCGGAGTCCGTATGAAAAACTTGTGTGCGTTTTGAGTCAGGTATGTCTGTGCAGTCCGAATCTGAATCCAGAACGTGAGAGACTTGGACTCTATCTTCTCTTGGGCCAAAAGTGACGTGAGAGAACTTTTTGGACAGCAAATAAACATCTCTTTCTTCCTTATCTTCATATGTGGATTGTACAAATGTCCCATACACCTGCAATTAGACAAAACACAAAAGTGTGTGAAGTATTTTTGTTCTGGATAACATAAATAGATTATTGAATAGTTTGCACTAGAAATCACCTGACAAATATGCATATATGCAATATTTTTGGTCATATCCAAGGTAGTCATGTCCTCATCAAGATCCATCTAGTAGCTTTTCCTTGGGATTTGTTTAGTTAAAAGTTAGCCATTGCAACTTCGTGTACTTCGTTTGTGTCCAACGACCAGACCAAGACCGCCTACGGATCCCCACCTTTATCAATACTTCGTATATACTCGCAATATTCAGATTGCTTTTATCATATTCTTGCTTGTTCTTCGATTGCTTGCAGGAATAGACCTTCGTGGTCAGGTTGATTGTGCTCCGGCGTGGTCAATAACCTCTCAGAGTTGGTTTAGCGATTGCTAAGGCGCAACGTTTGTAGTCGGATCGTCAAAGTCATCTTCACCAAATCGATAGTTATCATCTCATCGAAAGATCGGGACACCCTTTGCCTCTATCAGGCAAAGAGGAAGGCACGTCCTCGAATGAAAATAATGCCTCTTTGCACACAAAAGCATAGCAAACAGATTTGCTAAAATCTAGATCATCAATATCAGATTTGGTGGCAAGTAAACATGCACTTTTCAATTTAATTTCAGAAGCAACACTAGATTGTTTATTATTATTAGGCTGCATTTGTTGCTCAAATTCTTTTGCCACAATCTGATTTTCACTCTTAGTTTTCTCCTGTTTTGCTTTATTAGCTCTATTAATATCATCTTTCAAAATGGAATCAGGAGTCATAGGAAGCAAAGTAATATTTTTATCCTTATGAACAAGAGTATACTGATTGTTTCTACCATGGTGAATAGAATTTTTATCAAATTGCCATGGTCTACCAAGTAATAAGGAACATGCTTGCATAGGTACCACATCACAATCAACATAATCAGCACATGTAGAGATACTAAAATGTACACGAACAGTATGTGTTACCTTAACCTTGCCGCTGTTGTTGAACCATTGGATGTAGTAAGGATGTGGATGTGGTCTTGTGGTGAGAGATAGCTTCTCCACCATCTCCATGCTAGCCAAGTTGTTGCAACTACCTCCGTCTATGATGACGCGCACAGAACGTTCCTTCACAACTCCCTTGGTATGGAACAAATTGTGCCTCTGATTTTGCTCAGCTTGTGTGACCTGCACACTCAAAACACGTTGAGCAACTAAACATTCATACCTGTCAGCGTCTTCAGGAGCCATGTATTGCGTCTCATGATCAGAATCATCTCCACCATGTTCTTCACGTGTAATAAGAGCCAAAGTCTCCTCATCATAGTCACTAGCAGACTCATATCCACCATCCTCAGTAGCAATCATCACACGCTGAGATTTGCATTCTCTCGCAAAATGTCCTCTTCCCTTACAACGACGACAAATAATATCACTCGTGTGCCCTGTTGACGCCATGGAAGAAGAAGAGCTCTGAGCAGGCCCGGCAGGTGTGCTCTTGGCAGATAGTGGTGGTTGAGCCTGCTTTCTTGTATCACGGTTGGAGGTGGCACCTGAAGGAGGTGATGGTGCAGTGGAAGTAGATGATGCACGTGGTGTCCATGATGAAGGTCGACCTGCAGAAAAGTTAGTGCGTGCCAATGCCTGTCGATCCTGCACTTCACGTTCAGCTTTACAAGCAAGATGGAATAAACGAGTGATATTATTATAATCCTTATAGTCTAGAATGGTTTGAATATCTCTATTTAATCCACCCAGAAAACGTGCAAGCATAGCTTCATTCTCCTCAACAATACCACATCTAATCAAGGCAGTTTGTAATTCCTGATAATATTCTTCTACAGAATTTTTTCCTTGTCTTAAGCGCTGCAATTTTTGAAGTAATTCACGTTGATAATATGGTGGAACCCAACGAGTACGCATAGCAGTTTTCAAAGCAGCCCAAGTAGCTGGAACAGGATATAATCTACAATGTTCAGACCACCAAACACATGCAAAGCTAGTGAAAGCACAAACAGCAGCAGGAACACGTCTCTCCTCAGGATATTGTAAACATGTAAATCGTTGTTCAGTTTCTAACTCCCAAGTAAGATATATATCAGGAACATATCTACCCTCAAATGGTGGAATATTCAATTTCAGTTTAGGGAGATGGTCATGATCTCGTACCTGAGGGGGAGCCCTAACATTGCCATTATTTGCATGTGGACGACCTGGTGGTTGTGGTGCTGGTGGTTGCACGTAGTTCTGATGTTGATCAACCTCATCCTCGTAATCTCCCACATAATCATCCTCCTCGGTACCAGCAGCAGTAGTAGCAGGAGCCAAAGAAGCACCAACAGCAGTAGCAGCGGCACCAGAATTTTGTCCTAGCTCAATAGGAACACGCTGAGCTCGTCCATACTGATTCGAAAGGGGCCGTAGTTGTTGTCGTTGCAGAGGTGCGATAGGTGCAGCCGGCGGTGGTTGTGGAAAACGCGCGAGCAATTCATCAAACTCGCTATCAAGCTTTGTTTCAAATGTCTTCTCAATGCCATCTATCTTCTCCATGGCCTCGTCAAATCTGTTTAGCACATCTTGCACCTGTCCACTCATCAGTTGCTGAAATTTATCATGTAGCTGTTTGTTCGTCAGGTTCTCCCAATCAGTCTCATCGGCTTGTGATCCTACCATGGTTAGCAGCAAATAGAAACACAGAAGAATATGATCCTACAGAGTACTAAGAAGTGGTGGTGGTGTATCACAAACCCGTCAAGCAAATCTCAAATTCTTACCAGTTCTTACCCAGCAGCAGGCGGTGATCGGCAACCGTTGTAGTCAAAACTCTCAAAGCTTGGATAGAGCGATTACCAGGGAGAGTCCAACGCACGACGTAGATGTATGTGGAGCTGGGAAGGCTTATAATATGGTAGCAAAAAGGGTCAGCAATAATCAATTCAGAGATGCAAAGTTGAATAAACGCTCAACGACGGTACTGTGCTGGTCCTAGGCTAGACCGTGCTAGAGACGCGAGCCTAGAACACTAACAAAATCACGGCGCTGCACGTAAACAAGGGAAAAGCACACTCTGGATTTTTTTTCGCTCTTTTTTTTTGCGCTCTTTTTTTTTGCGCTGCTCTTTTTTTTTTGCGAAAAATCACTATAATGGCGAGTGTCTCAAAACTCTTCCTAGGTCAAACTGACAGGATGGGCACAAAATTTTTTCGACCAATTTTTTTTTCGTTTTTTCGACTGCCCGGACCCAAAAACTGGAAACGGGTCAAAAAAAACTTCCTATAATGGCACCTGTCTCAAAACACTCAGAAACACCTAAAAATAGGATAGCCAGAAAATTTTTCGAAAAATGCGTTTTCGAAAAATTTTGGGCCTAAACGGAGCGTGGTTTCCGGACTCTTTTTTTTTCCGAAACCTACTCCGGCAAGGAAACACGAATCGGAAACTAGATGGATCCCGAAAACAAACCTAATAAGCAAGGAACTCGAATTGGTGGTGTATATATGGTGGTGGTATATGGCAGCGGTGGTGGTAGCGGTGGTAGTATATGGATATGGATCGGTGGTGGTATATGGACACGGATTGGTGGTGGTATATGGATACGGATTCGGAGCGGTGGTAGTAGATGGCAGGGGCGATGATGATGGTGCGGCGGCGGCGTGACAACTTATGACCAGAACTCGAAACTCTAAAAGACTAGACTCTAAGACCAGCAACTTGACACGACGATGCAACCACAAATTCAACAAAGCAAATACAGAAAAGATTATGCAAAGGCTCAGATTGGTTCGGATGGGATGAACTAACCCTAATTTTTTTTGGCTTTTGCGTGGACTATAGGTATGAAGAATAGACTCGATCTAAACTACGAAAAACTGTAAAATCTCACCGAGCAACCTGGAACTCTGATACCACTTGATAGAGGCAAAGGTGTCCCGTCTTTCGATGAGATGATGGATATCGCTTTGGTGGAAGTCGACTTTGACGATCCGACTACGAACGTGCGAGGACGTCGCGCCTTAGCAATCGCTAAACCAACTCCGAGAGGTTATTGACCACGCCGGAGCACGATCAACCTGACCACGAGGGTCTGTTTCCTGCGAGCAAACGAAGAACAAGCAAGAAACTGAGATTGCAATCTGGATATTGCGAATATAAGATGAAAGCTTTATTGATCAAGGTGGGGTTCTGTGACGCCTTTGTCTGGTCGTTGAACACAAACGAAGTACGCGAAGTTGCAGCTGTGGCGAACTTTTAATCTAAACAAAACCCAAAGTCTAAACGGTGCCCTAAGGGCTGTATATATGGAGGAAGAGAGGGGAATTTCGTGGCCCTTGGTGGAGGGGTCCGAAATCAACCCTATCTCTTGTTTCCCCACACATACGACTCTAAAAATAGCCTATACTTATGTATTTCGAAATTACATGGGCCTGGCCCAATAAAAAGGTGACGCAGCACCTATAATAGCCTCTGGACGAAATTTATGAAGTGGCATCTTGTATATTTCGTCCAAGGCTTCATGCACTCTTATGGTGGCTTCAAAGTCCTGAAATCATCACTTGTAACTCCGTTCTGGTTCCCCTTGCGCATGGCATCATCTCCATGCTTGCTCTTGCTCCAATGTCCATCCTTCTCCAAGCTAGGCCCTTCATTTGTAAGCAAAACAAATGTATCCAATTTAGGCAGCATCATATTCTCATGAACATTAGAATCATTACCAAGAAACGAAAGTACCTGATAATTTAATTGGCGTGCGCGAGCTCTAGTAATTGGTCCAGTATATGTAGCAGTAGGGGTTGTGGGTGTAACAATGGTATTGATGTCCTCATCATAAGTGGTGGAAACATGTGTGAAGAAGTACACCCCTGCAGGGTTAACATCATCTATTCAAATAGCCGTGTCCGCGGTAAAGGACTTCTGGGTTGCCTGTACAGTTCATAGACAAGTGAAAGTGGATACTCTAAAATACGCAAGATAAGTGTGAGTGCTATGGATGGCGTTCTCGTAGGGAGACGGAGCGGATCCATAGTGGTGTATTGAAATGGTGAATATGTGGACTCGTGTGTGCCACCTCAAAAGAGTTACTTGCAGCCGTAGTTTAGGATAGCCACTGAGTCAAAGCTGGCTTGCTGCAGTTAAACCCCACCATCCCCTTTGTTGATAATGATGCATATGTAGTTAGTTCTGATGTAAGTCTTGCTGGGTACATTTGTACTCACGTTTGCCTATTTTATGTTCTTGCAGAGAGACTTCGGTCTCGCTAGTAGTTCCACGTGGACTTCGACGTTTAGCTTGTTACCTCAGCTACGATCTTGTGCCCTCGGCAGGATCTGGTAGATAGTCAGGCTTCTAAGCCTTTTTCTTTTGTAGATGTCTGTACTCAGACATGTTAAGCTTCCGCTTGTGCTTTGATTTGTATGCTCTGAATGTTGGGTCATGAGACCCCTGTTTGTAATATCTCGCTCCTCGGAGCCTAATGAATAGATACTTGAGTCGTAGAGTCATGTTGTGATGCCATGTTGTATTTGCACATATCGAGCATATTGTGTGTATGTTATTGAAATGCTTGGTATGTGTGGGATCTGACTATCTAGTTGTTTATCTTTAGTAGCCTCTCTTACCGGGAAATGTCTCCTAGTGTTTCCATCGAGTCATGGTAGCTTGCTACTGCTCCGGAACACTTAGGCTGGCCGGCATGTGTCCTTCTTCGTTCCGGTGTCTGTCCCTTCGGGGAAATGTCATGCGATGAATATCGGAGTCCTGTTAGCCCGCTACAGCCCGGTTCATCGGAGTCCTGCTAGCCCAGTGCTACAGCCTGGATTCACTCGCTGATGACCGACACGTTCGATGCTGGGTCATGGATGCCTGTCCCTGTAAGTCTGTGCCACTTTGGGTTTACGACTAGCCATGTCAGCCCGGGCTCCTTATCATATGGATGCTAGCGACACTATCATATACGTGTGCCAAAAGGCGCAAACGGTCCCGGGCAAAGGTAAGGCGATGATGAGGACATCAATACCATTGTTACACCCACAGCCCCTACTGTTACATATACGGGACCAATTACTAGAGCTCGCACACGCCAATTAAATTACCAGGTACTTTCGTTTCTTGGTAATGATTCTAATGTTCATGAGAATATGCTGCTGCCTAAATTGGATACATTTGTTTTGCTTACAAATGAAGGGCCTAGCTTGGAGAAAGATGAACATTGGAGCAAGAACACGCATGGAGTTGATGGCATGCGCAAGGGGATCAAGAACGGAGTTACAAGTGATGATTTCAGGACTTTGAAGCCACCATAAGGAGTGCATGAAGCCTTGGACGAAATATACAAGATGCCACTTCATAATATTCATCCGTAGGCTATTCTAGGTGCTGCGTCACCTTATTAATGGGCCAGGCCCATGTAATTTCGAAATACTTAAGTATAGGCTATTTTTAGAGTCCGTATGTGTGGGGAAACAAGAGTTAGGGTTGGTTTCGGACCCCACCCTCAAGGGCCACGAAATTCCCCTCTCTTCCTCCATATATACAGCCCTTAGGGCGTCGTTTAGACTTTGGGTTTTGTTTAGATTAAAAGTTCGCCATAGCTGCAACTTCGCGTACTTCGTTTGTGTTCAACGACCAGACAAAGGCATCACAGAACCCCACCTTGATCAATAAAGCTTTCATCTTATATTCGCAATATCCAGATTGCAATCTTAGTTTCTTGCTTGTTCTTCGTTTGCTCGCAGGAAACAGACCCTCGTGGTCAGGTTGATCGTGCTCCGGCGTGGTCAATAACCTCTCGGAGTTGGTTTAGCGATTGCTAAGGCGCGACGTCCTCGCACGTTCGTAGTCAGATCGTCAAAGTCGACTTCCACCAAAGTGATATCCATCATCTCATCGAAAGACGGGACACCATTGCCTCTATCAAGATCTTTGGAAGAACATTTGGAACATTTACGTGCTGTTTTTATTGCTCTACGTGATGCACGTTTGTTTGGTAACCTTGGGAAGTGCACCTTTTGTACCGACCGAGTATCTTTTCTTGGCTATGTTATTACTCCACAGGGAATTGAAGTTGATAAAGCCAAGATTGAAGCTATTGAGAGTTGGCCGCAGCCCAAAACGGTCACACAAGTGAGGAGTATTCTTGGCCTCGCTGGATTCTATAGGCGTTTTGTGAGAGATTTCAGCACCATTGCTGCACCTCTCAATGAGCTTACAAAGAAAGATGTGCCTTTTATTTGGGGTACTGCACAGGAAGAAGCCTTCTCGGTATTGAAAGATAAGTTGACACATGCTCCTTTACTCCAACTTCCTGATTTTAATAAGACTTTTGAGCTTGAATGTGATGCTAGTGGAATTGGATTAGGAGGTGTGTTATTACAAGATGGCAAACCTGTTGCATACTTTTCTGAAAAATTGAGTGGGCCTAGTCTGAATTATTCTACTTATGATAAAGAATTATATGCTCTTGTTCGGACTTTAGAAACATGGCAACATTATTTATGGCCCAAAGAATTTGTTATACATTCTGATCATGAATCTTTGAAACATATTAAAAGTCAAGCTAAACTGAATCGTAGACATGCTAAATGGGTTGAATTCATTGAGACTTTCCCTTATGTCATTAAACACAAGAAGGGAAAAGAAAATGTTATTGCTGATGCATTGTCTCGTCGCTATACTATGCTTTCACAACTTGACTTCAAAATATTTGGTTTGGAGACCATCAAAGATCAATATGTGCATGATGTTGATTTTAAAGATGTAATGCAGAATTGTAAAGAAGGAAGAATGTGGAACAAATTTGTCGTTAACGATGGATTTGTGTTTCGTGCTAACAAGCTATGCATTCCAGCTAGCTCCGTTCGTCTTTTGCTGTTGCAGGAGGCGCATGGGGGAGGATTAATGGGACACTTTGGCGTGAAGAAGACGGAGGACGTACTTGCTACACATTTCTTTTGGCCAAAGATGAGACGGGATGTTGAGCGTTTTGTTGCTCGCTGCACTACATGTCAAAAAGCTAAGTCACGACTCAATCCTCATGGTTTATATATGCCTTTGCCTGTACCTAGTGTTCCTTGGGAGGATATATCTATGGACTTTGTTTTAGGTTTACCTCGAACAAAGAAGGGGAGGGATAGCATATTTGTTGTCGTGGATAGATTCTCGAAAATGGCACACTTTATACCATGTCATAAAAGCGATGATGCTGTTAATGTTGCTGATTTGTTCTTTCGTGAAATTATTCGCTTGCATGGTGTGCCAAATACTATTGTTTCAGATCGTGATACTAAATTTCTTAGCCACTTTTGGAGATGTTTATGGGCTAAGTTGGGGACTAAACTGCTTTTTAGTACTACTTGTCACCCCCAAACTAATGGACAAACTGAAGTAGTCAATAGAACATTGTCTACTATGCTTAGGGCTGTTTTGAAGAATAATAAGAAAATGTGGGAAGAATGCTTGCCTCATATTGAATTTGCTTATAATCGTTCATTGCATTCTACTACTAAGATGTGCCCTTTTGAAATTGTGTATGGTTTCCTACCTCGTGCACCTATTGATTTGTTGCCTCTTCCATCTTCGAAGAAGGTTAATTTTGATGCTAAAGAACATTCTGAATTGATTTTAAAAATGCATTAGTTAACTAAGGAAAACATTGAGCGTATGAATGCTAAATATAAACTTGCTGGAGATAAGGGTAGAAAACATGTTGTGTTTGCACCTGGAGATCTTGTTTGGTTACATTTGCGTAAATATAGGTTTCCTAATTTGCGCAAATCAAAGCTAATGCCACGTGCTGATGGTCCTTTTAAGGTGTTAGAGAAAATAAATGATAATGCATATAAACTTGAGCTACCTGCAGATTTTGGGGTTAGTCCCACTTTTAACATTGCAGATTTGAAGCCTTATTTGGGTGAGGAAGATGAGCTTCCGTCGAGGACGACTTCATTTCAAGAAGGGGAGGATGATGAGGACATCAATACCATTGTTACACCCACAGCCCCTACTGTTACATATACGGGACCAATTACTAGAGCTCGCGCACGCCAATTAAATTACCAGGTACTTTCGTTTCTTGGTAATGATTCTAATGTTCATGAGAATATGCTGCTGCCTAAATTGGATACATTTGTTTTGCTTACAAATGAAGGGCCTAGCTTGGAGAAGGATGAACATTGGAGCAAGAACACGCATGGAGTTGATGGCATGCGCAAGGGGATCAAGAACGGAGTTACAAGTGATGATTTCAGGACTTTGAAGCCACCATAAGGAGTGCATGAAGCCTTGGACGAAATATACAAGATGCCACTTCATAATATTCGTCCATAGGCTATTCTAGGTGCTGCGTCACCTTATTATTGGGCCAGGCCCATGTAATTTCGAAATACTTAAGTATAGGCTATTTTTAGAGTCCGTATGTGTGGGGAAACAAGAGTTAGGGTTGGTTTCGGACCCCACCCTCAAGGGCCACGAAATTCCCTCCTTTTCCCCCATATATACAGCCCTTAGGGCGTCGTTTAGACTTTGGGTTTTGTTTAGATTAAAAGTTCGCCATAGCTGCAACTTCGCGTACTTCATTTGTGTTCAACGACCAGACAAAGGCGTCACAGAACCCCACCTTGATCAATAAAGCTTTCATCTTATATTAGCAATATCCAGATTGCAATCTCAGTTTCTTGCTTGTTCTTCGTTTGCTCGCAGGAAACAGACCCTCGTGGTCAGGTTGATCGTGCTCCGGCGTGGTCAATAACCTCTCGGAGTTGGTTTAGCGATTGCTAAGGCGCGACGTCCTTGCACGTTCGTAGTCGGATCGTCAAAGTCGACTTCCACCAAAGCGAAATCCATCATCTCATCGAAAGACGGGACACCTTTGCCTCTATCAGGCGACACCCGTGGGAATACCGTGGGTGAGGCCGCAAAGTGATATGAGGTGTTACATGCTAGATCGATGTGGCATTGAGTTGGGGTCCTGACAGTTTTGCTATCAGAGCTTGACTGCCTGTAGGATTACCAAGCCAAACTGGTCAAAGTTGTGTCTAGAAATGCTTTAGTTATGTAAGGGAATTGATTGTGGGAAGGGAACGTAAGGCTCTTTTTACTCCTTATACCTCATGGCCTTCTGATCCGAGTCATCCTCTTCTCTTCTACGGGGATTAAGAACTAGGCCTTCTCATCTATCTATCAGGATCACGTGTTACTAATCCGTAGACTTATAGGATTGTTGGATTTAAGCCTCGTTTCAGTTCCTATTACTTCCATATGTTAACTGTTGATCTTGAAACCTTGATATTGTGCTTTTGAGTGGCTATGCCACCATTTTTGTAGCATGTCTCCAATCTTTTTGAGCATTTACAGCCGTTATGCTGTCCGAGTCATCCCAGGTTTCTAAATAGTCTGATGCATTTGCAAATCCTTTCTTTCCGTTCCCGATGTCCTTTATGGTCAGAATAAGCCCACTAACCGGTGCGTTGAGGTAATTTATTGCCTTGACATATATGTTGGAGCTATTATTATGACCCTAGGTGTTTTAGGGAGTCACCTAGTAATCTAGCAATGTTTAGTGTTCCCAGTGTGAAGATTCTGGCCATTATTCTCGAAAGCATCTCGTGATGCCATTTAGTTAGTAGGTATTCTACTTCTAGGTTTTGAACCCGAGATTCACCCCACTTACCTCATGTTGATAGTGTTTGCTAGTTCCTTTAGGAAATTAGTAACCTTTGCATTAGTTCTCGAGGTCCATGGTATTTCCTTCTTCCGAATACCATGAACCATTAAGGCAGAAGTTATTTAAACCAAAAGATCACAATCAGAGTACTCTTGAGGAGTTCTCCATTCCATATTGCGACTCTGCCAGTTCTACTTTTCTGCATGGGTTATCCGGAAGAAACCTGTTGAACTTGATTCGACATACTAATCCATGCATCCACAACTTAGAAAATCATATGTTCCTTTGAGTTGTCCCCCTTTAGTTGTATACTGACCTTTGTCTATCGATTGATAGTCAGGAGTAGTCGTGCATTCGTGTTCATCGATGCCTTTTACTTCTATGGTCCGTCAAGCCATTCTATTCCAGAATGACTAGGAGAAACAAACTCCAATACCTTGTCCATTTCTAGGATTGGGTCAAAGCAGTTGTACTCCGCAGATCAAATTGCTAATCTAGCTTTTGCTCTGTTCTAACTTGGAGTATTACCATCTTTATATCAAGAATGTCATGGGAATTGCACATCATCCTATGAACTCTTGATACAGTGATACTTCTTGCCATCATTTTTCATTCCTCGGTCCCCGTGTTATTGTAACCGGAATACCGACAATTGGAATGGGATGTGTGAAATCAATACTCCTAGCAACCTCGTTGCTTGGCAGTTAAAGGACAATAATTTCATTCTTAGTGTGTTGGTTCTTGAATCATCATTCTAAGATAGATTGTGCTACCTAGTCCTTATTTCTGGTGCACTCTTCGATCAATGAGTTAGGATTATTCAATCCCTTGCTTATTTGATCATATCGTCTTGCTCTGGGAAGCAAGATTGTTCTCGAGCTTAGTAACATATTGGTGGTTCGTGATGTTCCGAATATCTTCTCAGAAGTATTACCGGGTTGTCACCTGGCCGCTATGTTGAGTTCGTGATCAAGTTGGTTTTCTTATAAATCACTTGATAGAGGCAGGGGTGTCCCGATCTTTCGATGAGATGATAACTATCGATTTGGTGAAGATGACTTTGACGATCCGACTACAAACGTGCACGACGTTGCGCCTTAGCAATCGCTAAACCAACTCTGAGAGGTTATTGACCACGCCGGAGCACAATCAACCTGACCACGAAGGTCTATTCCTGCAAGCAATCGAAGAACAAGCAAGAATATGATAAAAGCAATCTGAATATTGCGAGTATATATGAAGTATTGATAAAGGTGGGGATCCGTAAGCGGTCTTGGTCTGGTCGTTGGACACAAACGAAGTACACGAAGTTGCAATGGCTAACTTTTAACTAAACAAATCCCAAGGAAAAGCTACTAGATGGATCTACTTATATAGGAGCAAGGGGTGGCGGCCAAGGAGGTGGGAGGACGTCCCAAGGCAGCCTAAAACTAAATCTAGGTCGTACAAGGCCAATGGGCCCAAGTGGAGGTGATGTAACACCTTTGGACTTGTAGTTTGACTCGGATTCTGCTGCAGCATCAGATTGTTTCGTCCACAACTCAACGCTCCGGACGAATTTGAAGGTGATTCCAATTGGGTTGGAAAGTGCACGAAATCTAGTTTCCAACAAAAAAATAATCACCCAATTCGGAGTCCGTATGAAAAACTTGTGTGCGTTTTGAGTCAGGTACGTCTGTGCAGTCCGAATCTGAATCCAGAACGTGAGAGACTTGGACTCTATCTTCTCTTGGGCCAAAAGTGACGTGAGAGAACTTTTTGGACAGCAAATAAACATCTCTTTCTTCCTTATCTTCATATGTGGATTGTACAAATGTCCCATACACCTGCAATTAGACAAAACACAAAAGTGTGTGAAGTATTTTTGTTCTGGATAACATAAATAGATTATTGAATAGTTTGCACTAGAAATCACCTGACAAATATGCATATATGCAATATTTTTGGTCATATCCAAGGTAGTCATGTCCTCATCATCCTCCCCTTCTTGAAAATAAAGCCGTCCTCGGCGTTGCTTAATCTGAAATGTGGCTAACAAAAGAGACAAGGTGTACATGTTGTATATGTATATGTCATCCATTTTTACTTCCCTTGAATTTTGCATATATGACACATGAATAGATGAGTAACTTGCATAGTTCATAAAATCTAAAGCCAAAAAATTAGCACAAGAAGTAGAAGGCATGAAAATATTGCAACTCAGTTTGCACATATAAGTGAAGCTCTTATTCATTTCAAAAGATTGACAATGTTCATCATTAAACCATCCCAACATTGGTGAATAAACCTTACTTGCATCAAATTTACATGCTACAACATTCTTAAATAAGCAAACATGCAATAAGTCATTCAACACACAATCATCACCAAGATTAGAGGTCATATCAAAATGATTAAACATTGGTTCTTTTGCATCAATAGTTAATTCAATGGGTGCACTCAAAATTGTTGGTATTTCAGTTGTTTGATCACATGGCAAAGTCAAATTATCAACGTAGTCCTCTAAAATAGGTGGTGTGATCAAAGTAGTGGGTAGCTCATCAGATGGTGCATTCAAATTGACAAGGCATTCATCATTCTCATGTAGAGATGGAAGATCAGTACCTTTGTCATTACCTCTTATGATCAACTCAGATGATGTAGCCACTCTCGGGGGCGATGTGTCACATGGTGGAGGTGATGTAGTCCTGACAACAACGGATGTGGTTGTCATAGTATGCCTAGTAGTTGAAGGAAGAATCATATCAACTCTTGGAATGTGCACCATGCGCTTGTTCTCCTCGTGGCCAACACGTCGTTTTATTTCCTGTTCAGCTTTGCAAGCAAGATGAAACAAATGGTCCATAGGATAACACTCTTCATGAATTAGTATCTCTTGAATATCACGGTTTAATCCTCCCCAAAATCTATCCATAAAATCATCTTCACTTTCTTCTAAAGAGGAATGCAACAAGGTAGTTTGTAAATCATCATAATATTTTGTTACAGTTTCACTACCTTGTTTTAAGTGTTGCAACTTCTTAATCATGTCACGAGTATAATAAGCAGGGACGAAAGTATGTCGCATGGCAAGTTTCAAATCATCCCAAGTAGTAGGTATATAATCAGGGTGTAACCGACAATATTCACTCCACCAAACCAAAGCATAACCAGTGAAAGAACCAACCGCAACCTTAACCTTTTTATGTTCATCGAAATTATGGGAAGCAAATATATTTTTTATGTCGAACTCCCATTCAATATATAAAGCAGGTTTAAAACGGCCATTAAATGGTGGTGATAGAGGCAAAGGTGTCCCGTCTTTCGATGAGATGGTGGATTTCGCTTTGGTGGAAGTCGACTTTGACGATCCGACTACGAACGTGCGAGGACGTCGCGCCTTAGCAATCGCTAAACCAACTCCGAGAGGTTATTGACCACGCCGGAGCACGATCAACCTGACCACGAGGGTCTGTTTCCTGCGAGCAAACGAAGAACAAGCAAGAAACTAAGATTGCAATCTGGATATTGCGAATATAAGATGAAAGCTTTATTGATCAAGGTGGGGTTCTGTGACGCCTTTGTCTGGTCGTTGAACACAAACGAAGTACGCGAAGTTGCAGCTATGGCGAACTTTTAATCTAAACAAAACCCAAAGTCTAAACGGCGCCCTAAGGGCTTTATATATGGAGGAAGAGGGGGGGAATTTCGTGGCCCTTGGTGGAGGGGTCCGAAATCAACCCTATCTCTTGTTTCCCCACACATACGGACTCTAAAAATAGCCTATACTTATGTATTTCGAAATTACATGGGCCTGGCCCAATAATAAGGTGACGCAGCACCTATAATAGCCTCTGGACGAAATTTATGAAGTGGCATCTTGTATATTTCGTCCAAGGCTTCATGCACTCTTATGGTGGCTTCAAAGTCCTGAAATCATCACTTGTAACTCCGTTCTGGTTCCCCTTGCGCATGGGATCGTCTCCATGCTTGCTCTTGCTCCAATGTCCATCCTTCTCCAAGCTAGGCCCTTCATTTGTAAGTAAAACAAATGTATCCAATTTAGGCAGCATCATATTCTCATGAACATTAGAATCATTACCAAGAAACGAAAGTACCTGATAATTTAATTGGCGTGCGCGAGCTCTAGTAATTGGTCCAGTATATGTAGCAGTAGGGGCTGTGGGTGTAACAATGGTATTGATGTCCTCATCATCCTCCCCTTCTTGAAATGAAGTCGTCCTCGACGAAAGCTCATCTTCCTCACCCAAATAAGGCTTCAAATCTGCAATGTTAAAAGTGGGACTAACCCCAAAATCTGCAGGCAGCTCAAGTTTATATGCATTATCATTTACTTTCTCCAACACCTTAAAGGGACCAGCAGCACGTGGCATTAGCTTTGATTTGCGCAAATCAGGAAATCTATCCTTACGCAAATGTAACCAAACAAGATCTCCAGGTGCAAACACAACATGTTTTCTACCCTTATCTCCAGCAAGTTTATATTTAGCATTCATACGCTCAATGTTTTCCTTAGTTAACTCATGCATTTTTAAAATCAATTCAGCACGTTCTTTAGCATCAAAATTAACCTTCTCCGAAGATGGAAGAGGCAACAAATCAATAGGTGCACGAGGTAGGAAACCATACACAACTTCAAAAGGGCACATCTTAGTAGTAGAATGCAATGAACGATTATAAGCAAATTCAATATGAGGCAAGCATTCCTCCCACATTTTCTTATTATTCTTCAAAACAGCCCTAAGCATAGTAGACAATGTTCTATTGACTACTTCAGTTTGTCCATCAGTTTGGGGGTGACAAGTAGTACTAAAAAGCAGTTTAGTCCCCAACTTAGCCCATAAACATCTCCAAAAGTGGCTAAGAAATTTAGTATCACGATCTGAAACAATAGTATTTGGCACACCATGCAAGCGAATAATTTCACGAAAGAACAAATCAGCAACATTAACAGCATCATCGCTTTTATGACATGGTATAAAGTGTGCCATTTTCGAGAATCTATCCACGACAACAAATATGCTATCCCTCCCCTTCTTTGTTCGAGGTAAACCTAAAACAAAGTCCATAGATATATCCTCCCAAGGAACACTAGGTACAGGCAAAGGCATATATAAACCATGAGGATTGAGTCGTGACTTAGCTTTTTGACATGTAGTGCAGCGAGCAACAAAACGCTCAACATCCCGTCTCATCTTTGGCCAAAAGAAATGTGTAGCAAGTACGTCCTCCGTCTTCTTCACGCCAAAGTGTCCCATTAATCCTCCCCCATGCGCCTCCTGCAACAGCAAAAGACGAACGGAGCTAGCTGGAATGCATAGCTTGTTAGCACGAAACACAAATCCATCGTTAACGACAAACTTGTTCCACATTCTTCCTTCTTTACAATTCTGCATTACATCTTTAAAATCAGCATCATGCACATATTGATCTTTGATGGTCTCCAAACCAAATATTTTGAAGTCAAGTTGTGAAAGCATAGTATAGCGACGAGACAATGCATCAGCAATAACATTTTCTTTTCCCTTCTTGTGTTTAATGACATAAGGGAAAGTCTCAATGAATTCAACCCATTTAGCATGTCTACGATTCAGTTTAGCTTGACTTTTAATATGTTTCAAAGATTCATGATCAGAATGTATAACAAATTCTTTGGGCCATAAATAATGTTGCCATGTTTCTAAAGTCCGAACAAGAGCATATAATTCTTTATCATAAGTAGAATAATTCAGACTAGGCCCACTCAATTTTTCAGAAAAGTATGCAACAGGTTTGCCATCTTGTAATAACACACCTCCTAATCCAATTCCACTAGCATCACATTCAAGCTCAAAAGTCTTATTAAAATCAGGAAGTTGGAGTAAAGGAGCATGTGTCAACTTATCTTTCAATACCGAGAAGGCTTCTTCCTGTGCGGTACCCCACAGAAAAGGCACATCTTTCTTTGTAAGCTCATTGAGAGGTGCAGCAATGGTGCTGAAATCTCTCACAAAACGCCTATAGAATCCAGCGAGGCCAAGGAAACTCCTCACTTGTGTGACCGTTTTGGGCTGTGGCCAACTCTCAATAGCTTCAATTTTGGCTTTATCAACTTCAATTCCCTGTGGAGTAACAACATAGCCAAGAAAAGATACTCGGTCGGTGCAAAAGGTGCACTTTCCAAGGTTACCAAACAAACGTGCATCACGTAGAGCAATAAAAACAGCACGTAAATGTTCCAAATGTTCCTCCAAAGATTTGCTATAAATCAATATGTCATCAAAGTAAACTACCACAAATCGTCCAATGAAAGCACGTAAAACTTCGTTCATTAACCTCATGAAAGTACTAGGTGCATTAGTTAACCCAAAAGGCATGACTAACCACTCATATAATCCAAACTTAGTTTTAAATGCTGTTTTCCATTCATCTCCCAATTTCATACGAATTTGATGGTATCCACTACGCAAATCAACTTTGGAGAATATTGTAGAGCCACTCAATTCATCAAGCATATCATCTAGCCTAGGAATAGGATGACGATAACGAATAGTAATATTATTAATGCTTCTACAATCAACGCACATACGCGACGTACCATCCTTTTTCGGCACTAAAATGATAGGAACAGCACAAGGACTAAGGGATTCGCGTATATAACCTTTGTCGAGCAGTTCTTGTACTTGACGCATAATCTCCTTCGTCTCCTCTGGATTGGTACGGTATGGTGCACGGTTGGGTAATGATGCACCGGGAATTAAGTCAATTTGATGCTCAATCCCGCGAATAGGTGGTAATCCCGGTGGCACGTCTTGTGGAAAGACGTCAGCGAACTCCTGCAAAATGTTAGTGACAGCAGGAGGCAAAGAGGAAGGCACGTCCTCGAATGAAAATAATGCCGCTTTGCACACGAAAGCATAGCAAACAGATTTGCTAAAATCTAGATCATCAATATCAGATTTGGTGGCAAGTAAACATGCACTTTTCAATTTAATTTCAGAAGCAACACTAGATTGTTTATTATTATTAGGCTGCATTTGTTGCTCAAATTCTTTTGCCACAATCTGATTTTCACTCTTAGTTTTCTCCTGTTTTGCTTTATTAGCTCTATTAAGATCATCTTTCAAAATGGAATCAGGAGTCATAGGAAGCAAAGTAATATTTTTATCCTTATGAACAAGAGTATACTGATTGTTTCTACCATGGTGAATAGAATTTTTATCAAATTGCCATGGTCTACCAAGTAATAAGGAACATGCTTGCATAGGTACCACATCACAATCAACATAATCAGCATATGTAGAGATACTAAAATGCACACGAACAGTACGTGTTACCTTAACCTTGCCGCTGTTGTTGAACCATTGGATGTAGTAAGGATGTGGATGTGGTCTTGTGGTGAGAGATAGCTTCTCCACCATCTCCATGCTAGCCAAGTTGTTGCAACTCCCTCCATCTATGATCACGCGAACAGAACGTTCCTTCACAACTCCCTTTGTATGGAACAAATTATGCCTCTGATTTTGCTCAGCTTGTGTAACCTGCACACTCAAAACACGTTGAGCAACTAAACATTCATACCTGTCAGCATCTTCAGGAGCCATGTATTGCGTCTCATGATCAGAATCTTCTCCACTGTGTTCGTCACGTGTAATAAGAGCCAAAGTCTCCTCATCATAGTCACTAGCGGACTCATACCCACCATCCTCAGTAACAATCATCACACGCTTAGAGGGGCATTCTCTCGCATAATGACCTCCACCCTTGCAACGTCGACAAATAATATCATGTGTTTGCCCTGTTGATGCCATGGATGAAGAAGAGCTCTTTGCAGGCCCAGAAGATGTGCTCTTGGCAGATAGTGGTGATTGTGCCTGCTTTATTGTATCACGGTTGGAGGTGGCAGCCGACGGAGGCGCCGGTGTAGCAGAACGTGTGGAAGTAGATGATGCACGTGGTGTCCATGATGAAGGTCGACCTGCAGAAAAGTTAGTCCGCGCCAATGCCTGTCGATCCTGCACTTCACGTTCAGCTTTACAAGCAAGATGGAATAAACGAGTGATATTAGTATACTCCTTATAATCTAGAATGGTCTGAATCTCTCTATTTAATCCACCCAGAAAACGTGCAAGCATAGCTTCATTCTCCTCAACAATACCACATCGAATCATGCCAGTTTGTAATTCCTGATAATATTCTTCTACAGAATTTTTTCCTTGTCTTAAGCGCTGTAATTTTTGAAGCAATTCACGTTGATAATATGGTGGAACCCAACGAGTACGCATAGCAGTTTTCAAAGCAGCCCAAGTAGCGGGAATAGGATATAATCTACAATGTTCAGACCACCATACACAAGCAAAACTAGTGAAAGCACAAACAGCAGCAGCAACCCGTCTCTCCTCGGGATATTGTAAACATGTAAAACGTTGTTCAGTTTCCAACTCCCAAGTAAGATATATATCAGGAACATATCTACCCTCAAATGGTGGAATATTCAATTTCAGTTTAGGAATATGGACATCATCTCGTACCTGAGGTGGTGGTGCAGGCCTACCATTACGAATATATACCTGAGGTCGACCTGGTGGTGGTGGTGCTGGTGGCTGCACGTAGTGCTGATTTTGATCAACCTCATCCTCATAATCGCCCGCATACTCAACATCCTCCTGGGTACCACCAGCAGCAGTAGCAGGGGCGAAAGAAGCATCAACAACATGAACAGCAGCACCAGAAGTTTGGCCATCCTCAATAGGAACACGCCTCGCTCGTCCATACTGATTCGAAAGGATGCGTTGTTGTTGTTGTTGTTGTTGTTGGAGAGGTGCGTTAGGTGCAGCGGGTGGTGGTGGTGGAAGACGCGCGAGCAATTCATTAAATTTGTTATCGAGCTTTGTTTCGAACGTCTTCTCCATGCCATCTATCTTCTCCATGGCCTCTTCAAATCTGTTTAGCACATCTTGCACCTGTCCACTCATCATTTGCTGAAACTTATCATGAAGCTCCTTGTTCGATAAATTCTCCCAGTCAGTCACGTCGGCTTGTGATCCTGGCATGGTTAGCAGCAATAGAAACACACAAGAATATGATCCTACAGACTACGAACAAGTGGTGGTGGTGGGTGTCACAAATCCGTCAAGCAAAACTCAAATTCTTACCAGTTCTTACCCAGCAGCAGGCGGTAATCGGCAACCGTTGTAGTCAAAAACTCTCAAAGCTTGGATAGAGCGAGTACCAGGGAGAGTCAAACGCACGACGTAGAATGTATGTGGAGCTGGGAAGGCTTATAATATGGTAGCAAAAAGGATCAGCAATAATCAATTCAGAGATGCAAAGTTGAATAAACGCTCAACGACGGTACTGTGCTGGTCCTAGGCTAGACCGTGCTAGAGACGCGAGCCTAGAACACTAACAAAATCACGGCGCTGCACGTAAACAAGGGAAAAGCACACTCTGGATTTTTTTTTTCGCTCTTTTTTTTTTTTTGCGCTCTTTTTTTTTTTGCGCTGCACTTTTTTTTTTTTTTTTTTTGCGAAAAATCACTATAATGGCGAGTGTCTCAAAACTCTTCCTAGGTCAAACTGACAGGATGGGCACGAAATTTTTTCGACCAATTTTTTTTTTTCGTTTTTTCGACTGCCCGGACCCAAAAACTGGAAACGGGTCAAAAAAAACTTCCTATAATGGCACCTGTCTCAAAACACTCAGAAACACCTAAAAATAGGATAGCCAGAAAATTTTTCGAAAAATGCGTTTTCGAAATTTTTTTTTTTTTTTTTTTTTTTTCCGAAACCTACTCCGGCAAGGAAACACGAATCGGAAACTAGATGGATCCCGAAAACAAACCTAATAAACAAGGAACTCGGATTGGTGGTGGATATATGGTGGTGGTATATGGCAGCGGTGGTGGTAGCGGTGGTAGTATATGGATATGGATCGGTGGTGGTGTATGGACACGGATTGGTGGTGGTATATGGATACGGATTCGGAGTGGTGGTGGTAGATGGCAGGGGCGATGATGATGGTGCAGCGGCGGCGTGACAACTTATGACCAGAACTCGAAACTCTAAAAGACTAGACTCTAAGACCAGCAACTAGACCGACGATGCAACCGCAAATTCAACAAAGCAAAACCCTAAAAAGATTATGCAAAGGCTCAGATTGGTTCGGATATGATGAACTAACCCTAAAATTTTTTTTTGTGGCTTTTTCGTGGACTATAGGTATGAAGAACAGACTCGATCGAAACTACGAAAAACTGGAAAATCTCACCGAGCAACCTGGAAATCTGATACCACTTGATAGAGGCAAAGGTGTCCCGTCTTTCGATGAGATGGTGGATTTCGCTTTGGTGGAAGTCGACTTTGACGATCCGACTACGAACGTGCGAGGACGTCGCGCCTTAGCAATCGCTAAACCAACTCCGAGAGGTTATTGACCACGCCGGAGCACGATCAACCTGACCACGAGGGTCTGTTTCCTGCGAGCAAACGAAGAACAAGCAAGAAACTAAGATTGCAATCTGGATATTGCGAATATAAGATGAAAGCTTTATTGATCAAGGTGGGGTTCTGTGACGCCTTTGTCTGGTCGTTGAACACAAACGAAGTACGCGAAGTTGCAGCTATGGCGAACTTTTAATCTAAACAAAACCCAAAGTCTAAACGGCGCCCTAAGGGCTTTATATATGGAGGAAGAGGGGGGGAATTTCGTGGCCCTTGGTGGAGGGGTCCGAAATCAACCCTATCTCTTGTTTCCCCACACATACGGACTCTAAAAATAGCCTATACTTATGTATTTCGAAATTACATGGGCCTGGCCCAATAATAAGGTGACGCAGCACCTATAATAGCCTCTGGACGAAATTTATGAAGTGGCATCTTGTATATTTCGTCCAAGGCTTCATGCACTCTTATGGTGGCTTCAAAGTCCTGAAATCATCACTTGTAACTCCGTTCTGGTTCCCCTTGCGCATGGGATCGTCTCCATGCTTGCTCTTGCTCCAATGTCCATCCTTCTCCAAGCTAGGCCCTTCATTTGTAAGTAAAACAAATGTATCCAATTTAGGCAGCATCATATTCTCATGAACATTAGAATCATTACCAAGAAACGAAAGTACCTGATAATTTAATTGGCGTGCGCGAGCTCTAGTAATTGGTCCAGTATATGTAGCAGTAGGGGCTGTGGGTGTAACAATGGTATTGATGTCCTCATCAGGTGGTATAGATACATTAACCTGATCATGTGCATTTAGATGTTTGTGCACCTCTCGTGACGGTTGTGGTATTTGCAAAGGTGGTGGCACGTCTCCCGCGATCGACAAAGCCCATGAATTGACTCTGGATCCTGTCATGATTAGTAGAACAAGAAACAAAACCCAGAAATAATGTTCCTATAACTACTAGGATGTGGTGGTAAAACGCTCACAGTAAAGCAAATATCAATGTCTTACAAGTTCTTACCATGCAGCAGGCGGTGATCGGCAACCAGCGGTGTCAAGTAACTCCAAATATTGAGTAAAGCGATTGCCAGGGGAGCGTACGTATACACGTGTAGAAATATGTGGAGCTGGGTTGGCTATATATGGTAGCAAAAGATTAGCAATGATCAATTCAAAGATGCAATGTTGAATAAACGCTCAACGACGGTACTGTGCTGGTCCTAGGCTAGACCGGACTAGAGACGCGAGCCTAGAACACTAATGAGGTCACGGCGTAGCACAACTAGCATCAATGAAGGATACTAAGTAGCTCTTGACAGCAAGATATAAGTGAAGATCACAACGGCAGTGAAGATAATGATGAAAAACAACTGCCAAGCAGGATATACAACAACTTTGTCTCCAACTTTCCTCTGAAAAAGTTTGTGCCGATTTTTTTGATTTTTTTCTCCTTTTTTTTTCTCTGACTTTTTTTCTCTCGTTTTTTTTCTCTCGTTTTTTCTCTCTCTTTTTTTTCTCCCTCTTTCCAAAACAAACTAGATAAGATGCAGATTGGATCAAGTGAAGATGTGAACGATCTCAACTATTATTATGACAATGAATGGTGGGTAGCACGTGGTGGAAATTGATGGATGGGTGGTGGACAGCGGAAGAGATAATGATGCAGCGGTGGCGTGACTAATGTGAACAGAACTCGAAACTCTAAACGAACTAGACACTAAGACCAGCAACTCGACACGATGATGCAACCGATAATTCAACTATGCAAGCAATGAAAAGAAAATTGCAAAGGCTCAGACTGGCTTGGACCAAGGATGAATAGATCTAACTCTTTTTTGTGGCTTTTTCTTGGACAATAGGTAAGAAAATAAATCTAATCTAGGAAAACTGGAAATTCTCACCGAGCAACCTGAAAACTGATACCACTTGATAGAGGCAGGGGTGTCCCGATCTTTCGATGAGATGATAACTATCGATTTGGTGAAGATGACTTTGACGATCCGACTACAAACGTGCACGACGTTGCGCCTTAGCAATCGCTAAACCAACTCTGAGAGGTTATTGACCACGCCGGAGCACAATCAACCTGACCACGAAGGTCTATTCCTGCAAGCAATCGAAGAACAAGCAAGAATATGATAAAAGCAATCTGAATATTGCGAGTATATATGAAGTATTGATAAAGGTGGGGATCCGTAAGCGGTCTTGGTCTGGTCGTTGGACACAAACGAAGTACACGAAGTTGCAATGGCTAACTTTTAACTAAACAAATCCCAAGGAAAAGCTACTAGATGGATCTACTTATATAGGAGCAAGGGGTGGCGGCCAAGGAGGTGGGAGGACGTCCCAAGGCAGCCTAAAACTAAATCTAGATCGTACAAGGCCAATGGGCCCAAGTGGAGGTGATGTAACACCTTTGGACTTGTAGTGACTCGGATTCTGCTGCAGCATCAGATTGTTTCGTCCACAACTCAACGCTCCGGACGAATTTGAAGGTGAATCCAATTGGGTTGGAAAGTGCACGAAATCTAGTTTCCAACAAAAAAAGAATCACCCAATTCGGAGTCCGTATGAAAAACTTGTGTGCGTTTTGAGTCAGGTACGTCTGTGCAGTCCGAATCTGAATCCAGAACGTGAGAGACTTGGACTCTATCTTCTCTTGGGCCAAAAGTGACGTGAGAGAACTTTTTGGACAGCAAATAAACATCTCTTTCTTCCTTATCTTCATATGTGGATTGTACAAATGTCCCATACACCTGCAATTAGACAAAACACAAAAGTGTGTGAAGTATTTTTGTTCTGGATAACATAAATAGATTATTGAATAGTTTGCACTAGAAATCACCTGACAAATATGCATATATGCAATATTTTTGGTCATATTCAAGGTAGTCATGTCCTCATCATCACTCCTTCTCCAAGAATCTGTGTTGGATACCCCTGAGCTAGTTGGCTAAGCTGAACAACAACTTGGAGAGTTGGAAGATAAAAGCTTGTCTGACTTAGTTCGTGTTAAGGGATATCTTGTGTGTGTGTTGAAGAAAGATGATATCTTCACGAATTGATCCTCAAGACCAGTTGTTGGAGCTATTGTCCTGCCAAAACTTTGATTTGAGTGTGGGCTATTCTCAAATCAAATCAGAACCAACGGTGATAGAGGCAAAGGTGTCCCGTCTTTCGATGAGATGGTGGATTTCGCTTTGGTGGAAGTCGACTTTGACGATCCGACTACGAACGTGCGAGGACGTCGCGCCTTAGCAATCGCTAAACCAACTCCGAGAGGTTATTGACCACGCCGGAGCACGATCAACCTGACCACGAGGGTCTGTTTCCTGCGAGCAAACGAAGAACAAGCAAGAAACTAAGATTGCAATCTGGATATTGCGAATATAAGATGAAAGCTTTATTGATCAAGGTGGGGTTCTGTGACGCCTTTGTCTGGTCGTTGAACACAAACGAAGTACGCGAAGTTGCAGCTATGGCGAACTTTTAATCTAAACAAAACCCAAAGTCTAAACGGCGCCCTAAGGGCTGTATATATGGAGGAAGAGGGGGGGAATTTCGTGGCCCTTGGTGGAGGGGTCCGAAATCAACCCTATCTCTTGTTTCCCCACACATACGGACTCTAAAAATAGCCTATACTTATGTATTTCGAAATTACATGGGCCTGGCCCAATAAAAAGGTGACGCAGCACCTATAATAGCCTCTGGACGAAATTTATGAAGTGGCATCTTGTATATTTCGTCCAAGGTTTCATGCACTCTTATGGTGGCTTCAAAGTCCTGAAATCATCACTTGTAACTCCGTTCTGGTTCCCCTTGCGCATGGCATCATCTCCATGCTTGCTCTTGCTCCAATGTCCATCCTTCTCCAAGCTAGGCCCTTCATTTGTAAGTAAAACAAATGTATCCAATTTAGGCAGCATCATATTCTCATGAACATTAGAATCATTACCAAGAAACGAAAGTACCTGATAATTTAATTGGCGTGCGCGAGCTCTAGTAATTGGTCCAGTATATGTAGCAGTAGGGGCTGTGGGTGTAACAATGGTATTGATGTCCTCATCATCCTCCCCTTCTTGAAATGAAGTCGTCCTCGACGAAAGCTCATCTTCCTCACCCAAATAAGGCTTCAAATCTGCAATGTTAAAAGTGGGACTAACCCCAAAATCTGCAGGCAGCTCAAGTTTATATGCATTATCATTTACTTTCTCCAACACCTTAAAGGGACCAGCAGCACGTGGCATTAGCTTTGATTTGCGCAAATCAGGAAATCTATCCTTACGCAAATGTAACCAAACAAGATCTCCAGGTGCAAACACAACATGTTTTCTACCTTTATCTCCAGCAAGTTTATATTTAGCATTCATACGCTCAATGTTTTCCTTAGTTAACTCATGCATTTTTAAAATCAATTCAGCACGTTCTTTAGCATCAAAATTAACCTTCTCCGAAGATGGAAGAGGCAACAAATCAATAGGTGCACGAGGTAGGAAACCATACACAACTTCAAAAGGGCACATCTTAGTAGTAGAATGCAATGAACGATTATAAGCAAATTCAATATGAGGCAAGCATTCCTCCCACATTTTCTTATTATTCTTCAAAACAGCCCTAAGCATAGTAGACAATGTTCTATTGACTACTTCAGTTTGTCCATCAGTTTGGGGGTGACAAGTAGTACTAAAAAGCAGTTTAGTCCCCAACTTAGCCCATAAACATCTCCAAAAGTGGCTAAGAAATTTAGTATCACGATCTGAAACAATAGTATTTGGCACACCATGCAAGCGAATAATTTCACGAAAGAACAAATCAGCAACATTAACAGCATCATCGCTTTTATGACATGGTATAAAGTGTGCCATTTTCGAGAATCTATCCACGACAACAAATATGCTATCCCTCCCCTTCTTTGTTCGAGGTAAACCTAAAACAAAGTCCATAGATATATCTTCCCAAGGAACACTAGGTACAGGCAAAGGCATATATAAACCATGAGGATTGAGTCGTGACTTAGCTTTTTGACATGTAGTGCAGCGAGCAACAAAACGCTCAACATCCCGTCTCATCTTTGGCCAAAAGAAATGTGTAGCAAGTACGTCCTCCGTCTTCTTCATGCCAAAGTGTCCCATTAATCCTCCCCCATGCGCCTCCTGCAACAGCAAAAGACGAACGGAGCTAGCTGGAATGCATAGCTTGTTAGCACGAAACACAAATCCATCGTTAACGACAAACTTGTTCCACATTCTTCCTTCTTTACAATTCTGCATTACATCTTTAAAATCAGCATCATGCACATATTGATCTTTGATGGTCTCCAAACCAAATATTTTGAAGTCAAGTTGTGAAAGCATAGTATAGCGACGAGACAATGCATCAGCAATAACATTTTCTTTTCCCTTCTTGTGTTTAATGACATAAGGGAAAGTCTCAATAAATTCAACCCATTTAGCATGTCTACGATTCAGTTTAGCTTGACTTTTAATATGTTTCAAAGATTCATGATCAGAATGTATAACAAATTCTTTGGGCCATAAATAATGTTGCCATGTTTCTAAAGTCCGAACAAGAGCATATAATTCTTTATCATAAGTAGAATAATTCAGACTAGGCCCACTCAATTTTTCAGAAAAGTATGCAACAGGTTTGCCATCTTGTAATAACACACCTCCTAATCCAATTCCACTAGCATCACATTCAAGCTCAAAAGTCTTATTAAAATCAGGAAGTTGGAGTAAAGGAGCATGTGTCAACTTATCTTTCAATACCGAGAAGGCTTCTTCCTGTGCGGTACCCCACAGAAAAGGCACATCTTTCTTTGTAAGCTCATTGAGAGGTGCAGCAATGGTGCTGAAATCTCTCACAAAACGCCTATAGAATCCAGCGAGGCCAAGGAAACTCCTCACTTGTGTGACCGTTTTGGGCTGCGGCCAACTCTCAATAGCTTCAATTTTGGCTTTATCAACTTCAATTCCCTGTGGAGTAACAACATAGCCAAGAAAAGATACTCGGTCGGTGCAAAAGGTGCACTTTCCAAGGTTACCAAACAAACGTGCATCACGTAGAGCAATAAAAACAGCACGTAAATGTTCCAAATGTTCCTCCAAAGATTTGCTATAAATCAATATGTCATCAAAGTAAACTACCACAAATCGTCCAATGAAAGCACGTAAAACTTCGTTCATTAACCTCATGAAAGTACTAGGTGCATTAGTTAACCCAAAAGGCATGACTAACCACTCATATAATCCAAACTTAGTTTTAAATGCTGTTTTCCATTCATCTCCCAATTTCATACGAATTTGATGGTATCCACTACGCAAATCAACTTTGGAGAATATTGTAGAGCCACTCAATTCATCAAGCATATCATCTAGCCTAGGAATAGGATGACGATAACGAATAGTAATATTATTAATGCCTCTACAATCAACGCACATACGCGACGTACCATCCTTTTTCGGCACTAAAATGATAGGAACAGCACAAGGACTAAGGGATTCGCGTATATAACCTTTGTCGAGCAGTTCTTGTACTTGACGCATAATCTCCTTCGTCTCCTCTGGATTGGTACGGTATGGTGCACGGTTGGGTAATGATGCACCGGGAATTAAGTCAATTTGATGCTCAATCCCGCGAATAGGTGGTAATCCCGGTGGCACGTCTTGTGGAAAGACGTCAGCGAACTCCTGCAAAATGTTAGTGACAGCAGGATGCAAAGAGGAAGGCACGTCCTCGAATGAAAATAATGCCTCTTTGCACACAAAAGCATAGCAAACAGATTTGCTAAAATCTAGATCATCAATATCAGATTTGGTGGCAAGTAAACATGCACTTTTCAATTTAATTTCAGAAGCAACACTAGATTGTTTATTATTATTAGGCTGCATTTGTTGCTCAAATTCTTTTGCCACAATCTGATTTTCACTCTTAGTTTTCTCCTGTTTTGCTTTATTAGCTCTATTAAGATCATCTTTCAAAATGGAATCAGGAGTCATAGGAAGCAAAGTAATATTTTTATCCTTATGAACAAGAGTATACTGATTGTTTCTACCATGGTGAATAGAATTTTTATCAAATTGCCATGGTCTACCAAGTAATAAGGAACATGCTTGCATAGGTACCACATCACAATCAACATAATCAGCATATGTAGAGATACTAAAATGCACACGAACAGTACGTGTTACCTTAACCTTGCCGCTGTTGTTGAACCATTGGATGTAGTAAGGATGTGGATGTGGTCTTGTGGTGAGAGATAGCTTCTCCACCATCTCCATGCTAGCCAAGTTGTTGCAACTCCCTCCATCTATGATCACGCGAACAGAACGTTCCTTCACAACTCCCTTTGTATGGAACAAATTATGCCTCTGATTTTGCTCAGCTTGTGTAACCTGCACACTCAAAACACGTTGAGCAACTAAACATTCATACCTGTCAGCATCTTCAGGAGCCATGTATTGCGTCTCATGATCAGAATCTTCTCCACCGTGTTCGTCACGTGTAATAAGAGCCAAAGTCTCCTCATCATAGTCACTAGCGGACTCATACCCACCATCCTCAGTAACAATCATCACACGCTTAGAGGGGCATTCTCTCGCATAATGACCTCCACCCTTGCAACGTCGACAAATAATATCATGTGTTTGCCCTGTGGATGCCATGGATGAAGAAGAGCTCTTTGCAGGCCCAGAAGATGTGCTCTTGGCAGATAGTGGTGATTGTGCCTGCTTTATTGTATCACGGTTGGAGGTGGCAGCCGACGGAGGCGCCGGTGTAGCAGAACGTGTGGAAGTAGATGATGCACGTGGTGTCCATGATGAAGGTCGACCTGCAGAAAAGTTAGTCCGCGCCAATGCCTGTCGATCCTGCACTTCACGTTCAGCTTTACAAGCAAGATGGAATAAACGAGTGATATTAGTATACTCCTTATAATCTAGAATGGTCTGAATCTCTCTATTTAATCCACCCAGAAAACGTGCAAGCATAGCTTCATTCTCCTCAACAATACCACATCTAATCATGCCAGTTTGTAATTCCTGATAATATTCTTCTACAGAATTTTTTCCTTGTCTTAAGCGCTGTAATTTTTGAAGCAATTCACGTTGATAATATGGGGGAACCCAACGAGTACGCATAGCAGTTTTCAAAGCAGCCCAAGTAGCGGGAATAGGATATAATCTACAATGTTCAGACCACCATACACATGCAAAACTAGTGAAAGCACAAACAGCAGCAGCAACCCGTCTCTCCTCGGGATATTGTAAACATGTAAAACGTTGTTCAGTTTCCAACTCCCAAGTAAGATATATATCAGGAACATATCTACCCTCAAATGGTGGAATATTCAATTTCAGTTTAGGAATATGGACATCATCTCGTACCTGAGGTGGTGGTGCAGGCCTACCATTACGAATATATACCTGAGGTCGACCTGGTGGTGGTGGTGCTGGTGGCTGCACGTAGTGCTGATTTTGATCAACCTCATCCTCATAATCGCCCGCATACTCAACATCCTCCTGGGTACCACCAGCAGCAGTAGCAGGGGCGAAAGAAGCATCAACAACATGAACAGCAGCACCAGAAGTTTGGCCATCCTCAATAGGAACACGCCTCGCTCGTCCATACTGATTCGAAAGGATGCGTTGTTGTTGTTGTTGTTGTTGTTGGAGAGGTGCGTTAGGTGCAGCGGGTGGTGGTGGTGGAAGACGCGCGAGCAATTCATTAAATTTGCTATCGAGCTTTGTTTCGAACGTCTTCTCCATGCCATCTATCTTCTCCATGGCCTCTTCAAATCTGTTTAGCACATCTTGCACCTGTCCACTCATCATTTGCTGAAACTTATCATGAAGCTCCTTGTTCGATAAATTCTCCCAGTCAGTCACGTCGGCTTGTGATCCTGGCATGGTTAGCAGCAATAGAAACACACAAGAATATGATCCTACAGACTACGAACAAGTGGTGGTGGTGGGTGTCACAAATCCGTCAAGCAAAACTCAAATTCTTACCAGTTCTTACCCAGCAGCAGGCGGTAATCGGCAACCGTTGTAGTCAAAAACTCTCAAAGCTTGGATAGAGCGAGTACCAGGGAGAGTCAAACGCACGACGTAGATGTATGTGGAGCTGGGAAGGCTTATAATATGGTAGCAAAAAGGATCAGCAATAATCAATTCAGAGATGCAAAGTTGAATAAACGCTCAACGACGGTACTGTGCTGGTCCTAGGCTAGACCGTGCTAGAGACGCGAGCCTAGAACACTAACAAAATCACGGCGCTGCACGTAAACAAGGGAAAAGCACACTCTGGATTTTTTTTTTTTCGCTCTTTTTTTTTTTTTGCGCTCTTTTTTTTTTTTTTTTTTTTTGCGCTCTTTTTTTTTTTGCGCTGCTCTTTTTTTTTTTTTTTTGCGAAAAATCACTATAATGGCGAGTGTCTCAAAACTCTTCCTAGGTCAAACTGACAGGATGGGCACGAAATTTTTTCGACCAAATTTTTTTTTTTTCGTTTTTCGACTGCCCGGACCCAAAAACTGGAAACGGGTCAAAAAAAACTTCCTATAATGGCACCTGTCTCAAAACACTCAGAAACACCTAAAAATAGGATAGCCAGAAAATTTTTCGAAAAATGCGTTTTCGAAAAATTTTGGGCCTAAACGGAGCGTGGTTTCCAAATTTTTTTTTTTTTTTTTTTTTTTTTTTCCGAAACCTACTCCGGCAAGGAAACACGAATCGGAAACTAGATGGATCCCGAAAACAAACCTAATAAACAAGGAACTCGGATTGGTGGTGGTTATATGGTGGTGGTATATGGCAGCGGTGGTGGTAGCGGTGGTAGTATATGGATATGGATCGGTGGTGGTATATGGACACGGATTGGTGGTGGTATATGGATACGGATTCGGAGTGGTGGTGGTAGATGGCAGGGGCGATGATGATGGTGCAGCGGCGGCGTGACAACTTATGACCAGAACTCGAAACTCTAAAAGACTAGACTCTAAGACCAGCAACTAGACCGACGATGCAACCGCAAATTCAACAAAGCAAAACCCTAAAAAGATTATGCAAAGGCTCAGATTGGTTCGGATATGATGAACTAACCCTAAATTTTTTTTGTGGCTTTTTCGTGGACTATAGGTATGAAGAACAGACTCGATCTAAACTACGAAAAACTGGAAAATCTCACCGAGCAACCTGGAAATCTGATACCACTTGATAGAGGCAAAGGTGTCCCGTCTTTCGATGAGATGGTGGATTTCGCTTTGGTGGAAGTCGACTTTGACGATCCGACTACGAACGTGCGAGGACGTCGCGCCTTAGCAATCGCTAAACCAACTCCGAGAGGTTATTGACCACGCCGGAGCACGATCAACCTGACCACGAGGGTCTGTTTCCTGCGAGCAAACGAAGAACAAGCAAGAAACTAAGATTGCAATCTGGATATTGCGAATATAAGATGAAAGCTTTATTGATCAAGGTGGGGTTCTGTGACGCCTTTGTCTGGTCGTTGAACACAAACGAAGTACGCGAAGTTGCAGCTATGGCGAACTTTTAATCTAAACAAAACCCAAAGTCTAAACGGCGCCCTAAGGGCTGTATATATGGAGGAAGAGGGGGGGAATTTCGTGGCCCTTGGTGGAGGGGTCCGAAATCAACCCTATCTCTTGTTTCCCCACACATACGGACTCTAAAAATAGCCTATACTTATGTATTTCGAAATTACATGGGCCTGGCCCAATAAAAAGGTGACGCAGCACCTATAATAGCCTCTGGACGAAATTTATGAAGTGGCATCTTGTATATTTCGTCCAAGGTTTCATGCACTCTTATGGTGGCTTCAAAGTCCTGAAATCATCACTTGTAACTCCGTTCTGGTTCCCCTTGCGCATGGCATCATCTCCATGCTTGCTCTTGCTCCAATGTCCATCCTTCTCCAAGCTAGGCCCTTCATTTGTAAGTAAAACAAATGTATCCAATTTAGGCAGCATCATATTCTCATGAACATTAGAATCATTACCAAGAAACGAAAGTACCTGATAATTTAATTGGCGTGCGCGAGCTCTAGTAATTGGTCCAGTATATGTAGCAGTAGGGGCTGTGGGTGTAACAATGGTATTGATGTCCTCATCAAACGGTGTTCGTAATGTTGTCTTACTCGTGGAATTTCCTCGAGCATACACCATTATGTCTTTTGGGTCTGACCAATACTATCCCCTTGTTCACATAATTATGGAATTCCATTTATGTGGAAACCAGGATGAACTGTTGTTGAGCCCATCGACAACATCCTTATCTTCTCCATAATCTTGTTGAACATTAAGCTAGTATTGGAAACTTTTGAAAGCATTTCTTCATGCTAGCTCATGAAGCATATGTTCGGATGAAAGAAGTGACTCTCTCTAACTCATGTGCATTTGATGCAAGTTGCCGCCGTGGGTTCGAGAAAGTTAGTTTTGCTTCCTCTGGAATTGTCCCAAGTTAGTCACGCATGTGCGAAGTACCCTATGGTTTGATAGGTTGGCCGCCTCCACTCCATATGTGTTTCCTAGCACACCAAGCCACTAATTGATTTGTTCAAGGAGAAGAAGTTCCTTCTTAAGAGCTAGACTTATGTAAGGACTCCGATATCCTCGATGATGGTTCCCCACCTGAACTCGGTAGTGTTTTATTATAAGACTACCACGTGGTCATGCTTGTCTTGACAATGTGTTCACATGTTTGTAGCAGAACCAGCTCATGTTTTGGAGCTTGCTATCGTAGTTCATTCCCTGAGGTTCTCGCAACGTCATCTCGTTGATTTGTGTTGCAAACTTTCATTTTACTTTCTAGACTCGATGGGTCTGGATTATTCTGACACCAACCATATCTGAATCTCAGGCAGACATGATGGTTGGAACATTTTCCAAGAACTATAATATTGGTCTCTCGATAACCGATAAAGTGGATGTCGTGGCCAACACACCCAGCCGGAAGACCATTATTGTAGTATCTTGATTGAGAAAGTTGGCCACCTCTCGATAAGGACTTCGTAGGAATTATTCCCTATTTGTGTGCCTTATGATTTTTGTGCTCCCGAAGTCCGACCTGTTGCTTGATGTTCTAGATATCAAACCATATCTATGAATGGGATATGCTAGTACATCAAGGAGAACATTAGAAGCGGAGTGCTAAATGTCTCTCGGTCGATCATCCGGATTCTGTTCCTTGGCCTCGCTAATGTGAAATCTGAGACGGTGTTATCTTCCTTTGCATCTGCATCATCCATCACCATTCATCATGGTAGTATGGTGTGTTGCCAGGATCCCCGACACGGATGTTGGTAAGACCTTGATGAACATGGAAATGTTCAAGTTGTTGAGAGCACGCACAAGCTCTAGGCTTCATCGCCGGCACTAACCGGGATTGCTCTCAGTTCCCTCAGTTATGCTATAACCCTTTCAAGCAATGGAATCACTCTCTACTGTTGAGCTTCTCCCCAGTTACTAAAATCATCCCTCGTGTTGTTTTCAACAAGGTAATCCACATCATCCATTCTAATCCGGGTATGCCATTCTACCGAACCCCTCCAAATGATCGCTCGAGAATTGCCTTAGGCTGGTATAAAGAGTTTCAATGATCTCTAAATCAAAGGTAATTCTTTTTGCCACTTAAGGGGATATTTCTACGGGTCACCTTCCCTAAGGTATCTCGTTGTGGTATCATGGCAACTATTTTCCTCACTACTTTGAAACCTCATCAAATTGTTTCTTCCGTCCTTCATGATGAGTGTTTTGCCTCTCAGCTCAAGAGATGTTCTACATCTCATTCCGTGAGTTGATCTTGTGATCATTAAAATGATCCATCCTTGTAGAGAGTTTCTGTCCTCGTGTTGGATGAAGATCTCAAAAGCAAAGACGTCAAGATCAATTGGAGCACTGAATCAGCATCCTCGAGAAGGACAATTGGATCGTGAAGTTTGAGCTGGCTTAGTGTCCCCTTGTCTTCTTACCTCACGTCTTGAATCTCGGGACGAGATTCTTGTTTAGTGGGGGTGAGTTGTCACATCCCTAGTTCTGGTATGCACTGAGCTAGCTAGTCATGTGTTGCATCATGTTTAAATTCTTTTGAAACTTGAAATAGGGATGCTTAAACCCTAGCACCAAATGAATTCAACTAGGGTCAAAATAAAATCTTTCTCATTAAACTCAAAATGCCCTCTAAAAATGTTCAACATTTCTGGTTTGAGGTGAAAGCATCTACCAAAAATGATTTATATTTTTGCAGGACATATTGGGCTCTGAATTAAATCATACCCTATTTGCATTTGGGCATTTAAATACTATAAAATATTTTAAATGCCCAAATAATCATAAACTAAAATGTTTACTGTTGGATATATTCTAAACAGTAGCCATGATTAGTTTCATGATTTTTGGATCTGTTTAAGTATTTTTAATAAAGTCACAAAGTTGCAAAAAAATAGAAAACAGAAATAAAAGAGAGAGAGAAGGACTTACCCAGCGCCAGCAACCGGCCCAGCTCCTGTGCTGGCAGCCCACCTGTGCGGCCCAGCCCATCTGGCGCCTCCTGTCGTCTTCTCCACCGCGCCAGGAGGACGAGGGCGTGTGCCCGACGCGCGCCAGCACCCGCGTGGCACCTCCTGCTTGCCGCTTCGCCCCCGCTTCTTCGGGTGGCGCCACGCACGCCCCCTGGAACCCCCTCGCGCTCTCCCTCGCTCATTCCCCCCTCCTCTGTTTCTCTTACGCGCGGCCACCGAGCGCAGCCGTCGCCGCCGACGAGCACCACCGCGGCCACCTTCGACCCCTCGCCCCGCAGAAGCTTCCAGAAGAACCGCCGCGCCTTCTTCTTCGTCTCCACCAACCCACGTGACGCCGGAAGCCCCGTAGCACCGTCCTCGTCGTCGTCTTCATCTCCGGTGCCCGGAGATTGCCGTCGCCAATTCGCCGTTGCAGAAGCTTCCCCGAGCCCACCGAGCTTCTCTCCCGAACCCTTGTGAGCTCATACGCCTTTCCCCTCTCTCCCCGCAGTCTAACTCACCTTCTAGCACTAGCGCTGCCGCGCCCGAGAGCTTGCTGCCGCCGTCCATGGCGCGCCGCGGCCACAGCTGCTGCCACTCGCGTCCGAGCGTTGCCCCGTGCTCAGCACGCTCCCAGGAGCCGGGCGCGCCCACCAGTTCGACCTACCGATCCCCCTAGCGCCAACCCGCACCAATCCCGAGCTCCGGCCGCCGCCGCGAGCTTGATTCCGGCGAGCCCGTTCGACCTCAGCCCCTCCCGCTTGCTTAGATGGATGCGGCTGAGCGCCAGCTACGCGTAGATGATCGCTGCCGCTGTTTTGGTCGCCGGAGGGCGTTTCCCGAGCCCCTCCGCCGCGTCTGGACTCGCCGGCGGCTAAACGCCGGCGACCGTTGACCCTTGACCGGCGTGGGTTGACCCCACTGCCCGGTTGACTCTCCCCTCTCTCCCACTGACTTGCGGGCCCCGCCCGGCTAATTAATCTAGTTTAGGTTTAAAACTTAATCAGTTTAACCTAGGTTAGTGCTAATTAAACTAGGTTAGTTAGTTAGTCACTAATCAGTGGACCCCACTGGTCAGGTTTGACCTGGACCGTGCCTCGTTGACCTGCTGACGTCATGATGATGTCAGGCTGACGCAGTAATGCCCTTTTCTGGATTTATTCTTTTACAGGAAATTCCAGAAATTGTTGCAAACTTCAAAAATTAATAGAAATTAATCTGTAACTCCAAATGCAAACATTTATATATGAAAAATGATCAGAAAAATCCAATCTATCCATCTGTACCAGTTTCATGCATGTTTAAACAAGTTAACTTGTTGTTTAGTGGAAAACATGATAAAGAACTATTTAAGATCACAAATGTGTTTGAACTTTGAATCTTTGGTTCAAAATAGCTCAAACCCATCTGGTTGTAGTTGCATTAGCCCAACACACTCATTTTACCATATCATGATCATGCATCATATTGTGCATTGCATTGATTGTGTTTCTTCTCTGTTGCCGGTATTTGTCCCCTCTCGATAGATGTGGTTTCGACGACGAGTTCGATGACACCGATGAAGAACTATAATATCTTCAGAAGTGCCAGGCAAGCAAAACCCCCTTGTTCATTCTGATACAATCCCACTATCTCGCTCCTGCTCTCTTTTACTGCATTAGGACAACAACGATTCATCTGTTACTTGCTGCGGTAGCTGAACCCCTTTATCCTTTGCATGACCTATCATTCCACAGTAAATAGATGAAACCCACTAGCATGAGTAGGAGTTGTTTCAGCCCTGTTGTGCCTACTCATTCATGCTTGTTTGTCATGCCTGCTACTGCTTAGAGTTGAGTCAGGTCTGATTCATCGAGGATGAATCAGTGGTGTGTGAACATGTCCTGTTGTGTGTGAGCTAAGTGTGTGAACACGATTTGGTAAAGGTAGCGGTGAGAGGCCATGTAGGAGTACATGGTGGGTTGTCTCATTGAAGCCGTCCTTAGGAACTGAGTTCTGTGTTTGTGATCCATGATTCAGCTACTACCATGCATTGGGCCCTGAAATATGACCCCGCTCGACTTCTTATTCACCCTTGTCCTCTGTCCAGGAGTTGCAAGTAGTTTCTGGTGTTTGTAGTATGCTGGAGGCCGCGCGCAGCGCTGACCGTAGGGGTGGGCTGTGATGCGGTAGGCACGTGGCACGGTGTACAGGGCGCTCGTTTGGTGTCTTGGGAACCCTGCTCACATCGTTTGGGGCTGTGAGCGAAACTTCGGCCGGATCTCCTCATGGATGGAACCCGAATAGGCGATAAACCTGGACTAGGGACTTGAGTGTCTAGGTAGGTCGTGGTCTACACCCACGTCGGCTTTCGCTTGAAGTCTGCCGAGCACATGTCGTGTGCAGACGCTAAGTGGTGGAAACATGTGTGAAGAAGTACACCCCTGCAGGGTTAACATCATCTATTCGAATAGCCATGTCCGCGGTAAAGGACTTCTGGGTTGCCTGTACAGTTCATAGACAAGTGAAAGTGGATACTCTAAAATACGCAAGATAAGTGTGAGTGCTATGGATGGCGTTCTCGTAGGGAGACGGAGCGGACCCATAGTGGTGTATTGAAATGGTGAATATGTGGACTCGTGTGCGCCACCTCAAAAGAGTTACTTGCAGTCGTAGTTTAGGATAGCCACTGAGTCAAAGCTGGCTTGCTGCAGTTAAACCCCACCATCCCCTTTGTTGATAATGATGCATATGTAGTTAGTTCTGATGTAAGTCTTGCTGGGTACATTTGTACTCACGTTTGCCTATTTTATGTTTTTGCAGAGAGACTTCGGTCTCGCTAGTAGTTCCACATGGACTTCGACGTTTAGCTTGTTACCTCAGCTACGATCTTGTGCCCTCGGCAGGATCCGGTAGATAGTCAGGCTTCTAAGCCTTTTTCTTTTGTAGATGTGTGTACTCAGACATGTTAAGCTTCCGCTTGTGCTTTGATTTGTATGCTCTGAATGTTGGGTCATGAGACCCCTGTTTGTAATATCTCGCTCCTCGGAGCCTAATGAATACATACTTGAGTCGTAGAGTCATGTTGTGATGCCATGTTGTATTTGCACATATCGAGCATATTGTGTGTATGTTATTGAAATGCTTGGTATGTGTGGGATCTGACTATCTAGTTGTTTATCTTTAGTAGCCTCTCTTACCGGGAAATGTCTCCTAGTGTTTCCACCGAGCCATGGTAGCTTGCTACTGCTCCGGAACACTTAGGCTGGCCGGCATGTGTCCTTCTTTGTTCCGGTGTCTGTTCCTTCGGGGAAATGTCACGCGATGAATATCGGAGTCCTGTTAGCCCGCTACAGCCCGGTTCACCGGAGTCCTGCTAGCCCAGTGCTACAGCCTGGATTCACTCGCTGATGACCGACACGTTCGATGCTGGGTCATGGATGCCTGTCCCTGTAAGTTTGTGCCACTTTGGGTTTACGACTAGCCATTTCAGCCCGGGCTCCTTATCATATGGATGCTAGCGACACTATCATATACGTGTGCCAAAAGGCGCAAACGGTCCCGGGCAAAGGTAAGGCGACACCCGTGGGAATACCGTGCGTGAGGCCGCAATGTGATATGAGGCGTTACATGCTAGATCGATGTGGCATTGAGTCGGGGTCCTGACATTTAGACTTAGATTTGCGACATGTAGAGCATCGTGTGGTGAAGCATGAGATGTCGCGGAACATCTTGGGCCAAAAGTAGTTCTTGGAGAGCGTGGCGAAAGTCTTGTCGCGTCCAAAATGTCCCATTAGTCCGCCTCCATGAGCCTCTTGCAAAAGGAGCAAACGAAGAGAAGTCTCGGGAATGCATAGTTTGTTAGCTCTCATAAGATAACCATCCTTGATGTAATATTGTTCCCAAGATGTATGCGCCAAACATTTAGCATAAGGAGTCGCAAAAGATGGATCATTAGCATACAAGTCTTTTATGTGCTCAAAGCCAATAACATTCAACTCGAGTTTAGTGACAATCGTGCATATGCGGGAAAGTGCATCGGCAACTACATTTTCCTTACCCTTAATGTACTTGATCACATAGGGAAAAGATTCAATAAATTCACTCCATTTGGCATGACGCTTGTTCAACTTAGTTTGACCTTTTAAGTACTTAAGCGTTTCATGATCGGTATGGATGACAAACTCATGAGGTCTAAGATAATGTTCCCAAACATGTAGCACACGCACTAAAGCATACAATTCTTTGTCATATATGGGATAGTTAAGTTGAGCACCGGAGAGTTTTTCACTAAAATATGCAATGGTTCTTTTTTCTTGCATCAAAACTCTGCCAATTCTGGTACCAGTTGCATCATAATGAACCTCAAAAGTTTTGTCAAAGTTGGGCAAAGCAAGAATCGGAGCATGAGTAAGCAAAGACTTGAGATCATCAAACGCGGTGGATTGCAAAGATCCCCAAACAAAAGGAGGATTCTTCTTACTCAAAGCATGCAAAGGAGCGGCAATAGTGCTAAAGTCTTTCACAAAGCGACGATAGAAACCCGCAAGACCAAGAAAACTACGGACTTGTTGCAAATTGGTGGGTTGGGGCCAAGTTTTAATTGCTTGAATTTTAGTTTCATCAACATGGACACCCTTGGAAGATACAACGAAACCCAAGAAAACCACTTTGTCAACACCAAATGTGCACTTTTTCATGTTGGCATAAAGACTTTCCTTGTGAAGTGTTTGCAAAACAGCCCTAACATGAACAAGATGCTCTTTCATGGTTTTGCTAAACACAGGAATATCATCGAAGTAAACCACAACAAAGACTCCAATATAAGGGCGAAGCACATAATGCATGAGATGCACGAAAGTACCGGGAGCCTCCGATCAACCCATAGGCATGACTAACCAGTCATATAAGCCAAATTTGGTTTCGAAAGAAATTTTCCATTCATCACCCTCTTGTATGCGGATTTGATAATAACCACTTTTAAGATCAATTTTTGAGAAAAAGTTGGCTCCACTATGTTCATCAAGCATATCATCTAAGCGAGGAATGGGATGCCTATAGCGAACGGTAATAGCATTTATAGGTCTACAATCGGAACACAAGCGGAAACTTCCATCGGGCTTAGGCACAAGTATAACCGGAACGGCACAAGGGCTTAAGCTTTCACGTACATGACCGTTGTCGATTAGTTGTTGTACTTGCCGTTGAACTCCTTGGATTCTTCGGGATTGACACGGTATGGAGCTTTATTTGGAACTGGTGCTCCGGGGACGAGGTTGATTCGATGTTCAATCCCGCGTAGAGGAGGTAGACCCGGAGGTAGCTCATTGGGGAAAACATCTTGGAATTCCCGCAAAAGAGATTGAAACACTAAAGGTAGCTCGTGAGAGGTGTTAGTTTTTGGTTCCCCATCCTTGCACACAAGGACAAAGTGCATAACATTCGATGGGTTCTCACACACTTCTCTTATCTCACTTTTGTGGCAAATAATATGAGGTTTTTCTCTCTAGGCGAAGAGGCGCTCAAGTTTGGCTTGTGGCTCTCACTCACTTTTGGGTGGATCACTTTCTCACTCTTCTCTCCATGTTGGGTGACTTGCTTGTCGACTATCATTTGACTAGGAGACATAGGTCGTAGCACATATTCCTTCCCTTTCATCTTGAAGCTATAGTGATTGGTACGCCCATTGTGGATGACACCATGGTCGAATTGCCATGGTCAACCAAGAAGGAGGTGGAAAACGGTCATTGGGACCACATCACACTCCAAAGTGTCCTCATATGCACAAATTTTGAAGGAGACTTTGATGTAGGGCGGATCCCTATGGGGCCGATCTTCCACGTTTGGAGTGGATCCTACGGGGAAACACAATGAACAAGTGGAAGAACACGAGGAAGAACACGGAGAGGAACAGGAGAAACTCACTAAACCGACAAGTATCGATCACACAAGGGCTAGATCACCGAACACATGAGGTAGCACAAGATTCAAAATCAACAAAGGAAAGATACAAGGGTAGCCGTTCTTCTCCGAGAGGAGGTCTTGAATCCACGAGGGGATCTTCCCGTAAAGGGGTCTTGAATCCAAGTGGATCTTCTCCGAAGAGGCCGCGGTCTCTCACGAGGAGGAGATCCGATGGATGAGCGAGGCTCTATCTCACAAATGAGCTAAATAAATGCTAACCCTAAGTAGGAGGAGGTGGAGGAGTATATATAGTCATGGGCCACGAAGGGGTAACTGGGGGATGTATGGACTCGGTCCAATACACTGTGCGCAGACAGGCGTCGGACGTCCGGTGGGTTTCGGTCGTCCGGAGGCTCGGGAAGGTCCGGACGTCCGGGAGTCTTCGGACTTCCGTAAATTCGGTTCTGTTGGGGAAGTGTCGGTCGTCCGTACAGTCTCGATCGTCTGGTGCCTGGGAGTTGTCGGACGTCCGGTACTTGCCGGTCGTCCGGCCGCTGTAGCCTTCATCGGCTGGCCCTTCTGGCTGACTGAGTGTCCAGGCGTCGCACGTCCGGTGTTGTCCGGTCGTCCGGCAGCTGTAGCTTTCGTCGGCTGCTTCTTCTTGATCCTTGTAGTTGGCGTCCTCGCTAGCTCTTTCGTTGGATGCGGTGGCTCCGTGGCTTTCCTCTAAGTACCTGATCATGCATAGCACACACGTTGGAGGTAGTAGCCATGTCTCACATGTAGAAAGTGAAGGTTCGGAGAGGAACAAGTTCACCTTGTGTCCAATGGCGTATAGTTGAGGTCTTGTCATATGTCCACTTGGGGCTTGGAGAGTAGTCGGAGTGTACATGGGGATGAACGTGGGATGCTCCGCATCATCTCCCCCCCCCCCCCCCGGGAAAGATCCGACCTCGGATCGTGATACTCATCACCATGGAAATGGTTGTCATAGACGGACTTGTAGTTGGACGAAGTTGAAGACATGGTGCAATCCAAGTAGTCCAAGGTGTCGCCGGAGTGATAGACATGTAAACAGAGCAAACACAGGCAACACTCGGAAATAGAATGGTTAGCGCACACAAAGTGTTCATCATGTAAGAATGAGTCCGTGCGGCAAGATTGGTCGTGACAAAGCGCATGAAGCTTATCAAGATGATCTAGAATGGGATGCAAAGCATTCATGGGAGGAAATGCAATCATTGTGCACACAAATGTGTTGTGAATATGATCAATGCAACCACGATGCAAAATGATGTCATAGTGAGACGGTTTATCAATAGCATGATATGGCAATGGATGCTCAACATGTGTATGTTATCATGCAATTGATGGTGGTCAAAATGATCATGATGTATGAATATGCCATCAATGTAGATCGCAACAAATTTGCTAAGGAAGTGCACAAGCTCATATATCATGGATGACATGGAAATAGATGCAACAAGACAAGCATAATGTGAGTCAATCCATGCATGGGGTGCAAACTTGTGGTGAATATGATATGTCCATCGATCATGACATGTATGAGCACAATCAACAAATATGGAGGTGTTGGTGTACCAAAGCTCGATGTCAAGGCATGAGTGGAGTTCCGAAGGTGCATCCAATAAGTGCGAGCGCTCCTCAATGTGAAGGTCAATGTAGCCAATCTCCAATGTCGCTCCTCCGTTCACGAGATGTATCATGTAGACAACAAGAAGGAAACAACAATGAAAGAGTGACCCATCCAATATGCGTATTTGAGGATGGCTCGAAGAGAAGGAGTTCACCTCAAGAAAGTTCCCAAAGATGTTGGAGCTGTACATCATGTATGCCTTCACATAACCAATATGTCGCATAACGGTACCGCCTTGTGAATCCTCCAAAATGAAAGAACATGATAAACACTCGGAAAAACAAATGAGGTTAGCAAAAATGCGAAACCTATCATTCGAGTGGTAAGATACCCAACAAGTGTATGCATCATGCTCATCATAAGAAAGTACAAGGGAGCATTTCATAGTATGGAGGCATATGATGCAAGAACAACCAAATACAATAGGCTCAAGTAAACAAGCATGCATCACAAGTAAGTTGTCAAAGTCTCTAGGATCAATAAGCATAGTATGGTTGCACTCAATACAAGTTGATATGAAAGAGGCAACTAATGGACACACGAGACAATGATCATAGCAAATCAAGTGAGAGGCATGAACATATATGTCATCAACCCAAGAAAGCAAGTGATAGTGGAACATGGGTGATGCAACATAGCAAGCCATCATAGCGATCAAGTCAAGCAAGCTAGTAGTGCGAAGATGCAACGTACTAGAAGGAATCATGGCAACATGTCATGTGTGCAAATAGTGGGCATGAATAATTCACATGTCATAGCACAAGAATGAAAGCAAGATATGAGGAAAGTAGGTTCATGGTGTTGGCAAGAAGTCCTATGTAAATAGCAATGTAACATCATGACTCTCCCAACACAAGAATTAACTGATAGAGGCAAAGGTGTCCCGTCTTTCGATGAGATGATGGATATCGCTTTGGTGGAAGTCGACTTTGACGATCCGACTACGAACGTGCGAGGACGTCGCGCCTTAGAAATCGCTAAACCAACTCCGAGAGGTTATTGACCACGCCGGAGCATGATCAACCTGACCACGAGGGTCTGTTTCCTGCGAGCAAACGAAGAACAAGCAAGAAACTAAGATTGCAATCTGGATATTGCGAATATAAGATGAAAGCTTTATTGATCAAAGTGGGGTTCTGTGACGCCTTTGTCTGGTCGTTGAACACAAACGAAGTACGCGAAGTTGCAGCTATGGCGAACTTTTAATCTAAACAAAACCCAAATTCTAAACGGTGCCCTAAGGGCTGTATATATGGAGGAAGAGAGGGGGAATTTCGTGGCCCTTGGTGGAGGGGTCCGAAATCAACCCTATCTCTTGTTTCCCCACACATATGGACTCTAAAAATAGCCTATACTTATGTATTCCGAAATTACATGGGCCTGGCCCAATAAAAAGGTGACGCAGCACCTATAATAGCCTCAGGACGAAATTTATGAAGTGGCATCTTGTATATTTCGTCCAAGGCTTCATGCACCCATTATGGTGGCTTCAAAGTCCTGAAATCATCACTTGTAACTCCGTTCTTGTTCCCCTTGCGCATGGCATCATCTCCATGCTTGTTCTTGCTCCAATGTTCATCCTTCTCCAAGCTAGGCCCTTCATTTGTAAGCAAAACAAATGTATCCAATTTAGGCAGCATCATATTCTCATGAACATTAGAATCATTACCAAGAAACGAAAGTACCTGATAATTTAATTGGCGTGCGCGAGCTCTAGTAATTGGTCCCGTATATGTAGCAGTAGGGGCTGTGGGTGTAACAATGGTATTGATGTCCTCATCATCCTCCCCTTCTTGAAATGAAGTCGTCCTCGACGGAAGCTCATCTTCCTCACCCAAATAAGGCTTCAAATCTGCAATGTTAAAAGTGGGACTAACCCCAAAATCTGTAGGTAGCTCAAGTTTATATGCATTATCATTTATTTTCTCTAACACCTTAAAAGGACCATCAGCACGTGGCATTAGCTTTGATTTGCGCAAATTAGGAAATCTATCTTTACGCAAATGTAACCAAACAAGATCTCCAGGTGCAAACACAACATGTTTTCTACCCTTATCTCCAGCAAGTTTATATTTAGCATTCATACGCTCAATGTTTTCCTTAGTTAACTCATGCATTTTTAAAATCAATTCAGAACGTTCTTTAGCATCAAAATTAACCTTCTCCGAAGATGGAAGAGGCAACAAATCAATAGGTGCACGAGGTAGGAAACCATACACAATTTCAAAAGGGCACATCTTAGTAGTAGAATGCAATGAACGATTATAAGCAAATTCAATATGAGGCAAGCATTCTTCCCACATTTTCTTATTATTCTTCAAAACAGCCCTAAGCATAGTAGACAATGTTCTATTGACTACTTCAGTTTGTCCATCAGTTTGGGGGTGACAAGTAGTACTAAATAGCAGTTTAGTCCCCAACTTAGCTCATAAACATCTCCAAAAGTGGCTAAGAAATTTAGTATCACGATCTGAAACAATAGTATTTGGCACACCATGCAAGCGAATAATTTCACGAAAGAACAAATCAGCAACATTAACAGCATCATCGCTTTTATGACATGGTATAAAGTGTGCCATTTTCGAGAATCTATCCACGACAACAAATATGCTATCCCTCCCCTTCTTTGTTCGAGGTAAACCTAAAACAAAGTCCATAGATATATCCTCCCAAGGAACACTAGGTACAGGCAAAGGCATATATAAACCATGAGGATTGAGTCGTGACTTAGCTTTTTGACATGTAGTGCAGCGAGCAACAAAACGCTCCACATCCCGTCTCATCTTTGGCCAAAAGAAATGTGTAGCAAGTACGTCCTCCGTCTTCTTCACGCCAAAGTGTCCCATTAATCCTCCCCCATGCGCCTCCTGCAACAGCAAAAGACGAACGGAGCTAGCTGGAATGCATAGCTTGTTAGCACGAAACACAAATCCATCGTTAACGACAAACTTGTTCCACATTCTTCCGTCTTTACAATTCTGCATTACATCTTTAAAATCAGCATCATGCACATATTGATCTTTGATGGTCTCCAAACCAAATATTTTGAAGTCAAGTTCTGAAAGCATAGTATAGCGACGAGACAATGCATCAGCAATAACATTTTCTTTTCCCTTCTTGTGTTTAATGACATAAGGGAAAGTCTCAATAAATTCAACCCATTTAGCATGTCTACGATTCAGTTTAGCTTGACTTTTAATATGTTTCAAAGATTCATGATCAGAATGTATAACAAATTCTTTGGGCCATAAATAATGTTGCCATGTTTCTAAAGTCTGAACAAGAGCATATAATTCTTTATCGTAAGTAGAATAATTCAGACTAGGCCCACTCAATTTTTCAGAAAAGTATGCAACAGGTTTGCCATCTTGCAATAACACACCTCCTAATCCAATTCCACTAGCATCACATTCAAGCTCAAAAGTCTTATTAAAATCAGGAAGTTGGAGTAAAGGAGCATGTGTCAACTTATCTTTCAATACCGTAAAGGCTTCTTCCTGTGCGGTACCCCACAGAAAAGGCACATCTTTCTTTGTAAGCTCATTGAGAGGTGCAGCAATGGTGCTGAAATCTCTCACAAAACGCCTATAGAATCCAGCGAGGCCAAGGAAACTCCTCACTTGTGTGACCGTTTTGGGCTGCGGCCAACTCTCAATAGCTTCAATCTTGGCTTTATCAACTTCAATTCCCTGTGGAGTAACAACATAGCCAAGAAAAGATACTCGGTCGGTGCAAAAGGTGCACTTTCCAAGGTTACCGAACAAACGTGCATCACGTAGAGCAATAAAAACAGCACATAAATGTTCCTCCAAAGATTTGCTATAAATCAATATGTCATCAAAGTAAACTACCACAAATCGTCCAATGAAAGCACGTAAAACTTCGTTCATTAACCTCATGAAAGTACTAGGTGCATTAGTTAACCCAAAAGGCATGACTAACCACTCATATAATCCAAACTTAGTTTTAAATGCTGTTTTCCATTCATCTCCCAATTTCATACGAATTTGATGGTATCCACTACGCAAATCAACTTTGGAGAATATTGTAGAGCCACTCAATTCATCAAGCATATCATCTAGCCTAGGAATAGGATGACGATAACGAATAGTAATATTATTAATGCCTCTACAATCAACGCACATACGCGACGTACCATCCTTTTTCGGCACTAAAATGATAGGAACAGCACAAGGACTAAGGGATTCGCGTATATAACCTTTGTCGAGCAGTTCTTGTACTTGACGCATAATCTCCTTCGTCTCCTCTAGATTGGTACGGTATGGTGCACGGTTGGGTAATGATGCACCGGGAATTAAGTCAATTTGATGCTCAATCCCGCGAATAGGTGGTAATCCCGGTGGCACGTCTTGTGGAAAGACGTCAGCGAACTCCTGCAAAATGTTAGTGACAGCAGGAGGCAAAGAGGAAGGCACGTCCTCGAATGAAAATAATGCCTCTTTGCACACAAAAGCATAGCAAACAGATTTGCTAAAATCTAGATCATCAATATCAGATTTGGTGGCAAGTAAACATGCACTTTTCAATTTAATTTCAGAAGCAACACTAGATTGTTTATTATTATTAGGCTGCATTTGTTGCTCAAATTCTTTTGCCACAATCTGATTTTCACTCTTAGTTTTCTCCTGTTTTGCTTTATTAGCTCTATTAATATCATCTTTCAAAATGGAATCAGGAGTCATAGGAAGCAAAGTAATATTTTTATCCTTATGAACAAGAGTATACTGATTGTTTCTACCATGGTGAATAGAATTTTTATCAAATTGCCATGGTGTACCAAGTAATAAAGAACATGCTTGCATAGGTACCACATCACAATCAACATAATCAGCATATGTAGAGATACTAAAATGTACACAAACAGTACGTGTTACCTTAACCTTGCCGCTGTTGTTGAACCATTGAATGTAGTAAGGATGTGGATGTGGTCTTGTGGTGAGAGATAGCTTCTCCACCATCTCCATGCTAGCCAAGTTGTTGCAACTCCCTCCATCTATGATCACGCGAACAGAACGTTCCTTCACAACTCCCTTTGTATGGAACAAATTATGCCTCTGATTTTGCTCAACTTGTGTAACCTGCACACTCAAAACATGTTGAGCAACTAAACATTCATACCTGTCAGCATCTTCAGGAGCCATGTATTGCGTCTCATGATCAGAATCGTCTCCACCGTGTTCGTCACGTGTAATAAGAGCCAAAGTCTCCTCATCATAGTCACTAGCGGACTCATACCCACCATCCTCAGTAACAATCATCACACGCTTAGATGGGCATTCTCTCGCATAATGACCTCCACCCTTGCAACGTCGACAAATAATATCATGTGTTTGCCCTGTTGATGCCATGGATGAAGAAGAGCTCTTTGCAGGCCCAGAAGGTGTGCTCTTGGCAGATAGTGGTGATTGTGCCTGCTTTATTGTATCACGGTTGGAGGTGGCAGCCGACGGAGGCGCCGGTGTAGCAGAACGTGTGGAAGTAGATGATGCACGTGGTGTCCATGATGAAGGTCGACCTGCAGAAAAGTTAGTCCACGCCAATGCCTGCCGATCCTGCACTTCACGTTCAGCTTTACAAGCAAGATGGAATAAACGAGTGATATTAGTATACTCCTTATAGTCTAGAATGGTCTGAATCTCTCTATTTAATCCACCCAGAAAACGTGCAAGCATAGCTTCATTCTCCTCAACAATACCACATCTAATCATGCCAGTTTGTAATTCCTGATAATATTCTTCTACAGAATTTTTTCCTTGTCTTAAGCGCTGTAATTTTTGAAGCAATTCACGTTGATAATATGGTGGAACCCAACGAGTACGCATAGCAGTTTTCAAAGCAGCCCAAGTAGCGGGAATAGGATATAATCTACAATGTTCAGACCACCATACACATGCAAAACTAGTGAAAGCACAAACAGCAGCAGCAACCCGTCTCTCCTCGGGATATTGTAAACATGTAAAACGTTGTTCAGTTTCTAACTCCCAAGTAAGATATATATCAGGAACATATTTACCCTCAAATGGTGGAATATTCAATTTCAGTTTAGGAATATTGATGAGGACATCAATACCATTGTTACACCCACAGCCCCTACTGCTACATATACTGGACCAATTACTAGAGCTCGCGCACGCCAATTAAATTATCAGGTACTTTCGTTTCTTGGTAATGATTCTAATGTTCATGAGAATATGATGCTGCCTAAATTGGATACATTTGTTTTGCTTACAAATGAAGGGCCTAGCTTGGAGAAGGATGGACATTGGAGCAAGAGCAAGCATGGAGATGATGCCATGCGCAAGGGAAACCAGAACGGAGTTACAAGTGATGATTTCAGGACTTTGAAGCCACCATAAGAGTGCATGAAGCCTTGGACGAAATATACAAGATGCCACTTCATAAATTTCGTCCAGAGGCTATTATAGGTGCTGCGTCACCTTTTTATTGGGCCAGGCCCATGTAATTTCGAAATACATAAGTATAGGCTATTTTTAGAGTCCGTATGTGTGGGGAAACAAGAGATAGGGTTGATTTCGGACCCCTCCACCAAGGGCCACGAAATTCCCCTCTCTTCCTCCATATATACAGCCCTTAGGGCACCGTTTAGACTTTGGGTTTTGTTTAGATTAAAAGTTCGCCATAGCTGCAACTTCGCGTACTTCGTTTGTGTTCAACGACCAGACAAAGGCGTCACAGAACCCCACCTTGATCAATAAAGCTTTCATCTTATATTCGCAATATCCAGATTGCAATCTTAGTTTCTTGCTTGTTCTTCGATTGCTCGCAGGAAACAGACCCTCGTGGTCAGGTTGATCGTGCTCCGGCGTGGTCAATAACCTCTCGGAGTTGGTTTAGCGATTGCTAAGGCGCGACGTCCTCGCACGTTCGTAGTCGGATCGTCAAAGTCGACTTCCACCAAAGCGAAATCCACCATCTCATCGAAAGACGGGACACCTTTGCCTCTATCAAGTGGTATCAGATTTCCAGGTTGCTCGGTGAGATTTTCCAGTTTTTCGTAGTTTAGATCGAGTCTGTTCTTCATACCTATAGTCCACGAAAAAGCCACAAAAAAAAATTAGGGTTAGTTCATCATATCCGAACCAATCTGAGCCTTTGCATAATCTTTTTAGGGTTTTGCTTTGTTGAATTTGCGGTTGCATCGTCGGTCTAGTTGCTGGTCTTAGAGTCTAGTCTTTTAGAGTTTCGAGTTCTGGTCATAAGTTGTCACGCCGCCGCTGCACCATCATCATCGCCCCTGCCATCTACCACCACCACTCCGTATCCGTATCCATATACCACCACCAATCTGTGTCCATATACCACCACCGATCCGTATCCATATACTACCACCGCTGCCATATACCACCACCATATATCCACCACCAATCCGAGTTCCTTGCTTATTAGGTTTGTTTTCGGGATCCATCTAGTTTCCGATTCGTGTTTCCTTGCCGGAGTAGGTTTCGAAAAAAAAAAAAAAAAAAAAAAAAAGAGCAGCGCAAAAAAAAAAAAAGAGCGCAAAAAAAAAAAAAAAAAAACAAAGAGCGAAAAAAAAAGTCCAGAGTGTGCTTTTCCCTTGTTTACGTGCAGCGCCGTGATTTTGTTAGTGTTCTAGGCTCGCGTCTCTAGCACGGTCTAGCCTAGGACCAGCACAGTACCGTCGTTGAGCGTTTATTCAACTTTGCATCTCTGAATTGATTATTGCTGATCCTTTTTGCTACCATATTATAAGCCTTCCCAGCTCCACATACATCTACGTCGTGCGTTTGACTCTCCCTGGTACTCGCTCTATCCAAGCTTTGAGAGTTTTTGACTACAACGGTTGCCGATCACCGCCTGCTGCTGGGTAAGAACTGGTAAGAATTTGAGTTTTGCTTGACGGATTTGTGACACCCACCACCACCACTTGTTCGTAGTCTGTAGGATCATATTCTTGTGTGTTTCTATTGCTGCTAACCATGCCAGGATCACAAGACGTGACTGACTGGGAGAATTTATCGAACAAGGAGCTTCATGATAAGTTTCAGCAAATGATGAGTGGACAGGTGCAAGATGTGCTAAACAGATTTGAAGAGGCCATGGAGAAGATAGATGGCATGGAGAAGACGTTCGAAACAAAGCTTGATAACAAATTTAATGAATTGCTCGCGCGTCTTCCACCACCACCACCCGCTGCACCTAACGCACCTCTCCAACAACAACAACAACAACAACAACGCATCCTTTCGAATCAGTATGGACGAGCGAGGCGTGTTCCTATTGAGGATGGCCAAACTTCTGGTGCTGCTGTTCATGTTGTTGATGCTTCTTTGGCCCCTGCTACTGCTGCTGCTGGTACCCAGGAGGATGATGAGGATGTGGGCGATTATGAGGATGAGGTTGATCAAAATCAGCACTACGTGCAGCCACCAGCACCACCACCACCAGGTCGACCTCAGGTATATATTCGTAATGGTAGGCCTGCACCACCACCTCAGGTACGAGATGATGTCCATATTCCTAAACTGAAATTGAATATTCCACCATTTGAGGGTAGATATGTTCCTGATATATATCTTACTTGGGAGTTAGAAACTGAACAACGTTTTACATGTTTACAATATCCCGAGGAGAGACGGGTTGCTGCTGCTGTTTGTGCTTTCACTAGTTTTGCATGTGTATGGTGGTCTGAACATTGTAGATTATATCCTATTCCCGCTACTTGGGCTGCTTTGAAAACTGCTATGCGTACTCGTTGGGTTCCACCATATTATCAACGTGAATTGCTTCAAAAATTACAGCGTTTAAGACAAGGAAAAAATTCTGTAGAAGAATATTATCAGGAATTACAAACTGGCATGATTAGATGTGGTATTGTTGAGGAGAATGAAGCTATGCTTGCACGTTTTCTGGGTGGATTAAATAGAGAGATTCAGACCATTCTAGACTATAAGGAGTATACTAATATCACTCGTTTATTCCATCTTGCTTGTAAAGCTGAACGTGAAGTGCAGGATCGACAGGCATTGGCGCGGACTAACTTTTCTGCAGGTCGACCTTCATCATGGACACCACGTGCATCATCTACTTCCACACGTTCTGCTACACCGGTGCCTCCGTCGGCTGCCACCTCCAACCGTGATATAATAAAGCAGGCACAATCACCATTATCTGCCAAGAGCACACCTTCTGGGCCTGCAAAGAGCTCTTCTTCATCCATGGCATCAACAGGGCAAACACATGATATTATTTGTCGACGTTGCAAGGGTGGAGGTCATTATGCGAGAGAATGCCCATCTAAGCGTGTGATGATTGTTACTGAGGATGGTGGGTATGAGTCCGCTAGTGACTATGATGAGGAGACTTTGGCTCTTATTACACGTGACGAACACGGTGGAGACGATTCTGATCATGAGACGCAATACATGGCTCCTGAAGATGCTGACAGGTATGAATGTTTAGTTGCTCAACGTGTTTTGAGTGTGCAGGTTACACAAGCTGAGCAAAATCAGAGGCATAATTTGTTCCATACAAAGGGAGTTGTGAAGGAACGTTCTGTTCGCGTGATCATAGATGGAGGGAGTTGCAACAACTTGGCTAGCATGGAGATGGTGGAGAAGCTTTCTCTCACCACAAGACCACATCCACATCCTTACTACATCCAATGGTTCAACAATAGCGGCAAGGTTAAGGTAACACGTACTGTTCGTGTGCATTTTAGTATCTCTACATATGCTGATTATGTTGATTGTGATGTGGTACCTATGCAAGCATGTTCCTTATTACTTGGTAGACCATGGCAATTTGATAAAAATGCTGTACACCATGGTAGAAACAATCATTATACTCTTGTTCATAAGGATAAAAATATTACTTTGCTTCCTATGACTCCTGATTCTATTTTGAAAGATGATATTAATAGAGCTAATAAAGCAAAACAGGAGAAGAATAAGAGTGAAAATCAGATTGTGGCAAAAGAATTTGAGCAACAATTGAAGCCTAATAATAAACCATCTAGTGTTGCTTCTGAAATTAAATTGAAAAGTGCATGTTTATTTGCCACCAAATCTGATATTGATGAGCTAGATTTCAGCAAATCTGTTTGCTATGCTTTTGTGTGCAAAGAGGCATTATTTTCATTCGAGGACGTGCCTTCCTCTTTGCCCCCTGCTGTCACTAACATTATGCAGGAGTTCGCTGACGTCTTTCCACAAGACGTGCCACCGGGATTACCACCCATTCGAGGGATTGAGCATCAAATTGACTTAATTCCCGGTGCATCGCTACCCAACCGTGCACCATACCGTACCAATCCAGAGGAGACGAAGGAGATTATGCGTCAAGTACAGGAGCTACTCGACAAAGGTTATATACGCGAATCTCTTAGTCCTTGTGCTGTTCCTATTATACTCGTGCCTAAAAAGGATGGTACGTCACGTATGTGTGTTGATTGTAGAGGCATTAATAATATTACTATTCGTTATCGTCATCCTATTCCTAGGCTAGATGATATGCTTGATGAATTGAGTGGCTCTACAATATTCTCCAAAGTTGATTTGCGTAGTGGATACCATCAAATTCGTATGAAATTGGGTGATGAATGGAAAACAGCATTTAAAACTAAGTTTGGTTTATATGAGTGGTTAGTCATGCCTTTTGGGTTAACTAATGCACCTAGTACTTTCATGAGATTAATGAACGAAGTTTTACGTGCTTTCATTGGACGATTTGTGGTAGTCTATTTTGATGATATACTGATTTATAGCAAATCTTTGGAAGAACATTTGGAACATTTACGTGCTGTTTTTATTGCTCTACGTGATGCACGTTTGTTTGGTAACCTTGGGAAGTGCACCTTTTGCACCGACCGAGTATCTTTTCTTGGCTATGTTGTTACTCCACAGGGAATTGAAGTTGATAAAGCCAAGATTGAAGCTATTGAGAGTTGGCCGCAGCCCAAAACGGTCACACAAGTGAGGAGTTTTCTTGGCCTCGCTGGATTCTATAGGCGTTTTGTGAGAGATTTCAGCACCATTGCTGCACCTCTCAATGAGCTTACAAAGAAAGATGTGCCTTTTATTTGGGGTACCGCACAGGAAGAAGCCTTCACGGTATTGAAAGATAAGTTGACACATGCTCCTTTACTCCAACTTCCTGATTTTAATAAGACTTTTGAGCTTGAATGTGATGCTAGTGGAATTGGATTAGGAGGTGTGTTATTACAAGATGGCAAACCCGTTGCATATTTTTCTGAAAAATTGAGTGGGCCTAGTCTGAATTATTCTACTTATGATAAAGAATTATATGCTCTTGTTCGGACTTTAGAAACATGGCAACATTATTTATGGCCCAAAGAATTTGTTATACATTCTGATCATGAATCTTTGAAACATATTAAAAGTCAAGCTAAACTGAATCGTAGACATGCTAAATGGGTTGAATTTATTGAGACTTTCCCTTATGTCATTAAACACAAGAAGGGAAAAGAAAATGTTATTGCTGATGCATTGTCTCGTCGCTATACTATGCTTTCACAACTTGACTTCAAAATATTTGGTTTGGAGACCATCAAAGATCAATATGTGCATGATGCTGATTTTAAAGATGTAATGCAGAATTGTAAAGAAGGAAGAATGTGGCACAAGTTTGTCGTTAACGATGGATTTGTGTTTCGTGCTAACAAGCTATGCATTCCAGCTAGCTCCATTCGTCTTTTGCTGTTGCAGGAGGCGCATGGGGGAGGATTAATGGGACACTTTGGCGTGAAGAAGACAGAGGACGTACTTGCTACACATTTCTTTTGGCCAAAGATGAGACGGGATGTTGAGCGTTTTGTTGCTCGCTGCACTACATGTCAAAAAGCTAAGTCACGACTCAATCCTCATGGTTTATATATGCCTTTGCCTGTACCTAGTGTTCCTTGGGAGGATATATCTATGGACTTTGTTTTAGGTTTACCTCGAACAAAGAAGGGGAGGGATAGCATATTTGTTGTCGTGGATAGATTCTCGAAAATGGCACACTTTATACCATGTCATAAAAGCGATGATGCTGTTAATGTTGCTGATTTGTTCTTTCGTGAAATTATTCGCTTGCATGGTGTGCCAAATACTATTGTGTCAGATCGTGATACTAAATTTCTTAGCCACTTTTGGAGATGTTTATGGGCTAAGTTGGGGACTAAACTGCTTTTTAGTACTACTTGTCACCCCCAAACTGATGGACAAACTGAAGTAGTCAATAGAACATTGTCTACTATGCTTAGGGCTGTTTTGAAGAATAATAAGAAAATGTGGGAGGAATGCTTGCCTCATATTGAATTTGCTTATAATCGTTCATTGCATTCTACTACTAAGATGTGCCCTTTTGAAGTTGTGTATGGTTTCCTACCTCGTGCACCTATTGATTTGTTGCCTCTTCCATCTTCGGAGAAGGTTAATTTTGATGCTAAAGAACGTGCTGAATTGATTTTAAAAATGCATGAGTTAACTAAGGAAAACATTGAGCGTATGAATGCTAAATATAAACTTGCTGGAGATAAGGGTAGAAAACATGTTGTGTTTGCACCTGGAGATCTTGTTTGGTTACATTTGCGTAAGGATAGATTTCCTGATTTGCGCAAATCAAAGCTAATGCCACGTGCTGCTGGTTCCTTTAAGGTGTTGGAGAAAGTAAATGATAATGCATATAAACTTGAGCTGCCTGCAGATTTTGGGGTTAGTCCCACTTTTAACATTGCAGATTTGAAGCCTTATTTGGGTGAGGAAAATGAGCTTTCGTCGAGGACGACTTCATTTCAAGAAGGGGAGGATGATGAGGACATCAATACCATTGTTACACCCACAGCCCCTACTGCTACATATACTGGACCAATTACTAGAGCTCGCGCACGCCAATTAAATTATCAGGTACTTTCGTTTCTTGGTAATGATTCTAATGTTCATGAGAATATGATGCTGCCTAAATTGGATACATTTGTTTTGCTTACAAATGAAGGGCCTAGCTTGGAGAAGGATGGACATTGGAGCAAGAGCAAGCATGGAGATGATGCCATGCGCAAGGGGAACCAGAACGGAGTTACAAGTGATGATTTCAGGACTTTGAAGCCACCATAAGAGTGCATGAAGCCTTGGACGAAATATACAAGATGCCACTTCATAAATTTCGTCCAGAGGCTATTATAGGTGCTGCGTCACCTTTTTATTGGGCCAGGCCCATGTAATTTCGAAATACATAAGTATAGGCTATTTTTAGAGTCCGTATGTGTGGGGAAACAAGAGATAGGGTTGATTTCGGACCCCTCCACCAAGGGCCACGAAATTCCCCTCTCTTCCTCCATATATACAGCCCTTAGGGCACCGTTTAGACTTTGGGTTTTGTTTAGATTAAAAGTTCGCCATAGCTGCAACTTCGCGTACTTCGTTTGTGTTCAACGACCAGACAAAGGCGTCACAGAACCCCACCTTGATCAATAAAGCTTTCATCTTATATTCGCAATATCCAGATTGCAATCTTAGTTTCTTGCTTGTTCTTCGATTGCTCGCAGGAAACAGACCCTCGTGGTCAGGTTGATCGTGCTCCGGCGTGGTCAATAACCTCTCGGAGTTGGTTTAGCGATTGCTAAGGCGCGACGTCCTCGCACGTTCGTAGTCGGATCGTCAAAGTCGACTTCCACCAAAGCGAAATCCACCATCTCATCGAAAGACGGGACACCTTTGCCTCTATCAAATATGGACATCATCTCGTACCTGAGGTGGTGGTACAGGCCTACCATTACGAATATATACCTGAGGTCGACCTGGTGGTGGTGGTGCTGGTGGCTGCACGTAGTGCTGATTTTGATCAACCTCATCCTCATAATCGCCCGCATACTCATCATCCTCCTGGGTACCAGCAGCAGCAGTAGCAGGGGCCAAAGAAGCATCAACAACATGAACAGCAGCACCAGAAGTTTGGCCATCCTCAATAGGAACACGCTTCGCTCGTCCATACTGATTCGAAATGATGCGTTGTTGTTGGTGTTGTTGTTGTTGGAGAGGTGCGTTAGGTGCAGCGGGTCGTGGTGGTGGAAGACGCACGAGCAATTCATTAAACTTGTTATCGAGCTTTGTTTCGAACGTCTTCTCCATGCCATCTATCTTCTCCATGGCCTCTTCAAATCTGTTTAGCACATCTTGCACCTGTCCACTCATCATTTGCTGAAATTTATCATGCAAATCCTTATTCGTCATGTTCTCCCAGTCAGTCTCGTCGGCTTGTGATCCTTGCATGGTTAGCAGCAATAGAAACACACAAGAATATGATCCTACAGACTACTAACAAGAGGTGGTGGTGGGTGTCACAAATCCGTCAAGCAAATCTCAAATTCTTACCAGTTCTTACCCAGCAGCAGGCGGTGTTCGGCAACCGTTGTAGTCAAAAACTCTCAAAGCTTGGATAGAGCGATTACCAGGGAGAGTCAAACACACGACGTAGATGTATGTGGAGCTGGGAAGGCTTATAGTATGGTAGCAAAAAGGGTCAGCAATAATCAATTCAGAGATGCAAAGTTGAATAAACGCTCAACGACGGTACTGTGCTGGTCCTAGGCTAGACTGTGCTAGAGACGCGAGCCTAGAACACCAACAAAATCACGGCGCGGCACGTAAACAAGGGAAAAGCACACTCTAGAACTCTTTTTTTCTTCGCTCTTTTTTTTTGCGCTCCTTTTTTTTGCGCTCCTCTTTTTTTTTGCGAAAAATCACTATAATGGCGAGTGTCTCAAAACTCTTCCCTCGTCAAACTGATAGGATGGGCACGAATTTTTTTTCACTTTTTTTTTCGGAAATTAGGGCAGCGACGACGAAAAAGTGCGACCAAAAATCACTATGATGGCACGTGGCTCAAAAGACTCAGAAAAGCCTAAAAATAGGATAGGGAAAAAAATTTTGCCCGTGAAAATTTTGGCCTAAAAACTGCCCGGGGGTCTCCAGACTCTTTTTTTTTCCCGAGACCTACGCAGGCAAGGAAACACGAATCGGAATTTAGATTGATCTCAAGAACAAACCTAATATGAGAAGAACTCGGATTGGTGGTGGATATATGGTTGTGGTATATGGCAGCGGTGGTGGTATATGGTAGCGGTGGTGGTATATGGATACAGATTGGTGGTGGTATATGGATACGGATTGGTAGTGGTATATGGATATGGATTCAGAGCGGTGGCGGATAAGCAAAAGTGGTAGATGGGCGATGATGATGGTGCGGCGGCGGCGTGACAACTTATGACCAGAACTCGAAACTCTAAAAGACTAGACTCTAAGACCAGCAACTTGACACGACGATGCAACCGCAAATTCAACAAAGCAAAAACCCTAAAAAGATTATGCAAAGGCTCAGATTGGTTCGGATATGATGAACTAACCCTAATTTTTTTTTGTGGCTTTTTCGTGGACTGTAGGTATGAAGAACAGACTCGATCTAATCTACGAAAAACTGTAAAATCTCACCGAGCAACCTGGAAAGCTGATACCACTTGATAGAGGCAAAGGTGTCCCGTCTTTCGATGAGATGATGGATATCGCTTTGGTGGAAGTCGACTTTGACGATCCGACTACGAACGTGCGAGGACGTCGCGCCTTAGCAATCGCTAAACCAACTCCGAGAGGTTATTGACCACGCCGGAGCACGATCAACCTGACCACGAGGGTCTGTTTCCTGCGAGCAAACGAAGAACAAGCAAGAAACTAAGATTGCAATCTGGATATTGCGAATATAAGATGAAAGCTTTATTGATCAAAGTGGGGTTCTGTGACGCCTTTGTCTGGTCGTTGAACACAAACGAAGTACGCGAAGTTGCAGCTATGGCAAACTTTTAATCTAAACAAAACCCAAATTCTAAACGGTACCCTAAGGGCTGTATATATGGAGGAAGAGAGGGGGAATTTCGTGGCCCTTGGTGGAGGGGTCCGAAATCAACCCTATCTCTTGTTTCCCCACACATACGGACTCTAAAAATAGCCTATACTTATGTATTTCGAAATTACATGGGCCTGGCCCAATAAAAAGGTGACGCAGCACCTATAATAGCCTGAGGACGAAATTTATGAAGTGGCATCTTGTATATTTCGTCCAAGGCTTCATGCACCCATTATGGTGGCTTCAAAGTCCTGAAATCATCACTTGTAACTCCGTTCTTGTTCCCCTTGCGCATGGCATCATCTCCATGCTTGTTCTTGCTCCAATGTTCATCCTTCTCCAAGCTAGGCCCTTCATTTGTAAGCAAAACAAATGTATCCAATTTAGGCAGCATCATATTCTCATGAACATTAGAATCATTACCAAGAAACGAAAGTACCTGATAATTTAATTGGCGTGTGCGAGCTCTAGTAATTGGTCCCGTATATGTAGCAGTAGGGGCTGTGGGTGTAACAATGGTATTGATGTCCTCATCAGGAAATCAATGCCGAAGAAGCCTGCTCGCAAGCCAAGTGCTTCACCATCAGCGCCCTCACGGCCCAGTTCCTCAGCCGCACCCTCACGGCAAATTCCTCAGACTACTGCTGCTCCATCAAAGTCCTCAGCAGCTCCCTCCAAGTCCTCAACTCCTGTGCATCTGGCTACATGTCAAAGGACTCAAGGTTTCTCGATTGCTTCTGGTGTCTCAGCAAGTTCCTCAGCTGCACCAATGTCCTCATCAGGCCCCACTCTGCTGAAGACAAAACAACAGCTGGACGCGGTCCTCGGCCAAGTCCTAGAAAGAAACAGGTTTCCTTCAACGTGCCCTCTGATGACGAAGCTTCTGATGAAGAACTTGCAGAAATCATTAGAGACAGACTAACAAAGCCGCTAGAGCCAAAGGAACAACTGTGCCTCTGCTTTTGGATCCGAAGAAGATCCTTGACTTCATCGACTTATGGCATCAGGATCCAAACACTCCCATGCCTGATCTGCCTCTGACTCCTGGTCAAAGTCATATGCTGAACCATTTCATCGCTGAAGAGAAATGGAAATTTGAAAAGGCTCGTGAGATAAAGAGAGCACAAGCCCGAAAGGAGAAGCTTCTGAAGAAGAACATCGTCAACCTGACTCCTGAAGAACTTCTCAAGGCTCAATCTGAAATCCAAGCCCTCAGCAAGGATTTCGATGCTTACAATGCTGATTGGCAAGGAGCCAAGGTGAGATTCGTCAATTTGACGAAGAAAATGACAACTGTTGCAGCCCCATCGCAACAAGAAAATCCTCAGGCTGCAGACTCTGCTCAGCCTGCTGAAGAACATGCCAGCACTGCTGATGACTTTCAGCCTGCTGATGAGAATACAAGTTCCAGGGCTGATGACTCCATTCCAGCCGCTGAAGAAATTCCCAGGGCATCCACTAGTGGTGCGCCTGAAGAAACTGAAGAGATCAGGGCAACTGCACCAGTTGCGCCTGAAGAAACTGAACCACAGTCCTCAGCTCCTCCTGCGCCAACACCAACTCCAATTCTTCCTTCGGCCTATGAAGTGAAGAAGACAAAGGCTGCAGAGCGAGCTGCAGTGAAGAAAAGGAAGGCATCAGCTGCGTCAAATTCTTCGGCTGCAAAGAAAATGAAGTCAATGACCAGCTCGCTTGAAAACCCTATTGATGCCGTTCCCATTTCCTCCATGTCGTCTAAGGAAATTGTTCCGTATGGAGAAGACTACAAGATCCCAAGCGGATCTGATGAAGAAAATCACTCTATTGCTACCTCAGAACAGTTTGATGAAGAAATTGAAGTGGAAGCATTCCCTTCACCACCAGTCGTTTCCTCACCCATGCCTCAGTTCACAGCTGAAGAGGCTAGTGTTGAGGAAATTGAAAAAGAAGATGAAGATGTGGATATTGGATGCACTACACCAGTGATGAACGATGACTTTTGGGAAAGTCAGCATCCCAATACTCCTCTCTTCACTTCGATTCAACAAATTCCTCAGTCCCCGGCTACAACTGTTCAAATGGGCTCTGAAGAAACTCATCCCACATCGTCTGTTCATGAAGAAATTCCAGCCGCTAGTGCTGAAGAACCTGCTGCTGATCCCCAAACTGCACAAGAAGAGGAACCAGAAATTCCTCAGCCTGAAGCACCTGAGATCGCGATTCCTGAGGTTGTGCTGCAAATCACTGACATTCCTCTGCCCAAACCGAAGAATCCGTTCTCGATCAAGCAAAAATTCAAGGCTGAAGACTTCTTTTCTGAGCATGTGTTCTTCACTGATTACAATCCATATGACTCTGCTCGCATAAGGAAAAGACGCTTCTGGACTGCTACTCAAGCCAACTTCTATTCCTCAGTGCTCTTTGACAAGGACAAAATCTTCGATCATGAGCATATTCCTCATGTGGATATGGAATCTGTGCCGTGCTTCGAGCCAGTCCTCAGAGTTATTCACGATGCAGGGCTGCTGAACTTCTGCACTGATATCTGTGATTGGAATGAAGAACTCATTCTTCAGTTCTATGCCACTTTGCATATCACCGGAGATACTGAAGATGTCAATTCATGGGTGCTGGATTGGATGACAGAAAACACTCACTACAAGGCACCAGCAACTGAATTGCTTCGTGTCCTTCCTCTTGATCCTCCCCATGAAAGTGCACGTTGCATCTACAATGACCGCGAACTGACTGATCATTATATGCAAGTGCTCACGAAGCCTTTGAAGCCAGGGCAGGCCCCTCGAACCAAATTCCTCGTCAAGGAACTGCTGTATGTGCCTCGGACTGTCTATCGAATCCTGACGAAGACAATGAGTCCCATCAAAGGCCATGACTCAAATGATGAAGATGTCATTGGCATCATGAAGAACATGCTTTTCAACATCATTCATGGCGTTCCCGTCAACTTCCATGATTTCTTCATGAGGACTCTGGCTAATGTTGCAATGTCACCTTTTGAGCTGAAGCCCTATGCGCCTTGGATTATGAGATTCATAAGGGCAAGATCTTCATTGAATTACAAGGCTGACACTCTGAACCATGGTAGCTACTTGCCGCCCATTGAAGTCCTCAAGCGACCAGTTTCATCATCTGATGATAAGGGCAAGGCAGCTGCTGTGATTGATGAAGGCACTCGTCCATTGGATGGTCAATTCCGTCTAGCTACATCTTACTCCACCAATGACGATTCTGCAACACATGATACTGCCGCAAATACCTCAGCTAAGCAAAAGCCTCAAGCAACAGCACCCAGGGTGATGACTGACCGTGAGTTACTCCTCAGTCTTCATCAAAAGGTTGAACGCAATCAGAAATGGGTGAAGCGTCAATTTGCTGCAATTCTTCACAACATGACCTCAACACATAATGTAGTGAAGAAAAATCAGTATCACCTTCATGAAACCCTCAACCGCACCTGGGCTGTTCTCACTCATGTATATTCCGCGGAAGAATTGAAGACTATGGGTCTCCAGGAAGCATTTGACTGGTCTGCACCACCTCCGAATAAATTCAAGAGAGTCAAAGTTCCTGATCTAGTGGCCAGTTCTTATTCTTCATCGCGTGAAACTGATGAACATGAAGATTTGGACGATACTGCAGCAGGACCTACTTCAACAACCAACCCCGACAACGCTGGCGCTCCTCCATCGACTTGAAAATCTTCAGGGGCGTTAGTCCTCAGTTTCGATCCTTTTGGACATTTGATGACAAAGGGGGAGAAATCTGAGTTAGTCTTCAAGCGGGTTTATATTATGGGCGTTTTATAAAGTTACAACTCTCGTTCTTCCGAAACTTTTATTGGATCGAGTTGTAATCTTAAATCCGATGGTGCCTTGATACTTTTGGTCGTGCTATGATGCTTTTGATGCACTGAGCTCTGAAACTTTTGATGTGATATTCCGCATGCTTATTCCTCGTTAATATTATTGCACGCATGTTGAATCTCATCAGGCACCATATTTCATCATGCATTTCAAATTCTTCATATTATATATCAAATGCGTGTATGAATTACAATATATAGGGGGAGATCTCCATGATTCAATTCTTCAAATGTGCATTGCCTCAAAAGCAATTTCCTCATTATGCACATATTTAGGGGGAGTTCTTCTGTATCTTGCAATCAAATTCCTCAATATTAGTATTTACACTTCATATGTTTATCCCCGTTGAAAACTTAACCTATGTTGTCATCAATCACCAAAAAGGGGGAGATTGTAAGTGCATCTAGTGCCCCTTAGTGATTTTGGTGTATTGAAGACTTATAGGTTAAGTAACTGATGTGTTTGTACGTGTACACAGGACTATAAGTCTATGAGGAGTTTGATATTTATAGAGAAAGTCGACCCCTAAAAATGAAGTTCTTCAACTGAAGACTTTAATATTCTGAAGACTTTCTGAAGACTTTGAAAGTGAAGAAATTGGTGTGACCTTGAAGACTTGATATTCATTCAAGGAATATGAAGCGTGAAGACTTTTGTTTTCGTAGTTTCATTTTCTCTTTCTTGAGTCATAGGAAACACCGTACTGTTAAAGGGGGTCGAGGAAATACTAAGGAAAAATTTCCATGTGATGCTCAACTCAAAATCCTACACCTACCAATCCCTTTGAGTGAAGCCATTGGAAATCTCATACAGTTCAGTCAATTTCTTCAGTGACAGAGACGCAGTTCTTCTGGTCACTGAGGACTTTGCTCTGACTGAGGAGTTAGGAATTCACCAGTGCGAATTGCCTACACAGTGAGGAACATGATAGCCCTGAGGAATTTGAGAGTCAAATTTCCGACCGTTGCTGTGCTGCGCGCCGGCTGTCCCAATATATCTTATCCACCTAACGGTCATATCATTGAAGGGCATTTATGTCTTATCATGTCGGGTTGCTCCCTAGGCTATAAATAGCCGCCCCCTACAACCACTAGCTGGTTGGCTACTCCGAGAGAACTTGACACTTGTCATCTGAGAGCAACCCATCCTCCGAGGACTTTGAGCGAAAATCATCAAGTGAGGAAAATCCCAAAACCAAACCCCCACAAACCCAAAGTGATTGAGCATCACTGAAGAAATTGATCCTGCGTGGATCCGACGCTTGTTACCTTTGAAGACTGTGCTTCTTCCAGACGGTTAGGCGTTAAGGTCTAGAGCATCCAAGAGGAATTGTGGATCGCCGAGTGACCAAGTCTGTGAAGGTTTGGAAGTCACCTGAAGACTTACCACGAGTGATTGGACGAGGCCTGCGTGGTCTTAGTTCAAGGAGAATACGGTGAGGACTGGGTGTCCTGAGTTGCGGCTCAGAGACTGGGTGTCCGGGACTGTGTGTCCTCGAGTTTAAATACTCAGCCGCTCCAACCAGACGTACAACTGAGACAGCAGTTGGAACTGGTTTACCAAATCATTGTCTTCACCAACTGACTGGTTCTATTTCCTCAACTCTTTCATTTCCTCATTACTGTGTTGAATGTTGTTCATATCTATGCTTGAAGACTTTGACTGAAGACTTTCACAAATTCCTCAGTTCAATTTCTTCAGTCTGTTTGCCTTCATCTTGCTATCCTGTGTTTACGCTTTCCGTACTCTGTGTTAGTCTTCATTTCATCATTGGCGCGGATTAAATAGAGAGATTCAGACCATTCTAGATTATAAGGAGTATACTAATATCACTCGTTTATTCCATCTTGCTTGTAAAGCTGAACGTGAAGTGCAGGATCGACAGGCATTGGCGCGGACTAACTTTTCTGCAGGTCAACCTTCATCATGGACACCACGTGCATCATCTACTTCCACACGTTCTGCTACACCGGCGCCTCCGTCGGCTGCCACCTCCAACCGTGATACAATAAAGCAGGCACAATCACCACTATCTGCCAAGAGCACACCTTCTGATGAGGACATCAATACCATTGTTACACCCACAGCCCCAGCCCCTACTGCTACATATACTGGACCAATTACTAGAGCTCGCGCACGCCAATTAAATTATCAGGTACTTTCGTTTCTTGGTAATGATTCTAATGTTCATGAGAATATGATGCTGCCTAAATTGGATACATTTGTTTTGCTTACAAATGAAGGGCCTAGCTTGGAGAAGGATGGACATTGGAGCAAGAGCAAGCATGGAGATGATGCCATGCGCAAGGGGAACCAGAACGGAGTTACAAGTGATGATTTCAGGACTTTGAAGCCACCATAAGAGTGCATGAAGCCTTGGACGAAATATACAAGATGCCACTTCATAAATTTCGTCCAGAGGCTATTATAGGTGCTGCGTCACCCTTTTATTGGGCCAGGCCCATGTAATTTCGAAATACATAAGTATAGGCTATTTTTAGAGTCCGTATGTGTGGGGAAACAAGAGATAGGGTTGATTTCGGACCCCTCCACCAAGGGCCACGAAATTCCCCCTCTCTTCCTCCATATATACAGCCCTTAGGGCACCGTTTAGACTTTGGGTTTTGTTTAGATTAAAAGTTCGCCATAGCTGCAACTTCGCGTACTTCGTTTGTGTTCAACGACCAGACAAAGGCGTCACAGAACCCCACCTTGATCAATAAAGCTTTCATCTTATATTCGCAATATCCAGATTGCAATCTCAGTTTCTTGCTTGTTCTTCGTTTGCTCGCAGGAAACAGACCCTCGTGGTCAGGTTGATCGTGCTCCGGCGTGGTCAATAACCTCTCGGAGTTGGTTTAGCGATTGCTAAGGCGCGACGTCCTCGCACGTTCGTAGTCGGATCGTCAAAGTCGACTTCCACCAAAGCGATATCCATCATCTCATCGAAAGACGGGACACCTTTGCCTCTATCAAGTGGTATCAGATTTCCAGGTTGCTCGGTGAGATTTTCCAGTTTTTCGTAGTTTAGATCGAGTCTGTTCTTCATACCTATAGTCCACGAAAAAGCCACAAAAAAAATTAGGGTTAGTTCATCATATCCGAACCAATCTGAGCCTTTGCATAATCTTTTTAGGGTTTTGCTTTGTTGAATTTGCGGTTGCATCGTCGGTCTAGTTGCTGGTCTTAGAGTCTAGTCTTTTAGAGTTTCGAGTTCTGGTCATAAGTTGTCACGCCGCCGCCGCACCATCATCATCGCCCCTGCCATCTACCACCACCACTCCGAATCCGTATCCATATACCACCACCAATCCGTGTCCATATACCACCACCGATCCATATCCATATACTACCACTGCTACCACCACCGCTGCCATATACCACCACCATATATCCACCACCAATCCGAGTTCCTTGCTTATTAGGTTTGTTTTCGGGATCCATCTAGTTTCCGATTCGTGTTTTCCTTGCCGGAGTAGGTTTCGGAAAAAAAAAGAGTCTGGAAACCACGCTCCGTTTAGGCCCAAAATTTTTCGAAAACGCATTTTTCGAAAAAATTTCTGGCTATCTTATTTTTAGGTGTTTCTGAGTGTTTTGAGACAGGTGCCATTATAGGAAGTTTTTTTTGACCCGTTTCCAGTTTTTGGGTCCGGGCAGTCGAAAAAACGAAAAAAAAAATTGGTCGAAAAAATTTCGTGCCCATCCTGTCAGTTTGACCTAGGAAGAGTTTTGAGACACTCGCCATTATAGTGATTTTTCGCAAAAAAAAAAGAGCAGCGCAAAAAAAAAAGAGCGCAAAAAAAAAAAGAGCAAAAAAAAAAACCAGAGTGTGCTTTTCCCTTGTTTACGTGCAGCGCCGTGATTTTGTTAGTGTTCTAGGCTCGCGTCTCTAGCACAGTCTAGCCTAGGACCAGCACAGTACCGTCGTTGAGCGTTTATTCAACTTTGCATCTCTGAATTGATTATTGCTGACCCTTTTTGCTACCATATTATAAGCCTTCCCAGCTCCACATACATCTACGTCGTGCGTTTGACTCTCCCTGGTAATCGCTCTATCCAAGCTTTGAGAGTTTTTGACTACAACGGTTGCCGATCACCGCCTGCTGCTGGGTAAGAACTGGTAAGAATTTGAGATTTTCTTGACGGATTTGTGACATCCACCACCACCTCTTGTTAGTAGTCTGTAGGATCATATTCTTGTGTGTTTCTATTGCTGCTAACCATGCCAGGATCACAAGCCGACGAGACTGACTGGGAGAACATGACGAATAAGGATTTGCATGATAAATTTCAGCAAATGATGAGTGGACAGGTGCAAGATGTGCTAAACAGATTTGAAGAGGCCATGGAGAAGATAGATGGCATGGAGAAGACGTTCGAAACAAAGCTCGATAACAAGTTTAATGAATTGCTCGCGCGTCTTCCACCACCACCACCCGCTGCACCTAACGCACCTCTCCAACGACAACAACAACAACAACGCATCCTTTCGAATCAGTATGGACGAGCGAAGCGTGTTCCTATTGAGGATGGCCAAACTTCTGGTGCTGCTGTTCATGTTGTTGATGCTTCTTTGGCCCCTGCTACTGCTGCTGCTGGTACCCAGGAGGATGATGAGTATGTGGGCGATTATGAGGATGAGGTTGATCAAAATCAGCACTACGTGCAGCCACCAGCACCACCACCACCAGGTCGACCTCAGGTATATATTCGTAATGGTAGGCCTGCACCACCACCTCAGGTACGAGATGATGTCCATATTCCTAAACTGAAATTGAATATTCCACCATTTGAGGGTAGATATGTTCCTGATATATATCTTACTTGGGAGTTAGAAACTGAACAACGTTTTACATGTTTACAATATCCCGAGGAGAGACGGGTTGCTGCTGCTGTTTGTGCTTTCACTAGTTTTGCATGTGTATGGTGGTCTGAACATTGTAGATTATATCCTATTCCCGCTACTTGGGCTGCTTTGAAAACTGCTATGCGTACTCGTTGGGTTCCTCCATATTATCAACGTGAATTGCTTCAAAAATTACAGCGCTTAAGACAAGGAAAAAATTCTGTAGAAGAATATTATCAGGAATTACAAACTGGCATGATTAGATGTGGTATTGTTGAGGAGAATGAAGCTATGCTTGCACGTTTTCTGGGTGGATTAAATAGAGAGATTCAGACCATTCTAGATTATAAGGAGTATACTAATATCACTCGTTTATTCCATCTTGCTTGTAAAGCTGAACGTGAAGTGCAGGATCGACAGGCATTGGCGCGGAGTAACTTTTCTGCAGGTCGACCTTCATCATGGACACCACGTGCATCATCTACTTCCACACGTTCTGCTACACCGGCGCCTCCGTCGGCTGCCACCTCCAACCGTGATACAATAAAGCAGGCACAATCACCACTATCTGCCAAGAGCACATCTTCTGGGCCTGCAAAGAGCTCTTCTTCATCCATGGCATCAACAGGGCAAACACATGATATTATTTGTCGACGTTGCAAGGGTGGAGGTCATTATGCGAGAGAATGCCCCTCTAAGCGTGTGATGATTGTTACTGAGGATGGTGGGTATGAGTCCGCTAGTGACTATGATGAGGAGACTTTGGCTCTTATTACACGTGACGAACACGGTGGAGAAGATTCTGATCATGAGACGCAATACATGGCTCCTGAAGATGCTGACATGTATGAATGTTTAGTTGCTCAACGTGTTTTGAGTGTGCAGGTTACACAAGCTGAGCAAAATCAGAGGCATAATTTGTTCCATACAAAGGGAGTTGTGAAGGAACGTTCTGTTCGCGTGATCATAGATGGAGGGAGTTGCAACAACTTGGCTAGCATGGAGATGGTGGAGAAGCTATCTCTCACCACAAGACCACATCCACATCCTTACTACATCCAATGGTTCAACAACAGCGGCAAGGTTAAGGTAACACGTACTGTTCGTGTGCATTTTAGTATCTCTACATATGCTGATTATGTTGATTGTGATGTGGTACCTATGCAAGCATGTTCCTTATTACTTGGTAGACTGATGTAGGCAAAGGTGTCCCGATCTTTCGATGAGATGATAACTATCGATTTGGTGAAGATGACTTTGACGATCCGACTACAAACGTGCACGACGTTGCGCCTTAGCAATCGCTAAACCAACTCTGAGAGGTTATTGACCACGCCGGAGCACAATCAACCTGACCACGAAGGTCTATTCCTGCAAGCAATCGAAGAACAAGCAAGAATATGATAAAAAGCAATCTGAATATTGCGAGTATATATGAAGTATTGATAAAGGTGGGGATCCGAAAAGTGGTCTTGGTCTGGTCGTTGGACACAAACGAAGCACACGAAGTTGCAATGGCTAACTTTTAACTAAACAAATCCCAAGGAAAAGCTACTAGATGGGTCTACTTATATAGGAGCAAGGGGTGGCGGCCAAGGAGGTGGGAGGATGTCCCAAGGCAGCCTAAAACTAAATCTAGGTCGTACAAGGCCAATGGGCCCAAGTGGAGGTGATGTAACACCTTTGGACTTGTAGTTTGACTTGGATTCTGCTGCAGCATCAGATTGTTTCGTCCACAACTCAACGCTCCGGACGAATTTGAAGGTGATTCCAATTGGGTTGGAAAGTGCACGAAATCTAGTTTCCAACAAAAAAAGAATCACCCAATTCGGAGTCCGTATGAAAAACTTGTGTGCGTTTTGAGTCAGGTACGTCTGTGCAGTCCGAATCTGAATCCAGAACGTGAGAGACTTGGACTCTATCTTCTCTTGGGCCAAAAGTGACGTGAGAGAACTTTTTGGACAGCAAATAAACATCTCTTTCTTCCTTATCTTCATATGTGGATTATACAAATGTCCCATACACCTGCAATTAGACAAAACACAAACGTGTGTGAAGTATTTTTGTTCTGGATAACATAAATAGATTATTGAATAGTTTGCACTAGAAATCACCTGACAAATATGCATATATGCAATATTTTTGGTCATATCCAAGGTAGTCATGTCCTCATCATCCTCCCCTTCTTGAAAATAAAGCCGTCCTCGGCGTTGCTTAATCTGAAATGTGGCTAACAAAAGAGACAAGGTGTACATGTTGTATATGTATATGTCATCCATTTTTACTTCCCTTGATTTTTGCATATATGACACATGAATAGATGAGTAACTTGCATAGTTCATAAAATCTAAAGCCAAAAAATTAGCACAAGAAGTAGAAGGCATGAAAATATTGCAACTCAGTTTGCACATATAAGTGAAGCTCTTATTCATTTCAAAAGATTGACAATGTTCATCATTAAACCATCCCAACATTGGTGAATAAACCTTACTTGCATCAAAATTACATGCTACAACATGCTTAAATAAGCAAACATGCAATAAGTCATTCAACACAGAATCATCACCAAGATTAGAGGTCATATCAAAATGATTAAACATTGGTTCTTTTGCATCAATAGTTAATTCAATGGGTGCACTCAAAATTGTTGGTATTTCAGTTGTTTGATCACATGGCAAAGTCAAATTATCAACGTAGTCCTCTAAAATAGGTGGTGTGATCAAAGTAGTGGGTAGCTCATCAGATGGTGCATTCAAATTGACAAGGCATTCATCATTCTCATATAGAGATGGAAGATCAGTACCTTTGTCATTACCTCTTATGATCAACTCAGATGATGTAGCCACTCTCGGGGGCGATGTGTCACATGGTGGAGGTGATGTAGTCCTGACAACAACGGATGTGGTTGTCATAGTATTCCTAGTAGTTGAAGGAACAATCATATCAACTCTTGGAATGTGCACCGTGTGCTTGTTCTCCTCGTGGCCAACACGTCGTTTTATTTCCTGTTCAGCTTTGCAAGCAAGATGAAACAAATGGTCCATAGGATAACACTCTTCATGAATTAGTATCTCTTGAATATCACGGTTTAATCCTCCCCAAAATCTATCCATAAAATCATCTTCACTTTCTTCTAAAGAGGAATGCAACAAGGTAGTTTGTAAATCATCATAATATTTTGTTACAGTTTCACTACCTTGTTTTAAGTGTTGCAACTTCTTAATCATGTCACGAGTATAATAAGCAGGGACGAAAGTATGTCGCATAGCAAGTTTCAAATCATCCCAAGTAGTAGGTATATAATCAGGGTGTAACCGACAATATTCACTCCACCAAACCAAAGCATAACCAGTGAAAGAACCAACCGCAACCTTAACCTTTTTATGTTCATCGAAATTATGGGAAGCAAATATATTTTTTATGTCGAACTCCCATTCAATATATAAAGCAGGTGTAAAACGGCCATTAAATGGTGGTATAGATACATTAACCTGATCATGTGCATTTGGATGTTTGTGCACCTCTCGTGACGGTTGTGGTATTTGCAAAGGTGGTGGCACGTCTCCCGCGATCGACAAAGCCCATGAATTGACTCTGGATCCTGTCATGATTAGTAGAACAAGAAACAAAACCCAAAAATAATGTTCCTATAACTACTAGGATGTGGTGGTAAAACGCTCACAGTAAAGCAAATATCAATGTCTTACAAGTTCTTACCATGCAGCAGGCGGTGATCGGCAACCAGCGGTGTCAAGTAACTCCGAATATCGAGTAAAGCGATTGCCAGGGGAGCGTACGTATACACGGTGTAGAAATATGTGGAGCTGGGTTGGCTATATATGGTAGCAAAAGATTAGCAATAATCAATTCAAAGATGCAATATTGAATAAACGCTCAACGACGGTACTGTACTGGTCCTAGGCTAGACCGGACTAGAGACGCGAGCCTAGAACACTAATGAGGTCACGGCGTAGCACAACTAGCATCAATGAAGGATACTAAGTAGCTCTTCACAGCAAGATATAAGTGAAGATCACAACGGCAGTGAAGATAATGATGAAAAACAACTGCCAAGCAGGATATACAACAACTTTGTCTCCAACTTTCCTCTGAAAAAGTTTGTGCCGATTTTTTTGATTTTTTTCTCCTTTTTTTCTCTGACTTTTTTTCTCTCTTTTTTTCTCCCCTCTTTCCAAAACAAACTAGATAAGACGCAGATTGGATCAAGCGAAGATGTGAACGATCTCAACTATTATTATGACAATGAATGGTGGGTAGCACGTGGTGGAAATTGATGGATGGGTGGTGGACAGCGGAAGAGATAATGATGCAGCGGCGGCGTGACTAATGTGAACAGAACTCGAAACTCTAAAGGAACTAGACACTAAGACCAGCAACTCGACACGACGATGCAACCGATAATTCAACTATGCAAGCAATGAAAAGAAAATTGCAAAGGCTCAGACTGGCTTGGACCAAGGATGAATAGATCTAACTCTTTTTTGTGGCTTTTTCTTGGACAATAGGTAAGAAAATTAATCTAATCCAGGAAAACTGGAAATTCTCACCGAGCAACCTGAAAACTGATACCACTTGATAGAGGCTAAGGTGTCCCGATCTTTCGATGAGATGATAACTATCGATTTGGTGAAGATGACTTTGACGATCCGACTACAAACGTGCACGACGTTGCGCCTTAGCAATCGCTAAACCAACTCTGAGAGGTTATTGACCACGCCGGAGCACAATCAACCTGACCACGAAGGTCTATTCCTGCAAGCAATCGAAGAACAAGCAAGAATATGATAAAAAGCAATCTGAATATTGCGAGTATATATGAAGTATTGATAAAGGTGGGGATCCGAAAAGTGGTCTTGGTCTGGTCGTTGGACACAAACGAAGCACACGAAGTTGCAATGGCTAACTTTTAACTAAACAAATCCCAAGGAAAAGCTACTAGATGGGTCTACTTATATAGGAGCAAGGGGTGGCGGCCAAGGAGGTGGGAGGATGTCCCAAGGCAGCCTAAAACTAAATCTAGGTCGTACAAGGCCAATGGGCCCAAGTGGAGGTGATGTAACACCTTTGGACTTGTAGTTTGACTTGGATTCTGCTGCAGCATCAGATTGTTTCGTCCACAACTCAACGCTCCGGACGAATTTGAAGGTGATTCCAATTGGGTTGGAAAGTGCACGAAATCTAGTTTCCAACAAAAAAAGAATCACCCAATTCGGAGTCCGTATGAAAAACTTGTGTGCGTTTTGAGTCAGGTACGTCTGTGCAGTCCGAATCTGAATCCAGAACGTGAGAGACTTGGACTCTATCTTCTCTTGGGCCAAAAGTGACGTGAGAGAACTTTTTGGACAGCAAATAAACATCTCTTTCTTCCTTATCTTCATATGTGGATTATACAAATGTCCCATACACCTGCAATTAGACAAAACACAAACGTGTGTGAAGTATTTTTGTTCTGGATAACATAAATAGATTATTGAATAGTTTGCACTAGAAATCACCTGACAAATATGCATATATGCAATATTTTTGGTCATATCCAAGGTAGTCATGTCCTCATCATAGACCATGGCAATTTGATAAAAATTCTATTCACCATGGTAGAAACAATCAGTATACTCTTGTTCATAAGGATAAAAATATTACTTTGCTTCCTATGACTCCTGATTCCATTTTGAAAGATGATCTTAATAGAGCTAATAAAGCAAAACAGGAGAAAACTAAGAGTGAAAATCAGATTGTGGCAAAAGAATTTGAGCAACAAATGCAGCCTAATAATAATAAACAATCTAGTGTTGCTTCTGAAATTAAATTGAAAAGTGCATGTTTACTTGCCACCAAATCTGATATTGATGATCTAGATTTTAGCAAATCTGTTTGCTATGCTTTTGTGTGCAAAGAGGCATTATTTTCATTCGAGGACGTGCCTTCCTCTTTGCCTCCTGCTGTCACTGACATTTTGCAGGAGTTCGCTGACGTCTTTCCACAAGACGTGCCACCGGGATTACCACCTATTCGCGGGATTGAGCATCAAATTGACTTAATTCCCGGTGCATCATTACCCAACCGTGCACCATACCGTACCAATCCAGAGGAGACGAAGGAGATTATGCGTCAAGTACAAGAACTGCTCGACAAAGGTTATATACGCGAATCCCTTAGTCCTTGTGCTGTTCCTATCATTTTAGTGCCGAAAAAGGATGGTACATCGCGTATGTGCGTTGATTGTAGAGGCATTAATAATATTACTATTCGTTATCGTCATCCTATTCCTAGGCTAGATGATATGCTTGATGAATTGAGTGGCTCTACAATATTCTCCAAAGTTGATTTGCGTAGTGGATACCATCAAATTCGTATGAAATTGGGAGATGAATGGAAAACAGCATTTAAAACTAAGTTTGGATTATATGAGTGGTTAGTCATGCCTTTTGGGTTAACTAATGCACCTAGTACTTTCATGAGGTTAATGAACGAAGTTTTACGTGCTTTCATTGGACGATTTGTGGTAGTTTACTTTGATGACATATTGATTTATAGCAAATCTTTGGAGGAACATTTGGAACATTTACGTGCTGTTTTTATTGCTCTACGTGATGCACGTTTGTTTGGTAACCTTGGAAAGTGCACCTTTTGCACCGACCGAGTATCTTTTCTTGGCTATGTTGTTACTCCACAGGGAATTGAAGTTGATAAAGCCAAAATTGAAGCTATTGAGAGTTGGCCACAGCCCAAAACGGTCACACAAGTGAGGAGTTTCCTTGGCCTCGCTGGATTCTATAGGCGTTTTGTGAGAGATTTCAGCACCATTGCTGCACCTCTCAATGAGCTTACAAAGAAAGATGTGCCTTTTCTGTGGGGTACCGCACAGGAAGAAGCCTTCTCGGTATTGAAAGATAAGTTGACACATGCTCCTTTACTCCAACTTCCTGATTTTAATAAGACTTTTGAGCTTGAATGTGATGCTAGTGGAATTGGATTAGGAGGTGTGTTATTACAAGATGGCAAACCTGTTGCATACTTTTCTGAAAAATTGAGTGGTCCTAGTCTGAATTATTCTACTTATGATAAAGAATTATATGCTCTTGTTCGGACTTTAGAAACATGGCAACATTATTTATGGCCCAAAGAATTTGTTATACATTCTGATCATGAATCTTTGAAACATATTAAAAGTCAAGCTAAACTGAATCGTAGACATGCTAAATGGGTTGAATTCATTGAGACTTTCCCTTATGTCATTAAACACAAGAAGGGAAAAGAAAATGTTATTGCTGATGCATTGTCTCGTCGCTATACTATGCTTTCACAACTTGACTTCAAAATATTTGGTTTGGAGACCATCAAAGATCAATATGTGCATGATGCTGATTTTAAAGATGTAATGCAGAATTGTAAAGAAGGAAGAATGTGGAACAAGTTTGTCGTTAACGATGGATTTGTGTTTCGTGCTAACAAGCTATGCATTCCAGCTAGCTCCGTTCGTCTTTTGCTGTTGCAGGAGGCGCATGGGGGAGGATTAATGGGACACTTTGGCGTGAAGAAGACGGAGGACGTACTTGCTACACATTTCTTTTGGCCAAAGATGAGACGGGATGTTGAGCGTTTTGTTGCGCGCTGCACTACATGTCAAAAAGCTAAGTCACGACTCAATCCTCATGGTTTATATATGCCTTTGCCTGTACCTAGTGTTCCTTGGGAGGATATATCTATGGACTTTGTTTTAGGTTTACCTCGAACAAAGAAGGGGAGGGATAGCATATTTGTTGTCGTGGATAGATTCTCGAAAATGGCACACTTTATACCATGTCATAAAAGCGATGATGCTGTTAATGTTGCTGATTTGTTCTTTCGTGAAATTATTCGCTTGCATGGTGTGCCAAATACTATTGTTTCAGATCGTGATACTAAATTTCTTAGCCACTTTTGGAGATGTTTATGGGCTAAGTTGGGGACTAAACTGCTATTTAGTACTACTTGTCACCCCCAAACTGATGGACAAACTGAAGTAGTCAATAGAACATTGTCTACTATGCTTAGGGCTGTTTTGAAGAATAATAAGAAAATGTGGGAAGAATGCTTGCCTCATATTGAATTTGCTTATAATCGTTCATTGCATTCTACTACTAAGATGTGCCCTTTTGAAATTGTGTATGGTTTCCTACCTCGTGCACCTATTGATTTGTTGCCTCTTCCATCTTCGGAGAAGGTTAATTTTGATGCTAAAGAACGTTCTGAATTGATTTTAAAAATGCATGAGTTAACTAAGGAAAACATTGAGCGTATGAATGCTAAATATAAACTTGCTGGAGATAAGGGTAGAAAACATGTTGTGTTTGCACCTGGAGATCTTGTTTGGTTACATTTGCGTAAAGATAGATTTCCTAATTTGCGCAAATCAAAGCTAATGCCACGTGCTGATGGTCCCTTTAAGGTGTTAGAGAAAATAAATGATAATGCGTATAAACTTGAGCTGCCTGCAGATTTTGGGGTTAGTCCCACTTTTAACATTGCAGATTTGAAGCCTTATTTGGGTGAGGAAAATGAGCTTCCGTCGAGGACGACTTCATTTCAAGAAGGGGAGGATGATGAGGACATCAATACCATTGTTACACCCACAGCCCCAGCCCCTACTGCTACATATACTGGACCAATTACTAGAGCTCGCGCACGCCAATTAAATTATCAGGTACTTTCGTTTCTTGGTAATGATTCTAATGTTCATGAGAATATGATGCTGCCTAAATTGGATACATTTGTTTTGCTTACAAATGAAGGGCCTAGCTTGGAGAAGGATGGACATTGGAGCAAGAGCAAGCATGGAGATGATGCCATGCGCAAGGGGAACCAGAACGGAGTTACAAGTGATGATTTCAGGACTTTGAAGCCACCATAAGAGTGCATGAAGCCTTGGACGAAATATACAAGATGCCACTTCATAAATTTCGTCCAGAGGCTATTATAGGTGCTGGGTCACCCTTTTATTGGGCCAGGCCCATGTAATTTCGAAATACATAAGTATAGGCTATTTTTAGAGTCCGTATGTGTGGGGAAATAAGAGATAGGGTTGATTTCGGACCCCTCCACCAAGGGCCACGAAATTCCCCCTCTCTTCCTCCATATATACAGCCCTTAGGGCACCGTTTAGACTTTGGGTTTTGTTTAGATTAAAAGTTCGCCATAGCTGCAACTTCGCGTACTTCGTTTGTGTTCAACGACCAGACAAAGGCGTCACAGAACCCCACCTTGATCAATAAAGCTTTCATCTTATATTCGCAATATCCTGATTGCAATCTCAGTTTCTTGCTTGTTCTTCATTTGCTCGCAGGAAACAGACCCTCGTGGTCAGGTTGATCGTGCTCCGGCGTGGTCAATAACCTCTCGGAGTTGGTTTAGCGATTGCTAAGGCGCGACGTCCTCGCACGTTCGTAGTCGGATCGTCAAAGTCGACTTCCACCAAAGCGATATCCATCATCTCATCGAAAGACGGGACACCTTTGCCTCTATCACCTTCTGGGCCTGCAAAGAGCTCTTCTTCATCCATGGCATCAACGGGGCAAACACATGATATTATTTGTCGACGTTGCAAGGGTGGAGGTCATTATGCGGGAGAATGCCCCTCTAAGCGTGTGATGATTGTTACTGAGGATGGTGGGTATGAGTCCGCTAGTGACTATGATGAGGAGACTTTTGCTCTTATTACACGTGACGAACACGGTGGAGACGATTCTGATCATGAGACGCAATACATGGCTCCTGAAGATGCTGACAGGTATGAATGTTTAGTTGCTCAACGTGTTTTGAGTGTGCAGGTTACACAAGCTGAGCAAAATCAGAGGCATAATTTGTTCCATACAAAGGGAGTTGTGAAGGAACGTTCTGTTCGCGTGATCATAGATGGAGGGAGTTGCAACAACTTGGCTAGCATGGAGATGGTGGAGAAGCTATCTCTCACCACAAGACCACATCCACATCCTTACTACATCCAATGGTTCAACAACAGCGGCAAGGTTAAGGTAACACGTACTGTTCGTGTGCATTTTAGTATCTCTACATATGCTGATTATGTTGATTGTGATGTGGTACCTATGCAAGCATGTTCCTTATTACTTGGTAGACCATGGCAATTTGATAAAAATTCTATTCACCATGGTAGAAACAATCAGTATACTCTTATTCATAAGGATAAAAATATTACTTTGCTTCCTATGACTCCTGATTCCATTTTGAAAGATGATCTTAATAGAGCTAATAAAGCAAAACAGGAGAAAACTAAGAGTGAAAATTAGATTGTGGCAAAAGAACTTGAGCAACAAATGCAGCCTAATAATAATAAACAATCTAGTGTTGCTTCTGAAATTAAATTGAAAAGTGCATGTTTACTTGCCACCAAATCTGATATTGATGATCTAGATTTTAGCAAATCTGTTTGCTATGCTTTTGTGTGCAAAGAGGCATTATTTTCATTCGAGGACGTGCCTTCCTCTTTGCCTCCTGCTGTCACTAACATTTTGCAGGAGTTCGCTGACGTCTTTCCACAAGACGTGCCACCGGGATTACCACCTATTCGCGGGATTGAGCATCAAATTGACTTAATTCCCGGTGCATCATTACCCAACCGTGCACCATACCGTACCAATCCAGAGGAGACGAAGGAGATTATGCGTCAAGTACAAGAACTGCTCGACAAAGGTTATATACGCGAATCCCTTAGTCCTTGTGCTGTTCCTATCATTTTAGTGCCGAAAAAGGATGGTACGTCGCGTATGTGCGTTGATTGTAGAGGCATTAATAATATTACTATTCTTTATCGTCATCCCATTCCTAGGATAGATGATATGCTTGATGAATTGAGTGGCTCTACAATATTCTCCAAAGTTGATTTGCGTAGTGGATACCATCAAATTCGTATGAAATTGGGAGATGAATGGAAAACAGCATTTAAAACTAAGTTTGGATTATATGAGTGGTTAGTCATGCCTTTTGGGTTAACTAATGCACCTAGTACTTTCATGAGGTTAATGAACGAAGTTTTACGTGCTTTCATTGGACGATTTGTGGTAGTTTACTTTGATGACATATTGATTTATAGCAAATCTTTGGAGGAACATTTGGAACATTTACGTGCTGTTTTTATTGCTCTACGTGATGCACGTTTGTTTGGTAACCTTGGAAAGTGCACCTTTTGCACCGACCGAGTATCTTTTCTTGGCTATGTTGTTACTCCACAGGGAATTGAAGTTGATAAAGCCAAGATTGAAGCTATTGAGAGTTGGCCACAGCCCAAAACGGTCACACAAGTGAGGAGTTTCCTTGGCCTCGCTGGATTCTATAGGCGTTTTGTGAGAGATTTCAGCACCATTGCTGCACCTCTCAATGAGCTTACAAAGAAAGATGTGCCTTTTCTGTGGGGTACCGCACAGGAAGAAGCCTTCTCGGTATTGAAAGATAAGTTGACACATGCTCCTTTACTCCAACTTCCTGATTTTAATAAGACTTTTGAGCTTGAATGTGATGCTAGTGGAATTGGATTAGGAGGTGTGTTATTACAAGATGGCAAACCTGTTGCATACTTTTCTGAAAAATTGAGTGGGCCTAGTCTGAATTATTCTACTTATGATAAAGAATTATATGCTCTTGTTCGGACTTTAGAAACATGGCAACATTATTTATGGCCCAAAGAATTTGTTATACATTCTGATCATGAATCTTTGAAACATATTAAAAGTCAAGCTAAACTGAATCGTAGACATGCTAAATGGGTTGAATTCATTGAGACTTTCCCTTATGTCATTAAACACAAGAAGGGAAAAGAAAATGTTATTGCTGATGCATTGTCTCGTCGCTATACTATGCTTTCACAACTTGACTTCAAAATATTTGGTTTGGAGACCATCAAAGATCAATATGTGCATGATGCTGATTTTAAAGATGTAATGCAGAATTGTAAAGAAGGAAGAATGTGGAACAAGTTTGTCGTTAACGATGGATTTGTGTTTCATGCTAACAAGCTATGCATTCCAGCTAGCTCCGTTCGTCTTTTGCTGTTGCAGGAGGCGCATGGGGGAGGATTAATGGGACACTTTGGCGTGAAGAAGAGGGAGGGCGTACTTGCTACACATTTCTTTTGGCCAAAGATGAGACGGGATGTTGAGCGTTTTGTTGCTCGCTGCACTACATGTCAAAAAGCTAAGTCACGACTCAATCCTCATGGTTTATATATGCCTTTGCCTGTACCTAGTGTTCCTTGGGAGGATATATCTATGGACTTTGTTTTAGGTTTACCTCGAACAAAGAAGGGGAGGGATAGCATATTTGTTGTCGTGGATAGATTCTCGAAAATGGCACACTTTATACCATGTCATAAAAGCGATGATGCTGTTAATGTTGCTGATTTGTTCTTTCGTGAAATTATTCGCTTGCATGGTGTGCCAAATACTATTGTTTCAGATCGTGATACTAAATTTCTTAGCCACTTTTGGAGATGTTTATGGGCTAAGTTGGGGACTAAACTGCTATTTAGTACTACTTGTCACCCCCAAACCGATGGACAAACTGAAGTAGTCAATAGAACATTGTCTACTATGCTTAGGGCTGTTTTGAAGAATAATAAGAAAATGTGGGAAGAATGCTTGCCTCATATTGAATTTGCTTATAATCGTTCATTGCATTCTACTACTAAGATGTGCCCTTTTGAAATTGTGTATGGTTTCCTACCTCGTGCACCTATTGATTTGTTGCCTCTTCCATCTTCGGAGAAGGTTAATTTTGATGCTAAAGAACGTTCTGAATTGATTTTAAAAATGCATGAGTTAACTAAGGAAAACATTGAGCGTATGAATGCTAAATATAAAGTTGCTGGAGATAAGGGTAGAAAACATGTTGTGTTTGCACCTGGAGATCTTGTTTGGTTACATTTGCGTAAAGATAGATTTCCTAATTTGCGCAAATCAAAGCTAATGCCACGTGCTGATGGTCCCTTTAAGGTGTTAGAGAAAATAAATGATAATGCATATAAACTTGAGCTGCCTGCAGATTTTGGGGTTAGTCCCACTTTTAACATTGCAGATTTGAAGCCTTATTTGGGTGAGGAAAATGAGCTTCCGTCGAGGACGACTTCATTTCAAGAAGGGGAGGATGATGAGGACATCAATACCATTGTTACACCCACAGCCCCTACTGCTACATATACTGGACCAATTACTAGAGCTCGCGCACGCCAATTAAATTATCAGGTACTTTCGTTTCTTGGTAATGATTCTAATGTTCATGAGAATATGATGCTGCCTAAATTGGATACATTTGTTTTGCTTACAAATGAAGGGCCTAGCTTGGAGAAGGATGGACATTGGAGCAAGAGCAAGCATGGAGATGATGCCATGCGCAAGGGGAACCAGAACGGAGTTACAAGTGATGATTTCAGGACTTTGAAGCCACCATAAGAGTGCATGAAGCCTTGGACGAAATATACAAGATGCCACTTCATAAATTTCGTCCAGAGGCTATTATAGGTGCTGCGTCACCTTTTTATTGGGCCAGGCCCATGTAATTTCGAAATACATAAGTATAGGCTATTTTTAGAGTCCGTATGTGTGGGGAAACAAGAGATAGGGTTGATTTCGGACCCCTCCACCAAGGGCCACGAAATTCCCCCTCTCTTCCTCCATATATACAGCCCTTAGGGCACCGTTTAGACTTTGGGTTTTGTTTAGATTAAAAGTTCGCCATAGCTGCAACTTCGCGTACTTCGTTTGTGTTCAACGACCAGACAAAGGCGTCACAGAACCCCACCTTGATCAATAAAGCTTTCATCTTATAATCGCATTATCCAGATTGCAATCTTAGTTTCTTGCTTGTTCTTCGTTTGCTCGCAGGAAACAGACCCTCGTGGTCAGGTTGATCGTGCTCCGGCGTGGTCAATAACCTCTCGGAGTTGGTTTAGCGATTGCTAAGGCGCGACGTCCTCACACGTTCGTAGTCGGATCGTCAAAGTCGACTTCCACCAAAGCGATTTCCATCATCTCATCGAAAGACGGGACACCTTTGCCTCTATCAGAATGGCATGCTGTAACTCACGCGCGTGAAAGCCAAGAACAAAAGGGAATTCCTGGCATCGGTCAATATATATGTGGAAACGATATCTCCTCTATAGAGGACAAGAAATTTTGGGGCAATCAGGCAAAAAGCGCACGAGAAAATGAAGTACTTTCAAGTACTGCCATAGAATGGCGAGATGTTCACTAAACCGTCATAGTTTTGTCATTCGGAGTCCGTGTTGGACCCACAAGTACTCAAACGGCTCGCGGCGAGCGCGCGAATCCAGAAAATACTCCCGCTTGTGCCAGGAGGCCTGGAGTGCCCTCAAATACGGCCTTAAGAAGGACTTTTTGGCCCTGAAAGTCAAAGAACATCATTCGTTGCTGTTTTTAAGACAATTTCTGAACCCATTGGCACTTCCTTTTGAAGGAAATTCGAGAGATTATGTTGCTTATAGACATTAGGCCCCCTGGTAGGGACAAACGTACCATTCTGCAGATGCTCTATGATCCGGGCAATCTCATTTGGCCGTAAGTTGAAGAAAATCCAGCGGCTATATGCCTTATTCTCCTTGTTTTTGCCGGATGGCATGCTGTAACTCACGCGCGGGAAAGCCAAGAACAAAAGGGCATTCCTAGCATTGGTCAATATATATGTGGAAACGATATCTCCTCTATAGAGGACAAGAAATTTTGGGGCAATCAGGCAAAAAGCGCACGAGAAAATGAAGTACTTTCAAGGACTGCCATAGAATGGAGAGATGTTCACTAAAACAGTCATAATTTTGTCATTTGGAGTCCGTGTTGGACCCACAAGAACTCAAACTGCTCGTGGCGAGCGCGAGAATCCGGAAAATACGCCCCGCTTGCGCTAGGAGTCCTGGAGTGCCCTCAAATACGGCCTTAAGCAGGACTTTTTGGCCCTGAAAGTCAAACAACATCATTCGTCGTTGTTTTTCAGACAAGTTTCTGAACCCATTGGCACTTCCTTTCGAAGGAAATTCGAGAGATTATGTTGCTTATAGCCATTAGCCCCCCTGGTAGGGACAAACGTACCTTTCTGCAGATGCTCTATGATCCGGGCAATCTCATTTGGCCGTAAATTGAAGAAAATCCAGCGGCTATATGCGTTATTCTCCTTGTTTTCGCCGGATGGCATGCTGTAACTCACATGCGTGAAAGTCAAGAACAAAAGGGCATACCTGGCATTGGTCAATATATATGTGGAAACGATATCTCCTCTATAGAGGACAAGAAATTTTGGGGCAATCAGGCAAAAAGCGCACGAGAAAATGAAGTACTTTCAAGGACTGCCATAGAATGGAGAGATGTTCACTAAAACGGTCATAATTTTGTCATTCAGAGTCCGTGTCAGACCCACAAGTAAACAAACTGCTCGCGGCGAGCGCGTGAATCCAGAAAATACTCCCCGCTTGTGCTAGGAGGCCTGGAGTACCTTCAAATTCAGCCTTAAGCAGGACTTTTTGGCCCTGAATGTCAAAGAACACCATTCGTTGCTGCTTTTCAGACAAGTTTCTGAACCCATTGGCACTTCCTTTTGAAGGAAAATCGAGAGATTATGTTGCTTATAAACATTAGCCCCCCTGGTAGGGACAAACATACCTTTCTGCAGATGCTCTATTATCCGGACAATCTCATTTGGCCGTAAATTGAAGAAAATCCAGCGGCTATATGCCTTATTCTCCTTGTTTTCGCCGGATGGCATGCTGTAACTCATGCGCGTGAAAGCCAAGAACAAAAGGGCATTCCTGGCATCGGTCAATATATATGTGGAAACCATATATCCTCTATAGAGGACAAGAAATTTTGGGGCAATCAGGCAAAAAGCGCACGAGAAAATGAAGTACTTTCAAGGACTGCCATAGAATGGAGAGATGTTCACTAAAACGGTCATAATTTTGTCATTTGGAGTCCGTGTCGGACGCACAAGAACTCAAACTGCTCGCGGCGAGCGCGAGAATCCAAAAAATACTCCCCGCTTGCGCCAGGAGGCCTGGAGTGGCCTCAAATACGGCCTTAAGCAGGACTTTTTGGCCCTGAAAGTCAAAGAACATCATTCATCGCTGTTTTTTAGACAATTTATGAACCCATTGGCACTTACTTTTGAAGGAAATTCGAGAGATTATCTTGCTTGTAGACATTAGCCCCCTTGGTAGGGACAAACGTACCTTTCTGCAGATGCTCTATGATCCGGGAAATCTCATTTGGCCGTAAATTGAAGAAAATCCTGCGGCTATATGCGTTATTCTCCTTATTTTCGCCGGATGGCATGCTGTAACTCACGCGCGTGAAAGCCAAGAACAAAAGGGCATTCCTGGCATCCCTCAATATATATGTGGAAACGATATCTCCTCTGTTGAGGACAAGCAATTTTGCGGCAATCAGGCAAAAACGCACGAGAAAATGAAGTACTTTCAAGGACTGCCCTAGAATGGAGAGATGTTCACTAAGACGGTCATAATTTTGTCATTCGAAATCTGTGTCGGACCCACAAGTACTCAAACGGCTCGCGGCGAGCGCGCGAATGCAGAAAATACTCCCCGCTTGCGCCAAGAGGCCCGGAGTGCCCTCAAATACGGCCTTAAGCAGGACTTTTTGGCCCTGAAAGTCAAAGAACATCATTCATCGCTGTTTTTTAGACAATTTATGAACCCATTGGCACTTACTTTTGAAGGAAATTCGAGAGATTATCTTGCTTGTAGACATTAGCCCCCCTGGTAGGGACAAACGTACCTTTCTGCAGATGCTCTATGATCCGGGAAATCTCATTTGGCCGTAAATTGAAGAAAATCCAGCGGCTATATGCGTTATTCTCCTTATTTTCGCCGGATGGCATGCTGTAACTCACGCGCGTGAAAGCCAAGAACAAAAGGGCATTCCTGGCATCGGTCAATATATATGTGGAAACGATATCTCCTCTGTAGAGGACAAGCAATTTTGGGGCAATCAGGCAAAAAACGCACGAGAAAATGAAGTACTTTCAAGGACTGCCCTAGAATGGAGAGATGTTCACTAAGACGGTCATAATTTTGTCATTCGAAGTCTGTGTCGGACCCACAAGTACTCAAACGGCTCGCGGCGAGCGCGCGAATGCAGAAAATACTCCCCGCTTGCGCCAAGAGGCCCGGAGTGCCCTCAAATACGGCCTTAAGCAGGACTTTTTGGCCCTGAAAGTCAAAGAACATCATTCGTCGCTGTTTTTCAGACAATTTCTGAACCCATTGGCACTTCCTTTTGAAGGAAATTCGAGAGATTATGTTGCTTATAGACATTAGCCCCCATGGTAGGGACAAACGTACCTTTCTGCAGATGCTCCATGATCCGGGCAATCTCATTTGGCCGTAAATTGAAGAAAATCCAGCGGCTATATGCGTTATTCTCCTTATTTTCGCCGGATGTCATGCTTTAACTCACGCGCGTGAAAGCCAAGAACAAAAGGGCATTCCTGGCATCGGTCAATATATATGTGGAAACGATATCTCCTCCGTAGAGGATAAGAAATTTTGGGGCAATTAGGCAAAAAGCACACGAGAAAATGAAGTACTTTCAAGGACTGCCATAGAATGGACAGATGTTCACTAAAACGGTCATAATTTTGTCATTCGGTGTCTGTGTTGGACCCAGAAGTACTCAAACTACTCGCGGCGGGCGCGCGAATCCAGAAAATACTCCCCGCTTGCGCCAGGAGGCCTGGAGTGCCCTCAAATACGGCCTTAAGAAGGACCTTTTGGCCCTGAAAGTCAAAGAACATCATTCGTCGTTGTTTTTTAGACAAGTTTCTAAACGCATTGCCACTTTCTTTTGAAGGAAATTCGAGAGATTATTTTGCTTATAGACATTAGCCCCCCTTGTAGGGACAAACGTACAATTATGCAGATGCTCTATTGATGAGGACATGACTACCTTGGATATGACCAAAAATATTGCATATATGCATATTTGTCAGGTGATTTCTAGTGCAAACTATTCAATAATCTATTTATGTTATCCAGAACAAAAATACTTCACACACTTTTGTGTTTTGTCTAATTGCAGGTGTATGGGACATTTATACAATCCATATATGAAGATAAGGAAGAAAGAGATGTTTATTTGCTGTCCAAAAAGTTCTCTCACGTCACTTTTGGCCCAAGAGAAGATAGAGTCCAAGTCTCTCACGTTCTGGATTCAGATTCGGACTGCACAGACATACCTGACTCAAAACGCACACAAGTTTTTCATACGGACTCCGAATTGGGTGATTCTTCTTTTGTTGGAAACTAGATTTCATGCACTTTCCAACCCAATTGGAATCACCTTCAAATTCGTCCGGAGCGTTGAGTTGTGGACGAAACAATCTGATGCTGCAGTAGAATCCGAGTCAAACTACAAGTCCAAAGGTGTTACATCACCTCCACTTGGGCCCATTGGCCTTGTACGACCTAGATTTAGTTTTAGGCTGCCTTGGGACGTCCTCCCACCTCCTTGGCCGCCACCCCTTGCTCCTATATAAGTAGATCCATCTAGTAGTTTTTCCTTGGGATTTATTTAGTTAAATGTTAGCCATTGCAACTTCGTGTGCTTCGTTTGTGTCCAACGACCAGACCAAGACCACTTTTTGGATCCCCACCTTTATCAATACTTCATATATACTCGCAATATTCAGATTGCTATTTATCATATTCTTGCTTGTTCTTCGATTGCTTGCAGGAATAGACCTTCGTGGTCAGGTTGATTGTGCTCCGGCGTGGTCAATAACCTCTCAGAGTTGGTTTAGCGATTGCTAAGGCGCAACGTCGTGCACGTTTGTAGTCAGATCGTCAAAGTCATCTTCACCAAATCGATAGTTATCATCTCATCGAAAGATCGGGACACCTTTGCCCTCATCAAGTGGTATCAGTGTTCAGGTTGCTCGGTGAGATTTTACAGTTTTTCATAGTTTAGATCGCATCTGTCATTCATACCTACAGTCCATGATAAAGCCACAAAAAAAAGTTAGATCTGTTCATCCTTTATCCAAGCCAGTCTGAGCCTTTGCAATTTTCTATTCATTGCTTGCATAGTTGAATTATCGGTTGCATCGTCGTGTCAGTTGCTGGTCTTAGTGTCTAGTTCCTTTAGAGTTTCGAGTTCTGTTCACATTAGTCACGCCGCCGCTGCATCATTATCTCTTCCGCTGTCCACCACCCATCCATCAATTTCCACCACGTGCTACCCACCATTCATTGTCATAATAATAGTTGAGATCGTTCACATCTTCACTTGATCCAATCTGCATCTTATCTAGTTTGTTTTGGAAAGAGGGAGAAAAAAAAGAGAGAAAAAAAACGAGAGAAAAAAAACGAGAGAAAAAAAAAGAGAAAAAAAAGTCAGAGAAAAAAAAGGAGAAAAAAAAATCAAAAAAATCGGCACAAACTTTTTCAGAGGAAAGTTGGAGACAAAGTTGTTGTATATCCTGCTTGGCAGTTGTTTTTCATCATTATCTTCACTGCCGTTGTGATCTTCACTTATATCTTGCTGTCAAGAGCTACTTAGTATCCTTCATTGATGCTAGTTGTGCTACGCCGTGACCTCATTAGTGTTCTAGGCTCGCGTCTCTAGTCCGGTCTAGCCTAGGACCAGCACAGTACCGTCGTTGAGCGTTTATTCAACATTGCATCTTTGAATTGATTATTGCTAATCTTTTGCTACCATATATAGCCAACCCAGCTCCACATATTTCTACACCGTGTATACGTACGCTCCCCTGGCAATCGCTTTCCTCAATATTCGGAGTTACTTGACACCGCTGGTTGCCGATCACCGCCTGCTGCATGGTAAGAACTTGTAAGACATTGATATTTGCTTTACTGTGAGCATTTTACCACCACATCCTAGTAGTTATAGGAACATTATTTTTGGGTTTTGTTTCTTGTTCTACTAATCATGACAGGATCCAGAGTCAATTCATGGGCTTTGTCGATCGCGGGAGACGTGCCACCACCTTTGCAAATACCACAACCGTCACGAGAGGTGCACAAACATCCAAATGCACATGATCAGGTTAATGTATCTATACCACCATTTAATGGCCGTTTTAAACCTGCTTTATATATTGAATGGGAGTTCGACATAAAAAATATATTTGCTTCCCATAATTTCGATGAACATAAAAAGGTTAAGGTTGCGGTTGGTTCTTTCACTGGTTATGCTTTGGTTTGGTGGAGTGAATATTGTCGGTTACACCCTGATTATATACCTACTACTTGGGATGATTTGAAACTTGCCATGCGACATACTTTCGTCCCTGCTTATTATACTCGTGACATGATTAAGAAGTTGCAACACTTAAAACAAGGTAGTGAAACTGTAACAAAATATTATGATGATTTACAAACTACCTTGTTGCATTCCTCTTTAGAAGAAAGTGAAGATGATTTTATGGATAGATTTTGGGGAGGATTAAACTGTGATATTCAAGAGATACTAATTCATGAAGAGTGTTATCCTATGGACCATTTGTTTCATCTTGCTTGCAAAGCTGAACAGGAAATAAAACGACGTGTTGGCCATGAGGAGAACAAGCGCACGGTGCACATTCCAAGAGTTGATATGATTGTTCCTTCAACTACTAGGCATACTATGACAACCACATCCGTTGTTGTCAGGACTACATCACCTCCACCATGTGACACATCGCCCCCGAGAGTGGCTACATCATCTGAGTTGATCATAAGAGGTAATGACAAAGGTACTGATCTTCCATCTCTACATGAGAATGATGAATGCCTTGTCAATTTGAATGCACCATCTGATGAGCTACCCACTACTTTGATCACACCACCTATTTTAGAGGACTACGTTGATAATTTGACTTTGCCATGTGATCAAACAACTGAAATACCAAAAATTTTGAGTGCACCCATTGAATTAACTATTGATGCAAAAGAACCAATGTTTAATCATTTTGATATGACCTCTAATCTTGGTGATGATTCCGTGTTGAATGACTTATTGCATGTTTGCTTATTTAAGCATGTTGTAGCATGTAAATTTGATGCAAGTAAGGTTTATTCACCAATGTTGGGATGGTTTAATGATGAACATTGTCAATCTTTTGAAATGAATAAGAGCTTCACTTATTTGTGCAAACTGAGTTGCAATATTTTCATGCCTTCTACTTCTTGTGCTAATTTTTTGGCTTTAGATTTTATGAACTATGCAAGTTACTCATCTATTCATGTGTCATATATGCAAAAATCAAGGGAAGTAAAAATGGATGACATATACATATACAACATGTACACCTTGTCTCTTTTGTTAGCCACATTTCAGATTAAGCAACGCCGAGGACGGCTTTATTTTCAAGAAGGGGAGGATGATGAGGACATGACTACCTTGGATATGATCAAAAATATTGCATACATGCATATTTGTCAGGTGATTTCTAGTGCAAACTATTCAATAATCTATTTATGTTATCCAGAACAAAAATACTTCACACACTTTTGTGTTTTGTCTAATTGCAGGTGTATGGGACATTTATACAATCCATATATGAAGATAAGGAAGAAAGAGATGTTTATTTGCTGTCCAAAAAGTTCTCTCACGTCACTTTTGGCCCAAGAGAAGATAGAGTCCAAGTCTCTCACGTTCTGGATTCAGATTCGGACTGCATAGACATACCTCACTCAAAACGCACACAAGTTTTTCATACGGACTCCGAATTGGGTGATTCTTCTTTTGTTGGAAACTAGATTTCATGCACTTTCCAACCCAATTGGAATCACCTTCAAATTCGTCCGGAGCGTTGAGTTGTGGACGAAACACTCTGATGCTGCAGCAGAATCCGAGTCAAACTACAAGTCCAAAGGTGTTACATCACCTCCACTTGGGCCCATTGGCCTTGTACGACCTAGATTTAGTTTTAGGCTGCCTTGGGACGTCCTCCCACCTCCTTGGCCGCCACCCCTTGCTCCTATATAAGTAGATCCATCTAGTAGTTTTTCCTTGGGATTTGTTTAGTTAAAAGTTAGCCATTGCAACTTCGTGTGCTTCGTTTGTGTCCAACGACCAGACCAAGACCACTTTTCGGATCCCCACCTTTATCAATACTTCATATATACTCGCAATATTCAGATTGCTTTTTATCATATTCTTGCTTGTTCTTCGATTGCTTGCAGGAATAGACCTTCGTGGTCAGGTTGATTGTGCTCCGGCGTGGTCAATAACCTCTCAGAGTTGGTTTAGCGATTGCTAAGGCGCAACGTCGTGCACGTTTGTAGTCGGATCGTCAAAGTCATCTTCACCAAATCGATAGTTATCATCTCATCGAAAGATCGGGACACCTTTGCCCTCATCATCTATGATCCGGGCAATCTCATTTGGCCGTAAATTGAAGAAAATCCAGCGGCTATATGCCTTATTCTCCTTGTTTTCGCCGGACGGCATGTTGTAACTCACGCGCGTGAAAGCCAAGAACAAAAGGGCATTCCTGGCATCGGTCAATACATATGTGCAAAAAATATCTCCTCTATAGAGGACAAGAAATTTTGGGACAATCAGGCCAAAAGCGCACGAGAAAATGAAGTACTTTCAAGTACTGCCATAGAATGGCGAGATGTTCACTAAAACGGTCATAGTTTTGTCATTCGGAGTCCGTGTCGGACCCACAAGTACTCAAACGGCTCGCGGCGAGCGCGCGAATCCAGAAAATACTCCTGCTTGCGCTAGGAGGCCTGGAGTGCCCTCAAATACGGCCTTAAGCAGGACTTTTTGGCCCTGAAAGTCGAAGAACATCATTCGTCGCTGTTTTTCAGACAATTTCTGAACCCATTGGCACTTCCTTTTGAAGGAAATTCGAGAGATTATGTTGCTTATAGACATTAGCCTCCCTGGTAGGGACAAACGTACCTTTCTGCAGATGCTCTATGATCCGGGCAATCTCATTTGGCCATAAATTGAAGAAAATCCAGCGGCTATATGCGTTATTCTCCTTGTTTCCGCCGGATGGCATGCTGTAACTCACACGCGTGAAAGCCAAGAACAAAAGGGCATACCTGGCATCGGTCAATATATATGTGGAAACGATATCTCCTCTATAGAGGACAAGAAATTTTGGGGCAATCAGGCAAAAAGCGCACGAGAAAATGAAGTACTTTCAAGGACAGCCATAGAATGGAGAGATGTTCACTAACACGGTCATAATTTTGTCATTCAAAGTCCGCGTCGGACCCACAAGTACTCAAACGGCTCGCGGCGAGCGCGCGAATCCAGAAAATACTCCCTGCTTGCGCCAGGAGGCGCAGAGTGCCCTCAAATACGGCCTTAAGCAGGACTTTTTGGCCCTGAAAGTCAAAGAACATCATTCGTCGCTGTTTTTCAGACAATTTCTGAACCCATTGGCACTTCCTTTTGAAGGAAATTCGAGAGATTATGTTGCTTATTGACATTAGCCCCCCCTGGTCCGGACAATTGTACCTTTCTGCAGATGCTCTACGATACGGGCAATCTCATTTGGCCGTAAATTGAAGAAAATCCAGCCGCTATATGCGTTATTCTCCTTATTTTCGCCGGATGTGATAGAGGCAAAGGGTGTCCCGATCTTTCGATGAGATGATAACTATCGATTTGGTGAAGATGACTTTGACGATCCGACTACAAACGTGCACGACGTTGCGCCTTAGCAATCGCTAAACCAACTCTGAGAGGTTATTGACCACGCCGGAGCACAATCAACCTGACCACGAAGGTCTATTCCTGCAAGCAATCGAAGAACAAGCAAGAATATGAAAAAAGCAACCTGAATATTGCGAGTATATACGAAGTATTGATAAAGGTGGGGATCCGTAGGCGGTCTTGGTCTGGTCGTTGGACACAAACGAAGTACACGAAGTTGCAATGGCTAACTTTTAACTAAACAAATCCCAAGGAAAAGCTACTAGATGGATCTACTTATATAGGAGCAAGGGGTGGCGGCCAAGGAGGTGGGAGGACGTCCCAAGGCAGCCTAAAACTAAATCTAGGTCGTACAAGGCCAATGGGCCCAAGTGGAGGTGATGTAACACCTTTGGACTTGTAGTTTGACTCGGATTCTGCTGCAGCATCAGATTGTTTCGTCCACAACTCAATGTTCCGGACGAATTTGAAGGTGATTCCAATTGGGTTGGAAAGTGCACGAAATCTAGTTTCCAACAAAAAAAAGAATCACCCAATTCGGAGTCCGTATCAAAAACTTGTGTGCGTTTTGAGTCAGGTACGTCTGTGCAGTCCGAATCTGAATCCAGAACGTGAGGGACTTGGGCTCTATCTTCTCTTGGGCCAAAAGTGACGTGAGAGAACTTTTTGGACAGCAAATAAACATCTCTTTCTTCCTTATCTTCATATGTGAATTGTACAAATGTCCCATACACCTGCAATTAGACAAAACACAAAAGTGTGTGAAGTATTTTTGTTCTGGATAACATAAATAGATTATTGAATAGTTTGCACTAGAAATCACCTGACAAATATGCATGTATGCAATATTTTTGATCATATCCAAGGTAGTCATGTCCTCATCATCCTCCCCTTCTTGAAAATAAAGCCGTCCTCGGCGTTGCTTAATCTGAAATGTGGCTAACAAAAGAGACAAGGTGTACATGTTGTATATGTATATGTCATCCATTTTTACTTCCCTTGATTTTTGCATATATGACACATGAATACATGAGTAACTTGCATAGTTCATAAAATCTAAAGCCAAAAAATTAGCACAAGAAGTAGAAGGCATGAAAATATTGCAACTCAGTTTGCACATATAAGTGAAGCTCTTATTCATTTCAAAAGATTGACAATGTTCATCATTAAACCATCCCAACATTGGTGAATAAACCTTACTTGCATCAAATTTACATGCTACAACATGCTTAAATAAGCAAACATGCAATAAGTCATTCAACACAGAATCATCACCAAGATTAGAGGTCATATCAAAATGATTAAACATTGGTTCTTTTGCATCAATAGTTAATTCAATGGGTGCACTCAAAATTGTTGGTATTTCAGTTGTTTGATCACATGGCAAAGTCAAATTATCAACGTAGTCCTCTAAAATAGGTGGTGTGATCAAAGTAGTGGGTAGCTCATCAGATGGTGCATTCAAATTGACAAGGCATTCATCATTCTCATGTAGAGATGGAAGATCAGTACCTTTGTCATTACCTCTTATGATCAACTCAGATGATGTAGCCACTCTCGGGGGCGATGTGTCACATGGTGGAGGTGATGTAGTCCTGACAACAACGGATGTGGTTGTCATAGTATGCCTAGTAGTTGAAGGAACAATCATATCAACTCTTGGAATGTGCACCGTGCGCTTGTTCTCCTCGTGGCCAACATGTTGTTTTATTTCCTGTTCAGCTTTGCAAGCAAGATGAAACAAATGGTCCATAGGATAACACTCTTCATGAATTAGTATCTCTTGAATATCACGGTTTAATCCTCCCCAAAATCTATCCATAAAATCATCTTCACTTTCTTCTAAAGAGGAATGCAACAAGGTAGTTTGTAAATCATCATAATATTTTGTTACAGTTTCACTACCTTGTTTTAAGTGTTGCAACTTCTTAATCATGTCACGAGTATAATAAGCAGGGACGAAAGTATGTCGCATGGCAAGTTTCAAATCATCCCAAGTAGTAGGTATATAATCAGGGTGTAACCGACAATATTCACTCCACCAAACCAAAGCATAACCAGTGAAAGAACCAACCGCAACCTTAACCTTTTTATGTTCATCGAAATTATGGGAAGCAAATATATTTTTTATGTCGAACTCCCATTCAATATATAAAGCAGGTTTAAAACGGCCATTAAATGGTGGTATAGATACATTAACCTGATCATGTGCATTTGGATGTTTGTGCACCTCTCGTGACGGTTGTGGTATTTGCAAAGGTGGTGGCACGTCTCCCGCGATCGACAAAGCCCATGAATTGACTCTGGATCCTGTCATGATTAGTAGAACAAGAAACAAAACCCAAAAATAATGTTCCTATAACTACTAGGATGTGGTGGTAAAACGCTCACAGTAAAGCAAATATCAATGTCTTACAATTTCTTACCATGCAGCAGGCGGTGATCGGCAACCAGCGGTGTCAAGTAACTCCGAATATTGAGTAAAGCGATTGCCAGGGGAGCGTACGTATACACGGTGTAGAAATATGTGGAGCTGGGTTGGCTATATATGGTAGCAAAAGATTAGCAATAATCAATTCAAAGATGCAATGTTGAATAAACGCTCAACGACGGTACTGTGCTGGTCCTAGGCTAGACCGGACTAGAGACGCGAGCCTAGAACACTAATGAGGTCACGGCGTAGCACAACTAGCATCAATGAAGGATAGTAAGTAGCTCTTGACAGCAAGATATAAGTGAAGATCACAACGGCAGTGAAGATAATGATGAAAAACAACTGCCAAGCAGGATATACAACAACTTTGTCTCCAACTTTCCTCTGAAAAAGTTTGTGCCGATTTTTTTGATTTTTTTTCTCCTTTTTTTTCTCTGACTTTTTTTTTCTCTTTTTTTTTCCCTCTTTTTTTTCTCCCTCTTTCCAAAACAAACTAGATAAGATGCAGATTGGATCAAGTGAAGATGTGAACGATCTCAACTATTATTATGACAATGAATGGTGGGTAGCACGTGGTGGAAATTGATGGATGGGTGGTGGACAGCGGAAGAGATAATGATGCAGCGGCGGCGTGACTAATGTGAACAGAACTCGAAACTCTAAAGGAACTAGACACTAAGACCAGCAACTCGACACGACGATGCAACCGATAATTCAACTATGCAAACAATGAAAAGAAAATTGCAAAGGCTCAGACTGGCTTGGACCAAGGATGAATAGATCTAACTCTTTTTTGTGGCTTTTTCTTGGACAATAGGTAAGAAAATAAATCTAATCTAGGAAAACTGGAAATTCTCACCGAGCAACCTGAAAACTGATACCACTTGATAGAGGCAAAGGGTGTCCCGATCTTTCGATGAGATGATAACTATCGATTTGGTGAAGATGACTTTGATGATCCGACTACAAACGTGCACGACGTTGCGCCTTAGCAATCGCTAAACCAACTCTGAGAGGTTATTGACCACGCCGGAGCACAATCAACCTGACCACGAAGGTCTATTCCTGCAAGCAATCGAAGAACAAGCAAGAATATGAAAAAAGCAATCTGAATATTGATGAGGACATCAATACCATTGTTACACCCACAGCCCCTACTGCTACATATACTGGACCAATTACTAGAGCTCGCGCACGCCAATTAAATTATCAGGTACTTTCGTTTCTTGGTAATGATTCTAATGTTCATGAGAATATGATGCTGCCTAAATTGGATACATTTGTTTTGCTTACAAATGAAGGGCCTAGCTTGGAGAAGGATGGACATTGGAGCAAGAGCAAGCATGGAGAAGATGCCATGCACAAGGGGAACCAGAACGGAGTTACAAGTGATGATTTCAGGACTTTGAAGCCACCATAAGAGTGCATGAAGCCTTGGACGAAATATACAAGATGCCACTTCATAAATTTCGTCCAGAGGCTATTATAGGTGCTGCGTCACCTTATTATTGGGCCAGGCCCATGTAATTTCGAAATACATAAGTATAGGCTATTTTTAGAGTCCGTATGTGTGGGGAAACAAGAGATAGGGTTGATTTCGGACCCCTCCACCAAGGGCCACGAAATTCCCCCTCTCTTCCTCCATATATACAGCCCTTAGGGCACCGTTTAGACTTTGGGTTTTGTTTAGATTAAAAGTTCGCCATAGCTGCAACTTCGCGTACTTCGTTTGTGTTCAACGACCAGACAAAGGCGTCACAGAACCCCACCTTGATCAATAAAGCTTTCATCTTATATTCGCAATATCCAGATTGCAATCTTAGTTTCTTGCTTGTTCTTCGTTTGCTCGCAGGAAACAGACCCTCGTGGTCAGGTTGATCGTGCTCCGGCGTGGTCAATAACCTCTCGGAGTTGGTTTAGCGATTGCTAAGGCGCGACGTCCTCGCACGTTCGTAGTCGGATCGTCAAAGTCGACTTCCACCAAAGCGATATCCATCATCTCATCGAAAGACGGGACACCTTTGCCTCTATCAAGTGGTATCAGATTTCCAGGTTGCTCGGTGAGATTTTCCAGTTTTTCGTAGTTTAGATCGAGTCTGTTCTTCATACCTATAGTCCACGAAAAAGCCACAAAAAAAATTTAGGGTTAGTTCATCATATCCGAACCAATCTGAGCCTTTGCATAATCTTTTTAGGGTTTTGCTTTGTTGAATTTGCGGTTGCATCGTCGGTCTAGTTGCTGGTCTTAGAGTCTAGTCTTTTAGAGTTTCGAGTTCTGGTCATAAGTTGTCACGCCGCCGCTGCACCATCATCATCGCCCCTGCCATCTACCACCACCACTCCGAATCCGTATCCATATACCACCACCAATCCGTGTCCATATACCACCACCGATCCATATCCATATACTACCACCGCTACCACCACCGCTGCCATATACCACCACCATATATCCACCACCAATCCGAGTTCCTTGCTTATTAGGTTTGTTTTCGGGATCCATCTAGTTTCCGATTCGTGTTTCCTTGCCGGAGTAGGTTTCGGAAAAAAAAAGAGTCCGGAAACCACGCTCCGTTTAGGCCCAAAATTTTTCGAAAACGCATTTTTCGAAAAATTTTCTGGCTATCCTATTTTTAGGTGTTTCTGAGTGTTTTGAGACCGGTGCCATTATAGGAAGTTTTTTTTGACCCGTTTCCAGTTTTTGGGTCCGGGCAGTCGAAAAAACGAAAAAAAAAATTGGTCAAAAAAATTTCGTGCCCATCCTGTCAGTTTGACCTAGGAAGAGTTTTGAGACACTCGCCATTATAGTGATTTTTTTCGCAAAAAAAAAAAAAAAAAAAAGAGCAGCGCAAAAAAAAAAAGAGCGCAAAAAAAAAAGAGCGAAAAAAAAATCCAGAGTGTGCTTTTCCCTTGTTTACGTGCAGCGCCGTGATTTTGTGAGTGTTCTAGGCTCGCGTCTCTAGCACGGTCTAGCCTAGGACCAGCACAGTACCGTCGTTGAGCGTTTATTCAACTTTGCATCTCTGAATTGATTATTGCTGATCCTTTTTGCTACCATATTATAAGCCTTCCCAGCTCCACATACATCTACGTCGTGCGTTTGACTCTCCCTGGTACTCGCTCTATCCAAGCTTTGAGAGTTTTTGACTACAACGGTTGCCGATCACCGCCTGCTGCTGGGTAAGAACTGGTAAGAATTTGAGTTTTGCTTGACGGATTTGTGACACCCACCACCACCACTTGTTCGTAGTCTGTAGGATCATATTCTTGTGTGTTTCTATTGCTGCTAACCATGCCAGGATCACAAGCCGACGTGACTGACTGGGAGAATTTATCGAACAAGGAGCTTCATGATAAGTTTCAGCAAATGATGAGTGGACAGGTGCAAGATGTGCTAAAAAGATTTGAAGAGGCCATGGAGAAGATAGATGGCATGGAGAAGACGTTCGAAACAAAGCTCGATAACAAATTTAATGAATTGCTCGCGCGTCTTCCACCACCACCACCCGCTGCACCTAACGCACCTCTCCAACAACAACAACAACAACAACAACGCATCCTTTCGAATCAGTATGGACGAGCGAGGCGTGTTCCTATTGAGGATGGCCAAACTTCTGGTGCTGTTGTTCATGTTGTTGATGCTTCTTTCGCCCCTGCTACTGCTGCTGCTGGTACCCAGGAGGATGTTGAGTATGCGGGCGATTATGAGGATGAGGTTGATCAAAATCAGCACTACGTGCAGCCACCAGCACCACCACCACCAGGTCGACCTCAGGTATATATACGTAATGGTAGGCCTGCACCACCACCTCAGGTACGAGATGATGTCCATATTCCTAAACTGAAATTGAATATTCCACCATTTGAGGGTAGATATGTTCCTGATATATATCTTACTTGGGAGTTAGAAACTGAACAACGTTTTACATGTTTACAATATCCCGAGGAGAGACGGGTTGCTGCTGCTGTTTGTGCTTTCACTAGTTTTGCATGTGTATGGTGGTCTGAACATTGTAGATTATATCCTATTCCCGCTACTTGGGCTGCTTTGAAAACTGCTATGCGTACTCGTTGGGTTCCACCATATTATCAACGTGAATTGCTTCAAAAATTACAGCGCTTAAGACAAGGAAAAAATTCTGTAGAAGAATATTATCAGGAATTACAAACTGGCATGATTAGATGTGGTATTGTTGAGGAGAATGAAGCTATGCTTGCACGTTTTCTGGGTGGACTAAATAGAGAGATTCAGACCATTCTAGACTATAAGGAGTATACTAATATCACTCGTTTATTCCATCTTGCTTGTAAAGCTGAACGTGAAGTACAGGATCGACAGGCATTGGCGCGGACTAACTTTTCTGCAGGTCGACCTTCATCATGGACACCACGTGCATCATCTACTTCCTCCCGTTCTGCTACACCGGCGCCTCCGTCGGCTGCCACCTCCAACCGTGATACAATAAAGCAGGCACAATCACCACTATCTGCCAAGAGCACACCTTCTGGGCCTGCAAAGAGCTCTTCTTCATCCATGGCATCAACAGGGCAAACACATGATATTATTTGTCGACGTTGCAAGGGTGGAGGTCATTATGCGAGAGAATGCCCATCTAAGCGTGTGATGATTGTTACTGAGGATGGTGGGTATGAGTCCGCTAGTGACTTTGATGAGGAGACTTTGGCTCTTATTACACGTGACGAACACGGTGGAGACGATTCTGATCATGACACGCAATACATGGCTCCTGAAGATGCTGACAGGTATGAATGTTTAGTTGCTCAACGTGTTTTGAGTGTGCAGGTTACACAAGCTGAGCAAAATCAGAGGCATAATTTGTTCCATACAAAGGGAGTTGTGAAGGAACGTTCTGTTCGCGTGATCATAGATGGAGGGAGTTGCAACAACTTGGCTAGCATGGAGATGGTGGAGAAGCTATCTCTCACCACAAGACCACATCCACATCCTTACTACATCCAATCGTTCAACAACAGCGGCAAGGTTAAGGTAACACGTACTGTTCGTGTACATTTTAGTATCTCTACATATGCTGATTATGTTGATTGTGATGTGGTACCTATGCAAGCATGTTCCTTATTACTTGGTAGACCATGGCAATTTGATAAAAATTCTATTCACCATGGTAGAAACAATCAGTATACTCTTGTTCATAAGGATAAAAATATTACTTTGCTTCCTATGACTCCTGATTCCATTTTGAAAGATGATATTAATAGAGCTAATAAAGCAAAACAGGAGAAAACTAAGAGTGAAAATCAGATTGTGGCAAAAGAATTTGAGCAACAAATGCAGCCTAATAATAATAAACAATCTAGTGTTGCTTCTGAAATTAAATTGAAAAGTGCATGTTTACTTGCCACCAAATCTGATATTGATGATCTAGATTTTAGCAAATCTGTTTGCTATGCTTTTGTGTGCAAAGAGGCATTATTTTCATTCGAGGACGTGCCTTCCTCTTTGCCTCCTGCTATCACTAACATTTTGCAGGAGTTCGCTGACGTCTTTCCACAAGACGTGCCACCGGGATTACCGCCTATTCGAGGGATTGAGCATCAGATTGACTTAATTCCCGGTGCTTCACTGCCAAATCGTGCACCATACCGTACCAATCCAGAGGAGACGAAGGAGATTATGCGTCAAGTACAAGAGCTTCTCGACAAAGGTTATATACGCGAATCCCTTAGTCCTTGTGCTGTTCCTATTATTCTAGTGCCGAAAAAGGATGGTACATCACGTATGTGCGTTGATTGTAGAGGCATTAATAATATTACTATTCGTTATCGTCATCCTATTCCTAGGCTAGATGATATGCTTGATGAATTGAGTGGCTCTACAATATTCTCCAAAGTTGATTTGCGTAGTGGATACCATCAAATTCGTATGAAATTGGGAGATGAATGGAAAACAGCATTTAAAACTAAGTTTGGATTATATGAGTGGTTAGTCATGCCTTTTGGGTTAACTAATGCACCTAGTACTTTCATGAGGTTAATGAACGAAGTTTTACGTGCTTTCATTGGACGATTTGTGGTAGTTTACTTTGATGACATATTGATTTATAGCAAATCTTTGGAGGAACATTTGGAACATTTACGTGCTGTTTTTATTGCTCTACGTGATGCACGTTTGTTTGGTAACCTTGGAAAGTGCACCTTTTGCACCGACCGAGTATCTTTTCTTGGCTATGTTGTTACTCCACAGGGAATTGAAGTTGATAAAGCCAAGATTGAAGCTATTGAGAGTTGGCCGCAGCCCAAAACGGTCACACAAGTGAGGAGTTTCCTTGGCCTCGCTGGATTCTATAGGCGTTTTGTGAGAGATTTCAGCACCATTGCTGCACCTCTCAATGAGCTTACAAAGAAAGATGTGCCTTTTCTGTGGGGTACCGCACAGGAAGAAGCCTTCACGGTATTGAAAGATAAGTTGACACATGCTCCTTTACTCCAACTTCCTGATTTTAATAAGACTTTTGAGCTTGAATGTGATGCTAGTGGAATTGGATTAGGAGGTGTGTTATTACAAGATGGCAAACCTGTTGCATACTTTTCTGAAAAATTGAGTGGGCCTAGTCTGAATTATTCTACTTATGATAAAGAATTATATGCTCTTGTTCGGACTTTAGAAACATGGCAACATTATTTATGGCCCAAAGAATTTGTTATACATTCTGATCATGAATCTTTGAAACATATTAAAAGTCAAGCTAAACTGAATCGTAGACATGCTAAATGGGTTGAATTCATTGAGACTTTCCCTTATGTCATTAAACACAAGAAGGGAAAAGAAAATGTTATTGCTGATGCATTGTCTCGTCGCTATACTATGCTTTCACAACTTGACTTCAAAATATTTGGTTTGGAGACCATCAAAGATCAATATGTGCATGATGCTGATTTTAAAGATGTAATGCAGAATTGTAAAGAAGGAAGAATGTGGAACAAGTTTGTCGTTAATGATGGATTTGTGTTTCGTGCTAACAAGCTATGCATTCCAGCTAGCTCCGTTCGTCTTTTGCTGTTGCAGGAGGCGCATGGGGGAGGATTAATGGGACACTTTGGCGTGAAGAAGACGGAGGACGTACTTGCTACACATTTCTTTTGGCCAAAGATGAGACGGGATGTTGAGCGTTTTGTTGCTCGCTGCACTACATGTCAAAAAGCTAAGTCACGACTCAATCCTCATGGTTTATATATGCCTTTGCCTGCACCTAGTGTTCCTTGGGAGGATATATCTATGGACTTTGTTTTAGGTTTACCTCGAACAAAGAAGGGGAGGGATAGCATATTTGTTGTCGTGGATAGATTCTCGAAAATGGCACACTTTATACCATGTCATAAAAGCGATGATGCTGTTAATGTTGCTGATTTGTTCTTTCGTGAAATTATTCGCTTGCATGGTGTGCCAAATACTATTGTTTCAGATCGTGATACTAAATTTCTTAGCCACTTTTGGAGATGTTTATGGGCTAAGTTGGGGACTAAACTGCTATTTAGTACTACTTGTCACCCCCAAACTGATGGACAAACTGAAGTAGTCAATAGAACATTGTCTACTATGCTTAGGGCTGTTTTGAAGAATAATAAGAAAATGTGGGAAGAATGCTTGCCTCATATTGAATTTGCTTATAATCGTTCATTGCATTCTACTACTAAGATGTGCCCTTTTGAAATTGTGTATGGTTTCCTACCTCGTGCACCTATTGATTTGTTGCCTCTTCCATCTTCGGAGAAGGTTAATTTTGATGCTAAAGAACGTGCTGAATTGATTTTAAAAATGCATGAGTTAACTAAGGAAAACATTGAGCGTATGAATGCTAAATATAAACTTGCTGGAGATAAGGGTAGAAAACATGTTGTGTTTGCACCTGGAGATCTTGTTTGGTTACATTTGCGTAAGGATAGATTTCCTGATTTGCGCAAATCAAAGCTAATGCCACGTGCTGCTGGTCCCTTTAAGGTGTTGGAGAAAGTAAATGATAATGCATATAAACTTGAGTTGCCTGCAGATTTTGGGGTTAGTCCCACTTTTAACATTGCAGATTTGAAGCCTTATTTGGGTGAGGAAAATGAGCTTCCGTCGAGGACGACTTCATTTCAAGAAGGGGAGGATGATGAGGACATCAATACCATTGTTACACCCACAGCCCCTACTGCTACATATACTGGACCAATTACTAGAGCTCACGCACGCCAATTAAATTATCAGGTACTTTCGTTTCTTGGTAATGATTCTAATGTTCATGAGAATATGATGCTGCCTAAATTGGATACATTTGTTTTGCTTACAAATGAAGGGCCTAGCTTGGAGAAGGATGGACATTGGAGCAAGAGCAAGCATGGAGAAGATGCCATGCACAAGGGGAACCAGAACGGAGTTACAAGTGATGATTTCAGGACTTTGAAGCCACCATAAGAGTGCATGAAGCCTTGGACGAAATATACAAGATGCCACTTCATAAATTTCGTCCAGAGGCTATTATAGGTGCTGCGTCACCTTATTATTGGGCCAGGCCCATGTAATTTCGAAATACATAAGTATAGGCTATTTTTAGAGTCCGTATGTGTGGGGAAACAAGAGATAGGGTTGATTTCGGACCCCTCCACCAAGGGCCACGAAATTCCCCCTCTCTTCCTCCATATATACAGCCCTTAGGGCACCGTTTAGACTTTGGGTTTTGTTTAGATTAAAAGTTCGCCATAGCTGCAACTTCGCGTACTTCGTTTGTGTTCAACGACCAGACAAAGGCGTCACAGAACCCCACCTTGATCAATAAAGCTTTCATCTTATATTCGCAATATCCAGATTGCAATCTTAGTTTCTTGCTTGTTCTTCGTTTGCTCGCAGGAAACAGACCCTCGTGGTCAGGTTGATCGTGCTCCGGCGTGGTCAATAACCTCTCGGAGTTGGTTTAGCGATTGCTAAGGCGCGACGTCCTCGCACGTTCGTAGTCGGATCGTCAAAGTCGACTTCCACCAAAGCGATATCCATCATCTCATCGAAAGACGGGACACCTTTGCCTCTATCAAATATTGCGAGTATATACGAAGTATTGATAAAGGTGGGGATCCGTAGGCGGTCTTGGTCTGGTCGTTGGACACAAACGAAGTACACGAAGTTGCAATGGCTAACTTTTAACTAAACAAATCCCAAGGAAAAGCTACTAGATGGATCTACTTATATAGGAGCAAGGGGTGGCGGCCAAGGAGGTGGGAGGACGTCCCAAGGCAGCCTAAAACTAAATCTAGGTCGTACAAGGCCAATGGGCCCAAGTGGAGGTGATGTAACACCTTTGGACTTGTAGTTTGACTCGGATTCTGCTGCAGCATCAGATTGTTTCGTCCACAACTCAATGTTCCGGACGAATTTGAAGGTGATTCCAATTGGGTTGGAAAGTGCACGAAATCTAGTTTCCAACAAAAAAAGAATCACCCAATTCGGAGTCCGTATCAAAAACTTGTGTGCGTTTTGAGTCAGGTACGTCTGTGCAGTCCGAATCTGAATCCAGAACGTGAGGGACTTGGACTCTATCTTCTCTTGGGCCAAAAGTGACGTGAGAGAACTTTTTGGACAGCAAATAAACATCTCTTTCTTCCTTATCTTCATATGTGAATTGTACAAATGTCCCATACACCTGCAATTAGACAAAACACAAAAGTGTGTGAAGTAGTTTTGTTCTGGATAACATAAATAGATTATTGAATAGTTTGCACTAGAAATCACCTGACAAATATGCATGTATGCAATATTTTTGATCATATCCAAGGTAGTCATGTCCTCATCAGGATGGCATGCTGTAACTCACGCGCGTGAAAGCCAAGAACAAAACGGCATTCCTGGCATCGGTCAATATATATGTGGAAACGATATCTCCTCTGTAGAGGACAAGAAATTTTGGGGCAATCAGGCAAAAAGCGCCCGAGAAAATGAAGTACTTTCAAGGACTGCCATAGAATGGAGAGATGTTCATTAAAACGGTCATAATTTTGTCTTTCGGAGTCCGTGTCGGACCCACAAGAACTCAAACTGCACCCGGCGAGCGCGCGAATCCAGAAAATACTCCCCACTTGCGCTAGGAGGCCTGGAGTGCCCTCCAATACGGCCTTAAGCAGGACTTTTTGGCCCTGAAAGTTAAAGAAGATCATTCGTCGCTGTTTTTCAGATAAGTTTCTGAACCCATTGGCACTTCTTTTTGAAGGAAATTCGAGAGATTATGTTGCTTATAGACATTAGCCCCCCTGGTAGGGACGAACGTACAATACTGCAGATGCTCTATGATCCGGGCAATCTCATTTGGCCGTAAATTGAAGAAAATCCAGCGGCTATATGCCTTATTCTCCTTGTTTTCGCTGGTTGGCATGCTGTAACTGTCGCGCGTGAATGCCAAGAACAAAAGGGCATTCCTGGCATCGGTCAATATATATGTAGAAACGATATCTCCTCTATAGAGGACAAGAAATTTTGGGGCAATCAGGCAAAAAGCGCACGAGAAAATGAAGTACTTTCAAGGACTGCCACAGAATGGAGAGATGTTCACTAAAACGGTCATAATTTTGTCATTCGGAGTCCGTGTCGGACCCACAAGTACTCAAGCTGCTCGCGCCGAGCGCGCGAATCCAGAAAATACTCCCCGCTTGCACCAGGAGGCCCGGAGCACCCTCAAATACGGCCTTTAGCAGGACTTTTTGGCCCTGAAAGTCAAAGAACATCATTCGTCGATGTTTTTCAGACAAGTTTCTGAACCCATTTGCACTTCCTTTTGAAGAAAATTCGAGAGATTATGTTGCTTATAAACATTAGCCCCCCTGGTAGGAACAAACATACCTTTCTGCAGATGCTCTATGATCCGGGCAATCTCATTTGGCCGTAAATTGAAGAAAATCTAGCGGCTATATGCCTTATTCTCCTTGTTTTCGCCGGATGGCATGCTGTAACTCATGCAAGTGAAAGCCAAGAACAAAATGGCATTCCTGGCATCGGTCAATATATATGTGGAAACGATATCTCCTCTATAGAGGACAAGAAATTTTGGGGCAATCATGCAAAAAGCGCACGAGAAAATGAAGTACTTTCAAGGACTGCCATAGAATGGAGAGATGTTCACTAAAACGGTCATAATTTTGTCATTCGGAGTCCGTGTCAGACCAACAAGTACTCAAACTGCTCGCGGCGAGAGCGCGAATCCAGATAATACTCCCCGCTTGCGCCAGGAGGCCGGGAGTACCTTCAAATTCAGCCTTAAGCAGGACTTTTTGGCCCTGAATGTCAAAGAACACCATTCGTTGCTGTTTTTCAGATAAGTTTCTGAACCCATTGGCAATTCCTTTTGAAGGAAAGTCGAGAGATTATGTTGCTTATAAACATTAGCCCCCCTGTAGGGACAAACGTACCTTTCTGCAGATGCTCTATGATCCGGGCAATCTCATTTGGCCGTAAATTGAAGAAAATTCAGCGGCTATATGCCTTATTCTCCTTGTTTTCGCCGAATGGCATGCTGTAACTCATGCGCGTGAAAGCCAAGAACAAAAAGGCATACCTGGCATCGGTCAATATATATGTGGAAACGATATCTCCTCAATAGAGGACAAGAAATTTTGGGGCAATCAGGCAAAAAGTGCATGAGAAAATGAAGTACTTTCAAGGACTGCCATAGAATGGAGAGATGTTCACTAAAACGGTCATAATTTTGTCATTCGGAGTCCGTGTCAGACCCACAAGTACTCAAACTGCTCGCGGCGAGTGCGCGAATCCGTAAAATACTCTCCGGTTGCGCCAGGAGGCCTGGAGTACCTTCAAATTCAGCCTTAAGCAGGACTTTTTGGCCCTGAATGTCAAAGAACACCATTCGTTGCTGTTTTTCAGACAAGTTTCTGAACCCATTGGCACTTCCTTTTGAAGGAAAATCGAGAGATTATGTTGCTTATAAACATTAGCCTCCCTGGTAGGGACAAACATACCTTTCTGCAGATGCTCTATGATCCGGCCAATCTCATTTGGCCGTAAATTGAAGAAAATCTAGCGGCTATATGCCTTATTCTCCTTATTTTCGCCGGATGGCATGCTGTAACTCATGCACGTGAAAGCCAAGAACAAAATGGCATTCCTGGCATCGGTCAATATATATGTGGAAACGATATCTCCTCTATAGAGGACAAGAAATTTTGGGGCAATCAGGCAAAAAGCGCACGAGAAAATGAAGTACTTTCAAGGACTGCCATAGAATGGAGAGATGTTCACTAAAACGGTCATAATTTTGTCATTCGAAGTCCGTGTCGGACCCACAAGTACTCAAACTGCTCGCGACGAGCGCGCTAATCCAGAAAATACTCTCCGCTTGCGCCAGGAGGCCCGGAGTGCCCTCAAATGCGGCCTTAAGCAGGACTTTTTGGCCCTGAAAGTCAAAGAACATCATTCGTCGATGTTTTTCAAACAAGTTTCTGAACCCATTGGCACTTCCTTTTGAAGGAAATTCAAGAGATTATGTTGCTTATAGATATTAGCCCCCCTGGTAGGGACAAATGTACCTTTTTGCAGATGCTCTATGATCCGGGCAATCTCATTTGGCCGTAAATTGAAGAAAATCCAGCGGCTATATGCCTTATTCTCCTTGTTTTCGCCGGATGGCATGTGGTAACTCACGCGCGTGAAAGCCAAGAAAAAAGGGCTTTCCTGGCATCGGTCAATATATATGGGGAAACAATATCTCCTCTATAGAGGAGAAGAAATTTTGGGGCAATCAGGCAAAAAGCGCACGAAAAAATGAAGTACTTTGAAGTACTGCCATAGAATGGACAGATGTTCACTAAAACGGTCATAATTTTGTCATTCAGAGTCCGTGTCGGACCCACAAGTACTCAAACGGCTCGCAGCGAGCGCGCGAATCCAGAAAATACTCCCCGCTTGCGCCAAGAGGCCCGAAGTGCCCTCAAATACGGCCTTAAGTAGGACTTTTTGTCCCTGAATGTCAAAGAACATCATTCGTCGCTGTTTTTCAGACAATTTCTGATCCCATTGGCACTTCCTTTTGAAGGAAATATGAGAGATTATGTTGCTTATAGACTTTAGCCCCCCAGTAGGGACAAACGTACCTTTCTGCAGATGATCTATGATCCGGGCAATCTCATTTGGCCGTAAATTGAAGAAAATGCAGCGGCTATATGCCTTATTCTCCTTGTTTTCGCCGGATGGCATGCTGTAACTCACGCGCGTGAAAGCCAAGAACAAAAGGGCATTCCTGGCATCGGTTAATATATATGTGGAAACGATATCTCCTCAATAGAGGACAAGAAATTTTGGGGCAATCAGGCAAAAAGCGCATGAGAAAATGAAGTACTTTCAAGGACTGCCATAGAATGGAGAGATGTTCACTAAAACGGTCATAATTTTGTCATTCGGAGTCCGTGTCAGACCAACAAGTACTCAAACTGCTCGCGGCGAGTGCGCGAATCCGTAAAATACTCTCCGGTTGCGCCAGGAGGCCTGGAGTACCTTCAAATTCAGCCTTAAGCAGGACTTTTTGGCCCTGAATGTCAAAGAACACCATTCGTTGCTGTTTTTCAGACAAGTTTCTGAACCCATTGGCACTTCCTTTTGAAGGAAAATCGAGAGATTATGTTGCTTATAAACATTAGCCCCCCTGGTAGGGACAAACATACCTTTCTGCAGATGCTCTATGATCCGGCCAATCTCATTTGGCCGTAAATTGAAGAAAATCTAGCGGCTATATGCCTTATTCTCCTTGTTTTCGCCGGATGTCATGCTGTAACTCATGCGCGTGAAAGCCAAGAACAAAATGGCATTCCTGGCATCGGTCAATATATATGTGGAAACGATATGATGAGGACATCAATACCATTGTTACACCCACAGCCCCTACTGCTACATATACTGGACCAATTACTAGAGCTCGCGCACGCCAATTAAATTATCAGGTACTTTCATTTCTTGGTAATGATTCTAATGTTCATGAGAATATGATGCTGCCTAAATTGGATACATTTGTTTTGCTTACAAATGAAGGGCCTAGCTTGGAGAAGGATGGACATTGGAGCAAGAGCAAGCATGGAGATGATGCCATGCGCAAGGGGAACCAGAACGGAGTTACAAGTGATGATTTCAGGACTTTGAAGCCACCATAAGAGTGCATGAAGCCTTGGACGAAATATACAAGATGCCACTTCATAAATTTCGTCCAGAGGCTATTATAGGTGCTGCGTCACCTTTTTATTGGGCCAGGCCCATGTAATTTCGAAATACATAAGTATAGGCTATTTTTAGAGTCCGTATGTGTGGGGAAACAAGAGATAGGGTTGATTTCGGACCCCTCCACCAAGGGCCACGAAATTCCCCCTCTCTTCCTCCTTATATACAGCCCTTAGGGCACCGTTTAGACTTTGGGTTTTGTTTAGATTAAAAGTTCGCCATAGCTGCAACTTCGCGTACTTCGTTTGTGTTCAACGACCAGACAAAGGCGTCACAGAACCCCACCTTGATCAATAAAGCTTTCATCTTATATTCGCAATATCCAGATTGCAATCTCAGTTTCTTGCTTGTTCTTCGTTTGCTCGCAGGAAACAGACCCTCGTGGTCAGGTTGATCGTGCTCCGGCGTGGTCAATAACCTCTCGGAGTTGGTTTAGCGATTGCTAAGGCGCGACGTCCTCGCACGTTCGTAGTCGGATCGTCAAAGTCGACTTCCACCAAAGCGAAATCCATCATCTCATCGAAAGACGGGACACCCTCGCCTCTATCAAGTGGTATCAGATTTCCAGGTTGCTCGGTGAGATTTTCCAGTTTTTCGTAGTTTAGATCGAGTCTGTTCTTCATACCTATAGTCCACGAAAAAGCCACAAAAAAAAAATTTAGGGTTAGTTCATCATATCCGAACCAATCTGAGCCTTTGCATAATCTTTTTAGGGTTTTGCTTTGTTGAATTTGCGGTTGCATCGTCGGTCTAGTTGCTGGTCTTAGAGTCTAGTCTTTTAGAGTTTCGAGTTCTGGTCATAAGTTGTCACGCCGCCGCTGCACCATCATCATCGCCCCTGCCATCTACCACCACCGCTCCGAATCCGTATCCATATACCACCACCAATCCGTGTCCATATACCACCACCGATCCATATCCATATACTACCACCGCTACCACCACCGCTGCCATATACCACCACCATATATCCACCACCAATCCGAGTTCCTTGCTTATTAGGTTTGTTTTCGGGATCCATCTAGTTTCCGATTCGTGTTTCCTTGCCGGAGTAGGTTTCGGAAAAAAAAAAAAAAAAAAATTCTGGCTATCCTATTTTTAGGTGTTTCTGAGTGTTTTGAGACAGGTTATAGGAAGTTTTTTTTGACCCGTTTCCAGTTTTTGGGTCCGGGCAGTCGAAAAAACGAAAAAAAAAAAATTGGTCGAAAAAATTTCGTGCCCATCCTGTCAGTTTGACCTAGGAAGAGTTTTGAGACACTCGCCATTATAGTGATTTTTCGCAAAAAAAAAAAAAAAAAAAAGAGCAGCGCAAAAAAAAAAAAAGAGCGCAAAAAAAAAGAGCGAAAAAATAAATCCAGAGTGTGCTTTTCCCTTGTTTACGTGCAGCGCCGTGATTTTGTTAGTGTTCTAGGCTCGCGTCTCTAGCACGGTCTAGCCTAGGACCAGCACAGTACCGTCGTTGAGCGTTTATTCAACTTTGCATCTCTGAATTGATTATTGCTGATCCTTTTTGCTACCATATTATAAGCCTTCCCAGCTCCACATACATCTACGTCGTGCGTTTGACTCTCCCTGGTACTCGCTCTATCCAAGCTTTGAGAGTTTTTGACTACAACGGTTGCCGATCACCGCCTGCTGCTGGGTAAGAACTGGTAAGAATTTGAGTTTTGCTTGTTCGTAGTCTGTAGGATCATATTCTTGTGTGTTTCTATTGCTGCTAACCATGCCAGGATCACAAGCCGACGTGACTGACTGGGAGAATTTATCGAACAAGGAGCTTCATGATAAGTTTCAGCAAATGATGAGTGGACAGGTGCAAGATGTGCTAAACAGATTTGAAGAGGCCATGGAGAAGATAGATGGCATGGAGAAGACGTTCGAAACAAAGCTCGATAACAAATTTAATGAATTGCTCGCGCGTCTTCCACCACCACCACCCGCTGCACCTAACGCACCTCTCCAACAACAACAACAACAACAACAACGCATCCTTTCGAATCAGTATGGACGAGCGAGGCGTGTTCCTATTGAGGATGGCCAAACTTCTGGTGCTGCTGTTCATGTTGTTGATGCTTCTTTCGCCCCTGCTACTGCTGCTGGTGGTACCCAGGAGGATGTTGAGTATGCGGGCGATTATGAGGATGAGGTTGATCAAAATCAGCACTACGTGCAGCCACCAGCACCACCACCACCAGGTCGACCTCAGGTATATATTCGTAATGGTAGGCCTGCACCACCACCTCAGGTACGAGATGATGTCCATATTCCTAAACTGAAATTGAATATTCCACCATTTGAGGGTAGATATGTTCCTGATATATATCTTACTTGGCAGTTAGAAACTGAACAACGTTTTACATGTTTACAATATCCCGAGGAGAGACGGGTTGCTGCTGCTGTTTGTGCTTTCACTAGTTTTGCATGTGTATGGTGGTCTGAACATTGTAGATTATATCCTATTCCCGCTACTTGGGCTGCTTTGAAAACTGCTATGCGTACTCGTTGGGTTCCACCATATTATCAACGTGAATTGCTTCAAAAATTACAGCGCTTAAGACAAGGAAAAAATTCTGTAGAAGAATATTATCAGGAATTACAAACTGGCATGATTAGATGTGGTATTGTTGAGGAGAATGAAGCTATGCTTGCACGTTTTCTGGGTGGATTAAATAGAGAGATTCAGACCATTCTAGATTATAAGGAGTATACTAATATCACTCGTTTATTCCATCTTGCTTGTAAAGCTGAACGTGAAGTGCAGGATCGACAGGCATTGGCGCAGACTAACTTTTCTGCAGGTCGACCTTCATCATGGACACCACGTGCATCATCTACTTCCACACGTTCTGCTACACCGGCGCCTCCGTCGGCTGCCACCTCCAACCGTGATACAATAAAGCAGGCACAATCACCACTATCTGCCAAGAGCACATCTTCTGGGCCTGCAAAGAGCTCTTCTTCATCCATGGCATCAACAGGGCAAACACATGATATTATTTGTCGACGTTGCAAGGGTGGAGGTCATTATGCGAGAGAATGCCCCTCTAAGCGTGTGATGATTGTTACTGAGGATGGTGGGTATGAGTCCGCTAGTGACTATGATGAGGAGACTTTGGCTCTTATTACACGTGACGAACACGGTGGAGAAGATTCTGATCATGAGACGCAATACATGGCTCCTGAAGATGCTGACAGGTATGAATGTTTAGTTGCTCAACGTGTTTTGAGTGTGCAGGTTACACAAGCTGAGTAAAATCAGAGGCATAATTTGTTCCATACAAAGGGAGTTGTGAAGGAACGTTCTGTTCGCGTAATCATAGATGGAGGGAGTTGCAACAACTTGGCTAGCATGGAGATGGTGGAGAAGCTATCTCTCACCACAAGACCACATCCACATCCTTACTACATCCAATGGTTCAACAACAGCGGCAAGGTTAAGGTAACACGTACTGTTCGTGTGCATTTTAGTATCTCTACATATGCTGATTATGTTGATTGTGATGTGGTACCTATGCAAGCATGTTCCTTATTACTTGGTAGACCATGGCAATTTGATAAAAATTCTATTCACCATGGTAGAAACAATCAGTATACTCTTGTTCATAAGGATAAAAATATTACTTTGCTTCCTATGACTCCTGATTCCATTTTGAAAGATGATCTTAATAGAGCTAATAAAGCAAAACAAGAGAAAACTAAGAGTGAAAATCAGATTGTGGCAAAAGAATTTGAGCAACAAATGCAGCCTAATAATAATAAACAATCTAGTGTTGCTTCTGAAATTAAATTGAAAAGTGCATGTTTACTTGCCACCAAATCTGATATTGATGATCTAGATTTTAGCAAATCTGTTTGCTATGCTTTTGTGTGCAAAGAGGCATTATTTTCATTCGAGGACGTGCCTTCCTCTTTGCCTCCTGCTGTCACTAACATTTTGCAGGAGTTCGCTGACGTCTTTCCACAAGACGTGCCACCGGGATTACCACCTATTCGCGGGATTGAGCATCAAATTGACTTAATTCCCGGTGCATCATTACCCAACCGTGCACCATACCGTACCAATCCAGAGGAGACGAAGGAGATTATGCGTCAAGTACAAGAACTGCTCGACAAAGGTTATATACGTGAATCCCTTAGTCCTTGTGCTGTTCCTATCATTTTAGTGCCGAAAAAGGATGGTACGTCGCGTATGTGCGTTGATTGTAGAGGCATTAATAATATTACTATTCGTTATCGTCATCGTATTCCTAGGCTAGATGATATGCTTGATGAATTGAGTGGCTCTACAATATTCTCCAAAGTTGATTTGCGTAGTGGATACCATCAAATTCGTATGAAATTGGGAGATGAATGGAAAACAGCATTTAAAACTAAGTTTGGATTATATGAGTGGTTAGTCATGCCTTTTGGGTTAACTAATGCACCTAGTACTTTCATGAGGTTAATGAACGAAGTTTTACGTGCTTTCATTGGACGATTTGTGGTAGTTTACTTTGATGACATATTGATTTATAGCAAATCTTTGGAGGAACATTTGGAACATTTACGTGCTGTTTTTATTGCTCTACGTGATGCACGTTTGTTTGGTAACCTTGGAAAGTGCACCTTTTGCACCGACCGAGTATCTTTTCTTGGCTATGTTGTTACTCCACAGGGAATTGAAGTTGATAAAGCCAAAATTGAAGCTATTGAGAGTTGGCCACAGCCCAAAACGGTCACACAAGTGAGGAGTTTCCTTGGCCTCGCTGGATTCTATAGGCGTTTTGTGAGAGATTTCAGCACCATTGCTGCACCTCTCAATGAGCTTACAAAGAAAGATGTGCCTTTTCTGTGGGGTACCGCACAGGAAGAAGCCTTCTCGGTATTGAAAGATAAGTTGACACATGCTCCTTTACTCCAACTTCCTGATTTTAATAAGACTTTTGAGCTTGAATGTGATGCTAGTGGAATTGGATTAGGAGGTGTGTTATTACAAGATGGCAAACCTGTTGAATACTTTTCTGAAAAATTGAGTGGGCCTAGTCTGAATTATTCTACTTATGATAAAGAATTATATGCTCTTGTTCGGACTTTAGAAACATGGCAACATTATTTATGGCCCAAAGAATTTGTTATACATTCTGATCATGAATCTTTGAAACATATTAAAAGTCAAGCTAAACTGAATCGTAGACATGCTAAATGGGTTGAATTCATTGAGACTTTCCCTTATGTCATTAAACACAAGAAGGGAAAAGAAAATGTTATTGCTGATGCATTGTCTCGTCGCTATACTATGCTTTCACAACTTGACTTCAAAATATTTGGTTTGGAGACCATCAAAGATCAATATGTGCATGATGCTGATTTTAAAGATGTAATGCAGAATTGTAAAGAAGGAAGAATGTGGAACAAGTTTGTCGTTAACGATGGATTTGTGTTTCGTGCTAACAAGCTATGCATTCCAGCTAGCTCCGTTCGTCTTTTGCTGTTGCAGGAGGCGCATGGGGGAGGATTAATGGGACACTTTGGCGTGAAGAAGACGGAGGACGTACTTGCTACACATTTCTTTTGGCCAAAGATGAGACGGGATGTTGAGCGTTTTGTTGCTCGCTGCACTACATGTCAAAAAGCTAAGTCACGACTCAATCCTTATGGTTTATATATGCCTTTGCCTGTACCTAGTGTTCCTTGGGAGGATATATCTATGGACTTTGTTTTAGGTTTACCTCGAACAAAGAAGGGGAGGGATAGCATATTTGTTGTCGTGAATAGATTCTCGAAAATGGCACACTTTATACCATGTCATAAAAGCGATGATGCTGTTAATGTTGCTGATTTGTTCTTTCGTGAAATTATTCGCTTGCATGGTGTGCCAAATACTATTGTTTCAGATCGTGATACTAAATTTCTTAGCCACTTTTGGAGATGTTTATGGGCTAAGTTGGGGACTAAACTGTTATTTAGTACTACTTGTCACCCCCAAACTGATGGACAAACTGAAGTAGTCAATAGAACATTGTCTACTATGCTTAGGGCTGTTTTGAAGAATAATAAGAAAATGTGGGAAGAATGCTTGCCTCATATTGAATTTGCTTATAATCGTTCATTGCATTCTACTACTAAGATGTGCCCTTTTGAAATTGTGTATGGTTTCCTACCTCGTGCACCTATTGATTTGTTGCCTCTTCCATCTTCGGAGAAGGTTAATTTTGATGCTAAAGAACGTTCTGAATTGATTTTAAAAATGCATGAGTTAACTAAGGAAAACATTGAGCGTATGAATGCTAAATATAAACTTGCTGGAGATAAGGGTAGAAAACATGTTGTGTTTGCACCTGGAGATCTTGTTTGGTTACATTTGCGTAAAGATAGATTTCCTAATTTGCGCAAATCAAAGCTAATGCCACGTGCTGATGGTCCCTTTAAGGTGTTAGAGAAAATAAATGATAATGCATATAAACTTGAGCTGCCTGCAGATTTTGGGGTTAGTCCCACTTTTAACATTGCAGATTTGAAGCCTTATTTGGGTGAGGAAAATGAGCTTCCGTCGAGGACGACTTCATTTCAAGAAGGGGAGGATGATGAGGACATCAATACCATTGTTACACCCACAGCCCCTACTGCTACATATACTGGACCAATTACTAGAGCTCGCGCACGCCAATTAAATTATCAGGTACTTTCGTTTCTTGGTAATGATTCTAATGTTCATGAGAATATGATGCTGCCTAAATTGGATACATTTGTTTTGCTTACAAATGAAGGGCCTAGCTTGGAGAAGGATGGACATTGGAGCAAGAGCAAGCATGGAGATGATGCCATGCGCAAGGGGAACCAGAACGGAGTTACAAGTGATGATTTCAGGACTTTGAAGCCACCATAAGAGTGCATGAAGCCTTGGACGAAATATACAAGATGCCACTTCATAAATTTCGTCCAGAGGCTATTATAGGTGCTGCGTCACCTTTTTATTGGGCCAGGCCCATGTAATTTCGAAATACATAAGTATAGGCTATTTTTAGAGTCCGTATGTGTGGGGAAACAAGAGATAGGGTTGATTTCGGACCCCTCCACCAAGGGCCACGAAATTCCCCCTCTCTTCCTCCTTATATACAGCCCTTAGGGCACCGTTTAGACTTTGGGTTTTGTTTAGATTAAAAGTTCGCCATAGCTGCAACTTCGCGTACTTCGTTTGTGTTCAACGACCAGACAAAGGCGTCACAGAACCCCACCTTGATCAATAAAGCTTTCATCTTATATTCGCAATATCCAGATTGCAATCTCAGTTTCTTGCTTGTTCTTCGTTTGCTCGCAGGAAACAGACCCTCGTGGTCAGGTTGATCGTGCTCCGGCGTGGTCAATAACCTCTCGGAGTTGGTTTAGCGATTGCTAAGGCGCGACGTCCTCGCACGTTCGTAGTCGGATCGTCAAAGTCGACTTCCACCAAAGCGAAATCCATCATCTCATCGAAAGACGGGACACCCTCGCCTCTATCACGATATCTCCTCTATAGAGGACAAGAAATTTTGGGGCAATCAGGCAAAAAGCGCACGAGAAAATGAAGTACTTTCAAGGACTGCCATAGAATGGAGAGATGTTCACTAAAACGGTCATAATTTTGTCATTCGGAGTCTGTGTCGGACCCACAAGTACTCAAACTGCTCGTGGCGAGCGCGCTAATCCAGAAAATACTCCCCGCTTGCGCCAGGAGGCCCGGAGTGCCCTCAAATGCGGCCTTAAGCAGGACTTTTTGGCCCTGAAAGTCAAAGAACATCATTCGTCGATGTTTTTCAAACAAGTTTCTGAACCCATTGGCACTTCCTTTTGAAGGAAATTCAAGAGATTATGTTGCTTATAGATATTAGCCCCCCTGGTAGGGACAAATGTACATTTTTGCAGATGCTCTATGATCCGGGCAATCTCATTTGGCCGTAAATTGAAGAAAATCCAGCGGCTATATGCCTTATTCTCCTTGTTTTCGCCGGATGGCATGTTGTAACTCACGCGCGTGAAAGCCAAGAAAAAAGGGCTTTCCTGGCATCGGTCAATATATATGGGGAAACAATATCTCCTCTATAGAGGAGAAGAAATTTTGGGGCAATCAGGCAAAAAGCGCACGAGAAAATGAAGTACTGCCATAGAATGGACAGATGTTCACTAAAACGGTCATAATTTTGTCATTCAGAGTCCGTGTCGGACCCACAAGTACTCAAACGGCTCGCAGCGAGCGCGCGAATCCAGAAAATACTCCCCGCTTGCGCCAAGAGGCCCGAAGTGCCCTCAAATACGGCCTTAAGTAGGACTTTTTGTCCCTGAATGTCAAAGAACATCATTCGTCGCTGTTTTTCAGACAATTTCTGATCCCATGGGCACTTCCTTTTGAAGGAAATATGAGAGATTATGTTGCTTATAGACTTTAGCCCCCCAGTAGGGACAAACGTACCTTTCTGCAGATGATCTATGATCCGGGCAATCTCATTTGGCCGTAAATTGAAGAAAATGCAGCGGCTATATGCCTTATTCTCCTTGTTTTCGCCGGATGGCATGCTGTAACTCACGCGCGTGAAAGCCAAGAACAAAAGGGCATTCCTGGCATCGGTTAATATATATGTGGAAACGATATCTCCTCAATAGAGGACAAGAAATTTTGGGGCAATCAGGCAAAAAGCGCATGAGAAAATGAAGTACTTTCAAGGACTGCCATAGAATGGAGAGATGTTCACTAAAACGGTCATAATTTTGTCATTCGGAGTCCGTGTCAGACCCACAAGTACTCAAACTGCTCGCGGCGAGTGCGCGAATCCGTAAAATACTCTCCGGTTGCGCCAGGAGGCCTGGAGTACCATCAAATTCAGCCTTAAGCAGGACTTTTTGGCCCTGAATGTCAAACAACACCATTCGTTGCTGTTTTTCAGACAAGTTTCTGAACCCATTGGCACTTCCTTTTGAATTAAAATCGAGAGATTATGTTGCTTATAAACATTAGCCCCCCTGGTAGGGACAAACATACCTTTCTGCAGATGCTCTATGATCCGGGCAATCTCATTTGGCCGTAAATTGAAGAAAATCTAGCGGCTATATGCCTTATTCTCCTTGTTTTCGCCGGATGGCATGCTGTAACTCATGCGCGTGAAAGCCAAGAACAAAATGGCATTCCTGGCATCGGTCAATATATATGTGGAAACGATATCTCCTCTATAGAGGACAAGAAATTTTGGGGCAATCAGGCAAAAAGCGCACGAGAAAATGAAGTACTTTCAAGGACTGCCATAGAATGGAGAGATGTTCACTAAAACGGTCATAATTTTGTCATTCGGAGTCTGTGTCGGACCCACAAGTACTCAAACTGCTCGCGGCGAGTGCGCGAATCCGTAAAATACTCCCCGCTTGCGCCAGGAGGCCCGGAGTGCCCTCAAATTCGGCCTTAAGCAGGACTTTTTGGCCCTGAAAGTCAAAGAACGTCATTCGTCGCTGTTTTTCAGACAAGTTTCTGAACCCATTGGCACTTCCTTTTGAAGGAAATTCAAGAGATTATGTTGCTTATAAACATTAGCACCCCTGGTAGGGACAAATGTACCTTTCTGCAGATGCTCTATGATCCGGCCAATCTCATTTGGCCGTAAATTGAAGAAAATCTAGCGGCTATATGCCTTATTCTCCTTGTTTTCGCCGGATGGCATGTTGTAACTCACGCGCGTGAAAGCCAAGAACAAAATGGCATTCCTGGCATCGGTCAATATATATGTGGAAACAATATCTCCTCTATAGAGGAGAAGAAATTTTGGGGCAATCAGGCAAAAAGCGCACGAGAAAATGAAGTACTTTCAAGGACTGCCATAGAATGGAGAGATGTTCACTAAAACGGTCATAATTTTGTCATTCGGAGTCCGTGTCGGACCCACAAGTACTCAAATGGCTCGCGGCGAGCGCGCTAATCCAAAAAATACTCCCCGCTTGCGCCAGGAGGCCCGGAGTGCCCTCAAATGCGGCCTTAAGCAGGACTTTTTGTCCCTGAAAATCAAAGAACATCATTCGTCGATGTTATTCAAACAAGTTTCTGAATCCATTGGCACTTCCTTTTGAAGGAAATATGAGAGATTATGTTGCTTATAGAATTTAGTCCCCCTGGTAGGGACAAACGTACCTTTTTGCAGATGCTCTATGATCCGGGCAATCTCATTTGGCCGTAAATTGAAGAAAATGCAGCGGCTATATGCCTTATTCTCCTTGATTTCGCCGGATGGCATGCTGTAACTCACGCGCGTGAAAGCCAAGAACAAAAGGGCTTTCCTGGCATCGGTCAATATATATGTGGAAACAATATCTCCTCTATAGAGGACAAGAAATTTTGGGGCAATCAGGCAAAAAGCGCACGAGAAAATGAAGTACTTTCAAGGACTGCCATAGAATGGAGAGATGTTCACTAAAACGGTCATAATTTTGTCATTCAGAGTCCGTGTCAGACCAACAAGTACTCAAACTGCTCGCGGCGAGCGCGTGAATCCAGAAAATACTCCCCGCTTGCGCCAGGAGGCCGGGAGTACCTTCAAATTCAGCCTTAAGCAGGACTTTTTGGCCCTGAATGTCAAAGAACACCATTCGGTGCTATTTTTCAGGCAAGTTTCTGAACCCATTGGCAATTCCTTTTGAAGGAAAATCGAGAGATTATGTTGCTTATAAACACTAGCCCCCCTATAGGGACAAACGTACCTTTCTGCAGATGCTCTATGTTCCAGGCAATCTTATTTGGCCGTAAATTGAAGAAAATCCAGCGGCTATATGCCTTATTCTCCTTGTTTTCGCTGAATGGCATGCTGTAACTCATGCGCGTGAAAGCCAAGAACAAAAAGGCATACCTGGCATCGGTTAATATATATGTGGAAACGATATCTCCTCAATAGAGGACAAGAAATTTTGGGGCAATCACGCAAAAAGCGCATGAGAAAATGAAGTACTTTCAAGGACTGCCATAGAATAGAGAGATGTTCACTAAAACGGTCATAATTTTGTCATTAGGAGTGCGCGAATCTGTAAAATACTCTCCGGTTGCGCCAGGAGGCCTGGAGTACCTTCAAATTCAGCCTTAAGCAGGACTTTTTGGCCCTGAGTGTCAAAGAACACCATTCGTTGCTGTTTTTCAGACAAGTTTCTGAATCCATTGGCACTTCCTTTTGAAGGAAAATCGAGAGATTATGTTGCTTATAAACATTAGCCCCCCTGGTAGGGACAAACATACCTTTCTGCAGATGCTCTATGATCCAGGCAATCTCATTTGGCCGTAAATTGAAGAAAATCCAGCGGCTATATGCCTTATTCTCCTTGTTTTTGCTGAATGGCATGCTGTAACTCATGCGCATGAAAGCCAAGAACAAAAAGGCATACCTAGTATCGGTTAATATATATGTGGAAACGATATCTCCTCAATAGAGGACAAGAAATTTTGGGGCAATCAGGCAAAAAGCGCATGAGAAAATGAAGTACTTTCAAGGACTGCCATAGAATGGAGAGATGTTCACTAAAACGGTCATAATTTTGTCATTCGGAGTCCGTGTCAGACCCACAAGTACTCAAACTGCTCGCGGCGAGTGCGCGAATCCGTAAAATACTCTCCGGTTGCGCCAGGAGGCCTGGAGTACCTTCAAATTCAGCCTTAAGCAGGACTTTTTGGCCCTGAATGTCAAAGAACACCATTCGTTGCTGTTTTTCAGACAAGTTTCTGAACCCATTGGCACTTCCTTTTGAAGGAAAATCGAGAGATTATGTTGCTTATAAACATTAGCCCCCCTGGTAGGGACAAACATACCTTTCTGCAGATGCTCTATGATCCGGCCAATCTCATTTGGCCGTAAATTGAAGAAAATCTAGCGGCTATATGCCTTATTCTCCTTGTTTTCGCCGGATGGCATGCTGTAACTCATGTGCGTGAAAGCCAAGAACAAAATGGCATTCCTGGCATCGGTCAATATATATGTGGAAACGATATCTCCTCTATAGAGGACAAGAAATTTTGGGGCAATCAGGCAAAAAGCGCACGAGAAAATGAAGTACTTTCAAGGACTGCCATAGAATGGAGAGATGTTCACTAAAACGGTCATAATTTTGTCATTCGGAGTCCGTGTCGGACCCACAAGTACTCAAACTGCTCGTGGCGAGCGCGCTAATCCAGAAAATACTCCCCGCTTGCGCCAGGAGGCCCGGAGTGCCCTCAAATGCGGCCTTAAGCAGGACTTTTTGGCCCTGAAAGTCAAAGAACATCATTCGTCGATGTTTTTCAAACAAATTTCTGAACCCATTGGCACTTCCTATTGAAGGAAATTCAAGAGATTATGTTGCTTATAGATATTAGCCCCCCTGGTAGGGACAAATGTACCTTTTTGCAGATGCTCTATGATTCGGGCAATCTCATTTGGCCGTAAATTGAAGAAAATCCAGCGGCTATATGCCTTATTCTCCTTGTTTTCGCCGGATGGCATGTTGTAACTCACGCGCGTGAAAGCCAAGAAAAAAGGGCTTTCCTGGCATCGGTCAATATATATGTGGAAACAATATCTCCTCTATAGAGGAGAAGAAATTTTGGGGCAATCAGGCAAAAAGCGCACGAGAAAATGAAGTACTTTGAAGTACTGCCATAGAATGGACAGATGTTCACTAAAACGGTCATAATTTTGTCATTCAGAGTCCGTGTCGGACCCACAAGTACTCAAACGGCTCGCAGCGAGCGCGCGAATCCAAAAAATACTCCCCACTTGCGCCAAGAGGCCCGAAGTGCCCTCAAATACGTCCTTAAGTAGGACTTTTTGTCCCTGAAAGTCAAAGAACATCATTCGTCGCTGTTTTTCAGACAATTTCTGATCCCATTGGCACTTCCTTTTGAAGGAAATATGAGAGATTATGTTGCTTATAGACTTTAGCCCCCAGTAGGGACAAACGTACCTTTCTACAGATGCTCTATGATCTGGGCAATCTCATTTGGCCGTAAATTGAAGAAAATGCAGCGGCTATATGCCTTATTCTCCTTGTTTTCGCCGGATGGCATGCTGTAACTCACGCGCGTGAAAGCCAAGAACAAAAGGGCATTCCTGGCATCGGTTAATATATATGTGGAAACGATATCTCCTCTATAGAGGACAAGAAATTTTGGGGCAATCAGGCAAAAAGCGCACGAGAAAATGAAGTACTTTCAAGCACTGCCATAGAATGGAGAGATGTTCACTAAAACGGTCATAATTTTGTCATTCGGAGTCCGTGTCAGACCAACAAGTACTCAAACTGCTCGCGGCGAGCGCGCGAATCCAGAAAATACTCCCCGCTTGCGCCAGGAGGCCGGGAGTACCTTCAAATTCAGCCTTAAGCGGGACTTTTTGGCCTTGAATGTCAAAGAACACCATTCGGTGCTGTTTTTCAGACAAGTTTCTGAACCCATTTTCAATTCCTTTTGAAGGAAATTCGAGAGATTATGTTGCTTATAGACATTAGCCCCCATGGTAGGGACAAACGTACCTTTCTGCAGATGCTCTATGATCCGGGCAATCTCATTTGGCCGTAAATTGAAGAAAATCCAGCGGCTATATGCGTTATTCTCCTTATTTTCGCCGGATGGCATGCTGTAACTCACGCGCGTGAAAGCCAAGAACAAAAGGGCATTCCTGGCATCGGTCAATATATATGTGGAAACGATATCTCCTCTATAGAGGACAAGAAATTTTGGGGCAATCAGGCAAAAAGCGCACGAGAAAATGAAGTACTTTCAAGCACTGCCATAGAATGGAGAGATGTTCACTAAAACGGTCATAATTTTGTCATTCGGAGTCCTGTCAGACCAACAAGTACTCAAACGGCTCGCGGCGAGCGCGCGAATCCAAAAAAATACTCCCCGCTTGCGCCAGGAGGCCCGGAGTACCCTCAAATACGGCCTTAAGCAGGACTTTTTGGCCCTGAAAGTCGAAGAACATCATTCGTTGCTGTTTTTCAGACAAGTTTCTGAACCCATTGGCACTTCCTTTTGAAGGAAATTCGAGAGATTATGTTGCTTAGAGACACTAGCCCCCCTGGTAGGGACAAATGTACCTTTCTGCAGATGCTCTATGATCCAGGCAATCTCATTTGGCCGTAAATTGAAGAAAATCCAGCGGCTATATGCGTTATTCTCCTTGTTTTCGCCGGATGGCATGCTGTAACTCACGCGCGTGAAAGCCAAGAACAAAAGGGCACACCTGGCATCGGTCAATATATATGTGGAAACGATATCTCCTCTGTAGAGGACAAGAAATTTTGGGGCAATCAGGCAAAAAGCGCACGAGAAAATGAAGTACTTTCAAGGACTGCCATAGAATGGACAGATGTTCACTAAAACGGTCATACTTTTGTCATTCGTAGTCCGTGTCGGACCCACAAGTACTCAAACTACTCGCGGCAAGCGCGCGAATCCAGAAAATACTCCCCGCTTGCGCCAGGTGGCCCGGAGTGCCCTCAAATATGGCCTTAAGCAGAACTTTTTGGTCCTGAAAGTCAGAGAACATCATTCGTCGCTGTTTTTCAGACAAGTTTCTGAACCCATTGGCACTTCCGTTTTGATGCAGAGCATCCTACGGTCATCACCATGTCAAGAGTCCGTTTGGCAAGTGACACGTGCGACCTCTACTTCTCATACATAAAGGTGAATCTTCTCCTTTACACGTGTTCACTTGACCCCTTTGAGGATGGTATACTACTTGACACTCCACTCGTGTGCATGCATAGGTATTGTCGGAGCTTCACGCACGACGAGGAGGAGTGCAAGCGCCAAGCAACGCCTACACCATCCGCGAGGGAAGCATGGATGCGAAGACGGAAGAAGGACCTGCCCAGTCCAGAAAGGGCGGTACTACCGCCCAAAGCAAGCGGTACTACCGCTCAAGCGGTACTACCGCCCATGAGTCCGGTACTACCGCCCTGCCTGTGCGCAACCGCGGGCCTTTGGCCTTGTATCCCTCTCCCACTTACCCCTTCGTGGCCTAGACTATAAATAGACCACCTCCACCTCCTTTCTAGGGGAAGCAAATATGATAGCTCATTCTTAGGTGAGCTTTGCTCCTACCTCTACTCTTGAGAGAGAGAGACTACCACTCCCATGGAGTTCAAGACCTCCATGTGAGAAGATCCTGCGGGATATCATCAAGACCCCCTTGAGGGAAGATCCATCTTTGATATCATCAAGACCTCCTCTTGGAGATGAACCTTACCTTGTATCTTTCCCTTTGTTGTTCATGTACCTTGTGATCTTGCGTGTTTGATTGTCTAGTGAATGTGTGATTTGGACTTGTTCTTGAGTGTTTTCCCTTTGTGATTTCTCCCAGTTCTTCCCCGTGTTCATCGTGTTCTTCGAGGGATCCCACTCCAAACGTGAAAGATCGTCGCTATAGCGTTCCACCCTACATCATATGGTATCATGAGCCACGTTGATCACGTTTTTGGAGCCCCTACCCCGTGTTTTCTAGCTTGATTTTGTTGTTTTCGTCCTAAATCCGAAAATCCCCACCAAAAAAAGCCCCCAATTTTTTTTGTGATTTGTTGGTTTGATGATGTTTTGTTGATTTTGATCCGTGGATTTGCTTGGTTTCGAGTCGCTCTAGCATCTCCCCAAGTTTTACCTCTTTCCATCCACAAAATCCATCAAATTTTGACCCCGAAATCATCCATTTCTGCCCCAAAATCGCGAAACGATTCGAGCAGTCGAGAAAATCCCGACACGAGCGGTACTACCGCCCTACAGAGCGGTACTACCGCTGAGAACCTCAAGCGGTACTACCGCCTCGTGAACGGTACTACCGCCAGGCCCTGTTCTAGCCGAAACAGTCGAAAAATCCCGACACGAGCGGTACTACCGCCCTCCAGAGCGGTACTACCGCCCTGGCCAATTTCAGCTTTCTGAGTTTCACCATTTTCACCATAACTAATTCATCCGGAGTCTGTTTTTGACGTTCTTTAGCTCGTTTTGAAGCTATTGACATCCCCCATCCCACAAAAATACTACCAACATCATTTGACTCCATCACATTTGGTGAATTTTGGCATCTTTGCCCAGGGCTCCCACCACAACATCCGCATAACCATCACCGACTTCCGCAACCTAACCCATTTTGTTCCTTATAGAATTAGTGGTTGTTTGAGTTGTGATTTGAGTCTCCTAAGGTGTTTCGGCTACTTAGGGACGATTGCTTCTTCATCAACCACCACCACCACTTCCGCATAGGCATGCCCACCATACACTTCCGCCACCCCCAACTTAACCCAATAGTTGTTTGAGCTTGTTTGAGTTGTGGCTTGTGTCTCCTAAGGTGTTTCGGCTACTTAGGGACGGCAACTTCAACTTCAACACGTGTATAGCCATCACTCCACTTCCGCATTGCCTAGTGCAAACCACCATCGCTTTCCGCTACCACCATTTGACATTTGTCATTTGAGATTTTAAGTTCGGGGTTTTTCCGTTTCCTAAGGTGTTTCGGCTACTTAGGGACGAGTCTCCATCATCTTGTTATCTACATCAAGAACACCGCCACTCATCATCCCAAAGGACGGTAACCTCGACGACACCATTGTATATTCCCTTGCAATTGCATTGTTAACCCCTAGCCCATTTTGCGTCACTTGCCTATCGAGACTAGCCATTTGAGTATTGCCGGGCCACGTTACTTGTGCACATTAGTGGTCTACACCATCCATTGCATACCTACCATATCATCTTGGTATCATATCATCCATTGTGCCTCAAGTTTGTTCCCGCATATACACAATTGCTATCTTGGTTTGTGCATTGTGCAAAAGTGGCCATAGAAAAAAAAAGAGAATAAAGCTTTTAAGCAAAAGAAAGAGAGCAAAGAGCTTGTAAGCAATAGCCATAGCATTACAATATATCATACGGTATCATATTTGATCATTTTGGATCATTGTGTGAGAAACACCGGGAACCATACATATATAGCATACTTGGGATAGAAAGTTTATCCATTTTGCATCTTATAGGTTGTGCACAAGTGTCGTATCCGCCTATTGAGCAATCGTGCTAGCGTCTCTCTTGAGTTGTGCAACACGAGCGTTTTCCGTGGATTCCACATTTTGTGCTCATTCCTTGGTTGCACGACCCCATTTATCTATCCGTGTGTGTGTTTCCGTGAGCCACATATTGCTATTGGCCTACTTGTTTCGCTTGCGAATTTGTGAATCTCTTTCAACATTATTGACTCTTGCTAACATTTTGCATTAAATTTTTGTGCCACTATCCTCACCGAGCTCTACCATAAGCTTTACTTGATAGGTGTGAGTGAACAAGTCCGGTACCAATTCCACTATTCTTTCATCTCACATTGAGTGACACGGGATACATCCACAACTTTGGGAAACGGTAACTTGGTATTGTTTATCTCATTTCCTACTCACCTCTACTCGAGTCTTGTGATGGATAGGCAAGGCATTTCATCTTCGGTCCACAACAACAACGACGAGTTCGATGCCATGAACAACAACTCCGACGCCAAGATGCACGCTAAAATGGAGGAGCTCAAAGCCCTCATCAAGTCCTACAAGCGATCTTCCTCATCTTCGAGAAGACGCTCAAGGGCACATGCTTCCGAGCTACCATCTCCGGCAAGATCACATCGGCATCGACACCATCACCAACAAGAACGTGAAGGTCAAGAGCTCTACATCAACAACCGCTCAATGACTTCACCATCTCCCTTGGCATCTTCGCCAAGCGACTTCAAGGCATCTACGCCTACGGACATACGGCATCTTCGCCAACAAGAACCCCAAGACTACGCTCAAGAGAAGCTCCCCAAGCTCAAGTCCGCGACTTCCACGAGCTATTACGACCTCGACATCGACCACGCGATTCCTTTCTATGGGACTCAAGAACCCGAGGAGTACCTCAAGTGGGAGCGTTTGATGGACGACTACCTCAAGCTACATTAAGTTCGTCCTGAAGATCAAGTGAAGTGCGCCACAAGAAACTTCCACGACTACGCCTCGATATGGTGGCTTCACACACCTTCGGAGAGCTACGAGATGAGTTGGTCCAAGACGAAGAGAGCTTTACGGCGAGAGTTTGTGCCTCCAACCTACCCGGAAACACTTCGACGCCAATTGGAGAACACCACCCAAGGATCCAAGTCCATCGACAAGTACTTCAAGGAGATGATGATTGCCTTGCGACGAGCCAGCGTGGACGACCCCATTTCGATGAAGTTCCACTTCATGATGGGATTGCACAACGACATCTCCAAGACCATCTTCCTCGAGAACTACAAGTCCATCGACGACTACTACATTGGTGCTCTCAAGGCGGAACAAGAACTCATGAAGGCCAAGGCTTCTCCACCCCAAGCAAACTTCGCGGCGACCAAGCTCTACGACAAGCATGAGGCTAGTACCACCACGATTTCCAAGCCCGATGAGCTCCAAGACAATGCTCCCAAGTTTGACTTCACCGCCATCCCTCTTTGTGGCATTGATGGTGCCGAGTCTACTTTGACTCTTTTTCAAGACGATGCGGCGACGAGTACAACTATGGAGACCTTCAAGGACCAAGCTTTGGAGGCCAGCGACAAGGTGGCGAGCAAGGATGATGCTTCCATCTTAGGAGGCGAGAGTGATGATGTGCCATCTTCGGCCTCCACCCACGGCGACGATGACGGGATGATCGAGCATGGGATTTTCCCTTCGGTCATGGAGGAGAGTGATGATGTGCCATCTTCGGCCTTCATCCATGGTGACGGCGATGAGATGGTTGAGTATTTCACCTCGACCACGGCGACATATGATGACTTGAGTGACTTGTGCCACCATATTGAGAGTGAGAGTGACTTCACCACTAGCCCCATGTATGATGAGTTGCCACAATTCCCATGTGAGGAGAGCCACAACCCCCACCACTTGAGTGAGATGAGTGACTCCACCATATGTGAGTTCGAACGCACCTACTTTGAGGGAGTGAGTGAACCACCGCATAGAGAGAGTGAGATAGTTGATAGGTCTTGTGAGGCCATTTGCATTTCTAACAACTTGACCTCTACCTCTATTGTGTCTTCTCATTTGGTGCTAGGTCCCATTTATGATGACGCGCCGATCCTCGACGACTTCGTCCTCCCTTTGGACAAGACGATGGCCATGGTGGAATATGATGCACCCCCCACATGGTTCCATCAAGATGATGATGATGACCACCATTTGGTCTTTCCCACCTCACCTACACCACTTGAGTGGAATGACAAAGGTAACATAGGTGAAGGTGATGCTCTAGTCCCACTAGTGGACATTCTTGACATTGATTGCTTGCATGATGTTGATCCACCTATTGCCATGCTTCATGCTACTATGATTTCCCCATGCGATGATTTGCCGATTTATGATATGTATGATGATTCTATTGTGGAGTCTATTAGTTGTGATGCCATGTTACATAGGATTTCTTGTGACAATTCTTTAGGTCACCTCATGTTCGATAATCCGCTTGACTTGTCATATGCTATGCATGAGATCAACCATATGTCTTATTTGCAATCTCTTCATAGTGACTATGCATATGCCATTAAAATAAACCCAATTTGCACTTATGGCATAGATGACAAGCCCATGGTTATTGGCATTTGTTTCTCTTGTGATGATATTGATATGCTCCCTTTGCATCATTTATCTCATATGCCATGCCATGACCACCTAGCTTCGGATATGCATTGCTTTGGATGTTGTCCATTTTCTCCATATGATGTTTCTGATATTGCTCATGAGGAGGCCCCCATAGTTTCCTCGTACATTTTAGGATATTTTGATCCATCCCGTTCATTGCATGATCCCAATACTTGTGTGCACCATATACTCCCCATGAAGAAACATGCTATTGATGTGCCACATACTTGCATTCTCAATTTGTCTCCCCATCGTGTCATACACAATAACTATTCTTTCATGATGGATGACATGTTCTTATACCACGCATCAAATTTCTTTGGGCGATGCTTATCTTGTGCTAACTCACACGTGCACATACACATCATGATGGATGATGTGTACATTTACCACGCACACAATTTCTTTGGATTGTGTCTCTTTTGTGTAGGTACCCATGAATACTTGTCAACCTCGCAATCCCACGAGTTGACAAAACGAGCTCTAGAGAGCTACGATGAATTGGGATCACGTGGATTGTCTTTACCACCGTCCCCTTCGCGCAAGGACTACGCGCAACTCCTCTACTTGGCTCTCACACGGCTATGGGCCATTTACCACTTCTCACATTATGCTCATTTTACCGTGTTCACTTTGCATGCTATGCTTGCTTCTATGCCTTTGCCATGCAATTGTGACCCTCGTTTGCATCTACCCATGATTCTCCATTATGATATTCCTATGTGTATTTGCATGCTTGGTGGAGATCCTTGTTGCTTTTGCCATGTTTATCATGTGCCCCATTCTATTGCTGCTTGTTGTGTTGGGAGAGTCATGATGACCCATTGTGATGTAGGGTGGAACCCTATAGCGTCGATCTTTCACGTTTGGAGCGGGATCCCTCAAAGAACACGATGAACACAGGTAAGAACGGGGAGAAATCACAAAAGGGAAACACTCAAGAACAAGTCCAAATCACACATCCACTAGACAATCAAACACACAAGATCACAAGGTACACGAACAACAAAGGGAAAGATACAAGGTAAGGTTCATCTCCAAGAGGAGGTCTTGATGATATCCTAGATGGATCTTCCCACAAGGGGGTCTTGATGATATCCCGCAGGATCTTCTCACATGGAGGTCTTGAACTCCATGGGAGTGGTAGTCTCTCTCTCTCAAGAGTAGAGGTAGGAGCAAAGCTCACCTAAGAATGAGCTATCATATTTGCTAACCCTAGAAAGGAGGTGGAGGTGGTCTATTTATAGTCTAAGCCACGAAGGGGTAAGTGGGAGAGGGATACAAGGCCAAAGGCCCGCGGCTGCGCACAGGCAGGGCGGTAGTACCGGACTCATGAGCGGTAGTACCGCTTAAGCGGTAGTACCGCTTGCTTTGGGCGGTAGTACCGCCCTTTCTGGACTGGGCATGTCCTTCTTCTTCCATCTTCGCTTCCAGGCTTCCCTCGCAGATGGTGTAGTGGTTCCTTGGCGCTTGCACTCCTCCTCGACATCCGTGAAGCTCCAACAATACCTATGCATGCACACAGGAGAAGTGTCAAGTAGTATACCATCCTCTAAGGGGTCAAGTGAACACGTGTAAAGGAGAAGATTCACCTTTATGTATGAGAAGTAGAGGTCGCACGTGTCACTTGCTGATGAGGACATGACTACCTTGGATATGACCAAAAATATTGCATATATGCATATTTGTCAGGTGATTTCTAGTGCAAACTATTCAATAATCTATTTATGTTATCCAGAACAAAAATACTTCACACACTTTTGTGTTTTGTCTAATTGCAGGTGTATGGGACATTTGTACAATCCACATATGAAGATAAGGAAGAAAGAGATGTTTATTTGCTGTCCAAAAAGTTCCCTCACGTCACTTTTGGCCCAAGAGAAGATAGAGTCCAAGTCTCTCACGTTCTGGATTCAGATTCGGACTGCACAGACATACCTGACTCAAAACGCACACAAGTTTTTCATACGGACTCCGAATTGGTTGATTCTTTTTTTGTTGGAAACTAGATTTCGTGCACTTTCCAACCCAATTGGAATCACCTTCAAATTCGTCCGGAGCGTTGAGTTGTGGACGAAACAATCTGATGCTGCAGCAGAATCCAAGTCAAAGTACAAGTCCAAAGGTGTTACATCACCTCCACTTGGGCCCATTGGCCTTGTACGACCTAGATTTAGTTTTAGGCTGCCTTGGGACGTCCTCCCACCTCCTTGGCCGCCACCCCTTGCTCCTATATAAGTAGATCCATCTAGTTGCTTTTGCTGGGGATTTGTTTAGTTAAAAGTTAGCCATTGCAACTTCGTTGATGAGGACATGACTACCTTGGATATGACCAAAAATATTGCATATATGCATATTTGTCAGGTGATTTCTAGTGCAAACTATTCAATAATCTATTTATGTTATCCAGAACAAAAATACTTCACACACTTTTGTGTTTTGTCTAATTGCAGGTGTATGGGACATTTGTACAATCCACATATGAAGATAAGGAAGAAAGAGATGTTTATTTGCTGTCCAAAAAGTTCCCTCACGTCACTTTTGGCCCAAGAGAAGATAGAGTCCAAGTCTCTCACGTTCTGGATTCAGATTCGGACTGCACAGACATACCTGACTCAAAACGCACACAAGTTTTTCATACGGACTCCGAATTGGTTGATTCTTTTTTTGTTGGAAACTAGATTTCGTGCACTTTCCAACCCAATTGGAATCACCTTCAAATTCGTCCGGAGCGTTGAGTTGTGGACGAAACAATCTGATGCTGCAGCAGAATCCAAGTCAAAGTACAAGTCCAAAGGTGTTACATCACCTCCACTTGGGCCCATTGGCCTTGTACGACCTAGATTTAGTTTTAGGCTGCCTTGGGACGTCCTCCCACCTCCTTGGCCGCCACCCCTTGCTCCTATATAAGTAGATCCATCTAGTTGCTTTTCCTGGGGTTTTGTTTAGATTAAAAGTTCGCCATAGCTGCAACTTCGCGTACTTCGTTTGTGTTCAACGACCAGACAAAGGCGTCACAGAACCCCACCTTGATCAATAAAGCTTTCATCTTATATTCGCAATATCCAGATTGCAATCTCAGTTTCTTGCTTGTTCTTCGTTTGCTCGCAGGAAACAGACCCTCGTGGTAAGGTTGATCGTGCTCCGGCGTGGTCAATAACCTCTCGGAGTTGGTTTAGCGATTGCTAAGGCGCGACGTCCTTGCACGTTCGTAGTCGGATCGTCAAAGTCGACTTCCACCAAAGCGAAATCCATCATCTCATCGAAAGACGGGACACCCTCGCCTCTATCAAGTGGTATCAGTTTTCAGGTTGCTCGGTGAGAATTTCCAGTTTTCCTAGATTAGATTTATTTTCTTACCTATTGTCCAAGAAAAGGCCACAAAAAAGAGTTAGATCTATTCATCCTTGGTCCAAGCCAGTCTGAGCCTTTGCAATTTTCTTTTCATTGCTTGCATAGTTGAATTATCGGTTGCATCGTCGTGTCGAGTTGCTGGTCTTAGTGTCTAGTTCGTTTAGAGTTTCGAGTTCTGTTCACATTAGTCACGCCACCGCTGCATCATTATCTCTTCCGCTGTCCACCATCCATCCATCAATTTCCACCACGTGCTACCCACCATTCATTGTCATAATAATAGTTGAGATCGTTCACATCTTCACTTGATCCAATCTGCATCTTATCTAGTTTGTTTTGGAAAGAGGGAGAAAAAAAAGAGAGAAAAAAAACGAGAAAAAAAAAAGAGAAAAAAAAAAGTCAGAGAAAAAAAAGGAGAAAAAAAATCAAAAAAATCGGCACAAACTTTTTCAGAGGAAAGTTGGAGACAAAGTTGTTGTATATCCTACTTGGCAGTTGTTTTTCATCATTATCTTCACTGCCGTTGTGATCTTCACTTATATCTTGCTGTCAAGAGCTACTTAGTATCCTTCATTGATGCTAGTTGTGCTACGCCATGACCTCATTAGTGTTCTAGGCTCGCGTCTCTAGTCCGGTCTAGCCTAGGACCAGCACAGTACCGTCGTTGAGCGTTTATTCAACATTGCATCTTTGAATTGATTATTGCTAATCTTTTGCTACCATATATAGCCAACCCAGCTCCACATATTTCTACACCGTGTATACGTACGCTCCCCTGGCAATCGCTTTACTCAATATTCGGAGTTACTTGACACCGCTGGTTGCCGATCACCGCCTGCTGCATGGTAAGAACTTGTAAGACATTGATATTTGCTTTACTGTGAGCGTTTTACCACCACATCCTAGTAGTTATAGGAACATTATTTTTGGGTTTTGTTTCTTGTTCTACTAATCATGACAGGATCCAGAGTCAATTCATGGGCTTTGTCGATCGCGGGAGATGTGCCACCACCTTTGCAAATACCACAACCGTCACGAGAGGTGCACAAACATCCAAATGCACATGATCAGGTTAATGTATCTATACCACCATTTAATGGCCGTTTTAAACCTGCTTTATATATTGAATGGGAGTTCGACATAAAAAATATATTTGCTTCCCATAATTTCGATGAACATAAAAAGGTTAAGGTTGCGGTTGGTTCTTTCACTGGTTATGCTTTGGTTTGGTGGAGTGAATATTGTCGGTTACACCCTGATTATATACCTACTACTTGGGATGATTTGAAACTTGCCATGCGACATACTTTCGTCCCTGCTTATTATACTCGTGACATGATTAAGAAGTTGCAACACTTAAAACAAGGTAGTGAAACTGTAACAAAATATTATGATGATTTACAAACTACCTTGTTGCATTCCTCTTTAGAAGAAAGTGAAGATGATTTTATGGATAGATTTTGGGGAGGATTAAACCGTGATATTCAAGAGATACTAATTCATGAAGAGTGTTATCCTATGGACCATTTGTTTCATCTTGCTTGCAAAGCTGAACAGGAAATAAAACAACGTGTTGGCCACGAGGAGAACAAGCGCACGGTGCACATTCCAAGAGTTGATATGATTGTTCCTTCAACTACTAGGCATACTATGACAACCACATCCGTTGTTGTCAGGACTACATCACCTCCACCATGTGACACATCGCCCCCGAGAGTGGCTACATCATCTGAGTTGATCATAAGAGGTAATGACAAAGGTACTGATCTTCCATCTCTACATGAGAATGATGAATGCCTTGTCAATTTAAATGCACCATCTGATGAGCTACCCACTACTTTGATCACACCACCTATTTTAGAGGACTACGTTGATAATTTGACTTTGCCATGTGATCAAACAACTGAAATACCAACAATTTTGAGTGCACCCATTGAATTAACTATTGATGCAAAAGAACCAATGTCTAATCATTTTGATATGACCTCTAATCTTGGTGATGATTCTGTGTTGAATGACTTATTGCATGTTTGCTTATTTAAGCATGTTGTAGCATGTAAATTTGATGCAAGTAAGGTTTATTCACCAATATTGGGATGGTTTAATGATGAACATTGTCAATCTTTTGAAATGAATAAGAGCTTCACTTATATGTGCAAACTGAGTTGCAATACTTTCATGCCTTCTACTTCTTGTGCTAATTTTTTGGCTTTAGATTTTATGAACTATGCAAGTTACTCATCTATTCATGTGTCATATATGCAAAAATCAAGGGAAGTAAAAATGGATGACATATACATATACAACATGTACACCTTGTCTCTTTTGTTAGCCACATTTCAGATTAAGCAACGCCGAGGACGGCTTTATTTTCAAGAAGGGGAGGATGATGAGGACATGACTACCTTGGATATGACCAAAAATATTGCATATATGCATATTTGTCAGGTGATTTCTAGTGCAAACTATTCAATAATCTATTTATGTTATCCAGAACAAAAATACTTCACACACTTTTGTGTTTTGTCTAATTGCAGGTGTATGGGACATTTGTACAATCCACATATGAAGATAAGGAAGAAAGAGATGTTTATTTGCTGTCCAAAAAGTTCCCTCACGTCACTTTTGGCCCAAGAGAAGATAGAGTCCAAGTCTCTCACGTTCTGGATTCAGATTCGGACTGCACAGACATACCTGACTCAAAACGCACACAAGTTTTTCATACGGACTCCGAATTGGTTGATTCTTTTTTTGTTGGAAACTAGATTTCGTGCACTTTCCAACCCAATTGGAATCACCTTCAAATTCGTCCGGAGCGTTGAGTTGTGGACGAAACAATCTGATGCTGCAGCAGAATCCAAGTCAAAGTACAAGTCCAAAGGTGTTACATCACCTCCACTTGGGCCCATTGGCCTTGTACGACCTAGATTTAGTTTTAGGCTGCCTTGGGACGTCCTCCCACCTCCTTGGCCGCCACCCCTTGCTCCTATATAAGTAGATCCATCTAGTTGCTTTTCCTGGGGTTTTGTTTAGATTAAAAGTTCGCCATAGCTGCAACTTCGCGTACTTCGTTTGTGTTCAACGACCAGACAAAGGCGTCACAGAACCCCACCTTGATCAATAAAGCTTTCATCTTATATTCGCAATATCCAGATTGCAATCTCAGTTTCTTGCTTGTTCTTCGTTTGCTCGCAGGAAACAGACCCTCGTGGTCAGGTTGATCGTGCTCCGGCGTGGTCAATAACCTCTCGGAGTTGGTTTAGCGATTGCTAAGGCGCGACGTCCTTGCACGTTCGTAGTCGGATCGTCAAAGTCGACTTCCACCAAAGCGAAATCCATCATCTCATCGAAAGACGGGACACCCTCGCCTCTAACACTTGCCAAACGGACTCTTGACATGGTGATGACCGTAGGATGCTCTGCATCACATTGCTATTCACATATGGCCTCTCGCCAATACATTCATGATATTGTACTCATATCTTGCTTTCATGCTTGTGCTATGACTTGTGAATTATTCATGCCCACTATTTGCACCAATGACATGTTTGCCATGACTCCTTCTAGTATGTTGCATCTTCGCACTACTAGCATACTTGACTTGATTGCTATGTTACATCACCCATGTTCCACTATTACTTGTTTTCTTGGGTTGATGACATATATGCGCATGCCTCTCACATGATATATCTTGACCATTGTCTCTTGTGTCATACTTGCTCATCTCATGCGGTTGATGACAACCATCTATATGCTTTGCACATGATTCATATTGCTTCGTGTCATATATCTCCATGTGTTGCCTCTCTCATGCTAGATTTGCCATGTATTGAGTGCAACAATGCTTATAGTCTTGCTCTTAAGATTGCCCCCATAGCATTCTTACATACGTTTGGAGATTTTGACATATTCCTTGTAAAGCATGCTTGCCTTACCTCTTTGCACCATATGCCTAGTGCCATGAATATAACCATTGTTACATCATATTACTCATGCGCTTGTTCTTCTAATGGTTATGTGCAAGAGAAGAGAACCAACATGATGGATGATGTGTTTATCTACCATGCACATACATTCTTTGTCTTGTTTTGTGCATGTGTAGGATACTTGGACTTCGTGTCGACTTCCACTTCACGTGAGTTGACCATTCGAGCTCTTGAGAGCGAGCCTCTTACATTCTACCACGACTCACTTCTACACCACATTTCCTACCACTTCGGCATTGTGAAGAATGCACAAGGACACGCTTTCAAGGTGACATCCTTCTTGACCTTGGATATTGATGAGGACATCAATACCATTGTTACACCCACAGCCCCTACTGCTACATATACTGGACCAATTACTAGAGCTCGCGCACGCCAATTAAATTATCAGGTACTTTCGTTTCTTGGTAATGATTCTAATGTTCATGAGAATATGATGCTGCCTAAATTGGATACATTTGTTTTGCTTACAAATGAAGGGCCTAGCTTGGAGAAGGATGGACATTGGAGCAAGAGCAAGCATGGAGATGATGCCATGCGCAAGGGGAACCAGAACGGAGTTACAAGTGATGATTTCAGGACTTTGAAGCCACCATAAGAGTGCATGAAGCCTTGGACGAAATATACAAGATGCCACTTCATAAATTTCGTCCAGAGGCTATTATAGGTGCTGCGTCACCTTATTATTGGGCCAGGCCCATGTAATTTCGAAATAAGTATAGGCTATTTTTAGAGTCCGTATGTGTGGGCAAACAAGAGATAGGGTTGATTTCGGACCCCTCCACCAAGGGCCACGAAATTCCCCCCCTCTTCCTCCATATATACAGCCCTTAGGGCGCCGTTTAGACTTTGGGTTTTGTTTAGATTAAAAGTTCGCCATAGCTGCAACTTCGCGTACTTCGTTTGTGTTCAACGACCAGACAAAGGCGTCACAGAACCCCACCTTGATCAATAAAGCTTTCATCTTATATTCGCAATATCCAGATTGCAATCTCAGTTTCTTGCTTGTTCTTCGTTTGCTCGCAGGAAACAGACCCTCGTGGTCAGGTTGATCGTGCTCCGGCGTGGTCAATAACCTCTCGGAGTTGGTTTAGCGATTGCTAAGGCGCGACGTCCTCGCACGTTCGTAGTCGGATCGTCAAAGTCGACTTCCACCAAAGCGATTTCCATCATCTCATCGAAAGACGGGACACCTTTGCCTCTATCAAAGAATGTGGAACAAGTTTGTCGTTAACGATGGATTTGTGTTTCGTGCTAACAAGCTATGCATTCCAGCTAGCTCCGTTCGTCTTTTGTTGTTGCAGGAGGCGCATGGAGGAGGATTAATGGGACACTTTGGCGTGAAGAAGACGGAGGACGTACTTGCTACACATTTCTTTTGGCCAAAGATGAGACGGGATGTTGAGCGTTTTATTGCTCGCTGCACTACATGTCAAAAAGCTAAGTCACGAATCAATCCTCATGGTTTATATATGCCTTTGCCTGTACCTAGTGTTCCTTGGGAGGATATATCTATGGACTTTGTTTTAGGTTTACCTCGAACAAAGAAGGGGAGGGATAGCATATTTGTTGTCGTGGATAGATTCTCGAAAATGGCACACTTTATACCATGTCATAAAAGCAATGATGCTGTTAATGTTGCTGATTTGTTCTTTCGTGAAATTATTCGCTTGCATGGTGTGCCAAATACTATAGTTTCAGATCGTGATACTAAATTTCTTAGCCACTTTTGGAGATGTTTATGGGCTAAGTTGGGGACTAAACTGCTTTTTAGTACTACTTGTCACCCCCAAACTGATGGACAAACTGAAGTAGTCAATAGAACATTGTCTACTATGCTTAGGGCTGTTTTGAAGACTAATAAGAAAATGTGGGAGGAATGCTTGCCTCATATTGAATTTGCTTATAATCGTTCATTGCATTCTACTACTAAGATGTGCCCTTTTGAAGTTGTGTATGGTTTCCTACCTCGTGCACCTATTGATTTGTTGCCTCTTCCATCTTCGGAGAAGGTTAATTTTGATGCTAAAGAACGTGCTGAATTGATTTTAAAAATGCATGAGTTAACTAAGGAAAACATTGAGCGTATGAATGCTAAATATAAACTTGCTGGAGATAAGGGTAGAAAACATGTTGTGTTTGCACCTGGAGATCTTGTTTGGTTATATTTGCGTAAGGATAGATTTCCTGATTTGCGCAAATCAAAGCTAATGCCACGTGCTGCTGGTCCCTTTAAGGTGTTGGAGAAAGTAAATGATAATGCATATAAACTTGAGCTGCCTGCAGATTTTGGGGTTAGTCCCACTTTTAACATTGCAGATTTGAAGCCTTATTTGGGTGAGGAAGATGAGCTTTCGTCGAGGACGACTTCATTTCAAGAAGGGGAGGATGATGAGGACATCAATACCATTGTTACACCCACAGCCCCTACTGCTACATATACTGGACCAATTACTAGAGCTCGCGCACGCCAATTAAATTATCAGGTACTTTTGTTTCTTGGTAATGATTCTAATGTTCATGAGAATATGATGCTGCCTAAATTGGATACATTTGTTTTGCTTACAAATGAAGGGCCTAGCTTGGAGAAGGATGGACATTGGAGCAAGAGCAAGCATGGAGATGATGCCATGCGCAAGGGGAACCAGAACGGAGTTATAAGTGATGATTTCAGGACTTTGAAGCCACCATAAGAGTGCATGAAGCCTTGGACGAAATATACAAGATGCCACTTCATAAATTTCGTCCAGAGGCTATTATAGGTGCTGCGTCACCTTATTATTGGGCCAGGCCCATGTAATTTCGAAATACATAAGTATAGGCTATTGTTAGAGTCCGTATGTGTGGGGAAACAAGAGATAGGGTTGATTTCGGACCCCTCCACCAAGGGCCACGAAATTCCCCCCCTCTTCCTCCATATATACAGCCCTTAGGGCGCCGTTTAGACTTTGGGTTTTGTTTAGATTAAAAGTTCGCCATAGCTGCAACTTCGCGTACTTCGTTTGTGTTCAACGACCAGACAAAGGCGTCACAGAACCCCACCTTGATCAATAAAGCTTTCATCTTATATTCGCAATATCCAGATTGCAATCTCAGTTTCTTGCTTGTTCTTCGTTTGCTCGCAGGAAACAGACCCTCGTGGTCAGGTTGATCGTGCTCCGGTGTGGTCAATAACCTCTCGGAGTTGGTTTAGCGATTGCTAAGGCGCGACGTCCTCGCACGTTCGTAGTCGGATCGTCAAAGTCGACTTCCACCAAAGCGATATCCATCATCTCATCGAAAGACGGGACACCTTTGCCTCTATCAGATATTGTGGATCATACTTCATGTGTTGCTTGCACCATTTGCACGCATGTTCGAGATATTGCTTGCACCCATGATAACCACATTTCCATGCTTCATGATATATATACCTTGTGTGTTGCATCCAATTCTTGGACTACTTGCTACTATCATATGGTTGGTTGCACCAAGATCATTTCTTCACATATGCCAAGTTCCTTTGCTTGTCACATGATTCACTTGATTGCCTGACACATCATGAACAATTTCTCTTTCTATTGTGTTGAGTGCCACACTATATTCACTACACCCTATGCACATTATGCTTGGATTGTCTTGCACTTGACCCATGTGTTTAGACACTTCATTTTATTTGGTGTTCTGAATCCTTCCCATGCCTACCATAGACCTTTCATTGAGCAATTTGTGAATGCTTGCTATGACCTCGAGATAGATGCTTATGCTCTTGGCACACATATTTGCATCTCTACCTCACATTTACATGCTTGTTCCCATGATATTTTTGCTTGTGCTCGATTGATATGCTTACATGCCATGTCACAATCCTTTGTCACACCCTATGCTATGCTTGATGACAACACTTGTTTGGTGAATCACCTCTTGAATGCTTGGTTTTGCACTAACGCTAACCACATTTGTTTTTCCAAGTGTTTGTTCTATTTGCTCCTTTTGAAGGAATCACAAGACGGTGCGACATTGGAGAGTGCCTCTTTCGAGCTTCAAGATGATGAGTGCTTGGTGATCGACCGCTTCGACACGGCAACGCCATCTCTTTCCCATGGTGATTTGGTTTTCGATCCGAGGTCGGATCTTTTCCAAGGGGGGGGGGGATGATGCAGAGCATCCTACGGTCATCACCATGTCAAGAGTCCGTTTGGCAAGTGACACGTGCGACCTCTACTTCTCATACATAAAGGTGAATCTTCTCCTTTACACGTGTTCACTTGACCCCTTTGAGGATGGTATACTACTTGACACTCCACTCGTGTGCATGCATAGGTATTGTCTGAGCTTCACGCACGACGGGGAGGAGTGCAAGCGCCAAGGAACGCCTACACCGTCCGCGAGGGAAGCATGGAAGCGAAGACGGAAGAAGAAGGACCTGCCCAGTCCAGAAAGGGCGGTACTACCGCCCAAAGCAAGCGGTACTACCGCTCAAGTGGTACTACCGCCCATGAGTCCGGTACTACCGCCCTGCCTGTGCGCAGCCGCGGGCCTTTGGCCTTGTATCCCTCTCCCACTTACCCCTTCGTGGCTTAGACTATAAATAGACCACCTCCACCTCCTTTCTAGGGGAAGCAAATATGATAGCTCATTCTTAGGTGAGCTTTGCTCCTACCTCTACTCTTGAGAGAGAGAGACTACCACTCCCATGGAGTTCAAGACCTCCATGTGAGAAGATCCTGCGGGATATCATCAAGACCCCCTTGTGGGAAGATCCATCTAGGATATCATCAAGACCTCCTCTTGGAGATGAACCTTACCTTGTATCTTTCCCTTTGTTGTTCATGTACCTTGTGATCTTGTGTGTTTGATTGTCTAGTGGATGTGTGATTTGGACTTGTTCTTGAGTGTTTCCCCTTGTGATTTCTCCCCGTTCTTCCCCGTGTTCATCGTGTTCTTCGAGGGATCCCACTCCAAACGTGAAAGATCGTCGCTATAGGGTTCCACGCGCGTGAAAGATCATTGTTATATGCGTTATTCTCCTTGTTTTCGCCGGATGGCATGCTGCTCACGCGCGTGAAAGCCAAGAACAAAAGGGCATACCTGGCATCGGTCAATATATATGTGGAAACGATATCTCCTCTATAGAGGACAAGAAATTTTGGGGCAATCAGGCAAAAAGCGACGAGAAAATGAAGTACTTTCAAGGACTGCCATAGAATGGACAGATGTTCACTAAAACGGTCATAATTTTGTCATTCGTAGTCCGTGTTGGACCCACAAGTAGTCAAACTGCTCACGGCGAGCGCGCGAATCCAGAAAATACTCCCCGCTTGCGCCAGATGGCCCGTAGTGCCCTCAAATACGGCCTTAAGCTGAACTTTTTGGCCCTGAAAGTCAAAGAACATCATTCGTCGCTGTTTTTCAGACAAGTTTCTGAACCCATTGGCACTTCCTTTTGAAGGAAATTCGAGAGATTAAGTTGCTTATAGACATTAGCCCCCCTGGTAGGGACAAACGTACCTTTCTGCAGATGCTCTATGATCCGGGCAATCTCATTTGGTCGTAAATTGAAGAAAATCCAGCGGCTATATGCCTTATTCTCCTTGTTTTCGCCGGATGTCATGTTGTAACTCACGCGCGTGAAAGCCAAGAATAAAAGGGCATTCCTAGAATCGGTCAATATATATGTGGAAACAATATATCCTCTATAGAGGACAAGAAATTTTGGGGCAATCAGGCAAAAATCGCACGAGAAAATGAAGTACTTTCAAGTACTGCCATAGAATGGAGAGATGTTCACTAAAACGGTCATAATTTTGTCATTCGGAGTCTGTGTTGGACCCACAAGTACTCAAACGGCTCGCGGCGAGCGCGTGAATCCAGAAAATACTCCCCGTTTGCACCAGGAGGCCCGTGGTGCCCTCAAATACGGCCTTAAGCAGGACTTTTTGGCCCTGAAAGTCAAAGAACATCATTCGTCGCTGTTTTTCAGACAATTTCTGAACCCATCGGCACTTCCTTTTGAAGGAAATTCGAGCGATTATGTTGCTTATAGACATTAGCCCCCCTGGTAGGGAAAAATGTATCTTTCTGCAGATGCTCTATGATCCAGGCAATCACATTTGGTCGTAAATTGAAGAAAATCCAGCGGCTATATGCGTTATTCTCCTTGTTTTCGCCGGATGGCATTCTGTAACTCACGCGCGTGAAAGCCAAGAACAAAAGGGCATACCTGGCATCGGTCAATATATATGTGGAAACGATATCTCCTCTGTAGAGGACAAGAAATTTTGTGGCAATCAGGCAAAAAGCACACGAGAAAATGAAGTACTTTCAAGAACTGCCATAGAATGGACAGATGTTCACTAAAACGGTCATAATTTTGTCATTCATAGTCCGTGTCGGACCCACAAGTAGTCAAACTACTCGCGGCGAGCGCGCGAATCCAGAAAATACTCCCCGCTTGCGCCAGGTGGCCCGGAGTGCCCTCAAATACGGCCTTAAGCAGAACTTTTTGGCCCTGAAAGTCAAAGAACATCATTCGTCGCTATTTTTCAGACAAGTTTCTGAACCCATTGGCACTTCCTTTTGAAGGAAATTCGAGAGATTATGTTGCTTATAGACATTACCCCCCTGGTAGGGACAAACGTACCTTTCTGCAGATGCTCTATGATCCGGGCAATCTCATTTGGTCGTAAATTGAAGAAAATGCAGCGGATATATGCCTTATTCTCCTTGTTTTTGCCGGATGGTATGTTGTAACTCACGCGCGTGAAAGCCAAGAACAAAATGGCATTCCTGGCATTGGTTAATATATCTATGGAAACAATATCTCCTCTATAGAGGACAAGAAATTTTGGGGCAATCAGGCAAAAAGCGCACGAGAAAATGAACTACTTTCAAGTACTGCCATAGAATGGAGAGATGTTCACTAAAACGGTCATAATTTTGTCATTCGGAGTCCGTGTCGGATCCACAAGTACTCAAACGGCTTGCGGCGAGCGCGCGAATCCAGAAAATACTCCCCGTTTGCGCCAGGAGGCCCGTAGTGCCCTCAAATACGGCCTTAAGCAGGACTTTTTGGCCCTGAAAGTCAAAGAACATCATTCCTCGCTGTTTTTCAGACAATTTCTGAACCCATTAGCACTTCCTTTTGAAGGAAATTCGAGCGATTATGTTGCTTATAGACATTAGCCCCCTTAGTAAGGACAAATGTACCTTTCTGCAGATGCTCTATGATCCAGGCAATCTCATTTGGCCGTAAATTGAAGAAAATCCAGCGGCTATATGCGTTATTCTCCTTGTTTTCGCCGGATGGCATGCTGTAACTCACTCGCATGAAAGCCAAGAACAAAAGGGCATACCTGGCATCGGTCAATATATATGTGGAAATGATATCTCCTCTATAGAGGACAAGAAATTTTGGGGCAATCGGGCAAAAAGCGCACGAGAAATTGAAGTACTTTCAAGGACTGCCATAGAATGGAGAGATGTTCACTAAAACGGACATAATTTTGTCATTTGGAGTCCGTGTCAGACCAACAAGTACTCAAACTGCTCACGGCGAGCGCGCGAATCCAGAAAATACTCCCCGCTTGCGCCAGGAGGCCTGGAGTACCTTCAAATTCAGCCTTAAGCAGGACTTTTTGGCCCTAAATGTCAAAGAACACCATTCGTTGTTGTTTTTCAGACAAGTTTATGAACCCATTGGAACTTCCTTTTGAAGGAAATTCGAGAGATTATGTTTCTTATAAACATTAGCCCCCTGGTAGGGACAAACATACCTTTCTGCAGATGCTCTATGATCTGGGTAATCTCATTTGGCCGTAAATTGACGAAAATCCAGCGGCTATATGCCTTATTCTCCTTGTTTTCGCCGGATGGCATGCTGTAACTCATGCGTGTGAAAGCCAAGAACAAAAGGGCATTCCCGGCATCGGTCCATATATTTGTGATAACAATATCTCCTCTATAGAGGACAAGCAATTTTGGGGCAATCAGGCAAAAATCGCATAAGAAAATGAAGTACTTTCAAGAACTGCCATAGAATGGAGAGATGTTCACTAAAACGGTCATAATTTTGTCATTCGGAGTCCGTGTTGGACCCACAAGTACTCAAACGGCTCGCGGTGAGCGCGCGAATCCAGAAAATACTCCCCGCTTGCGCCAGGAGGCCCGCAGTACCCTCAAATACGGCCTTAAGCAGGACTTTTTGGCCGTGAAAGTCAAAGAACATCATTCTTTGCTGTTTTTCAGACAAGTTTCTGAAACCATTGGCACTTCCTTTTGAAGGAAATTTGAGAGATTATGTTGCTTATAGACAGTAGCCCCCCTGGTATCGACAAACGTACCTTTCTGCAGATGATCTATGATCCGGGCAATCTCATTTGGCCGTAAATTGAAGAAAATCCACCGGCTATATGCCTTATTCTCCTTGTTTTCGCCAAATGGCATGCTGTAACTCACGCGCGTGAAAGCCAAGAACAAAAGGGCATTCCTGGCATCGGTCAATATATATGTGGAAACGATATCTCCTCTATAGAGGACAAGAAATTTTGGGGCAATCAGGCAAAAAGCGCACGGGAAAATGAAGTACTTTCAAGGACTGCCATAAAATGCACAGATGTTCACTAAAACAGTCATAATTTTGTCATTCGGAGTCCGTGTTGGACCCACAAGTACTCAAACAGCTCGCGGCGAGCACGCGAATCCAGAAAATACTCCCCGCTTGCCCTAGGAGGCCAAGAGTACCCTCAAATACGGCCGTAAGCAGGACTTTTTGGCCCTGAAAGTCAAAGAACATCATTCGTCGCTGTTTTTCAGACAATTTCTGAACCCATTGGCACTTCCTTTTGAAGGAAATTCGAGAGATTATGTTGCTTATAGATATTAGCCCCCCTGGTAGGGACAACCGTACCTTTCTGGAGATGCTCTAGGATCCAGGCAATCTCATTTGGACGTAAATTGAAGAAAATCCAGCGGCTATATGCGCTATTCTCCTTGTTTTCGCCGGATGGCATGCTGTAACTCACGCGCGTGAAAGCCAAGAACAAAAGGGCATAAATGGCATCGGTTAATATATATGTGGAAACGATATCTCCTCTATAGAGGACAAGATATTTTGGGGCAATCAGGCAAAAAGCGCATGAGAAAATGAAGTACTTTCAAGGACTGCCATAGAATGGAGAGATATTCACTAAAACGGTCATAATATTGTCATTCAGAGTCCGTGTCAGACCCACAAGTACTCAAACTGCTCACGGCGAGCGCGTGAATCCAGAAAATACTCCCCGCTTGCGCCAGGAGGCCTGGAGTAACTTCAAATTATACCTTAAGCAGGACTTTTTGGCCCTGAATTTCAAAGAACACCAGTCGTTGCTATTTTTCAAACAAGTTCCTGAACCCATTGGCACTTCCTTTTGAAGGAAAATCGAGAGATTATGTTGCTTATAAACATTAGCCCCCCGGTAGGGAAAAACATACCTTTCTGCGGATGCTCTATGATCCGGGCAATCTCATTTGGCCGTAAATTGAAGAAAATCCAACGGCTATATGCCTTATTCTCCTTATTTTCGCTGGATGGCATGCTGTAACTCATGCGCTTGAAAGCCAAGAACAACAGGGCATTCCTGGCATCGGTCAATATATAAGTGGAAACGATATCTTCTCTATAGAGGACAAGAAATTTTTGGGCGATCAGGCAAAAAGCGCACGAGAAAATTAAGTACTTTCAAGGACTGCCATAAAATGGACAGATGTTCACTAAAACGGTCATAATTTTGTCATTCGGAGTCCGTGTCGGACCCACAAGTACTCAAACAGCTCGCGGCGAGCACGCGAATCTAGAAAATACTCCCCGCTTGTCCCAGGAGGCCAAGAGTTCCCTCAAATACGGCCTTAGGCAGGACTTTTTGGCCCTGAAAGTCAAAGTACATCATTCGTCGCTGTTTTTCAGACAATTTCTAAACCCATTGGCACTTCCTTTTGAAGGAAATTCGAGAGATTATGTTGCTTATAGACATTAGCCCCCCTGGTAGGGACAAACGTACCTTTTTGCAGATGCTCTATGATCCAGGCAATCTCATTTGGACATAAATTGAAGAAAATCCAGCGGCTATATGCGTTATTCTCCTTGTTTTCGCCGGATGGCATGCTGTAACTCACGCGCATGAAAGCCAAGAACAAAAGGGCATACATGGCAAGGCATCGGTTAATATATATGTGGAAATGATATCTCCTCTATAGAGGACAAGAAATTGTGGGGCAATCAGGCAAAAAGCGCATGAGAAAATGAAGTACTTTCAAGGACTGCCATAGAATGGAGAGATGTTCACTAAAACAGTCATAATTTTGTCATTCGGAGTCCGTGTCAGACCCGCAAGTACCCAAACTGCTCGCGACAAGTGCATGAATCCAGAAAATACTCCCCGCTTACGCCAGGAGGCCTGGAGTACCTTCAAATTCAGACTTAAGCAGGACTTTTTGGCCCTGAATGTCAAAGAACACCATTCATTGCTGTTTTTCATACAATTTCTGAACCCATTGGCACTTCCTTTTGAAGGCAATTCGAGAGATTATGTTGTTTATAAACATTAGCCCCCCTGGTAGGGACAAACATACCTTTCTGCAGATGCTCTATGATCCAGGCAATCTCATTTGGAAGTAAATTGAAGAAAATCCAGCGGCTATATGCGTTATTCTCCTTGTTTTCGCCGGATGGCATGCTGTAACTCACGCGCGTGAAAGCCAAGAACAAAAGGGCATTCCTGGCATCGGTCAATATATATGTGGAAACGATATCTCCTCTATAGAGGACAAGAAATTATGGGGCAATCAGGCAAAAAGTGACTGCCATAGAATGGAGAGATGTTCACTAAAACGGTCATAATTTTTTCATTCGGAGTCCGTGTCGGACCCACAAGTACTCAAACTGCTCACGGCGAGCGCGTGAATCCAGAAAATACTCCCCGCTTTCGCCAGGAGGCCCGGACTACCTTCAAAATCAGCCTTAAGCAGGACTTTTTGGCCCTGAATGTCAAAGAACACCATTCGTTACTGTTTTTCACACAATTTCTGAACCCATTGGCACTTCCTTTTGAAGGAAATTCCAGAGATTGTGTTGCTTATAAACATTATCCCCCCTGGTAGGGACAAACATACCTTTCTGCAGATGCTCTATGATCCGGACAATCTCATTTGGCCGTAAATTGAAGAAAATCCAGCGGCTATATGCCTTATTCACCTTGTTTTCGGCGGATGGCATGCTGTAACTCATGCACGTGAAAGCCAAGAACAAAAGGGCATTCCTGGCACCGGTCAATATATATGTGGAAACGATATCTCCTCTATAGAGGACAAGAAATTTTGGGGCAATCAGGCAAAAAGCGCACGAGAAAATGAAGTACTTTCAAGGACTGCCATAAAATGGATAGATGTTCACTAAAACGACCATAATTTTGTCATTCGGAGTCCGTGTCGGACCCACAAGTACTCAAACAGCTCGCAGCGAGCACGCGAACCCAGAAAATACTCCCCACTTGCCCTAGGAGGCCCAGAGTACCCTCAAATATGGCCTTAAGCAGGACATTTTGGCCCTGAAAGTCAAAGAACATCATTCGTCGCTGTTTTTCAGACAATTTCTGAACCAATTGGCACTTCCTTTTGAAGGAAATTCGAGAGATTATGTTGCTTATAGACATTAGCCCCCCTGGTAGGGACAAACGTACCTTTCTACAGATGCTCTATCATCCAGGCAATCTCATTTGGACGTAAATTGAAGAAAATCAAGTGGCTATATGCGTTATTCTCCTTGTTTTCGCCGGATGGCATGCTGTAACTCACGCGCGTGAAAGCCAAGAACAAAAGGGCATACATGGCATCGGTTAATATATATGTGGAAACGATATCTCCTCTATAGAGGACAAGAAATTTTGGGGCAATCAGGCAAAAAGCGCATGAGAAAATGAAGTACTTTCAAGGACTACCATAGAATGGAAAGATGTTCACTAAAACGGTCATAATTTTGTCATTCGGAGTCCGTGTCAGACCCACATGTACTCAAACTGCTCGCGGCAAGCGCATGATACCAGAAAATACTCCCCGCTTGCGCCAGGAGGCCTGGAGTACCTTCAAATTCAGCCTTAAGCAGGACTTTTTGGCCCTGAATGTCAAAGAACACCATTCTTTGCTGTTTTTCATACAATTTCTGAACCCATTGGCACTTCCTTTTGAAGGAAATTTGAGAGATTGTGTTGCTTATAGACATTAGCCCCCCTGGTAGGGACAAACGTACCTTTCTACAGATGCTCTATGATCCAGGCAATATCATTTGGCCGTAAATTGAAGAAAATCCAGCGGCTATATGCGTTATTCTCCTTGTTTTTGCCGGATGGCATGCTGTAACTCAAGAGCGTGTGATGAGGACATCAATACCATTGTTACACCCGCATCCCCTGCTGCTATACATACTGGACCAATTACTAGAGCTCGCGCACGCCAACTAAATTACCACGTACTTTCGTTTCTTGGTAATGATTCTAATGTTCATGAGAATATGATGCTGCCTAAATTGGATACATTTGTTTTGCTTACAAATGAAGGGCCTTGCTTGGAGAAGGATGAACATTGGAGCAAGAACAAGCATGGAGATGATGGCATGCGCAAGGGGGACAAGAACGGAGTTACAAGTGATGTTTCAGGACTTTGAAGCCACCATAATGAGTGCATGAAGCCTTGGACGAAATATACAAGATGCCACTTCATAAATTTCGTCCAGAGGCTATTCTAGGTGCTGCGTCACCTTATTATTGGGCCAGGCCCATGTAATTTCAAAATACATAAGTATAGGCTATTTTTAGAGTCCGTATGTGTGGGGAAACAAGAGATAGGGTTAGTTTCGGACCCCTCCACCAAGGGCCACGAAATTCACCCCCTCTTCCTCCATATATACAGCCCTTAGGGCACCGTTTAGACTTTGGGTTTTGTTTAGATTAAAAGTTCGCCATAGCTGCAACTTCGCGTACTTCGTTTGTGTTCAACGACTAGACAAAGGCGTCACAGAACCCCACCTTGATCAATAAAGCTTTCATCTTATATTCGCAATAACCAGATTGCAATCTCAGTTTCTTGCTTGTTCTTCGTTTGCTCGCAGGAAACAGACCCTTGTGGTCAGGTTGATCGTGCTCTGGCGTGGTCAATAACCTCTCGGAGTTGGTTTAGCGATTGCTAAGGCGCGACGTCCTCGCACGCTCGTAGTCGGATCGTCAAAGTCGACTTCCACCAAAGCGAAATCCACCATCTCATCGAAAGACGGGACACCTTTGCCTCTATCAAGTGGTATCAGAGTTCCTCATGGTTTATATATGCCTTTTCCTGTACCTAGTGTTCCTTGGGAGGATATATCTATGGACTTTGTCTTAGGTTTACCTAGAACAAAGAGGGGGAGGGATAGCATATTTGTTGTCGTGGATAGATTCTCGAAAATGGCACACTTTATACCATGTCATAAAAGTGATGATGCTGTTAATGTTGCTGATTTGTTCTTTCGTGAAATTATTTGCCTCTATCAGCGTGAAAGCCAAGAACAAAAGGGCATACATGGCATCGGTCAATATATATGTGGAAACGATATCTCCTCTATAGAGGACAAGAAATTTTGGGGCAATCAGGCAAAAAGCGCATGAGAAAATGAAGTACTTAGAATGGAGAGATGTTCACTAAAACGGTCATAATTTTGTCATACGGAGTCCGTGTCAGACCCACAAGTACTCAAACTACTCGCGGCGAGCGCGTGAATCCAGAAAATACTCCCCGCTTGCGCCAGGAGGCCTGGAGTACCTTCAAATTCAGCCTTAAGCAGGACTTTTTGGCCCTAAATGTCAAAGAACACCATTCGTTGTTGTTTTTCAGACAAGTTTTTGAACCCATTGGCACTTCCTTTTGAAGGAAAATTGAGAGATTATGTTGTTTATAAACATTAGCCCCCCTGGTAGGGACAAACATACCTTTCTGCAGATGCTCTATGATCCGGGCAATCTCATTTGGCCGTAAATTGAAGAAAATCCAGCGGCTATATGCCTTATTCTCCTTGTTTTCGCCGGATGGCATGCTGTAACTCATGCGCGTGAAAGCCAAGAACAAAAGGGCATTCCTGGCATCGGTCAATATATATGTGGAAATGATATCTCCTCTATAGAGGACAAGTAATTTTGGGGCAATCAGGCAAAAAGCGCACAAGAAAATAAAGTACTTTCAAGGACTGCCATAGAATGGAGAGATGTTCACTAAAACGGTCAAAAAAAAATTCATTCGGAGTCCGTGTCGGACCCACAAGTACTCAAACTGCTCGCGGCGAGCGCGCGAATCCAGAAAATACTCCCCGCTTGCGCCAGGAGGCCCGGAGTACCCTCAAATGCGGCCTTAAGCAGGACTTTTTGGCTCTCAAAGTCAAAGAACATCATTCGCCGCTGTTTTTCAGACAAGTTTCTGAAACCATTGGCACTTCCTTTTGAAGGAAAATCGAGAGATTATGTTGCTTATAGACATTAGCCCCCCTGGTAAGGACAAATGTACCTTTCTGCAGATGCTCTATGATCCGGGCAATCTCATTTGGCCGTAAATTGAAGAAAATCCAGCGGCTATATGCCTTTATTCTCCTTGTTTTCGCCAGATGGCATGCTGTAACTCACGCGCGTGAAAGCCAAGAACAAAAGGGCATTCCTGGCATCGGTTAATATATATGTGGAAATGATATCTCCTCTATAGAGGACAAGAAATTTTGGGGCAATCGGGCAAAAAGCGCATGAGAAAATGAAGTACTTTCAAGGACTGCCATAGAATGGACAGATGTTCACTAAAATGGTCATAATTTTGTCATTCGGAGTTCGTGTCGGACCCACAAGTACTCAAACAGCTCGCGGCGAGCACGCGAATTTAGAAAATACTCCCCGCTTGCCCCAGGAGGCCCAGAGTACCCTCAAATATGGCCTTAAGCAGGACTTTTTGGTAGTGAAAGTCAAAGAACATCATTCGTCGCTGTTTTTCAGACAATTTCTGAACCCATTGGCACTTCCTTTTGAAGGAAATTCGAGAGATTATGTTGCTAATAGACATTAGCCCCCCTGGTAGGGACAAATGTACCTTTCTGGAGATGCTCTATGATCCAGGCAATCTCATTTGGACGTAAATTGAAGAAAATCCAGCGGCTATATGCGTTATTCTGCTTGTTTTCGCTGGATGGCATGCCTCACGCGCGTGAAAGCCAAGTACAAAAGGGCATTGATGAGGACATCAATACCATTGTTACACCCACAGCCCCTACTGCTACATATACTGGACCAATTACTAGAGCTCGCGCACGCCAATTAAATTATCAGGTACTTTCGTTTCTTGGTAATGATTCTAATGTTCATGAGAATATGATGCTGCCTAAATTGGATACATTTGTTTTACTTACAAATGAAGGGCCTAGCTTGGAGAAGGATGGACATTGGAGCAAGAGCAAGCATGGAGATGATGCCATGCGCAAGGGGAACCAGAACAGAGTTACAAGTGATGATTTCAGGACTTTGAAGCCACCATAAGAGTGCATGAAGCCTTGGACGAAATATACAAGATGCCACTTCATAAATTTCGTCCAGAGGCTATTATAGGTGCTGCGTCACCTTTTTATTGGGCGAGGCCCATGTAATTTCGAAATACATAAGTATAGGCTATTTTTAGAGTCCGTATGTGTGGGGAAACAAGAGATAGGGTTGATTTCGGACCCCTCCACCAAGGGCCACGAAATTCCCCCTCTCTTCCTCCATATATACAGCCCTTAGGGCACCGTTTAGACTTTGAGTTTTGTTTAGATTAAAAGTTCGCCATAGCTGCAACTTCGCGTACTTCGTTTGTGTTCAACGACCAGACAAAGGCGTCACAGAACCCCACCTTGATCGATAAAGCTTTCATCTTATATTCGCAATATCCAGATTGCAATCTTAGTTTCTTGCTTGTTCTTCGTTTGCTCGCAGGAAACAGACCCTCGTGGTCAGGTTGATCGTGCTCCGGCGTGGTCAATAACCTCTCGGAGTTGGTTTAGCGATTGCTAAGGCGCGACGTCCTCGCACGTTCGTAGTCGGATCGTCAAAGTCGACTTCCACAAAGCGATTTCCATCATCTCATCGAAAGACGGGACACCTTTGCCAAGAAATCCATCACCTCATCCAATTTAGGCAGCATCATATTCTCATGAACATTAGAATCATTACCAAGAAACGAAAGTACCTGATAATTTAATTGGCGTGCGCGAGCTCTAGTAATTGGTCCAGTATATGTAGCAGTAGGGGCTGTGGGTGTAACAATGGTATTGATGTCCTCATCATCCTCCCCTTCTTGAAATGAAGTCGTCCTCGACGGAAGCTCATTTTCCTCACCCAAATAAGGCTTCAAATCTGCAATGTTAAAAGTGGGACTAACCCCAAAATCTGCAGGCAGCTCAAGTTTATATGCATTATCATTTATTTTCTCTAACACCTTAAAGGGACCATCAGCACGTGGCATTAGCTTTGATTTGCGCAAATTAGGAAATCTATCTTTACGCAAATGTAACCAAACAAGATCTCCAGGTGCAAACACAACATGTTTTCTACCCTTATCTCCAGCAAGTTTATATTTAGCATTCATACGCTCAATGTTTTCCTTAGTTAACTCATGCATTTTTAAAATCAATTCAGAACGTTCTTTAGCATCAAAATTAACCTTCTCCGAAGATGGAAGAGGCAACAAATCAATAGGTGCACGAGGTAGGAAACCATACACAATTTCAAAAGGGCACATCTTAGTAGTAGAATGCAATGAACGATTATAAGCAAATTCAATATGAGGCAAGCATTCTTCCCACATTTTCTTATTATTCTTCAAAACAGCCCTAAGCATAGTAGACAATGTTCTATTGACTACTTCAGTTTGTCCATCAGTTTGGGGGTGACAAGTAGTACTAAATAACAGTTTAGTCCCCAACTTAGCCCATAAACATCTCCAAAAGTGGCTAAGAAATTTAGTATCACGATCTGAAACAATAGTATTTGGCACACCATGCAAGCGAATAATTTCACGAAAGAACAAATCAGCAACATTAACAGCATCATCACTTTTATGACATGGTATAAAGTGTGCCATTTTCGAGAATCTATCCACGACAACAAATATGCTATCCCTCCCCTTCTTTGTTCGAGGTAAACCTAAAACAAAGTCCATAGATATATCCTCCCAAGGAACACTAGGTACAGGCAAAGGCATATATAAACCATGAGGATTGAGTCGTGACTTAGCTTTTTGACATGTAGTGCAGCGAGCAACAAAACGCTCAACATCCCGTCTCATCTTTGGCCAAAAGAAATGTGTAGCAAGTACGTCCTCCATCTTCTTCACGCCAAAGTGTCCCATTAATCCTCCCCCATGCGCCTCCTGCAACAGCAAAAGACGAACGGAGCTAGCTGGAATGCATAGCTTGTTAGCACGAAACACAAATCCATCGTTAACGACAAACTTGTTCCACATTCTTCCTTCTTTACAATTCTGCATTACATCTTTAAAATCAGCATCATGCACATATTGATCTTTGATGGTCTCCAAACCAAATATTTTGAAGTCAAGTTGTGAAAGCATAGTATAGCGACGAGACAATGCATCAGCAATAACATTTTCTTTTCCCTTCTTGTGTTTAATGACATAAGGGAAAGTCTCAATGAATTCAACCCATTTAGCATGTCTACGATTCAGTTTAGCTTGACTTTTAATATGTTTCAAAGATTCATGATCAGAATGTATAACAAATTCTTTGGGCCATAAATAATGTTGCCATGTTTCTAAAGTCCGAACAAGAGCATATAATTCTTTATCATAAGTAGAATAATTCAGACTAGGCCCACTCAATTTTTCAGAAAAGTATGCAACAGGTTTGCCATCTTGTAATAACACACCTCCTAATCCAATTCCACTAGCATCACATTCAAGCTCAAAAGTCTTATTAAAATCAGGAAGTTGGAGTAAAGGAGCATGTGTCAACTTATCTTTCAATACCGAGAAGGCTTCTTCCTGTGCGGTACCCCACAGAAAAGGCACATCTTTCTTTGTAAGCTCATTGAGAGGTGCAGCAATGGTGCTGAAATCTCTCACAAAACGCCTATAGAATCCAGCGAGGCCAAGGAAACTCCTCACTTGTGTGACCGTTTTGGGCTGTGGCCAACTCTCAATAGCTTCAATTTTGGCTTTATCAACTTCAATTCCCTGTGGAGTAACAACATAGCCAAGAAAAGATACTCGGTCGGTGCAAAAGGTGCACTTTCCAAGGTTACCAAACAAACGTGCATCACGTAGAGCAATAAAAACAGCACGTAAATGTTCCAAATGTTCCTCCAAAGATTTGCTATAAATCAATATGTCATCAAAGTAAACTACCACAAATCGTCCAATGAAAGCACGTAAAACTTCGATCATTAACCTCATGAAAGTACTAGGTGCATTAGTTAACCCAAAAGGCATGACTAACCACTCATATAATCCAAACTTAGTTTTAAATGCTGTTTTTCATTCATCTCCCAATTTCATACGAATTTGATGGTATCCACTACGCAAATCAACTTTGGAGAATATTGTAGAGCCACTCAATTCATCAAGCATATCATCTAGCCTAGGAATAGGATGACGATAACGAATAGTAATATTATTAATGCCTCTACAATCAACGCACATACGCGACGTACCATCCTTTTTCGGCACTAAAATGATAGGAACAGCACAAGGACTAAGGGATTCACGTATATAACCTTTGTCGAGCAGTTCTTGTACTTGACGCATAATCTCCTTCGTCTCCTCTGGATTGGTACGGTATGGTGCACGGTTGGGTAATGATGCACCGGGAATTAAGTCAATTTGATGCTCAATCCCGCGAATAGGTGGTAATCCCGGTGGCACGTCTTGTGGAAAGACGTCAGCGAACTCCTGCAAAATGTTAGTGACAGCAGGAGGCAAAGAGGAAGGCACGTCCTCGAATGAAAATAATGCCTCTTTGCACACAAAAGCATAGCAAACAGATTTGCTAAAATCTAGATCATCAATATCAGATTTGGTGGCAAGTAAACATGCACTTTTCAATTTAATTTCAGAAGCAACACTAGATGGTTTATTATTATTAGGCTGCATTTGTTGCTCAAATTCTTTTGCCACAATCTGATTTTCACTCTTAGTTTTCTCCTGTTTTGCTTTATTAGCTCTATTAAGATCATCTTTCAAAATGGAATCAGGAGTCATAGGAAGCAAAGTAATATTTTTATCCTTATGAACAAGAGTATACTGATTGTTTCTACCATGGTGAATAGAATTTTTATCAAATTGCCATGGTCTACCAAGTAATAAGGAACATGCTTGCATAGGTACCACATCACAATCAACATAATCAGCATATGTAGAGATACTAAAATGCACACGAACAGTACGTGTTACCTTAACCTTGCCGCTGTTGTTGAACCATTGGATGTAGTAAGGATGTGGATGTGGTCTTGTGGTGAGAGATAGCTTCTCCACCATCTCCATGCTAGCTAAGTTGTTGCAACTCCCTCCATCTATGATTACGCGAACAGAACGTTCCTTCACAACTCCCTTTGTATGGAACAAATTATGCCTCTGATTTTGCTCAGCTTGTGTAACCTGCACACTCAAAACACGTTGAGCAACTAAACATTCATACCTGTCAGCATCTTCAGGAGCCATGTATTGCGTCTCATGATCAGAATCTTCTCCACCGTGTTCGTCACGTGTAATAAGAGCCAAAGTCTCCTCATCATAGTCACTAGCGGACTCATACCCACCATCCTCAGTAACAATCATCACACGCTTAGAGGGGCATTCTCTCGCATAATGACCTCCACCCTTGCAACGTCGACAAATAATATCATGTGTTTGCCCTGTTGATGCCATGGATGAAGAAGAGCTCTTTGCAGGCCCAGAAGATGTGCTCTTGGCAGATAGTGGTGATTGTGCCTGCTTTATTGTATCACGGTTGGAGGTGGCAGCCGACGGAGGCGCCGGTGTAGCAGAACGTGTGGAAGTAGATGATGCACGTGGTGTCCATGATGAAGGTCGACCTGCAGAAAAGTTAGTCCGCGCCAATGCCTGTCGATCCTGCACTTCACGTTCAGCTTTACAAGCAAGATGGAATAAACGAGTGATATTAGTATACTCCTTATAATCTAGAATGGTCTGAATCTCTCTATTTAATCCACCCAGAAAACGTGCAAGCATAGCTTCATTCTCCTCAACAATACCACATCTAATCATGCCAGTTTGTAATTCCTGATAATATTCTTCTACAGAATTTTTCCCTTGTCTTAAGCGCTGTAATTTTTGAAGCAATTCACGTTGATAATATGGTGGAACCCAACGAGTACGCATAGCAGTTTTCAAAGCAGCCCAAGTAGCGGGAATAGGATATAATCTACAATGTTCAGACCACCATACACATGCAAAACTAGTGAAAGCACAAACAGCAGCAGCAACCCGTCTCTCCTCGGGATATTGTAAACATGTAAAACGTTGTTCAGTTTCTAACTCCCAAGTAAGATATATATCAGGAACATATCTACCCTCAAATGGTGGAATATTCAATTTCAGTTTAGGAATATGGACATCATCTCGTACCTGAGGTGGTGGTGCAGGCCTACCATTACGAATATATACCTGAGGTCGACCTAGTGGTGGTGGTGCTGGTGGCTGCACGTAGTGCTGATTTTGATCAACCTCATCCTCATAATCGCCCACATACTCATCATCCTCCTGGGTACCAGCAGCAGCAGTAGCAGGGGCCAAAGAAGCATCAACAACTTGAACAGCAGCACCAGAAGTTTGGCCATCCTCAATAGGAACACGCTTCGCTCGTCCATACTGATTCGAAAGGATGCGTTGTTGTTGTTGTTGTCGTTGGAGAGGTGCGTTAGGTGCAGCGGGTGGTGGTGGTGGAAGACGCGCGAGCAATTCATTAAACTTGTTATCGAGCTTTGTTTCGAACGTCTTCTCCATGCCATCTATCTTCTCCATGGCCTCTTCAAATCTGTTTAGCACATCTTGCACCTGTCCACTCATCATTTGCTGAAATTTATCATGCAAATCCTTATTCGTCATGTTCTCCCAGTCAGTCTCGTCGGCTTGTGATCCTGGCATGGTTAGCAGCAATAGAAACACACAAGAATATGATCCTACAGACTACTAACAAGAGGTGGTGGTGGGTGTCACAAATCCGTCAAGCAAATCTCAAATTCTTACCAGTTCTTACCCAGCAGCAGGCGGTGATCGGCAACCGTTGTAGTCAAAAACTCTCAAAGCTTGGATAGAGCGATTACCAGGGAGAGTCAAACGCACGACGTAGATGTATGTGGAGCTGGGAAGGCTTATAATATGGTAGCAAAAAGGGTCAGCAATAATCAATTCAGAGATGCAAAGTTGAATAAACGCTCAACGACGGTACTGTGCTGGTCCTAGGCTAGACTGTGCTAGAGACGCGAGCCTAGAACACTAACAAAATCACGGCGCTGCACGTAAACAAGGGAAAAGCACACTCTGGTTTTTTTTTCGCTCTTTTTTTTTGCGCTCTTTTTTTTTGCGCTGCTCTTTTTTTTTGTGTGCGAAAAATCACTATAATGGCGAGTGTCTCAAAACTCTTCCTAGGTCAAACTGACAGGATGGGCACGAAATTTTTTCGACCAATTTTTTTTTCGTTTTTTCGACTGCCCGGACCCAAAAACTGGAAACGGGTCAAAAAAAACTTCCTATAATGGCACCTGTCTCAAAACACTCAGAAACACCTAAAAATAAGATAGCCAGAAATTTTTTCGAAAAATGCGTTTTTGAAAAATTTTGGGCCTAAACGGAGCGTGGTTTCCAGACTTTTTTTTTTTCCGAAACCTACTCCGGCAAGGAAACACGAATCGGAAACTAGATGGATCCCGAAAACAAACCTAATAAGCAAGGAACTCGGATTGGTGGTGGATATATGGTTGTGGTATATGGCAGCGGTGGTGGTAGCGGTGGTAGTATATGGATATGGATCGGTGGTGGTATATGGACACGGATTGGTGGTGGTATATGGATACGGATTCGGAGTGGTGGTGGTAGATGGCAGGGGCGATGATGATGGTGCGGCGGCGGCGTGACAACTTATGACCAGAACTCGAAACTCTAAAAGACTAGACTCTAAGACCAGCAACTAGACCGACGATGCAACCGCAAATTCAACAAAGCAAAACCCTAAAAAGATTATGCAAAGGCTCAGATTGGTTCGGATATGATGAACTAACCCTAATTTTTTTTTGTGGCTTTTTCGTGGACTATAGGTATGAAGAACAGACTCGATCTAAACTACGAAAAACTGGAAAATCTCACCGAGCAACCTGGAAATCTGATACCACTTGATAGAGGCAAAGGTGTCCCGTCTTTCGATGAGATGATGGAAATCGCTTTGGTGGAAGTCGACTTTGACGATCCGACTACGAACGTGCGAGGACGTCGCGCCTTAGCAATCGCTAAACCAACTCCGAGAGGTTATTGACCACGCCGGAGCACGATCAACCTGACCACGAGGGTCTGTTTCCTGCGAGCAAACGAAGAACAAGCAAGAAACTAAGATTGCAATCTGGATATTGCGAATATTAGATGAAAGCTTTATCGATCAAGGTGGGGTTCTGTGACGCCTTTGTCTGGTCGTTGAACACAAACGAAGTACGCGAAGTTGCAGCTATGGCGAACTTTTAATCTAAACAAAACCCAAAGTCTAAACGGCGCCCTAAGGGCTGTATATATGGAGGAAGAGGGGGGGAATTTCGTGGCCCTTGTTGGAGGGGTCCGAAATCAACCCTATCTCTTGTTTCCCCACACATACGGACTCTAAAAATAGCCTATACTTATGTATTTCGAAATTACATGGGCCTGGCCCAATAATAAGGTGCAGCAGCACCTATAATAGCCTCTGGACGAAATTTATGAAGTGGCATCTTGTATATTTCGTCCAAGGCTTCATGCACTCTTATGGTGGCTTCAAAGTCCTGAAATCATCACTTGTAACTCCGTTCTGGTTCCCCTTGCGCATGGCATCATCTCCATGCTTGCTCTTGCTCCAATGTCCATCCTTCTCCAAGCTAGGCCCTTCATTTGTAAGCAAAACAAATGTATCCAATTTAGGCAGCATCATATTCTCATGAACATTAGAATCATTACCAAGAAACGAAAGTACCTGATAATTTAATTGGCGTGCGCGAGCTCTAGTAATTGGTCCAGTATATGTAGCAGTAGGGGCTGTGGGTGTAACAATGGTATTGATGTCCTCATCATCCTCCCCTTCTTGAAATGAAGTCGTCCTCGACGGAAGCTCATCTTCCTCACCCAAATAAGGCTTCAAATCTGCAATGTTAAAAGTGGGACTAACCCCAAAATCTGCAGGCAGCTCAAGTTTATATGCATTATCATTTACTTTCTCCAACACCTTAAAGGGACCATCAGCACGTGGCATTAGCTTTGATTTGCGCAAATTAGGAAATCTATCCTTACGCAAATGTAACCAAACAAGATCTCCAGGTGCAAACACAACATGTTTTCTACCCTTATCTCCAGCAAGTTTATATTTAGCATTCATACGCTCAATGTTTTCCTTAGTTAACTCATGCATTTTTAAAATCAATTCAGCACGTTCTTTAGCATCAAAATTAACCTTCTCCGAAGATGGAAGAGGCAACAAATCAATAGGTGCACGAGGTAGGAAACCATACACAACTTCAAAAGGGCACATCTTAGTAGTAGAATGCAATGAACGATTATAAGCAAATTCAATATGAGGCAAGCATTCCTCCCACATTTTTTTATTATTCTTCAAAACAGCCCTAAGCATAGTAGACAATGTTCTATTGACTACTTCAGTTTGTCCATCAGTTTGGGGGTGACAAGTAGTACTAAAAAGCAGTTTAGTCCCCAACTTAGCCCATAAACATCTCCAAAAGTGGCTAAGAAATTTAGTATCGCGATCTGAAACAATAGTATTTGGCACACCATGCAAGCGAATAATTTCACGAAAGAACAAATCAGCAACATGAACAGCATCATCGCTTTTATGACATGGTATAAAGTGTGCCATTTTCGAGAATCTATCCACGACAAAAAATATGCTTTCCCTCCCCTTCTTTGTTCGAGGTAAACCTAAAACAAAGTCCATAGATATATCCTCCCAAGGAACACTAGGTACAGGCAAAGGCATATATAAACCATGAGGATTGAGTCGTGACTTAGCTTTTTGACATGTAGTGCAGCGAGCAATAAAACGCTCAACATCCCGTCTCATCTTTGGCCAAAAGAAATGTGTAGCAAGTACGTCCTCCGTCTTCTTCACGCCAAAGTGTCCCATTAATCCTCCTCCATGCGCCTCCTGCAACAACAAAAGACGAACGGAGCTAGCTGGAATGCATAGCTTGTTAGCACGAAACACAAATCCATCATTAACGACAAACTTGTTCCACATTCTTCCTTCTTTACAATTCTGCATTACATCTTTAAAATCAGCATCATGCACATATTGATCTTTGATGGTCTCCAAACCAAATATTTTGAAGTCAAGTTGTGAAAGCATAGTATAGCGACGAGACAATGCATCAGCAATAACATTTTCTTTTCCCTTTTTGTGTTTAATGACATAAGGGAAAGTCTCAATGAATTCAACCCATTTAGCATGTCTACGATTCAGTTTAGCTTGACTTTTAATATGTTTCAAAGATTCATGATCAGAATGTATAACAAATTCTTTGGGCCATAAATAATGTTGCCATGTTTCTAAAGTCCGAACAAGAGCATATAATTCTTTATCATAAGTAGAATAATTCAGACTAGGCCCACTCAATTTTTCAGAAAAGTATGCAACAGGTTTGCCATCTTGTAATAACACACCTCCTAATCCAATTCCACTAGCATCACATTCAAGCTCAAAAGTCTTATTAAAATCAGGAAGTTGGAGTAAAGGAGCATGTGTCAACTTATCTTTCAATACCGTGAAGGCTTCTTCCTGTGCGGTACCCCACAGAAAAGGCACATCTTTCTTTGTAAGCTCATTGAGAGGTGCAGCAATGGTGCTGAAATCTCTCACAAAATGCCTATAGAATCCGGCGAGGCCAAGGAAACTCCTCCTTTGTGTGACCGTTTTGGGCTGCGGCCAACTCTCAATAGCTTCAATCTTGGCTTTATCAACTTCAATTCCCTGTGGAGTAACAACATAGCCAAGAAAAGATACTCGGTCGGTGCAAAAGGTGCACTTTCCAAGGTTACCAAACAAACGTGCATCACGTAGAGCAATAAAAACAGCACGTAAATGTTCCAAATGTTCTTCCAAAGATTTGCTATAAATCAATATATCATCAAAATAGACTACCACAAATCGTCCAATGAAAGCACGTAAAACTTCGTTCATTAATCTCATGAAAGTACTAGGTGCATTAGTTAACCCAAAAGGCATGACTAACCACTCATATAAACCAAACTTAGTTTTAAATGCTGTTTTCCATTCATCACCCAATTTCATACGAATTTGATGGTATCCACTACGCAAATCAACTTTGGAGAATATTGTAGAGCCACTCAATTCATCAAGCATATCATCTAGCCTAGGAATAGGATGACGATAACGAATAGTAATATTATTAATGCCTCGACAATCAACACACATACGTGACGTACCATCCTTTTTAGGCACTAGTATAATAGGAACAGCACAAGGACTAAGAGATTCGCGTATATAACCTTTGTCGAGTAGCTCCTGTACTTGACGCATAATCTCCTTCGTCTCCTCTGGATTGGTACGGTATGGTGCACGGTTGGGTAGCGATGCACCGGGAATTAAGTCAATTTGATGCTCAATCCCTCGAATGGGTGGTAATCCCGGTGGCACGTCTTGTGGAAAGACGTCAGCGAACTCCTGCATAATGTTAGTGACAGCAGGGGGCAAATAGGAAGGCACGTCCTCGAATGAAAATAATGCCTCTTTGCACACAAAAGCATAGCAAACAGATTTGCTAAAATCTAGCTCATCAATATCAGATTTGGTGGCAAATAAACATGCACTTTTCAATTTAATTTTAGAAGCAACACTAGATGGTTTATTATTAGGCTTCATTTGTTGCTCAAATTCTTTTGCCACAATCTGATTTTCACTCTTATTCTTCTCCTGTTTTGCTTTATTAGCTCTATTAATATCATCTTTCAAAATAGAATCAGGAGACATAGGAAGCAAAGTAATATTTTTATCCTTATGAACAAGAGTATAATGATTGTTTCTACCATGGTGTACAACATTTTTATCAAATTGCCATGGTCTACCAAGTAATAAGGAACATGCTTGCATAGGTACCACATCACAATCAACATAATCAGCATATGTAGAGATACTAAAATGCACATGAACAGTACGTGTTACCTTAACCTTGCCACTGTTGTTGAACCATTGGATGTAGTAAGGATGTGGATGTGGTCTTGTGGTGAGAGAAAGCTTCTCCACCATCTCCATGCTAGCCAAGTTGTTGCAGCTACCTCCGTCTATGATGACGCGCACAGAACGTTCCTTCACAACTCCCTTGGTATGGAACAAATTGTGCCTCTGATTTTGCTCAGCTTGTGTGACCTGCACACTCAAAACACGTTGAGCAACTAAACATTCATACCTGTCAGCATCTTCAGGAGCCATGTATTGCGTCTCATGATCAGAATCGTCTCCACCGTGTTCGTCACGTGTAATAAGAGCCAAAGTCTCCTCATCATAGTCACTAGCGGACTCATACCCACCATCCTCAGTAACAATCATCACACGCTTAGATGGGCATTCTCTCGCATAATGACCTCCACCCTTGCAACGTCGACAAATAATATCATGTGTTTGCCCTGTTGATGCCATGGATGAAGAAGAGCTCTTTGCAGGCCCAGAAGGTGTGCTCTTGGCAGATAGTGGTGATTGTGCCTGCTTTATTGTATCACGGTTGGAGGTGGCAGCCGATGGAGGCGCCGGTGTAGCAGAACGTGTGGAAGTAGATGATGCATGTGGTGTCCATGATGAAGGTCGACCTGCAGAAAAGTTAGTCCGCGCCAATGCCTGTCGATCCTGCACTTCACGTTCAGCTTTACAAGCAAGATGGAATAAACGAGTGATATTAGTATACTCCTTATAGTCTAGAATGGTCTGAATCTCTCTATTTAATCCACCCAGAAAACGTGCAAGCATAGCTTCATTCTCCTCAACAATACCACATCTAATCATGCCAGTTTGTAATTCCTGATAATATTCTTCTACAGAATTTTTTCCTTGTCTTAAGCGCTGTAATTTTTGAAGCAATTCACGTTGATAATATGGTGGAACCCAACGAGTACGCATAGCAGTTTTCAAAGCAGCCCAAGTAGCGGGAATAGGATATAATCTACAATGTTCAGACCACCATACACATGCAAAACTAGTGAAAGCACAAACAGCAGCAGCAACCCGTCTGTCCTCGGGATATTGTAAACATGTAAAACGTTGTTCAGTTTCTAACTCCCAAGTAAGATATATATCAGGAACATATCTACCCTCAAATGGTGGAATATTCAATTTCAGTTTAGGAATATGGACATCATCTCGTACCTGAGGTGGTGGTGCAGGCCTACCATTACGAATATATACCTGAGGTCGACCTGGTGGTGGTGGTGCTGGTGGCTGCACGTAGTGCTGATTTTGATCAACCTCATCCTCATAATCGCCCGCATACTCATCATCCTCCTGGGTACCAGCAGCAGCAGTAGCAGGGGCCAAAGAAGCATCAACAACATGAACAGCAGCACCAGAAGTTTGGCCATCCTCAATAGGAACACGTTTCGCTCGTCCATACTGATTCGAAAGGATGCGTTGTTGTTGTTGTTGTTGTTGTTGGAGAGGTGCGTTAGGTGCAGCGGGTGGTGGTGGTGGAAGACGCGCGAGCAATTCATTAAACTTGTCATCGAGCTTTGTTTCGAACGTCTTCTCCATGCCATCTATCTTCTCCATGGCCTCTTCAAATCTGTTTAGCACATCTTGCACCTGTCCACTCATCATTTGCTGAAATTTATCATGCAAATCCTTATTCGTCATGTTCTCCCAGTCAGTCTCGTCGGCTTGTGATCCTGGCATGGTTAGCAGCAATAGAAACACACAAGAATATGATCCTACAGACTACTAACAAGAGGTGGTGGTGGGTGTCACAAATCCGTCAAGCAAATCTCAAATTCTTACCAGTTCTTACCCAGCAGCAGGCGGTGATCGGCAACCGTTGTAGTCAAAAACTCTCAAAGCTTGGATAGAGCGATTACCAGGGAGAGTCAAACGCACGACGTAGATGTATGTGGAGCTGGGAAGGCTTATAGTATGGTAGCAAAAAGGGTCAGCAATAATCAATTCAGAGATGCAAAGTTGAATAAACGCTCAACGACGGTACTATGCTGGTCCTAGGCTAGACTGTGCTAGAGACGCGAGCCTAGAACACCAACAAAATCACGGCGCGGCACGTAAACAAGGGAAAAGCACACTCTGGAACTCTTTTTTTTTTCGCTCTTTTTTTTTTGCGCTCCTCTTTTTTTTTTGCGAAAAATCACTATAATGGCGAGTGTCTCAAAACTCTTCCCTCGTCAAACTGATAGGATGGGCACGAAAAAAAATTTCACTTTTTTTTCGGAAATTAGGGCAGCGACGACGAAAAAGTGCGACCAAAAAATCACTATGATGGCACGTGGCTCAAAAGACTCAGAAAAGCATAAAAATAGGATAGGGAAAAAAAAAATTTGCCCGTGAAAATTTTGGCCTAAAAACTGCCAGGGGGTCTCCAGACTCTCTTTTTTTTTTCGAGACCTACGCAGGCAAGGAAACACGAATCGGAATTTAGATTGATCTCAAGAACAAACCTAATATGAGAAGAACTCGGATTGGTGGTGGATATATGGTTGTGGTATATGGCAGCGGTGGTGGTATATGGTAGCGGTGGTGGTATATGGATACAGATTGGTGGTGGTATATGGATACAGATTGGTAGTGGTATATGGATATGGATTCAGAGCGGTGGCGGATAAGCAAAAGTGGTAGATGGGCGATGATGATGATGCGGCGGCGGCGTGACAACTTATGACCAGAACTCGAAACTCTAAAAGACTAGACTCTAAGACCAGCAACTTGACACGACGATGCAACCGCAAATTCAACAAAGCAAAAACCCTAAAAAGATTATGCAAAGGCTCAGATTGGTTCGGATATGACGAACTAACCCTAATTTTTTTTGTGGCTTTTTCGTGGACTGTAGGTATGAAGAACAGACTCGATCTAATCTACGAAAAACTGTAAAATCTCACCGAGCAACCTGGAAGTCTGATACCACTTGATAGAGGCAAAGGGTCCCGATCTTTCGATGAGATGATAACTATCGATTTGGTGAAGATGACTTTGACGATCCGACTACAAACGTGCACAGCGTTGCGCCTTAGCAATCGCTAAACCAACTCTGAGAGGTTATTGACCACGCCGGAGCACAATCAATGATAGAGGCAGAGGGTGTCCCGATCTTCCGATGAGATGATAACTATCGATTTGGTGAAGATGACTTTGACGATCCGACTACAAACGTGCACGACGTTGCGCCTTAGCAATCGCTAAACCAACTCAAAGAGGTTATTGACCACGCCGGAGCACAATCAACCTGACCACGAAGGTCTATTCCTGCAAGCAATCGAAGAACAAGCAAGAATATGATAAAAGCAATCTGAATATTGCGAGTATATATGAAGTATTGATAAAGGTGGGGATCCGTAAGCGGTCTTGGTCTGGTCGTTGGACACAAACGAAGTACACGAAGTTGCAATGGCTAACTTTTAACTAAACAAATCCCAAGGAAAAGCTACTAGATGGATCTACTTATATAGGAGCAAGGGGTGGCGGCCAAGGAGGTGGGAGGACGTCCCAAGGCAGCCTAAAACTAAATCTAGGTCGTACAAGGCCAATGGGCCCAAGTGGAGGTGATGTAACACCTTTGGACTTGTAGTTTGACTCGGATTCTGCTGCAGCATCAGATTGTTTCGTCCACAACTCAACGCTCCGGACGAATTTGAAGGTGATTCCAATTGGGTTGGAAAGTGCACGAAATCTAGTTTCCAACAAAAAAAGAATCACCCAATTCGGAGTCCGTATGAAAAACTTGTGTGCGTTTTGAGTCAGGTATGTCTGTGCAGTCCGAATCTGAATCCAGAACGTGAGAGACTTGGACTCTATCTTCTCTTGGGCCAAAAGTGGCGTCAGAGAACTTTTTGGACAGCAAATAAACATCTCTTTCTTCCTTATCTTCATATGTGGATTGTACAAATGTCCCATACACCTGCAATTAGACAAAACACAAAAGTGTGTGAAGTATTTTTGTTCTGGATAACATAAATAGATTATTGAATAGTTTGCACTAGAAATCACCCGACAAATATGCATATATGCAATATTTTTGGTCATATCCAAGGTAGTCATGTCCTCATCATCCTCCCCTTCTTGAAAATAAAGCCGTCCTCGGCGTTGCTTAATTTGAAATGTGGCTAACAAAAGAGACAAGGTGTACATGTTGTATATGTATATGTCATCCATTTTTACTTCCCTTGATTTTTGCATATATGACACATGAATAGATGAGTAACTTGCATAGTTCATAAAATCTAAAGCCAAAAAATTAGCACAAGAAGTAGAAGGCATGAAAATATTGCAACTCAGTTTGCACATATAAGTGAAGCTCTTATTCATTTCAAAAGATTGACAATGTTCATCATTAAACCATCCCAACATTGGTGAATAAACCTTACTTGCATCAAATTTACATGCTACAACATGCTTAAATAAGCAAACATGCAATAAGTCATTCAACACAGAATCATCACCAAGATTAGAGGTCATATCAAAATGATTAAACATTGGTTCTTTTGCATCAATAGTTAATTTAATGGGTGCACTCAAAATTGTTGGTATTTCAGTTGTTTGATCACATGGCAAAGTCAAATTATCAACGTAGTCCTCTAAAATAGGTGGTGTGATCAAAGTAGTGGGTAGCTCATCAGATGGTGCATTCAAATTGACAAGGCATTCATCATTCTCATGTAGAGATGGAAGATCAGTACCTTTGTCATTACCTCTTATGATCAACTCAGATGATGTAGCCACTCTCGGGGGCGATGTGTCACATGGTGGAGGTGATGTAGTCCTGACAACAACGGATGTGGTTGTCATAGTATGCCTAGTAGTTGAAGGAACAATCATATCAACTCTTGGAATGTGCACCGTGCGCTTGTTCTCCTCGTGGCCAACACGTTGTTTTATTTCCTGTTCAGCTTTGCAAGCAAGATGAAACAAATGGTCCATAGGATAACACTCTTCATGAATTAGTATCTCTTGAATATCACGGTTTAATCCTCCCCAAAATCTATCCATAAAATCATCTTCACTTTCTTCTAAAGAGGAATGCAACAAGGTAGTTTGTAAATCATCATAATATTTTGTTACAGTTTCACTACCTTGTTTTAAGTGTTGCAACTTCTTAATCATGTCACGAGTATAATAAGCAGGGACGAAAGTATGTCGCATGGCAAGTTTCAAATCATCCCAAGTAGTAGGTATATAATCAGGGTGTAACCGACAATATTCACTCCACCAAACCAAAGCATAACCAGTGAAAGAACCAACCGCAACCTTAACCTTTTTATGTTCATCGAAATTATGGGAAGCAAATATATTTTTTATGTCGAACTCCCATTCAATATATAAAGCAGGTTTAAAACGGCCATTAAATGGTGGTATAGATACATTAACCTGATCATGTGCATTTGGATGTTTGTGCACCTCTCGTGACGGTTGTGGTATTTGCAAAGGTGGTGGCACGTCTCCCGCGATCGACAAAGCCCATGAATTGACTCTGGATCCTGTCATGATTAGTAGAACAAGAAACAAAACCCAAAAATAATGTTCCTATAACTACTAGGATGTGGTGGTAAAACGCTAACAGTAAAGCAAATATCAATGTCTTACAAGTTCTTACCATGCAGCAGGCGGTGATCGGCAACCAGCGGTGTCAAGTAACTCCGAATATTGAGTAAAGCGATTGCCAGGGGAGCGTACGTATACACGGTGTAGAAATATGTGGAGCTGGGTTGGCTATATGATAGAGGCAAAGGTGTCCCGTCTTTCGATGAGATGATGGATATCGCTTTGTTGGAAGTCGACTTTGACGATCCGACTACGAACGTGCGAGGACGTCGCGCCTTAGCAATCGCTAAACCAACTCCGAGAGGTTATTGACCACGCCGGAGCACGATCAACCTGACCACGAGGGTCTGTTTCCTGCGAGCAAACGAAGAACAAGCAAGAAACTAAGATTGCAATCTGGATATTGCGAATATAAGATGAAAGCTTTATTGATCAAGGTGAGGTTCTGTGACGCCTTTGTCTGGTCGTTGAACACAAACGAAGTACGCGAAGTTGCAGCTATGGCGAACTTTTAATCTAAACAAAACCCCCAAAGTCTAAACGGTGCCCTAAGGGCTGTATATATGGAGGAAGAGAGGAGAATTTCGTGGCCCTTGGTGGAGGGGTCCGAAATCAACCCTATCTCTTGTTTCCCCACACATACGGACTCTAAAAATAGCCTATACTTATGTATTTCGAAATTACATGGGCCTGGCCCAATAAAAAGGTGACGCAGCACCTATAATAGCCTCTGGACGAAATTTATGAAGTGGCATCTTGTATATTTCGTCCAAGGCTTCATGCACTCTTATGGTGGCTTCAATGTCCTGAAATCATCACTTGTAACTCCGTTCTGGTTCCCCTTGCGCATGGCATCATCTCCATGCTTGCTCTTGCTCCAATGTCCATCCTTCTCCAAGCTAGGCCCTTCATTTGTAAGCAAAACAAATGTATCCAATTTAGGCAGCATCATATTCTCATGAACATTAGAATCATTACCAAGAAACGAAAGTACCTGATAATTTAATTGGCGTGCGCGAGCTCTAGTAATTGGTCCAGTATATGTAGTAGTAGGGGTTGTGGGTGTAACAATGGTATTGATGTCCTCATCATCCTCCCCTTCTTGAAATGAAGTCGTCCTCGACGGAAGCTCATCTTCCTCACCCAAATAAGGCTTCAAATCTGCAATGTTAAAAGTGGGACTAACCCCAAAATCTGCAGGCAGCTCAAGTTTATATGCATTATCATTTACTTTTTCCAACACCTTAAAGGGACCAGCAGCACGTGGCATTAGCTTTGATTTGCGCAAATCAGGAAATCTATCCTTACGCAAATGTAACCAAACAAGATCTCCAGGTGCAAATACAACATGTTTTCTACCCTTATCTCCAGCAAGTTTATATTTAGCATTCATACGCTCAATGTTTTCCTTAGTTAACTCATGCATTTTTAAAATCAATTCAGCACGTTGTTTAGCATCAAAATTAACCTTCTCCGAAGATGGAAGAGGCAACAAATCAATAGGTGCACGAGGTAGGAAACCATACACAACTTCAAAAGGGCACATCTTAGTAGTAGAATGCAATGAACGATGATAAGCAAATTCAATATGAGGCAAGCATTCCTCCCACATTTTCTTATTATTCTTCAAAACAGCCCTAAGCATAGTAGACAATGTTCTATTGACTACTTCAGTTTGTCCATCAGTTTGGGGGTGACAAGTAGTACTAAAAAGCAGTTTAGTCCCCAACTTAGCCCATAAACATCTCCAAAAGTGGCTAAGAAATTTAGTATCACGATCTGAAACAATAGTATTTGGCACACCATGCAAGCGAATAATTTCACGAAAGAACAAATCAGCAACATTAACAGCATCATCGCTTTTATGACATGGTATAAAGTGTGCCATTTTCGAGAATCTATCCACGACAACAAATATGCTATCCCTCCCCTTCTTTGTTCGAGGTAAACCTAAAACAAAGTCCATAGATATATCCTCCCAAGGAACACTAGGTACAGGCAAAGGCATATATAAACCATGAGGATTGAGTCGTGACTTAGCTTTTTGACATGTAGTGCAGCGAGCAATAAAACGCTCAACATCCCGTCTCATCTTTGGCCAAAAGAAATGTGTAGCAAGTACGTCCTCCGTCTTCTTCACGCCAAAGTGTCCCATTAATCCTCCTCCATGCGCCTCCTGCAACAACAAAAGACGAACGGAGCTAGCTGGAATGCATAGCTTGTTAGCACGAAACACAAATCCATCGTTAATGACAAACTTGTTCCACATTCTTCCTTCTTTACAATTCTGCATTACATCTTTAAAATCAGCATCATGCACATATTGATCTTTGATGGTCTCCAAACCAAATATTTTGAAGTCAAGTTGTGAAAGCATAGTATAGCGACGAGACAATGCATCAGCAATAACATTTTCTTTTCCCTTCTTATGTTTAATGACATAAGGGAAAGTCTCAGTGAATTCAACCCATTTAGCATGTCTACGATTCAGTTTAGCTTGACTTTTAATATGTTTCAAAGATTCATGATCAGAATGTATAACAAATTCTTTGGGCCATAAATAATGTTGCCATGTTTCTAAAGTCCGAACAAGAGCATATAATTCTTTATCATAAGTAGAATAATTCAGACTAGGCCCACTCAATTTTTTAGAAAAGTATGCAACAGGTTTGCCATCTTGTAATAACACACCTCCTAATCCAAATCCACTAGCATCACATTCAAGCTCAAAAGTCTTATTAAAATCAGGAAGTTGGAGTAAAGGAGCATGTGTCAACTTATCTTTCAAAACTGTGAGGGCTTCTTCCTGTGCGGTACCCCACAGAAAAGGCACATCTTTCTTTGTAAGCTCATTGAGAGGTGCAGCAATGGTGCTGAAATCTCTCACAAAACGCCTATAGAATCCGGCGAGGCCAAGGAAACTCCTCACTTGTGTGACCGTTTTGGGCTGCGGCCAACTCTCAATAGCTTCAATCTTGGCTTTATCAACTTCAATTCCCTGTGGAGTAACAACATAGCCAAGAAAAGATACTCGGTCGGTGCCAAAGGTGCACTTTCCAAGGTTACCAAACAAACGTGCATCACGTAGAGCAATAAAAACAGCACGTAAATGTTCCAAATGTTCTTCCAAAGATTTGCTATAAATCAATATATCATCAAAATAGACTACCACAAATCGTCCAATGAAAGCACGTAAAACTTCGTTCATTAATCTCATGAAAGTACTAGGTGCATTAGTTAACCCAAAAGGCATGACTAACCACTCATATAAACCAAACTTAGTTTTAAATGCTGTTTTCCATTCATCACCCAATTTCTTACGAATTTGATGGTATCCACTACGCAAATCAACTTTGGAGAATATGGTAGAGCCACTCAATTCATCAAGCATATCATCTAGCCTAGGAATAGGATGACGATAACGAATAGTAATATTATTAATGCCTCTACAATCAACACACATACGTGACGTACCATCCTTTTTAGGCACTAGTATAATAGGAACAGCACAAGGACTAAGAGATTCGCGTATATAACCTTTGTCGAGTAGCTCCTGTACTTGACACATAATCTCCTTCGTCTCCTCTGGATTGGTACGGTATGGTGCACGGTTGGGTAGCGATGCACCGGGAATTAAGTCAATTTGATGCTCAATCCCTCGAATGGGTGGTAATCCCGGTGGCACATCTTGTGGAAAGACGTCAGCGAACTCCTGCGTAATGTTAGTGACAGCAGGGGGCAAAGAGGAAGGCACGTCCTCGAATGAAAATAATGCCTCTTTGCACACAAAAGCATAGCAAACAGATTTGCTGAAATCTAGCTCATCAATATCAGATTTGGTGGCAAATAAACATGCACTTTTCAATTTAATTTCAGAAGCAACACTAGATGGTTTATTATTAGGCTTCATTTGTTGCTCAAATTCTTTTGCCACAATCTGATTTTCACTCTTATTCTTCTCCTGTTTTCACTCTTATGGATATGGATTCAGAGCGGTGGCGGATAAGCAAAAGTGGTAGATGGGCGATGATGATGGTGCGGCGGCGGCGTGACAACTTATGACCAAAACTCGAAACTCTAAAAGACTAGACTCTAAGACCAGCAACTTGACACGACGATGCAACCGCAAATTCAACAAAGCAAAAACCCTAAAAAGATTATGCAATGGCTCAGATTGGTTCGGATATGATGAACTAACCCTAATTTTTTTTTGTGGCTTTTTCGTGGACTGTAGGTATGAAGAACAGACTCGATCTAATCTACGAAAAACTGTAAAATCTCACCGAGCAACCTGGAAATCTGATACCACTTGATAGAGGCAAAGGTGTCCCGTCTTTCGATGAGATGATGGATATCGCTTTGGTGGAAGTCGACTTTGACGATCCGACTACGAACGTGCGAGGACGTCGCGCCTTAGCAATCGCTAAACCAACTCCGAGAGGTTATTGACCACGCCGGAGCACGATCAACCTGACCACGAGGGTCTGTTTCCTGCGAGCAAACGAAGAACAAGCAAGAAACAAAGATTGCAATCTGGATATTGTGAAAATAAGATGAAAGCTTTATTGATCAAGGTGGGGTTCTGTGACGCCTTTGTCTGGTCGTTGAACACAAACGAAGTACGTGAAGTTGCAGCTATGGCGAACTTTTAATCTAAACAAAACCCCCAAAGTCTAAACGGTGCCCTAAGGGCTGTATATATGGAGGAAGAGAGGAGAATTTCGTGGCCCTTGGTGGAGGGGTCCGAAATCAACCCTATCTCTTGTTTCCCCACACATACGGACTCTAAAAATAGCCTATACTTATGTATTTCGAAATTACATGGGCCTGGCCCAATAAAAAGGTGACGCAGCACCTATAATAGCCTCTGGACGAAATTTATGAAGTGGCATCTTGTATATTTCGTCCAAGGCTTCATGCACTCTTATGGTGGCTTCAATGTCCTGAAATCATCACTTGTAACTCCGTTCTGGTTCCCCTTGCGCATGGCATCATCTCCATGCTTGCTCTTGCTCCAATGTCCATCCTTCTCCAAGCTAGGCCCTTCATTTGTAAGCAAAACAAATGTATCCAATTTAGGCAGCATCATATTCTCATGAACATTAGAATCATTACCAAGAAACGGAAGTACCTGATAATTTAATTGGCGTGCGCGAGCTCTAGTAATTGGTCCAGTATATGTAGTAGTAGGGGCTGTGGGTGTAACAATGGTATTGATGTCCTCATCACTATATATGGTAGCAAAAGATTAGCAATAATCAATTCAAAGATGCAATGTTGAATAAACGCTCAACGACGGTGCTGTGCTGGTCCTAGGCTAGACCGGACTAGAGACGCGAGCCTAGAACACTAATGAGGTCATGGCGTAGCACAACTAGCATCAATGAAGGATACTAAGTAGCTCTTGACAGCAAGATATAAGTGAAGATCACAACGGCAGTGAAGATAATGATGAAAAACAACTGCCAAGCAGGATATACAACAACTTTGTCTCCAACTTTCCTCTGAAAAAGTTTGTGCCGATTTTTTTGATTTTTTTTTCTCCTTTTTTTTCTCTGACTTTTTTTTTCTTTTTTTTCTCTCTTTTTTTTCTCTCGTTTTTTTCTCTCTTTTTTTTCTCCCTCTTTCCAAAACAAACTAGATAAGATGCAGATTGGATCAAGTGAAGATGTGAACGATCTCAACTATTATTATGACAATGAATGGTGGGTAGCACGTGGTGGAAATTGATGGATGGGTGGTGGACAGCGGAAGAGATAATGATGCAGCGGTGGCGTGACTAATGTGAACAGAACTCGAAACTCTTAACGAACTAGACACTAAGACCAGCAACTCGACACGACGATGCAACCGATAATTCAACTATGCAAGCAATGAAAAGAAAATTGCAAAGGCTCAGACTGGCTTGGACCAAGGATGAATAGATCTAACTCTTTTTTGTGGCTTTTTCTTGGACAATAGGTAAGAAAATAAATCTAATCTAGGAAAACTGGAAATTCTCACCGAGCAACCTGAAAACTGATACCACTTGATAGAGGCAGAGGGTGTCCCGATCTTTCGATGAGATGATAACTATCGATTTGGTGAAGATGACTTTGACGATCCGACTACAAACGTGCACGACGTTGCGCCTTAGCAATCGCTAAACCAACTCAGAGAGGTTATTGACCACGCCGGAGCACAATCAACCTGACCACGAAGGTCTATTCCTGCAAGCAATCGAAGAACAAGCAAGAATATGATAAAAGCAATCTGAATATTGCGAGTATATATGAAGTATTGATAAAGGTGGGGATCCGTAAGTGGTCTTGGTCTGGTCGTTGGACACAAACGAAGTACACGAAGTTGCAATGGCTAACTTTTAACTAAACAAATCCCAAGGAAAAGCTACTAGATGGATCTACTTATATAGGAGCAAGGGGTGGCGGCCAAGGAGGTGGGAGGACGTCCCAAGGCAGCCTAAAACTAAATCTAGGTCGTACAAGGCCAATGGGCCCAAGTGGAGGTGATGTAAAACCTTTGGACTTGTAGTTTGACTCGGATTCTGCTGCAGCATCAGATTGTTTCGTCCACAACTCAACGCTCCGGACGAATTTGAAGGTGATTCCAATTGGGTTGGAAAGTGCACGAAATCTAGTTTCCAACAAAAAAAGAATCACCCAATTCGGAGTCCGTATGAAAAACTTGTGTGCGTTTTGAGTCAGGTATGTCTGTGCAGTCCGAATCTGAATCCAGAACGTGAGAGACTTGGACTCTATCTTCTCTTGGGCCAAAAGTGACGTGAGAGAACTTTTTGGACAGCAAATAAACATCTCTTTCTTCCTTATCTTCATATGTGGATTGTACAAATGTCCCATACACCTACAATTAGACAAAACACAAAAGTGTGTGAAGTATTTTTGTTCTGGATAACATAAATAGATTATTGAATAGTTTGCACTAGAAATCACCTGACAAATATGCATATATGCAATATTTTTGGTCATATCCAAGGTATTCATGTCCTCATCAATCAACCTGACCACGAAGGTCTATTCCTGCAAGCAATCGAAGAACAAGCAAGAATATGATAAAAGCAATCTGAATATTGCGAGTATATATGAAGTATTGATAAAGGTGGGGATCCGTAAGTGGTCTTGGTCTGGTCGTTGGACACAAACGAAGTACACGAAGTTGCAATGGCTAACTTTTAACTAAACAAATCCCAAGGAAAAACTACTAGATGGATCTACTTATATAGGAGCAAGGGGTGGCGGCCAAGGAGGTGGGAGGACGTCCCAAGGCAGCCTAAAACTAAATCTAGGTCGTACAAGGCCAATGGGCCCAAGTGGAGGTGATGTAACACCTTTGGACTTGTAGTTTGACTCGGATTCTGCTGCAGCATCAGATTGTTTCGTCCACAACTCAACGCTCCGGACGAATTTGAAGGTGATTCCAATTGGGTTGGAAAGTGCACGAAATCTAGTTTCCAACAAAAAAAGAATCACCCAATTCGGAGTCCGTATGAAAAACTTGTGTGCGTTTTGAGTCAGGTACGTCTGTGCAGTTCGAATCTGAATCCAGAACGTGAGAGACTTGGACTCTATCTTCTCTTGGGCCAAAAGTGACGTGAGAGAACTTTTTGGACAGCAAATAAACATCTCTTTCTTCCTTATCTTCATATGTGGATTGTACAAATGTCCCATACACCTGCAATTAGACAAAACAGAAAAGTGTGTGAAGTATTTTTGTTCTGGATAACATAAATAGATTATTGAATAGTTTGCACTAGAAATCACCTGACAAATATGCATATATGCAATATTTTTGGTCATATCCAAGGTAGTCATGTCCTCATCAAGAGTGGAGAGTGTATGGTTCGTCACCTCCGGTTGGCCGTCGGTTTGAGGATGGTATGCGGATGAGAACAAGAGCTTGATTCCGAGCTTGGCGCATAGGGTCTTCCAAAAGTAACTCAAGAACTTGATGTCCCGGTCGGAGACGATTATCTTTGGTACTCCATGGAGACGCAAGATTTCCCTACAAAAGAGATTTGCAACGTGTGAAGCATCGTCTATCTTGTTGCAAGGGATGAAATGTGCCATCTTAGAAAATCGGTCCACAACAACAAACACGGAATCCTTGCCATTTTGAGTTCTAGGCAAACCAAGTACAAAATCCAAGCTAATGTCTTCCCAAGGTTGATAAGGAATAGGAAGGGGCATGTAAAGACCATGGGATTGAGCTTTAGACTTAGCTTTGCGACATGTAGAGCATCGGGTGGTGAAGCGTGAGACGTCACGGAACATCTTGGGCCAAAAGTAGTTCTTGGAGAGCGTGGCGAATGTCTTGTCGCGTCCGAAATGTCCCATGAGTCCGCCTCCATGAGCCTCTTGCAAAAGGAGCAAACGAAGAGAAGACTCGGGAATGCATAGTTTGTTAGCTCTCATAAGATAACCATCCTTGATGTAATATTGTTCCCACAATGTATGCGTCAAACATTTAGCATAAGGATTCGCAAAAGATGGATCAATAGCATACAAGTCTTTTATGTGTTCAAAGCCAATAACATTCAACTCAAGCTTAGTGACAAGCGTGCATATGTGGGAAAGTGCATCGGCAACTACATTTTCCTTACCCTTAATGTACTTGATCACATAGGGAAAAGATTCAATAAATTCACTCCATTTGGCATGACGCTTGTTCAACTTAGTTTGACCTTTTAAGTACTTAAGCGTTTCATGATCGGTATGTATGACAAGCTCATGAGGTCTAAGATAATGTTCCCAAACATGTAGCACACGCACTAAAGCATACAATTCTTTGTCATAGATGGGATAGTTAAGTTGAGCACCAGAGAGTTTCTCACTAAAATATGCAATGGCTCGTTTTTCTTGCATTAAAACTCCGCCAATTCCGGTACCACTTGCATCACAATGAACCTCAATAGTTTTGTCAAAGTTGGGCAAAGCAAGAATCGGAGCATGAGTGAGCAAAGACTTGAGCTCATCAAAAGCGGTGGATTGCAAAGATCCCAAAACAAAAGGAGCATTCTTCTTACTCAAGGCATGCAAAGGAGCAGCAATAGTGCTAAAGTCTTTCACGAAGCGACAGTAAAAACCCGCAAGACCAAGAAAACTACGCACTTGTTGCAAATTGGTGGGTTGGGGCCAAGTTTTAATTGCTTCAATTTTAGATTCATCAACATGGACACCCTTGGAAGATACAACAAAACCCAAGAAAACCACTTTGTCAACACCAAATGTGCACTTTTTCATGTTTGCATAAAGACTTTCCTTGCGAAGGGTTTGCAAAACAGCCCTAACATGATTAAGATGTTCTTTCATGGTTTTGCTAAACACAAGAATATCATCGAAGTAAACCACAACAAAGACTCCAATATAAGGGCAAAGCACATAATGCATGAGATGCACGAAAGTACCGGGAGCCTCCGATAAACCCATAGGCATAACTAACCACTCATATGAGCCAAATTTGGTTTTGAAAGCAGTTTTCCATTCATCACCCTCTTGAATGCGGATTTGATAATAACCACTTCTAAGATCAATTTTTGAGAAAAAGTTGGCTCCACTAAGTTCATCAAGCATATCATCTAAGCGAGGAATGGGATGCCTATAGCAAACGGTAATAGCATTTATAGGTCTACAAATCGAAACACAAGCGGAAACTTCCAGCGGGCTTAGGCACAAGCATAACCGGAACGGCACAAGGGCTTAAGCTTTCACGTACATGACCGTTGTCGATTAGTTGTTGTACTTGCCGTTGAATCTCCTTGGTTTCTTTGGGATTGACACGGTATGGAGCTTTGTTTGGATGTGGCGCTCCAGGGACGAGGTCGATTCTATGCTCAATGCCTCGTAGAGGAGGTAGACCTGGAGGTAGCTCATCGGGGAAAATATCTTGGAATTCCTGCAAAAGAGATTGAAACACTAAGGTAGCTCGTGAGAGGTGTTAGTTTTTGGTTCTCCATCCTTTCACACAAGGACAAAGTGCATAACACTCGATGGGTTCTCACACACTTCTCTTATGTCACTTTTTGTGGCAAATAGTATGAGGTTTTTCTCTCTATGCGAAGAGGCGCTCAAGTTTGGCTTGTGGCTCTCACTCACTTTTTGGTGGATCACTTTCTCACTCTTGTCTCTATGATGGGTGGCTTGCTTGTCGGCTATGACTTGACTAGGAGACATAGGTCATAGCACATATTCCTTCCCTTTCATCTTGAAGCTATAGTGATTGGTACGCCCATTGTGGATGACACCACGATTGAATTGCCATGGTCGACCAAGAAGGATGTGGCAAACGGTCATTGGGACCACATCACACTCCAAAGTGTCTTCATATGCACCAATTTTGAAAGAGACTTGGACCGTATGCTCAAATCGTATAGTGCCGGAGTCACTTAGCCATTGAACCTTGTAGGGGTGCGGGTGCTTCCTCTTGACCAATTGGACCTTGGAGCATAGTTCTTCACTTGCCAAGTTGTGACAACTACCTCCATCGATGATGACCTTGACGAACCTTCCATTGATGCTGGCCTTTGTGTGGAAGATGTGGCATCTTTGGTCTTCTTCTTGTTGATGTTGAAGAGTCAAGACCTTGGAGACAACAAGAGCGGGCTCATATCTTCATCACAAAAGACTTGATCATCTTCATCCTCGTTGACACGCTGGTGCATGGCCACTTGCTCAAGAGCTTCCATCTCCTCATCACTCATGGAGTCATATGTGCCATCGTCATTGAGGATCATGGTGCGCTTGTTTGTGCATTCATAGGACTTGTGGCCTCGGCCGCCGCAAGTGAAACACTTGAAGGAGCTTCTCTTGACGGTCTCATCGGTCGGAGTAGAAGATGAAGCACGCGGCTTGAAGTTGCTTGTAGTAGGAGGAAGACGACTTGAACTTGCCGAAGTTTTCTTGTAACTTGACTTGTTGTCGTTGCTTGGAGAAGGCTTGGTTGATGTCGAAGTTGGAGTAGTTGTTGAAGCTATGTTATTGGAGAAGCCGTAGGTCTTGGATGAGTACTTGGTGTACTTGAGGTCATCTTGCACTTGACGTTCCAGCTTTGTAGCTTGATGCACAAGCTCAATGAGGTTGGAGTAGGGTTGGAAGTCGGCGATCTTCTTGATGGGATGATTGAGTCCATTCAAGAATCGTGCCATTGTTTGCTCATCATCCTCCGTAACATTGGCTCGAATCATGGCAATCTCCATATCCTCGTAGTATTCTTCAACACTCTTTGTTCCTTGCTTGAGGAGTTGTAGCTTCTTGAAGAGATCGCGGTTGTAGTATGTGGGCACAAAACGTGCTCGCATGACATCCTTCATTTGAGCCCAAGTGGTAATTGGAGGTTCACCTCTTGCTTGTCGGCGCTCAAGGACTTGTTCCCACCATATGAGCACATAGTCTTGGAACTCAAGTGATGCCATAGCGATCTTCTACTCTTCCTCATAGTTGTGCAAACGAATGATTTTGTTGACCTTCAATGCCCATGAGAGGTACTCTTCTAGATCATTGCTTCCATTGAACTTGGGCATTGTGAATTTGAGCTTGCCATAGCGTTGCTCTTCATTGTGTTATTGGCGATGGTGATGATGACGCCCTTGACATGGAGGGTAATCATCCTCATGTTGCTCTTGGCATGGAGGAAGTCCATGATCAACTTGCTCTTGTTGAACATGAGGTTGAGGTGGAGCTTGACGAGCTTGTGAAGGAGCTTGAGGGACTTCCTCTTGATTGCGCCATTCGCGATTGCGGTTAGCGATAGCTCGACTTGATTCTTGAAGGGCACGTTGCGCCTCAAGAGCTTGCGCTTCACGTAGTTGTTGTTGAAGACGTTGAGCCTCGGCGTCTTGTTGCTCTTGGTGTAGACGCGCTCGTTCTTCCTCTTGGCGCCATAGTCGTTGTCGTTCTTGAGCTTGAGCAAAAGCGACTTGATTTGATTAAGGACGAGGGACTTGTGATAGAGGCAAAGGTGTCCCGTCTTTCGATGAGATGGTGGCTATCGCTTTGGAGGAAGTCGACTTTGACGATCCGACTACGAACGTGCTAGGACGTCGCGCCTTAGCAATTGCTAAACCAACTCCGAGAGGTTATTGACCATGCCGGAGCACGATCAACCGGACCACGAGGGTCTGTTTCCTGCAGGCAAACAAAGAACAAGCAAGAAACTGAGATTGCAATCTAGATATTGCAAATATAAGATGAAAGCTTTATTGATCAAGGTGGGGTTCTGTGACGTGTTTGTCTGGTTGTTGAACACAAACGAAGTACGCGAAGTTGCAGCTATGGCGAACTTTTATCTAAACAAAACCCAAATTCTAAACGGTGCCCTAAGGTCTGTATATATGGAGGAAGAGGGGGTGAATTTCGTGGCCCTTGGTGGAGGGGTCCGAAACTAACCCTATCTCTTGTTTCCCCACACATACGGACTCTAAAAATAGCCTATACTTATGTATTTCGAAATTACATGGGCCTGGCCCGATAATAAGGTGACGCAGCACCTAGAATAGCCTCTGGAGAAAGTTTATGAAGTGGCATCTTGTATATTTCGTCCAAGGCTTCATGCACTCATTATGGTGGCTTCAAAGTCCTGAAATCATCACTTGTAACTCCGTTCTTGTTCCCCATGCGCATGCCATCATCTCCATGCTTGTTCTTGCTCCAATGTTCATCCTTCTCCAAGCTAGGCCCTTCATTTGTAAGCAAAACAAATGTATCCAATTTAGGCAGCATCATATTCTCATGAACATTAGAATCGTTCCCAAGAAACGAAAGTACCTGGTAATTTAGTTGGCGTGCGCGAGCTCTAGTAATTGGTCCAGTATATGTAGTAGTAGGGGCTGTGGGTGTAACAATGGTATTGATGTCCTCTCAACTTGCTCATCGGCTTGTTCTTGTGAATGCTTGACGTGTAGCGGGTTGCGAGATGCATGACGGTCTTGACACGCGGCTCGTCGAAGAGTGTTCGATGACGGTGTACTTGAGCCGGAGAAGGAGTCGTCGGAGTTTTGACTTGAGTGGCTCTGTCTTGAGTATGACGATGTAGAAGGAGGCCGGTTCACCAACAAGGCGCGGATCTCGTCCATTCTTACATCGTTCTCTTGTTTGTGCGCATCGAGCTTGTTGTCGAAGTAGTCTCTTGTACGTTGTTCAGAGAGTCGCAAGTCGGTGGTGAGGTTGTCGATGCGGTCGTTCATTTCTTGTTGCTCTTGATGTAATGCTCATTGTGCACCAAAGAGGTGGCTCTTGGTGACGTATGATGACATGTCGTCGTCTTGCTCGATGAAGAGTGGGTTGGCAGAAGTACTTGGCCTATCCATCATTCCAAGTAAAAATGTGAGTGGTAGAAGGAGAAGAATTTATACCAATGTACCTTTGACCGATGTTGATGGTGAATCAAGTTCACTCAAATGCGGACAATGAAATAGCACTATTGGTACCAATTCTTGTCGGTTCTCACACGTACACAAGTAAAAGCTTATGGTGGAGCTTGGTTAGGATGGTGGTACAAAATTTGATGCAATTGAAAGTGAGATTCAATAATGTTGGAAAAGATTCACAAATTTGCAAATGCAACAAGTAGACCAAGCAAGTAGGGGTACACAGAAACACACACGCAAATAGATAAATGGGATTGTGCAAACCAAAAGTGAGCCAAAATGTGGAATCCACGAAAATGCTCTTGTTGCACAATACTAGAGAGACGCTAGCACGATTGCACAATAGGTGGATACGGAGCTTGTGCACAACCTACTAGGCAAAAATGCAACGATCTCTATCCAAAGTATGCTATATGTATGGTATTTCGGTGCTATGATCCAAGATGATCTTATGAGACAATCTTAATGTAGTATGATGCTATGGTTCTTGCTTATAAGCTCTTTGCTTATCTTTCCTCTTTGCTTAAAAGCTTGGGTGGCTCTTTCACTTTTGAGCTCTTTTCTCATGCAAAACTTCACGAACCAAGATAGCAATTGTGTATGCTATGACAACTTTATGACACACAAGTTGATTCCAAGATATGCACCATGGTGGTATGGTATGTATGCTATGGAGTATGACCACTAATGTGCACAAGTCACGTTGCCAACAATACTCAATGGCTAGTCTCGATGGGTAAGCTACGCAAAAGTAAGGCCATGTGGGGTATCAATGCAATTGCAATGTATGACAAAGATGTCGTCGAGGTTACCGTCCTTGGCGATGTTGATTAGTCGATGGAGATGAGCGGTGGTGATGGTGACGTCGAACCGTACTTATATATGTAACATCCCAAATTTCAATTTGGAATGTTATACAAATAGATCATTATTCCATATCATATTTATTGCATTTTGGTTCGATCCTAGAAATTCTACGCAACTCAAGGACCCACGGAGAGAGTTCGGGATTTCGATATTTTCATATTTGGGTTTTCTCAAATTTTGGAAATAGGATCATTTGATTTTATTTATTTTATCTTCAATTATTTCAATTATATAAATATGAGAGAGGGAATAAAATGACTTTCCCAAAATAAAGAAATATTGACGATTTAAAAAAATCAAATAAGATTTTATTTTGGATTTTCTGGCTATTTTATTTGAATTTAGGAAAAAACGTGTTTTTCAAAATTGCATTTAGGCCCCAAATAAATGTTCACCTAACCCGGCTTGATTTTAGAAGTCGGGAAAAATTTATTTCGGGATTTTTGGAGTCCGTTTAGTATTTCTTTCGTTTGTTTTTCTGCACGATAATTATTTAAAAAAAAGATCCGAACCTACTACGGGCCGTAACCGGCCAGGACTCCGCCTGGCCGGGTCTTTATATAGCGCGCCCCGGGCCCCGCCCCAGCCCAAACCGCCGCCGCCGCCGCCAGCCCAACCCGCCGCCGCCGCCGCCCAAACCCTAACCCTAGCGCCACCCCGCCGCCAGCCCGCGCCGCCGCCCGCTGCCGCGCCGCCGCCGCTCGCTGTCGCCGCTACTGCCGCCGACCGTCGCCGCCACCGCCGGACCCCGCCGTCGTCGCCGCCGACCACCGACGCCCTCGCCGGAGCCGCCGCCGCCGCCGACCCGCACCCCGAGGTTGACCCCGCCGCCGCCGTTTTTTTAGAAAAACCGTTCGGTTTTTCCGTCGGTTTTTTAGACCCTTTTTTTTACTAGATCGGTTTTTTTCAGGTGTAGGTTAATTAGTGAGCGTTCGCTCGTTTGTTCGTTTTAACGAACACGTTCATCGTTTAGATCCAGTTAACGAACGTTCGTTCGTTAATCTGTTCGTCGTTTTTCTTTTTCTCGGATTTATTCCGCGATTTTTCTGATCGCGATTTCTGATCCGATTTTCGTTTTAGTTTAACTTTTTGCTCGTTTATCAGAATCAGGCGATTCAAGCGCCTAGAGTTTCGTATCGAAACCCTCTTTCCGAATAATCTACTTACACAAGTTTTTGCTACTATAAAATTTGACTTAGGTCCAGATTAGTAAATGAAGCCTGTTTCTTTGGCCGTTTGAGTTTTATTTCTTCGTTCGATTTGATTCTTTTTGCAAACCGGAGTTCTTAAGTTGAACTTTATGGTTAGATCTCTTATTTGAGTTTTACCTATGCATTAGATGAGTACTTATTGTATGCTTGTTTGTTTGTTTGCTTGCGATAGAGTACCCGGATTGCGCCGCTTGCTACTTCGAATCCCTAGGTTATGCGGATCATCAGCAAGGCAAGTAACACTTTGATCATACTTTCTTATTACCCAGTTTTTATGCATTAGATCAATCCTCAAACAATTGCATGATTAGGATCTGATTAATATGTGGGTTTTGGGAAGTACATGAGGTAGTACCTATTACCTGTTTTATTATCAAACCTTTGGGAGTTACCTCTACGTTTGCTTATTATGCCATGCTATGCTAGTAGACGTGGATTGGGTGAGTGAATTTCCATGATAGATGTGAGATTGTTAATTAATGGTTTATTTAAGGTGGCAACTTTAAAACCCATCTAGGTGGATTGACGTACCTGGGTATTCCAGGATTGCCTGTTTGTTTTTCGACCGCCACCCAGGCTCAAAGGGATCATAAGATTATTCATGCTAGAAACTTCCGTGTGCAGCCACATGCTATTATGGGCTCTAACATAGTTGATTAAGTCGTGCGAACTCTTACAGTGGTAGACTAGCAGATGTAGGGGAAAGTAGGTGTACAGGTCTACCCATCGTAAGGTGCTAGCGCTTCTGAAAGACTATGTCTCGGTCATCCGTTTCTCAAACATCATGTAGTGCGAGAAAACCAACTGAAAGGATCGATATGGTTGACTAGAGGGGGGTGAATAGGCAACTAACAATTTTTAAGCTTTTCTTTACCAATTTAAACTTTGCAACAAAATAGGTTGTCTAGATATGCAACTATGTGAGCAACCTATATAATGCAATAACAACTAGCACATAAGCAAGCAAGGGATACAACACAAGTAGGCTTGCAAAAGTAAAGGCATGAAATAACCAAGAGTGGAGCTGGTGGAGACGAGGATGTGTTACCGAAGTTCCTTCCTTTTAAAGGGAAGTACGTCTCCGTTAGAGCGGTTTGGAGGCACAATGCTCCCCAAGAAGCCACTAGGGCCACCGTATTCTCCTCACGCCCTCACACAATGCGAGATGCCGTGATTCCACTATTGGTGCCCTTGAAGGCAGCGACCGAACCTTTACAAACAAGGTTGGGGCAATCTCCACAACAATTGGAGGCTCCCAACAACACCACGAAGCTTCACCACAATGGAGTATGGCTTCGAGGTGACCTCAACCGTCTAGGGTGCTCAAACACCCAAGAGTAACAAGATCCGCTAGGGATAAGAGAGGGAATCAAATTTCTCTTGGTGGAAGTGTAGATCGGGGCCTTCTCAAACAATCCCAAGCAAATCAACAAGTTTGATTGGCTAGGGAGAGAGATCGGGCGAAAATGGAGTTTGGATCAACAATGGAGCTTTGGGGGAAAGAGGTGGGTCAACTTTGGGGAAGAAGACACCTTTATATAGTGGGGGAAACAATCCAACCGTTACCCCACTGAACAGCCACACATAGAGCGGTACTACCGCTTGGGCAGGGCAGTACTACCGCTCCCGCCCAACGGTACTACCGCGCTGACGAGGAAGGCAGGGTCCTGGCCCCAGAGCGGTACTACCGCGGGACTAAGAGCGGTACTACCGCTTGGAGCGGTACTACCGCCACTACTGCCGCTCCTAGTACCGTAAAACCCGACACGAAAAACACCGGGCTCGAGTCAAGGCGGTAGTAGCTCGGAACCACTGCGGTACTACGGCCGAAGACCACAAGCGGTACTACCGCTCTGGGAGCGGTACTACCGCTGGGAGCGGTACTACCGCTTGAGGAGCTTCGGCGGTACTACCGCTGGGACAGGACGGAGCAGGTACGGAGGGAAAGGCAGCTCCAATGAAGCGGAAGGAAAACATCGGGTGTGATACGGATGTGTACGTGTTGATTCCACCCTAGCCTTACAAAAGCGGATCCCCTCTTGATAGTACGGTGACTCCTACGAAACTAGTCCACCAACAGAGAAACGAAGGAGCTACACTGTCTTGAATAAAATGCCGAGGGGAGGTAATCGTCTCGTGCCAATGGATGAATCTCTGAAAGAACTTAACGCACACGATTAGTCCGCAAAAGCATTGTCATCAATCACCAAAACATCTTGGGGATAAATATGCTCTTACAATCTCCCCCTTTTTGGTGGATTGATGACAATACGGGATTTGCACAAACATGAGAGATATAGGACAAGCGCAAAAACCCCACCGTCCTAAAATGTAGATGGGCTCTTCCTAGATGTGTGCTATCTAGATAAGTGCTTTGGACTGCACGGCACACATACTAGGATCAACGCTCCCCCTACATTTTAGAGACCAACCACCTAAGAAGGGTATATGAGAGTAGCATAGATAACTTAACAGGATAAGCATGCAACTCATAAGCTAGATAGTGACATAGATAATGATACTGGAAAGATAAGGTAGCATATGTCTCACACCATATGACGGGAACTTAGGTCTCACTGACACAAACCAAACAAAGCAAACTGCGAGGAAAACACAAACACAGAAGACGGAAGACACAAAGCACAAATCCCTAAACTCTCTCCTCCTTTGGCATCGAGACACCAAAAAGGAGAGGGAGTGTTGCTACGGCTCCAGGTGATAGCAATAGAGGGACACAAACATCAGATCTCAGCGGGATCATCTGCGCCACCGTCGTCGGTCGGGAAGTGCTCGGCATCAGAATCGGTCCACGGGCAGTGCTGCTGAATCCACTCCTCCTCTTCAGTAAGCTGGTCCTCAGATCCACTGCTAACTGTGGCACCCAACTGACGCATGAGCTCCTTGTTCGACCTCGGGCCTTCTTCTCAGCCACATGAGTCATGTACTAACCATGAGACTCCATGCAGAACAGCTTCTTCATCTTGAGCTTGAGCTTCTTTGCCCAAGAGGGCTCTGCCTCAGAAGGCACGTAGTCATCATCATCATCCTCAGCCTCAGCCCCAGTCTCCTCCTCGGTCTCCATGGCAGTAGCAGACGAAGGAACTCCAGATTTAGGGGCCTGAGTGCCCCAGTTGTCCTTCTTCCTCAGACGCTTGATGTCGTGAGAAACCAGCTCTACAGTCTCCAGCATCACCTTGGGATAGACACGAGCCCAGGCCTTCTCAATAAGCAGCATGATGAACGGACCATAAATCGGGCACTTGCGCTCGGAGATAGCAGATAACAGCTCAGACCACATAACATGAGAGATATCCAGGGACTCTCCGGTGTTCTGTTCCTTCTAACGCTGGCAGAAGAGAAGCATGTCCACGAGATAAGAATGAACCATATCCAGATTCCCGATACGAGGGAAAAGAGTCTCTCGGAAGACACGGTGAAGAATATCCAGAAAGGCAGGCAGCTCATAAGTTTCCTTCTTCGTCTCAGGGTTGATCTTCAAAGTGCAGTAGGGCCATAGAGCTTGCTTGTGAGTGGAGTTGGTGTTGCGGTGTGGGCGAAAGCCGACAGGAGACTCAAGTCCTTGATCTTCCACCCCAATCAACTCCATGAATGCTTTCCACTTGACTGAAAGCAACTTGCCATTGGTCATCCAAGTCAGAGTCCTGTCCTCATCAGTCCCGAGATGAACCGTGGCATAGAATTGGGCCACAATATCAGCATCATAATCATTGTTGAATTGCATGACCCCAAGAATGTTCAGTTGAGTGCACATCTGAAGAGCTTCACCAAAGTATTCAGGATCCTTCTCCATATGGTCGATGTCGATGGAGTGCACGTTGACAAAGAGGTTCTTCTTGGCTTTGAGAACATCAAAGAAGATGGCAAACTGAAACCTGTTCCAGAACGGACGGTTGACCAAACTGGGATCTTGGTCTGCCTCATAGGGGTTGCGACGACGCCTTGCCCAGAACTCCTCGGGTTGCATTTCTGGCACGGTTTTGCCAGCGGACTTCGGCTTGACACCAGAGGTCTTCTTGAGTTGAGGTGGAGGTGGAGCACTTGAGGAACCTCCTGCAGACTCAGTAGTGCGGTAACGCTTGGACGTGGCACGACCGGGTTGATACGCCGAGCCTGATGCTCAGGAAGCTCATCACCTGGAACCACACACAAGAACACGCAAACAACCAGAAAGAACGAGCATAAGCCACAAAACACAAGCAAAAAAAAGATCACTGAGAGGTAAGAGCATGGTGGAAACTGGTAGAGGGCGGTAGTACCGCGACCTGCGAGCAGTAGTACCGCCCCAAGCAGTAGTACCACTCCACAGAGAGCGGTAGTACCGCTCCAAGCGGTAGTACCACCCCGGAGAGAGCGGAAGTACCGCTCGAGACGGGAAACAGCAGTTTCCTACTGCCGTGGTCAGATCCGGCACCACCGTCCTACCAAATTAAAAAAATACTCCAACCAAACACCAATCCAAACTGCCTAGAGGCTTTCTCCATCCTACTCAAGCCTAGATTTGGCCAAAAATCTAGAGATGCAACTGCTATTGCCCCTAAGATGCTAGATTGGAAATCTAGACAAGAAGAGAGAGGGAACGGGGGCAATACCAGCATCCATGGCAAGAGGACAAGGTAGGGATCGTCTCCACCGAAGGGAATGGAGAGGAACGCCCCGGAGAGGGAGATCCGCCGGAGCCCTCCCGCGGTGCCAGTTGCTAGAGAGATGAACAGAGCGAGGGGGCGTGCGAATGGGTATAGGGGAGAAGAAAACTCCCCCTGCCCCCGATATAACCCCCTGCCCCCGCCTCGTAGTGGTAGTACCGCGCTGGAGGGTGGTAGTACCGCTCGGAGTGGTAGTACCGCTCGCCACCAGCGGTAGTACCACTCAACAACCAAATGGCCTCTAGATAAACGGCTAAAGCACAAAAAGAGATGAGAAAGCAAGATCAAGAAAAAGGAAAGACCAACAAGGCAACACACACACTAACAATGGTCCAGAACCCACTCCTTCAAAACAACCACACGAAAGCAGAGCGAGCTCTAGCCTCTCTCAAGAGAGGGCGGTGGCCGGAGCCACCTATGTTTGAGTCAATTGGTATGGCACCGCGAAGAATTATCCTTGGGCCCATGACGAAAACTCGTCTTTGAAGCACAAGTACCATAAAAAATGGCTAATGTGAAAGAGTTGATCGTTTTATGCATAATGGGGGGAGGGAGAGTTCATTGAGAGAACAACACTCCCCCTATGTCCATGCCTACATCTAAACTAGACACCAAGTTGAGTGAGGTGGGGTGTGCAAGGGTTCAAGTCACATTGCTCGAATCAATGATATTTAGCTCATGCCTTAACTCGCGAAATCTTGCTTCATCCAAGGGCTTCATGAAAATATCTGCAAGGTTATCATGAGTGTTGACATACTTGAGCTCGATCTCCCCTCGCCTAATGTGATCTCGAATGAAATGATACCGAATCTCAATATGCTTCGTCTTGAAGTGTTGCACCGGGTTGAGAGAAATCTTGATGGCACTTTCGTTGTCACACCAAAGAGGCACTTTGTCACAAATGACACCATATTCCTTTAAAGTTTGCCTCATCCATAAGAGTTGTGCACAACAACTACCGGCCCCCACATATTCCGCTTCGGTGGACGAGAGAGACACACAACTTTGCTTCTTGGAAGACCAACTCACCAAAGAGCACCAAAGAAACTGGCAACCTCCGGAAGTGGACTTCCTATCCACTTTGTCTCCCGCCCAATCGGAATCCGTAAATCCTTCAAGCTTGAAGTTTGCCCCTCTTGGGTACCATAAGCCAAAGTTTGGGGTATGAGCCAAATATCGAAAGATTCGCTTGACCGCCACATAGTGACTTTCCTTCGGTGCGGCTTGAAACCGTGCACACATCCCCACACTCAACATGATATCCGGTCTAGATGCACAAAGGTAAAACAAGGAGCCAATGATAGAGGCGGGGGTGTGATGAGGACATCAATACCATTGTTACACCCACAGCCCCTACTGCTACATATACTGGACCAATTACTAGAGCTCGCGCACGCCAATTAAATTATCAGGTACTTTCGTTTCTTGGTAATGATTCTAATGTTCATGAGAATATGATGCTGCCTAAATTGGATACATTTGTTTTGCTTACAAATGAAGGGCCTAGCTTGGAGAAGGATGGACATTGGAGCAAGAGCAAGCATGGAGAAGATGCCATGCACAAGGGGAACCAGAACGAAGTTACAAGTGATGATTTCAGGACTTTGAAGCCACCATAAGAGTGCATGAAGCCTTGGACGAAATATACAAGATGCCACTTCATAAATTTCGTCCAGAGGCTATTATAGGTGCTGCGTCACCTTTTTATTGGGCCAGGCCCATGTAATTTCGAAATACATAAGTATAGGCTATTTTTAGAGTCCGTATGTGTGGGGAAACAAGAGATAGGGTTGATTTCGGACCCTCCACCAAGGGCCACGAAATTCCCCCTCTCTTCCTCCATATATACAGCCCTTAGGGCACCGTTTAGACTTTGGGTTTTGTTTAGATTAAAAGTTCGCCATAGCTGCAACTTCGCGTACTTCGTTTGTGTTCAACGACTAGACAAAGGCGTCACAGAACCCCACCTTGATCAATAAAGCTTTCATCTTATATTCGCAATATCCAGATTGCAATCTCAGTTTCTTGCTTGTTCTTCGTTTGCTCGCAGGAAACAGACCCTCGTGGTCAGGTTGATCGTGCTCCGGCGTGGTCAATAACCTCTCGGAGTTGGTTTAGCGATTGCTAAGGCGCGACGTCCTCGCACGTTCGTAGTCGGATCGTCAAAGTCGACTTCCACCAAAGCGAAATCCATCATCTCATCGAAAGACGGGACACCTTAGCCTCTATCAAGTGGTATCAGATTTCCAGGTTGCTCGGTGAGATTTTCCAGTTTTTCGTAGTTTAGATCGAGTCTGTTCTTCATACCTATAGTCCACGAAAAAGCCACAAAAAAAATTTAGGGTTAGTTCATCATATCCGAACCAATCTGAGCCTTTGCATAATCTTTTTAGGGTTTTGCTTTGTTGAATTTGCGGTTGCATCATCGGTCTAGTTGCTGGTCTTAGAGTCTAGTCTTTTAGAGTTTCGAGTTCTGGTCATAAGTTGTCACGCCGCCGCTGCACCATCATCATCGCCCCTGTCATCTACCACCACCACTTCGAATCCGTATCCATATACCACCACCAATCCGTGTCCATATACCACCACCGATCCATATCCATATACTACCACCGCTACCACCACCGCTGCCATATACCACCACCATATATCCACCACCAATCCGAGTTCCTTGTTTATTAGGTTTGTTTTCGGGATCCATCTAGTTTCCGATTCGTGTTTCCTTGCCGGAGTAGGTTTCGGAAAAAAAAAAGAGTCTGGAAACCACGCTCCGTTTAGGCCCAAAATTTTTCGAAAACGCATTTTTCGAAAAAATTTCTGGCTATCCTATTTTTAGGTGTTTCTGAGTGTTTTGAGACAGGTGCCATTATAGGAAGTTTTTTTTGACCCGTTTCCAATTTTTGGGTCCGGGCAGTCGAAAAAACGAAAAAAAAAATTGGTCGAAAAAATTTCGTGCCCATCCTGTCAGTTTGACCTAGGAAGAGTTTTGAGACACTCGCCATTATAGTGATTTTTTTGCAAAAAAAAAAAAAAAGAGCAGCGCAAAAAAAAAAGAGCGCAAAAAAAAAAGAGCGAAAAAAAAAATCCAGAGTGTGCTTTTCCCTTGTTTACGTGCAGCACCGTGATTTTGTTAGGGTTTAGGATTTTGTTAGTGTTCTAGGCTCGCGTCTCTAGCACGGTCTAGCCTAGGACCAGCACAGTACCGTCGTTGAGCGTTTATTCAACTTTGCATCTCTGAATTGATTATTGCTGATCCTTTTTGCTACCATATTATAAGCCTTCCCAGCTCCACATACATCTACGTCGTGCGTTTGACTCTCCCTGGTACTCGCTCTATCCAAGCTTTGAGAGTTTTTGACTACAACGGTTGCCGATCACCGCCTGCTGCTGGGTAAGAACTGGTAAGAATTTGAGTTTTGCTTGACGGATTTGTGACACCCACCACCACCACTTGTTCGTAGTCTGTAGGATCATATTCTTGTGTGTTTCTATTGCTGCTAACCATGCCAGGATCACAAGCCGACGTGACTGACTGGGAGAATTTATCGAACAAGGAGCTTCATGATAAGTTTCAGCAAATGATGAGTGGACAGGTGCAAGATGTGCTAAACAGATTTGAAGAGGCCATGGAGAAGATAGATGGCATGGAGAAGACGTTCGAAACAAAGCTCGATAACAAATTTAATGAATTTCTCGCGCGTCTTCCACCACCACCACCCGCTGCACCTAACGCACCTCTCCAACAACAACAACAACAACAACAACGCATCCTTTCGAATCAGTATGGACGAGCGAGGCGTGTTCCTATTGAGGATGGCCAAACTTCTGGTGCTGCTGTTCATGTTGTTGATGCTTCTTTCGCCCCTGCTACTGCTGCTGGTGGTACCCAGGAGGATGTTGAGTATGCGGGCGATTATGAGGATGAGGTTGATCAAAATCAGCACTACGTGCAGCCACCAGCACCACCACCACCAGGTCGACCTCAGGTATATATTCGTAATGGTAGGCCTGCACCACCACCTCAGGTACGAGATGATGTCCATATTCCTAAACTGAAATTGAATATTCCACCATTTGAGGGTAGATATGTTCCTGATATATATCTTACTTGGGAGTTAGAAACTGAACAACGTTTTACATGTTTACAATATCCCGAGGAGAGACGGGTTGCTGCTGCTGTTTGTGCTTTCACTAGTTTTGCATGTGTATGGTGGTCTGAACATTGTAGATTATATCCTATTCCCGCTACTTGGGCTGCTTTGAAAACTGCTATGCGTACTCGTTGGGTTCCACCATATTATCAACGTGAATTGCTTCAAAAATTACAGCGCTTAAGACAAGGAAAAAATTCTGTGGAAGAATATTATCAGGAATTACAAACTGGCATGATTAGATGTGGTATTGTTGAGGAGAATGAAGCTATGCTTGCACGTTTTCTGGGTGGATTAAATAGAGAGATTCAGACCATTCTAGACTATAAGGAGTATACTAATATCACTCGTTTATTCCATCTTGCTTGTAAAGCTGAACGTGAAGTACAGGATCGACAGGCATTGGCGCGGACTAACTTTTCTGCAGGTCGACCTTCATCATGGACACCACGTGCATCATCTACTTCCTCCCGTTCTGCTACACCGGCGCCTCCGTCGGCTGCCACCTCCAACCGTGATACAATAAAGCAGGCACAATCACCACTATCTGCCAAGAGCACACCTTCTGGGCCTGCAAAGAGCTCTTCTTCATCCATGGCATCAACAGGGCAAACACATGATATTATTTGTCGACGTTGCAAGGGTGGAGGTCATTATGCGAGAGAATGCCCATCTAAGCATGTGATGATTGTTACTGAGGATGGTGGGTATGAGTCCGCTAGTGACTTTGATGAGGAGACTTTGGCTCTTATTACACGTGACAAACACGGTGGAGACGATTCTGATCATGAGACGCAATACATGGCTCCTGAAGATGCTGACAGGTATGAATGTTTAGTTGCTCAACGTGTTTTGAGTGTGCAGGTTACACAAGCTGAGCAAAATCAGAGGCATAATTTGTTCCATACAAAGGGAGTTGTGAAGGAACGTTCTGTTCGCGTGATCATAGATGGAGGGAGTTGCAACAACTTGGCTAGCATGGAGATGGTGGAGAAGCTATCTCTCACCACAAGACCACATCCACATCCTTACTACATCCAATGGTTCAACAACAGCGGCAAGGTTAAGGTAACACGTACTGTTCGTGTACATTTTAGTATCTCTACATATGCTGATTATGTTGATTGTGATGTGGTACCTATGCAAGCATGTTCCTTATTACTTGGTAGACCATGGCAATTTGATAAAAATTCTATTCACCATGGTAGAAACAATCAGTATACTCTTGTTCATAAGGATAAAAATATTACTTTGCTTCCTATGACTCCTGATTCCATTTTGAAAGATGATATTAATAGAGCTAATAAAGCAAAACAGGAGAAAACTAAGAGTGAAAATCAGATTGTGGCAAAAGAATTTGAGTAACAAATGCAGCCTAATAATAATAAACAATCTAGTGTTGCTTCTGAAATTAAATTGAAAAGTGCATGTTTACTTGCCACCAAATCTGATATTGATGATCTAGATTTTAGCAAATCTGTTTGCTATGCTTTTGTGTGCAAAGAGGCATTATTTTCATTCGAGGACGTGCCTTCCTCTTTGCCTCCTGCTATCACTAACATTTTGCAGGAGTTCGCTGACGTCTTTCCACAAGACGTGCCACCGGGATTACCGCCTATTCGAGGGATTGAGCATCAGATTGACTTAATTCCCGGTGCTTCACTGCCAAACCGTGCACCATACCGTACCAATCCAGAGGAGACGAAGGAGATTATGCGTCAAGTACAAGAGCTTCTCGACAAAGGTTATATACGCGAATCCCTTAGTCCTTGTGCTGTTCCTATTATTCTAGTGCCGAAAAAGGATGGTACATCACGTATGTGCGTTGATTGTAGAGGCATTAATAATATTACTATTCGTTATCGTCATCCTATTCCTAGGCTAGATGATATGCTTGATGAATTGAGTGGCTCTACAATATTCTCCAAAGTTGATTTGCGTAGTGGATACCATCAAATTCGTATGAAATTGGGAGATGAATGGAAAACAGCATTTAAAACTAAGTTTGGATTATATGAGTGGTTAGTCATGCCTTTTGGGTTAACTAATGCACCTAGTACTTTCATGAGGTTAATGAACGAAGTTTTACGTGCTTTCATTGGACGATTTGTGGTAGTTTACTTTGATGACATATTGATTTATAGCAAATCTTTGGAGGAACATTTGGAACATTTACGTGCTGTTTTTATTGCTCTACGTGATGCACGTTTGTTTGGTAACCTTGGAAAAGTGCACCTTTTGCACCGACCGAGTATCTTTTCTTGGCTATGTTGTTACACCACAGGGAATTGAAGTTGATAAAGCCAAGATTGAAGCTATTGAGAGTTGGCCGCAGCCCAAAACGGTCACACAAGTGAGGAGTTTCCTTGGCCTCGCTGGATTCTATAGGCGTTTTGTGAGAGATTTCAGCACCATTGCTGCACCTCTCAATGAGCTTACAAAGAAAGATGTGCCTTTTCTGTGGGGTACCGCACAGGAAGAAGCCTTCACGGTATTGAAAGATAAGTTGACACATGCTCCTTTACTCCAACTTCCTGATTTTAATAAGACTTTTGAGCTTGAATGTGATGCTAGTGGAATTGGATTAGGAGGTGTGTTATTACAAGATGGCAAACCTGTTGCATACTTTTCTGAAAAATTGAGTGGGCCTAGTCTGAATTATTCTACTTATGATAAAGAATTATATGCTCTTGTTCGGACTTTAGAAACATGGCAACATTATTTATGGCCCAAAGAATTTGTTATACATTCTGATCATGAATCTTTGAAACATATTAAAAGTCAAGCTAAACTGAATCGTAGACATGCTAAATGGGTTGAATTCATTGAGACTTTCCCTTATGTCATTAAACACAAGAAGGGAAAAGAAAATGTTATTGCTGATGCATTGTCTCGTCGCTATACTATGCTTTCACAACTTGACTTCAAAATATTTGGTTTGGAGACCATCAAAGATCAATATGTGCATGATGCTGATTTTAAAGATGTAATGCAGAATTGTAAAGAAGGAAGAATGTGGAACAAGTTTGTCGTTAACGATGGATTTGTGTTTCGTGCTAACAAGCTATGCATTCCAGCTAGCTCCGTTCGTCTTTTGCTGTTGCAGGAGGCGCATGGGGGAGGATTAATGGGACACTTTGGCGTGAAGAAGACGGAGGACGTACTTGCTACACATTTCTTTTGGCCAAAGATGAGACGGGATGTTGAGCGTTTTGTTGCTCGCTGCACTACATGTCAAAAAGCTAAGTCACGACTCAATCCTCATGGTTTATATATGCCTTTGCCTGTACCTAGTGTTCCTTGGGAGGATATATCTATGGACTTTGTTTTAGGTTTACCTCGAACAAAGAAGGGGAGGGATAGCATATTTGTTGTCGTGGATAGATTCTCGAAAATGGCACACTTTATACCATGTCATAAAAGCGATGATGCTGTTAATGTTGCTGATTTGTTCTTTCGTGAAATTATTCGCTTGCATGGTGTGCCAAATACTATTGTTTCAGATCGTGATACTAAATTTCTTAGCCACTTTTGGAGATGTTTATGGGCTAAGTTGGGGACTAAACTGCTATTTAGTACTACTTGTCACCCCCAAACTGATGGACAAACTGAAGTAGTCAATAGAACATTGTCTACTATGCTTAGGGCTGTTTTGAAGAATAATAAGAAAATGTGGGAAGAATGCTTGCCTCATATTGAATTTGCTTATAATCGTTCATTGCATTCTACTACTAAGATGTGCCCTTTTGAAATTGTGTATGGTTTCCTACCTCGTGCACCTATTGATTTGTTGCCTCTTCCATCTTCGGAGAAGGTTAATTTTGATGCTAAAGAACGTGCTGAATTGATTTTAAAAATGCATGAGTTAACTAAGGAAAACATTGAGCGTATGAATGCTAAATATAAACTTGCTGGAGATAAGGGTAGAAAACATGTTGTGTTTGCACCTGGAGATCTTGTTTGGTTACATTTGCGTAAGGATAGATTTCCTGATTTGCGCAAATCAAAGCTAATGCCACGTGCTGCTGGTCCCTTTAAGGTGTTGGAGAAAGTAAATGATAATGCATATAAACTTGAGTTGCCTGCAGATTTTGGGGTTAGTCCCACTTTTAACATTGCAGATTTGAAGCCTTATTTGGGTGAGGAAAATGAGCTTCCGTCGAGGACGACTTCATTTCAAGAAGGGGAGGATGATGAGGACATCAATACCATTGTTACACCCACAGCCCCTACTGCTACATATACTGGACCAATTACTAGAGCTCGCGCACGCCAATTAAATTATCAGGTACTTTCGTTTCTTGGTAATGATTCTAATGTTCATGAGAATATGATGCTGCCTAAATTGGATACATTTGTTTTGCTTACAAATGAAGGGCCTAGCTTGGAGAAGGATGGACATTGGAGCAAGAGCAAGCATGGAGAAGATGCCATGCACAAGGGGAACCAGAACGAAGTTACAAGTGATGATTTCAGGACTTTGAAGCCACCATAAGAGTGCATGAAGCCTTGGACGAAATATACAAGATGCCACTCCATAAATTTCGTCCAGAGGCTATTATAGGTGCTGCGTCACCTTTTTATTGGGCCAGGCCCATGTAATTTCGAAATACATAAGTATAGGCTATTTTTAGAGTCCGTATGTGTGGGGAAACAAGAGATAGGGTTGATTTCGGACCCTCCACCAAGGGCCACGAAATTCCCCCTCTCTTCCTCCATATATACAGCCCTTAGGGCACCGTTTAGACTTTGGGTTTTGTTTAGATTAAAAGTTCGCCATAGCTGCAACTTCGCGTACTTCGTTTGTGTTCAACGACCAGACAAAGGCGTCACAGAACCCCACCTTGATCAATAAAGCTTTCATCTTATATTCGCAATATCCAGATTGCAATCTCAGTTTCTTGCTTGTTCTTCGTTTGCTCGCAGGAAACAGACCCTCGTGGTCAGGTTGATCGTGCTCCGGCGTGGTCAATAACCTCTCGGAGTTGGTTTAGCAATTGCTAAGGCGCGACGTCCTCGCACGTTCGTAGTCGAATCGTCAAAGTCGACTTCCACCAAAGCGAAATCCATCATCTCATCGAAAGACGGGACACCTTAGCCTCTATCAGGGTGTCCCGATCTTTCGATGAGATGATAACTATCGATTTGGTGAAGATGACTTTGACGATCCGACTACAAACGTGCACGACGTTGCGCCTTAGCAATCGCTAAACCAACTCTGAGAGGTTATTGACCACGCCGGAGCACAATCAACCTGACCACGAAGGTCTATTCCTGCAAGCAATCGAAGAACAAGCAAGAATATGATAAAAGCAATCTGAATATTGCGAGTATATATGAAGTATTGATAAAGGTGGGGATCCGTAAGCGGTCTTGGTCTGGTCGTTGGACACAAACGAAGTACACGAAGTTGCAATGGCTAACTTTTAACTAAACAAATCCCAAGGAAAAGCTACTAGATGGATCTACTTATATGGGAGCAAGGGGTGGCGGCCAAGGAGGTGGGAGGACGTCCCAAGGCAGCCTAAAACTAAATCTAGGTCGTACAAGGCCAATGGGCCCAAGTGGAGGTGATGTAACACCTTTGGACTTGTAGTTTGACTCGGATTCTGCTGCAGCATCAGATTGTTTCGTCCACAACTCAACGCTCCGGACGAATTTTAAGGTGATTCCAATTGGGTTGGAAAGTGCACGAAATCTAGTTTCCAACAAAAAAAGAATCACCCAATTCGGAGTCCGTATGAAAAACTTGTGTGCGTTTTGAGTCAGGTACGTCTGTGCAGTCCGAATCTGAATCCAGAACGTGAGAGACTTGGACTCTATCTTCTCTTGGGCCAAAAGTGACGTGAGAGAACTATTTGGACAGCAAATAAACATCTCTTTCTTCCTTATCTTCATATGTGGATTGTACAAATGTCCCATACACCTGCAATTAGACAAAACACAAAAGTGTGTGAAGTATTTTTGTTCTGGATAACATAAATAGATTATTGAATAGTTTGCACTAGAAATCACCTGACAAATATGCATATAAATGCAATATTTTTGGTCATATCCAAGGTAGTCATGTCCTCATCATCCTCCCCTTCTTGAAAATAAAGCCGTCCTCGGCGTTGCTTAATCTAAAATGTGGCTAACAAAAGAGACAAGGTGTACATGTTGTATATGTATATGTCATCCATTTTTACTTCCCTTGATTTTTGCATATATGACACATGAATAGATGAGTAACTTGCATAGTTCATAAAATCTAAAGCCAAAAAATTAGCACAAGAAGTAGAAGGCATGAAAATATTGCAACTCAGTTTGCACATATAAGTGAAGCTCTTATTCATTTCAAAAGATTGACAATGTTCATCATTAAACCATCCCAACATTGGTGAATAAACCTTACTTGCATCAAATTTACATGCTACAACATGCTTAAATAAGCAAACATGCAATAAGTCATTCAACACAGAATCATCACCAAGATTAGAGGTCATATCAAAATGATTAAACATTGGTTCTTTTGCATCAATAGTTAATTCAATGGGTGCACTCAAAATTGTTGGTATTTCAGTTGTTTGATCACATGGCAAAGTCAAATTATCAACGTAGTCCTCTAAAATAGGTGGTGTGATCAAAGTAGTGGGTAGCTCATCAGATGGTGCATTCAAATTGACAAGGCATTCATCATTCTCATGTAGAGATGGAAGATCAATACCTTTGTCATTACCTCTTATGATCAACTCAGATGATGTAGCCACTCTCGGTGATGAGGACATGACTACCTTGGATATGACCAAAAATATTGCATATATGCATATTTGTCAGGTGATTTCTAGTGCAAACTATTCAATAATCTATTTATGTTATCCAGAACAAAAATACTTCACACACTTTTGTGTTTTGTCTAATTGCAGGTGTATGGGACATTTGTACAATCCACATATGAAGATAAGGAAGAAAGAGATGTTTATTTGCTGTCCAAAAAGTTCTCTCACATCACTTTTGGCCCAAGAGAAGATAGAGTCCAAGTCTCTCACGTTCTGGATTCAGATTCGGACTGCACAGACATACCTGACTCAAAAAGCACACAAGTTTTTCATACGGACTCCGAATTGGGTGATTTTTTTTGTTGGAAACTAGATTTCGTGCACTTTCCAACCCAATTGGAATCACCTTCAAATTCGTCCGGAGCGTTGAGTTGTGGACGAAACAATCTGATGCTGCAGCAGAATCCGAGTCAAACTACAAGTCCAAAGGTGTTACATCACCTCCACTTGGGCCCATTGGCCTTGTACGACCTAGATTTAGTTTTAGGCTGCCTTGGGATGTCCTCCCACCTCCTTGGCCGCCACCCCTTGCTCCTATATAAGTAGATCCATCTAGTAGCTTTTCCTTGGGATTTGTTTAGTTAAAAGTTAGCCATTGCAACTTCGTGTACTTCGTTTGTGTCCAACGACCAGACCAAGACCGCTTACGGATCCCCACCTTTATCAATACTTCATATATACTCGCAATATTCAGATTGCTTTTATCATATTCTTGCTTGTTCTTCGATTGCTTGCAGGAATAGACCTTCGTGGTCAGGTTGATTGTGCTCCGGCGTGGTCAATAACCTCTCAGAGTTGGTTTAGCGATTGCTAAGGCGCAACGTCGTGCATGTTTGTAGTCGGATCGTCAAAGTCATCTTCACCAAATCGATAGTTATCATCTCATCGAAAGATCGGGACACCCCCGCCTCTATCAAGTGGTATCAGTTTTCAGGTTGCTCGGTGAGAATTTCCAGTTTTCCTAGATTAGATTTATTTTCTTACCTATTGTCCAAGAAAAAACCACAAAAAAAGAGTTAGATCTATTCATCCTTGGTCCAAGCCAGTCTGAGCCTTTGCAATTTTCTTTTCATTGCTTGCATAGTTGAATTATCGGTTGCATCGTCGTGTCGAGTTGCTGGTCTTAGTGTCTAGTTCGTTTAGAGTTTCGAGTTCTGTTCACATTAGTCACGCCACCGCTGCATCATTATCTCTTCCGCTGTCCACCACCCATCCATCAATTTCCACCATGTGCTACCCACCATTCAATGTCATAATAATAGTTGAGATCGTTCACATCTTCACTTGATCCAATCTGCATCTTATCTAGTTTGTTTTGGAAAGAGGGAGAAAAAAAGAGAGAAAAAAAAACGAGAGAAAAAAAAGAGAAAAAAAAAGTTAGAGAAAAAGAAGGAGAAAAAAAAATCAAAAAAATCGGCACAAACTTTTTCAGAGGAAAGTTGGAGACAAAGTTGTTGTATATCCTGCTTGGCAGTTGTTTTTCATCATTATCTTCACTGCCGTTGTGATCTTCACTTATATCTTGCTGTCAAGAGCTACTTAGTATCCTTCATTGATGCTAGTTGTGCTACGCCGTGACCTCATTAGTGTTCTAGGCTCGCGTCTCTAGTCCGGTCTAGCCTAGGACCAGCACAGTACCGTCGTTGAGCGTTTATTCAACATTGCATCTTTGAATTGATTATTGCTAATCTTTTGCTACCATATATAGCCAACCCAGCTCCACATATTTCTACACCGTGTATACGTACGCTCCCCTGGCAATCGCTTTACTCAATATTCGGAGTTACTTGACACCGCTGGTTGCCGATCACCGCCTGCTGCATGGTAAGAACTTGTAAGACATTGATATTTGCTTTACTGTGAGTGTTTTACCACCACATCCTAGTAGTTATAGGAACATTATTTTTGGGTTTTGTTTCTTGTTCTACTAATCATGACAGGATCCAGAGTCAATTCATGGGCTTTGTCGATCGCGGGAGACGTGCCACCACCTTTGCAAATACCACAACCATCACGAGAGGTGCACAAACATCCAAATGCACATGATCAGGTTAATATATCTATACCACCATTTAATGGCCGTTTTAAACCTGCTTTATATATTGAATGGGAGTTCGACATAAAAAATATATTTGCTTCCCATAATTTCGATGAACATAAAAAGGTTAAGGTTGCGGTTGGTTCTTTCACTGGTTATGCTTTGGTTTGGTGGAGTGAATATTGTCGGTTACACCCTGATTATATACCTACTACTTGGGATGATTTGAAACTTGCCATGCGACATACTTTCGTCCCTGCTTATTATACTCGTGACATGATTAAGAAGTTGCAACACTTAAAACAAGGTAGTGAAACTGTAACAAAATATTATGATGATTTACAAACTACCTTGTTGCATTCCTCTTTAGAAGAAAGTGAAGATGATTTTATGGATAGATTTTGGGGAGGATTAAACCGTGATATTCAAGAGATACTAATTCATGAAGAGTGTTATCCTATGGACCATTTGTTTCATCTTGCTTGCAAAGCTGAACAGGAAATAAAACAACGTGTTGGCCACGAGGAGAACAAGCGCACGGTGCACATTCCAAGAGTTGATATGATTGTTCCTTCAACTACTAGGCATACTATGACAACCACATCCGTTGTTGTCAGGACTACATCACCTCCACCATGTGACACATCGCCCCCGAGAGTGGCTACATCATCTGAGTTGATCATAAGAGGTAATGACAAAGGTACTGATCTTCCATCTCTACATGAGAATGATGAATGCCTTGTCAATTTGAATGCACCATCTGATGAGCTACCCACTACTTTGATCACACCACCTATTTTAGAGGACTACGTTGATAATTTGACTTTGCCATGTGATCAAACAACTGAAATACCAACAATTTTGAGTGCACCCATTGAATTAACTATTGATGCAAAAGAACCAATGTTTAATCATTTTGATATGACCTCTAATCTTGGTGATGATTCTGTGTTGAATGACTTATTGCATGTTTGCTTATTTAAGCATGTTGTAGCATGTAAATTTGATGCAAGTAAGGTTTATTCACCAATGTTGGGATGGTTTAATGATGAACATTGTCAATCTTTTGAAATGAATAAGAGCTTCACTTATATGTGCAAACTGAGTTGCAATATTTTCATGCCTTCTACTTCTTGTGCTAATTTTTTGGCTTTAGATTTTATGAACTATGCAAGTTACTCATCTATTCATGTGTCATATATGCAAAAATCAAGGGAAGTAAAAATGGATGACATATACATATACAACATGTACACCTTGTCTCTTTTGTTAGCCACATTTCAGATTAAGCAACGCCGAGGACGGCTTTATTTTCAAGAAGGGGAGGATGATGAGGACATGACTACCTTGGATATGACCAAAAATATTGCATATATGCATATTTGTCAGGTGATTTCTAGTGCAAACTATTCAATAATCTATTTATGTTATCCAGAACAAAAATACTTCACACACTTTTGTGTTTTGTCTAATTGCAGGTGTATGGGACATTTGTACAATCCACATATGAAGATAAGGAAGAAAGAGATGTTTATTTGCTGTCCAAAAAGTTCTCTCACGTCACTTTTGGCCCAAGAGAAGATAGAGTCCAAGTCTCTCACGTTCTGGATTCAGATTCGGACTGCACAGACATACCTGACTCAAAAAGCACACAAGTTTTTCATACGGACTCCGAATTGGGTGATTTTTTTTGTTGGAAACTAGATTTCGTGCACTTTCCAACCCAATTGGAATCACCTTCAAATTCGTCCGGAGCGTTGAGTTGTGGATGAAACAATCTGATGCTGCAGCAGAATCCGAGTCAAACTACAAGTCCAAAGGTGTTACATCACCTCCACTTGGGCCCATTGGCCTTGTACGACCTAGATTTAGTTTTAGGCTGCATTGGGATGTCCTCCCACCTCCTTGGCCGCCACCCCTTGCTCCTATATAAGTAGATCCATCTAGTAGCTTTTCCTTGGGATTTGTTTAGTTAAAAGTTAGCCATTGCAACTTCGTGTACTTCGTTTGTGTCCAACGACCAGACCAAGACCGCTTACGGATCCCCACCTTTATCAATACTTCATATATACTCGCAATATTCAGATTGCTTTTATCATATTCTTGCTTGTTCTTCGATTGCTTGCAGGAATAGACCTTCGTGGTCAGGTTGATTGTGCTCCGGCGTGGTCAATAACCTCTCAGAGTTGGTTTAGCGATTGCTAAGGCGCAACGTCGTGCATGTTTGTAGTCGGATCGTCAAAGTCATCTTCACCAAATCGATAGTTATCATCTCATCGAAAGATCGGGACACCCCCGCCTCTATCACTCGGGGGCGATGTGTCACATGGTGGAGGTGATGTAGTCCTGACAACAACGGATGTGGTTGTCATAGTATGCCTAGTAGTTGAAGCAACAATCATATCAACTCTTGGAATGTGCACCGTGCGCTTGTTCTCCTCGTGGCCAACACGTCGTTTTATTTCCTGTTCAGCTTTGCAAGCAAGATGAAACAAATGGTCCATAGGATAACACTCTTCATGAATTAGTATCTCTTGAATATCATGGTTTAATCCTCCCCAAAATCTATCCATAAAATCATCTTCACTTTCTTCTAAAGAGGAATGCAACAAGGTAGTTTGTAAATCATCATAATATTTTGTTACAGTTTCACTACCTTGTTTTAAGTGTTGCAACTTCTTAATCATGTCACGAGTATAATAAGCAGGGACGAAAGTATGTCGCATGGCAAGTTTCAAATCATCCCAAGTAGTAGGTATATAATCAGGGTGTAACCGACAATATTCACTCCACCAAACCAAAGCATAACCAGTGAAAGAACCAACCGCAACCTTAACCTTTTTATGTTCATCGAAATTATGGGAAGCAAATATATTTTTTATGTCGAACTCCCATTCAATATATAAAGCAGGTTTAAAACGGCCATTAAATGGTGGTATAGATACATTAACCTGATCATGTGCATTTGGATGTTTGTGCACCTCTCGTGACGGTTGTGGTATTTGCAAAGGTGGTGGCACGTCTCCCGCGATCGAAGAAGCCCATGAATTGACTCTGGATCCTGTCATGATTAGTAGAACAAGAAACAAAACCCAAAAAATAATGTTCCTATAACTACTAGGATGTGGTGGTAAAACGCTCACAGTAAAGCAAATATCAATGTCTTACAAGTTCTTACCATGCAACAGGCGGTGATCGGCAACCAGCGGTGTCAAGTAACTCCGAATATTAAGTAAAGCGATTGCCAGGGGAGCGTACGTATACACGGTGTAGAAATATGTGGAGCTGGGTTGGCTATATATGGTAGCAAAAGATTAGCAATAATCAATTCAAAGATGCAATGTTGAATAAACGCTCAACGACGGTACTGTGCTGGTCCTAGGCTAGACTGGACTAGAGACGCGAGCCTAGAACACTAATGAGGTCACGGCGTAGCACAACTAGCATCAATGAAGGATACTAAGTAGCTCTTGACAGTAAGATATAAGTGAAGATCACAACGACAGTGAAGATAATGATGAAAAACAACTGCCAATCAGGATATACAACAACTTTGTCTCCAACTTTCCTCTGAAAAAGTTTGTGCCGATTTTTTTGATTCTTTTTTTCTCTGACTTTTTTTCTCTTTTTTTTCCTCGTTTTTTTCTCTCTTTTTTTCTCCCTCTTTCCAAAACAAACTAGATAAGACGCAGATTGGATCAAGCGAAGATGTGAACGATCTCAACTATTATTATGACAATGAATGGTGGGTATGATAGAGGCAGGGGTGTCCCGATCTTTCGATGAGATGATAACTATCGATTTGGTGAAGATGACTTTGACGATCCGACTACAAACGTGCACGACGTTGCGCCTTAGCAATCGCTAAACCAACTCTGAGAGGTTATTGACCACGCCGGAGCACAATCAACCTGACCACGAAGGTCTATTCCTGCAAGCAATCGAAGAACAAGCAAGAATATGATAAAAGCAATCTAATTATTGCGAGTATATATGAAGTATTGATAAAGGTGGGGATCCGTAAGCGGTCTTGGTCTGGTCGTTGGACACAAACGAAGTACACGAAGTTGCAATGGCTAACTTTTAACTAAACAAATCCCCAAAGTCTAAACGGTGCCCTAAGGGCTGTATATATGGAGGAAGAGAGGGGGGGAATTTCGTGGCCCTTGGTGGAGGGGTCCGAAATCAACCCTATCTCTTGTTTCCCCACACATACGGACTCTAAAAATAGCCTATACTTATGTATTTCGAAATTACATGGGCCTGGCCCAATAAAAAGGCGACGCAGCACCTATAATAGCCTCTGGACGAAATTTATGAAGTGGCATCTTGTATATTTCGTCCAAGGCTTCATGCACTCTTATGGTGGCTTCAAAGTCCTGAAATCATCACTTGTAACTCCGTTCTGGTTCCCCTTGCGCATGGCATCATCTCCATGCTTGCTCTTGCTCCAATGTCCATCCTTCTCCAAGCTAGGCCCTTCATTTGTAAGCAAAACAAATGTATCCAATTTAGGCAGCATCATATTCTCATGAACATTAGAATCATTACCAAGAAACGAAAGTACCTGATAATTTAATTGGCGTGCGCGAGCTCTAGTAATTGGTCCAGTATATGTAGCAGTAGGGGCTGTGGGTGTAACAATGGTATTGATGTCCTCATCATCCTCCCCTTCTTGAAATGAAGTCGTCCTCGACGGAAGCTCATTTTCCTCACCCAAATAAGGCTTCAAATCTGCAATGTTAAAAGTGGGACTAACCCCAAAATCTGCAGGCAGCTCAAGTTTATATGCATTATCATTTATTTTCTCTAACACCTTAAAGGGACCATCAGCACGTGGCATTAGCTTTGATTTGCGCAAATTAGGAAATCTATCTTTACGCAAATGTAACCAAACAAGATCTCCAGGTGCAAACACAACATGTTTTCTACCCTTATCTCCAGCAAGTTTATATTTAGCATTCATACGCTCAATGTTTTCCTTAGTTAACTCATGCATTTTTAAAATCAATTCAGAACGTTCTTTAGCATCAAAATTAACCTTCTCCGAAGATGGAAGAGGCAACAAATCAATAGGTGCACGAGGTAGGAAACCATACACAATTTCAAAAGGGCACATCTTAGTAGTAGAATGCAATGAACGATTATAAGCAAATTCAATATGAGGCAAGCATTCTTCCCACATTTTCTTATTATTCTTCAAAACAGCCCTAAGCATAGTAGACAATGTTCTATTGACTACTTCAGTTTGTCCATCAGTTTGGGGGTGACAAGTAGTACTAAATAGCAGTTTAGTCCCCAACTTAGCCCATAAACATCTCCAAAAGTGGCTAAGAAATTTAGTATCACGATCTGAAACAATAGTATTTGGCACACCATGCAAGCGAATAATTTCACGAAAGAACAAATCAGCAACATTAACAGCATCATCGCTTTTATGACATGGTATAAAGTGTGCCATTTTCGAGAATCTATCCACGACAACAAATATGCTATCCCTCCCCTTCTTTGTTCGAGGTAAACCTAAAACAAAGTCCATAGATATATCCTCCCAAGGAACACTAGGTACAGGCAAAGGCATATATAAACCATGAGGATTGAGTCGTGACTTAGCTTTTTGACATGTAGTGCAGCGAGCAACAAAACGCTCAACATCCCGTCTCATCTTTGGCCAAAAGAAATGTGTAGCAAGTACGTCCTCCGTCTTCTTCACGCCAAAGTGTCCCATTAATCCTCCCCCATGCGCCTCCTGCAACAGCAAAAGACGAACGGAGCTAGCTGGAATGCATAGCTTGTTAGCACGAAACACAAATCCATCGTTAACGACAAACTTGTTCCACATTCTTCCTTCTTTACAATTCTGCATTACATCTTTAAAATCAGCATCATGCACATATTGATCTTTGATGGTCTCCAAACCAAATATTTTGAAGTCAAGTTGTGAAAGCATAGTATAGCGACGAGACAATGCATCAGCAATAACATTTTCTTTTCCCTTCTTGTGTTTAATGACATAAGGGAAAGTCTCAATGAATTCAACCCATTTAGCATGTCTACGATTCAGTTTAGCTTGACTTTTAATATGTTTCAAAGATTCATGATCAGAATGTATAACAAATTCTTTGGGCCATAAATAATGTTGCCATGTTTCTAAAGTCCGAACAAGAGCATATAATTCTTTATCATAAGTAGAATAATTCAGACTAGGCCCACTCAATTTTTCAGAAAAGTATGCAACAGGTTTGCCATCTTGTAATAACACACCTCCTAACCCAATTCCACTAGCATCACATTCAAGCTCAAAAGTCTTATTAAAATCAGGAAGTTGGAGTAAAGGAGCATGTGTCAACTTATCTTTCAATACCGAGAAGGCTTCTTCCTGTGCGGTACCCCACAGAAAAGGCACATCTTTCTTTGTAAGCTCATTGAGAGGTGCAGCAATGGTGCTGAAATCTCTCACAAAACGCCTATAGAATCCAGCGAGGCCAAGGAAACTCCTCACTTGTGTGACCGTTTTGGGCTGCGGCCAACTCTCAATAGCTTCAATTTTGGCTTTATCAACTTCAATTCCCTGTGGAGTAACAACATAGCCAAGAAAAGATACTCGGTCGGTGCAAAAGGTGCACTTTCCAAGGTTACCAAACAAACGTGCATCACGTAGAGCAATAAAAACAGCACGTAAATGTTCCAAATGTTCCTCCAAAGATTTGCTATAAATCAATATGTCATCAAAGTAAACTACCACAAATCGTCCAATGAAAGCACGTAAAACTTCGTTCATTAACCTCATGAAAGTACTAGGTGCATTAGTTAACCCAAAAGGCATGACTAACCACTCATATAATCCAAACTTAGTTTTAAATGCTGTTTTCCATTCATCTCCCAATTTCATACGAATTTGATGGTATCCACTACGCAAATCAACTTTGGAGAATATTGTAGAGCCACTCAATTCATCAAGCATATCATCTAGCCTAGGAATAGGATGACGATAACGAATAGTAATATTATTAATGCCTCTACAATCAACGCACATACGCGACGTACCATCCTTTTTCGGCACTAAAATGATAGGAACAGCACAAGGACTAAGGGATTCGCGTATATAACCTTTGTCGAGCAGTTCTTGTACTTGACGCATAATCTCCTTCGTCTCCTCTGGATTGGTACGGTATGGTGCACGGTTGGGTAATGATGCACCAGGAATTAAGTCAATTTGATGCTCAATCCCGCGAATAGGTGGTAATCCCGGTGGCACGTCTTGTGGAAAGACGTCAGCGAACTCCTGCAAAATGTTAGTGACAGCAGGAGGCAAAGAGGAAGGCACGTCCTCGAATGAAAATAATGCCTCTTTGCACACAAAAGCATAGCAAACAGATTTGCTAAAATCTAGATCATCAATATCAGATTTTGTGGCAAGTAAACATGCACTTTTCAATTTAATTTCAGAAGCAACACTAGATTGTTTATTATTATTAGGCTGCATTTGTTGCTCAAATTCTTTTGCCACAATCTGATTTTCACTCTTAGTTTTCTCCTGTTTTGCTTTATTAGCCCTATTAAGATCATCTTTCAAAATGGAATCAGGAGTCATAGGAAGCAAAGTAATATTTTTATCCTTATGAACAAGAGTATACTGATTGTTTCTACCATGGTGAATAGAATTTTTATCAAATTGCCATGGTCTACCAAGTAATAAGGAACATGCTTGCATAGGTACCACATCACAATCAACATAATCAGCATATGTAGAGATACTAAAATGCACACGAACAGTACGTGTTACCTTAACCTTGCCGCTGTTGTTGAACCATTGGATGTAGTAAGGATGTGGATGTGGTCTTGTGGTGAGAGATAGCTTCTCCACCATCTCCATGCTAGCCAAGTTGTTGCAACTCCCTCCATCTATGATCACGCGAACAGAACGTTCCTTCACAACTCCCTTTGTATGGAACAAATTATGCCTCTGATTTTGCTCAGCTTGTGTAACCTGCACACTCAAAACACGTTGAGCAACTAAACATTCATACCTGTCAGCATCTTCAGGAGCCATGTATTGCGTCTCATGATCAGAATCTTCTCCACCGTGTTCGTCACGTGTAATAAGAGCCAAAGTCTCCTCATCATAGTCACTAGCGGACTCATACCCACCATCCTCAGTAACAATCATCACACGCTTAGAGGGGCATTCTCTCGCATAATGACCTCCACCCTTGCAACGGCGACAAATAATATCATGTGTTTGCCCTGTTGATGCCATGGATGAAGAAGAGCTCTTTTGATAGAGGCAAAGGTGTCCCGTCTTTCGATGAGATGGTGGATTTCGCTTTGGTGGAAGTCGACTTTGACGATCCGACTACGAACGTGCGAGGACGTCGCGCCTTAGCAATCGCTAAACCAACTCCGAGAGGTTATTGACCACGCCGGAGCACGATCAACCTGACCACGAGGGTCTGTTTCCTGCGAGCAATCGAAGAACAAGCAAGAAACTAAGATTGCAATCTGGATATTGCGAATATAAGATGAAAGCTTTATTGATCAAGGTGGGGTTCTGTGACGCCTTTGTCTGGTCGTTGAACACAAACGAAGTACGCGAAGTTGCAGCTATGGCGAACTTTTAATCTAAACAAAACCCAAAGTCTAAACGGTGCCCTAAGGGCTGTATATATGGAGGAAGAGAGGGGAATTTCGTGGCCCTTGGTGGAGGGGTCCGAAATCAACCCTATCTCTTGTTTCCCCACACATACGGACTCTAAAAATAGCCTATACTTATGTATTTCGAAATTACATGGGCCTGGCCCAATAAAAAAAGGTGACGCAGCACCTATAATAGCCTCTGGACGAAATTTATGAAGTGGCATCTTGTATATTTCGTCCAAGGCTTCATGCACTCTTATGGTGGCTTCAAAGTCCTGAAATCATCACTTGTAACTCCGTTCTGGTTCCCCTTGCGCATGGCATCATCTCCATGCTTGCTCTTGCTCCAATGTCCATCCTTCTCCAAGCTAGGCCCTTCATTTGTAAGCAAAACAAATGTATCCAATTTAGGCAGCATCATATTCTCATGAACATTAGAATCATTACCAAGAAACGAAAGTACCTGATAATTTAATTGGCGTGCGCGAGCTCTAGTAATTGGTCCAGTATATGTAGCAGTAGGGGCTGTGGGTGTAACAATGGTATTGATGTCCTCATCATCCTCCCCTTCTTGAAATGAAGTCGTCCTCGACGAAAGCTCATCTTCCTCACCCAAATAAGGCTTCAAATCTGCAATGTTAAAAGTGGGACTAACCCCAAAATCTGCAGGCAGCTCAAGTTTATATGCATTATCATTTACTTTCTCCAACACCTTAAAGGGACCAGCAGCACGTGGCATTAGCTTTGATTTGCGCAAATCAGGAAATCTATCCTTACGCAAATGTAACCAAACAAGATCTCCAGGTGCAAACACAACATGTTTTCTACCCTTATCTCCAGCAAGTTTATATTTAGCATTCATACGCTCAATGTTTTCCTTAGTTAACTCATGCATTTTTAAAATCAATTCAGCACGTTCTTTAGCATCAAAATTAACCTTCTCCGAAGATGGAAGAGGCAACAAATCAATAGGTGCACGAGGTAGGAAACCATACACAACTTCAAAAGGGCACATCTTAGTAGTAGAATGCAATGAACGATTATAAGCAAATTCAATATGAGGCAAGCATTCCTCCCACATTTTCTTATTATTCTTCAAAACAGCCCTAAGCATAGTAGACAATGTTCTATTGACTACTTCAGTTTGTCCATCAGTTTGGGGGTGACAAGTAGTACTAAAAAGCAGTTTAGTCCCCAACTTAGCCCATAAACATCTCCAAAAGTGGCTAAGAAATTTAGTATCACGATCTGACACAATAGTATTTGGCACACCATGCAAGCGAATAATTTCACGAAAGAACAAATCAGCAACATTAACAGCATCATCGCTTTTATGACATGGTATAAAGTGTGCCATTTTCGAGAATCTATCCACGACAACAAATATGCTATCCCTCCCCTTCTTTGTTCGAGGTAAACCTAAAACAAAGTCCATAGATATATCCTCCCAAGGAACACTAGGTACAGGCAAAGGCATATATAAACCATGAGGATTGAGTCGTGACTTAGCTTTTTGACATGTAGTGCAGCGAGCAACAAAACGCTCAACATCCCGTCTCATCTTTGGCCAAAAGAAATGTGTAGCAAGTACGTCCTCTGTCTTCTTCACGCCAAAGTGTCCCATTAATCCTCCCCCATGCGCCTCCTGCAACAGCAAAAGACGAACGGAGCTAGCTGGAATGCATAGCTTGTTAGCACGAAACACAAATCCATCGTTAACGACAAACTTGTTCCACATTCTTCCTTCTTTACAATTCTGCATTACATCTTTAAAATCAGCATCATGCACATATTGATCTTTGATGGTCTCCAAACCAAATATTTTGAAGTCAAGTTGTGAAAGCATAGTATAGCGACGAGACAATGCATCAGCAATAACATTTTCTTTTCCCTTCTTGTGTTTAATGACATAAGGGAAAGTCTCAATAAATTCAACCCATTTAGCATGTCTACGATTCAGTTTAGCTTGACTTTTAATATGTTTCAAAGATTCATGATCAGAATGTATAACAAATTCTTTGGGCCATAAATAATGTTGCCATGTTTCTAAAGTCCGAACAAGAGCATATAATTCTTTATCATAAGTAGAATAATTCAGACTAGGCCCACTCAATTTTTCAGAAAAGTATGCAACGGGTTTGCCATCTTGTAATAACACACCTCCTAATCCAATTCCACTAGCATCACATTCAAGCTCAAAAGTCTTATTAAAATCAGGAAGTTGGAGTAAAGGAGCATGTGTCAACTTATCTTTCAATACCGTGAAGGCTTCTTCCTGTGCGGTACCCCAAATAAAAGGCACATCTTTCTTTGTAAGCTCATTGAGAGGTGCAGCAATGGTGCTGAAATCTCTCACAAAACGCCTATAGAATCCAGCGAGGCCAAGAAAACTCCTCACTTGTGTGACCGTTTTGGGCTGCGGCCAACTCTCAATAGCTTCAATCTTGGCTTTATCAACTTCAATTCCCTGTGGAGTAACAACATAGCCAAGAAAAGATACTCGGTCGGTGCAAAAGGTGCACTTCCCAAGGTTACCAAACAAACGTGCATCACGTAGAGCAATAAAAACAGCACGTAAATGTTCCAAATGTTCTTCCAAAGATTTGCTATAAATCAGTATATCATCAAAATAGACTACCACAAATCGTCCAATGAAAGCACGTAAAACTTCGTTCATTAATCTCATGAAAGTACTAGGTGCATTAGTTAACCCAAAAGGCATGACTAACCACTCATATAAACCAAACTTAGTTTTAAATGCTGTTTTCCATTCATCACCCAATTTCATACGAATTTGATGGTATCCACTACGCAAATCAACTTTGGAGAATATTGTAGAGCCACTCAATTCATCAAGCATATCATCTAGCCTAGGAATAGGATGACGATAACGAATAGTAATATTATTAATGCCTCTACAATCAACACACATACGTGACGTACCATCCTTTTTAGGCACGAGTATAATAGGAACAGCACAAGGACTAAGAGATTCGCGTATATAACCTTTGTCGAGTAGCTCCTGTACTTGACGCATAATCTCCTTCGTCTCCTCTGGATTGGTACGGTATGGTGCACGGTTGGGTAGCGATGCACCGGGAATTAAGTCAATTTGATGCTCAATCCCTCGAATGGGTGGTAATCCCGGTGGCACGTCTTGTGGAAAGACGTCAGCGAACTCCTGCATAATGTTAGTGACAGCAGGGGGCAAAGAGGAAGGCACGTCCTCGAATGAAAATAATGCCTCTTTGCACACAAAAGCATAGCAAACAGATTTGCTGAAATCTAGCTCATCAATATCAGATTTGGTGGCAAATAAACATGCACTTTTCAATTTAATTTCAGAAGCAACACTAGATGGTTTATTATTAGGCTTCAATTGTTGCTCAAATTCTTTTGCCACAATCTGATTTTCACTCTTATTCTTCTCCTGTTTTGCTTTATTAGCTCTATTAATATCATCTTTCAAAATAGAATCAGGAGTCATAGGAAGCAAAGTAATATTTTTATTCTTATGAACAAGAGTATAATGATTGTTTCTACCATGGTGTACAGCATTTTTATCAAATTGCCATGGTCTACCAAGTAATAAGGAACATGCTTGCATAGGTACCACATCACAATCAACATAATCAGCATATGTAGAGATACTAAAATGCACACGAACAGTACGTGTTACCTTAACCTTGCCGCTATTGTTGAACCATTGGATGTAGTAAGGATGTGGATGTGGTCTTGTGGTGAGAGAAAGCTTCTCCACCATCTCCATGCTAGCCAAGTTGTTGCAACTCCCTCCATCTATGATCACGCGAACAGAACGTTCCTTCACAACTCCCTTTGTATGGAACAAATTATGCCTCTGATTTTGCTCAGCTTGTGTAACCTGCACACTCAAAACACGTTGAGCAACTAAACATTCATACCTGTCAGCATCTTCAGGAGCCATGTATTGCGTCTCATGATCAGAATCGTCTCCACCGTGTTCGTCACGTGTAATAAGAGCCAAAGTCTCCTCATCATAGTCACTAGCGGACTCATACCCACCATCCTCAGTAACAATCATCACACGCTTAGATGGGCATTCTCTCGCATAATGACCTCCACCCTTGCAACGTCGACAAATAATATCATGTGTTTGCCCTGTTGATGCCATGGATGAAGAAGAGCTCTTTGCAGGCCCAGAAGGTGTGCTCTTGGCAGATAATGGTGATTGTGCCTGCTTTATTATATCACGGTTGGAGGTGGCAGCCGACGGAGGCACCGGTGTAGCAGAACGTGTGGAAGTAGATGATGCACGTGGTGTCCATGATGAAGGTCGACCTGCAGAAAAGTTAGTCCGCGCCAATGCCTGTCGATCCTGCACTTCACGTTCAGCTTTACAAGCAAGATGGAATAAACGAGTGATATTAGTATACTCCTTATAGTCTAGAATGGTCTGAATCTCTCTATTTAATCCACCCAGAAAACGTGCAAGCATAGCTTCATTCTCCTCAACAATACCACATCTAATCATGCCAGTTTGTAATTCCTGATAATATTCTTCTACAGAATTTTTTCCTTGTCTTAAACGCTGTAATTTTTGAAGCAATTCACGTTGATAATATGGTGGAACCCAACGAGTACGCATAGCAATTTTCAAAGCAGCCCAAGTAGCGGGAATAGGATATAATCTACAATGTTCAGACCACCATACACATGCAAAACTAGTGAAAGCACAAACAGCAGCAGCAACCCGTCTCTCCTCGGGATATTGTAAACATGTAAAACGTTGTTCAGTTTCTAACTCCCAAGTAAGATATATATCAGGAACATATCTACCCTCAAATGGTGGAATATTCAATTTCAGTTTAGGAATATGGACATCATCTCGTACCTGAGGTGGTGGTGCAGGCCTACCATTACGAATATATACCTGAGGTCGACCTGGTGGTGGTGGTGCTGGTGGCTGCACGTAGTGCTGATTTTGATCAACCTCATCCTCATAATCGCCCACATCCTCATCATCCTCCTGGGTACCAGCAGCAGCAGTAGCAGGGGCCAAAGAAGCATCAACAACATGAACAGCAGCACCAGAAGTTTGGCCATCCTCAATAGGAACACGCCTCGCTCGTCCATACTGATTCGAAAGGATGCGTTGTTGTTGTTGTTGTTGTTGTTGGAGAGGTGCGTTAGGTGCAGCGGGTGGTGGTGGTGGAAGACGCGCGAGCAATTCATTAAATTTGTTATCAAGCTTTGTTTCGAACGTCTTCTCCATGCCATCTATCTTCTCCATGGCCTCTTCAAATCTGTTTAGCACATCTTGCACCTGTCCACTCATCATTTGCTGAAACTTATCATGAAGCTCCTTGTTCGATAAATTCTCCCAGTCAGTCACGTCTTGTGATCCTGGCATGGTTAGCAGCAATAGAAACACACAAGAATATGATCCTACAGACTACGAACAAGTGGTGGTGGTAGGTGTCACAAATCCGTCAAGCAAAACTCAAATTCTTACCAGTTCTTACCCAGCAGCAGGCGGTGATCGGCAACCGTTGTAGTCAAAAACTCTCAAAGCTTGGATAGAGCGAGTACCAGGGAGAGTCAAACGCACGACGTAGATGTATGTGGAGCTGGGAAGGCTTATAATATGGTAGCAAAAAGGATCAGCAATAATCAATTCAGAGATGCAAAGTTGAATAAACGCTCAACGACGGTACTGTGCTGGTCCTAGGCTAGACCGTGCTAGAGACGCGAGCCTAGAACACTAACAAAATCACGGCGCTGCACGTAAACAAGGGAAAAGCACACTCTGGACTTTTTTTTTTCGCTCTTTGTTTTTTTTTTTTTTTTTTTTTTTGCGCTCTTTTTTTTTTTTTTTTTGCGGCTCTTTTTTTTTGTTTTTTTTTTTTTTTGCGAAAAATCACTATAATGGCGAGTGTCTCAAAACTCTTCCTAGGTCAAACTGACAGGATGGGCACAAAATTTTTTCGACCAATTTTTTTTTTTCGTTTTTTCGACTGCCCGGACCCAAAAACTGGAAACGGGTCAAAAAAAACTTACTATAATGGCACCTGTCTCAAAACACTCAGAAACACCTAAAAATAGGATAGCCAGAAAATTTTTCGAAAAATGCGTTTTCGAAAAATTTTGGGCCTAAACGGAGCGTGGTTTCCAGACTCTTTTTTTTTTTTTTTTTTTTTTTTTTTTTTTTTTTTTTTTTTTTTTTTTTTTTCCGAAACCTACTCCGGCAAGGAAACACGAATCGGAAACTAGATGGATCCCGAAAACAAACCTAATAAGCAAGGAACTCGGATTGGTGGTGGATATATGGTGGTGGTATATGGCAGCGGTGGTAGTATATGGATACGGATCGGTGGTGGTATATGGACACAGATTGGTGGTGGTATATGGATACGGATACGGAGTGGTGGTGGTAGATGGCAGGGGCGATGATGATGGTGCAGCGGCGGCGTGACAACTTATGACCAGAACTCGAAACTCTAAAAGACTAGACTCTAAGACCAGCAACTAGACCGACGATGCAACCGCAAATTCAACAAAGCAAAACCCTAAAAAGATTATGCAAAGGCTCAGATTGGTTCGGATATGATGAACTAACCCTAATTTTTTTTTGTGGCTTTTTCGTGGACTATAGGTATGAAGAACAGACTCGATCTAAACTACGAAAAACTGGAAAATCTCACCGAGCAACCTGGAAATCTGATACCACTTGATAGAGGCAAAGGTGTCCCGTCTTTCGATGAGATGGTGGATTTCGCTTTGGTGGAAGTCGACTTTGACGATCCGACTACGAACGTGCGAGGACGTCGCGCCTTAGCAATCGCTAAACCAACTCCGAGAGGTTATTGACCACGCCGGAGCACGATCAACCTGACCACGAGGGTCTGTTTCCTGCGAGCAATCGAAGAACAAGCAAGAAACTAAGATTGCAATCTGGATATTGCGAATATAAGATGAAAGCTTTATTGATCAAGGTGGGGTTCTGTGACGCCTTTGTCTGGTCGTTGAACACAAACGAAGTACGCGAAGTTGCAGCTATGGCGAACTTTTAATCTAAACAAAACCCAAAGTCTAAACGGTGCCCTAAGGGCTGTATATATGGAGGAAGAGAGGGGAATTTCGTGGCCCTTGGTGGAGGGGTCCGAAATCAACCCTATCTCTTGTTTCCCCACACATACGGACTCTAAAAATAGCCTATACTTATGTATTTCGAAATTACATGGGCCTGGCCCAATAAAAAAAGGTGACGCAGCACCTATAATAGCCTCTGGACGAAATTTATGAAGTGGCATCTTGTATATTTCGTCCAAGGCTTCATGCACTCTTATGGTGGCTTCAAAGTCCTGAAATCATCACTTGTAACTCCGTTCTGGTTCCCCTTGCGCATGGCATCATCTCCATGCTTGCTCTTGCTCCAATGTCCATCCTTCTCCAAGCTAGGCCCTTCATTTGTAAGCAAAACAAATGTATCCAATTTAGGCAGCATCATATTCTCATGAACATTAGAATCATTACCAAGAAACGAAAGTACCTGATAATTTAATTGGCGTGCGCGAGCTCTAGTAATTGGTCCAGTATATGTAGCAGTAGGGGCTGTGGGTGTAACAATGGTATTGATGTCCTCATCATCTTTGCAGGCCCAGAAGATGTGCTCTTGGCAGATAGTGGTGATTGTGCCTGCTTTATTGTATCACGGTTGGAGGTGGCAGCCGACGGAGGCGCCGGTGTAGCAGAACGTGTGGAAGTAGATGATGCACGCGGTGTCCATGATGAAGGTCGACCTGCAGAAAAGTTAGTCCGCGCCAATGCCTGTCGATCCTGCACTTCACGTTCAGCTTTACAAGCAAGATGGAATAAACGAGTGATATTAGTATACTCCTTATAATCTAGAATGGTCTGAATCTCTCTATTTAATCCACCCAGAAAACGTGCAAGCATAGCTTCATTCTCCTCAACAATACCACATCTAATCATGCCAGTTTGTAATTCCTGATAATATTCTTCTACAGAATTTTTTCCTTGTCTTAAGCGCTGTAATTTTTGAAGCAATTCACGTTGATAATATGGTGGAACCCAACGAGTACGCATAGCAGTTTTCAAAGCAGCCCAAGTAGCGGGAATAGGATATAATCTACAATGTTCAGACCACCATACACATGCAAAACTAGTGAAAGCACAAACAGCAGCAGCAACCCGTCTCTCCTCGGGATATTGTAAACATGTAAAACGTTGTTCAGTTTCTAACTCCCAAGTAAGATATATATCAGGAACATATCTACCCTCAAATGGTGGAATATTCAATTTCAGTTTAGGAATATGGACATCATCTCGTACCTGAGGTGGTGGTGCAGGCCTACCATTACGAATATATACCTGAGGTCGACCTGGTGGTGATGGTGCTGGTGGCTGCACGTAGTGCTGATTTTGATCAACCTCATCCTCATAATCGCCCGCATACTCAACATCCTCCTGGGTACCATCAGCAGCAGTAGCAGGGGCGAAAGATGCATCAACAACATGAACAGCAGCACCAGAAGTTTGGCCATCCTCAATAGGAACACGCCTCGCGCGTCCATACTGATTCGAAAGGATGCGTTGTTGTTGTTGTTGTTGTTGTTGGAGAGGTACGTTAGGTGCAGCGGGTGGTGGTGGTGGAAGACGCGCGAGCAATTCATTAAATTTGTTATCGAGCTTTGTTTCGAACGTCTTCTCCATGCCATCTATCTTCTCCATGGCCTCTTCAAATCTGTTTAGCACATCTTGCACCTGTCCACTCATCATTTGCTGAAACTTATCATGAAGCTCCTTGTTCGATAAATTCTCCCAGTCAGTCACGTCGGCTTGTGATCCTGGCATGGTTAGCAGCAATAGAAACACACAAGAATATGATCCTACAGACTACGAAAAAGTGGTGGTGGTGGGTGTCACAAATCCGTCAAGCAAAACTCAAATTCTTACCGGTTCTTACCCAGCAGCAGGCGGTGATCGGCAACCGTTGTAGTCAAAAACTCTCAAAGCTTGGATAGAGCGAGTACCAGGGAGAGTCAAACGCACGACGTAGATGTATGTGGAGCTGGGAAGGCTTATAATATGGTAGCAAAAAGGATCAGCAATAATCAATTCAGAGATGCAAAGTTGAATAAACGCTCAACGACGGTACTGTGCTGGTCCTAGGCTAGACCGTGCTAGAGACGCGAGCCTAGAACACTAACAAAATCACGGCGCTGCACGTAAACAAGGGAAAAGCACACTCTGGATTTTTTTTTTCGCTCTTTTTTTTTTTTTTTTTGCGCTCTTTTTTTTTTGCGCTGCTCTTTTTTTTTTTTTTTTTTTTTTTGCGAAAAATCACTATAATGGCGAGTGTCTCAAAACTCTTCCGAGGTCAAACTGACAGGATGGGCACGAAATTTTTTCGACCAAATTTTTTTTTCGTTTTTTCGACTGCCCGGACCCAAAAACTGGAAACGGGTCAAAAAAAACTTCCTATAATGGCACCTGTCTCAAAACACTCAGAAACACCTAAAAATAGGATAGCCAGAAAATTTTTCGAAAAATGCGTTTTCGAAAAATTTTGGGCCTAAACGGAGCGTGGTTTCCAGACTCTTTTTTTTTTTTTTTCCGAAACCTACTCCGGCAAGGAAACACGAATCGGAAACTAGATGGATCCCGAAAACAAACCTAATAAGCAAGGAACTCGGATTGGTGGTGGATATATGGTGGTGGTATATGGCAGCGGTGGTGGTAGCGGTGGTAGTATATGGATATGGGTCGGTGGTGGTATATGGACACGGATTGGTGGTGGTATATGGATACGGATTCGGAGTGGTGGTGGTAGATGGCAGGGGCGATGCTGATGGTGCAGCGGCGGCGTGACAACTTATGACCAGAACTCGAAACTCTAAAAGACTAGACTCTAAGACCAGCAACTAGACCGACGATGCAACCGTAAATTCAACAAAGCAAAACCCTAAAAAGATTATGCAAAGGCTCAGATTGGTTCGGATATGATGAACTAACCCTAATTTTTTTTTGTGGCTTTTTCGTGGACTATAGGTATGAAGAACAGACTCGATCTAAACTACGAAAAACTGGAAAATCTCACCGAGCAACCTGGAAATCTGATACCACTTGATAGAGGCAGGGGTGTCCCGATCTTTCGATGAGATGATAACTATCGATTTGGTGAAGATGACTTTGACGATCCGACTACAAACGTGCACGACGTTGCGCCTTAGCAATCGCTAAACCAACTCTGAGAGGTTATTGACCACGCCGGAGCACAATCAACCTGACCACGAAGGTCTATTCCTGCAAGCAATCGAAGAACAAGCAAGAATATGATAAAAGCAATCTAATTATTGCGAGTATATATGAAGTATTGATAAAGGTGGGGATCCGTAAGCGGTCTTGGTCTGGTCGTTGGACACAAACGAAGTACACGAAGTTGCAATGGCTAACTTTTAACTAAACAAATCCCCAAAGTCTAAACGGTGCCCTAAGGGCTGTATATATGGAGGAAGAGAGGGGGGGAATTTCGTGGCCCTTGGTGGAGGGGTCCGAAATCAACCCTATCTCTTGTTTCCCCACACATACGGACTCTAAAAATAGCCTATACTTATGTATTTCGAAATTACATGGGCCTGGCCCAATAAAAAGGCGACGCAGCACCTATAATAGCCTCTGGACGAAATTTATGAAGTGGCATCTTGTATATTTCGTCCAAGGCTTCATGCACTCTTATGGTGGCTTCAAAGTCCTGAAATCATCACTTGTAACTCCGTTCTGGTTCCCCTTGCGCATGGCATCATCTCCATGCTTGCTCTTGCTCCAATGTCCATCCTTCTCCAAGCTAGGCCCTTCATTTGTAAGCAAAACAAATGTATCCAATTTAGGCAGCATCATATTCTCATGAACATTAGAATCATTACCAAGAAACGAAAGTACCTGATAATTTAATTGGCGTGCGCGAGCTCTAGTAATTGGTCCAGTATATGTAGCAGTAGGGGCTGTGGGTGTAACAATGGTATTGATGTCCTCATCAGGGTAGCACGTGGTGGAAATTGATGGATGGGTGGTGGACAGCGGAAGAGATAATGATGCAGCGGTGGCGTGACTAATGTGAACAGAACTCGAAACTCTAAACGAACTAGACACTAAGACCAGCAACTCGACACGACGATGCAACCGATAATTCAACTATGCAAGCAGTGAAAAGAAAATTGCAAAGGCTCAGACTGGCTTGGACCAAGGATGAATAGATCTAACTCTTTTTTGTGGCTTTTTCTTGGACAATAGGTAAGAAAATAAATCTAATCTAGGAAAACTGGAAATTCTCACCGAGCAACCTGAAAACTGATACCACTTGATAGAGGCAAAGGTGTCCCGTCTTTCGATGAGATGATGGAAATCGCTTTGGTGGAAGTCGACTTTGACGATCCGACTACGAACGTGCGAGGACGTCGCGCCTTAGCAATCGCTAAACCAACTCCGAGAGGTTATTGACCACGCCGGAGCACGATCAACCTGACCACGAGGGTCAGTTTCCTGCGAGCAAACGAAGAACAAGCAAGAAACTAAGATTGCAATCTGGATATTGCGAATATAAGATGAAAGCTTTATTGATCAAGGTGGGGTTCTGTGACGCCTTTGTCTGGTCGTTGAACACAAACGAAGTACGCGAAGTTGCAGCTATGGCGAACTTTTAATCTAAACAAAACCCAAGGAAAAGCTACTAGATGGATCTACTTATATGGGAGCAAGGGGTGGCGGCCAAGGAGGTGGGAGGACGTCCCAAGGCAGCCTAAAACTAAATCTAGGTCGTACAAGGCCAATGGGCCCAAGTGGAGGTGATGTAACACCTTTGGACTTGTAGTTTGACTCGGATTCTGCTGCAGCATCAGATTGTTTCGTCCACAACTCAACGCTCCGGACGAATTTGAAGGTGATTCCAATTGGGTTGGAAAGTGCACGAAAGCTAGTTTCCAACAAAAAAAGAATCACCCAATTCGGAGTCCGTATGAAAAACTTGTGTGCGTTTTGAGTCAGGTACTTCTGTGCAGTCCGAATCTGAATCCAGAACGTGAGAGACTTGGACTCTATCTTCTCTTGGGCCAAAAGTGACGTGAGAGAACTTTTTGGACAGCAAATAAACATCTCTTTCTTCCTTATCTTCGTATGTGGATTGTACAAATGTCCCATACACCTGCAATTAGACAAAACACAAAAGTGTGTGAAGTATTTTTGTTCTGGATAACATAAATAGATTATTGAATAGTTTGCACTAGAAATCACCTGACAAATATGCATATATGCAATATTTTTGGTCATATCCAAGGTAGTCATGTCCTCATCAGCCAATCATGGAGCGATATACCTTTTGATCCACCGCTTTACCATTGGGATCAATGTCAAGTTGGCACTTGGTTGGCATTGGTGTAGTAGCCGGCTTGACATCACTTAGCTTGAATCTTTTTAGCATGTCTTGAGTGTATTTGGCTTGGTTGGTGAAAGTTCCTTCTCTTCTTTGTTTGATATCAAAACCAAGGAAGAACTTCAACTCTCCCATCGAAGACATCTTGAACTTGGAGGTCATGAGAGCGGCAAATTTCTCATTGAAAGCTTTGTTAGGGGAACCAAAGATAATATCATCAACATATAGTTGGCATACAAACAACTCCCCTTTGACCTTCTTAGTAAAAAGAGTGGGATCGATTAGCCCCACCTCAAATCCACGATCTTGTAACAACTCGGTAAGGTGGTCATACCACGCACGTGGGGCTTGTTTAAGGCCATAGAGTGCCTTATCGAGTTGATACACATGATCCGGGAAGTAGGGATCCTCGAACCCGGGGGGTTGCTTGACATAGACCAACTCATTAATAGGACCATTAAGAAAAGCAGCTTTCACATCCATTTGTTGCAACTTAAAGTTGTGATGGGAAGCATAAGCAATCAACAAACGTATGGATTCAAGACGAGCAACGGGAGAAAAGGTTTCACCGTAGTCGATACCCTTGACTTGGGAGTAGCCTTGTGCTACCAATCTTGCCGTGTTGCGAACGATGTTCCCATGAGCATCTTGCTTGTTCTTGAAAATCCAGTTGGTTCCAATGACGTTGTGGTTCCCCGATGGCCTTGGCACCAATCTCCACACCTTGTTGTACTCGAAGTTGTTGAGTTCTTCATGCATGGCATTGAGCCAATCCGAGTCTTCGAGCGCCTCATAGACCTTTTGGGGTTCAACACAAGAGACAAACGCGTGATGTTCACAATAGTTTGCTAATTGTCTACGAGTGCTTACCCCCTTTCTTAGGCTTCCAACCACATTTTCCATGAGATGGCCTTGGGTGGTGAGCTTGGAAGCAATCTTCGCGGCACGACGCTCTAATTCCTCCTCGGGTGTGGAAGGAGGAGGGTTAACTTGATTATCTTGAGCGCCACCTTGAGCTTGTTCTTGATCTTGAGCTTGCTCATGATCTTGAACTTGCTCGAGGGGGAGAACTTGACCTTGGGCATCATTTAGAGGTTCACCACCATCTTGAGGTTGATCTTGCCCTTGGTCTTGTTCACGAGGTTGAGGGCCTTCACTTTGTTCTTCGGAAGTGTGTGGGTCTTGGGGAGGTGATGGCTCCACTTGAGTGGAGCATTGTCCTTCTCCTTCGGCCACAAGGGGTTCCTCAATGGGTAGAATATGACCAATACCGATTCTTCTTATGGCTTGGGGAGGAATTTCATGATGAGGACATAACTACCTTGGATATGACCAAAAATATTGCATATATGCATATTTGTCAGGTGATTTCTAGTGCAAACTATTCAATAATCTATTTATGTTATCTAGAACAAAAATACTTCACACACTTTTGTGTTTTGTCTAATTGCAGGTGTATGGGACATTTGTACAATCCACATATGAAGATAAGGAAGAAAGAGATGTTTATTTGCTGTCCAAAAAGTTCTCTCACGTCACTTTTGGCCCAAGAGAAGATAGAGTCCAAGTCTCTCACGTTCTGGATTCAGATTCGGACTGCACAGACGTACCTGACTCAAAACGCACACAAGTTTTTCATACGGACTCCGAATTGGGTGATTCTTTTTTTGTTGGAAACTAGATTTCGTGCACTTTCCAACCCAATTGGAATCACCTTCAAATTCGTCCGGAGTGTTGAGTTGTGGACGAAACAATCTGATGCTGCAGCAGAATCCGAGTCAAACTACAAGTCCAAAGGTGTTACATCACCTCCACTTGGGCCCATTGGCCTTGTACGACCTAGATTTAGTTTTAGGCTGCCTTGGGACGTCCTCCCACCTCCTTGGCCGCCACCCCTTGCTCCTATATAAGTAGATCCATCTAGTAGCTTTTCCTTGGGATTTGTTTAGTTAAAAGTTAGCCATTGCAACTTCGTGTACTTCGTTTGTGTCCAACGACCAGACCAAGACCGCTTACGGATCCCCACCTTTATCAATACTTCATATATACTCGCAATATTCAGATTGCTTTTATCATATTCTTGCTTGTTCTTCGATTGCTTGCAGGAATAGACCTTCGTGGTCAGGTTGATTGTGCTCCGGCGTGGTCAATAACCTCTCAGAGTTGGTTTAGCGATTGCTAAGGCGCAACGTCGTCCACGTTTGTAGTCGGATCGTCAAAATCAACTTCCACCAAAGCAAAATCCATCATCTCATCGAAAGACGGGACACCTTTGCCTCTATCAAGTGGTATCAGTTTTCAGGTTGCTCGGTGAGATTTTACAGTTTTTCATAGTTTAGATCGCATCTGTCATTCATACCTACAGTCCATGATAAAGCCACAAAAAAAAGTTAGATCTGTTCATCCTTTATCCAAGCCAGTCTGAGCCTTTGCAATTTTCTATTCATTGCTTGCATAGTTGAATTATCGGTTGCATCGTCGTGTCAGTTGCTGGTCCTAGTGTCTAGTTCCTTTAGAGTTTCGAGTTCTGTTCACATTAGTCACGCCACCGCTGCATCATTATCTCTTCCGCTGTCCACCACCCATCCATCAATTTCCACCATGTGCTACCCACCATTCATTGTCATAATAATAGTTGAGATCGTTCACATCTTCGCTTGATCCAATCTGCGTCTTATCTAGTTTGTTTTGGAAAGAGGGAGAAAAAAAGAGAGAAAAAAAACGAGAAAAAAAAGAGAAAAAAAGTCAGAGAAAAAAAAGGAGAAAAAAATCAAAAAAATCGGCACAAACTTTTTCAGAGGAAAGTTGGAGACAAAGTTGTTGTATATCCTGCTTGGCAGTTGTTTTTCATCATTATCTTCACTGCCGTTGTGATCTTCACTTATATCTTGCTGTCAAGAGCTACTTAGTATCCTTCATTGATGCTAGTTGTGCTACGCCGTGACCTCATTAGTGTTCTAGGCTCGCGTCTCTAGTCCGGTCTAGCCTAGGACCAGCACAGTACCGTCGTTGAGCGTTTATTCAACATTGCATCTTTGAATTGATTATTACTAATCTTTTGCTACCATATATAGCCAACCCAGCTCCACATATTTCTACACCGTGTATACGTACGCTCCCCTGGCAATCGCTTTACTCAATATTCGGAGTTACTTGACACCGCTGGTTGCCGATCACCGCCTGCTGCATGGTAAGAACTTGTAAGACATTGATATTTGCTTTACTGTGAGCGTTTTACCACCACATCCTAGTAGTTATAGGAACATTATTTTTGGGTTTTGTTTCTTGTTCTACTAATCATGACAGGATCCAGAGTCAATTCATGGGCTTTGTCGATCGCGGGAGACGTGCCACCACCTTTGCAAATACCACAACCGTCACGAGAGGTGCACAAACATCCAAATGCACATGATCAGGTTAATGTATCTATACCACCATTTAATGGCCGTTTTAAACCTGCTTTATATATTGAATGGGAGTTCGACATAAAAAATATATTTGCTTCCCATAATTTCGATGAACATAAAAAGGTTAAGGTTGCGGTTGGTTCTTTCACTGGTTATGCTTTGGTTTGGTGGAGTGAATATTATCGGTTACACCCTGATTATATACCTACTACTTGGGATGATTTGAAACTTGCCATGCGACATACTTTCGTCCCTGCTTATTATACTCGTGACATGATTAAGAAGTTGCAACACTTAAAACAAGGTAGTGAAACTGTAACAAAATATTATGATGATTTACAAACTACCTTGTTGCATTCCTCTTTAGAAGAAAGTGAAGATGATTTTATGGATAGATTTTGGGGAGGATTAAACCGTGATATTCAAGAGATACTAATTCATGAAGAGTGTTATCCTATGGACCATTTGTTTCATCTTGCTTGCAAAGCTGAACAGGAAATAAAACGACGTGTTGGCCACGAGGAGAACAAGCGCACGGTGCACATTCCAAGAGTTGATATGATTGTTCCTTCAACTACTAGGCATACTATGACACCACATCCGTTGTTGTCAGGACTACATCACATCCATCATGTGACACATCGCCCCCGAGAGTGGCTACATCATCTGAGTTGATCATAAGAGGTAATGACAAAGGTACTGATCTTCCATCTCTACATGAGAATGATGAATGCCTTGTCAATTTGAATGCACCATCTGATGAGCTACCCACTACTTTGATCACACCACCTATTTTAGAGGACTACGTTGATAATTTGACTTTGCCATGTGATCAAACAACTGAAATACCAACAATTTTGAGTGCACCCATTAAATTAACTATTGATGCAAAAGAACCAATGTTTAATCATTTTGATATGACCTCTAATCTTGGTGATGTGATAGAGGCAAAGGTGTCCCGTCTTTCGATGAGATGATGGATATCGCTTTGGTGGAAGTCGACTTTGACGATCCGACTACGAACGTGCGAGGACGTCGCGCCTTAGCAATCGCTAAACCAACTCCGAGAGGTTATTGACCACGCCGGAGCACGACCAACCTGACCACGAGGGTCTGTTTCCTGCGAGCAAACGAAGAACAAGCAAGAAACTAAGGTTGCAATCTGGATATTGCGAATATAAGATGAAAGCTTTATTGATCAAGGTGGGGTTCTGTGACGCCTTTGTCTGGTCGTTGAACACAAACGAAGTGCGCAAAGTTGCAGCTATGGCGAACTTTTAATCTAAACAAAACCCAAAGTCTAAACGGTGCCCTAAGGGCTGTATATATGGAGGAAGAGAGGGGGAATTTCGTGGCCCTTGGTGGAGGGGTCCGAAATCAACCCTATCTCTTGTTTCCCCACACATACGGACTCTAAAAATAGCCTATACTTATGTATTTCGAAAATACATGGGCCTGGCCCAATAAAAAGGTGACGCAGCACCTATAATAGCCTCTGGACGAAATTTATGAAGTGGCATCTTGTATATTTCGTCCAAGGCTTCATGCACTCTTATGGTGGCTTCAAAGTCCTGAAATCATCACTTGTAACTCCGTTCTGGTTCCCCTTGCGCATGGCATCATCTCCATGCTTGCTCTTGCTCCAATGTCCATCCTTCTCCAAGCTAGGCCCTTCATTTATAAGCAAAACAAATGTATCCAATTTAGGCAGCATCATATTCTCATGAACATTAGAATCATTACCAAGAAACGAAAGTACCTGATAATTTAATTGGCGTGCGCGAGCTCTAGTAATTGGTCCAGTATATGTAGCAGTAGGGGCTGTGGGTGTAACAATGGTATTGATGTCCTCATCATCCTCCTCTTCTTGAAATGAAGTCGTCCTCGACGGAAGCTCATTTTCCTCACCCAAATAAGGCTTCAAATCTGCAATGTTAAAAGTGGGACTAACCCCAAAATCTGCAGGCAGCTCAAGTTTATATGCATTATCATTTATTTTCTCTAACACCTTAAAGGGACCATCAGCACGTGGCATTAGCTTTGATTTGCGCAAATTAGGAAATCTATCTTTACGCAAATGTAACCAAACAAGTTCTTCAGGTGCAAACACAACATGTTTTCTACCCTTATCTCCAGCAAGTTTATATTTAGCATTCATACGCTCAATGTTTTCCTTAGTTAACTCATGCATTTTTAAAATCAATTCAGAACGTTCTTTAGCATCAAAATTAACCTTCTCCGAAGATGGAAGAGGCAACAAATCAATAGGTGCACGAGGTAGGAAACCATACACAATTTCAAAAGGGCACATCTTAGTAGTAGAATGCAATGAACGATTATAAGCAAATTCAATATGAGGCAAGCATTCTTCCCACATTTTCTTATTATTCTTCAAAACAGCCCTAAGCATAGTAGACAATGTTCTATTGACTACTTCAGTTTGTCCATCAGTTTGGGGGTGACAAGTAGTACTAAATAGCAGTTTAGTCCCCAACTTAGCCCATAAACATCTCCAAAAGTGGCTAAGAAATTTAGTATCACGATCTGAAACAATAGTATTTGGCACACCATGCAAGCGAATAATTTCACGAAAGAACAAATCAGCAACATTAACAGCATCATCGCTTTTATGACATGGTATAAAGTGTGCCATTTTCGAGAATCTATCCACGACAACAAATATGCTATCCCTCCCCTTCTTTGTTCGAGGTAAACCTAAAACAAAGTCCATAGATATATCCTTCCAAGGAACACTAGGCACAGGCAAAGGCATATATAAACCATGAGGATTGAGTCGTGACTTAGCTTTTTGACATGTAGTGCAGCGAGCAACAAAACGCTCAACATCCCGTCTCATCTTTGGCCAAAAGAAATGTGTAGCAAGTACGTCCTCCGTCTTCTTCACGCCAAAGTGTCCACATTCTTCCTTCTTTACAATTCTGCATTACATCTTTAAAATCAGCATCATGCACATATTGATCTTTGATGGTCTCCAAACCAAATATTTTGAAGTCAAGTTGTGAAAGCATAGTATAGCGACGAGACAATGCATCAGCAATAACATTTTCTTTTCCCTTCTTGTGTTTAATGACATAAGGGAAAGTCTCAATGAATTCAACCCATTTAGCATGTCTACGATTCAGTTTAGCTTGACTTTTAATATGTTTCAAAGATTCATGATCAGAATGTATAACAAATTCTTTGGGCCATAAAGGCAAAGGTGTCCCGTTTTTCGATGAGATGATGGATATCGCTTTGGTGGAAGTCGACTTTGACGATCCGACTACGAACGTGCGAGGACGTCGCGCCTTAGCAATCGCTAAACCAACTCCGAGAGGTTATTGACCACGCCGGAGCATGACCAACCTGACCACGAGGGTCTGTTTCCTGCGAGCAAACGAAGAACAAGCAAGAAACTAAGATTGCAATCTGGATATTGCGAATATAAGATGAAAGCTTTATTGATCAAGGTGGGGTTCTGTGACGCCTTTGTCTGGTCGTTGAACACAAACGAAGTGCGCGAAGTTGCAGCTATGGCGAACTTTTAATCTAAACAAAACCCAAAGTCTAAACGGTGCCCTAAGGGCTGTATATATGGAGGAAGAGAGGGGGAATTTCGTGGCCCTTGGTGGAGGGGTCCGAAATCAACCCTATCTCTTGTTTCCCCACACATACGGACTCTAAAAATAGCCTATACTTATGTATTTCGAAAATACATGGGCCTGGCCCAATAAAAAGGTGACGCAGCACCTATAATAGCGTCTGGACGAAATTTATGAAGTGGCATCTTGTATATTTCGTCCAAGGCTTCATGCACTCTTATGGTGGCTTCAAAGTCCTGAAATCATCACTTGTAACTCCGTTCTGGTTCCCCTTGCGCATGGCATCATCTCCATTCTTGCTCTTGCTCCAATGTCCATCCTTCTCCAAGCTAGGCCCTTCATTTATAAGCAAAACAAATGTATCCAATTTAGGCAGCATCATATTCTCATGAACATTAGAATCATTACCAAGAAACGAAAGTACCTGATAATTTAATTGGTGTGCGCGAGCTCTAGTAATTGGTCCAGTATATGTAGCAGTAGGGGCTGTGGGTGTAACAATGGTATTGATGTCCTCATCATGATGATTCTGTGTTGAATGACTTATTGCATGTTTGCTTATTTAAGCATGTTGTAGCATGTAAATTTGATGCAAGTAAGGTTTATTCACCAATGTTGGGATGGTTTAATGATGAACATTGTCAATCTTTTGAAATGAATAAGAGCTTCACCTATATGTGCAAACTGAGTTGCAATATTTTCATGCCTTCTACTTCTTGTGCTAATTTTTTGGCTTTAGATTTTATGAACTATGCAAGTTACTCATCTATTCATGTGTCATATATGCAAAAATCAAGGGAAGTAAAAATGGATGACATATACATATACAACATGTACACCTTGTCTCTTTTGTTAGCCACATTTTAGATTAAGCAACGCCGAGGACGGCTTTATTTTCAAGAAGGGGAGGATGATGAGGACATGACTACCTTGGATATGACCAAAAATATTGCATATATGCATATTTGTCAGGTGATTTCTAGTGCAAACTATTCAATAATCTATTTATGTTATCCAGAACAAAAATACTTCACACACTTTTGTGTTTTGTCTAATTGCAGGTGTATGGGACATTTGTACAATCCACATATGAAGATAAGGAAGAAAGAGATGTTTATTTGCTGTCCAAAAAGTTCTCTCACGTCACTTTTGGCCCAAGAGAAGATAGAGTCCAAGTCTCTCACGTTCTGGATTCAGATTCGGACTGCACAGACGTACCTGACTCAAAACGCACACAAGTTTTTCATACGGACTCCGAATTGGGTGATTCTTTTTTTTTTGTTGGAAACTAGATTTCGTGCACTTTCCAACCCAATTGGAATCACCTTCAAATTCGTCCGGAGCGTTGAGTTGTGGACGAAACAATCTGATGCTGCAGCAGAATCCGAGTCAAACTACAAGTCCAAAGGTGTTACATCACCTCCACTTGGGCCCATTGGCCTTGTACGACCTAGATTTAGTTTTAGCCTGCCTTGGGACGTCCTCCCACCTCCTTGGCCGCCACCCCTTGCTCCTATATAAGTAGATCCATCTAGTAGCTTTTCCTTGGGATTTGTTTAGTTAAAAGTTAGCCATTGCAACTTCGTGTACTTCGTTTGTGTCCAACGACCAGACCAAGACCGCTTACGGATCCCCACCTTTATCAATACTTCATATATACTCGCAATATTCAGATTGCTTTTATCATATTCTTGCTTGTTCTTCGATTGCTTGCAGGAATAGACCTTCGTGGTCAGGTTGATTGTGCTCCGGCGTGGTCAATAACCTCTCAGAGTTGGTTTAGCGGTTGCTAAGGCGCAACGTCGTGCACGTTTGTAGTCGGATCGTCAAAATCAACTTCCACCAAAGCGAAATCCATCATCTCATCGAAAGACGGGACACCTTTGCCTCTATCATTTCATCACCTACATCACAAGTACCACTTTGCTCCACTTGGGAGCCGTTATTTTCGTCAAACTCCATGTTACACGTCTCCTCAATGAGTCCGGTGGATTTGTTGAGGACACCGTAAGCATGAGAGTTTGTAGCATAACCAACAAATATGCCCTCGTGAGCTCTAGCCTCAAATTTAGACAAATGAACACCTTTCTTGAGAATGAAACACTTACAACCGAACACCTGGAAGTACTTGAGGTTGGGCTTGTTGCCGGTGAGCATCTCATAAGGAGTCTTGTTCAAGCCTTTGCGGAGATAGAGCCGATTGGATGCATGACATGCGGTGTTGATGGCTTCGGCCCAAAAGTTGTATGGAGACTTGAACTCCGCCATCATGGTCCTTGCCGCATCCATCAACGTCCGGTTCTTCCTCTCCGCAACACCATTTTGTTGAGGGGTATATGGAGCAGCATATTGGTGCTTGATCCCCTCATCACTAAGAAACCCATCCAAGGTGTAGTTCTTGAACTCGGTGCCGTTGTCACTTCTGATTGTCAAGATCTTTGCATTATGTTGACGTTGAGCTTCATTTACAAAGTCGATGACGGTTTGTTGAGTCTCACTCTTCCTCTTGAAGAAGTATACCCAAGTGTATCTTGAATAATCATCCACAATCACCAAGCAATACTTTCTACCTCCAAGACTACCAAAAGATGGAGGCCCAAAGAGATCCATGTGAAGGAGCTCCAAGGGTCTCTTCGAGTAGATGATGGTCGTGGGAGGGTGAGCCTTCTCATGTAGCTTTCCTTCAATACAAGCACTGCAAGCACGATCTTTGGCAAAACTAACATTTGTTAGTCCACGGACATGGTCCCCCTTGAGAAGACTTTGCAAAGATCTCATATTGACGTGGGCCAAACGGCGATGCCAAAGCCATCCCATGTCAACTTTAGCCATTAGGCATGTCGCGTAGTGGGTCGCTCCAAAAAGTTAATCACATAGAGACCGTTCTCGACATGCCCAACAAAGGCTACTTTAAGAGTCTTGCTCCACAAGAGGGCCACGGTATCAATGTCAAAGAAGGTAGCAAAACCCATGAGTGCAAGTTGACGAACGGAAAGCAAATTGTATGCAAGGGACTCAACAAGCATGACTTTCTCGATCGTTAGATCATGAGAAATGACAACCTTGCCAAGACCCAATACCTTAGAATGTGAGGCATCACCCCACTCAACATTGGTGGGCATAGATGGAATGTTTTGCACGTCCACCACCAAGTCCTTGCTTCCGGTCATATGATTTGTTGCTCCACTATCGAGCAACCATGATCCCCCATCGGAAGCAAACACCTACAAGAGATCAATGCTTGGTTTTAGGTACCCATTTAGTAATGGGTCCTTTGATGTTAGTAACAAGGGTCTTAGGAACCCAAATAGACCATTCAATGTACTCATAAGGAGAACCAACAAATTTAGCATAAACATGTCCATAACTAGCACGGCACAACACATATGACGGGTTAAAGTCGCCGGCTTTGTTGGAGGGAATGCTTTTGCCCTTTTGGACGTCAACTCCCTTCACTTTTTCTTTCTTCTCCTTAGGAGCACCCTCTCCCTCTTTCACAAAAGTTTGCTTGAGAGGAGGAGGACGTTTGGTCTTGTCGTTCTTCTTCTTCTTGCTCTTGGACTTGGGTGCAAACCCAATTCCTTCCTTGGCCACAACTTCCTTTTGATTGCTCAAAAGGTCGTTGAGGTTCTTCTCACCTTGAATTCATGTCACAAGGCCTTTCTCAAGTTGATCCTTCAATTTGGCATTCTCCTCCACAAGATGCACATGCTCACAACACGGGTTAGTAGCACATGCATTATCAATTAATATCATGTGAGGGAAGGTGGCCTTTTCCTTGGTTAGCTTAACTTGGAGTTGAGCATGAGACTCCTTGAGGCTAGCGTGAGCACCCTTCAAGACCTTGTGGGCCTTGTCAAGTATCTCAAACTCCTCTTTGATTCTAGCATGATCAACCCCAAGCTTAGCCTTCTCGGAGGTTAGCACATGAGACACGACAAGAGCATGATCAAGATCTTTCTTTAACTTAGCATGGTCATCGTTGTATGACTCCTCAAAAGTCAAACGATGCACACGCTCTTCCTCAAGAGCATTAGAGAGATCTGATATCTCATCGGCATAGTCACGACTATGACCTTCCATCTTAGAGATGGTTTCTTCGTGAGCCTCGATCATGTCATTAGCCTCACCAAGTTGTTCCAAGAGAGCAACAAAATGCTTCTTGGAGTTGCCCTTGAGATTACTCATAAAAGACTCAAATTCATTCACTTCCTCATTAGACCCATCATGTTCATCAATGCAATCCTCCGAGGAGGGATTAGTAATGATGGTTGTTTCGATGTTGGGGGTTACCTTGTTTCAAGCTTTAGCCATGAGGCACTTGGCGGTGATGTTCTCGTTGGGTGAATCAAAGAGAGACACCCGGGGAGTAGTAGCAATGGCAACGGACACCATGGCCATCGCTTCTCCATTTTCATCATCATCGTCATCCTCTTGGTATTCTTCTTGAACCACCAACCCACGAGTGGGAGTCTTCTTGGCGAAGTTATTCTTGTTGGGGAAGGACTTGGCTTTGTCTTTTCGGATGAACTTGCCACCATTGTCTTCTCGCTTCTCGTAAGGACAATCCGCAATGAAATGGCTCACATTGCCACAGTTGAAGCAAGTTCTAACTCGTTGCTTGCCCTTAACGCCACTTGAGTTGTTCTTGTTGAAGTTGGGTCTTGTATTCTTCTTGCTCCAAAATTGTCTTGAAGCAAGGGCCATGTGCTCATGATAATCATACTTGGTGTCTTCGGGGTTGCTCTCCTCATCTTCCACTTCTTCCTCTTCTTCCATAATAACCTTGGCCTTCAAAGCAAGGTTGGGCTTGTTTGCCCTTTGAGAACGGAGCACCGCATTGTCGGCGGTCTTGTCCAAGATGCTCATTGCAATGAACTCATCCAACACTTCACTTGAGGTCATGGAGTGGAAGTCCGGTCTTTGACGAATGACGGAGGACATGGCCTTGTTGTAGGGCATCATGGCCTTGAGGAATTTGCTCTTGATCCAATTGTCATCCGTGTCCTTGCTTCCATGATCTCGGAGTGAGACCGCGAGTTTGGTCACTCTTCGAAAGAGCTCACGAGGTTCTTCATCTTCTTTCATTGCAAACTCATCGGCTTCATCTTGCACCACTTCATAGTTGGAGCGTTGAATGCTAGCACTTCCTCTATAGAGAGACACAACACATTTCCATGCGTCCTTAGCCATGGCATGAGGTCGAAGATGAGGGAGATCTTCGGGAAGGATTGCATCTTGGATGATGAAGAGAGCACTCTCATTGAATTGATTATCCACGGCTTCTCGAGGGGTGAAGTTGCTCGGGTCATGAGGATAGAAACCTTCTTCAATGATTCTCCAAAGGTTAGTATTCACATGTTTTAAATGACGCTTGAAGCGATAAACCCAAGAATCAAAATCTTCATGTTTCTCATACTTAGGAGGAGGACCGGCATGATTTAAATGAGTAGACCGAGGTTCCCCCATCGGCCGTAGACGAGATAGGATTCACACCGGAGTGATCCTCCACACTGTCTGTGGTGTCAACCATACTCTTCGGACGGCAAAGTCCTTAATAAAGAGATGAGGCTCTGATACCAATTGAAAGGATCGATATGGTTGACTAGAGGGGGGGTGAATAGGCAACTAACAATTTTTAAGCTTTTCTTTACCATTTAAACTTTGCAACAAAATAGGTTGTCTAGATATGCAACTATGTGAGCAACCTATATGATGCAATAACAACTAGCACATAAGCAAGCAAGGGATACAACACAAGTAGGCTTGCAAAAGTAAAGGCATGAAATAACCAAGAGTGGAGCCGGTGGAGACGAGGATGTGTTACCAAAGTTCCTTCCTTTTAAAGGGAAGTACGTCTCCGTTAGAGCGGTGTGGAGGCACAATGCTCCCCAAGAAGCCACAAGGGCCACCGTATTCTCCTCACGCCCTCACACAATGCGAGATGCCGTGATTCCACTATTGGTGCCCTTGAAGGCGGCGACCGAACCTTTATAAACAAGGTTGGGGCAATCTCCACAACAATTGGAGGCTCCCAACAACACCACGAAGCTTCACCACAATGCAGTATGGCTTCGAGGTGACCTCAACCGTCTAGGGTGCTCAAACACCCAAGAGTAACAAGATCCACTAGGGATAAGAGAGGAAATCAAATTTCTCTTGGTGGAAGTGTAGATCGGGGCCTTCTCAACCAATCCCGAGCAAATCAACAAGTTTGATTTGCTAGGGAGAGAGATCGGGCGAAAATGGAGCTTGGAGCAACAATGGAGCTTTGGGGGAAAGAGGTGGGTCAACTTTGGGGAAGAAGACACCTTTATATAGTGGGGGAAACAATCCAACCGTTACCCCACTAAACAGCCACGCATAGAGCGGTACTACCGCTTGGGCAGGGCGGTACTACCATTGAAGAGTGGTACTACCTCTCCCGCCCAGCGGTACTACCACACTGACGAGGAAGGCAGGGTCCTGGCCCCAGAGCGGTACTACCACGGGAGTAAGAGCGGTACTACCGCCACTACTGCCGCTCCTAGTACCGTAAAACCCGACACGAAAAACACCGGGCTTGAGTCGAGGCGGTAGTAGCCCGGAACCACTGCGGTACTACGGCCGAAGACCACAAGCGGTACTACCGCTGGGAGCGGTACTACCGCTTGGGGAGCGGTACTACCGCTTGAGGAGCTTCGGCGGTACTACCGCTGAGGACCGCGGTACTACCGCTGGGACAGGACGGAGCAGGTACGGAGGGAAAGGCAGCTCCAATGAAGCGGAAGGAAAACATCGGGTGTGATACGGATGTGTACGTGTTGATTCCACCCTAGCCTTACCAAAGCGGATCCCCTCTTGATAGTACGGTGACTCCTACGAAACTAGTCCACCAACAGAGAAACGAAGGAGCTACACCGTCTTGAATAAAACACCGAGGGGAGGTAATCGTCTCGTGCCAATGGATGAATCTCTGAAAGAACTTAACGCACACGATTAGTCCGCAAAAGCATTGTCATCAATCACCAAAACATCTTGGGGATAAATATGCCCTTACACCAACGGAGGAGATCGAGTCGTGTGGGGAAAAGTGCGCAACCTCTGCAGAGTGTATAAACTAATCATGATTAGCCGTGTCCCTAGTTATGGACGTTTTGAGTATCTAGTACTTGGATTATCATGTGAATCTCATCATGTTACTTTAAATTAATATTGTTGGGTTTTAATGATGATGTTACTTAATTGGGATTGAGAATGTTGTCAACCATTTTCAATGTTTAACAACCACCATGATAGCTAAATAAAATTTATTCCTTTGTAGTAGGGAAAAATTGGCTTTACGCAAAACTGTAACCATAGAGCTTTCCACCAGCCATATATGCATGTAGTATAGCTTTATTCTCTCGTTACTCTCTATGTGTTACATTGCCAGCATATTCCATGTGCTGACCCATTTTCGGGCTGCAACATTCATGTTGCAGACTTTTCAGACGACGAGTAAGATGCCTTAGGATCGTGGTTCTATACTCAGTGATGCCATTGGAGTTGATGGACTCACTTATCTTCCAAGCCTTCCGCTGATATCGTTATTAGATGGCCTTAAGCCATATTTATTGTAATAAGTTCTCTTTGGAGACATTCGATGTAATAAGTGTGTGATTGCTACTCTATTATAAATCCTTCAAGTACTGTGCGTGTCAGCATTACTGATCCAGGGATGACACTGATGCACAGAGATCAGACTGTTTGAGGTCTGGTCGCTATATAGCCGAAACACAATAGGACACGGGAACCACAACTCAAAATCTCAAATACCAAAACGTGTCAAAATCGACATAGGAGGTAGCGGTGATCGGTGGTGGTGTTTGTGGAGACGTTGGGAGTTTGCGGAAGTAATCGTGGGCACCGGGGCAAAATTTGGGGAAAGTATGCGGAAATGGGCGTGGGGGAATGGAGGTGCTGCTCCCAGGGGTCAGATGTCTGGGCCAGCTGCCGGATGTCCGGTGGACACGAGGCGGATCTTCGGGCGCCTGGATCGTGGACGAACTCGAGGAACACCGCGGGCAAAAGGGCAACTCCGGGCAAAATTCAGGCAAATTTGTGGATGGATGGAAATTGTGGGAGAGATGGGGAAAAGCTAGATCAACTCGAAGCAAAGCAGATCCGTGGATCAAATCCAACAAAACTTCATCACACCAACAAATCACAAAAAAATTGGGCTATTTTTGGTGGGGATTTTCGGATTTAGGACGAAATCAACAAAATCAAGCTAGAAAACACGGGGTAGGGGCTCCAAAAACATGATCAACGTGGCTCATGATACCAAGATGATGTAGGGCGGAACCCTAGGGGCCGATCTTTCACATTTGGAGTAGATCCTACGGGGAAACATGAAGAACGCGCGGAAAACACAAAGGGGAAAACACGGGGAGAAATGAGAGAATCACTAAACCGACAAGTAATCGATCACACAAGGGCCGAACACATAAGGTAGCACAAGATTCAAAATCAACAAAGGAAAGATACACGAGTAGCCGTTCTTCTCCGTGAGGAGGTCTTGATGGTCTTCCCTAGAAGGGGTCTTGAATCCGCTTGGGGGATCTTCTCCAAAGAGGTCGTGAGCTCCGAGGAGAAGTAACCAAGTGGATGAGCAAGGCACTCACACAAATATGAGCTAAACCAATGCTAACCCTAAAACGTACGGGATGAGGGAGTATATATAGTCAAAGGGCGATGGGGTACATGGGTCACGGCCCAAAGGAGCTGTGCGCAGGCAGAGGGCGCCGGATGTCCGGGCGACGGGCCGGATGTCCGGGCGCTCACGAGGTGCCGGATGTCCGGGCTGGAGGGGCCGGTTGTCCGGGCCAGTGGTGTTGACTCTTCTGTTTACTGGATGGGCGACGCCGGATGTTCGCTCGGAGGGGGCGGATGTCCGCGGCTTTGGGAGGCGCCGGATGTCTGGGGCGAACGCCGGATGTCTGGACTGACGGGGCAAGCTTCTGTGCTCCCTGGACGCCAGTGCCGGATGTCTGGGATTTAGGCCGGATTTCCGGTGGAGGCAGGATGTCCGGGCGGGACGCCGGATGTCCGGTCCCTGTAGCTTCTTCTGTAGATGCCTGGCCTTGTGGATCTCCAGGGGCTGGATGTCCGGGGTCCTGGCCGGATGTCCGGTGCCTGGAGGCTGTTCTCGCCTTCTTCGATTGGTTCTCTTCTTCCATGGACTTGGGGTCTTGACCATCTTCATGTGCATCCTCGGGAGGGTCCTCTTGGTACCTAATCATGCACAACATTCCGGATTGAGGTAGTAGCTGATACGTCTCCAACGTATCTATAATTTTTGATTGCTCCATGCTACTTTATGTACTATTTTAGCCAATATTGGGCTTTATTATCCACTTTTATATTATTTTTGGGACTAACCTATTAACCGGAGGCCCAGCCTAGATTTGCTGTTTTTATGCCTATTTCAGTGTTTCGAGGAAAAGGAATATCAGGCGGAGTCAAAACGGAACAAAATCAACTGGAGAAGTTATTTTTGGAAGGAAAGCAACCCAGGGAACTTGGAGTGTACGTCAGGGGAGATACGGGCTGCCCACGAGGGTGGGGGGAGCCCCCCCCCCCCCCCGGGTGCGCCCCCGCCTCGTGGGGCCCCCATAGCTCCTCCGACGTATCCCCTGCACCCATATATACTCTTGTACCCTAAAACTTCCAGAACAGAAGATAGATCGGGAGTTCCGCCGCCGCAAGCCTCTGTAGCCACCAAAAACCTCTCGGGAGCCCGTTCCGGCGCCCTGCCGGAGGGGGAACCCATCACCGGTGGCCATCTTCATCATCCTGGCGCTATCCATGATGAGGAGGGAGTAGTTCACCCTCGGGGCTGAGGGTATGTACCAGTAGCTATGTGGTTGATCTCTCCCTCTCGTGTTCTCTCTCGTGTTCCTCTATAGCACGATCTTGATGTATCCCGAGCTTTGCTATTGTAGTTGAATCTTATGATGTTTCTCCCCCTCTACTCTCTTGTGATGAATTGAGTTTCCCCTTTGAAGTTATCTTATCGGATTGAGTCTTTTATGAGAACACTTGATGTATGTCTTGCCGTGATTATCTATGGTGACAATGGGATATCATGTGCCACTTGATGTATGTTTTGGTGATCAACTTGCGGGTTTCGTGACATTGGGAACCTATGCATAGGGGTTGGCACACGTTCTTGACTCTCCGGTAGAAACTTTGGGGCACTCTTTGAAGTACTTTTATGTTGGTTCGATGAATCTGAGATTGTGTGATGCATATCGTATAATCATGCCCATGGATACTTGAGGTGACAATGGAGTATCTAGGTGACATTAGGGTTTTGGTTGATTTGTGTCTTAAGGTGTTATTCTAGTACAAACTCTTTTATAGATCGATCCGAAAGAATAGCTTTGAGGTGGTTTCGTACCCTACCATAATCTCTATGTTTGTTCTCCGCTATTAGTGGCTTCGGAGTGACTCTTTGTTGCATGTTGAGGGCTTGTTATATTATCTATCTATGTTATTATTGTTGAGAGAACTTGCACTAGTGAAAGTATGAACTCTAGGCCTTGTTTCCTATCATTGCAATACCGTTTACGCTCACTTTTATCATTAGTTACCTTGCTATTTTTATATTTTGAGATTACAAATACCTTTATCTACTATCTATTTTGCACTTGTATCACCATCTCTTCGCCGAACTAGTGCACCTATACAATTTACCATTGTATTGGGTGTGTTGGGGACACAAGAGACTCTTTGTTATTTGGTTGCAGGGTTGTTTGAGAGATACCATCTTCATCCTACGCCTCCTACGGATTGATAAACCTTAGGTCATCCACTTGAGGGAAATTTGCTACTGTCCTACAAACCTGTGCACTTGTAGGCCCAACAACGTCTACAAGAAGAAGGTTGTGTAGTAGACATCAAGCTCTTTTCTGGCGCCGTTGCCAGGGAGGTGAGTGCTTGAAGGTATATCTTTAGATCTTGCAATCGAATCTTTTTATTTCTTGTTTTATCACTAGTTTAGTTTATAAAAGAAAACTATAAAAAAATGGAATTGAGTTTGTCTCACACGCTTCATCTTTTTAATATCTTTCGTGAGTATGATGGAAAGGAAAATTGTGCTCAAGTACTAGAAGAAGAATTACATAGAACGCTTGGCATGAAATATGTGAATGATGAGCATGATTGCAATGTTGTTAGTATGAATTCCTTGAATATTCATGATGATAATGATATGCAAAGCCACAAGCTTGGGGAAGCTATGTTTGATGAAGATGATATTTTTTGTCCCCCAAGCTTTGATGAGCAAATTTACTATGATGAAAGCATGCCTCCTATCTATGATGATTATTGTGATGACACGTATGCTTTAAAGAATAATGATAACCATGAAACTTGTCATCTTGATCCTAATTTTAAATCATATGATAGTTATTTTGTTGAGTTTGCTCCCACTACTATTCATGAGAATAATTTTGCTTATGAGGAGAGTAGTAAATTTTCTATGCTAGTAGATCATGAAAAGAATGCTTTAGGTGCTGGTTACATTGTTGAATTCATTCATGATGCTACTGAAAATTATTATGAGGGAGGAATATATGCTTGTAGGAATTGCAATAATATCAAGTTTCCTCTCTATGTGCTTAAAATCTTGAAGCTATGCTTGTTTTACCTTCCTATGCTTGTTGATTATTGTTCCCATAAGTTGTTTGCTCACAAAATCCATATGCATAGGAAGTGTGTTAGACTTAAATGTGCTAGTCATATGCTTCATGATGCTCCCGTTATGTTTCAATTATTATCTTTTATGTGAGCATCATTGTCATCATCATGCCTAGCTAGAAAAGCATTAAAGAAAAGCGCTTGTTGGGAGACAACCCAATATTTATCCTTACTATTTTTGTGTGTCCACATGATTATGCTACTGTAGTAATCATGTTTTATAGCTTTTGTTTCAATAAAGTGCCAAGTAAGACCTTTAGGATAGCTTACGGTGATAGTTGTGTTGATCCTGCTGAAAATCAGAAACTTTTGCACCCAGTAAATTAGTTTTGTTAATTCACAGAAATGGGCTTCTGATCTGATTATTTTTGCTCTGAATTGGTACACAAATTTCCCAGGTCGTCCTAATTTGGTAGAATGTTTGGAGTTCCAGAAGTATACGTTTGATACGGATTACTACAGACTGTTCTATTTTTGACAGATTCTGTTTTCTATGTGTTGTTTGCTTATTTTGATGAATCTATGAGTAGTATCGGAGGGTATGAACCATAGATAAGTTAGAGTACAGTAGATATTACACCAATATGAATTTAGAATGAGTTAATTATAGTACCAATGTGGTGGTTTTGTTTTCTTTCACTAAGGGAGCTTATAAGATTTCCTGTTGAGTTTTGTGTTGTGAAGTTTTCAAGTTTTGGGTAAAGATTCGATGGACTATGGAATAAGGAGTGGCAAGAGCCTAAGCTTGGGGATGCCCAAGGCACCCCAAGGTAATATTCAAGAATAGCCAAAAGCCTAAGCTTGGGGATGCCCCGGAAGGCATCCCCTCTTTCGTCTACTTCCATCGGTAACTTTATTTGGAGCTATATTTTTATTCACCACATGATATGTGTTTTGCTTGGAGCGTCATTTCCTTTTGTTAGTTTTTGCTTGCTGTTAGTTATAATGATGTTTTGCATCATTAGTTTCAATAAAGAAGTCAAGGATAGCCTTTGCCATGCTTATTTTGCTAGTATACATGTTGCCGTTTGAAAAACAGAAAGTTTACCGCTGTTGAAAAAATTCCCTAGAAAAGTCAGAGTGGTATAATGTTGAATCTTTTTGCATATTTAGCTCTGATAAATTTATTAGTGTGGGAATTTTAGTTCAAAATTTTTGGAGTCAGGGAAGTATTGATACTCTTGCATTCTTTACAGACTGTACTGTTTTGGCAGATTGCTGTTATGGTTGCATTGTTTGCATGTGTTTGCTTGATTAATGATTCTATTTGAGGATAGGAGTATTAAATATGCAGAGGCATTTAGTATGCAATGTTGAATAATTATTTAAGTAATTTGTTACAGTAGAAAATGATAAGGTTTTGCATTGGTTTATACTAACCTATCTCACGAGTTCTTGTTGAGTTTGTTGTGAATGAAGCTTTTGATAAAAAGAGAAACCATGATATGAGAGGAATTAAGGAGACACAAAAGCTCAAGCTTGGGGATGCCCAAGGCACCCCAAGATAATATTTCAAGAAGTCTCAAGCATCTAAGCTTGGGGATGCCCCCGTAGGCATCCCACCTTTCTTCTTCAACAACTATCGATTAGTATCGGTTGAGCCTAAGTTTTTTGCTTCTTCACATGAGTTGTGCTATCCTTGCAATTTAGTTTTCTTTAGCTTTGCTTGCTGTTTGAACAAAGTATCAAGATCTGAAATTATTAAATGAGAGAGAGTCTTCGCATAGTTGCATAATTATTTAGCTACTCATTGATCTTCACTTATATCTTTCGGAGTAGTTTGTCATTTGCTCTAGTACTTCACTTATATCTTTTAGAGCATGGTGGTAGTTTTATTTTGAAGAAATAGATGAACTCTCATGCTTCATTTAGATTATTTTGAGAGTCATTAATAGCATGGTAATTTGCTTAATGTTAATATACTTAGTGTTCAAGATATGTGAAACTTTCTTTTGAGTGAATTGAATACTAAGATAAGTTTGATGCTTGATAATTGTTTTGAGATATGGAGGTGATAATATCAAAGTCGTGCTAGTTGGGTAATTGTGAATTTAAGAAATGCTTGTGTTGAAGTTTGCAAGTCCCGTAGGATGCACGTATGGTTAAAGTTATGTAACAAATTTGAAACAAGAAGTGTACCTGGCTTGTGCATCCTTATGAGTGGCGGTCGGGGACGAGCGATGGTCTTTTCCAACCAATCTATCCCCCTAGGAGCATGCGCATAGTACTTGATTTTTGATGACTTCTAAATTTTTGCAATAAGTATATGAGTTATTTTGACTAATGTTGAATCCATGGATTATACGCACTCTCACCTTTCCGCCTTTGCTAGCCTCTTCGGTACCGTGCATTGTCCTTTCTCACCTTGAGAGTTGGTGCAAACTTCGCCGGTGCATCCAAACCCCGTGATACGATACGCTCTATCACACATAAACCTCCTTATATCTTCCTCAAAACAGCCACCATACCTACCTATCATGGCATTTCCATAGCCATTCCGAGATATATTGCCATGCAACTTCCATCATCATCATGACATACATTACTTTTGTCATATTGTCATTGCATGATCATGTAGTTGACATCGTATTTGTGGAAAAGCCACCATGCATTATTTCTCATACATGTCACTCTTGATTCATTGCACCATCCCGGTACACCGCCGGAGGCATTCATATAGAGTCATATCTTGTTCTAGTTTTGAGTTGTAATTCATATGGTGTAATCAATGAAAGTGCGATGATCATCATTATTAGAGCATTGCCCAAAAAGAAAAAAAAGAAAGAAAAAAAAAGAGAAAGGCCAAAAAAAATAAAAGCCCAAAAAAAAGAAAAAGAAAATAAATAAAAAGGGCAATGCTACTGTCTCTTTTTCCACACTTGTGCTTCAAAGTAGCACATTGTTCTTCACGTAGTGAGTCTCATAAGTTGTCTTTTTATACTAGTGGGAATTTTTCATTATAGAACTTGGCTTGTATATTCCTACGATGGGCTTCCTCAAATGACCTAGGTCTTCATGAGCAAGCGAGTTGGATGCACACCCACTAGTTTTCTTTTGTTGAGCATACATAGCTCTGGTGCATCTGTTGCATGGCAATCCCTACTCCTCATGTTGACATCAATTAATGGGCATCTCCATAGCCCGTTGATTATCCTCGTCAATGTGAGACTTTCTCCTTTTTTGTCTCTCCACACAATCCCCATCATCGTATTCTATTCCACCCATAGTGCTATATCCATGGCTCGCGCTCATGTATTGCGTGAAGGTTGAAAAAGTTTGAGATTATTTGAGTATGAAACAATTGCTTGTGATGAGGACATCAATACCATTGTTACACCCACAGCCCCTACTGCTACATATACTGGACCAATTACTAGAGCTCGCGCACGCCAATTAAATTATCAAGTACTTTCGTTTCTTGGTAATGATTCTAATGTTCATGAGAATATGATGCTGCCTAAATTGGATACATTTGTTTTGCTTACAAATGAAGGGCCTAGCTTGGAGAAGGATGGACATTGGAGCAAGAGCAAGCATGGAGATGATGCCATGCGCAAGGGGAACCAGAACGGAGTTACAAGTGATGATTTCAGGACTTTGAGGCCACCATAAGAGTGCATGAAGCCTTGGACGAAATATACAAGATGCCACTTCATAAATTTCGTCCAGAGGCTATTATAGGTGCTGCGTCACCTTTTTATTGGGCCAGGCCCATGTAATTTCGAAATACATGAGTATAGGCTATTTTTAGAGTCCGTATGTGTGGGGAAACAAGAGATAGGGTTGATTTCGGACCCCTCCACCAAGGGCCACGAAATTCCCCTCTCTTCCTCCATATATACAGCCCTTAGGGCACCTTTTAGACTTTGGGGTTTTGTTTAGATTAAAAGTTCGCCATAGCTGCAACTTCGCGTACTTCGTTTGTGTTCAGCGACCAGACAAAGGCGTCACAGAACCCCACCTTGATCAATAAAGCTTTCATCTTATATTCGCAATATCCAGATTGCAATCTTAGTTTCTTGCTTGTTCTTCGTTTGCTCGCAGGAAACAGACCCTCGTGGTCAGGTTGATCATGCTCCGGCGTGGTCAATAACCTCTCGGAGTTGGTTTAGCGATTGCTAAGGCGCGACGTCCTCGCACGTTCGTAGTCGGATCGTCAAAGTCGACTTCCACCAAAGCGAAATCCATCATCTCATCGAAAGACGGGACACCTTAGCCTCTATCAAGTGGTATCAGATTTCTAGGTTGCTCGGTGAGATTTTACAGTTTTTCGTAGTTTAGATCGAGTCTGTTCTTCATACCTATAGTCCACGAAAAAGCCAAAAAAAAATTAGGGTTAGTTCATCCCATCCGAACCAATCTGAGCCTTTGCATAATCTTTTCTGTATTTGCTTTGTTGAATTTGCGGTTGCATCGTCGTGTCAAGTTGCTGGTCTTAGCGTCTAGTCTTTTAGAGCTTCGAGTTCTGTTCACAGGTTGTCACGTCGCCGCTGCCATATACCACCACCACATATTCATCGCCAATCCGAATCCATATACGCCACCACATATCCGCCGCCATCACGGCCATCCGAGTCCACCTGCAACATATATCCGCCACCAGTCCGAGTTCCACCAGATTCATCTCTGCCACCAGTCCGAGTTCCACCAGATTCATCTCCGCCACCAGTCCGAGTTCCACCAGATTCATCTCCGCCACCAGTCCTAGTCCGAGTCCAGTAATTGTTGCATTGTTTTCGATTTCCAGATCACGCGATACTCCGAGTCGTGACAGCGGAGGACTCCCCAACTTCCGAGCCACCCGCAGAAGAAAAATAGTTCCAGTTTCAAAAAAAAAACTAAGTCTGGAAAATTCTGGCTAGGCAGTTTTTAGACCATTTGTAGACTTTTTCGAAAAAAATTTGTTGCGGAGCAAAAAAAAAGAGGAAAAAAAAGGAAAAACAAAAGGAAAAAAAGAGAAAAAAATTCAGAGTGTGCTCCTCCCTTGTTTACGTGCCGCGCCGTGATTTTGTTGGTGTTCTAGGCTCGCGTCTCTAGCACAATCTAGCCTAGGACCAGCACAGTACCGTCGTTGAGCGTTTATTCAACTTTGCATCTCTGAATTGATTATTGCTGACCCTTTTTGCTACCATATTATAAGCCTTCCCAGCTCCACATACATCTACGTCGTGCGTTGGACTCTCCCTGGTAATCGCTCTATCCAAGCTTTGAGAGTTTTGACTACAACGGTTGCCGATCACCGCCTGCTGCTGGGTAAGAACTGGTAAGAATTTGAGATTTGCTTGACGGGTTTGTGATACACCACCACCACTTCTTAGAACTCTGTAGGATCATATTCTTCTGTGTTTCTATTTGCTGCTAACCATGGTAGGATCACAAGCCGATGAGACTGATTGGGAGAACCTGACGAACAAACAGCTACATGATAAATTTCAGCAAATGATGAGTGGACAGGTGCAAGATGTGCTAAACAGATTTGACGAGGCCATGGAGAAGATAGATGGCATTGAGAAGACGTTTGAAACAAAGCTTGATAACAAGTTTGATGAATTGCTCGCGCGTTTTCCACAACCACCGCCGGCTGCACCTATCGCACCTCTGCAACGACAACAACTACGCCCCCTTCCGAATCAGTATAGACGAGCTCAGTGTGTTCCTGTTGAGCTAGGACAAAATTCTGGTGCCGCTGCTACTGCTGTTGGTGCTTCTTTGGCTCCTGCTACTACTGCTGCTGGTACCGAGGAGGATGATTATGTGGGAGATTACGAGGATGAGGTTGATCAACATCAGAACTACGTGCAACCACCAGCACCACAACCACCAGGTCGTCCACATGCAAATAATGGCAATGTTAGGGCTCCCCCTCATCTACGAGATCATGACCATCTCCCTAAACTGAAATTGAATATCCCACCATTTGAGGGTAGATATGTTCCTGATATATATCTTACTTGGGAGTTAGAAACTGAACAACGATTTACATGTTTACAATATCCTGAGGAGAGACGTGTTCCTGCTGCTGTTTGTGCTTTCACTAGCTTTGCATGTGTTTGGTGGTCTGAACATTGTAGATTATATCCTGTTCCAGCTACTTGGGCTGCTTTGAAAACTGCTATGCGTACTCGTTGGGTTCCACCATATTATCAACGTGAATTACTTCAAAAATTGCAGCGCTTAAGACAAGGAAACAATTCTGTAGAAGAATATTATCAGGAATTACAAACTGGCTTGATTAGATGTGGTATTGTTGAGGAGAATGAAGCTATGCTTGCACGTTTTCTGGGTGGATTAAATAGAGATATTCAGACCATTCTAGACTATAAGGATTATAATAATATCACTCGTTTATTCCATCTTGCTTGTAAAGCTGAACATGAAGTGTAGGATCGACAGGCATTGGCGTGCACTAACTTTTCTGCAGGTCGACCTTCATCATGGACACCACGTGCATCATCTACTTCCACTGCACCATCACCTCCTTCAGGTGCCACCTCCAACCGTGATACAAGAAAGCAGGCACAACCACCACTATCTGCCAAGAGCACACCTGCCGAGCCTGCACAGAGCTCTTCTTCTTCCATGGCGTCAACAGGGCATACAAGTGATATTATTTGTCGTCGTTGTAAGGGAAGAGGACATTTTGCGAGAGAATGCAAATCTCAGCGTGTGATGATTGCTACTGAGGATGGTGGATATGAGTCCGCTAGTGACTATGATGAGGAGACTTTGGCTCTTATTACACGTGAAGACCATGGTGGAGATGATTCTGATCATGAGACGCAATACATGGCTCCTGAAGACGCTGACAGGTATGAATGTTTAGTTGCTCAACGTGTTTTGAGTGTGCAGGTCACACAAGCTGAGCAAAATCAGAGGCACAATTTGTTCCATACCAAGGGAGTTGTGAAGGAACGTTCTGTGCGCGTCATCATAGACGGAGGTAGCTGCAACAACTTGGCTAGCATGGAGATGGTGGAGAAGCTTTCTCTCACCAGAAGACCACATCCACATCCTTACTACATCCAATGGTTCAACAACAGCGGCAAGGTTAAGGTAACACGTACTGTTCGTGTGCATTTTAGTATATCTACATATGTTGATTATGTTGATTGTGATGTGGTACCTATGCAAGCATGTTCCTTATTACTTGGTAGACCATGGCAATTTGATAAAAATTCTGTACACCATGGTAGAAACAATCACTATACTCTTGTTCATAAGGATAAAAATATTACTTTGCTTCCTATGACTCCTGATTCTATTTTGAAAGATGATATTAATAGAGCTAATAAAGCAAAACAAGAGAAGAATAAGAGTGAAAATCAGATTGCGGCAAAAGAATTTGAGCAACAAATGAAGCCTAATAATAAACCATCTAGTCTGTAGGATCATATTCTTGTGTGTTTCTATTGCTGCTAACCATGCCAGGATCACAAGCCGACGAGACTGACTGGGAGAACATGACGAATAAGGATTTGCATGATAAATTTCAGCAAATGATGAGTGGACAGGTGCAAGATGTGCTAAACAGATTTGAAGAGGCCATGGAGAAGATAGATGGCATGGAGAAGACGTTTGAAACAAAGCTCGATAACAAGTTTAATGAATTGCTCGCGCGTCTTCCACCACCACCACCCGCTGCACCTAACGCACCTCTCCAACAACAACAACAACAACAACAACAACGCATCCTTTCGAATCAGTATGGACGAGCGAGGCGTGTTCCTATTGAGGATGGCCAAACTTTTGGTGCTGTTGTTCATGTTGTTGATGCTTCTTTGGCCCCTGCTACTGCTGCTGCTGGTACCCAGGAGGATGATGAGTATGCGGGCGATTATGAGGATGAGGTTGATCAAAATTAGCACTACGTGCAGCCACCAGCACCACCACCACCAGGTCGACCTCAGGTATTTATTCGTAATGGTAGGCCTGCACCACCACCTCAGGTACGAGATGATGTCCATATTCCTAAACTGAAATTGAATATTCCACCATTTGAGGGTAGATATGTTCCTGATATATATCTTACTTGGGAGTTAGAAACTGAACAACGTTTTACATGTTTACAATATCCCGAGGAGAGACGGGTTGCTGCTGCTGTTTGTGCTTTCACTAGTTTTGCATGTGTATGGTGGTCTGAACATTGTAGATTATATCCTATTCCCGCTACTTGGGCTGCTTTGAAAACTGCTATGCGTACTCGTTGGGTTCCACCATATTATCAGCGTGAATTACTTCAAAAATTACAGCGCTTAAGACAAGGAAAAAATTCTGTAGAAGAATATTATCAGGAATTACAAACTGGCATGATTAGATGTGGTATTGTTGAGGAGAATGAAGCTATGCTTGCACGTTTTCTGGGTGGATTAAATAGAGAGATTCAGACCATTCTAGACTATAAGGAGTATACTAATATCACTTGTTTATTTCATCTTGCTTGTAAAGCTGAACGTGAAGTGCAGGATCGACAGGCATTGGCGCGGACTAACTTTTCTGCAGGTCGACCTTCATCATGGACACCACGTGCATCATCTACTTCCACACGTTCTGCTATACCGGCGCCTCCGTCGGCTGCCACCTCCAACCGTTATACAATAAAGCAGGCACAATCACCACTATCTGCCAAGAGCACACCTTCTGGGCCTGCAAAGAGCTCTTCTTCATCCATGGCATCAACAGGGCAAACACATGATATTATTTGTCGACGTTGCAAGGGTGGAGGTCATTATGCGAGAGAATGCCCCTCTAAGCGTGTGATGATTGTTACTGAGGATGGTGGGTATGAGTCCGCTAGTGACTATGATGAGGAGACTTTGGCTCTTATTACACGTGACGAACACGGTGGAGATGATTCTGATCATGAGACGCAATACATGGCTCCTGAAGACGCTGACAGGTATGAATGTTTAGTTGCTCAACGTGTTTTGAGTGTGCAGGTCACACAAGCTGAGCAAAATCAGAGGCACAATTTGTTCCATACCAAGGGAGTTGTGAAGGAACGTTCTGTGCGCGTCATCATAGACGGAGGTAGCTGCAACAACTTGGCTAGCATGGAGATGGTGGAGAAGCTTTCTCTCACCACAAGACCACATCCACATCCTTACTACATCCAATGGTTCAACAACAGCGGCAAGGTTAAGGTAACACGTACTGTTCGTGTGCATTTTAGTATCTCTACATATGCTGATTATGTTGATTGTGATGTGGTACCTATGCAAGCATGTTCCTTATTACTTGGTAGACCATGGCAATTTGATAAAAATGCTATACACCATGGTAGAAACAATCATTATACTCTTGTTCATAAGGATAAAAATATTACTTTGCTTCCTATGACTCCTGATTCTATTTTGAAAGATGATATTAATAGAGCTAATAAAGCAAAACAGGAGAAGAATAAGAGTGAAAATCAGATTGCGGCAAAAGAATTTGAGCAACAAATGAAGCCTAATAATAAACCATCTAGTGTTGCTTCTGAAATTAAATTGAAAAGTGCATGTTTATTTGCCACCAAATCTGATATTGATGAGCTAGATTTCAGCAAATCTGTTTGCTATGCTTTTGTGTGCAAAGAGGCATTATTTTCATTCGAGGATGTGCCTTCCTCTTTGCCCCCTGCTGTCACTAACATTATGCAGGAGTTCGCTGACGTCTTTCCACAAGACGTGCCACCGGGATTACCACCCATTCGAGGGATTGAGCATCAAATTGACTTAATTCCCGGTGCATCGCTACCCAACCGTGCACCATACCGTACCAATCCAGAGGAGACGAAGGAGATTATGCGTCAAGTACAGGAGCTACTCGACAAAGGTTATATACGCGAATCTCTTAGTCCTTGTGTTGTTCCTATTATACTAGTGCCTAAAAAGGATGGTACGTCACGTATGTGTGTTGATTGTAGAGGCATTAATAATATTACTATTCGTTATCGTCATCCTATTCCTAGGCTAGATGATATGCTTGATGAATTGAGTGGCTCTACAATATTCTCCAAAGTTGATTTGCGTAGTGGATACCATCAAATTCATATGAAATTGGGTGATGAATGGAAAACAGCATTTAAAACTAAGTTTGGTTTATATGAGTGGTAGTCATGCCTTTTGGGTTAACTAATGCACCTAGTACTTTCATGAGAGTAATGAACAAAGTTTTACGTGCTTTCATCGGACGATATGTGGTAGTCTATTTTGATGATATACTGATTTATAGCAAATCTTTGGAAGAACATTTGGAACATTTACGTGCTGTTTTTATTGCTCTACGTGATGCACGTTTGTTTGGTAACCTTGGGAAGTGCACCTTTTGCACCGACCGAGTATCTTTTCTTGGCTATGTTGTTACTCCACAGGGAATTGAAGTTGATAAAGCCAAGATTGAAGCTATTGAGAGTTGGCCGCAGCCCAAAACGGTCACACAAGTGAGGAGTTTTCTTGGCCTCGCTGGATTCTATAGGCGTTTTGTGAGAGATTTCAGCACCATTGCTGCACCTCTCAATGAGCTTACAAAGAAAGATGTGCCTTTTCTGTGGGGTACCGCACAGGAAGAAGCCTTCACGGTATTGAAAGAGAAGTTGACACATGCTCCTTTACTCCAACTTCCTGATTTTAATAAGACTTTTGAGCTTGAATGTGATGCTAGTGGAATTGGATTAGGAGGTGTGTTATTACCAGATGGCAAACCTGTTGCATACTTTTCTGAAAAATTGAGTGGGCCTAGTCTGAATTATTCTACTTACGATAAAGAATTATATGCTCTTGTTCGGACTTTAGAAACATGGCAACATTATTTATGGCCCAAAGAATTTGTTATACATTCTGATCATGAATCTTTGAAACATATTAAAAGTCAAGCTAAACTGAATCGTAGACATGCTAAATGGGTTGAATTTATTGAGACTTTCCCTTATGTCATTAAACACAAGAAGGGAAAAGAAAATGTTATTGCTGATGCATTGTCTCGTCGCTATACTATGCTTTCACAACTTGACTTCAAAATATTTGGTTTGGAGACCATCAAAGATCAATATGTGCATGATGCTGATTTTAAAGATGTAATGCAGAATTGTAAAGAAGGAAGAATGTGGAACAAGTTTGTCGTTAACGATGGATTTGTGTTTCGTGCTAACAAGCTATGCATTCCAGCTAGCTCCGTTCGTCTTTTGCTGTTGCAGGAGGCGCATGGGGGAGGATTAATGGGACACTTTGGCGTGAAGAAGACGGAGGACGTACTTGCTACACATTTCTTTTGGCCAAAGATGAGACGGGATGTTGAGCGTTTTGTTGCTCGCTGCACTACATGTCAAAAAGCTAAGTCACGACTCAATCCTCATGGTTTATATATGCCTTTGCCTGTACCTAGTGTTCCTTGGGAGGATATATCTATGGACTTTGTTTTAGGTTTACCTCGAACAAAGAAGGGGAGGGATAGCATATTTGTTGTCGTGGATAGATTCTCGAAAATGGCACACTTTATACCATGTCATAAAAGCGATGATGCTGTTAATGTTGCTGATTTGTTCTTTCGTGAAATTATTCGCTTGCATGGTGTGCCAAATACTATTGTTTCAGATCGTGATACTAAATTTCTTAGCCACTTTTGGAGATGTTTATGGGCTAAGTTGGGGACTAAACTGCTATTTAGTACTACTTGTCACCCCCAAACTGATGGACAAACTGAAGTAGTCAATAGAACATTGTCTACTATGCTTAGGGCTGTTTTGAAGAATAATAAGAAAATGTGGGAAGAATGCTTGCCTCATATTGAATTTGCTTATAATCGTTCATTGCATTCTACTACTAAGATGTGCCCTTTTGAAATTGTGTATGGTTTCCTACCTCGTGCACCTATTGATTTGTTGCCTCTTCCATCTTCGGAGAAGGTTAATTTTGATGCTAAAGAACGTTCTGAATTGATTTTAAAAATGCATGAGTTAACTAAGGAAAACATTGAGCGTATGAATGCTAAATATAAACTTGCTGGAGATAAGGGTAGAAAACATGTTGTGTTTGCACCTGGAGATCTTGTTTGGTTACATTTGCGTAAAGATAGATTTCCTAATTTGCGCAAATCAAAGCTAATGCCACGTGCTGATGGTCCCTTTAAGGTGTTAGAGAAAATAAATGATAATGCATATAAACTTGAGCTGCCTGCAGATTTTGGGGTTAGTCCCACTTTTAACATTGCAGATTTGAAGCCTTATTTGGGTGAGGAAAATGAGCTTCCGTCGAGGACGACTTCATTTCAAGAAGGGGAGGATGATGAGGACATCAATACCATTGTTACACCCACAGCCCCTACTGCTACATATACTGGACCAATTACTAGAGCTCGCGCACGCCAATTAAATTATCAGGTACTTTCGTTTCTTGGTAATGATTCTAATGTTCATGAGAATATGATGCTGCCTAAATTGGATACATTTGTTTTGCTTACAAATGAAGGGCCTAGCTTGGAGAAGGATGGACATTGGAGCAAGAGCAAGCATGGAGATGATGCCATGCGCAAGGGGAACCAGAACGGAGTTACAAGTGATGATTTCAGGACTTTGAAGCCACCATAAGAGTGCATGAAGCCTTGGACGAAATATACAAGATGCCACTTCATAAATTTCGTCCAGAGGCTATTATAGGTGCTGCGTCACCTTTTTATTGGGCCAGGCCCATGTAATTTCGAAATACATAAGTATAGGCTATTTTTAGAGTCCGTATGTGTGGGGAAACAAGAGATAGGGTTGATTTCGGACCCCTCCACCAAGGGCCACGAAATTCCCCCCCTCTCTTCCTCCATATATACAGCCCTTAGGGCACCGTTTAGACTTTGGGTTTTGTTTAGATTAAAAGTTCGCCATAGCTGCAACTTCGCGTACTTCGTTTGTGTTCAACGACCAGACAAAGGCGTCACAGAACCCCACCTTGATCAATAAAGCTTTCATCTTATATTCGCAATATCCAGATTGCAATCTCAGTTTCTTGCTTGTTCTTCGTTTGCTCGCAGGAAACAGACCCTCGTGGTCAGGTTGATCGTGCTCCGGCGTGGTCAATAACCTCTCGGAGTTGGTTTAGCGATTGCTAAGGCGCGACGTCCTCGCACGTTCGTAGTCGGATCGTCAAAGTCGACTTCCACCCAAGCGATTTCCATCATCTCATCGAAAGACGGGACACCTTAGCCTATATCAGCCTCTATCAAAGGGCCACGAAATTCCCCTCTCTTCCTCCATATATACAGCCCTTAGGGCACTGTTTAGACTTTGGGGTTTTGTTTAGATTAAAAGTTCGCCATAGCTGCAACTTCGCGTACTTCGTTTGTGTTCAATGACCAGACAAAGGCGTCATAGAACCCCACCTTGATCAATAAAGCTTTCATCTTATATTCGCAATATCCAGATTGCAATCTTAGTTTCTTGCTTGTTCTTTGTTTGCTCGCAGGAAACAGACCCTCGTGGTCAGGTTGATCGTGCTCCGGCGTGGTCAATAACCTCTCGGAGTTGGTTTAGCGATTGCTAAGGCGCGACGTCCTCGCACGTTCGTAGTCGGATCGTCAAAGTCGACTTCCACCAAAGCGAAATCCATCATCTCATCGAAAGACGGGACACCTTAGCCTCTATGTCATCGGGGGTATACAAGTTGGGAACATCTTTATGTGACAAAAATGAAGCATGACCTAACTATATGATTTTGTAGGGATGAACTTTCTTTGGCCATGTTATTTTGAGAAGACATGATTGCTTTGATTAGTATGCTTGAAGTATTATTATTTTTATGTCTGTAGCGACCCGACCTCAGATGGTCAAGTCTGTGTGCTCAGGTGTCATCCCTGGATCAGTAATGCTGACACCACGCAGTACTTCGATGGATTTACAACAGAGTAGCAATCACACACTTATTACATCGTTGTCCAAAAGAGGACTTATTACAATAAATATGGCTTAAGGCCATCTAATAACGATAACAGCGGAAGACTTGGAAGATAAGTGAGTCCATCAACTCCAACGGCATCACTGAGTATAGAACCACGACCTAAAAGCACCTTACTCGTCGTCTGAAAAGTCTGCAACATGAAAGTTGCAGCCCGAAAACGGGTCAGCACGTGGAATATGCTGGCAATGTAACACATAGAGAGTAATGAATGATAAGCCTATACTACATGCATATATGGCTGGTGGAAAAGCTCTATGGTTACAGTTTTTGCATAAAGCCAATTTTTCACTACTACAAAGGAATAAATTTATTTAACTATCATGGTGGTTGTTAAACATTGAGAATGGTTGACAGCATTCTCAATCCCCATTAAAAGTACTCATTAACAAACCCAACAATATTAATTAGAGTAATATGTTGAGATTCACATGATATTCAAGTACTAGATACTCAAGATGTCCATAACCGGGGACACCGCTAATCATGATTAGTTTGTACACTCTGCAGAGGTTTGCGCACTTTTCCCCACAAGACTCGATCGCCTCCGTTTGGTTTCTCGCACTACATGGTGTTTGAGAAACGGATGACCGAGACATAGTCTTTCAGAAGCGCTAGCACCTTACGGTGGGTAGACCGGTACACCTACATCCCCTACATCTGCTAGTCTACCACTATAAGAGTTCGCACGACTTAGTCAACTATGCCAGAGCCCATAATGGCTTGTGGCTGCACACGGAAGTTACTAGCATGAATTATCTTATGATCCCTTTGAGCCTGGGTGGCGGTCCATAGGAAAATCACACGGTAACCCCGGGATTTCCAAAAAAAACAGGCAATCACTGGATACCCAGGTGCCTCAATCCACCCAGATGTGTATTTAAGTTGCCACCTTAGATAAACCTTTAATTAACAAACTCACATCTTTCATGGATATCACTCACCCAATCCACGTCTACTAGCATAGCATGGCATAATAAGCAAATGCAGAAGTAACTCCCAAAGGTTTCATAAGTAAAACAGGTAATAGGTACTACCTCATCTACTTCCCATCCCACAATTTAATTAGATCCTAATCATGCAATGTTTGAGGATTGATCTAATGCAATAAAACTGGGTAGTAGAAAAGGTATGATCAAGTGTTACTTGCCTTGCTGATGATCCGTGAAACCTAGAGATTCGAAGTAACAAGCGGCGCACTCCGGGTGATCTATCGTAGACAAACAACAAGCATACAATAAGTACTCATCTAATGCACAGGTAAATCTCGAATAAAAGATCTAACCAGAAAATTCAACTTAAGAACCCTGGTTGCAAAAGAATCAAATCAAAATAAAGCAGCGAAAGTCAAACGGTGAAAGAAAATAGCTCGATTCTAGCAAATTGAAACTAGGTCAAATTTTACAGTAGCAAAACTTTGTTTAAGTTGATTAGTCGGAACGGCGGTTTCGAAACGAAACTCCAGGCGCTTGAATCACCTGATTCCGATAAACGAGCGAGAAGATAAACTAGAATGAAGATCGGATCTGAAATCACGATCAGAAAATAGCGGAATAAGTCTGATTAAAAAGAAAACGACGAACGGTTAAACGAATGGACGTTCGTTAATCGGGTATAACCAGTGATCACGTTCGTTAAGACGAACGGTCCGGCGAATGCTCGCTAAACAACAAAACCGAAAATAAAAACCGATCTAGGGTTTCGGAAAAAAACCGAAACGACGAAAAAGAAAACCTGAACGGTTTTTTTTATATAAAAAACCGAACCGAGGGGGAGGGTGGCGCGGCGCGGCTACCTCGACGAGGCGGGGCTCCGGCGGGGCGGCGGCACGGCGATGGGGCGACGGTGACGCGGCGGCGGCTGCGGCAGGCGGCGGCGCAAGCGGCGGCGGCGCGAGCTGCGGGCAGCGGCGGCGGCGGCTGCGGTGGCGCGCGGCTGCTGCTGCTGCTGCTTGGGGGCGGCGGCAGCGGGTTGTGGGGAGGAGAGGGGGGGTGCCAGGGGATTTATAGGAGGGAGCGGAGGGTGGCTTGGGGGAGGGGGCAAGGCAAGGGCGGCGGCGGTGGCGGAGTCCGAGCCGGACTCGGCTGGGGTGGCGGCGGCGCGCTGCGCGCGGGCGCGCGCAGGAGGGCGGCGGGGCTGGGCCGGCTGGCCAGCTGGGCCTTGGCCCAGGCGGCGGGGCTGCATTTTTTTTAAATAATTACGCGCGCAGAAAAAAACGAATAAAATAAAATCTAAACGAACTCCAAAAATTACAAAGTAAATTTTCCCCGACTCCTAAAAATGAGTCGAACAAAATGAACTTTTACTCGGGGCCAAAAATGCAATTTTTGAAAACACGCATTTTTCCCTAAGGCAAATAAACTCTGAGAAAGTCCAAAATTTGATTTATTTATTAAATGTTCATTTTTCCTAAATTTTTGGGAAAGTCATATTATTCCCTCTCTTATTTTTGATATTGGAAAAATATTTGAAGATAAAATAAATAAAATCAAATGATCCTCTTTTCATAATTAGAGCGAACTCAAATATGAAAATTTCGAAATCTCCAACTCTCTCTGAGGGTCCTTTAGTTGCGTGAAATTTCTAGGATCGACAAATGCAGAAAAACATGTAATGCATGATGATCTAATGTATAACATTCCAAATTGAAAATTTGGGATGTTACAAACCTACCCCCCTTAAGATGAATCTCGCCCTCGATATTCGGGTTGGCTAGAAAATAGGTGAGGGTGGTCCTTGAGCAAATCTTCTTCTCTCTTCCAGGTGGCTTCATCCTCAGTGTGGTGGCTCCACTGAACCTTGCAAAACTTGATGACCTTGCTGCGAGTAATTCTGCTGGCATAATCGAGAATCTTGACTGGTTTCTCCTCATATGTTAAATCATCCTTCAACTGAATTGCTTCCAGTGGCACTGTATCTCTTAGCGGTACCTCCGCCATCTCGGCATGACATTTCTTCAGCTGAGAAACATGGAATACGTCATGAACTCCTGACAGTCCCTTAGGTAATTCCAACTTATAAGCGACTTCTCCCATGCGTTGCAAGATCCTATACGGTCCAACAAAACGTGGTGCTAATTTTCCTTTAACTCCAAAACGCTTTACTCCTCGAAGTGGGTATACTCTAAGATAAACTCTGTCTCCAAATTCATATTCTATCGCCTTGCGTTTTGAATCCGCATAGCTTTTCTGTCTGGACTGGGCTACCTTGAGCCTATCGCGAATCATCTTAACTTTCTGTTCAGACTCCTTAATCAAATCTGGTCCAAACAACTGACGGTCTCCAACTTCGTCCCATGACAACGGTGTCCTGCACCTCCTTCCGTATAAAGCTTCGAAAGGTGCCATCTTCAAGCTGGTTTGGTAACTGTTGTTATAAGAAAACTCCGCATACGGCAAGTTATCGTCCCAACTAGATCCATAATCTAGTGCACAAGCTCTCAGCATATCTTCCAAAATCTGATTGACTCTCTCAGTCTGTCCATCTGTCTGTGGGTGAAAAGCTGTACTAAATTCCAGCCTGGTTCCCAAAGTTTCATGCAACTGATTCCAAAACTTTGAGGTAAATTGGGTTCCTCTATCTGATACGATACTCCTTGGGACTCCGTGCAAACACACAATTCTGGTCATGTATATCTTTGCCAACTTAGCACTGCTATAGGTAGTCTTGACTGGAATGAAATGAGCTACCTTCGTCAAGCGGTCGACTATAACCCAAATCGAGTCATAGCCTGAACGAGTCTTTGGCAAACCCGTGATGAAATCCATGCCTAGTTTATCCCACTTTCATTCGGGTATCGGTAATGGTTGCAACAATCCTGCTGGCTTCTGATGTTCTGCCTTCACTCTCTGACATACATCACAAACTGCTACATACTCCGTAATATCCTTCTTCATTCCGGTCCACCAGAACGTTTCCTTCAAATCCAAATACACCTTGGTATTTCCTGGGTGAATCGAATAGGGTGAATCATGTGCCTCTTGCAGAATTAACTTCTTGATCTCCGGGTCATTTGGCACATATACACGGTCCTCAAACCATAGGGTATCGTGCTCATCCTCACGAAATCCCTTTGCTTTTCCTTCGCTCATTTTCTTCTTTATATTCGCGATCTCTTTGTCATTTTTCTGAGCTTCTCTGATTTTATCCATCAAGATAGACTGAATCTCCAATGCTGCTACATAGCCTCTCGGAACTTTTTCCAAACATAGCTCACGAAGATCTTCTGTTAACTCCTTAGGTATCTCTCCCGTCAATAGCGTATTGACATGGTTCTTGCGGCTCAATGCGTCAGCTACTACATTAGCCTTTCCGGGATGATAATGCAATCTCATATCATAATCATTGATGAGTTCCAACCATCTCCTTTGTCTAAGGTTTAACTCCTTCTGCGTGAAAATGTACTTCAAACTCTTGTGATCCATGTACACCTCACAATGATTTCCAATGAGGAAATGTCTCCATGTCTTCAAGGCATGCACTACGGCTGCTAACTCCAAATCATGTGTGGCATAATGAGGTTTCAGTTGTCGTGAAGCATACGAAACAACTCTTCCTTCCTGCATAAGCACTGCTCCAAGTCCTCGACATGAAGCGTCACAATACACCACATAATCCTTGGTCTGATCTGGCAAAATTAACACGGGTGAGGTAACCAATCTTTTCTTCAACTCCTGAAAATTTGCCTCACAATCTTCAGTCCATATGAACTTGGTATCCTTTTTCAGCAACTCCGTCATAGGCTTTGCAATCTTTGAGAAATTCTCAATGAATCTCCGGTAGTATCCTGCGAGTCCAAGAAAACTCCGGATCCCTCCAACTGTCGTTGGTGCTTCCCATTTGGTTACAGTCTCAACCTTTGTGGGGTCAACTGCTAAACCTTCTCCGGATATAACATGTCCAAGAAATCCAACTTCCTTTAGCCAAAACTCACATTTGCTGAACTTGGCGTATAACTGATGTTCCCTTAGTTTCTCCAAAACCAATCGCAAATGTTCCTTATGTTCCTCTTCATTCTTCGAGTAAACCAAAATATCATCAATGAACACCACGACGAACTTATCCAAAAACTCCATAAACACTTTGTTCATTAGGTTCATGAAATAGGCAGGTGCGTTAGTCAGTCCAAATGACATAACAGTATACTCATACAGTCCATATCTTGTGGTGAACGATGTCTTAGGTATGTCCTGCTCTCGAATCTTCAACTGATGGTACCCTGATCGCAAATCGATCTTGGAAAACACTTTAGCTCCTTGCAAACGATCAAACAGATCATTTATCATTGGTAGTGGGTACTTGTTCTTGATTGTTACTTCATTCAATCCACGATAATCAACAACCATCCTTAACGATCCATCCTTCTTCTCCACTAAAAGTACGGGTGATCCCCAAGGCGAAGAACTTGGGCGTATATACCCTTTATCCAATAGCTCCTTAATCTGCTTCTTGATTTCTGCCAAATCCTGTGCGGGCATCCTGTATGGTCGCTTCAATATTGGGCCTGTACCTGGCAAGAGCTCAATCAAAAACTCAATGTCTCTATCTGGTGGCATTCCTGGCAATTCCTCAGGAAATACATCAGGATAATCCTTCACCACTGGTACCTCTTCCTGCACAACTCCTGATAAAGAATTTACTTGATTCCTATTTGGTCCATGTCGTGATACATACTTAATCCTTCTTCCTTCTGGCGTCGTGAGCAAAATCGTCTTACTTGCGCAATCGATGTTTCCTCCATACATCGACAGCCAATCCATACTGAGAATCACATCCAAACCTTGGGATTCCAGAATGATCAAATCCGTCGGGAACACATGCCTTCCTATACTTAATGGCACTTGAAAACATCCTTGTCTGGTCGTATACTCTGCTCCTGGTGAGCTTACTAGCATAGGGGTTATAAGAAGCTTAGTGGGCAGGCTATACTTTTCTACAAATCCCCTTGATATGTATGAATGCGATGCACCAGTATCGAAAAGAACAAGTGCAGTAAATGACTTAACCAAAACCTTACCGATTACTGCAACGGGCTGAGCTTCAACCTCCTCCACATCAATGTGGTTCACCTGTCCCCTGTTCAAAGGGTTTGGCTTCTTTCCAGAGCTTCCATTTCCACCTTGGCCTTTGGGACATTCATTTGCATAATGTCCGGTCCTGGAACACTTGTAACAGGTGACATGGCTCAGGTCTTTCTTGGCTGGGGTTGATGGTGTGGTCCGGTTCTCTGATGAGGACATGACTACCTTGGATATGACCAAAAATATTGCATATATGCATATTTGTCAGGTGATTTCTAGTGCAAACTATTCAATAATCTATTTATGTTATCCAGAACAAAAATACTTCACACACTTTTGTGTTTTGTCTAATTGCAGGTGTATGGGACATTTGTACAATCCACATATGAAGATAAGGAAGAAAGAGATGTTTATTTGCTGTCCAAAAAGTTCTCTCACGTCACTTTTGGCCCAAGAGAAGATAGAGTCCCAGTCTCTCACGTTCTGGATTCAGATTCGGACCGCACAGACCTACCTGACTCAAAACGCACACAAGTTTTTCATACGGACTCCGAATTGGGTGATTCTTTTTTTGTTGGAAACTAGATTTCGTGCACTTTCCAACCCAATTGGAATCACCTTCAAATTCGTCCGGAGCGTTGAGTTGTGGACGAAACAATCTGATGCTGCAGCAGAATCCGAGTCAAACTACAAGTCCAAAGGTGTTACATCACCTCCACTTGGGCCCATTGGCCTTGTACGACCTAGATTTAGTTTTAGGCTGCCTTGGGACGTCCTCCCACCTCCTTGGCCGCCACCCCTTGCTCCTATATAAGTAGATCCATCTAGTAGATTTTCCTTGGGATTTGTTTAGTTAAAAGTTAGCCATTGCAACTTCGTGTGCTTCGTTTGTGTCCAACGACCAGACCAAGACCGCTTACGGATCCCCACCATTATCAATACTTCATACATATTCGCGATATTCAGATTGCTTTTATCATATTCTTGCTTGTTCTTCGATTGCTTGCAGGAATAGACCTTCGTGGTCAGGTTGATCGTGCTCCGGCGTGGTCAATAACCTCTCGGAGTTGGTTTAGCGATTGCTAAGGCACAACGTCGTTGCACGTTTGTAGTCGGATCGTCAAAGTCGTCTCCACCAAATCGATAGGTATCATCTCATCGAAAGATCGGGACACCCCGCCTCTATCAAGTGGTATCAGTTTTCAGGTTGCTCGGTGAGAATTTCCAGTTTTCCTAGATTAGATTTATTTTCTTACCTATTGTCCAAGAAAAAGCCACAAAAAAGAGTTAGATCTATTCATCCTTGGTCCAAGCCAGTCTGAGCCTTTGCAATTTTCTTTTCATTCTGGTCGTTGCTTCCTCCATTCCCATTACCATTCTTGTGGCCATTATGGTTGTGCGAACTACCTCCTCCATGGGTATGCTGAAACTGAACTCCCTGTTTAGGGGTATAACGGGGCTTCTGCTAGGCTCCAGAGTTATACTTCCCTTGCCCATAATTCCTCTTGCGATTCTCAATCTGCTGCTGCTTTCCTTCAATCATGAGGGCGCGGTCTACCAACTCCTGGTAGTTATTGAATCTTGCTACCATCAACTGCATGCTTAACTCATCGTTCAGTCCTTCCAAAAACTTCTCCTGCTTAGCTGCGTCTATAGCAACGTCATCTGGGGCATAACGTGCTAACTTACTAAAATCATCCACATACTGGCCAACCGTCCTTCCTCCTTGGCGTAAGTTGCGAAACTCGCGCTTCTTCATGGCCATAGCTCCTGCTGAAACATGGGCAGTGCGGAAAGCTTGCTGAAACTAATCCCATGTGACAGTGTCTACAGGGTAAGTGGCTGTGAAATTCTCCCACCATGCTGCTGTGGGTCCGTCAAGCTGATGTGCAGCAAACTTCACCTTCTCACCATCTGTACATCCTGCAATGGTCAACTCCCTTCCTATCTTGCGGAGCTAATCATCTGCTACAATCGGCTCGGTGCTACTGGAATACACCGGCGGATTCAGCCTAAGAAAATGAGTCAAGTGATCCGCAGGTGGTGGTGGTGGTGGGTTGTTGTTGTTGTTGCCTTGGTTCTGTACCAATGTTTGAATCAAGGTATTCTGCTGCTGAATCAACTGAGTGATCTCTGGCGGGAAAACAAACTCGGGGTCGCGTCTCGGAGGCATCTGAAGGGTTTAGAAAAGACGAGAAATTAAGAATAGAGTGAGGTCTAAGGAGAAAACACTACCCAAATGCTCATGAGACAAATGCACACAAAATCACTTCATTCATTTCAAACAAAGGGCATACAACGGTCTAACTATCGCAAAGTGCTTGTACTATAATGTTTACATGGAGGGAACACTACTAATATGTGGGGGTCATCTATTAATTTGAACCGGTGGAAGACTCCATGATGTCTGCTCCAGCTTCGTCTTCAAAGTCGGGTTCACTTGGATCCGAATCGGTGTCGTCGATGATGATGTAGTTGCTCGGACAGTCGACGTACTTGTCTTCATTCTTGAGCGCTAACTTCTTCTTGAGTTCTCCAATCTCATACTTAAGATCGCTATTGTGCCTTACTACAGCTACGATCTCGTCCATGTAGTCCTTGCGTGTAGACTTCAGCTCTCCTTCAAGTTCGATGATCCTTCCCTTCGCATTCTTCAACTCTATCATATCATTGCACATCTGGTTCTCCTGGCGTCGAATGTGCTGGTTTAACTCCTGGATGAAAGCTGCAATGGATCTATCCTTCTTGGTGCTGACTATCTCCCATTGTTCATTTCGGCGTCCGCAAATCTGGTAGATAGTGTCCTTGAGGTCTTCTTGATAAACTTCTCCAATGCGTCCCATGGTGATATGAGCTGCCATGCTCTTTCCCAGACTCCAGGTTGGTGCACTGAAAACACTATCTATAGGCTTGGTGATTGGCGCGAATGTCCTTCCCGGAACATGAGCTTGAATCTTCCAGCGTTCCTCTTCAGGCAGAGTGGCGTTGAAAGTCCCGGTTGATATAGGCAAAGGTGTCCCGTCTTTCGATGAGATGATGGATTTCGCTTTGGTGGAAGTCGACTTTGACGATCCGACTACGAACGTGCGAGGACGTCGCGCCTTAGCAATCGCTAAACCAACTCCGAGAGGTTATTGACCACGCCGGAGCACGATCAACCTGACCACGAGGGTCTGTTTCCTGCGAGCAAACGAAGAACAAGCAAGAAACTGAGATTGCAATCTGGATATTGCGAATATAAGATGAAAGCTTTATTGATCAAGGTGGGGTTCTGTGACGCCTTTGTCTGGTCGTTGAACACAAACGAAGTACGCGAAGTTGCAGCTATGGCGAACTTTTAATCTAAACAAAACCCAAAGTCTAAACGGCGCCCTAAGGGCTGTATATATGGAGGAAGAGGGGGGGAATTTCGTGGCCCTTGGTGGAGGGGTCCGAAATCAACCCTATCTCTTGTTTCCCCACACATACGGACTCTAAAAATAGCCTATACTTATGTATTTCGAAATTACATGGGCCTGGCCCAATAATAAGGTGACGCAGCACCTATAATAGCCTCTGGACGAAATTTATGAAGTGGCATCTGGTATATTTCGTCCAAGGCTTCATGCACTCTTATGGTGGCTTCAAAGTCCTGAAATCATCACTTGTAACTCCGTTCTGGTTCCCCTTGCGCATGGCATCATCTCCATGCTTGCTCTTGCTCCAATGTCCATCCTTCTCCAAGCTAGGCCCTTCATTTGTAAGCAAAACAAATGTATCCAATTTAGGCAGCCTCATATTCTCATGAACATTAGAATCATTACCAAGAAACGAAAGTACCTGATAATTTAATTGGCGTGCGCGAGCTCTAGTAATTGGTCCAGTATATGTAGCAGTAGGGGCTGTGGGTGTAACAATGGTATTGATGTCCTCATCATCCTCCCCTTCTTGAAATGAAGTCGTCCTCGACGAAAGCTCATCTTCCTCACCCAAATAAGGCTTCAAATCTGCAATGTTAAAAGTGGGACTAACCCCAAAATCTGCAGGCAGCTCAAGTTTATATGCATTATCATTTACTTTCTCCAACACCTTAAAGGGACCAGCAGCACGTGGCATTAGCTTTGATTTGCGCAAATCAGGAAATCTATCCTTACGCAAATGTAACCAAACATGATCTCCAGCTGCAAACACAACATGTTTTCTACCCTTATCTCCAGCAAGTTTATATTTAGCATTCATACGCTCAATGTTTTCCTTTGTTAACTCATGCATTTTTAAAATCAATTCAGCACGTTCTTTAGTATCAAAATTAACCTTCTCCGAAGATGGAAGAGGCAACAAATCAATAGGTGCACGAGGTAGGAAACCATACACAACTTCAAAAGGGCACATCTTAGTAGTAGAAGGCAATGAACGATTATAAGCAAATTCAATATGAGGCAAGCATTCCTCCCACATTTTCTTATTAGTCTTCAAAACAGCCCTAAGCATAGTAGACAATGTTCTATTGACTACTTCAGTTTGTCCATCAGTTTGGGGGTGACAAGTAGTACTAAAAAGCAGTTTAGTCCCCAACTTAGCCCATAAACATCTCCAAAAGTGGCTAAGAAATTTAGTATCACGATCTGAAACTATAGTATTTGGCACACCATGCAAGCGAATAATTTCACGAAAGAACAAATCAGCAACATTAACAGCATCATCGCTTTTATGACATGGTATAAAGTGTGCCATTTTCGAGAATCTATCCACGACAACAAATATGCTATCCCTCCCCTTCTTTGTTCGAGGTAAACCTAAAACAAAGTCCATAGATACATCCTCCCAAGGAACACTAGGTACAGGCAAAGGCATATATAAACCATGAGGATTGATTCGTGACTTAGCTTTTTGACATGTAGTGCAGCGAGCAATAAAACGCTCAACATCCCGTCTCATCTTTGGCCAAAAGAAATGTGTAGCAAGTACGTCCTCCGTCTTCTTCACGCCAAAGTGTCCCATTAATCCTCCTCCATGCGCCTCCTGCAACAACAAAAGACGAACGGAGCTAGCTGGAATGCATAGCTTGTTAGCACGAAACACAAATCCATCGTTAACGACAAACTTGTTCCACATTCTTCCTTCTTTACAATTCTGCATTACATCTTTAAAATCAGCATCATGCACATATTGATCTTTGATGGTCTCCAAACCAAATATTTTGAAGTCAAGTTGTGAAAGCATAGTATAGCGACGAGACAATGCATCAGCAATAACATTTTCTTTTCCCTTCTTGTGTTTAATGACATAAGGGAAAGTCTCAATAAATTCAACCCATTTAGCATGTCTACGATTCAGTTTAGCTTGACTTTTAATATGTTTCAAAGATTCATGATCAGAATGTATAACAAATTCTTTGGGCCATAAATAATGTTGCCATGTTTCTAAAGTCCGAACAAGAGCATATAATTCTTTATCATAAGTAGAATAATTCAGACTAGGCCCACTCAATTTTTCAGAAAAGTATGCAACAGGTTTGCCATCTTGTAATAACACACCTCCTAATCCAATTCCACTAGCATCACATTCAAGCTCAAAAGTCTTATTAAAATCAGGAAGTTGGAGTAAAGGAGCATGTGTCAACTTATCTTTCAATACCGTGAAGGCTTCTTCCTGTGCAGTACCCCAAATAAAAGGCACATCTTTCTTTGTAAGCTCATTGAGAGGTGCAGCAATGGTGCTGAAATCTCTCACAAAACGCCTATAGAATCCAGCGAGGCCAAGAAAACTCCTCACTTGTGTGACCGTTTTGGGCTGCGGCCAACTCTCAATAGCTTCAATCTTGGCTTTATCAACTTCAATTCCCTGTGGAGTAACAACATAGCCAAGAAAAGATACTCGGTCGGTGCAAAAGGTGCACTTCCCAAGGTTACCAAACAAACGTGTATCACGTAGAGCAATAAAAACAGCACGTAAATGTTCCAAATGTTCTTCCAAAGATTTGCTATAAATCAGAATATCATCAAAATAGACTACCACAAATCGTCCAGTGAAAGCACGTAAAACTTCGTTCATTAATCTCATGAAAGTACTTGGTGCATTAGTTAACCCAAACGGCATGACTAACCACTCATATAAACCAAACTTAGTTTTAAATGCTGTTTTCCATTCATCACCCAATTTCATACGAATTTGATGGTATCCACTACGCAAATCAACTTTGGAGAATATTGTAGAGCCACTCAATTCATCAAGCATATCATCTAGCCTAGGAATAGGATGACGATAACGAATAGTAATATTATTAATGCCTCTACAATCAACACACATACGTGACGTACCATCCTTTTTAGGCACTAGTATAATAGGAACAGCACAAGGACTAAGAGATTCGCGTATATAACCTTTGTCGAGTAGCTCCTGTACTTGACGCATAATCTCCTTCGTCTCCTCTGGATTGGTACGGTATGGTGCACGGTTGGGTAGCGATGCACCGGGAATTAAGTCAATTTGATGCTCAATCCCTCGAATGGGTGGTAATCCCGGTGGCACGTCTTGTGGAAAGACATCAGCGAACTCCTGCATAATGTTAGTGACAGCAGGGGGCAAAGAGGAAGGCACGTCCTCGAATGAAAATAATGCCTCTTTGCACACAAAATCATAGCAAACAGATTTGCTGAAATCTAGCTCATCAATATCAGATTTGGTGGCAAATAAACATGCACTTTTCAATTTAATTTCAGAAACAACACTAGATGGTTTATTGTTAGGCTTCATTTGTTGCTCAAATTCTTTTGCCACAATCTGATTTTCACTCTTATTCTTCTCCTGTTTTGCTTTATTAGCTCTATTAATATCATCTTTCAAAATAGAATCAGGAGTCATAGGAAGCAAAGTAATATTTTTATCCTTATGAACAAGAGTATAATGATTGTTTCTACCATGGTGTACACCATTTTTATCAAATTGCCATGGTCTACCAAGTAATAAGGAACATGCTTGCATAGGTACCACATCACAATCAACATAATCAGCATATGTAGAGATACTAAAATGCACACGAACAGTACGTGTTACCTTAACCTTGTCGTTGTTGTTGAACCATTGGATGTAGTAAGGATGTGGATGTGGTCTTGTGGTGAGAGAAAGCTTCTCCACCAACTCCATGCTAGCCAAGTTGTTGCAGCTCCCTCCGTCTATGATGACGCGCACAGAACGTTCCTTCACAACTCCCTTGGTATGGAACAAATTGTGCCTTTGATTTTGCTCAGCTTGTGTGACCTGCACACTCAAAACACGTTGAGCAACTAAACATTCATACCTGTCAGCATCTTCAGGAGCCATGTATTGCGTCTCATGATCAGAATCATCTCCACCATGTTCTTCATGTGTAATAAGAGCCAAAGTCTCCTCATCATAGTCACTAGCGGACTCATATCCACCATCCTCAGTAGCAATCATCACACGCTGAGATTTGCATTCTCTCGCAAAATGTCCTCTTCCCTTACAACGACGACAAATAATATCACTTGTGTGCCCTGTTGACGCCATGGAAGAAGAAGAGCTCTGTGCAGGCCCGGCAGGTGTGCTCTTGGCAGATAGTGGTGGTTGTGCCTGCTTTCTTGTATCACGGTTGGAGGTGGCACCTGAAGGAGGTGATGGTGCAGTGGAAGTAGATGATGCACGTGGTGTCCATGATGAAGGTCGACCTGCAGAAAAGTTAGTGCGCGCCAATGCCTGTCGATCCTGCACTTCACGTTCAGCTTTACAAGCAAGATGGAATAAACGAGTGATATTATTATAATCCTTATAGTCTAGAATGGTCTGAATATCTCTATTTAATCCACCCAGAAAACGTGCAAGCATAGCTTCATTCTCCTCAACAATACCACATCTAATCAAGCCAGTTTGTAATTCCTGATAATATTCTTCTACAGAATTTTTTCCTTGTCTTAAGCGCTGCAATTTTTGAAGTAATTCACGTTGATAATATGGTGGAACCCAACGAGTACGCATAGCAGTTTTCAAAGCAGCCCAAGTAGCTGGAACAGGATATAATCTACAATGTTCAGACCACCAAACACATGCAAAGCTAGTGAAAGCACAAACAGCAGCAGGAACACGTCTCTCCTCAGGATATTGTAAACATGTAAATCGTTGTTCAGTTTCTAACTCCCAAGTAAGATATATATCAGGAACATATCTACCCTCAAATGGTGGAATATTCAATTTCAGTTTAGGGAGATGGTCATGATCTCGTACCTGAGGGGGGGACCTAACATTGCCATTATTTGCATGTGGACGACCTGGTGGTTGTGGTGCTGGTGGTTGCACGTAGTTCTGATGTTGATCAACCTCATCCTCGTAATCTCCCACATAATCATCCTCCTCGGTACCAGCAGCAGTAGTAGCAGGAGCCAAAGAAGCACCAACAGCAGTAGCAGCGGCACCAGAATTTTGTCCTAGCTCAATAGGAACACGCTGAGCTCGTCCATACTGATTCGGAAGGGGCCGTAGTTGTTGTCGTTGCAGAGGTGCGATAGGTGCAGCCGGCGGTGGTTGTGGAAAACGCGCGAGCAATTCATCAAACTTGCTATCAAGCTTTGTTTCAAATGTCTTCTCAATGCCATCTATCTTCTCCATGGCCTCGTCAAATCTGTTTAGCACATCTTGCACCTGTCCACTCATCAGTTGCTGAAATTTATCATGTAGCTGTTTGTTCGTCAGGTTCTCCCAATCAGTCTCATCGGCTTGTGATCCTACCATGGTTAGCAGCAAATAGAAACACAGAAGAATATGATCCTACAGAGTACTAAGAAGTGGTGGTGGTGTATCACAAACCCGTCAAGCAAATCTCAAATTCTTACCAGTTCTTACCCAGCAGCAGGCGGTGATCGGCAACCGTTGTAGTCAAAACTCTCAAAGCTTGGATAGAGCGATTACCAAGGAGAGTCCAACGCACGACGTAGATGTATGTGGAGCTGGGAAGGCTTATAATATGGTAGCAAAAAGGGTCAGCAATAATCAATTCAGAGATGCAAAGTTGAATAAACGCTCAACGACGGTACTGTGCTGGTCCTAGGCTAGACCGTGCTAGAGACGCGAGCCTAGAACACTAACAAAATCACGGCGCTGCACGTAAACAAGGGAAAAGCACACTCTGGATTTTTTTTTCGCTCTTTTTTTTTGCGCTCTTTTTTTTTTGCGCTGCTCTTTTTTTTTTGCGAAAAATCACTATAATGGCGAGTGTCTCAAAACTCTTCCTAGGTCAAACTGACAGGATGGGCACGAAATTTTTTCGACCAATTTTTTTTTCGTTTTTTCGACTGCCCGGACCCAAAAACTGGAAACGGGTCAAAAAAAACTTCCTATAATGGCACCTGTCTCAAAACACTCAGAAACACCTAAAAATATGATAGCCAGAAAATTTTTCGAAAAATGCGTTTTCGAAAAATTTTGGGCCTAAACGGAGCGTGGTTTCCGGACTCTTTTTTTTTCGAAACCTACTCCGGCAAGGAAACACGAATCGGAAACTAGATGGATCCCGAAAACAAACCTAATAAGCAAGTAACTCGGATTGGTGGTGGATATATGGTTGTGGTATATGGCAGCGGTGGTGGTAGCGGTGGTAGTATATGGATATGGATCGGTGGTGGTATATGGACACGGATTGGTGGTGGTATATGGATACGGATTCGGAGCGGTGGTGGTAGATGGCAGGGGCGATGATGATGGTGCGGCGGCGGCGTGACAACTTATGACCAGAACTCGAAACTCTAAAAGACTAGACTCTAAGACCAGCAACTAGACCGACGATGCAACCACAAATTCAACAAAGCAAAACCCTAAAAAGATTATGCAAAGGCTCAGATTGGTTCGGATATGATGAACTAACCCTAATTTTTTTGTGGCTTTTTTGTGGACTATAGGTATGAAGAACAGACTCGATCTAAACTACGTAAAACTGGAAAATCTCACCGAGCAACCTGGAAATTTGATACCACTTGATATAGGCAAAGGTGTCCCGTCTTTCGATGAGATGATGGTTTTCGCTTTGGTGGAAGTCGACTTTGACGATCCGACTACGAACGTGCGAGGACGTCGCGCCTTAGCAATCGCTAAACCAACTCCGAGAGGTTATTGACCACGCCGGAGCACGATCAACCTGACCACGAGGGTTTGTTTCCTGCGAGCAAACGAAGAACAAGCAAGAAACTGAGATTGCAATCTGGATATTGCGAATATAAGATGAAAGCTTTATTGATCAAGGTGGGGTTCTGTGACGCCTTTGTCTGGTCGTTGAACACAAACGAAGTACGCGAAGTTGCAGCTATGGCGAACTTTTAATCTAAACAAAACCCAAAGTCTAAACGGCGCCCTAAGGGCTGTATATATGGAGGAAGAGGGGGGGAATTTCGTGGCCCTTGGTGGAGGGGTCCGAAATCAACCCTATCTCTTGTTTCCCCACACATACGGACTCTAAAAATAGCCTATACTTATGTATTTCGAAATTACATGGGCCTGGCCCAATAATAAGGTGACGCAGCACCTATAATAGCCTCTGGACGAAATTTATGAAGTGGCATCTGGTATATTTCGTCCAAGGCTTCATGCACTCTTATGGTGGCTTCAAAGTCCTGAAATCATCACTTGTAACTCCGTTCTGGTTCCCCTTACGCATGGCATCATCTCCATGCTTGCTCTTGCTCCAATGTCCATCCTTCTCCAAGCTAGGCCCTTCATTTGTAAGCAAAACAAATGTATCCAATTTAGGCAGCATCATATTCTCATGAACATTAGAATCATTACCAAGAAACGAAAGTACCTGATAATTTAATTGGCGTGCGCGAGCTCTAGTAATTGGTCCAGTATATGTAGCAGTAGGGGCTGTGGGTGTAACAATGGTATTGATGTCCTCATCACCGGTGAAGCTTGGTAGTCCAATGTTCAGGTACTTGGCGACTTCCTTCAAGTGGAATCCAAAAGGTGTGCCTTCATCGGGTTGAGCGTACTTGATCTTTATCTCCGTCATCCTAAAAGAGTAGAAAAGATGAGGAGTTAGAAAATGAGAAGAGAATAGTGATCTATGGCTTTAACTTAGTGGTCGTGTCCTACAGTCAGCGTGTGCTCTGATACCATCTCTGTAGCGACCCGACCTCAGATGGTCAAGTCTCTGTGCTCAGGTGTCATCCCTGGATCAGTAATGCTGACACCACACAGTACTTCGACGGATTTATAACAGAGTAGCAATCACACACTTATTACATCATTGTCCAAAAGAGGACTTATTACAATAAATATGGCTTAAGGCCATCTAATAACGATAACAGCAGAAGACTTGGAAGATAAGTGAGTCCATCAACTCCAACGACATCACTGAGTATAGAACCACGACCTAAAAGCACCTTACTCGTCGTCTGAAAAGTCTGCAACATGAAAGTTGCAGCCCGAAAACGGGTCAGCACGTGGAATATGCTGGCAATGTAACACATAGAGAGTAATGAATGATAAGCCTATAGTACATGCATATATGGCTGGTGGAAAAGCTCTATGGTTACAGTTTTTGCATAAAGCCAATTTTTCCCTACAGCAAAGGAATAAATTTATTTAACTATCATGGTGGTTGTTAAACATTGAGAATGGTTGACAGCATTCTCAATCCCCATTAAAAGTACTCATTAACAAACCCAACAATATTAATTAGAGTAACATGTTGAGATTCACATGATATTCAAGTACTAGATACTCAAGATGTCCATAACCGGGGACACGGCTAATCATGATTAGTTTGTACACTCTGCAGAGGTTTGCGCACTTTTCCCCACAAGACTTGATCGCCTCCGTTTGGTTTCTCGCACTACATGGTGTTTGAGAAACGGATGACCGAGACATAGTCTTTCAGAAGCGCTAGCACCTTACGATGGGTAGACCGATACACCTACATCCCCTACATCTGCTAGTCTACCACTATAAGAGTTCGCACGACTTAGTCAACTATGCCAGAGCCCATAATGGCTTGTGGCTGCACACGGAAGTTACTAGCATGAATTATCTTATGATCCCTTTGAGCCTGGGTGGCGGTCCATAGGAAAATCACACGGTAACCCCGGGATTTCCAAAAAATACAGGCAATCTCTAGATACCCCAGGTGCCTCAATCCACCCAGATGTGTATTTAAGTTGCCACCTTAGATAAACCTTTAATTAATAAACTCACATCTGTCATGGATATCACTCACCCAATCCACGTCTACTAGCATAGCATGGCATAATAAGCAAACACAGAAGTAACTCCCAAAGGTTTCATAAGTAAAACAGGTAATAGGTACTGCCTCATCTACTTCCCATCCCACAATTTAATTAGATCCTAATCATGCAATGTTTGAGGATTGATCTAATGCAATAAAACTGGGTAGTAGAAAAGGAATGATCAAGTGTTACTTGCCTTGCTGATGATCCGTGAAACCTAGAGATTCGAAGTAACAAGCGGCGCACTCCGGGTGCTCAATCGCAGACAAACAACAAGCATACAATAAGTACTCATCTAATGCACAGGTAAATATCGAATAAAAGATCTAACCAGAAAGTTCAACTTAAGAACCCTGGTTGCAAAAGAATCAAATCAAAATAAAGCAACGAAAGTCAAACGGTGAAAGAAAACAGCTCGGTTCTAGCAAATTGAAACTAGGTCAAATTTTACAGTAGCAAAAATTTGTTTAAGTTGATTAGTCAGAACGGCAGTTTCGAAACGAAACTCTAGGCACTTGAATCACCTGATTCCGATAAACGAGCGAGAAGATAAACTAGAACGAAGATCGGATCTGAAATCGCGATCAGAAAATAGCGGAATAAATCCGATTAAAAAGAAAATGATGAACGGTTAAACGAACGGACGTTCGTTAACCGGGAATAACCGGTGATCACGTTCGTTAAGACGAACGGTCCGGCAAACGCTCGCTAAACAACAAAACCAAAAATAAAAACCGATCTAGGGTTTCAGAAAAAAACCGAAACGACGAAAAAGAAAACCGGAACGGTTTTTTTTATAAAAAAACCGAACCGAGGGGGAGGGTGGCGCGGCGCGGCTACCTCGATGAGGCGGGGCTCCGGCGGGGTGGCGGCACGGCGACGGGGCGACGGCGACGCAGCGGTGGCGCAAGCGGCGGCGGCGCGAGCTGCGGGCGGCGGCGGCGGCGGCTACGGTGGCGCGCGGCTGCTGCTGCTGCTGCTTGGGGGCGGCGGCGGCGGGTTGTAGGGAGGAGAGGGGGGTGCTGAGGTATTTATAGGAGGGAGGGGAGGGTGGCTTGGGGGAGGGGGCAAGGCAAGGGCGGCGGCGGTGGCGGAGTCCGAGCCGGACTCGGCTGGGGCGGCGGAGGCGCGCTGCGCGCGGCGCGCGCAGGAGGGCGGTGGGGCTAGGCCGGCTGGCCAGCTGGGCCTTGGCCCAGGCGGCGGGGCTGCAGTTTTTTTTAAAATAATTACGCGCGCAGAAAAAAACGAATAAAATAAAGTCTAAACGAATTCCAAAAATTACAAAGTAAATTTTCCCCGACTCCTAAAAATGAGTCGAACAAAATGAACTTTTACTCGGGGCCAAAAATGCAATTTTTGAAAACACGCATTTTTCCCTAAGGCAAATAAACTCCGAGAAAATCCAAAATTTGATTTATTTATTAAATCTTCATTTTTCCTAAATTTTTGGGAAAGTCATATTATTCCCTCTCTTATTTTTGATATTGGAAAAATATTTGAAGATAAAATAAATAAAATCAAATGATGCTCTTTTCATAATTAGCGCGAACTCAAATATGAAAATTTCGAAATCTCCAACTCTCTCCGAGGGTCCTTGAGTTGCGTGAAATTTCTAGGATCGACAAATGCAGAAAAACATGTAATGCGTGATGATCTAATGTATAACATTCCAAATTGAAAATTTGGGATGTTACAATGTCAATATGAACTTTTGTCTTTAATCTTTCGGATCTGAATATTCATATCACAATTAAGAAGATTTACATTGAAATTATGCTAAAGTATCACTCCGCATCAATTTTTTTTATCATTTACCTACTCGAGGACGAGCAGGAATTAAGCTTGGGGATGCTTGATACGTCTCCAACGTATCTATAATTTTTGATTGCTCCATACTACTTTATCTACTGTTTTAGGCAATAGTGGGCTTTATTATCCACTTTTATATTATTTTTGGGACTAACCTATTAACCGGAGGCCCAGCCCAGATTTGCTGTTTTATGCCTATTTCAGTGTTTCGAGGAAAAGGAATATCACACGGAGTCAAAACGGAACAAAATCAAGTGGGGAAGTTATTTTTGAAGGAAAGCAACCCAGGGAACTTGGAGTGCACGTCAGGGGAGATACGGGCTGCCCACGAGGGTGGGGGATGCCCCCTCCCCCCCCCCCCCCCCCCCGGGCACGCCCCCTGCCTCGTTGGGCCCCCGTAGCTCCTCCGACGTACCCCCTGCACCCATATATACTCTTGTACCCTAAAACTTCCAGAACAGAAGATAGATCGAGAGTTCCGCCGCCGCAAGCCTCTGTAGCCACCAAAAACCTCTCGGGAGCCCATTCCGGCGCCCTGCCGGAGGGGGAACCCATCACCGGTGGCCATCTTCATCATCCCTGCGCTATCCATGACGAGGAGGGAGTAGTTCACCCTCGGGGCTGAGGGTATGTACCAGTAGCTATGTGTTTGATCTCTCTCTCTCGTGTTCCTCTATGGCACGATCCTGCTGTATCCCGAGCTTTGCTACTGTAGTTGGATCTTATGATGTTTCTCCCCCTCTACTCTCTTGTGATGAATTGAGTTTCCCCTTTGAAGTTATTCTAGTACGAACTCTTTTATAGATCGATCCGTGATGAGGACATGACTACCTTGGATATGACCAAAAATATTGCATATATGCATATTTGTGAGGTGATTTCTAGTGCAAACTATTCAATAATCTATTTATGTTATCCAGAACAAAAATACTTCACACACTTTTGTGTTTTGTCTAATTGCAGGTGTATGGGACATTTGTACAGTCCACATATGAAGATAAGGAAGAAAGAGATGTTTATTTGCTGTCCAAAAAGTTCTCTCACGTCACTTTTGGCCCAAGAGAAGATAGAGTCCAAGTCTCTCACGTTCTGGATTCAGATTCGGACTGCACAGACGTATCTGACTCAAAACTCACACAAGTTTTTCATACAGACTCCGAATTGGGTGATTCTTTTTTTGTTGGAAACTAGATTTCGTGCACTTTCCAACCCAATTGGAATCACCTTCAAATTCGTCCGGAGCATTGAGTTGTGGACGAAACAATCTGATGCTGCAGCAGAATCCGAGTCAAACTACAAGTCCAAAGGTGTTACATCACCTCCACTTGGGCCCATTGGCCTTGTACGACCTAGATTTAGTTTTAGGCTGGCTTGGGACGTCCTCCCACCTCCTTGGCCGCCACCCCTTGCTCCTATATAAGTAGATCCATCTAGTAGCTTTTCCTTGGGATTTGTTTAGTTAAAAGTTAGCCATTGCAACTTCGTGTACTTCGTTTGTGTCCAACGACCAGACCAAGACCGCTTACGGATCCCCACCTTTATCAATACTTCATATATACTCACAATATTCAGATTGCTTTTATCATATTCTTGCTTGTTCTTCGATTGCTTGCAGGAATAGACCTTCGTGGTCAGGTTGATCGTGCTCCGGCGTGGTCAATAACCTCTCGGAGTTGGTTTAGCGATTGCTAAGGCACAACGTCGTTGCACGTTTGTAGTCGGATCGTCAAAGTCGTCTCCACCAAATCGATAGTTATCATCTCATCGAAAGATCGGGACACCCCCGCCTCTATCAAGTGGTATCAGTTTTCAGGTTGCTCGGTGAGAATTTCCAGTTTTCCTAGATTAGATTTATTTTCTTACCTAATGTCCAAGAAAAAGCCACAAAAAAGAGTTAGATCTATTCATCCTTGGTCCAAGCCAGTCTGAGCCTTTGCAATTTTCTTTTCATTGCTTGCATAGTTGAATTATCGGTTGCATCGTCGTGTCGAGTTGCTGGTCTTAGTGTCTAGTTCGTTTAGAGTTTCGAGTTCTGTTCACATTAGTCACGCCACCGCTGCATCATTATCTCTTCCGCTGTCCACCACCCATCCATCAATTTCCACCACGTGCTACCCACCATTCATTGTCATAATAATAGTTGAGATCGTTCACATCTTCACTTGATCCAATCTGCATCTTATCTAGTTTGTTTTGGAAAGAGGGAGAAAAAAAAAGAGAGAAAAAAAACGAGAGAAAAAAAACGAGAGAAAAAAAAGAGAAAAAAAAGTCAGAGAAAAAAAAGGAGAAAAAAAAATCAAAAAAATCGGCACAAACTTTTTCAGAGGAAAGTTGGAGACAAAGTTGTTGTATATCCTGCTTGGCAGTTGTTTTCATCATTATCTTCACTGCCGTTGTGATCTTCACTTATATCTTGCTGTCAAGAGCTACTTAGTATCCTTCATTGATGCTAGTTGTGCTACGCCGTGACCTCATTAGTGTTCTAGGCTCGCGTCTCTAGTTCGGTCTAGCCTAGGACCAGCACAGTACCGTCGTTGAGCGTTTATTCAACATTGCATCTTTGAATTGATTATTGCTAATCTTTTGCTACCATATATAGCCAACCCAGCTCCACATATTTCTACACCGTGTATACGTACGCTCCCTTGGCAATCACTTTACTCAATATTCGGAGTTACTTGACACCGCTGGTTGCCGATCACCGCCTGCTGCATGGTAAGAACTTGTAAGACATTGATATTTGCTTTACTGTGAGCGTTTTACCACCACATCCTAGTAGTTATAGGAACATTATTTTTGGGTTTTGTTTCTTGTTCTACTAATCATGACAGGATCCAGAGTCAATTCATGGGCTTTGTCGATCGCGGGAGACGTGCCACCACCTTTGCAAATACCACAACCGTCACGAGAGGTGCACAAACATCCAAATGCACATGATCAGGTTAATGTATCTATACCACCATTTAATGGCCGTTTTAAACCTGCTTTATATATTGAATGGGAGTTCGACATAAAAAATATATTTGCTTCCCATAATTTCGATGAACATAAAAAGGTTAAGGTTGCGGTTGGTTCTTTCACTGGTTATGCTTTGGTTTGGTGGAGTGAATATTGTCGGTTACACCCTGATTATATACCTACTACTTGGGATGATTTGAAACTTGCCATGCGACATACTTTCGTCCCTGCTTATTATACTCGTGACATGATTAAGAAGTTGCAACACTTAAAACAAGGTAGTGAAACTGTACCAAAATATTATGATGATTTACAAACTACCTTGTTGCATTCCTCTTTAGAAGAAAGTGAAGATGATTTTATGGATAGATTTTGGGGAGGATTAAACCGTGATATTCAAGAGATACTAATTCATGAAGAGTGTTATCCTATGGACCATTTGTTTCATCTTGCTTGCAAAGCTGAACAGGAAATAAAACAACGTGTTGGCCACGAGGAGAACAAGCGCACGGTGCACATTCCAAGAGTTGATATGATTGTTCCTTCAACTACTAGGCATACTATGACAACCACATCCGTTGTTGTCAGGACTACATCACCTCCACCATGTGACACATCGCCCCCGAGAGTGGCTACATCATCTGAGTTGATCATAAGAGGTAATGACAAAGGTACTGATCTTCCATCTCTACATGAGAATGATGAATGCCTTGTCAATTTGAATGCACCATCTGATGAGCTACCCACTACTTTGATCACACCACCTATTTTAGAGGACTACGTTGATAATTTGACTTTGCCATGTGATCAAACAACTGAAATACCAACAATTTTGAGTGCACCCATTGAATTAACTATTGATGCAAAAGAACCAATGTTTAATCATTTTGGTATGACCTCTAATCTTGGTGATGATTCTGTGTTGAATGACTTGTTGCATGTTTGCTTATTTAAGCATGTTGTAGCATGTAAATTTGATGTAAATAAGGTTTATTCACCAATGTTGAGATGGTTTAATGATGAACATTGTCAATCTTTTGAAATGAATAAGAGCTTCACTTATATGTGCAAACTGAGTTGCAATATTTTCATGCCTTCTACTTCTTGTGCTAATTTTTTGGCTTTAGATTTTATGAACTATGCAAGTTACTCATCTATTCATGTGTCATATATGCAAAAATCAAGGGAAGTAAAAATGGATGACATATACATATACAACATGTACACCTTGTCTCTTTTGTTAGCCACATTTCAGATTAAGCAACGCCGAGGACGGCTTTATTTTCAAGAAGGGGAGGATGATGAGGACATGACTACCTTGGATATGACCAAAAATATTGCATATATGCATATTTGTGAGGTGATTTCTAGTGCAAACTATTCAATAATCTATTTATGTTATCCAGAACAAAAATACTTCACACACTTTTGTGTTTTGTCTAATTGCAGGTGTATGGGACATTTGTACAATCCACATATGAAGATAAGGAAGAAAGAGATGTTTATTTGCTGTCCAAAAAGTTCTCTCACGTCACTTTTGGCCCAAGAGAAGATAGAGTCCAAGTCTCTCACGTTCTGGATTCAGATTCGGACTGCACAGACGTATCTGACTCAAAACGCACACAAGTTTTTCATACAGACTCCGAATTGGGTGATTCTTTTTTTGCTGGAAACTAGATTTCGTGCACTTTCCAACCCAATTGGAATCACCTTCAAATTCGTCCGGAGCGTTGAGTTGTGGACGAAACAATCTGATGCTGCAGCAGAATCCGAGTCAAACTACAAGTCCAAAGGTGTTACATCACCTCCACTTGGGCCCATTGGCCTTGTACGACCTAGATTTAGTTTTAGGCTGGCTTGGGACGTCCTCCCACCTCCTTGGCCGCCACCCCTTGCTCCTATATAAGTAGATCCATCTAGTAGCTTTTCCTTGGGATTTGTTTAGTTAAAAGTTAGCCATTGCAACTTCGTGTACTTCGTTTGTGTCCAACGACCAGACCAAGACCGCTTACGGATCCCCACCTTTATCAATACTTCATATATACTCACAATATTCAGATTGCTTTTATCATATTCTTGCTTGTTCTTCGATTGCTTGCAGGAATAGACCTTCGTGGTCAGGTTGATCGTGCTCCGGCGTGGTCAATAACCTCTCGGAGTTGGTTTAGCGATTGCTAAGGCACAACGTCGTTGCACGTTTGTAGTCGGATCGTCAAAGTCGTCTCCACCAAATCGATAGTTATCATCTCATCGAAAGATCGGGACACCCCCGCCTCTATCAATCCGAAAGAATAGCTTTGAGGTGGTTTCGTACCCTACCATAATCTCTACATTTGTTCTCCGCTATTAGTGGCTTCGGAGTGACTCTTTGTTGCATGTTGAGGGCTTGTTATATTATCTATCTATGTTATTATTGTTGAGAGAACTTGCACTAGTGAAAGTATGAACTCTAGGCCTTGTTTCCTATCATTGCAATACCATTTACTGTCACTTTTATCATTAGTTACCTTGCTGTTTTTATATTTTCAAATTACAAATACCTTTCTACCATCTATTTTGCACTTGTATCACCATCTCTTCGCCGAACTAGTGAACCTATACAATTTACCATTGTATTGGGTGTGTTGGGGACACAAGAGACTCTTTGTTATTTGGTTGCAGGGTTGTTTGAGAGAGACCATCTTCATCCTACGCCTCCTACGGATTGATAAACCTTAGGTCATCCACTTGAGGGAAATTTGCTACTGTCCTACAAACCTGTGCACTTGCAGGCCCAACAACGTGGTTGTGTAGTAGACATCAGTAGCCATGTCTCGAGTGGATCGTATGTGATATCACTAAGGAAAGAAGTCACCTCGTTCTCGAGAGCTCTAGCTCTAGCTCGTGTCATAGGTCCTCTTGGCTCTTGATGAGACCAAGGTAGGTCCATGGTGATAGAGGCTAAGGTGTCCCGTCTTTCGATGAGATGATGGATTTCGCTTTGGTGGAAGTCGATTTTGACGATCCGACTACGAACGTGCGAGGACGTCGCGCCTTAGCAATCGCTAAACCAACTCCGAGAGGTTATTGACCACGCCGGAGCACGATCAACCTGACCACGAGGGTCTGTTTCCTGCGAGCAAACGAAGAACAAGCAAGAAACTGAGATTGCAATCTGGATATTGCGAATATAAGATGAAAGCTTTATTGATCAAGGTGGGGTTCTGTGACGCCTTTGTCTGGTCGTTGAACACAAACGAAGTACGCGAAGTTGCAGCTATGGCGAACTTTTAATCTAAACAAAACCCAAAGTCTAAACGGTGCCCTAAGGGCTGTATATATGGAGGAAGAGAGGGGGAATTTCGTGGCCCTTGGTGGAGGGTCCGAAATCAACCCTATCTCTTGTTTCCCCACACATACGGACTCTAAAAATAGCCTATACTTATGTATTTCGAAATTACATGGGCCTGGCCCAATAAAAAGGTGACGCAGCACCTATAATAGCCTCTGGACGAAATTTATGAAGTGGCATCTTGTATATTTCGTCCAAGGCTTCATGCACTCTTATGGTGGCTTCAAAGTCCTGAAATCATCACTTGTAACTTCGTTCTGGTTCCCCTTGTGCATGGCATCTTCTCCATGCTTGCTCTTGCTCCAATGTCCATCCTTCTCCAAGCTAGGCCCTTCATTTGTAAGCAAAACAAATGTATCCAATTTAGGCAGCATCATATTCTCATGAACATTAGAATCATTACCAAGAAACGAAAGTACCTGATAATTTAATTGGCGTGCGCGAGCTCTAGTAATTGGTCCAGTATATGTAGCAGTAGGGGCTGTGGGTGTAACAATGGTATTGATGTCCTCATCATCCTCCCCTTCTTGAAATGAAGTCGTCCTCGACGGAAGCTCATTTTCCTCACCCAAATAAGGCTTCAAATCTGCAATGTTAAAAGTGGGACTAACCCCAAAATCTGCAGGCAACTCAAGTTTATATGCATTATCATTTACTTTCTCCAACACCTTAAAGGGACCAGCAGCACGTGGCATTAGCTTTGATTTGCGCAAATCAGGAAATCTATCCTTACGCAAATGTAACCAAACAAGATCTCCAGGTGCAAACACAACATGTTTTCTACCCTTATCTCCAGCAAGTTTATATTTAGCATTCATACGCTCAATGTTTTCCTTAGTTAACTCATGCATTTTTAAAATCAATTCAGCACGTTCTTTAGCATCAAAATTAACCTTCTCCGAAGATGGAAGAGGCAACAAATCAATAGGTGCACGAGGTAGGAAACCATACACAATTTCAAAAGGGCACATCTTAGTAGTAGAATGCAATGAACGATTATAAGCAAATTCAATATGAGGCAAGCATTCTTCCCACATTTTCTTATTATTCTTCAAAACAGCCCTAAGCATAGTAGACAATGTTCTATTGACTACTTCAGTTTGTCCATCAGTTTGGGGGTGACAAGTAGTACTAAATAGCAGTTTAGTCCCCAACTTAGCCCATAAACATCTCCAAAAGTGGCTAAGAAATTTAGTATCACGATCTGAAACAATAGTATTTGGCACACCATGCAAGCGAATAATTTCACGAAAGAACAAATCAGCAACATTAACAGCATCATCGCTTTTATGACATGGTATAAAGTGTGCCATTTTCGAGAATCTATCCACGACAACAAATATGCTATCCCTCCCCTTCTTTGTTCGAGGTAAACCTAAAACAAAGTCCATAGATATATCCTCCCAAGGAACACTAGGTACAGGCAAAGGCATATATAAACCATGAGGATTGAGTCGTGACTTAGCTTTTTGACATGTAGTGCAGCGAGCAACAAAACGCTCAACATCCCGTCTCATCTTTGGCCAAAAGAAATGTGTAGCAAGTACGTCCTCCGTCTTCTTCACGCCAAAGTGTCCCATTAATCCTCCCCCATGCGCCTCCTGCAACAGCAAAAGACGAACGGAGCTAGCTGGAATGCATAGCTTGTTAGCACGAAACACAAATCCATCGTTAACGACAAACTTGTTCCACATTCTTCCTTCTTTACAATTCTGCATTACATCTTTAAAATCAGCATCATGCACATATTGATCTTTGATGGTCTCCAAACCAAATATTTTGAAGTCAAGTTGTGAAAGCATAGTATAGCGACGAGACAATGCATCAGCAATAACATTTTCTTTTCCCTTCTTGTGTTTAATGACATAAGGGAAAGTCTCAATGAATTCAACCCATTTAGCATGTCTACGATTCAGTTTAGCTTGACTTTTAATATGTTTCAAAGATTCATGATCAGAATGTATAACAAATTCTTTGGGCCATAAATAATGTTGCCATGTTTCTAAAGTCCGAACAAGAGCATATAATTCTTTATCATAAGTAGAATAATTCAGACTAGGCCCACTCAATTTTTCAGAAAAGTATGCAACAGGTTTGCCATCTTGTAATAACACACCTCCTAATCCAATTCCACTAGCATCACATTCAAGCTCAAAAGTCTTATTAAAATCAGGAAGTTGGAGTAAAGGAGCATGTGTCAACTTATCTTTCAATACCGTGAAGGCTTCTTCCTGTGCGGTACCCCACAGAAAAGGCACATCTTTCTTTGTAAGCTCATTGAGAGGTGCAGCAATGGTGCTGAAATCTCTCACAAAACGCCTATAGAATCCAGCGAGGCCAAGGAAACTCCTCACTTGTGTGACCGTTTTGGGCTGCGGCCAACTCTCAATAGCTTCAATCTTGGCTTTATCAACTTCAATTCCCTGTGGTGTAACAACATAGCCAAGAAAAGATACTCGGTCGGTGCAAAAGGTGCACTTTCCAAGGTTACCAAACAAACGTGCATCACGTAGAGCAATAAAAACAGCACGTAAATGTTCCAAATGTTCCTCCAAAGATTTGCTATAAATCAATATGTCATCAAAGTAAACTACCACAAATCGTCCAATGAAAGCACGTAAAACTTCGTTCATTAACCTCATGAAAGTACTAGGTGCATTAGTTAACCCAAAAGGCATGACTAACCACTCATATAATCCAAACTTAGTTTTAAATGCTGTTTTCCATTCATCTCCCAATTTCATACGAATTTGATGGTATCCACTACGCAAATCAACTTTGGAGAATATTGTAGAGCCACTCAATTCATCAAGCATATCATCTAGCCTAGGAATAGGATGACGATAACGAATAGTAATATTATTAATGCCTCTACAATCAACGCACATACGTGATGTACCATCCTTTTTCGGCACTAGAATAATAGGAACAGCACAAGGACTAAGGGATTCGCGTATATAACCTTTGTCGAGAAGCTCTTGTACTTGACGCATAATCTCCTTCGTCTCCTCTGGATTGGTACGGTATGGTGCACGGTTTGGCAGTGAAGCACCGGGAATTAAGTCAATCTGATGCTCAATCCCTCGAATAGGCGGTAATCCCGGTGGCACGTCTTGTGGAAAGACGTCAGCGAACTCCTGCAAAATGTTAGTGATAGCAGGAGGCAAAGAGGAAGGCACGTCCTCGAATGAAAATAATGCCTCTTTGCACACAAAAGCATAGCAAACAGATTTGCTAAAATCTAGATCATCAATATCAGATTTGGTGGCAAGTAAACATGCACTTTTCAATTTAATTTCAGAAGCAACACTAGATTGTTTATTATTATTAGGCTGCATTTGTTGCTCAAATTCTTTTGCCACAATCTGATTTTCACTCTTAGTTTTCTCCTGTTTTGCTTTATTAGCTCTATTAATATCATCTTTCAAAATGGAATCAGGAGTCATAGGAAGCAAAGTAATATTTTTATCCTTATGAACAAGAGTATACTGATTGTTTCTACCATGGTGAATAGAATTTTTATCAAATTGCCATGGTCTACCAAGTAATAAGGAACATGCTTGCATAGGTACCACATCACAATCAACATAATCAGCATATGTAGAGATACTAAAATGTACACGAACAGTACGTGTTACCTTAACCTTGCCGCTGTTGTTGAACCATTGGATGTAGTAAGGATGTGGATGTGGTCTTGTGGTGAGAGATAGCTTCTCCACCATCTCCATGCTAGCCAAGTTGTTGCAACTCCCTCCATCTATGATCACGCGAACAGAACGTTCCTTCACAACTCCCTTTGTATGGAACAAATTATGCCTCTGTTGCTCAGCTTGTGTAACCTGCACACTCAAAACACGTTGAGCAACTAAACATTCATACCTGTCAGCATCTTCAGGAGCCATGTATTGCGTCTCATGATCAGAATCGTCTCCACCGTGTTCGTCACGTGTAATAAGAGCCAAAGTCTCCTCATCAAAGTCACTAGCGGACTCATACCCACCATCCTCAGTAACAATCATCACACGCTTAGATGGGCATTCTCTCGCATAATGACCTCCACCCTTGCAACGTCGACAAATAATATCATGTGTTTGCCCTGTTGATGCCATGGATGAAGAAGAGCTCTTTGCAGGCCCAGAAGGTGTGCTCTTGGCAGATAGTGGTGATTGTGCCTGCTTTATTGTATCACGGTTGGAGGTGGCAGCCGACGGAGGCGCCGGTGTAGCAGAACGGGAGGAAGTAGATGATGCACGTGGTGTCCATGATGAAGGTCGACCTGCAGAAAAGTTAGTCCGCGCCAATGCCTGTCGATCCTGTACTTCACGTTCAGCTTTACAAGCAAGATGGAATAAACGAGTGATATTAGTATACTCCTTATAGTCTAGAATGGTCTGAATCTCTCTATTTAATCCACCCAGAAAACGTGCAAGCATAGCTTCATTCTCCTCAACAATACCACATCTAATCATGCCAGTTTGTAATTCCTGATAATATTCTTCTACAGAATTTTTTCCTTGTCTTAAACGCTGTAATTTTTGAAGCAATTCACGTTGATAATATGGTGGAACCCAACGAGTACGCATAGCAGTTTTCAAAGCAGCCCAAGTAGCGGGAATAGGATATAATCTACAATGTTCAGACCACCATACACATGCAAAACTAGTGAAAGCACAAACAGCAGCAGCAACCCGTCTCTCCTCGGGATATTGTAAACATGTAAAACGTTGTTCAGTTTCTAACTCCCAAGTAAGATATATATCAGGAACATATCTACCCTCAAATGGTGGAATATTCAATTTCAGTTTAGGAATATGGACATCATCTCGTACCTGAGGTGGTGGTGTAGGCCTACCATTACGAATATATACCTGAGGTCGACCTGGTGGTGGTGGTGCTGGTGGCTGCACGTAGTGCTGATTTTGATCAACCTCATCCTCATAATCGCCCGCATACTCAACATCCTCCTGGGTACCACCAGCAGCAGTAGCAGGGGCGAAAGAAGCATCAACAACATGAACAGCAGCACCAGAAGTTTGGCCATCCTCAATAGGAACACGCCTCGCTCGTCCATACTGATTCGAAAGGATGCGTTGTTGTTGTTGTTGTTGTTGTTGGAGAGGTGCGTTAGGTGCAGCGGGTGGTGGTGGTGGAAGACGCGCGAGCAATTCATTAAATTTGTTATCGAGCTTTGTTTCGAACGTCTTCTCCATGCCATCTATCTTCTCCATGGCCTCTTCAAATCTGTTTAGCACATCTTGCACCTGTCCACTCATCATTTGCTGAAACTTATCATGAAGCTCCTTGTTCGATAAATTCTCCCAGTCAGTCACGTCGGCTTGTGATCCTGGCATGGTTAGCAGCAATAGAAACACACAAGAATATGATCCTACAGACTACGAACAAGTGGTGGTGGTGGGTGTCACAAATCCGTCAAGCAAAACTCAAATTCTTACCAGTTCTTACCCAGCAGCAGGCGGTGATCGGCAACCGTTGTAGTCAAAAACTCTCAAAGCTTGGATAGAGCGAGTACCAGGGAGAGTCAAACGCACGACGTAGATGTATGTGGAGCTGGGAAGGCTTATAATATGGTAGCAAAAAGGATCAGCAATAATCAATTCAGAGATGCAAAGTTGAATAAACGCTCAACGATGGTACTGTGCTGGTCCTAGGCTAGACCGTGCTAGAGACGCGAGCCTAGAACACTAACAAAATCACGGCGCTGCACGTAAACAAGGGAAAAGCACACTCTGGATTTTTTTTTCGCTCTTTTTTTTTTTGCGCTCTTTTTTTTTGCGCTGCTCTTTTTTTTTTTTTTTTTTTGCGAAAAAATCACTATAATGGCGAGTGTCTCAAAACTCTTCCTAGGTCAAACTGACAGGATGGGCACGAAATTTTTTCGACCAATTTTTTTTTTCGTTTTTTCGACTGCCCGGACCCAAAAACTGGAAACGGGTCAAAAAAAACTTCCTATAATGGCACCTGTCTCAAAACACTCAGAAACACCTAAAAATAGGATAGCCAGAAAATTTTTCGAAAAATGCGTTTTCGAAAAATTTTGGGCCTAAACGGAGCGTGGTTTCCAGACTCTTTTTTTTTTTTTCTGAAACCTACTCCGGCAAGGAAACACGAATCGGAAACTAGATGGATCCCGAAAACAAACCTAATAAACAAGGAACTCGGATTGGTGGTGGATATATGGTGGTGGTATATGGCAGCGGTGGTGGTAGCGGTGGTAGTATATGGATATGGATCGGTGGTGGTATATGGACACGGATTGGTGGTGGTATATGGATACGGATTCGAAGTGGTGGTGGTAGATGACAGGGGCGATGATGATGGTGCAGCGGCGGCGTGACAACTTATGACCAGAACTCGAAACTCTAAAAGACTAGACTCTAAGACCAGCAACTAGACCGATGATGCAACCGCAAATTCAACAAAGCAAAACCCTAAAAAGATTATGCAAAGGCTCAGATTGGTTCGGATATGATGAACTAACCCTAAATTTTTTTTGTGGCTTTTTCGTGGACTATAGGTATGAAGAACAGACTCGATCTAAACTACGAAAAACTGGAAAATCTCACCGAGCAACCTGGAAATCTGATACCACTTGATAGAGGCTAAGGTGTCCCGTCTTTCGATGAGATGATGGATTTCGCTTTGGTGGAAGTCGATTTTGACGATCCGACTACGAACGTGCGAGGACGTCGCGCCTTAGCAATCGCTAAACCAACTCCGAGAGGTTATTGACCACGCCGGAGCACGATCAACCTGACCACGAGGGTCTGTTTCCTGCGAGCAAACGAAGAACAAGCAAGAAACTGAGATTGCAATCTGGATATTGCGAATATAAGATGAAAGCTTTATTGATCAAGGTGGGGTTCTGTGACGCCTTTGTCTGGTCGTTGAACACAAACGAAGTACGCGAAGTTGCAGCTATGGCGAACTTTTAATCTAAACAAAACCCAAAGTCTAAACGGTGCCCTAAGGGCTGTATATATGGAGGAAGAGAGGGGGAATTTCGTGGCCCTTGGTGGAGGGTCCGAAATCAACCCTATCTCTTGTTTCCCCACACATACGGACTCTAAAAATAGCCTATACTTATGTATTTCGAAATTACATGGGCCTGGCCCAATAAAAAGGTGACGCAGCACCTATAATAGCCTCTGGACGAAATTTATGAAGTGGCATCTTGTATATTTCGTCCAAGGCTTCATGCACTCTTATGGTGGCTTCAAAAGTCCTGAAATCATCACTTGTAACTTCGTTCTGGTTCCCCTTGTGCATGGCATCTTCTCCATGCTTGCTCTTGCTCCAATGTCCATCCTTCTCCAAGCTAGGCCCTTCATTTGTAAGCAAAACAAATGTATCCAATTTAGGCAGCATCATATTCTCATGAACATTAGAATCATTACCAAGAAACGAAAGTACCTGATAATTTAATTGGCGTGCGCGAGCTCTAGTAATTGGTCCAGTATATGTAGCAGTAGGGGCTGTGGGTGTAACAATGGTATTGATGTCCTCATCACATGGGGATGACCGTAGGATGCTCCGCATCATCCTCCTTCTCCCTGGTGATGCTCCTGAGCTTCTTGGTGATGTTCCTCTTCATACCTAAGGAGGCATAGCATATCTTGGTGAGGTAGTAAACATGTTCCATTCGTGTCCATATGCAAGTCTAGTAGGAAGGAGTTCACATCGGTTTCCAAAGCACGTGCTCTAGCTCTTGTCATGGGTCCTCGTGGGGTTGGATGTGTTGGTGTAGAGTCCATGGGGATGATGGAAGGATGATCCGCATCAGTTACATTTGCGTAAGGATAGATTTCCTGATTTGCGCAAATCAAAGCTAATGCCTCGTGCTGATGGTCCTTTTAAGGTGTTGGAGAAAATAAATGATAATGCATATAAACTTGAGCTGCCTGCAGATTTTGGGGTTAGTCCCACTTTTAACATTGCAGATTTGAAGCCTTATTTGGGTGAGGAAGATGAGCTTCCGTCGATGACGACTTCATTTCAAGAAGGGGAGGATGATGAGGACATCAATACCATTGTTACACCCACAGCCCCTACTACTACATATACTGGACCAATTACTAGAGCTCGCGCACGCCAATTAAATTATCAGGTACTTTCGTTTCTTGGTAATGATTCTAATGTCCATGAGAATATGATGCTGCCTAAATTGGATACATTTGTTTTGCTTACAAATGAAGGGCCTAGCTTGGAGAAGGATGAACATTGGAGCAAGAACAAGCACGGAGATGATGGCATGCGCAAGGGGAACAAGAACGGAGTTACAAGTGATGATTTCATAACTTGAAGCCACCATAATGGGTGCATGAAGCCTTGGACGAAATATACAAGATGCCACTTCATAAATTTCGTCCCGAGCCTATTCTAGGTGCCGCGTCACCTTATTATTGGGCCAAGCCCATGTAATTTCGAAATACATAAGTATAGGTTATTTTTAGAGTCCGTGTGTGTGGGGAAACAAGAGATAGGGTTGATTTCGGATCCCTCCACCAAGGGCCATGAAATTCCCCCCTCTTCCTCCATATATACAGCCCTTAGGGCACCGTTTAGACTTTGGATTTTGCTTAGATTAAAGTTTGCCATAGCTGCAACTTCGCGTACTTCGTTTGTGTTCAACGACCAGACAAAGGCGTCACAGAACCCCACCTTGATCAATAAAGCTTTTCTCTTATATTCGCAATATCCAGATTGCAATCTTAGTTTCTTGCTTGTTCTTTGTTTGCCTACAGGAAACAGACCTTCGTGGTCAGGTTGATTGTGCTCCAGCGTGGTCAATAACCTATCGGAGTTGGTTTAGCGTTTGCTAAGCTGCGACGTCCTCGTACGTTCGTAGTCGGATCGTCAAAGTCGACTTCCTCCAAAACGATAGCCATCTCATCGAAAGACGGGACACCTTTGCCTCTATCAAAAATGGTCTTTATTTCCGTTGATTTCGTTACGTCCAATCATACAACTCGAACTACAGAAGCAACTGTTGTAGATACTTTGAAAATAAACTTATCAGATGAAAGGTTTATACAGGGCCTCGATGAGTGGTTTGGCCAACAAAATACAATTTATATATTACAAATAACATTACATAATAAACTTTAGACGTTGTATTTTCTAATGGTATATTTTTTATCTATATAAGTTGTATTTTTGTGCCCAAATTGGCGACCTAGAAATATGCGTATGACTTATAAACCGAGACGGAGGGTATGATTTTCAATGTAATTTTATTTTTCCTAGGTCGTTTTATGTCTAGCGGACCTTGTTTTGCTCGATTTTAATCAGAGGCAAGATGCCTTTAGAATGTCTTTATTAAAATAAAACGGAATAGATAAATCCCGAACGTTTGATTTTTAAGCATGTCATCCCGAACTCTTTTCATGTCAACTTTAGTTAAGGCGATGTTGACAAACATGACAATTTTCTGATAAAAAATTGAAATGGAACAAAGTTGCCATGTGTTAACAACTAAAGTTACAACCTCGCAGCAACTAAAGTTGCAATCAAAAAACGTTCAGGATCGCATGCTTAAATTCCGAACGCTCGGAACTTATTGAGGTCCAAATAAAAAAAGAAAAAGTATAATCAATTGCTTAACGGTGAGCAAAAACGACGGAACATTCGAGAAGAAGGCGTCTGCGATCAACCAGCAGCAGCAGGCGGCCGGAGACGAGCGTCGTGACGTCTTGGTCTAGCGGTCCGCGGTCGGTGCGTGGAACATGACACCCCTGACCCTGAGGGTACCCCAGTCATTTCACGCCAAATTCATGGCAAATTTGACAATTTTGACCTATGGACGAAATCAATTCACGGAATGAACTGGCCGTGAAACTATTTCACAGCTGTAACCTTTTTGTGTAGCGCCCGCCACGACGGCGCCACACTCTACGGTGCAGTGCCTAGCCCGGGGGCGTTGCACACCAGTCCACCGTGGCAGCCCCTGGGCCCGCACCCAGCAGTGCAACGCCTCCGAGCTGGGCGCCACACTTGTAAAGTGCAGCGCCCAGACCATAGGCGCTGCACGGTGACTTAGACGCCAGGCGCCCGCTCCCCCTCCCGCACCCCACCCATTGGTCGGTTTTGAAGTAACAGAAGCAGCGGCGCGGCGGGTTCCTCCTCTCCCCCTCTCAATCCCCTCTCCCAAATCCTTCAGATCCGACAATTTGGTCCGTGCATTTCTTCACCAATCCATCCTAGAAGGTACTCTCTTCCGATCCCCTTCTTTCTATCCATAGAAAATATGATATTTTGGAGATTTGGGGAATCCTTGTTTGATTAGATTAGATTTGAATCTTGCATGTATTAGAACTTTGCATGTATTGATTTGTTTGATTGATTTGGGGAACCCTTGTTTGTTTGATTTGTGGAACCCTAGTTTAGTTTATGGAAGAGTTATTTTTATGAAGTAGGCATAGTTTATGGAAAAGTTATTTGTATGAAGTAGGCTTAGTTAATTGTGGAACCCTTTTTTATTAGTTATGTTTGATTTGATATGGTTGGATACATAGATTGGTATGGTTGCATCTAGTAGGCCTACTTTAATTTTTTTGTATTCAAAAGATAATCGTGTTGACAAGAAAGCTTTCTTGCAAATTGCTAGGATGGTTTGGCTTCTCAATGATCATTGGGATCTACAACACCGGTCGTACGCTATGTCGGTGAAGCAGCAGGTAATAATGAAAGTTGTCGGTGTTATGATTTTTGTGTTTTTTTTCAAACACATACCCCCCATATGTAATGGTTTGTTTGTTTTCTTGTAGGAGCTTGCACCATTGAAGCTTCGGGCTCACGGGGTCAACCTTGGGTGGATGCGCTATGATGAGCGGTACACGCCGTATGTTAGGGAGACAGGACTTCTCCCTTTCATTCAATTGGTCAGCAGGTTGACGCCACCCAACAATGCTCCAGCACTCACCGCGCTTATTGATCATTGGAGGCCGGAGACACACACTTTCCATCTTCGGACCGGGGAGATGACCTTGACGCTCCAGGATATAGCTATGATCACCGGTCTTCCTATCGATGGGAAACCTCTATGTATGAGCACCGATTCTGATGGGTGGCGCGAGCAAATGTTTGCCCTTATCGGTATGGTTCCTCCGGAGCCGCGGGAACCAGAAGTAGAAGGCAAGAAGAAGGAAAGAGTCGCAGCCGGTGCTACTTTCACGTGGATTGTATCAAACTTCAGTAATTGCCCTGAGGATGCTAATGAGGACACGGTGAAGACATATGCTCGTGTCTACATGTGGTACGTGATATCCAGGACTATGTTTGCTGATGGCACAGGCAAGAATGCTCCATGGATGTGGCTCAAGGCGTTGACCGTCTTCGATAGCAAATGGAGTTGGGGTTCGGCGACACTGGCTTACTTGTATAGACAGGTATGAAGTTGTTTCTGTTTCAATTCATTGGTACATTATGAATGCTATCTTGCTTTTAATTCAACCATGTTCTCTTTTATGTGCAGTTGGACGAAGCCTGTTGTAGGCTATCTGGAGGTATTGGTGGTTGTTTGCTCGCACTTTCCATATGGAGCTGGGAGCGTTTGCCGGTTGGACGACCGAAGAAAGTGAAGTTCGAGGATTGGGACGATAAACACGACCCACTACGACGCGCGACTTGGGCTTACAAGTGGGATGTGTTAAATGAGATGACGGATGATGATAGCGGCAAAGGTGTCCCGTCTTTCGATGAGATGATGGATATCGCTTTGGTGGAAGTCGACTTTGACGATCCGACTACGAACGTGCGGGGACGTCGCGCCTTAGCAATCGCTAAACCAACTCCGAGAGGTTATTGACCACGCCGGAGCACGATCAACCTGACCACGAGGGTCTGTTTCCTGCGAGCAAATGAAGAACAAGCAAGAAACTAAGATTGCATTCTGGATATTGCGAATATAAGATGAAAGCTTTATTGATCAAGGTGGGGTTCTGTGACGCCTTTGTCTGGTCGTTGAACACAAACGAAGTATGCGAAGTTGCAGCTATGGCGAACTTTTAATCTAAACAAAACCCAAAGTCTAAACGGTGCCCTAAGGGCTGTATATATGGAGGAAGAGAGGGGGAATTTCGTGGCCCTTGGTGGAGGGGTCCGAAATCAACCCTATCTCTTGTTTCCCCACACATACGGACTCTAAAAATAGCCTATACTTATGTATTTCGAAATTACATGGGCCTGGCCCAATAAAAAGGTGACGCAGCACCTATAATAGCCTCGGGACGAAATTTATGAAGTGGCATCTTGTATATTTCGTCCAAGGCTTCATGCACCCATTATGGTAGCTTCAAAGTCCTGAAATCATCACTTGTAACTCCGTTCTTGTTCCCCTTGCGCATGGCATCATCTCCATGCTTGTTCTTGCTCCAATGTTCATCCTTCTCCAAGCTAGGCCCTTCATTTGTAAGCAAAACAAATGTATCCAATTTAGGCAGCATCATATTCTCATGAATATTAGAATCATTACCAAGAAACGAAAGTACCTGATAATTTAATTGGCGTGCGCGAGCTCTAGTAATTGGTCCCGTATATGTAGCAGTAGGGGCTGTGGGTGTAACAATGGTATTGATGTCCTCATCATCCTCCCCTTCTTGAAATGAAGTCGTCCTCGACGGAAGCTCATCTTCCTCACCCAAATAAGGCTTCAAATCTGCAATGTTAAAAGTGGGACTAACCCCAAAATCTGCAGGCAGCTCAAGTTTATATGCATTATCATTTATTTTCTCTAACACCTTAAAGGGACCATCAACACGTGGCATTAGCTTTGATATGCGCAAATCAGGAAATCTATCCTTACGCAAATGTAACCAAACAAGATCTCCAGGTGCAAACACAACATGTTTTCTACCCTTATCTCCAGCAAGTTTATATTTAGCATTCATACGCTCAATGTTTTCCTTAGTTAACTCATGCATTTTTAAAATCAATTCAGCACGTTGTTTAGCATCAAAATTAACCTTCTCCGAAGATGGAAGAGGCAACAAATCAATAGGTGCACGAGGTAGGAAACCATACACAATTTCAAAAGGGCACATCTTAGTAGTACAATGCAATGAACGATTATAAGTAAATTCAATATGAGGCAAGCATTCTTCCCACATTTTCTTATTATTCTTCAAAACAGCCCTAAGCATAGTAGACAATGTTCTATTGACTACTTCAGTTTGTCCATCAGTTTGGGGGTGACAAGTAGTACTAAATAGCAGTTTAGTCCCCAACTTAGCCCATAAACATCTCCAAAAGTGGCTAAGAAATTTAGTATCACTCTTCGACGAGCCGCGCATCAAGACCGTCATGCATCTCGCAAACCGTACACGACAAGCATTCACAAGAGCAAGTCGATGAGCAAGTCCCTCGTCCTCACTCAAACCAACTCGCTTTTGCTCATGCTCAAGAACGACAATGTCTACGGCACCAAGAGGAAGAACAAGCACATCTACACCAAGAGGAACAAGACGCCGAGGCTCAACGTCTTCAACAACAACAACGAGAAGCGCAAGCTCTTGAGGCGCAACGTGCCCTTCAAGAATCAAGCCGAGCCATCGCAAACCGCAATCGCGGACGGCGCAATCAAGAGGAAGCCCTTTGAGAAGAAATCCAAGAGAGGAACTGCCAACCGCGAGTGCAACGTCAAGTTCCTCAAGCTCCTCCGCAAGATCGTCAAGCTCCACCTCAACCTCAAGTTCAACAAGAGCAAGTTGATCATGGACTTCCTCCACGCCAAGAGCAACATGAGGATGATTACCCTCCACGTTAAGGGCAAACAACACAATGAAGAGCAACGCTATGGCAAGCTCAAATTCACAATGCCCAAGTTCAATGGAAGCAATGATCCGGAAGAGTACCTATCATGGGCATTGAAGGTCGACAAAATCTTTCGTTTGCACAACTATAAGGAAGAGAAGAAGATCGCTATGGCATCACTTGAGTTCCAAGACTATGTGCTCATATGGTGGGAACAAGTCCTTGAGCGCCGACAAGCAAGAGGTGAACCTCCGATAACCACTTGGGCTCAAATGAAGGATGTCATGCGAGCACGTTTTGTGCCCACCTACTACAACCGCGACCTCTTCAAGAAACTCCAACTCCTCAAGCAAGGAACAAAGAGTGTTGAAGAATACTAAAAGGAAATGGAGATAGCCATGATTCGAGCCAATGTCACGGAAGATGATGAGCAAACAATGGCACGTTTCTTGAATGGACTCAATCATCCCATCAAGAAGATTGCCGACTTCCAACCCTACTCCAACCTCATTGAGCTCGTATATCAAGCTACAAAGGCGGAACGTCAAGTGCAAGATGACTTCAAGTACGCCAAGTACTCATCCAAGACCTACGGCTTCTCCAACAACCAAGCTTCAACAACTCCTCCAACCTCTACATCAACCAAGCCTTCTCCAAGCAACGACGACAAGTCAAGTTACAAGAAAACTTTGTCTAGTTCAAGTCGTCGTCCTCCTACTACAAGCAACTTCAAGCCGCGTGCTTCATCATCTACTCCGACCGATGAGACCATCAAGACAAGCTCCTTCAGGTGTTTCACTTGCGGCAGCCGAGGCCACAAGTCTTATGAATGCACAAACAAGCGCACCGTGATCCTCAGCAATGATGGCACCTATGACTCCATGAGTGACGAGGAGATGGAAGCCCTTGTGCAAGTGGCCATGCACTGGCGAGTGAATGAGGATGAAGATGATCAAGTCTTTTGTGATGAGGATTCGAGCCCCGCTCTTGTTGTCTCCAAGGTCTTGACTCTTCAACATCAACAAGAAGAAGACCAAAGATGTCACATCTTCCACATAAAGGCCGGCATCAATGGAAGGTCCGTCAAGGTCATCATCGATGGAGGTAGTTGTCACAACTTGGCAAGTGAAGAACTATGCTCCAAGCTTCAATTGGTCAAGATGAAGCACCCGCACCCCTACAAGGTTCAATGGCTAAGTGACTCCGGCACTATCCGAGTTGAGCATACGGTCCAAGTCTCCTTCAAAATTGGTGCATATGAGGACACTTTGGAGTGTGATGTCATCCCAATGTCCATTTGGCACCTCCTTCTTGGTAGGCCATGGCAATTTGATCGTGGTGTCATCCACAACGGGCGTACCAATCACTATAGCTTCAAGATGAAAGGGAAGGAATATGTGCGACGACCTATGTCTCCTAGTCAAGTGATTGCTGACAAGCAAGCCAATCATCGTGGAGAGAAGAGTGAGAAAGTGATCCACAAAAAAGTGAGTGAGAGCCACAAGCCAAACTTGAGCGCCTCTTCACCTAGAGAGCAAAACCTAGTCCTATTTGCCACAAAAAGTGAGACGAGAGAAGTGTGTGAGAACCCATCGAGTGTTATACACTTTGTCCTTGTGTGCAAGGATGGGGAACCAAAAACTAACACCTCTCACGAGCTACCTTTAGTGTTTCAATCTCTTTTGCAGGAATTCCAAGATGTTTTCCCTGATGAGCTACCTCCGGGTCTACCACCTCTACGAGGCATTGAGCATCAAATCGACCTCATCCCCGGAGCGCCTCTCCCAAACAAAGCTCCATACCGCGTCAACCCCGAAGAAACTAAGGAGATCCAACGGGAAGTACAATAACTAATCGACAACGGTCATGTACGTGACAGCTTAAGTCCTTGTGTCGTTCCCGTTATACTTGTGCCTAAGCAAGATGGAAGTTTCCGCATGTGTTCCGATTGTAGACCTATAAATGCTATTACCGTTCGTTATAGGCATCCCATTCCTCGCTTAGATGATATGCTTGATGAACTTAGCAGTGCCGCCTTTTTCTCAAAAATTGATCTTAAGAGTGGCTATTATCAAATCCGCATACAAGAGGGTGATGAATGGAAAACTGCTTTCAAAATCAAATTTGGCTTCTACGAGTGGTTAGTTATGCCTATGGGTTTATCGGAAGCTCCCGGTACTTTCATGCGTCTTATGCATTTTGTGCTTCGACCTTATATTGGAGTCTTTGTTGTGGTTTACTTTGATGATATTCTTGTGTTTAGCAAATCCATGAAAGAGCATATTAATCATGTTAGGGCTGTTTTGCAAACACTTCGCCAGGAACGTCTTTATGCCAACATGAAAAAGTGCATGTTTGGTGTTGACAAGCTAGTTTTCTTGGGTTTTGTCGTTTCTTCCAAGGGTGTCCATGTTGATGAATCTAAAATTGAAGCAATTAAAACATGGCCCCAACCCACCAATTTGCAACAAGTGCGTAGTTTTCTTGGCCTCGCAGGTTTTTACCGTCGCTTTGTGAAGGATTTTAGCACTATTGTCGCTCCTTTGCATGCCTTGAGTAAGAAGAATGCTCCTTTTGTTGGGCATCTTTGCAATCCACCGCTTTTGATGATCTCAAGTCTTTGCTTACTCATGCACCGATTCTTGCTTTGGCCAACTTTGACAAAACTTTTGAGGTTCATTGTGATGCAAGTGGTACCGGAATTGGCGGAGTCTTGATGCAAGAAAAATGAGCCATTGCATATTTTAGTGAAAAACTCTCCGGTGCTCAACTTAACTATCCCATCTATGACAAAGAATTGTATGCTTTAGTGTGTGTGCTACATGTTTGGGAACATTATCTTAGACCTCATGAGTTTGTCATCCATACCGATCATGAAACGCTTAAGTACTTAAAAGGTCAAACTAAGTTGAACAAGCGTCATGCCAAATGGAGTGAATTTATTGAATCTTTCCCCTATGTGATCAAGTACATTAAGGGTAAGGAAAATGCAGTTGTGGATGCACTTTCACGCATATGCACGCTTGTCACTAAACTTGAGTTGAATGTTTTTGGCTTTCAGCACATAAAAGACTTGTATGCTAATGATCCATCTTTTGCTACTACTTATGCTAAATGTTTGACACATACATCTTGGGAACAATATTACATCAAGGATGGTTATCTTATGAGAGCTAACAAACTATGCATTCCCGAGTCTTCTCTTCGTTTGCTCCTTTTGCAAGAGGCTCATGGAGGCGGACTCATGGGACATTTTGGACGCGACAAGACATTCGCCACGCTCTCCAAGAACTACTTTTGGCCCAAGATGTTCCGCGACGTCTCATGCTTCACCAACCGATGCTCTACATGTCACAAAGCTAAGTCTAAAGCTCAATCCCATGGTCTTTACATGACTCTTCCTATTCCTTATCAACCTTGGGAAGAAATTAGCATGGATTTTGTACTTGGTTTGCCTTGAGCTCAAAATGGCAAGGATTCCGTGTTTGTTGTTGTGGACCAATTTTCTAAGATGGCACATTTCATTCCTTGCAACAAGATAGACAATGCTTCACACATTGCAAATCTCTTTTGTAGGGAAATCTTGCGCCTCCATGGAGTACCAAAGACAATCGTCTCCGACCGCGACGTCAAGTTCTTGAGTTACTTTTGGAAGACGCTATGCGCCAAGCTTGGAATCAAGCTCTTGTTCTCATCCGCATACCATCCTCAAACCGACGGCCAAACGGAGGTGACGAACCATACACTCTCCACTCTACTTCGTGTGTTGATCAAGAAGAACATCAAGGAGTGGGAGGAGTGTCTACCCATCGCCGAGTACGCGTACAACCATGCAAGACATTCGACGACCGGCAAGTCCCCTTTCGAGGTCATCTACGACTTCAACCCGTTGTCCCCATTGGACATTCTACCTCTTCCTCTACAAGAGCGCACCAACCTCGATGCAAGTGCCCGTGCAAGCTACATCAAGAAGATGCATGAAGATACAGGGCACACCATCGAGCGCCAAGTACAACGACTCGCGACCAAGATCAAGGTCAACAAGCATCCCATGATATTCAACATTGGAGACCTCGTGTGGCTACACCTTAGCAAGGACCGCTTCCCCAACGAACACAAGTCCAAGCTTCTCCCTCGAGCCGATGGACCCTTCAAGGTGCTAGCACGCTACAACAACAACGCTTACAAGATCGATCTCCCACGCGACAAGTACAACATGAGCGACATCTTTAGCGTCTCCGATCTCTCCCCGTACCATGGTGATGAGGATTTCGATCCGAGGTCGGATCTTTCCCAAGGGGGAGAGATGATGTGGAGCATCCTTCGGTCATCCCGATGGACCTTCCATCGTCTTACCAAGCACCAAGAGGACCCAATGACTAGAGCACGAGCTAGAGCTCTTGAGACCAAGGTGACTTCTCTCCTTAGTGATATCTCATTTGATCTTCTCGAGACATGGCTACTACCTAAGTCCAGAATGTTGTGCATGATTAGGTACCAAGAGGTCCCTCCCGACGATGTACATGAAGATGGTCGAGACCCCAAGTCCACGGAAGAAGAGAACCAATGAAAGAAGGCAAGAACAGCCTCCAGGCACCGGACATCCGGCCCCTGGAGATCTACACGGCTAGGACTCTGCAGAAGAAGCTATAGGGACCGGACATCCGGCGTCCAGCCCGGACATCCGGCCCCCCTCATCAGAAATCCAGCCAAAATCCCGGACATCCGGCACCAGCGTCCAGGGAGCACAGAAGGTTGCCCCGTCAGCCCGGACATCCGGCTCGCACCCCGGACATCCGGCGCCTCCCGAAGTAACGGACATCCGGCCCCTCCGAGCGGACATCCGGCGTCGCCCATCCAGAGGACAGAACGGCCATCTGCACCAGCCCGGACATCTGGCCCTTCAGCCCGGACATCCGGCCCCTCACGAGCCACCGGACATCCGGCCCGACGCTCGGACATCCGACCTTCCCTGTCTGCGCATAGTGTAGGGCCGAGGCCCATGTACCCCTCTTCGCCCCTAGACTATATATACTCCATCCCCGCCTACGTTTTAGGGTTAGCATTGTGATAGCTCATTTAGAGATAGAGCTCTGCTCATCCGTACCGGATCTACTCCACATGAGGGACCATGCCTCTTTGGAGAAGATCCATTCGGATTCAAGGCCTCCATCCAAAGAAGACAATCAAGACCTCCTCACGGAGAAGAATGGTTACTCTTGTATCTTCCTTTGTTGCTTTTGGATCTCGTGATACTTTATGCTTTCGGTGATCTAGCCCTTGTGTGATCGATTCCTTGTCGGTTGAGTGTCTCTCTTGTTTTTCCCCGTGATTTCCCTTGTGTTCTTCCGCGCGTTCTTCGTGTTTCCCCGTAGGATCCACTCCAAACGTGAAAGATCGGCCCCTAGGGTTCCGCCCTACATCATCTATGTTTGACATGGGTCTGTTCTTGCTGGCTGAAGGGGTCCACACCAAAATGGACACCCCGTGGGCCCATTTCTTTTGGGAAGGAGCGGGACCGAAGCGTAAATACCACATGGTTAAATGGCAGGCCGTGTGTAGACCTAAAGCCCAAGGGGGCCTCGAGATCATCAACTCTAAGTTGATGAATATTGCACTTATGAGCAAGTGGATTTGGAAGTTGTCTCAGGGAGAGACCGGCCTCTGGATGGATCTCCTTCATGCCAAATACTTTCCAGAGGGGAATTTCTTCGAGGCAGCAGCACACGGATCACCGTTCTGGAACTCCATCCAATCCCTAAAACCGTTCTTCGCCAGGGGTGCGAGGTTTTCGGTTAATAAAGGACGCTCCACGCGTTTCTGGCTCGACACTTGGATAGGCCAACATCCTCTTTGGTCGGAATTCCGCCAACTATACTCCATCGCTGTCCAGCCCAACCAATTGGTTGCTTCGGCTCTTAGCTCCTCCCCGCCCCTTATCCACTTTAGACGAGAGCTCTCGGGGCCAGAGAGGAAGGATTGGGATCACCTTCGGGCTAAGATAGCGGAAGTTCGCTTGTTGAACAGCGCGGATACGGTGTCCTGGAGGCTTTCGGGCTCAGGCAAATTTACTGTCAAGTCCCTTTATAGAGAGTTGTCCCGAGGCCATGTCCCTATGGCTGCCGCGGGGCTTTGGAAGGCTCGAATTCCTCTCAAGATCAAGGTGTTCCTCTGGCAACTTTGCCAAGACCGCCTACCTACTTCCATCAATATTGCCAAACGCAATGGCCTGGCCTCCGGGCCTTGTGCGTTGTGTGGTGTCCCGGAAGACACTGACCATGTGTTCTTCCGGTGCTCTTTGGCCCGCTTTGCCTGGAGCGCGGTTCGTGAGGCCGCGGGGGTGGATTGGGATCCATGCTCCCGCCCAGAGCTCGTGTCGTCTTTGTCCTCGGTCCAGGGTTCTTCGCGTCGTGTTATGTGGACAAGTGCGGCGGCCATGTTGTGGGCTTTGTGGCATATTCATAACAAGTTTATTATTGAGGGTGCGTTCCCCTCTCACCCTGCTGACGTAATCTACAAATGCATCTTGTTCTTGCAGTAATGGGCCCTGCTGGGAAGGCAACAGGACTCTGATCTACATCTTCTGGCTCTAGCTCGCCATCGCTCTGTCTACTCCACGTCGCGAGCCCCGACGCCTCCTTCCCCTGCCTCATAGGGATGGGTGGCCCCTTTTGGAAGTGTTTTCTCCGAGCCTGCGTGCTCTAATGTTGGCTGGACATGCCATGTAATGCACTTTCCCATGCGTCGTTTCGTTTGTGGTGTGTCTAAGACCCCGGGAGACTAGGTCTATTTATGTTCGTTTGGTTGTTTGGTTGTGCACGCTGCCGAAGTTGAGGGCTTTATTAATTTAAAGCCGGACGTCCCTGATGTCTATGTTCTAAAAAAATAGTGGTGCATATCTTGGCATCAAATTTTGTGTCACAAAGTTGTCATCGCATACACAATTGCTATCTTGGTTCGTGACGTTTTGCATGAGAAAAGAGCTCAAAAGTGAAAGAGCCACCCAAGCTTTTAAGCAAAGAGGAAAGATAAGCAAAGAACTTATGAGCAAGAACCATAGCATCATACTACATTAAGATTGTCATACTCGATCATCTTGGATCATAGCACCGAAATACCATACATATAGCATACTTGGGATAGAGATCGTTGCATTTTTGCCTAGTAGGTTGTGCACAAGTTCTGTATCCGCCTATTGTGCAATCATGCTAGCGTCTCTCTAGTATTGTGCAACAAGAGCATTTTCGTGGACTCCACATTTTGGATCAATTTTGGTTTGCACAATCCCACTTATCTATTTGCGTGTGTGTTTCCGTGTACCACTACTTGCTTGGTCTACTTGTTGCATTTGCAAATTTGTGAATCTTTTCCAATATTATTGAAGCCCACTTACAATTGCATCAAGTTTTGTGCCACCATCCTAACCAAGCTCCACCATAAGCTTTTACTTGTGTAGGTGTGATGAGGACATCAATACCATTGTTACACCCACAGCCCCTACTGCTACATATACTGGACCAATTACTAGAGCTCGCGCACGCCAATTAAATTATCAGGTACTTTCATTTCTTGGTAATGATTCTAATGTTCATGAGAATATGATGCTGCCTAAATTGGATACATTTGTTTTGCTTACAAATGAAGGGCCTAGCTTGGAGAAAGATGGACATTGGAGCACAAACAAGCATGGAGATGATGGCATGCGCAAGGGGAACAAGAACGGAGTTACAAGTGATGATTTCAGGACTTTGAAGCCACCATAATGGGTGCATGAAGCCTTGGACGAAATATACAAGATGCCACTTCACAAATTTCGTCCCGAGACTATTCTAGGTGCTGCGTCACCTTATTATTGGGCCAGGCCCATGTAATTTCGAAATACATATGTATAGGCTATTTTTAGAGTCCGTATGTGTGGGAAACAAGAGATAGGGTTGATTTCGGACCCCTCCACCAAGGGCCACGAAATTCCCCCCTCTTCCTCCATATATACATGAAGGAAATATGCCCTAGAGGCAATAATAAAGTTATTAATTATTTCCTCATATCATGATAAATGTTTATTATTTATGCTAGAATTGTATTAACCGGAAACATGATACATGTGTGAATACATAGACAAACATAATGTCACTAGTATGCCTCTACTTGACTAGCTCATTAATCAAAGATGGTTATGTTTCCTAACCATAGACATGTGTTGTCATTTGATTAACGGGATCACATCATTAGGAGAATGATGTGATTGACATGACCCATTCCGTTAGCCTAGCACTTGATCGTTTAGTATATTGCTATTCCTTTCTTCATGACTTATACATGTTCCTGTAACTATGAGATTATGCAACTCCCGTTTACCGGAGGAACACTTTGGGTGCTACCAAATGTCACAACGTAACTGGGTGATTATAAAGGAGTACTACAGGTGTCTCCAAAGGTACATGTTGGGTTGGCGTATTTCAAGATTAGGTTTTGTCACTCCGATTGTCGGAGAGGTATCTCTGGGCCCTCTCGGTAATGCACATCACTATAAGCCTTGCAAGCAATGTAGCTAATGAGTTAGTTACAGAATGATGCATTACATAACGAGTAAAGAGACTTGCCGATAACGACATTGAACTAGGTATTGGATACCGACGATCGAATCTCGGGCAAGTAACATACCGATGACAAAGGGAACAACGTATGTTGTTATGCGGTTTGACCGATAAAGATCTTCATAGAATATGTAGGAGCCAATATGAGCATCCAGGTTCTGCTATTGGTTATTGACCGAGAATAGTTCTAGGTCATGTCTACATAGTTCTCGAACCTGTAGGGTCCGCACGCTTAACGTTACGGTGATAGTTTTATTATGAGTTTATAAGTTTTGATGTACCGAAGTTTGTTCAGGGTCCTGGATGTGATCACGGACATGACGAGGAGTCTCAAAATGGTCGAGACATAAAGATTGATATATTTGAAGCCTATGTTTGGACATCGGAAGTGTTCCGGGTGAAATCGGCATTTTACCGGAGTACCGGGAGGTTACCGGAACCCCCCGGTGACCTAATGGGCCTTATTGGGCCTAGTGGAGGAAGAGGAGAGGAGGCCTAGGGGCAGACGCGCGCCCCTCTCCCTGCGCCGGTAGAACATCATCATCGTCACCACTCCGTCGTGCTGACGGAACTCATCCCCGACACTTTGCTGGATCGGAGTCTGGGGATCGTCATCGAGCAAAACGTGTGCTGAACTCGGAGGTGCCGTACGTTCGGTACTTGGATCGGTTGAATCGTGAAGACGTACGACTACATCAACTGCGTTGTCATAACGCTTCCGCTTATGGTCTACGAGGGTACGTGGACAATACTCTCCCCTCTCGTTGCTATGCATCACCATGATCTTGCGTGTGCGTAGGAAATTTTTTGAAATTACTACGTTCCCCAACAGTGGCATCCGAGCCAGGTTTTATGCGTAGATGTCATATGCATGAGTAGAACACAAGTGAGTTGTGGGCGATACAAGTCATACTGCTTACCAGCATGTCATACTTTGGCTCAGCGGTATTGTGAGATGAAGCGGCCCGGACCGACATTACGCGTACGCTTACGCGAGACTGGTTTCACCGTTACGAGCACTCGTGCTTAAAGGTGACTGGCGGGTGTCTGTCTCTCTCATTTTAGCTGAATTGAGTGTGGCTACGCCCGGTCCTTGCGAAGGTTAAAACAGCACTAACTTGACGAACTATCGTTGTGGTTTTGATGCGTAGGTAAGAACGGTTCTTGCTAAGCCCATAGCAGCCACGTAAAATTTTGCAACAACAAATTAGAGGACGTCTAACTTGTTTTTGCAGGGCATGTTGTGATGTGATATGGTCAAGACGTGATGCTATATTTTATTGTATGAGATGATCATGTTTTGTAACCGAAGTTATCGGCAACTGGCAGGAGCCATATGGTTGTCGCTTTATTGTATGAAATGCAAACGCCCTGTAATTGCTTTACTTTATCACTAAGCGGTAGCGATAGTCATAGAAGTAATAGAGGGTGTAACGACAACGATGCTACGATGGAGATCAAGGTGTCGCGCCGGTGACGATGGTGATCACGACGGTGCTTCGAAGATGGAGATCACAAGCACAAAGATGATGATGGCCATATCATATCACTTATATTGATTGCATGTGATGTTTATCCTTTATGCATCTTATCTTGCTTTGATTGACGGTAGCATTTTAAGATGATCTCTCACTAAATTATCAAGAAGTGTTCTCCCTGAGTATGCACCATTGTGAAAGTTCTTCGTGCTGAGACACCACGTGATGATCGGGTGTGATAGGCTCTACGTTCAAATACAACGGGTGCAAAACAGTTGCACACGCGGAATACTCAGGTTAAACTTGACGAGCCTAGCATATAACAGATATGGCCTCGGAACACGGAGACCGAAAGGTCGAGCGTGAATCATATAGTAGATATGATCAACATATTGATGTTCACCGTTGAAACTACTCCATCTCACGTGACGATCGGACATGGTGTAGTTGATATGGATCAAGTAATCACTTAGAGGATTAGAGGGATGTCTATCTAAGTGGGAGTTCTTAAGTAATATGATTAATTGAACTTAAATTTATCATGAACTTAGTACCTGATAGTATTTTGCTTGTCTATGTTTGTTGTAGATAGATGGCTCGTGCTGTTGTTCCGTTGAATTTTAATGCGTTCCTTGAGAAAGCAAAGTTGAAAGATGATGGTAGCAATTACACGGACTGGGTCCGCAACCTGAGGATTATCCTCATTGCTGCACAAAAGAATTACGTCCTGGAAGCACCGCTGGGTGCCAGGCTTGCTGCTGATGCAACTGACGATGTTAAGAACGTCTGGCAGAGCAAAGCTGATGACTACTCGATAGTTCAGTGTGCCATGCTTTACGGCTTAGAACGAGTCTTCAACGACGTTTTGAACGTCATGGAGCATATGAGATGTTCCAGGAGTTGAAGTTAATATTTCAAGCAAATGCCCGGATTGAGAGATATGAAGTCTCCAATAAGTTCTATAGCTGCAAGATGGAGGAGAATAGTTCTGTTAGTGAACACATACTCAAAATGTCTGGGTATAATAATCACTTGATTCAACTGGGAGTTAATCTTCCTGATGATAGTGTCATTGACAGAATTCTTCAATCACTGCCACCAAGCTGCAAGAGCTTCGTGATGAACTATAATATGCAAGGATGGACAAGACTATTCCCGAGCTCTTCGCAATGCTAAAAGCCGCGGAGGTAGAAATCAAGAAGGAGCATCAAGTGTTGATGGTCAACAAGACCACCAGTTTCAAGAAAAAGGGCAAAGGGAAGAAGAAGAGGAACTTCAAGAAGAACAGCAAACAAGTTGCTGCTCAAGAGAAGAAACCCAAGTCTGGACCTAAGCCTGAGACTGAGTGCTTCTACTATAAGCAGACTGGACACTGGAAGCGGAATTGCCCCAAGTATTTGGTGGATAAGAAGGATGGCAAAGTGAACAAAGGTATATGTGATATACATGTTATTGATGTGTACCTTACTAATGCTCGCAGTAGTACCTGGGTATTTGATACTGGTTCTGTTGCTAATATTTGCAACTCGAAACAGGGACTACGGATTAAGCAAAGATTGGCTAAGGACGAGGTGACGATGCGCGTGGGAAATGGTTCTAAAGTCGATGTGATCGCGGTCGAACGCTACCTCTACATCTACCATCGGGATTAGTTTTAGACCTAAATAATTGTTATTTGGTGCCAGCGTTGAGCATGAACATTATATCTGGATCTTGTTTGATGCGAGACGGTTATTCATTTAAATCAGAGAATAATGGTTGTTCTATTTATATGAGTAATATCTTTTATGGTCATGCACCCTTGAAGAGTGGTCTATTTTTATTGAATCTCGATAGTAGTGATACACATATTCATAGTGTTGAAACCAAAAGATGCAGAGTTGATAGTGCAACTTATTTGTGGCACTGCCGTTTAGGTCATATCGGTGTAAAGCGCATGAAAAAACTCCATACTGATGGGCTTTTGGAATCACTTGATTATGAATCACTTGGTACTTGCGAACCGTGCCTCATGGGCAAGATGACTAAAACGCCGTTCTCCAGAACTATGGAGCGAGCAACTGATTTGTTGGAAATCATACATACTGATGTTTGTGGTCCAATGAATGTTGAGGCTCGCGGCGGGTATCATTATTTTCTCACCTTCACAGATGATTTGAGCAGATATGGGTATATCTACTTAATGAAACACAAGTCTGAAACATTTGAAAAGTTCAAAGAATTTCAGAGTTAAGTGGAAAATCATCGTAACAAGAAAATAAAATTTCTACGATCCGTTCGTGGAGGAGAATATTTGAGTTACGAGTTTGGTCTACATTTGAAACAATGCGGAATAGTTTCGCAACTCACGCCACCCGGAACACCACAACGAAATGGTGTGTCCGAACATCGTAATCGTACTTTACTAGATATGGTGCGATCTATGATGTCTCTTACTGATTTACCGCTATCGTTTTGGGGTTATGCTTTAGAGACGGCCGCATTCACGTTAAATAGGGCACCATCAAAATCCATTGAGATGACGCCGCATGAACTGTGGTTTGGCAAGAAACCAAAGTTGTCGTTTCTTAAAGTTTGGGGCTGCGATGCTTATGTGAAGAAACTTCAGCCAGATAAGCTCAAACCCAAATCAGAGAAATGTGTCTTCATAGGATACCCAAAAGAGACTGTTGGGTATACCTTCTATCACAGATCTGAGGGCAAGATTTTTGTTGCTAAATTCGGATCCTTTCTAGAGAAGGAGTTTCTCTCGAAAGAAGTGAGTGGGAGGAAAGTAGAACTTGATGAGGTAACTGTACCTGCTCCCTTATTGGAAAGTAGTTCGTCACAAGAACCGGTTCCTGTGACAACTACACCAATTAGTGAGGAGCTAATGATATTGATCATGAAACTTCAGATCAAGTTTCTACTGAACCTCGTAGGTCTACTAGAGTGAGATCCGCACCAGAGTGGTACGGTAATCCTATTCTGGAAGTCATGTTACTTGACCATGATGAACCTACGAACTATGAGGAAGCGATGATGAGCCCAGATTCCGCAAAATGGCTAGAGGCCATGAAATCCGAGATGGGATCCATGTATGAGAACAAAGTATGGACTTTGGTTGACTTGCCCGATGATCGGCAAGCCATTGAGAATAAATGGATCTTTAAGAAGAAGGCTGACGCTGATGGTAATGTAACTGTCTATAAAGCTCGACTTGTTGCGAAAGGTTTTCGACAAGTTCAAGGGGTTGACTACAATGAGACTTTCTCACCCGTAGCGATGCTTAAGTCAGTCCGAATCATGTTAGCAATTGTTGCATTTTATGATTATGAAATTTGGCAAATGGATGTCAAAACTGCATTCTTGAATGGATTTCTAGAAGAAGAGTTGTATATGATGCAACCAGAAGGTTTTGTTGATCCAAAAGGTGCTAACAAAGTGTGCAAGCTCCAGCGATCCATTTATGGACTGGTGCAAGCATCTCGGAGTTGGAATAAACGCTTTGATAGTGTGATCAAAGCATATGGTTTTATACAGACTTTTGGAGAAGCCTGTATTTACAAGAAAGTGAGTGGGAGCTCTGTAGCATTTCTGATTTTATATGTAGATGACATACTATTAATTGGAAATGATATAGAATTTTTGGATAGCATAAAGGGATACTTGAATAAAAGTTTTTCTATGAAAGACCTCGGTGAAGCTGCTTATATATTGGGCATCAATATTTATAGAGATAGATCAAGACGCTTAATAGGACTTTCACAAAGCACCTACCTTGATAAAGTTTTGAAAAAGTTCAAAATGGATCAGGCAAAGAAAGGATTCTTGCCCGTACTACAAGGTGTGAAGTTGAGTCAGACTCAATGCCCGACCACAGCAGAAGATACAGAGAAAATGAAAGATGTTCCCTATGCTTCAGCCATAGGCTCTATCATGTATGCAATGCTGTGTACCAGACCTGACGTGTGCTTAGCAATAAGCTTGGCAGGAAGGTACCAAAGTAATCCAGGAGTGGATCACTGGACAGCGGTCAAGAACATCCCGAAATACCTGAAAAGGACTAAGGATATGTTTCTCGTATATGGAGGTGACAAAGAGCTAGTCGTAAATGGTTACGTCGATGCAAGCTTTGACACTGATCCGGAAGATTCTAAATCGCAAACCGGATATGTGTTTTTATTAAACGTTGGAGCTGTAAGTTGGTGCGGTTCTAAAGAAAGCGTCGTGGCGGGATCTACATGTGAAGCGGAGTACATAGCTGCTTCGAAAGCAGCAAATGAAGAGTCTGGATGAAGGAGTTCATTTCCGATCTAGGTGTCATACCTAGTGCATCAGGACCAATGAAGATCTTCTGTGACAATACTGGTGCAATTGCCTTGGCAAATGAATCCAGATTTCACAAGAGGACCAAGCACATCAAGAGACGCTTCAATTCCATCCGGGACCAAGTCCAGGTGGGAGACATAGAGATTTGCAAGATACATACGGATCTGAATGTTGCAGACCCATTGACTAAGCCTCTTCCACGAGCAAAACATGATCAGCACCAAGACTCCATGGGTGTTAGAATCATTACTGTGTAATCTAGATTATTGACTCTAGTGCAAGTGGGAGACTGAAGGAAATATGCCCTAGAGGCAATAATAAAGTTATTATTTATTTCCTCATATCATGATAAATGTTTATTATTCATGCTAGAATTGTATTAACCGGAAACATGATACATGTGTGAATACATAGACAAACATAACATCACTAGTATGCCTCTACTTGACTAGCTCATTAATCAAAGATGGTTATGTTTCCTAACCATAGACATGTGTTGTCATTTGATTAACGGGATCACATCATTAGGAGAATGATGTGATTGACATGACCCATTCCGTTAGCCTAGCACTTGATCGTTTAGTATACATGTTCCTGTAACTATGAGATTATGCAACTCCCGTTTACCGGAGGAACACTTTGGGTGCTACCAAACGGCACAACGTAACTGGGTGATTATAAAGGAGTACTACAGGTGTCTCCAAAGGTACATGTTGGGTTGGCGTATTTCAAGATTAGGTTTTGTCACTTCGATTGTCGGAGAGGTATCTCTGGGCCCTCTTGGTAATGCACATCACTATAAGCCTTGCAAGCAATGTAGCTAATGAGTTAGTTACGGAATGATGCATTACATAATGAGTAAAGAGACTTGCCAATAACGAGATTGAACTAGGTATTGGATACCGACGATCGAATCTCGGGCAAGTACCATACCGATGACAAAGGGAACAACGTATGTTGTTATGCGATTTGACCGATAAAGATCTTCGCAGAATATGTAGGAGCCAATATGAGCATCCAGGTTCCGCTATTGGTTATTGACCGAGAATAGTTCTAGGTCATGTCTACATAGTTCTCGAACCCCTAGGGTCCGCACGCTTAACATTACGATGACAGTTTTATTATGAGTTTATAAGTTTTGATGTACCAAAGTTTGTTCAGAGTCCCGGATGTGATCACAGACATGACGAGGAGTCTCAAAATGGTCGAGACATAAAGATTGATATATTGGAAGCCTATGTTTGGACATCGGAAGTGTTCCGGGTGAAATCGGCATTTTACCGGAGTACCGGGAGGTTACCGGAACCCCCCGGTGACCTAATGGGCCTTATTGGGCCTAGTGGAGGAAGAGGAGAGGAGGCCTAGGGGCAGCCGCGCGCCCCTTCCCCCCAAGTCCGAATAGGACTAGGAGGGGGGGGCGGCGCCCCCCCCCCCCCCTCTTTCCTTTCCCCCTCTCTTCCTTCCCCCCAAGTCCTAATTCAACTAGGGAAAGGGGGGAGTCCTACTCCCGGTGGGAGTAGGACTCCTCCGGCGCGCCTCCTCCTAGGGTCGGCCGCACCCCCCCTTGCTCCTTTATATACGGGGGCAGGGGGCACCCTAGGACACACAAGTTGATCTTCAAGACCGTTCCTTAGCCGTGTGTGGTGCCCCCCCCCCCACCATATTCCACCTCGATCATATCGTCGCGGAGTTTAGGCGAAGCCCTGTGCCGGTAGAACATCATCATCGTCACCACGCCGTCGTGCTGACGGAACTCATCCCAGACACTTTGCTGGATCGGAGTCCGGGGATCGTCATCGAGCTGAACGTGTGTTGAACTCGGAGGTGCCGTACGTTCGGTACTTGGATCGGTCGAATCATGAAGACATACGACTACATCAACCGCGTTGTCATAACGCCTCTGCTTACGGTCTACGAGGGTACATGGACAATACTCTCCCCTCTCGTTGCTATGCATCACCATGATCTTGCGTGTGCGTAGGAATTTTTTTGAAATTACTACGTTCCCCAACAATACAGCCCTTAGGGCATCATTTAGACTTTGGGTTTTCTTTAGATTAAAAGTTCGCCATAGTTGCAACTTCGCGTACTTCGTTTGTGTTCAACGACCAGACAAAGGCGTCACAGAACCCCACCTTGATCAATAAAGCTTTCATCTTATATTCGCAATATCTAGATTGCAATCTTAGTTTCTTGCTTGTTCTTTGTTTGCTCGCACAAAACAAACCCTCGTGGTCAGGTTGATCGTGCCCCGGCGTGGTCAATAACCTCTCAGAGTTGGTTTAGGGATTGCTAAGGCGCGACGTTCTCGCACGTTCGTAGTCGGATCGTCAAAGTCGACTTCCACCAAAGCGAAATCCATCATCTCATCGAAAGACGGGACACCTTTGCCTCTATCAAGTGGTATCAGAGCTCCAGGTTGCTCGGTGATATTTTACAGTTTTTCGTAGTTTAGATCGAGTCTGTTCTTCATACCTACAATCCACGAAAAAGCCACAAAAAAATTAGGGTTAGTTCATCATATCTGAACCAATCTAAGCCTTTGCATAATCTTTTTAGGGTTTTGTTTTGTTGAATTACCGGTTGCATCGTCGTGTCTAGTTGCTGGTCTTAGCGTTTAGTCTTTTAGAGTTTCGAGTTCTAGTCATAAGTTGTCACGCAGCCACCACACCATCATCATCGCCCCTGCCACCTACCACCACCGCTCCGAATCCATATCCATATACCACCACCAATCCGTATCCATATACCACCACCAATCCATATCCGTATACTACCACCGCTACCACCACCGCTGCCATATACCACCACCATATATCCACCACCAATCCGAGTCCCTTACATATTAGGTTTGTTTTCGAGATCCATCTATTTTCCATTCGTGATTCCTTGCGTGAGTAGGTTTCGGGAAAAAAAAAGAGTCCGGAAGCCACCCTCCGTTTAGGCCCAAAATTTTCCAAAAACGCACTTGACAAAAAAAAATCTGGCTATCCTATTTTTAGGTGTTTCTAAGCGTATTGAGACAGTCGCCGTTATAGAAAGTTTTTTTGACCCGTTTCCAGTTTTTGGGTCTGGGCAGTCGAAGAAAAAAATTGGTCAAAAAAATTTCGTGCCTATCTTGTTATCTTGACTTGGGAAGAGTTTTGAGACACTCGCCATTATACTGATTTTTGAAAAAAAAAAGGAGCGCAAAAAAAAGAGCGCAAAAAAAGAGTGAAAAAAAAATCAGAGTGTGCTTCTCCCTTGTTTCCGTGTAGCGTCGTGATTTTGTTAGTGTTCTAGGCTCGCGTCTCTAGCACAGTCTAGCCTAGGACCAGCACAGTACTGTCGTTGAGCGTTTATTCAACTTTGCATCTCTGAATTGATTATTGCTGACCCTTTTTTGCTACGATATTATAAGCCTTCCCAGCTTCACATACATCTACATCATGCGTTTGACTCTCCCTGGTAATCTCTTTATCCAAGCTTTGAGAGTTTTGACTACAGCGGTTGCCGATCACCTCCTGCTGCTTAGTAAGAACTGGTAATAATTTGAGATTTGCTTGACGGGTTTTTGATACACCACCACCTATTCCTAGTAGTCTATAGGATCATATTCTTGTTTGTTTCTATTTGCTGCTAACCATTGATAGAGGCAAAGGTGTCCCGTCTTTCGATGAGATGGTGGCTATCGTTTTGGAGGAAGTCGACTTTGACGATCCGACTACGAACGTGCGAGGACGTCACGCCTTAGCAATCGCTAAACCAACTCCAAGAGATTATTGACCACGCCGGAGCATGATCAACCTGACCACGAAGGTCTGTTTCCTGCAGGCAAACGAAGAACAAGCAAGAAACTAAGATTACAATCTGGATATTGCGAATATAAGAGGAAAGTTTTACTAATCAAGGTGGCGTTCTGTGACGCCTTTGTCTGGTCGTTGAACACAAATGAAGTACGCGAAGTTGCAGCTATGGTGAACTTTAATCTAAACAAAATCCAAAGTCTAAACGATGCCCTAAGGACTGTATATATGGAGGAATAGGGGGTAATTTCATGGCCCTTGGTGGAGGGGACAGAAATCAACCCTATCTCTTGTTTCCCCACACATACGGACTCTAAAAATAGTGATAGAGGCAAAGGTGTCCCGTCTTTCGATGAGATGATGGATTTTGCTTTGGTGGAAGTCGACTTTGACGATCCGACTACGAACGTGCGAGGACGTCGCGCCTTAGCAATCGCTAAACCAACTCCGAGAGGTTATTGACCACGCTAGAGCACGATCAACCTGACCACGAGGGTCTGTTTCCTGCGAGCAAACGAAGAACAAGCAAGAAACTGAGATTGCAATCTGGATATTGCGAATATAAGATGAAAGCTTTATTGATCAAGGTGGGGTTCTGTGACGCCTTTGTCTGGTCGTTGAACACAAACGAAGTACGCGAAGTTGCAGCTATGGCGAACTTTTAATCTAAACAAAACCCACAGTCTAAACGGTGCCCTAAGGGCTGTATATATGGAGGAAGAGAGGGGGAATTTCGTGGCCCTTGGTGGAGGGGTCCGAAATCAACCCTATCTCTTGTTTCCCCACACATACGGACTCTAAAAATAGCCTATACTTATTATTTCGAAATTACATGAGCCTGGCCCAATAAAAAGGTGACGCAGCACCTATAATAGCCTCGGGACGAAATTTATGAAGTGGCATCTTGTATATTTCGTCCAAGGCTTCATGCACCCATTATGGTGGCTTCAAAGTCCTGAAATCATCACTTGTAACTCCGTTCTTGTTCCCCTTGCGCATGGCATCATCTCCATGCTTGTTCTTGCTCCAATGTTCATCCTTCTCCAAGCTAGGCCCTTCATTTGTAAGCAAAACAAATGTATCCAATTTAGGCAGCATCATATTCTCATGAACATTAGAATCATTACCAAGAAACGAAAGTACCTGATAATTTAATTGGCGTGCGCGAGCTCTAGTAATTGGTCCCGTATATGTAGCAGTAGGGGACGTGGGTGTAACAATGGTATTGATGTCCTCATCATCCTCCCCTTCTTGAAATGAAGTCGTCCTCGACGGAAGCTCATCTTCCTCACCCAAATAAGGCTTCAAATCTGCAATGTTAAAAGTGGGACTAACCCCAAAATCTGCAGGCAGCTCAAGTTTATATGCATTATCATTTATTTTCTCTAACACCTTAAAGGGACCATCAGCACGTGGCATTAGCTTTGATTTGCGCAAATCAGGAAATCTATCCTTACGCAAATGTAACCAAACAAGATCTCCAGGTGCAAACACAACATGTTTTCTACCCTTATCTCCAGCAAGTTTATATTTAGCATTCATACGCTCAATGTTTTCCTTAGTTAACTCATGCATTTTTAAAATCAATTCAGCACGTTGTTTAGCATCAAAATTAACCTTCTCCGAAGATGGAAGAGGCAACAAATCAATAGGTGCACGAGGTAGGAAACCATACACAACTTCGAAAGGGCACATCTTAGTAGTAGAATGCAATGAACGATTATAAGCAAATTCAATATGAGGCAAGCATTCCTCCCACATTTTCTTATTATTCTTCAAAATGGCCCTAAGCATAGTAGACAATGTTCTATTGGCTACTTCAGTTTGTCCATCTGTTTGGGGGTGACAAGTAGTACTAAAAAGCAGTTTAGTCCCCAACTTAGCCCATAAACATCTCCAAAAGTGGCTAAGAAATTTAGTATCACGATCTGAAACAATAGTATTTGGCACACCATGCAAGCGAATAATTTCACGAAAGAACAAATCAGCAACATTAACAGCATCATCGCTTTTATGACATGGTATAAAGTGTGCCATTTTCGAGAATCTATCCACGACAACAAATATGCTATCCCTCCCCTTCTTTGTTCGAGGTAAACCTAAAACAAAGTCCATAGATATATCCTCCCAAGGAACACTACGTACAGGCAAAGGCATATATAAACCATGAGGATTGAGTCGTGACTTAGCTTTTTGACATGTAGTGCAGCGAGCAATAAAACGCTCAACATCCCGTCTCATCTTTGGCTAAAAGAAATGTGTAGCAAGTCCGTCCTCCGTCTTCTTCACGCCAAAGTGTCCCATTAATCCTCCTCCATGCGCCTCCTGCAACAACAAAAGACGAACGGAGCTAGCTGGAATGCATAGCTTGTTAGCACGAAACACAAATCCATCGTTAACGACAAACTTGTTCCACATTCTTCCTTCTTTACAATTCTGCATTACATCTTTAAAATCAGCATCATGCACATATTGATCTTTGATGGTCTCCAAACCAAATATTTTGAAGTCAAGTTGTGAAAGCATAGTATAGCGACGAGACAATGCATCAGCAATAACATTTTCTTTTCCCTTCTTGTGTTTAATGACATAAGGGAAAGTCTCAATAAATTCAACCCATTTAGCATGTCTACGATTCAGTTTAGCTTGACTTTTAATATGTTTCAAAGATTCATGATCAGAATGTATAACAAATTCTTTGGGCCATAAATAATGTTGCCATGTTTCTAAAGTCCGAACAAGAGCATATAATTCTTTATCGTAAGTAGAATAATTCAGACTAGGCCCACTTAATTTTTCAGAAAAGTATGCAACAGGTTTGCCATCTTGTAATAACACACCTCCTAATCCAATTCCACTAGCATCACATTCAAGCTCAAAAGTCTTATTAAAATCAGGAAGTTGGAGTAAAGGAGCATGTGTCAACTTATCTTTCAATACCGTGAAGGCTTCTTCCTGTGCGGTACCTGATAGAGGCAAAGGTGTCCCGTCTTTCGATGAGATGATGGAAATCGCTTTGGTGGAAGTCGACTTTGACGATCCGACTACGAACGTGCGAGGACGTCGCGCCTTAGCAATCGCTAAACCAACTCCGAGAGGTTATTGACCACGCCGGAGCACGATCAACCTGACCACGAGGGTCTGTTTCCTGCGAGCAAACGAAGAACAAGCAAGAAACTGAGATTGCAATCTGGATATTGCGAATATAAGATGAAAGCTTTATTGATCAAGGTGGGGTTCTGTGACGCCTTTGTCTGGTCGTTGAACACAAACGAAGTACGCGAAGTTGCAGCTATGGCGAACTTTTAATCTAAACAAAACCCACAGTCTAAACGGTGCCCTAAGGGCTGTATATATGGAGGAAGAGAGGGGGAATTTCGTGGCCCTTGGTGGAGGGGTCCGAAATCAACCCTATCTCTTGTTTCCCCACACATACGGACTCTAAAAATAGCCTATACTTATGTATTTCGAAATTACATGAGCCTGGCCCAATAAAAAGGTGACGCAGCACCTATAATAGCCTCGGGACGAAATTTATGAAGTGGCATCTTGTATATTTCGTCCAAGGCTTCATGCACCCATTATGGTGGCTTCAAAGTCCTGAAATCATCACTTGTAACTCCGTTCTTGTTCCCCTTGCGCATGGCATCATCTCCATGCTTGTTCTTGCTCCAATGTTCATCCTTCTCCAAGCTAGGCCCTTCATTTGTAAGCAAAACAAATGTATCCAATTTAGGCAGCATCATATTCTCATGAACATCAGAATCATTACCAAGAAACGAAAGTACCTGATAATTTAATTGGCGTGCGCGAGCTCTAATAATTGGTCCCGTATATGTAGCAGTAGGGGTTGTGGGTGTAACAATGGTATTGATGTCCTCATCAAATAGCCTATACTTATGTATTTCGAAATTACGTGGGCCTGGCCCAATAATAAGGTGACGCAGCACCTAGAATAGCCTCGGGACGAAATTTATGAAGTGGCATCTTGTATATTTCGTCCAAGGCTTCATGCACCCATTATGGTGGCTTCAAACTCCTGAAATCATAACTTGTAACTCCGTTCTTGTTCCCCTTGCGCATGCCATCATCTCCATGCTTGTTCGTGCTCCAAAGCTAGGCCCTTCATTTGTAAGCAAAACAAATGTATCCAATTTAGGCAGCATCATATTCTCATGAACATTAGAATCATTACCAAGAAACAAAAGTACCTGTAATTTAGTTGGCGTGCGCAGCAGGGGTTGTGGGTGTAACAATGGTATTGATGTCTTCATCATCCTCCCCTTCTTGAAATGAAGTCGTCCTCGACGGAAGTTCTTCTTCCTCACCCAAATAAGGCTTCAAATCTGCAATGTTAAAAGTGGGACTAACCCCAAAATCTGCAGGCAGCTCAAGTCTATATGCATTATCATTTATTTTCTCCAACACCTTAAAGGGACCATCAGCACGTGGCATTAGCTTTGATTTGCGCAAATCAGGAAATCTATCCTTATGCAAATGTAACCAAACAAGATCTCCAGGTGCAAATACAACATGTTTTCTACCCTTGTCTCCAGCAAGTTCATATTTAGTTAACTCATGCATTTTTGAAATCAATTCAGCACGTTCTTTAGCATCAAAATTAACCTTCTCCGAAGATGGAAGAGGCAACAAATCAATAGGTGCACGAGGTAGGAAACCATACACAACTTCAAAAGGGCACATCTTAGTAGTAGAATGCAATGAACGATTATAAGAAAATTCAATATGAGGCAAGCATTCCTCCCACATTTTCTTATTATTCTACAAAACAGCCCTAAGCATAGTAGACAATGTTCTATTAACTACTTCAGTTTGTCCATAAGTTTGGGGGTGACAAGTACTAAAAAGCAGTTTAGTCCCCAACTTAGCCCATAAACATCTCCAAAAGTGGCTAAGAAATTTAGTATCACGATCTGAAACAATAGTATTTGGCACACCATGCAAGCGAATAATTTCACGAAAGAACAATTCAGCAACATTAACAGCATCATCGCTTTTATGACATGGTATAAAGTGTGCCATTTTCGAGTATCTATCCACAAGAACAAATATGCTATCCCTCCCCTTCTTTGTTCTAGGTAAACCTAAAACAAAGTCCATAGATATATCCTCCCAAGGAACACTAGGTACAGGCAAAGGCATATATAAACCATGAGGATTGAGTCATGACTTAGCTTTTTGACATGTAGTGCAGCAAGCAATAAAACGCTCAACATCCTGTCTCATCTTTGGCCAAAAGAAATGTGTAGCAAGTACGTTCTCCGTCTTCTTCATGCCAAAGTGTCCCATTAGTCCTCCTCCATTGATGAGGACATCAATACCATTGTTACACCCACAGCCCCTACTGCTACATATACGGGACCAATTACTAGAGCTCGCGCACGCCAATTAAATTATCAGGTACTTTCGTTTCTTGGTAATGATTCTAATGTTCATGAGAATATGATGCTGCCTAAATTGGATACATTTGTTTTGCTTACAAATGAAGGGCCTAGCTTGGAGAAGGATGAACATTGGAGCAAGAACAAGCATGGAGATGATGCCATGCGCAAGGGGAACAAGAACGGAGTTACAAGTGATGATTTCAGGACTTTGAAGCCACCATAATGGGTGCATGAAGCCTTGGACGAAATATACAAGATGCCACTTCATAAGTTTCGTCCTGAGGCTATTATAGGTGCTGCGTCACCTTTTTATTGGGCCAGGCCCATGTAATTTCGAAATACATAAGTATAGGCTATTTTTAGAGTCCGTATGTGTGGGGAAACAAGAGATAGGGTTGATTTCGGACCCCTCCACCAAGGGCCACTGATAGAGGCAAAGGTGTCCCGTCTTTCGATGAGATGATGGAAATCGCTTTGGTGGAAGTCGACTTTGACGATCCGACTACGAACGTGCGAGGACGTCGCGCCTTAGCAATCGCTAAACCAACTCCGAGAGGTTATTGACCACGCCGGAGCACGATCAACCTGACCACGAGGGTCTGTTTCCTGCGAGCAAACGAAGAACAAGCAAGAAACTAAGATTGCAATCTGGATATTGCGAATATAAGATGAAAGCTTTATTGATCAAGGTGGGGTTCTGTGACGCCTTTGTCTGGTCGTTGAACACAAACGAAGTACGCGAAGTTGCAGCTATGGCGAACTTTTAATCTAAACAAAACCCAAAGTCTAAACGGTGCCCTAAGGGCTGTATATATGGAGGAAGAGAGGGGAATTTCGTGGCCCTTGGTGGAGGGGTCCGAAATCAACCCTATCTCTTGTTTCCCCACACATACGGACTCTAAAAATAGCCTATACTTATGTATTTCGAAATTACATGGGCCTGGCCCAATAAAAAGGTGACGCAGCACCTATAATAGCCTCTGGACGAAATTTATGAAGTGGCATCTTGTATATTTCGTCCAAGGCTTCATGCACTCTTATGGTGGCTTCAAAGTCCTGAAATCATCACTTGTAACTCCGTTCTGGTTCCCCTTGCGCATGGCATCATCTCCATGCTTGCTCTTGCTCCAATGTCCATCCTTCTCCAAGCTAGGCCCTTCATTTGTAAGCAAAACAAATGTATCCAATTTAGGCAGCATCATATTCTCATGAACATTAGAATCATTACCAAGAAACGAAAGTACCTGATAATTTAATTGGCGTGCGCGAGCTCTAGTAATTGGTCCAGTATATGTAGCAGTAGGGGCTGTGGGTGTAACAATGGTATTGATGTCCTCATCATCCTCCCCTTCTTGAAATGAAGTCGTCCTCGACGAAAGCTCATCTTCCTCACCCAAATAAGGCTTCAAATCTGCAATGTTAAAAGCGGGACTAACCCCAAAATCTGCAGGCAGCTCAAGTTTATATGCATTATCATTTACTTTCTCCAACACCTTAAAGGGACCAGCAGCACGTGGCATTAGCTTTGATTTGCGCAAATCAGGAAATCTATCCTTACGCAAATGTAACCAAACAAGATCTCCAGGTGCAAACACAACATGTTTTCTACCCTTATCTCCAGCAAGTTTATATTTAGCATTCATACGCTCAATGTTTTCCTTAGTTAACTCATGCATTTTTAAAATCAATTCAGCACGTTCTTTAGCATCAAAATTAACCTTCTCCGAAGATGGAAAAGGCAACAAATCAATAGGTGCACGAGGTAGGAAACCATACACAACTTCAAAAGGGCACATCTTAGTAGTAGAATGCAATGAACGATTATAAGCAAATTCAATATGAGGCAAGCATTCCTCCCACATTTTCTTATTATTCTTCAAAACAGCCCTAAGCATAGTAGACAATGTTCTATTGACTACTTCAGTTTGTCCATCAGTTTGGGGGTGACAAGTAGTACTAAAAAGCAGTTTAGTCCCCAACTTAGCCCATAAACATCTCCAAAAGTGGCTAAGAAATTTAGTATCACGATCTGACACAATAGTATTTGGCACACCATGCAAGCGAATAATTTCACGAAAGAACAAATCAGCAACATTAACAGCATCATCGCTTTTATGACATGGTATAAAGTGTGCCATTTTCGAGAATCTATCCACGACAACAAATATGCTATCCCTCCCCTTCTTTGTTCGAGGTAAACCTAAAACAAAGTCCATAGATATATCCTCCCAAGGAACACTAGGTACAGGCAAAGGCATATATAAACCATGAGGATTGAGTCGTGACTTAGCTTTTTGACATGTAGTGCAGCGAGCAATAAAACGCTCAACATCCCGTCTCATCTTTGGCCAAAAGAAATGTGTAGCAAGTACGTCCTCTGTCTTCTTCACGCCAAAGTGTCCCATTAATCCTCCTCCATGCGCCTCCTGCAACAACAAAAGACGAACGGAGCTAGCTGGAATGCATAGCTTGTTAGCACGAAACACAAATCCATCGTTAACGACAAACTTGTTCCACATTCTTCCTTCTTTACAATTCTGCATTACATCTTTAAAATCAGCATCATGCACATATTGATCTTTGATGGTCTCCAAACCAAATATTTTGAAGTCAAGTTGTGAAAGCATAGTATAGCGACGAGACAATGCATCAGCAATAACATTTTCTTTTCCCTTCTTGTGTTTAATGACATAAGGGAAAGTCTCAATAAATTCAACCCATTTAGCATGTCTACGATTCAGTTTAGCTTGACTTTTAATATGTTTCAAAGATTCATGATCAGAATGTATAACAAATTCTTTGGGCCATAAATAATGTTGCCATGTTTCTAAAGTCCGAACAAGAGCATATAATTCTTTATCATAAGTAGAATAATTCAGACTAGGCCCACTCAATTTTTCAGAAAAGTATGCAACGGGTTTGCCATCTTGTAATAACACACCTCCTAATCCAATTCCACTAGCATCACATTCAAGCTCAAAAGTCTTATTAAAATCAGGAAGTTGGAGTAAAGGAGCATGTGTCAACTTATCTTTCAATACCGTGAAGGCTTCTTCCTGTGCGGTACCCCAAATAAAAGGCACATCTTTCTTTGTAAGCTCATTGAGAGGTGCAGCAATGGTGCTGAAATCTCTCACAAAACGCCTATAGAATCCAGCGAGGCCAAGAAAACTCCTCACTTGTGTGACCGTTTTGGGCTGCGGCCAACTCTCAATAGCTTCAATCTTGGCTTTATCAACTTCAATTCCCTGTGGAGTAACAACATAGCCAAGAAAAGATACTCGGTCGGTGCAAAAGGTGCACTTCCCAAGGTTACCAAACAAACGTGCATCACGTAGAGCAATAAAAACAGCACGTAAATGTTCCAAATGTTCTTCCAAAGATTTGCTATAAATCAGTATATCATCAAAATAGACTACCACAAATCGTCCAATGAAAGCACGTAAAACTTCGTTCATTAATCTCATGAAAGTACTAGGTGCATTAGTTAACCCAAAAGGCATGACTAACCACTCATATAAACCAAACTTAGTTTTAAATGCTGTTTTCCATTCATCACCCAATTTCATACGAATTTGATGGTATCCACTACGCAAATCAACTTTGGAGAATATTGTAGAGCCACTCAATTCATCAAGCATATCATCTAGCCTAGGAATAGGATGACGATAACGAATAGTAATATTATTAATGCCTCTACAATCAACACACATACGTGACGTACCATCCTTTTTAGGCACGAGTATAATAGGAACAGCACAAGGACTAAGAGATTCGCGTATATAACCTTTGTCGAGTAGCTCCTGTACTTGACGCATAATCTCCTTCGTCTCCTCTGGATTGGTACGGTATGGTGCACGGTTGGGTAGCGATGCACCGGGAATTAAGTCAATTTGATGCTCAATCCCTCGAATGGGTGGTAATCCCGGTGGCACGTCTTGTGGAAAGACGTCAGCGAACTCCTGCATAATGTTAGTGACAGCAGGGGGCAAAGAGGAAGGCACGTCCTCGAATGAAAATAATGCCTCTTTGCACACAAAAGCATAGCAAACAGATTTGCTGAAATCTAGCTCATCAATATCAGATTTGGTGGCAAATAAACATGCACTTTTCAATTTAATTTCAGAAGCAACACTAGATGGTTTATTATTAGGCTTCATTTGTTGCTCAAATTCTTTTGCCACAATCTGATTTTCACTCTTATTCTTCTCCTGTTTTGCTTTATTAGCTCTATTAATATCATCTTTCAAAATAGAATCAGGAGTCATAGGAAGCAAAGTAATATTTTTATCCTTATGAACAAGAGTATAATGATTGTTTCTACCATGGTGTACAGCATTTTTATCAAATTGCCATGGTCTACCAAGTAATAAGGAACATGCTTGCATAGGTACCACATCACAATCAACATAATCAGCATATGTAGAGATACTAAAATGCACACGAACAGTACGTGTTACCTTAACCTTGCCGCTATTGTTGAACCATTGGATGTAGTAAGGATGTGGATGTGGTCTTGTGGTGAGAGAAAGCTTCTCCACCATCTCCATGCTAGCCAAGTTGTTGCAACTCCCTCCATCTATGATCACGCGAACAGAACGTTCCTTCACAACTCCCTTTGTATGGAACAAATTATGCCTCTGAGTTTGCTCAGCTTGTGTAACCTGCACACTCAAAACACGTTGAGCAACTAAACATTCATACCTGTCAGCATCTTCAGGAGCCATGTATTGCGTCTCATGATCAGAATCGTCTCCACCGTGTTCGTCACGTGTAATAAGAGCCAAAGTCTCCTCATCATAGTCACTAGCGGACTCATACCCACCATCCTCAGTAACAATCATCACACGCTTAGAGGGGCATTCTCTCGCATAATGACCTCCACCCTTGCAACGTCGACAAATAATATCATGTGTTTGCCCTGTTGATGCCATGGATGAAGAAGAGCTCTTTGCAGGCCCAGAAGGTGTGCTCTTGGCAGATAGTGGTGATTGTGCCTGCTTTATTGTATCACGGTTGGAGGTGGCAGCCGACGGAGGCGCCGGTGTAGCAGAACGTGTGGAAGTAGATGATGCACGTGGTGTCCATGATGAAGGTCGACCTGCAGAAAAGTTAGTCCGCGCCAATGCCTGTCGATCCTGCACTTCACGTTCAGCTTTACAAGCAAGATGGAATAAACGAGTGATATTAGTATACTCCTTATAATCTAGAATGGTCTGAATCTCTCTATTTAATCCACCCAGAAAACGTGCAAGCATAGCTTCATTCTCCTCAACAATACCACATCTAATCATGCCAGTTTGTAATTCCTGATAATATTCTTCTACAGAATTTTTTCCTTGTCTTAAGCGCTGTAATTTTTGAAGCAATTCACGTTGATAATATGGTGGAACCCAACGAGTACGCATAGCAGTTTTCAAAGCAGCCCAAGTAGCGGGAATAGGATATAATCTACAATGTTCAGACCACCATACACATGCAAAACTAGTGAAAGCACAAACAGCAGCAGCAACCCGTCTCTCCTCGGGATATTGTAAACATGTAAAACGTTGTTCAGTTTCCAACTCCCAAGTAAGATATATATCAGGAACATATCTACCCTCAAATGGTGGAATATTCAATTTCAGTTTAGGAATATGGACATCATCTCGTACCTGAGGTGGTGGTGCAGGCCTACCATTACGAATATATACCTGAGGTCGACCTGGTGGTGGTGGTGCTGGTGGCTGCACGTAGTGCTGATTTTGATCAACCTCATCCTCATAATCGCCCGCATACTCAACATCCTCCTGGGTACCACCAGCAGCAGTAGCAGGGGCGAAAGAAGCATCAACAACATGAACAGCAGCACCAGAAGTTTGGCCATCCTCAATAGGAACACGCCTCGCTCGTCCATACTGATTCGAAAGGATGCGTTGTTGTTGTTGTTGTTGGTGGAGAGGTGCGTTAGGTGCAGCGGGTGGTGGTGGTGGAAGACGCGCGAGCAATTCATTAAATTTGTTATCGAGCTTTGTTTCGAACGTCTTCTCCATGCCATCTATCTTCTCCATGGCCTCTTCAAATCTGTTTAGCACATCTTGCACCTGTCCACTCATCATTTGCTGAAACTTATCATGAAGCTCCTTGTTCGATAAATTCTCCCAGTCAGTCACGTCGGCTTGTGATCCTGGCATGGTTAGCAGCAATAGAAACACACAAGAATATGATCCTACAGACTACGAACAAGTGGTGGTGGTGGGTGTCACAAATCCGTCAAGCAAAACTCAAATTCTTACCAGTTCTTACCCAGCAGCAGGCGGTAATCGGCAACCGTTGTAGTCAAAAACTCTCAAAGCTTGGATAGAGCGAGTACCAGGGAGAGTCAAACGCACGACGTAGAATGTATGTGGAGCTGGGAAGGCTTATAATATGGTAGCAAAAAGGATCAGCAATAATCAATTCAGAGATGCAAAGTTGAATAAACGCTCAACGACGGTACTGTGCTGGTCCTAGGCTAGACCGTGCTAGAGACGCGAGCCTAGAACACTAACAAAATCACGGCGCTGCACGTAAACAAGGGAAAAGCACACTTTGGATTTTTTTTTTCGCTCTTTTTTTTTTGCGTTTTTTTTTTTTTTTGCGCTGCACTTTCTTTTTTTTTTTTTTTTTTTTGCGCTCTTTTTTTTTTTTTGCGCTGCACTTTTTTTTTTTTTTTTTTGCGAAAAATCACTATAATGGCGAGTGTCTCAAAACTCTTCCTAGGTCAAACTGACAGGATGGGCACGAAATTTTTTCAACCAATTTTTTTTTTCGTTTTTTCGACTGCCCGGACCCAAAAACTGGAAACGGGTCAAAAAAAACTTCCTATAATGGCACCTGTCTCAAAACACTCAGAAACACCTAAAAATAGGATAGCCAGAAATTTTTTCGAAAAATGCGTTTTCGAAAAATTTTGGGCCTAAACGGAGCGTGGTTTCCAGACTCTTTTTTTTTTTTTTTTTTTTTTTTTTTCCGAAACCTACTCCGGCAAGGAAACACGAATCGGAAACTAGATGGATCCCGAAAACAAACCTAATAAGCAAGGAACTCGGATTGGTGGTGGATATATGGTGGTGGTATATGGCAGCGGTGGTGGTAGCGGTGGTAGTATATGGATATGGATCGGTGGTGGTATATGGACACGGATTGGTGGTGGTATATGGATACGGATACGGAGTGGTGGTGGTAGATGGCAGGGGCGATGATGATGGTGCAGCGGCGGCGTGACAACTTATGACCAGAACTCGAAACTCTAAAAGACTAGACTCTAAGACCAGCAACTAGACCGACGATGCAACCGCAAATTCAACAAAGCAAAACCCTAAAAAGATTATGCAAAGGCTCAGATTGGTTCGGATATGATGAACTAACCCTAATTTTTTTTTGTGGCTTTTTCGTGGACTATAGGTATGAAGAACAGACTCGATCTAAACTACGAAAAACTGGAAAATCTCACCGAGCAACCTGGAAATCTGATACCACTTGATAGAGGCAAAGGTGTCCCGTCTTTCGATGAGATGATGGAAATCGCTTTGGTGGAAGTCGACTTTGACGATCCGACTACGAACGTGCGAGGACGTCGCGCCTTAGCAATCGCTAAACCAACTCCGAGAGGTTATTGACCACGCCGGAGCACGATCAACCTGACCACGAGGGTCTGTTTCCTGCGAGCAAACGAAGAACAAGCAAGAAACTAAGATTGCAATCTGGATATTGCGAATATAAGATGAAAGCTTTATTGATCAAGGTGGGGTTCTGTGACGCCTTTGTCTGGTCGTTGAACACAAACGAAGTACGCGAAGTTGCAGCTATGGCGAACTTTTAATCTAAACAAAACCCAAAGTCTAAACGGTGCCCTAAGGGCTGTATATATGGAGGAAGAGAGGGGAATTTCGTGGCCCTTGGTGGAGGGGTCCGAAATCAACCCTATCTCTTGTTTCCCCACACATACGGACTCTAAAAATAGCCTATACTTATGTATTTCGAAATTACATGGGCCTGGCCCAATAAAAAGGTGACGCAGCACCTATAATAGCCTCTGGACGAAATTTATGAAGTGGCATCTTGTATATTTCGTCCAAGGCTTCATGCACTCTTATGGTGGCTTCAAAGTCCTGAAATCATCACTTGTAACTCCGTTCTGGTTCCCCTTGCGCATGGCATCATCTCCATGCTTGCTCTTGCTCCAATGTCCATCCTTCTCCAAGCTAGGCCCTTCATTTGTAAGCAAAACAAATGTATCCAATTTAGGCAGCATCATATTCTCATGAACATTAGAATCATTACCAAGAAACGAAAGTACCTGATAATTTAATTGGCGTGCGCGAGCTCTAGTAATTGGTCCAGTATATGTAGCAGTAGGGGCTGTGGGTGTAACAATGGTATTGATGTCCTCATCAGCCACGAAATTCCCCCTCTCTTCCTCCATATATGCAGCCCTTAGGGCACCGTTTAGACTTTGGGTTTTGTTTAGATTAAAAGTTCGCCATAGCTGCAACTTCGCGTACTTCGTTTGTGTTCAACGACCAGACAAAGGCGGCACAGAACCCCACCTTGATCAATAAAACTTTCATCTTATATTCGCAATATCCAGATTGCAATCTTAGTTTCTTGCTTGTTCTTCGTTTGCTCGCAGGAAACAGACCCTCGTGGTCAGGTTGATCATGCTCCGGCGTGGTCAATAACCTCTCGGAGTTGGTTTAGCGATTGCTAAGGCGCGACGTCCTCGCACGTTCGTAGTCGGATCGTCAATGTCGACTTCCACCAAAGCGATATCCATCATCTCATCGAAAGACGGGACACCTTTGCCTCTATCAAGTGGTATCAGATTTCCAGGTTGCTCGGTGAGATTTTACAGTTTTTCGTAGATTAGATCGAGTCTGTTCTTCATACCTACAGTCCACGAAAAAGCCACAAAAAAAATTAGGGTTAGTTCATCATATCCGAACCAATCTGAGCCTTTGCATAATCTTTTTAGGGTTTTTGCTTTGTTGAATTTGCGGTTGTATCGTCGTGTCAAGTTGCTGGTCTTAGAGTCTAGTCTTTTAGAGTTTCGAGTTCTGGTCATAAGTTGTCACGCCGCCGCCGCATCATCATCATCGCCCATCTACCACTTTTGCTTATCCGCCACCGCTCTGAATCCATATCCATATACCACTACCAATCCGTATCCATATACCACCACCAATCTGTATCCATATACCACCACCGCTACCATATACCACCACCGCTGCCATATACCACAACCATATATCCACCACCAATCCGAGTTCTTCTCATATTAGGTTTGTTCTTGAGATCAATCTAAATTCCGATTCGTGTTTCCTTGCCTGCGTAGGTCTCGGGAAAAAAAAAGAGTCTGGAGACCCCCGGGCAGTTTTTAGGCCAAAATTTTCACGGGCAAATTTTTTTTCCCTATCCTATTTTTAGGCTTTTCTGAGTCTTTTGAGCCACGTGCCATCATAGTGATTTTTTGGTCGCACTTTTTCGTCGTCCTGCCCTAATTTCCGAAAAAAAAAGTGAAAAAAAAATTTCATGCCCATCCTATCAGTTTGACGAGGGAAGAGTTTTGAGACACTCGCCATTATAGTGATTTTTCGCAAAAAAAAAGAGGAGCGCAAAAAAAAGGAGCGCAAAAAAAAGAGCGAAAAAAAAGAGTTCCAGAGTGTGCTTTTCCCTTGTTTACGTGCCGCGCCGTGATTTTGTTGGTGTTCTAGGCTCGCGTCTCTAACACAGTCTAGCCTAGGACCAGCACAGTACCGTCGTTGAGCGTTTATTCAACTTTGCATCTCTGAATTGATTATTGCTGACCCTTTTTGCTAGCCTTCCCAGCTCCACATACATCTACGTCGTGCGTTTGACTCTCCCTGGTGATCGCTCTATCCAAGCTTTGAGAGTTTTTGACTACAACGGTTGCCGGTCATCGCCTGCTGCTGGGAAAGAACTGGTAAGAATTTGAGATTTGCTTGACGGATTTGTGACACCCACCACCACCTCTTGTTAGTAGTCTGTAGGATCATATTCTTGTGTGTTTCTATTGCTGCTAACCATGCCAGGATCACAAGCCGACGAGACTGACTGGGAGAACATGACGAATAAGGATTTGCATGATAAATTTCAGCAAATGATGAGTGGACAGGTGCAAGATGTGCTAAACAGATTTGAAGAGGCCATAGAGAAGATAGATGGCATGGAGAAGACGTTCGAAACAAAGCTCGATAACAAGTTTAATGAATTGCTCGTGCGTCTTCCACCACCACGACCCGCTGCACCTAACGCACCTCTCCAACAACAACAACAACAACAACGCATCCTTTCGAATCAGTATGGACGAGCGAAGCGTGTTCCTATTGAGGATGGCCAAACTTCTGGTGCTGCTGTTCATGTTGTTGATGCTTCTTTGGCCCCTGCTACTGCTGCTGCTGGTACCCAGGAGGATGATGAGTATGCGGGCGATTATGAGGATGAGGTTGATCAAAATCAGCACTACGTGCAGCCACCAGCACCACCACCACCAGGTCGACCTCAGGTATATATTCGTAATGGTAGGCCTGCACCACCACCTCAGGTACGAGATGATGTCCATATTCCTAAACTGAAATTGAATATTCCACCATTTGAGGGTAGATATGTTCCTGATATATATCTTACTTGGGAGTTAGAAACTGAACAACGTTTTACATGTTTACAATATCCCGAGGAGAGACGGGTTGCTGCTGTTGTTTGTACTTTCACTAGTTTTGCATGTGTATGGTGGTCTGAACATTGTAGATTATATCCTATTCCCGCTACTTGGGCTGCTTTGAAAACTGCTATGTGTACTCGTTGGGTTCCACCATATTATCAACGTGAATTGCTTCAAAAATTACAGCGCTTAAGACAAGGAAAAAATTCTGTAGAAGAATATTATCAGGAATTACAAACTGGCATGATTAGATGTGGTATTGTTGAGGAGAATGAAGCTATGCTTGCACGTTTTCTGGGTGGATTAAATAGAGAGATTCAAACCATTCTAGACTATAAGGAGTATACTAATATCACTCGTTTATTCCATCTTGCTTGTAAACCTGAACGTGAAGTGCAGGATCGACAGGCATTGGCCCGGACTAACTTTTCTGCAGGTCGACCTTCATCATGGACACCACGTGCATCATCTACTTCCACACGTTCTGCTACACCGGCGCCTCCGTCGGCTGCCACCTCCAACCGTGATACAATAAAGCAGGCACAATCACCACTATCTGCCAAGAGCACACCTTCTGGGCCTGCAAAGAGCTCTTCTTCATCCATGGCATCAACAGGGCAAACACATGATATTATTTGTCGACGTTGCAAGGGTGGAGGTCATTATGCGAGAGAATGCCCATCTAAGCGTGTGATGATTGTTACTGAGGATGGTGGGTATGAGTCCGCTAGTGACTATGATGAGGAGACTTTGGCTCTTATTACACGTGACGAACACGGTGGAGACGATTCTGATCATGAGACGCAATACATGGCTCCTGAAGATGCTGACAGGTATGAATGTTTAGTTGCTCAACGTGTTTTGAGTGTGCAGGTTACACAAGCTGAGCAAAATCAGAGGCATAATTTGTTCCATACAAAGGGAGTTGTGAAGGAACGTTCTGTTCGCGTGATCATAGTTGGAGGGAGTTGCAACAACTTGGCTAGCATGGAGATGGTGGAGAAGCTATCTCTCACCACAAGACCACATCCACATCCTTACTACATCCAATGGATCAACAACAGCGGCAAGGTAAAGGTAACACGTACTGTTCGTGTACATTTTAGTATCTCTACATATGCTGATTATGTTGATTGTGATGTGGTACCTATGCAAGCATGTTCCTTATTACTTGGTAGACCATGGCAATTTGATAAAAATTCTATTCACCATGGTGGAAACAATCAGTATACTCTTGTTCATAAGGATAAAAATATTACTTTGCTTCCTATGACTCCTGATTCCATTTTGAAAGATGATATTAATAGAGCTAATAAAGCAAAACAGGAGAAAACTAAGAGTGAAAATCAGATTGTGGCAAAAGAATTTGAGCAACAAATGCAGCCTAATAATAATAAACAATCTAGGCATTATTTTCATTCGAGGGCGTGCCTTCCTCTTTGCCTCCTGCTGTCACTAACATTTTGCAGGAGTTCGCTGACGTCTTTCCACAAGACGTGCCACCGGGATTACCACCTATTCGCGGGATTGAGCATCAAATTGACTTAATTCCCGGTGCATCATTACCCAACCGTGCACCATACCGTACCAATCCAGAGGAGACGAAGGAGATTATGCGTCAAGTACAAGAACTGCTCGACAAAGGTTATATACGCGAATCCCTTAGTCCTTGTGCTGTTCCTATCATTTTAGTGCCGAAAAAGGACGGTACGTCGCGTATGTGCGTTGATTGTAGAGGCATTAATAATATTACTATTCGTTATCGTCATCCTATTCCTAGGCTAGATGATATGCTTGATGAATTGAGTGGCTCTACAATATTCTCCAAAGTTGATTTGCGTAGTGGATACCATCAAATTTGTATGAAATTGGGAGATGAATGGAAAACAGCATTTAAAACTAAGTTTGGATTATATGAGTGGTTAGTCATGCCTTTTGGGTTAACTAATGCACCTAGTACTTTCATGAGGTTAATGAACGAAGTTTTACGTGCTTTCATTGGACGATTTGTGGTAGTTTACTTTGATGACATATTGATTTATAGCAAATCTTTGGAGGAACATTTGGAACATTTACGTGCTGTTTTTATTGCTCTACATGATGCACGTTTGTTTGGTAACCTTGGAAAGTGCACCTTTTGCACCGACCGAGTATCTTTTCTTGGCTATGTTGTTACTCCACAGGGAATTGAAGTTGATAAAGCCAAGATTGAAGCTATTGAGAGTTGGCCGCAGCCCAAAACGGTCACACAAGTGAGGAGTTTCCTTGGCCTTGCTGGATTCTATAGGCGTTTTGTGAGAGATTTCAGCACTATTGCTGCACCTCTCAATGAGCTTACAAAGAAAGATGTGCCTTTTCTGTGGGGTACCGCACAGGAAGAAGCCTTTACGGTATTGAAAGATAAGTTGACACATGCTCCTTTACTCCAACTTCCTGATTTTAATAAGACTTTTGAGCTTGAATGTGATGCTAGTGGAATTGGATTAGGAGGTGTGTTATTACAAGATGGCAAACCTGTTGCATACTTTTCTGAAAAATTGAGTGGGCCTAGTCTGAATTATTCTACTTACGATAAAGAATTATATGCTCTTGTTCGGACTTTAGAAACATGGCAACATTATTTATGGCCCAAAGAATTTGTTATACATTCTGATCATGAATCTTTGAAACATATTAAAAGTCAAGCTAAACTGAATCGTAGACATGCTAAATGGGTTGAATTTATTGAGATTTTCCCTTATGTCATTAAACACAAGAAGGGAAAAGAAAATGTTATTGCTGATGCATTGTCTCGTCGCTATACTATGCTTTCACAACTTGACTTCAAAATATTTGGTTTGGAGACCATCAAAGATCAATATGTGCATGATGCTGATTTTAAAGATGTAATGCAGAATTGTAAAGAAGGAAGAATGTGGAACAAGTTTGTCGTTAATGATGGATTTGTGTTTCGTGCTAACAAGCTATGCATTCCAGCTAGCTCCGTTCGTCTTTTGTTGTTGCAGGAGGCGCATGGAGGAGGATTAATGGGACACTTTGGCGTGAAGAAGATGGAAGACGTACTTGCTACACATTTCTTTTGGCCAAAGATGAGACGGGATGTTGAGCGTTTTATTGCTCGATGCATTACATGTCAAAAAGCTAAGTCACGACTCAATCCTCATGGTTTATATATGCCTTTGCCTGTACCTAGTGTTCCTTGGGAGGATATATCTATGGACTTTGTTTTAGGTTTACCTCGAACGAAGAAGGGGTGGGATAGCATATTTGTTGTCGTGGATAAATTCTCGAAAATGGCACACTTTATACCATGTCATAAAAGCGATGATGCTGTTAATGTTGATGATTTGTTCTTTCGTGAAATTATTCGCTTGCATGGTGTGCCAAATACTATTGTTTCAGATCGTGATACTAAATTTCTTAGCCACTTTTGGAGATGTTTATGGGCTAAGTTGGGGACTAAACTGCTTTTTAGTACTACTTGTCACCCCCAAACTGATGGACAAACTAAAGTAGTCAATAGAACGTTGTCTACTATGCTTAGGGCTGTTTTGAAGAATAATAAGAAAATGTGGGAGGAATGCTTGCCTCATATTGAATTTGCTTATAATCGTTCATTGCATTCTACTATTAAGATGTGCCCTTTTGAAGTTGTGTATGGTTTCCTACCTCGTGCACCTATTGATTTGTTGCCTCTTCCATCTTCGGAGAAGGTCAATTTTGATGCTAAACAACGTGCAGAATTGATTTTAAAAATGCATGAGTTAACTAAGGAAAACATTGAGCGTATGAATGCTAAATATAAACTTGCTGGAGATAAGGGTAGAAAACATGTTGTGTTTGCACCTAGAGATCTTGTTTGGTTACATTTGCGTAAGGATAGATTTCCTGATTTGCGCAAATCAAAGCTAATGCCACGTGCTGGTGGTCCCTTTAAGGTGTTAGAGAAAATAAATGATAATGCATATAAACTTGAGCTGCCTGCAGATTTTGGGGTTAGTCCCACTTTTAACATTGCAGATTTGAAGCCTTATTTGGGTGAGGAAGATGAGCTTCCGTCGAGGACGACTTCATTTCAAGAAGGGGAGGATGATGAGGACATCAATACCATTGTTACACCCACAGCCCCTACTGCTACATATACGGGACCAATTACTAGAGCTCGCGCACGCCAATTAAATTATCAGGTACTTTCGTTTCTTGGTAATGATTCTAATGTTCATGAGAATATGATGCTGCCTAAATTGGATACATTTGTTTTGCTTACAAATGAAGGGCCTAGCTTGGAGAAGGATGAACATTGGAGCAAGAACAAGCATGGAGATGATGCCATGCGCAAGGGGAACAAGAACGGAGTTACAAGTGATGATTTCAGGACTTTGAAGCCACCATAATGGGTGCATGAAGCCTTGGACGAAATATACAAGATGCCACTTCATAAATTTCGTCCCGAGGCTATTATAGGTGCTGCGTCACCTTTTTATTGGGCCAGGCCCATGTAATTTCGAAATACATAAGTATAGGCTATTTTTAGAGTCCGTATGTGTGGGGAAACAAGAGATAGGGTTGATTTCGGACCCCTCCACCAAGGGCCACGAAGTTCCCCCTCTCTTCCTCCATATATGCAGCCCTTAGGGCACCGTTTAGACTTTGGGTTTTGTTTAGATTAAAAGTTCGCCATAGCTGCAACTTCGCGTACTTCGTTTGTGTTCAACGACCAGACAAAGGCGTCACAGAACCCCACCTTGATCAATAAAGCTTTCATCTTATATTCGCAATATCCAGATTGCAATCTTAGTTTCTTGCTTGTTCTTCGTTTGCTCGCAGGAAACAGACCCTCGTGGTCAGGTTGATCGTGCTCCGGCGTGGTCAATAACCTCTCGGAGTTGGTTTAGCGATTGCTAAGGCGCGACGTCCTCGCATGTTCGTAGTCGGATCGTCAAAGTCGACTTCCACCAAAGCGATATCCATCATCTCATCGAAAGACGGGACACCTTTGCCTCTATCATCCATGCGCCTCCTGCAACAACAAAAGACGAATGGAGCTAGCTGGAATGCATAGCTTGTTAGCACGGAACACAAATCCATCATTAACGACGAACTTGTTCCATGTTCTTCCTTCTTTACAATTCTACAATACATCTTTAAAATCAGCATCATGCACATACTGATCTTTGATGGTCTCCAAACCAAATATTTTGAAGTCAAGTTGTGAAAGCATAGTATAGCGACAAGACAATGCATCAGCAATAACATTTTCTTTACCCTTCTTGTGTTTAATGACATAAGGGAAAGTCTCAATGAATTCAACCCATTTAGCATGTCTACGATTCAGTTTAGCTTGACTTGTAATATGTTTCAAAGATTCATGATCAGAATGTATAACAAATTCTTTGGGCCATAAATAACGTTGCCATGTTTCTAAAGTCCGAACAAGAGCATATATTTCTTTATCATAAGTAGAATAATTCAGACTAGGCCCACTCAATTTTTCAGAAAAGTATGCAACAGGTTTGCCATCTTGTAATAACACACCTCCTAATCCAATTCCACTAGCATCACATTCAAGCTCAAAAGTCTTATTAAAATCAGGAAGTTGGAGTAAAGGAGCATGTGTTAACTTATCTTTCAATACCGTGAAGGCTTCTTCCTGTGCGGTACCCCAAACAAAAGGCACATCCTTCTTTGTAAGCTTGTTGAGAGGTGCAGCAATGGTGCTGAAATCTCTCACAAAACGCCTATAGAATCCAGCGAGGCCAAGAAAACTCCTCACTTGTGTGACTGTTTTGGGCTACGGCAAACTCTCAATAGCTTCAATCTTGGCTTTGTCAACTTCGATTCCCTGTGGAGTAACAACATAGCCAAGAAAAGATACTCGCTCGGTGCAAAAGGTGCACTTCCCAGGGTTACCAAACAAACGTGCATCACGTAGAGCAATAAAAACAGCACGTGAATGTTCCAAATGTTCTTCCAAAGATCTGCTATAAATCAATATTTCATCAAAGTAAACTACCACAAATCGTCCAATGAAAGCACGTAAAACTTTGTTCATTAATCTCATGAAAGTACTAGGTGCATTAGTTAACCCAAAAGGCATGACTAACCACTCATATAATCCAAACTTAGTTTTAAATGTTGTTTTCCATTCATCTCCCAATTTCATACGAATTAGATGGTATCCACTACACAAATCAACTTTGGAGAATATTGTAGAGCCACTCAATTCATCAAGCATATCATCTAGCCTGGGAATAGGATGACGATAACGAATAGTAATATTGTTAATGCCTCTACGATCAACACACATACGTGATGTACCATCCTTTTTCGGCACTAGAATAATAGGAACAGCACAAGGACTAAGGGATTCTCGTATATAACCTTTGTCGAGCAGCTCCTGTACTTGACGCATAATCTCCTTCGTCTCCTCTGGATTGGTACGGTATGGTGCACGGTTGGGTAATGATGCACCGGGAATTAAGTCAATCTGATGCTCAATCCCTCGAATGGGAGGTAATCCCGGTGGCACGTCTTGTGGAAAGACGTCAGCGAACTCCTGCAAAATGTTAGTGACAACAGGAGGCAAAGAGGAAGGCACGTCCTCGAATGAAAATAATGCCTCTTTGCACACAAAAGCATAGCAAACAGATTTGCTGAAATCTAGCTCATCAATATCAGATTTAGTGGCAAGTAAACATGCACTTTTCAATTTCAGAAGCAACACTAGATGGTTTACTATTAGGCTTCATTTGTTGCTCAAATTCTTTTGCAACAATCTGATTTTCACTCTTATTTTTCTCCTGTTTTGCTTTATTAGGTCTATTAATATCATCTTTCAAAATGGAATCAGGAGTCATAGGAAGCAAAGTAATATTTTTATCCTTATGAACAAGAGTATACTGATTGTTTCTACCATGGTGTACAGAATTTTTATCAAATTGCCATGGTCGACCAAGTAATAAGGAACATGCTTGCATAGGTACCACATCACAATCAACATAATCCGCATATGTAGAGATACTAAAATGCACACGAACAGTACGTGTTACCTTAACATTGCCGCTGTTGTTGAACCATTGGATGTAGTAAGGATGTAGATGTGGTCTTGTGGTGAGAGATAGCTTCTCCACCATCTCCATGCTAGCCAAGTTGTTGCAGCTCCCTCCGTCTATGATGACGCGCACAGAACGTTCCTTCACAACGCCCTTTGTATGGAACAAATCGTGCCTCTGATTTTGCTCAGCTTGTGTGACCTGCACACTCAAAACACGTTGAGCAACTAAACATTCATACCTGTCAGCGTCTTCAGGAGCCATGTATTGCATCTGATGATCAGAATCATCTCCACCATGTTCTTCACGTGTAATAAGAGTCAAAGTCTCCTCATCATAGTCACTAGCGGACTCATACCCACCATCCTCAGTAGCAATCATCACACGCTGAGATTTGCATTCTCTTGCATAATGACCTCTTCCCTTACAATGACGACAAATAATATCACTTGTGTGCCCTGTTGATGCCATGGAAGAAGAAGAACTCTGTGGAGGCCCGGCAGGTGTGCTCTTGGCAGATAATGGTGGTTGTGCCTGCTTTCTTGTATCCCGGCTGGAGGTGGCACCTGATGGAGGTGCTGGTGCAGTTGAAGTAGAAGATGCACGCGATGTCCATGATGAAGGTCGGCCTGCAGAAAAGTTAGTTCGCGCCAATGCTTGTCGATCCTGCACTTCACGTTCAGCTTTACAAGCAAGATGGAATAAACGAGTGATATTAGTATACTCCTTATACTCTAGAATGGTCTGAATCTCTCTATTTAATCCACCTATAAAACGTGCAAGCGTAGCTTCATTCTCCTCAACAATACCACATCTAATCATGCCAGTTTGTAATTCCTGATAATATTCTTCTACAGAATTTTTCCCTTGTCTTAAGCGCTGCAATTTTTGAAGCAATTCACGTTGATAATATGGTGGAACCCAACGAGTACGCATAGCAGTTTTCAAAGCAGCCCAAGTAGTTGGAATAGGATATAATCTACAATGTTCAGACCACCATACACATGCAAAACTAGTGAAAGCACAAATAGCAGCGGCAACCCGTCTCTCCTCAGGATATTGTAAACATGTAAATCGTTGTTCAGTTTCTAACTCCCAAGTAAGATATATATCAGGAACATATCTACCCTCAAATGGTGGAATATTCAATTTCAGTTTAGGAAGATGACCATGATCTCGTACCTGAGGGAGAGCCCTACCATTGTGATTATTTGCATATGGACAACCTGGTGGTTGTGGTGCAGGTGGTTGCACGTAGTTCTTATTTTGATCAACCTCATCCTCGTAATCTCCCACATAATCATCCTCCTCCGCATCAGCAGCAGAAGCCACAGAAGTATCAACAGCAGCACCAACAGTTTGGCCAAACGCAAGAGGGACACGGCTCGCTCGGCGGAGGGCTGTTTCGCGACATGGAGGTAGTCATTGTTGTTGTTGTAGAGGTGCGTTAGCTGCAGCCGGCAGTGGTTGTGGAAAATGCGCGAGCAATTCATTAAACTTGCTATCAAGCTTTGTTTCGAACGTCTTCTCAATGCCATCTATCTTCTCCATGGCCTCGTCAAATCTGTTTAGCACATCTTGCACCTGTCCACTCATCATTTGCTGAAATTTATCATGTAGTTGTTTGTTCGTCAGGTTCTCCCAATCAGTCTCATCGGCTTGTGATCCTACCATGGTTAGCAGCAAATATAAACACACAAGAATATGATCCTACAGACTACTAAGAAGTGGTGGTGGTGTATCACAAACCCGTCAAGCAAATCTCAAATTCTTACCAGTTCTTACCCAGCAGCAAGTGGTGATCGGCAACCGTTGTAGTCAAAACTCTCAAAGCTTGGATAGAGCGATTACTAGGGAGAGTCAAACGCACGACGTAGATGTATGTGGAGCTGGGAAGGCTTATAATATGTTAGCAAAAAAGGGTCAGCGATAATCAATTCAGAGATGCAAAGTTGAATAAACGCTCAACGACGGTACTATGCTGGTCCTAGGCTAGATTGTGCAAGAGACGCGAGCCTAGAACACTAACAAAATCACGACGCTGCACGGAAACAAGGGAGAAGCAAACTCTGAAAAAAAATCACACTTTTTTTTGCGCTCTCTTTTTTTCGCTCCTTTTTTTCGAAAATCACTATAATGGCGAGTGTCTCAAAACTCTTCCCAAGTCAAGATAACAGGATAGGCACGAAATTTATTTCGACCAAAAAAAAATTTGACTGCCTGGACCCAAAAACTAGAAACGGGTCAAAAAAACTTTCTATAACGGCGACTGTCTCAATATGCTTAGAAACACCTAAAAGTAGGATAGCCAGAAATTTTTTTGTCAAGTGCGTTTTTGGAAAATTTTGGGCCTAAACGGAGGGTGGTTTCCAGACTCTTTTTTTTCGAAACCTACTCAGGCAAGGAAACACGAAACGGAAATTAGATGGAACTCGAAAACAAACCTAATATGCAAGGAACTCGGATTGGTGGTGGTATATTGCAGCGATGGTGGTAGCGGTGGTAGTATATGGATATGGATCGGTGGTGGTATATGGATACGGATTGGTGATGGTATATGGATACGGATTCGGAGCGGTGGTGGCAGGGGCAATGATGATGGTGCGGTGGCGGCGTGACAACTTATGACCAGAACTCGAAACCCTAAAAGACTAGACGCTAAGACCAGCAACTTGACGCGATGATGCAACAGCAAATTCAACAAAGCCAAATACTGAAAAGACTATGCAAAGGCTCAGACTGGTTCGGATAGGATGAACTAACCCTAATTTTTTTTGGCTTTTTCGTGGACTATAGGTATGAAGAATAGACTCGATCTAAACTAAGATAAACTGTAAAATCTCACCGAGCAACCTGGAAATCAGATACCACTTGATAGAGGCAAAGGTGTCCCGTCTTTCGATGAGATGGTGGCTATCGTTTTGGAGGAAGTCGACTTTGACGATCCGACTACGAACGTGCGAGGACATCGCGCCTTAGCAATCGCTAAACCAACTCCAAGAGGTTATTGACCACGCCGGAGCACGATCAACCTGACCACGAAGGTCTGTTTCCTGCAGGCAAACGAAGAACAAGCAAGAAACTAAGATTGCAATCTGGATATTGCGAATATAAGAGGAAAGTTTTATTGATCAAGGTGGGGTTCTGTGACGCCTTTGTCTGGTCGTTGAACACAAACGAAGTACGGGAAGTTGCAGCTATGACGAACTTTAATCTAAACAAAACCCAAAGTCTAAACGATGCCCTAAGGGATGTATATATGGAGGAAGAGGGGGGAATTTCGTGGCCCTTGGTGGAGGGGTCCGAAATCAACCCTATCTCTTGTTTCCCCACACATACTGATGAGGACATGACTACCTTGGATATGACCAAAAATATTGCATATATGCATATTTGTCAGGTGATTTCTAGTGCAAACTATTCAATAATCTATTTATGTTATCCAGAACAAAAATACTTCACACACTTTTGTGTTTTGTCTAATTGCAGGTGTATGGGACATTTGTACAATCCACATATGAAGATAAGGAAGAAATAGATGTTTATTTGCTGTCCAAAAAGTTCTCTCACGTCACTTTTGGCCCAAGAGAAGATAGAGTCCAAGTCTCTCACGTTCTGGATTCAGATTCGGACTGCACAGACGTACCTGACTCAAAACGCACACAAGTTTTTCATACGGACTCCGAATTGGGTGATTCTTTTTTTGTTGGAAACTAGATTTCGTGCACTTTCCAACCCAATTGGAATCACCTTCAAATTCGTCCGGAGCATTGAGTTGTGGACGAAACAATCTGATGCTGCAGCAGAATCCGAGTCAAACTACAAGTCCAAAGGTGTTACATCACCTCCACTTGGGCCCATTGGCCTTGTACGACCTAGATTTAGTTTTAGGCTGCCTTGGGACGTCCTCCCACCTCCTTGGCCGCCACCCCTTGCTCATATTGATGAGGAGATCAATACCATTGTTACACCCACAGCCCCTACTGCTACATATACTGGACCAATTACTAGAGCTCGCGCACGCCAATTAAATTATCAGGTACTTTCGTTTCTTGGTAATGATTCTAATGTTCATGAGAATATGATGCTGCCTAAATTGGATACATTTGTTTTGCTTACAAATGAAGGGCCTAGCTTGGAGAAGGATGGACATTGGAGCAAGAGCAAGCATGGAGATGATGCCATGCGCAAGGGGAACCAGAACGGAGATACAAGTGATGATTTCAGGACTTTGAAGCCACCATAAGAGTGCATGAAGCCTTGGACGAAATATACAAGATGCCACTTCATAAATTTCGTCCAGAGGCTATTATAGGTGCTGCGTCACCTTATTATTGGGCCAGGCCCATGTAATTTCGAAATACATAAGTATAGGCTATTTTTAGAGTCCGTATGTGTGGGGAAACAAGAGATAGGGTTGATTTCGGACCCCTCCACCAAGGGCCACGAAATTCCCCCCCCCCCCCTCTTCCTCCATATATACAGCCCTTAGGGCGTCGTTTAGACTTTGGGTTTTGTTTAGATTAAAAGTTCGCCATAGCTGCAACTTCGCGTACTTCGTTTGTGTTCAACGACCAGACAAAGGCGTCACAGAACCCCACCTTGATCAATAAAGCTTTCATCTTATATTCGCAATATCCAGATTGCAATCTCAGTTTCTTGCTTGTTCTTCGTTTGCTCGCAGGAAACAGACCCTCGTGGTCAGGTTGATCGTGCTCCGGCGTGGTCAATAACCTCTCGGAGTTGGTTTAGCGATTGCTAAGGCGCGACGTCCTCGCACGTTCGTAGTCGGATCGTCAAAGTCGACTTCCACCAAAGCGAAATCCATCATCTCATCGAAAGACGGGACACCTTTGCCTCTATCAAGTGGTATCAGATTTCCAGGTTGCTCGGTGAGATTTTCCAGTTTTTCGTAGTTTAGATCGAGTCTGTTCTTCATACCTATAGTCCACGAAAAAGCCACAAAAAAAATTAGGGTTAGTTCATCATATCCGAACCAATCTGAGCCTCTGCATAATCTTTTTAGGGTTTTGCTTTGTTGAATTTGCGGTTGCATCGTCGGTCTAGTTGCTGGTCTTAGAGTCTAGTCTTTTAGAGTTTCGAGTTCTGGTCATAAGTTGTCACGCCGCCGCCGCACCATCATCATCGCCCCTGCCATCTACCACCACCGCTCCGAATCCGTATCCATATACCACCACCAATCCGTGTCCATATACCACCACCGATCCATATCCATATACTACCACCGCTACCACCACCGCTGCCATATACCACAACCATATATCCACCACCAATCCGAGTTCCTTGCTTATTAGGTTTGTTTTCGGGATCCATCTATTTTCTGATTCGTGTTTCCTTGCCGGAGTAGGTTTCGGAAAAAAAAAAGAGAGTCTGGAAACCACGCTCCGTTTAGGCCCAAAATTTTTCAAAAACGCATTTTTCGAAAAAATTTCTGGCTATCCTATTTTTAGGTGTTTCTGAGTGTTTTGAGACAGGTGCCATTATAGGAAGTTTTTTTTGACCCGTTTCCAGTTTTTGGGTCCGGGCAGTCGAAAAAACGAAAAAAAAATTGGTCGAAAAAATTTCGTGCCCATCCTGTCAGTTTGACCTAGAGTTTTGAGACACTCGCCATTATAGTGATTTTTCGCAAAAAAAAAAAAGAGCAGCGCAAAAAAAAAAAGAGCGCCAAAAAAAAAAAAGAAGAGCGAAAAAAAAAATCCAGAGTGTGCTTTTCCCTTGTTTACGTGCAGCGCCGTGATTTTGTTAGTGTTCTAGGCTCGCGTCTCTAGCACGGTCTAGCCTAGGACCAGCACAGTACCGTCGTTGAGCGTTTATTCAACTTTGCATCTCTGAATTGATTATTGCTGACCCTTTTTGCTACCATATTATAAGCCTTCCCAGCTCCACATACATCTACGTCGTGCGTTGGACTCTCCCTGGTAATCGCTCTATCCAAGCTTTGAGAGTTTTGACTACAACGGTTGCCGATCACCGCCTGCTGCTGGGTAAGAACTGGTAAGAATTTGAGATTTGCTTGACGGGTTTGTGATACACCACCACCACTTCTTAGTACTCTGTAGGATCATATTCTTCTGTGTTTCTATTTGCTGCTAACCATGGTAGGATCACAAGCCGATGAGACTGATTGGGAGAACCTGACGAACAAACAGCTACATGATAAATTTCAGCAACTGATGAGTGGACAGGTGCAAGATGTGCTAAACAGATTTGACGAGGCCATGGAGAAGATAGATGGCATTGAGAAGACGTTTGAAACAAACCTTGATAGCAAGTTTGATGAATTGCTCGCGCGTTTTCCACAACCACCGCCGGCTGCACCTATCGCACCTCTGCAACGACAACAACAACGCCCCCTTCCGAATCAGTATGGACGAGCTCAGCGTGTTCCTATTGAGCTAGGACAAAATTCTGGTGCCGCTGCTACTGCTGTTGGTGCTTCTTTGGCTCCTGCTACTACTGCTGCTGGTACCGAGGAGGATGATTATGTGGGAGATTACGAGGATGAGGTTGATCAACATCAGAACTACGTGCAACCACCAGCACCACAACCACCAGGTCGTCCACATGCAAATAATGGCAATGTTAGGGCTCCCCCTCAGGTACGAGATCATGACCATCTCCCTAAACTGAAATTGAATATTCCACCATTTGAGGGTAGATATGTTCCTGATATATATCTTACTTTGGAGTTAGAAACTGAACAACGATTTACATGTTTACAATATCCTGAGGAGAGACGTGTTCCTGCTGCTGTTTGTGCTTTCACTAGCTTTGCATGTGTTTGGTGGTCTGAGCATTGTAGATTATATCCTGTTCCAGCTACTTGGGCTGCTTTGAAAACTGCTATGCGTACTCGTTGGGTTCCACCATATTATCAACGTGAATTACTTCAAAAATTGCAGCGCTTAAGACAAGGAAAAAATTCTGTAGAAGAATATTATCAGGAATTACAAACTGGCTTGATTAGATGTGGTATTGTTGAGGAGAATGAAGCTATGCTTGCACGTTTTCTGGGTGGATTAAATAGAGATATTCAGACCATTCTAGACTATAAGGATTATAATAATATCACTCGTTTATTCCATCTTGCTTGTAAAGCTGAACGTGAAGTGCAGGATCGACAGGCATTGGTGCGCACTAACTTTTCTGCAGGTCGACCTTCATCATGGACACCACGTGCATCATCTACTTCCACTGCACCATCACCTCTTTCAGGTGCCACCTCCAACCGTGATACAAGAAAGCAGGCACAACCATCACTATCTGCCAAGAGCACACCTGCCGGGCCTGCACAGAGCTCTTCTTCTTCCATGGCGTCAACAGGGCACACAAGTGATATTATTTGTCGTCGTTGTAAGGGAAGAGGACATTTTGCGAGAGAATGCAAATCTCAGCGTGTGATGATTGCTACTGAGGATGGTGGATATGAGTCCGCTAGTGACTATGACGAGGAGACTTTGGCTCTTATTACACATGAAGAACATGGTGGAGATGATTCTGATCATGAGACGCAATACATGGCTCCTGAAGATGCTGACAGGTATGAATGTTTAGTTGCTCAACGTGTTTTGAGTGTGCAGGTCACACAAGCTGAGCAAAATCAGAGGCACAATTTGTTCCATACCAAGGGAGTTGTGAAGGAACGTTCTGTGCGCGTCATCATAGACGGAGGTAGCTGCAACAACTTGGCTAGCATGGAGATGGTGGAGAAGCTTTCTCTCACCACAAGACCACATCCACATCCTTACTACATCCAATGGTTCAACGACAGCGGCAAGGTTAAGGTAACACGTACTGTTCGTGTGCATTTTAGTATCTCTACATATGCTGATTATGTTGATTGTGATGTGGTACCTATGCAAGCATGTTCCTTATTACTTGGTAGACCATGGCAATTTGATAAAAATGTTGTACACCATGGTAGAAACAATCATTATACTCTTGTTCATAAGGATAAAAATATTACTTTGCTTACTATGACTCCTGATTCTATTTTGAAAGATGATATTAATAGAGCTAATAAAGCAAAACAGGAGAAGAATAAGAGTGAAAATCAGATTGTGGCAAAAGAATTTGAGCAACAAATGAAGCCTAATAATAAACCATCTAGTGTTGCTTCTGAAATTAAATTGAAAAGTGCATGTTTATTTGCCACCAAATCTGATATTGATGAGCTAGATTTCAGCAAATCTGTTTGCTATGCTTTTGTGTGCAAAGAGGCATTATTTTCATTCGAGGACGTGCCTTCCTCTTTGCCCCCTGCTGTCACTAACATTATGCAGGAGTTCGCTGACGTCTTTCCACAAGACGTGCCACCGGGATTACCACCCATTCGAGGGATTGAGCATCAAATTGACTTAATTCCCGGTGCATCGCTACCCAACCGTGCACCATACCGTACCAATCCAGAGGAGACGAAGGAGATTATGCGTCAAGTACAGGAGCTACTCGACAAAGGTTATATACGCGAATCTCTTAGTCCTTGTGCTGTTCCTATTATCCTAGTGCCTAAAAAGGATGGTACGTCACGTATGTGTGTTGATTTTAGAGGCATTAATAATATTACTATTCGTTATCGTCATCCTATTCCTAGGCTAGATGATATGCTTGATGAATTGAGTGGCTCTACAATATTCTCCAAAGTTGATTTGCGTAGTGGATACCATCAAATTCGTATGAAATTGGGTGATGAATGGAAAACAGCATTTAAAACTAAGTTTGGTTTATATGAGTGGTTAGTCATGCCTTTTGGGTTAACTAATGCACCTAGTACTTTCATGAGATTAATGAACGAAGTTTTACGTGTTTTCATTGGACGATTTGTGGTAGTCTATTTTGATGATATACTGATTTATAGCAAATCTTTGGAAGAACATTTGGAACATTTACGTGCTGTTTTTATTGCTCTACGTGATGCACGTTTGTTTGGTAACCTTGGGAAGTGCACCTTTTGCACCGACCGAGTATCTTTTCTTGGCTATGTTGTTACTCCATAGGGAATTGAAGTTGATAAAGCCAAGATTGAAGCTATTGAGAGTTGGCCGCAGCCCAAAACGGTCACACAAGTGAGGAGTTTTCTTGGCCTCGCTGGATTCTATAGGCGTTTTGTGAGAGATTTCAGCACCATTGCTGCACCTCTCAATGAGCTTACAAAGAAAGATGTGCCTTTTATTTGGGGTACCGCATAGGAAGAAGCCTTCACGGTATTGAAAGATAAGTTGACACATGCTCCTTTACTCCAACTTCCTGATTTTAATAAGACTTTTGAGCTTGAATGTGATGCTAGTGGAATTGGATTAGGAGGTGTGTTATTACAAGATGGCAAACCCGTTGCATACTTTTCTGAAAAATTGAGTGGGCCTAGTCTGAATTATTCTACTTATGATAAAGAATTATATGCTCTTGTTCGGACTTTAGAAACATGGCAACATTATTTATGGCCCAAAGAATTTGTTATACATTCTGATCATGAATCTTTGAAACATATTAAAAGTCAAGCTAAACTGAATCGTAGACATGCTAAATGGGTTGAATTTATTGAGACTTTCCCTTATGTCATTAAACACAAGAAGGGAAAAGAAAATGTTATTGCTGATGCATTGTCTCGTCGCTATACTATGCTTTCACAACTTGACTTCAAAATATTTGGTTTGGAGACCATCAAAGATCAATATGTGCATGATGCTGATTTTAAAGATGTAATGCAGAATTGTAAAGAAGGAAGAATGTGGAACAAGTTTGTCGTTAATGATGGATTTGTGTTTCGTGCTAACAAGCTATGCATTCCAGCTAGCTCCGTTCGTCTTTTGTTGTTGCAGGAGGCGCATGGAGGAGGATTAATGGGACACTTTGGCGTGAAGAAGACAGAGGACGTACTTGCTACACATTTCTTTTGGCCAAAGATGAGACGGGATGTTGAGCGTTTTATTGCTCGCTGCACTACATGTCAAAAAGCTAAGTCACGACTCAATCCTCATGGTTTATATATGCCTTTGCCTGTACCTAGTGTTCCTTGGGAGGATATATCTATGGACTTTGTTTTAGGTTTACCTCGAACAAAGAAGGGGAGGGATAGCATATTTGTTGTCGTGGATAGATTCTCGAAAATGGCACACTTTATACCATGTCATAAAAGCGATGATGCTGTTAATGTTGCTGATTTGTTCTTTCGTGAAATTATTCGCTTGCATGGTGTGCCAAATACTATTGTTTCAGATCGTGATACTAAATTTCTTAGCCACTTTTGGAGATGTTTATGGGCTAAGTTGGGGACTAAACTGCTTTTTAGTACTACTTGTCACCCCCAAACTGATGGACAAACTGAAGTAGTCAATAGAACATTGTCTACTATGCTTAGGGCTGTTTTGAAGAATAATAAGAAAATGTGGGACGAATGCTTGCCTCATATTGAATTTGCTTATAATCGTTCATTGCATTCTACTACTAAGATGTGCCCTTTTGAAGTTGTGTATGGTTTCCTACCTCGTGCACCTATTGATTTGTTGCCTCTTCCATCTTCGGAGAAGGTTAATTTTGATGCTAAAGAACGTGCTGAATTGATTTTAAAAATGCATGAGTTAACTAAGGAAAACATTGAGCGTATGAATGCTAAATATAAACTTGCTGGAGATAAGGGTAGAAAACATGTTGTGTTTGCACCTGGAGATCTTGTTTGGTTACATTTGCGTAAGGATAGATTTCCTGATTTGCGCAAATCAAAGCTAATGCCACGTGCTGCTGGTCCCTTTAAGGTGTTGGAGAAAGTAAATGATAATGCATATAAACTTGAGCTGCCTGCAGATTTTGGGGTTAGTCCCACTTTTAACATTGCAGATTTGAAGCCGTATTTGGGCGAGGAAGATGAGCTTCCGTCGAGGACGACTTCATTTCAAGAAGGGGAGGATGATGAGGACATCAATACCATTGTTACACCCACAGCCCCTACTGCTACATATACTGGACCAATTACTAGAGCTCGCGCACGCCAATTAAATTATCAGGTACTTTCGTTTCTTGGTAATGATTCTAATGTTCATGAGAATATGATGCTGCCTAAATTGGATACATTTGTTTTGCTTACAAATGAAGGGCCTAGCTTGGAGAAGGATGGACATTGGAGCAAGAGCAAGCATGGAGATGATGCCATGCGCAAGGGGAACCAGAACGGAGTTACAAGTGATGATTTCAGGACTTTGAAGCCACCATAAGAGTGCATGAAGCCTTGGATGAAATATACAAGATGCCACTTCATAAATTTCGTCCAGAGGCTATTATAGGTGCTACGTCACCTTATTATTGGGCCAGGCCCATGTAATTTCGAAATACATAAGTATAGGCTATTTTTAGAGTCCGTATGTGTGGGGAAACAAGAGATAGGGTTGATTTCGGACCCCTCCACCAAGGGCCACGAAATTCCCCCCCCCCCCCCCTCTTCCTCCATATATACAGCCCTTAGGGCGTCGTTTAGACTTTGGGTTTTGTTTAGATTAAAAGTTCGCCATAGCTGCAACTTCGCGTACTTCGTTTGTGTTCAACGACCAGACAAAGGCGTCACAGAACCCCACCTTGATCAATAGAGCTTTCATCTTATATTCGCAATATCCAGATTGCAATCTCAGTTTCTTGCTTGTTCTTCGTTTGCTCGCAGGAAACAGACCCTCGTGGTCAGGTTGATCATGCTCCGGCGTGGTCAATAACCTCTCGGAGTTGGTTTAGCGATTGCTAAGGCGCGACGTCCTCGCACGTTCGTAGTCGGATCGTCAAAGTCGACTTCCACCAAAGCGAAATCCATCATCTCATCGAAAGACGGGACACCTTTGCCTCTATCACCTATATAAGTAGATCCATCTAGTAGCTTTTCCGGGGGATTTGTTTAGTTAAAAGTTAGCCATTGCAACTTCGTGTACTTCGTTTGTGTCCAACGACCAGACCAAGACCGCTTACGGATCCCCACCTTTATCAATACTTCATATATACTCGCAATATTCAGATTGCTTTTGATGAGGACATCAATACCATTGTTACACCCACAGCCCCTACTACTACATATACTGGACCAATTACTAGAGCTCGCGCACGCCAATTAAATTATCAGGTACTTTCGTTTCTTGGTAATGATTCTAATGTTCATGAGAATATGATGCTGCCTAAATTGGATACATTTGTTTTGCTTACAAATGAAGGGCCTAGCTTGGAGAAGGATGGACATTGGAGCAAGAGCAAGCATGGAGATGATGCCATGCGCAAGGGGAACCAGAACGGAGTTACAAGTGATGATTTCAGGACTTTGAAGCCACCATAAGAGTGCATGAAGCCTTGGACGAAATATACAAGATGCCACTTCATAAATTTCGTCCAGAGGCTATTATAGGTGCTGCGTCACCTTTTTATTGGGCCAGGCCCATGTAATTTCGAAATACATAAGTATAGGCTATTTTTAGAGTCCGTATGTGTGGGGAAACAAGAGATAGGGTTGATTTCGGACCCCTCCACCAAGGGCCACGAAATTCCCCTCTCTTCCTCCATATATACAGCCCTTAGGGCACCGTTTAGACTTTGGGTTTTGTTTAGATTAAAAGTTCGCCATAGCTGCAACTTCGCGTACTTCGTTTGTGTTCAACGACCAGACAAAGGCGTCACAGAACCCCACATTGATCAATAAAGCTTTCATCTTATATTCGCAATATCCAGATTGCAATCTTAGTTTCTTGCTTGTTCTTCGTTTGCTCGCAGGAAACAGACCCTCGTGGTCAGGTTGATCGTGCTCCGGCGTGGTCAATAACCTCTCGGAGTTGGTTTAGCGATTGCTAAGGCGCGACGTCCTCGCACGTTCGTAGTCGGATCGTCAAAGTCGACTTCCACCAAAGCGATTTCCATCATCTCATCGAAAGACGGGACACCTTTGCCTCTATCAAGTGGTATCAGATTTCCAGGTTGCTCGGTGAGATTTTCCAGTTTTTCGTAGTTTAGATCGAGTCTGTTCTTCATACCTATAGTCCACGAAAAAGCCACAAAAAAAATTAGGGTTAGTTCATCATATCCGAACCAATCTGAGCCTTTGCATAATCTTTTTAGGGTTTTGCTTTGTTGAATTTGCGGTTGCATCGTCGGTCTAGTTGCTGGTCTTAGAGTCTAGTCTTTTAGAGTTTCGAGTTCTGGTCATAAGTTGTCACGCCGCCGCCGCACCATCATCATCGCCCCTGCCATCTACCACCACCACTCCGAATCCGTATCCATATACCACCACCAATCCGTGTCCATATACCACCACCGATCCATATCCATATACTACCACCGCTTCCACCACCGCTGCCATATACCACAACCATATATCCACCACCAATCCGAGTTCCTTGCTTATTAGGTTTGTTTTAGGGATCCATCTAGTTTCCGATTCGTGTTTCCTTGCCGGAGTAGGTTTCGGAAAAAAAAAAAAAGAAGAGTCTGGAAACCACGCTCCGTTTAGGCCCAAAATTTTTCGAAAACGCATTTTTCGAAAAAATTTCTGGCTATCTTATTTTTAGGTGTTTCTGAGTGTTTTGAGACAGGTGCCATTATAGGAAGTTTTTTTTGACCCGTTTCTAGTTTTTGGGTCCGGGCAGTCGAAAAAACGAAAAAAAAAATTGGTCGAAAAAATTTCGTGCCCATCCTGTCAGTTTGACCTAGGAAGAGTTTTGAGACACTCGCCATTATAGTGATTTTTCGCAAAAAAAAAAAGAGCAGCGCAAAAAAAAAAGAGCGCAAAAAAAAAAGAGCGAAAAAAAAAACCAGAGTGTGCTTTGCCCTTGTTTACGTGCAGCGCCGTGATTTTGTTAGTGTTCTAGGCTCGCGTCTCTAGCACAGTCTAGCCTAGGACCAGCACAGTACCGTCGTTGAGTGTTTATTCAACTTTGCATCTCTGAATTGATTATTGCTGACCCTTTTTGCTACCATATTATAAGCCTTCCCAGCTCCACATACATCTACGTCGTGCGTTTGACTCTCTCTGGTAATCGCTCTATCCAAGCTTTGAGAGTTTTTGACTACAACGGTTGCCGATCACCGCCTGCTGCTGGGTAAGAACTGGTAAGAATTTGAGATTTGCTTGACGGATTTGTGACACCCACCACCACCTCTTGTTAGTAGTCTATAGGATCATATTCTTGTGTGTTTCTATTGCTGCTAACCATGCCAGGATCACAAGCCGATGAGACTGACTGGGAGAACATGACGAATAAGGATTTGCATGATAAATTTCAGCAAATGATGAGTGGACAGGTGCAAGATGTGCTAAACAGATTTGAAGAGGCCATGGAGAAGATAGATGGCATGGAGAAGACGTTCGAAACAAAGCTCGATAACAAGTTTAATGAATTGCTCGCGCGTCTTCCACCACCACCACCCGCTGCACCTAACGCACCTCTCCAACGACAACAACAACAACAACGCATCCTTTCGAATCAGTATGGACGAGCGAAGCGTGTGCCTATTGAGGATGGCCAAACTTCTGGTGCTGCTGTTCATGTTGTTGATGCTTCTTTGGCCCCTGCTACTGCTGCTGCTGGTACCCAGGAGGATGATGAGTATGTGGGCGATTATGAGGATGAGGTTGATCAAAATCAGCACTACGTGCAGCCACCAGCACCACCACCACCAGGTCGACCTCAGGTATATATTCGTAATGCTAGGCCTGCACCACCACCTCAGGTACGAGATGATGTCCATATTCCTAAACTGAAATTGAATATTCCACCATTTGAGGGTAGATATGTTCCTGATATATATCTTACTTGGGAGTTAGAAACTGAACAACGTTTTACATGTTTACAATATCCCGAGGAGAGACGGGTTGCTGCTGCTGTTTGTGCTTTCACTAGTTTTGCATGTGTATGGTGGTCTGAACATTGTAGATTATATCCTATTCCCGCTACTTGGGCTGCTTTGAAAACTGCTATGCGTACTCGTTGGGTTCCACCATATTATCAACGTGAATTGCTTCAAAAATTACAGCGCTTAAGACAAGGAAAAAATTCTGTAGAAGAATATTATCAGGAATTACAAACTGGCATGATTAGATGTGGTATTGTTGAGGAGAATGAAGCTATGCTTGCACGTTTTCTGGGTGGATTAAATAGAGAGATTCAGACCATTCTAGATTATAAGGAGTATACTAATATCACTCGTTTATTCCATCTTGCTTGTAAAGCTGAACGTGAAGTGCAGGATCGACAGGCATTGGCGCGGACTAAATTTTCTGCAGGTCGACCTTCATCATGGACACCACGTGCATCATCTACTTCCACACGTTCTGCTACACCGGCGCCTCCGTCGGCTGCCACCTCCAACCGTGATACAATAAAGCAGGCACAATCACCACTATCTGCCAAGAGCACATCTTCTGGGCCTGCAAAGAGCTCTTCTTCATCCATGGCATCAACAGGGCAAACACATGATATTATTTGTCGACGTTGCAAGGGTGGAGGTCATTATGCGAGAGAATGCCCCTCTAAGCGTGTGATGATTGTTACTGAGGATGGTGGGTATGAGTCCGCTAGTGACTATGATGAGGAGACTTTGGCTCTTATTACACGTGACGAACACGGTGGAGAAGATTCTGATCATGAGACGCAATACATGGCTCCTGAAGATGCTGACAGGTATGAATGTTTAGTTGCTCAACGTGTTTTGAGTGTGCAGGTTACACAAGCTGAGCAAAATCAGAGGCATAATTTGTTCCATACAAAGGGAGTTGTGAAGGAACGTTCTGTTCGCGTAATCATAGATGGAGGGAGTTGCAACAACTTAGCTAGCATGGAGATGGTGGAGAAGCTATCTCTCACCACAAGACCACATCCACATCCTTACTACATCCAATGGTTCAACAACAGCGGCAAGGTTAAGGTAACACGTACTGTTCGTGTGCATTTTAGTATCTCTACATATGCTGATTATGTTGATTGTGATGTGGTACCTATGCAAGCATGTTCCTTATTACTTGGTAGACCATGGCAATTTGATAAAAATTCTATTCACCATGGTAGAAACAATCAGTATACTCTTGTTCATAAGGATAAAAATATTACTTTGCTTCCTATGACTCCTGATTCCATTTTGAAAGATGATCTTAATAGAGCTAATAAAGCAAAACAGGAGAAAACTAAGAGTGAAAATCAGATTGTGGCAAAAGAATTTGAGCAACAAATGCAGCCTAATAATAATAAACAATCTAGTGTTGCTTCTGAAATTAAATTGAAAAGTGCATGTTTACTTGCCACCAAATCTGATATTGATGATCTAGATTTTAGCAAATCTGTTTGCTATGCTTTTGTGTGCAAAGAGGCATTATTTTCATTCGAGGACGTGCCTTCCTCTTTGCCTCCTGCTGTCACTAACATTTTGCAGGAGTTCGCTGACGTCTTTTGATGAGGACATGACTACCTTGGATATGACCAAAAATATTGCATATATGCATATTTGTCAGGTGATTTCTAGTGCAAACTATTCAATAATCTATTTATGTTATCCAGAACAAAAATACTTCACACACTTTTGTGTTTTGTCTAATTGCAGGTGTATGGGACATTTGTACAATCCACATATGAAGATAAGGAAGAAAGAGATGTTTATTTGCTGTCCAAAAAGTTCTCTCACGTCACTTTTGGCCCAAGAGAAGATAGAGTCCAAGTCTCTCACGTTCTGGATTCAGATTCGGACTGCACAGACGTACCTGACTCAAAACGCACACAAGTTTTTCATACGGACTCCGAATTGGGTGATTCTTTTTTTGTTGGAAACTAGATTTCGTGCACTTTCCAACCCAACTGGAATCACCTTCAAATTCGTCCGGAGCGTTGAGTTGTGGACGAAACAATCTGATGCTGCAGCAGAATCCGAGTCAAACTACAAGTCCAAAGGTGTTACATCACCTCCACTTGGGCCCATTGGCCTTGTACGACCTAGATTTAGTTTTAGGCTGCCTTGGGACGTCCTCCCACCTCCTTGGCCGCCACCCCTTGCTCCTATATAAGTAGATCCATCTAGTAGCTTTTCCTTGGGATTTGTTTAGTTAAAAGTTAGCCATTGCAACTTCGTGTACTTCGTTTGTGTCCAACGACCAGACCAAGACCGCTTATGGATCCCCACCTTTATCAATACTTCATATATACTCGCAATATTCAGATTGCTTTTATCATATTCTTGCTTGTTCTTCGATTGCTTGCAGGAATAGACCTTCGTGATCAGGTTGATTGTGCTCCGGCGTGGTCAATAACCTCTCAGAGTTGGTTTAGCGATTGCTAAGGCGCAACGTCGTGCACGTTTGTAGTCGGATCGTCAAAGTCATCTTCACCAAATCGATAGTTATCATCTCATCGAAAGATCGGGACACCCCCGCCTCTATCAAGTGGTACCAAAGCATAACCAGTGAAAGAACCAACCGCAACCTTAACCTTTTTATGTTCATCGAAAATATGGGAAGCAAATATATTTTTTATGTCGAACTCCCATTCAATATATAAAGCAGGTTTAAAACGGCCATTAAATGGTGGTATAGATACATTAACCTGATCATGTGCATTTGGATGTTTCTGCACCTCTCGTGACGGTTGTGGTATTTGCAAAGGTGGTGGCACGTCTCCCGCGATCGACAAAGCCCATGAATTGACTCTGGATCCTGTCATGATTAGTAGAACAAGAAACAAAACCCAAAAATAATGTTCCTATAACTACTAGGATGTGGTGGTAAAACGCTCACAGTAAAGCAAATATCAATGTCTTACAAGTTCTTACCATGCAGCAGGCGGTGATCGGCAACCAGCGGTGTCAAGTAACTCCGAATATTGAGTAAAGCGATTGCCAGGGGAGCGTACGTATACACGGTGTAGAAATATGTGGAGCTGGGTTGGCTATATATGGTAGCAAAAGATTAGCAATGATCAATTCAAAGATGCAATGTTGAATAAACGCTCAACGACGGTACTGTGCTGGTCCTAGGCTAGACCGGACTAGAGACGCGAGCCTAGAACACTAATGAGGTCACGGCGTAGCACAACTAGCATCAATGAAGGATAGTAAGTAGCTCTTGACAGCAAGATATAAGTGAAGATCACAACGGCAGTGAAGATAATGATGAAAAACAACTGCCAAGAAGGATATACAACAACTTTGTCTCCAACTTTCCTCTGAAAAAGTTTGTGCCGATTTTTTTGATTTTTTTTCTCCTTTTTTTTCTCTGACTTTTTTTTTCTCTTTTTTTTTCTCTCGTTTTTTTTCTCTCGTTTTTTCTCTCTCTTTTTTTTCTCCCTCTTTCCAAAACAAACTAGATAAGATGCAGATTGGATCAAGTGAAGATGTGAACGATCTCAACTATTATTATGACAATGAATGGTGGGTAGCACGTGGTGGAAATTGATGGATGGGTGGTGGACAGCGGAAGAGATAATGATGCAGCGGTGGCGTGACTAATGTGAACAGAACTCGAAACTCTAAACGAACTAGACACTAAGACCAGCAACTCGACACGACGATGCAACCGATAATTCAACCATGCAAGCAATGAAAAGAAAATTGCAAAGGCTCAGACTGGCTTGGACCAAGGATGAATAGATCTAACTCTTTTTTGTGGCTTTTTCTTGGACAATAGGTAAGAAAATAAATCTAATCTAGGAAAACTAGAAATTCTCACCGAGCAACCTGAAAACTGATACCACTTGATAGAGGCGGGGGTGTCCCGATCTTTCGATGAGATGATAACTATCGATTTGGTGAAGATGACTTTGACGATCCGACTACAAACGTGCACGACGTTGCGCCTTAGCAATCGCTAAACCAACTCTGAGAGGTTATTGACCACGCCGGAGCACAATCAACCTGATCACGAAGGTCTATTCCTGCAAGCAATCGAAGAACAAGCAAGAATATGATAAAAGCAATCTGAATATTGCGAGTATATATGAAGTATTGATAAAGGTGGGGATCCATAAGCGGTCTTGGTCTGGTCGTTGGACACAAACGAAGTACACGAAGTTGCAATGGCTAACTTTTAACTAAACAAATCCCAAGGAAAAGCTACTAGATGGATCTACTTATATAGGAGCAAGGGGTGGCGGCCAAGGAGGTGGGAGGACGTCCCAAGGCAGCCTAAAACTAAATCTAGGTCGTACAAGGCCAATGGGCCCAAGTGGAGGTGATGTAACACCTTTGGACTTGTAGTTTGACTCGGATTCTGCTGCAGCATCAGATTGTTTCGTCCACAACTCAACGCTCCGGACGAATTTGAAGGTGATTCCAGTTGGGTTGGAAAGTGCACGAAATCTAGTTTCCAACAAAAAAAGAATCACCCAATTCGGAGTCCGTATGAAAAACTTGTGTGCGTTTTGAGTCAGGTACGTCTGTGCAGTCCGAATCTGAATCCAGAACGTGAGAGACTTGGACTCTATCTTCTCTTGGGCCAAAAGTGACGTGAGAGAACTTTTTGGACAGCAAATAAACATCTCTTTCTTCCTTATCTTCATATGTGGATTGTACAAATGTCCCATACACCTGCAATTAGACAAAACACAAAAGTGTGTGAAGTATTTTTGTTCTGGATAACATAAATAGATTATTGAATAGTTTGCACTAGAAATCACCTGACAAATATGCATATATGCAATATTTTTGGTCATATCCAAGGTAGTCATGTCCTCATCATCTTTCCACAAGACGTGCCACCGGGATTACCACCTATTCGCGGGATTGAGCATCAAATTGACTTAATTCCCGGTGCATCATTACCCAACCGTGCACCATACCGTACCAATCCAGAGGAGACGAAGGAGATTATGCGTCAAGTACAAGAACTGCTCGACAAAGGTTATATACGTGAATCCCTTAGTCCTTGTGTTGTTCCTATCATTTTAGTGCCGAAAAAGGATGGTACGTCGCGTATGTGCGTTGATTGTAGAGGCATTAATAATATTACTATTCGTTATCGTCATCCTATTCCTAGGCTAGATGATATGCTTGATGAATTGAGTGGCTCTACAATATTCTCCAAAGTTGATTTGCATAGTGGATACCATCAAATTCGTATGAAATTGGGAGATGAATGGAAAACAGCATTTAAAACTAAGTTTGGATTATATGAGTGGTTAGTCATGCCTTTTGGGTTAACTAATGCACCTAGTACTTTCATGAGGTTAATGAACGAAGTTTTACGTGCTTTCATTGGACGATTTGTGGTAGTTTACTTTGATGACATATTGATTTATAGCAAATCTTTGGAGGAACATTTGGAACATTTACGTGCTGTTTTTATTGCTCTACGAGATGCACGTTTGTTTGGTAACCTTGGAAAGTGCACCTTTTGCACCGACCGAGTATCTTTTCTTGGCTATGTTGTTACTCCACAGGGAATTGAAGTTGATAAAGCCAAAATTGAAGCTATTGAGAGTTGGCCACAGCCCAAAACGGTCACACAAGTGAGGAGTTTCCTTGGCCTCGCTGGATTCTATAGGCGTTTTGTGAGAGATTTCAGCACCATTGCTGCACCTCTCAATGAGCTTACAAAGAAAGATGTGCCTTTTCTGTGGGGTACCGCACAGGAAGAAGCCTTCTCGGTATTGAAAGATAAGTTGACACATGCTCCTTTACTCCAACTTCCTGATTTTAATAAGACTTTTGAGCTTGAATGTGATGCTAGTGGAATTGGATTAGGAGGTGTGTTATTACAAGATGGCAAACCTGTTGCATACTTTTCTGAAAAATTGAGTGGGCCTAGTCTGAATTATTCTACTTATGATAAAGAATTATATGCTCTTGTTCGGACTTTAGAAACATGGCAACATTATTTATGGCCCAAAGAATTTGTTATACATTCTGATCATGAATCTTTGAAACATATTAAAAGTCAAGCTAAACTGAATCGTAGACATGCTAAATGGGTTGAATTCATTGAGACTTTCCCTTATGTCATTAAACACAAGAAGGGAAAAGAAAATGTTATTGCTGATGCATTGTCTCGTCGCTATACTATGCTTTCACAACTTGACTTCAAAATATTTGGTTTGGAGACCATCAAAGATCAATATGTGCATGATGCTGATTTTAAAGATGTAATGCAGAATTGTAAAGAAGGAAGAATGTGGAACAAGTTTGTCGTTAACGATGGATTTGTGTTTCGTGCTAACAAGCTATGCATTCCAGCTAGCTCCGTTCGTCTTTTGCTGTTGCAGGAGGCGCATGGGGGAGGATTAATGGGACACTTTGGTGTGAAGAAGACGGAGGACGTACTTGCTACACATTTCTTTTGGCCAAAGATGAGACGGGATGTTGAGCGTTTTGTTGCTCGCTGCACTACATGTCAAAAAGCTAAGTCACGACTCAATCCTCATGGTTTATATATGCCTTTGCCTGTACCTAGTGTTCCTTGGGAGGATATATCTATGGACTTTGTTTTAGGTTTACCTCGAACAAAGAAGGGGAGGGATAGCATATTTGTTGTCGTGGATAGATTCTCGAAAATGGCACACTTTATACCATGTCATAAAAGCGATGATGCTGTTAATGTTGCTGATTTGTTCTTTCGTGAAATTATTCGCTTGCATGGTGTGCCAAATACTATTGTTTCAGATCGTGATACTAAATTTCTTAGCCACTTTTGGAGATGTTTATGGGCTAAGTTGGGGACTAAACTGTTATTTAGTACTACTTGTCACCCCCAAACTGATGGACAAACTGAAGTAGTCAATAGAACATTGTCTACTATGCTTAGGGCTGTTTTGAAGAATAATAAGAAAATGTGGGAAGAATGCTTGCCTCATATTGAATTTGCTTATAATCGTTCATTGCATTCTACTACTAAGATGTGCCCTTTTGAAATTGTGTATGGTTTCCTACCTCGTGCACCTATTGATTTGTTGCCTCTTCCATCTTCGGAGAAGGTTAATTTTGATGCTAAAGAACGTTCTGAATTGATTTTAAAAATGCATGAGTTAACTAAGGAAAACATTGAGCGTATGAATGCTAAATATAAACTTGCTGGAGATAAGGGTAGAAAACATGTTGTGTTTGCACCTGGAGATCTTGTTTGGTTACATTTGCGTAAAGATAGATTTCCTAATTTGCGCAAATCAAAGCTAATGCCACGTGCTGATGGTCCCTTTAAGGTGTTAGAGAAAATAAATGATAATGCATATAAACTTGAGCTGCCTGCAGATTTTGGGGTTAGTCCCACTTTTAACATTGCAGATTTGAAGCCTTATTTGGGTGAGGAAAATGAGCTTCCGTCGAGGACGACTTCATTTCAAGAAGGGGAGGATGATGAGGACATCAATACCATTGTTACACCCACAGCCCCTACTGCTACATATACTGGACCAATTACTAGAGCTCGCGCACGCCAATTAAATTATCAGGTACTTTCGTTTCTTGGTAATGATTCTAATGTTCATGAGAATATGATGCTGCCTAAATTGGATACATTTGTTTTGCTTACAAATGAAGGGCCTAGCTTGGAGAAGGATGGACATTGGAGCAAGAGCAAGCATGGAGATGATGCCATGCGCAAGGGGAACCAGAACGGAGTTACAAGTGATGATTTCAGGACTTTGAAGCCACCATAAGAGTGCATGAAGCCTTGGACGAAATATACAAGATGCCACTTCATAAATTTCGTCCAGAGGCTATTATAGGTGCTGCGTCACCTTTTTATTGGGCCAGGCCCATGTAATTTCGAAATACATAAGTATAGGCTATTTTTAGAGTCCGTATGTGTGGGGAAACAAGAGATAGGGTTGATTTCGGACCCCTCCACCAAGGGCCACGAAATTCCCCTCTCTTCCTCCATATATACAGCCCTTAGGGCACCGTTTAGACTTTGGGTTTTGTTTAGATTAAAAGTTCGCTATAGCTGCAACTTCGCATACTTCGTTTGTGTTCAACGACCAGACAAAGGCGTCACAGAACCCCACCTTGATCAATAAAGCTTTCATCTTATATTCGCAATATCCAGATTGCAATCTTAGTTTCTTGCTTGTTCTTCGTTTGCTCGCAGGAAACAGACCCTCGTGGTCAGGTTGATCGTGCTCCGGCGTGGTCAATAACCTCTCGGAGTTGGTTTAGCGATTGCTAAGGCGCGACGTCCTCGCACGTTCGTAGTCGGATCGTCAAAGTCGACTTCCACCAAAGCGATTTCCATCATCTCATCGAAAGACGGGACACCTTTGCCTCTATCAGCTTTTATCATATTCTTGCTTGTTCTTCGATTGCTTGCAGGAATAGACCTTCGTGGTCAGGTTGATTGCGCTCTGGCGTGGTCAATAACCTCTCAGAATTGGTTTAGCGATTGCCAAGGCGCAACGTCGTGCACGTTTGTAGTCGGATCGTCAAAGTCATCTTCACCAAATCGATAGTTATCATCTCATCGAAAGATCGGGACACCCCCGCCTCTATCAAGTGGTATCAGTTTTCAGGTTGCTCGGTGAGAATTTCCAGTTTTCCTAGATTAGATTTATTTTCTTACCTATTGTCCAAGAAAAAGCCACAAAAAAGAGTTAGATCTATTCATCCTTGGTCCAAGCCAGTCTGAGCCTTTGCAATTTTCTTTTCATTGCTTGCATAGTTGAATTATCGGTTGCATCGTCGTGTCGAGTTGCTGGTCTTAGTGTCTAGTTCGTTTAGAGTTTCGAGTTCTGTTCACATTAGTCACGCCACCGCTGCATCATTATCTCTTCCGCTGTCCACCACCCATCCATCAATTTCCACCACGTGCTACCCACCATTCATTGTCATAATAATAGTTGAGATCGTTCACATCTTCGCTTGATCCAATCTGCGTCTTATCTAATTTGTTTTGGAAAGAGGGAGAAAAAAAGAGAGAAAAAAAAAGAGAAAAAAAGTTAGAGAAAAAAAATCAAAAAAATCGGCACAAACTTTTTCAGAGGAAAGTTGGAGACAAAGTTGTTGTATATCCTGCTTGGCAGTTGTTTTTCATCATTATCTTCACTGCCGTTGTGATCTTCACTTATATCTTGCTGTCAAGAGCTACTTAGTATCCTTCATTGATGCTAGTTGTGCTACGCCGTGACCTCATTAGTGTTCTAGGCTCGCGTCTCTAGTCCAGTCTAGCCTAGGACCAGCACAGTACCGTCGTTGAGCGTTTATTCAACATTGCATCTTTGAATTGATTATTGCTAATCTTTTGCTACCATATATAGCCAACCCAGCTCCACATATTTCTACACCGTGTATACGTACGCTCCCCTGGCAATTGCTTTACTTAATATTCGGAGTTACTTGACACCGCTGGTTGCCGATCACCGCCTGCTGCATGGTAAGAACTTGTAAGACATTGATATTTGCTTTACTGTGAGCGTTTTACCACCACATCCTAGTAGTTATAGGAACATTATTTTTTGGGTTTTGTTTCTTGTTCTACTAATCATGACAGGATCCAGAGTCAATTCATGGGCTTTGTCGATCGCGGGAGATGTGCCACCACCTTTGCAAATACCACAACCGTCACGAGAGGTGCACAAACATCCAAATGCACATGATCAGGTTAATGTATCTATACCACCATTTAATGGCCGTTTTAAACCTGCTTTATATATTGAATGGGAGTTCGACATAAAAAATATATTTGCTTCCCATAATTTCGATGAACATAAAAAGGTTAAGGTTGCGGTTGGTTCTTTCACTGGTTATGCTTTTGTTTGGTGGAGTGAATATTGTCGGTTACACCCTGATTATATACCTACTACTTGGGATGATTTGAAACTTGCCATGCGACATACTTTCGTCCCTGCTTATTATACTCGTGACATGATTAAGAAGTTGCAACACTTAAAACAAGGTAGTGAAACTGTAACAAAATATTATGATGATTTACAAACTACCTTGTTGCATTCCTCTTTAGAAGAAAGTGAAGATGATTTTATGGATAGATTTTGGGGAGGATTAAACCGTGATATTCAAGAGATACTAATTCATGAAGAGTGTTATCCTATGGACCATTTGTTTCATCTTGCTTGCAAAGCTGAACAGGAAATAAAACGACGTGTTGGCCACGAGGAGAACAAGCGCACGGTGCACATTCCAAGAGTTGATATGATTGTTCCTTCAACTACTAGGCATACTATGACAACCACATCCGTTGTTGTCAGGACTACATCACCTCCATCATGTGACACATCGCCCCCGAGAGTGGCTACATCATCTGAGTTGATCATAAGAGGTAATGACAAAGGTACTGATCTTCCATCTCTACATGAGAATGATGAATGCCTTGTCAATTTGAATGCACCATCTGATGAGCTACCCACTACTTTGATCACACCACCTATTTTAGAGGACTACGTTGATAATTTGACTTTGCCATGTGATCAAACAACTGAAATACCAACAATTTTGAGTGCACCCATTGAATTAACTATTGATGCAAAAGAACCAATGTTTAATCATTTTGATATGACCTCTAATCTTGGTGATGATTCTGTGTTGAATGACTTATTGCATATTTGCTTGTTTAAGCATATTGTAGCATGTAAATTTGATGCAAGTAATGTTTATTCACCAATGTTGGGATGGTTTAATGATGAACATTGTCAATCTTTTGAAATGAATAAGAGCTTCACTTATATGTGCAAACTGAGTTGCAATATTTTCATGCCTTCTACTTCTTGTGCTAATTTTTTGGCTTTAGATTTTATGAACTATGCAAGTTACTCATCTATTCATGTGTCATATATGCAAAAATCAAGGGAAGTAAAAATGGATGACATATACATATACAACATGTACACCTTGTCTCTTTTGTTAGCCACATTTCAGATTAAGCAACGCCGAGGACGGCTTTATTTTCAAGAAGGGGAGGATGATGAGGACATGACTACCTTGGATATGACCAAAAATATTGCATATATGCATATTTGTCAGGTGATTTCTAGTGCAAACTATTCAATAATCTATTTATGTTATCCAGAACAAAAATACTTCACACACTTGTGTTTTGTCTAATTGCAGGTGTATGGGACATTTGTACAATCCACATATGAAGATAAGGAAGAAAGAGATGTTTATTTGCTGTCCAAAAAGTTCTCTCACGTCACTTTTGGCCCAAGAGAAGATAGAGTCCAAGTCTCTCACGTTCTGGATTCAGATTCGGACTGCACAAACATACCTGACTCAAAACGCACACAAGTTTTTCATACGGACTCCGAATTGGGTGATTCTTTTTTTGTTGGAAACTAGATTTCGTGCACTTTCCAACCCAATTGGAATCACCTTCAAATTCGTCCGGAGCGTTGAGTTGTGGACGAAACAATCTGATGCTGCAGCAGAATCCGAGTCAAACTACAAGTCCAAAGGTGTTACATCACCTCCACTTGGGCCCATTGGCCTTGTACGACCTAGATTTAGTTTTAGGCTGCCTTGGGACGTCCTCCCACCTCCTTGGCCGCCACCCCTTGCTCCTATATAAGTAGATCCATCTAGTAGCTTTTCCGGGGGATTTGTTTAGTTAAAAGTTAGCCATTGCAACTTCGTGTGCTTCGTTTGTGTCCAACGACCAGACCAAGACCACTTTTCGGATCCCCACCATTATCAATACTTCATACATATTCGCGATATTCAGATTGCTTTTATCATATTCTTGCTTGTTCTTCGATTGCTTGCAGGAATAGACCTTCGTGCTCAGGTTGATCATGCTCCGGCGTGGTCAATAACCTCTCGGAGTTGGTTTAGCGATTGCTAAGGCACAACGTCGTTGCACGTTTGTAGTCAGATCGTCAAAGTCGTCTCCACCAAATCGATAGTTATCATCTCATCGAAAGATCGGGACACCCCGCCTCTATCAAGTGGTAGCAAAAATCAAGGGAAGTAAAAATGGATGACATATACATATACAACATGTACACCTTGTCTCTTTTGTTAGCCACATTTCAGATTAAGCAACGCCGAGGACGGCTTTATTTTCAAGAAGGGGAGGATGATGAGGACATGACTACCTTGGATATGACCAAAAATATTGCATATATGCATATTTGTCAGGTGATTTCTAGTGCAAACTATTCAATAATCTATTTATGTTATCCAGAACAAAAATACTTCACACACTTTTGTGTTTTGTCTAATTGCAGGTGTATGGGACATTTGTACAATCCACATATGAAGATAAGGAAGAAATAGATGTTTATTTTCTGTCCAAAAAGTTCTCTCACGTCACTTTTGGCCCAAGAGAAGATAGAGTCCAAGTCTCTCACGTTCTGGATTCAGATTCGGACTACACAGACGTACCTGACTCAAAACGCACACAAGTTTTTCATACGGACTCCGAATTGGGTGATTCTTTTTTTGTTGGAAACTAGATTTCGTGCACTTTCCAACCCAATTGGAATCACCTTCAAATTCGTCCGGAGCATTGAGTTGTGGATGAAACAATCTGATGCTGCAGCAGAATCCGAGTCAAACTACAAGTCCAAAGGTGTTACATCACCTCCACTTGGGCCCATTGGCCTTGTACGACCTAGATTTAGTTTTAGGCTGCCTTGGGACGTCCTCCCACCTCCTTGGCCGCCACCCCTTGCTCCTATATAAGTAGATCCATCTAGTAGCTTTTCCTTGGGATTTGTTTAGTTAAAAGTTAGCCATTGCAACTTCGTGTACTTCGTTTGTGTCCAACGACCAGACCAAGACCGCCTACGGATCCCCACCTTTATCAATACTTCATATATACTCGCAATATTCAGATTGCTTTTATCATATTCTTGCTTGTTCTTCGATTGCTTGCAGGAATAGACCTTCGTGGTCAGGTTGATTGTGCTCCGGCGTGGTCAATAACCTCTCAGAGTTGGTTTAGCGATTGCTAAGGCGCAACGTCGTGCACGTTTGTGGTCGGATCGTCAAAGTCATCTTCACCAAATCGATAGTTATCATCTCATCGAAAGATCGGGACACCCCCGCCTCTATCAGCTTTTATTGGACGATTTGTGGTAGTCTATTTTGATGATATACTGATTTATAGCAGATCTTTAGAGGAACATTTGGAACATTTACGTGTTGTTTTTATTGCTTTACGTGATGCATGTTTGTTTGGTAACCTTGGGAAGTGCACCTTTTGCACCGACCGAGTATCTTTTCTTGGCTATGTTGTTACTCCACAGGGAATTGAAGTTGATAAAGCCAAGATTGAAGCTATTGAGAGTTGGACGCAGCCCAAAACTGTCACACAAGTGAGGAATTTTCTTGGCATCGCTGGATTCTATAGGCATTTTGTGAGAGATTTCAGCACGATTGCTGCACCTCTCAATGAGCTTACAAAGAAAGATGTGCCTTTTCTTTGGGGTACCGCACACGAAGAAGCCTTCACGGTATTGAAAGATAAGTTGACACATGCTCCTTTACTCCAACTTCCTGATTTTAATAAGACTTTTGAGCTTGAATGTGATGCTAGTGGAATTGGATTAGGAGGTGTGTTATTACAAGATGGCAAACCTATTGCATACTTTTCTGAAAAATTGAGTGGGCTAGTCTGAATTATTCTACTTATGACAAAGAATTATATGCTCTTGTTCGGACTTTAGAAACATGGCAACATTATTTATGGCCCAAAGAATTTGTTATACACTCTGATCATGAATCTTTGAAACATATTAAAAGTCAAGCTAAACTGAATCGTAGACATGCTAAATGGGTTGAATTCATTGAGACTTTCCCTTATGTCATTAAACACAAGAAGGGTAAAGAAACTGATATTATTGATGCTTTGTCTCGTCGCTATACTATGCTTTCACAACTTGACTTCAAAATATTTGGTTTGGAGACCATCAAAGATCAATATGTGCATGATGCTGATTTTAAAGATGTATTGCAGAATTGTAATGAAGGTAGAACATGGAACAAGTTCATCGTTAATGATGGCTTTGTGTTCCATGCTAACAAGCTATGCATTCCAGCTAGCTCCGTTCGTCTTTTGTTGTTGCAGGAGGCGCATGGAGGAGGACTAATGGGACACTTTGGCGTGAAGAAGATGGAGGACGTACTTGCTACACATTTCTTTTGGCCAAAGATAAGACGGGATGTTGAGCGCTTTGTTGCTCGCTGCACTACATGTCAAAAAGCTAAGTCACGACCCAATCCTCATGGTTTATATATGCCTTTGCCTGTACCTAGTGTTCCTTGGGAGGATATATCTATGGACTTTGTTTTAGGTTTACCTCGTACAAAGAAGGGGAGGGATAGCATATTTTGTTGTCGTGGATAGATTCTCGAAAATGGCACACTTTATACCATGTCATAAAAGCGATGATGCTGATAATGTTGCTGATTTGTTCTTTCGTGAAATTATTCGCTTGCATGGTGTGCCAAATACTATTGTTTTAGATCGTGATACTAAGTTTCGTAGCCACTTTTGGAGATGTTTATGGGCTAAGTTGGGGACTAAACTGCTTTTTAGTACTTGTCACCCCCAAACTGATGGACAAACTGAAGTAGTCAATAGAACATTGTCTACTATGCTTAGGGTTGTTTTGAAGAATAATAAGAAAATGTGGGAGGAATGCTTGCCTCATATTGAATTTGCTTATAATTGTTCATTGCATTCTACTACTAAGATGTGCCCTTTTGAAGTTGTGTATGGTTTCCTACCTCGGGCACCTATTGATTTGTTGCCTCTTCCATCTTCGGAGAAGGTTAATTTTGATGCTAAACAACATGTTGAATTGATTTTAAAAATGCATGAGTTAACTAAGGAAAACATTGAGCGTATGAATGCTAAATATAAACTTGCTGGAGATAAGGGTAGAAAACATGCTGTGTTTGCACCTGGAGATCTTGTTTGGTTACATTTCCGTAAGGATAGATTTTGCCTTTTCTCTTGCCAAGGTTTGTGTCAACTCCCATTATCTTCCATACCACTTGTGGATCTTGTTAATTTCTTGTTCTTGTCTAGTGTTTTCTACATATAGTGAAAGTGGTGATCCACCTTGTGCATTTTGTATTAAAAAGCAAATTCTCTATAGTGCACAACTCGTGGGGGAGCTATTCTATTTTCTTTAGAACACTCTTCTTGTGATCCTTATCAAGTGTGTGTGTTGGTGGAAGGCAAGCCGTTTTCCTTTGGTCCCTTGTGCCATCATGAAACTTTGTTGAGAGCTTGGTTTGTTTGGAACCATCCTCTCTTTGGGAGTTTGACATCTTTAATTTAGTGTGTATCAATGGATATCTCATTCCTTGATGTATCTTTAATGATATCTTCCAAGTGATGATTTCTCCATTTGGTATCCTTTTCACTTGGCATTTCTTTGTCTTTTGGTTTCGGGTTTTGAAAGTCTTGAGCATGCATGTTTACTTCATGTATTTTATTTGGCTTGCTTTCTTTCTTTAATCAATATACAGGGGAAACTCCACCAATGATAGAGGCAAAGGTGTCCCGTCTTTCGATGAGATGATGGATATCGCTTTGGTGGAACTCGACTTTGACGATCCGACTCCGAACGTGCGAGGACGTCGCGCCTTAGGAATCGCTAAACCAACTCCGAGAGGTTATTGACCACGCCGGAGCACGATCAACCTGACCACGAGGGTCTGTTTCCCGCGAGCAAACGAAGAACAAGCAAGAAACTGAGATTGCAATCTGGATATTGTGAATATAAGATGAAAGCTTTATTGATCAATGTGCGGTTCTATGACGTCTTTGTCTGGTCGTTGAACACAAACGAAGTACGCGAAGTTGCAGCTATGGCGAACTTTAATCTAAACAAAACCCAAAGTCTAAACGACGCCCTAAGGGCTGTATATATGGAGGACGAGGGGGGAATTTCGTGGCCCTTGGTGGAGGGGTCCGAAATCAACCCTATCTCTTGTTTCCCCACACATACGGACTCTAAAAATAGCCTATACTTATGTATTTCGAAATTACATGGGCCTGGCCCAATAATAAGGTGACGCGGCACCTAGAATAGCCTCGGGACGAAAGTTATGAAGTGGCATCTTGTATATTTCGTCCAAGGCTTCATGCACCCATTATGGTGGCTTCAAAGTCCTGAAATCATCACTTGTAACTCCGTTCTTGTTCCCCTTGTGCATGCCATCATTTCCATGCTTGTTCTTGCTCCAATGTTCATCCTTCTCCAAGCTAGGCCCTTCATTTGTAAGCAAAACAAATGTATCCAATTTAGGCAACATCATATTCTCATGAATATTAGAATCATTAACAAGAAACGAAAGTACCTGGTAATTTAGTTGGCGTGCACGAGCTCTAGTAATTGGTCCAGTATGTATAGCAGCAGGGGATGTGGGTGTAACAATGGTATTGATTTCCTCATCATCCTCCCCTTCTTGAAATGAAGTCGTCCTCGACGGAAGTTCATCTTCCTCACCCAAATAAGGCTTCAAATCTGCAATGTTAAAAGTGGGACTAACCCCAAAATCTGCAGGCAGCTCAAGTTTATATGCATTATCATTTATTTTCTCCAACACCTTAAAGGGACCATCAGCACATGGCATTAGCTTTGATTTGCGCAAATCAAATAAAAACAAAAGCCAATGTAAAGATGATCAATAAATTCTACCACACATAAGTGACTACCAATTGTCGAAAGACAAGAAGTATTTGGAAATAATTCCCGGTGGTAGATAACAAGGATATCCAACATCATCTTCACAACACACACAAGGAAATTGCCACTTGTAGAGCTAACATGCCACCTAGGAACAAGATAATTTACAATATCAATTCTAGGTGACAATATCTCAAATGTACACATTTTCTAGGCTTGTAATATGCACATAACATATTACTCCCCCATAATGTGATACCAAAAAGAACTTTAACAAGAGGCAATAAGAGGAACCAACAAGAGATAATCAATGGAATTTTTAGAATTTGAATTTCTCATGAGAGATATACCACCAAGCGACTAGATAATCTTGTAATATCAATACTAGATGGTATTCCTCATGTACACACATTTATAGGATTGTGAGGTGCACAAAGCACATCACTCCCCCAAAATGGGATGTTCCATTAATCTCTCACATGATCCAACTAGGATACAAACAAGAAGCAAAAAAGGCTCAACGCACGACGCAAATATACATGATGTGCAAACCAACACACACATACTTGATTGCTCAAGATAAGCAAGTTGGAAGCACAACATATACAAACACATGCAAGGAACAAAACCAAAACATGCAAAGGGGCAAGTAACTTTCAATGTAAACAATTTAAGTACAAGTTACCGCAACGAGGCACATTGGATATAAGATAGAAACTTGACAACCCAATTGACTTGGCTTGAGACAACAAGAAAGATGAAGTCCCCTTAATTCTTCATAATGTAGCCAAGTCTCCAATGACCTCCAAAAACACCTATTGATCAAGTTTGAGCTTGTTGGTCCCCAACCAAGTTGGGTCCTAAGAGGTTAGTCATAATAGGATTGGCTACCCAAATGGTTCTTTTCTTGACACCACTTTGAGTACCAACAAACTTGGCAAACACATTGCCAACCTTATCCTTCCCAAGAGAATAGATATCATCAATAATAATTGGGTTGGATAAGTTACCACTAGTGCATGAAGAAGCGACGTGACCTTTCTCACGACATAAGTAGCAACGTCTACTCTTCACTTTCTTCTCACTTGATTTCTCAACTTGAGAAGCATTAGCTTGAGTCTTCTTGGGAAGAGGCCTTTCTTCAACTTGAGGTTGAGCATGAGAATGCACTTGTAGTCGCTTCCCTTGTTGCTTGTCACTAATAGCCTTCTTCTTCAATGGGCAAGATCTAACATGATGCCTTCAATTTTGCACTTGAAGCAAATAATCTTGGCCGAATTCTTGACTTGTTTTTGGCCCTTCTTCTTGTTGATCTTGGACTTATTCTTCTTGTTGGAGTTGAATCCAAGTCCACCTTTGTCATTGGGGGATTTTTGCACACTCAAGATATTGTTGAGTGTGAATTTTCCTTCATGACACTTTTCCAAGTCTTTCTTCAAAGAAGTGACTTGGGCCTTGAGCTCTTTGATTTCCTCTACATGGTTAGTCTCAACACAAGTACTAGAGGAAGTATAAGCTTCATCGTTAGAGCAACAAGGCAAGGAAAGCAATTTATCACAAGATGTACCAACATTGTGAGTAGATCAATTACAAGGACTAGCACATGGCAATATACTATTTTGACTAGAAGTAGTGCTAGTATCCACATGAGGCTCACTAGATGTTACCTTAGCAATCATGGCCTCATGAGCTATCTTTAGCACACTATGGGATACTATAAGATCATCATGAGAGCTTGAGAGCTTTTCATGACTTTCTTCCAATTTCCCATAATTGCTAGATAGCACCTCAAGTTGAGCCCGTAGCTCAACATTCTCCTTCAAAATGGATGCTTCACAAGTAATAGAGTTAGTAGCACAAGCATCATCATTTACAACAATAGGAGAGGAAAACTTGGCAAGCTCTTTTAAATAAGAAGCTTCAAGTTGGGCATGAGACTCGGTGAGTTTGATGAGCTCACCCTTGATGACCCTTGAGCCATTTTGGAGGTGCTCAAAATCCTCAAGGAGTCTAGCATGAGAAACTTCAAGCTTAGCATTTTTAGTTTTGAAATCATTGGCCACCTCAAGAGATCTATCATGAGATTCCTTAACTCTAGATAATTCTAAAGCAAAAGTCTCCTCAAGAGATTCGGAGGTGGTTTGCTCATGTTCAAGAGCTTGAGATAGCTCCGCGATCTCATTTGCGTAATCACGCCCATGAGCTTCCATTTTCTCAATGGTGACCTCATGCTCCTCTAGATGAGATTCCAACTCCTCAATGTATTTCTTGCCATCAATGGCAATGGACATTATTTCCATGAAGTTGGAACAAGCAATTTTATTCTTAAGAAGAGCTTTAAAAATCATTTCCCCCTTAATTTTTAAGGAGGCAACATCATCATTCTCTTCATCATAATCGACATCACCATCACTCTTGCCATTATCAATATCATCACAAGATATATTGGGATTCAACGTGGGAGATACCTTTGAAGCCTTGGCCATAAGGCAAAAAGCAATAGATGATGATGTAGGATCCCTTGAAGCACCATTCAAGACCACATCTTGTTCCATGGAGTGTTGGGTTTCCTCTACATTGTTAGCACAACAACTCAAGGAAATACATGCATTTTTATCATGGCAACAAGATATAGCAAGCATATCATCATGAGATTTAGTCAAGCAATTTCTACATGATATGCAAGGACTATCAACACAAGCATGTGAAACATTTGGAGTGCTCGAAGTGTTAAAGCCCAAAGATGGAGCATTGCAATAATATAGTGATGAAGAATCATCCACAATAAGCATACTATCATCATTGCAATGACCAACACTACTCACCATATCATTACCTTGTGGCAAACCACATGTAGGTGAAGTAGAAGAAGTTGAGAAGACTATACGGCCGGAGGTGGAGGGAGAACAATCATCCCTACAATTCTTGGACACACCATATCTATCTTGAAGCTTCGTCCGCAACTCATGAGCATCCCGGAACGGCATGAGTTGAAATATAACTACATTGCTCAAAGCATCAAAAAGCACATTAGAAGCTTGAGCATTGAGATAAGAGTTTTTCTCATCATCTAAAGATAATATTTGGGGATCCTTTGGAGGAGAAAAACCCATATCTACAATTCGCTCTAAATTTGGGTCCATGACCCTAAAGAGATTAAGCAAGCGAATTACCCAAATATCAAAATTTGTGCCATCGAAACTAAGAGTGTCGGAGAATCCTAATCCCCTAGTCGACATCTTTACTCTCTAGCCGGTTAAGCCCTAAAAAGATAGACGAGGCTCTGATACCAATTGAAAGATCGAGGATGTCGCCTAGAGGGGGGGTGAATAGGCGCTTTAAAATAATTACGGTTTAGGCTTGAACAAATGCGGAATAAACCTAACGGTTAATTTGTCAAGCACAAAACCTAAAACAACTAGGCTCACCTATGTGCACCAACAACTTATGCTAAGCAAGATAAGCAACTATGTGATAGCAAGATATATGACAAAGAACAATATGGCTATCACAAAGTAAAGTGCATAAGTAAAGGGCTCGGGTAAGAGATAACTGAGGCACGCGAAGACGATGATGTATCCCGAAGTTCACACCCTTGCGGATGCTAATCTCCGTTTGGAGCGGTGTGGAGGCACAATGCTCCCCAAGAAGCCACTAGGGCCACCGTAATCTCCTCACGCCCTCGCACAATGCAAGATGTCGTGATTCCACTAAGGGACCCTTGAGGGCGGTCACCGAACCCGTACAAATGGCAACCCATGGGGGCGGTCACCGGAACCCGTCAAAATGCTCGGGGCGATCTCCACAACCTAATTGGAGACCCCGATGCTTTCCCGGAGCTTTACACCACAATGATTGAGCTCCGAACACCATCAACCGTCTAGGGCGCCCAAGCACCCAAGAGGAACAAGCTCAAGGGCACCAAGCACCCAAGAGTAATAAGCTTCTCAAACTTCACTTCCACGTATCACCGTGGAGAACTCAAACCGATGCACCAAATGCAATGGCAGGGGCACACGGAGTGCCCAAGTCCTTCTCTCCCAAATCCCACCAAAGCAACTAATGCTAGGGAGGAAAATGAGAGGAAGAACGAAAGAAGAACACGAAGAACTCCAAGATCTAGATCCAAAGGGTTCCCATCACAAAAAGGAGAAAGTGATTGGTGGAAATGTGGATCTAGATCTCCTCTCTCTTTTCCCTCAAAAACTAGCAAGAATCCATGGAGGGATTGAGAGTTAGCAAGCTCGAAGAGGGTCAACAATGGGGGAAGAACACGAGCTTAAAGGATAAGGTTCAATGGGGAAGAAGACCCCCTTTTATAGGTGGGGGAAAATCCAACCGTTATGCTCACAACCCGCACAGAGCGGTACTACCGCTCGTCCTCACGGTACTACCGCTAGGGATCGCGGTACTACTGCTTGCGGTACAAAAAAGATACTTCCGTACCTACCTCCGCAGGACTTGGGACGAGTTTTTTGGTCCGCAACGGTACTACCGCTGTAGCAGCCGCGGTAGTACAGCTCTGGAGCGGTAGTAAAAAATTACATCCACTCCAATTCGCGGTAGTACCGCTGCAGCCTTTTCAGAACACCAAAACTGCCACAACTTTTGCAAACGGACTCCAAATTCGATGAAACCAAGTTTGTTGGAAAGCTAGCGACAAGGGCTAACACAATCTTGAAAGAAATATCAATAAGAAGCAAAATAGAAAAGGCCCATAAGAAAAAGGTGATAACCCTTCCTTGGATAAGACCGGTAAAACCTCCAACACCGAAAACATCATAGAAGACACATGCGAACTCCGTTTTCGATGAACTCAAGCTTGTCATCAAGATGACCATAAGCTCTCAGACTCACAAAGAGAACTAAACAAGAACCAAGAAACATGATGCAAGGATGCAATGGTTTGAGCTCTCTACTAACGATACGATCAAGCCACCAACTTGAGAGCCCCCCTTGATAGTACGGCAAACGATCCTATAGCCCGGTCTCCCAACTACCACCACGAGACCGGTAAAATAGAAAAACTATCAAGGGCAAAACCTTTGCCTTGCACATGGTCCACTTGAGCTAGATGATGACGATCTTGACTCCCTCAAGTTGGACCACCTTTCTTGATTGCGTTGGCTCGATGAAGACTAGATGATTGCTCCCCCATAGTCTACTATGGGTGAGCCACTCTTCGACACATCTTCACAAGTCCATTGACACCATAATGGATGGCAAGATTCAAGCACTTGATCTCTTCGTGATGCTCCACTTGAACTTGCACACGGCAATCTTGATGATGATCACCACTTGATGTCATCCTTTCCATGGGTTGTATGATATCTTCCTCTTGACGCAAGCCCATGGACACGTACCTAACCCCACATGGAACTCTCACATAGACCATGGGTTAGTACACAAAGTGCAATGGACAATGCTTACCATACCATGGGATCACTTGATCCCTCTCGGTACATCTTCTACGCTTTGTGAGTTGATCAACTTGATTCACTCTTGACTTAGTCTTGATCAACCTTGAATCTTTCCAACTCTCTTAATTTGGATGATGTCTTGAAGGTAAACATGAATGATCACACAATCTTCTTCTTCAAGACATGCTTGCAATACGCTCAGCACTCACATGACCAATCTTTGGATAATTCCTTAATAGCACCTTGGTTAACTCATAAACTCCTTGAAACCAACACATGGACTTCAAGAAAAGCCTATGGACAAAACCTTCAAATATAACTCAAGGCAACCATTAGTCCATAGAGATTGTCATCAATTACCAAAACCAAACATGGGGGCACCGCATGTTCTTTCAGACATGTTTGTAGTTTCTGAAATGTTATCTTACGTGCCTCTATGTAAAATAAGCACTCAGTAGTTTGTACTGATATCACAAATGAATCCTTATACAAATAATTTCAGAGTACATCCATCATAAAACGTCTATGCACCCAGCTTGGCGATTGCCCATAAAGTGTTGCCAGTCTTGGAGTGCCCATTCTACACGTGAAGAAGAACAAAATGCAGAAGACTCGCAATCATGCTTTTCTTTCACAGTAGAGCTAAAAAAAATTGCCCATAAAGTGTTGCCAGTCTTGGACATGCTTTGACACACATATGCATCTTCGTGTTGTAGGACATTGACAAGGAGATCAGAGAGCTGAAGCTGTCGGTGAACACACGTGGCCGGCTGGTGGCAACCGAGTTCCTAAAGCAGTTCATCTGATCTCGCTATCCGACTTCTCATCGCGAAAGGACCAACTCTCCATTGGGAGTTTCTCGGCCTCCTCCCTGGAGGTGTTGGGTGCTTTCTCAGGGTAATGAGCTTCTGGAGTACTGGTGCACCCGGTCGATGACAAATGCAAGGAATAATGTGTGTCCTGCTAGGAGCCAGGAGCTGTTAGAAGTGTGGTGCCAGGTTTAACTATGAATGTGTATTCTACTCTACTTATTGGTTAATAGAGGGCAATATATTAGTGTATTAGACATAGGGGAAATGGAGTTATGCATTCATCAAAGTATATCCTTAATGCCTGGAAATAATCTTTGGAGGTCCGTCTTCATCATTTTAGTTCCGAATCTTCCTATGTATGAACTGTAATTTGAAGGAATATTTGTGCACTTGTATGGATACAGTACACTGTATGCTACAGAGTACATACCCATATACCAAGTCCAATGGTATACATGACTTGAGACTTTCCCATGAAATAATTACTTCAACTGCAACTGATTCATGAAAGCCAATATTAAATCATGTTTGATTTTGCTAGCTGCACCTGCCCTAGTTTGCACTCCATGATTTCCAAATCGTAAGGACATCTCTAATGCAAGGAAAACAGTACTACAATTGAAAAAGGGAAGTTGTTTTTGGTAAGAAGTGCAACTCTTGAAAAGATGCAAGCCTTCTTAACAAAAAACAATTTTCCTTTTCCAAAAACACGGTGACATGTTATACTAGAATACAGTTCAAAATCTCTGCGAGAATCGGGGATAAATTACTGCATTCCAACACATGGTCTAGTCAGTTCTAGAAAGCGCATCCTGAAACCCGATCTTTCTCCCATATCCATCTCACCATCCCTGACATTTTCAGTGCCTCAAAACAAACTACAGAGCACAGAGTACATCCATCCATATCACCATAAGTTAGAGAGGGGAATGAAAGCCAAGAACCACATCAAGAGCCTTGGCTATGAGCGCTTCGAGTTCGAGACAGTTACATGCCGGGGGTCAACCAATTCAGCCTTTGTAGTGAAGCTGGGACTGCAGGATCTGGTTGTCCTCCAGCAGCCGGTCGTACTCGAGGAGCAGCTCTTCAGATTGCTTCTGCAGGGCATTGACATGGGCCTCTGCATCAGACGCTTTCCTCTGGTGATCCTCGGACTCGGATTTCAGCTTCTTCATGTCCTCGCTCAGCTTGGCCATGTCCTGCTGAAGCTTCTTCATCTCGCTGGCCGATTTCTCCTCCTTCTCGCGCAAGGACCGGTTCTCCATTTGGAGCTTCTCGATCTCTTCCCTGGAGGTGTTGGCTGATTTCCTCAGGGTGATGAGCTTCCAAAGGTAGTGGTGCAACCGGTCGATGAAAAACGCGAGGAATATTGTGTATCCTGCAACGAGCAATGAGCTGTTAGAAGGTTGAAAAAAGATCCGGTATTCCAACTCGGTATCAACATCAATAAAAATGAATGTATTCTGCATTCCTGTCAAACTCCCCCCTCCCGCGCTATATAAACCATAGGCCCGGCCGTAGCCGCATCCATCTTCCTCCACTCCCTTCCTCCTCTCTACACCACACACCCCCATGGCCTCCTCGAGCTCTGGGACAGCCTCTCATCCGAGCAAAAAAGGAGATCGTCAACATTACAGCCGACTGGTAGGCACGCAGGCAGGCAAATGAAGGCTGGAGCTGCAACATCCTAATTGAGGACGCGGAGGAGGACGAATCGACGCCACCCTCACCGGTGCATGCCGGCATCACCACCGGTGAGGCCCGTGCCCACTACATGGACATGGTGCTGGAGGAGCGGGAGGCCAAGTTTCGGCGGGCGCAGGCCGACGAGGCCTACAACCTCCGCCCCCTCGACGAGCACCGATGCACTGATGAGCAACTCGCCGCCGGCACAGCCATAGTGTCAGACGTGGATGCGGCCGAGAAGAAGGCGTTGGTCGACTCCTACCGCATCGCCCGTGAAATCCGCCACAACCGCTGGCTGTACATCCAGTATCAAGCAGATTTACAAGTCGCCTACAAGGAGATGGACGACGCAGCAGGTAAGGTGTTCAACAAGAGCGACGAGTAGGAGGACATCGCTAGCTCCACCATGGCCGCGCCCCGCCGTCATGACCATAAAGCCAGCACGTCCGCGAGCGCCACAGGTAACAAGAAAAAGTAAAGCAGTGGAAGGTCCAATACAGTAGTTAGCTATAGACTTCTATTATTTCATCATTACTTGGCCCACCTTCCTCTCACAAAGGTTTTTTGGTTTTTTGATACTCGTGTTGCAGCCAGCTACTAATCTACTCTCTTCGTAAGTGACTCAACTTTGTACTAGTAAGTACAAAGCTGGGTCGATTATTTTAGGAGGGGGAGTACTTTTTAAATTTTTATAGCCTACACGATCAGCCATGTAAAAACCGGTCGGTCACTATTAAGACACGGCAATGCTACACGTACAAACGATTTACAGGCTTTTACAGGATGGTTAACCTTGATTGGTCAATAGGTGAGCCGGGCGGCCCACCCCCCTGAAAATCAGGGGGAGAGAGGTTTGTGATTGGTTGTTAGCTGGAAGGAGCGTGTAAAAGCGTGTAAGTCTTTGTATGTCTAGCATTTTTGATTAAGACATCCGGATACCAGGGATCATCCGTTGCAAGTCCGCATAATAATAATTATTATTATTAGAAAGAAGTCCGCATAATTATGGCAGGCAAACTTTTCAAAGTTTCTCCACATTGCTTGCTGTATGTCAGACATTATCAATCGAAAAGTTGGCAAACTAAGAGTTGCATCTTATACCACGTGGAACCCCGTGGTAAGAAATCCAATATATTTGAAAAGAGTTGCATCTTATCGATAAACTTCACCGGTCAGGAGATCATACTCTCAACATCTCATGCACAAAGTCATTAAGTCGTTTACAAAAGAAAAGTTTAGTAGCTACATGATTCAGCATCTCAAGATACAGAACAGGCATGTGCTTCAGAGTATAGCGAGTACCGAAACCCGACTTTCCAGCTCCTGCCATCACATCTCAGTATGACACCAAACCGCCTTTACTACCGGAGGGGCTACTGGATCTTGAGCTGCTGCTGCGCCTGCGGTTATACTTTGAGCTCACCCTTTTGGCTGGGGCAGCATTAGGAGACCTAGACCTCGAGGCATCACGGTTCTTGGACCTGGATCTTGATCTTCCTCTATTAGCAGCAGAGGGGCCACCACCGCCGCCACGACCTGATCGAGGCCTGTAGGCCGCATCACATTTATGTTGTTCTGCGGAGCTACGGCTGCGTCTTGGGCTAGGGCGGCGATGCCTTCCTCCGCCGTCACGGCGTCTCACTGGACTGCGTGACCTGCTCCTGCTTCGGTCTCTCCTTGTGTACCTGTGATCATGGACGACAATGTTGATTGGCCTATGCAAGTGTACAAAGTCATGAAATGTTGTTTGACTTCAGCAAAGAGTATGTGACTTGTTCAGCAAATCATGCTTTACCTGTATCGAAGGTCTGTCCATGCACAACAATAACATCTACCAAAGACTAAAAATGGCAGGAAACAGAAGGCACCAAATGCACATTTCGGCAAGAATACAAGATAACAAAAGCAAATCTTTCTTGTTCAGAATGCGAACAGACTTGAGACATTTATTCAAACCAATTAACTGAACACTTAAAAGTGTCGAACTAACAGGAGCAATCTTTTATACTGCCTCTGTTTCTTTTTTACTCTGCATATTAGATTTGTCTTAAGTCGGACTTTGTAAAGGTGACCAAATATACTATATATTAAAAAGTATGAACATCTACAATACCAACTAAGTATATTCTGTAATGAATCTAATGATAATGATTTGGTAGTGTAAGGGCCTGTTCGGAGGGACTCCGCTCCACAACTCTGCTCCTGGAGCAGGTGGAGCTGACCCGAACAGGATAGCTCTGCGGAGTTGGCAGCCTGGAGCGGAGCGAGCTACAGACATAAATCACGGAGCGAGGAAAGTGACGCTCCGCAGCTCCTGAAAACGGAAGAGTTCAGCAAATTTACGGAAGGCTGCCACCTATAAGTGAACGTACCGGTTCGTTCCGAGTTATCTCTCGTGCTTGTGCCCTCGCTATCGTACCACATCCCCTCAGCATGGGCCACAGGCTAGATTATTGGGCTTTAGGCCCAACTCACGAATCGGAGCGGAGCGAACAAGCCAAACAATTTCCCTGCCTCACACGATCGATCGAGGAGTGGGAGTTCGCTCGGAGGAGCCGGAGCGCGGGATTTGGTGGAGCAGGAGGATTACCGAACAGGCTCTAAATGTTGATATGTTTTTCTATAAACTACAGAAATTTGACGTAAGACAAACCTAATATGCAAACTAAAAAAAAAGAGGGAGTACCACTACCAATCGCCAAATCACATACAGCTTTGATCACCATTCTAATGTCAATGAAGACAAATTAAACTTCAAGAAATGCCACATTCATCTAGAATGTATATGATAATGATAATATTTAACTGCGACATGAAAGAATCCTGAAAGATCCATTAGCTGCCCACATGCTCTATCAAACCTTCAAGGCTTTAAAGAGCTACAGGGACAACCGCTGTCAGGAATATAAGGATTATGCATGCAGTTAACAGTATTTGCAAAAGTATGTGTTGGAAGTGCAGGAATGATATCCTTGTATTTCTCTAGCAAAGTTCTTCTATGTTACATATCTTTCTATTATTTTGTAAGCATATTACAAGTGAAAAACATAGTCAACGTTCTGTATTGGAGACTGAAATGTTAAACACGCATTATATTTTGCAGAGGGAGTAATTGCCACCAGCCTCTGGCAGACTGAGATTCCCAGCATTAAATTATTAAACTAGCGCAGAAGTAGAACAACAGGTCAACAGCTGGCTGGCAAAATATGCCACAATTCCATGAGATTAGATAAGTTCTTCAAAGGAATTCACATTTCCAATGAATAAGAAATACGAACCTTGGTGGGCTACTAGCTCTTGGGGAACCTTGGTATCTCCTCACCGGCGATCGTGCACCATAAAGACCATTTCTTCCATACCTGGACATGATGGGGGTTCCAATATAATATCAAAAGTGTCAAAATGTGGCAAATCAATAATCATGTATCAATACCTATTGAAGTTATTCCATCTATCATTTCTTCCTTCATTGTAGCAAGAACGAACATGTGAACACTCTGGAGACGGTGTACGGTATCGACGTGCAAATGAGTACTTCTGCGTAAAACCACGCCCTTTCCTGACACGTCCATCCTCTGTAGAGACCATAGCTAAATCTTGGCCATTGGTGGGTACTGGTTCATTGCTCAGGGGTTTCCTTTCTGCACCAGCTTCAGATATGCCAGTCCCTGCAGCAACAGCAGTGATGTTGCCATCTGCCTTTGAGAGAGTTGTATCAGCCCTGATGGGGTTGGTATCATCCCTGCAATTATAAATAAACAGGAGATGTTGCACTCTCGCTGCATAATAGTAGAAGGATCCAGACAGGACGTGTACTTTCAAGAAATAAAACCTGAATTTACTAGATCTATCTTCGGAATTTTGAGTCCCGGCCCTGTCATCAGCCCCATTTTCATCTTTGTTTAACGGTTTGCTTCCCGCAACCGTTTGTTTGCCTTTATCTGCATATTCCAAGGATTTTCCTATCTCCAAATTTATTATTTTGGTATTTTCTTCGTCTGCCATTAAAAAAAGATGATTATTAGATAAAATTGTAACAAGATCTTTAAGTCATGGCCATCTCAGCAATAATCAGTACATTCCAAGAATGTAACCAAACACAAATATAGATAGCAGGCTGTTTAAATTCAGAAAGAAAGAAAGCAGACAGACACAGTAAAGATCACCATACTTTCTACTCTAACGTTCTCAAATGATGAGTAAGAGTAACGATCATAAGGGTATGGCTAGATCTCATCTAGATGACAATTAACTATGTCTCATCTAACTGACTCAATCAAACAAAAAAAGGGGGAAACAGAAGAGAGAGAAATGTCAGCCCAAATCTCCACATATAATCAATGACATAGGAGTTAGATGAGACTTTATTAATTCTCATCTAGATGATAATTAGCAAATCTGTAATCTTAAAGCGATATGCTCCAATCTTTCCACTCTATGGTTCTCAAATGCAACAGCAAGCAAAGACTTCTGGAATAAATTTTCTAATCAAGATTATGTGAATAGCAGTGACAACATAAACACGAAGTTGGTCATTCAGAATATTTTCCATTCCAGTGATGCTGACTTAATATTATTATTATTATTTCAAGTATGTTGAACAAAATCAAACATGTAACTGCGGAAATACTACACACAAGAAGGTGATGAGCAATAAATTGGCAAGTACAGAAAGTGCAAATACGCTGCTCGGAAAAAAACAATGTACAAATACAGCTTGCCTTCCAGATCACAGCAAACTGAAAGGGGTTAACAAAACAGAGATATAAACTCCTAAATTCAAACAGCATGCAGTCTACCAGAGTATGCTGGTAGAAAATAATGAAGAACAGAAAATTGAATGGGAGTTAGCTCTTCTACCTTTCTTCAATGGATGCTTGATACGACGGCCTGCACTTTCATTGTCAGAACTGCTGCTCGAGCTTTTTGAAGCATCACTTGAGCTCCCATAGCTCCTAAAAAAAGCACCAGCAGGGAATCAATTCAGCTAGTATTAATTCTGAGTGAACATAACTACACAGTTTGTAAAGGTCAACATTTTACCGCTTGGATCTTTTTGTTCCTCTACTCTTGCTCTTACTCTTCTTATGGCTGCTCTTCCTCTTTGCAGGCTTTCGTTTCACTTTCTTAGAACCTTTTCTTCTCTTGTGCCTACGGTCCCTAGATGAGCTAGTATCCGATGATGCTGAAGAGTATGATTCTGACTCCGAACCACTATCTGAGGAATAGGACTGTGAGTCAGAAGTTTCTGAACTATATGAATCAGAAGAGTAGTTCTTTCTTTTTTTCCTTCGTTTATCCACGCTAGATGTTTTTTTGGTTTTGACCCTCCCTCCAGCATCGTTATTATCTTCTACTGCCCTTTTAAGCTTCTTTTCTGCAAATCAAGTACTGAGAAAGCTTACCAGAGATAACACATGAATTGTATTTGGATCTCAATGTTCATGGCTACTTACCTTTCTCTCCATGTAGCTGATTCTGATTATCTATGTTAGAGGCTTCACCACAGTCTACAATTTTCACTGGACATGTAGGTTTTCCAGATTCAGAACCCAGTGCTTCAAGCTTCTTAAGCAAAGCTTTTCCATTAAGGACCTTCCCAAAGACCACATGTTTGCTACAAAAATTATAATGTGAACTCAAAATGTTGATAAACCATGGGTAGTGATCCAAAAAAATGGCTACTTCTCCATAAGGATTAAATAGACAGTAATACTGATGTGGATAATATGCCAGTGGTGTTGGGTCTATCACATACTATCAACCATTACTTGTCGCAGTTTCATCAACATTGTTGAGTTTTAGTTGTATTTGTAGGCAAAGTAACAAAAAGTACAGCTACAAAAAGTTAGTAAAATGACTAAAGCAAATAAGTAATACCCATCAAGATGTGGCACAGCCTTGAATGTTATAAAAAATTGGGATCCATTGGTGTTTTCTCCAGAGTTTGCCATGGAAAGAATACCAGGTTGATCATGCTTTAACTTGAAGTTTTCATCTGTAGAACACGAGACAGTATACATTCTTTTAGCAGAAGGCATAATATGTCAATAGCACAGTTATCATGGGACTTTAACCTTCAGAGGCTATAATAACCAATAAAATTGTATAACCATACCTGGAAATTTTCCACCATATATGCTCTCTCCACCACGTCCTGGAAATAGCATGCAACGTTGAGCTTATAGAGTACACAAAATCAATAAGTCAGTTGAAAGAAGAAGCCTGGGCTAATGAAGCAATACCATCTCCTCTGGAAAAATCACCAGCCTGCAGTTAAGAAATTTGATTAGTCGATTTAGTTTGAACAAAATGGGTGATAAAATAAAATAAAGAGCAAATATTCTATACTCTACAAAGCTCGTATTTGCAATCCATAAAAGATCCTAACATGCTGTCACTGGCAACAAAAAATATGCAGCAATCAGATAAGTTGCAATAATTTGGTACCTGAGCCATAAATCCTGGGATAATGCGATGGATGTGTGTTCCTTTAAAATAAAGTGGCTTCTTTGTAGATTCTCCGAGGCCTTTCTCACCTACATGTTAACCAGAAGTAAGGCTAACAGAAAAGGCTATACATACAGCCAATAATTACATGCTAAGATAGCATTTAAATTACAACTCTCAAATGGAGGAACCTAGACTCTTGCAATCAACTTGAACAAATGAGACACCAATTAGCTGTGAAGAAAATTAAGCATAGTTAAAAAAGGCGCGCCTAAGCGAGCGCTTAAGCACGCCTAGGCTCTAGGCATTGGCAAAACGCATTGCGCATAACTATGCTTGATCTGTGCATAACTGCACATAAGCATGTGCTTTGGTCAGTAAAGCGTAGGCGGTGGCAAAACGCACAATTAGCGCCTAGCGCTTTTTTGAACTATGAAATCAAGTGAACTATATTATCTTTATATACAAGGACATATCATGTAAAAGCAGTGGTTCCATGTTCTATTATTATAAATAATCAAATAATCTACCATGACAAGAAAGTTGCGGAGAGAAAAGAACAACAAATTCATAATATATCCTCAACAGACAGCATAGTCCTAAGATTTAGTTAAAACAGATCCTACGGAGCCATAGATGAACAGAGGAAGACAACAATACAGCACCTATACAGCTTAAACTAACAAATGTGTCCTGCATACCTTTATGTGGAAGTGGGAAAGAGAGAAAAAAAAACTATACTAGGAAACACTGCCGCAACACTCAAATTCAGCTTCGCCTATTCCACCATTCTACTTATTACGCCATATCATTACCAGGTATAGCATCAAAAATTTAAGTACAACTAGATCCCTGTTTAGCATTGTGGTTTGCATTCAAGACTGTCGTGCATTTAGCAACTAAATCCCTTGTGGATATAGACTTAAAATAAAGAGGCTTCTTTGTAGATTCTCCGAGGCCTTTCTCACCTACATGTTGACCAGAAGGCTAACAGAAAAGGCTATACATACAGCCAATAATTACATGCTAAGGTAACATTTTAAATTACAACTCTAAAATGGCGGAACCTAGACTCTTGCAATCAACTTGAACAAATGAGACACCAATTAGCTGTGAAGAAAATTAAGTGAAATATTATACAAGGAGATATCATGTAAAAGCAGTGGTTCCATGTTCTATTATTAGAAATAATCAAATAATCTACCATGACAAGAAAGGTGCGGGGAGAAAAGAACAACAAATTTATAATATATCCTCAACAGACAGCATAGTCCTAAGATTTAGTTAAATCAGATCCTATGGAACCATAGATGAACAGAGAAAGACAACAATACAGCACCTATACAGCTTAAACTAACAAATGTGTCCTGCATACCCTTCTGTGGAAGTGGGAAAGAGAGAAAAAAAAAACTATACTAGGAAACACCACCACAACACTCAAATTCAGCTCCGCCTATTCCACCATTCTACTTATTACTACGCCATATCATTACCAGGTATCGCATCAAAACCATAAGTACAACTAAATCCCTGCTTAGTATTGTGGTTTGCATTCAAGACTGTCGTGCATTTAGCAACTAAATCCCTTGTGGACATAGACCGTGTCCATACCTGTTCAAGCATTTAAGCGAACTATTGGACATCTTCAACATCAAGGATGCTAAACTTAAGAACTTGCATATAAAAAATGTGTGTTCATCACTAACTGCATCACGCTATTCCACAGCAAAGACTCTTGCATTTTACCAGTACAAAGCGCTCGGAAGTTCTCTGCCGTCTTTGGAACTACATCAGCAAAGAGCTGCAACACCAAAGTGGGAAGCTAATCAGGCGCACGCCACCTCTGTACTCAAAGGAGAAACATGCATCACTTAGAACGATAAGATGAAGGTACACTCTTTGCAACCTCAAACGTGATTCTCTCGGAAGGTCGCCCATCGATGGATATTTCCAAGAAGACCTGAGGGTTCAGATTCTTCTTGAACTTGGGCATGATTTCCTCCCTTTCGGTTTACCTGCAGGTGTGTGCAATCATGAGAGCATCTTCAGCAACAAACATTCCAACAGAAAGACACTGGCTGGATAGGCTGGTGCAGATCTAGTTGGGATGTGGCCAAAACTCGTGGAGATGGTCAGTGGGGTTTAACAACTAATCACTGGAGGATGGATGGCGAAAAGGGCGTACCTCGAGAAACAGTGTCCGAGGTTGCGGACGGGGTGGAAACTGCAGGCACGCGGGGAGGGCGATGGCTGCGGCGGTAGCGGCCGTAGCGGCGGCGCGTGTGGGAGGCTAAGGGGATTCGGGGTGAGGCGTCGTCGGTGACGCCACAAGCTACCGCACGGCGGCAACTCTACTAGGTCAGGACTCAGGAGGAAGGTGCATGTCAGGCCCCACGAGCCCAGCAATCGGTTTCCTTCCGAGGAATGGGCCTGAAGCTGTAGCCCACTAGTCTCGAGCCCATAATGATTTGAATTTTAATGAAAATTTATTTATTGTGACGAACAAATTTATATGAGCATTTTTCTAGTAGTGATGAAAAAAATTAGATTTGATGAATAAAATTTTAATACGATGAACATTTTTAAACTTGATGAACAAAATTTTTATTTAAGAATATATTTTTGAAAAATGGATGAGCAAATTTTGAATTCATTGAACAAAATTTCAAATCGACGAACAAATTTTGAGTTTGGTGAACTAATTTTGAAATCGAAGATGAACAAATTTCGAACTTGGTGAAAGTTTTTTGAAATCCATGAACAAATTTCGAATTTGATGAACAAATTTAGAATTTTGCCGAACATTTTTTCAATCCGATGAACAAAAAACGAATTTTATGAACATACAAATTTTGTAAGAAAAGAAAAAAATGAACAAATTTTGAAATCGACAAACAAATTTTAAATTTAGGGGACAGATTTTGAAATTGATGAACAATTTTTGACTTTGGTGGACATTTTTTCAATTCGATTAACAAATTTTGAATTTTGATGAATTTTTTCAATCCGATGAACAAAAAACGAATTTTATGAACATTTTTTGAATCGTTAAGCATTTTTACACATTACGAACATTTTTATATCAAATTCAAAAAATGTTCACGAATTTGGAAGGAAAAGAAAGAAAGAAAAAGAAAGCAAAAAATGGAAACAGAAAAGAAAAAAGAAGAAAAAAAGAGAGCTACAGAAAAAACGAAAAGAAAAATAAATGGGATATGGGTTGGCCCATACGAGGGCTCAGGGCGCCAGGGGTGGTGCGTGCCTGCTCGCTCGGGGGCGCCCTATGCGCCATATAGGAAGCCGCATGGATGACAATCTAGCGCAACATCTTGTTTCCACTACAAAGCCTCGGGCGAAGCACTGCTGTTCTCTTTGATTGATGGCCTATCACATGCGCAGTTCATCTGAGTAGCTGCCACATTATGGGTGATATGATCGTCTAGGAGGAAAGCTATTCATGAGGGCATTTCTCAAAGTCCACAAGTTACACAACGTTTCATCGACAGATATATATCAGAGTTAGAGATCATAAGGAAGACGAAGCCGATGCAAACTACTAACCCAAGTGTTGCACCAAGGTAAGGCAGAAGGCACCTCCTCCGGGGTTTGCCAAGGTACATGTAGACGCGAGAGTGTCCATGCTGTCAAGAGGAGGCACAGCGGCAACGGTCGCTCGAGATGATTAGGGGAACTACTTGGGAAGCTCGTCACTGGTAATTCATGGCGTCCATGATCCTGCAACGCTAGAAGCAATCACATGCAGGGAGGCCCTTTCCCTGGCCGAAGACCTACTCTTGCATAGCTTTGTAGTTGCGTCAGATTCCAAGCAAGTAGTGGAAAATATCCTCAAGGGAAATCAAGGGAGACATGGTACTATCATTGGGGAGATTTGGCATCGTTCACCTATGTTCAGTTGTAATTTTATTTTTGAGAGTCGTGAGTCAAACAATAAAGCTCATAGTTTAGCCAAGTTTTCACATTCATTAGGTCAGGCGCGTCATGTGTGGCTTGGACAACCCCATGACATGTCGTGGTTTTGTCACGACGGATGTCCTAGTGAGAGGACTTGGTCGTGAGGCCATCGGAACTAGGTTATTAGCTTGTCGAGGTTGAGCGGGACGAGAGACACGATTTACCCAGGTTCGGCCCCTCATAGTGGAGGTAAAAGCCTACTCCTGCTTTTCTGCTTATTGCTTGAGTGCCGATTACAAGGGAGCGAATCTGCTTGACCTAGCTATCGATTGATTGTAACTTGCCCTATTCTATGCTAGGGACTCGCCTTCATATACAGGTCGAGGCCACCGACTTACAAGAGTCTGGGTCGGGTCCGTTGGGCAAGATTGTGCGTGACAAAGCGCATGAAGCTTATCAAGATGATCTCGAATGATATGCAGAACATTCATGGGAGCAAATGCAATCATTGTGCACACTAATGTGTTATGAATATGAGCAATGCAACCACGATGCAAAATGATGTCATAATGGATGGTTTATCAAATGCATGAACATGGCAATGGATGCTCACTATGTGGATAGTATCATGCAATTGATGGTCGACAATATGATCATTATGTATGAATATGCCATCAAGGAAGATCACAACAAATTTGCCAAGGAAGTGAACAAGCTCAAATATCATGGATGACATGGGAATACAAGATGCAACAAGGCAATCATAATGTGAATCAATCCACGCATAGGGTGCAAACTTGTGGTGAGTATGATATGTCCATCGAGCATGGCATGCATGAGCACAATCAACAAATGTGGAGGTGTTGGTGTACCAATGCTCGATGTCGTGGCATGAGTGGAAGTCCGAAGGTGCATCCACTAAGTCCGAGCGCTCCTCAATGTGAAGGTCCATAGAGCCAATCTCCAATGTCGCTCCTCCGTTCGTGAGATGTATCATGTAGACAACAAGAAGGAAACAACAATGAAAGAATGACCCATCCAATATGCAAACTTGAGGATGACTCAAAGGGAAAGAGCTCACCTTATGAATGTTCCCGAAGATGTTGGAGTTGCACATCATGTATGCCTTCACATAACCAATATGTCCCATGACGGTAATGCCTTGTGAATCCTTCAAAATGAAAGGACATGACAAACACTCGGAAAAACAAATGAGGTTAGCGGAAATGCAAAACCTATCCTTCGTGTGGTAAGATACCCAACAAGTGTATGCATCATGCTCATCATAAGAAAGTACAAGGGAGCATTTCATAGTATGGAGGCATATGATGCGAGAACAACCAAATGCAATAGGCTCAATCAAACAAGCATGCATCAAAAGTAAGGTGTCAAAGTCTCTAAGATCAATAAGCATAGTATGGTTATACTCAATACAAGTGGATATGAAAGAGGCAACTAATGGACACAAGAGACAATGATCAAGATATATCATGTGAGAGGCATGAGCATATATGTCATCAACCCAAGAAAGCAAGTAATAGTGGAACATGGGTGATGCAACATAGCAAGCAATCCTAGTGATCAAGTCAAGCAAGCTAGTAGTGCGATGATGCAACATACTAGGAGGAATCATGGCAAGCATGTCAATGGTGCAGATAGTGTGCAAGAATAATTCACGTGACATAGCACAAGCATGAAAGCAAGATATGAGAAAAATATCATCAATGTATTGGCGAGAGGCCATATGTAAGTAGCAATGGGGCATCATGACTCTCCCAACACAACAAGCATCAATAGCATGGGGCACATGATAAACATGGCAAAAGCAACAAGGATCTCCACCAAGCATGCAAATACACATAGAAGTAGCATAATGGTGAATCATGGGTAGATGCAAGTAAGGGTCACAGTTGCATGGCAAAATCATGTAAAGAGGCATAACATGCAAAGTGAACACGATAGTATGGGCATAAGGTGACAAGTGGTAAATAGCCCATAGCCGTGTGAGAGCCAAGTAGAAGAGATGCGCGTAGTCCTTGCGCGAGGGGAACGGTGGTAAGGATAGTCCACGGGATCCCAAGCCGTCGTTGCTCTCATGAGCTCGTTTCGTCAACTCATGGGATTGTGATGTTGACGAGTGTTCATAAGTACCTACATAAAGCAAAGGCAAAGGAAAAATTCTGTGTGCGTGGTATATGTACACATCATCCATCATGATGCTCACGTGCTTGTGTTGGTTAGCACTAAATAGCCAATGCTTAAATAAATGAGATGCGTAATATAGAAACATGTCATCCATCATGAGAGGTTTGTTATTATGTATAGCATAATGGAGACTCAACTTGTGTAATGCATCACGAGCAATATCTAGAGCATTGTTATTCATGGAATGCAAATGATGCACGCAATTATGGGAATCATGCAAAGTATGAAATGCATCAAGATCTCCGAATATGTACGAGGAAACTATGGGGGTCTCCTCATGAGCATGAGTAGCAACATCACATGGAGAATATTGACAACATCCAAAACAATGCATATTCGGAACAATGTGATCATGGCATGGCATAGTAGATGAATTGCGCAAATCATGTAAAGGAAGCATGGCAATATCATCACATGAAAAACAAAAGCCAATGACCATCATCTCGTCATCTATGCCATAAGTGCAAATGGGATTGATTTTAATGGGGCATGCATAGTTACTATGTTGAGATTGTAATGATGCAATATGGGAGATCTCACTCATAGCATATGACAAGTTCAATGGGTTGTCAAACATGATGTGACCAAAAGAATTTTCACGTGATATCCTATGGAGCATAGCATCACAACTAGGCAACTCAACATACTCATCATCATATTCATCATAAATAGGTAAGTCAAGGCATGAAGAAGTTTCACTAGCATGAAGCATGGTAATAGGTGGGTCAACAACATGGGAGCAATCGATGTCAAGATGGTCCACTAGTGGGACAAGAGAAGTACCATCACCTATGTTACCTTTGGTGCGTCGCTCATGTGTTGTAGGTGAGGTGTCGAAGATCCACACGTTGTCATCTTCATCTTGATGGAACCATGTGGGGTGCATCATCGTCCACCATGGCCATCGTTTTTCCCATTGGAGGGATGGACTCGTCGAGGGTAGGCATGTCGTCATGTAGGAGACCTAGCACCAAATAAGAAAACACACTAGGAGTAGAGGTTAAGTCGTTAGAAATCATAGTGGCCTCACGTGCCGTGTCAACTACCTCACTCTCTAAGTGTTGTGGCTCACTCACTCCCTCAAAGATGCTCTCACTCATATTGTTGGTGGAGTCACTCAGATGGCGCTCAACCTCACATAGGATGTGTGGCATGCTCTCATGTGTGGGGCCAGTGGTGGTCACACTCATCCTCTCATAGGAAATGCTCTCAATGTCACGTATGGTGGAGTCACTCATCTCACTCATGGGGTGGTGGCTCTCCTCACATGGCAAATGGGGCATCTCGACATATGTGGGTGTCGGAGAGATGTAGGTGCAAATGTCTCCATGTGCGGTCGCGTAGCTTGACTCGGAGTATGAGTCCAATGTGGGCGCCGTCTTCATGTTGTTGAAGAGGTTCGCGCTCGTCGCCGTGGTCGAAGGGGATGGCCCTTGCTCGATCTTCTTGTCACCGTCTTGGTGTGGGAGGCCCATATGATGTGGCACCTCGTAGCTCGTCTCCATGACCGAAGGGAGTTTCCCATGCTCGGCCATCTTCCTTGAGGGGCTTCCGAAGATGGAAGTGTCGCCCTCGCTCGTAGGTAGTCGCCTTGGACTTGATGAAGTCGATGTAGGCGTACACGTGGGAAGTAGGCGAAGATGTCGTACGTCCAAAGGCAAAGATGCCTTGATAGCACTTGGCGAAGATGCCAAAGTGGTTGTTGTAGCCGTAGCTCCGTCTTGGTGGTGCTCGTCTCATGATCTTCTCTTTTGCTCATGAAGCTTTGACTTGGCATGAAGTAGGGCTTGTTGGGACTTGTGCATTTGCGCTTGTGGAGCATCTTCATGATGATGTTGTCGTTGTCGTGCTTGAGCTCGTAGTAGATGTTGTTTGTCATCGTCGTGCACATGTTGCTTGGAGGTCACTTGCCCTTCATGACGATGTGGATCATGAACGTGATGGTGGTCGCCATGTAGATGTTGACTTGGACGACTTGCGCTTGCATCTTGTTTGCACTCCGAAGATGATCGACTTGGTCGCCACCGCCTTGAAGATGATGAAGGGGAAGTAGACTTGATCAAGGCCCAAATCTCCTCCATCCTTGCATCTTGCTCCTCTTATGTGCGGACAGCTTCTTGTCAATGTAGTCCCTTTTCCTTGCTTCGGAGTGACGAATGTCGATGGAGATGTTCTCGATGCGCTCTCACAATCTTGATTGTGCGCCTTGTATTTGTCAGTGCAGATCGAAGATGGACGCTTTGTTGATGTAGTTATTCACGCCGTCGTTGTTGTCATAGACCGGAGATGAAATGCCTTGCCTATCCATCACAAAACTCGAGCAAGTATGAGTGGGAGAAAGAGAAGAACTTATACCAATGTACCTTGACCGATGTTGACAATGAATCAAGTTCACTCAAATGCGGACAATGAAATAGCACTATTGGTACCAATCCTTGTCGGTTCTCACACCTACACAAGTAAAGCTTATGGAGGAGCTCGGTGAGGATAGTGGCACAAAAATTTAGTGCAAAATGTTAGCAAGAGTCAATAATGTTGAAAGAGATTCACAAATTCACAAGTGAAACAAGTAGACCAATAGCAATGAATGGTACACGGAAACACACACACAGATAGATAAATGGGGTCGTGCAACCAAGGAATGAGCACAAAATGTGGAATCCACGGAAAACGCTCGTGTTGCACAACTCAAGAGAGACGCTAGCACGATTGCTCTATAGGCGGATACAACACTTGTGCACAACCTATGATATGCAAAATGGATAAACTTTTATCCCAAGTATGCTATGTATGTATGGTTCCCGGTGTTTCTCTCAAGATGATCCAAAATGATCGGATATGACAATCTTATGTGCAATGTGGTATGATGCTATGGCACTTGCTTACAAGCTTCTTTGCTCTCTTTCTTTGCTTAAAATCTTTATTTCTTTCTCTTTTTTTTGTATGGCCACTTTGCACAATGCACAAACCAAGATAGCAATTGTGTATATGCGGGAACAAACTTGTGACACAAGATATGATAGCAATATATGCACCACGATGATATGGTATGTATGCTATGGGAAGTATGATCACTAATGTGCACAAGTCACGTTGCCGGCAATACTCAAATGGCTAGTCTCGATAGGCAAGTAACGCAAAATGGGCTAGGGTTAACAATGCAATGGCAAGGGGAATATACAATGGAGAGATACCACGATACCAAGATGATATGGAGGTTACCGTCCGACAATGATGAGTAGCGGTGTTCTTGATGTAGAAACCAAGATCATGGAGACTCGTCCCTAAGTAGCTGAATCACCTTAGGAAACAGAAAAACCGCGAACTCAAAATCTCACACGTCAAATGTCAAAATGGTGGTAGCGGTAAAGCGGTGGTGGTTTGCACTTGGTAATGCGGAAGTGAAATGATGGGCTATACACGTGTCAAAGTTGAAGTTGCCGCCCCTAAGTAGCCGAAACACCTTAGGAGACACAAGCCACAACTCAAACAAAATTAGGTTAAGTTGGGTTGGCGGAAGTGTATGGTGGGCAAGCTTATGCGGAAGTTATGTTGGTGGTGGTGGTTGATGAAGAAGCAACCATCCCTAAGTAGCCTAAACACCTTAGGAGACTCAAATCACAACTCAAACAACCACTAATGCTATATGGAACAAAATGGGTTAGGTTGCGGAAGTCGGTGGTGGTTAGGCGGATGTTGTGGTGGAAGCCCTAGGTAAAGATGCCAAAATTCACAAAATTTGATGGAGTCAAATGATGTTGGTGGTATTGTTGTGGTATGGGGGATGTCAATAGCTTCAAAACGAGCTAAAGAACGTCAAAAACGGACTCCGGATGAATTAGTTATGGTCAAAACGGTGAAACGGAAAAAGCTGAAATCCCAGGGGCCGGACATCCGGGGGTCGGGCCGGATTTCCGGGGCCTGATGTCTAGAAACTTGCGCGAAAATGCGCTCTAGGAGCCGAATGTCCGGGCTAATGGCCGAATTTCGGGGATGGCCGGATGTCCGGGGGTCGGGCCGGATGTCCGAGCTCCAAATCCGAGGATGAACTCGATTTTGGGGCAGAAATTGATGATTTCGGGGGCAAAATTGGAAAGATTTCGTGAATGGAAGGTGGGGAAACTTGGGGGAAAGCTAGATCCACTTGAAACCAAGCAAATCCACGGATCAAAATCAACAAAACATCATCAAACCAACAAATCACAAAAAAATTGGGGGCTATTTTTGCTGGGGATTTTCGGATTTAGGACGAAATCAACAAAATCAAGCTCGAAAACAAAGGGTAGGGGCTCCAAAAACATGATCAACGTGGCTCATGATACCAAGATGATGTAGGGCGGATCCCTATGGGGACGATCTTTCACGTTTGGAGAGGATCCTACGGGGAAACACGAAGAACACGCGGAAAACACAAGGGAAAACACGGGGGGAAACGAGAGAATCACTCAACCGACGAGTAATTGATCACACAAGGGCTAGATCACCGAACACATGAGGTAGCACAAGATTCAAAATCAACAAAGGAAAGATACAAAGGTAGCCGTTCTTCTCCGTGAGGAGGTCTTGATTGTCTTCCCTCGAAGGGGTCTTGAATCCGCTTGGGGGATCTTCTCCGAAGAGGTCGTGAGCTCCGAGGAGAAGTAACCAAGTGGATGAGCAAGGCTCTCACACAAAATATGAGCTAAACCAATGCTAAGTCTCAAAGTGAGGAGGAGGAGTCCTATATATAGGCTAGGGGGCGAAGGGGTACATGGGCTCAGCCCAACGCGCGCGCGCAGGCGCTGGCCGGATGATCCGGGGGTGGAGCCGGACAATCCGGGCTGGTCCGGATGATCCGGGTGGAGGCCCGGATGAGCTGGAGACGCGGCTGGCGGAGGTGCAGGTCTGGATGTCCGGGCAGGGTCCAGATGATCCGGGGCGGGGTCCGGAGGATCCGGCTTCAGGTCGGAGCTTCGGGTGCCTTCGGGGCGAGTTAGCCGGATCGTCCGGACCGGGGTCCGGATCGTCCGGGCTCTGTCCGGATCGTCCGGGCCGCCGTCCGGATCGTCCGGCCAGTCTGGGACTTGGCGATTTTCCTCTCCGTCTTCATGCATGTCTTTCGCTTCTGGTCCTCCTAGCTTCTTAGCTTCTCCATGGTTAACTTCTTGGTACCTGAGTATGCATAGCGTTTCCGTTTGAGGTAGTAACCATGTCTCATGTGAATCGAAAGGGAGTTGTGAGAGGAGTGATGTCACCTCGGTTTCAAGAGCTCTTGCACGTGCTCGAGTCATAGGTCCAAGTGGTGTTGTAGGGGATGTAGATGCGTCCATGGGGATGATCGTGGGATGCTCCGCATCATCTCCCCCGGGAAAGATCCGACCTCGGATCGAAATCTTCATCACCATGGTAAGGCGAGAGGTCTTTGACGTTGAAGATGTCGCTCACGTTGTACTTGTCGCTTGGTAGGTCGATCTTGTAAGCGTTGTTGTTGTAGCGTGCTAACACCTTGAAGGGTCCATCGGCTCGAGGGAGAAGTTTGGACTTGCGTTGGTTGGGGAAGCGGTCCTTGCGAAGTTGTAGCCACACGAGATCGCCTATGTTGAAGATCATGGGTTGCTTGTTGATGTTGAGCTTGGTCACTAGTCGTTGTACTTGTCGCTCGATGGTGTTTCTTGTATCCTCATGCATCTTCTTGATGTAGCTTGCTCGTGCACTCGCATCCATGTTGGTGCGCTCTTGTAGAGGAAGAGGTAGAATGTCCAATGGTGACAACGGGTTGAAGCCGTAGACGACCTCGAAGGGGGACTTGCCGGTCGTTGAATGTCTTGCACGGTTGTAGGCGTACTCGGCGATGGGTAGACATGCTTCCCACTCCTTGATGTTCTTCTTGATCAACACACGAAGTAGAGTTGAGAGAGTCCGGTTCGTCACCTCCGTTTGGCCGTCAGTTTGAGGATGGTATGCGGATGAGAACAAGAGCTTGATTCCGAGCTTGGCGCATAGGGTCTTCCAAAAGTAACTCAAGAACTTGACGTCGCGGTCAGAGACGATTGTCTTTGGTACTCCATGGAGATGCAAGATTTCCCTACAAAAGAGATTTGCAACATGTGAAGCATCGTCTATCTTGTTGCAAGGGATGAAATGTGCCATCTTAGAAAATCGGTCCACAACAACAAACACGGAATCCTTTCCATTTTGAGTTCTAGGCAAACCAAGTACAAAGTCCATTCTAATGTCTTCCCAAGGTTGATAAGGAATAGGAAGAGGCATGTAAAGATGATAGAGGCAAAGGTGTCCCGTCTTTCGATGAGATGATGGATATCGCTTTGGTGGAAGTCGACTTTGACGATCCGACTACGAACGTGCGAGGACGTCGCGCCTTAGCAATCGCTAAACCAACTCCGAGAGGTTATTGACCACGCCGGAGCACGATCAACCTGACCACAAGGGTCTGTTTCCTGCGAGCAAACGAAGAACAAGCAAGAAACTAAGATTGCAATCTGGATATCGCGAATATAAGATGAAAGCTTTATTGATCAAGGTGGGGTTCTGTGACGCCTTTGTCTGGTCGTTGAACACAAACGAAGTACGCGAAGTTGCAGCTATGGCGAACTTTTAATCTAAACAAAACCCAAAGTCTAAACGGTGCCCTAAGGGCTGTATATATGGAGGAAGAGAGGGGGAATTTCGTGGCCCTTGGTGGAGGGGTCCGAAATCAACCCTATCTCTTGTTTCCCCACACATACGGACTCTAAAAATAGCCTATACTTATGTATTTCGAAATTACATGGGCCTGGCCCAATAAAAAGGTGATGCAGCACCTATAATAGCCTCGGGACGAAATTTATGAAGTGGCATCTTGTATATTTCGTCCAAGGCTTCATGCACCCATTATGGTGGCTTCAAAGTCCTGAAATCATCACTTGTAACTCCGTTCTTGTTCCCCTTGCGCATGGCATCATCTCCATGCTTGTTCTTGCTCCAATGTTCATCCTTCTCCAAGCTAGGCCCTTCATTTGTAAGCAAAACAAATGTATCCAATTTAGGCAGCATCATATTCTCATGAACATTAGAATCATTACCAAGAAACGAAAGTACCTGATAATTTAATTGGCGTGCGCGAGCTCTAGTAATTGGTCCCGTATATGTAGCAGTAGGGGCTGTGGGTGTAACAATGGTATTGATGTCCTCATCATCCTCCCCTTCTTGAAATGCAGTCGTCCTCGACGGAAGCTCATCTTCCTCACCCAAATAAGGCTTCAAATCTGCAATGTTAAAAGTGGGACTAACCCCAAAATCTGCAGGCAGCTCAAGTTTATATGCATTATCATTTATTTTCTCTAACACCTTAAAGGGACCATCAGCACGTGGCATTAGCTTTGATTTGCGCAAATCAGGAAATCTATCCTTACGCAAATGTAACCAAACAAGATCTCCAGGTGCAAACACAACATGTTTTCTACCCTTATCTCCAGCAAGTTTATATTTAGCATTCATACGCTCAATGTTTTCCTTAGTTAACTCATGCATTTTTAAAATCAAGTCAGCACGTTGTTTAGCATCAAAATTAACCTTCTCCGAAGATGGAAGAGGCAACAAATCAATAGGTGCACGAGGTAGGAAACCATACACAACTTCAAAAGGGCACATCTTAATAGTAGAATGCAATGAACGATTATAAGCAAATTCAATATGAGGCAAGCATTCCTCCCACATTTTCTTATTATTCTTCAAAACAGCCCTAAGCATAGTAGACAACATTCTATTGACTACTTCAGTTTGTCCATCAGTTTGGGGGTGACAAGTAGTACTAAAAAGCAGTTTAGTCCCCAACTTAGCCCATAAACATCTCCAAAAGTGGCTAAGAAATTTAGTATCACGATCTGAAACAATAGTATTTGGCACACCATGCAAGCGAATAATTTCACGAAAGAACAAATCAGCAACATTAACAGCATCATCGCTTTTATGACATGGTATAAAGTGTGCCATTTTTGAGAATCTATCCACGACAACAAATATGCTATCTCTCCCCTTCTTTGTTCGAGGTAAACCTAAAACAAAGTCCATAGATATATCCTCCCAAGGAACACTAGGTACAGGCAAAGGCATATATAAACCATGAGGATTGAGTCGTGACTTAGCTTTTTGACATGTAGTGCAGCAAGCAATAAAACGCTCAACATCCCGTCTCATCTTTGGCCAAAAGAAATGTGTAGCAAGTATGTCTTCCGTCTTCTTCACGCCAAAGTGTCCCATTAATCCTCCTCCATGCGCCTCCTGCAACAACAAAAGACGAACGGAGCTAGCTGGAATGCATAGCTTGTTAGCACGAAACACAAATCCATCATTAACGACAAACTTGTTCCACATTCTTCCTTCTTTACAGTTCTGCATTACATCTTTAAAATCAGCATCATGCACATATTGATCTTTGATGGTCTCCAAACCAAATATTTTGAAGTCAAGTTGTGAAAGCATAGTATAGCGACGAGACAATGCATCAGCAATAACATTTTCTTTTCCCTTCTTGTGTTTAATGACATAAGGGAAAGTCTCAATAAATTCAAACCATTTAGCATGTCTACGATTCAGTTTAGCTTGACTTTTAATATGTTTCAAAGATTCATGATCAGAATGTATAACAAATTCTTTGGGCCATAAATAATGTTGCCATGTTTCTAAAGTCCGAACAAGAGCATATAATTCTTTATCGTAAGTAGAATAATTCAGACTAGGCCCACTCAATTTTTCAGAAAAGTATGCAACAGGTTTGCCATCTTGTAATAACACACCTCCTAATCCAATTCCACTAGCATCACATTCAAGCTCAAAAGTCTTATTAAAATCAGGAAGTTGGAGTAAAGGAGCATGTGTCAACTTATCTTTCAATACCGTAAAGGCTTCTTCCTGTGCGGTACCCCACAGAAAAGGCACATCTTTCTTTGTAAGCTCATTGAGAGGTGCAGCAATGGTGCTGAAATCTCTCACAAAACGCCTATAGAATGCAGCGAGGCCAAGGAAACTCCTCACTTGTGTGACCGTCTTGGGCTGCGGCCAACTCTCAATAGCTTCAATCTTGGCTTTATCAACTTCAATTCCCTGTGGAGTAACAACATAGCCAAGAAAAGATACTCGGTCGGTGCAAAAGGTGCACTTTCCAAGGTTACCAAACAAACGTGCATCACGTAGAGCAATAAAAACAGCACGTAAATGTTCCAAATGTTCCTCCAAAGATTTGCTATAAATCAATATGTCATCAAAGTAAACTACCACAAATCGTCCAATGAAAGCACGTAAAACTTCGTTCATTAACCTCATGAAAGTACTAGGTGCATTAGTTAACCCAAAAGGCATGACTAACCACTCATATAATCCAAACTTAGTTTTAAATGTTGTTTTCCATTCATCTCCCAATTTCATACGAATTTGATGGTATCCACTACGCAAATCAACTTTGGAGAATATTGTAGAGCCACTCAATTCATCAAGCATATCATCTAGCCTAGGAATAGGATGACGATAACGAATAGTAATATTATTAATGCCTCTACAATCAACGCACATACGCGACGTACCATCCTTTTTCGGCACTAAAATGATAGGAACAGCACAAGGACAAAGGGATTCGCGTATATAACCTTTGTCGAGCAGTTCTTGTACTTGACGCATAATCTCCTTCGTCTCCTCTGGATTGGTACGGTATGGTGCACGGTTGGGTAATGATGCACCGGGAATTAAGTCAATTTGATGCTCAATCCCGCGAATAGGTGGTAATCCCGGTGGCACGTCTTGTGGAAAGACGTCAGCGAACTCCTGCAAAATGTTAGTGACAGCAGGAGGCAAAGAGGAAGGCACGTCCTCGAATGAAAATAATGCCTCTTTGCACACAAAAGCATAGCAAACAGATTTGCTAAAATCTAGATCATCAATATCAGATTTGGTGGCAAGTAAACATGCACTTTTCAATTTAATTTCAGAAGCAACACTAGATTGTTTATTATTATTAGGCTGCATTTGTTGCTCAAATTCTTTTGCCACAATCTGATTTTCACTCTTAGTTTTCTCCTGTTTTGCTTTATTAGCTCTATTAATATCATCTTTCAAAATGGAATCAGGAGTCATAGGAAGCAAAGTAATATTTTTATCCTTATGAACAAGAGTATACTGATTGTTTCTACCATGGTGAATAGAATTTTTATCAAATTGCCATGGTCTACCAAGTAATAAGAAACATGCTTGCATAGGTACCACATCACAATCAACATAATCAACATATGTAAAGATACTAAAATGTACACGAACAGTACGTGTTACCTTAACCTTGCCGCTGTTGTTGAACCATTGGATGTAGTAAGGATGTGGATGTGGTCTTGTGGTGAGAGATAGCTTCTCCACCATCTCCATGCTAGCCAAGTTGTTGCAACTCCCTCCATCTATGATCACGCGAACAGAACGTTCCTTCACAACTCCTTTTGTATGGAACAAATTATGCCTCTGATTTTGCTCAGCTTGTGTAACCTGCACACTCAAAACACGTTGAGCAACTAAACATTCATACCTGTCAGCATCTTCAGGAGCCATATATTGCGTCTCATGATCAGAATCGTCTCCACCGTGTTCGTCACGTGTAATAAGAGCCAAAGTCTCCTCATCATAGTCACTAGCGGACTCATACCCACCATCCTCGGTAACAATCATCACACGCTTAGATGGGCATTCTCTCGCATAATGACCTCCACCCTTGCAACGTCGACAAATAATATCATGTGTTTGCCCTGTTGATGCCATGGATGAAGAAGAGCTCTTTGCAGGCCCAGAAGGTGTGCTCTTGGCAGATAGTGGTGATTGTGCCTGCTTTATTGTATCATGGTTGGAGGTGGCAGCCGACGGAGGCGCCGGTGTAGCAGAACGTGTGGAAGTAGATGATGCACGTGGTGTCCATGATGAAGGTCGACCTGCCGAAAAGTTAGTCCGCGCCAATGCCTGTTGATCCTGCACTTCACGTTCAGCTTTACAAGCAAGATGGAATAAACGAGTGATATTAGTATACTCCTTATAGTCTAGAATGGTCTGAATCTCTCTATTTAATCCACCCAGAAAACGTGCAAGCATAGCTTCATTCTCCTCAAAAATACCACATCTAATCATGCCAGTTTGTAATTCCTGATAATATTCTTCTACAGAATTTTTTCCTTGTCTTAAGCGCTGTAATTTTTGAAGCAATTCACGTTGATAATATGGTGGAACCCAACGAGTACGCATAGCAGTTTTCAAAGCAGCCCAAGTAGCGGGAATAGGATATAATCTACAATGTTCAGACCACCATACACATGCAAAACTAGTGAAAGCACAAACAGCAGCAGCAACCCGTCTCTCCTCGGGATATTGTAAACATGTAAAACGTTGTTCAGTTTCTAACTCCCAAGTAAGATATATATCAGGAACATATCTACCCTCAAATGGTGGAATATTCAATTTTAGTTTAGGAATATGGACATCATCTCGTACCTGAGGTGGTGGTGCAGGCCTACCATTACGAATATATACCTGAGGTCGACCTGGTGGTGGTGGTGCTGGTGGCTGCACGTAGTGCTGATTTTGATCAACCTCATCCTCATAATCGCCCGCATACTCATCATCCTCCTGGGTACCAGCAGCAGCAGTAGCAGGGGCCAAAGAAGCATCAACAACATGAACAGCAGCACCAGAAGTTTGGCCATCCTCAATAGGAACACGCTTCGCTCGTCCATACTGATTCGAAAGGATGCGTTGTTGTTGTTGTTGTTGTTGTTGTTGTTGTTGTTGGAGAGGTGCGTTAGGTGCAGCGGGTCGTGGTGGTGGAAGACGCGCGAGCAATTCATTAAACTTGTTATCGAGCTTTGTTTCGAACGTCTTCTCCATGCCATCTATCTTCTCCATGGCCTCTTCAAATCTGTTTAGCACATCTTGCACCTGTCCACTCATCATTTGCTGAAATTTATCATGCAAATCCTTATTCGTCATGTTCTCCCAGTCAGTCTCGTCGGCTTGTGATCCTGGCATGGTTAGCAGCAATAGAAACACACAAGAATATGATCCTACAGACTACTAACAAGAGGTGGTGGTGGGTGTCACAAATCCGTCAAGCAAATCTCAAATTCTTACCAGTTCTTACCCAGCAGCAGGCGGTGATCGGCAACCGTTGTAGTCAAAAACTCTCAAAGCTTGGATAGAGCGATTACCAGGGAGAGTCAAACGCACGACGTAGATGTATGTGGAGCTGGGAAGGCTTATAATATGGTAGCAAAAAGGGTCAGCAATAATCAATTCAGAGATGCAAAGTTGAATAAACGCTCAACGACGGTACTGTGCTGGTCCTAGGCTAGACTGTGTTAGAGACGCGAGCCTAGAACACCAACAAAATCACGGCGCGGCACGTAAACAAGGGAAAAGCACACTCTGGAACTCTTTTTTTTTCGCTCTTTTTTTTTGCGCTCCTTTTGTTTTGCGCTCCTCTTTTTTTTTTTGCGAAAAATCACTATAATGGCGAGTGTCTCAAAACTCTTCCCTCGTCAAACTGATAGGATGGGCACGAAAATTTTTTTTTCACTTTTTTTTCGGAAATTAGGGCAGGGACGACGAAAAAGTGCGACCAAAAAATCACTATGATGGCACGTGGCTCAAAAGACTCAGAAAAGCCTAAAAATAGGATAGGGAAAAAAAAATTTGCCCGTGAAAATTTTGGCCTAAAAACTGCCCGGGGGTCTCCAAACTCTTTTTTTTCCCGAGACCTACGCAGGCAAGGAAACACGAATCGGAATTTAGATTGATCTCAAGAACAAACCTAATATGAGAAGAACTCGGATTGGTGGTGGATATATGGTTGTGGTATATGGCAGCGGTGGTGGTATATGGATACAGATTGGTGGTGGTATATGGATACAGATTGGTAGTGGTATATGGATATGGATTCAGAGCGGTGGCGGATAAGCAAAAGTGGTAGATGGGCGATGAGGATGATGCGGCGGCGGCGTGACAACTTATGACCAGAACTCGAAACTCTAAAAGACTAGACTCTAAGACCAGCAACTTGACACGACGATGCAACCGCAAATTCAACAAAGCAAAAACCCTAAAAAGATTATGCAAAGGCTCAGATTGGTTCGGATATGATGAACTAACCCTAATTTTTTTGTGGCTTTTTCGTGGACTGTAGGTATGAAGAACAGACTCGATCTAATCTACGAAAAACTGTAAAATCTCACCGAGCAACCTAGAAATCTGATACCACTTGATAGAGGCAAAGGTGTCCCGTCTTTCGATGAGATGATGGATATCGCTTTGGTGGAAGTCGACTTTGACGATCCGACTACGAACGTGCGAGGACGTCGCGCCTTAGCAATCGCTAAACCAACTCCGAGAGGTTATTGACCACGCCGGAGCACGATCAACCTGACCACGAGGGTCTGTTTCCTGCGAGCAAACAAAGAACAAGCAAGAAACTAAGATTGCAATCTGGATATTGCGAATATAAGATGAAAGCTTTATTGATCAAGGTGGGGTTCTGTGACGCCTTTGTCTGGTCGTTGAACACAAATGAAGTACGCGAAGTTGCAGCTATGGCGAACTTTTAATCTAAACAAAACCCAAAGTCTAAACGGTGCCCTAAGGGCTGTATATATGGAGGAAGAGAGGGGGAATTTCGTGGCCCTTGGTGGAGGGGTCCGAAATCAACCCTATCTCTTGTTTCCCCACACATACGGACTCTAAAAATAGCCTATACTTATGTATTTCGAAATTACATGGGCCTGGCCCAATAAAAAGGTGACGCAGCACCTATAATAGCCGCGGGACGAAATTTATGAAGTGGCATCTTGTATATTTCGTCCAAGGCTTCATGCACCCATTATGGTGGCTTCAAAGTCCTGAAATCATCACTTGTAACTCCGTTCTTGTTCCCCTTGCGCATGGCATCATCTCCATGCTTGTTCTTGCTCCAATGTTCATCCTTCTCCAAGCTAGGCCCTTCATTTGTAAGCAAAACAAATGTATCCAATTTAGGCAGCATCATATTCTCATGAACATTAGAATCATTACCAAGTAACGAAAGTACCTGATAATTTAATTGGCGTGCGCGAGCTCTAGTAATTGGTCCCGTATATGTAGCAGTAGGGGCTGTGGGTGTAACAATGGTATTGATGTCCTCATCAAAAGACCATGAGATTGAGCTTTAGACTTAGCTTTGTGACATGTAGAGCATCGGGTGGTGAAGCGTGAGACGTCTCGAAACATCTTGGGCCAAAAGTAGTTCTTGGAGAGCGTGGCGAATGTCTTATCTCGTCCAAAGTGTCCCATGAGTCCGCCTCCATGAGCCTCTTGCAAAAGTAGCAAACGAAGGGAAGACTCGGGAATGCAAAGTTTGTTAGCTTTCATAAGATAAGCATCCTTGATATAATATTGTTCCCAAGAAGTATGCGTCAAACACTTAGCATAAGGAATAGCAAAGGATGGATCATTAGCATACAAGTCTTTTATGTGCTCAAAGCCAATAACATTCAACTCAAGTTTAGTGACAAGCGTGCATATGCGTGAAAGTGTATCGGCAACAACATTTTCCTTACCCTTAATGTACTTGATCACATATGGAAAAGATTCAATAAATTCACTCCATTTGGCATGACGCTTGTTCAACTTAGTTTGACCTTTTAAGTACTTAAGCGTTTCATGATCGGTACGGATGACAAACTCATGAGAGATAATGTTCCCAAACATGTAGTACACGTACTAAAGCATACAATTCTTTGTCATATATGGGATAGTTAAGTTGAGCACCGGAGAGTTTTTCACTAAAATATGCAATGGCTCGTTTTTCTTGCATCAAAACTCCGCCAATTTCGGTACCACTTGCATCGCAATGAACCTCAAAAGTTTTGTCAAAGTTGGGCAAAGCAAGAATCGGAGCATGAGTAAGCAAAGACTTGAGCTCATCAAAAGCGGTGGATTGCAAAGATCCCCAAACAAAAGGAGTATTCTTCTTACTCAAGGCATGTAAAGAGCGGCGATAGTGCTAAAATCTTTCACAAAGCGACGATAAAAACCTGCAAGACCAAGAAAACTACGCACTTGTTGCAAATTGGTGGGTTGGGGCCAAGTTTTAATTGGTTCAACTTTAGATTCATCAACATGGACACCCTTGGAAGATACAACGAAACCCAAGAAAACCACTTTGTCAACACCAAATGTGCACTTTTTCATGTTGGCATAAAGACTTTCCTTGCGAAGTGTTTGTAAAACAGCCCTAACATGATCAATATGCTCTTTCATGGTTTTGCTAAACACAAGAATACCATCGAAGTAAACCACAACAAAGACTCCAATATAAGGGCGAAGCACATAATGCATGAGACGCACGAAAGTACCGGGAGCCTCCGATAAACCCATAGGCATAACTAACCACTCATATAAGCCAAATTTTGTTTTGAAAGCAGTTTTCCATTCATCACCCTCTTGTATGCGGATTTGATAATAGCCACTTTTAAGATCAATTTTCGAGAAAAAGTTGGCTCCACTAAGTTCATCAAGCATATCATCTAAGCGAGGAATGGGATGCCTATAGCGAACGGTGATAGCATTTATAGGTCTACAATTGGAACACAAGCGGAAACTTCCATCGGGCTTAGGCATAAGTATAACGGGAATGGCACAAGGGCTTAAGCTTTCACGTACATGACCGTTGTCGATTAGTTGTTGTACTTGCCGTTGAATCTCCTTGGTTTCTTCGGGATTGACACGATATGGATCTTTGTTTGGAAGTGGTGCTCCGGGGATGAGGTCGATTCGATGCTCAATGCCTCATAGAGGAGGTAGACCCGGAGGTAGCTCATCGGGAAAAACATCTTGAAATTCCTACAAAAGAGATTGAAACACCAAAGGTAGCTCATGAATGGTGTTAGTTTTTGGTTCTCCATCCTTGCACACAAGGACAAAGTGCATCACACTCGATGGGTTCTCACACACTTCCCTCATCTCACTTTTTGTGGCAGATAGTATGAGGTTTTTCTCTCTAGGCGAAGAGGCGCTCAAGTTTGGCTTGTGGCTCTCACTCACTTTTTGGTGGATCTCTTTTTCACTCTTCTCTCTATGGTGGGTGGCTTGCTTGTCGGCTATCACTTGACTAGGAGACATAGGTCGTAGCACATATTCCTTCCCTTTCATCTTGAAGCTATAGTGGTTGGTGCGCCCGTTGTGGATGACACCACGGTCGAATTGCCATGGTCGACCAAGAAGGAGGTGGCAAACGGTCATTGGGACCACATCACACTCCAAAGTGTCCTCATATGCACCTATTTTGAAGGAGACTTGGACCGTATGCTCAACTCGTATAGTGCCGGAGTCACTTAGCCATTGAACCTTGTAGGGGTGCGGGTGCTTCCTCTTGACCAATTGAAGCTTGGAGCATAGTTCTTCACTTGCCAAGTTGTGGCAACTACCTCCATCGATGATGACCTTGACGGACCTTCCATTGATGCCGGCCTTGGTGTGGAAGATATGGCATCGTTGGTCTTCTTCTTGTTGATGTTGAAGAGTCAAGACCTTGGAGACAACAAGAGCAGGGCTCGTATCTTCATCGCAAAAGACTTGATCATCTTCATCCTCGTTCACGCGCCGGTGCATGGCCACTTGCTCAAGAGCTTCAATCTCCTCATCACTCATGGAGTCGTAGGTGCCATCATCGTTGAGGATCATGGTGCGCTTGTTTGTGCATTCATAGGACTTGTGGCTTCGGCCGCCGCAAGTGAAACACTTGAAGGAGCTCGTCTTGACGGTCTCATCGGTCGGAGTAGATGAAGAAGTACGCGGCTTGAAGTTGCTTGTAGTAGGAGGAAGATGACTTGAACTTGCTGAAGTTTTCTTGTAACTTGACTTGTCATCGTTGCTTGGAGAAGGCTTAGTTGATGTCGAAGTTGGAGTAGTTGTTGGAGCTTGGTTATTGGAGAAGCCGTAGGTCTTGGATGAGTACTTTGCGTACTTGAGGTCATCTTGCACTTGACGTTCTGCCTTTGTAGCTTGATGCACGAGCTCAATAAGGTTGGAGTAGGGTTGGAAGTCGGCGATCTTCTTGATGGGATGATTGAGTCCATTCAAGAATCGTGCCATTGTTTGCTCATCATCCTCCGTGACATTGGCTCGAATCATGGCAATCTCCATTTCCTTGTAGTATTCTTCAACACTCTTTGTTCCTTGCTTGAGGAGTTGTAGCTTCTTGAAGAGATCGCGGTTGTAGTATGTGGGCACAAAACGTGCTCGCGTGACATCCTTCATTTGAGCCCAAGTTGTGATTGGAGGTTCACCTCTTGCTTGTCGGCGCTCAAGGACTTGTTCCCACCATATGAGCACATAGTCTTGGAACTCTAGAGATGCCATAGCGATCTTCTTCTCTTCCTCATAGTTGTGCAAACGAAAGATTTTGTCGACCTTCAATGCCCATGAGAGGTACTCTTCCGGATCATTGCTTCCATTGAACTTGGGCATTGTGAATTTGAGCTTGCCATATCGTTGCTCTTCATTGTATTGTTGGCGATGGTGATGATGACGCCCTTGACGAGGAGGGTAATCATCCTCATGTTGCTCTTGGCGTGGAGGAAGTCCATGATCAACTCGCTCTTGTTGAACTTAAGGTTGAGGTGGAGCTTGACGAGCTTGTGGAGGAGCTTGTGGAGCTTAACGTTGCACACGCGGTTGGTAGTTCCTCTCTTGGATTTCTTCTCGAAGGGCTTCCTCTTGATTGCGCCGTTCACGATTGCGGTTGGCGATGGCTCGACTTGATTCTTGAAGGGCACATTCCGCCTCAAGAGCTTGTGTTTCTCATTGTTGTTGTTGAAGACGTTGAGCCTCGGCGTCTTGTTCCTCTTGGTGTAGACGCGCTTGTTCTTCCTCTTGGCGCCGTAGTCGTTGTCGTTCTTGAGCTTGAGCAAAAGCGACTTGGTTTGATTGAGGATGATGAACTTGCTCATCGGCTTGCTCTTGTGAATGCTTGACGTGTAGCGGGTTGCAAGATGCATGACGGTCTTGACGCGCGGCTCGTCGAAGAGTGTTCGATGACGGTGTACTTGAGCCGGAGAAGGAGTCGTCGGAGTGTCGACTTGAGTGGCTCCGTCTTGAGTATGGCGATGTAGAAGGAGGACGGTTCACCAACAAAGAGCGGATCTCGTCCATTCTTTCATCATTCTCTTGCTTGTGTGTGTCGAGCTTGTTGTCGAAGTAGTCTCGTGTATGTTGCTCGGAGAGTCGCAAGTCGGTGGCGAGGTTGTCGATGCGGTTGTTCATTGCTTGTTGCTCTTGATGTAACGCTCGTTGTGCACCAAAGAGGTGGCTCTTGGTGACGTATGATGACATGTCGTCGTCTTGCTTGATGAAGAGTGGGTTGGTAGAAGTACTTGGCCTATCCATCATTCCAAGCAAAAATGTGAGTGGTAGAAGGAGAAGAACTTATATCAATGTACCTTTAACCGATGTTGATGATGAATTAAGTTCACTCAAATGCGGACAATGAAATAGCACTATTGGTACCAATTCTTGTCGGTTCTCACACCTACACAAGTAAAAGCTTATGGTGGAGCTTGGTTAGGATGGTGGCACAAAATTGATTCCAATCGTTAGTTTGACTCAAAGATGTTGAAAAAGATTCGCAAATTCGCAAATGCAACAAGTAGACCAAGCAAGTAGGGGTACACGGAAACACACACGCAAATAGATAAATGGGATTGTGCAAACCAAAAGTGAGCCAAAATGTGGAATCCATGAAAATGCTCTTGTTGCACAATACTAGAGAGACGCTAGCACGATTGCACAATAGGCGGATATGGAGCTTGTGCACAACCTACGAGGCAAAAATGCAACGATCTCTATCCCAAGTATGCTATATGTATGGTATTTCGGTGCTATGATCCAAGATGATCTTATATGACAATCTTAATGTAGTATGATGCTATGGTTCTTGCTTATAAGCTCTTTGCTTATCTTTCCTCTTTGCTTAAAAGCTTGGTTGGCTCTTTCACTTTTGAGCTCTTTTCTCATGCAATACTTCACGAACCAAGATAGCAATTTTGTATGCTATGACAACTTTTTGACACACAAGTTGATTCCAAGATATGCACCACGATGGTATGGTATGTATGCTATGGAGTATGATCACTAATGTGCACAAGTCATGTTGCCGGCAATACTCAATGGCTAGTCTCGATGGGTAAGCTACGCAAAAGATGGGGTATGATGGTTATCAATGCAATTGCAAGGTATGACAAAGATGTCGTCGAAGTTACCGTCCGTAGTGAAGATGAGTAGTCGACGAAGACGAGCATTGGTGATGTTGATGTTGCACCGTACCTAGATAGCCGAAACACAATAGGACACGGGAAATCACAACTCAAATTCTCGAACCCAAAGTCGAATGGTGGTACGGAGGTTATGTCGTGGGGTTTTGGCAGGTGGAAGTGGTGGTGGTTGAAGTGGGGAAGTACGTAGACGTAGGTGGTGGTGGTGGAGAACTGCAAAAATGCAGTTTTGGCAGAGGAAGTCGGATGATCCGGGTGAGGAGCCGGATGATCCATGCACGTTCGGATGATCCGGGTCAGGGTTCAGATGATCCGGGCAGGTCAATCGCTGTCGGGAACTGCTCGGGATGAACTCGAAAATGGTGAGAATTTTGACAAATCCGCGGATTTTGGATGGATTTCGAGGGGGAGAAGGTGGGGAAAAGCAAGATCCATGAGTTACACACCGAATCCACGGATCAAAATCAACAAATCATCATCAAAACCAACAAATCACAAAAAAATTTGGGGCTATTTTTGGTGGGGATTTTCGGATTTAGGACGAAAACAACAAAATCAAGCTAGAAAACATGGGGTAGGGGCTCCAAAAACGTGATCAACGTGGCTCATGATACCAAGATGATGTAGGGCGGAACCCTAGGGGCCGATCTTTCACGTTTGGAGAGGATCCTACGGGAGAAACACGAAGAACGCGTAGAAGAACACGAGGAAATCACGGGGAGAAACAAGAGAATCACTCAACCGACAAGTATCGATCACACAAGGGCTAGATCACCGAACACATAAGGTAGCACAAGATTCAAAATCAACAAAGGAAAGATACAAAGGTAGCCGTTCTTCTCCGTGAGAAGGTCTTGATTGTCTTCCCTTGAAGGGGTCTTGAATCCGCTTGGGGGATCTTTTGTGAAGAGGTCGTGAGCTCCGAGGAGAAGTAACCAAGTGGATGAGCAAGGCTCTTACACAAAATATAAGCTAAACCAATGCTAAGTCTCAAAGTGAGGAGGAGGAGTCCTATATATAGGCTAGGGGGTGAAGGGGTACGTGGGCTCAGCCCAACACGTGCGCGCAGGCGCTGGCCGGATGATCCGGGGATGGAGCCGGACGATCCGGGCTGGTCCGAATGATCCGGGTGGAGGCCCGGATGAGCTGGAGACGCGGCTGGCGACGGTGCAGGTCCGGAAGTCCGGCTGGGAGTCCGGATGTCCGGGCAGGGTCCGGATGATCCGGGGCGGTGTCCGGATGATCCGGCTTCAGGTGGGAGCTTCGGGTGCCTTCGGGGCGAGTTAGCCAGATCGTCCGGACCGGGGTCCGGATCGTCCGGGCTCTGTCCGGATCGTCCGGGCCGCCGTCCGGGTCGTCCGGCCAGTCTGGGACTTGGCATTTTTCCCCTCCGTCTTCACGCATGTCTTCCGCTTCTGGTCCTCCTAGCTTCTTAGCTTCTCCATGGTTAACTCCTTGGTACCTGAGTATGCATAGCATTTCCGTTTGAGGTAGTAACCATGTCTCATGTGAATCGAAAAGGAGTTGTGAGAGGAGTGATGTCACCTCGGTTTCAAGAGCTCTTGCACGTGCTCAAGTCATAGGTCCAAGTGGTGTTGTAGGGGATGTAGATGCGTCCATGGGGATGATCGTGGGATGCTCCGCATCATCTTATGCTGCCGCGGCCAGGACCGTGGCCGGTCGTGACGCAGCCTTGACCTAGTGCTCTTCCCGAACGGCTACCAGACCTACTCTGGCGGAGTAGGGTGTGGCGGCGAGGTAGGGCACCAGGGGCTCGAGAGGGCGCGGTGCCACCATCATAGGAGGGTTGGTCAGGTACTTCTTGAGGTCTTGAAACGCTTTGTCGGCCTCCTGCGTCCATTTGAATGGACCCTTCTTCTTCATCAGCTTGAAGAAAGGCATGGCACGCTCCCCCAGCTTGGAGATGAAGCGTCCCAACGCAGTTATGCGTCCGGCGAGCTTCTGCATTTCTCTGAGGTTTTGCGGTGGACTCATGTCTTCGATCGCCTTGACCTTCTTCGGGTTGGCCTTGATCCCTCTGTGGGACACGAGGAAGCCCAGAAGCTTGCCGGAAGGAACGCCAAACACGCACTTCTCCGGGTTGAGTCACAGGTCCACTTCGCGGAGGCTCGCAAAGGTCTCTTCCAAGTCCTGGATCAAGGTCTTTGCCTCCCGAGACTTCACCACAATGTCGTCGACGTAAGCCTCGGTGTTCTTACCGAGCTGCCGGCCTAAGGCGATGTGCAGCAGCCGTTGGAAGGTTGCGCCCGCGTTGCGCAACCCGAACGGCATGCAGCTGTAGCAGTATACCCCACATGGGGTCAGGAAGGCCGCCTTCTCCACATCTTCTACCACCATCTTGATCTGGTGATAGCCCGGAAACGCATCCAAGAAGCACAGTAAGTCGCACTCGGCGGTGGAGTTGATGATTTGGTCGGTGCGAGGGAGTGGGAACGGATCTTGAGGGCAGGCCTTGTTGAGGTTGGTGAATTCGACACACATGCGCTCTTTTCCTCCCTTTTTCGGCACAACAACAGGATTTGCCAGCCATTCGGGGTAGCGAACCTCGCGAATAACACCTGCTGCCTCTAGCCTGCGGGTTTCTTGGACGATGAAGGCCCGCTTCTCGGTGGACTACTGCCTTGCTTTCTGCTTCACGGGGCGTACATTGGGGCACACATTCAGGTGATGCTCAATCACCTGCCTTGGAACCCCCGCTAGCTGCTTGGGTTCCCATGTGAACATTTCCTTGTTCGAGCGCAGGAACTTCACCAGTGCCTCCTCTTGGCCGGGGTCGACGATGGCACCTATGGTGAAGGTGGCGCCGGAGGACCCGTCCTCCTCAACTGGTACCTGCTTGGTCTCCGCCTTGTCCTGAGTGAACATATGTTTCTTCTTGGTCGGCGCAGCCCTCTTGGCCTTGGAGGTGTCTGCGCCGGCAGGCTGCACTGCTGCAGCTGTCTTGAGGGCGAGCTTGAGCGCTAGTAGAGCATCCTTGGTATCCCCAGCTATGGTGAGGACACCGCTGCTCCCGGGCATCTTCATGAGGTTGTTGGCCGGATGGGTCGCTGCCATGAACTGGGCCAAGGCGGGGTAGCCGAGGATAGCGTTGTACGGGAGGCCGATGTGGGCGATGTCGAAGTTGACCAGCTCCATGCGGAAGTTGTCGTGGGTGCCGAAGGTCACAGGGAGGCGGATCTGCCCCAGGGAGCCAGAAGAACCGCCCCCGACGCCCGAGAAGGGCTTGCTGGGTTGGAGTCATTCCAGCGGTGCATGGAGGAGGCTGAAGGCCTCCACCGAGAGCACATTGAGGCCGGCACCGCCGTCGATGAGGGTCCCGGTGACGGTCACCTGGCAGATGGTGGGCGTGCAAAGCATTGGGAGCGCACCCGAGCAGGCGGTGTTGACGGGGTGATCATCCGAGTTGAAGGTCAGGTCGGCCTTCGGTGCTGCCCAACCCGGAGGAGCTCCCTACCGCGTGAGGGCGGCGCCGATCTGGCAGACGAACGGCTTGACGTGGCGGCCCAAGGGTGGCGCTTGCGAGCCGCCCAGGAGAGCTGGGACGACCGGGGGCACTGGCGCAGCGTAGTGGTGAGGAAGAGGTTGCGTAGCTCCTCTCAGGAGGCCACAAAATATGTTGGCAGGTGGAGCAGCCAAACGCGCGGGACGCCGGTGAGGGCCATGGGAAACCAGTTGGCCATGACCTTGTGGTCGCCTCCGGTGATAGAGGCAAAGGGGTGTCCCGATCTTTCGATGAGATGATAACTATTGATTTAGTGAAGATGACTTTGACGATCCGACTACAAACGTGCACGACGTTGCGCCTTAGCAATCGCTAAACCAACTCCGAGAGGTTATTGACCACGCCGGAGCACAGTCAACCTGACCACGAAGGTCTATTCCTGCAAGCAATCGAAGAACACGCAAGAATATGATAAAAGCAATCTGAATATTGCGAGTATAGATGAAGTATTGATAAAGGTGGGGATCCGTAAGCGGTCTTGGTCTGGTCGTTGGACACAAACGAAGTACACGAAGTTGCAATGGCTAACTTTTAACTAAACAAATCCCAAGGAAAAGCTACTAGATGGATCTACTTATATAGGAGCAAGGGGTGGCGGCCAAGAAGGTGGGAGGACGTCCCAAGGCAGCCTAAAACTAAATCTAGGTCGTACAAGGCCAATGGGCCCAAGTGGAGGTGATGTAACACCTTTGGACTTGTAGTTTGACTCGGATTCTGCTGCAGCATCAGATTGTTTCGTCCACAACTCAACGCTCCGGACGAATTTGAAGGTGATTCCAATTGGGTTGGAAAGTGCACGAAATCTAGTTTCCAACAAAAAAAGAATCACCCAATTCGGAGTCCGTATGAAAAACTTGTGTGCGTTTTGAGTCAGGTACGTCTGTGCAGTCCGAATCTGAATCCAGAACGTGAGAGACTTGGACTCTATCTTCTCTTGGGCCAAAAGTGACGTGAGAGAACTTTTTGGACAGCAAATAAACATCTCTTTCTTCCTTATCTTCATATGTGGATTGTACAAATGTCCCATACACCTGCAATTAGACAAAACACAAAAGTGTGTGAAGTATTTTTGTTCTGGATAACATAAATAGATTATTGAATAGTTTGCACTAGAAATCACCTGACAAATATGCATATATGCAATATTTTTGGTCATATCCAAGGTAGTCATGTCCTCATCATCCTCCCCTTCTTGAAAATAAAGCCGTCCTCGGCGTTGCTTAATTTGAAATGTGGCTAACAAAAGAGACAAGGTGTACATGTTGTATATGTGTATGTCATCCATTTTTACTTCCCTTGATTTTTGCATATATGACACATGAATAGATGAGTAACTTTCATAGTTCATAAAATCTAAAGCCAAAAAATTAGCACAAGAAGTAGAAGGCATGAAAATATTGCAACTCAGTTTGCACATATAAGTGAAGCTCTTATTCATTTCAAAAGATTGACAATGTTCATCATTAAACCATCCCAACATTGGTGAATAAACCTTACTTGCATCAAATTTACATGCTACAACATGCTTAAATAAGCAAACATGCAATAAGTCATTCAACACAGAATCATCACCAAGATTAGAGGTCACATCAAAATGATTAAACATTGGTTCTTTTGCATCAATAGTTAATTCAATGGGTGCACTCACAATTGTTGGTATTTCAGTTGTTTGATCACATGGCAAAATCAAATTATCAACGTAGTCCTCTAAAATAGGTGGTGTGATCAAAGTAGTGGGTAGCTCATCAGATGGTGCATTCAAATTGACAAGGCATTCATCATTCTCATGTAGAGATGGAAGATCAGTACCTTTGTCATTACCTCTTATGATCAACTCAGATGATGTAGCCACTCTCGGGGGCGATGTGTCACATGGTGGAGGTGATGTAGTCCTGACAACAACGGATGTGGTTGTCATAGTATGCCTAGTAGTTGAAGGAACAATCATATCAACTCTTGGAATGTGCACCATGCGCTTGTTCTCCTCGTGGCCAACACGTCGTTTTATTTCCTATTCAGCTTTGCAAGCAAGATGAAACAAATGGTCCATAGGATAACACTCTTCATGAATTAGTATCTCTTGAATATCACGATTTAATCCTCCCCAAAATCTATCCATAAAATCATCTTCACTTTCTTCTAAAGAGGAATGCAACAAGGTAGTTTGTAAATCATCATAATATTTTGTTACAGTTTCACTACCTTGTTTTAAGTGTTGCAACTTCTTAATCATGTCACGAGTATAATAAGCAGGGACGAAAGTATGTCGCATGGCAAGTTTCAAATCATCCCAAGTAGTAGCTATATAATCAGGGTGTAACCGACAATATTCACTCCACCAAACCAAAGCATAACCAGTGAAAGAACCAACCGCAACCTTAACCTTTTTATGTTCATCGAAATTATGGGAAGCAAATATATTTTTTATGTCGAACTCCCATTCAATATATAAAGCAGGTTTAAAACGGCCATTAAATGGTGGTATAGATACATTAACCTGATCATGTGCATTTGGATGTTTGTGCACCTCTCGTGACGGTTGTGGTATTTGCAAAGGTGGTGGCACGTCTCCCGCGATCGACAAAGCCCATGAATTGACTCTGGATCCTGTCATGATTAGTAGAACAAGAAACAAAACCCAAAAACAATGTTCCTATAACTTCTAGGATGTGGTGGTAAAATGCTCACAGTAAAGCAAATATCAATGTCTTACAAGTTCTTACCATGCAGCAGGCGGTGATCGGCAACCAGCGGTGTCAAGTAACTCCGAATATTGAGTAAAGCGATTGCCAGGGGAGCGTACGTATACACGGTGTAGAAATATGTGGAGCTGGGTTGGCTATATATGGTAGCAAAAGATTAGCAATAATCAATTCAAAGATGCAATGTTGAATAAACGCTCAACGACGGTACTGTGCTGGTCCTAGGCTAGACCGGACTAGAGACGCGAGCCTAGAACACTAATGAGGTCACGGCGTAGCACAACTAGTATCAATGAAGGATAGTAAGTAGCTCTTGACAGCAAGATATAAGTGAAGATCACAACGGCAGTGAAGATAATGATGAAAAACAACTGCCAAGCAGGATATACAACAACTTTGTCTCCAACTTTCCTCTGAAAAAGTTTGTGCCGATTTTTTTGATTTTTTTCTCCTTTTTTTCTCTGACTTTTTTTCTCTTTTTTTTCTCGTTCTTTTTCTCTCGTTTTTTTTCTCTCTTTTTTTCCGAAACAAACTAGATAAGACGCAGATTGGATCAAGCGAAGATGTGAACGATCTCAACTATTATTATGACAATGAATGGTGGGTAGCACGTGGTGGAAATTGATGGATGGGTGGTGGACAGCGGAAGAGATAATGATGCAGCGGCGGCGTGACTAATGTGAACAGAACTCGAAACTCTAAAGGAACTAGACACTAAGACCAGCAACTGACACGACGATGCAACCGATAATTCAACTATGCAAGCAATGAATAGAAAATTGCAAAGGCTCAGACTGGCTTGGATAAAGATGAACAGATCTAACTTTTTTTTGTGGCTATATCATGGACTGTAGGTATGAATGATAGATGCGATCTAAACTATGAAAAACTGTAAAATCTCACCGAGCAACCTGAAAACTGATACCACTTGATAGAGGCAAAGGGGTGTCCCGATCTTTCAATGAGATGATAACTATTGATTTAGTGAAGATGACTTTGACGATCCGACTACAAACGTGCACGACGCTGCGCCTTAGCAATCGCTAAACCAACTCCGAGAGGTTATTGACCACGCCGGAGCACAGTCAACCTGACCACGAAGGTCTATTCCTGCAAGCAATCGAAGAACACGCAAGAATATGATAAAAGCAATCTGAATATTGCGAGTATAGATGAAGTATTGATAAAGGTGGGGATCCGTAAGCGGTCTTGGTCTGGTCGTTGGACACAAACGAAGTACACGAAGTTGCAATGGCTAACTTTTAACTAAACAAATCCCAAGGAAAAGCTACTAGATGGATCTACTTATATAGGAGCAAGGGGTGGCGGCCAAGAAGGTGGAAGGACGTCCCAAGGCAGCCTAAAACTAAATCTAGGTCGTACAAGGCCAATGGGCCCAAGTGGAGGTGATGTAACACCTTTGGACTTGTAGTTTGACTCGGATTCTGCTGCAGCATCAGATTGTTTCGTCCACAACTCAACGCTCCGGACGAATTTGAAGGTGATTCCAATTGGGTTGGAAAGTGCACGAAATCTAGTTTCCAACAAAAAAAGAATCACCCAATTCGGAGTCCGTATGAAAAACTTGTGTGCGTTTTGAGTCAGGTACGTCTGTGCAGTCCGAATCTGAATCCAGAATGTGAGAGACTTGGACTCTATCTTCTCTTGGGCCAAAAGTGACGTGAGAGAACTTTTTGGACAGCAAATAAATATCTCTTTCTTCCTTATCTTCATATGTGGATTGTACAAATGTCCCATACACCTGCAATTAGACAAAACACAAAAGTGTGTGAAGTATTTTTGTTCTGGATAACATAAATAGATTATTGAATAGTTTGCACTAGAAATCACCTGACAAATATGCATATATGCAATATTTTTGGTCATATCCAAGGTAGTCATGTCCTCATCATCCGGCCTTGAGGACGGCCTCCTTGTATGCCAGCAGGAAAGCCAGCGGATCCGTCGCATCATTGTAGCGCGGCGGCATCTCTGGCTTGAACTTGTGCTGCCACTGCACCTGTCGCAAGGCAGGGGCCAAGGCTCGGAGCCCCCTGGCCCCAACGCTGGCGTCGGCCGCCGGAGCCGGTGGCGTGTTATCCGCCATGAGGGCGAAGCGCGGTGTTGGTGGAGAGTGGGTCGACGGAAGGGAGATCTCCCGCGCACCCCTACTTGGCCCGCCAAATGTCGGATATCGGGTTCCGGCAAAACCCTTAAGGTTCGAACTCTGGCGTGTGCACGAAGATCTTCTCCCTACACGCCCCAAAACCTCGCCGCGATTCTAGCTAGCACGATGAACAACACAAGAGACACAAGATTTATACAGGTTCGGGCCACGGTGTAATACCCTACTCCTGTGTGTGGTGTGGTGGATTGCCTCTTGGGCTGATGATGAACAATACAAAGGAAGAACAGCCTCGCGAGGGGTGTTCTTGTGGTGGTGTGCTTGGACAGAAACTGATCTGTCTCTGTTGGCTCTAGATGAGATGATCCTTTCTACTGTGGTGGCTATCTCTATTTATAGGGGCCGTGGTCCTCTTCCCAAATAATGAGCGGGAAGGGAGCCAACAACGGCCATTTTGAAGGGGGGCAGCTAGTACAGGCTATCGTGACTAAAGGTGGTCTTCGACTGCCAAAGGCTCTGGCGATGACGCCGTCTTGGGCTCCACGATGACCTCCGTCCTGCCGTCCTGCTGGTCTTGGTCTTGTTGCCCCAATATGGAAACCTTTGCTTGATGCCTCGGTACTCCGCGCTTGTGCTTGCCCCCTTTGCACCAAAGAGGAAACAGGGACACTGCGCAGGCTGGCGCCCGCCTGGTCTTGGTCGTCATGGCTTGCGTCATGAGTACCTCGCGAGGTACCCCTTGCATTGATCTCTCTGCCTCCTCGCGAGCATGCCTGGTGAGGCCGCCCCTGAGGAGGCCTTGCGTCGTCCGCCCCACGAGGCTTGGCCCCTCATGAGGGTCTTGAACTTGGTTGATTAAGATGGGTCATATTGGGCCGCTGGTGAGCCACGCTGCGGGCCGTAGGCAGGCAAGTCTGGGGACCCCCGTTCCCAGGACGCCGACAGCCCCTTCAATGACTTTGATGGGCTTCTCTCCCACATTGCTGCTCAAAGGGCCCCTATCCAAGATGCTGCTGTTGAAGAGGCGCGTGAGGATGTTCCAGAGCCCCCAAAGCCAAAAAAGAAATCTAAGGCTTCAAAATCATCTGCGGCTCCAAAAGCTTCAAGTGTGAAGCCATTGAAATCTGCACCTCCTGAATCAAGTGTGCAGTCCAAGGATCAATCACGCATCTCCAAGAAGTCCAAGAAGCCAAGAAGATTTCTGGGCATGACCTCACCCCAGCTAGCATTCTGCGAAAAGAGAATGTTATTGATCTGTCAAGTGATGAAGATCTTGCTGATGCTTCGGAAATGCTTATTAAGAGCAAGCAAGAGGCTGAAATCTTCAAGGACTTGCCTCTCTTTGGTGGTGATATCCTCAACAACTTCATTGATGAGTGGTTTGAGGACACCTCGCTCAACATTGATGATTTGCAGCTGCCAATTGACATCATCGTCACATTCCAGGGCTGCATAGCCAAGGAGCTTGCTATTGCTCAAAAGATTGTTGAGCTGAAAAACAAGACAAACCATGAGAAGGCCATGTTCAAGAAGCATATGGCCAAGCTCAATGTATCTAAGGTCCAAAACTTCAAGCAAATGATGATTGACCTCAAGGCTCAGTTCTAGAAGAAACGTGATGAAGCCAAAGGCTCTTGTGAGTGGCTGAAGTATTATGCTGAAAAGTGCGCTCATGATCACAATGAGGCAGTGAAGAGAAAGGCTCTTGGGCGTCCAGGCATTAACCCCAAGCTAGCTGCCAAGAAGAAGATGAAGCCAGCTGAAGCTGAACCTAAAGCCCCACGACAAGCAAGACCGAGCATTATCTTCCCTGCCAGCATGACTCGCTCGAAGCAAAAGGCCCCTTAAGCAGCCTTTGAACAAAAGAAGACTAAGCAGGCTGAGGCTGAAACCAAGAAGAGGGGGCACCATGATACCTCTAATGCTGCTCCCTCCAAGAAGTAGCTGAAGACAAAGTATTAAGTCTTCGCGCAAGGAACATGCTGCTCCTCAAGAACCATTGATTGTTGAGCCTGTCTCTGTCGCACTGGCAGCTTCCACCAATCCCGAGCGTCGTCTCGTTGTGCATGAGCCTGCTTCCATAGAGGATTATCAGTCTGAAGATATTCTAGCTGCTGACTCCACCACAGTTGAAGACATTATTCATGATGACAATGTTGAAGATGATGAAGTCCTTCCTCAGATCCAACCCAACCCGGTATCATCGCCTGCTCCTTCGAGCAGTGAACTGATAAGTATTGGCGGTCCCACAATGCCAATCACACAAGATGTCTTCTACGAAGCACACCACCCCAACTCCCCATTGCATGAAGTGATACCTCGCACTCCACCCACTCATGTTACCACTCCGATGCTTGAGACTTTGCAAGAAACACCCGAAGACATGGAGAAGAACACTCCTTCACCATAGGCGTTGCCAACTTTCCGAAGGCTTCACAGAGGCCCCAGGTCCTAGGTCTCCATGTCTAGCATTCCTGAAGAGGATCTGCAAAACACAAGCTCAATAGCACGTCAAGTGTTCCCTGAAGCCATCCCTTTAGTGTGTGCCCAAGAATCTGAAGCCAAAGTGGGTGAAGACATTCCGGCTGCATCATCCGAAAAAGAGCAAGAAGAAGGTGATGATGTTATTCCCCCAACCAATAATCCCATCGTTCAAGAAGAAGAAGTGATTGTGCCAGACCCTCCAGTCCTTGAAGCCACTGATGTTGAGGGAAATGCGGTTGCCACCACCAGTACTGAAGCCAATGATGCTGTCATGGCTGAAGATAATCTGCATCCTGAAGTCATTATTCCATGGAAGACATTGCGCAGCCATCCACCTCGGGTGTGGAAGTTCCTCCCCTTGTGCCTCACACCATGGAACGTGTGTACAACCGTGGTGAGCTCGTTACTGTCCGATGGCCTATCTTGACACCATCCACTGCTCCTGTTCCACAATATGACTATCACGTGGAGCAAAGGCCTCAAACGCAGAAGCAAAAGCCCAGGATGCCAAGGCTTCCAAGTGCTGTCACTACTCAAGGCTCCTTCAGTGTGCTCGGTTTTAGAGAGCACAACACTTTCTTCGACTCAGCCAAGAACCCCTTCAGGAAGCCAAAGATACCATCTGACAGGTTCTGGAGCCACCAGCAAAGGAGCTATTATTCTTGCATTCTCTACAATCAAGACATGATTTTTCCTCACAAACGTCTTGACTGTGACGCCATTGCTGGGCTGTCATGCCTTGAAAAAACCCCAGACTGCTTCAGTGAAGTTGGGCTGCTCCCATTTGTCATTGACAAGGAGCATTGGAATGAAGAGCTTCTACTGCAGTTCTATGCCACTCTACACATAAGAGGCTACAACAGGGATCCGAAGACATGGATCCTTGAGTGGATGACAGGAGATGTTCATCATGAAGCAAAAGCTCAGGATATCATCGAGCTAACTTGCCCGCCCACTCCTGGCGATCTTTATGAGCCAGGTTGCCAGCGTTATGAACAAGAACTCTAGTGCATATTTCACAAGCCTAAGCCCAATATGAGTCAAATGCTTAGTATGATGAAGCCATTGCCCATGAAGCTGAATATCCCAAGGAGTTCTATGTCAAGGACCTAGACTACTTGCCCCGCACCATTTATCACATTTTGGGGCGTACTCTGATGAGGACATCAATACCATTGTTACACCCACAACCCCTACTGCTACATATACTGGACCAATTACTAGAGCTCGCGCATGCCAATTAAATTATCAGGTACTTTCGTTTCTTGGTAATGATTCTAATGTTCATGAGAATATGATGCTACCTAAATTGGATACATTTGTTTTGCTTACAAACGAAGGGCCTAGCTTGGAGAAGGATGGACATTGGAGCAAGAACAAGCATGGAGATGATGCCATGCGCAAGGGGAACCAGAACGGAGTTACAAGTGATGATTTCAGGACTTTGAAGCCACCATAATGGGTGCATGAAGCCTTGGACGAAATATACAAGATGCCACTTCATAAATTTCGTCCCGAGGCTATTATAGGTGCTGCGTCACCTTTTTATTGGGCCAGGCCCATGTAATTTCGAAATACATAAGTATAGGCTATTTTTAGAGTCCGTATGTGTGGGGAAACAAGAGATAGGGTTGATTTCGGACCCCTCCACCAAGGGTCACGAAATTCCCCCCCCCTCTTCCTCCATATATACAGCCCTTAGGGCATCGTTTAGACTTTGGGTTTTGTTTAGATTAAAAGTTCGCCATAGTTACAACTTCGCGTACTTCGTTTGTGTTCAACGACCAGACAAAGGCGTCACAGAACCCCACCTTGATCAATAAAGCTTTCATCTTATATTTGCAATATCCAGATTGCAATCTCAGTTTCTTGCTTGTTCTTCGTTTGCTCGCAGGAAACGGACCCTCGTGGTCAGGTTGATCGTGCTCCGGCGTGGTCAATAACCTCTCGGAGTTGGTTTAGCGATTGCTAAGGCGCGACGTCCTCGCACGTTCGTAGTCGGATCGTCAAAGTCGACTTCCACCAAAGCGAAATCCATCATCTCATCGAAAGACGGGACACCTTAGCCTCTATCAAGTGGTATCAGATTTCCAGGTTGCTCGGTGAGATTTTACAGTTTTTCGTAGATTAGATCGAGTCTGTTCTTCATACCTACAGTCCATGAAAAAGCCACAAAAAAAATTAGGGTTAGTTCATCATATCCGAACCAATCTGAGCCTTTGCATAATCTTTTTAGGGTTTTTGCTTTGTTGAATTTGCGGTTGCATCGTCGTGTCAAGTTGCTGGTCTTAGAGTCTAGTCTTTTAGAGTTTCGAGTTCTGGTCATAAGTTGTCACGCCGCCGCCGCATCATCCTCATCGCCCATCTACCACTTTTGCTTATCCGCCACCGCTCTGAATCCATATCCATATACCACTACCAATCCGTATCCATATACCACCACCAATCTTTATCCATATACCACCACCGCTACCATATACCACCACCGCTGCCATATACCACAACCATATATCCACCACCAATCCGAGTTCTTCTCATATTAGGTTTGTTCTTGAGATCAATCTAAATTCCAATTCGTGTTTCCTTGCCTGCGTAGGTCTCGGGAAAAAAAAGAGTCTGGAGACCCCCGGGCAGTTTTTAGGCCAAAATTTTCACGGGCAAATTTTTTTCCCTATCCTATTTTTAGGCTTTTCTGAGTCTTTTGAGCCACGTGCCATCATAGTGATTTTTTGGTCGCACTTTTTCGTCGTCGCTGCCCTAATTTCCGAAAAAAAAGTGAATTTTTTTTTTCGTGCCCATCCTATCAGTTTGACGAGGGAAGAGTTTTGAGACACTCGCCATTATAGTGATTTTTCGCAAAAAAAAAGAGGAGCGCAAAAAAAAAGGAGCGCAAAAAAAAAGAGCGAAAAAAAGAGTTCCAGAGTGTGCTTTTCCCTTGTTTACGTGCAGTGCCGTGATTTTGTTAGTGTTCTAGGCTCGCGTCTCTAGCACGGTCTAGCCTAGGACCAGCACAGTACCGTCGTTGAGCGTTTATTCAACTTTGCATCTCTGAATTGATTATTGCTGTCCCTTTTTGCTACCATACTATAAGCCTTCCCAGCTCCACATACATCTACGTCGTGTGTTTGACTCTCCCTGGTAATCGCTCTATCCAAGCTTTGAGAGTTTTTGACTACAACGGTTGCCGAACACCGCCTGCTGCTGGGTAAGAACTGGTAAGAATTTGAGATTTGCTTGACGGATTTGTGACACCCACCACCACCTCTTGTTAGTAGTCTGTAGGATCATATTCTTGTGTGTTTCTATTGCTGCTAACCATGCCAGGATCACAAGCCGACGAGACTGACTGGGAGACCATGACGAATAAGGATTTGCATGATAAATTTCAGCAAATGATGAGTGGACAGGTGCAAGATGTGCTAAACAGATTTGAAGAGGCCATGGAGAAGATAGATGGCATGGAGAAGACGTTCGAAACAAAGCTCGATAACAAGTTTAATGAATTGCTCGCGCGTCTTCCACCACCACGACCCGCTGCACCTAACGCACCTCTCCAACAACAACAACAACAACAACGCATCCTTTCGAATCAGTATGGACGAGCGAAGCGTGTTCCTATTGAGGATGGCCAAACTTCTGGTGCTGCTGTTCATGTTGTTGATGCTTCTTTGGCCCCTGCTACTGCTGCTGCTGCTACCCAGGAGGATGATGAGTATGCGGGCGATTATGAGGATGAGGTTGATCAAAATCAGCACTACGTGCAGCCACCAGCACCACCACCACCAGGTCGACCTCAGGTATATATTCGTAATGGTAGGCCTGCACCACCACCTCAGGTACGAGATGATGTCCATATTCCTAAACTGAAATTGAATATTCCACCATTTGAGGGTAGATATGTTCCTGATATATATCTTACTTGGGAGTTAGAAACTGAACAACGTTTTACATGTTTACAATATCCCGAGGAGAGACGGGTTGCTGCTGCTGTTTGTGCTTTCACTAGTTTTGCATGTGTATGGTGGTCTGAACATTGTAGATTATATCCTATTCCCGCTACTTGGGCTGCTTTGAAAACTGCTATGCATACTCGTTGGGTTCCACCATATTATCAACGTGAATTGCTTCAAAAATTACAGCGCTTAAGACAAGGAAAAAATTCTGTAGAAGAATATTATCAGGAATTACAAACTGGCATGATTAGATGTGGTATTGTTGAGGAGAATGAAGCTATGCTTGCACGTTTTCTGGGTGGATTAAATAGAGAGATTCAGACCATTCTAGACTATAAGGAGTATACTAATATCACTCGTTTATTCCATCTTGCTTGTAAAGCTGAACGTGAAGTGCAGGATCGACAGGCATTGGCCCGGACTAACTTTTCTGCAGGTCGACCTTCATCATGGACACCACGTGCATCATCTACTTCCACACGTTCTGCTACACCGGCGCCTCCGTCGGCTGCCACCTCCAACCGTGATACAATAAAGCAGGCACAATCACCACTATCTGCCAAGAGCACACCTTCTGGGCCTGCAAAGAGCTCTTCTTCATCCATGGCATCAACAGGGCAAACACATGATATTATTTGTCGATGTGCAAGGGTGGAGGTCATTATGCGAGAGAATGCCCATCTAAGCGTGTGATGATTGTTACTGAGGATGGTGGGTATGAGTCCGCTAGTGACTATGATGAGGAGACTTTGGCTCTTATTACACGTGACGAACACGGTGGAGACGATTCTGATCATGAGACGCAATACATGGCTCCTGAAGATGCTGACAGGTATGAATGTTTAGTTGCTCAACGTGTTTTGAGTGTGCAGGTTACACAAGCTGAGCAAAATTAGAGGCATAATTTGTTCCATACAAAGGGAGTTGTGAAGGAACGTTCTGTTCGCGTGATCATAGATGGAGGGAGTTGCAACAACTTGGCTAGCATGGAGATGGTGGAGAAGCTATCTCTCACCACAAGACCACATCCACATCCTTACTACATCCAATGGTTCAACAACAGCGGCAAGGTTAAGGTAACACGTACTGTTCGTGTACATTTTAGTATCTTTACATATGCTGATTATGTTGATTGTGATGTGGTACCTATGCAAGCATGTTCCTTATTACTTGGTAGACCATGGCAATTTGATAAAAATTCTATTCACCATGGTAGAAACAATCAGTATACTCTTGTTCATAAGGATAAAAATATTACTTTGCTTCCTATGACTCCTGATTCCATTTTGAAAGATGATATTAATAGAGCTAATAAAGCAAAACAGGAGAAAACTAAGAGTGAAAATCAGATTGTGGCAAAAGAATTTGAGCAACAAATGCAGCCTAATAATAATAAACAATCTAGTGTTGCTTCTGAAATTAAATTGAAAAGTGCATGTTTACTTGCCACCAAATCTGATATTGATGATCTAGATTTTAGCAAATCTGTTTGCTATGCTTTTGTGTGCAAAGAGGCATTATTTTCATTCGAGGACGTGCCTTCCTCTTTGCCTCCTGCTGTCACTAACATTTTGCAGGAGTTCGCTGACGTCTTTCCACAAGACGTGCCACCGGGATAACCACCTATTCGCGGGATTGAGCATCAAATTGACTTAATTCCCGGTGCATCATTACCCAACCGTGCACCATACCGTACCAATCCCGAGGAGACGAAGGAGATTATGCGTCAAGTACAAGAACTGCTCGACAAAGGTTATATACGCGAATCCCTTAGTCCTTGTGCTGTTCCTATCATTTTAGTGCCGAAAAAGGATGGTACGTCGCGTATGTGCGTTGATTGTAGAGACATTAATAATATTACTATTCGTTATCGTCATCCTATTCCTAGGCTAGATGATATGCTTGATGAATTGAGTGGCTCTACAATATTCTCCAAAGTTGATTTGCGTAGTGGATACCATCAAATTCGTATGAAATTGGGAGATGAATGGAAAACAGCATTTAAAACTAAGTTTGGATTATATGAGTGGTTAGTCATGCCTTTTGGGTTAACTAATGCACCTAGTACTTTCATGAGGTTAATGAACGAAGTTTTACGTGCTTTCATTGGACGATTTGTGGTAGTTTACTTTGATGACATATGGATTTATAGCAAATCTTTGGAGAAACATTTGGAACATTTACGTGCTGTTTTTATTGCTCTACGTGATGCACGTTTGTTTGGTAACCTTGGAAAGTGCACCTTTTGCACCGACCGAGTATCTTTTCTTGGCTATGTTGTTACTCCACAGGGAATTGAAGTTGATAAAGCCAAGATTGAAGCTATTGAGAGTTGGCCGCAGCCCAAAACGGTCACACAAGTGAGGAGTTTCCTTGGCCTCGCTGGATTCTATAGGCGTTTTGTGAGAGATTTCAGCACCATTGCTGCACCTCTCAATGAGCTTACAAAGAAAGATGTGCCTTTTCTTTGGGGTACCGCACAGGAAGAAGCCTTCACGGTATTGAAAGATAAGTTGACACATGCTCCTTTACTCCAACTTCCTGATTTTAATAAGACTTTTGAGCTTGAATCTGATGCTAGTGGAATTGGATTAGGAGGTGTGTTATTACAAGATGGCAAACCTGTTGCATACTTTTCTGAAAAATTGAGTGGGCCTAGTCCGAATTATTCTACTTATGATAAAGAATTAGATGCTCTTGTTCGGACTTTAGAAACATGGCAACATTATTTATGGCCCAAAGAATTTGTTATACATTCTGATCATGAATCTTTGAAACATATTAAAAGTCAAGCTAAACTGAATCGTAGACATGCTAAATGGGTTGAATTCATTAAGACTTTCCCTTATGTCATTAAACACAAGAAGGGAAAAGAAAATGTTATTGCTGATGCATTGTCTCGTCGCTATACTATGCTTTCACAATTTGACTTCAAAATATTTGGTTTGGAGACCATCAAAGATCAATATGTGCATGATGCTGATTTTAAAGATGTAATGCAGAATTGTAAAGAAGGAAGAATGTGGAACAAGTTTGTCGTTAACGATGGATTTGTGTTTCGTGCTAACAAGCTATGCATTCCAGCTAGCTCCGTTCGTCTTTTGTTGTTGCAGGAGGCGCATGGAGGAGGATTAATGGGACACTTTGGCGTGAAGAAGACGGAGGACGTACTTGCTACACATTTCTTTTGGCCAAAGATGAGACGGGATGTTGAGCGTTTTATTGCTCGCTGCACTACATGTCAAAAAGCTAAGTCACGACTCAATCCTCATGGTTTATATATGCCTTTGCCTGTACCTAGTGTTCCTTGGGAGGATATATCTATGGACTTTGTTTTAGGTTTACCTCGAACAAAGAAGGGGAGGGATAGCATATTTGTTGTCGTGGATAGATTCTCGAAAATGGCACACTTTATACCATGTCATAAAAGCGATGATGCTGTTAATGTTGCTGATTTGTTCTTTCGTGAAATTATTCGCTTGCATGGTGTGCCAAATACTATTGTTTCAGATCGTGATACTAAATTTCTTAGCCACTTTTGGAGATGTTTATGGTCTAAGTTGGGGACTAAACTGCTTTTTAGTACTACTTGTCACCCCCAAACTGATGGACAAACTGAAGTAGTCAATAGAACATTGTCTACTATGCTTAGGGCTGTTTTGAAGAATAATAAGAAAATGTGGGAGGAATGCTTGCCTCATATTGAATTTGCTTATAATCGTTCATTGCATTCTACTATTAAGATGTGCCCTTTTGAAGTTGTGTATGGTTTCCTACCTCGTGCACCTATTGATTTGTTGCCTCTTCCATCTTCGGAGAAGGTTAATTTTGATGCTAAACAACGTGCTGAATTGATTTTAAAAATGCATGAGTTAACTAAGGAAAACATTGAGCGTATGAATGCTAAATATAAACTTGCTGGAGATAAGGGTAGAAAACATGTTGTATTTGCACCTGGAGATCTTGTTTGGTTACATTTGCGTAAGGATAGATTTCCTGATTTGCGCAAATGAAAGTTAATGCCACGTGCTGCTGGTCCCTTTAAGGTGTTGGAAAAAGTAAATGATAATGCATATAAACTTGAGCTGCCTGCAGATTTTGGGGTTAGTCCCACTTTTAACATTGCAGATTTGAAGCCTTATTTGGGTGAGAAAGATGAGCTTCCGTCGAGGACGACTTCATTTCAAGAAGGGGAGGATGATGAGGACATCAATACCATTGTTACACCCACAGCCCCTACTGCTACATATACTGGACCAATTACTAGAGCTCGCGCACGCCAATTAAATTATCAGGTACTTTCGTTTCTTGGTAATGATTCTAATGTTCATGAGAATATGATGCTACCTAAATTGGATACATTTGTTTTGCTTACAAACGAAGGGCCTAGCTTGGAGAAGGATGGACATTGGAGCAAGAACAAGCATGGAGATGATGCCATGCGCAAGGGGAACCAGAACGGAGTTACAAGTGATGATTTCAGGACTTTGAAGCCACCATAATGGGTGCATGAAGCCTTGGACAAAATATACAAGATGCCACTTCATAAATTTCGTCCCGAGGCTATTATAGGTGCTGCGTCACCTTTTTATTGGGCCAGGCCCATGTAATTTCGAAATACATAAGTATAGGCTATTTTTAGAGTCCGTATGTGTGGGGAAACAAGAGATAGGGTTGATTTCGGACCCCTCCACCAAGGGTCACGAAATCCCCCCCCCCTCTTCCTCCATATATACAGCCCTTAGGGCATCGTTTAGACTTTGGGTTTTGTTTAGATTAAAAGTTCGCCATAGTTGCAACTTCGCGTACTTCGTTTGTGTTCAACGACCAGACAAAGGCGTCACAGAACCCCACCTTGATCAATAAAGCTTTCATCTTATATTCGCAATATCCAGATTGCAATCTCAGTTTCTTGCTTGTTCTTCGTTTGCTCGCAGGAAACAGACCCTCGTGGTCAGGTTGATCGTGCTCCGGCGTGGTCAATAACCTCTCGGAGTTGGTTTAGCGATTGCTAAGGCGCGACGTCCTCGCACGTTCGTAGTCGGATCGTCAAAGTCGACTTCCACCAAAGCGAAATCCATCATCTCATCGAAAGACGGGACACCTTAGCCTCTATCATACTCTGTGGCATATCAAGGGACATTCTCCTGACGCCAAACTTGAAGGCACCATGAACACATTTGTCTTCTACATCCTCAATGGCATCATGTTCAACACTCAAAATTTCTTCATTAGACAGTTGGCTGCTTCCGGCATTGATCTGTTTGGTCTCAAGTTCTATGCCCATGGGTTATGCGGCTCATTAAGATTCACTCCTCCATCAACTATCAAGCTTCAGCGCGCAACCATGTTGTCTTCTTAACTGAAGTGGACATGTCTCATGAAGCCATTTTCACGGCCCTAGAATTTAATTGCAATTAGTTGCATCAGCATCCTTGCAGTAAGTTTAAATTATTTTTAAACTTGAAATGGGGATTAACAAACCCTAGCACAGCCCCTGATAATAATAGGTTCAACTGAAAATTGTCTCAATGAACCCAAAATGCCCTTCACAAAATGTTCATAATCTTTGGACTGGTCTTGAACCTATGCCAAAAATAGTGCACATGTTTCTAGGTCATTTGGGGTCACTGAATTAGACCATAAGTATTCGCATTTGGACATTTAAATGATACAAATATTTTCAAATTTCCAAATAATTCTGAAAGTATTTGGGGGCTGTTGAGAGTAATTCAAATAGTGCCCAAAATTATTTTCAGGATTTTTAGAAGTGTTTTGGTATTTTAAATAAACCAGAAAACAAACAACAGTAAAGCTAAATAGAAAAATAGTAAAGAGAGAGAGAGAGAGAGAGAGAGAGAGAGAGAGGAAAGGACTTACCTGCGCTTACCTGGCCCGTCCCTGTAGCTGGCCCAGTCCACCAGGCCAAAGCAGCGTCTTCAACCTCCAGTAGGCAGAGGCGTGTCGCCCGCATGCACATCGGATGCCACCTCCTGCTTCCTCTCCCCCTCTGGTCCTTCTCGCGATGCCAGGAGAAGTCCCTGACCTCCCCTGCCTCTCCCCTCGCTGTCTAGACCTCTCCCTCTCCTCTAGCTCTCGCTCTCTCGCAGCCCCGAGCAACCCCGAGAGCCGCTGCACTGTGCCATCATGCACCGCCGCAGCAGCCGCACACCCGAGGTCTCCTTACCGTGTCCCTCGAATCCACCAAGATCCTCCACGTCACCTCGTAAATGTCCATGAGCAGGGAAGCACCACAATGCCGAGCTCGTCACCGTCTTCCACCTTCAGCCGCCGGATCCCGCCGTCGATTTCATCGCCGTAAGGGCCTCCCCGATCTCACCGTCGACGCCTCTGCAATTGTCATGAGCACTGCCTTCTTTCTCCCCTGTTTCCCCCCTCACGCTCGAGCTCTAGCCATGCCTGCTGCCGCACCCGAGAGCTCCCCGCCACCGGCCATGTCACCGTCGTGGGCAGGTCCCATTTAAGCCATGCCCAAGCACGTCCTTGAGATCCTGTAGCCCCCGAAGACCCAACTGTGTGCCTGGCTTGCTTCGTCGTGTAACACAGTCAACATTCCCGGCCGTCCCCGTGGGATCTAAGGCTACTGTTGGATGCACGCGAGAGAGGGTCTCCTCCCGGTACCCTTCTTTCGCCCAGCCGCCCCCTGTAACATCGTCCAGTGTGGACTTCGTCGCGCGGGAAGGTCGTCTGCGACTTAACCACGGCCGTGCTGACGTGGCGTCGTCATTAGCGGCTAATGACGCCAATTACTAACCCCCAGGCTCACTGACACATGGGCCCACGCCCTAATTAACATAGCTATTGTTTTAGTTTAGGTTAGTTAATACCCAGCGGGACCCACATGCCAGAGTTGACCGTGCTGACAGGGCCATTGACCAGGCTCACCTATTTGTGACACTAGCCAGTGTTGTGACACTGACCAGTGGGTCCCACGCATCAGGCTTGACCTGGGTAGCCCCGTTGACCTGCTGACGTCAGCATGAGGTCATGTTGACGCAGTAAATATTTTCTGGGATTTAAAATAAATCAGAAATGATTTATTTATTTCAGAAAATATCCAAAAGTTCAAAAATTCATAGAAAATAATCTATAACTCCAAATGAAATAATATATTATATATAAAAAGTACTTGACGGGTTAACCAGAAAAAAGAAATTAGTCTAGAAATTACCACAAAAATTAGAAACATCTAACCGTTAATTTAATAGGGAAAATTATATAGCCATTAGATTAGATTTTACTCAAAATTTACCCACCATTGCCATTATACTGGACCAAACCATCTTTTCACGTAACTTTTTTCCTCAAAAAAATCCACCACGCAAGACCGTCCTTTCCTCCCCTAACTTTTTGCCTCTAAAAAATCCACCACGCATCAATCTAGGCTTCCAGCCTTCCTACGATATAGGGATGCAAAGAAAGAAAAGACCCAAGCAGAAGGCACATGTCGCCTGCACCGAGTTTGAGGTGGCCGGCTCGCACAACGCAGCGTGACCAGGTAGGTAGGTTGATTACATCTCTTGAACATCCAAGCCATACATGCCCTTTTGTTTTTCTTTCATATATCTTATGAAGACACTAATTGATAGAGGCGAAGGTCCCGATCTTTCGATGAGATGATAACTATCGATTTGGTGGAGACGACTTTGATGATCCGACTACAAACGTGCACGACGTTGCGCCTTAGCAATCGCTAAACCAACTCCGGGAGGTTATTGACCACGCTGGAGCACGATCAACCTGACCACGAAGGTCTATTCCTGCAAGCAATCGAAGAACAAGCAAGAATATGATTAAGCAATCTGAATATTGCGAGTATGGATGAAGTATTGATAAAAGTGGGGTTTCATAAGCGGTCTTGGTCTGGTCGTTGGACACAAACGAAGTACACGAAGTTGCAGCGATGGCTAACTTTTAACTAAATAAAACCCAAAGTCTAAACGACGCCCTAAGGGCTGTATATATGGGGGAAAAGGAGGGAATTTCGTGGCCCTTGAGGGTGGGGTCCGAAACCAACCCTAACTCTTGTTTCCCCACACAAACGGACTCTAAAAATAGCCTATACTTAAGTATTTCGAAATTACATGGGCCTGGCCCAATAATAAGGTGACGCAGCACCTAGAATAGCCTATGGACGAATATTATGAAGTGGCATCTTGTATATTTCGTCCAAGGCTTCATGCACTCCTTATGGTGGCTTCAAAGTCCTGAAATCATCACTTGTAACTCCGTTCTTGATCCCCTTGCGCATGCCATCAACTCCATGCGTGTTCTTGCTCCAATGTTCATCCTTCTCCAAGCTAGGCCCTTCATTTGTAAGCAAAACAAATGTATCCAATTTAGGCAGCAGCATATTCTCATGAACATTAGAATCATTACCAAGAAACGAAAGTACCTGGTAATTTAATTGGCATGAGCGAGCTCTAGTAATTGGTCCCGTATATGTAACAGTAGGGGCTGTGGGTGTAACAATGGTATTGATGTCCTCATCATCCTCCCCTTCTTGAAATGAAGTCGTCCTCGACGGAAGCTCATCTTCCTCACCCAAATAAGGCTTCAAATCTGCAATGTTAAAAGTGGGACTAACCCCAAAATCTGCAGGTAGCTCAAGTTTATATGCATTATCATTTCTTTTCTCTAACACCTTAAAAGGACCATCAGCACGTGGCATTAGCTTTGATTTGCGCAAATTAGGAAATCTATCTTTACGCAAGTGTAACCAAACAAGATCTCCAGGTGCAAGCACAACATTTTTTCTACCCTTATCTCCAGCAAGTTTATATTTAGCATTCATACGCTCAATGTTTTCCTTAGTTAACTCATGCATTTTTAAAATCAATTCAGAACGTTCTTTAGCATCAAAATTAACCTTCTCCGAAGATGGAAGAGGCAACAAATCAATAGGTGCATGAGGTAGGAAACCATACACAATTTCAAAAGGGCACATCTTAGTAGTAGAATGCAATGAACGATTATAAGCAAATTCAATATGAGGCAAGCATTCTTCCCACATTTTCTTATTATTCTTCAAAACAGCCCTAAGCATAGTAGACAATGTTCTATTGACTACTTCAGTTTGCCCATCAGTTTGGGGGTGACAAGTAGTACTAAATAGCAGTTTAGTCCCCAACTTAGCCCATAAACATCTCCAAAAGTGGCTAAGAAATTTAGTATCACGATCTGAAACAATAGTATTTGGCACACCATGCAAGCGAATAATTTCACGAAAGAACAAATCAGCAACATTAACAGCATCATCACTTTTATGACATGGTATAAAGTGTGCCATTTTCGAGAATCTATCCACGACAACAAATATGCTATCCCTCCCCTTCTTTGTTCGAGGTAAACCTAAAACAAAGTCCATAGATATATCCTCCCAAGGAACACTAGGTACAGGCAAAGGCATATATAAACCATGAGGATTGAGTCATGACTTAGCTTTTTGACATGTAGTGCAGCGAGCAACAAAACGCTCAACATCCCGTCTCATCTTTGGCCAAAAGAAATGTGTAGCAAGTACGTCCTCCGTCTTCTTCATGCCAAAGTGTCCCATTAATCCTCCTCCATGCGCCTCCTGCAACAACAAAAGACGAACGGAGCTAGCTGGAATGCATAGCTTGTTAGCACGAAACACAAATCCATCGTTAACGACGAACTTGTTCCATGTTCTACCTTCTTTACAATTCTGCAATACATCGCTAAATTCAGCATCATGCACATATTGATCTTTGATGGTCTCCAAACCAAATATTTTAAAGTCAAGTTGTGAAAGCATAGTATAACGACGAGATAATGCATCAGCAATAACATTTTCTTTACCCTTCTTGTGTTTAATGACATAAGGGAAAGTCTCAATGAATTCAACCCATTTAGCATGTCTACGATTCAGTTTAGCTTGACTTTTAATATGTTTCAAAGATTCATGATCAGAATGTATAACAAATTCTTTGGGCCATAAATAATGTTGCCATGTCTCTAAAGTCCGAACAAGAGCATATAATTCTTTATCATAAGTAGAATAGTTCAAACTAGGCCCACTCAATTTTTCAGAAAAGTATGCAACAGGTTTGCCATCTTGTAATAACACACCTCCTAATCCAATTCCACTAGCATCACATTCAAGCTCAAAAGTCTTATTAAAATCAAGAAGTTGGAGTGAAGGAGCATGTGTCAACTTAGCTTTCAATACCGTGAAGGCTTCTTCCTGTGCGGTACCCCAAACAAAAGGCACACCCTTCTTTGTAAGCTCGTTGAGAGGTGCAGCAATGGTGCTGAAATCTCTCACAAAACGCCTATAGAAACCAGCGAGGCCAACGAAACTCCTCACTTGTGTGACCGTTTTGGGCTGCGGCCAACTCTCAATAGCTTCAATCTTGGCTTTATCAACTTCAATTCCCTGTGGAGTAACAACATAGCCAAGAAAAGATACTCGGTCGGTGCAAAAGGTGCACTTCCCAAGGTTACCAAACAAACGTGCATCACGTAGAGCATTAAAAACAACACGTAAATGTTCCAAATGTTCTTCCAAAGATTTGCTATAAATCAGTATATCATCAAAATAGACTACCACAAATCGTCCAATGAAAGCACGTAAAACTTCGTTCATTAATCTCATGAAAGTACTAGGTGCATTAGTTAACCCAAAAGGCATGACTAACCACTCATATAATCCAAACTTAGTTTTAAATGCTGTTTTCCATTCATCTCCCAATTTCATACGAATTTGATGGTATCCACTACGCAAATCAACTTTGGAGAATATAGTAGAGCCACTCAATTCATCAAGCATATCATCTAGCCTAGGAATAGGGTGACGATAACGAATAGTAATATTATTAATGCCTCTACAATCAACACACATACGTGACGTACCATCCTTTTTCGGCACTAGAATAATAGGAACAACACAAGGACTAAGGGATTCGCGTATATAACCTTTGTCGAGCAACTCCTGTACTTGACGCATAATCTCCTTCGTCTCCTCTGGATTGGTACGGTATGGTGCACGGTTGGGTAATGATGCACCGGGAATTAAGTCAATTTGATGCTCAATCCCTCGAATAGGTGGTAATCCCGGTGGCACGTCTTGTGGAAAGACGTCAGCGAACTCCTGCAAAATGTTAGTGACAGCAGGGGGCAAAGAGGAAGGCACGTCCTCGAATGAAAATAATGCCTCTTTGTACACAAAAGCATAGCAAATAGATTTGCTAAAATCTAGCTCATCAATATCAGATTTGGTGGCAAGTAAACATGCACTTTTCAATTTAATTTCAGAAGCAACAGTAGATGGTTTGTTATTAGGCTTCATGTGTTGCTCAAATTCTTTTGCCACAATCTGATTTTCACTCTTATTTTTCTCCTATTTTGCTTTATTATCTCTATTAATATCATCTTTCAAAATGGACTCAGGAGTCATAGGAAGCAAAGTAATATTTTTATCCTTATGAACAAGAGTATACTGATTGTTTCTACCATGGTGTACAGAATTTTTATCAAATTGGCATGGTCTACCAAGTAATAAGGAACATGTTTGCATAGGTACCACATCACAATCAACATAATCAGCATATGTAGAGATACTAAAATGCACACGAACAGTACGTGTTACCTTAACCTTGCCGCTGTTGTTGAACCATTGGATGTAGTAAGGATGTGGATGTGGTCTTGTGGTGAGAGATAGCTTCTCCACCATCTCCATGCTAGCCAAGTTGTTGCAGCTACCTCCGTCTATGATGACGCGCACAAAATGTTCCTTCACAACTCCCTTGGTATGGAACAAATTGTGCCTCTGATTTTGCTCAGCTTGTGTGACCTGCACACTCAAAACACGTTGAGCAACTAAACATTCATACCTGTCAGCGTCTTCAGGAGCCATGTATTGCGTCTCATGATCAGAATCATCTCCACCATGTTCTTCACGTGTAATAAGAGCCAAAGTCTCCTCATCATAGTCACTAGCGGACTCATATCCACCATCCTCAGTAACAATCATCACACGCTTAGATGGGCATTCTCTCGCATAATGACCTCCACCCTTGCAACGTCGACAAATAAGATCATGTGTTTGCCCTGTTGATGCCATGGATGAAGAAGAGCTCTTTGCAGGCCCAGAAGGTGTGCTCTTGGCAGATAGTGGTGATTGTGCCTGCTTTATTGTATCACGGTTGGAGGTGGCAGCCGATGGAGGCGCCGGTGTAGCAGAACGTGTGGAAGTAGATGATGCACGTGGTGTCCATGATGAAGGTTGACCTGCAGAAAAGTTAGTCCGCGCCAATGCTTGTCGATCCTGCACTTCACGTTCAGCTTTACAAGCAAGATGGAATAAACGAGTGATATTAGTATACTCCTTATAGTCTAGAATGGTCTGAATCTCTCTATTTAATCCACCCAGAAAACGTGCAAGCATAGCTTCATTCTCCTCAACAATACCACATCTAATCATGCCAATTTGTAATTCCTGATAATATTCTTCTACAAAAATTTTTCCTTGTCTTAAACGCTGCAATTTTTGAAGCAATTCACGTTGATAATATGGTGGAACCCAACGAGTGCGCATAGCAGTTTTCAAAGCAGCCCAAGTAGCGGGAATAGGATATAATCTACAATGTTCAGACCACCATACACATGCAAAACTAGTGAAAGCACAAACAGCAGCAGCAACCCGTCTCTCCTCGGGATATTGTAAACATGTAAAAACGTTGTTCAGTTTCTAACTCCCAAGTAAGATATATATCAGGAACATATCTACCCTCAAATGGTGGAATATTCAATTTCAGTTTAGGAATATGGACATCATCTCGTACCTGAGGTGGTGGTGCAGGCCTACCATTACGAATATATACCTGAGGTCGACCTAGTGGTGGTGGTGCTGGTGGCTGCACGTAGTGCTGATTTTGATCAACCTCATCCTCATAATCGCCCGCATACTCATCATCCTCCTGGGTAGCAGCAGCAGCAGTAGCAGGGGCCAAAGAAGCATCAACAACATGAACAGCAGCACCAGAAGTTTGGCCATCCTCAATAGGAACACGCTTCGCTCGTCCATACTGATTCGAAAGGATGCGCTGTTGTTGTTGTTGTTGTTGTTGTTGTTGTTGGAGAGGTGCGTTAGGTGCAGCGGGTGGTGGTGGTGGAAGACGCGCGAGCAATTCATTAAACTTGTTATCGAGCTTTGTTTCGAACGTCTTCTCCATGCCATCTATCTTCTCCATGGCCTCTTCAAATCTGTTTAGCACATCTTGCACCTGTCCACTCATCATTTGCTGAAATTTATCATGCAAATCCTTATTCATCATGTTCTCCCAGTCAGTCTCGTCGGCTTGTGATCCTGGCATGGTTAGCAGCAATAGAAACACACAAGAATATGATCCTACAGACTACTAACAAGAGGTGGTGGTGGGTGTCACAAATCCGTCAAGCAAATCTCAAATTCTTACCAGTTCTTACCCAGCAGCAGGCGGTGATCGGCAACCGTTGTAGTCAAAAACTCTCAAAGCTTGGATAGAGCGATTACCAGGGAGAGTCAAACGCACGACGTAGATGTATGTGGAGCCGGGAAGGCTTATAATATGGTAGCAAAAAGGGTCAGCAATAATCAATTCAGAGATGCAAAGTTGAATAAACGCTCAACGACGGTACTGTGCTGGTCCTAGGCTAGACTGTGCTAGAGACGCGAGCCTAGAACACCAACAAAATCACGGCGCGGCACGTAAACAAGGGAGGAGCACACTCTGAATTTTTTTTCTCTTTTTTATGCACTTTTTTTCCTCTTTTTTTTTTGCTCCGCAACAATTTTTTTCCGAAAAAGTCTACAAATGGTCTAAAAACTGCCTAGCCAGAATTTTCCAGACTTAGTTTTTTTTTTGAAACTGGAACTATTTTTCTTCTGCGGATGGCTCGGAAGTTGGGGAGTCCTTCTCTGTCACGACTCGGAGTATCGCGTGATCTGGAAATCGAGAACAATGCAACAATTACTGGACTCGGACTAGGACTGGTGGCGGATATGAATCTGGTGGAACTCGGACTGGTGGCGGAGATGAATCTGGTGGAACACGGACAGGTGGCGGATATATGTTGCAGGTGAACTCAGATTGGCGTGATGGCGGCGGATATGTGGTGGCGTATATTGATAGAGGCAAAGGTGTCCCGTCTTTCGATGAGATGATGGATTTCGCTTTGGTGGAAGTCGACTTTGACGATCCGACTACGAACGTGCGAGGACGTCGCGCCTTAGCAATCGCTAAACCAACTCCGAGAGGTTATTGACCACGCCGGAGCACGATCAACCTGACCACGAGGGTCTGTTTCCTGCGAGCAAACGAAGAACAAGCAAGAAACTGAGATTGCAATCTGGATATTGCGAATATAAGATGAAAGCTTTATTGATCAAGGTGGGGTTCTGTGACGCCTTTGTCTGGTCGTTGAACACAAACGAAGTACGCGAAGTTGCAGCTATGGCGAACTTTTAATCTAAACAAAAACCCAAAGTCTAAACGGTGCCCTAAGGGCTGTATATATGGAGGAAGAGAAGGGAATTTCGTGGCCCTTGGTGGAGGGGTCCGAAATCAACCCTATCTCTTGTTTCCCCTCACATACGGACTCTAAAAATAGCCTATACTTATGTATTTCGAAATTACATGGGCCTGGCCCAATAATAAGGTGACGCAGCACCTATAATAGCCTCGGGACGAAATTTATGAAGTGGCATCTTGTATATTTTGTCCAAGGCTTCATGCACCCATTATGGTGGCTTCAAAGTCCTGAAATCATCACTTGTAACTCCGTTCTTGTTCCCCTTGCGCATGGCATCATCTCCATGCTTGTTCTTGCTCCAATGTTCATCCTTCTCCAAGCTAGGCCCTTCATTTGTAAGCAAAACAAATGTATCCAATTTAGGCAGCATCATATTCTCATGAACATTAGAATCATTACCAAGAAACGAAAGTACCTGATAATTTAATTGGCGTGCGCGAGCTCTAGTAATTGGTCCCGTATATGTAGCAGTAGGGGTTGTGGGTGTAACAATGGTATTGATGTCCTCATCATCCTCCCCTTCTTGAAATGAAGTCGTCCTCGACGGAAGCTCATCTTCCTCACCCAAATAAGGCTTCAAATCTGCAATGTTAAAAGTGGGACTAACCCCAAAATCTGCAGGCAGCTCAAGTTTATATGCATTATCATTTACTTTCTCCAACACCTTAAAGGGACCAGCAGCACGTGGCATTAGCTTTGATTTGCGCAAATCAGGAAATCTATCCTTACGCAAATGTAACCAAACAAGATCTCCAGGTGCAAACACAACATGTTTTCTACCCTTATCTCCAGCAAGTTCATATTTAGCATTCATACGCTCAATGTTTTCCTTAGTTAACTCATGCATTTTTAAAATCAATTCAGCACGTTCTTTAGCATCAAAATTAACCTTCTCCGAAGATGGAAGAGGCAACAAATCAATAGGTGCACGAGGTAGGAAACCATACACAACTTCAAAAGGGCACATCTTACTAGTAGAATGCAATGAACGATTATAAGCAAATTCAATATGAGGCAAGCATTCCTCCCACATTTTCTTATTATTCTTCAAAACAGCCCTAAGCATAGTAGACAACGTTCTATTGACTACTTCAGTTTGTCCATCAGTTTGGGGGTGACAAGTAGTACTAAAAAGCAGTTTAGTCCCCAACTTAGCCCATAAACATCTCCAAAAGTGGCTAAGAAATTTAGTATCACGATCTGAAACAACAGTATTTGGCACACCATGCAAGCGAATAATTTCACGAAAGAACAAATCAGCAACATTAACAGCATCATCGCTTTTATGACATGGTATAAAGTGTGCCATTTTCGAGAATCTATCCACGACAACAAATATGCTATCCCTCCCCTTCTTTGTTCGAGGTAAACCTAAAACAAAGTCCATAGATATATCCTCCCAAGGAACACTAGGTACAGGCAAAGGCATATATAAACCATGAGGATTGAGTCGTGACTTAGCTTTTTGACATGTAGTGCATCGAGCAATAAAACGCTCAACATCCCGTCTCATCTTTGGCCAAAAGAAATGTGTAGCAAGTACGTCTTCCGTCTTCTTCACGCCGAAGTGTCCCATTAATCCTCCTCCATGCGCCTCCTGCAACAACAAAAGACGAACAGAGCTAGCTGGAATGCATAGCTTGTTAGCACGAAACACAAATCCATCATTAACGACAAACTTGTTCCACATTCTTCCTTCTTTACAATTCTGCATTACATCTTTAAAATCAGCATCATGCACATATTGATCTTTGATGGTCTCCAAACCAAATATTTTGAAGTCAAGTTGTGAAAGCATAGTATAGCGACGAGACAATGCATCAGCAATAACATTTTCTTTTCCCTTCTTGTGTTTAATGACATAAGGGAAAGTCTTAATGAATTCAACCCATTTAGCATGTCTACGATTCAGTTTAGCTTGACTTTTAATATGTTTCAAAGATTCATGATCAGAATGTATAACAAATTCTTTGGGCCATAAATAATGTTGCCATGTTTCTAAAGTCCGAACAAGAGCATATAATTCTTTATCATAAGTAGAATAATTCAAACTAGGCCCACTCAATTTTTCAGAAAAGTATGCAACAGGTTTGCCATCTTGTAATAACACACCTCCTAATCCAATTCCACTAGCATCACATTCAAGCTCAAAAGTCTTATTAAAATCAGGAAGTTGGAGTAAAGGAGCATGTGTCAACTTATCTTTCAATACCGTGAAGGCTTCTTCCTGTGCGGTACCCCAAATAAAAGGCACATCTTTCTTTGTAAGCTCATTGAGAGGTGCAGCAATGGTGCTGAAATCTCTCACAAAACGCCTATAGAATCCAGCGAGGCCAAGAAAACTCCTCACTTGTGTGACCGTTTTGGGCTGTGGCCAACTCTCAATAGCTTCAATCTTGGCTTTATCAACTTCAATTCCCTGTAGAGTAACAACATAGCCAAGAAAAGATACTCGGTCGGTGCAAAAGGTGCACTTCCCAAGGTTACCAAACAAACGTGCATCACGTAGAGCAATAAAAACAGCACGTAAATGTTCCAAATGTTCTTCCAAAGATTTGCTATAAATCAGAATATCATCAAAATAGACTACCACAAATCGTCCAATGAAAGCACGTAAAACTTCGTTCATTAATCTCATGAAAGTACTAGGTGCATTAGTTAACCCAAACGGCATGACTAACCACTCATATAAACCAAACTTAGTTTTAAATGCTGTTTTCCATTCATCACCCAATTTCATACAAATTTGATGGTATCCACTACGCAAATCAACTTTGGAGAATATTGTAGAGCCACTCAATTCATCAAGCATATCATCTAGCCTAGGAATAGGATGACGATAACGAATAGTAATATTATTAATGCCTCTACAATCAACACACATACGTGACGTACCATCCTTTTTAGGCACTAGTATAATAGGAACAGCACAAGGACTAAGAGATTCACGTATATAACCTTTGTCGAGTAGCTCCTGTACTTGACGCATAATCTCCTTCGTCTCCTCTGGATTGGTACGGTATGGTGCACGGTTGGGTAGTGATGCACCGGGAATTAAGTCAATTTGATGCTCAATCCCTCGAATGGGTGGTAATCCCGGTGGCACGTCTTGTGGAAAGACGTCAGCGAACTCCTGCATAATGTTAGTGACAGCAGGGGGCAAAGAGGAAGGCACGTCCTCGAATGAAAATAATGCCTCTTTGCACACAAAAGCATAGCAAACAGATTTGCTGAAATCTAGCTCATCAATATCAGATTTGGTGGCAAATAAACATGCACTTTTCAATTTAATTTCAGAAACAACACTAGATGGTTTATTGTTAGGCTTCATTTGTTGCTCAAATTCTTTTGCCACAATCTGATTTTCACTCTTATTCTTCTCCTGTTGTGCTTTATTAGCTCTATTAATATCATCTTTAAATATAGAATCAGGAGTCATAGGAAGCAAAGTAATATTTTTATCCTTATGAACAAGAGTATAATGATTGTTTCTACCATGGTGTACATCATTTTTATCAAATTGCCATGGACTACCAAGTAATAAGGAACATGCTTGCATAGGTACCACATCACAATCAACATAATCAGCATATGTAGAGATACTAAAATGCACACGGACAGTACGTGTTACCTTAACCTTGCCGCTGTTGTTGAACCATTGGATGTAGTAAGGATGTGGATGTGGTCTTGTGGTGAGAGAAAGCTTCTCCACCATCTCCATGCTAGCCAAGTTGTTGCAGCTCCCTCTGTCTATGATGACGCGCACAGAACGTTCCTTCACAACTCCCTTGGTATGGAACAAATTGTGCCTGTGATTTTGCTCAGCTTGTGTGACCTGCACACTCAAAACACGTTGAGCAACTAAACATTCATACCTGTCAGCGTCTTCAGGAGCCATGTATTGCGTCTCATGATCAGAATCATCTCCACCATGTTCTTCATGTGTAATAAGAGCCAAAGTCTCCTCATCATAGTCACTAGCGGACTCATATCCACCATCCTCAGTAGCAATCATCACACGCTGAGATTTGCATTCTCTCGCAAAATGTCCTCTTCCCTTACAACGACGACAAATAATATCACTTGTGTGCCCTGTTGACGCCATGGAAGAAGAAGAGCTCTGTGCAGGCCTGGCAGGTGTGCTCTTGGCAGATAGTGGTGGTTGTGCCTGCTTTCTTGTATCACGGTTGGAGGTGGCACCTGAAGGAGGTGATGGTGCAGTGGAAGTAGATGATGCACGTGGTGTGCATGATGAAGGTCGACCTGCAGAAAAGTTAGTGCGCGCCAATGCCTGTCGATCCTGCACTTCACGTTCAGCTTTACAAGCAAGATGGAATAAACGAGTGATATTATTATAATCCTTATAGTCTAGAATGGTCTGAATATCTCTATTTAATCCACCCAGAAAACGTGCAAGCATAGCTTCATTCTCCTCAACAATACCATATCTAATCAAGCCAGTTTGTAATTCCTGATAATATTCTTCTACAGAATTTTTTCCCTGTCTTAAGCGCTGCAATTTTTGAAGTAATTCACGTTGATAATATGGTGGAACCCAACGAGTACGCATAGCAGTTTTCAAAGCAGCCCAAGTAGCTGGAACAGGATATAATCTACAATGTTCAGACCACCAAACACATGCAAAGCTAGTGAAAGCACAAACAGCAGCAGGAACACGTCTCTCCTCAGGATATTGTAAACATGTAAATCGTTGTTCAGTTTCTAACTCCCAAGTAAGATATATATCAGGAACATATCTACCCTCAAATGGTGGAATATTCAATTTCAGTTTAGGGAGATGGTCATGATCTCGTACCTGAGGGGGAGCCCTAACATTGCCATTATTTGCATGTGGACGACCTGGTGGTTGTGGTGCTGGCGGTTGCACGTAGTTCTGATGTTGATCAACCTCATCCTCATAATCTCCCACATAATCATCCTCCTCGGTACCAGCAGCAGTAGGAGCAGGAGCCAAAGAAGCACCAACAGCAGTAGCAGCGGCACCAGAATTTTGTCTTAGCTCAATAGGAACACACTGAGCTCGTCCATACTGATTCGGAAGGGGACGTAGTTGTTGTCGTTGCAGAGGTGCGATAGGAGCAGCCGGCGGTGGTTGTGGAAAACACGCGAGCAATTCATCAAACTTGCTATCAAGCTTTGTTTCAAACGTCTTCTCAATGCCATCTATCTTCTCCATGGCCTCGTCAAATCTGTTTAGCACATCTTGCACCTGTCCACTCATCATTTGCTGAAATTTATCATGTAGCTGTTTGTTCGTCAGGTTCTCCCAATCAGTCTCATCGGCTTGTGATCCTACCATGGTTAGCAGCAAATAGAAACACAGAAGAATATGATCCTACAGAGTACTAAGAAGTGGTGGTGGTGTATCACAAACCCGTCAAGCAAATCTCAAATTCTTACCAGTTCTTACCCAGCAGCAGGTGGTGATCAGCAACCGTTGTAGTCAAAACTCTCAAAGCTTGGATATAGCGATTACCAGGGAGAATCAAACGCACGACGTAGATGTATGTGGAGCTGGGAAGGCTTATAATATGGTAGCAAAAGGGGTAAGCAATAATCAATTCAGAGATGCAAAGTTGAATAAACGCTCAACGACGGTACTGTGCTGGTCCTAGGCTAGACCGTGCTAGAGACGCGAGCCTAGAACACTAACAAAATCACGGCGCTGCACGTAAACAAGGGAAAAGCACACTCTGGATTTTTTTTTCGCTCTTTTTTTTGCGCTCTTTTTTTTTGCGCTGCTCTCTCTTTTTTTTTTGCGAAAAATCACTATAATGGCGAGTGTCTCAAAACTCTTCCTAGGTCAAACTGACAAGATGGGCACGAAATTTTTTCGACCAATTTTTTTTTCGTTTTTTCGACTGCCCGGACCCAAAAACTGGAAACGGGTCAAAAAAAACTTCCTATAATGGCACCTGTCTCAAAACACTCAGAAACACCTAAAAATAGGATAGCCAGAATTTTTTTCGAAAAATGCGTTTTCGAAAAATTTTGGGCCTAAACGGAGCGTGGTTTCCGGACTCTTTATTTTTATTTTTATTTTTTATTTTTTATTTTTTCCGAAACCTACTCCGGCAAGGAAACACGAATCGGAAACTAGATGGATCCCGAAAACAAACCTAATAAGCAAGGAACTCGGATTGGTGGTGGTATATGGCAGCGGTGGTGGTAGCGGTGGTAGTATATGGATATGGATCGGTGGTGGTATATGGACACGGATTGGTGGTGGTATATGGATACGGATTCAGAGCGGTGGTGGTAGATGGCAGGGGCGATGATGATGGTGCGGCGGCGGCGTGACAACTTATGACCAGAACTCGAAACTCTAAAAGACTAGACTCTAAGACCAGCAACTAGACCAACGATGCAACCGCAAATTCAACAAAGCAAAACCCTAAAAAGATTATGCAAAGGCTCAGATTGGTTCAGATATGATGAACTAACCCTAATTTTTTTTGTGGCTTTTTCGTGGACTATAGGTATGAAGAACAGACTCGATCTAAACTACAAAAAACTGGAAAATCTCACCGAGCAACCTGGAAATCTGATACCACTTGATAGAGGCAAAGGTGTCCCGTCTTTCGATGAGATGATGGATTTCGCTTTGGTGGAAGTCGACTTTGACGATCCGACTACGAACGTGCGAGGACGTCGCGCCTTAGCAATCGCTAAACCAACTCCGAGAGGTTATTGACCACGCCGGAGCACGATCAACCTGACCACGAGGGTCTGTTTCCTGCGAGCAAACGAAGAACAAGCAAGAAACTGAGATTGCAATCTGGATATTGCGAATATAAGATGAAAGCTTTATTGATCAAGGTGGGGTTCTGTGACGCCTTTGTCTGGTCGTTGAACACAAACGAAGTACGCGAAGTTGCAGCTATGGCGAACTTTTAATCTAAACAAAACCCAAAGTCTAAACGGTGCCCTAAGGGCTGTATATATGGAGGAAGAGAAGGGAATTTCGTGGCCCTTGGTGGAGGGGTCCGAAATCAACCCTATCTCTTGTTTCCCCTCACATACGGACTCTAAAAATAGCCTATACTTATGTATTTCGAAATTACATGGGCCTGGCCCAATAATAAGGTGACGCAGCACCTATAATAGCCTCGGGACGAAATTTATGAAGTGGCATCTTGTATATTTCGTCCAAGGCTTCATGCACCCATTATGGTGGCTTCAATGTCCTGAAATCATCACTTGTAACTCCGTTCTTGTTCCCCTTGCGCATGGCATCATCTCCATGCTTGTTCTTGCTCCAATGTTCATCCTTCTCCAAGCTAGGCCCTTCATTTGTAAGCAAAACAAATGTATCCAATTTAGGCAGCATCATATTCTCATGAACATTAGAATCATTACCAAGAAACGAAAGTACCTGATAATTTAATTGGCGTGCGCGAGCTCTAGTAATTGGTCCCGTATATGTAGCAGTAGGGGTTGTGGGTGTAACAATGGTATTGATGTCCTCATCATATATGGATTCGGATTGGCGGTGAATATGTGGTGGTGGTATATGGCAACAGCGACGATGATGATGCGGTGGTGATATATGGCAGCGGCGACGTGACAACCTGTGAACAGAACTCGAAACTCTAAAAGACTAGACGCTAAGACCAGCAACTTGACATGACGATGCAACCGCAAATTCAACAAAGCAAATACAGAAAAGATTATGCAAAGGCTCAGATTGGTTCGGATATGATGAACTAACCCTAATTTTTTTTTGTGGCTTTTTCGTGGACTGTAGGTATGAAGAACAGACTCGATCTAAACTACGAAAAACTGTAAAATCTCACCGAGCAACCTGGAAATCTGATACCACTTGATAGAGGCGAAGGTCCCGATCTTTCGATGAGATGATAACTATCGATTTGGTGTGGTAGAGGCGGGGTGTCCCGATCTTTCGATGAGATGATAACTATCGATTTGGTGGAGACGACTTTGACGATCCGACTACAAACGTGCAACGACGTTGTGCCTTAGCAATCGCTAAACCAACTCCGAGAGGTTATTGACCACGCCGGAGCACGATCAACCTGACCACGAAGGTCTATTCCTGCAAGCAATCGAAGAACAAGCAAGAATATGATAAAAGCAATCGGAATATCGCGAATATGTATGAAGTATTGATAATGGTGGGGATCCGAAAAGTGGTCTTGGTCTGGTCGTTGGACACAAACGAAGCACACGAAGTTGCAATGGCTAACTTTTAACTAAACAAATCCCAAGGAAAAGCTACTAGATGGATCTACTTATATAGGAGCAAGGGGTGGCGGCCAAGGAGGTGGGAGGACGTCCCAAGGCAGCCTAAAACTAAATCTAGGTCGTACAAGGCCAATGGGCCCAAGTGGAGGTGATGTAATACCTTTGGACTTGTAGTTTGACTCGGATTCTGCTGCAGCATCAGATTGTTTCGTCCACAACTCAACGCTCCGGACGAATTTGAAGGTGATTCCAATTGGGTTGGAAAGTGCACGAAATCTAGTTTCCAACAAAAAAAGAATCACCCAATTCGGAGTCCGTATGAAAAACTTGTGTGCGTTTTGAGTCAGGTATGTCTGTGCAGTCCGAATCTGAATCCAGAACGTGAGAGACTTGGACTCTATCTTCTCTTGGGTCAAAAGTGACGTGAGAGAACTTTTTGGACAGCAAATAAACATCTCTTTCTTCCTTATCTTCATATGTGGATTGTACAAATGTCCCATACACCTGCAATTAGACAAAACACAAAAGTGTGTGAAGTATTTTTGTTCTGGATAACATAAATAGATTATTGAATAGTTTGCACTAGAAATCACCTGACAAATATGCATATATGCAATATTTTTGGTCATATCCAAGGTAGTCATGTCCTCATCATCCTCCCCTTCTTGAAAATAAAGCCGTCCTCGGCGTTGCTTAATCTAAAATGTGGCTAACAAAAGAGACAAGGTGTACATGTTGTATATGTATATGTCATCCATTTTTACTTCCCTCGATTTTTGCATATATGACACATGAATAGATGAGAAACTTGCATAGTTCATAAAATCTAAAGCCAAAACATTAGCACAAGAAGTAGAAGGCATGAAAATATTGCAACTTAGTTTGCACATATAAGTGAAGCTCTTATTCATTTCAAAAGATTGACAATGTTCATCATTAAACCATCCCAACATTGGTGAATAAACATTACTTGCATCAAATTTACATGCTACAACATGCTTAAATAAGCAAATATGCAATAAGTCATTCAACACAGAATCATCACCAAGATTAGAGGTCATATCAAAATGATTAAACATTGGTTCTTTTGCATCAATAGTTAATTCAATGGGTGCACTCAAAATTGTTGGTATTTCAGTTGTTTGATCACATGGCAAAGTCAAATTATCAACGTAGTCCTCTAAAATAGGTGGTGTGATCAAAGTAGTGGGTAGCTCATCAGATGGTGCATTCAAATTGACAAGGCATTCATCATTCTCATGTAGAGATGGAAGATCAGTACCTTTGTCATTACCTCTTATGATCAACTCAAATGATGTAGCCACTCTCGAGGGTGATGTGTCACATGGTGGAGGTGATGTAGTCCTGACAACAACGGATGTGGTTGTCATAGTATGCCTAGTAGTTGAAGGAACAATCATATCAACTCTTGGAATGTGCACCGTGCGCTTGTTCTCCTCGTGGCCAACACGTCGTTTTATTTCCTGTTCAGCTTTGCAAGCAAGATGAAACAAATGGTCCATAGGATAACACTCTTCATGAATTAGTATCTCTTGAATATCACGGTTTAATCCTCCCCAAAATCTATCCATAAAATCATCTTCACTTTCTTCTAAAGAGGAATGCAACAAGGTAGTTTGTAAATCATCATAATATTTTATCACAGTTTCACTACCTTGTTTTAAGTGTTGCAACTTCTTAATCATGTCACGAGTATAATAAGCAGGGACAAAAGTATGTCGCATGGCAAGTTTCAAATCATCCCAAGTAGTAGGTATATAATCAGGGTGTAACCGACAATATTCACTCCACCAAACCAAAGCATAACCAGTGAAAGAACCAACCGCAACCTTAACCTTTTTATGTTCATCGAAATTATGGGAAGCAAATATATTTTTTATGTCGAACTCCCATTCAATATATAAAGCAGGTTTAAAACGGCCATTAAATGGTGGTATAGATACATTAACCTGATCATGTGCATTTGGATGTTTGTGCACCTCTCGTGACGGTTGTGGTATTTGCAAAGGTGGTGGCACGTCTCCCGCGATCGACAAAGCCCATGAATTGACTCTGGATCCTGTCATGATTAGTAGAACAAGAAACAAAACCCAAAAATAATGTTCCTATAACTACTAGGATGTGGTGGTAAAACGCTCACAGTAAAGCAAATATCAATGTCTTACAAGTTCTTACCATGCAGCAGGCGGTGATCGGCAACCAGCAGTGTCAAGTAACTCCGAATATTGAGTAAAGCGATTGCCAGGGGAGCGTACGTATACACGGTGTAGAAATATGTGGAGCTGGGTTGGCTATATATGGTAGCAAAAGATTAGCAATAATCAATTCAAAGATGCAATGTTGAATAAACGCTCAACGACGGTACTGTGCTGGTCCTAGGCTAGACCGGACTAGAGACGCGAGCCTAGAACACTAATGAGGTCACGGCGTAGCACAACTAGCATCAATGAAGGATACTAAGTAGCTCTTGACAGCAAGATATAAGTGAAGATCACAACGACAGTGAAGATAATGATGAAAAACAACTGCCAAGCAGGATATACAACAACTTTGTCTCCAACTTTCCTCTGAAAAAGTTCGTGCCGACTTTTTTGATTTTTTTTCTCCTTTTTCTCTCTGACTTTTTTTCTCGTTTTTTTTCTCTCTTTTTTTCTCCCTCTTTCCAAAACAAACTAGATAAGACGCAGATTGGATCAAGCGAAGATGTGAACGATCTCAACTATTATTATGACAACGAATGGTGGGTAGCACGTGGTGGAAATTGATGGATGGGTGGTGGACAGCGGAAGAGATAATGATGCAGCGGCGGCGTGACTAATGTGAACAGAACTCGAAACTCTAAAGGAACTAGACACTAAGACCAGCAACTGACACGACGATGCAACCGATAATTCAACTATGCAAGCAATGAAAAGAAAATTGCAAAGGCTCAGACTGGCTTGGACCAAGGATGAATAGATCTAACTCTTTTTTGTGGCTTTTTCTTGGACAATAGGTAAGAAAATAAATCTAATCTAGGAAAACTGGAAATTCTCACCGAGCAACCTGAAAACTGATACCACTTGATAGAGGCAAAGGGTGTCCCGATCTTTCGATGAGATGATAACTATCGATTTGGTGAAGATGACTTTGACGATCCGACTACAAACATGCAACGACGTTGTGCCTTAGCAATCGCTAAACCAACTCCGAGAGGTTATTGACCACGCCGGAGCACGATCAACCTGACCACGAAGGTCTATTCCTGCAAGCAATCGAAGAACAAGCAAGAATATGATAAAAGCAATCTGAATATCGCGAATATGTATGAAGTATTGATAATGGTGGGGATCCGAAAAGTGGTCTTGGTCTGGTCGTTGGACACAAACGAAGCACACGAAGATGCAATGGCTAACTTTTACTAAACAAACCTCAAGGAAAAGCTACTAGATGGATCTACTTATATAGGAGCAAGGGGTGGCGGCCAAGGAGGTGGGAGGACGTCCCAAGGCAGCCTAAAACTAAATCTAGGTCGTACAAGGCCAATGGGCCCAAGTGGAGGTGATGTAACACCTTTGGACTTGTAGTTTGACTCGGATTCTGCTGCAGCATCAGATTGTTTCGTCCACAACTCAACGCTCCGGACGAATTTGAAGGTGATTCCAATTGGGTTGGAAAGTGCACGAAATCTAGTTTCCAACAAAAAAAGAATCACCCAATTCGGAGTCCGTATGAAAAACTTGTGTGCGTTTTGAGTCAGGTATGTCTGTGCAGTCCGAATCTGAATCCAGAACGTGAGAGACTTGGACTCTATCTTCTCTTGGGTCAAAAGTGACGTGAGAGAACTTTTTGGACAGCAAATAAACATCTCTTTCTTCCTTATCTTCATATGTGGATTGTACAAATGTCCCATACACCTGCAATTAGACAAAACACAAAAGTGTGTGAAGTATTTTTGTTCTGGATAACATAAATAGATTATTGAATAGTTTGCACTAGAAATCACCTGACAAATATGCATATATGCAATATTTTTGGTCATATCCAAGGTAGTCATGTCCTCATCATCCTCCCCTTCTTGAAAATAAAGCCGTCCTCGGCGTTGCTTAATCTAAAATGTGGCTAACAAAAGAGACAAGGTGTACATGTTGTATATGTATATGTCATCCATTTTTACTTCCCTCGATTTTTGCATATATGACACATGAATAGATGAGAAACTTGCATAGTTCATAAAATCTAAAGCCAAAACATTAGCACAAGAAGTAGAAGGCATGAAAATATTGCAACTTAGTTTGCACATATAAGTGAAGCTCTTATTCATTTCAAAAGATTGACAATGTTCATCATTAAACCATCCCAACATTGGTGAATAAACATTACTTGCATCAAATTTACATGCTACAACATGCTTAAATAAGCAAATATGCAATAAGTCATTCAACACAGAATCATCACCAAGATTAGAGGTCATATCAAAATGATTAAACATTGGTTCTTTTGCATCAATAGTTAATTCAATGGGTGCACTCAAAATTGTTGGTATTTCAGTTGTTTGATCACATGGCAAAGTCAAATTATCAACGTAGTCCTCTAAAATAGGTGGTGTGATCAAAGTAGTGGGTAGCTCATCAGATGGTGCATTCAAATTGACAAGGCATTCATCATTCTCATGTAGAGATGGAAGATCAGTACCTTTGTCATTACCTCTTATGATCAACTCAAATGATGTAGCCACTCTCGAGGGTGATGTGTCACATGGTGGAGGTGATGTAGTCCTGACAACAACGGATGTGGTTGTCATAGTATGCCTAGTAGTTGAAGGAACAATCATATCAACTCTTGGAATGTGCACCGTGCGCTTGTTCTCCTCGTGGCCAACACGTCGTTTTATTTCCTGTTCAGCTTTGCAAGCAAGATGAAACAAATGGTCCATAGGATAACACTCTTCATGAATTAGTATCTCTTGAATATCACGGTTTAATCCTCCCCAAAATCTATCCATAAAATCATCTTCACTTTCTTCTAAAGAGGAATGCAACAAGGTAGTTTGTAAATCATCATAATATTTTATCACAGTTTCACTACCTTGTTTTAAGTGTTGCAACTTCTTAATCATGTCACGAGTATAATAAGCAGGGACGAAAGTATGTCGCATGGCAAGTTTCAAATCATCCCAAGTAGTAGGTATATAATCAGGGTGTAACCGACAATATTCACTCCACCAAACCAAAGCATAACCAGTGAAAGAACCAACCGCAACCTTAACCTTTTTATGTTCATCGAAATTATGGGAAGCAAATATATTTTTTATGTCGAACTCCCATTCAATATATAAAGCAGGTTTAAAACGGCCATTAAATGGTGGTATAGATACATTAACCTGATCATGTGCATTTGGATGTTTGTGCACCTCTCGTGACGGTTGTGGTATTTGCAAAGGTGGTGGCACGTCTCCCGCGATCGACAAAGCCCATGAATTGACTCTGGATCCTGTCATGATTAGTAGAACAAGAAACAAAACCCAAAAATAATGTTCCTATAACTACTAGGATGTGGTGGTAAAACGCTCACAGTAAAGCAAATATCAATGTCTTACAAGTTCTTACCATGCAGCAGGCGGTGATCGGCAACCAGCAGTGTCAAGTAACTCCGAATATTGAGTAAAGCGATTGCCAGGGGAGCGTACGTATACACGGTGTAGAAATATGTGGAGCTGGGTTGGCTATATATGGTAGCAAAAGATTAGCAATAATCAATTCAAAGATGCAATGTTGAATAAACGCTCAACGACGGTACTGTGCTGGTCCTAGGCTAGACCGGACTAGAGACGCGAGCCTAGAACACTAATGAGGTCACGGCGTAGCACAACTAGCATCAATGAAGGATACTAAGTAGCTCTTGACAGCAAGATATAAGTGAAGATCACAACGACAGTGAAGATAATGATGAAAAACAACTGCCAAGCAGGATATACAACAACTTTGTCTCCAACTTTCCTCTGAAAAAGTTCGTGCCGACTTTTTTGAATTTTTTTCTCCTTTTTCTCTCTGACTTTTTTTCTCGTTTTTTTTCTCTCTTTTTTTCTCCCTCTTTCCAAAACAAACTAGATAAGACGCAGATTGGATCAAGCGAAGATGTGAACGATCTCAACTATTATTATGACAACGAATGGTGGGTAGCACGTGGTGGAAATTGATGGATGGGTGGTGGACAGCGGAAGAGATAATGATGCAGCGGCGGCGTGACTAATGTGAACAGAACTCGAAACTCTAAAGGAACTAGACACTAAGACCAGCAACTGACACGACGATGCAACCGATAATTCAACTATGCAAGCAATGAAAAGAAAATTGCAAAGGCTCAGACTGGCTTGGACCAAGGATGAATAGATCTAACTCTTTTTTGTGGCTTTTTCTTGGACAATAGGTAAGAAAATAAATCTAATCTAGGAAAACTGGAAATTCTCACCGAGCAACCTGAAAACTGATACCACTTGATAGAGGCAAAGGGTGTCCCGATCTTTCGATGAGATGATAACTATCGATTTGGTGAAGATGACTTTGACGATCCGACTACAAACATGCAACGACGTTGTGCCTTAGCAATCGCTAAACCAACTCCGAGAGGTTATTGACCACGCCGGAGCACGATCAACCTGACCACGAAGGTCTATTCCTGCAAGCAATCGAAGAACAAGCAAGAATATGATAAAAGCAATCTGAATATCGCGAATATGTATGAAGTATTGATAATGGTGGGGATCCGAAAAGTGGTCTTGGTCTGGTCGTTGGACACAAACGAAGCACACGAAGATGCAATGGCTAACTTTTACTAAACAAACCTCAAGGAAAAGCTACTAGATGGATCTACTTATATAGGAGCAAGGGGTGGCGGCCAAGGAGGTGGGAGGACGTCCCAAGGCAGCCTAAAACTAAATCTAGGTCGTACAAGGCCAATGGGCCCAAGTGGAGGTGATGTAACACCTTTGGACTTGTAGTTTGACTCGGATTCTGCTGCAGCATCAGATTGTTTCGTCCACAACTCAACGCTCCGGACGAATTTGAAGGTGATTCCAATTGGGTTGGAAAGTGCACGAAATCTAGTTTCCAACAAAAAAAGAATCACCCAATTCGGAGTCCGTATGAAAAACTTGTGTGCGTTTTGAGTCAGGTATGTCTGTGCAGTCCGAATCTGAATCCAGAACGTGAGAGACTTGGACTCTATCTTCTCTTGGGTCAAAAGTGACGTGAGAGAACTTTTTGGACAGCAAATAAACATCTCTTTCTTCCTTATCTTCATATGTGGATTGTACAAATGTCCCATACACCTGCAATTAGACAAAACACAAAAGTGTGTGAAGTATTTTTGTTCTGGATAACATAAATAGATTATTGAATAGTTTGCACTAGAAATCACCTGACAAATATGCATATATGCAATATTTTTGGTCATATCCAAGGTAGTCATGTCCTCATCATGGTGGAGACGACTTTGATGATCCGACTACAAACGTGCACGACGTTGCGCCTTAGCAATCGCTAAACCAACTCCGGGAGGTTATTGACCACGCTGGAGCACGATCAACCTGACCACGAAGGTCTATTCCTGCAAGCAATCGAAGAACAAGCAAGAATATGATTAAGCAATCTGAATATTGCGAGTATGGATGAAGTATTGATAAAAGTGGGGTTTCATAAGCGGTCTTGGTCTGGTCGTTGGACACAAACGAAGTACACGAAGTTGCAGCGATGGCTAACTTTTAACTAAATAAAACCCAAAGTCTAAACGACGCCCTAAGGGCTGTATATATGGGGGAAAAGGAGGGAATTTCGTGGCCCTTGAGGGTGGGGTCCGAAACCAACCCTAACTCTTGTTTCCCCACACATACGGACTCTAAAAATAGCCTATACTTAAGTATTTCGAAATTACATGGGCCTGGCCCAATAATAAGGTGACGCAGCACCTAGAATAGCCTATGGACGAATATTATGAAGTGGCATCTTGTATATTTCGTCCAAGGCTTCATGCACTCCTTATGGTGGCTTCAAAGTCCTGAAATCATCACTTGTAACTCCGTTCTTGACCCCCTTGCGCATGCCATCAACTCCATGCGTGTTCTTGCTCCAATGTTCATCCTTCTCCAAGCTAGGCCCTTCATTTGTAAGCAAAACAAATGTATCCAATTCAGGCAGCAGCATATTCTCATGAACATTAGAATCATTACCAAGAAACGAAAGTACCTGGTAATTTAATTGGCGTGCGCGAGCTCTAGTAATTGGTCCCGTATATGTAACAGTAGGGGCTGTGGGTGTAACAATGGTATTGATGTCCTCATCATCCTCCCCTTCTTGAAATGAAGTCGTCCTCGACGGAAGCTCATCTTCCTCACCCAAATAAGGCTTCAAATCTGCAATGTTAAAAGTGGGACTAACCCCAAAATCTGCAGGTAGCTCAAGTTTATATGCATTATCATTTATTTTCTCTAACACCTTAAAAGGACCATCAGCACGTGGCATTAGCATTGATTTGCGCAAATTAGGAAATCGATCTTTACGCAAATGTAACCAAACAAGATCTCCAGGTGCAAACACAACATTTTTTCTACCCTTATCTCTAGCAAGTTTATATTTAGCATTCATACGCTCAATGTTTTCCTTAGTTAACTCATGCATTTTTAAAATCAATTCAGAACGTTCTTTAGCATCAAAATTAACCTTCTCCGAAGATGGAAGAGGCAACAAATCAATAGGTGCACGAGGTAGGAAACCATACACAATTTCAAAAGGGCACATCTTAGTAGTAGAATGCAATGAACGATTATAAGCAAATTCAATATGAGGCAAGCATTCTTCCCACATTTTCTTATTATTCTTCAAAACAGCCCTAAGCATAGTAGACAATGTTCTATTGACTACTTCAGTTTGTCCATCAGTTTGGGGGTGACAAGTAGTACTAAATAGCAGTTTAGTCCCCAACCTAGCCCATAAACATCTCCAAAAGTGGCTAAGAAATTTAGTATCACGATCTGAAACAATAGTATTTGGCACACCATGCAAGCGAATAATTTCACGAAAGAACAAATCAGCAACATTAACATCATCATCGCTTTTATGACATGGTATAAAGTGTGCCATTTTCGAGAATCTATCCACGACAACAAATATGCTATCCCTCCCCTTCTTTGTTCGAGGTAAACCTAAAACAAAGTCCATAGATATATCCTCCCAAGGAACACTAGGTACAGGCAAAGGCATATATAAACCATGAGGATTGAGTCGTGACTTAGCTTTTTGACATGTAGTGCAGCGAGCAACAAAACGCTCAACATCCCGTCTCATCTTTGGCCAAAAGAAATGTGTAGCAAGTACGTCCTCCATCTTCTTCATGCCAAAGTGTCCCATTAATCCTCCTCCATGCGCCTCCTGCAACAACAAAAGACGAACGGAGCTAGCTGGAATGCATAGCTTGTTAGCACGAAACACAAATCCATCGTTAACGACGAACTTGTTCCATGTTCTACCTTCTTTACAATTCTGCAATACATCGCTAAATTCAGCATCATGCACATATTGATCTTTGATGGTCTCCAAACCAAATATTTTAAAGTCAAGTTGTGAAAGCATAGTATAACGACGAGACAATGCATCAGCAATAACATTTTCTTTACCCTTCTTGTGTTTAATGACATAAGGGAAAGTCTCAATGAATTCAACCCATTTAGCATGTCTACGATTCAGTTTAGCTTGACTTTTAATATGTTTCAAAGATTCATGATCAGAATGTATAACAAATTCTTTGGGCCATAAATAATGTTGCCATGTCTCTAAAGTCCGAACAAGAGCATATAATTCTTTATCATAAGTAGAATAGTTCAAACTAGGCCCACTCAATTTTTCAGAAAAGTATGCAACAGGTTTGCCATCTTGTAATAACACACCTCCTAATCCAATTCCACTAGCATCACATTCAAGCTCAAAAGTCTTATTAAAATCAAGAAGTTGGAGTAAAGGAGCATGTGTCAACTTAGCTTTCAATACCGTGAAGGCTTCTTCCTGTGCGGTACCCCAAACAAAAGGCACACCCTTCTTTGTAAGCTCATTGAGAGGTGCAGCAATGGTGCTGAAATCTCTCACAAAACGCCTATAGAAACCAGCGAGGCCAAGGAAACTCCTCACTTGTGTGACCGTTTTGGGCTGTGGCCAACTCTCAATAGCTTCAATCTTGGCTTTATCAACTTCAATTCCCTGTGGAGTAACAACATAGCCAAGAAAAGATACTCGGTCGGTGCAAAAGGTGCACTTTCCAAGGTTACCAAACAAACGTGCATCACGTAGAGCATTAAAAACAGCACGTAAATGTTCCAAATGTTCTTCCAAAGATTTGCTATAAATCAGTATATCATCAAAATAGACTACCACAAATCGTCCAATGAAAGCACGTAAAACTTCGTTCATTAATCTCATGAAAGTACTAGGTGCATTAGTTAACCCAAATGACTAACCACTCATATAATCCAAACTTAGTTTTAAATGCTGTTTTCCATTCATCTCCCAATTTCATACGAATTTGATGGTATCCACTACGCAAATCAACTTTGGAGAATATAGTAGAGCCACTCAATTCATCAAGCATATCATCTAGCCTAGGAATAGGGTGACGATAACGAATAGTAATATTATTAATGCCTCTACAATCAACACACATACGTGACGTACCATCCTTTTTCGGCACTAGAATAATAGGAACAGCACAAGGACTAAGGGATTCGCGTATATAACCTTTGTCGAGCAACTCCTGTACTTGACGCATAATCTCCTTCGTCTCCTCTGGATTGGTACGGTATGGTGCACGGTTGGGTAATGATGCACCGGGAATTAAGTCAATTTGATGCTCAATCCCTCGAATAGGTGGTAATCCCGGTGGCACGTCTTGTGGAAAGACGTCAGCGAACTCCTGCAAAATGTTAGTGACAGCAGGGGGCAAAGAGGAAGGCACGTCCTCGAATGAAAATAATGCCTCTTTGCACACAAAAGCATAGCAAACAGATTTGCTGAAATCTAGCTCATCAATATCAGATTTGGTGGCAAATAAACATGCACTTTTCAATTTAATTTCAGAAGCAACACTAGATGGTTTATTATTAGGCTTCATTTGTTGCTCAAATTCTTTTGCCACAATCTGATTTTCACTCTTATTCTTCTCCTGTTTTGCTTTATTAGCTCTATTAATATCATCTTTCAAAATAGAATCAGGAGTCATAGGAAGCAAAGTAATATTTTTATCCTTATGAACAAGAGTATAATGATTGTTTCTACCATGGTGTACAGCATTTTTATCAAATTGCCATGGTCTACCAAGTAATAAGGAACATGCTTGCATAGGTACCACATCACAATCAACATAATCAGCATATGTAGAGATACTAAAATGCACACGAACAGTACGTGTTACCTTAACCTTGCCGCTGTTGTTGAACCATTGGATGTAGTAAGGATGTGGATGTGGTCTTGTGGTGAGAGAAAGCTTCTCCACCATCTCCATGCTAGCCAAGTTGTTGCAGCTACCTCCGTCTATGATGACGCGCACAGAACGTTCCTTCACAACTCCCTTTGTATGGAACAAATTGTGCCTCTGATTTTGCTCAGCTTGTGTGACCTGCACACTCAAAACACGTTGAGCAACTAAACATTCATACCTGTCAGCATCTTCAGGAGCCATGTATTGCGTCTCATGATCAGAATCATCTCCACCATGTTCTGCATGTGTAATAAGAGCCAAAGTCTCCTCATCATAGTCACTAGCGGACTCATATCCACCATCCTCAGTAGCAATCATCACACGCTGAGATTTGCATTCTCTCGCAAAATGTCCTCTTCCCTTACAACGACGACAAATAATATCACTTGTGTGCCCTGTTGACGCCATGGAAGAAGAAGAGCTCTGTGCAGGCCCGGCAGGTGTGCTCTTGGCAGATAGTGGTGGTTGTGCCTGCTTTCTTGTATCACGGTTGGAGGTGGCACCTGAAGGAGGTGATGGTGCAGTGGAAGTAGATGAAGCACGTGGTGTCCATGATGAAGGTCGACCTGCAGAAAAGTTAGTGCGCACCAATGCCTGTCGATCCTGCACTTCACGTTCAGCTTTACAAGCAAGATGGAATAAACGAGTGATATTATTATAATCCTTATAGTCTAGAATGGTCTGAATATCTCTATTTAATCCACCCAGAAAACGTGCAAGCATAGCTTCATTCTCCTCAACAATACCACATCTAATCAAGCCAGTTTGTAATTCCTGATAATATTCTTCTACAGAATTTTTTCCTTGTCTTAAGCGCTGCAATTTTTGAAGTAATTCACGTTGATAATATGGTGGAACCTAACGAGTACGCATAGCAGTTTTCAAAGCAGCCCAAGTAGCGGGAATAGGATATAATCTACAATGTTCAGACCACCATACACATGCAAAACTAGTGAAAGCACAAACAGCAGCAGCAACCCGTCTCTCCTCGGGATATTGTAAACATGTAAAACGTTGTTCAGTTTCTAACTCCCAAGTAAGATATATATCAGGAACATATCTACCCTCAAATGGTGGAATATTCAATTTCAGTTTAGGAATATGGACATCATCTCGTACCTGAGGTGGTGGTGCAGGCCTACCATTACGAATATATACCTGAGGTCGACCTGGTGGTGGTGGTGCTGGTGGCTGCACGTAGTGCTGATTTTGATCAACCTCATCCTCATAATCGCCCACATACTCATCATCCTCCTGGGTACCAGCAGCAGCAGTAGCAGGGGCCAAAGAAGCATCAACAACATGAACAGCAGCACCAGAAGTTTGGCCATCCTCAATAGGAACACGCTTCGCTCGTCCATACTGATTCGAAAGGATGCGTTGTTGTTGTTGTTGTCGTTGGAGAGGTGCGTTAGGTGCAGCGGGTGGTGGTGGTGGAAGACGCGCGAGCAATTCATTAAACTTGTTATCGAGCTTTGTTTCGAACGTCTTCTCCATGCCATCTATCTTCTCCATGGCCTCTTCAAATCTGTTTAGCACATCTTGCACCTGTCCACTCATCATTTGCTGAAATTTATCATGCAAATCCTTATTCGTCATGTTCTCCCAGTCAGTCTCGTCGGCTTGTGATCCTGGCATGGTTAGCAGCAATAGAAACACACAAGAATATGATCCTACAGACTACTAACAAGAGGTGGTGGTGGGTGTCACAAATCCGTCAAGCAAATCTCAAATTCTTACCAGTTCTTACCCAGCAGCAGGCGGTGATCGGCAACCGTTGTAGTCAAAAACTCTCAAAGCTTGGATAGAGCGATTACCAGGGAGAGTCAAACGCACGACGTAGATGTATGTGGAACTGGGAAGGCTTATAATATGGTAGCAAAAAGGGTCAGCAATAATCAATTCAGAGATGCAAAGTTGAATAAACGCTCAACGACGGTACTGTGCTGGTCCTAGGCTAGACTGTGCTAGAGACGCGAAACTAGAACACTAACAAAATCACGGCGCTGCACGTAAACAAGGGAAAAGCACACTCTGGATTTTTTTTTTCGCTCTTTTTTTTTTGCGCTGCTCTTTTTTTTTTTTGCGAAAAATCACTATAATGGCGAGTGTCTCAAAACTCTTCCTAGGTCAAACTGACAGGATGGGCACGAAATTTTTTCGACCAATTTTTTTTTTCGTTTTTTCGACTGCCCGGACCCAAAAACTGGAAACGGGTCAAAAAAAACTTCCTATAATGGCACCTGTCTCAAAACACTCAGAAACACCTAAAAATAGGATAGCCAGAAATTTTTTCGAAAAATGCGTTTTCGAAAAATTTTGGGCCTAAACGGAGCGTGGTTTCCAGACTCTTTTTTTTTTCCGAAACCTACTCCGGCAAGGAAACACGAATCGGAAACTAGATGGATCCCGAAAACAAACCTAATAAGCAAGGAACTCGGATTGGTGGTGGATATATGGTGGTGGTATATGGCAGCGGTGGTGGTAGCGGTGGTAGTATATGGATATGGATCGGTGGTGGTATATGGACACGGATTGGTGGTGGTATATGGATACGGATTCGGAGCGGTGGTGGTAGATGGCAGGGGCGATGATGATGGTGCGGCGGCGGCGTGACAACTTATGACCAGAACTCGAAACTCTAAAAGACTAGACTCTAAGACCAGCAACTAGACCGACGATGCAACCGCAAATTCAACAAAGCAAAACCCTAAAAAGATTATGCAAAGGCTCAGATTGGTTCGGATATGATGAACTAACCCTAATTTTTTTTGTGGCTTTTTCGTGGACTATAGGTATGAAGAACAGACTCGATCTAAACTACGAATAACTGGGAAATCTCACCGAGCAACCTGGAAATCTGATACCACTTGATAGAGGCAAAGGTGTCCCGTCTTTCGATGAGATGATGGATATCGCTTTGGTGGAAGTCGACTTTGACGATCCGACTACGAACGTGCGAGGACGTCGCGCCTTAGCAATCGCTAAACCAACTCCGAGAGGTTATTGACCACGCCGGAGCACGATCAACCTGACCACGAGGGTCTGTTTCCTGCGAGCAAACGAAGAACAAGCAAGAAACTGAGATTGCAATCTGGATATTGCGAATATAAGATGAAAGCTTTATTGATCAAGGTGGGGTTCTGTGACGCCTTTGTCTGGTCGTTGAACACAAACGAAGTACGCGAAGTTGCAGCTATGGCGAACTTTTAATCTAAACAAAACACAAAGTCTAAACGGTGCCCTAAGGGCTGTATATATGGAGGAAGAGAGGGGGAATTTCGTGGCCCTTGGTGGAGGGGTCCGAAATCAACCCTATCTCTTGTTTCCCCACACATACGGACTCTAAAAATAGCCTATACTTATGTATTTCGAAATTACATGGGCCTGGCCCAATAAAAAGGTGACGCAGCACCTATAATAGCCTCTGGACGAAATTTATGAAGTGGCATCTTGTATATTTCGTCCAAGGCTTCATGCACTCTTATGGTGGCTTCAAAGTCCTGAAATCATCACTTGTAACTCCGTTCTGGTTCCCCTTGCGCATGGCATCATCTCCATGCTTGCTCTTGCTCCAATGTCCATCCTTCTCCAAACTAGGCCCTTCATTTGTAAGCAAAACAAATGTATCCAATTTAGGCAGCATCATATTCTCATGAACATTAGAATCATTACCAAGAAACGAAAGTACCTGATAATTTAATTGGCGTGCGCGAGCTCTAGTAATTGGTCCAGTATATGTAGCAGTAGGGGCTGTGGGTGTAACAATGGTATTGATGTCCTCATCAGACGATGAGTTCGATGACACTGATGTAGACACCATGTTATCTTCAGAAGTGACAGGCAAGCAAAACCCTCTTGATCACTCTGAACAATCCAACTCTCTCAGTCCTACTCTCTTTTACTACATTAGGACAACAAGGTTTAACTGTTACATGTGGTAGTTGAACCCCTTTCCTCTGCACGACTTGTCTTTGCCACGGTAAATAGTTGAAACCGACTAGCATGAGTAGGATTTGTTTGAGCCATGATGTGCCTACTCATTCATGCTTTCTTGTTATGCCTGCTATGCTTAGAGTTGTGTCAGGTTTGATTCATCTGGGATGGATTGGAATGTGTGAACATGTCCTACTATTGAGAGCTAAGTGTGTGAATACAATTTGGTAAAGGTATCGATGAGAGTCCATGTAGGAGTACATGGTGGGTTGTTTCATTGGAACCGTCCTTATGAACTGAGTTCTATGTGTGTGATTCAAGATCAGCTACTACCACACCTTGGGATCCTTAATTGACTCTCTCAGCTTATTAATCGCCCTGGTCCTTTGTCGAGGAATTGCAAGTAGTTTCTGGTGTTTGCACTATGCTGGAGGCCGTGCACATTGTTGACCCTAGGGGTGGGCTGTGATGCGGCAGGTAAGTAGCACGGTGTACCGGGATGCCCGTTTGGTGCCTCAGGAACCCTGCACAGATCATTTGGGGCCATAGTGGAAACCTCGGCCGGACTCCACGTGAATGGAACCTGAATAGGCGATAAAACCTAGACTAGGGACTTGTGTGGTTAGTCAGGTCATGGCCGACACCCTCACCAGGCTTCCGCTTGAGGGTTGCCAAGATACATCATGTGTACATGGCGGTAAGTGGCGAGAGCGTGTGTAAAGAAGTACACACCTGCCGTGTTATCAAACTATTCAAATAGCCGTGTCCGCGGTAATGGACTACTTGGTTGCTTATGCAGTTAATAGACAAGTGAAAGTGGATACTCTAAAATGCGCAAGATAAGTGTGAGCGCTATGGATGGCCTTCTCGTAGGGAGATGGGAGCGGATCCATAGTGGTGTATTGATATGGTGAATATGTGGACTCGTATGCGCCACCTCGAAAGAGTTACCAGCAGTCGTAGTACAGGATAGCCACCGAGTCAAAGCTGGCTTGCTGCAGTTAAACCCCACCATCCCTGTGTTGATACTGATGCATATGTAGCTAGTCCTGACGTAAGTCTTGCTTGGTACATTTGTACACACGTTTGCTTAATTTATTTTTTGAACAGAGACTTCATTCTCACTAGTTGTTCCGCGTGGACTCCAATGTTTAGCTTGTTACATCAGCTACGATCTTGTACCCTTGGGAGGGTCTTGTAGATAGTCAAGCTTCTCAGCCTTTTTCATTTGTAGTTGTCTGTACTGAGACATGTTATGCTTCTCTTGCATGTATGCTCTGTATGTTGGGTCATGTGACCCATGATTGTAATTCTTACTTTGTATGACTCTTCGGAACCTTTTGAATAAATACACTAAGTCGTAGAGTTTTGTTGTGATGCCATGTTGTATTTGCACATATCGAGCATATTGTGTGTATGATTTTGAAATGCTTGGTATGTGTGGGATCGGACAATCTAGTTGTTTATTCTTGGTAGCCTCTCTTATGGGAAATGTCTCCTAGTGCTTCCACTGAGCCATGGTAGCTTGCTACTGCTCCGGAACACACTACACCATGACAGAGCTTACGTGACACTCCAATGTGTTGGCATAGGGTACCTTTGCTGACACCTAAGTTGTAGCCAACACTGTCGGCGTTCTGGGAACGGGGGTCCCCCAACTTGCCTGCCTGCGGCCTGCAGCGTGGCTCAGCAAGTGGACCAGTACGGCCTGTCTTCATCAACCCAAGTTCAAGACCCTCGCAAGGGGCCAAGCCTCGTGGGGCGAACGACGCAAGGCCTCCTTAGGGGCGGCCTCACCAGGAAGGCTCGCGAGGAGGCGGGGAGAGCAAGGAAAGGGGTGCCTCACGAGGTGCTCATGACGCAAGCCATGACGATCAAGACCAGGCGGGCGCCAGCTTGCGTGGTGTCCTCGTTTCCTATTTGGTGTGAAGGGGGCAAGTGCAGGCGTGGAGTACCGAGGATCAGACAAAGGTTACCATATCGGTGCAACGAGACCAAGACCAAGACCAGCAGGACGGTAGGACGGAGGTCACCGTGGAGCCCAAGACAGCGTCATCACCAATACCTTTGGCTCGAAGGACACCTTTAGTCAGGATAGCTTGTACTAGTTGTCCCCTTTCGAAATGGCTGTTGTTGGCTCCCTTCCCGCTCAATATTTGGGAAGAGGACCAGGGCCTCTATAAATAGAGCTAGCCACCGCAGTAGAAGGGATGGAGAATCTCATCTAGAGCCAAGAGGGACGGAGCGATTCCTCCTCAAGCACACCACCACAAGAACACCTCTCCTCATGAGGTTGTTCTTCCTCTGTACTATTCATCATCAGCCCAAGAGGCAATCCACCACACCACACACTAGATTAGGGTATTGCACCACAATGGTGGCCCGAGCTAGTATAAACCTCGTGTCTCTTGTGTTGTTCATCGATCTAGCTTAGAATCGCGGCGAGGTTGTCGGCATGTTTCGGTAGGGAGAAGATCTTCGTGCGCACCCTAGAGTTCGAACCTTAAGGGTTTTGCAGGAACCCGATATCCGACATTTGGCGCGCCAGGTAGGGGTGCGCCGAAATCTTCTTTCCGCTGATCTGCGTCCCATGGCTTCGTCACATCCATGGCAGATGCTCGCCGAGCTCACGCCGAGCGCCGGGCTGCTCTCGCCGCCCGCGTCGCCCAGAAAGCTCCTGTCGGTGGGCCTCCTCGTCGTTCTCCGTCGCCTACCGCCAACACCGCCACTGGTCCGGCAGGGAACGAGCAGCAAGCATCTTCGTTGCACCCCTTGGTGCAACGGGAAGGCCGCACCGCCACTCCGTCGCTGACCCCAGCTGGTTCGTCGTACATCGCGCCCCCACGGACGCACAGGCCGCGTTGCTCCTGGCACGTGAGCTCCTGCACTACCGCCCCGTCGACGACCTCTACGAAGAATGGCTCACTCGCCTCACCAAGCTCGTCAGCGCCGTAGAGGGCTCTCCCGCGCCGTCCCTCTCGCTGCCTCGCCCTTCGTCATGCATGGGTGATGCGTCTCTCGGAGCGCCTCCGCCACCTCCTCCCCAAGAAGGCACCCTGGCTCCAAGGCGCGCGGCCCCTGGACGTGACCCACCGTGCCTAGCGCCCGCGCGGCAAGAAAGAAGCTGCCAAGAGATCCCTCGACCTCAAGAAGGCGCTCACGTGCTCCCTGCACCAGCACGACAAGACCGCATCCCTGCACCAGCACGCCAACACCCTGCGCTGCATTTGGCGGTGGTGCGCGGGAACCATCAAAAGCAAGCCCCGCGTCTGCAAAGGGCTCTGGTGGCCACAGCAAGTTGCCGTGCCTTCACCACCGAGCTGCGTAGCATCGCCAGGCCCGGCAAGTTCAAGCCGGACCTGCCTCCTCGCTACGACGGTACTATCGACCCCGCGGAGTTCCTGCAGCTCTACGAGCTGGGCATCGAGGCGGCTAACGGAGATGAAAAGGTCATGGCGAACTGGTTTCCCATGGCGCTCAAGGATGGTGGCCGCACCTGGCTCCTGAACCTGCCTCCCGGTTCGATCTCCTCTTGGGACGAGATGCGTAGCCGCTTCATCGCCAACTTCCAGGGCAATTGCGACCCCCCGGTCGCGGGTGACCTGCACTGCATCAAGCAACAGCCTGGAAAGACCCTGCAGAAATACATCCAGTGCTTCAATAGCGCCCGCCTCAAGATCCCGAAGGTGACGGACGAGGCCATCATCTCAGCGTTTTGTGATGGTGTCTGCGACGTCAAGATGAAGGAGGAGCTCGCCATCCACGAGGATCCGTGCACATCTCTAGAGCTGTTCAACCTGGCGACCAAGTGCGCAAGAGCCGAGGAAGGACGCCTCTCCCTCCTTGAGCTTCCAGCTGCTGGCCCAGAAGAGAAGAAGGCCAAGGCAAAGGACGTGAAGTGCAAAGGGACAACGGTGCTCACAGCAGAACCAGACATGAAGCATGGCAGGGACCAGCCGGAGTCGTCCAAGGGCAGCCGATTCTACGCCTACCACAACCTCCACACCCACAACACCAACGAGTGCCAAGAGCTCAGGGCCGTTCGAGAAGGACGCTTCGGTCGACGCCCAGAGCACAATGACCGGGGCTATGGCCAAGGAGGAGGATGAGGCGGAGGATGATGGGACGACCGAGGCCCTCGCCAGGAGTGGCGTGACCGACCTCGCGAGGATCGCTGGCAGGACCAGCCTCGCGAGGAAGCCTGGAGGGATCAGCCTTGCGAGGATCGCCTGCAGGGCAACGCAGGCCTTCCTCCTATGCCGCCGCCGCCAAGAAGGAATGATGACCATCACCAGGACGAGGGGGCTCGGGGCTTCCAGGAGCCACGTGCTATCGCTTGCATCTTGGGTGGTGCCCAAGCCCCAGCCTCCCAGCGCATCTTCAAGCAGTTTGCTCGCGAGGTGAATGCAGTCCTCCCCAAGCTCGAGGCCACGCGCCCGGTCAGGTGGTCCAAGTGCGCTATAACTTTCAGCTCAGCAGATCAACTCAAGTGTGCGGCTACCGCTGGCGTCCTCCCGATGCTTTGTTCCCTAGTCATCAGCAACGTGCAAGTCACTAGGACCCTAATTGATGGCGGCGCGGGACTCAACGTTCTGTCCGTCAAGATGTTCAACAACCTTCAAGTGCCATATGATCAACTTCAGCCTACCAAGCCTTTCTCAGGAGTTACTGACGGCTCCACCACCCCGATAGGGCAGGTCCGCCTCCCTGTCACTTTCGGGCAGCACAACAACTACCACACCGAGCTCATAGACTTTGACGTTGCCCACATCCGCTTGCCATACAATGCCATCCTCGGGTATCCAGCCCTGGCCAAGTTCATGGCAGTGACCCACCATGGCTACAACATCCTCAATATGCCAGGAAGCGGCGGAATCATCACAGTCCCCTGCGAAGAGAAAGATGCAGTGTGCTCCCTCGAGCGCGCCTTCCAAGCTGCATCAATCGAGGACCCCGACAGCAAGGGCGAGAACCCTCCTGAGGCAGTCCCCAAGAAGAAGAAGACATCGCCCAGCTCAAGGCCTCAGGAGGTTGGCATCTCCGGAGGTGCCGCCTCAGGATCCACGCCCGTGCAAGGGGCGCCTCCTTCCATCGCATAGGAAGGCGCGCCAGCGCCCTCCTCGGGCAGGGCTCGGGGGCTCTCTTCTGGAGGGCCTCAGACTTTGCCAAAATCACGAGGGAGGCGCTCAGGCACCAGTTGGAGGCATGCTTCGTGGCATGTTTCCCTCAGGAAGTCTCAGGGCGTGGAAAGCCCAACCCTCTGGAGTTCATCACCAAGGCTACTCGAGAGCTTCAGGAGGCAAGAGTCATGCGCGGCGATCGCCGTTTGCCTGGCGTAGCTCCCCATCCGAGGATGGTGGGCTGCGCGTCTGCATCGATGTCCCAGGGCTCAACCGAGCCGCAACTCAGGAGCACCTCTGGCCTTCGCGCGTGGGACGTTGCGAGGGTCCGCCGCACAGCTACGTTAGCATGCCATTCGGCCTGCCGAATGCGGCTGCCACCCACCAGCGCCATCTGCGGAGCGTTCTGGCGGCTCAAGAGGCTAGGCACCACGCGGTCCTAGCGGAGATGGAGATGGTCCTCGAGGAGCCGCTTGGACCCTCAAAGCCTCCTGTGGCACAGGGCCCCGGTGGCTCGTGAGGATCGGCCTCTTCATCGTGCATCTTTAGGTACTCCAACACCCCATCTACAACGGAATTAGGTGACATCTTCCGAGTTCATTTCAGCTGGGAGCGCCCTCAGCGCTGCATCATTCCTAGGCTGCATGGGTGCGTCCCTGCGGCATGTATCCCTTTTGCTTATGTCTTTAGTTTACCTTGCTGGGGCGCCCCTCGGGCTGCATCATCCCCAAGCTGCTCTGGCCTGACCCAGTGGCATGTATACATTCTGCGTTTATCTAGGCTGATTTGCCTTTCATGCTTATCCTGCCCGTGATTATTGCTTGATCGGTTGACATCTACCACTGGAGCTGCCCATGCTGGCGCGGTGCTTGCGCATGGGCCCGTCCCTGCAACGTCGACAAATCTGAGTGGTCGAGCTCTGGCCCGCGGCAGCCCCGCAAGCGTCACCTCACCAGGCCCTCAGTGCCCTCACCACTCTCTCGGAGCAACCAATGGCTGGCCGGCAATCATAATGGCAACCCGTGCTTTTCCTCGTGTTGGTTTACAGGTACCTCCTGAGGTCTACAGTGGGTGGCACCACGAGCTCTCTCTCTCTCTCTCTCTCTCTCTCTCTCTCTCTCTCTTTCTCTCTCTCTCTCTCTCTCTCTCTCTCTCTCTCTCTCTCTCTCTCTCTCTCTCTCTCTCTCTTTCTCACGCGATCCGCTTGCGCGTTAAAAGGGGGGCTCCTGAGCATCGCGACTCAGGAGCTCTTACTGGCTCTCCAGCCCTCACCCCCTGGCCTTTTCCACGGCATCGCAACCTGGCATACCAGCGGCGACTGAGCTCGCTCGAGGGCCGGGACCTGAGGACGTAGAGCACAAAGGAGAGTATGAGGAAGAGATGGGAAGCTCGCGAGGGCCTAACCCAGCTACATCCCAGCGGCCAATACACAAGTCCGGCGCAACGCGAAGGAGCGACTCCATGTTTTCAAGATAAGTTCCGCGCCTGGAATAACTAATCGACGCGGCACAGAATCTCCACTTAATGCGGCTCTGTGACGGCGATGTTGCCTTCCTCTCTCACCTTTCGGCGGCTGCTTGTGCGGTAAAGGGGACCTCCTGAGCATCACGCCTCAGGGGCTCTTACTAGACCTCGGGCCGCTCACCTCCTGGCCTTGACCACGGCATCGCGAGCTGGCATACCAGCGACGGCTGAAGCCTGCCTAGGGACCGGGACCTGACAGCGTAGAGCACCGAGTCATCGTGAGGATAGAAAGGGGGAACCATGTCAGGGCAGGACAGGCATTCACACCACTTCATAATAAGGATAATATCAATAAAATACATCGCGGACCCTTTACATGACCCCACGGGGTGTTCTCTCGATTCCTCGCAGGGAATAAAAGATGCGAATCCTAAGGAGCCCTAACTACACGTGCCTCCCTGGCCGACGCCATCATCAACAGTGGGCCACAGGAGGCCGACGCCAACCCCATCCAGATCACCCATGATGATGGCCTGATGCGGCCGCTTTGCTCTGGGCATGGCGTGAGCTGGGGGACACGTAGTTGTCGTCGCTCGTCTCCGGAGTCACGAAGAGCTCTGGAGAGTCGCTGGACTCCCAAGCGTCGCTGCTGCTGCCGGAGGAGCCGTTGGGGAAGCGAGCGGCAGGCCTGGCCCCGGCCACGTCGACGTCCTGACTGCCTCCTCTGGGGCAGCACTCCAGTCGGCGGCCTTCTGCATCGAAGACCTTGAAGAGCATCAAGGAGGCGCCATCGTAATCAAAATGAATCACGAGGGCACACTGTCGGTGTCAAAACCGGCGGATCTCGGGTAGGGGGTCCCGATCTATGCATCAAGGCTGATGGTAACAAGAAGTAAGAGACACAGATGTTTACCCAGGTTCGGGCCCTCTCGATGGAGGTAAAACCCTACTTCCTGCTTGATTAATATTGATGATATGGGTAGTGCAAGAGTAGATCTACCACGAGATCGTAGAGGCTAAACCCTAGGAGCTAGCCTATGATGGTATGACGGTAAATGTGATCGGCTGTCTAAGGACCAACCTCTCCAGTTTATATAGACACCGGAGAGGGCTAGGGTTTACATGGAGTCGGTTACAAGGAAGGAAATATAATATCCGGATCGCCAAGCTTGCCTTCCACGCCAAGGAAAGTCCCTTTCGGACACGGGCCGAAGTCTTGAGTCTTGTATCTTCACGCTTCAATAGTCCAGACGTTATACACAGTCCGGCTGTCCGGATACCCCCTAATCCAGGACTCCCTCAGTAGCCCCTGAACCAGGCTTCAATGACGATGAGTCCGGCGCGCAGTATTGTCTTCGGCATTGCAACGCGGGTTCCTTCTCCGAATACTCCAAAGTACCTGTTACGACGAACAGGGTCTGGTCTTCAATCAATGTTGTGCTCCTCGGCTTCAGCGCCTCAGTAATGACCATCTACACGTGTCGAGCGAATGCGAGGAGTCGAGGTATTTTTGCATTGGCCACCCTCGATCCTTCGGGCCAACCGTCTATTTGAAGGGACAAGGATTCTCAGATCCAAACCTCACTCTCCTCCCTTGAGCTAGCATCCTAGAGCTCTTCGTGAAAAGCCATTCCAACATGGCCGGCCGTCGCAACTCTTCTGCTTGCCCTCCTCGCCCTAAGTCGGGGGATTGGGGAGAGTGCTCAGTTCCTCACAGCCACTTGGTGAAGTTACAAACCCTAGGGTTTCTACCACCGGCATTCATGGTCCCCGTCCGAGCTGGAATAGCCACTTACGACGAAGGGGAACAAGCTGAGGGATCTCCTAACCCGTCTCTGGAGGAGCGGATATGCCTCATCTCGCATCTGCTGAGGGGCGTCGGGTTTCCTATCCACCCGTTTCTTTGCGGGCTCCTGGAGTTCTACGGCCTCCAGCTACACAACCTTGCCCTAGCCTCCATTCTGCACACAGCAGGGTATGTCGCACTTTGCGAGCTGTTTTTAGCTGCAAACCACACTTTGGATTGTGGAGGAAGCTATTTTGCATCGTCCCCCGCACCCAGGGAGATTCCCTATATCAAGTGGGCGGGGCCGAAGTGTGGCGCATTGCCGAGACCATATACTTGTCCGGCACTCCTGAGAAGGCACCAGAAAACTGGCCTTCAGAGTGGTTCTATATAAATGACGTTCCCCTTCCGGATCCAGTCCGGATGGGTCTCCCCAAGTTCAGCAACGCCCCGCCGAGGGCACGCCTAAGCTGGCGTCCCCGGGGCCCTCAAGAAGAGGATACAAGGGAAATATACCTCCTGATGAACAGGATAAAGTTGCTGGCTGATAGAGGCAAAGGTGTCCCGTCTTTTGATGAGATGATGGATATCGCTTTGGTGGAAGTCGACTTTGACGATCCGACTACGAACGTGCGAGGACGTCGCGCCTTAGCAATCGCTAAACCAACTCCGAGAGGTTATTGACCACGCCGGAGCACGATCAACCTGACCACGAGGGTCTGTTTCCTGCGAGCAAACGAAGAACAAGCAAGAAACTGAGATTGCAATCTGGATATTGCGAATATAAGATGAAAGCTTTATTGATCACGGTGGGGTTCTGTGACGCCTTTGTCTGGTCGTTGAACACAAACGAAGTACGCGAAGTTGCAACTATGGCGAACTTTTAATCTAAACAAAACCCAAAGTCTAAACGGTGCCCTAAGGGCTATATATATGGAGGAAGAGAGGGGAAATTTCGTGGCCCTTGGTGGAGGGGTCCGAAATCAACCCTATCTCTTGTTTCCCCACACATACGGACTCTAAAAATAGCCTATACTTATGTATTTCGAAATTACATGGGCCTGGCCCAATAAAAAGGTGACGCAGCACCTATAATAGCCTCGGGACGAAATTTATGAAGTGGCATCTTGTATATTTCGTCCAAGGCTTCATGCACCCATTATGGTGGCTTCAAAGTCCTGAAATCATCACTTGTAACTCCGTTCTTGTTCCCCTTGCGCATGGCATCATCTCCATGCTTGTTCTTGCTCCAATGTTCATCCTTCTCCAAGCTAGGCCCTTCATTTGTAAGCAAAATAAATGTATCCAATTTAGGCAGCATCATATTCTCATGAACATTAGAATCATTACCAAGAAACGAAAGTACCTGATAATTTAATTGGCGTGCGCGAGCTCTAGTAATTGGTCCCGTATATGTAACAGTAGGGGCTGTGGGTGTAACAATGGTATTGATGTCCTCATCATCCTCCCCTTCTTGAAATGAAGTCGTCCTCGACGGAAGCTCATCTTCCTCACCCAAATAAGGCTTCAAATCTGCAATGTTAAAAGTGGGACTAACCCCAAAATCTGCAGGCAGCTCAAGTTTATATGCATTATCATTTATTTTCTCTAACACCTTAAAGGGACCATCAGCACGTGGCATTAGCTTTGATTTGCACAAATCAGGAAATCTATCCTTACGCAAATGTAACCAAACAAGATCTCCAGGTGCAAACACAACATGTTTTCTACCCTTATCTCCAGCAAGTTTATATTTAGCATTCATACGCTCAATATTTTCCTTAGTTAACTCATGCATTTTTAAAATCAATTCAGCACGTTGTTTAGCATCAAAATTAACCTTCTCCGAAGATGGAAGAGGCAACAAATCAATAGGTGCACGAGGTAGGAAACCATACACAACTTCAAAAGGGCACATCTTAGTAGTAGAATGCAATGAACGATTATAAGCAAATTCAATATGAGGCAAGCATTCCTCCCACATTTTCTTATTATTCTTCAAAACAGCCCTAAGCATAGTAGACAATGTTCTATTGACTACTTCAGTTTGTCCATCAGTTTGGGGGTGACAAGTAGTACTAAAAAGCAGTTTAGTCCCCAACTTAGCCCATAAACATCTCCAAAAGTGGCTAAGAAATTTAGTATCACGATCTGAAACAATAGTATTTGGCACACCATGCAAGCGAATAATTTCACGAAAGAACAAATCAGCAACATTAACAGCATCATCGCTTTTATGACATGGTATAAAGTGTGCCATTTTCGAGAATCTATCCACGACAACAAATATGCTATCCCTCCCCTTCTTTGTTCGAGGTAAACCTAAAACAAAGTCCATAGATATATCCTCCCAAGGAACACTAGGTACAGGCAAAGGCATATATAAACCATGAGGATTGAGTCGTGACTTAGCTTTCTGACATGTAGTGCAACGAGCAATAAAACGCTCAACATCCCGTCTCATCTTTGGCCAAAAGAAATGTGTAGCAAGTACGTCCTCCGTCTTCTTCACGCCAAAGTGTCCCATTAATCCTCCTCCATGCGCCTCCTGCAACAACAAAAGACGAACAGAGCTAGCTGGAATGCATAGCTTGTTAGCACGAAACACAAATCCATCGTTAACGACAAACTTGTTCCACATTCTTCCTTCTTTACAATTCTGCATTACATCTTTAAAATCAGCATCATGCACATATTGATCTTTGATGGTCTCCAAACCAAATATTTTGAAATCAAGTTGTGAAAGCATAGTATAGCGACGAGACAATGCATCAGCAATAACATTTTCTTTTCCCTTCTTGTGTTTAATGACGTAAGGGAAAGTCTCAATAAATTCAACCCATTTAGCATGTCTACGATTCAGTTTAGCTTGACTTTTAATATGTTTCAAAGATTCATGATCAGAATGTATAACAAATTCTTTGGGCCATAAATAATGTTGCCATGTTTCTAAAGTCCGAACAAGAGCATATAATTCTTTATCGTAAGTAGAATAATTCAGACTAGGCCCACTTAATTTTTCAGAAAAGTATGCAACGGGTTTGCCATCTTGTAATAACACACCTCCTAATCCAATTCCACTAGCATCACATTCAAGCTCAAAAGTCTTATTAAAATCAGGAAGTTGGAGTAAAGGAGCATGTGTCAACTTATCTTTCAATACCGTGAAGGCTTCTTCCTGTGCGGTACCCCACAGAAAAGGCACATCTTTCTTTGTAAGCTCATTGAGAGGTGCAGCAATGGTGCTGAAATCTCTCACAAAACGCCTATAGAATCCAGCGAGGCCAAGAAAACTCCTCACTTGTGTGACCGTTTTGGGCTGCGGCCAACTCTCAATAGCTTCAATCTTGGCTTTATCAACTTCAATTCCCTGTGGAGTAACAACATAGCCAAGAAAAGATACTCGGTCGGTGCAAAAGGTGCACTTCCCAAGGTTACCAAACAAATGTGCATCACGTAGAGCAATAAAAACATCACGTAAATGTTCCAAATGTTCTTCCAAAGATTTGCTATAAATCAGAATATCATCAAAATAGACTACCACAAATCGTCCAATGAAAGCACGTAAAACTTCGTTCATTAATCTCATGAAAGTACTAGGTGCATTAGTTAACCCAAACGGCATGACTAACCACTCATATAAACCAAACTTAGTTTTAAATGCTGTTTTCCATTCATCACCCAATTTCATACAAATTTGATGGTATCCACTACGCAAATCAACTTTGGAGAATATTGTAGAGCCACTCAATTCATCAAGCATATCATCTAGCCTAGGAATAGGATGACGATAACGAATAGTAATATTATTAATGCCTCTACAATCAACACACATACGTGACGTACCATCCTTTTTAGGCACTAGTATAATAGGAACAGCACAAGGACTAAGAGATTCGCGTATATAACCTTTGTCGAGTAGCTCCTGTACTTGACGCATAATCTCCTTCGTCTCCTCTGGATTGGTACGGTATGGTGCACGGTTGGGTAGCGATGCACCGGGAATTAAGTCAATTTGATGCTCAATCCCTCGAATGGGTGGTAATCCCGGTGGCACGTCTTGTGGAAAGACGTCAGCGAACTCCTGCATAATGTTAGTGACAGCAGGGGGCAAAGAGGAAGGCACGTCCTCGAATGAAAATAATGCCTCTTTGCACACAAAATCATAGCAAACAGATTTGCTGAAATCTAGCTCATCAATATCAGATTTGGTGGCAAATAAACATGCACTTTTCAATTTAATTTCAGAAACAACACTAGATGGTTTATTGTTAGGCTTCATTTGTTGCTCAAATTCTTTTGCCACAATCTGATTTTCACTCTTATTCTTCTCCTGTTTTGCTTTATTAGCTCTATTAATATCATCTTTCAAAATAGAATCAGGAGTCATAGGAAGCAAAGTAATATTTTTATCCTTATGAACAAGAGTATAATGATTGTTTCTACCATGGTGTACAGCATTTTTATCAAATTGCCATGGTCTACCAAGTAATAAGGAACATGCTTGCATAGGTACCACATCACAATCAACATAATCAGCATATGTAGAGATACTAAAATGCACACGAACAGTACGTGTTACCTTAACCTTGCCGCTGTTGTTGAACCATTGGATGTAGTAAGGATGTGGATGTGGTCTTGTGGTGAGAGAAAGCTTCTCCACCATCTCCATGCTAGCCAAGTTGTTGCAGCTCCCTCCGTCTATGATGACGCGCACAGAACGTTCCTTCACAACTCCCTTGGTATGGAACAAATTGTGCCTCTGATTTTGCTCAGGTTGTGTGACCTGCACACTCAAAACACGTTGAGCAACTAAACATTCATACCTGTCAGCATCTTCAGGAGCCATGTATTGCGTCTCATGATCAGAATCATCTCCACCATGTTCTTCATGTGTAATAAGAGCCAAAGTCTCCTCATCATAGTCACTAGCGGACTCATATCCACCATCCTCAGTAGCAATCATCACACGCTGAGATTTGCATTCTCTCGCAAAATGTCCTCTTCCCTTACAACGACGACAAATAATATCACTTGTGTGCCCTGTTGACGCCATGGAAGAAGAAGAGCTCTGTGCAGGCCCGGCAGGTGTGCTCTTGGCAGATAGTGGTGGTTGTGCCTGCTTTCTTGTATCACGGTTGGAGGTGGCACCTGAAGGAGGTGATGGTGCAGTGGAAGTAGATGATGCACGTGGTGTCCATGATGAAGGTCGACCTGCAGAAAAGTTAGTGCGCGCCAATGCCTGTCGATCCTGCACTTCACGTTCAGCTTTACAAGCAAGATGGAATAAACGAGTGATATTATTATAATCCTTATAGTCTAGAATGGTCTGAATATCTCTATTTAATCCACCCAGAAAACGTGCAAGCATAGCTTCATTCTCCTCAACAATACCACATCTAATCAAGCCAGTTTGTAATTCCTGATAATATTCTTCTACAGAATTTTTTCCTTGTCTTAAGCGCTGCAATTTTTGAAGTAATTCACGTTGATAATATGGTGGAACCCAACGAGTACGCATAGCAGTTTTCAAAGCAGCCCAAGTAGCTGGAACAGGATATAATCTACAATGTTCAGACCACCAAACACATGCAAAGCTAGTGAAAGCACAAACAGCAGCAGGAACACGTCTCTCCTCAGGATATTGTAAACATGTAAATCGTTGTTCAGTTTCTAACTCCCAAGTAAGATATATATCAGGAACATATCTACCCTCAAATGGTGGAATATTCAATTTCAGTTTAGGGAGATGGTCATGATCTCGTACCTGAGGGGGAGCCCTAACATTGCCATTATTTGCATGTGGACGACCCAGTGGTTGTGGTGCTGGTGGTTGCACGTAGTTCTGATGTTGATCAACCTCATCCTCGTAATCTCCCACATAATCATCCTCCTCGGTACCAGCAGCAGTAGTAGCAGGAGCCAAAGAAGCGCCAACAGCAGTAGCAGCGGCACCAGAATTTTGTCCTAGCTCAATAGGAACACGCTGAGCTTGTCCGTACTGATTCGGAAGGGGCCGTAGTTGTTGTCGTTGCAGAGGTGCAATAGGTGCAGCCGGCGGTGGTTGTGGAAAACGCGCGAGCAATTCATCAAACTTGCTATCAAGCTTTGTTTCAAATGTCTTCTCAATGCCATCTATCTTCTCCATGGCCTCGTCAAATCTGTTTAGCACATCTTACACCTGTCCACTCATCAGTTGCTGAAATTTATCATGTAGCTGTTTGTTCGTCAGGTTCTCCCAATCAGTCTCATCGGCTTGTGATCCTACCATGGTTAGCAGCAAATAGAAACACAGAAGAATATGATCCTACAGAGTACTAAGAAGTGGTGGTGGTGTATCACAAACCCGTCAAGCAAATCTCAAATTCTTACCAGTTCTTACCCAGCAGCAGGCGGTGATCGGCAACCGTTGTAGTCAAAACTCTCAAAGCTTGGATAGAGCGATTACCAGGAAGAGTCCAACGCACGACGTAGATGTATGTGGAGCTGGGAAGGCTTATAATATGGTAGCAAAAAGGGTCAGCAATAATCAATTCAGAGATGCAAAGTTGCATAAACGCTCAACGACGGTACTGTGCTGGTCCTAGGCTAGACCGTGCTAGAGACGCGAGCCTAGAACACTAACAAAATCACGGCGCTGCACGTAAACAAGGGAAAAGCACACTCTGGATTTTTATTTTTTTTCGCTCTTTTTTTTGCGGTCTTTTTTTTTTGCGCTGCTCTTTTTTTTTTGCGAAAAATCACTATAATGGCGAGTGTCTCAAAACTCTTCCTAGGTCAAACTGACAGGATGGGCACGAAATTTTTTCGACCAATTTTTTTTTTTCGTTTTTTCGACTGCCCGGACCCAAAAACTGGAAACGGGTCAAAAAAAACTTCCTATAATGGCACCTGTCTCAAAACACTCAGAAACACCTAGAAATAGGATAGCCAGAAAATTTTTCGAAAAATGCGTTTTCGAAAAATTTTGGGCCTAAACGGAGCGTGGTTTCCGGACTCTTTTTTTTTCCGAAACCTACTCCGGCAAGGTAACACGAATCGGAAACTAGATGGATCCCGAAAACAAACCTAATAAGCAAGGAACTCGGATTGGTGGTGGATATATGGTTGTGGTATATGGCAACGGTGGTGGTAGCGGTGGTAGTATATGGATATGGATCGGTGGTGGTATATGGACACGGATTGGTGGTGGTATATGGATACGGATTCGGAGCGGTGGTGGTAGATGGCAGGGGCGATGATGATGGTGCGGCGGCGGCGTGACAACTTATGACCAGAACTCGAAACTCTAAAAGACTAGACTCTAAGACCAGCAACTAGACCGACGATGCAACCGCAAATTCAACAAAGCAAAACCCTAAAAAGATTATGCAAAGGCTCAGATTGGTTCGGATATGATGAACTAACCCTAATTTTTTTGTGGCTTTTTCGTGGACTATAGGTATGAAGAACAGACTCGATCTAAACTACGAAAAACTGGAAAATCTCACCGAGCAACCTGGAAATCTGATACCACTTGATAGAGGCAAAGGTGTCCCGTCTTTCGATGAGATGATGGATATCGCTTTGGTGGAAGTCGACTTTGACGTTCCGACTACGAACGTGCGAGGACGTCGCGCCTTAGCAATCGCTAAACCAACTCCGAGAGGTTATTGACCACGCCGGAGCACGATCAACCTGACCACGAGGGTCTGTTTCCTGCGAGCAAACGAAGAACAAGCAAGAAACTGAGATTGCAATCTGGATATTGCGAATATAAGATGAAAGCTTTATTGATCACGGTGGGGTTCTGTGACGCCTTTGTCTGGTCGTTGAACACAAACGAAGTACGCGAAGTTGCAACTATGGCGAACTTTTAATCTAAACAAAACCCAAAGTCTAAACGGTGCCCTAAGGGCTGTATATATGGAGGAAGAGAGGGGAAATTTCGTGGCCCTTGGTGGAGGGGTCCGAAATCAACCCTATCTCTTGTTTCCCCACACATACGGACTCTAAAAATAGCCTATACTTATGTATTTCGAAATTACATGGGCCTGGCCCAATAAAAAGGTGACGCAGCACCTATAATAGCCTCGGGACGAAATTTATGAAGTGGCATCTTGTATATTTCGTCCAAGGCTTCATGCACCCATTATGGTGGCTTCAAAGTCCTGAAATCATCACTTGTAACTCCGTTCTTGTTCCCCTTGCGCATGGCATCATCTCCATGCTTGTTCTTGCTCCAATGTTCATCCTTCTCCAAGCTAGGCCCTTCATTTGTAAGCAAAACAAATGTATCCAATTTAGGCAGCATCATATTCTCATGAACATTAGAATCATTACCAAGAAACGAAAGTACCTGATAATTTAATTGGCGTGCGCGAGCTCTAGTAATTGGTCCCGTATATGTAACAGTAGGGGCTGTGGGTGTAACAATGGTATTGATGTCCTCATCACTGGCCAAATCCGGACTGACGATAGTCGAGGTCTTGGCGATATGTATAAAGCGGGGAGTGCAACCGCTCCAATACCGGGGGAAGCCTATGTGGCATTTCATCGGGGAAGACGACGCCAGCCGCTGCGGTCGCAAGGGTCCGGACTCCGCTGCCGCTTTGGCAAGGATATTGTCCAGTTTGTACAAAGGGGAAGAAGAGGAATTCCTTCACATAAAAACGTGGGACGGATTCTCCATGCACAACCCTCCAGCGTGGGTAAGTTGCCATTATTTTCCCTGCTTCACTTACTCTAGCGTTCTCCTGCTAAGATTACTTGCATCAATGCTTTTGAGCAGGAACTGAGGAGGGCCGTAGAAGGAATCTTCAGCCCCTCCTCACAACCAGAGGACCCTGGAAGGGCCCTAGATCTGGGACTCAAAGTAGATCCGGATATTACTGTGGAGCTTGTCAACGGGGTATTTTATCAGGCGAGATGGGATGGCGCCCTGGTGGCCATTACGGCCGACTACTCTGGACTGCTCCTCGCGTCGCGTGTAAGCTGAGCTAAAAAACCCTATTCTCCGAAGAGAACTTTCCCCAGGTATTATAACTTACCCTTGAGGCGTCGCTCTATTTGCAGAAACGACGGCTGGAGCGAGGGGCCGAGCCCCTAGGGACTCGTCAACCACGGGCGTCCGGATCGGGCAGGCTCAAGCGGAAGGCGGCGAGGGCTGACACACCACTACAGAGGTAAAGTAATAACCTGTCTTGCTATTATAGAATTTGAAATATGACAGCACCCTTCGCGTCTAGCAGGAAGAGGAATAACCGGGCTATATCCGGAGACCCCATCAATCACGCCTCCACCAGCCGGGTTCCAGAACCGGCTTCGGGGGCGGAGGCAGACACAGGGCCAGCACCACATAGCTCCCCGACGGCGGGTGCAGATATGTGTTCAGCCACGAACTCCGAAGTGGAGACCGCCATGAACCACCGGCGCCGGAGGGCCGTGCTCCGGAACAACATCTTTTCCGAAGAGGCTTTTAATGCCTTCAATTCGGCAGACGCATATGTCCGAGCTGCTCGAGGCGGACTTGCCCAAGCGACAAGCCAGTATACCAAAGACATACGGGTAAGAAATTTTGATAAGTATGCCTAGCAGTAGCCCCTGAGACTTAGAATAGTTGGGACAACTGTTTGAAGGATCAATACATCCACAGGTCCTTGTGGACAAGAATGAACAATTGGCGCGGGAGCTGGAGGCATGCAAGGCCCAATTATCTGACGTGGTAGCCAAGTTAGAGGGATCCCAAAAGGCCCCCGCTAGTAATATTTGTCTCCATTATACGCAGATGTACTAGTTAATAAATGGCTGGTGCGGTTAGTCTAACAGTAAATTCTGCAGACAAACCCGGGGTGAATCCGGAGGGCGTAGTGGGTGACGACTCGCATCTCCAACGGCAACTAAAGGCCGGCGAGCGCATCCTTACGCAGGTGACACAAGAGAAGAACAAGCTTCATGATGCCAATATTCGTGTGGACGTGGAATTAAAGGACGTCCGCGCTCAACTGGCGGACTCCGTGAAGGAGAACAAAAAGCTTCGACGCGGCATTTATGGTAAGAGCTCAAGCGAACTGTTTTATAGTTCGGCGAAGAAGTGTTTTAAAAAAAAAGATTTTTCCTTGCAGGAATGTTAACGGGTCGCCCTGAAGAGGAGATGCCCTCATCTGTAGGTGATTTGCTACAAGAACTGTCGTAGATGCACGAGCGTGCTCGGCAGGTGATGCATGGCGTTGCTCAGGCCCTATGGCCATCAAGGCTTCTGCCGAATGGCATGGGGGAGCTTGCGGACCTGCTTCAAGGAGCCCGGCGACGCTTCCGTCTATGGAAGATATCAGCCTGTCAGCAAGGAGCCAGAGAAGCCTGGGCAATGGTGAAGACGCACTACACCAAGCTGGACCCGAACCATATGGCCAAAGTGGGACCGGCGGGGCCCGATGGGCAAGAAATCCCCGTGAGCCTAGTATATAACTAGGTAGCGTTAGCCGCTAAGTATTCTCAGCAGGATTGTAGGCTAGATAGCCTATTAGATGGTATAGAGGAGGAATATAATTAGTCTCAGTGACTGTGTAATTTAATTGGCATAAGGAGCCTCTAGCTGGATTGAAATCATTTGTCATGGCGGTCCTTTTCGCTTCAGCCCCCGGATCTATAGTCTGAGTTGTGTCCGAATACCCGCTCGGTTATATAAAAACCAGGGTATGCATGGAGACCAGGTGTAGGGGTCATAGGTGCTTGAACAGACAAGTACCCAACTAGTTATGTTATATTGCATGGATAGCAAGAAACATCTTCCAAGGAGAATAGTTCCGTTAGGGGTTCCTTTCCCTAGGTATCCATGTGTCGATGCACATGTCCGGACTGCGCGCAATGGCGCAGGATACAAAGCTTCTGGGGTTCTTTTTTGTAACCAACGAATACATCCTTTGTTCACCGATCGAATATTCTCTTAAGGAAACTAGCTTTCGGCTTCACCCAGTCTGAGGTACACATCCGGCTCAACCGGCAGTAATAATCGCAGAGGTGCTCCCCTTATGCCCTAGCCGAATTAACGGGAACGTAGGGCATAAACACAAGAGCCAGGCAACCCAGCTTGGCCACATCTTAAGTCATATCGATGCATATAATGGTGAAGAAAAGGCAAATATGGAAAAAGAATGCATATGTGATTGGCAGAAAGCCATTAAAGTAACTATGTCTAGCTTCCGAATAGGAAGCCCCCAGATACAGCTTGCACACATGGTACGGCCGGAGTAATCCGGGAATCCGCATTGTATTAAACACTTTGTGTGAAAAGAAAGAGGGTCGAGAAAGGAGAGAAACAGAGGTGGAGCATAATTTAAAAAGGAGGGGTGAGGAGACGAACACTGCGTTCGGCGTTAGGCGTAGAATCTCTAGAGTGTAGCCGCGTTCCATGGGTTCGGCTCGAGTCTGTTATCAGATGCATTACATAGGCGGTATGCTCCTCCGGTGAGAACTTTGTCGATGACGAAGGGACCTTCCCATCTGGGTTTGAGTTTGTCCTTCTTCTTCTCCGGTAGGCGTAGAACGAGCTCACCAATATTGTAAGTTTTGGCCCGCACTTCTCTGTTTGATATCGCCGAACCTGCTGCTGATAGAATGCGGAATGGGCTTTTGCGACATCGTGCTCCTCCTCCAGTGCATCCAAGTTATCCTGCCGATCTAACTCGGCTTCCTTCTCTTCGTACATGCGTACGCGTGGCGAATCATGTATTATGTCGCAGGGTAGTACTGCTTCCACGCCGTACACCATAAAAAATGGTGTATATGCGGTGGTTCGATTTGGTGTGGTCTGCAGCCCCCAGAGTACGGAGTCGAGCTCCTCTACCCAGTGTGTATCCGGTTCTGTTAAAGATCGCACTAGTCTAGGTTTGATGCCGCTCATAATGAGACCGTTTGCCCGTTCGACCTGGCCGTTTGTTTGAGGGTGGTAGACGGAAGCGTAGTTGAGCTTAATGCCCATTTTGCCGCACCAAGTTTTCACTTCATCGGCTGTGAAATTTGAGCCATTATCAGTGATGATGCTGTGGGGGACGCCGTATCGGTGTACGACCCCATATAAGAAGTCTATTACTGGTCCGGATTCGGCCGTTTTAACTGGTTTGGCTTCGATCGATTTGGTGAATTTGTCCACCATGACCAATAAGTATTTTTTCTTATGGCTTCCCCCTTTAAGGGGTCTGACCATATCCAGCCCCCAGACCACGAAGGGCCAAGTTATGGGGATTGTTTGGAGAGCGGTAGGGGGCATATGACTCTGATTGGCGAAGAGCTGGCAGCCGACGCAATGTTGGACAAGGTCCCGTGTGTCTGCTCGGGCCGTCGGCCAATAAAAACCCGTATGGAAGGCTTTGCTGACTAGCGCTCGAGCTGCGGCATGGTGTCCGCCCTGTCCGGCATGGATTTCAGCCAGGAGTTGCCGCCCTTCCTCTTCAGAGATGCACCTTTGGAGCACTCCGGTTGCACTTTGATGAGGACATCAATACCATTGTTACACCCACAGCCCCTACTGCTACATATACTGGACCAATTACTAGAGCTCGCGCACGCCAATTAAATTATCAGGTACTTTCGTTTCTTGGTAATGATTCTAATGTTCATGAGAATATGATGCTGCCTAAATTGGATACATTTGTTTTGCTTACAAATGAAGGGCCTAGCTTGGAGAAGGATGGACATTGGAGCAAGAGCAAGCATGGAGATGATGCCATGCGCAAGGGGAACCAGAACGGAGTTACAAGTGATGATTTCAGGACTTTGAAGCCACCATAAGAGTGCATGAAGCCTTGGACGAAATATACAAGATGCCACTTCATAAACTTCGTCCAGAGGCTATTATAGGTGCTGCGTCACCTTATTATTGGGCCAGGCCCATGTAATTTCGAAATACATAAGTATAGGCTATTTTTAGAGTCCGTATGTGTGGGGAAACAAGAGATAGGGTTGATTTCGGACCCCTCCACCAAGGGCCACGAAATTCCCCCCCCCCCCTCTTCCTCCATATATACAGCCCTTAGGGCATTGTTTAGACTTTGGGTTTTGTTTAGATTAAAAGTTCACCATAGCTGCAACTTCGCGTACTTCGTTTGTGTTCAACGACCAGACAAAGGCGTCACAGAACCCCACCTTGATCAATAAAGCTTTCATCTTATATTCGCAATATCCAGATTGCAATCTCAGTTTCTTGCTTGTTCTTCGTTTGCTCGCAGGAAACAGACCCTCGTGGTCAGGTTGATCGTGCTCCGGCGTGGTCAATAACCTCTCGGAGTTGGTTTAGCGATTGCTAAGGCGCGACGTCCTCGCACGTTCGTAGTCGGATCGTCAAAGTCGACTTCCACCAAAGCGAAATCCATCATCTCATCGAAAGACGGGACACCTTTGCCTCTATCAAGTGGTATCAGATTTCCAGGTTGCTCGGTGAGATTTTCCAGTTTTTCGTAGTTTAGATCGAGTCTGTTCTTCATACCTATAGTCCACGAAAAAGCCACAAAAAAAATTAGGGTTAGTTCATCATATCCGAACCAATCTGAGCCTCTGCATAATCTTTTTAGGGTTTTGCTTTGTTGAATTTGCGGTTGCATCGTCGGTCTAGTTGCTGGTCTTAGAGTCTAGTCTTTTAGAGTTTCGAGTTCTGGTCATAAGTTGTCACGCCGCCGCCGCACCATCATCATCGCCCCTGCCATCTACCACCACCGCTCCGAATCCGTATCCATATACCACCACCAATCCGTGTCCATATACCACCACCGATCCATATCCATATACTACCACCGCTGCCATATACCACAACCATATATCCACCACCAATCCGAGTTCCTTGCTTATTAGGTTTGTTTTCGGGATCCATCTAGTTTCCGATTCGTGTTTCCTTGCCGGAGTAGGTTTCGGAAAAAAAAAGAGTCTGGAAACCACGCTCCGTTTAGGCCCAAAATTTTTCGAAAACGCATTTTTCGAAAAAATTTCTGGCTATCCTATTTTTAGGTGTTTCTGAGTGTTTTGAGACAGGTGCCATTATAGGAAGTTTTTTTTGACCCGTTTCCAGTTTTTGGGTCCGGGCAGTCGAAAAAACGAAAAAAAAAAAATTGGTCGAAAAAATTTCGTGCCCATCCTGTCAGTTTGACCTAGGAAGAGTTTTGAGACACTCGCCATTATAGTGATTTTTCGCAAAAAAAAAAAGAGCAGCGCAAAAAAAAAAAAAAGAGCGCCAAAAAAAAAGAAGAGCGAAAAAAAAAATCCAGAGTGTGCTTTTCCCTTGTTTACGTGCAGCGCCGTGATTTTGTTAGTGTTCTAGGCTCGCGTCTCTAGCACGGTCTAGCCTAGGACCAGCACAGTACCGTCGTTGAGCGTTTATTCAACTTTGCATCTCTGAATTGATTATTGCTGACCCTTTTTGCTACCATATTATAAGCCTTCCCAGCTCCACATACATCTACGTCGTGCGTTGGACTCTCCCTGGTAAATCGCTCTATCCAAGCTTTGAGAGTTTTGACTACAACGGTTGCCGATCACCGCCTGCTGCTGGGTAAGAACTGGTAAGAATTTGAGATTTGCATGACGGGTTTGTGATACACCACCACCACTTCTTAGTACTCTGTAGGATCATATTCTTCTGTGTTTCTATTTGCTGCTAACCATGGTAGGATCACAAGCCGATGAGACTGATTGGGAGAACCTGACGAACAAACAGCTACATGATAAATTTCAGCAACTGATGAGTGGACAGGTGCAAGATGTGCTAAACAGATTTGACGAGGCCATGGAGAAGATAGATGGCATTGAGAAGACGTTTGAAACAAAGCTTGATAGCAAGTTTGATGAATTGCTCGCGCGTTTTCCACAACCACCGCCGGCTGCACCTATCGCACCTCTGCAACGACAACAACAACGCCCCCTTCCGAATCAGTATGGACGAGCTCAGCGTGTTCCTATTGAGCTAGGACAAAATTCTGGTGCCGCTGCTACTGCTGTTGGTGCTTCTTTGGCTCCTGCTACTACTGCTGCTGGTACCGAGGAGGATGATTATGTGGGAGATTACGAGGATGAGGTTGATCAACATCAGAACTACGTGCAACCACCAGCACCACAACCACCAGGTCGTCCACATGCAAATAATGGCAATGTTAGGGCTCCCCCTCAGGTACGAGATCATGACCATCTCCCTAAACTGAAATTGAATATTCCACCATTTGAGGGTAGATATGTTCCTGATATATATCTTACTTGGGAGTTAGAAACTGAACAACGATTTACATGTTTACAATATCCTGAGGAGAGACGTGTTCCTGCTGCTGTTTGTGCTTTCACTAGCTTTGCATGTGTTTGGTGGTCTGAGCATTGTAGATTATATCCTGTTCCAGCTACTTGGGCTGCTTTGAAAACTGCTACGCGTACTCGTTGGGTTCCACCATATTATCAACGTGAATTACTTCAAAAATTGCAGCGCTTAAGACAAGGAAAAAATTCTGTAGAAGAATATTATCAGGAATTACAAACTGGCTTGATTAGATGTGGTATTGTTGAGGAGAATGAAGCTATGCTTGCACGTTTTCTGGGTGGATTAAATAGAGATATTCAGACCATTCTAGACTATAAGGATTATAATAATATCACTCGTTTATTCCATCTTGCTTGTAAAGCTGAACGTGAAGTGCAGGATCGACAGGCATTGGTGCGCACTAACTTTTCTGCAGGTCGACCTTCATCATGGACACCACGTGCATCATCTACTTCCACTGCACCATCACCTCTTTCAGGTGCCACCTCCAACCGTGATACAAGAAAGCAGGCACAACCACCACTATCTGCCAAGAGCACACCTGCCGGGCCTGCACAGAGCTCTTCTTCTTCCATGGCATCAACAGGGCACACAAGTGATATTATTTGTCGTCGTTGTAAGGGAAGAGGACATTTTGCGAGAGAATGCAAATCTCAGCGTGTGATGATTGCTACTGAGGATGGTGGATATGAGTCCGCTAGTGACTATGATGAGGAGACTTTGGCTCTTATTACACATGAAGAACATGGTGGAGATGATTCTGATCATGAGACGCAATACATGGCTCCTGAAGATGCTGACAGGTATGAATGTATAGTTGCTCAACGTGTTTTGAGTGTGCAGGTCACACAAGCTGAGCAAAATCAGAGGCACAATTTGTTCCATACCAAGGGAGTTGTGAAGGAACGTTCTGTGCGCGTCATCATAGACGGAGGTAGCTGCAACAACTTGGCTAGCATGGAGATGGTGGAGAAGCTTTCTCTCACCACAAGACCACATCCACATCCTTACTACATCCAATGGTTCAACAACAGCGGCAAGGTTAAGGTAACACGTACTGTTCGTGTGCATTTTAGTATCTCTACATATGCTGATTATGTTGATTGTGATGTGGTACCTATGCAAGCATGTTCCTTATTACTTGGTAGACCATGGCAATTTGATAAAAATGCTGTACACCATGGTAGAAACAATCATTATACTCTTGTTCATAAGGATAAAAATATTACTTTGCTTCCTATGACTCCTGATTCTATTTTGAAAGATGATATTAATAAAGCTAATAAAGCAAAACAGGAGAAGAATAAGAGTGAAAATCAGATTGTGGCAAAAGAATTTGAGCAACAAATGAAGCCTAATAATAAACCATCTAGTGTTGCTTCTGAAATTAAATTGAAAAGTGCATGTTTATTTGCCACCAAATCTGATATTGATGAGCTAGATTTCAGCAAATCTGTTTGCTATGCTTTTGTGTGCAAAGAGGCATTATTTTCATTCGAGGACGTGCCTTCCTCTTTGCCCCCTGCTGTCACTAACATTATGCAGGAGTTCGCTGACGTCTTTCCACAAGACGTGCCACCGGGATTACCACCCATTCGAGGGATTGAGCATCAAATTGACTTAATTCCCGGTGCATCGCTACCCAACCGTGCACCATACCGTACCAATCCAGAGGAGACGAAGGAGATTATGCGTCAAGTATAGGAGCTACTCGACAAAGGTTATATACGCGAATCTCTTAGTCCTTGTGCTGTTCCTATTATCCTAGTGCCTAAAAAGGATGGTACGTCACGTATGTGTGTTGATTGTAGAGGCATTAATAATATTACTATTCGTTATCGTCATCCTATTCCTAGGCTAGATGATATGCTTGATGAATTGAGTGGCTCTACAATATTCTCCAAAGTTGATTTGCGTAGTGGATACCATCAAATTCGTATGAAATTGGGTGATGAATGGAAAACAGCATTTAAAACTAAGTTTGGTTTATATGAGTGGTTAGTCATGCCTTTTGGGTTAACTAATGCACCTAGTACTTTCATGAGATTAATGAACGAAGTTTTACGTGCTTTTATTGGACGATTTGTGGTAGTCTATTTTGATGATATACTGATTTATAGCAAATCTTTGGAAGAACATTTGGAACATTTACGTGCTGTTTTTATTGCTCTACGTGATGCACGTTTGTTTGGTAACCTTGGGAAGTGCACCTTTTGCACCGACCGAGTATCTTTTCTTGGCTATGTTGTTACTCCACAGGGAATTGAAGTTGATAAAGCCAAGATTGAAGCTATTGAGAGTTGGCCGCAGCCCAAAACGGTCACACAAGTGAGGAGTTTTCTTGGCCTCGCTGGATTCTATAGGCGTTTTGTGAGAGATTTCAGCACCATTGCTGTACCTCTCAATGAGCTTACAAAGAAAGATGTGCCTTTTATTTGGGGTACCGCACAGGAAGAAGCCTTCACGGTATTGAAAGATAAGTTGACACATGCTCCTTTACTCCAACTTCCTGATTTTAATAAGACTTTTGAGCTTGAATGTGATGCTAGTGGAATTGGATTAGGAGGTGTGTTATTACAAGATGGCAAACCCGTTGCATACTTTTCTGAAAAATTGAGTGGGCCTAGTCTGAATTATTCTACTTATGATAAAGAATTATATGCTCTTGTTCGGACTTTAGAAACATGGCAACATTATTTATGGCCCAAAGAATTTGTTATACATTCTGATCATGAATCTTTGAAACATATTAAAAGTCAAGCTAAACTGAATCGTAGACATGCTAAATGGGTTGAATTTATTGAGACTTTCCCTTATGTCATTAAACACAAGAAGGGAAAAGAAAATGTTATTGCTGATGCATTGTCTCGTCGCTATACTATGCTTTCACAACTTGACTTCAAAATATTTGGTTTGGAGACCATCAAAGATCAATATGTGCATGATGCTGATTTTAAAGATGTAATGCAGAATTGTAAAGAAGGAAGAATGTGGAACAAGTTTGTCGTTAACGATGGATTTGTGTTTCGTGCTAACAAGCTATGCATTCCAGCTAGCTCCGTTCGTCTTTTGTTGTTGCAGGAGGCGCATGGAGGAGGATTAATGGGACACTTTGGCGTGAAGAAGACAGAGGACGTACTTGCTACACATTTCTTTTGGCCAAAGATGAGACGGGATGTTGAGCGTTTTATTGCTCGCTGCACTACATGTCAAAAAGCTAAGTCACGACTCAATCCTCATGGTTTATATATGCCTTTGCCTGTACCTAGTGTTCCTTGGGAGGATATATCTATGGACTTTGTTTTAGGTTTACCTCGAACAAAGAAGGGGAGGGATAGCATATTTGTTGTCGTGGATAGATTCTCGAAAATGGCACACTTTATACCATGTCATAAAAGCGATGATGCTGTTAATGTTGCTGATTTGTTCTTTCGTGAAATTATTCGCTTGCATGGTGTGCCAAATACTATTGTTTCAGATCGTGATACTAAATTTCTTAGCCACTTTTGGAGATGTTTATGGGCTAAGTTGGGGACTAAACTGCTTTTTAGTACTACTTGTCACCCCCAAACTGATGGACAAACTGAAGTAGTCAATAGAACATTGTCTACTATGCTTAGGGCTGTTTTGAAGAATAATAAGAAAATGTGGGAGGAATGCTTGCCTCATATTGAATTTGCTTATAATCGTTCATTGCATTCTACTACTAAGATGTGCCCTTTTGAAGTTGTGTATGGTTTCCTACCTCGTGCACCTATTGATTTGTTGCCTCTTCCATCTTCGGAGAAGGTTAATTTTGATGCTAAAGAACGTGCTGAATTGATTTTAAAAATGCATGAGTTAACTAAGGAAAACATTGAGCGTATGAATGCTAAATATAAACTTGCTGGAGATAAGGGTAGAAAACATGTTGTGTTTGCACCTGGAGATCTTGTTTGGTTACATTTGCGTAAGGATAGATTTCCTGATTTGCGCAAATCAAAGCTAATGCCACGTGCTGCTGGTCCCTTTAAGGTGTTGGAGAAAGTAAATGATAATGCATATAAACTTGAGCTGCCTACAGATTTTGGGGTTAGTCCCACTTTTAACATTGCAGATTTGAAGCCGTATTTGGGCGAGGAAGATGAGCTTCCGTCGAGGACGACTTCATTTCAAGAAGGGGAGGATGATGAGGACATCAATACCATTGTTACACCCATAGCCCCTACTGCTACATATACTGGACCAATTACTAGAGCTCGCGCACGCCAATTAAATTATCAGGTACTTTCGTTTCTTGGTAATGATTCTAATGTTCATGAGAATATGATGTTGCCTAAATTGGATACATTTGTTTTGCTTACAAATGAAGGGCCTAGCTTGGAGAAGGATGGACATTGGAGCAAGAGCAAGCATGGAGATGATGCCATGCGCAAGGGGAACCAGAACGGAGTTACAAGTGATGATTTCAGGACTTTGAAGCCACCATAAGAGTGCATGAAGCCTTGGACGAAATATACAAGATGCCACTTCATAAATTTCGTCCAGAGGCTATTATAGGTGCTGCGTCACCTTATTATTGGGCCAGGCCCATGTAATTTCGAAATACATAAGTATAGGCTATTTTTAGAGTCAGTATGTGTGGGGAAACAAGAGATAGGGTTGATTTCGGACCCCTCCACCAAGGGCCACGAAATTCCCCCCCCCCCTCTTCCTCGATATATACAGCCCTTAGGGCGTTGTTTAGACTTTGGGTTTTGTTTAGATTAAAAGTTCGCCATAGCTGCAACTTCGCGTACTTCGTTTGTGTTCAACGACCAGACAAAGGCGTCACAGAACCCCACCTTGATCAATAAAGCTTTCATCTTATATTCGCAATATCCAGATTGCAATCTCAGTTTCTTGCTTGTTCTTCGTTTGCTCGCAGGAAACAGACCCTCGTGGTCAGGTTGATCATGCTCCGGCGTGGTCAATAACCTCTCGGAGTTGGTTTAGCGATTGCTAAGGCGCGACGTCCTCGCACGTTCGTAGTCGGATCGTCAAAGTCGACTTCCACCAAAGCGAAATCCATCATCTCATCGAAAGACGGGACACCTTTGCCTCTATCACACTTTTCTTGCAGAGTTCCCCTTCGTGGACTTTGTAAGCTTTAGAGCGCCGAACTATGCAGTGTGCTTCATTTTGGTCTTCGGGGAGCTCCTGCCTATTTAGGTAGGCCAAGAAAGGCACGGTCCACGGGGTGATTATGACCATGATCTCGTGGGCCGAAGAAGTTATTTCGGTGGCAGAGCCTCCGATTGTGTCTGATGGCTCGGAGTCTGGGGGTGTGTTCGGATCCGTGCTGGTATTGCCGGACCCCCCCTTCCCATACCACGGATGGCTTGAACAGCCTTTCCAGGAATATATTAGGTGGGATAGGGTCGCATTTGGCGCCGATGCGAGCGAGGACGTCGGCCGCTTGATTGTTTTCTTGAGCCACATGGTGGAATTCGAGCCCCTCGAACCGAGCTGACATTTTGAGGACGGCATTACGATAGGCCGCCATTTTTGGATCCTTGGCGTCAAAGTCTCCATTATTTGTGATATTTTGAGGTTCGAATCCCCGCGCACTTCCAGGCGTTCGATGCCCATAGAGACTGCCATCCGAAGACCATGCAACAGAGCCTCATATTCGGCTGCATTGTTGGAGTCTGTGTATAATATTTGTAGGACATACTGGACCATGTCCCCGGTGGGAGACGTCAGGACTACCCCTGCTCCCAATCCGGCCAGCATTTTGGAGCCGTCAAAGTGCATGATCCAATTAGAGTACGCGCCGTACTCTTTAGGGAGTTCGACTTCTGTCCATTCGGCGACAAAGTCGGCCAGTACTTGCGACTTAATGGCCCGTCGTGGTTTGTATATTATGTCGAACGGGAGGAGTTCGATAGCCCATTTAGCAATCCGGCCCGTAGCATCGCGGTTGTTAATCATATCATTGAGTGGTACTTTGGAGGCGACGGTAATCGAACACTCTTGAAAGTAGTGTCTTAGCTTCCGGGATGCCATGAAGACCGCGTATGCTATTTTTTGATAGTGTGGGTATCGGGATTTGCATGGGGTGAGGACCGTGGATACATAATAAACCGGCTTTTGAAGTAGGAATTTGTGTCCGTCCACCTCTCGTTTGATGACGAGCATGCGCTTACCACTTTATGTGTTGCGCCTATGTATAGTAGCATAGGTTGGCCGATGTTTGGCGCTGTTAGGACTGGATTACTGGCCAATAAGGTTTTTATCTCATCGAGTCCGGCCGTGGCTGCATCCGTCCATACAAAGTGTTCGGTACGCCGGAAGAGGCGGTAAAGAGGCAATGCCTTCTCTCCTAGCCTGGATATAAAGTGGCTCAAAGCGGTCACGCATCCAGCTAGCTTCTCGATGTGCTTGAGGTCTGCTGGTATAGCCAACTGCGACAGAGCTCGAATTTTTGCTAGATTCGCTTCAATTCCTCTGTTGGAAACGATGAAGCCCAGCAACTTCCCCGAGGGGACACCGAAAACGCATTTTTCCGGATTCAACTTGATGTCGTATGTCCGAAGGTTATCGAATGTGAGCCTCAAGTCATCTATTAGGGTTTCGACGTGTCTAGTTTTTATGACCACGTCATCCACATATGCTTCCACTGTTTTGCCGGTTTGTTTTTCCAGGCATGTTTGAATCATGCGTTGATAGGTTGCGCTGGCATTCTTGAGCCCGAAGGGCATAGTGTTGAAGCAAAAGGGGCCATATGGCGTTATAAAAGCTGTTGCAGCTTGGTCAGACTCTGCCATCTTTATTTGATGGTATCCGGAGTATGCGTCGAGAAAACACAACGAGTCGTGTCCAGCTGTGGCATCGATGATTTGATCGATGCGAGGGAGGGGAAAGGGATCCTTGGGGCAAGCCTTGTTGAGGTCTTTGAAGTCGACGCATAAGCGCCAAGATTTGTCCTTTTTTGGTACCATTACCAAATTTACAAGCCAATCCGGATGTTTAATATCTCTGATGAATCCGGCCTCAAGCAGCTTGGCTAGCTCTTCCCCCATGGCTTGCCGTTTGGGTTCTGAAAACCGCCTTAGGATCTGTTTGACCGGTTTGTATCCCTTTAGTATATTGAGGCTGTGTTTGGCCAGCCGGCGTGGGATGCCTGGCATGTCCGAAGGGTGCCAGGCAAAAATGTCCCAATTCTCGCGTAAGAAGTCTCGCAGTGCGGCATCCATCACGGGGCTCAACTGTGTCCCAATGGATGCTTTCTTCGTGGGATCCATTGGATGGACCTGGAATTTGACTATCTCGTCTGCAGGTTTAAATGAGGTGGACTTGGGTCGTTTGTCGAGTATCACTTCGTCCCTGTCCACGGTGGCCCGTAGTGTTGTTAACTCTTTGGCTGCTAGGGCTTCAGATAATGCTTCCAGGGCTAGTGCCGCGGTTTTGTTTTCGGCGCGAAGTGCGACGTCCGGATCACTGGCTAGGGTGATGATTCCGTTGGGTCTGGGCATTTTAAGCTTCATGTACCCGTAATGGGGTACGGCTTGAAAGCTTGTAAACGCGTCCCGCCCTAGAAGGGCGTGGTATCCGTTGCTGAAGGGAGCCACTTGGAATGTGATTTCTTCAGACCTATAATTCTCCGGGGTGCCGAATACCACATCGAGTGTGATTTTTCCCGTGCACTGCGCTTCCCGCGTAGGTATGATTCCCCTGAAGGTGGTACCGCTTTGCTCAATGCGGCCTTATCAATTTCCATTTTGTTGAGCGTTTCTTCATAGATCAAGTTTAACCCGCTTCCGCCGTCCATGAGTACTTTGGTTAGCCGGAAGCCGTCCACGATTGGGCTAAGGACCAGAGCGGCCGGTGCCTGGACAGTCTGGAATCAAGGTTCGTCACTGGCATTGAAAGTTATAGTAGTGTTGTTCCAGGGGTTTATCTTGGCCACATGGCAAATTTCCGCAGAGCTTCGGTGAGCTCGCTTGTGCCTGTTGTTCGAGGCGAAAGTCTCGAAGACTGTTAGTACCGTATTGTGTCCGCTGGCAGGATGTTGTTCCGCTTTATGGCTTACAAGAAGATCCTCGCCACTTTTTGCCACCTGCCGGAGTATCCAACATGCCCTAAGGCTATGAGTTGGCATTGTATCCGGTGTACTGTGGAGCTTACATGGCCCGTCGAGCCATTCTTCCAATACGGATCCCCGCCCTGGGGTGGGCTTTGATTTCTTGGGGATTGGATCGGACGTCCTACGAGAGTTCGTCCGTTTAGTTCGGGCAAAGGTTTTGGTAAGAGTGGTACTATCCCAAAATTCTGTTTGGGTCTTCCAAGCGCTCTCCATCGCACAGTACTTCCATACTCTGATTGCCAAGTCCGCGAAGCGTACTATGTCACGGCGGCTTATAGTGTTGAGGATCCCTTCGTCCGTGCAGTTTTTGGAGAAGAGCAAGACCATGTTCTCCTCGCGGCAGTCCTTGATCTTGCTAAGCGCAAGGAGGAATCTGGCCCAATAATGATGTACCGATTCCTGGGGCTCTTGCCTGATGCGGGAGAGACAATTTAGGTCCGGATAGGTGTTGTTAGCAGAATCCAGATTTTGATCCGATCCAACGCCCAAGGGCGTGGGCGGTTCCGAGCTTAACAACTTAGAATCCGGAATATTACCCAATTTCTTTGGCCCAATGCCCGACTCTAAGCCCGGGGCCTGGGTCATGTCTTCCTTTGAGCAGGTTTTCGGCTCGAGGAGTTCGGCAATACGAACATAATTCGTCCTCAAAGTTGAGGGACAATCCGCACGTGGTTACTCCACTATCGCTACCTCATGGGTGGCTGGCGGGGACCTGATGTCCCTTCGGTCGGGTTTAATCCCAATCCGGTCATGGTTCGTAGTGACTCCCAGAGCGGCGATGCGATCCAGGAGCTCATTAAGGGAGGAGAGCTCCATTGGACCCATCTGTTCGGCGAGTTCCAAACTAACGTGAAGGTTATGACTGATGACCCGAGAGGCCATCATCGGCGCTTCCATCGATGGGGCGGCCATAATAAAGCCTGATGAGGACATCAATACCATTGTTACACCCACAGCCCCTACTGCTACATATACTGGACCAATTACTAGAGCTCGCGCACGCCAATTAAATTATCAGGTACTTTCGTTTCTTGGTAATGATTCTAATGTTCATGAGAATATGATGCTGCCTAAATTGGATACATTTGTTTTGCTTACAAATGAAGGGCCTAGCTTGGAGAAGGATGGACATTGGAGCAAGAGCAAGCATGGAGATGATGCCATGCGCAAGGGGAACCAGAACGGAGTTACAAGTGATGATTTCAGGACTTTGAAGCCACCATAAGAGTGCATGAAGCCTTGCACGAAATATACAAGATGCCACTTCATAAATTTCGTCCAGAGGCTAATAAAGCAAAACAGGAGAAGAATAAGAGTGAAAATCAGATTGTGGCAAAAGAATTTGAGCAACAAATGAAGCCTAACAATAAACCATCTAGTGTTGTTTCTGAAATTAAATTGAAAAGTGCATGTTTATTTGCCACCAAATCTGATATTGATGAGCTAGATTTCAGCAAATCTGTTTGCTATGCTTTTGTGTGCAAAGAGGCATTATTTTCATTCGAGGACGTGCCTTCCTCTTTGCCCCCTGCTGTCACTAACATTATGCAGGAGTTCGCTGACGTCTTTCCACAAGACGTGCCACCGGGATTACCACCCATTCGAGGGATTGAGCATCAAATTGACTTAATTCCCGGTGCATCGCTACCCAACCGTTAACCATACCGTACCAATACAGAGGAGACGAAGGAGATTATGCGTCAAGTACAGGAGCTACTCGACAAAGGTTATATACGCGAATCTCTTAGTCCTTGTGCTGTTCCTATTATACTAGTGCCTAAAAAGGATGGTACGTCACGTATGTGTGTTGATTGTAGAGGCATTAATAATATTACTATTCGTTATCGTCATCCTATTCCTAGGCTAGATGATATGCTTGATGAATTGAGTGGCTCTACAATATTCTCCAAAGTTGATTTGCGTAGTGGATACCATCAAATTCGTATGAAATTGGGTGATGAATGGAAAACAACATTTAAAACTAAGTTTGGTTTATATGAGTGGTTAGTCATGCCGTTTGGGTTAACTAATGCACCTAGTACTTTCATGAGATTAATGAACGAAGTTTTACGTGCTTTCGTTGGACGATTTGTGGTAGTCTATTTTGATGATATTCTGATTTATAGCAAATCTTTGGAAGAACATTTGGAACATTTACGTGCTGTTTTTATTGCTCTACGTGATGCACGTTTGTTTGGTAACCTTGGGAAGTGCACCTTTTGCACCGACCGAGTATCTTTTCTTGGCTATGTTGTTACTCCACAGGGAATTGAAGTTGATAAAGCCAAGATTGAAGCTATTGAGAGTTGGCCGCAGCCCAAAACGGTCACACAAGTGAGGAGTTTTCTTGGCCTCGCTGGATTCTATAGGCGTTTTGTGAGAGATTTCAGCACCATTGCTGCACCTCTCAATGAGCTTACAAAGAAAGATGTGCCTTTTATTTGGGGTACCGCACAGGAAGAAGCCTTCACGGTATTGAAAGATAAGTTGACACATGCTCCTTTACTCCAACTTCCTGATTTTAATAAGACTTTTGAGCTTGAATGTGATGCTAGTGGAATTGGATTAGGAGGTGTGTTATTACAAGATGGCAAACCTGTTGCATACTTTTCTGAAAAATGGAGTGGGCCTAGTCTGAATTATTCTACTTATGATAAAGAATTATATGCTCTTGTTCGGACTTTAGAAACATGGCAACATTATTTATGGCCCAAAGAATTTGTTATACATTCTGATCATGAATCTTTGAAACATATTAAAAGTCAAGCTAAACTGAATCGTAGACATGCTAAATGGGTTGAATTTATTGAGACTTTCCCTTTTGTCATTAAACACAAGAAGGGAAAAGAAAATGTTATTGCTGATGCATTGTCTCGTCGCTATACTATGCTTTCACAACTTGACTTCAAAATATTTGGTTTGGAGACCATCAAAGATCAATATGTGCATGATGCTGATTTTAAAGATGTAATGCAGAATTGTAAAGAAGGAAGAATGTGGAACAAGTTTGTCGTTAACGATGGATTTGTGTTTCGTGCTAACAAGCTATGCATTCCAGCTAGCTCCGTTCGTCTTTTGTTGTTGCAGGAGGCGCATGGAGGAGGATTAATGGGACACTTTGGCGTGAAGAAGACGGAGGACGTACTTGCTACACATTTCTTTTGGCCAAAGATGAGACGGGATGTTGAGCGTTTTATTGCTCGCTGCACTACATGTCAAAAAGCTAAGGCACGAATCAATCCTCATGGTTTATATATGCCTTTGCCTGTACCTAGTGTTCCTTGGGAGGATATATCTATGGACTTTGTTTTAGGTTTACCTCGAACAAAGAAGGGGAGGGATAGCATATTTGTTGTCGTGGATAGATTCTCGAAAATGGCACACTTTATACCATGTCATAAAAGCGATGATGCTGTTAATGTTGCTGATTTGTTCTTTCGTGAAATTATTCGCTTGCATGGTGTGCCAAATACTATAGTTTCAGATCGTGATACTAAATTTCTTAGCCACTTTTGGAGATGTTTATGGGCTAAGTTGGGGACTAAACTACTTTTTAGTACTACTTGTCACCCCCAAACTGATGGACAAACTGAAGTAGTCAATAGAACATTGTCTACTATGCTTAGGGCTGTTTTGAAGACTAATAAGAAAATGTGGGAGGAATGCTTGCCTCATATTGAATTTGCTTATAATCGTTCATTGCATTCTACTACTAAGATGTGCCCTTTTGAAGTTGTGTATGGTTTCCTACCTCGTGCACCTATTGATTTGTTGCCTCTTCCATCTTCGGAGAAGGTTAATTTTGATGCTAAAGAACGTGCTGAATTGATTTTCAAAATGCATGAGTTAACTAAGGAAAACATTGAGCGTATGAATGCTAAATATAAACTTGCTGGAGATAAGGGTAGAAAACATGTTGTGTTTGCACCTGGAGATCTTGTTTGGTTACATTTGCGTAAGGATAGATTTCCTGATTTGCGCAAATCAAAGCTAATGCCACGTGCTGCTGGTCCCTTTAAGGTGTTGGAGAAAGTAAATGATAATGCATATAAACTTGAGCTGCCTGCAGATTTTGGGTTTAGTCCCACTTTTAACATTGCTGATTTGAAGCCTTATTTGGGTGAGGAAGATGAGCTTTCTTCGAGGACGACTTCATTTCAAGAAGGGGAGGATGATGAGGACATCAATACCATTGTTACACCCACAGCCCCTACTGCTACATATACTGGACCAGTTACTAGAGCTCGCGCACGCCAATTAAATTATCAGGTACTTTCGTTTCTTGGTAATGATTCTAATGTTCATGAGAATATGATGCTGCCTAAATTGGATACATTTGTTTTGCTTACAAATGAAGGGCCTAGCTTGGAGAAGGATGGACATTGGAGCAAGAGCAAGCATGGAGATGATGCCATGCGCAAGGGGAACCAGAACGGAGTTACAAGTGATGATTTCAGGACTTTGAAGCCACCATACGAGTGCATGAAGCCTTGGACGAAATATACAAGATGCCACTTCATAAATTTCGTCCAGAGGCTATTATAGGTGCTGCGTCACCTTATTATTGGGCCAGGCCCATGTAATTTCGAAATACATAAGTATAGGCTACTTTTAGAGTCCGTATGTGTGGGGAAACAAGAGATAGGGTTGATTTCGGACCCCTCCACCAAGGGCCACGAAATTCCCCCCTCTTCCTCCATATATACAGCCCTTAGGGCGCCGTTTAGACTTTGGGTTTTGTTTAGATTAAAAGTTCGCCATAGCTGCAACTTCGCATACTTCGTTTGTGTTCAACGGCCAGACAAAGGCGTCACAGAACCCCACCTTGATCAATAAAGCTTTCATCTTATATTCGCAATATCCAGATTGCAATCTCAGTTTCTTGCTTGTTCTTCGTTTGCTCGCAGGAAACAGACCCTCGTGGTCAGGTTGATCGAGCTCCGGCGTGGTCAATAACCTCTCGGAGTTGGCTTAGCGATTGCTAAGGCGCGACGTCCTCGCACGTTCGTAGTCGGATCGTCAAAGTCGACTTCCACCAAAGCGAAATCCATCATCTCATCAAAAGACGGGACACCTTTGCCTCTATCAAAATGTAACCAAACAAGATCTCCAGGTGCAAACACAACATGTTTTCTACCCTTATCTCCAGCAAGTTTATATTTAGCATTCATACGCTCAATGTTTTCCTTAGTTAACTCATGCATTTTTAAAATCAATTCAGCACGTTTTTTAGCATCAAAATTAACCTTCTCCGAAGATGGAAGAGGAAACAAATCAATAGGTGCATGAGGTAGGAAACCATACACAACTTCAAAAGGGCACATCTTAGTAGTAGAATGCAATGAACGATTATAAGCAAATTCAATATGAGGCAAGCATTCCTCCCACATTTTCTTATTATTCTTCAAAACAGCCCTAAGCATAGTAGACAATGTTCTATTGACTACTTCAGTTTGTCCGTCAGTTTGGGGGTGACAAGTAGTACTAAAAAGCAGTTTAGTCCCCAACTTAGCCCATAAACATCTCCAAAAGTGGCTAAGAAATTTAGTATCACGATCTGAAACAATAGTATTTGGCACACCATGCAAGCGAATAATTTCACGAAAGAACAAATCAGCAACATTAACAGCATCATCGCTTTTATGACATGGTATAAAGTGTGCCATTTTCGAGAATCTATCCACGACAACAAATATGCTATCCCTCCCCTTCTTTGTTCGAGGTAAACCTAAAACAAAGTCCATAGATATATCCTCCCAAGGAACACTAGGTACAGGCAAAGGCATATATAAACCATGAGGATTGAGTCGTGACTTAGCTTTTTGACATGTAGTGCAGCGAGCAATAAAACGCTCAACATCCCGTCTCATCTTTGGCCAAAAGAAATGTGTAGCAAGTACGTCCTCCGTCTTCTTCATGCCAAAGTCTCCCATTAATCCTCCTCCATGCGCCTCCTGCAACAACAAAAGACGAACGGAGCTAGCTGGAATGCATAGCTTGTTAGCACGAAACACAAATCCATCGTTAACGACAAACTTGTTCCACATTCTTCCTTCTTTACAATTCTGCATTACATCTTTAAAATCAGCATCATGCACATATTGATCTTTGATGGTCTCCAAACCAAATATTTTGAAGTCAAGTTGTGAAAGCATAGTATAGCGACGAGACAATGCATCAGCAATAACATTTTCTTTTCCCTTCTTGTGTTTAATGACATAAGGGAAAGTCTCAATGAATTCAACCCATTTAGCATGTCTACGATTCAGTTTAGCTTGACTCCTAATATGTTTCAAAGATTCATGATCAGAATGTATAACAAATTCTTTGGGCCATAAATAATGTTGCCATGTTTCTAAAGTCCGAACAAGAGCATATAATTCTTTATCATAAGTAGAATAATTCAGACTAGGCCCACTCAATTTTTCAGAAAAGTATGCAACAGGTTTGCCATCTTGTAATAACACACCTCCTAATCCAATTCCACTAGCATCACATTCAAGCTCAAAAGTCTTATTAAAATCAGGAAGTTGGAGTAAAGGAGCATGTGTCAACTTATCTTTCAATACCGTGAAGGCTTCTTCCTGTGCGGTACCCCAAAGAAAAGGCACATCTTTCTTTGTAAGCTCATTGAGAGGTGCAGCAATGGTGCTGAAATCTCTCACAAAACGCCTATAGAATCCAGCGAGGCCAAGAAAACTCCTCACTTGTGTGACCGTTTTGGGCTGCGGCCAACTCTCAATAGCTTCAATCTTGGCTTTATCAACTTCAATTCCCTGTGGAGTAACAACATAGCCAAGAAAAGATACTCGGTCGGTGCAAAAGGTGCACTTCCCAAGGTTACCAAACAAACGTGCATCACGTAGAGCAATAAAAACAGCACGTAAATGTTCCAAATGTTCTTCCAAAGATCTGCTATAAATCAGTATATCATCAAAATAGACTACCACAAATCGTCCAATGAAAGCACGTAAAACTTTGTTCATTAATCTCATGAAAGTACTAGGCGCATTAGTTAACCCAAAAGGCATGACTAACCACTCATATAATCCAAACTTAGTTTTAAATGCTGTTTTCCATTCATCCCCCAATTTCATACGAATTTGATGGTATCCACTACGCAAATCAACTTTGGAGAATATTGTAGAGCCACTCAATTCATCAAGCATATCATCTAGACTAGGAATAGGATGACGATAACGAATAGTAATATTATTAATGCCTCTACAATCAACACACATACGCGATGTACCATCCTTTTTCGGCACTAGAATAATAGGAACAGCACAAGGACTAAGGGATTCGCGTATATAACCTTTGTCGAGAAGCTCTTGTACTTGACGCATAATCTCCTTCGTCTCCTCTGGATTGGTACGGTATGGCGCACGGTTTGGTAGTGAAGCACCGGGAATTAAGTCGATCTGATGCTCAATCCCTCGAATAGGTGGTAATCCCGGTGGCACGTCTTGTGGAAAGACGTCAGCGAACTCCTGCAAAATGTTAGTGATAGCAGGAGGCAAAGAGGAAGGCACGTCCTCGAATGAAAATAATGCCTCTTTGCACACAAAAGCATAGCAAACAGATTTGCTTAAATCTAGCTCATCAATATCAGATTTGGTGGCAAATAAACATGCACTTTTCAATTTAATTTCAAAAGCAACACTAGATGGTTTATTATTAGGCTGCATTTGTTGCTCAAATTCTTTTATCACAATCTGATTTTCACTCTTATTCTTCTCCTGTTTTACTTTATTAGCTCTATTAATATCATCTTTCAAAATGGAATCAGGAGTCATAGGAAGCAAAGTAATATTTTTATCCTTATGAACAAGAGTATAGTGATTGTTTCTACCATGGTGTACAGAATTTTTATCAAATTGCCATGGTCTACCAAGTAATAAGGAACATGCTTGCATAGGTACCACATCACAATCAACATAATCAGCATATGTAGAGATACTAATATGCACACGAACAGTACGTGTTACCTTAACCTTGCTGCTGTTGTTGAACCATTGGATGTAGTAAGGATGTGGATGTGGTCTTGTGGTGAGAGAAAGCTTCTCCACCATCTCCATGCTAGCCAAATTGTTGCAGCTCCCTCCGTCTATGATGACGTGCACAGAACGTTCCTTCACAACTCACTTGGTATGGAACAAATTGTGCCTCTGATTTTGCTCAGCTTGTGTGACCTGCACACTCAAAACACGTTGAGCAACTAAACATTCATACCTGTCAGCGTCTTCAGGAGCCATGTATTGCGTCTCATGATCAGAATCAACTCCACCATGTTCTTCACGTGTAATAAGAGCCAAAGTCTCCTCATCATAGTCACTAGCGGACTCATATCCACCATCCTCAGTAGCAATCATCACACGCTGAGATTTGCATTCTCTCGCAAAATGTCCTCTTCCCTTACAACGACGACAAATAATATCACTTGTGTGCCCTGTTGACGCCATGGAAGAAGAAGAACTCTGTGCAGGCCCGGCAGCTGTGCTCTTGGCAGATAGTGATGGTTGTGCCTGCTTTCTTGTATCACGGCTGGAGGTGGCACCTAAAGGAGGTGATGGTGCAGTGGAAGTAGATGATGCACGTGCTGTCCATGATGAAGGTCGACCTGCAGAAAAGTTAGTTCGCGCCAATGCTTGTCGATCATGCACTTCACGTTCAGCTTTACAAGCAAGATGGAATAAACGAGTGATATTAGTATACTCCTTATAGTCTAGAATGGTCTGAATCTCTCTATTTAATCCACCCAGAAAACGTGCAAGCATAGCTTCATTCTCCTCAACAATACCACATCTAATCATGCCAGTTTGTAATTCCTGATAATATTCTTCTACAGAATTTTTCCCTTGTCTTAAGCACTGTAATTTTTGAAGCAATTCACGTTGATAATATGGTGGAACCCAACGAGTACGCATAGCAGTTTTCAAAGCAGCCCAAGTAGTGGGAATAGGATATAATCTACAATGTTCAGACCACCATACACATGCAAAACTAGTGAAAGCACAAACAGCAGCAGCAACCCGTCTCTCCTCGGGATATTGTAAACATGTAAAACGTTGTTCAGTTTCTAACTCCCAAGTAAGATATATATCAGGAACATATCTACCCTCAAATGGTGGAATATTCAATTTCAGTTTAGGAATATGGACATCATCTCGTACCTGAGGTGGTGGTGCAGGCCTACCATTACGAATATATACCTGAGGTCGACCTGGTGGTGGTGGTGCTGGTGGCTGCACGTAGTGCTGATTTTGATCAACCTCATCCTCATAATCGCCCGCATACTCATCATCCTCCTGGGTACCAGCAGCAGAAGTAGCAGGGGCCAAAGAAGCATCAACAACATGAACAGCAGCACCAGAAGTTTGGCCATCCTCAATAGGAACACGCTTCGCTCGTCCATACTGATTCGAAAGGATGCGTTGTTGTTGTTGTTGTTGGAGAGGTGCGTTAGGTGCAGCGGGTGGTGGTGGTGGAAGACGCGCGAGCAATTCATTAAACTTGTTATCGAGCTTTGTTTCGAACGTCTTCTCCATGCCATCTATCTTCTCCATGGCCTCTTCAAATCTGTTTAGCACATCTTGCACCTGTCCACTCATCATTTGCTGAAATTTATCATGCAAATCCTTATTCGTCATGTTCTCCCAGTCAGTCTCGTCGGCTTGTGATCCTGGCATGGTTAGCAGCAATAGAAACACACAAGAATATGATCCTACAGACTACTAACAAGAGGTGGTGGTGGGTGTCACAAATCCGTCAAGCAAATCTCAAATTCTTACCAGTTCTTACCCAGCAGCAGGCGGTGATCGGCAACCGTTGTAGTCAAAAACTCTCAAAGCTTGGATAGAGCGATTACCAGGGAGAGTCAAACGCACGATGTAGATGTATGTGGAGCTGGGAAGGCTTATAATATGGTAGCAAAAAGGGTCAGCAATAATCAATTCAGAGATGCAAAGTTGAATAAACGCTCAACGACGGTACTGTGCTGGTCCTAGGCTAGACTGTGCTAGAGACGCGAGCCTAGAACACCAACAAAATCACGGCGCGACACGTAAACAAGGGAGGAGCACACTCTGAATTTTTTTTCTCTTCTTTTTTTTTGCACTTTTTTTTTCCTTTTTTTTTGCTCCGCAACAATTTTTTTTCGAAAAAGTCTACAAATGGTCTAAAAACTGCCTAGCCAGAATTTTCCAGACTTAGTTTTTTTTTGAAACTGGAACTATTTTTCTTCTGCGGATGGCTCGGAAGTTGGGGAGTCCTCCGCTGTCACGACTCGGAGTATCCCGTGATCTGGAAATCGAAAACAGAGTAACAAAATACTGGACTCGGAATAGGACTGGTGGCGGAGAGGAATCTGGTGGAACTCGGACTGGTGGCGGTGATGAATCTGGTGGAACTCGGGCTGGTGGCGGATATATGTTGTAGATGGAATCGGATTGGCGTGATGGCGGCGGATATGTGGTGGCGTATATGGACTCGGATTGGCGATGAATATGTGGTGGTGGTATATGGCAGCAGCGATGATGATGATGCGGTGGTGATATATGGCAGCGGCGACGTGACAACCTGTGAACAGAACTCGAAACTCTAAAGGACTAGACGGTAAGACCAGCAACTGGACACGACGATGCAACCGCAAATTCAACAAAGCAAATACAGAAAAGATTATGCAAAGGCTCAGATTGGTTCGGATGGGATGAACTAACCCTAATTTTTTTGGCTTTTTTGTGGACTATAGGTATGAAGAACAGACTCGATCTAAACTATGAAAAACTGTAAAATCTCACCGAGCAACCTGGAAATCTGATACCACTTGATAGAGGCAAAGGTGTCCCGTCTTTCGATGAGATGATGGATTTCGCTTTGGTGGAAGTCGACTTTGACGATCCGACTACGAACGTGCGAGGACGTCGCGCCTTAGCAATCGCTAAACCAACTCCGAGAGGTTATTGACCACGCCGGAGCACGATCAACCTGACCACGAAGGTCTGTTTCCTGCGAGCAAACGAAGAACAAGCAAGAAACTAAGATTGCAATCTGGATATTGCGAATATAAGATGAAAGCTTTATTGATCAAGGTGGGGTTCTGTGACGCCTTTGTCTGGTCGTTGAACACAAACGAAGTACGCGAAGTTGGAGCTTGGCGAACTTTTAATCTAAACAAAACCCAAAGTCTAAACGGCGCCCTAAGGGCTGTATATATGGAGGAAGAGGGGGGGAATTTCGTGGCCCTTGGTGGAGGGGTCCGAAATCAACCCTATCTCTTGTTTCCCCACACATACGGACTCTAAAAATAGCCTATACTTATGTATTTCGAAATTACATGGGCCTGGCCCAATAAAAAGGTGACGCAGCACCTATAATAGCCTCGGGACGAAATTTATGTAGTGGCATCTTGTATATTTCATCCAAGGCTTCATGCACCCATTATGGTGGCTTCAAAGTCCTGAAATCATCACTTGTAACTCCGTTCTTGTTCCCCTTGTGCATGGCATCATCTCCATGCTTGTTCTTGCTCCAATGTTCATCCTTCTCCAAGCTAGGCCCTTCATTTGTAAGCAAAACAAATGTATCCAATTTAGGCAGCATCATATTCTCATGAACATTAGAATCATTACCAAGAAACGAAAGTACCTGATAATTTAATTGGCGTGCGCGAGCTCTAGTAATTGGTCCCGTATATGTAGCAGTAGGGGCTGTGGGTGTAACAATGGTATTGATGTCCTCATCACCACCCTTTGGTGGTTCTCCTGAGTTTCCTAATTTTAATCTGCCAATTCTCAATGTGGGATGAGGCATTGGTGGTTTCATTCCAAATATTAGAGACTAGGTTGGAGAAGTCTTCTCTAAGTAGCCACCACTTCTCCATCTTATAACTACTGCATTTAGGGGCTTGGTTTAAACCAGAGTCCCAAATTAGAGGAACATGGTCGCTCCCACATCTAGGCAAAGCCCTACAGGATGCCATGGGGAAGATCATGTCCATTTTAGTATTAAAAAAATCCTATATATTGTGGACATGATGAGGTCCACCTGGTTATTAACCCAAGTAAATCTTCTGCTAGACAGCTTAATCTCAAGCAAGCTCCAGATTTCAACCCAGGCATTAAAATTTTCACTCCATCTATGGTTAATATTGCCATTACTTTTGTCTTTGGCATATCTCACTAAATTGAAATCTCCCCCTATCAGAGTGGGGAGAGGGTCTTCTAAGAACAAGGAATGCAGTTCAGAGATAAAACTTTCTTTTCCTTTTTCATAGGGAGAACCATATACAGTAATGACTCTAAATGGGCTATCATTGGTTTTCAGTTTCATAACACAACTAATAGAAGAATCTAAAGTGGACCAGGAGATCACATCTAAGATGTCCAGGTCTACCCCCATCAGGATGCCTCCAGCAGAGCCATGGGCTGGCAAGTGATGCCAGGAAAAATTTCTATTACCTACCAGTGATTTTAAATAAGAGTCCGAGAACTCCTCTTTCTTAGTCTCTTGAAAACCTACAATGGAAGCATGGGTTTTAGCCATAATTTCCAAAATCAGAGTTTTCCTACCAGGGGCTGCAATCCCTCTCACATTCCAGAACAGGGCATTCATGATACAAGTCTAGTTCTGGGGTGCTTGCCCCTTCTATTCTTACAAACCAAATACCACAGGTCACTATTGCTATCCTCAAGACTAATATCACTAGGGATTTTCCTGGGGGTAATGAAGTCTGAAGCAGAACCTTCAGTTCTGTCAGGGATCACACCTCCCTCTCTACCTCTATCAGCTACATTATTGGAAGGGTCAGCATCTATATTTTCTTCCAAAATAACATCTATACCTATTTTATTAGCAACAGAAAGGAAACTAGGATTATTGAAAAGTGAGAAGGATTTGCTAGTACCTTCATTGGTGGTTCTTGCATCCTGAGCACTTTTGTATTGTTGAGCTTTCTGAAGTATGGTTCTGGCGTCTCCAGCAACCCTGGCACTCATTCTGGTAGCTTGGACAGGGCCCCAATTTTTAGCATTGTCCCGCGTTTGGATTGGTGGGAAGTTTTCCTCATAACTCTCCATCTCCATTGCTTCCTCCACATTGCTTCCAGGCAGGTGCAAGGGTTCAGTTGGCATGTCATCATCTCCATCTTCAGTGCTAATACCATCATCCTCCCAGCTTTCCATCTCCCTCAGGAGGTTGAAACCATCTCCTAGGTCCCCCCCATCGAGCAGCTTACCAAGCGCACTGCTTTGGAGGTTTTGCAGAGAATCTGGTAGCTTGTTCTTTAGGAGGGTAGTTGGGGTTGAGTGCTCCATCTCTTCTTGGCAGTAATCACTTGATCTCCTGTTCATCCCACTGCTAGAGCTAGTTCTGGATCCATTGTCTGAACTTTTGGAGCTTCTATGGGAGGTTGTATCATCATTGTTCTTGCTATTGTGGTTGTTGTCAGTCCCTCCACTCTGTTGGTCACCTGTGGTTTGCTCTTGGGCTTGTTCCTCCACAGCAGCAGTTGGTGGCTCCACCTCAACTTTGATTTTGTACAGCTTCCCATGGATCCCAAAAATTCTCTCCTTTGGCACCCTAGAGTGGTCTTTACAAGCGATTTTGACTCTGATGGTTTCATAGAAATTCTGGAAATTGTGCTGCCAGTCTACATCCAGCAGTACCCCAAAAGTGGATGTGATCTGGTCCAGCAGAGACCATTCACACCACTTTGGGTTCATGCTTCTTAGTTTGATCCAGACCTTCTGCAGTTCTTCTTCAGCAGTGATCTCCCCTTTCCACACTTCTACTTTCACTATAGAATTCTCTTTAGACAGGCCAAAGCAGGGATATCCAGCCACTTGCTCCACATCTATCTCAGGAGGGAATTTGACTAGGAATGTCCACTCATCTAGAGCATTGATGGGCCAGGGCCAGTTGGTTTTGTAGATACTGGCGAACTCTGTTGCCAGTTCCTGCTTTGAGACCTCCCCTGATTCTACAAACACAATCCCAACATTCTTCAGCCACCCAGTGTGTTGGGCATTCACATCAGGAGCATCCAGGTGGTAAAAGCCGAGCCCCTGAGCGGCACTCCCCACAAACTTCGCCGTTGAGTGAGGCTTTTTCCTGACCGGGCAGTCTTCCACCTTGTGATTGATCATTTTGCAGATAAAGCAGCATTTGGGCTTTGTGCACTTGTCTTTGTGGTGCCCAGGGTCACCACAATTGTAACAAGTGACCCCAGAGTAGGACATCAGGCCCGGGTTGGCAACAATGGCTCTCTGATTAGCATCTTTGCTTTTCTTCTGTTGATTCTTGGGCTGAGATATGATCTGCTACTGGTTACCACCATGAGCTTCACCCTGATTCCCCCCTGGCCCGCTCGACTGCCCTTGAGACTGCTGCGGTGGGGCGAACCATCACTGCTGAGGCCCTCCCCATGGCGGGGGGAAAGGACCTGGGAAAGCCCATGGCGGCGGCGGGCCCTGGTATCCGAAACCAAAGAACGGCTGCTGCTGCTGCTGCACCCCGCTCCCTTGGTTGATCTGCTGGTGTTCGGGAGGCCAATTTCCAGCTTGATCTCCCCTACCGCCTCTGTTCTTGGCTCTGCCGCGCCCGCGCCCTCCGTCTGCCATGAGATCAGGGTCGGGGTTGGTAGCTTCTTCCCCCCCTAGCTTCTTCCCCCCCTAACCCACCTTTTATAGGCTCCCATAGCTGACTGTACCGCCCTTCCGCCTCGTCAAGGTGATCATCTGGCAGCCTGGAGGGTGAGTTGGCTGCTGCGTCAGCCACGCGGCCTTTTTGAATCCTGCTGTTTCTCTCCGATGTCACGAATCTGAACCCGCCAGAGGCCTCCATGATCAGAAGCGCCCCTGATTTCTGCTTCGATCCAAAATTGGTCACTGTTGCGCTATCAGGCTCACGGCGATTGTGATGCTCTCTTGCAATTGCAATCTCCAGAAAGCTTGCCAACGGATTCGCCTCTCTCTCCGCGGCGATTCTTGTGCTGCCATTGCCCAGGTGATCACTGCCCTCGCCGGTGTCGATCTGTTTGTTAGTATCAAGGACCTCTCGTGATCCGTGGCAAATGTCAGGATTCTGGTGACCAGCTTCGGTTCTGATTCGCTGCCTCTCCTTGGGATCCTCATCGATGCTGTCACTGACTGCATCACCTCCGCAATCTCTTCCTCCTCGCTGATCTGAGGTTGGATAAACGCAGGCTCTCGAGGGTCTCTCATGGCGAATGGGTGTGGACGGGGGCATGGGTTCACTCTGCTTGTGCACCTCCCTCCAGGCCCCCTCCACCGAGAATATGCATTTGGCCTGCGCACTGTTCATGATGAGGACATCAATACCATTGTTACACCCACAGCCCCTACTGCTACATATACTGGACCAATTACTAGAGCTCGCGCACGCCAATTAAATTATCAGGTACTTTCGTTTCTTGGTAATGATTCTAATGTTCATGAGAATATGATGCTGCCTAAATTGGATACATTTGTTTTGCTTACAAATGAAGGGCCTAGCTTGGAGAAGGATGGACATTGGAGCAAGAGCAAGCATGGAGATGATGCCATGCGCAAGGGGAACCAGAACGGAGTTACAAGTGATGATTTCAGGACTTTGAAGCCACCATAAGAGTGCATGAAGCCTTGGACGAAATATACAAGATGCCACTTCATAAATTTCGTCCAGAGGCTATTATAGGTGCTGCGTCACCTTATTATTGGGCCAGGCCCATGTAATTTCGAAATACATAAGTATAGGCTATTTTTAGAGTCCGTATGTGTGGGGAAACAAGAGATAGGGTTGATTTCGGACCCCTCCACCAAGGGCCACGAAATTCCCCCCCCCCCCTCTTCCTCCATATATACAGCCCTTAGGGCGTCGTTTAGACTTTGGGTTTTGTTTAGATTAAAAGTTCGCCATAGCTGCAACTTCGCGTACTTCGTTTGTGTTCAACGACCAGACAAAGGCGTCACAGAACCCCACCTTGATCAATAAAGCTTTCATCTTATATTCGCAATATCCAGATTGCAATCTTAGTTTCTTGCTTGTTCTTCGTTTGCTCGCAGGAAACAGACCCTCGTGGTCAGGTTGATCGTGCTCCGGCGTGGTCAATAACCTCTCGGAGTTGGTTTAGCGATTGCTAAGGCGCGACGTCCTCGCACGTTCGTAGTCGGATCGTCAAAGTCGACTTCCACCAAAGCGATTTCCATCATCTCATCGAAAGACGGGACACCTTTGCCTCTATCAAGTGGTATCAGATTTCCAGGTTGCTCGGTGAGATTTTCCAGTTTTTCGTAGTTTAGATCGAGTCTGTTCTTCATACCTATAGTCCACGAAAAAGCCACAAAAAAAATTAGGGTTAGTTCATCATATCCGAACCAATCTGAGCCTTTGCATAATCTTTTTAGGGTTTTGCTTTGTTGAATTTGCGGTTGCATCGTCGGTCTAGTTGCTGGTCTTAGAGTCTAGTCTTTTAGAGTTTCGAGTTCTGGTCATAAGTTGTCACGCCGCCGCCGCACCATCATCATCGCCCCTGCCATCTACCACCACCACTCCGAATCCATATCCATATACCACCACCAATCCGTGTCCATATACCACCACCGATCCATATGCATATACTACCACCGCTACCACCACCGCTGCCATATACCACAACCATATATCCACCACCAATCCGAGTTCCTTGCTTATTGGGTTTGTTTTCGGGATCCATCTAGTTTCCGATTCGTGTTTCCTTGCCGGAGTAGGTTTCGGAGGAAACCACGCTCCGTTTAGGCCCAAAATTTTTCGAAAACGCATTTTTCGAAAAAATTTCTGGCTATCTTATTTTTAGGTGTTTCTGAGTGTTTTGAGACAGGTGCCATTATAGGAAGTTTTTTTTGACCCGTTTCCAGTTTTTGGGTCCGGGCAGTCGAAAAAACGAAAAAAAAATTGGTCGAAAAAATTTTGTGCCCATCCTGTCAGTTTGACCTAGGAAGCGTTTTGAGACACTCGCCATTACAGTGATTTTTCGCAAAAAAAAAAAAAAAGAGCAGCGCAAAAAAAAAGAGCAGCGCAAAAAAAAAAAAAAAGAGCAGCGCAAAAAAAAAAAGAGCGAAAAAAAAACCAGAGTGTGCTTTTCCCTTGTTTACGTGCAGCGCAGTGATTTTGTTAGTGTTCTAGGCTCGCGTCTCTAGCACAGTCTAGCCTAGGACCAGCACAGTACCGTCGTTGAGCGTTTATTCAACTTTGCATCTCTGAATTGATTATTGCTGACCCTTTTTGCTACCATATTATAAGCCTTCCCAGCTCCACATACATCTACGTCGTGCGTTTGACTCTCCCTGGTAATCGCTCTATCCAAGCTTTGAGAGTTTTTGACTACAACGGTTGCCGATCACCGCCTGCTGCTGGGTAAGAACTGGTAAGAATTTGAGATTTGCTTGACGGATTTGTGACACCCACCACCACCTCTTGTTAGTAGTCTGTAGGATCATATTCTTGTGTGTTTCTATTGCTGCTAACCATGCCAGGATCACAAGCCGACGAGACTGACTGGGAGAACATGACGAATAAGGATTTGCATGATAAATTTCAGCAAATGATGAGTGGACAGGTGCAAGATGTGCTAAACAGATTTGAAGAGGCCATGGAGAAGATAGATGGCATGGAGAAGACGTTCGAAACAAAGCTCGATAACAAGTTTAATGAATTGCTCGCGCGTCTTCCACCACCACCACCCGCTGCACCTAACGCACCTCTCCAACGACAACAACAACAACAACGCATCCTTTCGAATCAGTATGGACGAGCGAAGCGTGTTCCTATTGAGGATGGCCAAACTTCTGGTGCTGCTGTTCATGTTGTTGATGCTTCTTTGGCCCCTGCTACTGCTGCTGCTGGTACCTAGGAGGATGATGAGTATGTGGGCGATTATGAGGATGAGGTTGATCAAAATCAGCACTACGTGCAGCCACCAGCACCACCACCACCAGGTCGACCTCAGGTATATATTCGTAATGGTAGGCCTGCACCACCACCTCAGGTACGAGATGATGTCCATATTCCTAAACTGAAATTGAATATTCCACCATTTGAGGGTAGATATGTTCCTGATATATATCTTACTTGGGAGTTAGAAACTGAACAACGTTTTACATGTTTACAATATCCCGAGGAGAGACGGGTTGCTGCTGCTGTTTGTGCTTTCACTAGTTTTGCATGTGTATGGTGGTCTGAACATTGTAGATTATATCCTATTCCCGCTACTTGGGCTGCTTTGAAAACTGCTATGCGTACTCGTTGGGTTCCACCATATTATCAACGTGAATTGCTTCAAAAATTACAGCGCTTAAGACAAGGAAAAAATTCTGTAGAAGAATATTATCAGGAATTACAAACTGGCATGATTAGATGTGGTATTGTTGAGGAGAATGAAGCTATGCTTGCACGTTTTCTGGGTGGATTAAATAGAGAGATTCAGACCATTCTAGATTATAAGGAGTATACTAATATCACTCGTTTATTCCATCTTGCTTGTAAAGCTGAACGTGAAGTGCAGGATCGACAGGCATTGGCGCGGACTAACTTTTCTGCAGGTCGACCTTCATCATGGACACCACGTGCATCATCTACTTCCACACATTCTGCTACACCGGCGCCTCCGTCGGCTGCCACCTCCAACCGTGATACAATAAAGCAGGCACAATCACCACTATCTGCCAAGAGCACATCTTCTGGGCCTGCAAAGAGCTCTTCTTCATCCATGGCATCAACAGGGCAAACACATGATATTATTTGTCGACGTTGCAAGGGTGGAGGTCATTATGTGAGAGAATGCCCCTCTAAGCGTGTGATGATTGTTACTGAAGATGGTGGATATGAGTCCGCTAGTGACTATGATGAGGAGACTGGCTCTTATTACACATGAAGAACATGGTGGAGATGATTCTGATCATGAGACGCAATACATGGCTCCTGAAGATGCTGACAGGTATGAATGTTTAGTTGCACAACGTGTTTTGAGTGTGCAGGTCACACAAGCTGAGCAAAATCAGAGGCACAATTTGTTCCATACCAAGGGAGTTGTGAAGGAACGTTCTGTGCGCGTCATCATAGACGGAGGTAGCTGCAACAACTTGGCTAGCATGGAGATGGTGGAGAAGCTTTCTCTCACCACAAGACCACATCCACATCCTTACTACATCCAATGGTTCAACAACAGCGGCAAGGTTAAGGTAACACGTACTGTTCGTGTGCATTTTAGTATCTCTACATATGCTGATTATGTTGATTGTGATGTGGTACCTATGCAAGCATGTTCCTTATTACTTGGTAGACCATGGCAATTTGATAAAAATGCTGTACACCATGGTAGAAACAATCATTATACTCTTGTTCATAAGGATAAAAATATTACTTTGCTTCCTATGACTCCTGATTCTATTTTGAAAGATGATATTAATAGAGCTAATAAAGCAAAACAGGAGAAGAATAAGAGTGAAAATCAGATTGTGGCAAAAGAATTTGAGCAACAAATGCAGCCTAATAATAAACCATCTAGTGTTGCTTCTGAAATTAAATTGAAAAGTGCATGTTTATTTGCCACCAAATCTGATATTGATGAGCTAGATTTCAGCAAATCTGTTTGCTATGCTTTTGTGTGCAAAGAGGCATTATTTTCATTCGAGGACGTGCCTTCCTCTTTGCCCCCTGCTGTCACTAACATTATGCAGGAGTTCGCTGACGTCTTTCCACAAGACGTGCCACCGGGATTACCACCCATTCGAGGGATTGAGCATCAAATTGACTTAATTCTCGGTGCATCGCTACCCAACCGTGCACCATACCGTACCAATCCAGAGGAGACGAAGGAGATTATGCGTCAAGTACAGGAGCTACTCGACAAAGGTTATATACGCGAATCTCTTAGTCCTTGTGCTGTTCCTATTATCCTAGTGCCTAAAAAGGATGGTACGTCACGTATGTGTGTTGATTGTAGAGGCATTAATAATATTACTATTCGTTATCGTCATCCTATTCCTAGGCTAGATGATATGCTTGATGAATTGAGTGGCTCTACAATATTCTCCAAAGTTGATTTGCGTAGTGGATACCATCAAATTCGTATGAAATTGGGTGATGAATGGAAAACAGCATTTAAAACTAAGTTTGGTTTATATGAGTGGTTAGTCATGCCTTTTGGGTTAACTAATGCACCTAGTACTTTCATGAGGTTAATGAACGAAGTTTTACGTGCTTTCATTGGACGATTTGTGGTAGTCTATTTTGATGATATACTGATTTATAGCAAATCTTTGGAAGAACATTTGGAACATTTACGTGCTGTTTTTATTGCTCTACGTGATGCACGTTTGTTTGGTAACCTTGGGAAGTGCACCTTTTGCACCGACCGAGTATCTTTTCTTGGCTATGTTGTTACTCCACAGGGAATTGAAGTTGATAAAGCCAAGATTGAAGCTATTGAGAGTTGGCCGCAGCCCAAAACGGTCACACAAATGAGGAGTTTTCTTGGCCTCGCTGGATTCTATAGGCGTTTTGTGAGAGATTTCAGCACCATTGCTGCACCTCTCAATGAGCTTACAAAGAAAGATGTGCCTTTTATTTGGGGTACCGCACAGGAAGAAGCCTTCACGGTATTGAAAGATAAGTTGACACATGCTCCTTTACTCCAACTTCCTGATTTTAATAAGACTTTTGAGCTTGAATGTGATGCTAGTGGAATTGGATTAGGAGGTGTGTTATTACAAGATGGCAAACCCGTTGCATACTTTTCTGAAAAATTGAGTGGGCCTAGTCTGAATTATTCTACTTATGATAAAGAATTATATGCTCTTGTTCGGACTTTAGAAACATGGCAACATTATTTATGGCCCAAAGAATTTGTTATACATTCTGATCATGAATCTTTGAAACATATTAAAAGTCAAGCTAAACTGAATCGTAGACATGCTAAATGGGTTGAATTTATTGAGACTTTCCCTTATGTCATTAAACACAAGAAGGGAAAAGAAAATGTTATTGCTGATGCATTGTCTCGTCGCTATACTATGCTTTCACAACTTGACTTCAAAATATTTGGTTTGGAGACCATCAAAGATCAATATGTGCATGATGCTGATTTTAAAGATGTAATGCAGAATTGTAAAGAAGGAAGAATGTGGAACAAGTTTGTCGTTAACGATGGATTTGTGTTTCGTGCTAACAAGCTATGCATTCCAGCTAGCTCCGTTCGTCTTTTGTTGTTGCAGGAGGCGCATGGAGGAGGATTAATGGGACACTTTGGCGTGAAGAAGACAGAGGACGTACTTGCTACACATTTCTTTTGGCCAAAGATGAGACGGGATGTTGAGCGTTTTATTGCTCGCTGCACTACATGTCAAAAAGCTAAGTCACGACTCAATCCTCATGGTTTATATATGCCTTTGCCTGTACCTAGTGTTCCTTGGGAGGATATATCTATGGACTTTGTTTTAGGTTTACCTCGAACAAAGAAGGGGAGGGATAGCATATTTGTTGTCGTGGATAGATTCTCGAAAATGGCACACTTTATACCATGTCATAAAAGCGATGATGCTGTTAATGTTGCTGATTTGTTCTTTCGTGAAATTATTCGCTTGCATGGTGTGCCAAATACTATTGTTTCAGATCGTGATACTAAATTTCTTAGCCACTTTTGGAGATGTTTATGGGCTAAGTTGGGGACTAAACTGCTTTTTAGTACTACTTGTCACCCCTAAACTGATGGACAAACTGAAGTAGTCAATAGAACATTGTCTACTATGCTTAGGGCTGTTTTGAAGAATAATAAGAAAATGTGGGAGGAATGCTTGCCTCATATTGAATTTGCTTATAATCGTTCATTGCATTCTACTACTAAGATGTGCCCTTTTGAAGTTGTGTATGGTTTCCTACCTCGTGCACCTATTGATTTGTTGCCTCTTCCATCTTCGGAGAAGGTTAATTTTGATGCTAAAGAACGTGCTGAATTGATTTTAAAAATGCATGAGTTAACTAAGGAAAACATTGAGCGTATGAATGCTAAATATAAACTTGCTGGAGATAAGGGTAGAAAACATGTTGTGTTTGCACCTGGAGATCTTGTTTGGTTACATTTGCGTAAGGATAGATTTCCTGATTTGCGCAAATCAAAGCTAATGCCACGTGCTGATGGCCCCTTTAAGGTGTTAGAGAAAATAAATGATAATGCATATAAACTTGAGCTGCCTGCAGATTTTGGGGTTAGTCCCACTTTTAACATTGCAGATTTGAAACCGTATTTGGGCGAGGAAGATGAGCTTCCGTCGAGGACGACTTCATTTCAAGAAGGGGAGGATGATGAGGACATCAATACCATTGTTACACCCACAGCCCCTACTGCTACATATACTGGACCAATTACTAGAGCTCGCGCACGCCAATTAAATTATCAGGTACTTTCGTTTCTTGGTAATGATTCTAATGTTCATGAGAATATGATGCTGCCTAAATTGGATACATTTGTTTTGCTTACAAATGAAGGGCCTAGCTTGGAGAAGGATGGACATTGGAGCAAGAGCAAGCATGGAGATGATGCCATGCGCAAGGGGAACCAGAACGGAGTTACAAGTGATGATTTCAGGACTTTGAAGCCACCATAAGAGTGCATGAAGCCTTGGACGAAATATACAAGATGCCACTTCATAAATTTCGTCCAGAGGCTATTATAGGTGCTGCGTCACCTTATTATTGGGCCAGGCCCATGTAATTTCGAAATACATAAGTATAGGCTATTTTTAGAGTCCGTATGTGTGGGGAAACAAGAGATAGGGTTGATTTCGGACCCCTCCACCAAGGGCCACGAAATTCCCCCCCCTCTTCCTCCATATATACAGCCCTTAGGGCGTCGTTTAGACTTTGGGTTTTGTTTAGATTAAAAGTTCGCCATAGCTGCAACTTCGCGTACTTCGTTTGTGTTCAACGACCAGACAAAGGCGTCACAGAACCCCACCTTGATCAATAAAGCTTTCATCTTATATTCGCAATATCCAGATTGCAATCTTAGTTTCTTGCTTGTTCTTCGTTTGCTCGCAGGAAACAGACCCTCGTGGTCAGGTTGATCGTGCTCCGGCGTGGTCAATAACCTCTCGGAGTTGGTTTAGCGATTGCTAAGGCGCGACGTCCTCGCACGTTCGTAGTCGGATCGTCAAAGTCGACTTCCACCAAAGCGATTTCCATCATCTCATCGAAAGACGGGACACCTTTGCCTCTATCAGTTCACTCCAGCTCCGACACCACAGTTCTCATGTGCGGCACAGTACCTGTCCTCCGTGACCGCAGAAACCAGAGCATTGATGTTCAGGGGCTGTAGTCGCCACAGTCCCGACCTGGTGTCGGAGACAGGTAAGGCCATGGATCCACATCCTCCGAGTCTGAAGGGGGGCTTGAAGGCAGGTGCCTGAGGATCCCTTCCCAGTGCGCCCTGCGGCGAGCGTCGCTACTGCACTTCGCTTCTGCCTTCGCCCAAATCACGAACGCTTCTGGCTGCTCTCTCGGACTGGGCATCCGGGTCTTCTCCTCCCTTGAGCCTTCGAAGTAGATCCTCCGAGCGAGGTTGAGCAGCTCTCGGTCCGCCTGGATCTGGCATGTCTGGGCGTACCTCAATTTGCAGAGCTTTTGGAACGGATCCAGACTCGTCGCCGCCGCGAGATTCGCCTCCCTCCACTCCTTCACGCACTGCATCCACGAGTCGGTGTCGTCGTGGATCCGCATCGCCCTCTTCGTCCACCTCTGCATCCTTGTCGCCTAAAGCATCACGGGGGAGACCGATCCAATCCGACGCAGCTTCATTGGGAAAGCCTGGTAAACAAATGGCAGAGGCATTTGAATCACCGTCGAGCCCTGCGGGATCCCGGGAGGGAGGGACCCGGGGGGCGAGCCAGTGGATCTGGTCTGGCGAGGCATGGGGGCGTCGAGCGGTGGTCGCGGGGGCGGTGGGGGGCGAGCCATCGGCGGTGGCGGCGGTGGGGGTAGGTGGGGAGGGGGGAGGGGAAGCGATGTCGCAGGAGCGGGCATGGGGCATTCCGGGTTTGCCATTCATCAATCTGCTTTTATTTCCGCAAGATGGAATAAATGAGTGATATTAGTATACTCCTTATACTCTAGAATGGTCTGAATCTCTCTATTTAATCCACCTATAAAACGTGCAAGCATAGCTTCATTCTCCTCAACAATACCACATCTAATCATCCCAGTTTGTAATTCCTGATAATATTCTTCTACAGAATTTTTTCCTTGTCTTAAACGCTGCAATTTTTGAACCAATTCACGTTGATAATATGGTGGAACCCAACGAGTACGCATAGCAGTTTTCAAAGCAGCCCAAGTAGTTGGAATAGGATATAATCTACAATGTTCAGACCACCATACACATGCAAAACTAGTGAAAGCACAAACGGCAGCAGCAACACGTCTCTCCTCGGGATATTGTAAACATGTAAAACGTTGTTCAGTTTCTAACTCCCAAGTAAGATATATATCAGGAACATATCTACCCTCAAATGGTGGAATATTCAATTTTAGTTTCGGAATATGGTCATTATCTCGTACCTGAGGTGGTGGTGCAGGCCTACCGTTGCGAAAATATACCTGAGGTCGACCTGCTGGTGGTAGTGCTGGTGGCTGCACGTAGTTCTGATTTTGATCAACCTCATCCTCGTAATAGTCCTCCACCTCTGCAGTAACAGCAGGAGCTACAGAAGCACCAACAGCAGTAGCAGCGGCACTAGAATTTTGTCCTGGCTCAATAGGAACACGTTGTGCTCGCCCTACTATATCGCGGCGTAGAGCTGGTTATGGGAAACATTTGAGTAATTCATCGAACTTGGCGTCCAACTTGGTGTCAATTGACTTCTCAATGTCATCCATCTTCTCCATTGCCTTTCCAAAGCTAGCCATCACGTCTTCCACCTGTTGACCCAACATTTGATGAAACTTATCATGAAGCTCCTTGTTCGTCATGTTCTCCCAGTCAATCTCGTCGACTTGTGTTCCTGCCATAGTTAGCAGCAATAGAAACAGACAAGAATATGATCCTACAGACTACTAGAATATGGTGGTGGTGGGGTGTCAGAAATCAGTCAAGCGAATCTCAAATTCTTACCAGTTCTTACCCAGCAGCAGGTGGTGATCGGCAACCGTTGTAGTCAAAACTCTCAAAGCTTGGATAGAGCGATTACCAGGGATAGTCAAACGCACGACGTAGATGTATGTGGAGCTGGGAAGGCTTATAATATGGTAGCAAAAAGGGTCAGCAATAATCAGTTCAGAGATGCAAAGTTGAATAAACACTCAACAACGGTACTGTGCTGGTCCTAGGCTAGACCGTGCTAGAGACGTGAGCCTAGAACACTTACAAAATCACGGCGCGGCACGTAATCAAGGGAGGAGCACACTCTGAATTTTTTTTCTCTTTATTTTTCACTTTTTTGCACTTTTTTTCCTCTTTTTTTCGAAAAAGTCTACAAATGGTCTAAAAACTGCCTAGCCAGAATTTTCCAAACTTAGTTCTTTTTTGAAACTGGAACTATTTTTCTTCTGCGGGTAGCACGACAATTTGGGAGTCCTACTCTGTCACGACTCGGAGTATCGCGTGATCTGGAACTCGGAAATAAAGGAAGAAATACTGGACTCAGACTAGGACTGGTGGCGGAGATGAATCTGATGGAACTCGGACTGGTGATGATGGTATATGATGGGAAAATATGGCAGCGGTGGTGGTATATGGATACGGATTGGTGATGGTATATGGATACGGATCGGTGGCATATAAGCGGTGGTGGTAGATGGAAGGGGCGATGATGATAGTGCGGCGGCGGCGTGACAACTTATGACTATAACTCAAAACTCTAAAAGACTAGACGCTAAGACCAGCAACTTGACACGACGATGCAACCGCAAATTCAACAAAGCAAAATACTGAAAAGACTATGCAAAGGCTCAGACTGGTTCAGATATGATGACCTAACCCTAATTTTTTTGTGGCTTTTTCGTGGACTATAGGTATGAAGAACAGACTCGATCTAAACTATGAAAAACTGTAAAATCTCACCGAGCAACCTGGAAATCTGATACCACTTGATAGAGGCAAAGGTGTCCCGTCTTTCAATGAGATGATGGATATCGCTTTGGGTGGAAGTCGACTTTGACGATCCGACTACTAACGTGCAAGGACGTCGCGCCTTAGCAATCGCTAAACCAACTTTGAGAGGTTATTGACCACGCCGGAGCACGATCAACCTGACCACGAGGGTCTGTTTCCTGCGAGCAAACGAAGAACAAGCAAGAAATTGGGATTGCAATCTGGATATTGCGAATATAAGATGAAAGCTTTATTGATCAAGGTGGGGTTCTGTGACGCCTTTGTCTGGTCGTTGAACACAAACGAAGTACGCGAAGTTGCAGCTATGGTGAACTTTTAATCTAAACAAAACCCAAAGTCTAAACGGTGCCCTAAGGGCTGTATATATGGAGGAAGAGGGGGGGGGGGGGGAATTTCGTGGCCCTTGGTGGAGGGGTCCAAAATCAACCCTATCTCTTGTTTCCCCACACATACTGACTCTAAAAATAGCCTATACTTATGTATTTCGAAATTACATGGGCCTGGCCCAATAATAAGGTGAAGCAGCACCTAGAATAGCCTCGGGACGAAATTTACGAAGTGGCATCTTGTATCTTTTGTCCAAGGCTTCATGCACCCATTATGGTGGCTTCAAAGTCCTGAAATCATCACTTGTAACTCCGTTACTGTTCCCCTTGCGCATGCCATCATCTCCATGCTTGTTCGTGCTCCAATGTCCATCCTTCTCCAAGCTAGGCCCTTCATTTGTAAGCAAAACAAATGTATCCAATTTAGGCAGTATCATATTCTCATGAACATTAGAATCATTACCAAGAAACGAAAGTACCTGATAATTTAATTGGCGGACGCGTGCTCTAGTAATTGGTCCAGTATATGTAGCAGTAGGGGCTGTGGGTGTAACGATGGTATTGATGTCCTCATCAATCCCCGTGTCCTCCTTGTAATCACTCCCCTTATACTTTTCTCTAGTCCATACTTTGTCACTGATAACATTATTTGGCACTACTTAGGTGAAATTGCATAACTAAGATGGAAGGAAAGGGACAATATGACCAGACTCAACGAAATACATCCAGATGGTGTAAGTGTGTCGGAAATGGCCTTTTATTAATTACATTTGTTACGTGTACTGCGGCTATCACCTGAATATTGTGGACCAATTTCTTTTCATTAAGTTTATTGTTCACTAGGTATGTGCGTAGTTCTCTTGCACATATTTTGGAATGCATGTGTGTGTATTTCTAATTTTGAGATGGTGATGCCAATATTTGTTTCATAGTGGGCTGACCTGACTACAATTGTTAGGCCTCATTTTTCACTAGATGCATTTTTAGACCTCCTTGCGGGAAAAACTATAAACAAAGAAGCACTAAGGCTAGGCAGTATGTGTACTCAGCGCACATTTCAAGTGAAGTCCTTGGTAGTAAAGCTACCAGATAAGTCTGGTTCTTGCTACTTTAGCTTGGACCTTTTCCTTTTTCAGCTATATTTGGTATTGCATTATTGTTCCCAATAGCCTGTCTCGCGTTGGAGCTACTGCATCTGTTAGCTTGATGATAGGATCATATCCTATTATTTTTAGCTTATCCATTTAAAACAACCTTAATGCCATCTAACCTCTTAGGTAATTGTAATTCTTTCCATTTAGTTCAATTGAGTACCGTTGTCTTGTTTATTTTCAGGTGTGAAGGAGTTGGGCGCAAGGTTTCTTCACCGGAGCAGCGACATGTTTTCGTATTCAACTCTACATCTAAGCCCCTCTTTTGTGAAGCTCTAATAATGTGATCAAACATTGCTGTCATGCCATGGGGTAGGAAAAATATGTACAAATGATTATTCCAATTGATTAAACCATGTGAGAAGAAAATAAAGTTCGAGATGAATTTAAAGATGGCCATGTTTGATGGGCTTACATTGCTGGCCTACAACATACTTCAGTAGGTCTTGTGTAAATGCAACTTTTACTACGCTAGCTTTGTGTAAATGAGTTGCTCACTTTTGCTTCCATGTGCATATTCATGCAAATTTTGTAGTCACGGGTGGTTTAATTTTCTCTATTAGTGTGCTTATGTTATCAATTTTCGTGTATCATGACAAAATGATTAATTGTGCACATAGGATATCATTTTTTGATATTTGTTATAATTGCTTGAGGTTCTCACACACCACAAATTAGGAGTCGATGATGCTGCCATAGTCTCACTAAACATTCATCCTTTTGACGTATATGGACAAACTACATATCTACAAACAAATAATCAAGAAGCTGAATAAAATGGCACAACAAAGCGCGTGTTTGCCTAGTCTATATTAATTATGCTAGATATAAGTGCTTCATGCATGGCCATTCTTGTATTATTTTAATTATCTAGATTATTCCAGTAATGTTTGAAGTATAGCATTTGCTTTACCTGTTTGGTTCTGTTAGTTTAGTTTAGTACAATGTTAAAAAGAGCAAGCTTTATGATTTCGTAACATAGTTGCTCATTAATTTACTTCTTATGAACATTGCACATTTAAGCATGATCTTTTGAACTTGCATAATATATATTGCTCAGTCTGTACCTTTTATGCTTAAATTTAGTGTTTCACCTTGATATGCCTATGCCAATTGCACATAATTAGAGTAAAAAATAGACGCAAATATTGTACTTACATACAGTTGTCATAATTATAATGCTAATGAGAAGCAAATTACTAATTCATTTAGTATTGACAACAATAGTCGGGAACCATGACCACCAGCATGCAGCATGGGCAATGGGTGGAGAACGGATGGCTACCTCGCTGGGAACCATGGTTGCGCACATGCAGCAGAAAGCGAATAGTGGATGGAAATGCTACCTCACTAGGAACCAGGGCCACACCTTGTAGTGGGCAATTGATGGTGAATGGAAGGCTACCTCGCGGGGTACCTCAACTAGGTACATTTTTTGTTTCAGTATTAATTAACTCACATGCTATTGCATAAGAACAGTTTCTAAAAGTATCACTTTACAAGGTTGTCGGCCTATGTTTTAACACGAAATTGTTGTTGTATATATGATGTCATGGTTTCCTTTTTTATCCATGGTTATGTAGCTCTTAATCATGAAAATCTAGAGAGGTTGCGAAAGAGGTTGTCTTTTCTTCAGTCAATGCTTACGTAATAGGCTATAAAATAAGCTACTAGGTTCTAGGATATCTATTTTAGATGGTCAATGCCTTCATTGTTGATAAAACTACAAGCATAGGAACATAATTCTATAAAGTACCATATGAGCCAACTATAACTTGGGTAGAAACTATATTGTGAACTATGATATCATGATGATTTATTTATCGAATCTATGTTAATCCAGATATGAGCTTTGAACAACTTGACCCGATTCCACTTTCTTGACAATTTTTGTGAAAATTTCAGGGACTTAGCCAACTGGTGCACATGGACATCATGACTTTGCAGCATTTATGGACCAACCAACTTGTAATCATGGATCTGATGTGTCTTCTAGACTGTTTGGTGCTTCGGGTATTTTGGAGCTTGCACTTTGTGCATGTGGATACAAACTTCTGTGTTCTGGACCATCTAGTTGAAATCTCTCATACCAGCAAATAGTGCTCAACCTTTTGTGACTTGTGTATCTGGGTGATTGTTAAGATGGTGAAAACTATGTTGTGCAAGATTGATGTGTTTGTCAACTTGTGTTCAATGTATATGTATGTTTGTGAACATATTTTCATTGTTGTATAGTATCTGTTCATCTTGAACCTTCTTGTCGATGAGAGGATAGTAATTGAATTTGTTTAGATCTTGTATATATAGATAATAATTGAATATGTTTAGAGCTTGTATATATATGTTGTTTTGGCAGCACATCACATTACCAACAATTTATCTGTTGGCAAAGGCAATATCTGTTAGTGTAGGTAGGGTGTATGTTTATAGACTATCTGTTGGCATAGATATGGTGTACGTGGCTAATAAAGTGTGGTGTATGTGGACAGGCTATCTGTCGATATATGTAGGGTGTATGTTGTCTAATAAAGTGTTGGCGTAGGTAGAGTGTATGTGGACATACCATCTGTCGGCGTAGGTAGGGTATATGCCGACAGAAAATGTGTCGGGAAGTAAATAACAGTCGGCAATACCTTTGCCCACAGCAAGTCCTGCGACTCTCTCATCTTTTGTTAGCATTGGTGTTTGTCGGATATAGGATTCCGGCAAAACCCTAAAGGTTCGGACTCTGGGGTGCGCGCGAAGATCTTCTCCCTACCGAAACACGCCCACAACCTCGCAGCGATTCTAAGCAAGATTGATGAACAACACAAGAGACACGAGGTTTATACTAGTTCGGGCCACCGTTGTGGTGTAATACCCTAATCCAGTGTGTGGTGTGGTGGATTGTCTCTTGGGCTGATGATGAACAGTATAGAGGAAGAACAGCCTCGCGAGGAGAGGTGTTCTTGTGGTGGTGTGCTTGAGGAGGAATCGCTTCGTCTCTCTTGGCTCTAGATGAGATTCTCCATCCCTTCTACTGCGGTGGCTAGCTCTATTTATAGAGGCCCTGATACTCTTCCCAAATATTGAGCGGGAAGGGAGCCAACAATGGCCATTTCGAAAGGGGATAGCTAGTACAAGCTATACTGACTAAAGGTGGTCTTTGACTGCCAAAGGTACTGGTGATGACACCGTCTTGGGCTCCATGGTGACCTTCGTCCTACCATCCTGCTTGTCTTGGTCTCGTTGCACCGATATGGAAACCTTTGCCTGATGCCTCGGTACTCCGCGCCTGCGCTTGCCCCCTTCACACCAAAGAGGAAACAAGGACACTGCGCAGGCTGGCGCCCGCCTGGTCTTGATCGTCATGGCTTGCGTCATGAGCACCTCGCGAGGCACCCCTTGCCTTGATCTCTCTGCCTCCTCGCGAGCCTGCCTGGTGAGGCCGCCCCTAAGGAGGCCTTGCGTCGTACGCCCCGCGAGGCTTGGCCCCTCCCGAGGGTCTTGAACTTGGGTTGATGAAGACGGGTCGTACTGGGCCACTTGCTGAGCCACGCTGCAGGCCGTAGGCAGGCAAGTCGGCGGACCCCCTTTCCCAGAACGCCGACAGTAGCCCCCGGGCCAAAGGCTTGCTCGGACTTGGCTTAGCAGCGAAGCCAAAGGGCAAGTGCGGAGCGCCGCGGGCCCCAACAGCCTGCGGCCTTGGTCGTGGCGTGGCGGTTGATTGGACGTGGGCGTCTCCGCTTCCCCACGCCGCCTCGGCAACTGCCGATTTGACGAGTCCCTGCTACATGCAAAAAGAGTCATGATTACCTGCGATCGTGGAGGTCGATGGTTGGCCTCCCTTGGGTTGTAAGTAAGGAGGGGCGAGAGCCCCCGATGTCCATCTCCCCTTGCTCCACCTGCTTCTTCTCCCTTGCTCCACCTCCATTCTCGACGTCAATGGCTCCGATCGACAGATTCTCAACCGAAGAGAAGGGGAAGGTCCCCCGGGAGGGGCCTGACCCGCTCCCGCCAAAGAAATGTCCGGTCTCATGCCACCATGACGAGGTTGTGAGGCCGGAGACGATGAGGCCTTGGTGCGAGAGGTCACCTCCTGGGTTCCCGCTGCCCTTGAAATGCCCGGGCCGAGGGTCCTGGGGAAAGAGACGGCGAGCGGCGCCGCCCTTGCGGCAAGCGAGGTCGACGAGCTATGGCGGTGCGCACCGCGGACTCCTCTCGCGAGCTCATGCTTCACGCTGCGATGCCTCCAAGCACTTGGATCTGCTTCCCTTCATTCTTTGCCATCGAGATGGCGCCGAGGGGCCTCTCGGGCTTTGGCTGCAACACGCTGACTGCGGTGCTCCAGCGATCGGAGCGGAGGTCGAAGTCATCGCTCCGGGCAATGTCTTCATGACCGGAGGCTGGGGCGAGGTCGTCCGGGTCTGCCGAATAGGGTGTGTGAGGGAGTCCTGGATTAGGGGGTATCCGGACAGCCGGACTGTGTACAACGTCCGGACTATTGACGCGTGAAGATACAAGACTCAAGACTTCGGCCCGTGTCCGGATGGGACTTTCCTTGGCGTGGAAGGCAAGCTTGGCGATTTGGATATTATATTTCCTTCCTTGTAACCGACTCCATGTAAACCCTAGCCCTCTCTAGTGTCTATATAAACCGGAGAGGTTGGTCCTTAGACAGCCGATCACAATTACAATCATACCATCATAGGCTAGCTCCTATGGTTTAGCCTCTACGATCTCGTGGTAGATCTACTCTTGTACTACCCATATCATCAATATTAATCAAGCAGGAAGTAGGGTTTTACCTCCATCGAGAGGGCCCGAACCTGGGTAAACATCTGTGTCCCTTACTTCCTGTTACCATCAGCCTTGACGCACAGATCGGGACCCCCTACCCGAGATCCGTCGGTTTTGACACCGACATTGGTGCTTTCGTTGAGAGTTCCTCTGTGACATCGCCGCAAGGCTTGATGGCTCGTCTCGTCATCAAGGACGACATCACCTCGGAGGGGGCTCTGGCTGTAGGCCAGATGCTCTGACTCGGCGACTTTGATAGAGGCAAAGGTGTCCCGTCTTTCGATGAGATGATGGATATCGCTTTGGTGGAAGTTGACTTTGACGATCCGACTCCGAGAGGTTATTGACCACGCCGGAGCACGATCAACCTGACCACGAGGGTCTGTTTCCTGCGAGCAAACGAAGAACAAGCAAGAAACTAAGATTGCAATCTGGATATTGCGAATATAAGATGAAAGCTTTATTGATCAAGGTGGGGTTCTGTGACGCCTTTGTCTGGTCGTTGAACACAAACGAAGTACGCGAAGTTGCAGCTATGGCGAACTTTTAATCTAAACAAAACCCAAAGTCTAAACGGTGCCCTAAGGGCTGTATATATGGAGGAAGAGAGGGGGAATTTCGTGGCCCTTGGTGGAGGGGTCCGAAATCAACCCTATCTCTTCTTTCCCCACACATACGGACTCTAAAAATAGCCTATACTTATGTATTTCGAAATTACATGGGCCTGGCCCAATAATAAGGTGACGCAGCACCTATAATAGCCTCTGGACGAAATTTATGAAGTGGCATCTTGTATATTTCGTCCAAGGCTTCATGCACTCTTATGGTGGCTTTAAAGTCCTGAAATCATCACTTGTAACTCCGTTCTGGTTCCCCTTGCGCATGGCATCATCTCCATGCTTGCTCTTGCTCCAATGTCCATCCTTCTCCAAGCTAGGCCCTTCATTTGTAAGCAAAACAAACGTATCCAATTTAGGCAGCATCATATTCTCATGAACATTAGAATCATTACCAAGAAACGAAAGTACCTGCTAATTTAATTGGCGTGCGCGAGCTCTAGTAATTGGTCCAGTATATGTAGCGGTAGGGGCTGTGGGTGTAACAATGGTATTGATGTCCTCATCATCCTCCCCTTCTTGAAATGAAGTCGTCCTCGACGAAAGCTCATCTCCCTCACCCAAATAAGGCTTCAAATCTGCAATGTTAAAAGTGGGACTAACCCCAAAATCTGCAGGCAGCTCAAGTTTATATGCATTATCATTTACTTTCTCCAACACCTTAAAGGGACCACCAGCACGTGGCATTAGCTTTGATTTGCGCAAATCAGGAAATCTATCCTTACGCAAATGTAACCAAACAAGATCTCCAGGTGCAAACACAACATGTTTTCTACCCTTATCTCCAGCAAGTTTATATTTAGCATTCATACGCTCAATGTTTTCCATAGTTAACTCATGCATTTTTAAAATCAATTCAGCACGTTCTTTAGCATCAAAATTAACCTTCTCCGAAGATGGAAGAGGCAACAAATCAATAGGTGCACGAGGTAGGAAACCATACACAACTTCAAAAGGGCACATCTTAGTAGTAGAATGCAATGAACGATTATAAGCAAATTCAATATGAGGCAAGCATTCCTCCCACATTTTCTTATTAGTCTTCAAAACAGCCCTAAGCATAGTAGACAATGTTCTATTGACTACTTCAGTTTGTCCATCAGTTTGGGGGTGACAAGTAGTACTAAAAAGCAGTTTAGTCCCCAACTTAGCCCATAAACATCTCCAAAAGTGGCTAAGAAATTTAGTATCACGATCTGAAACTATAGTATTTGGCACACCATGCAAGTGAATAATTTCACGAAAGAACAAATCAGCAACATTAACAGCATCATCGCTTTTATGACATGGTATAAAGTTTGCCATTTTCGAGAATCTATCCACGACAACAAATATGCTATCCCTCCCCTTCTTTGTTCGAGGTAAACCTAAAACAAAGTCCATAGATATATCCTCCCAAGGAACACTAGGTACAGGCAAAGGCATATATAAACCATGAGGATTGATTCGTGACTTAGCTTTTTGACATGTAGTGCAGCGAGCAATAAAACGCTCAACATCCCGTCTCATCTTTGGCCAAAAGAAATGTGTAGCAAGTACGTCCTTCGTCTTCTTCACGCCAAAGTGTCCCATTAATCCTCCTCCATGCGCCTCCTGCAACAACAAAAGACGAACGGAGCTAGCTGGAATGCATAGCTTGTTAGCACGAAACACAAATCCATCGTTAACGACAAACTTGTTCCACATTCTTCCTTCTTTACAATTCTGCATTACATCTTTAAAATCAGAATCATGCACATATTGATCTTTGATGGTCTCCAAACCAAATATTTTGAAGTCAAGTTGTGAAAGCATAGTATAGCGACGAGAAATGCATCAGCAATAACATTTTCTTTTCCCTTCTTGTGTTTAATGACATAAGGGAAAGTCTCAATAAATTCAACCCATTTAGCATGTCTACGATTCAGTTTAGCTTGACTTTTAATATGTTTCAAAGATTCATGATCAGAATTTATAACAAATTCTTTGGGCCATAAATAATGTTGCCATGTTTCTAAAGTCCGAACAAGAGCATATAATTCTTTATCATAAGTAGAATAATTCAGACTAGGCCCACTCAATTTTTCAGAAAAGTATGCAACAGGTTTGCCATCTTGTAATAACACACCTCCTAATCCAATTCCACTAGCATCACATTCAAGCTCAAAAGTCTTATTAAAATCAGGAAGTTGGAGTAAAGGAGCATGTGTCAACTTATCTTTCAATACCGTGAAGGCTTCTTCCTGTGCGGTACCCCAAATAAAAGGCACATCTTTCTTTGTAAGCTCATTGAGAGGTGCAGCAATGGTGCTGAAATCTCTCTCAAAACGCGTAGAATCCAGCGAGGCCAAGAAAACTCCTCACTTGTGTGACCGTTTTGGGCTGCGACCAACTCTCAATAGCTTCAATCTTGGCTTTATCAACTTCAATTCCCTGTGGAGTAACAACATAGCCAAGAAAAGATACTCGGTCGGTGCAAAAGGTGCACTTCCCAAGGTTACCAAACAAACGTGCATCACGTAGAGCAATAAAAACAGCACGTAAATGTTCCAAATGTTCTTCCAAAGATTTGCTATAAATCAGTATATCATCAAAATAGACTACCACAAATCGTCCAATGAAAGCACGTAAAACTTCGTTCATTAACCTCATGAAAGTACTAGGTGCATTAGTTAACCCAAAAGGCATGACTAACCACTCATATAAACCAAACTTAGTTTTAAATGCTGTTTTCCATTCATCACCCAATTTCATACGAATTTGATGGTATCCACTACGCAAATCAACTTTGGAGAATATTGTAGAGCCACTCAATTCATCAAGCATATCATCTAGCCTAGGAATAGGATGACGATAACGAATAGTAATATTATTAATGCCTCTACAATCAACACACATACGTGACGTACCATCCTTTTTAGGCACTAGTATAATAGGAACAGCACAAGGACTAAGAGATTCGCGTATATAACCTTTGTCGAGTAGCTCCTGTACTTGACGCATAATCTCCTTCGTCTCCTCTGGATTGGTACGGTATGGTGCACGGTTGGGTAGCGATGCACCGGGAATTAAGTCAATTTGATGCTCAATCCCTCGAATGGGTGGTAATCCCGGTGGCACGTCTTGTGGAAAGACGTCAGCGAACTCCTGCATAATGTTAGTGACAGCAGGGGGCAAAGAGGAAGGCACGTCCTCGAATGAAAATAATGCCTCTTTGCACACAAAAGCATAGCAAACAGATTTGTTGAAATCTAGCTCATCAATATCAGATTTGGTGGCAAATAAACATGCACTTTTCAATTTAATTTCAGAAGCAACACTAGATGGTTTATTATTAGGCTTCATTTGTTGCTCAAATTCTTTTGCCACAATCTGATTTTCACTCTTATTCTTCTCCTATTTTGCTTTATTAGCTCTATTAATATCATCTTTCAAAATAGAATCAGGAGTCATAGGGAGCAAAGTAATATTTTTATCCTTATGAACAAGAGTATAATGATTGTTTCTACCATGGTGTACAGCATTTTTATCAAATTGCCATGGTCTACCAAGTAATAAGGAACATGCTTGCATAGGTACCACATCACAATCAACATAATCAGCATATGTAGAGATACTAAAATGCACACGAACAGTACGTGTTACCTTAACCTTGTCGCTGTTGTTGAACCATTGGATGTAGTAAGGATGTGGATGTGGTCTTGTGGTGAGAGAAAGCTTCTCCACCATCTCCATGCTAGCCAAGTTGTTGCAGCTACCTCCGTCTATGATGACGCGCACAGAACGTTCCTTCACAACTCCCTTGGTATGGAACAAATTGTGCCTCTGATTTTGCTCAGCTTGTGTGACCTGCACACTCAAAACACGTTGAGCAACTAAACATTCATACCTGTCAGCGTCTTCAGGAGCCATGTATTGCGTCTCATGATCAGAATCATCTCCACCATGTTCTTCACGTGTAATAAGAGCCAAAGTCTCCTCATCATAGTCACTAGCGGACTCATATCCACCATCCTCAGTAGCAATCATCACACGCTGAGATTTGCATTCTCTCGCAAAATGTCCTCTTCCCTTACAACGACGACAAATAATATCACTTGTGTGCCCTGTTGACGCCATGGAAGAAGAAGAGCTCTGTGCAGGCCCGGTAGGTGTGCTCTTGGCAGATAGTGGTGGTTGTGCCTGCTTTCTTGTATCACGGTTGGAGGTGGCACCTGAAGGAGGTGATGGTGCAGTGGAAGTAGATGATGCACGTGGTGTCCATGATGAAGGTCGACCTGCAGAAAAGTTAGTGCGCGCCAATGCCTGTCGATCCTGCACTTCACGTTCAGCTTTACAAGCAAGATGGAATAAACGAGTGATATTATTATAATCCTTATAGTCTAGAATGGTCTAAATATCTCTATTTAATCCACCCAGAAAACGTGCAAGCATAGCTTCATTCTCCTCAACAATACCACATCTAATCAAGCCAGTTTGTAATTCCTGATAATATTCTTCTACAGAATTTTTTCCTTCTCTTAAGCGCTGCAATTTTTGAAGTAATTCATGTTGATAATATGGTGGAACCCAACGAGTACGCATAGCAGTTTTCAAAGCAGCCCAAGTAGCTGGAACAGGATATAATCTACAATGTTCAGACCACCAAACACATGCAAAGCTAGTGAAAGCACAAACAGCAGCAGGAACACGTCTCTCCTCAGGATATTGTAAACATGTAAATCGTTGTTCAGTTTCTAACTCCCAAGTAAGATATATATCAGGAACATATCTACCCTCAAATGGTGGAATATTCAATTTTAGTTTAGGGAGATGGTCATGATCTCGTACCTGAGGGGGAGCCCTAACATTGCCATTATTTGCATGTGGACGACCTGGTGGTTGTGGTGCTGGTGGTTGCACGTAGTTCTGATGTTGATCAACCTCATCCTCGTAATCTCCCACATAATCATCCTCCTCGGTACCAGCAGCAGTAGTAGCAGGAGCCAAAGAAGCACCAACAGCAGTAGCAGCGGCACCAGAATTTTGTCCTAGCTCAATAGGAACACGCTGAGCTCGTCCATACTGATTCGGAAGGGGCCGTAGTTGTTGTCGTTGCAGAGGTGCGATAGGTGCAGCCGGCGGTGGTTGTGGAAAACGCGCGAGCAATTCATCAAACTTGCTATCAAGCTTTGTTTCAAATGTCTTCTCAATGCCATCTATCTTCTCCATGGCCTCGTCAAATCTGTTTAGCACATCTTGCACCTGTCCACTCATCAGTTGCTGAAATTTATCATGTAGCTGTTTGTTCGTCAGGTTCTCCCAACCAGTCTCATCGGCTTGTGATCCTACCATGGTTAGCAGCAAATAGAAACACAGAAGAATATGATCCTACAGAGTACTAAGAAGTGGTGGTGGTGTATCACAAACCCGTCAAGCAAATCTCAAATTCTTACCAGTTCTTACCCAGCAGCAGGCGGTGATCGGCAACCGTTGTAGTCAAAACTCTCAAAGCTTGGATAGAGCGATTACCAGGGAGAGTCCAACGCACGACGTAGATGTATGTGGAGCTGGGAAGGCTTATAATATGGTAGCAAAAAGGGTCAGCAATAATCAATTCAGAGATGCAAAGTTGAATAAACGCTCAACGACGGTACTGTGCTGGTCCTAGGCTAGACCGTGCTAGAGACGCGAGCCTAGAACACTAACAAAATCACGGCGCTGCACGTAAACAAGGGAAAAGCACACTCTGGATTTTTTTTCGCTCTTTTTTTTTTGCGCTCTTTTTTTTTGCGCTGCTCTTTTTTTTTTGCGAAAAATCACTATAATGGCGAGTGTCTCAAAACTCTTCCTAGGTCAAACTGACAGGATGGGCACGAAATTTTTTCGACCAATTTTTTTTTTCGTTTTTTCGACTGCCCGGACCCAAAAACTGGAAACGGGTCAAAAAAAACTTCCTATAATGGCACCTGTCTCAAAACACTCAGAAACACCTAAAAATAGGATAGCCAGAAATTTTTTCGAAAAATGCGTTTTCGAAAAATTTTGGGCCTAAACGGAGCGTGGTTTCCGGTATCGGAAACTAGATGGATCCCGAAAACAAACCTAATAAGCAAGGAACTCGGATTGGTGGTGGATATATGGTGGTGGTATATGGCAGCGGTGGTGGTAGTGGTGGTAGTATATGGATATGGATCGGTGGTGGTATATGGACACGGATTGGTGGTGGTATATGGATACGGATTCGGAGCGGTGGTGGTAGATGGCAGGGGCGATGATGATGGTGCGGCGGCGGCGTGACAACTTATGACCAGAACTCGAAACTCTAAAAGACTAGACTCTAAGACCAGCAACTAGACCGACGATGCAACCGCAAATTCAACAAAGCAAAACCCTAAAAAGATTATGCAAAGGCTCAGATTGGTTCGGATATGATTAACTAACCCTAATTTTTTTTGTGGCTTTTTCGTGGACTATAGGTATGAAGAACAGACTAGATCTAAACTACGAAAAACTGGAAAATCTCACCGAGCAACCTGGAAATCTGATACCACTTGATAGAGGCAAAGGTGTCCCGTCTTTCGATGAGATGATGGATTTCGCTTTGGTGGAAGTCAACTTTGACGATCTGACTACGAACGTGCGAGGACGTCGCGCCTTAGCAATCGCTAAACCAACTCCGAGAGGTTATTGACCACGCCGGAGCTCGATCAACCTGACCACGAGGGTCTGTTTCCTGCGAGCAAACGAAGAACAAGCAAGAAACTGAGATTGCAATCTGGATATTGCGAATATAAGATGAAAGCTTTATTGATCAAGGTGGGGTTCTGTGACGCCTTTGTCTGGTCGTTGAACACAAACGAAGTACGCGAAGTTGCAGCTATGGCGAACTTTTAATCTAAACAAGACCCAAAGTCTAAACGGCGCCCTAAGGGCTGTATATATGGAGGAAGAGGGGGGAATTTCGTGGCCCTTGGTGGAGGGGTCCGAAATCAACCCTATCTCTTGTTTCCCCACACATACGGACTCTAAAAATAGCGTATACTTATGTATTTCGAAATTACATGGGCCTGGCCCAATAATAAGGTGACGCAGCACCTATAATAGCCTCTGGACGAAATTTATGAAGTGGCATCTTGTATATTTCGTCCAAGGCTTCATGCACTCTTATGGTGGCTTCAAAGTCCTGAAATCATCACTTGTAACTCCGTTCTGGTTCCCCTTGCGCATGGCATCATCTCCATGCTTGCTCTTGCTCCAATGTCCATCCTTCTCCAAGCTAGGCCCTTCATTTGTAAGCAAAACAAATGTATCCAATTTAGGCAGCATCATATTCTCATGAACATTAGAATCATTACCAAGAAACGAAAGTACCTGATAATTTAATTGGCGTGCGCGAGCTCTAGTAATTGGTCCAGTATATGTAGCAGTAGGGGCTGTGGGTGTAACAATGGTATTGATGTCCTCATCACATTTGCGTAAGGATAGATTTCCTGATTTGCGCAAATCAAAGCTAATGCCACGTGCTGATGGTCCCTTTAAGGTGTTAGAGAAAATAAATGATAATGCATATAAACTTGAGTTGCCTGCAGATTTTGGGGTTAGTCCCACTTTTAACATTGCAGATTTGAAGCCTTATTTGGGTGAGGAAGATGAGCTTCCGTCGAGGACGACTTCATTTCAAGAAGGGGATGATGATGAGGACATCAATACCATTGTTACACCCACAGCCCCTACTGCTACATATACGGGACCAATTACTAGTGCTCGCGCACGCCAATTAAATTATCAGGTACTTTCGTTTCTTGGTAATGATTCTAATGTTCATGAGAATATGATGCTGCCTAAATTGGATACATTTGTTTTGCTTACAAATGAAGGGCCTAGCTTGGAGAAGGATGAACATTGGAGCAAGAACAAGCATGGAGATCATGCCATGCGCAAGGGGAACAAGAACGGAGTTACAAGTGATGATTTCAGGACTTTGAAGCCACCATAATGGGTGCATGAAGCCTTGGACGAAATATACAAGATGCCACTACATAAATTTCGTCCCGAGGCTATTATAGGTGCCGCGTCACCTTTTTATTGGGCCAGGCCCATGTAATTTCGAAATACATAAGTATAGGCTATTTTTAGAGTCCGTATGTGTGGGGAAACAAGAGATAGAGTTGATTTCGGACCCCTCCACCAAGGGCCACGAAATTCCCCCACTCTTCCTCCATATATACAGCCCTTAGGGCGCCGTTTAGACTTTGGGTTTTGTTTAGATTAAAAGTTCGCCATAGCTGCAACTTCGTGTACTTCGTTTGTGTTCAACGACCAGACAAAGGTGTCACAGAACCCCACCTTGATCAATAAAGCTTTCATCTTATATTCACAATATCCAGATTGCAATCTTAGTTTCTTGCTTGTTCTTCGTTTGCTTGCAGGAAACAGACCTTCGTGGTCAGGTTGATCGTGCTCCGGCGTGGTCAATAACCTCTCGGAGTTGGTTTAGCGATTGCTAAGGCGCGACGTCCTCGCACGTTCGTAGTCGGATCGTCAAAGTCGACTTCCACCAAAGCGAAATCCATCATCTCATCGAAAGACGGGACACCTTTGCCTCTATCAGGTGGAGCTCCAATGAGGAGGCTCAGCTTAGAAGATACAAAAAGATCCTCCTAGAAGACTTTGATAAGCTTGACATTAAGTCTGAAACCTCAAACCTTTCTGATGAAGAAAATACTAGAATTAGATTCATCCACTCTGAGCTCCAGAAAATCTGGCTCCAAGAAGAGGTTAAGGCTAAACAGAGATCTAGAGATAGAGAGATTAAAGAAGGTGACAGGAATACTGCATATTTTCATGCAGTGGCCAACCAGAGGAGGAGGAAAACTATTATCCACTCTCTGGATGGGCCTGAGGGTCCAGTCACTGATAATACTGAGATGCTTAGGATTGCTAGTGACTATTATGAGGATCTTTTTAAAAAAGAAGATAGGAATGGGTTTAGAATGAATCAGAACTTTTCTTCTGAAGAAGAAAAAGTAACCACTGAAGAGAATATTAATTTAGAAGCTCCTTTTTCAGAGGATGAGGTCAAGAAAGCTATTTTTGACTCATATTCTAATGGAGCACCAGGGCCTGATGGGATTCCCTTCTTTTTCTACCAACATTTTTGGGAGCTAGTGAAGAAAGATCTGATGAATATGTTTTCAGACTTCCACAAGGGGGAGTTTGACATACACAGACTCAACTTTGCTATGCTGACCCTAATCCCTAAAGAACCTGATGCTTCTTCTATGAAGAAATTTAGGCCTATCAGCCTCCTGAACTGTAGCTTCAAGATCTTCACTAAGGTGCTTACTAATAGATTCTCTAGGATCCTGCAAAGGTTGGTAGCTAGTAATCAATCTGCCTTCCTCAAAGGCAGGTATATCCTTGAAAGTGTGGTTACAGCGCATGAAGTGCTGCATTCTGTTCATTCTAGCAAGAGGCAAGGGTTAGTGCTGAAGCTGGACTATGAAAAAGCCTTTGATAAGGTCAACCTAGAATTCTTAGAGGAGTTACTTAAGTTTAGAGGATTTGGGGGGAAATGGATTCAATGGATCAGACAAATTACCCATGGGGGGTCCAGTGGAGTCAAGATGAACAACAGTGAAAGTGACTTCTTTCTCACAGGGAAAGGGCTCAGGCAGGGGGACCCCATCTCCCCACTATTATTCAATCTAGTAGTTGATGCTCTCACCAGAATGCTGATGAAGGCAGCCAATCAAAATATGATTGCTGGGCTCTGCCCAGAAGCCTGCCCAGGTAGGATCATCTGTCTGCAATACGCAGACGATACCATCCTCTTCCTGGATAAGGACCTACAACATGCCTCGAATCTGAAAATAGTTTTGAACTGCTTTGAGCAGGTCTCAGGCATGAGAATTAATTACAATAAAAGTGAGCTGATCCCCATTAACATGGATAGTGTGGAAACGGCTAGTTTCACCCAAACCCTAGGATGTGCCGGAGGGGTTTTCCCCATTAAATACCTGGGAATCCCCCTCCACTACGACAAGCTCAGAAGGGAAGATATACAACCCCTTATAGATAAGATCATGAAAAGGATTGCTGGATGGAGAGGGAAGCTACTCTCCTATAAAGGCAGACTTGTGCTCATTCAAGCATGCCTGGCTAGTATCCCCATCTACCTTCTTTCTTTTTTCAAATTTCCTAAGTGGGCCATAGAATTGATCAACTCCCAGATGGCTAACTGCCTATGGAATGACTTTGAAGGGCATAGGAAACTTCACCTAGCTAGCTGGAAAATGATTTGTATAAAAAAAGAATTTGGAGGTCTTGGGATCCCAAACCTTCAAGAAATAAACACATGCCTTTTAGGGTCCTGGGTCAAGAGATTCTATGAGGAAGGGGAGAAACCATGGAAGTCAATTATAGACCAGAAGTATGTCTCTGGGAAACCTAATCTATTTGCTGTTAACCCTAACCCAAACTTGATAGAGGCAAAGGTGTCCCGTCTTTCGATGAGATGATGGAAATCGCTTTGGTGGAAGTCGACTTTGACGATCCGACTACGAACGTGCGAGGACGTCGCGCCTTAGCAATCGTTAAACCAACTCCGAGAGGTTATTGACCACGCCGGAGCACGATCAACCTGACCACGAGGGTCTGTTTCCTGCGAGCAAACGAAGAACAAGCAAGAAACTAAGATTGCAATCTGGATATTGCGAATATAAGATGAAAGCTTTATTGATCAAGGTGGGGTTCTGTGACGCCTTTGTCTGGTCGTTGAACACAAACGAAGTACGCGAAGTTGCAGCTATGGCGAACTTTTAATCTAAACAAAACCCAAAGTCTAAACGGTGCCCTAAGGGCTGTATATATGGAGGAAGAGAGGGGGAATTTCGTGGCCCTTGGTGGAGGGGTTCGAAATCAACCCTATCTCTTGTTTCCCCACACATACGGACTCTAAAAATAGCCTATACTTATGTATTTCGAAATTACATGGGCCTGGCCCAATAAAAAGGTGACGCAGCACCTATAATAGCCTCTGGACGAAATTTATGAAGTGGCATCTTGTATATTTCGTCCAAGGCTTCATGCACTCTTATGGTGGCTTCAAAGTCCTGAAATCATCACTTGTAACTCCGTTCTGGTTCCCCTTGCGCATGGCATCATCTCCATGCTTGCTCTTGCTCCAATGTCCATCCTTCTCCAAGCTAGGCCCTTCATTTGTAAGCAAAACAAATGTATCCAATTTAGGCAGCATCATATTCTCATGAACATTAGAATCATTACCAAGAAACGAAAGTACCTGATAATTTAATTGGCGTGCGCGAGCTCTAGTAATTGGTCCAGTATATGTAGCAGTAGGGGCTGTGGGTGTAACAATGGTATTGATGTCCTCATCAAAAAAGGGTCAGCAATAATCAATTCAGAGATGCAAAGTTGAATAAACGCTCAACGACGGTACTGTGCTAGTCCTAGGCTAGACTGTGCTAGAGACGCGAGCCTAGAACACTAACAAAATCACGGCGCTGCACGTAAACAAGGGAAAAGCACACTCTGGTTTTTTTTTTCGCTGCTCTTTTTTTTTGCGCTGCTCTTTTTTTTTGCGCTGCTCTTTTTTTTTGCGCTGCTCTTTTTTTTTTGCGAAAAATCACTATAATGGCGAGTGTCCCAAAACTCCTCCTAGGTCAAACTGACAGGATGGGCACGAAATTTTTTCGACCAATTTTTTTTTTTCGTTTTTTCGACTGCCCGGACCCAAAAACTGGAAACGGGTCAAAAAAAAAACTTCCTATAATGGCACCTGTCTCAAAACACTCAGAAACACCTAAAAATAAGATAGCCAGAAATTTTTTCGAAAAATGCGTTTTCGAAAAATTTTGGGCCTAAACGGAGCGTGGTTTCCAGACTCTCTTTTTTTTTTCCGAAACCTACTCCGGCAAGGAAACACGAATCGGAAACTAGATGGATCCCGAAAACAAACCTAATAAGCAAGGAACTCGGATTGGTGGTGGATATATGGTTGTGGTATATGGCAGCGGTGGTGGTAGCGGTGGTAGTATATGAATATGGATCGGTGGTGGTATATGGACACGGATTGGTGGTGGTATATGGATACGGATTCGGAGTGGTGGTGGTAGATGGCAGGGGCGATGATGATGGTGCGGCGGCGGCGTGACAACTTATGACCAGAACTCGAAACTCTAAAAGACTAGACTCTAAGACCAGCAACTAGACCGACGATGCAACCGCAAATTCAACAAAGCAAAACCCTAAAAAGATTGTGCAAAGGCTCAGATTGGTTCGGATATGATGAACTAACCCTAATTTTTTTTTGTGGCTTTTTCGTGGACTATAGGTATGAAGAACAGACTCGATCTAAACTACGAAAAACTGGAAAATCTCACCGAGCAACCTGGAAATCTGATACCACTTGATAGAGGCAAAGGTGTCCCGTCTTTCGATGAGATGATGGAAATCGCTTTGGTGGAAGTCGACTTTGACGATCCGACTACGAACGTGCGAGGACGTCGCGCCTTAGCAATCGCTAAACCAACTCCGAGAGGTTATTGACCACGCCGGAGCACGATCAACCTGACCACGAGGGTCTGTTTCCTGCGAGCAAACGAAGAACAAGCAAGAAACTAAGATTGCAATCTGGATATTGCGAATATAAGATGAAAGCTTTATTGATCAAGGTGGGGTTCTGTGACGCCTTTGTCTGGTCGTTGAACACAAACGAAGTACGCGAAGTTGCAGCTATGGCGAACTTTTAATCTAAACAAAACCCAAAGTCTAAACGGTGCCCAAAGGGCTGTATATATGGAGGAAGAGAGGGGAAATTTCGTGGCCCTTGGTGGAGGGGTCCGAAATCAACCCTATCTCTTGTTTCCCCACACATACGGACTCTAAAAATAGCCTATACTTATGTATTTCGAAATTACATGGGCCTGGCCCAATAAAAAGGTGACGCAGCACCTATAATAGCCTCTGGACGAAATTTATGAAGTGGCATCTTGTATATTTCGTCCAAGGCTTCATGCACTCTTATGGTGGCTTCAAAGTCCTAAAATCATCACTTGTAACTCCGTTCTGGTTCCCCTTGTGCATGGCATCATCTCCATGCTTGCTCTTGCTCCAATGTCCATCCTTCTCCAAGCTAGGCCCTGATAATTTAATTGGCGTGCGCGAGCTCTAGTAATTGGTCCAGTATATGTAGCAGTAGGGGCTGTGGGTGTAACAATGGTATTGATGTCCTCATCAAAACTCCTCCAGGTTCTGGAAGGGAGTCCAATCCATCATCCAAAACCTGAAGTTTGGATTTAGATGGAAAGTGGGTAATGGTGAGAAAATTAGATTCTGGGAAGATACTTGGTTTGGGACCTCCCCTCTAGCCACACAATTCTGGCCTGTGTACATTGTCTGTAATGAGCAGTCTAAAACCATTAAAGATATCTGGGATGGGGAAACTCTCAAGCTGACCTTCAGAAGGAATTTCGATGATAAGCTCATGGAGCAATGGCACCATTTAGTGGAATGCGCCAAAAGCATTACTTTGAATGAGGACATTGACTCACTAATATGGCAACTTGAGAGCAAGGGTGTGTACTCCTCAAGCTCCCTGTACCATGTAATCAATTTTCATGGGGTACAACCAGTTTATATCCCAGCAGTGTGGAAACTTTATGTACCCCCGAAGATTCATGTTTTCCTGTGGCTCTTCTCATATAACAGGCTGATGACCAGAGACAACCTGAGGAAAAGGCAGATCCTTAAACCTCTGGATTGTGTCTTTTGCTCGGAACAGGAAACTAACACCCATTTGTTTTTTGAATGCATTGTAGCGAAAAACATTTGGTCGTTTGTAGCTGACCATTTTCAGGTCAGGATAGGAGTTGGGTATGAATCTGTTGCCAGATTTTGGATATCCAATAAAAGAAATTCTGCTCTAAACATTGTCTCATCGGTAGTCCTCTGGTGTTTGTGGAAGTATAGGAACTCTATCATCTTTAACAACACCGTTTGGACATCGATTTTGCAGGTTTGGAGACTGATCCTCAGAACTCTCAAGTTCTGGGCGATCTTGGCGCCAGAAAATGGCAAAGCTCGTCTGGAGACTTTCCTGATAGCACTAACGGCATTCTTGCTGCAGCCACTAAGAATAACAAGTGGCTAATGCTGGGAGGCTGCACAAAAGATGGGGTCGTGAATCAATGGGACAAGCTGAAGATCTCTGACGACGACTGGCGCTTCCACTCGCCAAAGAAGCAGGGTCCCTCGAAGAGCAAGAACATGATGTGCAGCCTAGTATCAACACTTACATGCTGGTCTCCTCAAGCTGCCTCGGCACCACCGTTCAAGCTCAGGAAAGCTGCGGAGATGGAAGCGAAAGCAACCCTGGAGACTCTAGTCTGATCACCTTAGTTCGGGCCTGCGTGCCGTTTGGATCTTTCAAAGATCTGTATCCCCTGGTCTCTCTCTTTTTCAGTATTGTAGTGCCTTTTAGGCGGGACTGCTCCTCTAAGTGAGCTGTTGTAAAACTGAAGTTCGTGTTCTGGTTTCATTCGAGTAATGGAACCGGGGAGGGGAGGCCTCCCTGTTCATCTAAAAAAAATTCCATCTTGCTTGTAGAGCTGAACGTGAAGTGCATGATCGACAAGCATTGGCGCGAACTAACATTTCTGCAGGTCGACTTTCATATTGGACACCGCGTGCATCCTCTACTTCCACTACACCAGCACCTCCATCAGCTGCTACCTCCAGCCGTGATACAAGAAAGCAGGCACAACCACCACTATCTGCCAAGAGCGCACCTGCCGGGCCTACACAGAGCTCTTCTTCTTCCATGGCATCCACAGGGCACACAAGTGATATTATTTGTCGTCGTTGTAAGGGAAGAGGTCATTATGCGAGAGAATGCAAATCTCAGCGTGTGATGATTGCTACTGAGGATGGTGGGTATGAGTCCGCTAGTGACTACGATGAGGAGACTTTGGCTCTTATTACACGTGAAGAACGTGGTGGAGATGATTCTGATCATGACATGCAATACATGGCTCCTGAAGACGCTGACAGGTATGAATGTTTAGTTGCTCAACGTGTTTTGAGTGTGCAGGTCACACAAGCTGAGCAAAATCAGAGGCACAATTTGTTCCATACAAAGGGAGTTGTGAAGGAAAGTTCTGTGCGTGTCATCATAGATGGAGGGAGCTGCAACAACTTGGCTAGCATGGAGATGGTGGAGAAGCTATCTCTCACCACAAGACCACATCCACATCCTTACTACATCCAATGGTTCAACAACAGCGACAAGGTTAAGGTAACACGTACTGTTCGTGTGCATTTTAGTATCTCTACATATGCTGATTATGTTGATTGTGATGTGGTACCTATGCAAGCATGTTCCTTATTACTTGGTCGCCCATGGCAATTTGATAAAAATTCTATACACCATGGTCGAAACAATCGGTATACTCTTGTTCATAAGGATAAAAATATTACTTTGCTTCCTATGACTCCTGAGTCCATTTTGAAAGATGATATTAATAGAGCTAATAAAGCAAAATAGGAGAAAAATAAGAGTGAAAATCAGATTGTGGCAAAAGAATTTGAGCAACAAATGAAGCCTAATAGTAAACCATCTAGTGTTGCTTCTGAAATTAAATTGAAAAGTGCATGTTTACTTGCCACTAAATCTGATATTGATGAGCTAGATTTTAGCAAATCTGTTTGCTATGCTTTTGTGTGCAAAGAGGCATTATTTTCATTCGAGGACGTGCCTTCCTCTTTGCCTCCTGCTGTCACTAACATTTTGCAGGAGTTCGCTGACGTCTTTCCACAAGATGTGCCACCGGGATTACCGCCTATTCTAGGGATTGAGCATCAGATTGACTTAATTCCCGGTGCTTCACTGCCAAACCGTGCGCCATACCGTACCAATCCAGAGGAGACGAAGGAGATTATGCATCAAGTACAAGAGCTTCTCGACAAAGGTTATATACGCGAATCCCTTAGTCCTTGTGTTGTTCCTATTATTCTAGTGCCGAAAAAGGATGGTACATCGCGTATGTGTGTTGATTGTAGAGGCATTAATAATATTACTATTCGTTATCGTCATCCTATTCCTAGACTAGATGATATGCTTGATGAATTGAGTGGCTCTACAATATTCTCCAAAGTTGATTTGCGTAGTGGATACCATCAAATTCGTATGAAATTGGGGGATGAATGGAAAACGGCATTTAAAACTAAGTTTGGATTATATGAGTGGTTAGTCATGCCTTTTGGGTTAATTAATGCACCTAGTACTTTCATGAGATTAATGAACGAAGTTTTACGTGCTTTCATTGGACGATTTGTGGTAGTTTACTTTGATGACATATTGATTTATAGCAGATCTTTGGAGGAACATTTGGAACATTTACGTGCTGTTTTTATTGCTCTACGTGATGCACGTTTGTTTGGTAACCTTGGGAAGTGCACCTTTTGCACCGACCGAGTGTCTTTTCTTGGCTATGTTGTTACTCCACAGGGAATTAAAGTTGATAAAGCCAAGATTGAAGCTATTGAGAGTTGGCCGCAGCCCAAAACGGTCACACAAGTGAGGAGTTTTCTTGGCCTCGCTGGATTCTATAGGCGTTTTGTGAGAGATTTCAGCACCATTGCTGCACCTCTCAATGAGCTTACAAAGAAGGATGTGCCTTTTGTTTGGGGTACCGCACAGGAAGAAGCCTTCACGGTGTTGAAAGATAAGTTGACACATGCTCCTTTACTCCAACTTCCTGATTTTAATAAGACTTTTGAGCTTGAATGTGATGCTAGCGGATTTGGATTAGGAGGTGTATTATTACAAGATGGCAAACCTGTTGCATACTTTTCTGAAAAATTGAGTGGGCCTAGTCTGAATTATTCTACTTATGATAAAGAATTATATGCTCTTGTTCGGACTTTAGAAACATGGCAACATTATTTATGGCCCAAAGAATTTGTTATACATTCTGATCATGAATCTTTGAAACATATTAAAAGTCAAGCTAAACTGAATCGTAGACATGCTAAATGGGTTGAATTCATTGAGACTTTCCCTTATATCATTAAACACAAGAAGGGTAAAGAAAATGTTATTGCTGATGCATTGTCTCGTCGCTATACTATGCTTTCACAACTTGACTTCAAAATATTTGGTTTGGAGACCATCAAAGATCAATATGTGCATGATGCTGATTTTAAAGATGTATTGCAGAATTGTAAAGAAGGAACAACTTGGAACAAGTTCATCGTTAATGATGGATTTGTGTTCCGTGCTAACAAGCTATGCATTCCAGCTAGCTCCGTTCGTCTTTTGTTGTTGCAGGAGGCGCATGGAGGAGGACTAATGGGACACTTTGGCGTGAAGAAGACGGAGGACGTACTTGCTACACATTTCTTTTGGCCAAAGATGAGATGGGATGTTGAGCGCTTTGTTGCTCGCTGATATAGGCTAAGGTGTCCCGTCTTTCGATGAGATGATGGAAATCGCTTGGGTGGAAGTCGACTTTGACGATCCGACTACGAACGTGCGAGGACGTCGCGCCTTAGCAATCGCTAAACCAACTCCGAGAGGTTATTGACCACGCCGGAGCACGATCAACCTGACCACGAGGGTCTGTTTCCTGCGAGCAAATGAAGAACAAGCAAGAAACTGAGATTGCAATCTGGATATTGCGAATATAAGATGAAAGCTTTATTGATCAAGGTGGGGTTCTGTGACGCCTTTGTCTGGTCGTCGAACACAAACGAAGTACGCGAAGTTGCAGCTATGGCGAACTTTTAATCTAAACAAAACCCAAAGTCTAAACGGTGCCCTAAGGGCTGTATATATGGAGGAAGAGAGGGGGGAATTTCGTGGCCCTTGGTGGAGGGGTCCGAAATCAACCCTATCTCTTGTTTCCCCACACATACGGACTCTAAAAATAGCCTATACTTATGTATTTCGAAATTACATGGGCCTGGCCCAATAAAAAGGTGACGCAGCACCTATAATAGCCCCTGGACGAAATTTATGAAGTGGCATCTTGTATATTTCGTCCAAGGCTTCATGCACTCTTATGGTGGCTTCAAAGTCCTGAAATCATCACTTGTAACTCCGTTCTGGTTCCCCTTGCGCATGGCATCATCTCCATGCTTGCTCTTGCTCCAATGTCCATCCTTCTCCAAGCTAGGCCCTTCATTTGTAAGCAAAACAAATGTATCCAATTTAGGCAGCATCATATTCTCATGAACATTAGAATCATTACCAAGAAACGAAAGTACCTGATAATTTAATTGGCGTGCGCGAGCTCTAGTAATTGGTCCAGTATATGTAGCAGTAGGGGCTGTGGGTGTAACAATGGTATTGATGTCCTCATCATCCTCCCCTTCTTGAAATGAAGTCGTCCTCGACGGAAGCTCATTTTCCTCACCCAAATAAGGCTTCAAATCTGCAATGTTAAAAGTGGGACTAACCCCAAAATCTGCAGGCAGCTCAAGTTTATATGCATTATCATTTATTTTCTCTAACACCTTAAAGGGACCATCAGCACGTGGCATTAGCTTTGATTTGCGCAAATTAGGAAATCTATCTTTACGCAAATGTAACCAAACAAGATCTCCAGGTGCAAACACAACATGTTTTCTACCCTTATCTCCAGCAAGTTTATATTTAGCATTCATACGCTCAATGTTTTCCTTAGTTAACTCATGCATTTTTAAAATCAATTCAGAACGTTCTTTAGCATCAAAATTAACCTTCTCCGAAGATGGAAGAGGCAACAAATCAATAGGTGCACGAGGTAGGAAACCATACACAATTTCAAAAGGGCACATCTTAGTAGTAGAATGCAATGAACGATTATAAGCAAATTCAATATGAGGCAAGCATTCTTCCCACATTTTCTTATTATTCTTCAAAACAGCCCTAAGCATAGTAGACAATGTTCTATTAACTACTTCAGTTTGTCCATCAGTTTGGGGGTGACAAGTAGTACTAAATAGCAGTTTAGTCCCCAACTTAGCCCATAAACATCTCCAAAAGTGGCTAAGAAATTTAGTATCACGATCTGAAACAATAGTATTTGGCACACCATGCAAGCGAATAATTTCACGAAAGAACAAATCAGCAACATTAACAGCATCATCGCTTTTATGACATGGTATAAAGTGTGCCATTTTCGAGAATCTATCCACGACAACAAATATGCTATCCTTCCCCTTCTTTGTTCGAGGTAAACCTAAAACAAAGTCCATAGATATATCCTCCCAAGGAACACTAGGTACAGGCAAAGGCATATATAAACCATGAGGATTGAGTCGTGACTTAGCTTTTTGACATGTAGTGCAGCGAGCAACAAAACGCTCAACATCCCGTCTCATCTTTGGCCAAAAGAAATGTGTAGCAAGTACGTCCTCCGTCTTCTTCACGCCAAAGTGTCCCATTAATCCTCCCCCATGCGCCTCCTGCAACAGCAAAAGACGAACGGAGCTAGCTGGAATGCATAGCTTGTTAGCACGAAACACAAATCCATCGTTAACGACAAACTTGTTCCACATTCTTCCTTCTTTACAATTCTGCATTACATCTTTAAAATCAGCATCATGCACATATTGATCTTTGATGGTCTCCAAACCAAATATTTTGAAGTCAAGTTGTGAAAGCATAGTATAGCGACGAGACAATGCATCAGCAATAACATTTTCTTTTCCCTTCTTGTGTTTAATGACATAAGGGAAAGTCTCAATGAATTCAACCCATTTAGCATGTCTACGATTCAGTTTAGCTTGACTTTTAATATGTTTCAAAGATTCATGATCAGAATGTATAACAAATTCTTTGGGCCATAAATAATGTTGCCATGTTTCTAAAGTCCGAACAAGAGCATATAATTCTTTATCATAAGTAGAATAATTCAGACTAGGCCCACTCAATTTTTCAGAAAAGTATGCAACAGGTTTGCCATCTTGTAATAACACACCTCCTAATCCAATTCCACTAGCATCACATTCAAGCTCAAAAGTCTTATTAAAATCAGGAAGTTGGAGTAAAGGAGCATGTGTCAACTTATCTTTCAATACCGAGAAGGCTTCTTCCTGTGCGGTACCCCACAGAAAAGGCACATCTTTCTTTGTAAGCTCATTGAGAGGTGCAGCAATGGTGCTGAAATCTCTCACAAAACGCCTATAGAATCCAGCGAGGCCAAGGAAACTCCTCACTTGTGTGACCGTTTTGGGCTGCGGCCAACTCTCAATAGCTTCAATTTTGGCTTTATCAACTTCAATTCCCTGTGGAGTAACAACATAGCCAAGAAAAGATACTCGGTCGGTGCAAAAGGTGCACTTTCCAAGGTTACCAAACAAACGTGCATCACGTAGAGCAATAAAAACAGCACGTAAATGTTCCAAATGTTCCTCCAAAGATTTGCTATAAATCAATATGTCATCAAAGTAAACTACCACAAATCGTCCAATGAAAGCACGTAAAACTTCGTTCATTAACCTCATGAAAGTACTAGGTGCATTAGTTAACCCAAAAGGCATGACTAACCACTCATATAATCCAAACTTAGTTTTAAATGCTGTTTTCCATTCATCTCCCAATTTCATACGAATTTGATGGTATCCACTACGCAAATCAACTTTGGAGAATATTGTAGAGCCACTCAATTCATCAAGCATATCATCTAGCCTAGGAATAGGATGACGATAACGAATAGTAATATTATTAATGCCTCTACAATCAACGCACATACGCGACGTACCATCCTTTTTCGGCACTAAAATGATAGGAACAGCACAAGGACTAAGGGATTCGCGTATATAACCTTTGTCGAGCAGTTCTTGTACTTGACGCATAATCTCCTTCGTCTCCTCTGGATTGGTACGGTATGGTGCACGGTTGGGTAATGATGCACCAGGAATTAAGTCAATTTGATGCTCAATCCCGCGAATAGGTGGTAATCCCGGTGGCACGTCTTGTGGAAAGACGTCAGCGAACTCCTGCAAAATGTTAGTGACAGCAGGAGGCAAAGAGGAAGGCACGTCCTCGAATGAAAATAATGCCTCTTTGCACACAAAAGCATAGCAAACAGATTTGCTAAAATCTAGATCATCAATATCAGATTTGGTGGCAAGTAAACATGCACTTTTCAATTTAATTTCAGAAGCAACACTAGATTGTTTATTATTATTAGGCTGCATTTGTTGCTCAAATTCTTTTGCCACAATCTGATTTTCACTCTTAGTTTTCTCCTGTTTTGCTTTATTAGCCCTATTAAGATCATCTTTCAAAATGGAATCAGGAGTCATAGGAAGCAAAGTAATATTTTTATCCTTATGAACAAGAGTATACTGATTGTTTCTACCATGGTGAATAGAATTTTTATCAAATTGCCATGGTCTACCAAGTAATAAGGAACATGCTTGCATAGGTACCACATCACAATCAACATAATCAGCATATGTAGAGATACTAAAATGCACACGAACAGTACGTGTTACCTTAACCTTGCCGCTGTTGTTGAACCATTGGATGTAGTAAGGATGTGGATGTGGTCTTGTGGTGAGAGATAGCTTCTCCACCATCTCCATGCTAGCCAAGTTGTTGCAACTCCCTCCATCTATGATCACGCGAACAGAACGTTCCTTCACAACTCCCTTTGTATGGAACAAATTATGCCTCTGATTTTGCTCAGCTTGTGTAACCTGCACACTCAAAACACGTTGAGCAACTAAACATTCATACCTGTCAGCATCTTCAGGAGCCATGTATTGCGTCTCATGATCAGAATCTTCTCCACCGTGTTCGTCACGTGTAATAAGAGCCAAAGTCTCCTCATCATAGTCACTAGCGGACTCATACCCACCATCCTCAGTAACAATCATCACACGCTTAGAGGGGCATTCTCTCGCATAATGACCTCCACCCTTGCAACGGCGACAAATAATATCATGTGTTTGCCCTGTTGATGCCATGGATGAAGAAGAGCTCTTTGCAGGCCCAGAAGATGTGCTCTTGGCAGATAGTGGTGATTGTGCCTGCTTTATTGTATCACGGTTGGAGGTGGCAGCCGACGGAGGCGCCGGTGTAGCAGAACGTGTGGAAGTAGATGATGCACGCGGTGTCCATGATGAAGGTCGACCTGCAGAAAAGTTAGTCCGCGCCAATGCCTGTCGATCCTGCACTTCACGTTCAGCTTTACAAGCAAGATGGAATAAACGAGTGATATTAGTATACTCCTTATAATCTAGAATGGTCTGAATCTCTCTATTTAATCCACCCAGAAAACGTGCAAGCATAGCTTCATTCTCCTCAACAATACCACATCTAATCATGCCAGTTTGTAATTCCTGATAATATTCTTCTACAGAATTTTTTCCTTGTCTTAAGCGCTGTAATTTTTGAAGCAATTCACGTTGATAATATGGTGGAACCCAACGAGTACGCATAGCAGTTTTCAAAGCAGCCCAAGTAGCGGGAATAGGATATAATCTACAATGTTCAGACCACCATACACATGCAAAACTAGTGAAAGCACAAACAGCAGCAGCAACCCGTCTCTCCTCGGGATATTGTAAACATGTAAAACGTTGTTCAGTTTCTAACTCCCAAGTAAGATATATATCAGGAACATATCTACCCTCAAATGGTGGAATATTCAATTTCAGTTTAGGAATATGGACATCATCTCGTACCTGAGGTGGTGGTGCAGGCCTACCATTACGAATATATACCTGAGGTCGACCTGGTGGTGATGGTGCTGGTGGCTGCACGTAGTGCTGATTTTGATCAACCTCATCCTCATAATCGCCCGCATACTCAACATCCTCCTGGGTACCACCAGCAGCAGTAGCAGGGGCGAAAGATGCATCAACAACATGAACAGCAGCACCAGAAGTTTGGCCATCCTCAATAGGAACACGCCTCGCGCGTCCATACTGATTCGAAAGGATGCGTTGTTGTTGTTGTTGTTGTTGTTGGAGAGGTACGTTAGGTGCAGCGGGTGGTGGTGGTGGAAGACGCGCGAGCAATTCATTAAATTTGTTATCGAGCTTTGTTTCGAACGTCTTCTCCATGCCATCTATCTTCTCCATGGCCTCTTCAAATCTGTTTAGCACATCTTGCACCTGTCCACTCATCATTTGCTGAAACTTATCATGAAGCTCCTTGTTCGATAAATTCTCCCAGTCAGTCACGTCGGCTTGTGATCCTGGCATGGTTAGCAGCAATAGAAACACACAAGAATATGATCCTACAGACTACGAACAAGTGGTGGTGGTGGGTGTCACAAATCCGTCAAGCAAAACTCAAATTCTTACCGGTTCTTACCCAGCAGCAGGCGGTGATCGGCAACCGTTGTAGTCAAAAACTCTCAAAGCTTGGATAGAGCGAGTACCAGGGAGAGTCAAACGCACGACGTAGATGTATGTGGAGCTGGGAAGGCTTATAATATGGTAGCAAAAAGGATCAGCAATAATCAATTCAGAGATGCAAAGTTGAATAAACGCTCAACGACGGTACTGTGCTGGTCCTAGGCAAGACCGTGCTAGAGACGCGAGCCTAGAACACTAACAAAATCACGGCGCTGCACGTAAACAAGGGAAAAGCACACTCTGGATTTTTTTTTTCGCTCTTTTTTTTTTTTTTTTGCGCTCTTTTTTTTTTTTGCGCTGCTCTTTTTTTTTTTTTTTTTGCGAAAAATCACTATAATGGCGAGTGTCTCAAAACTCTTCCGAGGTCAAACTGACAGGATGGGCACGAAATTTTTTCGACCAAATTTTTTTTTCGTTTTTTCGACTGCCCGGACCCAAAAACTGGAAACGGGTCAAAAAAAACTTCCTATAATGGCACCTGTCTCAAAACACTCAGAAACACCTAAAAATAGGATAGCCAGAAAATTTTTCGAAAAATGCGTTTTCGAAAAATTTTGGGCCTAAACGGAGCGTGGTTTCCAGACTCTTTTTTTTTTTTTTTTTTTTTTTTTTTTTTTTTTTTTCCGAAACCTACTCCGGCAAGGAAACACGAATCGGAAACTAGATGGATCCCGAAAACAAACCTAATAAACAAGGAACTCGGATTGGTGGTGGATATATGGTGGTGGTATATGGCAGCGGTGGTGGTAGCGGTGGTAGTATATGGATATGGATCGGTGGTGGTATATGGACACGGATTGGTGGTGGTATATGGATACGGATTCGGAGTGGTGGTGGTAGATGGCAGGGGCGATGCTGATGGTGCAGCGGCGGCGTGACAACTTATGACCAGAACTCGAAACTCTAAAAGACTAGACTCTAAGACCAGCAACTAGACCGACGATGCAACCGTAAATTCAACAAAGCAAAACCCTAAAAAGATTATGCAAAGGCTCAGATTGGTTCGGATATGATGAACTAACCCTAATTTTTTTTTGTGGCTTTTTCGTGGACTATAGGTATGAAGAACAGACTCGATCTAAACTACGAAAAACTGGAAAATCTCACCGAGCAACCTGGAAATCTGATACCACTTGATATAGGCTAAGGTGTCCCGTCTTTCGATGAGATGATGGAAATCGCTTGGGTGGAAGTCGACTTTGACGATCCGACTACGAACGTGCGAGGACGTCGCGCCTTAGCAATCGCTAAACCAACTCCGAGAGGTTATTGACCACGCCGGAGCACGATCAACCTGACCACGAGGGTCTGTTTCCTGCGAGCAAATGAAGAACAAGCAAGAAACTGAGATTGCAATCTGGATATTGCGAATATAAGATGAAAGCTTTATTGATCAAGGTGGGGTTCTGTGACGCCTTTGTCTGGTCGTCGAACACAAACGAAGTACGCGAAGTTGCAGCTATGGCGAACTTTTAATCTAAACAAAACCCAAAGTCTAAACGGTGCCCTAAGGGCTGTATATATGGAGGAAGAGAGGGGGGAATTTCGTGGCCCTTGGTGGAGGGGTCCGAAATCAACCCTATCTCTTGTTTCCCCACACATACGGACTCTAAAAATAGCCTATACTTATGTATTTCGAAATTACATGGGCCTGGCCCAATAAAAAGGTGACGCAGCACCTATAATAGCCCCTGGACGAAATTTATGAAGTGGCATCTTGTATATTTCGTCCAAGGCTTCATGCACTCTTATGGTGGCTTCAAAGTCCTGAAATCATCACTTGTAACTCCGTTCTGGTTCCCCTTGCGCATGGCATCATCTCCATGCTTGCTCTTGCTCCAATGTCCATCCTTCTCCAAGCTAGGCCCTTCATTTGTAAGCAAAACAAATGTATCCAATTTAGGCAGCATCATATTCTCATGAACATTAGAATCATTACCAAGAAACGAAAGTACCTGATAATTTAATTGGCGTGCGCGAGCTCTAGTAATTGGTCCAGTATATGTAGCAGTAGGGGCTGTGGGTGTAACAATGGTATTGATGTCCTCATCACTCGCTGCACTACATGTCAAAAAGCTAAGTCACGACTTAATCCTCATGGATTATATATGCCTTTGCCTGTACCTAGTGTTCCTTGGGAGGATATATCTATGGACTTTGTTTTAGGTTTACCTCGAACAAAGAAGGGGAGGGATAGCATATTTGTTGCCGTGGATAGATTCTCGAAAATGGCACACTTTATACCATGTCATAAAAGCGATGATGCTGTTAATGTTGCTGATTTGTTCTTTCGTGAAATTATTCGCTTGCATGGTGTGCCAAATACTATTGTTTCAGATCGTGATACTAAATTTCTTAGCCACTTTTGGAGATGTTTATGGGCTAAGTTGGGGACTAAACTGCTTTTTAGTACTACTTGTCACCCCCAAACTGATGGACAAACTGAAGTAGTCAATAGAACATTGTCTACTATGCTTAGGGCTGTTTTGAAGAATAATAAGAAAATGTGGGAAGAATGCTTGCCTCATATTGAATTTGCTTATAATCGTTCATTGCATTCTACTACTAAGATGTGCCCTTTTGAAATTATGTATGGTTTCCTACCTCGTGCACCTATTGATTTGTTGCCTCTTCCATCTTCGGAGAAGGTTAATTTTGATGCTAAACAACATGCTGAATTGATTTTAAAAATCCATGGGTTAACTAAGGAAAACATTGAGCGTATGAATGCTAAATATAAACTTGCTGGAGATAAGGGTAGAAAACATGTTGTGTTTGCACCTGGAGATCTTGTTTGGTTACATTTGCGTAAGGATAGATTTCCTGATTTGCGCAAATCAAAGCTAATGCCATGTGCTGACGGACCTTTTAAGGTGTTAGAGAAAATAAATGATAATGCATATAAACTTGAGCTGCCTGCAGATTTTGGGGTTAGTCCCACTTTTAACATTGCAAATTTGAAGCCTTATTTGGGTGAGGAAGATGAGCTTCCGTCGAGGACGACTTCATTTCAAGAAGGGGAGGATGATGAGGATATCAATACCATTGTTACACCCACAGCCCCTACTGCTACATATACTGGACCAATTACTAGAGCACACGCCCGCCAATTAAATTATCAGATACTTCCGTTTCTTGGTAATGATTCTAATGTTCATGAGAATATGATACTGCCTAAATTGGATACATTTGTTTTGCTTACAAATGAAGGGCCTAGCTTGGAGAAGGATGGACATTGGAGCACGAACAAGCATGGAGATGATGGCATGCGCAAGGGGAACAATAACGGAGTTACAAGTGATGATTTCAGGACTTTGAAGCCACCATAATGGGTGCATGAAGCCTTGGACGAAATATACAAGATGCCACTTCATAAATTTCGTCCCGAGGCTATTCTAGGTGCTGTGTCACCTTATTATTGGGCCGGGCCCATGTAATTTCGAAATACATAAGTATAGGCTATTTTTAGAGTCCGTATGTGTGGGAAAACAAGAGATAGGGTTGATTTCGGACCCCTCCACCAAGGGCCACGAAATTCCCCCCCTCTTCCTCCATATATACAGCCCTTAGGGCACCGTTTAGACTTTGGGTTTTGTTTAGATTAAAAGTTTGCCATAGCTGCAACTTCGCGTACTTCGTTTGTGTTCAACGACTAGACAAAGGTGTCACAGAACCCCACCTTGATCAATAAAGCTTTCATCTTATATTCGCAATATCCAGATTGCAATCTCAGTTTCTTGCTTGTTCTTCGTTTTCTCGCAGGAAACAGACCCTCGTGGTCAGGTTGATCGTGCTCCAGCGTGGTCAGTAACCTCTCGAAGTTGGTTTAGCGATTGCTAAGGCGCGATGTCCTCGCACGTTCGTAGTCGGATCGTCAAAGTCGACTTCCACCCAAAGTGATATCCATCATCTCATCGAAAGACGGGACACGTTTGCCTCTATCAGGGATGGAGTATTTTTACAAAAACAAACAACACAATCTGGCATGAGAAGTAACATGACCGATATGAAACAATTAACATATATAGTCACTTGCTATTCACGTATCTAGATTTCCTCAAACATATATTCACAACTAAACCATTGAATATAGGAAAATATGCAGGAACAATGAGTTCTTCCCCTTAGTGTTAGAACAACTAGTTGACCCGTTGCGCCAAATGGCACAGAGACCTGCTGAAGACATGTTGTCGATGAAAATAGTTTCATGCTGCAAGAACCATCAACTAAAGCCATGTTCGCGATGAAAATAGTTTCCTTTACTAAGGACATGCCATATATATACAGTCGGTTTAGTTGTGGTCTACTAAATCCATATGCGCCTTGAAAAAAAACATGGTCTAATTTGCAGAGCCTCACGTGTTTCAAGTATGAATAAGAACTACGAACTCTTTTTGTGCGATTCAAACACATTTCCAGAGTTTTTATTTCTTAGTACATGTTGTCTAAAGTAACATTTTCCAGAGAGAGAGAGAAGCATACCCCCCTCTCATTATGATTATTATTAAAAGGTATTAAATTTGAAATAGACAATTTCATTTACTTGAAGCACTTGAAGAAAGACAACTTAGACATACTTTTATGCAATGCTCATTTGACCTGTGATGGACTACGCAATGCTCACTTAACCTGTGAAGGACAAAAATATTCCACATGAATGATGAACTAAACTAAATAAGAAATATATACAGTAAATTCATTCAAAGTAGAAAAGGGATCTTACATCAAATAAGGCATTACAACAAACATGGTGTTATCTTAGTAAAATAAATTACATCATTAGAAGAGAAAAGGGAAGAAAACCAAACATGAGATTGAGATTAATACATCTAGGAGGAGGTCGTAGACATCAATGTGATCATTTCGCAGCCTGGGGAGCAAAGGATCCATGGTTTTTATATGCCTTCAACTCCTTGCGAAGACCCTGCAGCCATCACAATCATTCATGACACAAAGAGGGGAAACAGACACCTCAAAAAGATTCTTGAGGAAGTGCCCAAGGAAAGAAAAAAGAACGTTAGGTCTGAACTATAAGAACATGCTCATAAATATGAATTGTCAAGGGCAAGATGAAATGCGAGAACAAGCACTGATGAGTGATGATATACTGAAAATTTCCTTTCTTTGTTGTTGTTAGCCCTTGTTTTTCGAATATACATCGAGGCACTCAGGTTGTTCTCATATCTACAACCCAATCTCGTAGCTCTTTTCTCTTTACAACCTACAGACATATTGAACAAATGGAGATTGCTATATGGTGGACTACCTACAGATTACTAACTTTAAAAAATCCCTCGCATCCTCTCTATTTCCGATCCTATGGAATTCATTGTAATTAGGCACCTTTTGACCATTCTATCCAGAATCGAATGGTTTGGGGTATGCCAGAGGTTTTGGGAATGTCCTAAGAAGCACCAAATGCTTTATTTCACTCCAGTTTTCATCATGACCATCAAATCCTGATCATGCAGTCAACAATGCCATGCCTTTGGTGCATTTGTTGCACAAAGGCAGAGGATATGCATCCCTCAGTTATGTATGCTAACGCCTAGATCATATCCCATCTTGTTGTCACATGCAATCAGGCATTGGGAAGGTGTATATGGAATCATTAGGTTTCCTGAATACGATGCCCCTTATGTCACTATGGTGCTGTATTTTCTAGCATGTGGTGCTTGAATCGACTCCATCTACAGTTCAAAGAAACAATTTGAGTTTCATATACCACTATATCCATTTACACTGTAAGTGCATCTAGTGCCCCTTAGTGATTTTGGTGTATTGAAGACTTATAGGTTAAGTAACTGATGCGTTTGTGAGTGTACACAGGTCTATAAGTCTATGAGGAGTTTGATATTTACAGAGAAAGTCGACCCCTAAAAATGAAGTTCTTCAACTGAAGACTTTGATATTCTGAAGACTTTCTGAAGACTTTGAAAGTGAAGAAATTGGTGTAACCTTGAAGACTTGATATTCATTCGAGGAATATGAAGCGTGAAGACTTTTGTTTTCGTAGTTTCATTTTCTCTTTCTTGAGTCATAGGAAACACCGTACTGTTAAAGGGGGTCGAGGAAATATTAAGGAAAAATTTCTATGTGATGCTCAACTCAAAATCCTGCACCTACCAATCCCTTCGAGTGAAGCCATTGGAAATCTCATACAGTTTCAGTCAAATTCGTCAGTGACAGAGACGCAGTTCTTCTGTTCACTGAGAACTTTGCTCCGACTGAGGAGTTAGGAATTCGCCAGTGCGAATTGCCTACACAATGAGGAACATGATAGCCCTGGGGAATTTGAGAGTCAAAATTCCGACCGTTGCTGTGCTGCGCGCCGGCTGTCCCAAAATATCTTATCCACCTAACGGTCATATCATTGAAGGGCATTAATGTCTTATCATGTCGGGCTGCTCCCTAGGCTATAAATAGCCGCCCCCTACAACCACTAGCCGGTTGGCTGCTCCGAGAGAACTTGACACTTGTCATCTGAGAGCAACCCATCCTCCGAGGACTTTGAGCGAAAATCTTCAAGTGAGGAAAATCCCAAAACCAAACCCCCACAAACCCAAAGTGATTGAGCATCACTGAAGAAACTGATCCTGCGTGGATCCGACGCTTGTTACCTTTGAAGACTGTGCTTCTTCCAGACGGTTAGGCGTCAAGGTCTAGAGCATCCAAGAGGAATTGTGGATCGCCGAGTGACCAAGTCTGTGAAGGTTTGGAAGTCACCTGAAGACTTACCATGAGTGATTGGACGAGGCCTACGTGGTCTTAGTTCAAGGAGAATACGGTGAGGACTGGGTGTCCTGAGTTGCGGCTCAGAGACTGGGTGTCCGGGACTGTGTGTCCTCGAGTTTAAATACTCAGCCGCTCCAACCAGACGTACAACTGAGACAGCAGTTGGAACTGGTTTACCAAATCTTTGTCTTCACCAACTGACTGGTTCTATTTCCTCAACTCTTTCATTTCATCATTACCGTGTTGTATGTTGTTCATATCTGTGCTTGAAGACTTTGACTGAAGACTTTCACAAATTCCTCAGTTCAATTTCTTAAATCTGTTTGTCTTCATCTTGCTATCCTGTGTTTACGCTTTCCGTACTCTGTGTTAGTCTTCATTTCATCATGATGACTATGTTTGTATCCTGTTATGTTTACTTCTGAGTACATATTCCGCTGCAAGTAGTTCTTCGCTAAGAAATTTCCTCACTAGCAAATTCCTCAGTGAAGAATTCATAAAAATCGCCTATTCACCCCCCCTCTAGTCGATATAACGCACTTTCATACACGTTAAGCAAAGATGGGCAAATATTTACAACATGTATGTGAAGGTCAACTCGGAGATGTATTTCAATTTGTTAACATGGCTAATGCGTTCCGAAAAGTAGGCAATAGGTACAATCTTGGATGGTGAAGGAATAACAAGGGCAGCGAACTGCTTCAGCAGTTTGATTTGGTGAAAGATTCCAGCATATACTCAAAACTGAAACTGATTCGGTGTGATTTGTAATACTTTGTTGATGATATAATGGCGGCTCAAACTGACCTGATATTTGGGTCGTCAAAAGATAAGACCAGCTTCTGTTTGTTGGGTTTTATTGTCTTTGCATTCCCTCCTAATAGGTAACGCATGTGTCCCATCAAAAAGTGAGGGAAGTTCCCCCCTTGAGTCGTCACAAACACTTCGCTCTGAACACAGATGGTGTAATCTAATGCTGCTAACTGAGAAGAGTACCCCTACAGAGAATAGGTTGGTGAGTAACGGTATGAAGATTCAATGTGAATTGATGAATAGTTCAATGCATGCATATTCATCTGACATTCAAAACGACATCCAGCTAGGCTGATGGGCTGGCTGGCGGAAACAATACCTCAAACTCAGCAAGCTCTTCAGACAATGCAAGAGTGTCCTTGGTTTGTAAAAGAGGGAACATCTGGCGAAGGGGAGCCATGTATTTTGCAGCATTGTATATTTTATCGGAGGCAACATAGAGGAAGGTTGTATTGTCAAACCCCATGCCTCGCAGCATCATACCAACCAGCTCAAATTCAGTTAGTTAACATATTAGCTCTAGTGAGTATATTTACATATTTGAAAGCTTCTAAATTTGTTGTTAATGCTACTAAAGAGACACAACTGATGGCACTGAACTTAAAGGTTATTATTACTGACCTGAAGCATCACAAACCAAGCAACAAACATCAATTCTAGTATAACAGGCCTATTGTGATGTTAATTAATGTCCTGAAATACGAATGCACCATTGGGTGTACATATATCCACAGAAGTGCTTTAACCAGTGAAAAAATTCCTAACCTCTAGAGGAGTAAGTGGGCATTTCCCATCCCTTCTGTTTGCCTAGGGATTGATAACTCGACCAGGTCGGTGAAACTTCCCTCTCCAGCTCCTTTCACGGGCATTTTCCATTTCAATTTTCTCCTTCCGGCAACCATATCCTAAACAATGTGCACAAATTTTAGTGTGACGGAAGAACTATGTAATAGTTAACTCACAAGAGAGAGTATATTGAGACCTCTTTGAAATGGAGATGCACCGAGACATATTTCCCACCAGCCAAAGAACTCTTTTTCATCATTCGAACAACCATATCATCTGCAAGAACCCTTATTGGTTCGACAAACCGCAGAGCCTCGTACTTTACCAAGCACCTCAAGGCCTAGATATTTGATGGAACTGACTAAGCCAATCTATTCGAGAATGGGGCGATGCGCACAACCCTGCATAGAATAGATATATAATGAAACCCATTATCAAACAAGGCCTCTCCTATTATTTTTGAGGTGGTGAGCGTTTACCATACCCTAACTCCATTAATTTCGGAAGCACCTTCTGAACATAATGATCTGGGGATGAGTCGGCTTTAGTTCGCATATTTGGTATGCTGCTTATATTATGATTGAAACGCAGCAGAACATCTTTTGGGAGTTCCTTCACAACTCTTACATGTTGTCTGAGTGTCCCGATAAAACGATCTTCATCAAAAATATCACTAAATTTGATGAGAAATAAAACATCAGGAAGAACCAATACATATTAGAACAAGAAGTAGAATTTCAAAAATATTCACGGGTTTATAACTAACAGAAGTGAACTTTAGAAGTCAAACAAACTGCTCCAGACACTAAAGCAACGAGCAAGAGACAACTGCTCCAGACAGACATCCATCATATAAAAATGCAATTATCTAATGTTAAGAAACAAAGCAGTGAGCAAACAAAATAGCATTAGTTACCTAGGATCATGCCAAACGCTATTCAAATGAAATATTGGGATCACAAGAGTTGCATTAAGCAAGCTGGCCACAGCAACTGCATTGTAGATCTGTATGGAGAAAAAAATGGAACTGCACTGTCAATAATTATTACTCAGCATAGTGTGAAGGTTCTAAGGCCTTTACAAAATGAGACATCCACATCACAGCAATGGTAGAGACCAGAGTCTAATTCTCAAGCTCTCAGGTCAGAAGAAATATCTCTCTCAACAGAAGATCTGTTGGCACGTGACCAAAAACATGAAAGCAAATATCGGTGATCTTTGGATTAATAATACACCTATGTATGTACAAAGATAGTACTAATGAATTTCCAGCACAAAGTTATTGATGAAATCCGTCTCAATCAAAGTGATAGTACATGACTTCAAGTTACATAGTGGTGTCAATGGATTCATACGGCACTGGACTTTTGCATAGGTAATAGAAATGGTATTGCTTGCTTGCTGTATCTAACGTGATCCAGGAACTTACAGAAAGACACTGTTGATTCAGACCACCATTTGCTTCAACTATGAGATACCCATTTGAAATCGGCAAATCTGTAAAGAGCCCAGAAACGATCCAGCCAGTCAGGTATTTAGCTTACTCCACTCCTCACAGCACTCCTACAGCCAAGACAATCATCATGAGACAATGTCTGGTATCTTCTTGTAGGAAATGAAAAAAGCGAAGAAAGAAATAGCAGATGCAATTGCCAATAAGACTATACTCACTTTCATATGATCTGAAACAAGAAAAATTTGCAAGGGGCGTTAAGGGGAGAAGGATTGAGAGAAGCTCACCTTGACATCTTCGAAGCTCCTCCCGTGCGCACCATCTTCAGCCGTCAGGATCTCATCCATGAAGATGCTGCTTTTCCCTATCGCCGGCCTCTCCTCCACCCCGTGAGGCGTCCGCTGCCCAGTCTTCAGCCTCGCTGCTCCACCCCACACCGCTGGCCTCTTGGCCCTCCCCTGCTCTCTCCCATCTAACGCCGTGCCTGGATCGACCGGGGAAGTTGGATCAGGTAAGTCAAGGTCTAATTTCAGCCAAATGAATCAGCTATCTCCCATGAGTCCCATCACAAATACACAATTCAAATGTTTAGGGTCAGCTACGGATTGCACAAAGCTATTATCAACCCCCAGGAGGCACAACCTCAAATGGGCAAAACATATCTGATTTGAAGCTTGATTCTATTGGAAGAGCACATCCTAATGCGGTTAAGCCACGGAAGCAGTAGGTCATGAGTAATTTCAGTCATAAAAAATACAACAGGGTTAGCAAAGCAGATCGATACCATGCCTTGAGATCGCAGGAGCAGCAAAGCAGGTTGGAGGCACCACGCATGCGATTCCGACTCCAGGATCGCCCATGGCCACGGCCACATTCCAAAGCTCTAGCCGCCAGCGGCACGACGGCAAATGTTTCTCACCCGTCAGCCTTGCACGCCGCAGTTAGCTGCGAGCTCGCCTTCTCTCCCGTGCTCTCCCCTCCCCTGATCCCCTTCTTCCCTCCCGTCGCTCTCTCAGTTTTCTATCTGGAGCGAGAGGGACCAACGGAGACATCCAGTGGCGGCGGCTGCGGCGGTGGCGGTGGCGCCGGCATGGGCCTGACGTGACCACGCAGCAGTCAGACAGGGGGGGGGGGAAGAGAGGTTGCGAGGTGGATATGGTGGCGGTGATGCCGGTGCTTGAGGCGGAGAGGCGCTAGTCGCTGGGCCTCTCCGCCGGCCTCCTTTTTATCTCCCTTCTTTCTCTCCCTCGTTGTCCTTGTCTACCACTCTTCGTCGCCCTTTGCCTGCAGGTTGGCGCTGTGATGGGGATCCAAGAAGGAGGAGGGGGCGGAAGGGAGGAATGGTGCGGCGGCTATGAGAAGGAGCGGGTGGCTGTGGATGCGGTTACTGTGGGGATCGAGGGAAACGGGGGCTAGGGTTTGGGCGGCGGCTGGCACGAGACTGAGAGGAGGGAGGAGGAGGTAGGAGGAGGGAGGTGGCCGACGACATGGCGGAGGAGAGGAGGCGGCCGAGGCGAGCGGGGAGAAGAGGGGCAGCGACATGGGAGAGGATGGAGGGAGCGGGGAGGAGGGGACGAGCAGGGCTGGCGGTTAGGGTTTTGACGCGCTGGCGGAGCGGATTGGCAAATTCCCTTGGGGACACGAACAAAGTTTACCCAGCCAACGAGCGTGCGAGACAAGCCCACCAGTCATTGGCGAACGAAAACAACCGTGAGGTGAAAATCGAGTTTGACCATTCTGAAGATCTAACGGCTTAGACGTGTCCAATAGCCAGATCTGACGGCCCATGACGGCCCAATCGGGGGAGCCTTCTGGAGTTGAGTTGGCTAGCATCATTATTGTTTTAAATTTCAACAAGTGTATAAGGGGCGGAGCAATCTGTGTAGAAAAACTGAACCTAGTTAGGGGAGGGGTGATTCTTGAATGAAAAATCAAGTACAAAGAAGGAAATCTCAGGACGAGTCGATGCTTACTGATAGAGGCAAAGGTGTCCCGTCTTTCGATGAGATGATGGATTTCGCTTTGGTGGAAGTCGACTTTGACGATCCGACTACGAACGTCCGAGGACGTCGCGCCTTAGCAATCGCTAAACCAACTCCGAGAGGTTATTGACCACGCCGGAGCACGATCAACCTGACCACGAGGGTCTGTTTCCTGCGAGCAAACGAAGAACAAGCAAGAAACTGAGATTGCAATCTGGATATTGCGAATATAAGATGAAAGCTTTATTGATCAAGGTGGGGATCTGTGACGCCTTTGTCTGGTCGTTGAACACAAACGAAGTACGCGAAGTTGCAGCTATGGCGAACTTTTAATCTAAACAAAACCTGAAGTCTAAACGGTGCCCTAAGGGCTGTATATATGGAGGAAGAGAGGGGGAATTTCGTGGCCCTTGGTGGAGGTTCTTGATAGAGGCGAGGGTGTCCCGATCTTTCGATGAGATGATAACTATCGATTTGGTGGAGACGACTTTGACGATCCGACTACAAACGTGCATGACGTTGCGCCTTAGCAATCGCTAAACCAACTCCGAGAGGTTATTGACCACACCGGAGCACAATCAACCAGACCACGAAGGTCTATTCCTGCAAGCAATCGAAGAACAAGCAAGAATATGATAAAAGCAATCTGAATATTGCGAGTATGTATGAAGTATTGATAAAGGTGGGGATCCGTAAGCGGTCTTGGTCTGGTCGTTGGACACAAACGAAGTACACGAAGTTGCAATGGCTAACTTTTAACTAAACAAATCCCAAGGAAAAGCTACTAGATGGATCTACTTATATAGGAGCAAGGGGTGGCGGCCAAGGAGGTGGGAGGACGTCCCAAGGCAGCCTAAAACTAAATCTAGGTCGTACAAGGCCAATGGGCCCAAGTGGAGGTGATGTAACACCTTTGGACTTGTAGTTTGACTCGGATTCTGCTGCTGCATCAGATTGTTTCGTCCACAACTCAACGCTCCGGACGAATTTGAAGGTGATTCCAATTGGGTTGGAAAGTGCACGAAATCTAGTTTCCAACAAAAAAAGAATCACCCAATTCGGAGTCCGTATGAAAAACTTGTGTGCGTTTTGAGTCAGGTACGTCTGTGCAGTCCGAATCTGAATCCAGAACGTTAGAGACTTGGACTCTATCTTCTCTTGGGCCAAAAGTGACGTGAGAGAACTTTTTGGACAGCAAATAAACATCTCTTTCTTCCTTATCTTCATATGTGGATTGTACAAATGTCCCATACACCTGCAATTAGACAAAACACAAAAGTGTGTGAAGTATTTTTTGTTCTGGATAACATAAATAGATTATTGAATAGTTTGCACTAGAAATCACCTGACAAATATGCATATATGCAATATTTTTGGTCATATCCAAGGTAGTCATGTCCTCATCATCCTCCCCTTCTTGAAAATAAAGCCGTCCTCGGCGTTGCTTAATCTGAAATGTGGCTAACAAAAGAGACAAGGTGTACATGTTGTATATGTATATGTCATCCATTTTTACTTCCCTTGATTTTTGCATATATGACACATGAATAGATGAGTAACTTGCATAGTTCATAAAATCTAAAGCCAAAAAATTAGCACAAGAAGTAGAAGGCATGAAAATATTGCAACTCAGTTTGCACATATAAGTGAAGCTCTTATTCATTTCAAAAGATTGACAATGTTCATCATTAAACCATCCCAACATTGGTGAATAAACCTTACTTGCATCAAATTTACATGCTACAACATGCTTAAATAAGCAAACATGCAATAAGTCATTCAACACAGAATCATCACCAAGATTAGAGGTCATATCAAAATGATTAAACATTGGTTTTTTTGCATCAATAGTTAATTCAATGGGTGCACTCAAAATTGTTGGTATTTCAGTTGTTTGATCACATGGCAAAGTCAAATTATCAACGTAGTCCTCTAAAATAGGTGGTGTGATCAAAGTAGTGGGTAGCTCATCAGATGGTGCATTCAAATTGACAAGGCATTCATCATTCTCATGTAGAGATGGAAGATCAGTACCTTTGTCATTACCTCTTATGATCAACTCAGATGATGTAGCCACTCTCGGGGGCGATGTGTCACATGGTGGAGGTGATGTAGTCCTGACAACAATGGATGTGGTTGTCATAGTATGCCTAGTAGTTGAAGGAACAATCATATCAACTCTTGGAATGTGCACCGTGCGCTTGTTCTCCTCGTGGCCAACACGTTGTTTTATTTCCTGTTCAGCTTTGCAAGCAAGATGAAACAAATGGTCCATAGGATAACACTCTTCATGAATTAGTATCTCTTGAATATCACGGTTTAATCCTCCCCAAAATCTATCCATAAAATCATCTTCACTTTCTTCTAAAGAGGAATGCAACAAGGTAGTTTGTAAATCATCATAATATTTTGTTACAGTTTCACTACCTTGTTTTAAGTGTTGCAACTTCTTAATCATGTCACGAGTATAATAAGCAGGGACGAAAGTATGTCGCATGGCAAGTTTCAAATCATCCCAAGTAGTAGGTATATAATCAGGGTGTAACCGACAATATTCACTCCACCAAACCAAAGCATAACCAGTGAAAGAACCAACCGCAACCTTAACCTTTTTATGTTCATCGAAATTATGGGAAGCAAATATATTTTTTATGTCGAACTCCCATTCAATATATAAAGCAGGTTTAAAACGGCCATTAAATGGTGGTATAGATACATTAACCTGATCATGTGCATTTGGATGTTTGTGGACCTCTCGTGACGGTTGTGGTATTTGCAAAGGTGGTGGCACGTCTCCCGCGATCGACAAAGCCCATGAATTGACTCTGGATCCTGTCATGATTAGTAGAACAAGAAACAAAACCCAAAAATAATGTTCCTATAACTACTAGGATGTGGTGGTAAAACGCTCACAGTAAAGCAAATATCAATGTCTTACAAGTTCTTACCATGCAGCAGGCGGTGATCGGCAACCAGCGGTGTCAAGTAACTCCGAATATTGAGTAAAGCGATTGCCAGGGGAGCGTACGTGTACACGGTGTAGAAATATGTGGAGCTGGGTTGGCTATATATGGTAGCAAAAGATTAGCAATAATCAATTCAAAGATGCAATGTTGAATAAACGCTCAACGACGGTACTGTGCTGGTCCTAGGCTAGACCGGACTAGAGACGCGAGCCTAGAACACTAATGAGGTCACGGCGTAGCACAACTAGCATCAATAAAGGATACTAAGTAGCTCTTGACAGCAAGATATAAGTGAAGATCACAACGGCAGTGAAGATAATGATGAAAAACAACTGCCAAGCAGGATATACAATAACTTTGTCTCCAACTTTCCTCTGAAAAAGTTTGTGCCGATTTTTTTTATTTTTTTTCTCCTTTTTTTTCTATGACTTTTTTTTTCTCTTTTTTTTCTCTCGTTTTTTTTCTCTCTTTTTTTTCTCTCTTTTTTTTCTCCCTCTTTCCAAAACAAACTAGATAAGATGCAGATTGGATCAAGTGAAGATGTGAACGATCTCAACTATTATTATGACAATGAATGGTGGGTAGCACGTGGTGGAAATTGATGGATGGGTGGTGGACAGCGGAAGAGATAATGATGCAGCGGTGGCGTGACTAATGTGAACAGAACTCGAAACTCGAAACTCTAAACGAACTAGACACTAAGACCAGCAACTCGACACGATGATGCAACCGATAATTCAACTATGCAAGCAATGAAAAGAAAATTGCAAAGGCTCAGACTGGCTCGGATATGATGAACTAACCCTAATTTTTTTGTGGCTTTTTCTTGGACTATAGGTATGAAGAACAGACTCGATCTAAACTACGAAAAACTGGAAAATCTCACCGAGCAACCTGGAAAGCTGATACCACTTGATAGAGGCAAAGGTGTCCCGATCTTTCGATGAGATGATAACTATCGATTTGGTGGAGACGACTTTGACGATCCGACTACAAACGTGCACGACGTTGCGCCTTAGCAATCGCTAAACCAACTCCGAGAGGTTATTGACCACGCCGGAGCACAATCAACCTGACCACGAAGGTCTATTCCTGCAAGCAATCAAAGAACAAGCAAGAATATGATAAAAGCAATCTGAATATTGCGAGTATGTATGAAGTATTGATAAAGGTGGGGATCCGTAAGCGGTCTTGGTCTGGTCGTTGGACACAAACGAAGTACACGAAGTTGCAATGGCTAACTTTTAACTAAACAAATCCCAAGGAAAAGCTACTAGATGGATCTACTTATATAGGAGCAAGGGGTGGCGGCCAAGGAGGTGGGAGGACGTCCCAAGGCAGCCTAAAACTAAATCTAGGTCGTACAAGGCCAATGGGCCCAAGTGGAGGTGATGTAACACCTTTGGACTTGTAGTTTGACTCGGATTCTGCTGCTGCATCAGATTGTTTCGTCCACAACTCAACGCTCCGGACGAATTTGAAGGTGATTCCAATTGGGTTGGAAAGTGCACGAAATCTAGTTTCCAAAAAAAAAAAGGATCACCCAATTCGGAGTCCGTATGAAAAACTTGTGTGCGTTTTGAGTCAGGTACGTCTGTGCAGTCCGAATCTGAATCCAGAACGTTAGAGACTTGGACTCTATCTTCTCTTGGGCCAAAAGTGACGTGAGAGAACTTTTTGGACAGCAAATAAACATCTCTTTCTTCCTTATCTTCATATGTGGATTGTACAAATGTCCCATACACCTGCAATTAGACAAAACACAAAAGTGTGTGAAGTATTTTTTGTTCTGGATAACATAAATAGATTATTGAATAGTTTGCACTAGAAATCACCTGACAAATATGCATATATGCAATATTTTTGGTCATATCCAAGGTAGTCATGTCCTCATCATCCTCCCCTTCTTGAAAATAAAGCCGTCCTCGGCGTTGCTTAATCTGAAATGTGGCTAACAAAAGAGACAAGGTGTACATGTTGTATATGTATATGTCATCCATTTTTACTTCCCTTGATTTTTGCATATATGACACATGAATAGATGAGTAACTTGCATAGTTCATAAAATCTAAAGCCAAAAAATTAGCACAAGAAGTAGAAGGCATGAAAATATTGCAACTCAGTTTGCACATATAAGTGAAGCTCTTATTCATTTCAAAAGATTGACAATGTTCATCATTAAACCATCCCAACATTGGTGAATAAACCTTACTTGCATCAAATTTACATGCTACAACATGCTTAAATAAGCAAACATGCAATAAGTCATTCAACACAGAATCATCACCAAGATTAGAGGTCATATCAAAATGATTAAACATTGGTTTTTTTGCATCAATAGTTAATTCAATGGGTGCACTCAAAATTGTTGGTATTTCAGTTGTTTGATCACATGGCAAAGTCAAATTATCAACGTAGTCCTCTAAAATAGGTGGTGTGATCAAAGTAGTGGGTAGCTCATCAGATGGTGCATTCAAATTGACAAGGCATTCATCATTCTCATGTAGAGATGGAAGATCAGTACCTTTGTCATTACCTCTTATGATCAACTCAGATGATGTAGCCACTCTCGGGGGCGATGTGTCACATGGTGGAGGTGATGTAGTCCTGACAACAATGGATGTGGTTGTCATAGTATGCCTAGTAGTTGAAGGAACAATCATATCAACTCTTGGAATGTGCACCGTGCGCTTGTTCTCCTCGTGGCCAACACGTTGTTTTATTTCCTGTTCAGCTTTGCAAGCAAGATGAAACAAATGGTCCATAGGATAACACTCTTCATGAATTAGTATCTCTTGAATATCACGGTTTAATCCTCCCCAAAATCTATCCATAAAATCATCTTCACTTTCTTCTAAAGAGGAATGCAACAAGGTAGTTTGTAAATCATCATAATATTTTGTTACAGTTTCACTACCTTGTTTTAAGTGTTGCAACTTCTTAATCATGTCACGAGTATAATAAGCAGGGACGAAAGTATGTCGCATGGCAAGTTTCAAATCATCCCAAGTAGTAGGTATATAATCAGGGTGTAACCGACAATATTCACTCCACCAAACCAAAGCATAACCAGTGAAAGAACCAACCGCAACCTTAACCTTTTTATGTTCATCGAAATTATGGGAAGCAAATATATTTTTTATGTCGAACTCCCATTCAATATATAAAGCAGGTTTAAAACGGCCATTAAATGGTGGTATAGATACATTAACCTGATCATGTGCATTTGGATGTTTGTGGACCTCTCGTGACGGTTGTGGTATTTGCAAAGGTGGTGGCACGTCTCCCGCGATCGACAAAGCCCATGAATTGACTCTGGATCCTGTCATGATTAGTAGAACAAGAAACAAAACCCAAAAATAATGTTCCTATAACTACTAGGATGTGGTGGTAAAACGCTCACAGTAAAGCAAATATCAATGTCTTACAAGTTCTTACCATGCAGCAGGCGGTGATCGGCAACCAGCGGTGTCAAGTAACTCCGAATATTGAGTAAAGCGATTGCCAGGGGAGCGTACGTGTACACGGTGTAGAAATATGTGGAGCTGGGTTGGCTATATATGGTAGCAAAAGATTAGCAATAATCAATTCAAAGATGCAATGTTGAATAAACGCTCAACGACGGTACTGTGCTGGTCCTAGGCTAGACCGGACTAGAGACGCGAGCCTAGAACACTAATGAGGTCACGGCGTAGCACAACTAGCATCAATAAAGGATACTAAGTAGCTCTTGACAGCAAGATATAAGTGAAGATCACAACGGCAGTGAAGATAATGATGAAAAACAACTGCCAAGCAGGATATACAATAACTTTGTCTCCAACTTTCCTCTGAAAAAGTTTGTGCCGATTTTTTTTATTTTTTTTCTCCTTTTTTTTCTATGACTTTTTTTTTCTCTTTTTTTTCTCTCGTTTTTTTTCTCTCTTTTTTTTCTCTCTTTTTTTTCTCCCTCTTTCCAAAACAAACTAGATAAGATGCAGATTGGATCAAGTGAAGATGTGAACGATCTCAACTATTATTATGACAATGAATGGTGGGTAGCACGTGGTGGAAATTGATGGATGGGTGGTGGACAGCGGAAGAGATAATGATGCAGCGGTGGCGTGACTAATGTGAACAGAACTCGAAACTCGAAACTCTAAACGAACTAGACACTAAGACCAGCAACTCGACACGATGATGCAACCGATAATTCAACTATGCAAGCAATGAAAAGAAAATTGCAAAGGCTCAGACTGGCTCGGATATGATGAACTAACCCTAATTTTTTTTTGTGGCTTTTTCTTGGACTATAGGTATGAAGAACAGACTCGATCTAAACTACGAAAAACTGGAAAATCTCACCGAGCAACCTGGAAAGCTGATACCACTTGATAGAGGCAAAGGTGTCCCGATCTTTCGATGAGATGATAACTATCGATTTGGTGGAGACGACTTTGACGATCCGACTACAAACGTGCACGACGTTGCGCCTTAGCAATCGCTAAACCAACTCCGAGAGGTTATTGACCACGCCGGAGCACAATCAACCTGACCACGAAGGTCTATTCCTGCAAGCAATCAAAGAACAAGCAAGAATATGATAAAAGCAATCTGAATATTGCGAGTATGTATGAAGTATTGATAAAGGTGGGGATCCGTAAGCGGTCTTGGTCTGGTCGTTGGACACAAACGAAGTACACGAAGTTGCAATGGCTAACTTTTAACTAAACAAATCCCAAGGAAAAGCTACTAGATGGATCTACTTATATATGAGCAAGGGGTGGCGGCCAAGGAGGTGGGAGGACGTCCCAAGGCAGCCTAAAACTAAATCTAGGTCGTACAAGGCCAATGGGCCCAAGTGGAGGTGATGTAACACCTTTGGACTTGTAGTTTGACTCGGATTCTGCTGCAGCATCAGATTGTTTCGTCCACAACTCAACGCTCCGGACGAATTTGAAGGTGATTCCAATTGGGTTGGAAAGTGCACGAAATCTAGTTTCCAACAAAAAAAGAATCACCCAATTCGGAGTCCGTATGAAAAACTTGTGTGTGTTTTGAGTCAGGTATGTATGAAGTATTGATAAAGGTGGGGATCCGTAAGCGGTCTTGGTCTGGTCGTTGGACACAAACGAAGTACACGAAGTTGCAATGGCTAACTTTTAACTAAAAAAATCCCAAGGAAAAGCTACTAGATGGATCTACTTATATATGAGCAAGGGGTGGCGGCCAAGGAGGTGGGAGGACGTCCCAAGGCAGCCTAAAACTAAATCTAGGTCGTACAAGGCCAATGGGCCCAAGTGGAGGTGATGTAACACCTTTGGACTTGTAGTTTGACTCGGATTCTGCTGCAGCATCAGATTGTTTCGTCCACAACTCAACGCTCCGGACGAATTTGAAGGTGATTCCAATTGGGTTGGAAAGTGCACGAAATCTAGTTTCCAACAAAAAAAGAATCACCCAATTCGGAGTCCGTATGAAAAACTTGTGTGTGTTTTGAGTCAGGTATGTATGAAGTATTGATAAAGGTGGGGATCCGTAAGCGGTCTTGGTCTGGTCGTTGGACACAAACGAAGTACACGAAGTTGCAATGGCTAACTTTTAACTAAACAAATCCCAAGGAAAAGCTACTAGATGGATCTACTTATATATGAGCAAGGGGTGGCGGCCAAGGAGGTGGGAGGACGTCCCAAGGCAGCCTAAAACTAAATCTAGGTCGTACAAGGCCAATGGGCCCAAGTGGAGGTGATGTAACACCTTTGGACTTGTAGTTTGACTCGGATTCTGCTGCAGCATCAGATTGTTTCGTCCACAACTCAACGCTCCGGACGAATTTGAAGGTGATTCCAATTGGGTTGGAAAGTGCACGAAATCTAGTTTCCAACAAAAAAAGAATCACCCAATTCGGAGTCCGTATGAAAAACTTGTGTGTGTTTTGAGTCAGGTACGTCTGTGCAGTCCGAATCTGAATCCAGAACGTGAGAGACTTGGACTCTATCTTCTCTTGGGCCAAAAGTGACGTGAGAGAACTTTTTGGACAGCAAATAAACATGTCTTTCTTCCTTATCTTCATATGTGGATTGTACAAATGTCCCATACACCTGCAATTAGACAAAACACAAAAGTGTGTGAAGTATTTTTTTGTTCTGGATAACATAAATAGATTATTGAATAGTTTGCACTAGAAATCACCTGACAAATATGCATATATGCAATATTTTTGGTCATATCCAAGGTAGTCATGTCCTCATTAGGAGGGGTCCGAAATCAACCCTATCTCTTGTTTCCCCACACATACGGACTCTAAAAATAGCCTATACTTATGTATTTCAAAATTACATGGGCCTGGCCCAAGGTGACGCAGCACCTATAATAGCCTCGGGACGAAATTTATGAAGTGGCATCTTGTATATTTCGTCCAAGGCTTCATGCACCCATTATGGTGGCTTCAAAGTCCTGAAATCATCACTTGTAACTCCGTTCTTGTTCCCCTTGCGCATGGCATCATCTCCATGCTTGTTCTTGCTCCAATGTCCATCCTTCTCCAAGCTAGGCCCTTCATTTGTAAGCAAAACAAATGTATCCAATTTAGGCATGATCATATTCTCATGAACATTAGAATCATTACCAAGAAACGAAAGTACCTGATAATTTAATTGGCGTGCACGAGCTCTAGTAATTGGTCCCGTATATGTAGCAGTAGGGGCTATGAGTGTAACAATGGTATTGATGTCCTCATCATCCTCCCCTTCTTGAAATGAAGTCGTCCTCGACGGAAGCTCATCTTCCTCACCCAAATAAGGCTTCAAATCTGCAATGTTAAAAGTGGGACTAACCCCAAAATCCGCAGGCAGCTCAATGGAAACCACGCTCCGTTTAGGCCCAAAATTTTTCGAAAACGCATTTTTCGAAAAATTTTCTGGCTATCCTATTTTTAGGTGTTTCTGAGTGTTTTGAGACAGGTGCCATTATAGGAAGTTTTTTTTGACCCGTTTCCAGTTTTTGGGTCCGGGCAGTCGAAAAAACGAAAAAAAAAATTGGTCGAAAACATTTCGTGCCCATCCTGTCAGTTTGACCTAGGAAGAGTTTTGAGACACTCGCCATTATAGTGATTTTTCGCAAAAAAAAGAGCAGCGCAAAAAAAAGAGCGCAAAAAAAAAGAGCGAAAAAAAAAATCCAGAGTGTGCTTTTCCCTTGTTTACGTGCAGCGCCGTGATTTTGTTAGTGTTCTAGGCTCGCGTCTCTAGCACGGTCTAGCCTAGGACCAGCACAGTACCGTCGTTGAGCGTTTATTCAACTTTGCATCTCTGAATTGATTATTGCTGACCCTTTTTGCTACCATATTATAAGCCTTCCCAGCTCCACATACATCTACGTAATGCGTTGGACTCTCCCTGGTAATCGCTCTATCCAAGCTTTGAGAGTTTTGACTACAACGGTTGCCGATCACCGCCTGCTGCTGGGTAAGAACTGGTAAGAATTAGAGATTTGCTTGACGGGTTTGTGATACACCACCACCACTTCTTAGTACTCTGTAGGATCATATTCTTCTGTGTTTCTATTTGCTGCTAACCATGGTAGGATCACAAGCCGATGAGACTGATTGGGAGAACCTGACGAACAAACAGCTACATGATAAATTTCAGCAACTGATGAGTGGACAGGTGCAAGATGTGCTAAACAGATTTGACGAGGCCATGGAGAAGATAGATGGCATTGAGAAGACATTTGAAACAAAGCTTGATAGCAAGTTCGATGAATTGCTCGCGCGTTTTCCACAACCACCGCCGGCTGCACCTATCGCACCTCTGCAACGACAACAACTACGGCCCCTTCCGAATCAGTATGGACGAGCTCAGCGTGTTCCTATTGAGCTAGGACAAAATTCTGGTGCCGCTGCTACTGCTGTTGGTGCTTCTTTGGCTCCTGCTACTACTGCTGCTGGTACCGAGGAGGATGATTATGTGGGAGATTACGAGGATGAGGTTGATCAACATCAGAACTACGTGCAACCACCAGCACCACAACCACCAGGTCGTCCACATGCAAATAATGGCAATGTTAGGGCTCCCCCTCAGGTACGAGATCATGACCATCTCCCTAAACTGAAATTGAATATTCCACCATTTGAGGGTAGATATGTTCCTGATATATATCTTACTTGGGAGTTAGAAACTGAACAACGATTTACATGTTTACAATATCCTGAGGAGAGACGTGTTCCTGCTGCTGTTTGTGCTTTCACTAGCTTTGCATGTGTTTGGTGGTCTGAACATTGTAGATTATATCCTGTTCCAGCTACTTGGGCTGCTTTGAAAACTGCTATGCGTACTCGTTGGGTTCCACCATATTATCAACGTGAATTACTTCAAAAATTGCAGCGCTTAAGACAAGGAAAAAATTCTGTAGAAGAATATTATCAGGAATTACAAACTGGCTTGATTAGATGTGGTATTGTTGAGGAGAATGAAGCTATGCTTGCACGTTTTCTGGGTGGATTAAATAGACATATTCAGACCATTCTAGACTATAAGGATTATAATAATATCACTCGTTTATTCCATCTTGCTTGTAAAGCTGAACGTGAAGTGCAGGATCGACAAGCATTGGCGCGCACTAACTTTTCTGCAGGTCGACCTTCATCATGGACACCACGTGCATCATCTACTTCCACTGCACCATCACCTCCTTCAGGTGCCACCTCCAACCGTGATACAAGAAAGCAGGCACAACCACCACTATCTGCCAAGAGCACACCTGTCGGGCCTGCACAGAGCTCTTCTTCTTCCATGGCGTCAACAGGGCACACAAGTGATATTATTTGTCGTCGTTGTAAGGGAAGAGGACATTTTGCGAGAGAATGCGTGTGATGATTGCTACTGAGGATGGTGGATATGAGTCCGCTAGTGACTATGATGAGGAGACTTTGGCTCTTATTACACATGAAGAACATGGTGGAGATGATTCTGATCATGAGACGCAATACATGGCTCCTGAAGATGCTGACAGGTATGAATGTTTAGTTGCTCAACGTGTTTTGAGTGTGCAGGTCACACAAGCTGAGCAAAATCAGAGGCACAATTTGTTCCATACCAAGGGAGTTGTGAAGGAACGTTCTGTGCGCGTCATCATAGACGGAGGGAGCTGCAACAACTTGGCTAGCATGGAGATGGTGGAGAAGCTTTCTCTCACCACAAGACCACATCCACATCCTTACTACATCCAATGGTTCAACAACGGCGGCAAGGTTAAGGTAACACGTACAGTTCGTGTGCATTTTAGTATCTCTACATATGCTGATTATGTTGATTGTGATGTGGTACCTATGCAAGCATGTTCCTTATTACTTGGTAGACCATGGCAATTTGATAAAAATGCTGTACACCATGGTAGAAACAATCATTATACTCTTGTTCATAAGGATAAAAATATTACTTTGCTTCCTATGACTCCTGATTCTATTTTGAAAGATGATATTAATAGAGCTAATAAAGCAAAACAGGAGAAGAATAAGAGTGAAAATCAGATTGTGGCAAAAGAATTTGAGCAACAAATGAAGCCTAACAATAAACCATCTAGTGTTGTTTCTGAAATTAAATTGAAAAGTGCATGTTTATTTGCCACCAAATCTGATATTGATGAGCTAGATTTCAGCAAATCTGTTTGCTATGCTTTTGTGTGCAAATAGGCATTATTTTCATTCGAGGACGTGCCTTCCTCTTTGCCCCCTGCTGTCACTAACATTATGCAGGAGTTCGCTGACGTATTTCCACAAGACGTGCCACCGGGATTACCACCCATTCGAGGGATTGAGCATCAAATTGACTTAATTCCCGGTGCATCGCTACCCAACCGTGCACCATACCGTACCAATCCAGAGGAGACGAAGGAGATTATGCGTCAAGTACAGGAGCTACTCGACAAAGGTTATATACGCGAATCTCTTAGTCCTTGTGCTGTTCCTATTATACTAGTGCCTAAAAAGGATGGTACGTCACGTATGTGTGTTGATTGTAGAGGCATTAATAATATTACTATTCGTTATCGTCATCCTATTCCTAGGCTAGATGATATGCTTGATGAATTGAGTGGCTCTACAATATTCTCCAAAGTTGATTTGCGTAGTGGTTACCATCAAATTCGTATGAAATTGGGTGATGAATGGAAAACAACATTTAAAACTAAGTTTGGTTTATATGAGTGGTTAGTCATGCCGTTTGGGTTAACTAATGCACCTAGTACTTTCATGAGATTAATGAACGAAGTTTTACGTGCTTTCATTGGACGATTTGTGGTAGTCTATTTTGATGATATTCTAATTTATAGCAAATCTTTGGAAGAACATTTGGAACATTTACGTGCTGTTTTTATTGCTCTACGTGATGCACGTTTGTTTGGTAACCTTGGGAAGTGCACCTTTTGCACCGACCGAGTATCTTTTCTTGGCTATGTTGTTACTCCACAGGGAATTGAAGTTGATAAAGCCAAGATTGAAGCTATTGAGAGTTGGCCGCAGCCCAAAACGGTCACACAAGTGAGGAGTTTTCTTGGCCTCGCTGGATTCTATAGGCGTTTTGTGAGAGATTTCAGCACCATTGCTGCACCTCTCAATGAGCTTACAAAGAAAGATGTGCCTTTTATTTGGGGTACCGCACAGGAAGAAGCCTTCACGGTATTGAAAGATAAGTTGACACATGCTCCTTTACTCCAACTTCCTGACTTTAATAAGACTTTTGAGCTTGAATGTGATGCTAGCGGAATTGGATTAGGAGGTGTGTTATTACAAGATGGCAAACCTGTTGCATACTTTTCTGAAAAATTGAGTGGGCCTAGTCTGAATTATTCTACTTATGATAAAGAATTATATGCTCTTGTTCGGACTTTAGAAACATGGCAACATTATTTATGGCCCAAAGAATTTGTTATACATTCTGATCATGAATCTTTGAAGCATATTAAAAGTCAAGCTAAACTGAATCGTAGACATGCTAAATGGGTTGAATTTATTGAGACTTTCCCTTATGTCATTAAACACAAGAAGGGAAAAGAAAATGTTATTGCTGATGCATTGTCTCGTCGCTATACTATGCTTTCACAACTTGACTTCAAAATATTTGGTTTGGAGACCATCAAAGATCAATATGTGCATGATGCTGATTTTAAAGATGTAATGCAGAATTGTAAAGAAGGAAGAATGTGGAACAAGTTTGTCGTTAACGATGGATTTGTGTTTCGTGCTAACAAGCTATGCATTCCAGCTAGCTCCGTTCGTCTTTTGTTGTTGCAGGAGGCGCATGGAGGAGGATTAATGGGACACTTTGGCGTGAAGAAGACGGAGGACGTACTTGCTACACATTTCTTTTGGCCAAAGATGAGACGGGATGTTGAGCGTTTTATTGCTCGCTGCACTACATGTCAAAAAGCTAAGTCACGAATCAATCCTCATGGTTTATATATGCCTTTGCCAGTACCTAGTGTTCCTTGGGAGGATATATCTATGGACTTTGTTTTAGGTTTACCTCGAACAAAGAAGGGGAGGGATAGCATATTTGTTGTCGTGGATAGATTCTCGAAAATGGCACACTTTATACCATGTCATAAAAGCGATGATGCTGTTAATGTTGCTGATTTGTTCTTTCATGAAATTATTCGCTTGCATGGTGTGCCAAATACTATAGTTTCAGATCGTGATACTAAATTTCTTAGCCACTTTTGGAGATGTTTATGGGCTAAGTTGGGGACTAAACTGCTTTTTAGTACTACTTGTCACCCCCAAACTGATGGACAAACTGAAGTAGTCAATAGAACATTGTCTACTATGCTTAGGGCTGTTTTGAAGACTAATAAGAAAATGTGGGAGGAATGCTTGCCTCATATTGAATTTGCTTATAATCGTTCATTGCATTCTACTACTAAGATGTGCCCTTTTGAAGTTGTGTATGGTTTCCTACCTCGTGCACCTATTGATTTGTTGCCTCTTCCATCTTCGGACAAGGTTAATTTTGATGCTAAAGAACGTGCTGAATTGATTTTAAAAATGCATGAGTTAACTAAGGAAAACATTGAGCGTATGAATGTTAAATATAAACTTGCTGGAGATAAGGGTAGAAAACATGTTGTGTTTGCACCTGGAGATCTTGTTTGGTTACATTTGCGTAAGGATAGATTTCCTGATTTGCGCAAATCAAAGCTAATGCCACGTGCTGCTGGTCCCTTTAAGGTGTTGGAGAAAGTAAATGATAATGCATATAAACTTGAGCTGCCTGCAGATTTTGAGGTTAGTCCCACTTTTAACATTGCAGATTTGAAGCCTTATTTGGGTGAGGAAGATGAGCTTTCGTCGAGGACGACTTCATTTCAAGAAGGGGAGGATGATGAGGACATCAATACCATTGTTACACCCACAGCCCCTACTGCTACATATACTGGACCAATTACTAGAGCTCGCGCACGCCAATTAAATTATCAGGTACTTTCGTTTCTTGGTAATGATTCTAATGTTCATGAGAATATGATGCTGCCTAAATTGGATACATTTGTTTTGCTTACAAATGAAGGGCCTAGCTTGGAGAAGGATGGACATTGGAGCAAGAGCAAGCATGGAGATGATGCCATGCGCAAGGGGAACCAGAACGGAGTTACAAGTGATGATTTCAGGACTTTGAAGCCACCATAAGAGTGCATGAAGCCTTGGACGAAATATACAAGATGCCACTTCATAAATTTCGTCCAGAGGCTATTATAGGTGCTGCGTCACCTTATTATTGGGCCAGGCCCATGTAATTTCGAAATACATAAGTATAGGCTATTTTTAGAGTCCGTATGTGTGGGGAAACAAGAGATAGGGTTGATTTCGGACCCCTCCACCAAGGGCCACGAAATTCCCCCCCCCCCCTCTTCCTCCATATATACAGCCCTTAGGGCGCCGTTTAGACTTTGGGTTTTGTTTAGATTAAAAGTTCGCCATAGCTGCAACTTCGCGTACTTCGTTTGTGTTCAACGACCAGACAAAGGCGTCACAGAACCCCACCTTGATCAATAAAGCTTTCATCTTATATTCGCAATATCCAGATTGCAATCTCAGTTTCTTGCTTGTTCTTCGTTTGCTCGCAGGAAACAGACCCTCGTGGTCAGGTTGATCGTGCTCCGGCGTGGTCAATAACCTCTCGGAGTTGGTTTAGCGATTGCTAAGGCGCGACGTCCTCGCACGTTCGTAGTCGGATCGTCAAAGTCGACTTCCACCAAAGCGAAATCCATCATCTCATCGAAAGACGGGACACCTTTGCCTCTATCAATGGGTTAGGGCTGTGGAGTTGGGGATATTTTGCACGGGAGTGGAGGATATTTTGCACAAACACCCCAAAAATTTCCCTCGCACCGAAATTGCGCGCCACAAGTTTTCAACCATCAGTCCATTGACACGTGTCCACCTACGCCGACACTTAGTCTGTGTCCATACACCCTACATACACTGAGACATTTTAAGTCGCTAAGTATCTAGCTATGCCAACTTAAAAACTTTCAAGGTCCCCACATATGTCGACACATAACATGTTATTAAGCAATTACAGACATATACATTAATGCTTCGGGATTGCTGACTCTTAGCATGTCCACGGTGATGTGCCTTTGCCGACACATGATCCAAAGACAAAACTTAAAAGCTATGGTGACAGTTATTTTATGAATATTACTGGATCTTTGCCCACAAAAATGTGTCACATAAGCTCTACCGTGGTGTAGTGACACATGGGATGATCGGCATGTGTCCTTCTTTGCTCCTGTGTTTGTCCCTTCGGGTAAATGTCATGCATTGTTCCTTTAAGTCCTTGTAGCTTGCTATGACTTGGGTTCATACATTTTGACCGACACTTGCATTGCTGGGTCATGTATGCCTGTCCGTGTAAGTTAGTGCGACCTTGGGTTTACGACTAGTCATGTCGGCCCGGGTTCTATATGTCATATGGATGCTAGCGACACTGTCATATACGTGAGCCAAAAGGCGCAAACGGTCCCGGGCCAGGTAAGGTGGCACCCGAGGGGATACCGTTCGTGAGGCCGCAAAGTGATATGATGTGTTACATGCTAGATCGGTGTGGCTTAGGATCGGGGTCCTGAGAGCTTTGGTATCAGAGCCTGACTGGCTGTAGGATGACCAAGCCAACTGGTCGAAGTCGAGTCTAGAAATGCTTTAGTTATATAAGGGAATTGATTGTGGAAGGGAACGTAAGGCTCTTTTTACTACTTTACCTTATGCCCTTCTGATCCAAGTCATCCTATCTTTCCTACAGGGTTAGGGAACTAAGCTTTCTCTTCTTTGTATCAGGATCATGTGTTACTAATCCGTAGACTTATAAGATTCGTGGATTCAAGTCTCAGTTCAGTTTCTACTACTTCTGTGTGTCACAGCTGGCCTCAGAACCCTGATATTGCGATGTTAAGTGGTTATGCCACCATTTTTTAAGGATGTCTCAAATATTTTGAGCATTTACAGCCGTTATGCTTTCCGAGTCATCCCAGGTTTCTAAATAGTCTGATGCATTTGCAAATCCCTTCTTTCCGTTCCAATGTTCGTTTGGGCTAGATTAACCACACTAACCAGTGTGTTGAGGTACTTCATTGACTCAGTATATATGTTGGAGCTATTCTTATGACCCTAGGTCTCTTAGATAATCACCAATCTAGCCATGTTTTGGTTCCCAGTGTGATGATTCTGGCCATCATCCTCGAAAGCAACCCATGATGTGGTTAGTTAGTACGTATTCTATTCCTGGGTTTTTGAACCCAAGATTCACCCTACTTACTTCATGTTGGTAGTTTTTTCTAGTTACTTTAGGATATTAGTAACCTTTGAAATAGTCCTCGAGGTCCATGGTATATTATTCTTCCAAATACCATGAACTGCTTATGGCATAAGTTCTCTTGAACCGAGAGATCATAACAAAAGTGCTCTTGACGAGTTCTCCATTATGGACGAGACTCTGCCAGTACTACCTCTCTGCATGGGTTATCTGGAAGAAATATGTTGAATTTGTTCGACATACTAATCCATGCATCCACAACTCAGAAAGTTATATGACCCTTGAGTTGTCCCTCATCAGACGTATTCCGGCCTTCTTCTATTAGTTAATAGTCAAGAGTATGTGTGCATTCATGATCATCGATGACTATTTTCTCGTGGTTCGTCAAGCCATGTATTTAGAATGACTAGGAGTAACAAACTCTAGTACCTCATCCATTTCTGGGATTGGGTCAAAGCAGTTGTATTCCGCAGATCAAAATGCCAGTCCAGCTTTTGTTCTGTTCTACATTGGAGTATTACCTTCTTTATGTTAGGATTGTCATGAGAATTGCACATGCCTACAAGTGAATCGGGATGTGTGTAATCAATACTCCTAGCAACCTCATTGCTTGGTAGTTAAAGGACAATAAATTCATTCTTAGTGTGTTAGTTGTAGAATCATCATTCTAAGATAGATTGTGCTAGCTAGACCATTTTCCTGGTGCACTCTTCTATCAATGAGTTAGGATTGTTTCAAGCACTTGCTTATTTGATCACATCGTCTAGCCTCCAAAGAAAGATTGTTCTCGAGCTTTATAACATATTGGTGGTTCGTGATTTTCCGAATATCTTCTCGGAAGTATCACCAGGTTGTCCCCTGACCGTAATGTTGAGCTTGTGATCAAATTGGTTTCTTGTAACCACCCCTTCTCCAATAATCTGTGTTGCATACCCTGAGCTAGTTGGTTAAGCTAAACAACAACTTGGAGAGTTGGAAGATAAAAGCTTGTCCGATTTAGTTCATTTTAAGGGATATCTTGTATGTGTGTTGAAGAAAGATGGTATTTTCATTGATTGACCCTCATGATTAGTTAGTGGACCTATCATGTTATCCAATCTTTGATTTGAGTATGGGCTATTGTCAAATCAAATCAGAATCAACGATATTCGTAAAGTTGTGTTACTCGTGGTTGTTTCCTCGAGCATACACCATTATATCTTTTGGGTCTGACCAATGCTATCACCTTGATCACATAATTGTAGAATTCCACTTATATGGAAACCTGGATGAATTGTTGTTGAGCCCATTAGCAACATTTTTATCTTCTCCATGTTTCGTGTTGAACATTCAGCTAGTGTTGGAAACTTTTATAAGCATTATCTTCATGTCCCGTTCATGAAGCATATGTTGGATGAAAGAAGTGACTTCCTCTGATTCGCGTGCATTTGGTGCAAGTTGCCGCCGTGAGTTCGAGAAAGATTGTTTTTGTTTGATCTAGAATCATCCCAAGTTATTCATGCCTATGTGCAAAGTACTCTACTGTTTGATAGGTTGGCCGCCTCCATTCCATATGTGTTTCCTAGCACAGCAAGCCACTGATTGATTTGTTCAAGGAGAAGAAGTTCCCTCTTAAGAACTAATCCAGACTTATGTAAGGACTTCCATATCCTCAATGATGGTTCCTCACCTGCACTTTGGTAGTGTTTCATTATAAGACTACTTGGTCATGCTTGTCTAGGACAACGTGTTCACATGTGTGTAGAAGAACCCGCTGTGGCACCCCGGCTCAGGGCAACCGGTTTACCTTGCATTGCCAGCCCAGAGACCATGTCTCCTAGCAACACACAACATCTTGGTACAGAAAACAACCTCTTTATTGATGCTAGTGGAACATGGTTCATATTACAACAAATTAGGAGGCCAAGCGGCACACACGGTGCGGCTGAACAATATGTGATAGAGGCAAAGGTGTCCCGTCTTTCGATGAGATGATGGAAATCGCTTTGGTGGAAGTCGACTTTGACGATCCGACTACGAACGTGCGAGGACGTCGCGCCTTAGCAATCGCTAAACCAACTCCGAGAGGTTATTGACCACGCCGGAGCACGATCAACCTGACCACGAGGGTCTGTTTCCTGCGAGCAAACGAAGAACAAGCAAGAAACTAAGATTGCAATCTGGATATTGCGAATATAAGATGAAAGCTTTATTGATCAAGGTGGGGTTCTGTGACGCCTTTGTCTGGTCGTTGAACACAAACGAAGTACGCGAAGTTGCAGCTATGGCGAACTTTTAATCTAAACAAAACTCAAAGTCTAAACGGTGCCCTAAGGGCTGTATATATGGAGGAAGAGAGGGGGAATTTCGTGGCCCTTGGTGGAGGGGTCCGAAATCAACCCTATCTCTTGTTTCCCCACACATACGGACTCTAAAAATAGCCTATACTTATGTATTTCGAAATTACATGGGCCTGGCCCAATAAAAAGGTGACGCAGCACCTATAATAGCCTCTGGACGAAATTTATGAAGTGGCATCTTGTATATTTCGTCCAAGGCTTCATGCACTCTTATGGTGGCTTCAAAGTCCTGAAATCATCACTTGTAACTCCGTTCTGGTTCCCCTTGCGCATGGCATCATCTCCATGCTTGCTCTTGCTCCAATGTCCATCCTTCTCCAAGCTAGGCCCTTCATTTGTAAGCAAAACAAATGTATCCAATTTAGGCAGCATCATATTCTCATGAACATTAGAATCATTACCAAGAAACGAAAGTACCTGATAATTTAATTGGCGTGCGCGAGCTCTAGTAATTGGTCCAGTATATGTAGCAGTAGGGGCTGTGGGTGTAACAATGGTATTGATGTCCTCATCATCCTCCCCTTCTTGAAATGAAGTCGTCCTCGACGGAAGCTCATTTTCCTCACCCAAATAAGGCTTCAAATCTGCAATGTTAAAAGTGGGACTAACCCCAAAATCTGCAGGCAACTCAAGTTTATATGCATTATCATTTATTTTCTCTAACACCTTAAAGGGACCATCAGCACGTGGCATTAGCTTTGATTTGCGCAAATTAGGAAATCTATCTTTACGCAAATGTAACCAAACAAGATCTCCAGGTGCAAACACAACATGTTTTCTACCCTTATCTCCAGCAAGTTTATATTTAGCATTCATACGCTCAATGTTTTCCTTAGTTAACTCATGCATTTTTAAAATCAATTCAGAACGTTCTTTAGCATCAAAATTAACCTTCTCCGAAGATGGAAGAGGCAACAAATCAATAGGTGCACGAGGTAGGAAACCATACACAATTTCAAAAGGGCACATCTTAGTAGTAGAATGCAATGAACGATTATAAGCAAATTCAATATGAGGCAAGCATTCTTCCCACATTTTCTTATTATTCTTCAAAACAGCCCTAAGCATAGTAGACAATGTTCTATTGACTACTTCAGTTTGTCCATCAGTTTGGGGGTGACAAGTAGTACTAAATAGCAGTTTAGTCCCCAACTTAGCCCATAAACATCTCCAAAAGTGGCTAAGAAATTTAGTATCACGATCTGAAACAATAGTATTTGGCACACCATGCAAGCGAATAATTTCACGAAAGAACAAATCAGCAACATTAACAGCATCATCGCTTTTATGACATGGTATAAAGTGTGCCATTTTCGAGAATCTATCCACGACAACAAATATGCTATCCCTCCCCTTCTTTGTTCGAGGTAAACCTAAAACAAAGTCCATAGATATATCCTCCCAAGGAACACTAGGTACAGGCAAAGGCATATATAAACCATGAGGATTGAGTCGTGACTTAGCTTTTTGACATGTAGTGCAGCGAGCAACAAAACGCTCAACATCCCGTCTCATCTTTGGCCAAAAGAAATGTGTAGCAAGTACGTCCTCCGTCTTCTTCACGCCAAAGTGTCCCATTAATCCTCCCCCATGCGCCTCCTGCAACAGCAAAAGACGAACGGAGCTAGCTGGAATGCATAGCTTGTTAGCACGAAACACAAATCCATCGTTAACGACAAACTTGTTCCACATTCTTCCTTCTTTACAATTCTGCATTACATCTTTAAAATCAGCATCATGCACATATTGATCTTTGATGGTCTCCAAACCAAATATTTTGAAGTCAAGTTGTGAAAGCATAGTATAGCGACGAGACAATGCATCAGCAATAACATTTTCTTTTCCCTTCTTGTGTTTAATGACATAAGGGAAAGTCTCAATGAATTCAACCCATTTAGCATGTCTACGATTCAGTTTAGCTTGACTTTTAATATGTTTCAAAGATTCATGATCAGAATGTATAACAAATTCTTTGGGCCATAAATAATGTTGCCATGTTTCTAAAGTCCAAACAAGAGCATATAATTCTTTATCATAAGTAGAATAATTCAGACTAGGCCCACTCAATTTTTCAGAAAAGTATGCAACAGGTTTGCCATCTTGTAATAACACACCTCCTAATCCAATTCCACTAGCATCACATTCAAGCTCAAAAGTCTTATTAAAATCAGGAAGTTGGAGTAAAGGAGCATGTGTCAACTTATCTTTCAATACCAAGAAGGCTTCTTCCTGTGCGGTACCCCACAGAAAAGGCACATCTTTCTTTGTAAGCTCATTGAGAGGTGCAGCAATGGTGCTGAAATCTCTCACAAAACGCCTATAGAATCCAGCGAGGCCAAGGAAACTCCTCACTTGTGTGACCGTTTTGGGCTGTGGCCAACTCTCAATAGCTTCAATTTTGGCTTTATCAACTTCAATTCCCTGTGGAGTAACAACATAGCCAAGAAAAGATACTCGGTCGGTGCAAAAGGTGCACTTTCCAAGGTTACCAAACAAACGTGCATCACGTAGAGCAATAAAAACAGCACGTAAATGTTCCAAATGTTCCTCCAAAGATTTGCTATAAATCAATATGTCATCAAAGTAAACTACCACAAATCGTCCAATGAAAGCACGTAAAACTTCGTTCATTAACCTCATGAAAGTACTAGGTGCATTAGTTAACCCAAAAGGCATGACTAACCACTCATATAATCCAAACTTAGTTTTAAATGCTGTTTTCCATTCATCTCCCAATTTCATACGAATTTGATGGTATCCACTACGCAAATCAACTTTGGAGAATATTGTAGAGCCACTCAATTCATCAAGCATATCATCTAGCCTAGGAATAGGATGACGATAACGAATAGTAATATTATTAATGCCTCTACAATCAACGCACATACGCGACGTACCATCCTTTTTCGGCACTAAAATGATAGGAACAGCACAAGGACTAAGGGATTCGCGTATATAACCTTTGTCGAGCAGTTCTTGTACTTGACGCATAATCTCCTTCGTCTCCTCTGGATTGGTACGGTATGGTGCACGGTTGGGTAATGATGCACCGGGAATTAAGTCAATTTGATGCTCAATCCCGCGAATAGGTGGTAATCCCGGTGGCACGTCTTGTGGAAAGACGTCAGCGAACTCCTGCAAAATGTTAGTGACAGCAGGAGGCAAAGAGGAAGGCACGTCCTCGAATGAAAATAATGCCTCTTTGCACACAAAAGCATAGCAAACAGATTTGCTAAAATCTAGATCATCAATATCAGATTTGGTGGCAAGTAAACATGCACTGTTCAATTTAATTTCAGAAGCAACACTAGATTGTTTATTATTATTAGGCTGCATTTGTTGCTCAAATTCTTTTGCCACAATCTGATTTTCACTCTTAGTTTTCTCCTGTTTTGCTTTATTAGCTCTATTAAGATCATCTTTCAAAATGGAATCAGGAGTCATAGGAAGCAAAGTAATATTTTTATCCTTATGAACAAGAGTATACTGATTGTTTCTACCATGGTGAATAGAATTTTTATCAAATTGCCATGGTCTACCAAGTAATAAGGAACATGCTTGCATAGGTACCACATCACAATCAACATAATCAGCATATGTAGAGATACTAAAATGCACACGAACAGTACGTGTTACCTTAACCTTGCCGCTGTTGTTGAACCATTGGATGTAGTAAGGATGTGGATGTGGTCTTGTGGTGAGAGATAGCTTCTCCACCATCTCCATGCTAGCCAAGTTGTTGCAACTCCCTCCATCTATGATCACGCGAACAGAACGTTCCTTCACAACTCCCTTTGTATGGAACAAATTATGCCTCTGATTTTGCTCAGCTTGTGTAACCTGCACACTCAAAACACGTTGAGCAACTAAACATTCATACCTGTCAGCATCTTCAGGAGCCATGTATTGCGTCTCATGATCAGAATCTTCTCCACCGTGTTCGTCACGTGTAATAAGAGCCAAAGTCTCCTCATCATAGTCACTAGCGGACTCATACCCACCATCCTCAGTAACAATCATCACACGCTTAGAGGGGCATTCTCTCGCATAATGACCTCCACCCTTGCAACGTCGACAAATAATATCATGTGTTTGCCCTGTTGATGCCATGGATGAAGAAGAGCTCTTTGCAGGCCCAGAAGATGTGCTCTTGGCAGATAGTGGTGATTGTGCCTGCTTTATTGTATCACGGTTGGAGGTGGCAGCCGACGGAGGCGCCGGTGTAGCAGAACGTGTGGAAGTAGATGATGCACGTGGTGTCCATGATGAAGGTCGACCTGCAGAAAAGTTAGTCCGCGCCAATGCCTGTCGATCCTGCACTTCACGTTCAGCTTTACAAGCAAGATGGAATAAACGAGTGATATTAGTATACTCCTTATAATCTAGAATGGTCTGAATCTCTCTATTTAATCCACCCAGAAAACGTGCAAGCATAGCTTCATTCTCCTCAACAATACCACATCTAATCATGCCAGTTTGTAATTCCTGATAATATTCTTCTACAGAATTTTTTCCTTGTCTTAAGCGCTGTAATTTTTGAAGCAATTCACGTTGATAATATGGTGGAACCCAACGAGTACGCATAGCAGTTTTCAAAGCAGCCCAAGTAGCGGGAATAGGATATAATCTACAATGTTCAGACCACCATACACATGCAAAACTAGTGAAAGCACAAATAGCAGCAGCAACCCGTCTCTCCTCGGGATATTGTAAACATGTAAAACGTTGTTCAGTTTCTAACTCCCAAGTAAGATATATATCAGGAACATATCTACCCTCAAATGGTGGAATATTCAATTTCAGTTTAGGAATATGGACATCATCTCGTACCTGAGGTGGTGGTGCAGGCCTACCATTACGAATATATACCTGAGGTCAACCTGGTGGTGGTGGTGCTGGTGGCTGCACGTAGTGCTGATTTTGATAAACCTCATCCTCATAATCGCCCACATACTCATCATCCTCCTGGGTACCAGCAGCAGCAGTAGCAAGGGCCAAAGAAGCATCAACAACATGAACAGCAGCACCAGAAGTTTGGCCATCCTCAATAGGAACACGCTTCGCTCGTCCATACTGATTCGAAAGGATGCGTTGTTGTTGTTGTTGTCGTTGGAGAGGTGCGTTAGGTGCAGCGGGTGGTGGTGGTGGAAGACGCGCGAGCAATTCATTAAACTTGTTATCGAGCTTTGTTTCGAACGTCTTCTCCATGCCATCTATCTTCTCCATGGCCTCTTCAAATCTGTTTAGCACATCTTGCACCTGTCCACTCATCATTTGCTGAAATTTATCATGCAAATCCTTATTCGTCATGTTCTCCCAGTCAGTCTCGTCGGCTTGTGATCCTGGCATGGTTAGCAGCAATAGAAACACACAAGAATATGATCCTACATTCTACTAACAAGAGGTGGTGGTGGGTGTCACAAATCCGTCAAGCAAATCTCAAATTCTTACCAGTTCTTACCCAGCAGCAGGCGGTGATCGGCAACCGTTGTAGTCAAAAACTCTCAAAGCTTGGATAGAGCGATTACCAGGGAGAGTCAAACGCACGACGTAGATGTATGTGGAGCTGGGAAGGCTTATAATATGGTAGCAAAAAGGGTCAGCAATAATCAATTCAGAGATGCAAAGTTGAATAAACGCTCAACGACGGTACTGTGCTGGTCCTAGGCTAGACCGTGCTAGAGACGCGAGCCTAGAACACTAACAAAATCACGGCGCTGCACGTAAACAAGGGAAAAGCACACTCTGGATTTATTTATTTTTCGCTCTTTTTTTTTTGCGCTCTTTTTTTTTTTGCGCTGCTCTTTTTTTTTTTTGCGAAAAATCACTATAATGGCGAGTGTCTCAAAACTCTTCCTAGGTCAAACTGATAGGATGGGTACGAAATTTTTTCGACCAATTTTTTTTTCGTTTTTTCGACTGCCCGGACCCAAAAACTGGAAACGGGTCAAAAAAAACTTCCTATAATGGCACCTGTCTCAAAACACTCAGAAACACCTAAAAATAAGATAGCCAGAAATTTTTTCGAAAAATGCGTTTTCGAAAAATTTTGGGCCTAAACGGAGCGTGGTTTCCAGACCTACTCCGGCAAGGAAACACGAATCGGAAACTAGATGGATCCCGAAAACAAACCTTAGAAGCAAGGAACTCGGATTGGTGGTGGGAATATGGTTGTGGTATATGGCAGCGGTGGTGGTAGCGGTGGTAGTATATGGATATGGATCGGTGGTGGTATATGGACACGGATTGGTGGTGGTATATGGATACGGATTCGGAGTGGTGGTGGTAGATGGCAGGGGCGATGATGATGGTGCGGCGGCGGCGTGACAACTTATGACCAGAACTCGAAACTCTAAAAGACTAGACTCTAAGACCAGCAACTAGACCGACGATGCAACCGCAAATTCAACAAAGCAAAACCCTAAAAAGATTATGCAAAGGCTCAGATTGGTTCGAATATGATGAACTAACCCTAACTTTTTTTTTGTGGCTTTTTCGTGGACTATAGGTATGAAGAACAGACTCGATCTAAACTACGAAAAACTGGAAAATCTCACCGAGCAACCTGGAAATCTGATACCACTTGATAGAGGCAAAGGTGTCCCGTCTTTTGATGAGATGATGGAAATCGCTTTGGTGGAAGTCGACTTTGACGATCCGACTACGAACGTGCGAGGACGTCGCGCCTTAGCAATCGCTAAACCAACTTCGAGAGGTTATTGACCACGCCGGAGCACGATCAACCTGACCACGAGGGTCTGTTTCCTGCGAGCAAACGAAGAACAAGCAAGAAACTAAGATTGCAATCTGGATATTGCGAATATAAGATGAAAGCTTTATTGAACAAGGTGGGGTTCTGTGACGCCTTTGTCTGGTCGTTGAACACAAACGAAGTACGCGAAGTTGCAGCTATGGCGAACTTTTAATCTAAACAAAACCCAAAGTCTAAACGGTGCCCTAAGGGCTGTATATATGGAGGAAGAGAGGGGGAATTTCGTGGCCCTTGGTGGAGGGGTCCGAAATCAACCCTATCTCTTGTTTCCCCACACATACGGACTCTAAAAATAGCCTATACTTATGTATTTCGAAATTACATGGGCCTGGCCCAATAAAAAGGTGACGCAGCACCTATAATAGCCTCTGGACGAAATTTATGAAGTGGCATCTTGTATATTTCGTCCAAGGCTTCATGCACTCTTATGGTGGCTTCAAAGTCCTGAAATCATCACTTGTAACTCCGTTCTGGTTCCCCTTGCGCATGGCATCATCTCCATGCTTGCTCTTGCTCCAATGTCCATCCTTCTCCAAGCTAGGCCCTTCATTTGTAAGCAAAACAAATGTATCCAATTTAGGCAGCATCATATTCTCATGAACATTAGAATCATTACCAAGAAACGAAAGTACCTGATAATTTAATTGGCGTGCGCGAGCTCTAGTAATTGGTCCAGTATATGTAGCAGTAGGGGCTGTGGGTGTAACAATGGTATTGATGTCGTCATCAATATGTACATTATTTAATGAACATAAGTGGGCCTCGATCATGACAACTATGCGGCAGCAGAATGACGACGAAGCGGGACTCCATAGCACAGGGACACCGATGTGAACACGATCTAGACTCCAACAGCACTCCATTCCAACGAACCTTTCCGGAAATCTGGCATGACACGCTAGGTCAGTACATTGAATGTACTTGCAAGCTCACAACAAGCATAAACATAATGACAAACAATATCATGATATTAAACAATTTAAGCATCAATGCAAAATCATGCTATGGATGCAGTGAATGAAACCTCGTGCCTCAAGTCCCACGGACTTGCTTGCCAACGGGTTACCACGTAACCAAACGGTGATCTCTCTCGGATCAAAAAATGGACCAGCCACATGGTCATCAAACGGGTTACCTCGTAACCAAACATTGATCTTTCTCGGATCACAAACGGACCAACAACTTGGTCATCAACATCAACATGGTTCTCCAACCATCCTCTTTCCAACAGTGCCATGTTTTTAATTTAGTGTGCAAGATTTATTAAAACGATGACCCATGGTGTGACCTACTTTCGAGCATGTCCGTAACCGTGGACTCGGCTATCGATAGATTTAATATACTCTGCAGATGTAGCACATTGTACCCATACCAAGGAACCCATGGCCTCGCACTCCCATTCGGGTGGACCAACGGCATTCCAACAGAACCCCTCCATTGCCACGACACTCTCCCGGCCACTCCGACTGACTCCCCATTGGGCTAAGTCATGGGTGGCCCCGTGTCTACCCCAGACACCAACGGCCACCGTCGTGGCAAAACGGCCATATCATGGCAAAACGGTCCCAAGCGGGGACAAGGTACCATAACAACATCAACAGACACACAAGGTTATGTCTGCTTACCGGGCCAGGGTACCACACGCCCTTAACCTTCCCTCGTTGGAGGTACCGACCACAGGCATGACAACGGACCGAATAAAGGCTTTCCCATAAAGGCAAATGTGGTTGCACTGAGAAAAACTCAATTAAGTGGCAACATGACCCGATCAACGATATGTTCAAGTTGATTTATTATCAGGTTCAACTTAAAATAAAAATAACCGGTGTCATGATATGCCATGCAAATTCACTCATGTGACGTGCTTCACTAATCATCAGAACAATACTGGGTCAACTTATATCAATCACTAATCAAACATTTGAGAGACTCATGGCACTATTCTGGTCATGTTTATGCAACAACCAATCATGGCAATATCTTAGCATAATTATTTTCTTAACCAAGAAAATATTATCCCAACTAGTCCTTTTTCATAAGCAAATTATTTCTCCATAATCTAACATGACTCATAATCACTGAAACTAACTTAGTTAACTTTTTAACATATTGTAAACCAACATATTCACATAATCTAGCTTTCAACAGAATGAAAATAACTATTTAACTAGGTGAGTTAAATGCATGAACTAATTTAATCATTGAAGTTGAAAGTAAATCACAAATATTGCAATGGCACCATGAAAATGTTGCTGTGGCTTGCCTTAGTGCAGATGAGGGTCACACTCCTCCTGGTGATCCTCGAGACAAGCTTCACCTTCTGAAATCAATTCAAAAAAACACAAAAGAAAATATCAAGAAACACTCTGAAATTCACCAGAAAATCTAGGCAGTAGAGAAAAATCTCATCTTTGGTGTGCTGCTAGAGATTTTCATACAGAACATAATGCATAAAGAATCAATTCATTTGGACTTATGGTTAAAAAGTTGTGGCTGTTTGAAGCGTTCTGGAATTATTTGAATTTGAATTAATATAAATAGGACTGGGGGGTTGACGTCGAAAGCGTAAACCCCGCGGGGCGCCTCCACTCGTACCGCTTCGGCTGCGGTTAGAGTGATTGACAACAGGCCCCGCTAGTCAGGTGAGAGGGAGGGGGAGAGAGACAGGGCACGGCGGGGCTTCGCCGGAGTGCACGCCGGCGAGGAGGGCGACTTGGCCCGATCTAAAGTGATGGATCGAAAGAGAAGAGAGAGGCGCACCTGCCCGTACCCGTAGAACAGCTAGGGTTGGTCGGACGGCGACGGAATGAACCTCTCCAGTGGCGGCAGAGGGCCGTGGTCGCCGGAGTTGGAGATGACAGCGACGAGGGGCTGCCCTAGTGGCTCCAACTGAGTCGGATGACACCACTGGAGCATGGCGGAGGCCCTGGAAGAGTCGCTTGAGCTTGGGAGGGGCTGGAGTGGTGCGGACGGACATTGGGGATCGCCGGCGAGCTCGAGCTCGGGGACAACGGCCCGAGGCCTGCCCGGCCGGGCTACGGCTTCCTACGAGTTTGTGGAGTCTGTGAGTGGAGCTGGGGATGCTCGAAAAGGCTGGGGGGGGTGGATTTATAGCCGAGCGGAGCAAGGGGTTTGGGCTCCGGCGGAGGACACCTGGATGGTGCGCCCGGTGACGAGCGGCGTCAGTGAGTGGGGGGGGGAGGCGATGCAGCTCATGAGCATAGGAACACGGGGGTGGCAACAAACATAGTGCGTAGGGCACTGTTGGGTTGGCGGGGCCGTGCCCGTGCTCGCTGCGGCGAGCTCCGGTGTCGGCGAGTGCCAGGGGGAGTTAATGGAGTCGGGACGATGATGGTGGCGAGGTTTGCGAGCTTTGGCAGGTGGGGAAGCAAGCACATGCCGAACAGAGTGCTCGGCGGCACCCAGAGCGCGGCGACAAGCATGCTGGCATCATGCACACGCGTGGTCACCGCGTGCACTGCAGCATAGAGCCACAGCTTGCCCCAAATTTTGTGTCTGGCTTGTAGTCCTTAGTTATTAGGTTAGGTCCAATGCTTTGAGTTGGGCTCAAGCGCAGTAAACTTTATTTTTACTTCATTGCAAGTTACTGGTCAGTAACTTTGAGTGCTTGTTGTGGTTAAACGGCTGGGAGTTGGGAGTTGTGCTTTGGTGGTTAGCAATCATCTTGGAGGGTAGTGATGCTGATGTAGAGCATCCCACGCTCATCCCCATGTACACTCCGACTACTCTCCATACACCAAGAGGACATATGACGAGACCTCGAACATACGCCATTAGAATTAAGGTGAACCCGCTCTTCTTCGAGAATATCATGAATATCCATTGGACTTGCTTGCTACCTCACCAAAGTGCTCTATGTGTCCTTAGATACGAAGACCGACGACCACAAGCTGGTGAGGGACACCCCAAAGGAGTTGGAGAAGGACCACAAGGCCACAAGGAGGAAGAAGGAGTGCAACAAGATCAACACTGCACCTCCCAGGCGACCTCGTGCCCACGGGCCTCGAAGACCCCGTGCGCACGGACTACTCAGAGAGTTAGCGCTGGAGCACCCCGTGCGCACGGGCCTGTACCATGCCCACAGGACCCCTGTGCGCACGGGCCCAACTTACCCCGTGTGCACGGGCCCTACAGGATGGACGGCTGTGATTGCTGTTTGGGCCTCCTCTTCATCCACTTCATCCCCATGCCTATATATTCTGTACCTAGACCATATGTGAGGGTTAGCAAATAGGATAGCTCATTCTAAGGTGAGCTTTGCTCCTACCTTCTCCTCTTGAGAGAGAGAGAGAGAGAGACCACTCCCATGGAGTTCAAGGCCTCCATGTGAGAAGATCCACTTGTGGATATCAAGACCTCCTCTTGGAGATGACAATCATCAAGACGTCTCTCCTCATAGGGTTGGGATGAACTAGTACTTTGTATCTTTCCTTTGTTGCTCTTGGATCATTGTATCTCTTGTGTGTTCTTGGATCTAGCATATGTGTGATTGGATCAAGTCAATTTGAGTATTTCCCATCTCTTGTGTTCTTTATGTTCATCTTGTTCTTGGGGATTCCCCCTCCAATTCGTGAAAGATCTCCCCATAGGGTTCGACCCTACACTAGATGCACAACAAAATGCAGCACCATTGGAGCAAGTAAAATGGTAGTTGCTGTAGAAACCACCATTTCTGCCCAGAACAGAAAATAATTTCTGTAGCAAAAATATTCCAAAAAGTAGTGCGATATTTTTGCTCAGGGAGGTGCCCTAGGGTTCAAAGGATTTTTGTGAATTTTCTCAGATTTTTGTGGGCAAGAAAAATTGGGGTTGCTTTGGAGCACAAGTTTCTGGTTAGAGTTTTTGAGAGGAAAATGAATATTTTTCATTTAAGAAAAATATCCATGATATTATTTTGAGGTAGACAAGAGAGGGAATGATGGTTTGGGAGAGAAATGAGCCACTTGGGTGAAAGCCAAGGTGATGCCCAAGTGTTTTAAGTCCAACTGAAATAATTCAAATGCCACAATTCAAATCAAATCCAAATGAAATCCAGAAAAGGAAAAGAGGGCAAAACCAGGCTGTCACAAACCTCCCACACTTAGGATGAATCTCATCCTCGAGATTCGATTGCTCGGTAAAACAATTCTAGATAGTTTGCCCTTAAGAATTCTTCTTGCTCCCAGGTTGCTTCTGCCTCTGTATGGTGCTCCCACTGGACCTTGTAAAATTTTCTCGCCTTGCAACGAGTGACCCTTTCCATCTCATCCAAAATTTTGAATGGTCGCTCCTCATACATTAAATACTTAGCCAAATCTACTTCTGTTAAAGCGTTCTTTTTCTCGGGCGGTGATATGCATTGTCTCAGCTCGGAGACATGGAACATGTTGTGCAGTTCTGACAATTCTGTCGGCAGTTCCAACTGATAAGCAACAGTACCCACTCTGGACATAACTGGGAATGGACCAATAAACCTGGGTGCCAATTTTCCACGAGTCTGAAACCTTTTGACTCCCTTCATAGGAGTGACTCTGAGGTATACTTGTTCTCCGGGCTCAAAACTGACCCGTTGGTGCTTTGCATCATAATAGCTCTTTTGTCGGGATTTGGCCAGTCGCAGATGGTCTTGGATTTCTTGTACTTGCTTTTTAGCTTCCATCATGAGGTATGTCCCGAAAATACGGCTATCCCCGGTTTGAGACCAATTTAACGGGGTGCGTCACTTAAGGCCATACAAAGCCTTGTATGGTGACATCTTTAAACTGGCCTAGAAACTGTTGTTGTAGGAGAACTCGGCATACGGCAGATAGTCTTCCCACTTAGGCCCTTGGGCCAAGGCACATGCTCGCAACATATCTTCAAGTATTTGGTTTACCCGTTCAGTCTGCCCATCAGTTTGAGGATGATAAGTAGTACTATATTTCAGTGTTATTCCCAAAGCTTGATGGAGACGGGACCAGAAAGCGGAGGTAAATAGGGACCCCCGGTCAGAAGTGATTGTTCGAGGTACTCCATGTAAACTGACTATTCTGGACACATATAATTGTGCGACCTGATCAGCACGGTACGAGGTTCTGATGGGAATGAAATGAGCTACCTTGGTTAACATATTGATACGTCTCCAACGTATCTATAATTTTTGATTGCTCCATGCTACTTTATCTACTGTTTTGGACTATATTGGGCTTTATTTTTCACTTTTATATTACTTTTGGGACTAACCTATTAACCAGAGGCCCAACCCAGAATTGCTGTTTTTTTGCCTTTTTCAGTATTTCGAAGAAACAGAATATCAAACGGAGTCCAAACGGAATGAAACCTTCGGGATCGTGATTTTCCAACCGAACGTGATCCAGGAGACTTGGACCCTACTCCAAGAAGCCTCCAAGGAGGTCACGAGGGTGGAGGGCGCGCCCCCTGGGCGTGCCCCCTACCTCGTGGGCCCCTCGAAGCTCCACTGACGTACTCCTTCCTGCTATATATACCTACGTATCCCCGAACGATCAGAACAGGAGCCAAAAACCTAATTCCACCGCCGCAACCTTCTGTATCCACGAGATCCCATCTTGGGGCCTGTTCCGGAGCTCCGCTGGAGGGGGCATCCACCACGGAGGGCTTCTACATCATCACCATAGCCCCTCCGATGAAGTGTGAGTAGTTTACTTCAGACCTTCGGGTCCATAGCTAGTAGCTAGATGGCTTCTTCTCTCTTTTTGGATCTCAATACAATGTTCTCCCCTCTCTCGTGGAGATCTATCCGATGTAATCTTCTTTTTGCGGTGTGTTTGTTGAGACCGATGAATTGTGGGTTTATGATCCATCTTATCTATGAATAATATTTGAATCTGATAGAGGCTAAGGTGTCCCGTCTTTCGATGAGATGATGGATTTCGCTTTGGTGGAAGTCGACTTTGACGATCCGACTACGAACGTGCGAGGACGTCGCGCCTTAGCAATCGCTAAACCAACTCCGAGAGGTTATTGACCACACCGGAGCACGATCAACCTGACCACGAGGGTCTGTTTCCTGCGAGCAAACAAAGAACAAGCAAGAAACTAAGATTGCAATCTGGATATTGCGAATATAAGATGAAAGCTTTATTGATCAAGGTGGGGTTCTATGACGCCTTTGTCTGGTCGTTGAACACAAACGAAGTACGCGAAGTTGCAGCTATGGTGAACTTTTAATCTAAACAAAACCCAAAGTCTAAACGGTGCCCTAAGGGCTGTATATATGGAGGAAGAGAGGGGGAATTTCGTGGCCCTTGGTGGAGGGGTCCGAAATCGACCCTATCTCTTGTTTCCCCACACATACGGACTCTAAAAATAGCCTATACTTATGTACTTCGAAATTACATGGGCTTGGCCCAATAAAAAGGTGACGCAGCACCTATAATAGCCTCGGGACGAAATTTATGAAGTGGCATCTTGTATATTTCGTCCAAGGCTTCATGCACCCATTATGGTGGCTTCAAAGTCCTGAAATCATCACTTGTAACTCCGTTCTTGTTCCCCTTGCGCATGGCATCATCTCCATGCTTGTTCTTGCTCCAATGTTCATCCTTCTCCAAGCTAGGCCCTTCATTTGTAAGCAAAACAAATGTATCCAATTTAGGCAACATCATATTCTCATGAACATTAGAATCATTACCAAGAAACGAAAGTACCTGATAATTTAATTGGCGTGCGCGAGCTCTAGTAATTGGTCCCGTATATGTAGCAGTAGGGGCTGTGGGTGTAACAATGGTATTGATGTCCTCATCAGAATCTTCTCTGAATTCTTTTATGTATGATTGAGTTATCTTTGCAAGTCTCTTCGAATTATCCTTTTTGGTTTGGCCAACTAGATTGGTAGTTCTTGCAATGGGAGAAGTGCTTAGCTTTGGGTTCAATCTTGCAGTGTCCTTACTTAGTGACAGAAAGAGTTGCAAGGCACGCATTGTATTGTTGCCATCGAGGATAACAAGATGGGGTATTTATCATATTGCATGAATTTATTCCTCTACATCATGTCATCTTGCTTAAGGCATTACTCTGTTTTTAACTTAATACTCTAGATGCATGCTGGATAGCGGTCGATGAGTGGAGTAATAGTAGTAGATGCAGAATCGTTTCGATCTACTTGTCACAGACGAGATGCCTATATACATGATCATACCTAGATAACCTCATAACTATGCTCAATTCTATCAATTGCTCAACAGTAATTTGTTCACCCACTGTAGAATATTTATGCTCTTGAGAGAAGCCACTAGTGAAACCTATGGCCCCCAGGTCTATTCTCATCATATCAATCTCCATCACTTTATTTACTTGCTTTGCTTTTACTTTTTACTTTGCATCTTTATACCAAAAATACCAAAAATATTATCTCTATCAGATCCCACTCTCGTAAGTGACCGTGAAGGGATTGACAACCCCTAATCGCGTTGGTTGCGAGTAGCTACCGTTTTGTGCATGTACGAGGGACTTGCGCGTGACCTCCTACTGGATTGATACCTTGGTTATCAAAAACTGAGGGAAATACTTACGCTAATGTGCTGCATCATCCTCTCCTCTTCGGGGAAAACCAACGCAAGCTCGAGACGTAGCAAGAAGGATTTCTGGCGCCGTTGCCGGGGAGGCTTACGCAAAAGCCAACATACCAAGTACCCATCACAATCCCTATCTCTCGCATTACATTATTTGCCATTTGCCTCTCGTTTTCCTCTCCCCCACTTCACCCTTGCCGTTTTATTCGCCCTCTCTTTCCCAATCTCCTCCTCTCTTTCCGTTGCCTTTTTCCTCGTCCGTTTATTTGCTCGTGTGTTAGTTTGTTTGCTTGCCGTCATGACTAGTCTCATATCTTCTCCGTTATCTCCCGAGAATGAAGTTCTAAATTTTAAGCAATGGGAGGGAGAAAATCTAAAAGATGCTTGGTATAGAATTTGCAATGCTCAAAATAGATCTACCAGGAAGCAATCTACTTCAGTTCTTCTTCGTAATTTTTACGTAGTTGCTAATCCTTGGTATAGATATATCCTTGATACCATTACCGGAGGGAATTTCTTGGGTAGCCATACTTTTGATTCTTATTGATAGAGGCAAAGGTGTCCCGTCTTTCGATGAGATGATGGAAATCGCTTTGGTGGAAGTCGACTTTGACGATCCGACTACGAACGTGCGAGGACGTCGCGCCTTAGCAATCGCTAAACCAACTCCGAGAGGTTATTGACCATGCCGGAGCACGATCAACCTGACCACGAGGGTCTGTTTCCTGCGAGCAAACGAAGAACAAGCAAGAAACTAAGATTGCAATCTGGATATTGCGAATATAAGATGAAAGCTTTATTGATCAAGGTGGGGTTCTGTGACGCCTTTGTCTGGTCGTTGAACACAAACGAAGTACGCGAAGTTGCAGCTATGGCGAACTTTTAATCTAAACAAAACCCAAAGTCTAAACGGTGCCCTAAGGGCTGTATATATGGAGGAAGAGAGGGGGAATTTCGTGGCCCTTGGTGGAGGGGTCCGAAATCAACCCTATCTCTTGTTTCCCCACACATACGGACTCTAAAAATAGCCTATACTTATGTATTTCGAAATTACATGGGCCTGGCCCAATAAAAAGGTGACGCAGCACCTATAATAGCCTCTGGACGAAATTTATGAAGTGGCATCTTGTATATTTCGTCCAAGGCTTCATGCACTCTTATGGTGGCTTCAAAGTCCTGAAATCATCACTTGTAACTCCGTTCTGGTTCCCCTTGCGCATGGCATCATCTCCATGCTTGCTCTTGCTCCAATGTCCATCCTTCTCCAAGCTAGGCCCTTCATTTGTAAGTAAAACAAATGTATCCAATTTAGGCAGCATCATATTCTCATGAACATTAGAATCATTACCAAGAAACGAAAGTACCTGATAATTTAATTGGCGTGCGCGAGCTCTAGTAATTGGTCCAGTATATGTAGCAGTAGGGGCTGTGGGTGTAACAATGGTATTGATGTCCTCATCATCCTCCCCTTCTTGAAATGAAGTCGTCCTCGACGGAAGCTCATTTTCCTCACCCAAATAAGGCTTCAAATCTGCAATGTTAAAAGTGGGACTAACCCCAAAATCTGCAGGCAGCTCAAGTTTATATGCATTATCATTTATTTTCTCTAACACCTTAAAGGGACCATCAGCACGTGGCATTAGCTTTGATTTGCGCAAATTAGGAAATCTATCTTTACGCAAATGTAACCAAACAAGATCTCCAGGTGCAAACACAACATGTTTTCTACCCTTATCTCCAGCAAGTTTATATTTAGCATTCATACGCTCAATGTTTTCCTTAGTTAACTCATGCATTTTTAAAATCAATTCAGAACGTTCTTTAGCATCAAAATTAACCTTCTCCGAAGATGGAAGAGGCAACAAATCAATAGGTGCACGAGGTAGGAAACCATACACAATTTCAAAAGGGCACATCTTAGTAGTAGAATGCAATGAACGATTATAAGAAAATTCAATATGAGGCAAGCATTCTTCCCACATTTTCTTATTATTCTTCAAAACAGCCCTAAGCATAGTAGACAATGTTCTATTGACTACTTCAGTTTGTCCATCAGTTTGGGGGTGACAAGTAGTACTAAATAGCAGTTTAGTCCCCAACTTAGCCCATAAACATCTCCAAAAGTGGCTAAGAAATTTAGTATCACGATCTGAAACTATAGTATTTGGCACACCATGCAAGCGAATAATTTCACGAAAGAACAAATCAGCAACATTAACAGCATCATCGCTTTTATGACATGGTATAAAGTGTGCCATTTTCGAGAATCTATCCACGACAACAAATATGCTATCCCTCCCCTTCTTTGTTCGAGGTAAACCTAAAACAAAGTCCATAGATATATCCTCCCAAGGAACACTAGGTACAGGCAAAGGCATATATAAACCATGAGGATTGAGTCGTGACTTAGCTTTTTGACATGTAGTGCAGCGAGCAACAAAACGCTCAACATCCCGTCTCATCTTTGGCCAAAAGAAATGTGTAGCAAGTACATCCTCCGTCTTCTTCACGCCAAAGTGTCCCATTAATCCTCCCCCATGCGCCTCCTGCAACAGCAAAAGACGAACGGAGCTAGCTGGAATGCATAGCTTGTTAGCACGAAACACAAATCCATCGTTAACGACAAACTTGTTCCACATTCTTCCTTCTTTACAATTCTGCATTACATCTTTAAAATCAGCATCATGCACATATTGATCTTTGATGGTCTCCAAACCAAATATTTTGAAGTCAAGTTGTGAAAGCATAGTATAGCGACGAGACAATGCATCAGCAATAACATTTTCTTTTCCCTTCTTGTGTTTAATGACATAAGGGAAAGTCTCAATGAATTCAACCCATTTAGCATGTCTACGATTCAGTTTAGCTTGACTTTTAATATGTTTCAAAGATTCATGATCAGAATGTAAAACAAATTCTTTGGGCCATAAATAATGTTGCCATGTTTCTAAAGTCCGAACAAGAGCATATAATTCTTTATCATAAGTAGAATAATTCAGACTAGGCCCACTCAATTTTTCAGAAAAGTATGCAACAGGTTTGCCATCTTGTAATAACACACCTCCTAATCCAATTCCACTAGCATCACATTCAAGCTCAAAAGTCTTATTAAAATCAGGAAGTTGGAGTAAAGGAGCATGTGTCAACTTATCTTTCAATACCGAGAAGGCTTCTTCCTGTGCGGTACCCCACAGAAAAGGCACATCTTTCTTTGTAAGCTCATTGAGAGGTGCAGCAATGGTGCTGAAATCTCTCACAAAACGCCTATAGAATCCAGCGAGGCCAAGGAAACTCGTCACTTGTGTGACCGTTTTGGGCTGTGGCCAACTCTCAATAGCTTCAATTTTGGCTTTATCAACTTCAATTCCCTGTGGAGTAACAACATAGCCAAGAAAAGATACTCGGTCGGTGCAAAAGGTGCACTTTCCAAGGTTACCAAACAAACGTGCATCACGTAGAGCAATAAAAACAGCACGTAAATGTTCCAAATGTTCCTCCAAAGATTTGCTATAAATCAATATGTCATCAAAGTAAACTACCACAAATCGTCCAATGAAAGCACGTAAAACTTCGTTCATTAACCTCATGAAAGTACTAGGTGCATTAGTTAACCCAAAAGGCATGACTAACCACTCATATAATCCAAACTTAGTTTTAAATGCTGTTTTCCATTCATCTCCCAATTTCATACGAATTTGATGGTATCCACTACGCAAATCAACTTTGGAGAATATTGTAGAGCCACTCAATTCATCAAGCATATCATCTAGCCTAGGAATAGGATGACGATAACGAATAGTAATATTATTAATGCCTCTACAATCAACGCACATACGCGACGTACCATCCTTTTTCGGCACTAAAATGATAGGAACAGCACAAGGACTAAGGGATTCGCGTATATAACCTTTGTCGAGCAGTTCTTGTACTTGACGCATAATCTCCTTCGTCTCCTCTGGATTGGTACGGTATGGTGCACGGTTGGGTAATGATGCACCGGGAATTAAGTCAATTTGATGCTCAATCCCGCGAATAGGTGGTAATCCCGGTGGCACGTCTTGTGGAAAGACGTCAGCGAACTCCTGCAAAATGTTAGTGACAGCAGGAGGCAAAGAGGAAGGCACGTCCTCGAATGAAAATAATGCCTCTTTGCACACAAAAGCATAGCAAACAGATTTGCTAAAATCTAGATCATCAATATCAGATTTGGTGGCAAATAAACATGCACTTTTCAATTTAATTTCAGAAGCAACACTAGATTGTTTATTATTATTAGGCTGCATTTGTTGCTCAAATTCTTTTGCCACAATCTGATTTTCACTCTTAGTTTTCTCCTGTTTTGCTTTATTAGCTCTATTAAGATCATCTTTCAAAATGGAATCAGGAGTCATAGGAAGCAAAGTAATATTTTTATCCTTATGAACAAGAGTATACTGATTGTTTCTACCATGGTGAATAGAATTTTTATCAAATTGCCATGGTCTACCAAGTAATAAGGAACATGCTTGCATAGGTACCACATCACAATCAACATAATCAGCATATGTAGAGATACTAAAATGCACACGAACAGTACGTGTTACCTTAACCTTGCCGCTGCTGTTGAACCATTGGATGTAGTAAGGATGTGGATGTGGTCTTGTGGTGAGAGATAGCTTCTCCACCATCTCCATGCTAGCCAAGTTGTTGCAACTCCCTCCATCTATGATCACGCGAACAGAACGTTCCTTCACAACTCCCTTTGTATGGAACAAATTATGCCTCTGATTTTGCTCAGCTTGTGTAACCTGCACACTCAAAACACGTTGAGCAACTAAACATTCATACCTGTCAGCATCTTCAGGAGCCATGTATTGCGTCTCATGATCAGAATCTTCTCCACCGTGTTCGTCACGTGTAATAAGAGCCAAAGTCTCCTCATCATAGTCACTAGCGGACTCATACCCACCATCCTCAGTAACAATCATCACACGCTTAGAGGGGCATTCTCTCGCATAATGACCTCCACCCTTGCAACGTCGACAAATAATATCATGTGTTTGCCCTGTTGATGCCATGGATGAAGAAGAGCTCTTTGCAGGCCCAGAAGATGTGCTCTTGGCAGATAGTGGTGATTGTGCCTGCTTTATTGTATCACGGTTGGAGGTGGCAGCCGACGGAGGCGCCGATGTAGCAGAACGTGTGGAAGTAGATGATGCACGTGGTGTCCATGATGAAGGTCGACCTGCAGAAAAGTTAGTCCGCGCCAATGCCTGTCGATCCTGCACTTCACGTTCAGCTTTACAAGCAAGATGGAATAAACGAGTGATATTAGTATACTCCTTATAATCTAGAATGGTCTGAATCTCTCTATTTAATCCACCCAGAAAACGTGCAAGCATAGCTTCATTCTCCTCAACAATACCACATCTAATCATGCCAGTTTGTAATTCCTGATAATATTCTTCTACAGAATTTTTTCCTTGTCTTAAGCGCTGTAATTTTTGAAGCAATTCACGTTGATAATATGGTGGAACCCAACGAGTACGCATAGCAGTTTTCAAAGCAGCCCAAGTAGCGGGAATAGGATATAATCTACAATGTTCAGACCACCATACACATGCAAAACTAGTGAAAGCACAAACAGCAGCAGCAACCCGTCTCTCCTCGGGATATTGTAAACATGTAAAACGTTGTTCAGTTTCTAACTCCCAAGTAAGATATATATCAGGAACATATCTACCCTCAAATGGTGGAATATTCAATTTCAGTTTAGGAATATGGACATCATCTCGTACCTGAGGTGGTGGTGCAGGCCTACCATTACGAATATATACCTGAGGTCGACCTGGTGGTGGTGGTGGTGGTGGCTGCACGTAGTGCTGATTTTGATCAACCTCATCCTCATAATCGCCCACATACTCAGCATCCTCCTGGGTACCAGCAGCAGCAGTAGCAGGGGCCAAAGAAGCATCAACAACATGAACAGCAGCACCAGAAGTTTGGCCATCCTCAATAGGAACACGCTTCGCTCGTCCATACTGATTCGAAAGGATGCGTTGTTGTTGTTGTTGTCGTTGGAGAGGTGCGTTAGGTGCAGCGGGTGGTGGTGGTGGAAGACGCGCGAGCAATTCATTAAACTTGTTATCAAGCTTTGTTTCGAACGTCTTCTCCATGCCATCTATCTTCTCCATGGCCTCTTCAAATCTGTTTAGCACATCTTGCACCTGTCCACTCATCATTTGCTGAAATTTAGCATGCAAATCCTTATTCGTCATGTTCTCCCAGTCAGTCTCATCGGCTTGTGATCCTGGCATGGTTAGCAGCAATAGAAACACACAAGAATATGATCCTACAGACTACTAACAAGAGGTGGTGGTGGGTGTCACAAATCCGTCAAGCAAATCTCAAATTCTTACCAGTTCTTACCCAGCAGCAGGCGGTGATCGGCAACCGCTGTAGTCAAAAACTCTCAAAGCTTGGATAGAGCGATTACCAGGGAGAGTCAAACGCACGACGTAGATGTATGTGGAGCTGGTGATGAGGACATGACTACCTTGGATATGACCAAAAATATTGCATATATGCATATTTGTCAGGTGATTTCTAGTGCAAACTATTCAATAATCTATTTATGTTATCCAGAACAAAAATACTTCACACACTTTTGTGTTTTGTCTAATTGCAGGTGTATGGGACATTTGTACAATCCACATATGAAGATAAGGAAGAAAGAGATGTTTATTTGCTGTCCAAAAAGTTCTCTCACGTCACTTTTGGCCCAAGAGAAGATAGAGTCCAAGTCTCTCACGTTCTGGATTCAGATTCGGACTGCACAGACATACCTGACTCAAAACGCACACAAGTTTTTCATACGGACTCCGAATTGGGTGATTCTTTTTTTGCTGGAAACTAGATTTCGTGCACTTTCCAACCCAATTGGAATCACCTTCAAATTCGTCCGGAGCGTTGAGTTGTGGACGAAACAATCTGATGCTGCAGCAGAATCCGAGTCAAACTACAAGTCCAAAGGTGTTACATCACCTCCACTTGGGCCCATTGGCCTTGTACGACCTAGATTTAGTTTTAGGCTGCCTTGGGACGTCCTCCCACCTCCTTGGCCGCCACCCCTTGCTCCTATATAAGTAGATCCATCTAGTAGCTTTTCTTTGGGTTTTGTTTAGATTAAAAGTTCGCCATAGCTGCAACTTCGCGTACTTCGTTTGTGTTCAACGACCAGACAAAGGCGTCACAGAACCCCACCTTGATCAATAAAGCTTTCATCTTATATTCGCAATATCCAGATTGCAATCTCAGTTTCTTGCTTGTTCTTCGTTTGCTCGCAGGAAACAGACCCTCGTGGTCAGGTTGATCGTGCTCCGGCGTGGTCAATAACCTCTCGGAGTTGGTTTAGCGATTGCTAAGGCGCGACGTCCTCGCACGTTCGTAGTCGGATCGTCAAAGTCGACTTCCACCCAAGCGATTTCCATCATCTCATCGAAAGACGGGACACCTTAGCCTATATCAGCTGGGAAGGCTTATAATATGGTAGCAAAAAGGGTCAGCAATAATCAATTCAGAGATGCAAAGTTGAATAAACGCTCAACGACGGTACTGTGCTGGTCCTAGGCTAGACTGTGCTAGAGACGCGAGCCTAGAACACTAACAAAATCACGGCGCTGCACGTAAACAAGGGAAAAGCACACTCTGGTTTTTTTTTTCGCTCTTTTTTTTTTTGCGCTCTTTTTTTTTTGCGCTGCTCTTTTTTTTTTTTTGCGAAAAATCACTATAATGGCGAGTGTCTCAAAACTCTTCCTAGGTCAAACTGACAGGATGGGCACAAAAATTTTTCGACCAATTTTTTTTTCGTTTTTTCGACTGCCCGGGCCCAAAAACTGGAAACGGGTCAAAAAAAACTTCCTATAATGGCACCTGTCTCAAAACACTCACAAACACCTAAAAATAAGATAGCCAGAAAATTTTTCGAAAAATGCGTTTTCGAAAAATTTTGGGCCTAAACGGAGCGTGGTTTCCAGACTCTTTTTTTTTTTCCGAAACCTACTCCGGCAAGGAAACACGAATCGGAAACTAGATGGATCCCGAAAACAAACCTAATAAGCAAGGAACTCGGATTGGTGGTGGATATATGGTTGTGGTATATGGCAGCGGTGGTGGTAGCGGTGGTAGTATATGGATATGGATCGGTGGTGGTATATGGACACGGATTGGTGGTGGTATATGGATACGGATTCGGAGTGGTGGTGGTAGATGGCAGGGGCGATGATGATGGTGCGGCGGCGGCGTGACAACTTATGACCAGAACTCGAAACTCTAAAAGACTAGACTCTAAGACTAGCAACTAGACCGACGATGCAACCGCAAATTCAACAAAGCAAAACCCTAAAAAGATTATGCAAAGGCTCAGATTGGTTCGGATATGATGAACTAACCCTAATTATTTTTGTGGCTTTTTCGTGGACTATAGGTATGAAGAACAGACTCGATCTAAACTACGAAAAACTGGAAAATCTCACCGAGCAACCTGGAAATCTGATACCACTTGATAGAGGCAAAGGTGTCCCGTCTTTCGATGAGATGATGGAAATCGCTTTGGTGGAAGTCGACTTTGACGATCCGACTACGAACGTGCGAGGACGTCGCGCCTTAGCAATCGCTAAACCAACTCCGAGAGGTTATTGACCATGCCGGAGCACGATCAACCTGACCACGAGGGTCTGTTTCCTGCGAGCAAACGAAGAACAAGCAAGAAACTGAGATTGCAATCTGGATATTGCGAATATAAGATGAAAGCTTTATTGATCAAGGTGGGGTTCTGTGACGCCTTTGTCTGGTCGTTGAACACAAACGAAGTACGCGAAGTTGCAGCTATGGCGAACTTTTAATCTAAACAAAACCCAAAGTCTAAACGGTGCCCTAAGGGCTGTATATATGGAGGAAGAGAGGGGGAATTTCGTGGCCCTTGGTGGAGGGGTCCGAAATCAACCCTATCTCTTGTTTCCCCACACATACGGACTCTAAAAATAGCCTATACTTATGTATTTCGAAATTACATGGGCCTGGCCCAATAAAAAGGTGACGTAGCACCTATAATAGCCTCTGGACGAAATTTATGAAGTGGCATCTTGTATATTTCGTCCAAGGCTTCATGCACTCTTATGGTGGCTTCAAAGTCCTGAAATCATCACTTGTAACTCCGTTCTGGTTCCCCTTGCGCATGGCATCATCTCCATGCTTGCTCTTGCTCCAATGTCCATCCTTCTCCAAGCTAGGCCCTTCATTTGTAAGTAAAACAAATGTATCCAATTTAGGCAGCATCATATTCTCATGAACATTAGAATCATTACCAAGAAACGAAAGTACCTGATAATTTAATTGGCGTGCGCGAGCTCTAGTAATTGGTCCAGTATATGTAGCAGTAGGGGCTGTGGGTGTAACAATGGTATTGATGTCCTCATCACTTATAATGCTTTAATAGATTTGTTTGGCTCACCTCCTCTTTTGGTTAATGGAACTATATTAACTTTGGAACATGTTATGCAAAGTCTTGAAATTATTGAAAATAAAGTTGCTACCATTGAATCCATTGAAAATCTAGATAAAAAGATACATAATCAAATTACTCAATATATGGATCTAAGGTAGGAATGACTTTGAAAAATATTAAGGAGAAGGAACCCATGGTTAATGAGAAAATAAATCTAGATTCCACTCGAATCGATAAACTTGAGGGTATCATTACCAACTTGGGAACCACTTTTTCTTCCGTAAAGAATACTCCTAGTCCTCCCACTAAAATTGCCAAGCTTATGTATGTTCCTAAAAATAAGGGTGAATCATCTAGTAAGGAAAATGCGGATCTTAAATCTATAAGTATTCATCCCGATCTTTTTTACTATCATTAAGGAACCATTTGCTACGAATAAATTTTTCGATCTTGTGCCTAAAAATTTGATAATTACTAGAAAGAAAGAAAATTCTAAAGGAGGTAGATGCCTCATTGAAGAATTGCCTACCAAAGATGGCAATACCTAGCTCTATCCTTGCTTTTATGCCTAGCTAGGGCGTTAAACGATAGCGCTTGTTGGGAGGCAACCCAGTTTTATTTTGTGCTTTTTGTTTTTGCTTATGTTTAGGAATAAATAATCCATCTACCTTCTGTTTGGATGCGGTTTTATGTTTTAATTAGTGTTTGTGCCAAGTAGGACCTATAGGATAACCTACGATGATAGTTGATTTGATTCTGCTGAAAAACAAAAACTTTGCACGCACGAATTTAGTTATTATGATAAATCACAGGAACGTGCTTTTGTGTTTATTCTTTTTGCTGCTGATCAATAAACAAATTGTCCAGTACTTCCTATTTTGGAAGAATTTTTAGAGTCCCATAAGTTTGCGTTAGTTACAGATTACTACAGACTGTTCTATTTTTGACAGATTCTGTTTTGCATGTGTTGTTTGCTTATTTTGATGAATCTATGGCTAGTAAAATAGTTTATAAACCATAGAGAAGTTGGAATACAGTAGGTTTAAAACCAATATAAATAAAGAATGAGTTCATTACAGTACCTTGAAGTAGTCTTTTGTTTTCTTTCTCTAACGGAGCTCACGAGATTTCTGTTGAGTTTTGTGTTGTGAAGTTTTCCAGTTTTGGGTGAATTCTTTTGATGGATTATGGAACAAGGAGTGGCAAGAGCCTAAGCTTGGGGATGCCATGGCACGCCCAAGATAATACAAGGACACCAAAAAGTCAAAGCTTGGGGATGCCCCGGAAGGCATCCCCTCTTTCGTCCACTTCCATCGGTAATTTACTTGGAGCTATATTTTTATTCACCAACATGATATGTGGTTTGCTTGGAGCGTCTTGTATTATTTGTGTCTTTGCTTGTTGGTCTACCACAATCATCCTTGCTGTACACACCTTTTGAGAGAGCCATACATGAATTGAAATTTGTTAGAATACTCTATGTGCTTCACTTATATCTTTTGAGCTTGATAGTTTGCTCATAGTGCTTCACTTATATCTTTTGAGCGTGATAATATTTGCTCTAGTGCTTCACTTAGATCTTTTAGAGCACGGTGGTGGATTTGTTTTAAAGAAACTTGATTTTTCATGCTTCACTTAGATTATTTTGAGAGTTGTTAATAGCATGGTAATTTGCTTAATGATAATATACTTGGTATTCAAGATATGTGAAACTTTCTTTTGAGTGCGTTGAATACTAAGATAAGTTTGATGCTTGATAATTGTTTTGAGATATGAAGGTGATAATATTAGAGTCATGCTAGTTGAGTAGTTGTGAATTTAAAGAATACTTGTGTTGAAGTTTGTGATTCCCGTAGCATGCACGTATGGTGAACCGTTATGTGATGAACTCGGAGCATGATTTATTTATTGATTGTCTTCCTTATGAGTGGCGGTCGGGGACGAGCGATGGTCTTTTCCTACCAATCTATCCCCCTAGGAGCATGCGCGTAATACTTTGCTTTTATAACTTCTAGATTTTTGCAACAAGTATATGAGTTCTTTATGACTAATGTTGAGTCCATGGATTATACGCACTTTTTCCCATCCTTCCACCATTGCTAGCCTCTCTAATACCGTGCACCTTTCGCCGGTATCATACACCCACCATAAACCTTCCTCAAAACAGCCACCATACCTACCTATCATGGCATTTCCATAGCCATTCCGAGATATATTGCCATGCAACTTTCCACCGTTCCGTTTATTATGACACGCTCCATCATTGTCATATTGCTAGCATGATCATGTAGTTGACATCGTATTTGTGGCAAAAGCCACCTTTCATAATTCTTCCATACATGTCACTCATGTTTCATTGCATATCCCGGTACGCCGCCGGAGGCATTCATATAGAGTCATATTTTGTTCTAAGTATCAAGCTGTAATTGTTGAGTTGTAAGAAAAATAAAAGTGTGATGATCATCATTATTAGAGCATTGTCCCAAGTGAGGAAAGGATGATGGAGTCTATGATTCCCCCACAAGTCGGGATGAGACTCCGGACGAAAAAAAAGAGGCCATAAAAAAAAGAGAAAAGGCCCAAATAAAAAAATGTGAGAAAAAGAGAGAAGGGACAATGCTACTATCCTTTTACCACACTTGTGCTTCAAAGTAGCACCATGATCTTCATGATAGAGAGTCTCTCATTTCGTCACTTTCATATACTAGTGGGAATTTTTCATTATAGAACTTGGCTTGTATATTCCAATGATGGGCTTCCTCAAAATGCCCTTGGTCTTCGTGAGCAAGCGAGTTGGATGCACACCCACTTAGTTTCTTTTTCATATACTTATAGCTCTACTGCATCCGTTGCATGGCAATCCCTACTCACTCACATTGATATCTACTGATGGGCATCTCCATAGCCCGTTGATACACCTAGTTGATGTGAGACTATCTTCCCTCCTTTTGTCTTCTCCACAACCACCATTCTATTCCACATATAGTGCTATATCCATGGCTCACGCTCATGTATTGCGTGCAGATTGAAAAAGTTTTGAAAATGTTAAAGTATGAAACAATTGCTTGGCTTGTCATCGGGGTTGTGCATGATTTAAATACTTTGTGTGGGGAAGATGGAGCATAGCCAGACTATATGATTTTGTAGGGATAACTTTCTTTGGCCATGTTATTTTGAGAAGACATAATTGCTTTGTTAGTATGCTTGAAGTATTATTATTTTTATGTTAATATGAACTTTTGTCTTGAATCTTTCGGATCTGAATATTCATACCATGATTAAGAAGATTTACATTGAAATTATGCCAAAGTATCACTCCGCATCAAAAATTCTCTTTTTATCATTTACCTACTCGAGGACGAGTAGGAATTAAGCTTGGGGATGCCTGATACGTCTCCAACGTATCTATAATTTTTGATTGCTCCATGCTACTTTATCTACTGTTTTGGACTATATTGGGCTTTATTTTTCACTTTTATATTACTTTTGGGACTAACCTATTAACCGGAGGTCCAGCCCAGAATTGCTGTTTTTTGCCTTTTTCAGTATTTTGAAGAAACAGAATATCAAACGGAGTCCAAAAGGAATGAAACCTTCGGGATCGTGATTTTCCAACCGAACGTGATCCAGGAGACTTGGACCCTACTCCAAGAAGCCTCCGAGGAGGTCACGAGGGTGGAGGGCACGCCCCCTACCTCGTGGGCCCCTCGGAGCTCCACCGACGTACTCCTTCCTCCTATATATACCTACGTATCCCCGAACGAACAGAACAGGAGCCAAAAACCTAATTTCACCGCCGCAACCTTTTGTATCCACGAGATCCCATCTTGGGGCCTGTTCTAGAGCTCCGCCGGAGGGGGCATCCACCACGGAGGGCTTCTACATCATCACCATAGCCCCTCCGATGAAGTGTGAGTAGTTTACTTCAGACCTTCGGGTCCATAGCTAGTTGCTAGACGGCTTCTTCTCTCTTTTTGGATCTCAATACAATGTTCTCCCCCTCTCTCGTGGAGATCTATTCGATGTAATCTTCTTTTTGCGGTGTGTTTGTTGAGACCGATGAATTGTGGGTTTATGATCCAGCTTATCTATGAATAGTATTTGAATCTTCTCTGAATTCTTTTATGTATGATTGAGTTATCTTTGCAAGTCTCTTCGAATTATCCTTTTCGGTTTGGCCAACTAGATTGGTAGTTCTTGCAATGGGAGAAGTGCTTAGCTTTGGGTTCAATCTTGCGGTGTCCTTACTCAGTGACAGAAAGAGTTGCAAGGCACGTATTGTATTGTTGCCATCAAGGATAACAAGATGGGGTATTTATCATATTGCATGAATTTATTCCTCTACATCATGTCATCTTGCTTAAGGCGTTACTCTGTTTTTAACTTAATACTCTAGATGCATGCTGGATAGCGGTCGATGAGTGGAGTAATAGTAGTAGATGCAGAATCGTTTCGATCTACTTGTCACGGACGTGATGCCTATATACATGATCATACCTAGATAACCTCATAACTATGCTCAATTCTATCAATTGCTCAACAGTAATTTGTTCACCCACCGTAGAATATTTATGCTCTTGAGAGAAGCCACTAGTTAAACCTATGGCTCCCGGGTCTATCCTCATCATATCAATCTCCATCACTTTATTTACTTGCTTTGCTTTTACTTTTTACGTTGCATCTTTATACCAAAAATACCAAAAATATTATCTCTATCAGATCTCACTCTCGTAAGTGACCGTGAAGGGATTGACAACCCCTAATCGCGTTGGTTGCGAGTAGCTATCGTTTTGTGCAGGTACGAGGGACTTGCACGTGACCTCCTGATGAGGACATCAATACCATTGTTACACCCACAGCCCCTACTGCTACATATACTGGACCAATTACTAGAGCTCGCGCACGCCAATTAAATTATCAGGTACTTTCGTTTCTTGGTAATGATTCTAATGTTCATGAGAATATGATGCTGCCTAAATTGGATACATTTGTTTTGCTTACAAATGAAGGGCCTAGCTTGGAGAAGGATGGACATTGGAGCAAGAGCAAGCATGGAGATGATGCCATGCGCAAGGGGAACCAGAATGGAGTTACAAGTGATGATTTCAGGACTTTGAAGCCACCATAAGAGTGCATGAAGCCTTGGACGAAATAAACAAGATGCCACTTCATAAATTTCGTCCAGAGGCTATTATAGGTGCTGCGTCACCTTATTATTGGGCCAGGCCCATGTAATTTCGAAATACATAAGTATAGGCTATTTTTAGAGTCCGTATGTGTGGGGAAACAAGAGATAGGGTTGATTTCGGACCCCTCCACCAAGGGCCACGAAATCCCCCCCCCCTCTTCCTCCATATATACAGCCCTTAGGGCACCGTTTAGACTTGGGTTTTGTTTAGATTAAAAGTTCGCCATAGCTGCAACTTCGCGTACTTCGTTTGTGTTCAACGACCAGACAAAGGCGTCACAGAACCCCACCTTGATCAATAAAGCTTTCATCTTATATTCGCAATATCCAGATTGCAATCTCAGTTTCTTGCTTGTTCTTCGTTTGCTCGCAGGAAACAGACCCTCGTGGTCAGGTTGATCGTGCTCCGGCGTGGTCAATAACCTCTCGGAGTTGGTTTAGCGATTGCTAAGGCGCGACGTCCTCGCACGTTCGTAGTCGGATCGTCAAAGTCGACTTCCACCAAAGCGAAATCCATCATCTCATCGAAAGACGGGACACCTTTGCCTCTATCAAGTGGTATCAGAGTTCCAGGTTGCTCGGTGAGATTTTCCAGTTTTTCGTAGTTTAGATCGAGTCTGTTCTTCATACCTATAGTCCACGAAAAAGCCACAAAAAAAATTTAGGGTTAGTTCATCATATCCGAACCAATCTGAGCCTTTGCATAATCTTTTTAGGGTTTTGCTTTGTTGAATTTGCGGTTGCATCGTCGGTCTAGTTGCTGGTCTTAGAGTCTAGTCTTTTAGAGTTTCGAGTTCTGGTCATAAGTTGTCACGCCGCCGCCGCACCATCATCATCGCCCCTGCCATCTACCACCACCGCTCCGAATCCGTATCCATATACCACCACCAATCCGTGTCCATATACCACCACCGATCCATATCCATATACTACCACCGCTACCACCACCGCTGCCATATACCACAACCATATATCCACCACCAATCCGAGTTCCTTGCTTATTGGGTTTGTTTTCGGGATCCATCTAGTTTCCGATTCGTGTTTCCTTGCCGGAGTCCAGAAACCACGCTCCGTTTAGGCCCAAAATTTTTCGAAAACGCATTTTTCGAAAAAATTTCTGGCTATCCTATTTTTAGGTGTTTCTGAGTGTTTTGAGACAGGTGCCATTATAGGAAGTTTTTTTTGACCCGTTTCCAGTTTTTGGGTCCGGCAGTCGAAAAAACGAAAAAAAAAATTGGTCGAAAAAATTTCGTGCCCATCCTGTCAGTTTGACCTAGGAAGAGTTTTGAGACACTCGCCATTATAGTGATTTTTCGCAAAAAAAAAAGAGCAGCGCAAAAAAAAAAGAGCGCAAAAAAAAAAGAGCGAAAAAAAATCCAGAGTGTGCTTTTCCCTTGTTTACGTGCAGCGCCGTGATTTTGTTAGTGTTCTAGGCTCGCGTCTCTAGCACGGTCTAGCCTAGGACCAGCACAGTACCGTCGTTGAGCGTTTATTCAACTTTGCATCTCTGAATTGATTATTGCTTACCCCTTTTGCTACCATATTATAAGCCTTCCCAGCTCCACATACATCTACGTCGTGCGTTGGACTCTCCCTGGTAATCGCTCTATCCAAGCTTTGAGAGTTTTGACTACAACGGTTGCCGATCACCGCCTGCTGCTGGGTAAGAACTGGTAAGAATTTGAGATTTGCTTGACGGGTTTGTGATACACCACCACCACTTCTTAGTACTCTGTAGGATCATATTCTTCTGTGTTTCTATTTGCTGCTAACCATGGTAGGATCACAAGCCGATGAGACTGATTGGGAGAACATGACGAACAAACAGCTACATGATAAATTTCAGCAAATGATGAGTGGACAGGTGCAAGATGTGCTAAACAGATTTGACGAGGCCATGGAGAAGATAGATGGCATTGAGAAGACGTTTGAAACAAAGCTTCATAGCAAGTTTGATGAATTGCTCGCGCGTTTTCCACAACCACCGCCGGCTGCACCTATCGCACCTCTGCAACGACAACAACAACGCCCTCTTCCGAATCAGTATGGACGAGCTCAGCGTGTTCCTATTGAGCTAGGACAAAATTCTGGTGCCGTTGCTACTGCTGTTGGTGCTTCTTTGGCTCCTGCTACTACTGCTGCTGGTACCGAGGAGGATGATTATGTGGGAGATTACGAGGATGAGGTTGATCAACATCAGAACTACGTGCAACCACCAGCACCACAACCACCAGGTCGTCCACATGCAAATAATGGCAATGTTAGGGCTCCCCCTCAGGTACGAGATCATGACCATCTCCCTAAACTGAAATTGAATATTCCACCATTTGAGGGTAGATATGTTCCTGATATATATCTTACTTGGGAGTTAGAAACTGAACAACGATTTACATGTTTACAATATCCTGAGGAGAGACGTGTTCCTGCTGCTGTTTGTGCTTTCACTAGCTTTGCATGTGTTTGGTGGTCTGAACATTGTAGATTATATCCTGTTCCAGCTACTTGGGCTGCTTTGAAAACTGCTATGCGTACTCGTTGGGTTCCACCATATTATCAACGTGAATTACTTCAAAAATTGCAGCGCTTAAGACAAGGAAAAAATTCTGTAGAAGAATATTATCAGGAATTACAAACTGGCTTGATTAGATGTGGTATTGTTGAGGAGAATGAAGCTATGCTTGCACGTTTCTTGGGTGGATTAAATAGAGATATTCAGACCATTCTAGACTATAAGGATTATAATAATATCAATCGTTTATTCCATCTTGCTTGTAAAGCTGAACGTGAAGTGCAGGATCGACAGGCATTGGCGCGCACTAACTTTTCTGCAGGTCGACCTTCATCATGGACACCACGTGCATCATCTACTTCCCTTATGTCACTAAGTTGATTTGCGTAGTGGATACCATCAAATTCGAATGAAATTGGGAGATGAATGGAAAACAGCATTTAAAACTAAGTTTGGATTATATGAGTGGTTAGTCATGCCTTTTGGGTTAACTAATGCAACAAGTACTTTCATGAGGTTAATGAACGAAGTTTTACGTGTTTTCATTGGACGATTTGTGGTAGTTTACTTTAATGACATATTGATTTATAGCAAATCTTTGGAGGAACATTTGGAACATTTACGTGCTGTTTTTATTGCTCTACGTGATGCGCGTTTGTTTGGTAACCTTGGAAAGTGCACCTTTTGCACCGACCGAGTATCTTTTCTTGGCTATGTTGTTACTCCACAGGGAATTGAAGTTGATAAAGCCAAGATTGAAGCTATTGAGAGTTGGCCGCAGCCCAAAACGGTCACACAAGTGAGGAGTTTCCTTGGCCTCGCTGGATTCTATAGGCGTTTTGTGAGAGATTTCAGCACCATTGCTGCACCTCTCAATGAGCTTACAAAGAAAGATGTGCCTTTTCTGTGGGGTACCGCACAGGAAGAAGCCTTTACGGTATTGAAAGATAAGTTGACACATGCTCCTTTACTCCAACTTCCTGATTTTAATAAGACTTTTGAGCTTGAATGTGATGCTAGTGGAATTGGATTAGGAGGTGTGTTATTACAAGATGGCAAACCTGTTGCATACTTTTCTGAAAAATTGAGTGGGCCTAGTCTGAATTATTCTACTTATGATAAAGAATTATATGCTCTTGTTCGGACTTTAGAAACATGGCAACATTATTTATGGCCCAAAGAATTTGTTATACATTCTGATCATGAATCTTTGAAACATATTAAAAGTCAAGCTAAACTGAGTCGTAGACATGGTAAATGGGTTGAATTCATTGAGACTTTCCCTTATGTCATTAAACACAAGAAGGGAAAAGAAAATGTTATTGCTGATGCATTGTCTCGTCGCTATACTATGCTTTCACAACTTGACTTCAAAATATTTGGTTTGGAGACCATCAAAGATCAATATGTGCATGATGCTGATTTTAAAGATGTAATGCAGAATTGTAAAGAAGGAAGAATGTGGAACAAGTTTGTCGTTAACGATGGATTTGTGTTTCGTGCTAACAAGCTATGCATTCCAGCTAGCTCCGTTCGTCTTTTGCTGTTGTAGGAGGCGCATGGGGGAGGATTAATGGGACACTTTGGCGTGAAGAAGACGGAGGACGTACTTGCTACATTTCTTTTGGCCAAAGATGAGACGGGATGTTGAGCGTTTTGTTGCTCGCTGCACTACATGTCAAAAAGCTAAGTCACGACTCAATCCTCATGGTTTATATATGCCTTTGCCTGTACCTAGTGTTCCTTGGGAGGATATATCTATGGACTTTGTTTTAGGTTTACCTCGAACAAAGAAGGGGAGGGATAGCATATTTGTTGTCGTGGATAGATTCTCGAAAATGGCACACTTTATACCATGTCATAAAAGCGATGATGCTGTTAATGTTGCTGATTTGTTCTTTCGTGAAATTATTCGCTTGCATGGTGTGCCAAATACTATTGTTTCAGATCATGATACTAAATTTCTTAGCCACTTTTGGACATGTTTATGGGCTAAGTTGGGGACTAAACTGCTATTTAGTACTACTTGTCACCCCCAAACTGATGGACAAACTGAAGTAGTCAATAGAACATTGTCTACTATGCTTAGGGCTGTTTTGAAGAATAATAAGAAAATGTGGGAAGAATGCTTGCCTCATATTGAATTTGCTTATAATCGTTCATTGCATTCTACTACTAAGATGTGCCCTTTTGAAATTGTGTATGGTTTCCTACCTTGTGCACCTATTGATTTGTTGCCTCTTCCATCTTCGGAGAAGGTTAATTTTGATGCTAAAGAACGTTTTGAATTGATTTTAAAAATGCATGAGTTAACTAAGGAAAACATTGAGCGTATGAATGCTAAATATAAACTTGCTGGAGATAAGGGTAGAAAACATGTTGTGTTTGCACCTGGAGATCTTGTTTGGTTACATTTGCGGAAAGATAGATTTCCTAATTTGCGCAAATCAAAGCTAATGCCACGTGCTGATGGTCCTTTTAAGGTGTTAGAGAAAATAAATGATAATGCATATAAACTTGAGCTACCTGCAGATTTTGGGGTTAGTCCCACTTTTAACATTGCAGATTTGAAGCCTTATTTGGGTGAGGAAGATGAGCTTCTGTCGAGGACGACTTCATTTCAAGAAGGGGAGGATGATGAGGACATCAATACCATTGTTACACCCACAGCCCCTACTGTTACATATACAGGACCAATTACTAGAGCTCGCACACGCCAATTAAATTATCAGGTACTTTCGTTTCTTGGTAATGATTCTAATGTTCATGAGAATATGATGCTGCCTAAATTGGATACATTTGTTTTGCTTACAAATGAAGGGCCTAGCTTGGAGAAGGATGAACATTGGAGCAAGAACAAGCATGGAGATGATGTCATGCGCAAGGGGAACAAGAACGGAGTTACAAGTGATGATTTCAGGACTTTGAAGCCACCATAATGGGTGCATGAAGCCTTGGACGAAATATACAAGATGCCACTTCATAAATTTCGTCCCGAGGCTATTATAGGTGCTGCGTCACCTTTTTATTGGGCCAGGCCCATGTAATTTCGAAATACATAAGTATAGGCTATTTTTAGAGTCCGTATGTGTGGGGAAACAAGAGATAGGGTTGATTTCGGACCCCTCCACCAAGGGCCACGAAATTCCCCCCCTCTTCCTCCATATATACAGCCATTAGGGCGCCGTTTAGACTTTGGGTTTTGTTTAGATTAAAAGTTCGCCATAGCTGCAACTTCGCGTACTTCGTTTGTGTTCAACGACCAGACAAAGGCGTCACAGAACCCCACCTTGATCAATAAAGCTTTCATCTTATATTCGCAATATCCAGATTGCAATCTCAGTTTCTTGCTTGTTCTTCGTTTGCTCGCAGGAAACAGACCCTCGTGGTCAGGTTGATCGTGCTCCGACGTGGTCAATAACCTCTCGGAGTTGGTTTAGCGATTGCTAAGGCGCGACGTCCTCGCACATTCGTAGTCGGATCATCAAAGTCGACTTCCACCAAAGCGAAATCCATCATCTCATCGAAAGACGGGACACCTTTGCCTCTATCAAAGTCTCTTTAGGATAGTATCGCATATTGAGCGTGACAACAAGGTACCATAACAACATCAACGGGCACACAAGGTTATGTCTGCTTACCGGGCCAGGTTACCACACACCCATAACCTTCCCTCGTTGGAGGTACCGACCAGAGGCATTTCAACGGATCGAATAAAGGCCTTCCCATAAAGGCAAATGTGGTTGCGCTGAAAAAACTCGATTCAGTGGCACCATGACCCGATCAATGATATGTTCAAGTTGATTTGTTATTAGGTTCAACCTAAAATAAAAATAACCGGTGTCATGATATGCCATGCAGATGCACTCATGTGACATGCTTCACTAATCATCAGAACAACACCGGGTCAACTTATGTCAAGCACTAATCAAACATTTCAGAGACTCATGGCACTATTCTGGTCATGTTTATGCAGCAACTAATCATGGCAATATCTTCGCATAATTATTTTCTTAACCAAGAAAATATTATCCCAACTAGTCCTTTTTCATAAGAAAATTATTTCTCCATAATCTAACATGACTCATAATGACTGAAACTAGTTAACTTTTTAACTTACTTTAAACAAACATATTCACATAATCTAGCTTTCAACCGAATGAAAATAACTATTTAACTAGGTGAGTTAAATGCATGAACTAATTTAATCATTCAAGTTGAAAATAAATCACAAATATTGCAATGGCACCATGAAAATGTTGCTGTGGCTCGCCTTAGTGCAGATGAGGGTCACATTCCTCCTGGTGATCCTCAACACAAGCTTCACCTTCTGAAATCAATTCAAAAAAAACACAAAAGAAAATATCAAGAAACACTCTGAAATTCTCCAGAAAATCTAGGCAATAGGTAAAAATCTCATCTTTGGTGTGCTGCTAGAGATTTTCATACAGAACACAATGCAAAAAGAATCAACTCATTTGGACTTATGGTTAAAAAGTTGTGGCTGTTTGAAGTATTCTAGAATTATTTGAATTTGAATTAATATAAACAGGACTGGGGGGCATGACGTCGAAAGCGTAAACCCCGCGGGGCGCCTCCACTTGTACCGCTTCGGCTGCGGTTATAATGACTGACAGCAGGCCCCCCTAGTCAGGTGAGAGGGAGGGGGAGAGAGAGACAGGGCACGGCGGGGCTTCGCCGGAGCACACGCCGGCGAGGAGGGCAACTTGGCCCGATCTGAAGGGATAGATTGAAAGAGAAGAGAGAGGCACACCTGCCCCTACCCGTAGAACAACTAGGGGTGGTCGGGCGGTGATGGAATGAACCTCTCCAGCAGCGGCAGAGGGCCGTGGTTGCCGGAGTTCAAGATGACGGCGACGAGGGGCTGCCCCAGTGGCTCCAACCGAGTCGGACGACACCACTGAAGCACGGCGGAGGCCCTGGAAGAGTCGCCTGAGCTTGGGAGGTGCTGGAGCGGTGCGGACGGACAAAGGGGGTCGCCGACAAGCTCGAGCTCGGGGACGGCGACCCGAGGCCTGCTCGGCCGGGCTACGGCTTCCTACGAGTTTGTGGAGTGTGTGAGTGGAGCTAGGGATGCTCGAGAAGGCTAGTGAGAGAGGGGGAAGGCGGCACAACTCACGCGGGAACTGTGAACGGACGGAGACGAGCACAGGAACACGGGGGTGGCGACGAACACAATGCGCAGCGCACTGTTGGGTTGGCTGGGCCGCACCCGTGCTCGCTGCGGCAAGCTCCGGCATCGGCAAGCGCCAGGAGGGAGTTAATGGAGCGAGACGATGATGGTGGCGAGGTTTGGCAGGCGGGGAAGCGAGCACGCACCGAACAGAGCGCTCGGCGGCACCCAGAGTGCGGCGACAAGCATGATGGCATCATGCACACACATGGTCACCGGGTACACTGCGGCATAGAGCCACGACTTGCCCCAAATTTCATGTCTGGCTTGTAGTCCTTGGTGTTTAGGTTAGGTCCAATGCTTTGAGTTGGTCTCAGGCATAGTAAACTTGATTTTTACTTCGTTGCAAGTTACTGGTCAGTAACTTTGAGAGCTTGCTGTGGTTGAACGGTTGGGAGTTGGGAGCTGTGCTTTGGTGGTTAGCAATCATCTAGGAGGGTAGTGATGCACAAGAAAATGCAGCACCATTGGAGCAAGTAAAATGGTAGTTACTGTAGAAACCACCATTTCTGTCCAGAACAGAAAATAATTTCTGTAGCAAAAATATTCGAAAAATTAGTGTGATATTTTTTGCTCGGGGAGGTGCCCTAGGGTTCAAAGGATTTTTGTGAATTTTCTCAAATTTTTGTGGGCAAGAAAAATTGGGGTTGCTTTGGAGCACAAGTTTCTGGTTAGGGTTTTTGAGAGGAAAATGAATATTTTTCATTTAAGAAAAATATCCATGATATTACTTTGGGGTAGACCAAAGAGGAAATGATGGTTTGGGAGATAAATGAGCCACTTGGGTGAAAGCCAAGGTGATGCCCAAGTGTTTTAAGTCCAACTGAAATGATTCAAATACCACAATTCAAATCAAATCCAAATGAAATCCAGAAAAAGAAAAGAGGGCAAAACCAGGCTGTCACACCCGCTCATGTTTTGGAGCTTACTACCATAGTTCATCTCCCAAGAATCTCACAATGTTATCTTGTTGATTTGTGTTGCAAACTTTCCTTTTCAGACATGTTGAGTCTGGAATATCATGACGCCAATCAGATCTGAATCTTAGGAAGATATGATGGTTGGAACATTCCCCAAGAATTAAAATGTTGGTCTTTCTAAACCGGTAAAGTGGAAGTCGTGGCCAACACACCTAGCCGGAAGACCTATTATTATAGTATCTTGATTGGAAAAGTTGGCCGCTTCCCCATGAGGATTTTGTGCGACTTATTCTAGAAGTTGTTCCTTAGGGATTTTTGTGTTGTTAGTTTCCTCGATTATACTACAACCATTCGAACAATGGAATCACTCTCTACTGTTGAGCTTTTTTCCCAGTTACTAGAATCATTCCCAGCATTTGCATTTTGTTCCCAGCCTGCACCCACCATGGTGCCATCTTACCATGGGCTGCCCTTCTCAGTTATTGTTGTTCAGCATCATCTTCAAAAGTGGGCTTACCATGCGTCCCACCCATTTCTGTTGTTAGGTAAGAGAAAAATCATCCATTGTGTTGTCTTCAACAAGATAGCCTACGTCATCCATTCTAGCCCGAGTAGGACATTCTCTCGAACTCCGTCAAGCGAACGTTGCTAAATTACATTGGGCTAGTATAAAGAGTCTCAATGATCTCTACATCAAAAGTAACTCTTTTTTCCACTTAAGGGAATAATCCATGAGTCACCTTCTCCAAGGTGCCCAGTTTGATATGAAGGGCAATCAACTCCTCGCTACGTTGACACCCGTGCACCACCTCCTTGAGTGTGGAATTTTTGGCTACCCAATTGAAACCTTGTCATCTACTTCTTTCCACTGCACCTGATGTGTGATTTATGTCTCAACTCCAGATATGTTCCAATGTCTCACTTCGTGAGTTGATCCTGAGTTGCTCGATCTTCGAGGAGATCGATTTCTATAGAGTTTCTTTCTGTCGACATCTTGTTGGATGAAGATCTCTAAAGCAAGGACGTCAAGATTAATTTGAAGCAATGATTCAACATCTTTGAGAAGGGAAATTGGATCATGAAGATCGTGTTAGCTATGTGTCCCCTCTATCTTGTTACCCTACGTCTTGAATCTCGGGACGAGGTTCTTGTTTAGTAGGGGTGAGTTGTCACAGCCCTAGAATTTCATTGCAATTAGTTGCATCAACATCCTTGCAGCTTGTTTAAACTCTTTTTAAACTTGAAATGGGGATTAGCAAACCCTAGCACCCCCCCTGAAAATAACAGGTTCAACTAAAAATTGTCTCAATGAACCCAAAATGCTCTTCACAAAATGTTCATCATCCTTGGATTGGTCTTGAACCTCTGCCAAAAATAGTGCACATTTTTCTGGGTCATTTGGGGTCACTAAAATATCATAAGTATTTGCGTTTGGACATTTAAATGCTATAAATATTTTCAAATGTCCAAATAATTTTTAAAGTATTTGGGGGCTGTTGAGAATAATTCAAATAGTGCCCACAATTAATTTCAGGATTTTTAGAAGTGTTCTGGTATTTTAAATAAACCAGAAAACAAACAACAAAAAAGATAAATAGAAAAACAGTAAAGAGAGAGAGAGAGAGAGAGAGAGAGAGAGAGAGAGAGAGGAAAGGACTTACCTGCACTTACCTGGCCCGTCCATGTAGCTGGCCCAGCCCACTAGGCCGAAGCGGTGTCTTCAACCTCTGCCAGTAGGCTGAGGCGTGTCGCCCCTGCGTGCACCAGACACCACCTCCTACTTCCTCTCCCCCTAGTCCTTCTCGTGACGCCAAGAGACGTGCCCGACCTCCCCTGCCTGTCCCCTCGCTGTCTAGCCCTCTCCCCCTCCTATGGCTCTCGCTCTCTCGCAGCCCCGAGCAACATTGAGAGCCGCCGCAGCATGCCGTCGTGCACCGCCGCAGCAACCGCCCACCCGAGGTGTCCTCACCGTGTCCCTTGAATCCACGGAGATCCTCCGCGTAACCTCGTAAATGGCCATGAGCATGGAAACACCAGAACACCAGGCTCGTCACCTTCTCCCACCTTCGGCCGCCGGATGCCACCATCGGTTTCATTGGCGTGAGCGCCTCCCCGACCTCGCCGTCGACGACTCTGCAATCGCCGTGAGCCCTGCCTTCTTTCTCCCCTATTTCCCCCCTTGCGGTCGAGCTCTAGCCATGCCTGCTACTGCACCTGAGAGCTCCCCGCTGCCGGCCATGTCGCCATCATGGGTAGGGCCCGTTTAATCCATGCCCGAGCACGTCCTTGAGATCCTGCAACCCCCGAAGACCCAACCGTGTGTCTAGATTGCTTCGTCGTGCACCACAGTGACATCTTGGTCGAAGCCGTGGCTCTGCCGCCGTGGGAGCTCGACGCCGCCGATGTTCCCGGCCGTTCCCGTGGCACCTGAGGCCACCGTTGGATGTGTGCGAGTGACGGCCTCCTCCCGGTGCCCTTCTCTCACCCACCCGCCCCCTGTAGCACCGTTAAGTGTGGACTCCACCATGCGGGAAGGTCGCCAGCGGCTTAAACCCGGGCGTGCCGATGTGGCATCGTCATTAGCAGCTAATGACACCACTAACTAACCCCCAGGATCACTGATACATGGGCCCACGCCCTAATTAACCCCGCTTTTGTTTCTGTTAGGTTAGTTTAAAACCCAGCGGGACCCACATGCTAGAGTTGACTGTGCTGACATGGCCATTGACCAGGCCCACCTTTCTGTGACACTAGCCAGCGCTGTGACACTGACCAATGGGTCCCACGCATCAGGCTTGACACGGGCAGCCCCGTTGACCTACTGACGTCAGCATGAGGTTATGCCGACGTAGTAAATATTTTCTAGGATATAAAATAAATCAGAAATGATTTGTTTATTTTAGAAAATATGCAAGACTTCAAAAATTCATAGAAAATAATCTATAACTCTAAATGAAATAATTTATATATGAAAAATACTAGAAAAATCCAATCTATCCATCTATACCATTTGCATGCATGTTAGAACAATTTCTGGCTAATATTTAGGGCAAATCAAATAAATGACATTTGAATAATCACATATGGAGTTTGAATTTGAACCTTTGGTTCAACCAACTTCATTTAATTTGGTTGCTAGTTGCATTAGCTCAATCAACAACATATTGCACTACTGCAGGATGCTGCTAACGCGACACTACGACCAGTGACCCTTCGAGAAACTGTGGGCAATGAAATAATCGCAAACGGTGGTGTCAGAGAACCGTAAAAAATGTCCAAAACGTTTGCGATGACGGATGCATCAAACACGGTTCAGATTTTAGTTGCATGTGCGATGCACGCATACGGTTCAGTTAAATGAACTGTTTGCGATGAGGAGGAACAAAAGAAACAAGCATCCAAATGAAGGCGTGTGCGATACACAGCACACGGTTCACTCAGATTAACTGTTTGTGATGAGGCGGAACAACAGAAATGGACAGCTAGACAAAGGTGTGTGCAATTGAGGGCATACGGTTCAGAAGGATTAACTGTTTGTGATTAGGCACAAGAACAGAAATGGTCACCCATATCAAAGGTGTGTGCGATTGATGGCATACACTTCACACGGATGAACTGTTTGCGATTAGCCACAACAAACAGAAACAATTAGACAGATCAACGTGTGTGCACTAGACGGGAACACATTCTAATTAAAAGAAGCATGCACGATGGTAATAATGAGCGAGCACGGTTCTTGGAACAAGACGTGTCCTAACATTGCTTATTGTGGTGCACCAAATGCCACGTACGTGGTCGAGAAAGTGTTCCCATGTTACGCCATCCAGGAATTGTGCCACACTTAGAAATTATAGAACCGTCAATAAATTTTGAGCCTAACGTCCGGTCACCTTCCAAATTGCAAACCTATTCACACCGATCAAAACCTAAACGGTTTCCCACTTAGGAGTGTATTAGTACTCGGATATAAATATTGTACTATGCCAAGATGACTGCACATTCCTTCCTCACCACCTCAACCACAAAAGCAAACAAGTCATTCAGCATTGTTCTCTTGCATCTGCCATGGCCAGATTGAGTTCTCGGTCGAGCGATTACCACCACGGAGAGGCGAGCATGGAAGTGGAAGCACGAGAGATCTCCCTCTTAGCCGCGAAAGCAGCCGACATGTCCCGCCGCGCTGCCGAAGCAGCACAGAGGTCTTGCCGCACCATCGAAGCAGCACGGAGGTCCCGCCACACTGTTGATGAAGCAGACTGGTCCGGTCGCACCGCGAAAGTAGCAGAGATGTCCTGCCATACCACGAATGCAACAGAGATGTCCTCTCGCGCCGTGGCAGCCTGGGAAAATCTCACGCGGGCATGCGAGGACTCTTACAGGCGCATGCATGCGATAGTCCATAGCCAAATGGATTAGATCTCCGGCTGGATGAAGCTGCAGGACGAGTTGAATGCCTCGTTTGAACAACTCCGGGCCGACCGCAACCTGCTGAGGGCGATGATCACCGGAAGGGCGGAGCAGGCGGAGGAGACCGCTACCTTGTTGAAGAGGACGGGCGTCACCGTCAAGAAACTTATGGACAAGAATGCCATGCTCCGCATCGAGCGCGAAAGGTTGGTGGAGGAATCAGCGGTTGCTTCCGAGCAGCGTATTAAGCACATGAAACTGATGAAAGAGATCATAACTGCTCGCGGTGAGAACTAGTCTCCGCGACCCGCAACGCATCAAGAACGTAGAGATCAGCGAGCCAGATCGTTGTATGGGTCTTCCTTCTTCTTTTGCCCTTGTGTATTTCGGGCGTAGCCACATGTGGCTTTTTAAATTATCTTCCTAGATATGTAAGACAATTATTATCCACTGTCATCGTCCTTATATTCATCATGCTTGCTATAAGTCACAGTCGATGCTATATAGGTCCGTCGGATCTTACATCAAGATCCGTGCAAAACTTTCTTTTCAGATTTTCATTTTTCTCTCTTAAATCTCAGTCCAGCGAGACATAGCTACGCCGTGAAACGGGGGCTCGGGCGCCATTAATGGAGACATTGGGAGGTGCGCAGCGGATAGAGGTCAAAGGGCTCTCCTCCAGATGAGCACGCGCAGGGGTCTAATCGCATGGCTCCCGTACTCAAATAGCTACCCCGCATGGCGCCTCCTAGCCAATAAAAAGGGATGTGTGGCGGCACGTAATTGGTAAGTAGAACACCGATGGTTTCAATAATAGTTGTGTTTCCGATTTGTAACGTGACAACACTTGTTCCAAAATGACTTTGTTGATATTTAATGTGTGTGCCTTCGCAAATCGGACAGAAAAATTACCATAGCAGGTTGGTGCCATGTCATGACACCATGCCAAGTTTCATGATTTTTAGGCATGTTTTGGATTTACAGGAATTAAAAAAATGAAGTTTCTCAATCTTTTCGGCTGAGCCACGACGCCCAGATGTTTGAATTTCATTCTCATTTCTTGCATGGGACCTAGTAATTCACCCAAGGACACACGTGATTTTTCAACCAACTTTGGTGCACTCGAGCATGTGCTTGTAGTTCAAATTTGAAGTATGCACATTAAATGCCCAGGAATTCAACTTGATGAGGACATCAATACCATTGTTACACCCACAGCCCCTACTGCTACATATACTGGACCAATTACTAGAGCTCGCGCACGCCAATTAAATTATCAGGTACTTTCGTTTCTTGGTAATGATTCTAATGTTCATGAGAATATGATGCTGCCTAAATTGGATACATTTGTTTTGCTTACAAATGAAGGGCCTAGCTTGGAGAAGGATGGACATTGGAGCAAGAGCAAGCATGGAGATGATGCCATGCGCAAGGGGAACCAGAACGGAGTTACAAGTGATGATTTCAGGACTTTGAAGCCACCATAAGAGTGCATGAAGCCTTGGACGAAATATACAAGATGCCACTTCATAAATTTCGTCCAGAGGCTATTATAGGTGCTGCGTCACCTTTTTATTGGGCCAGGCCCATGTAATTTCGAAATACATAAGTATAGGCTATTTTTAGAGTCCGTATGTGTGGGGAAACAAGAGATAGGGTTGATTTCGGACCCCTCCACCAAGGGCCACGAAATTCCCCCCCTCTCTTCCTCCATATATACAGCCCTTAGGGCACCGTTTAGACTTTGGGGGATTTGTTTAGTTAAAAGTTAGCCATTGCAACTTCGTGTACTTCGTTTGTGTCCAACGACCAGACCAAGACCGCTTACGGATCCCCACCTTTATCAATACTTCATATATACTCGCAATATTCAGATTGCTTTTATCATATTCTTGCTTGTTCTTCGATTGCTTGCAGGAATAGACCTTCGTGGTCAGGTTGATTGTGCTCCGGCGTGGTCAATAACCTCTCAGAGTTGGTTTAGCGATTGCTAAGGCGCAACGTCGTGCACGTTTGTAGTCGGATCGTCAAAGTCATCTTCACCAAATCGATAGTTATCATCTCATCGAAAGATCGGGACACCCCCGCCTCTATCAAGTGGTATCAGATTTCCAGGTTGCTCGGTGAGATTTTCCAGTTTTTCGTAGTTTAGATCGAGTCTGTTCTTCATACCTATAGTCCACGAAAAAGCCACAAAAAAAAATTAGGGTTAGTTCATCATATCCGAACCAATCTGAGCCTTTGCATAATCTTTTTAGGGTTTTGCTTTGTTGAATTTACGGTTGCATCGTCGGTCTAGTTGCTGGTCTTAGAGTCTAGTCTTTTAGAGTTTCGAGTTCTGGTCATAAGTTGTCACGCCGCCGCTGCACCATCAGCATCGCCCCTGCCATCTACCACCACCACTCCGAATCCGTATCCATATACCACCACCAATCCGTGTCCATATACCACCACCGATCCATATGCATATACTACCACCGCTACCACCACCGCTGCCATATACCACCACCATATATCCACCACCAATCCGAGTTCCTTGTTTATTAGGTTTGTTTTCGGGATCCATCTAGTTTCCGATTCGTGTTTCCTTGCCGGAGTAGGTTTCGGAAAAAAAAAAGAGTCTGGAAACCACGCTCCGTTTAGGCCCAAAATTTTTCGAAAACGCATTTTTCGAAAAATTTTCTGGCTATCCTATTTTTAGGTGTTTCTGAGTGTTTTGAGACAGGTGCCATTATAGGAAGTTTTTTTTGACCCGTTTCCAGTTTTTGGGTCCGGGCAGTCGAAAAAACGAAAAAAAAATTTGGTCGAAAAAATTTCGTGCCCATCCTGTCAATTTGACCTCGGAAGAGTTTTGAGACACTCGCCATTATAGTGATTTTTCGCAAAAAAAAAAAACAAAAAAAAAGAGCAGCGCAAAAAAAAAGAGCGCAAAAAAAAAAAAAAAAAAAAGAGCGAAAAAAAAAAATCCAGAGTGTGCTTTTCCCTTGTTTACGTGCAGCGCCGTGATTTTGTTAGTGTTCTAGGCTCGCGTCTCTAGCACGGTCTAGCCTAGGACCAGCACAGTACCGTCGTTGAGCGTTTATTCAACTTTGCATCTCTGAATTGATTATTGCTGATCCTTTTTGCTACCATATTATAAGCCTTCCCAGCTCCACATACATCTACGTCGTGCGTTTGACTCTCCCTGGTACTCGCTCTATCCAAGCTTTGAGAGTTTTTGACTACAACGGTTGCCGATCACCGCCTGCTGCTGGGTAAGAACCGGTAAGAATTTGAGTTTTGCTTGACGGATTTGTGACACCCACCACCACCACTTGTTCGTAGTCTGTAGGATCATATTCTTGTGTGTTTCTATTGCTGCTAACCATGCCAGGATCACAAGCCGACGTGACTGACTGGGAGAATTTATCGAACAAGGAGCTTCATGATAAGTTTCAGCAAATGATGAGTGGACAGGTGCAAGATGTGCTAAACAGATTTGAAGAGGCCATGGAGAAGATAGATGGCATGGAGAAGACGTTCGAAACAAAGCTCGATAACAAATTTAATGAATTGCTCGCGCGTCTTCCACCACCACCACCCGCTGCACCTAACGTACCTCTCCAACAACAACAACAACAACAACAACGCATCCTTTCGAATCAGTATGGACGCGCGAGGCGTGTTCCTATTGAGGATGGCCAAACTTCTGGTGCTGCTGTTCATGTTGTTGATGCATCTTTCGCCCCTGCTACTGCTGCTGGTGGTACCCAGGAGGATGTTGAGTATGCGGGCGATTATGAGGATGAGGTTGATCAAAATCAGCACTACGTGCAGCCACCAGCACCATCACCACCAGGTCGACCTCAGGTATATATTCGTAATGGTAGGCCTGCACCACCACCTCAGGTACGAGATGATGTCCATATTCCTAAACTGAAATTGAATATTCCACCATTTGAGGGTAGATATGTTCCTGATATATATCTTACTTGGGAGTTAGAAACTGAACAACGTTTTACATGTTTACAATATCCCGAGGAGAGACGGGTTGCTGCTGCTGTTTGTGCTTTCACTAGTTTTGCATGTGTATGGTGGTCTGAACATTGTAGATTATATCCTATTCCCGCTACTTGGGCTGCTTTGAAAACTGCTATGCGTACTCGTTGGGTTCCACCATATTATCAACGTGAATTGCTTCAAAAATTACAGCGCTTAAGACAAGGAAAAAATTCTGTAGAAGAATATTATCAGGAATTACAAACTGGCATGATTAGATGTGGTATTGTTGAGGAGAATGAAGCTATGCTTGCACGTTTTCTGGGTGGATTAAATAGAGAGATTCAGACCATTCTAGATTATAAGGAGTATACTAATATCACTCGTTTATTCCATCTTGCTTGTAAAGCTGAACGTGAAGTGCAGGATCGACAGGCATTGGCGCGGACTAACTTTTCTGCAGGTCGACCTTCATCATGGACACCGCGTGCATCATCTACTTCCACACGTTCTGCTACACCGGCGCCTCCGTCGGCTGCCACCTCCAACCGTGATACAATAAAGCAGGCACAATCACCACTATCTGCCAAGAGCACATCTTCTGGGCCTGCAAAGAGCTCTTCTTCATCCATGGCATCAACAGGGCAAACACATGATATTATTTGTCGCCGTTGCAAGGGTGGAGGTCATTATGCGAGAGAATGCCCCTCTAAGCGTGTGATGATTGTTACTGAGGATGGTGGGTATGAGTCCGCTAGTGACTATGATGAGGAGACTTTGGCTCTTATTACACGTGACGAACACGGTGGAGAAGATTCTGATCATGAGACGCAATACATGGCTCCTGAAGATGCTGACAGGTATGAATGTTTAGTTGCTCAACGTGTTTTGAGTGTGCAGGTTACACAAGCTGAGCAAAATCAGAGGCATAATTTGTTCCATACAAAGGGAGTTGTGAAGGAACGTTCTGTTCGCGTGATCATAGATGGAGGGAGTTGCAACAACTTGGCTAGCATGGAGATGGTGGAGAAGCTATCTCTCACCACAAGACCACATCCACATCCTTACTACATCCAATGGTTCAACAACAGCGGCAAGGTTAAGGTAACACGTACTGTTCGTGTGCATTTTAGTATCTCTACATATGCTGATTATGTTGATTGTGATGTGGTACCTATGCAAGCATGTTCCTTATTACTTGGTAGACCATGGCAATTTGATAAAAATTCTATTCACCATGGTAGAAACAATCAGTATACTCTTGTTCATAAGGATAAAAATATTACTTTGCTTCCTATGACTCCTGATTCCATTTTGAAAGATGATCTTAATAGGGCTAATAAAGCAAAACAGGAGAAAACTAAGAGTGAAAATCAGATTGTGGCAAAAGAATTTGAGCAACAAATGCAGCCTAATAATAATAAACAATCTAGTGTTGCTTCTGAAATTAAATTGAAAAGTGCATGTTTACTTGCCACCAAATCTGATATTGATGATCTAGATTTTAGCAAATCTGTTTGCTATGCTTTTGTGTGCAAAGAGGCATTATTTTCATTCGAGGACGTGCCTTCCTCTTTGCCTCCTGCTGTCACTAACATTTTGCAGGAGTTCGCTGACGTCTTTCCACAAGACGTGCCACCGGGATTACCACCTATTCGCGGGATTGAGCATCAAATTGACTTAATTCCTGGTGCATCATTACCCAACCGTGCACCATACCGTACCAATCCAGAGGAGACGAAGGAGATTATGCGTCAAGTACAAGAACTGCTCGACAAAGGTTATATACGCGAATCCCTTAGTCCTTGTGCTGTTCCTATCATTTTAGTGCCGAAAAAGGATGGTACGTCGCGTATGTGCGTTGATTGTAGAGGCATTAATAATATTACTATTCGTTATCGTCATCCTATTCCTAGGCTAGATGATATGCTTGATGAATTGAGTGGCTCTACAATATTCTCCAAAGTTGATTTGCGTAGTGGATACCATCAAATTCGTATGAAATTGGGAGATGAATGGAAAACAGCATTTAAAACTAAGTTTGGATTATATGAGTGGTTAGTCATGCCTTTTGGGTTAACTAATGCACCTAGTACTTTCATGAGGTTAATGAACGAAGTTTTACGTGCTTTCATTGGACGATTTGTGGTAGTTTACTTTGATGACATATTGATTTATAGCAAATCTTTGGAGGAACATTTGGAACATTTACGTGCTGTTTTTATTGCTCTACGTGATGCACGTTTGTTTGGTAACCTTGGAAAGTGCACCTTTTGCACCGACCGAGTATCTTTTCTTGGCTATGTTGTTACTCCACAGGGAATTGAAGTTGATAAAGCCAAAATTGAAGCTATTGAGAGTTGGCCACAGCCCAAAACGGTCACACAAGTGAGGAGTTTCCTTGGCCTTGCTGGATTCTATAGGCGTTTTGTGAGAGATTTCAGCACCATTGCTGCACCTCTCAATGAGCTTACAAAGAAAGATGTGCCTTTTCTGTGGGGTACCGCACAGGAAGAAGCCTTCTCGGTATTGAAAGATAAGTTGACACATGCTCCTTTACTCCAACTTCCTGATTTTAATAAGACTTTTGAGCTTGAATGTGATGCTAGTGGAATTGGATTAGGAGGTGTGTTATTACAAGATGGCAAACCTGTTGCATACTTTTCTGAAAAATTGAGTGGGCCTAGTCTGAATTATTCTACTTATGATAAAGAATTATATGCTCTTGTTCGGACTTTAGAAACATGGCAACATTATTTATGGCCCAAAGAATTTGTTATACATTCTGATCATGAATCTTTGAAACATATTAAAAGTCAAGCTAAACTGAATCGTAGACATGCTAAATGGGTTGAATTCATTGAGACTTTCCCTTATGTCATTAAACACAAGAAGGGAAAAGAAAATGTTATTGCTGATGCATTGTCTCGTCGCTATACTATGCTTTCACAACTTGACTTCAAAATATTTGGTTTGGAGACCATCAAAGATCAATATGTGCATGATGCTGATTTTAAAGATGTAATGCAGAATTGTAAAGAAGGAAGAATGTGGAACAAGTTTGTCGTTAACGATGGATTTGTGTTTCGTGCTAACAAGCTATGCATTCCAGCTAGCTCCGTTCGTCTTTTGCTGTTGCAGGAGGCGCATGGGGGAGGATTAATGGGACACTTTGGCGTGAAGAAGACGGAGGACGTACTTGCTACACATTTCTTTTGGCCAAAGATGAGACGGGATGTTGAGCGTTTTGTTGCTCGCTGCACTACATGTCAAAAAGCTAAGTCACGACTCAATCCTCATGGTTTATATATGCCTTTGCCTGTACCTAGTGTTCCTTGGGAGGATATATCTATGGACTTTGTTTTAGGTTTACCTCGAACAAAGAAGGGGAAGGATAGCATATTTGTTGTCGTGGATAGATTCTCGAAAATGGCACACTTTATACCATGTCATAAAAGCGATGATGCTGTTAATGTTGCTGATTTGTTCTTTCGTGAAATTATTCGCTTGCATGGTGTGCCAAATACTATTGTTTCAGATCGTGATACTAAATTTCTTAGCCACTTTTGGAGATGTTTATGGGCTAAGTTGGGGACTAAACTGCTATTTAGTACTACTTGTCACCCCCAAACTGATGGACAAACTGAAGTAGTCAATAGAACATTGTCTACTATGCTTAGGGCTGTTTTGAAGAATAATAAGAAAATGTGGGAAGAATGCTTGCCTCATATTGAATTTGCTTATAATCGTTCATTGCATTCTACTACTAAGATGTGCCCTTTTGAAATTGTGTATGGTTTCCTACCTCGTGCACCTATTGATTTGTTGCCTCTTCCATCTTCGGAGAAGGTTAATTTTGATGCTAAAGAACGTTCTGAATTGATTTTAAAAATGCATGAGTTAACTAAGGAAAACATTGAGCGTATGAATGCTAAATATAAACTTGCTGGAGATAAGGGTAGAAAACATGTTGTGTTTGCACCTGGAGATCTTGTTTGGTTACATTTGCGTAAAGATAGATTTCCTAATTTGCGCAAATCAAAGCTAATGCCACGTGCTGATGGTCCCTTTAAGGTGTTAGAGAAAATAAATGATAATGCATATAAACTTGAGCTGCCTGCAGATTTTGGGGTTAGTCCCACTTTTAACATTGCAGATTTGAAGCCTTATTTGGGTGAGGAAAATGAGCTTCCGTCGAGGACGACTTCATTTCAAGAAGGGGAGGATGATGAGGACATCAATACCATTGTTACACCCACAGCCCCTACTGCTACATATACTGGACCAATTACTAGAGCTCGCGCACGCCAATTAAATTATCAGGTACTTTCGTTTCTTGGTAATGATTCTAATGTTCATGAGAATATGATGCTGCCTAAATTGGATACATTTGTTTTGCTTACAAATGAAGGGCCTAGCTTGGAGAAGGATGGACATTGGAGCAAGAGCAAGCATGGAGATGATGCCATGCGCAAGGGGAACCAGAACGGAGTTACAAGTGATGATTTCAGGACTTTGAAGCCACCATAAGAGTGCTGAAGCCTTGGACGAAATATACAAGATGCCACTTCATAAATTTCGTCCAGAGGCTATTATAGGTGCTGCGTCACCTTTTTATTGGGCCAGGCCCATGTAATTTCGAAATACATAAGTATAGGCTATTTTTAGAGTCCGTATGTGTGGGGAAACAAGAGATAGGGTTGATTTCGGACCCCTCCACCAAGGGCCACGAAATTCCCCCCCTCTCTTCCTCCATATATACAGCCCTTAGGGCACCGTTTAGACTTTGGGGGATTTGTTTAGTTAAAAGTTAGCCATTGCAACTTCGTGTACTTCGTTTGTGTCCAACGACCAGACCAAGACCGCTTACGGATCCCCACCTTTATCAATACTTCATATATACTCGCAATATTCAGATTGCTTTTATCATATTCTTGCTTGTTCTTCGATTGCTTGCAGGAATAGACCTTCGTGGTCAGGTTGATTGTGCTCCGGCGTGGTCAATAACCTCTCAGAGTTGGTTTAGCGATTGCTAAGGCGCAACGTCGTGCACGTTTGTAGTCGGATCGTCAAAGTCATCTTCACCAAATCGATAGTTATCATCTCATCGAAAGATCGGGACACCCCCGCCTCTATCACAACTAATGTACAAAAACTGCCAAACGAACCCGGAATAATTCTAGAATTTAGCACCATACTTCTTTTTGGTCTAATCTGCCTATGTAAACAAATTAAGGCGGGAGAAAGTAGTGTACATATGTCGTTTCGCACACGGAGGTGACACGTTCCCTCTCGGAATGACGAGCCTTCTTGAGAGAAGCTCCAGTTTGCAAGCAGCTTATACTAAAGCTTGTCATAATTCAGCGAAAAAAATTACCGTTGCATGTTGGTGCCATGTCATAACACCATGCCAAGTTTCATGATTTTCAGGCGTGTTTTGGATTTACATGAATTAAAAAACCAAGTTTCTCAATCTTTCCGGCCAAGCCACGACGCCCAGATGTTTGAATTTCTTTCCCATTTCTTGCATGGGACCTAGAAATTCACCCAAGGACACACATGTGATTTTTCAACCAACTTTGGTGCACTGGAGTATGTGCTTGGAGTTCAAATTTGAATTATGCACATTAAATCCCCAGAAATTCAAATAATGTATAAAAAAGGCCAAACCAACCCGGAATTAATGTATACATAAATGAAGTACATGCTTGGAAAACAAGACGCCTGGCGTGGTGCCATTGTTTGGCCTCACCGTGCCCTGGTAAAAGTTTGAGAATGTTTTCCTTATGTCAACATGCACGCTTGTCATAAATCGAACCATCACCAAGGAAGTTCCATGGCTTCGAGGGGGGAATCACCAAGATTGAAGGGGGGTCCAAATTTCCGTTGTCCTTTGTCCATGTGTTTTTTCTACGATATACACCCTGCAAATCACCCCGTTCAAATTTGACACTTCTCCGTGTTCATTTACCATATTTAGGGGATTATTTGCATTCTCTAGGCATTAATGCACATAATTCAAATTCGAACAATCGGTGCATGAAAAGGTGCACAAGAACAGTCTGGAAACCATCCTCGTGCCATTTAGTAAATTCTCATGCCTTTTACAAGGAATGGATAGATATTTCGAGGAAATGTGTGGCAATAGTCAAGCTTAAACGCGTCGTTTACTGGGTAACAACTATACAAAATATGAAATAAATGCTTGAAAAACATGACGCCTGGCATGGTGCCCTGGTATAGCCTCACCATGCCTTGGTAAAAATTTGATAATGTTATTCTTATGTCATCATGCACACCTTCCATAAATCGAACCATCACCGAGGAAGTTCCATGGTTTCGAGGGGGAAATCACCAAGATTGAAGTGGGATCCAAATTTCCTTTGTCCTTTGTCCATGTGTTTTTTTTCTAGGATGAATATACACCCTGCAAATCAACACGCTCAAATTTGACATTTTTCCGTGTTCATTTACCATATTTAGGGGATTATTTTCATTCTCTAGGAATTAATGGACATAATTCAAAGTCGAACAATCGGTGCAAGAAAAGGTGCACAAGAACAGTCTGGAAAACCATCCTCGTGCCATTTAGTAAATTCTCATGCCTTTTACAAGGAATGGATAGATATTTCCGGGAAATGTGTGGCAATAGTCAACCATAAATGCGTCGTTTACTGGGTAACAACTATACAAAATATGAAATAAATGCTTAAAAAACATGACGCCTGGCGTGGTGCCATGGTACGGCCTCACCATGCCCTGGTAAAAATTTGAGAATGTTATCCTTATGTCATCATGCACGCCTTTCATAAATTGAACCATCACCGAGGAAGTTCCATGTTTTCGAGAGGGAAATCACCAAGATTGAAGGGGGATCCAAATTTCCTTTGTCCTTTGTCCATGAGTTTTTTTCTATGATGAACATCACCCTGCAAATCACCACGTTCAAATTTGACACATTTCCGTGTTCATTTACCATATTTAGGGGATTATTTGCATTCTCTAGCCATTAATGCACACAATTCAAATTCAAACAACCTGTGCATGAAAAGGTGCATAAGAACGGTCTGGAAAACTACCCTCGTTCCATTTAGTAAATTCTCATGCCCTTTACAAGGAATGGACAAATATTTCGAGGAAATGTGTGGCAATAGTCAACCATAAATGCGTCGTTTACTGGGTAACAACTATACGAAATATGAAATAAATGCTTGAAAAACATGACGCAAGTCGTTTACTGGGTAACAACTATACAAAATATGAAATAAATGCTTGAAAAACATGACGCCTGGCATGGTGCCATGGTATGGCCTCACCATGCCCTAGTAAAAATTTGAGAATGTTATCCTTATGTCGTCATGCACGTCTTCCATAAAATCGAACCATCACCGAGGAAGTTTCATGGTTTTGAGAGGGAAATCACCAAGATTGAAGGGGGATCCAAATTTCCTTTGTCCTTTGATAGAGGCAAAGGTGTCCCGTCTTTCGATGAGATGATGGATTTCGCTTTGGTGGAAGTCGACTTTGACGATCCGACTACAAACGTGCGAGGACGTCGCGCCTTAGCAATCGCTAAACCAACTCCGAGAGGTTATTGACCACGCCGGGGCTCGATCAACCTGACCACGAGGGTCTATTTCCTGCGAGCAAACGAAGAACAAGCAAGAAACTGAGATTGCAATCTGGATATTGCGAATATAAGATGAAAGCTTTATTGATCAAGGTGGGGTTCTGTGACGCCTTTGTCTGGTCGTTGAACAGAAACGAAGTACGCGAAGTTGCAACTATGGCGAACTTTTAATCTAAACAAAACCCAAATTCTAAACGGTGCCCTAAGGGCTGTATATATGGAGGAAGAGAGGGGGAATTTCGTGGCCCTTGGTGGAGGGGTCCGAAATCAACCCTATCTCTTGTTTCCCCACACATACGAACTCTAAAAATAGCCTATACTTATGTATTTCGAAATTACATGGGCCTGGCCCAATAATAAGGTGACGCAGCACCTAGAATAGCCTATGGACGAATATTATGAAGTGGCATCTTGTATATTTCGTCCAAGGCTTCATGCACTCCTTATGGTGGCTTCAAAGTCCTGAAATCATCACTTGTAACTCCGTTCTTGATCCCCTTGCGCATGCCATCAACTCCATGCGTGTTCTTGCTCCAATGTTCATCCTTCTCCAAGCTAGGCCCTTCATTTGTAAGCAAAACAAATGTATCCAATTTAGGCAGCAGCATATTCTCATGAACATTAGAATCATTACCAAGAAACGGAAGTACCTGGTAATTTAATTGGCATGCGCGAGCTCTAGTAATTGGTCCCGTATATGTAACAGTAGGGGCTGTGGGTGTAACAATGGTATTGATGTCCTCATCATCCTCTCCTTCTTGAAATGAAGTCGTCCTCGACGGAAGCGCATCTTCCTCACCCAAATAAGGCTTCAAATCTGCAATGTTAAAAGTGGGACTAACCCCAAAATCTGCAGGTAGCTCAAGTTTATATGCATTATCATTTATTTTCTCTAACACCTTAAAAGGACCATCAGCACGTGGCATTAGCGTTGATTTGCGCAAATTAGGAAATCTATCTTTACGCAAATGTAACCAAACAAGATCTCCAGGTGCAAACACAACATGTTTTCTACCCTTATCTCCAGCAAGTTTATATTTAGCATTCATACGCTCAATGTTTTCCTTAGTTAACTCGTGCATTTTTAAAATCAATTCAGAATGTTCTTTAGCATCAAAATTAACCTTCTCCGAAGATGGAAGAGGCAACAAATCAATAGGTGCACGAGGTAGGAAACCATACACAATTTCAAAAGGGCACATCTTAGTAGTAGAATGCAATGAACGATTATAAGCAAATTCAATATGAGGCAAGCATTCTTCCCACATTTTCTTATTATTCTTCAAAGCAGCCCTAAGCATAGTAGACAATGTTCTATTGACTACTTCAGTTTGTCCATCAGTTTGGGGGTGACAAGTAGTACTAAAAAGCAGTTTAGTCCCCAACTTAGCCCATAAACATCTCCAAAAGTGGCTAAGAAATTTAGTATCACGATCTGAAACAATAGTATTTGGCACACCATGCAAGCGAATAATTTCACGAAAGAACAAATCAGCAACATTAACAGCATCATCGCTTTTATGACATGGTATAAAGTGTGCCATTTTCGAGAATCTATCCACGACAACAAATATGCTATCCCTCCCCTTCTTTGTTCAAGGTAAACCTAAAACAAAGTCCATAGATATATCCTCCCAAGGAACACTAGGTACAGGCAAAGGCATATATAAACCATGAGGATTGAGTCGTGACTTAGCTTTTTGACATGTAGTGCAGCGAGCAATAAAACGCTCAACATCCCGTCTCATCTTTGGCCAAAAGAAATGTGTAGCAAGTACGTCCTCCGTCTTCTTCACGCCAAAGTGTCCCATTAATCCTCCCCCATGCGCCTCCTGCAACAGCAAAAGACGAACGGAGCTAGCTGGAATGCATAGCTTGTTAGCACGAAACACAAATCCATCGTTAACGACAAACTTGTTCCACATTCTTCCTTCTTTACAATTCTGGATTACATCTTTAAAATCAGCATCATGCACATATTGATCTTTGATGGTCTCCAAACCAAATATTTTGAAGTCAAGTTGTGAAAGCATAGTATAGCGACGAGACAATGCATCAGCAATAACATTTTCTTTTCCCTTCTTGTGTTTAATGACATAAGGGAAAGTCTCAATGAATTCAACCCATTTAGCATGTCTACGATTCAGTTTAGCTTGACTTTTAATATGTTTCAAAGATTCATGATCAGAATGTATAACAAATTCTTTGGGCCATAAATAATGTTGCCATGTTTCTAAAGTCCGAACAAGAGCATATAATTCTTTATCATAAGTAGAATAATTCAGACTAGGCCCACTCAATTTTTCAGAAAAGTATGCAACAGGTTTGCCATCTTGTAATAACACACCTCCTAATCCAATTCCACTAGCATCACATTCAAGCTCAAAAGTCTTATTAAAATCAGGAAGTTGGAGTAAAGGAGCATGTGTCAACTTATCTTTCAATACCGAGAAGGCTTCTTCCTGTGCGGTACCCCAAATAAAAGGCACATCTTTCTTTGTAAGCTCATTGAGAGGTGCAGCAATGGTGCTGAAATCTCTCACAAAACGCCTATAGAATCCAGCGAGGCCAAGAAAACTCCTCACTTGTGTGACCGTTTTGGGCTGCGGCCAACTCTCAATAGCTTCAATCTTGGCTTTATCAACTTCAATTCCCTGTGGAGTAACAACATAGCCAAGAAAAGATACTCGGTCGGTGCAAAAGGTGCACTTCCCAAGGTTACCAAACAAACATGCATCACGTAGAGCAATAAAAACAGCACGTAAATGTTCCAAATGTTCTTCCAAAGATCTGCTATAAATCAGTATATCATCAAAATAGACTACCACAAATCGTCCAATGAAAGCACGTAAAACTTCGTTCATTAGTCTCATGAAAGTACTAGGCGCATTAGTTAACCCAAAAGGCATGACTAACCACTCATATAATCCAAACTTAGTTTTAAATGCGGTTTTCCATTCATCCCCCAATTTCATACGAATTTGATGGTTTCCACTACGCAAATCAACTTTGGAGAATATTGTAGAGCCACTCAATTCATCAAGCATATCATCTAGCCTAGGAATAGGATGACGATAACGAATAGTAATATTATTAATGCCTCTACAATCAACACACATACGCGATGTACCATCCTTTTTTGGCACTAGAATAATAGGAACAGCACAAGGACTAAGGGATTCGCGTATATAACCTTTGTCGAGAAGCTCTTGTACTTGACGCATAATCTCCTTCGTCTCCTCTGGATTGGTACGGTATGGCGCACGGTTTGGCAGTGAAGCACCGGGAATTAAGTCGATCTGATGCTCAATCCCTCGAATAGGTGGTAATCCCGGTGGCACGTCTTGTGGAAAGACATCATCGAACTCCTGCAAAATGTTAGTGATAGCAGGAGGCAAAGAGGAAGGCACTTCCTCGAATGAAAATAATGCCTCTTTGCACACAAAAGCATAGCAAACAGATTTGCTGAAATCTAGCTCATCAATATCAGATTTGGTGGCAAATAAACATGCACTTTTCAATTTAATTTCAGAAGCAACACTAGATGGTTTATTATTAGGCTTCATTTGTTGCTCAAATTCTTTTGCCACAATCTGATTTTCACTCTTATTCTTCTCTTATTTTGCTTTATTAGCTCTATTAATATCATCTTTGAAAATAGAATCAGGAGTCATAGGAAGCAAAGTAATATTTTTAACCTTATGAACAAGAGTATAGTGATTGTTTCTACCATGGTGTACAGAATTTTTATCAAATTGCCATGGTCTACCAAGTAATAAGGAACATGCTTGCATAGGTACCACATCACAATCAACATAATCAGCATATGTAGATATACTAAAATGCACACGAACAGTACGTGTTACCTTAACCTTGCCGCTGTTGTTGAACCATTGGATGTAGTAAGGATGTGGATGTGGTCTTGTGGTGAGAGAAAGCTTCTCCACCATCTCCATGCTAGCCAAGTTGTTGCAGCTCCCTCCATCTATAATGACGCGCACAGAACGTTCTTTCACAACTCCCTTGGTATGGAACAAATTGTGCCTCTGATTTTGCTCAGCTTGTGTGACCTGCACACTCAAAACACGTTGAGCAACTAAACATTCATACCTGTCAGCGTCTTCAGGAGCCATGTATTGCGTCTCATGATCAGAATCGTCTCCACCGTGTTCGTCACGTGTAATAAGAGCCAAAGTCTCCTCATCATAGTCACTAGCGGACTCATACCCACCATCCTCAGTAACAATCATCACACGCTTAGATGGGCATTCTCTCGCATAATGACCTCCACCCTTGCAACGTCGACAAATAATATCATGTGTTTGCCCTGTTGATGCCATGGATGAAGAAGAGCTCTTTGCAGGCCCAGAAGGTGTGCTCTTGGCAGATAGTGGTGATTGTGCCTGCTTTATTGTATCACGGTTGGAGGTGGCAGCCGATGGAGGCGCCGGTGTAGCAGAACGTGTGGAAGTAGATGATGCACGTGGTGTCCATGATGAAGGTCGACCTGCAGAAAAGTTAGTCCGCGCCAATGCCTGTCGATCCTGCACTTCACGTTCAGCTTTACAAGCAAGATGGAATAAACGAGTGATATTAGTATACTCCTTATAGTCTAGAATGGTCTGAATCTCTCTATTTAATCCACCCAGAAAACGTGCAAGCATAGCTTCATTCTCCTCAACAATACCACATCTAATCATGCCAGTTTGTAATTCCTGATAATATTCTTCTACAGAATTTTTTCCTTGTCTTAAGCGCTGCAATTTTTGAAGTAATTCACGTTGATAATATGGTGGAACCCAACGAGTACGCATAGCAGTTTTCAAAGCAGCCCAAGTAGCTGGAACAGGATATAATCTACAATGTTCAGACCACCAAACACATGCAAAGCGAGTGAAAGCACAAACAGCAGTAGGAACACGTCTCTCCTCAGGATATTGTAAACATGTAAATCGTTGTTCAGTTTCTAACTCCCAAGTAAGATATATATCAGGAACATATCTACCCTCAAATGGTGGAATATTCAATTTCAGTTTAGGGAGATGGTCATGATCTCGTACCTGAGGGGGAGCCCTAACATTGCCATTATTTGCATGTGGACGACCTGGTGGTTGTGGTGCTGGCGGTTGCACGTAGTTCTGATGTTGATCAACCTCATCCTCGTAATCTCCCACATAATCATCCTCCTCGGTACCAGCAGCAGTAGTAGCAGGAGCCAAAGAAGCACCAACAGCAGTAGCAGCGGCACCAGAATTTTGTCCTAGCTCAATAGGAACACGCTGAGCTCGTCCATACTGATTCGGAAGGGGGCGTAGTTGTTGTCGTTGCAGAGGTGCGATAGGTGCAGCCGGTGGTGGTTGTGGAAAACGCGCGAGCAATTCATCAAACTTGCTATCAAGCTTTGTTTCAAACGTCTTCTCAATGCCATCTATCTTCTCCATGGCCTCGTCAAATCTGTTTAGCACATCTTGCACCTGTCCACTCATCATTTGCTGAAATTTATCATGTAGCTGTTTGTTCGTCAGGTTCTCCCAATCAGTCTCATCGGCTTGTGATCCTACCATGGTTAGCAGCAAATAGAAACACAGAAGAATATGATCCTACAGAGTACTAAGAAGTGGTGGTGGTGTATCACAAACCCGTCAAGCAAATCTCAAATTCTTACCAGTTCTTACCCAACAGCAGGTGGTGATCAGCAACCGTTGTAGTCAAAACTCTCAAAGCTTGGATATAGCGATTACCAGGGAGAATCAAACGCATGACGTAGATGTATGTGGAGCTGGGAAGGCTTATAATATGGTAGCAAAAGGGGTAAGCAATAATCAATTCAGAGATGCAAAGTTGAATAAATGCTCAACGACGGTACTGTGCTGGTCCTAGGCTAGACCGTGCTAGAGACGCGAGCCTAGAACACTAACAAAAATCACGGCGCTGCACGTAAACAAGGGAAAAGCACACACTGGATTTTTTTTTCGCTCTTTTTTTTTGCGCTCTTTTTTTTGCGCTGCTTTTTTTTTGCGAAAAATCACTATAATGGCGAGTGTCTCAAAACTCTTCCTAGATCAAACTGACAGGATGGGCACGAAATTTTTTCGACCATTTTTTTTTTCGTTTTTTCGACTGCCCGGACCCAAAAACTGGAAACGGGTCAAAAAAAACTTCCTATAATGGCACCTGTCTCAAAACACTCAGAAACACCTAAAAATAGGATAGCCAGAAATTTTTTCGAAAAATGCGTTTTCGAAAAATTTAGGGCCTAAACGGAGCGTGGTTTCCGGACTCCGGCAAGGAAACACGAATCGGAAACTAGATGGATCCCGAAAACAAACCTAATAAGCAAGGAACTCGAATTGGTGGTGGATATATGGTGGTGGTATATGGCAGCGGTGGTGGTAGCGGTGGTAGTATATGGATATGGATCGGTGTTGGTATATGGACACGGATTGGTGGTGGTATATGGATACGGATTTGGAGCGATGGTGGTAGATGGCAGGGGCGATGATGATGGTGCGGCGGCGGCGTGACAACTTATGACCAGAACTCGAAACTCTAAAAGACTAGACTCTAAGACCAGCAACTTGACACGACGATGCAACCACAAATTCAACAAAGCAAGTACAGAAAAGATTATGCAAAGGCTCAGATTGGTTCGGATGGGATGAACTAACCCTAATTTTTTTTTGGCTTTTTCGTGGACTATAGGTATGAAGAACAGACTCGATAGAGGCAAACTACGAAAACTGTAAAATCTCACCGAGCAACCTGGAAATCTGATACCACTTGATAGAGGCAAAGGTGTCCCGTCTTTCGATGAGATGATGGATTTCGCTTTGGTGGAAGTCGACTTTGACGATCCGACTACAAACGTGCGAGGACGTCGCGCCTTAGCAATCGCTAAACCAACTCCGAGAGGTTATTGACCACGCCGGGGCTCGATCAACCTGACCACGAGGGTCTGTTTCCTGCGAGCAAACGAAGAACAAGCAAGAAACTGAGATTGCAATCTGGATATTGCGAATATAAGATGAAAGCTTTATTGATCAAGGTGGGGTTCTGTGACGCCTTTGTCTGGTCGTTGAACAGAAACGAAGTACGCGAAGTTGCAACTATGGCGAACTTTTAATCTAAACAAAACCCAAATTCTAAACGGTGCCCTAAGGGCTGTATATATGGAGGAAGAGAGGGGGAATTTCGTGGCCCTTGGTGGAGGGGTCCGAAATCAACCCTATCTCTTGTTTCCCCACACATACGGACTCTAAAAATAGCCTATACTTATGTATTTCGAAATTACATGGGCCTGGCCCAATAATAAGGTGAAGCAGCACCTAGAATAGCCTATGGACGAATATTATGAAGTGGCATCTTGTATATTTCGTCCAAGGCTTCATGCACTCCTTATGGTGGCTTCAAAGTCCTGAAATCATCACTTGTAACTCCGTTCTTGATCCCCTTGCGCATGCCATCAACTCCATGCGTGTTCTTGCTCCAATGTTCATCCTTCTCCAAGCTAGGCCCTTCATTTGTAAGCAAAACAAATGTATCCAATTTAGGCAGCAGCATATTCTCATGAACATTAGAATCATTACCAAGAAACGAAAGTACCTGGTAATTTAATTGGCGTGCGCGAGCTCTAGTAATTGGTCCCATATATGTAACAGTAGGGGATGTGGGTGTAACAATGGTATTGATGTCCTCATCATCCTTTGTCCATGAGTTTTTTTTTCTAAGATGAACATACACCTTGCAAATCACCACGTTCAAATTTGACACTTTTCCGGGTTCATTTACCATATTTAGGGGATAATGTGCATTTTCTAGGCATTAATGCACATAATTCAAGTTGAAAAATCGGTGCATGAAAGGGTGCACAAGAATGGTCAGGAAAACGATGCTCATGCCATTTAGTAAATTCTCATGCCTTTTACAAGGAATGGATAGATATTTCAATGAAATGTGTGGCAATAGTCAACCATAAACGCGTCGTTTACTGGGTAACAACTATACAAAATATGAAATAAATGCTTGAAAAACATGACGCCTGGCGTGGTGCCAAGGTATGGCCTCACCATGCCCTGGTAAAAATTTGAGAATGTTATCCTTATGTCGTCATGCACGCCTTTCAAAAATTGAACCATCACCGAGGAAGTTCCATGGTTTCGAGAGCGAAATCACCAAGATTGAAGGGGATCCAAATTTCCTTTGTCCTTTGTCCACGAGTTTTTTTCTACGATGAACATACACCCTGCAAATCACCACGTTCAAATTTGACACGTTTCCATGTTCATTTACCATATTTAGGGGATTATTTGCATTCTCTAGCCATTAATGCACATGATTCAAATTCAAACAATCGGTGCATGAAAAGGTGCATAAGAACGGTCTGGAAAACTACCCTTGTTCCATTTAGTAAATTCTCATGCCCTTCACAAGGAATGGATAGATATTTCGAGGAAATGTGTGGCAATAGTCAGCCATAAACGCGTCGTTTACTGGGTAACAACTATATGAAATATGAAATAAATGCTTGAAAAACATGATGCACGTCGTTTACTAGGTAACAACTATACAAAATATGAAAATAAATGCTTGAAAAACATGACGCCTGGCATGGTGCCATGGTATGGCCTCACCATGCCCTAGTAAAAATTTGAGAATGTTATCCTTATGTCGTCATGCACGTCTTCCATAAATCGAACCATCACCGAGGAAGTTTCATGGTTTTGAGAGGGAAATCACCAAGATTGAAGGGGATCCAAATTTCCCTTGTCCTTTGTCCATGAGTTTTTATTCTAAGATGAACATACACCGTGCAAATCACCACGTTCAAATTTGACACTTTTCCGGGTTCATTTACCATATTTAGGGGATAATGTGCATTTTCTAGGCATTAATGCACACAATTCAAGTTCAAACAATCGGTGCATGAAAGGGTGCACAAGAATGGTCAGGAAAACGATGCTCGTGCCATTTAGTAAATTCTCATGCCTTTTACAAGGAATGGACAGATATTTCGATGAAATGTGTGGCAATAGTCAACCACAAATATTTGTTTATTGGGTTTTCAAATATAGAAAAAATGAAATAAATGATTGAAAAACATGACGCCTGGCATGGTGCCAAGTTATGACCTCACCATGCCCTGGTGAAAATTTGAGAAGGTTTCGCTTATGTCGTCATGCACGTCCTTCATAAATCGAACCATCGCTGGGGAAGTTCCATGCTTTCAAGAGGGAAATCACCAAAATTGAAGGCGAATCCAAATTTTCTTTGTTCTTTGCCCTGGAGTTTTTTTCCTATGAAGAACATACACCCTGCAAATCACCGTGTTCAAGTTTGGCATTTTTCCGGGCTCATTTACCATATTTAAGGGATTATGTGCATTTTCTAGGCATTTGGCACATATAAATCCAATCCAGCTACAGCAGCACGAATGTGATGTGAGGTATGTGGATTGCCGTTCGATCGCGGCACATCCTATGGTGCACACGCGCGATCCGCATGGCTGGGGGTTTGGCCAATCATAACGCAACACAGAATAGCCTCAGTGCACATTGTTTCCGGAAGTGACCGAGATAAACCGTGTGCGATAATGAATGAGAAAATTTTTAAGGGAAGCCAAATTTTCTTTCTCGTTTGTTGTTGAGCTCTTCAAAACCACCGCACTGTACGGCTGCCCAGCCCCTCCGTCCCAGAGCTCTCTCCAACCATCATTCCTGGCACCGCGGCGCAGAGCAACTGGTAAGGAAGCAATAGCATCCCGCGGCGCCGCGTTCCTCGCCGCCCGCGACTGCACACATGGTAAGGAAATGACGGCATCTCGCCATGCCAAGTTCATCGCCGCCGGGGGCCACACAGTTACGTGGGCGGACTATGAGGCTGCCATGGCCGAATGGGACATGGATCTATGATGAGGACATCAATACCATTGTTACACCCACAGCCCCTACTGCTACATATACTGGACCAATTACTAGAGCTCGCGCACGCCAATTAAATTATCAGGTACTTTCGTTTCTTGGTAATGATTCTAATGTTCATGAGAATATGATGCTACCTAAATTGGATACATTTGTTTTACTTACAAATGAAGGGCCTAGCTTGGAGAAGGATGGACATTGGAGCAAGAGCAAGCATGGAGATGATGCCATGCGCAAGGGGAACCAGAACGGAGTTACAAGTGATGATTTCAGGACTTTGAAGCCACCATAAGAGTGCATGAAGCCTTGGACGAAACATACAAGATGCCACTTCATAAATTTCGTCCAGAGGCTATTATAGGTGCTGCGTCACCTTTTTATTGGGCCAGGCCCATGTAATTTCGAAATAGATAAGTATAGGCTATTTTTAGAGTCCGTATGTGTGGGGAAACAAGAGATAGGGTTGATTTCGGACCCCTCCACCATGGGCCACGAAATTCCCCTCTCTTCCTCCATATATACAGCCCTTAGGGCACCGTTTAGACTTTGGGTTTTGTTTAGATTAAAAGTTCGCCATAGCTGCAACTTCGCGTACTTCGTTTGTGTTCAACGACCAGACAAAGGCGTCACAGAACCCCACCTTGATCAATAAAGCTTTCATCTTATATTCGCAATATCCAGATTGCAATCTTAGTTTCTTGCTTGTTCTTCGTTTGCTCGCAGGAAACAGACCCTCGTGGTCAGGTTGATCGTGCTCCGGCGTGGTCAATAACCTCTCGGAGTTGGTTTAGCGATTGCTAAGGCGCGACGTCCTCGCACGTTCGTAGTCGGATCGTCAAAGTCGACTTCCACCAAAGCGATTTCCATCATCTCATCGAAAGACGGGACACCTTTGCCTCTATCAAGTGGTATCAGATTTCCAGGTTGCTCGGTGAGATTTTCCAGTTTTTCGTAGTTTAGATCGAGTCTGTTCTTCATACCTATAGTCCACGAAAAAGCCACAAAAAAAAATTAGGGTTAGTTCATCATATCCGAACCAATCTGAGCCTTTGCATAATCTTTTTAGGGTTTTGCTTTGTTGAATTTGCGGTTGCATCGTCGGTCTAGTTGCTGGTCTTAGAGTCTAGTCTTTTAGAGTTTCGAGTTCTGGTCATAAGTTGTCACGCCGCCGCCGCACCATCATCATCGCCCCTGCCATCTACCACCACCACTCCGAATCCGTATCCATATACCACCACCAATCCGTGTCCATATACCACCACCGATCCATATCCATATACTACCACCGCTACCACCACCGCTGCCATATACCACAACCATATATCCACCACCAATCCGAGTTCCTTGCTTATTAGGTTTGTTTTCGGGATCCATCTAGTTTCCGATTCGTGTTTCCTTGCCGGAGTAGGTTTCGAAAAAAAAAAGAGTCTGGAAACCACGCTCCGTTTAGGCCCAAAATTTTTCGAAAACGCATTTTTCGAAAAATTTTCTGGCTATCTTATTTTTAGGTGTTTCTGAGTGTTTTGAGACAGGTGCCATTATAGGAAGTTTTTTTTGACCCGTTTCCAGTTTTTGGGTCCGGGCAGTCGAAAAAACGAAAAAAAAAATTGGTCGAAAAAATTTCGTGCCCATCCTGTCAGTTTGACCTAGGAAGAGTTTTGAGACACTCGCCATTATAGTGATTTTTTCGCAAAAAAAAAAAAAGAGCAGCGCAAAAAAAAAAGAGCGCAAAAAAAAAGAGCGAAAAAAAAACCAGAGTGTGCTTTTCCCTTGTTTACGTGCAGCGCCGTGATTTTGTTAGTGTTCTAGGCTCGCGTCTCTAGCACAGTCTAGCCTAGGACCAGCACAGTACCGTCGTTGAGCGTTTATTCAACTTTGCATCTCTGAATTGATTATTGCTGACCCTTTTTGCTACCATATTATAAGCCTTCCCAGCTCCACATACATCTACGTCGTGCGTTTGACTCTCCCTGGTAATCGCTCTATCCAAGCTTTGAGAGTTTTTGACTACAACGGTTGCCGATCACCGCCTGCTGCTGGGTAAGAACTGGTAAGAATTTGAGATTTGCTTGACGGATTTGTGATACCCACCACCACCTCTTGTTAGTAGTCTGTAGGATCATATTCTTGTGTGTTTCTATTGCTGCTAACCATGCCAGGATCACAAGCCGACGAGACTGACTGGGAGAACATGACGAATAAGGATTTGCATGATAAATTTCAGCAAATGATGAGTGGACAGGTGCAAGATGTGCTAAACAAATTTGAAGAGGCCATGGAGAAGATAGATGGCATGGAGAAGACGTTCGAAACAAAGCTCGATAACAAGTTTAATGAATTGCTCGCGCGTTTTCCACCACCACCACCCGCTGCACCTAACGCACCTCTCCAACGACAACAACAACAACAACGCATCCTTTCGAATCAGTATGGACGAGCAAAGCGTGTTCCTATTGAGGATGGCCAAACTTCTGGTGCTGCTGTTCATGTTGTTGATGCTTCTTTGGCCCCTGCTACTGCTGCTGCTGGTACCCAGGAGGATGATGAGTATGTGGGCGATTATGAGGATGAGGTTGATCAAAATCAGCACTACGTGCAGCCACCAGCACCACCACCACCAGGTCGACCTCAGGTATATATTCGTAATGGTAGGCCTGCACCACCACCTCAGGTACGAGATGATGTCCATATTCCTAAACTGAAATTGAATATTCCACCATTTGAGGGTAGATATGTTCCTGATATATATCTTACTTGGGAGTTAGAAACTGAACAACGTTTTACATGTTTACAATATCCCGAGGAGAGACGGGTTGCTGCTGCTGTTTGTGCTTTCACTAGTTTTGCATGTGTATGGTGGTCTGAACATTGTAGATTATATCCTATTCCCGCTACTTGGGCTGCTTTGAAAACTGCTATGCGTACTCGTTGGGTTCCACCATATTATCAACGTGAATTGCTTCAAAAATTACAGCGCTTAAGACAAGGAAAAAATTCTGTAGAAGAATATTATCAGGAATTACAAACTGGCATGATTAGATGTGGTATTGTTGAGGAGAATGAAGCTATGCTTGCACGTTTTCTGGGTGGATTAAATAGAGAGATTCAGACCATTCTAGATTATAAGGAGTATACTAATATCACTCGTTTATTCCATCTTGCTTGTAAAGCTGAACGTGAAGTGCAGGATCGACAGGCATTGGCGCGGACTAACTTTTCTGCAGGTCGACCTTCATCATGGACACCACGTGCATCATCTACTTCCACACGTTCTGCTACACTGGCGCCTCCGTCGGCTGCCACCTCCAACCGTGATACAATAAAGCAGGCACAATCACCACTATCTGCCAAGAGCACATCTTCTGGGCCTGCAAAGAGCTCTTCTTCATCCATGGCATCAACAGGGCAAACACATGATATTATTTGTCGACGTTGCAAGGGTGGAGGTCATTATGCGAGAGAATGCCCCTCTAAGCGTGTGATGATTGTTACTGAGGATGGTGGGTATGAGTCCGCTAGTGACTATGATGAGGAGACTTTGGCTCTTATTACACGTGACGAACACGGTGGAGAAGATTCTGATCATGAGACGCAATACATGGCTCCTGAAGATGCTGACAGGTATGAATGTTTAGTTGCTCAACGTGTTTTGAGTGTGCAGGTTACACAAGCTGAGCAAAATCAGAGGCATAATTTGTTCCATACAAAGGGAGTTGTGAAGGAACGTTCTGTTCGCGTGATCATAGATGGAGGGAGTTGCAACAACTTGGCTAGCATGGAGATGGTGGAGAAGCTATCTCTCACCACAAGACCACATCCACATCCTTACTACATCCAATGGTTCAACAACAGCGGCAAGGTTAAGGTAACACGTACTGTTCGTGTGCATTTTAGTATCTCTACATATGCTGATTATGTTGATTGTGATGTGGTACCTATGCAAGCATGTTCCTTATTACTTGGTAGACCATGGCAATTTGATAAAAATTCTATTCACCATGGTAGAAACAATCAGTATACTCTTGTTCATAAGGATAAAAATATTACTTTGCTTCCTATGACTCCTGATTCCATTTTGAAAGATGATCTTAATAGAGCTAATAAAGCAAAACAGGAGAAAACTAAGAGTGAAAATCAGGTTGTGGCAAAAGAATTTGAGCAACAAATGCAGCCTAATAATAATAAACAATCTAGTGTTGCTTCTGAAATTAAATTGAAAAGTGCATGTTTATTTGCCACCAAATCTGATATTGATGATCTAGATTTTAGCAAATCTGTTTGCTATGCTTTTGTGTGCAAAGAGGCATTATTTTCATTCGAGGACGTGCCTTCCTCTTTGCCTCCTGCTGTCACTAACATTTTGCAGGAGTTCGCTGACGTCTTTCCACAAGACGTGCCACCGGGATTACCACCTATTCGCGGGATTGAGCATCAAATTGACTTAATTCCCGGTGCATCATTACCCAACCGTGCACCATACCGTACCAATCCAGAGGAGACGAAGGAGATTATGCGTCAAGTACAAGAACTGCTCGACAAAGGTTATATACGCGAATCCCTTAGTCCTTGTGCTGTTCCTATCATTTTAGTGCCGAAAAAGGATGGTACGTCGCGTATGTGCGTTGATTGTAGAGGCATTAATAATATTACTATTCGTTATCGTCATCCTATTCCTAGGCTAGATGATATGCTTGATGAATTGAGTGGCTCTACAATATTCTCCAAAGTTGATTTGCGTAGTGGATACCATCAAATTCGTATGAAATTGGGAGATGAATGGAAAACAGCATTTAAAACTAAGTTTGGATTATATGAGTGGTTTGTCATGCCTTTTGGGTTAACTAATGCACCTAGTACTTTCATGAGGTTAATGAACGAAGTTTTACGTGCTTTCATTGGACGATTTGTGGTAGTTTACTTTGATGACATATTGATTTATAGCAAATCTTTGGAGGAACATTTGGAACATTTACGTGCTGTTTTTATTGCTCTACGTGATGCACGTTTGTTTGGTAACCTTGGAAAGTGCACCTTTTGCACCGACCGAGTATCTTTTCTTGGCTATGTTGTTACTCCACAGGGAATTGAAGTTGATAAAGCCAAAATTGAAGCTATTGAGAGTTGGCCACAGCCCAAAACGGTCACACAAGTGAGGAGTTTCCTTGGCCTCGCTGGATTCTATAGGCGTTTTGTGAGAGATTTCAGCACCATTGCTGCACCTCTCAATGAGCTTACAAAGAAAGATGTGCCTTTTCTGTGGGGTACCGCACAGGAAGAAGCCTTCTCGGTATTGAAAGATAAGTTGACACATGCTCCTTTACTCCAACTTCCTGATTTTAATAAGACTTTTGAGCTTGAATGTGATGCTAGTGGAATTGGATTAGGAGGTGTGTTATTACAAGATGGCAAACCTGTTGCATACTTTTCTGAAAAATTGAGTGGGCCTAGTCTGAATTATTCTACTTATGATAAAGAATTATATGCTCTTGTTCGGACTTTAGAAACATGGCAACATTATTTATGGCCCAAAGAATTTGTTATACATTCTGATCATGAATCTTTGAAACATATTAAAAGTCAAGCTAAACTGAATCGTAGACATGCTAAATGGGTTGAATTCATTGAGACTTTCCCTTATGTCATTAAACACAAGAAGGGAAAAGAAAATGTTATTGCTGATGCATTGTCTCGTCGCTATACTATGCTTTCACAACTTGACTTCAAAATATTTGGTTTGGAGACCATTAAAGATCAATATGTGCATGATGCTGATTTTAAAGATGTAATGCAGAATTGTAAAGAAGGAAGAATGTGGAACAAGTTTGTCGTTAACGATGGATTTGTGTTTCGTGCTAACAAGCTATGCATTCCAGCTAGCTCTGTTCGTCTTTTGCTGTTGCAGGAGGCGCATGGGGGAGGATTAATGGGACACTTTGGCGTGAAGAAGACGGAGGACGTACTTGCTACACATTTCTTTTGGCCAAAGATGAGACGGGATGTTGAGCGTTTTGTTGCTCGCTGCACTACATGTCAAAAAGCTAAGTCACGACTCAATCCTCATGGTTTATATATGCCTTTGCCTGTACCTAGTGTTCCTTGGGAGGATATATCTATGGACTTTGTTTTAGGTTTACCTCGAACAAAGAAGGGGAGGGATAGCATATTTGTTGTCGTGGATAGATTCTCGAAAATGGCACACTTTATACCATGTCATAAAAGCGATGATGCTGTTAATGTTGCTGATTTGTTCTTTCGTGAAATTATTCGCTTGCATGGTGTGCCAAATACTATTGTTTCAGATCATGATACTAAATTTCTTAGCCACTTTTGGAGATGTTTATGGGCTAAGTTGGGGACTAAACTGCTATTTAGTACTACTTGTCACCCCCAAACTGATGGACAAACTGAAGTAGTCAATAGAACATTGTCTACTATGCTTAGGGCTGTTTTGAAGAATAATAAGAAAATGTGGGAAGAATGCTTGCCTCATATTGAATTTGCTTATAATCGTTCATTGCATTCTACTACTAAGATGTGCCCTTTTGAAATTGTGTATGGTTTCCTACCTCGTGCACCTATTGATTTGTTGCCTCTTCCATCTTCGGAGAAGGTTAATTTTGATGCTAAAGAACGTTCTGAATTGATTTTAAAAATGCATGAGTTAACTAAGGAAAACATTGAGCGTATGAATGCTAAATATAAACTTGCTGGAGATAAGGGTAGAAAACATGTTGTGTTTGCACCTGGAGATCTTGTTTGGTTACATTTGCGTAAAGATAGATTTCCTAATTTGCGCAAATCAAAGCTAATGCCACGTGCTGATGGTCCCTTTAAGGTGTTAGAGAAAATAAATGATAATGCATATAAACTTGAGCTGCCTGCAGATTTTGGGGTTAGTCCCACTTTTAACATTGCAGATTTGAAGCCTTATTTGGGTGAGGAAAATGAGCTTCCGTCGAGGACGACTTCATTTCAAGAAGGGGAGGATGATGAGGACATCAATACCATTGTTACACCCACAGCCCCTACTGCTACATATACTGGACCAATTACTAGAGCTCGCGCACGCCAATTAAATTATCAGGTACTTTCGTTTCTTGGTAATGATTCTAATGTTCATGAGAATATGATGCTGCCTAAATTGGATACATTTGTTTTACTTACAAATGAAGGGCCTAGCTTGGAGAAGGATGGACATTGGAGCAAGAGCAAGCATGGAGATGATGCCATGCGCAAGGGGAACCAGAACGGAGTTACAAGTGATGATTTCAGGACTTTGAAGCCACCATAAGAGTGCATGAAGCCTTGGACGAAATATACAAGATGCCACTTCATAAATTTCGTCCAGAGGCTATTATAGGTGCTGCGTCACCTTTTTATTGGGCCAGGCCCATGTAATTTCGAAATAGATAAGTATAGGCTATTTTTAGAGTCCGTATGTGTGGGGAAACAAGAGATAGGGTTGATTTCGGACCCCTCCACCATGGGCCACGAAATTCCCCCTCTCTTCCTCCATATATACAGCCCTTAGGGCACCGTTTAGACTTTGGGTTTTGTTTAGATTAAAAGTTCGCCATAGCTGCAACTTCGCGTACTTCGTTTGTGTTCAACGACCAGACAAAGGCGTCACAGAACCCCACCTTGATCAATAAAGCTTTCATCTTATATTCGCAATATCCAGATTGCAATCTTAGTTTCTTGCTTGTTCTTCGTTTGCTCGCAGGAAACAGACCCTCGTGGTCAGGTTGATCGTGCTCCGGCGTGGTCAATAACCTCTCGGAGTTGGTTTAGCGATTGCTAAGGCGCGACGTCCTCGCACGTTCGTAGTCGGATCGTCAAAGTCGACTTCCACCAAAGCGATTTCCATCATCTCATCGAAAGACGGGACACCTTTGCCTCTATCAATCTAGAGGCGGCCAAAGCCACACAGGAGGATCAGAAAAGGCAGAAAGCAGTCAAGAAAAGAGTCCCACCGCCGCAAGAAAGAAGAGGCCGCACGCCGTGATGAGGAGAGCTTGGCGGAGATTAAAGCACGGTTGGCTGCTGCCTACGAGGCCGGGAAGGAGAACGCTGGCATCTGGCCAGCATGCCCCGATGGCAGCATATGAGAAGTAGTTTAAGTTTGTAGTATTAGAGCAAATTACTAGTAGTACTTTAAGTTTGTAGTATTAACGTACAATGAGCATCCTTTGAGGGCTTTGAGCGTTGATTAGCATGTGTGACCGTGTGCGCTTTTTTGCGATAATTATTAGAAGATCACAAACACGGTTTCTATGTCGTACCCATGTGCGTTTTTTTTGCGTTAATGATACATAAGTCTGTTACCCATGCGATGGTTCCTAATAAACCAGCCGTACCATTGACCAAAAAAATAGATTACACTTGTACATTTTTTTGGAGACGGGAACTGCAAATTTTCTGTTTTCTCGCACACCAGTATTTTCTGTTTTTCGTCCAAGTTTCATGTTTCGCAGCAAAATTTTCATTAGGCGCGCGATCTCAGAATTTATTCCTCCAACCACATCCCCACCCATCAAATTTCCTCAGTATCTCCCCCCGTGACTCCCCCTACAGGCAGCTCAAACCATCACCGGCGCCGCCACAGCTTCAACTACATCTACGTTCTGCTCGGATCCAGTCAGGTAACCTACCAATCTCTGTCACGGCCCCGACCTGATTGCTTAGACGCTGCCTGCGAAACATCCTCATGCCTCCAAATCCCCACCGTCCCTACCTCCAGAGCATCATCGTGCAAGCCCAACCACATATCATGTGGAGGTCTAGGAGCTTATGGCGGTCCATGGCGCGATGGCCGCTGTGCATGTTGACCGGAGGAACACCTCGCCTCCGCGGCCGCCGACATGGTGCATGCTCTGGCCCAGAAGAAGAGCCCCGGCGACTACCCCCAGGACTTAACATGTATGATCTGACCAGCTAAATCTTACCAATACCACTTGCAGTGGCTATGTTTTGTACGATTGATGTATTAAGCATGTACGTGCCTTGTTTATTTCAGTACTGCACACTGTGTGATGTTCAAGTATTAACTATTCAGTTCAATTTCACCAATACCAGCAACAAATTTTGCTACCATGCTACTCTCCGCAATGAAGATATACTAGAGATGCTGCCCATTTGCTATTTTTGGTGGATGCTAACTGATGTAGGGTAGAACCCTAGGAGGGACCTTTTCACACTTGGAGGGGGAAAAGGAGAGAAACAACAAGAACACAAAGAGGCAATCACTCCAACAATTCCCGATTACACATCCACTAGGGTAACAACACAAGATCCACAAGTCACAAACACAATCAAAGGAAAGATACAATGGCAAAGTTCATCCCAAATCCAAAGGAAGTGGGGGCTTGAAGGTAGTCTTCTCCTTATGGAGGTCTTGAAATCCTCAAGGATTCTTCCCTAGGGGGTCTTGATCCTCCAAGAGGGAAGGTGGAGGAGCAAAGCTCACATAGATCTCATCTAATACTTTGCTAACCCTAAACATGGTACTTGGTATGGAATATATAGCCTTGGGGTCGAAGGAGATGAAGAGGAGCCGAAGATGCAATCTCAACCGGCCATCCTGGGAGGCCCGTGCCACAGGGTAAGTTGGGCCCGTGCGCACGGGGTGCTCCAGCGTCAGTTTCCTGTGTAGTCCGTGGGCACGGGGTCGCCTGGAGCCTCCTGTGCTGTTGATGTTGTCCTTCTTCTTGGTTCGCACGGCCTTGGGGTGGTCCTCCTTCTCCTTGGTGATGCTCCTGAGCTTCTTGGTGATGTTCCTCTTCATACCTAAGGAGGCATAGCATATTTTGGTGAGGTAGTAAACATGTTCCATTCGTGTCCATATGCAAGTCTAGTAGGAAGGAATTCACCTTGGTTTCCAAAGCACGTGCTCTAGCTGTTGTCATGGGTCCTCGTGGGGTTGGATGTGTCAGTGTAGAGGCCATGGGGATGATGGAAATGCTCCGCATCATCTCTCCTCCCTTGGGAAAGATCCGACCTCGGATAAAAATCTTCATCACCATGGAAAGGCGAGAGGTCTTAGACGTTGAAGATATCGCTCACGTTGTACTTGTCTCGTGGGAGTTCAATCTTGTAGGCGTTGTCGTTGTAGCGTGCTAGCACCTTGAAAGGTCCATCGGCTCGAGGGAGAAGTTTGGACTTGCGTTCGTTGGGGAAGCGGTCCTTGCGAAGGTGTAGCCACACGAGATCGCCTATGTTGAAGATCATGGGTTGCTTGTTGACGTTGAGCTTGTTTGCTAGTCGTTGTACTTGGCGCTCGATGATGTTCCTTGTATCTTCATGCATCTTCTTGATGTACCTTGCTCGTGCACTCGCATCCATGTTGGTGCGCTCTTGTAGAGGAAGAGGTAGAATGTCCAAAGGGGACAACGGGGTGAAGCCGTAGACGACCTCGAAGGGGGATTTGCCGGTAGTCAAATGTCTTGCACGGTTGTAGGCGTACTCGGCGATGGGTAGACACGCCTCCCACTCCTTGATGTTCTTCTTGATCAAGACATGAAGTAGAGTGGATAGCGTCCGGTTCATCACCTCCGTTTGGCCATCGGTTTGAGGATGGTATGCGGATGAGAATAAGAGCTAGATTCCGAGCTTGGCGCATAGCGTCTTCCAAAAGTAACTCAAGAACTTGACGTTGCGGTCGGAGACGATTGTCTTTGGTACTCCATGGAGGCGCAAGATTTACAACGTGTGAAGCATCGTCTATCTTGTTGCAAGGAATGAGATGTGCCATCTTAGAAAATCGGTCCACAACAACAAATACGGAATCCTTTCCATTTTGACTTCTAGGCAAACCAAGTACAAAATCCATGCTAATTTCTTCCCAAGGTTGATAAGGAATAGGAAGAGGCATGTAAAGACCATGGGATTGAGCTTTAGACTTAGCTTTGCGACATGTAGAGCATCGGGTGGTGAAGCGTGAGACGTCGCGGAACATCTTGGGCCAAAAGTAGTTCTTGGAGAGCGTGGCGAAAGTCTTGTGGCATCCAAAGTTTCCCATGAGCCTCTTGCAAAAGGAGCAAACAAAGAGAAGACTCGGGAATTCATAGTTTGTTAGCTCTCATAAGATAACCATCCTTGATGTAATATTGTTCCCAATATGTATGCGTCAAACATTTAGCATAGTGAGTTACAAAAGATGGATCATGAGCATACAAGTCTTTTATTTGCTCAAAGCCAATAACATTCAACTCAAGTTTAGTGACAAGCGTGCATATGTGTGAAAGTGCATCGGCAACTACATTTTCCTTACCCTTAATGTACTTGATCACATAGGGAAAAGATTCAATAAATTCACTCCATTTGGCATCACGCTTGTTCAACTTAGTTTGACCTTTTAAGTATTTAAGTGTTTCATGATTGGTATGGATAACAAACTCGTGAGGTCTAAGATAATGTTCCCAAACATGTAGCACACGCACTAAAGCATACAATTCTTTGTCATAGATGGGATAGTTAAGTTGAGCACCGGAGAGTTTTTCACTAAAATATGAAATTGCTAGTTTTTCTTGCATCAAAACTCCGCCAATTCCGGTACCACTTGCATCACAATGAACCTCTATAGTTTTGTTGATAGAGGCGGGGGTGTCCCGATCTTTCGATGAGATGATAACTATCGATTTGGTGAAGATGACTTTGACGATCCAACTACAAACGTGCACGACGTTGCGCCTTAGCAATCGCTAAACCAACTCTGAGAGGTTATTGACCACGCCGGAGCACAATCAACCTGACCACGAAGGTCTATTCCTGCAAGCAATCGAAGAACAAGCAAGAATATGATAAAAGCAATCTGAATATTGCGAGTATATATGAAGTATTGATAAAGGTGGGGATCCGTAAGCGGTCTTGGTCTGGTCGTTGGACACAAACGAAGTACACGAAGTTGCAATGGCTAACTTTTAACTAAACAAATCCCAAGGAAAAACTACTAGATTGATCTACTTATATAGGAGCAAGGGGTGGCGGCCAAGGAGGTGGGAGGATGTCCCAAGGCAGCCTAAAACTAAATCTAGGTCGTACAAGGCCAATGGGCCCAAGTGGAGGTGATGTAACACCTTTGGACTTGTAGTTTGACTCGGATTCTGCTGCAGCATCAGATTGTTTCGTCCACAACTCAACGCTCCGGACGAATTTGAAGGTGATTCCAATTGGGTTGGAAAGTGCACGAAATCTAGTTTCCAACAAAAAAAAGAATCACCCAATTCGGAGTCCGTATGAAAAACTTGTGTGCGTTTTGAGTCAAGTATGTCTGTGCAGTCCGAATCTGAATCCAGAACGTGAGAGACTTGGACTCTATCTTCTCTTGGGCCAAAAGTGACGTGAGAGAACTTTTTGGACAGCAAATAAACATCTCTTTCTTCCTTATCTTTATATGTGGATTGTACAAATGTCCCATACACCTGCAATTAGACAAAACACAAAAGTGTGTGAAGTATTTTTGTTCTGGATAACATAAATAGATTATTGAATAGTTTGCACTAGAAATCACCTGACAAATATGCATATATGCAATATTTTTGGTCATATCCAAGGTAGTCATGTCCTCATCATCCTCCCCTTCTTGAAAATAAAGCCGACCTCGGTGTTGCTTAATCTGAAATGTGGCTAACAAAAGAGATAAGGTGTACATGTTGTATATGTATATGTCATCCATTTTTACTTCCCTTGATTTTTGCATATATGACACTTGAATAGATGAGTAACTTGCATAGTTCATAAAATCTAAAGCCAAAAAATTAGCACAAGAAGTAGAAGGCATGAAAATATTGCAACTCAGTTTGCACATATAAGTGAAGCTCTTATTCGTTTCAAAAGATTGACAATGTTCATCATTAAACCATCCCAACATTGGTGAATAAACCTTACTTGCATCAAATTTACATGCTACAACATGCTTAAATAAGCAAACATGCAATAAGTCATTCAACACAGAATCATCACCAAGATTAGAGGTCATATCAAAATGATTAAACATTGGTTCTTTTGCATCAATAGTTAATTCAATGGGTGCACTCAAAATTGTTGGTATTTCAGTTGTTTGATCACATGGCAAAGTCAAATTATCAACGTAGTCCTCTAAAATAGGTGGTGTGATCAAAGTAGTGGGTAGCTCATCAGATGGTGCATTTAAATTGACAAGGCATTCATCATTCCCATGTAGAGATGGAAGATCAGTACCTTTGTCATTACCTCTGATGATCAACTCAGATGATGTAGCCACTCTCGGGGGCGATGTGTCACATGGTGGAGGTGATGTAGTCCTGACAACAACGGATGTGGTTGTCATAGTATGCCTAGTAGTTGAAGGAACAATCATATCAACTCTTGGAATGTGCACCGTGTGCTTGTTCTCCTCATGGCCAACACGTCGTTTTATTTCCTGTTTAGCTTTGCAAGCAAGATGAAACAAATGGTCCATAGGATAACACTCTTCATGAATTAGTATCTCTTGAATATCACGGTTTAATCCTCCCCAAAATCTATCCATAAAATCATCTTCACTTTCTTCTAAAGAGGAATGCAACAAGGTAGTTTGTAAATCATCATAATATTTTGTTACAGTTTCACTACCTTGTTTTAAGTGTTGCAACTTCTTAATCATGTCACGAGTATAATAAGCAGGGACAAAAGTATGTCGGATGGCAAGTTTCAAATCATCCCAAGTAGTAGGTATATAATCAGGGTGTAACTGATGAGGACATGACTACCTTGGATATGACGAAAAATATTGCATATATGCATATTTGTCAGGTGATTTCTAGTGCAAACTATTCAATAATCTATTTATGTTATCCAGAACAAAAATACTTCACACACTTTTGTGTTTTGTCTAATTGCAGGTGTATGGGACATTTGTACAATCCACATATGAAGATAAGGAAGAAAGAGATGTTTATTTGCTGTCCAAAAAGTTCTCTCACGTCACTTTTGTCCCAAGAGAAGATAGAGTCCAAGTCTCTCACGTTCTGGATTCAGATTCGGACTGCATAGTCGTACCTGACTCAAAACGGACACAAGTTTTTCATACGGACTCTGAATTGGGTGATTCTTTTTTTGTTGGAAACTAGATTTCGTGCACTTTCCAACCCAATTGGAACCACCTTCAAATTCGTCTGGAGCGTTGAGTTGTGGACGAAACAATCTGATGCTGCAGCAGAATCCGAGTCAAACTACAAGTCCAAAGGTGTTACATCACCTCCACTTGGGCCCATTGGCCTTGTACGACCTAGATTTAGTTTTAGGCTGCCTTGGGACGTCCTCCCACCTCCTTGGCCGCCACCCCTTGCTCCTATATAAGTAGATCCATCTAGTAGCTTTTCCTTGGGATTTGTTTAGTTAAAAGTTAGCCATTGCAACTTTGTGTGCTTCGTTTGTGTCCAACGACCAGACCAAGACCACTTTTCGGATCCCCACCATTATCAATACTTCATACATATTCGCGATATTCAGATTGCTTTTATCATATTCTTGCTTGTTCTTCAATTGCTTGCAGGAATAGACCTTCGTGGTCAGGTTGATCATGCTCCGGTGTGGTCAATAACCTCTCGGAGTTGGTTTAGCGATTGCTAAGGCACAACGTCGTTGCACCTTTGTAGTCGGATCGTCAAAGTCGTCTCCACCAAATCGATAGTTATCATCTCATCGAAAGATCGGGACACCCCGCCTCTATCAAGTGGTATCAGTTTTCAGGTTGCTCGGTGAGATTTTACAGTTTTTCATAGTTTAGATCGCATCTGTCATTCATACCTACATTCCATGATAAAGCCACAAAAAAAAGTTAGATCTGTTCATCCTTTATCCAAGCCAGTCTGAGCCTTTGCAATTTTCTATTCATTGCTTGCATAGTTGAATTATCGGTTGCATCGTCGTGTCAGTTGCTGGTCTTATTGTCTAGTTCCTTTAGAGTTTCGAGTTCTGTTCACATTAGTCACGCCGCCGCTGCATCATTATCTCTTCCGCTGTCCACCACCCATCCATCAATTTCCACCACGTGCAACCCACCATTCATTGTCATAATAATAGTTGAGATCGTTCACATCTCCGCTTGCTCCAATCTGCGTCTTATCTAGTTTGTTTTGGAAAGAGGGAGAAAAAAAGAGAGAAAAAAAAGAGAAAAAAAAGAGAAAAAAAAGAGAAAAAAAGTCAGAGAAAAAAAGGAGAAAAAAAATCAAAAAAATTGGCACAAACTTTTTCAGAGGAAAGTTGGAGACAAAGTTGTTGTATATCCTGCTTGGTAGTTGTTTTTCATCATTATCTTCACTACCGTTGTGATCTTCACTTATATCTTGCTGTCAAGAGCTACTTAGTATCCTTCATTGATGCTAGTTGTGCTACGCCGTGACCTCATTAGTGTTCTAGGCTCGCGTCTCTAGTCCGGTCTAGCCTAGGACCAGCACAGTACCGTCGTTGAGCGTTTATTCAACATTGCATCTTTGAATTGATTATTGCTAATCTTTTGCTACCATATATAGCCAACCCAGCTCCACATATTTCTACACCGTGTATACGTACGCTCCCCTGGCAATCGCTTTACTCAATATTCGGAGTTACTTGACACCGCTGGTTGCCGATCACCGCCTGCTGCATGGTAAGAACTTGTAAGACATTGATATTTGCTTTACTGTGAGCGTTTTACCACCACATCCTAGTAGTTATAGGAACATTATTTTTGGGTTTTGTTTCTTGTTCTACTAATCATGACAGGATCCAGAGTCAATTCATGGGCTTTGTCAATCGCGGGAGACGTGCCACCACCTTTGCAAATACCACAACCGTCACGAGAGGTGCACAAACATCCAAATGCACATGATCAGGTTAATGTATCTATACCACCATTTAATGGCCGTTTTAAACCTGCTTTATATATTGAATGGGAGTTCGACATAAAAAATATATTTGCTTCCCATAATTTCGATGAACATAAAAAGGTTAAGGTTGCGGTTGGTTCTTTCACTGGTTATGCGTTGGTTTGGTGGAGTGAATATTGTCGGTTACACCCTGATTATATACCTACTACTTGGGATGATTTGAAACTTGCCATGCGACATACTTTCGTCCCTGCTTATTATACTCGTGACATGATTAAGAAGTTGCAACACTTAAAACAAGGTAGTGAAACTGTAACAAAATATTATGATGATTTACAAACTACCTTGTTGCATTCCTCTTTAGAAGAAAGTGAAGATGATTTTATGGATAGATTTTGGGGAGGATTAAACCGTGATATTCAAGAGATACTAATTCATGAAGAGTGTTATCCTATGGACCATTTGTTTCATCTTGCTTGCAAAGCTGAACAGGAAATAGAACGACGTGTTGGCCACGAGGAGAACAAGCGCACGGTGCACATTCCAAGAGTTGATATGATTGTTCCTTCAACTACTAGGCATACTATGACAACCACATCCGTTGTTGTCAGGACTACATCACCTCCACCATGTGACACATCGCCCCCGAGAGTGGCTACATCATCTGAGTTGATCATAAGAGGTAATGACAAAGGTACTGATCTTCCATCTCTACATGAGAATGATGAATGCCTTGTCAATTTGAATGCACCATCTGATGAGCTACCCACTACTTTGATCACACCACCTATTTTAGAGGACTATGTTGATAATTTGACTTTGCCATGTGATCAAACAACTGAAATACCAACAATTTTGAGTGCACCCATTGAATTAACTCTTGATGCAAAAGAACCAATGTTTAATCATTTTGATATGACCTCTAATCTTGGTGATGATTCTGTGTTGAATGACTTATTGCATGTTTGCTTATTTAAGCATGTTGTAGCATATAAATTTGATGCAAGTAAGGTTTATTCACCAATGTTGGGATGGTTTAATGATGAACATTGTCAATCTTTTGAAATGAATAAGAGCTTCACTTATATGTGCAAACTGAGTTGCAATATTTTCATGCCTTCTACTTCTTGTGCTAATTTTTTGGCTTTAGATTTTATGAACTATGCAAGTTACTCATCTATTCATGTGTCATATATGCAAACATCAAGGGAAGTAAAAATGGATGACATATACATATACAACATGTACACCTTGTCTCTTTTGTTAGCCACATTTCAGATTAAGCAACGCCGAGGACGGCTTTATTTTCAAGAAGGGGAGGATGATGAGGACATGACTACCTTGGATATGACGAAAAATATTGCATATATGCATATTTGTCAGGTGATTTCTAGTGCAAACTATTCAATAATCTATTTATGTTATCCAGAACAAAAATACTTCACACACTTTTGTGTTTTGTCTAATTGCAGGTGTATGGGACATTTGTACAATCCACATATGAAGATAAGGAAGAAAGAGATGTTTATTTGCTGTCCAAAAAGTTCTCTCACGTCACTTTTGGCCCAAGAGAAGATAGAGTCCAAGTCTCTCACGTTCTGGATTCAGATTCGGACTGCATAGACGTACCTGACTCAAAACGGACACAAGTTTTTCATACGGACTCCGAATTGGGTGATTCTTTTTTTGTTGGAAACTAGATTTCGTGCACTTTCCAACCCAATTGGAACCACCTTCAAATTCGTCCGGAGCGTTGAGTTGTGGACGAAACAATCTGATGCTGCAGCAGAATCCGAGTCAAACTACAAGTCCAAAGGTGTTACATCACCTCCACTTGGGCCCATTGGCCTTGTACGACCTAGATTTAGTTTTAGGCTGCCTTGGGACGTCCTCTGATGAGGACATGACTACCTTGGATATGACCAAAAATATTGCATACATGCGTATTTGTCAGTTGATTTCTAGTGCAAACTATTCAATAATCTATTTATGTTATCCAGAACAAAAATACTTCACACACTTTTGTGTTTTGTCTAATTGCAGGTGTATGGGACATTTGTACAATCCACATATGAAGATAAGGAAGAAAGAGATGTTTATTTGCTGTCCAAAAAGTTCTCTCACGTCACTTTTGGCCCAAGAGAAGATAGAGTCCAAGTCTCTCACGTTCTGGATTCAGATTCGGACTGCACAGACGTACCTGACTCAAAACGCACACAAGTTTTTCATACGGACTCCGAATTGGGTGATTCTTTTTTTGTTGGAAACTAGATTTCGTGCACTTTCCAACCCAATTGGAATCACCTTCAAATTCGTCCGGAGCGTTGAGTTGTGGACGAAACAATCTGATGCTGCAGCAGAATCCGAGTCAAACTACAAGTCCAAAGGTGTTACATCACCTCCACTTGGGCCCATTGGCCTTGTACGACCTAGATTTAGTTTTAGGCTGCCTTGGGACGTCCTCCCACCTCCTTGGCCGCCACCCCTTGCTCCTATATAAGTAGATCCATCTAGTAGCTTTTCCTTGGGATTTGTTTAGTTAAAAGTTAGCCATTGCAACTTCGTGTACTTCGTTTGTGTCCAACGACCAGACCAAGACCGCTTACGGATCCCCACCTTTATCAATACTTCATATATACTCGCAATATTCAGATTGCTTTTATCATATTCTTGCTTGTTCTTCGATTGCTTGCAGGAATAGACCTTCGTGGTCAGGTTGATTGTGCTCCGGCGTGGTCAATAACCTCTCAGAGTTGGTTTAGCGATTGCTAAGGCGCAACGTCGTGCACGTTTGTAGTTGGATCGTCAAAGTCATCTTCACCAAATCGATAGTTATCATCTCATCGAAAGATCGGGACACCCCCGCCTCTATCAAGTGGTATCAGTTTTCAGGTTGCTCGGTGAGAATTTCCAGTTTTCCTAGATTAGATTTATTTTCTTACCTACAGTCCATGATAAAGCCACACAAAAAAGTTAGATATGTTCATCCTTTATCCAAGCCAGTCTGAGCCTTTGCAATTTTCTATTCATTGCTTGCATAGTTGAATTATCGGTTGCATCGTCGTGTCAGTTGTTGGTCTTAGTGTCTAGTTCCTTTAGAGTTTCGAGTTCTGTTCACATTAGTCACGCCGCCGCTGCATCATTATCTCTTCCGCTGTCCACCACCCATCCATCAATTTCCACCACGTGCTACCCACCATTCATTGTCATAATAATAGTTGAGATCGTTCACATCTTCACTTGATCCAATCTGCATCTTATCTAGTTTGTTTTGGAAAGAGAGAGAAAAAAATGAGAGAGAAAAAAAACGAGAGAAAAAAAAAGAGAAACAAAAAGTCAGAGAAAAAAAGGAGAAAAAAAATCAAAAAAATCGACACAAACTTTTTCAGAGGAAAGTTGGAGACAAAGTTGTTGTATATCCTGCTTGGCAGTTGTTTTTCATCATTATCTTCACTGCCGTTGTGATCTTCACTTATATCTTGCTGTCAAGAGCTACTTAGTATCCTTCATTGATGCTAGTTGTGCTATGCCGTGACCTCATTAGTGTTCTAGGCTCGCGTCTCTAGTCCGGTCTAGCCTAGGACCAGCACAGTACCATCGTTGAGCGTTTATTCAACATTGCATCTTCGAATTGATCATTGCTAATCTTTTGCTACCATATATAGCCAACCCAGCTCCACATATTTTTACACCGTGTATATGTACGCTCCCCTGGCAATCGCTTTACTCAATATTCGGAGTTACTTGACACCGCTGGTTGCCGATCACCGCCTGCTGCATGGTAAGAACTTGTAAGACATTGATATTTGCTTTACTGTGAGCGTTTTACCACCACATCCTAGTAGTTATAGGAACATTATTTTTGGGTTTTTGTTTCTTGTTCTACTAATCATGACAGGATCCAGAGTCAATTCATGGGCTTTGTCGATTGCGGGAGACGTGCCACCACCTTTGCAAATACCACAACCGTCACGAGAGGTGCACAAACATCCAAATGCACATGATCAAGTTAATGTATCTATACCACAATTTAATGGCCGTTTTAAACCTGCTTTATATATTGAATGGGAGTTCGACATAAAAAATATATTTGCTTCCCATAATTTCGATGAACATAAAAAGGTTAAGGTTGCGGTTGGTTCTTTCACTGGATATGCTTTGGTTTGGTGGAGTGAATATTGTCGGTTACACCCTGATTATATACCTACTACTTGGGATGATTTGAAACTTGCCATGCGACATACTTTCGTCCCTGCTTATTATACTCGTGACATGATTAAGAAGTTGCATCATTTAAAACAAGGTAGTGAAACTGTAACAAAATATTATGATGATTTACAAACTACCTTGTTGCATTCCTCTTTAGAAGAAAGTGAAGATGATTTTATGGATAGATTTTGGGGAGGATTAAACCGTGATATTCAAGAGATACTAATTCATGAAGAGTGTTATCCTATGGACCATTTGTTTCATCTTGCTTGCAAAGCTGAACAGGAAATAAAACAACGTGTTGGCCACGAGGAGAACAAGCGCACGATAAACATTCCAAGAGTTGATATGATTGTTCCTTCAACTACTAGGCATACTATGACAACCACATCCGTTGTTGTCAGGACTACATCACCTCCACCATGTGACACATCGCCCCCGAGAGTGGCTACATCATCTGAGTTGATCATAAGAGGTAATGACAAAGGTACTGATCTTCCATCTCTACATGAGAATGATGAATGCCTTGTCAATTTGAATGCACCATCTGATGAGCTACCCACTACTTTGATCACACCACCTATTTTAGAGGACTACGTTGATGATTTGACTTTGCCATGTGATCAAACAACTGAAATACCAACAATTTTGAGTGCACCCATTGAATTAACTATTGATGCAAAAGAACCAATGTTTAATCATTTTGATATGACCTCTAATCTTGGTGATGATTCTGTGTTGAATGACTTATTGCATGTTTGCTTATTTAAGCATGTTGTAGCATGTAAATTTGATGCAAGTAAGGTTTATTCACCAATGTTGGGATGGTTTAATGATGAACATTGTCAATCTTTTGAAATGAATAAGAGCTTCACTTATATGTGCAAACTGAGTTGCAATATTTTCATGCCTTCTACTTCTTGTGCTAATTTTTTGGCTTTAGATTTTATGAACTATGCAAGTTACTCATCTATTCATGTGTCATATATGCAAAAATCAAGGGAAGTAAAAATGGATGACATATACATATACAACATGTACACCTTGTCTCTTTTGTTAGCCACATTTCAGATTAAGCAACGCCGAGGACGGCTTTATTTTCAAGAAGGGGAGGATGATGAGGACATGACTACCTTGGATATGACCAAAAATATTGCATACATGCGTATTTGTCAGGTGATTTCTAGTGCAAACTATTCAATAATCTATTTATGTTATCCAGAACAAAAATACTTCACACACTTTTGTGTTTTGTCTAATTGCAGGTGTATGGGACATTTGTACAATCCACATATGAAGATAAGGAAGAAAGAGATGTTTATTTGCTGTCCAAAAAGTTCTCTCACGTCACTTTTGGCCCAAGAGAAGATAGAGTCCAAGTCTCTCACGTTCTGGATTCAGATTCGGACTGCACAGACGTACCTGACTCAAAACGCACACAAGTTTTTCATACGGACTCCGAATTGGGTGATTCTTTTTTTGTTGGAAACTAGATTTCGTGCACTTTCCAACCCAATTGGAATCACCTTCAAATTCGTCCGGAGCGTTGAGTTGTGGACGAAACAATCTGATGCTGCAGCAGAATCCGAGTCAAACTACAAGTCCAAAGGTGTTACATCACCTCCACTTGGGCCCATTGGCCTTGTACGACCTAGATTTAGTTTTAGGCTGCCTTGGGACGTCCTCCCACCTCCTTGGCCGCCACCCCTTGCTCCTATATAAGTAGATCCATCTAGTAGCTTTTCCTTGGGATTTGTTTAGTTAAAAGTTAGCCATTGCAACTTCGTGTACTTCGTTTGTGTCCAACGACCAGACCAAGACCGCTTACGGATCCCCACCTTTATCAATACTTCATATATACTCGCAATATTCAGATTGCTTTTATCATATTCTTGCTTGTTCTTCGATTGCTTGCAGGAATAGACCTTCGTGGTCAGGTTGATTGTGCTCCGGCGTGGTCAATAACCTCTCAGAGTTGGTTTAGCGATTGCTAAGGCGCAACGTCGTGCACGTTTGTAGTCGGATCGTCAAAGTCATCTTCACCAAATCGATAGTTATCATCTCATCGAAAGATCGGGACACCCCCGCCTCTATCATCCTCCCACCTCCTTGGCCGCCACCCCTTGCTCCTATATAAGTAGATCCATCTAGTAGCTTTTCCTTGGGATTTGTTTAGTTAAAAGTTAGCCATTGCAACTTTGTGTGCTTCGTTTGTGTCCAACGACCAGACCAAGACCACTTTTCGGATCCCCACCATTATCAATACTTCATACATATTCGCGATATTCAGATTGCTTTTATCATATTCTTGCTTGTTCTTCAATTGCTTGCAGGAATAGACCTTCGTGGTCAGGTTGATCATGCTCCGGTGTGGTCAATAACCTCTCGGAGTTGGTTTAGCGATTGCTAAGGCACAACGTCGTTGCACCTTTGTAGTCGGATCGTCAAAGTCGTCTCCACCAAATCGATAGTTATCATCTCATCGAAAGATCGGGACACCCCGCCTCTATCAGTAACCGACAATATTCACTCCACCAAACCAAAGCATAACCAGTGAAAGAACCAACCGCAACCTTAACCTTTTTATGTTCATCGAAATTATGGGAAGCAAATATATTTTTTATGTCGAACTCCCATTCAATATATAAAGCAGGTTTAAAACGGCCATTAAATGGTGGTATAGATACATTAACCTGATCATGTGCATTTGGATGTTTGTGCACCTCTCGTGACGGTTGTGGTATTTGCAAAGGTGGTGGCACGTCTCCCGCGATCGACAAAGCCCATGAATTGACTCTGGATCCTGTCATGATTAGTAGAACAAGAAACAAAACCCAAAAATAATGTTCCTATAACTACTAGGATGTGGTGGTAAAATGCTCACAGTAAAGCAAATATCAATGTCTTACAAGTTCTTACTATGCAGCAGGCGGTGATCGGCAACCAGCGGTGTCAAGTAACTCCGAATGTTGAGTAAAGCGATTGCCAAGGGAGCGTACGTATACACGGTGTAGAAATATGTGGAGCTGGGTTGGCTATCTATGGTAGCAAAAGATTAGCAATAATCAATTCAAAGATGCAATGTTGAATAAACGCTCAACGACGGTACTGTGCTGGTCCTAGGCTAGACCGGACTAGAGACGCGAGCCTAGAACACTAATGAGGTCACGGCGTAGCACAACTAGCATCAATGAAGGATACTAAGTAGCTCTTGACAGCAAGATATAAGTGAAGATCACAACGGCAGTGAAGATAATGATGAAAAACAACTGCGAAGCAGGATATACAACAACTTTGTCTCCAACTTTCCTCTGAAAAAGTTTGTGCCGATTTTTTTGATTTTTTTTTCTCCTTTTTTTCTCTGACTTTTTTTCTCTTTTTTTCTCTTTTCTCTCTCTCTTTTTTTCTCCCTCTTTCCAAAACAAACTAGATAAGACGCAGATTGGATCAAGCGAAGATGTGAACGATCTCAACTATTATTATGACAATGAATGGTGGGTAGCACGTGGTGGAAATTGATGGATGGGTGGTGGACAGCGGAAGAGATAATGATGCAGCGGCGGCGTGACTAATGTGAACAGAACTCAAAACTCTAAAGGAACTAGACACTAAGACCAGTAACTGACACGACGATGCAACCGATAATTCAACTATGCAAGCAATGAATAGAAAATTGCAAAGGCTCAGACTGGCTTGGATAAAGGATGAATAGATCTAACTTTTGTTTTGTGGCTTTTTCTTGGACAATAGGTAAGAAAATAAATCTAATCTAGGAAAAACTGGAAATTCTCACCGAGCAACCTGAAAACTGATACCACTTGATAGAGGCGGGGGTGTCCCGATCTTTCGATGAGATGATAACTATCGATTTGGTGAAGATGACTTTGACGATCCGACTACAAACGTGCACGACGTTGCGCCTTAGCAATCGCTAAACCAACTCTGAGAGGTTATTGACCACGCCGGAGCACAATCAACCTGACCACGAAGGTCTATTCCTGCAAGCAATCGAAGAACAAGCAAGAATATGATAAATCAATCTGAATATTGCGAGTATATATGAAGTATTGATAAAGGTGGGGATCCGTAAGCGGTCTTGGTCTGGTCGTTGGACACAAACAAAGTACACGAAGTTGCAATGGCTAACTTTTAACTAAACAAATCCCAAGGAAAAACTACTAGATGGATCTACTTATATAGGAGCAAGGGGTGGCGGCCAAGGAGGTGGGAGGATGTCCCAAGGCAGCCTAAAACTAAATCTAGGTCGTACAAGGCCAATGGGCCCAAGTGGAGGTGATGTAACACCTTTGGACTTGTAGTTTGACTCGGATTCTGCTGCAGCATCAGATTGTTTCGTCCACAACTCAACGCTCCGGACGAATTTGAAGGTAATTCCAATTGGGTTGGAAAGTGCACGAAATCTAGTTTCCAACAAAAAAAGAATCACCCAATTCGGAGTCCGTATGAAAAACTTGTGTGCGTTTTGAGTCAGGTATGTCTGTGCAGTCCGAATCTGAATCCAGAACGTGAGAGACTTGGACTCTATCTCCTCTTGGGCCAAAAGTGACGTGAGAGAACTTTTTGGACAGCAAATAAACATCTCTTTCTTCCTTATCTTCATATGTGGATTGTACAAATGTCCCATACACCTGCAATTAGACAAAACACAAAAGTGTGTGAAGTATTTTTGTTCTGGATAACATAAATAGATTATTGAATAGTTTGCACTAGAAATCACCTGACAAATATGCATATATGCAATATTTTTGGTCATATCCAAGGTAGTCATGTCCTCATCATTTGTCAAAGTTGGGCAAAGCAAGAATCGGAGCATGAGTAAGCAAAGACTTGAGCTCATCAAAAGCGGTGGATTGCAAAGATTCCCAAACAAAAGGAGCATTATTCTTACTCAAAGCATGCAAATGAGCGGCAATGGTGCTAAAGTCTTTCACAAAGCTGATAGAGGCAAAGGTGTCCCGTCTTTCGATGAGATGATGGATTTCGCTTTGGTGGAAGTCGACTTTGACGATCCGACTACGAACGTGCGAGGACGTCGCGCCTTAGCAATCGCTAAACCAACTCCGAGAGGTTATTGACCACGCCGGAGCACGATCAACCTGACCACGAGGGTCTATTTCCTGCGAGCAAACGAAGAACAAGCAAGAAACTAAGATTGCAATCTGGATATTGCGAATATAAGATGAAAGCTTTATTGATCAAGGTGGGGTTCTGTGACGCCTTTGTCTGGTCGTTGAACACAAACGAAGTAAGCGAAGTTGCAGCTATGGCGAACTTTTAATCTAAACAAAACCCAAAGTCTAAACGGCGCCCTAAGGGCTGTATATATGGAGGAAGAGGGGGGACTTTCGTGGCCTTTGGTGGAGAGGTCCGAAATCAACCCTATCTCTTGTTTCCGCACACATACGGACTCTAAAAATAGCCTATACTTATGTATTTCGAAATTACATGGGCCTGGCCCAATAAAAAGGTGACGCAGCACCTATAATAGCCTCGGGACGAAATTTATGAAGTGGCATCTTGTATATTTCGTCCAAGGCTTCATGCACCCATTATGGTGGCTTCAAAGTCCTGAAATCATCACTTGTAACTCCGTTCTTGTTCCCCTTGCGCATGGCATCATCTCCATGCTTGTTCTTGCTCCAATGTTCATCCTTCTCCAAGCTAGGCCCTTCATTTGTAAGCAAAACAAATGTATCCAATTTAGGCAGCATCATATTCTCATGAACATTAGAATCATTACCAAGAAACGAAAGTACCTGATAATTTAATTGGCGTGTGCGAGCTCTAGTAATTGGTCCAGTATATGTAGCAGTAGGGGCTGTGGGTGTAACAATGGTATTGATGTCCTCATCATCCTCCCCTTCTTGAAATGAAGTCGTCCTCGACGGAAGCTCATCTTCGTCTCCCAAATAAGGCTTCAAATCTGCAATGTTAAAAGTGGGACTAACCCCAAAATCTGCAGGCAGCTGAAGTTTATATGCATTATCATTTACTTTCTCCAACACCTTAAAGGGACCAGCAGCACGTGGCATTAGCTTTGATTTGCGCAAATCAGGAAATCTATCCTTACGCAAATGTAACCAAACAAGATCTCCAGGTGCAAACACAACATGTTTTCTACCCTTATCTCCAGCAAGTTTATATTTAGCATTCATACGCTCAATGTTTTCCTTAGTTAACTCATGCATTTTTAAAATCAATTCAGCACGTTCTTTAGCATCAAAATTAACCTTCTCCGAAGATGGAAGAGGCAACAAATCAATAGGTGCACGAGGTAGGAAACCATACACAACTTCAAAAGGGCACATCTTAGTAGTAGAATGCAATGAACGATTATAAGCAAATTCAATATGAGGCAAGCATTCCTCCCACATTTTCTTATTATTCTTCAAAACAGCCCTAAGCATAGTAGACAATGTTCTATTGACTACTTCAGTTTGTCCATCAGTTTGGGGGTGACAAGTAGTACTAAAAAGCAGTTTAGTCCCCAACTTAGCCCACAAACATCTCCAAAAGTGGCTAAGAAATTTAGTATCACGATCTGAAACAATAGTATTTAGCACACCATGCAAGCGAATAATTTCACGAAAGAACAAATCAGCAACATTAACAGCATCATCGCTTTTATGACATGGTATAAAGTGTGCCATATTCGAGAATCTATCCACGACAACAAATATGCTATCCCTCCCCTTCTTTGTTCTAGGTAAACCTAAAACAAAGTCCATAGATATATCCTCCCAAGGAACACTAGGTACAGGCAAAGGCATATATAAACCATGAGGATTGAGTCGTGACTTAGCTTTTTGACATGTAGTGCAGCGAGCAATAAAACACTCAACATCCCGTCTCATCTTTGGCCAAAAGAAATGTGTAGCAAGTACGTCCTCCGTCTTCTTCACGCCAAAGTGTCCCATTAGTCCTCCTCCATGCGCCTCCTGCAACAACAAAAGACGAACGGAGCTAGCTGGAATGCATAGCTTGTTAGCACGGAACACAAATCCATCATTAACGACGAACTTGTTCCATGTTCTTCCTTCTTTACAATTCTGCAATACATCTTTAAAATCAGCATCATGCACATATTGATCTTTGATGGTCTCCAAACCAAATATTTTAAAGTCAAGTTGTGAAAGCATAGTATAGCGACGAGACAATGCATCAGCAATAACATTTTATTTTCCCTTCTTGTGCTTAATGACATAAGGGAAAGTCTCAATGAATTCAACCCATTTAGCATGTCTACGATTCAGTTTAGCTTGACTTTTAATATGTTTCAAAGATTCATGATCAGAATGTATAACAAATTCTTTGGGCCACAAATAATGTTGCCATGTTTCTAAAGTCCGAACAAGAGCATATAATTCTTTATCATAAGTAGAATAATTCAGACTAGGCCCACTCAATTTTTCAGAGAAGTATGCAACAGGTTTGCCATCTTGTAATAACACACCTCCTAATCCAATTCCACTAGCATCACATTCAATCTCAAAAGTCTTATTAAAATCAGGAAGTTGGAGTAAAGGAGCATGTGTCAACTTATCTTTCAATACCGAGAAGGCTTCTTCCTGTGCGGTACCCCAAATAAAAGGCACATCTTTCTTTGTAACCTCATTGAGAGGTGCAACAATGGTGCTAAAATCTCTCACAAAACGCCTATAGAATCCAGCGAGGCCAAGAAAACTCCTCACTTGTGTGACCGTTTTGGGCTGCGGCCAACTCTCAATAGCTTCAATCTTGGCTTTATCAACTTCAATTCCCTGTGGAGTAACAACATAGCCAAGAAAAGATACTCGGTCGGTGCAAAAGGTGCACTTTCCAAGGTTACCAAACAAACGTGCATCACGTAGAGCAATAAAAACAGCACGTAAATGTTCCAAATGTTCTTCCAAAGATCTGCTATAAATCAGTATATCATCAAAATAGACTACCACAAATCGTCCAATGAAAGCACGTAAAACTTCGTTCATTAGTCTCATGAAAGTACTAGGCGCATTAGTTAACCCAAAAGGCATGACTAACCACTCATATAATCCAAACTTAGTTTTAAATGCTATTTTCCATTCATCCCCCAATTTCATACGAATTTGATGGTATCCACTACGCAAATCAACTTTGGAGAATATTGTAGAGCCACTCAATTCATCAACATATCATCTAGCCTAGGAATAGGATGACGATAACGAATAGTAATATTATTAATGCCTCTACAATCAACACACATACGCGATGTACCATCCTTTTTCGGCACTAGAATAATAGGAACAACACAAGGACTAAGGGATTCGCGTATATAACCTTTGTCGAGAAGCTCTTGTACTTGACGCATAATCTCCTTCGTCTCCTCTGGATTGGTACGGTATGGCGCACGGTTTGGCAGTGAAGCACCGGGAATTAAGTCGATCTGATGCTCAATCCCTCGAATAGGTGGTAATCCCGGTGGCACGTCTTGTGGAAAGACGTCAGCGAACTCCTGCAAAATGTTAGTGATAGCAGGAGGCAAAGAGGAAGGCACGTCCTCGAACGAAAATAATGCCTCTTTGCACACAAAAGCATAGCAAACAGATTTGCTGAAATCTAGCTCATCAATATCAGATTTGGTGGCAAATAAACATGCACTTTTCAATTTAATTTCAGAAGCAACACTAGATGGTTTATTATTAGGCTGCATTTGTTGCTCAAATTCTTTTGCCACAATCTGATTTTCACTCTTATTCTTCTCCTGTTTTGCTTTATTAGCTCTATTAATATCATCTTTCAAAATGGAATCAGGAGTCATAGGAAGCAAAGTAATATTTTTATCCTTATGAACAAGAGTATAGTGATTGTTTCTACCATGGTGTACAAAATTTTTATCAAATTGCCATGGTCTACCAAGTAATAAGGAACATGCTTGCATAGGTACCACATCACAATCAACATAATCAGCATATGTAGAGATACTAAAATGCACACGAACAGTACGTGTTACCTTAACCTTGCCGCTGTTGTTGAACCATTGGATGTAGTAAGGATGTGGATGTGGTCTTGTTGTGAGAGAAAGCTTCTCCACCATCTCCATGCTAGCCAAGTTGTTGCAGCTCCCTCCATCTATGATGACGCGCACAGAACGTTCTTTCACAACTCCCTTGGTATGGAACAAATTGTGCCTCTGATTTTGCTCAGCTTGTGTGACCTGCACACTCAAAACACGTTGAGCAACTAAACATTCATACCTGTCAGCGTCTTCAGGAGCCATGTATTGCGTCTCATGATCAGAATCATCTCCACCATGTTCTTCAGGTGTAATAAGAGCCAAAGTCTCCTCATCATAGTCACTAGCGGACTCATATCCACCATCCGCGGTAGCAATCATCACACGCGGAGATTTGCATTCTCTCGCATAATGACCCCCTCCCTTACAACGACGACAAATAATATCACTTGTGTGCCCTGTTGATGCCATGGAAGAAGAAGAACTCTGTGCAGGCCCAGCAGGTGCGCTCTTCGCAGATAATGGTGGTTGTGCCTGTTTTCTTGTATCACGACTGGAGGAGGCACGTGATTGAGGTGCTGGTGCAGTTGAAGAAGATGCACGCGGTGTCCATGATGAAGGCCGGCATGCAGAAAAGTTAGTTCGCGCCAATGCTTGTCGATCCTGCACTTCACGTTCAGCTTTGCAAGCAAGATGGAATAAACGAGTGATATTAGTATACTCCTTATAGTCTAGAATGGTCTGAATCTCTCTATTTAATCCACCCAGAAAACGTGCAAGCATAGCTTCATTCTCCTCAACAATACCACATCTAATCATGCCAGTTTGTAATTCCTGATAATATTCTTCTACAGAATTTTTCCCCTGTCTTAAACGCTGCAATTTTTGAAGCAATTCACGTTGATAATATGGTGGAACCCAACGAGTGCGCATAGCAGTTTTCAAAGCAGCCCAAGTAGCGGGAATAGGATATAATCTACAATGTTCAGACCACCATACACATGCAAAACTAGTGAAAGCACAAACAGCAGCAGCAACCCGTCTCTCCTTGGGATATTGTAAACATGTAAAACGTTGTTCAGTTTCTAACTCCCAAGTAAGATATATATCAGGAACATATCTACCCTCAAATGGTGGAATATTCAATTTTAGTTTAGGAATATGGACACATCTCGTACCCGAGGTGGTGGTGCAGGCCTACCATTACGAATATATACCTGAGGTCGACCTGGTGGTGGTGGTGCTGGTGGCTGCACGTAGTGCTGATTTTGATCAACCTCATCCTCATAATCGCCCGCATACTCATCATCGTCCTGGGTACCAGCAGCAGCAGTAGCAGGGGCCAAAGAAGCATCAACAACATGAACAGCAGCACAAGAAGTTTGGCCATCCTCAATAGGAACACGCTTCGCTCGTCCATACTGATTCTGATGAGGACATCAATACCATTGTTACACCCACAGCCCCTACTGCTACATATACTGGACCAATTACTAGAGCTCGCGCACGCCAATTAAATTATCAGGTACTTTCGTTTCTTGGTAATGATTCTAATGTTCATGGGAATATGATGCTGCCTAAATTGGATACATTTGTTTTGCTTACAAATGAAGGGCCTAGCTTGGAGAAGGATGGACATTGGAGCAAGAGCAAGCATGGAGATGATGCCATGCGCAAGGGGAACCAGAACGGAGTTACAAGTGATGATTTCAGGACTTTGAAGCCACCATAAGAGTGCATGAAGCCTTGGACGAAATATACAAGATGCCACTTCATAAATTTCGTCCAGAGGCTATTATAGGTGCTGCGTCACCTTTTTATTGGGCCAGGCCCATGTAATTTCGAAATACATAAGTATAGGCTATTTTTAGAGTCCGTATGTGTGGGGAAACAAGAGATAGGGTTGATTTCGGACCCCTCCACCAAGGGCCACGAAATTCCCCCTCTCTTCCTCCATATATACAGCCCTTAGGGCACCGTTTAGACTTTGGGTTTTGTTTAGATTAAAAGTTCGCCATAGCTGCAACTTCGCGTACTTCGTTTGTGTTCAACGACCAGACAAAGGCGTCACAGAACCCCACCTTGATCAATAAAGCTTTCATCTTATATTCGCAATATCCAGATTGCAATCTTAGTTTCTTGCTTGTTCTTCGTTTGCTCGCAGGAAACAGACCCTCGTGGTCAGGTTGATCGTGCTCCGGCGTGGTCAATAACCTCTCGGAGTTGGTTTAGCGATTGCTAAGGCGCGACGTCCTCGCACGTTCGTAGTCGGATCGTCAAAGTCGACTTCCACCAAAGCGATTTCCATCATCTCATCGAAAGACGGGACACCTTTGCCTCTATCAAGTGGTATCAGATTTCCAGGTTGCTCGGTGAGATTTTCCAGTTTTTCGTAGTTTAGATCGAGTCTGTTCTTCATACCTATAGTCCACGAAAAAGCCAAAAAAAAATTAGGGTTAGTTCATCCCATCCGAACCAATCTGAGCCTTTGCCTAATCTTTTCTGTATTTGCTTTGTTGAATTTGTGGTTGCATCGTCGTGTCAAGTTGCTGGTCTTAGAGTCTAGTCTTTTAGAGTTTCGAGTTCTGGTCATAAGTTGTCACGCCGCCGCCGCACCATCATCATCGCCCCTGCCATCTACTACCACCGCTCTGATGAGGACATGACTACCTTGGATATGACCAAAAATATTGCATATATGCATATTTGTCAGGTGATTTCTAGTGCAAACTATTCAATAATCTATTTATGTTATCCAGAACAAAAATACTTCACACACTTTTGTGTTTTGTCTAATTGCAGGAGTATGGGACATTTGTACAATCCACATATGAAGATAAGGAAGAAAGAGATGTTTATTTGCTGTCCAAAAAGTTCTCTCACGTCACTTTTGGCCCAAGAGAAGATAGAGTCCAAGTCTCTCACGTTCTGGATTCAGATTCGGACTGCACAGACGTACCTGACTCAAAACGCACACAAGTTTTTCATACGGACTCCGAATTGGGTGATTCTTTTTTGTTCGAAACTAGATTTCGTGCACTTTCCAACCCAATTGGAATCACCTTCAAATTCGTCCGGAGCGTTGAGTTGTGGACGAAACAATCTGATGCTGCAGCAGAATCCGAGTCAAACTACAAGTCCAAAGGTGTTACATCACCTCCACTTGGGCCCATTGGCCTTGTACGACCTAGATTTAGTTTTAGGCTGCCTTGGGACGTCCTCCCACCTCCTTGGCCGCCACCCCGTGCTCCTATATAAGTAGATCCATCTAGTAGCTTTTCCTTGGGGTTTTGTTTAGATTAAAAGTTCGCCATAGCTGCAACTTCGCGTACTTCGTTTGTGTTCAACGACCAGACAAAGGCGTCACAGAACCCCACCTTGATCAATAAAGCTTTCATCTTATATTCGCAATATCCAGATTGCAATCTTAGTTTCTTGCTTGTTCTTCGTTTGCTCGCAGGAAACAGACCCTCGTGGTCAGGTTGATCGTGCTCCGGCGTGGTCAATAACCTCTCGGAGTTGGTTTAGCGATTGCTAAGGCGCGACGTCCTCGCACGTTCGTAGTCGGATCGTCAAAGTCGACTTCCACCAAAGCGAAATCCACCATCTCATCGAAAGATTTCCAGGTTGCTCGGTGAGAATTTCCAGTTTTCCTAGATTAGATTTATTTTCTTACCTATTGTCCAAGAAAAAGCCAGAAAAAAGAGTTAGATCTATTCATCCTTGGTCCAAGCCAGTCTGAGCCTTTGCAATTTTCTTTTCATTGCTTGCATAGTTGAATTATCGGTTGCATCGTCGTGTCGAGTTGCTGGTCTTAGTGTCTAGTTCGTTTAGAGTTTCGAGTTCTGTTCACATTAGTCACGCCACCGCTGCATCATTATCTCTTTCGCTGTCCACCACCCATCCATCAATTTCCACCACGTGCTACCCACCATTCATTGTCATAATAATAGTTGATATCGTTCACATCTTCACTTGATCCAATCTGCATCTTATCTAGTTTGTTTTGGAAAGAGGGAGAAAAAAAAGAGAGAAAAAAAACGAGAGAAAAAAACGAGAGAAAAAAAAGAGAAAAAAAAAGTCAGAGAAAAAAAAGGAGAAAAAAAAATCAAAAAAATCGGCACAAACTTTTTCAGAGGAAAGTGGAGACAAAGTTGTTGTATATCCTGCTTGGCAGTTGTTTTTCATCATTATCTTCACTGCCGTTGTGATCTTCACTTATATCTTGCTGTCAAGAGCTACTTAGTATCCTTCATTGATGCTAGTTGTGCTACGCCGTGACCTCATTAGTGTTCTAGGCTCGCGTCTCTAGTCCGGTCTAGCCTAGGACCAGCACAGTACCGTCGTTGAGCGTTTATTCAACATTGCATCTTTGAATTGATTATTGCTAATCTTTTGCTACCATATATAGCCAACCCAGCTCCACATATTTCTACACCGTGTATACATACGCTCCCCTGGCAATCGCTTTACTCAATATTCGGAGTTACTTGACACCGCTGGTTGCCGATCACCGCCTGCTGCATGGTAAGAACTTGTAAGACATTGATATTTGCTTTACTGTGAGCGTTTTACCACCACATCCTAGTAGTTATAGGAACATTATTTTTGGGTTTTGTTTCTTGTTCTACTAATCATGACAGGATCCAGAGTCAATTCATGGGCTTTGTCGATCGCGGGAGACGTGCCACCACCTTTGCAAATACCACAACCGTCGCGAGAGGTGCACAAACATCCAAATGCACATGATCAGGTTAATGTATCTATACCACCATTTAATGGCCGTTTTAAACCTGCTTTATATATTGAATGGGAGTTCGACATAAAAAATATATTTGCTTCCCATAATTTTGATGAACATAAAAAGGTTAAGGTTGCGGTTGGTTCTTTCACTGGTTATGCTTTGGTTTGGTGGAGTGAATATTGTCGGTTACACCCTGATTATATACCTACTACTTGGGATGATTTGAAACTTGCCATGCGACATACTTTCGTCCCTGCTTATTATACTCGTGACATGATTAAGAAGTTGCAACACTTAAAACAAGGTAGTGAAACTGTAACAAAATATTATTATGATTTACAAACTACCTTGTTGCATTCCTCTTTAGAAGAAAGTGAAGATGATTTTATGGATAGATTTTGGGGAGGATTAAACCGTGATATTCAAGAGATACTAATTCATGAAGAGTGTTATCCTATGGACCATTTGTTTCATCTTGCTTGCAAAGCTGAACAGGAAATAAAACGATGTGTTGGCCACGAGGAGAACAAGCGCACGGTGCACATTCCAAGAGTTGATATGATTGTTCCTTCAACTACTAGGCATACTATGACAACCACATCCGTTGTTGTCAGGACTACATCACCTCCATCATGTGACACATCGCCCCCGAGAGTGGCTACATCATCTGAGTTGATCATAAGAGGTAATGACAAAGGTACTGATCTTCCATCTCTACATGAGAATGATGAATGCCTTGTCAATTTGAATGCACCATCTGATGAGCTACTCACTACTTTGATCACACCACCTATTTTAGAGGACTACGTTGATAATTTGACTTTGCCATGTGATCAAACAACTGAAATACCAACAATTTTGAGTGCACCCATTGAATTAACTATTGATGCAAAAGAACCAATGTTTAATCATTTTGATATGACCTCTAATCTTGGTGATGATTCTGTGTTGAATGACTTATTGCATATTTGCTTGGTTAAGCATGTTATAGCATGTAAATTTGATGCAAGTAATGTTTATTCACCAATGTTGGGATGGTTTAATGATGAACATTGTCAATCTTTTGAAATGAATAAGAGCTTCACTTATATGTGCATACTGAGTTGCAATATTTTCATGCCTTCTACTTCTTGTGCTAATTTTTTGGCTTTAGATTTTATGAACTATGCAAGTTACTTATCTATTCATGTGTCATATATGCAAAAATCAAGGGAAGTAAAAATGGATGACATATACATATACAACATGTACACCTTGTCTCTTTCGTTAGCCACATTTCAGATTAAGCAACGCCGAGGACGGCTTTATTTTCAAGAAGGGGAGGATGATGAGGACATGACTACCTTGGATATGACCAAAAATATTGCATATATGCATATTTGTCAGGTGATTTCTAGTGCAAACTATTCAATAATCTATTTATGTTATCCAGAACAAAAATACTTCACACACTTTTGTGTTTTGTCTAATTGCAGGTGTATGGGACATTTGTACAATCCACATATGAAGATAAGGAAGAAAGAGATGTTTATTTGCTGTCCAAAAAGTTCTCTCACGTCACTTTTGGCCCAAGAGAAGATAGAGTCCAAGTCTCTCACGTTCTGGATTCAGATTCGGACTGCACAGACGTACCTGACTCAAAACGCACACAAGTTTTTCATACGGACTCCGAATTGGGTGATTCTTTTTTGTTCGAAACTAGATTTCGTGCACTTTCCAACCCAATTGGAATCACCTTCAAATTCGTCCGGAGCGTTGAGTTGTGGACGAAACAATCTGATGCTGCAGCAGAATCCGAGTCAAACTACAAGTCCAAAGGTGTTACATCACCTCCACTTGGGCCCATTGGCCTTGTACGACCTAGATTTAGTTTTAGGCTGCCTTGGGACGTCCTCCCACCTCCTTGGCCGCCACCCCGTGCTCCTATATAAGTAGATCCATCTAGTAGCTTTTCCTTGGGGTTTTGTTTAGATTAAAAGTTCGCCATAGCTGCAACTTCGCGTACTTCGTTTGTGTTCAACGACCAGACAAAGGCGTCACAGAACCCCACCTTGATCAATAAAGCTTTCATCTTATATTCGCAATATCCAGATTGCAATCTTAGTTTCTTGCTTGTTCTTCGTTTGCTCGCAGGAAACAGACCCTCGTGGTCAGGTTGATCGTGCTCCGGCGTGGTCAATAACCTCTCGGAGTTGGTTTAGCGATTGCTAAGGCGCGACGTCCTCGCACGTTCGTAGTCGGATCGTCAAAGTCGACTTCCACCAAAGCGAAATCCACCATCTCATCGAAAGACGGGACACCTTTGCCTCTATCACGCTCCGAATCCGTATCCATATACCACCACCAATCCGTGTCCATATACCACCACCGATCCATATCCATATACTACCACCGCTACCACCACCGCTGCCATATACCACAACCATATATCCACCACCAATCCGAGTTCCTTGCTTATTAGGTTTGTTTTCGGGATCCATCTAGTTTCTGATTCGTGTTTCCTTGCCGGAGTAGGTTTCGGAAAAAAAAAAGAGTCTGGAAACCACGCTCCGTTTAGGCCCAAAATTTTTCGAAAACGCATTTTTCGAAAAAATTTCTGGCTATCTTATTTTTAGGTGTTTCTGAGTGTTTTGAGACAGGTGCCATTATAGGAAGTTTTTTTTGACCCGTTTCCAGTTTTTGGGTCCGGGCAGTCGAAAAAACGAAAAAAAAAAATTGGTCGAAAAAATTTCGTGCCCATCCTGTCAGTTTGACCTAGGAAGAGTTTTGAGACACTCGCCATTATAGTGATTTTTCGCAAAAAAAAAAAAGAGCAGCGCAAAAAAAAAAGCGCAAAAAAAAAAAGAGCGAAAAAAAAACCAGAGTGTGCTTTTCCCTTGTTTACGTGCAGCACCGTGATTTTGTTAGTGTTCTAGGCTCGCGTCTCTAGCACAGTCTAGCCTAGGACCAGCACAGTACCGTCGTTGAGCGTTTATTCAACTTTGCATCTCTGAATTGATTATTGCTGACCCTTTTTGCTACCATATTATAAGCCTTCCCAGCTCCACATACATCTACGTCGTGCGTTTGACTCTCCCTGGTAATCGCTCTATCCAAGCTTTGAGAGTTTTTTTTTACTACAACGGTTGCCGATCACCGCCTGCTGCTGGGTAAGAACTGGTAAGAATTTGAGATTTGCTTGACGGATTTGTGACACCCACCACCACCTCTTGTTAGTAGTCTGTAGGATCATATTCTTGTGTGTTTCTATTGCTGCTAACCATGCCAGGATCACAAGCCGACGAGACTGACTGGGAGAACATGACGAATAAGGATTTGCATGATAAATTTCAGCAAATGATGAGTGGACAGGTGCAAGATGTGCTAAACAGATTTGAAGAGGCCATGGAGAAGATAGATGGCATGGAGAAGACGTTCGACACAAAGCTCGATAACAAGTTTAATGAATTGCTCGCGCGTCTTCCACCACCACCACCCGCTGCACCTAACGCACCTCTCCAACGACAACAACAACAACAACGCATCCTTTCGAATCAGTATGGACGAGCGAAGCGTGTTCCTATTGAGGATGGCCAAACTTCTGGTGCTGCTGTTCATGTTGTTGATGCTTCTTTGGCCCCTGCTACTGCTGCTGCTGGTACCCAGGAGGATGATGAGTATGTGGGCGATTATGAGGATGAGGTTGATCAAAATCAGCACTACGTGCAGCCACCAGCACCACCACCACCAGGTCGACCTCAGGTATATATTCGTAATGGTAGGCCTGCACCACCACCTCAGGTACGAGATGATGTCCATATTCCTAAACTGAAATTGAATATTCCACCATTTGAGGGTAGATATGTTCCTGATATATATCTTACTTGGGAGTTAGAAACTGAACAACGTTTTACATGTTTACAATATCCCGAGGAGAGACGGGTTGCTGCTGCTGTTTGTGCTTTCACTAGTTTTGCATGTGTATGGTGGTCTGCACATTGTAGATTATATCCTATTCCCGCTACTTGGGCTGCTTTGAAAACTGCTATGCGTACTCGTTGGGTTCCACCATATTATCAACGTGAATTGCTTCAAAAATTACAGCGCTTAAGACAAGGAAAAAATTCTGTAGAAGAATATTATCAGGAATTACAAACTGGCATGATTAGATGTGGTATTGTTGAGGAGAATGAAGCTATGCTTGCACGTTTTCTGGGTGGATTAAATAGAGAGATTCAGACCATTCTAGATTATAAGGAGTATACTAATATCACTCGTTTATTCCATCTTGCTTGTAAAGCTGAACGTGAAGTGCAGGATCGACAGGCATTGGCGCGGACTAACTTTTCTGCAGGTCGACCTTCATCATGGACACCACGTACATCATCTACTTCCACACGTTCTGCTACACCGGCGCCTCCGTCGGCTGCCACCTCCAACCGTGATACAATAAAGCAGGCACAATCACCACCATCTGCCAAGAGCACATCTTCTGGGCCTGCAAAGAGCTCTTCTTCATCCATGGCATCAACAGGGCAAACACATGATATTATTTGTCGACGTTGCAAGGGTGGAGGTCATTATGCGAGAGAATGCCCCTCTAAGCGTGTGATGATTGATACTGAGGATGGTGGGTATGAGTCCGCTAGTGACTATGATGAGGAGACTTTGGCTCTTATTACACGTGACGAACACGGTGGAGAAGATTCTGATCATGAGACGCAATACATGGCTCCTGAAGATGCTGACAGGTATGAATGTTTAGTTGCTCAACGTGTTTTGAGTGTGCAGGTTACACAAGCTGAGCAAAATCAGAGGCATAATTTGTTCCATACAAAGGGAGTTGTGAAGGAACGTTCTGTTCGCGTGATCATAGATGGAGGGAGTTGCAACAACTTGGCTAGCATGGAGATGGTGGAGAAGCTATCTCTCACCACAAGACCACATCCACATCCTTACTACATCCAATGGTTCAACAACAGCGGCAAGGTTAAGGTAACACGTACTGTTCGTGTGCATTTTAGTATCTCTACATATGCTGATTATGTTGATTGTGATGTGGTACCTATGCAAGCATGTTCCTTATTACTTGGTAGACCATGGCAATCTGATAAAAATTCTATTCACCATGGTAGAAACAATCAGTATACTCTTGTTCATAAGGATAAAAATATTACTTTGCTTCCTATGACTCCTGATTCCATTTTGAAAGATGATCTTAATAGAGCTAATAAAGCAAAACAGGAGAAAACTAAGAGTGAAAATCAGATTGTGGCAAAAGAATTTGAGCAACAAATGCAGCCTAATAATAATAAACAATCTAGTGTTGCTTCTGAAATTAAATTGAAAAGTGCATGTTTACTTGCCACCAAATCTGATATTGATGATCTAGATTTTAGCAAATCTGTTTGCTATGCTTTTGTGTGCAAGGAGGCATTATTTTCATTCGAGGACGTGCCTTCCTCTTTGCCTCCTGCTGTCACTAACATTTTGCAGGAGTTCGCTGACGTCTTTCCACAAGACGTGCCACCGGGATTACCACCTATTCGCGGGATTGAGCATCAAATTGACTTAATTCCCGGTGCATCATTACCCAACCGTGCACCATACCGTACCAATCCAGAGGAGACGAAGGAGATTATGCGTCAAGTACAAGAACTGCTCGACAAAGGTTATATACGCGAATCCCTTAGTCCTTGTGCTGTTCCTATCATTTTAGTGCCGAAAAAGGATGGTACGTCGCGTATGTGCGTTGATTGTAGAGGCATTAATAATATTACTATTCGTTATGGTCATCCTATTCCTAGGCTAGATGATATGCTTGATGAATTGAGTGGCTCTACAATATTCTCCAAAGTTGATTTGCGTAGTGGATACCATCAAATTCGTATGAAATTGGGAGATGAATGGAAAACAGCATTTAAAACTAAGTTTGGATTATATGAGTGGTTAGTCATGCCTTTTGGGTTAACTAATGCACCTAGTACTTTCATGAGGTTAATGAACGAAGTTTTACGTGCTTTCATTGGACGATTTGTGGTAGTTTACTTTGATGACATATTGATTTATAGCAAATCTTTGGAGGAACATTTGGAACATTTACGTGCTGTTTTTATTGCTCTACGTGATGCACGTTTGTTTGGTAACCTTGGAAAGTGCACCTTTTGCACCGACCAAGTATCTTTTCTTGGCTATGTTGTTACTCCACAGGGAATTGAAGTTGATAAAGCCAAAATTGAAGCTATTGAGAGTTGGCCACAGCCCAAAACGGTCACACAAGTGAGGAGTTTCCTTGGCCTCGCTGGATTCTATAGGCGTTTTGTGAGAGATTTCAGCACCATTGCTGCACCTCTCAATGAGCTTACAAAGAAAGATGTGCCTTTTCTGTGGGGTACCGCACAGGAAGAAGCCTTCTCGGTATTGAAAGATAAGTTGACACATGCTCCTTTACTCCAACTTCCTGATTTTAATAAGACTTTTGAGCTTGAATGTGATGCTAGTGGAATTGGATTAGGAGGTGTGTTATTACAAGATGGCAAACCTGTTGCATACTTTTCTGAAAAATTGAGTGGGCCTAGTCTGAATTATTCTACTTATGATAAAGAATTATATGCTCTTGTTCGGACTTTAGAAACATGGCAACATTATTTATGGCCCAAAGAATTTGTTATACATTCTGATCATGAATCTTTGAAACATATTAAAAGTCAAGCTAAACTGAATCGTAGACATGCTAAATGGGTTGAATTTATTGAGACTTTCCCTTATGTCATTAAACACAAGAAGGGAAAAGACAATGTTATTGCTGATGCATTGTCTCGTCGCTATACTATGCTTTCACAACTTGACTTCAAAATATTTGGTTTGGAGACCATCAAAGATCAATATGTGCATGATGCTGATTTTAAAGATGTAATGCAGAATTTTAAAGAAGGAAGAATGTGGAACAAGTTTGTCGTTAACGATGGATTTGTGTTTCGTGCTAACAAGCTATGCATTCCAGCTAGCTCCGTTCGTCTTTTGTTGTTGCAGGAGGCGCATGGAGGAGGATTAATGGGACACTTTGGCGTGAAGAAGACAGAGGACGTACTTGCTACACATTTCTTTTGGCCAAAGATGAGACGGGATGTTGAGCGTTTTATTGCTCGCTGCACTACATGTCAAAAAGCTAAGTCACGACTCAATCCTCATGGTTTATATATGCCTTTGCCTGTACCTAGTGTTCCTTGGGAGGATATATCTATGGACTTTGTTTTAGGTTTACCTCGAACAAAGAAGGGGAGGGATAGCATATTTGTTGTCGTGGATAGATTCTCGAAAATGGCACACTTTATACCATGTCATAAAAGCGATGATGCTGTTAATGTTGCTAATTTGTTCTTTCGTGAAATTATTCGCTTGCATGGTGTGCCAAATACTATTGTTTCAGATCGTGATACTAAATTTCTTAGCCACTTTTGGAGATGTTTATGGGCTAAGTTGGGGACTAAACTGCTTTTTAGTACTACTTGTCACCCCCAAACTGATGGACAAACTGAAGTAGTCAATAGAACATTGTCTACTATGCTTAGGGCTGTTTTGAAGAATAATAAGAAAATGTGGGAGGAATGCTTGCCTCATATTGAATTTGCTTATAATCGTTCATTGCATTCTACTACTAAGATGTGCCCTTTTGAAGTTGTGTATGGTTTCCTACCTCGTGCACCTATTGATTTGTTGCCTCTTCCATCTTCGGAGAAGGTTAATTTTGATGCTAAAGAACGTGCTGAATTGATTTTAAAAATGCATGAGTTAACTAAGGAAAACATTGAGCGTATGAATGCTAAATATAAACTTGCTGGAGATAAGGGTAGAAAACATGTTGTGTTTGCACCTGGAGATCTTGTTTGGTTACATTTGCGTAAGGATAGATTTCCTGATTTGCGCAAATCAAAGCTAATGCCACGTGCTGCTGGTCCCTTTAAGGTGTTGGAGAAAGTAAATGATAATGCATATAAACTTGAGCTGCCTGCAGATTTTGGGGTTAGTCCCACTTTTAACATTGCAGATTTGAAGCCGTATTTGGGCGAGGAAGATGAGCTTCCGTCGAGGACGACTTCATTTCAAGAAGGGGAGGATGATGAGGACATCAATACCATTGTTACACCCACAGCCCCTACTGCTACATATACTGGACCAATTACTAGAGCTCGCGCACGCCAATTAAATTATCAGGTACTTTCGTTTCTTGGTAATGATTCTAATGTTCATGAGAATATGATGCTGCCTAAATTGGATACATTTGTTTTGCTTACAAATGAAGGGCCTAGCTTGGAGAAGGATGGACATTGGAGCAAGAGCAAGCATGGAGATGATGCCATGCGCAAGGGGAACCAGAACGGAGTTACAAGAGATGATTTCAGGACTTTGAAGCCACCATAAGAGTGCATGAAGCCTTGGACGAAATATACAAGATGCCACTTCATAAATTTCGTCCAGAGGCTATTATAGGTGCTGCGTCACCTTTTTATTGGGCCAGGCCCATGTAATTTCGAAATACATAAGTATAGGCTATTTTTAGAGTCCGTATGTGTGGGGAAACAAGAGATAGGGTTGATTTCGGACCCCTCCACCAAGGGCCACGAAATTCCCCCTCTCTTCCTCCATATATACAGCCCTTAGGGCACCGTTTAGACTTTGGGTTTTGTTTAGATTAAAAGTTCGCCATAGCTGCAACTTCGCGTACTTCGTTTATGTTCAACGACCAGACAAAGGCGTCACAGAACCCCACCTTGATCAATAAAGCTTTCATCTTATATTCGCAATATCCAGATTGCAATCTTAGTTTCTTGCTTGTTCTTCGTTTGCTCGCAGGAAACAGACCCTCGTGGTCAGGTTGATCGTGCTCCGGCGTGGTCAATAACCTCTCGGAGTTGGTTTAGCGATTGCTAAGGCGCGACGTCCTCGCACGTTTGTAGTCGGATCGTCAAAGTCGACTTCCACCAAAGCGATTTCCATCATCTCATCGAAAGACGGGACACCTTTGCCTCTATCAGATTCGAAAGGATGCGTTGTTGTTGTTGTTGTTGTTGTTGTTGTTGTTGTTGTTGTTGTTGTTGTTGTTGTTGTTGTTGTTGTTGGAGAGGTGCGTTAGGTGCAGCGGGTGGTGGTGGTGGAAGACGCGCGAGCAATTCATTAAACTTGTTATCGAGCTTTGTTTCGAACATCTTCTCCATGCCATCTATCTTCTCCATGGCCTCTTCAAATCTGTTTAGCACATCTTGCACCTGTCCACTCATCATTTGCTGAAATTTATCATGCAATTCCTTATTTGTCATGTTCTCCCAGTCAGTCTCGTCGGCTTGTGATCCTGGCATGGTTAGCAGCAATAGAAACACACAAGAATATGATCCTACAGACTACTAACAAGAGGTGGTGGTGGGTGTCACAAATCCGTCAAGCAAATCTCAAATTCTTACCAGTTCTTACCCAGCAGCAGGCGGTGATCGGCAACCGTTGTAGTCAAAAACTCTCAAAGCTTGGATAGAGCGATTACCAGGGAGAGTCAAACGCACGACGTAGATGTATGTGGAGCTGGGAAGGCTTATAATATGGTAGCAAAAAGGGTAAGCAATAATCAATTCAGAGATGCAAAGTTGAATAAACGCTCAACGACGGTACTGTGCTGGTCCTAGGCTAGACTGTGCTAGAGACGCGAGCCTAGAACACCAACAAAATCACGGCGCGGCACGTAAACAAGGGAGGAGCACACTCTGATTTTTTTCTCTTCTTTTTTCCTTTTTTTTGCACTTTTTTTCCTCTTTTTTTTTTGCTCCGCAACAAATTTTTTTCGAAAAAGTCTACAAATGGTCTAAAAACTGGCTAGCCAGAATTTTCCAGACTTAGTTTTTTTTTGTTTTTTGAAACTGGAACTATTTTTCTTCTGCGGGTGGCTCGGAAGTTGGGGAGTCCTTCTCTGTCACGACTCGGAGTATCGCGTGATCTAGAAAATCGAGAACAATGCAACAATTACTGGACTCGGACTAGGACTGGTGACGGAGATGAATCTGGTGGAACTCGGACTGGTGGCGGAGATGAATCTGGTGGAACTCGGACTGGTGGCGGAGATGAATCTGGTGGAACTCGGACTGGTGGCGGATATATGTTGCAGGTGGACTCGGATGGGCGTGATGGCGGCGGATATGTGGTGGCGTATATGGATTCGGATTGGCGGTGAATATGTGGTGGTGGTATATGGCAGCGGCGACGTGACAACCTATGAACAGAACTCGAAACTCTAAAAGACTAGACGCTAAGACCAGCAACTTGACACGACGATGCAACCGCAAATTCAACAAAGCAAATACAGAAAAGATTATGCAAAGGCTCAGATTGGTTCGGATGGGATGAACTAACCCTAATTTTTTTTTGGCTTTTTCGTGGACTATAGGTATGAAGAACAGACTCGATCTAAACTACGAAAAACTGTAAAATCTCACCGAGCAACCTGGAAATCTGATACCACTTGATAGAGGCAAAGGTGTCCCGTCTTTCGATGAGATGATGGATTTCGCTTTGGTGGAAGTCGACTTTGACGATCCGACTACGAACGTGCGAGGACGTCGCGCCTTAGCAATCGCTAAACCAACTCCGAGAGGTTATTGACCACGCCGGAGCACGATCAACCTGACCACGAGGGTCTGTTTCCTGCGAGCAAACGAAGAACAAGCAAGAAACTAAGATTGCAATCTGGATATTGCGAATATAAGATGAAAGCTTTATTGATCAAGGTGGGGTTCTGTGACGCCTTTGTCTGGTCGTTGAACACAAACGAAGTACGCGAAGTTGTAGCTATGGCGAACTTTTAATCTAAACAAAACCCAAAGTCTAAACGGCGCCCTAAGGGCTGTATATATGGAGGAAGAGGGGGGAATTTTGTGGCCCTTGGTGGAGGGGTCCGAAATCAACCCTATCTCTTGTTTCCCCACACATACGGACTCTAAAAATAGCCTATACTTATGTATTTCGAAATTACATGGGCCTGGCCCAATAAAAAGGGGACGCAGCACCTATAATAGCCTCGGGACGAAATTTATGAAGTGGCATCTTGTATATTTCGTCCAAGGCTTCATGCACCCATTATGGTGGCTTCAAAGTCCTGAAATCATCACTTGTAACTCCGTTCTTGTTCCCCTTGCGCATGGCATCATCTCCATGCTTGTTCTTGCTCCAATGTTCATCCTTCTCCAAGCTAGGCCTTTCATTTGTAAGCAAAACAAATGTATCCAATTTAGGCAGCATCATATTCTCATGAACATTAGAATCATTACCAAGAAACGAAAGTACCTGATAATTTAATTGGCGTGTGCGAGCTCTAGTAATTGGTCCAGTATATGTAGCAGTAGGGGCTGTGGGTGTAACAATGGTATTGATGTCCTCATCAAATGCGATGATAAAAACCCACAAGACCAAGAAAACTACGCACTTGTTGCAAATTGGTGGGTTGGGGCCAAGTTTTAATTGCTTCAATTTTAGTTTCATCAACATGGACACCTTGTTAAGAGACACCAAAACCCAAGAAAACCACTTTGTCAACACCAAATGTGCACTTTTTCATGTTGGCATAAAGACTTTCCTTGCGAAGTGTTTGCAAAACAGCCCTAACATGATCAAGATGCTCTTTCATGGTTTTGCTAAACACAAGAAATCATCGAAGTAAACCGCAACAAAGACTCCAATGTAAGGGCGAAGTACATGATGCATGAGACGCACGAAAGTACCGGGAGCCTCCGATAAACCCATAGGCATGACTAACCATTCATATAAGCCAAATTTTGTTTTGAAAGCCGTTTTCCATTCATCACCCTCTTGTATGCGGATTTGATAATAGCCACTTTTAAGATCAATTTTTGAGAAAAAGTTGGCTCCACTAAGTTCATCAAGCATATCATCTAAGCGAGGAATGGGATGCCTATAGCGAATGGTGATAGCATTTATAGGTCTACAATCGGAACACAAGCGGAAACTTCCATCGGACTTAGGCACTAGTATAACGGGAACAGCACAAGGGCTTAAGCTTTCACGTACATGACTGTTGTCAATGAGTTGTTGTACTTGCCGTTGAATCTCCTTGGTTTCTTCGGGGTTGACACGGTATGGAGCTTTGTTTGGAAGTGGCGCTCCAGGGATGAGGTCGATTCGATGCTCAATGCCTCGAAGGGGAGGTAGACCCGGAGGTAGCTCATCGGGGAAAACATCTTGAAATTCCTGCAAAAGAGCTTGAAACACCAAAGGTAGCTCGTGAGCGGTGTTAGTTTTTGGCTCTCCAACCTTGCACACAAGGACAAAGTGCATCACACTCGATGGGTTCTCACACACTTCTCTCATCTCACTTTTTATGGCAAATAGTATGAGGTTTTTCTCTTTAGGCGAAGAGGCGCTCAAGTTTGGCTTGTGGCTCTCACTCACGTTTGGGTGGCTCACTTTCTCACTCTTCTCTCCATGATGGGTGGCTTGCTTGTCGGCTATTACTTGACTAGGAGACATAGGTCGTAGCACATACTCCTTCCCTTTCATCTTGAAGTTATAGTGATTGGTACGCCCATTGTGGATGACACCACAATCGAATTGCCATGGTCGACCAAGAAGGAGGTGGCAAACGGTCATTGGGACCACATCACACTCCAAAGTGTCCTCATATGCACCGTGATAGAGGCGAGGGTGTCCCGATCTTTCGATGAGATGATAACTATCGATTTGGTGGAGACGACTTTGACGATCCGACTACAAACGTGCACGACGTTGCGCCTTAGCAATCGCTAAACCAACTCTGAGAGGTTATTGACCACGCCGGAGCACAATCAACCTGACCACGAAGGTCTATTTCCTGCGAGCAAACGAAGAACAAGCAAGAAACTAAGATTGCAATCTGGATATTGCGAATATAAGATGAAAGCTTTATTGATCAAGATGGGGTTCTGTGACGCCTTTGTCTGGTCGTTGAACACAAACGAAGTACACAAAGTTGCAATGGCTAACTTTTAACTAAACAAATCCCCAAGGAAAAGCTACTAGATGGATCTACTTATATAGGAGCAAGGGGTGGCGGCCAAGGAGGTGGGAGGACGTCCCAAGCCAGCCTAAAACTAAATCTAGGTCGTACAAGGCCAATGGGCCCAAGTGGAGGTGATGTAACACCTTTGGACTTGTTGTTTGACTCAGATTCTGTTGGAGCATCAGATTGTTTCGTCCACAACTCAACGCTCCGGAAGAATTTGAAGGTGATTCCAATTGGGTTGGAAAGTGCACGAAATCTAGTTTCCAACAAAAAAAGAATCACCCAATTCGGAGTCCGTATGAAAAACTTGTGTGCGTTTTGAGTCAGGTATGTCTGTGCAGTCCGAATCTGAATCCAGAACGTGAGAGACTTGGACTCTATCTTCTCTTGGGCCAAAAGTGACGTGAGAGAAATTTTTGGACAGCAAATAAACATCTCTTTCTTCCTTATCTTCATATGTGGATTGTACAAATGTCCCATACACCTGCAATTAGACAAAACACAAAAGTGTGTGAAGTATTTTTGTTCTGGATAACATAAATAGATTATTGAATAGTTTGCACTAGAAATCACCTGACAAATATGCATATATGCAATATTTTTGGTCATATCCAAGGTAGTCATGTCCTCATCATCCTCCCCTTCTTGAAAATAAAGCCGTCCTCGGCGTTGCTTAATCTGAAATGTGGCTAACAAAAGAGACAAGGTGTACATGTTGTATATGTATATGTCATCCATTTTTACTTCCCTTGATTTTTGCATATATGACACATGAATAGATGAGTAACTTGCATAGTTCATAAAATCTAAAGCCAAAAAATTAGCACAAGAAGTAGAAGGCATGAAAATATTGCAACTCAGTTTGCACATATAAATGAAGCTCTTATTCATTTCAAAAGATTGACAATGTTCATCATTAAACCATCCCAACATTGGTGAATAAACCTTACTTGCATCAAATTTACATGCTACAACATGCTTAAATAAGCAAACATGCAATAAGTCATTCAACACAGAATCATCACCAAGATTAGAGGTCATATCAAAATGATTAAACATTGGTTCTTTTGCATCAATAGTTAATTCAATGGGTGCACTCAAAATTGTTGGTATTTCAGTTGTTTGATCACATGGCAAAGTCAAATTATCAACGTAGTCCTCTAAAATAGGTGGTGTGATCAAAGTAGTGGGTAGCTCATCAGATGGTGCATTCAAATTGACAAGGCATTCATCATTCTCATGTAGAGATGGAAGATCAGTACCTTTGTCATTACCTCTTATGATCAACTCAGATGATGTAGCCACTCTCGGGGGCGATGTGTCACATGGTGGAGGTGATGTAGTCCTGACAACAACGGATGTGGTTGTCATAGTATGCCTAGTAGTTGAAGGAACAATCATATCAACTCTTGGAATGTGCACCGTGCGCTTGTTCTCCTCGTGGCCAACACGTCGTTTTATTTCTTGTTCAGCTTTGCAAGCAAGATGAAACAAATGGTCCATAGGATAACACTCTTCATGAATTAGTATCTCTTGAATATCACGGTTTAATCCTCCCCAAAATCTATCCATAAAATCATCTTCACTTTCTTCTAAAGAGGAATGCAACAAGGTAGTTTGTAAATCATCATAATATTTTGTTACAGTTTCACTACCTTGTTTTAAGTGTTGCAACTTCTTAATCATGTCACGAGTATAATAAGCAGGGACGAAAGTATGTCGCATGGCAAGTTTCAAATCATCCCAAGTAGTAGGTATATAATCAGGGTGTAACCGACAATATTCACTCCACCAAACCAAAGCATAACCAGTGAAAGAACCAACCGCGACCTTAACCTTTTTATGTTCATCGAAATTATGGGAAGCAAATATATTTTTTATGTCGAACTCCCATTCAATATATAAAGCAGGTTTAAAACGGCCATTAAATGGTGGTATAGATACATTAACCTGATCATGTGCATTTGGATGTTTGTGCACCTCTCGTGACGGTTGTGGTATTTGCAAAGGTGGTGGCACGTCTCCCGCGATCGACAAAGCCCATGAATTGACTCTGGATCCTGTCATGATTAGTAGAACAAGAAACAAAATCCAAAAATAATGTTCCTATAACTACTAGGATGTGGTGGTAAAACGCTCACAGTAAAGCAAATATCAATGTCTTACAAGTTCTTACCATGCAGCAGGCGGTGATCGGCAACCAGCGGTGTCAAGTAACTCCGAATATTGAGTAAAGCGATTGCCAGGGGAGCGTACGTATACACGGTGTAGAAATATGTGGAGCTGGGTTGGCTATATATGGTAGCAAAAGATTAGCAATAATCAATTCAAAGATGCAATGTTGAATAAACGCTCAACGACGGTACTGTGCTGGTCCTAGGCTAGACCGGACTAGAGACGCGAGCCTAGAACACTAATGAGGTCACGGCGTAGCACAACTAGCATCAATGAAGGATACTAAGTAGATCTTGACAGCAAGATATAAGTGAAGATCACAACGGCAGTGAAGATAATGATGAAAAACAACTGCCAAGCAGGATATACAACAACTTTGTCTCCAACTTTCCTCTGAAAAAGTTTGTGCCGATTTTTTTGCTTTTTTTTCTCCTTTTTTTCTCTGACTTTTTTCTCTTTTTTTTCTCGTTTTTTCTCTTTTTTTTCTCCCTCTTTCAAAAACAAACTAGATAAGACGCAGATTGGATCAAGCGAAGATGTGAACGATCTCAACTATTATTATGACAATGAATGGTGGGTAGCACGTGGTGGAAATTGATGGATGGGTGGTGGACAGCGGAAGAGATAATGATGCAGCGGCGGCGTGACTAATGTGAACAGAACTCGAAACTCTAAAGGAACTAGACACTAAGACCAGCAACTGACACGACGATGCAACCGATAATTCAACTATGCAAGCAATGAATAGAAAATTGCAAAGGCTCAGACTGGCTTGGATAAAGGATGAACAGATCTAACTTTTTTTTGTGGCTTTATCATGGACAATAGGTAAGAAAATAAATCTAATCTAGGAAAACTGGAAATTCTCACCGAGCAACCTGGCTCTGATACCACTTGATAGAGGCGAGGGTGTCCCGATCTTTCGATGAGATGATAACTATCGATTTGGTGGAGACGACTTTGACGATCCGACTACAAACGTGCACGACGTTGCGCCTTAGCAATCGCTAAACCAACTCTGAGAGGTTATTGACCACGCCGGAGCACAATCAACCTGACCACGAAGGTCTATTTCCTGCGAGCAAACGAAGAACAAGCAAGAAACTAAGATTGCAATCTGGATATTGCGAATATAAGATGAAAGCTTTATTGATCAAGATGGGGTTCTGTGACGCCTTTGTCTGGTCGTTGAACACAAACGAAGTACACAAAGTTGCAATGGCTAACTTTTAACTAAACAAATCCCCAAGGAAAAGCTACTAGATGGATCTACTTATATAGGAGCAAGGGGTGGCGGCCAAGGAGGTGGGAGGACGTCCCAAGCCAGCCTAAAACTAAATCTAGGTCGTACAAGGCCAATGGGCCCAAGTGGAGGTGATGTAACACCTTTGGACTTGTTGTTTGACTCAGATTCTGCTGGAGCATCAGATTGTTTCGTCCACAACTCAACGCTCCGGAAGAATTTGAAGGTGATTCCAATTGGGTTGGAAAGTGCACGAAATCTAGTTTCCAACAAAAAAAGAATCACCCAATTCGGAGTCCGTATGAAAAACTTGTGTGCGTTTTGAGTCAGGTATGTCTGTGCAGTCCGAATCTGAATCCAGAACGTGAGAGACTTGGACTCTATCTTCTCTTGGGCCAAAAGTGACGTGAGAGAAATTTTTGGACAGCAAATAAACATCTCTTTCTTCCTTATCTTCATATGTGGATTGTACAAATGTCCCATACACCTGCAATTAGACAAAACACAAAAGTGTGTGAAGTATTTTTGTTCTGGATAACATAAATAGATTATTGAATAGTTTGCACTAGAAATCACCTGACAAATATGCATATATGCAATATTTTTGGTCATATCCAAGGTAGTCATGTCCTCATCACACCGATTTTGAAGGAGACTTGGACCGTATGCTCAACTCGTATACTGCCGGAGTCACTTAGCCATTGAACCTTGTAGGGATGCGGGTGCTTCCTCTTGACCAATTGAAGCTTGGAGCATAGTTCTTCACTTGCCAAGTTGTGGCAACTACCTCCATCGATGATGACCTTGACTGACCTTCCATTGATGCCGGCCTTTGTGTGAAAGATGTGGCATCATTTGTCTTCTTCTTGTTGATGTTGAAGAGTCAAGACCTTGGAGAGAACAAGAGCGGGGCTCATATCTTCATCACAAAAGACTTGATCATCTTCATCCTCGTTCACGCGCCGGTGCATGGCCACTTTCTCAAGAGCTTCCATCTCCTCATCACTCATGGAGTCACATGTGCCATCGTCGTTGAGGATCATGGTGTGCTTGTTTGTGCATTCATAGGACTTGTGGCCTCGGCCGCCGTAAGTGAAACACTTGAAGGAGCTCGTCTTGACGGTCTCATCGGTCGGAGTAGATGAAGAAGCACGCGGCTTGAAGTTGCTTGTAGTAGGAGGAAGATGACTTGAACTTGACAAAAGTTTCTTGTAGCTTGGCTTGTCGTCGTTGCTTGGAGAAGGCTTGGTTGATGTAGATGTTGGAAGAGTTGTTGAAGCTTGATTGTTGGAGAAGCCGTATGTCTTGGATGAGTACTTGGCATACTTGAAGTCATCTTGCACTTGACGTTCCGCCTTTGTCACTTAATGCACGAGCTCGATGAGGTTGGAGTAGGGTTGGAAGTCGGCGATCTTGTTGATTGGATGATTGAGTCCATTCAAGAATCGTGCCATTGTTTGCTCATCATCTTCCTTGACATTGGCTCGAATCATGGCTATCTCCATCTCCTTGTAGTACTTTTCAACATTCTTTGTACCTTGCTTGAGGAGTTGTAGCTTCTTGAAGAGATCGCGGTTGTAGTAGGTGGGCACAAATCATGCTCGCATGACATCCTTCATTTGAGCCCAAGTGGTGATTGGAGGGTCACCTCTTGCTTCTCGACGCTCAAGGACTTGTTCCCACCATATGAGCACATAGTCTTGGAACTCAAGTGATGCCATTGCGATCTTCTTCTCTTCCTCATAGTTGTGCAAACGAAAGATTTTGTCAACCTTTAATGCCCATGAGAGGTACTATTCCGGATCATTGCTTCCGTTGAACTTGGGCATTGTGAATTTGAGCTTTCCATAGCGTTGCTCTTCATTGTGTTGTTGGCGACGGTGATGATGACGCCCTTGACGTGGAGGGTAATCATCCTCATATTGCTCTTGGCGGGGAGGAAGTCCATGATGATGAGGACATGACTACCTTGGATATGACCAAAAATATTGCATATATACATATTTGTCAGGTGATTTCTAGTGCAAACTATTCAATAATCTATTTATGTTATCCAGAACAAAAATACTTCACACACTTTTGTGTTTTGTCTAATTGCAGGTGTATGGGACATTTGTACAATCCACATATGAAGATAAGGAAGAAAGAGATGTTTATTTGCTATCCAAAAAGTTCTCTCACGTCACTTTTGGCCCAAGAGAAGATAGAGTCCAAGTCTCTCACGTTCTGGATTCAGATTCGGACTGCACAGACGTACCTGACTCAAAACGCACACAAGTTTTTCATACGGACTCCGAATTGGGTGATTCTTTTTTTGTTGGAAACTAGATTTCGTGCACTTTCCAACCCAATTGGAATCACCTTCAAATTCGTCCGGAGAGTTGAGTTGTGGACGAAACAATCTGATGCTGCAGTAGAATCCGAGTCAAACTACAAGTCCAAAGGTTTAGGCTGCCTTGGGCCCATTGGCCTTGTACGACCTAGATTTAGTTTTAGGCTGCCTTGGGACGTCCTCCCACCTCCTTGGCCGCCACCCCTTGCTCCTATATAAGTAGATCCATCTAGTAGCTTTTCCTTGGGTTTTGTTTAGATTAAAAGTTCGCCATAGCTGCAACTTCGCGTACTTCGTTTGTGTTCAACGACCAGACAAAGGCGTCACAGAACCCCACCTTGATCAATAAAGCTTTCATCTTATATTCGCAATATCCAGATTGCAATCTCAGTTTCTTGCTTGTTCTTCGTTTGCTCGCAGGAAACAGACCCTCGTGGTCAGGTTGATCGTGCTCCGGCGTGGTCAATAACCTCTCGGAGTTGGTTTAGCGATTGCTAAGGCGCGATGTCCTCGCACGTTCGTAGTCGGATCGTCAAAGTCGACTTCCACCAAAGCGAAATCCATCATCTCATCGAAAGACGGGACACCTTTGCCTCTATCAAGCGGTATCAGAGCCAGGTTTCGATCCTGGGACCTGTGGGTTATGGGCCCACCACGCTTCCGTCTTTCGATGAGATGATGGATTTCGCTTTGGTGGAAGTCGACTTTGACGATCCGACTACGAACGTGCGAGGACGTCGCGCCTTAGCAATCGCTAAACCAACTCCGAGAGGTTATTGACCACGCCGGAGCACGATCAACCTGACCACGAGGGTCTGTTTCCTGCGAGCAAACGAAGAACAAGCAAGAAACTGAGATTGCAATCTGGATATTGCGAATATAAGATGAAAGCTTTATTGATCAAGGTGGGGTTCTGTGACGCCTTTGTCTGGTCGTTGAACACAAACGAAGTACGCGAAGTTGCAGCTATGGCGAACTTTTAATCTAAACAAAACCCAAGGAAAAGCTACTAGATGGATCTACTTATATAGGAGCAAGGGGTGGCGGCCAAGGAGGTGGGAGGACGTCCCAAGGCAGCCTAAAACTAAATCTAGGTCGTACAAGGCCAATGGGCCCAAGTGGAGGTGATGTAACACCTTTGGACTTGTAGTTTGACTCGGATTCTACTGCAGCATCAGATTGTTTCGTCCACAACTCAACTCTCCGGACGAATTTGAAGGTGATTCCAATTGGGTTGGAAAGTGCACGAAATCTAGTTTCCAACAAAAAAAGAATCACCCAATTCGGAGTCCGTATGAAAAACTTGTGTGCGTTTTGAGTCAGGTACGTCTGTGCAGTCCGAATCTGAATCCAGAACGTGAGAGACTTGGACTCTATCTTCTCTTGGGCCAAAAGTGACGTGAGAGAACTTTTTGGATAGCAAATAAACATCTCTTTCTTCCTTATCTTCATATGTGGATTGTACAAATGTCCCATACACCTGCAATTAGACAAAACACAAAAGTGTGTGAAGTATTTTTGTTCTGGATAACATAAATAGATTATTGAATAGTTTGCACTAGAAATCACCTGACAAATATGCATATATGCAATATTTTTGGTCATATCCAAGGTAGTCATGTCCTCATCATCCTCCCCTTCTTGAAAATAAAGCCGTCCTCGGCGTTGCTTAATCTGAAATGTGGCTAACAAAAGAGACAAGGTGTACATGTTGTATATGTATATGTCATCCATTTTTACTTCCCTTGATTTTTGCATATATGACACATGAATAGATGAGTAACTTTCATAGTTCATAAAATCTAAAGCCAAAAAATTAGCACAAGAAGTAGAAGGCATGAAAATATTGCAACTTAGTTTGCACATATAAGTGAAGCTCTTATTCATTTCAAAAGACTGACAATGTTCATCATTAAGCCATCCCAACATTGGTGAATAAACCTTACTTGCATCAAATTTACATGCTACAACATGCTTAAATAAGCAAACATGCAATAAGTCATTCAACACAGAATTATCACCAAGATTAGAGGTCATATCAAAATGATTAAACATTGGTTCTTTTGCATCAATAGTTAATTCAATGGGTGCACTCAAAAATGTTGGTATTTCAGTTGTTTGATCACATGGCAAAGTCAAATTATCAACGTAGTCTTCTAAAATAGGTGGTGTGATCAAAGTAGTGGGTAGCTCATCAGATGGTGCATTCAAATTGACAAGGCATTCATCATTCTCATGTAGAGATGGAAGACCAGTACCTTTGTCATTACCTCTTATGATCAACTCAGATGATGTAGCCACTCTCGGGGGCGATGTGTCACATGGTGGAGGTGATGTAGTCCTGACAACAGCGGATGTGGTTGTCATAGTATGCCTAGTAGTTGAAGGAACAATCATATCAACTCTTGGAATGTGCACCATGCGCTTGTTCTCCTCGTGGCCAACACGTCGTTTTATTTCCTGTTCAGCTTTGCAAGCAAGATGAAACAAATGGTCCATAGGATAACACTCTTCATGAATTAGTATCTCTTGAATATCACGGTTTAATCCTCCCCAAAATCTATCCATAAAATCATCTTCACTTTCTTCTAAAGAGGAATGCAACAAGGTAGTTTGTAAATCATCATAATATTTTGTTACAGTTTCACTACCTTGTTTTAAGTGTTGCAACTTCTTAATCATGTCACGAGTATAATAAGCAGGGACGAAAGTATGTCGCATGGCAAGTTTCAAATCATCCCAAGTAGTAGGTATATAATCAGGGTGTAACCGACAATATTCACTCCACCAAACCAAAGCATAACCAGTGAAAGAACCAACCGCAACCTTAACCTTTTTATGTTCATCGAAATTATGGGAAGCAAATATATTTTTTATGTCGAACTCCCATTCAATATATAAAGCAGGTTTAAAACGGCCATTAAATGGTGGTATAGATACATTAACCTGATCATGTGCATTTGGATGTTTGTGCACCTCTCGTGACGGTTGTGGTATTTGCAAAGGTGGTGGCACGTCTCCCGCGATCGACAAAGCCCATGAATTGACTCTGGATCCTGTCATGATTAGTAGAACAAGAAACAAAACCCAAAAATAATGTTCCTATAACTACTAGGATGTGGTGGTAAAACGCTCACAGTAAAGCAAATATCAATGTCTTACAAGTTCTTACCATGCAGCAGGCGGTGATCGGCAACCAGCGGTGTCAAGTAACTCCGAATATTGAGTAAAGCGATTGCCAGGGGAGCGTACGTATACACGGTGTAGAAATATGTGGAGCTGGGTTGGCTATATATGGTAGCAAAAGATTAGCAATAATCAATTCAAAGATGCAATGTTGAATAAACGCTCAACGACGGTACTGTGCTGGTCCTAGGCTAGACCGGACTAGAGACGCGAGCCTAGAACACTAATGAGGTCACGGCGTAGCACAACTAGCATCAATGAAGGATAGTAAGTAGCTCTTGACAGCAAGATATAAGTGAAGATCACAACGGCAGTGAAGATAATGATGAAAAACAACTGCCAAGCAGGATATACAACAACTTTGTCTCCAACTTTCCTCTGAAAAAGTTTGTGCCGATTTTTTTGATTTTTTTTTTCTCCTTTTTTTCTCTGACTTTTTTTCTCTTTTTTTTCTCTTTTTTCTCTCTCTTTTTTTCTCCCTCTTTCCAAAACAAACTAGATAAGACACAGATTGGATCAAGCGAAGATGTGAACGATCTCAACTATTATTATGACAATAAATGGTGGGTAGCACGTGGTGGAAATTGATGGATGGGTGGTGGACAGCGGAAGAGATAATGATGCAGCGGTGGCGTGACTAATGTGAACAGAACTCGAAACTCTAAACGAACTAGACACTAAGACCAGCAACTCGACACGATGATGCAACCGATAATTCAACTATGCAAGCAATGAAAAGAAAATTGCAAAGGCTCAGACTGGCTTGGACCAAGGATGAATAGATCTAACTCTTTTTTGTGGCTTTTTTTTGGACAATAGGTAAGAAAATAAATCTAATCTAGGAAAACTGGAAATTCTCACTGAGCAACCTGAAAACTGATACCACTTGATAGAGGCAAAGGTGTCCCGTCTTTCGATGAGATGATGGATTTCGCTTTGGTGGAAGTCGACTTTGACGATCCGACTACGAACGTGCGAGGACGTCGCGCCTTAGCAATCGCTAAACCAACTCCGAGAGGTTATTGACCACGCCGGAGCACGATCAACCTGACCACGAGGGTCTGTTTCCTGCGAGCAAACGAAGAACAAGCAAGAAACTGAGATTGCAATCTGGATATTGCGAATATAAGATGAAAGCTTTATTGATCAAGGTGGGGTTCTGTGACGCCTTTGTCTGGTCGTTGAACACAAACGAAGTACGCGAAGTTGCAGCTATGGCGAACTTTTAATCTAAACAAAACCCAAGGAAAAGCTACTAGATGGATCTACTTATATAGGAGCAAGGGGTGGCGGCCAAGGAGGTGGGAGGACGTCCCAAGGCAGCCTAAAACTAAATCTAGGTCGTACAAGGCCAATGGGCCCAAGTGGAGGTGATGTAACACCTTTGGACTTGTAGTTTGACTCGGATTCTACTGCAGCATCAGATTGTTTCGTCCGCAACTCAACTCTCCGGACGAATTTGAAGGTGATTCCAATTGGGTTGGAAAGTGCACGAAATCTAGTTTCCAACAAAAAAAGAATCACCCAATTCGGAGTCCGTATGAAAAACTTGTGTGCGTTTTGAGTCAGGTACGTCTGTGCAGTCCGAATCTGAATCCAGAACGTGAGAGACTTGGACTCTATCTTCTCTTGGGCCAAAAGTGACGTGAGAGAACTTTTTGGATAGCAAATAAACATCTCTTTCTTCCTTATCTTCATATGTGGATTGTACAAATGTCCCATACACCTGCAATTAGACAAAACACAAAAGTGTGTGAAGTATTTTTGTTCTGGATAACATAAATAGATTATTGAATAGTTTGCACTAGAAATCACCTGACAAATATGCATATATGCAATATTTTTGGTCATATCCAAGGTAGTCATGTCCTCATCACATGATCAACTTGCTCTTGTTGAACTTGAGGTTGAGGTGGAGCTTGACGAGCTTGTGGAGGAGCTTGAGGGACTTGACGGTGCACACGTGGTTGATAGTTCCTCTCTTGGATTTCTTCTCGAAGGGCTTCCTCTTGATTGCGCCGTTCGCGATTGCGGTTTGCGATTGCTCGACTTGATTCTTGAAGGGCATGTTCCGCCTCAAGAGCTTGTGCTTCTCATTGTTGTTGTTGAAGATGTTGAGCCTCGGCATCTTGTTCCTCTTGGTGTAGATGCGCTCGTTCTTCCTCTTGGCGCCGTAGTCTTTGTCGTTCTTGAGCTTGAGCAAAAGCGACTTGGTTTGATTGAGGACGAGGAACTTGCTCATCGACTTGCTCTTGTGAATGCTTGACGTGTAGCGGGTTGCGAGATGCATGACGGTCTTGACGGGCGGCTCGTCAAAGAGTGTTCGATGACGGTGTACTTGAGCCGGAGAAGGTGTCGTCGGAGTGTCGACTTGAGTGGCTCCGTCTTGAGTAGGAAGAAGTTGAAGGAGGCCGGTTGACCAACAAAGCTCGGATCTCGTCCATTCTTGCATCGTTCTCTTGCTTGTGCGCGTCGAGCTTGTTGTCAAAGTAGTCTCGTGTACGTTGCTCGGAGAGTCGCAAGTCGGTGGTGAGGTTGTCGATGCGGTCGTTCATTGCTTGTTGCTCTTGATTTAGCGCTTGTTGTGCACCAAAGAGGTGGCTCTTGGTGACGAATGATGACATGTCATCGTCTTGCTCGATGAAGAGTGGGTTGGTATAGGAACTTGGCCTATCCATCATATGAAAGTGGTGGTGAGTAGGAAAATGAGAGAACAAAACCAAAGTTACCTTTGCCGAAGATTGTGGATGTAACAAGTACGATCCCACATGATGTTACAATAGGGGAATTGGTACCGGGAATTGTTTCTCACACCTACAAGTAAATGGTCTATGGAGGAGCTTGGTTAGGAAAGGCACAAATAATTCAAGCAAATGTTAGTCAAGATGTTGATAAAGTTGAGAAGATTCACAAATGGCAAGTAAGACAAATAGATCAAACTCCAAAGATAACACGAGGAACACACACACGGAAGATAAATGGGATCCGCACAACCAAGGGGTGAGCTCGAAGATGTCAAAACACGGGAAAATCTCTTGTTGTATGGATACTAGAGAGACGCTAGCTCGATTGCACTAATGGGCTAGATACGCTAGTGCACCAACCTAATAGAGAAATCACTCGTCTCACTATCCCAAGTATGCTTATGTATGTGATGACCAAGATGATGCACGTATGCTAAGAGGCTCGATGCTATTGCTTATAAGCTCTTTGCTTCTCTTCTCTTTTGCTTAAAAGCTTTTTCTCTTTTTTTTTCAACTATGCCACGATGCTTGATATACGAGCCACACAACGAGCTAACAAGTAGTAAATGCACGGGATGGACGGAACACTAAATGATGCACTAAGGCGTGGCCCGGCAATACTCAACAAGCTAGTCTCGATGGGTAAGCTACGCAAAAGGGCTCGAAGCTATCAAGTTAATGGCAATGGAGTACAAGGCGTCGTCGAGGTTACCGTCCTTGCTTACGGTAGTGAGGAAGATGATCTTGTCAAAGCCGACGTGTTGTTCGAGTCGATGATTGGTGGCGATGATGATGATACCAATTTGCGCCTAAGTAGCCGAAACACCTTAGGACATGAGAGAAATTGCGACCGAACACTCAGACAAACACGTGGAATGATGCGGAAGAACACAGGAGGTGGTGGTGAAACGAAATGAGGAAAAATAGAAAATGGCCGAAACTCCCTGGATAGTCCGTGTGCACGGGGTAAGTGAGGCCCGTGTGCACAGGTCCCATTTGCACGGGGTCCCGATGGCCCGTGTGCACGGGGTCTCCTGTGAGCGGACGAACTGCTCGGATCCCGTGGTAATTTCCAAGTTTTTAGCCAAATTCGAACGATGGAAGGGTGGGGACGAAGGTGGAGGGGTAGATCCACTTTGCCAAACACCAGATTCGTGGATCAAAACAACCAAATCTCAAAAAATCAACAAATTGCAAGAAAAAAATTTTGGGGCTATTTTTGGTGGGGATTTTCGGGTTAGGACAAAAACAACAAAATCAAGCTAGAAAGTGGAAGGTAGGGACTCCAAGATGTGAATCAACGTGGCTCATGATACCAAGATGATGTAGGGTAGAACCCTAGGATGGACCTTTTCACACTTGGAGGGGGAAAAAGGAGAGAAACAACAAGAAAACAAAGAGGCAATCACTCCAACAATTCCCGATTACACATCCACTAGGGTAACAACACAAGATCCACAAATCACAAACACAATCAAAGGAAAGATACAATGGCAAAGTTCATCCCAAATCCAAAGGAAGTTGGGGCTTGAAGGTAGTCTTCTCCTTATGGAGGTCTTGAAATCCTCAAGGATTCTTCCCTAGGGGGTCTTGATCCTCCAAGAGGGAAGGTGAAGGAGCAAAGCTGATGCGGAGCATCCCTCGCTCATCCCCATGGACTCTACTACAACTCGTCAAGCACCTTCACGAGGAAGCACGGAGGGATCACCAAGTTCACCGGAGACCTACGGAGGAGGAGAAGGAAGAAGGAAACGCGAAGTCGTGGAGGCTCGGGACACCCCGGGTGCCCGGCCTCTGGCTAGAGATGGCCCTCGTCGCCCCGGGTGCCCGGCCAGGAGACCCCCGGGTGCCCAGCCTCCCAGCCTGGGAGCTGCACCGCCACCCCGGGTGCCCGGGCTGCTACCCCCGGGTGCCCAGCCTTTCCCCTCCGGGCGATGGAGATGCCCCCTCGGGTGCCCGGGCCGCCACTCCCCGGGTGCCCGGCCCAGCAGCCTGGGCGCTGCCCCTCCACCCCGGGTGCCCGGGCCGCCACCCCCGGGTGCCCGGCCTCTCCTGGCCGCTGGCCCAGCCGGCACCGGGTGCCCGGGCCCTCAGCCCCCGGGTGCCCGGCCCCAACAGCAACAAGGCCGAGGCCCCTCTGTCCGGACCGGGTGCCCAGTCCTCCGCACCCCGGGTGCCCGGACCTCTCCGTATGCCTGTGTGCATGTTATGGGTTTTGACCCTTGTACCCCTCTCTTGCCCCCAATTCGTCCGTAGACTATATATACCCCTTCCCTAGCTCATTTAGAGGAGAGCAAATTATTTGATAGACATTTGTGAGCTTTGCTCCATGGATCCACTCCACTAGGAGATCAAGACCTCCACTTGGAGTGACCAACATCAAGACCTCCTCCTTGGGGAAGTATCCCCATCATAGGATCATCAAGCCCTCATATCCTTCATAGGATTTGGGATGAACTCTACCATGTATCTTGTTTCCCTTTGATTGTTCATGTACCTTGTGGATCTTGTGTGTTTGTTGGTCTAGTGGATGTGTGATTTGGACTTGTTCTTGAGTGTTCCTCTTGTTTTCCCTCTTGTGTTCATCTTGTTCTTGGGGATTCCCCCTCCAATTCGTGAAAGATCTTCACCTAGGGTTCCACCCTACAGCATCTTGGTATCATGAGCCACGTTGATCACAAAATTGGAGCCTCCCCTCTTTGTTTTCTAGCCTAATTTTGTGTGTTCTTCCCCAATTTCGAAAATTCCCCACCAAAAATAGCCCCAATTTTTTTCGTGATTTGTTGGTTTGTTGAGATTTTGTTGGATTTGATCCATGGATTTGCTTGGTTTCAAGTGGATCTAGCCTTCCCCCCATCCATCTCCACCTTTCCCTCCACGAAATCCACCAATTTTTTTGCACTTTCCCACGAATTTCCGCCCAAATCCGTCAACCCTGGGCACCCGGACCTCAAACCTCGGGCACCCGGACCCCCCCGTGCAACCTCGCTGACCCCCCCGGGTGCCCGCACCCTGATCCCCGGGCACCCGCACCCCCGGGCTGTTTGCCCCTGCCCACCCGGGCACCCGCACCTCCCACCCCCGGGTGCCCGCACCCCCCCAAAACAGCCCAACACCACTCACCGTTTCGGCCATAACCTTCGCTCCCGGAGTCCAATTTTGACGTTCTTTAGCTCGTTGAGTAGCTATTGACATCCCCCATCCATCTAGGTAGGTTCCAACATCATTTGACTCCACCAAAAATTTGGCATTTTGGCATCTTTGCATAGGCCATCCACCATATCATCCGCAAAACTACCATAGCTTTCCACAACCTAACCCATTTTCGATCCATATAGCATTTGTGGTTGCTTGAGTGGTGACTTGAGTCTCCTAAGGTGTTTCGGCTACTTAGGGACGGTTTCTTCATCATCAACTGATGAGGACATCAATACCATTGTTACACCCACAGCCCCTACTGCTACATATACTGGACCAATTACTAGAGCTCGCGCACGCCAATTAAATTATCAAGTACTTTCGTTTCTTGGTAATGATTCTAATGTTCATGAGAATATGATGCTGCCTAAATTGGATACATTTGTTTTGCTTACAAATGAAGGGCCTAGCTTGGAGAAGGATGGACATTGGAGCAAGAGCAAGCATGGAGATGATGCCATGCGCAAGGGGAACCAGAACGGAGTTACAAGTGATGATTTCAGGACTTTGAAGCCACCATAAGAGTGCATGAAGCCTTGGACGAAATATACAAGATGCCACTTCATAAATTTCGTCCAGAGGCTATTATAGGTGCTGCGTCACCTTATTATTGGGCCAGGCCCATGTAATTTCAAAATACATAAGTATAGGCTATTTTTAGAGTCCGTATGTGTGGGGAAACAAGAGATAGGGTTGATTTCGGACCCCTCCACCAAGGGCCACGAAATTCCCCCCCTCTTCCTCCATATATACAGCCCTTAGGGCGCCGTTTAGACTTTGGGTTTTGTTTAGATTAAAAGTTCGCCATAGCTGCAACTTCGCGTACTTCATTTGTGTTCAACGACCAGACAAAGGCGTCACAGAACCCCACCTTGATCAATAAAGCTTTCATCTTATATTCGCAATATCCAGATTGCAATCTCAGTTTCTTGCTTGTTCTTCGTTTGCTCGCAGGAAACAGACCCTCGTGGTCAGGTTGATCGTGCTCCGGCGTGGTCAATAACCTCTCGGAGTTGGTTTGGCGATTGCTAAGGCGCGATGTCCTCGCACGTTCGTAGTCGGATCGTCAAAGTCGACTTCCACCAAAGCGAAATCCATCATCTCATCGAAAGACGGGACACCTTTGCCTCTATCAAGCGGTATCAGATTTCCAGGTTGCTCGGTGAGATTTTTCAATTTTTCGTTGTTTAGATCGAGTCTGTTCTTCATACCTATAGTCCACGAAAAAGCCACAAAAAAAAATTAGGGTTAGTTCATCATATCCGAACCAATCTGAGCCTTTGCATAATCTTTTTAGGGTTTTGCTTTGTTGAATTTGCGGTTGCATCGTCGGTCTAGTTGCTGGTCTTAGAGTCTAGTCTTTTAGAGTTTCGAGTTCTAGTCATAAGTTGTCACGCCGCCGCCGCACCATCATCATCGCCCCTGCCATCTACCACCACCGCTCCGAATCCGTATCTATATACCACCACCAATCCGTGTCCATATACCACCACCGATCCATATCCATATACTAGCACCGCTACCACCACCGCTGCCATATACCACAACCATATATCCACCACCAATCCGAGTTCCTTGCTTATTAGGTTTGTTTTCGGGATCCATCTAGTTTCCGGTTCGTGTTTCCTTGCCGGAGTAGGTTTCGGAAAAAAAATCCAGAATGTGCTTTTCCCTTGTTTACGTGCAGCGCCGTGATTTTGTTAGTGTTCTAGGCTCGCGTCTCTAGCATGGTCTAGCCTAGGACCAGCACAGTACCGTCGTTGAGCGTTTATTCAACTTTGCATCTCTGAATTGATTATTGTTGACCCTTTTTGCTACCATATTATAAGCCTTCCCAGCTCCACATACATCTACGTCGTGCGTTGGACTCTCCCTGGTAATCGCTCTATCCAAGCTTTGAGAGTTTTGACTACAACGGTTGCCGATCACCGCCTGCTGCTGGGTAAGAACTAGTAAGAATTTGAGATTTGCTTGACGGGTTTGTGATACACCACCACCACTTCTTAGTACTCTGTAGGATCATATTCTTCTGTGTTTCTATTTGCTGCTAACCATGGTAGGATCACAAGCCGATGAGACTGATTGGGAGAACCTGACGAACAAACAGCTACATGATAAATTTCAGCAACTGATGAGTGGACAGGTGCAAGATGTGCTAAACAGATTTGACGAGGCCATGGAGAAGATAGATGGCATTGAGAAGACATTTGAAACAAAGCTTGATAGCAAGTTTGATGAATTGCTCGCGCATTTTCCACAACCACCGCCGGCTGCACCTATCGCACCTCTCCAACGACAACAACTACGGCCCCTTCCAAATCAGTATGGACGAGCTCAGCGTGTTCCTATTGAGCTAGGACAAAATTCTGGTGCCGCTACTACTGCTGTTGGTGCTTCTTTGGCTCCTGCTACTACTACTGCTGGTACCGAGGAGGATGATTATGTGGGAGATTACGAGGATGAGGTTGATCAACATCAGAACTACGTGCAACCACCAGCACCACAACCACCAGGTCGTCCACATGCAAATAATGGCAATGTTAGGGCTCCCCCTCAGGTACGAGATCATGACCATCTCCCTAAACTGAAATTGAATATTCCACCATTTGAGGGTAGATATGTTCCTGATATATATCTTACTTGGGAGTTAGAAACTGAACAACGATTTACATGTTTACAATATCCTGAGGAGAGACGTGTTCCTGCTGCTGTTTGTGCTTTCACTAGCTTTGCATGTGTTTGGTGGTCTGAACATTGTAGATTATATCCTGTTCCAGCTACTTGGGCTGCTTTGAAAACTGCTATGCGTACTCGTTGGGTTCCACCATATTATCAACGTGAATTACTTCAAAAATTGCAGCGCTTAAGACAAGGAAAAAATTCTGTAGAAGAATATTATCAGGAATTACAAACTGGCTTGATTAGATGTGGTATTGTTGAGGAGAATGAAGCTATGCTTGCACGTTTTCTGGGTGGATTAAATAGAGATATTCAGACCATTCTAGACTATAAGGATTATAATAATATCACTCGTTTATTCCATCTTGCTTGTAAAGCTGAACGTGAAGTGCAGGATCGACAGGCATTGGTGCGCACTAACTTTTCTGCAGGTCGACCTTCATCATGGACACCACGTGCATCATCTACTTCCACTGCACCATCACCTCCTTTAGGTGCCACCTCCAACCGTGATACAAGAAAGCAGGCACAACCACCACTATCTGCCAAGAGCACACCTGCCGGGCCTGCACAGAGCTCTTCTTCTTCCATGGCGTCAACAGGGCACACAAGTGATATTATTTGTCTTCGTTGTAAGGGTAGAGGACATTTTGCGAGAGAATGCAAATCTCAGCGTGTGATGATTGCTACTGAGGATGGTGGATATGAGTCCGCTAGTGACTATGATGAGGAGACTTTGGCTCTTATTACACATGAAGAACATGGTGGAGATGATTCTGATCATGAGACGCAATACATGGCTCCTGAAGATGCTGACAGGTATGAATGTTTAGTTGCTCAACGTGTTTTGAGTGTGCAGGTCACACAAGCTGAGCAAAATCAGAGGCACAATTTGTTCCATACCAAGGGAGTTGTGAAGGAACGTTCTGTGCGCGTCATCATAGACGGAGGGAGCTGCAACAACTTGGCTAGCATGGAGATGGTGGAGAAGCTTTCTCTCACCACAAGACCACATCCACATCCTTACTACATCCAATGGTTCAACAACAGCGGCAAGGTTAAGGTAACACGTACTGTTCGTGTGCATTTTAGTATCTCTACATATGCTGATTATGTTGATTGTGATGTGGTACCTATGCAAGCATGTTCCTTATTACTTGGTAGACCATGGCAATTTGATAAAAATGCTGTACACCATGGTAGAAACAATCATTATACTCTTGTTCATAAGGATAAAAATATTACTTTGCTTCCTATGACTCCTGATTCTATTTTGAAAGATGATATTAATAGAGCTAATAAAGCAAAACAGGAGAAGAATAAGAGTGAAAATCAGATTGTGGCAAAAGAATTTGAGCAACAAATGAAGCCTAACAATAAACCATCTAGTGTTGTTTCTGAAATTAAATTGAAAAGTGCATGTTTATTTGCCACCAAATCTGATATTGATGAGCTAGATTTCAGCAAATCTGTTTGCTATGCTTTTGTGTGCAAAGAGGCATTATTTTCATTCGAGGACGTGCCTTCCTCTTTGCCCCCTGCTGTCACTAACATTATGCAGGAGTTCGCTGACGTCTTTCCACAAGACGTGCCACCGGGATTACCACCCATTCGAGGGATTGACCATCAAATTGACTTAATTCCCGGTGCATCGCTACCCAACCGTGCACCATACCGTACCAATCCAGAGGAGACGAAGGAGATTATGCGTCAAGTACAGGAGCTACTCGACAAAGGTTATATACGCGAATCTCTTAGTCCTTGTGCTGTTCCTATTATACTAGTGCCTAAAAAGGATGGTACGTCACGTATGTGTGTTGATTGTAGAGGCATTAATAATATTACTATTCGTTATCGTCATCCTATTCCTAGGCTAGATGATATGCTTGATGAATTGAGTAGCTCTACAATATTCTCCAAAGTTGATTTGCGTAGTGGATACCATCAAATTCGTATGAAATTGGGTGATGAATGGAAAACAGCATTTAAAACTAAGTTTGGTTTATATGAGTGGTTAGTCATGCCGTTTGGGTTAACTAATGCACCTAGTACTTTCATGAGATTAATGAACGAAGTTTTACGTGCTTTCATTGGACGATTTGTGGTAGTCTATTTTGATGATATTCTGATTTATAGCAAATCTTTGGAAGAACATTTGGAACATTTACGTGCTGTTTTTATTGCTCTACGTGATGCACGTTTGTTTGGTAACATTGGGAAGTGCACCTTTTGCACCGACCGAGTATCTTTTCTTGGCTATGTTGTTACTCCACAGGGAATTGAAGTTGATAAAGCCAAGATTGAAGCTATTGAGAGTTGGTCGCAGCCCAAAACGGTCACACAAGTGAGGAGTTTTCTTGGCCTCGCTGGATTCTATAGGCGTTTTGTGAGAGATTTCAGCACCATTGATGCACCTCTCAATGAGCTTACAAAGAAAGATGTGCCTTTTATTTGGGGTACCGCACAGGAAGTAGCCTTCACGGTATTGAAAGATAAGTTGACACATGCTCCTTTACTCCAACTTCCTGATTTTAATAAGACTTTTGAGCTTGAATGTGATGCTAGTGGAATTGGATTAGGAGGTGTGTTATTACAAGATGGCAAACCTTTGCATACTTTTCTGAAAAATTGATTGGGCCTAGTCTGAATTATTCTACTTATGATAAAGAATTATATGCTCTTGTTCGGACTTTAGAAACATGGCAACATTATTTATGGCCCAAAGAATTTGTTATACATTCTGATCATGAATCTTTGAAACATATTAAAAGTCAAGCTAAACTGAATCGTAGACATGCTAAATGGGTTGAATTCATTGAGACTTTCCCTTATGTCATTAAACACAAGAAGGGAAAAGAAAATGTTATTGCTGATGCATTATCTCGTCGCTATACTATGCTTTCACAACTTGACTTCAAAATATTTGGTTTGGAGACCATCAAAGATCAATATGTGCATGATGCTGATTTTAAAGATGTAATGCAGAATTGTAAAGAAGGAAGAATGTGGAACAAGTTTGTCGTTAACGATGGATTTGTGTTTCGTGCTAACAAGCTATGCATTCCAGCTAGCTCCGTTCGTCTTTTGTTGTTGCAGGAGGCGCATGGAGGAGGATTAATGGGACACTTTGGCGTGAAGAAGACGGAGGACGTACTTGCTACACATTTCTTTTGGCCAAAGATGAGACGGGATGTTGAGCGTTTTATTGCTCGCTGCACTACATGTCAAAAAGCTAAGTCACGAATCAATCCTCATGGTTTATATATGCCTTTGCCTGTACCTAGTGTTCCTTGGGAGGATATATCTATCGACTTTGTTTTAGGTTTACCTCGAACAAAGAAGGGGAGGGATAGCATATTTGTTGTCGTGGATAGATTCTCGAAAATGGCACACTTTATACCATGTCATAAAAGCGATGATGCTGTTAATGTTGCTGATTTGTTCTTTCGTGAAATTATTCGCTTGCATGGTGTGCCAAATACTATAGTTTCAGATCGTGATACTAAATTTATTAGCCACTTTTGGAGATGTTTATGGGCTAAGTTGGGGACTAAACTGCTTTTTAGTACTACTTGTCACCCCCAAACTGATGGACAAACTGAAGTAGTCAATAGAACATTGTCTACTATGCTTAGGGCTGTTTTGAAGAATAATAAGAAAATGTGGGAGGAATGCTTGCCTCATATTGAATTTGCTTATAATCGTTCATTGCATTCTACTACTAAGATGTGCCCTTTTGAAGTTGTGTATGGTTTCCTACCTCGTGCACCTATTGATTTGTTGCCTCTTCCATCTTCGGAGAAGGTTAATTTTGATGCTAAAGAACGTGCTGAATTGATTTTAAAAATGCATGAGTTAACTAAGGAAAACATTGAGCGTATGAATGCTAAATATAAACTTGCTGGAGATAAGGGTAGAAAACATGTTGTGTTTGCACCTGGAGATCTTGTTTGGTTACATTTGCGTAAGGATAGATTTCCTGATTTGCGCAAATCAAAGCTAATGCCACGTGCTGCTGGTCCCTTTAAGGTGTTGGAGAAAGTAAATGATAATGCATATAAACTTGAGCTGCCTGCAGATTTTGGGGTTAGTCCCACTTTTAACATTGCAGATTTGAAGCCTTATTTGGGTGAGGAAGATGAGCTTTCGTCGAGGACGACTTCATTTCAAGAAGGGGAGGATGATGAGGACATCAATACCATTGTTACACCCACAGCCCCTACTGCTACATATACTGGACCAATTACTAGAGCTCGCGCACGCCAATTAAATTATCAGGTACTTTCGTTTCTTGGTAATGATTCTAATGTTCATGAGAATATGATGCTGCCTAAATTGGATACATTTGTTTTGCTTACAAATGAAGGGCCTAGCTTGGAGAAGGATGAACATTGGAGCAAGAACAAGCATGGAGATGATGCCATGCGCAAGGGGAACAAGAACGGAGTTACAAGTGATGATTTCAGGACTTTGAAGCCACCATAATGGGTGCATGAAGCCTTGGACGAAATATACAAGATGCCACTTCATAAATTTCGTCCCGAGGCTATTATAGGTGCTGCGTCACCTTTTTATTGGGCCAGGCCCATGTAATTTCGAAATACATAAGTATAGGCTATTTTTAGAGTCCGTATGTGTGGGGAAACAAGAGATAGGGTTGATTTCGGACCCCTCCACCAAGGGCCACGAAATTCCCCCTCTCTTCCTCCATATATACAGCCCTTAGGGCACCGTTTAGACTTTGGGTTTTGTTTAGATTAAAAGTTCGCCATAGCTGCAACTTCGCGTACTTCGTTTGTGTTCAACGACCAGACAAAGGCGTCACAGAACCCCACCTTGATCAATAAAGCTTTCATCTTATATTCGCAATATCCAGATTGCAATCTTAGTTTCTTGCTTGTTCTTCGTTTGCTCGCAGGAAACAGACCCTCGTGGTCAGGTTGATCGTGCTCCGGCGTGGTCAATAACCTCTCGGAGTTGGTTTAGCGATTGCTAAGGCGCGACGTCCTCGCACGTTCGTAGTCGGATCGTCAAAGTCGACTTCCACCAAAGCGATATCCATCATCTCATCGAAAGACGGGACACCTTTGCCTCTATCACCTTGTACGACCTAGATTTAGTTTTAGGCTGCCTTGGGACGTCCTCCCACCTCCTTGGCCGCCACCCCTTGCTCCTATATAAGTAGATCCATCTAGTAGCTTTTCCTTGGGTTTTGTTTAGATTAAAAGTTCGCCATAGCTGCAACTTCGCGTACTTCGTTTGTGTTCAACGACCAGACAAAGGCGTCACAGAACCCCACCTTGATCAATAAAGCTTTCATCTTATATTCGCAATATCCAGATTGCAATCTTAGTTTCTTGCTTGTTCTTCGTTTGCTCGCAGGAAACAGACCCTCGTGGTCAGGTTGATCGTGCTCCGGCGTGGTCAATAACCTCTCGGAGTTGGTTTAGCGATTGCTAAGGCGCGACGTCCTCGCACGTTCGTAGTCGGATCGTTAATGTCGACTTCCACCAAAGCGATATCCATCATCTCATCGAAAGACGGGACACCTTTGCCTCTATCAACAATCCTCTTGACTTGTCATATGCTAGACATGAGATCAAAAATATGTCATATTTGCAATCTCATCTTAGTGACTATGCATATGCCATTAAAATTAATCCAATTTGTACATATGGCATAGATGACAAGCCCATGGTTATTGGCATTTGTTTTTCTTGTGATGATATTGATATGCTTCATTTGCATCATTTATCTCATATGCCATGCCATGACCACCTAGCTTCGTATATGCATTGCTGTGGATGTTCTCCATTTTCTCCATATGATGTTTCCGCTATTGCTCATGAGGAGACCCCCATAGTTTCTCATCCATATTAGGAGATTTTGATTCATCCTATCCATTGCATGATCCCAATAATTGTGTGCACAATATGCTTCCCATGAATAAACATGCTATTGATGTGCCATATACTTCTATGCTAAATTTGCATTCCCATCGTGTCATACACAATAACTATTCTTTCATGATGGATGACATGTTCTTATACCATGCATCAAATTTCTTTGAGCGATGCTTATCTTGTGCTAACTCACATGTGCACATACACATCATGATGGATGATGTGTACATTTACCACGCACACAATTTCTTTGGTTTGTGTTTCTTTTGTGTAGGTACCCATGAATACTTGTCAACCTCACAATCCCATGAGTTGACAAAACGAGCTCTAGAGATCAACGATGACTTGGGACCACATGGATTGCCTTTCCCACCGCTCTCTTCGCACAAAGACTTCGTGCATTTCTTCTTCATGGCTCTCACATGGTTATGGGTTATCGTCCATTACATATTATATGCCCATCTTGCCATGTTCACTTTGCATGATATGCTCATTCCTATACCTTTGCCATGCATTTGTGACCCATGCTTTGCATTACACATGATGATTGACTCTAGTACTTGTATGTGTATTTGCAAGCTTGGTTGAGATATTACTTGTTATTACCATGTTTGCTATGTGCTCCGTTCCTACGGTGATACTATGATCTTGCTTTGTGCTCGTGCTTGCGATATGTCATGTGCATTGCCTATATCTCTTATTTACTCACATGACATGATTCCCATGATTTCCTCTAGTGTGTTGCATCTTCGCTCCACTAGTTTGCACGACTTGATTTATATGCTTGCTCATGTTGCATCCAATTCTTGGATTACTTGCTCCTATCTTATGTTTGGTTGCAACATTGACATTACTTCACATATGCCATGTCCCATTGCTTGTCACATGATTGATTTGATTGTCTCACACATGATGAACAATTGCTATATCATTTGTGTTGAGTGCCACACTTTCTTCACTACACCATATGCACATTATGCTTGGATTGTCTTGAACTTGCATGTGTTTAGACATATCATTTTCTTTGGTGTTGTGGATGATTCTTATGCATACCATAGACCATTTATCGAGCACTTTATGCATGCTTGCTATGATCATGAGGTTGATGCTTGTTCTCTTGTCAACCGTTTTAGCATCTTTACCTCACATTTACATGCTTGTTTCCATGATGTCCTTGATTGTGCTCAAGTTACATGCTTACATGCCATGCCACACTCCCTTGTCACACCATATGCTATGCTTGATGACAACACTTGTTGGGTGAATCACCTCTTGAATGCTTGGTTCTGCTTTAATGCCAACCACATTTGTTTTTCCAAGTGCTTGTTATCTTTGCTCCTTTTGAAGGGATTACAAGACGGTGCGACATTGGAGAGTGCCCACTTCGAGCTTCAACATGATGAATACTTGGTGGTTGTCAACTTCTCCATGGCGACGCCCTCTCTTTCCCATGGTGATGAAGATCACGATCCGTGGACGGATCTCTTCCAAGGGGGGGGGGGTAGATGATGCGGAGCATCCCTCGCTCATCCTCATGGACTCTACTACAACTCGTCAAGCACCTCGAGGACCAATGACAAGAGCTGGCGCACGCACCGTCGAAACTGAGGTGAACTCTTTCCTCTTTGAGTTTCATATGGATTCACATGAGAGGCGGATTCTACCTCATATGGAAACATTGTGCATGCTTAGGTACTTCGGAGATCGTCACGAGGAAGCACGGAGGGATCACCAAGTTCACCGGAGACCTACGAAGGAGGAGAAGGAAGAAGGAAACGCAAAGTCGTGGAGGCTCGGGACACCCCGGGTGCCCGGACCCTTATGCCTCCGGGTGCCCGGCCTCCGGCTGGAGATGGCCCTGGTCGCCCCGGGTGCCCGGCTAGGAGACCCCCGGGTGCCCGGCCTCCCAGCCTGGGAGCTGCACCGCCGCCCTGGGTGCCTGGGCCGCTACCCCCGGGTGCCCGGCCTTTCCCCTCCGGGCGCTGGAGATGCCCCCACCCTAGGTGCCCTGGCCTCCACTCCCCGGGTGCCCGGCCCAGCAGCCTGGGCGCTGCCCCTCCACCTCGGGTGCCCGGGCCGCCACCCCCGGGTGCCCGGCCTGCTCCTGGCCGCTGGCCCAGCCGGCACCGGGTGCCCGGGCCCTCAGCCCCCGGGTGCCCGGCCCCAACAGCAACAAGGCCGAGGCCCCTCTGTCCGGACCGGGTGCCCGGTCCTCCGCACCCCGGGTGCCCGGACCTCTCTGTATGCCTGCATGCATGTTATGGGTTTTGACCCTTGTACCCCTCTCTTGCCCCCAATTCGTCCCTAGACTATATATACCCCTTCCCTAGCTCATTTAGAGGAGAGCAAAGTATTTGATAGACATTTGTGAGCTTTGCTCCATGGATCCACTCCACTAGGAGATCAAGACCTCCTGTTGGAGTGACCAACATCAAGACCTCCTCCTTGGGGAAGGATCCCCATCATAGGATCATCAAGCCATCATCTCCTTCATAGGATTTGGGATGAACTCTACCATGTATCTTGTTTCCCTTTGATTGTTGATGTACCTTGTGGATCTTGTGTGTTTGTTGGTCTAGTGGATGTGTGATTTGGACTTGTTCTTGAGTGTTCCTCTTGTTTCCCTCTTGTGTTCATCTTGTTCTTGGGGATCCCCCCTCCAATTCATGAAAGATCTTCACCTAGGGTTCCACCCTACAACAAAAGCTCACATAGATCTCATCTAATACTTTGCTAACCCTAAACATGGTCCTTGGTACGGAATATATAGCCTTGGGGTCGAACGAGATAAAGAGGAGCCGAAGATGCAATCTCAGCCGGCCATCCTGGGAGGCCCGTGCGCACGGGGTAAGTTGGACCCGTGCGCACGGGGGTCCTGTGGGCACGGTACAAGCCCGTGCGCACGGGGTGCTCCAGCGTCAGTTTCTTGTGTAGTCCATGGGCACGGGGTTTCGGGCGGCCCGTGCGCACGGGGTCGCCTGGAGCCTCATGTGCTGCTACTGTTGTCCTTCTTCTTGGTTCGCACGTCCTTGGGGTGGTCCTCCTTCTCCTTGGTGATGCTCCTGAGCTTCTTGGTGATGTTCCTCTTCATACCTAAGGAGGCATAGCATATTTTGGTGAGGTAGTAAACATGTTCCGTTCGTGTCCATATGCAAGTCTAGTAGGAAGGAATTCACCTCGGTTTCCAAAGCACGTGCTCTAGCTCTTGTCATGGGTCCTTGTGGGGTTGGATGTGTCGGTGCAGAGTCCATGGGGATGATGGAAGGATGCTCTGCATCACTAACCCTGTTGTACTTAACATGCCTATCCATGTGCTTACGCAGGGCCATAACGGGCGATGTTGTTGTTTGCCGTCGAGGTTAGCTGCATCCCATGTCTTACAGTATTTTACATCATTTGTGCAATTGCAGTTTGGCCTCTAACATTTACTTGCTACTTGTAGGTACACATATCGGGGGCACTGATCCACGCTTTACCCGGAGGAAGAGCTTGCCTCCGTCGCCGCTAACTTTGTGCGGGCTCTGGCGAAGATGAAGTGCCCGAGCAACTACCTCTCAGGACTTACCAAGTATGAATTCACCAGTTTAATCTTACCAATACCAGTTGCAATTAATGGTTATGTTTTATACGGTCGATGTCTTAAGCATCTTGTATTAAACATGCCTCACATGTTTTAGCTATTTTCCCTACCTTTTTATAGACAACTGGGCCATTATCTGCTCTGGCAGCACCTACCCTATGATGTTTAACTCTGCCAATTGCATTTTATCAGTACCGGTTTCAATGGCCATTAAGTCTATTGCAATTAACAGTTGTATCCATTTTTAAACAGTTGCATTTCAATGGCTACAAACTTACAAAACATGAATTAGGATGCTGTTAATACTATTGCAATTAACAGTTCTATCCGTTTTTTAATCCGTCCCTTTGCTACCGTGCTACTCTTTCGCAACGAAGATATCCCTAGACATGCTGCCGTTTTATTACCATTTGCTATTTTTTGTGGATGTCAACCTTGTTGTAGTTAACATTGGATTTCCATGTACTTACACATGGCTACATTGGGGGATGCTGTTGTTTGCCGTCGAGGTTAGCTGCATCCCATGTCTTATACACCATCTATTCCTAAATTTAAGTATTTTTAGAGATTCCAATATAGACTACATAAGGAGCAAAATGAGTGAATCTAGATTCTAATCTAAACTATATCTATAATTCTATATACATCCATATGTAGTTCATATTGAAATCTCTAAAATACTTGTACTTAGGAATGTAGGTAGTTGTATTTTACATCATTTGTGCAATCTCATTTAGCTTCTAACATTTACTGGTTTCTTGTAGGTACATATATGAGCGGTACTGATCCACTTGCGTATGGGGCAATGAGATATTCATGAACAAGCGTCAAGTGAGGAAACTAGGAAAGATTGTTAGGTGAAATAAACGGGTGATGGGAATTAAGCTCTTTATTTACACTTTGTCAAAGACATCAGTGAACTTTATGATGGTAAGTAATATGTTGCCTTTTCCCCCCTACCCACAAAAAGTTACTCTATTAGACCTCATGATCTGATATTTTTCTTTTTTCAGTGGTTTCCGAAGCTATTTACTGATGATTACCTTGCAAACTACATGACCGGAGTGGAGGCAACTAAGATTAAAGTATATAATTCATGCTACCATGATAATGCTCCAAAAGTCTTCCCGAAGGCGGTGAAGGATGAGCGGGCGATCGTCACAAGGGGTTGGACAAAAGTTGTGATGAGGACATGACTACCTTGGATATGACCAAAAATATTGCATATATGCATATTTGTCAGGTGATTTCTACTGCAAACTATTCAATAATCTATTTATGTTATCCAGAACAAAAATACTTCACACACTTTTGTGTTTTGTCTAATTGCAGGTGTATGGGACATTTGTACAATCCACATATGAAGATAAGGAAGAAAGAGATGTTTATTTGCTGTCCAAAAAGTTCTCTCACGTCACTTTTGGCCCAAGAGAAGATAGAGTCCAAGTCTCTCACGTTCTGGATTCAGATTCGGACTGCACAGACGTACCTGACTCAAAACGCACACAAGTTTTTCATACGGACTCCGAATTGGGTGATTCTTTTTTTGTTGGAAACTAGATTTCGTGCACTTTCCAACCCAATTGGAATCACCTTCAAATTCGTCCGGAGCGTTGAGTTGTGGACGAAACAATCTGATGCTGCAGCAGAATCCGAGTCAAACTACAACTCCAAAGGTGTTACATCACCTCCACTTGGGCCCATTGGCCTTGTACGACCTAGATTTAGTTTTAGGCTGCCTTGGGATGTCCTCCCACCTCCTTGGCCGCCACCCCTTGCTCCTATATAAGTAGATCCATCTAGTAGCTTTTGCTTGGGATTTGTTTAGTTAAAAGTTAGCCATTGCAACTTCGTGTACTTCGTTTGTGTCCAACGACCAGACCAAGACCGCTTACGGATCCCCACCTTTATCAATACTTCATATATACTCGCAATATTCAGATCGCTTTTATCATATTCTTGCTTGTTCTTTGATTGCTTGCAGGAATAGACCTTCGTGGTCAGGTTGATTGTGCTCTGGTGTGGTCAATAGCCTATCGGAGTTGGTTTAGCGATTGCTAAGGCGCAATGTCGTGCACGTTTGTAGTCGGATCGTCAAAGTCATCTTCACCAAATCGATAGTTATCATCTCATCGAAAGATCGGGACACCCCCGCCTCTATCAAGTGGTATCAGTTTTCAGGTTGCTCGGTGAGAATTTCCAGTTTTCCTAGATTAGATTTATTTTCTTACCTATTGTCCAAGAAAAGCCACAAAAAAGAGTTAGATCTATTCATCCTTGGTCCAAGCCAGTCTGAGCCTTTGCACTTTTCTTTTCATTGCTTGCATAGTTGAATTATCGGTTGCATCGTCGTGTCGAGTTGCTGGTCTTAGTGTCTAGTTCGTTTAGAGTTTCGAGTTCTGTTGACATTAGTCACGCCACCGCTGCATCATTATCTCTTCCGCTGTCCACCACCCATCCATCAATTTCCACCACGTGCTACCCACCATTCATTGTCATAATAATAGTTGAGATCGTTCACATCTTCGCTTGATCCAATCTGCGTCTTATCTAGTTTGTTTTGGAAAGAGGGAGAAAAAAAGAGAGAAAAAAACGAGAAGAAAAGAGAAAAAAAGTCAGAGAAAAAAAAGAGAAAAAAAATCAAAAAAATCGGCACAAACTTTTTCAGAGGAAAGTTGGAGACGAAGTTGTTGTATATCCTGCTTGGCAGTTGTTTTTTATCATTATCTTCACTGCTGTTGTGATCTTCACTTATATCTTGCTGTCAAGAGCTACTTACTATCCTTCATTGATGCTAGTTGTGCTACGCCGTGACCTCATTAGTGTTCTAGACTTGCGTCTCTAGTCCGGTCTAGCCTAGGACCAGCACAGTACCGTCGTTGAGCGTTTATTCAACATTGCATCTTTGAATTGATCATTGCTAATCTTTTGCTACCATATATAGCCAACCCAGCTCTACATATTTCTACACCGTGTATACGTACGCTCCCCTGGCAATCGCTTTACTCAATATTCGGAGTTACTTGACACCGCTGGTTGCCGATCACCGCCTGCTGCATGGTAAGAACTTGTAAGACATTGATATTTGCTTTACTGTGAGCGTTTTACCACCACATCCTAGTAGTTATAGGAACATTATTTTTGGGTTTTGTTTCTTGTTCTACTAATCATGATAGGATCCAGAGTCAATTCATGGGCTTTGTCGATCGCGGGAGACGTGCCACCACCTTTGCAAATACCACAACCGTCACGAGAGGTGCACAAACATCCAAATGCACATGATCAGGTTAATGTATCTATACCACCATTTAATGGCCGTTTTAAACCTGCTTTATATATTGAATGGGAGTTCGACATAAAAAATATATTTGCTTCCCATAATTTCGATGAACATAAAAAAGTTAAGGTTGCGGTTGGTTCTTTCACTGGTTATGCTTTGGTTTGGTGGAGTGAATATTGTCGGTTACACCCTGATTATATACCTACTACTTGGGATGATTTGAAACTTGCCATGCGACATACTTTCGTCCCTGCTTATTATACTCGTGACATGATTAAGAAGTTGCAACACTTAAAACAAGGTAGTGAAACTGTAATAAAATATTATAATGATTTACAAACTACCTTGTTGCATTCCTCTTTAGAAGAAAGTGAAGATGATTTTATGGATAGATTTTGGGGAGGATTAAACCGTGATATTAAGAGATACTAATTCATGAAGAGTGTTATCCTATGGACCATTTGTTTCATCTTGCTTGCAAAGCTGAACAGGAAATAAAACGACGTGTTGGCCACGAGGAGAACAAGCGCATGGTGCACATTCCAAGAGTTGATATGATTGTTCCTTCAACTACTAGGCATACTATGACAACCACATCCGTTGTTGTGAGGACTACATCACCTCCACCATGTGACACATCGCCCCCGAGAGTGGCTACATCATCTGAGTTGATCATAAGAGGTAATGACAAAGGTACTGATCTTCCATCTCTACATGAGAATGATGAATGCCTTGTCAATTTGAATGCACCATCTGATGAGCTACCCACTACTTTGATCACACCACCTATTTTAGAGGACTACGTTGATAATTTGACTTTGCCATGTGATCAAACAACTGAAATACCAACAATTTTGAGTGCACCCATTGAATTAACTATTGATGCAAAAGAACCAATGTTTAATCATTTTGATATGACCTCTAATCTTGGTGATGATTCTGTGTTGAATGACTTATTGCATGTTTGCTTATTTAAGCATGTTGTAGCATGTAAATTTGATGCAAGTAAGGTTTATTCACCAATGTTGGGATGGTTTAATGATGAACATTGTCAATCTTTTGAAATGAATAAGAGCTTCACTTATATGTGCAAACTGAGTTGCAATATTTTCATGCCTTCTACTTCTTGTGCTAATTTTTTGGCTTTAGATTTTATGAACTATGCAAGTTACTCATCTATTCATGTGTCATATATGCAAAAATCAAGGGAAGTAAAAATGGATGACATATACATATACAACATGTACACCTTGTCTCTTTTGTTAGCCACATTTCAGATTAAGCAACGCCGAGGACGGTTTTATTTTCAAGAAGGGGAGGATGATGAGGACATGACTACCTTGGATATGACCAAAAATATTGCATATATGCATATTTGTCAGGTGATTTCTAGTGCAAACTATTCAATAATCTATTTATGTTATCCAGAACAAAAATACTTCACACACTTTTGTGTTTTGTCTAATTGCAGGTGTATGGGACATTTGTACAATCCACATATGAAGATAAGGAAGAAAGAGATGTTTATTTGCTGTCCAAAAAGTTCTCTCACGTCACTTTTGGCCCAAGAGAAGATAGAGTCCAAGTCTCTCACGTTCTGGATTCAGATTCGGACTGCACAGATGTACCTGACTCAAAACGCACACAAGTTTTTCATACGGACTCCGAATTGGGTGATTCTTTTTTTGTTGGAAACTAGATTTCGTGCACTTTCCAACCCAATTGGAATCACCTTCAAATTCGTCCGGAGCGTTGAGTTGTGGACGAAACAATCTGATGCTGCAGCAGAATCCGAGTCAAACTACAACTCCAAAGGTGTTACATCACCTCCACTTGGGCCCATTGGCCTTGTACGACCTAGATTTAGTTTTAGGCTGCCTTGGGATGTCCTCCCACCTCCTTGGCCGCCACCCCTTGCTCCTATATAAGTAGATCCATCTAGTAGCTTTTGCTTGGGATTTGTTTAGTTAAAAGTTAGCCATTGCAACTTCGTGTACTTCGTTTGTGTCCAACGACCAGACCAAGACCGCTTACGGATCCCCACCTTTATCAATACTTCATATATACTCGCAATATTCAGATCGCTTTTATCATATTCTTGCTTGTTCTTTGATTGCTTGCAGGAATAGACCTTCGTGGTCAGGTTGATTGTGCTCTGGTGTGGTCAATAACCTATCGGAGTTGGTTTAGCGATTGCTAAGGCGCAATGTCGTGCACGTTTGTAGTCGGATCGTCAAAGTCATCTTCACCAAATCGATAGTTATCATCTCATCGAAAGATCGGGACACCCCCGCCTCTATCAAGTTGTTCGTGCCTATGGCATGCAGGAAGGCACATTATGGGCATTCCACTTCTTCAACAACATCGGCAGTCAAAATGATTTACACTTGTCTCTTCATCTTCACCGCCTGTAAATATTCCTGTAATTACCACCACCAATCCGTGTCCATATACCACCACCGATCCATATCCATATACTACCACCGCTACCACCACCGCTGCCATATACCACAACCATATATCCACCACCAATCTGAGTTAGTTGCTTATTAGGTTTGTTTTCGGGATCCATCTAGTTTCCGATTCGTGTTTCCTTGCCGGAGTAGGTTTCGGAAAAAAAATAAAAAAAAAAGAGTCCGGAAACCACGCTCCGTTTAGGCCCAAATATCAAGTTGTTCGGTGTGTAATTACTGACAATTTTATTTATGGATTCATTGTTGAACCATTGTACTGAGAATTTGAATTGCACGTTTCATATTTGAAAATTTCCAATTCGAATAATAAATTATAACCAAAAAAATTGTACAAGAGCGATAAAATAATGCACACACGGATAGAAAGAAAACAACGTGTGCGATGAAAAAAGAAAATATACGGTTTTTTCACGTGAAAAGTTTGCGATGCCCTTCGAACGCACACACGATTTTGTCTCATATGCGTGTGCGATTCATGGTAATACGGCAAACGTTTCAAACCAGTGTGCGTGTGTGATAGGAATACCAATCGCACACAGTTACGAAAATGTACACGTTGTCGTTAGTAGAGGCACCGCACACATTTTACATTCTTGAACCGTGTGCGAAAACGTACCTATCACAAACATATCGGCAGATTAAATGTTGATGTCCACCTTTTTCACACGACTGTAGTGGCCTAATCGTTTGGGATGTACATATGATGAGGACATCAATACCATTGTTACACCCACAGCCCCTACTGCTACATATACTGGACCAATTACTAGAGCTCGCGCACGCCAATTAAATTATCAGGTACTTTCGTTTCTTGGTAATGATTCTAATGTTCATGAGAATATGATGCTGCCTAAATTGGATACATTTGTTTTGCTTACAAATGAAGGGCCTAGCTTGGAGAAGGATGGACATTGGAGCAAGAGCAAGCATGGAGATGATGCCATGCGCAAGGGGAACCAGAACGGAGTTACAAGTGATGATTTCAGGACTTTGAAGCCACCATAAGAGTGCATGAAGCCTTGGACGAAATATACCAGATGCCACTTCATAAATTTCGTCCAGAGGCTATTATAGGTGCTGCGTCACCTTATTATTGGGCCAGGCCCATGTAATTTCGAAATACATAAGTATAGGCTATTTTTAGAGTCCGTATGTGTGGGGAAACAAGAGATAGGGTTGATTTCAGACCCCTCCACCAAGGGCCACGAAATTCCCCCCCTCTTCCTCCATATATACAGCCCTTAGGGCGCCGTTTAGACTTTGGGTTTTGTTTAGATTAAAAGTTCGCCATAGCTGCAACTTCGCGTACTTCGTTTGTGTTCAACGACCAGACAAAGGCGTCACAGAACCCCACCTTGATCAATAAAGCTTTCATCTTATATTCGCAATATCCAGATTGCAATCTCAGTTTCTTGCTTGTTCTTCGTTTGCTCGCAGGAAACAGACCCTCGTGGTCAGGTTGATCGTGCTCCGGCGTGGTCAATAACCTCTCGGAGTTGGTTTAGCGATTGCTAAGGCGTGACGTCCTCGCACGTTCGTAGTCGGATCGTCAAAGTCGACTTCCACCAAAGCGAAATCCATCATCTCATCGAAAGACGGGACACCTTTGCCTATATCAAGTGGTATCAGATTTCTAGGTTGCTCGGTGAGATTTTCCAGTTTTTCGTAGTTTAGATCGAGTCTGTTCTTCATACCTATAGTCCACGAAAAAGCCACAAAAAAAATTAGGGTTAGTTCATCATATCCGAACCAATCTGAGCCTTTGCATAATCTTTTTAGGGTTTTGCTTTGTTGAATTTGCGGTTGCATCGTCGGTCTAGTTGCTGGTCTTAGAGTCTAGTCTTTTAGAGTTTCGAGTTCTGGTCATAAGTTGTCACGCCGCCGCCGCACCATCATCATCGCCCCTGCCATCTACCACCACCGCTCCGAATCCGTATCCATATACCACCACCAATCCGTGTCCATATACCACCACCGATCCATATCCATATACTACCACCGCTACCACCACCGCTGCCATATACCACAACCATATATCCACCACCAATCTGAGTTAGTTGCTTATTAGGTTTGTTTTCGGGATCCATCTAGTTTCCGATTCGTGTTTCCTTGCCGGAGTAGGTTTCGGAAAAAAAATAAAAAAAAAAGAGTCCGGAAACCACGCTCCGTTTAGGCCCAAAATTTTTCGAAAACGCATTTTTCGAAAAAATTTCTGGCTATCCTATTTTTAGGTGTTTCTGAGTGTTTTGAGACGGGTGCCATTATAGGAAGTTTTTTTTGACCCGTTTCCAGTTTTTGGGTCCGGGCAGTCGAAAAAACGAAAAAAAAATTGGTCGAAAAAATTTCGTGCCCATCCTGTCAGTTTGACCTAGGAAGAGTTTTGAGACACTCGCCATTATAGTGATTTTTCGCAAAAAAAAAAGAGCAGCGCAAAAAAAAAAAGAGCGCAAAAAAAAGAGCGAAAAAAAAATCCAGAGTGTGCTTTTCCCTTGTTTACGTGCAGCGCCGTGATTTTGTTAGTGTTCTAGGCTCGCGTCTCTAGCACGGTCTAGCCTAGGACTAGCACAGTACCGTCGTTGAGCGTTTATTCAACTTTGCATCTCTGAATTGATTATTGCTGACCCTTTTTGCTACCATATTATAAGCCTTCCCAGCTCCACATACATCTACGTCGTGCGTTGGACTCTCCCTGGTAATCGCTCTATCCAAGCTTTGAGAGTTTTGACTACAACTGATGAGGACATCAATACCATTGTTACACCCACAGCCCCTACTGCTACATATACTGGACCAATTACTAGAGCTCGCGCACGCCAATTAAATTATCAGGTACTTTCGTTTCTTGGTAATGATTCTAATGTTCATGAGAATATGATGCTGCCTAAATTGGATACATTTGTTTTGCTTACAAATGAAGGGCCTAGCTTGGAGAAGGATGGACATTGGAGCAAGAGCAAGCATGGAGATGATGCCATGCGCAAGGGGAACCAGAACGAAGTTACAAGTGATGATTTCAGGACTTTGAAGCCACCATAAGAGTGCATGAAGCCTTGGACGAAACATACAAGATGCCACTTCATAAATTTCGTCCAGAGGCTATTATAGGTGCTACGTCACCTTTTTATTGGGCCAGGCCCATGTAATTTCGAAATACATAAGTATAGGCTATTTTTAGAGTCCGTATGTGTGGGGAAACAAGAGATAGGGTTGATTTCGGACCCCTCCACCAAGGGCCACGAAATTTCCCCTCTCTTCCTCCATATATACAGCCCTTAGGGCACCGTTTAGACTTTGGGTTTTGTTTAGATTAAAAGTTCGCCATAGCTGCAACTTCGCGTACTTCGTTTGTGTTCAACGACCAGACAAAGGCGTCACAGAACCCCACCTTGATCAATAAAGCTTTCATCTTATATTCGCAATATCCAGATTGCAATCTTAGTTTCTTGCTTGTTCTTCGTTTGCTCGCAGGAAACAGACCCTCGTGGTCAGGTTGATCGTGCTCCGGCGTGGTCAATAACCTCTCGGAGTTGGTTTAGCGATTGCTAAGGCGCGACGTCCTCGCACGTTCGTAGTCGGATCGTCAAAGTCGACTTCCGCCAAAGCGATTTCCATCATCTCATCGAAAGACGGGACACCTTTGCCTCTATCAAGTGGTATCAGATTTCCAGGTTGCTCGGTGAGATTTTCCAGTTTTTCGTAGTTTAGATCGAGTCTGTTCTTCATACCTATAGTCCACGAAAAAGCCACAAAAAAAATTAGGGTTAGTTCATCATATCCGAACCAATCTGAGCCTATGCATAATCTTTTTAGGGTTTTGCTTTGTTGAATTTGCGGTTGCATCGTCGGTCTAGTTGCTAGTCTTAGAGTCTAGTCTTTTAGAGTTTCGAGTTCTGGTCATAAGTTGTCACGCCGCCGCCGCACCATCATCATCGCCCCTGCCATCTACCACCACCACTCCGAATCCGTATCCATATACCACCACCAATCCGTGTCCATATACCACCACCGATCCATATCCATATACTACCACCGCTTCCACCACCGCTGCCATATACCACAACCATATATCCACCACCAATCCGAGTTCCTTGCTTATTAGGTTTGTTTTCGGGATTCATCTAGTTTCCGATTCGTGTTTCCTTGCCGGAGTAGGTTTCGGAAAAAAAAAAGAGTCTGGAAACCACGCTCCGTTTAGGCCCAAAATTTTTCGAAAACGCATTTTTCGAAAAAATTTCTGGCTATCTTATTTTTAGGTGTTTCTGAGTGTTTTGAGACAGGTGCCATTATAGGAAGTTTTTTTTGACCCGTTTCCAGTTTTTGGGTCCGGGCAGTCGAAAAAACGAAAAAAAAAATTGGTCCAAAAAATTTCGTGCCCATCCTGTCAGTTTGACCTAGGAAGAGTTTTGAGAGACTCGCCATTATAGTGATTTTTCGCAAAAAAAAAAAGAGCAGCGCAAAAAAAAAGAGCGCAAAAAAAAAAGAGCAGCGCAAAAAAAAAAGAGCGAAAAAAAAAACCAGAGTGTGCTTTCCCTTGTTTACGTGCAGCGCCGTGATTTTGTTAGTGTTCTAGGCTCGCGTCTCTAGCACAGTCTAGCCTAGGACCAGCACAGTACCGTCGTTGAGCGTTTATTCAACTTTGCATCTCTGAATTGATTATTGCTGACCCTTTTTGCTACCATATTATAAGCCTTCCCAGCTCCACATACATCTACGTCGTGCGTTTGACTCTCCCTGGTAATCGCTCTATCCAAGCTTTGAGAGTTTTTGACTACAACGGTTGCCGATCACCGCCTGCTGCTGGGTAAGAACTGGTAAGAATTTGAGATTTGCTTGACGGATTTGTGACACCCACCACCACCTCTTGTTAGTAGTCTGTAGGATCATATTCTTGTGTGTTTCTATTGCTGCTAACCATGCCAGGATCACAAGCCGACGAGACTGACTGGGAGAACATGACGAATAAGGATTTGCATGATAAATTTCAGCAAATGATGAGTGGACAGGTGCAAGATGTGCTAAACAGATTTGAAGAGGCCATGGAGAAGATAGATGGCATGGAGAAGACGTTCGAAACAAAGCTCGATAACAAGTTTAATGAATTGCTCGCGCGTCTTCCACCACCACCACCCGCTGCACCTAACGCACCTCTCCAACGACAACAACAACAACAACGCATCCTTTCGAATCAGTATGGACGAGCGAAGCGTGTTCCTATTGAGGATGGCCAAACTTCTAGTGCTGCTGTTCATGTTGTTGATGCTTCTTTGGCCCCTGCTACTGCTGCTGCTGGTACCCAGGAGGATGATGAGTATGTGGGCGATTATGAGGATGAGGTTGATCAAAATCAGCACTACGTGCAGCCACCAGCACCACCACCACCAGGTCGACCTCAGGTATATATTCGTAATGGTAGGCCTGCACCACCACCTCAGGTACGAGATGATGTCCATATTCCTAAACTGAAATTGAATATTCCACCATTTGAGGGTAGATATGTTCCTGATATATATCTTACTTGGGAGTTAGAAACTGAACAACGTTTTACATGTTTACAATATCCCGAGGAGAGACGGGTTGCTGCTGCTGTTTGTGCTTTCACTAGTTTTGCATGTGTATGGTGGTCTGAACATTGTAGATTATATCCTATTCCCGCTACTTGGGCTGCTTTGAAAACTGCTATGCGTACTCGTTGGGTTCCACCATATTATCAACGAGAATTGCTTCAAAAATTACAGCGCTTAAGACAAGGAAAAAATTCTGTAGAAGAATATTATCAGGAATTACAAACTGGCATGATTAGATGTGGTATTGTTGAGGAGAATGAAGCTATGCTTGCACGTTTTCTGGGTGGATTAAATAGAGAGATTCAGACCATTCTAGATTATAAGGAGTATACTAATATCACTCGTTTATTCCATCTTGCTTGTAAAGCTGAACGTGAAGTGCAGGATCGACAGGCATTGGCGCGGACTAACTTTTCTGCAGGTCGACCTTCATCATGGACACCACGTGCATCATCTACTTCCACACGTTCTGCTACACCGGTGCCTCCGTCGGCTGCCACCTCCAACCGTGATACAATAAAGCAGGCACAATCACCACTATCTGCCAAGAGCACATCTTCTGGGCCTGCAAAGAGCTCTTCTTCATCCATGGCATCAACAGGGCAAACACATGATATTATTTGTCGACGTTGCAAGGGTGGAGGTCATTATGCGAGAGAATGCCCCTCTAAGCGTGTGATGATTGTTACTGAGGATGGTGGGTATGAGTCCGCTAGTGACTATGATGAGGAGACTTTGGCTCTTATTACACGTGACGAACACGGTGGAGAAGATTCTGATCATGAGACGCAATACATGGCTCCTGAAGATGCTGACAGGTATGAATGTTTAGTTGCTCAACGTGTTTTGAGTGTGCAGGTTACACAAGCTGAGCAAAATCAGAGGCATAATTTGTTCCATACAAAGGGAGTTGTGAAGGAACGTTCTGTTCGCGTAATCATAGATGGAGGGAGTTGCAACAACTTAGCTAGCATGGAGATGGTGGAGAAGCTATCTCTCACCACAAGACCACATCCACATCCTTACTACATCCAATGGTTCAACAACAGCGGCAAGGTTAAGGTAACACGTACTGTTCGTGTGCATTTTAGTATCTCTACATATGCTGATTATGTTGATTGTGATGTGGTACCTATGCAAGCATGTTCCTTATTACTTGGTAGACCATGGCAATTTGATAAAAATTCTATTCACCATGGTAGAAACAATCAGTATACTCTTGTTCATAAGGATAAAAATATTACTTTGCTTCCTATGACTCCTGATTCGATTTTGAAAGATGATCTTAATAGAGCTAATAAAGCAAAACAGGAGAAAACTAAGAGTGAAAATCAGATTGTGGCAAAAGAATTTGAGCAACAAATGCAGCCCAATAATAATAAACAATCTAGTGTTGCTTCTGAAATTAAATTGAAAAGTGCATGTTTACTTGCCACCAAATCTGATATTGATGATCTAGATTTTAGCAAATCTGTTTGCTATGCTTTTGTGTGCAAAGAGGCATTATTTTCATTCGAGGACGTGCCTTCCTCTTTGCCTCCTGCAGTCACTAACATTTTGCAGGAGTTCGCTGACGTCTTTCCACAAGACGTGCCACCGGGATTACCACCTATTCGCGGGATTGAGCATCAAATTGACTTAATTCCCGGTGCATCATTACCCAACCGTGCACCATACCGTACCAATCCAGAGGAGACGAAGGAGATTATGCGTCAAGTACAAGAACTGCTCGACAAAGGTTATATACGTGAATCCCTTAGTCCTTGTGCTGTTCCTATCATTTTAGTGCCGAAAAAGGATGGTACGTCGCGTATGTGCGTTGATTGTAGAGGCATTAATAATATTACTATTCGTTATCGTCATCCTATTCCTAGGCTAGATGATATGCTTGATGAATTGAGTGGCTCTACAATATTCTCCAAAGTTGTTTTGCGTAGTGGATACCATCAAATTCGTATGAAATTGGGAGATGAATGGAAAACAGCATTTAAAACTAAGTTTGGATTATATGAGTGGTTAGTCATGCCTTTTGGGTTAACTAATGCACCTAGTACTTTCATGAGGTTAATGAACGAAGTTTTACGTGCTTTCATTGGACGATTTGTGGTAGTTTACTTTGATGACATATTGATTTATAGAAAATCTTTGGAGGAACATTTGGAACATTTACGTGCTGTTTTTATTGCTCTACGTGATGCACGTTTGTTTGGTAACCTTGGAAAGTGCACCTTTTGCACCGACCGAGTATCTTTTCTTGGCTATGTTGTTACTCCACAGGGAATTGAAGTTGATAAAGCCAAAATTGAAGCTATTGAGAGTTGGCCACAGCCCAAAACGGTCACACAAGTGAGGAGTTTCCTTGGCCTCGCTGGATTCTATAGGCGTTTTGTGAGAGATTTCAGCACCATTGCTGCACCTCTCAATGAGCTTACAAAGAAAGATGTGCCTTTTCTGTGGGGTACCGCACAGGAAGAAGCCTTCTCGGTATTGAAAGATAAGTTGACACATGCTCCTTTACTCCAACTTCCTGATTTTAATAAGACTTTTGAGCTTGAATGTGATGCTAGTGGAATTGGATTAGGAGGTGTGTTATTACAAGATGGCAAACCTGTTGCATACTTTTCTAAAAAATTGAGTGGGCCTAGTCTGAATTATTCTACTTATGATAAAGAATTATATGCTCTTGTTCGGACTTTAGAAACATGGCAACATTATTTATGGCCCAAAGAATTTGTTATACATTCTGATCATGAATCTTTGAAACATATTAAAAGTCAAGCTAAACTGAATCGTAGACATGCTAAATGGGTTGAATTCATTGAGACTTTCCCTTATGTCATTAAACACAAGAAGGGAAAAGAAAATGTTATTGCTGATGCATTGTCTCGTCGCTATACTATGCTTTCACAACTTGACTTCAAAATATTTGGTTTGGAGACCATCAAAGATCAATATGTGCATGATGCTGATTTTAAAGATGTAATGCAGAATTGTAGAGAAGGAAGAATGTGGAACAAGTTTGTCGTTAACGATGGATTTGTGTTTCGTGCTAACAAGCTATGCATTCCAGCTAGCTCCGTTCGTCTTTTGCTGTTGCAGGAGGCGCATGGGGGAGGATTAATGGGACACTTTGGCGTGAAGAAGACGGAGGACGTACTTGCTACACATTGTTGCTCGCTGCACTACATGTCAAAAAGCTAAGTCACGACTCAATCCTCATGGTTTATATATGCCTTTGCCTGTACCTAGTGTTCCTTGGGAGGATATATCTATGGACTTTGTTTTAGGTTTACCTCGAACAAAGAAGGGGAGGGATAGCATATTTGTTGTCGTGGATAGATTCTCGAAAATGGCACACTTTATACCATGTCATAAAAGCGATGATGCTGTTAATGTTGCTGATTTGTTCTTTCGTGAAATTATTCGCTTGCATGGTGTGCCAAATACTATTGTTTCAGATCGTGATACTAAATTTCTTAGCCACTTTTGGAGATGTTTATGGGCTAAGTTGGGGACTAAACTGTTATTTAGTACTACTTGTCACCCCCAAACTGATGGACAAACTGAAGTAGTCAATAGAACATTGTCTACTATGCTTAGGGCTGTTTTGAAGAATAATAAGAAAATGTGGGAAGAATGCTTGCCTCATATTGAATTTGCTTATAATCGTTCATTGCATTCTACTACTAAGATGTGCCCTTTTTAAATTGTGTATGGTTTCCTACCTCGTGCACCTATTGATTTGTTGCCTCTTCCATCTTCGGAGAAGGTTAATTTTGATGCTAAAGAACGTTCTGAATTGATTTTAAAAATGCATGAGTTAACTAAGGAAAACATTGAGCGTATGAATGCTAAATATAAACTTGCTGGAGATAAGGGTAGAAAACATGTTGTGTTTGCACCTGGAGATCTTGTTTGGTTACATTTGCGTAAAGATAGATTTCCTAATTTGCGCAAATCAAAGCTAATGCCACGTGCTGATGGTCCCTTTAAGGTGTTAGAGAAAATAAATGATAATGCATATAAACTTGAGCTGCCTGCAGATTTTGGGGTTAGTCCCACTTTTAACATTGCAGATTTGAAGCCGTATTTGGGCGAGGAAGATGAGCTTCCGTCGAGGACGACTTCATTTCAAGAAGGGGAGGATGATGAGGACATCAATACCATTGTTACACCCACAGCCCCTACTGCTACATATACTGGACCAATTACTAGAGCTCGCGCACGCCAATTAAATTATCAGGTACTTACGTTTCTTGGTAATGATTCTAATGTTCATGAGAATATGATGCTGCCTAAATTGGATACATTTGTTTTGCTTACAAATGAAGGGCCTAGCTTGGAGAAGGATGGACATTGGAGCAAGAGCAAGCATGGAGATGATGCCATGCGCAAGGGGAACCAGAACGAAGTTACAAGTGATGATTTCAGGACTTTGAAGCCACCATAAGAGTGCATGAAGCCTTGGACGAAATATACAAGATGCCACTTCATAAATTTCGTCCAGAGGCTATTATAGGTGCTGCGTCACCTTTTTATTGGGCCAGGCCCATGTAATTTCGAAATACATAAGTATAGGCTATTTTTAGAGTCCGTATGTGTGGGGAAACAAGAGATAGGGTTGATTTCGGACCCCTCCACCAAGGGCCACGAAATTTCCCCTCTCTTCCTCCATATATACAGCCCTTAGGGCACCGTTTAGACTTTGGGTTTTGTTTAGATTAAAAGTTCGCCATAGCTGCAACTTCGCGTACTTCGTTTGTGTTCAACGACCAGACAAAGGCGTCACAGAACCCCACCTTGATCAATAAAGCTTTCATCTTATATTCGCAATATCCAGATTGCAATCTTAGTTTCTTGCTTGTTCTTCGTTTGCTCGCAGGAAACAGACCCTCGTGGTCAGGTTGATCGTGCTCCGGCGTGGTCAATAACCTCTCGGAGTTGGTTTAGCGATTGCTAAGGCGCGACGTCCTCGCACGTTCGTAGTCGGATCGTCAAAGTCGACTTCCACCAAAGCGATTTCCATCATCTCATCGAAAGACGGGACACCTTTGCCTCTATCAACAACGGTTGCCGATCACCGCCTGCTGCTGGGTAAGAACTGGTAAGAATTTGAGATTTGCTTGACGGGTTTGTGATACACCACCACCACTTCTTAGTACTCTGTAGGATCATATTCTTCTGTGTTTCTATTTGCTGCTAACCATGGTAGGATCACAAGCCGATGAGACTGATTGGGAGAACCTGACGAACAAACAGCTACATGATAAATTTCAGCAACTGATGAGTGGACAGGTGCAAGATGTGCTAAACAGATTTGACGAGGCCATGGAGAAGATAGATGGCATTGAGAAGACATTTGAAACAAAGCTTGATAGCAAGTTTGATGAATTGCTCGCGCGTTTTCCACAACCACCGCCGGCTGCACCTATCGCACCTCTGCAACGACAACAACTACGGCCCCTTCCGAATCAGTATGGACGAGCTCAGCGTGTTCCTATTGAGCTAGGACAAAATTCTGGTGCCGCTGCTACTGCTGTTGGTGCTTCTTTGGCTCCTGCTACTACTGCTGCTGGTACCGAGGAGGATGATTATGTGGGAGATTACGAGGATGAGGTTGATCAACATCAGAACTACGTGCAACCACCAGCATCACAACCACCAGGTCGTCCACATGCAAATAATGGCAATGTTAGGGCCCCCCCTCAGGTACGAGATCATGACCATCTCCCTAAACTGAAATTGAATATTCCACCATTTGAGGGTAGATATGTTCCTGATATATATCTTACTTGGGAGTTAGAAACTGAACAACGATTTACATGTTTACAATATCCTGAGGAGAGACGTGTTCCTGCTGCTGTTTGTGCTTTCACTAGCTTTGCATGTGTTTGGTGGTCTGAACATTGTAGATTATATCCTGTTCCAGCTACTTGGGCTGCTTTGAAAACTGCTATGCGTACTCGTTGGGTTCCGCCATATTATCAACATGAATTACTTCAAAAATTGCAGCGCTTAAGACAAGGAAAAAATTCTGTAGAAGAATATTATCAGGAATTACAAACTGGCTTGATTAGATGTGGTATTGTTGAGGAGAATGAAGCTATGCTTGCACGTTTTCTGGGTGGATTAAATAGAGATATTCAGACCATTCTAGACTATAAGGATTATAATAATATCACTCGTTTATTCCATCTTGCTTGTAAAGCTGAACGTGAAGTGCAGGATCGACAGGCATTGGTGCGCACTAACTTTTCTGCAGGTCGACCTTCATCATGGACACCACGTGCATCATCTACTTCCACTGCACCATCACCTCTTTCAGGTGCCACCTCCAACCGTGATACAAGAAAGCAGGCACAACCACCACTATCTGCCAAGAGCACACCTGCCGGGCCTGCACAGAGCTCTTCTTCTTCCATGGCGTCAACAGGGCACACAAGTGATATTATTTGTCGTCGTTGTAAGGGAAGAGGACATTTTGCGAGAGAATGCAAATCTCAGCGTGTGATGATTGCTACTGAGGATGGTGGATATGAGTCCGCTAGTGACTATGATGAGGAGACTTTGGCTCTTATTACACATGAAGAACATGGTGGAGATGATTCTGATCATGAGACGCAATACATGGCTCCTGAAGATGCTGACAGGTATGAATGTTTAGTTGCTCAACGTGTTTTGAGTGTGCAGGTCACACAAGCTGAGCAAAATCAGAGGCACAATTTGTTCCATACCAAGGGAGTTGTGAAGGAACGTTCTGTGCGCGTCATCATAGACGGAGGTAGCTGCAACAACTTGGCTAGCATGGAGATGGTGGAGAAGCTTTCTCTCACCACAAGACCACATCCACATCCTTACTACATCCAATGGTTCAACAACAGCGGCAAGGTTAAGGTAACACGTACTGTTCGTGTGCATTTTAGTATCTCTACATATGCTGATTATGTTGATTGTGATGTGGTACCTATGCAAGCATGTTCCTTATTACTTGGTAGACCATGGCAATTTGATAAAAATGCTATACACCATGGTAGAAACAATCATTATACTCTTGTTCATAAGGATAAAAATATTACTTTGCTTCCTATGACTCCTGATTCTATTTTGAAAGATGATATTAATAGAGCTAATAAAGCAAAACAGGAGAAGAATAAGAGTGAAAATCAGATTGTGGCAAAAGAATTTGAGCAACAAATGAAGCCTAATAATAAACCATCTATTGTTGCTTCTGAAATTAAATTGAAAAGTGCATGTTTATTTGCCACCAAATCTGATATTGATGAGCTAGATTTCAGCAAATCTGTTTGCTATGCTTTTGTGTGCAAAGAGGCATTATTTTCATTCGAGGACGTGCCTTCCTCTTTGCCCCCTGCTGTCACTAACATTATGCAGGAGTTCGCTGACGTCTTTCCACAAGACGTGCCACCGGGATTACCACCCATTCGAGGGATTGAGCATCAAATTGACTTAATTCCCGGTGCATCGCTACCCAACCGTGCACCATACCGTACCAATCCAGAGGAGACGAAGGAGATTATGCGTCAAGTACAGGAGCTACTCGACAAAGGTTATATACGCGAATCTCTTAGTCCTTGTGCTGTTCCTATTATCCTAGTGCCTAAAAAGGATGGTACGTCACGTATGTGTGTTGATTGTAGAGGCATTAATAATATTACTATTCGTTATCGTCATCCTATTCCTAGGCTAGATGATATGCTTGATGAATTGAGTGGCTCTACAATATTCTCCAAAGTTGATTTGCGTAGTGGATACCATCAAATTCGTATGAAATTGGGTGATGAATGGAAAACAGCATTTAAAACTAAGTTTGGTTTATATGAGTGGTTAGTCATGCCTTTTGGGTTAACTAATGCACCTAGTACTTTCATGAGCTTAATGAACGAAGTTTTACGTGCTTTCATTGGACGATTTGTGGTAGTCTATTTTGATGATATACTGATTTATAGCAAATCTTTGGAAGAACATTTGGAACATTTACGTGCTGTTTTTATTGCTCTACGTGATGCACGTTTGTTTGGTAACCTTGGGAAGTGCACCTTTTGCACCGACCGAGTATCTTTTCTTGGCTATGTTGTTACTCCACAGGGAATTGAAGTTGATAAAGCCAAGATTGAAGCTATTGAGAGTTGGCCGCAGCCCAAAACGGTCACACAAGTGAGGAGTTTTCTTGGCCTCGCTGGATTCTATAGGCGTTTTGTGAGAGATTTCAGCACCATTGCTGCACCTCTCAATGAGCTTACAAAGAAAGATGTGCCTTTTATTTGGGGTACCGCACAGGAAGAAGCCTTCACGGTATTGAAAGATAAGTTGACACATGCTCCTTTACTCCAACTTCCTGATTTTAATAAGACTTTTGAGCTTGAATGTGATGCTAGTGGAATTGGATTAGGAGGTGTGTTATTACAAGATGGCAAACCCGTTGCATACTTTTTTGAAAAATTGAGTGGGCCTAGTCTGAATTATTCTACTTATGATAAAGAATTATATGCTCTTGTTCGGACTTTAGAAACATGGCAACATTATTTATGGCCCAAAGAATTTGTTATACATTCTGATCATGAATCTTTGAAACATATTAAAAGTCAAGCTAAACTGAATCGTAGACATGCTAAATGGGTTGAATTTATTGAGACTTTCCCTTATGTCATTAAACACAAGAAGGGAAAAGAAAATGTTATTGCTGATGCATTGTCTCGTCGCTATACTATGCTTTCACAACTTGACTTCAAAATATTTGGTTTGGAGACCATCAAAGATCAATATGTGCATGATGCTGATTTTAAAGATGTAATGCAGAATTGTAAAGAAGGAAGAATGTGGAACAAGTTTGTCGTTAACGATGGATTTGTGTTTCGTGCTAACAAGCTATGCATTCCAGCTAGCTCCGTTCGTCTTTTGCTGTTGCAGGAGGCGCATGGGGGAGGATTAATGGGACACTTTGGCGTGAAGAAGACGGAGGACGTACTTGCTACACATTTCTTTTGGCCAAAGATGAGACGGGATGTTGAGCGTTTTGTTGCTCGCTGCACTACATGTCAAAAAGCTAAGTCACGACTCAATCCTCATGGTTTATATATGCCTTTGCCTGTACCTAGTGTTCCTTGGGAGGATATATCTATGGACTTTGTTTTAGGTTTACCTCGAACAAAGAAGGGGAGGGATAGCATATTTGTTGTCGTGGATAGATTCTCGAAAATGGCACACTTTATACCATGTCATAAAAGCGATGATGCTGTTAATGTTGCTGATTTGTTCTTTCGTGAAATTATTCGCTTGCATGGTGTGCCAAATACTATTGTTTCAGATCGTGATACTAAATTTCTTAGCCACTTTTGGAGATGTTTATGGGCTAAGTTGGGGACTAAACTGCTTTTTAGTACTACTTGTCACCCCCAAACTGATGGACAAACTGAAGTAGTCAATAGAACATTGTCTACTATGCTTAGGGCTGTTTTGAAGAATAATAAGAAAATGTGGGAGGAATGCTTGCCTCATATTGAATTTGCTTATAATCGTTCATTGCATTCTACTACTAAGATGTGCCCTTTTGAAGTTGTGTATGGTTTCCTACCTCGTGCACCTATTGATTTGTTGCCTCTTCCATCTTCGGAGAAGGTTAATTTTGATGCTAAAGAACGTGCTGAATTGATTTTACAAATGCATGAGTTAACTAAGGAAAACATTGAGCGTATGAATGCTAAATATAAACTTGCTGGAGATAAGGGTAGAAAACATGTTGTGTTTGCACCTGGAGATCTTGTTTGGTTACATTTGCGTAAGGATAGATTTCCTGATTTGCGCAAATCAAAGCTAATGCCACGTGCTGCTGGTCCCTTTAAGGTGTTGGAGAAAGTAAATGATAATGCATATAAACTTGAGCTGCCTGCAGATTTTGGGGTTAGTCCCACTTTTAACATTGCAGATTTGAAGCCGTATTTGGGCGAGGAAGATGAGCTTCCGTCGAGGACGACTTCATTTCAAGAAGGGGAGGATGATGAGGACATCAATACCATTGTTACACCCACAGCCCCTACTGCTACATATACTGGACCAATTAGAGCTCGCGCACGCCAATTAAATTATCAGGTACTTTCGTTTCTTGGTAATGATTCTAATGTTCATGAGAATATGATGCTGCCTAAATTGGATACATTTGTTTTGCTTACAAATGAAGGGCCTAGCTTGGAGAAGGATGGACATTGGAGCAAGAGCAAGCATGGAGATGATGCCATGCGCAAGGGGAACCAGAACGGAGTTACAAGTGATGATTTCAGGACTTTGAAGCCACCATAAGAGTGCATGAAGCCTTGGACGAAATATACAAGATGCCACTTCATAAATTTCGTCCAGAGGCTATTATAGGTGCTGCGTCACCTTATTATTGGGCCAAGCCCATGTAATTTCGAAATACATAAGTATAGGCTATTTTTAGAGTCCGTATGTGTGGGGAAACAAGAGATAGGGTTGATTTCGGACCCCTCCACCAAGGGCCACGAAATTCCCCCCCCCTCTTCCTCCATATATACAGCCCTTAGGGCGTCGTTTAGACTTTGGGTTTTGTTTAGATTAAAAGTTCGCCATAGCTGCAACTTCGCGTACTTCGTTTGTGTTCAACGACCAGACAAAGGCGTCACAGAACCCCACCTTGATCAATAAAGCTTTCATCTTATATTCGCAATATCCAGATTGCAATCTCAGTTTCTTGCTTGTTCTTCGTTTGCTCGCAGGAAACAGACCCTCATGGTCAGGTTGATCGTGCTCCGGCGTGGTCAATAACCTCTCGGAGTTGGTTTAGCGATTGCTAAGGCGCGACATCCTCGCACGTTCGTAGTCGGATCGTCAAAGTCGACTTCCACCAAAGCGATATCCATCATCTCATCGAAAGACGGGACACCTTTGCCTCTATCAGTGTTCCCTCTTGTTTACCGGTGTTTGTCCACTCTCAGTAGACGTTGTTCCGACGATGAGTTCGATGACACCGATGAAGACACAATGCTATCTTCAAAAGTGCCAGGCATGCAAAACCCCCTTGATCACTCCGATACAATCCCACTCGCTCACTCCTGCTCCCTTTTACTGCATTAGGACAACAATGTTTCAATTGTTACATGTTGCGGGAGTTGAACCCCTTTCCTCTGCATGACCTGTCTTTGCCATAGTAAATAGTTGAAACCCACTAGCATGAGTAGGATTTGTTTGAGCCTTGATGTTCCTACTCATTCATGATTCCTTGTTATGCCTGCTATTTTTAGAGTTGTGCCAGGTCTGATTCATCTGGGATGGATTGGAATGTGTGAACTTGTCCTACTATTGAGAGCTAAGTGTGTGAACACGATTTGGTAAAGGTATCGATGAGAGGCCATGTAGGAGTACATGGTGGGTTGTTTCATTGGAACCATCCTTAGGAACTGAGTTTTGTGTGTGTGATTCAAGATCAGCTACTACCACACATTGGGATCCTTAATTGACTCTCTTGGCTTATTAATATCCCTTGTCCTCTGTCCACGAGTTGCAAGTAGTTTCTTGTGTTTGTACTATAATGGAGGCCGTGCGCAGCGCTGACCCTAGGGGTGGGCTATGATGTGGCAGGTACGTGGCACGGTGTACTGAGACGCCCATTTGGTGCCTCGGGAACCCAGCACACATCGTTTGGGGCCGTAGTTGAAACCTCGGCCGGACTCCCTGCGGATGGAACCTGAATAGGTGATAAAACTGGACTAGGGACTTGTGTGTATCGCGGGAAACCACGACCACCTATAGGACCAAGCGGCCCCTTGCTGGTTCGGCAGGGGGGTGTCGCATTGCACAAAGAGTAGAGGAGCATGGGGCAGCGCGACAGGGACCACACGAGCAATTTTACCCAGGTTCAGGCCGCTACGAGGCGTAAAACCCTACTCCTGCTTTGGTGGATTGATGGTGGAAGAATGCTTGTGGCGGAGCGTAGTACACTTGCCCGGCAGGGGTAGCAGGGGCTACACGTACGGGCATCTAACTCTCCGGCCCCGCGAGCCAAACAAACTGAACTGGACCCCTTCTACGGTGCCCTGGGCCTCCTTTTATAGGTTAAGGGGTCACCACAGGGGCAAGTCAGTCATTATACACTAATAAGATAGCAAACAATGCTATCATACCTAACTCTGCAGGCTGACAGGGCGCATTAAATGCGCCGGTCAATGTCGCATCATCGCTCGCCCGGCAACCTTGTCGGGCTTATTCTGCTAGCTCCACGCCTGCTTGTTTGACACGTCGTACGACGAGTGTCATTTGTAGGTTTTCTAGTAGAAAAGGGGCTTCCATGTGGCGACTGGTTGCAACTTAATCACTTTGCGGCTTGACACCGCACTGATCCATGATGTCAGTCGTGGGGGAGTGGTTAATGAGGTGTTTCTTGCCTCCGGGAGTCCCGACAGGCCCTGCCGGGATGTCTTGGTTGCTTTATTCCATGGGTGGCTCTGCCCTTGCCAAGTCCTTTTACCCGGCAAGGGAGTCTTTCCTCCTGACGGTATCTGGCTTCTCTAACTTGATCTTGGTCCTCTTGTTCTCCATGCTAGTCCTTTGGATCTTGAACTCCTGTTCTCTGGCATGGCCTGATCCCACAATCTTGTTCTCGTGCCTATGCACAGTCAGGGCAATGTACCCAGGGACTGTTGCACCGATAGAAGCCCCCGGGCCTGCCTCGATCGCGCTGCCGGGCATCGTCGGGTTTAGGCCCTAATAAGTGCACAGGCAGGGTCCCTGAAGAGGCCGGCCCTTTCGTGTCTTCTTTGCTTCTTCAGTAATCTTGAGTCTGGGCCACTTTCTGGTTTTCCCGCGCGTCGTGTAAAGCCAATAGTGGTGGGTCGGTTCTTGTAATGGCCTGTGAATGACTTTAACGCACGGGGTAGAAACTGCCAATTCACTCTTCCCACCACATTCTTATCCTTAGCCACGTATGTTGTATGCATCGCGCGGGGTAGGTAACGGAGGCGCGTTGTGCGGGAGAGCATTATGGCGAGGGCCCGGTCTTCTTGAATTGGTGGAGGAGGGCGGTGGTTACCCATCGTGGAATCAGCCCCCAGACCCCAGTCCCCCACTCGTCTATAAAAGTAGGAGCGGGGGAGGAGTGCGGGCATTCATCCACATCCTTCTCCTCCTCTACCTTGCTTTGTCTTGAGTATGCTGGAAGGAAGAGCCCGGGGCCGGCCCCTTAGCTTGGAGCAGAGGAAGCCAAGCAATGGTGCTAGCACTCGGGGAGTGGGTCTGGTCCAAGTCCAAGGTGAGGGGCTTTAGGATCGTTAGAAATCCCAGTACTACCCCTCTCCTTGGAACTAGGGTTGATGTCTATGAAGAGGGCGCCTTTCCGCCCGCCATGGTGGGGTGTGGTGCGCCTCGGGCCATCTGGGCATCTTGGTCGCTCGTCTTCTCTCCGAAGGGGATACCAGACCGCGAGGCCGGCACTTCCCTCGAGAGGTGTGGATGAAGATCAAGCCAGGGAAGACAGAGAAGGGGGGTGGCAGGCTGTCAGGTGGCAGTAAGACTGCATCGAAGTATTCGTCTCGTCCTGGCGACCTGCCGCCTCGTCTTTCCGCTCTTCCCCTCCTCCCTGGCACCGTCACCACCGGCCTTCTGGTCGCCAGGGAGGGGGCCGCTCTCTTGGTGCCTTCGCCGCCTCCAGCAGTCTTCTAGCTGAGCTTTGGTGGATGAATCCACTGTCACTCGAGCCTCCAGGCTTCCTGTGGGTCCTGGTGGTGGTGACCAACGGCGCCACCGAGCTGCTCCGTCCGCCCTCCTCCCTCGCAGACTTGCCACTCCAGATCTTGTCAGGCTCTGCGTCCGGCAAGCCTTGACAAGATCGGGATGGACTCCCGTTTGGGTGCTTCTCCTGCTTCCTTTCTTCCTGCCGTGCTACCTAAGGGAGAAGGAACAAGGAGAGGAGTTTATAGGGCACTTATCTTTTTTCGATCTTAAACTGTAGGCACTTGCTAAATTTTAGTTCAAATAATGTAATCTCTCGAGTCCATGTACGTGTTCTGTAAGACTTGTACTTGTATAATTAGCATATTAATGAAAAAGATGAGCCTTGTCGGGAACTCGTGCATGTGTACGTCCATGCAGAGGTGGGATGCCTATTTAGTTAAATAAATGAGTCTTCCCCCGCAGGCTATCCCGCCGGTACCCTTTTTCTATTTTCTTGCCAGGGATCGGAATCTACCGGGCAGGGAATAGAGGGACCAACCCCCGCCAACTCTTTCTCAGCAAAGGCCACTTCGACCACCTAGGCTGAAGCAATGTTCTAGCCAAAAGTGGGAGCACCTAAGCTTTGAAGAGTGGAGAAGCTTCCTTATGCACAAGTTTTAGATTACAGAACACTTATGGACTAGAGAACTTATCTGTTTGGCTTACCAGGGATTGCAGTGCGGGTCCATCTTCTCATCTCCTTGTAGAAACCAGGTTCACGGTAGGAACCTATAACTCTTATGCATATGAGAATGATGCAGGATGCAATCCTATCTATATGCATATGAAGATGCTCATGAAATGCTTATGCAAATTCTCTTGGAATGCTCATGCATACATGCAACTTGGTCGGGGCCCCCCAGTGCTTCATTTATTTCTCTGGTGCATTGGATCATCGCCCTGGCTTTGTACAAGGGGTTACATGCAACTAAGGCAAGGGTTGTACAAATGGGTGGCTGCTGGGCAGGGCCTGACAACAGCGCCTTATAGGTAGAACTTGCGGAGATGCTCAATATTCCATGAGTTTTCCAATTGAATGCCATCTCTGGTCTCTGTTGACGCTCAAAAGTGGCAGGTTTATAAAGAGTGGCTTGAAACTATATCAAGATTAATTCAAACTTACTATTGAAAGTCACCATGAGATGGCTCTCTTAAAAAAGATGAAGATGAATATGAAGATGGCCTAAAACGGAGCTTGGATGTAAAACTTATGACAAGTTCAAATATAGTCATGTCGACACCAGATTAAAGAATGGCTAGAAACACAGTTAATATTGCTTCAAATGGAGAAATATTCAACATGAAAGTTGGGCGCCTCGTCGAAACGATTGATTTTGATATAAAGATCGTCCCAATCCGAGGTCGTATGCAAAAGTTAGAGCCTGCACAGCGCGACCCTCCAGTGAGCCAAATATGACGCCCGGAACCAGACACATATGTGGGTATGTCTGATGAGCTGCGTGAATAATTAGCTGTTTTGCGCGAGCAATTTGGCCCTCGAGATGACCTCTGATGCAAAAACGTTCAACATGAAAGTCGTCGTCTCATCGAAACGGTCAAGATTGCTTTTGGACTCGTTTCCATTCGAGGTCGTTTACCAACATAAAAAAGACCCGAAAGGTGCAGCCAGTTTTTGACCGAACAGTTTTGGAAAGTTCGGATAAAACCAATCCGAATTTGACTAGGGTTTTGGACATGAATCAGAACCTTTTCCTTGCACGGGAAGTCCAGCCGCCTCTTATATACCTAAGTGGTGACGGCCGATTGAACAACACCAATCGAACCAATCAATCTATTACACTTTTGTGTTCATCTATCTTTATTCCCTACCCTTGTATCTTTCTTTCTCGTTCTTCGTTCGTTCTTCACGTTGGAGGGCAGCGATCCACGAGCCTCTAGGGGCGAGCGAATCGACCTAGGGCAACCCATAGCCGCCGCACTCCCTGATGGGGTCCCTCCCGGGCGTGTGGGGTTTCGCGTCTGCAAAATCACCCGCTTACTGTCTTGCGCATCGCGCTGTCGGTCGGGTCTCCTTCTACGTGAGCTGTGGTGCATCAACCCCGGCGTTGAGGGTACACGTGACGTGTTCGTGTGACAACACACTTTTTGGTGACTCCGCTGGGGAAGAAGCTTTGAACAGTCTCCAGCCTGTTCTTGCTACAAGGAGAACGTCATCAAGCGGCTGCAATCTACAACGGTAACATGTATCATCAATCTCCTTACGTAGATGCAAATAGCCATTATGTTGATGTTGCTAGATCTTTCAATGGACATGTCATGTCGGCTAGCCCTAACGAGCAAAGGCCGACTAGTTATTCCATTGGAGAAACTTGGAATTTACAGAATCGCGACGTGCAACTTATGAATCTGAACTTTCGTGCATCGGCAACATCTTTCAATATGCCGGTGAACAACACGATTTGTTCGAGTGATAGATATATCACACCTCATGTACAGGCGGGCGTCTCACAGTTTTATCCATCGGCAGCCAACTCGCAATATGCGGATTCATCCCCAAACATGTGGATGGATGGGAGAATCGGCGACGCTTCCATTAGCTATTTGGCCGATTATCCCCAATCATCATATACTACACCTCATGATTTTAATTGTTCAGCGACATATGCAACTAAAAATATTCATGACTCGGCTCACCATCATGGTTAGGCCGAGTGAATGGAGATTCTACAAGAGCATTTATGTATGATATGCAGGAGATGAGGTGGCTCTGGCTGCATTGAAGTGTTTAGCCCAAAATAAGAAGATTAGTGCTATTTGCCTTGAGCAACATGATAAGGGGCTGGTTCCTGATTATGAGGCAATAAGAGCTAGGGTTTTGCAAGAAGACGAACTATTGCCGATTGATCAAATTGTCAAGAGAAAATATTCAACAACAGCGCATATATCCTCGCCTATTGTTGCAACATGTTATACACCCCCTGTACAATTGCAAAATTTTGGTAGCCAAGCTGATCCATCTAAAGACGAGTCTGAAGAAAAACATGTGGACCGAATGGACGAGGTCAAGTCAAAGCTCACAGGAAATTGCATAAATAATTTTACTACACCAACTCTTGAGGAATTACCAACAAAATATCGACAAGCTTATGAAGCACTCAAGAAGAAGCGTGAAGAAGAATATTTGCAAGAATATGTCAAGTTCCTTCCTCCATGCAACAATCTTGTTGACCCTTTTGTGATGTTAAGGCAGAATAAAAAAGATGCTTCACCAGCAAATCAGCAAAAGAATATTGGCTCGGCTAATCCTATTGATTCGGTTGAGGCCAATAAAAATATGACTAAGTCGTCTACAACCGAGTCGAATGGTTTGCTTAAAGTCAGAACAATGGTGAATTCAGTTGTAACAAGATTGAGCATAGAGACGGTTGAAGCCGAGTGCATAGTAACAATACCTAGTGCATCGTTCCAGTCAAGTGCATCGAGCCATCCGAGTGCATCACAAGCTAATGCTGAACTAGTTATCACCGAGTGTACCAAAACAGAAGATGCAAGTTTTGCTGAACAAAGGAACGACAAACGCAGCAAATTAGCTATGCTTGATTTTTCTGGATGTATGGGAGCTGACATGCTACCCTATGAGTTTCGTGCTAAAGATATTGATGAGCATCAAGAACAAAGTACTATGGCCGATCACAGTTCGGTTAACGATGAACATCAAGAACAAGAACATGTAGCCGAGCAAAGTTCAACTGACGAAGAGCATCCGAGTGAAATCTACTCGGGCAATCCGAGTAAAATCTATTCATGCAATCAGAGTGATGCGGCACGTGATCCAAAAGATGAACTCGAACCATTGGAGAGTTATCCAGAGGAGGATCAAAGCATTGTTCCTCTTGTGTTGACATCACGTTCTCCCGACGTCTTCAAAGAGGTACACCTAGCCAATAGTTTACTTGTCTTTCGATTCGGTCAAAATAATATTATTGATGCATCTTCAGTGCACTTCTAATTAATATTGAAAGACCAGTCGAGATAAGTAATTTGTTTGCTAGGAATAATCTTGTCACTAGTTATGTCGGTCAACATATTGAACCATTCATAGAGGGTAATAGTGGCAATCTGTTCCAACCAAAGTTGTCACCATTATGTAGGCTAAGCTTTATTTTCATATGGACAACTTTGATTGTTTCATGCCTGGCTAACATTTGGTCTCAGATGAGACATATATTTTGTAACTATTTTGGTTGCAGAAACGTAAAGCTAGATTTAATGTCCTTCAAGATAGCCGATTCAGAAAAATCAGAAAAGGAGGACAAAAGACAATGCATGGCCGAGTTAGACGATGTTAATCCGACATCACTCGGTTGTTTAACTCCACAGCCGATATCACAGTATCGGTTAATGGGCGAGTAGTGTACTTTCAGTTTGGGCATAGCTGATCTCATCATTGGTGCATCACTGGCTTACCCAATTATCATAGAAGATCGTTATTGAGCCATCAAGACAAGAGCGAATGACCAATTCATTCAAGCAGAAAATCAGATACCACGACGTTCTGCATCAAGTCACACTATCGGCCGTCAAAAGACGATTGGAAATTATTGGAAAAAAAGATGATGGCCAGCCGGTTAACAGTAATCTTGATGATGATCAAGTGTTACCTGAGCTGCAAGCTGACTCATCCCAAGACAAACGGGGACAGACTAAAGATGATGGGGTCAATTCTTCACGTAAAAAAATTATTCAAGCTGGCAATTCTGTAGACGATGATTACATCAAAGCTACATCGGAGGCAACTAGCACCGGGGGGCAACAAGAATATCCAAAGACCGATGCAAGAAATACAACAGAAAGTAAGGGTCGTGGTAAGCACAAAGATAAAAAGCCGAAAGTCACTTTCGCGCAGTTATTGAAAAAATATCAGAAGGTAAGTGAGGTAAAGAGTGCTTATCGTCCGAGTGAAACAAAAGCATCGGATTCACCCCCAAGGAATAAATTTGAAGATTGGGATTGGCGAAGGAAGAAGTTGAGCAAACAGACTCCATATCCTCCTTTTGGGCCACCAATGTCAATGTCATGGATACCTCCCTATGCTGACTATTATTCAGATCAATCATGGAACAAGTATAAATCAACGGCACACTGTCCATCATATTCTAAATCACCTCATCAATATTATGCAGCTTCGAGAAGATCAACATTTGAACAATCACATGTTAAAGACCGTTTCAATCATAAGGAATCGGTCCAAAATTCAAGGAAGAAGAAAGAGGTCGTCAAACAAGTTTGTTGTGTTAAAAGAGATGGTCATAAGAGTGCAACTTCAGATTTGATCTCAAATGAAAATGATGAGGACATCAATACCATTGTTACACCCACAGCCCCTACTGCTACATATACTGGACCAATTACTAGAGCTCGCGCACGCCAATTAAATTATCAGGTACTTTCGTTTCTTGGTAATGATTCTAATGTTCATGAGAATATGATGCTGCCTAAATTGGATACATTTGTTTTGCTTACAAATGAAGGGCCTAGCTTGGAGAAGGATGGACATTGGAGCAAGAGCAAGCATGGAGATGATGCCATGCGCAAGGGAAACCAGAACGGAGTTACAAGTGATGATTTCAGGACTTTGAAGCCACCATAAGAGTGCATGAAGCCTTGGACGAAATATACAAGATGCCACTTCATAAATTTCGTCCAGAGGCTATTATAGGTGCTGCGTCACCTTTTTATTGGGCCAGGCCCATGTAATTTCGAAATACATAAGTATAGGCTATGTTTAGAGTCCGTATGTGTGGGGAAACAAGAGATAGGGTTGATTTCGGACCCCTCCACCAAGGGCCACGAAATTCCCCTCTCTTCCTCCATATATACAGCCCTTAGGGCACCGTTTAGACTTTGGGATTTGTTTAGTTAAAAGTTAGCCATTGCAACTTCGTGTACTTCGTTTGTGTCCAACGACCAGACCAAGACCGCTTACGGATCCCCACCTTTATCAATACCTCATATATACTCGCAATATTCAGATTGCTTTTATCATATTCTTGCTTGTTCTTCGATTGCTTGCAGGAATAGACCTTCGTGGTCAGGTTGATTGTGCTCCGGCGTGGTCAATAACCTCTCAGAGTTGGTTTAGCGATTGCTAAGGCGCAACGTCGTGCACGTTTGTAGTCGGATCGTCAAAGTCATCTTCACCAAATCGATAGTTATCATCTCATCGAAAGATCGGGACACCCTTTGCCTCTATCAAGTGGTATCAGAGTTCCAGGTTGCTCGGTGAGATTTTCCAGTTTTTCGTAGTTTCGATCGAGTCTGTTCTTCATACCTATAGTCCACGAAAAAGCCACAAAAAAAATTTAGGGTTAGTTCATCATATCCGAACCAATCTGAGCCTTTGCATAATCTTTTTAGGGTTTTGCTTTGTTGAATTTGCGGTTGCATCGTCGGTCTAGTTGCTGGTCTTAGAGTCTAGTCTTTTAGAGTTTCGAGTTCTGGTCATAAGTTGTCACGCCGCCGCTGCACCATCATCATCGCCCCTGCCATCTACCACCACCACTCCGAATCCATATCCATATACCACCACCAATCCGTGTCCATATACCACCACCGATCCATATCCATATACTACCACCGCTACCACCACCGCTGCCATATACCACCACCATATAACCACCACCAATCCGAGTTCCTTGTTTATTAGGTTTGTTTTCGGGATCCATCTAGTTTCCGATTCGTGTTTCCTTGCCGGAGTAGGTTTCGGAAAAAAAATAAAAAAAAAAGAGTCTGGAAACCACGCTCCGTTTAGGCCCAAAATTTTTCGAAAACGCATTTTTCGAAAAAATTTCTGGCTATCCTATTTTTAGGTGTTTCTGAGTGTTTTGAGACAGGTGCCATTATAGGAAGTTTTTTTTTGACCCGTTTCCAGTTTTTGGGTCCGGGCAGTCGAAAAATCGAAAAAAAAAAAATTGGTCGAAAAAATTTCGTGCCCATCCTGTCAGTTTGACCTAGGAAGAGTTTTGAGACACTCGCCATTATAGTGATTTTTCGCAAAAAAAAAAAAAAAAAAAAAAAAAAAAAAGAGCAGCGCAAAAAAAAAAAAAAAGAGCGCAAAAAAAAAAAAAAAAACAAAGAGCAAAAAAAAAAATCCAGAGTGTGCTTTTCCCTTGTTTACGTGCAGCGCCGTGATTTTGTTAGTGTTCTAGGCTCGCGTCTCTAGCACGGTCTAGCCTAGGACCAGCACAGTACCGTCGTTGAGCGTTTATTCAACTTTGCATCTCTGAATTGATTATTGCTGATCCTTTTTGCTACCATATTATAAGCCTTCCCAGCTCCACATACATTCTACGTCGTGCGTTTGACTCTCCCTGGTACTCGCTCTATCCAAGCTTTGAGAGTTTTTGACTACAACGGTTGCCGATCACCGCCTGCTGCTGGGTAAGAACTGGTAAGAATTTGAGTTTTGCTTGAAGGATTTGTGACACCCACCACCACCACTTGTTCGTAGTCTGTAGGATCATATTCTTGTGTGTTTCTATTGCTGCTAACCATGCCAGGATCACAAGCCGACGTGACTGACTGGGAGAATTTATCGAACAAGGAGCTTCATGATAAGTTTCAGCAAATGATGAGTGGACAGGTGCAAGATGTGCTAAACAGATTTGAAGAGGCCATGGAGAAGATAGATGGCATGGAGAAGACGTTCGAAACAAAGCTCGATAACAAATTTAATGAATTGCTTGCGCGTCTTCCACCACCACCACCCGCTGCACCTAACGCACCTCTCCAACAACAACAACAACAACAACAACGCATCCTTTCGAATCAGTATGGACGAGCGAGGCGTGTTCCTATTGAGGATGGCCAAACTTCTGGTGCTGCTGTTCATGTTGTTGATGCTTCTTTGGCCCCTGCTACTGCTGCTGCTGGTACCCAGGAGGATGATGAGGATGTGGGCGATTATGAGGATGAGGTTGATCAAAATCAGCACTACGTGCAGCCACCAGCACCACCACCACCAGGTCGACCTCAGGTATATATTCGTAATGGTAGGCCTGCACCACCACCTCAGGTACGAGATGATGTCCATATTCCTAAACTGAAATTGAATATTCCACCATTTGAGGGTAGATATGTTCCTGATATATATCTTACTTGGGAGTTAGAAACTGAACAACGTTTTACATGTTTACAATATCCCGAGGAGAGACGGGTTGCTGCTGCTGTTTGTGCTTTCACTAGTTTTGCATGTGTATGGTGGTCTGAACATTGTAGATTATATCCTATTCCCGCTACTTGGGCTGCTTTGAAAACTGCTATGCGTACTCGTTGGGTTCCACCATATTATCAACGTGAATTGCTTCAAAAATTACAGCGTTTAAGACAAGGAAAAAATTCTGTAGAAGAATATTATCAGGAATTACAAACTGGCATGATTAGATGTGGTATTGTTGAGGAGAATGAAGCTATGCTTGCACGTTTTCTGGGTGGATTAAATAGAGAGATTCAGACCATTCTAGACTATAAGGAGTATACTAATATCACTCGTTTATTCCATCTTGCTTGTAAAGCTGAACGTGAAGTGCAGGATCGACAGGTATTGGCGCGGAATAACTTTTCTGCAGGTCGACCTTCATCATGGACACCACGTGCATCATCTACTTCCACACGTTCTGCTACACCGGTGCCTCCGTCGGCTGCCACCTCCAACCGTGATATAATAAAGCAGGCACAATCACCATTATCTGCCAAGAGCACACCTTCTGGGCCTGCAAAGAGCTCTTCTTCATCCATGGCATCAACAGGGCAAACACATGATATTATTTGTCGACGTTGCAAGGGTGGAGGTCATTATGCGAGAGAATGCCCATCTAAGCGTGTGATGATTGTTACTGAGGATGGTGGGTATGAGTCCGCTAGTGACTATGATGAGGAGACTTTGGCTCTTATTACACGTGACGAACACGGTGGAGACGATTCTGATCATGAGACGCAATACATGGCTCCTGAAGATGCTGACAGGTATGAATGTTTAGTTGCTCAACGTGTTTTGAGTGTGCAGGTTACACAAGCTGAGCAAAATCAGAGGCATAATTTGTTCCATACAAAGGGAGTTGTGAAGGAACGTTCTGTTCGCGTGATCATAGATGGAGGGAGTTGCAACAACTTGGCTAGCATGGAGATGGTGGAGAAGCTTTCTCTCACCACAAGACCACATCCACATCCTTACTACATCCAATGGTTTAACAATAGCGGCAAGGTTAAGGTAACACGTACTGTTCGTGTGCATTTTAGTATCTCTACATATGCTGATTATGTTGATTGTGATGTGGTACCTATGCAAGCATGTTCCTTATTACTTGGTAGACCATGGCAATTTGATAAAAATGCTGTACACCATGGTAGAAACAATCATTATACTCTTGTTCATAAGGATAAAAATATTACTTTGCTTCCTATGACTCCTGATTCTATTTTGAAAGATGATATTAATAGAGCTAATAAAGCAAAACAGGAGAAGCATAAGAGTGAAAATCAGATTGTGGCAAAAGAATTTGAGCAACAAATGAAGCCTAATAATAAACCATCTAGTGTTGCTTCTGAAATTAAATTGAAAAGTGCATGTTTATTTGCCACCAAATCTGATATTGATGAGCTAGATTTCAGCAACTCTGTTTGCTATGCTTTTGTGTGCAAAGAGGCATTATTTTCATTCGAGGACGTGCCTTCCTCTTTGCCCCCTGCTGTCACTAACATTATGCAGGAGTTCGCTGACGTCTTTCCACAAGACGTGCCACCGGGATTACCACCCATTCGAGGGATTGAGCATCAAATTGACTTAATTCCCGGTGCATCGCTACCCAACCGTGCACCATACCGTACCAATCCAGAGGAGACGAAGGAGATTATGCGTCAAGTACAGGAGCTACTCGACAAAGGTTATATACGCGAATCTCTTAGTCCTTGTGCTGTTCCTATTATACTCGTGCCTAAAAAGGATGGTACGTCACGTATGTGTGTTGATTGTAGAGGCATTAATAATATTACTATTCGTTATCGTCATCCTATTCCTAGGCTAGATGATATGCTTGATGAATTGAGTGGCTCTACAATATTCTCCAAAGTTGATTTGCGTAGTGGATACCATCAAATTCGTATGAAATTGGGTGATGAATGGAAAACAGCATTTAAAACTAAGTTTGGTTTATATGAGTGGTTAGTCATGCCTTTTGGGTTAACTAATGCACCTAGTACTTTCATGAGATTAATGAACGAAGTTTTACGTGCTTTCATTGGACGATTTGTGGTAGTCTATTTTGATGATATACTGATTTATAGCAAATCTTTGGAAGAACATTTGGAACATTTACGTGCTGTTTTTATTGCTCTACGTGATGCACGTTTGTTTGGTAACCTTGGGAAGTGCACCTTTTGCACCGACCGAGTATCTTTTCTTGGCTATGTTGTTACTCCACAGGGAATTGAAGTTGATAAAGCCAAGATTGAAGCTATTGAGAGTTGGCCGCAGCCCAAAACGGTCACACAAGTGAGGAGTTTTCTTGGCCTCGCTGGATTCTATAGGCGTTTTGTGAGAGATTTCAGCACCATTGCTGCACCTCTCAATGAGCTTACAAAGAAAGATGTGCCTTTTATTTGGGGTACCGCACAGGAAGAAGCCTTCACGGTATTGAAAGATAAGTTGACACATGCTCCTTTACTCCAACTTCCTGATTTTAATAAGACTTTTGAGCTTGAATGTGATGCTAGTGGAATTGGATTAGGAGGTGTGTTATTACAAGATGGCAAACCCGTTGCATACTTTTCTGAAAAATTGAGTGGGCCTAGTCTGAATTATTCTACTTATGATAAAGAATTATATGCTCTTGTTCGGACTTTAGAAACATGGCAACATTATTTATGGCCCAAAGAATTTGTTATACATTCTGATCATGAATCTTTGAAACATATTAAAAGTCAAGCTAAACTGAATCGTAGACATGCTAAATGGGTTGAATTTATTGAGACTTTCCCTTATGTCATTAAACACAAGAAGGGAAAAGAAAATGTTATTGCTGATGCATTGTCTCGTCGCTATACTATGCTTTCACAACTTGACTTCAAAATATTTGGTTTGGAGACCATCAAAGATCAATATGTGCATGATGCTGATTTTAAAGATGTAATGGAGAATTGTAAAGAAGGAAGAATGTGGAACAAGTTTGTCGTTAACGATGGATTTGTGTTTCGTGCTAACAAGCTATGCATTCCAGCTAGCTCCGTTCGTCTTTTGCTGTTGCAGGAGGCGCATGGGGGAGGATTAATGGGACACTTTGGCGTGAAGAAGACGGAGGACGTACTTGCTACACATTTCTTTTGGCCAAAGATGAGACGGGATGTTGAGCGTTTTGTTGCTCGCTGCACTACATGTCAAAAAGCTAAGTCACGACTCAATCCTCATGGTTTATATATGCCTTTGCCTGTACCTAGTGTTCCTTGGGAGGATATATCTATGGACTTTGTTTTAGGTTTACCTCGAACAAAGAAGGGGAGGGATAGCATATTTGTTGTCGTGGATAGATTCTCGAAAATGGCACACTTTATACCATGTCATAAAAGCGATGATGCTGTTAATGTTGCTGATTTGTTCTTTCGTGAAATTATTCGCTTGCATGGTGTGCCAAATACTATTGTTTCAGATCGTGATACTAAATTTCTTAGCCACTTTTGGAGATGTTTATGGGCTAAGTTGGGGACTAAACTGCTTTTTAGTACTACTTGTCACCCCCAAACTGATGGACAAACTGAAGTAGTCAATAGAACATTGTCTACTATGCTTAGGGCTGTTTTGAAGAATAATAAGAAAATGTGGGAGGAATGCTTGCCTCATATTGAATTTGCTTATAATCGTTCATTGCATTCTACTACTAAGATGTGCCCTTTTGAAGTTGTGTATGGTTTCCTACCTCGTGCACCTATTGATTTGTTGCCTCTTCCATCTTCGGAGAAGGTTAATTTTGATGCTAAAGAACGTGCTGAATTGATTTTAAAAATGCATGAGTTAACTAAGGAAAACATTGAGCGTATGAATGCTAAATATAAACTTGCTGGAGATAAGGGTAGAAAACATGTTGTGTTTGCACCTGGAGATCTTGTTTGGTTACATTTGCGTAAGGATAGATTTCCTGATTTGCGCAAATCAAAGCTAATGCCACGTGCTGCTGGTCCCTTTAAGGTGTTGGAGAAAGTAAATGATAATGCATATAAACTTGAGCTGCCTGCAGATTTTGGGGTTAGTCCCACTTTTAACATTGCAGATTTGAAGCCTTATTTGGGTGAGGAAGATGAGCTTTCGTCGAGGACGACTTCATTTCAAGAAGGGGAGGATGATGAGGACATCAATACCATTGTTACACCCACAGCCCCTACTGCTACATATACTGGACCAATTACTAGAGCTCGCGCACGCCAATTAAATTATCAGGTACTTTCGTTTCTTGGTAATGATTCTAATGTTCATGAGAATATGATGCTGCCTAAATTGGATACATTTGTTTTGCTTACAAATGAAGGGCCTAGCTTGGAGAAGGATGGACATTGGAGCAAGAGCAAGCATGGAGATGATGCCATGCGCAAGGGGAACCAGAACGGAGTTACAAGTGATGATTTCAGGACTTTGAAGCCACCATAAGAGTGCATGAAGCCTTGGACGAAATATACAAGATGCCACTTCATAAATTTCGTCCAGAGGCTATTATAGGTGCTGCGTCACCTTTTTATTGGGCCAGGCCCATGTAATTTCGAAATACATAAGTATAGGCTATGTTTAGAGTCCGTATGTGTGGGGAAACAAGAGATAGGGTTGATTTCGGACCCCTCCACCAAGGGCCACGAAATTCCCCTCTCTTCCTCCATATATACAGCCCTTAGGGCACCGTTTAGACTTTGGGATTTGTTTAGTTAAAAGTTAGCCATTGCAACTTCGTGTACTTCGTTTGTGTCCAACGACCAGACCAAGACCGCTTACGGATCCCCACCTTTATCAATACCTCATATATACTCGCAATATTCAGATTGCTTTTATCATATTCTTGCTTGTTCTTCGATTGCTTGCAGGAATAGACCTTCGTGGTCAGGTTGATTGTGCTCCGGCGTGGTCAATAACCTCTCAGAGTTGGTTTAGCGATTGCTAAGGCGCAACGTCGTGCACGTTTGTAGTCGGATCGTCAAAGTCATCTTCACCAAATCGATAGTTATCATCTCATCGAAAGATCGGGACACCCTTTGCCTCTATCAGAAAAAGAGCCAATTAAAGTGTTGACATTGGCTACTAAAGGCAATGAGACGAAGCAACCAATTATTGCGAATCAAAGTGCCAAATATGAAGAAAAGAAGTTGAAAGTGCACAAGGCCAAAAAGGAATTGCCATTGGTCAAAACAGAATCACAGCCGAGATGCCCACTCGGCTTATCATATTGGCAAAAGAAGAAATTACAAAAACTTAGTGCACAAGAACTTGAAGAAAGGAACATGGCATGGGTTCCCAAAGAAAGTGCTCAAAATAAGAAGTATGTGCAAGCCTCCATTACAAGAAGTGCGACAAAGGTGAAGAAGGAAAAGAGTGAAAATAATGAAGGACCAAGATTAAGGTTTCAGCATCTCCGGTCTACACATTGTCCATATTCTTCAACTATGCCATTAACGCCTATGCCATGGAATTCGTCATCAGGTATGATTGGTAACCCTCGATGGGCTCATTTTAATCCATGGATGCAATATAATTTCTTACATCATGAAAGGGTATTACCAAGTCACTATACATTTGAATAGCTACAAGTTTGTTGTTGATCCAAAGGGCCGAAATACTTGATTTGTCATTTCATTTGTTTATTTCGGCTATATGTGCTTTGAATGAAGTTTACATGGTAATGGTCGATGATTATCTATCGTCCTAAGAATATGTCAATGCATGGCCGGTGTAGTATTCTAAACATCGTCCTTAGTTCGATTGGAGAGTGGGACAAGGTACGTGCTCATGGAAATTTATATGCTTGCTTATATTATGATTGAATGGAGTTGAGACATCATGACCGATGTCATTGAATATATTTTGCATAGACCAATTCATAGTTACAGAATTGGCTAGTGGGCTTATACTTTGTTTACTACTGAAGATCGGATTAAATGACATGCATAATATTGATACTAGCCTTATCTCTTTACTACTATGGAGATTATGTTTTGATGGTTCAATTCGTAGCAATGGCCAAAGTGTTGGTGTTGTTTATATATCTCCTGATGGCACTATTTTTGAAGCCTCATACCGCTTAGTATATTTTTATGAACAATTAATCAAAGTCGAATATGTTGTTATTCGAAATAACTCTTTTACTTGCTATAGGTGCTATACATATTGAGGCTTTCGGTGATTCGTTATGAGTAGTGCAACAAATATCCAAGGGTTATCAATGTTTTGACGAATCACTTATAGTTTATCTTGGGGTATGTCCAGATGCAAAATTTACCTTGGGTTGCATTAAATTGTTCATATATTTAGACATTACAATTGGAGAGAGTTGGCATAGCAAGCATCCGGCTACCATGTCCATCATGTTGTATTGCATTTCTCTCAATAGCCGATGCTTAGTCTCGTCAACATAGGTAAGGCCGAACCGAAGTCCACAGCTTCGGCCACTAATTAAATTTTTATGGAGGCGAAAGTAAGGATTGGAGAAAGTTTATTGTTGATTATCTACAAAATCCTAGCAAAAGGGTGAACAATATGGTTTAGAGGATGACCTTGAGATACATATCTATGGAACTTTATCACCGGGTTGTTAATGAAGCTGAGAAGGTTTCACCCAAGTTTGCATCAGAAAGTTCGCACAAGACATGGCCGATATATACTTATCATCCTAAAAACATATAAATGGTAGATGGAGTGTTGACATCGTCCTTAGAACAAACTTGGTACAAGTTATTTTTCGGCATGCTAGCTTTGCCGAAAAACAGGGGGGCATGTGTTGACGCTCAAAAGTGGCACGTTTATAAAGGGTGGCTTGAAACTATGTCAACATTAATTCAAACTTACTATTGAAAGTCACCATGAGATGGCTCTCTTCAAGAATATGAAGATGAATATGAAGATGGCCAAAAACGGAGCTCGAATGTAAAAGTTATGACAAGTTCAGAGATAGTCATGTCGACACCGGATTAAGGAATGGCTAGAAACCCAGTTAATATTGCTTCAAATGGAGAAAGACTCAACATAAAAGTTGTGCAACTCGTCGAAGCGATCGATTTTGATATAAAGATTGTCCCAATCCGAGGTCGTATGCAAAAGTTAGAGCCTGCACAGCGCGACCCTCCAGTGAGCCAAATATGACGCCCGGAACCAGACACATATGTGGGTATGTCTGATGAGCTGCGTGAATAATTAGCTGTTTTGCACGAGCGATTTGACCCTCGAGATGACCTTTGATGAAAACACGTTCAACATGAAAGTTGTTCGTATCGTCGAAACGGTCAAGATTGCTTTTGGACTCGTTTCCATCCGAGGTCATTTACCACCATAAAAAGGACCCGAAAGGTGTAGCCAGTTTTTGACCGAACAGTTTTGGAAAGTTCGGATAATACCAATCCGAATTTGACTAGGGTTTTGGACGTGAATCAGAACCTTTTCCTTGCACGGGAAGTCTAGCCGCCTCTTATATACCTAAGGGGTGACGGCCGATTGAACAACACCAATCGAACCAATCAATCTATTACACTTTTGTGTTCATCTATCTTTATTCCCTACCCTTGTATCTTTCTTTCTCATTCTTCGTTCATTCTTCACGTTGGAGGGCAGCGATCCACGAGTCTCTAGGGGCGAGCGAATCGACCTAGGGCAGCCCATAGCCGCCGCACTCCCTGACGGGGTCCCTCCCGGGCGTGTGGGGTTTTGGGTCTGCAAAAGCACCCGCCGACTGTCTTGCGTATCGCGCTGTCGGTCGGGTCTCCTTCGACGTGAGCTGCGGTGCATCACCCCCGGCGTTGAGGGTACACGTGACGTGTTCGTGTGTCAACACACTTTTTGGCGACTCCGCTGGGGAAGAAGCTTTGAACAGTCTCCAGCCTGTTCTTGCTACGAGGAGAACGTCATTAAGCGGCTGCAATCTACAACGGTAACATGTATCATCAATCTCTTTACGTAGATGCAAATAGCCATTATGTTGATGTTGCTAGATCTTTCAATGGACATGTCATGTCGGCTAGCCCTAACGAGCAAAGGCCGACTAGTTATTCCATTGGAGAAACTTGGAATTTATAGAATTGCGACATGCAACTTATGAATCTGAACTTTCGTGCATCGGCAACATCTTTCAATATGCCGGTGAACAACACGATTTGTTCGAGTGATAGATATATGGCACCTCATGTACAGGAGGGTGTCTCACAGTTTTATCCATCGACAGCCAACTCGCAATATACGGATTCATCCCCTAACATGCGGATGGATGGGAGAATCGGCCACGCTTCCATTAGCTATTTGGCTGATTATCCCCAATCATCATATACTACACCTCATGATTTTAATTGTTCAGCGACATATGCAGCTAAAAATATTCATGACTCGGCTCACCTTCATGGTTATGGCTGAGTCAATGGAGATTCTACAAGAGCATTTATGTATGATATTGCAGGAGATGAGGTGGCTCTGGCTGCATTGAAGTGTTTAGCCCAAAATAAGAAGATTAGTGCTATTTGCCTTGAGCAACATGGTAAGGGGTTGGTTCCTGATTATGAGGCAATAAGAGCTAGGGTTTTGCAAGAAGACGAACTGTTGCCGATTGATCAAATTGTCAAGAGAAAATATTCAACAATAGCGCATATGTCCTCGCCTATTGTTGCAGCATGTTATACACCCCCTATACAATTGCAAAATTTCGGCAGGCAAGCTGATCCATCTAAAGATGAGTCTGAAGAAAAACATGTGGACCGAATGGACGAGGTCAAGTCAAAGCTCACAGGAGATTGCATCATTTTACTACACCAACTCTTGAGGAATTACCAAAAGAATATCGACAAGCTTATGAAGCACTCAAGAAGAAGCGTGAAGAAGAATATTTGCAAGAATATGTCAAGTTCCTTCCTCCATGCAACAATCTTGTTGACCCTTCTGTGATGTTAAGGCAGAATAAAAAAGATGCTTCACCAGCAAATCGGCAAAAGAATATTGGCTCGGCTAATCCTATTGATTCGGTTGAGGCCAATACAAATATGACTAAGTCGTCTACAACCGAGTCGAATGGTTTGCTTAAAGTCAGAACAATGGTGAATTCAGTTGTAACCAAATTGAGCATAGAGATGGTTGAAGCCGAGTGCATAGTAACAATACCTAGTGCATCGAGCCAGTTAAGGCCGAGTGCATCATTCCAGCCAAGTGCATCGAGCCATCCGAGTGCATCACAAGCTAATGTTGAACTAGTTATCGCCGAGTGTACCAAAACAGAAGATGCAAGTTTTGCTGAACAAAGGAACGACAAACGCAGAAAATTAGCTATGCTTGATTTTTCTGGATGTATGGGAGCTGACATGCTACCCTATGAGTTTCGTGCTAAAAATATTGATGAGCATCAAGAACAAAGTAATTTGGCCGAACACAGTTCGGTTAACGATGAACATCAAGAACAAGAACATGTAGCCGAGCAAAGTTCAACTGACGAAGAGCATCCGAGTGAAATCTACTCGGGCAATCCGAGTGAAATCTATTCATGAAATCCGAGTGACGCGGCACATGATCCAGAAGATGAACTCGAAGCATTGGAGAGTTATCCAGAGGCGGATCAAAGCATTGTTACTCTTGTGCTGACATCACGTTCTCCCGACGTCTTCAAAGAGGTACACCTAGCCGATAGTTTACTTGTCTTTCGATTCGGTCAAAATCATACTATTGATGCATCTTCAGTGCACTTCTTATTAATATTGAAAGACCAGTCAAGATAAGTAATTTGTTTGCTAGGAATAATCTTGTCACTATTTATTTCGGTCAACATATTGAACCATTCATAGAGGGTAATATTGGCAATCTGTTCCAACCAAAGTTGTCACCATTATGTAGGCTAAGCTTTATTTTCATATGGACAACTTTGATGTTTCATGCCTGGCTGAGACATATATTTTGTAACTATTTTGGTTGCAGAAACGTACAGCTAGATTCAATGTCCTTCAAGATAGCCGATTCAGAAAAATCAGAAAAGGAGGACAAAAGACAATGCATGGCCGAGTTAGACGATGTTAATCCGACATCACTCGGTTGTTTAACTCCACAGCCGATATCACAGTATCGGTTAATGGGCGAGTAGTGTACTTTCAGTTTGGGCATAGCTGATCTCATCATTGGTGCATCACTGGCTTACCCAATTATCATAGAAGATCGTTATTGAGCCATCAAGACAAGAGCGAATGACCAATTCATTCAAGCAGAAAATCAGATACCACGACGTTCTGCATCAAGCCACACTATCGGCCGTCAAAAGACGATTGGAAATTATTGGAACAAAAGATGATGGCCAGCCGGTTAACAGTAATCTTGATGATGATCAAGTGTTACCTGAGCTGCAAGCTGACTCATCCCAAGACAAACGGGGACAGACTAAAGATGATGGGGTCAATTCTTCACGTAAAAAAATTATTCAAGCTGGCAATTCTATAGACGATGATTACATCAAAGCTAAATCGGAGGCAACTAGCACTGGGGGGCAACAAGAATATCCAAAGACCGATGCAAGAAAGACAACAGAAAGTAAGGGTCGTGGTAAGCATAAAGATAAAAAGCCGAAAGTCACTTTCGCGCAGTTATTGAAAAAACATCAGAAGGTAAGTGAGGTAAAGAGTGCCTATCGGCCAAGTGAAACAAAAGCATCGAATTCACCCCAAGGCATAAATTTGAAGAATGGGATTGGCGAAGGAAGAAGTTGAGCAAACAAACTCCATATCCTCCTTTTGGGCCACCAATGTCAATGTCATGGATACCTCCCTATGCTGACTATTATTCAGATCAATCATGGAACAAGTATACATCAACGGCACAATGTCCATCATATTCTAAATCACCTCATCAATATTATGAAGCTTCGAGAAGATCAACATTTGAAAAATCACATGTTAAAGACCGTTTCAATCATAAGGAATCGGTCCAAAACTCAAGGAAGAAAAAAGTGGTGGTCAAACAAGTTCACCGTGTTAAAAGAGATGGTCGTAAGAGTGCAACTTCACATTTGATCTCAAATGAAAAAGAGCCAATTAAAGTGTTGACAATGTGATGTAGGGTGGAACCCTATGGGGATGATCTTTCACGTTTGGAGAGGATCCCTATGAGGAACACAAAGAACGAGCGGAAGAGCACGAGGGAAATCACGCGGAAAACACAAGAGAATCACTCAAACCAACAAGATTCGATTACACATGCGCTAGAACGACGAACACAAAGGGAGATACACGATCCATGATCAACAAAGGACGATACAAGAGGTAACCGGGTTCTTCTCCGTGAGGAGGTCTTGATAGGGGCCACCCATGAGGGGGTCTTGAGCTAGGTCACTCCAAGAGGAGGTCTTGATCTCCTAGTGGAGTGGATCCACGGAGCAAAGCTCTCATATGTCTAACATATCCTTTGCTAACCTTAACAAATGGTCTAGGTACGGAATATATAGGCATGGGGGCGAAGTGGAGGAAGAGGAGGCCCAAACAGCAATCACAGCCGTCCATCCTGTAGGGCCCGTGCGCACGGGGTAAGTTGGGCCCGTGCGCACGGGGGTCCCGTGGGCACGGTAAAGGCCCGTGCGCATGGGGTGCTCCAGCGCAAACTCTCTGAGTAGCCCGTGCGCACGGGGTCTTCGAGGCCCGTGTGCACGGGGTCGCCTGGGAGGTGCAGAGTTGGTCTCGTTGCCCTCCTTCTTCCTTCTTGTGGCCTTGGGGTCCTTCTCCTACTCCTTTGGGGTGTTCCTCACCAGCTTGTGGTCGTCGGTCTTCGTACCTAAGGACACATAGAGCTCTTTGGTGAGGTAGCAAGCAAGTCCAGTGTATATTCATGATATTCTCGAAGAAGAGCGGGTTCACCTTAACTCCGGTAGGTCCGCTTGGGGCTTGATGTGCTATGAAGGTGTACATGGAGATGAACGTGGGATGCTCCGTATCATCTCCTCCCCCTTTGGAAAGATCCGACCTCGGATCGTAAACCATATCGCCATGTACACGGTAGGCATGGATGTACCATAGGTTGATGTCGTGGCACTCCTCAACTTGAAGGTCCATAGGGCCCATCTCCAATGTCGGTCCTCCATCCAATAGATGTATTATGTAGACAACAAGAAGAAAACAACAACGAAAGAATGGCCCATCCAATATGCATATTTGAAGATGGCTCAAAGGGAAGGAGTTCACCTTTAGGAGATGCTCGCCAATGTTGGTGTTGCACATCATGTGCGCCTTAACATAACCAAAATGTCTCTTGATGGTACCGCCTTGTGAATCCTTCAAAATGAAAGAACATGAGAAACACTTGGAAAAACAAATGATGTTAGTGCAAATGCAAGACCAATCATTCGAGGGGCGAGATACCCAACAAGTGTATGCATCATGCTCATCATAGGAAAGGACAAGGGAGCATTTCATAGTATGTAGGCATATGATGCGAGAACAACCAAATACAATAGGCTCAATCAAACAAGCATGCTTCACAAGTAAAGTGTCCAAGTCTCCAAGATCAATAAGCATAGTTTGGTTGCACTCAATACAAGTGGATATGAAAGAGGCAACTAATGGATACAAGAGACAATGATCAAGATATATCATGTGAGAGGCATGAGCATATATGTCATCAACCCAAGAAAGCAAGTAATAGTGGAACATGGGTGATGCAACATGGCTAGCTATCATAGCGATCAAGTCAAGTATGCTAGTAGTGCAAAGATGCAACATACTAGAAGGAATCATGGCAAACATGTCATTGGTGCAAATAGTGGGCATGAATAATTCACATGTCATAGCACAAGCATGAAAGCAAGATATGAGGACAATAGCATGGGGCACATGATAAACATGGCAATAGCAACAAGGATCTCTACCAAGAATGCAAATACACATAGAAGTAGCATAATGATGAAACATGGGTAGATGCAAGCAAGGATCACAATTGCATGGCAAAGGCAAAGAAGCAAGCATAGCATGCAAAGTGAACACTGTAAAATGAGCATAATGTGACAAGTGGTAAATGGCCCATAGCCGTGTGAGAGCCAAGTAGAGGAGTTGCGCATAGTCCTTGCGCGAAGGGGACGGTGGTAAGGATAGTCCACGGGATCCCAAGTCATCATTGCTCTCAAGAGCTCGTTTCGTCAACTCTTGGGATTGAGAGGTCGACGAGTATACATGAGTACCTACACAAAACAAAGACAAAGGGAAAATTGTGTGTGCGTGGTAGATGTACACATCATCCATCATGATGCATACGTGCTTGTGTTGGTTAGCACCAAATATCCAATGCTCAAATAAATGAGATGCGTGATATAGAAACATGTCATCCATCATGATAGGTTTGTTGTTATGTATAGCATAATGGAGACTCAAATTGTGCAATGCATCATGGGAAATATCTAGAGCATTGTTGTTCATGTTACGCATATGATGTATACTATCATGGGAATCATGCAAAGTATGAAATGTATCAAGATCTCCGAATAAGTATGAGGAAACTATGGGGGTCTCCTCATGAGCATGAGTAGCAACATCACGTGGAGAATATTGACAACATCCAAAACAAAGCATATGTGGTGCAATGTGATCATGGCATGGCATAGTAGATGAATTGCGAAAATCATGTAAAGGAAGCATGGCAATATCATCACAAGATGATGAGGACATCAATACCATTGTTACACCCACAGCCCCTACTGCTACATATACTGGACCAATTACTAGAGCTCGCGCACGCCAATTAAATTATCAGGTACTTTCTTTTCTTGGTAATGATTCTAATGTTCATGAGAATATGATGCTGCCTAAATTGGATACATTTGTTTTACTTACAAATGAAGGGCCTAGCTTGGAGAAGGATGGACATTGGAGCAAGAGCAAGCATGGAGATGATGCCATGCGCAAGGGGAACCAGAACGGAGTTACAAGTGATGATTTCAGGACTTTGAAGCCACCACAAGAGTGCATGAAGCCTTGGACGAAATATACAAGATGCCACTTCATAAATTTCGTCCAGAGGCTATTATAGGTGCTGCGTCACCTTTTTATTGGGCCAGGCCCATGTAATTTCGAAATACATAAGTATAGGCTATTTTTAGAGTCCGTATGTGTGGGGAAACAAGAGATAGGGTTGATTTCGGACCCCTCCACCAAGGGCCACGAAATTCCCCCTCTCTTCCTCCATATATACAGCCCTTAGGGCACCGTTTAGACTTTGGGTTTTGTTTAGATTAAAAGTTCGCCATAGCTGCAACTTCGCGTACTTCGTTTGTGTTCAACGACCAGACAAAGGCGTCACAGAACCCCACCTTGATCAATAAAGCTTTCATCTTATATTCGCAATATCCAGATTGCAATCTCAGCTTCTTGCTTGTTCTTCGTTTGCTCGCAGGAAACAGACCCTCGTGGTCAGGTTGATCGTGCTCCGGCGTGGTCAATAACCTCTCGGAGTTGGTTTAGCGATTGCTAAGGCGCGACGTCCTCGCACGTTCGTAGTCGGATCGTCAAAGTCGACTTCCACCAAAGCGATATCCATCATCTCATCGAAAGACGGGACACCTTTGCCTCTATCAAGTGGTATCAGATTTCCAGGTTGCTCGGTGAGATTTTCCAGTTTTTCGTAGTTTAGATCGAGTCTGTTCTTCATACCTATAGTCCACGAAAAAGCCACAAAAAAAAATTAGGGTTAGTTCATCATATCCGAACCAATCTGAGCCTTTGCATAATCTTTTTAGGGTTTTGCTTTGTTGAATTTGCGGTTGCATCGTCGGTCTAGTTGCTGGTCTTAGAGTCTAGTCTTTTAGAGTTTCGAGTTCTGGTCATAAATTGTCACGCCGCCGCCGCACCATCATCATCGCCCCTGCCATCTACCACCACCACTCCGAATCCGTATCCATATACCACCACCAATCCGTGTCCATATACCACCACCGATCCATATCCATATACTACCACCGCTTCCACCACCGCTGCCATATACCACAACCATATATCCGAGTTCCTTGCTTATTAGGTTTGTTTTCGGGATTCATCTAGTTTCCGATTCGTGTTTCCTTGCTGGAGTAGGTTTCGGAAAAAAAAAAGAAAAAAAGAAGAGTCTGGAAACCACGCTCCGTTTAGGCCCAAAATTTTTCGAAAACGCATTTTTCGAAAAAATTTCTGGCTACCTTATTTTTAGGTGTTTCTGAGTGTTTTGAGACAGGTGCCATTATAGGAAGTTTTTTTTGACCCGTTTCCAGTTTTTGGGTCCGGGCAGTCGAAAAAACGAAAAAAAAAATTGGTCGAAAAAATTTCGTGCCCATCCTGTCAGTTTGACCTAGGAAGAGTTTTGAGACACTCGCCATTATAGTGATTTTTCGCAAAAAAAAAAAAAGAGCAGCGCAAAAAAAAAAAAGAGCGAAAAAAAAACCAGAGTGTGCTTTTCCCTTGTTTACGTGCAGCGCCGTGATTTTGTTAGTGTTCTAGGCTCGCGTCTCTAGCACAGTTGATAGAGGCGGGGGTGTCCCGATCTTTCGATGAGATGATAACTATCGATTTGGTGAAGATGACTTTGACGATCCGACTACAAACGTGCACGACGTTGCGCCTTAGCAATCGCTAAACCAACTCTGAGAGGTTATTGACCACGCCGGAGCACAATCAACCTGACCACGAAGGTCTATTCCTGCAAGCAATCGAAGAACTAGCAAGAATATGATAAAAGCAATCTAAATATTGCGAGTATATATGAAGTATTGATAAAGGTGGGGATCCGTAAGCGGTCTTGGTCTGGTCGTTGGACACAAACGAAGTACACGAAGTTGCAATGGCTAACTTTTAACTAAACAAATCCCCAGCAAAAGCTACTAGATGGATCTACTTATATAGGAGCAAGGGGTGGCGGCCAAGGAGGTGGGAGGACATCCCAAGGCAGCCTAAAACTAAATCTAGGTCGTACAAGGCCAATGGGCCCAAGTGGAGGTGATGTAACACCTTTGGACTTGTAGTTTGACTCGGATTCTGCTGCAGCATCAGATTGTTTCGTCCACAACTCAACGCTCCGGACGAATTTGAAGGTGATTCCAATTGGGTTGGAAAGTGCACGAAATCTAGTTTCCAACAAAAAAAGAATCACCCAATTCGGAGTCCGTATGAAAAACTTGTGTGCGTTTTGAGTCAGGTATGTCTGTGCAGTCCGAATCTGAATCCAGAACGTGAGAGACTTGGACTCTATCTTCTCTTGGGCCAAAAGTGACGTGAGAGAACTTTTTGGACAGCAAATAAACATCTCTTTCTTCCTTATCTTCATATGTGGATTGTACAAATGTCCCATACACCTGCAATTAGACAAAACACAAAAGTGTGTGAAGTATTTTTGTTCTGGATAACATAAATAGATTATTGAATAGCTTGCACTAGAAATCACCTGACAAATATGCATGTATGCAATATTTTTGGTCATATCCAAGGTAGTCATGTCCTCATCATCCTCCCCTTCTTGAAAATAAAGCCGTCCTCGGCGTTGCTTAATCTGAAATGTGGCTAACAAAAGAGACAAGGTGTACATGTTGTATATATATATGTCATCCATTTTTACTTCCCTTGATTTTTGCATATATGACACATGAATAGATGAGTAACTTGCATAGTTCATAAAATCTAAAGCCAAAAAATTAGCACAAGAAGTAGAAGGCATGAAAATATTGCAACTCAGTTTGCACATATAAGTGAAGCTCTTATTCATTTCAAAAGATTGACAATGTTCATCATTAAACCATCCCAACATTGGTGAATAAACATTACTTGCATCAAATTTACATGCTACAACATGCTTAAACAAGCAAATATGCAATAAGTCATTCAACACAGAATCATCACCAAGATTAGAGGTCATATCAAAATGATTAAACATTGGTTCTTTTGCATCAATAGTTAATTCAATGGGTGCACTCAAAATTGTTGGTATTTCAGTTGTTTGATCACATGGCAAAGTCAAATTATCAACGTAGTCCTCTAAAATAGGTGGTGTGATCAAAGTAGTGGGTAGCTCATCAGATGGTGCATTCAAATTGACAAGGCATTCATCATTCTCATGTAGAGATGGAAGATCAGTACCTTTGTCATTACCTCTTATGATTAACTCAGATGATGTAGCCACTCTCGAGGGCGATCTGTCACATGGTGGAGGTGATGTAGTCCTGACAACAACGGATGTGGTTGTCATAGTATGCCTAGTAGTTGAAGGAACAATCATATCAACTCTTGGAATGTGCACCGTGCGCTTGTTCTCCTCGTGGCCAACACATCGTTTTATTTCTTGTTCAGCTTTGCAAGCAAGATGAAACAAATGGTCCATAGGATAACACTCTTCATGAATTAGTATCTCTTGAATATCACGGTTTAATCCTCCCCAAAATCTATCCATAAAATCATCTTCACTTTCTTCTAAAGAGGAATGCAACAAGGTAGTTTGTAAATCATCATAATATTTTGTTACAGTTTCACTACCTTGTTTTAAGTGTTGCAACTTCTTAATCATGTCACGAGTATAATAAGCAGGGACGAAAGTATGTCGCATGGCAAGTTTCAAATCATCCCAAGTAGTAGGTATATAATCAGGGTGTAACCGACAATATTCACTCCACCAAACCAAAGCATAACCAGTGAAAGAACCAACTGCAACCTTAACCTTTTTATGTTCATCGAAATTATGGGAAGCAAATATACTTTTTATGTCGAACTCCCATTCAATATATAAAGCAGGTTTAAAACGGCCATTAAATGGTGGTATAGATACATTAACCTGATCATGTGCATTTGGATGTTTGTGCACCTCTCGTGACGGTTGTGGTATTTGCAAAGGTGGTGGCACGTCTCCCGCGATCGACAAAGCCCATGAATTGACTCTGGATCCTATCATGATTAGTAGAACAAGAAACAAAACCCAAAAATAATGTTCCTATAACTACTAGGATATGGTGGTAAAACGCTCACAGTAAAGCAAATATCAATGTCTTACAAGTTCTTACCATGCAGCAGGCGGTGATCGGCAACCAGCGGTGTCAAGTAACTCTGAATATTGAGTAAAGCGATTGCCAGGGGAGCGTACGTATACACGATGTAGAAATATGTGGAGCTGGGTTGGCTATATATGGTAGCAAAAGATTAGCAATAATCAATTCAAAGATGCAATGTTGAATAAACGCTCAACGACGGTACTGTGCTGGTCCTAGGCTAGACCGGACTAGAGACGCGAGCCTAGAACACTAATGAGGTCTCGGCGTAGCACAACTAGCATCAATGAAGGATACTAAGTAGCTCTTGACAGCAAGATATAAGTGAAGATCACAACGGCAGTGAAGATAATGATGAAAAACAACTGCCAAGCAGAATATACAACAACTTTGTCTCCAACTTTCCTCTGAAAAAGTTTGTGCCGATTTTTTTGATTTTTTTTCTCCTTTTTTTCTCTGACTTTTTTTTTCTCTTTTTTTTTTCTCTCGTTTTTTTTCTCTCTTTTTTTTCTCCCTCTTTCCAAAACAAACTAGATAAGATGCAGATTGGATCAAGTGAAGATGTGAACGATCTCAACTATTATTATGACAATGAATGGTGGGTAGCACGTGGTGGAAATTGATGGATGGGTGGTGGACAGCGGAAGAGATAATGATGCAGCGGTGGCGTGACTAATGTGAACAGAACTCGAAACTCTAAACGAACTAGACACTAAGACCAGCAACTCGACACGACGATGCAACCGATAATTCAACTATGCAAGCAATGAAAAGAAAATTGCAAAGGCTCAGACTGGCTTGGACCAAGGATGAATAGATCTAACTCTTTTTTGTGGCTTTTTCTTGGACAATAGGTAAGAAAATAAATCTAATCTAGGAAAACTGGAAATTCTCACCGAGCAACCTGAAAACTGATACCACTTGATAGAGGCGGGGGTGTCCCGATCTTTCGATGAGATGATAACTATCGATTTGGTGAAGATGACTTTGACGATCCGACTACAAACGTGCACGACGTTGCGCCTTAGCAATCGCTAAACCAACTCTGAGAGGTTATTGACCACGCCGGAGCACAATCAACCTGACCACGAAGGTCTATTCCTGCAAGCAATCGAAGAACTAGCAAGAATATGATAAAAGCAATCTAAATATTGCGAGTATATATGAAGTATTGATAAAGGTGGGGATCCGTAAGCGGTCTTGGTCTGGTCGTTGGACACAAACGAAGTACACGAAGTTGCAATGGCTAACTTTTAACTAAACAAATCCCCAGCAAAAGCTACTAGATGGATCTACTTATATAGGAGCAAGGGGTGGCGGCCAAGGAGGTGGGAGGACATCCCAAGGCAGCCTAAAACTAAATCTAGGTCGTACAAGGCCAATGGGCCCAAGTGGAGGTGATGTAACACCTTTGGACTTGTAGTTTGACTCGGATTCTGCTGCAGCATCAGATTGTTTCGTCCACAACTCAACGCTCCGGACGAATTTGAAGGTGATTCCAATTGGGTTGGAAAGTGCACGAAATCTAGTTTCCAACAAAAAAAGAATCACCCAATTCGGAGTCCGTATGAAAAACTTGTGTGCGTTTTGAGTCAGGTATGTCTGTGCAGTCCGAATCTGAATCCAGAACGTGAGAGACTTGGACTCTATCTTCTCTTGGGCCAAAAGTGACGTGAGAGAACTTTTTGGACAGCAAATAAACATCTCTTTCTTCCTTATCTTCATATGTGGATTGTACAAATGTCCCATACACCTGCAATTAGACAAAACACAAAAGTGTGTGAAGTATTTTTGTTCTGGATAACATAAATAGATTATTGAATAGCTTGCACTAGAAATCACCTGACAAATATGCATGTATGCAATATTTTTGGTCATATCCAAGGTAGTCATGTCCTCATCAACAGTCTAGCCTAGGACCAGCACAGTATCGTCGTTGAGCGTTTATTCAACTTTGCATCTCTGAATTGATTATTGCTGACCCTTTTTGCTACCATATTATAAGCCTTCCCAGCTCCACATACATCTACGTCGTGCGTTTGACTCTCCCTGGTAATCGCTCTATCCAAGCTTTGAGAGTTTTTGACTACAACGGTTGCCGATCACCGCCTGCTGCTGGGTAAGAACTGGTAAGAATTTGAGATTTGCTTGACGGATTTGTGACACCCACCACCACCTCTTGTTAGTAGTCTGTAGGATCATATTCTTGTGTGTTTCTATTGCTGCTAACCATGCCAGGATCACAAGCCGACGAGACTGACTGGGAGAACATGACAAATAAGGATTTGCATGATAAATTTCAGCAAATGATGAGTGGACAGGTGCAAGATGTGCTAAACAGATTTGAAGAGGCCATGGAGAAGATAGATGGCATGGAGAAGACGTTCGAAACAAAGCTCGATAACAAGTTTAATGAATTGCTCGCGCGTCTTCCACCACCACCACCCGCTGCACCTAACGCACCTCTCCAACGACAACAACAACAACAACGCATCCTTTCGAATCAGTATGGACGAGCGAAGCGTGTTCCTATTGAGGATGGCCAAACTTCTGGTGCTGCTGTTCATGTTGTTGATGCTTCTTTGGCCCCTGCTACTGCTGCTGCTGGTACCCAGGAGGATGATGAGTATGTGGGCGATTATGAGGATGAGGTTGATCAAAATCAGCACTACGTGCAGCCACCAGCACCACCACCACCAGGTCGACCTCAGGTATATATTCGTAATGGTAGGCCTGCACCACCACCTCAGGTACGAGATGATGTCCATATTCCTAAACTGAAATTGAATATTCCACCATTTGAGGGTAGATATGTTCCTGATATATATCTTACTTGGGAGTTAGAAACTGAACAACGTTTTACATGTTTACAATATCCCAAGGAGAGACGGGTTGCTGCTGCTGTTTGTGCTTTCACTGGTTTTGCATGTGTATGGTGGTCTGAACATTGTAGATTATATCCTATTCCCGCTACTTGGGCTGCTTTGAAAACTACTATGCGTACTCGTTGGGTTCCACCATATAATCAACGTGAATTGCTTCAAAAATTACAGCGCTTAAGACAAGGAAAAAATTCTGTAGAAGAATATTATCAGGAATTACAAACTGGCATGATTAGATGTGGTATTGTTGAGGAGAATGAAGCTATGCTTGCACGTTTTCTGGGTGGATTAAATAGAGAGATTCAGACCATTCTAGATTATAAGGAGTATACTAATATCACTCGTTTATTCCATCTTGCTTGTAAAGCTGAACGTGAAGTGCAGGATCGACAGGCATTGGCGCGGACTAACTTTTCTGCAGGTCGACCTTCATCATGGACACCACGTGCATCATCTACTTCCACACGTTCTGCTACACCGGCGCCTCCGTCGGCTGCCACCTCCAACCGTGATACAATAAAGCAGGCACAATCACCAATATCTGCCAAGAGCACATCTTCTAGGCCTGCAAAGAGCTCTTCTTCATCCATGGCATCAACAGGGCAAACACATGATATTATTTGTCGACGTTGCAAGGGTGGAGGTCATTATGCGAGAGAATGCCCCTCTAAGCGTGTGATGATTGTTACTGAGGATGGTGGGTATGAGTCCGCTAGTGACTATGATGAGGAGACTTTGGCTCTTATTACACGTGACGAACACGGTAGAGAAGATTCTGATCATGAGACACAATACATGGCTCCTGAAGATGCTGACAGGTATGAATGTTTAGTTGCTCAACGTGTTTTGAGTGTGCAGGTTACACAAGCTGAGCAAAATCAGAGGCATAATTTGTTCCATACAAAGGGAGTTGTGAAGGAACGTTCTGTTCGCGTGATCATAGATGGAGGGAGTTGCAACAACTTGGCTAGCATGGAGATGGTGGAGAAGCTATCTCTCACCACAAGACCACATCCACATCCTTACTACATCCAATGGTTCAACAACAGCGGCAAGGTTAAGGTAACACGTACTGTTCGTGTGCATTTTAGTATCTCTACATATGCTGATTATGTTGATTGTGATGTGGTACCTATGCAAGCATGTTCCTTATTACTTGGTAGACCATGGCAATTTGATAAAAATTCTATTCACCATGGTAGAAACAATCAGTATACTCTTGTTCATAAGGATAAAAATATTACTTTGCTTCCTATGACTCCTGATTCCATTTTGAAAGATGATCTTAATAGAGCTAATAAAGCAAAACAGGAGAAAACTAAGAGTGAAAATCAGATTGTGGCAAAAGAATTTGAGCAACAAATGCAGCCTAATAATAATAAACAATCTAGTGTTGCTTCTGAAATTAAATTGAAAAGTGCATGTTTATTTGCCACCAAATCTGATATTGATGATCTAGATTTTAGCAAATCTGTTTGCTATGCTTTTGTGTGCAAAGAGGCATTATTTTCATTCGAGGACGTGCCTTCCTCTTTGCCTCCTGCTGTCACTAACATTTTGCAGGAGTTCGCTGACGTCTTTCCACAAGACGTGCCACCGGGATTACCACCTATTCGCGGGATTGAGCATCAAATTGACTTAATTCCCGGTGCATCATTACCCAACCGTGCACCATACCGTACCAATCCAGAGGAGACGAAGGAGATTATGCGTCAAGTACAAGAACTGCTCGACAAAGGTTATATACGCGAATCCCTTAGTCCTTGTGCTGTTCCTATCATTTTAGTGCCGAAAAAGGATGGTACGTCGCGTATGTGCGTTGATTGTAGAGGCATTAATAATATTACTATTCGTTATCGTCATCCTATTCCTAGGCTAGATGATATGCTTGATGAATTGAGTGGCTCTACAATATTCTCCAAAGTTGATTTGCGTAGTGGATACCATCAAATTCGTATGAAATTGGGAGATGAATGGAAAACAGCATTTAAAACTAAGTTTGGATTATATGAGTGGTTAGTCATGCCTTTTGGGTTAACTAATGCACCTAGTACTTTCATGAGGTTAATGAACGAAGTTTTACGTGCTTTCATTGGACGATTTGTGGTAGTTTACTTTGATGACATATTGATTTATAGCAAATCTTTGGAGGAACATTTGGAACATTTACGTGCTGTTTTTATTGCTCTACGTGATGCACGTTTGTTTGGTAACCTTGGAAAGTGCACCTTTTGCACCGACCGAGTATCTTTTCTTGGCTATGTTGTTACTCCACAGGGAATTGAAGTTGATAAAGCCAAAATTGAAGCTATTGAGAGTTGGCCACAGCCCAAAACGGTCACACAAGTGAGGAGTTTCCTTGGCCTCGCTGGATTCTATAGGCGTTTTGTGAGAGATTTCAGCACCATTGCTGCACCTCTCAATGAGCTTACAAAGAAAGATGTGCCTTTTCTGTGGGGTACCGCATAGGAAGAAGCCTTCTCGGTATTGAAAGATAAGTTGACACATGCTCCTTTACTCCAACTTCCTGATTTTAATAAGACTTTTGAGCTTGAATGTGATGCTAGTGGAACTGGATTAGGAGGTGTGTTATTACAAGATGGCAAACCTGTTGCATACTTTTCTGAAAAATTGAGTGGGCCTAGTCTGAATTATTCTACTTATGATAAAGAATTATATGCTCTTGTTCGGACTTTAGAAACATGGCAACATTATTTATGGCCCAAAGAATTTGTTATACATTCTGATCATGAATCTTTGAAACATATTAAAAGTCAAGCTAAACTGAATCGTAGACATGCTAAATGGGTTGAATTCATTGAGACTTTCCCTTATGTCATTAAACACAAGAAGGGAAAAGAAAATGTTATTGCTGATGCATTGTCTCGTCGCTATACTATGCTTTCACAACTTGACTTCAAAATATTTGGTTTGGAGACCATCAAAGATCAATATGTGCATGATGCTGATTTTAAAGATGTAATGCAGAATTGTAAAGAAGGAAGAATGTGGAACAAGTTTGTCGTTAACGATGGATTTGTGTTTCGTGCTAACAAGCTATGCATTCCAGCTAGCTCCGTTCGTCTTTTGCTGTTGCAGGAGGCGCATGGGGGAGGATTAATGGGACACTTTGGCGTGAAGAAGACGGAGGACGTACTTGCTACACATTTCTTTTGGCCAAAGATGAGACGGGATGTTGAGCGTTTTGTTGCTCGCTGCACTACATGTCAAAAAGCTAAGTCACGACTCAATCCTCATGGTTTATATATGCCTTTGCCTGTACCTAGTGTTCCTTGGGAGGATATATCTATGGACTTTGTTTTAGGTTTACCTCGAACAAAGAAGGGGAGGGATAGCATATTTGTTGTCGTGGATAGATTCTCGAAAATGGCACACTTTATACCATGTCATAAAAGCGATGATGCTGTTAATGTTGCTGATTTGTTCTTTCGTGAAATTATTCGCTTGCATGGTGTGCCAAATACTATTGTTTCAGATCGTGATACTAAATTTCTTAGCCACTTTTGGAGATGTTTATGGGCTAAGTTGGGGACTAAACTGCTATTTAGTAATACTTGTCACCCCCAAACTGATGGACAAACTGAAGTAGTCAATAGAACATTGTCTACTATGCTTAGGGCTGTTTTGAAGAATAATAAGAAAATGTGGGAAGAATGCTTGCCTCATATTGAATTTGCTTATAATCGTTCATTGCATTCTACTACTAAGATGTGCCCTTTTGAAATTGTGTATGGTTTCCTACCTCGTGCACCTATTGATTTGTTGCCTCTTCCATCTTCGGAGAAGGTTAATTTTGATGCTAAAGAACGTTCTGAATTGATTTTAAAAATGCATGAGTTAACTAAGGAAAACATTGAGCGTATGAATGCTAAATATAAACTTGCTGGAGATAAGGGTAGAAAACATGTTGTGTTTGCACCTGGAGATCTTGTTTGGTTACATTTGCGTAAAGATAGATTTCCTAATTTGCGCAAATCAAAGCTAATGCCACGTGCTGATGGTCCCTTTAAGGTGTTAGAGAAAATAAATGATAATGCATATAAACTTGAGCTGCCTGCAGATTTTGGGGTTAGTCCCACTTTTAACATTGCAGATTTGAAGCCTTATTTGGGTGAGGAAAATGAGCTTCCGTCGAGGACGACTTCATTTCAAGAAGGGGAGGATGATGAGGACATCAATACCATTGTTACACCCACAGCCCCTACTGCTACATATACTGGACCAATTACTAGAGCTCGCGCATGCCAATTAAATTATCAGGTACTTTCGTTTCTTGGTAATGATTCTAATGTTCATGAGAATATGATGCTGCCTAAATTGGATACATTTGTTTTACTTACAAATGAAGGGCCTAGCTTGGAGAAGGATGGACATTGGAGCAAGAGCAAGCATGGAGATGATGCCATGCGCAAGGGGAACCAGAACGGAGTTACAAGTGATGATTTCAGGACTTTGAAGCCACCATAAGAGTGCATGAAGCCTTGGACGAAATATACAAGATGCCACTTCATAAACTTCGTCCAGAGGCTATTATAGGTGCTGCGTCACCTTTTTATTGGGCCAGGCCCATGTAATTTCGAAATACATAAGTATAGGCTATTTTTAGAGTCCGTATGTGTGGGGAAACAAGAGATAGGGTTGATTTCGGACCCCTCCACCAAGGGCCACGAAATTCCCCCTCTCTTCCTCCATATATACAGCCCTTAGGGCACCGTTTAGACTTTGGGTTTTGTTTAGATTAAAAGTTCGCCATAGCTGCAACTTCGCGTACTTCGTTTGTGTTCAACGACCAGACAAAGGCGTCACAGAACCCCACCTTGATCAATAAAGCTTTCATCTTATATTCGCAATATCCAGATTGCAATCTCAGCTTCTTGCTTGTTCTTCGTTTGCTCGCAGGAAACAGACCCTCGTGGTCAGGTTGATCGTGCTCCGGCGTGGTCAATAACCTCTCGGAGTTGGTTTAGCGATTGCTAAGGCGCGACGTCCTCGCACGTTCGTAGTCAGATCGTCAAAGTCGACTTCCACCAAAGCGATATCCATCATCTCATCGAAAGACGGGACACCTTTGCCTCTATCACAAGAGAAACAAAAGCCAATGACCATCATCTCGTCATCTATGCCATAAGTGCAAATGGGATTTATTTTAATGGGGCATGCATAGTTACTATGTTGAGATTGAAATGATGCAATATGGGAGATCTCACTCATAGCATATGACAAGGTCAATGGATTGTCAAACATGACGTGACCAATAGAATTTTCACAAGATATCCTATGAAGCATAGCATCACAACTAGGCAACTCAACATGCTCATCATCATATTCATCACAAATAGGTAAGTCAAGGCATGAAGACGTCGCACTAGCATGAAGCATGGCAATAGGTGGGTCAACATCATGGGAGCAATCGATGTCAAGAGAGTCCACTAGTGGGACAAGAGAAGCACCATCACCTATGTTACCTTTGGAGTGTCTCTCATGTGTTGTAGGTGAGGTGTTGAAGATCGTCTCGTTGTCATCTTCATCTTGATGGAACCATGTGGGGGGTGCATCATCGTCCACCATGGCCATCATTTTGACCATTGGAGGGATGGACTCATCGAGGATAGGCATGTCGTCATGTAGGAGACCTAGCACCAAAGAAGAAAACACACTAGGAGTAGAGGTTAAGTTGTTAGAAATCATGGTGGCCTCACATGCCGTGTCAACTACCTCACTCACTAAGTGTTGTGGCTCACTCACTCCCTCAAGGATGTACTCACTCATATGGTTGGTGGAGTCACTCAAATGGCGCTCAACCTCACATAGGGTGTGTGGCATGCTCTCATGTGTGGGGCTAGTAGTGGTCACACTCACCCTCTCATAGGAAATGCACTCATTGTCATATATGGTGGAGTCACTCATCTCACTCATGGGTTGGTTGCTCTCCTCACATGGCAATTGGGTCATCTCATGATATGTGGGTGTTGGAGAGATGTTGGTTCAAATGTCTCCATGCTCAACTACTATCATCGCCTTGGTTGAAGGGATAGTCCCATGCTCAACCTTCTTGTCACCGTCTTGTTGTTGGAGGCCCATATGATGTGGCACCTCGTAGCTCGTTTCCATGACCAAAGGGAATGTCCCATGCTCGGCCATCTTCCTTGAGGGGCTTCCGAAGATGGGAGTGTCGCCCTCGCTCGTAGGTGGTCGCCTTGTTGTTGAAGTTGTCGATGTAGGCGAACTCACGGGAAGTAGGCGAAGATGCCATACGTCGAAAGGCGAAGATGCCTTGAGAACACTTGGCGAAGATGCCGAAGTGGTTGATGTAGCCGTAGCGTCGTCTTGGTGGTGGTCGTCTCGCGGTCTTCTTTTGTGCTCTTGAAGCTTGGACTTGGCGTGAAGTAGGGCTTGTTGGGACTTGTGCATTTGTGCTTGTGGAGCATCTTCATGATGATGATGTCGTTGTCGTGCTTGAGCTCGTAGGCATTCGTCGTCGTTGTGCACATGTTGCTTGGAGGTGACTTGCCCTTCATGATGATGTGGATCACGAACGTGATGATGGTCGCCATGGGGATGTGGACGTGGACGACTTGAGCTTGCATCGCTTGGGCGCTCCGAAGACTTGTGGTTTGAACGTCGCCGTCTTGAAGATGACGAAGTGGAAGATGACTTCATCACGGCCCGAATCTCCTCCATCCTTGCATCTTGCTCCTCCTTTTGTGCGGCAAGCTGGTTGTCGATGTAGTCCCTTTTCCTTGCTTCGGGGAGATGAATGTCGATGGAGAGGTTCTCGATGCGCGCTTGCAAGGTGGATTGTGCTCCTTGCATTTCGTGTTGTAGTCCGAAGATGGACCTTTTGGTGATGTAGTTGTTGATGCTGTCATTGTTGTTGAAGACAGGAGAGGGAATGCCTTGCCTATCCATCACAAGACTCGAGCAAATATGAGTGGGATAAAGAGAAGTACTTATACCAAATGTACCTTGACCGATGTTGAAAATGGATCAATGATCACTCAATGTGTAACAAGGAAATAGCACAATTGGTACCAATTCTTGTCGGTTTCTCACACCTACACAAATAAGGCTTATGGTGGAGCTCGGTGAGGATAGTGGCACAAAAATTTGATGCAAAAATGTTAGCAAGAGTCAATAAAGTTGAAAGAGATTCACAAATTCGCAAGTGAAACAAGTAGACCAATAGCAAATGTGGTACACGGAAACACACACACGGATAGATAAATGGGGTCGTGCAACCAAGGAATGAGCACAAAATGTGGAGTCCACGGAAAACGCTCGTGTTGCACAACTCAAGAGAGACGCTAGCACGGTTGCTTAATCGGCGGATATGACACTTGTGCACAACCTATAAGATGCAAAATGGATAAACTTCTATCCCAAGTATGCTATGTATGTATGGTTCCCGGTGTTTCTCTCAAGATGATCCAAGATGATCGGATATGACAATCTTATGTGCGATGGAGTATGATGCTATGGCACTTGCTTACAAGCTTCTTTGCTCTCTTTCTTTTGCTTAAAAGCTTATTCTTTTTTTATGGCCAATTTGCACAATGCACAAACCAAGATAGCAATTGAGTATATGCGGGAACAAACTTGTGACACGAGATATGATACCAATATATGCACCACGAGGATACGGTATGTATGCGATGGGAAGTATGATCACTAATGTGTACAAGTAACGTTGCCGGCAATACTCAAATGGCTAGTCTCGATAGGCAAGTAACACAAAATGGGCTAGGGGCTAACAATGCAATTGCAAGGGGAATATACAATGGTGTCGTCGAGGTTGTCGTCCTTTGCGATGATGAGTGGCGGTGTTCTTGATGTAGATACCAAGATGATGTAGACCCATCCCTAAGTAGCCGAAACACCTTAGGAAACGGTAAAAACCGCAAACTCAAAATCTCAAGGACAAAAGTCAAATGGTGGTAGTGAAAATGGCAATGTGGAAGTGGAATGATGGGTTATGCGAGTCAATGTTGAAGTTGCCGTCCCTAAGTAGCCGAAACACCTTATGAGACACAACACACAACTCAAATAAGCTCAAACAAAATTGGGTTAAGTTGGGATGGTGGAAGTATATGGTGGGTAAGCCTATGTGGAAATGGTGGTGGTGGTTGATGAAGAAGCAACCGTCCCTAAGTAGCCGAAACACCTTAGGAGACTCAAGTCACCACTTAAACAACCAAAAATGCTATATGGAGCAAAACGGGTTAGGTTGCGAAAGACTATGGTGGTTTTGCGTATGATATGGTGGAAGGCCTAGGCAAAGATGCCAAAATGTCAAAATTTTGATGGAGTCAAATGGTGTTGGAACCTATCTAGGTGGATGGGGGATGTCAATAGCTACTCAACGAGCTAAAGAACACGAAAATCAAACTCCGGATGTGGAAGATATGGCCAAAATGGTGAAGTGCTGGCGGCTGACTTGGGGGAGCCGTGCGCTCGGGGTCTAGGGGCTATGGGCACGGGGTCCCGTGCGCACGGTACACATACCGAGGGCACGGGGTCACCTGGGACTCGCGGGTTTGGCAGATTTGTTGGCGATTTGGGCTCCAAATGGATGGATCTCGTGGATGGGGAGTAGCTAGGGTGGAAGGGGGTGGTGGGAGGTGGAAGGGAGGTCGAAGGAACAGCGGCCGAAGCGCACTGGAAGGGCCATGCGCACGGGGTCTGGCTGGCCCGTGTGCACGGGGGCCCGTGTGCAAGGGGCCCCGTGTGCACGGGGTCCCGATGGCCCGTGTGCACGGGGTCCTCTGAGACCGGACGAACTGCTCCGGATCCATGGGGAAACTCGAATTTGAGGCCAAAAACGAAAGGTGGAAGGAAGGGGAAGATGGTAGAGGGGTGGATCTACTTGCTAAACACAAAATCCATGGATCAAATCCAACAAAATCTCATCAAACCAACAAATCACGAAAAAATTTGGGGCTATTTTTGGTGGGGATTTTCGGATTTAGGACGAAATCACACAAAACTAGGCTAGAAAACAAAGAGGGGGGCTCCAATTTCGTGATCAACCATGGCTCGTGATACCATATGATGTAGGGTGGAACCCTATGGGGATGATCTTTCACGTTTGGAGAGGATCCCTACGAGGAACACGAAGAACGAGCGGAAGAGCACGAGGGAAATCACGGGGAAAACACAAGAGAATCACTCAAACCAACAAGATTCGATTACACATGTGCTAGAACGATGAACACAAAGGGAGATACACGATCCACGATCAACAAAGGACGATACAAGAGGTAACCGGGTTCTTCTCCGTGAGGAGGTCTTGATAGGGGCCACCCATGAGGGGGTCTTGAGCTAGGTCACTCCAAGAGGAGGTATTGATCTCCTAGTGGAGTGGATCCATGGAGCAAAGCTCTCATATGTCTAACATATCCATTGCTAACCTCAATAAATGGTCTAGGTACGGAATATATAGGCATGGGGGCGAAGTTGAGGAAGAGGAGGCCCAAATAGCAATCACAGCCGTCCATCCTGTAGGGCCCGTGCGCACGGGGTAAGTGGGCCCGTGCGCACGGGGGTCCCATGGGCACGGTACAGGCCCGTGCGCACGGGGTGCTCCAGCGCAAACTCTCTGAGTAGACCGTGCGCACGGGGTCTTCGAGGCCCGTGGGCACGGGGTCGCCTGGGAGGTGCAGAGTTGGTCTCGTTGCCCTCCTTCTTCCTTCTTGTGGCCTTGGGGTCCTTCTCCTACTCCTTTGGGGTGTTCCTCACCAGCTTGTGGTCGTCGGTCTTCGTATCTAAGGACACAGAGCTCTTTGGTGAGGTAGCAAGCAAGTCCAATGGATATTCATGATATTCTCGAAGAAGAGCGGGTTCACCTTAACTCCAGTAGGTCCGCTTGGGGCTTGATGTGCTATGAAGGTGCACATGGAGATGAACATGGGATGCTCCGTATCACATTGGCTACTAAAGGCAATGAGACGAAGCAACCAATTATTGCGAATCAAAGTGCCAAATATGAAGAAAAGAAGTTGAAAGTGCACAAGGCGAAAAAGGAATTGCCATTGGTCAAAACAGAATCACAGCCGAGATGCCCACTCGGCTTATCATATTGGCAAAAGAAGAAATTACAAAAACTTTGTGCACAAGAACTTGAAGAAAGGAACATGGCATGGGTTCCCAAAGAAAGTGCTCAAAATGAGAATTATGTGCAAGCCTCCATTACAAGAAGTGCGACAAAGGTGAAGAAGGAAAAGAGTGAAAACAATGAAGGACCAAGATTAAGGTTTCAGCATCTCCGGTCTACACATTGTCCATAATCTTCAACTGTGCCATTAACGCCTATGCAATGGAATTCGTCATCAGGTATGATTGGTAACCCTCGATGGGCTTATTTTAATCCATGGATGCAATATAATTTCTTACATCATGAAAGGGTATTACCAAGTCACTATACATTTGAATAGCTACAAGTTTGTTGTTGATCCAAATGGCCGAAATACTTGATTTGTCATTTCATTTGTTTATTTCGGCTATATGTGCTTTGAATGAAGTTTACATGGTAATGGCCGATGATTATCTATCGTCCTAAGAATATGTCAATGCATCGCCGGTGTAGTATTCTAAACATCGTCCTTAGTTCGATTGGAGAGTGAGACAATGTACGTGCTCATGGAAATTTATATGCATGCTTATATTATGATTGAATGGAGTTGAGACATCATGACCAATGTCATTGAATATATTTTGCATAGACCAATTCATAGTTACAGAATTGGCTAGTGGCTTATACTTTGTTTGGATATGATTTGGCTTGTGCATCATTGAGATCTATAAGAGGACAAATCATAGCTGATTTTACTACTGAACATCGGATTAATGACATGCATAATATTGATACTATCCTTATCTCTTTATGATGAGGACATCAATACCATTGTTACACCCACAGCCCCTACTGCTACATATACGGGACCAATTACTAGAGCTCGCGCACGCCAATTAAATTATCAGGTACTTTCGTTTCTTGGTAATGATTCTAATGTTCATGAGAATATGATGCTGCCTAAATTGGATACATTTGTTTTGCTTACAAATGAAGGGCCTAGCTTGGAGAAGGATGAACATTGGAGCAAGAACAAGCATGGAGATGATGCCATGCGCAAGGGGAACAAGAACGGAGTTACAAGTGATGATTTCAGGACTTTGAAGCCACCATAATGGGTGCATGAAGCCTTGGACGAAATATTCAAGATGCCACTTCATAAATTTCGTCCCGAGGCTATTATAGGTGCTGCGTCACCTTTTTATTGGGCCAGGCCCATGTAATTTCGAAATACATAAGTATAGGCTATTTTTAGAGTCCGTATGTGTGGGGAAACAAGAGATAGGGTTGATTTCGGACCCCTCCACCAAGGGCCACGAAATTCCCCCTCTCTTCCTCCATATATACAGCCCTTAGGGCACTGTTTAGTCTTTGGGTTTTGTTTAGATTAAAAGTTCGCCATAGCTGCAACTTCGCGTACTTCGTTTGTGTTCAACGACCAGACAAAGGCGTCACCGAACCCCACCTTGATCAATAAAGCTTTCATCTTATATTCGCAATATCCAGATTGCAATCTTAGTTTCTTGCTTGTTCTTCGTTTGCTCGCAGGAAACATACCCTCGTGGTCAGGTTGATCGTGCTCCGGCGTGGTCAATAACCTCTCGGAGTTGGTTTAGCGATTGCTAAGGCGCGACGTCCTCGCACGTTCGTAGTCGGATCGTCAAAGTCGACTTCCACCAAAGCGATATCCATCATCTCATCGAAAGACGGGACACCTTTGCCTCTATCAAGTGGTATCAGATTTCCAGGTTGCTCGGTGAGATTTTACAGTTTTTCGTAATTTAGATCGAGTCTGTTCTTCATACCTATAGTCCACGAAAAAGCCAAAAAAAAAATTAGGGTTAGTTCATCCCATCCGAACCAATCTGAGCCTTTGAATAATCTTTTCTGTATTTGCTTTGTTGAATTTGCGGTTGCATCGTCGTGTCAAGTTGCTGGTCTTAGCGTCTAGTCTTTTAGAGTTTCGAGTTCTGTTCACAGGTTGTCACGTCGCTGCTGCCATATATCCCCACTGCATCATCATCATCACCGCTGCCATATACCACCACCACATATTTACCGCCAATCCGAGTCCATATACGCCACCACATATCAGCCGCCATCACGCCAATCCGAGTCCACCTTCAACATATATCCGCCACCAGTCCGAGTTCCACCAGATTCATCTCCGCCACCAGTCTGAGTTCCACCAGATTCCTCTCCGCCACCAGTCCTATTCCGAGTCCAGTATTTTGTTACTCTGTTTTGGATTTCCAGATCACGCGATATTCCGAGTCGTGACAGAGTAGGACTCCCCAACTTTCGTGCTACCCGCAGAAGAAAAATAGTTCCAGTTTCAAAAAAAAACTAAGTCTGGAAAATTCTGGCTAGGCAGTTTTTAGACCATTTGTAGACTTTTTCGAAAAAAATTTGTTGCGGAGCAAAAAAAAAGAGGAAAAAAAAGGGCAAAAAAAGGAAGAGAAAAAAAAATTCAGAGTGTGCTCCTCCCTTGTTTACGTGCCGCGCCGTGATTTTGTTGGTGTTCTAGGCTCGCGTCTCTAGCACAGTCTAGCCTAGGACCAGCACAGTACCGTCGTTGAGCGTTTATTCAACTTTGCATCTCTGAATTGATTATTGCTGACCCTTTTTGCTACCATACTATAAGCCTTCCCAGCTCCACATACATCTACGTCGTGTGTTTGACTCTCCCTGGCAATCGCTCTATCCAAGCTTTTGAGAGTTTTGACTACAACGGTTGCCGATCACCGCCTGCTGCTGGGTAAGAACTGGTAAGAATTTGAGATTTTCTTGACGGATTTGTGACACCCACCACCACCTCTTATTAGTAGTCTGTAGGATCATCTTCTTGTGTGTTTCTATTGCTGCTAACCACACGAGACTGATTGGGAGAACATGACGAATAAGGATTTGCATGATAAATTTCAGCAAATGATGAGTGGACAGGTGCAAGATGTGCTAAACAGATTTGAAGAGGCCATGGAGAAAATAGATGGCATGGAGAAGACGTTCGAAACAAAGCTCGATAACAAGTTTAATGAATTGCTCGCGCGTCTTCCACCACCACCACCCGCTGCACCTAACGCACCTCTCCAACAACAACAACAACAACAACGCATCCTTTCGAATCAGTATGGACGAGCGAAGCGTGTTCCTATTGAGGATGGCCAAACTTCTGGTGCTGCTGTTCATGTTGTTGATGCTTCTTTGGCCCCTGCTACTGCTGCTGCTGGTACCCAGGAGGATGATGAGTATGCAGGCGATTATGAGGATGAGGTTGATCAAAATCAGCACTACGTGCAGCCACCAGCACCACCACCACCAGGTCGACCTCAGGTATATATTCGTAATGGTAGGCCTGCACCACCACCTCAGGTACGAGATGATGTCCATATTCCTAAACTGAAATTGAATATTCCACCATTTGAGGGTAGATATGTTCCTGATATATATCTTACTTGGGAGTTAGAAACTGAACAACGTTTTACATGTTTACAATATCCCGAGGAGAGACGGGTTGCTGCTGCTGTTTGTGCTTTCACTAGTTTTGCATGTGTATGGTGGTCTGAACATTGTAGATTATATCCTATTCCCGCTACTTGGGCTGCTTTGAAAACTGCTATGCGTACTCGTTGGGTTCCACCATATTATCAACGTGAATTGCTTCAAAAATTATAGCGCTTAAGACAAGGAAAAAATTCTGTAGAAGAATATTATCAGGAATTACAAACTGGCATGATTAGATGTGGTATTGTTGAGGAGAATGAAGCTATGCTTGCACGTTTTCTGGGTGGATTAAATAGAGAGATTCAGACCATTCTAGACTATAAGGAGTATACTAATATCACTCGTTTATTCCATCTTGCTTGTAAAGCTGAACGTGAAGTGCAGGATCGACAGGCATTGGCGCGGACTAACTTTTCTGCAGGTCGACCTTCATCATGGACACCACGTGCATCATCTACTTCCACACGTTCTGCTACACCGGCGCCTCCGTCGGCTGCCACCTCCAACCGTGATACAATAAAGCAGGCACTATCACCACTATCTGCCAAGAGCACACCTTCTGGGCCTACAAAGAGCTCTTCTTCATCCATGGCATCAACAGGGCAAACACATGATATTATTTGTCGACGTTGCAAGGGTGGAGGTCATTATGCGAGAGAATGCCCATCTAAGCGTGTGATGATTGTTACTGAGGATGGTGGGTATGAGTCCGCTAGTGACTATGATGAGGAGACTTTGGCTCTTATTACACGTGACGAACACGGTGGAGACGATTCTGATCATGAGACGCAATACATGGCTCCTGAAGATGCTGACAGGTATGAATGTTTAGTTGCTCAACGTGTTTTGAGTGTGCAGGTTACACAAGCTGAGCAAAATCAGAGGCATAATTTGTTCCATACAAAGGGAGTTGTGAAGGAACGTTCTGTTCGCGTGATCATAGATGGAGGGAGTTGCAACAACTTGGCTAGCATGGAGATGGTGGAGAAGCTATCTCTCACCACAAGACCACATCCACATCCTTACTACATCCAATGGTTCAACAACAGCGGCAAGGTTAAGGTAACACGTACTGTTCATGTACATTTTAGTATCTCTACATATGCTGATTATGTTGATTGTGATGTGGTACCTATGCAAGCATGTTCCTTATTACTTGGTAGACCATGGCAATTTGATAAAAATTCTATTCACCATGGTAGAAACAATCAGTATACTCTTGTTCATAAGGATAAAAATATTACTTTGCTTCCTATGACTCCTGATTCCATTTTGAAAGATGATATTAATAGAGCTAATAAAGCAAAACAGGAGAAAACTAAGAGTGAAAATCAGATTGTGGCAAAAGAATTTGAGCAACAAATGCAGCCTAATAATAATAAACAATCTATTGTTGCTTCTGAAATTAAATTGAAAAGTGCATGTTTACTTGCCACCAAATCTGATATTGATGATCTAGATTTTAGCAAATCTGTTTGCTATGCTTTTGTGTGCAAAGAGGCATTATTTTCATTCGAGGACGTGCCTTCCTCTTTGCCTCCTGCTGTCACTAACATTTTGCAGGAGTTCGCTGACGTCTTTCCACAAGACGTGCCACCGGGATTACCACCTATTCGCGGGATTGAGCATCAAATTGACTTAATTCCCGGTGCATCATTACCCAACCGTGCACCATACCGTACCAATCCCGAGGAGACGAAGGAGATTATGCGTCAAGTACAAGAACTGCTCGACAGAGGTTATATACGCGAATCCATTAGTCCTTGTGCTGTTCCTATCATTTTAGTGCCGAAAAAGGATGGTACGTCGCGTATGTGCGTTGATTGTAGAGGCATTAATAATATTACTATTCGTTATCGTCATCCTATTCCTAGGCTAGATGATATGCTTGATGAATTGAGTGGCTCTACAATATTCTCCAAAGTTGATTTGCGTAGTGGATACCATCAAATTCGTATGAAATTGGGAGATGAATGGAAAACAGCATTTAAAACTAAGTTTGGATTATATGAGTGGTTAGTCATGCCTTTTGGGTTAACTAATGCACCTAGTACTTTCATGAGGTTAATGAACGAAGTTTTACGTGCTTTCATTGGACGATTTGTGGTAGTTTACTTTGATGACATATTGATTTATAGCAAATCTTTGGAGGAACATTTGGAACATTTACGTGCTGTTTTTATTGCTCTACGTGATGCACGTTTGTTTGGTAACCTTGGAAAGTGCACCTTTTGCACCGACCGAGTATCTTTTCTTGGCTATGTTGTTACTCCACAGGGAATTGAAGTTGATAAAGCCAAGATTGAAGCTATTGAGAGTTGGCCGCAGCCCAAAACGGTCACACAAGTGAGGAGTTTCCTTGGCCTCGCTGGATTCTATAGGCGTTTTGTGAGAGATTTCAGCACCATTGCTGCACCTCTCAATGAGCTTACAAAGAAAGATGTGCCTTTTCTATGGGGTACCGCACAGGAAGAAGCCTTCACGGTATTGAAAGATAAGTTGACACATGCTCCTTTACTCCAACTTCCTGATTTTAATAAAACTTTTGAGCTTGAATGTGATGCTAGTGGAATTGGATTAGGAGGTGTGTTATTACAAGATGGCAAACCTGTTGCATACTTTTCTGAAAAATTGAGTGGGCCTAGTCTGAATTATTCTACTTATGATAAAGAATTATATGCTCTTTTTCGGACTTTAGAAACATGGCAACATTATTTATGGCCCAAAGAATTTGTTATACATTCTGATCATGAATCTTTGAAACATATTAAAAGTCAAGCTAAACTGAATCGTAGACATGCTAAATGGGTTGAATTCATTGAGACTTTCCCTTATGTCATTAAACACAAGAAGGGAAAAGAAAATGTTATTGCTGATGCATTGTCTCGTCGCTATACTATGCTTTCACAACTTGACTTCAAAATATTTGGTTTGGAGACCATCAAAGATCAATATGTGCATGATGCTGATTTTAAAGATGTAATGCAGAATTGTAAAGAAGGAAGAATGTGGAACAAGTTTGTCGTTAACGATGGATTTGTGTTTCGTGCTAACAAGCTATGCGTTCCAGCTAGCTCCGTTCGTCTTTTGTTGTTGCAGGAGGCGCATGGAGGAGGATTAATGGGACACTTTGGCGTGAAGAAGACGGAGGACGTACTTGCTACACATTTCTTTTGGCCAAAGATGAGACGGGATGTTGAGCGTTTTATTGCTCGCTGCACTACATGTCAAAAAGCTAAGTCACGACTCAATCCTCATGGTTTATATATGCCTTTGCCTGTACCTAGTGTTCCTTGGGAGGATATATCTATGGATTCTGTTTAAGGTTTACCTCGAACAAAGAAGGGGAGGGATAGCATATTTGTTGTCGTGGATAGATTCTCGAAAATGGCACACTTTATACCATGTCATAAAAGCGATGATGCTGTTAATGTTGCTGATTTGTTCTTTCGTGAAATTATTCGCTTGCACGGTGTGCCAAATACTATTGTTTCAGATCGTGATACTAAATTTCTTAGCCACTTTTGGAGATGTTTATGGGCTAAGTTGGGGACTAAACTGCTTTTTAGTACTACTTGTCACCCCCAAACTGATGGACAAACTGAAGTAGTCAATAGAACATTGTCTACTATGCTTAGGACTGTTTTGAAGAATAATAAGAAAATGTGGGAGGAATGCTTGCCTCATATTGAATTTGCTTATAATCGTTCATTGCATTCTACTACTAAGATGTGCCCTTTTGAAGTTGTGTATGGTTTCCTACCTCGTGCACCTATTGATTTGTTGCCTCTTCCATCTTCGGAGAAGGTTAATTTTGATGCTAAACAACGTGCTGAATTGAATTTAAAAATGCATGAGTTAACTAAGGAAAACATTGAGCGTATGAATGCTAAATATAAACTTGCTGGAGATAAGGGTAGAAAACATCTTGTGTTTGCACCTGGAGATCTTGTTTGGTTACATTTGCGTAAGGATAAATTTCCTGATTTGCGCAAATCAAAGCTAATGCCACGTGCTGCTGGTCCCTTTAAGGTGTTGGAAAAAGTAAATGATAATGCATATAAACTTGAGCTGCCTGTAGATTTTGGGGTTAGTCCCACTTTTAACATTGTAGATTTGAAGCCTTATTTGGGTGAGGAAGATGAGCTTCCGTCGAGGACGACTTCATTTCAAGAAGGGGAGGATGATGAGGACATCAATACCATTGTTACACCCACAGCCCCTACTGCTACATATACTGGACCAATTACTAGAGCTCGCGCACGCCAATTAAATTATCAGGTACTTTCGTTTCTTGGTAATGATTCTAATGTTCATGAGAATATGATGCTACCTAAATTGGATACATTTGTTTTGCTTACAAACGAAGGGCCTAGCTTGGAGAAGGATGGACATTGGAGCAAGAACAAGCATGGAGATGATGCCATGCGCAAGGGGAACCAGAACGGAGTTACAAGTGATGATTTCAGGACTTTGAAGCCACCATAATGGGTGCATGAAGCCTTGGACGAAATATACAAGATGCCACTTCATAAATTTTGTCCCGAGGCTATTATAGGTGCTGCGTCACCTTTTTATTGGGCCAGGCCCATGTAATTTCGAAATACATAAGTATAGGCTATTTTTAGAGTCCGTATGTGTGGGGAAACAAGAGATAGGGTTGATTTCGGACCCCTCCACCAAGGGTCACGAAATTCCCCCCCTCTTCCTCCATATATACAGCCCTTAGGGCATCGTTTAGACCTTGGGTTTTGTTTAGATTAAAAGTTCGCCATAGTTGCAACTTCGCGTACTTCGTTTGTGTTCAACGACCAGACAAAGGCGTCACAGAACCCCACCTTGATCAATAAAGCTTTCATCTTATATTCGCAATATCCAGATTGCAATCTCAGTTTCTTGCTTGTTCTTCGTTTGCTCGCAGGAAACAGACCCTCGTGGTCAGGTTGATCGTGCTCCGGCGTGGTCAATAACCTCTCGGAGTTGGTTTAACGATTGCTAAGGCGCGACGTCCTCGCACGTTCGTAGTCGGATCGTCAAAGTCGACTTCCACCAAAGCGAAATCCATCATCTCATCGAAAGACGGGACACCTTTGCCTCTATCATGATCTTGCACTACTTCATCGTAGGCAAGCACTCGAGGCGATCCGTAAATGAGTTACCTGGGAATAGCTACTTCTGCCCCATAGACTAGGGAAAAGGGAGTTTGCCCAGTAGCTCGATTTGGTGTCATTCTAAGGGAAAGGACCACCAACAACTCATCGATTCATCGCCTGCCATGCTTCCGCGGCGTATCAAAGGTTCTTGTTTTGAGTCCCCGTAGCACTTCAGCGTTCGCCCTCTCAGCTTGCCCATTGCTCCAGGGATGAGCGACAGAGGCAAATGAGACTTTGCTTCCGAGGGTGTGAACATATTGCATGAAGGCGCGGCTCGTGAACTAGGTGCCATTGTTAGCGATGATCCTTGCCGGAACTCCAAAACGACACACCATCTCTTTCAAGAACTTGATAGCTGATTGAGCAGTCACCTTTCTCACGGGAGTCACTTCTGGCCACTTTGTAAACTTGTCGATGGGAACGAACAAGAATTCAAAGCCCCCGATTGCTCGAGGGAAATGGCCAAGGATATCGAGCCCCCAGACCAAAAATGGCCATGATAAAGGGATTGTCTAAAGAGCATGGGCAGGCAAGTGAATATTCTTCAAATGGAACTGGCAGGCTTCACATTTTGTGACTAGCTCGACCACATCTTGGAGGGCTTTGGGCCAATAGAATCCTTGACGGAATGCTTTCCCAACTAATGCCTCATCCAATCTGGGAGCCGCACATGCCTCTGTGTATCTCAGTCAGCAGTTCCTTTCCTTCTTCCCGGTAGATGCACTTCAATTTCACTGTGTTGGGCCTCCTTCTGTATAGAGTGACATCAACAAACTGGTACATACCGGCCCTCTGGGCTACTCTTTCAGCCTCATCTTGGTCATTGGGGAGTTCTCCGGTTTGGAGAAAGTGGACTATGTGCCTTGCCCAAGTTGGAGCCTGGGGCTCGGCAACAAGGACTAGCGGCACCTCCTCAACAACGGGGGCACACCCCTCGTCTGCAGGGACTGTGGTCCCGACAGGAGGGTGCAGGCCGGCAAGTTGTGAGTTTCCGGCAGGGTCCCTGCTAGAAGCACGAGGCTCTACGAGCGAGGCTTACCGGAGTCCATCTTTCTCCTCTTCTGGGCCATTGTCGCTGGGAATACGGAGGGCTGAGTAAGAAGGAGAACAAAAGTTCCTGGTTCCAAGGAAGCTTTTGTGCAGCACACTTTGACAAATGACCAGCTATGCTGTTTTCTACACGGGGTACGTGCTCTGTTTGCAATCCGTCGAAGCACTCCTCCAATCTTCTCACTTCCTAAACGTATGCCTCCATTAGTGGACTTTGATAATCCTTGTTCACTTGTGTCACCACAAGCTGTGAATCTCGTCGAATAATCAGCTTCTTAATTCCCAATTATGCGGCAATCCTAAACCCGGCAATGAGCCCTTCATACTCTATTGTATTGTTTGTTGCCTCTTCCCAGGCAAAATGCATTTGGACGATGTTCTTCAAGTGCTCCCTTGAGGGTGCCACAGGAAGCACGCCAGCCCCTGCACCTTGCGGGGAAAAGGCACCATCAAAATACTTGATCCATTCTTGGGTGCCTCCTTGCCTGGAATAACTGTCTTTGTCACTTCCTCATCAGGGGCCAGTGTCCATTTAGCAATAAACTTTGCCAACGCCCTACTCTGAATTGTTGATGTGCTCTCAAACTTTAGACCGAAACTGGATAACTCCAAAGCTCACTCCACTATTCTCCCAGTAGCCTTAGGTAGGGTTTCAGAGTATCCTTTGCAACGGGAAGCAGTGACAACCGTAATCTCATGGGCTTGGAAGTGGTGGCGCAGTTTCCTTGAGGCCATGATGAGGCCAAAGATCAATTTTTGCATGCTAGAGTACCTCAATCGAGCCCCCTGTAACAGGGAACTCACGAAGTATACTGGGCGTTGGACCACTTTCTTCCTTGCCGTGTCCTTGGGGCTGTCATTGCTGTCGTGCTCACTCTTGTCCTGATCATTACTTGACTCTGCCGGACCTTGCTCATTTTCTGCCTTGCCCACTTCCTGCTGTGCCACCAAGGCCGCACTAACCACTTGGTTGGTTGCCGCTAAGTATAGCAGCAATGGCTCCTGTGGTTTGGGGGCAACCAAGGTAGGCACAAAAGATAAGTAGGCCTTCAACTCTTGCAGGGCTGTATCTGCTTCTGCAGTCCACTTCATGGGTCCTCCCTTCTTCAAGACTGTGAATAACGACAGGGCATGCTCGACAGACTAGGAGATGAATCTTCTTGGCGCGGCAACGCATCCCGTCAGACGCCTCACATTCTTAACTGTCCTGGCGCTTTAATCTGCTCAATGGCCATGATCTTGTCAGGATTAGCTTCGATTCCCCGGTTGGACACAAAGAACCCAAGTAGTTTGCCAGAGGGAACACCAAACACACACTTCTCTGGGTTGAGCTTCAAGTTGATCTTGCACAGATTTGCAAACGTTTCCTCCAAATCCTGGATAACAATTGCTCTGTCCTTTGTTTTGACTACAATGTCATCCATATAAGCTTCAATGTTTTTGTGAAGCCGTGGCTCAAACCCAATCTGGACCTCCCTTGCAAAAGTAGGCCCGAGACCCTTTAATCTGGCATGCAGATAAACCAGTACGTACCACATGGGGTGATGAACGAGGTCTTCTCTTCGTCTTCCTTGGACATGAAGATCTGGTGATATCCAAAATATGCATCACGGAAGGAAAGCAAATCGCAACCTAAAGTGGAATCCACGATCTGATCGATGCGCAGCAAGGCAAATGAGTCTTTCGGGCAAGCCTTGTTGAGATCTGTGAAATCTCTGCAAAGCCTCCATTTCCATTTAGCCTTCCGAACCACCACTCGATTTGCTAGCCAAGTGGGATGTAGCACTCCTCTAACCAAACCAACTGCTTCAAGCTTCTTGATCTCCTGTACAATAAATTGTTGCCTCTCCAAGGCCTGCTTCCGGACATTCGGCTTGACAGGTCTCGCGTGTGGGCAGACAGCAAGGTGGTGCTCGATTACCTCCATGGGAACATCGGGGATATCAGATGGTTTCCATGCAAACACATTGGTATTCGGCCGCATGAAGGCAACGGGCGTGCTTTCCTATTTGTCATCAAGGGTTGCGCCGATGGTAAATATACTATCAACGCCAGACAACCCTGCCAGGACCTTCTTCACCTGTGGAGCAGAAACCTTGGTCCTTTTGTTGTTTTAACTCTCTAGCAAATCATCAACAGGCATAGCATACTCCAAAAAGGTATGCTTCCTGGACTCTCCGCCAGCGTCCCTATTGTCCTTCTTCTTTCCTCTGCTTTCCTTAATGGGGACTGCTGATGTCGTTGCCTCTACCGCGACTGCGTCCCGGTGATAGGGGCAAAGGTGTCCCGTCTTTCGATGAGATGATGGATTTCGCTTTGGTGGAAATCGACTTTGACGATCCGACTACGAACGTGCGAGGACGTCGCGCCTTAGCAATAGCTAAACCAACTCCGAGAGGTTATTGACCATGCCGGAGCACGATCAACCTGACCACGAAGGTCTGTTTCCTGCGAGCAAACAAGAACAAGCAAGAAACTGAGATTGCAATCTAGATATTGCGAATATAAGATGAAAGCTTTATTGATCAAGGTGGGGTTCTGTGACGCCTTTGTCTGGTCGTTGAACACAAACGAAGTACGCGAAGTTGCAGCTATGGCGAACTTTTAATCTAAACAAAACCCAAAGTCTAAACGGTGCCCTAAGGGCTGTATATATGGAGGAAGAGGGGGGAATTTCGTGGCCCTTGGTGGAGGTGTCCGAAATCAACCATATCTCTTGTTTCCCCACACATACGGACTCTAAAAATAGCCTATACTTATGTATTTCGAAATTACATGGGCCTGGCCCAATAATAAGGTGACGCAGCACCTAGAATAGCCTCGGGACGAAGTTTATGAAGTGGCATATTGTATATTTCGTCCAAGGCTTCATGCACGCATTATGGTGGCTTCAAAGTCCTAAAATCATCACTTGTAACTCCGTTATTGTTCCCCTTGCGCATGCCATCATCTCCATGCTTGTTCGTGCTGCAATGTCCATCCTTCTCCAAGCTAGGCCCTTCATTTGTAAGCAAAACAAATGTATCCAATTTAGGCAGCATCATATTCTCATGAACATTAGAATCATTACCAAGAAACGAAAGTACCTGATAATTTAATTGGCGGGCGCGTGCTCTAGTAATTGGTCCAGTATATGTAGCAGTAGGGGCTGTGGGTGTAACAATGGTATTGATGTCCTCATCATCCTCCCATTCTTGAAATGAAGTCGTCCTCCACGAAAGCTCATCTTCCTCACCCAAATAAGGCTTCAAATCTGCAATGTTAAAAGTAGGACTAACCCCAAAATCTGCAGGCAGCTCAAGTTTATATGCATTATCATTTATTTTCTCTAACACCTTAAAAGGTCCGTCAGGACGTGGCATTAGCTTTGATTTGCGCAAATCAGGAAATCTATCCTTACGCAAATGTAACCAAACAAGATCTCCAGGTGCAAACACAACATGTTTTCTACACTTATCTCCAGCAAGTTTATATTTAGCATTCATACGCTCAATGTTTTCCTTAGTTAACTCATGCATTTTTAAAATCAATTCAGCACGTTGTTTAGCATCAAAATTAACCTTCTCCGAAGATGGAAGAGGCAACAAATCAGTAGGTGCACGAGGTAGGAAACCATACACAATTTCAAAAGGGCACATCTTAGTAGTAGAATGCAATGAACGATTATAAGCAAATTCAATATGAGGCAAGCATTCTTCCCACATTTACTTATTATTCTTCAAAACAGCCCTAAGCATAGTAGACAATGTTGTATTGACTACTTCAGTTTGTCCATCAGTTTGGGGGTGACAAGTAGTACTAAAAAGCAGTTTAGTCCCCAACTTAGCCCATAAACATCACCAAAAGTGGCTAAGAAGTTTAGTATCACGATCTGAAACAATAGTATTTGGCACACCATGCAAGCAAATAATTTCACGAAAGAACAAATCAGCATCATCGCTTTTATGACATGGTATAAAGTGTGCCATTTTCGAGAATCTATCCACGATAACAAATATGCTATCCCTCCCCTTCTTTGTTCTAGGTAAACCTAAAACAAAGTCCATAGATATATCCTCCCAAGGAACACTAGGTACAGGCAAAGGCATATATAAACCATGAGGATTGAGTCGTGACTTAGCTTTTTGACATGTAGTGCAGCGAGCAATAAAACGCTCAACATCCCGTCTCATCTTTGGCCAAAAGAAATGTGTAGCAAGTACGTCGTCCGTCTTCTTCACGCCAAAGTGTCCCATTAGTCCTCCTCCATGCGCCTCCTGCAACAACAAAAGACGAACGGAGCTAGCTGGAATGCATAGCTTGTTAGCACGGAACACAAATCCATCATTAACGACGAACTTGTTCCATGTTCTTCCTTCTTTACAATTCTGCAATACATCTTTAAAATCAGCATCATGCACATATTGATCTTTGATGGTCTCCAAACCAAATACTTTGAAGTCAAGTTGTGAAAGCATAGTATAGCGACGAGACAATGCATCAGCAATAACATTTTCTTTACCCTTCTTGTGTTTAATGACATAAGGGAAATTCTCAATGAATTCAACCCATTTGGCATGTCTATGATTCAGTTTAGCTTGACTTTTTATATGTTTCAAAGATTCATGATCAGAATGTATAACAAATTCTTTGGGCCATAAATAATGTTGCCATGTTTCTAAAGTCCGAACAAGAGCATATAATTCTTTATCATAAGTAGAATAATTCAGACTAGGCCCACTCAATTTTTCAGAAAAGTATGCAACAGGTTTGCCATCTTGTAATAACACACCTCCTAATCCAATTCCACTAGCATCACATTCAAGCCCAAAAGTCTTAATAAAATCAGGAAGTTGGAGTAATGGAGCATGTGTCAACTTATCTTTCAATACCGTGAAGGCTTCTTCTTGTGCGGTACCCCAAACAAAAGGCACATCCTTCTTTGTAAGCTCGTTGAGAGGTGCAGCAATGGTGCTGAAATCTCTCACAAAACGCCTATTGAATCCAGCGAGGACAAGAAAACTCCTCACTTGTGTGACCGTTTTGGGCTGCGGCCAACTCTCAATAGCTTCAGTTTTGGCTTTGTCAACTTCAATTCCCTGTGGAGTAACAACATAGCCAAGAAAAGATACTCGGTCGGTGCAAAAGGTGCACTTCCCAAGGTTACCAAACAAACGTGCATCACGTAAAGCAATAAAAACAACACGTAAATGTTCCAAATGTTCTTCCAAAGATCTGCTATAAATCAATATGTCATCAAAGTAAACTACCACAAATCGTCCAATGAAAGCACGTAAAACTTCGTTCATTAATCTCATGAAAGTACTAGGTGCATTAGTTAACTCAAAAGGCATGACTAACCACTCATATAATCCAAACTTAGTTTTAAATGCTGTTTTCCATTCATCCCCCAATTTCATACAAATTTGATGGTATCCACTATGCAAATCAACTTTGGATACTATTGTAGAGCCACTCAATTCATCAAGCATATCTAGCCTAGGAATAGGATGACGATAACGAATAGTAATATTATTAATGCCTCTACAATCAACACACATACGCGATGTACCATCCTTTTTATGCACTAGAATAATAGGAACAACACAAGGACTAAGGGATTCGCGTATATAACCTTTGTCGAGAAGCTCTTGTACTTGACGCATAGTATCCTTCGTCTCCTCTGGATTGGTATGGTATGGCACACGGTTTGGCAATGAAGCACCGGGAATTAAGTCAATCTGATGCTCAATCCCTCGAATAGCCGGTAATCCCGGTGGCACGTCTTGTGGAAAGACGTCAGCGAACTCCTGCAAAATGTTAGTGACAGCAGGAGGCAAAGAGGAAGGCACGTCCTCGAATGAAAATAATGCCTCTTTGCACACAAAAGCATAGCAAACAGATTTGCTAAAATCTAGCTCATCAATATCAGATTTAGTGCCAAGTAAACATGCACTTTTCAGTTTAATTTCAGAAGCAACACTAGATGGTTTACTATTAGGCTTCATTTGTTGCTCAAATTCTTTTGCCACAATCTGATTTTCACTCTTATTTTTCTCCTGTTTTGCTTTATTAGCTCTATTAATATCATCTTTCAAAATGGACTCAGGAGTCATAGGAAGCAAAGTAATATTTTTATCCTTATGAACAAGAGTATACTGATTGTTTCTACCATGGTGTACAGAATTTTTATCAAATTGCCATGGTCGACCAAGTAATAAGGAACATGCTTGCATAGGTACCACATCACAATCAAGATAATCAGCATATGTCGAGATACTAAAATGCACATGAACAGTACGTGTTACCTTAACCTTGCCGTTGTTGTTGAACCATTGGATGTAGTAAGGATGTGGATGTGGTCTTGTGGTGAGAGATTGCTTCTCCACCATCTCCATGCTAGCCAAGTTGTTGTAGCTCCCTCCATCTATGATGACGCGCACAGAACGTTCCTTCACAACTCCCTTTGTATGGAGCAAATTGTGCCTCTGATTTTGCTCAGCTTGTGTGACATGCACACTCAAAACACGTTGAGTAACTAAACATTCATACCTGTCAGCGTCTTCAGGAGCCATGTATTGCGTGTCATGATCAGAATTATCTCCACCATGTTCTTCACGTGTAATAAGAGCCAAAGTCTCCTCATCGTAGTCACTAGCGGATTCATACCCACCATCCTCAGTAGCAATCATCACACGCTGAGATTTGCATTCTCTCGCATAATGACCTCTTCCCTTACAACAACGACAAATAACATCACTTGTGTGCCCTGTTGATGCCATGGAAGAAGAAGAGCTCTGTGTAGGCCCGGCAGGTGCGCTCTTGGCAGATAGTGGTGGTTGTGCCTGCTTTCTTGTATCATGGCTGGAGGTAGCTGCTGATGGAGGTGCTGGTGTAGTAGAAGTAGAGGATGCACGCAGTGTCCACGATGAAAGTCGACCTGCAGAAAAGTTAGTTCGCGCCAATGTTTGTCGATCATGCACTTCACGTTCAGCTTTACAAGCAAGATGGAATAAACGAGTGATATTAGTATACTCCTTATACTCTAGAATGGTCTGAATCTCTTTATTTAATCCACCCATAAAACGTGCAAGCATAGCTTCATTCTCCTAAACAATACCACATCTAATCATGCCAGTTTGTAATTCCTGATAATATTCTTCTACAGAATATTTCCCTTGTCCTAAGCGCTGCAATTTTTGAAGCAATTCACGTTGATAATATGGTGGAACCCAACGAGTACGCATAGCAGTTTTCAAAGCAGCCCAAGTAGCGGGAATAGGATATAATCTACAATGTTCAGACCACCATACACATGCAAAACTAGTGAAAGCACAAACAGCAGCAGCAACCCGTCTCTCCTCGGGATATTGTAAACATGTAAAACGTTGTTCAGTTTCTAACTCCCAAGTAAGATATATATCAGGAACATATCTACCCTCAAATGGTGGAATATTCAATTTCAGTTTAGGAATATGGACATCATCTCGTACCTGAGGTGGTGGTGCAGGCCTACCATTACGAATATATACCTGAGGTCGACCTGGTGGTGGTGGTGGTGGTGGTGGCTGCACGTAGTGCTGATTTTGATCAACCTCATCCTCATAATCGCCCGCATACTCATCATCCTCCTGGGTACCAGCAGCAGCAGTAGCAGGGGCCAAAGAAGCATCAACAACATGAAGAACAACACCAGAAGTTTGGCCATCCTCAATAGGAACACGCTTCGCTCGTCCATACTGGTTCGAAAGGATGCGTTGTTGTTGTTGTTGTTGTTGGAGAGGTGCGTTAGGTGCAGCGGGTGGTGGTGGTGGAAGACGCGCGAGCAATTCATTAAACTTGTTATCGAGCTTTGTTTCGAACGTCTTCTCCATGCCATCTATCTTCTCCATGGCCTCTTCAAATCTGTTTAGCACATCTTGCACCTGTCCACTCATCATTTGCTGAAATTTATCATGCAAATCCTTATTCGTCATGTTCTCCCAGTCAGTCTCGTCGGCTTGTGATCCTGGCATGGTTAGCAGCAATAGAAACACACAAGAATATGATCCTACAGACTACTAACAAGAGGTGGTGGTGGGTGTCACAAATCCGTCAAGCAAATCTCAAATTCTTACCAGTTCTTACCCAGCAGCAGGCGGTGATCGGCAACCGTTGTAGTCAAAAACTCTCAAAGCTTGGATAGAGAGATTACCAGGGAGAGTCAAACGCACGATGTAGATGTATGTGGAGCTGGGAAGGCTTATAATATGGTAGCAAAAAGGGTCAGCAATAATCAATTCAGAGATGCAAAGTTGAATAAACGCTCAACGACGGTACTGTGCTGGTCCTAGGCTAGACTATGCTAGAGATGCGAGCCTAGAACACCAACAAAATCACGGCGCGGCACGTAAACAAGGGAAAAGCACACTCTGGCACTCTTTTTTTTCGCTCTTTTTTTTTGCGCTCATTTTTTTTTGCGCTCCTCTTTTTTTTTGCGAAAAATCAGTATAATGGCGAGTGTCTCAAAACTCTTCCCTCGTCAAACTGATAAGATGGGCACGAAAAAAAAATTCACTTTTTTTTTCGGAAATTAGGGCAGCGACGACGAAAAAGTGCGACCAAAAAATCACTATGATGGCACGTGGCTCAAAAGACTCGGAAAAGCCTAAAAATAGGATAGGGAAAAAAAATTTGCCCGTGAAATTTTTTTTTTCCGAGACCTACGCAGGCAAGGAAACACGAATCGGAATTTAGATTGATCTCAAGAACAAAACTAATATGAGAAGAACTCGGATTGGTGGTGGATATATGGTTGTGGTATATGGCAGCGGTGGTGGTATATGGTAGCGGTGGTGGTATATGGATACAGATTGGTGGTGGTATATGGATACGGATTGGTAGTGGTATATGGATATGGATTCAGAGCGGTGGCGGATAAGCAAAAGTGGTAAATGGGCGATGATGATGATGCGGCGGCGGCGTGACAACTTATGACCAGAACTCGAAACTCTAAAAGACTAGACTCTAAGACCAGCAACTTGACACGACGATGCAACCGCAAATTCAACAAAGCAAAAACCCTAAAAAGATTATGCAAAGGCTCAGATTGGTTCGGATATGATGAACTAACCCTAATTTTTTTTGTGGCTTTTTCGTGCACTGTAGGTATCAAGAACAGACTCGATCTAATCTACGAAAAACTGTAAAATCTCACCGAGCAACCTGGAAATCTGATACCATTTGATAGAGGCGGAGGTGTCCCGTCTTTCGATGAGATGGTGGATTTCGCTTTGGTGGAAGTCGACTTTGACGATCCGACTACAAGCGTGCGAGGACGTCGCGCTTTAGCAATCGCTAAACCAACTCCGAGAGGTTATTGACCACGCCGGAGCACGATCAACCTGACCACGAGGGTCTGTTTCCTGCGAGCAAACGAAGAATAAGCAAGAAACTGAGATTGCAATCTGGATATTGCGAATATAAGATGAAAGCTTTATTGATCAAGGTGGGGTTCTGTGACGCCTTTGTCTGGTCGTTGAACACAAACGAAGTACGCGAAGTTGCAGCTATGGCGAACTTTTAATCTAAACAAAACCCAAAGTCTAAACGACGCCCTAAGGGCTGTATATCTAGGGGAAAAGGAGGGAATTTCGTGGCCCTTGAGGGTGGGGTCCGAAACCAACCCTAACTCTTGTTTCCCCACACATACGGACTCTAAAAATAGCCTATACTTAAGTATTTCGAAATTACATGGGCCTGGCCCAATAATAAGGTGACGCAGCACCTAGAATAGCCTATGGACGAATGTTATGAAGTGGCATCTTGTATATTTCGTCCAAGGCTTCATGCACTCCTTATGGTGGCTTCAAAGTCCTGAAATCATCACTTGTAACTCCGTTCTTGATCCCCTTGTGCATGCCATCAACTCCATGCGTGTTCTTGCTCCAATGTTCATCCTTCTCCAAGCTAGGCCCTTCATTTGTAAGCAAAACAAATGTATCCAATTTAGGCAGCAGCATATTCTCATGAACATTAGAATCATTACCAAGAAACGAAAGTACCTGGTAATTTAATTGGCGTGCGCGAGCTCTAGTAATTGGTCCCGTATATGTAGCAGTAGGGACTGTGGGTGTAGCAATGGTATTGATGTCCTCATCATAAGATATATATCAGGAACATATCTACCCTCAAATGGTGGAATATTCAATTTCAGTTTAGGAAGATGGTCATGATCTCGTACCTGAGGGAGAGCCCTACCATTGTGATTATTTGCATGTGGACGACCTGGTGGTTGCGGTGCAGGTGGTTGCACGTAGTTCTGATTTTGATCAACCTCATCCTCGTAATCTCCCAGATAATCATCCTCCTCCGCATCAGCAGCAGGAGCCACAGAAGTATCAACAGCAGCACCAACAGTTTGGCCAAACGCAAGAGGGACACGGCTCGCTCGGCGGATGATGAGGACATCAATACCATTGTTACACCCACAGCCCCTACTGCTACATATACGGGACCAATTACTAGAGCTCGCGCACGCCAATTAAATTATCAGGTACTTTCTTTTCTTGGTAATGATTCTAATGTTCATGAGAATATGATGCTGCCTAAATTGGATACATTTGTTTTGCTTACAAATGAAGGGCCTAGCTTGGAGAAGGATGAACATTGGAGCAAGAACAAGCATGGAGATGATGCCATGCGCAAGGGGAACAAGAACGGAGTTACAAGTGATGATTTCAGGACTTTGAAGCCACCATAATGGGTGCATGAAGCCTTGGTCGAAATATACAAGATGCCACTTCATAAATTTCGTCCCGAGGCTATTATAGGTGCTGCGTCACCTTTTTTATTGGGCCAGGCCCATGTAATTTCGAAATACATAAGTATAGGCTATTTTTAGAGTCCGTATGTGTGGGGAAACAAGAGATAGGGTTGATTTCGGACCCCTCCACCAAGGGCCACGAAATTCCCCCTCTCTTCCTCCATATATACAGCCCTTAGGGCACCGTTTAGAATTTGGGTTTTGTTTAGATTAAAAGTTCTCCATAGCTGCAACTTCGCGTACTTCGTTTGTGTTCAACGACCAGACAAAGGCGTCACAGAACCCCACCTTGATCAATAAAGCTTTCATCTTATATTCGCAATATCCAGATTGCAATCTTAGTTTCTTGCTTGTTCTTCGTTTGCTCACAGGAAACAGACCCTCGTGGTCAGGTTGATCGTGCTCCGGCGTGGTCAATAACCTCTCGGAGTTGGTTTAGCGATTGCTAAGGCGCGACGTCCTCGCACGTTCGTAGTCGGATCGTCAAAGTCGACTTCCACCAAAGCGATATCCATCATCTCATCGAAAGACGGGACACCTTTGCCTCTATCAAGTGGTATCAGATTTCCAGGTTGCTCGGTGAGATTTTACAGTTTTTCGTAGTTTAGATCGAGTCTGTTCTTCATACCTACAGTCCACGAAAAAGCCAAAAAAAAATTAGGGTTAGTTCATCCCATCCGAACCAATCTGAGCCTTTGCATAATCTTTTCTGTATTTGCTTTGTTGAATTTGCGGTTGCATCGTCGTGTCCAGTTGCTGGTCTTAGCGTCTAGTCTTTTAGAGTTTCTAGTTCTGTTCACAGGTTGTCATGTCGCCGCTGCCATATATCACCACCGCATCATCATCGTCGCTGTTGCCATATACCACCACCACATATTCACCGCCAATCCGAATCCATATACGCCACCACATATCCGCCGCTATCACGCCAATCCGAGTTCACCTGCAACATATATCCGCCACCTGTCCGTGTTCCACCAGATTTATCTCCGCCACCAGTCCGAGTTCCATCAGATTCATCTCCGCCACCAGTCCTAGTCCGAGTCCAGTAATTGTTGCATTGTTCTCGATTTCCAGATCACGCGATACTCCGAGTCGTGACAGAGAAGGACTCCCCAATTTCCGAGCCATCCGCAGAAGAAAAATAGTTCCAATTTCAAAAAAAAAAACTAAGTCTGGAAAATTCTGGCTAGGCAGTTTTTAGACCATTTGTAGACTTTTTCGAAAAAAATTTGTTGCGGAGCAAAAAAAAAGAGGAAAAAAAAGTGCAAAAAAAAAGAAGAGAAAAAAAAATTCAGAGTGTGCTCCTCCCTTGTTTACGTGTCGCGCCGTGATTTTGTTGGTGTTCTAGGCTCGCGTCTCTAGCACAGTCTAGCCTAGGACCAGCACAGTACCGTTGTTGAGCGTTTATTCAACTTTGCATCTCTGAATTGATTATTGCTGACCCTTTTTGCTATCATATTATAAGCCTTCCCAGCTCCACATACATCTACGTCGTGCATTTGACTCTCCCTGGTAATCGCTCTATCCAAGCTTTGAGAGTTTTTGACTACAACGGTTGCCGATCACCGCCTGCTGCTGGGTAAGAACTGGTAAGAATTTGAGATTTGCTTGACGGATTTGTGACACCCACCACCACCTCTTGTTAGTAGTCTGTAGGATCATATTCTTGTGTGTTTCTATTGCTGCTAACCATGCCAGGATCACAAGCCGACGAGACTAACTGGGAGAACATGACGAATAAGGATTTGCATGATAAATTTCAGCAAATGATGAGTGGACAGGTGCAATATGTGCTAAACAGATTTGAAGAGGCCATGGAGAAGATAGATGGCATGGAGAAGACGTTCGAAACAAAGCTCGATAACAAGTTTAATGAATTGCTCGCGCGTCTTCCACCACCACCACCCGCTGCACCTAACGCACCTCTCCAACAACAACAACAACAACAACGCATCCTTTCGAATCAGTATGGACGAGCGAAGCGTGTTCCTATTGAGGATGGCCAAACTTCTGGTGCTGTTGTTCATGTTGTTGATGCTTCTTTGGCCCCTGCTACTGCTGCTGCTGGTACCCAGGAGGATGATGAGTATGCGGGCGATTATGAGGATGAGGTTGATCAAAATCAGCACTACGTGCAGCCACCAGCACCACCACCACCAGGTCGACCTCAGGTATATATTCGTAATGGTAGGCCTGCACCACCACCTCAGGTATGAGATGATGTCCATATTCCTAAACTGAAATTGAATATTCCACCATTTGAGGGTAGATATGTTCCTGATATATATCTTACTTGGGAGTTAGAAACTGAACAACGTTTTACATGTTTACAATATCCCGAGGAGAGACGAGTTGCTGCTGCTGTTTGTGCTTTCACTAGTTTTGCATGTGTATGGTGGTCTGAACATTGTAGATTATATCCTATTCCCGCTACTTGGGCTGCCTTGAAAACTGCTATGCGTACTCGTTGGGTTCCACCATATTATCAACGTGAATTACTTCAAAAATTGCAGCGCTTAAGACAAGGAAAAAATTCTGTAGAAGAATATTATCAGGAATTACAAACTGGCATGATTAGATGTGGTATTGTTGAGGAGAATGAAGCTATGCTTGCACGTTTTCTGGGTGGATTAAATAGAGAGATTCAGACCATTCTAGACTATAAGGAGTATACTAATATCACTCGTTTATTCCATCTTGCTTGTAAAGCTGAACGTGAAGTGCAGGATCGACAGGCATTGGCGCGAACTAATTTTTCTGCAGGCCGACCTTCATCATGGACACCACGTGCATCATCTACTTCCACACGTTCTGCTACACTGGCGCCTCCGTCGGCTGCCACCTCCAACCGTGATACAATAAAGCAGGCACAATCACCACTATCTGCCAAGAGCACACCTTCGGGGCCTGCAAAGAGCTCTTCTTCATCCATGGCATCGACAGGGCAAACACATGATATTATTTGTCGATGTTGCAAGGGTGGAGGACATTATGCGAGAGAATGCCCATCTAAGCGTGTGATGATTGTTACTGAGGATGGTGGGTATGAGTCCGCTAGTGACTATGATGAGGAGACATTGGCTCTTAGTACACGTGACGAACACGGTGGAGACGATTCTGATCATGAGACGCAATACATGGCTCCTGAAGATGCTGGCAAGTATGAATGTTTAGTTGCTCAACGTGTTTTGAGTGTGCAGGTTACACAAGCTGAGCAAAATCAGAGGCATAATTTGTTCCATACAAAGGGAGTTGTGAAGGAACGTTCTGTTCGCGTGATCATAGATGGAGGGAGTTGCAACAACTTGGCTAGCATGGAGATGGTGGAGAAGCTATCTCTCACCACAAGACCACATCCACATCCTTACTACATCCAATGGTTCAACAACAGCGGCAAGGTGAAGGTAACACGTACTGTTCGTGTACATTTTAGTATCTCTACATATGCTGATTATGTTGATTGTGATGTGGTACCTATGCAAGCATGTTCCTTATTACTTGGTAGACCATGGCAATTTGATAAAAATTCTATTCACCATGGTAGAAACAATCAGTATACTCTTGTTCATAAGGATAAAAATATTACTTTGCTTCCTATGACTCCTGATTCCATTTTGAAAGATGATATTAATAGAGCTAATAAAGCAAAACAGGAGAAAACTAAGAGTGAAAATCAGATTGTGGCAAAAGAATTTGAGCAACAAATGCAGCCTAATAATAATAAACAATCTAGTGTTGCTTCTGAAATTAAATTGAAAAATGCATGTTTACTTGCCACCAAATCTGATATTGATGATCTAGATTTTAGCAAATCTGATTGCTATGCTTCTGTGTGCAAAGAGGCATTATTTCCATTCGAGGACGTGCCTTCCTCTTTGCCTCCTGCTGTCACTAACATTATGCAGGAGTTCGCTGACGTCTTTCCACAAGACGTGCCACCGGGATTACCACCCATTCGCGGGATTGAGCATCAAATTGACTTAATTCCCGGTGCATCGCTACCCAACCGTGCACCATACCGTACCAATTCAGAGGAGACGAAGGAGATTATGCGTCAAGTACAAGAACTGCTCGACAAAGGTTATATACGCGAATCTCTTAGTCCTTGTGCTGTTCCTATTATACTAGTGCCTAAAAAGGATGGTACGTCACGTATGTGTGTTGATTGTAGAGGCATTAATAATATTACTATTCGTTATCGTCATCCTATTCCTAGGCTAGATGATATGCTTGATGAATTTAGTGGCTCTACAATATTCTCCAAAGTTCATTTGCGTAGTGGATACCATCAAATTCGTATGAAATTGGGTGATGAATGGAAAACAGCATTTAAAACTAAGTTTGGTTTATATGAGTGGTTAGTCATGCCGTTTGGGTAACTAATGCACCTAGTACTTTCATGAGATTAATGAACGAAGTTTTACGTGCTTTCATTGGACGATTTGTGGTAGTCTATTTTGATGATATTCTGATTTATAGCAAATCTTTGGAAGAACATTTGGAACATTTACGTGCTGTTTTTATTGCTCTACGTGATGCACGTTTGTTTGGTAACCTTGGGAAGTGCACCTTTTGCACCGATCGAGTATCTTTTCTTGGCTATGTTGTTACTCCACAGGGAATTGAAGTTGATAAAGCCAAGATTGAAGCTATTGAGAGTTGGCCGCAGCCCAAAACGGTCACACAAGTGAGGAGTTTTCTTGGCCTCGCTGGATTCTATAGGCGTTTTGTGAGAGATTTCAGCACCATTGCTGCACCTCTCAATGCGCTTACAAAGAAAGATGTGCCTTTTCTGTGGGGTACCGCACAGGAAGAAGCCTTCACGGTATTGAAAGATAAGTTGACACATGCTCCTTTACTCCAACTTCCTGATTTTAATAAGACTTTTGAGCTTGAATGTGATGCTAGTGGAATTGGATTAGGAGGTGTGTTATTACAAGATGGCAAACCTGTTGCATACTTTTCTGAAAAATTGAGTGGGCCTAGTCTGAATTATTCTACTTATGATAAAGAATTATATGCTCTTGTTCGGACTTTAGAAACATGGCAACATTATTTATGGCCCAAAGAATTTGTTATACATTCTGATCATGAATCTTTGAAACATATTAAAAGTCAAGCTAAACTGAATCGTAGACATGCTAAATGGGTTGTTATTTATTGAGACTTTCCCTTATGTCATTAAACACAAGAAGGGAAAAGAAAATGTTATTGCTGATGCATTGTCTCGTCGCTATACTATGCTTTCACAACTTGACTTCAAAATATTTGGTTTGGAGACCATCAAAGATCAATATGTGCATGATGCTGATTTTAAAGATGTAATGCAGAATTGTAAAGAAGGAAGAATGTGGAACAAGTTTGTCGTTAACGATGGATTTGTGTTTCGTGCTAACAAGCTATGCATTACAGCTAGCTCCGTTCGTCTTTTGTTGTTGCAGGAGGCGCATGGAGGAGGATTAATGGGACACTTTGGCATGAAGAAGACGGAGGACGTACTTGCTACACATTTCTTTTGGCCAAAGATGAGACGGGATGTTGAGCGTTTTATTGCTCGCTGCACTACATGTCAAAAAGCTAAGTCACGAATCAATCCTCATGGTTTATATATGCCTTTGCCTGTACCTAGTGTTCCTTGGGAGGATATATCTATGGACTTTGTTTTAGGTTTACCTCGAACAAAGAAGGGGAGGGATAGCATATTTGTTGTCGTGGATAGATTCTAGAAAATGGCATACTTTATACCATGTCATAAAAGCGATGATGCTGTTAATGTTGCTGATTTGTTCTTTCGTGAAATTATTCGCTTGCATGGTGTGCCAAATACTATAGTTTCAGATCGTGATACTAAATTTCTTAGCCACTTTTGGAGATGTTTATGGGCTAAGTTGGGGACTAAACTGCTTTTTAGTACTACTTGTCACCCCCAAACTGATGGACAAACTGAAGTAGTCAATAGAACATTGTCTACTATGCTTAGGGCTGTTTTGAAGAATAATAAGAAAATGTGGGAGGAATGCTTGCCTCATATTGAATTTGCTTATAACCGTTCATTGCATTCTGCTACTAAGATGTGCCCTTTTGAAGTTGTGTATGGTTTCCTACCTCGTGCACCTATTGATTTGTTGCCTCTTCCATCTTCGGAGAAGGTTAATTTTGATGCTAAAGAACGTGCTGAATTGATTTTAAAAATGCATGAGTTAACTAAGGAAAACATTGAGCGTATGAATGCTAAATATAAACTTGCTGGAGATAAGGGTAGAAAACATGTTGTGTTTGCACCTGGAGATCTTGTTTGGTTACATTTGCGTAAGGATAGATTTCCTGATTTGCGCAAATCAAAGCTAATGCCACGTGCTGCTGGTCCCTTTAAGGTGTTGGAGAAAGTAAATGATAATGCATATAAACTTGAGCTGCCTGCAGATTTTGGGGTTAGTCCCACTTTTAACATTGCAGATTTGAAGCCTTATTTGGGTGAGGAAGATGAGCTTTCGTCGAGGACGACTTCATTTCAAGAAGGGGAGGATGATGAGGACATCAATACCATTGTTACACCCACAACCCCTACTGCTACATATACTGGACCAATTACTAGAGCTCGCGCACGCCAATTAAATTATCAGGTACTTTCGTTTCTTGGTAATGATTCTAATGTTCATGAAAATATGATGCTGCCTAAATTGGATACATTTGTTTTGCTTACAAATGAAGGGCCTAGCTTGGAGAAGGATGGACATTGGAGCAAGAGCAAGCATGGAGATGATGCCATGCGCAAGGGGAACCAGAACGGAGTTACAAGTGATGATTTCAGGACTTTGAAGCCACCATAAGAGCGCATGAAGCCTTGGACGAAATATACAAGATGCCACTTCATAAATTTCGTCCAGAGGCAATTATAGGTGCTGCGTCACCTTATTATTGGGCCAGGCCCATGTAATTTCGAAATACATAAGTATAGGCTATTTTTAGAGTCCGTATGTGTGGGGAAACAAGAGATAGGGTTGATTTCGGACCCCTCCACCAAGGGCCACGAAATTCCCCCCTCTTCCTCCATATATACAGCCCTTAGGGCGCCGTTTAGACTTTGGGTTTTGTTTAGATTAAAAGTTCGCCATAGCTGCAACTTCGCGTACTTCGTTTGTGTTCAACGACCAGACAAAGGCGTCACAGAACCCAACCTTGATCAATAAAGCTTTCATCTTATATTCGCAATATCCAGATTGCAAACTCAGTTTCTTGCTTGTTTTTCATTTGCTCGCAGGAAACAGACCCTCGTGGTCAGGTTGATCGTGCTCCGGCGTGGTCAATAACCTCTCGGAGTTGGTTTAGCGATTGCTAAGGCGCGACGTCCTCGCACGTTCGTAGTCGGATCGTCAAAGTCGACTTCCACCAAAGCGATATCCATCATCTCATCGAAAGACGGGACACCTTTACCTCTATCAGCCAAGTTGTTGCAACTCCCTCCATCTATGATCACGCGAACAGAACGTTCCTTCACAACTCCCTTTGTATGGAACAAATTATGCCTCTGATTTTGCTCAGCTTGTGTAACCTGCACACTCAAAACACATTGAGCAACTAAACATTCATACCTGTCAGCATCTTCAGGAGCCATGTATTGCGTCTCATGATCAGAATCGTCTCCACCGTGTTCGTCACGTGTAATAAGAGCCAAAGTCTCCTCATCATAGTCACTAGCGGACTCATACCCACCATCCTCAGTAACAGTCATCACACGCTTAGATGGGCATTCTCTCGCATAATGACCTCCACCCTTGCAACGTCGACAAATAATATCATGTGTTTGCCCTGTTGATGCCATGGATGAAGAAGAGCTCTTTGCAGGCCCAGAAGGTGTGCTCTTGGCAGACAGTGGTGATTGTGCCTGCTTTATTGTATCACGGTTGGAGGTGGCAGCCCACGGAGGCGCCGGTGTCGCAGAACGTGTGGAAGTAGATGATGCACGTGGTGTCCATGATGAAGGTCGACCTGCAGAAAAGTTAGTCCGCGCCAATGCCTGTCGATCCTGCACTTCACGTTCAGCTTTACAAGCAAGATGGAATAAACGAGTGATATTAGTATACTCCTTATAGTCTAGAATGGTCTGAATCTCTCTATTTAATCCACCCAGAAAACGTGCAAGCATAGCTTCATTCTCCTCAACAATACCACATCTAATCATGCCAGTTTGTAATTCCTGATAATATTCTTCTACAGAATTTTTTCCTTGTCTTAAGCGCTGTAATTTTTGAAGCAATTCACGTTGATAATATGGTGGAACCCAACGAGTACGCATAGCAGTTTTCAAAGCAGCCCAAGTAGCGGGAATAGGATATAATCTACAATGTTCAGACCACCATACACATGCAAAACTAGTGAAAGCACAAACAGCAGCAGCAACCCGTCTCTCCTCGGGATATTGTAAACATGTAAAACGTTGTTCAGTTTCTAACTCCCAAGTAAGATATATATCAGGAACATATCTACCCTCAAATGGTGGAATATTCAATTTCAGTTTAGGAATATGGACATCATCTCGTACCTGAGGTGGTGGTGCAGGCCTACCATTACGAATATATACCTGAGGTCGACCTGGTGGTGGTGGTGCTGGTGGCTGCACGTAGTGCTGATTTTGATCAACCTCATCCTCATAATCGCCCGCATACTCATCATCCTCCTGGGTACCAGCAGCAGCAGTAGCAGGGGCCAAAGAAGCATCAACAACATGAACAGCAGCACCAGAAGTTTGGCCATCCTCAATAGGAACACGCTTCGCTCGTCCATACTGATTCGAAAGGATGCGTTGTTGTTGTTGTTGTTGGAGAGGTGCGTTAGGTGCAGCGGGTGGTGGTGGTGGAAGACGCGCGAGCAATTCATTAAACTTGTTATTGAGCTTTGTTTTGAACGTCTTCTCCATGCCATCTATCTTCTCCATGGCCTCTTCAAATCTGTTTAGCACATCTTGCACGTGTCCACTCATCATTTGCTGAAATTTATCATGCAAATCCTTATTCGTCATGTTCTCCCAGTCAGTCTCGTCGGCTTGTAATCCTGGCATGGTTAACAGCAATAGAAACACACAAGAATATGATCCTACAGACTACTAACAAGAGGTGGTGGTGGGTGTCACAAATCCGTCAAGCAAATCTCAAATTCTTACCAGTTCTTACCCAGCAGCAGGCGGTGATCGGCAACCGTTGTAGTCAAAAACTCTCAAAGCTTGGATAGAGCGATTACCAGGGAGAGTCAAACGCACGACGTAGATGTATGTGGAGCTGGGAAGGCTTATAATATGGTAGCAAAAAGGGTCAGCAATAATCAATTCAGAGATGCAAAGTTGAATAAACGCTCAACGACGGTACTGTGCTGGTCCTAGGCTAGACTGTGCTAGAGACGCGAGCCTAGAACACCAACAAAATCACGGCGCGGCACGTAAACAAGGGAAAAGCACACACTGAAACTCTTTTTTTTTCGCTCTTTTTTTTGCGCTCCTTTTTTTTGCGCTCCTTTTTTTTTGCGAAAAATCACTATAATGGCGAGTGTCTCAAAACTCTTCCCTCGGCAAACTGATAGGATGGGCACGAAATTTTTTTTTCACTTTTTTTCGGAAATTAGGGCAGCGACGATGAAAAAGTGCGACCAAAAAATCACTATGATGGCACGTGGCTCAAAAGACTCAGAAAAGCCTAAAAATAGGATAGGGAAAAAAAATTTGCCCGTGAAAATTTTGGCCTAAAAACTGCCCGGGGGTCTCCAGACAAAGGCGTCACAGAATTTTTTTTTTCTGAGACCTACGCTGGCAAGGAAACACGAATCGGAATTTAGATTGATCTCAAGAACAAACCTAATATGAGAAGAACTCGGATGGGTGGTGGATATATGGTTGTGGTATATGGCAGCGGTGGTGGTATATGGTAGCGGTGGTGGTATATGGATACAGATTGGTGGTGGTATGTGGATACGGATTCAGAGCGGTGGCGGATAAGCAAAAGTGGTAGATGGGCGATGATGATGGTGCGGCGGCGGCGTGACAACTTATGACCAGAACTCGAAACTCTAAAAGACTAGACTCTAAGACCAGCAACTTGACACGACGATGCAACCGCAAATTCAACAAAGCAAAAACCCTAAAAAGATTATGCAAAGGCTCAGATTGGTTCGGATATGATGAACTAACCCTAATTTTTTTGTGGCTTTTTCGTGGACTGTAGGTATGAAGAACAGACGCGATCTAATCTACGAAAAACTGTAAAATCTCACCGAGCAACCTGGAAATCTGATACCACTTGATAGAGGCAAAGGTGTCCCGTCTTTCGATGAGATGATGGATATCGCTTTGGTGGAAGTCAACTTTGACGATCCGACTACGAACGTGCGAGGACGTCGCGCCTTAGCAATCGCTAAACCAACTCCGAGAGGTTATTGACCACGCCGGAGCACGATCAACCTGACCACGAGGGTCTGTTTCCTGCGAGCAATCGAAGAACAAGCAAGAAACTAAGATTGCAATCTGGATATTGCGAATAAGATGAAAGCTTTATTGATCAAGGTGGGGTTCTGTGACGCCTTTGTCTGGTCGTTGAACACAAACGAAGTACGCGAAGTTGCAGCTATGGCGAACTTTTAATCTAAACAAAACCCAAAGTCTAAACGGTGCCCTAAGGGCTGTATATATGCAGGAAGAGAGGGGGAATTTCGTGGCCCTTGGTGGAGGGGTCCGAAATCAACCCTATCTCTTGTTTCCCCACACATACGGACTCTAAAAATAGCCTATACTTATGTATTTCGAAATTACATGGGCCTGGCCCAATAAAAAGGTGACGCAGCACCTATAATAGCCTCGGGACGAAATTTATGAAGTGGCATCTTGTATATTTCGTCCAAGGCTTCATGCACCCATTATGGTGGCTTCAAAGTCCTGAAATCATCACTTGTAACTCCGTTCTTGTTCCCCTTGCGCATGGCATCATCTCCATGCTTGTTCTTGCTCCAATGTTCATCCTTCTCCAAGCTAGGCCCTTCATTTGTAAGCAAAACAAATGTATCCAATTTAGGCAGCATCATATTCTCATGAACATTAGAATCATTACCAAGAAACAAAAGTACCTGATAATTTAATTGGCGTGCGCGAGCTCTAGTAATTGGTCCCGTATATGTAGCAGTAGGGGCTGTGGGTGTAACAATGGTATTGATGTCCTCATCAGGTTGATCGTGCTCCGGCGTGGTCAATAACCTCTCGGAGTTGGTTTAGCGATTGCTAAGGCGCGATGTCCTCGCACGTTCGTAGTCGGATCGTCAAAGTCGACTTCCACGAAAGCGAAATCCATCATCTCATCGAAAGACGGGACACCTTTGCCTCTATCAACCACCACCAGGTCGACCTCAGGTATATATTCGTAATGGTAGGCCTGCACCACCACCTCAGGTAAGAGATGATGTCCATATTCCTAAACTGAAATTGAATATTCCACCATTTGAGGGTAGATATGTTCCTGATATATATCTTACTTGGGAGTTAGAAACTGAACAATGTTTTACATGTTTACAATATCCCGAGGAGAGACGGGTTGCTGCTGCTGTTTGTGCTTTCACTAGTTTTGCATGTGTATGGTGGTCTGAACATTGTAGATTATATCCTATTCCCACTACTTGGGCTGCTTTGAAAACTGCTATGCGTACTCGTTGGGTTCCACCATATTATCAACGTGAATTGCTTCAAAAATTACAGCGCTTAAGACAAGGAAAAAATTCTGTAGAAGAATATTATCAGGAATTACAAACTGGCATGATTAGATGTGGTATTGTTGAGGAGAATGAAGCTATGCTTGCACGTTTTCTGGGTGGATTAAATAGAGAGATTCAGACCATTCTAGACTATAAGGAGTATACTAATATCACTCGTTTATTCCATCTTCCTTGTAAAGCTGAACGTGAAGTGCAGGATCGACAAGCATTGGTGCGAACTAACTTTTCTGCAGGTCGACCTTCATCATGGACAGCACGTGCATCATCTACTTCCACTGCACCATCACCTCCTTTAGGTGCCACCTCCAGCCGTGATACAAGAAAGCAGGCACAACCACCACTATCTGCCAAGAGCACACCTGCCGGCCTTGCACAGAGTTCTTCTTCTTCCATGGCGTCAACAGGGCACACAAGTGATATTATTTGTCGTCGTTGTAAGGGAAGAGGACATTTTGCGAGAGAATGCAAATCTCAGCGTGTGATGATTGCTACTGAGGATGGTGGATATGAGTCCACTAGTGACTATGATGAGGAGACTTTGGCTCTTATTACACGTGAAGGACATGGTGGAGATGATTCTGATCATGAGACGCAATACATGGCTCCTGAAGACGCTGACAGGTATGAATGTTTAGTTGCTCAAAGTGTTTTGAGTGTGCAGGTCACACAAGCTGAGCAAAATCAGAGGCACAATTTGTTCCATACCAAGGGAGTTGTGAAAGAACGTTTTGTGCGCGTCATCATAGACGGAGGGAGCTGCAACAACTTGGCTAGCATGGAGATGGTGGAGAAGCTTTCCCTCACCACAAGACCACATTCACATCCTTACTACATCCAATGGTTCAACAACAGCGGCAAGGTTAAGGTAACACGTACTGTTCGTGTGCATTTTAGTATCTCTACATATGCTGATTATGTTGATTGTGATGTGGTACCTATGCAAGCATGTTCCTTATTACTTGGTAGACCATGGCAATTTGATAAAAATGCTGTACACCATGGTAGAAACAATCATTATACTCTTCTTCATAAGGATAAAAATATTACTTTGCTTCCTATGACTCCTGATTCTATTTTGAAAGATGATATTAATAGAGCTAATAAAGCAAAATAGGAGAAGAATAAGAGTGAAAATCAGATTGTGGCAAAAGAATTTGAGCAACAAATGAAGCCTAATAATAAACCATCTAGTATTGCTTCTGAAATTAAATTGAAAAGTGCATGTTTATTTGCCACCAAATCTGATATTGATGAGCTAGATTTCAGCAAATCTGTTTGCTATGCTTTTGTGTGCAAAGAGGCATTATTTTCATTCGAGGACGTGCCTTCCTCTTTGCCCCCTGCTGTCACTAACATTATGCAGGAGTTCGCTGACGTCTTTCCACAAGACGTGCCACCGGGATTACCACCCATTCGAGGGATTGAGCATCAAATTGACTTAATTCCCGGTGCATCGCTACCCAACCGTGCACCATACCGTACCAATCCAGAGGAGACGAAGGAGATTATGCGTCAAGTACAGGAGCTGCTCGGCAAAGGTTATGCACGCGAATCTCTTAGTCCTTGTGCTGTTCCTATTATACTAGTGCCTAAAAAGGATGGTACGTCACGTATGTGTGTTGATTGTAGAGGCATTAATAATATTACTATTCGTTATCGTCATCCTATTCCTAGGCTAGATGATATGCTTGATGAATTGAGTGGCTCTACAATATTCTCCAAAGTTGATTTGCGTAGTGGATACCATCAAATTCGTATGAAATTGGGTGATGAATGGAAAACAGCATTTAAAACTAAGTTTGGTTTATATGAGTGGTTAGTCATGCCTTTTGGGTTAACTAATGCGCCTAGTACTTTCATGAGACTAATGAACAAAGTTTTATGTGCTTTCATTGGCCGATTTGTGGTAGTCTATTTTGATGATATACTGATTTATAGCAAATCTTTGGAAGAACATTTGGAACATTTATGATAGAGGCAAAGGTGTCCCGTCTTTCGATGAGATGATGGATATCGCTTTGGTGGAAGTCGACTTTGATGATCCGACTATGAACGTGCGAGGACGTCGCGCCTTAGCAATCGCTAAACCAACCCCGAGAGGTTATTGACCACGCCGGAGCACGATCAACCTGACCACGAGGGTCTGTTTCCTGCGAGCAAACGAAGAACAAGCAAGAAACTAAGATTGCAATCTGGATATTGCGAATATAAGATGAAAGCTTTATTGATCAAGGTGGGGTTCTGTGACGCCTTTGTCTGGTCGTTGAACACAAACGAAGTACGCGAAGTTGCAGCTATGGCGAACTTTTAATCTAAACAAAACCCAAATTCTAAACGGTGCCCTAAGGGCTGTATATATGGAGGAAGAGAGGGGGAATTTCGTGGCCCTTGGTGGAGGGGTCCGAAATCAACCCTATCTCTTGTTTCCCCACACATACGGACTCTAAAAATAGCCTATACTTATGTATTTCGAAATTACATGGGCCCGGCCCAATAAAAAGGTGACGCAGCACCTATAATAGCCTCGGGACGAAATTTATGAAGTGGCATCTTGTATATTTCGTCCAAGGCTTCATGCACCCATTATGGTGGCTTCAAAGTCCTGAAATCATCACTTGTAACTCCGTTCTTGTTCCCCTTGCGCATGGCATCATCTCCATGCTTGTTCTTTCTCCAATGTGCATCCTTCTCCAAGCTAGGCCCTTCATTTGTAAGCAAAACAAATGTATCCAATTTAGGCAGCATCATATTCTCATGAACATTAGAATCATTACCAAGAAACGAAAGTACCTGATAATTTAATTGGCGTGCGCGAGCTCTAGTAATTGGTCCAGTATATGTAGCAGTAGGGGCTGTGGGTGTAACAATGGTATTGATGTCCTCATCACCCAGTACATCTTGTCCACGTAGATGATTGCATCCTTCTCATCCAATGGAATGGAGATAATTCCAAGTGGCCCGGGCATCTTCAATGTATTGTAGGCATAGTGGGATGCCATCATGATGAGGACATGACTACCTTGGATATGACCAAAAATATTGCATATATGCATATTTGTCAGGTGATTTCTAGTGCAAGCTATTCAATAATCTATTTATGTTATCCAGAACAAAAATACTTCACACACTTTTGTGTTTTGTCTAATTGCAGGTGTATGGGACATTTGTACAATCCACATATGAAGATAAGGAAGAAAGAGATGTTTATTTGCTGTCCAAAAAGTTCTCTCACGTCACTTTTGGCCCAAGAGAAGATAGAGTCCAAGTCTCTCACGTTCGGGATTCAGATTCGGACTGCACAGACATACCTGAATCAAAACGCACACAAGTTTTTCATACGGACTCCGAATTGGGTGATTCTTTTTTTGTTGGAAACTAGATTTCGTGCACTTTCCAACCCAATTGGAATCACCTTCAAATTCGTCCGGAGCATTGAGTTGTGGACGAAACAATCTGATGCTGCAGCAGAATCAGAGTCAAACTACAAGTCCAAAGGTGTTACATCACCTCCACTTGGGCCCATTGGCCTTGTACGACCTAGATTTAGTTTTAGGCTGCCTTGGGACGTCCTCCCACCTCCTTGGCCGCCACCCCTTGCTCCTATATAAGTAGATCCATTTAGTAGCTTTTCCTTGGGATTTGTTTAGTTAAAAGTTAGCCATTGCAACTTCGTGTACTTCGTTTGTGTCCAACGACCAGACCAAGACCGCTTACGGATCCCCACCTTTATCAATACTTCATATATACTCGCAATATTCAGATTGCTTTTATCATATTCTTGCTTGTTCTTCGATTGCTTGCAGGAATAGACCTTCGTGGTCAGGTTGATTGTGCTCCGGCGTGGTCAATAACCTCTCAGAATTGGTTTAGCGATTGCTAAGGCGTAACGTCGTGTACGTTTGTAGTCGGATCGTCAAAGTCATCTTCACCAAATCGATAGTTATCATCTCATCGAAAGATCGGGACACCCCCGCCTCTATCAAGTGGTATCAAAGTCGACTTCCACCAAAGCGAAATCCATCATCTCATCGAAGGACGGGACACCTTTGCCTCTATCAAGTGGTATCAGTTTTCAGGTTGCTCGGTGAGAATTTCCAGTTTTCCTAGATTAGATTTATTTTCTTACCTATTGTCCAAGAAAAAGCCACAAAAAAGAGTTAGATCTATTCATCCTTGGTCCAAGCCAGTCTGAGCCTTTGCAATTTTCTTTTCATTGCTTGCATAGTTGAATTATCGGTTGCATCGTCGTGTCGAGTTGCTGGTCTTAGTGTCTAGTTCGTTTAGAGTTTCGAGTTCTATTCACATTAGTCACGCCACTGCTGCATCATTATCTCTTCCGCTGTCCACCACCCATCCATCAATTTCCACCACGTGCTACCCACCATTCATTGTCATAATAATAGTTGAGATCGTTCACATCTTCACTTGATCCAATCTGCATCTTATCTAGTTTGTTTTGAAAAGAGGGAGAAAAAAAAAGAGAGAAAAAAAACGAGAGAAAAAAAACGAGAGAAAAAAACGAGAGAAAAAAAAGTCAGAGAAAAAAAAGGAGAAAAAAAAATCAAAAAAATCGGCACAAACTTTTTCAGAGGAAAGTTGGAGACAAAGTTGTTGTATATCCTGCTTGGCAGTTGTTTTTCATCATTATCTTCACTGCCGTTGTGATCTTCACTTATATCTTGCTGTCAAGAGCTACTTAGTATCCTTCATTGATGCTAGTTGTGCTACGCCGTGACCTCATTAGTGTTCTAGGCTCGCGTCTCTAGTCCGGTCTAGCCTAGGACCAACACAGTACCGTCGTTGAGCGTTTATTCAACATTGCATCTTTGAATTGATTATTGCTAATCTTTTGCTACCATATATAGCCAACCCAGCTCCACATATTTCTACACCGTGTATACGTACGCTCCCCTGGCAATCGCTTTACTCAATATTCGGAGTTACTTGACACCGCTGGTTGCCGATCACCGCCTGCTGCATGGTAAGAACTTGTAAGACATTGATATTTGATTTACTGTGAGCGTTTTACCACCACATCCTAGTAGTTATAGGAACATTATTTTTGGGTTTTGTTTCTTGTTCTACTAATCATGACAGGATCTAGAGTCAATTCATGGGCTTTGTCGATCGCGGGAGATGTGCCACCACCTTTGCAAATACCACAACCGTCACGAGAGGTGCACAAACATCCAAATGCACATGATCAGGTTAATGTATCTATACCACCATTTAATGGCCGTTTTAAACCTGCTTTATATATTGAATGGGAGTTCGACATAAAAAATATATTTGCTTCCCATAATTTCGATGAACATAAAAAGGTTAAGGTTGCAGTTGGTTCTTTCACTGGTTATGCTTTGGTTTGGTGGAGTGAATATTGTCGGTTACACCCTAATTATATACCTACTTGGGATGATTTGAAACTTGCCATGCGACATACTTTCGTCCCTGCTTATTATACTCGTGACATGATTAAGAAGTTGCAACACTTAAAACAAGGTAGTAAAACTGTAACAAAATATTATGATGATTTACAAACTACCTTGTTGCATTCCTCTTTAGAAGAAAGTGAAGATGATTTTATGGATAGATTTTGGGGAGGATTAAATCGTGATATTCAAGAGATACTAATTCATGAAGAGTGTTATCCTATGGACCATTTGTTTCATCTTGCTTGCAAAGCTGAACAGGAAATAAAACGATGTGTTGGCCACGAGGAGAACAAGCGCACGGTGCACATTCCAAGAGTTGATATGATTGTTCCTTCAACTACTAGGCATACTATGACAACCACATCCGTTGTCGTCAGGACTACATCACCTCCACCATGTGACACATCGCCCTCGAGAGTGGCTACATCATCTGAGTTGATCATAAGAGGTAATGACAAAGGTACTGATCTTCCATCTCTACATGAGAATGATGAATGCCTTGTCAATTTGAATGCACCATCTGATGAGCTACCCACTACTTTGATCACACCACCTATTTTAGAGGACTACGTTGATAATTTGACTTTGCCATGTGATCAAACAACTGAAATACCAACAATTTTGAGTGCACCCATTGAATTAACTATTGATGCAAAAGAACCAATGTTTAATCATTTTGATATGACCTCTAATCTTGGTGATGATTCTGTGTTGAATGACTTATTGCATATTTGCTTGTTTAAGCATGTTGTAGCATGTAAATTTGATGCAAGTAATGTTTATTCACCAATGTTGGGATGGTTTAATGATGAACATTGTCAATCTTTTGAAATGAATAAGAGCTTCACTTATATGTGCAAACTGAGTTGCAATATTTTCATGCCTTCTACTTCTTGTGCTAATTTTTTGGCTTTAGATTTTATGAACTATGCAAGTTACTCATCTATTCATGTGTCATATATGCAAAAATCAAGGGAAGTAAAAATGGATGACATATACATATACAACATGTACACCTTGTCTCTTTTGTTAGCCACATTTCAGATTAAGCAACGCCGAGGACGGCTTTATTTTCAAGAAGGGGAGGATGATGAGGACATGACTACCTTGGATATGACCAAAAATATTGCATATATGCATATTTGTCAGGTGATTTCTAGTGCAAGCTATTCAATAATCTATTTATGTTATCCAGAACAAAAATACTTCACACACTTTTGTGTTTTGTCTAATTGCAGGTGTATGGGACATTTGTACAATCCACATATGAAGATAAGGAAGAAAGAGATGTTTATTTGCTGTCCAAAAAGTTCTCTCACGTCACTTTTGGCCCAAGAGAAGATAGAGTCCAAGTCTCTCACGTTCGGGATTCAGATTCGGACTGCACAGACATACCTGAATCAAAACGCACACAAGTTTTTCATACGGACTCCGAATTGGGTGATTCTTTTTTTGTTGGAAAATAGATTTCGTGCACTTTCCAACCCAATTGGAATCACCTTCAAATTCGTCCGGAGCATTGAGTTGTGGACGAAACAATCTGATGCTGCAGCAGAATCCGAGTCAAACTACAAGTCCAAAGGTGTTACATCACCTCCACTTGGGCCCATTGGCCTTGTACGACCTAGATTTAGTTTTAGGCTGCCTTGGGACGTCCTCCCACCTCCTTGGCCGCCACCCCTTGCTCCTATATAAGTAGATCCATCTAGTAGCTTTTCCTTGGGATTTGTTTAGTTAAAAGTTAGCCATTGCAACTTCGTGTACTTCGTTTGTGTCCAACGACCAGACCAAGACCGCTTACGGATCCCCACCTTTATCAATACTTCATATATACTCGCAATATTCAGATTGCTTTTATCATATTCTTGCTTGTTCTTCGATTGCTTGCAGGAATAGACCTTCGTGGTCAGGTTGATTGTGCTCCGGCGTGGTCAATAACCTCTCAGAATTGGTTTAGCGATTGCTAAGGCGTAACGTCGTGTACGTTTGTAGTCGGATCGTCAAAGTCATCTTCACCAAATCGATAGTTATCATCTCATCGAAAGATCGGGACACCCCCGCCTCTATCACATCATGAACTTGGCCAGGGCTGGTCGTCCAAGGATCCCATTGTACGCCAAGGGGAGGTCGACCACATCAAACACAATCTTTTCTGTCCGATAGTTCAATTCTCCTCCAAATGTCACAAGCAACGTGATGTTTCCCTTAGGATGATTCCTTCCGGGATTAACTCCTTGAAACGTGCTAGTGACCTCTAGCTCCTCTTCTGCTATATGAAGCCTGCTGATAACCTTTGGGGAAATCAGGTTCAACCTGGCCACGCCGTCCACCAATATCTTAGTGACCTTGAGGTTGCAAATTGTTGGGGAGACTAACAACGACAAGTATCCTACCGTAGTGGTACGGTCAGGATGATCCTCTTGGTCAAAGATGATGGGCGTGCGTGACCATTGGAGTGGTTTCCGGGGCTCTGGTGCTGGTTCCACGGCATTGACCTCACGTGCCCACCGTTTGAGTTGGTGGTGAGAGGAGTGCAAGAATGCACCCGCATCAATGCGCAGGGCATCACTGGCCTTCTGAAACTCTTGCTCACTGGTTTCCTCATATCCCCTCCATCACTCTCATCATCACAAGCTTCCTTCTCTTGACCCATGGTGGGTTTTCCTTTGTTCCGAAAGGGTTTGCCTGGGCGATTTGCTTCACTGCCTCGACCCTTGCCGCCAGCGGCATTCTGACCTTTGTCCTTGTCACGCTTCTCGTACTCAGCTCTTTGCCTCTTGACAAGCTGTTCAACCTGATAAAACTCGTGAAGGTCGTGGCCCTTGGTCCGATGGATCTTGCAATACGGCCCATCGCCCTTCCCGGCCTTCTTGGGTATAAAGCCCCTTCAAAGTCTTGGGCAACCACACATTCATCTTGGAACGAATCTTACAGTTGCACACATTGGACTCGAAGGCGGCTTTCACAGCTGCCGGATGGATGTTTGGGATGTTCCTGTGGTGTGACAGCCTATTTTTTGCCTTCTCTCTTTTTCCGGACTTCTATTGCCTCTGCTTTGTATTTGGAGTTTTGAATCAATTCAAGGCATGTACTTGATTTTCACCCAAGTGACCCGTCCATCCCTAACTCATCTCTCTTTCTCTGCAAAATACCAAAAATGATCCAAGGAATATTTTTCATAAAGGAAAAATATTCATTTTCTTCTCTGAAATTCACTTTAGAGACATATGCTCCAAAGCAACCCTCATTTTTATTGCTCCAAAAATCCTAAGAAAATTCCCAAATATTCTTTGAACCTCGGGGCGCCACTCTGAGCAAATATATTGCATAACTTTTTCTAATATTTTTGCTATAGAAAATTATTTCTGTTCTGGACATTATAGGCACTTTACACAACAAGTATGTTTTTCCTTCATCCAATGAGGCTGATCTTTCTTGAGATTCATCACCTTCCTAAGAGATTGCTAAACCCCAAAGCCCAGCAAGCTCTTTCCGGATTACTCACAGTTAACCTCACAAGTTACTGTCAAGAAACTTACCATGAAGTAAACCACACACACGCAACCCCTGGTTTCAACTCAAAGTGTTGGAATCACTCAAACCACCAAGGACTACACACCAGACATGAAGTTTAAGCTTAGCGCGGCCTGATGTCATAGGTCACACGGTGACCGCATTCGTCCAGGCGTGCTGGCATGGTGCCGACGCGCTCTGCGACGCGCCCAAGATGTTGTTGCGCTCGTGCTCGCTTCCCCGACGGTCGCGCCTTGCCAAACTTCGCCATGATCATCGTCCCGACTCCTTTCACTCCTCCCTAGAGCTCGCCGATGCCGAAGCTTGTTGCAGCAAGGACGAGCACGGTGCGGCCAAGAGAATAGTGCGTCGTGCCACTGTGCTCGTTGCCATCCTCGCTCCTGTGCTCGTCTCCGCCCTCCCATAGTGCCCGTGTGAGATGCGTTGCCTTCTCCCCGTCTCGCTAATGCCGTTCATCGCCGGGTGCCGTACCCAGAAGCTTTTCGGCGGACCCCGATCCCCTCCCCTCGCTCGCCTGTAAATACAGCTCCCTCCCGACTCCTCGAGCATCACCACTCACTCCCTCGACCTCCACAAGCTCGTAGTTCAGCCGTAGCCCAGCCGAGCAGGCCTCTAGCCGCCGCCCCGACCCGAGCTCGTCGGCGATTCACCATAGCCCCTACACCTCACTAAAGTGCCTCCCGAGCTCGATCCACTCCTCAGGCGGCTTGCTGTTGGCTCACTAGTGCCGTCCGACCCTGTTGGAGCCCCTGGTGCAGCCCCACGTCGCCTTCGTCTCCAACTCCGGCGACCTCTCCTTCCTCCTAACGCTGGAGACACTACAAAAAAAGACACATCCGTGACTTTTTGGGCCTAACGAAATTTTTTCTATCATACACATGACACTTCTATGACGATAATTGTGACAAAACCTGGTATCATCATAGATGTGGTGGGCTCCTACTTCTATGACAAAAAATCATGACAGAAAATGGGCTTTTCGTCCTGGGCGGGCCGGAGACGCACCTACATGACATTCTTTGGGCCGTCCATGACGGAAAAAACCGTGGTAGAAGCGAGGGCGAGGAAAATTTCGGGGAGTTCCCGGTTACGGTGGGCGGTCGGGGGCCGAGCGATGCACGTTTCCCTCGTACACGTACACGCGTGTGTGCGAGGTGTTGGCTCTAACTGAACCCGAGCGAGGCGTTGGGCTCTAATTGAACCCGAGCGATTGCGCTGCAGGCTATGGGTTACTGAACACGAGCGATCGATCGATGGCTGTTAACTGAACCCGATTGAGCGATTCCTTTGCTACTGCTGCTAACTGAAGCCGATCGATTGGATGAACAGTGAGCGTTGCAGGGGGGATGGATGAACACTGAGCTGTGGGGGTGGATGCAGGACCGCGTGGCGTTGCCTCTGGATGAACAGGACGACCCCGTGGAGGGCTGGATGAACAGTAGACGATGAAGGCATGCTCGTGGAGGGGTGGTTGAACAGTAGCCGGTGGAGTAGCACGCGGTGGAGGCTGGATGAACAGGAAACCATGGAGGCTAGAGGAGGTCGACGGTAGCCCGTGGAGGCTGGAGGAGGTCGACGGTGGAGATGAACAGTATCCCGTGGAGTCCCGTTTTGCGGTACGCCACACCCCTCCCGATGGACAGGACCCCCGTTTCGACCGTAGCGCTCCAACACAAGTCCGTTTCGTCCATTTTGCGGTACGCCACCCCCCTCCTGATCAACAGGACCCCCATTTCGACCGTTGGAGGTCTATTTCCTCTGTTTTGCGGTACGCCAGACCCCTCCCGATGAACAGGATCCCGTTTCAAACGTGGCCGGTCGAACACAAGGCCGTTTCCTCCGTTATGCGGTATGCAAGGCCTCGTTTCCATCGCCTGTTCCGTCCAAGCCGGTTGGCTCCCACATGTTCCGTTGCCTCCCTATGAACACGACGCATTCCATTGCCTCCCCATGAACACGACGCATTCTGTTGCCTCCCCATGAACACGATGATGACGCGGTTTATCTGTTTCGACCCAGCCATGTACACGAGCCCTGACCGTACGTATGCGCGAGTAGGCATTCGAGACCCCGCCCATATGTACGTACGTGGCCGTATTTTCTTTCTTGTACCCTGGCCATTGTACGTACGTGTACATGCTACGTGCGCGCCTCTACTATGACACGTGCACGCCTCTACTACGACACGTGCGCGCCTCTACATCGACCAGTATGTACGTACACGTTCACGACCAGAATGACAACGCTACGTGCGCTTCGACCAGGTGGGTCCCGACTGTCAGGAAATTCCTTGCGTGCGAAGATGTAGCTGGTAGGTCCCAGCAGTCAGGGGGGCGAATCGTTTTTTTGCCCGAACGCACTTCCTTGCATGCGAAGATGTAGCTGGTGGGTCCCAACAGTCAGGGGGCGAATCATTTTTTTTGCCCGTAATATGGACGCACTTACTTGCGTGCGAAGATGTAGCTGGTAGATCCCAGCAGTCAGGAGGGAAACGTTTTTTTCGTGAAATATGGTGGCCCGTCCGGTGGGTCCCTGCTGTTAGGTGGAGGAATAACTATTTTCCACGTAATAAGGAGGCACTTCTTTGCGGCTGTCGTGGACCCAGCTGTCAGCCTCTCCACGTACAGTACTCTTCTGATGGAATTCGGTCGTTGACCACATTGACCATGCCGCACCGAGAGCACCACGGCGATGGACGACGGCGAGGCCTAGGAAGGGGACGACGCGGAGCCGGGGAAGACGCGGCAGTGGATGCCCACACGAAGAGGAGGGTTCACTGGTTCGGCTGCGGTGTGAGGCTGCTGTCGCAGCAGAATAACAGGGGGCGTGGGTGAGTAGAGGGATGGCCTGACCAGCGGTGGGAGTAGTAGGAGCGGTGAGGCCTCCGCGGCATCACAGCCGGCCACGGGAGGCAGGAGCACGCGCCACGACCGGCGCTGGTTTAGGCGGCTGGAGAAAGAAGACCAGAGGTTGAAGAAGCACTATGGCCGTTGGATGAACATCGTAGAGTAACAGGAGCTAGAATCGTTCATATTAACTAAGTTGACAAAGCCCTCCGTCCCCGTCAACTTGGTAGGCCCACAAGTCAGCCTCCCACTATGCTGGGTTCCAGCTAGCAGGGGGAGTATTCATTTTTTTTGTCCGTAATAAGGAGGCACATCCTTGCGTGCGAAGATAGCTGGTGGGTCCGACCTGTCAGCGGGGGCACGTTTTTTTCGCGAAATACAGAGGCCCTTCCGGTGGGTCCCAGATGTTAGGTGGAGGAATCATTATTTTGCGCATAATAAGGAGGCATTTCCTTGTGTGCGGCCGTGGACCCAGCTGTCAGCCTCTCCATGCACAGTCTACTTCCGATGGTGTCGTTTGTTGACCATGTTGACCACGCCGCGCTGAGCGCATCCAAGGTGGTGGACGACGGCGAGGCTCCGGACAGCAACGAGACAGAGATGGGAAGACGCGGGAGTAGAGTCGCAGACGGAGAGGTGTACGAGGGTTAACTGGTTCTAGTGCGGTGTGGTTCGGCAGTCGGTGGAGAAGAACAAGAGGTGTGGAGGGGTGGAGGGATGGCCTGGCCAACGGTGGAGTAGCGCTTCATAGCGAAGCGTGCTAAGTAGAGACGCTAGCAGTAGGAGGCGGGAGGTGGTCCCGGCGGCGCTGGAGGAAGAAGACGAGAGATAGAAGATGGATACCGGTCGTTGGATGTAAATCCAACGGCTAACATGTCAGAATCATTTGTTGACTAAATTGACAACGACTTGCGTTGGCTTCGACCTATTGGCCCACATTTCAGCCTCCAAAAATGTGGCACGTATTCAACCCATTTTTTCAGAATTTACAGTCTTTTTTTTGCGCGGTAGAATTTACAGTCAATTTAATATTTCTATTTGAATTACAGCCATTAGCTGGGCTGGGTGAACAAATAATGTAGTGTCCATGCGACCCATTTAATTTAATTCCTAAAAAATTACAAGCCATTTGTACTTTCTCGAAATACACGATTTTGCTGGGCTGATTCTAATTATAATGTTGGGTTGGGCCAGCAATGCTATCAAAAAATAAAAAGGGGCTGTGCATTTAGTTATAAATTTATTTAAATAATAAGTGATATTATTACATTCGTCCTTAAATCTTACCAAGCTTTTGTACACAATCACTAGGATTTCGTGCCAAAACAATCCAGGATTTTATTGTTAAGAAATTATTTTTACAAGTTAATAAGATGTGGGATATTGTTTTCTTATATATGTAAGTATCTGTTAAATATATGATGACAATAAAAATAATATATAATAACATATAAAATAATTTAAATGTATATAATATAGTTAGAAGGGAAATATAAGTTGGACCTGGCGTTCCTATTCTTATATAGAAAAATAGAAGAGACCTCTGCGTTTTCTTCAAAAAAGTTACATAAATTGGGTTGCCGATATTCAGGAAAAATAAAACCTCGGATGGGAGGTCCATAGGCTGGTCGATACATGACGGCCCTCAAGAAAATACAAAACAGGCCTATGGACCTCCCATCCGAGGTCTTGGGCTGCGCATGTTAAAAAGGAAAGCCTAGACGGGGCAGCCCAAAACCCAGCTGATACTTGCTGGCCCAGTGATAATAAATGATACCTGCCAGCTCCCCGACTTTGTTGTGAATTTATCTCCTATAGTAACTACGTTGAAGCACCTAAAAAAATGTAACTATGTTGACAAACCCGTGGGCCCCAATGTCAGTATAGCATTAGGAGGAAGTATTTTTTCGATGAGGCACTTGCTTGCGTATGGCCATAGACCTGGTGGGTCCCGACTGTCCGCCTCTCCACGTACAGTCCTTTCCATATTCCTCTCGTTTGTTCAGCATGTTCACAACGGCAAACAGCGGCGTCACGGCGAGCGCACAAAGGCGCAGGAGGGGATCCGACCATGTGAGGAAGTGCCTTATTATTAACGAAACTACTGAACTAGCCTAGTGACACTACCCGACAGCTGTTCCGCCCGGGTTCGATTCCAACTCACACCTGTGCAGGGAAAATATCCCCAAATTTTTTGCCTCTGCCTTTATTGACATGTGGGTCCCCATTGTCATCTACGCACACCACGTCCAACACATGCCAAAACTTCATCCCTCGTTTTCTCTGTGTTTTGCACGCTCGACATTGTGTGGGCATTTTGACTATGCATCATATGAATATGTGCTATGCATGAATGTTGATCAACATGATGTTAACTGGCTGGTAGTTCCATTTTCGGCCATGAATAAAACTTCCAACATGATGTTAACCCTGTTTGAAAAGGCCGTGTTAATATGAATGCTCTGCCTCTGAAAGTTGCAGTTTCTTATCTGAAACTGAACTTGTAGTTTCTTGTCTGAAACTAAAACTTGTAGTTTCTTCTATGAGAATCACATTGATGAGGACATCAATACCATTGTTACACCCACAACCCCTACTGCTACATATACTGGACCAATTACTAGAGCTCGCGCACGCCAATTAAATTATCAGGTACTTTCGTTTCTTGGTAATGATTCTAATGTTCATGAGAATATGATGCTGCCTAAATTGGATACATTTGTTTTGCTTACAAATGAAGGGCCTAGCTTGGAGAAGGATGGACATTGGAGCAAGAGCAAGCATGGAGATGATGCCATGCGCAAGGGGAACCAGAACGGAGTTACAAGTGATGATTTCAGGACTTTGAAGCCACCATAAGAGTGCATGAAGCCTTGGACGAAATATACAAGATGCCACTTCATAAATTTCGTCCAGAGGCTATTATAGGTGCTGCGTCACCTTTTTATTGGGCCAGGCCCATGTAATTTCGAAATACATAAGTATAGGCTATTTTTAGAGTCCGTATGTGTGGGGAAACAAGAGATAGGGTTGATTTCGGACCCCTCCACCAAGGGCCACGAAATTCCCCTCTCTTCCTCCATATATACAGCCCTTAGGGCACCGTTTATACTTTGGGGTTTTGTTTAGATTAAAAGTTCGCCATAGCTGCAACTTCGCGTACTTCGTTTGTGTCCAACGACCAGACAAAGGCGTCACAGAACCCCACCTTGATCAATAAAGCTTTCATCTTATATTCGCAATATCCAGATTGCAATCTTAGTTTCTTGCTTGTTCTTCGTTTGCTCGCAGGAAACAGACCCTCGTGGTCAGGTTGATCGTGCTCCGGCGTGGTCAATAACCTCTCGGAGTTGGTTTAGCGATTGCTAAGGCGCGACGTCCTCGCACGTTCGTAGTCGGATCGTCAAAGTCGACTTCCACCAAAGCGATATCCATCATCTCATCGAAAGACGGGACACCTTTGCCTCTATCAAGTGGTATCAGATTTCCAGGTTGCTCGGTGAGATTTTACAGTTTTTCGTAGTTTAGATCGAGTCTGTTCTTCATACCTATAGTCCACGAAAAAGCCAAAAAAAAATTAGGGTTAGTTCATCCCATCCGAACCAATCTGAGCCTTTGCATAATCTTTTCTGTATTTGCTTTGTTGAATTTGTGGTTGCATCGTCGTGTCAAGTTGCTGGTCTTAGAGTCTAGTCTTTTAGAGTTTCGAGTTCTGGTCATAAGTTGTCACGCCGCCGCCGCACCATCATCATCGCCCCTGCCATCTACTACCACCGCTCCGAATCCGTATCCATATACCACCACCAATCCGTGTCCATATACCACCACCGATCCATATCCATATACTACCACTGCTACCACCACCGCTGCCATATACCACCACCATATATCCACCACCAATTCGAGTTCCTTGCTTATTAGGTTTGTTTTCGGGATCCATCTAGTTTCCGATTCGTGTTTCCTTGCCGGAGTAGGTTTCGAAAAAAAAAAGAGTCCGGAAACCACGCTCCGTTTAGGCCCAAAATTTTTCGAAAACGCATTTTTCGAAAAATTTTCTGGCTATCCTATTTTTAGGTGTTTCTGAGTGTTTTGAGACAGGTGCCATTATAGGAAGTTTTTTTTGACCCGTTTCCAGTTTTTGGGTCCGGGCAGTCGAAAAAAAAATTGGTCGAAAAAATTTCGTGCCCATCCTGTCAGTTTGATCTAGGAAGAGTTTTGAGACACTCGCCATTATAGTGATTTTTCGCAAAAAAAAAGCAGCGCAAAAAAAAAGAGCGCAAAAAAAAAGAGCGCAAAAAAAAGAGCGAAAAAAAAAAATCCAGAGTGTGCTTTTCCCTTGTTTACGTGCAGCGCCGTGATTTTGTTAGTGTTCTAGGCTCGCGTCTCTAGCACGGTCTAGCCTAGGACCAGCACAGTACCGTCGTTGAGCGTTTATTCAACTTTGCATCTCTGAATTGATTATTGCTTACCCCTTTTGCTACCATATTATAAGCCTTCCCAGCTCCACATACATCTACGTCGTGCGTTGGACTCTCCCTGGTAATCGCTCTATCCAAGCTTTGAGAGTTTTGACTACAACGGTTGCCGATCACCGCCTGCTGCTGGGTAAGAACTGGTAAGAATTTGAGATTTGCTTGACGGGTTTGTGATACACCACCACCACTTCTTAGTACTCTGTAGGATCATATTCTTCTGTGTTTCTATTTGCTGCTGACCATGGTAGGATCACAAGCCGATGAGACTGATTGGGAGAACCTGACGAACAAACAGCTACATGATAAATTTCAGCAAATGATGAGTGGACAGGTGCAAGATGTGCTAAACAGATTTGACGAGGCCATGGAGAAGATAGATGGCATTGAGAAGACGTTTGAAACAAAGCTTGATAGCAAGTTTGATGAATTGCTCGCGCGTTTTCCACAACCACCGCCGGCTGCACCTATCGCACCTCTGCAACGACAACAACAACGCCCCCTTCCGAATCAGTATGGACGAGCTCAGCGTGTTCCTATTGAGCTAGGACAAAATTCTGGTGCCGCTGCTACTGCTGTTGGTTCTTCTTTGGCTCCTGCTACTACTGCTGCTGGTACCGAGGAGGATGATTATGTGGGAGATTACGAGGATGAGGTTGATCAACATCAGAACTACGTGCAACCACCAGCACCACAACCACCAGGTCGTCCACATGCAAATAATGGCAATGTTAGGGCTCCCCCTCAGGTACGAGATCATGACCATCTCCCTAAACTGAAATTGAATATTCCACCATTTGAGGGTAGATATGTTCCTGATATATATCTTACTTGGGAGTTAGAAACTGAACAACGATTTACATGTTTACAATATCCTGAGGAGAGACGTGTTCCTGCTGCTGTTTGTGCTTTCACTAGCTTCGCATGTGTTTGGTGGTCTGAACATTGCAGATTATATCCTGTTCCAGCTACTTGGGCTGCTTTGAAAACTGCTATGCGTACTCGTTGGGTTCCACCATATTATCAACGTGAATTACTTCAAAAATTGCAGCGCTTAAGACAAGGAAAAAATTCTGTAGAAGAATATTATCAGGAATTACAAACTGGCTTGATTAGATGTGGTATTGTTGAGGAGAATGAAGCTATGCTTGCACCTTTTCTGGGTGGATTAAATAGAGATATTCAAACCATTCTAGACTATAAGGATTATAATAATATCACTCGTTTATTCCATCTTGCTTGTAAAGCTGAACGTGAAGTGCAGGATCGACAGGCATTGGCGCGCACTAACTTTTCTGCAGGTCGACCTTCATCATGGACACCACGTGCATCATCTACTTCCACTGCACCATCACCTCCTTCAGGTGCCACCTCCAACCGTGATACAAGAAAGCAGGCTCAACCACCACTATCTGCCAAGAGCACACCTGCCGGGCCTGCACAGAGCTCTTCTTCTTCCATGGCGTCAACAGGGCACACAAGTGATATTATTTGTCGTCGTTGTAAGGGAAGAGGACATTTTGCGAGAGAATGCAAATCTCAGCGTGTGATGATTGCTACTGAGGATGGTGGATATGAGTCCGCTAGTGACTATGATGAGGAGACTTTGGCTCTTATTACACGTGAAGAACATGGTGGAGATGATTCTGATCATGAGACGCAATACATGGCTCCTGAAGACGCTGACAGGTATGAATGTTTAGTTGCTCAACGTGTTTTGAGTGTGCAGGTCACACAAGCTGAGCAAAATCAGAGGCACAATTTGTTCCATACCAAGGGAGTTGTGAAGGAACGTTCTGTGCGCGTCATCATAGACGGAGGTAGTTGCAACAACTTGGCTAGCATGGAGATGGTGGAGAAGCTATCTCTCACAACAAGACCACATCCACATCCTTACTACATCCAATGGTTCAACAACAGCGGCAAGGTTAAGGTAACACGTACTGTTCGTGTACATTTTTGTATCTCTACATATGCTGATTATGTTGATTGTGATGTGGTACCTATGCAAGCATGTTCCTTATTACTTGGTAGACCATGGCAATTTGATAAAAATTCTATTCACCATGGTAGAAACAATCAGTATACTCTTGTTCATAAGGATAAAAATATTACTTTGCTTCCTATGACTCCTGATTCCATTTGGAAAGATGATATTAATAGAGCTAATAAAGCAAAACAGGAGAAAACTAAGAGTGAAAATCAGATTGTGGCAAAAGAATTTGAGCAACAAATGCAGCCTAATAATAATAAACAATCTAGTGTTGCTTCTGAAATTAAATTGAAAAGTGCATGTTTACTTGCCACCAAATCTGATATTGATGATCTAGATTTTAGCAAATCTGTTTGCTATGCTTTTGTGTGCAAAGAGGCATTATTTTCATTCGAGGACGTGCCTTCCTCTTTGCCTCCTGCTATCACTAACATTTTGCAGGAGTTCGCTGACGTCTTTCCACAAGACGTGCCACCGGGATTACCGCCTATTCGAGGGATTGAGCATCAGATTGACTTAATTCCCGGTGCTTCACTGCCAAACCGTGCACCATACCGTACCAATCCAGAGGAGACGAAGGAGATTATGCGTCAAGTACAAGAGCTTCTCGACAAAGGTTATATACGCGAATCCCTTAGTCCTTGTGCTGTTCCTATTATTCTAGTGCCGAAAAAGGATGGTACATCACGTATGTGCGTTGATTGTAGAGGCATTAATAATATTACTATTCGTTATCGTCATCCTATTCCTAGGCTAGATGATATGCTTGATGAATTGAGTGGCTCTACAATATTCTCCAAAGTTGATTTGCGTAGTGGATACCATCAAATTCGTATGAAATTGGGAGATGAATGGAAAACAGCATTTAAAACTAAGTTTGGATTATATGAGTGGTTAGTCATGCCTTTTGGGTTAACTAATGCACCTAGTACTTTCATGAGGTTAATGAACGAAGTTTTACGTGCTTTCATTGGACGATTTGTGGTAGTTTACTTTGATGACATATTGATTTATAGCAAATCTTTGGAGGAACATTTGGAACATTTACGTGCTGTTTTTATTGCTCTACGTGATGCACGTTTGTTTGGTAACCTTGGAAAGTGCACCTTTTGCACCGACCGAGTATCTTTTCTTGGCTATGTTGTTACTCCACAGGGAATTGAAGTTGATAAAGCCAAGATTGAAGCTATTGAGAGTTGGCCGCAGCCCAAAACGGTCACACAAGTGAGGAGTTTCCTTGGCCTCGCTGGATTCTATAGACGTTTTGTGAGAGATTTCAGCACCATTGCTGCACCTCTCAATGAGCTTACAAAGAAAGATGTGCCTTTTCTGTGGGGTACCGCACAGGAAGAAGCCTTCACGGTATTGAAAGATAAGTTGACACATGCTCCTTTACTCCAACTTCCTGATTTTAATAAGACTTTTGAGCTTGAATGTGATGCTAGTGGAATTGGATTAGGAGGTGTGTTATTACAAGATGGCAAACCTGTTGCATACTTTTCTGAAAAATTGAGTGGGCCTAGTCTGAATTATTCTACTTATGATAAAGAATTATATGCTCTTGTTCGGACTTTAGAAACATGGCAACATTATTTATGGCCCAAAGAATTTGTTATACATTCTGATCATGAATCTTTGAAACATATTAAAAGTCAAGCTAAACTGAATCGTAGACATGCTAAATGGGTTGAATTCATTGAGACTTTCCCTTATGTCATTAAACACAAGAAGGGAAAAGAAAATGTTATTGCTGATGCATTGTCTCGTCGCTATACTATGCTTTCACAACTTGACTTCAAAATATTTGGTTTGGAGACCATCAAAGATCAATATGTGCATGATGCTGATTTTAAAGATGTAATGCAGAATTGTAAAGAAGGAAGAATGTGGAACAAGTTTGTCGTTAACGATGGATTTGTGTTTCGTGCTAACAAGCTATGCATTCCAGCTAGCTCCGTTCGTCTTTTGTTGTTGCAAGAGGCGCATGGAGGAGGATTAATGGGACACTTTGGCGTGAAGAAGACGGAGGATGTACTTGCTACACATTTCTTTTGGCCAAAGATGAGACGGGATGTTGAGCGTTTTATTGCTCGCTGCACTACATGTCAAAAAGCTAAGTCCCGACTCAATCCTCATGGTTTATATATGCCTTTGCCTGTACCTAGTGTTCCTTGGGAGGATATATCTATGGACTTTGTTTTAGGTTTACCTCGAACAAAGAAGGGGAGGGATAGCATATTTGTTGTCGTGGATAGATTCTCGAAAATGGCACACTTTATACCATGTCATAAAAGCGATGATGCTGTTAATGTTGCTGATTTGTTCTTTCGTGAAATTATTCGCTTGCATGGTGTGCCAAATACTATTGTTTCAGATCGTGATACTAAATTTCTTAGCCACTTTTGGAGATGTTTATGGGCTAAGTTGGGGACTAAACTGCTTTTTAGTACTACTTGTCACCCCCAAACTGATGGACAAACTGAAGTAGTCAATAGAACATTGTCTACTATGCTTAGGGCTGTTTTGAAGAATAATAAGAAAATGTGGGAGGAATGCTTGCCTCATATTGAATTTGCTTATAATCGTTCATTGCATTCTACTACTAAGATGTGCCCTTTTGAAGTTGTGTATGGTTTCCTACCTCGTGCACCTATTGATTTGTTGCCTCTTCCATCTTCGGAGAAGGTTAATTTTGATGCTAAAGAACATGCTGAATTGATTTTAAAAATGCATGAGTTAACTAAGGAAAACATTGAGCGTATGAATGCTAAATATAAACTTGCTGGAGATAAGGGTAGAAAACATGTTGTGTTTGCACCTGGAGATCTTGTTTGGTTACATTTGCGTAAGGATAGATTTCCTGATTTGCGCAAATCAAAGCTAATGCCACGTGCTGCTGGTCCCTTTAAGGTGTTGGAGAAAGTAAATGATAATGCATATAAACTTGAGCTGCCTGCAGATTTTGGGGTTAGTCCCACTTTTAACATTGCAGATTTGAAGCCTTATTTGGGTGAGGAAGATGAGCTTCCGTCGAGGACGACTTCATTTCAAGAAGGGGAGGATGATGAGGACATCAATACCATTGTTACACCCACAACCCCTACTGCTACATATACTGGACCAATTACTAGAGCTCGCGCACGCCAATTAAATTATCAGGTACTTTCGTTTCTTGGTAATGATTCTAATGTTCATGAGAATATGATGCTGCCTAAATTGGATACATTTGTTTTGCTTACAAATGAAGGGCCTAGCTTGGAGAAGGATGGACATTGGAGCAAGAGCAAGCATGGAGATGATGCCATGCGCAAGGGAAACCAGAACGGAGTTACAAGTGATGATTTCAGGACTTTGAAGCCACCATAAGAGTGCATGAAGCCTTGGACGAAATATACAAGATGCCACTTCATAAATTTCGTCCAAAGGCTATTATAGGTGCTGTGTCACCTTTTTATTGGGCCAGGCCCATGTAATTTCGAAATACATAAGTATAGGCTATTTTTAGAGTCCGTATGTGTGGGGAAACAAGAGATAGGGTTGATTTCGGACCCCTCCACCAAGGGCCACGAAATTCCCCTCTCTTCCTCCATATATACAGCCCTTAGGGCACCGTTTAGACTTTGGGGTTTTGTTTAGATTAAAAGTTCGCCATAGCTGCAACTTCGCGTACTTCGTTTGTGTCCAACGACCAGACAAAGGCGTCACAGAACCCCACCTTGATCAATAAAGCTTTCATCTTATATTCGCAATATCCAGATTGCAATCTTAGTTTCTTGCTTGTTCTTCGTTTGCTCGCAGGAAACAGACCCTCGTGGTCAGGTTGATCGTGCTCCGGCGTGGTCAATAACCTCTCGGAGTTGGTTTAGCGATTGCTAAGGCGCGACGTCCTCGCACGTTCGTAGTCGGATCGTCAAAGTCGACTTCCACCAAAGCGATATCCATCATCTCATCAAAAGACGGGACATCTTTGCCTCTATCACACATTGTCTGCACTTTTATACTCCTATGAAACTACATTTTTTTAAGTGCTAAAAATAGATCTCTAGAATTCATAAAATACTTCATATGCTCAATACTGAAAATCTGAAATTCAAAAGACATTCACATCTGAAAGTACTCTCAAAATACACAACACAAAACACAATTCACAACCTGCAAATACTGACAACCCTAAGCTCCTCCTGACAATTCACAACCTGCCTGACTATTGGGCTGGGGGGGGGGGGGCAGTCCCCTCCTATTCGTCGGCGGCAGACAACCGCCCCATGAGACGATGTGAACAGCGAGGGAGAGGATGGCGGGGAAGCGTCGTCGGGCCAACTACTTTTGTCCTCTTGCAGTTGGGTTCGGCCGACGAAGACTCCACCAGCTCGCTCTGGCAGGACACCCTCACAAACGGTACCCTGTAGATGCTCGATCCTTCAATCTCTGGTGGATTCTCCATCTGGGATCGATACTCCCACCACAGCTCCCTCACGATCGGATTCGGTGAATCTGTTTGCTCCATGGCCCGGAGGAGCAGCTCTATGTACTCCGGCGTGACTCCCTCTGGGAGAATCGTAGCCTTTTTGCTTTGTTGCAGATATTTGGCCATGGATGTCGCCGTCGCCACTAGTTGGTCCTTGTTGTCAAACCAAGACTGTATCTCCAACATCCTAGCTTCACAGGGTCGCCGTCTGCGATCCTCACGTATCGGTTGTACTCTTCCATCGATCTACTTCTCCACAACACCTTCACTCGCCGGCGGTGGTTTTTGAATGGAAGAGGAGAGGAGCAGCACTGGTTTTGGATTAGAACGGGAGAGGAGCGATGCTGGTTTTGGACTGGAACAAGAGACGAGGGGCGGTGGTTTTGAAATGGAAGAGGAGAGGAGCGGCGCAGGATTTAGATTGGAACAGGAGAGGAGCGGCGGTGGTTTAAGAGGAGAAGAGCAGAAGAGCAGCATTGGTCTTGGAAGTATTTTTTTGTTGTTTTGCGTATTTTGGTTCAAAGTTTGACCACGTACTGTATTTGACAAGCAAAATGTGAATGCATGTCACCAAAAATTGTTTCGTTTGGTTCGTATCTGAATGTACTTTCAAATTATATTATTTTTGCAACGTAACATATATTTTCTGTGCGAAAATCATGGTCAATTATGACCCAGAATAAAAGGGAGACTAGTTAATGTGGGGTCGCTTTCTTAATCGAAGGGTAAATTGATTTTGATTTTGATCCAGTCGCAGCGCGCCGGCCCTCTCGTCCAATCCTAAATAGCTATCGCACGCACCTCTCCCTCTTCTCCATTGCAAAACAACCTCCTCTCCTCTCCATCATCTCCATTCCAAAACCACCGTCTCTTCTCTCCCTCTTCTGATCTTCTCCATTGCAAAACCACCTCCTCTCCTCTCCATCATCTCCATTCCAAAACCACCGTCTCGCCTCTCCCTCTTCTCTATTGCAAGACCACCGTCTCTCCTCCCATCTTCCAAAGCTAGCACCGGACCACTCAGAAGGACATCTATGGAGAGGATGCAGCAGCAAATCAGGCAGATCGCCGGCGGCGACCAGGCAAAGTGATGAGGACATGACTACCTTGGATATGACCAAAAATATTGCATATATGCATATTTGTCAGGTGATTTCTAGTGCAAACTATTCAGTAATCTATTTATGTTATCCAGAACAAAAATACTTCACACACTTTTGTGTTTTGTCTAATTGCAGGTGTATGGGACATTTGTACAATCCACATATGAAGATAAGGAAGAAAGAGATGTTTATTTGCTGTCCAAAAAGTTCTCTCACGTCACTTTTGGCCCAAGAGAAGATAGAGTCCAAGTCTCTCACGTTCTGGATTCAGATTCGGACTGCACAGACGTACCTGACTCAAAACGCACACAAGTTTTTCATACGGACTCCGAATTGGGTGATTCTTTTTCTGTTGGAAACTAGATTTCGTGCACTTTCCAACCCAATTGGAATCACCTTCAAATTCGTCCGGAGCGTTGAGTTGTGGACGAAACAATCTGATGCTGCAGCAGAATCCGAGTCAAACTACAAGTCCAAAGGTGTTACATCACCTCCACTTGGGCCCATTGGCCTTGTACGACCTAGATTTAGTTTTAGGCTGCCTTGGGACGTCCTCCCACCTCCTTGGCCGCCACCCCTTGCTCCTATATAAGTAGATCCATCTAGTAGCTTTTCCTTGGGATTTGTTTAGTTAAAAGTTAGCCATTGCAACTTCGTGTACTTCGTTTGTGTCCAACGACCAGACCAAGACCGCTTACGGATCCCCACCTTTATCAATACTTCATATATACTCGCAATATTCAGATTGCTGTTATCATATTCTTGCTTGTTCTTCGATTGCTTGCAGGAATAGACCTTCGTGGTCAGGTTGATTGTGCTCCGGCGTGGTCAATAACCTCTCAGAGTTGGTTTAGCGATTGCTAAGGCGCAACGTCGTGCACGTTTGTAGTCGGATCGTCAAAGTCATCTTCACCAAATCGATAGTTATCATCTCATCGAAAGATCGGGACACCCCCGCCTCTATCAAGTGGTATCAGTTTTCAGGTTGCTCGGTGAGAATTTCCAGTTTTCCTAGATTAGATTTATTTTCTTACCTATTGTCCAAGAAAAAGCCACAAAAAAGAGTTAGATCTATTCATCCTTGGTCCAAGCCAGTCTGAGCCTTTGCAATTTTCTTTTCATTGCTTGCATAGTTGAATTATCGGTTGCATCGTCGTGTCGAGTTGCTGGTCTTAGTGTCTAGTTCGTTTAGAGTTTCGAGTTCTGTTCACATTAGTCACGCCACCGCTGCATCATTATCTCTTCCGCTGTCCACCACCCATCCATCAATTTCCACCACGTGCTACCCACCATTCATTGTCATAATAATAGTTGAGATCGTTCACATCTTCACTTGATCCAATCTGCATCTTATCTACTTTGTTTTGGAAAGAGGGAGGAAAACAAAGAGAGAAAAATAACGAGAGAAAAAAAAAGAGAAAAAAAGGTCAAAGAAAAAAAGGAGAAAAAAAATCAAAAAAATCGGCACAAACTTTTTCAGAGGAAAGTTGGAGACAAAGTTATTGTATATCCTGCTTGGCAGTTGTTTTTCATCATTATCTTCACTGCCGTTGTGATCTTCACTTATATCTTGCTGTCAAGAGCTACTTAGTATCCTTCATTGATGCTAGTTGTGCTACGCCGTGACCTCATTAGTGTTCTAGGCTCGCGTCTCTAGTCCGGTCTAGCCTAGGACCAGCACAGTACCGTCGTTGAGCGTTTATTCAACATTGCATCTTTGAATTGATTATTGCTAATCTTTTGCTACCATATATAGCCAACCCAGCTCCACATATTTCTACACTGTGTATATGTACGCTCCCCTGGCAATCGCTTTACTCAATATTCAGAGTTACTTGACACCGCTGGTTGCCGATCACCGCCTGCTGCATGGTAAGAACTTGTAAGACATTGATATTTGCTTTACTGTGAGCGTTTTACCACCACATCCTAGTAGTTATAGGAACATTATTTTTGGGTTTTGTTTCTTGTTCTACTAATCATGACAGGATCCAGAGTCAATTCATGGGCTTTGTCGATCGCGGGAGACGTGCCACCACCTTTGCAAATACCACAACCGTCACGAGAGATGCACAAACATCCAAATGCACATGATCAGGTTAATGTATCTATACCACCATTTAATGGCCGTTTTAAACCTACTTTATATATTGAATGGGAGTTCGACATAAAAAATATATTTGCTTCCCATAATTTCGATGAACATAAAAAGGTTAAGGTTGCAGTTGGTTCTTTCACTGGTTATGCTTTGGTTTGGTGGAGTGAATATTGTCGGTTACACCCTGATTATATACCTACTACTTGGGATGATTTGAAACTTGCCATGCGACATACTTTCGTCCCTGCTTATTATACTCGTGACATGATTAAGAAGTTGCAACACTTAAAACAAGGTAGTGAAACTGTAACAAAATATTATGATGATTTACAAACTACCTTGTTGCATTCCTCTTTAGAAGAAAGTGAAGATGATTTTATGGATAGATTTTGGGGAGGATTAAACCGTGATATTCAAGAGATACTAATTCATGAAGAGTGTTATCCTATGGACCATTTGTTTCATCTTGCTTGCAAAGCTGAACAGGAAATAAAACGACGTGTTGGCCACGAGGAGAACAAGCGCACGGTGCACATTCCAAGAGTTGATATGATTGTTCCTTCAACTACTAGGCATACTATGACAACCACATCCGTTGTTGTCAGGACTACATCACCTCCACCATGTGACACATCGCCCTCGAGAGTGGCTACATCATCTGAGTTGATCATAAGAGGTAATGACAAAGGTACTGATCTTCCATCTCTACATGAGAATGATGAATGCCTTGTCAATTTGAATGCACCATCTGATGAGCTACCCACTACTTTGATCACACCACCTATTTTAGAGGACTACGTTAATAATTTGACTTTGCCATGTGATCAAACAACTGAAATACCAACAATTTTGAGTGCACCCATTGAATTAACTATTGATGCAAAAGAACCAATGTTTAATCATTTTGATATGACCTCTAATCTTGGTGATGATTCTGTGTTGAATGACTTATTGCATGTTTGCTTATTTAAGCATGTTGTAGCATGTAAATTTGATGCAAGTAAGGTTTATTCACCAATGTTGGGATGGTTTAATGATGAACATTGTCAATCTTTTGAAATGAATAAGAGCTTCACTTATATGTGCAAACTGAGTTGCAATATTTTCGTGCCTTCTACTTCTTGTGCTAATTTTTTGGCTTTAGATTTTATGAACTATGCAAGTTACTCATCTATTCATGTGTCATATATGCAAAAATCAAGGGAAGTAAAAATGGATGACATATACATATACAACATGTACACCTTGTCTCTTTTGTTAGCCACATTTCAGATTAAGCAACGCCGAGGACGGCTTTATTTTCAAGAAGGGGAGGATGATGAGGACATGACTACCTTGGATATGACCAAAAATATTGCATATATGCATATTTGTCAGGTGATTTCTAGTGCAAACTATTCAGTAATCTATTTATGTTATCCAGAACAAAAATACTTCACACACTTTTGTGTTTTGTCTAATTGCAGGTGTATGGGACATTTGTAAAATCCACATATGAAGATAAGGAAGAAAGAGATGTTTATTTGCTGTCCAAAAAGTTCTCTCACGTCACTTTTGGCCCAAGAGAAGATAGAGTCCAAGTCTCTCACGTTCTGGATTCAGATTCGGACTACACAGACGTACCTGACTCAAAACGCACACAAGTTTTTCATACGGACTCCGAATTGGGTGATTCTTTTTTTGTTGGAAACTAGATTTCGTGCACTTTCCAACCCAATTGGAATCACCTTCAAATTCGTCCGGAGCGTTGAGTTGTGGACGAAACAATCTGATGCTGCAGCAGAATCCGAGTCAAACTACAAGTCCAAAGGTGTTACATCACCTCCACTTGGGCCCATTGGCCTTGTACGACCTAGATTTAGTTTTAGGCTGCCTTGGGACGTCCTCCCACCTCCTTGGCCGCCACCCCTTGCTCATATATAAGTAGATCCATCTAGTAGCTTTTCCTTGGGATTTGTTTAGTTAAAAGTTAGCCATTGCAACTTCATGTACTTCGTTTGTGTCCAACGACCAGACCAAGACCGCTTACGGATCCCCACCTTTATCAATACTTCATATATACTCGCAATATTCAGATTGCTGTTATCATATTCTTGCTTGTTCTTCGATTGCTTGCAGGAATAGACCTTCGTGGTCAGGTTGATTGTGCTCCGGCGTGGTCAATAACCTCTCAGAGTTGGTTTAGCGATTGCTAAGGCGCAACGTCGTGCACGTTTGTAGTCGGATCGTCAAAGTCATCTTCACCAAATCGATAGTTATCATCTCATCGAAAGATCGGGACACCCCCGCCTCTATCACAAAGTTAGCCAGGTTGAAGGAGATCCTTACTTTGTTTGACAATGAGTGGGAGATTTCAAGCACGGCGGGGCCATGTGGCAATGTATGCAAAAGTGCGAGACGACAGCGATGAGGGCGACGATGTACATGTACTCCTCGGCGGCAGTCACGCCACAGTCCTCCGAGTTCATCGTGTATCTCCTCTAGGCGATGGAGCAGACAGATTTGCCCGAGGCGACAGTCAGGCGGAGGTGGTGGGCGTACAGGTCGAAGGTCGAGCACCCAGAGGATAACGAATCGATCGAGTATGGTGTGCCGTTCGTGAGGGTGCAGAGCCAGCCGGAGCCACATGAGTATTCATTCTCCCACCGCAAGAGGAGGCCGGATGGCGCGATGTCGCTTCCCCGCCGTTCTCCACGGTTCCCTCAACACTCGCCTCGTTTCAAAGGCGTCGGTAGGGTTTAAGGTAAGCTTCACACTAACCTAATCTGCCACCTGCTCATGCTTACAATCAGTGTGACAACTAATGAAAATCACACTTACAATCAATCCCCGAGTACTACGCCAATCACCCTAAAATAGCTCTCGACCTTTGGGTCAAAATTGTGACATAGTGTATAAATAAAGAAAAATAGATTGGTGCTTCTTACAGAAAAGAGTACTTCCTAGAAAATTGCCAATATAAGCTACTAGTATTTGGTTAGAGGATTTGCTGCCGAGAAAGATCCGTCCACAGAGAGCGCCACACATCCCACTGGTGGTGGTGGATGCCAATGCGTGCAAGCAGCAAGGTTGGTGTCAGTAATTTTTACTTGGCACACCTCGCACTCTGCATATATGCCGGTTCCATACGTACATTTGTGCAGTTCCACCAAAATGCAGCTAAATAACCCTGTTTGCATAGATAATGAAAAAGCGTGATTACATTATAGTGGCACTAGTTGATGAAACACACAAAAAATAGAAGAAAATATTGCGATAGTATCATAGTATGCCATGCTGCGAGGGCGAGATGGGCCCTGCGACGCCTCATACGGTACGCCTCATACTGGACATCGTCCCAAGTCTCCCAGATACACCTTCTCCCAGTGATGAACATCAGTGTACAGCGGTAGTACAAGGAGGCGCCTTGAGACATTCTGATGCGGAGCATCCCTCGCTCATCCCCATGGACGTACCTACATCTCCCTCAACACCACTTGGACCCATGACAAGAGCTAGAGCAAAGGCTATCGAAGATAAGGTGAACTCGCTCCTCTCCGAACTTCCTCGCTCTACTCACGAGACTTGGCTACTACCTCATATGGACACTCTGTGTGTGATCAGGTACTTGGAGGAGAGCCACGGGACATCTACATCCAATGGCCAAGGTGGCAAGGACACCAAGTATGGACATCAAGAAGAAGAGCCATTTGTGAAGCTACAGGCACCAGACAACCGGCCGGTCATGGACGTCCGAGCCCTGGGAGATGCTACAGCGAGGGAAGGAAGACCGGACAGAGCTACAGGCCACGGACGACTGGCCTGGCTCGGACGTCCGATGACTCCCAGGACCACGGACGACCGACGCCCTCCGGACGTCCGGCAGCTGGGCACCCGAGAGGAAATTGACGGAAGACCGAAGCCATCGGACGACTGGGCGACCAGCACCCGAGCCAAAATTACGGATGTCCGACAGCTACGGACGTCTAGACCGTCCCGAAGCCCCGGACATCCGACGTCTTCCGGACGTCCGACACCTGAGTGACCGCACCCTCGGGCAGGAGCCCTTGTACCCCTTCACTTTGACTCCCATTTGTACTACGACTATAAATAGGTCTCTCCCACCTCCTAGCTAGGTTTAGCGATGGTTTAGCTCATATTTTGTGTGAGAGTCTTGCTCATCCACTTGGTTACTTCTCCTCGGAGCTCACGACCTCTTCGGAGAAGATCCCCCAAGCGGATTCAAGACCCCTTCAAGGGAAGACAATCAAGACCTCCTCACGGAGAAGAACGTATACCTTTGTATCTTTCCTTTGTTGATTTTGGATCATGTATTACCTTATGTTTTAAATGATCTAGCCCTTGTGTGATCGGTTACTTGTCGGTTTAGTGATTCTCTCGTTTTCCCCCGTGTTTCCCCTTTGTGTTTTCCGCGCGTTCATCGTGTTCCCCGGTAGGATCCACTCCAAACGTGAAAGATCGTCCACATAGGGTTCCGCCCTACATCATCTTGGTATCAGAGCCACGTTGATCACGTTTTTGGAGTCCCTACCCCGTGTTTTCTAGCTTGATTTTGTTGTTTTCGTCCTAAATCCGAAAATTCCCCACCAAAAATAGCCCTAATTTTTTTTTGTGATTTGTTGATGAGTTGAGATTTTGTTGGATTTGGTCCATGGATTTGAGTTGCTACGTGTGGATCTAGCTTTCCGTACCCTCCCTACCCTGTTCCATCTACCAATCCGCTCGATTTCGACCTCACCATCTTCCTCCACCCCGAAATTGCGCTGTTCATCCCGTGCCCGATTTTCGCCCAGGCACCGGACGACCGGACCATGCCGGACGTCCGACGACCGGACGACCGTGACCTCCCGGACGTCCGTGAAACTCCGAGGAAACTGAATATTTTCAGTTCGGCCACCACCACATCCCCACTTTCCACCACCTCTTCCAAACCCATATACACCACCATCCTCCCCAATACCTCCTATGACGATTTTGACACATTTTGGTCTTTGAGATTTTGAGTGTGGATCCCGTGTCCTATTGTGTTTCGGCTATATAGGTACGGTTCGACATCATCATCACCGCACTCATCTTCGCAAGGGTCTCATAATCGCCAAGGACGGTAACTTCGATGACATCTTTGTCATACCTTGCAATTGCATTGATACCCACATGGCCTTACTTTTGCGTAGCTTACCTATCGAGACTAGCCATTGAGTATTGCCGGCAACGTGACTTGTGCACATTAGTGATCATACACCATAGCATACATATCATACCGTAGTGGTGCATATCTTGGCATCAACTTGTGTGTCACAAAGTTGTCATCGCATACACAATTGCTATCTTGGTTCGTGAAGTTTCGCATAAGAAAAGAGCTCAAAAGTGAAAGAGCCACCCAAGCTTTTAAGCAAAGAGGAAAGATAAGCAAATAGCTTATGAGCAAGAACCATAGCATCATATTACATTAAGATTGTCATATCAGATCATCTTGGATCATAGCACCGAAATACCATACATATAGCATACTTGGGATCGAGATCGTTGCATTTTTGCCTAGTAGGTTGTGCACAAGTTCCGTATCCGCCTATTGTGCAGTCGTGCTAGCGTCTCTCTAGTATTGTGCAACAAGTGCATTTTCGTGGATTCCACATTTTGGCTCACTTTTGGTTTGCACAATCCCATCTATCTATTTGCGTGTGTGTTCCCGTGTACCACTACTTGTTTGGTCTACTTGTTGCATTTGCAAATTTGTGAATCTTTTCCAACATTATTGAATCTCACTTTCAATTGCATCAAATTTTGTGCCACCATCCTAACCAAGATCCACCATAAGCTTTTACTTGTGTAGGTGTGAGAACCGACAAGAATTGGTACCAATAGTGCTATTTCATTGTCCGCATTTGAGTGAACTTGACTCATCATCAACATCGGTCAAGGTACATTGGTATAAGTTCTTCTCCTCCTACCACTCACATTTTCCTTGGAATGATGGATAGGCCGAGTACTTCTACCAACCCTCTCTTCATCGAGCAAGACGACGACATGTCATCATACGTCTCCAAGGGCCACCTCTTTGGTGCACAAAGAGCGTTGCATCAAGAGAAACAAGCAATGAACGACCACATCGACAACCTCGCCACCGACTTGCGACTCTCTGAGCAACGTACACGAGACTACTTCAACAACAAGGTCGACGCGCACAAGCAAGAGAACGATGCAAGAATGGTCGAGATCCGCGCCTTGTTGGTGAACCGGCCTCCTTCTACATCGTCATACTCAAGACGGAGCCACTCAAGTCGACACTCCGACAACTCCTTCTCCGGCTCAAGTACACCATCATCAAACACTCTTCGACGAGCCGTGCGTCAAGACCATCATGCATCTCGCAACCCGCTACACGTCAAGCATTCACAAGAGTAAGACGATGAGCAAGTCCCTCATCCTCAATCAAACCAAGTCACTTTTGCTCAAGCTCAAGAACGACAACGTCTTCGTCGCTAAGAAGAAGAAGAACGAGCACGTCTACACCAAGAGCAACAAGACGCCGAGGCACAACATCTTCAACAACAACAATGAGAAGCACAAGCTATTGAGGCACAACGAGCCCTTCAAGAATCAAGTCGAGCCATCGCCAACCGCAATCTCGAATGGCGCAATCAAGAGAAAGCCCTTCGAGAAGAAATCCAAGAGAGGAACTACCAACCACGAGTGCAACGTCAAGTTCCTCAAGCTCATCCACAAGCTCGTCAAGCTCCACCTCAACCTCAAGTTCAACAAGAGCAAGTTGATCATGGACTTCCTCCACGCCAAGAGCAACATGAGGATGAGTACCCTCCATGATGTGAAGCATCCCTCGTTCATCCCCATCTACACTCCGACTACTCCCCAAATCCCAAGAGGACATATGACGAGACCTCGAACATACGCCATTGGAATTAAGGTGAACTCGCTCTTCTTCGAGAATATCATGAATATCTATTGGACTTGCTTGCTACCTCACCAAAGTGCTCTATGTGTCCTTAGATACGAAGACCGACGACCACAAGCTGGTGAGGGGCACCCCAAAGGAGTAGGAGAAGGACCCCAAGGCCACTAGAAGGAAGAAGGAGTGCAACAAGATCAACTCTGCACCTCCTAGGCGACCCCGTGCCCACGGGCCTCAAAGACCCAGTGCGCACGGACTACTCAGAGAGTTGGCGCTGGAGCACCCCGTGCGCACGGGCCTGTACCGTGCCCACGGGACCCCCGTGCGCACGGGCTCATCAGGATGGCCTGCTGTGGTCCCCAATCCGAGCCCCTCTTCACCTACTTCGACCCAAAGACTATATAAAGAGTACCTAGGGCTATGTTTAGGGGAAGCAAAGTGATAGCTCATTCTTAGGTCAGCTTTGCTCCTACCTCCTCTTGAGAGAGAGACCACTCCCATGGAGTTCAAGACCTCCATTGGAGAAGATCCCTAGTGGATGAATACCCCCTTGAGGGAAGGATCTATCTAGATCATCAAGCCCTCATCTCCTTCATAGGATTTGGGATGAACTCTACCATGTATCTTATTTTCCTTTGATTGTTCATGTACCTTGTGGATCTTGTGTGTTTGATTGTCTAGTGGATGTGTGATTTGACTTGTTCTTGAGTGTTCCTCTTGTTTTCCCTCTTTTGTTCATCTTGTTCTTGGGGATCCCCCCTCCAATTCGTGAAAGATCTCCCCATAGGGTTCCACCCTACACCATCTTGGTATCATGAGCCATGGTTGATCACGAAATTGGAGCCTCCCTCTTTGTTTTCTAGCCTAGTTTTGTGTGATTTCGTCCTAAATTCAAAAATTCCCCACCAAAATAGCCCCAATTTTTTTTGTGATTTGTTGGTTAGATGAGATTTTGTTGGATTTGATCCATGGATTTGGTGTTTAGCAAGTAGATCCACCCCTCTACCACCTTCCCCTACCTTCGATCCTTCGATTTTGTCCTCAGATTCGAGATTTGCCATGGATCCGGAGCTGTTCGTCCGCTCCTCGAGAACCCCGTGCACACGGGCCCCGTGCACACGGGCCAGACAGACCCCATGCGCACGGGCCTTCCAGTGCGTTTCTGCCGCTGTCCCTTCGACCTCCCACCCTCCCATACCACCCCCTTCCCCCCAACCAAACCCCAACAACGAGATCCATCCATTTGGAGCCTAGATCGGGAAGAAATCCACCAAACCCGCGTGTCCCAGGTGACCCCGTGCCCTCGGTGTGTGTACCGTGCGCACGGCACCCCGTGCCCACGGGCTCCTACCCCCGTGCGCACGACCCCCCCAGGTCAGCCGCGAGCAGTTCACCGTTTTGCCCATAACTTCCACATCCGGAGTCCGATTTTTGCTTTCTTTAGCTCGTTGAGTAGCTATTGACATCCCCCATCCACCTAGATAGGTTACCACACCATTTGACTCCATCAAAAATTTGACATTTTGGCATCTTTGCCTAGGCCTTACACCATATCATCCGCAAAACCACCATAGCCTTCCGCAACCTAACCCATTTTGCTCCATTTAGCATTTGTGGTTGTTTGAATGGCGACGTGAGTCTCCTAAGGTGTTTCGGCTACTTAGGGACGGTTGCTTCTTCACCAACCACCACCACCACTTCCACATTGTCATTTCCGCTACCACCATTTAACATTTACCTTTGGAGATTTTGAGTTTGCGGTTTTTACCGTTTCCTAAGGTGTTTCGGCTACTTAGGGACGGGTCTACATCATCTTGGTATCTACATCAAGAACACCGCCACTCATCATCGCAGAGGACGGTAACTCGACGACACCATTGTATATTCCCCTTGCAATTGCATTGTTAACCCCTAGCCCATTTTGCGTTACTTGCCTATCGAGAGTAGCCATTTGAGTATTGCCGGCAACGTTACTTGTGCACATTAGTGATCATACTTCCCATAGCATTCATACCAAATCATCGTGGTGCATATATTGTGATAGAGGCAAAGGTGTCCCGTCTTTCGATGAGATGATGGATTTCGCTTTGGTGGAGGTCGACTTTGACGATCCGACTACGAACGTGCGAGGACGTCGCGCCTTAGCAATCGCTAAACCAACTCCGAGAGGTTATTGACCACGCCGGAGCACGATCAACCTGACCACGAGGGTCTGTTTCCAGCGAGCAAACGAAGAACAAGCAAGAAACTGAGATTGCAATCTGGATATTGCGAATATAAGATGAAAGCTTTATTGATCAAGGTGGGGTTCTGTGACGCCTTTGTCTGGTCGTTGAACACAAACGAAGTACGCGAAGTTGCAGCTATGGCGAACTTTTAGTCTAAACAAAACCCAAAGTCTAAACGGTGCCCTAAGGGCTGTATATATGGAGGAAGAGAGGGGGAATTTCGTGGCCCTTGGTGGAGGGGTCCGAAATCAACCCTATCTCTTGTTTCCCCACACATACGGACTCTAAAAATAGCCTATACTTATGTATTTCGAAATTACATGGGCCTGGCCCAATAAAAAGGTGACGCAGCACCTATAATAGCCTCGGGACGAAATTTATGAAGTGGCATCTTGTATATTTCGTCCAAGGCTTCATGCACCCATTATGGTGGCTTCAAAGTCCTGAAATCATCACTTGTAACTCCGTTCTTGTTCCCCTTGCGCATGGCATCATCTCCATGCTTGTTGATAGGGGCAAAGGTGTCCCGTCTTTCGATGAGATGATGGATATCGCTTTGGTGGAAGTCGACTTTGCCGATCCGACTACGAACGTGCGAGGACGTCGCGCCTTAGCAATCGCTAAACCAACTCCGAGAGGTTATTGACCATGCCGGAGCACGATCAACCTGACCATGAGGGTCTGTTTCCTGCGAGCAAACGAAGAACAAGCAAGAAACTAAGATTGCAATCTGGATATTGCGAATATAAGATGAAAGCTTTATTGATCAAGGTGGGGTTCTGTGACGCCTTTGTCTAGTCGTTGAACACAAACGAAGTACGCGAAGTTGCAGCTATGGCGAACTTTTAATCTAAACAAAACCCAAAGTCTAAACGGTGCCCTAAGGGCTGTATATATGGAGGAAGAGAGGGGGAATTTCGTGGCCCTTGGTGGAGGGGTCCGAAATCAACCCTATCTCTTGTTTCCCCACACATACGGACTCTAAAAATAGCCTATACTTATGTATTTCGAAATTACATGGGCCTGGCCCAATAAAAAGGTGACGCAGCACCTATAATAGCCTCGGGACGAAATTTATGAAGTGGCATCTTGTATATTTCGTCCAAGGCTTCATGCACCCATTATGGTGGCTTCAAAGTCCTGAAATCATCACTTGTAACTCCGTTCTTGTTCCCCTTGCGCATGGTATCATCTCCATGCTTGTTCTTGCTCCAATGTTCATCCTTCTCCAAGCTAGGCCCTTCATTTGTAAGCAAAACAAATGTATCCAATTTAGGCAGCATCATATTCTCATGAACATTAGAATCATTACCAAGAAACAAAAGTACCTGATAATTTAATTGGCGTGCGCGAGCTCTAGTAATTGGTCCCGTATATGTAGCAGTAGGGGCTGTGGGTGTGACAATGGTATTGATGTCCTCATCATCCTCCCCTTCTTGAAATGAAGTCGACCTCGACGGAAGCTCATCTTCCTCACCCAAATAAGGCTTCAAATCTGCAATGTTAAAAGTGGGACTAACCCCAAAATCTGCAGGCAGCTCAAGTTTATATGCATTATCATTTATTTTCTCTAACACCTTAAAGGGACCATCAGCACGTGGCATTAGCTTTGATTTGCGCAAATCAGGAAATCTATCCTTACGCAAATGTAACCAAACAAGATCTCCAGGTGCAAACACAACATGTTTTCTACCCTTATCTCCAGCAAGTTTATATTTAGCATTCATACGCTCAATGTTTTCCTTAGTTAACTCATGCATTTTTAAAATCAATTCAGCACGTTCTTTAGCATCAAAATTAATCTTCTCCGAAGATGGAAGAGGCAACAAATCAATAGGTGCACGAGGTAGGAAACCATACACAACTTCAAAAGGGCACATCTTAGTAGTAGAATGCAATGAACGATTATAAGCAAATTCAATATGAGGCAAGCATTCCTCCCACATTTTCTTATTATTCTTCAAAACAGCCCTAAGCATAGTAGACAATGTTCTATTGACTACTTCAGTTTGTCCATCAGTTTGGGGGTGACAAGTAGTACTAAAAAGCAGTTTAGTCCCCAACTTAGCCCATAAACATCTCCAAAAGTGGCTAAGAAATTTAGTATCACGATCTGAAACAATAGTATTTGGCACACCATGCAAGCGAATAATTTCACGAAAGAACAAATCAGCAACATTAACAGCATCATCGCTTTTATGACATGGTATAAAGTGTGCCATTTTCGAGAATCTATCCACGACAACAAATATGCTATCCCTCCCCTTCTTTGTTCGAGGTAAACCTAAAACAAAGTCCATAGATATATCCTCCCAAGGAACACTAGGTACAGGCAAAGGCATATATAAACCATGAGGATTGAGTCGCGACTTAGATTTTTGACATGTAGTGCAGCGAGCAATAAAACGCTCAACATCCCGTCTCATCTTTGGCCAAAAGAAATGTGTAGCAAGTACGTCCTCCGTCTTCTTCATGCCAAAGTGTCCCATTAATCCTCCTCCATGCGCCTCCTGCAACAACAAAAGAAGAATGGAGCTAGCTGGAATGCATAGCTTGTTAGCACGAAACACAAATCCATCGTTAACGACGAACTTGTTCCATGTTCTTCCTTCTTTACAATTCTGCAATACATCTTTAAAAACAGCATCATGCACATATTGATCTTTGATAGTCTCCAAACCAAAAATTTTGAAGTCAAGTTGTGAAAGCATAGTATAGCGACGAGACAATGCATCTGCAATAACATTTTCTTTTCCCTTCTTGTGTTTAATGACATAAGGGAAAGTCTCAATGAATTCAACCCATTTAGCATGTCTACGATTCAGTTTAGCTTGACTTTTAATATGTTTCAAAAATTCATGATCAGAATGTATAACAAATTCCTTGGGCCATAAATAATGTTGCCATGTTTCTAAAGTCCGAACAAGAGCATATAATTCTTTATCATAAGTAGAATAATTCAGACTAGGTGATAGAGGCGGGGGTGTCCCGATCTTTCGATGAGATGATAACTATCGATTTGGTGAAGATGACTTTGACGATCCGACTACAAACGTGCACGACGTTGCGCCTTAGCAATCGCTAAACCAACTCTGAGAGGTTATTGACCACGCCGGAGCACAATCAACCTGACCACGAAGGTCTATTCCTGCAAGCAATCGAAGAACAAGCAAGAATATGATAAAAGCAATCTGAATATTGCGAGTATATATGAAGTATTGATAAAGGTGGGGATCCGTAAGCGGTCTTGGTCTGGTCGTTGGACACAAACGAAGTACACGAAGTTGCAATGGCTAACTTTTAACTAAACAAATCCCATGGAAAAGCTACTAGATGGATCTACTTATATAGGAGCAAGGGGTGGCGGCCAAGGAGGTGGGAGGACGTCCCAAGGCAGCCTAAAACTAAATCTAGGTCGTACAAGGCCAATGGGCCCAAGTGGAGGTGATGTAACACCTTTGGACTTGTAGTTTGACTCGGATTCTGCTGCAGCATCAGATTGTTTCGTCCACAACTCAACGCTCCGGACGAATTTGAAGCTGATTCCAATTGGGTTGGAAAGTGCACGAAATCTAGTTTCCAACAAAAAAAGAATCACCCAATTCGGAGTCCGTATGAAAAACTTGTGTGCGTTTTGAGTCAGGTACGTCTGTGCAGTCCGAATCTGAATCCAGAACGTGAGAGACTTGGACTCTATCTTCTCTTGGGCCAAAAGTGACGTGAGAGAACTTTTTGGACAGCAAATAAACATCTCTTTCTTCCTTATCTTCATATGTGGATTGTACAAATGTCCCATACACCTGCAATTAGACAAAACACAAAAGTGTGTGAAGTATTTTTGTTCTGAATAACATAAATAGATTATTGAATAGTTTGCACTAGAAATCACCTGATAAATACGCATATATGCAATATTTTTGGTCATATCCAAGGTAGTCATGTCCTCATCATCCTCCCCTTCTTGAAAATAAAGCCGTCCTCGGCGTTGCTTAATCTGAAATGTGGCTAACAAAAGAGACAAGGTGTACATGTTGTATATGTATATGTCATCCATTTTTACTTCCCTTGATTTTTGCATATATGACACATGAATAGATGAGTAACTTGCATAGTTCATAAAATCTAAAGCCAAAAAATTAGCACAAGAAGTAGAAGGCATGAAAATATTGCAACTCAGTTTGCACATATAAGTGAAGCTCTTATTCATTTCAAAAGATTGACAATGTTCATCATTAAACCATCCCAACATTGGTGAATAAACCTTACTTGCATCAAATTTACATGCTACAACATGCTTAAATAAGCAAACATGCAATAAGTCATTCAACACAGAATCATCACCAAGATTAGAGGTCATATCAAAATGATTAAACATTGGTTCTTTTGCATCAATAGTTAATTCAATGGGTGCACTCAAAATTGTTGGTATTTCAGTTGTTTGATCACATGGCAAAGTCAAATTATCAACGTAGTCCTCTAAAATAGGTGGTGTGATCAAAGTAGTGGGTAGCTCATCAGATGGTGCATTCAAATTGACAAGGCATTCATCATTCTCATGTAGAGATGGAAGATCAGTACCTTTGTCATTACCTCTTACGATCAACTCAGATGATGTAGCCACTCTCGGGGGCGATGTGTCACATGGTGGAGGTGATGTAGTCCTGACAACAACGGATGTGGTTGTCATAGTATGCCTAGTAGTTGAAGGAACAATCATATCAACTCTTGGAATGTGCACCGTGCGCTTGTTCTCCTCGTGGCCAACACGTTGTTTTATTTCCTGTTCAGCTTTGCAAGCAAGATGAAACAAATGGTCCATAGGATAACACTCTTCATGAATTAGTATCTCTTGAATATCACGGTTTAATCCTCCCCAAAATCTATCCATAAAATCATCTTCACTTTCTTCTAAAGAGGAATGCAACAAGGTAGTTTGTAAATCATCATAATATTTTGTTACAGTTTCACTACCATGTTTTAAATGTTGCAACTTCTTAATCATGTCACGAGTATAATAAGCAGGGACGAAAGTATGTCGCATGGCAAGTTTCAAATCATCCCAAGTAGTAGGTATATAATCAGGGTGTAACCGACAATATTCACTCCACCAAACCAAAGCATATCCAGTGAAAGAACCAACCGCAACCTTAACCTTTTTATGTTCATCGAAATTATGGGAAGCAAATATATTTTTTATGTCGAACTCCCATTCAATATATAAAGCAGGTTTAAAACGGCCATTAAATGGTGGTATAGATACATTAACCTGATCATGTGCATTTGGATGTTTGTGCACCTCTCGTGACGGTTGTGGTATTTGCAAATGTGGTGGCACGTCTCCCGCGATCGACAAAGCCCATGAATTGACTCTGGATCCTGTCATGATTAGTAGAACAAGAAACAAAACCCAAAAATAATGTTCCTATAACTACTAGGATGTGGTGGTAAAACGCTCACAGTAAAGCAATATATCAATGTCTTACTAGTTCTTACCATGCAGCAGGCGGTGATCGGCAACCAGCGGTGTCAAGTAACTCCGAATATTGAGTAAAGCGATTGCCAGGGGAGCATACGTATACACTGTGTAGAAATATGTGGAGCTGGGTTGGCTATATATGGTAGCAAAAGATTAGCAATAATCAATTCAAAGATGCAATGTTGAATAAACGCTCAACGACGGTACTGTGCTGGTCCTAGGCTAGACCGGACTAGAGACGCGAGCCTAGAACACTAATGAGGTCACGGCGTAGCACAACTAGCATCAATGAAGGATACTAAGTAGCTCTTGACAGCAAGATATAAGTGAAGATCACAACGGCAGTGAAGATAATGATGAAAAACAACTGCCAAGCAGGATATACAACAACTTTGTCTCCAACTTTCCTCTGAAAAAGTTTGTGCCGATTTTTTTGATTTTTTTCTCCTTTTTTTTCTCTGACTTTTTTTTTCTCTTTTTTTTTCTCTCGTTTTTTTTCTCTCTTTTTTTTCTCCCTCTTTCCAAAACAAACTAGATAAGATGCAGATTGGATCAAGTGAAGATGTGAACGATCTCAACTATTATTATGACAATGAATGGTGGGTAGCACGTGGTGGAAATTGATGGATGGGTGGTGGACAGCGGAAGAGATAATGATGCAGCGGCGGCGTGACTAATGTGAACAGAACTCGAAACTCTAAAGGAACTAGACACTAAGACCAGCAACTGACACGACGATGCAACCGATAATTCAACTATGCAAGCAATGAATAGAAAATTGCAAAGGCTCAGACTGGCTTGGATAAAGGATGAACAGATCTAACTTTTTTTTGTGGCTTTATCATGGACTGTAGGTAAGAAAATAAATCTAATCTAGGAAAACTGGAAATTCTCACCGAGCAACCTGAAAACTGATACCACTTGATAGAGGCGGGGGTGTCCCGATCTTTCGATGAGATGATAACTATCGATTTGGTGAAGATGACTTTGACGATCCGACTACAAACGTGCATGACGTTGCGCCTTAGCAATCGCTAAACCAACTCTGAGAGGCTATTGACCACGCCGGAGCACAATCAACCTGACCACGAAGGTCTATTCCTGCAAGCAATCGAAGAACAAGCAAGAATATGATAAAAGCAATCTGAATATTGCGAGTATATATGAAGTATTGATAAAGGTGGGGATCCGTAAGCGGTCTTGGTCTGGTCGTTGGACACAAACGAAGTACACGAAGTTGCAATGGCTAACTTTTAACTAAACAAATCCCAAGGAAAAGCTACTAGATGGATCTACTTATATACGAGCAAGGGGTGGCGGCCAAGGAGGTGGGAGGACGTCCCAAGGCAGCCTAAAACTAAATCTAGGTCGTACAAGGCCAATGGGCCCAAGTGGAGGTGATGTAACACCTTTGGACTTGTAGTTTGACTCGGATTCTGCTGCAGCATCAGATTGTTTCATCCACAACTCAATGCTCCGGACGAATTTGAAGGTGATTCCAATTGGGTTGGAAAGTGCACGAAATCTAGTTTCCAACAAAAAAAGAATCACCCAATTCGGAGTCCGTATGAAAAACTTGTGTCCGTTTTGAGTCAGGTACGTCTGTGCAGTCCGAATCTGAATCCAGAACGTGAGAGACTTGGACTCTATCTTCTCTTGGGCCAAAAGTGACGTGAGAGAACTTTTTGGACAGCAAATAAACATCTCTTTCTTCCTTATCTTCATATGTGGATTGTACAAATGTCCCATACACCTGCAATTAGACAAAACACAAAAGTGTGTGAAGTATTTTTGTTCTGGATAACATAAATAGATTATTGAATAGTTTGCACTAGAAATCACCTGACAAATACGCATATATGCAATATTTTTGGTCATATCCAAGGTAGTCATGTCCTCATCACTAGGCCCACTCAATTTTTCAGAAAAGTATGCAACGGGTTTGCCATCTTGTAATAACACACCTCCTAATCCAATTCCACTAGCATCACATTCAAGCTCAAAAGTCTTATTAAAATCAGGAAGTTGGAGTAAAGGAGCATGTGTCAACTTATCTTTTAATACCATGAAGGCTTCTTCCTGTGCGGTACCCCACAGAAAAGGCACATCTTTCTTTGTAAGCTCATTGAGAGGTGCAGCAATGGTGCTGAAATCTCTCACAAAACGCCTATAGAATCCGGCGAGGCCAAGGAAACTCCTCACTTGTGTGACCGTTTTGGGCTGCGGCCAACTCTCAATAGCTTCAATCTTGGCTTTATCAACTTCAATTCCCTGTGGAGTAACAACATAGCCAAGAAAAGATACTCGGTCGGTGCAAAAGGTGCACTTTCCAAGGTTACCAAACAAACATGCATCACGTAGAGCAATAAAAACAGCACGTAAATGTTCCAAATGTTCCTCCAAAGATTTTCTATAAATCAATATGTCATCAAAGTAAACTACCACAAATCGTCCAATGAAAGCACGTAAAACTTCGTTCATTAACCTCATGAAAGTACTAGGTGCATTAGTTAACCCAAAAGGCATGACTAACCACTCATATAATCCAAACTTAGTTTTAAATGCTGTTTTCCATTCATCTCCCAATTTCATACGAATTTGATGGTATCCACTACGCAAATCAACTTTGGAGAATATTGTAGAGCCACTCAATTCATCAAGCATATCATCTAGCCTAGGAATAGGATGACGATAACGAATAGTAATATTATTAATGCCTCTACAATCAACGCACATACGCGACGTACCATCCTTTTTCGGCACTAAAATGATAGGAACAGCACAAGGACTAAGGGATTCGCGTATATAACCTTTGTCGAGCAGTTCTTTTACTTGACGCATAATCTCCTTCGTCTCCTCTGGATTGGTACGGTATGGTGCACGGATGGGTAATGATGCACCGGGAATTAAGTCAATTTGATGCTCAATCCCGCGAATAGGTGGTAATCCCGGTGGCACGTCTTGTGAAAAGACGTCAGCGAACTCCTTAACCTTGCCGTTGTTGTTGAACCATTGGATGTAGTAAGGATGTGGATGTGGTCTTGTGGTGAGAGATAGCTTCTCCACCATCTCCATGCTAGCCAAGTTGTTGCAACTCCCTCCATCTATGATCACGCGAACAGAACGTTCCTTCACAACTCCCTTTGTATGGAACAAATTATGCCTCTGATTTTGCTCAGCTTGTGTAACCTGCACACTCAAAACACGTTGAGCAACTAAACATTCATACATGTCAGCATCTTCAGGAGCCATGTATTGCGTCTCATGATCAGAATCGTCTCCACCGTGTTCGTCACGTGTAATAAGAGCCAAAGTCTCCTCATCATAGTCACTAGCGGACTCATATCCACCATCCTCAGTAACAATCATCACACGCTTAGATGGGCATTCTGATAGAGGCGGGGGTGTCCCGATCTTTCGATGAGATGATAACTATCGATTTGGTGAAGATGACTTTGACGATCCGACTACAAACGTGCACGACGTTGCGCCTTAGCAATCGCTAAACCAACTCTGAGAGGTTATTGACCACGCCGGAGCACAATCAACCTGACCACGAAGGTCTATTCCTGCAAGCAATCGAAGAACAAGCAAGAATATGATAAAAGCAATCTGAATATTGCGAGTATATATGAAGTATTGATAAAGGTGGGGATCCGTAAGCGGTCTTGGTCTGGTCGTTGGACACAAACGAAGTACACGAAGTTGCAATGGCTAACTTTTAACTAAACAAATCCCAAGGAAAAGCTACTAGATGGATCTACTTATATAGGAGCAAGGGGTGGCGGCCAAGGAGGTGGGAGGACGTCCCAAGGCAGCCTAAAACTAAATCTAGGTCGTACAAGGCCAATGGGCCCAAGTGGAGGTGATGTAACACCTTTGGACTTGTAGTTTGACTCGGATTCTGCTGCAGCATCAGATTGTTTCGTCCACAACTCAACGCTCCGGACGAATTTGAAGGTGATTCCAATTGGGTTGGAAAGTGCACGAAATCTAGTTTCCAACAAAAAAAGAATCACCCAATTCGGAGTCCGTATGAAACACTTGTGTCCGTTTTGAGTCAGGTACGTCTGTGCAGTCCGAATCTGAATCCAGAACGTGAGAGACTTGGACCCTATCTTCTCTTGGGCCAAAAGTGACGTGAGAGAACTTTTTGGACAGCAAATAAACATCTCTTTCTTCCTTATCTTCATATGTGGATTGTACAAATGTCCCATACACCTGCAATTAGACAAAACACAAAAGTGTGTGAAGTATTTTTGTTCTGGATAACATAAATAGATTATTGAATAGTTTGCACTAGAAATCACCTGACAAATACGCATATATGCAATATTTTTGGTCATATCCAAGGTAGTCATGTGCTCATCACTAGGCCCACTCAATTTTTCAGAAAAGTATGCAACGGGTTTGCCATCTTGTAATAACACACCTCCTAATCCAATTCCACTAGCATCACATTCAAGCTCAAAAGTCTTATTAAAATCAGGAAGTTGGAGTAAAGGAGCATGTGTCAACTTATCTTTTAATACCATGAAGGCTTCTTCCTGTGCGGTACCCCACAGAAAAGGCACATCTTTCTTTGTAAGCTCATTGAGAGGTGCAGCAATGGTGCTGAAATCTCTCACAAAACGCCTATAGAATCCGGCGAGGCCAAGGAAACTCCTCACTTGTGTGACCGTTTTGGGCTGCGGCCAACTCTCAATAGCTTCAATCTTGGCTTTATCAACTTCAATTCCCTGTGGAGTAACAACATAGCCAAGAAAAGATACTCGGTCGGTGCAAAAGGTGCACTTTCCAAGGTTACCAAACAAACATGCATCACGTAGAGCAATAAAAACAGCACGTAAATGTTCCAAATGTTCCTCCAAAGATTTTCTATAAATCAATATGTCATCAAAGTAAACTACCACAAATCGTCCAATGAAAGCACGTAAAACTTCGTTCATTAACCTCATGAAAGTACTAGGTGCATTAGTTAACCCAAAAGGCATGACTAACCACTCATATAATCCAAACTTAGTTTTAAATGCTGTTTTCCATTCATCTCCCAATTTCATACGAATTTGATGGTATCCACTACGCAAATCAACTTTGGAGAATATTGTAGAGCCACTCAATTCATCAAGCATATCATCTAGCCTAGGAATAGGATGACGATAACGAATAGTAATATTATTAATGCCTCTACAATCAACGCACATATGCGACGTACCATCCTTTTTCGGCACTAAAATGATAGGAACAGCACAAGGACTAAGGGATTCGCGTATATAACCTTTGTCGAGCAGTTCTTTTACTTGACGCATAATCTCCTTCGTCTCCTCTGGATTGGTACGGTATGGTGCACGGATGGGTAATGATGCACCGGGAATTAAGTCAATTTGATGCTCAATCCCGCGAATAGGTGGTAATCCCGGTGGCACGTCTTGTGGAAAGACGTCAGCGAACTCCTTAACCTTGCCGTTGTTGTTGAACCATTGGATGTAGTAAGGATGTGGATGTGGTCTTGTGGTGAGAGATAGCTTCTCCACCATCTCCATGCTAGCCAAGTTGTTGCAACTCCCTCCATCTATGATCACGCGAACAGAACGTTCCTTCACAACTCCCTTTGTATGGAACAAATTATGCCTCTGATTTTGCTCAGCTTGTGTAACCTGCACACTCAAAACACGTTGAGCAACTAAACATTCATACATGTCAGCATCTTCAGGAGCCATGTATTGCGTCTCATGATCAGAATCGTCTCCACCGTGTTCGTCACGTGTAATAAGAGCCAAAGTCTCCTCATCATAGTCACTAGCGGACTCATATCCACCATCCTCAGTAACAATCATCACACGCTTAGATGGGCATTCTGATAGAGGCGGGGGTGTCCCGATCTTTCGATGAGATGATAACTATCGATTTGGTGAAGATGACTTTGACGATCCGACTACAAACGTGCACGACGTTGCGCCTTAGCAATCGCTAAACCAACTCTGAGAGGTTATTGACCACGCCGGAGCACAATCAACCTGACCACGAAGGTCTATTCCTGCAAGCAATCGAAGAACAAGCAAGAATATGATAAAAGCAATCTGAATATTGCGAGTATATATGAAGTATTGATAAAGGTGGGGATCCGTAAGCGGTCTTGGTCTGGTCGTTGGACACAAACGAAGTACACGAAGTTGCAATGGCTAACTTTTAACTAAACAAATCCCAAGGAAAAGCTACTAGATGGATCTACTTATATAGGAGCAAGGGGTGGCGGCCAAGGAGGTGGGAGGACGTCCCAAGGCAGCCTAAAACTAAATCTAGGTCGTACAAGGCCAATGGGCCCAAGTGGAGGTGATGTAACACCTTTGGACTTGTAGTTTGACTCGGATTCTGCTGCAGCATCAGATTGTTTCGTCCACAACTCAACGCTCCGGACGAATTTGAAGGTGATTCCAATTGGGTTGGAAAGTGCACGAAATCTAGTTTCCAACAAAAAAAGAATCACCCAATTCGGAGTCCGTATGAAACACTTGTGTCCGTTTTGAGTCAGGTACGTCTGTGCAGTCCGAATCTGAATCCAGAACGTGAGAGACTTGGACCCTATCTTCTCTTGGGCCAAAAGTGACGTGAGAGAACTTTTTGGACAGCAAATAAACATCTCTTTCTTCCTTATCTTCATATGTGGATTGTACAAATGTCCCATACACCTGCAATTAGACAAAACACAAAAGTGTGTGAAGTATTTTTGTTCTGGATAACATAAATAGATTATTGAATAGTTTGCACTAGAAATCACCTGACAAATATGCATATATGCAATATTTTTGGTCATATCCAAGGTAGTCATGTCCTCATCATCCTCCCCTTCTTGAAAATAAAGCCGTCCTCGGCGTTGCTTAATCTGAAATGTGGCTAACAAAAGAGACAAGGTGTACATGTTGTATATGTATATGTCATCCATTTTTACTTCCCTTGATTTTTGCATATATGACACATGAATAGATGAGTAACTTGCATAGTTCAGAAAATCTAAAGCCAAAAAATTAGCACAAGAAGTAGAAGGCATGAAAATATTGCAACTCAGTTTGCACATATAAGTGAAGCTCTTATTCATTTCAAAAGATTGACAATGTTCATCATTAAACCATCCCAACATTGGTGAATAAACCTTACTTGCATCAAATTTATATGCTACAACATGCTTAAATAAGCAAACATGCAATAAGTCATTCAACACAGAATCATCACCAAGATTAGAGGTCATATCAAAATGATTAAACATTGGTTCTTTTGCATCAAGAGTTAATTCAATGGGTGCACTCAAAATTATTGGTATTTCAGTTGTTTGATCACATGGCAAAGTCAAATTATCAACGTAGTCCTCTAAAATAGGTGGTGTGATCAAAGTAGTGGGTAGCTCATCAGATGGTGCATTCAAATTGACAAGGCATTCATCATTCTCATGTAGAGATGGAAGATCAGTACCTTTGTCATTACCTCTTATGATCAACTCAGATGATGTAGCCACTCTCGGGGGCGATGTGTCACATGGTGGAGGTGATGTAGTCCTGACAACAATGGATGTGGTTGTCATAGTATGCCTAGTAGTTGAAGGAAGAATCATATCAACTCTTGGAATGTGCACCATGCGCTTGTTCTCCTCGTGGCCAACACGTCGTTCTATTTCCTGTTCAGCTTTGCAAGCAAGATGAAACAAATGGTCCATAGGATAACACTCTTCATGAATTAGTATCTCTTGAATATCACGGTTTAATCCTCCCCAAAATCTATCCATAAAATCATTTTCACTTTCTTCTAAAGAGGAATGCAACAAGGTAGTTTGTAAATCATCATAATATTTTGTTACAGTTTCACTACCTTGTTTTAAGTGTTGCAACTTCTTAATCATGTCACGAGTATAATAAGCAGGGACGAAAGTATGTCGCATGGCAAGTTTCAAATCATCCCAAGTAGTAGGTATATAATCAGGGTGTAACCGACAATATTCACTCCACCAAACCAAAGCATAACCAGTGAAAGAACCAACTGCAACCTTAACCTTTTTATGTTCATCGAAATTATGGGAAGCAAATATATTTTTTTATGTCGAACTCCCATTCAATATATAAAGCAGGTTTAAAACGGCCATTAAATGGTGGTATAGATACATTAACCTGATCATGTGCATTTGGATGTTTGTTCACCTCTCGTGACGGTTGTGGTATTTGCAAAGGTGGTGGCACGTCTCCCGCGATCGACAAAGCCCATGAATTGACTCTGGATCCTGTCATGATTAGTAGAACAAGAAACAAAACCCAAAAATAATGTTCCTATAACTACTAGGATGTGGTGGTAAAACGCTCACAGTAAAGCAAATATCAATGTCTTACAAGTTCTTACCATGCAGCAGGCGGTGATCGGCAACCAACGGTGTCAAGTAACTCCGAATATTGAGTAAAGCGATTGCCAAGGGAGCATACGTATACACGGTGTAGAAATATGTGGAGCTGGGTTGGCTATATATGGTAGCAAAAGATTAGCAATAATCAATTCAAAGATGCAATGTTGAATAAACGCTCAACGACGGTACTGTGCTGGTCCTAGGCTAGACCGGACTAGAGACGCGAGCCTAGAACACTAATGAGGTCACGGCGTAGCACAACTAGCATCAATGAAGGATACTAAGTAGCTCTTGACAGCAAGATATAAGTGAAGATCACAACAGCAGTGAAGATAATGATGAAAAACAACTGCCAAGCAGGATATACAACAACTTTGTCTCCAACTTTCCTCTGAAAAAGTTTGTGCCGATTTTTTTGATTTTTTTTTCTCCTTTTTTTTCTCTGACTTTTTTTTTCTCTTTTTTTTTCTCTCTTTTTTTTCTCCCTCTTTCCAAAACAAACTAGATAAGATGCAGATTGGATCAAGTGAAGATGTGAACGATCTCAACTATTATTATGACAATGAATGGTGGGTAGCACGTGGTGGAAATTGATGGATGGGTGGTGGACAGCGGAAGAGATAATGATGCAGCGGTGGCGTGACTAATGTGAACAGAACTCGAAACTCTAAACGAACTAGACACTAAGACCAGCAACTGACACGACGATGCAACCGATAATTCAACTATGCAAGCAATGAATAGAAAATTGCAAAGGCTCAGACTGGCTTGGATAAAGGATGAACAGATCTAACTTTTTTTTTGTGGCTTTATCATGGACTGTAGGTATGAATGACAGATGCGATCTAAACTATGAAAAACTGTAAAATCTCACCGAGCAACCTGGCTCTGATACCACTTGATAGAGGCGGGGGTGTCCCGATCTTTCGATGAGATGATAACTATCGATTTGGTGAAGATGACTTTGACGATCCGACTACAAACGTGCACGACGTTGCGCCTTAGCAATCGCTAAACCAACTCTGAGAGGTTATTGACCACGCCGGAGCACAATCAACCTGACCACGAAGGTCTATTCCTGCAAGCAATCGAAGAACAAGCAAGAATATGATAAAAGCAATCTGAATATTGCGAGTATATATGAAGTATTGATAAAGGTGGGGATCCGTAAGCGGTCTTGGTCTGGTCGTTGGACACAAACGAAGTACACGAAGTTGCAATGGCTAACTTTTAACTAAACAAATCCCAAGGAAAAGCTACTAGATGGATCTACTTATATAGGAGCAAGGGGTGGCGGCCAAGGAGGTGGGAGGACGTCCCAAGGCAGCCTAAAACTAAATCTAGGTCGTACAAGGCCAATGGGCCCAAGTGGAGGTGATGTAACACCTTTGGACTTGTAGTTTGACTCGGATTCTGCTGCAGCATCAGATTGTTTCGTCCACAACTCAACGCTCCGGACGAATTTGAAGGTGATTCCAATTGGGTTGGAAAGTGCACGAAATCTAGTTTCCAACAAAAAAAGAATCACCCAATTCGGAGTCCGTATGAAACACTTGTGTCCGTTTTGAGTCAGGTACGTCTGTGCAGTCCGAATCTGAATCCAGAACGTGAGAGACTTGGACCCTATCTTCTCTTGGGCCAAAAGTGACGTGAGAGAACTTTTTGGACAGCAAATAAACATCTCTTTCTTCCTTATCTTCATATGTGGATTGTACAAATGTCCCATACACCTGCAATTAGACAAAACACAAAAGTGTGTGAAGTATTTTTGTTCTGGATAACATAAATAGATTATTGAATAGTTTGCACTAGAAATCACCTGACAAATATGCATATATGCAATATTTTTCGTCATATCCAAGGTAGTTATGTCCTCATCACATTCTCTCGCATAATGACCTCCACCCTTGCAACGTCGACAAATAATATCATGTGTTTGCCCTGTTGATGCCATGGATGAAGAAGAGCTCTTTGCAGGCCCAGAAGGTGTGCTCTTGGCAGATAGTGGTGATTGTGCCTGCTTTATTGTATCACGGTTGGAGGTGGCAGCCGACGGAGGCGCCGGTGTAGCAGAACGTGTGGAAGTAGATGATGCACGTGGTGTCCATGATGAAGGTCGACCTGCAGAAAAGTTAGTCCGCGCCAATGCCTGTCGATCCTGCACTTCACGTTCAGCTTTACAAGCAAGATGGAATAAACGAGTGATATTAGTATACTCCTTATAGTCTAGAATGGTCTGAATCTCTCTATTTAATCCACCCAGAAAGCGTGCAAGCATAGCTTCATTCTCCTCAACAATACCACATCTAATCATGCCAGTTTGTAATTCCTGATAATATTCTTCTACAGAATTTTTTCCTTGTCTTAAGCGCTGTAATTTTTGAAGCAATTCACGTTGATAATATGGTGGAACCCAACGAGTACGCATAGCAGTTTTCAAAGCAGCCCAAGTGATAGAGGCAAAGGTGTCCCGTCTTTCGATGAGATGATGGAAATCGCTTTGGTGGAAGTCGACTTTGACGATCCGACTACGAACGTGCGAGGACGTCGCGCCTTAGCAATCGCTAAACCAACTCCGAGAGGTTATTGACCACGCCGGAGCACGATCAACCTGACCACGAGGGCCTGTTTCCTGCGAGCAAACGAAGAACAAGCAAGAAACTAAGATTGCAATCTGGATATTGCGAATATAAGATGAAAGCTTTATTGATCAAGGTGGGGTTCTGTGACGCCTTTGTCTGGTCGTTGAACACAAACGAAGTACGCGAAGTTGCAGCTATGGCGAACTTTTAATCTAAACAAAACCCAAAGTCTAAACGGCGCCCTAAGGGCTGTATATATGGAGGAAGAAGGGGGGAATTTCGTGGCCCTTGGTGGAGGGGTCCGAAATCAACCCTATCTCTTGTTTCCCCACACATACGGACTCTAAAAATAGCCTATACTTATGTATTTCGAAATTACATGGGCCTGGCCCAATAATAAGGTGACGCAGCACCTATAATAGCCTCTGGATGAAATTTATTAAGTAGCATCTTGTATATTTCGTCCAAGGCTTCATGCACTCTTATGGTGGCTTCAAAGTCCTGAAATCATCACTTGTAACTCCGTTCTGGTTCCCCTTGCGCATGGCATCATCTCCATGCTTGCTCTTGCTCCAATGTCCATCCTGCTCCAAGCTAGGCCCTTCATTTGTAAGCAAAACAAATGTATCCAATTTAGGCAGCATCATATTCTCATGAACATTAGAATCATTACCAAGAAACGAAAGTACCTGATAATTTAATTGGCGTGCGCGAGCTCTAGTAATCGGTCCAGTATATGTAGCAGTAGGGGCTGTGGGTGTAACAATGGTATTGATGTCCTCATCATCCTCCCCTTCTTGAAATGAAGTCGTCCTCGACGAAAGCTCATCTTCCTCACCCAAATAAGGCTTCAAATCTGCAATGTTAAAAGTGGGACTAACCCCAAAATCTGCAGGCAACTCAAGTTTATATGCATTATCATTTACTTTCTCCAACACCTTAAAGGGACCAGCAGCACGTGGCATTAGCTTTGATTTGCGCAAATCAGGAAATCTATCCTTACGCAAATGTAACCAAACAAGATCTCCAGGTGCAAACACAACATGTTTTCTACCCTTATCTCCAGCAAGTTTATATTTAGCATTCATACGCTCAATGTTTTCCTTAGTTAACTCATGCATTTTTAAAATCAATTCAGCATGTTCTTTAGCATCAAAATTAACCTTCTCCGAAGATGGAAGAGGCAACAAATCAATAGGTGCACGAGGTAGGAAACCATACACAATTTCAACAGGGCACATCTTAGTAGTAGAATGCAATGAACGATTATAAGCAAATTCAATATGAGGCAAGCATTCTTCCCACATTTTCTTATTATTCTTCAAAACAGCCCTAAGCATAGTAGACAATGTTCTATTGACTACTTCAGTTTGTCCATCAGTTTGGGGGTGACAAGTAGTACTAAATAACAGTTTAGTCCCCAACTTAGCCCATAAACATCTCCAAAAGTGGCTAAGAAATTTAGTATCACGATCTGAAACAATAGTATTTGGCACACCATGCAAGCGAATAATTTCACGAAAGAACAAATCAGCAACATGAACAGCATCATCGCTTTTATGACATGGTATAAAGTGTGCCATTTTCGAGAATCTATCCACGACAACAAATATGCTATCCCTCCCCTTCTTTGTTCGAGGTAAACCTAAAACAAAGTCCATAGATATATCCTCCCAAGGAACACTAGGTACAGGCAAAGGCATATATAAACCATGAGGATTGAGTCGTGACTTAGCTTTTTGACATGTAGTGCAGCGAGCAACAAAACGCTCAACATCCCGTCTCATCTTTGGCCAAAAGAAATGTGTAGCAAGTACGTCCTCCGTCTTCTTCACGCCAAAGTGTCCCATTAATCCTCCCCCATGCGCCTCCTGCAACAGCAAAAGACGAACGGAGCTAGCTGGAATGCATAGCTTGTTAGCACGAAACACAAATCCATCGTTAACGACAAACTTGTTCCACATTCTTCCTTCTTTACAATTCTGCATTACATCTTTAAAATCAGCATCATGCACATATTGATCTTTGATGGTCTCCAAACCAAATATTTTGAAGTCAAGTTGTGAAAGCATAGTATAGCGACGAGACAATGCATCAGCAATAACATTTTCTTTTCCCTTTTTGTGTTTAATGACATAAGGGAAAGTCTCAATGAATTCAACCCATTTAGCATGTCTACGATTCAGTTTAGCTTGACTTTTAATATGTTTCAAAGATTCATGATCAGAATGTATAACAAATTCTTTGGGCCATAAATAATGTTGCCATGTTTCTAAAGTCCGAACAAGAGCATATAATTCTTTATCATAAGTAGAATAATTCAGACTAGGCCCACTCAATTTTTCAGAAAAGTATGCAACAGGTTTGCCATCTTGTAATAACACACCTCCTAATCCAATTCCACTAGCATCACATTCAAGCTCAAAAGTCTTATTAAAATCAGGAAGTTGGAGTAAAGGAGCATGTGTCAACTTATCTTTCAATACCGAGAAGGCTTCTTCCTGTGCGGTACCCCACAGAAAAGGCACATCTTTCTTTGTAAGCTCATTGAGAGGTGCAGCAATGGTGCTGAAATCTCTCACAAAACGCCTATAGAATCCAGCGAGGCCAAGGAAACTCCTCACTTGTGTGACCGTTTTGGGCTGTGGCCAACTCTCAATAGCTTCAATTTTGGCTTTATTAACTTCAATTCCCTGTGGAGTAACAACATAGCCAAGAAAAGATACTCGGTCGGTGCAAAAGGTGCACTTTCCAAGGTTACCAAACAAACGTGCATCACGTAGAGCAATAAAAACAGCACGTAAATGTTCCAAATGTTCCTCCAAAGATTTGCTATAAATCAATATGTCATCAAAGTAAACTACCACAAATCGTCCAATGAAAACACGTAAAACTTCGTTCATTAACCTCATGAAAGTACTAGGTGCATTAGTTAACCCAAAAGGCATGACTAACCACTCATATAATCCAAACTTAGTTTTAAATGCTGTTTTCCATTCATCTCCCAATTTCATACGAATTTGATGGTATCCACTACGCAAATCAACTTTGGAGAATATTGTAGAGCCACTCAATTCATCAAGCATATCATCTAGCCTAGGAATAGGATGACGATAACGAATAGTAATATTATTAATGCCTCTACAATCAACGCACATACGCGACGTACCATCCTTTTTCGGCACTAAAATGATAGGAACAGCACAAGGACTAAGGGATTCACGTATATAACCTTTGTCGAGCAGTTCTTGTACTTGACGCATAATCTCCTTCGTCTCCTCTGGATTGGTACGGTATGGTGCACGGTTGGGTAATGATGCACCGGGAATTAAGTCAATTTGATGCTCAATCCCGCGAATAGGTGGTAATCCCGGTGGCACGTCTTGTGGAAAGACGTCAGCGAACTCCTGCAAAATGTTAGTGACAGCAGGAGGCAAAGAGGAAGGCACGTCCTCGAATGAAAATAATGCCTCTTTGCACACAAAAGCATAGCAAACAGATTTGCTAAAATCTAGATCATCAATATCAGATTTGGTGGCAAGTAAACATGCACTTTTCAATTTAATTTCAGAAGCAACACTAGATTGTTTATTATTATTAGGCTGCATTTGTTGCTCAAATTCTTTTGCCACAATCTGATTTTCACTCTTAGTTTTCTCCTGTTTTGCTTTATTAGCTCTATTAAGATCATCTTTCAAAATGGAATCAGGAGTCATAGGAAGCAAAGTAATATTTTTATCCTTATGAACAAGAGTATACTGATTGTTTCTACCATGGTGAATAGAATTTTTATCAAATTGCCATGGTCTACCAAGTAATAAGGAACATGCTTGCATAGGTACCACATCACAATCAACATAATCAGCATATGTAGAGATACTAAAATGCACACGAACAGTACGTGTTACCTTAACCTTGCCGCTGTTGTTGAACCATTGGATGTAGTAAGGATGTGGATGTGGTCTTGTGGTGAGAGATAGCTTCTCCACCATCTCCATGCTAGCCAAGTTGTTGCAACTCCCTCCATCTATGATTACGCGAACAGAACGTTCCTTCACAACTCCCTTTGTATGGAACAAATTATGCCTCTGATTTTGCTCAGCTTGTGTAACCTGCACACTCAAAACACGTTGAGCAACTAAACATTCATACCTGTCAGCATCTTCAGGAGCCATGTATTGCGTCTCATGATCAGAATCTTCTCCACCGTGTTCGTCACGTGTAATAAGAGCCAAAGTCTCCTCATCATAGTCACTAGCGGACTCATATCCACCATCCTCAGTAACAATCATCACACGCTTAGAGGGGCATTCTCTCGCATAATGACCTCCACCCTTGCAACGTCGACAAATAATATCATGTGTTTGCCCTGTTGATGCCATGGATGAAGAAGAGCTCTTTGCAGGCCCAGAAGATGTGCTCTTGGCAGATAGTGGTGATTGTGCCTGCTTTATTGTATCACGGTTGGAGATGGCAGCCGACGGAGGCGCCGGTGTAGCAGAACGTGTGGAAGTAGATGATGCACGTGGTGTCCATGATGAAGGTCGACCTGCAGAAAAGTTAGTCCGCGCCAATGCCTGTCGATCCTGCACTTCACGTTCAGCTTTACAAGCAAGATGGAATAAACGAGTGATATTAGTATACTCCTTATAATCTAGAATGGTCTGAATCTCTCTATTTAAACCACCTAGAAAACGTGCAAGCATAGCTTCATTCTCCTCAACAATACCACATCTAATCATGCCAGTTTGTAATTCCTGATAATATTCTTCTACAGAATTTTTTCCTTGTCTTAAGCGCTGTAATTTTTGAAGCAATTCACGTTGATAATATGGTGGAACCCAACGAGTACGCATAGCAGTTTTCAAAGCAGCCCAAGTAGCGGGAATAGGATATAATCTACAATGTTCAGACCACCATACACATGCAAAACTAGTGAAAGCACAAACAGCAGCAGCAACCCGTCTCTCCTCGGGATATTGTAAACATGTAAAACGTTGTTCAGTTTCCAACTCCCAAGTAAGATATATATCAGGAACATATCTACCCTCAAATGGTGGAATATTCAATTTCAGTTTAGGAATATGGACATCATCTCGTACCTGAGGTGGTGGTGCAGGCCTACCATTACGAATATATACCTGAGGTCGACCTGGTGGTGGTGGTGCTGGTGGCTGCACGTAGTGCTGATTTTGATCAACCTCATCCTCATAATCGCCCGCATACTCAACATCCTCCTGGGTACCACCAGCAGCAGTAGCAGGGGCGAAAGAAGCATCAACAACATGAACAGCAGCACCAGAAGTTTGGCCATCCTCAATAGGAACACGCCTCGCTCGTCCATACTGATTCGAAAGGATGCGTTGTTGTTGTTGTTGTTGTTGTTGTTGTTGTTGGAGAGGTGCGTTAGGTGCAGCGGGTGGTGGTGGTGGAAGACGCGCGAGCAATTCATTAAATTTGTTATCGAGCTTTGTTTCGAACGTCTTCTCCATGCCATCTATCTTCTCCATGGCCTCTTCAAATCTGTTTAGCACATCTTGCACCTGTCCACTCATCATTTGCTGAAACTTATCATGAAGCTCCTTGTTCGATAAATTCTCCCAGTCAGTCACGTCGGCTTGTGATCCTGGCATGGTTAGCAGCAATAGAAACACACAAGAATATGATCCTACAGACTACGAACAAGTGGTGGTGGTGGGTGTCACAAATCCGTCAAGCAAAACTCAAATTCTTACCAGTTCTTACCCAGCAGCAGGCGGTGATCGGCAACCGTTGTAGTCAAAAACTCTCAAAGCTTGGATAGAGCGAGTACCAGGGAGAGTCAAACGCACGACGTAGATGTATGTGGAGCGGGGAAGGCTTATAATATGGTAGCAAAAAGGATCAGCAATAATCAATTCAGAGATGCAAAGTTGAATAAACGCTCAACGACGGTACTGTGCTGGTCCTAGGCTAGACCGTGCTAGAGACGCGAGCCTAGAACACTAACAAAATCACGGCGCTGCACGTAAACAAGGGAAAAGCACACTCTGGATTTTTTTTTTTCGCTCTTTTTTTTTTTTTGCGCTCTTTTTTTTTTGCGCTGCTCTTTTTTTTTTTTTTTTTGCGAAAAAATCACTATAATGGCGAGTGTCTCAAAACTCTTCCTAGGTCAAACTGACAGGATGGGCACGAAATTTTTTCGACCAATTTTTTTTTTTTTTCGGCTGCCCGGACCCAAAAACTGGAAACGGGTCAAAAAAAACTTCCTATAATGGCACCTGTCTCAAAACACTCAGAAACACCTAAAAATAGGATAGCCAGAAATTTTTTCGAAAAATGCGTTTTCGAAAAATTTTGGGCCTAAACGGAGCGTGGTTTCCAGACTCTTTTTTTTTTTTTTTTTTTTCCGAAACCTACTCCGGCAAGGAAACACGAATCGGAAACTAGATGGATCCCGAAAACAAACCTAATAAACAAGGAACTCGGATTGGTGGTGGATATATGGTGGTGGTATATGGCAGCGGTGGTGGTAGCGGTGGTAGTATATGGATATGGATCGGTGGTGGTATATGGACACGGATTGGTGGTGGTATATGGATACGGATTCGGAGTGGTGGTGGTAGATGGCAGGGGCGATGATGATGGTGCAGCGGCGGCGTGACAACTTATGACCAGAACTCGAAACTCTAAAAGACTAGACTCTAAGACCAGCAACTAGACCGACGATGCAACCGCAAATTCAACAAAGCAAAACCCTAAAAAGATTATGCAAAGGCTCAGATTGGTTCGGATATGATGAACTAACCCTAAATTTTTTTTTGTGGCTTTTTCGTGGACTATAGGTATGAAGAACAGACTCGATCTAAACTACGAAAAACTGGAAAATCTCACCGAGCAACCTGGAAATCTGATACCACTTGATAGAGGCAAAGGTGTCCCGTCTTTCGATGAGATGATGGAAATCGCTTTGGTGGAAGTCGACTTTGACGATCCGACTACGAACGTGCGAGGACGTCGCGCCTTAGCAATCGCTAAACCAACTCCGAGAGGTTATTGACCACGCCGGAGCACGATCAACCTGACCACGAGGGCCTGTTTCCTGAGAGCAAACGAAGAACAAGCAAGAAACTAAGATTGCAATCTGGATATTGCGAATATAAGATGAAAGCTTTATTGATCAAGGTGGGGTTCTGTGACGCCTTTGTCTGGTCGTTGAACACAAACGAAGTACGCGAAGTTGCAGCTATGGCGAACTTTTAATCTAAACAAAACCCAAAGTCTAAACGGCGCCCTAAGGGCTGTATATATGGAGGAAGAAGGGGGGAATTTCGTGGCCCTTGGTGGAGGGGTCCGAAATCAACCCTATCTCTTGTTTCCCCACACATACGGACTCTAAAAATAGCCTATACTTATGTATTTCGAAATTACATGGGCCTGGCCCAATAATAAGGTGACGCAGCACCTATAATAGCCTCTGGATGAAATTTATTAAGTAGCATCTTGTATATTTCGTCCAAGGCTTCATGCACTCTTATGGTGGCTTCAAAGTCCTGAAATCATCACTTGTAACTCCGTTCTGGTTCCCCTTGCGCATGGCATCATCTCCATGCTTGCTCTTGCTCCAATGTCCATCCTGCTCCAAGCTAGGCCCTTCATTTGTAAGCAAAACAAATGTATCCAATTTAGGCAGCATCATATTCTCATGAACATTAGAATCATTACCAAGAAACGAAAGTACCTGATAATTTAATTGGCGTGCGCGAGCTCTAGTAATCGGTCCAGTATATGTAGCAGTAGGGGCTGTGGGTGTAACAATGGTATTGATGTCCTCATCACCAAGTAGCGGGAATAGGATATAATCTACAATGTTCAGACCACCATACACATGCAAAACTAGTGAAAGCACAAACAGCAGCAGCAACCCGTCTCTCCTCGGGATATTGTAAACATGTAAAACGTTGTTCAGTTTCTAACTCCCAAGTAAGATATATATCAGGAACATATCTACCCTCAAATGGTGGAATATTCAATTTCAGTTTAGGAATATGGACATCATCTCGTACCTGAGGTGGTGGTGCAGGCCTACCATTACGAATATATACCTGAGGTCGACCTGGTGGTGGTGGTGCTGGTGGCTGCACGTAGTGCTGATTTTGATCAACCTCATCCTCATAATCGCCCGCATACTCATCATCCTCCTGGGTACCAGCAGCAGCAGTAGCAGGGGCCAAAGAAGCATCAACAACATGAACAGCAGCACCAGAAGTTTGGCCATCCTCAATAGGAACACGCTTCGCTCGTCCATACTGATTCGAAAGGATGCGTTGTTGTTGTTGTTGTTGTTGCTGTTGTTGTTGTTGGAGAGGTGTGTTAGGTGCAGCGGGTGGTGGTGGTGGAAGACGCGCGAGCAATTCATTAAACTTGTTATCGAGCTTTGTTTCGAACGTCTTCTCCATGCCATCTATCTTCTCCATGGCCTCTTCAAATCTGTTTAGCACATCTTGCACCTGTCCACTCACCATTTGCTGAAATTTATCATGCAAATCCTTATTCGTCATGTTCTCCCAGTCAGTCTCGTCGGCTTGTGATCCTGGCATGGTTAGCAGCAATAGAAACACACAAGAATATGATCCTACAGACTACTAACAAGAGGTGGTGGTGGGTGTCACAAATCCGTCAAGCAAATCTCAAATTCTTACCGGTTCTTACCCAGCAGCAGGCGGTGATCGGCAACCGTTGTAGTCAAAAACTCTCAAAGCTTGGATAGAGCGATTACCAGGGAGAGTCAAACGCACGACGTAGATGTATGTGGAGCTAGGAAGGCTTATAATATGGTAGCAAAAAGGGTCAGCAATAATCAATTCAGAGATGCAAAGTTGAATAAACGCTCAACGACGGTACTGTGCTGGTCCTAGGCTAGACTGTGCTAGAGACGCGAGCCTAGAACACCAACAAAATCACGGCGCCGCACGTAAACAAGGGAAAAGCACACTCTGGAACTCTTTTTTTTATTTTGCTCTTTTTTTTGCGCTCCTTTTTTTTTGCGCTCCTCTTTTTTTTTGCGAAAAATCACTATAATGGCGAGTGTCTCAAAACTCTTCCCTCGTCAAACTGATAGGATGGGCACGAAAAAAAAATTCACTTTTTTTCGGACATTAGGGCAGCGGCGACGAAAAAATGCGACCAAAAAAATCACTATGATGGCACGTGGCTCAAAAGACTCAGAAAAGCCTAAAAATAGGATAGGGAAAAAAAATTTTGCCCGTGAAAATTTTGGCCTAAAAACTGCCCGGGGGTCTCCAGACTCTTTTTTTTCCGAGACCTACACAGGCAAGGAAACACGAATCGGAATTTAGATTGATCTTAAGAACAAACCTAATATGAGAAGAACTCGGATTGGTGGTGGATATATGGTTGTGGTATATGGCAGTGGTGGTGGTATATGGTAGCGGTGGTGGTATATGGATACAGATTGGTGGTGGTATATGGATACGGGTTGGTAGTGGTATAAGGATATGGATTCAGAGCGGTGGCGGATAAGCAAAAGTGGTAGATGGGCGATGATGATGGTGCGGCGGCGGCGTGACAACTTATGACCAGAACTCGAAACTCTAAAAGACTAGACTCTAAGACCAGCAACTTGACACGACGATGCAACCGCAAATTCAACAAAGCAAACCCTAAAAAGATTATGCAAAGGCTCAGATTGGTTCGGATATGATGAACTAACCCTAATTTTTTTGTGGCTTTTTCGTGGACTGTAGGTATGAAGAACAGACTCGATCTAATCTACGAAAAACTGTAAAATCTCACCGAGCAACCTGGAAATCTGATACCACTTGATAGAGGCAAAGGTGTCCCGTCTTTCGATGAGATGATGGATTTCGCTTTGGTGGAGGTCGACTTTGACGATCCAACTACGAACGTGCGAGGACGTCGCGCCTTAGCAATCGCTAAACCAACTCCGAGAGGTTATTGACCACGCCGGAGCACGATCAACCTGACCACGAGGGTCTGTTTCCTGCGAGCAAACGAAGAACAAGCAAGAAACTGAGATTGCAATCTGGATATTGCGAATATAAGATGAAAGCTTTATTGATCAAGGTGGGGTTCTGTGACGCCTTTGTCTGGTCGTTGAACACAAACGAAGTACGCAAAGTTGCAGCTATGGCGAACTTTTAATCTAAACAAAACCCAAGCAAAAGCTACTAGATGGATCTACTTATATAGGAGCAAGGGGTGGCGGCCAAGGAGGTGGGAGGACGTCCCAAGGCAGCCTAAAACTAAATCTAGGTCGTACAAGGCCAATGGGCCCAAGTGGAGGTGATGTAACACCTTTGGACTTGTAGTTTGACTCGGATTCTGCTGCAGCATCAGATTGTTTCGTCCACAACTCAACGCTCCGGACGAATTTGAAGGTGATTCCAATTGGGTTGGAAAGTGCACGAAATCTAGTTTCCAACAAAAAAAGAATCACCCAATTCGGAGTCCGTATGAAAAACTTGTGTCCGTTTTGAGTCAGGTACGTCTGTGCAGTCCGAATCTGAATCCAGAACGTGAGAGACTTGGACTCTATCTTCTCTTGGGCCAAAAGTGACGTGAGAGAACTTTTTGGACAGCAAATAAACATCTCTTTCTTCCTTATCTTCATATGTGGATTGTACAAATGTCCCATACACCTACAATTAGACAAAACACAAAAGTGTGTGAAGTATTTTTGTTCTGGATAACATAAATAGATTATTGAATAGTTTGCACTAGAAATCACCTGACAAATATGCATATATGCAATATTTTTGGTCATATCCAAGGTAGTCATGTCCTCATCATCCTCCCCTTCTTGAAAATAAAGCCGTCCTCGTCGTTGCTTAATCTGAAATGTGGCTAACAAAAGAGACGAGGTGTACATGTTGTATATGTATATGTCATCCATTTTTACTTCCCTTGATTTTTGCATATATGACACATGAATAGATGAGTAACTTGCATAGTTCATAAAATCTAAAGCCAAAAAATTAGCACAAGAAGTAGAAGGCATGAAAATATTGCAACTCAGTTTGCACATATAAGTGAAGCTCTTATTCATTTCAAAAGATTGACAATGTTCATCATTAAACCATCCCAACATTGGTGAATAAACTTTACTTGCATCAAATTTACATGCTATAACATGCTTAAATAAGCAAACATGCAATAAGTCATTCAACACAGAATCATCACCAAGATTAGAGGTCATATCAAAATGATTAAACATTGGTTCTTTTGCATCAATAGTTAATTCAATGGGTGCACTCAAAATTGTTGGTATTTCAGTTGTTTGATCACATGGCAAAGTCAAATTATCAACGTAGTCCTCTAAAATAGGTGGTGTGATCAAAGTAGTGGGTAGCTCATCAGATGGTGCATTCAAATTGACAAGGCATTCATCATTCTCATGTAGAGATGGAAGATCAGTACCTTTGTCATTACCTCTTATGATCAACTCAGATGATGTAGCCACTCTCGCGGGCGATGTGTCACATGATGGAGGTGATGTAGTCCTGACAACAACGGATGTGGTTGTCATAGTATGCCTAGTAGTTGAAGGAACAATCATATCAACTCTTGGAATGTGCACCGTGCGCTTGTTCTCCTCGTGGCCAACACGTCGTTTTATTTCCTGTTCAGCTTTGCAAGCAAGATGAAACAAATGGTCCATAGGATAACACTCTTCATTAATTAGTATCTCTTGAATATCACGGTTTAATCCTCCCCAAAATCTATCCATAAAATCATCTTCACTTTCTTCTAAATAGGAATGCAACAAGGTAGTTTGTAAATCATCATAATATTTTGTTACAGTTTCACTACCTTGTTTTAAGTGTTGCAACTTCTTAATCATGTCACGAGTATAATAAGCAGGGACGAAAGTATGTCGCATGGCAAGTTTCAAATCATCCCAAGTAGTAGGTATATAATCAGGGTGTAACCGACAATATTCACTCCACCAAACCAAAGCATAACCAGTGAAAGAACCAACCGCAACCTTAACCTTTTTATGTTCATCGAAATTATGGGAAGCAAATATATTTTTTATGTCGAACTCCCATTCAATATATAAAGCAGGTTTAAAACGGCCATTAAATGGTGGTATAGATACATTAACCTGATCATGTGCATTTGGATGTTTGTGCACCTCTCGTGACGGTTGTGGTATTTGCAAAGGTGGTGGCACGTCTCCCGCGATCGACAAAGCCCATGAATTGACTTTGGATCCTGTCATGATTAGTAGAACAAGAAACAAAACCCAAAAATAATGTTCCTATAACTACTAGGATGTGGTGGTAAAACGCTCACAGTAAAGCAAATATCAATGTCTTACAAGTTCTTACCATGCAGCAGGCGGTGATCGGCAACCAGCGGTGTCAAGTAACTCCGAATATTGAGTAAAGCGATTGCCAGGGGAGCGTACGTATACACGGTGTAGAAATATGTGGAGCTGGGTTGGCTATATATGGTAGCAAAAGATTAGCAATAATCAATTCAAAGATGCAATGTTGAATAAACGCTCAACGACGGTACTGTGCTGGTCCTAGGCTAGACCGGACTAGAGACGCGAGCCTAGAACACTAATGAGGTCACGGTGTAGCACAACTAGCATCAATGAAGGATACTAAGTAGCTCTTGACAGCAAGATATGAGTGAAGATCACAACGGCAGTGAAGATAATGATGAAAAACAACTGCCAAGCAGGATATACAACAACTTTGTCTCCAACTTTCCTCTGAAAAAGTTTGTGCCGATTTTTTTGATTTTTTTTCTCCTTTTTTTCTCTGACTTTTTTTCTCTTTTTTTCTCGTTTTTTTTCTCTCTTTTTTTCTCCCTCTTTCCAAAACAAACTAGATAAGACGCAGATTTGATCAAGCGAAGATGTGAACGATCTCAACTATTATTATGACAATGAATGGTGGGTAGCACGTGGTGGAAATTGATGGATGGGTGGTGGACAGCGGAAGAGATAATGATGCAACGGCGGCGTGACTAATGTGAACAGAACTCGAAACTCTAAAGGAACTAGACACTAAGATCAGCAACTGACACGATGATGCAACCGATAATTCAACTATGCAAGCAATGAATAGAAAATTGCAAAGGCTCAGACTGGCTTGGATAAAGCGAGTACCAGGGAGAGTCAAACGCACGACGTAGATGTATGTGGAGCTGGGAAGGCTTATAATATGGTAGCAAAAAGGATCAGCAATAATCAATTCAGAGATGCAAAGTTGAATAAACGCTCAACGACTGTACTGTGCTGGTCCTAGGCTAGACTGTGCTAGAGACGCGAGCTTAGAACACCAACAAAATCACGGCGCGGCACGTAAACAAGGGAAAAGCACACTCTGGAACTCTTTTTTTTCGCTCTTTTTTTTGCGCTCCTTTTTTTTGCGCTCCTCTTTTTTTTTGCGAAAAATCACTATAATGGCGAGTGTCTCAAAACTCTTCCCTCGTCAAACTGATAGGATGGGCACGAAAATTTTTTTTCACTTTTTTTTTCGGAAATTAGGGCAGGGACGACGAAAAAGTGCGACCAAAAAATCACTATGATGGCACGTGGCTCAAAAGACTCAGAAGAGCCTAAAAATAGGATAGGGAAAAAAAAATTTGCCCGTGAAAATTTTGGCCTAAAAACTGCCCGGGGTCTCCAGACTCTTTTTGTTTCCCGAGACCTACGCAGGCAAGGAAACACAAATCGGAATTTAGATTGATCTCAAGAACAAACCTAATATGAGAAGAACTCGGATTGGTGGTGGATATATGGTTGTGGTATATGGATACAGATTGGTGTTGGTATATGGATACGGATTGGTATTGGTATATGGATATGGATTCAGAGCGGTGGCGGATAAGCAAAAGTGGTAGATGGGCGATGATGATGGATATCGCTTTGGTGGAAGTCGACTTTGACGATCCGACTACGAACGTGCGAGGACGTCGCGCCTTAGCAATCGCTAAACCAACTCCGAGAGGTTATTAACCACGCCGGAGCACGATCAACCTGACCACGAGGGTCTGTTTCCTGCGAGCAAACGAAGAACAAGCAAGAATAAGATTGCAATCTGGATATTGCGAATATAAGATGAAAGCTTTATTGATCAAGGTGGGGTTCTGTGACGCCTTTGTCTGGTCGTTGAACACAAACGAAGTACGCGAAGTTGCAGCTATGGCGAACTTTTAATCTAAACAAAACCCAAGGAAAAGCTACTAGATGGATCTACTTATATAGGAGCAAGGGGTGGCGGCCAAGGAGGTGGGAGGACGTGCCAAGGCAGCCAAAAACTAAATCTAGGTCGTACAAGGCCAATGGGCCCAAGTGGAGGTGATGTAACACCTTTGGACTTGTAGTTTGACTCGGATTCTGCTGCATCATCAGATTGTTTCGTCCACAACTCAACGCTCCGGACGAATTTGAAGGTGATTCCAATTGGGTTGGAAAGTGCACGAAATCTAGTTTCCAACAAAAAAAGAATCACCCAATTCGGAGTCCGTATGAAAAACTTGTGTCCGTTTTGAGTCAGGTACGTCTGTGCAGTCCGAATCTGAATCCAGAACGTGAGAGACTTGGACTCTATCTTCTCTTGGGCCAAAAGTGACGTGAGAGAACTTTTTGGACAGCAAATAAACATCTCTTTCTTCCTTATCTTCATATGTGGATTGTACAAATGTCCCATACACCTGCAATTAGACAAAACACAAAAGTGTGTGAAGTATTTTTGTTCTGGATAACATAAATAGATTATTGAATAGTTTGCACTAGAAATCACCTGACAAATAAGCATATATGCAATATTTTTGGTCATATCCAAGGTAGTCATGTCCTCATCAAGCTCTTGACAGCAAGATATAAGTGAAGATCACAACGACAGTGAAGATAATGATGAAAAACAACTGCCAAGCAGGATATACAACAACTTTGTCTCCACTTTCCTCTGAAAAAGTTTGTGCCAATTTTTTTGATTTTTTTCTCCTTTTTTTTCTCTGACTTTTTTTTCTCTTTTTTTTCTCTCGTTTTTTTCTCTCGTTTTTTTCTCTCTTTTTTTTCTACCTCTTTCCAAAACAAACTAGATAAGATGCAGATTGGATCAAGTGAAGATGTGAACGATCTCAACTATTATTATGACAATGAATGGTGGGTAGCACGTGGTGGAAATTGATGGATGGGTGGTGGACAGCGGAAGAGATAATGATGCAGTGGTGGCGTGACTAATGTGAACAGAACTCGAAACTCTAAACGAACTAGACACTAAGACCAGCAACTCGACACGACGATGCAACCGATAATTCAACTATGCAAGCAATGAAAAGAAAATTGCAAAGGCTCAGACTGGCTTGGACCAAGGATGAATAGATCTAACTCTTTTTTGTGGCTTTTTCTTGGACAATAGGTAAGAAAATAAATCTAATCTAGGAAAAACTGGAAATTCTCACCGAGCAACCTGAAAACTGATACCACTTGATAGAGGCAAAGGGTGTCCCAATCTTTCGATGAGATGATAACTATCGATTTGGTGAAGATGACTTTGATGATCCGACTACAAATGTGCATGACGTTGCGCCTTAGCAATCGCTAAACGAACTCTGAGAGGTTATTGACCACGCCGGAGCACAATCAACCTGACCACGAAGGTCTATTCCTGCAAGCAATCGAAGAACAAGCAAGAATATGATAAAAGCAATCTGAATATTGTGAGTATATATGAAGTATTGATAAAGGTGGGGATCCGTAAGCTGTCTTGGTCTGGTCGTTGGACACAAACGAAGTACACGAAGTTGCAATGGCTAACTTTTAACTAAACAAATCCCAAGGAAAAGCTACTAGATGGATCTACTTATATAGGAGCAAGGGGTGGCGGCCAAGGAGGCGGGAGGACGTCCCAAGGCAGCCTAAAACTAAATCTAGCTCGTACAAGGCCAATGGGCCCAAGTGGAGGTGATGTAACACCTTTGGACTTGTAGTTTGACTCGGATTCTGCTGCAGCATCAGATTGTTTCGTCCACAACTCAACGCTCCGGACGAATTTGAAGGTGATTCCAATTGGGTTGGAAAGTGCACGAAATCTAGTTTCCAACAAAAAAGAATCACCCAATTCGGAGTCCGTATGAAAAACTTGTGTGCGTTTTGAGTCAGGTATGTCTGTGCAGTCCGAATCTGAATCCAGAACATGAGAGACTTGGACTCTATCTTCTCTTGGGCCAAAAGTGACGTGAGAGAACTTTTTGGACAGCAAATAAACATCTCTTTCTTCCTTATCTTCATATGTGGATTGTACAAATGTCCCATACACCTGCAATTAGACAAAACACAAAAGTTTGTGAAGTATTTTTGTTCTGGATAACATAAATAGATTATTGAATAGTTTGCACTAGAAATCACCTGACAAATATGCATATATGCAATATTTTTGGTCATATCCAAGGTAGTCATGTCCTCATCAAATGTTCATCCTTCTCCAAGCTAGGCCCTTCATTTGTAAGCAAAAGAAATGTATCCAATTTAGGCAGCATCATATTCTCATGAACATTAGAATCATTACCAAGAAACGGAAGTACCTGGTAATATAATTGGCGTGCGCGAGCTCTAGTAATTGGTCCAGTATGTATAGCAGCAGGGGCTGTGGGTGTAACAATGGTATTGATGTCCTCATCATCCTCCCCTTCTTGAAATGAAGTCGTCCTCGACGGAAGCTCATCTTCCTCACCCAAATAAGGTTTCAAATCTGCAATGTTAAAAGTGGGACTAACCCCAAAAATCTGCAGGCAGCTCAAGTTGATTTGCCAAAATCAGGAAATCTATCCTTACGCAAATGTAACCAAACAAGATCTCCAGGTGCAAACACAACATGTTTTCTACCCTTATCTCCAGCAAGTTTATATTTAGCATTCATACGCTCAATGTTTTCCTTAGTTAACTCATGTATTTTTAAAATCAATTCAGCACCTGGTTTAGCATCAAAATTAACCTTCTCCGAACATGGAAGAGGCAACAAATCAATAGGTGCACGAGGTAGGAAACCATACACAATTTCAAAAGGGCACATCTTAGTAGTAGAATGCAATGAACGATTATAAGCAAATTAAATATGAGGCAAGCATTCTTCCCACATTTTCTTATTATTCTTCAAAACAGCCCTAAGCATAGTAGACAATGTTCTATTGACTACTTCAGTTTGTCCATCAGTTTGGGGGTGACAAGTAGTACTAAAAAGCAGTTTAGTCCCCAACTTAGCCCATAAACATCTCCAAAAGTGGCTAAGAAATTTAGTATCACGATCTGAAACAATATTATTTGGGACACCATGCAAGCGAATAATTTCACGGAAGAACAAATCAGCAACATTAACAGTATCATCGCTTTTATGACATGGTATAAAGTGTGCCATTTTCGAGAATCTATCCACGACAATAAATATGCTATCCCTCCCCTTCTTTGTTTGAGGTAAACCTAAAACAAAATCCATAGATATATCCTCCCAAGGAACACTAGGTACAGGCAAAGGCATATATAAACCATGAGGATTGAGTCGTGACTTAGCTTTTTGACATGTAGTACAGCGAGCAACAAAGCGCTCAACATCTCGTCTCATCTTTGGCCAAAAGAAATGTGTAGCAAGTACATCCTCCGTCTTTTTCACGCCAAAGTGTCCCATTAGTCCTCCTCCATCCGCCTCCTGCAACAACAAAAGACGAACGGAGCTAGCTGGAATGCATAGCTTGTCAGCACGGAACACAAATCCATCATTAACGACGAACTTGTTCCAAGTTGTTCCTTCTTTACAATTCTGCAATACATCTTTAAAATCAACATCATGCACATATTGATCTTTGATGGTCTCCAAACCAAATATTTTGATGTCAAGTTGTGAAAGCATAGTATAGCGACGAGACAATGCATTAGCAATAACATTTTCTTTACCCTTCTTGTGTTTAATGACATAAGGGAAAGTCTCAATGAATTCAACCCATTTAGCATGTCTACGATTCAGTTTAGCTTGACTTTTTATATGTTTCAAAGATTCATGATCAGAATGTATAACAAATTGTTTGGGCCATAAATAATGTTGCCATGTTTCTAAAGTCCGAACAAGAGCATATAATTCTTTATCATCAGTAGAATAATTCAGACTAGGCCCACTCAATTTTTCAAAAAAGTATGCAACAGGTTTGCCATCTTGTAATAACACAGCTCCTAATCCAATTCCGCTAGCATCACATTCAAGCTCAAAAGTCTTATTAAAATCAGGAAGTTGGAGTAAAGGAGCATGTGTCAACTTATCTTTCAACACCGTGAAGGCTTCTTCGTGTGCGGTACCCCAAACAAAAGGCACATCTTTCTTTGTAAGCTCATTGAGAGGTGCAGCAATGGTGCTGAAATCTCTCACAAAACGCCTATAGAATCCAGCGAGGCCAAGAAAACTCCTCAATTGTGTGACAGTTTTGGGCTGCGGCCAACTCTCAATAGCTTCAATCTTGGCTTTATCAACTTCAATTCCCTGTGGAGTAACAACTGATAGAGGCAAAGGTGTCCCGTCTTTCGATGAGATGATGGAAATCGCTTTGGTGGAAGTCGACTTTGACGATCCGACTACGAACGTGCGAGGACGTCGCGCCTTAGCAATCGCTAAACCAACTCCGAGAGGTTATTGACCACGCCGGAGCACGATCAACCTGACCACGAGGGTCTGTTTCCTGCGAGCAAACGAAGAACAAGCAAGAAACTAAGATTGCAATCTGGATATTGCGAATATAAGATGAAAGCTTTATTGATCAAGGTGGGGTTCTGTGACGCCTTTGTCTGGTCGTTGAACACAAACGAAGTACGCGAAGTTGCAGCTATGGCGAACTTTTAATCTAAACAAAACCCAAAGTCTAAACGGTGCCCTAAGGGCTGTATATATGGAGGAAGAGAGGGGAATTTCGTGGCCCTTGGTGGAGGGGTCCGAAATCAACCCTATCTCTTGTTTCCCCACACATACGGACTCTAAAAATAGCCTATACTTATGTATTTCGAAATTACATGGGCCTGGCCCAATAAAAAGGTGACGCAGCACCTATAATAGCCTCTGGACGAAATTTATGAAGTGGCATCTTGTATATTTCGTCCAAGGCTTCATGCACTCTTATGGTGGCTTCAAAGTCCTGAAATCATCACTTGTAACTCCGTTCTGGTTCCCCTTGCGCATGGCATCATCTCCATGCTTGCTCTTGCTCCAATGTCCATCCTTCTCCAAGCTAGGCCCTTCATTTGTAAGCAAAACAAATGTATCCAATTTAGGCAGCATCATATTCTCATGAACATTAGAATCATTACCAAGAAACGAAAGTACCTGATAATTTAATTGGCGTGCGCGAGCTCTAGTAATTGGTCCAGTATATGTAGCAGTAGGGGCTGTGGGTGTAACAATGGTATTGATGTCCTCATCATCCTCCCCTTCTTGAAATGAAGTCGTCCTCGACGAAAGCTCATCTTCCTCACCCAAATAAGGCTTCAAATCTGCAATGTTAAAAGTGGGACTAACCCCAAAATCTGCAGGCAGCTCAAGTTTATATGCATTATCATTTACTTTCTCCAACACCTTAAAGGGACCAGCAGCACGTGGCATTAGCTTTGATTTGCGCAAATCAGGAAATCTATCCTTACGCAAATGTAACCAAACAAGATCTCCAGGTGCAAACACAACATGTTTTCTACCCTTATCTCCAGCAAGTTTATATTTAGCATTCATACGCTCAATGTTTTCCTTAGTTAACTCATGCATTTGTAAAATCAATTCAGCACGTTCTTTAGCATCAAAATTAACCTTCTCCGAAGATGGAAGAGGCAACAAATCAATAGGTGCACGAGGTAGGAAACCATACACAACTTCAAAAGGGCACATCTTAGTAGTAGAATGCAATGAACGATTATAAGCAAATTCAATATGAGGCAAGCATTCCTCCCACATTTTCTTATTATTCTTCAAAACAGCCCTAAGCATAGTAGACAATGTTCTATTGACTACTTCAGTTTGTCCATCAGTTTGGGGGTGACAAGTAGTACTAAAAAGCAGTTTAGTCCCCAACTTAGCCCATAAACATCTCCAAAAGTGGCTAAGAAATTTAGTATCACGATCTGACACAATAGTATTTGGCACACCATGCAAGCGAATAATTTCACGAAAGAACAAATCAGCAACATTAACAGCATCATCGCTTTTATGACATGGTATAAAGTGTGCCATTTTCGAGAATCTATCCACGACAACAAATATGCTATCCCTCCCCTTCTTTGTTCGAGGTAAACCTAAAACAAAGTCCATAGATATATCCTCCCAAGGAACACTAGGTACAGGCAAAGGCATATATAAACCATGAGGATTGAGTCGTGACTTAGCTTTTTGACATGTAGTGCAGCGAGCAATAAAACGCTCAACATCCCGTCTCATCTTTGGCCAAAAGAAATGTGTAGCAAGTACGTCCTCTGTCTTCTTCACGCCAAAGTGTCCCATTAATCCTCCTCCATGCGCCTCCTGCAACAACAAAAGACGAACGGAGCTAGCTGGAATGCATAGCTTGTTAGCACGAAACACAAATCCATCGTTAACGACAAACTTGTTCCACATTCTTCCTTCTTTACAATTCTGCATTACATCTTTAAAATCAGCATCATGCACATATTGATCTTTGATGGTCTCCAAACCAAATATTTTGAAGTCAAGTTGTGAAAGCATAGTATAGCGACGAGACAATGCATCAGCAATAACATTTTCTTTTCCCTTCTTGTGTTTAATGACATACGGGAAAGTCTCAATAAATTCAACCCATTTAGCATGTCTACGATTCAGTTTAGCTTGACTTTTAATATGTTTCAAAGATTCATGATCAGAATGTATAACAAATTCTTTGGGCCATAAATAATGTTGCCATGTTTCTAAAGTCCGAACAAGAGCATATAATTCTTTATCATAAGTAGAATAATTCAGACTAGGCCCACTCAATTTTTCAGAAAAGTATGCAACGGGTTTGCCATCTTGTAATAACACACCTCCTAATCCAATTCCACTAGCATCACATTCAAGCTCAAAAGTCTTATTAAAATCAGGAAGTTGGAGTAAAGGAGCATGTGTCAACTTATCTTTCAATACCGTGAAGGCTTCTTCCTGTGCGGTACCCCAAATAAAAGGCACATCTTTCTTTGTAAGCTCATTGAGAGGCGCAGCAATGGTGCTGAAATCTCTCACAAAACGCCTATAGAATCCAGCGAGGCCAAGAAAACTCCTCACTTGTGTGACCGTTTTGGGCTGCGGCCAACTCTCAATAGCTTCAATCTTGGCTTTATCAACTTCAATTCCCTGTGGAGTAACAACATAGCCAAGAAAAGATACTCGGTCGGTGCAAAAGGTGCACTTCCCAAGGTTACCAAACAAACGTGCATCACGTAGAGCAATAAAAACAGCACGTAAATGTTCCAAATGTTCTTCCAAAGATTTGCTATAAATCAGTATATCATCAAAATAGACTACCACAAATCGTCCAATGAAAGCACGTAAAACTTCGTTCATTAATCTCATGAAAGTACTAGGTGCATTAGTTAACCCAAAAGGCATGACTAACCACTCATATAAACCAAACTTAGTTTTAAATGCTGTTTTCCATTCATCACCCAATTTCATACGAATTTGATGGTATCCACTACGCAAATCAACTTTGGAGAATATTGTAGAGCCACTCAATTCATCAAGCATATCATCTAGCCTAGGAATAGGATGACGATAACGAATAGTAATATTATTAATGCCTCTACAATCAACACACATACGTGACGTACCATCCTTTTTAGGCACGAGTATAATAGGAACAGCACAAGGACTAAGAGATTCGCGTATATAACCTTTGTCGAGTAGCTCCTGTACTTGACGCATAATCTCCTTCGTCTCCTCTGGATTGGTACGGTATGGTGCACGGTTGGGTAGCGATGCACCGGGAATTAAGTCAATTTGATGCTCAATCCCTCGAATGGGTGGTAATCCCGGTGGCACGTCTTGTGGAAAGACGTCAGCGAACTCCTGCATAATGTTAGTGACAGCAGGGGGCAAAGAGGAAGGCACGTCCTCGAATGAAAATAATGCCTCTTTGCACACAAAAGCATAGCAAACAGATTTGCTGAAATCTAGCTCATCAATATCAGATTTGGTGGCAAATAAACATGCACTTTTCAATTTAATTTCAGAAGCAACACTAGATGGTTTATTATTAGGCTTCATTTGTTGCTCAAATTCTTTTGCCACAATCTGATTTTCACTCTTATTCTTCTCCTGTTTTGCTTTATTAGCTCTATTAATATCATCTTTCAAAATAGAATCAGGAGTCATAGGAAGCAAAGTAATATTTTTATCCTTATGAACAAGAGTATAATGATTGTTTCTACCATGGTGTACAGCATTTTTATCAAATTGCCATGGTCTACCAAGTAATAAGGAACATGCTTGCATAGGTACCACATCACAATCAACATAATCAGCATATGTAGAGATACTAAAATGCACACGAACAGTACGTGTTACCTTAACCTTGCCGCTATTGTTGAACCATTGGATGTAGTAAGGATGTGGATGTGGTCTTGTGGTGAGAGAAAGCTTCTCCACCATCTCCATGCTAGCCAAGTTGTTGCAACTCCCTCCATCTATGATCACGCGAACAGAACGTTCCTTCACAACTCCCTTTGTATGGAACAAATTATGCCTCTGATTTTGCTCAGCTTGTGTAACCTGCACACTCAAAACACGTTGAGCAACTAAACATTCATACCTGTCAGCATCTTCAGGAGCCATGTATTGCGTCTCATGATCAGAATCGTCTCCACCGTGTTCGTCACGTGTAATAAGAGCCAAAGTCTCCTCATCATAGTCACTAGCGGACTCATACCCACCATCCTCAGTAACAATCATCACACGCTTAGATGGGCATTCTCTCGCATAATGACCTCCACCCTTGCAACGTCGACAAATAATATCATGTGTTTGCCCTGTTGATGCCATGGATGAAGAAGAGCTCTTTGCAGGCCCAGAAGGTGTGCTCTTGGCAGATAATGGTGATTGTGCCTGCTTTATTATATCACGGTTGGAGGTGGCAGCCGACGGAGGCACCGGTGTAGCAGAACGTGTGGAAGTAGATGATGCACGTGGTGTCCATGATGAAGGTCGACCTGCAGAAAAGTTAGTCCGCGCCAATGCCTGTCGATCCTGCACTTCACGTTCAGCTTTACAAGCAAGATGGAATAAACGAGTGATATTAGTATACTCCTTATAGTCTAGAATGGTCTGAATCTCTCTATTTAATCCACCCAGAAAACGTGCAAGCATAGCTTCATTCTCCTCAACAATACCACATCTAATCATGCCAGTTTGTAATTCCTGATAATATTCTTCTACAGAATTTTTTCCTTGTCTTAAACGCTGTAATTTGTGAAGCAATTCACGTTGATAATATGGTGGAACCCAACGAGTACGCATAGCAGTTTTCAAAGCAGCCCAAGTAGCGGGAATAGGATATAATCTACAATGTTCAGACCACCATACACATGCAAAACTAGTGAAAGCACAAACAGCAGCAGCAACCCGTCTCTCCTCGGGATATTGTAAACATGTAAAACGTTGTTCAGTTTCTAACTCCCAAGTAAGATATATATCAGGAACATATCTACCCTCAAATGGTGGAATATTCAATTTCAGTTTAGGAATATGGACATCATCTCGTACCTGAGGTGGTGGTGCAGGCCTACCATTACGAATATATACCTGAGGTCGACCTGGTGGTGGTGGTGCTGGTGGCTGCACGTAGTGCTGATTTTGATCAACCTCATCCTCATAATCGCCCACATCCTCATCATCCTCCTGGGTACCAGCAGCAGCAGTAGCAGGGGCTAAAGAAGCATCAACAACATGAACAGCAGCACCAGAAGTTTGGCCATCCTCAATAGGAACACGCCTCGCTCGTCCATACTGATTCGAAAGGATGCGTTGTTGTTGTTGTTGTTGTTGTTGGAGAGGTGCGTTAGGTGCAGCGGGTGGTGGTGGTGGAAGACGCGCGAGCAATTCATTAAATTTGTTATCAAGCTTTGTTTCGAACGTCTTCTCCATGCCATCTATCTTCTCCATGGCCTCTTCAAATCTGTTTAGCACATCTTGCACCTGTCCACTCATCATTTGCTGAAACTTATCATGAAGCTCCTTGTTCGATAAATTCTCCCAGTCAGTCACGTCTTGTGATCCTGGCATGGTTAGCAGCAATAGAAACACACAAGAATATGATCCTACAGACTACGAACAAGTGGTGGTGGTGGGTGTCACAAATCCGTCAAGCAAAACTCAAATTCTTACCAGTTCTTACCCAGCAGCAGGCGGTGATCGGCAACCGTTGTAGTCAAAAACTCTCAAAGCTTGGATAGAGCGAGTACCAGGGAGAGTCAAACGCACGACGTAGATGTATGTGGAGCTGGGAAGGCTTATAATATGGTAGCAAAAAGGATCAGCAATAATCAATTCAGAGATGCAAAGTTGAATAAACGCTCAACAACGGTACTGTGCTGGTCCTAGGCTAGACCGTGCTAGAGACGCGAGCCTAGAACACTAACAAAATCACGGCGCTGCACGTAAACAAGGGAAAAGCACACTCTGGATTTTTTTTTCGCTCTTTTTTTTTTTTTTTGCGCTCTTTTTTTTTTTTGCGCTGCTCCTTTTTTTTTTTTTTTTTTTGCGAAAAATCACTATAATGGCGAGTGTCTCAAAACTCTTCCTAGGTCAAACTGACAGGATGGGCACAAAATTTTTTTCGACCAATTTTTTTTTTCGTTTTTTCGACTGCCCGGACCCAAAAACTGGAAACGGGTCAAAAAAAACTTCCTATAATGGCACCTGTCTCAAAACACTCAGAAACACCTAAAAATAGGATAGCCAGAAAATTTTTCGAAAAATGCGTTTTCGAAAAATTTTGGGCCTAAACGGAGCGTGGTTTCCAGACTCTTTTTTTTTTTTTTTTTTTTTTTTTCCGAAACCTACTCCGGCAAGGAAACACGAATCGGAAACTAGATGGATCCCGAAAACAAACCTAATAAGCAAGGAACTCGGATTGGTGGTGGATATATGGTGGTGGTATATGGCAGCGGTGGTGGTAGCGGTGGTAGTATATGGATATGGATCGGTGGTGGTATATGGACACGGATTGGTGGTGGTATATGGATACGGATACGGAGTGGTGGTGGTAGATGGCAGGGGCGATGATGATGGTGCAGCGGCGGCGTGACAACTTATGACCAGAACTCGAAACTCTAAAAGACTAGACTCTAAGACCAGCAACTAGACCGACGATGCAACCGCAAATTCAACAAAGCAAAACCCTAAAAAGATTATGCAAAGGCTCAGATTGGTTCGGATATGATGAACTAACCCTAATTTTTTTTGTGGCTTTTTCGTGGACTATAGGTATGAAGAACAGACTCGATCTAAACTACGAAAAACTGGAAAATCTCACCGAGCAACCTGGAAATCTGATACCACTTGATAGAGGCAAAGGTGTCCCGTCTTTCGATGAGATGATGGAAATCGCTTTGGTGGAAGTCGACTTTGACGATCCGACTACGAACGTGCGAGGACGTCGCGCCTTAGCAATCGCTAAACCAACTCCGAGAGGTTATTGACCACGCCGGAGCACGATCAACCTGACCACGAGGGTCTGTTTCCTGCGAGCAAACGAAGAACAAGCAAGAAACTAAGATTGCAATCTGGATATTGCGAATATAAGATGAAAGCTTTATTGATCAAGGTGGGGTTCTGTGACGCCTTTGTCTGGTCGTTGAACACAAACGAAGTACGCGAAGTTGCAGCTATGGCGAACTTTTAATCTAAACAAAACCCAAAGTCTAAACGGTGCCCTAAGGGCTGTATATATGGAGGAAGAGAGGGGAATTTCGTGGCCCTTGGTGGAGGGGTCCGAAATCAACCCTATCTCTTGTTTCCCCACACATACGGACTCTAAAAATAGCCTATACTTATGTATTTCGAAATTACATGGGCCTGGCCCAATAAAAAGGTGACGCAGCACCTATAATAGCCTCTGGACGAAATTTATGAAGTGGCATCTTGTATATTTCGTCCAAGGCTTCATGCACTCTTATGGTGGCTTCAAAGTCCTGAAATCATCACTTGTAACTCCGTTCTGGTTCCCCTTGCGCATGGCATCATCTCCATGCTTGCTCTTGCTCCAATGTCCATCCTTCTCCAAGCTAGGCCCTTCATTTGTAAGCAAAACAAATGTATCCAATTTAGGCAGCATCATATTCTCATGAACATTAGAATCATTACCAAGAAACGAAAGTACCTGATAATTTAATTGGCGTGCGCGAGCTCTAGTAATTGGTCCAGTATATGTAGCAGTAGGGGCTGTGGGTGTAACAATGGTATTGATGTCCTCATCAACAACATAGCTAAGAAAAGACACTCGGTCGGTGCAAAAGGTGCACTTCCCAAGGTTACCAAACAAACGTGCATCACGTAGAGCAATAAAAACAGCACGTAAATGTTCCAAATGTTCCTCCAAAGATTTGCTATAAATCAATATGTCATCAAAGTAAACTACCACAAATCGTCCAGTGAAAGCACGTAAAACTTTGTTCGTTAATCTCATGAAAGTACTAGGTGCATTAGTTAAACCAAAAGGCATTACTAACCACTCACATAATCCAAACTTAGTTTTAAATGTTGTTTTCCATTCAACCCCCAATTACATACGAATTTGATGGTATCCACTACGCAAATCAACTTTGGAGAATATTATAGAGCCACTCAATTCATCAAGCATATCATCTAGCCTAGGAATAGGATGACGATAACGAATAGAAATATTATTAATGCCTCTACAATCAACACACATACGCGATGTACCATCCTTTTTCGGCACTAGAGTAATAGGAACAGCACAAGGACTAAGGGATTCGCGTATATAACCTTTGTCGAGAAGCTCTTGTACTTGACGCATAATCTCCTTCGTCTCCTCTGGATTGGTACGGTATGACGCACGGTTTGGCAGTGAAGCACCGGGAATTAAGTCAATCTAATGCTCAATCCCTTGAATAGGCGGTAATCCAGGTGGCACGTCTTGTGGAAAGACGTCAGCGAACTCCTGCAAAATGTTAGTGACAACAGGAGGCAAAGAGGAAGGCACGTCCTCGAATGAAAATAATGCCTCTTTGCACACAAAAGCATAGCAAACAGATTTGCTAAAATCTAGCTCATCAATATCAGATTTAGTGGCAAGTAAACATGCAGTTTTCAATTTAATTTCAGAAGCAACACTAGATGGTTTACTATTAGGCTTCATTTGTTGCTCAAATTCTTTTGCCACAATCTGATTTTCACTCTTATTTTTCTCCTGTTTTGCTTTATTAGCTCTATTAATATCATCTTTCAAAATGGACTCAGGAGTCATAGGAAGCAAAGTAATATTTTTATCCTTATGAACAAGAGTATACTGATTGTTTCTACCATGGTGTACGGATTTTTTATCAAATTGCCATGGTCGACCAAGTAATAAGGAACATGCTTGCATAGGTACCACATCACAATCAACATAATCAGCATATGTAGAGATACTAAAATGCACACGAACAGTACGTGTTACCTTAACCTTGTCGCTGTTGTTGAGCCATTGGATGTAGTAAGGATGTGGATGTGGTCTTGTGGTGAGAGATAGCTTCTCCACCATCTCCATGCTAACCAAGTTGTTGCAGCTCCCTCCATCTATGATGACGCGCACAGAACGTTCCTTCACAACTCCCTTTGTATGGAACAAATTATGCCTCTGATTTTGCTCAGCTTGTGTAACCTGCACACTCAAAACACGTTGAGCAACTAAACATTCATACCTGTCAGCATCTTCAGGAGCCATGTATTGCGTCTCATGATCAGAATCATCTCCACCGTGTTCTTCACTTCTAATAAGGGCTAAAGTCTCCTCATCATAGTCACTAGCAGACTCATACCCACCATCCTCAGTAGCAATCATCACACGCTGAGATTTGCATTCTCGCGCATAATGTCCTCTTCCCTTACAACAACGGCAAATAATATCACTTGTGTGCCCTGTTGATGCCATGGACGAAGAAGAGCTCTATGCAGGCCCGACAGGTGCGCTCTTGGCAGATAGTGGTGGTTGTGCTTGCTTTCTTGTATCACGGCTGGAGGTAGCAGCTGATGGAGGAGCTGGTACAGTGGAAGTAGAGGATGCACACGTTGTCCACGATGAAAGTCGACCTGTAGAAAAGTTATTTCGCGCCAATGCTTGTCGATCCTGCACTTCACGTTCAGCTTTACAAGCAAGATGGAATAAACGAGTGATATTAGTATACTCCTTATACTCTAGAATGGTCTGAATCTCTCTATTTAATCCACCCATAAAACGTGCAAGCATAGCTTCATTCTCCTCAACAATACCACATCTAATCATGCCTATTTGTAATTCCTGATAATATTCTTCTACGGAATATTTTCCTTGTCTTAACCGCTGCAATTTTTGAAGTAATTCACGTTGATAATATGGTGGAACCCAACGAGTACGCATAGCAGTTTTCAAAGCAGCCCAAGTAGCTGGAACAGGATATAATCTACAATGTTCAGACCACCAAACACATGCAAAGCTAGTGAAAGCACAAACAGCAGCAGGAACACGTCTCTCCTTAGGATATTGTAAACATGTAAATCGTTATTCAGTTTCTAACTCCCAAGTAAGATATATATCAGGAACATATCTACCCTCAAACGGTGGAATATTCAATTTCAGTTTAGGGAGATGGTCATGATCTCGTACTTGAGGTGGTGGTGCAGGCCTACCGTTGCGAATATATACCTGAGGTTGACCTGCTGGTGGTGGTGCCGGTGGCTGCACATAGTTCTGATTTTGATCAACCTCATCCTCGTAATAGTCCTCCATCTCTGCAGTAACAGCAGGAGCTACAGAAGCACCAACAGCAGTAGCAACGGCATCCGAATTTTGTCCTAGCTCAATAGGAACACGCTGTGCTCTCCCTACTGTATCGCGGCGTAGAACTGGTTGTGGGAGGCGTTTGAGTATTTCATCAAACTTGGCGTCCAACTTGGTGTCAATTGACTTCTCAATGTCATCCATCTTCTCCATTGCCTTTCCAAAACTGGCCATCACGTCTTCCACCTGTTGATCCATCATTTGCTGAAACTTATCATGAAGCTCCTTGTTCGTCATGTTCTCCCAGTCAATCTCGTCGACTTGTGTTCCTGCCATAGTTAGCAGCAATAGAAATAGACAAGAATATGATCCTACAGACCACTAGAATATGGTGGTGGTGGGGTGTCACAAATCCGTCAAGCAAAACTCAAATTCTTACCAGTTCTTACCCAGCAGCAGGCGGTGATCGGCAACCGTTGTTGTCAAAACTCTCAAAGATTGGATAGAGCGATTACCAGGGAGAGTCAAACACACGACGTAGATGTATGTGGAGCTGGGAAGGCTTATAATATGGTAGCAAAAAGGATCAGCAATAATCAATTCAGAGATGCAAAGTTGAATAAACGTTTAACGACGGTACTGTGCAGGTCCTAGGCTAGACTATGCTAGAGATGCGAGCCTAGAACACTAACAAAATCACGACGCTGCACAGAAACAAGGGAGAAGCACACTCTGAATTTTTTTTCACTTTTTTTGTGCCTTTTTTTGGGCTCTTTTTTTTGCGCTCTTTTTTTGCGCTCCTTTTTTTTCGAAAATCACTATAATGGCGAGTGTCTCAAAACTCTTCCCAAGTCAAGATAACAGGATAGGCACAAAAAAATTTTGACCAATTTTTTTTTCGACTGCCTGAACCCAAAAACTGGAAACGGGTCAAAAAAACTTTCTATAATGGCGACTGTCTCAATACGCTTAGAAACGCGTAAAAATAGGATAGCCAGATTTTTTTTGTCAAGTGCATTTTTGGAAAATTTTGGGCCTAAACGGAGGGTGGTTTCCGGACTCTTTTTTTTTTCGAAAGCTACTCATGCAAGGAAACACGAATCGGAAATTAGATGGATCTCGAAAACAAACCTAATATGCAAGGAACTCGGATTGGTGGTGGATATATGGTGGTGGTATATGGCAGCGGTGGTGGTAGCGGTTGTAGTATATGGATATGGATCGGTGGTGGTATATGGATACGGATTGGTGGTGGTATATGGATACGGATTCGGAGCGGTGGTGGTAGGTGGCAGGGCGATGATGATGGTGCGGTGGCGGCGTGACAACTTATGACCAGAACTCGAAACTCTAAAAGACTATACACTAAGACCAGCAACTAGACACGACGATGCAACCACAAATTTAACAAAGCAAAACCCTAAAAAGATTATGCAAAGGCTCAGATTGGTTCGGATATGATGAACTAACCCTAATTTTTTTGTGGCTTTTTCGTGGACTGTAGGTATGAAGAACAGACTCGATCTAAACTACGAAAAACTGTAAAATCTCACCGAGCAACCTGGAAAGGCTCTGATACCACTTGATAGAGGCACAGGTGTCCCGTCTTTCGATGAGATGATGGATATCGCTTTGGTGGAAATCGACTTTGACGATCCGACTACGAACATGTGAGGACTTCGCGCCTTAGCAATCGCTAAACCAACTCCGAGAGGTTATTGACCACGCCGGAGCACGATCAACCTGACCACGAGGGTCTGTTTCCTGCGAGCAAACAAAGAACAAGCATGAAACTGAGATTGCAATCTGGATATTGCGAATATAAGATGAAAGCTTTATTGATCAAGGTGGGGTTCTGTGACGCCTTTGTCTGGTCGTTGAACACAAACGAAGTACGCGAAGTTGCAGCTTGCATGGTGTGCCAAATACTATTGTTTCAGATCGTGATACTAAATTTCTTAGCCACTTTTGGAGATGTTTATGGGCTAAGTTGGGGACTAAACTGCTTTTTAGTACTACTTGTCACCCCCAAACTGATGGACAAACTGAAGTAGTCAATAGAACATTGTCTACTATGCTTAGGGCTGTTTTGAAGAATAATAAGAAAATGTGGGAGGAATGCTTGCCTCATATTGAATTTTCTTATAATCGTTCATTGCATTCTACTACTAAGATGTGCCCTTTTGAAGTTGTGTATGGTTTCCTACCTCGTGCACCTATTGATTTGTTGCCTCTTCCATCTTCGGAGAAGGTTAATTTTGATGCTAAAGAACGTGCTGAATTGATTTTAAAAATGCATGAGTTAACTAAGGAAAACATTGAGCGTATGAATGCTAAATATAAACTTGCTGGAGATAAGGGTAGAAAACATGTTGTGTTTGCACCTGGAGATCTTGTTTGGTTACATTTGCGTAAGGATAGATTTCCTGATTTGCGCAAATCAAAGCTAATGCCACGTGCTGCTGGTCCCTTTAAGGTGTTGGAGAAAGTAAATGATAATGCATATAAACTTGAGCTGCCTGCAGATTTTGGGGTTAGTCCCACTTTTAACATTGCAGATTTGAAGCCTTATTTGGGTGAGGAAGATGAGCTTCCGTCGAGGACGACTTCATTTCAAGAAGGGGAGGATGATGAGGACATCAATACCATTGTTACACCCACAACCCCTACTGCTACATATACTGGACCAATTACTAGAGCTCGCGCACGCCAATTAAATTATGAGGTACTTTCGTTTCTTGGTAATGATTCTAATGTTCATGAGAATATGATGCTGCCTAAATTGGATACATTTGTTTTGCTTACAAATGAAGGGCCTAGCTTGGAGAAGGATGGACATTGGAGCAAGAGCAAGCATGGAGATGAAGCCATGCGCAAGGGGAACCAGAACGGAGTTACAAGTGATGATTTCAGGACTTTGAAGCCACCATAAGAGTGCATGAAGCCTTGGACGAAATATACAAGATGCCACTTCATAAATTTCGTCCAGAGGCTATTATAGGTGATGCGTCACCTTTTTATTGGGCCAGGCCCATGTAATTTCGAAATACATAAGTATAGGCTATTTTTAGAGTCCGTATGTGTGGGGAAACAAGAGATAGGGTTGATTTCGGACCCCTCCACCAAGGGCCACGAAATTCCCCTCTCTTCCTCCATATATACAGCCCTTAGGGCACCGTTTAGATTTTTGGGGGGGGGGGATTTGTTTAGTTAAAAGTTAGCCATTGCAACTTCGTGTACTTCGTTTGTGTCCAACGACCAGACCAGGACCGCTTACGGATCCCCACCTTTATCAATACTTCATATATACTCGCAATATTCAGATTGCTTTTATCATATTCTTGCTTGTTCTTCGATTGCTTGCAGGAATAGACCTTCGTGGTCAGGTTGATTGTGCTCCGGCGTGGTCAATAACCTCTCAGAGTTGGTTTAGCGATTGCTAAGGCGCAACGTCGTGCACGTTTGTAGTCGGATCGTCAAAGTCATCTTCACCAAATCGATAGTTATCGTCTCATCGAAAGATCGGGACATCTACGTCGTGCGTTGGACTCTCCCTGGTAATCGCTCTATCCAAGCTTTGAGAGTTTTGACTACAACGGTTGCCGATCACCGCCTGCTGCTGGGTAAGAACTGGTAAGAATTTGAGATTTGCTTGACGGGTTTGTGATACACCACCAACACTTCTTAGTACTCTGTAGGATCATATTCTTCTGTGTTTCTATTTGCTGCTGACCATGGTAGGATCACAAGCCGATGAGACTGATTGGGAGAACCTGACGAACAAACAGCTACATGATAAATTTCAGCAAATGATAAGTGGACAGGTGCAAGATGTGCTAAACAGATTTGACGAGGCCATGGCGAAGATAGATGGCATTGAGAAGACGTTTGAAACAAAGCTTGATAGCAAGTTTGATGAATTGCTCGCGCGTTTTCCACAACCACCGCCGGCTGCACCTATCGCACCTCTGCAACGACAACAACAACGCCCCCTTCCGAATCAGTATGGACGAGCTCAGCGTGTTCCTATTGAGCTAGGAAAAAATTCTGGTGCCGCTGCTACTGCTGTTGGCGCTTCTTTGGCTCCTGCTACTACTGCTGCTGGTACCGAGGAGGATGATTATGTGGGAGATTACGAGGATGAGGTTGATCAACATCAGAACTACGTGCAACCACCAGCACCACAACCACCAGGTCGTCCACATGCAAATAATGGCAATGTTAGGGCTCCCCCTCAGGTACGAGATCATGACCATCTCCCTAAACTGAAATTGAATATTCCACCATTTGAGGGTAGATATGTTCCTGATATATATCTTACTTGGGAGTTAGAAACTGAACAACGATTTACATGTTTACAATATCCTGAGGAGAGACGTGTTCCTGCTGCTGTTTGTGCTTTCACTAGCTTTGCATGTGTTTGGTGGTCTGAACATTGTAGATTATATCCTGTTCCAGCTACTTGGGCTGCTTTGAAAACTGCTATGCGTACTCATTGGGTTCCACCATATTATCAACGTGAATTACTTCAAAAATTGCAGCACTTAAGACAAGGAAAAAATTCTGTAGAAGAATATTATCAGGAATTACAAACTGGCTTGATTAGATGTGGTATTGTTGAGGAGAATGAAGCTATGCTTGCACGTTTTCTGGGTGGATTAAATAGAGATATTCAGACCATTCTAGACTATAAGGATTATAATAATATCACTCGTTTATTCCATCTTGCTTGTAAAGCTGAACGTGAAGTGCAGGATCGACAGGCATTGGCGCGCACTAACTTTTCTGCAGGTCGACCTTCATCATGGACACCACGTGCATCATCTACTTCCACTGCACCATCACCTCCTTCAGGTGCCACCTCCAACCGTGATACAAGAAAGCAGGCACAACCACCACTATCTGCCAAGAGCACACCTGCCGGGCCTGCACAGAGCTCTTCTTCTTCCATGGCGTCAACAGGGCACACGAGTGATATTATTTGTCGTCGTTGTAAGGGAAGAGGACATTTTGCGAGAGAATGCAAATCTCAGCGTGTGACGATTGCTACTGAGGATGGTGGATATGAGTCCGCTAGTGACTATGATGAGGAGACTTTGGCTCTTATTACACATGAAGAACATGGTGGAGATGATTCTGATCATGAGACGCAATACATGGCTCCTGAAGATGCTGACAGGTATGAATGTTTAGTTGCTCAACGTGTTTTGAGTGTGCAGGTCACACAAGCTGAGCAAAATCAGAGGCACAATTTGTTCCATACCAAGGGAGTTGTGAAGGAACGTTCTGTGCGCGTCATCATAGACGGAGGGAGCTGCAACAACTTGGCTAGCATGGAGATGGTGGAGAAGCTATCTCTCACCACAAGACCACATCCACATCCTTACTACATCCAATGGTTCAACAACAGCGGCAAGGTTAAGGTAACACGTACTGTTCGTGTGCATTTTAGTATCTCTACATATGCTGATTATGTTGATTGTGATGTGGTACCTATGCAAGCATGTTCCTTATTACTTGGTAGACCATGGCAATTTGATAAAAATTCTATTCACCATGGTAGAAACAATCAGTATACTCTTGTTCATAAGGATAAAAATATTACTTTGCTTCCTATGACTCCTGATTCCATTTTGAAAGATGATCTTAATAGAGCTAATAAAGCAAAACAGGAGAAAACTAAGAGTGAAAATTAGATTGTGGCAAAAGAATTTGAGCAACAAATGAAGCCTAACAATAATAAACAATCTAGTGTTGCTTCTGAAATTAAATTGAAAAGTGCATGTTTACTTGCCACCAAATCTGATATTGATGATCTAGATTTTAGCAAATCTGTTTGCTATGCTTTTGTGTGCAAAGAGGCATTATTTTCATTCGAGGACGTGCCTTCCTCTTTGCCTCCTACTATCACTAACATTTTGCAGGAGTTCGCTGACGTCTTTCCACAAGACGTGCCACCGGGATTACCGCCTATTCGAGGGATTGAGCATCAGATTGACTTAATTCCCGGTGCTTCACTGCCAAACCGTGCACCATACCGTACCAATCCAGAGGAGACGAAGGAGATTATGCGTCAAGTACAAGAGCTTCTCGACAAAGGTTATATACGCGAATCCCTTAGTCCTTGTGCTGTTCCTATTATTCTAGTGCCGAAAAAGGATGGTACATCACGTATGTGCGTTGATTGTAGAGGCATTAATAATATTACTATTCGTTATTGTCATCCTATTCCTAGGCTAGATGATATGCTTGATGAATTGAGTGGCTCTACGATATTCTCCAAAGTTGATTTGCGTAGTGGATACCATCAAATTCGTATGAAATTGGGTGATGAATGGAAAACAGCATTTAAAACTAAGTTTGGATTATATGAGTGGTTAGTCATGCCTTTTGGGTTAACTAATGCACCTAGTACTTTCATGAGGTTAATGAACGAAGTTTTACGTGCTTTCATTGGATGATTTGTGGTAGTTTACTTTGATGACATATTGATTTATAGCAAATCTTTGGAGGAACATTTGGAACATTTACGTGCTGTTTTTATTGCTCTACGTGATGCACGTTTGTTTGGTAACCTTGGAAAGTGCACCTTTTGCACCGACCGAGTATCTTTTCTTGGCTATGTTGTTACTCCACAGGGAATTGAAGTTGATAAAGCCAAGATTGAAGCTATTGAGAGTTGGCCACAGCCCAAAACGGTCACACAAGTGAGGAGTTTCCTTGGCCTCGCTGGATTCTATAGGCGTTTTGTGAGAGATTTCAGCACCATTGCTGCACCTCTCAATGAGCTTACAAAGAAAGATGTGCCTTTTCTGTGGGGTACCGCACAGGAAGAAGCCTTCTCGGTATTGAAAGATAAGTTGACACATGCTCCTTCACTCCAACTTCCTGATTTTAATAAGACTTTTGAGCTTGAATGTGATGCTAGTGGAATTGGATTAGGAGGTGTGTTATTACAAGATGGCAAACCTGTTGCATACTTTTCTGAAAAAATGAGTGGGCCTAGTCTGAATTATTCTACTTATGATAAAGAATTATATGCTCTTGTTCGGACTTTAGAAACATGGCAACATTATTTATGGCCCAAAGAATTTGTTATACATTCTGATCATGAATCTTTGAAACATATTAAAAGTCAAGCTAAACTGAATCGTAGACATGCTAAATGGGTTGAATTCATTGAGACTTTCCCTTATGTCATTAAACACAAGAAGGGAAAAGAAAATGTTATTGCTGATGCATTGTCTCGTCGCTATACTATGCTTTCACAACTTGACTTCAAAATATTTGGTTTGGAGACCATCAAAGATCAATATGTGCATGATGCTGATTTTAAAGATGTAATGCAGAATTGTAAAGAAGGAAGAATGTGGAACAAGTTTGTCGTTAACGATGGATTTGTGTTTCGTGCTAACAAGCTATGCATTCCAGCTAGCTCCGTTCGTCTTTTGTTGTTGCAGGAGGCGCATGGGGGAGGATTAATGGGACACTTTGGCGTGAAGAAGACGGACGACGTACTTGCTACACATTTCTTTTGGCCAAAGATGAGACGGGATGTTGAGCGTTTTGTTGCTCGCTGCACTACATGTCAAAAAGCTAAGTCACGACTCAATCCTCATGGTTTACATATGCCTTTGCCTGTACCTAGTGTTCCTTGGGAGGATATATCTATGGACTTTGTTTTAGGTTTACCTCGAACAAAGAAGGGGAGGGATAGCATATTTGTTGTCGTGGATAGATTCTCGAAAATGGCACACTTTATACCATGTCATAAAAGCGATGATGCTGTTAATGTTGCTGATTTGTTCTTTCGTGAAATTATTCGCTTGCATGGTGTGCCAAATACTATAGTTTCAGATCGTGATACTAAATTTCTTAGCCACTTTTGGAGATGTTTATGGGCTAAGTTGGGACTAAACTGCTTTTTAGTACTACTTGTCACCCCCAAACTGATGGACAAACTGAAGTAGTTAATAGAACATTGTCTACTATGCTTAGGGCTGTTTTGAAGACTAATAAGAAAATGTGGGAGGAATGCTTGCCGCATATTGAATTTGCTTATAATCGTTCATTGCATTCTACTACTAAGATGTGCCCTTTTGAAGTTGTGTATGGTTTCCTACCTCGTGCACCTATTGATTTGTTGCCTCTTCCATCTTCGGAGAAGGTTAATTTTGATGCTAAAGAACGTGCTGAATTGATTTTAAAAATGCATGAGTTAACTAAGGAAAACATTGAGCGTATGAATGCTAAATATAAAAACTTGCTGGAGATAAGGGTAGAAAACATGTTGTGTTTGCACCTGGAGATCTTGTTTGGTTACATTTGCGTAAGGGATTTCCTGATTTGCACAAATCAAAGCTAATGCCACGTGCTGCTGGTCCCTTTAAGGTGTTGGAGAAAGTAAATGATAATGCATATAAACTTGAGCTGCCTGCAGATTTTGGGGTTAGTCCCACTTTTAACATTGCAGATTTGAAGCCTTATTTGGGTGAGGAAGATGAGCTTTCGTCGAGGACGACTTCATTTCAAGAAGGGGAGGATGATGAGGACATCAATACCATTGTTACACCCACAGCCCCTACTGCTACATATACTGGACCAATTACTAGAGCTCGCGCACGCCAATTAAATTATCAGGTACTTTCGTTTCTTGGTAATGATTCTAATGTTCATGAGAATATGATGCTGCCTAAATTGGATACATTTGTTTTGCTTACAAATGAAGGGCCTAGCTTGGAGAAGGATGGACATTGGAGCAAGAGCAAGCATGGAGATGATGCCATGCGCAAGGGGAACCAGAACGGAGTTACAAGTGATGATTTCAGGACTTTGAAGCCACCATAAGAGTGCATGAAGCCTTGGACGAAATATACAAGATGCCACTTCACAAATTTCGTCCAGAGGCTATTATAGGTGATGCGTCACCTTATTATTGGGTCAGGCCCATGTAATTTCGAAATACATAAGTATAGGCTATTTTTAGAGTCCGTATGTGTGGGGAAACAAGAGATAGGGTTGATTTCGGACCCCTCCACCAAGGGCCACGAAATTCCCCCCCCCCCTCTTCCTCCATATATACAGCCCTTAGGGCGCCGTTTAGACTTTGGGTTTTGTTTAGGTTAAAAGTTCGCCATAGCTGCAACTTTGCGTACTTCGTTTATGTTCAACGACCAGACAAAGGCGTCACAGAACCCCACCTTGATCAATAAAGCTTTCATCTTATATTCGCAATATCCAGATTGCAATCTTAGTTTCTTGCTTGTTCTTCGTTTGCTCGCAGGAAACAGACCCTCGTGGTCAGGTTGATCGTGCTCCGGCGTGGTCAATAACCTCTCGGAGTTGGTTTAGCGATTGCTAAGGCGCGAAGTCCTCGCACGTTCGTAGTCGGATCGTCAAAGTCGACTTCCACCAAAGCGATTTCCATCATCTCATCGAAAGACGGGACACCTTTGCCTCTATCACTTGATAAGCTTCATGCGCTTTGTCACGACCAATCTTGCCGCACGGACTCATTCTTACATGATGGACACTTTATGTGCGCTAACCATTGTATTTCCGAGTGTTGCTTGTGTTTGCTCTTTTTGCATGTCTATCACTCCGGTGACATCTTGGACTACTTGGATTGCGCCATGTCTTCAACTTCATCCAACTACAAGTCCGTCTACGACAACCGTTTCCATGGTGATGAGGATCACGATCCGAGGTCGGATCTTTCCCAAGGGGGGGGGGAGATGATGCGGAGCATCCCTCGTTCATCCCCATGTACACTCCGACTACTCCCCAAACCCCAAGAGGACATATGACGAGACCTCGAACATACGCCGTTGGAATTAAGGTGAACCCGCTCTTCTTCGAGAATATCATAAATATCCATTGGACTTGCTTGCTACCTCACCAAAGTGCTCTATGTGTCCTTAGATATGAAGACCGACGACCACAAGCTGGTGAAGGGCACCCCAAAGGAGTAGGAGAAGGACTCCAAGGCCACAAGGAGGAAGAAGGAGTGCAACAAGATCAACTCTGCACCTCCCAGGCGACCCCGTGCCCACGAGCCTTGATGAGGACATGACTACCTTGGATATGACCAAAAATATTGCATATATGCATATTTGTCAGGTGATTTCTAGTGCAAACTATTCAATAATCTATTTATGTTATCCAGAACAAAAATACTTCACACACTTTTGTGTTTTGTCTAATTGCAGGTGTATGGGACATTTGTACAATCCACATATGAAGATAAGGAAGAAAGAGATGTTTATTTGCTGTCCATAAAGTTCTCTCACGTCACTTTTGGCCCAAGAGAAGATAGAGTCCAAGTCTCTCACGTTCTGGATTCAGATTCGGATTGCACAGACGTACCTGACTCAAAACGCACACAAGTTTTTCATACGGACTCCGAATTGGGTGATTCTTTTTTTGTTGGAAACTAGATTTCGTGCACTTTCCAACCCAATTGGAATCACCTTCAAATTCGTCCGGAGCGTTGAGTTGTGGACGAAACAATCTGATGCTGCAGCAGAATCCGAGTCAAACTACAAGTCCAAAGGTGTTACATCACCTCCACTTGGGCCCATTGGCCTTGTACGACCTAGATTTAGTTTTAGGCTGCCTTGGAACGTCCTCCCACCTCCTTGGCCGCCACCCCTTGCTCCTATATAAGTAGATCCATCTAGTAGCTTTTCCTTGGGATTTGTTTAGTTAAAAGTTAGCCATTGCAACTTCGTGTATGATGAGGACATGACTACCTTGGATATGACCAAAAATATTGCATATATGCATATTTGTCAGGTGATTTCTAGTGCAAACTATTCAATAATCTATTTATGTTATCCAGAACAAAAATACTTCACACACTTTTGTGTTTTGTCTAATTGCAGGTGTATGGGACATTTGTACAATCCACATATGAAGATAAGGAAGAAAGAGATGTTTATTTGCTGTCCAAAAAGTTCTCTCACGTCACTTTTGGCCCAAGAGAAGATAGAGTCCAAGTCTCTCACGTTCTGGATTCAGATTCAGACTGCACAGACGTACCTGACTCAAAACGCACACAAGTTTTTCATACGGACTCCGAATTGGGTGATTCTTTTTTTGTTGGAAACTAGATTTCGTGCACTTTCCAACCCAATTGGAATCACCTTCAAATTCGTCCGGAGCGTTGAGTTGTGGACGAAACAATCTGATGCTGCAGCAGAATCCGAGTCAAACTACAAGTCCAAAGGTGTTACATCACCTCCACTTGGGCCCATTGGCCTTGTACGACCTAGATTTAGTTTTAGGCTGCCTTGGGACGTCCTCCCACCTCCTTGGCCGCCACCCCTTGCTCCTATATAAGTAGATCCATCTAGTAGCTTTTCCTTGGGATTTGTTTAGTTAAAAGTTAGCCATTGCAACTTTGTGTGCTTCGTTTGTGTCCAACGACCAGACCAAGACCACTTTTCGGATCCCCACCATTATCAATACTTCATACATATTCGCGATATTCAGATTGCTTTTATCATATTCTTGCTTGTTCTTCGATTGCTTGCAGGAATAGACCTTCGTGGTCAGGTTGATCGTGCTCCGGTGTGGTCAATAACCTCTCGGAGTTGGTTTAGCGATTGCTAAGGCACAACGTTCTTGCGCGTTTGTAGTCGGATCGTCAAAGTCGTCTCCACCAAATCGATAGTTATCATCTCATCGAAAGATCGGGACACCCTTTGCCTCTATCAAGTGGTATCAGATTTCCAGGTTGCTCGGTGAGAATTTCCAGTTTTTCGTAGTTTAGATCGAGTCTGTTCTTCATACCTATAGTCCACGAAAAAGCCAAAAAAGAGTTAGATCTATTCATCCTTGGTCCAAGCCAGTCTGAGCCTTTGCAATTTTCTTTTCATTGCTTGCATAGTTGAATTATCGGTTGCATCGTCGTGTCGAGTTGCTGGTCTTAGTGTCTAGTTCGTTTAGAGTTTCGAGTTCTGTTCACATTAGTCACACCACCGCTGCATCATTATCTCTTCCGCTGTCCACCACCCATCCATCAATTTCCACCACGTGCTACCCACCATTCATTGTCATAATAATAGTTGAGATTGTTCACATCTTCACTTGATCCAATCTGCATCTTATCTAGTTTGTTTTGGAAAGAGGGAGAAAAAAAGAGAGAAAAAAAACGAGAAAAAAAAGAGAAAAAAAGTCAGAGAAAAAAAGGAGAAAAAAATCAAAAATCGGCACAAACTTTTTCAGAGGAAAGTTGGAGACAAAGTTGTTGTATATCCTGCTTGGCAGTTGTTTTTCATCATTATCTTCACTGCCGTTGTGATCTTCACTTATATCTTGCTGTCAGGAGCTACTTAGTATCCTTCATTGATGCTAGTTGTGCTACGCCGTGACCTCATTAGTGTTCTAGGCTCGCGTCTCTAGTCCGGTCTAGCCTAGGACCAGCACAGTACCGTCGTTGAGCGTTTATTCAACATTGCATCTTTGAATTGATTATTGCTAATCTTTTGCTACCATATATAGCCAACCCAGCTCCACATATTTCTACACCGTGTATACGTACGCTCCCCTGGCAATCGCTTTACTCAATATTCGGAGTTACTTGACACCGCTGGTTGCCGATCGCCGCCTGCTGCATGGTAAGAACTTGCAAGACATTGATATTTGCTTTACTGTGAGCGTTTTACCACCACATCCTAGTAGTTATAGGAACATTATTTTTGGGTTTTGTTTCTTGTTCTACTAATCATGACAGGATCCAGAGTCAATTCATGGGCTTTGTCGATCGCGGGAGACGTGCCACCACCTTTGCAAATACCACAACCGTCACGAGAGGTGCACAAACATCCAAATGCGCATGATCAGGTTAATGTATCTATACCACCATTTAATGGCCGTTTTAAACCTGCTTTATATATTGAATGGGAGTTCGACATAAAAAATATATTTGCTTCCCATAATTTCGATGAACATAAAAAGGTTAAGGTTGCGGTTAGTTCTTTCACTGGCTATGCTTTGGTTTGGTGGAGTGAATATTGTCGGTTACACCCTGATTATATACCTACTACTTGGGATGATTTGAAACTTGCCATGCGACATACTTTCGTCCCTGCTTATTATACTCGTGACATGATTAAGAAGTTGCAACACTTAAAACAAGGTAGTGAAACTGTAACAAAATATTATGATGATTTACAAACTACCTTGTTGCATTCCTCTTTAGAAGAAAGTGAAGATGATTTTATGGATAGATTTTGGGGAGGATTAAACCGTGATATTCAAGAGATACTAATTCATGAAGAGTGTTATCCTATGGCCATTTGTTTCATCTTGCTTGCAAAGCTGAACAGGAAATAAAACGACGTGTTGGCCACGAGGAGAACAAGCGCACGGTGCACATTCCAAGAGTTGATATGATTGTTCCTTCAACTACTAGGCATACTATGACAACCACATCCGTTGTTGTCAGGACTACATCACCTCCATCATGTGACACATCGCCCCCGAGAGTGGCTACATCATCTGAGTTGATCATAAGAGATAATGACAAAGGTACTGATCTTCCATCTCTACATGAGAATGATGAATGCCTTGTCAATTTGAATGCACCATCTGATGAGCTACCCACTACTTTGATCACACCACCTATTTTGGAGGACTACGTTGATAATTTGACTTTGCCATGTGATCAAACAACTGAAATACCAACAATTTTGAGTGCACCCATTGAATTAACTATTGATGCAAAAGAACCAATGTTTAATCATTTTGATATGACCTCTAATCTTGGTGATGATTCTGTGTTGAATGACTTATTGCATGTTTGCTTATTTAAGCATGTTGTAGCATGTAAATTTGATGCAAGTAAGGTTTATTCACCAATGTTGGGATGGTTTAATGATGAACATTGTCAATCTTTTGAAATGAATAAGAGCTTCACTTATATGTGCAAACTGAGTTGCAATATTTTCATGCCTTCTACTTCTTGTGCTAATTTTTTGGCTTTAGATTTTATGAACTATGCAAGTTACTCATCTATTCATGTGTCATATATGCAAAAATCAAGGGAAGTAAAAATGGATGACATATACATATACAACATGTACACCTTGTCTCTTTTGTTAGCCACATTTCAGATTAAGCAACGCCGAGGACGGCTTTATTTTCAAGAAGGGGAGGATGATGAGGACATGACTACCTTGGATATGACCAAAAATATTGCATATATGCATATTTGTCAGGTGATTTCTAGTGCAAACTATTCAATAATCTATTTATGTTATCCAGAACAAAAATACTTCACACACTTTTGTGTTTTGTCTAATTGCAGGTGTATGGGACATTTGTACAATCCACATATGAAGATAAGGAAGAAAGAGATGTTTATTTGCTGTCCAAAAAGTTCTCTCACGTCACTTTTGGCCCAAGAGAAGATAGAGTCCAAGTCTCTCACGTTCTGGATTCAGATTCGGACTGCACAGACGTACCTGACTCAAAACGCACACAAGTTTTTCATACGGACTCCGAATTGGGTGATTCTTTTTTTGTTGGAAACTAGATTTCGTGCACTTTCCAACCCAATTGGAATCACCTTCAAATTCGTCCGGAGCGTTGAGTTGTGGACGAAACAATCTGATGCTGCAGCAGAATCCGAGTCAAACTACAAGTCCAAAGGTGTTACATCACCTCCACTTGGGCCCATTGGCCTTGTACGACCTAGATTTAGTTTTAGGCTGCCTTGGGACGTCCTCCCACCTCCTTGGCCGCCACCCCTTGCTCCTATATAAGTAGATCCATCTAGTAGCTTTTCCTTGGGATTTGTTTAGTTAAAAGTTAGCCATTGCAACTTTGTGTGCTTCGTTTGTGTCCAACGACCAGACCAAGACCACTTTTCGGATCCCCACCATTATCAATACTTCATACATATTCGCGATATTCAGATTGCTTTTATCATATTCTTGCTTGTTCTTCGATTGCTTGCAGGAATAGACCTTCGTGGTCAGGTTGATCGTGCTCCGGTGTGGTCAATAACCTCTCGGAGTTGGTTTAGCGATTGCTAAGGCACAACGTTCTTGCGCGTTTGTAGTCGGATCGTCAAAGTCGTCTCCACCAAATCGATAGTTATCATCTCATCGAAAGATCGGGACACCCTTTGCCTCTATCAAGCCTCAAAGAGCCCGTGCGCACAGACTACTCAAAGAGTTGGCGCTGGAGCACCCCGTGCGCACGGGCCTGTACCGTGCCCACGGGACCCCCGTGCGCACGGGCCCAACTTACCCCGTGCGCACGGGCTCATCAGGATGGGCGGCTGTGATCCCCAATCCGAGCCCCTCTTCACCTACTTCGACCCAAAGACTATATAAACCGTACCTAGGGCTATGTTTAGGGGAAGCAAAGTGATAGCTCATTCTTAGGTGAGCTTTGCTCCTACCTCCTCTTGAGAGAGAGAGACCACTCCCATGGAGTTCAAGACCTCCATTGGAGAAGATCCCTAGTGGATGAAGACCCACTTGAGGGAAGGATCTATCTAGATCATCAAGCCCTCATCTCCTTCATAGAATTTGGGATGAACTCTACCATGTATCTTATTTCCCTTTGATTGTTCATGTACCTTGTGGATCTTGTGTGTTTGATTGTCTAGTGGATGTGTGATTTGACTTCGTTCTTGAGTGTTCCTCTTGTTTTCCCTCTTTTGTTCATCTTATTCTTGGGGATTCCCCCTCCAATTCATGAAAGATCTCCCCATAGGGTTCCACCCTACACCACTCCACGTCAAGGGCGTCATCATCACCATCACAAACAACACAATGAAGAGAAATGCTATGGCAAGCTCAAATTCACAATGCCCAAGTTCAGTGGAAGCAATGATCTCGAAGAATACCTCTCATGGGCATTAAAGGTCGACAAAATCTTCCGTTTGCACAACTATGAGGAAGAGAAGAAGATCGCTATGGCATCACTTGAGTTCCAAGACTATGTGCTCATATGGTGGGAACAAGTCCTTGAGCGCCGACAAGCAAGAGGTGAACCTCCAATCACCACTTGGGCCCAAATGAAGGAAGTCATGTGAGCACGTTTTGTGCCAACCTACTACAACCGCGATCTCTTCAAAAAGCTACAACTCCTCAAGAAAGGAACAAAGAGTGTTGAAGAATACTACAAGGAAATGAAGATTGCCATGATTCGAGCCAATGTCACGGAGAATGATGAGCAAACAATGGCACGATTCTTGAGTGGACTCAATCATCCCATCAAGAAGATCGCCGACTTCCAACCCTACTCCAACCTCATTGAGCTCGTGCATCAAGCTACAAAGGTGGAACGTCAAGTGCAAGATGACTTCAAGTACGCCAAGTACTCATCCAAGACCTACGGCATCTCTAATAACCAAGCTTCAACAACTACTCCAACTTCGACATCAACCAAGCCTTCTCCAAGCAACGACGACAAGTCAAGTTACAAGAAAACTTCGGCAAGTTCAAGTCGTCTTCCTCCTACTACAAGCAACTTCAAGCCGCGTGCTTCGTCATCTACTCCGACCGATGAGACCATCAAGACAAGCTCCTTCAAGTGTTTCACTTGCGGCATAATTTGTTCCATACAAAGGGAGTTGTGAAGGAACGTTCTGTGCGCATCATCATTGACGGAGGGAGCTGCAACAACTTGGCTAGCATGGAGATGGTGGAGAAGCTCTCTCTCACCACAAGACCACATCCACATCCTTACTACATCCAATGATTCAACAACAGCTGCAAGGTTAAGGTAACACGTACTGTTCGTGTGCATTTTAGTATCTCTACATATGCTGATTATGTTGATTGTGATGTGGTACCTATGCAAGCATGTTCCTTATTACTTGGTAGACCATGGCAATTTGATAAAAATTCTGTACAGCATGGTAGAAATAATCAGTATACTCTTGTTCATAAGGATAAAAATATTACTTTGCTTCCTATGACTCCTGATTTCATTTTGAAAGATGATATTAATAGAGCTAATAAAGCAAAACAGGAGCAAAATAAGAGTGAAAATCAGATTGTGGCAAAAGAATTCGAGCAACAAATGAAGCCTAATAATAAACCATCTAGTGTTGCTTCTGAAATTAAATTGAAAAGTGCATGTTTATTTGCCACCAAATCTGATATTGATGAGCTAGATTTCAGCAAATCTGTTTGCTATGCTTTTGTGTGCAAAGAGGCATTATTTTCATTCGAGGACGTGCCTTCCTCTTTGCCTACTGCTGTCACTAACATTTTGCAGGAGTTCGCTGACGTCTTTCCACAAGACGTGCCACCGGGATTTCCGCCTATTCAAGGGATTGAGCATCAGATTGACTTAATTCCCGGTGCTTCACTGCCAAACCATGCACCATACCTTACCAATCCAGAGGAGATGAAGCAGATTATGCGTCAAGTACAAGAGCTTCTCGACAAAGGCTATATACGTGAATCCCTTAGTCCTTGTGTTGTTCCTATTATTCTAGTGCCAAAAAAGGATGTTACATCACGTATGTGTGTTGATTGTAGAGGCATTAATAATATTACTATTCGTTATCGTCATCCTATTCCTAGGCTAGATGATATGCTTGATGAATTGAGTGGCTCTACAATATTCTCCAAAGTTGATTTGCATAGTGGATACCATCAAATTCGTATGAAATTGGGAGATGAATGGAAAACAGCATTTAGAACTAAGTTTGGATTATATGAGTGGTTAGTCATGCCTTTTGGGTTAACTAATGCACCTAGTACTTTCATGAGATTAATGAACGAAGTTTTACGTGCTTTCATAGGACGATTTGTGGTAGTTTACTTTGATGACATATTGATTTATAGCAGATCTTTGGAGGAACATTTGGAACATTTACGTGCTCTACGTGATGCACGTTTGTTTGGTAACCTTGGGAAGTGCACCTTTTGCACCGACCGAGTGTCTTTTCTTGGCTATGTTGTTACTCCACAGGGAATTGAAGTTGATAAAGCCAAGATTGAAGCTATTGAGAGTTGGCCGCAGACCAAAACGGTCACATAAGTGAGGAGTTTTCTTGGCCTCGCTAGATTCTATAGGCGTTTTGTGAGAGATTTCAGCACCAGTGCTGCACCTCTCAATGAGCTTACAAAGAAGGATGTGCCTTTTCTTTGGGGTACCGCACAGGAAGAAGCCTTCACGATGCTGAAAGATAAGTTGACACATGCTCCTTTACTCCAACTTCCTGATTTTAATAAGACTTTTGAGCTTGAATGTGATGCTAGCGGAATTGGATTAGGAGGTGTGTTATTACAAGATGGCAAACCCGTTGCATACTTTTCTGAAAAATTGAGTGGGCCTAGTCTGAATTATTCTACTTATGATAAAGAATTATATGCTCTTGTTCGGACTTTAGAGACATGGAAACATTATTTATGGCCCAAAGAATTTGTTATACATTCTGATCATGAATCTTTGAAACATTTTAAAAGTCAAGCTAAACTGAATCGTAGACATGTTAAATGGGTTGAATTCATTGAGACTTTCCCTTATGTTATTAAACACAAGAAGGGTAAAGAAAATGTAATTGCTGATGCATTGTCTCGTCGCTATACTATGCTTTCACAACTTGACTTCAAAATATTTGGTTTGGAGACCATCAAAGATCAATATGTGCATGATGTTGATTTTAAAGATGTATTGCAGAATTGTAAAGAAGGGAGAACATGGAACAAGTTCATCGTTAATGATGGATTTGTGTTTCGTTCGTCTTTTGTTGTTGCAGGAGGCGCATGGAGGAGGATTAATGGGACACTTTGGCGTGAAGAAGACGGAGGACGTACTTGCTACACATTTCTTTTGGCCAAAGATGAGACGGGATGTTGAGTGTTTTATTGCTCGCTGCACTACATGTCAAAAAGCTAAGTCACGACTCAATCCTCATGGTTTATATATGCCGTTGCCTGTACCTAGTGTTCCTTGGGAGGATATATCTATGGACTTTGTTTTAGGTTTACCTCGAACAAAGAAGGGGAGGGATAGCATAATTGTTGTCGTGGATAGATTCTCGAAAATGGCACACTTTATACCATGTCATAAAAGCGATGATGACGTTAATGTTGCTGATTTGTTCTTTCATGAAATTATTCGCTTGCATGGTGTGCCAAATACTATTGTTTCAAATCGTGATACTAAATTTCTTAGCCACTTTTGGAGATGTTTATGGGCTAAATTGGGGACTAAACTGCTTTTTAGTACTACTTGTCACCCCCAAACTGATGGACAAACTGAAGTAGTCAATAGAACATTGTCTACTATGCTTAGGGCTGTTTTGAAGAATAATAACAAAATGTGGGAAGAATGCTTGCCTCATATTGAATTTGCTTATAATAGTTCATTGCATTCTGCTACTAAGATGTGCCCTTTTGAAGTTGTGTATGGTTTCCTACCTCGTGCACCTATTGATTTGGTGCCTCTTCCATCTTCGGAGAAGGTTAATTTTGATGCTAAAGAACGTGCTGAATTGATTTTAAAAATGCATGAGTTAACTAAGGAAAACATTGAGCGTATGAATGCTAAATATAAACTTGCTGGAGATAAGGGTAGAAAACATGTTGTGTTTGCACCTGGAGATCTTGTTTGGTTACATTTGCGTAAGGATAGATTTCCTGATTTGCGCAAATCAAAGCTAATACCACGTGCTGCTGGTCCCTTTAAGGTGTTGGAGAAAGTAAATGATAATGCATATAAACTTGAGCTGCCTGCAGATTTTGGGGTTAGTCCCACTTTTAACATTGCAGATTTGAAGCCGTATTTGGGCGAGGTAGATGAGCTTCCGTCGAGGACGACTTCATTTCAAGAAGGGGAGGATGATGAGGACATCAATACCATTGTTACACCCACAGCCCCTACTGCTACATATACTGGACCAATTACTAGAGCTCGCGCACGCCAATTAAATTATCAGGTACTTTCGTTTCTTGGTAATGATTCTAATGTTCATGAGAATATGATGCTGCCTAAATTGGATACATTTGTTTTGCTTACAAATGAAGGGCCTAGCTTGGAGAAGGATGGACATTGGAGCAAGAGCAAGCATGGAGATGATGCCATGCGCAAGGGGAACCAGAACGGAGTTACAAGTGATGATTTCAGGACTTTGAAGCCACCATAAGAGTGCATGAAGCCTTGGACGAAATATACAAGATGCCACTTCATAAATTTCGTCCAGAGGCTATTATAGGTGCTGCGTCACCTTATTATTGGGCCAGGCCCATGTAATTTCGAAATACATAAGTATAGGCTATTTTTAGAGTCCGTATGTGTGGGGAAACAAGAGATAGGGTTGATTTCGGACCCCTCCACCAAGGGCCACGAAATTCCCCCCCCCCCCCTCTTCCTCCATATATACAGCCCTTAGGGCGTCGTTTAGACTTTGGGTTTTGTTTAGATTAAAAGTTCGCCATAGCTGCAACTTCGCGTACTTCGTTTGTGTTCAACGACCAGACAAAGGCGTCACAGAACCCCACCTTGATCAATAAAGCTTTCATCTTATATTCGCAATATCCAGATTGCAATCTCAGTTTCTTGCTTGTTCTTCGTTTGCTCGCAGGAAACAGACCCTCGTGGTCAGGTTGATCGTGCTCCGGCGTGGTCAATAACCTCTCGGAGTTGGTTTAGCGATTGCTAAGGCGCGACGTCCTCGCACGTTCGTAGTCGGATCGTCAAAGTCGACTTCCACCAAAGCGAAATCCATCATCTCATCGAAAGACGGGACACCTTTGCCTCTATCAAGTGGTATCAGATTTCCAGGTTGCTCGGTGAGATTTTCCAGTTTTTCGTAGTTTAGATCGAGTCTGTTCTTCATACCTATAGTCCACGAAAAAGCCACAAAAAAATTAGGGTTAGTTCATCATATCCGAACCAATCTGAGCCTCTGCATAATCTTTTTAGGGTTTTGCTTTGTTGAATTTGCGGTTGCATCGTCGGTCTAGTTGCTGGTCTTAGAGTCTAGTCTTTTAGAGTTTCGAGTTCTGGTCATAAGTTGTCACGCCGCCGCCGCACCATCATCATCGCCCCTGCCATCTACCACCACCGCTCCGAATCCGTATCCATATACCACCACCAATCCGTGTCCATATACCACCACCGATCCATATCCATATACTACCACCGCTGCCATATACCACAACCATATATCCACCACCAATCCGAGTTCCTTGCTTATTAGGTTTGTTTTCGGGATCCATCTATTTTCCGATTCGTGTTTCCTTGCCGGAGTAGGTTTCGAAAAAAAAAAGAGTCTGGAAACCACGCTCCGTTTAGGCCCAAAATTTTTCGAAAACGCATTTTTCGAAAAAATTTCTGGCTATCCTATTTTTAGGTGTTTCTGAGTGTTTTGAGACAGGTGCCATTATAGGAAGTTTTTTTTGACCCGTTTCCAGTTTTTGGGTCCGGGCAGTCGAAAAAACGAAAAAAAAAATTGGTCGAAAAAATTTCGTGCCCATCCTGTCAGTTTGACCTAGGAAGAGTTTTGAGACACTCGCCATTATAGTGATTTTTCGCAAAAAAAAAAAAAGAGCAGCGCAAAAAAAAAAAGAGCGCCAAAAAAAAAAGAAGAGCGAAAAAAAAAATCCAGAGTGTGCTTTTCCCTTGTTTACGTGCAGCGCCGTGATTTTGTTAGTGTTCTAGGCTCGCGTCTCTAGCACGGTCTAGCCTAGGACCAGCACAGTACCGTCGTTGAGCGTTTATTCAACTTTGCATCTCTGAATTGATTATTGCTGACCCTTTTTGCTACCATATTATAAGCCTTCCCAGCTCCACATACATCTACGTCGTGCGTTGGACTCTCCCTGGTAAATCGCTCTATCCAAGCTTTGAGAGTTTTGACTACAACGGTTGTCGATCACCGCCTGCTGCTGGGTAAGAACTGGTAAGAATTTGAGATTTGCTTGACGGGTTTGTGATACACCACCACCACTTCTTAGTACTCTGTAGGATCATATTCTTCTGTGTTTCTATTTGCTGCTAACCATGGTAGGATCACAAGCCGATGAGACTGATTGGGAGAACCTGACGAACAAACAGCTACATGATAAATTTCAGCAACTGATGAGTGGACAGGTGCAAGATGTGCTAAACAGATTTGACGAGGCCATGAAGAAGATAGATGGCATTGAGAAGACGTTTGAAACAAAGCTTGATAGCAAGTTTGATGAATTGCTCGCGCGTTTTCCACAACCACCGCCGGCTGCACCTATCGCACCTCTGCAACGACAACAACAACGCCCCCTTCCGAATCAGTATGGACGAGCTCAGCGTGTTCCTATTGAGCTAGGACAAAATTCTGGTGCCGCTGCTACTGCTGTTGGTGCTTCTTTGGCTCCTGCTACTACTGCTGCTGGTACCGAGGAGGATGATTATGTGGGAGATTATGAGGATGAGGTTGATGAACATCAGAACTACGTGCAACCACCAGCACCACAACCACCAGGTCGTCCACATGCAAATAATGGCAATGTTAGGGCTCCCCCTCAGGTACGAGATCATGACCATCTCCCTAAACTGAAATTGAATATTCCACCATTTGAGGGTAGATATGTTCCTGATATATATCTTACTTGGGAGTTAGAAACTGAACAACGATTTACATGTTTACAATATCCTGAGGAGAGACGTGTTCCTGCTGCTGTTTGTGCTTTCACTAGCTTTGCATGTGTTTGGTGGTCTGAGCATTGTAGATTATATCCTGTTCCAGCTACTTGGGCTACTTTGAAAACTGCTATGCGTACTCGTTGGGTTCCACCATATTATCAACGTGAATTACTTCAAAAATTGCAGCGCTTAAGACAAGGAAAAAATTCTGTAGAAGAATATTATCAGGAATTACAAACTGGCTTGATTAGATGTGGTATTGTTGAGGAGAATGAAGCTATGCTTGCACGTTTTCTGGGTGGATTAAATAGAGATATTCAGACCATTCTAGACTATAAGGATTATAATAATATCACTCGTTTATTCCATCTTGCTTGTAAAGCTGAACGTGAAGTGCAGGATCGACAGGCATTGGTGCGCACTAACTTTTCTGCAGGTCGACCTTCATCATGGACACCACGTGCATCATCTACTTCCACTGCACCATCACCTCTTTCAGGTGCCACCTCCAACCGTGATACAAGAAAGCAGGCACAACCACCACTATCTGCCAAGCGCACACCTGCCGGGCCTGCACAGAGCTCTTCTTCTTCCATGGCGTCAACAGGGCACACAAGTGATATTATTTGTCGTCGTTGTAAGGGAAGAGGACATTTTGCGAGAGAATGCAAATCTCAGCGTGTGATGATTGCTACTGAGGATGGTGGATATGAGTCCGCTAGTGACTATGATGAGGAGACTTTGGCTCTTATTACACATGAAGAACATGGTGGAGATGATTCTGATCATGAGACGCAATACATGGCTCCTGAAGATGCTGACAGGTATGAATGTTTAGTTGCTCAACGTGTTTTGAGTGTGCAGGTCACACAAGCTGAGCAAAATCAGAGGCACAATTTGTTCCATACCAAGGGAGTTGTGAAGGAACGTTCTGTGCGCGTCATCATAGACGGAGGTAGCTGCAACAACTTGGCTAGCATGGAGATGGTGGAGAAGCTTTCTCTCACCACAAGACCACATCCACATCCTTACTACATCCAATGGTTCAACAACAGCGGCAAGGTTAAGGTAACACGTACTGTTCGTGTGCATTTTAGTATCTCTACATATGCTGATTATGTTGATTGTGATGTGGTACCTATGCAAGCATGTTCCTTATTACTTGGTAGACCATGGCAATTTGATAAAAATGCTGTACACCATGGTAGAAACAATCATTATACTCTTGTTCATAAGGATAAAAATATTACTTTGCTTCCTATGACTCCTGATTCTATTTTGAAAGATGATATTAATAGAGCTAATAAAGCAAAACAGGAGAAGAATAAGAGTGAAAATCAGATTGTGGAAAAAGAATTTGAACAACAAATGAAGCCTAATAATAAACCATCTAGTGTTGCTTCTGAAATTAAATTGAAAAGTGCATGTTTATTTGCCACCCAATCTGATATTGATGAGCTAGATTTCAGCAAATCTGTTTGCTATGCTTTTGTGTGCAAAGAGGCATTATTTTCATTCGAGGACGTGCCTTCCTCTTTGCCCCCTGCTGTCACTAACATTATGCAGGAGTTCGCTGACGTCTTTCCACAAGACGTGCCACCGGGATTACCACCCATTCGAGGGATTGAGCATCAAATTGACTTAATTCCCGGTGCATCGCTACCCAACCGTGCACCATACCGTACCAATCCAGAGGAGACGAAGGAGATTATGCGTCAAGTACAGGAGCTACTCGACAAATGTTATATACGCGAATCTCTTAGTCCTTGTGCTGTTCCTATTATCCTAGTGCCTAAAAAGGATGGTACGTCACGTATGTGTGTTGATTGTAGAGGCATTAATAATATTACTATTCGTTATCGTCATCCTATTCCTAGGCTAGATGATATGCTTGATGAATTGAGTGGCTCTACAATATTCTCCAAAGTTGATTTGCGTAGTGGATACCATCAAATTCGTATGAAATTGGGTGATGAATGGAAAACAGCATTTAAAACTAAGTTTGGTTTATATGAGTGGTTAGTCATGCCTTTTGGGTTAACTAATGCACCTAGTACTTTCATGAGATTAATGAACGAAGTTTTACGTGCTTTCATTGGACGATTTGTGGTAGTCTATTTTGATGATATACTGATTTATAGCAAATATTTGGAAGAACATTTGGAACATTTACGTGCTGTTTTTATTGCTCTACGTGATGCACGTTTGTTTGGTAACCTTGGGAAGTGCACCTTTTGCACCGACCGAGTATCTTTTCTTGGCTATGTTGTTACTCCACAGGGAATTGAAGTTGATAAAGCCAAGATTGAAGCTATTGAGAGTTGGCCGCAGCCCAAAACGGTCACACAAGTGAGGAGTTTTCTTGGCCTCGCTGGATTCTATAGGCGTTTTGTGAGAGATTTCAGCACCATTGCTGCACCTCTCAATGAGCTTACAAAGAAAGATGTGCCTTTTATTTGGGGTACCGCACAGGAAGAAGCCTTCACGGTATTGAAAGATAAGTTGACACATGCTCCTTTACTCCAACTTCCTGATTTTAATAAGACTTTTGAGCTTGAATGTGATGCTAGTGGAATTGGATTAGGAGGTGTGTTATTACAAGATGGCAAACCCGTTGCATACTTTTCTGAAAAATTGAGTGGGCCTAGTCTGAATTATTCTACTTATGATAAAGAATTATATGCTCTTGTTCGGAGTTTAGAAACATGGCAACATTATTTATGGCCCAAAGAATTTGTTATACATTCTGATCATGAATCTTTGAAACATATTAAAAGTCAAGCTAAACTGAATCGTAGACATGCTAAATGGGTTGAATTTATTGAGACTTTCCCTTATGTCATTAAACACAAGAAGGGAAAAGAAAATGTTATTGCTGATGCATTGTCTCGTCGCTATACTATGCTTTCACAACTTGACTTCAAAATATTTGGTTTGGAGACCATCAAAGATCAATATGTGCATGATGCTGATTTTAAAGATGTAATGCAGAATTGTAAAGAAGGAAGAATGTGGAACAAGTTTGTCGTTAACGATGGATTTGTGTTTCGTGCTAACAAGCTATGCATTCCAGCTAGCTCCGTTCGTCTTTTGTTGTTGCAGGAGGCGCATGGAGGAGGATTAATGGGACACTTTGGCGTGAAGAAGACAGAGGACGTACTTGCTACACATTTCTTTTGGCCAAAGATGAGACGGGATGTTGAGCGTTTTATTGCTCGCTGCACTACATGTCAAAAAGCTAAGTCACGACTCAATCCTCATGGTTTATATATGCCTTTGCCTGTACCTAGTGTTCCTTGGGAGGATATATCTATGGACTTTGTTTTAGGTTTACCTCGAACAAAGAAGGGGAGGGATAGCATATTTGTTGTCGTGGATAGATTCTCGAAAATGGCACACTTTATACCATGTCATAAAAGCGATGATGCTGTTAATGTTGCTGATTTGTTCTTTCGTGAAATTATTCGCTTGCATGGTGTGCCAAATACTATTGTTTCAGATCGTGATACTAAATTTCTTAGCCACTTTTGGAGATGTTTATGGGCTAAGTTGGGGACTAAACTGCTTTTTAGTACTACTTGTCACCCCCAAACTGATGGACAAACTGAAGTAGTCAATAGAACATTGTCTACTATGCTTAGGGCTGTTTTGAAGAATAATAAGAAAATGTGGGAGGAATGCTTGCCTCATATTGAATTTGCTTATAATCGTTCATTGCATTCTACTACTAAGATGTGCCCTTTTGAAGTTGTGTATGGTTTCCTACCTCGTGCACCTATTGATTTGTTGCCTCTTCCATCTTCGGAGAAGGTTAATTTTGATGCTAAAGAACGTGCTGAATTGATTTTAAAAATGCATGAGTTAACTAAGGAAAACATTGAGCGTATGAATGCTAAATATAAACTTGCTGGAGATAAGGGTAGAAAACATGTTGTGTTTGCACCTGGAGATCTTGTTTGGTTACATTTGCGTAAGGATAGATTTCCTGATTTGCGCAAATCAAAGCTAATGCCACGTGCTGCTGGTCCCTTTAAGGTGTTGGAGAAAGTAAATGATAATGCATATAAACTTGAGCTGCCTGCAGATTTTGGGGTTAGTCCCACTTTTAACATTGCAGATTTGAAGCCGTATTTGGGCGAGGAAGATGAGCTTCCGTCGAGGACGACTTCATTTCAAGAAGGGGAGGATGATGAGGACATCAATACCATTGTTACACCCACAGCCCCTACTGCTACATATACTGGACCAATTACTAGAGCTCGCGCACGCCAATTAAATTATCAGGTACTTTTGTTTCTTGGTAATGATTCTAATGTTCATGAGAATATGATGCTGCCTAAATTGGATACATTTGTTTTGCTTACAAATGAAGGGCCTAGCTTGGAGAAGGATGGACATTGGAGCAAGAGCAAGCATGGAGATGATGCCTTGCGCAAGGGGAACCAGAACGGAGTTACAAGTGATGATTTCAGGACTTTGAAGCCACCATAAGAGTGCATGAAGCCTTGGACGAAATATACAAGATGCCACTTCATAAATTTCGTCCAGAGGCTATTATAGGTGCTGCGTCACCTTATTATTGGGCCAGGCCCATGTAATTTCGAAATACATAAGTATAGGCTATTTTTAGAGTCCGTATGTGTGGGGAAACAAGAGATAGGGTTGATTTCGGACCCCTCCACCAAGGGCCACGAAATTCCCCCCCCCCCTCTTCCTCCATATATACAGCCCTTAGGGCGTCATTTAGACTTTGGGTTTTGTTTAGATTAAAAGTTCGCCATAGCTGCAACTTCGCGTACTTCGTTTGTGTTCAATGACCAGACAAAGGCGTCACAGAACCCCACCTTGATCAATAAAGCTTTCATCTTATATTCGCAATATCCAGATTGCAATCTCAGTTTCTTGCTTGTTCTTCGGTTGCTCACAGGAAACAGACCCTCGTGGTCAGGTTGATCGTGCTCCGGCGTGGTCAATAACCTCTCGGAGTTGGTTTAGCGATTGCTAAGGCGCGACGTCCTCGCACGTTCGTAGTCGGATCGTCAAAGTCGACTTCCACCAAAGCGAAATCCATCATCTCATCGAAAGACGGGACACCTTTGCCTCTATCACTTGCTCTTGCTCCAATGTCCATCCTTCTCCAAGCTAGGCCCTTCATTTGTAAGCAAAACAAATGTATCCAATTTAGGCAGCATCATATTCTCATGAACATTAGAATCATTACCAAGAAACGAAAGTACCTGATAATTTAATTGGCGTGCGCGAGCTCTAGTAATTGGTCCAGTATATGTAGCAGTAGGGGCTGTGGGTGTAACAATGGTATTGATGTCCTCATCATCCTCCCCTTCTTGAAATGAAGTCGTCCTCGACGGAAGCTCATCTTCCTCACCCAAATCAGGCTTCAAATCTGCAATGTTAAAAGTGGGACTAACCCCAAAATCTGCAGGCAGCTCAAGTTTATATGCATTATCATTTATTTTCTCTAACACCTTAAAAGGACCATCAACACGTGGCATTAGCTTTGATTTGCGCAAATTAGGAAATCTATCTTTACGCAAATGTAACCAAACAAGACCTCCAGGTGCAAACACAACATGTTTTCTACCCTTATCTCCAGCAAGTTTATATTTAGCATTCATACGCTCAATGTTTTCCTTAGTTAACTCATGCATTTTTAAAATCAATTCAGAACGTTCTTTAGCATCAAAATTAACCTTCTCCGAAGATGGAAGAGGCAACAAATCAATAGGTGCACGAGGTAGGAAACCATACACAATTTCAAAAGGGCACATCTTAGTAGTAGAATGCAATGAACGATTATAAGCAAATTCAATATGAGGCAAGCATTCTTCCCACATTTTGTTATTATTCTTCAAAACAGCCCTAAGCATAGTAGACAATGTTCTATTGACTACTTCAGTTTGTCCATCAGTTTGGGGGTGACAAGTAGTACTAAATAGCAGTTTAGTCCCCAACTTAGCCCATAAACATCTCCAACAGTGGCTAAGAAATTTAGTATCACGATCTGAAACAATAGTATTTGGTACACCATGCAAGCGAATAATTTCACGAAAGAACAAATCAGCAACACTAACAGCATCATCGCTTTTATGACATGGTATAAAGTGTGCCATTTTCGAGAATCTATCCACGACAACAAATATGCTATCCCTCCCCTTCTTTGTTCGAGGTAAACCTAAAACAAAGTCCATAGATATATCCTCCCAAGGAACACTAGGTACAGGCAAAGGCATATATAAACCATGAGGATTGAGTCGTGACTTAGCTTTTTGACATGTAGTGCAGCGAGCAACAAAACGCTCAACATCCCGTCTCATCTTTGGCCAAAAGAAATGTGTAGCAAGTACGTCCTCCGTCTTCTTCACGCCAAAGTGTCCCATTAATCCTCCCCCATGCGCCTCCTGCAACAGCAAAAGACGAACGGAGCTAGCTGGAATGCATAGCTTGTTAGCACGAAACACAAATCCATCGTTAACGACAAACTTGTTCCACATTCTTCCGTCTTTACAATTCTGCATTACATCTTTAAAATCAGCATCATGCACATATTGATCTTTGATGGTCTCCAAACCAAATATTTTGAAGTCAAGTTGTGAAAGCATAGTATAGCGACGAGACAATGCATCAGCAATGACATTTTCTTTTCCCTTCTTGTGTTTAATGACATAAGGGAAAGTCTCAATAAATTCAACCCATTTAGCATGTCTACGATTCAGTTTAGCTTGACTTTTAATATGTTTCAAAGATTCATGATCAGAATGTATAACAAATTCTTTGGGCCATAAATAATGTTGCCATGTTTCTAAAGTCCGAACAAGAGCATATAATTCTTTATCGTAAGTAGAATAATTCAGACTAGGCCCACTCAATTTTTCAGAAAAGTATGCAACAGGTTTGCCATCTTGTAATAACACACCTCCTAATCCAATTCCACTAGCATCACATTCAAGCTCAAAAGTCTTATTAAAATCAGGAAGTTGGAGTAAAGGAGCATGTGTCAACTTATCTTTCAATACCGTAAAGGCTTCTTCCTGTGCGGTACCCCACAGAAAAGGCACATCTTTCTTTGTAAGCTCATTGAGAGGTGCAGCAATGGTGCTGAAATCTCTCACAAAACGCCTATAGAATCCAGCGAGGCCAAGGAAACTCCTCACTTGTGTGACCGTTTTGGGCTGCGGCCAACTCTCAATAGCTTCAATCTTGGCTTTATCAACTTCAATTCCCTGTGGAGTAACAACATAGCCAAGAAAAGATACTCGGTCGGTGCAAAAGGTGCACTTTCCAAGGTTACCAAACAAACGTGCATCACGTAGAGCAATAAAAACAGCACGTAAATGTTCCAAATGTTCCTCCAAAGATTTGCTATAAATCAATATGTCATCAAAGTAAACTACCACAAATCGTCCAATGAAAGCACGTAAAACTTCGTTCATTAACCTCATGAAAGTACTAGGTGCATTAGTTAACCCAAAAGGCATGACTAACCACTCATATAATCCAAACTTAGTTTTAAATGCTGTTTTCCATTCATCTCCCAATTTCATACGAATTTGATGGTATCCACTACGCAAATCAACTTTGGAGAATATTGTAGAGCCACTCAATTCATCAAGCATATCATCTAGCCTAGGAATAGGATGACGATAACGAATAGTAATATTATTAATGCCTCTACAATCAACGCACATACGCGACGTACCATCCTTTTTCGGCACTAAAATGATAGGAACAGCACAAGGACTAAGGGATTCGCGTATATAACCTTTGTCGAGCAGTTCTTGTACTTGACGCATAATCTCCTTCGTCTCCTCTGGATTGGTACGGTATGGTGCACGGTTGGGTAATGATGCACCGGGAATTAAGTCAATTTGATGCTCAATCCCGCGAATAGGTGGTAATCCCGGTGGCACGTCTTGTGGAAAGACGTCAGCAAACTCCTGCAAAATGTTAGTGACAGCAGGAGGCAAAGAGGAAGGCACGTCCTCGAATGAAAATAATGCCTCTTTGCACACAAAAGCATAGCAAACAGATTTGCTAAAATCTAGATCATCAATATCAGATTTAGTGGCAAGTAAACATGCACTTTTCAATTTAATTTCAGAAGCAACACTAGATTGTTTATTATTATTAGGCTGCATTTGTTGCTCAAATTCTTTTGCCACAATCTGATTTTCACTCTTAGTTTTCTCCTGTTTTGCTTTATTAGCTCTATTAATATCATCTTTCAAAATGGAATCAGGAGTCATAGGAAGCAAAGTAATATTTTTATCCTTATGAACAAGAGTATACTGATTGTTTCTACCATGGTGAATAGAATTTTTATCAAATTGCCATGGTCTACCAAGTAATAAGGAACATGCTTGCATAGGTACCACATCACAATCAACATAATCAGCATATGTAGAGATACTAAAATGTACACGAACAGTACGTGTTACCTTAACCTTGCCGCTGTTGTTGAACCATTGGATGTAGTAAGGATGTGGATGTGGTCTTGTGGTGAGAGATAGCTTCTCCACCATCTCCATGCTAGCCAAGTTGTTGCAACTCCCTCCATCTATGATCACGCGAACAGAACGTTCCTTCACAACTCCCTTTGTATGGAACAAATTATGCCTCTGATTTTGCTCAGCTTGTGTAACCTGCACACTCAAAACACGTTGAGCAACTAAACATTCATACCTGTCAGCATCTTCAGGAGCCATGTATTGCGTCTCATGATCAGAATCGTCTCCACCGTGTTCGTCACGTGTAATAAGAGCCAAAGTCTCCTCATCATAGTCACTAGCGGACTCATACCCACCATCCTCAGTAACAATCATCACACGCTTAGATGGGCATTCTCTCGCATAATGACCTCCACCCTTGCAACGTCGACAAATAATATCATGTGTTTGCCCTGTTGATGCCATGGATGAAGAAGAGCTCTTTGCAGGCCCAGAAGGTGTGCTCTTGGCAGATAGTGGTGATTGTGCCTGCTTTATTGTATCACGGTTGGAGGTGGCAGCCGATGGAGGCGCCGGTGTAGCAGAACGTGTGGAAGTAGATGATGCACGTGGTGTCCATGATGAAGGTCGACCTGCAGAAAAGTTAGTCCGGGCCAATGCCTGTCGATCCTGCACTTCACGTTCAGCTTTACAAGCAAGATGGAATAAACGAGTGATATTAGTATACTCCTTATAGTCTAGAATGGTCTGAATCTCTCTATTTAATCCACCCAGAAAATGTGCAAGCATACCTTCATTCTCCTCAACAATACCACATCTAATCATGCCAGTTTGTAATTCCTGATAATATTCTTCTACAGAATTTTTTCCTTGTCTTAAGCGCTGTAATTTTTGAAGCAATTCACGTTGATAATATGGTGGAACCCAACGAGTACGCATAGCAGTTTTCAAAGCAGCCCAAGTAGCGGGAATAGGATATAATCTACAATGTTCAGACCACCATACACATGCAAAACTAGTGAAAGCACAAACAGCAGCAGCAACCCGTCTCTCCTCGGGATATTGTAAACATGTAAAACGTTGTTCAGTTTCTAACTCCCAAGTAAGATATATATCAGGAACATATCTACCCTCAAATGGTGGAATATTCAATTTCAGTTTAGGAATATGGACATCATCTCGTACCTGAGGTGGTGGTGCAGGCCTACCATTACGAATAAATACCTGAGGTCGACCTGGTGGTGGTGGTGCTGGTGGCTGCACGTAGTGCTGATTTTGATCAACCTCATCCTCATAATCGCCCACATACTCATCATCCTCCTGGGTACCAGCAGCAGCAGTAGCAGGGGCCAAAGAAGCATCAACAACATGAACAGCAGCACCAGAAGTTTGGCCATCCTCAATAGGAACACGTTTCGCTCGTCCATACTGATTCGAAAGGATGCGTTGTTGTTGTTGTTGTTGTTATTGGAGAGGTGCGTTAGGTGCAGCGGGTGGTGGTGGTGGAAGACGCGCGAGCAATTCATTAAACTTGTTATCGAGCTTTGTTTCGAACGTCTTCTCCATGCCATCTATCTTCTCCATGGCCTCTTCAAATCTGTTTAGCACATCTTGCACCTGTCCACTCATCATTTGCTGAAATTTATCATGCAAATCCTTATTCGTCATGTTCTCCCAGTCAGTCTCGTCGGCTTGTGATCCTGGCATGGTTAGCAGCAATAGAAACACACAAGAATATGATCCTACAGACTACTAACAAGAGGTGGTGGTGGGTGTCACAAATCCGTCAAGCAAATCTCAAATTCTTACCAGTTCTTACCCAGCAGCAGGTGGTGATCGGCAACCGTTGTAGTCAAAAACTCTCAAAGCTTGGATAGAGCGATTACCAGGGAGAGTCAAACGCACGACGTAGATGTATGTGGAGCTGGTAAGGCTTATAATATGGGTCAGCAATAATCAATTCAGAGATGCAAAGTTGAATAAACGCTCAACGACGGTACTGTGCTGGTCATAGGCTAGACTGTGCCAGAGACGCGAGCCTAGAACACCAACAAAATCACGGCGCGGCACGTAAACAAGGGAAAAGCACACTCTGGAACTCTTTTTTTTTCGCTCTTTTTTTTTGCGCTCCTTTTTTTTGCGCTCCTCTTTTTTTTTGCGAAAAATCACTATAATGGCGAGTGTCTCAAAACTCTTCCCTCGTCAAACTGATAGGATGGGCACGAAAAAAAAATTTCACTTTTTTTCGGAAATTAGGGCAGCGACGACGAAAAAGTGCGACCAAAAATCACTATGATGGCACGTGGCTCAAAAGACTAAGAAAAGCCTAAAAATAGGATAGGGAAAAAAAATTTGCCCGTGAAAATTTTGGCCTAAAAACTGCCCGGGGGTCTCCAGACTTTTTTTTTTCCGAGACCTACGCAGGCAAGGAAACACGAATCGGAATTTAGATTGATCTCAAGAACGAACCTAATATGAGAAGAACTCGGATTGGTGGTGGATATATGGTTGTGGTATATGGCAGCGGTGGTGGTATATGGTAGCGGTGGTGGTATATGGATACAGATTGGTGGTGGTATATGGATACGGATTGGTAGTGGTATATGGATATGGATTCAGAGCGGTGGCGGATAAGCAAAAGTGGTAGATGGGCGATGATGATGATGCGGCGGCGGCGTGACAACTTATGACCAGAACTTGAAACTCTAAAAGACTAGACTCTAAGACCAGCAACTTGACACGACGATGCAACCGCAAATTCAACAAAGCAAAAACCCTAAAAAGATTATGCAAAGGCTCAGATTGGTTCGGATATGACGAACTAACCCTAATTTTTTTTGTGGCTTTTTCGTGGACTGTAGGTATGAAGAACAGACTCGATCTAATCTACGAAAAATTGTAAAATCTCACCGAGCAACCTGGAAATCTGATACCACTTGATAGAGGCAAAGGTGTCCCGTCTTTCGATGAGATGATGGATATCGCTTTGGTGGAAGTCGACTTTGACGATCCGACTACGAACGTGCGAGGACGTCGTGCCTTAGCAATCGCTAAACCAACTCCAAGAGGTTATTGACCACGCCGGAGCACGATCAACCTGACCACGAGGGTCTGTTTCCTGCGAGCAAACGAAGAACAAGCAAGAAACTAAGATTGCAATCTGGATATTGCGAATATAAGATGGAAGCTTTATTGATCAAAGTGGGGTTCTGTGACGCCTTTGTCTGGTCGTTGAACACAAACGAAGTACGCGAAGTTGCAGCTATGGCGAACTTTTAATCTAAACAAAACCCAAAGTCTAAGCGGTGCCCTAAGGGCTGTATATATGGAGGAAGAGAGGGGAATTTCGTGGCCCTTGGTGGAGGGGTCCGAAATCAACCCTATCTCTTGTTTCCCCACACATACGGACTCTAAAAATAGCCTATACTTATGTATTTCGAAATTACATGGGCCTGGCCCAATAAAAAGGTGACGCAGCACCTATAATAGCCTCTGGACGAAATTTATGAAGTGGCATCTTGTATATTTCGTCCAAGACTTCATGCACTCTTATGGTGGCTTCAAAGTCCTGAAATCATCACTTGTAACTCCGTTCTGGTTCCCCTTGCGCATGGCATCATCTCCATGCTTGCTCTTGCTCCAATGTCCATCCTTCTCCAAGCTAGGCCCTTCATTTGTAAGGAAAACAAATGTATCCAATTTAGGCAGCATCATATTCTCATGAACATTAGAATCATTACCAAGAAACGAAAGTACCTGATAATTTAATTGGCGTGCGCGAGCTCTAGTAATTGGTCCAGTATATGTAGCAGTAGGGGCTGTGGGTGTAACAATGGTATTGATGTCCTCATCACTTTTAATCTAAACAAAACCCAAAGTCTAAACGGCGCCCTAAGGGCTGTATATATGGAGGAAGAGAGGGGGAATTTCGTGGCCCTTGGTGGAGGGGTCCGAAATCAACCCTATCTCTTGTTTCCCCACACATACGGACTCTAAAAATAGCCTATACTTATGTATTTCTAAATTACATGGGCCTGGCCCAATAATAAGGTGATGCAGCACCTATAATAGCCTCGGGACGAAATTTATGAAGTGGCATCTTGTATATTTCGTCCAAGGCTTCATGCACCCATTATGGTGGCTTCAAAGTCCTGAATTCATCACTTGTAACTCCGTTCTTGTTCCCCTTGCGCATGGCATCATCTCCATGCTTGTTCTTGCTCCAATGTTCATCCTTCTCCAAGCTAGGCCCTTCATTTGTAAGCAAAACAAATGTATCCAATTTAGGCAGCATCATATTCTCATGAACATTAGAATCATTACCAAGAAACGAAAGTACCTGATAATTTAATTGGCGTGCGCGAGCTCTAGTAATTGGTCCCGTATATGTAGCCGCAGGGGCTGTGGGTGTAACAATGGTATTGATGTCCTCATCATCCTCCCCTTCTTGAAATGAAGTCGTCCTCGACGGAAGCTCATCTTCCTCACCCAAATAAGGCTTCAAATCTGCAATGTTAAAAGTGGGACTAACCCCAAAATCTGCAGGCAGCTCAAGTTTATATGCATTATCATTTACTTTATCCAACACCTTAAAGGGACCAGCAGCACGTGGCATTAGCTTTGATTTGCGCAAATCAGGAAATCTATCCTTACGCAAATGTAACCAAACAAGATCTCCAGGTGCAAACACAATGATGAGGACATCAATACCATTGTTACACCCACAGCCCCTACTGCTACATATACTGGACCAATTACTAGAGCTCGCGCACGCCAATTAAATTATCAGGTACTTTCGTTTCTTGGTAATGATTCTAATGTTCATGAGAATATGATGCTGCCTAAATTGGATACATTTGTTTTGCTTACAAATGAAGGGCCTAGCTTGGAGAAGGATGGACATTGGAGCAAGAGCAAGCATGGAGATGATGCCATGCGCAAGGGGAACCAGAACGGAGTTACAAGTGATGATTTCAGGACTTTGAAGCCACCATAAGAGTGCATGAAGCCTTGGACGAAATATACAAGATGCCACTTCATAAATTTCGTCCAGAGGCTATTATAGGTGCTGCGTCACCTTATTATTGGGCCAGGCCCATGTAATTTCGAAATACATAAGTATAGGCTATTTTTAGAGTCCGTATGTGAGGGGAAACAAGAGATAGGGTTGATTTCGGACCCCTCCACCAAGGGCCACGAAATTCCTCCCCTCTTCCTCCATATATCCAGCCCTTAGGGCGCCGTTTAGACTTTGGGTTTTATTTAGATTAAAAGTTCGCCATAGCTACAACTTCGCGTACTTCGTTTGTGTTCAACGACCAGACAAAGGCGTCACAGAACCCCACCTTGATCAATAAAGCTTTCATCTTATATTCGCAATATCCAGATTGCAATCTCAGTTTCTTGCTTGTTCTTCGTTTGCTCGCAGGAAACAGACCCTCGTGGTCAAGTTGATCGTGCTCCGGCGTGGTCAATAACCTCTCGGAGTTGGTTTAGCGATTGCTAAGGCGCGACGTCCTCGCACGTTCGTAGTCGGATCGTTAAAGTCGACTTCCACCAAAGCGAAATCCATCATCTCATCGAAAGACGGGACACCTTTGCCTCTATCAAGTGGTATCAGATTTCCAGGTTGCTCGGTGAGATTTTCCAGTTTTTCGTAGTTTAGATTGAGTCTGTTCTTCATACCTATAGTCCACGAAAAAGCCACAAAAAAAAATTAGGGTTAGTTCATCATATCCGAACCAATCTGAGCCTTTGCATAATCTTTTTAGGGTTTTGCTTTGTTGAATTTGCGGTTGCATCGTCGGTCTAGTTGCTGGTCTTAGAGTCTAGTCTTTTAGAGTTTCGAGTTCTGGTCATAAGTTGTCACGCCGCCGCCGCACCATCATCATCGCCCCTGCCATCTACCACCACCGCTCCGAATCCGTATCCGTATACCACCACCAATCCGTGTCCATATACCACCACCGATCCATATCCATATACTACCACCGCTACCACCACCGCTGCCATATACCACCACCATATATCCACCACCAATCCGAGTTCCTTGCTTATTAGGTTTTTTTTCGGGATCCATCTAGTTTCCGATTCGTGTTTCCTTGCCGGAGTAGGTTTCGGAAAAAAAAAAGAGTCCGGAAACCACGCTCTCCGTTTAGGCCCAAAATTTTTCGAAAACGCATTTTTCGAAATTTCTTCTGGCTATCCTATTTTTAGGTGTTTCTGAGTGTTTTGAGACAGGTGCCATTATAGGAAGTTTTTTTTGACCCGTTTCCAGTTTTTGGGTCCGGGCAGTCGAAAAAACGAAAAAAAAAATTGGTCGAAAAAATTTCGTGCCCATCCTGTCAGTTTGACCTAGGAAGAGTTTTGAGACACTCGCCATTATAGTGATTTTTCGCAAAAAAAAAGAGCAGCGCAAAAAAAAAGAGCGCAAAAAAAAAGAGCGAAAAAAAAATCCAGAGTGTGCTTTTCCCTTGTTTACGTGCAGCGCCGTGATTTTGTTAGTGTTCTAGGCTCGCGTCTCTAGCACGGTCTAGCCTAGGACCAGCACAGTACCGTCGTTGAGCGTTTATTCAACTTTGCATCTCTGAATTGATTATTGCTGACCCTTTTTGCTACCATATTATAAGCCTTCCCAGCTCCACATACATCTACGTCGTGCGTTGGACTCTCCCTGGTAATCGCTCTATCCAAGCTTTGAGAGTTTTGACTACAACGGTTGCCGATCACCGCCTGCTGCTGGGTAAGAACTGGTAAGAATTTGAGATTTGCTTGACGGGTTTGTGATACACCACCACCACTTCTTAGTACTCTGTAGGATCATATTCTTCTGTGTTTCTATTTGCTGCTAACCATGGTAGGATCACAAGCCGATGAGACTGATTGGGAGAACCTGACGAACAAACAGCTACATGATAAATTTCAGCAACTAATGAGTGGACAGGTGCAAGATGTGCTAAACAGATTTGACGAGGCCATGGAGAAGATAGATGGCATTGAGAAGACATTTGAAACAAAGCTTGATAGCAAGTTTGATGAATTGCTCGCTCGTTTTCCACAACCACCGCCGGCTGCACCTATCGCACCTCTGCAACGACAACAACTACGGCCCCTTCCGAATCAGTATGGACGAGCTCAGCGTGTTCCTATTGAGCTAGGACAAAATTCTGGTGCCGCTGCTACTGCTGTTGGTGCTTCTTTGGCTCCTGCTACTACTGCTGCTGGTACCGAGGAGGATGATTATGTGGGAGTTTACGAGGATGAGGTTGATCAACATCAGAACTACGTGCAACCACCAGCACCACAACCACCAGGTCGTCCACATGCAAATAATGGCAATGTTAGGGCTCCCCCTCAGGTACGAGATCATGACCATCTCCCTAAACTGAAATTGAATATTCCACCATTTGAGGGTAGATATGTTCCTGATATATATCTTACTTGGGAGTTAGAAACTGAACAACGATTTACATGTTTACAATATCCTGAGGAGAGACGTGTTCCTGCTGCTGTTTGTGCTTTCACTAGCTTTGCATGTGTTTGGTGGTCTGAACATTGTAGATTATATCCTGTTCCAGCTACTTGGGCTGCTTTGAAAACTGCTATGCGTACTCGTTGGGTTCCACCATATTATCAACGTGAATTACTTCAAAAATTGCAGCGCTTAAGACAAGGAAAAAATTCTGTAGAAGAATATTATCAGGAATTACAAACTGGCTTGATTAGATGTGGTATTGTTGAGGAGAATGAAGCTATGCTTGCACGTTTTCTGGGTGGATTAAATAGAGATATTCAGACCATTCTAGACTATAAGGATTATAATAATATCACTCGTTTATTCCATCTTGCTTGTAAAGCTGAACGTGAAGTGCAGGATCGACAGGCATTGGCGCGCAGTAACTTTTCTGCAGGTCGACCTTCATCATGGACACCACGTGCATCATCTACTTCCACTGCACCATCACCTCCTTCAGGTGCCACCTCCAACCGTGATACAAGAAAGCAGGCACAACCACCACTATCTGCCAAGAGCACACCTGCCGGGCCTGCACAGAGCTCTTCTTCTTCCATGGCGTCAACAGGGCACACAAGTGATATTATTTGTCGTCGTTGTAAGGGAAGAGGACATTTTGCGAGAGAATGCAAATCTCAGCGTGTGATGATTGCTACTGAGGATGGTGGATATGAGTCCGCTAGTGACTATGATGAGGAGACTTTGGCTCTTATTACACATGAAGAACATGGTGGAGATGATTCTGATCATGAGACGCAATACATGGCTCCTGAAGATGCTGACAGGTATGAATGTTTAGTTGCTCAACGTGTTTTGAGTGTGCAGGTCACACAAGCTGAGCAAAATCAGAGGCACAATTTGTTCCATACCAAGGGAGTTGTGAAGGAACGTTCTGTGCGCGTCATCATAGACGGAGGGAGCTGCAACAACTTGGCTAGCATGGAGATGGTGGAGAAGCTTTCTCTCACCACAAGACCACATCCACATCCTTACTACATCCAATGGTTCAACAACAGCGGCAAGGTTAAGGTAACACGTACTGTTCGTGTGCATTTTAGTATCTCTACATATGCTGATTATGTTGACTGTGATGTGGTACCTATGCAAGCATGTTCCTTATTACTTGGTAGACCATGGCAATTTGATAAAAATGCTGTACACCATGGTAGAAACAATCATTATACTCTTGTTCATAAGGATAAAAATATTACTTTGCTTCCTATGACTCCTAATTCTATTTTGAAAGATGATATTAATAGAGCTAATAAAGCAAAACAGGAGAAGAATAAGAGTGAAAATCAGATTGTGGCAAAAGAATTTGAGCAACAAATGAAGCCTAACAATAAACCATCTAGTGTTGTTTTTGAAATTAAATTGAAAAGTGCATGTTTATTTGCCACCAAATCTGATATTGATGAGCTAGATTTCAGCAAATCTGTTTGCTATGCTTTTGTGCGCAAAGAGGCATTATTTTCATTCGAGGACGTGCCTTCCTCTTTGCCCCCTGCTGTCACTAACATTATGCAGGAGTTCGCTGACGTCTTTCCACAAGACGTGCCACCGGGATTACCACCCATTCGAGGGATTGAGCATCAAATTGACTTAATTCCCGGTGCATCGCTACCCAACCGTGCACCATACCGTACCAATCCAGAGGAGACGAAGGAGATTATGCGTCAAGTACAGGAGCTACTCGACAAAGGTTATATACGCGAATCTCTTAGTCCTTGTGCTGTTCCTATTATACTAGTGCCTAAAAAGGATGGTACGTCATGTATGTGTGTTGATTGTAGAGGCATTAATAATATTACTATTCGTTATCGTCATCCTATTCCTAGGCTAGATGATATGCTTGATGAATTGAGTGGCTCTACAATATTCTCCAAAGTTGATTTGCGTAGTGGATACCATCAAATTCGTATGAAATTGGGTGATGAATGGAAAACAGCATTTAAAACTAAGTTTGGTTTATATGAGTGGTTAGTCATGCCGTTTGGGTTAACTAATGCACCTAGTACTTTCATGAGATTAATGAACGAAGTTTTACGTGCTTTCATTGGACGATTTGTGGTAGTCTATTTTGATGATATTCTGATTTATAGCAAATCTTTGGAAGAACATTTGGAACATTTACGTGCTGTTTTTATTGCTCTACGTGATGCACGTTTGTTTGGTAACCTTGGGAAGTGCACCTTTTGCACCGACCGAGTATCTTTTCTTGGCTATGTTGTTACTCCACAGGGAATTGAAGTTGATAAAGCCAAGATTGAAGCTATTGAGAGTTGGCCGCAGCCCAAAACGGTCACACAAGTGAGGAGTTTTCTTGGCCTCGCTGGATTCTATAGGCGCTTTGTGAGAGATTTCAGCACCATTGCTGCACCTCTCAATGAGCTTACAAAGAAAGATGTGCCTTTTATTTGGGGTACCGCACAGGAAGAAGCCTTCATGGTATTGAAAGATAAGTTGACACATGCTCCTTTACTCCAACTTCCTGATTTTAATAAGACTTTTGAGCTTGAATGTGATGCTAGTGGAATTGGATTAGGAGGTGTGTTATTACAAGATGGCAAACCTGTTGCATACTTTTCTGAAAAATTGAGTGGGCCTAGTCTGAATTATTCTACTTATGATAAAGAATTATATGCTCTTGTTCGGACTTTAGAAACATGGCAACATTATTTATGGCCCAAAGAATTTGTTATACATTCTGATCATGAATCTTTGAAACATATTAAAAGTCAAGCTAAACTGAATCGTAGACATGCTAAATGGGTTGAATTTATTGAGACTTTCCCTTATGTCATTAAACACAAGAAGGGAAAAGAAAATGTTATTGCTGATGCATTGTCTCGTCGCTATACTATGCTTTCACAACTTGACTTCAAAATATTTGGTTTGGAGACCATCAAAGATCAATATGTGCATGATGCTGATTTTAAAGATGTAATGCAGAATTGTAAAGAAGGAAGAATGTGGAACAAGTTTGTCGTTAACGATGGATTTGTGTTTCGTGCTAACAAGCTATGCATTCCAGCTAGCTCCGTTCGTCTTTTGTTGTTGCAGGAGGCGCATGGAGGAGGATTAATGGGACAATTTGGCGTGAAGAAGACGGAGGACGTACTTGCTACACATTTCTTTTGGCCAAAGATGAGACGGCATGTTGAGCGTTTTATTGCTCGCTGCACTACATGTCAAAAAGCTAAGTCACGAATCAATCCTCATGGTTTATATATGCCTTTGCCTGTACCTAGTGTTCCTTGGGAGGATATATCTATGGACTTTGTTTTAGGTTTACCTCGAACAAAGAAGGGGAGGGATAGCATATTTGTTGTCGTGGATAGATTCTCGAAAATGGCACACTTTATACCCTGTCATAAAAGCGATGATGCTGTTAATGTTGCTGATTTGTTCTTTCGTGAAATTATTCGCTTGCATGGTGTGCCAAATATATAGTTTCAGATCGTGATACTAAATTTCTTAGCCACTTTTGGAGATGTTCATGGGCTAAGTTGGGGACTAAACTGCTTTTTAGTACTACTTGTCACCCCCAAACTGATGGACAAACTGAAGTAGTCAATAGAACATTGTCTACTATGCTTAGGGCTGTTTTGAAGACTAATAAGAAAATGTGGGAGGAATGCTTGCCTCATATTGAATTTGCTTATAATCGTTCATTGCATTCTACTACTAAGATGTGCCCTTTTGAAGTTGTGTATGGTTTCCTACCTCGTGCACCTATTGATTTGTTGCCTCTTCCATCTTCGGAGAAGGTTAATTTTGATGCTAAAGAACGTGCTGAATTGATTTTAAAAATGCATGAGTTAACTAAGGAAAACATTGAGTGATGAGGACATCAATACCATTGTTACACCCACAGCCCCTACTGCTACATATACTGGACCAATTACTAGAGCTCGCGCACGCCAATTAAATTATCAGGTACTTTCGTTTCTTGGTAATGATTCTAATGTTCATGAGAATATGATGCTGCCTAAATTGGATACATTTGTTTTGCTTACAAATGAAGGGCCTAGCTTGGAGAAGGATGGACATTGGAGCAAGAGCAAGCATGGAGATGATGCCATGCGCAAGGGGAACCAGAACGGAGTTACAAGTGATGATTTCAGGACTTTGAAGCCACCATAAGAGTGCATGGAGCCTTGGACGAAATATACAAGATGCCACTTCATAAATTTCGTCCAGAGGCTATTATAGGTGCTGCGTGACCTTTTTATTGGGCCAGGCCCATGTAATTTCGAAATACATAAGTATAGGCTATTTTTAGAGTCCGTATGTGTGGGGAAACAAGAGATAGGGTTGATTTCGGACCCCTCCACCAAGGGCCACGAAATTCCCCCTCTCTTCCTCCATATATACAGCCCTTAGGGCACCGTTTAGACTTTGGGTTTTGTTTAGATTAAAAGTTCGCCATAGCTGCAACTTCGCGTACTTCGTTTGTGTTCAACGACCAGACAAAGGCGTCACAGAACCCCACCTTGATCAATAAAGCTTTCGTCTTATATTCGCAATATCCAGATTGCAATCTTAGTTTCTTGCTTGTTCTTCGTTTGCTCGCAGGAAACAGACCCTCGTGGTCAGGTTGATCGTGCTCCGGCGTGGTCAATAACCTCTCGGAGTTGGTTTAGCGATTGCTAAGGCGCGACGTCCTCGCACGTTCGTAGTCGGATCGTCAAAGTCGACTTCCACCAAAGCGAATTCCATCATCTCATCGAAAGACGGGACACCTTTGCCTCTATCAAGTGGTATCAGATTTCCAGGTTGCTCGGTGAGATTTTCCAGTTTTTCGTAGTTTAGATCGAGTCTGTTCTTCATACCTATAGTCCACGAAAAAGCCACAAAAAAAATTAGGGTTAGTTCATCATATCCGAACCAATCTGAGCCTTTGCATAATCTTTTTAGGGTTTTGCTTTGTTGAATTTGCGGTTGCATCGTCGGTCTAGTTGCTGGTCTTAGAGTCTAGTCTTTTAGAGTTTCGAGTTCTGGTCATAAGTTGTCACGCCGCCGCCGCACCATCATCATCGCCCCTGCCATCTACCACCACCACTCCGAATCCGTATCCATATACCACCACCAATCCGTGTCCATATACCACCACCGATCCATATCCATATACTACCACCGCTACCACCACCGCTGCCATATACCACCACCATATATCCACCACCAATCCGAGTTCCTTGCTTATTAGGTTTGTTTTCGGGATCCATCTAGTTTCTGATTCGTGTTTCCTTGCCGGAGTAGGTTTCGGAAAAAAAAAAGAGTCTGGAAACCACGCTCCGTTTAGGCCCAAAATTTTTCGAAAACGCATTTTTCGAAAAAATTTCTGGCTATCTTATTTTTAGGTGTTTCTGAGTGTTTTGAGACAGGTGCCATTATAGGAAGTTTTTTTTGACCCGTTTCCAGTTTTTGGGTCCGGGCAGTCGAAAAAACGAAAAATAAAATTGGTCGAAAAAATTTCGTGCCCATCCTGTCAGTTTGACCTAGGAAGCGTTTTGAGACACTCGCCATTATAGTGATTTTTCGCAAAAAAAAAAAGAGCAACGCAAAAAAAAAAGAGCAGCGCAAAAAAAAGAGCGAAAAAAAAACCCAGAGTGTGTTTTTCCCTTGTTGACGTGCAGCGCCGTGATTTTGTTAGTGTTCTAGGCTCGCGTCTCTAGCACAGTCTAGCCTAGGACCAGCACAGTACCGTCGTTGAGCGTTTATTCAACTTTGCATCTCTGAATTGATTATTGCTGACCCTTTTTGCTACCATATTATAAGCCTTCCCAGCTCCACATACATCTACGTCGTGCGTTTGACTCTCCCTGGTAATTGCTCTATCCAAGCTTTGAGAGTTTTTGACTACAACGGTTGCCGATCACCGCCTGCTGCTGGGTAAGAACTGGTAAGAATTTGAGATTTGCTCGACGGATTTGTGACACCCACCACCACCTCTTGTTAGTAGTCTGTAGGATCATATTCTTGTGTGTTTCTATTGCTGCTAACCATGCCAGGATCACAAGCCGACGAGACTGACTGGGAGAACATGACGAATAAGGATTTGCATGATAAATTTCAGCAAATGATGAGTGGACAGGTGCAAGATGTGCTAAACAGATTTGAAGAGGCCATGGAGAAGATAGATGGCATGGAGAAGACGTTCGAAACAAAGCTCGATAACAAGTTTAATGAATTGCTCGCGCGTCTTCCACCACCACCACCCGCTGCACCTAACGCACCTCTCCAACGACAACAACAACAACAACGCATCCTTTCGAATCAGTATGGACGAGCGAAGCGTGTTCCTATTGAGGATGGCCAAACTTCTGGTGCTGCTGTTCATGTTTTTGATGCTTCTTTGGCCCCTGCTACTGCTGCTGCTGGTACCCAGGAGGATGATGAGTATGTGGGCGATTATGAGGATGAGGTTGATCAAAATCAGCACTACGTGCAGCCACCAGCACCACCACCACCAGGTCGACCACAGGTATATATTCGTAATGGTAGGCCTGCACCACCACCTCAGGTACGAGATGATGACCATATTCCTAAACTGAAATTGAATATTCCACCATTTGAGGGTAGATATGTTCCTGATATATATCTTACTTGGGAGTTAGAAACTGAACAACGTTTTACATGTTTACAATATCCCGAGGAGAGACGGGTTGCTGCTGCTGTTTGTGCTTTCACTAGTTTTGCATGTGTATGGTGGTCTGAACATTGTAGACTATATCCTATTCCCGCTACTTGGGCTGCTTTGAAAACTGCTATGCGTACTCGTTGGGTTCCACCATATTATCAACGTGAATTGCTTCAAAAATTACAGCGCTTAAGACAAGGAAAAAATTCTGTAGAAGAATATTATCAGGAATTACAAACTGGCATGATTAGATGTGGTATTGTTGAGGAGAATGAAGCTATGCTTGCACGTTTTCTGGGTGGATTAAATAGAGAGATTCAGACCATTCTAGATTATAAGGAGTATACTAATATCACTCGTTTATTCCATCTTGCTTGTAAAGCTGAACGTGAAGTGCAGGATCGACAGGCATTGGCGCGGACTAACTTTTCTACAGGTCGACCTTCATCATGGACACCACGTGCATCATCTACTTCCACACGTTCTGCTACACCGGCGCCTCCGTCGGCTGCCACCTCCAACCGTGATACAATAAAGCAGGCACAATCACCACTATCTGCCAAGAGCACATCTTCTGGGCCTGCAAAGAGCTCTTCTTCATCCATGGCATCAACAGGGCAAACACATGATATTATTTGTCGACGTTGCAAGGGTGGAGGTCATTATGCGAGAGAATGCCCCTCTAAGCGTGTGATGATTGTTACTGAGGATGGTGGGTATGAGTCCGCTAGTGACTATGATGAGGAGACTTTGGCTCTTATTACACGTGACGAACACGGTGGAGAAGATTCTGATCATGAGACGCTATACATGGCTCCTGAAGATGCTGACAGGTATGAATGTTTAGTTGCTCAACGTGTTTTGAGTGTGCAGGTTACACAAGCTGAGCAAACTCAGAGGCATAATTTGTTCCATACAAAGGGAGTTGTGAAGGAACGTTCTGTTCGCGTGATCATAGATGGAGGGAGTTGCAACAACTTGGCTAGCATGGATGATGAGGACATCAATACCATTGTTACACCCACAGCCCCTACTGCTACATATACTGGACCAATTACTAGAGCTCGCGCACGCCAATTAAATTATCAGGTACTTTCGTTTCTTGGTAATGATTCTAATGTTCATGAGAATATGATGCTGCCTAAATTGGATACATTTGTTTTGCTTACAAATGAAGGGCCTAGCTTGGAAAAGGATGGACATTGGAGCAAAAGCAAGCATGGAGATGATGCCATGCGCAAGGGGAACCAGAACGGAGTTACAAGTGATGATTTCAGGACTTTGAAGCCACCATAAGAGTGCATGAAGCCTTGGACGAAATATACAAGATGCCACTTCATAAATTTCGTCCAGAGGCTATTATAGGTGCTGCGTCACCTTATTATTGGGCCAGGCCCATGTAATTTCGAAATACATAAGTATAGGCTATTTTTAGAGTCCGTATGTGTGGGGAAACAAGAGATAGGGTTGATTTCGGACCCCTCCACCAAGGGCCACGAAATTCCCCCCCCCCCCCTCTTCCTCCATATATACAGCCCTTAGGGCGTCGTTTAGACTTTGGGTTTTGTTTAGATTAAAAGTTCGCCATAGCTGCAACTTCGCGTACTTCGTTTGTGTTCAACGACCAGACAAAGGCGTCACAGAACCCCACCTTGATCAATAAAGCTTTCATCTTATATTCGCAATATCCAGATTGCAATCTTAGTTTCTTGCTTGTTCTTCGTTTGCTCGCAGGAAACAGACCCTCGTGGTCAGGTTGATCGTGCTCCGGCGTGGTCAATAACCTCTCGGAGTTGGTTTAGCGATTGCTAAGGCGCGACATCCTCGCACGTTCGTAGTCGGATCGTCAAAGTCGACTTCCACCAAAGCGATTTCCATCATCTCATCGAAAGACGGGACACCTTTGCCTCTATCAAGTGGTATCAGATTTCCAGGTTGCTCGGTGAGATTTTCCAGTTTTTCGTAGTTTAGATCGAGTCTGTTCTTCATACCTATAGTCCACGAAAAAGCCACAAAAAAAATTAGGGTTAGTTCATCATATCCGAACCAATCTGAGCCTTTGCATAATCTTTTTAGGGTTTTGCTTTGTTGAATTTGCGGTTGCATCGTCGGTCTAGTTGCTGGTCTTAGAGTCTAGTCTTTTAGAGTTTCGAGTTCTGGTCATAAGTTGTCACGCCGCCGCCGCACCATCATCATCGCCCCTGCCATCTACCACCACCACTCCGAATCCATATCCATATACCACCACCAATCCGTGTCCATATACCACCACCGATCCATATCCATATACTACCACCGCTACCACCACCGCTGCCATATACCACAACCATATATCCACCACCAATCCGAGTTCCTTGCTTATTGGGTTTGTTTTCGGGATCCATCTAGTTTCCGATTCGAGTTTCCTTGCCGGAGTAGGTTTCGGAGGAAAAAAAAAAGAGTCTGGAAACCACGCTCCATTTAGGCCCAAAATTTTTCGAAAACGCATTTTTCGAAAAAATTTCTGGCTATCTTATTTTTAGGTGTTTCTGAGTGTTTTGAGACAGGTGCCATTATAGGAAGTTTTTTTTGACCCGTTTCCAGTTTTTGGGTCCGGGCAGTCGAAAAAACGAAAAAAAAAATTGGTCGAAAAAATTTCGTGCCCATCCTGTCAGTTTGACCTAGGAAGCGTTTTGAGACACTCGCCATTATAGTGATTTTTCGCAAAAAAAAAAAAAGAGCAGCGCAAAAAAAAAAGAGCGAAAAAAAACCAGTGTGTGCTTTTCCCTTGTTTACGTGCAGCGCAGTGATTTTGTTAGTGTTCTAGGCTCGCGTCTTTAGCACAGTCTAGCCTAGGACCAGCACAGTACCGTCGTTGAGCGTTTATTCAACTTTGCATCTCTGAATTGATTATTGCTGACCCTTTTTGCTACCATATTATAAGCCTTCCCAGCTCCACATACATCTACGTCGTGCGTTTGACTCTCCCTGGTAATCGCTCTATCCAAGCTTTGAGAGTTTTGACTACAACGGTTGCCGATCACCGCCTGCTGCTGGGTAAGAACTGGTAAGAATTTGAGATTTGCTTGACGGATTTGTGACACCCACCACCACCTCTTGTTAGTAGTCTGTAGGATCATATTCTTGTGTGTTTCTATTGCTGCTAACCATGCCAGGATCACAAGCCGACGAGACTGACTGGGAGAACATGACGAATAAGGATTTGCATGATAAATTTCAGCAAATGATGAGTGGACAGGTGCAAGATGTGCTAAACAGATTTGAAGAGGCCATGGAGAAGATAGATGGCATGGAGAAGACGTTCGAAACAAAGCTCGATAACAAGTTTAATGAATTGCTCGCGCGTCTTCCACCACCACCACCCGCTGCACCTAACGCACCTCTCCAACGACAACAACAACAACAACGCATCCTTTCGAATCGGTATGGACGAGCGAAGCGTGTTCCTATTGAGGATGGCCAAACTTCTGGTGCTGCTGTTCATGTTGTTGATGCTTCTTTGGCCCCTGCTACTGCTGTTGCTGGTACCCAGGAGGATGATGAGTATGTGGGCGATTATGAGGATGAGGTTGATCAAAATCAGCACTACGTGCAGCCACCAGCACCACCACCACCAGGTCGACCTCAGGTATATATTCGTAATGGTAGGCCTGCACCACCACCTCAGGTACGAGATGATGTCCATATTCCTAAACTGAAATTGAATATTCCACCATTTGAGGGTAGATATGTTCCTGATATATATCTTACTTGGGAGTTAGAAACTGAACAACATTTTACATGTTTACAATATCCCGAGGAGAGACGGGTTGCTGCTGCTGTTTGTGCTTTCACTAGTTTTGCATGTGTATGGTGGTCTGAACATTGTAGATTATATCCTATTCCCGCTACTTGGGCTGCTTTGAAAACTGCTATGCGTACTCGTTGGGTTCCACCATATTATCAACGTGAATTGCTTCAAAAATTACAGCGCTTAAGACAAGGAAAAAATTCTGTAGAAGAATATTATCAGGAATTACAAACTGGCATGATTAGATGTGGTATTGTTGAGGAGAATGAAGCTATGCTTGCATGTTTTCTGGGTGGATTAAATAGAGAGATTCAGACCTTTCTAGATTATAAGGAGTATACTAATATCACTCGTTTATTCCATCTTGCTTGTAAAGCTGAACGTGAAGTGCAGGATCGACAGGCATTGGCGCGGACTAACTTTTCTGCAGGTCGACCTTCATCATGGACACCACGTGCATCATCTACTTCCACACATTCTGCTACACCGGCGCCTCCGTCGGCTGCCACCTCCAACTGTGATACAATAAAGCAGGCACAATCACCACTATCTGCCAAGAGCACATCTTCTGGGCCTGCAAAGAGCTCTTCTTCATCCATGGCATCAACAGGGCAAACACATGATATTATTTGTCGACGTTGCAAGGGTGGAGGTCATTATGCGAGAGAATGCCCCTCTAAGCGTGTGATGATTGTTACTGAAGATGGTGGATATGAGTCCGCTAGTGACTATGATGAGGAGACTTTGGCTCTTATTACACATGAAGAACATGGTGGAGATGATTCTGATCATGAGACGCAATACATGGCTCCTGAAGATGCTGACAGGTATGAATGTTTAGTTGCTCAACGTGTTTTGAGTGTGCAGGTCACACAAGCTGAGCAAAATCAGAGGCACAATTTGTTCCATACCAAGGGAGTTGTGAAGGAACGTTCTGTGCGCGTCATCATAGACGGAGGTAGCTGCAACAACTTGGCTAGCATGGAGATGGTGGAGAAGCTTTCTCTCACCACAAGACCACATCCACATCCTTACTACATCCAATGGTTCAACAACAGCGGCAAGGTTAAGGTAACACGTACTGTTCGTGTGCATTTTAGTATCTCTACATATGCTGATTATGTTGATTGTGATGTGGTACCTATGCAAGCATGTTCCTTATTACTTGGTAGACCATGGCAATTTGATAAAAATGCTGTACACCATGGTAGAAACAATCATTATACTCTTGTTCATAAGGATAAAAATATTACTTTGCTTCCTATGACTCCTGATTCTATTTTGAAAGATGATATTAATAGAGCTAATAAAGCAAAACAGGAGAAGAATAAGAGTGAAAATCAGATTGTGGCAAAAGAATTTGAGCAACAAATGCAGCCTAATAATAAACCATCTAGTGTTGCTTCTGAAATTAAATTGAAAAGTGCATGTTTATTTGACACCAAATCTGATATTGATGAGCTAGATTTCAGCAAATCTGTTTGCTATGCTTTTGTGTATAAAGAGGCATTATTTTCATTCGAGGACGTGCCTTCCTCTTTGCCCCCTGCTGTCACTAACATTATGCAGGAGTTCGCTGACGTCTTTCCACAAGACGTGCCACCGGGATTACCACCCATTCGAGGGATTGAGCATCAAATTGACTTAATTCCCGGTGCATCGCTACCCAACCGTGCACCATACCGTACCAATCCAGAGGAGACGAAGGAGATTATGCGTGAAGTACAGGAGCTACTCGACAAAGGTTATATACGCGAATCTCTTAGTCCTTGTGCTGTTCCTATTATCCTAGTGCCTAAAAAGGATGGTACGTCACGTATGTGTGTTGATTGTAGAGGCATTAATAATATTACTATTCGTTATCGTCATCCTATTCCTAGGCTAGATGATATGCTTGATGAATTGAGTGGCTCTACAATATTCTCCAAAGTTGATTTGCGTAGTGGATACCATCAAATTCGTATGAAATTGGGTGATGAATGGAAAACAGCATTTAAAACTAAGTTTGGTTTATATGAGTGGTTAGTCATGCCTTTTGGGTTAACTAATGCACCTAGTACTTTCATGAGATTAATGAACGAAGTTTTACGTGCTTTCATTGGACGATTTGTGGTAGTCTATTTTGATGATATACTGATTTATAGCAAATATTTGGAAGAACATTTGGAACATTTACGTGCTGTTTTTATTGCTCTACGTGATGCACGTTTGTTTGGTAACCTTGGGAAGTGCACCTTTTGCACCGACCGAGTATCTTTTCTTGGCTATGTTGTTACTCCACAGGGAATTGAAGTTGATAAAGCCAAGATTGAAGCTATTGAGAGTTGGCCGCAGCCCAAAACGGTCACACAAGTGAGGAGTTTTCTTGGCCTCGCTGGATTCTATAGGCGTTTTGTGAGAGATTTCAGCACCATTGCTGCACCTCTCAATGAGCTTACAAAGAAAGATGTGCCTTTTATTTGGGGTACCGCACAGGAAGAAGCCTTCACGGTATTGAAAGATAAGTTGACACATGCTCCTTTACTCCAACTTCCTGATTTTAATAAGACTTTTGAGCTTAAATGTGATGCTAGTGGAATTGGATTAGGAGGTGTGTTATTACAAGATGGCAAACCCGTTGCATACTTTTCTGAAAAATTGAGTGGGCCTAGTCTGAATTATTCTACTTATGATAAAGAATTATATGCTCTTGTTCGGACTTTAGAAACATGGCAACATTATTTATGGCCCAAAGAATTTGTTATACATTCTGATCATGAATCTTTGAAACATATTAAAAGTCAAGCTAAACTGAATCGTAGACATGCTAAATGGGTTGAATTTATTGAGACTTTCCCTTATGTCATTAAACACAAGAAGGGAAAAGAAAATGTTATTGCTGATGCATTGTCTCGTCGCTATACTATGCTTTCACAACTTGACTTCAAAATATTTGGTTTGGAGACCATCAAAGATCAATATGTGCATGATGCTGATTTTAAAGATGTAATGCAGAATTGTAAAGAAGGAAGAATGTGGAACAAGTTTGTCGTTAACGATGGATTTGTGTTTCGTGCTAACAAGCTATGCATTCCAGCTAGCTCCGTTCGTCTTTTGTTGTTGTAGGAGGCGCATGGAGGAGGATTAATGGGACACTTTGGCGTGAAGAAGACAGAGGACGTACTTGCTACACATTTCTTTTGGCCAAAGATGAGACGGGATGTTGAGCGTTTTATTGCTCGCTGCACTACATGTCAAAAAGCTAAGTCATGACTCAATCCTCATGGTTTATATATGCCTTTGCCTGTACCTAGTGTTCCTTGGGAGGATATATCTATGGACTTTGTTTTAGGTTTACCTCGAACAAAGAAGGGGAGGGATAGCATATTTGTTGTCGTGGATAGATTCTCGAAAATGGCACACTTTATACCATGTCATAAAAGCGATGATGTTGTTAATGTTGCTGATTTGTTCTTTCGTGAAATTATTCCCTTGCATGGTGTGCCAAATACTATTGTTTCAGATCGTGATACTAAATTTCTTAGCCACTTTTGGAGATGTTTATGGGCTAAGTTGGGGACTAAACTGCTTTTTAGTACTACTTGTCACCCCCAAACTGATGGACAAACTGAAGTAGTCAATAGAACATTGTCTACTATGCTTAGGGCTGTTTTGAAGAATAATAAGAAAATGTGGGAAGAATGCTTGCCTCATATTGAATTTGCTTATAATCGTTCATTGCATTCTACTACTAAGATGTGCCCTTTTGAAGTTGTGTATGGTTTCCTACCTCGTGCACCTATTGATTTGTTGCCTCTTCCATCTTCGGAGAAGGTTAATTTTGATGCTAAAGAACGTGCTGAATTGATTTTAAAAATGCATGAGTTAACTAAGGAAAACATTGAGCGTATGAATGCTAAATATAAACTTGCTGGAGATAAGGGTAGAAAACATGTTGTGTTTGCACCTGGAGATCTTGTTTGGTTACATTTGCGTAAGGATAGATTTCCTGATTTGCGCAAATCAAAGCTAATGCCACGTGCTGCTGGTCCCTTTAAGGTGTTGGAGAAAGTAAATGATAATGCATATAAACTTGAGCTGCCTGCAGATTTTGGAGTTAGTCCCACTTTTAACATTGCAGATTTGAAACCGTATTTGGGCGAGGAAGATGAGCTTCCGTCGAGGACGACTTCATTTCAAGAAGGGGAGGATGATGAGGACATCAATACCATTGTTACACCCACAGCCCCTACTGCTACATATACTGGACCAATTACTAGAGCTCGCGCACGCCAATTAAATTATCAGGTACTTTCGTTTCTTGGTAATGATTCTAATGTTCATGAGAATATGATGCTGCCTAAATTGGATACATTTGTTTTGCTTACAAATGAAGGGCCTAGCTTGGAGAAGGATGGACATTGGAGCAAGAGCAAGCATGGAGATGATGCCATGCGCAAGGGGAACCAGAACGGAGTTACAAGTGATGATTTCAGGACTTTGAAGCCACCATAGAGTGCATGAAGCCTTGGACGAAATATACAAGATGCCACTTCATAAATTTTGTCCAGAGGCTATTATAGGTGCTGCGTCACCTTATTATTGGGCCAGGCCCATGTAATTTCGAAATACATAAGTATAGGCTATTTTTAGAGTCCGTATGTGTGGGGAAACCAGAGATAGGGTTGATTTCGGACCCCTCCACCAAGGGCCACGAAATTCCCCCCCCCCCCTCTTCCTCCATATATACAGCCCTTAGGGCGTCGTTTAGACTTTGGGTTTTGTTTAGATTAAAAGTTCGCCATAGCTGCAACTTCGCGTACTTCGTTTGTGTTCAACGACCAGACAAAGGCGTCACAGAACCCCACCTTGATCAATAAAGCTTTCATCTTATATTCGCAATATCCAGATTGCAATCTTAGTTTCTTGCTTGTTCTTCGTTTGCTCGCAGGAAACAGACCCTCGTGGTCAGGTTGATCGTGCTCCGGCGTGGTCAATAACCTCTCGGAGTTGGTTTAGCGATTGCTAAGGCGCGACGTCCTCGCACGTTCGTAGTCGGATCGTCAAAGTCGACTTCCACCAAAGCGATTTCCATCATCTCATCGAAAGACGGGACACCTTTGCCTCTATCAATGGAGATGGTGGAGAAGCTATCTCTTCCCACAAGACCACATCCACATCCTTACTACATCCAATGGTTCAACAACAGCGGCAAGGTTAAGGTAACACGTACTGTTCGTGTGCATTTTAGTATCTCTACATATGCTGATTATGTTGATTGTGATGTGGTACCTATGCAAGCATGTTCCTTATTACTTGGTAGACCATGGCAATTTGATAAAAATTCTATTCACCATGGTAGAAACAATCAGTATACTCTTGTTCATAAGGATAAAAATATTACTTTGCTTCCTATGACTCCTGATTCCATTTTGAAAGATGATCTTAATAGAGCTAATAAAGCAAAACAGGAGAAAACTAAGAGTGAAAATCAGATTGTGGCAAAAGAATTTGAGCAACAAATGCAGCCTAATAATAATAAACAATCTAGTGTTGCTTCTGCAATTAAATTGAAAAGTGCATGTTTACTTGCCACCAAATCTGATATTGATGATCTAGATTTTAGCAAATCTGTTTGCTATGCTTTTGTGTGCAAAGAGGCATTATTTTCATTCGAGGACGTGCCTTCCTCTTTGCCTCCTGCTGTCACTAACATTTTGCAGGAGTTCGCTGACGTCTTTCCACAAGACGTGCCACCGGGATTACCACCTATTCGCGGGATTGAGCATCAAATTGACTTAATTCCCGGTGCATCATTACCCAACCGTGCACCATACCGTACCAATCCAGAGGAGACGAAGGAGATTATGCGTCAAGTACAAGAACTGCTCGACAAAGGTTATATACGCGAATCCCTTAGTCCTTGTGCTGTTCCTATCATTTTAGTGCCGAAAAAGGATGGTACGTCGCGTATGTGCGTTGATTGTAGAGGCATTAATAATATTACTATTCGTTATCGTCATCCTATTCCTAGGCTAGATGATATGCTTGATGAATTGAGTGGCTCTACAATATTCTCCAAAGTTGATTTGCGTAGTGGATACCATCAAATTCGTATGAAATTGGGAGATGAATGGAAAACAGCATTTAAAACTAAGTTTGGATTATATGAGTGGTTAGTCATGCCTTTTGGGTTAACTAATGCACCTAGTACTTTCATGAGGTTAATGAACGAAGTTTTACGTGCTTTCATTGGACGATTTGTGGTAGTTTACTTTGATGACATATTGATTTATAGCAAATCTTTGGAGGAACATTCTGAACATTTACGTGCTGTTTTTATTGCTCTACGTGATGCACGTTTGTTTGGTAACCTTGGAAAGTGCACCTTTTGCACCGACCGAGTATCTTTTCTTGGCTATGTTGTTACTCCACAGGAAATTGAAGTTGATAAAGCCAAAATTGAAGCTATTGAGAGTTGGCCACAGCCCAAAACGGTCACACAAGTGAGGAGTTTCCTTGGCCTCGCTGGATTCTATAGGCGTTTTGTGAGAGATTTCAGCACCATTGCTGCACCTCTCAATGAGCTTACAAAGAAAGATGTGCCTTTTCTGTGGGGTACCGCACAGGAAGAAGCCTTCTCGGTATTGAAAGATAAGTTGACACATGCTCCTTTACTCCAACTTCCTGATTTTAATAAGACTTTTGAGCTTGAATGTGATGCTAGTGGAATTGGATTAGGAGGTGTGTTATTACAAGATGGCAAACCTGTTGCATACTTTTCTGAAAAATTGAGTGGGCCTAGTCTGAATTATTCTACTTATGATAAAGAATTATATGCTCTTGTTCGGACTTTAGAAACATGGCAACATTATTTATGGCCCAAAGAATTTGTTATACATTCTGATCATGAATCTTTGAAACATATTAAAAGTCAAGCTAAACTGAATCGTAGACATGCTAAATGGGTTGAATTCATTGAGACTTTCCCTTATGTCATTAAACACAAGAAGGGAAAAGAAAATGTTATTGCTGATGCATTGTCTCGTCGCTATACTATGCTTTCACAACTTGACTTCAAAATATTTGGTTTGGAGACCATCAAAGATCAATATGTGCATGATGCTGATTTTAAAGATGTAATGCAGAATTGTAAAGAAGGAAGAATGTGGAACAAGTTTGTCGTTAACGATGGATTTGTGTTTCGTGCTAACAAGCTATGCATTCCAGCTAGCTCCGTTCGTCTTTTGCTGTTGCAGGAGGCGCATGGGGGAGGATTAATGCGACACTTTGGCGTGAAGAAGACGGAGGACGTACTTGCTACACATTTCTTTTGGCCAAAGATGAGACGGGATGTTGAGCGTTTTGTTGCTCGCTGCACTACATGTCAAAAACCTAAGTCACGACTCAATCCTCATGGTTTATATATGCCTTTGCCTGTACCTAGTGTTCCTTGGGAGGATATATCTATGGACTTTGTTTTAGGTTTACCTCGAACAAAGAAGGGGAGGGATAGCATATTTGTTGTCGTGGATAGATTCTCGAAAATGGCACACTTTATACCATGTCATAAAAGCGATGATGCTGTTAATGTTGCTGATTTGTTCTTTCGTGAAATTATTCGCTTGCATGGTGTGCCAAATACTATTGTTTCAGATCGTGATACTAAATTTTTTAGCCACTTTTGGAGATGTTTATGGGCTAAGTTGGGGACTAAACTGCTATTTAGTACTACTTGTCACCCCCAAACTGATGGACAAACTGAAGTAGTCAATAGAACATTGTCTACTATGCTTAGGGCTGTTTTGAAGAATAATAAGAAAATGTGGGAAGAATGCTTGCCTCATATTGAATTTGCTTATAATCGTTCATTGCATTCTACAACTAAGATGTGCCCTTTTGAAATTGTGTATGGTTTCCTACCTCGTGCACCTATTGATTTGTTGCCTCTTCCATCTTCGGAGAAGGTTAATTTTGATGCTAAAGAACGTTCTGAATTGATTTTAAAAATGCATGAGTTAACTAAGGAAAACATTGAGCGTATGAATGCTAAATATAAACTTGCTGGAGATAAGGGTAGAAAACATGTTGTGTTTGCACCTGGAGATCTTGTTTGGTTACATTTGCGTAAAGATAGATTTCCTAATTTGCGCAAATCAAAGCTAATGCCACGTGCTGATGGTCCCTTTAAGGTGTTAGAGAAAATAAATGATAATGCATATAAACTTGAGCTGCCTGCAGATTTTGGGGTTAGTCCCACTTTTAACATTGCAGATTTGAAGCCTTATTTGGGTGAGGAAAATGAGCTTCCGTCGAGGACGACTTCATTTCAAGAAGGGGAGGATGATGAGGACATCAATACCATTGTTACACCCACAGCCCCTACTGCTACATATACTGGACCAATTACTAGAGCTCGCGCACGCCAATTAAATTATCAGGTACTTTCGTTTCTTGGTAATGATTCTAATGTTCATGAGAATATGATGCTGCCCAAATTGGATACATTTGTTTTGCTTACAAATCAAGGGCCTAGCTTGGAGAAGGATGGACACTGGAGCAAGAGCAAGCATGGAGATGATGCCATGCGCAAGGGGAACCAGAACGAAGTTACAAGTGATGATTTCAGGACTTTGAAGCCACCATAAGAGTGCATGGAGCCCTGGACGAAATATACAAGATGCCACTTCATAAATTTCGTCCAGAGGCTATTATAGGTGCTGCGTCACCTTTTTATTGGGCCAGGCCCATGTAATTTCGAAATACATAAGTATAGGCTATTTTTAGAGTCCGTATGTGTGGGGAAACAAGAGATATGGTTGATTTCGGACCCCTCCACCAAGGGCCACGAAATTCCCCCTCTCTTCCTCCATATATACAGCCCTTAGGGCACTGTTTAGACTTTGGGTTTTGTTTAGATTAAAAGTTCGCCATAGCTGCAACTTCGCGTACTTCGTTTGTGTTCAACGACCAGACAAAGGCGTCACAGAACCCCACCTTGATCAATAAAGCTTTCATCTTATATTCGCAATATCCAGATTGCAATCTTAGTTTCTTGCTTGTTCTTCGTTTGCTCGCAGGAAACAGACCCTCGTGGTCAGGTTGATCGTGCTCCGGCGTGGTCAATAACCTCTCGGAGTTGGTTTAGCGATTGCTAAGGCGCGACGTCCTCGCACGTTCGTAGTCGGATCGTCAAAGTCGACTTCCACCAAAGCGAATTCCATCATCTCATCGAAAGACGGGACACCTTTGCCTCTATCATTGAGCGTATGAATGCTAAATATAAACTTGCTGGAGAGAAGGGTAGAAAACATGTTGTGTTTGCACCTGGAGATCTTGTTTGGTTACATTTGCGTAAGGATAGATTTCCTGATTTGCGCAAATCAAAGCTAATGCCACGTGCTGCTGGTCCCTTTAAGGTGTTGGAGAAAGTAAATGATAATGCATATAAACTTGAGCTGCCTGCAGATTTTGGGGTTAGTCCCACTTTTAACATTGCAGATTTGAAGCCTTATTTGGGTGAGGAAGATGAGCTTTCGTCGAGGACGACTTCATTTCAAGAAGGGGAGGATGATGAGGACATCAATACCATTGTTACACCCACAGCCCCTACTGCTACATATACTGGACCAATTACTAGAGCTCGCGCACGCCAATTAAATTATCAGGTACTTTCGTTTCTTGGTAATGGTTCTAATGTTCATGAGAATATGATGCTGCGTAAATTGGATACATTTGTTTTGCTTACAAATGAAGGGTAAGGATGGACATTGGAGCAAGAGCAAGCATGGAGATGATGCCATGCGCAAGGGGAACCAGAACGGAGTTACAAGTGATGATTTCAGGACTTTGAAGCCACCATAAGAGTGCATGAAGCCTTGGACGAAATATACAAGATGCCACTTCATAAATTTCGTCCAGAGGCTATTATAGGTGCTGCGTCACCTTATTATTGGGCCAGGCCCATGTAATTTCGAAATACATAAGTATAGGCTATTTTTAGAGTCCGTATGTGAGGGGAAACAAGAGATAGGGTTGATTTCGGACCCCTCCACCAAGGGCCACGAAATTCCCCCCCTCTTCCTCCATATATCCAGCCCTTAGGGCGCCGTTTAGACTTTGGGTTTTGTTTAGATTAAAAGTTCGCCATAGCTACAACTTTGCGTACTTCGTTTGTGTTCAACGACCAGACAAAGGCGTCACAGAACCCCACCTTGATCAATAAAGCTTTCATCTTATATTCGCAATATCCAGATTGCAATCTCAGTTTCTTGCTTGTTCTTCGTTTGCTCGCAGGAAACAGACCCTCGTGGTCAGGTTGATCGTGCTCCGGCGTAGTCAATAACCTCTCGGAGTTGGTTTAGCGATTGCTAAGGCGCGACGTCCTCGCACGTTCATAGTCGGATCATCAAAGTCGACTTCCACCAAAGCGAAATCCACCATCTCATCGAAAGACGGGACACCTTTGCCTCTATCACTGGCACTGAGAGCAAAGTGTACGTGAAGAACTTGAAATTAAGATTCTGACTATTTCTACGTCCAGTTTGGAGACAATTACAGCTCAGGTAATTTGTCGGATGCAAGTGATGGTGAAGTATGACCCAAACCTAAAATTTCCGTAGAAAATATAAGGTTAGATGAAAAGTTCTAAAATCAAAAACTGTTGGATGATTCCAAAATCAACCAACAGAAAACGTCCAATTGAGTATATTTATTTCATATAAATATATATAAAATAAATGGCAGCACAAATGAAAGAAATACCTAATTTGTCGACCGCACTCCATGTAACAAATGAATGGTTCGCTGCCATGTCCGGGTGATTTTGCCTGTGGAGTCTGAATGGTTTCTTCACCATGGTGTTATACCACATCACAGAAAACATGCAATTTGGTACATGTGAGTGCCACCACACAAGCTGAAACCATAAAAAGAACACCACCAGCATATAAATTTTACACCATACATAAGTGAATTAATCATCTCAATTTTGGACATTTACATGACAGCTCAATTGAAAAGGTGTTTTTCGATTTGGGGCCACTTCTCTTCCGATTTTCCTTTCATTCAGATAACCATAAAAAAATGCTACATTCTTATATCTTCTACAACAATTACCGGCAGTGCAAAAGTGAACAGGGGGATATCAAATCTGATGCGGAGCATCCTTCCATCATCCCCATGGACTCTACACCGACACATCCAACCCCACGACACTACAGGAATCAGACAGTTTGCCGTCTGGCAAGTACAGACGGCAAAGGCTGAAATACAGACGGCAAAGACTTTGTCGTCAGCTGCTGACGGCAAAGTGTGACGGCAAAGCCAAAGTCGGCAAAGAGTACTTTGCCGTCAGCTTTTTATCGGGCAGACGGCAAAGTCTTTGCCGTCAGCCAAACTATAACTTTGCCGTCAGCCGAAACAGTAACAGACGGCAAAGATCGTGTCCTTTGCCGTCAGTCAAATGTGCTCTTTGCTGTCAACCGGACTAAAGTACAGACGGCAAAGAAATTTTTTGTTTAAAAAAATAGTTGCACACACTACATTGTGCACGCATCATCAGCTAACAAAAATAGCTTCACGTGGCGCTGGCGAGTTGGCAGATCTTCACGCGGCGACGATGGCACTCCTGCACGCGGGCGAGGGCAACGGCGCCGGCCGGACGGACAAGGGATGCGGAGTCCGGCAGCTCGGGGACGGGCGGGTGCGGCGCCGGACGGACGGCGAGGGGCGCGGAGTCCGGCCGCTCGGGTCCGCTGGACGTGCGCGCGGTGACTCGGGGGCGTCGGACAGGCGAGCGGGCGGGCGCAGGCCAGGGGCGCCGGAGGGGCGAGCAGGCGGGCGCAGGGCAGCTGCGCGCGGCAGCTCGGGTAGCCGGACGGGCGGGCGCTGACCAGCTGCGCGGCAGCTCCGGGTCGCCGGACGGGCGGGTGGACGGGCGGGCGCTGGCCAGCGGCGCGCGGCAGCTCCGGGTCGCCGGACGGGCGGGTGGGCGGGCGGGCGCTGACCAGCGGCGCGTGGCTGCTCGAGGGCGCCGGACGGGCGGGCGGGTGCTGGCCACGGGCACGCTGCAGCTCGGAGTCGCCGGACGGGCGGGCGGGCACTGGCCGGTGGTGGTCGGCTGCTCGGGGGAGGAGAGAGGAGGGTGCTGCCGGCCGGTGAGCCTTTGCTCGGGAGAAGGAGAGAGAGGATCGAGGGAGTTCGTCCGTTCGGGGGAGATGGAGAGGATCGAGGCAGTTCAGGGGGAGATGGAGACAGGTGCGTGGGGGTGGGGACGGGTCGTGGGGGCGCGTGCGTGGTGTGCTCGTGGGTGGGTGAGGGCATGCGTGCGTCTAACGACCGCGGTGGGTGGGATGTGCGTTTTAGATCTTGCCACGTCAGCGATCCGCGTGATCGATCTGCGTGGTGTGTTTTCTCTTTGTCGTCTGTCTAATAAAATACAGACGGCAAATAGCCTATTTTGCCGTCTGTATTTTTTTGCAGACGGCAAAGCCTATTTTGCCGTCAGTATATTTTTAACAGACAACAATATTAGCTGTTTGCTGTCTGTATCTTTTTAGGCAGACGGCAAAATGAGCTGTTTGCCATCAGTATTTCTTTGCCGTCTGCAGCTGACGGCAAAATTTGTCTTTGCCATCTGGCCCGACGAAAAAATGACGGCAAAGACATCCACAGATGGCAAATTAGCTGATTTCTGTAGTGTCGCGAGGACCCATGACAAGAGCTAGAGCACGTGCTTTGGAAACCAAGGTGAATTCCTTCCTACTAGACTTGCATATGGACACGAATGGAACATGTTTACTACCTCACCAAAATATGCTATGCCTCCTTAGGTATGAAGAGGAACATCCCCAAGAAGCTCAGGAGTATCACCAAGGAGGAGGAGGACCACCCCCGAGGCCGTCCGAACCGAGAAGAAGGAGAATAGCAGCAGCACAGGGGGCTCCAGGCGACCCCGTGCGCACGGGCCCCCAGACCCCGTGCCCACGGACTACATAGGAACCTGGCGCTGGAGCACCCCGTGTGCATGGGCCTGTACCGTGCCCACGGGACCCCCGTGCGCACGGGCCCAACTTACCCTGTGCGTATGGGCCTCCCAGGATGGCCGGCTGAGATTGCATCTTCGGCTCCACTTCTTCTCCTTCGACCCCAAGGCTATATATTCCGTACCAAGGACCATGTTTAGGGTTAGCAAAGTTGTAGATGAGATCTTTGTGAGCTTTGCTCCATTACCTTCCCTCTTGGAGGATCAAGACCCCCTAGGGAAGAATCCTTGAGGATTTCAAGACCTCCATAAGGAGAAGACTACCTTCAAGCCCCCACTTCCTTTGGATTTAGGATGAACTTTGCCATTGTATCTTTCCTTTGATTGTGTTTGCGACTTGTGGATCTTGTGTTGTTACCCTAGTGGATGTGTAATCGGGAATTGTTGGAGTGATTGCCTCTTTGTGTTCTTGTTGTTCTTGTTGTTTCTCTCCTTTTTCCCCCTCCAAGTGTGAAAAGGTCCCTCGTAGGGTTCTACCCTACATCATCTTGGTATCATGAGCCACGTTGATTCACATCTTGGAGTCCCTACCTTCCACTTTCTAGCTTGATTTTGTTGTTTTTCGTCCTAATCCGAAAATCCCCACCAATAGCCCAAAAAAAATTTTCTTGCAATTTGTTGATCTTGTGAGATTTGGTTGTTTTGATCCACGAATTTGGTGTTTGGCAAGTGGATCTACCCCTCCACCATCATCCCCACCCTTCCACCGTTTGAATTTGGCCAAAAACTTGGGAATCACCATGAAATCAGATCAGTTCGTCCGCTCACAGAGGACCCCATGCACACGGGCCATCAGGACCCCGTGCACACGGGACCCCATGCACACGGGCCTCACTTACCATGTGCGCACGGATTATCCAGGAAGTTTCAGCCCTTTTCTGTTTTTCCTCATTTCGTTTCACCACCACCTCTCGTGTTCATCCGCACCATTGCACGTGTTTGTTTGAGTGTTCGGTCGCGATTTCTCTCGTGTCCTAAGGTGTTTCGGCTACTTAGGCGTGAATTGGTATCATCATCATCGCCACCAATCATCGACTCGGACAACACATCGGCTTCGACAAGATCATCTTTATCTCAACCGTAAGCAAGGACGGTAACCTCGATGACACCTTGTACTCCCTTGCCATTAACTTGATAGCTTCGAGCCCTTTTGTGTAGCTTACCCATCGAGACTAGCTTGTTGAGTATTGCCGGGCCACGCCTTAGTGCACCATTTAGCATTCCATCCATCCCGTGCGTTTACTACTTGTTACCTCGTTGTGTGGCTCGTATATCAAGCATCGTGGCATAGTTGAAAAAAAAGAGAGAAAAAGCTTTTAAGAAAAAGAGAAGAGAAGCAAAGAGCTTATAAGCAATAACATCGAGCCTCTTAGCATACGTGAATCATCTTGGTCATCACATACATAAGCATACTTGGGATAGTGAGACGAGTGATTTCTCTATTAGGTTGGTGCACTAGCGTATCTAGCCCATTAGTGCAATCGAGCTAGCGTCTCTCTAGTATCCGTACGACAAGAGCTTTTCCCGTGGTTCGACATCTTCGAGCTCACCCCTTGGTTATGCGGATCCCATTTATCTTCCGTGTGTGTGTTCCTCGTGTTATCTTTGGAGGTTGATCTATTTGTCTTACTTGCCATTTGTGAATCTTCTCAACTTTATCAACATCTTGACTAACATTTGCTTGAATTATTTCTGCCTTTCCTAACCAAGCTCCTCCATAGACCATTTACTTGTAGGTGTGAGAAACAATTCCCGGTACCAATTCCCCTATTGTAACATCACGTGGGATCGTACTTGTTACATCCACAATCTTCGAAAAAGGTAACTTTGGTTTTGTTCTCTTATTTTCCTACTCACCGCCACTTTCTTATGATGGATAGGCCAAGTTCCTCTACCAACCCACTCTTCATCGAGCAAGACAGCGACATGTCATCATTCGTCCCCAAGAGCCACCTCTTTGGTGCACAACGAGCGCTACATCGAGAGCAACAAGCAATGAACGACTGCATCGACAACCTCGCCACCGACTTGCGACTCTCCGAGCAACGTACACGAGACTACTTCGACAACAAGCTCGACGCGCACAAGCAAGAGAACGATGCAAGAATGGACGAGATCCGAGCTTTGTTGGTCAATGGGCCTCCTTCAACTTCTTCCTACTCAAGACGGAGCCACTCAAGTCGACACTCCGACGACACCTTCTCCGGCTCAAGTACACCGTCATCAAACACTCTTCGACGAGCCGCGCGTCAAGACCGTCATGCATCTCGCAACCCGCTACACGTCAAGCATTCACAAGAGCAAGTCGATGAGCAAGTTCCTCGTCCTCAATCAAACCAAGTCGCTTTTGCTCAAGCTCAAGAACGGCAACGACTATGGCGCCAAGAGGAAGAACGAGTGCGTCTACACCAAGAGGAACAAGACGCCAAGGCTCAACGTCTTCAACAACAACAACGAGAAGCACAAGCTCTTGAGGCGAAACGTTCCCTTCAAGAATCAAGTCGAGCTATGATAGAGGCAAAGGTGTCCCGTCTTTCGATGAGATGATGGAAATCGCTTTGGTGGAAGTCGACTTTGACGATCCGACTACGAACGTGCGAGGACGTCGCGCCTTAGCAATCGCTAAACCAACTCCGAGAGGTTATTGACCACGCCGGAGCACGATCAACCTGACCACGAGGGTCTGTTTCCTGCGAGCAAACGAAGAACAAGCAAGAAACTAAGATTGCAATCTGGATATTGCGAATATAAGATGAAAGCTTTATTGATCAAGGTGGGGTTCTGTGACGCCTTTGTCTGGTCGTTGAACACAAACGAAGTACGCGAAGTTGCAGCTATGGCAAACTTTTAATCTAAACAAAACCCAAAGTCTAAACGGTGCCCTAAGGGCTGTATATATGGAGGAAGAGAGGGGGAATTTCGTGGCCCTTGGTGGAGGGGTCCGAAATCAACCCTATCTCTTGTTTCCCCACACATACGGACTCTAAAAATAGCCTATACTTATGTATTTCGAAATTACATGGGCCTGGCCCAATAAAAAGGTGACGCAGCACCTATAATAGCCTCTGGACGAAATTTATGAAGTGGCATCTTGTATATTTCGTCCAAGGCTTCATGCACTCTTATGGTGGCTTCAAAGTCCTGAAATCATCACTTGTAACTCCGTTCTGGTTCCCCTTGCACATGGCATCATCTCCATGCTTGCTCTTGCTCCAATGTCCATCCTTCTCCAAGCTAGGCCCTTCATTTGTAAGTAAAACAAATGTATCCAATTTAGGCAGCATCATATTCTCATGAACATTAGAATCATTACCAAGAAACGAAAGTACCTGATAATTTAATTGGCGTGCGCGAGCTCTAGTAATTGGTCCAGTATATGTAGCAGTAGGGGTTGTGGGTGTAACAATGGTATTGATGTCCTCATCATCCTCCCCTTCTTGAAATGAAGTCATCCTCGACGGAAGCTCATTTTCCTCACCCAAATAAGGCTTCAAATCTGCAATGTTAAAACTGGGACTAACCCCAAAATCTGCAGGCAGCTCAAGTTTATATGCATTATCATTTATTTTCTCTAACACCTTAAAGGGACCATCAGCACGTGGCATTAGCTTTGATTTGCGCAAATTAGGAAATCTATCTTTACGCAAATGTAACCAAACAAGATCTCCAGGTGCAAACACAACATGTTTTCTACCCTTATCTCTAGCAAGTTTATATTTAGCATTCATACGCTCAATGTTTTCCTTAGTTAACTCATGCATTTTTAAAATCAATTCAAAACGTTCTTTAGCATCAAAATTAACCTTCTCCGAAGATGGAAGAGGCAACAAATCAATAGGTGCACGAGGTAGGAAACCATACACAATTTCAAAAGGGCACATCTTAGTAGTAGAATGCAATGAACGATTATAAGCAAATTCAATATGAGGCAAGCATTCTTCCCACATTTTCTTATTATTCTTCAAAACAGCCCTAAGCATAGTAGACAATGTTCTATTGACTACTTCAGTTTGTCCATCAGTTTGGGGGTGACAAGTAGTACTAAATAGCAGTTTAGTCCCCAACTTAGCCCATAAACATCTCCAAAAGTGGCTAAGAAATTTAGTATCACGATCTGAAACAATAGTATTTGGCACACCATGCAAGCGAATAATTTCACGAAAGAACAAATCAGCAACATTAACAGCATCATCGCTTTTATGACATGGTATAAAGTGTGCCATTTTCGAGAATCTATCCACGACAACAAATATGCTATCCCTCCCCTTCTTTGTTCGAGGTAAACCTAAAACAAAGTCCATAGATATATCCTCCCAAGGAACACTAGGTACAGGCAAAGGCATATATAAACCATGAGGATTGAGTCGTGACTTAGGTTTTTGACATGTAGTGCAGCGAGCAACAAAACGCTCAACATCCCGTCTCATCTTTGGCCAAAAGAAATGTGTAGCAAGTACGTCCTCCGTCTTCTTCACGCCAAAGTGTCCCATTAATCCTCCCCCATGCGCCTCCTGCAACAGCAAAAGACGAACGGAGCTAGCTGGAATGCATAGCTTGTTAGCACGAAACACAAATCCATCGTTAACGACAAACTTGTTCCACATTCTTCCTTCTTTACAATTCTGCATTACATCTTTAAAATCAGCATCATGCACATATTGATCTTTGATGGTCTCCAAACCAAATATTTTGAAGTCAAGTTGTGAAAGCATAGTATAGCGACGAGACAATGCATCAGCAATAACATTTTCTTTTCCCTTCTTGTGTTTAATGACATAAGGGAAAGTCTCAATGAATTCAACCCATTTAGCATGTCTACGATTCAGTTTAGCTTGACTTTTAATATGTTTCAAAGATTCATGATCAGAATGTATAACAAATTCTTTGGGCCATAAATAATGTTGCCATGTTTCTAAAGTCCGAACAAGAGCATATAATTCTTTATCATAAGTAGAATAATTCAGACTAGGCCCACTCAATTTTTCAGAAAAGTATGCAACAGGTTTGCCATCTTGTAATAACACACCTCCTAATCCAATTCCACTAGCATCACATTCAAGCTCAAAAGTCTTATTAAAATCAGGAAGTTGGAGTAAAGGAGCATGTGTCAACTTATCTTTCAATACCGAGAAGGCTTCTTCCTGTGCGGTACCCCACAGAAAAGGCACATCTTTCTTTGTAAGCTCATTGAGAGGTGCAGCAATGGTGCTGAAATTTCTCACAAAACGCCTATAGAATCCAGCGAGGCCAAGGAAACTCCTCACTTGTGTGACCGTTTTGGGCTGTGGCCAACTCTCAATAGCTTCAATTTTGGCTTTATCAACTTCAATTCCCTGTGGAGTAACAACATAGCCAAGAAAAGATACTCGGTCGGTGCAAAAGGTGCACTTTCCAAGGTTACCAAACAAACGTGCATCACGTAGAGCAATAAAAACAGCACGTAAATGTTCCAAATGTTCCTCCAAAGATTTGCTATAAATCAATATGTCATCAAAGTAAACTACCACAAATTGATAGAGGCAAAGGTGTCCCGTCTTTCGATGAGATGGTGGATTTCGCTTTGGTGGAAGTCGACTTTGACGATCCGACTACGAACGTGCGAGGACGTCGCGCCTTAGCAATCGCTAAACCAACTCCGAGAGGTTATTGACCACGCCGGAGCACGATCAACCTGACCACGAGGGTCTGTTTCCTGCGTGCAAACGAAGAACAAGCAAGAAACTAAGATTGCAATCTGGATATTGCGAATATAAGATGAAAGCTTTATTGATCAAGGTGGGGTTCTGTGACGCCTTTGTCTGGTCGTTGAACACAAACGAAGTACGCGAAGTTGCAGCTATGGCGAACTTTTAATCTAAACAAAACCCAAGTCTAAACGGTGCCCTAAGGGCTGTATATATGGAGGAAGAGGGGGGGGGGGGGAATTTCGTGGCCCTTGGTGGAGGGGTCCGAAATCAACCCTATCTCTTGTTTCCCCACACATACGGACTCTAAAAATAGCCTATACTTATGTATTTCGAAATTACATGGGCCTGGCCCAATAATAAGGTGACGCAGCACCTATAATAGCCTCTGGACGAAATTTATGAAGTGGCATCTTGTATATTTCGTCCAAGGCTTCATGCACTCTTATGGTGGCTTCAAAGTCCTGAAATCATCACTTGTAACTCCGTTCTGGTTCCCCTTGCGCATGGCATCATCTCCATGCTTGCTCTTGCTCCAATGTCCATCCTTCTCCAAGCTAGGCCCTTCATTTGTAAGCAAAACAAATGTATCCAATTTAGGCAGCATCATATTCTCATGAACATTAGAATCATTACCAAGAAACGAAAGTACCTGATAATTTAATTGGCGTGCGCGAGCTCTAGTAATTGGTCCAGTATATGTAGCAGTAGGGGCTGTGGGTGTAACAATGGTATTGATGTCCTCATCATCCTCCCCTTCTTGAAATGAAGTCGTCCTCGACGGAAGCTCATCTTCCTCGCCCAAATACGGCTTCAAATCTGCAATGTTAAAAGTGGGACTAACCCCAAAATCTGCAGGCAGCTCAAGTTTATATGCATTATCATTTACTTTCTCCAACACCTTAAAGGGACCAGCAGCACGTGGCATTAGCTTTGATTTGCGCAAATCAGGAAATCTATCCTTACGCAAATGTAACCAAACAAGATCTCCAGGTGCAAACACAACATGTTTTCTACCCTTATCTCCAGCAAGTTTATATTTAGCATTCATACGCTCAATGTTTTCCTTAGTTAACTCATGCATTTTTAAAATCAATTCAACACGTTCTTTAGCATCAAAATTAACCTTCTCCGAAGATGGAAGAGGCAACAAATCAATAGGTGCACGAGGTAGGAAACCATACACAACTTCAAAAGGGCACATCTTAGTAGTAGAATGCAATGAACGATTATAAGCAAATTCAATATGAGGCAAGCATTCCTCCCACATTTTCTTATTATTCTTCAAAACAGCCCTAAGCATAGTAGACAATGTTCTATTGACTACTTCAGTTTGTCCATCAGTTTGGGGGTGACAAGTAGTACTAAAAAGCAGTTTAGTCCCCAACTTAGCCCATAAACATCTTCAAAAGTGGCTAAGAAATTTAGTATCACGATCTGAAACAATAGTATTTGGCACACCATGCAAGCGAATAATTTCACGAAAGAACAAATCAGCAACATTAACAGCATCATCGCTTTTATGACATGGTATAAAGTGTGCCATTTTCGAGAATCTATCCACGACAACAAATATGCTATCCCTCCCCTTCTTTGTTCGAGGTAAACCTAAAACAAAGTCCATAGATATATCCTCCCAAGGAACACTAGGTACAGGCAAAGGCATATATAAACCATGAGGATTGAGTCGTGACTTAGCTTTTTGACATGTAGTGCAGCGAGCAACAAAACGCTCAACATCCCGTCTCATCTTTGGCCAAAAGAAATGTGTAGCAAGTACGTCCTCCGTCTTCTTCACGCCAAAGTGTCCCATTAATCCTCCCCCATGCGCCTCCTGCAACAGCAAAAGACGAACGGAGCTAGCTGGAATGCATAGCTTGTTAGCACGAAACACAAATCCATCGTTAACGACAAACTTGTTCCACATTCTTCCTTCTTTACAATTCTGCATTACATCTTTAAAATCAGCATCATGCACATATTGATCTTTGATGGTCTCCAAACCAAATATTTTGAAGTCAAGTTGTGAAAGCATAGTATAGCGACGAGACAATGCATCAGCAATAACATTTTCTTTTCCCTTCTTGTGTTTAATGACATAAGGGAAAGTCTCAATGAATTCAACCCATTTAGCATGTCTACGATTCAGTTTAGCTTGACTTTTAATATGTTTCAAAGATTCATGATCAGAATGTATAACAAATTCTTTGGGCCATAAATAATGTTGCCATGTTTCTAAAGTCCGAACAAGAGCATATAATTCTTTATCATAAGTAGAATAATTCAGACTAGGCCCACTCAATTTTTCAGAAAAGTATGCAACAGGTTTGTCATCTTGTAATAACACACCTCCTAATCCAATTCCACTAGCATCACATTCAAGCTCAAAAGTCTTATTAAAATCAGGAAGTTGGAGTAAAGGAGCATGTGTCAACTTATCTTTCAATACCGAGAAGGCTTCTTCCTGTGCGGTACCCCATAGAAAAGGCACATCTTTCTTTGTAAGCTCATTGAGAGGTGCAGCAATGGTGCTGAAATCTCTCACAAAACGCCTATAGAATCCAGCGAGGCCAAGGAAACTCCTCACTTGTGTGACCGTTTTGGGCTGTGGCCAACTCTCAATAGCTTCAATTTTGGCTTTATCAACTTCAATTCCCTGTGGAGTAACAACATAGCCAAGAAAAGATACTCGGTCGGTGCAAAAGGTGCACTTTCCAAGGTTACCAAACAAACGTGCATCACGTAGAGCAATAAAAACAGCACGTAAATGTTCCAAATGTTCCTCCAAAGATTTGCTATAAATCAATATGTCATCAAAGTAAACTACCACAAATCGGCCAATGAAAGCACGTAAAACTTCGTTCATTAACCTCATGAAAGTACTAGGTGCATTAGTTAACCCAAAAGGCATGACTAACCACTCATATAATCCAAACTTAGTTTTAAATGCTGTTTTCCATTCATCTCCCAATTTCATACGAATTTGATGGTATCCACTACGCAAATCAACTTTGGAGAATATTGTAGAGCCACTCAATTCATCAAGCATATCATCTAGCCTAGGAATAGGATGACGATAACGAATAGTAATATTATTAATGCCTCTACAATCAACGCACATACGCGACGTACCATCCTTTTTCGGCACTAAAATGATAGGAACAGCACAAGGACTAAGGGATTCACGTATATAACCTTTGTCGAGCAGTTCTTGTACTTGACGCATAATCTCCTTCGTCTCCTCTGGATTGGTACGGTATGGTGCACGGTTGGGTAATGATGCACCGGGAATTAAGTCAATTTGATGCTCAATCCCGCGAATAGGTGGTAATCCCGGTGGCACGTCTTGTGGAAAGACGTCAGCGAACTCCTGCAAAATGTTAGTGACAGCAGGAGGCAAAGAGGAAGGCACGTCCTCGAATGAAAATAATGCCTCTTTGCACACAAAAGCATAGCAAACAGATTTGCTAAAATCTAGATCATCAATATCAGATTTGGTAGCAAGTAAAAATAAGATAGCCAGAAAATTTTTCGAAAAATGCGTTTTCGAAAAATTTTGGGCCTAAACGGAGCGTGGTTTCCAGACTCTTTTTTTATTTTTCGAAACCTACTCCGGCAAGGAAACACGAATCGGAAACTAGATGGATCCCGAAAACAAACCTAATAAGCAAGGAACTCGGATTGGTGGTGGATATATGGTTGTGGTATATGGCAGCGGTGGTGGTAGCGGTGGTAGTATATGGATATGGATCGGTGGTGGTATATGGACACGGATTGGTGGTGGTATATGGATACGGATTCGGAGTGGTGGTGGTAGATGGCAGGGGCGATGATGATGGTGCGGCGGCGGCGTGACAACTTATGACCAGAACTCGAAACTCTAAAAGACTAGACTCTAAGACCAGCAACTAGACCGACGATGCAACCGCAAATTCAACAAAGCAAAACCCTAAAAAGATTATGCAAAAGCTCAGATTGGTTCGGATATGATGAACTAACCCTAATTTTTTTTTATGGCTTTTTCGTGGACTATAGGTATGAAGAACAGACTCGATCTAAACTACGAAAAACTGGAAAATCTCACCGAGCAACCTGGAAATCTGATACCACTTGATAGAGGCAAAGGTGTCCCGTCTTTCGATGAGATGGTGGATTTCGCTTTGGTGGAAGTCGACTTTGACGATCCGACTACGAACGTGCGAGGACGTCGCGCCTTAGCAATCGCTAAACCAACTCCGAGATGTTATTGACCACGCCGGAGCACGATCAACCTGACCACGAGGGTCTGTTTCCTGCGTGCAAACGAAGAACAAGCAAGAAACTAAGATTGCAATCTGGATATTGCGAATATAAGATGAAAGCTTTATTGATCAAGGTGGGGTTCTGTGACGCCTTTGTCTGGTCGTTGAACACAAACGAAGTACGCGAAGTTGCAGCTATGGCGAACTTTTAATCTAAACAAAACCCAAGTCTAAACGGTGCCCTAAGGGCTGTATATATGGAGGAAGAGGGGGGGGGGAATTTCGTGGCCCTTGGTGGAGGGGTCCGAAATCAACCCTATCTCTTGTTTCCCCACACATACGGACTCTAAAAATAGCCTATACTTATGTATTTCGAAATTACATGGGCCTGGCCCAATAATAAGGTGACGCAGCACCTATAATAGCCTCTGGACGAAATTTATGAAGTGGCATCTTGTATATTTCGTCCAAGGCTTCATGCACTCTTATGGTGGCTTCAAAGTCCTGAAATCATCACTTGTAACTCCGTTCTGGTTCCCCTTGCGCATGGCATCATCTCCATGCTTGCTCTCGCTCCAATGTCCATCCTTCTCCAAGCTAGGCCCTTCATTTGTAAGCAAAACAAATGTATCCAATTTAGGCAGCATCATATTCTCATGAACATTAGAATCATTACTAAGAAACGAAAGTACCTGATAATTTAATTGGCGTGCGCGAGCTCTAGTAATTGGTCCAGTATATGTAGCAGTAGGGGCTGTGGGTGTAACAATGGTATTGATGTCCTCATCACAAATCGTCCAATGAAAGCACGTAAAACTTCGTTCATTAACCTCATGAAACTACTAGGTGCATTAGTTAACCCAAAAGGCATGACTAACCACTCATATAATCCAAACTTAGTTTTAAATGCTGTTTTCCATTCATCTCCCAATTTCATACGAATTTGATGGTATCCACTACGCAAATCAACTTTGGAGAATATTGTAGAGCCACTCAATTCATCAAGCATATCATCTAGCCTAGGAATAGGATGACGATAACGAATAGTAATATTATTAATGCCTCTACAATCAACGCACATACGCGACGTACCATCCTTTTTCGGCACTAAAATGATAGGAACAACACAAGGACTAAGGGATTCGCGTATATAACCTTTGTCGAGCAGTTCTTGTACTTGACGCATAATCTCCTTCGTCTCCTCTGGATTGGTACGGTATGGTGCACGGTTGGGTAATGATGCACTGGGAATTAAGTCAATTTGATGCTCAATCCCACGAATAGGTGGTAATCCCGGTGGCACGTCTTGTGGAAAGACGTCAGCGAACTCCTGCAAAATGTTAGTGACAGCAGGAGGCAAAGAGGAAGGCACGTCCTCGAATGAAAATAATGCCTCTTTGCACACAAAAGCATAGCAAACAGATTTGCTAAAATCTAGATCATCAATATCAGATTTGGTGGCAAACAAACATGCACTTTTCAATTTAATTTCAGAAGCAACACTAGATTGTTTATTATTATTAGGCTGCATTTGTTGCTCAAATTCTTTTGCCACAATCTGATTTTCACTCTTAGTTTTCTCCTGTTTTGCTTTATTAGCTCTATTAAGATCATCTTTCAAAATGGAATCAGGAGTCATAGGAAGCAAAGTAATATTTTTATCCTTATGAACAAGAGTATACTGATTGTTTCTACCATGGTGAATAGAATTTTTATCAAATTGCCATGGTCTACCAAGTAATAAGGAACATGCTTGCATAGGTACCACATCACAATCAACATAATCAGCATATGTAGAGATACTAAAATGCACACGAACAGTACGTGTTACCTTAACCTTGCCGCTGTTGTTGAACCATTGGATGTAGTAAGGATGTGGATGTGGTCTTGTGGTGAGAGATAGCTTCTCCACCATCTCCATGCTAGCCAAGTTGTTGCAACTCCCTCCATCTATGATCACGCGAACAGAACGTTCCTTCACAACTCCCTTTGTATGGAACAAATTATGCCTCTGATTTTGCTCAGCTTGTGTAACCTGCACACTCAAAACACGTTGAGCAACTAAACATTCATACCTGTCAGCATCTTCAGGAGCCATGTATTGCGTCTCATGATCAGAATCTTCTCCACCGTGTTCGTCACGTGTAATAAGAGCCAAAGTCTCCTCAACAATACCACATCTAATCATGCCAGTTTGTAATTCCTGATAATATTCTTCTACAGAATTTTTTCCTTGTCTTAAGCGCTGTAATTTTTGAAGCAATTCACGTTGATAATATGGTGGAACCCAACGAGTACGCATAGCAGTTTTCAAAGCAGCCCAAGTAGCGGGAATAGGATATAATCTACAATGTTCAGACCACCATACACATGCAAAACTAGTGAAAGCACAAACAGCAGCAGCAACCCGTCTATCCTCGGGATATTGTAAACATGTAAAACGTTGTTCAGTTTCTAACTCCCAAGTAAGATATATATCAGGAACATATCTACCCTCAAATGGTGGAATATTCAATTTCAGTTTAGGAATATGGACATCATCTCGTACCTGAGGTGGTGGTGCAGGCCTACCATTACGAATATATACCTGAGGTCGACCTGGTGGTGGTGGTGCTGGTGGCTGCACGTAGTGCTGATTTTGATCAACCTCATCCTCATAATCGCCCACATACTCATCATCCTCCTGGGTACCAGCAGCAGCAGTAGCAGGGGCCAAAGAAGCATCAACAACATGAACAGCAGCACCAGAAGTTTGGCCATCCTCAATAGGAACACGCTTCGCTCGTCCATACTGATTCGAAAGGATGCGTTGTTGTTGTTGTTGTCGTTGGAGAGGTGCGTTAGGTGCAGCGGGTGGTGGTGGTGGAAGACGCGCGAGCAATTCATTAAACTTGTTATCGAGCTTTGTTTCGAACGTCTTCTCCATGCCATCTATCTTCTCCATGGCCTCTTCAAATCTGTTTAGCACATCTTGCACCTGTCCACTCATCATTTGCTGAAATTTATCATGCAAATCCTTATTCGTCATGTTCTCCCAGTCAGTCTCGTCGGCTTGTGATCCTGGCATGGTTAGCAGCAATAGAAACACACAAGAATATGATCCTACAGACTACTAACAAGAGGTGGTGGTGGGTGTCACAAATCCGTCAAGCAAATCTCAAATTCTTACCAGTTCTTACCCAGCAGCAGGCGGTGATCGGCAACCGTTGTAGTCAAAAACTCTCAAAGTTTGGATAGAGCGATTACCAGGGAGAGTCAAACGCACGACATAGATGTATGTGGAGCTGGGAAGGCTTATAATATGGTAGCAAAAAGGGTCAGCAATAATCAATTCAGAGATGCAAAGTTGAATAAACGCTCAACGACGGTACTGTGCTGGTCCTAGGCTAGACTGTGTTAGAGACGCGAGCCTAGAACACTAACAAAATCACGGCGCTGCACGTAAACAAGGGAAAAGCACACTCTGGTTTTTTTTTTCGCTCTTTTTTTTTTTGCGCTCTTTTTTTTTTGGGCTGCTCTTTTTTTTTTTTTTTTGCGAAAAATCACTATAATGGCGAGTGTCTCAAAACTCTTCCTAGGTCAAACTGACAGGATCGGCACGAAATTTTTTCGACCAATTTTTTTTTTTTCGTTTTTTCGACTGCCCGGACCCAAAAACTGGAAACGGGTCAAAAAAAACTTCCTATAATGGCACCTGTCTCAAAACACTCAGAAACACCTAAAAATAAGATAGGCAGAAAATTTTTCGAAAAATGCGTTTTCGAAAAATTTTGGGCCTAAACGGAGCGTGGTTTCCATTTTTTTTTCCGAAACCTACTCCGGCAAGGAAACACGAATCGGAAACTCGGATTGGTGGTGGATATATGGTTGTGGTATATGGCAGCGGTGGTGGTAGCGGTGGTAGTATATGGATATGGATCGGTGGTGGTATATGGACACGGATTGGTGGTGGTATATGGATACGGATTCGGAGTGGTGGTGGTAGATGGCAGGGGCGATGATGATGGTGCGGCGGCGGCGTGACAACTTATGACCAGAACTCGAAACTCTAAAAGACTAGACTCTAAGACCAGCAACTAGACCGACGATGCAACCGCAAATTCAACAAAGCAAAACCCTAAAAAGATTATGCAAAGGCTCAGATTGGTTCGGATATGATGAACTAACCCTAATTTTTTTTTGTGGCTTTTTCGTGGACTATAGGTATGAAGAACAGACTCGATCTAAACTACGAAAAACTAGAAAATCTCACCGAGCAACCTGGAAATCTGATACCACTTGATAGAGGCAAAGGTGTCCCGTCTTTCGATGAGATGATGGAAATCGCTTTGGTGGAAGTCGACTTTGACGATCCGACTACGAACGTGCGAGGACGTCGCGCCTTAGCAATCGCTAAACCAACTCCGAGAGGTTATTGACCACGCCGGAGCACGATCAACCTGACCACGAGGGTCTGTTTCCTGCGAGCAAACGAAGAACAAGCAAGAAACTAAGATTGCAATCTGGATATTGCGAATATAAGATGAAAGCTTTATTGATCAAGGTGTGGTTCTGTGACGCCTTTGTCTGGTCGTTGAACACAAACGAAGTACGCGAAGTTGCACCTATGGCGAACTTTTAATCTAAACAAAACCCAAAGTCTAAACGGTGCCCTAAGGGCTGTATATATGGAGGAAGAGAGGGGGAATTTCGTGGCCCTTGGTGGAGGGGTCCGAAATCAACCCTATCTCTTGTTTCCCCACACATACGGACTCTAAAAATAGCCTATACTTATGTATTTCGAAATTACATGGGCCTGGCCCAATAAAAAGGTGACGCAGCACCTATAATAGCCTCTAGACGAAATTTATGAAGTGGCATCTTGTATATTTCGTCCAAGGCTTCATGCATTCTTATGGTGGCTTCAAAGTCCTGAAATCATCACTTGTAACTCCGTTCTGGTTCCCCTTGCGCATGGCATCATCTCCATGCTTGCTCTTGCTCCAATGTCCATCCTTCTCCAAGCCAGGCCCTTCATTTGTAAGCAAAACAAATGTATCCAATTTAGGCAGCATCATATTCTCATGAACATTAGAATCATTACCAAGAAACGAAAGTACCTGATAATTTAATTGGCGTGCGCGAGCTCTAGTAATTGGTCCAGTATATGTAGCAGTAGGGGCTGTGGGTGTAACAATGGTATTGATGTCCTCATCAAGCTATCGCCAACCGCAATCGCGAACGGCGAAATCAAGAGGAAGCCCTTCGAGAAGAAATCCAAGAGAGGAACCACCAACCACGTGCGCACCGTCAAGTCCCTCAAGTTCCTCCACAAGCTCATCAAGCTCCACCTCAACCTCAAGTCCAACAAGAGCAAGTTGATCACGGACTTCATCCACGCCAAGAGCAATATGAGGATGATTACCCTCCACGTCAAGGGCGTCATCATCACCATTGCCAACAACACAATGAAGAGTAGCGCTATGGAAAGCTCAAATTCACAATGCCCAAGTTCAATGGAAGCAATGATCCAGAAGATTACCTCTCATGGGCATTGAAGGTGGACAAAATCTTTCGTTTGCACAACTATGAGGAAGAGAAGAAGATCGCAATGGCATCACTTGAGTTCCAAGACTATGTGCTCATATGGTGGGAACAAGTCCTTGAGCGCCGAGAAGCAAGAGGTGACCCTCCAATCACCACTTGGGCTCAAATGAAGGATGTCATGCGAGCACGATTTGTACCCACCTACTACGACCGCGATCTCTTCAAGAAGCTACAACTCCTCAAGCAAGGTACAAAGAGTGTTGAAGAATACTACAAGGAGATGGAGATAGCCATGATTCGAGCCAATGTCAAGGAAGATGATGAGCAAACAATGGCACGATTCTTGAATGGACTCAATCATGCAATCAAGAAGATCGCCGACTTCCAACCCTACTCCAACCTCACCGAGCTCGTGCATCAAGTGACCAAGGCGGAACGTCAACTGCAAGATGACTTCAAGTACGCCAAGTACTCACCCAAGACATACGACTTCTCCAACAATCAACCTTCAACAACTCCTCCAACATCTACATCAACCAAGCCTTCTCCAAGCAACGACGACAAGCCAAGCTACAAGAAACCTTCGTCAAGTTCAAGTCATCTTCCTCCTACTACAAGCAACTTCAAGCCGTGTGCTTCTTCATCTACTCCGACCGATGAGACCGTCAAGACGAGCTCCTTCAAGTTTTTCACTTGCGGCGGCCGAGGCCACAAGTCCTATGAATGCACAAACAAGCGCACCATGATCCTCAATGACGATGGCACCTACGACTCAATGAGTGAAGATGAAATGGAAGCTCTTGAGCAAGTGGCCATGCACCGGCGAGTGAACGAGGATGAAGATGATAGAGTCTTTTGTGATGAAGATTCGAGCCCTGCTGAGGGAGTCCTGGACTAGGGGGTGTTCGGATAGCCGGACTATCATCATCGGCCGGACTCCAAGACTATGAAGATACAAGATTGAAGACTTCGTCCCGTGTCCGGATGGGACTTTCGTTGGCGTGGAAGGCAAGCTTGGCAATACGGATATGTAGATCTCCTACCATTGTAACCGACTCTGTGTAACCCTAGCCCTCTCCGGTGTCTATATAAACCGGAGGGTTTTAGTCTGTAGGACGAACAACCATTACAACAATCATACCATAGGCTAGCTTCTAGGGTTTACCCTCCTTGATCTCGTGGTAGATCCACTCTTGTACTACCCATATCATCAATATTAATCAAGCAGGAGTAGGGTTTTACCTCCATCGAGAGGGCCCGAACCTGGGTAAAAACATCGTGCCCCTTGTCTCCTGTTACCATCCGCCTAGACGCACAGTTCGGGACCCCCTACCCGAGATCCGCCGGTTTTGACACCGACATTGGTGCTTTAATTGAGAGTTCCTCTGTGCCGTCACGATCAGGAAGGATGCCTCTTCCCGTCTTTGAAGACGGTACCATCGCCAAAGGAGCCTTGGCCGCCGGCCAAACTATCCGGCTAGGTGGTTTTCTCATGGCCGCCTGTTCGGCCACCGCTTCGACGATGACCTCTCGGGTCATCAAAAGCAATCTTCATGTCAACTCAGAATTTGCCGAGCAGCTGGATCCAATGGAGCTCTCGTCCGTAAAAGAGCTCTTGGATCGCATCGCCGCCCTAGGAGTCTCTACAGACTACAATCAGATTGGGCTTAAAACCGATCTGAGCGAGATTAACTCTCCCCAGGTTACCCACCACGTTGCGGTGGTAGAGGAACAACGCGGCGACTCTTCTTCTGTATTAAAAACTAGTTATGTCCGGACTCCCGAACCCTCCATGCCGGATTCCTGCGGAGGGACGGACGTCGATCAAGCACTGAACCTAAAGTCAGGCAGCGGACCAGACCCGTTGGACAACGTCCAGCAATCCAAGCTTCCAAATTCGGAAACTTTTTGGCCCTTGACCCTCGAGATGGGCAGGGTTCTGGACTCAATTCCACCCACCCACCCAAACATATGCGACCTATCTAAAATCCGGCAAGAGCCCGCTGAAACAGTACATCATTACTGGGCCAGATTCCTCCTGGTTATGGACAGCATAAAAGACTGCCGTGAGGAAAACGCAATTTCTATTTTCTGCAATAACTGCATGGACAAGGGAATCTTGAACACCGTAAGTCGTCGTGAAATTACACGCTTCGCCGACCTGGCGTCCATAGTACAAAAGTACTGTGCGATGGAGAGTTTCCGGAAAACCGAAACTAAGTTTTGGGACAATCCGGCTTCGAATACAACCCTAGTCCGAAACAAAAGGGTGCATCAAGCTCAGGCACCCGGTACAAAAACAAAAAAGCAAAAACCCCATAAAGGGCACGGAACCGTACTGGAGGGATGGCTCAGTGGACCCTGTAAAATTAACAGTACAGAAGGCGCCACTCCAACACATAGCCTTCGAGCATGTTGGATACTGCGGCAGGTGGCCAAAAGTGGCGAAGAGCTTCTAGCCCCGGAGAACCACTCCAACAGTACCAGTACGGTGTCAACAGTCTTCGAGACTTTTGCATCAAATAATATGCGGAAACGAACAATCCGCAGCCTCGCCGAAGTCTACCAAGTAGCAACAACAAATCCATGGAGCGACACGGCTATCACCTTCAACGCCAGCGACGAACCTAAATTCCGACCTGCTCGAGCACCAGCCGCATTGGTCCTCAGCCCAATAGTGGACGGCTTTCGTCTTACCAAAGTGCTCATGGACGGCGGCAGCGGATTACAGCTCATCTACGAGGAAACCCTTCGAAAAATGGAAATAGACTGGAGCCGTATTGAGCGAAGCAGCACAACCTTTAGAGGGATAATCCCTAGCCGGGAAGCACGCTGCACAGGAAAAATCACACTTGGTGTGGTGTTCGGCTCGCCGGACAATTACAGGTCCGAGGAGGTCACGTTCCAAGTGGCCCCGTTCAGCAGCGGATATCACGCTTTATTAGGACAAGAGGCATTCACAATTTTCCAAGCCATACCCCATTACGGGTACATGAAGCTTAAAATACCCGGGCCCAATGGAACCATCACCCTTGCCAGTGATCCGGACATAGCACTCCGCGCCGAAAACAAGACAGCCGCATTAGCCCTAGAGGCACTATCCGAAGCCCTAGCGGCGGAGGAACTCACTGCGCTGCGCTCTACGGTGAACAGAGATGATGTGATACTCGATAAGAGATCCAAGTCCACCTCTTTTAAACCAGCGGACGAAATAGTTAAATTCCAGGTCCATCCAACGGACCCAACAAAGACGGCCTCCATTGGGGCACAGTTAAACCCCGATGTAGACACCGCACTACGAGAATTCCTTCGGGAGAATTGGGACATCTTTGCCTGGCACCCTTCAGATATGCCAGGAATCCCACGCAGATTGGCAGAACACAGCCTAAACATCCTAAAAGGATTCAAGCCAGTCAAACAGGCTCTTCGGCGATTTTCCGAACCCAAAAGACAAGCAATGGGAGAGGAGCTAGCCAAATTACTGGAAGCCGGATTCATCAGAGACATCAAACATTCGGACTGGCTAGCAAACCTAGTGATGGTACCAAAGAAGGACAAATCCTGGCGCCTATGTGTCGATTTTAAAGACCTCAACAAGGCTTGCCCAAAGGATCCTTTCCCCCTTCCGCGCATCGATCAAATAATCGATGCTACTGCAGGGCACGATTCATTGTGCTTCCTCGACGCTTACTCCGGCTACCATCAAATCAAGATGGCGGAGGCAGACCAAGCCGCAACGACATTCATTACTCCATACGGACCATTCTGCTTAACCACGATGCCCTTCGGACTCAAAAACGCCGGCGCAACATATCAGCGCATGATTCAGACATGTCTGGCTACCCAGATCGGCAAAACAGTAGAGGCATACGTAGACGACGTGGTAGTCAAAACCAAACACGTCGAAACTCTAGTAGACGATTTGAGGCTCACATTCGACAACCTCCGAGCATATGACATTAAGCTGAACCCGGAAAAATGCGTTTTTGGCGTACCAGCCGGAAAGCTCCTGGGCTTCATTGTATCCGGTAGAGGAATTGAAGCAAACCCAGCCAAGATCCGAGCTTTGCCACAGCTGGATATTCCAAAAGACCTCAAACAAATACAAAAATAGACTGGATGCGTGGCGGCTCTAAGCCGCTTCATCTCTCGTTTGGGAGAAAAGGCATTGCCCCTCTATCGCCTCCTCAAGCGCACCGAACACTTCGAGTGGACGGATGCTGCCACTGCCGGACTCGAAGAAATAAAGGCCATATTGGCAACAAATCCGGTCCTGGCTGCGCCTAACCAGGGCGAACCAATGTTGTTATATATCGCGGCAACACATCAAGTAGTAAGCGCGGTGCTCGTCGTCGAACGAGAAACAGAAGGGCATAAATTCCCTCTTCAAAAACCAGTGTACTACGTATCCACTGTCTTAACTCCCTGCAAGTCCCGGTACCCGCATTATCAAAAGATAGCATACGCGGTGTTCATGGCATCCCGGAAGCTGCGACACTACTTTCAAGAGTGTTCGATAACAGTGGCCTCCGAAGTACCCCTCAATGACATCATAAACAACCGCGACGCGACGGGCAGGATTGCAAAATGGGCCATTGAGCTCTTACCATTTGACATAACCTACAAACCACGGCGAGCTATAAAGTCGCAAGTCCTGGCTGACTTCGTCGCTGAATGGACTGAAGCCGAACTCCCTAAAGAGTATGGCGCATACTCCAATTGGATCATGCATTTCGACGGCTCCAAAATGGGCTGGCGTCGTTTTGACGTCCCCAACCGGAGACACAGTCCAATACGTACTTCAAATAATGTACATAGACTCCAACAACGCAGCCGAATACGAGGCCCTTCTGCATGGTCTCCGGATGGCAATCTCCATGGGCATTCAACGCCTCGAGGTACGCGGGGATTCAAACCTCACAATATCACAAGTAAATGGAGACTTTGATGCCAAAGATCCGAAAATGGCAGCCTACCGTAACGCCGTCTTAAAAATGTCAGCTCGGTTCGAAGGACTCGAATTCCACCATGTAGCCCGGGATAATAACCAGGCAGCCGACGTGTTGGCACGCATCGGCGCAAAACGCGACGCCGCCCCTCCAAACATCTTCCTAGAGCGGCTCTTTAAGCCATCTGTAGTATGGGAAGAGGAGTCCGGAAACAACAATCCGGAACAAACCGCACCGCCCAACACCGAACATTCTGACACAACCGGTGGCTCAGCCAATGACATAACATCTCCCGCACACAAAATAATGGCAGTCATTGCCCCGTGGACGGAACCATTCTTAGCCTACTTAATTAGGCAGGAACTTCCCGAAGACCAAAATGAGGCCCGCTGCATAGTTCGGCGATCTAAAGCCTACAAGGTCCATGAGGGGGAACTTTATAAAAAAAGTGCAACCGGAGTCCTTCAAAGGTGTATCTCCGAAGAGGAAGGGCGAAATCTTCTCGCTGAAATTCACGCCGGACTAGGCGGACACCACGCTGCAGCCCGGGCCCTCGTAGGTAAGGCCTTCCGTACAGGATTTTATTGGCCGACGGCCCGGGCAGATGCTCAGGACTTAGTCCAACGATGCGTCGGTTGCCAGCTCTTTGCTAATCAGAGCCACATGCCACCCACCGCCTTCAAAACTATACCCATCACCTGGCCGTTTGCGGTCTGGGGGCTTGACATGGTCGGACCCCTTAAAGGGGGAACCCACAAGCAAAAATACCTATTGGTCACGGTGGACAAATTCACCAAATGGATAGAGGCCAAGCCAATTAAAACGGCCGAATCCGGACCTGTGATAGACTTCATATCCGGCGTAGTACACCGTTACGGTGTCCCCCACAGCATCATCACCGATAACGGCACGAACTTCACTGCCGACGAGGTTAAACTCTGGTGCAAAAATATGGGCATTAAGCTCGACTACGCTTCAGTCTATCACCCTCAAACCAACGGTCAAGTTGAACATGCAAATGGTCTAATCATGAGCAGCATCAAACCCAGATTAGTGCGGTCCCTTACGGAATCTAACGCGCACTGGGTAGAGGAGCTCGACTCCGTACTCTGTGGGCTGCGGACCACGCCAAACCGTACTACCGGGTTCACACCATTCTTTATGGTATACGGTGCAGAGGCAGTTTTGCCCCGCGACATAATTCATGACTCAACTCGAGTGCGCATGTATGAAGAAAGAGAAGCCGAGTTGGATCGGCAGGACAGCTTGGACACATTAGAGGAGGAGCGCGACGTGGCAAAGGCTCGTTCTACATTTTATCAGCAGCAGGCTCGAAGATATCAAAGCAGCGAAGTACGGGCTAAAACTTACAATGTTGGCGAACTAGTTCTACGCCTGCCGGGCAAGAAAAAGGACAAACTCAAGCCCAAATGGGAAGGTCCCTTCATCATCGACCAAGTTCTGACCGGCGGAGCATACCGTCTGCGAAACGCATCGGACAACCGACTCGAGCCGAACCCATGGAACGCAGCCCGCCTCCGAAGATTCTACGCCTAGCGCCGGACTCAGAGTTCGTCTCCTTCCCCCGTCCACATTTTTACACTTCAGCTGTCTTTTGTTTCTCTCTTTTCTACCACCTTTTTCATAAAAGCCCTTGAGGGCCGATTTGCGCATTGTTCGCACACACTTGATGTGCTACCCGCACTCATTATACGTGGGGGCTTCTTTAACAAAAGCTTACTTATACGGGCTTTATGCCCAACACATGTGTCAAACTTCCGCATGTACCTTTTATTCACCATTATATGCATCGATATGACTTAAGTTTTGGCCAAGCTGGGTTGCCTGGCTCCTGTGCTTACCCCTACATTCCCGATTGTTTGGCTAGGAGGTAAAGGGAGCACCTCTGCGATTGCTACTGCTGGGTCAGCCGGATGTGTACCTCAGACTGGGTGAAGCCGAAAGCTAGCGTTCTTAAGGGAATATTCGGTCGGTGACTTGAAAGATGATTTTTTACCTATTCATTTATCTGCCCCCAGATGTTTTCCTACTCTTTTCGCAGTCCGGACATGCACTTTAGGGCATGCCTCCCAAGGAAAGGAACCCTTAAAGGAACTATTCTCCCTGGAAGATGTATCTTACTAACCATGTAATATAACATAACTACTTGGGCACTTGTCTAATAAAGCAATAATGACCCCTACGCCTGGTCTCCATGCATGCCCCGGTTTTTTCATAACTGAGAAGGTATTCGGACACACTCCAGACTCTAGGGTCCCGATGTTGAAGCGAAAAGGTCGGCAAAGACAAAAGATCTACAATCCGGCTAGAAGGCATTTTACATGTCATTTTAAATACATCGTCAAATCGACTGACTGTACTCCTCCTCAATCCCGTCTAACAGGCTGTCTAATTTACAGTCCCCTTGGGAATTCTTAGCGGCCAACTCTACTTGGCCGTACACTAAGCTCACAGGGATCTCCTTCCCATTGGGCCCCACAGGTCCGACCTCGGCCATGTGGTTTGGATCCGCCTTCTTGAACCGCGTCTTCACCATGGCCCCGGCCTCCCTGGCACCTTGACGGCAGGCCGATATCTTCCATAAACGGAAGCGCTGACGTGCTCCCTGAAGCTTCTCCGCAAGCTCTCCAAGGCCCTCGGGTAGGGAGAAGGACGGCCATAAGGCCTGGACGACGCCACTGATCGCCTGCCGAACACGTTCGAGCAGTTGCACTAGCTCGGGAAGTTGGTCACCCGTTGAACCGGGCATTTCCTCCGCAGGGCGACCTGTGAGCACACCTACAGACATATTTCTGTCAATTGACTTCCTCGCCGAACTCTTCTTTTCAAAAGAGTTTGCTCAAGCACTTACTATAGATGCCGCGATGAAGCCGCTGATTCTCCTTCACGGAGCCAGACAGCTGGGCCCGAACACCTTTTAGCTCTTCTCCAAGCTGGGTGTGGGCATCTTGGAGTTTGTTCCTCTCCTGCTGCACCTTCATAAGCACCCTCTCGCCGGCTTTCAGCTGGCGCAGTAGCTGTTGCTTGTCCGGATTAAGTCCGGCAACATCTGCAATATCATTGTCAGACTTATACGCATGCCACACACCGCTTATCTTTTTGAAATAATGTGTTACCAAAGGGGGTCTCTGTGTCTCCTCCTGCGGCAGCTAGTGCGGCCTCAAGTTGGGCTTTGCACTCTTGTAGCTCCTGGGACAATTGGGTATTCTTCTCCGTCAGATCCTGCATATTAAATGAGCCTTAAATTAGTTATTTTAACCACTTTAAGTCTCGGGGGCTACTGGCATATACAACTATTAAAATCTCTTACCCGTATGTCTTTTACATACTGCTCCGTGGCTCTGGTTAAACCATCTTGAGCGGCACGGAGGTGCGCGTCTCCCGCTTAAAGGCATTCAACGCCTCTGGGGAGAAACACGCGTCACACAATACTGTCCGGCGGCGCCTATGATTCATGGCGCTCTCCACCTCAGACCTGGTGGCGGACAGCCCATCGGCATCCTCCGTTGGAGGAGTACCCGGCTCGCGCCTTGCGCTCGCCTCCCCCTCAGGACCAGGTGGTGGAGCCTGGCTGGCGGATGCTTGGTTGGCAACCTCTCCGGGCATAGTCCGGCGAGCGCTCTTTCTCCTGGAAAAGTCATGAGCATTAATACACCTCCTAGGAATCTTTTCCCTAAATAACGGTCGCGAGTTATACCGTTGCGGTGACGTTTCGATTCGCACCGCACCCCTCTTCCGCCTGCTGGGCCGGACTGACCCTTGTTGGTCAGCCGCCGCGGGTTCGGCTTCCCGCCTTGAAGGCACCTCCTGTGAGACACCGTTGTATACGGTGGTCAGAAATACGCAAGGACAAAATAATGGTGTCAGGACTTCGGTCATAATTACCTGGGAAGCCGGAGATAAGCCGGGGTAGTCGGCCGTAATGGCGACTAGAGCATTGTCCATGCTGAGTTGGTGGAACACCCCGTCAATTAGCTCCACCTTTATGTCCGGATCCTCTTCGGAAGCCGGATCAAGGGATCTTCCCGGATCCTTGGGTTGTGGAGTCGGACTGTGTATGTCCTCCACATCCCAATGCAGTTCCTGCGTCAAAATCATAAAATAAGGTATTTAACTTTGAAAGCATGGGTCGGATAAATAAACGTCCGCTTACCCAGCTCCGAGGGTTATTCATGGAGAACCCATTCAATGGGCTCGTCTGGAGGAAGTCCTCCTTCTCCCCCTTGTACAAGCCGGACAGAATCTTCACCAGATCTGCGGCCGATCCCGGCCCCTTACGGCCATGACGGGTGGCATCATTCTCCCCGTTGAAGTCCCACATGGGGTGGCCCCTATATTGGAGCGGCTGCACCCCTCGCATAATGCACGTGGCCATGACTCCAATCATGGTCAATCCGGAATGGGCCAGTAACCTAATCTGGCCCATCAAATAATGGACGCTCCTGTCTTCCTCCTGTTGAGGGCTCCGCGGGCGCCAACTTAGGCATTTCTTCAGAGGAGCCTTGGTGAACTCCGGGAGGCCGATCCGAACTGGGTCCGGCAGTGGAGCATCTTCCACATAAAACCATTCCGAGGGCCAGTCTTCGGACGCCTTCTTTGGGGTTCCGGATAGATATCCGGTCCCGGCGATGCGCCATATGATAGAGGCAAAGGTGTCCCGTCTTTCGATGAGATGGTGGATTTCGCTTTGGTGGAAGTCGACTTTGACGATCCGACTACGAACGTGCGAGGACGTCGCGCCTTAGCAATCGCTAAACCAACTCCGAGAGGTTATTGACCACGCCGGAGCACGATCAACCTAACCACGAGGGTCTGTTTCCTGCGAGCAAATGAAGAACAAGCAAGAAACTAAGATTGCAATCTGGATATTGCGAACATAAGATGAAAGCTTTATTGATCAAGGTGGGGTTCTGTGACGCCTTTGTCTGGTCGTTGAACACAAACGAAGTACGCGAAGTTGCAGCTATGGCGAACTTTTAATCTAAACAAAACCCAAAGTCTAAACGGTGCCTAAGGGCTGTATATATGGAGGAAGAGAGGGGGAATTTCGTAGCCCTTGGTGGAGGGGTCCGAAATCAACCCTATCTCTTGTTTCCCCACACATACGGACTCTAAAAATAGCCTATACTTATGTATTTCGAAATTACATGGGCATGGCCCAATAAAAAGGTGACGCAGCACCTATAATAGCCTCGGGACGAAATTTATGAAGTGGCATCTTGTATATTTTGTCCAAGGCTTCATGCACCCATTATGGTGGCTTCAAAGTCCTGAAATCATCACTTGTAACTCCGTTCTTGTTCCCCTTGCGCATGGCATCATCTCCATGCTTGTTCTTGCTCCAATGTTCATCCTTCTCCAAGCTAGGCCCTTCATTTGTAAGCAAAACAAATGTATCCAATTTAGGCAGCATCATATTCTCATGAACATTAGAATCATTACCAAGAAACGAAAGTACCTGATAATTTAATTGGCGTGCGCGAGCTCTAGTAATTGGTCCCGTATATGTAGCAGTAGGGGCTGTGGGTGTAACAATGGTATTGATGTCCTCATCATCCTCCCCTTCTTGAAATGAAGTCGTCCTCGACGGAAGCTCATCTTCCTCACCCAAATAAGGCTTCAAATCTGCAATGTTAAAAGTGGGACTAACCCCAAAATCTGCAGGCAACTCAAGTTTATATGCATTATCATTTATTTTCTCTAACACCTTAAAGGGACCATCAGCACGTGGCATTAGCTTTGATTTGCGCAAATCAGGAAATCTATCCTTACGCAAATGTAACCAAACAAGATTTCCAGGTGCAAACACAACATGTTTTCTACCCTTATCTCTAGCAAGTTTATATTTAGCATTCATACGCTCAATGTTTTCCTTAGTTAACTCATGCATTTTTAAAATCAATTCAGCACGTTGTTTAGCATCAAAATTAACCTTCTCCGAAGATGGAAGAGGCAACAAATCAATAGGTGCACGAGGTAGGAAACCATACACAACTTCAAAAGGGCACATCTTAGTAGTAGAATGCAATGAACGATTATAAGCAAATTCAATATGAGGCAAGCATTCCTCCCACATTTTCTTATTATTCTTCAAAACAGCCCTAAGCATAGTAGACAATGTTCTATTGACTACTTCAGTTTGTCCATCAGTTTGGGGGTGACAAGTAGTACTAAAAAGCAGTTTAGTCCCCAACTTAGCCCATAAACATCTCCAAAAGTGGCTAAGAAATTAAGTATCACGATCTGAAACAATAGTATTTGGCACACCATGCAAGCGAATAATTTCACGAAAGAACAAATCAGCAACATTAACAGCATCATCGCTTTCATGACATGGTATAAAGTGTGCCATTTTCGAGAATCTATCCACGACAACAAATATGCTATCCCTTCCCTTCTTTGTTCGAGGTAAACCTAAAACAAAGTCCATAGATATATCCTCCCAAGGAACACTAGGTACAGGCAAAGGCATATATAAACCATGAGGATTGAGTCGTGACTTAGCTTTTTGACATGTAGTGCAGCGAGCAATAAAACGCTCAACATCCCGTCTCATCTTTGGCCAAAAGAAATGTGTAGCAAGTACGTCCTCCGTCTTCTTCACGCCAAAGTTTCCCATTAATCCTCCTCCATGCGCCTCCTGCAACAACAAAAGACGAACGGAGCTAGCTGGAATGCATAGCTTGTTAGCACGAAACACAAATCCATCGTTAACGACAAACTTGTTCCACATTCTTCCTTCCTTACAATTCTGCATTACATCTTTAAAATCAGCATCATGCACATATTGATCTTTGATGGTCTCCAAACCAAATATTTTGAAGTCAAGTTGTGAAAGCATAGTATAGCGACGAGACAATGCATCAGCAATAACATTTTCTTTTCCCTTCTTGTGTTTAACGACATAAGGGAAAGTCTCAATAAATTCAACCCATTTAGCATGTCTACGATTCAGTTTAGCTTGACTTTTAATATGTTTCAAAGATTCATGATTAGAATGTATAACAAATTCGTTGGGCCATAAATAATGTTGCCATGTTTCTAAAGTCCGAACAAGAGCATATAATTCTTTATCGATAGTAGAATAATTCAGACTAGGCCCACTCAATTTTTCAGAAAAGTATGCAACAGGTTTGCCATCTTGTAATAACACACCTCCTAATCCAATTCCACTAGCATCACATTCAAGCTCAAAAGTCTTATTAAAATCAGGAAGTTGGAGTAAAGGAGCATGTGTCAACTTATCTTTCAATACCGTGAAGGCTTCTTCCTGTGCGGTACCTCACAGAAAAGGCACATCTTTCTTTGTAAGCTCATTGAGAGGTGCAGCAATGGTGCTGAAATCTCTCACAAAACGCCTATAGAATCCAGCGAGGCCAAGAAAACTCCTCACTTGTGTGACTGTTTTGGGCTGCGGCCAACTCTCAATAGCTTCAATCTTGGCTTTATCAACTTCAATTCCCTGTGGAGTAACAACATAGCCAAGAAAAGCTACTCGGTCGGTGCAAAAGGTGCACTTCCCAAGGTTACCAAATAAACGTGCATCACGTAGAGCAATAAAAACAGCACGTAAATGTTCCAAATGTTCTTCCAAAGATCTGCTATAAATCAGTATATCATCAAAATAGACTACCACAAATCGTCCAATGAAAGCACGTAAAACTTCGTTCATTAATCTCATGAAAGTACTAGGCGCATTAGTTAACCCAAAAGGCATGACTAACCACTCATATAATCCAAACTTAGTTTTAAATGTTGTTTTCCATTCATCCCCCAATTTCATACGAATTTGATGGTATCCACTACGCAAATCAACTTTGGAGAATATTGTAGAGCCACTCAATTCATCAAGCATATCATCTAGCCTAGGAATAGGATGACGATAACGAATAATATGATCCTACAGAGTACTAAGAAGTGGTGGTGGTGTATCACAAACCCGTCAAGCAAATCTCAAATTCTAACCAGTTCTTACCCAGCAGCAGGTGGTGATCGGCAACCGTTGTAGTCAAAACACTGAAAGCTTGGATAGAGCGATTACCAGGGAGAGTCCAACGCACGACGTAGATGTATGTGGAGCTGGGAAGGCTTATAATATGGTAGCAAAAAGGGTCAGCAATAATCAATTCAGAGATGCAAAGTTGAATAAACGCTCAACGACAATAATCTTATTCAACTTTGCATCTCTGAATTGATTATTGCTGACCCTTTTTGCTACCATATTATAAGCCTTCCCAGCTCCACATACATCTACGTCGTGCGTTGGACTCTCCCTGGTAATCGCTCTATCCAAGCTTTGAGAGTTTTGACTACAACGGTTGCCGATCACCGCCTGCTGCTGGGTAAGAACTGGTAAGAATTTGAGATTTGCTTGACGGGTTTGTGATACACCACCACCACTTCTTAGTACTCTGTAGGATCATATTCTTCTGTGTTTCTATTTGCTGCTAACCATGGTAGGATCACAAGCCGATGAGACTGATTGGGAGAACCTGATGAACAAACAGCTACATGATAAATTTCAGCAACTGCTGAGTGGACAGGTGCAAGATGTGCTAAACAGATTTGACGAGGCCATGGAGAAGATAGATGGCATTGAGAAGACATTTGAAACAAAGCATGATAGCAAGTTTGATGAATTGCTCGCGCGTTTTCCACAACCACCGCCGGCTGCACCTATCGCACCTCTGCAACGACAACAACTACGGCCCCTTCCGAATCAGTATGGACGAGCTCAGCGTGTTCCTATTGAGCTAGGACAAAATTCTGGTGCCGCTGCTACTGCTGTTGGTGCTTCTTTGGCTCCTGCTACTATTGCTGCTGGTACCGAGGAGGATGATTATGTGGGAGATTACGAGGATGAGGTTGATCAACATCAGAACTACGTGCAACCACCAGCACCACAACCACCAGGTCGTCCACATGCAAATAATGGCAATGTTAGGGCTCCCCCTCAGGTACGAGATCATGACCATCTCCCTAAACTGAAATTGAATATTCCACCATTTGAGGGTAGATATGTTCCTGATATATATCTTACTTGGGAGTTAGAAACTGAACAACGATTTACATGTTTACAATATCCTGAGGAGAGACGTGTTCCTGCTGCTGTTTGTGCTTTCGCTAGCTTTGCATGTGTTTGGTGGTCTGAACATTGTAGATTATATCCTGTTCCAGCTACTTGTGCTGCTTTGAAAACTGCTATGCGTACTCGTTGGGTTCCACCATATTATCAACGTGAATTACTTCAAAAATTGCAGCGCTTAAGACAAGGAAAAAATTCTGTAGAAGAATATTATCAGGAATTACAAACTGGCTTGATTAGATGTGGTATTGTTGAGGAGAATGAAGCTATGCTTGCACGTTTTCTGGGTGGATTAAATAGAGATATTCAGACCATTCTAGACTATAAGGATTATAATAATATCACTCGTTTATTCCATCTTGCTTGTAAAGCTGAACGTGAAGTGCAGGATCGACAGGCATTGGCGCGCACTAACTTTTCTGCAGGTCGACCTTCATCATGGACACCACGTGCATCATCTACTTCCACTGCACCATCACCTCCTTCAGGTGCCACCTCCAACCGTGATACAAGAAAGCAGGCACAACCACCACTATCTGCCAAGAGCACACCTGCCGGCCTGCACAGAGCTCTTCTTCTTCCATGGCGTCAACAGGGCACACAAGTGATATTATTTGTTGTCGTTGTAAGGGAAGAGGACATTTTGCGAGCGAATGCAAATCTCAGCGTGTGATGATTGCTACTGAGGATGGTGGATATGAGTCCGCTAGTGACTATGATGAGGAGACTTTGGCTCTTATTACACATGAAGAACATGGTGGAGATGATTCTGATCATGAGACGCAATACATGGCTCCTGAAGATGCTGACAGGTATGAATGTTTAGTTGCTCAACGTGTTTTGAGTGTGCAGGTCACACAAGCTGAGCAAAATCAGAGGCACAATTTGTTCCATACCAAGGGAGTTGTGAAGGAACGTTCTGTGCGCGTCATCATAGACGGAGGGAGCTGCAACAACTTGGCTAGCATGGAGATGGTGGAGAAGCTTTCTCTCACCACAAGACCACATCCACATCCTTACTACATCCAATGGTTCAACAACAGCGACAAGGTTAAGGTAACACGTACTGTTCGTGTGCATTTTAGTATCTCTACATATGCTGATTATGTTGATTGTGATGTGGTACCTATGCAAGCATGTTCCTTATTACTTGGTAGACCATGGCAATTTGATAAAAATGCTGTACACCATGGTAGAAACAATCATTATACTCTTGTTCATAAGGATAAAAATATTACTTTGCTTCCTATGACTCCTGATTCTATTTTGAAAGATGATATTAATAGAGCTAATAAAGCAAAACAGGAGAAGAATAAGAGTGAAAATCAGATTGTGGCAAAAGAATTTGAGCAACAAATGAAGCCTAACAATAAACCATCTAGTGTTGTTTCTGAAATTAAATTGAAAAGTGCATGTTTATTTGCCACCAAATCTGATATTGATGAGCTAGATTTCAGCAAATCTGTTTGCTATGCTTTTGTGTGCAAAGAGGCATTATTTTCATTCGAGGACGTGCCTTCCTCTTTGCCCCCTGCTGTCACTAACATTATGCAGGAGTTCGCTGACGTCTTTCCACAAGACGTGCCACCGGGATTACCACCCATTCGAGGGATTGAGCATCAAATTGACTTAATTCCCGGTGCATCGCTACCCAACCGTGCACCATACCGTACCAATCCAGAGGAGACGAAGGAGATTATGCGTCAAGTACAGGAGCTACTCGACAAAGGTTATATACGCGAATCTCTTAGTCCTTGTGCTGTTCCTATTATACTAGTGCCTAAAAAGGATGGTACGTCACGTATGTGTGTTGATTGTAGAGGCATTAATAATATTACTATTCGTTATCGTCATCCTATTCCTAGGCTAGATGATATGCTTGATGAATTGAGTGGCTCTACAATATTCTCCAAAGTTGATTTGCGTAGTGGTTACCATCAAATTCGTATGAAATTGGGTGATGAATGGAAAACAGCATTTAAAACTAAGTTTGGTTTATATGAGTGGTTAGTCATGCCGTTTGGGTTAACTAATGCACCTAGTACTTTCATGAGATTAATGAACGAAGTTTTACGTGCTTTCATTGGACGATTTGTGGTAGTCTATTTTGATGATATTCTGATTTATAGCAAATCTTTGGAAGAACATTTGGAACATTTACGTGCTGTTTTTATTGCTCTACGTGATGCACGTTTGTTTGGTAACCTTGGGAAGTGCACCTTTTGCACCGACCGAGTATCTTTTCTTGGCTATGTTGTTACTCCACAGGGAATTGAAGTTGATAAAGCCAAGATTGAAGCTATTGAGAGTTGGCCGCAGCCCAAAACGGTCACACAAGTGAGGAGTTTTCTTGGCCTCGCTGGATTCTATAGGCGTTTTGTGAGAGATTTCAGCACCATTGCTGCACCTCTCAATGAGCTTACAAAGAAAGATGTGCCTTTTATTTGGGGTACTGCATAGGAAGAAGCCTTCACGGTATTGAAAGATAAGTTGACACATGCTCCTTTACTCCAACTTCCTGATTTTAATAAGACTTTTGAGCTTGAATGTGATGCTAGTGGAATTGGATTAGGAGGTGTGTTATTACAAGATGGCAAACCTGTTGCATACTTTTCTGAAAAATTGAGTGGGCCTAGTCTGAATTATTCTACTTATGATAAAGAATTATATGCTCTTGTTCGGACTTTACAAACATGGCAACATTATTTATGGCCCAAAGAATTTGTTATACATTCTGATCATGAATCTTTGAAACATATAAAAAGTCAAGCTAAACTGAATCGTAGACATGCTAAATGGGTTGAATTTATTGAGACTTTCCCTTATGTCATTAAACACAAGAAGGGAAAAGAAAATGTTATTGCTGATGCATTGTCTCATCGCTATACTATGCTTTCACAACTTGACTTCAAAATATTTGGTTTGGAGACCATCAAAGATCAATATGTGCATGATGCTGATTTTAAAGATGTAATGCAGAATTGTAAAGAAGGAAGAATGTGGAACAAGTTTGTCGTTAACGATGGATTTGTGTTTCGTGCTAACAAGCTATGCATTCCAGCTAGCTCCGTTCGTCTTTTGTTGTTGCAGGAGGCGCATGGAGGAGGATTAATGGGACACTTTGGCGTGAAGAAGACGGAGGACGTACTTGCTACACATTTCTTTTGGCCAAAGATGAGACGGGATGTTGAGCGTTTTATTGCTCGCTGCAAAAAGCTAAGTCACGAATCAATCCTCATGGTTTATATATGCCTTTGCCTGTACCTAGTGTTCCTTGGGAGGATATATCTATGGACTTTGTTTTAGGTTTACCTCGAACAAAGAAGGGGAGGGATAGCATATTTGTTGTCGTGGATAGATTCTCGAAAATGGCACACTTTATACCATGTCATAAAAGCGATGATGCTGTTAATGTTGCTGATTTGTTCTTTCGTGAAATTATTCGCTTGCATGGTGTGCCAAATACTATAGTTTCAGATCGTGATACTAAATTTCTTAGCCACTTTTGGAGATGTTTATGGGCTAAGTTGGGGACTAAACTGCTTTTTAGTACTACTTGTCACCCCCAAACTGATGGACAAACTGAAGTAGTCAATAGAACATTATCTACTATGCTTAGGGCTGTTTTGAAGACTAATAAGAAAATGTGGGAGGAATGCTTGCCTCATATTGAATTTGCTTATAATCGTTCATTGCATTCTACTACTAAGATGTGCCCTTTTGAAGTTGTGTATGGTTTCCTACCTCGTGCACCTATTGATTTGTTGCCTCTTCCATCTTCGGAGAAGGTTAATTTTGATGCTAAAGAACGTGCTGAATTGATTTTAAAAATGCATGAGTTAACTAAGGAAAACATTGAGCGTATGAATGCTAAATATAAACTTGCTGGAGATAAGGGTAGAAAACATGTTGTGTTTGCACCTGGAGATCTTGTTTGGTTACATTTGCGTAAGGATAGATTTCCTGATTTGCGCAAATCAAAGCTAATGCCACGTGCTGCTGGTCCCTTTAAGGTGTTGGAGAAAGTAAATGATAATGCATATAAACTTGAGCTGCCTGCAGATTTTGGGGTTAGTCCCACTTTTAACATTGCAGATTTGAAGCCTTATTTGGGTGAGGAAGATGAGCTTTCGTCGAGGACGACTTCATTTCAAGAAGGGGAGGATGATGAGGACATCAATACCATTGTTACACCCACAACCCCTACTGCTACATATACTGGACCAATTACTAGAGCTCGCGCACGCCAATTAAATTATCAGGTACTTTCGTTTCTTGGTAATGATTCTAATGTTCATGAGAATATGATGCTGCCTAAATTGGATACATTTGTTTTGCTTACAAATGAAGGGCCTAGCTTGGAGAAGGATGGACATTGGAGCAAGAGCAAGCATGGAGATGATGCCATGCGCAAGGGGAACCAGAACGGAGTTACAAGTGATGATTTCAGGACTTTGAAGCCACCATAAGAGTGCATGAAGCCTTGGACGAAATATACAAGATGCCACTTCATAAATTTCGTCCAGAGGCTATTATAGGTGCTGCGTCACCTTATTATTGGGCCAGGCCCATGTAATTTCGAAATACATAAGTATAGGCTATTTTTAGAGTCCGTATGTGTGGGGAAACAAGAGATAGGGTTGATTTCGGACCCCTCCACCAAGGGCCACGAAATTCCCCCCCCCCCCTCTTCCTCCATATATACAGCCCTTAGGGCGCCGTTTAGACTTTGGGTTTTGTTTAGATTAAAAGTTCGCCATAGCTGCAACTTCGCGTACTTCGTTTGTGTTCAACGACCAGACAAAGGCGTCACAGAACCCCACCTTGATCAATAAAGCTTTCATCTTATATTCGCAATATCCAGATTGCAATCTCAGTTTCTTGCTTGTTCTTCGTTTGCTCGCAGGAAACAGACCCTCGTGGTCAGGTTGATCGTGCTCCGGCGTGGTCAATAACCTCTCGGAGTTGGTTTAGCGATTGCTAAGGCGCGACGTCCTCGCACGTTCGTAGTCGGATCGTCAAAGTCGACTTCCACCAAAGCGAAATCCATCATCTCATCGAAAGACGGGACACCTTTGCCTCTATCACAAGTGGTACCTAATAAGCAAGGAACTCGAATTGGTGGTGGATATATGGTGGTGGTATATGGCAGCGGTGGTGGTAGCGGTGGTAGTATATGGATATGGATCGGTGGTGGTATATGGACACAGATTGGTGGTGGTATATGGATACGGATTCGGAGCGGTGGTGGTAGATGGCAGGGGCAATGAGGTTGATCAACATCAGAACTACGTGCAACCGCCAGCACCACAACCACCAGGTCGTCCACATGCAAATAATGGCAATGTTAGGGCTCCCCCTCAGGTATGAGATCATGACCATCTCCCTAAACTGAAATTGAATATTCCACCATTTGAGGGTAGATATGTTCCTGATATATATCTTACTTGGGAGTTAGAAACTGAACAACGATTTACATGTTTACAATATCCTGAGGAGAGACGTGTTCCTGCTGCAGTTTGTGCTTTCACTAGCTTTGCATGTGTTTGGTGGTCTGAACATTGTAGATTATATCCTGTTCCAGCTACTTGGGCTGCTTTGAAAACTGCTATGCGTACTCGTTGGGTTCCACCATATTATCAACGTGAATTACTTCAAAAATTGCAGCGCTTAAGACAAGGAAAAAATTCTGTAGAAGAATATTATCAGGAATTACAAACTGGCTTGATTAGATGTGGGCTTGTTGAGGAGAATGAAGCTATGCTTGCACGTTTTCTGGGTGGATTAAACAGAGATATTCAGACCATTCTAGACTATAAGGATTATAATAATATCACTCGTTTATTCCATCTTGCTTGTAAAGCTGAACGTGAAGTGCAGGATCGACAGGCATTGGCGCGCACTAACTTTTCTGCAGGTCGACCTTCATCATGGACACCACGTGCATCATCTACTTCCACTGCACCATCACCTCCTTCAGGTGCCACCTCCAACCGTGATACAAGAAAGCAGGCACAACCACCACTATCTGCCAAGAGCACACCTGCCGGGCCTGCACAGAGCTCTTCTTCTTCCATGGCGTCAACAGGGCACACAAGTGATATTATTTGTCGTCGTTGTAAGGGAAGAGGACATTTTGCGAGAGAATGCAAATCTCAGCGTGTGATGATTGCTACTGAGGATGGTGGATATGAGTCCGCTAGTGACTATGATGAGGAGACTTTGGCTCTTATTACACATGAAGAACATGGTGGAGATGATTCTGATCATGAGACGCAATACATGGCTCCTGAAGATGCTGACAGGTATGAATGTTTAGTTGCTCAACGTGTTTTGAGTGTGCAGGTCACACAAGCTGAGCAAAATCAGAGGCACAATTTGTTCCATACCAAGGGAGTTGTGAAGGAACGTTCTGTGCGCGTCATCATAGACGGAGGGAGCTGCAACAACTTGGCTAGCATGGAGATGGTGGAGAAGCTTTCTCTCACCACAAGACCACATCCACATCCTTACTACATCCAATGGTTCAACAACAGCGGCAAGGTTAAGGTAACACGTACTGTTCGTGTGCATTTTAGTATCTCTACATATGCTGATTATGTTGATTGTGATGTGGTACCTATGCAAGCATGTTCCTTATTACTTGGTAGACCATGGCAATTTGATAAAAATGCTGTACACCATGGTAGAAACAATCATTATACTCTTGTTCATAAGGATAAAAATATTACTTTGCTTCCTATGACTCCTGATTCTATTTTGAAAGATGATATTAATAGAGCTAATAAAGCAAAACAGGAGAAGAATAAGAGTGAAAATCAGATTGTGGCAAAAGAATTTGAGCAACAAATGAAGCCTAACAATAAACCATCTAGTGTTGTTTTTGAAATTAAATTGAAAAGTGCATGTTTATTTGCCACCAAATCTGATATTGATGAGCTAGATTTCAGCAAATCTGTTTGCTATGCTTTTGTGTGCAAAGAGGCATTATTTTCATTCGAGGACGTGCCTTCCTCTTTGCCCCCTGCTGTCACTAACATTATGCAGGAGTTCGCTGACGTCTTTCCACAAGACGTGCCACCGGGATTACCACCCATTCGAGGGATTGATAATGATAATGCATATAAACTTGAGCTGCCTACAGATTTTGGGGTTAGTCCCACTTTTAACATTGCAGATATGAAGCCTTATTTGGGTGAGGAAGATGAGCTTCCGTCGAGGACGACTTCATTTCAAGAAGGGGAGGATGATGAGGACATCAATACCATTGTTAGACCCACAGCCCCTACTGCTACATATACGGGACCAATTACTAGAGCTCGCGCACGCCAATTAAATTATCAGGTACTTTCGTTTCTTGGTAATGATTCTAATGTTCATGAGAATATGATGCTGCCTAAATTGGATACATTTGTTTTGCTTACAAATGAAGGGCCTAGCTTGGAGAAGGATGAACATTGGAGCAAGAACAAGCATGGAGATGATGCCATGCGCAAGGGGAACAAGAACGGAGTTACAAGTGATGATTTCAGGACTTTGAAGCCACCATAATGGGTGCATGAAGCCTTGGACGAAATATACAAGGTGCCACTACATAAATTTCGTCCCGAGGCTATTATAGGTGCTGCGTCACCTTTTTATTGGGCCAGGCCCATGTAATTTCGAAATACATAAGTATAGGCTATTTTTAGAGTGCGTATGTGTGGGGAAACAAGAGATAGGGTTGATTTCGGACCCCTCCACCAAGGGCCACGAAATTCCCCCCCTCTTCCTCCATATATACAGCCCTTAGGGCGCCGTTTAGACTTTGGGTTTTGTTTAGATTAAAAGTTCGCCATAGCTGCAACTTCGCGTACTTCGTTTGTGTTCAACGACCAGACAAAGGCGTCACAGAACCCCACCTTGATCAATAAAGCTTTCATCTTATATTCGCAATATCCAGATTGCAATCTTAGTTTCTTGCTTGTTCTTCGTTTGCTGACCCTCGTGGTCAGGTTGATCGTGCTCCGGCGTGGTCAATAACCTCTCGGAGTTGGTTTAGTGATTGCTAAGGCGCGACGTCCTCGCACGTTCGTAGTCGGATCGTCAAAGTCGACTTCCACCAAAGCGATATCCATCATCTCATCGAAAGACGGGACACCTTTGCCTCTATCAGGCCTGGCCCAATAAAAAGGTGACGCAGCACCTATAATAGCCTCGGGACGAAATTTATGAAGTGGCATCTTGTATATTTCGTCCAAGGCTTCATGCACCCATTATGGTGGCTTCAAAGTCCTGAAATCATCACTTGTAACTCGGTTCTTGTTCCCCTTGCGCATGGCATCATCTCCATGCTTGTTCTTGCTCCAATGTTCATCCTTCTCCAAGCTAGGCCCTTCATTTGTAAGCAAAACAAATGTATCCAATTTAGGCAGCATCATATTCTCATGAACATTAGAATCATTACCAAGAAACGAAAGTACCTGATAATTTAATTGGCGTGCGCGAGCTCTAGTAATTGGTCCCGTATATGTAGCAGTAGGGGCTGTGGGTGTAACAATGGTACTGATGTCCTCATCACTAGCTGGGAGAAGGATGAACATTGGAGCAAGAACAAGCATGGAGATGATGGCATGCGCAAGGGGAACAAGAACGGAGTTACAAGTGATGATTTCAAGACGTTGAAGCCACCATAATGTGTGCATGAAGCCTTGGACGAAATATACAAGATGCCACTTCATAACTTTCGTCCAGAGGCTATTCTAGGTGCTGCGTCACCTTATTACTGGGCCAGGCCCATGTATTTTCGAAATACTTCAGTATAGGCTGTTTTTTGAGTCCGTATGTGTTGGGAAACAAGGGATAGGGTTGGTTTCGGACCCCTTCCCCAAGGGCCACGAAATTCCCCCTCTTCCTCGATATATACAGCCTTTAGGGCGTCGTTTAGACTTTGGGTTTTGTTTAGACTAAAGTTCGCCATAGCTGCAACTTCGCGTACTTCATTTGTGTTCAACGACCAGACAAAGGCGTCACAGAACCCCACCTTGATCAATAAAGCTTTCCTCTTATATTCACAATATCCAGATTGCAATCTTAGTTTCTTGCTTGTTCTTCGTTTCCCTGCAGGAAACAGACCTTCGTGGTCAGGTTGATTGTGCTCCGGCGTGGTCAATAACCTCTCGGAGTTGGTTTAGCGATTGCTAAGGCGCAACTTCCTCGCGCGTTCGTAGTCGGATCGTCAAAGTCGACTTCCTCCAAAATGAAAGCCACCATCTCATCGAAAGACGGGACACCTTTGCCTCTATCAAGTGGTATCAGATTTCCAGATTGCTCGGTGAGATTTTACAGTTTTTCGTAGGTTAGATCGAGTCTGTTCTTCATACCTACAGTCCACGAAAAAGCCACAAAAAAATTAGGGTTAGTTCATCATATCCGAACCAATCTGAGCCTTTGCATAATCTTTTTAGGGTTTTGCTTTGTTGAATTTGCGGTTGCATCATAGTGTCTAGTTGCTGGTCTTAGCGTCTAGTCTTTTAGAGTTTCGAGTTCTGGTCATAAGTTGTCACGCCGCCACCACACCATCATCATCGCCCCTGCCACCTCCCACCACCGCTCTGAATCTGGATCCACATACTACCACCGCTACCACTACCGCTGCCATATACCACCACCGCTGCCATATACCACCACCATATATCCACCACCAATCCGAGTTCCTTGCATATTAGGTTTGTTTTCGAGATCCATCTAATTTCCGATTCGTGTTTCCTTGCCTGAGTAGGTTTCGAAAAAAAAGAGTCCGGAAACCACCCTCCGTTTAGGCCCAAAATTTTCCAAAAACGCACTTGACAAAAAAAAATCTGGCTATCCTATTTTTAGGTGTTTCTAAGCGTATTGAGATAGTCGCCGTGATAGAAAGTTTTTTTTGACCCGTTTCAAGTTTTTGGGTCCGGGCAGTCAAAAAAAAATTTGGTCGAAAAAAATTTCATGCATATCATGTTATCTTGACTTGGGAAGGGTTTTGAAACACTCGCAATTATAGTGATTTTTGAAAAAAAAGAGTGAAAAAAATTCATAGTGTGCTTCTCCCTTGTTTCCGTGCAGCGTCGTGATTTTGTTAGTGTTCTAGGCTCGCGTCTCTAGCACAGTCTAGCCTAGGACCAGCACAGTACCGTCGTTGAGCGTTTATTCAACTTTGCATCTCTGAATTGATTATTTCTGCCCCTTTTTGATACCATATTATAAGCCTTCCCAGCTCAACATACGTCTACGTCGTGCGTTTGACTCTCCCTGGTAATCGCTCTATCCAAGCTTTGAGAGTTTTGACTACAACAGTTGCCGATCACCACCTGCTGTTGGGTAGGAACTGGTAAGAATTTGAGATTTGCTTGACGGGGTTGTGATACACCACCACCACTTCTTAGTAGTCTGTAGGATCATATTCTTGTGTGTTTCTATTTTCTGCTAACCATGGTAGGATCACAAGCCGATGAGACTGATTGGGAGAACCTGACGAACAAATAGCTACATGATAAATTTCAACAAATGATGAGTGGACAGGTGCAAGATGTGCTAAACAGATTTGACGAGGCCATGGAGAAGATAGATGGCATTGAGAAGACGTTCGAAACAAAGCTTGATAGCAAGTTTAATGAATTGCTCGCGCGTTTTCTGCAACCACCTCCGGCTGCACCTATCGCACCTCTGCAACAACAACAACAATGCCCCCTTCCGAATCAGTATGGACGAGCGAAGCGTGTTCCTCTTGAGCATGGCCAAATTCTGGTGCTGTTGTACCTGTTGTTGATGCTTCTTTGGCTCCTACTACTGCTGCTGCTGGTACCCAGGAGGATGATGAGTATGCGGGCGATTATGAGGATGAGGTTGATCAAAATCAGCACTACGTGCAGCCACCAGCACCACCAGCAGCAGGTCGACCTCAGGTATTTATTCGCAATGGTAGGCCTGCACCACCACCTCAGGTACGAGATCATGACCATGTTCCTAAACTGAAATTGAATATTCCACCATTTGAGGGTAGATATGTTCCTGATATATATCTTACTTGGGAGTTAGAAACCGAACAACGTCTTACATATTTGCAATATCCCGAGGAGAGACGGGTTTTTGCTGCTGTTTGTGCTTTCACTAGTTTTGCATGTGTATGGTGGTCTGAACATTGTAGATTATATCCTATTCCACCTACTTGGGCTGCTTTGAAAACTGCTATGCGTACTCGTTGGGTTCCACCATATTATCAACGTGAATTGCTTCAAAAATTGCATTGTTGAAGACAAGGAAAAAATTATGTCGAAGAATATTATCAGGAATTACAAACTGGCATGATTAGATGTGGTATTGTTGTGGAGAATGAAGCTATGCTTGCATGTTTTATGGGTGGACTAAATAGAGAGATTCAGACCATTCTAGAGTATAAGGAGTATACTAATATCACTCTTTTATTTCATCTTGCTTGTAAAGCTGAACGTGAAGTGCAGGATCGACAAGCATTGGCGCGAACTAACTTTTCTACAGGTCGACCTTCATCATGGACACCGCGTGCATCTTATACTTCAACTGCACCAGCACCTCCATCAGGTGCCATCTCCAGCCGTGATACAAGAAAGCAGGCACAACCACCATTATCTGCCAAGAGCGCACCTGCCGGGCCTGCACAAAGCTCTTCTTCTTCCATGGCATCAACACGACACACAAGTGATATTATTTGTCGTCGTTGTAACGGAAGAGGTCATTATGCGCGAGAATGCAAATCTCAGCGTGTGATGATTGCTACTGAGGATGGTGGGTATGAGTCCGCTAGTGACTATGATGAGGAGACTTTGGCTCTTATTACACATGAAGAACACGGTGGAGATGATTCTGATCATGAGACGCAATACATGGCTCCTAACGATGCTGACAGGTATGAATGTTTAGTTGCTCAACGTGTTTTGAGTGTGCAGGTCACACAAGCTGAGCAAAATCAGAGGCATAATTTGTTCCATACAAAGGGAGTTGTGAAGGAACGTTCTGTGCGCGTCATCATAGACGGAGAGAGCTGCAACAACTTGGCTAGCATAGAGATGGTGGAGAAGCTTTCTCTCACCACAAGACCACATCCACATCCTTACTACATCCAATGGTTCAACAACAGCGGCAAGGTTAAGGTAACACGTACTGTTCGTGTGCATTTTAGTATCTCTACATATGCTGATTATGTTGATTGTGATGTGGTACCTATGCAAGCATGTTCCTTATTACTTGGTAGACCATGGCAATTTGATAAAAATTCTATTCACCATGGTAGAAACAATCAGTATACTCTTGTTCATAAGGATAAAAATATTACTTTGCTTCCTATGACTCCTGATTCCATTTTGAAAGATGATATTAATAGAGCTAATAAAGCAAAACAAGAGAAAAATAAGAGTGAAAATCAGATTGTGGCAAAAGAATTTGAGCAACAAATGAAGCCTAATAGTAAACTATCTAGTGTTGCTTCTGAAATTAAATTGAAAAGTGCATGTTTACTTGCCACTAAAGCTGATATTGATGAGCTAGATTTTAGCAAATCTGTTTGCTATGCTTTTGTGTGCAAAGAGGCATTATTTTCATTTGAGGACGTGCCTTCCTCTTTGCCTCCTGCTGTCACTAACATTTTGCAGGAGTTCGCTGACGTCTTTCCACAAGACGTGCCACCGGGATTACCTCCCATTCGAGGGATTGAGCATCAGATTAACTTAATTCCTGGTGCATCATTACCCAACCGTGCACCATACCGTACCAATCCAGGGGAGACGAAGGAGATTATGCGTGAAGTACAGGAGCTGCTCGGCAAAGGTTATATACGCGAATCCCTTAGTCCTTGTGCTGTTCCTATTATTCTAGTGCCGAAAAAGGATGGTACATCACGTATGTGTGTTGATTGTAGAGGCATTAATAATATTACTATTCGTTATCGTCATCCTATTCCTAGGCTAGATGATATGCTTGACGAATTGAGCGGCTCTACAATATTCTCCAAAGTTGATTTGCATAGTGGATACCATCAAATTTGTATGAATCTGGGAGATGAATGGAAAACGACATTTAAAACTAAGTTTGGATTATATGAGTGGTTAGTCATGCCTTTTGGGTTAACTAATGCACCTAGTACTTTCATGAGATTAATGAACGAAGTTCTACGTGCTTTTATTGGACGATTTGTGGTAGTCTATTTTGATGATATACTGATTTACAGCAGATCTTTAGAGGAACATTTGGAACATTTACGTGTTGTTTTTATTGCTTTACGTGTTGCACGTTTGTTTGGTAACCTTGGGAAGTGCACCTTTTGCACAGACCGAGTATCTTTTCTTGGCTATGTTATTACTCCACAGGGAATTGAAGTTGATAAAGCCAAGATTGAAGCTATTGAGAGTTGGCCGCAGCCCAAAACGGTCACACAAGTGAGGTTTCTTGGCCTCGCTGGATTCTATAGGCGTTTTGTGAGAGATTTCAGTACCATTGTTGCACCTCCCAATGAGCTTACAAACAAAGATGTGCCTTTTATTTGGGGTACTGCACAGGAAGAAGCCTTCAAGGTATTGAAAGATAAGTTGACACATGCTCCTTTACTCCAACTTCCTGATTTTAATAAGACTTTTGAGCTTGAGTGTGATGCTAGTGGAATTGGATTAGGAGGTGTGTTATTACAAGATGGCAAACTTGTTGCATACTTTTCTGAAAAATTGAGTGGGCCTAGTTTGAATTATTCTACTTATGATAAAGAATTATATGCTCTTGTTCGAACTTTAGAAACATGGCAACATTATTTATGGCCCAAAGAATTTGTTATACACTCTGATCATGAATCTTTGAAACACATTAAAAGTCAAGCTAATTTGAATTGTAGACATGCTAAATGGGTTGAATTCACTGAGACTTTCCCTTATGTCATTAAACAAGAAGGGTAAAGAAAATGTTATTGCTGATGCATTGTCTCGTCACTATACATGCTTTCACAACTTGACTTCAAAATATTTGGTTTGGAGACTATCAAAGATCAATATGTGCGTGATGCTGATTTTAAAGATGTATTGCAGAATTGTAACGAAGGTAGAACATGGAACAAGTTCATCGTTAATGATGGCTTTGTGTTCCGTGCTAACAAGCTATGCATTCCAGCTAGCTCCGTTCATCTTTTGTTGTTGCAGGAGGCGCATGGAGGAGGATTAATGGGACACTTTGGCGTGAAGAAGATGGAGGACGTACTTGCTACACATTTCTTTTGGCCAAAGATGAGATGGGATGTTGAGCGCTTTGTTGCTCGCTGCACTACATGTCAAAAAGCTAAGTCACGACTCAATCCTCATGGTTTATATATGCCTTTGCCTGTACCTATTGTTCCTTGGGAGGATATATCTATGGACTTTGTTTTAGGTTTCCTCGAACAAAGAAGGGGAGGGATAGCATATTTGTTGTCATGGATAGATTCTCGAAAATGGCACACTTTATACATGTCATAAAAGCAATGATGCTATTAATGTTGCTGATTTATTCTTTCGTGAAATTATTCGCATGCATGGTACCAAATACTATTGTTTCAGATCGTGATACTAAATTTTTAAGCCACTTTTGGAGATGTTTATGGGCTAAGTTTTGGACTAAACTGCTTTTTAGTACTACTTGTCACCCCCAAACTGATGGACAAACTGAAGTAGTCAATAGAACATTGTCTACTATGCTTAGAGCTGTTTTGAAGAATAATAAGAAAATGTGGGAAAAATGCTTGCCTCATATTGAATTTGCTTATAATCGTTCATTGCATTCTACTACTAAGATGTGCCCTTTTGAAGTTGTGTGTGGTTTCCTACCTCGTGCACCTATTGATTTGTTGCCTCTTCCATCTTCGGAGAAGTTTAATTTTGATGCTAAACAGCGTGCTGAATTGATTTTAAAAATGCATGAGTTAACTAAGGAAAACATTGAGCGTATGAATGCTCAATATAAACTTGCTGGAGATAAGGGTAGAAAACATGTTGTGTTTGCACCTGGAGATCTTGTCTGGTTACATTTGCGTAAGGATAGATTTCCTAATTTGCGCAAATCAAAGCTGATGAGGACATCAATACCATTGTTACACCCACAGCCCCTACTGCTACATATACTGGACCAATTACTAGAGCTCGCGCACGCCAATTAAATTATCAGGTACTTTCGTTTCTTGGTAATGATTCTAATGTGATAGAGGCAAAGGTGTCCCGTCTTTCGATGAGATGATGGATTTCGCTTTGGTGGAAGTCGACTTTGACGATCCGACTACGAACGTGCGAGGACGTCGCGCCTTAGCAATCGCTAAACCAACTCCGAGAGGTTATTGACCACGCCGGAGCACGATCAACCTGACCACGAGGGTCTGTTTCCTGCGAGCAAACGAAGAACAAGCAAGAAACTGAGATTGCAATCTGGATATTGCGAATATAAGATGAAAGCTTTATTGATCAAGGTGGGGTTCTGTGACGCCTTTGTCTGGTCGTTGAACACAAACGAAGTACGCGAAGTTGCAGCTATGGCGAACTTTTAATCTAAACAAAACCCAAAGTCTAAACGGAGCCCTAAGGGCTGTATATATGGAGGAAAAGAGGGGGAATTTCGTGGCCCTTGGTGGAGGGGTCCGAAATCAACCCTATCTCTTGTTTCCCCACACATACGGACTCTAAAAATAGCCTATACTTATGTATTTCGAAATTACATGGGCCTGGCCCAATAAAAAGGTGACGCAGCACCTATAATAGCCTCTGGACGAAATTTATGAAGTGGCATCTGGTATATTTCGTCCAAGGCTTCATGCACTCTTATGGTGGCTTCAAAGTCCTGAAATCATCACTTGTAACTCCGTTCTGGTTCCCCTTGCGCATGGCATCATCTCCATGCTTGCTCTTGCTCCAATGTCCATCCTTCTCCAAGCTAGGCCCTTCATTTGTAAGCAAAACAAATGTATCCAATTTAGGCAGCATCATATTCTCATGAACATTAGAATCATTAGCAAGAAACGAAAGTACCTGATAATTTAATTGGCGTGCGCGAGCTCTAGTAATTGGTCCAGTATATGTAGCAGTAGGGGCTGTGGGTGTAACAATGGTATTGATGTCCTCATCATCCTCCCCTTCTTGAAATGAAGTCGTCCTCGACGGAAGCTCATTTTCCTCACCCAAATAAGGCTTCAAATCTGCAATGTTAAAAGTGGGACTAACCCCAAAATCTACAGGCAGCTCAAGTTTATATGCATTATCATTTATTTTCTCTAACACCTTAAAGGGACCATCAGCACGTGGCATTAGCTTTGATTTGCGCAAATTAGGAAATCTATCTTTACGCAAATGTAACCAAACAAGATCTCCAGGTGCAAACACAACATGTTTTCTACCCTTATCTCCAGCAAGTTTATATTTAGCATTCATACGCTCAATGTTTTCCTTAGTTAACTCATGCATTTTTAAAATCAATTCAGAACGTTCTTTAGCATCAAAATTAACCTTCTCCGAAGATGGAAGAGGCAGCAAATCAATAGGTGCACGAGGTAGGAAACCATACACAATTTCAAAAGGGCACATCTTAGTAGTAGAATGCAATGAACGATTATAAGCAAATTCAATATGAGGCAAGCATTCTTCCCACATTTTCTTATTATTCTTCAAAACAGCCCTAAGCATAGTAGACAATGTTCTATTGACTACTTCAGTTTGTCCATCAGTTTGGGGGTGACAAGTAGTACTAAATAGCAGTTTAGTCCCCAACTTAGCCCATAAACATCTCCAAAAGTGGCTAAGAAATTTAGTATCACGATCTGAAACAATAGTATTTGGCACACCATGCAAGCGAATAATTTCACGAAAGAACAAATCAGCAACATTAACAGCATCATCGCTTTTATGACATGGTATAAAGTGTGCCATTTTCGAGAATCTATCCACGACAACAAATATGCTATCCCTCCCCTTCTTTGTTCGAGGTAAACCTAAAACAAAGTCCATAGATATATCCTCCCAAGGAACACTAGGTACAGGCAAAGGCATATATAAACCATGAGGATTGAGTCGTGACTTAGCTTTTTGACATGTAGTGCAGCGAGCAACAAAACGCTCAACATCCCGTCTCATCTTTGGCCAAAAGAAATGTGTAGCAAGTACGTCCTCCGTCTTCTTCACGCCAAAGTGTCCCATTAATCCTCCCCCATGCGCCTCCTGCAACAGCAAAAGACGAACGGAGCTAGCTGGAATGCATAGCTTGTTAGCACGAAACACAAATCCATCGTTAACGACAAACTTGTTCCACATTCTTCCTTCTTTACAATTCTGCATTACATCTTTAAAATCAGCATCATGCACATATTGATCTTTGATGGTCTCCAAACCAAATATTTTGAAGTCAAGTTGTGAAAGCATAGTATAGCGACGAGACAATGCATCAGCAATAACATTTTCTTTTCCCTTCTTGTGTTTAATGACATAAGGGAAAGTCTCAATGAATTCAACCCATTTAGCATGTCTACGATTCAGTTTAGCTTGACTTTTAATATGTTTCAAAGATTCATGATCAGAATGTATAACAAATTCTTTGGGCCATAAATAATGTTGCCATGTTTCTAAAGTCCGAACAAGAGCATATAATTCTTTATCATAAGTAGAATAATTCAGACTAGGCCCACTCAATTTTTCAGAAAAGTATGCAACAGGTTTGCCATCTTGTAATAACACACCTCCTAATCCAATTCCACTAGCATCACATTCAAGCTCAAAAGTCTTATTAAAATCAGGAAGTTGGAGTAAAGGAGCATGTGTCAACTTATCTTTCAATACCGAGAAGGCTTCTTCCTGTGCGGTACCCCACAGAAAAGGCACATCTTTCTTTGTAAGCTCATTGAGAGGTGCAGCAATGGTGCTGAAATCTCTCACAAAACGCCTATAGAATCCAGCGAGGCCAAGGAAACTCCTCACTTGTGTGACCGTTTTGGGCTGTGGCCAACTCTCAATAGCTTCAATTTTGGCTTTATCAACTTCAATTCCCTGTGGAGTAACAACATAGCCAAGAAAAGATACTCGGTCGGTGCAAAAGGTGCACTTTCCAAGGTTACCAAACAAACGTGCATCACGTAGAGCAATAAAAACAGCACGTAAATGTTCCAAATGTTCCTCCAAAGATTTGCTATAAATCAATATGTCATCAAAGTAAACTACCACAAATCGTCCAATGAAAGCACGTAAAACTTCGTTCATTAACCTCATGAAAGTACTAGGTGCATTAGTTAACCCAAAAGGCATGACTAACCACTCATATAATCCAAACTTAGTTTTAAATGCTGTTTTCCATTCATCTCCCAATTTCATACGAATTTGATGGTATCCACTACGCAAATCAACTTTGGAGAATATTGTAGAGCCACTCAATTCATCAAGCATATCATCTAGCCTAGGAATAGGATGACGATAACGAATAGTAATATTATTAATGCCTCTACAATCAACGCACATACGCGACGTACCATCCTTTTTCGGCACTAAAATGATAGGAACAGCACAAGGACTAAGGGATTCGCGTATATAACCTTTGTCGAGCAGTTCTTGTACTTGACGCATAATCTCCTTCGTCTCCTCTGGATTGGTACGGTATGGTGCACGGTTGGGTAGCGATGCACCGGGAATTAAGTCAATTTGATGCTCAATCCCGCGAATAGGTGGTAATCCCGGTGGCACGTCTTGTGGAAAGACGTCAGCGAACTCCTGCAAAATGTTAGTGACAGCAGGAGGCAAAGAGGAAGGCACGTCCTCGAATGAAAATAATGCCTCTTTGCACACAAAAGCATAGCAAACAGATTTGCTGAAATCTAGCTCATCAATATCAGATTTGGTGGCAAATAAACATGCACTTTTCAATTTAATTTCAGAAGCAACACTAGATGGTTTATTATTAGGCTTCATTTGTTGCTCAAATTCTTTTGCCACAATCTGATTTTCACTCTTATTCTTCTCCTGTTTTGCTTTATTAGCTCTATTAATATCATCTTTCAAAATAGAATCAGGAGTCATAGGAAGCAAAGTAATATTTTTATCCTTATGAACAAGAGTATAATGATTGTTTCTACCATGGTGTACAGCATTTTTATCAAATTGCCATGGTCTACCAAGTAATAAGGAACATGCTTGCATAGGTACCACATCACAATCAACATAATCAGCATATGTAGAGATACTAAAATGCACACGAACAGTACGTGTTACCTTAACCTTGCCGCTGTTGTTGAACCATTGGATGTAGTAAGGATGTGGATGTGGTCTTGTGGTGAGAGAAAGCTTCTCCACCATCTCCATGCTAGCCAAGTTGTTGCAACTCCCTCCATCTATGATCACGCGAACAGAACGTTCCTTCACAACTCCCTTTGTATGGAACAAATTATGCCTCTGATTTTGCTCAGCTTGTGTAACCTGCACACTCAAAACACGTTGAGCAACTAAACATTCATACCTGTCAGCATCTTCAGGAGCCATGTATTCCGTCTCATGATCAGAATCGTCTCCACCGTGTTCGTCACGTGTAATAAGAGCCAAAGTCTCCTCATCATAGTCACTAGCGGACTCATACCCACCATCCTCAGTAACAATCATCACACGCTTAGAGGGGCATTCTCTCGCATAATGACCTCCACCCTTGCAACGTCGACAAATAATATCATGTGTTTGCCCTGTTGATGCCATGGATGAAGAAGAGCTCTTTGCAGGCCCAGAAGGTGTGCTCTTGGCAGATAGTGGTGATTGTGCCTGCTTTATTGTATCACGGTTGGAGGTGGCAGCCGACGGAGGCGCCGGTGTAGCAGAACGTGTGGAAGTAGATGATGCACGTGGTGTCCATGATGAAGGTCGACCTGCAGAAAAGTTAGTCCGCGCCAATGCCTGTCGATCCTGCACTTCACGTTCAGCTTTACAAGCAAGATGGAATAAACGAGTGATATTAGTATACTCCTTATAATCTAGAATGGTCTGAATCTCTCTATTTAATCCACCCAGAAAACGTGCAAGCATAGCTTCATTCTCCTCAACAATACCACATCTAATCATGCCAGTTTGTAATTCCTGATAATATTCTTCTACAGAATTTTTTCCTTGTCTTAAGCGCTGTAATTTTTGAAGCAATTCACGTTGATAATATGGTGGAACCCAACGAGTACGCATAGCAGTTTTCAAAGCAGCCCAAGTAGCGGGAATAGGATATAATCTACAATGTTCAGACCACCATACACATGCAAAACTAGTGAAAGCACAAACAGCAGCAGCAACCCGTCTCTCCTCGGGATATTGTAAACATGTAAAACGTTGTTCAGTTTCCAACTCCCAAGTAAGATATATATCAGGAACATATCTACCCTCAAATGGTGGAATATTCAATTTCAGTTTAGGAATATGGACATCATCTCGTACCTGAAGTGGTGGTGCAGGCCTACCATTACGAATATATACCTGAGGTCGACCTGGTGGTGGTGGTGCTGGTGGCTGCACGTAGTGCTGATTTTGATCAACCTCATCCTCATAATCGCCCGCATACTCAACATCCTCCTGGGTACCACCAGCAGCAGTAGCAGGGGCGAAAGAAGCATCAACAACATGAACAGCAGCACCAGAAGTTTGGCCATCCTTAATAGGAACACGCCTCGCTCGTCCATACTGATTCGAAAGGATGCGTTGTTGTTGTTGTTGTTGTTGGAGAGGTGCGTTAGGTGCAGCGGGTGGTGGTGGTGGAAGACGCGCGAGCAATTCATTAAATTTGTTATCGAGCTTTGTTTCGAACGTCTTCTCCATGCCATCTATCTTCTCCATGGCCTCTTCAAATCTGTTTAGCACATCTTGCACCTGTCCACTCATCATTTGCTGAAACTTATCATGAAGCTCCTTGTTCGATAAATTCTCCCAGTCAGTCACGTCGGCTTGTGATCCTGGCATGGTTAGCAGCAAAAGAAACACACAAGAATATGATCCTACAGACTACGAACAAGTGGTGGTGGTGGGTGTCACAAATCCGTCAAGCAAAACTCAAATTCTTACCAGTTCTTACCCAGCAGCAGGCGGTGATCGGCAACCGTTGTAGTCAAAAACTCTCAAAGCTTGGATAGAGCGAGTACCAGGGAGAGTCAAACGCACGACGTAGATGTATGTGGAGCTGGGAAGGCTTATAATATGGTAGCAAAAAGGATCAGCAATAATCAATTCAGAGATGCAAAGTTGAATAAACGCTCAACGACGGTACTGTGCTGGTCCTAGGCTAGACCGTGCTAGAGACGCGAGCCTAGAACACTAACAAAATCACGGCGCTGCACGTAAACAAGGGAAAAGCACACTCTGGATTTTTTTTCCGCTCTTTTTTTTTTTGCGCTCTTTTTTTTTTTTGCGCTGCTCTTTTTTTTTTTTTTTTTTTTTTTGCGAAAAATCACTATAATGGCGAGTGTCTCAAAACTCTTCCTAGGTCAAACTGACAGGATGGGCACGAAATTTTTTTCGACCAATTTTTTTTTTTTCGTTTTTGCGACTGCCCGGACCCAAAAACTGGAAACGGGTCAAAAAAAACTTCCTATAATGGCACCTGTCTCAAAACACTCAGAAACACCTAAAAATAGGATAGCCAGAAATTTTTTCGAAAAATGCGTTTTCGAAAAATTTTGGGCCTAAACGGAGCGTGGTTTCCAGACTCTTTTTCCCGAAACCTACTCCGGCAAGGAAACACGAATCGGAAACTAGATGAATCCCGAAAACAAACCTAATAAGCAAGGAACTCGGATTGGTGGTGGATATATGGTTGTGGTATATGGCAGCGGTGGTGGAAGCGGTGGTAGTATATGGATATGGATCGGTGGTGGTATATGGACACGGATTGGTGGTGGTATATGGATACGGATTCGGAGTGGTGGTGGTAGATGGCAGGGGCGATGATGATGGTGCGGCGGCGGCGTGACAACTTATGACCAGAACTCGAAACTCTAAAAGACTAGGCTCTAAGACCAGCAACTAGACCGACGATGCAACCGCAAATTCAACAAAGCAAAACCCTAAAAAGATTATGCACAGGCTCAGATTGGTTCGGATATGATGAACTAACCCTAATTTTTTTTTGTGGCTTTTTTGTGGACTATAGGTATGAAGAACAGACTCGATCTAAACTACGAAAAACTGGAAAATCTCACCGAGCAACCTGGAAATCTGATACCACTTGATAGAGGCAAAGGTGTCCCGTCTTTCGATGAGATGATGGATTTCGCTTTGGTGGAAGTCGACTTTGACGATCCGACTACGAACGTGCGAGGACGTCGCGCCTTAGCAATCGCTAAACCAACTCCGAGAGGTTATTGACCACGCCGGAGCACGATCAACCTGACCACGAGGGTCTGTTTCCTGCGAGCAAACGAAGAACAAGCAAGAAACTGAGATTGCAATCTGGATATTGCGAATATAAGATGAAAGCTTTATTGATCAAGGTGGGGTTCTGTGACGCCTTTGTCTGGTCGTTGAACACAAACGAAGTACGCGAAGTTGCAGCTATGGCGAACTTTTAATCTAAACAAAACCCAAAGTCTAAACGGAGCCCTAAGGGCTGTATATATGGAGGAAAAGAGGGGGAATTTCGTGGCCCTTGGTGGAGGGGTCCGAAATCAACCCTATCTCTTGTTTCCCCACACATACGGACTCTAAAAATAGCCTATACTTATGTATTTCGAAATTACATGGGCCTGGCCCAATAAAAAGGTGACGCAGCACCTATAATAGCCTCTGGACGAAATTTATGAAGTGGCATCTGGTATATTTCGTCCAAGGCTTCATGCACTCTTATGGTGGCTTCAAAGTCCTGAAATCATCACTTGTAACTCCGTTCTGGTTCCCCTTGCGCATGGCATCATCTCCATGCTTGCTCTTGCTCCAATGTCCATCCTTCTCCAAGCTAGGCCCTTCATTTGTAAGCAAAACAAATGTATCCAATTTAGGCAGCATCATATTCTCATGAACATTAGAATCATTAGCAAGAAACGAAAGTACCTGATAATTTAATTGGCGTGCGCGAGCTCTAGTAATTGGTCCAGTATATGTAGCAGTAGGGGCTGTGGGTGTAACAATGGTATTGATGTCCTCATCATAATGTTCATGAGAATATGATGCTGCCTAAATTGGATACATTTGTTTTACTTACAAATGAAGGGCCTAGCTTGGAGAAGGATGGACATTGGAGCAAGAGCAAGCATGGAGATGATGCCATGCGCAAGGGGAACCAGAACGGAGTTACAAGTGATGATTTCAGGACTTTGAAGCCACCATAAGAGTGCATGAAGCCTTGGACGAAATATACAAGATGCCACTTCATAAATTTCGTCCAGAGGCTATTATAGGTGCTGCGTCACCTTTTTATTGGGCCAGGCCCATGTAATTTCGAAATACATAAGTATAGGCTATTTTTAGAGTCCGTATGTGTGGGGAAACAAGAGATAGGGTTGATTTCGGACCCCTCCACCAAGGGCCACGAAATTCCCCCTCTCTTCCTCCATATATACAGCCCTTAGGGCACCGTTTAGACTTTGGGTTTTGTTTAGATTAAAAGTTCGCCATAGCTGCAACATCGCGTACTTCGTTTGTGTTCAACGACCAGACAAAGGCGTCACAGAACCCCACCTTGATCAATAAAGCTTTCATCTTATATTCGCAATATCCAGATTGCAATCTCAGTTTCTTGCTTGTTCTTCGTTTGCTCGCAGGAAACAGACCCTCGTGGTCAGGTTGATCGTGCTCCGGCGTGGTCAATAACCTCTCGGAGTTGGTTTAGCGATTGCTAAGGCGCGACGTCCTCGCAGGTTCGTAGTCGGATCGTCAAAGTCGACTTCCACCAAAGCGAAATCCATCATCTCATCGAAAGACGGGACACCTTTGCCTCTATCAAGTGGTATCAGATTTCCAGGTTGCTCGGTGAGATTTTCCAGTTTTTCGTAGTTTAGATCGAGTCTGTTCTTCATACCTATAGTCCACAAAAAAGCCACAAAAAAAAATTAGGGTTAGTTCATCATATCCGAACCAATCTGAGCCTGTGCATAATCTTTTTAGGGTTTTGCTTTGTTGAATTTGCGGTTGCATCGTCGGTCTAGTTGCTGGTCTTAGAGCCTAGTCTTTTAGAGTTTCGAGTTCTGGTCATAAGTTGTCACGCCGCCGCCGCACCATCATCATCGCCCCTGCCATCTACCACCACCACTCCGAATCCGTATCCATATACCACCACCAATCCGTGTCCATATACCACCACCGATCCATATCCATATACTACCACCGCTTCCACCACCGCTGCCATATACCACAACCATATATCCACCACCAATCCGAGTTCCTTGCTTATTAGGTTTGTTTTCGGGATTCATCTAGTTTCCGATTCGTGTTTCCTTGCCGGAGTAGGTTTCGGGAAAAAGAGTCTGGAAACCACGCTCCGTTTAGGCCCAAAAATTTTCGAAAACGCATTTTTCGAAAAAATTTCTGGCTACCTTATTTTTAGGTGTTTCTGAGTGTTTTGAGACAGGTGCCATTATAGGAAGTTTTTTTTGACCCGTTTCCAGTTTTTGGGTCCGGGCAGTCAAAAAAACGAAAAAAAAAATTGGTCGAAAAAATTTCGTGCCCATCCTGTCAGTTTGACCTAGGAAGAGTTTTGAGACACTCGCCATTATAGTGATTTTTCGCAAAAAAAAAAGAGCAGCGCAAAAAAAAAGAGCGCAAAAAAAAAAGAGCGAAAAAAAAAACCAGAGTGTGCTTTTCCCTTGTTTACGTGCAGCGCCGTGATTTTGTTAGTGTTCTAGGCTCGCGTCTCTAGCACAGTCTAGCCTAGGACCAGCACAGTACCGTCGTTGAGCGTTTATTCAACTTTGCATCTCTGAATTGATTATTGCTGACCCTTTTTGCTACCATATTATAAGCCTTCCCAGCTCCACATACATCTACGTCGTGCATTTGACTCTCCCTGGTAATCGCTCTATCCAAGCTTTGAGAGTTTTTGACTACAACGGTTGCCGATCACCGCCTGCTGCTGGGTAAGAACTGGTAAGAATTTGAGATTTGCTTGACGGATTTGTGACACCCACCACCACCTCTTGTTAGTAGTCTGTAGGATCATATTCTTGTGTGTTTCTATTGCTGCTAACCATGCCAGGATCACAAGCCGACGAGACTGACTGGGAGAACATGACAAATAAGGATTTGCATGATAAATTTCAGCAAATGATGAGTGGACAGGTGCAAGATGTGCTAAACAGATTTGAAGAGGCCATGGAGAAGATAGATGGCATGGAGAAGACGTTCGAAACAAAGCTCGATAACAAGTTTAATGAATTGCTCGCGCGTCTTCCACCACCACCACCCACTGCACCTAACGCACCTCTCCAACGACAACAACAACAACAACGCATCCTTTCGAATCAGTATGGACGAGCGAAGCGTGTTCCTATTGAGGATGGCCAAACTTCTGGTGCTGCTGTTCATGTTGTTGATGCTTCTTTGGCCCCTGCTACTGCTGCTGCTGGTACCCAGGAGGATGATGAGTATGTGGGCGATTATGAGGATGAGGTTGATCAAAATCAGCACTACGTGCAGCCACCAGCACCACCACCACCAGGTCGACCTCAGGTATATATTCGTAATGGTAGGCCTGCACCACCACCTCAGGTACGAGATGATGTCCATATTCCTAAACTGAAATTGAATATTCCACCATTTGAGGGTAGATATGTTCCTGATATATATCTTACTTGGGAGTTAGAAACTGAACAACGTTTTACATGTTTACAATATCCCGAGGAGAGACGGGTTGCTGCTGCTGTTTGTGCTTTCACTAGTTTTGCATGTGTATGGTGGTCTGAACATTGTAGATTATATCCTATTCCCGCTACTTGGGCTGCTTTGAAAACTGCTATGCGTACTCGTTGGGTTCCACCATATTATCAACGTGAATTGCTTCAAAAATTACAGCGCTTAAGACAAGGAAAAAATTCTGTAGAAGAATATTATCAGGAATTACAAACTGGCATGATTAGATGTGGTACTGTTGAGGAGAATGAAGCTATGCTTGCACGTTTTCTGGGTGGATTAAATAGAGAGATTCAGACCATTCTAGATTATAAGGAGTATACTAATATCACTCGTTTATTCCATCTTGCTTGTAAAGCTGAACGTGAAGTGCAGGATCGACAGGCATTGGCGCGGACTAACTTTTCTGCAGGTCGACCTTCATCATGGACACCACATGCATCATCTACTTCCACACGTTCTGCTACACCGGCGCCTCCGTCGGCTGCCACCTCCAACCGTGATACAATAAAGCAGGCACAATCACCACTATCTGCCAAGAGCACATCTTCTGGGCCTGCAAAGAGCTCTTCTTCATCCATGGCATCAACAGGGCAAACACATGATATTATTTGTCGACGTTGCAAGGGTGGAGGTCATTATGCGAGAGAATGCCCCTCTAAGCGTGTGATGATTGTTACTGAGGATGGTGGGTATGAGTCCGCTAGTGACTATGATGAGGAGACTTTGGCTCTTATTACACGTGACGAACACGGTGGAGAAGATTCTGATCATGAGACGCAATACATGGCTCCTGAAGATGCTGACAGGTATGAATGTTTAGTTGCTCAACGTGTTTTGAGTGTGCAGGTTACACAAGCTGAGCAAAATCAGAGGCATAATTTGTTCCATACAAAGGGAGTTGTGAAGGAACGTTCTGTTCGCGTGATCATAGATGGAGGGAGTTGCAACAACTTGGCTAGCATGGAGATGGTGGAGAAGCTATCTCTCACCACAAGACCACATCCACATCCTTACTACATCCAATGGTTCAATAACAGTGGCAAGGTTAAGGTAACACGTACTGTTCGTGTGCATTTTAGTATCTCTACATATGCTGATTATGTTGATTGTGATGTGGTACCTATGCAAGCATGTTCCTTATTACTTGGTAGACCATGGCAATTTGATAAAAATTCTATTCACCATGGTAGAAACAATCAGTATACTCTTGTTCATAAGGATAAAAATATTACTTTGCTTCCTATGACTCCTGATTCCATTTTGAAAGATGATCTTAATAGAGCTAATAAAGCAAAACAGGAGAAAACTAAGAGTGAAAATCAGATTGTGGCAAAAGAATTTGAGCAACAAATGCAGCCTAATAATAATAAACAATCTAGTGTTGCTTCTGAAATTAAATTGAAAAGTGCATGTTTATTTGCCACCAAATCTGATATTGATGATCTAGATTTTAGCAAATCTGTTTGCTATGCTTTTGTGTGCAAAGAGGCATTATTTTCATTCGAGGACGTGCCTTCCTCTTTGCCTCCTGCTGTCACTAACATTTTGCAGGAGTTCGCTGACGTCTTTCCACAAGACGTGCCACCGGGATTACCACCTATTCGCGGGATTGAGCATCAAATTGACTTAATTCCCGGTGCATCATTACCCATCCGTGCACCATACCGTACCAATCCAGAGGAGACGAAGGAGATTATGCGTCAAGTACAAGAACTGCTCGACAAAGGTTATATACGCGAATCCCTTAGTCCTTATGCTGTTCCTATCATTTTAGTGCCGAAAAAGGATGGTACGTCGCGTATGTGCGTTGATTGTAGAGGCATTAATAATATTACTATTCGTTATCGTCATCCTATTCCTAGGCTAGATGATATGCTTGATGAATTGAGTGGCTCTACAATATTCTCCAAAGTTGATTTGCGTAGTGGATACCATCAAATTCGTATGAAATTGGGAGATGAATGGAAAACAGCATTTAAAACTAAGTTTGGATTATATGAGTGGTTAGTCATGCCTTTTGGGTTAACTAATGCACCTAGTACTTTCATGAGGTTAATGAACGAAGTTTTACGTGCTTTCATTGGACGATTTGTGGTAGTTTACTTTGATGACATATTGATTTATAGCAAATCTTTGGAGGAACATTTGGAACATTTACGTGCTGTTTTTATTGCTCTACGTGATGCACGTTTGTTTGGTAACCTTGGAAAGTGCACCTTTTGCACCGACCGAGTATCTTTTCTTGGCTATGTTGTTACTCCACAGGGAATTGAAGTTGATAAAGCCAAAATTGAAGCTATTGAGAGTTGGCCACAGCCCAAAACGGTCACACAAGTGAGGAGTTTCCTTGGCCTCGCTGGATTCTATAGGCGTTTTGTGAGAGATTTCAGCACCATTGCTGCACCTCTCAATGAGCTTACAAAGAAAGATGTGCCTTTTCTGTGGGGTACCGCACAGGAAGAAGCCTTCTCGGTATTGAAAGATAAGTTGACACATGCTCCTTTACTCCAACTTCCTGATTTTAATAAGACTTTTGAGCTTGAATGTGATGCTAGTGGAATTGGATTAGGAGGTGTGTTATTACAAGATGGCAAACCTGTTGCATACTTTTCTGAAAAATTGAGTGGGCCTAGTCTGAATTATTCTACTTATGATAAAGAATTATATGCTCTTGTTCGGACTTTAGAAACATGGCAACATTATTTATGGCCCAAAGAATTTGTTATACATTCTGATCATGAATCTTTGAAACATATTAAAAGTCAAGCTAAACTGAATCGTAGACATGCTAAATGGGTTGAATTTATTGAGACTTTCCCTTATGTCATTAAACACAAGAAGGGAAAAGAAAATGTTATTGCTGATGCATTGTCTCGTCGCTATACTATGCTTTCACAACTTGACTTCAAAATATTTGGTTTGGAGACCATCAAAGATCAATATGTGCATGATGCTGATTTTAAAGATGTAATGCAGAATTGTAAAGAAGGAAGAATGTGGAACAAGTTTGTCGTTAACGATGGATTTGTGTTTCGTGCTAACAAGCTATGCATTCCAGCTAGCTCCGTTCGTCTTTTGCTGTTGCAGGAGGCGCATGGGGGAGGATTAATGGGACACTTTGGCGTGAAGAAGACGGAGGACGTACTTGCTACACATTTCTTTTGGCCAAAGATGAGACGGGATGTTGAGCGTTTTGTTGCTCGCTGCACTACATGTCAAAAAGCTAAGTCACGACTCAATCCTCATGGTTTATATATGCCTTTGCCTGTACCTAGTGTTCCTTGGGAGGATATATCTATGGACTTTGTTTTAGGTTTACCTCGAACAAAGAAGGGGAGGGATAGCATATTTGTTGTCGTGGATAGATTCTCGAAAATGGCACACTTTATACCATGTCATAAAAGCGATGATGCTGTTAATGTTGCTGATTTGTTCTTTCGTGAAATTATTCGCTTGCATGGTGTGCCAAATACTATTGTTTCAGATCGTGATACTAAATTTCTTAGCCACTTTTGGAGATGTTTATGGGCTAAGTTGGGGACTAAACTGCTATTTAGTACTACTTGTCACCCCCAAACTGATGGACAAACTGAAGTAGTCAATAGAACATTGTCTACTATGCTTAGGGCTGTTTTGAAGAATAATAAGAAAATGTGGGAAGAATGCTTGCCTCATATTGAATTTGCTTATAATCGTTCATTGCATTCTACTACTAAGATGTGCCCTTTTGAAATTGTGTATGGTTTCCTACCTCGTGCACCTATTGATTTGTTGCCTCTTCCATCTTTGGAGAAGGTTAATTTTGATGCTAAAGAACGTTCTGAATTGATTTTAAAAATGCATGAGTTAACTAAGGAAAACATTGAGCGTATGAATGCTAAATATAAACTTGCTGGAGATAAGGGTAGAAAACATGTTGTGTTTGCACCTGGAGATCTTGTTTGGTTACATTTGCGTAAAGATAGATTTCCTAATTTGCGCAAATCAAAGCTAATGCCACGTGCTGATGGTCCCTTTAAGGTGTTAGAGAAAATAAATGATAATGCATATAAACTTGAGCTTCCTGCAGATTTTGGGGTTAGTCCCACTTTTAACATTGCAGATTTGAAGCCTTATTTGGGTGAGGAAAATGAGCTTCCGTCGAGGACGACTTCATTTCAAGAAGGGGAGGATGATGAGGACATCAATACCATTGTTACACCCACAGCCCCTACTGCTACATATACTGGACCAATTACTAGAGCTTGCGCACGCCAATTAAATTATCAGGTACTTTCGTTTCTTGGTAATGATTCTAATGTTCATGAGAATATGATGCTGCCTAAATTGGATACATTTGTTTTACTTACAAATGAAGGGCCTAGCTTGGAGAAGGATGGACATTGGAGCAAGAGCAAGCATGGAGATGATGCCATGCGCAAGGGGAACCAGAACGGAGTTACAAGTGATGATTTCAGGACTTTGAAGCCACCATAAGAGTGCATGAAGCCTTGGACGAAATATACAAGATGCCACTTCATAAATTTCGTCCAGAGGCTATTATAGGTGCTGCGTCACCTTTTTATTGGGCCAGGCCCATGTAATTTCGAAATACATAAGTATAGGCTATTTTTAGAGTCCGTATGTGTGGGGAAACAAGAGATAGGGTTGATTTCGGACCCCTCCACCAAGGGCCACGAAATTCCCCCTCTCTTCCTCCATATATACAGCCCTTAGGGCACCGTTTAGACTTTGGGTTTTGTTTAGATTAAAAGTTCGCCATAGCTGCAACTTCGCGTACTTCGTTTGTGTTCAACGACCAGACAAAGGCGTCACAGAACCCCACCTTGATCAATAAAGCTTTCATCTTATATTCGCAATATCCAGATTGCAATCTCAGTTTCTTGCTTGTTCTTCGTTTGCTCGCAGGAAACAGACCCTCGTGGTCAGGTTGATCGTGCTCCGGCGTGGTCAATAACTTCTCGGAGTTGGTTTAGCGATTGCTAAGGCGCGACGTCCTTGCACGTTCGTAGTCAGATCGTCAAAGTCGACTTCCACCAAAGCGAAATCCATCATCTCATCGAAAGACGGGACACCTTTGCCTCTATCAAAAGCTAATGCCACGTGCCGATTGACCTTTTAAGGTGTTAGAGAAAATAAATGATAATGCATATAAACTTGAGATGCCTGCAGATTTCGGGGTTAGTCCCACTTTTAACATTGCAGATTTGAAGCCTTATTTGGGAGAGGAAGATGAGCTTCCTTCAAGGACGACTTCATTTCAAGAAGGGGAGGACGATGAGGACATCAATACCATTGTTACACCCACATCCCCTGCTGCTATACATACTAGACCAATTACTAGAGCTCGCGCACGCCAATTAAATTACCAGGTACTTTCGTTTCTTGGTAATGATTGTAATGTTCATGAGAATATAATGCTGCCTAAATTGGATACATTTGTTTTGCTTACAAATGAAGGGCCTAGCTGGGAGAAGGATGAACATTGGAGCAAGAACAAGCATGGAGATGATGGCATGCGCAAGGGGGACAAGAACGGAGTTACAAGTGATGATTTCAGGACGTTGAAGCCACCATAATTTGTGCATGAAGCCTTGGACGAAATATACAAGATGCCACTTCATAACTTTCTTCCAGAGGCTATTCTAGGTGCTGCGTCACCTTATTATTGGGCCAGGCCCATGTATTTTTGAAATACTTCAGTATAGGCTGTTTTTAGAGTCCGTATGTGTGGGGAAACAAGAGATAGGGTTGGTTTCGGACCCCTTCCCCAAGGGCCACGAAATTCCCCCCTCTTCCTCCATATATACAGCCCTTAGGGCGTCGTTTAGACTTTGGGTTTTGTTTAGACTAAAGTTCGCCATAGCTGCAACTTCGCGTACTTCGGTTGTGTTCAACGACCAGACGAAGGCATCACAGAACCCCACCTTGATCAATAAAGCTTTCCTCTTATATTCGCAATATCCAGATTGCAATCTTAGTTTCTTGCTTGTTCTTTATTTGCCTGCAGGAAACAGACCTTCGTGGTCAGGTTCATCGTGCTCCGGCGTGGTCAATAACCTCTCGGAGTTGGTTTAGCGATTGCTAAGGCACGACGTCCTCGCACGTTTGTAGTCGGATCGTCAAAGTCGACTTCCTCGAAAACGAAAGCCACCATCTCATCAAAAGACGGGACACCTTTGCCTCTATCAGATCACAACAAATTTGCTAAGGAAGTGAACAAGCTCAAATATCATGGGGTGCAAACTTGGGGTGAGTATGATATGTCCATCGAGCATGACATGTATGAGCAAAATCAACAAATACGGAGGTGTTGGTGTACCAATGCTCGATGTCGTGGCAAGAGTGTGATAGAGGCAAAGGTGTCCCGTCTTTCGATGAGATGATGGAAATCGCTTTGGTGGAAGTCGACTTTGACGATCCGACTACGAACGTGCGAGGACGTCGCGCCTTAGCAATCGCTAAACCAACTCCGAGAGGTTATTGACCACGCCGGAGCTCGATCAACCTGACCACGAGGGTCTGTTTCCTGCGAGCAAACGAAGAACAAGCAAGAAACTAAGATTGCAATCTGGATATTGCGAATATAAGATGAAAGCTTTATTGATGAAGGTGGGGTTCTGTGACGCCTTTGTCTGGTCGTTGAACACAAACGAAGTACGCGAAGTTGCAGCTATGGCGAACTTTTAATCTAAACAAAACCCAAAGTCTAAACGGTGCCCTAAGGGCTGTATATATGGAGGAAGAGAGGGGGAATTTCGTGGCCCTTGGTGGAGGGGTCCGAAATCAACCCTATCTCTTGTTTCCCCACACATACGGACTCTAAATATAGCCTATACTTATGTATTTCGAAATTACATGGGCCTGGCCCAATAAAAAGGTGACGCAGCACCTATAATAGCCTCTGGACGAAATTTATGAAGTGGCATCTTGTATATTTCGTCCAAGGCTTCATGAACTCTTATGGTGGCTTCAAAGTCCTGAAATCATCACTGGTAACAACGTTCTGGTTCCCCTTGCGCATGGCATTATCTCCATGCTTGCTCTTGCTCCAATGTCCATCCTTCTCCAAGCTAGGCCCTTCATTTGTAAGCAAAACAAATGTATCCAATTTAGGCAGCATCATATTCTCATGAACATTAGAATCATTACCAAGAAACGAAAGTACCTGATAATTTAATTGGCGTGCGCGAGCTCTAGTAATTGGTCCAGTATATGTAGCAGTAGGGGCTGTGGGTGTAACAATGGTATTGATGTCCTCATCATCCTCCCCTTCTTGAAATGAAGTCGTCCTCGACGGAAGCTCATTTTCCTCACCCAAATAAGGCTTCAAATCTGCAATGTTAAAAGTGGGACTAACCCCAAAATCTGCAGGCAGCTCAAGTTTATATGCATTATCAGTTATTTTCTCTAACACCTTAAAGGGACCATCAGCACGTGGCATTAGCTTTGATTTGCGCAAATTAGGAAATCTATCTTTACGCAAATGTAACCAAACAAGATCTCCAGGTGCAAACACAACATGTTTTCTACCCTTATCTCCAGCAACTTTATATTTAGCATTCATACGCTCAATGTTTTCCTTAGTTAACTCATGCATTTTTAAAATCAATTCAGAACGTTCTTTAGCATCAAAATTAACCTTCTCCGAAGATGGAAGAGGCAACAAATCAATAGGTGCACGAGGTAGGAAACCATACACAATTTCAAAAGGGCACATCTTAGTAGTAGAATGCAATGAACGATTATAAGCAAATTCAATATGAGGCAAGCATTCTTCCCACATTTTCTTATTATTCTTCAAAACAGCCCTAAGCATAGTAGACAATGTTCTATTGACTACTTCAGTTTGTCCATCAGTTTGGGGGTGACAAGTAGTACTAAATAGCAGTTTAGTCCCCAACTTAGCCCATAAACATCTCCAAAAGTGGCTAAGATGATAGAGGCAAAGGTTTCCCGTCTTTCGATGAGATGATGGAAATCGCTTTGGTGGAAGTCGACTTTGACGATCCGACTACGAACGTGCGAGGACGTCGCGCCTTAGCAATCGCTAAACCAACTCCGAGAGGTTATTGACCACGCCGGAGCACGATCAACCTGACCACGAGGGTCTGTTTCCTGCGAGCAAACGAAGAACAAGCAAGAAACTAAGATTGCAATCTGGATATTGCGAATATAAGATGAAAGCTTTATTGATCAAGGTGGGGTTCTGTGACGCCTTTGTCTGGTCGTTGAACACAAACGAAGTACGCGAAGTTGCAGCTATGGCGAACTTTTAATCTAAACAAAACCCAAAGTCTAAACGGTGCCCTAAGGGCTGTATATATGGAGGAAGAGAGGGGAAATTTCGTGGCCCTTGGTGGAGGGGTCCGAAATCAACCCTATCTCTTGTTTCCCCACACATACGGACTCTAAAAATAGCCTATACTTATGTATTTCGAAATTACATGGGCCTGGCCCAATAAAAAGGTGACGCAGCACCTATAATAGCCTCTGGACGAAATTTATGAAGTGGCATCTTGTATATTTCCTCCAAGGCTTCATGCACTCTTATGGTGGCTTCAAAGTCCTGAAATCATCACTTGTAACTCCGTTCTGGTTCCCCTTGCGCATGGCATCATCTCCATGCTTGCTCTTGCTCCAATGTCCATCCTTCTCCAAGCTAGGCCCTTCATTTGTAAGCAAAACAAATGTATCCAATTTAGGCAGCATCATATTCTCATGAACATTAGAATCATTACCAAGAAACGAAAGTACCTGATAATTTAATTGGCGTGCGCGAGCTCTAGTAATTGGTCCAGTATATGTAGCAGTAGGGGCTGTGGGTGTAACAATGGTATTGATGTCCTCATCATCCTCCCCTTCTTGAAATGAAGTCGTCCTCGACGAAAGCTCATTTTCCTCACCCAAATAAGGCTTCAAATCTGCAATGTTAAAAGTGGGACTAACCCCAAAATCTGCAGGCAGCTCAAGTTTATATGCATTATCATTTATTTTCTCTAACACCTTAAAGGGACCATCAGCACTTGGCATTAGCTTTGATTTGCGCAAATTAGGAAATCTATCTTTACGCAAATGTAACCAAACAAGATCTCCAGGTGCAAACACAACATGTTTTCTACCCTTATCTCCAGCAAGTTTATATTTAGCATTCATACGCTCAATGTTTTCCTTAGTTAACTCATGCATTTTTAAAATCAATTCAGAATGTTCTTTAGCATCAAAATTAACCTTCTCCGAAGATGGAAGAGGCAACAAATCAATAGGTGCACGAGGTAGGAAACCATACACAATTTCAAAAGGGCACATCTTAGTAGTAGAATGCAATGAACGATTATAAGCAAATTCAATATGAGGCAAGCATTCCTCCCACATTTTCTTATTATTCTTCAAAACAGCCCTAAGCATAGTAGACAATGTTCTATTGACTACTTCAGTTTGTCCATCAGTTTGGGGGTGACAAGTAGTACTAAAAAGCAGTTTAGTCCCCAACTTAGCCCATAAACATCTCCAAAAGTGGCTAAGAAATTTAGTATCACGATCTGAAACAATAGTATTTGGCAGACCATGCAAGCGAATAATTTCACGAAAGAACAAATCAGCAACATTAACAGCATCATCGCTTTTATGACATGGTATAAAGTGTGCCATTTTCGAGAATCTATCCACGACAACAAATATGCTATCCCTCCCCTTCTTTGTTCGAGGTAAACCTAAAACAAAGTCCATAGATATATCCTCCCAAGGAACACTAGGTACAGGCAAAGGCATATACAAACCATGAGGATTGAGTCGTGACTTAGCTTTTTGACATGTAGTGCAGCGAGCAATAAAACGCTCAACATCCCGTCTCATCTTTGGCCAAAAGAAATGTGTAGCAAGTACGTCCTCTGTCTTCTTCACGCCAAAGTGTCCCATTAATCCTCCTCCATGCGCCTCCTGCAACAACAAAAGACGAACGGAGCTAGCTGGAATGCATAGCTTGTTAGCACGAAACACAAATCCATCGTTAACGACAAACTTGTTCCACATTCTTCCTTCTTTACAATTCTGCATTACATCTTTAAAATCAGCATCATGCACATATTGATCTTTGATGGTCTCCAAACCAAATATTTTGAAGTCAAGTTGTGAAAGCATAGTATAGCGACGAGACAATGCATCAGCAATAACATTTTCTTTTCCCTTCTTGTGTTTAATGACATAAGGGAAAGTCTCAATAAATTCAACCCATTTAGCATGTCTACGATTCAGTTTAGCTTGACTTTTAATATGTTTCAAAGATTCATGATCAGAATGTATAACAAATTCTTTGGGCCATAAATAATGTTGCCATGTTTCTAAAGTCCGAACAAGAGCATATAATTCTTTATCATAAGTAGAATAATTCAGACTAGGCCCACTCAATTTTTCAGAAAAGTATGCAACGGGTTTGCCATCTTGTAATAACACACCTCCTAATCCAATTCCACTAGCATCACATTCAAGCTCAAAAGTCTTATTAAAATCAGGAAGTTGGAGTAAAGGAGCATGTGTCAACTTATCTTTCAATACCGTGAAGGCTTCTTCCTGTGCGGTACCCCAAATAAAAGGCACATCTTTCTTTGTAAGCTCATTGAGAGGTGCAGCAATGGTGCTGAAATCTCTCACAAAACGCCTATAGAATCCAGCGAGGCCAAGAAAACTCCTCACTTGTGTGACCGTTTTGGGCTGCGGCCAACTCTCAATAGCTTCAATCTTGGCTTTATCAACTTCAATTCCCTGTGGAGTAACAACATAGCCAAGAAAAGATACTCGGTCGGTGCAAAAGGTGCACTTCCCAAGGTTACCAAACAAACGTGCATCACGTAGAGCAATAAAAACAGCACGTAAATGTTCCAAATGTTCTTCCAAAGATTTGCTATAAATCAGTATATCATCAAAATAGACTACCACAAATCGTCCAATGAAAGCACGTAAAACTTCGTTCATTAATCTCATGAAAGTACTAGGTGCATTAGTTAACCCAAAAGGCATGACTAACCACTCATATAAACCAAACTTAGTTTTAAATGCTGTTTTCCATTCATCACCCAATTTCATACGAATTTGATGGTATCCACTACGCAAATCAACTTTGGAGAATATTATAGAGCCACTCAATTCATCAAGCATATCATCTAGCCTAGGAATAGGATGACGATAACGAATAGTAATATTATTAATGCCTCTACAATCAACACACATACGTGACGTACCATCCTTTTTAGGCACTAGGATAATAGGAACAGCACAAGGACTAAGAGATTCGCGTATATAACCTTTGTCGAGTAGCTCCTGTACTTGACGCATAATCTCCTTCGTCTCCTCTGGATTGGTACGGTATGGTGCACGGTTGGGTAGCGATGCTGATAGAGGCGGGGGTGTCCCGATCTTTCGATGAGATGATAACTATCGATTTGGTGAAGATGACTTTGACGATCCGACTACAAACGTGCACGACGTTGCGCCTTAGCAATCGCTAAACCAACTCTGAGAGGTTATTGACCACGCCGGAGCACAATCAACCTGACCACGAAGGTCTATTCCTGCAAGCAATCGAAGAACAAGCAAGAATATGATAAAGCAATCTGAATATTGCGAATATGGATGAAGTATTAATAATGTTGGGGATCCAAAAGTGGTCTTGGTCTGGTCGTTGGACACAAACGAAGTACACGAAGTTGCGTTGGCTAACTTTTAACTAAACAAATCCCAAGGAAAAGCTACTAGATGGATCTACTTATATAGGAGCAAGGGGTGGCGGCCAAGGAGGTGGGAGGACGTCCCAAGGCAGCCTAAAACTAAATCTAGGTCGTACAAGGCCAATGGGCCCAAGTGGAGGTGATGTAACACCTTTGGACTTGTAGTTTGACTCGGATTGTGCTGCAGCATCAGATTGTTTCGTCCACAACTCAACGCTCCGGACGAATTTGAAGGTGATTCCAATTGGGTTGGAAAGTGCACGAAATCTAGTTTCCAACAAAAAAAGAATCACCCAATTCGGAGTCCGTATGAAAAACTTGTGTGCGTTTTGAGTCAGGTACGTCTGTGCAGTCCGAATCTGAATCCAGAACGTGAGAGACTTGGACTCTATCTTCTCTTGGGCCAAAAGTGACGTCAGAGAACTTTTTGGACAGCAAATAAACATCTCTTTCTTCCTTATCTTCATATGTGGATTGTACAAATGTCCCATACACCTGCAATTAGACAAAACACAAAAGTGTGTGAAGTATTTTTGTTCTGGATAACATAAATAGATTATTGAATAGTTTGCACTAGAAATCACCTGACAAATATGCATATATGCAATATTTTTGGTCATATCCAAGGTAGTCATGTCCTCATCATCCTCCCCTTCTTGAAAATAAAGCCGTCCTCGGTGTTGCTTAATCTGAAATGTGGCTAACAAAAGAGACAAGGTGTACATGTTGTATATGTATATGTCATCCATTTTTACTTCCCTTAATTTTTGCATATATGACACATGAATAGATGAGTAACTTGCATAGTTTATAAAATCTAAAGCCAAAAAATTAGCACAAGAAGTAGAAGGCATGAAAATATTGCAACTCAGTTTGCACATATAAGTGAAGCTCTTATTCATTTCAAAAGATTGACAATGTTCATCATTAAACCATCCCAACATTGGTGAATAAACCTTACTTGCATCAAATTTACATGCTACAACATGCTTAAATAAGCAAACATGCAATAAGTCATTCAACACAGAATCATCACCAAGATTAGAGGTCATATCAAAATGATTAAACATTGGTTCTTTTGCATCAATAGTTAATTCAATGGGTGCACTCAAAATTGTTGGTATTTCAGTTGTTTGATCACATGGCAAAGTCAAATTATCAACGTAGTCCTCTAAAATAGGTGGTGTGATCAAAGTAGTGGGTAGCTCATCAGATGGTGCATTCAAATTGACAAGGCATTCATCATTCTCATGTAGAGATGGAAGATCAGTACCTTTGTCATTACCTCTTATGATCAACTCAGATGATGTAGCCACTCTCGGGGGCGATGTGTCACATGGTGGAGGTGATGTAGTCCTGACAACAACGGATGTGGCTGTCATAGTATGCCTAGTAGTTGAAGGAACAATCATATCAACTCTTGGAATGTGCACCGTGCGCTTGTTCTCCTCGTGGCCAACACGTTGTTTTATTTCCTGTTCAGCTTTGCAAGCAAGATGAAACAAATAGTCCATAGGATAACACTCTTCATGAATTAGTATCTCTTGAATATCACGGTTTAATCCTCCCCAAAATCTATCCATAAAATCATCTTCACTTTCTTCTAAAGAGGAATGCAACAAGGTAGTTTGTAAATCATCATAATATTTTGTTACAGTTTCACTACCTTGTTTTAAGTGTTGCAACTTCTTAATCATGTCACGAGTATAATAAGCAGGGACGAAAGTATGTCGCATGGCAAGTTTCAAATCATCCCAAGTAGTAGGTATATAATCAGGGTGTAACCGACAATATTCACTCCACCAAACCAAAGCATAACCAGTGAAAGAACCAACCGCAACCTTAACCTTTTTATGTTCATCGAAATTATGGGAAGCAAATATATTTTTTATGTCGAACTCCCATTCAATATATAAAGCAGGTTTAAAACGGCCATTAAATGGTGGTATAGATACATTAACCTGATCATGTGCATTTGGATGTTTGTGCACCTCTCGTGACGGTTGTGGTATTTGCAAAGGTGGTGGCACGTCTCCCGCGATCGACAAAGCCCATGAATTGACTCTGGATCCTGTCATGATTAGTAGAACAAGAAACAAAACCCAAAAATAATGTTCCTATAACTACTAGGATGTGGTGGTAAAACGCTCACAGTAAAGCAAATATCAATGTCTTACAAGTTCTTACCATGCAGCAGGCGGTGATCGGCAACCAGCGGTGTCAAGTAACTCCGAATATTGAGTAAAGCGATTGCTAGGGGAGCGTACGTATACACGATGTAGAAATATGTGGAGCTGGGTTGGCTATATATGGTAGCAAAAGATTAGCAATAATCAATTCAAAGATGCAATGTTGAATAAACGCTCAACGACGGTACTGTGCTGGTCCTAGGCTAGACCGGACTAGAGACGCGAGCCTAGAACACTAATGAGGTCACGGCGTAGCACAACTAGCATCAATGAAGGATACTAAGTAGCTCTTGACAGCAAGATATAAGTGAAGATCACAACGGCAGTGAAGATAATAATGAAAAACAACTGCCAAGCAGGATATACAATAACTTTGTCTCCAACTTTCCTCTGAAAAAGTTTGTGCCGATTTTTTTGATTTTTTTTCTCCTTTTTTGTCTCTGACTTTTTTTTTCTCTTTTTTTTTCTCTCGTTTTTTCTCTCTTTTTTTCTCCCTCTTTCCAAAACAAACTAGATAAGATGCAGATTGGATCAAGTGAAGATGTGAACGATCTCAACTATTATTATGACAATGAATGGTGGGTAGCACGTGGTGGAAATTGATGGATGGGTGGTGGACAGCGGAAGAGATAATGATGCAGCGGTGGCGTGACTAATGTGAACAGAACTCGAAACTCTAAACGAACTAGACACTAAGACCAGCAACTCGACACGACGATGCAACCGATAATTCAACTATGCAAGCAATGAAAAGAAAATTGCAAAGGCTCAGACTGGCTTGGACCAAGGATGAATAGATCTAACTCTTTTTTGTGGCTTTTTCTTGGACAATAGGTAAGAAAATAAATCTAATCTAGGAAAACTGGAAATTCTCACCGAGCAACCTGAAAACTGATACCACTTGATAGAGGCGGGGGTGTCCCGATCTTTCGATGAGATGATAACTATCGATTTGGTGAAGATGACTTTGACGATCCGACTACAAACGTGCACGACGTTGCGCCTTAGCAATCGCTAAACCAACTCTGAGAGGTTATTGACCACGCCGGAGCACAATCAACCTGACCACGAAGGTCTATTCCTGCAAGCAATCGAAGAACAAGCAAGAATATGATAAAGCAATCTGAATATTGCGAATATGGATGAAGTATTAATAATGTTGGGGATCCAAAAGTGGTCTTGGTCTGGTCGTTGGACACAAACGAAGTACACGAAGTTGCGTTGGCTAACTTTTAACTAAACAAATCCCAAGGAAAAGCTACTAGATGGATCTACTTATATAGGAGCAAGGGGTGGCGGCCAAGGAGGTGGGAGGACGTCCCAAGGCAGCCTAAAACTAAATCTAGGTCGTACAAGGCCAATGGGCCCAAGTGGAGGTGATGTAACACCTTTGGACTTGTAGTTTGACTCGGATTGTGCTGCAGCATCAGATTGTTTCGTCCACAACTCAACGCTCCGGACGAATTTGAAGGTGATTCCAATTGGGTTGGAAAGTGCACGAAATCTAGTTTCCAACAAAAAAAGAATCACCCAATTCGGAGTCCGTATGAAAAACTTGTGTGCGTTTTGAGTCAGGTACGTCTGTGCAGTCCGAATCTGAATCCAGAACGTGAGAGACTTGGACTCTATCTTCTCTTGGGCCAAAAGTGACGTCAGAGAACTTTTTGGACAGCAAATAAACATCTCTTTCTTCCTTATCTTCATATGTGGATTGTACAAATGTCCCATACACCTGCAATTAGACAAAACACAAAAGTGTGTGAAGTATTTTTGTTCTGGATAACATAAATAGATTATTGAATAGTTTGCACTAGAAATCGCCTGACAAATATGCATATATGCAATATTTTTGGTCATATCCAAGGTAGTCATGTCCTCATCAGATGCACCGGGAATTAAGTCAATTTGATGCTCAATCCCGCGAATAGGTGGTAATCCCGGTGGCACGTCTTGTGGAAAGACGTCAGCGAACTCCTGCAAAATGTTAGTGACAGCAGGAGGCAAAGAGGAAGGCACGTCCTCGAATGAAAATAATGCCTCTTTGCACACAAAAGCATAGCAAACAGATTTGCTAAAATCTAGATCATCAATATCAGATTTGGTGGCAAGTAAACATGCACTTTTCAATTTAATTTCAGAAGCAACACTAGATTGTTTATTATTATTAGGCTGCATTTGTTGCTCAAATTCTTTTGCCACAATCTGATTTTCACTCTTAGTTTTCTCCTGTTTTGCTTTATTAGCTCTATTAAGATCATCTTTCAAAATGGAATCAGGAGTCATAGGAAGCAAAGTAATATTTTTATCCTTATGAACAAGAGTATACTGATTGTTTCTACCATGGTGAATAGAATTTTTATCAAATTGCCATGGTCTACCAAGTAATAAGGAACATGCTTGCATAGGTACCACATCACAATCAACATAATCAGCATATGTAGAGATACTAAAATGCACACGAACAGTACGTGTTACCTTAACCTTGCCGCTGTTGTTGAACCATTGGATGTAGTAAGGATGTGGATGTGGTCTTGTGGTGAGAGATAGCTTCTCCACCATCTCCATGCTAGCCAAGTTGTTGCAGCTACCTCCGTCTATGATGACGCGCACAGAACGTTCCTTCACAACTCCCTTGGTATGGAACAAATTGTGCCTCTGATTTTGCTCAGCTTGTGTGACCTGCACACTCAAAACACGTTGAGCAACTAAACATTCATACCTGTCAGCATCTTCAGGAGCCATGTATTGCGTCTCATGATCAGAATCATCTCCACCATATTCTTCATGTGTAATAAGAGCCAAAGTCTCCTCATCATAGTCACTAGCGGACTCATATCCACCATCCTCAGTAGCAATCATCACACGCTGAGATTTGCATTCTCTCGCAAAATGTCCTCTTCCCTTACAACGACGACAAATAATATCACTTGTGTGCCCTGTTGACGCCATGGAAGAAGAAGAGCTCTGTGCAGGCCCGGCAGGTGTGCTCTTGGCAGATAGTGGTGGTTGTGCCTGCTTTCTTGTATCACGGTTGGAGGTGGCACCTGAAAGAGGGGATGGTGCAATGGAAGTAGATGATGCACGTGGTGTCCATGATGAAGGTCGACCTGCAGAAAAGTTAGTGCGCACCAATGCCTGTCGATCCTGCACTTCACGTTCAGCTTTACAAGCAAGATGGAATAAACGAGTGATATTATTATAATCCTTATAATCTAGAATGGTCTGAATATCTCTATTTAATCCACCCAGAAAACGTGCAAGCATAGCTTCATTCTCCTCAACAATACCACATCTAATCAAGCCAGTTTGTAATTCCTGATAATATTCTTCTACAGAATTTTTTCCTTGTCTTAAGCGCTGCAATTTTTGAAGTAATTCACGTTGATAATATGGTGGAACCCAACGAGTACGCATAGCAGTTTTCAAAGCAGCCCAAGTAGCTGGAACAGGATATAATCTACAATGCTCAGACCACCAAACACATGCAAAGCTAGTGAAAGCACAAACAGCAGCAGGAACACGTCTCTCCTCAGGATATTGTAAACATGTAAATTGTTGTTCAGTTTCTAACTCCCAAGTAAGATATATATCAGGAACATATCTACCCTCAAATGGTGGAATATTCAATTTCAGTTTAGGGAGATGGTCATGATCTCGTACCTGAGGGGGAGCCCTAACATTGCCATTATTTGCATGTGGACGACCTGGTGGTTGTGGTGCTGGTGGTTGCACGTAGTTCTGATGTTGATCAACCTCATCCTCGTAATCTCCCACATAATCATCCTCCTCGGTACCAGCAGCAGTAGTAGCAGGAGCCAAAGAAGCACCAACAGCAGTAGCAGCGGCACCAGAATTTTGTCCTAGCTCAATAGGAACACGCTGAGCTCGTCCATACTGATTCGGAAGGGGGCGTTGTTGTTGTCGTTGCAGAGGTGCGATAGGTGCAGCCGGCGGTGGTTGTGGAAAACGCGCGAGCAATTCATCAAACTTGCTATCAAGCTTTGTTTCAAACGTCTTCTCAATGCCATCTATCTTCTCCATGGCCTCGTCAAATCTGTTTAGCACATCTTGCACCTGTCCACTCATCAGTTGCTGAAATTTATCATGTAGCTGTTTGTTCGTCAGGTTCTCCCAATCAGTCTCATCGGCTTGTGATCCTACCATGGTTAGCAGCAAATAGAAACACAGAAGAATATGATCCTACAGAGTACTAAGAAGTGGTGGTGGTGTATCACAAACCCGTCAAGCAAATCTCAAATTCTTACCAGTTCTTACCCAGCAGCAGGCGGTGATCGGCAACCGTTGTAGTCAAAACTCTCAAAGCTTGGATAGAGCGATTACCAGGGAGAGTCCAACGCACGACGTAGATGTATGTGGAGCTGGGAAGGCTTATAATATGGTAGCAAAAAGGGTCAGCAATAATCAATTCAGAGATGCAAAGTTGAATAAACGCTCAACGACGGTACTGTGCTGATCCTAGGCTAGACCGTGCTAGAGACGCGAGCCTAGAACACTAACAAAATCACGGCGCTGCACGTAAACAAGGGAAAAGCACACTCTGGATTTTTTTTTTCGCTCTTCTTTTTTTTTTGGCGCTCTTTTTTTTTTTTTGCGCTGCTCTTTTTTTTTTTGCGAAAAATCACTATAATGGCGAGTGTCTCAAAACTCTTCCTAGGTCAAACTGACAGGATGGGCACGAAATTTTTTCGACAAATTTTTTTTTCGTTTTTTCGACTGCCCGGACCCAAAAACTGGAAACGGGTCAAAAAAAACTTCCTATAATGGCACCTGTCTCAAAACACTCAGAAACACCTAAAAATAGGATAGCCAGAAAATTTTTCGAAAAATGCGTTTTCGAAAAATTTTGGGCCTAAACGGAGCGTGGTTTCCGGACTCTTTTTTTTTCCGAAACCTACTCCGGCAAGGAAACACGAATCGGAAACTAGATGGATCCCGAAAACAAACCTAATAAGCAAGGAACTCGGATTGGTGGTGGATATATGGTGGTGGTATATGGCAGCGGTGGTGGTAGCGGTGGTAGTATATGGATATGGATCGGTGGTGGTATATGGACACGGATTGGTGGTGGTATATGGATACGGATTCGGAGCGGTGGTGGTAGATGGCAGGGGCGATGATGATGGTGCGGCGGCGGCGTGACAACTTATGACCAGAACTCGAAACTCTAAAAGACTAGACTCTAAGACCAGCAACTAGACCGACGATGCAACCGCAAATTCAACAAAGCAAAACCCTAAAAAGATTATGCAAAGGCTCAGATTGGTTCGGATATGATGAACTAACCCTAATTTTTTTTGTGGCTTTTTCGTGGACTATAGGTATGAAGAACAGACTCGATCTAAACTACGAAAAACTGGAAAATCTCACCGAGCAACCTGGAAATCTGATACCACTTGATAGAGGCAAAGGTGTCCCGTCTTTCGATGAGATGATGGAAATCGCTTTGGTGGAAGTCGACTTTGACGATCCGACTACGAACGTGCGAGGACGTCGCGCCTTAGCAATCGCTAAACCAACTCCGAGAGGTTATTGACCACGCCGGAGCACGATCAACCTGACCACGAGGGTCTGTTTCCTGCGAGCAAACAAAGAACAAGCAAGAAACTAAGATTGCAATCTGGATATTGCGAATATAAGATGAAAGCTTTATTGATCAAGGTGGGGTTCTGTGACGCCTTTGTCTGGTCGTTGAACACAAACGAAGTACGCGAAGTTGCAGCTATGGCGAACTTTTAATCTAAACAAAACCCAAAGTCTAAACGGTGCCCTAAGGGCTGTATATATGGAGGAAGAGAGGGGAAATTTCGTGGCCCTTGGTGGAGGGGTCCGAAATCAACCCTATCTCTTGTTTCCCCACACATACGGACTCTAAAAAGTAGCCTATACTTATGTATTTCGAAATTACATGGGCCTGGCCCAATAAAAAGGTGACGCAGCACCTATAATAGCCTCTGGACGAAATTTATGAAGTGGCATCTTGTATATTTCGTCCAAGGCTTCATGCACTCTTATGGTGGCTTCAAAGTCCTGAAATCATCACTTGTAACTCCGTTCTGGTTCCCCTTGCGCATGGCATCATCTCCATGCTTGCTCTTGCTCCAATGTCCATCCTTCTCCAAGCTAGGCCCTTCATTTGTAAGCAAAACAAATGTATCCAATTTAGGCAGCATCATATTCTCATGAACATTAGAATCATTACCAAGAAACGAAAGTACCTGATAATTTAATTGGCGTGCGCGAGCTCTAGTAATTGGTCCAGTATATGTAGCAGTAGGGGCTGTGGGTGTAACAATGGTATTGATGTCCTCATCATAAGAAATTTAGTATCACGATCTGAAACAATAGTATTTGGCACACCATGCAAGCGAATAATTTCACGAAAGAACAAATCAGCAACATTAACAGCATCATCGCTTTTATGACATGGTATAAAGTGTGCCATTTTCGAGAATCTATCCACGACAACAAATATGCTATCCCTCCCCTTCTTTGTTCGAGGTAAACCTAAAACAAAGTCCATAGATATATCCTCCCAAGGAACACTAGGTGATAGAGGCGGGGGGTGTCCCGATCTTTCGATGAGATGATAACTATCGATTTGGTGAAGATGACTTTGACGATCCGACTACAAACGTGCACGACGTTGCGCCTTAGCAATCGCTAAACCAACTCTGAGAGGTTATTGACCACGCCGGAGCACAATCAACCTAACCACGAAGGTCTATTCCTGCAAGCAATCGAAGAACAAGCAAGAATATGATAAAAGCAATCTGAATATTGCGAGTATATATGAAGTATTGATAAAGGTGGGGATCCGTAAGCGGTCTTGGTCTGGTCGTTGGACACAAACGAAGTACACGAAGTTGCAATGGCTAACTTTTAACTAAACAAATCCCAAGGAAAAGCTACTAGATGGATCTACTTATATAGGAGCAAGGGGTGGCGGCCAAGGAGGTGGGAGGACGTCCCAAGGCAGCCTAAAACTAAATCTAGGTCGTACAAGGCCAATGGGCCCAAGTGGAGGTGATGTAACACCTTTGGACTTGTAGTTTGACTCGGATTCTGCTGCAGCATCAGATTGTTTCGTCCACAACTCAACGCTCCGGACGAATTTGAAGGTGATTCCAATTGGGTTGGAAAGTGCACGAAATCTAGTTTCCAACAAAAAAAGAATCACCCAATTCGGAGTCCGTATGAAAAACTTGTGTGCGTTTTGAGTCAGGTATGTCTGTGCAGTCCGAATCTGAATCCAGAACGTGAGAGACTTGGACTCTATCTTCTCTTGGGCCAAAAGTGACGTGAGAGAACTTTTTGGACAGCAAATAAACATCTCTTTCTTCCTTATCTTCATATGTGGATTGTACAAATGTCCCATACACCTGCAATTAGACAAAACACAAAAGTGTGTGAAGTATTTTTGTTCTGGATAACATAAATAGATTATTGAATAGTTTGCACTAGAAATCACCTGACAAATATGCATATATGCAATATTTTTGGTCGTATCCAAGGTAGTTATGTCCTCATCATCCTCCCCTTCTTGAAAATAAAGCCGTCCTCGGCGTTGCTTAATCTGAAATGTGGCTAACAAAAGAGACAAGGTGTACATGTTGTATATGTATATGTCATCCATTTTTACTTCCCTTGATTTTTGCATATATGACACATGAATAGATGAGTAACTTGCATAGTTCATAAAATCTAAAGCCAAAAAATTAGCACAAGAAGTAGAAGGCATGAAAATATTGCAACTCAGTTTGCACATATAAGTGAAGCTCTTATTCATTTCAAAAGATTGACAATGTTCATCATTAAACCATCCCAACATTGGTGAATAAACCTTACTTGCATCAAATTTACATGCTACAACATGCTTAAATAAGCAAACATGCAATAAGTCATTCAACACAGAATCATCACCAAGATTAGAGGTCATATCAAAATGATTAAACATTGGTTCTTTTGCATCAATAGTTAATTCAATGGGTGCACTCAAAATTGTTGGTATTTCAGTTGTTTGATCACATGGCAAAGTCAAATTATCAACGTAGTCCTCTAAAATAGGTGGTGTGATCAAAGTAGTGGGTAGCTCATCAGATGGTGCATTCAAATTGACAAGGCATTCATCATTCTCATGTAGAGATGGAAGATCAGTACCTTTGTCATTACCTCTTATGATCAACTCAGATGATGTAGCCACTCTCGGGGGCGATGTGTCACATGGTGGAGGTGATGTAGTCCTGACAACAACGGATGTGGTTGTCATAGTATGCCTAGTAGTTGAAGGAACAATCATATCAACTCTTGGAATGTGCACCATGCGCTTGTTCTCCTCGTGGCCAACACGTCGTTTTATTTCCTGTTCAGCTTTGCAAGCAAGATGAAACAAATGGTCCATAGGATAACACTCTTCATGAATTAGTATCTCTTGAATATCACGGTTTAATCCTCCCCAAAATCTATCCATAAAATCATCTTCACTTTCTTCTAAAGTGGAATGCAACAAGGTAGTTTGTAAATCATCATAATATTTTGTTACAGTTTCACTACCTTGTTTTAAGTGTTGCAACTTCTTAATCATGTCACGAGTATAATAAGCAGGGACGAAAGTATGTCGCATGGCAAGTTTCAAATCATCCCAAGTAGTAGGTATATAATCAGGGTGTAACCGACAATATTCACTCCACCAAACCAAAGCATAACCAGTGAAAGAACCAACCGCAACCTTAACCTTTTTATGTTCATCGAAATTATGGGAAGCAAATATATTTTTTATGTCGAACTCCCATTCAATATATAAAGCAGGTTTAAAACGGCCATTAAATGGTGGTATAGATACATTAACCTGATCATGTGCATTTGGATGTTTGTGCACCTCTCGTGACGGTTGTGGTATTTGCAAAGGTGGTGGCACGTCTCCCGCGATCGACAAAGCCCATGAATTGACTCTGGATCCTGTCATGATTAGTAGAACAAGAAACAAAACCCAAAAATAATGTTCCTATAACTACTAGGATGTGGTGGTAAAACGCTCACAGTAAAGCAAATATCAATGTCTTACAAGTTCTTACCATGCAGCAGGCGGTGATCGGCAACCAGCGGTGTCAAGTAACTCCGAATATTGAGTAAAGCGATTGCCAGGGGAGCGTACGTATACACGGTGTAGAAATATGTGGAGCTGGGTTGGCTATATATGGTAGCAAAAGATTAGCAATAATCAATTCAAAGATGCAATGTTGAATAAACGCTCAACGACGGTACTATGCTGGTCCTAGGCTAGACCGGACTAGAGACGCGAGCCTAGAACACTAATGAGGTCACGGCGTAGCACAACTAGCATCAATGAAGGATACTAAGTAGCTCTTGACAGCAAGATATAAGTGAAGATCACAACAGCAGTGAAGATAATGATGAAAAACAACTGCCAAGCAGGATATACAACAACTTTGTCTCCAACTTTCCTCTGAAAAAGTTTGTGCCGATTTTTTTGATTTTTTTTTCTCCTTTTTTTTCTGTGACTTTTTTTTTCTCTTTTTTTTTCTCTCGTTTTTTCTCTCTCTTTTTTTTCTCCCTCTTTCCAAAACAAACTAGATAAGATGCAGATTGGATCAAGTGAAGATGTGAATGATCTCAACTATTATTATGACAATGAATGGTGGGTAGCACGTGGTGGAAATTGATGGATGGGTGGTGGACAGCGGAAGAGATAATGATGCAGTGGTGGCGTGACTAATGTGAACAGAACTCGAAACTCTAAACGAACTAGACACTAAGACCAGCAACTCGACACGACGATGCAACCGATAGTTCAACTATGCAAGCAATGAAAAGAAAATTGTAAAGGCTCAGACTGGCTTGGACCAAGGATGAATAGATCTAACTCTTTTTTGTGGCTTTTTCTTGGACAATAGGTAAGAAAGTAAATCTAATCTAGGAAAACTGGAAATTCTCACCGAGCAACCTGAAAACTGATACCACTTGATAGAGGCGGGGGGTGTCCCGATCTTTCGATGAGATGATAACTATCGATTTGGTGAAGATGACTTTGACGATCCGACTACAAACGTGCACGACGTTGCGCCTTAGCAATCGCTAAACCAACTCTGAGAGGTTATTGACCACGCCGGAGCACAATCAACCTAACCACGAAGGTCTATTCCTGCAAGCAATCGAAGAACAAGCAAGAATATGATAAAAGCAATCTGAATATTGCGAGTATATATGAAGTATTGATAAAGGTGGGGATCCGTAAGCGGTCTTGGTCTGGTCGTTGGACACAAACGAAGTACACGAAGTTGCAATGGCTAACTTTTAACTAAACAAATCCCAAGGAAAAGCTACTAGATGGATCTACTTATATAGGAGCAAGGGGTGGCGGCTAAGGAGGTGGGAGGACGTCCCAAGGCAGCCTAAAACTAAATCTAGGTCGTACAAGGCCAATGGGCCCAAGTGGAGGTGATGTAACACCTTTGGACTTGTAGTTTGACTCGGATTCTGCTGCAGTATCAGATTGTTTCGTCCACAACTCAACGCTCCGGACGAATTTGAAGGTGATTCCAATTGGGTTGGAAAGTGCACGAAATCTAGTTTCCAACAAAAAAAGAATCACCCAATTCGGAGTCCGTATGAAAAACTTGTGTGCGTTTTGAGTCAGGTACGTCTGTGCAGTCCGAATCTGAATCCAGAACGTGAGAGACTTGGACTCTATCTTCTCTTGGGCCAAAAGTGACGTGAGAGAACTTTTTGGACAGCAAATAAACATCTCTTTCTTCCTTATCTTCATATGTGGATTGTACAAATGTCCCATACACCTGCAATTAGACAAAACACAAAAGTGTGTGAAGTATTTTTGTTCTGGATAACATAAATAGATTATTGAATAGTTTGCACTAGAAATCACCTGACAAATATGCATATATGCAATATTTTTGGTCGTATCCAAGGTAGTTATGTCCTCATCACTAGGTACTGGCAAAGGCATATATAAACCATGAGGATTGAGTCGTGACTTAGCTTTTTGACATGTAGTGCAGGGAGCAACAAAACGCTCAACATCCCGTCTCATCTTTGGCCAAAAGAAATGTGTAGCAAGTACGTCCTCCGTCTTCTTCACGCCAAAGTGTCCCATTAATCCTCCCCCATGCGCCTCCTGCAACAGCAAAAGACGAACGGAGCTAGCTGGAATGCATAGCTTGTTAGCACGAAACACAAATCCATCGTTAACGAGAAACTTGTTCCACATTCTTCCTTCTTTACAATTCTGCATTACATCTTTAAAATTAGCATCATGCACATATTGATCTTTGATGGTCTCCAAACCAAATATTTTGAAGTCAAGTTGTGAAAGCATAGTATAGCGACGAGACAATGCATCAGCAATAACATTTTCTTTTCCCTTCTTGTGTTTAATGACATAAGGGAAAGTCTCAATGAATTCAACCCATTTAGCATGTCTACGATTCAGTTTAGCTTGACTTTTAATATGTTTCAAAGATTCATGATCAGAATGTATAACAAATTCTTTGAGCCATAAATAATGTTGCCATGTTTCTAAAGTCCGAACAAGAGCATATAATTCTTTATCATAAGTAGAATAATTCAGACTAGGCCCACTCAATTTTTCAGAAAAGTATGCAACAGGTTTGCCATCTTGTAATAACACACCTCCTAATCCAATTCCACTAGCATCACATTCAAGCTCAAAAGTCTTATTAAAATCAGGAAGTTGGAGTAAAGGAGCATGTGTCAACTTATCTTTCAATACCGAGAAGGCTTCTTCCTGTGCGGTACCCCACAGAAAAGGCACATCTTTCTTTGTAAGCTCATTGAGAGGTGCAGCAATGGTGCTGAAATCTCTCACAAAACGCCTATAGAATCCAGCGAGGCCAAGGAAACTCCTCACTTGTGTGACCGTTTTGGGCTGTGGCCAACTCTCAATAGCTTCAATTTTGGCTTTATCAACTTCAATTCCCTGTGGAGTAACAACATAGCCAAGAAAAGATACTCGGTCGGTGCAAAAGGTGCACTTTCCAAGGTTACCAAACAAACGTGCATCACGTAGAGCAATAAAAACAGCACGTAAATGTTCCAAATGTTCCTCCAAAGATTTGCTATAAATCAATATGTCATCAAAGTAAACTACCACAAATCGTCCAATGAAAGCACGTAAAACTTCGTTCATTAACCTCATGAAAGTACTAGGTGCATTAGTTAACCCAAAAGGCATGACTAACCACTCATATAATCCAAACTTAGTTTTAAATGCAGTTTTCCATTCATCTCCCAATTTCATACGAATTTGATGGTATCCACTACGCAAATCAACTTTGGAGAATATTGTAGAGCCACTCAATTCATCAAGCATATCATCTAGCCTAGGAATAGGATGACGATAACGAATAGTAATATTATTAATGCCTCTACAATCAACGCACATACGCGACGTACCATCCTTTTTCGGCACTAAAATGATAGGAACAGCACAAGGACTAAGGGATTCGCGTATATAACCTTTGTCGAGCAGTTCTTGTACTTGACGCATAATCTCCTTCGTCTCCTCTGGATTGGTACGGTATGGTGCACGGTTGGGTAATGATGCACCGGGAATTAAGTCAATTTGATGCTCAATCCCGCGAATAGGTGGTAATCCCGGTGGCACGTCTTGTGGAAAGACGTCAGCGAACTCCTGCAAAATGTTAGTGACAGCAGGAGGCAAAGAGGAAGGCACGTCCTCGAATGAAAATAATGCCTCTTTGCACACAAAAGCATAGCAAACAGATTTGCTAAAATCTAGATCATCAATATCAGATTTGGTGGCAAGTAAACATGCACTTTTCAATTTAATTTCAGAAGCAACACTAGATTGTTTATTATTATTAGGCTGCATTTGTTGCTCAAATTCTTTTGCCACAATCTGATTTTCACTCTTAGTTTTCTCCTGTTTTGCTTTATTAGCTCTATTAAGATCATCTTTCAAAATGGAATCAGGAGTCATAGGAAGCAAAGTAATATTTTTATCCTTATGAACAAGAGTATACTGATTGTTTCTACCATGGTGAATAGAATTTTTATCAAATTGCCATGGTCTACCAAGTAATAAGGAACATGCTTGCATAGGTACCACATCACAATCAACATAATCAGCATATGTAGAGATACTAAAATGCACACGAACAGTACGTGTTACCTTAACCTTGCCGCTGTTGTTGAACCATTGGATGTAGTAAGGATGTGGATGTGGTCTTGTGGTGAGAGATAGCTTCTCCACCATCTCCATGCTAGCCAAGTTGTTGCAACTCCCTCCATCTATGATCACGCGAACAGAACGTTCCTTCACAACTCCCTTTGTATGGAACAAATTATGCCTCTGATTTTGCTCAGCTTGTGTAACCTGCACACTCAAAACACGTTGAGCAACTAAACATTCATACCTGTCAGCATCTTCAGGAGCCATGTATTGCGTCTCATGATCAGAATCTTCTCCACCGTGTTCGTCACGTGTAATAAGAGCCAAAGTCTCGTCATCATAGTCACTAGCGGACTCATACCCACCATCTTCAGTAACAATCATCACACGCTTAGAGGGGCATTCTCTCGCATAATGACCTCCACCCTTGCAACGTCGACAAATAATATCATGTGTTTGCCCTCTTGATGCTATGGATGAAGAAGAGCTCTTTGCAGGCCCAGAAGATGTGCTCTTGGCAGATAGTGGTGATTGTGCCTGCTTTATTGTATCACGGTTGGAGGTGGCAGCCGACGGAGGCGCCGGTGTAGCAGAACGTGTGGAAGTAGATGATGCACGTGGTGTCCATGATGAAGGTCGACCTGCAGAAAAGTTAGTCCGCGCCAATGCCTGTCGATCCTGCACTTCACGTTCAGCTTTACAAGCAAGATGGAATAAACGAGTGATATTAGTATACTCCTTATAATCTAGAATGGTCTGAATCTCTCTATTTAATCCACCCAGAAAACGTGCAAGCATAGCTTCATTCTCCTCAACAATACCACATCTAATCAAGCCAGTTTGTAATTCCTGATAATATTCTTCTACAGAATTTTTTCCTTGTCTTAAGCGCTGTAATTTTTGAAGCAATTCACGTTGATAATATGGTGGAACCCAACGAGTACGCATAGCAGTTTTCAAAGCAGCCCAAGTAGCGGGAATAGGATATAATCTACAATGTTCAGACCACCATACACATGCAAAACTAGTGAAAGCACAAACAGCAGCAGCAACCCGTCTCTCCTCGGGATATTGTAAACATGTAAAACGTTGTTCAGTTTCTAACTCCCAAGTAAGATATATATCAGGAACATATCTACCCTCAAATGGTGGAAATTGATGGATGGGTGGTGGACAGCGGAAGAGATAATGATGCAGCGGCAGCATGACTAATGTGAACAGAACTCGAAACTCTAAAGGAACTAGACACTAAGACCAGCAACTGACACGACGATGCAACCAATAATTCAACTATGCAAGCAATGAATAGAAAATTGCAAAGGCTCAGACTGGCTTGGATAAAGGATGAACAGATCTAACTTTTTTTTGTGGCTTTATCATGGACTGTAGGTATGAATGACAGATGCGATCTAAACTATGAAAAACTGTAAAATCTCACCGAGCAACCTGAAAACTGATACCACTTGATAGAGGCAAAGGTGTCCCGTCTTTCGATGAGATGATGGAAATCGCTTTGGTGGAAGTCGACTTTGACGATCCGACTACGAACGTGCGAGGACGTCGCACCTTAGCAATCGCTAAACCAACTCCGAGAGGTTATTGACCACGCCGGAGCTCGATCAACCTGACCACGAGGGTCTGTTTCCTGCGAGCAAACGAAGAACAAGCAAGAAACTAAGATTGCAATCTGGATATTGCGAATATAAGATGAAAGCTTTATTGATCAAGGTGGGGTTCTGTGACGCCTTTGTCTGGTCGTTGAACACAAACGAAGTACGCGAAGTTGCAGCTATGGCGAACTTTTAATCTAAACAAAACCCAAAGTCTAAACGGTGCCCTAAGGGCTATATATATGGAGGAAGAGAGGGGGAATTTCGTGGCCCTTGGTGGAGGGGTCCGAAATCAACCCTATCTCTTGTTTCCCCACACATACGGACTCTAAAAATAGCCTATACTTATGTATTTCGAAATTACATGGGCCTGGCCCAATAAAAAGGTGACGCAGCACCTATAATAGCCTCTGGACGAAATTTATGAAGTGGCATCTTGTATATTTCGTCCAAGGCTTCATGCACTCTTATGGTGGCTTCAAAGTCCTGAAATCATCACTGGTAACAACGTTCTGGTTCCCCTTGCGCATGGCATTATCTCCATGCTTGCTCTTGCTCCAATGTCCATCCTTCTCCAAGCTAGGCCCTTCATTTGTAAGCAAAACAAATGTATCCAATTTAGGCAGCATCATATTCTCATGAACATTAGAATCATTACCAAGAAACGAAAGTACCTGATAATTTAATTGGCGTGCGCGAGCTCTAGTAATTGGTCCAGTATATGTAGCGGTAGGGGCTGTGGGTGTAACAATGGTATTGATGTCCTCATCAGAGTGGAAGTCCGAAGGTGCATCCAATAAGTCCGAGCGCTTCTCAATGTGAAGGTCCATAGAGCTAATCTCGAATGTCGCTCCTCCGTCCGCGAGATGTATCATATAGACAACAAGAAGGAAACAACAATGAAAGAGTGACCCATCCAATATGCGTATTTGAGGATGGCTCAAAGAGAAGGAGTTCACCTTTATGAGAATGTCGAAAATGTTGGTGTCGCGCATCGTGTATGCCTTCACATGACCATGTTGTCTCATGACAGTAATGCCTTGTGAATCCTTCAAAATGAAAGAACATGAAAAACACTCGGAAAAACAAATGAGGTTAGCGAAAGTGCAAAACCTAGCATTCGTGTGGTAAAGTACCCAACAAGTGTATGCATCATGCTCATCATAAGAGAGTACATGGGAGCATTTCATAGTATGGAGGCATATGATGCGAGAACAATCAAATACAGTAGGCTCAATCAAACAAGCATGCATCACAAGTAAGGTGTCAAAGTCTCTAAGATCAATAAGCATAGTATGGTTGCACTCAATACAAGTTGATATGAAAGAGGCAACTAATGGACACAAGAGACAATGATCAAGATATATCATGTGAGAGGCATGAGCATTTATGTCATCAACCCAAGAAAGCAAGTAATATAGTGGAAGCAAGAAAACATAACAATCAAGTCAAGCAAGCTAGTAGCGCAAAGATGCAACATACTAGGAGGAATCATGGCAACCATGTCATGTGTGCAAATAGCGGGCATGAATAATGCACATGACATATCACAAGCATGAAAGGAAGATATGAGAAAAATATCATCAATGTATTGGCGAGAGACCATATGTAAGTAGCAATGGGGCATCATGACTCTCCCAACACAACAAGCATCAATAGCATGGGGCACATGATAAACATGGCAAAAGCAACAAGGATCTCCACCAAGCATGCAAATACACATAGAAGTAGGATAATGGTCAATCATGGGTAGATGCAAGCAAGGGTCACAATTCCATGGCAAAGGCATAGAAGCAAGCATAACATGCAAAGTGAACACAATAGTATGGGCATAAGGTGACAAGTGGTAAATAGCCCATAGCCGTGTGAGAGCCAAGTAAAAGAGATGCGCGTAGTCCTTGCGCAAAGGGAATGTTGGTAAGGATATTCCACGGGATCCCAAGCCGTCGTTGCTCTCAAGAGCTCGTTTCGTCAACTCTTGGGATTGAGAGGTTGACGAGTATACATGAGTACCTACACAAAACAAAGACAAAGGAAAAATTGTGTGCGCGTGGTATATGTACACATCATCCGTCATGATGCGCACGTGCATGTGTAGGTTAGCACAAAATAGCCAATGCTCAAATAAATGAGATGTGTGATATAGAAACATGTCATCCATCATGATGGGTTTGTTATTATGTATAGCATAATGGAGACTCAAATTGTGTAATGCATCATGAGAAATATCTAGAGCATTGTTATTCATGGAATTCATATGGTGTACACTATCATGTGAATCATGCAAAGTATGAAATGCATCAAGATCTCCGAATATGTATGAGGAAACTATGGGGGTATCCTCATGAGCATGAGTAGCAACATCACAAGGGGAATATTGACAACATCCAAAACAAAGCATGTTTGGTTTTATGTGATCATGGCATGGCATAATAGATAAATTGCGCAAATCATGTAAAGGAAGCATGGCAATATCATCGCATGAAGAACAAAAGCCAATGACCATCATCTCATCATCTATGCCATAAGTGCAAATGGGATTGATTTTAATGGGGCATGCATAGTTACTATGTTGAGATTGATATGATGCAATATGGGAGATCTCACTCATAGCATGTGACAAGTTCAATGGGTTGTCAAACATGATGTGACCAAAAGAATTTTCACATGATATCCTATAAAGCATAGCATCACAACTAGGCAACTCAACATGCTCATCATCATATTCATCATAAATAGGTAAGTCAAGGCATGAAGAAGTCTCACTAGCATGAAGCATGGGAATAGGTGGGTCAACATCATGCAAGCAATCATTGGTAAGAGAGTCCACTAGTGGGACAAGAGAAGCACCATCACCTATGTTACCTTTGGAGCATTGCTCATGTGTTGTAGGTGAGGTGTTGAAGATCGTCTCATTGTCATCTTCATCTTGATGGAACCATGTGCGGGTGCCTCATTATCCACCATGGCCATCGGTGTCTCCATTGGAGGGATGGACTCGTCGAGGATAGGCATGTCGTCATGTAGGAGACCTTTCACCAAAGAAGAAAACACACTAGGAGTAGAGGTTAAGTCGTTAGAAATCATAGTGGCCTCACATGTCGTGTCAACTACCTCACTCTCTAAGTGTTGTGGCGCACTCACTCTCTCAAGGATGCTCTCACTCATATGGTTGGTGGAGTCACTCGAATGGCGCTCAACCTCACATAGGATGTGTGGCATGCTCTCATGTGTGGGGCTAGTGGTGGTCACACTCATCCTCTCATAGGAAATGCTCTCAATGTCACGTATGGTGGAGTCACTCATGTCACTCATGGGGTGGTGGCTCTCCTCACAAGACAAATGGGGCATCTCGACATATGTGGGTGTCGGAGAGATGTAGGTGAAAATGTCTCCATGCGCGGTCGCATAGCTTGACTCGGAGTATGAGTCCAATATGGGCGCCGTCTTCATGTTGTTGAAGAGGTTCGCGCTCGTCGCCGTGGTCGAAGGGGATGGACCTCGCTCGACATTCTTGTTGACGTCTTGTTGTTGGAGGTCCATATGATGTGGCACCTTGTAGCTCGTCTCCATGACCGAAGGGAGTTTCCCATGCTCGGCCATCCTCCTTGGGGGGCTTCCGAAGATGGAAGTGTTGCCCTCGCTCGTAGGTATTCGCCTTGGACTTGATGAAGTCGATGTAGGCGTACACGTGGGAAGTAGGCGAAGATGCCATACATCCAAAGCGAAGATGCCTTGATAGCACTTGGCGAAGATGCCGAAGTGGTTGTTGTAGCCGTAGCACCGTCTTGGTGGTGGTCGTCTCGCGGTCTTTTATTTTGCTCATGAAGCTTGGACTTGGCATGAAGTAGGGCTTGTTGGGACTTGTGCATTTGCACTTGTGGAGCATCTTCATGATGATGATGTCGTTGTCGTGCTTGAGCTCGTAGTAGATGTCGTTCGTCGTCGTCGTGCACATGTTGCTTGGAGGTGGCTTACCCTTCATGACGATGTGGATCACGAACGTGACGGTGGTCGCCATGTAGATGTGGACGAGGACGATTTGCACTTGCATCTTTTTCGCGCTCCAAAGACTTGTGGCTTGAATGTCGCCGCCTTGAAGATGACGAAGGGGAAGAAGACTTGATCAAGGCCCGAATCTCCTCCATCCTTGCTTCTTGCTCCTCTCTATGTGCGGAAAGCTTCTTGTCGTCGTAGTCCCTTTTCCTTGCTTCAGAGTGACGAATGTCGATGGAGATGTTCTCGATGCGCTCTCGCAATCTTGATTGTGCGCCTTTCATTTGTCGTTGTAGATCGAAGATGGACGCTTTGGAGATGTAGTTGTTCACGCCGTCGTTGTTGTTGTAGACCGGAGAGGAAATGCCTTGCCTATCCATCACAAGACTCGAGCAAATATGAGTGGGAGAAAGAGAAGAACTTGTACCAATGTATGATGAGGACATCAATACCATTGTTACACCCACAGCCCCTACTGCTACATATACGGGACCAATTACTAGAGCTCGCGCACGCCAATTAAATTATCAGGTACTTTCATTTCTTGGTAATGATTCTAATGTTCATGAGAATATGATGCTGCCTAAATTGGATACATTTGTTTTGCTTACAAATGAAGGGCCTAGCTTGGAGAAGGATGGACATTGGAGCAAGAACAAGCATGGAGATGATGCCATGCGCAAGGGGAACAAGAACGGAGTTACAAGTGATGATTTCAGGACTTTGAAGCCACCATAATCGGTGCACGAAGCCTTGGACGAAATATACAAGATGCCACTTCATAAATTTCGTCCCGAGGCTATTATAGGTGCTGCGTCACCTTTTTATTGGGCCAGGCCCATGTAATTTCGAAATACAAAAGTATAGGCTATTTTTAGAGTCCGTATGTGTGGGGAAACAAGAGATAGGGTTGATTTCGGACCCCTCCACAAAGGGCCACGAAATTCCCCCTCTCTTCCTCCATATATACAGCCCTTAGGGCACCGTTTAGACTTTGGGTTTTGTTTAGATTAAAAGTTCGCCATAGCTGCAACTTCGCGTACTTCGTTTGTGTTCAACGACCAGTCAAAGGCGTCACAGAACCCCACCTTGATCAATAAAGCTTTCATCTTATATTCGCAATATCCAGGTTGCAATCTTAGTTTCTTGCTTGTTCTTCGTTTGCTCGCAGGAAACAGACCCTCGTGGTCAGGTTGATCGTGCTCCCGCGTGGTCAATAACCTCTCGGAGTTGGTTTAGCGATTGCTAAGGCGCGACGTCCTCGCACGTTCGTAGTCGGATCGTCAAAGTCGACTTCCACCAAAGCGATATCCATCATCTCATCGAAAGACGGGACACCTTTGCCTCTATCAAGTGCATAGTATAGCGACGAGACAATGCATCAGCAATAACATTTTCTTTTCCCTTCTTGTGTTTAATGACATAAGGGAAAGTCCCAATAAATTCAACCCATTTAGCATGTCTACGATTCAGTTTAGCTTGACTTCTAATATGTTTCAAAGATTCATGATCAGAATGTATAACAAATTCTTTGGGCCATAAATAATGTTGCCATGTTTCTAAAGTCCGAACAAGAGCATATAATTCTTTATCGTAAGTAGAATAATTCAGACTAGGCCCACTCAATTTTTCAGAAAAGTATGCAACAGGTTTGCCATCTTGTAATAACACACCTCCTAATCCAATTCCACTAGCATCACATTCAAGCTCAAAAGTCTTATTAAAATCAGGAAGTTGGAGTAAAGGAGCATGTGTCAACTTATCTTTCAATACCGTAAAGGCTTCTTCCTGTGCGGTACCCCACAGAAAAGGCACATCTTTCTTTGTAAGCTCATTGAGAGGTGCAGCAATGGTGCTGAAATCTCTCACAAAACGCCTATAGAATCCAGCGAGGCCAAGGAAACTCCTCACTTGTGTGACCGTTTTGGGCTGCGGCCAACTCTCAATAGCTTCAATCTTGGCTTTATCAACTTCAATTCCCTGTGGAGTAACAACATAGCCAAGAAAAGATACTCGGTCGGTGCAAAAGGTGCACTTTCCAAGGTTACCAAACAAACGTGCATCACGTAGAGCAATAAAAACAGCACATAAATGTTCCAAATGTTCCTCCAAAGATTTGCTATAAATCAATATGTCATCAAAGTAAACTACCACAAATCGTCCAATGAAAGCACGTAAAACTTCGTTCATTAACCTCATGAAAGTACTAGGTGCAATAGTTAACCCAAAAGGCATGACTAACCACTCATATAATCCAAACTTAGTTTTAAATGCTGTTTTCCATTCATCTCCCAATTTCATACGAATTTGATGGTATCCACTACGCAAATCAACTTTGGAGAATATTGTAGAGCCACTCAATTCATCAAGCATATCATCTAGCCTAGGAATAGGATGACGATAACGAATAGTAATATTATTAGTGCCTCTACAATCAACGCACATACGCGACGTACCATCCTTTTTCGGCACTAAAATGATAGGAACAGCACAAGGACTAAGGGATTCGCGTATATAACCTTTGTCGAGCAGTTCTTGTACTTGACGCATAATCTCCTTCGTCTCCTCTGGATTGGTACGGTATGGTGCACGGTTGGGTAATGATGCACCGGGAATTAAGTCAATTTGATGCTCAATCCCGCGAATAGGTGGTAATCCCGGTGGCACGTCTTGTGGAAAGACGTCAGCGAACTCCTGCAAAATGTTAGTGACAGCAGGAGGCAAAGAGGAAGGCACGTCCTCGAATGAAAATAATGCCTCTTTGCACACAAAATGATGAGGACATCAGTACCATTGTTACACCCACAACCCCTACTACTACATATACTGGACCAATTACTAGAGCTCGTGCACGCCAATTAAATTATCAGGTACTTTCGTTTCTTGGTAATGATTCTAATGTTCATGAGAATATGATGCTGCCTAAATTGGATACATTTGTTTTGCTTACAAATGAAGGGCCTAGCTTGGAGAAGGATGGACATTGGAGGAAGAGCAAGCATGGAGATGATGCCATGCGCAAGGGGAACCAGAAAGAAGTTACAAGTGATGCTTTCAGGACTTTGAAGCCACCATAAGAGTACATGAAGCCTTGGACGAAATATACAAGATGCCACTTCATAAATTTCGTCCAGAGGCTATTATAGGTGTTCCGTCACCTTTTTATTGGGCCAGGCCCATGTAATTTCGAAATACATAACTATAGGCTATTTTTAGAGTCCGTATGTGTGGGGAAACAAGAGATAGGGTTGATTTCGGACCCCTCCACCAAGGGCCACGAAATTCCCCTCTCTTCTTCCATATATACAGCCCTTAGGGCACCGTTTAGACTTTGGGTTTTGTTTAGATTAAAAGTTCGCCATAGCTGCAACTTCCCGTACTTCGTTTGTGTTCAACGACCAGACAAAGGCGTCACAGAACCCCACCTTGATCAATAAAGCTTTCATCTTATATTCGCAATATCCAGATTGCAATTTCAGTTTCTTGCTTGTTCTTCGTTTGCTCGCAGGAAACAGACCCTCGTGGTCAGGTTGATCGTGCTCCGGCGTGGTCAATAACCTCTCGGAGTTGGTTTAGCGATTGCTAAGGCGCGACGTTCTCGCACGTTCGTAGTCGGATCGTCAAAGTCGACTTCCACCAAAGCGAAATCCATCATCTCATCGAAAGACGGGACACCTTTGCCTCTATCAAGTGGTATCAGATTTCCAGGTTGCTCGGTGAGATTTTACAGTTTTTCGTAGTTTAGATCGAGTCTGTTCTTCATACCTATAGTCCACGAAAAAGCCAAAAAAAAATTAGGGTTAGTTCATCCCATCCGAACCAATCTGAGCCTCTGCATAATCTTTTCTGTATTTGCTTTGTTGAATTTGCGGTTGCATCATCGTGTCAAGTTGCTGGTCTTAGCGTCTAGTCTTTTAGAGTTTCGAGTTCTGTTCACAGGTTGTCACGTCGCCGCTGCCATATACCACCACCACATATTCATCGCCAATCTGAATCCATATACGCCACCACATATCCGCCGCCATCACGCCCATCCAAGTCCACCTGCAACATATATCCGCCACCAATCCGAGTTCCACCAGATTCATCTCCGCCACCAGTCCGAGTTCCACCAGATTCATCTCCGCCACCAGTCCGTGTTCCACCAGATTCATCTCCGCCACCAGTCCTAGTCCGAGTCTAGTAATTGTTGCATTGTTTTCGATTTCCAGATCACGCGATACTCCGAGTCGTGACAGCGGAGGACTCCCCAACTTCCGAGCCATCCGCAGAAGAAAAATAGTTCTAGTTTCAAAAAAAAAACTAAGTCTGGAAAATTCTGGCTAGGCAGTTTTTAGACCATTTGTAGACTTTTTCGAAAAAAATTTGTTGCGGAGCAAAAAAAAAAGAGGAAAAAAAGTGCAAAAAAAAGGAAAAAAAAGAGAAAAAAAAATTCAGAGTGTGCTCCTCGCTTGTTTACGTGCCGCGCCGTGATTTTGTTGGTGTTCTAGGCTCGCGTCTCTAGCACAGTCTAGCCTAGGACCAGCACAGTACCGTCGTTGAGCGTTTATTCAACTTTGCATCTCTGAATTGATTATTGCTGACCCTTTTTGCTACCATATTATAAGCCTTTCCAGCTCCACATACATCTGCGTCGTGCGTTGGACTCTCCCTGGTAATCGCTCTATCCAAGCTTTGAGAGTTTTGACTACAACGGTTGCCGATCACCGCCTGCTGCTGGGTAAGAACTGGTAAGAATTTGAGATTTGCTTGACGGGTTTGTGATACACCACCACCACTTTTTAGTAGTCTGTAGGATCATATTCTTGTGTGTTTCTATTGCTGCTAACCATGCCAGGATCACAAGCCGACGAGACTGACTGGGAGAACATGACGAATAAGGATTTGCATGATAAATTTCAGCAAATGATGAGTGGACAGGTGCAAGATGTGCTAAACAGATTTGAAGAGGCCATGGAGAAGATAGATGGCATGGAGAAGACGTTCAAAACAAAGCTCGATAACAAGTTCAATGAATTGCTCGCGCGTCTTCCACCACCACCACCCGTTGCACCTAACGCACCTCTCCAACAACAACAACAACAACAACGCATCCTTTCGAATCAGTATGGACGAGCGAAGCGTGTTCCTATTGAGGATGGCCAAACTTCTGGTGCTGCTGTTCGTGTTGTTGATGCTTCTTTGGCCCCTGCTACTGCTGCTGCTGGTACCCAGGAGGATGATGAGTATGCGGGCGATTATGAGGATGAGGTTGATCAAAATCAGCACTACGTGCAGCCACCAGCACCACCACCACCAGGTCGACCTCAGGTATATATTCGTAATGGTAGGCCTGCACCACCACCTCAGGTACGAGATGATGTCCATATTCCTAAACTGAAATTGAATATTCCACCATTTGAGGGTAGATATGTTCCTGATATATATCTTACTTGGGAGTTAGAAACTGAACAACGTTTTACATGTTTACAATATCCCGAGGAGAGACGGGTTGCTGCTGCTGTTTGTGCTTTCACTAGTTTTGCATGTGTATGGTGGTCTGAACATTGTAGATTATATCATATTCCCGCTACTTGGGCTGCTTTGAAAACTGCGATGCGTACTCGTTGGGTTCCACCATATTATCAACGTGAATTGCTTCAAAAATTACAGCGCTTAAGACAAGGAAAAAATTCTGTAGAAGAATATTATCAGGAATTACAAACTGGCATGATTAGATGTGGTATTGTTGAGGAGAATGAAGCTATGCTTGCACGTTTTCTGGGTGGATTAAATAGAGAGATTCAGACCATTCTAGACTATAAGGAGTATACTAATATCACTCGTTTATTCCATCTTGCTTGTAAAGCTGAACGTGAAGTGCAGGATCGACAGGCATTGGCGCGGACGAACTTTTCTGCAGGTCGACCTTCATCATGGACACCACGTGCATCATCTACTTCCACATGTTCTGCTACACCGGCACCTCCGTCGGCTGCCACCTCCAACCGTGATACAATAAAGCAGGCACAATCACCACTATCTGCCAAGAGCACACCTTCTGGGCCTGCAAAGAGCTCTTCTTCATCCATGGCATCAACAGGGCAAACACATGATATTATTTGTCGACGTTGCAAGGGTGGAGGTCATTATGCGAGAGCATGCCCATCTAAGCGTGTGATGATTGTTACTGAGGATGGTGGATATGAGTCCGCTAGTGACTATGATGAGGAGACTTTGGCTCTTATTACACGTGAAGAACATGGTGGAGATGATTCTGATCATGAGACGCAATACATGGCTCCTGAAGACGCTGACAGGTATGAATGTTTAGTTGCTCAACGTGTTTTGAGTGTGCAGGTCACACAAGCTGAGCAAAATCAGAGGCACAATTTGTTCCATACCAAGGGAGTTGTGAAAGAACGTTCTGTGCGCGTCATCATAGATGGAGGGAGCTACAATAACTTGGCTAGCATGGAGATGGTGGAGAAGCTTTCTCTCACCACAAGACCACATCCACATCCTTACTACATCCAATGGTTCAACAACAGCGGCAAGGTTAAGGTAACACGTACTGTTCGTGTACATTTTAGTATCTCTACATATGCTGATTATGTTGATTGTGATGTGGTACCTATGCAAGCATGTTCCTTATTACTTGGTAGACCATGGCAATTTGATAAAAATTCTATTCACCATGGTAGAAACAATCAGTATACTCTTGTTCATAAGGATAAAAATATTACTTTGCTTCCTATGACTCCTGATTCCATTTTGAAAGATGATATTAATAGAGCTAATAAAGCAAAACAGGAGAAAACTAAGAGTGAAAATCAGATTGTGGCAAAAGAATTTGAGCAACAAATGCAGCCTAATAATAATAAACAATCTAGTGTTGCTTCTGAAATTAAATTGAAAAGTGCATGTTTACTTGCCACCAAATCTGATATTGATGATCTAGATTTTAGCAAATCTGTTTGCTATGCTTTTGTGTGCAAAGAGGCATTATTTTCATTCGAGGACGTGCCTTCCTCTTTGCCTCCTGCTGTCACTAACATTTTGCAGGAGTTCGCTGACGTCTTTCCACAAGACGTGCCACCGGGATTACCACCTATTCGCGGGATTGAGCATCAAATTGACTTAATTCCCGGTGCATCATTACCCAACCGTGCACCATACCGTACCAATCCAGAGGAGACGAAGGAGATTATGCGTCAAGTACAAGAACTGCTCGACAAAGGTTATATACGCGAATCCCTTAGTCCTTGTGCTGTTCCTATCATTTTAGTGCCAAAAAAGGATGGTACGTCGCGTGTGTGCGTTGATTGTAGAGGCATTAATAATATTACTATTTGTTATCATCATCCTATTCCTAGGCTAGATGATATGCTTGATGAATTGAGTGGCTCTACAATATTCTCCAAAGTTGATTTGCGTAGTGGATACCATCAAATTCGTATGAAATTGGGAGATGAATGGAAAACAGCATTTAAAACTAAGTTTGGATTATATGAGTGGTTAGTCATGCCTTTTGGGTTAACTAATGCGCCTAGTACTTTCATGAGACTAATGAACGAAGTTTTACGTGCTTTCATTGGACGATTTGTGGTAGTCTATTTTGATGATATACTGATTTATAGCAGATCTTTGGAAGAACATTTGGAACATTTACGTGCTGTTTTTATTGCTCTACGTGATGCACGTTTGTTTGGTAACCTTGGGAAGTGCACCTTTTGCACCGACCGAGTATCTTTTCTTGGCTATGTTGTTACTCCACAGGGAATTGAAGTTGATAAAGCCAAGATTGAAGCTATTGAGAGTTGGCCGCAGCCCAAAACGGTCACACAAGTGAGGAGTTTTCTTGGCCTCGCTGGATTCTATAGGCGTTTTGTGAGAGATTTTAGCACCATTGTTGCACCTCTCAATGAGCTTACAAAGAAAGATGTGCCTTTTATTTGGGATACCGCACAGGAAGAAGCCTTCTCGGTATTGAAAGATAAGTTGACACATGCTCCTTTACTCCAACTTCCTGATTTTAATAAGACTTTTGAGCTTGAATGTGATGCTAGTGGAATTGGATTAGGAGGTGTGTTATTACAAGATGGCAAACCTGTTGCATACTTTTCTGAAAAATTGAGTGGGCCTAGTCTGAATTATTCTACTTATGATAAAGAATTATATGTTCTTGTTCGGACTTTAGAAACATGGCAACATTATTTGTGGCCCAAAGAATTTGTTATACATTCTGATCATGAATCTTTGAAACATATTAAAAGTCAAGCTAAACTGAATCGTAGACATGCTAAATGGGTTGAATTCATTGAGACTTTCCCTTATGTCATTAAGCACAAGAAGGGAAAAGAAAATGTTATTGCTGATGCATTGTCTTGTCGCTATACTATGCTTTCACAACTTGACTTTAAAATATTTGGTTTGGAGACCATCAAAGATCAATATGTGCATGATGCTGATTTTAAAGATGTATTGCAGAATTGTAAAGAAGGAAGAACATGGAACAAGTTCGTGGTTAATGATGGATTTGTGTTCCGTGCTAACAAGCTGTGCATTCCAGCTAGCTCCGTTCGTCTTTTGTTGTTGCAGGAGGCGCATGGAGGAGGACTAATGGGACACTTTGGCGTGAAGAAGACGGAGGACGTACTTGCTACACATTTCTTTTGGCCAAAGATGAGACGGGATGTTGAACGTTTTATTGCTCGCTGCACTACATGTCAAAAAGCTAAGTCACGACTCAATCCTCATGGTTTATATATGCCTTTGCCTGTACCTAGTGTTCCTTGGGAGGATATATCTATGGACTTTGTTTTAGGTTTACCTAGAACAAAGAAGGGGAGGGATAGCATATTTGTTGTCGTGGATAGATTCTCGAAAATGGCACACTTTATACCATGTCATAAAAGCGATGATGCTGTTAATGTTGCTGATTTGTTCTTTCGTGAAATTATTCGCTTGCATGGTGTGCCAAATACTATTGTTTCAGATCGTGATACTAAATTTCTTAGCCACTTTTGGAGATGTTTATGGGCTAAGTTGGGGACTAAACTGCTTTTTAGTACTACTTGTCACCCCCAAACTGATGGACAAACTGAAGTAGTCAATAGAACATTGTCTACTATGCTTAGGGCTGTTTTGAAGAATAATAAGAAAATGTGGGAGGAATGCTTGCCTCATATTGAATTTGCTTATAATCGTTCATTGCATTCTACTACTAAGATGTGCCCTTTTGAAGTTGTGTATGGTTTCCTACCTCGTGCACCTATTGATTTGTTGCCTCTTCCATCTTCGGAGAAGGTTAATTTTGATGCTAAAGAACGTGCTGAATTGATTTTAAAAATACATGAGTTAACTAAGGAAAACATTGAGCGTATGAATGCTAAATATAAACTTGCTGGAGATAAGGGTAGAAAACATGTTGTGTTTGCACCTGGAGATCTTGTTTGGTTACATTTGCGTAAGGATAGATTTCCTAATTTGCGCAAATCAAAGCTAATGCCACGTGCTGCTGGTCCCTTTAAGGTGTTGGAGAAAGTAAATGATAATGCATATAATCTTGAGCTGCCTGCAGATTTTGGGGTTAGTCCCACTTTTAACATTGCAGATTTGAAGCCTTATTTGGGTGAGGAAGATGAGCTTCCGTCGAGGACGACTTCATTTCAAGAAGGGGAGGATGATGAGGACATCAATACCATTGTTACAGCCACAGCCCCTACTGCTACATATACTGGACCAATTACTAGAGCTCGCGCACGCCAATTAAATTATCAGGTACTTTCGTTTCTTGGTAATGATTCTAATGTTCATGAGAATATGATGCTGCCTAAATTGGATACATTTGTTTTGCTTACAAATGAAGGGCCTAGCTTGGAGAAGGATGGACATTGGAGCAAGAGCAAGCATGGAGATGATGCCATGCGCAAGGGGAACCAGAACGAAGTTACAAGTGATGCTTTCAGGACTTTGAAGCCACCATAAGAGTGCATGAAGCCTTGGATGAAATATACAAGATGCCACTTCATAAATTTCGTCCAGAGGCTATTATAGGTGTTGCGTCACCTTTTTATTGGGCCAGGCCCATGTAATTTCGAAATACATAAGTATAGGCTATTTTTAGAGTCCGTATGTGTGGGGAAACAAGAGATAGGGTTGATTTCGGACCCCTCCACCAAGGGCCACGAAATTCCCCTCTCTTCTTCCATATATACAGCCCTTAGGGCACCGTTTAGACTTTGGGTTTTGTTTAGATTAAAAGTTTGCCATAGCTGCAAATTCGCGTACTTCGTTTGTGTTCAACGACCAGACAAAGGCGTCACAGAATCCCACCTTGATCAATAAAGCTTTCATCTTATATTCGCAATATCCAGATTGCAATCTCAGTTTCTTGCTTGTTCTTTGTTTGCTCGCAGGAAACAGACCCTCGTGGTCAGGTTGATCGTGCTCCGGCGTGGTCAATAACCTCTCGGAGTTGGTTTAGCGATTGCTAAGGCGCGACGTTCTCGCACGTTCGTAGTCGGATCATCAAAGTCGACTTCCACCAAAGCGAAATCCATCATCTCATCGAAAGACGGGACACCTTTGCCTCTATCACAAAAGCATAGCAAACAGATTTGCTAAAATCTAGATCATCAATATCAGATTTGGTGGCAAGTAAACATGCACTTTTCAATTTAATTTCAGAAGCAACACTAGATTGTTTATTATTATTAGGCTGCATTTGTTGCTCAAATTCTTTTGCCACAATCTGATTTTCTACTCTTAGTTTTCTCCTGTTTTGCTTTATTAGCTCTATTAATATCATCTTTCAAAATGGAATCAGGAGTCATAGGAAGCAAAGTAATATTTTTATCCTTATGAACAAGAGTATACTGATTGTTTCTACCATGGTGAATAGAATTTTTATCAAATTGCCATGGTCTACCAAGTAATAAGGAACATGCTTGCATAGGTACCACATCACAATCAACATAATCAGCATATGTAGAGATACTAAAATGTAAACGAACAGTACGTGTTACCTTAACCTTGCCGCTGTTGTTGAACCATTGGATGTAGTAAGGATGTGGATGTGGTCTTGTGGTGAGGGATAGCTTCTCCACCATCTCCATGCTAGCCAAGTTGTTGCAACTCCCTCCATCTATGATCACGCGAACAGAACGTTCCTTCACAACTCCCTTTGTATGGAACAAATTATGCCTCTGATTTTGCTCAGCTTGTGTAACCTGCACACTCAAAACACGTTGAGCAACTAAACATTCATACCTGTCAGCATCTTCAGGAGCCATGTATTGCGTCTCATGATCAGAATCGTCTCCACCGTGTTCGTCACGTGTAATAAGAGCCAAAGTCTCCTCATCATAGTCACTAGCGGACTCATACCCACCATCCTCAGTAACAATCATCACATGCTTAGATGGGCATTCTCTCGCATAATGACCTCCACCCTTGCAACGTCGACAAATAATATCATGTGTTTGCCCTGTTGATGCCATGGATGAAGAAGAGCTCTTTGCAGGCCCAGAAGGTGTGCTCTTGGCAGATAGTGGTGATTGTGCCTGCTTTATTGTATCACGGTTGGAGGTGGCAGCCGACGGAGGCGCCGGTGTAGCAGAACGTGTGGAAGTAGATGATGCACGTGGTGTCCATGATGAAGGTCGACCTGCAGAAAAGTTAGTCCGTGCCAATGCCTGTCGATCCTGCACTTCACGTTCAGCTTTACAAGCAAGATGAAATAAACGAGTGATATTAGTATACTCCTTATAGTCTAGAATGGTCTGAATCTCTCTATTTAATCCACCCAGAAAACGTGCAAGCATAGCTTCATTCTCCTCAACAATACCACATCTAATCAAGCCAGTTTGTAATTCCTGATAATATTCTTCTACAGAATTTTTTCCTTGTCTTAAGCGCTGTAATTTTTGAAGCAATTCACGTTGATAATATGGTCGAACCCAACGAGTACGCATAGCAGTTTTCAAAGCAGCCCAAGTAGCGGGAATAGGATATAATCTACAATGTTCAGACCACCATACACATGCAAAACTAGTGAAAGCACAAACAGCAGCAGCAACCCGTCTCTCCTCGGGATATTGTAAACATGTAAAACGTTGTTCAGTTTCTAACTCCCAAGTAAGATATATATCAGGAACATATCTACCCTCAAATGGTGGAATATTCAATTTCAGTTTAGGAATATGGACATCATCTCGTACCTGAGGTGGTGGTGCAGGCCTACCATTACGAATATATACCTGAGGTCGACCTGGTGGTGGTGGTGCTGGTGGCTGCACGTAGTGCTGATTTTGATCAACCTCATCCTCATAATCGCCCGCATACTCATCATCCTCCTGGGTACCAGCAGCAGCAATAGCAGGGGCCAAAGAAGCATCAACAACATGAACAGCAGCACCAGAAGTTTGGCCATCCTCAATAGGAACACGCTTCACTCGTCCATACTGATTCGAAAGGATGCGTTGTTGTTGTTGTTGTTGTTGGAGAGGTGCGTTAGGTGCAGCGGGTGGTGGTGGTGGAAGACGCGCGAGCAATTCATTAAACTTGTTATCGAGCTTTGTTTCGAACGTCTTCTCCATGCCATCTATCTTCTCCATGGCCTCTTCAAATCTGTTTAGCACATCTTGCACCTGTCCACTCATCATTTGCTGAAATTTATCATGCAAATCCTTATTCGTCATGTTCTCCCAGTCAGTCTCGTCGGCTTGTGATCCTGGCATGGTTAGCAGCAATAGAAACACACAAGAATATGATCCTACAGACTACTAACAAGAGGTGGTGGTGGGTGTCACAAATCCGTCAAGCAAATCTCAAATTCTTACCAGTTCTTACCCAGCAGCAGGCGGTGATCGACAACCGTTGTAGTCAAAAACTCTCAAAGCTTGGATAGAGCGATTACCAGGGAGAGTCAAACGCACGACGTAGATGTATGTGGAGCTGGGAAGGCTTATAATATGGTAGCAAAAAGGGTCAGCAATAATCAATTCAGAGATGCAAAGTTGAATAAACGCTCAACGACGGTACTGTGCTGGTCCTAGGCTAGATTGTGCTAGAGACGCGAGCCTAGAACACCAACAAAATCACGGCGCGGCACGTAAACAAGGGAAAAGCACACTCTGGAACTCTTTTTTTTTCGCTCTTTTTTTTGCGCTCCTTTTTTTTGCGCTCCTCTTTTTTTTGTGCTCCTCTTTTTTTTTGCGAAAAATCACGATAATGGCGAGTGTCTCAAAACTCTTCCCTCGTCAAACTGATAGGATGGGCATGAAAAAAAGTTTCACTTTTTTTTTCGGAAATTAGGGCAGCGACGACGAAAAAGTGCGACCAAAAAATCACTATGATGGCACGTGGCTCAAAAGACTAAGAAAAGCCTAAAAATAGGATAGGGAAAAAAAATTTTGCCCGTGAAAATTTTGGCCTAAAAACTGCCCGTGAATTTTTTTTTCCGAGACCTACGCAGGCAAGGAAACACGAATCGGAATTTAGATTGATCTCAAGAACAAACCTTATATGAGAAGAAGTCGGATTGGTGGTGGATATATGGTTGTGGTATATGGCAGCGGTGGTGGTATATGGTAGCGGTGGTGGTATATGGATACAGATTGGTGGTGGTATATGGATACGGAATGGTAGTGGTATATGGATATGGATTCAGAGCGGTGGCGGTAAGCAAAAGTGGTAGATGGGCGATGATGATGATGCGGCGGCGGCGTGACAACTTATGACCAGAACTCGAAACTCTAAAAGACTAGACTCTAAGACCAGCAACTTGACACGACGATGCAACCGCAAATTCAACAAAGCAAAAACCCTAAAAATATTATGCAAAGGCTCAGATTGGTTCGGATATGATGAACTAACCCTATTTTTTTTGTGGCTTTTTCGTGGACTGTAGGTATGAAGAACAGACTCGATCTAATCTACGAAAAACTGTAAAATCTCACCGAGCAACGTGGAAATCTGATACCACTTGATAGAGGCAAAGGTGTCCCGTCTTTCGATGAGATGATGGATATCGCTTTGGTGGAAGTCGACTTTGACGATCCGACTACGAACGTGCGAGGACGTCGCGCCTTAGCAATTGCTAAACCAACTCCGAGAGGTTATTGACCACGCCGGAGCACGATCAACCTGACCACGAGGGTCTGTTTCCTGCGAGCAAACGAAGAACAAGCAAGAAACTAAGATTGCAATCTGGATATTGCAAATATAAGATGAAAGCTTTATTGATCAAGGTGGGGTTCTGTGACGCCTTTGTCTGGTCGTTGAACACAAATGAAGTACGCGAAGTTGCAGCTATGGCGAACTTTTAATCTAAACAAAACCCAAAGTCTAAACGGTGCCCTAAGGGCTGTATATATGGAGGAAGAGAGGGGGAATTTCGTGGCCCTTGGTGGAGGGGTCCGAAATCAACCCTATCTCTTGTTTCCCCACACATACGGACTCTAAAAATAGCCTATACTTATGTATTTCGAAATTACATGGACCTGGCCCAATAAAAAGGTGACGCAGCACCTATAATAGCCTCGGGACGAAATTTATGAAGTGGCATCTTGTATATTTCGTCCAAGGCTTCATGCACCCATTATGGTGGCTTCAAAGTCCTGAAATCATCACTTGTAACTCCGTTCTTGTTCCCCTTGCGCATGGCATCATCTCCATGCTTGTTCTTGCTCCAATGTCCATCCTTCTCCAAGCTAGGCCCTTCATTTGTAAGCAAAACAAATGTATCCAATTTAGGCAGCATCATATTCTCATGAACATTAGAATCATTACCAAGAAACGAAAGTACCTGATAATTTAATTGGCGTGCGCGAGCTCTAGTAATTGGTCTCGTATATGTAGCAGTAGGGGCTGTGGGTGTAACAATGGTATTGATGTCCTCATCAATGTACCTTGACCGGTGTTGATAATGAATCAAGTTCACTCAAATGCGTACAATGAAATAGCACTATTGGTACCAATCCTTGTCGGTTCTCACACCTATACAAGTAAAGCTTATGGAGGAGCTCGGTGAGGATAGTGGCACAAAAATTTAATGCAAAATGTTAGCAAGAGTCAATAATGTTGAAAGAGATTCACAAATTTGCAAGCGAAACAAGTAGACCAATAGCAATGAAAGTGATGCGGAGCATCCTACGGTCATCCCCATGGATACTACTTCGACTACTCAAGCTCCAAGTGGACCCATGACAAGACCTCGAGCACGTGTTATTCAATCCGAGGTTAACTCTCTCCTTGTTGAACTTCCCTTTGACCCACTTGAGACATGGCTACTACCTCAAACGGAGATGCTTTGTGTGCTTAGGTACCAAGAAAGTAACCTAGGAGAAGTTACGATGCAAGACGAACATCAAGAGCATGTAGACGATCTGCCCAGCCTAGAAGGACCGGAACAACCGCCCAACCACCGCCCGGGCGGAACAACCAGCCAGCTACCGCCCAACAACCGGCCCACCTTCTGTGATCGAGCGGAGCAAGGCCGGTGCTGCACCGGTTTTACCGGTTTCTGCCCAAAGACCGGAACAACCGCTCCGACAACCGGTACAACCGCTGGCCCCTTGACGTCCATCTCCAGAAGCCAGCGCCTAACCTCCCAGCGGTAGTACCGCCTTCCTCGTCTGGAACTACCACCCCGCATGAGCTCTCAGCGGAACTAGCGGCCCCATGACCGGTACTACCGGCCTGCCTGCGCGCAGTGCAAGGGGTTTTCGCCCCATGTATCCTCTCCCACTTACCCCTTCGTGGCTTAGCACTATATATACTCGTCTCCAAGCTTCGTATTAGGGTTAGCATTGGATTATCTCATATTTGTGTGAGAGCCTTGCTCATCCACTTGGATCTTCTCCTCGGAGTCCACGACCTCTTCGGAGAAGATCCCCCAAGCGGATTCAAGACCCCTTTCTAGGGAAGATCATCAAGACCTCCTCACGGAGAAGAACGGTTCCTTTGTATCCTTACCTTTGTTGATTGTGGATCTTGAGTTACTCTATGTGTTCGGTGATCTAGCACTTGTGTGATTGATTCCTTGTTGGTTTAGTGATTCTCTCCCGTTTTCCCCGTGTTTCCCCTTTGTGTTTCCGCGTGTTCTTCGTGATTCCCCGTAGGATCCACTCCAAACGTGAAAGATCGTCGCCCTACATCATCTTGGTATCATGAGCCACGTTGATCACGTTTTTGGAGCCCCTACCCCATGTTTTCTAGCTTGATTTTGCTTGATTTCGTCCTAAATCCGAAAATCCCCACCAAAAATAGCCCCAAATTATTTTGTGATTTGTTGGTTTGATGATGTTTTGTTGATATTGATCCGTGGATTTGCTTGGTTTCGAGTCGATCTAGCATCTCCCCAAGTTTCACCTCTTTCTATCCACAAAATCCATCGAATTTTGACCCCGAAATCATCCATTTCCGCCCCAAAATCGCGCAACGATTTGAGCAGTTGAGAAAATCCCGACACAAGACACAAGCGGTACTACCGCCCTCCAAGCGGTACTACCGCTGAGAACCACAAGCGGTACTACCGCCCCACGAACGGTACTACCACCAGGCCCTGTTTCAGCCGAAACTGTCGAAAAATTCCGACACGAGCGGTACTACCGCCCATCCTAGCGGTACTACCGCCCATGCCAGTTTCAGCATTCCGAGTTTCACCATTTTCATCATAACTTCCACATCTGGAGTCCGATTTTCGCGTTCTTTAGCTCGTTGAGAAGCTATTGACATTCCCCATCCACCAAGATAGGCTACAACACCATTGGACACCATCTAATTTTTCGAACATTGGCATCTTTGCCTAGGGCTTGCACCACATCATCCGCTATACCACCTCCACTTTTCGTTACCACCATTGTTGCTTTTGGTCTTTGAGATTTGAGTTGTGGTTCCCGTGATGAGGACATGACTACCTTGGATATGACCAAAAATATTGCATATATGCATATTTGTCAGGTGATTTCTAGTGCAAACTATTCAATAATCTATTTATGTTATCCAGAACAAAAATACTTCACACACTTTTGTGTTTTGTCTAATTGCAGGTGTATGGGACATTTGTACAATCCACATATGAAGATAAGGAAGAAAGAGATGTTTATTTGCTGTCCAAAAAGTTCTCTCACGTCACTTTTGGCCCAAGAGAAGATAGAGTCCAAGTCTCTCACGTTCTGGATTCAGATTCGGACTGCACAGACGTACCTGACTCAAAACGCACACAAGTTTTTCATACGGACTCCGAATTGGGTGATTCTTTTTTTGTTGGAAACTAGATTTCGTGCACTTTCCAACCCAATTGGAATCACCTTCAAATTCGTCCGGAGAGTTGAGTTGTGGACGAAACAATCTGATGCTGCAGCAGAATCCGATTCAAACTACAAGTCCAAAGGTGTTACATCACCTCCACTTGGGCCCATTGGCCTTGTACGACCTAGATTTAGTTTTAGGCTGCCTTGGGACGTCCTCCCACCTCCTTGGCCGCCACCCCTTGCTCCTATATAAGTAGATCCATCTAGTAGCTTTTCCTTGGGATTTGTTTAGTTAAAAGTTAGCCATTGCAACTTCGTGTACTTCGTTTGTGTCCAACGACCAGACCAAGACCGCTTACGGATCCCCACCTTTATCAATACTTCATATATACTCGCAATATTCAGATTGCTTTTATCATATTCTTGCTTGTTCTTCGATTGCTTGCAGGAATAGACCTTCGTGGTCAGGTTGATTGTGCTCCGGCGTGGTCAATAACCTCTCGGAGTTGGTTTAGCGATTGCTAAGGCGCAACGTCGTGCACGTTTGTAGTCGGATCGTCAAAGTCATCTTCACCAAATCGATAGTTATCATCTCATCGAAAGATCGGGACACCCTTTGCCTCTATCAAGTGGTATCAGTTTTCAGGTTGCTCGGTGAGAATTTCCAGTTTTCCTAGATTAGATTTATTTTCTTACCTATTGTCCAAGAAAAAGCCACAAAAAAGAGTTAGATCTATTCATCCTTGGTCCAAGCCAGTCTGAGCCTTTGCAATTTTCTTTTCATTGCTTGCATAGTTGAATTATCGGTTGCATCGTCGTGTCGAGTTGCTGGTCTTAGTGTCTAGTTCGTTTAGAGTTTCGAGTTCTGTTCACATTAGTCACGCCACCGCTGCATCATTATCTCTTCCGCTGTCCACCACCCATCCATCAATTTCCACCACGTGCTACCCACCATTCATTGTCATAATAATAGTTGAGATCGTTCACATCTTCACTTGATCCAATCTGCATCTTATCTAGTTTGTTTTGGAAAGAGGGAGAAAAAAAAGAGAGAAAAAAACGAGAGAAAAAAAAGAGAGAAAAAAAGTCAGAGAAAAAAAAGGAGAAAAAATCAAAAAAATCGGCACAAACTTTTTTAGAGGAAAGTTGGAGACAAAGTTGTTGTATATCCTACTTGGCAGTTGTTTTTCATCATTATCTTCACTGCTGTTGTGATCTTCACTTATATCTTGCTGTCAAGAGCTACTTAGTATCCTTCATTGATGCTAGTTGTGCTACGCCGTGACCTCATTAGTGTTCTAGGCTCGCGTCTCTAGTCCGGTCTAGCCTAGGACCAGCACAGTACCGTCGTTGAGCGTTTATTCAACATTGCATCTTTGAATTGATTATTGCTAATCTTTTGCTACCATATATAGCCAACCCAACTCCACATATTTCTACACCGTGTATACGTACGCTCCCCTGGCAATCGCTTTACTCAATATTCGGAGTTACTTGACACCGCTGGTTGCCGATCACCGCCTGCTGCATGGTAAGAACTTGTAAGACATTGATATTTGCTTTACTGTGAGCGTTTTACCACCACATCCTAGTAGTTATAGGAACATTATTTTTGGGTTTTGTTTCTTGTTCTACTAATCATGACAGGATCCAGAGTCAATTCATGGGCTTTGTCGATCGCAGGAGACGTGCCACCACCTTTGCAAATACCACAAGCGTCACGAGAGGTGCACAAACATCCAAATGCACATGATCAGGTTAATGTATCTATACCACCATTTAATGGCCGTTTTAAACCTGCTTTATATATTGAATGGGAGTTCGACATAAAAAATATATTTGCTTCCCATAATTTCGATGAACATAAAAAGGTTAAGGTTGCGGTTGGTTCTTTCACTGGTTATGCTTTGGTTTGGTGGAGTGAATATTGTCGGTTACACCCTGATTATATACCTACTACTTGGGATGATTTGAAACTTGCCATGCGACATACTTTCGTCCCTGCTTATTATACTCGTGACATGATTAAGAAGTTGCAACACTTAAAACAAGGTAGTGAAACTGTAACAAAATATTATGATGATTTACAAACTACCTTGTTGCATTCCTCTTTAGAAGAAAGTGAAGATGATTTTATGGATAGATTTTGGGGAGGATTAAACCGTGATATTCAAGAGATACTAATTCATGAAGAGTGTTATCCTATGGACCATTTGTTTCATCTTGCTTGCAAAGCTGAACAGGAAATAAAACAATGTGTTGGCCACGAGGAGAAAAAGCGCACGGTGCACATTCCAAGAGTTGATATGATTGTTCCTTCAACTACTAGGCATACTATGACAACCACATCCGTTGTTGTCAGGACTACATCACCTCCACCATGTGACACATCGCCCCCGAGAGTGGCTACATCATCTGAGTTGATCATAAGAGGTAATGACAAAGGTACTGATCTTCCATCTCTACATGAGAATGATGAATGCCTTGTCAATTTGAATGCACCATCTGATGAGCTACCCACTACTTTGATCACACCACCTATTTTAGAGGACTACGTTGATAATTTGACTTTGCCATGTGATCAAACAACTGAAATACCAACAATTTTGAGTGCACCCATTGAATTAACTATTGATGCAAAAGAACCAATGTTTAATCATTTTGATATGACCTCTAATCTTGGTGATGATTCTGTGTTGAATGACTTATTGCATGTTCGCTTATTTAAGCATGTTGTAGCATGTAAATTTGATGCAAGTAAGGTTTATTCACCAATGTTGGGATGGTTTAATGATGAACATTGTCAATCTTTTGAAATGAATAAGAGCTTCACTTATATGTGCAAACTGAGTTGCAATATTTTCATGCCTTCTACTTCTTGTGCTAATTTTTTGGCTTTAGATTTTATGAACTTTGCAAGTTACTCATCTATTCATGTGTCATATATGCAAAAATCAAGGGAAGTAAAAATGGATGACATATACATATACAACATGTACACCTTGTCTCTTTTGTTAACCACATTTCAGATTAAGCAACGCCGAGGACGGCTTTATTTTCAAGAAGGGGAGGATGATGAGGACATGACTACCTTGGATATGACCAAAAATATTGCATATATGCATATTTGTCAGGTGATTTCTAGTGCAAACTATTCAATAATCTATTTATGTTATCCAGAACAAAAATACTTCACACACTTTTGTGTTTTGTCTAATTGCAGGTGTATGGGACATTTGTACAATCCACATATGAAGATAAGGAAGAAAGAGATGTTTATTTGCTGTCCAAAAAGTTCTCTCACGTCACTTTTGGCCCAAGAGAAGATAGAGTCCAAGTCTCTCACGTTCTGGATTCAGATTCGGACTGCACAGACGTACCTGACTCAAAACGCACACAAGTTTTCCATACGGACTCCGAATTGGGTGATTCTTTTTTTGTTGGAAACTAGATTTCGTGCACTTTCCAACCCAATTGGAATCACCTTCAAATTCGTCCGGAGAGTTGAGTTGTGGACGAAACAATCTGATGCTGCAGCAGAATCCGATTCAAACTACAAGTCCAAAGGTGTTACATCACCTCCACTTGGGCCCATTGGCCTCGTACGACCTAGATTTAGTTTTAGGCTGCCTTGGGACGTCCTCCCACCTCCTTGGCCACCACCCCTTGCTCCTATATAAGTAGATCCATCTAGTAGCTTTTCCTTGGGATTTGTTTAGTTAAAAGTTAGCCATTGCAACTTCGTGTACTTCGTTTGTGTCCAACGACCAGACCAAGACCGCTTACGGATCCCCACCTTTATCAATACTTCATATATACTCGCAATATTCAGATTGCTTTTATCATATTCTTGCTTGTTCTTCGATTGCTTGCAGGAATAGACCTTCGTGGTCAGGTTGATTGTGCTCCGGCGTGGTCAATAACCTCTCGGAGTTGGTTTAGCGATTGCTAAGGCGCGACGTCCTCGCACGTTTGTAGTCGGATCGTCAAAGTCATCTTCACCAAATCGATAGTTATCATCTCATCGAAAGATCGGGACACCCTTTGCCTCTATCATCCCGTGTCCTATTGTGTTTCGGATATATAGGTATGGTTCGACGTCAACATCACCACCGCTCATCTTCGCCAAGGACTCATCATTGTCAAGGACGGTAACCTCGACGACATCTTTGTCATCTCTCGCAATTGCATTGATAATCATCATAGCCCATCTTTTGCGTTGCTTACCCATCGAGACTAGCCATTGAGTATTGCCGGCAACGTGACTTGTGCACATTAGTGATCATACTCCATAGCATACATACCAAACCATAGTGGTGCATATCTTGAGATCCACTTGTGTGTCACAAAGTTGTCATCGCATACACAATTGCTATCTTGGTTCGTGAAGTTTTGCATGAGAAAAGAGCTCAAAAGTGAAAAGAGCCACCAAAGCTTTTAAGCAAACAAGAAAGATAAGCAAAGAGCTTATAAGCAAGAACCATAGCATCATACTACATTAAGATTGTCATATAAGATCATCTTGGATCATAGCACCGAAATACCATACATATAGCATATTTGGGATAGAGATCGTTGCATTTTTGCCTAGTAGGTCGTGCACAAGCTCCGTATCCGCCTATTGTGCAATCGTGCTAGCGTCTCTCTAGTATTGTGCAACAAGAGCATTTTCGTGGATTCCACATTTTGGCTCACTTTGGTTTGCACAATCCCACTTATCTATTTGCGTGTGTGTTTCCGTGTACCACTACTTGCTTGGTCTACTTGTTGCATTTGCGAATTTGCGAATCTTTTTCAACATCTTTGAGTCAAACTTACGATTGCAATAAATTTTGTGCCACCATCGTAACCAAGCTCCACCATAAGCTTTTACTTGTGTAGGTGTGAGAACCGACAAGAATTGGTACCAATAGTCCTATTTCATTGTCCGTATTTGAGTGAACTTGATTCATCAAAGGTACATTGGTATAAGTTCTTCTCCTTCTACCACTCACATTTTGCTTGAAATGATGGATAGGCCAAGTACTTCTACCAACCCACTCTTCATCGAGCAAGACGACGACATGTCATCATACGTCACCAAGAGCCACCTCTTTGGTGCACAACGAGCGTTGCATCAAGAGCAACAAGCAATGAACGACCGCATCGACAACCTCGCCACCGACTTGCGACTCTTCGAGCAACGTACAAGAGACTACTTCGACAACAAGCTCAACGCGCACAAGCAAGAGAACGATGCAAGAACGGACGAGATCCGCGCCTTGTTGGTGAACCGGCCTCCTTCTACATCGTCATACTCAAGACGGAGCCACTCAAGTCAACACTCCGACGACTCCTTCTCCGGCTCAAGTACATCATCATCGAACACTCTTCGACGAGCCGCGCGTCAAGACCGTCATGCATCTCGCAACCCGCTACACGTCAAGCATTCACAAGAGCAAGTCGATGAGCAAGTCCCTCGTCCTCAATCAAACCAAGTAGCGTTTGCTCAAGCTCAAGAACGACAACGTCTTCGTCACCAAGAAGAAGAAGAACGAGCGCGTCTACACCAAGAGCAACAAGACGCCGAGGCTCAACGTCTTCAACAACAACAACGAGAAGCACAAGCTCTTGAGGCAGAATGTGCCCTTTAAGTATCAAGTCGAGCTATCGCCAACCGCAATCGCGAACGGCGCAATCAAGAGGAAGCCCTTCGAGAAGAAATACAAGAGAGGAACTACCATCCGCTTGTCCAACCTTAAGCTACACAAGCTCCCTCACAAGCTCGTCAAGCTCCACCTCAACCTCAAGTTCAACAAGAGCAAGTTGATAATGGACTTCCTCCACGCCAAGAGCAATATGACGACGATTACCCTCCACGTCAAGGGCGTCATCATCACCATCACCAACAACACAATGAAGAGCAACGCTATGGAAAGCTCAAATTCACAATGCCCAAGTTCAATGGAAGCAATGATCCTGAAGAGTACCTCTCATGGTCATTGAAGGTCGACAAAATCTTTCGTTTGCACAACTATGAGGAAGAGAAGAAGATTGCTATGGCATCACTTGAGTTCCAAGACTATGTGCTCATATGGTGGGAACAAGTCCTTGAGCGCCGACAAGCAAGAGGTGAACCTCCGATCACCACTTGGGCTCAAATGAAGGATGTCATGCGAGCACGTTTTGTGCCAACCTACTACAACAGCGATCTCTTCAAGAAGCTACAACTCCTCAAGCAAGGAACAAAGAGTGTTGAAGAATACTACAAGGAAATGGAGATTGCCATGATTCGAGCCAATGTCACGGAGGATGATGAGCAAACAATGGCACGATTCTTGAATGGACTCAATCATCCCATCAAGAAGATCACCGACTTCCAACCCTACTCCAACCTCATTGAGCTCGTGCATCACGCTACAAAGGCGGAACATCAACTGCAAGATGACTTCAAGTACGCCAAGTACTCCTCCAAGACCTACGGCTTCTCCAATAACCAAGCTTCAACAACTACTCCAACATCGACATCAACCAAACCTTCTCCAAGCAACGACGACAAGTCAAGTTACAAGAAAACTTCGACAAGTTCAAGTCGTCTTCCTCCTACTACAAGCAACTTCAAGCCGCGTGCTTCGTCATCTACTCCAACCGATGAGACCGTCAAGACAAGCTCCTTCAAGTGTTTCACTTGCGGCGACCGAGGCCACAAGTCCTATGAATGCACAAACAAGCGCACCATGATCCTCAACGACGATGGCACCTACGACTCAATGAGTGAAGATGAAACGGAAGCTCTTGAGCAAGTGGCCATGCACCGGCGAGTGAATGAGGATGAAGATGATAGAGTCTTTTGTGATGAGGATTCGAGCCCCGCTCTCGTTGTCTCCAAGGTCATGACTCTTCAACATCAACAAGAAGAAGACTGATGAGGACATGACTACCTTGGATATGACCAAAAATATTGCATATATGCATATTTGTCAGGTGATTTCTAGTGCAAACTATTCAATAATCTATTTATGTTATCCAGAACAAAAATACTTCACACACTTTTGTGTTTTGTCTAATTGCAGGTGTATGGGACATTTGTACAATCCACATATGAAGATAAGGAAGAAAGAGATGTTTATTTGCTGTCCAAAAAGTTCTCTCACGTCACTTTTGGCCCAAGAGAAGATAGAGTCCAAGTCTCTCACGTTCTGGATTCAGATTCGGACTGCACAGACGTACCTGACTCAAAACGCACACAAGTTTTCCATACGGACTCCGAATTGGGTGATTCTTTTTTTGTTGGAAACTAGATTTCGTGCACTTTCCAACCCAATTGGAATCACCTTCAAATTCGTCCGGAGCGTTGAGTTGTGGACGAAACAATCTGATGCTGCAGCAGAATCCGAGTCAAACTACAAGTCCAAAGGTGTTACATCACCTCCACTTGGGCCCATTGGCCTTGTACGACCTAGATTTAGTTTTAGGCTGCCTTGGGACGTCCTCCCACCTCCTTGGCCGCCATCCCTTGCTCCTATATAAGTAGATCCATCTAGTAGCTTTTCCTTGGGATTTGTTTAGTTAAAAGTTAGCCATTGCAACTTCGTGTACTTTGTTTGTGTCCAACGACCAGACCAAGACCGCTTACGGATCCCCACCTTTATCAATACTTCATATATACTCGCAATATTCAGATTGCTTTTATCATATTCTTGCTTGTTCTTCGATTGCTTGCAGGAATAGACCTTCGTGGTCAGGTTGATTGTGCTCCGGCGTGGTCAATAACCTCTCAGAGTTGGGTTAGCGATTGCTAAGGCGCAACGTCGTGCACGTTTGTAGTCGGATCGTCAAAGTCATCTTCACCAAATCGATAGTTATCATCTCATCGAAAGATTGGGACACCCTCGCCTCTATCAAGTGGTATCAGTTTTCAGGTTGCTCGGTGAGAATTTCCAGTTTTCCTAGATTAGATTTATTTTCTTACCTATTGTCCAAGAAAAAGCCACAAAAAAGAGTTAGATCTATTCATCCTTGGTCCAAGCCAGTCTGAGCCTTTGCAATTTTCTTTTCATTGCTTGCATAGTTGAATTATCGGTTGCATCGTCGTGTCGAGTTGCTGTTCTTAGTGTCTAGTTCGTTTAGAGTTTCGAGTTCTGTTCACATTAGTCACGCCACCGCTGCATCATTATCTCTTCCGCTGTCCACCACCCATCCATCAATTTCCACCACGTGCTACCCACCATTCATTGTCATAATAATAGTTGAGATCGTTCACATCTTCGCTTGATCCAATCTGCGTCTTATCTAGTTTGTTTTGGAAAGAGGGAGAAAAAAAGAGAGAAAAAAACGAGAAAAAAAAGAGAAAAAAAGTCAGAGAAAAAAAGGAGAAAAAAATCAAAAAAATCGGCACAAACTTTTTCAGAGGAAAGTTGGAGACAAAGTTGTTGTATATCCTGCTTGGCAGTTGGTTTTCATCATTATCTTCACTGCCGTTGTGATCTTCACTTATATCTTGCTGTCAAGAGCTACTTACTATCCTTCATTGATGCTAGTTGTGCTACGCCGTGACCTCATTAGTGTTCTAGGCTCGCGTCTCTAGTCCGGTCTAGCCTAGGACCAGCACAGTACCGTCGTTGAGCGTTTATTCAACATTGCATCTTTGAATTGATTATTGCTAATCTTTTGCTACCATATATAGCCAACCCAGCTCCACATATTTCTACACCGTGTATACGTACGCTCCCCTGGCAATCGCTTTACTCAATATTCGGAGTTACTTGACACCGCTGGTTGCCGATCACCGCCTGCTGCATGGTAAGAACTTGTAAGACATTGATATTTGCTTTACTGTGAGCGTTTTACCACCACATCCTAGTAGTTATAGGAACATTATTTTTGGGTTTTGTTTCTTGTTCTACTAATCATGACAGGATCCAGAGTCAATTCATGGGCTTTGTCGATCGCGGGAGACGTGCCACCACCTTTGCAAATACCACAACCATCACGAGAGGTCCACAAACATCCAAATGCACATGATCAGGTTAATGTATCTATACCACCATTTAATGGCCGTTTTAAACCTGCTTTATATATTGAATGGGAGTTCGACATAAAAAATATATTTGCTTCCCATAATTTCGATGAACATAAAAAGGTTAAGGTTGCGGTTGGTTCTTTCACTGGTTATGCTTTGGTTTGGTGGAGTGAATATTGTCGGTTACACCCTGATTATATACCTACTACTTGGGATGATTTGAAACTTGCCATGCGACATACTTTCGTCCCTGCTTATTATACTCGTGACATGATTAAGAAGTTGCAACACTTAAAACAAGGTAGTGAAACTGTAACAAAATATTATGATGATTTAGAAACTACCTTGTTGCATTCCTCTTTAGAAGAAAGTGAAGATGATTTTATGGATAGATTTTGGGGAGGATTAAACCGTGATATTCAAGAGATACTAATTCATGAAGAGTGTTATCCTATGGACCATTTGTTTCATCTTGCTTGCAAAGCTGAACAGGAAATAAAACAACGTGTTGGCCACGAGGAGAACAAGCGCACGGTGCACATTCCAAGAGTTGATATGATTGTTCCTTCAACTACTAGGCATACTATGACAACCACATCCGTTGTCGTCAGGACTACATCACCTCCACCATGTGACACATCGCCCCCGAGAGTGGCTACATCATCTGAGTTGATCATAAGAGGTAATGACAAAGGTACTGATCTTCCATCTCTACATGAGAATGATGAATGCCTTGTCAATTTGAATGCACCATCTGATGAGCTACCCACTACTTTGATCACACCACCTATTTTAGAGGACTACGTTGATAATTTGACTTTGCCATGTGATCAAACAACTGAAATACCAACAATTTTGAGTGCACCCATTGAATTAACTATTGATGCAAAAGAACCAATGTTTAATCATTTTGATATGACCTCTAATCTTGGTGATGATTCTGTGTTGAATGACTTATTGCATGTTTGCTTATTTAAGCATGTTGTAGCATGTAAATTTGATGCAAGTAAGATTTATTCACCAATGTTGGGATGGTTTAATGATGAACATTGTCAATCTTTTGAAATGAATAAGAGCTTCACTTATATGTGCAAACTGAGTTGCCATATTTTCATGCCTTCTACTTCTTGTGCTAATTTTTTGGCTTTAGATTTTATGAACTATGCAAGTTACTCATCTATTCATGTGTCATATATGCAAAAATCAAGGGAAGTAAAAATGGATGACATATACATATACAACATGTACACCTTGTCTCTTTTGTTAGCCACATTTCAGATTAAGCAACGCCGAGGACGGCTTTATTTTCAAGAAGGGGAGGATGATGAGGACATGACTACCTTGGATATGACCAAAAATATTGCATATATGCATATTTGTCAGGTGATTTCTAGTGCAAACTATTCAATAATCTATTTATGTTATCCAGAACAAAAATACTTCACACACTTTTGTGTTTTGTCTAATTGCAGGTGTATGGGACATTTGTACAATCCACATATGAAGATAAGGAAGAAAGAGATGTTTATTTGCTGTCCAAAAAGTTCTCTCACGTCACTTTTGGCCCAAGAGAAGATAGAGTCCAAGTCTCTCACGTTCTGGATTCAGATTCGGACTGCACAGACGTACCTGACTCAAAACGCACACAAGTTTTTCATACGGACTCCGAATTGGGTGATTCTTTTTTTGTTGGAAACTAGATTTCGTGCACTTTCCAACCCAATTGGAATCACCTTCAAATTCGTCCGGAGCGTTGAGTTGTGGACGAAACAATCTGATGCTGCAGCAGAATCCGAGTCAAACTACAAGTCCAAAGGTGTTACATCACCTCCACTTGGGCCCATTGGCCTTGTACGACCTAGATTTAGTTTTAGGCTGCCTTGGGACGTCCTCCCACCTCCTTGGCCGCCACCCCTTGCTCCTATATAAGTAGATCCATCTAGTAGCTTTTCCTTGGGATTTGTTTAGTTAAAAGTTTGATGAGGACATCAATACCATTGTTACACCCACAGCCCCTACTGCTACATACACTGGACCGATTACTAGAGCTCGCGCACGCCAATTAAATTATCAGGTACTTTCGTTTCTTGGTAATGATTCTAATGTTCATGAGAATATGATGCTGCCTAAATTGGATACATTTGTTTTGCTTACAAATGAAGGGCCTAGCTTGGAGAAGGATGGACATTGGAGCAAGAGCAAGCATGGAGATGATGCCATGCGCAAGGGGAACCAGAACGGAGTTACAAGTGATGATTTCAGGACTTTGAAGCCACCATAAGAGTGCATGAAGCCTTGGACGAAATATACAAGATGCTACTTAATAAATTTCGTCCAGAGGCTATTATAGGTGCTGCGTCACCTTATTATTGGGCCAGGCCCATGTAATTTCGGAATACATAAGTATAGGCTATTTTTAGAGTCCGTATGTGTGGGGAAACAAGAGATAGGGTTGATTTCGGACCCCTCCACCAAGGGCCACGAAATTCCCCCTCTCTTCCTCCATATATATAGCCTCTCGGAGTTGGTTTAGCGATTGCTAAGGCGCGACGTCCTCGCACGTTCGTAGTCGGATCGTCAAAGGCGACTTCCACCAAAGCGATTTCCATCATCTCATCGAAAGACGGGACACCTTTGCCTCTATCAAAGTTAGCCATTGCAACTTCGTGTACTTTGTTTGTGTCCAACGACCAGACCAAGACCGCTTACGGATCCCCACCTTTATCAATACTTCATATATATACTCGCAATATTCAGATTGCTTTTATCATATTCTTGCTTGTTCTTCGATTGCTTGCAGGAATAGACCTTCGTGGTCAGGTTGATTGTGCTCCGGCGTGGTCAATAACCTCTCAGAGTTGGTTTAGCGATTGCTAAGGCGCAACGTCGTGCACGTTTGTAGTCGGATCGTCAAAGTCATCTTCACCAAATCGATAGTTATCATCTCATCGAAAGATCGGGACACCCTCGCCTCTATCAAAGACCAACGATGCCACATCTTCCACACCAAGGCCGGCATCAATGGAAGGTCCGTCAAGGTCATCATCGATGGAGGTAGTTGCCACAACTTGGCAAGTGAAGAACTATGCTCCAAGCTCCAGTTGGTCAAGAAGAAGCACCCGCACCCCTACAAAGTTCAATGGCTAAGTGACTCCGGCACTATACAAGTTGAGCATACGGTCCAAGTATCCTTCAAAATTGGTGTATATGAGGACACTTTGGAGTGTGATGTGGTCCTAATGACCGTTTGCCACCTCCTTCTTGGTCGACCATGGCAATTCGACCGTGGTGTCTTCCACAACGAGCATACCAACCACTATAGTTTCAAGATGAAAGGGAAGGAATATGTGCTACGAGCTATGTCTCCAAGTCAAGTGATAGCTGATAAGCAAGCCAACCACCATAGAGAGAAGAGTCAAAAAGACATCCCCCAAAACGTGAGTGAGAGCCACAAGCCAAACTTGAGCGCCTCTTCGCCTAGAGAGAAAAACCTCATACTAGTTGCCACAAAAAGTGAGATGAGAGAAGTGTGTGAGAACCCATCGAGTGTGATGCACTTCGTCCTTGTGTGCAAGGATGGAGAACCAAAAACTAACACCATTCATGAGCTACCTTTGGTGTTTCAATCTCTTTTGCAGGAATTTCAAGATGTTTTCCCTGATGAGCTACCTCCGGGTCTACCTCCTCTACGAGGCATTGAGCATCGAATCGACCTCATCCCCGGAGCGCCACTTCCAAACAAAGCTCCATACCGTGTCAATCCCGAAGAAACCAAGGAGATTCAATGGCAAGTACAACAACTAATCGACAACGGTCATGTACGTGAAAGTTTAAGCCCTTGTGCCATTCCTGTTATACTTGTGCCGAAGCCCGATGGAAGTTTCCGCTTGTGTTTCGATTGTAGACCCATAAATGCTATTACCGTTCGATATAGGCATCCCATTCCTCGGTTAGATGATATGCTTGATGAAATTAGTGGAGCCAACTTTTTCTCAAAAATTGATCTTAAAAGTGGCTATTATCAAATCCGCATTCAAGAGGGTGATGAATGGAAAACTGCTTTCAAAACAAAATTTGGCTTATATGAGTGGTTAGTGATGCCTATGGGTTTATCGGAGGCACCCGGTACTTTCGTGCATCTTATGCATCATGTGTGTCGACCTTATATTGGAGTCTTTGTTGTGGTTTACTTCGATGATATTCTTGTGTTTAGCAAAACCATGAAAGAACATCTTAATCATGTTAGGGCTGTTTTACAAACCCTTCGCAAGGAAAGTCTTTATGCCAACATGAAAAAGTGCACATTTGGTGTTGACAAAGTGGTTTTCTTGGGTTTCGTTGTATCTTCCAAGGGTGTCCATGTTGATGAAACTAAAATTGAAGCAATTAAAACTTGGCCCCAACCCACCAATTTGCAACAAGTGCGTAGTTTTCTTGGTCTTGTAGGTTTTTATCGTCGCTTTGTGAAAGATTTTAGCACAATTGCCGCTCCTTTGCATGCCTTGAGTAAGAAGAATGCTCCTTTTGTTTGGGGATCTTTGCAATCCACCGCTTTTGATGAACTCAAGTCTTTGCTTACGCATGCTCCGATTCTTGCTTTGCCCAATTTTGACAAACCTTTTGAGGTTCATTGTGATGCAAGTGGTACCGGAATTGGCAGTGTTTTGATGCAAGAAAAACGAGCAATTGCATATTTTAGTGAAAAACTCTCCGGTGCTCAACTTAACTATCCCACATATGACAAAGAATTGCATGCTTTAGTGCGTGTACTACATGTTTGGGAACATTATCTTAGACCTCATGAGTTTGTCATCCATACCGATCATGAAACACTTAAATACATAAAGGGCCAAACTAAGTTGAACAAGCGTCATGCCAAATGGAGTGAATTTATTGAATCTTTTCCCTATGTGATCAAGTACATTAAGGGTAAGGAAAATGTAGTTGCGGATGCACTTTCACGCATATGCACGCTTGTGACTAAACTTGAGTTGAATGTTATTGGTTTTGAGCACATCAAAGACTTGTATGCTAATGATCCATCTTTTGCTATTCCTTATGCTAAGTGTTTGACGCATACTTCTTGGGAACAATATTACCTCAAGGATGGTTATCTTATGAGAGCTAACAAACTATGCATTCCCGAGTCTTCTCTTCGTTTGCTCCTTTTGCAAGAGGCTCATGGAGGTGGACTCATGGGACATTTCGGACGAGATAAGAAATTCGCCACGCTCTCCAAGAACTACTTTTGGCCCAAGATGTTCCGAGACATCTCACGCTTCACCACCTGATGCTCTACATGTCGCAAAGCTAAGTCCAAAGCTCAATCCCATGGTCTTTACATGCCTCTTCCTATTCCTTATCAACCTTGGGAAGACATTAGCATGGATTTTGTACTTGGTTTGCCTAGAACTCAAAATGGAAAGGATTCCGTGTTTGTTGTTGTGGACCGATTTTCTAAGATGGCACATTTCATTCCTTGCAACAGGATAGACGATGCTTCACACGTTGCAAATCTCTTTTGTAGGGAAATCTTGTGCCTCCATGGCGTACCGAAGATAATCGTCTCCGACCGCGACGTCAAATTCTTGACTTACTTTTGGAAGACGCTATGCGCCAAGCTCGGAATCAAGCTCTTGTTCTCATCCGCATACCATCCTCAAACCAACGGCCAAAGGAGGTGACGAACCGGACACTATCCACTCTACTTCGCGTGTTGATCAAGAAGAACATCAAGGAGTGGGAGGCGTGTCTACCCATCGCCGAGTAAGCTTACAACCGTGCAAGACACTCGACTACCGGCAAGTCCCCCTTCGAGGTCGTCTACGGCTTCAACCCATTGTCCCCTTTGGACATTCTACCTCTACCTCTACAAGAGCGCACCAATATGGATGCGAGTGTGATAGAGGCAAAGGTGTCCCGTCTTTCGATGAGATGATGGATTTCGCTTTGTTGGAAGTCGACTTTGACGATCCGACTACGAACGTGCGAGGACGTCGCGCCTTAGCAATCGCTAAACCAACTCCTAGAGGTTATTGACCACGCCAGAGCACGATCAACCTGACCATGAGTGATGAGGACATCAATACCATTGTTACACCCACAGCCCCTACTGCTACATATACTGGACCAATTACTAGAGCTCGCGCACGCCAATTAAATTATCAGGTACTTTCGTTTCTTGGTAATGATTCTAATGTTCATGAGAATATGATGCTGCCTAAATTGGATACATTTGTTTTGCTTACAAATGAAGGGCCTAGCTTGGAGAAGGATGGACATTGGAGCAAGAGCAAGCATGGAGATGATGCCATGCGCAAGGGGAACCAGAACGGAGTTACAAGTGATGATTTCAGGACTTTGAAGCCACCATAAGAGTGCATGAAGCCTTGGACGAAATATACAAGATGCCACTTCATAAATTTCGTCCAGAGGCTATTATAGGTGCTGCGTCACCTTTTTATTGGGCCAGGCCCATGTAATTTCGAAATACATAAGTATAGGCTATTTTTAGAGTCCGTATGTGTGGGGAAACAAGAGATAGGGTTGATTTCGGACCCCTCCACCAAGGGCCACGAAATTCCCCTCTCTTCCTCCATATATACAGCCCTTAGGGCACCGTTTAGACTTTGGGTTTTGTTTAGATTAAAAGTTCGCCATAGCTGCAACTTCGCGTACTTCGTTTGTGTTCAACGACCAGACAAAGGCGTCACAGAACCCCACCTTGATCAATAAAGCTTTCATCTTATATTCGCAATATCCAGATTGCAATCTTAGTTTCTTGCTTGTTCTTCGTTTGCTCGCAGGAAACAGACCCTCGTGGTCAGGTTGATCGTGCTCCGGCGTGGTCAATAACCTCTCGGAGTTGGTTTAGCGATTGCTAAGGCGCGACGTCCTCGCACGTTCGTAGTCGGATCGTCAAAGTCGACTTCCACCAAAGCGAAATCCACCATCTCATCGAAAGACGGGACACCTTTGCCTCTATCAAGTGGTATCAGATTTCCAGGTTGCTCGGTGAGATTTTCCAGTTTTTCGTAGTTTCGATCGAGTCTGTTCTTCATACCTATAGTCCACGAAAAAGCCACAAAAAAAATTTAGGGTTAGTTCATCATATCCGAACCAATCTGAGCCTTTGCATAATCTTTTTAGGGTTTTGCTTTGTTGAATTTGCGGTTGCATCGTCGGTCTAGTTGCTGGTCTTAGAGTCTAGTCTTTTAGAGTTTCGAGTTCTGGTCATAAGTTGTCACGCCGCCGCTGCACCATCATCATCGCCCCTGCCATCTACCACCACCACTCCAAATCCATATCCATATACCACCACCAATCCGTGTCCATATACCACCACCGATCCATATCCATATACTACCACCGCTACCACCACCGCTGCCATATACCACCACCATATAACCACCACCAATCCGAGTTCCTTGTTTATTAGGTTTGTTTTCGGGATCCATCTAGTTTCCGATTCGTGTTTCCTTGCCGGAGTAGGTTTCGGAAAAAAAAAAAAAAAAAAAAAAAAAAAAAAAAGAGTCTGGAAACCACGCTCCGTTTAGGCCCAAAATTTTTCGAAAACGCATTTTTCGAAAAAATTTCTGGCTATCCTATTTTTAGGTGTTTCTGAGTGTTTTGAGACAGGTGCCATTATAGGAAGTTTTTTTTGACCCGTTTCCAGTTTTTGGGTCCGGGCAGTCGAAAAATCGAAAAAAAAAAATTGGTCGAAAAAATTTCGTGCCCATCCTGTCAGTTTGACCTAGGAAGAGTTTTGAGACACTCGCCATTATAGTGATTTTTCGCAAAAAAAAAAAAAAAAAAAAAAAAACAAAGAGCGAAAAAAAAAATCCAGAGTGTGCTTTTCCCTTGTTTACGTGCAGCGCCGTGATTTTGTTAGTGTTCTAGGCTCGCGTCTCTAGCACGGTCTAGCCTAGGACCAGCACAGTACCGTCGTTGAGCGTTTATTCAACTTTGCATCTCTGAATTGATTATTGCTGATCCTTTTTGCTACCATATTATAAGCCTTCCCAGCTCCACATACATTCTACGTCGTGCGTTTGACTCTCCCTGGTACTCGCTCTATCCAAGCTTTGAGAGTTTTTAACTACAACGGTTGCCGATCACCGCCTGCTGCTGGGTAAGAACTGGTAAGAATTTGAGTTTTGCTTGAAGGATTTGTGACACCCACCACCACCACTTGTTCGTAGTCTGTAGGATCATATTCTTGTGTGTTTCTATTGCTGCTAACCATGCCAGGATCACAAGCCGACGTGACTGACTGGGAGAATTTATCGAACAAGGAGCTTCATGATAAGTTTCAGCAAATGATGAGTGGACAGGTGCAAGATGTGCTAAACAGATTTGAAGAGGCCATGGAGAAGATCGATGGCATGGAGAAGACGTTCGAAACAAAGCTCGATAACAAATTTAATGAATTGCTTGCGCGTCTTCCACCACCACCACCCGCTGCACCTAACGCACCTCTCCAACAACAACAACAACAACAACAACGCATCCTTTCGAATCAGTATGGACGAGCGAGGCGTGTTCCTATTGAGGATGGCCAAACTTCTGGTGCTGCTGTTCATGTTGTTGATGCTTCTTTGGCCCCTGCTACTGCTGCTGCTGGTACCCAGGAGGATGATGAGGATGTGGGCGATTATGAGGATGAGGTTGATCAAAATCAGCACTACGTGCAGCCACCAGCACCACCACCACCAGGTCGACCTCAGGTATATATTCGTAATGGTAGGCCTGCACCACCACCTCAGGTACGAGATGATGTCCATATTCCTAAACTGAAATTGAATATTCCACCATTTGAGGGTAGATATGTTCCTGATATATATCTTACTTGGGAGTTAGAAACTGAACAACGTTTTACATGTTTACAATATCCCGAGGAGAGACGGGTTGCTGCTGCTGTTTGTGCTTTCACTAGTTTTGCATGTGTATGGTGGTCTGAACATTGTAGATTATATCCTATTCCCGCTACTTGGGCTGCTTTGAAAACTGCTATGCGTACTCGTTGGGTTCCACCATATTATCAACGTGAATTGCTTCAAAAATTACAGCGTTTAAGACAAGGAAAAAATTCTGTAGAAGATTATTATCAGGAATTACAAACTGGCATGATTAGATGTGGTATTGTTGAGGAGAATGAAGCTATGCTTGCACGTTTTCTGGGTGGATTAAATAGAGAGATTCAGACCATTCTAGACTATAAGGAGTATACTAATATCACTCGTTTATTCCATCTTGCTTGTAAAGCTGAACGTGAAGTGCAGGATCGACAGGCATTGGCGCGGACTAACTTTTCTGCAGGTCGACCTTCATCATGGACACCACGTGCATCATCTACTTCCACACGTTCTGCTACACCGGTGCCTCCGTCGGCTGCCACCTCCAACCGTGATATAATAAAGCAGGCACAATCACCATTATCTGCCAAGAGCACACCTTCTGGGCCTGCAAAGAGCTCTTCTTCATCCATGGCATCAACAGGGCAAACACATGATATTATTTGTCGACGTTGCAAGGGTGGAGGTCATTATGCGAGAGAATGCCCATCTAAGCGTGTGATGATTGTTACTGAGGATGGTGGGTATGAGTCCGCTAGTGACTATGATGAGGAGACTTTGGCTCTTATTACACGTGACGAACACGGTGGAGACGATTCTGATCATGAGACGCAATACATGGCTCCTGAAGATGCTGACAGGTATGAATGTTTAGTTGCTCAACGTGTTTTGAGTGTGCAGGTTACACAAGCTGAGCAAAATCAGAGGCATAATTTGTTCCATACAAAGGGAGTTGTGAAGGAACGTTCTGTTCGCGTGATCATAGATGGAGGGAGTTGCAACAACTTGGCTAGCATGGAGATGGTGGAGAAGCTTTCTCTCACCACAAGACCACATCCACATCCTTACTACATCCAATGGTTCAACAATAGCGGCAAGGTTAAGGTAACACGTACTGTTCGTGTGCATTTTAGTATCTCTACATATGCTGATTATGTTGATTGTGATGTGGTACCTATGCAAGCATGTTCCTTATTACTTGGTAGACCATGGCAATTTGATAAAAATGCTGTACACCATGGTAGAAACAATCATTATACTCTTGTTCATAAGGATAAACATATTACTTTGCTTCCTATGACTCCTGATTCTATTTTGAAAGATGATATTAATAGAGCTAATAAAGCAAAACAGGAGAAGCATAAGAGTGAAAATCAGATTGTGGCAAAAGAATTTGAGCAACAAATGAAGCCTAATAATAAACCATCTAGTGTTGCTTCTGAAATTAAATTGAAAAGTGCATGTTTATTTGCCACCAAATCTGATATTGATGAGCTAGATTTCAGCAACTCTGTTTGCTATGCTTTTGTGTGCAAAGAGGCATTATTTTCATTCGAGGACGTGCCTTCCTCTTTGCCCCCTGCTGTCACTAACATTATGCAGGAGTTCGCTGACGTCTTTCCACAAGACGTGCCACCGGGATTACCACCCATTCGAGGGATTGAGCATCAAATTGACTTAATTCCCGGTGCATCGCTACCCAACCGTGCACCATACCGTACCAATCCAGAGGAGACGAAGGAGATTATGCGTCAAGTACAGGAGCTACTCGACAAAGGTTATATACGCGAATCTCTTAGTCCTTGTGCTGTTCCTATTATACTCGTGCCTAAAAAGGATGGTACGTCACGTATGTGTGTTGATTGTAGAGGCATTAATAATATTACTATTCGTTATCGTCATCCTATTCCTAGGCTAGATGATATGCTTGATGAATTGAGTGGCTCTACAATATTCTCCAAAGTTGATTTGCGTAGTGGATACCATCAAATTCGTATGAAATTGGGTGATGAATGGAAAACAGCATTTAAAACTAAGTTTGGTTTATATGAGTGGTTAGTCATGCCTTTTGGGTTAACTAATGCACCTAGTACTTTCATGAGATTAATGAACGAAGTTTTACGTGCTTTCATTGGACGATTTGTGGTAGTCTATTTTGATGATATACTGATTTATAGCAAATCTTTGGAAGAACATTTGGAACATTTACGTGCTGTTTTTATTGCTCTACGTGATGCACGTTTGTTTGGTAACCTTGGGAAGTGCACCTTTTGCACCGACCGAGTATCTTTTCTTGGCTATGTTGTTACTCCACAGGGAATTGAAGTTGATAAAGCCAAGATTGAAGCTATTGAGAGTTGGCCGCAGCCCAAAACGGTCACACAAGTGAGGAGTTTTCTTGGCCTCGCTGGATTCTATAGGCGTTTTGTGAGAGATTTCAGCACCATTGCTGCACCTCTCAATGAGCTTACAAAGAAAGATGTGCCTTTTATTTGGGGTACCGCACAGGAAGAAGCCTTCACGGTATTGAAAGATAAGTTGACACATGCTCCTTTACTCCAACTTCCTGATTTTAATAAGACTTTTGAGCTTGAATGTGATGCTAGTGGAATTGGATTAGGAGGTGTGTTATTACAAGATGGCAAACCCGTTGCATACTTTTCTGAAAAATTGAGTGGGCCTAGTCTGAATTATTCTACTTATGATAAAGAATTATATGCTCTTGTTCGGACTTTAGAAACATGGCAACATTATTTATGGCCCAAAGAATTTGTTATACATTCTGATCATGAATCTTTGAAACATATTAAAAGTCAAGCTAAACTGAATCGTAGACATGCTAAATGGGTTGAATTTATTGAGACTTTCCCTTATGTCATTAAACACAAGAAGGGAAAAGAAAATGTTATTGCTGATGCATTGTCTCGTCGCTATACTATGCTTTCACAACTTGACTTCAAAATATTTGGTTTGGAGACCATCAAAGATCAATATGTGCATGATGCTGATTTTAAAGATGTAATGGAGAATTGTAAAGAAGGAAGAATGTGGAACAAGTTTGTCGTTAACGATGGATTTGTGTTTCGTGCTAACAAGCTATGCATTCCAGCTAGCTCCGTTCGTCTTTTGCTGTTGCAGGAGGCGCATGGGGGAGGATTAATGGGACACTTTGGCGTGAAGAAGACGGAGGACGTACTTGCTACACATTTCTTTTGGCCAAAGATGAGACGGGATGTTGAGCGTTTTGTTGCTCGCTGCACTACATGTCAAAAAGCTAAGTCACGACTCAATCCTCATGGTTTATATATGCCTTTGCCTGTACCTAGTGTTCCTTGGGAGGATATATCTATGGACTTTGTTTTAGGTTTACCTCAAACAAAGAAGGGGAGGGATAGCATATTTGTTGTCGTGGATAGATTCTCGAAAATGGCACACTTTATACCATGTCATAAAAGCGATGATGCTGTTAATGTTGCTGATTTGTTCTTTCGTGAAATTATTCGCTTGCATGGTGTGCCAAATACTATTGTTTCAGATCGTGATACTAAATTTCTTAGCCACTTTTGGAGATGTTTATGGGCTAAGTTGGGGACTAAACTGCTTTTTAGTACTACTTGTCACCCCCAAACTGATGGACAAACTGAAGTAGTCAATAGAACATTGTCTACTATGCTTAGGGCTGTTTTGAAGAATAATAAGAAAATGTGGGAGGAATGCTTGCCTCATATTGAATTTGCTTATAATCGTTCATTGCATTCTACTACTAAGATGTGCCCTTTTGAAGTTGTGTATGGTTTCCTACCTCGTGCACCTATTGATTTGTTGCCTCTTCCATCTTCGGAGAAGGTTAATTTTGATGCTAAAGAACGTGCTGAATTGATTTTAAAAATGCATGAGTTAACTAAGGAAAACATTGAGCGTATGAATGCTAAATATAAACTTGCTGGAGATAAGGGTAGAAAACATGTTGTGTTTGCACCTGGAGATCTTGTTTGGTTACATTTGCGTAAGGATAGATTTCCTGATTTGCGCAAATCAAAGCTAATGCCACGTGCTGCTGGTCCCTTTAAGGTGTTGGAGAAAGTAAATGATAATGCATATAAACTTGAGCTGCCTGCAGATTTTGGGGTTAGTCCCACTTTTAACATTGCAGATTTGAAGCCTTATTTGGGTGAGGAAGATGAGCTTTCGTCGAGGACGACTTCATTTCAAGAAGGGGAGGATGATGAGGACATCAATACCATTGTTACACCCACAGCCCCTACTGCTACATATACTGGACCAATTACTAGAGCTCGCGCACGCCAATTAAATTATCAGGTACTTTCGTTTCTTGGTAATGATTCTAATGTTCATGAGAATATGATGCTGCCTAAATTGGATACATTTGTTTTGCTTACAAATGAAGGGCCTAGCTTGGAGAAGGATGGACATTGGAGCAAGAGCAAGTATGGAGATGATGCCATGCGCAAGGGGAACCAGAACGGAGTTACAAGTGATGATTTCAGGACTTTGAAGCCACCATAAGAGTGCATGAAGCCTTGGACGAAATATACAAGATGCCACTTCATAAATTTCGTCCAGAGGCTATTATAGGTGCTGCGTCACCTTTTTATTGGGCCAGGCCCATGTAATTTCGAAATACATAAGTATAGGCTATTTTTAGAGTCCGTATGTGTGGGGAAACAAGAGATAGGGTTGATTTCGGACCCCTCCACCAAGGGCCACGAAATTCCCCTCTCTTCCTCCATATATACAGCCCTTAGGGCACCGTTTAGACTTTGGGTTTTGTTTAGATTAAAAGTTCGCCATAGCTGCAACTTCGCGTACTTCGTTTGTGTTCAACGACCAGACAAAGGCGTCACAGAACCCCACCTTGATCAATAAAGCTTTCATCTTATATTCGCAATATCCAGATTGCAATCTTAGTTTCTTGCTTGTTCTTCGTTTGCTCGCAGGAAACAGACCCTCGTGGTCAGGTTGATCGTGCTCCGGCGTGGTCAATAACCTCTCGGAGTTGGTTTAGCGATTGCTAAGGCGCGACGTCCTCGCACGTTCGTAGTCGGATCGTCAAAGTCGACTTCCACCAAAGCGAAATCCACCATCTCATCGAAAGACGGGACACCTTTGCCTCTATCAATGAGGGTCTGTTTCCTGCGAGTAAACGAAGAACAAGCAAGAAACTGAGATTGCAATCTGGATATTGCGAATATAAGATGAAAGCTTTATTGATCAAGGTGGGGTTCTGTGACGCCTTTGTCTGGTCGTTGAACACAAACGAAGTACGCGAAGTTGCAACTATGGCGAACTTTTAATCTAAACAAAACCCAAAGTCTAAACGATGCCCTAAGGGCTGTATATATGGAGGAAGAGGGTGGGAATTTCGTGACCCTTGGTGGAGGGGTCCGAAATCAACCCTATCTCTTGTTTCCCCACACATACGGACTCTAAAAATAGCCTATACTTATGTATTTCGAAATTACATGGGCCTGGCCCAATAAAAAGGTGACGCAGCACTTATAATAGCCTCGGGACGAAATTTATGAATTGGCATCTTGTATATTTCGTCCAAGGCTTCATGCACCCATTATGGTGGCTTCAAAGTCCTGAAATCATCACTTGTAACTCCGTTCTGGTTCCCCTTGCGCATGGCATCATCTCCATGCTTGTTCTTGCTCCAATGTCCATCCTTCTCCAAGCTAGGCCCTTCGTTTGTAAGCAAAACAAATGTATCCAATTTAGGCAGCATCATATTCTCATGAACATTAGAATCATTACCAAGAAACGAAAGTACTTGATAATTTAATTGGCGTGCGCGAGCTCTAGTAATTGGTCCAGTATATGTAGCAGTAGGGGCTGTGGGTGTAACAATGGTATTGATGTCCTCATCATCCTCCCCTTCTTGAAATGAAGTCGTCCTCGACGGAAGCTCATCTTCCTCACCCAAATAAGGCTTCAAATCTGCAATGTTAAAAGTGGGACTAACCCCAAAATCTGCAGGCAGCTCAAGTTTATATGCATTATCATTTACTTTTTCCAACACCTTAAAGGGACCAGCAGCACGTGGCATTAGCTTTGATTTGCGCAAATCAGGAAATCTATCCTTACGCAAATGTAACCAAACAAGATCTCCAGCTGCAAATACAACATGTTTTCTACCCTTATCTCCAGCAAGTTTATATTTAGCATTCATACGCTCAATGTTTTCCTTAGTTAACTCATGCATTTTTAAAATCAATTCAGCACGTTGTTTAGCATCAAAATTAACCTTCTCCGAAGATGGAAGAGGCAACAAATCAATAGGTGCACGAGGTAGGAAACCATACACAACTTCAAAAGGGCACATCTTAGTAGTAGAATGCAATGAACGATTATAAGCAAATTCAATATGAGGCAAGCATTCCTCCCACATTTTCTTATTATTATTCAAAACAGCCCTAAGCATAGTAGACAATGTTCTATTGACTACTTCAGTTTGTCCATCAGTTTGGGGGTGACAAGTAGTACTAAAAAGCAGTTTAGTCCCCAACTTAGCCCATAAACATCTCCAAAAATGGCTAAGAAATTTAGTATCACGATCTGAAACAATAGTATTTGGCACACCATGCAAGCGAATAATTTCACGAAAGAACAAATCAGCAGCATTAACAGCATCATCGCTTTTATGACATGGTATAAAGTGTGCCATTTTCGAGAATCTATCCACGACAACAAATATGCTATCCCTCCCCATCTTTGTTCGAGGTAAACCTAAAACAAAGTCCATAGATATATCCTCCCAAGGAACACTAGGTACAGGCAAAGGCATATATAAACCATGAGGATTGAGTCGTGACTTAGCTTTTTGACATGTAGTGCAGCGAGCAATAAAACGCTCAACATCCCGTCTCATCTTTGGCCAAAAGAAATGTGTAGCAAGTACGTCCTCCGTCTTCTTCACGCCAAAGTGTCCCATTAATCCTCCTCCACGCGCCTCCTGCAACAACAAAAGACGAACGGAGCTAGCTGGAATGCATAGCTTGTTAGCACGAAACACAAATCCATCGTTAACGACAAACTTGTTCCACATTCTTCCTTCTTTACAATTCTGCATTAATTCTTTAAAATCAGCATCATGCACATATTGATCTTTGATGGTCTCCAAACCAAATATTTTGAAGTCAAGTTGTGAAAGCATAGTATAGCGACGAGACAATGCATCAGCAATAACATTTTCTTTTCCCTTCTTGTGTTTAATGACATAAGGGAAAGTCTCAATAAATTCCACCCATTTAGCATGTCTACGATTCAGTTTAGCTTGACTTTTAATATGTTTCAAAGATTCATGATCAGAATGTATAATAAATTCTTTGGGCCATAAATAATGTTGCCATGTTTCTAAAGTCCGAACAAGAGCATATAATTCTTTATCATAAGTAGAATAATTCAGACTAGGCCCACTCAATTTTTCAGAAAAGTACGCAACAGGTTTGCCATCTTGTAATAACACACCTCCTAATCCAATTCCACTAGCATCACATTCAAGCTCAAAATTCTTATTAAAATCAGGAAGTTGGAGTAAAGGAGCATGTGTCAACTTATCTTTCAATACCGAGAAGGCTTCTTCCTGTGTCGTACCCCAAATAAAAGGCACATCTTTCTTTGTAAGCTCATTGAGAGGTGCAACAATGGTGCTGAAATCTCTCACAAAACGCCTATAGAATCCAGCGAGGCCAAGAAAACTCCTCACTTGTGTGACCGTTTTGGGCTGCGGCCAACTCTCAATAGCTTCAATCTTGGCTTTATCAACTTCAATTCCCTGTGGAGTAACAACATAGCCAAGAAAAGATACTCGGTCGGTGCAAAAGGTGCACTTCCCAAGGTTACCAAACAAACATGCATCACGTAGAGCAATAAAAACAGCACGTAAATGTTCCAAATGTTCTTCCAAAGATCTGCTATAAATCAGTATATCATCAAAATAGACTACCACAAATCGTCCAATGAAAGCACGTAAAACTTCGTTCATTAGTCTCATGAAAGTACTAGGCGCATTAGTTAACCCAAAAGGCATGACTAACCACTCATATAATCCAAACTTAGTTTTAAATGCTGTTTTCCATTCATCCCCCAATTTCATACGAATTTGATGGTATCCACTACGCAAATCAACTTTGGAGAATATTGTAGAGCCACTCAATTCATCAAGCATATCATCTAGCCTAGGAATAGGATGACAATAACGAATAGTAATATTATTAATGCCTCTACAATCAACACACATACGCGATGTACCATCCTTTTTTGGCACTAGAATAATAGGAACAGCACAAGGACTAAGGGATTCGCATATATAACCTTTGTCGAGAAGCTCTTGTACTTGACGCATAATCTCCTTCGTCTCCTCTGGATTGGTACGGTATGGCGCACGGTTTGGTAGTGAAGCACCGGGAATTAAGTCAATTTGATGCTCAATCCCGCGAATAGGTGGTAATCCCGGTGGCATGTCTTGTGGAAAGACGTCAGCGAACTCCTGCAAAATGTTAGTGACAGCAGGAGGCAAAGAGGAAGGCACGTCCTCGAATGAAAATAATGCCTCTTTGCACACAAAAGCATAGCAAACAGATTTGCTAAAATCTAGATCATCAATATCAGATTTGGTGGCAAGTAAACATGCACTTTTCAATTTAATTTCAGAAGCAACACTAGATTGTTTATTATTATTAGGCTGCATTTGTTGCTCAAATTCTTTTGCCACAATCTGATTTTCACTCTTAGTTTTCTCCTATTTTGCTTTATTAGCTCTACTAATATCATCTTTCAAAATGGAATCAGGAGTCATAGGAAGCAAAGTAATATTTTTATCCTTATGAACAAGAGTATACTGATTGTTTCTACCATGGTGAATAGAATTTTTATCAAATTGCCATGGTCTACCAAGTAATAAGGAACATGCTTGCATAGGTACCACATCACAATCAACATAATCAGCATATGTAGAGATACTAAAATGTACACGAACAGTACGTGTTACCTTAACCTTGCCGCTGTTGTTGAACCATTGGATGTAGTAAGGATGTGGATGTGGTCTTGTGGTGAGAGATAGCTTCTCCACCATCTCCATGCTAGCCAAGTTGTTGCAACTCCCTCCATCTATGATCACGCGAACAGAACGTTCCTTCACAACTCCCTTTGTATGGAACAAATTATGCCTCTGATTTTGCTCAGCTTGTGTAACCTGCACACTCAAAACACGTTGAGCAACTAAACATTCATACCTGTCAGCATCTTCAGGAGCCATGTATTGCGTCTCATGATCAGAATCGTCTCCACCGTGTTCGTCACGTGTAATAAGAGCCAAAGTCTCCTCATCATAGTCACTAGCGGACTCATACCCACCATCCTCAGTAACAATCATCACACACTTAGATGGGCATTCTCTCGCATAATGACCTCCACCCTTGCAACGTCGACAAATAATATCATGTGTTTGCCCTGTTGATGCCATGGATGAAGAAGAGCTCTTTGCAGGCCCAGAAGGTGTGCTCTTGGCAGATAGTGGAGATTGTGCCTGCTTTATTGTATCACGGTTGAAGGTGGCAGCCGACGGAGGCGCCGGTGTAGCAGAACGTGTGGAAGTAGATGATGCACGTGGTGTCCATGATGAAGGTCGACCTGTAGAAAAGTTAGTCCGCGCCAATGCCTGTCGATCCTGCACTTCACGTTCAGCTTTACAAGCAGGATGGAATAAACGAGTGATATTAGTATACTCCTTATAGTCTAGAATGGTCTGAATCTCTCTATTTAATTGATGAGGATATCAATACCATTGTTACACCCACAGCCCCTACTGTTACATATACTGGACCAATTACTAGAGCTCGCGCACGCCAATTAAATTATCAGGTACTTTCGTTTCTTGGTAATGATTCTAATGTTCATGAGAATATGATGCTGCCTAAATTGGATACATTTGTTTTCCTTACAAATGAAGGGCCTAGCTTGGAGAAGGATGGACATTGGAGCAAGAGCAAGCATGGAGATGATGCCATGCGCAAGGGGAACCAGAACGGAGTTACAAGTGATGATTTCAGGACTTTGAAGCCACCATAAGAGTGCATGAAGCCTTGGACGAAATATACAAGATGCCACTTCATAAATTTCGTCCAGAGGCTATTATAGGTGCTGCGTCACCTTTTTATTGGGCCAGGCCCATGTAATTTCGAAATACATAAGTATAGGCTATTTTTAGAGTCCGTATGTGTGGGGAAACAAGAGATAGGGTTGATTTCGGACCCCTCCACCAAGGGCCACGAAATTCCCCCTCTCTTCCTCCATATATACAGCCCTTAGGGCACCGTTTAGACTTTGGGTTTTGTTTAGATTAAAAGTTCGCCATAGCTGCAACTTCGCGTACTTCGTTTGTGTTCAACGACCAGACAAAGGCGTCACAGAACCCCACCTTGATCAATAAAGCTTTCATCTTATATTCGCAATATCCAGATTGCAATCTTAGTTTCTTGCTTGTTCTTCGTTTGCTCGCAGGAAACAGACCCTCGTGGTCAGGTTGATCGTGCTCCGGCGTGGTCAATAACCTCTCGGAGTTGGTTTAGCGATTGCTAAGGCGCGACGTCCTCGCACGTTCGTAGTCGGATCGTCAAAGTCGACTTCCACCAAAGCGATTTCCATCATCTCATCGAAAGACGGGACACCTTTGCCTCTATCATTAATCCACCCAGAAAACGTGCAAGCATAGCTTCATTCTCCTCAACAATACCACATCTAATCATGCCAGTTTGTAATTCCTGATAATATTCTTCTACAGAATTTTTTCCTTGTCTTAAGCGCTGTAATTTTTGAAGCAATTCACGTTGATAATATGGTGGAACCCAACGAGTACGCATAGCAGTTTTCAAAGCAGCCCAAGTAGCGGGAATAGGATATAATCTACAATGTTCAGACCACCATACACATGCAAAACTAGTGAAAGCACAAACAGCAGCAGCAACCCGTCTCTCCTCGGGATATTGTAAACATGTAAAACGTTGTTCATTTTCTAACTCCCAAGTAAGATATATATCAGGAACATATCTACCCTCAAAAGGTGGAATATTCAATTTCAGTTTAGGAATATGGACATCATCTCGTACCTGAGGTGGTGGTGCAGGCCTACCATTACAAATATATACCTGAGGTCGACCTGGTGGTGGTGGTGCTGGTGGCTGCACGTAGTGCTGATTTTGATCAACCTCATCCTCATAATCGCCCGCATACTCATCATCCTCCTGGGTACCAGCAGCAGCAGTAGCAGGGGCCAAAAAAGCATCAACAACATGAACAGCAGCACCAGAAGTTTGGCCATCCTCAATAGGAACACGCTTCGCTCGTCCATACTGATTCGAAAGGATGCGTTGTTGTTGTTGTTGTTGTTGGAGAGGTGCGTTAGGTGCAGCGGGTCGTGGTGGTGGAAGACGCGCGAGCAATTCATTAAACTTGTTATCGAGCTTTGTTTCGAATGTCTTCTCCATGCCATCTATCTTCTCCATGGCCTCTTCAAATCTGTTTAGCACATCTTGCACCTGTCCACTCATCATTTGCTGAAACTTATCATGAAGCTCCTTGTTCGATAAATTCTCCCAGTCAGTCTCGTCGGCTTGTGATCCTGGCATGGTTAGCAGCAATAGAAACACACAAGAATATGATCCTACAGACTACTAACAAGAGGTGGTGGTGGGTGTCACAAATCCGTCAAGCAAATCTCAAATTCTTACCAGTTCTTACCCAGCAGCAGGTGGTGATCGGCAACCGTTGTAGTCAAAAACTCTCAAAGCTTGGATAGAGCGATTACCAGGGAGAGTCAAACGCACGACGTAGATGTATGTGGAGCTGGGAAGGCTTATAATATGGTAGCAAAAAGGGTCAGCAATAATCAATTCAGAGATGCAAAGTTGAATAAACGCTCAACGACGATACTGTGCTGGTCCTAGGCTAGACTGTGCTAGAGACGCGAGCCTAGAACACCAACAAAATCACGGCGCGGCACGTAAACAAGGGAAAAGCACACTCTGGAACTCTTTTTTTTCGCTCTTTTTTTTTGCGCTCCTTTTTTTTGCGCTCCTCTTTATTTTTGCGCTCCTCTTTTTTTTTTGCGAAAAATCACGATAATGGTGAGTGTCTCAAAACTCTTCCCTCGTCAAACTGATAGGATGGGCACGAAATTTTTTTTTCACTTTTTTTTCGGAAAACAGGGCAACGACGACGAAAAAGTGCGACAAAAAATCACTATGATGGCACGTGGCTCAAAAGACTAAGAAAAGCCTAAAAATAGGATAGGGAAAAAAAATTTTGCCCGTGAAAATTTTGGCCTAAAAACTGCCCTGGGGCCTTAAAATTTTTTGCCCGTGAATTTTTTTTTTCCGAGACCTACGCAGGCAAGGAAACACGAATCGGAATTTAGATTGATCTCAAGAACAAACCTAATATGAGAAGAACTCGGATTGGTGGTGGATATATGGTTGTGGTATATGGCAGCAGTGGTGGTATATGGTAGCGGTGGTGGTATATGGATACAGATTGGTGGTGGTATATGGATACGGATTGGTAGTGGTATATGGATATGGATTCAGAGCGGTGGCGGATAAGCAAAAGTGGTAGATGGGCGATGATGATGGTGCGGCGGCAGCGTGACAAATTATGACCAGAACTCAAAACTCTAAAAGACTAGACTCTAAGACCAGCAACTTGACACGACGATGCAACCGCAAATTCAACAAAGCAAAAACCCTCAAAAGATTATGCAAAGGCTCAGATTGGTTCGGATATGATGAACTAACCCTAATTTTTTTTGTGGCTTTTTCGTGGACTGTAGGTATGAAGAACATACTCGATCTAATCTACGAAAAACTGTAAAATCTCACCGAGCAACCTGGAAATCTGATACCACTTGATAGAGGCAAAGGTGTCCCGTCTTTCGATGAGATGATGGATTTCGCTTTGTTGGAAGTCGACTTTGACGATCCGACTACGAACGTGCGAGGACGTCGCGCCTTAGCAATCGCTAAACCAACTCCGAGAGGTTATTGACCACGCCGGAGCACGATCAACCTGACCACGAGGGTCTGTTTCCTGCGAGTAAACGAAGAACAAGCAAGAAACTGAGATTGCAATCTGGATATTGCGAATATAAGATGAAAGCTTTATTGATCAAGGTGGGGTTTTGTGACGCCTTTGTCTGGTCGTTGAACACAAACGAAGTACGCGAAGTTGCAACTATGGCGAACTTTTAATCTAAACAAAACCCAAAGTCTAAACGATGCCCTAAGGGCTGTATATATGGAGGAAGAGGGGGGAATTTCGTGACCCTTGGTGGAGGGGTCCGAAATCAACCCTATCTCTTGTTTCCCCACACATACGGACTCTAAAAATAGCCTATACTTATGTATTTCGAAATTACATGGGCCTGGCCCAATAAAAAGGTGACGCAGCACCTATAATAGCCTCGGGAAGAAATTTATGAATTGGCATCTGGTATATTTCGTCCAAGGCTTCATGCACCCATTATGGTGGCTTCAAAGTCCTGAAATCATCACTTGTAACTCCGTTCTGGTTCCCCTTGCGCATGGCATCATCTCCATGCTTATTCTTGCTCCAATGTCCATCCTTCTCCAAGCTAGGCCCTTCGTTTGTAAGCAAAACAAATGTATCCAATTTAGGCAGCATCATATTCTCATGAACATTAGAATCATTACCAAGAAACGAAAGTACCTGATAATTTAATTGGCGTGCGCGAGCTCTAGTAATTGGTCCAGTATATGTAGCAGTAGGGACTGTGGGTGTAACAATGGTATTGATGTCCTCATCAGAGTGCATGAGCAAGCTACATCAAGAAGATGCATGAAGATACAAGGAACATCATCGAGCGCCAAGTACAACGACTAGCGTCCAAGCTCAACGTCAACAAGCAACCCAAGACATTCAACATTGGAGACCTCGTGTGGCTACACCTTCGCAAGGACCGCTTGATAGAGGCGGAGGTGTCCCGATCTTTCGATGAGATGATAACTATCGATTTGGTGAAGATGGCTTTGACGATCCGACTACAAACGTGCACGACGTTGCGCCTTAGCAATCGCTAAACCAACTCTGAGAGGTTATTGACCACGCCGGAGCACAATCAACCTGACCACGAAGGTCTATTCCTGCAAGCAATCGAAGAACAAGCAAGAATATGATAAAAGCAATCTGAATATTGCGAGTATATATGAAGTATTGATAAAGGTGGGGATCCGTAAGCGGTCTTGGTCTGGTCGTTGGACACAAATGAAGTACACGAAGTTGCAATGGCTAACTTTTAACTAAACAAATCCCAAGGAAAAGCTACTAGATGGATCTACTTATATAGGAGCAAGGGGTGGCGGCCAAGGAGGTGGGAGGACGTCCCAAGGCAGCCTAAAACTAAATCTAGGTCGTACAAGGCCAATGGGGCCAAGAGGAGGTGATGTAACACCTTTGGACTTGTAGTTTGACTCGGATTCTGCTGCAGCATCAAATTGTTTTGTCCACAACTCAACGCTCCGGACGAATTTGAAGGTGATTCCAATTGGGTTGGAAAGTGCACGAAATCTAGTTTCCAACAAAAAAAGAATCACCCAATTCGGAGTCCGTATGAAAAACTTGTGTGCGTTTTGAATCAGGTACGTCTGTGCAGTCCGAATCTGAATCCAGAACGTGAGAGACTTGGACTCTATCTTCTCTTGGGCCAAAAGTGACGTGAGAGAACTTTTTGGACAGCAAATAAACATCTCTTTCTTCCTTATCTTCATATGTGGATTGTACAAATGTCCCATACACCTGCAATTAGACAAAACACAAAAGTGTGTGAAGTATTTTTGTTCTGGATAACATAAATAGATTATTGAATAGTTTGCACTAGAAATCACCTGACAAATATGCATATATGCAATATTTTTGGTCATATCCAAGGTAGTCATGTCCTCATCATCCTCCCCTTCTTGAAAATAAAGCCGTCCTCGGCGTTGCTTAATCTGAAATGTGGCTAATAAAAGAGACAAGGTGTACATGTTGTATATGTATATGTCATCCATTTTTACTTCCCTTGATTTTTGCATATATGACACATGAATATATGAGTAACTTGCATAGTTCATAAAATCTAAAGCCAAAAAATTAGCACAAGAAGTAGAAGGCATGAAAATATTGCAACTTAGTTTGCATATATAAGTGAAGCTCTTATTCATTTCAAAAGATTGACAATGTTCATCATTAAACCATCCCAACATTGGTGAATAAACCTTACTTGCATCAAATTTACATGCTACAACATGCTTAAATAAGCAAACATGCAATAAGTCATTCAACACAGAATCATCACCAAGATTAGAGGTCACATCAAAATGATTAAACATTGGTTCTTTTGCATCAATAGTTAATTCAATGGGTGCACTCAAAATTGTTGGTATTTCAGTTGTTTGATCACATGGCAAAATCAAATTATCAACGTAGTCCTCTAAAATAGGTGGTGTGATCAAAGTAGTGGGTAGCTCATCAGATGGTGCATTCAAATTGACAAGGCATTCATCATTCTCATGTAGAGATGGAAGATCAGTACCTTTGTCATTACCTCTTATGATCAACTCAGATGATGTAGCCACTCTCGGGGGCGATGTGTCACATGGTGGAGGTGATGTAGTCCTGACAACAACGGATGTGGTTGTCATAGTATGCCTAGTAGTTGATGGAACAATCATATCAACTCTTCGAATGTGCACCATGCGCTTGTTCTCCTCGTGGCCAACACGTCGTTTTATTTCCTGTTCAGCTTTGCAAGCAAGATGAAACAAATGGTCCATAGGATAACACTCTTCATGAATTAGTATCTCTTGAATATCACGGTTTAATCCTCCCCAAAATCTATCCATAAAATCATCTTCACTTTCTTCTAAAGAGGAATGCAACAAGGTAGTTTCTAAATCATCATAATATTTTGTTACAGTTTCACTACCTTGTTTTAAGTGTTGCAACTTCTTAATCATGTCACGAGTATAATAAGCAGGGACGAAAGTATGTCGCATGGCAAGTTTCAAATCATCCCAAGTAGTAGGTATATAATCAGGGTGTAACCGACAATATTCACTCCACCAAACCAAAGCATAACCAGTGAAAGAACCAACCGCAACCTTAACCTTTTTATGTTCATCGAAATTATGGGAAGCAAATATATTTTTTATGTCAAACTCCCATTCAATATATAAAGCAGGTTTAAAACGGCCATTAAATGGTGGTATAGATACATTCACCTGATCATGTGCATTTGGATGTTTGTGCACCTCTCGTGATGGTTGTGGTATTTGCAAAGGTGGTGGCACGTCTCCCGCGATCGACAAAGCCCATGAATTGACTCTGGATCCTGTCATGATTAGTAGAACAAGAAACAAAACCCAAAAATAATGTTCCTATAACTTCTAGGATGTGGTGGTAAAACACTCACAGTAAAGCAAATATCAATGTCTTACAAGTTCTTACCATGCAGCAGGCGGTGATCGGCAACCAGCGGTGTCAAGTAACTCCGAATATTGAGTAAAGCGATTGCCAGGGGAGCGTACGTATACACGGTGTAGAAATATGTGGAGCTGGGTTGGCTATATATGGTAGCAAAAGATTAGCAATAATCAATTCAAAGATGCAATGTTGAATAAACGCTCAACGACGGTACTGTGCTGGTCCTAGGCTAGACCGGACTAGAGACGCGAGCCTAGAACACTAATGAGGTCACGGCGTAGCACAACTAGCATCAATGAAGGATAGTAAGTAGCTCTTGACAGCAAGATATAAGTGAAGATCACAACGGCAGTGAAGATAATGATGAAAAACAACTGCCAAGCAGGATATACAACAACTTTGTCTCCAACTTTCCTCTGAAAAAGTTTGTGCCGATTTTTTTGATTTTTTTTCTCCTTTTTTTCTCTGACTTTTTTTCTCTTTTTTTTCTCTTTTTTTTTCTCCCTCTTTCCAAAACAAACTAGATAAGACGCAGATTGGATCAAGCGAAGATGTGAACAATCTCAACTATTATTATGACAATGAATGGTGGGTAGCACATGGTGGAAATTGATGGATGGGTGGTGGACAGCGGAAGAGATAATGACGCAGCGGTGGCGTGACTAATGTGAACAGAACTCGAAACTCTAAACGAACTAGACACTAAGACCAGCAACTCGACACGACGATGCAACCGATAATTCAACTATGCAAGCAATGAAAAGAAAATTGCAAAGGCTCAGACTAGCTTGGACCAAGGATGAATAGATCTAACTCTTTTTTGTGGCTTTTTGTTGGACAATAGGTAAGAAAATAAATCTAATCTAGGAAAACTGGAAATTCTCACCGAGCAACCTGAAAACTGATACCACTTGATAGAGGTGGAGGTGTCCCGATCTTTCGATGAGATGATAACTATCGATTTGGTGAAGATGACTTTGACGATTCGACTACAAACGTGCACGACGTTGCGCCTTAGCAATCGCTAAACCAACTCTGAGAGGTTATTGACCACGCCGGAGCACAATCAACCTGACCACGAAGGTCTATTCCTGCAAGCAATCGAAGAACAAGCAAGAATATGATAAAAGCAATCTGAATATTGCGAGTATATATGAAGTATTTATAAAGGTGGGGATCCGTAAGCGGTCTTGGTCTGGTCGTTGGACACAAACGAAGTACACGAAGTTGCAATGGCTAACTTTTAACTAAACAAATCCCAAGGAAAAGCTACTAGATGGATCTACTTATATAGGAGCAAGGGGTGGCGGCCAAGGAGGTGGGAGGACGTCCCAAGGCAGCCTAAAACTAAATCTAGGTCGTACAAGGCCAATGGGCCCAAGTGGAGGTGATGTAACACCTTTGGACTTGTAGTTTGACTCGGATTCTGCTGCAGCATCAGATTGTTTTGTCCACAACTCAACGCTCCGGACGAATTTGAAGGTGATTCCAATTGGGTTGGAAAGTGCACGAAATCTAGTTTCCAACAAAAAAAGAATCACCCAATTCGGAGTCCGTATGAAAAACTTGTGTGCGTTTTGAGTCAGGTACGTCTGTGCAGTCCGAATCTGAATCCAGAACGTGAGAGACTTGGACTCTATCTTCTCTTGGGCCAAAATTGACGTGAGAGAACTTTTTGGACAGCAAATAAACATCTCTTTCTTCCTTATCTTCATATGTGGATTGTACAAATGTCCCATACACCTGCAATTAGACAAAACACAAAAGTGTGTGAAGTATTTTTGTTCTGGATAACATAAATAGATTATTGAATAGTTTGCACTAGAAATCACCTGACAAATATGCATATATGCAAATTTTTGGTCATATCCAAGGTAGTCATGTCCTCATCACCACTTCCCCAATGAACGCAAGTCCAAGCTTCTCCCTCGACCCGACGGACCCCTCAAGGTGCTAGCACGCTACAACAACAATGCTTACAAGATCGACCTCCCACGCGATAAGTACAACGTGAGCGACATCTTCAACGTCTCCGATCTCTCCCCGTACCATGGTGATGAGGATTTCGATCCGCGGTTGGATCTTTCCCAAGGGAGGGGAGATGATGCGGATCATCCTACGGTCATCCCCATGGATACTACTTCGACTACTCAAGCTCCAAGTGGACCCATGACGAGAGCTCGAGCACGTGCTATTCAATCCGAGGTTAACTCTCTCCTTGTTGAACTTCCCTTTGACCCACTTGAGACATGGCTACTACCTCAAACGGAGATGCTTTGTGTGCTTAGGTACCAAGAAAGTAACCAAGGAGAAGTTACGACGCAAGACGAACATCAAGAGCATGTAGACGATCTGCCCAGCCCAGAAGGACCGGAACAACCGCCCAACCACCGCCCGGGCGGAACAACCGGCCAGCTACCGCCCAACAACCGGCCCATCTTCTGTGATCGAGCGGAGCAAGGCCGGTGCTTCACCGGTTTTACCGGTTTCTGCCAAAAGACCAGAACAACCACCCCGACAACCGGTACAACTGCTGGCCCCTTCGACGTCCATCTCCAGAAGCCAGCGTCTGTCCGAGCGGTAGTACCGCCTTCCTCGTCCGAAACTACCGCCCCGCATGAGCTCTCGGCGGAACTACCGGCCCCATGACCGGTACTACCGGCCTGCTTGCGCGCAGTGCAAGGGGTTTTCGCCCCATGTATCCTCTCCCACCTACCCCTTCGTGGCTTAGCACTATATATACTCGTCTCCTAGCTTCGTATTAGGGTTAGCATTGGATTAGCTCATATTTGTGTGAGAGTCTTGCTCATCCACTTGGATACTTCTCCTCACCTCGTCGGAGAAGATCCCCCAAGCGGATTCAAGACCCCTTTCTGGGGAAGATCATCAAGACCTCCTCACGGAGAAGAACGGTTCCTTTGTATCCTTACCTTTGTTGATTGTGGATCTTGAGTTACTCTATGTGTTCCGTGATCTAGCACTTGTGTGATTGATTCCTTGTTGGTTTAGTGATTCTCTCTCATTTTCCCCGTGTTTCCCCTTTGTGTTTCCGCGTGTTCTTCGTGATTCCCCATAGGATCCACTCCAAACGTGAAAGATCGTCACCATAGGGTTTCGCCCTACATCAGAAAGGTACACGGAAACGCACACACAGATAGATAAATGGGGTCGTGCAACCAAGGAATGAGCACAAAATGTGGAATCCACAGAAAACGCTTGTGTTGCACAACTCAAGAGAGACGCTATCATGATTGCTCAATAGGCGGATACGACACTTGTGCACAACCTATAAGATGCAAAATGGATAAACTTCTATCCCAAGTATGATATGTATGTATGGTTCCCAGTGTTTCTCTCAAGATGATCCAAGATGATCGGATATGACAATCTTATATGCAATGTGGTATGATGCTATGGCACTTGCTTACAAGCTTCTTTGATCTCTCTTTTTTTTTGCTTAAAAGCTTTATTTCTTTTTTTTCTATGGCCACTTTTGCACAATGCACAAACCAAGATAGCAATTGTGTATATGCGGGAACAAACTTGTGACACAAGATATGATGCCAATATATGCATCACGATGATATGGTATGTATGCTATGGGAAGTATGATCACTAATGTGCACAAGTCACGTTGCCGGCAATACTCAAATGGCTAGTCTCGATAGGCAAGTAACGCAAAATGGGCTAGGGGTTAACAATGCAATGGCAAGGGGAATATATAATGGAGGGATACCACGATACCAAGATGATATGGAGGTTACCGTCCGGCGATGATGAGTAGCGGTGTTCTTGATGTACAAACCAAGATAATGGAAACTCGTCCCTATGTAGCGGAGACACCTTAGGAAACGGAAAAACCACGAACTCAAAATCTCAAACGTCAAATGTCAAAATGGTGGTAGCGGAAAGCGGTGGTGGTTTGCACATGGCAATGTGGAAGTGGAATGATGGGCTTTACACGTGTCGGATTTCAAGTTGTCGTCCCTAAGTAGCCGAAACACCTTAGGAGACACAAGCCACAACTCAAACAAAATTGGGTTAAGTTGGGGTGGAAATGTATGGTGGGCAAGGTTATGTGGAAATGGTGGTGGTGGTTGATGAAGAAGCAACCGTCCCTAAGTAGCTGAAACACCTTAGGAGACTCGAATCACTACTCAAGCAAGCACTAATGCTATACGGATCAAAATGGGTTAGGTTGCGGAAGTCGGTGGTGGTTATGCGGATGTTGTGGTGGAAGTCCTGGGCAAAGATGCCAAAATTCACAAAATTTGATGGAGTCAAATGATGTTGGTGGTATTTTTGTGGGATGGGGGATGTCAATAGCTTCAAAACGAGCTAAAGAACGTCAAAACGGACTCCGGATGAATTAGTTATGGTCAAAACGGTGAAACGGAAAAAGCTGAAATCCCAGGGGCCGAACATCCGGGGGTCGGGCCGGATTTCCGGGACCTGATGTCCAGAAACTTGCGCGAAAATGCGCTCCAGGAGCCAGATGTCCGGGCTGGCCGGATGTCCGGGCTCCAAATCCGAGGATGAACTCGATTTTCGGCGGAATTTGATTATTTCGGGGGCAAAATTGCGGAGATTTCGTGGATGGAAAGTGGGGAAACTTGGGGAGAAGCTAGATCCACTTGAAACCAAGCAAATCCATGGATCAAAATCAACAAAACATCATCAAACCAACAAATCACAAAAAAATTGGGGGCTATTTTTGGTGGGGATTTTCGGATTTAGGATGAAATCAACAAAATCAAGCTAGAAAACGAAGGGTAGGGGCTCCAAAAACGTTATCAACGTGGCTCATGATACCAAGATGATGTAGGGCGGAACCCTATGGGCCGATCTTTCATGTTTGGAGTGGATCCTACGGGAAACACGAAGAACACGCGGAAATCACAAGGGAAAACACGGGGAGAAACGAGAGAATCACTAAACCGACAAGTAATCGATCACACAAGGGCTAGATCACCGAACACATAGGGTAGCACAAGATTCAAAATCAACAAAGGAAAGATACAAAGTAGCCGTTCTTCTCCGTGAGGAACTCTTGATGGTCTTCCCTTGAAGGGGTCTTGAATCCGCTTGGGGGATCTTCTCCAAAGAGGTCGTGAGCTCCGAGGAGAAGTAACCAAGTGGATGAGCAAGGCTCTCACACAAACTATGAGCTAAACCAATGCTAACCCTAACTAGGAGGAGCTGGGGAAGTATATATAGTCTAAGGGGCGAAGGGGTACATGGGACTCGGCCCAGATGCGCTGCACGCAGGCAGGGGGACCGGATGTCCAGGCGTCGGGCCGGATGTTCGAGCCTTCCCGAGACACCGGATGTCCGGGCTGGCGGGCCGGATGTCCGGGCTGGAGTGGCCGATTCTTCTGCTATCTGGATAACGTGCGCCGGATGTCTGGCCCGTCGTGGGGCGCCGGATGTCCGGGGGTCGGCCGGATGTCCGGCCGCTGTAGAGTCGCCTGGATTCTGCTTCTCTCTGGTCTTCTTCTAGTTGGTGGCGCCGGATGTCCGGGCTCCTGCCGGATATCCGGCTGCTGTAGCTCCGCGGCAACTCCGCTTGAGGAACTTCTTGATCCGCTTCCGTGTGGACTTGTCCTATGCGTTGATATCTCCAAGGTTTTCTCCTCGGTTCCTGAGCATACATAGTGTCTTTGCATTAGGTAGCAACCATGTCTCGCACAAGTGGAAAGGGGAAGCATTTAGGAACGGGTTCACCTTAGGTCCAATGGCGTAAGCTCGAGGTCTCGTCATATGTCCACTTGGGGCTTGGAGAGTAGTCGGAGTGTACATGGGGATGAGGGTGGGATGCTCCGCATCACTACATCAAGAAGATGCATGAAGATACACGGAACATCATCGAGCGCCAAGTACATCGACTAGCGACCAAGCTCAACGTCAACAAGCAACCCATGATCTTCAACATAGGTGATCTCGTGTGGCTACACCTTTGCAAGGACCGCTTCCCCAACGAACGCAAGTCCAGACTTCTCCCTCGAGCCGATGGACCCTTCAAGGTGCTAGCATGCTACAACAACAACGCCTACAAGGTTTAACTCCCACGAGACAAGTACAACGTGAGCGACATCTTCAACGTCAAAGACCTCTCGCCTTTCCATGGTGATGAAGATTTTGATCCGAGGTCGGATCTTTCCCAAGGGAGGGGAGATGATGCGGAGCATCCTTCCATCATCCCCGTGGACTCTACACCGACACATCAAACCCCACGAGGACCCATGACAAGAGCTAGAGCACGTGCTTTGGAAATCGAGGTGAATTCCTTCCTACTAGACTTGCATATGGACATGAATGGAACATGTTTAATACCTCAGCAAAATATGTTATGCCTCCTTAGGTATGAAGAGAACATCCCCAAGAAGCTCAGGAGTATCACCAAGGAGGAGGAGGACCACCCCCAAGGCCGTGCGAACCGAGAAGAAGGAGAACAACACCAGCACAGGAGGCTCCAAGCGACCCCGTGCGCTCGGGCCCCCAGACCCCATGCCCACGGACTACACAGGAACCTGCCGCTGGAGCACCCCGTGCGCACGGGCCTATACCGTGCCCACGGGACCCCCGTGCGCACGGGCCCAACTTACCCCGTACGCATGGGCCTCCCAGGATGGCCGGCTGAGATTGCATCTTCGGCTCCGCTTCTTCTCCTTCGACCCCAAGGCTATATATTCCGTACTAAGAACCATGTTTAGGGTTAGCAAAGTTGTAGATGATATCTTTGTGAGCTTTGCTTCATTACCTTCCCTCTTGGAGGATCAAGACCCCCAAGGGAAGAATCCTTGAGGATTTCAAGAACTGCATAAGGAGAAGACTACCTTCAAGCCCCCACTTCCTTTGGATTTGGGATGAACTTTGCCATTGTATCTTTCCTTTGATTGTGTTTGTGACTTGTGGATCTTGTGTTGTTACCCAAGTGGATGTGTAATCGGGAATTGTTGGAGTGATTGGCTCTTTGTGTTCTTGTTGTTCTTGTTGTTTCTCTCGTTTTTCCCCCGCCAAGTGTGAAAAGGTCCCTCCTAGGGTTCTACCCTACATCAAAATCTTTTTCAAATGGATCGGTCTGTGGGATAGAAAATTACCATCGATCAAATTGTTGAGTTCTTCACACGTGTCAGTTCAACCTCTGTCACTGAATACATGCAAACTGAATCATGTTTTAGAAGGGTGGCTCCAATGAATCCTCTAACAGTTTACCAGGTAAGGAACGGCTCATGCTTTGTCCAGGCATTGCATTACGTATCAATTCTTGCACCACAATATCAAAAGCCTTCGCAACAAAATCTGGGGCTGGAGTATTAAAAATGGTGAAGTCCACTATTGCCGGAATGGACAGTGACCTGCTGCTAAGATGCTGCTACTGCTGCATGCTGTTGGCGTCTTTCTTTGCGGCCTCGTCCGCTGCCATCACGGCTGCATGGTAAGAGAGGAGCGCAAGTAAAAAAGGACTTGCGCGCGGCCGGTGGAGTGGTGGCGGCCAGTAGTGGAGCCGGGTAGCCGCCAGCGCCTTTTGCCGACCGCCAGTGCCCACCCTGGCGCCCATCATCCCATTGTCTTTTCGCTGCAGCTACACGAGCACGACACAAGAGCACAGTCAATGGCGGAGGATGGAAAAAAATTAAGATGGGGCGGACCTTTCACCGGCTACCACCTAATGCCACATAAGTTGGCTACATACTTTAGCTAAAACTTTGAGCCAAACACCAGTTATAATATCCTATGATGTAAAATTACCAAGCATGAAAAGAAGTTTATCAAGCAATGAGCAAACCATGTAGGGAACAGTGTGGCCGCGAACGGCAGCACTCACGACGGCTGGGACGTCCTCACGCAGGCAGTTAGCCGGGTAGCAGGCTCACGAAGGATGGCGGGAGCCGAGACCAGGGGAGCTGGGCATGGGAAGGCTGGGATGGCAGCCGGCAATGCGACGTTGGAGGCTTGGAGCACCTAGTGCGTACATGCAGAGGAAAATAATCAAGTCGTGCGCTGCTGGATCGGTGGATGCTTTCATGCTTGGGGCTTTTTAGTGGAATGTGCTGGGTTGAAACCTAGGCATCCGATGGCATCAAGCAGCGATGTATAGCGTACTCGTATAAATCAAGGCGGACGCACCACCTCGACCAACCGAGTCCTTCGCATGTGAGGAGAGTAAGCAACTGCAGCACGAACAAACAGGGGGGCCAGCCATGAACAACAACATCAATACGGGCTGGCCACGAGCACACGGGGCCGGCAGCGGGTAATAGCAGCACCTGCGACATCACGGGGCGGCGTCGAGCTGGTAACCCTAACCCTAGCTCGCCGGCCCGGGCAAATTGGGTGAGCCAGAGAAAGAGGATTAACCTAGCCGTCGTCGCCGCCGAGGACCACGGGAAATTGCCAGGAGGAGCCGCCCTCGTCTTCCGTGGAGCACCAGCTGGGACAGAGGGCGGCGTTTTCGACTTTCGATCTAGGTGGATGGGCGAAGAGGAGAGCGAGAGGGATCTGCAAAGAGGCACGGGATCTCATCGGCGGTGAAGGGCAACTCCTCTCGATGGCGGAGCGGGAGATGAGGGCGGCGGAGCGGGAGATGGGGCGGCAGCGATGGAGCGGGAGACGAGAGAAAGAGAGAGGTCGCAGCGGGAGGGGGTTGATCGAGAGGAGGGGCAGCGTACAATTTTTTCTAGGGTAGGGTGGTGGGACGAAAAAAAACAGCAAAATAAAATGGACGAAAGTGGTGGGACAAAAATAAACCATGGATACTATTCACCAACTCAGACATTAGGAGTAGAGATTGTTGCCATCGAGGATAAAAACATGGGGTTTTCATCATATTGCTTGAGTTTATTCCTCTACATCATGTCATCTTACTTAATGCGTTACTCTGTTCTTTACGAATTTAATACTCTAGATGCAGGCAGGAGTCGGTCGATGTGTGGAGTAATAGTAATAGATGCAGGCAGGAGTCGATCTACTTGACACGGACGTGATGACTATATTGCATAATCATTGCCTTGGATATCGTCACAACTTTGCTTTTTTCTATCAATTGCTCGACAGTAATTTATTCACCCACCGTATTATTTGCCTTCATGAGAGAAGCCTCTAGTGAAACCTATGGCCGTCGGGTCTATTTTCCGTCATAATTAGTTCCCGATCTAATATTTTGCAATCTTTTATTATCAGATATATAAACCAAAAAATCCAAAAATATTTTATCTTTTATTTATTTCTATTTATCTATCTCTATCAGATCTCACTTTTGCAAGTGATCGCGTGAAGGGATTGACAACCCCTTTATTTTGTTGGGTGCAAGTGTTTGATTGTTTGTGCAGGTATTAGTGATTTGTGCGTTCTTCTCCTACTGGATTGATACCTTGGTTCTTAAACTGACGGAAATACTTATCTCTACTTTGCTGCATCACCCTTTCCTCTTCAAGGAAAAAAAGCAACGCAAGCACAAGCAGTAGCAGGAAGAATTTCCTGCGCCATTGCCGGGGAGATCTACGCCAAGTCAAGACATACCAAGTACCCATCATAAAACTCTCATCTCTTACATTACATTTTTCGCCATTTTCCTCTTGTTTTCCTCTCCCTTACTTCTAAAATGATTTTCGAAAGATTTGCCTTTTTCTTTCGCCCTTCTTCCGTTCGTCTTCTCGTTTTTTTTGCTCTTGTGATAGATTGCTTGCTTTGTCACAATGACTCAAGAGAATACCAAATTGTGTGACTATTATGAGAGCTACTTATAGGAATAAAATTTCCATTAAGGAAGGGCATTGAACACTTTCCTAGGAATAAAATTAAGTAGACATATGAATCTATTATGAGAGCTACTTATGGATTGCATACCAAAGATGATAATACCTAGATCTATGTTTTATGCCTAGCTAAGGGCGTTAATAGCGCTTGTTGGGAGGCACCCAATTTTATTTTTGTTCTTACTTGTTTGGTTCTGTTTCTCAATAAATAATTCATCTAGCTCCTGGTTAGATGTGTTTTTGTGTTTTAATTACTGTTTGTGCCAAGTAAGACCTTTGGGATGGCTTACGGTGATAGTTGATTTGATCTTGCAGAAAAATAGAAACTTTTGCGCTTAGAAAAATAATTTTTATAATTCATATAAGAACGATTTTGATCTGAATTTCTTTTTACAAAAGATTGATATACAAATTTCCAAGGTTGTCCTAATTTTTTGGAATTTTTGGAATTACAGAAGTATTCGAAGTTCTCTGATTGCTACACATTGTTCTGTTTTTGACAAATTCTGTTTTCTTTGTGTTGTTTGCTTATTTTAATGAATCTATGGGTAGTATCGGGGGGTATGAACCATGGAGAAATTCGGATACAATATGTATTAAACCAATATAAATAAAGAATGAGTTCACAATAGTACCATAAAGTGGTGATTTATTTTCTTATACTAACGGATCTCATAAGATTTTCTATTGAGTTTTGTGTTGCCTCTATCAAGTGGTATCAGATTTCCAGGTTGCTTGGTGAGATTTTACAGTTTTTCATAGTTTAGATCGGGTGTGTTTTTCATACCTATTGTCCAAGAAAAAGCCACACAAAAAAAGTTAGATCTATTCATCCTTTGTCCTAGCCAGTTTGAGCCTTTGCAATTTTCTTTTCATTGTTTGTATTATTGAATTCTCGGTTGCATCATCGTGTCGAGTTGCTGGTCTTAGTGTCTAGTTCATTTAGAGTTTCGAGTTCTGTTCATATTAGTCACGCCGCCGCTGCATCACTATTCCTTCCGTTGTCCACCATCCCATCCATCAATTTCCACCACGTGCTACCCACCGTTCATTGTCTTCATCATAGTTGAGGTCTTTCACATCTTTGCTTGATCCAATCTGCATCTTATCTATTTTGTTTTGGAAAGAGGGAGAGAGAAAAAAAATTAGAGAGAGAAAAAAGTCAGAGAAAAAAAAGAGAGAAAGAAAAAGAAAAGTGATGAGGACATCAATACCATTGTTACACCCACAGCCCCTACTGCTACATATACTGGTCAATTACTAGAGCTCGTGCACACCAATTAAATTATCAGGTACTTTCGTTTCTTGGTAATGATTCTAATGTTCATGACAATATGATGCTGCCTAAATTGGATACATTTGTTTTGCTTACAAATGAAGGGCCTAGCTTGGAGAAGGATGGACATTGGAGCAAGAGCAAGCATGGAGATGATGCCATGCGCAAGGGGAACCAGAACGGAGTTACAAGTGATGATTTCAGGACTTTGAAGCCACCATAAGAGTGCATGAAGCCTTGGACAAAATATACAAGATGCCACTTCATAAATTTCGTCCAGAGGCTATTATAGGTGCTGCGTCACCTTATTATTGGGCCAGGCCCATGTAATTTCGAAATACATAAGTATAGGCTATTTTTAGAGTCCGTATGTGTGGGGAAACAAGAGATAGGGTTGATTTCGGACCCCTCCACCAAGGGCCACGAAATTCCCCCCCTCTTCCTCCATATATACAGCCCTTAGGGCGCCGTTTAGACTTTGGGCTTTATTTAGATTAAAAGTTCGCCATAGCTGCAACTTCGCGTACTTCGTTTGTGTTCAACGACCAGACAAAGGCGTCACAGAACCCCACCTTGATCAATAAAGCTTTCATCTTATATTCGCAATATCCAGATTGCAATCTCAGTTTTGATGAGGACATCAATACCATTGTTACACCCACAGCCCCTACTGCTACATATACTGGTCAATTACTAGAGCTCGTGCACGCCAATTAAATTATCAGGTACTTTCGTTTCTTGGTAATGATTCTAATGTTCATGAGAATATGATGCTGCCTAAATTGGATACATTTGTTTTGCTTACAAATGAAGGGCCTAGCTTGGAGAAGGATGGACATTGGAGCAAGAGCAAGCATGGAGATGATGCCATGCGCAAGGGGAACCAGAACGGAGTTACAAGTGATGATTTCAGGACTTTGAAGCCACCATAAGAGCGCATGAAGCCTTGGACGAAATATACAAGATGCCACTTCATAAATTTCGTCCAGAGGCTATTATAGGTGCTGCGTCACCTTTTTATTGGGCCAGGCCCATGTAATTTCGAAATACATAAGTATAGGCTATTTTTAGAGTCCGTATGTGTGGGGAAACAAGAGATAGGGTTGATTTCAGACCCCTCCACCAAGGGCCACGAAATTCCCCCTCTCTTCCTCCATATATACAGCCCTTAGGGCACCGTTTAGACTTTGGGTTTTGTTTAGATTAAAAGTTCGCCATAGCTGCAACTTCGCGTACTTCGTTTGTGTTCAACGACCAGACAAAGGCGTCACAGAACCCCACCTTGATCAATAAAGCTTTCATCTTATATTCGCAATATCCAGGTAGCAATCTTAGTTTCTTGCTTGTTCTTCGTTTGCTCGCAGGAAACAGACCCTCGTGGTCAGGTTGATCGTGCTCTGGCGTGGTCAATAACCTCTCGGAGTTGGTTTAGCGATTGCTAAGGCGCGACGTCCTCGCACGTTCGTAGTCGGATCATCAAAGTTGACTTCCACCAAAGCGATTTCCATCATCTCATCGAAAGACGGGACACCTTTGCCTCTATCAAGTGGTATCAGATTTCCAGGTTGCTCGGTGAGATTTTCCAGTTTTTCGTAGTTTAGATCGAGTCTGTTCTTCATACCTATAGTCCACGAAAAAGCCACAAAAAAAAATTAGGGTTAGTTCATCATATCCGAACCAATCTGAGCCTTTGCATAATCTTTTTAGGGTTTTGCTTTGTTGAATTTGCGGTTGCATCGTCGGTCTAGTTGCTGGTCTTAGAGTCTAGTCTTTTAGAGTTTCGAGTTCTGGTCATAAGTTGTCACGCCGCCGCCGCACCATCATCATCGCCCCTGCCATCTACCACCACCACTCCGAATCCGTATCCATATACCACCACCAATCCGTGTCCATATACCACCACCGATCCATATCCATATACTACCACCGCTTCCACCACCGCTGCCATATACCACAACCATATATCCACCACCAATCCGAGTTCCTTGCTTATTAGGTTTGTTTTCGGGATTCATCTAGTTTCCGATTCGTGTTTCCTTGCCGGAGTAGGTTTCTGGAAACCACGCTCCGTTTAGGCCCAAAATTTTTCGAAAACGCATTTTTCGAAAAAATTTCTGGCTATCTTATTTTTAGGTGTTTCTGAGTGTTTTGAGACAGGTGCCATTATAGGAAGTTTTTTTTGACCCGTTTCCAGTTTTTGGGTCCGGGCAGTCGAAAAAACGAAACAAAAAAATTGGTCGAAAAAATTTCGTGCCCATCCTGTCAGTTTGACCTAGGAAGAGTTTTGAGACACTCGCCATTATAGTGATTTTTCGCAAAAAAAAAAAAAAATAGCAGCGCAAAAAAAAAAGCGCAAAAAAAAAGAGCGAAAAAAAAACCCAGAGTGTGCTTTTCCCTTGTTTACGTGCAGCGCCGTGATTTTGTTAGTGTTCTAGGCTCGCGTCTCTAGCACAGTCTAGCCTAGGACCAGCACAGTACCGTCGTTGAGCGTTTATTCAACTTTGCATCTCTGAATTGATTATTGCTGACCCTTTTTGCTACCATATTATAAGCCTTCCCAGCTCCACATACATCTACGTCGTGCGTTTGACTCTCCCTGGTAATCGCTCTATCCAAGCTTTGAGAGTTTTTGACTACAACGGTTGCCGATCACCGCCTGCTGCTGGGTAAGAACTGGTAAGAATTTGAGATTTGCTTGACGGATTTGTGACACCCACCACCACCTCTTGTTAGTAGTCTGTAGGATCATATTCTTGTGTGTTTCTATTGCTGCTAACCATGCCAGGATCACAAGCCGACGAGACTGACTGGGAGAACATGACGAATAAGGATTTGCATGATAAATTTCAGCAAATGATGAGTGGACAGGTGCAAGATGTGCTAAACAGATTTGAAGAGGCCATGGAGAAGATAGATGGCATGGAGAAGACGTTCGAAACAAAGCTCGATAACAAGTTTAATGAATTGCTCGCGCGTCTTCCACCACCACCACCCGCTGCACCTAACGCACCTCTCCAACGACAACAACAACAACAACGCATCCTTTCGAATCAGTATGGACGAGCGAAGCGTGTTCCTATTGAGGATGGCCAAACTTCTGGTGCTGCTGTTCATGTTGTTGATGCTTCTTTGGCCCCTGCTACTGCTGCTGCTGGTACCCAGGAGGATGATGAGTATGTGGGCGATTATGAGGATGAGGTTGATCAAAATCAGCACTACGTGCAGCCTCCAGCACCACCACCACCAGGTCGACCTCAGGTATATATTCGTAATGGTAGGCCTGCACCACCACCTCAGGTACGAGATGATGTCCATATTCCTAAACTGAAATTGAATATTCCACCATTTGAGGGTAGATATGTTCCTGATATATATCTTACTTGGGAGTTAGAAACTGAACAACGTTTTACATGTTTACAATATCCCGAGGAGAGACGGGTTGCTGCTGCTGTTTGTGCTTTCACTAGTTTTGCATGTGTATGGTGGTCTGAACATTGTAGATTATATCCTATTCCCGCTACTTGGGCTGCTTTGAAAACTGCTATGCGTACTCGTTGGGTTCCACCATATTATCAACGTGAATTGCTTCAAAAATTACAGCGCTTAAGACAAGGAAAAAATTCTGTAGAAGAATATTATCAGGAATTACAAACTGGCATGATTAGGTGTGGTATTGTTGAGGAGAATGAAGCTATGCTTGCACGTTTTCTGGGTGGATTAAATAGAGAGATTCAGACCATTCTAGACTATAAGGATTATAATAATATCACTCGTTTATTCCATCTTGCTTGTAAAGCTGAACGTGAAGTGCAGGATCGACAGGCATTGGTGCGCACTAACTTTTCTGCAGGTCGACCTTCATCATGGACACCACGTGCATTATCTACTTCCACACGTTCTGCTACACCGGCGCCTCCGTCGGCTGCCACCTCCAACCGTGATACAATAAAGCAGGCACAATCACCACTATCTGCCAAGAGCACATCTTCTGGGCCTGCAAAGAGCTCTTCTTCATCCATGGCATCAACAGGGCAAACACATGATATTATTTGTCGACATTGCAAGGGTGGAGGTCATTATGCGAGAGAATGCCCCTCTAAGCGTGTGATGATTGTTACTGAGGATGGTGGGTATGAGTCCGCTAGTGACTATGATGAGGAGACTTTGGCTCTTATTACACGTGACGAACACGGTGGAGAAGATTCTGATCATGAGACGCAATACATGGCTCCTGAAGATGCTGACAGGTATGAATGTTTAGTTGCTCAACGTGTTTTGAGTGTGCAGGTTACACAAGCTGAGCAAATTCAGAGGCATAATTTGTTCCATACAAAGGGAGTTGTGAAGGAACGTTCTGTTCGCGTAATCATAGATGGAGGGAGTTGCAACAACTTGGCTAGCATGGAGATGGTGGAGAAGCTATCTCTCACCACAAGACCACATCCACATCCTTACTACATCCAATGGTTCAACAACAGCGGCAAGGTTAAGGTAACACGTACTGTTCGTGTGCATTTTAGTATCTCTACATATGCTGATTATGTTGATTGTGATGTGGTACCTATGCAAGCATGTTCCTTATTACTTGGTAGACCATGGCAATTTGATAAAAATTCTATTCACCATGGTAGAAACAATCAGTATACTCTTGTTCATAAGGATAAAAATATTACTTTGCTTCCTATGACTCCTGATTCCATTTTGAAAGATGATCTTAATAGAGCTAATAAAGCAAAACAGGAGAAAACTAAGAGTGAAAATCAGATTGTGGCAAAAGAATTTGAGCAACAAATGCAGCCTAATAATAATAAACAATCTAGTGTTGCTTCTGAAATTAAATTGAAAAGTGCATGTTTACTTGCCACCAAATCTGATATTGATGATCTAGATTTTAGCAAATCTGTTTGCTATGCTTTTGTGTGCAAAGAGGCATTATTTTCATTCGAGGACGTGCCTTCCTCTTTGCCTCCTGCTGTCACTAAAATTTTGCAGGAGTTCGCTGACGTCTTTCCACAAGACGTGCCACCGGGATTACCACCTATTCGCGGGATTGAGCATCAAATTGACTTAATTCCCGGTGCGTCATTACCCAACCGTGCACCATACCGTACCAATCCAGAGGAGACGAAGGAGATTATGCGTCAAGTACAAGAACTGCTCGACAAAGGTTATATACATGAATCCCTTAGTCCTTGTGCTGTTCCTATCATTTTAGTGCCGAAAAAGGATGGTACGTCGCGTATGTGCGTTGATTGTAGAGGCATTAATAATATTACTATTCGTTATCGTCATCCTATTCCTAGGCTAGATGATATGCCTGATGAATTGAGTGGCTCTACAATATTCTCCAAAGTTGATTTGCGTAGTGGATACCATCAAATTCGTATGAAATTGGGAGATGAATGGAAAACAGCATTTAAAACTAAGTTTGGATTATATGAGTGGTTAGTCATGCCTTTTGGGTTAACTAATGCACCTAGTACTTTCATGAGGTTAATGAACGAAGTTATACGTGCTTTCATTGGACGATTTGTGGTAGTTTACTTTGATGACATATTGATTTATAGCAAATCTTTGGAGGAACATTTGGAACATTTACGTGCTGTTTTTATTGCTCTACGTGATGCACGTTTGTTTGGTAACCTTGGAAAGTGCACCTTTTGCACCGACCGAGTATCTTTTCTTGGCTATGTTGTTACTCCACAGGGAATTGAAGTTGATAAAGCCAAAATTGAAGCTATTGAGAGTTGGCCACAGCCCAAAACGGTCACACAAGTGAGGAGTTTCCTTGGCCTCGCTGGATTCTATAGGCGTTTTGTGAGAGATTTCAGCACCATTGCTGCACCTCTCAATGAGCTTACAAAGAAAGATGTGCCTTTTCTGTGGGGTACCGCACAGGAAGAAGCCTTCTCGGTATTGAAAGATAAGTTGACACATGCTCCTTCACTCCAACTTCCTGATTTTAATAAGACTTTTGAGCTTGAATGTGATGCTAGTGGAATTGGATTAGGAGGTGTGTTATTACAAGATGGCAAACCTGTTGCATACTTTTCTGAAAAATTGAGTGGGCCTAGTCTGAATTATTCTACTTATGATAAAGAATTATATGCTCTTGTTCGGACTTTAGAAACATGGCAACATTATTTATGGCCCAAAGAATTTGTTATACATTCTGATCATGAATCTTTGAAACATATTAAAAGTCAAGCTAAACTGAATCGTAGACATGCTAAATGGGTTGAATTCATTGAGACTTTCCCTTATGTCATTAAACACAAGAAGGGAAAAGAAAATGTTATTGCTGATGCATTGTCTCGTCGCTATACTATGCTTTCACAACTTGACTTCAAAATATTTGGTTTGGAGACCATCAAAGATCAATATGTGCATGATGCTGATTTTAAAGATGTAATGCAGAATTGTAAAGAAGGAAGAATGTGGAACAAGTTTGTCGTTAACGATGGATTTGTGTTTCGTGCTAACAAGCTATGCATTCCAGCTAGCTCCGTTCGTCTTTTGCTGTTGCAGGAGGCGCATGGGGGAGGATTAATGGGACACTTTGGCGTGAAGAAGACGGAGGACGTACTTGCTACACATTTCTTTTGGCCAAAGATGAGACGGGATGTTGAGCGTTTTGTTGCTCGCTGCACTACATGTCAAAAAGCTAAGTCACGACTCAATCCTCATGGTTTATATATGCCTTTGCCTGTACCTAGTGTTCCTTGGGAGGATATATCTATGGACTTTGTTTTAGGTTTACCTCGAACAAAGAAGGGGAGGGATAGCATATTTGTTGTCGTGGATAGATTCTCGAAAATGGCACACTTTATACCATGTCATAAAAGCGATGATGCTGTTAATGTTGCTGATTTGTTCTTTCATGAAATTATTCGCTTGCATGGTGTGCCAAATACTATTGTTTCAGATCGTGATACTAAATTTCTTAGCCACTTTTGGAGATGTTTATGGGCTAAGTTGGGGACTAAACTGTTATTTAGTACTACTTGTCACCCCCAAACTGATGGACAAACTGAAGTAGTCAATAGAACATTGTCTACTATGCTTAGGGCTGTTTTGAAGAATAATAAGAAAATGTGGGAAGAATGCTTGCCTCATATTGAATTTGCTTATAATCGTTCATTGCATTCTACTACTAAGATGTGCCCTTTTGAAATTGTGTATGGTTTCCTACCTCGTGCACCTATTGATTTGTTGCCTCTTCCATCTTCGGAGAAGGATAATTTTGATGCTAAAGAACGTTCTGAATTGATTTTAAAAATGCATGAGTTAACTAAGGAAACCATTGAGCGTATGAATGCTAAATATAAACTTGCTGGAGATAAGGGTAGAAAACATGTTGTGTTTGCACCTGGAGATCTTGTTTGGTTACATTTGCATAAAGATAGATTTCCTAATTTGCGCAAATCAAAGCTAATGCCACGTGCTGATGGTCCCTTTAAGGTGTTAGAGAAAATAAATGATAATGCATATAAACTTGAGCTGCCTGCAGATTTTGGGGTTAGTCCCACTTTTAACATTGCAGATTTGAAGCCTTATTTGGGTGAGGAAAATGAGCTTCCGTCGAGGACGACTTCATTTCAAGAAGGGGAGGATGATGAGGACATCAATACCATTGTTACACCCACAACCCCTACTGCTACATATACTGGACCAATTACTAGAGCTCGCGCACGCCAATTAAATTATCAGGTACTTTCGTTTCTTGGTAATGATTCTAATGTTCATGAGAATATGATGCTGCCTAAATTGGATACATTTGTTTTGCTTACAAATGAAGGGCCTAGCTTGGAGAAGGATGGACATTGGAGCAAGAGCAAGCATGGAGATGATGCCATGCGCAAGGGGAACCAGAACGGAGTTACAAGTGATGATTTCAGGACTTTGAAGCCACCATAAGAGCGCATGAAGCCTTGGACGAAATATACAAGATGCCACTTCATAAATTTCGTCCAGAGGCTATTATAGGTGCTGCGTCACCTTTTTATTGGGCCAGGCCCATGTAATTTCGAAATACATAAGTATAGGCTATTTTTAGAGTCCGTATGTGTGGGGAAACAAGAGATAGGGTTGATTTCAGACCCCTCCACCAAGGGCCACGAAATTCCCCCTCTCTTCCTCCATATATACAGCCCTTAGGGCACCGTTTAGACTTTGGGTTTTGTTTAGATTAAAAGTTCGCCATAGCTGCAACTTCGCGTACTTCGTTTGTGTTCAACGACCAGACAAAGGCGTCACAGAACCCCACCTTGATCAATAAAGCTTTCATCTTATATTCGCAATATCCAGATAGCAATCTTAGTTTCTTGCTTGTTCTTCGTTTGCTCGCAGGAAACAGACCCTCGTGGTCAGGTTGATCGTGCTCCGGCGTGGTCAATAACCTCTCGGAGTTGGTTTAGCGATTGCTAAGGCACGACGTCCTCGCACGTTCGTAGTCGGATCGTCAAAGTCGACTTCCACCAAAGCGATTTCCATCATCTCATCGAAAGACGGGACACCTTTGCCTCTATCAAGTTTCTTGCTTGTTCTTCGTTTGCTCGCAGGAAACAGACCCTCGTGGTCAGGTTGATCGTGCTCCGGCGTGGTCAATAACCTCTCGGAGTTGGTTTAGCGATTGCTAAGGCGCGACGTCCTTGCACGTTCGTAGTCGGATCGTCAAAGTCGACTTCCACCAAAGCGAAATCCATCATCTCATCGAAAGACGGGACACCTTTGCCTCTATCAAGTGGTATCAGATTTCCAGGTTGCTCGGTGAGATTTTCCAGTTTTTCGTAGTTTAGATCGAGTCTGTTCTTCATACCTATAGTCCACGAAAAAGCCACAAAAAAAATTAGGGTTAGTTCATCATATCCGAACCAATCTGAGCCTTTGCATAATCTTTTTAGGGTTTTGCTTTGTTGAATTTGTGGTTGCATCGTCGGTCTAGTTGCTGGTCCTAGAGTCTAGTCTTTTAGAGTTTCGAGTTTTGGTCATAAGTTGTCACGCCGCCGCCGCACCATCATCATCGCCCCTGCCATCTACCACCACCGCTCCGAATCCGTATCCATATACCACCACCAATCCGTGTCCATATACCACCACCGATCCATATCCATATACTACCACCGCTACCACCACCGCTGCGATATACCACCACCATATATCCACCACCAATCCGAGTTCCTTGCTTATTAAGTTTGTTTTCGGGATCCATCTAGTTTCCGATTCGTGTTTCCTTGCCGGAGTAGGTTTCGAAAAAAAAAAGAGTCCGGAAACCACGCTCCGTTTAGGCCCAAAATTTTTCGAAAACGCATTTTTCGAAAAATTTTCTGGCTATCCTATTTTTAGGTGTTTCTGAGTGTTTTGAGATAGGTGCCATTATAGGAAGTTTTTTTTGACCCGTTTCCAGTTTTTGGGTCCGGGCAGTCGAAAAAACGAAAAAAAAAATTGGTCGAAAAAATTTTGTGCCCATCCTGTCAGTTTGACCTAGGAAGAGTTTTGAGATACTCGCCATTATAGTGATTTTTCGCAAAAAAAAAGAGCAGCGCAAAAAAAAAGAGCGCAAAAAAAAGAGCGAAAAAAAATCCAGAGTGTGCTTTTCCCTTGTTTACGTGCAGCGCCGTGATTTTGTTAGTGTTCTAGGCTCGCGTCTCTAGCACGGTCTAGCCTAGGACCAGCACAGTACCGTCGTTGAGCGTTTATTCAACTTTGCATCTCTGAATTGATTATTGCTGACCCTTTTTGCTACCATATTATAAGCCTTCCCAGCTCCACATACATCTACGTCGTGCGTTGGACTCTCCCTGGTAATCGCTCTATCCAAGCTTTGAGAGTTTTGACTACAACGGTTGCCGATCACCGCCTGCTGCTGGGTAAGAACTGGTAAGAATTTGAGATTTGCTTGACGGGTTTGTGATACACCACCGCCACTTCTTAGTACTCTGTAGGATCACAAGCCGATGAGACTGATTGGGAGAACCTGACGAACAAACAGCTACATGATAAATTTCAGCAAATGATGAGTGGACAGGTGCAAGATGTGCTAAACAGATTTGACGAGGCCATGGAGAAGATAGATGGCATTGAGAAGACATTTGAAACAAAGCTTGATAGCAAGTTTGATGCATTGCTCGCGCGTTTTCCACAACCACCGCCGGCTGCACCTATCGCACCTCTGCAACGACAACAACTACGCCCCCTTCCGAATCAGTATGGACGAGCTCAGCGTGTTCCTATTGAGCTAGGACAAAATTCGGGTGCCGCTGCTACTGCTGTTGGTGCTTCTTTGGCTCCTGCTACTACTACTGCTGGTACCGAGGAGGATGTTTATGTGGGAGATTACGAGGATGAGGTTGATCAACATCAGAACTACGTGCCACCACCAGCACCACAACCACCAGGTCGTCCACATGCAAATAATGGCAACGTTAGGGCTCCCCCTCAGGTACGAGATCATGACCATCTCCCTAAACTGAAATTGAATATTCCACCATTTGAGGGTAGATATGTTCCTGATATATATCTTACTTGGGAGTTAGAAACTGAACAACGATTTACATGTTTACAATATCCTGAGGAGAGACGTGTTCCTGCTGCTGTTTGTGCTTTCACTAGCTTTGCATGTGTTTGGTGGTCTGAACATTGTAGATTATATCCTGTTCCAGCTACTTGGGCTGCTTTGAAAACTGCTATGCGTACTCGTTGGGTTCCACCATATTATCAACGTGAATTACTTCAAAAATTGCAGCGCTTAAGACAAGGAAAAAATTCTGTAGAAGAATATTATCAGGAATTACAAACTGGCTTGATTAGATGTGGTATTGTTGAGGAGAATGAAGCTATGCTTGCACGTTTTCTGGGTGGATTAAATAGAGATATTCAGACCATTCTAGACTATAAGGATTATAATAATATCACTCGTTTATTCCATCTTGCTTGTAAAGCTGAACGTGAAGTGCAGGATCGACAGGCATTGGCGCGCACTAACTTTTCTGCAGGTCGACCTTCATCATGGACACCACGTGCATCATCTACTTCCACTGCACCATCACCTCCTTCAGGTGCCACCTCCAACCGTGATACAAGAAAGCAGGCACAACCACCACCATCTGCCAAGAGCACACCTGCCGGGCCTGCACAGAGCTCTTCTTCTTCCATGGCGTCAACAGGGCACACAAGTGATATTATTTGTCGTCGTTGTAAGGGAAGAGGACATTTTGCGAGAGAATGCAAATCTCAGCGTGTGATGATTGCTACTGAGGATGGTGGATATGAGTCCGCTAGTGACTATGATGAGGAGACTTTGGCTCTTATTACACATGAAGAACATGGTGGAGATGATTCTGATCATGAGACGCAATACATGGCTCCTGAAGACGCTGATAGGTATGAATGTTTAGTTGCTCAACGTGTTTTGAGTGTGCAGGTCACACAAGCTGAGCAAAATCAGAGGCACAATTTGTTCCATACCAAGGGAGTTGTGAAGGAACGTTCTGTGCGCGTCATCATAGACGGAGGGAGTTGCAACAACTTGGCTAGCATGGAGATGGTGGAGAAGCTTCCTCTCACCACAAGACCACATCCACATCCTTACTACATCCAATGGTTCAACAACAGCGGCAAGGTTAAGGTAACACGTACTGTTCATGTGCATTTTAGTATCTCTACATATGCTGATTATGTTGATTGTGATGTGGTACCTATGCAAGCATGTTCCTTATTACTTGGTAGACCATGGCAATTTGATAAAAATGCTGTACACCATGGTAGAAACAATCATTATACTCTTGTTCATAAGGATAAAAATATTACTTTGCTTCCTATGACTCCTGATTCTATTTTGAAAGATGATATTAATAGAGCTAATAAAGCAAAACAGGAGAAGAATAAGAGTGAAAATCAGATTGTGGCAAAAGAATTTGAGCAACAAATGAAGCCTAACAATAAACCATCGAGTGTTGTTTCTGAAATTAAATTGAAAAGTGCATGTTTATTTGCCACCAAATCTGATATTGATGAGCTAGATTTCAGCAAATCTGTTTGCTATGCTTTTGTGTGCAAAGAGGCATTATTTTCATTCGAGGACGTGCCTTCCTCTTTGCCCCCTGCTGTTACTAACATTATGCAGGAGTTCGCTGACGTCTTTCCACAAGACGTGCCACCGGGATTACCACCCATTCGAGGGATTGAGCATCAAATTGGCTTAATTCCCGGTGCATCGCTACCCAACCGTGCACCATACCGTACCAATCCAGAGGAGACGAAGGAGATTATGCGTCAAGTACAGGAGCTACTCGACAAAGGTTATATACGCGAATCTCTTAGTCCTTGTGCTGTTCCTATTATACTAGTGCCTAAAAAGGATGGTACGTCACGTATGTGTGTTGATTGTAGAGGCATTAATAATATTACTATTCGTTATCGTCATCCTATTCCTAGGCTAGATGATATGCTTGATGAATTGAGTGGCTCTACAATATTCTCCAAAGTTGATTTGCGTAGTGGATACCATCAAATTCGTATGAAATTGGGTGATGAATGGAAAACAGCATTTAAAACTAAGTTTGGTTTATATGAGTGGTTAGTCATGCAGTTTGGGTTAACTAATGCACCTAGTACTTTCATGAGATTAATGAACGAAGTTTTACGTGCTTTCATTGGACGATTTGTGGTAGTCTATTTTGATGATATTCTGATTTATAGCAAATCTTTGGAAGAACATTTGGAACATTTACGTGCTGTTTTTATTGCTCTACGTGATGCACGTTTGTTTGGTAACCTTGGGAAGTGCACCTTTTGCACCGACCGAGTATCTTTTCTTGGCTATGTTACTCCACAGGGAATTGAAGTTGATAAAGCCAAGATTGAAGCTATTGAGAGTTGGCCGCAGCCCAAAACGGTCACACAAGTGAGGAGTTTTCTTGGCCTCGCTGGATTCTATAGGCATTTTGTGAGAGATTTCAGCACCATTGCTGCACCTCTCAATGAGCTTACAAAGAAAGATGTGCCTTTTATTTGGGGTACCGCACAGGAAGAAGCCTTCACGGTATTGAAAGATAAGTTGACACATGCTCCTTTACTCCAACTTCCTGATTTTAATAAGACTTTTGAGCTTGAATGTGATGCTAGTGGAATTGGATTAGGAGGTGTGTTATTACAAGATGGCAAACCTGTTGCATACTTTTCTGAAAAATTGAGTGGGCCTAGTCTGAATTATTCTACTTATGATAAAGAATTATATGCTCTTGTTCGGACTTTAGAAACATGGCAACATTATTTATGGCCCAAAGAATTTGTTATACATTCTGATCATGAATCTTTGAAACATATTAAAAGTCAAGCTAAACTGAATCGTAGACATGCTAAATGGGTTGAATTTATTGAGACTTTCCCTTATGTCATTAAACACAAGAAGGGAAAAGAAAATGTTATTGCTGATGCATTGTCTCGTCGCTATACTATGCTTTCACAACTTGACTTCAAAATATTTGGTTTGGAGACCATCAAAGATCAATATGTGCATGATGCTGATTTTAAAGATGTAATGCAGAATTGTAAAGAAGGAAGAATGTGGAACAAGTTTGTCGTTAACGATGGATTTGTGTTTCGTGCTAACAAGCTATGCATTCCAGCTAGCTCCGTTCGTCTTTTGTTGTTGCAGGAGGCGCATGGAGGAGGATTAATGGGACACTTTGGCGTGAAGAAGACGGAGGACGTACTTGCTACACATTTCTTTTGGCCAAAGATGAGACGGGATGTTGAGCGTTTTATTGCTCGCTGCACTACATGTCAAAAAGCTAAGTCACGAATCAATCCTCATGGTTTTTATATGCCTTTGCCTGTACCTAGTGTTCCTTGGGAGGATATATCTATGGACTTTGTTTTAGGTTTACCTCGAACAAAGAAGGGGAGGGATAGCATATTTGTTGTCGTGGATAGATTCTCGAAAATGGCACACTTTATACCATGTCATAAAAGCGATGATGCTGTTAATGTTGCTGATTTGTTCTTTCGTGAAATTATTCGCTTGCATGGTGTGCCAAATACTATAGTTTCAGATCGTGATACTAAATTTCTTAGCCACTTTTGGAGATGTTTATGGGCTAAGTTGGGGACTAAACTGCTTTTTAGTACCACTTGTCACCCCCAAACTGATGGACAAACTGAAGTAGTCAATAGAACATTGTCTACTATGCTTAGGGCTGTTTTGAAGACTAATAAGAAAATGTGGGAGGAATGCTTGCCTCATATTGAATTTGCTTATAATCGTTCATTGCATTCTACTACTAAGATGTGCCCTTTTGAAGTTGTGTATGGTTTCCTACCTCGTGTACCTATTGATTTGTTGCCTCTTCCATCTTCGGAGAAGGTTAATTTTGATGCTAAAGAACGTGCTGAATTGATTTTAAAAATGCATGAGTTAACTAAGGAAAACATTGAGCATATGAATGCTAAATATAAACTTGCTGGAGATAAGGGTAGAAAACATGTTGTGTTTGCACCTGGAGATCATGTTTGGTTACATTTGCGTAAGGATAGATTTCCTGATTTGCGCAAATCAAAGCTAATGCCACGTGCTGCTGGTCCCTTTAAGGTGTTGGAGAAAGTAAATGATAATGCATATAAACTTGAGCTGCCTGCAGATTTTGGGGTTAGTCCCACTTTTAACATTGCAGATTTGAAGCCTTATTTGGGTGAGGAAGATGAGCTTTCGTCGAGGACGACTTCATTTCAAGAAGGGGAGGATGATGAGGACATCAATACCATTGTTACACCCACAGCCCCTACTACTACATATACTGGACCAATTACTAGAGCTCGCGCACGCCAATTAAATTATCAGGTACTTTCGTTTCTTGGTAATGATTCTAATGTTCATGAGAATATGATGCTGCCTAAATTGGATACATTTGTTTTGCTTACAAATGAAGGGCCTAGCTTGGAGAAGGATGGACATTGGAGCAAGAGCAAGCATGGAGATGATGCCATGCGCAAGGGGAACCAGAACGGAGTTACAAGTGATGATTTCAGGACTTTGAAGCCACCATAAGAGTGCATGAAGCCTTGGACGAAATATACAAGATGCCACTTCATAAATTTCGTCCAGAGGCTATTATAGGTGCTGCGTCACCTTATTATTGGGCCAGGCCCATGTAATTTCGAAATACATAAGTATAGGCTATTTTTAGAGTCCGTATGTGTGGGGAAACAAGAGATAGGGTTGATTTCGGACCCCTCCACCAAGGGCCACGAAATTCCCCCCCCCCCCTCTTCCTCCATATATACAGCCCTTAGGGCGCCGTTTAGACTTTGGGTTTTGTTTAGATTAAAAGTTCGCCATAGCTGCAACTTCGCGTACTTCGTTTGTGTTCAACGACCAGACAAAGGCGTCACAGAACCCCACCTTGATCAATAAAGCTTTCATCTTATATTCGCAATATCCAGATTGCAATCTCAGTTTCTTGCTTGTTCTTCGTTTGCTCGCAGGAAACAGACCCTCGTGGTCAGGTTGATCGTGCTCCGGCGTGGTCAATAACCTCTCGGAGTTGGTTTAGCGATTGCTAAGGCGCGACGTCCTCGCACGTTCGTAGTCGGATCGTCAAAGTCGAGTTCCACCAAAGCGAAATCCATCATCTCATCGAAAGACGGGACACCTTTGCCTCTATCAAAAAGAAAAAGTGTGAGGAAAAAAAGAGAGAAAAAAAACGAAGTTCGGATCTATCTAGACTCAATCTCGTAGCTGAATTCGGATTGGAATCTGTTTTGTGCATTGCTCAGTAAAACAGGAATAACTTCCTCATACGAAGTCCGTTTGGGCTCCGCGAGTACTCAAATTAAAGCTAGAGACGAGCCGCATCTAAATAGTTGCTGAAGCTAGATCAATATTTCGCACCTCAAAATCGGCTTCTAAATAGGTCGTTTTTCCCTCCGAAGTTCGCGAACACAGCTTATTCCAGTTTTTCAAGTCAGCTTTAGAATTTTTTTGACTCCTCATATCAACTCGGAATTGAGTGATTCTTTTTGCATCGGAAAGCTTGAGTTAGTAGCATTCTTTGAAAAAAAGTTATCAGAAAATTGGCTCAAACTTTTCAAGAGGAAAGGTTAAGAGAGAGTTGTTGTATATCCTGCTTGGCAGTTGTTTTTCATCATTATCTTTACTGCCGTTGTGATCTTCACTTATATCTTGCTCTCTAGAGCTACGTAGTATCCTTCATTGATGCTAGTTGTGCTACGCCGTGACCTCATTAGTGTTCTAGGCTCGCATCTTTAGTCCGGTCTAGCCTAGGACCAGCACAGTACCATCGTTGAGCGTTTATTCAACATTGCATCTTTGAATTGATTATTGCTAATCTTTTGCTACCATATATAGCCAACCCAGCTCCACATATTTCTACACCGTGTATACATACGTTCCCTTGGCAATCGCTTTACACAATCTTCAGAGTTACTTGACAACGGTGGTTGCCTGTCACCACCTGCTGCATGGTAAGAACTTGTAAGATATTGATATTTTGCTTTACTGTGAGCACACAACCACATCCTAGTAGTTCATAGGAACATTATTCTCAAATTTTGTTTCTTGTTTCCACTAATCATGACAGGTTCCAGAGATAGAAGTTCTTGGATGACGAACACATCTTCACAATCACGAGAGTTGAGACAACACACACAAGCACATGGTCAGGTTATCTCTTTACCGTCATTTGAGGGTAGATTTAATCCTGCTATTTATCTAGTTTGGGAGCTTGAAGTAGAACAAGTTTTTCGTCACCATAACTTTTCTGAACTTGAGAGAGTACGAGCTACCACTAGAGCATTTACTGGTGTTGCTTCTGTTTGGTGGAGTGTGCATTGTAAGAAAAACATTGATAACCAACCCACAACTTGGAAACATTTGAAAGATGTAATGAGACAACAATTTTTCCCTCCTTACTATCTTCGTGAATTGCTTCGCAAATTTGAACAATTTAAACAAGGCAACAACACTGTTCATGCTTACTACCAAGAGTTCAAATCTTATATGCATCATTGTGACATAGAAGAATCTGAGGATGATACAATGAATAGATTTTTTGTGGTTTGAACCATGATATTCAGGCAAGATTTCAGTATATTCCCCATTGCATTACTGGTATGTATGTTCGTGCTTGTACCTTTGAGAGACAGTTATAGGAGGATGCGTTGGGTGAGTACAACAACAACTATTCCAGTTCATGCTCACCACCGCTGGTTAGTTCCTCCACCGTTGCACCTACTAGAGCAGCCCTGATAGAGGCTATGGTGTCCCGTCTTTCGATGAGATGATGGATTTCGCTTTGGTGGAAGTCGACTTTGACGAGACTACGAACGTGCGAGGACGTCACGCCTTAGCAATCGCTAAACCAACTCCGAGAGGTTATTGACCACGCCGGAGCACGATCAACCTGACCACGAGGGTCTGTTTCCTGCGAGCAAACGAAGAACAAGCAAGAAACTAAGATTGCAATCTGGATATTGCGAATATAAGATGAAAGCTTTATTGATCAAGGTGGGGTTCTGTGACGCCTTTGTCTGGTCGTTGAACACAAACGAAGTACGCGAAGTTGCAGCTATGGCGAACTTTTAATCTAAACAAAACCCAAAGTCTAAACGGTGCCCTAAGGGCTGTATATATGGAGGAAGAGAGGGGGAATTTCGTGGCCCTTGGTGGAGGGGTCCGAAATCAACCCTATCTCTTGTTTCCCCACACATACGGACTCTAAAAATAGCATATACTAATGTATTTCGAAATTACATGGGCCTGGCCCAATAAAAAGGTGACGCATCACCTATAATAGCCTCTCGACGAAATTTATGAAGTGGCATCTTGTATATTTCGTCCAAGGCTTCATGCAATCTTATGGTGGCTTCAAAGTCCTGAAATCATCACTTGTAACTCCGTTCTGGTTCTCCTTGCGCATGGCATCATCTCCATGCTTGCTTTTGCTCCAATGTCCATCCTTCTCCAAGCTAGGCCCTTCATTTGTAAGCAAAACAAATGTATCCAATTTAGGCAGCATCATATTCTCATGAAGATTAGAATCATTACCAAGAAACGAAAGTACCTGATAATTTAATTGGCGTGCGCGAGCTCTAGTAACTGGTCCAGTATATGTAGCAGTAGGGGCTGTGGGTGTAACAATGGTATTGATGTCCTCATCAAGCCCCACCTCAGATTGTGAGCGCGACAGCATCTCAAGAGTATGGTGCATTTTCTACGTCTGTACCTACATCCGCTACGTCTTTGCGACAAGGTAACAATAAAGGTATTGATGATATAACTTCACATGAGAATGATGCATCCCTAGTTAACTTGAATGCATCATGTGTTGAGTTACCTGGTGATTTGAGCATAGCACCTATTTTAGAGAATCTTGATACTGTCATGAATGCGTCATGTGATCAAACAATTGAAATACCAACAATTTTGAGTGCACCCATTGAATTAACTGTTGATGCAAAATAATCAACGTTTAATCATTTTGATATGACCTCTAATCTTGGTGATGATTCTGTGTTGAATGACTTATTGCATGTTTGCTTATTTAAGCATGTTGTAGCATGTAAATTTGATGCAAGTAAGGTTTATTCACCAATGTTGGGATGGTTTAATGATGAACATTGTCAATCTTTTGAAATGAATAAGAGCTTCACTTATATGTGCAAACTGAGTTGCAATATTTTCATGCCTTCTACTTCTTTTGCTAATTTTTTGGCTTTAGATTTTATGAACTATGCAAGTTACTCATCTATTCATGTGTCATATATGCAAAAATCGAGGAAAGTAAAAATGGATGACATATACATATACAACATGTACACCCTGTCTCTTTTGTTAGCCACATTTCAGATTAAGCAACACCAAGGACGGCTTTATTTTCAAGAAGGGGAGGATGATGAGGACATGACTACCTTGGATATGACCAAAAATATTGCATACATGCATATTTGTCAGGTGATTTCTAGTGCAAACTATTCAATAATCTATTTATGTTATCCAGAACAAAAATACTTCACACACTTTTGTGTTTTGTCTAATTGCAGGTGTATGGGACATTTGTACAATCCACATACGAAGATAAGGAAGAAAGAGATGTTTATTTGCTGTTTAAAAAGTTCTCTCACGTCACTTTTGGCCCAAGAGAAGATAGAGTCCAAGTCTCTCACGTTCTGGACTCAGATTCGGACTGCACAGACATACCTGACTCAAAACGTCAACAACTTTTTCATACGGACTCCGAATTGGGTGATTCTTTCTTTGTTGGAAAGTAGATTTCGTGCTCTTTCCAAGCCAACGGGATTCACCTTAAAATTCGTCTGGAGCTTTGAGTTATGGACAAAACAATCTGATGCTGCAGCAGAATCCGAGTCAAACTACAAGTCCAAAGGTGTTAGGTCACCTCCACTTGGGCCCATTGTCCTTGTACGACCTAGGGTTAGTTTTAGGCTGCCTTGGGACGTCCTCCCACCTCCTTGACCGCCACCCCTTGCTCCTATATAAGTAGATCCATCTAGTAGCTTTTCCCTGGGGATTTGTTTAGTTAAAAGTTAGCCATTGCAACTTCGTGTACTTCGTTTGTGTCCAACGACCAGACCAAGACCACTTTCGGATCCCCACCTTTGTCAGTACTTCATATATATTCGCAATATTCACATTGTTTTATCATATTCTTGCTTGTTCTTCGATTGCTTGCAGGAATAGACCTTTGTGGTCAGGTTGATCATGCTCCGGCGTGGTCAATAACCTCTCGGAGTTGGTTTAGCGATTGCTAAGGCGCAACGTCGTGCACGTTTGTAGTCGGATCATCAAAGTTGTCTCCACCAAATTGATAGTTATCATCTCATCGAAAGATCGGGACACCTTCGCCTCTATCATGAAGTTTTCAAGTTTTGGGTAAGGATTTGATGGACTATGGAATAAGGAGTGGCAAGAGGCTAAGCTTGGGGATGCCCAAGCGCCCCAAGGTAATATTCAAGGACAACCAAGAGCCTAAGCTTGTGGATGCCTCGGAAGGCATCTCCCCTTTCGCCTTCGTCTATCGGTAACTTTACTTGAGGCTATTTTTATTCACCACATGATATGTGTTTTTCTTGGACCGTCTTGTATGATATGAGTCTTTGCTTTTTAGTTTGCCACAATCATCCTTGATGTACACACCTTTTGAGAGGGACATGCACGAACTGTGATTTATTAGAATACCATGTGTGCTTCACTTATATCTTTTGAGCTAGGCAATTTTGCTCTAGTGCTTATATCTTTTTAGAGCACGGTGGTGGCTTTATTTTATAAAAATTGTGGAAATCTCATGCTTCACTTATATTATTTTGAGAGTCTCTCTAAACAGCATGGTAATTTGCTTACATTATGAATTTAGTCCTAATATGATAGGCATCCAAGAGGGATATAATAAAAACTTTCGTATAAAGTGCATTGAATACTAAGAGAAGTTTGATTCCTTATGATTGTTTTGAGATATGAGGATGGTGATATTAGAGTCATGCTAGTGAGTAATTGTGGATTGGTAAGAATACTTGTGTTAAAGTTTGTGATTCCCGTAACATGCACATATGGTGAACCATTATGTAATGAAGTCAGAGCATGATTTATTCATTGATTGGCATCCTTTGTGTGGAGGTCGGGATCACGCGATGGTTCACTAGGAGCATGCACGTAGTACTTTGTTTCGATGACTAATAGATTTTTACAATAAGTATGTGAGTTCTTTAAGACTAATGTTGAGTCCATTGATTATATGCACTCTCGCCCTTCCACCATTGCTAGCCTCTCTAGTACCGCGCAACTTTCGCCAGTGCCATACACCCACCATATACATTCCTCAAACAGCCACCATACCTACCTATTATGGCATTTCCATAGCCATTCCGAGATATATTGCCATGCAACTTTCCACCGTTCCATTTATTATGACACACTTCATCATTGTCATATGCTTTGCATGATCATGTAGTTGACATAGTATTTGTGGCAAAGCTACCGTTCATAATTCTTTCATACATGTCACTCTTGAGTCATTGCAGATCCTAGTACACCACCGGAGGCATTCATATAGAGTCATATTTTGTTCTAGTATCGAGTTGTAATTTTTGAGTTGAAAGTAAATAAAAGTGTGATGGTCTTCATTATTAGAGCATTGACCCATGTCAGAAATCAATATAAAAGAGGCCAAAGAAGCCAAATAAAAAAAGAGGCCAAAAAAGCCATTAAAAAAAAGGAGAGAGAAAAGACAGAAGGGGCAATGTTACTATTCTTTTTCCACACTTGTGCTTCAAAGTAGCACCATGATCTTCATGATAGAGAGTCTTCTATTTTGTCACTTTTATATACTAGTGGGAATTTTTCATTATAGAACTTGGCTTGTATATTCCAACGATGGGCTTCCTCAAATGCCCTAGGCCTTCATGAGCAAGCAAATTGGATGCACACCCACTTAGTTTCTTTTTGAGCTTTTATAAGCTTATAGCTCTAGTGCATCCATTGCATGGCAATCCCTACTCACTCACATTGATATCTATTGATGGGCATCTCCATAGCCCGTTGATACGCCTAGTTGATGTGAGACTATCTCCTTCTTTTTGTCTTCTCCACAACCACCATATTCTATTCCACCTATAGTGCTATGTCCATGGCTCACGCTCATGTATTGCATGAAAGTTGAAAATGTTTGAGAATATTAAAGTATGAAACAATTGCTTGGCTGAAACCGGGGGTGTGCATGATTTGAATACTTTATGTGATGAAGATGGAGCATAGCCAGACTATATGAATTTGTAGGGATAACTTCCTTTAGCCATAGTATTTTGAGAAGACATGATTGCTTTATTAGTATGCTTGAAGTATTATTGTTTTTATGTCAATATTAAACTTTTAGTTTGAATCTTATGGATCTGAACATTCATGCCACAATGAAGAAAAATACATGCATAAATATGTTAGGTAGCATGCCACATCAAAAATTTTGTTTTTATCATTTACCTACTCGAGGACGAGCAGGAATTAAGCTTGGGGATGCTTGATACGTCTCCAATGTATCTATAATTTTTGATTGTTCCATGCTATTATATTATCTGTTTTGGATGTTTTATATGCATTAATATGCTATTAAATATTATTTTTGGGACTAACCTATTAACCTAGAGCCCAGTGTTAGTTTCTGTTTTCCCCTTGTTTTTGAGCTTCGTAAAAAAGAATACTAAATGGAGTTCAAACGGAATAAAACTTCACGATGATTTTTCTTCGACCAGAAGACACCCAAGAGACTTGGTGTAGTTTTGCCTCCTATATATTCACATATATTCCCAAACCACCAGAAACAACCACAAAAACACTTTTCCACCGCCGCAACCTTCTGTTCCCGTAAGATCCCATCTTGGGGCCTTTTTCGGCATCCTGTCGGAGGGGGATTCGATCACGGAGGGCATCTACATCAACTCTATTGCCCTTCCGATGAAACGTGAGTAGTCTACCTCAGACCTACGGGTCCATAGCCAGTAGTTAGATGGCTTCTTCTCTCTCTTTGATTCTCAATACCATGTTCTCCTCGATGTTCTTGGAGATCTATCCGATGTAATACTCTTTTGTGGTGTGTTTATCGAGATTGAATTGTGGATTTATGATGAGCTTATCTATGAATATTACCGGTTTGGTTTGGCGAACTAGATTGGTATTTCTTGCAATGGAAGAGGTGCCACTACTAGGGAAAACCTTATACATAGCATCTTAGAAGTAGCGCTGGACAAAACAGGGTGCTACTGCTATTTAGTAGTAGCGTGTTTAAATGAACCGCGCTACTGCTACTACTTTAGCAGTAGCACGTTCTGGGAAACGCGTTGCTGCTATGTTTGTACTGGGCGCAGATGGCTAGCCCCACTTAGCAGTAGCGCGTATCCGTAACCAGCGCTACTGCTACGTCCCACAGCAGTAGCGCTTATCTCGGAAACGCGCTACTACTTACTTACCTTATCCTAGAGCGGTTGACCCTATCACTCACTCTCCCTCTTACTCGCTCTCGCCCGCGCCGAACCCGTCGTTCACCGCCGCCGCGCTGCTCCTCCACCGAGGTACCTCCTCCTCCATCCTCCCCTCCCTCCTCCCCCCTCCTCCTCCGGCCGCCCTCCTCCCACCGCCCCTCCCTCCTCCTCCTCCGGCCGCCTCCTCCCTCCTCCTCCTCCTCCGGCCGCCTCCTCCCCCTCCACCCCCCGCCTCCTCCTCCGGCTGCCCCCTCCCCCTCCTTCCCCCGCCCCTCCCTCCTCCGATCCCACCGGCCTCCTTCCCCTCCACCTCTCTCCTTCCTCCTCCCTTCCCCTCCTCCCTCCATCTCTTTTTTTCTGTTATTTACTGTAGTTTTTTACTATTGTATAATGTAGTTTTTTTTACTTTTTTAGTAAGTGTTCAAAATAATCTGTAAGTAAATTAATAAAACTAGTTGAAGTAGTTTATTTTTACTAAGAACTAGTTGAATTAATAGAACTAATGTATTCTTAGTAAGAAAATTAATATAACTAGTTGAACTAGTTTATTTTTTGAAAGAACTAGTTTATTTTTATTTATAGTAAGTTTATTTTTAGTAAGAACTAGCTGAATTAATATAACTTGTTGAACATGTCACATTTGTTGTTATTTTTGTAGTTTAAGCAATTATTCCCGCATCGACGTCGACGATGCCTATCCCGCATCCTCATCGTCGATACCCGTCGTTTGCTAGGGTTTTAGCTGTATTAGTGATGTTATATGTATGATACTATTCGGGGTGTATTAGTGATAACTAGGGTTTTTGTTTTCGCAGAAATCAAGGAGCCCCTCCATCATCCCCGCCGTCGTCCCCGTCACCGACCCCCTCCGACCTCGAGGTGAGACCAGCCAAATCTCCATGTCAATATGAGTCCTATAAGATATGATGTAGATAAAAACATGTATATCTTGTGTTGCTCAAATAGGATATGTGGTTGCCCAAGTGGCCGGTCATGTTTACAGGTTACACCTCCGGGTGGCCTATGTTTTGTCGGAGTGTTGATTAATTTCTGTTTCGGCAAATTTTAGGCGCTCGATATGTCATGTGTTAGCAAAGGTCATGCTGGAATTTTCCGTGAATTTTGGCATGACTTGTGCTAGAATATGTAGGAAATATCGAGTGCCCTGAATTTTCTAGAAAGATAATTAAATGATATTTCGGGTTGACTTTAAGTCTGTCGAGGCCGAAGAATCCCTACTGTTGTCGTGGGGGTCGTTTCTCCTTCTTCTCTGGGTGTTAGAACTTTGTTATGCACTAGGGGAAGGAGGAGTAACGACCATCACCGACGGTCGCAATTGTCAGAGAGGAATCAGTGAGGGAGAGTCTCCACCATATATGAGAGGACGAAGAATCCCGACTGTTGTCATGGGGGTAGCTTCTCCTTCGTTCCCGTTTGCTAGACAATTTGGTGTAATGCATTCGGGAACGAAAGGAGGAGCTACCATCACCGACGGTCGAATATATACACCGCATGAGCTGAGAGTTTTCAAGAAAAGACTCGACAGACCGATAGTCAACCCATGATGAATAATAATAATCTAATTTAGTTTTCGTAGTACATATATTTAATTGTATAAGTTTAATCTTTGAATTATGAACATAGGAAATGTCAACGGATGAAGAAGGTCCCAGGGAGTGCTCCTGGTGCGGCGACAACCAGGGTTTCTGCGACAGGCCTCACCTGGACGAAGGTCGGCGCTTCGACATTAAGCTCGAGGAGGCCTTCGATTGTGATACGGTAAGCTACGATGCAAAGTGTTTTTTTCGTACTTAAGCTCGACTTCTACTACTTCAATGTGTAATTTTCGTCTTTTACAATTCGACTAGCTTATCCCATGCCATGCAAGACGCTCTGTCTTGGAGAGGATGGGTTTTGAAGATCATGAGAAGAATGAAACCAAGAAAATTAACCTAAGGACCCATCATGGTATGGATTTTGAGGTAAATCTATACAATTCTGAGAGCGTATCCCATTTTGGTTGCCCGGGTTGGGAAGCACTTTGCAAGATGTATGATTTTCAAGAGGGTATGTTTGTCACCATGGATCTTGGTGATCCTGACATCAACCAAGAGAATTTGGACATTTGGGTCCTTGTTGATACGCTTCCAATTCTACCGCTATATGAGTTTCTCAAACATAGTTATTAAGTAATTTATATTGTTTATTTCAAAATAGTTGACATCTTATTTCCATTGATAGCTTATTTTCATTCTTCAAAGAATGTGTGGAAGATGGTAGACAGAACCTACTACACTGATGGCTCTGAGTTAACTTATCAGGAGAAAAATCATCTGGTCGCATATTGTACTGAAATTGAGAATTACAATGCCTTTTATCGAACTCCTCCACATTATGGTCAATACGTGCCACTAGTGCACGTGTTGAACCATGATAACTTCCATGGAGATGACCTGGTAAGATTTTTTACTATTACGACATCCGTGCATCTTTTGCATACTTCTAAAACTAAACTACATTGCTAACTATGAAGTTATTACTATGGTTTTCAACAGAAAATCCCGATGGATTGTGTGCCTCATTTGATGTATCAGAAGGTCGCCTTGATGTTTTGAACATACAACCAGGTCGTCCTACGAATCTCACCTGTCTATACCGGATTTCTAAAACTGGTGAACACATGATAATCAAAGAATGGAAAAAATGTATGGACAGTCGTAAGGAGGTTCTTGGAAGCAACATTGTGCGAAAGGCAAGAATTGGAGACAGGATAATCTCCATTCTCCATAATGGAGAGTCAGGGGCTATCTTGTTTTATGCTATTTTACCTAAGATAATATAGTATGTCCTAAGAGAATGTAGTAGGTCCTATGAGGTACAATATGTTTATGAGAGTTGATGATGAGGAGTAGTTGTGATTACGACTAGTGACCAACTTGTATGTTGATGTAGGGTAGAACCCTAGGAGGGACCTTTTCACACTTGGAGGGGAAAAAGGAGAGAAACAACAAGAACACAAAGAGGTAATCACTCCAACAATTCCCGATTACACATCCACTAGGATAACAACACAAGATCCACAAGTCACGAACACAATCAAAGGAAAGATACAATGGCAAAGTTCATCCCAAATCCAAAGGAAGTGGGGGCTTGAAGGTAGTCTTCTCCCTATGGAGGTCTTGAAATCCTCAAGGATTCTTCCCTCGGGGGTCTTGATCCTCCAAGAGGGAAGGTAAAGGAGCAAAGCTCACAAATATCTCATCTACAACTTTGCTAACCCTAAACATGGTCCTAGGTACGGAATATATAGCCTTGGGGTCGAAGGAGATGAAGAGGAGCTGAAGATGCAATCTCAGCCAGCCATCCTGGGAGGCCCGTGCGCACGGGGTAAGTTGGGCCCGTGCGCAGGGAAACACGAAGAACGCACGGAAGAACATGAGGAAATCACGGGGAGAAACAAGAGAATCACTCAACCGACAAGTATCGATCACACAAGGGCTAGATCACCGAACACATAAGGTAGCACAAGATTCAAAATCAACAAAGGAAAGATACAAAGGTAGCCCTTCTTCTCCGTGAGGAGGTCTTGATTGTCTTCCCTTGAAGGGGTCTTGAATCCGCTTGGGGGATCTTTTCCGAAGAGGTCGTGAGCTCTGAGGAGAAGTAACCAAGTGGATGAGCAAGGCTCTCACACAAAATATGAGCTAAACCAATGCTAAGTCTCAAAGTGAGGAGGAGGAGTCCTATATATAGGCTAGGGGGCGCAGGGATACATGGGCTCAGCCCAACACGCGCGTGCAGGCGCTGGCCGGATGATCCGGGGGTGGGGCCGGATGATCCGGGCTGGTCCAGATGATCCGGGTGGAGGCCCGGATGAGCTGGAGGCGCGGCTGGTGGCGATGCAGGGCCGGATGTCCGGCTGGGGGTCCGAACGTCCGGGCAGGGTACGGATGATCCGGGACGGGGTCCAGATGATCCGGCTTCAGGTGGGAGCTTCGGGTGCCTTCGGGGTGAGTTAGCCGGATTGTCCGGGTCGTGGTCCGGATCGTCCGGGCTCTGTCTGGATTGTCCGGGCCGCCGTCCGGATCGTCCGGCCAGTCTGGGACTTGGCACTTTTCCTCTCCGTCTTCACGCATGTCTTCCGCTTCCGGTTCTCCTTGCTTCCTACCTTCTTCATGGTTAACGCCTTGGTACCTGAGTATGCATAGTGTTTCCGTTTGAGGTAGTAACCATGTCTCATGCGAATCGAAAGGGAGTTGTGAGAGGAGTGATGTCACCTCGGTTTCAAGAGCTCTTGCACGTGCTCGAGTCATAGGTCCAAGTGGTGTTGTAGGGGATGTAGATGCATCCATGGGGATGATCATGGGATGCTCCGCATCATCTCCCCCCCCCCCTTGGGAGAGATCCGACCTCGGATCGAAATCTTCATCACCATGGTAAGGCGAGAGGTCTTTGACGTTGAAGATGTCGCTCACGTTGTACTTGTCGCTTGGTAGGTCGATATTGTAAGCGTTGTTGTTGTAGCGTGCTAACACCTTGAAGGGTCCATCGGTTCGAGGGAGAAGTTTGGACTTGCTTTGTTGGGGAAGAGGTCCTTGCGAAGGTGTAGCCACACGAGATCGCCTATGTTGAAGATCATGGGTTGCTGGTTGATGTTGAGCTTGGTCGCTAGTCGTTGTACTTGGCGCTCGATGGTGTTTCTTGTATCCTCATGCATCTTCTTGATGTAGCTTGCTCGTGCACTCGCATCCATGTTGGTGCACTCTTGTAGAGGAAGAGGTAGAATCTCCAATGGTGACAACGGGTTGAAGCCGTAGACGAGACCTCGAAGGGGGACTTGCCGGTCGTCGAATGTCTTGCACAGTTGTAGTCGTACTCGGGGATGGGTAGACATGCTTCCCACTCCTTGATGTTATTCTTGATCAACACGCGAAGTAGAGTGGAGAGAGTCCGGTTCGTCACCTCCGTTTGGCCATCAGTTTGAGGATGGTATGCGGATGAGAACAAGAGCTTGATTCTGAGCTTGGCGCATAGGGTCTTCCAAAAGTAACTCAAGAACTTGACGTCGCGGTCGGAGATGATTGTCTTTGGTACTCCATGGAGACGCAAGATTTCCCTACAAAAGAGATTTGCAACATGTGAAGCATCGTCTATCTTGTTGCAAGGGATGAAATGTGCCATCTTAGAAAATTGGTCCACAACAACAAAGACGGAATCCTTTCCATTTTGAGTTCTAGGCAAACCAAGTACAAAGTCCATGCTAATGTCTTCCCAAGGTTGATAAGGAATAGGGAGAGGCATGTAAAGACCATGGGATTGAGCTTTAGACTTAGCTTTGCGACATGCAGAGCATCGGGTGGTGAAGCGTGAGACGTCACAGAACATCTTGGGCCGAAAGTTGTTCTTGGAGAGCGTGGCGAATGTCTTGTCGCGTCCGAAATGTCCCATGAGTCTGCCTCCATGAGCCTCTTGCAAAAGGAGCAAACGAAGAGAAGACTCGGGAATGCATAGTTTTTTAGCTCTCATAAGATAGGCATCCTTGATGTAATGTTGTTCCCAAGATGTATGCGTCAAACATTTAGCATAAGTAGTTGCAAAAGATGGATCATTAGCATACAAGTCTTTTATGTGCTCAAAGCCAATAACATTCAACTCAAGTTTAGTGACAAGCGTGCATATGCGTGAAAGTGCATCGGCAACAACATTTTCCTTACCCTTAATGTACTTGATCACATAGGGAAAAGATTCAATAAATTCACTCCATTTGGAATGATGCTTGGTCAACTTAGTTTGACCTTTTAAGTACTTAAGCGTTTCATGATTGGTATGGATGACAAACTCATGAGGTCTAAGATAATGTTCCCAAACATGTAGCACACGCACTAAAGCATACAATTCTTTGTCATAGGTGGGATAATTAAGTTGAGCACCGGAGAGTTTTTCACTAAAATATGCAATGGCTCGTTTGTCTTGCATCAAAACACTGCCAATTCCGGTACCACTTGCATCATAATGAACCTCAAAAGTTTTGTCAAAGTTGGGCAAAGCAAGAATTGGAGCATGAGTAAGCAAAGACTTGAGCTCCTCAAAAGCGGTGGATTGCAAAGATCCCCAAACAAAAGGAGCATTCTTCTTACTCAAGGCATGCAAAGGAGCGGCGATAGTGCTAAAATCTTTCACAAAGCAACGATAAAAACCTGCAAGACCAAGAAAACTACGCACTTGTTGCAAATTGGTGGGTTGGGGCCAAGTTTTAATTACTTCAATTTTAGTTTCATCAAGATGGACACCCTTGGAAGAGACAACGAAACCCAAGAAAACCACTTTGTCAACACCAAATGTGCATTTTTTCATGTTGGCATAAAGACTTTCCTTGCGAAGTGTTTGTAAAACGGCCCTAACATGATCAAGATGCTCTTTCATGGTTTTGCTAAACACAAGAATATCATCAAAGTAAACCACAACAAAGACTCCAATATAAGGTCGAAGTACATAATGCATGAGACGCACGAAAGTACCGGGAGCCTCCGATAAACCCATAGGCATAACTAACCACTCATATAAGCCAAATTTTGTTTTGAAAGCAGTTTTCCATTCATCACCCTCTTGTATGCGGATTTGATAATAGCCACTTTTAAGATCAATTTTCGAGAAAAAGTTGGCTCCACTAAGTTCATCAAGCATATCATCTAAGCGAGGAATGGGATGCCTATAGCGAACGGTGATAGCATTTATAGGTCTACAATCGGAACACAAGCGGAAACTTCCATCGGGTTTAGGCACAAGTATAACCGGAACGGCACAAGGGCTTAAGCTTTCACGTACATGACCATTGTCGATTAGTTGTTGTACTTGCCGTTGAATCTCCTTGGTTTCTTCAGGATTGACACGGTATGGTGCTTTGTTTGGAAGTGGCGCTCCGGGGATGAGGTCGATTCGATGCTCAATGCCTTGTAGAGGAGGTAGACCCGGAGGTAGCTCATCGGGGAGAACATCTTGGAATTCCTGCAAAAGAGATTGAAACACTAAAGGTAGCTCGTGAGAGGTGTTAGTTTTTTGTTCTCCATCCTTGCACACAAGGACAAAGTGCATCACACTCGATGGTTTCTCTCACACTTCTCTCATCTCACTTTTTGTGGCAAATAGTATGAGGTTTTTCTCTCTAGGGGAAGAGGCGCTCAAGTTTGGCTTGTGGCTCTCACTCACTTTTTGGTGGATCTCTTTTTCACTCTTCTCTCTATGGTGGGTGGCTTGCTTGTCGGCTATCACTTGACTAGGAGACATAGGTCGTAGCACATATTCCTTCCCTTTCATCTAGAAGCTATAGTGGTTGGTACGCCCGTTGTGGAAGACACCACGGTCGAATTGCCATGGTCGACCAAGAAGGAGGTGGCAAACAGTCATTGGGACCACATCACACTCCAAAGTGTCCTCATATGCACCTATTTTGAAGGAGACATGATGCTCAACTCGTATAGTGCCGGAGTCACTTAACCATTGAACCTTGTAGGGGTGCGGGTGCTTCCTCTTGACCAATTGAAGCTTGGAGCATAGTTCTTCACTTGCCAAGTTGTGGCAACTACCTCCATCGATGATGACCTTGACGGATCGTCCATTGATGCCGGCCTTAGTGTGGAAGATGTGGCATCTTTGGTCTTTTTCTTGTTGATGTTGAAGAGTCAAGACCTTGGAGACAACAAGAGCGGGGCTCGTATCTTCATCACAAAAGACTTGATCATCTTCATCCTTGTTCATGCGCCGTTGTATGGCCACTTGTTCAAGAGCTTCCATCTCCTCATCACTCATGGAGTCATATGTGCCATCGTCGTTGAGGATCATGGTGCGCTTGTTTGTGCATTCATAGGACTTGTGGCCTCGGCCGCCGCAAGTCAAACACTTGAAGGAGCTCGTCTTGACGGTCTCATCGGTCGGAGTAGATGAAGAAGCACGCGGCTTGAAGTTGCTTGTAGTAGGAGGAAGACGACTTGAACTTGCTGAAGTTTTCTTGTAACTTGACTTGTCGTCGTTGCTTGGAGAAGGCTTAGTTGATGTCGAAGTTGGAGTAGTTGTTGAAGCTTGGTTATTGGAGAAGCCGTAGGTCTTGGATGAGTACTTGGCGTACTTGAGGTCATCTTGTACTTGACATTCCGCCTTTGTAGCTTGATGCACGAGCTCAATGAGGTTGGAGTAGGGTTGGAAGTCGGCGATCTTCTTGATGGGATGATTGAGTCCATTCAAGAATCGTGCCATTGTTTGTTCATCATCCTCCGTGACATTGGCTCGAATCATGGCAATCTCCATTTCCTTGTAGTATTCTTCAACACTCTTTGTTCCTTGCTTGAGGAGTTGTAGCTTCTTGAAGAGATCGCGGTTGTAGTATGTGGGCACAAAACGTGCTCGCATGACATCCTTCATTTGAGCCCAAGTTGTGATTGGAGGTTCACCTCTTGCTTGTGGGCGCTTGATAGAGGCAAAGGTGTCCCGTCTTTCGATGAGATGATGGATTTCGCTTTGGTGGAAGTCGACTTTGACGATCCGACTACGAACGTGCGAGGACGTCGCGCCTTAGCAATCGCTAAACCAACTCCGAGAGGTTATTGACCACGCCGGAGCACGATCAACCTGACCACGAGGGTCTGTTTCCTGCGAGCAAACGAAGAACAAGCAAGAAACTGAGATTGCAATCTGGATATTGCGAATATAAGATGAAAGCTTTATTGATCAAGGTGGGGTTCTGTGACGCCTTTGTCTGGTCGTTGAACACAAACGAAGTACGCGAAGTTGCAGCTATGGCGAACTTTTAATCTAAACAAAACCCAAAGTCTAAACGGCGCCCTAAGGGCTGTATATATGGAGGAAGAGGGGGGGAATTTCGTGGCCCTTGGTGTAGGGGTCCGAAATCAACCCTATCTCTTGTTTCCCCACACATACGGACTCTAAAAATAGCCTATACTTATGTATTTCGAAATTACATGGGCCTGGCCCAATAATAAGGTGACGCAGCACCTATAATAGCCTCTGGACGAAATTTATGAAGTGGCATCTTGTATATTTCGTCCAAGGCTTCATGCACTCTTATGGTGGCTTCAAAGTCCTGAAATCATCACTTGTAACTCCGTTCTGGTTCCCCTTGCGCATGGCATCATCTCCATGCTTGCTCTTGCTCCAATGTCCATCCTTCTCCAAGCTAAGCCCTTCATTTGTAAGCAAAACAAATGTATCCAATTTAGGCAGCATCATATTCTCATGAACATTAGAATCATTACCAAGAAACGAAAGTACCTGATAATTTAATTGGCGTGCGCGAGCTCTAGTAATTGGTCTAGTATATGTAGCAGTAGGGGCTGTGGGTGTAACAATGGTATTGATGTCCTCATCATCCTCCCCTTCTTGAAATGAAGTCGTCCTCGACGAAAGCTCATCTTCCTCACCCAAATAAGGCTTCAAATCTGCAATGTTAAAAGTGGGACTAACCCCAAAATCTGCAGGCAGCTCAAGTTTATATGCATTATCATTTACTTTCTCCAACACCTTAAAGGGACCAGCAGCACGTGGCATTAGCTTTGATTTGCGCAAATCAGGAAATCTATCCTTACGCAAATGTAACCAGACAAGATCTCCAGGTGCAAACACAACATGTTTTATACCCTTATCTCCAGCAAGTTTATATTTAGCATTCATACGCTTAATGTTTTCCTTAGTTAACTCATGCATTTTTAAAATCAATTCAGCACGTTCTTTAGCATCAAAATTAACCTTCTCCGAAGATGGAAGAGGCAACAAATCAATAGGTGCACGAGGAAGGAAACCATACACAACTTCAAAAGGGCACATCTTAGTAGTAGAATGCAATGAACGATTATAAGCAAATTCAATATGAGGCAAGCATTCCTCCCACATTTTCTTATTATTCTTCAAAACAGCCCTAAGCATAGTAGACAATGTTCTATTGACTACTTCAGTTTGTCCATCAGTTTGGGGGTGACAAGTAGTACTAAAAAGCAGTTTAGTCCCCAACTTAGCCCATAAACATCTCCAAAAGTGGCTAAGAAATTTAGTATCACGATCTGAAACAATAGTATTTGGCACACCATGCAAGCGAATAATTTCACGAAAGAACAAATCAGCAACATTAACAACATCATCGCTTTTATGACATGGTATAAAGTGTGCCATTTTCGAGAATCTATCCACGACAACAAATATGCTATCCCTCCCCTTCTTTGTTCGAGGTAAACCTAAAACAAAGTCCATAGATATATCCTCCCAAGGAACACTAGGTACAGGCAAAGGCATATATAAACCATGAGGATTGAGTCGTGACTTAGCTTTTTGACATGTAGTGCAGCGAGCAATAAAACGCTCAACATCCCGTCTCATCTTTGGCCAAAAGAAATGTGTAGCAAGTACGTCCTCCGTCTTCTTCACGCCAAAGTGTCCCATTAATCCTCCCCCATGCGCCTCCTGCAACAGCAAAAGACGAACGGAGCTAGCTGGAATGCATAGCTTGTTAGCACGAAACACAAATCCATCGTTAACGACAAACTTGTTCCACATTCTTCCTTCTTTACAATTCTGCATTACATCTTTAAAATCAGCATCATGCACATATTGATCTTTGATGGTCTCCAAACCAAATATTTTGAAGTCAAGTTGTGAAAGCATAGTATAGCGACGAGACAATGCATCAGCAATAACATTTTCTTTTCCCTTCTTGTGTTTAATGACATAAGGGAAAGTCTCAATAAATTCAACCCATTTAGCATGTCTACGATTCAGTTTAGCTTGACTTTTAATATGTTTCAAAGATTCATGATCAGAATGTATAACAAATTCTTTGGGCCATAAATAATGTTGCCATGTTTCTAAAGTCCGAACAAGAGCATATAATTCTTTATCATAAGTAGAATAATTAAGACTAGGCCCACTCAATTTTTCAGAAAAGTATGCAACAGGTTTGCCATCTTGTAATAACACACCTCCTAATCCAATTCCACTAGCATCACATTCAAGCTCAAAAGTCTTATTAAAATCAGGAAGTTGGAGTAAAGGAGCATGTGTCAACTTATCTTTCAATACCGTGAAGGCTTCTTCCTGTGCGGTACCCCACAGAAAAGGCACATCTTTCTTTGTAAGCTCATTGAGAGGTGCAGCAATGGTGCTGAAATCTCTCACAAAACGCCTATAGAATCCAGCGAGGCCAAGAAAACTCCTCACTTGTGTGACCGTTTTGGGCTGCGGCCAACTCTCAATAGCTTCAATCTTGGCTTTATCAACTTCAATTCCCTGTGGAGTAACAACATAGCCAAGAAAAGATACTCGGTCGGTGCAAAAGGTGCACTTCCCAAGGTTACCAAACAAACGTGCATCACGTAGAGCAATAAAAACAGCACGTAAATGTTCCAAATGTTCTTCCAACGATTTGCTATAAATCAGTATATCATCAAAATAGACTACCACAAATCGTCCAATGAAAGCACGTAAAACTTCGTTCATTAATCTCATGAAAGTACTAGGTGCATTAGTTAACCCAAAAGGCATGACTAACCACTCATATAAACCAAACTTAGTTTTAAATGCTGTTTTCCATTCATCACCCAATTTCATACGAATTTGATGGTATCCACTACGCAAATCAACTTTGGAGAATATTGTAGAGCCACTCAATTCATCAAGCATATCATCTAGCCTAGGAATAGGATGACGATAACGAATAATAATATTATTAATGCCTCTACAATCAACACACATACGTGACGTACCATCCTTTTTAGGCACTAGTATAATAGGAACAGCACAAGGACTAAGAGATTCGCGTATATAACCTTTGTCGAGTGGCTCCTATACTTGACGCATAATCTCCTTCGTCTCCTCTGGATTGGTACGGTATGGTGCACGGTTGGGTAGCGATGCACCAGGAATTAAGTCAATTTGATGCTCAATCCCTCGAATGGGTGGTAATCCCGGTGGCACGTCTTGTGGAAAGACGTCAGCGAACTCCTGCATTATGTTAGTGACAGCAGGGGGCAAAGAGGAAGGCACGTCCTTGAACGAAAATAATGCCTCTTTGCACACAAAAGCATAGCAAACAGATTTGCTGAAATCTAGCTCATCAATATCAGATTTGGTGGCAAATAAACATGCACTTTTCAATTTAATTTCAGAAGCAACACTAGATGGTTTATTGTTAGGCTTCATTTGTTGCTCAAATTCTTTTGCCACAATCTGATTTTCACTCTTATTCTTCTCCTGTTTTGCTTTATTAGCTCTATTAATATCATCTTTCAAAATAGAATCAGGAGTCATAGGAAGCCAAGTAATATTTTTATCCTTATGAACAAGAGTATAATGATTGTTTCTACCATGGTGTACAACATTTTTATCAAATTGCCATGGTCTACCAAGTAATAAGGAACATGCTTGCATAGGTACCACATCACAATCAACATAATCAGCATATGTAGAGATACTAAAATGCACACGAACAGTACGTGTTACCTTAACCTTGCCGCTGTTGTTGAACCATTGGATGTAGTAAGGATGTGGATGTGGTCTTGTGGTGAGAGATAGCTTCTCCACCATCTCCATGCTAGCCAAGTTGTTGCAACTCCCTCCATCTATGATCACGCGAACAGAACGTTCCTTCACAACTCCCTTTGTATGGAACAAATTATGCCTCTGATTTTGCTCAGCTTGTGTAACCTGCACACTCAAAACACGTTGAGCAACTAAACATTCATACCTGTCAGCATCTTCAGGAGCCATGTATTGCGTCTCATGATCAGAATCTTCTCCACCGTGTTCGTCACGTGTAATAAGAGCCAAAGTCTCCTCATCATAGTCACTAGCGGACTCATACCCACCATCCTCAGTAACAATCATCACACGCTTAGAGGGGCATTCTCTCGCATAATGACCTCCACCCTTGCAACGTCGACAAATAATATCATGTGTTTGCCCTGTTGATGCCATGGATGAAGAAGAGCTCTTTGCAGGCCCAGAAGATGTGCTCTTGGCAGATAGTGGTGATTGTGCCTGCTTTATTGTATTACGGTTGGAGGGGGCAGCCGACGGAGGCGCCGGTGTAGCAGAACGTGTGGAAGTAGATGATGCACGTGGTGTCCATGATGAAGGTCGACCTGCAGAAAAGTTAGTCCGCGCCAATGCCTGTCGATCCTGCACTTCACGTTCAGCTTTACAAGCAAGATGGAATAAACGAGTGATATTAGTATACTCCTTATAATCTAGAATGGTCTGAATCCCTCTATTTAATCCACCCAGAAAACGTGCAAGCATAGCTTCATTCTCCTCAACAATACCACATCTAATCATGCCAGTTTGTAATTCCTGATAATATTCTTCTACAGAATTTTTTCCTTGTCTTAAGCGCTGTAATTTTTGAAGCAATTCACGTTGATAATATGGTGGAACCCAACGAGTACGCATAGCAGTTTTCAAAGCAGCCCAAGTAGCGGGAATAGGATATAATCTACAATGTTCAGACCACCATACACATGCAAAACTAGTGAAAGCACAAACAGCAGCAGCAACCCGTCTCTCCTCGGGATATTGTAAACATGTAAAACGTTGTTCAGTTTCTAACTCCCAAGTAAGATATATATCAGGAACATATCTACCCTCAAATGGTGGAATATTCAATTTCAGTTTAGGAATATGGACATCATCTCGTACCTGAGGTGGTGGTGCAGGCCTACCATTACGAATATATACCTGAGGTCGACCTGGTGGTGGTGGTGCTGGTGGCTGCACGTAGTGCTGATTTTGATCAACCTCATCCTCATAATCGCCCGCATACTCATCATCCTCCTGGGTACCACCAGCAGCAGTAGCAGGGGCCAAAGAAGCATCAACAACATGAACAGCAGCACCAGAAGTTTGGCCATCCTCATTAGGAACACGCCTCGCTCGTCCATACTGATTCGAAAGGATGCGTTGTTGTTGTTGTTGTTGTTGTTGGAGAGGTGCGTTAGGTGCAGCGGGTGGTGGTGGTGGAAGACGCGCGAGCAATTCAGTAAATTTGTTATCAAGCTTTGTTTCGAACGTCTTCTCCATGCCATCTATCTTCTCCATGGCCTCTTCAAATCTGTTTAGCACATCTTGCACCTGTCCACTCATCATTTGCTGAAACTTATCATGAAGCTCCTTGTTCGATAAATTCTCCCAGTCAGTCACGTCGGCTTGTGATCCTGGCATGGTTAGCAGCAATAGAAACACACAAGAATATGATCCTACAGACTACGAACAAGTGGTGGTGGTGGGTGTCACAAATCCGTCAAGCAAAACTCAAATTCTTACCAGTTCTTACCCAGCAGCAGGCGGTGATCGGCAACCGTTGTAGTCAAAAAAACTCTCAAAGCTTGGATAGAGCGAGTACCAGGGAGAGTCAAACGCACGACGTAGATGTATGTGGAGCTGGGAAGGCTTATAATATGGTAGCAAAAAGGATCAGCAATAATCAATTCAGAGATGCAAAGTTGAATAAACGCTCAACGACGGTACTGTGCTGGTCCTAGGCTAGACCGTGCTAGAGACGCGAGCCTAGAACACTAACAAAATCACGGCGCTGCACGTAAACAAGGGAAAAGCACACTCTGGATTTTTTTTCGCTCTTTTTTTTGCGCTCTTTTTTTTTGCGCTGCTCTTTTTTTTTTTTGCGAAAAATCACTATAATGGCGAGTGTCTCAAAACTCTTCCTAGGTCAAACTGACAGGATGGGCACGAAATTTTTTCGAGCAATTTTTTTTTTCGTTTTTTCGACTGCCCGGACCCAAAAACTGGAAACGGGTCAAAAAAAACTTCCTATAATGGCACCTGTCTCAAAACACTCAGAAACACCTAAAAATAGGATAGCCAGAAAATTTTTCGAAAAATGCGTTTTCGAAAAATTTTGGGCCTAAACGGAGCGTGGTTTCCAGACTCTCTTTTTTTTTTTCCGAAACCTACTCCGGCAAGGAAACACGAATCGGAAACTAGATGGATCCCGAAAACAAACCTAATAAGCAAGGAACTCGGATTGGTGGTGGATATATGGTGGTGGTATATGGCAGCGGTGGTGGTAGCGGTGGTAGTATATGGATATGGATCGGTGGTGGTATATGGACACGGATTGGTGGTGGTATATGGATACGGCTTCGGAGCGGTGGTGGTAGATGGCAGGGGCGATGATGATGGTGCAGCGGCGGCGTGACAACTTATGACCAGAACTCGAAACTCTAAAAGACTAGACTCTAAGACCAGCAACTAGACCGACGATGCAACCGCAAATTCAACAAAGCAAAACCCTAAAAAGATTATGCAAAGGCTCAGATTGGTTCGGCTATGATGAACTAACCCTAATTTTTTTTTTGTGGCTTTTGCGTGGACTATAGGTATGAAGAACAGACTCGATCTAAACTACGAAAAACTGGAAAATCTCACCGAGCAACCTGGAAATCTGATACCACTTGATAGAGGCAAAGGTGTCCCGTCTTTCGATGAGATGATGGATTTCGCTTTGGTGGAAGTCGACTTTGACGATCCGACTACGAACGTGCGAGGACGTCGCGCCTTAGCAATCGCTAAACCAACTCCGAGAGGTTATTGACCACGCCGGAGCACGATCAACCTGACCACGAGGGTCTGTTTCCTGCGAGCAAACGAAGAACAAGCAAGAAACTGAGATTGCAATCTGGATATTGCGAATATAAGACGAAAGCTTTATTGATCAAGGTGGGGTTCTGTGACGCCTTTGTCTGGTCGTTGAACACAAACGAAGTACGCGAAGTTGCAGCTATGGCGAACTTTTAATCTAAACAAAACCCAAAGTCTAAACGGCGCCCTAAGGGCTGTATATATGGAGGAAGAGGGGGGGAATTTCGTGGCCCCTGGTGGAGGGGTCCGAAATCAACCCTATCTCTTGTTTCCCCACACATACGGACTCTAAAAATAGCCTATACTTATGTATTTCGAAATTACATGGGCCTGGCCCAATAATAAGGTGACGCAGCACCTATAATAGCCTCTGGACGAAATTTATGAAGTGGCATCTTGTATATTTCGTCCAAGGCTTCATGCACTCTTATGGTGGCTTCAAAGTCCTGAAATCATCACTTGTAACTCCGTTCTGGTTCCCCTTGCGCATGGCATCATCTCCATGCTTGCTCTTGCTCCAATGTCCATCCTTCTCCAAGCTAGGCCCTTCATTTGTAAGCAAAACAAATGTATCCAATTTAGGCAGCATCATATTCTCATGAACATTAGAATCATTACCAAGAAACGAAAGTACCTGATAATTTAATTGGCGTGCGCGAGCTCTAGTAATTGGTCCAGTATATGTAGCAGTAGGGGCTGTGGGTGTAACAATGGTATTGATGTCCTCATCAGCGCTCAAGGATTTGTTCCCACCATATGAGCACATAGTCTTGGAACTCAAGTGATGCCATAGCGATCTTCTTCTCTTCCTCATAGTTGTGCAAACGAAAGATTTTGTCAACCTTCAATGCCCATGAGAGGTATTCTTCGGGATCATTGCTTCCATTGAACTTGGGCATTGTGAATTTGAGCTTGCCATAGTGTTGCTCTTCATTGTGTTGTTGGCGATGGTGATGATGACGCCCTTGACGAGGAGGGTAATCATCCTCATGTTGCTCTTTGCTTGGAGGAAGTCTATGATCAACTTGCTCTTGTTGAACTTGAGGTTGAGGTGGAGCTTGACGAGCTTGTGGAGGATGATAGAGGCTAAGGTGTCCCGTCTTTCGATGAGATGATGGAAATCGCTTTGGTGGAAGTCGACTTTGACAATCCGACTACGAACGTGCGAGGACGTCGCGCCTTAGCAATCGCTAAACCAACTCCGAGAGGTTATTGACCACGCCGGAGCACGATCAACCTGACCACGAGGGTCTGTTTCCTGCGAGCAAATGAAGAACAAGCAAGAAACTAAGATTGCAATCTGGATATTGCGAATATAAGATGAAAGCTTTATTGATCAAGGTGGGGTTCTGTGACGCCTTTGTCTAGTCGTTGAACACAAACGAAGTACGCGAAGTTGCAGCTATGGCAACTTTTAATCTAAACAAAACCCAAAGTCTAAACGGTGCCCTAAGGGCTGTATATATGGAGGAAGAGAGGGGGAATTTCGTGGCCCTTGGTGGAGGGGTCCGAAATCAACCCTATCTCTTGTTTCCCCACACATACGGACTCTAAAAATAGCCTATACTTATGTATTTCGAAATTACATGGGCCTGGCCCAATAAAAAGGTGACGCAGCACCTATAATAGCCTCTGGACGAAATTTATGAAGTGGCATCTTGTATATTTCGTCCAAGGCTTCATGCACTCTTATGGTGGCTTCAAAGTCCTGAAATCATCACTTGTAACTCCGTTCTGGTTCCCCTTGCGCATGGCATCATCTCCATGCTTGCTCTTGCTCCAATGTCCATCCTTCTCCAAGCTAGGCCCTTCATTTGTAAGCAAAACAAATGTATCCAATTTAGGCAGCATCATATTCTGATGAACATTAGAATCATTACCAAGAAACGAAAGTACCTGATAATTTAATTGGCGTGCGCGAGCTCTAGTAATTGGTCCAGTATATGTAGCAGTAGGGGCTGTGGGTGTAACAATGGTATTGATGTCCTCATCATCCTCCCCTTCTTGAAATGAAGTCGTCCTCGACGGAAGCTCATTTTCCTCACCCAAATAAGGCTTCAAATCTGCAATGTTAAAAGTGGGACTAACCCCAAAATCTGCAGGCAGCTCAAGTTTATATGCATTATCATTTATTTTCTCTAACACCTTAAAGGGACCATCAGCACGTGGCATTAGCTTTGATTTGCGCAAATTAGGAAATCTATCTTTACGCAAATGTAACCAAACAAGATCTCCAGGTGCAAACACAACATGTTTTCTACCCTTATCTCCAGCAAGTTTATATTTAGCATTCATACGCTCAATGTTTTCCTTAGTTAACTCATGCATTTTTAAAATCAATTCAGAACGTTCTTTATTATCAAAATTAACCTTCTCCGAAGATGGAAGAGGCAACAAATCAATAGGTGCACGAGGTAGGAAACCATACACAATTTCAAAAGGGCACATCTTAGTAGTAGAATGCAATGAACGATTATAAGCAAATTCAATATGAGGCAAGCATTCTTCCCACATTTTCTTATTATTCTTCAAAACAGCCCTAAGCATAGTAGACAATGTTCTATTGACTACTTCAGTTTGTCCATCAGTTTGGGGGTGACAAGTAGTACTAAATAGCAGTTTAGTCCCCAACTTAGCCCATAAACATCTCCAAAAGTGGCTAAGAAATTTAGTATCACGATCTGAAACAATAGTATTTGGCACACCATGCAAGCGAATAATTTCACGAAAGAACAAATCAGCAACATTAACAACATCATCGCTTTTATGACATGGTATAAAGTGTGCCATTTTCGAGAATCTATCCACGACAACAAATATGCTATCCCTCCCCTTCTTTGTTCGAGGTAAACCTAAAACAAAGTCCATAGATATATCCTCCCAAGGAACACTAGGTACAGGCAAAGGCATATATAAACCATGAGGATTGAGTCGTGACTTAGCTTTTTGACATGTAGTGCAGCGAGCAACAAAACGCTCAACATCCCGTCTCATCTTTGGCCAAAAGAAATGTGTAGCAAGTACGTCCTCCGTCTTCTTCACGCCAAAGTGTCCCATTAATCCTCCCCCATGCGCCTCCTGCAACAGCAAAAGACGAACGGAGCTAGCTGGAATGCATAGCTTGTTAGCACGAAACATAAATCCATCGTTAACGACAAACTTGTTCCACATTCTTCCTTCTTTACAATTCTGCATTACATCTTTAAAATCAGCATCATGCACATATTGATCTTTGATGGTCTCCAAACCAAATATTTTGAAGTCAAGTTGTGAAAGCATAGTATAGCGACGAGACAATGCATCAGCAATAACATTTTCTTTTCCCTTCTTGTGTTTAATGACATAAGGGAAAGTCTCAATGAATTCAACCCATTTAGCATGTCTACGATTCAGTTTAGCTTGACTTTTAATATGTTTCAAAGATTCATGATCAGAATGTATAACAAATTCTTTGGGCCATAAATAATGTTGCCATGTTTCTAAAGTCCGAACAAGAGCATATAATTCTTTATCATAAGTAGAATAATTCAGACTAGGCCCACTCAATTTTTCAGAAAAGTATGCAACAGGTTTGCCATCTTGTAATAACACACCTCCTAATCCAATTCCACTAGCATCACATTCAAGCTCAAAAGTCTTATTAAAATCAGGAAGTTGGAGTAAAGGAGCATGTGTCAACTTATCTTTCAATACCGAGAAGGCTTCTTCCTGTGCGGTACCCCACAGAAAAGGCACATCTTTCTTTGTAAGCTCATTGAGAGGTGCAGCAATGGTGCTGAAATCTCTCACAAAACGCCTATAGAATCCAGCGAGGCCAAGGAAACTCCTCACTTGTGTGACCGTTTTGGGCTGTGGCCAACTCTCAATAGCTTCAATTTTGGCTTTATCAACTTCAATTCCCTGTGGAGTAACAACATAGCCAAGAAAAGATACTCGGTCGGTGCAAAAGGTGCACTTTCCAAGGTTACCAAACAAACGTGCATCACGTAGAGCAATAAAAACAGCACGTAAATGTTCCAAATGTTCCTCCAAAGATTTGCTATAAATCAATATGTCATCAAAGTAAACTACCACAAATCGTCCAATGAAAGCACGTAAAACTTCGTTCATTAACCTCATGAAAGTACTAGGTGCATTAGTTAACCCAAAAGGCATGACTAACCACTCATATAATCCAAACTTAGTTTTAAATGCTGTTTTCCATTCATCTCCCAATTTCATACGAATTTGATGGTATCCACTACGCAAATCAACTTTGGAGAATATTGTAGAGCCACTCAATTCATCAAGCATATCATCTAGCCTAGGAATAGGATGACGATAACGAATAGTAATATTATTAATGCCTCTACAATCAACGCACATACGCGACGTACCATCCTTTTTCGGCACTAAAATGATAGGAACAGCACAAGGACTAAGGGATTCGCGTATATAACCTTTGTCGAGCAGTTCTTGTACTTGACGCATAATCTCCTTCGTCTCCTCTGGATTGGTACGGTATGGTGCACGGTTGGGTAATGATGCACCGGGAATTAAGTCAATTTGATGCTCAATCCCGCGAATAGGTGGTAATCCCGGTGGCACGTCTTGTGGAAAGACGTCAGCGAACTCCTGCAAAATGTTAGTGACAGCAGGAGGCAAAGAGGAAGGCACGTCCTCGAATGAAAATAATGCCTCTTTGCACACAAAAGCATAGCAAACAAATTTGCTAAAATCTAGATCATCAATATCAGATTTGGTGGCAAGTAAACATGCACTGTTCAATTTAATTTCAGAAGCAACACTAGATTGTTTATTATTATTAGGCTGCATTTGTTGCTCAAATTCTTTTGCCACAATCTGATTTTCACTCTTAGTTTTCTCCTGTTTTGCTTTATTAGCTCTATTAAGATCATCTTTCAAAATGGAATCAGGAGTCATAGGAAGCAAAGTAATATTTTTATCCTTATGAGGTGGTGGTGGGTGTCACAAATCCGTCAAGCAAATCTCAAATTCTTACCAGTTCTTACCCAGCAGCAGGCGGTGATCGGCAACCGTTGTAGTCAAAAACTCTCAAAGCTTGGATAGAGCGATTACCAGGGAGAGTCAAACGCACGACGTAGATGTATGTGGAGCTGGGAAGGCTTATAATATGGTAGCAAAAAGGGTCAGCAATAATCAATTCAGAGATGCAAAGTTGAATAAACGCTCAACGACGGTACTGTGCTGGTCCTAGGCTAGACTGTGCTAGAGACGCGAGCCTAGAACACTAACAAAATCACGGCGCTGCACGTAAACAAGGGAAAAGCACACTCTGGTTTTTTTTTTCGCTCTTTTTTTTTTGCGCTGCTCTTTTTTTTTTTGCGCTGCTCTTTTTTTTTTGCGCTGCTTTTTTTTTTGCGAAAAATCACTATAATGGCGAGTGTCTCAAAACGCTTCCTAGGTCAAACTGACAGGATGGGCACGAAATTTTTTCGACCAATTTTTTTTTTCGTTTTTTCGACTGCCCGGACCCAAAAACTGGAAACGGGTCAAAAAAAACTTCCTATAATGGCACCTGTCTCAAAACACTCAAAAACACCTAAAAATAAGATAGCCAGAAATTTTTTCGAAAAATGCGTTTTCGAAAAAATTTGGGCCTAAACGGAGCGTGGTTTTTTTTTTTCCGAAACCTACTCCGGCAAGGAAACACGAATCGGAAACTAGATGGATCCCGAAAACAAACCTTAGAAGCAAGGAACTCGGATTGGTGGTGGGAATATGGTTGTGGTATATGGCAGCGGTGGTGGTAGCGGTGGTAGTATATGGATATGGATCGGTGGTGGTATATGGACACGGATTGGTGGTGGTATATGGATACGGATTCGGAGTGGTGGTGGTAGATGGCAGGGGCGATGATGATGATGCGGCGGCGGCGTGACAACTTATGACCAGAACTCGAAACTCTAAAAGACTAGACTCTAAGACCAGCAACTAGACCGACGATGCAACCGCAAATTCAACAAAGCAAAACCCTAAAAAGATTATGCAAAGGCTCAGATTGGTTCGGATATGATGAACTAACCCTAATTTTTTTTGTGGCTTTTTCGTGGACTATAGGTATGAAGAACAGACTCGATCGAAACTACGAAAAACTGGAAAATCTCACCGAGCAACCTGGAAATCTGATACCACTTGATAGAGGCTAAGGTGTCCCGTCTTTCGATGAGATGATGGAAATCGCTTTGGTGGAAGTCGACTTTGACGATCCGACTACGAACGTGCGAGGACGTCGCGCCTTAGCAATCGCTAAACCAACTCCGAGAGGTTATTGACCACGCCGGAGCACGATCAACCTGACCACGAGGGTCTGTTTCCTGCGAGCAAACGAAGAACAAGCAAGAAACTAAGATTGCAATCTGGATATTGCGAATATAAGATGAAAACTTTATTGATCAAGGTGGGGTTCTGTGACGCCTTTGTCTGGTCGTTGAACACAAACGAAGTACGCGAAGTTGCAGCTATGGAAACTTTTAATCTAAACAAAACCCAAAGTCTAAACGGTGCCATATATGGAGGAAGAGAGGGGGAATTTCGTGGCCCTTGGTGGAGGGGTCCGAAATCAACCCTATCTCTTGTTTCCCCACACATACGGACTCTAAAAATAGCCTATACTTATGTATTTCGAAATTACATGGGCCTGGCCCAATAAAAAGGTGACGCAACACCTATAATTGCCTCTGGACGAAATTTATGAAGTGGAATCTTGTATATTTCGTCCAAGGCTTCATGCACTCTTATGGTGGCTTCAAAGTCCTGAAATCATCACTTGTAACTCCGTTCTGGTTCCCCTTGCGCATGGCATCATCTCCATGCTTGCTCTTGCTCCAATGTCCATCCTTCTCCAAGCTAGGCCCTTCATTTGTAAGCAAAACAAATGTATCCAATTTAGGCAGCATCATATTCTCATGAACATTAGAATCATTACCAAGAAACGAAAGTACCTGATAATTTAATTGGCGTGCGCGAGCTCTAGTAATTGGTCCAGTATATGTAGCAGTAGGGGCTGTGGGTGTAACAATGGTATTGATGTCCTCATCAGAGGAGCTTGTGGAGCTTGGCCTTGCACACGTGGTTGGTAGTTCCTCTCTTGGATTTCTTCTCGAAGGGCTTCCTCTTGATTGCGCCGTTCGCGATTGCGGTTGGTGATAGCTCGACTTGATTCTTGAAGGGCACGTTCCGCCTCAAGAGCTTGTGCTTCTCGTTGTTGTCGTTGTTGTTGTTGCTCTTGGTGTAGACGCGCTCGTTCTTCTTCTTCTTGGCAACGAAGACGTTGTCGTTCTTGAGCTTGGGCAAAAGCGACTTGATTTGATTGAGGACGAGGGACTTGCTCATCGGCTTGCTCTTGTGAATGCTTGACGTGTAGCGGGTTGCGATATGCATGACGGTCTTGACCCGCGGCTCATCGAAGAGTGTTCGATGACGGTGTACTTGAGCCGGAGAAGGAGTCATCGGAGTGTCGACTTGAGTGGCTCCGTCTTGAGTATGACGATGTTGAAGGAGGACGGTTCACCAACAAAGCGCGGATTTCGTCCATTCTTGCATCATTCTCTTGATTGTGTGCGTCGAGCTTGTTGTCGAAGTATTCTCGTGTACGTTGCTCGGAGAGTCGCAAGTCGGTGGCGAGGTTGTCGATGTGGTCGTTCATTGCTTGTTGCTCTTGATGCAACGCTCATTGTGCACCAAAGAGGTGGCTCTTGGTGACATATGATGACATGTCATCGTCTAGCTCGATGAAGAGTGGGTTGGTAGAAGTACTTGGCCTATCCATCATTCCAAGCAAAAATGTGAGTGGTAGAAGGAGAAGAACTTATACCAATGTATCTTTGACCGATGTTGATGATGAATCAAGTTCGTTCAAATGCGGACAATGAAATAGCACTATTGGTACCAATTCTTGTCGGTTCTCACACCTACACAAGTAAAAGCTTATGGCGGAGCTTGGTTAGGATGGTGGCACAAAATTGATTGCAATCGTTAGTTTGACTCAAAGATGTTGAAAAAGATTCGCAAATTCGCAAATGCAACAAGTAGACCAAGCAAGTGGGGGTACACAGAAACACACACGCAAATAGATAAATGGGATTGTGCAAACCAAAAGGGAGCCAAAATGTGGAATCCACGAAAATGCTCTTGTTGCACAATACTAGAGAGACGCTAGCACGATTGCACAATAGGCGGATACGGAGCTTGTGCACAACCTACTAGGCAAAAATGCAACGATATCTATCCCAAGTATGCTATATGTATGGTATTTCGGTGCTATGATCCAAGATGATCTTATATGACAATCTTAATGTAGTATGATGCTATGGTTCTTGCTTATAAGCTCTTTGCTTATCTTTCCTCTTTGCTTAAAAGCTTGGTTGGCTCTTTCACTTTTGAGCTCTTTTCTCATGCAATACTTCACGAACCAAGATAGCAATTTTGTATGTTCTGACAACTTTGTGACACACAAGTTGATTCCAAGATTTGCACCACGGTTGTATGGTATGTATGCTATGGAGTATGATCACTAATGTGCACAAGTCACGTTGCCGGCAATACTCAATGGCTAGTCTCGATGGGTAAGCTACGCAAAAGATGGGGTTTGGTGGTTATCAATGCAATTGCAAGGTATGACAAAGATGTCGTCGAAGTTACCGTCCGTAGCGAAGATGACTAGTCGACGAAGATGAGCGTTGGTGATGTTGTTGTCGCACCATACCTAGATAGCCGAAACACAATAGGACACGGGAAATCACAACTCAAATTCTCAAACCCAAAGTCGTATGGTGGTACAGAGGTTGTGTCGTGGGGTTTTGGCAGGTGGAAGTGGTGGTGGTTGAAGTGGGGAAGTACGTCGGCGTAGGTGGTGGTGGTGGAGAACTGCAAAAATGCAGTTTCGGCAGAGGAAGCCGGATGATCGGGGTCAGGAACCAGATGATCCGGGCGTGTCCGGATGATTCGGGTCAGGGTCCGGATGATCCGGGCAGGTCAATCGCGGTCGGGAACTGCTCGGGATGAACTCGAAAACGGCGAGAATTTCGACGAATCCGCGGATTTTGGATGGTTTTCGAGGGGTAGAAGGTGGGGAAAAGCAAGATCCACGAGTTACACACCGAATCCACGGATCAAAATCAACAAATCATAATCAAAACCAACAAATCACAAAAAAATTTGGGGCTATTTTTGGTGGGGATTTTCGGATTTAGGACGAAAGCAACAAAATCAAGCTAGAAAACACGGGGTAGGGGCTCCAAAAACGTGATCAACGTGGCTCATGATACCAAGATTATGTAGGGTGGAACCCTAGGGGCCGATCTTTCACGTTTGGAGAGGATCCTACGGGGGAAACACGAAGAACGCGCGGAAGAACACGAGGAAATCACGGGGAGAAACAAGAGAATCACTCAACCGACAAGTATCAATCACACAAGGGCTAGATCACCGAACACATAAGGTAGTGCAAGATTCAAAATCAACAAAGGAAAGATACAAAGGTAGCCGTTCTTCTCTGTGAGGAGGTATTTATTGTCTTCCCTTGAAGGGGTCTTGAATCCGCTTGGGGGATCTTCTCCGAAGAGGTCGTGAGCTCCGAGGAGAAGTAACCAAGTGGATGAGCAAGGCTCTCACACAAAATATAAGCTAAACCAATGCTAAGTCTCAAAGTGAGGAGGAGGAGTCCTATATATAGGCTAGGGGGCGAAGGGGTACATGGGCTCATCCCAACACGCGCGCGCAGGCGCTGGCCGGATGATCCGGGGGTGGGGCCGGATGATCCGGGTGGAGGCCCGGATGAGCTGGAGGCGCGGATGGCAGCGGTGCAGGGCCGGATGTCCGGCTGGGGGTCCGGACATCCGGGTAGGGTCCGGATGATCCGGGACGGGGTCCGGATGATCCGGCTTCAGGTGGGAGCTTCGGGTGCCTTTGGGGTGAGTTAGTCGGATCGTCCGGGTCGTGGTCCGGATCGTCCGGGCTCTGTCCGGATCGTCCGGGCCGCCGTCCGGATCGTCCGGTCAGTCTGGGACTTGGCACTTTTCCTCTCCATCTTCACGCTTGTCTTTCGCTTCCGGTTCTCCTTGTTTCCTAGCTTCTTCATGGTTAACTCCTTGGTACCTGAGTATGCATAGCGTTTCCGTTTGAGGTAGTAACCATGTCTCATGTGAATCGAAGGGGAGTTGTGAGAGGAGTGATGTCACCTCGGTTTCAAGAGCTCTTGCACGTGATCGAGTCATAGGTCCAAGTGGTGTTGTAGGGGATGTAGATGCGTCCATGGGGATGATCATGGGATGCTCTACATCAGGGAGGAACATGAGCTAAGCTCTATGATTTGTGTCTATTCTTAGCTATCTCTCTAAATGAGCTAGGTGGGGGGACTTATAGTCTAGGGGCGAAATAGGAGGGGGAGAGGCTTACAAGGGCAAAGCCCCAACTTGCACACAGGCATATTCGGAGTCGTCCGGGCACCCGGGGCAAAGGGGCCGGGCACCAAGACCGGTCATAGACCGGGGTTGTATGTGGCTCGGGCACCCGGGGCGCGAGGGGCCGGGCACCCGGACTAGGCCGCAGCCGTTTGTAACATCACAAATTTTCAATTTGAAATGTTATACAAATAGATCATTATTGCATATCATATTTTAATGCATTTTGCATTGATCCTGGAAATTCTACGCAACTCAAGGACCCACGGAGAGAGTTGGGGATTTCGTTATTTTCACATTTGAGTTTTCTCAAATTTTGAAAATAGGATCATTTGATTTTATTTATTTTATCTTCAATTATTTCAATTATATAATTATGAGAGAGGGAATAAAATGACTTTCCCAAAATAAAGAAATAATGAGGATTTAATAAAAAATCAAATAAGATTTATTTTTGGTGTTTTGCTATTTTATTTGAATTTAGGAAAAATTGCATGATTTTAAAAAATGCATTTTAGAACCAAAAAAATGTTCATCTTGTTATAAATATTTTATTTGGAAGATGAAAATTTATTTTGGTATTTACAGATTTTTATTTATTTTCCCAGATTTTTTTTTCTGTTCAGCGAAATTATTTAAAAAAACACGCCCGCGCCGACTGGGCCGAAGCCCAGCCAGGCCGGCCTGCCCCGCGCCGCCGCCGTTTGCCCCTTCCCTAAGCCGTCGTACCCCTTCCTCCTTTAAATACCCAGCCCGGGGCCCCCTTGGGTGATAGAGGCAAAGGTGTCCCGATCTTTCGATGAGATGATAACTATCGATTTGGTGGAGACGACTTTGACGATCCGACTACAAACGTGCACGACGTTGCGCCTTAGCAATCGCTAAACCAACTCTGAGAGGTTATTGACCACGCCGGAGCACAATCAACCTGACCACGAAGGTCTATTCCTGCAAGCAATCGAAGAACAAGCAAGAATATGATAAAAGCAATCTGAATATTGCGAGTATATATGAAGTATTGATAAAGGTGGGGATCCGTAAGCGGTCTTGGTCTGGTCGTTGGACACAAACGAAGTACACGAAGTTGCAATGGCTAACTTTTAACTAAACAAATCCCAAGGAAAAGCTACTAGATGGATCTACTTATATAGGAGCAAGGGGTGGCGGCCAAGGAGGTGGGAGGACGTCCCAAGGCAGCCTAAAACTAAATCTAGGTCGTACAAGGCCAATGGGCCCAAGTGGAGGTGATGTAACACCTTTGGACTTGTAGTTTGACTCGGATTCTGCTGCAGCATCAGATTGTTTTGTCCACAACTCAACGCTCCGGATGAATTTGAAGGTGATTCCAATTGGGTTGGAAAGTGCACGAAATCTAGTTTCCAACAAAAAAAGAATCACCCAATTCGGAGTCCGTATGAAAAACTTGTGTGCGTTTTGAGTCAGGTACGTCTGTGCAGTCCGAATCTGAATCCAGAACGTGAGAGACTTGGACTCTATCTTCTCTTGGGCCAAAAGTGACGTGAGAGAACTTTTTGGACAGCAAATAAACATCTCTTTCTTCCTTATCTTCATATGTGGATTGTACAAATGTCCCATACACCTGCAATTAGACAAAACACAAAAGTGTGTGAAGTATTTTTGTTCTGGATAACATAAATAGATTATTGAATAGTTTGCACTAGAAATCACCTGACAAATATGCATATATGCAATATTTTTGGTCATATCCAAGGTAGTCATGTCCTCATCATTGGGACCCCAAGCCGCAGCCGCCGCTGCCGCACTTCCCGCCGCCGGAGCCGCCGCCTCGTGCCGCCGCCACCGTCGCCTGCAACCACTGCCGCCGCCACCGCACCACCCCACCCCGCCGCCGGAGCCCCGCCGCCCCTCGCCAGCCCCCGCCGGAGTCGCCCCGCCCCGCCGGAGGACCTCGCCGGAGGTACCGCCCGAGCCGCCGCCGACGCCGTTTTTTTTTGAAAAAAAACAACTTCGGTTTTTTTAAGAAAACCCTAGATTTTTTTTATTTTATTAGATCGGTTTTTTTTGGTTTATTTATTTAGCGAGCGTTCGCTCGTTCGTTCGTTTTAACGGACGCATCCGTCGTTTAGATCCAGATAACGACCATTCGTTCGTTAACCTGTTCGTCGTTTTTCTTTTTCTCGGATTTATTCCGTGATTTTTCTAATCGCGATTTCTGATCCGATTTTCGTTTTAGTTTATATTTTCGCTCGGTTATCGAAATCAGGCGATTCAAGCGCCTAGAGTTTGAAGTACATTTTCACGCAGAAGGAGTTGAATCTCAGGCAACGGAGATGGTTGGAACTTATCAAGGATTATGATATGAGATTGCAGTATCACCCTGGAAAGGCTAACGTAGTAGCCGACGCGTTGAGCCGTAAGAGCCATGTCAATACACTCATGACCGCAGGACTGCCAAAGGAGTTATCCGAGGACCTTTGCGAACTATGTTTGGAGATAGTTCCGAGAGGCTATCTAGCAACCTTGTAAATTCAGTCGACTTTGATGGAAGATCAGAGAAGCTCAGAAGACCGACAAGGAAATTGCTGAGATAAAGGAGAAGTTGAGCAAAGGAAAAGCCAAGGGATTTCGTGAGGATGAGCATGATACCTTGTGGTTTGAAGACCGCGTTTATGTGCCCAATGACCCCGAGATCAGGAAGTTGATTTTGCAAGAGGCCCATGATTCGCAGTATTCGATTCACCCAGGTAATACCAAGATGTACTTGGATTTGAAAGAGACTTTCTGGTGGACCGGAATGAAGAAAGATATTGCGAAGTATGTAGCAGTTTGTGATGTATGTCAGAGAGTAAAGGCAGAGCATCAGAAGCCAGCAGGATTGTTGCAACCATTGCCGATACCCGAATGGAAGTGGAATAAGCTAGGCATGGATTTTATCACAGGATTGCCCAGGACTCATTCAGGCTATGACTCGATTTGGGTTGTAGTCGATCGTTTGACGAAAGTAGCCCATTTCATTCCAGTGAAGACAACTTACACCAGTGCTAAGTTAGCCAAGATATACATGACCCGGATCGTATGTCTACATGGAGTTCCAAGGAGCATTGTATCAGATAGAGGAACCCAGTTCACTTCAAAGTTTTGGAATCAGTTGCACGAAACCTTGGGTACCAGGCTAGAGTTCAGTACAGCTTTTCATCCGCAGACAGATGGACAGACCGAGAGAGTCAATCAGATTTTGGAGGATATGCTGAGAGCTTGTGCGCTAGATTATGGATCTAGTTGGGATGACAATTTGCCATATGCATAATTCTCTTACAACAACAGTTATCAATCTAGTTTGAAGATGGCCCCTTTCGAAGCCTTATACGGAAGGAGGTGCAGAACCCCGTTGACTTGGGATGAAGTTGGAGAGTGCCAGTTGTTTGGACCAGATTTGATTAAGGAGTCTGAACGGAAAGTGAATTTGATTCGCGACAGGCTCAAGGTAGCCCAGTCCAGGCAGAAAAGCTACACCGATTCAAAATGCAAGGAGACAACTTACGAAGTCGGAGATAGAGTATATCTTCGTGTATCTCCACTTCGACGAGTTAAGCGTTTTGGATTCAAGGGAAAGTTAGCACCACGTTTTGTGGGACCGTACAAAGTTTTGGAGCGTATGGGAGAAGTTGCCTACAAGTTGGAATTGCCTGAGGGATTGTCAGGAGTTCATGACGTGTTCCACGTTTCCCAGTTGAAGAAGTGCCATGCGGAGATGGCTGATATACCGCTGAGAGATACAGTGCCGCTAGAGGCGATTCAGTTGGACAGTGATTTGACCTATGAGGAGAAACCAGTCAAGATTCTTGAGTATGCCAGCCGAGTCACCCGCAACAAGGTTATCAAGTTCTGTTAAGTTTAGTGGAGCCACCACACCGAGGATGAAGCCACCTGGGAGCGAGAGGAAGATTGGCTGAAGGACCACCCTCACCTATTTTCTAGCCAACCCGAATCTCGAGGGCGAGATTCATCTTAAGGGGGGTAGGTTTGTAACATCCCAAATTTTCAATTCGGAATGTTATACAAATAGATCATTATTGCATATCATATTTTAATGCATTTTGCCTTGATCCTGGAAATTCTACGCAACTCAAGGACCCACGGAGAGAGTTGGGGATTTTGTTATTTTCACATTTGAGTTTTCTCAAATTTTGAAAATAGGATCATTTGATTTTATTTATTTTATCTTACATTATTTCAATTCTTTAATTATGAGAGAGGGAATAAAATGACTTTCCCAAAATAAAGAAATAATGAGGATTTAATAAAAAAATCAAATGAGATTTATTTTTGGTGTTTTGCTATTTTATTTGAATTTATAAAAAATTGCACGATTTTCAAAAATGCATTTTAGAACCAAAAAAATGTTCATCTTGTTCTAAATATTTTATTTGGAAGATGAAAATTTATTTTGGTATTTTTAGATTTTTTTTATTTTCCTAGAATTTTTTTTCTGTTCAGCGAAATTATTTAAAAAAAATGCACGCGCTGACTAGGCCGAAGCCCAGCCAGGGCGGCCTGCCCCGCGCCGCCGCCTCCCGCCGCCGCCGTTTGCCCCTTCCCCAAGCCGCCGCACCCCCCTCCCCCTTTAAATACCCAGCACGGGGGGCCCCTTGGGACCCCAAGCCGCAGCTGCCGCCGCCGCACTTCCCGCCACCGGAGCCGCCGCCTCCCACCGCCTTGTGCCGCCGCCGTCGCCTGCAACCACCGCCGCCGCCGGAGCCCCGCCGCCCCTCGCCAGCCCCCGCCAGAGCCGCCCCGCCCCGCCAGAGGTACCGCCCGAGCCGCCGCCGACACCGTTTTTTTTTAAAAACACCTCGGTTTTTTTAAGAAAACCCTAGATTTTTTTTATTTTATTAGATTGGTTTTTTGGTTTATTTATTTAGCGAGCGTTCGCTCGTTCGTTCGTTTTAACGGACACATCCATCGTTTAGATCCAGATAACGACCGTTCGTTCGTTAACCCGTTCGTCGTTTTTCTTTTTCTCGGATTTATTCCGCGATTTTTGTGATCGTGATTTCTGATCCGATTTTCGTTTTAGTTTATCTTTTCGCTCGGTTATCGGAATCAGGCGATTCAAGCGCCTAGAGTTTCGTCTCGAAACCCTCTTTTCGAATAATCTACTCAAACAAGTTTTTGCTTCTATAAAATTTGACTTATGATGAGGACATCAATACCATTGTTACACCCACAGCCCCTACTGCTACATATACTGGACCAATTACTAGAGCTCGCGCACGCCAATTAAATTATCAGGTACTTTCGTTTCTTGGTAATGATTCTAATGTTCATGAGAATATGATGCTGCCTAAATTGGATACATTTGTTTTGCTTACAAATAAAGGGCCTAGCTTGGAGAAGGATGGACATTGGAGCAAGAGCAAGCATGGAGATGATGCCATGCGCAAGGGGAACCAGAACGGAGTTACAAGTGATGATTTCAGGACTTTGAAGCCACCATAAGAGTGCATGAAGCCTTGGACGAAATATACAAGATGCCACTTCATAAATTTCGTCCAGAGGCTATTATAGGTGCTGCGTCACCTTTTTATTGGGCCAGGCCCATGTAATTTCGAAATACATAAGTATAGGCTATTTTTAAAGTCCGTATGTGTGGGGAAACAAGAGATAGGGTTGATTTCGGACCCCTCCACCAAGGGCCACGAAATTCCCCCTCTCTTCCTCCATATATACAGCCCTTAGGGCACCGTTTAGACTTTGGGTTTTGTTTAGATTAAAAGTTCGCCATAGCTGCAACTTCGCGTACTTCGTTTGTGTTCAACGACCAGACAAAGGCGTCACAGAACCCCACCTTGATCAATAAAGCTTTCATCTTATATTCGCAATATCCAGATTGCAATCTTAGTTTCTTGCTTGTTCTTCGTTTGCTCGCAGGAAACAGACCCTCGTGGTCAGGTTGATCGTGCTCCGGCGTGGTCAATAACCTCTCGGAGTTGGTTTAGCGATTGCTAAGGCGCGACGTCCTCGCACGTTCGTAGTCGGATCGTCAAAGTCGACTTCCACCAAAGTGATTTCCATCATCTCATCGAAAGACGGGACACCTTTGCCTCTATCAAGTGGTATCAGATTTCCAGGTTGCTCGGTGAGATTTTCCAGTTTTTCGTAGTTTAGATCGAGTCTGTTCTTCATACCTATAGTCCACGAAAAAGCCACAAAAAAAAATTTAGGGTTAGTTCATCATATCCAAGCCAGTCTGAGCCTTTGCAATTTTCTATTCATTGCTTGCATAGTTGAATTATCGGTTGCATCGTCGTGTCAGTTGCTGGTTTTAGTGTCTAGTTCCTTTAGAGTTTCGAGTTCTGTTCACATTAGTCACGCCGCCGCTGCATCATTATTTCTTCCGTTGTCCACCACCCATCCATCAATTTCCACCACGTGCTACCCACCATTCATTGTCATAATAATAGTTGAGATCGTTCACATCTTCGCTTGATCCAATCTGCGTCTTATCTAGTTTGTTTTGGAAAAAAAGAGAGAAAAAAAAACGAGAGAAAAAAAACGAGAGAAAAAAAAAGAGAAAAAAAAAGTCAGAGAAAAAAAAGGAGAAAAAAAATCAAAAAAATCGGCACAAACTTTTTCAGAGGAAAGTTGGAGACAAAGTTGTTGTATATCCTGCTTGGCAGTTGTTTTTCATCATTATCTTCACTGCCGTTGTGATCTTCACTTATATCTTGCTGTCAAGAGCTACTTAGTATCCTTCATTGATGCTAGTTGTGCTACGCCGTGACCTCATTAGTGTTCTAGGCTCGTGTCTCTAGTCCGGTCTAGCCTAGGACCAGCACAGTACCGTCGTTGAGCGTTTATTCAACATTGCATCCTTGAATTGATTATTGCTAATCTTTTGCTACCATATATAGCCAACCCAGCTCCACATATTTCTACACCGTGTATACGTACGCTCCCCTGGCAATCGCTTTACTCAATATTCGGAGTTACTTGACACCGCTGGTTGCCGATCACCGCCTGCTGTATGGTAAGAACTTGTAAGACATTGATATTTGCTTTACTGTGAGCGTTTTACCACCACATCCTAGTAGTTATAGGAACATTATTTTTGGGTTTTGTTTCTTGTTCTACTAATCATGACAGGATCCAGAGTCAATTCATGGGCTTTGTCGATCGCGGGAGACGTGCCACCACCTTTGCAAATACCACAACCGTCACGAGAGGTGCACAAACATCCAAATGCACATGATCAGGTTAATGTATCTATACCACCATTTAATGGCCGTTTTAAACCTGCTTTATATATTGCATGGGAGTTCGACATAAAAAATATATTTGCTTCCCATAATTTCGATGAACATAAAAAGGTTAAGGTTGCGGTTGGTTCTTTCACTGGTTATGCTTTGGTTTGGTGGAGTGAATATTGTCGGTTACACCCTGATTATATACCTACTACTTGGGATGATTTGAAACTTGCCATGCGACATACTTTCGTCCCTGCTTATTATACTCGTGACATGATTAAGAAGTTGCAACACTTAAAACAAGGTAGTGAAACTGTAACAAAATATTATGATGATTTACAAACTACCTTGTTGCATTCCTCTTTAGAAGAAAGTGAAGATGATTTTATGGATAGATTTTGGGAAGGATTAAACCGTGATATTCAAGAGATACAAATTCATGAAGAGTGTTATCCTATGGACCATTTGTTTCATCTTGCTTGCAAAGCTGAACAGGAAATAAAACGACGTGTTGGCCACGAGGAGAACAAGCGCACGGTGCACATTCCAAGAGTTGATATGATTGTTCCTTCAACTACTAGGCATACTATGACAACCACATCCGTTGTTGTCAGGACTACATCACCTCCACCATGTGACACATCGCCCCCGAGAGTGGCTACATCATCTGAGTTGATCATAAGAGGTAATGACAAAGGTACTGATCTTCCATCTCTACATGAGAATGATGAATGCCTTGTCAATTTGAATGCACCATCTGATGAGCTACCCACTACTTTCATCACACCACCTATTTTAGAGGACTACGTTGATAATTTGACTTTGCCATGTGATCAAACAACTGAAATACCAACAATTTTGAGTGCACCCATTGAATTAACTATTGATGCAAAAGAACCAATGTTTAATCATTTTGATATGACCACTAATCTTGGTGATGATTCTGTGTTGAATGACTTATTACATGTTTGCTTATTTAAGCATGTTGTAGCATGTAAATTTGATGCAAGTAAGGTTTATTCACCAATGTTGGGATGGTTTAATGATGAACATTGTCAATCTTTTGAAATGAATAAGAGCTTCACTTATATGTGCAAACTGAGTTGCAATATTTTCATGCCTTCTACTTCTTGTGCTAATTTTTTGGCTTTAGATTTTATGAACTATGCAAGTTACTCATCTATTCATGTGTCATATATGCAAAAATCAAGGGAAGTAAAAATGGATGACATATACATATACAACATGTACACCTTGTCTCTTTTGTTAGCCACATTTCAGATTAAGCAACGCCGAGGACGGCTTTATTTTCAAGAAGGGGAGGATGATGAGGACATGACTACCTTGGATATGACCAAAAATATTGCATATATGCATATTTGTCAGGTGATTTCTAGTGCAAACTATTCAATAATCTATTTATGTTATCCAGAACAAAAATACTTCACACACTTTTGTGTTTTGTCTAATTGCAGGTGTATGGGACATTTGTACAATCCACATATGAAGATAAGGAAGAAAGAGATGTTTATTTGCTGTCCAAAAAGTTCTCTCACGTCACTTTTGGCCCAAGAGAAGATAGAGTCCAAGTCTCTCACGTTCTGGATTCAGATTCGGACTGCACAGACGTACGTGACTCAAAACGCACACAAGTTTTTCATACGGACTCCGAATTGGGTGATTCTTTTTTTGTTGGAAACTAGATTTCGTGCACTTTCCAACCCAATTGGAATCACCTTCAAATTCGTCCGGAGCGTTGAGTTGTGGACGAAACAATCTGGTGCTGCAGCAGAATCCGAGTCAAACTACAAGTCCAAAGGTGTTACATCACCTCCACTTGGGCCCATTGGCCTTGTACGACCTAGATTTAGTTTTAGGCTGCCTTGGGACGTCCTCCCACCTCCTTGGCCGCCACCCCTTGCTCCTATATAAGTAGATCCATCTAGTAGCTTTTCCTTGGAATTTGTTTAGTTAAAAGTTAGCCATTGCAACTTCGTGTACTTCATTTGTATCCAACGACCAGACCAAGACCGCTTACGGATCCCCACCTTTATCAATACTTCATATATACTCGCAATATTCAGATTGCTTTTATCATATTCTTGCTTGTTCTTCGATTGCTTGCAGGAATAGACCTTCGTGGTCAGGTTGATTGTGCTCCGGCGTGGTCAATAACCTCTCAGAGTTGGTTTAGCGATTGCTAAGGCGCAACGTCGTGCACGTTTGTAGTCGGATCGTCAAAGTCAACTTCCACCAAAGCGAAATCCATCATCTCATCGAAAGACGGGACACCTTTGCCTCTATCAAGTGGTATCAGAGCAACAAATGCAGCCTAATTAGTAGTCTGTAGGATCATATTCTTGTGTGTTTCTATTGCTGCTAACCATGCCAGGATCACAAGCCGACGAGACTGACTGGGAGAACATGACGAATCGGAAACTAGATGAATCCCGAAAACAAACCTAATAAGCAAGGAACTCGGATTGGTGGTGGATATATGGTTGTGGTATATGGCAGCGGTGGTGGAAGCGGTGGTAGTATATGGATATGGATCGGTGGTGGTATATGAACACGGATTGGTGGTGGTATATGGATACGGATTCGGAGTGGTGGTGGTAGATGGCAGGGGCGATGATGATGGTGCGGCGGCGGCGTGACAACTTATGACCAGAACTCGAAACTCTAAAAGACTAGACTCTAAGACCAGCAACTAGACCGACGATGCAACCGCAAATTCAACAAAGCAAAACCCTAAAAAGATTATTGCTGACCCTTTTTGCTACCATATTATAAGCCTTCCCAGCTCCACATACATCTACGTCGTGCGTTTGACTCTCCCTGGTAATCGCTCTATCCAAGCTTTGAGAGTTTTTGACTACAACGGTTGCCGATCACCGCCTGCTGCTGGGTAAGAACTGGTAAGAATTTGAGATTTGCTTGACGGATTTGTGACACCCACCACCACCTCTTGTTAGTAGTCTGTAGGATCATATTCTTGTATGTTTCTATTGCTGCTAACCATGCCAGGATCACAAGCCGACGAGACTGACTGGGAGAACATGACGAATAAGGATTTGCATGATAAATTTCAGCAAATGATGAGTGGACAGGTGCAAGATGTGCTAAACAGATTTGAAGAGGCCATGGAGAAGATAGATGGCATGGAGAAGACGTTCGAAACAAAGCTCGATAACAAGTTTAATGAATTGCTCACGCGTCTTCCACCACCACCACCCGCTGCACCTAACGCACCTCTCCAACGACAACAACAACAACAACGCATCCTTTCGAATCAGTATGGACGAGCGAAGCGTGTTCCTATTGAGGATGGCCAAACTTCTGGTGCTGCTGTTCATGTTGTTGATGCTTCTTTGGCCCCTGCTACTGCTGCTGCTGGTACCTAGGAGGATGATGAGTATGTGGGCGATTATGAGGATGAGGTTGATCAAAATCAGCACTACGTGCAGCCACCAGCACCACCACCACCAGGTCGACCTCAGGTATATATTCGTAATGGTAGGCCTGCACCACCACCTCAGGTACGAGATGATGTCCATATTCCTAAACTGAAATTGAATATTCCACCATTTGAGGGTAGATATGTTCCTGATATATATCTTACTTGGGAGTTAGAAACTGAACAACGTTTTACATGTTTACAATATCCCGAGGAGAGACGGGTTGCTGCTGCTGTTTGTGCTTTCACTAGTTTTGCATGTGTATGGTGGTCTGAACATTGTAGATTATATCCTATTCCCGCTACTTGGGCTGCTTTGAAAACTGCTATGCGTACTCGTTGGGTTCCACCATATTATCAACGTGAATTGCTTCAAAAATTACAGCGCTTAAGACAAGGAAAAAATTATGTAGAAGAATATTATCAGGAATTACAAACTGGCATGATTAGATGTGGTATTGTTGAGGAGAATGAAGCTATGCTTGCACGTTTTCTGGGTGGATTAAATAGAGAGATTCAGACCATTCTAGATTATAAGGAGTATACTAATATCACTCGTTTATTCCATCTTGCTTGTAAAGCTGAACGTGAAGTGCAGGATCGACAGGCATTGGCGCGGACTAACTTTTCTGCAGGTCGACCTTCATCATGGACACCACGTGCATCATCTACTTCCACACGTTCTGCTACACCGGCGCCTCCGTCGGCTGCCACCTCCAACCGTGATACAATAAAGCAGGCACAATCACCACTATCTGCCAAGAGCACATCTTCTGGGCCTGCAAAGAGCTCTTCTTCATCCATGGCATCAACAGGGCAAACACATGATATTATTTGTCGACGTTGCAAGGGTGGAGGTCATTATGCGAGAGAATGCCCCTCTAAGCGTGTGATGATTGTTACTGAGGATGGTGGGTATGAGTCCGCTAGTGACTATGATGAGGAGACTTTGGCTCTTATTACACGTGACGAACACGGTGGAGAAGATTCTGATCATGAGACGCAATACATGGCTCCTGAAGATGCTGACAGGTATGAATGTTTAGTTGCTCAACGTGTTTTGAGTGTGCAGGTTACACAAGCTGAGCAAAATCAGAGGCATAATTTGTTCCATACAAAGGGAGTTGTGAAGGAACGTTCTGTTCGCGTAATCATAGATGGAGGGAGTTGCAACAACTTGGCTAGCATGGAGATGGTGGAGAAGCTATCTCTCACCACAAGACCACATCCACATCCTTACTACATCCAATGGTTCAACAACAGCGGCAAGGTTAAGGTAACACGTACTGTTCGTGTGCATTTTAGTATCTCTACATATGCTGATTATGTTGATTGTGATGTGGTACCTATGCAAGCATGTTCCTTATTACTTGGTAGACCATGGCAATTTGATAAAAATTCTATTCACCATGGTAGAAACAATCAGTATACTCTTGTTCATAAGGATAAAAATATTACTTTGCTTCCTATGACTCCTGATTCCATTTTGAAAGATGATCTTAATAGAGCTAATAAAGCAAAACAGGAGAAAACTAAGAGTGAAAATCAGATTGTGGCAAAAGAATTTGAGCAACAAATGCAGCCTAATAATAATAAACAATCTAGTGTTGCTTCTGAAATTAAATTGAAAAGTGCATGTTTACTTGCCACCAAATCTGATATTGATGATCTAGATTTTAGCAAATCTGTTTGCTATGCTTTTGTGTGCAAAGAGGCATTATTTTCATTCGAGGACGTGCCTTCCTCTTTGCCTCCTGCTGTCACTAACATTTTGCAGGAGTTCGCTGACGTCTTTCCACAAGACGTGCCACCGGGATTACCACCTATTCGCGGGATTGAGCATCAAATTGACTTAATTCCCGGTGCATCATTACCCAACCGTGCACCATACCGTACCAATCCAGAGGAGACGAAGGAGATTATGCGTCAAGTACAAGAACTGCTCGACAAAGGTTATATACGTGAATCCCTTAGTCCTTGTGCTGTTCCTATCATTTTAGTGCCGAAAAAGGATGGTACGTCGCGTATGTGCGTTGATTGTAGAGGCATTAATAATATTACTATTCGTTATCGTCATCCTATTCCTAGGATAGATGATATGCTTGATGAATTGAGTGGCTCTACAATATTCTCCAAAGTTGATTTGCGTAGTGGATACCATCAAATTCGTATGAAATTGGGAGATGAATGGAAAACAGCATTTAAAACTAAGTTTGGATTATATGAGTGGTTAGTCATGCCTTTTGGGTTAACTAATGCACCTAGTACTTTCATGAGGTTAATGAACGAAGTTTTACGTGCTTTCATTGGACGATTTGTGGTAGTTTACTTTGATGACATATTGATTTATAGCAAATCTTTGGAGGAACATTTGGAACATTTACGTGCTGTTTTTATTGCTCTACGTGATGGACGTTTGTTTGGTAACCTTGGAAAGTGCACCTTTTGCACCGACCGAGTATCTTTTCTTGGCTATGTTGTTACTCCACAGGGAATTGAAGTTGATAAAGCCAAAATTGAAGCTATTGAGAGTTGGCCACAGCCCAAAACGGTCACACAAGTGAGGAGTTTCCTTGGCCTCGCTGGATTCTATAGGCGTTTTGTGAGAGATTTCAGCACCATTGCTGCACCTCTCAATGAGCTTACAAAGAAAGATGTGCCTTTTCTGTGGGGTACCGCACAGGAAGAAGCCTTCTCGGTATTGAAAGATAAGTTGACACATGCTCCTTTACTCCAACTTCCTGATTTTAATAAGACTTTTGAGCTTGAATGTGATGCTAGTGGAATTGGATTAGGAGGTGTGTTATTACAAGATGGCAAACCTGTTGCATACTTTTCTGAAAAATTGAGTGGGCCTAGTCTGAATTATTCTACTTATGATAAAGAATTATATGCTCTTGTTCGGACTTTAGAAACATGGCAACATTATTTATGGCCCAAAGAATTTGTTATACATTCTGATCATGAATCTTTGAAACATATTAAAAGTCAAGCTAAACTGAATCGTAGACATGCTAAATGGGTTGAATTCATTGAGACTTTCCCTTATGTCATTAAACACAAGAAGGGAAAAGAAAATGTTATTGCTGATGCATTGTCTCGTCGCTATACTATGCTTTCACAACTTGACTTCAAAATATTTGGTTTGGAGACCATCAAAGATCAATATGTGCATGATGCTGATTTTAAAGATGTAATGCAGAATTGTAAAGAAGGAAGAATGTGGAACAAGTTTGTCGTTAACGATGGATTTGTGTTTCGTGCTAACAAGCTATGCATTCCAGCTAGCTCCGTTCGTCTTTTGCTGTTGCAGGAGGCGCATGGGGGAGGATTAATGGGACACTTTGGCGTGAAGAAGACGGAGGACGTACTTGCTACACATTTCTTTTGGCCAAAGATGAGACGGGATGTTGAGCGTTTTGTTGCTCGCTGCACTACATGTCAAAAAGCTAAGTCACGACTCAATCCTCATGGTTTATATATGCCTTTGCCTGTACCTAGTGTTCCTTGGGAGGATATATCTATGGACTTTGTTTTAGGTTTACCTCGAACAAAGAAGGGGAGGGATAGCATATTTGTTGTCGTGGATAGATTCTCGAAAATGGCACACTTTATTCCATGTCATAAAAGCGATGATGCTGTTAATGTTGCTGATTTGTTCTTTCGTGAAATTATTCGCTTGCATGGTGTGCCAAATACTATTGTTTCAGATCGTGATACTAAATTTCTTAGCCACTTTTGGAGATGTTTATGGGCTAAGTTGGGGACTAAACTGTTATTTAGTACTACTTGTCACCCCCAAACTGATGGACAAACTGAAGTAGTCAATAGAACATTGTCTACTATGCTTAGGGCTGTTTTGAAGAATAATAAGAAAATGTGGGAAGAATGCTTGCCTCATATTGAATTTGCTTATAATCGTTCATTGCATTCTACTACTAAGATGTGCCCTTTTGAAATTGTGTATGGTTTCCTACCTCGTGCACCTATTGATTTGTTGCCTCTTCCATATTCGAAGAAGGTTAATTTTGATGCTAAAGAACGTTCTGAATTGATTTTAAAAATGCATGAGTTAACTAAGGAAAACATTGAGCGTATGAATGCTAAATATAAACTTGCTGGAGATAAGGGTAGAAAACATGTTGTGTTTGCACCTGGAGATCTTGTTTGGTTACATTTGCGTAAAGATAGATTTCCTAATTTGCGCAAATCAAAGCTAATGCCACGTGCTGATGGTCCCTTTAAGGTGTTAGAGAAAATAAATGATAATGCATATAAACTTGAGCTGCCTGCAGATTTTGGGGTTAGTCCCACTTTTAACATTGCAGATTTGAAGCCTTATTTGGGTGAGGAAAATGAGCTTCCGTCGAGGACGACTTCATTTCAAGAAGGGGAGGATGATGAGGACATCAATACCATTGTTACACCCACAGCCCCTACTGCTACATATACTGGACCAATTACTAGAGCTCGCGCACGCCAATTAAATTATCAGGTACTTTCGTTTCTTGGTAATGATTCTAATGTTCATGAGAATATGATGCTGCCTAAATTGGATACATTTGTTTTGCTTACAAATGAAGGGCCTAGCTTGGAGAAGGATGGACATTGGAGCAAGAGCAAGCATGGAGATGATGCCATGCGCAAGGGGAACCAGAACGGAGTTACAAGTGATGATTTCAGGACTTTGAAGCCACCATAAGAGTGCATGAAGCCTTGGACGAAATATACAAGATGCCACTTCATAAATTTCGTCCAGAGGCTATTATAGGTGCTGCGTCACCTTTTTATTGGGCCAGGCCCATGTAATTTCGAAATACATAAGTATAGGCTATTTTTAGAGTCCGTATGTGTGGGGAAACAAGAGATAGGGTTGATTTCGGACCCCTCCACCAAGGGCCACGAAATTCCCCCTCTCTTCCTCCATATATACAGCCCTTAGGGCACCGTTTAGACTTTGGGTTTTGTTTAGATTAAAAGTTCGCCATAGCTGCAACTTCGCGTACTTCGTTTGTGTTCAACGACCAGACAAAGGCGTCACAGAACCCCACCTTGATCAATAAAGCTTTCATCTTATATTCGCAATATCCAGATTGCAATCTTAGTTTCTTGCTTGTTCTTCGTTTGCTCGCAGGAAACAGACCCTCGTGGTCAGGTTGATCGTGCTCCGGCGTGGTCAATAACCTCTCGGAGTTGGTTTAGCGATTGCTAAGGCGCGACGTCCTCGCACGTTCGTAGTCGGATCGTCAAAGTCGACTTCCACCAAAGTGATTTCCATCATCTCATCGAAAGACGGGACACCTTTGCCTCTATCAACTTAGGTCCAGATTAGTAAATGAAGCTTGTTTCTTTCGCCGTTTGAGTTTTGTTTCTTCATTCGATTTGATTCTTTTTGCAAATCGGAGTTCTTCAGTTGAGCTTTCTGGTTAGATCTATTATTTGAGTTTTACCAGTGCATTAGATGAGTACTTATTGTATGCTTGTTTGTTTGTTTGCTTGCGATAGAGTACCCGGATTGCGCCGCTTGCTACTTCGAATCCCTAGGTTTCGCGCATCATCAGCAAGGCAAGTAACACTTTGATCATACTTCTTTATTACCTAGTTTTTATTGCATTAGATCAATCCTCAAACATTGCATGATTAAAATCTAATTAAATTGTGGGTTGGGAAGTAGATGACGTAGTACCTATTACCAGTTTTATTATCAAACCTTGGGAGTTACTTCTATGTTTACTTATTATGCCATGCTATGCCAGTAGATGTGGATTGGGTGAGTGTATCCATGACAGATGTGAGATTGTTAATTTAATGGTTTATTTAAGGTGGCAACTTCAATACACATCTGGGTGGATTGAGGTACCTGAGTATTCCAAGATTGCCTGTTTGTTTTTGGACCGCCACCCAGGGTCAAAGGGATCATAAGATTATTCATGCTAGAAACTTCTGTGTGCAGCCACATGCTATTATGGGCTCTAGCATAGTTGATTAAGTCGTGCGAACTCTTATAGTGGTAGACTAGCAGATGTAGGGGAAAGTAGGTGTACAGGTCTACCCATCGTAAGGTGCTAGCGCTTCTGAAAGACTATGTCTCGGTCATCTGTTTCTCAAACACCATGTAGTGCAAGAAAACCAACGGAGGAGATCGAGTCATGTTGGGAAAAGTGCGCAAACCTCTGCAGAGTGTATAAACTAATCATGATTAGCCCTGTCCCCGGTTATGGACGTTTTTAGTATCTAGTACTTGGATTATCATGTGAATCTCATCATGTTACTTTAATTAATATTGTTGGGTTTGTTAAATGATGATGTTACTTAATTGGGATTGAGAATGCTGTCAACCATTCTCAATGATTAACAACCACCATGATAGTTAAATAAATTTATTCCTTTGTTGTAGGGAAAAATTCGCTTTATGCAAAACTGTAACCGTAGAGCTTTCCACCAAGCCATATATGCACGTAGTATAGCTTTATTCTTTCATTACTCTCTATGTGTTACTTTGCCAGCATATTCCATGTGCTGACCCGTTTTCGGGCTGCAACGTTCATGTTGTAGACTTTTCAGACGACGAGTAAGATGCCTTAGGATCATGGTTCTATACTCAGTGATGCCGTTGGAGTTGATGGACTCACTTATCTTCCAAGCCTTCCGTTGTTATCGTTATTAGATGGCCTTAAGCCATATTTATTGTAATAAGTTCTCCTTGGAGACATTTAATGTAATAAGTGTGTGATTGCTACTCTGTTATAAATCCTTCAACTACTGTGCGTGTCAGCATTACTGATCCAGGGATGACACTGATGCACAGAGATCAGACTGTTTGAGGTCTGGTCGCTACACCGGCTAGGAGCTGGGCCGGGCACCCGGGGGTGATTGCCCGGGCACCCGGTGGCGGGGCTGGGCCGCGCTGGGAGGAGGCCGGGCACCCGGGGGTGGCGACCCGGGCACCCGGGGTGGGCTGCACAGCGCCTTGGTGGGCAGGGCCGGGCACCCGGGGTGTCCTGGGCCTTGGCCAACCGGCGGCTGGTGGCCGGGCACCCGGGGGTGCTGGTGGCCGGGCACCCGGACGGGTCCGAGGCCTCTGTAGCTTCGTGCTCTTCTCTCGCTCTTCTTCTCTTCATGTGCTTGTGTCTTCGTCTTCGGTTCTTCACGGTCTTCTTCTTGGTACCTACGAGTGCATAGAGTTTCCATATGAGGTAGAATCCGACTCTCGTGTGACACCAAAAGAGACCCGAAGAGGAAAGAGTTCACCTCGGTTTCGACGGTGCGTGCGCAAGCTCTTGTTGTAGGTCCTCTCTATGCTTGCGGTGTGACGTCCATGGGGTTGGTCGAGGGATGCTCCGCATCACCCAGGCTCGAAGGATGTAATTTATGAATAACAGTATTTTCATTTATCCAAAGAAGTTTGAACTTTTGTGCTTTATAATGCAACTGGTTGGCCTTATATATAATGCCTTGTTTGTTTATTTTGACTCCTGTGCGGTCATTTTAAACTGAAAGTTACCAGTCGTCGGCTGCAACCCCTTAGTAGATGCTGCAAAGGGTGTTTTCTCTTTAACACTTTAACCCTTAGCCGACGTCTCGGTGCCCGGAGGCGGTAGTATGTAAGGAAAACAAGGCAATCAGACTATGTGGCTTTGACGCTTTCACTTAGCCATAGGAGCCTGAATGTGGGAGCTAGTGACTAGCCCCCAGTGTGTGTGATATTCGGGTGTGCTGAGGTTGATGCCATCATCACTTGGTTTCTATGACAACAAAACCCTTCGTTTGACATAAAATAACCTCCATCAATTTTTAGTTTAACACTTGTCACTGGATCGCCGACCAGTTCTCGCTTATTATGACAGTCGATTTTCGGCTTTCTTCACTGAGGTACTTAACGAGGCGAGCTAGAAGTACAATCGCAGTGGTTCTCCCTTTACCCTCCTACTTGAACAGTGTGAAACGTAAGAGGGCAAACACAGGAGCCGGGCAACCCAACTATTGACCAAAGACATAATTTGCAACTGATTCATATAATGCAATATCCAAAATGCTGAGTGATGAGGACATGGCTACTGCAGTTACACCCATATCCCCTGCTGTTTTACCTCATGGAACAATTACTAGAGCTTGCATACGCCAATTAAATTATCAGGTACTTTCATTTCTTGATAATGTTTCTAGTATTCATGAGTATATGATGCTGCCTAACTTAGATACATTTGTCTCGCTTGCAATTGAAGGGCCTAGCACGGACAAGAAGGATGAACATTGGAGCATCGTCAATCACGGAGATGCAGGTGCGTGCCAAGAGAACAAGAAAAGAGATTCAAGTGGGGATTTCTGGACTTTGAAGCCACCATGATGATATACAAGAAGATGGACGAAATATACAAGATGGCCTTTCATAAATTTTGTCCATAGCTTATTATTGGTGTTGCACAACCTTATCTTGGGCCTGGCCCATGTAATATATTTTTAGAGTCCATATTTCAGGGGAAATGGCTTAGGAGGTGTTTTAGTCCCACCTTGCCTAGGGTGGACGAAACCCCCTCTCTTTTCCCTATAAATATAGCCCTTAAGGCATCGTTTAGACTAGGGTTTTGTTTAGATTAAAGTTCGCCATAGCTGCAACTTCGCGTACTTCGTTTTTGTTCACCGACCAGACAAAGACGTCACAGAACCCCACCTTGATCAATAAAGCTTTCCTCTTATATTCGCAATATCCCTATTGCACTCTTAGTTTCTTGCCTGTTCTTCATTTGCCTGCAGGAAACAGACCTTCATGGTCAGGTTGATCGTGCTCTGGCGTGGTCAGTAACCTCTCAGAGTTGGTTTAGCGATTGCTAAGGTGCGGCGTCCTCGCACGTTCGTAGTCGGATCGTCAAAGTTGACTTCCTCCAAAACGATAGCCACCATCTCATCGAAAGACGGGACACCTTTGCCTCAATCAAGTGGTATCAGTTTTCAGGTTGCTCGGTGAGATTTTCTAGTTTTTCATAGTCTAGTTTGTATATCTTCTTCACACCTAGAGTCCAAGAAAAAGCCACAAAAAAAGTTGGATTAGCTCATCGGTGTCCCAAACAGTCTGAGCCTTTTCGCTATTATCACTTAGTTTTTGCATTGTTGAATTTTCGGTTGCATCGTGTGTCAAGTTGCTGATTTTTAGTGTCTAGGTTTTTAGAGTTTCGAGTTCTAGTCACGTTTTGTTCACACCGCGTCCGCTCACATCATCACGCCATTGTCATTCGTCATATCATATCACCGGTTCATCTTGCAGTCAAACTCAGTACATCTTGCAGGCAGATTCATCTTGGAGAGAGAGAAAATCAGCCGAGAACTTAGATTAAGGGGAGAGATCGGAGTGCAACGGAGGAGTATGTGCTAGTTTGAGATTCTTGGATTTGTTGCTGTTACGACCGAGTACCAAAAAGAGCTGTCAAATGTTAGTCGATAGTAAAAGAAAAGAGGTTGTTGACCGCTTGGAAGAAAAGAGGACGTGGTAGTAGTATTTAGAGAGAGAGAGAAAAAAGAGTTTGGGAGTCTCATGGCCGGAAAGGACTAAGAAAATAGTAGGAAAGTAGAGGCCGTACGTTCAGATTTTGTTGGCCTACTTTGGTTGCATCAAGTTTTGGTTGTGATCTCCTTTGTGGGTCCCAAGGCTGCTGCACACACTCTAGGAAAGAATCCCAAGACTCTTGATAGAGGCAAAGGTGTCCCATCTTTCGATGAGATGATGGATTTCGCTTTGGTGGAAGTCGACTTTGACGATCCGACTACGAACCTGCGAGGACGTCGCGCCTTAGCAATCGCTAAACCAACTCCGAGAGGTTATTGACCACGCCGGAGCACGATCAACCTGACCACGAGGGTCTGTTTCCTGCGAGCAAACGAAGAACAAGCAAGAAACTGAGATTGCAATCTGGATATTGCGAATATAAGATGAAAGCTTTATTGATCAAGGTGGGGTTCTGTGACGCCTTTGTCTGGTCGTTGAACACAAACGAAGTACGCGAAGTTGCAGCTATGGCGAACTTTTAATCTAAACAAAACCCAAAGTCTAAACGGTGCGATCAACCTGACCACGAGGGTCTGTTTCCTGCGAGCAAACGAAGAACAAGCAAGAAACTGAGATTGCAATCTGGATATTGCGTGATGAGGACATGACTAACTTGGATATGACCAAAAATATTGCATATATGCATATTTGTCAGGTGATTTCTAGTGCAAACTATTCAATAATCTATTTATGTTATCCAGAACAAAAATACTTCACACACTTTTGTGTTTTGTCTAATTGCAGGTGTATGGGACATTTGTACAATCCACATATGAAGATAAGGAAGAAAGAGATGTTTATTTGCTTTCCAAAAAGTTCTCTCACGTCACTTTTGGCCCAAGAGAAGATAGAGTCCAGGTCTCTCACGTTCTGGATTCAGATTCGGACTGCACAGACGTACCTGACTCAAAACGCACACAAGTTTTTCATACGGACTCCGAATTGGGTGATTCTTTTTTTGTTGGAAACTAGATTTCGTGCACTTTCCAACCCAATTGGAATCACCTTCAAATTCGTCCGGAGCGTTGAGTTGTGGACGAAACAATCTGATGCTGCAGCAGAATCCGAGTCAAACTACAAGTCCAAAGGTGTTACATCACCTCCACTTGGGCCCATTGGCCTTGTACGACCTAGATTTAGTTTTAGGCTGCCTTGGGACGTCCTCCCACCTCCTTGGCCGCCACCCCTTGCTCCTATATAAGTAGATCCATCTAGTAGCTTTTCCTTGGGATTTGTTTAGTTAAAAGTTAGCCATTGCAACTTCGTGTACTTTGTTTGTGTCCAACGACCAGACCAAGACCGCTTACGGATCCCCACCTTTATCAATACTTCATATATACTCGCAATATTCAGATTGCTTTTATCATATTCTTGCTTGTTCTTCGATTGCTTGCAGGAATAGACCTTCGTGGTCAGGTTGATTGTGCTCCGGCATGGTCAATAACCTCTCAGAGTTGGTTTAGCGATTGCTAAGGCGCAACGTCGTGCACGTTTGTAGTCGGATCGTCAAAGTCATCTTCACCAAATCAATAGTTATCATCTCATCGAAAGATCGGGACACCCCTGCCTCTATCAAGTGGTATTAGTTTTCAGGTTGCTCGGTGAGAATTTCCAGTTTTCCTAGATTAGATTTATTTTCTTACCTATTGTCCAAGAAAAAGCCACAAAAAAGAGTTAGATCTATTCATCCTTGGTCCAAGCCTGTCTGAGCCTTTGCAATTTTCTTTTCATTGCTTGCATAGTTGAATTATCGGTTGCATCGTCGTGTCGAGTTGCTGGTCTTAGTGTCTAGTTCGTTTAGAGTTTCGAGTTCTGTTCACATTAGTCATGCCACCGCTGCATCATTATCTCTTCCGCTGTCCACCACCCATCCATCAATTTCCACCACGTGCTACCCACCATTCATTGTCATAATAATAGTTGAGATCGTTCACATCTTCGCTTGATCCAATCTGCGTCTTATCTAGTTTGTTTTGGAAAGAGGGAGAAAAAAAGAGAAAAAAAAGAGAAAAAAAAAAGTTAGAGAAAAAAAGGAGAAAAAAAATCAAAAAAATCGGCACAAACTTTTTCAGAGGAAAGTTGGAGACAAAGTTGTTGTATATCCTGCTTGGCAGTTGTTTTTCATCATTATCTTCACTGCCGTTGTGATCTTCACTTATATCTTGCTGTCAAGAGCTACTTAGTATCCTTCATTGATGCTAGTTGTGCTACGCCGTGACCTCATTAGTGTTCTAGGCTCGCGTCTCTAGTCCGGTCTAGCCTAGGACCAGCACAGTACCGTCGTTGAGCGTTTATTCAACATTGCATCTTTGAATTGATTATTGCTAATCTTTTGCTACCATATATAGCCAACCCAGCTCCACATATTTCTACACCGTGTATACGTACGCTCCCCTGGCAATCGCTTTACTCAATATTCGGAGTTACTTGACACCGCTGGTTGCCGATCACCGCCTGCTGCATGGTAAGAACTTGTAAGACATTGATATTTGCTTTACTGTGAGCGTTTTACCACCACATCCTAGTAGTTATAGGAACATTATTTTTGGGTTTTGTTTCTTGTTCTACTAATCATGACAGGATCTAGAGTCAATTCATGGGCTTTGTCGATCGCGGGAGACGTGCCACCACCTTTGCAAATACCACAACCGTCACGAGAGGTGCACAAACATCCAAATGCACATGATCAGGTTAATGTATCTATACCACCATTTAATGGCCGTTTTAAACCTGCTTTATATATTGAATGGGAGTTCGACATAAAAAATATATTTTCTTCCCATAATTTCGATGAACATAAAAAGGTTAAGGTTGCGGTTGGTTCTTTCACTGGTTATGCTTTGGTTTGGTGGAGTGAATATTGTCGGTTACACCCTGATTATATACCTACTACTTGGGATGATTTGAAACTTGCCATGCGACATACTTTCGTCCCTGCTTATTATACTCGTGACATGATTAAGAAGTTGCAACACTTAAAACAAGGTAGTGAAACTGTAACAAAATATTATGATGATTTACAAAATACCTTGTTGCATTCCTCTTTAGAAGAAAGTGAAGATGATTTTATGGATAGATTTTGGGGAGGATTAAACCGTGATATTCAAGAGATACTAATTCATGAAGAGTGTTATCCTATGGACCATTTGTTTCATCTTGCTTGCAAAGCTGAACAGGAAATAAAACGACGTGTTGGCCACGAGGAGAACAAGCGCACGGTGCACATTCCAAGAGTTGATATGATTGTTCCTTCAACTACTAGGCATACTATGACAACCACATCCGTTGTTGTCAGGACTACATCACCTCCACCATGTGACACATCGCCCCCGAGAGTGGCTACATCATCTGAGTTGATCATAAGAGGTAATGACAAAGGTACTGATCTTCCATCTCTACATGAGAATGATGAATGCCTTGTCAATTTGAATGCACCATCTGATGAGCTACCCACTACTTTGATCACACCACCTATTTTAGAGGACTGCGTTGATAATTTGACTTTGCCATGTGATCAAACAACTGAAATACCAACAATTTTGAGTGCACCCATTGAATTAACTATTGATGCAAAAGAACCAATGTTTAATCATTTTGATATGACCTCTAATCTTGGTGATGATTCTGTGTTGAATGACTTATTGCATGTTTGCTTATTTAAGCATGTTGTAGCATGTAAATTTGATGCAAGTAAGGTTTATTCACCAATGTTGGGATGGTTTAATGATGAACATTGTCAATCTTTTGAAATGAATAAGAATTTCACTTATATGTGCAAACTGAGTTGCAATATTTTCATGCCTTCTACTTCTTGTGCTAATTTTTTGGCTTTAGATTTTATGAACTATGCAAGTTACTCATCTATTCATGTGTCATATATACAAAAATCAAGGGAAGTAAAAATGGATGACATATACATATACAACATGTACACCTTGTCTCTTTTGTTAGCCACATTTCAGATTAAGCAACGCCGAGGACGGCTTTATTTTCAAGAAGGGGAGGATGATGAGGACATGACTACCTTGGATATGACCAAAAATATTGCATATATGCATATTTGTCAGGTGATTTCTAGTGCAAACTATTCAATAATCTATTTATGTTATCCAGAACAAAAATACTTCACACACTTTTGTGTTTTGTCTAATTGCAGGTGTATGGAACATTTGTACAATCCACATATGAAGATAAGGAAGAAAGAGATGTTTATTTGCTGTCCAAAAAGTTCTCTCACGTCACTTTTGGCCCAAGAGAAGATAGAGTCCAGGTCTCTCACGTTCTGGATTCAGATTCGGACTGCACAGACGTACCTGACTCAAAACGCACACAAGTTTTTCATACGGACTCCGAATTGGGTGATTCTTTTTTTGTTGGAAACTAGATTTCGTGCACTTTCCAACCCAATTGGAATCACCTTCAAATTCGTCCGGAGCGTTGAGTTGTGGACGAAACAATCTGATGCTGCAGCAGAATCCGAGTCAAACTACAAGTCCAAAGGTGTTACATCACCTCCACTTGGGTCCATTGGCCTTGTACGACCTAGATTTAGTTTTAGGCTGCCTTGGGACGTCCTCCCACCTCCTTGGCCGCCACCCCTTGCTCCTATATAAGTAGATCCATCTAGTAGCTTTTCCTTGGGATTTGTTTAGTTAAAAGTTAGCCATTGCAACTTCGTGTACTTTGTTTGTGTCCAACGACCAGACCAAGACCGCTTACGGATCCCCACCTTTATCAATACTTCATATATACTCGCAATATTCAGATTGCTTTTATCATATTCTTGCTTGTTCTTCGATTGCTTGCAGGAATAGACCTTCGTGGTCAGGTTGATTGTGCTCCGGCATGGTCAATAACCTCTCAGAGTTGGTTTAGCGATTGCTAAGGCGCAACGTCGTGCACGTTTGTAGTCGGATCGTCAAAGTCATCTTCACCAAATCAATAGTTATCATCTCATCGAAAGATCGGGACACCCCTGCCTCTATCATGGACTCGGATTCTGCTGCAGCATCAGATTGTTTCGTCCACAACTCAACGCTCCGGACGAATTTGAAGGTGATTCCAATTGGGTTGGAAAGTGCACGAAATCTAGTTTCCAACAAAAAAAGAATCACCCAATTCAGAGTCCGTATGAAAAACTTGTGTGCGTTTTGGGTCAGGTACGTCTGTGCAGTCCGAATCTGAATCCAGAACGTGAGAGACCTGGACTCTATCTTCTCTTGGGCCAAAAGTGACGTGAGAGAACTTTTTGGAAAGCAAATAAACATCTCTTTCTTCTTATCTTCATATGTGGATTGTACAAATGTCCCATACACCTGCAATTAGTCAAAACACAAAAGTGTGTGAAGTATTTTTGTTCTGGATAACATAAATAGATTATTGAATAGTTTGCACTAGAAATCACCTGACAAATATGCATATATGCAATATTTTTGGTCATATCCAAGGTAGTCATGTCCTCATCATTGCGAATATAAGATGAAAACTTTATTGATCAAGGTGGGGTTCTGTGACGCCTTTGTCTGGTCGTTGAACACAAACGAAGTACGCGAAGTTGCAGCTATGGCAAACTTTTAATCTAAACAAAACCCAAAGTCTAAACGGCGCCCTAAGGGCTGTATATATGGAGGAAGAGGGGGGAATTTCGTGGCCCTTGGTGGAGGGGTCCGAAATCAACCCTATCTCTTGTTTCCCCACACATACGGACTCTAAAAATAGCCTATACTTATGTATTTCGAAATTACATGGGCCTGGCCCAATAATAAGGTGACGCAGCACCTAGAATAGCCTCGGGACGAAATTTATGAAGTGGCATCTTGTATATTTCGTCCAAGGCTTCATGCACCCATTATGGTGGCTTCAAAGTCCTGAAATCATCACTTGTAACTCCGTTCTGGTTCCCCTTGCGCATGGCATCATCTCCATGCTTGTTCTTGCTCCAATGTCCATCCTTCTCCAAGCTAGGCCCTTCACTTGTAAGCAAAACAAATGTATCCAATTTAGGCAGCATCACATTCTCATGAACATTAGAATCATTACCAAGAAACGAAAGTACCTGATAATTTAATTGGCGTGCGCGAGCTCTAGTAATTGGTCCAGTATATGTAGCAGTAGGGGCTGTGGATGTAACAATGGTATTGATGTCCTCATCAATCGTCATCCTATTCCTAGGCTCGATGATATGCTTGATGAATTGAGTGGCTCTACAATATTCTCCAAAGTTGATTTGCATAGTGGATACCATCGAATTCGTATGAAATTGGGAGATGAATGGAAAACAACATTTAAAACTATGTTTGGATTATATAAGTGGTTAGTCATGCCTTTTGGGTTAACTAATGCACCTAGTACTTTCATGAGATTAATGAACGAAGTTTTACGTGCTTTCATTGGACGATTTGTGGTAGTTTACTTTGATGACATATTGATTTATAGCAGATCTTTGGAAGAACATTTGGAGCATTACGTGTTGTTTTTATTGCTCTACGTGATGCACGTTTGTTTGGTAACCTTGGGAAGTTGATAGAGGCAAAGGGTGTCCCGATCTTTCGATGAGATGATAACTATCGATTTGGTGAAGACGACTTTGACGATCCGACTACAAACGTGCACGACGTTGCGCCTTAGCAATCGCTAAACCAACTCTGAGAGGTTATTGACCACGCCGGAGCACAATCAACCTGACCACGAAGGTCTATTCCTGCAAGCAATCGAAGAACAAGCAAGAATATGATAAAAGCAATCTGAATATTGTGAGTATATATGAAGTATTGATAAAGGTGGGGATCCGTAAGCGGTCTTGGTCTGGTCGTTGGACACAAACGAAGTACACGAAGTTGCAATGGCTAACTTTTAACTAAACAAATCCCAAGCAAAAGCTACTAGATGGATCTACTTATATAGGAGCAAGGGGTGGCGGCCAAGGAGGTGGGAGGACATCCCAAGGCAGCCTAAAACTAAATCTAGGTCGTACAAGGCCAATGGGCCCAAGTGGAGGTGATGTAACACCTTTGGACTTGTAGTTTGACTCGGATTCTGCTGCAGCATCAGATTGTTTCGTCCACAACTCAACGCTCCGGACGAATTTGAAGGTGATTCCAATCGGGTTGGAAAGTGCACGAAATCTAGTTTCCAACAAAAAAAGAATCACCCAATTCGGAGTCCGTATGAAAAACTTGTGTGCGTTTTGAGTCAGGTACGTCTGTGCAGTCCGAATCTGAATCCAGAACGTGAGAGACTTGGACTCTATCTTCTCTTGGGCCAAAAGTGACGTGAGAGAACTTTTTGGACAGCAAATAAACATCTCTTTCTTCCTTATCTTCATATGTGGATTGTACAAATGTTCCATACACCTGCAATTAGACAAAACACAAAAGTGTGTGAAGTATTTTTGTTCTGGATAACATAAATAGATTATTGAATAGTTTGCACTAGAAATCACCTGACAAATATGCATATATGCAATATTTTTGGTCATATCCAAGGTAGTCATGTCCTCATCATCCTCCCCTTCTTGAAAATAAAGCCGTCCTCGGCGTTGCTTAATCTGAAATGTGGCTAACAAAAGAGACAAGGTGTACATGTTGTATATGTATATGTCATCCATTTTTACTTCCCTTGATTTTTGTATATATGACACATGAATAGATGAGTAACTTGCATAGTTCATAAAATCTAAAGCCAAAAAATTAGCACAAGAAGTAGAAGGCATGAAAATATTGCAACTCAGTTTGCACATATAAGTGAAATTCTTATTCATTTCAAAAGATTGACAATGTTCATCATTAAACCATCCCAACATTGGTGAATAAACCTTACTTGCATCAAATTTACATGCTACAACATGCTTAAATAAGCAAACATGCAATAAGTCATTCAACACAGAATCATCACCAAGATTAGAGGTCATATCAAAATGATTAAACATTGGTTCTTTTGCATCAATAGTTAATTCAATGGGTGCACTCAAAATTGTTGGTATTTCAGTTGTTTGATCACATGGCAAAGTCAAATTATCAACGCAGTCCTCTAAAATAGGTGGTGTGATCAAAGTAGTGGGTAGCTCATCAGATGGTGCATTCAAATTGACAAGGCATTCATCATTCTCATGTAGAGATGGAAGATCAGTACCTTTGTCATTACCTCTTATGATCAACTCAGATGATGTAGCCACTCTCGGGGGCGATGTGTCACATGGTGGAGGTGATGTAGTCCTGACAACAACGGATGTGGTTGTCATAGTATGCCTAGTAGTTGAAGGAACAATCATATCAACTCTTGGAATGTGCACCGTGCGCTTGTTCTCCTCGTGGCCAACACGTCGTTTTATTTCCTGTTCAGCTTTGCAAGCAAGATGAAACAAATGGTCCATAGGATAACACTCTTCATGAATTAGTATCTCTTGAATATCACGGTTTAATCCTCCCCAAAATCTATCCATAAAATCATCTTCACTTTCTTCTAAAGAGGAATGCAACAAGGTATTTTGTAAATCATCATAATATTTTGTTACAGTTTCACTACCTTGTTTTAAGTGTTGCAACTTCTTAATCATGTCACGAGTATAATAAGCAGGGACGAAAGTATGTCGCATGGCAAGTTTCAAATCATCCCAAGTAGTAGGTATATAATCAGGGTGTAACCGACAATATTCACTCCACCAAACCAAAGCATAACCAGTGAAAGAACCAACCGCAACCTTAACCTTTTTATGTTCATCGAAATTATGGGAAGAAAATATATTTTTTATGTCGAACTCCCATTCAATATATAAAGCAGGTTTAAAACGGCCATTAAATGGTGGTATAGATACATTAACCTGATCATGTGCATTTGGATGTTTGTGCACCTCTCGTGACGGTTGTGGTATTTGCAAAGGTGGTGGCACGTCTCCCGCGATCGACAAAGCCCATGAATTGACTCTAGATCCTGTCATGATTAGTAGAACAAGAAACAAAACCCAAAAATAATGTTCCTATAACTACTAGGATGTGGTGGTAAAACGCTCACAGTAAAGCAAATATCAATGTCTTACAAGTTCTTACCATGCAGCAGGCGGTGATCGGCAACCAGCGGTGTCAAGTAACTCCGAATATTGAGTAAAGCGATTGCCAGGGGAGCGTACGTATACACGGTGTAGAAATATGTGGAGCTGGGTTGGCTATATATGGTAGCAAAAGATTAGCAATAATCAATTCAAAGATGCAATGTTGAATAAACGCTCAACGACGGTACTGTGCTGGTCCTAGGCTAGACCGGACTAGAGACGCGAGCCTAGAACACTAATGAGGTCACGGCGTAGCACAACTAGCATCAATGAAGGATACTAAGTAGCTCTTGACAGCAAGATATAAGTGAAGATCACAACGGCAGTGAAGATAATGATGAAAAACAACTGCCAAGCAGGATATACAACAACTTTGTCTCCAACTTTCCTCTGAAAAAGTTTGTCCGATTTTTTTGATTTTTTTTCTCCTTTTTTTTCTCTGACTTTTTTTTTCTCTCGTTTTTTTTCTCTCGTTTTTTTTCTCTCTTTTTTTCTCCCTCTTTCCAAAACAAACTAGATAAGATGCAGATTGGATCAAGTGAAGATGTGAACGATCTCAACTATTATTATGACAATGAATGGTGGGTAGCACGTGGTGGAAATTGATGGATGGGTGGTGGACAGCGGAAGAGATAATGATGCAGCGGTGGCGTGACTAATGTGAACAGAACTCGAAACACTAAACGAACTAGACACTAAGACCAGCAACTCGACACGACGATGCAACCGATAATTCAACTATGCAAGCAATGAAAAGAAAATTGCAAAGGCTCAGACTGGCTTGGACCAAGGATGAATAGATCTAACTCTTTTTTGTGGCTTTTTCTTGGACAATAGGTAAGAAAATAAATCTAATCTAGGAAAACTGGAAATTCTCACCGAGCAACCTGAAAACTGATACCACTTGATAGCACTTGGTAGAGGCGGGGGTGTCCCGATCTTTCGATGAGATGATAACTATCGATTTGGTGAAGACGACTTTGACGATCCGACTACAAACGTGCACGACGTTGCGCCTTAGCAATCGCTAAACCAACTCTGAGAGGTTATTGACCACGCCGGAGCACAATCAACCTGACCACGAAGGTCTATTCCTGCAAGCAATCGAAGAACAAGCAAGAATATGATAAAAGCAATCTGAATATTGCGAGTATATATGAAGTATTGATAAAGGTGGGGATCCGTAAGCGGTCTTGGTCTGGTCGTTGGACACAAACGAAGTACACGAAGTTGCAATGGCTAACTTTTATCTAAACAAATCCCAAGCAAAAGCTACTAGATGGATCTACTTATATAGGAGCAAGGGGTGGCGGCCAAGGAGGTGGGAGGACGTCCCAAGGCAGCCTAAAACTAAATCTAGGTCGTACAAGGCCAATGGGCCCAAGTGGAGGTGATGTAACACCTTTGGACTTGTAGTTTGACTCGGATTCTGCTGCAGCATCAGATTGTTTCGTCCACAACTCAACGCTCCGGACGAATTTGAAGGTGATTCCAATCGGGTTGGAAAGTGCACGAAATCTAGTTTCCAACAAAAAAAGAATCACCCAATTCGGAGTCCGTATGAAAAACTTGTGTGCGTTTTGAGTCAGGTACGTCTGTGCAGTCCGAATCTGAATCCAGAACGTGAGAGACTTGGACTCTATCTTCTCTTGGGCCAAAAGTGACGTGAGAGAACTTTTTGGACAGCAAATAAACATCTCTTTCTTCCTTATCTTCATATATGGATTGTACAAATGTTCCATACACCTGCAATTAGACAAAACACAAAAGTGTGTGAAGTATTTTTGTTCTGGATAACATAAATAGATTATTGAATAGTTTGCACTAGAAATCACCTGACAAATATGCATATATGCAATATTTTTGGTCATATCCAAGGTAGTCATGTCCTCATCAGAAGTGCACCTTTTGCACCGACCGAGTATCTTTTCTTGGCTATGTTGTTACTCCACAGGGAATTGAAGTTGACAAAACCAAGATTGAAGCTATTGAGAGTTGGCCGCAACCCAAAACGGTCACACAAGTGAGGAGTTTTCTTGGCCTCGCTGGATTCTATAGGCGTTTTGTGAGAGATTTCAGAACCATTGCTGCACCTCTGAACGAGCTTACAAAGAAGGATGTGCCTTTTATTTGGGGTACCGCACAGGAAGAATCCTTCACGGTATTGAAAGATAAGTTGACACATGCTCCTTTACTCCAACTTCCCGATTTTAATAAGACTTTTGAGCTTGAATGTGATGCTAGTGGAATTGGATTAGGAGGTGTGTTATTACAAGATGGCAAACCTGTTGCATACTTTTCTGAAAAATTGAGTGGGCCTAGTCTGAATTATTCTACTTATGATAAAGAATTATATGCTCTTGTTCGGACTTTAGAAACATGGCAACATTATTTATGGCCCAAAGAATTTGTTATACATTATGATCATGAATCTTTGAAACATATTAAAAGTCAAGCTAAACTAAATCGTAGACATGCTAAATGGGTTGAATTCATTGAGACTTTCCCTTATGTCATTAAACACAAGAAGGGTAAAGAAAATGTTATTGTTGATGCATTGTCTCGTCGCTATACTATGCTTTCACAACTTGACTTCAAAATATTTGGTTTCGAGACAATCAAAGATCAATATGTGCATGATGCTGATTTTAAAGAAGTATTGCAGAATTGTAAAGAAGGAAGAACATGGAACAAGTTCATCTTTAATGATGGATTTGTGTTCCATGCTAACATGCTATGCAATCCAGCTAGCTCCGTTCATCTTTTGCTGTTGCAGGAGGCGCATGGAGGAGGACTAATGGGACACTTTGGCGTGAAGAAGACGGAGGACGTACTTGCTACACATTTCTTTTGGCCAAAGATGAGACAGGATGTTGAGCGTTTTATTGCTCGCTGCACTACATGTCAAAAAGCTAAGTCACGACTCAATCCTCATGGTTTATATATGCCTTTGCCTGTACCTAGTGTTCCTTGGGAGGATATATCTATGGACTTTGTTTTAGGTTTACCTAGAACAAAGAAGGGGAGGGATAGCATATTTGTTGTCGTGGATAGATTCTCGAAAATGGCACACTTTATACCATGTCATAAAAGCGATGATGTTGTTCATGTTGCTGATTTGTTCTTTCGTGAAATTATTCGCTTGCATGGTGTGCCAAATACTATTGTTTCAGATCGTGATACTAAATTTCTTAGCCACTTTTGGAGATGTTTATGGGCTAAGTTGGGGACTAAACTGCATTTTAGTACTACTTGTCAGCCCCAAACTGATGGACAAACTGAAGTAGTCAATAGAACATTGTCTACTATGCTTAGGGCTGTTTTGAAGAATAATAAGAAAATGTGGGGGGAATGCTTGCCTCATATTGAATTTGCTTATAATCGTTCATTGCATTCTACTACTAAGATGTGTCCTTTTGAAGTTGTGTATGGTTTCCTACCTCGTGCACCTATTGATTTGTGGCCTCTTCGATCTTTGGAGAAGGTTAATTTTGATGCTAAAGAACGTGCTGAATTGATTTTAAAAATGCATGAGTTAACTAAGGAAAACATTGAGCGTATGAATGCTAAATATAAACTTGCTGGAGATAAGGGTAGAAAACATGTTGTGTTTGCACCTGGAGATGTTGTTTGGTTACATTTGCGTAAGGATAGATTTCCTGATTTGCGCAAATCAAAGCTAATGCCACGTGCTGGTGGTCCCTTTAAGGTGTTGGAGAAAATAAATGATAATGCATATAAACTTGCGCCGCCTGCAGATTTTGGGGTTAGTCCCACTTTTAACATTGCAGATTTGAAGCCTTATTTGGGTGAGGAAGATGAACTTCCGTCGAGGACGACTTCATTTCAAGAAGGGGAGGATGATGAGGACATCAATACCATGGAAACACCCAGAGCCCCTGCTGCTATACATACTGGACCAATTACTAGAGCTCGCGCACGCCAACTAAATTGATGAGGACATCAATACCATTGTTACACCCACAGCCCCTACTGCTACATATACGGGACCAATTACTAGAGCTCGCGCACGCCAATTAAATTATCAGGTACTTTCGTTTCTTGGTAATGATTCTAATGCTCATGAGAATATGATGCTGCCTAAATTGGATACATTTGTTTTGCTTACAAATGAAGGGCTTAGCTTGGAGAAGGATGAACATTGGAGCAAGAACAAGCATGGAGATGATGCCATGCGCAAGGGGAACAAGAACGGAGTTACAAGTGATGATTTCAGGACTTTGAAGCCACCATAATGGGTGCATGAAGCCTTGGACGAAATATACAAGATGCCACTTCATAAATTTCGTCCCGAGGCTATTATAGGTGCTGCGTCACCTTTTTATTGGGCCAGGCCCATGTAATTTCGAAATACATAAGTATAGGCTATTTTTAGAGTCCGTATGTGTGGGGAAACAAGACATAGATTTGATTTTGGACCCCTCCACCAAGGGCCACGAAATTCCCCCTCTCTTCCTCCATATATACAGCCCTTAGGGCACCATTTAGACTTTGGGTTTTGTTTAGATTAAAAGTTCGCCATAGCTGCAACTTCGCGTACTTCGTTTGTGTTCAACGACCAGACAAAGGCGTCACAGAACCCCACCTTGATCAATAAAGCTTTCATCTTATATTCGCAATATCCAGATTGCAATCTCAGTTTCTTGCTTGTTCTTTGCTTGCTCGCAGGAAACAGACCCTCTTGGTCAGGTTGATCGTGCTTCGGCGTGGTCAATAACCTCTCGGAGTTGGTTTAGCGATTGCTAAGGCGCGACGTCCTCGCACGTTCGTAGTCAGATCGTCAAAGTCGACTTCCACCAAAGCGAAACCCACCATCTCATCGAAAGACGGGACACCTTTGCCTCTATCAAGTGGTATCAGATTTCCAGGTTGCTCGGTGAGATTTTACAGTTTTTCGTAGTTTAGATCGAGTCTGTTCTTCATACCTATAGTCCACGAAAAAGCCAAAAAAAAATTAGGGTTAGTTCATCCCATCCGAACCAATCTGAGCCTTTGCATAATCTTTTCTGTATTTGCTTTGTTGAATTTGCGGTTGCATCGTCGTGTCAAGTTGCTGGTCTTAGCGTCTAGTCTTTTAGAGTTTCGAGTTCTGTTCACAGGTTGTCACGTCGCCGCTGCCATATACCACCACCACATATTCATCGCCAATCCGAATCCATATACGCCACCACATATCCGCCCCCATCACGCCCATCCGAGTCCACCTGCAACATATATCCGCCACTAGTCCGAGTTCCACCAGATTCATCTCCGCCACCAGTCCGAGTTCCACCAGATTCATCTCCGCCACCAGTCCGAGTTCCACCAGATTCATCTCCGCCACCAGTCCTAGTCCGAGTCCAGTATTTGTTGCATTGTTTTCGATTTCCAGATCACGCGATACTCCGAGTCGTGACAGCGGAGGACTCCCCAACTTCCGAGCCATCCGCAGAAGAAAAATAGTTCCAGTTTTTTTTAAAAAAAACTAAGTCTGGAAAATTCTGGCTAGGCAGTTTTTAGACCATTTGTAGACTTTTTCGAAAAAAATTTGTTGCGGAGCAAAAAAAAAGGAGGAAAAAAAAAGTGCAAAAAAAAGAGAAAAAAAAATTCAGAGTGTGCTCCTCCCTTGTTTACGTGTCGCGCCGTGATTTTGTTGGTGTTCTAGGCTCGCGTCTCTAGCACAGTCTAGCCTAGGACCAGCACAGTACTGTCGTTGAGCGTTTATTCAACTTTGCATCTCTGAATTGATTATTGCTGACCCTTTTTGCTACCATATTATAAGCCTTCCCAGCTCCACATACATCTACGTCGTGCGTTGGACTCTCCCTGGTAATCGCTCTATCCAAGCTTTGAGAGTTTTGACTACAACGGTTGCCGATCACCGCCTGCTGCTGAGTAAGAACTGGTAAGAATTTGAGATTTGCTTGACGGGTTTGTGATATACCACCACCACTTCTTAGTACTCTGTAGGATCATATTCTTCTGTGTTTCTATTTGCTGCTAACCATGGTAGGATCACAAGCCGATGAGACTGATTGGGAGAACCTGACGAACAAACAACTACATGATAAATTTCAGCAAATGATGAGTGGACAGGTGCAAGATGTGCTCAACAGATTTGACGAGGCCATGGAGAAGATAGATGGCATTGAGAAGACATTTGAAACAAAGCTTGATAGCAAGTTTGATGAATTGCTCGTGTGTTTTCCACAACCACCGCCGGCTGCACCTATCGCACCTCTGCAACGACAACAACTACGCCCCCTTCCGAATCAGTATGGACGAGCTCAGCGTGTTCCTCTTGAGCTAGGACAAAATTCTGGTGCCGCTGCTACTGCTGTTGGTGCTTCTTTGGCTCCTGCTACTACTGCTGCTGGTACCGAGGAGGATGATTATGTGGGAGATTACGAGGATGAGGTTGATCAACATCAGAACTACGTGCAACCACCAGCACCACAACCACCAGGTCGTCCACATGCAAATAATGGCAATGTTAGGGCTCCCCCTCAGGTACGAGATCATGACCATCTCCCAAAACTGAAATTGAATATTCCACCATTTGAGGGTAGATATGTTCCTGATATATATCTTACTTGGGAGTTAGAAACTGAACAACGATTTACATGTTTACAATATCCTGAGGAGAGACGTGTTCCTGCTGCTGTTTGTGCTTTCACTAGCTTTGCATGTGTTTGGTGGTCTGAACATTGTAGATTATATCCTGTTCCAGCTACTTGGGCTGCTTTGAAAACTGCTATGCGTACTCGTTGGGTTCCACCATATTATCAACGTGAGTTACTTCAAAAATTGCAGCGCTTAAGACAAGGAAAAAATTCTGTAGAAGAATATTATCAGGAATTACAAACTGGCTTGATTAGATGTGGCATTGTTGAGGAGAATGAAGCTATGCTTGCACGTTTTCTAGGTGGATTAAATAGAGATATTCAGACCATTCTAGACTATAAGGATTATAATAATATCACTCGTTTATTCCATCTTGCTTGTAAAGCTGAACGTGAAGTGCAGGATCGACAGGTATTGGCGCGCACTAACTTTTCTGCAGGTCGACCTTCATCATGGACACCACGTGCATCATCTACTTCCACTGCACCATCACCTCCTTCAGGTGCCACCTCCAACCGTGATACAAGAAAGCAGGCACAACCACCACTATCTGCCAAGAGCACACCTGCCGGGCCTACACAGAGCTCTTCTTCTTCCATGGCGTCAACAGGGCACACAAGTGATATTATTTGTCGTCGTTGTAAGGGAAGAGGACATTTTGCGAGAGAATGCAAATCTCAGCGTGTGATGATTGCTACCGAGGATGGTGGATATGAGTCCGCTAGTGACTATTATGAGGAGACTTTGGCGCTTATTACACGTGAAGAACATGGTGGAGATGATTCTGATCATGAGACGCAATACTTGGCTCCTGAAGACGCTGACAGGTATGAATGTTTAGTTGCTCAACGTGTTTTGAGTGTGCAGGTCACACAAGCTGAGCAAAATCAGAGGCATAATTTGTTCCATACCAAGGGAGTTGTGAAGGAACGTTCTGTGCGCGTCATCATAGACGGAGGTAGCTGCAACAACTTGGCTAGCATGGAGATGGTGGAGAAGCTTTCTCTCACCACAAGACCACATCCACATCCTTACTACATCCAATGGTTCAACAACAGCGGCAAGGTTAAGGTAACACGTATTGTTCGTGTGCATTTTAGTATCTCTACATATGCTGATTATGTTGATTGTGATGTGGTACCTATTCAAGCATGTTCCTTATTACTTGGTAGACCATGGCAATTTGATAAAAAAATTGTACACCATGGTAGAAACAATCATTATACTCTTGTTCATAAGGATAAAAATATTACTTTGCTTCCTATGACTCCTGATTCTATTTTGAAAGATGATATTAATAGAGCTAATAAAGCAAAACAGGAGAAGAATAAGAGTGAAAATCAGATTGTGGCAAAAGAATTTGAGCAACAAATGAAGCCTAATAATAAACCATCTAGTGTTGCTTCTGAAATTAAATTGAAAAGTGCATGTTTATTTGCCACCAAATCTGATATTGATGAGCTAGATTTCAGCAATCTGTTTGCTATGCTTTTGTGTGCAAAGAGGCATTATTTTCATTCGAGGACGTGCCTTCCTCGTTGCCCCCTGCTGTCACTAACATTATGCAGGAGTTCGCTGACGTCTTTCCACAAGACGTGCCACCGGGATTACCACCCATTCAAGGGATTGAGCATCAAATTGACTTAATTCCCGGTGCATCGCTACCCAACCGTGCACCATACCGTACCAATCCAGAGGAGACGAAGGAGATTATGCGTCAAGTACAGGAGCTACTCGACAAAGGTTATATACGCGAATCTCTTAGTCCTTGTGCTGTTCCTATTATACTAGTGCCTAAAAAGGATGGTACGTCACGTATGTGTGTTGATTGTAGAGGCATTAATAATATTACTATTCGTTATCGTCATCCTATTCCTAGGCTAGATGATATGCTTGATGAATTGAGTGGCTCTACAATATTCTCCAAAGTTGATTTGCGTAGTGGATACCATCAAATTCGTATGAAATTGGGTGATGAATGGAAAACAGCATTTAAAACTAAGTTTGGTTTATATGAGTGGTTAGTCATGCCTTTTGGGTTAACTAATGCACCTAGTACTTTCATGAGATTAATGAACGAAGTTTTACGTGCTTTCATTGGACGATTTGTGGTAGTCTATTTCGATGATATATTGATTTATAGCAAATCTTTGGAAGAACATTTGGAACATTTACGTGCTGTTTTTATTGCTCTACGTGATGCACGTTTGTTTGGTAACCTTGGGAAGTGCACCTTTTGCACCGACCGAGTATCTTTTCTTGTCTATGTTGTTACTCCACAGGGAATTGAAGTTCATAAAGCCAAGATTGAAGCTATTGAGAGTTGGCCGCAGCCCAAAACGGTCACACAAGTGAGGAGTTTTCTTGGCCTCGCTGGATTCTATAGGCGTTTTGTGAGAGATTTCAGCACCATTGCTGCACCTCTCAATGAGCTTACAAAGAAAGATGTGCCTTTTCTGTGGGGTACCGCACAGGAAGAAGCCTTCACGGTATTGAAAGATAAGTTGACACATGCTCCTTTACTCCAACTTCCTGATTTTAATAAGACTTTTGAGCTTGAATGTGATGCTAGTGGAATTGGATTAGGAGGTGTGTTATTACAAGATGGCAAACCTGTTGCACACTTTTCTGAAAAATTGAGTGGGCCTAGTCTGAATTATTCTACTTACGATAAAGAATTATATGCTCTTGTTCGGACTTTAGAAACATGGCAACATTATTTATGGCCCAAAGAATTTGTTATACATTCTGATCATGAATCTTTGAAACATATTAGAAGTCAAGCTAAACTGAATCGTAGACATGCTAAATGGGTTGAATTTATTGAGACTTTCCCTTATGTCATTAAACACAAGAAGGGAAAAGAAAATGTTATTGCTGATGCATTGTCTCGTCGCTATAGTATGCTTTCACAACTTGACTTCAAAATATTTGGTTTGGAGACGATCAAAGATCAATATGTGCATGATGCTGATTTTAAAGATGTAATGCAGAATTGTAAAGAAGGAAGAATGTGGAACAAGTTTGTCGTTAACGATGGATTTGTGTTTCGTGCTAACAAGCTATGCATTCCAGCTAGCTCCGTTTGTCTTTTGTTGTTGCAGGAGGCGCATGGAGGAGGATTAATGGGACACTTTGGCGTGAAGAAGACGGAGGACGTACTTGCTACACATTTCTTTTGGCCAAAGATGAGACGGGATGTTGAGCGTTTTATTGCTCGCTGCACTACATGTCAAAAAGCTAAGTCACGACTCAATCCTCATGGTTTATATATGCCTTTGCCTGTACCTAGTGTTCCTTGGGAGGATATATCTATGGACTTTGTTTTAGGTTTACCTCGAACAAAGAAGGGGAGGGATAGCATATTTGTTGTCGTGGATAGATTCTCGAAAATGGCACACTTTATACCTTGTCATAAAAGCGATGATGCTGTTAATGTTGCTGATTTGTTCTTTCGTGAAATTATTCGCTTGCATGGTGTGCCAAATACTATTGTTTTAGATCATGATACTAAATTTCTTAGCCACTTTTGGAGATGTTTATGGGCTAAGTTGGGGACTAAACTGCTTTTGAGTACTACTTGTCACCCCCAAACTGATGGACAAACTGAAGTAGTCAATAGAACATTGTCTACTATGCTTAGGGCTGTTTTGAAGAATAATAAGAAAATGTGGGAGGAATGCTTGCCTCATATTGAATTTGCTTATAATCGTTCATTGCATTCTACTACTAAGATGTGTCCTTTTGAAGTTGTGTATGGTTTTCTACCTGGTGCACCTATTGATTTGTTGCCTCTTCCATCTTCGGAGAAGGTTAATTTTGATGCTAAACAACGTGCTGAATTGATTTTAAAAATGCATGAGTTAACTAAGGAAAACATTGAGCGTATGAATGCTAAATATAAACTTGCTGGAGATAAGGGTAGAAAACATGTTGTGTTTCCACCTGGAGATCTTGTTTGGTTACATTTGCGTAAGGATAGATTTCCTGATTTGCGCAAATCAAAGCTAATGCCACGTGCTGATGGTCCCTTTAAGGTGTTAGAGAAAATAAATGATAATGCATATAAACTTGAGCTGCCTGCAGATTTTGGGGTTAGTCCCACTTTTAACATTGCAGATTTGAAGCCTTATTTGGGTGAGGAAGATGAGCTTCCGTCGAGGACGACTTCATTTCAAGAAGGGGAGGATGATGAGGACATCAATACCATTGTTACACCCACAGCCCCTACTGCTACATATACGGGACCAATTACTAGAGCTCGCGCACGCCAATTAAATTATCAGGTACTTTCGTTTCTTGGTAATGATTCTAATGTTCATGAGAATATGATGCTGCCTAAATTGGATACATTTGTTTTGCTTACAAATGAAGGGCTTAGCTTGGAGAAGGATGAACATTGGAGCAAGAACAAGCATGGAGATGATGCCATGCGCAAGGGGAACAAGAACGGAGTTACAAGTGATGATTTCAGGACTTTGAAGCCACCATAATGGGTGCATGAAGCCTTGGACGAAATATACAAGATGCCACTTCATAAATTTCGTCCCGATGCTATTATAGGTGCTGCGTCACCTTTTTATTGGGTCAGGCCCATGTAATTTCGAAATACATAAGTATAGGCTATTTTTAGAGTCCGTATGTGTGGGGAAACAAGACATAGGGTTGATTTCGGACCCCTCCACCAAGGGCCACGAAATTCCCCCTCTCTTCCTCCATATATACAGCCCTTAGGGCACCATTTAGACTTTGGGTTTTGTTTAGATTAAAAGTTCGCCATAGCTGCAACTTCGCGTACTTCGTTTGTGTTCAACGACCAGACAAAGGCGTCACAGAACCCCACCTTGATCAATAAAGCTTTCATCTTATATTCGCAATATCCAGATTGCAATCTCAGTTTCTTGCTTGTTCTTCGCTTGCTCGCAGGAAACAGACCCTCGTGGTCAGGTTGATCGTGCTCCGGCGTGGTCAATAACCTCTTGGAGTTGGTTTAGCGATTCTAAGGCGCGACGTCCTCGCACGTTCGTAGTCGGATCGTCAAAGTAGACTTCCACCAAAGCGAAACCCACCATCTCATCGAAAGACGGGACACCTTTGCCTCTATCATAAATTACCAGGTACTTTCATTTCTTGGTAATGATTCTAATGTTCATGAGAATATGATGTTGCCTAAATTGGATACATTTGTTTTGCTTACAAATGAAGGGCCTAGCTTGGAGAAGGATGAACATTGGAGCAAGAACAAGCATGGAGATGATGGCATGTGCAAGGGGAACAAGAACGGAGTTACAAGTGATGATTTCAGGACTTTGAAGCCACCATAATGGGTGCATGAAGCCTTGGACGAAATATACAAGATGCCACTTCATAACTTTCGTCTCGAGGCTATTCTAGGTGCTGTGTCACCTTATTATTGGGCCAGGCCCATGTAATTTCAAAATACATAAGTATAAGCTATTTTTAGAGTCCGTATGTGTGGGGAAACAAGAGATAGGGTTGATTTCGGACTCCTCCACCAAGGGCCACGAAATCCCCCCCCCCCCTCTTCCTCCATATATATAGCCCTTAGGGAATCGTTTAGACTTTGGGTTTTGTTTAGATTACAGTTCGCCATAGCTGCAACTTCGCGTACTTCGTTTGTGTTCAAGGACCAGACAAAGGCGTCACAGAACCCCACCTTCATTAATAAAGCTTTCCTCTGATATTCGCAATATCCAGATTGCAATCTTAGTTTCTTGCTTGTTCTTTGTTTGCTTGCAGGAAATAGACCCTCGTGGTTAGGTTGATCGTGCTCCGGCGTGGTCAATAACCTCTTGGAGTTGGTTTAGCGATTGCTAAGGCGCGACGTCCTCGCACGTTCGTAGTCGGATCGTCAAAGTCGACTTCCACCAAAACGATAGCCACCATCTCATCGAAAGACGAGACACCTTTGCCTCTATCAACCAAGATGATGCACGTATGCTAGGAGGCTCGATGCTATAGCTTATAAGCTCTTTGCTTCTCTTCTCTTTTGCTTAAAAGCTTTTTCCTCATTTTTTTGTTTTTTGACTATGCCACGATGCTTGATATACGAGCCACACAACGAGTTATCAAGTAGTAAATGCACGGGATGGGCGGAACACTAATCGTGCACTAAGGCGTGGCCCGGCAATACTCAACAAGCTAGTCTCGATGGGTAAGCTACACAAAAGGGCTTGAAGCTATCAAGTTAATGGCAAGGGAGTACAAGGCATCGTCGAGGTTACCGTCCTTGCTTATGGTAGTGATGAAGGTGATCTTGTCGAAGCCGATGTGTTGTCCGAGTCGATGATTGGTGGCGATGATGATGCCAACTCGCGCCTAAGTAGCTGAAACACCTTAGGACACAAGAGAAACCACGACCCAAAACTCAAACAAACACGTGGAATGGTGCGGAAGAACACAAGAGGTGGTGGTGAAATGAAATGAGGAAAAACAGAAAATGGCCGAAACTCCCTGGATAGTCCGTGCGCACGGGGTAAGTGAGGCCCGTGTGCACGGGGTCCCGTCTGCACGGGGTCCCGATGGCCCGTGTGCACGGGGTCCTCTATGAGCGGATGAACTGATCTGATTTCGTGGTGATTCCCAAGTTTTTGGCCAAATTCGAACGATGGAAGGGTGGGGATGAAGGTGGAGGGGTAGATCCACTTGCCAAACACCAAATTCGTGGATCAAAACAACCAAATCTCACAAGATCAAACAAATTGCAAGAAAAAATTTGGGGCTATTTTTGGTGGGGATTTTTGGATTAGGACAAAAAACAACAAAATCAAGCTAGAAAGTGGAAGGTAGGGACTCCAAGATGTGAATCAACGTGGCTCATGATACCAAGATGATGTAGGGTAGAACCCTAAGGGGGACCTTTTCACGCTTGGAGGGGGAAAAGGGAGAGAAACAACAAGAACACAAAGAGGAAATCACTCCAACAATTCCTGATTACACATCCACTAGGGTAACAACACAAGATCCACAAGTCACAAACACAATCAAAGGAAAGATACAATGGCAAAGTTCATCCATAATCCAAAGGAGATGGGGGCTTGAAGGTAGTCTTCTCCTTATGGAGGTCTTGAAATCCACATGGATTCTTCCCTAGGGGTCTTGATCCTCCAAGAGGGAAGGTGAAGGAGCAAAGCTCACAAATATCTCATCTAATACTTTGCTAACCCTAAACATGGTCCTTGGTATGGAATATATAGCCTTGGGGTCGAAGGAGATGAAGAGGAGCCAAAGATGCAATCTCAGCCGGCCATCCTGGGAGGCCCGTGCATAGAGGGTAAGTTGAGCCCGTGCACACGGGTTTCCCGTGGGCACGGTACAAGCCCGTGCGCACGGGGTGCTCCAGCACCAGTTTCCTGTGTAGTCCGTGGGCACGGGGTCTCGGGGGCCCGTGCGCACGGGGTCGCCTGGAGCCTCCTGTGCTGCTGTTGTTGTCCTTCTTCTTGGTTCGCACGGCCTTGGGGTGGTCCTCCTTCTCCTTGGTGATGCTCCTGAGCTTCTTGGTGATGTTCCTCTTCATACCTAAGGAGGCATACATATTTTGGTGAGGTAGGAAACATGTTCCGTTCGTGTCCATATGCAAGTCTAGTAGGAAGGAATTCACCTCAGTTTGCAAAGCACGTGCTCTAGCTCTTGTCATGGGTTCTCGTGGGGTTGGATGTGTCGGTGTAGAGTCCATGGGGATGATGGAAGGATGCTCCGCATCAAGCTACCTTACTAACTGCTCTTGTTTGGGAGCTCCATGGCGGAGATGGTGTTGTGTCAGCAGGAACTGCGTTACTATCTACTGGGGTTGGGGTTAGATTGGGTGAAGCTGGTTCTCTGTCCATCGTAGTAGGGGTACAATCTGCGAGAGTCTGGGTTATGTTTGGTAGGGCTGGTTCTCGTGTATGTACAAACGGGGTGCTATCTCCACCAAGAGGTAGCACTGTTTTATTTGAAGACAGTGTTTTTACGCCGCTAGATACTGGCATCACCCACTCCAATTCAAATGGCTGATAAACAGGAAACATAGTTGAATGTACAAACATTGTATGAGAGACAGATGCAATAGATAGTGTGGAAAAAAGAGGGCATGAAATAGTTGACATGTGTATTGTTTAACTAAAACGTATAGCATGACATAATTTCACATATATGATGTCTATCTAAACTGGATAGCATAGCATAACATAATTCAAAGATATAATGAATAACTAAACAGGATCGCATGACATAATTCACCTACATGTTATCTTAGTAATCAGGATCACATGATTTAATTCACATATGTGATTTATATGCTAAATAGAGGGCATTCGATATGATGTTTGAACTAAGAACATGGTGTTGAATATTGTGTATATGATGTCTAAACTATGCAATGCAAGACACCATATGCATGATATGAGCAGTATAACCGTGCCAAGTTAGAGCATACACCTCAATGGGGGAATAGGACTGGTCATCTGTCTCTGAATCCATCTCTGAGGAGCTATGGGAACCCAACAAGAGATCTGCTTCAACAGGTAGCACTCTCTGCTCTGAAGGCCTTGTTTTCACTCCAGATTTTTCCATCTCCCACCCAAATGGCTGATTCACAGGAAGAGTAGTTTAATGTACAACCATTGTCGACAAATGGAAATGTAATGAAGAAAAGGATGGGCAAGATATCATTCAAATATATGATTCCTGGTTAAACAGGATGGCATTGAACATTTCACATATATTATGGCTGGCTAAGAGACATGAGACTGCATAATTCCCATATATGATATAGAAACTAAATAGGTGGCATTACAGAACATGTCTAAACTAAGCAGGTGACGTATATGCTGCCAAAAGTAGGCACTGCAAGGCAACATATGCATGATATGACTAACATCATCATGCCAAGGTAGAGCAAACACCTTGGGGGGTAAATAGGAGTGGTCAGCTGCGTCTGAATCCGCCTCAGAACAGATATCTTCCTCTGGATTACAATCTGGAGAGGGGGGAGGGTTTTCCATTAAACCCACCATGGAGCGATTTCTGCATGACATTGTATTGCCGTGCAAAACTCTTCTTTTTTGCTACATGTACAACATGACTGTGTACAATATCTGACATGCATACGAAAAAAATATGGTGAGGTTATTTAAGGAGAGCATGCAGAAATTTAGAGTGATGGTAACAAACAGTGGATGGATCCAAAAATAATGATAGCAGGCTAATGATTGATTTAATTTAACAAAAGAGTGCAACCTCTCTTGTGGACCCGTGTACTCCTGAGGTTCATCTGCTGAGTCGATGATGGTGATGCCGTTGTGGTGGGTGTCGGCGGCAGGGAAGAAGATTTGAGGCGGCGAAAGACGGTCAGGAGTCGTGATGTCTGGTTTGGTGGATGCTTCTGCCGATGGAGCAGCTCAGGTGAGGTGGACGACGCCGCGGCAGGAACAGGACAAACCACACAAAGTTCCCTTCGACACCTACCTGGAACTGAAGTAATTCTGTAAGGGCTCATTTGGCTTGCATGATTCTAAAAATGCAAGGATAGGAAAAACACCGGAATAGGATAGGAATGCACATGGTAAACAGAGCATTTGTAAACACAAGATTTCTGTCAACTTGGGTGTTTGGTTCACAAGAATTGGAAGAGCAGAGGAATGCAAAGAAACATGGCCAAAATAAAGTGAAACCATATGAAAGCGTGCACAGTTAGAATGTTATTCTGCCACTAATGTATTTGGTATTGTTTTCGTGCATAGGATTTTGAAAAATAGGTCCAGGTGGATGTTTTGCTCCATTCCTTTCAAAAAAATGCATGAATAATTGAATAGTAGAGTGCCACAGGAAAATTTCCTACTGCTATGTTTTCTTGTTGAACCAAAATAGCCCTAATGGATCGACATGAATGTAGAATAATAAGTGATGCAACAAGTGTACAACCTCTTTGCCGTAGTCGTGTGGACCTCAGCATCATTGGGTTGGTCGCTGATGTAGTTGAGGAAGAGGTGGCTGTCGAAGGTATGGAGGAAGATCTGAGGAATCTGTAGACGACGTCCAGGGCACTACTCTGTTGTGATGGATCATTCTGTCGTTGGAGCAGCTCCGGTGAGCCGTAAGACGTCAAGGTTGAAAGCAGCACTAGACAGACATCGTTAATCTCAAGTGGGATTCTAAAAGCATCTCCAATAGATGATGTAAAATAGATGTAAAATTTACATCACCGAAAACCACCTGACTACAACAGATGAGGTAAAAACTGTTGACTCTGAACTTAACTGTCGAAACTGAAATTTACTATGGAATCTGAATGTTACTGTCAAAACTGAACACAATGGTAGCAGAGAGGCACTTGACATGTAGTTTAGGAAGGGCCTGCAGTTCATCTTCAACATACGTCCCCTTGAGCCTCCAGCCACCACCGGCCCCAGCGCCGCCTCGCCACCCCGAAACAACTCCCCACCATCGGTCCATCGCCGCCCCGGCCAGCCCTATAGCCCCCCCCCCGGGGTGAGCTTTTTCTCCGACGATCCCCACACTAACGCCCCACCGTGCCCCCCCACCGCCAGCGACCATCGCCTCCCACCCTGAACCCTAAGATAGATAGTGGAGTACCTCTCCGGTGAGCCCCCCTCCCCGCTGCGGGTGGTTCTTCCTTAACTCTGGCGAGCCCCCCATCCCCTGAAAATTGACTGACACAAAAGTCGATTCTGTCGACTAAAGTGTAGCTAAATCGGAGCAGAGCAGCAGCACATGCGAGGGTGATGAGGACATCAATACCATTGTTACACCCACAGCCCCTACTGCTACATATACTGGACCAATTACTAGAGCTCGCGCACGCCAATTAAATTATCAGGTACTTTCGTTTCTTGGTAATGATTCTAATGTTCATGAGAATATGATGCTGCCTAAATTGGATACATTTGTTTTGCTTACAAATGAAGGGCCTAGCTTGGAGAAGGATGGACATTGGAGCAAGAGCAAGCATGGAGATGATGCCATGCGCAAGGGGAACCAGAACGGAGTTACAAGTGATGATTTCAGGACTTTGAAGCCACCATAAGAGTGCATGAAGCCTTGGACGAAATATACAAGATGCCACTTCATAAATTTCGTCCAGAGGCTATTATAGGTGCTGCGTCACCTTTTTATTGGGCCAGGCCCATGTAATTTCGAAATACATAAGTATAGGCTATTATTAGAGTCCGTATGTGTGGGGAAACAAGAGATAGGGTTGATTTCAGACCCCTCCACCAAGGGCCACGAAATTCCCCCTCTCTTCCTCCATATATACAGCCCTTAGGGCACCGTTTAGACTTTGGGTTTTGTTTAGATTAAAAGTTCGCCATAGCTGCAACTTCACGTACTTCGTTTGTGTTCAACGACCAGACAAAGGCGTCACAGAACCCCACCTTGATCAATAAAGCTTTCATCTTATATTCGCAATATCCAGATTGCAATCTTAGTTTCTTGCCTGTTCTTCGTTTGCTCGCAGGAAACAGACCCTCGTGGTCAGGTTGATCGTGCTCCGGCGTGGTCAATAACCTCTCGGAGTTGGTTTAGCGATTGCTAAGGCGCGACGTCCTCGCACGTTCGTAGTCGGATCGTCAAAGTCGACTTCCACCAAAGCGATTTCCATCATCTCATCGAAAGACGGGACACCTTTGCCTCTATCAAGTGGTATCAGATTTCCAGGTTGCTCGGTGAGATTTTCCAGTTTTTCGTAGTTTCGATCGAGTCTGTTCTTCATACCTATAGTCCATGAAAAAGCCACAAAAAAAATTAGGGTTAGTTCATCATATCCGAACCAATCTGAGCCTTTGCATAATCTTTTTAGGGTTTTGCTTTGTTGAATTTGCGGTTGCATCGTCGGTCTAGTTGCTGGTCTTAGAGTCTAGTCTTTTAGAGTTTCGAGTTCTGGTCATAAGTTGTCACGCCGCCGCCGCACCATCATCATCGCCCCTGCCATCTACCACCACCGCTCCAAATCCGTATCCATATACCACCACCAATCCGTGTCCATATACCACCACCGATCCATATCCATATACTACCACCGCTACCACCACCGCTGCCATATACCACCACCATATATCCACCACCAATCCGAGTTCCTTGCTTATTAGGTTTGTTTTCGGGATCCATCTAGTTTCCGATTCGTGTTTCCTTGCCGGAGTAGGTTTCGGAAAAAAAAAAGTGTTCGGAAACCACGCTCCGTTTAGGCCCAAAATTTTTCGAAAACGCATTTTTCGAAAAAATTTCTGGCTATCTTATTTTTAGGTGTTTCTGAGTGTTTTCAGACAGGTGCCATTATAGGAAGTTTTTTTTGACCCGTTTCCAGTTTTTGGGTCCGGGCAGTCGAAAAAACGAAAAAAAAAATTGGTCGAAAAAATTTCGTGCCCATCCTGTCAGTTTGACCTAGGAAGCGTTTTGAGACACTCGCCATTATAGTGATTTTTCGCAAAAAAAAAAAAAGAGCAGCGCAAAAAAAAAAGCGCAAAAAAAAAAGAGCGAAAAAGAAAAACCAGAGTGTGCTTTTCCCTTGTTTACGTGCAGCGCCGTGATTTTGTTAGTGTTCTAGGCTCGCGTCTCTAGCACAGTCTAGCCTAGGACCAGCACAGTACCGTCGTTGAGCGTTTATTCAACTTTGCATCTCTGAATTGATTATTGCTGACCCTTTTTGCGCAGCAGGAACACGTCTCTCCTCAGGATATTGTAAACATGTAAATCGTTGTTCAGTTTCTAACTCCCAAGTAAGATATATATCAGGAACATATCTACCCTCAAATGGTGGAATATTCAATTTCAGTTTAGGGAGATGGTCATGATCTCGTACCTGAGGGGGAGCCCTAACATTGCCATTATTTGCATGTGGACGACCTGGTGGTTGTGGTGCTGGTGGTTGCACGTAGTTCTGATGTTGATCAACCTCATCCTCGTAATCTCCCACATAATCATCCTCCTCGGTACCAGCAGCAGTAGTAGCAGGAGCCAAAGAAGCACCAACAGCAGTAGCAGCGGCACCAGAATTTTGTCCTAGCTCAATAGGAACACGCTGAGCTCGTCCATACTGATTCGGAAGGGGCCGTAGTTGTTGTCGTTGCAGAGGTGCGATAGGTGCAGCCGGCGGTGGTTGTGGAAAACGCGCGAGCAATTCATCAAACTTGCTATCAAGCTTTGTTTCAAATGTCTTCTCAATGCCATCTATCTTCTCCATGGCCTCGTCAAATCTGTTTAGCACATCTTGCACCTGTCCACTCATCAGTTGCTGAAATTTATCATGTAGCTGTTTGTTCGTCAGGTTCTCCCAATCAGTCTCATCGGCTTGTGATCCTACCATGGTTAGCAGCAAATAGAAACACAGAAGAATATGATCCTACAGAGTACTAAGAAGTGGTGGTGGTGTATCACAAACCCGTCAAGCAAATCTCAAATTCTTACCAGTTCTTACCCAGCAGCAGGCGGTGATCGGCAACCGTTGTAGTCAAAACTCTCAAAGCTTGGATAGAGCGATTACCAGGGAGAGTCCAACGCACGACATAGATGTATGTGGAGCTGGGAAGGCTTATAATATGGTAGCAAAAAGGGTCAGCAATAGTCAATTCAGAGATGCAAAGTTGAATAAACGCTCAACGACGGTACTGTGCTGGTCCTAGGCTAGACCGTGCTAGAGACGCGAGCCTAGAACACTAACAAAATCACGGCGCTGCACGTAAACAAGGGAAAAGCACACTCTGGATTTTTTTTTCGCTCTTTTTTTTTGCGCTCTTTTTTTTTGCGCTGCTCTTTTTTTTTTTGCGAAAAATCACTATAATGGCGAGTGTCTCAAAACTCTTCCTAGGTCAAACTGACAGGATGGGCACGAAATTTTTTCGACCAATTTTTTTTTTCGCTTTTTCGACTGCCCGGACCCAAAAACTGGAAACGGGTCAAAAAAAACTTCCTATAATGGCACCTGTCTCAAAACACTCAGAAACACCTAAAAATAGGATAGCCAGAAAAGTTTTCGAGAAATGCGTTTTCGAAAATTTTTGGGCCTAAACGGAGCGTGGTTTCCGGACTCTTTTTTTTTCCGAAACCTACTCCAGCAAGGAAACACGAATCGGAAACTAGATGGATCCCGAAAACAAACCTAATAAGCAAGGAACTCGGATTGGTGGTGGATATATGGTGGTGGTATATGGCAGCGGTGGTGGTAGCGGTGGTAGTATATGGATATGGATCGGTGGTGGTATATGGACACGGATTGGTGGTGGTATATGGATACGGATTCGGAGCGGTGGTAGTAGATGGCAGGGGCGATGATGATGGTGCGGCGGCGGCGTGACAACTTATGACCAGAACTCGAAACTCTAAAAGACTAGACTCTAAGACCAGCAACTTGACACGACGATGCAACCACAAATTCAACAAAGCAAATACAGAAAAGATTATGCAAAGGCTCAGATTGGTTCGGATGGGATGAACTAACCCTAATTTTTTTTGGCTTTTTCGTGGACTATAAGTATGAAGAACAGACTCGATCTAAACTACGAAAAACTGTAAAATCTCACCGAGCAACCTGGAAATCTGATACCACTTGATAGAGGCAAAGGTGTCCCGTCTTTCGATGAGATGATGGATTTCGCTTTGGTGGAAGTCGACTTTGACGATCTGACTACGAACGTGCGAGGACGTCGCGCCTTAGCAATCGCTAAACCAACTCCGACAGGTTATTGACCACGCCGGAGCACGATCAACCTGACCACGAGGGTCTGTTTCCTACGAGCAAACGAAGAACAAGCAAGAAACTGAGATTGCAATCTGGATATTGCGAATATAAGATGAAAGCTTTATTGATCAAGGTGGGGTTCTGTGACGCCTTTGTCTGGTCGTTGAACACAAACGAAGTACGCGAAGTTGCAGCTATGGCGAACTTTTAATCTAAACAAAACCCAAAGTCTAAACGGTGCCCTAAGGGCTGTATATATAGAGGAAGAGAGGGGAATTTCGTGGCCCTTTGTGGAGGGGTCCGAAATCAACCCTATCTCTTGTTTCCCCACACATACGGACTCTAAAAATAGCCTATACTTATGTATTTCGAAATTACATGGGCCTGGCCCAATAAAAAGGTGACGCAGCACCTATAATAGCCTCTGGACGAAATTTATGAAGTGGCATCTTGTATATTTCGTCCATGGCTTCATGCACTCTTATGGTGGCTTCAAAGTCCTGAAATCATCACTTGTAACTCCGTTCTGGTTCCCCTTGCGCATGGCATCATCTCCATGCTTGCTCTTGCTCCAATGTCCATCCTTCTCCAAGCTAGGCCCTTCATTTGTAAGCAAAACAAATGTATCCAATTTAGGCAGCATCATATTCTCATGAACATTAGAATCATTACCAAGAAACGAAAGTACCTGATAATTTAATTGGCGTGCGCGAGCTCTAGTAATTGGTCCAGTATATGTAGTAGTAGGGGCTGTGGGTGTAACAATGGTATTGATGTCCTCATCATAAGCTCTAGTGTTTAGATCTAATCTTAGTTTAGTCTAAATGGAGGAGGAAGGGGAGTATATATAGGTCCAAGGGATGAAGAGGTAAATAGGGACGAGATGGGGATACAAGGGCCAAGCCCAACAGCCACGCACACGGGGCCCCGTGTGCACGGTCTAAGTGGAGCCCGTGCGCATGTGGTATCTAGAGACCTGACGCATGAGCCCGTGCGCACGGGGTTCGGGAGGCCCGTGGACACGGGGTTCCCGTGGGCACGGTACATGCCCGTGCTGATGAGGACATCAATACCATTGTTACACCCACAGCCCCTGCTGCTATACATACTGGACCAATTACTAGAGCTCGCGCACGCCAACTAAATTACCAGGTACTTTCCTTTCTTGGTAATGATTCTAATGTTCATGAGAATATGATGCTGCCTAAATTGGATACATTTGTTTTGCTTACAAATGAAGGGCCTAGCTTGGAGAAGGATGAACATTGGAGCAAGAACAAGCATGGAGATGATGGCATGCGCAAGGGGAACAAGAACGGAGTTACAAGTGATGATTTCAGGACTTTGAAGCCACCATAATGGGTGCATGAAGCCTTGGACGAAATATACAAGATGCCACTTCATAAATTTCGTCCCGAGGCTATTCTAGGTGCTGCGTCACCTTATTATTGGGCCAGGCCCATGTAATTTCGAAATACATAAGTATAGGCTATTTTTAGAGTCCGTATGTGTGGGTAAACAAGAGATAGGGTTGATTTCGGACCCCTCCACCAAGGGCCACGAAATTCCCCCCTCTTCCTCCATATATACAGCCCTTAGGGCATCGTTTAGACTTTGGGTTTTGTTTAGACTAAAGTTCGCCATAGCTGCAACATCGCGTACTTCGTTTGTGTTCAATGACCAGACAAAGGCGTCACAGAACCCCACCTTGATCAATAAAGCTTTCCTCTTATATTCGCAATATCCAGATTGCAATCTTAGTTTCTTGCTTGTTCTTCTGTTGCCTGCAGGAAACAGACCTTCGTGGTCAGGTTGACGTCCTCCGGCGTGGTCAGTAATCTCTCGGAGTTGGTTTAGCGTTTGCTAAGGCGCGACGTCCTCGCACGTTCATAGTCGGATCATCAAAGTCGACTTTCTCCAAAACGAAAGCCACCATCTCATCAAAAGACGGGACACCTTTGCCTCTATGAAGTGGTATCAGATTTCCAGGTTGCTCGGTGAGATTTTACTATTTATCGTAGTTTAGATCAAGTCTGTTTGCATACCTACAGTCCACGAAAAAGCCTCAAAAAAAATTAGGGTTAGTTCATCATATCCGAACCAATCTGAGCCTTTGCATAATCTTTTTAGGGTTTTGCTTTGTTGAATTTCTGGTTGCATCGTCGTGTCTAGTTGCTGGTCTTAGCGTCTAGTCTTTTAGAGTTTCGAGTTCTGGTCATAAGCTGTCACGCCGCCACCGCACCATCATCATCGCCCCTGCCACCTACCACCACCGCTCCGAATTCGTATCCATATACCACCACCGATCCATATCCATATACTACCACCGCTACCACCATCGCTGCCATATACCACCACCGCTGCCATATACCACCATCATATATCCACCACCAATCCGAGTTCCTTGCATATTAGGTTTGTTTTCGAGTTCCATCTAATTTCCGATTCGTGTTTCCTTGCCTGAGTAGGTTTCGGAAAAAAATAGTCTTGAAACCACCCTCCGTTTAGGCCCAAAATTTTCCAAAAACGCACTTGAAAAAAAAAATTCTAGCTATCCTATTTTTAGGTGTTTCTAAGCGTATTGAGACAGTCGCCGTTATAGAAAGTTTTTTTTGACCCGTTTCCAGTTTTTGGGTTCGGGCAGTCAAAAAAAAAATTTGGTCGAAACAATTTCGTGCCTATCCTGTTATCTTGACTTGGGAAGAGTTTTGAGACACTCGCCATTATAGTGATTTTCGAAAAAAATGCACAAAAAAAAGCGCAAAAAAAAGAGTGAAAAAAAAAATTCAAAGTGTGCTTCTCCCTTGTTTCCGTGCAGCATCGTGATTTTGTTAGTGTTCTAGGCTCGCGTCTCTAGCACAGTCTAGCCTAGGACCAGCACAGTACCGTCGTTGAGCGTTTATTCAACTTTGCATCTCTGAATTGATTATTGCTGACCCTTTTTTGCTACCATATTATAAGCCTTCCCAGCTCCACGTACATCTACGTCATGCGTTTGACTCTCCCTGGTAATCGCTCTATCCAAGCTTTGAGAGTTTTGACTACAACGGTTGCCAATCACCACCTGCTGCTGGGTAAGAACTGGTAAGAATTTGGGATTTGCTTGACGGGTTTGTGATACACCACCACCACTTCTTAGTAGTCTGTAGGATCATATTCTTGTGTGTTTCTATTTACTGCTAACCATGGTAGGATCACAAGCCGAAGAGACTGATTGGGAGAACCTGACGAACAAACTGCTACATGATAAATTTCAGCAAATGATGAGTGGACAGGTGCAAGATGTGCTAAACAGATTTGAAGAGGCCATGGAGAAGATAGATGGCATTGAGAAGACGTTCGAAACAAAGCTCGATAACAAGTTTAATGAATTGCTCGCGCGTCTTCCACCACCACCGCCCGCTACACCTATCGCACCTCTGCAACAACAACAACAACAACAACGCCCCCTTCCGAATTAGTATGGACGAGCGAAGCGTGTTCCTCTTGAGGATGGCCAAACTTCTGGTGCTGCTGTACCTGTTGTTGATGCTTCTTTGGCTCCTGCTACTGCTGCTACTGGTACCCAGGTGGATGATGAGTATGCGGGCGATTATGAGGATGAGGTTGATCAAAATCAGAACTACGTGTAGCCACCAGCACCACCACCAGTAGATCAACCTCAGGTATATATTCGCAATGGTAGGCCTGCACCACCACCTCAGGTACGAGATCATGACCATGTTCCTAAACTGAAATTGAATATTCCACCATTTGAGGGTAGATATGTTCCTGGTATATATCTTACTTGGGAGTTAGAAACTGAACAACGTTTCACATGTTTGCAATATCCCGAGGAGAGACGGGTTGCTGCTGTTGTTTGTGCTTTCACTAGTTTTGCATGTGTATGGTAGTCTTAACATTGTAGATTTTATCCTATTCCAGCTACTTGGGCTGCTTTGAAAACTGCTATGCGTACTTGTTGGGTTCCACCATATTATCAACGTGAATTGCTTCAAAAATTGAAGCGTTTAAGACAAGGAAAAAATTCTGTAGAAGAATATTATCAAGAATTACAAACTGGCATGATTAGATGTGGTATTGTTGAGGAGAATGAAGCTATGCTTGCACGTTTTATGGGTGGATTAAATAGAGAGATTCAGACCATTCTATAGTATAAGGAGTATACTAATATCACTCGTTTATTTCATCTTGCTTGTAAAGCTGAACGTGAAGTGCAGGATCGACAAGCATTGGCGCGAACTAACTTTTCTGCAGGTCGACCTTCATCATGGACACCACGTGCATCTTCAAAGTCAACTGCACCAGCACCTCCAGCAGGTGCCACCTCCAGCCATGATACAAGAAAGCAGGCACAACCACCATTATCTGCCAAGAGCGCACCTGCCGGGCCTCCACAGAGTTCTTCTTCTTCCATGGCATCAACAGGGCACACAAGTGATATTATTTGTCGTCATTGTGAGGGAAGAGGTCATTATGCGAGAGAATGCAAATCTCAGCGTGTGATGATTGCTACTGAGGATGGTGGGTATGAGTCCGCTAGTGACTATGATGAGGAGACTTTGGCTCTTATTACACGTGAAGAACATGGTGGAGATGATTCTGATCATGAGACGCAATACATGGCTCCTGAAGACGCTGACAGGTATGAATGTTTAGTTGCTCAATGTGTTTTGAGTGTGCAGGTCACACAAGCTGAGCAAAATCAGAGGCACAATTTGTTCCATACAAAGGGAGTTGTGAAGGAACGTTCTGTGCGCGTCATCATAGACGGAGGGAGCTGCAACAACTTGGCTAGCATGGAGATGGTGGAGAAGCTATCTCTCACCACAAGACCACATCCACATCCTTACTACATCCAATGGTTCAACAACAGCGGCAAGGTTAAGGTAACACGTACTGTTCGTGTGCATTTTAGTATCTCTACATATGCGGATTATGTTGATTGTCATGTGGTACCTATGACAGCATGTTCCTTATTACTTGGTCGACCATGGCAATTTGATAAAAATTCTGCACACCATGGTAGAAACAATCAGTATACTCTTGTTCATAAGGATAAAAATATTACTTTGCTTCCTATGACTCCTGATTCCATTTTGAAAGATGATATTAATAGAGCTAATAAAGCAAAACAGGAGAAAAATAAGAGTGAAAATCAGATTGTGGCAAAAGAATTTGAGCAACAAATGATGCCTAATAGTAAACCATCTAGTATTGCTTCTGAAATTAAATTGAAAAGTGCATGTTTACTTGCCACTCAATCTGATATTGATGAGCTAGATTTTAGCAAATCTGTTTGCTATGCTTTTGTTTGCAAAGAGGCATTATTTTCATTCGAGGACGTGCCATCCTCTTTGCCTCCTGCTGTCACTAACATTTTGCAAGAGTTCGCTGACGTCTTTCCACAAGACGTGCCACCGGGACTACCTCCCATTCGTGGGATTGAGCATCAGATTGACTTAATTCCCGGTGCATCATTACCCAACCGTGCACCATACCGTACCAATCCAGAGGAGACGAAGGAGAATATACGTCAAGTACAGGAGCTGCTCGACAAAGGTTATATACGCGAATGCCTTAGTCCTTGTGTTGTTCCTATTATTCTAGTGCCAAAAAAGGATGGTACATCACGTATGTGTGTTGATTGCAAAGGCATTAATAATATTACTATTCGTTATCGTCATCCTATTCCTAGGCTAGATGATATGCTTGATGAATTGAGTGGCTCTATAATATTCTCCAAAGTTGATTTGCGTAGTGGATACCATCAAATTCGTATGAATTTGGGAGATGAATGGAAAACAACATTTAAAACTAAGATTGGATTATATGAGTGGTTAGTCATGCCTTTTGGGTTAACTAATGCACCTAGTACTTTCATGAGATTAATGAACGAAGTTTTACGTGCTTTCATTGGACGATTTGTGGTAGTCTCTTTTGATGACATATTGATTTATAGCAGATCTTTGGAAGAACATTTGGAACATTTACGTGCTGTTTTTATTGCTCTACGTGATGCACGTTTGTTTGGTAACCTTGGGAAGTGCACCTTTTGCACCGACCGAGTATCTTTTCTTGGCTATGTCGTTACTCCACAGGGAATTGAAGTTGACAAAGCCAAGATTGAAGCTATTGAGAGTTGGCCGCAGCCCAAAACGGTCACACAAGTGAGGCGTTTTGTGAGAGATTTCAGCACCATTGCTACACCTCTCAACGAGCTTACAAAGAAGGATGTGCCTTTTGTTTGGGGTACCACACAGGAAGAAGCCTTCACGGTATTGAAAGATAAGTTGACACATGCTCCTTTACTCCAACTTCTTGATTTTAATAAGACTTTTGAGCTTGAATGTGATGCTAGTGGAATTGGATTAGGAGGTGTGTTATTACAAGATGGCAAACCTGTTGCATACTTTTCTGAAAAATTGAGTGGGCCTAGTCTGAATTATTCTACTTATGATAAAGAATTATATGCTCTTGTTCGGACTTTAGAAACATGGCAACATTATTTATGGCCCAAAGAATTTGTTATACATTCTGATCATGAATCTTTGAAACATATTAAAAGTCAAGCTAAACTAAATCGTAGACATGCTAAATGGGTTGAATTCATTGAGACTTTCCCTTATGTCATTAAACACAAGAAGGGTAAAGAAAATGTTATTGCTGATGCATTGTCTCGTCGCTATACTATGCTTTCACAACTTGACTTCAAAATATTTGGTTTGGAGACCATCAAAGATCAATATGTGCATGTTGCTGATTTTAAAGATGTATTGCAGAATTGTAAAGAAGGAAGAACATGGAACAAGTTCGTCGTTAATGACGGATTTGTGTTCTGTGCTAACAAGCTATGCATTCCAGCTAGCTCCGTTCGTCTTTTGTTGTTGCAGGAGGCGCATGGAGGAGGACTAATGGGACACTTTGGCGTGAAGACAACGGAGGACGTACTTGCTACACATTTCTTTTGGCCAAAGATGAGACGGGATGTTGAGCGTTTTATTGCTCGCTGCACTACATGTCAAAAAGCTAAGCCACGACTCAATCCTCATGGTTTATATATGCCTTTGCATGTACCTAGTGTTCCTTGGGAGGATATATCTATGGACTTTGTTTTAGGTTTACCTAGAACAAAGAAGGGGAGGGATAGCATATTTGTTGTCGTGGATAGATTCTCGAAAATGGCACACTTTATACCATGTCATAAAAGCGATGATGCTGTTAATGTTGCTGATTTGTTCTTTCGTGAAATTATTCGCTTGCATGGTGTGCCAAATACTATTGTTTCAGATCGTGATACTAAATTTTCTTAGCCACTTTTGGAGATGCTTATGGGCTAAGTTGGGGACTAAACTGCTTTTTAGTACTACTTGTCACCCCCAAACTGATGGACAAACTGAAGTAGTCAATAGAACATTGTCTATTATGCTTAGGGTTGTTTTGAAGAATAATAAGAAAATGTGGGAGGAATGCTTGCCTCATATCGAATTTGCCTATAATCGTTCATTGCATTCTACTACTAAGATGTGCCCTTTTGAAGTTGTGTATGGTTTCCTACCTCGTGCACCTATTGATTTGTTGCCTCTTCCATCTTCGGAGAAGGTTAATTTTGATGCTAAACAACGTGCTGAGTTGATTTTAAAAATGCATGAGTTAACTAAGGAAAACATTGAGCGTATGAATGCTAAATATAAACTTGCTGGAGATAAGGGTAGAAAACATGTTGTGTTTGCACCTGGAGATCTTGTTTGGTTACATTTGCGTAAGGATAGATTTCCTCATTTGCGTATATGAAAGCTAATGCCACGTGCTGATGGTCCCTTTAAGGTGTTGGAGAAAATAAATGATAATGCATATAAACTTGAGTTGCCTGCAGATTTTGGGGTTAGTCCCACTTTTAACATTGCAGATTTGAAGCCTATTTGTGATATAGGCTAAGGTGTCCCGTCTTTCGATGAGATGATGGAAATCGCTTGGGTGGAAGTCGACTTTGACGATCCGACTACGAACGTGCGAGGACGTCGCGCCTTAGCAATCGCTAAACCAACTCCGAGAGGTTATTGACCACGCCGGAGCACGATCAACCTGACCACGAGGGTCTGTTTCCTGCGAGCAAACGAAGAACAAGCAAGAAACTGAGATTGCAATCTGGATATTGCGAATATAAGATGAAAGCTTTATTGATCAAGGTGGGGTTCTGTGACGCCTTTGTCTGGTCGTTGAACACAAACGAAGTACGCGAAGTTGCAGCTATGGCGAACTTTTAATCTAAACAAAACCCAAAGTCTAAACGGTGCCCTAAGGGCTGTATATATGGAGGAAGAGAGGGGGGGAATTTCGTGGCCCTTGGTGGAGGGGTCCGAAATCAACCCTATCTCTTGTTTCCCCACACATACGGACTCTAAAAATAGCCTATACTTATGTATTTCGAAATTACATGGGCCTGGCCCAATAAAAAGGTGGCGCAGCACCTATAATAGCCTCTGGACGAAATTTATGAAGTGGCATCTTGTATATTTCGTCCAAGGCTTCATGCACTCTTATGGTGGCTTCAAAGTCCTGAAATCATCACTTGTAACTCCGTTCTGGTTCCCCTTGCGCATGGCATCATCTCCATGCTTGCTCTTGCTCCAATGTCCATCCTTCTCCAAGCTAGGCCCTTCATTTGTAAGCAAAACAAATGTATCCAATTTAGGCAGCATCATATTCTCATGAACATTAGAATCATTACCAAGAAACGAAAGTACCTGATAATTTAATTGGCGTGCGCGAGCTCTAGTAATTGGTCCAGTATATGTAGCAGTAGGGGCTGTGGGTGTAACAATGGTATTGATGTCCTCATCATCCTCCCCTTCTTGAAATGAAGTCGTCCTCGACGGAAGCTCATTTTCCTCACCCAAATAAGGCTTCAAATCTGCAATGTTAAAAGTGGGACTAACCCCAAAATCTGCAGGCAGCTCAAGTTTATATGCATTATCATTTATTTTCTCTAACACCTTAAAGGGACCATCAGCACGTGGCATTAGCTTTGATTTGCGCAAATTAGGAAATCTATCTTTACGCAAATGTAACCAAACAAGATCTCCAGGTGCAAACACAACATGTTTTCTACCCTTATCTCCAGCAAGTTTATATTTAGCATTCATACGCTCAATGTTTTCCTTAGTTAACTGATGCATTTTTAAAATCAATTCAGAACGTTCTTTAGCATCAAAATTAACCTTCTCCGAAGATGGAAGAGGCAACAAATCAATAGGTGCACGAGGTAGGAAACCATACACAATTTCAAAAGGGCACATCTTAGTAGTAGAATGCAATGAACGATTATAAGCAAATTCAATATGAGGCAAGCATTCTTCCCACATTTTCTTATTATTCTTCAAAACAGCCCTAAGCATAGTAGACAATGTTCTATTGACTACTTCAGTTTGTCCATCAGTTTGGGGGTGACAAGTAGTACTAAATAGCAGTTTAGTCCCCAACTTAGCCCATAAACATCTCCAAAAGTGGCTAAGAAATTTAGTATCACGATCTGAAACAATAGTATTTGGCACACCATGCAAGCGAATAATTTCACGAAAGAACAAATCAGCAACATTAACAGCATCATCGCTTTTATGACATGGTATAAAGTGTGCCATTTTCGAGAATCTATCCACGACAACAAATATGCTATCCCTCCCCTTCTTTGTTCGAGGTAAACCTAAAACAAAGTCCATAGATATATCCTCCCAAGGAACACTAGGTACAGGCAAAGGCATATATAAACCATGAGGATTGAGTCGTGACTTAGCTTTTTGACATGTAGTGCAGCGAGCAACAAAACGCTCAACATCCCGTCTCATCTTTGGCCAAAAGAAATGTGTAGCAAGTACGTCCTCCGTCTTCTTCACGCCAAAGTGTCCCATTAATCCTCCCCCATGCGCCTCCTGCAACAGCAAAAGACGAACGGAGCTAGCTGGAATGCATAGCTTGTTAGCACGAAACACAAATCCATCGTTAACGACAAACTTGTTCCACATTCTTCCTTCTTTACAATTCTGCATTACATCTTTAAAATCAGCATCATGCACATATTGATCTTTGATGGTCTCCAAACCAAATATTTTGAAGTCAAGTTGTGAAAGCATAGTATAGCGACGAGACAATGCATCAGCAATAACATTTTCTTTTCCCTTCTTGTGTTTAATGACATAAGGGAAAGTCTCAATGAATTCAACCCATTTAGCATGTCTACGATTCAGTTTAGCTTGACTTTTAATATGTTTCAAAGATTCATGATCAGAATGTATAACAAATTCTTTGGGCCATAAATAATGTTGCCATGTTTCTAAAGTCCGAACAAGAGCATATAATTCTTTATCATAAGTAGAATAATTCAGACTAGGCCCACTCAATTTTTCAGAAAAGTATGCAACAGGTTTGCCATCTTGTAATAACACACCTCCTAATCCAATTCCACTAGCATCACATTCAAGCTCAAAAGTCTTATTAAAATCAGGAAGTTGGAGTAAAGGAGCATGTGTCAACTTATCTTTCAATACCGAGAAGGCTTCTTCCTGTGCGGTACCCCACAAAAAAGGCACATCTTTCTTTGTAAGCTCATTGAGAGGTGCAGCAATGGTGCTGAAATCTCTCACAAAACGCCTATAGAATCCAGCGAGGCCAAGGAAACTCCTCACTTGTGTGACCGTTTTGGGCTGCGGCCAACTCTCAATAGCTTCAATTTTGGCTTTATCAACTTCAATTCCCTGTGGAGTAACAACATAGCCAAGAAAAGATACTCGGTCGGTGCAAAAGGTGCACTTTCCAAGGTTACCAAACAAACGTGCATCACGTAGAGCAATAAAAACAGCACGTAAATGTTCCAAATGTTCCTCCAAAGATTTGCTATAAATCAATATGTCATCAAAGTAAACTACCACAAATCGTCCAATGAAAGCACGTAAAACTTCGTTCATTAACCTCATGAAAGTACTAGGTGCATTAGTTAACCCAAAAGGCATGACTAACCACTCATATAATCCAAACTTAGTTTTAAATGCTGTTTTCCATTCATCTCCCAATTTCATACGAATTTGATGGTATCCACTACGCAAATCAACTTTGGAGAATATTGTAGAGCCACTCAATTCATCAAGCATATCATCTAGCCTAGGAATAGGATGACGATAACGAATAGTAATATTATTAATGCCTCTACAATCAACGCACATACGCGACGTACCATCCTTTTTCGGCACTAAAATGATAGGAACAGCACAAGGACTAAGGGATTCGCGTATATAACCTTTGTCGAGCAGTTCTTGTACTTGACGCATAATCTCCTTCGTCTCCTCTGGATTGGTACGGTATGGTGCACGGTTGGGTAATGATGCACCAGGAATTAAGTCAATTTGATGCTCAATCCCGCGAATAGGTGGTAATCCCGGTGGCACGTCTTGTGGAAAGACGTCAGCGAACTCCTGCAAAATGTTAGTGACAGCAGGAGGCAAAGAGGAAGGCACGTCCTCGAATGAAAATAATGCCTCTTTGCACACAAAAGCATAGCAAACAGATTTGCTAAAATCTAGATCATCAATATCAGATTTGGTGGCAAGTAAACATGCACTTTTCAATTTAATTTCAGAAGCAACACTAGATTGTTTATTATTATTAGGCTGCATTTGTTGCTCAAATTCTTTTGCCACAATCTGATTTTCACTCTTAGTTTTCTCCTGTTTTGCTTTATTAGCCCTATTAAGATCATCTTTCAAAATGGAATCAGGAGTCATAGGAAGCAAAGTAATATTTTTATCCTTATGAACAAGAGTATACTGATTGTTTCTACCATGGTGAATAGAATTTTTATCAAATTGCCATGGTCTACCAAGTAATAAGGAACATGCTTGCATAGGTACCACATCACAATCAACATAATCAGCATATGTAGAGATACTAAAATGCACACGAACAGTACGTGTTACCTTAACCTTGCCGCTGTTGTTGAACCATTGGATGTAGTAAGGATGTGGATGTGGTCTTGTGGTGAGAGATAGCTTCTCCACCATCTCCATGCTAGCCAAGTTGTTGCAACTCCCTCCATCTATGATCACGCGAACAGAACGTTCCTTCACAACTCCCTTTGTATGGAACAAATTATGCCTCTGATTTTGCTCAGCTTGTGTAACCTGCACACTCAAAACACGTTGAGCAACTAAACATTCATACCTGTCAGCATCTTCAGGAGCCATGTATTGCGTCTCATGATCAGAATCTTCTCCACCGTGTTCGTCACGTGTAATAAGAGCCAAAGTCTCCTCATCATAGTCACTAGCGGACTCATACCCACCATCCTCAGTAACAATCATCACACGCTTAGAGGGGCATTCTCTCGCATAATGACCTCCACCCTTGCAACGGCGACAAATAATATCATGTGTTTGCCCTGTTGATGCCATGGATGAAGAAGAGCTCTTTGCAGGCCCAGAAGATGTGCTCTTGGCAGATAGTGGTGATTGTGCCTGCTTTATTGTATCACGGTTGGAGGTGGCAGCCGACGGAGGCGCCGGTGTAGCAGAACGTGTGGAAGTAGATGATGCACGCGGTGTCCATGATGAAGGTCGACCTGCAGAAAAGTTAGTCCGCGCCAATGCCTGTCGATCCTGCACTTCACGTTCAGCTTTACAAGCAAGATGGAATAAACGAGTGATATTAGTATACTCCTTATAATCTAGAATGGTCTGAATCTCTCTATTTAATCCACCCAGAAAACGAGCAAGCATAGCTTCATTCTCCTCAACAATACCACATCTAATCATGCCAGTTTGTAATTCCTGATAATATTCTTCTACAGAATTTTTTCCTTGTCTTAAGCGCTGTAATTTTTGAAGCAATTCACGTTGATAATATGGTGGAACCCAACGAGTACGCATAGCAGTTTTCAAAGCAGCCCAAGTAGCGGGAATAGGATATAATCTACAATGTTCAGACCACCATACACATGCAAAACTAGTGAAAGCACAAACAGCAGCAGCAACCCGTCTCTCCTCGGGATATTGTAAACATGTAAAACGTTGTTCAGTTTCTAACTCCCAAGTAAGATATATATCAGGAACATATCTACCCTCAAATGGTGGAATATTCAATTTCAGTTTAGGAATATGGACATCATCTCGTACCTGAGGTGGTGGTGCAGGCCTACCATTACGAATATATACCTGAGGTCGACCTGGTGGTGATGGTGCTGGTGGCTGCACGTGATAGAGGCAGGGGTGTCCCGATCTTTCGATGAGATGATAACTATCGATTTGGTGGAGACGACTTTGACGATCCGACTACAAACGTGCACGACGTTGCGCCTTAGCAATCGCTAAACCAACTCTGAGAGGTTATTGACCACGCCGGAGCACAATCAACCTGACCACGAAGGTCTATTCCTGCAAGCAATCGAAGAACAAGCAAGAATATGATAAAAGCAATCTGAATATCGCGAATATGTATGAAGTATTGATAATGGTGGGGATCCGAAAAGTGGTCTTGGTCTGGTCGTTGGACACAAACGAAGTACACGAAGTTGCAATGGCTAACTTTTAACTAAACAAATCCCAAGGAAAAGCTACTAGATGGATCTACTTATATAGGAGCAAGGGGTGGCGGCCAAGGAGGTGGGAGGACGTCCCAAGGTAGCCTAAAACTAAATCTAGGTCGTACAAGGCCAATGGGCCCAAGTGGAGGTGATGTAACACCTTTGGACTTGTAGTTTGACTCGGATTCTGCTGCAGCATCAGATTGTTTCGTCCACAACTCAACGCTCCGGACGAATTTGAAGGTGATTCCAATTGGGTTGGAAAGTGCACGAAATCTAGTTTCCAACAAAAAAAGAATCACCCAATTCGGAGTCCGTATGAAAAACTTGTGTGCGTTTTGAGTCAGGTATGTCTGTGCAGTCCGAATCTGAATCCAGAACGTGAGAGACTTGGACTCTATCTTCTCTTGGGCCAAAAGTGACGTGAGAGAACTTTTTGGACAGCAAATAAACATCTCTTTCTTCCTTATCTTCATATGTGGATTGTACAAATGTCCCATACACCTGCAATTAGACAAAACACAAAAGTGTGTGAAGTATTTTTGTTCTGGATAACATAAATAGATTATTGAATAGTTTGCACTAGAAATCACCTGACAAATATGCATATATGCAATATTTTTGGTCATATCTAAGGTAGTCATGTCCTCATCATCCTCCCCTTCTTGAAAATAAAGCCGTCCTCGGCGTTGCTTAATCTGAAATGTGGCTAACAAAAGAGACAAGGTGTACATGTTGTATATGTATATGTCATCCATTTTTACTTCCCTTGATTTTTGCATATATGACACATGAATAAATGAGTAACTTGCATAGTTCATAAAATCTAAAGCCAAAAAATTAGCACAAGAAGTAGAAGGCATGAAAATATTGCAACTCAGTTTGCACATATAAGTGAAGCTCTTATTCATTTCAAAAGATTGACAATGTTCATCATTAAACCATCCCAACATTGGTGAATAAACCTTACTTGCATCAAATTTACATGCTACAACATGCTTAAATAAGCAAACATGCAATAAGTCATTCAACACAGAATCATCACCAAGATTAGAGGTCATATCAAAATGATTAAACATTGGTTCTTTTGCATCAATAGTTAATTCAATGGGTGCACTCAAAATTGTTGGTATTTCAGTTGTTTGATCACATGGGAAAGTCAAATTATCAACGTAGTCCTCTAAAATAGGTGGTGTGATCAAAGTAGTGGGTAGCTCATCAGATGGTGCATTCAAATTAACAAGGCATTCATCATTCTCATGTAGAGATGGAAGATCAGTACCTTTGTCATTACCTCTTATGATCAACTCAGATGATGTAGCCACTCTCGGGGGCGATGTGTCACATGGTGGAGGTGATGTAGTCCTGACAACAACGGATGTGGTTGTCATAATATGCCTAGTAGTTGAAGGAACAATCATATCAACTCTTGGAATGTGCACCGTGCGCTTGTTCTCCTCGTGGCCAACACGTTGTTTTATTTCCTGTTCAGCTTTGCAAGCAAGATGAAACAAATGGTCCATAGGATAACACTCTTCATGAATTAGTATCTCTTGAATATCACGGTTTAATCCTCCCCAAAATCTATCCATAAAATCATCTTCACTTTCTTCTAAAGAGGAATGCAACAAGGTAGTTTGTAAATCATCATAATATTTTGTTACAGTTTCACTACCTTGTTTTAAGTGTTGCAACTTCTTAATCATGTCACGAGTATAATAAGCAGGGACGAAAGTATGTCGCATGGCAAGTTTCAAATCATCCCAAGTAGTAGGTATATAATCAGGGTGTAACCGACAATATTCACTCCACCAAACCAAAGCATAACCAGTGAAAGAACCAACCGCAACCTTAACCTTTTTATGTTCATCGAAATTATGGGAAGCAAATATATTTTTTATGTCGAACTCCCATTCAATATATAAAGCAGGTTTAAAACGGCCATTAAATGGTGGTATAGATACATTAACCTGATCATGTGCATTTGGATGTTTGTGCACCTCTCGTGACGGTTGTGGTATTTGCAAAGGTGGTGGCACGTCTCCCGCGATCGACAAAGCCCATGAATTGACTCTGGATCCTGTCATGATTAGTAGAACAAGAAACAAAACCCAAAAATAATGTTCCTATAACTACTAGGATGTGGTGGTAAAACGCTCACAGTAAAGCAAATATCAATGTCTTACAAGTTCTTACCATGCAGCAGGCGGTGATCGGCAACCAGCGGTGTCAAGTAACTCCGAATATTGAGTAAAGCGATTGCCAGGGGAGCGTACGTATACACGGTGTAGAAATATGTGGAGCTGGGTTGGCTATATATGGTAGCAAAAGATTAGCAATAATCAATTCAAAGATGCAATGTTGAATAAACGCTCAACGACGGTACTATGCTGGTCCTAGGCTAGACCGGACTAGAGACGCGAGCCTAGAACACTAATGAGGTCACGGCGTAGCACAACTAGCATCAATGAAGGATACTAAGTAGCTCTTGACAGCAAGATATAAGTGAAGATCACAACGGCAGTGAAGATAATGAGGAAAAACAACTGCCAAGCAGGATATACAACAACTTTGTCTCCAACTTTCCTCTGAAAAATTTTGTGCCGATTTTTTTGATTTTTTTTTCTCCTTTTTTCTCTGACTTTTTTTCTCTTTTTTTTTCTCTTTTTTTTCTCGTTTTTTTCTCTCTTTTTTTTCTTCCTCTTTCCAAAACAAACTAGATAAGACGCAGATTGGATCAAGCGAAGATGTGAACGATCTCAACTATTATTATGACAATGAATGGTGGGTAGCACGTGGTGGAAATTGATGGATGGGTGGTGGACAGCGGAAGAGATAATGATGCAGCGGTGGCGTGACTAATGTGAACAGAACTCGAAACTCTAAACGAACTAGACACTAAGACCAGCAACTCGACACGACGATGCAACCGATAATTCAACTATGCAAGCAATGAAAAGAAAATTGCAAAGGCTCAGACTGGCTTGGACCAAGGATGAATAGATCTAACTCTTTTTTGTGGCTTTTTCTTGGACAATAGGTAAGAAAATAAATCTAATCTAGGAAAACTGGAAATTCTCACCGAGCAACCTGGCTCTGATACCACTTGATAGAGGCAGGGGTGTCCCGATCTTTCGATGAGATGATAACTATCGATTTGGTGGAGACGACTTTGACGATCCGACTACAAACGTGCACGACGTTGCGCCTTAGCAATCGCTAAACCAACTCTGAGAGGTTATTGACCACGCCGGAGCACAATCAACCTGACCACGAAGGTCTATTCCTGCAAGCAATCGAAGAACAAGCAAGAATATGATAAAAGCAATCTGAATATCGCGAATATGTATGAAGTATTGATAATGGTGGGGATCCGAAAAGTGGTCTTGGTCTGGTCGTTGGACACAAACGAAGTACACGAAGTTGCAATGGCTAACTTTTAACTAAACAAATCCCAAGGAAAAGCTACTAGATGGATCTACTTATATAGGAGCAAGGGGTGGCGGCCAAGGAGGTGGGAGGACGTCCCAAGGTAGCCTAAAACTAAATCTAGGTCGTACAAGGCCAATGGGCCCAAGTGGAGGTGATGTAACACCTTTGGACTTGTAGTTTGACTCGGATTCTGCTGCAGCATCAGATTGTTTCGTCCACAACTCAACGCTCCGGACGAATTTGAAGGTGATTCCAATTGGGTTGGAAAGTGCACGAAATCTAGTTTCCAACAAAAAAAGAATCACCCAATTCGGAGTCCGTATGAAAAACTTGTGTGCGTTTTGAGTCAGGTATGTCTGTGCAGTCCGAATCTGAATCCAGAACGTGAGAGACTTGGACTCTATCTTCTCTTGGGCCAAAAGTGACGTGAGAGAACTTTTTGGACAGCAAATAAACATCTCTTTCTTCCTTATCTTCATATGTGGATTGTACAAATGTCCCATACACCTGCAATTAGACAAAACACAAAAGTGTGTGAAGTATTTTTGTTCTGGATAACATAAATAGATGATTGAATAGTTTGCACTAGAAATCACCTGACAAATATGCATATATGCAATATTTTTGGTCATATCTAAGGTAGTCATGTCCTCATCAGCACGTAGTGCTGATTTTGATCAACCTCATCCTCATAATCGCCCGCATACTCAACATCCTTCTGGGTACCACCAGCAGCAGTAGCAGGGGCGAAAGATGCATCAACAACATGAACAGCAGCACCAGAAGTTTGGCCATCCTCAATAGGAACACGCCTCGCGCGTCCATACTGATTCGAAAGGATGCGTTGTTGTTGTTGTTGTTGTTGTTGTTGGAGAGGTACGTTAGGTGCAGCGGGTGGTGGTGGTGGAAGACGCGCGAGCAATTCATTAAATTTGTTATCGAGCTTTGTTTCGAACGTCTTCTCCATGCCATCTATCTTCTCCATGGCCTCTTCAAATCTGTTTAGCACATCTTGCACCTGTCCACTCATCATTTGCTGAAACTTATCATGAAGCTCCTTGTTCGATAAATTCTCCCAGTCAGTCACGTCGGCTTGTGATCCTGGCATGGTTAGCAGCAATAGAAACACACAAGAATATGATCCTACAGACTACGAACAAGTGGTGGTGGTGGGTGTCACAAATCCGTCAAGCAAAACTCAAATTCTTACCGGTTCTTACCCAGCAGCAGGCGGTGATCGGCAACCGTTGTAGTCAAAAACTCTCAAAGCTTGGATAGAGCGAGTACCAGGGAGAGTCAAACGCACGACGTAGATGTATGTGGAGCTGGGAAGGCTTATAATATGGTAGCAAAAAGGATCAGCAATAATCAATTCAGAGATGCAAAGTTGAATAAACGCTCAACGACGGTACTGTGCTGGTCCTAGGCTAGACCGTGCTAGAGACGCGAGCCTAGAACACTAACAAAATCACGGCGCTGCACGTAAACAAGGGAAAAGCACACTCTGGATTTTTTTTTTTCGCTCTTTTTTTTTTTTTTTTTTGCGCTCTTTTTTTTTTTGCGCTGCTCTTTTTTTTTTTTTTTTTTTTGCGAAAAATCACTATAATGGCGAGTGTCTCAAAACTCTTCCGAGGTCAAACTGACAGGATGGGCACGAAATTTTTTCGACCAAAATTTTTTTTTCGTTTTTTCGACTGCCCGGACCCAAAAACTGGAAACGGGTCAAAAAAAACTTCCTATAATGGCACCTGTCTCAAAACACTCAGAAACACCTAAAAATAGGATAGCCAGAAAATTTTTCGAAAAATGCGTTTTCGAAAAATTTTGGGCCTAAACGGAGCGTGGTTTCCAGACTCTTTTTTTTTTCCGAAACCTACTCCGGCAAGGAAACACGAATCGGAAACTAGATGGATCCCGAAAACAAACCTAATAAGCAAGGAACTCGGATTGGTGGTGGATATATGGTTGTGGTATATGGCAGCGGTGGTGGTAGCGGTGGTAGTATATGGATATGGATCGGTGGTGGTATATGGACACGGATTGGTGGTGGTATATGGATACGGATTCGGAGTGGTGGTGGTAGATGGCAGGGGCGATGCTGATGGTGCAGCGGCGGCGTGACAACTTATGACCAGAACTCGAAACTCTAAAAGACTAGACTCTAAGACCAGCAACTAGACCGACGATGCAACCGTAAATTCAACAAAGCAAAACCCTAAAAAGATTATGCAAAGGCTCAGATTGGTTCGGATATGATGAACTAACCCTAATTTTTTTTTGTGGCTTTTTCGTGGACTATAGGTATGAAGAACAGACTCGATCTAAACTACGAAAAACTGGAAAATCTCACCGAGCAACCTGGAAATCTGATACCACTTGATATAGGCTAAGGTGTCCCGTCTTTCGATGAGATGATGGAAATCGCTTGGGTGGAAGTCGACTTTGACGATCCGACTACGAACGTGCGAGGACGTCGCGCCTTAGCAATCGCTAAACCAACTCCGAGAGGTTATTGACCACGCCGGAGCACGATCAACCTGACCACGAGGGTCTGTTTCCTGCGAGCAAACGAAGAACAAGCAAGAAACTGAGATTGCAATCTGGATATTGCGAATATAAGATGAAAGCTTTATTGATCAAGGTGGGGTTCTGTGACGCCTTTGTCTGGTCGTTGAACACAAACGAAGTACGCGAAGTTGCAGCTATGGCGAACTTTTAATCTAAACAAAACCCAAAGTCTAAACGGTGCCCTAAGGGCTGTATATATGGAGGAAGAGAGGGGGGGAATTTCGTGGCCCTTGGTGGAGGGGTCCGAAATCAACCCTATCTCTTGTTTCCCCACACATACGGACTCTAAAAATAGCCTATACTTATGTATTTCGAAATTACATGGGCCTGGCCCAATAAAAAGGTGACGCAGCACCTATAATAGCCTCTGGACGAAATTTATGAAGTGGCATCTTGTATATTTCGTCCAAGGCTTCATGCACTCTTATGGTGGCTTCAAAGTCCTGAAATCATCACTTGTAACTCCGTTCTGGTTCCCCTTGCGCATGGCATCATCTCCATGCTTGCTCTTGCTCCAATGTCCATCCTTCTCCAAGCTAGGCCCTTCATTTGTAAGCAAAACAAATGTATCCAATTTAGGCAGCATCATATTCTCATGAACATTAGAATCATTACCAAGAAACGAAAGTACCTGATAATTTAATTGGCGTGCGCGAGCTCTAGTAATTGGTCCAGTATATGTAGCAGTAGGGGCTGTGGGTGTAACAATGGTATTGATGTCCTCATCAATTTGGGTGAGGAAGATGAACTTCCGTCGAGGACGACTTCATTTCAAGAAGGGGAGGATGATGAGGACATCAATACCATTGTTACACCCACAACCCCTGCTGCTATACATACTGGACCAATTACTAGAGCTCGCGCACGCCAACTAAATCACCAGGTACATCCGTTTCTTGGTAATGATTCTAATGTTCATGAGAATATGATGCTGCCTAAATTGGATACATTTGTTTTGCTTACAAATGAAGGGCCTAGCTTGGAGAAGGATGAACATTGGAGCAAGAACAAGCATGGAGATGATGGCATGCGCAAGGGGAACAAGAACGGAGTTACAAGTGATGATTTCAGGACTTTGAAGCCACCATAATGGGTGCATGAAGCGTTGGATGAAATATACAAGATGCCACTTCATAAATTTCGTCCCGAGGCTATTCTAGGTGCTGCGTCACCTTATTATTGGGCCAGGCCCATGTAATTTCAAAATACATAAGTACAAGCTATTTTTAGAGTCCGTAAGTGTGGGGAAACAAGAGATTGGGTTGATTTTGGACCCCTCCACCAAGGGCTACGAAATCCCCCCCCCCCTCTTCCTCCATATATACAGCCCTTAGGGCATCGTTTAGACTTGGGTTTTGTTTAGACTAAAGTTTGTCGTAGCTGCAACTTCGCGTACTTCGTTTGTGGTCAACGACCAGACAAAGGCGTCACAGCACCCCACCTTGATCAATAAAGCTTTCCTCTTACATTCGCAATATCGAGATTGCAATCTTAGTTTCTTGCTTGTTCTTCGTTTGCCTGCAGGAAACAGACCTTCATGGTCAGGTTGATCGTGCTCCGGCATGGTCAATAACCTCTCGGAGTTGGTTTAGCGATTGCTAAGGCGCGACGTCCTCGCACGTTTGTAGTCGGATTGTCAAAGTCAACTTCCTCCAAAATGAAAGCCACCATCTCATCAAAAGACGGGACACCTTTGCCTCTATCACGTGCACATGGGGTCTTCAGGACCGCCAGCCTGGGAGGCCCGTGGGCACGGGGTCGGAGGGGCCCGTGCGCACGGGGTCTCTTGGAAGCTGTTGCCTTCTTCTTGGCGCTTCCTTCTCCGCTTCCAGGCTTCCGTCTTGGATGGTGTAGTTGTTCTCTTGCGCTTGGACTCCTCCATGATGAATGTGTAGCTCCGCTCACACCTAAGTATGCACACAAGAGAAGGGTCAAGTAGTATACCATCCTTGAAGGGTACAAGTGAACACGTGTAAAGGATATGATTCACCTTTGTATGCATGAAGTAGATGTGGCACCTTGCCAAATGGACTCTTGACATGGTGATGTCCATAGGACGCTCTGCATCATCCCCTCCCCCTTGGTAAAGACCGACCTCGGATCGAAATCCAAATCACCATGGGAAAGAGATGATGGCGTCGTGTAGAAGTGGACGATCACCAAGCATTCGTCATCTTGTAGTTCCCAATGGGCACTCTCCAATGTCGCACCGTCTTGTAATTCCTTCAAAAGGAGCAAAGATGACAAGCACTTGGAAAAACAAATTTGGTTGTCGTAAGAGCAAAACCAAGCATTCAAGAGGTGATTCACCCAACAAGTGTTGTCATCAAGCATAGCATATGGTTTGACAAAGAAGTGTGGCATGGCATTTGAGCATATAAATTGAGCACAATCAAGTACATCATGGGAACAAGCATGCAAATGGGAGGTCAAGATGCAAATATATGTGATAAGTGAACAAGCATCTACCTCAAGGTCGTAGCAAGCATGCATAAAGTGCTCAATGAACGGTCTATGGTAGGCATAAGAGTCATTCACAACACCAAATATAGTGAAATGTCTAAACACATGGGGCAAGTGCAAGACAATCCAAGCATAACGTGCATAGGGTGTAGTGAAGATATCGTGGCACTCAACACAATGGAAAGAGCAATTGTTCAACATGTGTGAGGCAATCAAGTCAAGCATGTGATAAGCAAAGGGACATGGCATATGTGAAGAACTAGATGCAACACACAAGGCATATATATCATGTGGCATGGCAATGTGGCAATGATAAGTCGAAGCAAGATCGCTAGCATGTGTGCAAAGTGTCATGGAGCAAGCAACACATGAAGTATGATCCACAATATGCATGCTCATGGTTTGGGTGTTTTCAAGATAGAAGGATATCACCTCGAAAGCATGTCCTTGTGCGTTCTTCACAATGTCGAAGTGGTAGGAAATGTGGTGTAGAAGCGAGTCATGGTCGAATGTATGAGGCTCGCTCTCAAGAGCTCGAATGGTCAACTCATATGCAGTGGAAGTCGACACGAAGTCCAACTATCCTACACATGCACACAACAAAACAAAGAGCGTATGCGCATGGTAGATAAACACATCATCCATCATGATGGTTCTCTTCTCTTGCACATAACCATTAGAAGCACAAGTGCATGAATAATATGATGCAACAATGGCGATATTCAAGGCACTAGGTATATGGTGCAAAGAGGTAAGGCAAGCATGCTTCACAAGGAATATGTCAAAATCTCCAAACATATGTGAGAATGCTATGGGGGCAATCTTATGAGCAAGACTAGAAGCATTGTTGCACTCAATACATGGCAAGTCATCTAGCATGATAGATGAAATATACGGAGATATGTGACAAGAAGCAATAACAATCATGTGAAAAGCATGTAGATGGTTGTCATCAACCGCATGAAATGAGCAAGTATGAGTCATTGGTGATGCAACATAAGCAAGCATGTCAATCAAGTCATGCAAACTAGTGGAGCGAAGATGCAACACACTAGAGTAAATCATGGCAATCATGTCATGTGAGTAAATAGTGGATATAGGCAATGCACATGACATATCGCAAGCAAGAACACAAAGCAAGATCATAGTATCATCATAGGAATGGGTCATAGATGGAACATGGCAATAACAAGCAATATCTCCACCAAGCTTGCAAATACACATACAAGTACTAGAATCAATCATCATGTGTAATGCGAAGCATGGGTCACAAATGCATGGCAAAGGCATAGGAATGAGCATATCATGCAAAGTGAACATGGCAATATGGGCAAAGGATATATAATGGAGAACAACCCATAGCCAAGTGAGAGCCATGTAAAAGAAATGCGTGAAGTCTTTGCGCGAAGAGAGCGGTGGGAAAGGCAATCCATGTGATCCCAAGTCATCCTTGCTCTCTAGAGCTTGTTTTGTCAACTCATGGGATTGTGAGGTTGACAAGTATTCATGGGTACCTACACAAAAGAAACACAAACCGAAGAAATTATGCGCTTGTAAATGTACACATCATCCATCATGATGTGTATGTGCACATGTGAGTTAGCACAAGATAAGAAATGCTCAAAGAAATTTGATGCATGGTATAAGAACATGTCATCCAACATAAAAGAATAGTTGTTATGTATGACACGATGGGGACACAAATTGAGCAAACAAGTATATGGCACATCAATAGCATGTTTATTCATGGGGAGCATATGGTGCACACAATCATGGAAATCATGCAAATCATAGGATGTATCAAAATCTCCTAATGGGTATGAGGAAACTATGGGGGTCGCCTCATGAGCAATATCGGAAACATAATATGGAGAAAATGGACAACATCCAAAACAATGCATATCCGAAGCTAGGTGGTCATGGCATGGCATATTAGCTAAATGATGCGAAGGGAGCATATCAATATCATAACAAGAAAAACAAACGCCAATAACCATGGGCTTGTCATCTATGCCATATGTGCAAATTGGGTTTATTTTAATGGCATATGCATAGTCACTACAATGAGATTGCAAATATGACATATGGGAGATCTCATGCATAGCATATGACAAGTCAAGCGGATCATCAAACATGATGTGACCAAGAGAATTATCACAAGAAATCCTGTGTAATATGGCATCACAACTACTAGACTCCTCATGGAAATCATCAAACTCATCATAAATGGGTAAATCATCGCATGGGGAAATCATACTAGCATGAAGCATGGTAATAGGTGGATCAACATCATGCAAGCAATCAATTTCAAGAACGTCCACTAGTGGGACAAGAGCATCACCTTCACCTATGTTACCTTTGTCGTTCCACTCAAGTGGTGTAGGTGAGGTGGGAAAGACCAAATCGTGTTCATCTTCATCGTGATGGAACCATGTGGGGGTGCATCATAGTCCACCATGGCCATCGTCGTGTCCAAAGGGAGGATGAAGTCGTCGAGGATCGGCGCGTCATCGTATTTGTGACCTAGCACCAAATGAGAAGACACAATAGAGGTAGAGGTTAAGTTGTTAGAAACCGAAATGGCCTCATATGCCTCATCAACTATCTCACTCTCTCTATGTGGCAGTGGCTCACTCACTCCCTTAAGGTAGGTGCACTCAATGTCACATATGGTGGAGGCACTCAAATCACTCAAGTGGTGGTGGTGGTGGCTCTCCTCACATGGGAATTGGGGCGGCTCATCATATATGGGGCTAGTGGTGAAGTCACTCTCACTCTCAATATGGTGGCAAAAGTCACTCAAGGCATCATACATCGCCGTGGTCGAAGGGAGAATCCCATGCTCAACCATCTCGTAGTCGTCACCGTGGATGAAGGCCGAAGATGGCACATCATCACTCTTGTCATGGATGAAGGTCGAAGATGGCACGTCATCACTCTCGTCATGAATGAAGGTCGAAGATGGCACATCATCACTCTCGCCGTCTTGTAGCGTGGTTGTTGCAAAGTGAGCTCGGGGTCGAGTAGACTTGGCCTTCTTGAGTTCTTGCTCCGCCTTGAGAGCACCAAAGTAGTTGTCGTCAAGGGACTTATAGTTCTCGAGGAAGATAGTCTTGGAGATGTCGTTGTTCAATCCCATCATGAAGTAGAACTTCATCCAAATGGGGTCGTCCACACCGGCACTTCGCAAGGCTTCCTTCATGTTCTTGAAGTACTCGTCGAGGGACTTGGATCCTTGTATGGTGTTCTCCAATTGGCGTTGAAGATGTTCCGTGTAGGTTGGAGGCACAAACTCTCGCCGCATCACTTTCTTCGTCTTGGACCAACTCACCTCGTAGCTCTCCAAAGGTGTGTGAAGCCACCATGTCGAGGTGTAGTCGTGGAAGTTTCTTGTGGCGCATTTCACATGATCTTCGAAAGGGACTTGATGTAGCTTGAGGTAGTCGTCCATCAAACGCTCCCACTCGAGGTACTCCTCCGGTTCTTGAGTCCCATAGAAAGGAATTGCATGGTCTATGTCGAGGTCGTAGTAGCTCGAGGGAGTAGTGGACTTGAGCTCGTGGAGTAGGCGAAGATGCCGTACGTCCGAAGGATGCCTTGAAGTCACTTGGCAAAGATGCCAAAGGTGTTGAAGAAGCCGTAGTCTTGTAGTTGATGTCGCGGTTCTGTAGAGCCCGTGTGCACGGGGGTGCAGGAGGCCGTGTGCACGGGGTCCCGTGTGCACAGGGGTCGAGGGCCCGTGTGCACGGGGTTGGCAGAGAAGCCAACTCTCGTCCAGAAGGTCGCTCTTCATGGTCCTGTCGATGTCGATGCTTGTGTGTACTTGCCGAAGATGGTATCTCAGGAGTCTTTGCACTTGAGCGTCTTCTCGAAGATGAGGAAGACCACTTGCGGTTCTTGATGAGGGCCTTGAGCTCCTCCATGCGCTTGTCCATCTTGGCGTCGATGAAGTTCTTCATAGCATCGAGCTCGTCGTCGTTGTTGTAGGCCGGAGATGATGTGCTTTGCCTATCCATCACAAGACACGAGCAAAGGTGACTAGGAAATGAGATAAACAATACCAAGCTACCTTTTCCCAAAGTTGAGGATGTATCTTGTATCACTCAATGTGAAATGAAAGAATAGTGGAATTGGTACCGAACTTGTTCAGTCACACCTACAAAGTAAAGTTTATCGAGTGGCTTGGTTAGGACAAGTGGCACAAATTTCATGCAAATTGAAGTCCAAGATATTGTAAATGTTGAAATAAATCCAAATGACTCAAAATGCAAAGCAAGTGATCACAAATATAGAGGAGGGCAATAAAGAAACACACACGATGGGATAATGGGGCTTGTGCAACTATAGGGATGAGCAATACAAAATTGCCTAACGAAGACTAAGCTCGTGTTGCACAAACACTAGGAGAGCACTAGCTTGATTGCACACTTGGGCATGATTCACCACTTGGCACCAACCTATATGTATGCAACAAGAATGTTTCCTATTCCTTGTATCCTCATGCGCAAGTATCTCTTTTCATGCTCAACTCTTTGCTTATAAGCTTATGATCATTCTCTTTCTTGCTTAAAAGCTTTTTTTGACTTTCCTCTTCCTTTCACTATGCTTAATGAGCCTCAACCATAAATATGGGACAAGTATCACAAGATATGCACGGGATTAAACAATGGCACAATATGATATATCTAATGATGCAACAATATGATATCGTATCACTATGGTGCACAAGTTTTCACGAAGCCCGACAATACTCGGATAGCTAGTCTCAATACGTATGAAGGTATTCGCAAAGATGGTGGTGCTATCAAGATGTAATGGCAAGGAAGGAAAAGTTTATGACGGAATGGATACCTTCTTCACACTTAACCTTTCACGAAGTCAGGGGTAACCGGCCTTGCTTCCGGTTGAAGATGGTCTCAAAGGATGGATGGTCGTCGTTGATGTGGAAGCTCGTGGTGGATGTAGTCGATGGACCGATACGAGTCACTCATGGTGGATAAAGATGCAACCGTCCCTAAGTAGCCGAAACACCTTAGGAGACTCAAATCACAACTCAAACAACCACAAATACCAAATGAACCAAAATGGGTTAGTTTGTGTAAGTTTTATGTGGTGGTGCAAAAGTTATGGCGGAGGGCCGATGCAAAAGATGCAAAATGGACAAAATTTGATGGAGTCAAATGGTGGTAAAACCACGATGAGCATGTCGGGCACGTCGCTAGCTTTTCAACGAGCCAAAGAACACCCAAATCGGAGTACGGATGCGAAAGTTACGGCGAAAACGGTGACGTCCGGGCGGCTGCTGTAGGGGGGCCGTGCGCACGGGGTCCAGGGCCCGTGGACACGGGGTCCCGGGCGCACGGTACACGTACCGAGGACACGGGGTCTCCAGGGACTTCACGGGGGCCCGTGGGCACGGGGTGGGGAGCCCGTGGGCACGGGGGTAGGCGGAAATTGCGCGATTTTCTTCTCAAATTTGATGGGGGAAAGAAAAATTGGGGTATGGAGACGCAAGAGGGGGTAGATCTACTTGTTATACATCAGATCCATGGATCAAAATCAACAAAAACTCAAAAGCTTCAAATCACAAAAAAATTGGTATGGCTCTTTTTGTGGGGAATTTTCGAAATTGGGCAAGAACAAGCAAAATTAGGCTAGAAAACAAAGAGGGGGGCTCCAATTACATGAGAAACCATGGCTCATGATACCAAGATGATGTAGGGTGGAACCCAATGGGGAGATCTTTCACGAATTGGAGGGGGAATCCCCAAGAACAAGATGAACAAAAGAGGGAAAACAAGAGGAACACTCAAGAACAAGTCAAATCACACATCCACTAGACAATCAAACACACAAGATCCACAAGGTACATGAACAATCTAATGAGGACATCAATACCATTGTTACATCCACAGCCCCTACTGCTACATATACTGGACCAATTACTAGAGCTCGCGCACGCCAATTAAATTATCAGGTACTTTCGTTTCTTGGTAATGATTCTAATGTTCATGAGAATATGATGCTGCCTAAATTGGATACATTTGTTTTGCTTACAAATGAAGGGCCTAGCTTGGAGAAGGATGGACATTGGAGCAAGAGCAAGCATGGAGATGATGCCATGCGCAAGGGGAACCAGAACGGAGTTACAAGTGATGATTTCAGGACTTTGAAGCCACCATAAGAGTGCATGAAGCCTTGGACGAAATATACAAGATGCCACTTCATAAATTTCGTCCAGAGGCTATTATAGGTGCTGCGTCACCTTTTTATTGGGCCAGGCCCATGTAATTTCGAAATACATAAGTATAGGCTATTTTTAGAGTCCGTATGTGTGGGGAAACAAGAGATAGGGTTGATTTCGGACCCCTCCACCAAGGGCCACGAAATTCCCCCTCTCTTCCTCCATATATACAGCCCTTAGGGCACCGTTTAGACTTTGGGTTTTGTTTAGATTAAAAGTTCGCCATAGCTACAACTTCGCGTACTTCGTTTGTGTTCAACGACCAGACAAAGGCGTCACAGAACCCCACCTTGATCAATAAAGCTTTCATCTTATGATAGAGGCGGGGTGTCCCGATCTTTCGATGAGATGATAACTATCGATTTGGTGGAGACAACTTTGACGATCCGACTACAAACGTGCAACGACGTTGTGCCTTAGCAATCGCTAAACCAACTCCGAGAGGTTATTGACCACGCCGGAGCACGATCAACCTGACCACGAAGGTCTATTCCTGCAAGCAATCGAAGAACAAGCAAGAATATGATAAAAGCAATCTGAATATCGCGAATATGTATGAAGTATTGATAATGGTGGGGATCCGAAAAGTGGTCTTGGTCTGGTCGTTGGACACAAACGAAGCACACGAAGTTGCAATGGCTAACTTTTAACTAAACAAATCCCAAGGAAAAGCTACTAGATGGATCTACTTATATAGGAGCAAGGGGTGGCGGCCAAGGAGGTGGGAGGACGTTCCAAGGCAGCCTATAACTAAATCTAGGTCGTACAAGGCCAATGGGCCCAAGTGGAGGTGATGTAACACCTTTGGACTTGTAGTTTGACTCGGATTCTGCTGCAGCATCAGATTGTTTCGTCCACAACTCAACGCTCCGGACGAATTTGAAGGTGATTCCAATTGGGTTGGAAAGTGCACGAAATCTAGTTTCCAACAAAAAAAGAATCACCCAATTCGGAGTCCGTATGAAAAACTTGTGTCCGTTTTGAGTCAGGTACATCTGTGCAGTCCGAATCTGAATCCAGAACGTGAGAGACTTGGACTCTATCTTCTCTTGGGCCAAAAGTGACGTGAGAGAACTTTTTGGACAGCAAATAAACATCTCTTTCTTCCTTATCTTCATATGTGGATTGTACAAATGTCCCATACACCTGCAATTAGACAAAACACAAAAGTGTGTGAAGTATTTTTGTTCTGGATAACATAAATAGATTATTGAATAGTTTGCACTAGAAATCACCTGACAAATATGCATATATGCAATATTTTTGGTCATATCCAAGGTAGTCATGTCCTCATCATCCTCCCCTTCTTGAAAATAAAGCCGTCCTCGGCGTTGCTTAATCTGAAATGTGGCTAACAAAAGAGACAAGGTGTACATGTTGTATATGTATATGTCATCCATTTTTACTTTCCTTGATTTTTGCATATATGACACATGAATAGATGAGTAACTTGCATAGTTCATAAAATCTAAAGCCAAAAAATTAGCACAAGAAGTAGAAGGCATGAAAATATTGCAACTCAGTTTGCACATATAAGTGAAGCTCTTATTCATTTCAAAAGATTGACAATGTTCATCATTAAACCATCCCAACATTGGTGAATAAACCTTACTTGCATCAAATTTACATGCTACAACATGCTTAAATAAGCAAACATGCAATAAGTCATTCAACACAGAATCATCACCAAGATTAGAGGTCATATCAAAATGATTAAACATTGGTTCTTTTGCATCAATTGTTAATTCAATGGGTGCACTCAAAATTGTTGGTATTTCAGTTGTTTGATCACATGGCAAAGTCAAATTATCAACGTAGTCCTCTAAAATAGGTGGTGTGATCAAAGTAGTGGGTAGCTCATCAGATGGTGCATTCAAATTGACAAGGCATTCATCATTCTCATGTAGAGATGGAAGATCAGTACCTTTGTCATTACCTCTTATGATCAACTCAGATGATGTAGCCACTCTCGGGGGCGATGTGTCACATGGTGGAGGTGATGTAGTCCTGACAACAACGGATGTGGTTGTCATAGTATGCCTAGTAGTTGAAGGAACAATCATATCAACTCTTGGAATGTGCACCGTGCGCTTGTTCTCCTCGTGGCCAACACGTCGTTTTATTTCCTGTTCAGCTTTCCAAGCAAGATGAAACAAATGGTCCATAGGATAACACTCTTCATGAATTAGTATCTCTTGAATATCACGGTTTAATCCTCCCCAAAATCTATCCATAAAATCATCTTCACTTTCTTCTAAAGAGGAATGCAACAAGGTAGTTTGTAAATCATCATAATATTTTGTTACAGTTTCACTACCTTGTTTTAAGTGTTGCAACTTTTTAATCATGTCACGAGTATAATAAGCAGGGACGAAAGTATGTCGCATGGCAAGTTTCAAATCATCCCAAGTAGTAGGTATATAATTAGGGTGTAACCGACAATATTCACTCCACCAAACCAAAGCATAACCAGTGAAAGACCCAACCGCAACCTTAACCTTTTTATGTTCATCGAAATTATGGGAAGCAAATATATTTTTTATGTCGAACTCCCATTCAATATGTAAAGCAGGTTTAAAACGGCCATTAAATGGTGGTATAGATACATTAACTTGATCATGTGCATTTGGATGTTTGTGCACCTCTCGTGACGGTTGTGGTATTTGCAAAGGTGGTGGCACGTCTCCCGCGATCGACAAAGCCCATGAATTGACTCTGGATCCTGTCATGATTAGTAGAACAAGAAACAAAACCCAAAAATAATGTTCCTATAACTACTAGGATGTGGTGGTAAAACGCTCACAGTAAAGCAAATATCAATGTCTTACAAGTTCTTACCATGCAGCAGGCGGTGATCGGCAACCAGCGGTGTCAAGTAACTCCGAATATTGAGTAAAGCGATTGCCAGGGGAGCGTACGTATACACGGTGTAGAAATATGTGGAGCTGGGTTGGCTATATATGGTAGCAAAAGATTAGCAATAATCAATTCAAAGATGCAATGTTGAATAAACGCTCGACGACGGTACTGTGCTGGTCCTAGGCTAGACCGGACTAGAGACGCGAGCCTAGAACACTAATGAGGTCACGGCGTAGCACAACTAGCATCAATGAAGGATACTAAGTAGCTCTTGACAGCAAGATATAAGTGAAGATCACAACGGCAGTGAAGATAATGAGGAAAAACAACTGCCAAGCAGGATATACAACAACTTTGTCTCCAACTTTCCTCTGAAAAATTTTGTGCCGATTTTTTTGATTTTTTTTCTCCTTTTTTCTCTGACTTTTTTTCTCTTTTTTTTTCTCTTTTTTTTCTCGTTTTTTTCTCTCTTTTTTTTCTTCCTCTTTCCAAAACAAACTAGATAAGACGCAGATTGGATCAAGCGAAGATGTGAACGATCTCAACTATTATTATGACAATGAATGGTGGGTAGCACGTGGTGGAAATTGATGGATGGGTGGTGGACAGCGGAAGAGATAATGATGCAGCGGTGGCGTGACTAATGTGAACAGAACTCGAAACTCTAAACGAACTAGACACTAAGACCAGCAACTGACACGACGATGCAACCGATAACAACTATGCAAGCAATGAATAGAAAATTGCAAAGGCTCAGACTGGCTCGGATAAAGGATGAACAGATCTAACTTTTCTTTGTGACTTTATCATGGACTGTAGGTATGAATGACAGATGCGATCTAAACTATGAAAAACTGTAAAATCTCACCGAGCAACCTGAAAACTGATACCACTTGATAGAGGCGGGGTGTCCCGATCTTTCGATGAGATGATAACTATCGATTTGGTGGAGACGACTTTGACGATCCGACTACAAACGTGCAACGACGTTGTGCCTTAGCAATCGCTAAACCAACTCCGAGAGGTTATTGACCACGCCGGAGCACGATCAACCTGACCACGAAGGTCTATTCCTGCAAGCAATCGAAGAACAAGGAAGAATATGATAAAAGCAATCTGAATATCGCGAATATGTATGAAGTATTGATAATGGTGGGGATCCGAAAAGTGGTCTTGGTCTGGTCGTTGGACACAAACGAAGCACACGAAGTTGCAATGGCTAACTTTTAACTAAACAAATCCCAAGGAAAAGCTACTAGATGGATCTACTTATATAGGAGCAAGGGGTGGCGGCCAAGGAGGTGGGAGGACGTTCCAAGGCAGCCTATAACTAAATCTAGGTCGTACAAGGCCAATGGGCCCAAGTGGAGGTGATGTAACACCTTTGGACTTGTAGTTTGACTCGGATTCTGCTGCAGCATCAGATTGTTTCGTCCACAACTCAACGCTCCGGACGAATTTGAAGGTGATTCCAATTGGGTTGGAAAGTGCACGAAATCTAGTTTCCAACAAAAAAAGAATCACCCAATTCGGAGTCCGTATGAAGAACTTGTGTCCGTTTTGAGTCAGGTACATCTGTGCAGTCCGAATCTGAATCCAGAACGTGAGAGACTTGGACTCTATCTTCTCTTGGGCCAAAAGTGACGTGAGAGAACTTTTTGGACAGCAAATAAACATATCTTTCTTCCTTATCTTCATATGTGGATTGTACAAATGTCCCATACACCTGCAATTAGACAAAACACAAAAGTGTGTGAAGTATTTTTGTTCTGGATAACATAAATAGATTATTGAATAGTTTGCACTAGAAATCACCTGACAAATATGCATATATGCAATATTTTTGGTCATATCCAAGGTAGTCATGTCCTCATCATCTTATATTCGCAATATCCAGATTGCAATCTTAGTTTCTTGCTTGTTCTTCGTTTGCTCGCAGGAAACAGACCCTCGTGGTCAGGTTGATCGTGCTCCGGCGTGGTCAATAACCTCTCGGAGTTGGTTTAGCGATTGCTAAGGCGCGACGTCCTCGCACGTTCGTAGTCGGATCGTCAAAGTCGACCTCCACCAAAGCGATTTCCATCATCTCATCGAAAGACGGGACACCTTTGCCTCTATCAAGTGGTATCAGATTTCCAGGTTGCTCGGTGAGATTTTACAGTTTTTCGTAGATTAGATCGAGTCTGTTCTTCATACCTACAGTCCACGAAAAAGCCACAAAAAAAATTAGGGTTAGTTCATCATATCCGAACCAATCTGAGCCTTTGCATAATCTTTTTAGGGTTTTTGCTTTGTTGAATTTGCGGTTGCATCGTCGTGTCAAGTTGCTGGTCTTAGAGTTTAGTCTTTTAGAGTTTCGAGTTCTGGTCATAAGTTGTCACGCCGCCGCTGCACCATCATCATCGCCCATCTACCACTTTTGCTTATCCGCCACCGCTCTGAATCCATATCCATATACCACCACCAATCTGTATCCATATACCACCACCGCTACCATATACCACCACCGCTGCCATATACCACAACCATATATCCACCACCAATCCGAGTTCTTCTCATATTAGGTTTGTTCTTGAGATCAATCTAAATTCCGATTCGTGATTCCTTGCCTGTGTAGGTCTCGGGAAAAAAAAAAGAGTCTGGAGACCCCCGCGTAGTTTTTAGGCCAAAATTTTCACGGGCAAATTTTTTTTTCCTTATCCTATTTTTAGGCTTTTCTGAGTCTTTTGAGCCACGTGCCATCATAGTGTTTTTTGTCGCACTTTTTCGTCGTCGCTGCCCTAATTTCCGAAAAAAAGTGAAATTTTTTTTTTCGTGCCCATCCTATCAGTTTGACGAGGGAAGAGTTTTGAGACACTCGCCATTATAGTGATTTTTCGCAAAAAAAAAGAGGAGTGCAAAAAAAAAAAGAGGAGCGCAAAAAAAAAAGGAGCGCAAAAAAAAAGAGCGAAAAAAAAGAGAGTTCCAGAGTGTGCTTTTCCCTTGTTTACGTGCCACGCCGTGATTTTGTTGGTGTTCTAGGCTCGCGTCTCTAGCACAGTCTAGCCTAGGACCAGCACAGTACCGTCGTTGAGCGTTTATTCAACTTTGCATCTCTGAATTGATTATTGCTGACCCTTTTTGCTACCATATTATAAGCCTTCCCAGCTCCACATACATCTACGTCGTGCGTTTGACTCTCCCTGGTAATCGCTCTATCCAAGCTTTGAGAGTTTTTGACTACAACGGTTGCCGATCACCGCCTGCTGTTGGGTAAGAACTGGTAAGAATTTGAGATTTGCTTGACGGATTTGTGACACCCACCACCACCTCTTGTTAGTAGTCTGTAGGATCATATTCTTGTGTGTTTCTATTGCTGCTAACCATGCCAGGATCACAAGCCGACGAGACTGACTGGGAGAACATGACGAATAAGGATTTGCATGATAAATTTCAGCAAATGATGAGTGGACAGGTGCAAGATGTGCTAAACAGATTTGAAGAGGCCGTGGAGAAGATAGATGGCATGGAGAAGACGTTCGAAACAAAGCTCGATAACAAGTTTAATGAATTGCCCGCGCGTCTTCCACCACCACCACCCGCTGCTCCTAACGCACCTCTCCAACGACAACAACAACAACAACGCATCCTTTCGAATCAGTATGGACGAGCGAAGCGTGTTCCTATTGAGGATGGCCAAACTTCTGGTGCTGCTGTTCATGTTGTTGATGCTTCTTTGGCCCCTGCTACTGCTGCTGCTGGTACCCAGGAGGATGATGAGTATGTGGGCGATTATGAGGATGAGGTTGATCAAAATCAGCACTACGTGCAGCCACCAGCACCACCACCACCAGGTCGACCTCAGGTATATATTCGTAATGGTAGGCCTGCACCACCACCTCAGGTACGAGATGATGTCCATATTCCTAAACTGAAATTGAATATTCCACCATTTGAGGGTAGATATGTTCCTGATATATATCTTACTTGGGAGTTAGAAACTGAACAACGTTTTACATGTTTACAATATCCCAAGGAGAGACGGGTTGCTGCTGCTGTTTGTGCTTTCACTAGTTTTGCATGTGTATGGTGGTCTGAACATTGTAGATTATATCCTATTCCCGCTACTTGGGCTGCTTTGAAAACTGCTATGCGTACTCGTTGGGTTCCACCATATTATCAACGTGAATTGCTTCAAAAATTACAGCGCTTAAGACAAGGAAAAAATTCTGTAGAAGAATATTATCAGGAATTACAAACTGGCATGATTAGATGTGGTATTGTTGAGGAGAATGAAGCTATGCTTCCACGTTTTCTGGGTGGATTAAATAGAGAGATTCAGACCATTCTAGATTATAAGGAGTATACTAATATCACTCGTTTATTCCATCTTGCTTGTAAAGCTGAACGTGAAGTGCAGGATCGACAGGCATTGGCGCGGACTAACTTTTCTGCAGGTCGACCTTCATCATGGACACCACGTGCATCATCTACTTCCACACGTTCTGCTACACCGGCGCCTCCGTCGGCTGCCACCTCCAACCGTGATACAATAAAGCAGGCACAATCACCACTATCTGCCAAGAGCACACCTTCTGGGCCTGCAAAGAGCTCTTCTTCATCCATGGCATCAACAGGGCAAACACATGATATTATTTGTCGACGTTGCAAGGGTGGAGGTCATTATGCGAGAGAATGCCCCTCTAAGCGTGTGATGATTGTTACTGAGGATGGTGGGTATGAGTCCGCTAGTGACTATGATGAGGAGACTTTGGCTCTTATTACACGTGACGAACACGGTGGAGACGATTCTGATCATGAGACGCAATACATGGCTCCTGAAGATGCTGACAGGTATGAATGTTTAGTTGCTCAACGTGTTTTGAGTGTGCAGGTTACACAAGCTGAGCAAAATCAGAGGCATAATTTGTTCCATACAAAGGGAGTTGTGAAGGAACGTTCTGTTCGCGTGATCATAGATGGAGGGAGTTGCAACAACTTGGCTAGCATGGAGATGGTGGAGCAGCTATCTCTCACCACAAGACCACATCCACATCCTTACTACATCCAATGGTTCAACAACAGCGGCAAGGTTAAGGTAACACGTACTATTCGTGTGCATTTTAGTATCTCTACATATGCTGATTATGTTGATTGTGATGTGGTACCTATGCAAGCATGTTCCTTATTACTTGGTAGACCATGGCAATTTGATAAAAATTCTATTCACCATGGTAGAAACAATCAGTATACTCTTGTTCATAAGGATAAAAATATTACTTTGCTTCCTATGACTCCTGATTCCATTTTGAAAGATGATCTTAATAGAGCTAATAAAGCAAAACAGGAGAAAACTAAGAGTGAAAATCAGATTGTGGCAAAAGAATTTGAGCAACAAATGCAGCCTAATAATAATAAACAATCTAGTGTTGCTTCTGAAATTAAATTGAAAAGTGCATGTTTACTTGCCACCAAATCTGATATTGATGATCTAGATTTTAGCAAATCTGTTTGCTATGCTTTTGTGTGCAAAGAGGCATTATTTTCATTCGAGGACGTGCCTTCCTCTTTGCCTCCTGCTGTCACTAACATTTTGCAGGAGTTCGCTGACGTCTTTCCACAAGACGTGCCACCGGGATTACCACCTATTCGCGGGATTGAGCATCAAATTGACTTAATTCCCGGTGCATCATTACCCAACCGTGCACCATACCGTACCAATCCAGAGGAGACGAAGGAGATTATGCGTCAAGTACAAGAACTGCTCGACAAAGGTTATATACGCGAATCCCTTAGTCCTTGTGCTGTTCCTATCATTTTAGTGCCGAAAAAGGATGGTACGTCGCGTATGTGCGTTGATTGTAGAGGCATTAATAATATTACTATTCATTATCGTCATCCTATTCCTAGGCTGGATGATATGCTTGATGAATTGAGTGGCTCTACAATATTCTCCAAAGTTGATTTGCGTAGTGGATACCATCAAATTCGTATGAAATTGGGAGATGAATGGAAAACAGCATTTAAAACTAAGTTTGGATTATATGAGTGGTTAGTCATGCCTTTTGGGTTAACTAATGCACCTAGTACTTTCATGAGGTTAATGAACGAAGTTTTACGTGCTTTCATTGGACGATTTGTGGTAGTTTACTTTGATGACATATTGATTTATAGCAAATCTTTGGAGGAACATTTGGAACATTTACGTGCTGTTTTTATTGCTCAACGTGATGCACGTTTGTTTGGTAACCTTGGAAAGTGCACCTTTTGCACCGACCGAGTATCTTTTCTTGGCTATGTTGTTACTCCACAGGGAATTGAAGTTGATAAAGCCAAGATTGAAGCTATTGAGAGTTGGCCACAGCCCAAAACGGTCACACAAGTGAGGAGTTTCCTTGGCCTCGCTGGATTCTATAGGCGTTTTGTGAGAGATTTCAGCACCATTGCTGCACCTCTCAATGAGCTTACAAAGAAAGATGTGCCTTTTCTGTGGGGTACCGCACAGGAAGAAGCCTTCTCGGTATTGAAAGATAAGTTGACACATGCTCCTTTACTCCAACTTCCTGATTTTAATAAGACTTTTGAGCTTGAATGTGATGCTAGTGCAATTGGATTAGGAGGTGTGTTATTACAAGATGGCAAACCTGTTGCATACTTTTCTGAAAAATTGAGTGGGCCTAGTCTGAATTATTCTACATATGATAAAGAATTATATGCTCTTGTTCGGACTTTAGAAACATGGCAACATTATTTATGGCCCAAAGAATTTGTTATACATTCTGATCTTGAATCTTTGAAACATATTAAAAGTCAAGCTAAACTGAATCGTAGACATGCTAAATGGGTTGAATTCATTGAGACTTTCCCTTATGTCATTAAACACAAGAAGGGAAAAGAAAATGTTATTGCTGATGCATTGTCTCGTCGCTATACTATGCTTTCACAACTTGACTTCAAAATATTTGGTTTGGAGACCATCAAAGATCAATATGTGCATGATGCTGATTTTAAAGATGTAATGCAGAATTGTAAAGAAGGAAGAATGTGGAACAAGTTTGTCGTTAACGATGGATTTGTGTTTCGTGCTAACAAGCTATGCATTCCAGCTAGCTCCGTTCGTCTTTTGCTGTTGCAGGAGGCGCATGGGGGAGGATTAATGGGACACTTTGGCGTGAAGAAGACGGAGGACGCACTTGCTACACATTTCTTTTGGCCAAAGATGAGACGGGATGTTGAGCGTTTTGTTGCTCGCTGCACTACATGTCAAAAAGCTAAGTCACGACTCAATCCTCATGGTTTATATATGCCTTTGCCTGTACCTAGTGTTCCTTGGGAGGATATATCTATGGACTTTGTTTTAGGTTTACCTCGAACAAAGAAGGGGAGGGATAGCATATTTGTTGTCGTGGATAGATTCTCGAAAATGGCACACTTTATACCATGTCATAAAAGCGATGATGCTGTTAATGTTGCTGATTTGTTCTTTCGTGAAATTATTCGCTTGCATGGTGTGCCAAATACTATTGTTTCAGATCGTGATACTAAATTTCTTAGCCACTTTTGGAGATGTTTATGGGCTAAGTTGGGGACTAAACTGCTATTTAGTACTACTTGTGACTCCCAAACTGATGGACAAACTGAAGTAGTCAATAGAACATTGTCTACTATGCTTAGGGCTGTTTTGAGGAATAATAAGAAAATGTGGGAAGAATGCTTGCCTCATATTGAATTTGCTTATAATCGTTCATTGCATTCTACTACTAAGATGTGCCCTTTTGAAATTGTGTATGGTTTCCTACCTCGTGCACCTATTGATTTGTTGCCTCTTCCATCTTCGGAGAAGGTTAATTTTGATGCTAAAGAACGTTCTGAATTGATTTTAAAAATGCATGAGTTAACTAAGGAAAACATTGAGCGTATGAATGCTAAATATAAACTTGCTGGAGATAAGGGTAGAAAACATGTTGTGTTTGCACCTGGAGATCTTGTTTGGTTACATTTGCGTAAAGATAGATTTCCTAATTTGCGCAAATCAAAGCTAATGCCACGTGCTGATGGTCCCTTTAAGGTGTTAGAGAAAATAAATGATAATGCATATAAACTTGAGCTGCCTGCAGATTTTGGGGTTAGTCCCACTTTTAACATTGCAGATTTGAAGCCTTATTTGGGTGAGGAAAATGAGCTTCCGTCGAGGACGACTTCATTTCAAGAAGGGGAGGATGATGAGGACATCAATACCATTGTTACACCCACAGCCCCTACTGCTACATATACTGGACCAATTACTAGAGCTCGCGCGCGCCAATTAAATTATCAGGTACTTTCGTTTCTTGGTAATGATTCTAATGTTCATGAGAATATGATGCTGCCTAAATTGGATACATTTGTTTTGCTTACAAATGAAGGGCCTAGCTTGGAGAAGGATGGACATTGGAGCAAGAGCAAGCATGGAGATGATGCCATGCGCAAGGGGAACCAGAACGGAGTTACAAGTGATGATTTCAGGACTTTGAAGCCACCATGAGAGTGCATGAAGCCTTGGACGAAATATACAAGATGCCACTTCATAAATTTCGTCCAGAGGCTATTATAGGTGCTGCGACACCTTTTTATTGGGCCAGGCCCATGTAATTTCGAAATACATAAGTATAGGCTATTTTTAGAGTCCGTATGTGTGGGGAAACAAGAGATAGGGTTGATTTCGGACCCCTCCACCAAGGGCCACGAAATTCCCCCTCTCTTCCTCCATATATACAGCCCTTAGGGCACCGTTTAGACTTTGGGTTTTGTTTAGATTAAAAGTTCGCCATAGCTGCAACTTCGCGTACTTCGTTTGTGTTCAACGACCAGACAAAGGCGTCACAGAACCCCACCTTGATCAATAAAGCTTTCATCTTATATTCGCAATATCCAGATTGCAATCTTAGTTTCTTGCTTGTTCTTCGTTTGCTCGCAGGAAACAGACCCTCGTGGTCAGGTTGATCGTGCTCCGGCGTGGTCAATAACCTCTCGGAGTTGGTTTAGCGATTGCTAAGGCGCGACGTCCTCGCACGTTCGTAGTCGGATCGTCAAAGTCGACTTCCACCAAAGCGATTTCCATCATCTCATCGAAAGACGGGACACCTTTGCCTCTATCATTTAGATCTATTCATCCTTGGTCCAAGCCAGTCTGAGCCTTTGCAATTTTCTTTTCATTGCTTGCATGGTTGAATTATCGGTTGCATCGTCGTGTCGAGTTGCTGGTCTTAGTGTCTAGTTCGTTTAGAGTTTCGAGTTCTGTTCACATTAGTCACGCCACCGCTGCATCATTATCTCTTCCGCTGTCCACCACCCATCCATCAATTTCCACCACGTGCTACCCACCATTCATTGTCATAATAATAGTTGAGATCGTTCACATCTTCACTTGATCCAATCTGTGATAGAGGCAAAGGTGTCCCGTCTTTCGATGAGATGATGGATATCGCTTTGGTGGAAGTCGACTTTGACGATCCGACTACGAACGTGCAAGGACGTCGCGCCTTAGCAATCGCTAAACCAACTCCGAGAGGTTATTGGCCACGCCGGAGCACGATCAACCTGACCACGAGGGTCTGTTTCCTGCGAGCAAACGAAGAACAAGCAAGAAACTGAGATTGCAATCTGGATATTGCGAATATAAGATGAAAGCTTTATTGATCAAGGTGGGGTTCTGTGACGCCTTTGTCTGGTCGTTGAACACAAACGAAGTACGCGAAGTTGCAGCTATGGCGAACTTTTAATCTAAACAAAACCCAAAGTCTAAACGGCGCCCTAAGGGCTGTATATATGGAGGAAGAGGGGGGGAATTTCGTGGCCCTTGGTGGAGGGGTCCGAAATCAACCCTATTTCTTGTTTCCCCACACATACGGACTCTAAAAATAGCCTATACTTATGTATTTCGAAATTACATGGGCCTGGCCCAATAATAAGGTGACGCAGCACCTATAATAGCCTCTGGACGAAATTTATTAAGTAGCATCTTGTATATTTCGTCCAAGGCTTCATGCACTCTTATGGTGGCTTCAAAGTCCTGAAATCATCACTTGTAACTCCGTTCTGGTTCCCCTTGCGCATGGCATCATCTCCATGCTTGCTCTTGCTCCAATGTCCATCCTTCTCCAAGCTAGGCCCTTCATTTGTAAGCAAAACAAATGTGTCCAATTTAGGCAGCATCATATTCTCATGAACATTAGAATCACTACCAAGAAACGAAAGTACCTGATAATTTAATTGGCGTGCGCGAGCTCTAGTAATCGGTCCAGTATATGTAGCAGTAGGGGCTGTGGGTGTAACAATGGTATTGATGTCCTCATCAATCTGCGTCTTATCTAGTTTGTTTTGGAAAGAGGGAGAAAAAAAAGAGAGGAAAAAAACGAGAAAAAAAGAGAAAAAAAAGTCAGAGAAAAAAAGGAGAAAAAAAATCAAAAAAATCGGCACAAACTTTTTCAGAGGAAAGTTGGAGACAAAGTTGTTGTATATCCTGCTTGGCAGTTGTTTTTCATCATTATCTTCACTGCCGTTGAGATCTTCACTTATATCTTGCTGTCAAGAGCTACTTAGTATCCTTCATTGATGCTAGTTGTGCTACGCCGTGACCTCATTAGTGTTCTAGGCTCGCGTCTCTAGTCCGGTCTAGCCCAGGACCAGCACAGTACCGTCGTTGAGCGTTTATTCAACATTGCATCTTTGAATTGATTATTGCTAATCTTTTGCTACCATATATAGCCAACCCAGCTCCACATATTTCTACACCGTGTATACGTACGCTCCCCTGGCAATCGCTTTACTCAATATTCGGAGTTACTTGACACCGCTAGTTGCCGATCACCGCCTGCTGCATGGTAAGAACTTGTAAGACATTGATATTTGCTTTACTGTGAGCGTTTTACCACCACATCCTAGTAGTTATAGGAACATTATTTTTGGGTTTTGTTTCTTGTTCTACTAATCATGACAGGATCCAGAGTCAATTCATGGGCTTTGTCGATCGCGGGAGACGTGCCACCACCTTTGCAAATACCACAACCGTCACGAGAGGTGCACAAACATCCAAATGCACATGATCAGGTTAATGTATCTATACCACCATTTAATGGCCATTTTAAACCTGCTTTATATATTGAATGGGAGTTCGACATAAAAAATATATTTGCTTCCCATAATTTCGATGAACATAAAAAGGTTAAGGTTGCGGTTGGTTCTTTCACTGGTTATGCTTTGGTTTGGTGGAGTGAATATTGTCGGTTACACCCTGATTATATACCTACTACTTGGGATGATTTGAAACTTGCCATGCGGCATACTTTCGTCCCTGCTTATTATACTCGTGACATGATTAAGAAGTTGCAACACTTAAAACAAGGTAGTGAAACTGTAACAAAATATTATGATGATTTACAAACTACCTTGTTGCATTCCTCTTTAGAAGAAAGTGAAGATGATTTTATGGATAGATTTTGGGGAGGATTAAACCGTGATATTCAAGAGATACTAATTCATGAAGAGTGTTATCCTATGGACCATTTGTTTCATCTTGCTTGCAAAGCTGAACAGGAAATAAAACGATGTGTTGGCCACGAGGAGAACAAGCGCACGGTGCACATTCCAAGAGTTGATATGATTGTTCCTTCAACTACTAGGCATACTATGACAACCACATCCGTTGTTGTCAGGACTACATCACCTCCACCATGTGACACATCGCCCTTGAGAGTGGCTACATCATCTGAGTTGATCATAAGAGGTAATGACAAAGGTACTGATCTTCCATCTCTACATGAGAATGATGAATGCCTTGTCAATTTGAATGCACCATCTGATGAGCTACCCACTACTTTGATCACACCACCTATTTTAGAGGACTACGCTGATAATTTGACTTTGCCATGTGATGAAACAACTGAAATACCAACAATTTTGAGTGCACCCATTGAATTAACTATTGATGCAAAAGAACCAATGTTTAATCATTTTGATATGACCTCTAATCTTGGTGATGATTCTGTGTTGAATGACTTATTGCATATTTGCTTGTTTAAGCATGTTGTAGCATGTAAATTTGATGCAAGTAATGTTTATTCACCAATGTTGGGATGGTTTAATGATGAACATTGTCAATCTTTTGAAATGAATAAGAGCTTCACTTATATGTGCAAACTGAGTTGCAATATTTTCATGCCTTCTACTTCTTGTGCTAATTTTTTGGCTTTAGATTTTATGAACTATGCAAGTTACTCATCTATTCATGTGTCATATATGCAAAAATCAAGGGAAGTAAAAATGGATGACATATACATATACAACATGTACACCTTGTCTCTTTTGTTAGCCACATTTCAGATTAAGCAACGCCGAGGACGGCTTTATTTTCAAGAAGGGGAGGATGATGAGGACATGACTACCTTGGATATGACCAAAAATATTGCATATATGCATATTTGTCAGGTGATTTCTAGTGCAAGCTATTCAATAATCTATTTATGTTATCCAGAAAAAAAATACTTCACACACTTTTGTGTTTTGTCTAATTGCAGGTGTATGGGACATTTGTACAATCCACATATGAAGATAAGGAAGAAAGAGATGTTTATTTGCTGTCCAAAAAGTTCTCTCACGTCACTTTTGGCCCAAGAGAAGATAGAGTCCAAGTCTCTCACGTTCTGGATTCAGATTCGGACTGCACAGACGTACCTGACTCAAAACGCACACAAGTTTTTCATACGGACTCCGAATTGGGTGATTCTTTTTTTGTTGGAAACTAGATTTCGTGCACTTTCCAACCCAATTGGAATCACCTTCAAATTCGTCCGGAGCATTGAGTTGTGGACGAAACAATCTGATGCTGCAGCAGAATCCGAGTCAAACTACAAGTCCAAAGGTGTTACATCACCTCCACTTGGGCCCATTGGCCTTGTACGACCTAGATTTAGTTTTAGGCTGCCTTGGGACGTCCTCCCACCTCCTTGGCCACCACCCCTAGCTCCTATATAAGTAGATCCATCTAGTAGCTTTTCCTTGGGATTTGTTTAGTTAAAAGTTAACTATTGCAACTTCGTGTGCTTCGTTTGTGTCCAACGACCAGACCAAGACCACTTTTCGGATCCCCACCATTATCAATACTTCATACATATTCGCGATATTCAGATTGCTTTTATCATATCTTGCTTGTTCTTCGATTGCTTGCAGGAATAGACCTTCGTGGTCAGGTTGATCGTGCTCCGGTGTGGTCAATAACCTCTCGGAGTTGGTTTAGCGATTGCTAAGGCACAACGTCGTTGCACGTTTGTAGTCGGATCGTCAAAGTCGTCTCCACCAAATCGATAGTTATCATCTCATCGAAAGATCGGGACACCCCGCCTCTATCAGTGTGTGTGTTTCCGTGTGCCACATATTGCTATTGGTCTACTTGTTTCGCTTGCATATTTGTGAATTTCTTTCAACATTATTGACTCTTGCTAACATTTTGCATTAAATTTTTGTGCCACTATCCTCACCGAGCTCCTCCATAAGCTTTACTTGTGTAGGTGTGAGAACCGACAAGGATTGGTACCAATAGTGCTATTTCATTGTCCGCATTTGAGTAAACTAGATTCATTGTCAACATCGGTCAAGGTACATTGGTATAAGTTCTTCTCTTTCTCCCACTCATATTTGCTCGAGTCTTGTGATGGATAGGCAAGGCATTTCATCTCCGGTCTACGACAACAACGACGGCGCGAACAACTACATCAACAAAGCGTCCATCTTCGATCTACAACGACAAATGCAAGGCGCACAATCAAGATTGCGAGAGCGCATCGAGAACATCTTGATGCGGAGCATCCCATGATCATCCCCATGGACGCATCTAGATCCCCTACAACACCACTTGGACCTATGACTCGAGCACGTGCAAGAGCTCTTGAAACTGAGGTGACATCACTCCTCTCACAATTCCCTTTGGATTCACGTGAGACATGGTTACTACCTCAAACGGAAACGCTATGCATACTCAGGTACCAAGGAGTTAACTGTGAAGAAGCTAGGAAGCAAGGAGAACCGGAAGCGGAAGACATGCGTGAAGACAGAGAGGAAAAGCACCAAGTCCCAGACTGGCCGGACGATCCGGACAGAGCCCAGACGTTCTGGACCACCACCCGGACGATCCGGCTAACTCACCCCGAAGGCACCCGAAGCTCCCACCTGAAGCCGGACCATCCGGACCCCGTCCCAGATCATCTGGACCCTGCCCGGACGTCCGGACCCCCAGTCAGACATCCGGCCCTGCGCCGCCACCAGCCGGGCCTACAGCTCATCCGGGCCTCCACCCGGACCATCCGGACCAGCCCGGATCATCCGGCTCCACTCCCGGATCATCCGGCCAGCGCCTGCGCGCGCGTATTGGGCTGAGCCCATGTACCCCTTCGCCCCCTAGTCTATATATAGGACTCCTCCTCCTCACTTTGAGACTTAGCATTGGATTAGCTCATATTTGTGTGAGAGCCTTTGCTCATCCACTTGGATACTTACTTCTCCTCGGAGCTCACGACCTCTTCGGAGAAGATCCCCCAAGCGGATTCAAGACCCCTTTCTAGGGAAGAACATCAAGGCCTCCTCGCGGAGAAGAACGGTTCCTTTGTATCCTCTACCTTTGTTGACTTTGGATCTCGTGTATCTCTTTGCGTTTCGTGAACTAGCACTTGTGTGATTGATTCCTTGTCGGTTTAGTGATTCTCTCTCGTTTTCCCCATGTTTTCCCTTTGTGCTTCCGCGTGTTCTTCGTGATTCCCCATAGGATCCACTCCAAACGTGAAAGATCGTTGCTATAGGGTTCCACCCTACATCACATCTCCATCGACATTCGTCACTCTGGAGCAAGGAAAAGGGACTACATCGACAAGAAGCTTTCCGCACATAAAGAGGAGCAACATGCAAGGATGGAGGAGATTAGAGCCTTGATCAAGTCTTCTTCCCCTTCGTCATCTTCAAGGCGGCAAAATTCAATCCACAAGTCTTCGGAGCTCGGACACGATGCAAGTGCAAATCGTCCTCGTCCACATCTACATGGCGATCACCATCACATTCGTGATCAACATCGTCATGAAGGGCAAGTCACCTCCAAGCAACATGTGCACAACGACGATGAACGACATCTACTACGAGCTCAAGCACGACAACGACATCATCATCATGAAGATGCTCCACAAGCGCAAGTGCACAAGTCCCAACAAGCCCTACTTCACGCCAAGTCGAAGCTTCATGAGCACAAAAGAAGACCGCGAGACGACCACCACCAAGACGGCGCAACGGCTACATCAACCACTTCGGCATCTTTGCCAAGTGCTATCAAGGCATCTTCGCCTTTGGACGTATGGCATCTTCGGCTACTTCCCACGTGTATGCCTACATCGACTTCATCAAGTCCAAGGCAACTACCTACGAGCGAGGGTGACACTTCCATCTTCGGAAGCCCCTCAAGGAAGATGGCCGAGCATGGGAAACTCCCTTCGGTCATGGAGACGAGCTACGAGGTGCCACATCATATGGGCCTCCAACACCAAGACGGTGACAAGACGGTCGAGCAAGGGCCATCCCCTTCGACCACGGCGACGAGCGCGAACCTCTTCAACAACATGAAGACGACGCCCATATTGGACTCATACTCCGAGTCAAGCTACGCGACCGCGCATGGAGACATTTGCACCTACATCTCTCCGACACCCACATATGTCGAGATGCCCCAAGTGCCATGTGAGGAGAGCCACTACCCCATGAGTTGACATGAGTGACTCCACCATACGTGACATTGAGAGCATTTCCTATGAGAGGATGAGTGTGACCACCACTAGCCCCACACAAGAGAGCATGCCACACATCCTATGTGAGGTTGAGCGCCATTTGAGTGACTCCACCAACCATATGAGTGAGAGCATCTTTGAGGGAGTGAGCGAGCCACAATACTTAGAGAGTGAGGTACTTGAGAGGGCACGTGAGGCCACTATGATTTCTAACGACTTAACCTCTACTCCTAGTGTGTTTTCTTCTTTGGTGCTAGGTCTCCTACATGAAGACATGCCTATCCTCGACGAGTCCATCCCTCCAATGGGAAAACCGATGGCCATGGTGGATGATGATGCACCCCCCACATGGTCCCATCAAGATGATGACAACGAGTGGATCTTCAACACCTCATCTACAACACATGAGCGATGCTCCAAAGGTAACATAGGTGATGGTGCTTCTCTTGTCCCACTAGTGGACTCTCTTGACATCGATTACTCCCATGATGTTGACCCACCTATTCCCATGCCTCATTCTAGTGAGACTTCTTCATGTCATGACTTACCTATTTATGATGAATATGATGATGAGCATGTTGAGTTGACTAGTTGTGATGCTATGCTTCATAGGATACCTTGCGAAAATTCTTTTGGTCACATCATGTTTGACAACCCATTGAACTTGTCATATGCTATGAGTGAGATCTACCATATTGCATCATTACAATCTCAACATAGTAACTATGCATGCCCCATTAAAATCAACCCCATTTGCACTTATGGCATGGATGACGAGATGATGGTCATTGGCTTTTGCTTCTCTTGTGATGATATTGCCATGCTTCCTTTACATGATTTGCGCAATTCATCTACTATGTCATGCCATGATCACATTGTTCCAAATATGCATTGTTTTGGATGTTGTCAATATTCTCCATGTGATGTTTCCATTAATTCTCATGAGGAGACCCCCATAGTTTCCTCATACATATTAGGAGATCTTGATCCATTTCATACTTTGCATGATTCCCATGATAGTGTACACCTTATGCATTCCATGAATAACAATGCTCTAGATATTTCTCATGATGCATTACACAATTTGAGTCTCCATTATGCTATACATAATAACAAACCTGTCATGATGGATGACATGTTTCTATATCACACATCTCATTTATTTGAGCATTGGATATTTTGTGCTAACCGACACATGCACGTGCGCATCATGATGGATGATGTGTACATATATCACGCACACACAATTTTTCCTTTGTCTTTGTTTTGTGTAGGTACTCATGTATACTCGTCAACCTCTCAATCCCAAGAGTTGATGAAGCGAGCTCTTGAGAGCACCGATGACTTGGGATCCCGTGGACTATCCTTACCACCGTTCCCTTTGCGCAAGGACTACGCGCATCTCTTTTACTTGGCTCTCACACGGCTATGGGCTATTTACCACTTGTCACCTTATGCCCATACTGTTGTGTTCATTTTGCATGTTATGCTTGCTCCTATACCTTTTCCATGCAATTGTGACCCTTGCTTGCATATACCCATGATTCACCATTATGCTACTTCTATGTGTATTTGCATGCTTGGTGGAGATCCTAGTAACTTTTGCCATGTTTACCATGTGCTCCATACTATTGATGTTTGTTGTGTTGGGATAGTCATGACGACCCATTGCTATTTACATATGGCTTCTCACCAATACATTGATGATATTTTGCTCATATCTTGCTTTCATGTTTGTGCTATGTCATGCGAATTATTCATGCCCACTATTTGCACCAATGACATGCTCGCCATGATTCCTCCTAGTATGTTGCATCTTCGCACTACTAGCTTGCTTGACTTGATCACTATGATTACTTGCTTGGTTGCATCACCCATGTTCCACTATTACTTGCTTTCTTGGGTTGATGACATATATGTTGATGCCACTCACTTGATTTGTCATGATCATTGCCCCTTGTCTCCATTAGTTGCATCTCTCATATCACCTTGTATTGAGTGCAAACTTGTTATGCTTATTGATCTGGAGACTTGGACACTTTACTTGTGATGCATGCTTGTTTGATTGAGCCTCTTGTATTTGGTTGTTCTTACATCATATGCCTCCATACTATGAAATGCTCCCTTGTCCTTTCTTATGATGAGCATGATGCATACACTTGTTGGGTATATTACCACTCGAATTATAGGTTTTGCATGTCCGCTAACCTCATTTGTTTTTCCGAGTGTTTGTCATGTTCTTTTGTTTTGAAGGATTCACAAGGCATTACCGTCATGAGATATATTGGTTATGTGAAGGCATACATGATGTGCAACTCCAACATCTTCGGGCTCATTCATAACGTGAACTCCTTCCCTTTGAGCCATCCTCAAGTTTGCATATTGGATGGGTCACTCTTTCATTGTTGTTTCCTTCTTGTTGTCTACATGATACATCTCGCGAACGGAGGAGCGACATTGGAGATTGGCTCTATGGACCTTCACATTGAGGAGCGCTCGCACTTATTGGATGCACCTTCGAACCTCCACTCTTGCCACGACATCGAGCATTGGTACACCAACACCTCCATATTTGTTGATTGTGCTCATACATGTCATGCTCGATGGACATATCATACTCACCACAAGTTTGCACCCCATTCATGGATTAACTCACATTGTGATTGCCTTGTTGCATCTTGTATTCCCATGTCATCCATGATATTTGAGCTTGTGCACTTCCTTAGCAAATTTGTTGTGATCTTCCTTGATGGCATATTCATACATCATGATCATATTGTGCACCATCAATTGCATGATAACATATACATATTGAGCATCCATTGCCATGTTCATGCTTTTGATGCACCATCCCATTATGATATCATTTTGCACAATGGTAGAATTTATCGCTTTGTGCACCATGCTAATTACCCCATGAATGCTTTGCATATCATTCTAGATCATCTTGATAAGCATCATGTGTCTTGCCACGCACTATCTTGCCGCACGGACTCATTCTTACATGATGGACACTTTGTGTGCGCTAACCATTGTATTTCCGAGTGTCGCTTGTGTTTGCTCTTTTTGCATGTCTATCACTCCGGAGACACCTTGGAGTACTCGGATTGCGCAGTGCCTTCATCTACGTCTGACTACAAGTCCGTCCACGATAACTGTTTCCACGGTGATGAGGATCACGATCCGAGGTCGAATCTTTCCCAAGGGGGGAGATGATGCGGAGCGTCCCACGTTCATCCCCATGTACACTCCGACTACTCCCCAAGGATACATGAGATGAGACCTCGACTATGCGCCATTGGACACAAGGTGAACCCGTTCCTAAATGCTTCCCCTTTCCATTCGTGTGAGACATGGTTGCTACTTCAAGCGCGGACCTTGTGCATACTCAGGTACACCCGAGGAGACCATGGAGAGCCCAAGGACCAATGCCAAGTGTGCGCGGGAGTGAAGGAAGGAGAAGGAAGAAGAGTCTGCTGCTACAGCGGCTGGACATCCGGCCATGTCCCGGACATCCGGCAAGGCCCGAACATCCGGCCCAATACCCGGAAATCCGGCTCCCTTCTATCCAGAGAGCACCAGAGTCGGCCAAGTCAGCCCGGACATCCGCCCCCCAGGCCCGGACATCCGGCCCAGCGCCCGGAAATCCGGCGCCCCATCACAGAAGCTGGACCCTGCCAGTCCGGACATCCGGCCCCAGCGCCCGGACATCCGACATCTCATGAAGGCCCGGACATCCGGCCCCCTACCTGCGTGCAGCTCATCCAGGCCGAGTCCCATGTACCCCATCGTCCCTTAGACTATATATACTCCCCCACCTCCTCCTAGTTAGGGTTAGCATTGGTTTAGCTCATATTTTGTGTGAGAGCCTTGCTCATCCACTTGGTTACTTCTCCTCGGAGCTCACGACCTCTTCGGAGAAGATCCCTCAAGCGGATTCAAGACCCCTTCAAGGGAAGACAAGCAAGACCTCCTCACAGAGAAGAACGGCTACCTTTGTATCTTTCCTTTGTTGATTTTGAATCTTGTGCTACCTTATGTGTTCGGTGATCTAGCCCTTGTGTGATCGATTAGTTGTTGGTTTAGTGATTCTCTCGTTTCTCCCCGTGTTTTCCCCTTTGTTTTTCGCGCGTTCTTCATGTTTTCCCGTAGGATCCACTCCAAACGTGAAAGATCGGCCCCTAGGGTTCCGCCCTACATCACCTGACGCATGAGCCCGTGCGCACGGGGTTCGGGAGGCCCGTGGACACGGGTGTCCCATGGGCACGGTACATGCCCGTGCGCACGGGGTCTTCAGGACCGCCAGCCTGGGAGGCCCGTGGGCACGGGGTCGGAGGGCCCCTGCGCATGGGGTCGCCTGGAAGCTGCTGCCTTCTTCTTGGCGCTTCGTTCTCCGCTTCCAGGCTTCCGTCTTGGATGGTTTAGTTGTTCTCTTGCGCTTGGACTCCTCCATGATGAATGTGTAGCTCCGCTCACACCTAAGTATGCACACGAGAGAAGGGTTAAGTAGTATAACATCCTCGAAGGGTACAAGTGAACACGTGTAAAGGATATGATTCACCTTTGTATGCATGAAGTAGATGTGGCACGTGTCACTTGCCAAATGGACTCTTGACATGGTGATATCCATAGGATGCTCCGCATCATTGTGGCAAAAGAATTTGAGCAACAAATGAAGCCTAATAGTAAACCATCTAGTGCTGCTTCTGAAATTAAATTGAAAAGTGCATGTTTACTTGCCACTAAATCTCATATTGATGAGCTAGATTTTAGCAAATCTGTTTGCTATGCTTTTGTGTGCAAAGAGGCATTGTTTTCATTCGAGGACGTGCCTTCCTCTTTCCCTCCTGCTGTCACTAACATTTTGCAGGAGTTCGCTGACGTCTTTCCACAAGACGTGCCACCAGGATTACCTCCCATTGAAGGGATTGAGCATCAAATTGACTTAATTCCCGGTGCATCATTACCCAACCATGCACCATACCGTACCAATCCAGAGGAGATGAAGGAGATTATGCGTCAAGTACAGGAGCTACTCGACAAAGGTTATATACACGAATCCCTTAGTCCTTGTGCTGTTCCTATTATTCTAGTGCCGAAAAAGGATGGTACATCACGTATGTGTGTTGATTGTAGAGGCATTAATAATATTACTATTCATTATCGTCATCCTATTCCTAGGCTAGATGATATGCTTGATGAATTGAGTGGCTCTACAATATTCTCCAAAGTTGATTTGCGTAGTGGATACCATCTAATTCGTACGAAATTGGGAGATGAATGGAAAACAGCATTTAAAACTAAGTTTGGATTATATGAGTGGTTAGTCATGCCTTTTGGGTTAACTAATGCACCTAGTACTTTCATGAGATTAATGAACGAAGTTTCACGTGCTTTCATTGGACGATTTGTGGTAGTTTACTTTTATGACATACTGATTTATGGCAGATCTTTGGAGGAACATTTGGATAATTTACGTGCTGTTTTTATTGCTCTACGTGATGCATGTTTGTTTGGTAACCTTGGGAAGTGCACCTTTTGCATCGACCGAGTGTCTTTTCTTGGCTATGTTGTAACTCCACAGGGAATTGAAGTTGATAAAGCCAAGATTGAAGCTATTGAGAGTTGGCCGCAACCCAAAATGGTCACACAAGTGAGGTGTTTTCTTGGCTTTGCTGGATTCTATAGGCGTTTTGTGAGAGATTTTAGCACCATTGCTGCACCTCTCAATGAGCTTACAAAGAAGGATGTGCCTTTTGTTTGGGGTACCACACAGGAAGAAGCCTTCACGGTATTGAAAGATAAGTTGACACATGCTCCTTTACTCCAACTTCCTGATTTTAATAAGACTTTTGAGGTTGAATGTGATGCTAGTGGAATTGGATTAGGAGGTGTGTTATTACAAGATGGCAAACGTGTTGCCTACTTTTCTGAAAAATTGAGTGGGCCTAGTCTGAGTTATTCTACTTAGGATAAAGAATTATATGCTCTTGTTCGGACTTTAGAGACATGGCAACATTATTTATGGCCCAAAGAATTTGTTATACACTTTGATCATGAATCTTTGAAACATATTAGAAGTCAAGCTAAACTGAATCGTAGACATGCTAAATGGGTTGAATTCACTGAGACTTTCCCTTATGTCATTAAACACAAGAAGGGAAAAGAAAATTTTATTGCTGATGCATTGTCTCGTCGCTATACTATGCTTTCAGAACTTGACTTCAAAATATTTGGTTTGGAGACCATCAAAGATCAATATGTGCATGATGCTGATTTTAAAGATGTAATGCATAATTGTACAGAAGGAAGAATGTGGAACAAGTTCATCGTTAATGATGGATTTGTGTTCCGCGCTAACAAGCTATACATTCCAGCTAGCTCTGTTCATCTTTTGTTGTTGCAGGAGGCGCGTGGAGGGGGATTAATGGGACACTTTGGCGTGAAGAAGACGGAGGACGTACTTGCTACACATTTCTTGTGGCCAAAGATGACACGGGATGTTGAGCGTTTTGTTGCTCGCTGTACTACATGTCAAAAAGCTAAGTCACGACTCAATCCTCATGGTTTATATATGCCTTTGCCTGTACCTAGTGTGCCTTGGGAGGATATATCTAAGGACTTTGTTTTAGGTTTACCTCGAACAAAGAAGGGGAGGGATAGCATATTTGTTGTCATGGATAGATTCTCGAAAATGGCACACTTTATACGATGTCATAAAACCGATGATGTCGTTAATGTTGCTGATTTGTTCTTTCGTGAAATTATTCACTTGCATGGTGTGCCCAATACTATTGTTTCAGATCGTGATACTAAATTTCTTAGCCACTTTTGGAGATGTTTATGGGCTAAGTTGGGGACTAAGCTACTTTTTAGTACTACTTGTCACCCCCAAACTGATGGACAAACTGAAGTAGTCAATAGAACATTGTCTACTATGCTTCGGGCTGTTTTGAAGAATAATAAGAAAATGTGGGAAGATTGCTTACCTCATATTGAATTTGCTTATAAACGTTCATTGCATTCTACTACTAATATGTGCCCTTTTGAAATTGTGTATGGTTTCCTACCTCGTGCACCTATTGATTTGTTGCCTCTTCCATCTTCGGAGAAGGTTAATTTTGATGCTAAACAACATGCTGAATTGATTTTAAAAATGCATGAGTTAACTATGGAAAACATTGAGCGTATGAATGCTAAATATAAACTTGCTGGAGATAAGGGTAGAAAACATTGTGTTTGCACCTGGAGATCTTGTTTGGTTACATTTGCGTAAGGAAAGATTTCTTGATTTGCGCAAATCAAAGTTAATGCCACGTGCTGATGGTCCTTTTAATGTGTTGGAGAAAATAAATGATAATGCATATAAACTTGAGCTGCCTGCAGATTTTGGGGTTAGTCCCACTTTTAACATTGCAGATTTGAAGCCTTATTTGGGTGAGGAAGATGAGCTTCCATCGAGGACGACTTCATTTCAAGAAGGGAAGGATGATGAGGACATCAATACCATTCTGACACCGACAGCCCCTACTGCTACATATGCTGGACCAATTACTAGAGCTCGTGCACGCCAATTAAATTATCAGGTACTTTCATTTCTTGGTAATGATTCTAATGTTCATGAGAATATGATGCTACCTAAATTGGATACATTTATTTTGCTTACAAATGAAGGGCCTAGCTTGGAGAAGGATGAACATTGGAGCAAGAACAAGCATGGAGATGATGGCATGCGCAAGGGAACAAGAACGGGGTTACAAGTGATGATTTCAGGACTTTGAAGCCACCATAATGAGTGCATGAAGCCTTGGACGAAATATACAAGATGCCACCTCATAAATTTCGTCCCGAGGCTATTCTAGGTGTTGCGTCACCTTATTATTGGTCTAGGCCCATGTAATTTCGAAATACATAAGTATAGGCTATTTTTAGAGTCCGTATGTGTGGGGAAACAAGAGATAGGGTTAGTTTCGAACCCCTCCACCAAGGGCCACGAAATTCACCCCCTCTTCCTCCATATATATAGCCCTTAGGGCACCGTTTGGACTTTGGGTTTTGTTTAGATTAAAAGTTCACCATAGCTGCAAATTCACATACTTCGTTTGTGTTCAACGACCAGACAAAGGCGTCACAGAACCCCACCTTGATGAATAAAGCTTTCATCTTATATTCGCAATATCCAGATTGCAATCTCAGTTTCTTGCTTGTTCTTCATTTGCTCGCAAGAAACAGACCCTCGTGGTCAGGTTGATCGTGCTCCGGCGTGGTCAATAACCTCTCAGAGTTGGTTTAGCGATTGCTAAGGCGCGACGTCCTCGCACGTTCGTAGTCGGATTGTCAAAGTCGACTTCCACCGAAGCGATATCCATCATCTCATCGGAAGACGGGACACCTTTGCCTCTATCATTCATCCTTACCTGCTTACATTCTGGTTACTTCCATATGTCTAGCAAAGTTCATTAGCATCCTTTGTCATCGCCTTTTTTAACATTTGTTTCAATATGTTTTTGAATGCTTGCAATCATCCATCTCAATTGGAATTCTTCCCTTCGGCTTAGACGTCACCCCGGACATGAGCTGGTGTTCGACAAATCAAACCTTTATTGATTGTTGATCTATGTCTATTCAACTTACTTGTCTTCGATCAAACCCTCTACTTCTGATCCAACGTTTTGGAAATCATAATTCCTTTGCATTTGAGCTTTGGATTAGTCAGTTGTTTCTATAATCTGATCTACTTGCATTCCTTCTTCTCCTGGTTGAGTACCGATGCTTACATCAGATCCCTTGTGGACCACTAGATCCTTTGTTGGGTTTATACGACAGTGTCCTTCATATTCAGTAACCTTGTGAGCCTTTCTTCGGATACATAATGCCTTTGGTAAATTGTATCCCCCACTCTTGTCAACCATACCCTTCTTCCGGGCTTGAGTTATTTACTCATGAAGTTATGGTATATGTTCCTAAGATGCCCCTATGGATTGAATCTATGTCTTCCCTAAATCCGTGCGAACCCGGAAACTTCTACGAGTCATACTTTACTGGTGTTATGCCAGATAAAATCTCAACACTATGGCCTCGAAAAATGAATAGTGAATGAAAGGTTATGCATTGGAGAAGTGGGAGTCGACATTGAACTGTGTTCATGCCCATGGACATGATGTATATCCTATCATGGAAGTTTCTGGTAACAATAAATATTTCCTTGATATAATATCATCCGGTATCTATGAATTGGTCCTTTGCAACTGTGGTTTCGACCACATTGTTCTTGTTTGATCCCATTTCTCGGACAAGTTAAGTACTTGCCTTCTTCAGATCTTTTCACCTGTCCAACCTCTACTTTGATATACCTTCGAGTACTACCCTCTGGTACCTCTAGAATATCACGGAACTACGTAACTTGTTATGAGTTCTTCATCAACTATTATTTCTCGCTGACTCAAATTTTCCATGGGTTCTGAGTTGTTAGACACTCGAGAACACCGATAACTGAATCAAGTCTACACTTTCCTTTCCATTGCTTCATGTAACCTTTCTTCTAACCTAAAATATCTGAGCAATGATAATTCCTTGCTTATGTAAAGGCCTCGATGTACAACTCTTTCAGTAAGATCCTGTTACTATTGTGGGTGACATTCCGGTAACCACCGATGGATGAGAATTTTATCTATTGGTTCACCTCATTTCAACGAGCAGGAAAATTGTTCTCTTCATCCCCCGCCCTTGGTACCAACTTCGTTGCCAACATAACTGACAGGCTATCATCTGACTTTCCTTGCTATCACGAGCGTGCAAAATATTAGCACCCTTCCTACTTTTAACCCACATGGTGGGCCCATAACCCACAGTTCCATAAGATCGAAACCTGACTCTCATGTACACCCCTATTTCTAAAGTTATTCCTCACGTTTGGCTTGTATGAAAATCACGAGCCACCTTCCGAGAGACGATCTATTCTGGTATCAGACGTGATGAGGACATCAATAGCATTGTTACACCCACAACCTCTACTGCTACATATACTGGACCAATTACTAGAGCTCGCGCACGCCAATTAAATTATCAGGTACTTTCATTTCTTGGTAATGATTCTAATGTTCATGAGAATATGATGGTGCCTAAATTGGATACATTTGTTTTGTTTACAAATGAAGGGCCTAGCTTGGAGAAGGATGAACATTGGAGCACGAACAAGCATGGAGATGATGGCATGCGCAAGGGGAACAAGAATGGAGTTACAAGTGATGATTTCAGGACTTTGAAGCCACCATAATGGGTGCATGAAGCCTTGGATGAAATATACAAGATGCCACTTCATAAATTTCGTCCCGAGGCTATTCTAGGTGCTGGGTCACCTTATTAATTGGCCAGGCCCATGTAATTTCGAAATACATAAGTATAGGCTATTTTTAGAGTTCGTATGTGTGGGGAAACAAAAGATAGGGTTGATTCGGACCCCTCCACCCAGGGCCACGAAATTCCCCCCTCTTGCTCCATATATACATCCCTTAGGGCGCCGTTTAGACTTTGGGTTTTGTTTAGATTAAAAGTTCGCCATAGCTGCAACTTTGCGTACTTCGTTTGTGTCCAACGGCCAGACAAAGGCGTCACAGAACCCACCTTTTTCAATAAAGCTTTCATCTTATATTCGCAATATCAAGATTGCTATCTCAGTTTCTTGCTTGTTCTTCATTTGCTCACAGGAAACAGACCCTCGTGGTCAGGTTGATCGTGCTCCGCCGTGGTCAATAACCTCTCGGAGTTGGTTTAGCGATTGCTAAGGCGCGACGTTCTCGCACGTTAGTAGTCGGATCGTCAAAGTCAACTTCCACCAACGCGAAATCCATCCTCTCATCGAAAGACAGGACACCTTTGCCTCTATCAAGTGGTATCAGATTTTCAGGTTGCTCGGTGAGATTTTACAGTTTTTCGTAGTTTAGATCGAGTCTTTTTTCTTCATACCTATAGTCCACGAAAAAGCCAAAAAAATATTAGGGTTAGTTCATCCTATCCGAACCAATCTGAGCCGTTGCATAATCTTTTCTGTATTTACGTTGTTGAATTTGCGGTTGCTTCGTCGTGTCAAGTTGCTGGTCTTAGCGTCTAGTCTTTAGAGTTTCGAGTTCTGTTCACGGGTATTCACGCTGCCGCCGCACCATCATCATCGCCTTTCCATATACCACCACCGCTAATCCGCTACTAATCCGAGTCCATATACCACCACCAATCCGAGTCCATATACCACCACAATCCGAGTCCATATACCACCACCAATCCGAGTTCATATACCACCACCAATCCGAGTCCACATATACCACCGTCATATACCATCACCAGTGTGAGTTCCACCAGATTCATCTCCGCCACCAGTCCTAGTCCGAGTCCAGTATTTGTTCCATTATCTTTGAGTTTCAGAGCACGCGATACTATGAATCGTCAACAAGTCGGATTCCCCAACTTCCATGCTACCCATACAAGAAAAATAGTTCCAGTTTCAAAAACAACAAAAAATATGTCTCGAAAATTCTGGCTAGGCAGTTTTTAGGCCATTTGTAGACTTTTTTAAAAACAATTGTTGCGGAGCAAAAAAAAAAAGAGGAAAAAAAGTGAAAAAAAAGAGAAAAAAAACTCAGAGTGTGCTCCTCACTTGATTACGTGCCGCGCCGTGATTTTGTTAGTGTTCTAGGCTCGCGTCTCTAGCACGGTCTAGCCTAGGACCAGCACAGTACCGTCGTTGAGCGTTTATTTAACTTTGCATCTCTGAATTGATTATTGCTGACCCTTTTTGCTACCATATTATAAGCCTTCCCAAATCCACATACATCTACGTCGTGCATTTGACTCTCCCTGGTAATCGCTCTATCCAAGCTTTGAGAGTTTTGACTACAACGGTTGCCGATCACCACCTGCTGTTGGGTAAGAACTGGTAAGAATTTGAGTTTCGCTTGATGGGTTTGTGACACCCCACCACCATCATATTCTAGTAGTTTGTAGGATCATATTCTTGTTTGTTTCTATTGCTGCTAACTATGGCAGGAACACAAGTTGACGAGATTGACTGGGAGAACATGACGAACAAGGAGCTTCATGATAAGTTTCATCCAATGTTGGGTCAACAGGTGGAAGACGTGATGGCCAGCTTTGGAAAGGCAATGGAGAAGATGGATGACATTGAGAAGTCAGCTGACACCAAGTTGGACGCTAAGTTTGATGAATTACTCAAACGTCTCCCACAACTTGCTCTACACCGCGATGCACTAGGGCGAGCACAACGTGTTCCTATTGAGCCAGGACAAAATTGTGGTGCCGCTGCTACTGCTGTTGGTGCTTCTGTAGCTCCTGCTCTTACTGCAGAGGTGGAGGACTATTACGAGGATGAGGTTGATCAAAATCAGAACTACGTGCAGCCACCAGCACCACCACCAGCAGGTCGACCTCAGGTATATATTCGCAATGGTAGGCCTGCACCACCACCTCAGGTACGAGACAATGACCATATTCCTAAGCTGAAATTGAATATTCCACCATTTGAGGGTAGATATGTTCCTGATATATATCTTACTTGGGAGTTAGAAACTGAACAACATTTTACATGTTTACAATATCCCGAGGAGAGACAGGTTGCTGCTGCTGTTTGTGCTTTCACTAGTTTTGCATGTGTATGGTGGTCTGAACATTGTAGATTATATCGTATTCCAACTACTTGGGCTGCTTTGAAAACTGCTATGCGTACTCGTTGGGCTCCACCATATTATCAACGTGAATTGCTTAAAAAATTGCAGCGTTTAAGACAAGGGAAAAATTCTGTAGAAGAATATTATCAGGAATTACAAACTGGCATGATTAGATGTGGTATTGTTGAGGAGAATGAAGCTATGCTTGTACGTTTTATGGGTGGATTAAATAGAGAGATTCAGACCATTCTAGAGTATAAGGAGTATACTAATATCACTCGTTTATTCCATCTTGCTTGTAAAGCTAAACGTGAAGTGCAGGATCAATAGGCATTGGCGCAAACTAACTTTTCTACAGGTCGACCTTCATCATGGACACCGCGTGCATCTTCTACTTCCACTGCACCAGCACCTCCATCAGGTGCCACCTACAGCCCTGATACAAGAAAGCAGGCACAACCACCACTATCTGCCAAGAGCGCACCTGCCAGGCCTGCACAGAGCTCTTCTTCTTCCATAGCATCAACAGGGCACACAAGTGATATTATTTGTTGTCGTTGTAAGGGAAGAGGTCATTATGCGAGAGAATGCAAATCTCAGTGTGTGATGATTGCTACTGAGGATGGTGGGTATGAGTCCGCTAGTGACTATGATGAGGAGACTTTAGCGCTTATTACAAGTGAAGAACATGGTGGAGCTGATTCTGATCATGAGACGCAATACATGGCTCCTGAAGACACTGACAAGTATGAATGTTTAGTTGCTCAACATGATTTGAGTGTGCACGTCACACAAGCTGAGCAAAATCAGAGGCACAATTTGTTCCACACAAAGGGAGTTGTGAAGGAACGTTCTGTGCGCGTCATCATAGACGGAGGGAGCTGCAACAACTTGGCTAGCATGGAGATGGTGGAGAAGCTATCTCTCATCACAAGACCACATCCACATCCTTACTACATCCAATGGTTCAACAACAGCGGCAAGGTTAAGGTAACACGTATTGTTCGTGTGCATTTTAGTATCTCTACATATGCTGATTATGTTGATTGTGATGTGGTACCTATGCAAGCATGTTCCTTATTACTTGGTCGACCATGGCAATTTGATAAACATTCTGTACACCATGGTAGAAACAATCATTATACTCTGGTTCATAAGGATAAAAATTTTACTTTGCTTCCTACGACTCCTGAATTCATTTTGAAAGATAATATTAATAGAACTAATAAAGCAAAACAGGAGACAAATAAGAGTGAAAATCAGATTGTGGCAAAAGAATTTGAGCAACAAATGAAGCCTAATGGTAAACCATCTAGTGTTGTTTCTGAAATTAAATTGAAAAGTGCATGTTTACTTGCCACTAAATCTGATATTGATGAGCTAGATTTTAGCAAATCTGTTTGCTATGCTTTTGTGTGCAAAGAGGCATTATTTTCATTTGAGGACGTGCCTTCCTCTTTGCCTCCTGCTGTCACTAACATTTTGCAGGAATTCACTGACGTCTTTCCACAAGACGTGCCACCGGGATTACCTCCCATTCGAGGGATTGACCATCAGATTGACTTAATTCCCGGTGCATCATTACCAACCGTGCACCATGCCGTACCAATCCAGAGGAGACGAAGGAGATTATGCGTCAAGTCCAGGAGCTGCTCGACAAAGGTTATATACGTGAATCCCTTAGTCCTTGTGTTGTTCCTATTATTCTAGTGCCGAAAAAGGATGGTACATCACGTATGTGTGTTGATTGTAGAGGCATTAATAATATTACTATTCGTTATCGTCATCCTATTCCGAGGCTAGATGATATGCTCGATGAATTGAGTGGCTCAACAATATTCTCTAAAGTTGATTTGCATAGTGGATACCATCAAATTCATATGAAATTGGGAGATGAATGGAAAATGGCATTTAAAACTAAGTTTGGATTATATCAGTGGTTAGTCATGTCTTTTGGGTTAACTAATGCACCTAGTACTTTCATGAGATTAATGAACAAAGTTTTACATGCTTTTATTGGACAATTTGTGGTAGTCTATTTTGATGATATACTGATTTATAGCAGATCTTTGGAGGAACATTTGGAACATTTACGTGCTGTTTTTATTGCTTTACGTGATGCACGTTTGTTTGGTAACCTTGGGAAGTGCGCCTTTTGCACCGACCGAGTATCTTTTCTTGGCTATGTTGTTACTCCACAGGGAATTGAAGTTGATAAAGCCAAGATTGAAGCTATTGAGTGTTGGCCGCAGCCCAAAACGATCACACAAGTGAGGGGTTTTCTTGGTCTCGCTGGATTCTATAGGCGTTTTGTGAGAGATTTCAGCACCATGGCTGCACCTCTCAATGAGCTTACAAACAAAGATGTGCCTTTTCTTTGGGGTACTGTACAGGAAGAAGCCTTCACGGTATTGAAATTTATAAGTTGACACATGCTCCTTTACTCCAACTTCCTGATTTTAGTAAGACTTTTGAGCTTGAATGTGATGCTAGTGGAATTGGATTAGGAGGTGTGTTATTACAAGATGACAAACGTGTTGCATACTTTTCTGAAAAATTGAGTGGGCCTAGTCTGAATTATTCTACTTATGATAAAGAATTATATGCTCTTGTTCGAACTTTAGAAACATGGCAACATTATTTATGGCCCAAAGAATTTGTTATACACTCTGATCATGAATCTTTGAAACATATTAAAAGTCAAGCTAAACTGAATCGTAGACATGCTAAATGGGTTGAATTCATTGAGACATTCCCTTATGTCATTAAACTCAAGAAGGGTAAAGAAAATGTTGTTGCTGATGCATTGTCTCGTCGCTACACTATGCTTTCACAACTTGACTTCAAAATATTTGGTTTGGAGACCATCAAAGATCAATATGTGCATGATGCTGATTTTAAAGATGTATTGCAGAATTGTAACAAAGGTAGAACATGGAACAAGTTCGTCGTTAATGACGGTTTTGTGTTCTGTCCTAACAAGCTATGCATTCCAGCTAGCTCCGTTCATCTTTTGTTGTTGCAGGAGGCGCATGGAGGAGGACTAATGGGACACTTTGGCGTGAAGAAGACGGAGGACGTACTTGCTACACATTTCTTTTGGCCAAAGATGAGATGGGATGTTGAGCGCTTTGTTGCTCGCTGCACTACATGTCAAAAAGCTAAGTCGTGACTCAATCCTCATGGTTTATATATGCCTTTGCCTGTTCCTAGTGTTCCTTGGGAGGATATATCTATGGACTTTGTCTTAGGTTTACCTTGAAAAAAGAAGGGGAGGGATAGCATATTTGTTGTCGTGGATAGATTCTTGAAAATTGCACAGTTTATACCATGTCATAAAAGCGATGATGTTGTTAATGTTGCTGATTTGTTCTTTCGTGAAATTATTCGCTTGCATGGTGTGCCAAATACTATTATTTCAGATTGTGATACTAAATTTCTTAGCCACTTTTGGAGATGTTTATGGGCTAAGTTGGGGACTAAACTGCTTTTTAGTACTACTTGTCACCCCCAAACTGATGCACAAACTGAAGTAGTCAATAGAACATTGTCTACTATGCTTAGGACTGTTTTGAAGAATAATAAGAAAATGTGGGAAGAATGCTTGCCTCATATTGAATTTTCTTATAATCGTTCATTGCATTCTACTACTAAGATGTGCCCTTTTGAAATTGTGTATGGTTTCCTACCTCGTGCACCTATTGATTTGTTGCCTCTTCCATCTTCGGAGAAGGTTAAGTTTGATGCTAAACAACGTGCTGAATTGATTTTAAAAATGCATGAGTTAACTAAGGAAAACATTGAGCGTATGAATGCTAAATATAAACTTGCTGGAGATAAGGGTAGAAAACATGTTGTGTTTGCACCTGGAGATCTTGTTTGGTTACAATTGCGTAAGGACAGATTTCCTGATTTGTGCACATCAAAGCTAATGCCTCGTGCTGATGGTCTTTTTAAGGTGTTGGAGAAAATAAATGATAATGCATATAAACTTGAGCTGCCTGCAGATTTTGGGGTTAGTCTCACTTTTAACATTGCAGATTTGAAGCCTCATTTGGGTGAGGAAGATGAGCTTCCATCGAGGACGACTTCATTTCAAGAAGGGGAGGATGATGAGGACATCAATACCATTGTTACACCCACAACCCCTACTGCTACATATACTGGACCAATTATGATAGAGGCGGGGGTGTCCCGATCTTTCGATGAGATGATAACTATCGATTTGGTGAAGATGACTTTGACGATCCGACTACAAACGTGCACGACGTTGCGCCTTAGCAATCACTAAACCAATCTCCTGAGGTTACTGACGATGCCGGAAGCACGATCAACCTGACCACGAAGGTCTATTCCTGCAAGCAATCGAAGAACAAGCAAGAATATGATAAAAAGCAATCTGAATATTGCGAGTATATATGAAGTATTGATAAAGGTGGGGATCCGTAAGCGGTCTTGGTCTGGTCGTTGGACACAAACGAAGTACACGAAGTTGCAATGGCTAACTTTTAACTAAACAAATCCCAAGGAAAAGCTACTAGATGGATCTACTTATATAGGAGCAAGGGGTGGGGGCCAAGGAGGTGGGAGGACGTCCCAAGGCAGCCTAAAAGTAAATCTAGGTCGTACAAGGCCAATGGGCCCAAGTGGAGGTGATGTAACACCTTTGGACTTGTAGTTTGACTCGGATTCTGCTGCAGCATCAGATTGTTTCGTCCACAACTCAACGCTCCGGACGAATTTGAAGGTGATTCCAATTGGGTTGGAAAGTGCACGAAATCTAGTTTCCAACAAAAAAAGAATCACCCAATTCGGAGTCCGTATGAAAAACTTGTGTGCGTTTTGAGTCAGGTACGTCTGTGCAGTCCGAATCTGAATCCAGAACGTGAGAGACTTGGACTCTATCTTCTCTTGGGCCAAAAGTGACGTGAGAGAACTTTTTGGACAGCAAATAAACATCTCTTTCTTCCTTATCTTCATATGTGGATTGTACAAATGTCCCATACACCTGCAATTAGACAAAACACAGAAGTGTGTGAAGTATTTTTGTTCTGGATAACACAAATAGATTATTAAATAGTTTGCACTAGAAATCACCTGACAAATATGCATATATGCAATATTTTTGGTCATATCCAAGGTAGTCATGTCCTCATCATCCTCCCCTTCTTGAAAATAAAGCCGTCCCCGGCGTTGCTTAATCTGAAATGTGGCTAACAAAAGAGACAAGGTGTACATGTTGTATATGTATATGTCATCCATTTTTACTTCCCTTGATTTTTGCATATATGACACATGAATAGATGAGTAACTTGTATAGTTCATAAAATCTAAAGCCAAAAAATTAGCACAAGAAGTAGAAGGCATGAAAATATTGCAACTCAGTTTGCACATATAAGTGAAGCTCTTATTCATTTCAAAAGATTGATAGTGTTCATCATTAAACCATCCCAACATTGGTGAATAAACATTACTTGCATCAAATTTACATGCTACAACAAGCTTAAACAAGCAAATATGCAATAAGTCATTCAACACAGAATCATCACCAAGATTAGAGGTCATATCAAAATGATTAAACATTGGTTCTTTTGCATCAATAGTTAATTCAATGGGTGCACTCAAAATTGTTGGTATTTCAGTTTTTTGATCACATGGCAAAGTCAAATTATCAACGTAGTCCTCTAAAATAGGTGGTGTGATCAAAGTAGTGGGTAGCTCATCAGATGGTGCATTCAAATTGACAAGGCATTCATCATTCTCATGTAGAGATGGAAGATCAGTACCTTTGTCATTACCTCTTATGATCAACTCAGATGATGTAGCCACTCTCGGGGGCGATGTGTCACATGGTGGAGGTGATGTAGTCTTGACAACAACGGATGTGGTTGTCATAGTATGCCTAGTAGTTGAAGGAACAATCATATCAACTCTTGGAATGTGCACCGTGCGCTTGTTCTCCTCGTGGCCAACACGTCGTTTTATTTCCTGTTCAGCTTTGCAAGCAAGATGAAACAAATGGTCCATAGGATAACACTCTTCATGAATTAGTATCTCTTGAATATCACGGTTTAATCCTCCCCAAAATCTATCCATAAAATCATCTTCACTTTCTTCTAAAGAGGAATGCAACAAGGTAGTTTGTAAATCATCATAATATTTTGTTACAGTTTCACTACCTTGTTTTAAGTGTTGCAACTTCTTAATCATGTCACGAGTATAATAAGTAGGGACGAAAGTATGTCGCATGGCAAGTTTCAAATCATCCCAAGTAGTAGGTATATAATCAGGATGTAACCGACAATATTCACTCCACCAAACCAAAGCATAACCAGTGAAAGAACCAACCGCAACCTTAACCTTTTTATGTTCATCAAAATTATGGGAAGCAAATATATTTTTTATGTCGAACTCCCATTCAATATATAAAGCAGGTTTAAAACGGCCATTAAATGGTGGTATAGATACATTAACCTGATCATGTGCATTTGGATGTTTGTGCACCTCTCGTGACGGTTGTGGTATTTGCAAAGGTGGTGGCACGTCTCCCGCGATCGACAAAGCCCATGAATTGACTTTGGATCCTGTCATGATTAGTAGAACAAGAAACAAAACCCAAAAATAATGTTCCTATAACTACTAGGATGTGCTGGTAAAACGCTCACGGTAAAGCAAATATCAATGTCTTACAAGTTCTTACCATGCAGCAGGCGGTGATCGGCAACCAGCGGTGTCAAGTAGCTCCGAATATTGAGTAAAGCGATTGCCAGGGGAGCGTACGTATACACGGTGTAGAAATATGTGGAGCTGGGTTGGCTATATATGGTAGCAAAAGATTAGCAATAATCAATTCAAAGATGCAATGTTGAATAAACGCTCAACGACGGTACTGTGCTGGTCCTAGGCTAGACCGGACTAGAGACGCGAGCCTAGAACACTAATGAGGTCACGGAGTAGCACAACTAGCATCAATGAAGGATACTAAGTAGCTCTTGACAGCAAGATATAAGTGAAGATCACAACGGCAGTGAAGATAATGATGAAAAACAACTGCCAAGCAGGATATACAACAACTTTGTCTCCAACTTTCCTCTGAAAAAGTTTGTGCCGGTTTTTTTGATTTTTTTGTCTCCTTTTTTTTCTCTGACTTTTTTTTCTCTTTTTTTTTCTCTCGTTTTTTTTCTCTCTTTTTTTTCTCCCTCTTTCCAAAACAAACTAGATAAGATGCAGATTGGATCAAGTGAAGATGTGAACGATCTCAACTATTATTATGACAATGAATGGTGGGTAGCACGTGGTGGAAATTGATGGATGGGTGGTGGACAGCAGAAGAGATAATGATGCAGCGGTGGCGTGACTAATGTGAACAGAACTCGAAACTCTAAACGAACTAGACACTAAGACCAGCAACTCGACACGACGATGCAACCGATAATTCAACTATGCAAGCAATGAAAAGAAAATTGCAAAGGCTCAGACTGGCTTGGACCAAGGATGAATAGATCTAACTCTTTTTTGTGGCTTTTTCTTGGACAATAGGTAAGAAAATAAATCTAATCTAGGAAAACTGGAAATTCTCACCGAGCAACCTGAAAACTGATACCACTTGATAGAGGCAAAGGGTGTCCCGATCTTTCGATGAGATGATAACTATCGATTTGGTGAAGATGACTTTGACGATCCGACTACAAACGTGCACGACGTTGCGCCTTAGCAATCGCTAAACCAACTCTGAGAGGTTATTGACCACGCCGGAGCACAATCAACCTGACCACGAAGGTCTATTCCTGCAAGCAATCGAAGAACAAGCAAGAATATGATAAAAGCAATCTGAATATTGCGAGTATATATGAGGTATTGATAAAGGTGGGGATCCGTAAGCGGTCTTGATCTGGTCGTTGGACACAAACGAAGTACACGAAGTTGCAATGGCTAACTTTTAACTAAACAAATCCCAAGGAAAAGCTACTAGATGGATCTACTTATATAGGAGCAAGGGGTGGCGGCCAAGGAGGTGGGAGGACGTCCCAAGGCAGCCTAAAACTAAATCTAGGTCGTACAAGGCCAATGGGCCCAAGTGGAGGTGATGTAACACCTTTGGACTTGTAGTTTGACTCGGATTCTGCTGCAGCATCAGATTGTTTCGTCCACAACTCAACGCTCCGGATGAATTTGAAGGTGATTCCAATTGGGTTGGAAAGTGCACGAAATCTAGTTTCCAACAAAAAAAGAATCACCCAATTCGGAGTCCGTATGAAAAACTTGTGTGCGTTTTGAGTCAGGTACGTCTGTGCAGTCCGAATCTGAATCCAGAACGTGAGAGACTTGGACTCTATCTTCTCTTGGGCCAAAAGTGACGTGAGAGAACTTTTTGGACAGCAAATAAACATCTCTTTCTTCCTTATCTTCATATGTGGATTGTACAAATGTCCCATACACCTGCAATTAGACAAAACACAAAAGTGTGTGAAGTATTTTTGTTCTGGATAACATAAATAGATTATTGAATAGTTTGCACTAGAAATCACCTGACAAATATGCATATATGCAATATTTTTGGTCATATCCAAGGTAGTCATGTCCTCATCAAATTACTAGAGCTCGCGCACGCCATATAAATTATCAGGTACTTCCGTTTCTTGGTAATGATTTTAATGTTTATGAGAATATGATGCTGCCTAAATTGGATACATTTGTTTTGCTTACAAATGAAGGGCCTAGCTTGGAGAAGGATGAACATTGCAGCACGAACAAGCATGGAGATGATGGCATGCGCAAGGGGAACAAGAACGGAGTTAAAAGTGATGATTTCAGGACTTCGAAGCCACCATAATGGGTGCATGAAGCCTTGGACGAAATATACAAGATGCCACTTCATAAATTTTGTCCCGGGGCTATTCTAGGTGTTGCGTCACCTTATTATTGGGCTAGGCCCATGTAATTTCGAAATACATAAGTATAGGCTATTTTTAGAGTCCGTATGTGTGGCGAAACAAGAGATAGGGTTGATTTCGGACCCCTCCACCAAGGGCCACGAAATTCCCCCCTCTTCCTCCATATATACAGCCCTTAGGGCACCGTTTAGACTTTGGGTTCTTTTTAGATTAAAAGTTCACCATAGTTGCAACTTCGCGTACTTCGTTTGTGTTCAACGACCAGACAAAGGCGTCACACAACCCCGCCTTGATCAATAAAGCTTTCATCTTATATTCGCAATATCTAGATTCCTATCTCAGTTTCTTGCTTGTTCTTTGTTTGCTCGCAGGAAATAGAACCTCGTGGTCAGGTTGATCGTGCTCCGGCGTGGTCAATAACCTCTCGCAGTTGGTTTAGCGATTGCTAAGGCGCGACGTTCTCGCACGTTCGTAGTCAGATCGTCAAAGTCGACTTCCACCAACGCGAAATCCATCCTCTCATCGAAAGACGGGACACCTTTGCCTCTATCAAGACGCAATACTTATTCCCTTTGCTTTGTACCCCTTTCACCCTATGTTTTAGGCAACAAATGATTGCCTACCCGGTTGAAGCTTCTTATTGCACCTCCTTACCTTGCTCTCGATAACTTTGTGAACCACAACTCGAGAGGTGCCTCTATGCCACGTTAACTGAGATAGCCCCCAAATACCTATCTTGTGTTGAGCTCCATCCTTCCCGAGTCTTTCCCCCTTACTCCACCCCTTAAATGTCGGGACGAGATTTCTTGTAGTGGAGGAGAATTGTGATGCCCGGATAATTAAGCTACAGTAACTCTCTACTAATGATGCCACGTCACCACAGTTACTGTTGATAAACCCGCGTTGATTAAAACCCCGTTCAAATTCAAATTTAAATCTGATGAGGATATCAATACCATTGTTACACCCACAGCCCCTGCTGCTATACATACTGGACCAATTACTAGAGCTCGCACGCCAATTAAATTACCAGGTACTTTCGTTTCTTGGTAATGATTCTAATGTTCATTAGAATATGATGCTGCCTAAATTGGATACATTTGTTTTGCTTACAAATGAAGGGCCTAGCTTGGAGAAGGATGAACATTGGAGCAAGAGCAAGCATGGAGATGATGGCATGTGCAAGGGGAACAAGAACAGAGTTACCAGTGATGATTTTAGGACTTTGAAGCCACCATAATGGGTGCATGAAGCCTTGGACGAAATATACAAGATGCCACCTCATAAATTTCGTCCCGAGGCTATTCTAGGTGCTGCGTCACTTTATTATTGGGCCAGGCCCATGTAACTTCGAAATAGATAACTATAGGCTATTTTTAGAGTCCGTATGTGTGGGGAAACAAGAGATAGGGTTGATTTCGGACCCCTCCACTAAGGGCCATGAAATTCCCCCTCTTCCTCCATATATACAGCCCTTAGGGCACCGTTTAGACTTTGGGTTTTGTTTAGACTAAAGTTCGCCATAGCTGCAACTTCGTGTACTTCGTTTGTGTTCAACGACCAGACAAAGGCGTCACAGAACCCCACCTTGATCAATAAAGCTTTCATCTTATATTCGCAATATCCAGATTGCAATCTCAGTTTCTTGCTTGTTCTTCGTTTGCTCGCAGGAAACAGACCCTCGTGGTCAGGTTGATTGTGCTCCGGCGTGGTCAATAACATCTCAGAGTTGGTTTAGCGATTGCTAAGGCGCGACGTCCTCGCACATTCGTAGTCGCATCGTCAAAGTCGATTTCCACCAAAGCGATATCCATCATCTCATCAAAAGACGGGACACCTTTGCCTCTATCAAGTGGTATCAGTTTTCAGGTTGCTCGGTGAGATTTTCCACTTATCCCTAGATTCGATTTATTTTCTTACCTATTGTCCAAGAAATAGCCACAAAAAAAGTTAGATCTATTCATCCTTTGTCCTAGCCAGTCCAAGCCTTTGCAATTTTTCTTTTCATTGTTTGTATTATTGAATTATCGATTGCATCGTCGTGTCGAGTTGCTGGTCTTAGTGTCTAGTTCCTTTAGAGTTTCCAGTTCTGTTTACATTAGTCACGCCGCCGCTGCATCATTATCCCTTCCGCTGTCCACCATCCCATCCATCAATTTCCACCACGTGCTACGCACTGTTCATTGTCATAATCATAGTTGAGGTCATTCACATCTTCGCCTGATCCAATCTGCATCTTATCTAGTTTGTCTTGGAAAGAGGGGGGGGGGGAAAGATAGAGAGAAAAAAGAAAAAAAGGAAAGAAGAAAAAGAAAAATAGAGAAGAAAAAGAAAAAAGTGTGAGAAAAAAAGAAAAAAAAGAAAATTCGGATCTGTCTAGACTCAATCTTGTAGTTGAATTCGGATTGGAATCTGTTTTGTGCACTGTTCAGTAAAACAGGCATAACTTTCTCATACGAAGTCCGTTTTGGCTCCGCGAGTACTCAAATGAAAGCTAGCGATGAGCCGCCTCTAAATAGTTGCAGAAGGATATTCTATATTAGGGACCTCAAAATCAGCTTCTAAATAGGTCTTTTTGCCCTCCGAAGTTCGCGCATACAGTTTGTTCCAGTTTTTCAGGCCAGTTTTAGAATTCTTTGACTCCTCATACCAATTCAGAATTGAGTGATTCTTTTTGCATTGGAAAGCTTGAGTTAGTAGCTTTCTTTGAAAAAAGTTATTAGAATTGGCTCAAACTTTTCAAGAGGAAAGTTGGAGAGAGAGTTGTTGTATATCCTGCTTGGCAGTTGTTTTTCATCATTATCTTTACTGCCGTTGTGATCTTCACTTATATCTTGCTGTCCAGAGCTACTTAGTATCCTTCATTGATGCTAATTGTGCTACGCGGTGACCTCATTAGTGTTCTAGGCTCGTGTCTCTAGTCGGTCTAGCTTAGGACCAGCATAGTACCGTCGTTGAGCATTTATTCAACATTGCATCTTTGAATTGATTATTGCTAATCTTTTGCTACCATATATAGCCAACACAGCTCCACATATTTCTACACCGTGTATACGTACGTTCCCCTAGCAATCGCTTTACAGAATCTTCAGAGTTATTTGACACCGCTGGTTGCCTGTCACCACCTGCCGCATGGTAAGAATTTGTAAGATATTGATAATTGCTTTACTGTGAGCACACAACCACATCCTAGTAGTTCATAGGAACATTATTCTCGAATTTTGTTTCTTGTTTCTACTAATCATGACAGGTTCCGGAGATAGAAGTTCTTGGACGACGGACACATCTTCACCATCACGAGAGTTGGGACAACACACACAAGCACATGTTCAGGTTATCTTTTTACCGTCATTTGAGGGTAGATTTAATCCTGCTATTTATCTAGCTTGGGAGCTTGAAGTAGAACAAGTTTTTCGTCACCATGACTTTTTTGAACTTGAGAGAGTACGAGCTGCCACTAGAGAATTTACTGGTTTTTCTTCTGTTTGGTGGAGTGTGCGTTGTAAGAAAAACATTGATAACCAACCCACAACTTGGAAACATTTGAAAGATGTAATGAGACAACAATTTTTCCCTCCTTACTATCGTCGTGAATTGCTTCGCAAATTTGAACAAGTTAAACAAGGCAACAACACTGTTCATGCTTACTACCAAGAGTTCAAATCTTATATGCGTCATTGTGACATAGAAGAATCTGAGGATGATACAATGAATAGATTTTTTGGTGGTTTGAACCATGATATTCAGGCAAGATTTCAGTACATTCCTCGTTGCATTACTGGTATGTATGTTCGTGCTTGTACCTTTGAGAGACAGTTACAGGAGGATGCATTGGGTGACTACAACAACTACTATTCCAGTTCATGCTCACCACCGCCGGTTGGCTCCTCCACCGTTGCACCTACTAGAGCAGCCCCACCTCGGATTGTGAGCACGACATCATCTCAAGAGTATGGTGCATTGTCTACATCTGTACCTAGATCAGCTACGTCTTTGCGACAAGGTAACAGTAAATGTATTGATGATATAACTTCACATGAGAATTGATGAGGACATCAATACCATTGTTACACCCACAGCCCCTACTGCTACATATACTGGACCAATTACTAGAGCTCGCGCACGCCAATTAAATTATCAGGTACTTTCGTTTCTTGGAAATGATTCTAATGTTCATGAGAATATGATGCTGCCTAAATTGGATACATTTGTTTTGCTTACAAATGAAGGGCCTAGCTTGGAGAAGGATGAACATTGGAGCAAGAACAAGCATGGAGATCATGCCATGCGCAAGGGGAACAAGAACGGAGTTACAAGTGATGATTTCAGGACTTTGAAGCCACCATAATGGGTGCATGAAGCCTTGGACGAAATATACAAGATGCCACTTCATAAATTTCGTCCAGAGGCTATTATAGGTGCTGCGTCACCTTATTATTGGGCCAGGCCCATGTAATTTCGAAATACATAAGTATAGGCTATTTTTAGAGTCCGTATGTGTGGGGAAACAAGAGATAGGGTTGATTTCGGACCCCTCCACCAAGGGCCACGAAATTCCCCCCCTCTTCCTCCATATATACAGCCCTTAGGGCGCCGTTTAGACTTTGGGTTTTGTTTAGATTAAAAGTTCGCCATAGCTGCAACTTCGCGTACTTCGTTTGTGTTCAACGACCAGACAAAGGCGTCACAGAACCCCACCTTGATCAATAAAGCTTTCATCTTATATTCGCAATATCCAGATTGCAATCTTAGTTTCTTGCTTGTTCTTCGTTTGCTCGCAGGAAACAGACCCTCGTGGTCAGGTTGATCGTGCTCCGGCGTGGTCAATAACCTCTCGGAGTTGGTTTAGCGATTGCTAAGGCGCGACGTCCTCGCACGTTCGTAGTCGGATCGTCAAAGTCGACTTCCACCAAAGCGAAATCCACCATCTCATCGAAAGACGGGACACCTTTGCCTCTATCAAGTGGTATCAGATTTCCAGGTTGCTCGGTGAGATTTTCCAGTTTTTCGTAGTTTAGATCGAGTCTGTTCTTCATACCTATAGTCCACGAAAAAGCCACAAAAAAAATTTAGGGTTAGTTCATCATATCCGAACCAATCTGAGCCTTTGCATAATCTTTTTAGGGTTTTGCTTTGTTGAATTTGCGGTTGCATCGTCGGTCTAGTTGCTGGTCTTAGAGTCTAGTCTTTTAGAGTTTCGAGTTCTGGTCATAAGTTGTCACGCCGCCGCTGCACCATCATCATCGCCCCTGCCATCTACCACCACCACTCCGAATCCGTATCCATATACCACCACCAATCCGTGTCCATATACCATCACCGATCCATATCCATATACTACCACCGCTACCACCACCGCTGCCATATACCACCACCATATATCCACCACCAATCCGAGTTCCTTGTTTATTAGGTTTGTTTTCGGGATCCATCTAGTTTCCGATTCGTGTTTCCTTGCCGGAGTAGGTTTCGGAAAAAAAAAAAAGAGTCTGGAAACCACGCTCCGTTTAGGCCCAAAATTTTTCGAAAACGCATTTTTCGAAAAATTTTCTGGCTATCCTATTTTTAGGTGTTTCTGAGTGTTTTGAGACAGGTGCCATTATAGGAAGTTTTTTTTGACCCGTTTCCAGTTTTTGGGTCCGGGCAGTCGAAAAAACGAAAAAAAAAATTGGTCGAAAAAATTTCGTGCCCATCCTGTCAGTTTGACCTAGGAAGAGTTTTGAGACACTCGCCATTATAGTGATTTTTTCGCAAAAAAAAAAAGAGCAGCGCAAAAAAAAAGAGCGCAAAAAAAAAGAGCGAAAAAAAAATCCAGAGTGTGCTTTTCCCTTGTTTACGTGCAGCGCCGTGATTTTGTTAGTGTTCTAGGCTCGCGTCTCTAGCACGGTCTAGCCTAGGACCAGCACAGTACCGTCGTTGAGCGTTTATTCAACTTTGCATCTCTGAATTGATTATTGCTGATCCTTTTTGCTACCATATTATAAGCCTTCCCAGCTCCACATACATCTACGTCGTGCGTTTGACTCTCCCTGGTACTCGCTCTATCCAAGCTTTGAGAGTTTTTGACTACAACGGTTGCCGATCACCGCCTGCTGCTGGGTAAGAACCGGTAAGAATTTGAGTTTTGCTTGACGGATTTGTGACACCCACCACCACCACTTGTTCGTAGTCTGTAGGATCATATTCTTGTGTGTTTCTATTGCTGCTAACCATGCCAGGATCACAAGCCGACGTGACTGACTGGGAGAATTTATCGAACAAGGAGCTTCATGATAAGTTTCAGCAAATGATGAGTGGACAGGTGCAAGATGTGCTAAACAGATTTGAAGAGGCCATGGAGAAGATAGATGGCATGGAGAAGACGTTCGAAACAAAGCTCGATAACAAATTTAATGAATTGCTCGCGCGTCTTCCACCACCACCACCCGCTGCACCTAACGCACCTCTCCAACAACAACAACAACAACAACAACGCATCCTTTCGAATCAGTATGGACGAGCGAGGCGTGTTCCTATTGAGGATGGCCAAACTTCTGGTGCTGCTGTTCATGTTGTTGATGCTTCTTTCGCCCCTGCTACTGCTGCTGGTGGTACCCAGGAGGATGTTGAGTATGCGGGCGATTATGAGGATGAGGTTGATCAAAATCAGCACTACGTGCAGCCACCAGCACCACCACCACCAGGTCGACCTCAGGTATATATTCGTAATGGTAGGCCTGCACCACCACCTCAGGTACGAGATGATGTCCATATTCCTAAACTGAAATTGAATATTCCACCATTTGAGGGTAGATATGTTCCTGATATATATCTTACTTGGGAGTTAGAAACTGAACAACGTTTTACATGTTTACAATATCCCGAGGAGAGACGGGTTGCTGCTGCTGTTTGTGCTTTCACTAGTTTTGCATGTGTATGGTGGTCTGAACATTGTAGATTATATCCTATTCCCGCTACTTGGGCTGCTTTGAAAACTGCTATGCGTACTCGTTGGGTTCCACCATATTATCAACGTGAATTGCTTCAAAAATTACAGCGCTTAAGGCAAGGAAAAAATTCTGTAGAAGAATATTATCAGGAATTACAAACTGGCATGATTAGATGTGGTATTGTTGAGGAGAATGAAGCTATGCTTGCACGTTTTCTGGGTGGATTAAATAGAGAGATTCAGACCATTCTAGACTATAAGGAGTATACTAATATCACTCGTTTATTCCATCTTGCTTGTAAAGCTGAACGTGAAGTACAGGATCGACAGGCATTGGCGCGGACTAACTTTTCTGCAGGTCGACCTTCATCATGGACACCACGTGCATCATCTACTTCCTCCCGTTCTGCTACACCGGCGCCTCCGTCGGCTGCCACCTCCAACCGTGATACAATAAAGCAGGCACAATCACCACTATCTGCCAAGAGCACACCTTCTGGGCCTGCAAAGAGCTCTTCTTCATCCATGGCATCAACAGGGCAAACACATGATATTATTTGTCGACGTTGCAAGGGTGGAGGTCATTATGCGAGAGAATGCCCATCTAAGCGTGTGATGATTGTTACTGAGGATGGTGGGTATGAGTCCGCTAGTGACTTTGATGAGGAGACTTTGGCTCTTATTACACGTGACGAACACGGTGGAGACGATTCTGATCATGAGACGCAATACATGGCTCCTGAAGATGCTGACAGGTATGAATGTTTAGTTGCTCAACGTGTTTTGAGTGTGCAGGTTACACAAGCTGAGCAAAATCAGAGGCATAATTTGTTCCATACAAAGGGAGTTGTGAAGGAACGTTCTGTTCGCGTGATCATAGATGGAGGGAGTTGCAACAACTTGGCTAGCATGGAGATGGTGGAGAAGCTATCTCTCACCACAAGACCACATCCACATCCTTACTACATCCAATGGTTCAACAACAGCGGCAAGGTTAAGGTAACACGTATTGTTCGTGTACATTTTAGTATCTCTACATATGCTGATTATGTTGATTGTGATGTGGTACCTATGCAAGCATGTTCCTTATTACTTGGTAGACCATGGCAATTTGATAAAAATTCTATTCACCATGGTAGAAACAATCAGTATACTCTTGTTCATAAGGATAAAAATATTACTTTGCTTCCTATGACTCCTGATTCCATTTTGAAAGATGATATTAATAGAGCTAATAAAGCAAAACAGGAGAAAACTAAGAGTGAAAATCAGATTGTGGCAAAAGAATTTGAGCAACAAATGCAGCCTAATAATAATAAACAATCTAGTGTTGCTTCTGAAATTAAATTGAAAAGTGCATGTTTACTTGCCACCAAATCTGATATTGATGATCTAGATTTTAGCAAATCTGTTTGCTATGCTTTTGTGTGCAAAGAGGCATTATTTTCATTCGAGGACGTGCCTTCCTCTTTGCCTCCTGGTATCACTAACATTTTGCAGGAGTTCGCTGACGTCTTTCCAAAAGACGTGCCACCGGGATTACCGCCTATTCGAGGGATTGAGCATCAGATTGACTTAATTCCCGGTGCTTCACTGCCAAACCGTGCACCATACCGTACCAATCCAGAGGAGACGAAGGAGATTATGCGTCAAGTACAAGAGCTTCTCGACAAAGGTTATATACGCGAATCCCTTAGTCCTTGTGCTGTTCCTATTATTCTAGTGCCGAAAAAGGATGGTACATCACGTATGTGCGTTGATTGTAGAGGCATTAATAATATTACTATTCGTTATCGTCATCCTATTCCTAGGCTAGATGATATGCTTGATGAATTGAGTGGCTCTACAATATTCTCCAAAGTTGATTTGCGTAGTGGATACCATCAAATTCGTATGAAATTGGGAGATGAATGGAAAACAGCATTTAAAACTAAGTTTGGATTATATGAGTGGTTAGTCATGCCTTTTGGGTTAACTAATGCACCTAGTACTTTCATGAGGTTAATGAACGAAGTTTTACGTGCTTTCATTGGACGATTTGTGGTAGTTTACTTTGATGACATATTGATTTATAGCAAATCTTTGGAGGAACATTTGGAACATTTACGTGCTGTTTTTATTGCTCTACGTGATGCACGTTTGTTTGGTAACCTTGGAAAGTGCACCTTTTGCACCGACCGAGTATCTTTTCTTGGCTATGTTGTTTGATAGAGGCGGGGGTGTCCCGATCTTTCGATGAGATGATAACTATCGATTTGGTGAAGATGACTTTGACGATCCGACTACAAACGTGCACGACGTTGCTCCTTAGCAATCGCTAAACCAACTCTGAGAGGTTATTGACCACGCCGGAGCACAATCAACCTGACCACGAAGGTCTATTCCTGCAAGCAATCGAAGAACAAGCAAGAATATGATAAAAGCAATCTGAATATTGCGAGTATATATGAAGTATTGATAAAGGTGGGGATCCGTAAGCGGTCTTGGTCTGGTCGTTGGACACAAACGAAGTACACGAAGTTGCAATGACTAACTTTTAACTAAACAAATCCCAAGGAAAAGCTACTAGATGGATCTACTTATATAGGAGCAAGGGGTGGCGGCCAAGGAGGTGGGAGGACGTCCCAAGGCAGCCTAAAACTAAATCTAGGTCGTACAAGGCCAATGGGCCCAAGTGGAGGTGATGTAACACCTTTGGACTTGTAGTTTGACTCGGATTCTGCTGCAGCATCAGATTGTTTCGTCCACAACTCAATGCTCCGGACGAATTTGAAGGTGATTCCAATTGGGTTGGAAAGTGCACGAAATCTAGTTTCCAACAAAAAAAGAATCACCCAATTCGGAGTCTGTATGAAAAACTTGTGTGCGTTTTGAGTCAGGTACGTCTGTGCAGTCCGAATCTGAATCCAGAACGTGAGAGACTTGGACTCTATCTTCTCTTGGGCCAAAAGTGACGTGAGAGAACTTTTTGGACAGCAAATAAACATCTCTTTCTTCCTTATCTTCATATGTTGATTGTACAAATGTCCCATACACCTGCAATTAGACAAAACACAAAAGTGTGTGAAGTATTTTTGTTCTGGATAACATAAATAGATTATTGAATAGTTTGCACTAGAAATCACCTGACAAATATGCATATATGCAATATTTTTGGTCATATCCAAGGTAGTCATGTCCTCATCATCCTCCCCTTCTTGAAAATAAAGCCGTCCTGGGCGTTGCTTAATCTGAAATGTGGCTAACAAAAGAGACAAGGTGTACATGTTGTATATGTATATATCATCCATTTTTACTTCCCTTGATTTTTGCATATATGACACATGAATAGATGAGTAACTTGCATAGTTCATAAAATCTAAAGCCAAAAAATTAGCACAAGAAGTAGAAGGCATGAAAATATTGCAACTCAGTTTGCACATATAAGTGAAGCTCTTATTCATTTCAAAAGATTGACAATGTTCATCATTAAACCATCCCAACATTGGTGAATAAACCTTACTTGCATCAAATTTACATGCTACAACATGCTTAAATAAGCAAACATGCAATAAGTCATTCAACACAGAATCATCACCAAGATTAGAGGTCATATCAAAATGATTAAACATTGGTTCTTTTGCATCAATAGTTAATTCAATGGGTGCACTCAAAAATGTTGGTATTTCAGTTGTTTGATCACATGGCAAAGTCAAATTATCAACGTAGTCCTCTAAAATAGGTGGTGTGATCAAAGTAGTGGGTAGCTCATCAGATGGTGCATTCAAATTGACAAGGCATTCATCATTCTCATGTAGAGATGGAAGATCAGTACCTTTGTCATTACCTCTTATGATCAACTCAGATGATGTAGCCACTCTCGGGGGCGATGTGTCACATGGTGGAGGTGATGTAGTCCTGACAACAACGGATGTGGTTGTCATAGTATGCCTAGTAGTTGAAGGAACAATCATATCAACTCTTGGAATGTGCACCATGCGCTTGTTCTCCTCGTGTCCAACACGTCGTTTTATTTCCTGTTCAGCTTTGCAAGCAAGATGAAACAAATGGTCCATAGAATAACACTCTTCATGAATTAGTATCTCTTGAATATCACGGTTTAATCCTCCCCAAAATCTATCCATAAAATCACCTTCACTTTCTTCTAAAGAGGAATGCAACAAGGCAGTTTGTAAATCATCATAATATTTTGTTACAGTTTCACTACCTTGTTTTAAGTGTTGCAACTTCTTAATCATGTCACGAGTATAATAAGCAGGGACGAAAGTATGTCGCATGGCAAGTTTCAAATCATCCCAAGTAGTAGGTATATAATCAGGGTGTAACCGACAATATTCACTCCACCAAACCAAAGCATAACCAGTGAAAGAACCAACCGCAACCTTAACCTTTTTATGTTCATCGAAATTATGGGAAGCAAATATATTTTTTATGTCGAACTCCCATTCAATATATAAAGCAGGTTTAAAACGGCCATTAAATGGTGGTATAGATACATTAACCTGATCATGTGCATTTGGATGTTTGTGCACCTCTCGTGACGGTTGTGGTATTTGCAAAGGTGGTGGCACGTCTCCCGCGATCGACAAAGCCCATGAATTGACTCTGGATCCTGTCATGATTAGTAGAACAAGAAACAAAACCCAATAATGTTCCTATAACTACTAGGATGTGGTGGTAAAACGCTCACAGTAAAGCAAATATCAATGTCTTACAAGTTCTTACCATGCAGCAGGCGGTGATCGGCAACCAGCGGTGTCAAGTAACTCTGAATATTGAGTAAAGCGATTGCCAGGGGAGCGTACGTATACACGGTGTAGAAGTATGTGGAGCTGGGTTGGCTATATATGGTAGCAAAACATTAGCAATGATCAATTCAAAGATGCAATGTTGAATAAACGCTCAACGACGGTACTGTGCTGGTCCTAGGCTAGACCGGACTAGAGACGCGAGCCTAGAACACTAATGAGGTCACGGCGTAGCACAACTAGCATCAATGAAGGATAGTAAGTAGCTCTTGACAGCAAGATATAAGTGAAGATCACAACGGCAGTGAAGATAATGATGAAAAACAACTGCCAAGCAGGATATACAACAACTTTGTCTCCAACTTTCCTCTGAAAAAGTTTGTGCCGATTTTTTTGATTTTTTTTTCTCCTTTTTTTCTCTGACTTTTTTTTCTCGTTTTTTTTTCTCTTTTTTTCTCCCTCTTTCCAAAACAAACTAGATAAGACGCAGATTGGATCAAGCGAAGTTGGGAACGATCTCAACTATTATTATGACAATGAATGGTGGGTAGCACGTGGTGGAAATTGATGGATGGGTGGTGGACAGCGGAAGAGATAGTGATGCAGCGGTGGCGTGACTAATGTGAACAGAACTCGAAACTCTAAACGAACTAGACACTAAGACCAGCAACTCGACACGACGATGCAACCGATAATTCAACTATGCAAGCAATGAAAAGAAAATTGCAAAGGCTCAGACTGGCTTGGACCAAGGATGAATAGATCTAACTCTTTTTTGTGGCTTTTTCTTGGACAATAGGTAAGAAAATAAATCTAATCTAGGAAAACTGGAAATTCTCACCGAGCAACCTGAAAACTGATACCACTTGATAGAGGCGGGGGTGTCCCGATCTTTCGATGAGATGATAACTATCGATTTGGTGAAGATGACTTTGACGATCCGACTACAAACGTGCACGACGTTGCTCCTTAGCAATCGCTAAACCAACTCTGAGAGGTTATTGACCACGCCGGAGCACAATCAACCTGACCACGAAGGTCTATTCCTGCAAGCAATCGAAGAACAAGCAAGAATATGATAAAAGCAATCTGAATATTGCGAGTATATATGAAGTATTGATAAAGGTGGGGATCGGTAAGCGGTCTTGGTCTGGTCGTTGGACACAAACGAAGTACACGAAGTTGCAATGGCTAACTTTTAACTAAACAAATCCCAAGGAAAAGCTACTAGATGGATCTACTTATATAGGAGCAAGGGGTGGCGGCCAAGGAGGTGGGAGGACGTCCCAAGGCAGCCTAAAACTAAATCTAGGTCGTACAAGGCCAATGGGCCCAAGTGGAGGTGATGTAACACCTTTGGACTTGTAGTTTGACTCGGATTCTGCTGCAGCATCAGATTGTTTCGTCCACAACTCAATGCTCCGGACGAATTTGAAGGTGATTCCAATTGGGTTGGAAAGTGCACGAAATCTAGTTTCCAACAAAAAAAGAATCACCCAATTCGGAGTCCGTATGAAAAACTTGTGTGCGTTTTGAGTCAGGTACGTCTGTGCAGTCCGAATCTGAATCCAGAACGTGAGAGACTTGGACTCTATCTTCTCTTGGGCCAAAAGTGACGTGAGAGAACTTTTTGGACAGCAAATAAACATCTCTTTCTTCCTTATCTTCATATGTTGATTGTACAAATGTCCCATACACCTGCAATTAGACAAAACACAAAAGTGTGTGAAGTATTTTTGTTCTGGATAACATAAATAGATTATTGAATAGTTTGCACTAGAAATCACCTGACAAATATGCATATATGCAATATTTTTGGTCATATCCAAGGTAGTCATGTCCTCATCATTGTTACTCCACAGGGAATTGAAGTTGATAAAGCCAAGATTGAAGCTATTGAGAGTTGGCCGCAGCCCAAAACGGTCACACAAGTGAGGAGTTTCCTTGGCCTCGCTGGATTCTATAGGCGTTTTGTGAGAGATTTCAGCACCATTGCTGCACCTCTCAATGAGCTTACAAAGAAAGATGTGCCTTTTCTGTGGGGTACCGCACAGGAAGAAGCCTTCACGGTATTGAAAGATAAGTTGACACATGCTCCTTTACTCCAACTTCCTGATTTTAATAAGACTTTTGAGCTTGAATGTGATGCTAGTGGAATTGGATTAGGAGGTGTGTTATTACAAGATGGCAAACCTGTTGCATACTTTTCTGAAAAATTGAGTGGGCCTAGTCTGAATTATTCTACTTATGATAAAGAATTATATGCTCTTGTTCGGACTTTAGAAACATGGCAACATTATTTATGGCCCAAAGAATTTGTTATACATTCTGATCATGAATCTTTGAAACATATTAAAAGTCAAGCTAAACTGAATCGTAGACATGCTAAATGGGTTGAATTCATTGAGACTTTCCCTTATGTCATTAAACACAAGAAGGGAAAAGAAAATGTTATTGCTGATGCATTGTCTCGTCGCTATACTATGCTTTCACAACTTGACTTCAAAATATTTGGTTTGGAGACCATCAAAGATCAATATGTGCATGATGCTGATTTTAAAGATGTAATGCAGAATTGTAAAGAAGGAAGAATGTGGAACAAGTTTGTCGTTAACGATGGATTTGTGTTTCGTGCTAACAAGCTATGCATTCCAGCTAGCTCCGTTCGTCTTTTGCTGTTGCAGGAGGCGCATGGGGGAAGATTAATGGGACACTTTGGCGTGAAGAAGACGGAGGACGTACTTGCTACACATTTCTTTTGGCCAAAGATGAGACGGGATGTTGAGCGTTTTGTTGCTCGCTGCACTACATGTCAAAAAGCTAAGTCACGACTCAATCCTCATGGTTTATATATGCCTTTGCCTGTACCTAGTGTTCCTTGGGAGGATATATCTATGGACTTTGTTTTAGGTTTACCTCGAACAAAGAAGGGGAGGGATAGCATATTTGTTGTCGTGGATAGATTCTCGAAAATGGCACACTTTATACCATGTCATAAAAGCGATGATGCTGTTAATGTTGCTGATTTGTTCTTTCGTGAAATTATTCGCTTGCATGGTGTGCCAAATACTATTGTTTCAGATCGTGATACTAAATTTCTTAGCCACTTTTGGAGATGTTTATGGGCTAAGTTGGGGACTAAACTGCTATTTAGTACTACTTGTCACCCCCAAACTGATGGACAAACTGAAGTAGTCAATAGAACATTGTCTACTATGCTTAGGGCTGTTTTGAAGAATAATAAGAAAATGTGGGAAGAATGCTTGCCTCATATTGAATTTGCTTATAATCGTTCATTGCATTCTACTACTAAGATGTGCCCTTTTGAAATTGTGTATGGTTTCCTACCTCGTGCACCTATTGATTTGTTGCCTCTTCCATCTTCGGAGAAGGTTAATTTTGATGCTAAAGAACGTGCTGAATTGATTTTAAAAATGCATGAGTTAACTAAGGAAAACATTGAGCGTATGAATGCTAAATATAAACTTGCTGGAGATAAGGGTAGAAAACATGTTGTGTTTGCACCTGGAGATCTTGTTTGGTTACATTTGCGTAAGGATAGATTTCCTGATTTGCGCAAATCAAAGCTAATGCCACGTGCTGCTGGTCCCTTTAAGGTGTTGGAGAAAGTAAATGATAATGCATATAAACTTGAGTTGCCTGCAGATTTTGGGGTTAGTCCCACTTTTAACATTGCAGATTTGAAGCCTTATTTGGGTGAGGAAAATGAGCTTCCGTCGAGGACGACTTCATTTCAAGAAGGGGAGGATGATGAGGACATCAATACCATTGTTACACCCACAGCCCCTACTGCTACATATATTGGACCAATTACTAGAGCTCGCGCACGCCAATTAAATTATCAGGTACTTTCGTTTCTTGGTAATGATTCTAATGTTCATGAGAATATGATGCTGCCTAAATTGGATACATTTGTTTTGCTTACAAATGAAGGGCCTAGCTTGGAGAAGGATGAACATTGGAGCAAGAACAAGCATGGAGATCATGCCATGCGCAAGGGGAACAAGAACGGAGTTACAAGTGATGATTTCAGGACTTTGAAGCCACCATAATGGGTGCATGAAGCCTTGGACGAAATATACAAGATGCCACTTCATAAATTTCGTCCAGAGGCTATTATAGGTGCTGCGTCACCTTATTATTGGGCCAGGCCCATGTAATTTCGAAATACATAAGTATAGGCTATTTTTAGAGTCCGTATGTGTGGGGAAACAAGAGATAGGGTTGATTTCGGACCCCTCCACCAAGGGCCACGAAATTCCCCCCCTCTTCCTCCATATATACAGCCCTTAGGGCGCCGTTTAGACTTTGGGTTTTGTTTAGATTAAAAGTTCGCCATAGCTGCAACTTCGCGTACTTCGTTTGTGTTCAACGACCAGACAAAGGCGTCACAGAACCCCACCTTGATCAATAAAGCTTTCATCTTATATTCGGAATATCCGGATTGCAATCTTAGTTTCTTGCTTGTTCTTCGTTTGCTCGCAGGAAACAGACCCTCGTGGTCAGGTTGATCGTGCTCCGGCGTGGTCAATAACCTCTCGGAGTTGGTTTAGCGATTGCTAAGGCGCGACGTCCTCGCACGTTCGTAGTCGGATCGTCAAAGTCGACTTCCACCAAAGCGAAATCCACCATCTCATCGAAAGACGGGACACCTTTGCCTCTATCAAGAATGATGCATCCCTAGTTAACTTGAATGCACCATTTGTTGAGTTACCTGGTGATTTGAGCATGATAGAGGCGGGGGTGTCCCGATCTTTCGATGAGATGATAACTATCGATTTGGTGGAGACGACTTTGACGATCCGACTACAAACGTGCAACGACGTTGCGCCTTAGCAATCGCTAAACCAACTCCGAGAGGTTATTGACCACGCCGGAGCACAATCAACCTGACCACGAAGGTCTATTCCTGCAAGCAATCGAAGAACAAGCAAGAATATGATAAAAGCAATCTGAATATTGCGAGTATGTATGAAGTATTGATAAAGGTGGGGATCCGTAAGCGGTCTTGGTCTGGTCGTTGGACACAAACGAAGTACACGAAGTTGCAATGGCTAACTTTTAACTAAACAAATCCCAAGGAAAAGCTACTAGATGGATCTACTTATATAGGAGCAAGGGGTGGCGGCCAAGGAGGTGGGAGGACGTCCCAAGGCAGCCTAAAACTAAATCTAGGTCGTACAAGGCCAATGGGCCCAAGTGGAGGTGATGTAACACCTTTGGACTTGTAGTTTGACTCGGATTCTGCTGCAGCATCAGATTGTTTCGTCCACAACTCAATGCTCCGGACGAATTTGAAGGTGATTCTAATTGGGTTGGAAAGTGCACGAAATCTAGTTTCCAACAAAAAAAGAATCACCCAATTCGGAGTCCGTATGAAAAACTTGTGTGCGTTTTGAGTCAGGTATGTCTGTGCAGTCCGAATCTGAATCCAGAACGTGAGAGACTTGGACTCTATCTTCTCTTGGGCCAAAAGTGACGTGAGAGAACTTTTTGGACAGCAAATAAACATCTCTTTCTTCCTTATCTTCATATGTGGATTGTACAAATGTCCCATACACCTGCAATTAGACAAAACACAAAAGTGTGTGAAGTATTTTTGTTCTGGATAATATAAATAGATTATTGAATAGTTTGCACTAGAAATCACCTGACAAATATGCATATATGCAATATTTTTGGTCATATCCAAGGTAGTCATGTCCTCATCATCCTCCCCTTCTTGAAAATAAAGCCGTCCTCGGCGTTGCTTAATCTGAAATGTGGCTAACAAAAGAGACAAGGTGTACATGTTGTATATGTATATGTCATCCATTTTTACTTCCCTTGATTTTTGTATATATGACACATGAATAGATGAGTAACTTGCATAGTTCATAAAATCTAAAGCCAAAAAATTAGCACAAGAAGTAGAAGGCATGAAAATATTGCAACTCAGTTTGCACATATAAGTGAAGCTCTTATTCATTTCAAAAGATTGACAATGTTCATCATTAAACCATCCCAACATTGGTGAATAAACCTTACTTGCATCAAATTTACATGCTACAACATGCTTAAATAAGCAAACATGCAATAAGTCATTCAACACAGAATCATCACCAAGATTAGAGGTCATATCAAAATGATTAAACATTGGTTCTTTTGCATCAATAGTTAATTCAATGGGTGCACTCAAAATTGTTGGTATTTCAGTTGTTTGATCACATGGCAAAGTCAAATTATCAACGTAGTCCTCTAAAATAGGTGGTGTGATCAAAGTAGTGGGTAGCTCATCAGATGGTGCATTCAAATTGACAAGGCATTCATCATTCTCATGTAGAGATGGAAGATCAGTACCTTTGTCATTACCTCTTATGATCAACTCAGATGATGTAGCCACTCTCGAGGGCGATGTGTCACATGGTGGAGGTGATGTAGTCCTGACAACAACGGATGTGGTTGTCATAGTATGCCTAGTAGTTGAAGGAACAATCATATCAACTCTTGGAATGTGCACCGTGCACTTGTTCTCCTCGTGGCCAACACATCGTTTTATTTCCTGTTCAGCTTTGCAAGCAAGATAAAACAAATGGTCCATAGAATAACACTCTTCATGAATTAGTATCTCTTGAATATCACGGTTTAATCCTCCCCAAAATTTATCCATAAAATCATCTTCACTTTCTTCTAAAGAGGAATGCAACAAGGTAGTTTGTAAATCATCATAATATTTTGTTACAGTTTCACTACCTTGTTTTAAGTGTTGCAACTTCTTAATCATGTCACGAGTATAATAAGCAGGGACGAAAGTATGTCGCATGGCAAGTTTCAAATCATCCCAAGTAGTAGGTATATAATCAGGGTGTAACCGACAATATTCACTCCACCAAACCAAAGCATAACCAGTGAAAGAACCAACCACAACCTTAACCTTTTTATGTTCATCGAAATTATGGGAAGCAAATATATTTTTTATGTCGAACTCCCATTCAATATATAAAGCAGGTTTAAAACGGCCATTAAATGGTGGTATAGATACATTAACCTGATCATGTGCATTTGGATGTTTGTGCACCTCTCGTGACGGTTGTGGTATTTGCAAAGGTAGTGGCACGTCTCCCGCGATCGAGAAAGCCCATGAATTGACTCTGGATCCTGTCATGATTAGTAGAACAAGAAACAAAACCCAAAAATAATGTTCCTATAACTACTAGGATGTGGTGGTAAAACGCTCACAGTAAAGCAAATATCAATGTCTTACAAGTTCTTACCATGCAGCAGGCGGTGATCGGCAACTAGCGGTGTCAAGTAACTCCGAATATTGAGTAAAGCGATTGCCAGGGGAGCGTACGTATACACGGTGTAGAAATATGTGGAGCTGGGTTGGCTATATATGGTAGCAAAAGATTAGCAATAATCAATTCAAAGATGCAATGTTGAATAAACGCTCAACGACGGTACTGTGCTGGTCCTAGGCTAGACCGGACTAGAGACGCGAGCCTAGAACACTAATGAGGTCACGGCGTAGCACAACTAGCATCAATGAAGGATACTAAGTAGCTCTTGACAGCGAGATATAAGTGAAGATCACAACGGCAGTGAAGATAACGATGAAAAACAACTGCCAAGCAGGATATACAACAACTTTGTCTCCAACTTTCCTCTGAAAAAGTTTGTGCCGATTTTTTTGATTTTTTTCTCCTTTTTTTTCTCTGACTTTTTTTTTCTCTTTTTTTTCTCTCGTTTTTTTTCTCTCTTTTTTTCCCTCTTTCCAAAACAAACTAGATAAGACGCAGATTGGATCAAGCGAAGATGTGAACGATCTCAACTATTATTATGACAATGAATGGTGGGTAGCACGTGGTGGAAATTGATGGATGGGTGGTGGACAGCGGAAGAGATAATGATGCAGCGGTGGCGTGACTAATGTGAACAGAACTCGAAACTCTAAACGAACTAGACACTAAGACCAGCAACTCGACACGACGATGCAACCGATAATTCAACTATGCAAGCAATGAAAAGAAAATTGCAAAGGCTCAGACTGGCTTGGACCAAGGATGAATAGATCTAACTCTTTTTTGTGGCTTTTTCTTGGACAATAGGTAAGAAAATAAATCTAATCTAGGAAAACTGGAAATTCTCACCGAGCAACCTGAAAACTGATACCACTTGATAGAGGCGGGGGTGTCCCGATCTTTCGATGAGATGATAACTATCGATTTGGTGGAGACGACTTTGACGATCCGACTACAAACGTGCACGACGTTGCGCCTTAGCAATCGCTAAACCAACTCCGAGAGGTTATTGACCACGCCGGAGCACAATCAACCTGACCACGAAGGTCTATTCCTGCAAGCAATCGAAGAACAAGCAAGAATATGATAAAAGCAATCTGAATATTGCGAGTATGTATGAAGTATTGATAAAGGTGGGGATCCGTAAGCGGTCTTGGTCTGGTCGTTGGACACAAACGAAGTACACGAAGTTGCAATGGCTAACTTTTAACTAAACAAATCCCAAGGAAAAGCTACTAGATGGATCTACTTATATAGGAGCAAGGGGTGGCGGCCAAGGAGGTGGGAGGACGTCCCAAGGCAGCCTAAAACTAAATCTAGGTCGTACAAGGCCAATGGGCCCAAGTGGAGGTGATGTAACACCTTTGGACTTGTAGTTTGACTCGGATTCTGCTGCAGCATCAGATTGTTTCGTCCACAACTCAATGCTCCGGACGAATTTGAAGGTGATTCTAATTGGGTTGGAAAGTGCACGAAATCTAGTTTCCAACAAAAAAAGAATCACCCAATTCGGAGTCCGTATGAAAAACTTGTGTGCGTTTTGAGTCAGGTATGTCTGTGCAGTCCGAATCTGAATCCAGAACGTGAGAGACTTGGACTCTATCTTCTCTTGGGCCAAAAGTGACGTGAGAGAACTTTTTGGACAGCAAATAAACATCTCTTTCTTCCTTATCTTCATATGTGGATTGTACAAATGTCCCATACACCTGCAATTAGACAAAACACAAAAGTGTGTGAAGTATTTTTGTTCTGGATAATATAAATAGATTATTGAATAGTTTGCACTAGAAATCACCTGACAAATATGCATATATGCAATATTTTTGGTCATATCCAAGGTAGTCATGTCCTCATCAGAGCACATCACCTATTTTAGAGAATCTTGATACTGTCATGAATGCATCATGTGATCAAACAACTGAAATACCAACAATTTTGAGTGCACACATTCAATTAGCTGTTAATGCAATCAATCATTTTGATATGACCTCTAATCTTGGTGATGATTCTGTGCTAAATGACTTATTGCATGTTTGCTTATTTAAGCATGTTATAGCATGTAAATATGATGCAAATAAGGTTTATTCACCAATGTTGGGATGGTTTAATGGGGAACATTGTCAATCTTTTGAAATGAATAAGAGCTTCACTTATATGTGCAAACTGAGTTGCAATATTTTCATGCCTTCTACTTCCTTTGCTAATTTTTTGGCTTTAGATTTTATGAATTATGAAAGTTACTCATCTATTCATGTGTCATATATGCAAAAATCGAGGTAAGTAAAAATGGATGACATATACATATACAACATGTACACCTTGCATCTTTTGTTAGCCACATTTCAGATTAAGCAACGCCGAGGACGGCTTTATTCTCAAGAAGGGGAGGGTGATGAGGACATGACTACCTTGGATATGACTAAAAATATTGCATACATGCATATTTGTCAGGTGATTTCTAGTGCAAACTATTCAATAATCTATTTATGTTATCCAGAACAAAAATACTTCACACACTTTTGTGTTTTCTCTAATTGCAGGTGTATGGGACATTTGTACAATCCACATATGAAGATAAGGAAGAAAGAGATGTTTATTTGCTGTTCAAAAAGTCCTCTCGCGTCACTTTTGGCCCAAGAGAAGATAGAGTCCAAGTCTCTCACGTTCTGGACTCAGATTCGGACTGCACAGACATACCTGACTCAAAACATCAACAACTTTTTCATACGGACTCCGAATTGGGTGATTCTTTTTTTGTTGGAAATTAGATTTCATGCTCTTTCCAAACCAATGGGATTCACCTTAAAATTCGTCCGGAGCGTTGAGTTATGGACGAAACAATCTAATGCTGCTGCAGAATCCGAGTCAAACTACAAGTCCAAACGTGTTACGTCACCTCCACTTGGGCCCATTGGCCTTGTACGACCTAGGGTTAGTTCTAGGCTGACTTAGGACGTCCTCCCACCTCCTTGGCCGCCACCCCTTGCTCCTATATAAGTAGATCCATCTAGTAGCTTTTCCTTTAGGATTTGTTTAGTTAAAAGTTAGCCATTGCAACTTCGTGTACTTCGTTTGTGTCCAACAACCAGACCAAGACTGCTTATGGATCCCCACCTTTATCAATACTTCATATATATACTCGCAATATTCAGATTGCTTTTATCATATTCTTGCTTGTTCTTTGATTGCTTGTAGGAATAGACCTTCATGGTCAGGTTGATTGTGCTCCGGCGTGGTCAATAACCTCTCGAAGTTGGTTTAGCGATTGCGAAGGCACAACGTCGTGCACGTTTGTAGTCGGATCGTCAAAGTCATCTTCACCAAATCGATAGTTATCATCTCATCGAAAGATCGGGACACCCCGCCTCTATCAAAATCCAAGCAAAATTTAAAGTTTTCAAAATGTCAAAACTAAAATGCTCATCGTGTGGCAAATATTCCACAATCAATACTGGTGGTGAACCAACTTTTTATAAAGTGGTTTATTGACCTATAATAAATGAAACGGAGATGAGAAAAGTAAAAAGGGAAAAGGCTAAACCAAAAGAAAAGCAAAAGGCCCTTGGCCCAACTGGGCCAATCAGCCCACCCGGCCGGCCCATCCCTGCTTCCCCTGGCCTATTAGGCCACTCCCTCCTGTGACCTAATCCCCCACTCGTGCCCCACGACCCTCCTCATTTCCCCACTCCCTCCCCACATTCTAGATCGAGGCACGGCGCCCCGACCCCGACACCTGATCCCGGACCGTCTGGCGCTGCCCGACGTCGCATCGCCATGCCTAGGAGGAGCACGTCGTCGTCCTCTTCATCCATGCAGAGTGCCACCACCTAGGACGCCACGGAGCCATCGCCTCGTTCTTCTTTGCCATCGGTCATCGCACACCTCGCCGTCGATTCACCTTGCTCCGGCCTGTCCCCGGCTTCCTCGACGCGCCCACGAGCTTTGCTATGAGGCCCTCGACTGATTCCCCTACTTATCCCCTTCGATCCGTCGCCGTAAACCGTCGTACACTACCTCCAGTGACCGCGCCCGGAGTTAGCTCCTGTGTGCGCGCTACCGCACCTCTTGCTGTGTCTGGCCGCGCGCCCCGCACCCAGTGCACGCCCACCTGTAGCCACCTTCGCACGTGCCCGCGCATGGCCTCGCTGTCACCTACTACTGCTGCCGTTCGCCCGCAGCCGCTCGACGCCGCCGCCACCTACTTCTGTCGCGCTCCGCCGCTGTTTGCTACTGCTGCCCCACTGCCAGGCGCCGCTGCTCTCCCCACCGTGGCATCCTGGTGCGGCCCATCCTTGCTACCACTCGCCGCACTGCCGTGTCCCCGCTCCCCTGCCGCATGCCTCCCCTAGCCGTTCCGCGTTGCCCCCTCCGCGCTGCCGCTCCCCACGCACCGCCGCCACCCCGCGCCACCCTCGCGCCCGCCTACGCCTATCGCGGCCAGCCGGCAAGCCCCGCCGTGGCCAAGGCCTCTCCCCGACCTGGGCAGGCTACGGGCGCCCGCCACCCATTATGCCCAGCGCCCGTTTCACCCGCCCTTTTTGGCCTCGTGGGCCACTAGCCACAAGGACCCACCCCCCCTTGTTTAAAAAAAGGATTAAAAACACATACATGTAAAAAAAACACATACATGTAATCAATAATATACAAATATTAATTAATTAATTGATTAATTACATTGATCTTGTTTAATTAGGCTAATTACCTAGTTTAACTAATTAAAACTGTTGTTTATGCAAATTAGTCAATGACAGAGGGGCCCCACCCCCTGTTGACCAGTCAAACATTGACTGGTCAACTGAGACCCCTGGCCCACCTGTCGGTCACTGTGTACACTCTGTGTACACTGTGTTGGGTTCATCTAGCATTTAAGCATTATTTTTCGAATTAATAATAATTTCAAAACATTGTTAAAACTTTGGAATATTAATATTAAATGATCCGTAACTCGGATGAAAAAGTTTTATACATGAAAGTTGCTCAGAACGACGAGACGAGTCTGAATACACAGTTCGTTCATCTGCCACACGTCCCTAGCATAGCAAACATCAAATCTTTCCCCTTCATTTCATTTGTCCGAAAATGCCCAACACTGGGGAAACTTTCCCGGATGTTTTCCCCCTTCGCCGGTTACACGTAGTACTGCGTTAGAACGCCCCTAGCGCTGCTTTTTGTTTTGTCATGCATAGTATTGCACTTGTTTGCTCTGTATTTATTGTTTCTTCCCCCCACTTCTTTCCAGTAGAACCCAAGACCAATGTTGATGTCCCTACGATCGATTACGTCGACGACGACCCTTCTAACCTTTCAGTGGAGCTTCCAGGCAAGCCCTCCCCCCATTGATCACCCCGATGTCACCCATTCCTTTCACTCATGCTTGCATTAGATTTTGTTACTATTATTGATTGCTCCTATTCTGATGCATAGCCTGCTTTTGTACCTGCTATTGTTACCTACCTGCTTATCCTAAAATGCTTAGTATAAGTTGGTTCGTTATCCATCAATGACCCCCACCTTGTCCTTGTTGCCCCTGCTTCATCATCGATGAGTCGATCAACATGATCAACGACTAGAGACCGACACATCACTTCACCCCCTTAGTTGTACGACTCTGCATAGTTACTATCGAGTGCCGAGGGTGATACATCATAACGCACTCCTGATGATAACTCTGTAGTGTAGCTATTCGGTCGTGGTCATTGAGGGTGATTCCTCCTTCACCACTCCTGATATGACTCTATCGTGAAGGCCCTCAAGTGTGAACCTCGAGGGTGATTCCTCCTACGTTCACCTTGATGATTACATCGAGTGGACACCGAGGGTGATTCCTCGGGGTTTCCCCTTGATGTTTGGACACACGGTTACCTTCCCTTTACTTAAGACCTTGGTGAAAGTCGGGCAGGCCCGGAGAGCTCCCGCATGTTAATTACGTGCCATGGCCGAGCATTTTGGGCCTTTGCTGTAAGTCCACGAGACAGGGCGACGGGGTCACATCGATCGGGAGTTTCTGCTCGTCTCCGCAAGCCCCTGATACACTAATGATTTGGGTATTTGTCCTGAGTTGGGCTCTGGCCTTTACGCACTAACCACCACATGGGAATAGTTATGGGCCGTCGTGGTATCAGCCGAAGCTTTGTCAGATGTCCAGTTCAGCATCGTGGGCATGTCGGGCCAGTGCCATCCATGATGAGGTGGTGCTCGTCCTAGCTCGTCGCACAACGACCCAGAGTGCAATGGGCGATGGGCCCAAGACCCCAGAGTGCTTAGGATGTAGACCGGCGGGGACCTCTCTACTGAGCGTAGGTAGGGTTGCGGTATGTTGATCTTCCGAGGCCGGGCATTGACCCAGAAAAGTGTGTCCGGCCAGAGTAATCAAGCATGTTGGAAAACCTGGTGCACCCCTCGAGGGAAGATTATCTATTAATAGCCTTGTCCACCATAACAGACGTTCAGACTTGTATCCTAATCTATTATAACTAGAAATGGATACTTGAGATATGTGTCTCCGGGATTGCTTTCTCACTGGGTGATGAGGACATCAGTACCATTGTTACACCCACAGCCCCTGCCGCTATACATACTGGACCAATTATTAGAGCTCACGCACGCCAATTAAATTACCAAGTACTTTTGTTTCTTGGTAATGATTCTAATGTTCATGAGAATATGATGCTTCCTAAATTGGATACATTTGTTTGGCTTACAAATGAAGGGCCTAGCTTGGAGAAGGATGAACATTGGAGCAAGAACAAGCATGGAGATGATGGCATGCGCAAGGTGAACAAGAACGGAGTTACAAGTGATGATTTCAGGATGCTGAAGCAACCATATTGAGTGCATGAAGCCTTGGACGAAATATACGAGATGCTACTTCATAACTTTAGTCCAGAGGCTATTTTAGGTGTTGCGTCACCTTATTATTGGGCCAGGCCCACGTATTTTCGAAATACTTGAGTATAGGCTGTTTTTAGAGTCCGTATGTGTGGGGAAGCAAGAGATAGGGTTGGTTTCGGACCCCTTCCCCAAGGGCCATGAAATTCCCCCCTCTTCCTCCATATATACAGCCCTTAGGGTGTCGTTTAGACTTTGGGTTTTGTTTAGATTAAAGTTCGCCATAGCTGCAACTTCGTGTACTTCGTTTGTGTTCAACGACCAGACAAAGGCGTCACAGAACCCCACCTTGATCAATAAAGCTTTCATCTTATATTCGCAATATCGAGATTGCAATCTCAGTTTCTTGCTTGTTCTTCGTTTGCTCGCAGGAAACAGACCCTCGTGGTCAGGTTTATCGTGCTCCGGCGTGGTCAATAACCTCTCGGAGTTGGTTTAGCGATTGCTAAGGCGCGACGTCCTCGCACATTCATAGTCGGATCGTCAAAGTCGACTTCCACCAAAGCGATATCCATCATCTCATCAAAAGACGAGACACCTTTGCCTCTATCACAGGGAGTCGAGTAAGGATCTCTGGGCATTAATACTACAACATGCTTGTTAAATATAAACTACTATTCTATACTCTTCTGAATGCTATAAGACGCTTGGAGCTGCTTGAAGATGCTAGTCTTCGATAGGCTAGGTCTTCCCCTCTTTTTTGGCATTCTATAGTTCGGTCCATAGATACAACCCTTCCATTTGATACGAATGCATAATTAGTATAGATCTGATGCTTGCGAGTACTTTGGATGAGTACTCATGGTTGCTTTGCTACCCCATTTCCCCTTTCCTTCTTCTTGCCGGTTGTTGCAACCAGATGGTGGATCCCAGAAGCCAGATGCCACTGCCGACATCTTCTACTTCCCAATGGTTCTTGCTGCTACGTGGAGACCACCGATGACCACGAGTAGTTAGGAGGTCCTAGGCAGGAGGCATTGCCTCTTCGATCATTCTTGTTTTGTGCTTATCTTCTTAAGGCATTCTTGTCTAACCTTATGTCTGTACCCAGATATTGTTGCTGCCGCTGACTCCTGTGTATCGAGCATTTGTTTTCAAGCTCTCGAGGCCCCTGGGTTGTAATATAAAGCTTGTATTATTTTGATTTGTGTCTAGAGTTGTGTTGTGATATCTTCCCGTGAGTCCCAGATCTTGATCATACACATCTGCGTGTATGATTAGTGTAGGGTCGAATCGGGTGCGTCACATGTACTCAGCCCTCTGCTTCTTGACTTGTTGCTCAACCTCATGACACTCATGAAGATCATGGCCTTTGGTCCGATGGATCTTGCAGTACGGCCCATCACCCTTCCTAGCCTTCTCGGCAGTTGTGACTTCCCGGCAATCAGTGCATGCAATAGCTTCCTTGCCGGGGTCCTTGCTCTTGGCCTTCTTGCCGGTAATAGGTGCGCTCGATCCTTCAACAGTCATCACAGCTTTATTCTTGTGCTTCTTGTTGCACTTTTGCTCTTTTTGTTCTGGTTGGTGGCATCATCGTCCTCCTCCGAGTCAATGTCGACGCCATCCTCTTCACCTGGGATCCGCCTTCCCTCTTCTACGCGGTCATACTTATCCACCAGGGTTTCACAGTCTTGGGCAATCGCATGTTCATTTTGGAACGTATCCTGTAGTTGCGCACGTTGGACTGGAATGCAGCTATCACAGCTGCCGGGTGGACGTCTGGAATGTTCCTTGCACCCGACTGAACGTTTTCATGTACTTCCATAGACTTTCCCCTTCCTTCTGCAGGAGGAGCTGCAAGTCGCATGGCCGCAAAGGTTCTTGATGGCCGCCCGTGAAGGCGCCAACAAACTCATGGCACAGGTCAACCCAGGTTGAAATGGAGTTCTCTGGCAGGTGCATCAGCCATGACCTCACATTTGGCTTGAGTGCCAAAGGGAAGTAATTGGCGAATACCTTCTCATCTCTTCCCCCGGCAGCTTGAACAACGGGGGTGTAGATGCTCAGAAACTCTGAATCTCCCATCGTACGTCTCCGGTATCTCTGGCTTGAATGTGCGGGAAGATGGCCAACGGACTTGCCGCAACTCATGAGTGAAGGCGGACACCCAACCTCCAAAGGCAGGTACCCGCTTTCACCGGGCGCGGGTTCGTTGACGTCGGGGCCATGGCTCCTATCAGATAGTCGGCGGGATTTGTAGCGTCGCTCGATTGTGACGCGCGTGTCTCCCTCTGCCTGTCTTCTAGGGCTCGCCGCTGGTCTCGACACGCTCGAGGGTCGGATGTAGCCATCGATGCATTGTTGGGTTCTTGGTCGTGTGGCTCTGGCTATTGTCTCTGTGTTGGCTGTCATGGAGGGGACTGCACTGTGGGGGTTCCCCCTTCGGTACGGCCAGTAGCTCGGGCCATTGTTGCTGCCTCTAGAGGCTGTGGCGGGCCTACTCGCTGTGATCCTCCTGCCTCAGCAATTAAACTCTAAATGGTAGCTCTCCATTCGTCCTTTTGATCGGCCGCCGGCGTGAATCTCAACAGGAGTTGGGCCCGTGCCATAGCCTCCGAAGCAGTTCTTGACATGGACGACAACGTAGATTGTGACGTTGCTCGACTTCTTATGGTGCCAGTAGTATTGGCACCATGCTCTCGCTGCCGTGAGCCTGTCGCCAACATGGCGTGGTGACGAGGAGGATGCGCGCGGGGATTGACGATCCCGTCCAGAGCATTATCTTTGGCTAGCTTGTTCTGTGGGTGACGTGTGCCCTATGGCCGCACCCACATTCGGCGCAGTCAGAGCGTCGCGGCTCGCTTGAGAGCGAGCACCATCGCTGCGGGTGCAGTCCTCAGCAGGGCAGAGAGGCGGAGATAGAATAATTTCTCCACCCGTACCTTGTGGAGGGTGGCCGCAAGGGTGTTGTTGATGTTGTCGTCCTCCGATGCCTCCCGCTCTCGTTTTGGCCGCAGGAGGAATGGTGGCTGCGCCGCCTACACCGGCCACGTCCCCCACGGCGTCTACACTCCTGTGCGCCCCCATAGCCCCCACGATGATAGAGGCAAAGGTGTCCCGTCTTTCGATGAGATGATGATGGATTTCGCTTTGGTGGAAGTCGACTTTGACGATCCGACTACGAACGTGCGAGGACGTCGCGCCTTAGCAATCGCTAAACCAACTCCGAGAGGTTATTGACCACGCCGGAGCACGATCAACCTGACCACGAGGGTCTGTTTCCTGCGAGCAAACGAAGAACAAGCAAGAAACTGAGATTGCAATCTGGATATTGCGAATATAAGATGAAAACTTTATTGATCAAGGTGGGGTTCTGTGACGCCTTTGTCTGGTCGTTGAACACAAACGAAGTACGCGAAGTTGCAGCTATGGCGAACTTTTAATCTAAACAAAACCCAAAGTCTAAACAACGCCCTAAGGGCTGTATATATGGAGGAAGAGGGGGGGGGGGGGGGAATTTCGTGGCCCTTGGTGGAGGGGTCCGAAATCAACCCTATCTCTTGTTTCCCCACACATACGGACTCTAAAAATAGCCTATACTTATGTATTTCGAAATTACATGGGCCTGGCCCAATAATAAGGTGACGCAGCACCTATAATAGCCTCTGGACGAAATTTATGAAGTGGCATCTTGTATATTTCGTCCAAGGCTTCATGCACTCTTATGGTGGCTTCAAAGTCCTGAAATCATCACTTGTAACTCCGTTCTGGTTCCCCTTGCGCATGGCATCATCTCCATGCTTGCTCTTGCTCCAATGTCCATCCTTCTCCAAGCTAGGCCCTTCATTTGTAAGCAAAACAAATGTATCCAATTTAGGCAGCATCATATTCTCATGAACATTAGAATCATTACCAAGAAACGAAAGTACCTGATAATTTAATTGGCGTGCGCGAGCTCTAGTAATTGGTCCAGTATATGTAGCACTAGGGGCTGTGGGTGTAACAATGGTATTGATGTCCTCATCATCCTCCCCTTCTTGAAATGAAGTCGTCCTCGACGGAAGCTCATCTTCCTCGCCCAAATACGGCTTCAAATCTGCAATGTTAAAAGTGGGACTAACCCCAAAATCTGCAGGCAGCTCAAGTTTATATGCATTATCATTTACTTTCTCCAGCACCTTAAAGGGACCAGCAGCACGTGGCATTAGCTTTGATTTGCGCAAATCAGGAAATCTATCCTTACGCAAATGTAACCAAACAAGATCTCCAGGTGCAAACACAACATGTTTTCTACCCTTATCTCCAGCAAGTTTATATTTAGCATTCATACGCTCAATGTTTTCCTTAGTTAACTCATGCATTTTTAAAATCAATTCAGCACGTTCTTTAGCATCAAAATTAACCTTCTCCGAAGATGGAAGAGGCAACAAATCAATAGGTGCACGAGGTAGGAAACCATACATAACTTCAAAAGGGCACATCTTAGTAGTAGAATGCAATGAACGATTATAAGCAAATTCAATATGAGGCAAGCATTCCTCCCACATTTTCTTATTATTCTTCAAAACAGCCCTAAGCATAGTAGACAATGTTCTATTGACTACTTCAGTTTGTCCATCAGTTTGGGGGTGACAAGTAGTACTAAAAAGCAGTTTAGTCCCCAACTTAGCCCATAAACATCTCCAAAAGTGGCTAAGAAATTTAGTATCACGATCTGAAACAATAGTATTTGGCACACCATGCAAGCGAATAATTTCACGAAAGAACAAATCAGCAACATTAACAGCATCATCGCTTTTATGACATGGTATAAAGTGTGCCATTTTCGAGAATCTATCCACGACAACAAATATGCTATCCCTCCCCTTCTTTGTTCGAGGTAAACCTAAAACAAAGTCCATAGATATATCCTCCCAAGGAACACTAGGTACAGGCAAAGGCATATATAAACCATGAGGATTGAGTCGTGACTTAGCTTTTTGACATGTAGTGCAGCGAGCAATAAAACGCTCAACATCCCGTCTCATCTTTGGCCAAAAGAAATGTGTAGCAAGTACGTCCTCTGTCTTCTTCACGCCAAAGTGTCCCATTAATCCTCCTCCATGCGCCTCCTGCAACAACAAAAGACGAACGGAGCTAGCTGCAATGCATAGCTTGTTAGCACGAAACACAAATCCATCGTTAACGACAAACTTGTTCCACATTCTTCCTTCTTTACAATTCTGCATTACATCTTTAAAATCAGCATCATGCACATATTGATCTTTGATGGTCTCCAAACCAAATATTTTGAAGTCAAGTTGTGAAAGCATAGTATAGCGACGAGACAATGCATCAGCAATAACATTTTCTTTTCCCTTCTTGTGTTTAATGACATAAGGGAAAGTCTCAATAAATTCAACCCATTTAGCATGTCTACGATTCAGTTTAGCTTGACTTTTAATATGTTTCAAAGATTCATGATCAGAATGTATAACAAATTCTTTGGGCCATAAATAATGTTGCCATGTTTCTAAAGTCCGAACAAGAGCATATAATTCTTTATCATAAGTAGAATAATTAAGACTAGGCCCACTCAATTTTTCAGAAAAGTATGCAACGGGTTTGCCATCTTGTAATAACACACCTCCTAATCCAATTCCACTAGCATCACATTCAAGCTCAAAAGTCTTATTAAAATCAGGAAGTTGGAGTAAAGGAGCATGTGTCAACTTATCTTTCAATACCGTGAAGGCTTCTTCCTGTGCGGTACCCCAAATAAAAGGCACATCTTTCTTTGTAAGCTCATTGAGAGGTGCAGCAATGGTGCTGAAATCTCTCACAAAACGCCTATAGAATCCAGCGAGGCCAAGAAAACTCCTCACTTGTGTGACCGTTTTGGGCTGCGGCCAACTCTCAATAGCTTCAATCTTGGCTTTATCAACTTCAATTCCCTGTGGAGTAACAACATAGCCAAGAAAAGATACTCGGTCGGTGCAAAAGGTGCACTTCCCAAGGTTACCAAACAAACGTGCATCACGTAGAGCAATAAAAACAGCACGTAAATGTTCCAAATGTTCTTCCAAAGATTTGCTATAAATCAGTATATCATCAAAATAGACTACCACAAATCGTCCAATAAAAGCACGTAAAACTTCGTTCATTAATCTCATTGAAGTACTAGGTGCATTAGTTAACCCAAAAGGCATGACTAACCACTCATATAAACCAAACTTAGTTTTAAATGCTGTTTTCCATTCATCACCCAATTTCATACGAATTTGATGGTATCCACTACGCAAATCAACTTTGGAGAATATTGTACAGCCACTCAATTCATCAAGCATATCATCTAGCCTAGGAATAGGATGACGATAACGAATAGTAATATTATTAATGCCTCTACAATCAACACACATACGTGACGTACCATCCTTTTTAGGCACTAGGATAATAGGAACAGCACAAGGACTAAGAGATTCGCGTATATAACCTTTGTCGAGTAGCTCCTGTACTTGACGCATAATCTCCTTCGTCTCCTCTGGATTGGTACGGTATGGTGCACGGTTGGGTAGCGATGCACCGGGAATTAAGTCAATTTGATGCTCAATCCCTCGAATGGGTGGTAATCCCGGTGGCACGTCTTGTGGAAAGACGTCAGCGAACTCCTGCATAATGTTAGTGACAGCAGGGGGCAAAGAGGAAGGCACGTCCTCGAATGAAAATAATGCCTCTTTGCACACAAAAGCATAGCAAACAGATTTGCTGAAATCTAGCTCATCAATATCAGATTTGGTGGCAAATAAACATGCACTTTTCAATTTAATTTCAGAAGCAACACTAGATGGTTTATTATTAGGCTTCATTTGTTGCTCAAATTCTTTTGCCACAATCTGATTTTCACTCTTATTCTTCTCCTGTTTTGCTTTATTAGCTCTATTAATATCATCTTTCAAAATAGAATCAGGAGTCATAGGAAGCAAAGTAATATTTTTATCCTTATGAACAAGAGTATAATGATTGTTTCTACCATGGTGTACAGCATTTTTATCAAATTGCCATGGTCTACCAAGTAATAAGGAACATGCTTGCATAGGTACCACATCACAATCAACATAATCAGCATATGTAGAGATACTAAAATGCACACGAACAGTACGTGTTACCTTAACCTTGCCGCTGTTGTTGAACCATTGGATGTAGTAAGGATGTGGATGTGGTCTTGTGGTGAGAGAAAGCTTCTCCACCATCTCCATGCTAGCCAAGTTGTTGCAGCTACCTCCGTCTATGATGACGCGCACAGAACGTTCCTTCACAACTCCCTTGGTATGGAACAAATTGTGCCTCTGATTTTGCTCAGCTTGTGTGACCTGCACACTCAAAACACGTTGAGCAACTAAACATTCATACCTGTCAGCATCTTCAGGAGCCATGTATTGCGTCTCATGATCAGAATCATCTCCACCATGTTCTTCATGTGTAATAAGAGCCAAAGTCTCCTCATCATAGTCACTAGCGGACTCATATCCACCATCCTCAGTAGCAATCATCACACGCTGAGATTTGCATTCTCTCGCAAAATGTCCTCTTCCCTTACAACGACGACAAATAATATCACTTGTGTGCCCTGTTGACGCCATGGAAGAAGAAGAGCTCTGTGCAGGCCCGGCAGGTGTGCTCTTGGCAGATAGTGGTGGTTGTGCCTGCTTTCTTGTATCACGGTTGGAGGTGGCACCTGAAAGAGGTGATGGTGCAGTGGAAGTAGATGATGCACGTGGTGTCCATGATGAAGGTCGACTTGAAGAAAAGTTAGTGCGCACCAATGCTTGTCGATCCTGCACTTCACGTTCAGCTTTACAAGCAAGATGGAATAAACGAGTGATATTATTATAATCCTTGTAGTCTAGAATGGTCTGAATATCTCTATTTAATCCACCCAGAAAACGTGCAAGCAAAGCTTCATTCTCCTCAACAATACCACATCTAATCAAGCCAGTTTGTAATTCCTGATAATATTCTTCTACAGAATTTTTTCCTTGTCTTAAGCGCTGCAATTTTTGAAGTAATTCACGTTGATAATATGGTGGAACCCAACGAGTACGCATAGCAGTTTTCAAAGCAGCCCAAGTAGCTGGAACAGGATATAATCTACAATGCTCAGACCACCAAACACATGCAAAGCTAGTGAAAGCACAAACAGCAGCAGGAACACGTCTCTCCTCAGGATATTGTAAACATGTAAATCGTTGTTCAGTTTCTAACTCCCAAGTAAGATATATATCAGGAACATATCTACCTCAAATGGTGGAATATTCAATTTCAGTTTAGGGAGATGGTCATGATCTCGTACCTGAGGGGGAGCCCTAACATTGCCATTATTTGCATGTGGACGACCTGGTGGTTGTGGTGCTGGTGGTTGCACGTAGTTCTGATGTTGATCAACCTCATCCTCGTAATCTCCCACATAATCATCCTCCTCGGTACCAGCAGCAGTAGTAGCAGGAGCCAAAGAAGCACCAACAGCAGTAGCAGCGGCACCAGAATTTTGTCCTAGCTCAATAGGAACACGCTGAGCTCGTCCATACTGATTCGGAAGGGGGCGTTGTTGTTGTCGTTGCAGAGGTGCGATAGGTGCAGCCGGCGGTGGTTGTGGAAAACGCGCGAGCAATTCATCAAACTTGCTATCAAGCTTTGTTTCAAACGTCTTCTCAATGCCATCTATCTTCTCCATGGCCTCGTCAAATCTGTTTAGCACATCTTGCACCTGTCCACTCATCAGTTGCTGAAATTTATCATGTAGCTGTTTGTTCGTCAGGTTCTCCCAATCAGTCTCATCGGCTTGTGATCCTACCATGGTTAGCAGCAAATAGAAACACAGAAGAATATGATCCTACAGAGTACTAAGAAGTGGTGGTGGTGTATCACAAACCCGTCAAGCAAATCTCAAATTCTTACCAGTTCTTACCCAGCAGCAGGCGGTGATCGGCAACTGTTGTAGTCAAAACTCTCAAAGCTTGGATAGAGCGATTTACCAGGGAGAGTCCAACGCACGACGTAGATGTATGTGGAGCTGGGAAGGCTTATTATATGGTAGCAAAAAGGGTCAGCAATAATCAATTCAGAGATGCAAAGTTGAATAAACGCTCAACGACGGTACTGTGCTGGTCCTAGGCTAGACCGTGCTAGAGACGCGAGCCTAGAACACTAACAAAATCACGGCGCTGCACGTAAACAAGGGAAAAGCACACTCTGGATTTTTTTTTCGCTCTTCTTTTTTTTTTGGCGCTCTTTTTTTTTTTTGCGCTGCTCTTTTTTTTTTTTTTGCGAAAAATCACTATAATGGCGAGTGTCTCAAAACTCTTCCTAGGTCAAACTGACAGGATGGGCACGAAATTTTTTCGACCAATTTTTTTTTTTTTCGTTTTTTCGACTGCCCGGACCCAAAAACTGGAAACGGGTCAAAAAAAACTTCCTATAATGGCACCTGTCTCAAAACACTCAGAAACACCTAAAAATAGGATAGCCAGAAAATTGTTCGAAAAAATGCGTTTTCGAAAAATTTTGGGCCTAAACGGAGCGTGGTTTCCGGACTCTTTTTTTTTCCGAAACCTACTCCGGCAAGGAAACACGAATCGGAAACTAGATGGATCCCGAAAACAAACCTAATAAGCAAGGAACTCGGATTGGTGGTGGATATATGGTTGTGGTATATGGCAGCGGTGGTAGTATATGGATATGGATCGGTGGTGGTATATGGACACGGATTGGTGGTGGTATATGGATACGGATTCGGAGCGGTGGTGGTAGATGGCAGGGGCGATGATGATGGTGCGGCGGCGGCGTGACAACTTATGACCAGAACTCGAAACTCTAAAAGACTAGACTCTAAGACCAGCAACTAGACCGACGATGCAACCGCAAATTCAACAAAGCAAAACCCTAAAAAGATTATGCAGAGGCTCAGATTGGTTCGGATATGATGAACTAACCCTAATTTTTTTTTGTGGCTTTTTCGTGGACTATAGGTATGAAGAACAGACTCGATCTAAACTACGAAAAACTGGAAAATCTCACCGAGCAACCTGGAAATCTGATACCACTTGATAGAGGCAAAGGTGTCCCGTCTTTCGATGAGATGATGGATTTCGCTTTGGTGGAAGTCGACTTTGACGATCCGACTACGAACGTGCGAGGACGTCGCGCCTTAGCAATCGCTAAACCAACTCCGAGAGGTTATTGACCACGCCGGAGCACGATCAACCTGACCACGAGGGTCTGTTTCCTGCGAGCAAACGAAGAACAAGCAAGAAACTGAGATTGCAATCTGGATATTGTGAATATAAGATGAAAGCTTTATTGATCAAGGTGGGGTTCTGTGACGCCTTTGTCTGGTCGTTGAACACAAACGAAGTACGCGAAGTTGCAGCTATGGCGAACTTTTAATCTAAACAAAACCCAAAGTCTAAACAACGCCCTAAGGGCTGTATATATGGAGGAAGAGGGGGGGGGGGGAATTTCGTGGCCCTTGGTGGAGGGGTCCGAAATCAACCCTATCTCTTGTTTCCCCACACATACGGACTCTAAAAATAGCCTATACTTATGTATTTCGAAATTACATGGGTCTGGCCCAATAATAAGGTGACGCAGCACCTATAATAGCCTCTGGACGAAATTTATGAAGTGGCATCTTGTATATTTCGTCCAAGGCTTCATGCACTCTTATGGTGGCTTCAAAGTCCTGAAATCATCACTTGTAACTCCGTTCTGGTTCCCCTTGCGCATGGCATCATCTCCATGCTTGCTCTTGCTCCAATGTCCATCCTTCTCCAAGCTAGGCCCTTCATTTGTAAGCAAAACAAATGTATCCAATTTAGGCAGCATCATATTCTCATGAACATTAGAATCATTACCAAGAAACGAAAGTACCTGATAATTTAATTGGCGTGCGCGAGCTCTAGTAATTGGTCCAGTATATGTAGCAGTAGGGGCTGTGGGTGTAACAATGGTACTGATGTCCTCATCACACGACGCCGACATCCGCATGCGAAGGGGCCTTTGATGTGGACGGGTGAGCTATGGTGTTAGGCTTTTTCGTGGGCGCCATGGATGACGGAATTGTCGATGAAGAAAACTATGATGAGGATGACACGCTGCATACACTCTCGGGTTCATGGAAGTGCTTCCTCCTACCTAGCGCGCCAAAGATGTCGTGGGAAACCACGGCCACATATCGGACCTACGGCCCCTTGTGGTTTGGCAGGGGGAAGAGCACATGGCACAAAGAGCAGAGGGTGTAGGGGCAGCACAATAGCGATCGCACGGGCAATTTTACCCCGGTTCAGGCCGCCCCGAGTCGTAAAACCCTACTCCTGCTTTGGTTGATTGATGAGAGGACGATGGTGGAGATGTAGCGCTCTAGCCCGGCAGGGTTGCCTCGAGGCAAGAGCAGCTACATGCGTATGTGTGTACAAAGATCTCAATCCCCTCTAAGGTTGCCATGGCCCTCCTTTTATAGATCAATTGGTCACCACAATGGCAAATCAGTCATTGCATACTGATTAGATAACAAACAATGCTATCATACCTAACTTTGCAGACATGACAGAGCACATTAAATGCGTAGCTTACTGTCATATCGTAGTGCAGCCCGGTAAGCCTTGCCGGGCCGTTTAGCCACATTTTCGCCTGTCTGCGTGACACGTATCTAGACGGGTGTCATTTGGAGGTAATTTCCGTCGAAGGTGGCTGCCACATGTCATATGAGAGTCACTTAGTCACTTGGGGGCTGGACACCGCACCGATCAATGACTTGCGTTGCTGTGAGGTGGAGCGGTGGAGCCTTGGCGGGGTAGTCTGCCCTCAACGTCCCTGGCAAGCTTGCCGGGGCAGTCTTGAGACTTGTCTTCGGGGCAACCTCGCCACGCTTGCGTGCCCGACAAGGGAGGTTTTTCCTTAGTGGTATCTTGCTCCTTCAGTTTTGATGTAGGGCGGAACCCTAGGGGCCGATCTTTCATGTTTGGAGAGGATCCTACGGTGGAAACACGAAGAACGCGCGGAAGAACACGAGGAAATCACGGGGAGAAATAAGAGAATCTCTGAACCGACAAGTATCGATCACACAAGGGCTAGATCACCGAACACATAAGGTAGCACAAGATTCAAAATCAACAAAGGAAAGATACACGAGAAGCCGTTCTTCTCCGTGAGGGGGTCTTGATGGTCTTCCCTAAAAGGGGTCTTGAATCTGCTTGGGGGATCTTCTCCGAAGAGGTCGTGAGCTCCGAGGAGAAGTAACCAAGTGGATGAGCAAGGCTCTCACACAAAATATGAGCTAAACCAATGCTAACCCTCAAATGGGGAGGAGCAGGTCTATTTATAGTGCTAAGCCACGAAGGGGTAAGTGAGGGGCGAAGGGGTACACGTGCTTCGGCCCAAGTCACGCACGCAGGCGGGGTCCGGATGATCCGGATGGTGGCCCGGATGATCCGGGTGTTGGGGGTCCGGATGATCCGGGTGACCGTCCGGATGATCCGGCTTCGTCGAGCAGCTTCGGGTGTCTTCGGGCACGTTAGCCAGATCGTTCGGGTGGTCGTCCGGATCGTCCGGGCTCGGTCCGGATCGTCCGGCTAGGTCTCCGGATGATCCGGGCAAGTCCTGTCTTGCTCCATTCTTCTTCTTCATTTCTTCCGTCTTCTCTTCCATGCTTGGCCTTGGTCCTTGGATTCTCCATGGTCATCTTGGTTGTACCTGAGTGTATGCAAGGTCCATGCATGAGGTAGTAGCCATGTCTCACGTGCGGAAAGTGACGGTTTGAAGAGGAGTGAATTCACCTTGTGTCCAATGGCGTATGTTTGAGGTCTCGTCATATGTCCTCTTGGGGCTTGGAGAGTAGTCGGAGTGTACATGGGGATGAACGTGGGATGCTCCGTACATCTACCCCCCCTTGGGAAAGATCCGACCTCGGATCATGATCCTCATCACCATGGAAACGGTTGTCGTGGACGGACTCGTAGTTGGACGTAGATGAAGGCATTGCGCAATCCAAGCACTCCAAGCTGTCTCCGATATGTGATACATGCAAAATGAGCAAACACAAAGTACACTTGAAAATACAATGCTTAGCGCACACAAAGTGTCCATCATGTAAGAATGAGTCCGTGCGGCAAGATAGTGCATGGCAAGACATATCATGCTTATCAAGATGATCTAGAATGATATGCAAAGCATTCATGGGGTAATTAGCATGGTGCACAAAGCGACAAATTCTACCATTGTGCAAAATGATGTCATATAGAGACGGTTCATCAATAGCATGAATATGGCAATGGATGCTCAATATGTGTATGGTATCATGCAATTGATGGTGGGCAATGTGATCATTATGTATGAATATGCCATCGAGAAATATCACAACAAATTTGCTAAGGAAATTCACAAGCTCATATATCATGGATGATATGGGAATACAAGATGCAACAAGGCATCATAATGTGAGTCAATCCATGCATGAGGTGCAAACTTGTGGTGAGTATGAAATGTCCATCAAGCATGACATGTGGGAGCACAATCAACAAATATGTAGGTGTGAGTACAATGTGCCAAAGGAGTGTTGATGTACCAATGGTCGATGTCGTGGCATGGGTGGAAATCCGAAGGTGCATCCAAGAAGTCCGAGCGCTCCTCAATGTAAAGGTCCATAGAGCCAATCTCCAATGTCGCTCCTCCGTTCGTGAGATGTATCATGTAGACAACAAGAAGGAAACAACAATGAAACAATGACCCATCCAATATGCGTACTTGAGGATGGCTCAAAGGGAAGGAGTTCACCTTATGAATGTTCCCGAAGATGTTGGAGTTGCACATTATGTATGCCTTCACATAACCAAGTTGTCGCACAACGCCACCGCCTTGTGAATCCTCCAAAATGAAAGAACATGACAAACACTCGGAAAAACAAATGAGGTTATCGGAAGTGCAAAACCTATCATTCGTGTGGTAAGATACCCAACAAGTGTATGCATCATGCTCATCATAAGAAAGTACAAGGGAGCATTTCATAGTATGGAGGCATATGATGCGAGAATAACCAAATGCTATAGTCTCAATCAAACAAGCATGCATCCCAAGTAAGGTGTCAAAGTCTCTAAGATCAATAAGCATAGTATGGTTGCACTCAATACAAGTTGATAGAGGCAAAGGTGTCCCGTCTTTCGATGAGATGATGGATTTCACTTTGGTGGAAGTTGACTTTGACGATCTGACTACAAACGTGCACGACGTTGCGCCTTAGCAATCGCTAAACCAACTCTGAGAGGTTATTGACCACGCCGGAGCACAATCAACCTGACCACGAAGGTCTATTCCTGCAAGCAATCGAAGAACAAGCAAGAATATGATAAAAGCAATCTGAATATTGTGAGTATATATGAAGTATTGATAAAGGTGGGGATCCGTAAGCGGTCTTGGTCTGGTCGTTGGACACAAACGAAGTACACGAAGTTGCAATGGCTAACTTTTAACTAAACAAATCCCAAGGAAAAGCTACTAGATGGATCTACTTATATAGGAGCAAGGGGTGGCGGCCAAGGAGGTGGGAGGACGTCCCAAGGCAGCCTAAAACTAAATCTAGGTCGTACAAGGCCAATGGGCCCAAGTGGAGGTGATGTAACACCTTTGGACTTGTAGTTTGACTCGGATTCTACTGCAGCATCAGATTGTTTCGTCCACAACTCAACGCTCCGGACGAATTTGAAGGTGATTCCAATTGGGTTGGAAGGTGCACGAAATCTAGTTTCCAGGAAAAAAAGAATCACCCAATTCGGAGTCCGTATGAAAAAATTGTGTGCATTTTGAGTCATGATAGAGGCTAAGGTGTCCCGTCTTTCGATGAGATGATGGAGTTCGCTTTGGTGGAAGTCGACTTTGACGATCCGACTACGAACGTGCGAGGACGTCGCGCCTTAGCAATCGCTAAACCAACTCCGAGAGGTTATTGACCACGCCGGAGCACGATCAACCTGACCACGAGGGTCTGTTTCCTGCGAGCAAACGAAGAACAAGCAAGAAACTGAGATTGCAATCTGGATATTGCGAATATAAGATGAAAGCTTTATTGATCAAGGTGGGGTTCTGTGACGCCTTTGTCTGGTCGTTGAACACAAACGAAGTACGCGAAGTTGCAGCTATGGCGAACTTTTAATCTAAACAAAACCCAAAGTCTAAACGGTGCCCTAAGGGCTGTATATATGGAGGAAGAGAGGGGGAATTTCGTGGCCCTTGGTGGAGGGTCCGAAATCAACCCTATCTCTTGTTTCCCCACACATACGGACTCTAAAAATAGCCTATACTTATGTATTTCGAAATTACATGGGCCTGGCCCAATAAAAAGGTGACGCAGCACCTATAATAGCCTCTGGACGAAATTTATGAAGTGGCATCTTGTATATTTCGTCCAAGGCTTCATGCACTCTTATGGTGGCTTCAAAGTCCTGAAATCATCACTCGTAACTTCGTTCTGGTTCCCCTTGTGCATGGCATCTTCTCCATGCTTGCTCTTGCTCCAATGTCCATCCTTCTCCAAGCTAGGCCCTTCATTTGTAAGCAAAACAAATGTATCCAATTTAGGCAGCATCATATTCTCATGAACATTAGAATCATTACCAAGAAACGAAAGTACCTGATAATTTAATTGGCGTGCGCGAGCTCTAGTAATTGGTCCAGTATATGTAGCAGTAGGGGCTGTGGGTGTAACAATGGTATTGATGTCCTCATCATCCTCCCCTTCTTGAAATGAAGTCGTCCTCGACGGAAGCTCATTTTCCTCACCCAAATAAGGCTTCAAATCTGCAATGTTAAAAGTGGGACTAACCCCAAAATCTGCAGGCAACTCAAGTTTATATGCATTATCATTTACTTTCTCCAACACCTTAAAGGGACCAGCAGCACGTGGCATTAGCTTTGATTTGCGCAAATCAGGAAATCTATCCTTACGCAAATGTAACCAAACAAGATCTCCAGGTGCAAACACAACATGTTTTCTACCCTTATCTCCAGCAAGTTTATATTTAGCATTCATACGCTCAATGTTTTCCTTAGTTAACTCATGCATTTTTAAAATCAATTCAGCACGTTCTTTAGCATCAAAATTAACCTTCTCCGAAGATGGAAGAGGCAACAAATCAATAGGTGCACGAGGTAGGAAACCATACACAATTTCAAAAGGGCACATCTTAGTAGTAGAATGCAATGAACGATTATAAGCAAATTCAATATGAGGCAAGCATTCTTCCCACATTTTCTTATTATTCTTCAAAACAGCCCTAAGCATAGTAGACAATGTTCTATTGACTACTTCAGTTTGTCCATCAGTTTGGGGGTGACAAGTAGTACTAAATAGCAGTTTAGTCCCCAACTTAGCCCATAAACATCTCCAAAAGTGGCTAAGAAATTTAGTATCACGATCTGAAACAATAGTATTTGGCACACCATGCAAGCGAATAATTTCACGAAAGAACAAATCAGCAACATTAACAGCATCATCGCTTTTATGACATGGTATAAAGTGTGCCATTTTCGAGAATCTATCCACGACAACAAATATGCTATCCCTCCCCTTCTTTGTTCGAGGTAAACCTAAAACAAAGTCCATAGATATATCCTCCCAAGGAACACTAGGTACAGGCAAAGGCATATATAAACCATGAGGATTGAGTCGTGACTTAGCTTTCTGACATGTAGTGCAGCGAGCAACAAAACGCTCAACATCCCGTCTCATCTTTGGCCAAAAGAAATGTGTAGCAAGTACGTCCTCCGTCTTCTTCACGCCAAAGTGTCCCATTAATCCTCCCCCATGCGCCTCCTGCAACAGCAAAAGACGAACGGAGCTAGCTGGAATGCATAGCTTGTTAGCACGAAACACAAATCCATCGTTAACGACAAACTTGTTCCACATTCTTCCTTCTTTACAATTCTGCATTACATCTTTAAAATCAGCATCATGCACATATTGATCTTTGATGGTCTCCAAACCAAATATTTTGAAGTCAAGTTGTGAAAGCATAGTATAGCGACGAGACAATGCATCAGCAATAACATTTTCTTTTCCCTTCTTGTGTTTAATGACATAAGGGAAAGTCTCAATGAATTCAACCCATTTAGCATGTCTACGATTCAGTTTAGCTTGACTTTTAATATGTTTCAAAGATTCATGATCAGAATGTATAACAAATTCTTTGGGCCATAAATAATGTTGCCATGTTTCTAAAGTCCGAACAAGAGCATATAATTCTTTATCATAAGTAGAATAATTCAGACTAGGCCCACTCAATTTTTCAGAAAAGTATGCAACAGGTTTGCCATCTTGTAATAACACACCTCCTAATCCAATTCCACTAGCATCACATTCAAGCTCAAAAGTCTTATTAAAATCAGGAAGTTGGAGTAAAGGAGCATGTGTCAACTTATCTTTCAATACCGTGAAGGCTTCTTCCTGTGCGGTACCCCACAGAAAAGGCACATCTTTCTTTGTAAGCTCATTGAGAGGTGCAGCAATGGTGCTGAAATCTCTCACAAAACGCCTATAGAATCCAGCGAGGCCAAGGAAACTCCTCACTTGTGTGACCGTTTTGGGCTGCGGCCAACTCTCAATAGCTTCAATCTTGGCTTTATCAACTTCAATTCCCTGTGGTGTAACAACATAGCCAAGAAAAGATACTCGGTCGGTGCAAAAGGTGCACTTTCCAAGGTTACCAAACAAACGTGCATCACGTAGAGCAATAAAAATAGCACGTAAATGTTCCAAATGTTCCTCCAAAGATTTGCTATAAATCAATATGTCATCAAAGTAAACTACCACAAATCGTCCAATGAAAGCACGTAAAACTTCGTTCATTAACCTCATGAAAGTACTAGGTGCATTAGATAACCCAAAAGGCATGACTAACCACTCATATAATCCAAACTTAGTTTTAAATGCTGTTTTCCATTCATCTCCCAATTTCATACGAATTTGATGGTATCCACTACGCAAATCAACTTTGGAGAATATTGTAGAGCCACTCAATTCATCAAGCATATCATCTAGCCTAGGAATAGGATGACGATAACGAATAGTAATATTATTAATGCCTCTACAATCAACGCACATACGTGATGTACCATCCTTTTTCGGCACTAGAATAATAGGAACAGCACAAGGACTAAGGGATTCGCGTATATAACCTTTGTCGAGAAGCTCTTGTACTTGACGCATAATCTCCTTCGTCTCCTCTGGATTGGTACGGTATGGTGCACGGTTTGGCAGTGAAGCACCGGGAATTAAGTCAATCTGATGCTCAATCCCTCGAATAGGCGGTAATCCCGGTGGCACGTCTTGTGGAAAGACGTCAGCGAACTCCTGCAAAATGTTAGTGATAGCAGGAGGCAAAGAGGAAGGCACGTCCTCGAATGAAAATAATGCCTCTTTGCACACAAAAGCATAGCAAACAGATTTGCTAAAATCTAGATCATCAATATCAGATTTGGTGGCAAGTAAACATGCACTTTTCAATTTAATTTCAGAAGCAACACTAGATTGTTTATTATTATTAGGCTGCATTTGTTGCTCAAATTCTTTTGCCACAATCTGATTTTCACTCTTAGTTTTCTCCTGTTTTGCTTTATTAGCTCTATTAATATCATCTTTCAAAATGGAATCAGGAGTCATAGGAAGCAAAGTAATATTTTTATCCTTATGAACAAGAGTATACTGATTGTTTCTACCATGGTGAATAGAATTTTTATCAAATTGCCATGGTCTACCAAGTAATAAGGAACATGCTTGCATAGGTACCACATCACAATCAACATAATCAGCATATGTAGAGATACTAAAATGTACACGAACAGTACGTGTTACCTTAACCTTGCCGCTGTTGTTGAACCATTGGATGTAGTAAGGATGTGGATGTGGTCTTGTGGTGAGAGATAGCTTCTCCACCATCTCCATGCTAGCCAAGTTGTTGCAACTCCCTCCATCTATGATCACGCGAACAGAACGTTCCTTCACAACTCCCTTTGTATGGAACAAATTATGCCTCTGATTTTGCTCAGCTTGTGTAACCTGCACACTCAAAACACGTTGAGCAACTAAACATTCATACCTGTCAGCATCTTCAGGAGCCATGTATTGCGTCTCATGATCAGAATCGTCTCCACCGTGTTCGTCACGTGTAATAAGAGCCAAAGTCTCCTCATCAAAGTCACTAGCGGACTCATACCCACCATCCTCAGTAACAATCATCACACGCTTAGATGGGCATTCTCTCGCATAATGACCTCCACCCTTGCAACGTCGACAAATAATATCATGTGTTTGCCCTATTGATGCCATGGATGAAGAAGAGCTCTTTGCAGGCCCAGAAGGTGTGCTCTTGGCAGATAGTGGTGATTGTGCCTGCTTTATTGTATCACGGTTGGAGGTGGCAGCCGACGGAGGCGCCGGTGTAGCAGAACGGGAGGAAGTAGATGATGCACGTGGTGTCCATGATGAAGGTCGACCTGCAGAAAAGTTAGTCCGCGCCAATGCCTGTCGATCCTGTACTTCACGTTCAGCTTTACAAGCAAGATGGAATAAACGAGTGATATTAGTATACTCCTTATAGTCTAGAATGGTCTGAATCTCTCTATTTAATCCACCCAGAAAACGTGCAAGCATAGCTTCATTCTCCTCAACAATACCACATCTAATCATGCCAGTTTGTAATTCCTGATAATATTCTTCTACAGAATTTTTTCCTTGTCTTAAGCGCTGTAATTTTTGAAGCAATTCACGTTGATAATATGGTGGAACCCAACGAGTACGCATAGCAGTTTTCAAAGCAGCCCAAGTAGCGGGAATAGGATATAATCTACAATGTTCAGACCACCATACACATGCAAAACTAGTGAAAGCACAAACAGCAGCAGCAACCCGTCTCTCCTCGGGATATTGTAAACATGTAAAACGTTGTTCAGTTTCTAACTCCCAAGTAAGATATATATCAGGAACATATCTACCCTCAAATGGTGGAATATTCAATTTCAGTTTAGGAATATGGACATCATCTCGTACCTGAGGTGGTGGTGCAGGCCTACCATTACGAATATATACCTGAGGTCGACCTGGTGGTGGTGGTGCTGGTGGCTGCACGTAGTGCTGATTTTGATCAACCTCATCCTCATAATCGCCCGCATACTCAACATCCTCCTGGGTACCACCAGCAGCAGTAGCAGGGGCGAAAGAAGCATCAACAACATGAACAGCAGCACCAGAAGTTTGGCCATCCTCAATAGGAACACGCCTCGCTCGTCCATACTGATTCAAAAGGATGCGTTGTTGTTGTTGTTGTTGTTGTTGGAGAGGTGCGTTAGGTGCAGCGGGTGGTGGTGGTGGAAGACGCGCGAGCAATTCATTAAATTTGTTATCGAGCTTTGTTTCGAACGTCTTCTCCATGCCATCTATCTTCTCCATGGCCTCTTCAAATCTGTTTAGCACATCTTGCACCTGTCCACTCATCATTTGCTGAAACTTATCATGAAGCTCCTTGTTCGATAAATTCTCCCAGTCAGTCACGTCGGCTTGTGATCCTGGCATGGTTAGCAGCAATAGAAACACACAAGAATATGATCCTACAGACTACGAACAAGTGGTGGTGGTGGGTGTCACAAATCCGTCAAGCAAAACTCAAATTCTTACCAGTTCTTACCCAGCAGCAGGCGGTGATCGGCAACCGTTGTAGTCAAAAACTCTCAAAGCTTGGATAGAGCGAGAACCAGGGAGAGTCAAACGCACGACGTAGATGTATGTGGAGCTGGGAAGGCTTATAATATGGTAGCAAAAAGGATCAGCAATAATCAATTCAGAGATGCAAAGTTGAATAAACGCTCAACGACGGTACTGTGCTGGTCCTAGGCTAGACCGTGCTAGAGACGCGAGCCTAGAACACTAACAAAATCACGACGCTGCACGTAAACAAGGGAAAAGCACACTCTGGATTTTTTTTTCGCTCTTTTTTTTTTTTTTTTTTTTTTGCGAAAAAATCACTATAATGGCGAGTGTCTCAAAACTCTTCCTAGGTCAAACTGACAGGATGGGCACGAAATTTTTTCGACCAATTTTTTTTTTTTCGTTTTTTCGACTGCCCGGACCCAAAAACTGGAAACGGGTCAAAAAAACTTCCTATAATGGCACCTGTCTCAAAACACTCAGAAACACCTAAAAATAGGATAGCCAGAAAATTTTTCGAAAAATTTTGGGCCTAAACGGAGCGTGGTTTCCAGACTCTTTTTTTTTTTTTCCGAAACCTACTCCGGCAAGGAAACACGAATCGGAAACTAGATGGATCCCGAAAACAAACCTAATAAACAAGGAACTCAGATTGATGGTGGATATATGGTGGTGGTATATGGCAGCGGTGGTAGTATATGGATATGGATCGGTGGTGGTATATGGACACGGATTGGTGGTGGTATATGGATACGGATTCGAAGTGGTGGTGGTAGATGACAGGGGCGATGATGATGGTGCAGCGGCGGCGTGACAACTTATGACCAGAACTCGAAACTCTAAAAGACTAGACTCTAAGACCAGCAACTAGACCGATGATGCAACCGCAAATTCAACAAAGCAAAACCCTAAAAAGATTATGCAAAGGCTCAGATTGGTTCGGATATGATGAACTAACCCTAAATTTTTTTTTTGTGGCTTTTTCGTGGACTATAGGTATGAAGAACAGACTCGATCTAAACTACGAAAAACTGGAAAATCTCACCGAGCAACCTGGAAATCTGATACCACTTGATAGAGGCTAAGGTGTCCCGTCTTTCGATGAGATGATGGAGTTCGCTTTGGTGGAAGTCGACTTTGACGATCCGACTACGAACGTGCGAGGACGTCGCGCCTTAGCAATCGCTAAACCAACTCCGAGAGGTTATTGACCACGCCGGAGCACGATCAACCTGACCACGAGGGTCTGTTTCCTGCGAGCAAACGAAGAACAAGCAAGAAACTGAGATTGCAATCTGGATATTGCGAATATAAGATGAAAGCTTTATTGATCAAGGTGGGGTTCTGTGACGCCTTTGTCTGGTCGTTGAACACAAACGAAGTACGCGAAGTTGCAGCTATGGCGAACTTTTAATCTAAACAAAACCCAAAGTCTAAACGGTGCCCTAAGGGCTGTATATATGGAGGAAGAGAGGGGGAATTTCGTGGCCCTTGGTGGAGGGTCCGAAATCAACCCTATCTCTTGTTTCCCCACACATACGGACTCTAAAAATAGCCTATACTTATGTATTTCGAAATTACATGGGCCTGGCCCAATAAAAAGGTGACGCAGCACCTATAATAGCCTCTGGACGAAATTTATGAAGTGGCATCTTGTATATTTCGTCCAAGGCTTCATGCACTCTTATGGTGGCTTCAAAGTCCTGAAATCATCACTCGTAACTTCGTTCTGGTTCCCCTTGTGCATGGCATCTTCTCCATGCTTGCTCTTGCTCCAATGTCCATCCTTCTCCAAGCTAGGCCCTTCATTTGTAAGCAAAACAAATGTATCCAATTTAGGCAGCATCATATTCTCATGAACATTAGAATCATTACCAAGAAACGAAAGTACCTGATAATTTAATTGGCGTGCGCGAGCTCTAGTAATTGGTCCAGTATATGTAGCAGTAGGGGCTGTGGGTGTAACAATGGTATTGATGTCCTCATCAAGTCAGGTACGTCTGTGCAGTCCGAATCTGAATCCAGAACGTTAGAGACTTGGACTCTATCTTCTCTTGGGCCAAAAGTGACGTGAGAGAACTTTTTGGACAGCAAATAAACATCTCTTTCTTCCTTATCTTCATATGTGGATTGTACAAATGTCCCATACACCTGCAATTAGACAAAACACAAAAGTGTGTGAAGTATTTTTGTTCTGGATAACATAAATAGATTATTGAATAGTTTGCACTAGAAATCACCTGACAAATATGTATATATGCAATATTTTTGGTCATATCCAAGGTAGTCATGTCCTCATCATCCTCCCCTTCTTGAAAATAAAGCCGTCCTCGGCGTTGCTTAATCTGAAATGTGGCTAACAAAAGAGACAAGGTGTACATGTTGTATATGTATATGTCATCCATTTTTACTTCCCTTGATTTTTGCATATATGACACATGAATAGATGAGTAACTTGCATAGTTCATAAAATCTAAATCCAAAAAATTAGCACAAGAAGTAGAAGGCATGAAAATATTGCAACTCAGTTTGCACATATAAGTGAAGCTCTTATTCATTTCAAAAGATTGACAATGTTCATCATTAAACCATCCCAACATTGGTGAATAAACCTTACTTGCATCAAATTTACATGCTACAACATGCTTAAATAAGCAAACATGCAATAAGTCATTCAACACAGAATCATCACCAAGATTAGAGGTCATATCAAAATGATTAAACATTGGTTCTTTTGCATCAATAGTTAATTCAATGGGTGCACTCAAAATTGTTGGTATTTCAGTTGTTTGATCACATGGCAAAGTCAAATTATCAACGTAGTCCTCTAAAATAGGTGGTGTGATCAAAGTAGTGGGTAGCTCATCAGATGGTGCATTCAAATTGACAAGGCATTCATCATTCTCATGTAGAGATGGAAGATCAGTACCTTTGTCATTACCTCTTATGATCAACTCAGATGATGTAGCCACTCTCAGGGGCGATGTGTCACATGGTGGAGGTGATGTAGTCCTGACAACAACGAATGTGGTTGTCATAGTATGCCTAGTAGTTGAAGGAACAATCATATCAACTCTTGGAATGTGCACCGTGCGCTTGTTCTCCTCGTGGCCAACACGTTATTTTATTTCCTGTTCAGCTTTGCAAGCAAGATGAAACAAATGGTCCATAGGATAACACTCTTCATGAATTAGTATCTCTTGAATATCACGGTTTAATCCTCCCCAAAATCTATCCATAAAATCATCTTCACTTTCTTCTAAAGAGGAATGCAACAAGGTAGTTTGTAAATCATCATAATATTTTGTTACAGTTTCACTACCTTGTTTTAAGTGTTGCAACTTCTTAATCATGTCACGAGTATAATAAGCAGGGACGAAAGTATGTCGCATGGCAAGTTTCAAATCATCCCAAGTAGTAGGTATATAATCAGGGTGTAACCGACAATATTCACTCCACCAAACCAAAGCATAACCAGTGAAAGAACCAACTGCAACCTTAACCTTTTTATGTTCATCGAAATTATGGGAAGCAAATATATTTTTTATGTCGAACTCCCATTCAATATATAAAGCAGGTTTAAAACGGCCATTAAATGGTGGTATAGATACATTAACCTGATCATGTGCATTTGGATGTTTGTGCACCTCTCGTGACGGTTGTGGTATTTGCAAAGGTGGTGGCACGTCTCCCGCGATCGACAAAGCCCATGAATTGACTCTGGATCCTGTCATGATTAGTAGAACAAGAAACAAAACCCAAAAATAATGTTCCTATAACTACTAGGATGTGGTGGTAAAACGCTCACAGTAAAGCAAATATCAATGTCTTACAAGTTCTTACCATGCAGCAGGCGGTGATCGGCAACCAGCGGTGTCAAGTAACTCCGAATATTGAGTAAAGCGATTGCCAGGGGAGCGTACGTATACACGGTGTAGAAATATGTGGAGCTGGGTTGGCTATATATGGTAGCAAAACATTAGCAATAATCAATTCAAAGATGCAATGTTGAATAAACGCTCAACGACGGTACTGTGCTGGTCCTAGGCTAGACCGGACTAGAGACGCGAGCCTAGAACACTAATGAGGTCACGGCCTAGCACAACTAGTATCAATGAAGGATACTAAGTAGCTCTTGACAGCAAGATATAAGTGAAGATAATGATGAAAAACAACTGCCAAGCAGGATATACGACAACTCTCTCTCCAACTTTCCTCTTGAAAAGTTTGAGCCAATTTTCTGATAAATTTTCAAAGAATGCTACAAACTCAATCTTTCCAATGCAAAAAGAATCACTCAATTCAGAGTTGATATGAGGAGTCAAAGAATCCTAAAACTAGCCTGAAAAATTGGAACAAGCTGTGCTCAAGAACTTCGGAGGGCAAAAATACCTATTTAGAAGACGATTTTGAGGTGTCAAATATTGAACTAGCTTCTGCAACTATTTAGATGCGGCTCGTCGCTAGCTTCAATTTGAGTACTCACGGAGCCAAAACGGAGTTCGTATGAGGAAGATACACCTGTTTTACTAAACAGTGCGCAAAACAGATTCCAATCCGAATTCAGGTACGAGGTTGATTCTAGATAGATCCAATTTTTTTTCTCTCTTTTTTTTCTCACGCTTTTTTTTTCTTTTTTTTCTCTCTCTTTTTCTTTTTTTTTCCTTTTTTCTCTCTTTTTTCCTCTATCTTTTTTTCCTCTGTCCAAGACAAACTAGATAATATGCAGATTGGATCAGGCGAAGATGTGAATGACCTCAACTATGATTATGACAATGAACAGCGCGTAGCACGTGGTGGAAATTAATAGATGGGATGGTGGACAGCAGAAGGGATAATGATGCAGCGGCTGCGTGACTAATGTGAACAGAACTCGAAACTCTAAAGGAACTAGACACTAAGACCAGCAACTGACACGACGATGCAACCGATAATTCAACTATGCAAGCAACGAATAGAAATTGCAAAGGCTCAGACTGGCTTGGATAAAGGATGAACAGATCTAACTTTTTTTTGTGGCTTTTTCATGGACTATAGGTATGAATGACAAATGCGATCTAAACTATGAAAAACTGTAAAATCTCACCGAGCAACCTGAAAACTGATACCACTTGATAGAGGCAAAGGTGTCCCGTCTTTCGATGAGATGATGGATTTCACTTTGGTGGAAGTTGGCTTTGACGATCCGACTACAAACGTGCACGACGTTGCGCCTTAGCAATCGCTAAACCAACTCTGAGAGGTTATTGACCACGCCGGAGCACAATCAACCTGACCACGAAGGTCTATTCCTGCAAGTAATCGAAGAACAAGCAAGAATATGATAAAAGCAATCTGAATATTGTGAGTATATATGAAGTATTGATAAAGGTGGGGATCCGTAAGCGGTCTTGGTCTGGTCGTTGGACACAAACGAAGTACACGAAGTTGCAATGGCTAACTTTTAACTAAACAAATCCCAAGGAAAAGCTACTAGATGGATCTACTTATATAGGAGCAAGGGGTGGCGGCCAAGGAGGTGGGAGGACGTCCCAAGGCAGCCTAAAACTAAATCTAGGTCGTACAAGGCCAATGGGCCCAAGTGGAGGTGATGTAACACCTTTGGACTTGTAGTTTGACTCGGATTCTGCTGCAGCATCAGATTGTTTCGTCCACAACTCAACGCTCCGGACGAATTTGAAGGTGATTCCAATTGGGTTGGAAGGTGCACGAAATCTAGTTTCCAGGAAAAAAAGAATCACCCAATTCGGAGTCCGTATGAAAAAATTGTGTGCGTTTTGAGTCAGGTACGTCTGTGCAGTCCGAATCTGAATCCAGAACGTGAGAGACTTGGACTCTATCTTCTCTTGGGCCAAAAGTGACGTGAGAGAACTTTTTGGACAGCAAATAAACATCTCTTTCTTCCTTATCTTCATATGTGGATTGTACAAATGTCCCATACACCTGCAATTAGACAAAACACAAAAGTGTGTGAAGTATTTTTGTTCTGGATAACATAAATAGATTATTGAATAGTTTGCACTAGAAATCACCTGACAAATATGCATATATGCAATATTTTTGGTCATATCCAAGGTAGTCATGTCCTCATCACAAGTGGATATGAAAGAGGCAACTAATGGACACAAGAGACAATGATCAAGATATATCATGTGAGAGGCATGAGCATATATGTCATCAACCCAAGAAAGCAAGTAATATTGGAACATGGGTGATGCAACATAGCAAGCAATCATAGCGATCAAGTCAAGCAACCTAGTAGTGCGAAGATGCAACATACTAGAAGGAATCATGGGAAGCATGTAATGTGTGCAAATAGTGGGCATGAATAATTCACATGTCATAGCACAAGAATGAAAGCAAGATATGAGCAAAATATCATCAATGTATTGGCGAGAGGCCATATGTGAATAGCAATGGGACATCAAGACTCTCCCAACACAACAAGCATCAATAGGATGTGGCACATGATAAACATGGCAATAGCAACAAGGATCTCCACCAAGCATGCAAATACACATAGAAGTAGCATAATGGTGAATCATGGGTAGATAAAAGCAAGTGTCAAAATTGCATGGCAAAGGCATAGGAGCAAGCATAACATGCAAAGTGAACACAATAGTATGGGCATAAGGTGACGAGTGGTAAATAGCCCATAGCCGTGTGGGAGCCAAGTAGAAGAGATGTGCGTAGTCCTTGCGCAAAGGGAACGGTGGTAAGGATAGTCCACGTGATCCCAAGCCGTCATTGCTCTCAAGAGCTCGTTTCGTCAACTCTTGGGATTGAGAGGTTGACGAGTATACATGAGTACCTACACAAAACAAAGACAAAGGAAAAATTATGTGTGCATGGTATATGTACACATCATCCATCATGATGCGCACGTGCATGTGTCGGTTAGCACAAAATATCCAATGCTCAAATATATGAGATGCGCGATATAGAAACATGTCATCCATCATGAGAGGTTTGTTGTTATGCATGGCATAATGGAGACTCAACGAATGTAATGCATCATGAGAAATATCTAGAGCATTGTTATTCATGGAATGCATATGGTGCACGCAATTATGGGAATCATGCAAAGTATGGAATGCATCAAAATCTCCTAATATGTATGAGGAAACTATGGGGGTCTCCTCATGAGCATGAGTGTCGTGGGAAACGAACACCTATGGGGCAGGGCCCCTTTTCGGTCCGGCAAGGGAGCGGAGGGCGCACGAAGAGCAGATCGAGGCGAAGCATGCGAGGGATTTTACCCAGCTTCTGAGCTCTCCGGAGAGATAAAACTCCTACTGCTGCTTTGTGTTTCTATTCTGTTCTTGCTTGAAAGCGTTGGTGTGTTGTAGTTTCGAATGAGTCGAACCCCTTCTACGTGCGCATGGGCCTCCTTTTTATAGTCTAAAGGGGTCACCGACAGGTGGCAGCGTAGAGAGAGGGGTAAAAAAGTAAAAACGGGGGTTGGTACAACCGCTATCAACAGTGCCCCCTACCTAACTCTGAAGGTAGGGGACAAGGGCATTTAATGCCCGTTCGGTCGCCCAAACAGTGCAAGAAACGACCGTTAAGAGCGCCACCGATCGCCACGATGGCCTTCTAGTCATCTTCATTTGCCACCTCGCACCGCTTGGCTGCACAGCTACCCGCCACATGCACCAGGAGCGGTCCTGCGGCGACACGTCGTCGAATGTGCTGGAGCGTGGGCGCAGAGTGGTGGCTTCGCCGCGGCAAGCGCCTTGCCGCGGTCGCTGTCTTGTTGTACCCGCAAACTTGTCGCTCGCCGGGTCTTGCCGGGACGCGCGGTGCGCCACGGCAAGTCTCTTGAAGTGCCTTGGTTGGCCTATCCGGCAAGCTCCTCTTGCCGGGGTCTTGTCCTTCCCGGCAAGCTCCTCTTGCCGGGGTTCTGTCTTCTCAGTTAACACTTTGTTCTTGAATGGCAGTAATAGGAATAACGAAGGATCTTGGCGGACGTCCGGCAAGCCTTGCCGCGGGACGCTGCGACCGCCCGTGCACAAGTTCGGGGTACTAAGGTACCCCTACTTTAGTACACCGACAGGAGCCCCCGGGCCTGGGCCATACACGGTGCTGAGCGCTGTTGGGCCAGGCCCAAAACAGGGCACGGGCACACGCGGCCTGGGTCCACACTAAATCTGACTCCGTATCCGCCGCGCCCTCCCGTAACGGCACGCGTCAATCGCGGTGTCGTGGGAGAGATCGTGGGCAATTCTTAATTCAGGAAATGCGTAATGTTCGCCTCCCCTGTTTATAAGCAGAGGAAACAGGGCCGTTCCCCCACCTTCGCCACTTGCAGTTCCTTCCTCCGAAAGCTCCGCCGCTCCCCTGATGAGGACATCAATACCATTGTTACACCCACAGCCCCTACTGCTACATATACTGGACCAATTACTAGAGCTCGCGCACGCCAATTAAATTATCAGGTACTTTCGTTTCTTGGTAATGATTCTAATGTTCATGAGAATATGATGCTGCCTAAATTGGATACATTTGTTTTGCTTACAAATGAAGGGCCTAGCTTGGAGAAGGATGGACATTGGAGCAAGAGCAAGCATGGAGATGATGCCATGCGCAAGGGGAACAAGAACGGAGTTACAAGTGATGATTTCAGGACTTTGAAGCCACCATAAGAGTGCATGAAGCCTTGGACGAAATATACAAGATGCCACTTCATAAATTTCGTCCAGAGGCTATTATAGGTGCTGCGTCACCTTATTATTGGGCCAGGCCCATGTAATTTCGAAATACATAAGTATAGGCTATTTTTAGAGTCCGTATGTGTGGGGAAACTAGAGATAGGGTTGATTTCGGACCCCTCCACCAAGGGCCACGAAATTTCCCCCCTCTTCCTCCATATATACAGCCCTTAGGGCGTCGTTTAGACTTTGGGTTTTGTTTAGATTAAAAGTTCGCCATAGCTGCAACTTCGCGTACTTCGTTTGTGTTCAACGACCAGACAAAGGCGTCACAGAACCCCACCTTGATCAATAAAGCTTTCATCTTATATTCGCAATATCCAGATTGCAATCTCAGTTTCTTGCTTGTTCTTCGTTTGCTCGCAGGAAACAGACCCTCGTGATCAGGTTGATCGTGCTCCGGCGTGGTCAATAACCTCTCGGAGTTGGTTTAGCGATTGCTAAGGCGCGACGTCCTCGCACGTTCGTAGTCGGATCGTCAAAGTCGACTTCCACCAAAGCGAAATCCATCATCTCATCGGAAGACGGGACACCTTTGCCTCTATCATCCCCTCAGCTTCCCAAGCCGAAAGAGAGCAGCGCTCCGCCGCCCGTCGCCGCCGTCACCCTCAACACCTCCGCGCTTCCCCGCTGCTTCCGCCATGGCTCCGAAGACCGGCAAGAGCTCAAAGTCGAGCACCAAGTTGGCCGAGGCGTTGCAGCTTGAGGCGCTGCGCAAGGAGCGAGTGCTTTTTCCCCCCGAGCTCACCCCGAAGGCGCTGCGGGGGGAATTTTACCTCTTCTGGTCGACGCAGACGCGGGCGCATCCGCGCACGCCGGTGCTCTCCACCGAAGCTTCCACTTCGAAGCGGTGCCCAAAAGGGTACTATTTCTTTCCGGTGTTCTTCTATTGTGGGCTCTGCCCACCTTTTTCTGATTTCCTCTGCGACATCATGAATACCTACGGGTTTCATCTCCTTGATTTCACTCCCAACGTCGTTCTGACAATGGCGGTTTTCGTACACCTCTGCGAGAACTTCATTGGCATCCACCCAAATGTTGCTCTTTTTCGTCACTATTTCACCCCCCGAGCCGAGAAAGGAGAGCCATTGGCTGGCGGAATCGCCTGGACCTCACGAATCGGCATGAAGGAGGTGTACTTGACGGGCGAGCTCTGTAGCAAGTGGGATGAATGGAGGGCGGAGTGGTGCTGGATTGTTGACGCCAATCCGCAGCCATTCACCAACCTGCGCCAGACCCGGGTAGTGCGCGGCGGCGACTGGAGCGCTGTGTCGCCGGACGACGCCAAGCTGAAGATTGCCACCACCCGAATCCTCCGGCTCAGGCTTGCCGGGCTCACAGCAGGGGCAGTTGGCGCGGATTTCCTTCACCGTCGCATCGCCCCTCTGCAGAAGAGGGGAAGGCCCCCCTGGCTGTTTCGCGGCCCGGCGAATATCATGAGGCTGCGTCCAGGCCTCAACTTCAACTTCACAGTTCTGGAGCTTGATGGGATGCTGAGGGAGCTGTTCAAGCATGATGCCAACCATCCAGAGTGGTTCAGGCTGCCGCAGGGCGTTATCCCATTGTGCAACAACTCCCAGCGTGATCGCATCTGCGCAATGATGCCAGAGTGCGACTCGCACGGGATAAGCGCAACTTGGATGGAGCCCGCCGACGATGTCGTGCGGCTATTCTTCGATGGCTTGACGGAGATAGCAGTCAATGCCGACGAGCAGAGGCTCCTCACCCGCGACACCACCGACGACGAGATGCGGTACATCGCCACCAGGGCCGAAGAGGCGGCGGCAGCCGCCGCCGCGGGCGAGTTTGGCTTCACATTGGAGGAGGCAGAGGCGGCCAAGGCGGCAAGCCTTGCCGACCGGGAGGACCTTGCCGGAGAGGTCGCTGGCGAGGGGGAGCCCGAGGCCGAAGCGAGCGAGCCCGCCGAGGGCGCGAGCAGCCAGCCGTCTTCGAGCAGCTTGCCGCAGGCGGAGCCCCCAGCGCAGCCCCAATTCCAACCAAGAAGGCGCCTCCATCGAGTTGGAGATACGGCAGGGCGGCAGGCAGGCCAACAGCCGCAGCGTCGTGGGACGTGCTCCACCGCGGCAAGTACCGTTGCCGCGGGAGCGTCTCAGGCCGCGCCGGCAACCGAGGCGGGGTCTTCCCGGGCTGCCACGCCCGATCCTGCCGCAGCTCCCGGCAAACGTCCAAGGGAGCCTACTCCTCCGCCTTGCCGCGCAGAAAGGGTACCAGATTTCGACCTCTCTGCGCTGAGCTCTGACGAGGAGGAAGAAGAGGAGGAGGAGTAAGGCTTTCTTATCACTGTACTTGTATTTCTTCAATCTTTGTTGTTTCTGGTTTTGCATCTGATTTGCTTCCCTCTGAATCCTTGTTCTATTTCAGGACTCTGGCCGAGAGAGCGGCGAAGAGGGCCAAGGTCCCTGTGGTTATCATCGAGGACGATCCTGCTGTGATGACAGAAGGCACGTCTGAGACCACCTTGACGGACCCGGTTCCTTCTCCTCGCAGCAGCCCCCAGCACAGCCCCCAGCGTAAGTGTTCGGTTCACTTCCTGTTGTGGGGCGCGCGTGGGTGCTTCTTCTTTTGCTGACATCTTGATTGCTGATTCATTCGTGTAGGAGCAGAGCAGGCCCATCAGGGGCAATCAGAAACCGCCCCGGAGGTGCTGTCTGCTTCGACTAAGCCGCCAAGGGGTGATTCCCCGACAAGGGAGCGCTCCCCGGCAAGGGAGAGGTCCCCGGCAAGGGACGAAACCAATGAGCCCTTGGTGGAGGAGCCCATGGTCACAGAGCCCAGCACAGGTAACCTTCCTTGTCAGAAATCTTCCCTTGGGTTCTTCTCTGATCTTCTTACTTCTTTTTTGGATATTTGCTTGATTTTTCTTTCCTCTTCCTATCCTCAGATCCCCCTCACGCAGACCCGATGGAGACCGAGGCCACCGGCGAGGAAGGCGCACGCGGCAATGCTGAAGATGCCGCCGCTGACGAGGAAGAGGCCGGCGCTGATGAACCCGCCGACGAGGAAGCCGCCAAGGCTGCTGGCGCAGGAGCCGGCGAGGGGTCCCGTGATTGTACTGACGACCCGGAGGGCACAGGAGTGCAAGGCGCTGCACCGTCCGCCGACCCCTCCGCCCTGATGCAGCGCCGGGCTCCGAGGAGCCCCAGCCAGGCGCATACTTGAAGGCCGGCGAGGGCGTATACATCAAGCTTCCCTGGGCGTCAAGCTCCAGGGCGCCGGTTGAAGGAGAGGAGTTCGATGGAGAAGTACTCGCCTCTGCTGGGCTGGCAGTGGTTGACGCGCCAAGCAGCAGCAGTGGCGAGTCCGAAGAGGAGCAGTTGCTCCAAAAGTTGGTGTCACTCTACCGCGCCCGGCAAGCGAAGCTTGAGTCCCGGGAAGCGCTTGTCGCGCGGGCGGGAGTTGACATAGAAAAGCATGTGGAGGAGCTGAAGAGCCGCAACCAGGAGGCCCTCCGATCTATCGCGGAGGAAAGAGCGTGACTTGACGAGGCGAAGAAGGCGTTCATCCTGGAAAAGGCTGAAGCCGAGGAGCAGCAGAGGCTCGCCGCCGAGGAGCTGTCCAGGCGGGAAGGCGAATTGACACAGAAGAAGGTTAATCTGGACAGCCACGAGGAGGAGCTCGAGGTCCGGGAGCAATCACTTGGCAGGGCACTCAAGGAGGCGAAGGATGCCGCCGCGGCTGCTGAGGCCGCCAAGAAAGAGTTAGAGGTGAAGGTGACGCAGCTAGAGGCGGACATGAAAGGGAAGAATGAAGAGCTTGCCGCACTCCAGCGCGAACGCGAGAAGGATGCCCTTGCCCATGGCGATCTCCAAGTTCAACTTGCCGAGAAGATCAAGGAGCTGAACGCCACCAAGGACTCGAGCGCTGATCTGGAGCTGAAGCTGGCCACCTTAACGGAGACGCTGGACGCCGCCAAGAGGCGAGAGGATGACTTGGAGAAAGAGGTCAAGGGCAACAAAGAGCTGCTGACGAGGGCCGCCGAGACTCAGAACACCTTCAAGGCCACGGTGGAGCTCTGGACGGAGGGCCTCGTCAACATTGCTGCAGCCATCGACGAGGAGTTGGCGGAGCTGGACTTGGCGGGCTTCGGGTACTCCACCGACGAGAATCTCCAGCCAAGTGCCAAGCTTACTCTTTTCTTCAAGGGCGTGGTGACGGCCCTCCAGCAACTCCGGGAAAGGATCCCGAAGAAGCTAGCGGACGAGTCGCGCGCAATCTGCGCCAAGGTCTTGGAGAAGGTGTTGGTGAAGATACTCTTCCGCAACCCGGGTCTCGACCTCACCCGCGTCCTCAAGAAGCTGCCGGCGGGTGCTGATCTCGAAGAACTCAAAGCCATTGTCGCACCCATCGTGGACAAGGTGAATGAGGTCAAGAGGGTTGACGGCGAGCGCGTGGATTAAGCCACCCTTTTTCTCCTTTCCTTGTCGCTGTTTATTTAAGTCGTGAGAACAATTTAGTCAGTGCCGCAACAAGCTATTTTTGTAATATAACTCTATTCTGGGCAATGCTTGCTATGCTATCTCCTTTACTTGGTCTTTTCCTTTGTATGTTTTTACCCTATGCTTTTAGGGAACTTGCCGGTGCGGGCACGCTTGCCGCGAGTGCTGAGTGCGGAACATCAGCAGCTCGCTGGCGGTGCCGGCTCTGGCAAGAAACCTTGCCGCAACTAGTTGCAGCACACTTAGGTTGTTGAGCTGGCCCGAAACAAAGTAAGGGCGCAACTAGCTACGAGGAGGTTCCTTCGCGCACAGGTTTTCCATACAAAGCACAGTCGTTCAAGGAGGATAGCTTGAAATTTTAAAAACTGATCATGCTCAAACTTTGGCAACTTAGCTTTTCTGTCGTCTGTGTCCCGGCAAGGCCATACTTCTTTAAACGACGCCTGGTCCACACCTTTATCCTCTCCTCCCCCCCCCCCCCCCCCCCCCCGTGAACTTGCGGGCGAAGGAACCTTCTTTTTGAGAAAAAGGAAGAAGAGAAAATAATGGTATGGGGCCTTAAGGATCGTTATTGCTTACTAGGGGTAAGTGCTGCACAAAGTGTCAGATAAAACATGCAAAAAAGAAAGAATGCATGAAATTTGGCAAGATGTGCAAAGCACACATGAACTTTATTTATGCACGGGATCTGCGCCCGGCTTTGTACAAAGGGTTACATGCAACAGCGGCAAAGCTTGTACAAAAGGTGGTTGCCGGAACAGATTCCGGCAACCGCGCTTCATGGGTAAAACTTGCGAAGATGCTCTATGTTCCAGGAATTGCTCACCGGAAAGCCATCTTCGGTCTCAAGGCGGACAGCGCCGGGCCTAGTGACTCATTTCACCCGATAAGGGCCTTCCCACTTCGGCGTCAACTTGTTGGAATTCTTGGCGGATTGAACGCGCCGAAGAACAAGGTCGCCTTCCTCGAAGCTTCTGGCATTAACTTTGCGGCTATGGTAGCGATGCAAAGCTTGCTGGTAGTGAGCAGCTCGTACAGCAGCCTGAAGACGATCTTCCTCGAGGAGCAGCGCATCATCTTGCCGCAGCTGCTCTTGCTCAAGCTCATCATAAGTGAGCACTCGAGGCGATTCGTATACGAGTTCCGTGGGGAGAACTGCTTCTGCTCCATAGACAAGAGCAAAAGGTGTCTGGCCAGTGGCTCGATTTGGCGTCGTCCTGATCGACCAAAGAACCACTGGCAGCTCCTCGATCCAATTTCTTTCGCACTTGCGCAGCCTGTCGAAAGTTCTGGTCTTGAGCCTGCGCAGCACTTCAGCGTTTGCCCTCTCCGCTTGACCGTTGCTTCTCGGGTGAGCAACAGAAGCGAAGCAGATCTTGGTGCCAAGAACCTGGACGTACTGCATGAAGGTGCGGCTCGTGAATTGTGTGCCATTGTCAGTGATGATCCTGTTAGGGACTCCGAAACGGCAAACAATTGACCTGAAGAACTTGACTGCTGACTGTGCTGTCACCTTCCTCACTGCTTCCACCTCCGGTCACTTCGTGAACTTGTCGATCGCCACGTACAAGTACTCGAAGCCCCTGACAGCTCGGGGAAAGGGGCCGAGGATGTCGAGCCCCCAGACCGAAAATGGCTAGGATAAAGGGATTGTTTGGAGAGCTTGAGCTGGTTGGTGTATCTGCTTGGAGTGGAACTGGCACGCTTCACACTTGGTTACTTGTGCAGTTGCATCCTGGAGGGCTGTCGGCCAGAAGAAACCTTGCCGGAAAGCTTTGCCGGCAAGTGCTCTTGCGCCAATGTGGTGACCACATATGCCTCCATGTATCTCCGCCAACAGCTCCTGTCCATCTTCCCGGGAAATGCACTTCAATTTCACTCCGTTGAATCTTCTTCTGTACAGTATGTCATCAGCAAAATGGTACATACTTGATTGCCGGGCTACTTTCTCTGCTTCTTCTTGCTCTTCGGGAAGTTCTCCTGTCTGAAGGAAATGGACGATCTGATGTGCCCATGCCGGAGCTTGTGGCTCAACGACAAGGACTAAAGGCGCAAATGCTACTGCGGGAACATCCGCTTCTACGGCAAGGATCTGTGATTCAGCCGGAGCGTGATGTTCCCCGGCAAGTGTGTCGGGACACAGCTTGTCGGGAGCGTCTGCTTCAACGAAACAAACCCTAGGGCTTGTCGGAGCAGACTGCTCCTCAGCACTCTTTGTGTTGATCCTGGGGACCTTCTTGACGGCGGCTTCGGGGAGCTCTGCCGGAAAGTAGTCGCCAGTAACCAACTTCCTCTTCTTGCTCTGTCCAGTTTGGTGGTGTTATAGATGGTTGAGTCAGCTTGAGCACAAAAATTCCTGGTTCCATGGGTAACTTGAGTGCGGCGCACTTTGGCAGGCCGTCTGCAATGTCATTTTGAGCTCTTGGAACATGTTCCATTTGCAGGCCGTCAAAATGCTCTTCCAACTTCCTCACTTCATCAATGTATGCTTCCATCAATGGACTCTGATAATCTTTGTTAACTTGACAGACGACAAGCTGCGAGTCACCCCTGACAATAAGCTTCTTGATCCCAAGGTCCGCGGCGATCCTGAGTCCGACAAGCAAGCCTTCATACTCTGCAGTATTGTTTGTTGCTTGCTCCTTGGGAAAGTGCATCTGGACCACGTACTTGAGGTGCTCTCCGGTGAGTGCGACAAGTAGTACGCCCGCACCGGCGCCTTGCAGCGAGAAGGCACCGTCAAAGTACATGATCCATTCTTTGCTCGCTTCCTTGACGGGGATGCTCCTCTCCGGGGTTTCTTCATCAGGTGTCGGCGTCCATTCTGCTATGAATTCCGCCAATGCTCGGCTCTGGATAGTTGAGGTGCTCTCAAACTTGAGGCCAAAGCTTGACAATTCCAGCGCCCACTCGACAATCCTGCCTGTTGCTTCTGGATTCTGCAATATCCTCTTCAACGGAAAGCGAGTGACCACTGTGATCTCATGTCCTTGAAAGTAATGACGCGGCTTCCTCGAGGCCATGAGAAGGCCGAAAAGCAACTTCTGCACACCAGAGTACCTTGATCTAGCCCCCTGCAGAAGGGAACTGACAAAGTAAACTAGGCGCTGCACCATCTTCTTCTGTTTCTCTTCTTGTGGCTGCGCAGATCCATTCTTGTCGGGACCAGAGCTTGTCGGGGAAGCCCCCTGCTTGTCGCTGGATTCGCTTGCCGTGGTCGCTGGCTCATCATCCGCTTCCCTCTCCGCTACTAACGCAGCACTAACCACTTGATTGGTTGCCGCCAGATATAGCAACAACTTCTCTTGTGGCTTAGGTGCGACAAGTATTGGAGTGGAGGATAGGTACCTCTTCAAGTCCTGCAGCGCAGCCTCCGCTTCTGGAGTCCATTTCATTGGACCTGCCTTTTTCAAAATTTTGAAAAATGGCAGGGCGTGCTCAGCAGACTTAGAGATGAACCTACTGAGAGCAGCAACGCAGCCGGCAAGCCTTCGTACGTCCTTGACGCGCTTCGGTGCTTCGATCTGCTCAATGGCCTTGATCTTGTCGGGATTGGCTTCAATCCCCCTCTGGGACACAAAAAACCCGAGAAGCTTGCCGGAAGGAACTCCAAACACGCACTTCTCGGGGTTCAACTTGAGATTGATCTTGCGCAGATTTGCAAAAGTCTCGTCCAAATCTTGGATCAGAGTTTCTTTGTCCTTGCTCTTGACCACTATGTCATCCATGTAAGCTTCTACATTTCTGTGCAGCTGTGGCTCAAAAGCATGACTAACTACCCTTGCAAATGTTGAACTAGCATTCTTTAGTCTGAAAGGCATCCGTACAAAGCAGTACGTGCCACATGGAGTAATGAATGTGGTTTTTTCTTCATCCTCTTCTGCCATGAAGATCTGATGATATCCTGAGTATGCATCAAGGAATGAAAGCAGATCACATCCTGCCGTGGAGTCGACAATCTGGTCAATGCGCGGCAAGGGAAATGGATCCTTGGGACAAGCTTTATTAACATCAGTGAAGTCAATACAAAGCCTCCACTTCCCGTTTGCTTTGCGCATGACTACTGGATTGGCTAACCACGTTGGATGGAGTACTCCTCGGACCAGGCCTGCTGCTTCCAACTTCTTGATCTCCTCTGCAATGAACTCTTGGCGTTCTACTGCTTGTTTTCTGACTCTCTGCTTGACGGGCCGCACGCGAGGGCAGACGGCAAGGTGGTGCTCAATTACTTTCCTGGGAACACTGGGGATGTTAGATGGTTGCCATGCAAACACATCGACATTCTTGGTCTCTAATGGTGAAGGTACCACCAGTGCCGTCCTCCTTGGCGGCCACTTTCTTGGTCTCTGGTGAAGCTGTCTTTGCCTTCTTGCACTTGCCGGTGGAGCTCGATGGTGCGTCCTCGACGGTAGCGCAGCACTCCGAAGAGGTGCGCTTGCCGGAGTGGGCATCAGAGCTACTCTTGCCAGACTTGGTCTTCTTCTTCCCCCCGGGAGCTTCAGCGGGAAGTGGTTTGCGTTCTGCTGCGGCTGCTGCTTCCCGGTAGATCTTGTCGGTACAGATAAGTGCATCTTTCTTGTCGCCATGGACAGAAATGACACTTATCGGACCGGGCATCTTGAGCACGTTGTAGGCATAGTGAGAGGCTGCCATGAACTTGGCAAGCGCCGAACGGCCAAGTATCCCATTGTAGGGCAATGGGAAATCAGCAACGTGAAATGTGACTCTCTCTGTCCTGAAATTCAGCTCGCTGCCAAACGTCACTGGCAGCGTGATCTTCCCCTTTGGCTTGCTCCTTCCCGGGTTGATTCCTTGGAAAGTACCAGTCTCTTCGAGCTCGCTGTCGGGGATCTGGAGCTTCTTGAGCACTGCGGAGGAGATCAGGTTTAGGCCGGCCCCGCCGTCAACCAGCATCTTCGTGACCTTGAGGTTGCGGATTGTTGGCGAAACCAACTTCGGCAAGCACCCGACCGCAGTTATGCAATCAGGGTGATCCTCAACGTCGAAGATGATGGGCGTGCTGGACCACTTCTGATGAGGACATCAATACCATTGTTACACCCACAGCCCCTACTGCTACATATACGGGACCAATTACTAGAGCTCGCGCACGCCAATTAAATTATCAGGTACTTTCGTTTCTTGGTAATGATTCTAATGTTCATGAGAATATGATGCTGCCTAAATTGGATACATTTGTTTTGCTTACAAATGAAGAGCCTAGCTTGGAGAAGGATGAACATTGGAGCAAGAACAAGCATGGAGATGATGCCATGCACAAGGGGAACAAGAACGGAGTTACAAGTGATGATTTCAGGACTTTGAAGCCTTGGACGAAATATAAAAGATGCCACTTCATAAGTTTCGTCCCGAGGCTATTATAGGTGCGGCATCACCTTTTTATTGGGCCAGGCCCATGTAATTTCGAAATACATAAGTATGGGCTATTTTTAGAGTCCGTATGTGTGGGGAAACAAGAGATAGGGTTAATTTCGGACCCCTCCACCAAGGGCCACGAAATTCCCCCTCTCTTCCTCCATATATACAGCCCTTAGGGCACCGTTTAGACTTTGGGTTTTGTTTAGATTAAAAGTTCGCCATAGCTGCAACTTCGCGTACTTCGTTTGTGTTCAACGACCATGCAAAGGCGTCACAGAACCCCACCTTGATCAATAAAGCTTTCATCTTATATTCGCAATATCCAGATTGCAATCTTAGTTTCTTGCTTGTTCTTCGTTTGCTCGCAGGAAACAGACGCTCGTGGTCAGGTTGATCGTGCTCCGGCGTGGTCAATAACCTCTCGGAGTTGGTTTAGCGATTGCTAAGGCGCGACGTCCTCGCACGTTCGTAGTCGGATCGTCAAAGTCGACTTCCACCAAAGCGATATCCATCATCTCATCGAAAGACGGGACACCTTTGCCTCTATCAACTTCAGGGGCTTGCGCGACTCAACGGACGGTTCTGCTGCGTTCACTTCCCGCACCCACTGTTTGAGTTGGCGGTGTGAGGTGTGCAGAGAAGCACCGCCGTCGATGCACAAAACCTCTGTTGCCTTCTGGAACTCCTGCTCGTCAGTCTCATCCTCATCCATCTCATGATCTTCATCTTCGTCTTCGTCTTTGTCGCGTCCGCGGGGAGGCCTATCTCCTTGGCGCTGCTCGGCCTTGCCGCGGCGCCCTCCCCGGGCGGGACGCTTCTTGCCGGATCCTCCGCCACCTTCCTAGGCCTTCTCCTTGTCGCGGCGCTCGTATTCAGCTTTCTGCAGCTCGTAGAGCTGCTCAACCTTCTTGCAGGCCTGGAGGTCATGGCCCTTGGTGCGATGGATCTTGTAGTACTGCTTGCCGGAGCCGTCCTGCTTGTCGGCGACCACCACTGCCTCGCCGGAATCACCAGCTTTGGTCTTCTCAGCGCCACCTCCGTTGTCGGACTGCTCGACAACTAGCACATCCTTAGCTTTTCTTTTTCTGTTATTCCGCCTCCGGTTCTTCTTTGCCGGAGGGGCATCCTCACTGTCAGATCCTTCTGCTCCTGCGTTCTCTCCGGGGAGTTTCCTCCCCTCTTCATCTCGCGCACACTTGTCGCCCAGAGCATATAGCTCACTGACATCTCTGATTTTGCACATCGCCATCTCCTCCCTCATCCTGCGGTTACGCATGTTCTGATGGAACACGCTGATAACCGCGGCAGGGTGGACGTCTGGGATGTTGCGCTGCACCTGGCTGAATCTCTGTATGTACTTGCGCAGGGGTTCTCCTTCCTTCTGGGCGAGCAGATGAAGGTTGCTCTCCTGGCCATGGGGTTTGTGGCCGCCTGTGAAGGCGCCGACAAACTGATGGCACAGGTCCGCCCACGAAGAGATGGAGTTGTCCGGCAAGTGCATGAGCCAAGATCTGACGTTGGGCTTGAGCACCAGCGGGAAGTAGTTGGCGAGGATCTTCTCGTCGCGCCCCCCGGCAGCCTGCACCGCGATGGTGTAGACGCTAAGGAACTCTGACGGATGTATCCTGCCATCGTACTTCTCGGGCACGTCTAGCTTGAAGTTCTTGGTACTGGGCCACTGGACCTGCCGCAGCTCACGGGTGAACGCAGGGCAACCTACCGCGTACGGCAAGTCGCCTGGTTCCCCTGGCGCATGCATATCAACAGTGGGCCCAGCGCGCTGGTCTGACTGACGTCGCGCTTCTCTTTGACGCTCGATGCGAGTACGAGCGTCTTCGTGTCGTCCTTCTTGGAGAACTTGGCGTTGATCGCGGCGAGCTCGCGGGTCCGACGACGCGGTGGAGTCGGTGTCGAGGTTGGCCCGGCGAGTCGGCGATCTTGGCCTTCAGGGCGGGGAGTGCACGGTGGTGGCACCCCCAGCAGTCTTGTCGGTGTCGGCTTGCGCCTGGGCGTCTTGCCGGGGCTTCGATGTGCTCGGTTGTCGGGGCTTGTCGCCGTTGGCGAAGCCGATGAGGTTCTGAATAGTGGCTCTCCAGTCGTCGATCTTGTCTGGCGCTGGAGGATAATCTAGAAGCAGCTGGGCTCGGGCCAGCGCTTCCTCTGGAGTCTTGGGTGGCGGTGGCGAACGACGCGAGGTGCGGGATACGCTCAAACTTCTAACAGTGTTAGAAGGAGCGACATCTCGTCCAGGCGACCATACTGCGCTCGTGCCAGCGTGTTGACGCGCATGTTGGCCTTGAGCGTCCCGCGACCCACCAGCTTGGCCTAGTTCCAATGCGAGTACGATGCTAGGAGCACCATGGTGTTGTCGATCCTGCACCTCCTGGGAGGGGGTGCGGTGGATGTACAGACGCTGAAGCTTGCGGGGCCTTGTCTTTGGACCTGGTGACGACGTGAGTCCCCCCGTCGGCGCCCGCTCCTCCGCCGGCGTCCACCCCACCGCCTGTTTGCTCCGGTGGCGGTAGGATAGTCGCAGACGGAGCAGCCACCTCCGAAGTCTTCTTCTTTGGTGGCATGTCGATGAAGATGTTGATGTAGCGCGCGCAGACGCCGGATCAGATACGCACGACCTCGACGCCCCCCTACCTGGCGCGCCAAAGATGTCGTGGGAAACGAACACCTATGGGGCAGGGCCCCTTTTCGGTCCGGCAAGGGAGCGGAGGGCGCACGAAGAGCAGATCGAGGCGAAGCACGCGAGGGATTTTACCCAGCTTCGGAGCTCTCCGGAGAGATAAAACTCCTACTGCTGCTTTGTGTTTCTATTCTGTTCTTGCTTGAAAGCGTGGGTGTGTTGTAGTTTCGAATGAGTCGAACCCCTTCCACGTGCGCATGGGCCTCCTTTTTATAGTCTAAAGGGGTCACCGACAGGTGGCAGCATAGAGAGAGGGGTAGAAAAGTAAAAACGGGGGTTGGTACAACCGCTATCAACAGTGCCCCCTACCTAACTCTGACGGCAGGGGACAAGGGCATTTAATGCCCGTCCGGTCGCCCAAACAGTGCAAGAAACGACCGTTAAGAGCGCCACCGATCGCCACGATGGCCTTCTAGTCATCTTCATTTGCCACCTCGCACCGCTTGGCTGCACAGCTACCCGCCATGGGCACCAGGAGCGATCCTGCGGCGACACGTCGTCGGATGTGCTGGAGCGTGGGTGCAGAGTGGTGGCTTCGCCGCGGCAAGCGCCTTGCCGCGGTCGCTGTCTTGTCGTACCCGCAAACTTGTCGCTCGCCGGGTCTTGCCGGGACGCGCGGTGCGTCACGGCAAGTCTCTTGAAGTGCCTTGGTTGGCCTATCCGGCAAGCTCCTCTTGCCGGGGTCTTGTCCTTCCCGGCAAGCTCCTCTTGCCGGGGTTCTGTCTTCTCAGTTAACACTTTGTTCTTGAATGGCAGTAATAGGAATAATGAAGGATCTTGGTGGACGTCCGGCAAGCCTTGCCGCGGGACGCTGCGACCGCCCGTGCACAAGTTCGGGGTACTAAGGTACCCCTACTTTAGTACACCGACAGTGAGTAGCAACATCACGTGGAGAATATTGACAACATCCAAAACAATGCATATTTGGGACAATGTGATCATGGCATGACATAGTAGATGAATTGCACAAATCATGTAAAGGAAGCATGGCAATATCATCACATGAAAAACAAAAGCCAATGACCATCATCTCGTCATCTATGCCATAAGTGCAAATGGGATTGATTTTAATGGGGCATGCCTAGTTACTATGTTGAGATTGAAATGATGCAATATGGGAGATCTCACTCATAGCATATGACAAGTTCAATGGGTTGTCAAACATAATGTGACCAATAGAATTTTCACATGATATCCTATGGAGCATAGCATCACAACTAGGCAACTCAACATGCTCATCATCATATTCATCATAAATAGGTAAGTCAAGGCATGAAGAAGTCTCACTAGCATCAAGCATGGGAATGGGTGGGTCAACATCTTGGGAGCAATCGATGTCAAGAGAGTCCACTAGTGGGAGAAGAGAAGCACCATCACCTATGTTACCTTTGGAGCGTCGCTCATGTGTTGTAGGTGAGGTGTCGAAGATCCACTCGTTGTCATCTTCGTTTTGATGGAACCATGTGGGGGGTGCATCCTTGTCCACCATGGCCATCGTCATCTCAAATGGAGGGATGGACTCATCGAGGGTAGGTATGTCCTCATGTAGGAGACCTAGAACCAAAGAAGAAGACACACTAGGAGTAGAGTTTAAGTCGTTAGAAATCAAAGTGGCCTCACATGCCGTGTCAACTACCTCACTCGCTAAGTGTTGTGGCTCACTCACTCCCTCAAGGATTCTCTCACTCATATGGTTGGTGGAGTCACTCAAATGGCGGTCAACCTCACATAGGATGTGTGGCATGCTCTCATGTGTGGGGATAGTGGTGGTCACACTCATCCTCTCATATGAAATGCTCTCAATGTCACATATGGTGGAGTCACTCATGTCACTCATGTGGTGGTGGCTCTCCACACATGGCACTTGGGGCATCTCGACATCTGTGGGTGTCGGAGAGATGTAGGTGCAAATGTCTCCATGCTCAACTCCTATCGCCGTGGTCGAAGGGGATCGCCCTTGCTCGACCTTCTTGTCACCGTCTTGGTGTTGGAGGCCCATTGATGTGGCACCTCGTAGCTCGTCTCCATGACCGAAGGGAATTTCCCATGCTCGGCCATCTTCCTTGAGGGGCTTCCGAAGATGGAAGTGTCACCCTCGCTCATAGGTAGTCACCTTGGACTTGATGAAGTCGATGTAGGCGTACACGTGGGACGTAGGCGAAGATGCCATGCGTCCAAAGGCGAAGATGCCTTGATAGCACTTGGCGAACATGCCAAAGTGGTTGTTGTAGCCGTAGTGCCGTCTTGGTGGTGGTGGTCTCGCAGTCTTCTTTTGTGCTCCTGAAGCTTGGACTTGGCGCGAAGTAGGGCTTGTTGGGACTTGTGCATTTGCGCTTGTGGAGCATCTTCATGATGACGATGTCGTTGTCGTGCTTGAGCTCGATGGCGTTCGTCGTCGTCGTGCACATGATGCTTGGAGGTGACTTTCCCTTCATGACGACGTGGATCACGAACATGATGGTTGCCGCCATGTAGATGTGAATGTGGACGACTTGCGCTTGCATCGCTTGGGCGCTCCGAAGATGATTGACTTGGTCGCCACCGCCTTGAAAATGATGAAGGGGAAGAAGACTTGATCAAGGCTCTAATCTCCTCCATCCTTGCATCTTGCTCCTCTTTATGTGCAGAAAGCTTCTTGTCGATGTAGTCCCTTTTCCTTGCTTCGGAGTGATGAATGTCGATGGAGATGTTCTCGATGCGCTCTCTCAATCTTGATTGTGCGCCTTGCATTTGTCGTTGTAGATCGAAGATGGACGCTTTGTTGATGTAGTTGTTAACGCCGTCGTTGCTGTCATAGATCGAAGATGAAATGCCTTGCCTATCCATCACAAGACTCGAGCAAATATGAGTGGGAGAAAGACAAGAACTTATACCAATGTACCTTGACCGATGTTGACAATGAATCGAGTTCACTCAAATGCGGACAATGAAATAGCACTATTGGTACCAATCCTTTGTCGGTTCTCACACCTACACAAGTAAAGCTTATGGAGGAGCTCGGTGAGGATAGTGGCACAAAAAATTAATGCAAATTGTTCGCACGAGTCAATAATGTTGAAAGAGATTCACAAATTCACAAGCAAAACAAATAGACCAATAGCAATGAATGGCACACGGAAACACACACATGGATAGATAAATGGGGTCGTGCAACCAAGGAATGAGCACAAAATGTGGAATCCACGGAAAACGCTCGTGTTGCACAACTCAAGAGAGACGCTAGCACGATTGCTCAATAGGCGGATATGACACTTGTGCACAACCTATAAGATGCAAAATGAAGCAACTACTATCCCAAGTATGCTATTATGTATGGTTCCTGGTGTTTCTCTCAAGATGATCCAAGATGATCGGATATGACAATCTTATATGCAATGTGGTATGATGCTATGGCACTTGCTTACAAGCTCTTTGCTCTTTCTCTTTTGCTTAAAAGCTTTATTTCTTTTTTTTCTATGCCCACTTTTGCACAATGCACAAACCAAGATAGCAATTGTGTATATGCGGGAACAAACTTGTGACACAAGATATGATAGCAATATATGCACCACGATGATATGGTATGTATGCTATGGGAAGTATGATCACTAATGTGCACAAGTAATGTTGCCGGCAATACTCAAATGGCTAGTCTCGATAGGCAAGCAACGCAAAAGTAAGGCTAGGGGTTAACAATGCAATGGCAAGGGGAATATACAATGGAGGGATACCACGATACCAAGATGATATGGAGGTTACCATCCTTGGCGATGATGAGTGGTGATGTTCTTGATGTAGAAACCCAGATGATGGAGTCTCGTCCCTAAGTAGCCGAAACAACTTAGGAAACGGAAAAACCGCGAACTCAAAATCTCAAACGCCAAATGTCAAAATGGTGGTAGCGAAAGCGGTGGAGGTGTTGCACTAGGCAATGCGGAAGTGGAATGATGGGCTATACACGAGTCGGAGTTGAAGTTGCCAAACACCTTAGGAGACACAAGCCACAACTCAAACAAAATTGGGTTAAGTTGGGGTGGAAATGTATGGTGGGCACGTCTATGTGGAAGTGGTGGTGGTGGTTGATGAAGAAGCAATTGTCCCTCAGTAGCCGAAACATCTTAAGGGACGCGAATCACTACTCAAGCAACCACTAATGCTATGGGGAACAAAATGGGTTAGGTTGCGGAAGTGGTGGTGGTAATGCGGATGATGTGGTGGAAGCCCTAGGCAAAGATGCCAAAATTTCGAAAATTTTATGGTGTCAAATGGTGTTGGTGGTATTTTTGTGGGATGGGGGATGTCAATAGCTTCAAAATTAGCTAAAGAACGTCAAAAACGGACTCCGGATGAGTTAGTTATGACAAAAACAAAATTTCAGCCGAGTCAGTGTCAGGGTTAACCGGACATCCGGGAGGAGGTCCAGCTCATCCGGGCTATGTCCGGATGATCCGGGAGTACATCCGGATGATCCGGGTCCATCAGCTCCGGTTCAGGAATTCGGGCGCGTGGGTTATCCGGATGTCCGGGAGAGGGTCCAGCTGATCCGGGAGGTTTCCGGATGATCCGGGAGAAGGTCCGGATGATCCGGGCAGGTCAAACTGCTCGGGATTTCCTCTCGGCGATGAATTTTTGGGCGGAATTTGGGGATTTTGGGGTCAAAATTGACGAGATTTTGTGGATGGAAGGTGGGGAAACTTGGGGAAAAGCATGGGGTAGGGGCTCCAAAAACGTGATCAACGTGGCTCATGATACCAAGATGATGTAGGGCGGAACCCTAGGGGCCGATCTTTCACGTTTGGAGAGGATCCTACGGGGGAAACACGAAGAACGCGCGGAAGAACACGAGGAAATCACGGGGAGAAATAAGAGAATCTCTCAACCGACAAGTATCGATCACACAAGGGCTAGATCACCGAACACATAAGGTAGCACAAGATTCAAAATCAACAAAGGAAAGATACACGAGTAGCTGTTCTTCTCCGTGAGGAGGTCTTGATGGTCTTCCCTAAAAGGGGTCTTGAATCCACTTGGGGGATCTTCTCCGAAGAGGTCGTGAGCTCCAAGGAGAAGTAACCAAGTGGATGAGCAAGGCTCTCACACAAAATATGAGCTAAACCAATGCTAACCCTCAAAATGGGGAGGAGGAGGTCTATTTATAGTGCTAAGCCACGAAGGGGTAAGTGAGGGGCTAAGGGGTACACGGGCTTCGGCCCAAGTCACGCACGCAGGCGGGGTCCGGATGATCCGGATGGTGGCCCGGATGATCCGGGTGTCGGGGGTGCGGATGATCTGGGTGACCGTCCGGATGATCCGGCTTCGTCGAGCAGCTTCGGGTGTCTTCGGGCACGTTAGCCGGATCGTCCGGGTGGTCGTCCGGATCGTCCGGGCTCGGTCCGGATCGTCCGGTTGGGTGTCTGGATGATCCGGGCAAGTCCTGTCTTGCTCCATTCTTCTTCTTCCTTTCTTCCGTCTTCTCTTCCATGCTTGGCCTTGGTCCTTGGATTCTCCATGGTCATCTTGGTTGTACCTGAGTGTATGCAAGGTCATATGCATGAGGTAGCAGCCATATCTCACATGCGGAAAGTGACGGTTCGAAGAGGAGTGAATTCACCTTGTGTCCAATGGCGTATGTTTGAGGTCTCGTCATATGTCCTCTTGGGGCTTCGAGAGTAGTCGGAGTGTACATGGGGATGAACGTGGGATGCTCCGCATCAAGTTTGACTTCGTCTTTTTGATCCGCTCTTAGATTTCTCAAAGAGCTATCTCTTCTACTTGGTCTCGTCTTAGATGTTGTAACCTTGCTCTTGTGCCTGTGTGCAGTCAGGGCAACACACATGGGGATTGTTGCACCGACAGGTGGTGCACCTATGAGAGGCGCGGCTAGGGAGAACAACGAAGAGCCAACCCCCTCGTGCCTTCCCCATAAAAGGTAACTGCGAAGAGGCACTGCTCATTTGCCCTTGTTCTCCCCCGCTCCATCTTCTTCTCCCTAGCAGAACCGTTTCTGCCGCCATCGCCCTCTTATTGCTTGTATCTGTGTTGGTATTTCCCTAAAAAGGAGAGGATGATGCAACACAACAACGGTAAGTATTTCCCACAGTTATGAAACCAAGGTTATGAATCCAGTAGGAGAACAAAGCGACACTATGTAAACAGTACCTGCATACAAATAACAAATACTTTCAACCCAACACGCAAGAGGGGCTGTCAATCCCTCCTCAGTATTGAGATAGATTAAATTGTATGAGATTTGATAAATAGATCTGACAAAAACACAAAATAAGATAAATAAACAAAAAGTGCAACAAGGTATTTTTGGGTTTTTGGAATAATAGATCTAAAAATAATATCAGAGGAAATAGACATGGGGGTTGTAGATTTCACTAGTGGCTTCTCTCAAGAAAATAGCATACGGTGGGTAAACAGATTACTGTTGGGCAATTGATAGAAGAGCAAATAATTCTGATGATATCCAAGGCAATGATCATCTATATAGGCATCAAGTCCAAGATTAGTAGACCGACTCCTACCTACATCTACTACTATTACTCCACACATCGACAACTATCAAGTATACATCTAGTGTATTGAGTTCATGAAAAAATGGAGTAATGCAATAACAACGTGATGAGGACATCAGTACCATTGTTACACCCACAGTCCCTACTGCTACATATACTGGACCAATTACTAGAGCTCGCGCACGCTAACTAAATTGGCAGGTACTTTCGCTTCTTGGTGATAGAGGCAAAGGTGTCCCGTCTTTCGATGAGATGATGGATTTCGCTTTGGTGGAAGTCGACTTTGACGATCCGACTACGAACGTGCGAGGACGTCGCGCCTTAGCAATCGCTAAACCAACTCCGAGAGGTTATTGACCACGCCGGAGCACGATCAACCTGACCACGAGGGTCTGTTTCCTGCGAGCAAACGAAGAACAAGCAAGAAACTGAGATTGCAATCTGGATATTGCGAATATAAGATGAAAGCTTTATTGATCAAGGTGGGGTTCTGTGACGCCTTTGTCTGGTCGTTGAACACAAACGAAGTACGCGAAGTTGCAGCTATGGCGAACTTTTAATCTAAACAAAACCCAAAGTCTAAACGGTGCCCTAAGGGCTGTATATATGGAGGAAGAGAGGGGGAATTTCGTGGCCCTTGGTGGAGGGGTCCGAAATCAACCCTATCTCTTGTTTCCCCACACATACGGACTCTAAAAATAGCCTATACTTATGTATTTCGAAATTACATGGGCCTGGCCCAATAAAAAGGTGACGCAGCACCTATAATAGCCTCGGGACGAAATTTATTAAGTGGCATCTTGTATATTTCGTCCAAGGCTTCATGCACCCATTATGGTGGCTTCAAAGTCCTGAAATCATCACTTGTAACTCCGTTCTTGTTCCCCTTGCGCATGGCATCATCTCCATGCTTGTTCTTGCTCCAATGTTCATCCTTCTCCAAGCTAGGCCCTTCATTTGTAAGCAAAACAAATGTATCCAATTTAGGCAGCATCATATTCTCATGAACATTAGAATCATTACCAAGAAACGAAAGTACCTGATAATTTAATTGGCGTGCGCGAGCTCTAGTAATTGGTCCCGTATATGTAGCAGTAGGGGTTGTGGGTGTAACAATGTTATTGATGTCCTCATCATCCACCCCTTCTTGAAATGAAGTCGTCCTCGGCGGAAGCTCATCTTCCTCACCCAAATAAGGCTTCAAATCTGCAATGTTAAAAGTGGGACTAACCCCAAAATCTGCAGGCAGCTCAAGTTTATATGCGTTATCATTTATTTTCTCTAACACCTTAAAGGGACCATCAGCACGTGGCATTAGCTTTGATTTGCGCAAATCAGGAAATCTATCCTTACGCAAATGTAACCAAACAAGATCTCCAGGTGCAAACACAACATGTTTTCTACCCTTATCTCCAGCAAGTTTATATTTAGCATTCATACGCTCAATGTTTTCCTTAGTTAACTCATGCATTTTTAAAATCAATTCAGCACGTTGTTTAGCATCAAAATTAACCTTCTCCGAAGATGGAAGAGGCAACAAATCAATAGGTGCACGAGGTAGGAAACCATACACAACTTCAAAAGGGCACATCTTAGTAGTAGAATGCAATGAACGATTATAAGCAAATTCAATATGAGGCAAGCATTCCTCCCAAATTTTCTTATTATTCTTCAAAACAGCCCTAAGCATAGTAGACAATGTTCTATTGACTACTTCAGTTTGTCCATCAGTTTGGGGGTGACAAGTAGTACTAAAAAGCAGTTTAGTCCCCAACTTAGCCCATAAACATCTCCAAAAGTGGCTAAGAAATTTAGTATCACGATCTGAAACAATAGTATTTGGCACACCATGCAAGCGAATAATTTCACGAAAGAACAAATCAGCAACATTAACAGCATCATCGCTTTTATGACATGGTATAAAGTGTGCCATTTTCGAGAATCTATCCACGACAACAAATATGCTATCCCTCCCCTTCTTTGTTCGAGGTAAACCTAAAACAAAGTCCATAGATATATCCTCCCAAGGAACACTAGGTACAGGCAAAGGCATATATAAACCATGAGGATTGAGTCGTGACTTAGCTTTTTGACATGTAGTGCAGCGAGCAATAAAACGCTCAACATCCCGTCTCATCTTTGGCCAAAAGAAATGTGTAGCAAGTACGTCCTCCGTCTTCTTCACGCCAAAGTGTCCCATTAATCCTCCTCCATGCGCCTCCTGCAACAACAAAAGACGAACGGAGCTAGCTGGAATGCATAGCTTGTTAGCACGAAACACAAATCCATCGTTAACGACAAACTTGTTCCACATTCTTCCTTCTTTACAATTCTGCATTACATCTTTAAAATCAGCATCATGCACATATTGATCTTTGATGGTCTCCAAACCAAATATTTTGAAGTCAAGTTGTGAAAGCATAGTATAGCGACGAGACAATGCATCAGCAATAACATTTTCTTTTCCCTTCTTGTGTTTAATGACATAAGGGAAAGTCTCAATAAATTCAACCCATTTAGCATGTCTACGATTCAGTTTAGCTTGACTTTTAATATGTTTCAAAGATTCATGATCAGAATGTATAACAAATTCTTTGGGCCATAAATAATGTTGCCATGTTTCTAAAGTCCGAACAAGAGCATATAATTCTTTATCATAAGTAGAATAATTCAGACTAGGCCCACTCAATTTTTCAGAAAAGTATGCAACAGGTTTGCCATCTTGTAATAACACACCTCCTAATCCAATTCCACTAGCATCACATTCAAGCTCAAAAGTCTTATTAAAATCAGGAAGTTGGAGTAAAGGAGCATGTGTCAACTTATCTTTCAATACCGTGAAGGCTTCTTCCTGTGCGGTACCCCAAATAAAAGGCACATCTTTCTTTGTAAGCTCATTGAGAGGTGCAGCAATGGTGCTGAAGTCTCTCACAAAACGCCTATAGAATCCAGCGAGGCCAAGAAAACTCCTCACTTGTGTGACCGTTTTGGGCTGCGACCAACTCTCAATAGCTTCAATCTTGGCTTTATCAACTTCAATTCCCTGTGGAGTAACAACATAGCCAAGAAAAGATACTCGGTCGGTGCAAAAGGTGCACTTCCCAAGGTTACCAAACAAACGTGCATCACGTAGAGCAATAAAAACAGCATGTAAATGTTCCAAATGGTCTTCCAAAGATTTGCTATAAATCAGTATATCATCAAAATAGACTACCACAAATCGTCCAATGAAAGCACGTAAAACTTCGTTCATTAATCTCATGAAAGTACTAGGTGCATTAGTTAACCCAAAAGGCATGACTAACCACTCATATAAACCAAACTTAGTTTTAAATGCTGTTTTCCATTCATCACCCAATTTCATACGAATTTGATGGTATCCACTACGCAAATCAACTTTGGAGAATATTGTAGAGCCACTCAATTCATCAAGCATATCATCTAGCCTAGGAATAGGATGACGATAACGAATAGTAATATTATTAATGCCTCTACAATCAACACACATACGTGACGTACCATCCTTTTTAGGCACTAGTATAATAGGAACAGCACAAGGACTAAGAGATTCGCGTATATAACCTTTGTCGAGTAGCTCCTGTACTTGACGCATAATCTCCTTCGTCTCCTCTGGATTGGTACGGTATGGTGCACGGTTGGGTAGCGATGCACCGGGAATTAAGTCAATTTGATGCTCAATCCCTCGAATGGGTGGTAATCCCGGTGGCACGTCTTGTGGAAAGATGATAGAGGCGGGGTGTCCCGATCTTTCGATGAGATGATAACTATCGATTTGGTGGAGACGACTTTGACGATCCGACTACAAACGTGCAACGACGTTGTGCCTTAGCAATCGCTAAACTAACTCCGAGAGGTTATTGACCACACCGGAGCACGATCAACCTGACCACGAAGGTCTATTCCTGCAAGCAATCGAAGAACAAGCAAGAATATGATAAAAGCAATCTGAATATCGCGAATATGTATGAAGTATTGATAATGGTGGGGATCCGAAAAGTGGTCTTGGTCTGGTCGTTGGACACAAACGAAGCACACGAAGTTGCAATGGCTAACTTTTAACTGAACAAATCCCAAGGAAAAGCTACTACATGGATCTACTTATATAGGAGCAAGGGGTGGCGGCCAAGGAGGTGGGAGGACGTCCCAAGGCAGCCTAAAACTAAATCTAGGTCGTACAAGGCCAATGGGCCCAAGTGGAGGTGATGTAACACCTTTGGACTTGTAGTTTGACTCGGATTCTGCTGCAGCATCAGATTGTTTCGTCCACAACTCAACGCTCCGGACGAATTTGAAGGTGATTCCAATTGGGTTGGAAATTGCACGAAATCTAGTTTCCAACAAAAAAAGAATCACCCAATTCGGAGTCCGTATGAAAAACTTGTGTGCGTTTTGAGTCAGGTACGTCTGTGCAGTCCGAATCTGAATCCAGAACGTGAGAGACTTGGACTCTATCTTCTCTTGGGCCAAAAGTGACGTGAGAGAACTTTTTGGACAGCAAATAAACATCTCTTTCTTCCTTATCTTCATATGTGGATTGTACAAATGTCCCATACACCTGCAATTAGACAAAACACAAAAGTGTGTGAAGTATTTTTGTTCTGGATAACATAAATAGATTATTGAATAGTTTGCACTAGAAATCACCTGACAAATATGCATATATGCAATATTTTTGGTCATATCCAAGGTAGTCATGTCCTCATCATCCTCCCCTTCTTGAAAATAAAGCCGTCCTCGGCGTTGCTTAATCTGAAATGTGGCTAACAAAAGAGACAAGGTGTACATGTTGTATATGTATATGTCATCCATTTTTACTTCCCTTGATTTTTGCATATATGACACATGAATAGATGAGTAACTTGCATAGTTCATAAAATCTAAAGCCAAAAAATTAGCACAAGAAGCAGAAGGCATGAAAATATTGCAACTCAGTTTGCACATATAAGTGAAGCTCTTATTCATTTCAAAAGATTGACAATGTTCATCATTAAACCATCCCAACATTGGTGAATAAACCTTACTTGCATCAAATTTACATGCTACAACATGCTTAAATAAGCAAACATGCAATAAGTCATTCAACACAGAATCATCACCAAGATTAGAGGTCATATCAAAATGATTAAACATTGGTTCTTTTGCATCAATAGTTAATTCAATGGGTGCACTCAAAATTGTTGGTATTTCAGTTGTTTGATCACATGGCAAAGTCAAATTATCAACGTAGTCCTCTAAAATAGGTGGTGTGATCAAAGTAGTGGGTAGCTCATCAGATGGTGCATTCAAATTGACAAGGCATTCATCATTCTCATGTAGAGATGGAAGATCAGTACCTTTGTCATTACCTCTTATGATCAACTCAGATGATGTAGCCACTCTCGAGGGCGATGTGTCACATGGTGGAGGTGATGTAGTCCTGACAACAACGGATGTGGTTGTCATAGTATGCCTAGTAGTTGAAGGAACAATCATATCAACTCTTGGAATGTGCACCGTGCGCTTGTTCTCCTCGTGGCCAACACATCGTTTTATTTCCTGTTCAGCTTTGCAAGCAAGATAAAACAAATGGTCCATAGGATAACACTCTTCATGAATTAGTATCTCTTGAATATCACGGTTTAATCCTCCCCAAAATCTATCCATAAAATCATCTTCACTTTCTTCTAAAGAGGAATGCAACAAGGTAGTTTGTAAATCATCATAATATTTTGTTACAGTTTCACTACCTTGTTTTAAGTGTTGCAACTTCTTAATCATGTCACGAGTATAATAAGCAGGGACGAAAGTATGTCGCATGGCAAGTTTCAAATCATCCCAAGTAGTAGGTATATAATCAGGGTGTAACCGACAATATTCACTCCACCAAACCAAAGCATAACCAGTGAAAGAACCAACCGCAACCTTAACCTTTTTATGTTCATCGAAATTATGGGAAGCAAATATATTTTTTATGTCGAACTCCCATTCAATATATAAAGCAGGTTTAAAACGACCATTAAATGGTGGTATAGATACATTAACCTGATCATGTGCATTTGGATGTTTGTGCAGCTCTCGTGATGGTTGTGGTATTTGCAAAGGTGGTGGCACGTCTCCCGCGATCGACAAAGCCCATGAATTGACTCTGGATCCTGTCATGATTAGTAGAACAAGAAACAAAACCCAAAAATAATGTTCCTATAACTACTAGGATGTGGTGGTAAAACGCTCACAGTAAAGCAAATATCAATGTCTTACAAGTTCTTACCATGCAGCAGGCGGTGATCGGCAACCAGCGGTGTCAAGTAACTCCGAATATTGAGTAAAGCGATTGCCAGGGGAGCGTACGTATACACGGTGTAGAAATATGTGGAGCTGGGTTGGCTATATATGGTAGCAAAAGATTAGCAATAATTAATTCAAAGATGCAATGTTGAATAAACGCTCAACGACGGTACTGTGCTGGTCCTAGGCTAGACCGGACTAGAGACGCGAGCCTAGAACACTAATGAGGTCACGGCGTAGCACAACTAGCATCAATGAAGGATACTAAGTAGCTCTTGACAGCAAGATATAAGTGAAGATCACAACGGCAGTGAAGATAATGATGAAAAACAACTGCCAAGCAGGATATACAACAACTTTGTCTCCAACTTTCCTCTGAAAAAGCTTGTGCCGATTTTTTTGATTTTTTTTCTCCTTTTTTTCTCTGACTTTTTTTTTTCTCTTTTTTTTCTCTCGTTTTTTTCTCTCGTTTTTTCTCTCTCTTTTTTTCTCCCTCTTTCCAAAACAAACTAGATAAGATGCAGATTGGATCAAGTGAAGATGTGAACGATCTCAACTACTATTATGACAATGAATGGTGGGTAGCACGTGGTGGAAATTGATGGATGGGTGGTGGACAGCGGAAGAGATAATGATGCAGCAGTGGCGTGACTAATGTGAACAGAACTCGAAACTCTAAACGAACTAGACACTAAGACCAGCAACTGACACGACGATGCAACCGATAATTCAACTATGCAAGCAATGAATAGAAAATTGCAAAGGCTCAGACTGGCTTGGATAAAGGATGAACAGATCTAACTTTTTTTTGTGGCTTTATCATGGACTGTAGGTATGAATGACAGATGCGATCTAAACTATGAAAAACTGTAAAATCTCACCGAGCAACCTGAAAACTGATACCACTTGATAGAGGCGGGGTGTCCCGATCTTTCGATGAGATGATAACTATCGATTTGGTGGAGACGACTTTGACGATCCGACTACAAACGTGCAACGACGTTGTGCCTTAGCAATCGCTAAACTAACTCCGAGAGGTTATTGACCACACCGGAGCACGATCAACCTGACCACGAAGGTCTATTCCTGCAAGCAATCGAAGAACAAGCAAGAATATGATAAAAGCAATCTGAATATCGCGAATATGTATGAAGTATTGATAATGGTGGGGATCCGAAAAGTGGTCTTGGTCTGGTCGTTGGACACAAACGAAGCACACGAAGTTGCAATGGCTAACTTTTAACTGAACAAATCCCAAGGAAAAGCTACTACATGGATCTACTTATATAGGAGCAAGGGGTGGCGGCCAAGGAGGTGGGAGGACGTCCCAAGGCAGCCTAAAACTAAATCTAGGTCGTACAAGGCCAATGGGCCCAAGTGGAGGTGATGTAACACCTTTGGACTTGTAGTTTGACTCGGATTCTGCTGCAGCATCAGATTGTTTCGTCCACAACTCAACGCTCCGGACGAATTTGAAGGTGATTCCAATTGGGTTGGAAATTGCACGAAATCTAGTTTCCAACAAAAAAAGAATCACCCAATTCGGAGTCCGTATGAAAAACTTGTGTGCGTTTTGAGTCAGGTACGTCTGTGCAGTCCGAATCTGAATCCAGAACGTGAGAGACTTGGACTCTATCTTCTCTTGGGCCAAAAGTGACGTGAGAGAACTTTTTGGACAGCAAATAAACATCTCTTTCTTCCTTATCTTCATATGTGGATTGTACAAATGTCCCATACACCTGCAATTAGACAAAACACAAAAGTGTGTGAAGTATTTTTGTTCTGGATAACATAAATAGATTATTGAATAGTTTGCACTAGAAATCACCTGACAAATATGCATATATGCAATATTTTTGGTCATATCCAAGGTAGTCATGTCCTCATCAAAAGACGTCAGCGAACTCCTGCATAATGTTAGTGACAGCAGGGGGCAAAGAGGAAGGCACGTCCTCGAATGAAAATAATGCCTCTTTGCACACAAAAGCATAGCAAACAGATTTGCTGAAATCTAGCTCATCAATATCAGATTTGGTGGCAAATAAACATGCACTTTTCAATTTAATTTCAGAAGCAACACTAGATGGTTTATTATTAGGTTTCATTTGTTGCTCAAATTCTTTTGCCACAATCTGATTTTCACTCTTATTCTTCTCCTGTTTTGCTTTATTAGCTCTATTAATATCATCTTTCAAAATAGAATCAGGAGTCATAGGAAGCAAAGTAATATTTTTATCCTTATGAACAAGAGTATAATGATTGTTTCTACCATGGTGTACAGCATTTTTATCAAATTGCCATGGTCTACCAAGTAATAAGGAACATGCTTGTTGTTGTAGAGATACATAATCAGCATATGTAGAGATACTAAAATGCACACGAACAGTACATGTTACCTTAACCTTGCCGCTGTTGTTGAACCATTGGATGTAGTAAGGATGTGGATGTGGTCTTGTGGTGAGAGAAAGCTTCTCCACCATCTCCATGCTAGCCAAGTTGTTGCAGCTACCTCCGTCTATGATGACGCGCACAGAACGTTCCTTCACAACTCCCTTGGTATGGAACAAATTGTGCCTCTGATTTTGCTCAGCTTGTGTGACCTGCACACTCAAAACACGTTGAGCAACTAAACATTCATACCTGTCAGCGTCTTCAGGAGCCATGTATTGCGTCTCATGATCAGAATCATCTCCACCATGTTCTTCATGTGTAATAAGAGCCAAAGTCTCCTCATCATAGTCACTAGCGGACTCATATCCACCATCCTCAGTAGCAATCATCACACGCTGAGATTTGCATTCTCTCGCAAAATGTCCTCTTCCCTTACAACGACGACAAATAATATCACTTGTGTGCCCTGTTGACGCCATGGAAGAAGAAGAGCTCTGTGCAGGCCTGGCAGGTGTGCTCTTGGCAGATAGTGGTGGTTGTGCCTGCTTTCTTGTATCACGGTTGGAGGTGGCACCTGAAGGAGGTGATGGTGCAGTGGAAGTAGATGATGCACGTGGTGTCCATGATGAAGGTCGACCTGCAGAAAAGTTAGTGCGCGCCAATGCCTGTCGATCCTGCACTTCACGTTCAGCTTTACAAGCAAGATGGAATAAACGAGTGATATTATTATAATCCTTATAGTCTAGAATGGTCTGAATATCTCTATTTAATCCACCCAGAAAACGTGCAAGCATAGCTTCATTCTCCTCAACAATACCACATCTAATCAAGCCAGTTTGTAATTCCTAATAATATTCTTCTACAGAATTTTTTCCTTGTCTTAAGCGCTGCAATTTTTGAAGTAATTCACGTTGATAATATGGTGGAACCCAACGAGTACGCGTAGCAGTTTTCAAAGCAGCCCAAGTAGCTGGAACAGGATATAATCTACAATGTTCAGACCACCAAACACATGCAAAGCTAGAGAAAGCACAAACAGCAGCAGGAACACGTCTCTCCCCAGGATATTGTAAACATGTAAATCGTTGTTCAGTTCTAACTCCCAAGTAAGATATATATCAGGAACATATCTACCCTCAAATGGTGGAATATTCAATTTCAGTTTAGGGAGATGGTCATGATCTCGTACCTGAGGGGGAGCCCTAACATTGCCAGTATTTGCATGTGGACGACCTGGTGGTTGTGGTGCTGGTGGTTGCACGTAGTTCTGATGTTGATCAACCTCATCCTCGTAATCTCCCACATAATCATCCTCCTCGGTACCAGCAGCAGTAGTAGCAGGAGCCAAAGAAGCACCAACAGCAGTAGCAGCGGCACCAGAATTTTGTCCTAGCTCAATAGGAACACGCTGAGCTCGTCCATACTGATTCGGAAGGGGCCGTAGTTGTTGTCGTTGCAGAGGTGCGATAGGTGCAGCCGGCGGTGGTTGTGGAAAACGCTCGAGCAATTCATCAAACTTGCTATCAAGCTTTGTTTCAAATGTCTTCTCAATGCCATCTATCTTCTCCATGGCCTCGTCAAATCAGTTTAGCACATCTTGCACCTGTCCACTCATCAGTTGCTGAAATTTATCATGTAGCTGTTTGTTCGTCAGGTTCTCCCAATCAGTCTCATCGGCTTGTGATCCTACCATGGTTAGCAGCAAATAGAAACACAGAAGAATATGATCCTACAGAGTACTAAGAAGTGGTGGTGGTGTATCACAAACCCGTCAAGCAAATCTCAAATTCTTACCAGTTCTTACCCAGCAGCAGGCGGTGATCGGCAACCGTTGTAGTCAAAACTCTCAAAGCTTGGATAGAGCGATTACCAGGGAGAGTCCAACGCAAGACGTAGATGTATGTGGAGCTGGGAAGGCTTATAATATGGTAGCAAAAAGGGTCAGCAATAATCAATTCAGAGATGCAAAGTTGAATAAACGCTCAACGACGGTACTGTGCTGGTCCTAGGCTAGACCGTGCTAGAGACGCGAGCCTAGAACACTAACAAAATCACGGCGCTGCACGTAAACAAGGGAAAAGCACACTCTGGATTTTTTTTTTCGCTCTTTTTTTTTTGCGCTGCTCTTTTTTTTTTGCGAAAAATCACTATAATGGCGAGTGTCTCAAAACTCTTCCTAGGTCAAACTGAGAGGATGGGCACGAAATTTTTTCGACCATTTTTTTTTTCGTTTTTTCGACTGCCCGGACCCAAAAACTGGAAACGGGTCAAAAAAAACTTCCTATAATGGCACCTGTCTCAAAACACTCAGAAACACCTAAAAATAGGATAGCCAGAAATTTTTTCGAAAAATGCGTTTTCGAAAAATTTTGGGCCTAAACGGAGCGTGGTTTCCGGACTCTTTTTTTTTCCGAAACCTACTCCGGCAAGGAAACACGAATCGGAAACTAGATGGATCCCGAAAACAAACCTAATAAGCAAGGAACTCGGATTGGTGGTGGATATATGGTGGTGGTATATGGCAGCGGTGGTGGTAGCGGTGGTAGTATATGGATATGGATCGGTGGTGGTATATGGACACGGATTGGTGGTGGTATATGGATACGGATTCGGAGCGGTGGTGGTAGATGGCAGGGGCGATGATGATGGTGCGGCGGCGGCGTGACAACTTATGACCAGAACTCGAAACTCTAAAAGACTAGACTCTAAGACCAGCAACTAGACCGACGATGCAACCGCAAATTCAACAAAGCAAAACCCTAAAAAGATTATGCAAAGGCTCAGATTGGTTCGGATATGATGAACTAACCCTAATTTTTTTGTGGCTTTTTCGTGGACTATAGGTATGAAGAACAGACTCGATCTAAACTACGAAAAACTGGAAAATCTCACCGAGCAACCTGGCTCTGATACCACTTGATAGAGGCAAAGGTGTCCCGTCTTTCGATGAGATGATGGATTTCGCTTTGGTGGAAGTCGACTTTGACGATCCGACTACGAACGTGCGAGGACGTCGCGCCTTAGCAATCACTAAACCAACTCCGAGAGGTTATTGACCACGCCGGAGCACGATCAACCTGACCACGAGGGTCTGTTTCCTGCGAGCAAACGAAGAACAAGCAAGAAACTGAGATTGCAATCTGGATATTGCGAATATAAGATGAAAGCTTTATTGATCAAGGTGGGTTCTGTGACGCCTTTGTCTGGTCGTTGAACACAAACGAAGTACGCGAAGTTGCAGCTATGGCGAACTTTTAATCTAAACAAAACCCAAAGTCTAAACGGTGCCCTAAGGGCTGTATATATGGAGGAAGAGAGGGGGAATTTCGTGGCCCTTGGTGGAGGGGTCCGAAATCAACCATATCTCTTGTTTCCCCACACATACGGACTCTAAAAATAGCCTATACTTATGTATTTCGAAATTACATGGGCCTGGCCCAATAAAAAGGTGACGCAGCACCTATAATAGCCTCGGGACGAAATTTATTAAGTGGCATCTTGTATATTTCGTCCAAGGCTTCATGCACCCATTATGGTGGCTTCAAAGTCCTGAAATCATCACTTGTAACTCCGTTCTTGTTCCCCTTGTGCATGGCATCATCTCCATGCTTGTTCTTGCTCCAATGTTCATCCTTCTCCAAGCTAGGCCCTTCATTTGTAAGCAAAACAAATGTATCCAATTTAGGCAGCATCATATTCTCATGAACATTAGAATCATTACCAAGAAACGAAAGTACCTGATAATTTAATTGGCGTGCGCGAGCTCTAGTAATTGGTCCCGTATATGTAGCAGTAGGGGCTGTGGGTGTAACAATGTTATTGATGTCCTCATCACTTGGTAATGATTCTAATGTTCATGAGAATATGATGCTGCCTAAATTGGATACATTTGTTTTGCTTACAAATGAAGGGCCTAGCTTGGAGAAGGATGAACACTGGAGCAAGAACAACCATGGAGATGATGGCATGCGCAAGGGGGACAAGAACGGAGTTACAAGTGATGATTTCAGGACTTTGAAGCCACCATAATGGGTGCATGAAGCCTTGGATGAAATATACAAGATGCCACTTCATTAATTTCGTCCCGAGGCTATTCTAGGTGCTGCGTCACCTTATTATTGGGCCAGGCCCATGTAATTTCGAAATACATAAGTATAGGCTATTTTTAGAGTCCGTATGTGTGGGGAAACAAGAGATAGGGTTGATTTCAGACCCCTCCAGCAAGGTCCACAAAATCCCCCCCCCCCCTCCTCCATATATACAGCCCTTAGGGCACCGTTTAGACTTTGGGTTTTGTTTAGATTAAAAGTTCTCCATAGCTGCAACTTCGCGTAATTTGTTTATGTTCAACGACCAGACAAAGGCGTCACAGAACCCCACCTTCATTAATAAAGCTTTCCTCTGTTATTCGCAATATCCAGATTGCAATCTTAGTTTCTTGCTTGTTCTTCGTTTGCTTGCAGGAAATAGACCTTTGTGGTCAGGTTGATCGTGCTCCGGCGTGGTCAATAACCTCTCGTAGTTGGTTTAGCAATTGCTAAGGCGCGACGTCCTCGGACGTTCGTAGTCGGATCGTCAAAGTCGACTTCCGCCAAAACGATAGCCACCATCTCATCGAAAGACGGGACACCTTTGCCTCTATCAAGTGGTATCAGATTTCCAGGTTGCTCGGTGAGATTTTACTGTTTTTCGTAGTTTAGATCAAGTCTATTCTTCATACCTATAGTCCACGAAAAAGCTAACAAAAAAATTAAGGTTAGCTCATCCTATCCGAACCAGTCTGAGCCTTTGCATAGTCTTTTCAGTATTTTGCTTTGTTGAATTTGCGGTTGCATTGTCGCGTCAAGTTGCTGGTCATAGTGTCTAATCTTTTAGAGTTTCGAGTTCTGGTCATAAGTTGTCATGCCGCCACCGCACCATCATCATCGCCCCTGCCACCTACCACCACCGCTCTGAATCCGTATCCATATACCACCACCAATCCGTATCCATATACCACCACCGATCCATATCCATATACAACCACCGCTACCACCACCGCTGTCATATACCACCACAATATATCCACCACCAATCCGAGTTCCTTGCATGTTAGGTTTGTTTTCGAGATCCATCTAGTTTCCGATTCGTGTTTCCTTGCCTGAGTAGGTTTCAAAAAAAAAGAGTCTGGAGACCCCCGGGCAGTTTTTAGGCCAAAATTTTGGCGACTGAAAATATTTTTCCCTATTCTATTTTTAGGTCCCAGGGAGTGGTTTGAGACACTCGCCATCATAGTGGTTTTTTGTCGCACTTTTACGTCGTCGCTGCCCTGATTTCTGAAAAAAAATTGTCAAAAAATAAATTCGTGCCCATCCTGTCAGTTTGACCTGGGAAGAGTTTTGAGACACTCGCCATTATAGTGATTTTTCACAAAAAAAAGAGCAGCGAAAAAACAGAGCGCAAAAAAAAGAGCGAAACAAAATTTCCAGAGTGTGCTTCTCCCTTGTTTATGTGCAGCGCCGTGATTTTGTTAGTGTTCTAGGCTCGCGTCTCTATCACGGTCTAGCCTAGCACCAGCACAGTACCGTCATTGAGCGTTTATTCAACTTTGCATCTCTGAATTGATTATTGCTGATCCTTTTTGCTACCATATTATAAGCCTTCCCAGCTCCACATACATCTACGTCATGCGTTTGACTCTCCCTGGTAATCGCTCTATCCAAGCTTGCTGCTGGGTAAGAACTGGTAAGAATTTGAGTTTTGCTTGATGGATTTGTGACACCCACCACCACCACTTGTTAGTAGTCTGAAGGATCATATTCTTGTGTGTTTCTGTTGCTACTAACCATGCCAGGATGACAAGCCAACGAGATTGACTAGGAGAACTTAACGAACAAGGAGCTTCATGATAAGTTTCAGCAAATGATGACTGAACAGGTGCAAGATGTGCTGAACAATTTTGAAGAGGCCATGGAGAAGATCACTGGACTTGAGAAGACGTTCGAAACAAAGCTCGATAACAGATTTACTGAACTGCTTGCGCGTCTTCCACCGGCTGCACCTGCCGCACCTCTGCAACAACAACAACTACTACCTCGATCCACGTCATGAAACAGCCCTCCGTCGAGCGAGGCGTGTCCTTCTTCAGCCTGGCCAAACTGTTGGTGCTGCTGTTGATACTTCTGTGGCTCCTGCTGCTGATGCGGAGGATGATTATGCGGGAGATTATGAGGATGGGGTTGATCAAAATCAGAACTACGTGCAACCACCAGCACCAGAACCACCAGGTCATCCACATGCAAATAATCACAATGGTAGGGCTCTCCCTCAGGTACGAGATCATGACCATTTTCCTAAACTGAAATTGAATATTCCACCATTTGAGGGTAGATATGTTCCTGATATATATATATATATATCTTACTTGGGAGTTAGAAATTGAACAACGATTTACATGTTTACAATATCCTGAGGAGAGACGGGTTGCTGCTGCTGTTTGTGCTTTCACTAGTTTTGCATGTGTATGGTAGTCTGAACACTGTAGATTATATCCTATTCCAACTACTTGGGCTCCTTTGAAAACTGCTATGCGTACTCGTTGGGTTCCACCATATTATCAACGTGAATTGCTTCAAAAATTGCAGCGCTTAAGACAAGGGAAAAATTATGTAGAAGAATATTATCAGGAATAACAAACTAGCATGATTAGATGTGGTATTGTTGAGGAGAATGAAGCTATGCTTGCACGTTTTATGGGTGGATTAAATAGAGAGATTCAGACCATTCTAGAGTATAAGGAGTATACTAATATCACTCATTTATTCCATCTTGCTTGTAAAGCTGGACGTGAAGTGCAGGATCGACAAGCATTGGCGCGAACTAACTTTTCTGCAGGTCGACCTTCATCATGGACACCGCGTGCATCTTCTACTTCCACTGCACCAGCACCTCCATTAGGTGCCACCTCCAGCCGTGATACAAAAAAGCAGGCACAACCACCACTATCTACTAAGGGCGCACCTACAGGGCCTGCACAGAGCTCTTCTTCTTCCATGGCTTCAACTGGGCACACAAGTGATATTATTTGTCGTCATTGTAAGGGAAGAGGTCATTATGTGATAGAATGCAAATCTCGCGTGTGATGATTGCTACTGAGGATGGTGGGTATGAGTCTGCTAGTGACTATGATGAGGAGACTTTGCGTCTTATTACACGTGGAGAACACGGTGGAGATGATTCTGATCATGCGACACAATACATGGCTCCTGAAGACGCTGACATGTATGAATGTTTAGTTGCTCAACGTGTTTTGAGTGTGCAGGTCACACAAGCTGAGCAGAATCAGAGGCATAATTTGTTCCTACAAAGGGAGTTGTTAAGGAAGGTTCTGTGTGCGTCATCATAGACGGAGGGAGCTGCAACAACTTGGCTAGCATGAAAATGGTGGAGAAGCTATCTCTCACCACAAGACCACATCCACATCCTTACTACATCCAATGGTTCAACAACAGCGGCAAGGTTAAGGTAACACGTACTGTTCGTGTGCATTTTATATCTCTACATATGCTAATTATGTTGATTGTGATGTGGTACCTATGCAAGCATGTTCCTTATTACATGGTAGACCATGGCAATTTGATAAAAATTCTGTACACCATGGTAGAAACAATCAGTATACTCTTGTTCATAAGGATAAAAATATTACTTTGCTTCCTATGACTCCTGATTCCATTTTGAAAGATGATATTAATAGAGCTAAACAAAGCAAAACAGGAGAAGAATAAGAGTTAAAATCAGATTGTGGCAAAAGAATTTGAGCAACAAATGAAGCTTAACAATAAACCATCTAGTGTTGCTTCTGAAATTAAATTGAAAAGTGCATGTTTATTTGCCACCAAATCTGATATTGATGAGCTAGATTTCAGCAAATCTGTTTGCTTTGCTTTTGTGTGCAAAGAGGCATTATTTTCATTCGAGGACGTGCCTTCCTCTTTGCCTCCTGCTATCACTAACATTTTGCAGGAGTTCGCAGACGTCTTTCCACAAGACGTGCCATCGGGATTACCGCCTATTCGAGGGATTGAGCATCAGATTGACTTAATTCCCGGTGCTTCATTGCCAAACCGTGCGCCATACTGTACCAATCTAGAGGAGACGAAGGAGATTATGCGTCAAGTACAAGAGCTTCTCGACAAACGTTATATACGCGAATCCCTTAGTCCTTGTGCTGTTCCTATTATTCTAGTGCCGAAAAAGCATGGTACATCGCGTATGTGTGTTGATTGTAGAGGCATTAATAATATTACTATTCATTATCGTCATCCTATTCCTAGGCTAGATGATGCGGAGCATCCCACGTTCATCCCCATGTACACTCTGACTACTCTCCAAGCCCCAAGAGGACATATGACGAGACCTCGAACATACGCCATTGGACACAAGTTGAATTCACTCCTCTTCGAACCGTCACTTTCCGCATGTGAGTCATGGCTACTACCTCATGCATGGACCTTGCATATACTCAGGTACAACCGAGATGATCATGGAGAATCCAAGGATCAAGGCCAAGCATGGAAGAGGAGATGGAAGAAGAGGTCGGAGCGGCTGCTGGAGCTAGGCCGGACATCCGGACCGCTGTCCGGATCATCCGGGCCCAGCTGGATCATCCGGACCCTCCCCCGGATCGTCCGGGTAACTGCGTCGAAGACACCCGAAGGCTTCTACCGAAGCCGGATCATCCGGGACTCCGTCCGGATCATCCGGACCCCCAACACCCGGATCATCCGGGACCCCGTCCGGATCATCCGGCCTTGCTTGCGCGCATGACTTGGGCCGAGGCCCGTGTACCCCTTCGCCCCTCACTTACCCCTTCGTGGCTTAGAACTATAAATAGACCTCCTCCTCCCCATTTTGAGGGTTAGCATTGGTTTAGCTCATATTTTGTGTGAGAGCCTTGCTCATCCACTTGGTTACTTGATGAGGACATGACTAGCTTGGATATGACCAAAAATATTGCATATATGCATATTTGTCAGGTGATTTCTAGTGCAAACTATTCAATAATCTATTTATGTTATCCAGAACAAAAATACTTCACACACTTTTGTGTTTTGTCTAATTGCAGGTGTATGGGACATTTGTACAATCCACATATGAAGATAAGGAAGAAAGAGATGTTTATTTTCTGTCCAAAAAGTTCTCTCACGTCACTTTTGGCCCAAGAGAAGATAGAGTCCAAGTCTCTCACGTTCTGGATTCAGATTCGAACTGCACAGACATACCTGACTCAAAACGCACACAAGTTTTTCATACGGACTCCGAATTGGGTGATTCTTCTTTTGTTGGAAACTAGATTTCGTGCACTTTCCAACCCAATTGGAATCACCTTCAAATTCGTCTGGAGCGTTCAGTTGTGGACGAAACAATCTGATGCTGCAGCAGAATCCGAGTCAAACTACAAGTCCAAAGGTGTTACATCACCTCCACTTGGGCCCATTGGCCTTGTATGACCTAGATTTAGTTTTAGGCTGCCTTGGGACATCCTCCCACCTCCTTGGCCGCCACCCCTTGCTCCTATATAAGTAGATCCATCTAGTAGCTTTTCCTTGGGTTTTGTTTAGATTAAAAGTTCGCCATAGCTACAACTTCGCGTACTTCGTTTGTGTTCAACGACCAGACAAAGGCATCACAGAACCCCACCTTGATCAATAAAGCTTTCATCTTATATTCGCAATATCCAGATTGCAATCTTAGTTTCTTGCTTGTTCTTCGTTTGCTCGCAGGAAACAGACCCTCGTGGTCAGGTTGATCGTGCTCCGGCGTGGTCAATAACCTCTCGGAGTTGGTTTAGCGATTGCTAAGGCGCGACGTCCTCGCACGTTCGTAGTCGGATCGTCAAAGTCGACTTCCACCAAAGCGATATCCATCATCTCATCGAAAGACGGGACACCTTAACCTCTATCAAGTGGTATCAGTTTTCAGGTTGCTCGGTGAGAATTTCCAGTTTTTCCTAGATTAGATTTATTTTCTTACCTATTGTCCAAGAAAAAGCCACAAAACAAAAGTTAGATCTATTCATCCTTTATCCAAGCCAGTCTGAGCCTTTGCAATTTTCTATTCATTGCTTGCATAGTTGAATTATCGGTTGCATCGTCGTGTCAGTTGCTGGTCTTAGTGTCTAGTTCCTTTAGAGTTTCGAGTTCTGTTCACATTAGTCACGCCGCCGCTGCATCATTATCTCTTTCGCTGTCCACCACCCATCCATCAATTTCCACCACGTGCTACCCACCATTCATTGTCATAATAATAGTTGAGATCATTCACATCTTCGCTTGATCCAATCTGCGTCTTATCTAGTTTGTTTTGGAAAGAGGGAGAAAAAAAGAGAGAAAAAAAACGAGAAAAAAAAGAGAAAAAAAGTCAGAGAAAAAAAGGAGGCACAAACTTTTTCAGAGGAAAGTTGGAGACAAAGTTGTTGTATATCCTGCTTCGCAGTTGTTTTTCATCATTATCTTCACTGCCGTTGTGATCTTCACTTATATCTTGCTGTCAAGAGCTACTTAGTATCCTTCATTGATGCTAGTTGTGCTACGCCGTGACCTCATTAGTGTTCTAGGCTCGCGTCTCTAGTCCGGTCTAGCCTAGGACCAGCACAGTACCGTCGTTGAGCGTTTATTCAACATTGCATCTTTGAATTGATTATTGCTAATCTTTTGCTACCATATATAGCCAACCCAGCTCCACATATTTCTACACCGTGTATACGTACGCTCCCCTGGCAATCGCTTTACTCAATATTCGGAGTTACTTGACACCGCTGGTTGCCGATCACCGCCTGCTGCATAGTAAGAACTTGTAAGACATTGATATTTGCTTTACTGTGAGCATTTTACCACCACATCCTAGTAGTTATAGGAACATTATTTTTGGGTTTTGTTTCTTGTTCTACTAATCATGACAGGATCCAGAGTCAATTCATGGGCTTTGTCGATCGCGGGAGACGTGCCACCACCTTTGCAAATACCACAACCGTCACGAGAGGTGCACAAACATCCAAATGCACATGATCAGGTTAATGTATCTATACCACCATTTAATGGCCGTTTTAAACCTGCTTTATATATTGAATGGGAGTTCGACATAAAAAATATATTTGCTTCCCATAATTTCGATGAACATAAAAAGGTTAAGGTTGCGGTTGGTTCTTTCACTGGTTATGCTTTGGTTTGGTGGAGTGAATATTGTCGGTTACACCCTGATTATATACCTACTACTTGGGATGATTTGAAACTTGCCATGCGACATACTTTCGTCCCTGCTTATTATACTCGTGACATGATTAAGAAGTTGCAACACTTAAAACAAGGTAGTGAAACTGTAACAAAATATTATGATGATTTACAAACTACCTTGTTGCATTCCTCTTTAGAAGAAAGTGAAGATGATTTTATGGATAGATTTTGGGGAGGATTAAACCGTGATATTCAAGAGATACTAATTCATGAAGAGTGTTATCCTATGGACCATTTGTTTCATCTTGCTTGCAAAGCTGAATAGGAAATAAAACGACGTGTTGGCCATGAGGAGAACAAGCGCACGGTGCACATTCCAAGAGTTGATATGATTGTTCCTTCAACTACTAGGCATACTATGACAACCACATCCGTTGTTGTCAGGACTACATCACCTCCACCATGTGACACATCGCCCCCGAGAGTGGCTACATCATCTGAGTTGATCATCAGAGGTAATGACAAAGGTACTGATCTTCCATCTCTACATGAGAATGATGAATGCCTTGTCAATTTGAATGCACCATCTGATGAGCTACCCACTACTTTGATCACACCACCTATTTTAGAGGACTACGTTGATAATTTGACTTTGCCATGTGATCAAACAACTGAAATACGAACAATTTTGAGTGCACCCATTGAATTAACTATTGATGCAAAAGAACCAATGTTTAATCATTTTGATATGACCTCAAATCTTGGTGATGATTCTGTGTTGAATGACTTATTGCATGTTTGCTTATTTAAGCATGTTGTAGCATGTAAATTTGATGCAAGTAAGGTTTATTCACCAATGTTGGGATGGTTTAATGATGAACATTGTCAATCTTTTGAAATGAATAAGAGCTTCACTTATATGTGCAAACTGAGTTGCAATATTTTCATGCCTTCTACTTCTTGTGCTAATTTTTTGGCTTTAGATTTTATGAACTATGCAAGTTACTCATCTATTCATGTGTCATATATGCAAAAATCAAGGGAAGTAAAAATGAATGACATATACATATACAACATGTACACCTTGTCTCTTTTGTTAGCCACATTTCAGATTAAGCAACGCCGAGGACGGCTTTATTTTCAAGAAGGGGAGGATGATGAGGACATGACTAGCTTGGATATGACCAAAAATATTGCATATATGCATATTTGTCAGGTGATTTCTAGTGCAAACTATTCAATAATCTATTTATGTTATCCAGAACAAATATACTTCACAAACTTTTGTGTTTTGTCTAATTGCAGGTGTATGGGACATTTGTACAATCCACATATGAAGATAAGGAAGAAAGAGATGTTTATTTTCTGTCCAAAAAGTTCTCTCACGTCACTTTTGGCCCAAGAGAAGATAGAGTCCAAGTCTCTCACGTTCTGGATTCAGATTCGAACTGCACAGACACACCTGACTCAAAACGCACACAAGTTTTTCATACGGACTCCGAATTGGGTGATTCTTATTTTGTTGGAAACTAGATTTCGGGCACTTTCCAACCCAATTGGAATCACCTTCAAATTCGTCTGGAGCGTTCAGTTGTGGACGAAACAATCTGATGCTGCAGCAGAATCCGAGTCAAACTACAAGTCCAAAGGTGTTACATCACCTCCACTTGGGCCCATTGGCCTTGTATGACCTAGATTTAGTTTTAGGCTGCCTTGGGACATCCTCCCACCTCCTTGGCCGCCACCCCTTGCTCCTATATAAGTAGATCCATCTAGTAGCTTTTCCTTGGGTTTTGTTTAGATTAAAAGTTCGCCATAGCTGCAACTTCGCGTACTTCGTTTGTGTTCAACGACCAGACAAAGGCGTCACAGAACCCCTGATGAGGACATCAATACCATTCTTACACCCACAACCCCTACTGCTACATATACTGGACCAATTACTAGAGCTCGCGCACGCCAATTAAATTATCAGGTACTTTCGTTTCTTGGTAATGATTCTAATGTTCATGAGAATATGATGCTGCCTAAATTGGATACATTTGTTTTGCTTACAAATGAAGGGCCTAGCTTGGAGAAGGATGGACATTGGAGCAAGAGCAAGCATGGAGATGATGCCATGCGCAAGGGGAACCAGAACGGAGTTACAAGTGATGATTTCAGGACTTTGAAGCCACCATAAGAGTGCATGAAGCCTTGGACGAAATATACAAGATGCCACTTCATAAATTTCGTCCAGAGGCTATTATAGGTGCTGCGTCACCTTTTTATTGGGCCAGGCCCATGTAATTTCGAAATACATAAGTATAGGCTATTTTTAGAGTCCGTATGTGTGGGGAAACAAGAGATAGGGTTGATTTCGGACCCCTCCACCAAGGGCCACGAAATTCCCCCTCTCTTCCTCCATATATACAGCCCTTAGGGCACCGTTTAGACTTTGGGTTTTGTTTAGATTAAAAGTTCGCCATAGCTGCAACTTCGCGTACTTCGTTTGTGTTCAACGACCAGACAAAGGCGTCACAGAACCCCACCTTGATCAATAAAGCTTTCATCTTATATTCGCAATATCCAGATTGCAATCTTAGTTTCTTGCTTGTTCTTCGATTGCTCGCAGGAAACAGACCCTCGTGGTCAGGTTGATCGTGCTCCGGCGTGGTCAATAACCTCTCGGAGTTGGTTTAGCGATTGCTAAGGCGCGACGTCCTCGCACATTCGTAGTCGGATCGTCAAAGTCGACTTCCACCAAAGCGATTTACATCATCTCATCGAAAGACGGGACACCTTTGCCTCTATCAAGTGGTATCAGATTTCCAGGTTGCTCGGTGAGATTTTCCAGTTTTTCGTAGTTTAGATCGAGTCTGTTCTTCATACCTATAGTCCACGAAAAAGCCACAAAAAAAAATTAGGGTTAGTTCATCATATCCGAACCAATCTGAGCCTTTGCATAATCTTTTTAGGGTTTTGCTTTGTTGAATTTGCGGTTGCATCGTCGGTCTAGTTGCTGGTCTTAGAGTCTAGTCTTTTAGAGTTTCGAGTTCTGGTCATAAGTTGTCACGCCGCCGCCGCACCATCATCATCGCCCCTGCCATCTACCACCACCACTCCGAATCCGTATCCATATACCACCACCAATCTGTGGCCATATACCACAACCATATATCCACCACCAATCCGAGTTCCTTGCTTATTAGGTTTGTTTTCGGGATTCATCTAGTTTCCGATTCGTGTTTCCTTGCCGGAGTCTGGAAACCACGCTCCGTTTAGGCCCAAAATTTTTCGAAAACGCATTTTTCGAAAAATTTTCTGGCTATCTTATTTTTAGGTGTTTCTGAGTGTTTTGAGACAGGTGCCATTATAGGAAGTTTTTTTTGACCCGTTTCTAGTTTTTGGGTCCGGGCAGTCGAAAAAACGAAAAAAAAATTGGTCGAAAAAATTTCGTGCCCATCTTGTCAGTTTGACCTAGGAAGAGTTTTGAGACACTCGCCATTATAGTGATTTTTCGCAAAAAAAAAAAAGAGCAGCGCAAAAAAAAAGAGCGCAAAAAAAAAGAGCGAAAAAAAAACCAGAGTGTGCTTTTCCCTTGTTTACGTGCAGCGCCGTGATTTTGTTAGTGTTCTAGGCTCGCGTCTCTAGCACAGTCTAGCCTAGGACCAGCACAGTACCGTCGTTGAGCGTTTATTCAACTTTGCATCTCTGAATTGATTATTGCTGACCCTTTTTGCTACCATATTATAAGCCTTCCCAGCTCCACATACATCTACGTCGTGCGTTTGACTCTCCCTGGTAATCGCTCTATCCAAGCTTTGAGAGTTTTTGACTACAACGGTTGCCGATCACCGCTTGCTGCTGGGTAAGAACTGGTAAGAATTTGAGATTTGCTTGACGGATTTGTGACACCCACCACCACCTCTTGTTAGTAGTCTGTAGGATCATATTCTTGTTTGTTTCTATTGCTGCTAACCATGCCAGGATCACAAGCCGACGAGACTGACTGGGAGAACATGACGAATAAGGATTTGCATGATAAATTTCAGCAAATGATGAGTGGACAGGTGCAAGATGTGCTAAACAGATTTGAAGAGGCCATGGAGAAGATAGATGGCATGGAGAAGACGTTCGAAACAAAGCTCGATAACAAGTTTAATGAATTGCTCGCGCGTCTTCCACCACCACCACCCGCTGCACCTAACGCACCTCTCCAACGACAACAACAACAACAACAACGCATCCTTTCGAATCAGTATGGACGAGCGAAGCGTGTTCCTATTGAGGATGGCCAAACTTCTGGTGCTGCTGTTCATGTTGTTGATGCTTCTTTGGCCCCTGCTGCTGCCGCTGCTGGTACCCAGGAGGATGATGAGTATGTGGGCGATTATGAGGATGAGGTTGATCAAAATCAGCACTACGTGCAGCCACCAGCACCACCACCACCAGGTCGACCTCAGGTATATATTCGTAATGGTAGGCCTGCACCACCACCTCAGGTACGAGATGATGTCCATATTCCTAAACTGAAATTGAATATTCCACCATTTGAGGGTAGATATGTTCCTGATATATATCTTACTTGGGAGTTAGAAACTGAACAACGTTTTACATGTTTACAATATCCCGAGGAGAGACGGGTTGCTGCTGCTGTTTGTGCTTTCACTAGTTTTGCATGTGTATGGTGGTCTGAACATTGTAGATTATATCCTATTCCCGCTACTTGGGCTGCTTTGAAAACTGCTATGCGTACTCGTTGGGTTCCACCATATTATCAACGTGAATTGCTTCAAAAATTACAGCGCTTAAGACAAGGAAAAAATTCTGTAGAAGAATATTATCAGGAATTACAAACTGGCATGATTAGATGTGGTATTGTTGAGGAGAATGAAGCTATGCTTGCACGTTTTCTGGGTGGATTAAATAGAGAGATTCAGACCATTCTAGATTATAAGGAGTATACTAATATCACTCGTTTATTCCATCTTGCTTGTAAAGCTGAACGTGAAGTGCAGGATCGACAGGCATTGGCGCGGACTAACTTTTCTGCAGGTCGACCTTCATCATGGACACCACGTGCATCATCTACTTCCACACGTTCTGCTACATCGGCGCCTCCGTCGGCTGCCACCTCCAACCGTGATACAATAAAGCAGGCACAATCACCACTATCTGCCAAGAGCACATCTTCTGGGCCTGCAAAGAGCTCTTCTTCATCCATGGCATCAACAGGGCAAACACATGATATTATTTGTCGACGTTGCAAGGGTGGAGGTCATTATGCGAGAGAATGCCCCTCTAAGCGTGTGATGATTGTTACTGAGGATGGTGGGTATGAGTCCGCTAGTGACTATGATGAGGAGACTTTGGCTCTTATTACACGTGACGAACATGGTGGAGAAGATTCTGATCATGAGACGCAATACATGGCTCCTGAAGATGCTGACAGGTATGAATGTTTAGTTGCTCAACGTGTTTTGAGTGTGCAGGTTACACAAGCTGAGCAAAATCAGAGGCATAATTTGTTCCATACAAAGGGAGTTGTGAAGGAACGTTCTGTTCGCGTAATCATAGATGGAGGGAGTTGCAACAACTTGGCTAGCATGGAGATGGTGGAGAAGCTATCTCTCACCACAAGACCACATCCACATCCTTACTACATCCAATGGTTCAACAACAGCGGCAAGGTTAAGGTAACACGTACTGTTCGTGTGCATTTTAGTATCTCTACATATGCTGATTATGTTGATTGTGATGTGGTACCTATGCAAGCATGTTCCTTATTACTTGGTAGACCATGGCAATTTGATAAAAATTCTATTCACCATGGTAGAAACAATCAGTATACTCTTGTTCATAAGGATAAAAATATTACTTTGCTTCCTATGACTCCTGATTCCATTTTGAAAGATGATCTTAATAGAGCTAATAAAGCAAAACAGGAGAAAACTAAGAGTGAAAATCAGATTGTGGCAAAAGAATTTGAGCAACAAATGCAGCCTAATAATAATAAACAATCTAGTGTTGCTTCTGAAATTAAATTGAAAAGTGCATGTTTACTTGCCACCAAATCTGATATTGATGATCTAGATTTTAGCAAATCTGTTTGCTATGCTTTTGTGTGCAAAGAGGCATTATTTTCATTCGAGGACGTGCCTTCCTCTTTGCCTCCTGCTGTCACTAACATTTTGCAGGAGTTCGCTGACATCTTTCCACAAGACGTGCCACCAGGATTACCACCTATTCGCGGGATTGAGCATCAAATTGACTTAATTCCCGGTGCATCATTACCCAACCGTGCACCATACCGTACCAATCCAGAGGAGACGAAGGAGATTATGCGTCAAGTACAAGAACTGCTCGACAAAGGTTATATACGTGAATCCCTTAGTCCCTGTGCTGTTCCTATCATTTTAGTGCCGAAAAAGGATGGTACGTCGCGTATGTGCGTTGATTGTAGAGGCATTAATAATATTACTATTCGTTATCGTCATCCTATTCCTAGGCTAGATGATATGCTTGATGAATTGAGTGGCTCTACAATATTCTCCAAAGTTGATTTGCGTAGTGGATACCATCAAATTCGTATGAAATTGGGAGATGAATGGAAAACAGCATTTAAAACTAAGTTTGGATTATATGAGTGGTTAGTCATGCCTTTTGGGTTAACAAATGCACCTAGTACTTTCATGAGGTTAATGAACGAAGTCTTACGTGCTTTCATTGGACGATTTGTGGTAGTTTACTTTGATGACATATTGATTTATAGCAAATCTTTGGAGGAACATTTGGAACATTTACGTGCTGTTTTTATTGCTCTACGTGATGCACGTTTGTTTGGTAACCTTGGAAAGTGCACCTTTTGCACCGACCGAGTATCTTTTCTTGGCTATGTTGTTACTCCACAGGGAATTGAAGTTGATAAAGCCAAAATTGAAGCTATTGAGAGTTGGCCACAGCCCAAAACGGTCACACAAGTGAGGAGTTTCCTTGGCCTCGCTGGATTCTATAGGCGTTTTGTGAGAGATTTCAGCACCATTGCTGCACCTCTCAATGAGCTTACAAAGAAAGATGTGCCTTTTCTGTGGGGTACCGCACAGGAAGAAGCCTTCTCGGTATTGAAAGATAAGTTGACACATGCTCCTTTACTCCAACTTCCTGATTTTAATAAGACTTTTGAGCTTGAATGTGACGCTAGTGGAATTGGATTAGGAGGTGTGTTATTACAAGATGGCAAACCTGTTGCATACTTTTCTGAAAAATTGAGTGGGCCTAGTCTGAATTATTCTACTTATGATAAAGAATTATATGCTCTTGTTCGGACTTTAGAAACATGGCAACATTATTTATGGCCCAAAGAATTTGTTATACATTCTGATCATGAATCTTTGAAACATATTAAAAGTCAAGCTAGACTGAATCGTAGACATGCTAAATGGGTTGAATTCATTGAGACTTTCCCTTATGTCATTAAACACAAGAAGGGAAAAGAAAATGTTATTGCTGATGCATTGTCTCGTCGCTATACTATGCTTTCACAACTTGACTTCAAAATATTTGGTTTGGAGACCATCAAAGATCAATATGTGCATGATGCTGATTTTAAAGATGTAATGCAGAATTGTAAAGAAGGAAGAATGTGGAACAAGTTTGTCGTTAACGATGGATTTGTGTTTCGTGCTAACAAGCTATGCATTCCAGCTAGCTCCGTTCGTCTTTTGCTGTTGCAGGAGGCGCATGGGGGAGGATTAATGGGACACTTTGGCGTGAAGAAGACGGAGGACGTACTTGCTACACATTTCTTTTGGCCAAAGATGAGACGGGATGTTGAGCGTTTTGTTGCTCGCTGCACTACATGTCAAAAAGCTAAGTCACGACTCAATCCTCATGGTTTATATATGCCTTTGCCTGTACCTAGTGTTCCTTGGGAGGATATATCTATGGACTTTGTTTTAGGTTTACCTCGAACAAAGAAGGGGAGGGATAGCATATTTGTTGTCGTGGATAGATTCTCGAAAATGGCACACTTTATACCATGTCATAAAAGCGATGATGCTGTTAATGTTGCTGATTTGTTCTTTTGTGAAATTATTCGCTTGCATGGTGTGCCAAATACTATTGTTTCAGATCGTGATACTAAATTTCTTAGCCACTTTTGGAGATGTTTATGGGCTAAGTTGGGGACTAAACTGTTATTTAGTACTACTTGTCACCCCCAAACTGATGGACAAACTGAAGTAGTCAATAGAACATTGTCTACTATGCTTAGGGCTGTTTTGAAGAATAATAAGAAAATGTGGGAAGAATGCTTGCCTCATATTGAATTTGCTTATAATCGTTCATTGCATTCTACTACTAAGATGTGCCCTTTTGAAATTGTGTATGGTTTCCTACCTCGTGCACCTATTGATTTGTTGCCTCTTCCATCTTCGGAGAAGGTTAATTTTGATGCTACAGAACGTTCTGAATTGATTTTAAAAATGCATGAGTTAACTAAGGAAAACATTGAGCGTATGAATGCTAAATATAAACTTGCTGGAGATAAGGGTACAAAACATGTTGTGTTTGCACCTGGAGATCTTGTTTGGTTACATTTGCGTAAAGATAGATTTCCTAATTTGCGCAAATCAAAGCTAATGCCACGTGCTGATGGTCCCTTTAAGGTGTTAGAGAAAATAAATGATAATGCATATAAACTTGAGCTGCCTGCAGATTTTGGGGTTAGTCCCACTTTTAACATTGCAGATTTGAAGCCTTATTTGGGTGAGGAAAATGAGCTTTCGTCGAGGACGACTTCATTTCAAGAAGGGGAGGATGATCAATACCATTCTTACACCCACAACCCCTACTGCTACATATACTGGACCAATTACTAGAGCTCGCGCACGCCAATTAAATTATCAGGTACTTTCGTTTCTTGGTAATGATTCTAATGTTCATGAGAATATGATGCTGCCTAAATTGGATACATTTGTTTTGCTTACAAATGAAGGGCCTAGCTTGGAGAAGGATGGACATTGGAGCAAGAGCAAGCATGGAGATGATGCCATGCGCAAGGGGAACCAGAACGGAGTTACAAGTGATGATTTCAGGACTTTGAAGCCACCATAAGAGTGCATGAAGCCTTGGACGAAATATACAAGATGCCACTTCATAAATTTCGTCCAGAGGCTATTATAGGTGCTGCGTCACCTTTTTATTGGGCCAGGCCCATGTAATTTCGAAATACATAAGTATAGGCTATTTTTAGAGTCCGTATGTGTGGGGAAACAAGAGATAGGGTTGATTTCGGACCCCTCCACCAAGGGCCACGAAATTCCCCCTCTCTTCCTCCATATATACAGCCCTTAGGGCACCGTTTAGACTTTGGGTTTTGTTTAGATTAAAAGTTCGCCATAGCTGCAACTTCGCGTACTTCGTTTGTGTTCAACGACCAGACAAAGGCGTCACAGAACCCCACCTTGATCAATAAAGCTTTCATCTTATATTCGCAATATCCAGATTGCAATCTTAGTTTCTTGCTTGTTCTTCGTTTGCTCGCAGGAAACAGACCCTCGTGGTCAGGTTGATCGTGCTCCGGCGTGGTCAATAACCTCTCGGAGTTGGTTTAGCGATTGCTAAGGCGCGACGTCCTCGCACATTCATAGTCGGATCATCAAAGTCGACTTCCACCAAAGCGATTTACATCATCTCATCGAAAGACGGGACACCTTTGCCTCTATCAACCCCACCTTGATCAATAAAGCTTTCATCTTATATTCGCAATATCCAGATTGCAATCTTAGTTTCTTGCTTGTTCTTCGTTTGCTCGCAGGAAACAGACCCTCGTGGTCAGGTTGATCGTGCTCCGGCGTGGTCAATAACCTCTCGGAGTTGGTTTAGCGATTGCTAAGGCGCGACGTCCTCGCACGTTCGTAGTCGGATCGTCAAAGTCGACTTCCACCAAAGCGATATCCATCATCTCATCGAAAGACGGGACACCTTTGCCTCTATCATTACTTCTCCTCAGAGCTCACGACCTCTTCGGAGAAGATCCCCAAGCGGATTCAAGACCCCTTCAAGGGAAGACAATCAAGACCTCCTCACGGAGAAGAACGGCTACCTTTTGTATCTTTCCTTTGTTGATTTTGAATCTTGTGCTACCTTATGTGTTCGGTGATCTAGCCCTTGTGTGATCGATACTTGTCGGTTGAGTGATTCTCTTGTTTCTCCCCGTGATTTCCTCGTGATCTTCCGCTCGTTCTTCGTGTTTCCCCATAGGATCCTCTCCAAACGTGAAAGATCGGCCCCTAGGGTTCCGCCCTACATCATCTTGGTATCATGAGCCACGTTGATCACGTTTTTGGAGCCCCTACCCTTTGTTTTCTAGCTCGATTTTGTTGATTTTGTCCTAAATCCGAAAATCCCCACCAAAAATAGCCCCCAAATTGTTTTGTGATTTGGTGGTTTGATGATGTTTTGTTGATTTTGATCTGTGGATTTGCTTGGTTTCAAGTGGATCTAGCATCTCCCCAAGTTTCCCCACCATCCATCCACGAAATCCATCAAATTTTGCCCCAAAAATCATCCATTTCCGCCCAAAAATTCGTCCCCGAGAGGAAATCCCGAGCAGTTTGATCTGCCCGGATTATCCGGACCTTCTCCCGGATCAGCTGGACCCTCTCCCGGACGTCCGGATAACCCACGCGCCCGAATTCCCGAATCAGAGCTGACGAATCTAGATCATCCGGATATAGCCCGGATGAGCTATAACAACTTTAATGAATTGCTCGCGCGTCTTCCACCACCACCACCCGCTGCACCTAACGCACCTCTCCAACAACAACAACAACAACAACGCATCCTTTCGAATCAGTATGGACGAGCGAAGCGTGTTCCTATTGAGGATGGCCAAACTTCTGGTGCTGCTGTTCATGTTGTTGATGCTTCTTTGGCCCCTGCTACTGCTGCTGCTGGTACCCAGGAGGATGATGAGTATGCGGGCGATTATGAGGATGAGGTTGATCAAAATCAGCACTACGTGCAGCCACCAGCACTACCACCACCAGGTTGACCTCAGGTATATATTCGTAATGGTAGGCCTGCACCACCACCTCAGGTACGAGATGATGTCCATATTCCTAAACTGAAATTGAATATTCCACCATTTGAGGGTAGATATGTTCCTGATATATATCTTACTTGGGAGTTAGAAATTGAACAACGTTTTACATGTTTACAATATCCCGAGGAGAGACGGGTTGCTGCTGCTGTTTGTGCTTTCACTAGTTTTGCATGTGTATGGTGGTCTGAACATTGTAGATTATATCCTATTCCCGCTACTTGGGCTGCTTTGAAAACTGCTATGCGTACTCGTTGGGTTCCACCATATTATCAACGTGAATTGCTTCAAAAATTACAGCGCTTAAGACAAGGAAAAAATTCTGTAGAAGAATATTATCAGGAATTACAAACTGACATGATTAGATGTGGTATTGTTGAGGAGAATGAAGCTATGCCTGCACGTTTTCTGGGTGGATTAAATAGAGAGATTCAGACCATTCTAGACTATAAGGAGTATACTAATATCACTCGTTTATTCCATCTTGCTTGTAAAGCTGAACGTGAAGTGCAGGATCGACAGGCATTGGCGCAGACTAACTTTTCTGCAGGTCGACCTTCATCATGGACACCACGTGCGTCATCTACTTCCACACGTTCTGCTACACCGGCGCCTCCGTCGGCTGCCACCTCCAACCCTGATACAATAAAGCAGGCACAATCACCACTATCTGCCAAGAGCACACCTTCTGGGCCTGCAAAGATCTCTTCTTCATCCATGGCATCAACAGGGCAAACACATGATATTATTTGTCGACGTTGCAAGGGTGGAGGTCATTATGCGAGAGAATGCCCATCTAAGCGTGTGATGATTGTTACTGAGGATGGTGGGTATGAGTCCGCTAGTGACTATGATGAGGAGACTTTGGCTCTTATTACACGTGACGAACACGGTGGAGACGATTCTGATCATGAGATGCAATACATGGCTCCTGAAGATGCTGACAGGTATGAATGTTTAGTTGCTCAACGTGTTTTGAGTGTGCAGGTTACACAAGCTGAGCAAAATCAGAGGCATAATTTGTTCCATACAAAGGGAGTTGTGAAGGAACGTTCTGTTCGCGTGATCATAGATGGAGGGAGTTGCAACAACTTGGCTAGCATGGAGATGGTGGAGAAGCTATCTCTCACCACAAGACCACATCCACATCCTTACTACATCCAATGGTTCAACAACAGCGGCAAGGTTAAGGTAACACGTACTGTTCGTGTGCATTTTAGTATCTCTACATATGCTGATTATGTTGATTGTGATGTGGTACCTATGCAAGCATGTTCCTTATTACTTGGTAGACCATGGCAATTTGATAAAAATTCTATTCACCATGGTAGAAACAATCAGTATACTCTTGTTCATAAGGATAAAAATATTACTTTGCGTCCTATGACTCCTGATTCCATTTTGAAAGATGATATTAATAGAGCTAATAAAGCAAAACAGGAGAAAACTAAGAGTGAAAATCAGATTGTGGCAAAAGAATTTGAGCAACAAATGCAGCCTAATAATAATAAACAATCTAGTGTTGCTTCTGAAATTAAATTGAAAAGTGCATGTTTACTTGCCACCAAATCTGATATTGATGATCTAGATTTTAGCAAATCTGTTTGCTATGCTTTTGTGTGCAAAGAGGCATTATTTTCATTCGAGGACGTGCCTTCCTCTTTGCCTCCTGCTGTCACTAACATTTTGCAGGAGTTCGCTGACGTCTTTCCACAAGACGTGCCACCGGGATTACCACCTATTCGCGGGATTGAGCATCAAATTGACTTAATTCCCGGTGCATCATTACCGAACCGTGCACCATACCGTACCAATCCAGAGGAGACGAAGGAGATTATGCGTCAAGTACAAGAACTGCTCGACAAAGGTTATATACGCGAATCCCTTAGTCCTTGTGCTGTTCCTATCATTTTAGTGCCGAAAAAGGATGGTACGTCGCGTATGTGCGTTGATTGTAGAGGCATTAATAATATTACTATTCGTTATCGTCATCCTATTCCTAGGCTAGATGATATGCTTGATGAATTGAGTGGCTCTACAATATTCTCCAAAGTTGATTTGCGTAGTGGATACCATCAAATTCGTATGAAATTGGGAGATGAATGGAAAACAGCATTTAAAACTAAGTTTGGATTATATGAGTGGTTAGTCATGCCTTTTGGGTTAACTAATGCACCTAGTACTTTCATGAGGTTAATGAACGAAGTTTTACGTGTTTTCATTGGACGATTTGTGGTAGTTTACTTTGATGACATATTGATTTATATCAAATCTTTGGAGGAACATTTGGAACATTTACGTGCTGTTTTTATTGCTCTACGTGATGCACGTTTGTTTGGTAACCTTGGAAAGTGCACCTTTTGCACCGACCGAGTATCTTTTCTTGGCTATGTTGTTACTCCACAGGGAATTGAAGTTGATAAAGCCAAGATTGAAGCTATTGAGAGTTGGCCGCAGCCCAAAACGGTCACACAAGTGAGGAGTTTCCTTGGCCTCGCTGGATTCTATAGGCGTTTTGTGAGAGATTTCAGCACCATTGCTGCACCTCTCAATGAGCTTACAAAGAAAGATGTGCCTTTTCTGTGGGGTACCGCACAGGAAGAAGCCTTCACGGTATTGAAAGATAAGTTGACACATGCTCCTTTACTCGAACTTCCTGATTTTAATAAGACTTTTGAGCTTGAATGTGATGCTAGTGGAATTGGATTAGGAGGTGTGTTATTACAAGATGGCAAACCTGTTGCATACTTTTCTGAAAAATTGAGTGGGCCTAGTCTGAATTATTCTACTTACGATAAAGAATTATATGCTCTTGTTCGGACTTTAGAAACATGGCAACATTATTTATGGCCCAAAGAATTTGTTATACATTCTGATCATGAATCTTTGAAACATATTAAAAGTCAAGCTAAACTAAATCGTAGACATGCTAAATGGGTTGAATTTATTGAGACTTTCCCTTATGTCATTAAACACAAGAAGGGAAAAGAAAATGTTATTGCTGATGCATTGTCTCGTCGCTATACTACGCTTTCACAACTTGACTTCAAAATATTTGGTTTGGAGACCATCAAAGATCAATATGTGCATGATGCTGATTTTAAAGATGTAATGCAGAATTGTAAAGAAGGAAGAATGTGGAACAAGTTTGTCGTTAACGATGGATTTGTGTTTCGTGCTAACAAGCTATGCATTCCAGCTAGCTCCGTTCGTCTTTTGTTGTTGCAGGAGGCGCATGGAGGAGGATTAATGGGACACTTTGGCGTGAAGAAGACGGAGGATGTACTTGCTACACATTTCTTTTGGCCAAAGATGAGACGGGATGTTGAGCGTTTTATTGCTCGCTGCACTACATGTCAAAAAGCTAAGTCACGACTCAATCCTCATGGTTTATGATAGAGGAAAAGGGTGTCCCGATCTTTCGATGAGATGATAACTATCGATTTGGTGAAGATGACTTTGACGATCCGACTACAAACGTGCACGACGTTGCGCCTTAGCAATCGCTAAACCAACTCTGAGAGGTTATTGACCACGCCGGAGCGCAATCAACCTGACCACGAAGGTCTATTCCTGCAAGCAATCGAAGAACAAGCAAGAATATGATAAAAGCAATCTGAATATTGCGAGTATATATGAAGTATTGATAAAGGTGGGGATCCGTAAGCGGTCTTGGTCTGGTCGTTGGACACAAACGAAGTACACGAAGTTGCAATGGCTAACTTTTAACTAAACAAATCCCAAGGAAAAGCTACTAGATGGATCTACTTATATAGGAGCTAGGGGTGGCGGCCAAGGAGGTGGGAGGACGTCCCAAGGCAGCCTAAAACTAAATCTAGGTCGTACAAGGCCAATGGGCCCAAGTGGAGGTGATGTAACACCTTTGGACTTGTAGTTTGACTCGGATTCTGCTGCAGCATCAGATTGTTTCGTCCACAACTCAACGCTCCGGACGAATTTGAAGGTGATTCCAATTGGGTTGGAAAGTGCACGAAATCTAGTTTCCAACAAAAAAAGAATCACCCAATTCGGAGTCCGTATGAAAAACTTGTGTGCGTTTTGAGTCAGGTACGTCTGTGCAGTCCGAATCTGAATCCAGAACGTGAGAGACTTGGACTCTATCTTCTCTTGGGCCAAAAGTGACGTGAGAGAACTTTTTGGACAGCAAATAAACATCTCTTTCTTCCTTATCTTCATATGTGGATTGTACAAATGTCCCATACACCCGCAATTAGACAGAACACAAAAGTGTGTGAAGTATTTTTGTTCTGTATAACATAAATAGATTATTGAATAGTTTGCACTAGAAATCACCTGACAAATATGCATATATGCAATATTTTTGGTCATATCCAAGGTAGTCATGTCCTCATCATCCTCCCCTTCTTAAAAATAAAGCCGTCCTCGGCATTGCTTAATCTGAAATGTGGCTAACAAAAGAGACAAGGTGTACATGTTGTTTATGTATATGTCATCCATTTTTACTTCCCTTGATTTTTGCATATATGACACATGAATAGATGAGTAGCTTGCATAGTTCATAAAATCTAAAGCCAAAAAATTAGCACAAGAAGTAGAAGGCATGAAAATATTGCAACGCAGTTTGCACATATAAGTGAAGCTCTTATTCATTTCAAAAGATTGACAATGTTCATCATTAAACCATCCCAACATTGGTGAATAAACCTTACTTGCATCAAATTTACATGCTACAACATGCTTAAATAAGCAAACATGCAATAAGTTATTCAACACAGAATCATCACCAAGATTAGAGGTCATATCAAAATGATTAAACATTGGTTCTTTTGCATCAATAGTTAATTCAATGGGTGCACTCAAAATTGTTGGTATTTCAGTTGTTTGATCACATGGCAAAGTCAAATTATCAACGTAGTCCTCTAAAATAGGTGGTGTGATCAAAGTAGTGGGTAGCTCATTAGATGGTGCATTCAAATTGACAAGGCATTCATCATTCTCATGTAGAGATGGAAGATCAGTACCTTTGTCATTACCTCTTATGATCAACTCAGATGATGTAGCCACTCTCGGGGGCGATGTGTCACATGGTGGAGGTGATGTAGTCCTGACAACAACAGATGTGGTTGTCATAGTATGCCTAGTAGTTGAAGGAACAATCATATCAACTCTTGGAATGTGCACCGTGCACTTGTTCTCCTCGTGGCCAACACGTTGTTTTATTTCCTGTTCAGCTTTGCAAGCAAGATGAAACAAATGGTCCATAGGATAACACTCTTCATGAATTAGTATCTCTTGAATATCACGGTTTAATCCTCCCCAAAATCTATCCATAAAATCATCTTCACTTTCTTCTAAAGAGGAATGCAACAAGGTAGTTTGTAAATCATCATAATATTTTGTTACAGTTTCACTACCTTGTTTTAAGTGTTGCAACTTCTTAATCACGTCACGAGTATAATAAGCAGGGACGAAAGTATGTCGCATGGCAAGTTTCAAATCATCCCAAGTAGTAGGTATATAATCAGGGTGTAACCGACAATATTCACTCCACCAAACCAAAGCCATTTTTGGAGATGTTTATGGGCTAAGTTGGGGACTAAACTGCTTTTTAGTACTACTTGTCACCCCCAAACTGATGGACAAACTGAAGTAGTCAATAGAACGTTGTCTACTATGCTTAGGGCTGTTTTGAAGAATAATAAGAAAATGTGGGAGGAATGCTTGCCTCATATTGAATTTGCTTATAATCGTTCATTGCATTCTACTATTAAGATGTGCCCTTTTAAAGTTGTGTATGGTTTCCTACCTCGTGCACCTATTGATTTGTTGCCTCTTCCATCTTCGGAGAAGGTTAATTTTGATGCTAAACAACGTGCTGAATTGATTTTAAAAATGCATGAGTTAACTAAGGAAAACATTGAGCGTATGAATGCTAAATATAAACTTGCTGGAGATAAGGGTAGAAAACATGTTGTGTTTGCACCTGGAGATCTTGTTTGGTTACATTTGCGTAAGGATAGATTTCCTGATTTGCGCAAATCAAAGCTAATGCCACGTGCTGATGGTCCCTTTAAGGTGTTAGAGAAAATAAATGATAATGCATATAAACTTGAGCTGCCTGCAGATTTTGGGGTTAGTCCCACTTTTAACATTGCAGATTTGAAGCCTTATTTGGGTGAGGAAGATGAGCTTCCGTCGAGGACGACTTCATTTCAAGAAGGGGAGGATGATGAGGACATCAATACCATTGTTACACCCACAGCCCCTACTGCTACATATACGGGACCAATTACTAGAGCTCGCGCACGCCAATTAAATTATCAGGTACTTTCATTTCTTGGTAATGATTCTAATGTTAATGAGAATATGATGCTGCCTAAATTGGATACATTTGTTTTGCTTACAAATGAAGGGCCTAGCTTGGAGAAGGATGAACATTGGAGCAAGAACAAGCATGGAGATGATGCCATGCGCAAGGGGAACAAGAACGGAGTTACAAGTGATGATTTCAGGACTTTGAAGCCACCATAATGGGTGCATGAAGCCTTGGACGAAATATACAAGATGCCACTTCATAAATTTCGTCCCGAGGCTATTATAGGTGCTGCATCACCTTTTTATTGGGCCAGGCCCATGTAATTTCGAAATACATAAGTATAGGCTATTTTTAGAGTCCGTATGTGTGGGGAAACAAGAGATAGGGTTGATTTCGGACCCCTCCACCAAGGGCCACGAAATTTCCCCTCTCTTCCTCCATATATACAGCCCTTAGGGCACCGTTTAGACTTTGGGTTTTGTTTAGATTAAAAGTTCGCCATAGCTGCAACTTCGCGTACTTCGTTTGTGTTCAACGACCAGACAAAGGCGTCACAGAACCCCACCTTGATCAATAAAGCTTTCATCTTATATTCGCAATATCCAGATTGCAATCTTAGTTTCTTGCTTGTTCTTCGTTTGCTCGCAGGAAACAGACCCTCGTGGTCAGGTTGATCGTGCTCCGGCGTGGTCAATAACCTCTTGGAGTTGGTTTAGCGATTGCTAAGGCGCGACGTCCTCGCACGTTCGTAGTCGGATTGTCAAAGTCGACTTCCACCAAAGCGATATCCATCATCTCATCGAAAGACGGGACACCTTTGCCTCTATCAGAGGCGTGTCTACCCATCGCCGAGTACGCCTACAACTGTGCAAGACATTCGACTACCGGCAAGTCCCCCTTCGAGGTCATGTACGGCTTCAACCCATTGTCACCTTTGGACATTCTACCTCTTCCTCTACAAGAGCGCACCAACATGGATGCGAGTGCACGAGCAAGCTACATCAAGAAGATGCATGAAGATACAAGGAACATCATTGAGCGCCAAGTACACCGACTAGCAACCAAGCTCAACGTCAACAAATAACCCATGATCTTTCTCGGTGTCAAAACCGGCGGATCTCGGGTAGGGGGTCCCGAACTGTGCGTCTAGGCGGATGGTAACAGGAGACAAGGGGCACGATGTTTTTACCCAGGTTCGGGCCTCTCGATGGAGGTAAAACCCTACTCCTGCTTGATTAATATTGATGATATGGGTAGTACAAGAGTGGATCTACCACGAGATCAAGGAGGCTAAACCCTAGAAGCTAGCCTATGGCATGACTGTTGTAATGGTTGTTTGTCCTACGGACTAAAACCCTCCGGTTTATATAGACACCGGAGAGGTCTAGGGTTACACAGAGTCAGTTACAATGGTAGGAGATCTACATATCCGTATTGCCAAGCTTGCCTTCCACGCCAAGGAAAGTCCCATCCGGACACGGGACGAAGTCTTCAATCCTGTATCTTCATAGTCTTGGAGTCCGGCCGATGATGATAGTCCGGCTATCCGGACACCCCCTAGTCCAGGACTCCCTCAGTAGCCCCCGAACCAGGCTTCAATGACGACGAGTCTGGCGCGTATATTGTCTTCGGCGTTGCAAGGCGGGTTCTCCTCCAAATTGCATGTGCTTGCCGAATAGTGTCCGGCTTCCTTACAGATGTTGCACTCCTTGGCTTCCACGCCCAATAATGGCCCTCTTCCACGTGTCGCATGAATGCGAAAGGCCAGGATATCTTTATACACGAGGGGTCAATATATCAAGTGGGCGGAGCCGAAATATGGCGCATCGCCGGGACCGGATATCTATCCGGAACCCCAAAGAAGGCGTCCGAAGACTGGCCCTCGGAATGGTTTTATGTGGAAGATGCTCCACTGCCGGACCTAGTTCGGATCGGCCTCCCGGAGTTCACCAAGGCTCCTCTGAAGAAACGCCTAAGTTGGCGCCCGCGGAGCCCTCGACAGGAGGAAGACAGGAGCGTCCATTATTTGATGGGCCGGATTAGGTTACTAGCCCATTCCGGATTGACCATGATTGGAGTCATGGCCACGTGCATTATGCGAGGGGTGCAGCTGCTCCAATATAGGGGCCACCCCATGTGGGACTTCAACGGGGAGAATGATGCCACCCGTCATGGCTGTAAGGGGCCGGGATCGGCCGCAGATCTAGTGAAGATTCTGTCCGGCCTATACAAGGGGGAGAAGGAGGACTTCCTCCAGACGAGCCCATTGAATGGGTTCTCCATGAATAACCCTCAGAGCTGGGTAAGCGGACATTTATTTATCCGACCCATGCTTTCAAAGTTAAGTACCTTACTTTATGATTTTGACGCAGGAACTGCGTCGGGATGTGGAGGACATACACAGTCCGGCTCCACAACCCGAGGATCCGGGAAGATCACTTGATCCGGCTTCTGAAGAGGATCCGGACATAAAGGTGGAGCTAATTGACGGGGTGTTCCACCAACTCAGCATGTACAATGCTCTAGTCACCACTACGGCTGACTACCCCGGCTTATCTCCGGCTTCCCAGGTAATTATGACCGAAGTCCTGACACCATTATTTCGTCCTTGCATATTTCTGACCACCGTATACAACGGTGTCTCGCAGGAGGTGCCTTCAAGGCTGGAAGCCGAACCCGCAGCGGCTGACCAACAAGGGTCAGTCCGGCCCAGCAGGCGGAAGAGGGGTGCGGTGCGAATCGAAACGTCACCGCAACGGTATAGCTTGCGGCCGTTATTTAGGGAAAAGATTCCTAGGAGGTGTATTAATGCTCATGACTTTTCCAGGAGAAAGAGCGCTCGCCGGACTGTGCCCGAAGAGGTTGCCAACCAAGCCTCCGCCAGCCAGGCTCCACCACCTGGTCTGGAGGGGGAGGCGAGCGTGCGAGCCGGGTACTCCTCCAACGGAGGATGCCGACAGGATGTCCGCCACCAGGTCTGAGGTGGAGAGCGCCATGAATCATAGGCGCCGCCGGATAGTACTGCGTGACGCGTGTTTCTCCCCAGAGGCGTTGAATGCCTTTAACGCGGGAGACGCGCACCTCCGTGCCGCTCAAGATGGTTTAACCAGAGCCACGGAGCAGTATGTAAAAGACATACGGGTAAGAGATTTTAATAGTTGTATATGCCAGTAGCCCCCGAGACTTAATAAAATAACTGATTTAAGGCTCATTTAATATGCAGGATCTGTCGGAGAAGAATACCCAATTGTCCCAGGAGCTACAAGAGTGCAAAGCACAACCTGAGGCCGCACTAGCTGCCGCAGGAGGAGACACAGAGACCCCCTCCGGTAACACATTATTTCAAATAGATAAGCGGTGTGCGGCGTGTGTATAAATCTGACAATGATATTGCAGATGTTGCCGGACTGGATCCGGACAGGCAACAGCTACTACGCCAGCTGAAAGCCAGTGAGAGGGTGCTTATGAAGGTGCAGCAGGAGAGGAACAAACTCCAAGATGCCCACACCTAGCTTGGAGAAGAGCTAAAAGGTGTTCGGGCCCAGCTGTCTAGCTCCGTGAAGGAGAATCAGCGGCTTCATTGCGGCATCTATAGTAAGTGCTTGAGCAAACTCTTTTGAAAAGAAGAGTTCGGCGAGGAAGTCAATTGACAGAAATATGTCTGTAGGTGTGCTCACAGGTCGCCCTGCGGAGGAAATGCCCGGTTCTATGGGTGACCAACTTCCCGAGCTGGTGCAACTGCTCGAACGTGTTTGGCAGGCAATGAGTGGCATCGTCCAGGCCTTATGGCCGTCCTTCTCCCTACCCGAGGGCCTTGGAGAGCTTGCGGAGAAGCTTCAGGGAGCACGGCAGCGCTACCGTTTATGGAAGATATCGGCCTGCCGTCAAGGTGCCAGGGAGGCCTGGGCCATGGTGAAGACGCGATACAAGAAGGCGGATCCAAATCACATGGCCGAGGTCGGACCTGTGGGGCCCGATGGGAAGGAGATCCCTGTGAGCTTAGTGTACGGCCAAGTAGAGTTGGCCGCTAAGTATTCCCAACGGGACTGTAAATTAGATAGCCTGGTAGACGGGATTGAGGAGGAGTACAGTCAGTCGATTTGACGATGTATTTAAAATGACATGTAAAATGCCTTCTAGCCGGATTGTAGATCTTTTGTCTTTGCCGACCTTTTCGCTTCAACCTCGGGACCCTAGAGTCCGGAGTGTGTCCAAATACCTTCTCACTTATGAAAAAACCAGGGCATGCATGGAGACCAGGCGTAGGGGTCATTAGTGCTTTATCAGACAAGTGCCCAACTAGTTATGTTATATTACATGGTTAGTAAGAAACATCTTCCAAGGAGAATAGTTCCGTTAAGGGTTCCTTTCCCTGGGAGGCATGCCCTAAAGTGCATGTCCGGACTGCGAAAAGAGCAGAAAAACATCTGGGGGCAGATAAATAAATAGGTAAAAAATCATCTTTCAAGTCACCGACCGAATATTCCCTTAAGGACGCTAGCTTTCGGCTTCACCTAGTCTGAGGTACACATCCGGCTGACCCGGCAGTAGCAATCGCAGAGGTGCTCCCTTTACCTCCTAGCCGAACAATCGGGAACGTAGGGGTAAGCACAGGAGCCAGGCAACCCAGCTTGGCCAAAACTTAAGTCATATCGATGCATATAATGGTGAATAAAAGGTACATGCGGAAGTTTGACACATGTGTTGGGCATAAAGCCCGTATAAGTAAGCTTCTGTTAAAGAAGCCCCCAGGTATAATGAGTGAGGGCAGCACATCAAGTGTGTGCGAACAATGCTCAAATCGGCCCTCAAGGGCTTTTATGAAAAAGGTGGCAGAAAAGAGAGAAACAAAAGACAGCTGAAGTGTAAAAATGTGGACGGAGGAAGGAGACAAACTCTGAGTCCGGTGCTAGGCGTAGAATCTTCGGAGGCGGGCTGCATTCCATGGGTTCCGCTCGAGTCGGTTGTCCGATGCGTTTCGCAATCGGTATGCTCCGCCGGTCAGAACTTGGTCGATGATGAAGGGACCTTCCCATTTGGGCTTGAGTTTGTCCTTTTTCTCGTCCGGCAGGCGTAGAACTAGTTCGCCAACATTGTAAGTTTTAGCCCGTACTTCTCTGCTTTGATATCTTCGAGCCTGCTGCTGATAAAATGCGGAACGAGCCTTTGCCACGTCGCGCTCCTCCTCTAATGCGTCCAAGCTGTCCTGCTGATCCAACTTGGCTTCTCTTTCTTCGTACATGCGCACTCGAGGTGAGTCATGAATTATGTCGCAGGGCAAAACTGCCTCTGCGCCGTATACCATAAAGAATGGTGTGAACCCGGTAGTACGGTTTGGCGTGGTCCGCAGCCCCCAGAGTACGGAGTCGAGCTCCTCTACCCAGTGCGTGTTAGATTCCGTAAGTGACCGCACTAATCTGGGTTTGATGCCGCTCATGATTAGACCATTTGCGCGTTCAACTTGACCGTTGGTTTGAGGGTCCTAGACTGAAGCGTAGTCGAGCTTAATGCCCATATTTTTGCACCAGAGTTTAACCTCGTCAGCAGTGAAGTTTGTGCCATTATCGGTGATGATGCTGTGGGGGACACCGTAACGGTGTACTACCCCGGATATGAAGTCTATCATAGGTCCGGATTCAACCGTTTTAACTGGCTTGGCCTCTATCCATTTGGTGAATTTGTCCACCATGACCAATAGGTATTTTTGCTTGTGGGTTCCCCCTTTAAGGGGTCCGACCATGTCAAGCCCCCAGACCGCAAACGGCCAGGTGATGGGTATAGTTTTGAGGGCGGTGGGTGGCATGTGGCTCTGATTAGCAAAGAGCTGGCAACCGACGCATCGTTGGACTAAGTCCTGAGCATCTGCCCGGGCCGTAGGCCAATAAAATCCTGTACGGAAGGCCTTACCTACGAGGGCCCGGGCTGCAGCGTGGTGTCCGCCTAGTCCGGCGTGAATTTCAGCTAGAATATTTCGCCCTTCCTCTTCGGAGATACACCTTTGAAGGACTCCGGTTGCGCTTTTTTTATAAAGTTCCCCCTCATGGACATTGTAGGCTTTAGATCACCGAACTATGCAGCGGGCCTCATTTTGGTCTTCGGGAAGTTCCTGCCTAATTAAGTAGGCTAAGAATGGTTCCGTCCACGGGGCAATGACTGCCATTATTTCGTGTGCGGAAGATGTTATGTCATTGGCTGAGCCACCGGTTGTGTCAGAATGTTCGGTGTTGGGCGGTGCGGTTGGTTCCGGATTGTTGTTTCCGGACTCCTCTTCCCATACTACGGATGGCTTAAAGAGCCGCTCCAGGAAGATGTTTGGAGGGACGGCATCGCGTTTTGCGTCGATGCGTGCCAACACGTCGGCTGCCTGGTTATTATCCCGGGCTACATGGTGGAATTCGAGTCCTTCGAACCAAGCTGACATTTTTAAGACGGCGTTACGGTAGGCTGCCATTTTCGGATCTTTGGCATCAAAGTCTCCGTTTACTTGTGATATTGTGAGGTTTGAATCCCCGCGTACCTCCAGGCGTTGAATGCCCATGGAGATTGCCATCCGGAGACCATGCAGAAGGGCCTCGTATTCGGCTGCGTTGTTGGAGTCTGTGTACATTATTTGAAGTACGTATTGGACTGTGTCTCCGGTTGTGGACGTCAAAACGACGCCAGCCCCCAAGCCGGCCAACATTTTGGAGCCGTCAAAATGCATGATCCAATTGGAGTATGCGCCATACTCTTTAGGGAGTTCGGCTTCAGTCCATTCAGCGACGAAGTCAGCCAGGACTTGCGACTTTATAGCTCGCCGTGGTTTGTAGGTTATGTCAATTGGTAAGAGCTCAATGGCCCATTTTGCAATCCTGCCCGTCGCATCGCGGTTGTTTATGATGTCGTTGAGGGGTACTTCGGAGGCCACTGTTATCGAACACTCTTGAAAGTAGTGTCGCAGCTTCCGGGATGCCATGAACACCGCGTATGCTATCTTTTGATAATGCGGGTACCAGGACTTGCAGGGAGTTAAGACAATGGATACGTAGTACACTGGATTTTGAAGAGGGAATTTATGCCCTTCTGTTTCTCGTTCGATGACGAGCACCACACTTACTACTTGATGTGTTGCCGCGATATATAACAACATTGGTTCGCCCAGGTTAGGCGCGGCCAGGACCGGATTTGTTGCCAATATGGCCTTTATTTCTTCGAGTCCGGCAGTGGCAGCATCCGTCCACTCGAAGTGTTCGGTGCGCTTGAGGAGGCGATAGAGGGGCAATGCCTTTTCTCCCAAACGGGAGATTAAGCGGCTTAGAGCCGCCACGCATCCAGTCAATTTTTGTATTTGTTTGAGGTCTTTTGGAATATCCAGCTATGACAGAGCTCGGATCTTGGCTGGGTTTGCTTCAATTCCTCTACCGGATACAATGAAGCCCAGGAGCTTTCCGGCTGGTACGCCGAAAACGCATTTTTCCGGGGTCAGCTTAATGTCATATGCTCGGAGGTTGTCGAATGTGAGCCTCAAATCGTCTACTAGAGTTTCGACGTGTTTGGTTTTGATGACCACGTCGTCTACGTATGCCTCTACTGTTTTGCCGATCTGGGTAGCCAGACATGTCTGAATCATGCGCTGATATGTTGCGCCGGCGTTTTTGAGTCCGAAGGGCATCGTGTTGAAGCAGAATGGTCCGTATGGAGTAATGAATGCCGTTGCGGCTTGGTCTACCTCCGCCATCTTGATTTGATGGTAGTCGAAGTATGCATCGAGGAAGCACAATGAATCGTGCCCTGCAGTAGCATCGATTATTTGATCGATGCAGGGAAGGGGGAAAGGATCCTTTGGGCAAGCCTTGTTGAGGTCTTTAAAATCGACACATAGGCACCTGGATTTGTCCTTCTTTGGTACCATCACCAGGTTTGCTAGCCAGTCCGGATGTTTGATGTCTCTGATGAATCCGGCTTCCAGTAATTTGGCTAGCTCCTCTCCCATTGCCTGTCTTTTGGGTTCGGAAAATCGCCGAAGAGCCTGTTTGACTGGCTTGAATCCTTTTAGGATGTTTAGGCTGTGTTCTGCCAATCTGCGTGGGATTCCTGGCATATCTGAAGGGTGCCAGGCAAAGATGTCCCAACTCTCCCAAGGAATTCTCATAGTGCGGCGTCTACAACGGGGTTTAACTGTGCCCCAATGGAGGCCGTCTTTGTTGGGTCCGTTGGATGGACCTGGAATTTGACTATTTCGTCCGCTGGTTTAAAAGAGGTGGACTTGGATCTCTTATCAAGTATCACATCATCTCTGTTCACCGTAGAGCGCAGCGCAGTGAGTTCCTCCGCCGTTAGGGCTTCGGATAGTGCCTCTAGGGCTAATGCGGCTGTCTTGTTTTCGGTGCAGAGTGCTATGTCCGGATCACTGGCAAGGGTGATGGTTCCATTGGGCCCGGGCATTTTAAGCTTCATGTACCCGTAATGGGGTATGGCTTGGAAGATTGTGAATGCCTCTCGTCCTAATAAAGCGTGATATCCGCTGCTGAACGGGGCCACTTGGAACGTGACCTCCTCGGACCTGTAATTGTCCGCGAGCCGAACACCACATCAAGTGTGATTTTCCTGTGCAGCGTGCTTCCCGGCTAGGGATTATCCCTCTAAAGGTTGTGCTGCTTCGCTCAATACGGCTCCAGTCTATTTCCATTTTTCGAAGGGTTTCCTCGTAGATGAGGTTTAATCCGCTGCCGCCGTCCATGAGCACTTTGGTAAGACGAAAGTCGTCCACTATTGGGCTGAGGACCAATGCGGCTGGTGCTTGGGCAGTTCAGAATTTAGGTTCGTCGCTGGCGTTGAAGGTGATAGCCGTGTCGCTCCATGGATTTGTTGTTGCTACTTGGTAGACTTCGGCGAGGCTGCGGATTGTTCGTTTCCGCATATTATTTGATGTGAAAGTCTCGAAGACTGTTGACACCGTACTGGTACTGTTGGAGTGGTTCTTCGGGGCTAGAAGCTCTTCGCCACTTTTGGCCACCTGCCGCAGTATCCAATATGCTTGAAGGCTATGTGTTGGAGTGGCGCCCTCTGTACTGTGAATTTTACAGGGTCTGCTGAGCCATCCCTCCAGTACGGTTTCATCCCCTTTATGGGGTTTTTGCTTTTTTGTTTTTGTACCGGGTGCCTGAGCATGATGCACCCTTTTGTTTCGGACTAGGGTTGTATTCGGAGCCGGATTGTCCCAAAACTTAGTTTCGGTTTTCCGGAAACTCTCCATCGCACAGTACTTTCATACTATGGACGTCAGGTCAGTGAAGCGTGTAATTTCACGACGACTTACGGCGTTCAAGATTCCCTTGTCCGTGCAATTGTTGCAGAAAATTGAAATTGCATTTTCCTCACGGCAGTCTTTTATCCTGTCCATAACCAGGAGGAATCTGGCCCAGTAATGATGTACTGTTTCAGCGGGCTCTTGCCGGATTTGAGATAGATCGCATATGTTTGGGTGGGTGGGTGGAATTGAGTCCGGAACCCTGCCCATCTCGAGGCTCAAGGGCCGAAAAGTTTCCGAATTTGGAAGCTCGGATTGCTGGACGTTGTCCAACGGGTCTGGTCCGCTGCCTGACTTTAGGTTCAGTGCTTGATCGACGTCCGTCCCTCCGCGGGAATCCGGCATGGAGGGTTCGGGAGTCCGGACATAACTAGTTTTTAATACAGAAGAAGAGTCGCCGCGTTGTTCCTGTACCACCGCAACGTGGTGGGTAACCTGGGGAGAGTTAATCTCGCTCAGATCGGTTTTAAGCCCAATCTGATTGTAGTCTGTAGCGACTCCCAGGGCGGCGATGCGATCCAAGAGCTCGTTTACGGACAAGAGCTCCATGATCCAGCTGCTCGGCAAATTCCGAGTTGACGTGAAGATTGCTTTTGATGACCCGAGAGGTCATCATCGAAGCGGTGGCCGAACAGGCGGTCATGAGAAAACCACCTAGCCGGATAGTTTGGCCGGCGGCCAAGGCTCCTTTGGCGATGGTACCGTCTTTAAAGACGGGAAGAGGCATCCTTCCTGATCGTGACGGCACAGAGGAACTCTCAATGAAAGCACCAATGTCGGTGTCAAAACCGGCGGATCTCGGGTAGGGGGTCCCGAACTGTGTGTCTAGGCGGATGGTAACAGGAGACAAGGGGCACGATGTTTTTACCCAGGTTCGGGCCCTCTCGATGGACGTAAAACCCTACTCCTGCTTGATTAATATTGATGATATGGGTAGTACAAGAATTGATCTATCACGAGATCAAGGAGGCTAAACCCTAGAAGCTAGCCTATGGTATGATTGTTGTAATGGTTGTTTGTCCTACGGACTAAAACCCTCCGGTTTATATAGACACCGGAGAGGGCTAGGGTTACACAGAGTCGGTTACAATGGTAGGAGATCTACATATCCGTATTGCCAAGCTTGCCTTCCACGCCAAGGAAAGTCCCATCCGGACACGGGATGAAGTCTTCAATCTTGTATCTTCATAGTCTTGGAGTCCGGCCGATGATGATAGTCCGGCTATCCGGACACCCCCTAGTCCAGGACTCCCTCAATCTTCAATATAGGTGATCTCGTGTGGCTACACCTTCGCATGGACCGCTTCCCCAACGAACGCAAGTCCAAACTTCTCCCTCGAGCCGATGGACCCTTCAAGATGCTAGCACGCTACAACAACAACGCCTACAAGATTGAACTCCCACGAGACAAGTACAACGTGAGCGATGTATTCAACATCAAAGACCACTCGCCTTTCCATGGTGATGAAGATTTTGATCCGAGGTCGGATCTTTCCCAAGGGAGGGGAGATGATGCGGAGCATCCTCCCATCATCCCCATGGACTCTACACCGACACATCCAACCCCACGAGGACCCATGACAAGAGCTAGAGCACGTGCTTTGGAAACCGAGGTGAATTCCTTCCTACTAGACTTGCATATGGACACGAACGGAACATGTTTACTACCTCACCAAAATATGCTATGCCTCCTTAGGTATGAAGAGGAACATCACCAAGAAGCTCAGGAGCATCACCAAGGAGAAGGAGGACCACCCCAAGGCTGTGCGAACCAAAGAAGAACAACAGCAGCAGCACAGGAGGCTCCAGGCGACCCCGTGCACACGGGCCCCCGAGACCCCGTGCCCACGGACTACACAGGAAACTGGCGCTAGAGCACCCCGTGCGCACGGGCCTGTACCGTGCCCACGGGACCCCGATGCGCACGGGCCCAGCTTACCCCGTGCGCATGGGCCTCCCAGGATGGCCGACTGAGATTGCATCTTCGGCTCCTCTTCATCTCCTTCGACCCCAATGCTATATATTTCGTACCAAGGACGATGTTTAGGGTTAGCAAAGTATTAGATGAGATATTTGTGAGCTTTGCTCCTTCACCTTCCCTCTTGGAGGATCAAGACCCCCTAGGGAAGAATCCTTAAGGATTTCAAGACCTCCATATGGAGAAGACTACCTTCAAGCCCCCACTTCCTTTGGATTTGGGATGAACTTTGCCATTGTATCTTTCCTTTGATTGTGTTTGTGACTTGTGGATTTTGTGTTGTTGCCCTAGTGGATGTGTAATCAGGAATTGTTGGAGTGATTTCCTCTTTGTGTTCTTGTTGTTTCTCTCCTTTTCCCCCTCCAAGTGTGAAAAGGTCCCTCTTAGGGTTCTACCCTACATCAGTTGAATTATGCTACACATGATTTGGAGTTAGCAGTCGTAGTGCATGCATTGAAGACATGGAGACATTTTCTCATCGGAAACCATTGTGAGGTGTACACGGATCACTAGAGTTTGAAGTACATTTTCACACAGAAGGAGCTGAATCTCAGGCAAAGGAGATGGTTGGAGCTCATCAAGGATTATGATATGAGATTGCATTATCACCCCGGAAAGACTAACGTAGTAGCCGATGCGTTGAGCCGCAAGAGCCATGTCAACACGCTCATGACCGGAGAGTTACCAAAGGAGTTAGCCGAGGACCTTCGTGAGCTATGTTTGGAGATAGTTCTGAGAGGCTATGTTGCAGCATTGGAGATTCAATCTACCTTGATGGATAAGATCAGAGAAGCTCAGAAGACTGACAAGGAGATTGCCTCTATAAAGGAGAAGATGAGGAAAGGAAAAACTAAAGGATTTCGCGAGGATGAGCATGATACCTTATGGTTTGAGGACTGTGTTTATGTGCCTAATGATCCGGAGATCAGGAAGTTGATTCTGCAAGAGGCCCATGATTCACCGTACTCGATTCACACAAAAAATACCAAGATGTATCTTGATTTGAAAGACACATTCTGGTGGACCAGAATGAAGAAGGATATTGCGGAGTATGTAGCAGTATGTGATGTATGTCAGAGAGTAAAGGCAGAGCATCAGAAGCCAGTAGGATTGTTACAACCATTGCTGATACCCGAATGGAAGTGGGATAAACTAGGCATGGATTTTATCACAGGATTGCCCAGGACTCGTTCGGGCTATGACTCGATTTGGGTTGTAGTCGATCGTTTGACGAAGGTAGCTCATTTCATCCCCATGAAGACCACTTACACCAGTGCTAAGTTGGCTAAGATATACATGACCAGGATCGTATGTCTGCACGGAGTTCCGAGGAGCATTGTATCAGATAGAGGAACCCAGTTTACCTCAAAGTTCTGGAATCAGTTGCACGAAACTTTGGGTACCAGGCTAGAGTTCAGTACAACTTTTCATTCGCAGACAGATGGACAGACCGAGAGAGTCAATCAGATTTTAGAGGATATGCTGAGAGCTTGTGCTCTAGATTATGGATCTAATTGGGACGACAATTTGCCATATGCAGAGTTCTCTTACAACAAAAGTTATCAATCCAATTTGAAGATGGCCCCTTTCGAAGCCTTGTACGGAAGGAGGTGCAAAACCCCGTTGTCGTGGGATGAGGTTGGACCGCCAGTTGTTTGGATCAGATCTGATTAAGGAGTCTAAACAGAAGGTGAAGTTGATTCACGATAGGCTCAAGGTAGCCCAGTACAGGCAGAAGAGCTATGCAGATTCAAAATGCAATGAGATAGTTTATGAAGTCGGAGATGGAGTTTACCTTCGTGTATCTCCACTTCGAGGAGTTAAGCGCTTTGGAGTTAAGGGAAAGTTAGCACCACGTTTTGTAGGACCATACAAAGTTTTGGAGTGTATGGGAGAAGTTGCTTACAAGTTGGAATTGTCCGAAGGATTGTCAGGAGTTCATGACGTGTTCCATGTGTCCCAGTTGAAGAAGTGCCATGCAGAGATGGCTGATATACCGCTGAGAGATACAGTGCCGCTGGAAGCGATTCAGTTGGACAGTGATTTGACCTTTGAGGAGAAACTAGTCAAGATTCTTGAGTATGCCAGCCGAGTCACACGCAGCAAGGTTATCAAGTTTTGCAAAGTTCAGTGGAGCCACCTAACCGAGGATGAAGCCACGTGGGAGCGAGAGGAAGATCTGCTGAAGGACCACCCTCACCTATTTTCTAGCCAACCGAATCTCGAGGGCGAGATTCATCTTAAGGGGGGTAGGTCTGTAACATCCCAAATTTTCAATTTGGAATGTTATACACTAGATCATCATTGCATATCATATTTTATTTGCTTTTGGGTTGATCCTAGAAATTCTACGCAACTCAAGGACCCTCGGAGAGAGTTGGTGATTTCGTATTTTCATATTTGAGTTTTTCTCAAATTTTGAAAATAGGATCATTTGATTTTATTTATTTTATCTTCAATTATAAAAATATGAGAGAGGGAATAAAATGACTTTCCCAAAAAATAAAGAAATATTGAGGATTTAATAAAAAAATCAAATAAGATTTTATTTTGGAGTTTTCGCTATTTTATTTGAATTTAGGAAAATTGCACATTTTTCAAAACTACATTTTAGGGCCAAAAAAGTGTTCATCTCGTTCTAAATATTTTATTTAGACGGTGATTTTTTTTGGCATTTTTAGGTTTTATTTATTTTTCTAGGATTTATTTTTCTGTTCGTTGGAATTGTTTAAAAAAAGTACCGGGCGCCCGACTGGGCCGAAGGCCCAGCCAAGCCGGCCCAGCCGCCGCCGCCGTCTCCCGCGCCGGATCCGGACTGGTGTCCCGATCGCCGCCGCCGCCGAGTCCGAGAGGGCCACACCGCCACCGCCCGTCTCGCAATCCACCGCCGCCCCCACCCTTTAAATGCCGAACCGGGGCCCCCCTGGAGCCCCACAGCCGGAACCGTCGCCGTCGCCGCCACCCCACGCCGCCCACCGCCACCCGAAACCCCGCCGGACCCCGCCGAACTTCACCGGAGCCCCGACGAGGTAGCTGCCCGCCGCCTCCCCGGTTTTCTAAGAAAGCCGATTTGGTTTTTTTATAGAAAACCCTAGGTTTTTTATTTTTTTAGATCGGTTTATTTTATTAATTTCCCGGTTTATTTATTTAGCAAGCGTTCGCTCGATAGTTCGTCTTAATGGACGAGTTCGCCGTTTAGTTTCAGTTAACGAACGTTTGTTCGTTAAACTGTTCGTCAGTTTTTCTTTTCATGGATTTTTCCTCGATTATTTCTGATCGTGATTTTTTATCCAATTTTCGTTCTAGTATAACTTTTCGCTCATTTATCGGAATCTGGCTATTCAAGCGCCTAGAGTTTCGTCTCAAAACCCTCTTTCTGTTTGACCAACTAAAACAAGTTTTTCTTTTGTAAAATTTGACTTAGGTCCAGATTAGTAAACGAAGCTTGTTTCTTTCGTCGTTTGTGTTTCGTTGCTTCGTTTGATTTGATTCTTTTGCAAACCGGAGTTCTTAAGTTGAACTTTCTGGTTAGTTGTCTTATTTGAGTTTTACCTGTGCATTAGATGAGTGCTTATTGTATGCTTGTTTGTTTGCGATAGAGTACCCGGAGTGCGCCGCTTGCTACTTCGAATCTCTAGGTTTCACGGATCATCAGCAAGGCAAGTAACACTTTGATCATACCTCTTTACTACCCAGTTTTATTGCATTAGATCACCTCAAACAATTGCATGATTAGGATCTGATTAATATGTGGGTTTTGGGAAGTAGATGAGGTAGTACCTATTACCTGTTTTATTATCAAACCCTTGGGAGTTACTTCTATGTTTGCTTATATTGCCATGCTATGCTAGTAGACGTGGATTGGGTGAGTCTATCTGATAGCGGCGGAGGTGTCCCGTCTTTCGATGAGATGGTGGATTTCGCTTTGGTGGAAGTCGACTTTGACGATCCGACTACGAGCGTGCGAGGACGTCGCGCCTTAGCAATCGCTAAACCAACTCCGAGAGGTTATTGACCACGCCGGAGCACGATCAACCTGACCACGAGGGTCTGTTTCCTGCGAGCAAACGAAGAACAAGCAAGAAACTGAGATTGCAATCTGGATATTGCGAATATAAGATGAAAGCTTTATTGATCAAGGTGGGGTTCTGTGACGCCTTTGTCTGGTCGTTGAACACAAACGAAGTACTCGAAGTTGCAGCTATGGCGAACTTTTAATCTAAACAAAACCCAAGGAAAAGCTACTAGATGGATCTACTTATATAGGAGCAAGGGGTGGCGGCCAAGGAGGTGGGAGGACGTCCCAAGGCAGCCTAAAACTAAATCTAGGTCGTACAAGGGCAATGGGCCCAAGTGGAGGTGATGTAACACCTTTGGACTTGTAGTTTGACTCGGATTCTGCTGCAGCATCAGATTGTTTCGTCCACAACTCAACGCTCCGGACAAATTTGAAGGTGATTCCAATTGGGTTGGAAAGTGCACGGAATCTAGTTTCCAACAAAAAACGAATCACCCAATTCGGAGTCCGTATGAAAAACTTGTGTGCGTTTTGAGTCAGGTATGTCTGTGCAGTCCGAATCTGAATCCAGAACGTGAGAGACTTGGACTCTATCTTCTCTTGGGCCAAAAGTGACGTGAGAGAACTTTTTGGACAGCAAATAAACATCTCTTTCTTCCTTATCTTCATATGTGGATTGTACAAATGTCCCATACACCTGCAATTAGACAAAACACAAAAGTGTGTGAAGTATTTTTGTTCTGGATAACATAAATAGATTATTGAATAGTTTGCACTAGAAATCACCTGACAAATATGCATATATGCAATATTTTTGGTCATATCCAAGGTAGTCATGTCCTCATCATCCTCCCCTTCTTGAAAATAAAGCCGTCCTCGGCGTTGCTTAATCTGAAATGTGGCTAACAAAAGAGACAAGGTGTACATGTTGTATATGTATATGTCATCCATTTTTACTTCCCTTGATTTTTGCATATATGACACATGAATAGATGAGTAACTTGCATAGTTCATAAAATCTAAAGCCAAAAAATTAGCACAAGAAGTAGAAGGCATGAAAATATTGCAACTCAGTTTGCACATATAAGTGAAGCTCTTATTCATTTCAAAAGATTGACAATGTTCATCATTAAACCATCCCAACATTGGTGAATAAACCTTACTTGCATCAAATTTACATGCTACAACATGCTTAAATAAGCAAACATGCAATAAGTTATTCAACACAGAATCATCACCAAGATTAGAGGTCATATCAAAATGATTAAACATTGGTTCTTTTGCATCAATAGTTAATTCAATGGGTGCACTCAAAATTGTTGGTATTTCAGTTGTTTGATCACATGGTAAAGTCAAATTATCAACGTAGTCCTCTAAAATAGGTGGTGTGATCAAAGTAGTGGGTAGCTCATCAGATGGTGCATTCAAATTGACAAGGCATTCATCATTCTCATGTGGAGATGGAAGATCAGTACCTTTGTCATTACCTCTTATGATCAACTCAGATGATGTAGCCACTCTCGGGGGCGATGTGTCACATGGTGGAGGTGATGTAGTCCTGACAACAACGGATGTGGTTGTCATAGTATGCCTAGTAGTTGAAGGAACAATCATATCAACTCTTGGGGTGTGCACCGTGCGCTTGTTCTCCTCGTGGCCAACACGTCGTTTTATTTCCTGTTCAGCTTTGCAAGCAAGATGAAACAAATGGTCCATAGGATAACACTCTTCATGAATTAGTATCTCTTGAATATCACGGTTTAATCCTCCCCAAAATCTATCCATAAAATCATCTTCACTTTCTTCTAAAGAGGAATGCAACAAGGTAGTTTGTAAATCATCATAATATTTTGTTACAGTTTCACTACCTTGTTTTAAGTGTTGCAACTTCTTAATCATGTCACGAGTATAATAAGCAGGGACGAAAGTATGTCGCATGGCAAGTTTCAAATCATCCCAAGTAGTAGGTATATAATCAGGGTGTAATCGACAATATTCACTCCACCAAACCAAAGCATAACCAGTGAAAGAACCAACCACAACCTTAACCTTTTTATGTTCATCGAAATTATGGGAAGAAAATATATTTTTTATGTCGAACTCCCATTCAATATATAAAGCAGGTTTAAAACGGCCATTAAATGGTGGTATAGATACATTAACCTGATCATGTGCATTTGGATGTTTGTGCACCTCTCGTGACGGTTGTGGTTTTTGCAAAGGTGGTGGCACGTCTCCCGCGATCGACAAAGCCCATGAATTGACTCTGGATCCTGTCATGATTAGTAGAACAAGAAACAAAACCCAAAAATAATGTTCCTATAACTATTAGGATGTGGTGGTAAAACGCTCACAGTAAAGCAAATATCAATGTCTTACAAGGTCTTACCATGCAGCAGGCGGTGATCGGCAACCAGCGGTGTCAAGTAACTCCGAATATTGAGTAAAGCGATTGCCAGGGGAGCGTACGTATACACGGTGTAGAAATATGTGGAGCTGGGTTGGCTATATATGGTAGCAAAAGATTAGCAATAATCAATTCAAAGATGCAATGTTGAATAAACGCTCAACGACGGTACTGTGCTGGTCCTAGGCTAGACCGGACTAGAGACGCGAGCCTAGAACACTAATGAGGTCACGGCGTAGCACAACTAGCATCAATGAAGGATACTAAGTAGCTCTTGACAGCAAGATATAAGTGAAGATCACAACGGCAGTGAAGATAATGATGAAAAACAACTGCCAAGCAGGATATACAACAACTTTGTCTCCAACTTTCCTCTGAAAAAGTTTGTGCCGATTTTTTTGATTTTTTTTCTCCTTTTTTTTCTCTGACTTTTTTTTCTCTTTTTTTTTCTCTCGTTTTTTTTTTCTCTCATTAGTGTTCTGATGCTAGTTGTGCTACGCCGTGACCTCATTAGTGTTCTAGGCTCGCGTCTCTAGTCCGGTCTAGCCTAGGACCAGCACAGTACCGTCGTTGAGCATTTATTCAACATTGCATCTTTGAATTGATTATTGCTAATCTTTTGCTACCATATATAGCCAACCCAGCTCCACATATTTCTACACCGTGTATACGTACGCTCCCCTGGCAATCGCTTTACTCAATATTCGGAGTTACTTGACACCGCTAGTTGCCGATCACCGCCTGCTGCATGGTAAGAACTTGTAAGACATTGATATTTGCTTTACTGTGAGCGTTTTACCACCACATCCTAGTAGTTATAGGAACATTATTTTTGGGTTTTGTTTCTTGTTCTACTAATCATGACAGGATCCAGAGTCAATTCATGGGCTTTGTCGATCGCGGGAGACGTGCCACCACCTTTGCAAATACCACAACCGTCACGAGAGGTGCACAAACATCCAAATGCACATGATCAGGTTAATGTATCTATACCACCGTTTAATGGCCGTTTTAAACCTTCTTTATATATTGAATGGGAGTTCGACATAAAAAACATATTTGCTTCCCATAATTTCGATGAACACAAAAAGGTTAAGGTTGCGGTTGGTTCTTTCACTGGTTATGCTTTGGTTTGGTGGAGTGAATATTGTCGGTTACACCCTGATTATATACCTACTACTTGGGATGATTTGAAACTTGCCATGCGACATACTTTCGTCCCTGCTTATTATACTCGTGACATGATTAAGAAGTTGCAACACTTAAAACAAGGTAGTGAAACTGTAACAAAATATTATGATGATTTACAAACTACCTTGTTGCATTCCTCTTTAGAAGAAAGTGAAGATGATTTTATGGATAGATTTTGGGGAGGATTAAACCGTGATATTCAAGAGATACTAATTCATGAAGAGTGTTATCCTATGGACCATTTGTTTCATCTTGCTTGCAAAGCTGAACAGGAAATAAAACGATGTGTTGGCCACGAGGAGAACAAGCGCACGGTGCACATTCCAAGAGTTGATATGATTGTTCCTTCAACTACTAGGAATACTATGACAACCACATCCGTTGTTGTCAGGACTACATCACCTCCACCATGTGACACATCGCCCTCGAGAGTGGCTACATCATCTGAGTTGATCATAAGAGGTAATGACAAAGGTACTGATCTTCCATCTCTACATGAGAATGATGAATGCCTTGTCAATTTGAATGCACCATCTGATGAGCTACCCACTACTTTGATCACACCACCTATTTTAGAGGACTACGTTGATAATTTGACTTTGCCATGTGATCAAACAACTGAAATACCAACAATTTTGAGTGCACCCATTGAATTAACTATTGATGCAAAAGAACCAATGTTTAATCATTTTGATATGACCTCTAATCTTGGTGATGATTCTGTGTTGAATGACTTATTGCATATTTGCTTGTTTAAGCGTGTTGTAGCATGTAAATTTGATGCAAGTAATGTTTATTCACCAATGTTGGGATGGTTTAATGATGAACATTGTCAATCTTTTGAAATGAGAATAAGAGCTTCACTTATATGTGCAAACTGAGTTGCAATATTTTCATGCCTTCTACTTCTTGTGCTAATTTTTTGGCTTTAGATTTTATGAACTATGCAAGTTACTCATCTATTCATGTGTCATATATGCAAAAATCAAGGGAAGTAAAAATGGATGACATATACATATACAACATGTACACCTTGTCTCTTTTGTTAGCCACATTTCAGATTAAGCAACGCCGAGGACGGCTTTATTTTCAAGAAGGGGAGGATGATGAGGACATGACTACCTTGGATATGACCAAAAATATTGCATATATGCATATTTGTCAGGTGATTTCTAGTGCAAACTATTCAATAATCTATTTATGTTATCCAGAACAAAAATACTTCACACACTTTTGTGTTTTGTCTAATTGCAGGTGTATGGGACATTTGTACAACCCACATATGAAGATAAGGAAGAAAGAGATGTTTATTTGCTGTCCAAAAAGTTCTCTCACGTCACTTTTGGCCCAAGAGAAGATAGAGTCCAAGTCTCTCACGTTCTGAATTCAGATTCGGACTGCACAGACATACCTGACTCAAAACGCACACAAGTTTTTCATACGGACTCCGAATTGGGTGATTCTTTTTTTGTTGGAAACTAGATTTCGTGCACTTTCCAACCCAATTTGAATCACCTTCAAATTCATCCGGAGCGTTGAGTTGTGGACGAAACAATCTGATGCTGCAGCAGAATCCGAGTCAAACTACAAGTCCAAAGGTGTTACATCACCTCCACTTGGGCCCATTGGCCTTGTACGACCTAGATTTAGTTTTAGGCTGCCTTGGGACGTCCTCCCACCTCCTTGGCCGCCACCCCTTGCTCCTATATAAGTAGGTCCATCTAGTAGCTTTTCCTGGGGATTTGTTTAGTTAAAAGTTAGCCATTGCAACTTCGTGTACTTCGTTTGTGTCCAACGACCAGACCAAGACCGCTTACGGATCCCCACCTTTATCAATACTTCATATATACTCGCAATATTCAGATTGCTTTTATCATATTCTTGCTTGTTCTTCGATTGCTTACAGGAATAGACCTTCGTGGTCAGGTTGATTGTGCTCCGGCGTGGTCAATAACCTCTCAGAGTTGGTTTAGCGATTGCTAAGGCGCAACGTTGTGCATGTTTGTAGTCGGATCGTCAAAGTCATCTTCACCAAATCGATAGTTATCATCTCATCGAAAGATCGGGACAACCCCGCCTCTATCAGTGGGGTTATGTTACGCCTTGGTCTGGTCGTTGAACACAAACGAAGTATGCGAAGTTGCAGCTATGGCGAACTTTTAATCTAAACAAAACCCCAAAGTCTAAACGACGCCCTAAGGGCTGTATATATGGAGGAAGAGGGGGGAATTTCGTGGCCCTTGGAGGAGGGGTCTGAAACCAACCCTAACTCTTGTTTCCCCACACATACAGACTCTAAAAACAGCCTATACTTAAGTATTTCGAAAATACATGGGCCTGGCCCAATAATAAGGTGACGCAGCACCTAGAATAGCCTCTAGACGAAATTTATGAAGTGGCATCATGTATAATTCGTCCAAGGCTTCATGCACTCCTTATGGTGGCTTCAAAGTCCTGAAATCATCACTTGTAACTCCGTTCTTGATCCCCTTGCGCATGCCATCAACTCCATGCGTGTTCTTGCTCCAATGTTCATCCTTCTCCAAGCTAGGCCCTTCATTTGTAAGTAAAACAAATGTATCCAATTTAGGCAGCATCATATTCTCATGAACATTAGAATCATTACAAAGAAACGAAAGTACCTGGTAATTTAATAGGCGTGCGCGAGCTCTAGTAATTGGTCCAGTATATGTAACAGTAGGGGATGTGGGTGTAACAATGGTATTGATGTCCTCATCAGCTTAGTCTCTTTTTACTCCTTATTCCTTCATCCATCATGATCTCACCCGAAACTTGATTACTTCAATAACACAAAACTTAACGAAACTTTCGTGAGATCCGTTAGTATAATAAAGCAAATCACAATCACCACTTTAATGACTATTGGAAACCCATTCATATTTTAATATTGCATTATACCTACTGTATTCTAACTTTACCATGGCTTATACCCCAGATATACTCCATAGATGCATCAAAATAAGCACACAATGCAACGAAAATAGAATCTGTCAAAAATAGAACAGTCTTTAGTAATCTAGACTTTGAACATAGTTATATAACTCCAAAAATTCTGAAACATTAGGACAACGTAGGTAATTTGTATATAAAGCTTGTGTAAAAAATTTATAATTTTATCGCGCTCCTGTGATTTTTAAAATTCTGCTACTGGGCGCAAAAGCTTTTGTTTTCCTACAAGATCAAATCAACTATCACCAAATATGATCTTAAAGGCTTTACTTGGCACAAACACTAACTAAAACATAAAACACAATCATAACAGTAGGATAATTGTGTGAACACACAAAAATAGAAAAAATATTTTATTCATTGGTTTGCCTCCCAACAAGCGCTATCGTTTTATGCGCTAGCTAGGCATAATGCATAGACTCAAGTATTGTCATATTTGGTTTTTGCCATCTTTGCGAGGGCTTTCTCAAACCCGGGAAGCTCTTTCCGCTTCCCAATATTCTCAGGAAAAGAGACCATCTTAAGATCTAAATATATCCAACCTCTTATTACAAAGAGTAATCAAAGTATTCATCCGATTGAGGTTTCCACTAATATGTTTGTAGGGTTCATTAGATTTTCGCAACGCAACCAAATTTTTTTATATCACCCAATTTGTCTAATATTTGAATCCCTTCTTGTGTAGAAGTGAACCCCATTTTTCCTGGTGGAGCTCCCAATATTCTGTCTATTATTTCATAGGCAGCATTAGCATCAATTTCAACAAAATTCCCTTTAGCAGCAAAATCCAAGAGTTGCCTATGATGGAGTATTAGACCTATATAAAAATTCAGAAGCAAAATCTTTCCATCTCCTTGTATATTGCAGATGTGGTAAGATTCCATCAACCTATACCAAGCATCTTCCAATTTTTCTCCTTGCTTCTGTTTGAAGTATAAAACATCAAAATTTAGTGACAAAGGAGGGGTAGTCATGTTAATGAGATGACCAAAGCACAAGGCAAACAAAAAAGAAGGCGAATGAAAAAGCAAATATTTTTGTGCTTTTCGCAATAATGTTTTGGAAGTGGGGGAGATAAAAGCAAGAGGGAAATGACAAATAATGTAAATTGCAAGGAGATGACATTTGTGATTGGGTACCTGATAGTTGTTGATGATGTCTCCCCGACAATGGAGCCAGAAATTCTTCCTGATTGCTTGTATCTGCATTGGTATTTCCGTGAAGAGGAGAGGATGATGCGGCACAGCAACTATAAGTATTTCCCTTAGTTATGAAACCAAGATTATCACTCCAGTAGGAGAACCAAGCAACACTATGTAGACAGTACCTGATGAGGACATGACTACCTTGGATATGACAAAAAATATTGCATATATGCATATTTGTCAGGTGATTTCTAGTGCAAACTATTCAATAATCTATTTATGTTATCCAGAACAAAAATACTTCATACACTTTTGTGTTTTGTCTAATTGCAGGTGTATGGGACATTTGTACAATCCACATATGAAGATAAGGAAGAAAGAGATGTTTATTTGCTGTCCAAAAAGTTCTCTCACGTCACTTTTGGCCCAAGAGAAGATAGAGTCCAAGTCTCTCACGTTCTGGATTCAGATTCGGACTGCACAGACGTACCTGACTCAAAACGCACACAAGTTTTTCATACGGACTCCGAATTGGGTGATTCTTTTTTTGTTGGAAACTAGATTTCGTGCACTTTCCAACCCAATTGGAATCACCTTCAAATTCGTCCAGAGCGTTGAGTTGTGGACGAAACAATCTGATGCTGCAGCAGAATCCGAGTCAAACTACAAGTCCAAAGGTGTTACATCACCTCCACTTGGGCCCATTGGCCTTGTACGACCTAGATTTAGTTTTAGGCTGCCTTGGGACGTCCTCCCACCTCCTTGGCCGCCACCCCTTGCTCCTATATAAGTAGATCCATCTAGTAGCTTTTCCTTGGGATTTGTTTAGTTAAAAGTTAGCCAACGCAACTTCGTGTACTTCGTTTGTGTCCAACGACCAGACCAAGACCACTTTCGGATCCCCAACATTATTAATACTTCATCCATATTCGCAATATTCAGATTGCTTTATCATATTCTTGCTTGTTCTTCGATTGTTTGCAGGAATAGACCTTCGTGGTCAGGTTGATCGTGCTTCCGGCATCGTCAGTAACCTCAGGAGATTGGTTTAGCGATTGCTAAGGCGCAACGTCGTGCACGTTTGTAGTCGGATCGTCAAAGTCGACTCCACGAAATCGATAGTTATCATCTCATCGAAAGATCGGGACACCCTCGCCTCTATCAAGTGGTATCAGTTTTCAGGTTGCTCGGTGAGAATTTCCAGTTTTCCTAGATTAGATTTATTTTCTTACCTATTGTCCAAGAAAAAGCCACAAAAAAGAGTTAGATCTATTCATCCTTGGTCCAAGCCAGTCTGTGCCTTTGCAATTTTCTTTTCATTGCTTGCATAGTTGAATTATCGGTTGCATCGTCGTGTCGAGTTGCTGGTCTTAGTGTCTAGTTCGTTTAGAGTTTCGAGTTCTGTTCACATTAGTCACACCACCGCTGCATCATTATCTCTTCCGCTGTCCACCACCCATCCATCAATTTCTACCACGTGCTACCCACCATTCATTGTCATAATAATAGTTGAGATCGTTCACATCTTCGCTTGATCCAATCTGCGTCTTATCTAGTTTGTTTTGGAAAAAAAGAGATAAAAAAACGAGAGAAAAAAAACGAGAGAAAAAAAAGAGAAAAAAAAGTCAGAGAAAAAAAAGGAGAAAAAAAATCAAAAAAATCGGCACAAACTTTTTCAGAGGAAAGTTGGAGACAAAGTTGTTGTATATCCTGCTTGGCAGTTGTTTTTCATCATTATCTTCACTGCCGTTGTGATCTTCACTTATATCTTGCTGTCAAGAGCTACTTACTATCCTTCATTGATGCTAGTTGTGCTACGCCGTGACCTCATTAGTGTTCTAGGCTCGCGTCCCTAGTCCGGTCTAGCCTAGGACCAGCACAGTACCGTCGTTGAGCGTTTATTCAACATTGCATCTTTGAATTGATTATTGCTAATCTTTTGCTACCATATATAGCCAACCCAGCTCCACATATTTCTACACCGTGTATACGTACGCTCCCCTGGCAATCGCTTTACTCAATATTCGGAGTTACTTGACACCGCTGGTTGCCGATCACCGCCTGCTGCATGGTAAGAACTTGTAAGACATTGATATTTGCTTTACTGTGAGCGTTTTACCACCACATCCTAGTAGTTATAGGAACATTATTTTTGGGTTTTGTTTCTTGTTCTACTAATCATGACAGGATCCAGAGTCAATTCATGGGCTTTATCGATCGCGGGAGACGTGCCACCACCTTTGGAAATACCACAACCGTCACGAGAAGTGCACAAACATCCAAATGCACATGATCAGGTTAATGTATCTATACCACCATTTAATGGCCGTTTTAAACCTGCTTTATATATTGAATGGGAGTTCGACATAAAAAGTATATTTGCTTCCCATAATTTCGATGAACATAAAAAGGTTAAGGTTGCGGTTGGTTCTTTCACTGGTTATGCTTTGGTTTGGTGGAGTGAATATTGTCGGTTACACCCTGATTATATACCTACTACTTGGGATGATTTGAAACTTGCCATGCGACATACTTTCGTCCCTGCTTATTATACTCGTGACATGATTAAGAAGTTGCAACACTTAAAACAAGGTAGTGAAACTGTAACAAAATATTATGATGATTTACAAACTACCTTGTTGCATTCCTCTTTAGAAGAAAGTGAAGATGATTTTATGGATAAATTTTGGGGCGGATTAAACCGTGATATTCAAGAGATACTAATTCATGAAGAGTGTTATCCTATGGACCATTTGTTTCATCTTGCTTGCAAAGCTGAACAGGAAATAAAACGACGTGTTGGCCATGAGGAGAACAAGCGCACGGTGCACATTCCAAGAGTTGATTTGATTGTTCCTTCAACTACTAGGCATACTATGACAACCACATCCATTGTTGTCAGGACTACATCACCTCCACCATGTGACACATCGCCCCCGAGAGTGGCTACATCATCTGAGTTGATCATAAGAGGTAATGACAAAGGTACCGATCTTCCATCTCTACATGAGAATGATGAATGCCTTGTCAATTTGAATGCACCATCTGATGAGCTACCCACTACTTTGATCACACCACCTATTTTAGAGGACTACGTTGATAATTTGACTTTGCCATGTGATCAAACAACTGAAATAACAACAATTTTGAGTGCACCCATTGAATTAACTATTGATGCAAAAGAACCAATGTTTAATCATTTTGATATGACCTCTAATCTTGGTGATGATTCTGTGTTGAATGACTTATTGCATGTTTGCTTATTTAAGCATGTTGTAGCATGTAAATTTGATGCAAGTAAGGTTTATTCACCAATGTTGGGATGGTTTAATGATGAACATTGTCAATCTTTTGAAATGAATAAGAGCTTCACTTATATGTGCAAACTGAGTTGCAATATTTTCATGCCTTCTACTTCTTGTGCTAATTTTTTGGCTTTAGATTTTATGAACTATGCAAGTTACTCATCTATTCATGTGTCATATATGCAAAAATCAAGGGAAGTAAAAATGGATGACATATACATATACAACATGTACACCTTGTCTCTTTTGTTAGCCACATTTCAGATTAAGCAACGCCGAGGACGGCTTTATTTTCAAGAAGGGGAGGATGATGAGGACATGACTACCTTGGATATGACAAAAAATATTGCATATATGCATATTTGTCAGGTGATTTCTAGTGCAAACTATTCAATAATCTATTTATGTTATCCAGAACAAAAATACTTCATACACTTTTGTGTTTTGTCTAATTGCAGGTGTATGGGACATTTGTACAATCCACATATGAAGATAAGGAAGAAAGAGATGTTTATTTGCTGTCCAAAAAGTTCTCTCACGTCACTTTTGGCCCAAGAGAAGATAGAGTCCAAGTCTCTCACGTTCTGGATTCAGATTCGGACTGCACAGACGTACCTGACTCAAAACGCACACAAGTTTTTCATACGGACTCCGAATTGGGTGATTCTTTTTTTGTTGGAAACTAGATTTCGTGCACTTTCCAACCCAATTGGAATCACCTTCAAATTCGTCCAGAGCGTTGAGTTGTGGACGAAACAATCTGATGCTGCAGCAGAATCCAAGTCAAACTACAAGTCCAAAGGTGTTACATCACCTCCACTTGGGCCCATTGGCCTTGTACGACCTAGATTTAGTTTTAGGCTGCCTTGGGACGTCCTCCCACCTCCTTGGCCGCCACCCCTTGCTCCTATATAAGTAGATCCATCTAGTAGCTTTTCCTTGGGATTTGTTTAGTTAAAAGTTAGCCAACGCAACTTCGTGTACTTCGTTTGTGTCCAACGACCAGACCAAGACCACTTTCGGATCCCCAACATTATTAATACTTCATCCATATTCGCAATATTCAGATTGCTTTATCATATTCTTGCTTGTTCTTCGATTGTTTGCAGGAATAGACCTTCGTGGTCAGGTTGATCGTGCTTCCGGCATCGTCAGTAACCTCAGGAGATTGGTTTAGCGATTGCTAAGGCGCAACATCGTGCACGTTTGTACTCGGATCGTCAAAGTCGACTCCACGAAATCGATAGTTATCATCTCATCGAAAGATCGGGACACCCTCGCCTCTATCAGTACCTACACACAAATAACAATACTTGCAACCTTACGTGTAAGAGGGGTTGTCAATTCCTCCTCGGTATTGAGATATATTAAATTGTATGAGATTTGATAAATAGATTTGACAAAAACACAAAATAAAATAAATAAAGAAAAAGTGCAGCAAGGTATTTTTGAGTTTTTGGAATAATAGATCTGAAACTAATAAGATAGGAAATAGACCCGGGGGCCATAGATTTCACTAGTGGCTTCTCTCGAGAAAATAGCATATGGTGGGTAAACAAATTACTTTTGGGCAATTGATAGAAGAGCAAATAATTATGATGATATCCAAGGCAATGATCATGTATATAGGCATCACATCCAACATTAGTAGACGGATTCCTGCCTGCATCTACTACTATTACTCCACACATCGACCGCTATCCAGCATGCATCTAGTATATTAAATTCATGGAAAAACGGAGTAGTGCAATAACAACGTTGACATGATGTAGATAAGATCTATTCATGTAGAAATAGACCCCATCGTTTTATCCTTAATAGCAACAATACATGCATGTCACTTCTCCTTCTGTCACTAAGATTGAGCACCACAAGATCAAACCCATCACAAAGCACCTCCCCCCATTGCAAGAAAAATCAATCTAGTTGGCCAAACCAAACCAAAGTTTCAGAGAAGAAATACGAGGCTATAAAGATCATGCATATAAGTGTTCAAATAAGACTCAAATAATATTCATAGATAGATCTGATCATAAACTCACAATTCATCGGATCCTAACAACCACACTGCAAAAAGTCACTACATCAAATAGATCTCCAAGAACATCGAGGGGAACATTGTATTGAGAATCAAAAAGAGAGAAGAAGCCATCTAGCTACTACCCACGGACCCGTAGGTCTATGTTAAACTACTCACAAATCATCGTAGGAGCACCAATGAGGATGATGAACCACTCCGTGATCGTTTCCCCCTCTAGCAAGGTGCCGGAAAGGGCTCTAGATTGTATCTCGTGTTTCTGGAACTTGCAGTGGCTAGAATTGTTTTTCGTCGACTCCCCTATGGTTTCTCGAATATTTTGGTATTTATAGAGCTGAGAGGCGGTTGAGAGGACACCTGTGGGGCCCACTACCCACCAAGGCATGCCAAGGGCCTCTGGCGTGCCTTGGTGCCTTGTGGGCCCTACATGCCTCCCCTCCTGTACTTCCTTGGCTCCCAAGTTTTCTTCTGGGCGAAAAAAAATCTCCAAAAAGTTCACTGCGTTTGGACTCCAACGAGCAAAAACGAGCAAAAACCAACAACTGCACCGGGCACTATGTCAATAGGTTAGTCCCAAAAAAATGTTATGAAGTTGCTATAAAATGAATGTAAAACTTCCAAGAATGATAATATAACAACATGGAACAATCAAAAATTATAGATACGTTGGAGACGTATCGCCCTCACACAAGCCCAATCTTCCCTTCCCCATCTCGAGCCTGCAATGGCTCTCAAGAAGGCGGATACCAAGGGGAAGAAGGCAACCAAGCCACTCAACCCTCCGGCGAAAAGAGGAAGAAGGAACTGGAGGAAATGGAGAGGCGGCGGAGAGAGAATGTGGTCCAGTGTCCTTGTCAGGCAATGCTTTGATTGAGAGGTACGCATACATATGGGGAAGCGAAACCGAGGACCACAGAGCCCTCAAGGTCATCCCCTATGGCCACAAGGCCCCCGCAGATTCTTGTCCATTCTTTTGCGCATAATTCTACTATGGCTTGTTGCTTGCACTCTCGGATTTCTTCTATGAGATGATGTCCACCTTTCAGTTTAGATTGTTAGATTTCGCCCCCAGTGCAGTGACATGCATAGCAGTTTTCGTACGCTTTTGTGTAAACTTTGTCGGGGTCACCCCCAATGTGGATCTGTTCCGCCATTTCTACGCCCCCAGGATTGGGGATAAATCATTATCTGGCAGCATGACATGGATTCCAAGGGGGAAGAAGGAACAAAGGGATTATCTCCCTGAACAGCTCCACAACAAAATGGGAAGAGTGGAGGTGGATCCAGGAGAATGATTTCCTGCGGCCTGCTTGTTGTAGGCAGAAAGGATTGAATGCGACGACAACTAGAACAAGTTCGGCACCACTAAAAAGAAGTTCCGCATGGTGCTGAACAGAATCGCTTGCCTGAAGAGCGCGAGTGTGACCATAGAAATGGTGGGAGCTGACTTCCTCTGGTGCCAAACTCCATTGTGGCAGAGGAACATGCCTGCTTGGGAGTACCAGAATGCCGCCTATAGAATACGGCTATATCTTGGGCGCAACAACAACTTAACGGTCAAGGGGCGCGCCTAGCTCTACCAGCAGCTATTTCGGAGGGCTGGCACATTCCACCTGCCGGCCAAAGTTGTGCCGCTGCACATAAACTCCACGAGGAGCGATAGTATGGATGCCCAAGTGCACCACCAAGGGGTCAAAGGAGACTGGAAACTGCCCAAGCTGGAGGACAAAATGGAATGGGCCTCCAATTTAACGTAAGTGGTGTCCTGGAAGGAGACAGATCTTGTTAGGTCCACCATAGAGGAGGAGCAAGTGTACATCACCAGCAGGGTTGCCGAGGCCTGGAGGATGGAAGCTAAGGAAGCCGCACGGGCCGAGGGGAATAAATATGATGATGAGGAAGAAGAAGATGATGCTGACAAGGAGGAGCTTGGTAGAGGTGAAGTTGCCGGGGCTGGAACTTCCAAGAACCCCGGAGAGGAGGAATTAGGGGAAGAAGGTCCTCAAGCTCCTGAGTCAAGGCGTCGTCTTTGAAGCATGGCTAATCAAGAGCTAGTGGCCACCTCCCCGTCACGATCTACCTCCATGGTGAAGAAGTCAACCACCAAGACTGGATGCTAGGAGGTGGTACGCCGGCAACCTACCCGTCATTCCAAATCGAAGCCTCCATCCTCCCGGCAAGAAATTGCCGAGGAAGACGAGGTTCCTCGGTCGACAAGCTTTCCCCACTAGCCATCAAGAGTACTAGGGAATCCCCCTCCCCGCCACCTAAATATGAAATGAACGCCCTTCTCGAGTCTGACAAAGAGTAAGTAAATCCTTACTCCTTTTTTCAAGTCTTGACTTTATCCATCTGCTATTCTGACTTGATTAATTGATTTTTGGCCTTTTAGGGACGAGGAACCACTTGAAGAACGGGTGAAGGGGGACAAGCTTTTGGTGAAACACATTCCTTCATCAAGTGTTGGGTTGGGGACACCGGCGGCTGAAGCCACGGTTGCCAGCCCCTAACCCAGCCATCCGCATGAGAACGTGTCGTGACCCAGCCGGTTGGCACCTGTACCAAAGTTCTTTTCCTGATCCTGACAAGGATGGGAGTGGCCCATCAAGAAGAAGAGCGTCAAGAGGCGGATCCTGTCATTAGGTCCCTGTCAACCATCATTCCGGAGAGTGCCTCCCCGACAAGGGCCTCCATCGATGAACCTGTCTGCACTGGTGCCACCCCGACAACAGAGGATGTCGAGGGAACTACATCAGCAACACAAGTTGCCGGGGGGGATGCCCTTCCGTAACAAGTGTCGATGGTTAATCCTCTTGTCATTATGCACCTCTCGCAGAATTTTTGTTTTTGGCTTGCGATTTGAATCTCATTTTTCCCTTGATTTCTTCCTTGGTCCACACTCCCAACTTCTCTCGAAGAAGGTGAGGTCCTTGTGGAGGTGGCGGATATTGCAAAGGCTGCTGCCGAGGAGGCCACTAAGATTGCTTCCATGGAAGGTCTCGAGCAGGTTGTCAGGGATATCAAAGAAGCCCCCGAGGAACCGGAGGTGTCCCATGGCAACAGGCCCGAGCCCGCCAAGATGGACGTGGATGAGACACCCTCTACCAATGCCACACCAGATCTTGCTGACCAACCAACAGCAGCAGCAACTCCATAGATCCCACCAAGCAGTATGGGATTGGCCCCCTTAGCATGGACTCGAAGCCCCCAGTTCATCTGGTACTGCGAGGCCAAATTTTGATGAAGAAATCACTCAGATCCTGCTTCCTTTGTCCTAAAGATCTATAGATGCTGACGCCTCCACCAACGAAACCGAGGACTTAGCTTTTTTGAAAGCTATGTCCATTGGGTTCGAAGACGTCCAAGAGAGGTATGGCAAGAGGTGGAATAGAGTCCAGGAAGAACTCAAATCCATGGATTTGGCAGACTAACAACTAAAAGAGAAAGTAGAAGAATTGTGCACGTGGTACAATGAGGGATGTCGTGATCTCAGAAGGCAAGAGGAAAAACTTGCTACCTCCAAAGGAGAAGCAGTAATCCGAGATGGCAAGTTAACAAAGTGCGAGACGATGCTCAATGCAAAGGAAAGAGAGCTTGCCGCCCGGGAGCAAACCATTGCCGGCACTGTCCGCGGCAAAGATGAGGAGATTGAAGTACCCGTTAAGCAGCAGACCCAGAAGCTGGAGGACAACTATAAGAAGGCCATTGAAACCCATGCTTCGAGAAATACTGCCAAACTTAAAGAAGCCACTGCGAAGCTGCAACTATAGCCACCTCCAAAGAAGATATTGAGCCCCAGGCAGGCAAGTTAAAAGAAGAACTTGCCAGCAGCAGCAAAGATATTGAGGCTGTCAAGGCCGAAGTGCAGAAGGCAGCTCTCGCCCAAGAATAGTTGTGATACGTCTCCAACGTATCTATAATTTTCTATTGTTCCGTGCTATTATATTATCTGTTTTGGATTTTTTTATATGCATTAATATGTTATTCTATATTATTTTTGGGACTAACCTATTAACCTAGAGCCCAATGCCAGTTTCTGTTTTTTTGCTTGTTTTAGAATTTCGTAGAAAAGGAATACCAAACGGAGTCCAAACAGAATAAAACTTTCACGATGATCTTTCTTGGACAAGAAGCAAACCAGGAGACTTAGAGATGAAGTGGGAGGAGCCACGAGGGTGGAGGGCACGCCCAAGGGTTGGGCATGCCCCCTGCCTTGTGGGCCCATCGAGGGTCTCCTGACCTAATTCTTTCGCCCATGTATACTCTTATACCCCAAAACCATCAAAGGGAGCCACGAATACACTTTTCCACCGCCGCAACCTTCTGTACCTATGAGATCCCATATATGGAGCTTTTCCAACGTCTTGTCGGAGGGGATTCGTTCATGGAGGGCTTCTACATCAACAACGTTGCCCTTTCGATGAAGCACGAGTAGTTTACACAACCCTATGGGTCCATAGGTAGTAGCTAGATGGCTTCTTCTCTCTCTTTGATTCTCAATACCATGTTGATGCGGAGCATCCTATGGACATCACCATGTCAAGAGTCCATTTGGCAAGTGACACGTGCCACATCTACTTCATGCATACAAAGGTGAATCATCTCCTTTACACGTGTTCACTTGTACCCTTCGAGGATGGTATACTACTTGACCCCTCTCTCGTGTGCATGCTTAGGTGTGAGCGGAGCTACACATTCATCATGGAGGAGTCCAAGCGCAAGGGAACAACTACACCATCCAAGACAGAAGCCTGGAAGCGGAGAAGGAAGCGCCAAGAAGAAGGCAGCAGCTCCCAGGCGACCCCGTGCGCACGGGCCCCTCCGACCCCGTGCCCACGGGCCTCCCAGGCTGGCGGTCCTGAAGACCCTGTGCGCACGGGCGTGTACCATGCCCATGGGACCCCCGTGTCCACGGGCCTCACGGACCCCGTGCGCACGGGCCCTTGCGTCCGGTCCCTGGATACCCCGTGCGCACGGGCTCCACTTACCCCGTGCACACGGGGCCCCCTGTGTGATGCTGCGGGCTTTGCCCTTGTTTTACCATTTCTCCCCCACTTATCCCTCTCCTTGCCTTTGACTATATATACTCCTTCATCTCCTCCATTTAGACTTAGCAAAAATTAGATCGAAACACTAGAGATTAGCTCATGTACCTCCCCTTGTGGGACCTCTTGAGAGAGAGACACTCCATTGGAGTTCAAGGCCTCCATTGGAGAAGATCCCTAGTGGATGAAGACCCCCTTGAGGGAAGGATCTATCTAGATCATCAAGCCCTCATCTCCTTCATAGGATTTGGGATGAACTCTACCATGTATCTTATTTCCCTTTGATTGTTCATGTACCATGTGGATCTTGTGTGTTTGATTGTCTAGTGGATGTGTGATTTGACTTGTTCTTGAGTGTTCCTCTTGTTTTCCGTCCTTTGTTCATCTTGTTCTTGGGGATCCCCACTCCAATTCATGAAAGATCTCCCCATAGGGTTCCACCCTACATCATCTTGGTATCATGAGCCATGGTTTCTCACGAAATTGGAGCCCCCCTCTTAGTTTTCTAGCCTAATTTTGCTTGTTCTTGCCCAATTTCGAAAATCCCCACAAAAAGAGCCATACCAATTTTTTTTGTGATTTGAAGTTTTTGTGAGTTTTTGTTGATTTTGATCCATGGATCTGATGTATAGCAAGTAGATCTACCCCCTCTTGCGTCCCCATACCCCAATTTTTCTTTCCCCCTTCGAATTTGACAAGAAAATCGCGAAATTTCCGCCTACCCCGTGCCCACGGGCCCCCGCGAAGTCCCTGGAGACCCCGTCTCCTCGGTACGTGTACCGTGCGCACGGGACCCCAAGTCCACGGGCCCTGGACCCCTGCGCACGGCCCCCCTACAGCAGCCGCCCGGACTTCACCGTTTTGGCCGTAACTTTCGCATCCAAACTCCGATTTGGGTGTTCTTTGGCTCGTTGAAAAGCTAGCGACGTGCCCGAGGTGCTCATCTTGGTTTTACCATCATTTGACTCCATCAAATTTTGTCCATTTTGCATCTTTTGCATCGGCCCTCCGCCATAACTTTCGCACCACCACATAAAACTTCCGCAAACTAACCCATTTTGGTTCCTTTATTATTTGTGGTTGTTTGAGTTGTGATTTGAGTCTCCTAAGGTGTTTCAGCTACTTAGGGATGGTTGCATCTTCATCCACCACCGGTGACTTGTATCGGTCCATCGACTACATCCACCCCGAGCTTCCACATCGACGACGACCATCCATCCTTTGAGACCATCTTCAACCGAAAGCAAGGCCGGTTACCCCCGACTTTGTGAAAGGTTAAGTGTGACGAAGGTATCCATTCCATCATAAACTTTTCATTCCTTGCCATTACATCTTGATAGCCCCACCATCCTTGCGAATACCTTCATACCCATTGAGACTAGCTATCCGAGTATTGTGGGGCTTCGGAAAACTTGTGCACCATAGTGATACGTTCGCATATTGTTGCATCATTGGATATATCATATAGTGCCATTGTTTACTCCCGGGCATATCTTGTGATACTTGTCGCATATTTGTGGTTGAGGCTCATCAATCATAGTGGAAAGGAAGAGAAGAGCAATAAAAAAAGCTTTTAAGCCAGAAAGAGAATGATCATAAGCTTATAAGCAAAGAGTTGAGCATGAAAAGAGATACTTGTGCATGCAGATACATGGAATAGGAAACATTTAGCTTTCATACATATAGGTTGGTGCCAAGTGGTGAATCGTGCCCAAGTGTGCAATCAAGCTAGTGCTCTCCTAGTGTTTGTGCAACACGAGCTTCATCTTCATTAGGCAATTTTGTATTGCTCATCCCTATAGTTGCACAAGCCCCATTATCCCACTGTGTGTGTTTCTTTATTGCCCTCCTCTATATTTGTGATCACTTGCTTTGCATTTTGAGTCCTTTGGATTTATTTCAACATTTACATTATCTTGGACTTCAATTTGCATGAAATTTGTGCCACTTGTCCTAACCAAGCCACTCGATAAGCTTTACTTTGTAGGTGTGAGTGAACAAGTCCGGTACCAATTCCACTATTCTATCATTTCACATTGAGTGATACAAGATACATCCTCAACTTTGGGAAAATGTAGCTTGGTATTGTTTATCTCATTTCCTACTCACCTTTGCTCGAGTCTTGTGATGGATAGGCAAAGTACAACATCTCTGGTCTACAACAACAACGACGAGTTCGATGCTATGAGGAACTTCATCGACTCCAAGATGGACAAGCGCATGGAGGAGCTCAAGGCCCTCATCAAGAACCGCAAACGGTCTTCCTCATCTTCGAGAAGACGCTCAAGTGAAAAGACTCCCGAGCTACCATCTCCGGCAAGTACACACAAGCATCGACATCGACATGACCATGAAGAGCGAGCTTCAGGACACGTGTTGGCTGCTCTGCCAACCCCGTGCACACGGGCCCTCGACCCCCGTGCCCACGGGACCCCGTGCACACGACCTCCTGTACCCCTGTGCACACGGGCTATACAGAGTCGCGACATCAACTACAAGGCTGCAGCTTCTTCAACACCTTTGGCATCTTCGCCAAGTGACTTCAAGGCATCTTCGCCTTCGGACATACGACATCTTCGCCAACAAGCACCCCAAGACTACGCTCAAGAGATCCTCCCAAAGCTCAAGTCCGTGACTTCCACGAGCTACTATGACCTTGACATCGACCATGCGATTCCTTTCTATGGGACTCAAGAACCCGAGGAGTACCTCGAGTGGGAGCGTTTGATGGACGACTACCTCAAGCTACATCAAGTCCCTTCCGAAGATCAAGTGAAGTGCGCCACAAGAAACTTCCATGACTACGCCCCGACATGGTGGCTTCACACACCTTCGGAGAGCTACGAGATGAGTTGGTCCAAGACAGAGAAAGTGATGCGGCGAGAGTTTGTGCCTCCAACCTACACGGAACATCTTCAACGCCAATTGGAGAACACCATACAAGGATCCAAGTCCCTCGACGAGTACTTCAAGAACATGAAGGAAGCCTTGCGACGTGCCGGCGTGGACGACCCCATTTGGATGAAGTTCTACTTCATGATGGGATTGAACAACGACATCTCCAAGACTATCTTTCTCGAGAACTACAAGTCCCTTGAAGATAACTACTTTGGTGCTCTCAAGGCGGAGCAAGAACTCAAGAAGTCCAAGTCTACTCGACCCCGAGCTCACTTCACAACAACCACGCTACAAGACGGTGAGAGTGATGATGTGCCATCTTCGGCCTTCATTCATGATGAGAGTGATGACGTGCCATCTTTGGCCTTCATCCATGACGAGAGTGATGATGTGCCATCTTCGGCCTTCATCCACGACGACGACTACGAGATGGTTGAGCATGGGATTCTCCCTTCGACCACGGCGACGTATGATGACTTGAGTGACTTTTGCCACCATATTGAGAGTGAGAGTGACTTCACCACTAGCCCCATATGATAGAGGCAAAGGTGTCCCGTCTTTCGATGAGATGATGGATTTTGCTTTGGTGGAAGTCGACTTTGACGATCCGACTACGAACGTGCGAGGACGTCGCGCCTTAGCAATCGCTAAACCAACTCCGAGAGGTTATTGACCACGCCGGAGCACGATCAACCTGACCACGAGGGTTTGTTTCCTGCGAGCAAACGAAGAACAAGCAAGAAACTGAGATTGCAATCTGGATATTGCGAATATAAGATGAAAGCTTTCTTGATCAAGGTGGGGTTCTGTGACGCCTTTGTCTGGTCGTTGAACACAAACGAAGTACGCGAAGTTGCAGCTATGGCGAACTTTTAATCTAAACAAAACCCCCCAAAGTCTAAACGACGCCCTAAGGGCTGTATATATGGAGGAAGAGGGGGGGAATTTCGTGGCCCTTGGTGGAGGGGTCCGAAATCAACCCTATCTCTTGTTTCCCCACACATACGGACTCTAAAAATAGCCTATACTTATGTATTTCGAAATTACATGGGCCTGGCCCAATAATAAGGTGACGCAGCACCTATAATAGCCTCTGGACGAAATTTATGAAGTGGCATCTTGTATATTTCGTCCAAGGCTTCATGCACTCTTATGGTGGCTTCAAAGTCCTGAAATCATCACTTGTAACTCCGTTCTGGTTCCCCTTGCGCATGGCATCATCTCCATGCTTGCTCTTGCTCCAATGTCCATCCTTCTCCAAGCTAGGCCCTTCATTTGTAAGCAAAACAAATGTATCCAATTTAGGCAGCATCATATTCTCATGAACATTAGAATCATTACCAAGAAACGAAAGTACCTGATAATTTAATTGGCGTGCGCGAGCTCTAGTAATTGGTCCAGTATATGTAGCAGTAGGGGCTGTGGGTGTAACAATGGTATTGATGTCCTCATCATCCTCCCCTTCTTGAAATGAAGTCGTCCTCGACGGAAGCTCATCTTCCTCGCCCAAATACGGCTTCAAATCTGCAATGTTAAAAGTGGGACTAACCCCAAAATCTGCAGGCAGCTCAAGTTTATATGCATTATCATTTACTTTCTCCAACACCTTAAAGGGACCAGCAGCACGTGGCATTAGCTTTGATTTGCGCAAATCAGGAAATCTATCCTTACGCAAATGTAACCAAACAAGATCTCCAGGTGCAAACACAACATGTTTTCTACCCTTATCTCCAGCAAGTTTATATTTAGCAGTCATACGCTCAATGTTTTCCTTAGTTAACTCATGCATTTTTAAAATCAATTCAGCACGTTCTTTAGCATCAAAATTAACCTTCTCCGAAGATGGAAGAGGCAACAAATCAATAGGTGCACGAGGTAGGAAACCATACACAACTTCAAAAGGGCACATCTTAGTAGTAGAATGCAATGAACGATTATAAGCAAATTCAATATGAGGCAAGCATTCCTCCCAAATTTTCTTATTATTCTTCAAAACAGCCCTAAGCATAGTAGACAATGTTCTATTGACTACTTCAGTTTGTCCATCAGTTTGGGGGTGACAAGTAGTACTAAAAAGCAGTTTAGTCCCCAACTTAGCCCATAAACATCTCCAAAAGTGGCTAAGAAATTTAGTATCACGATCTGAAACAATAGTATTTGGCACACCATGCAAGCGAATAATTTCACGAAAGAACAAATCAGCAACATTAACAGCATCATCGCTTTTATGACATGGTATAAAGTGTGCCATTTTCGAGAATCTATCCACGACAACAAATATGCTATCCCTCCCCTTCTTTGTTCGAGGTAAACCTAAAACAAAGTCCATAGATATATCCTCCCAAGGAACACTAGGTACAGGCAAAGGCATATATAAACCATGAGGATTGAGTCGTGACTTAGCTTTTTGACATGTAGTGCAGCGAGCAATAAAACGCTCAACATCCCGTCTCATCTTTGGCCAAAAGAAATGTGTAGCAAGTACGTCCTCCGTCTTCTTCACGCCAAAGTGTCCCATTAATCCTCCTCCATGCGCCTCCTGCAACAACAAAAGACGAACGGAGCTAGCTGGAATGCATAGCTTGTTAGCACGAAACACAAATCCATCGTTAACGACAAACTTGTTCCACATTCTTCCTTCTTTACAATTCTGCATTACATCTTTAAAATCAGCATCATGCACATATTGATCTTTGATGGTCTCCAAACCAAATATTTTGAAGTCAAGTTGTGAAAGCATAGTATAGCGACGAGACAATGCATCAGCAATAACATTTTCTTTTCCCTTCTTGTGTTTAATGACATAAGGGAAAGTCTCAATAAATTCAACCCATTTAGCATGTCTACGATTCAGTTTAGCTTGACTTTTAATATGTTTCAAAGATTCATGATCAGAATGTATAACAAATTCTTTGGGCCATAAATAATGTTGCCATGTTTCTAAAGTCCGAACAAGAGCATATAATTCTTTATCATAAGTAGAATAATTCAGACTAGGCCCACTCAATTTTTCAGAAAAGTATGCAACGGGTTTGCCATCTTGTAATAACACACCTCCTAATCCAATTCCACTAGCATCACATTCAAGCTCAAAAGTCTTATTAAAATCAGGAAGTTGGAGTAAAGGAGCATGTGTCAACTTATCTTTCAATACCGTGAAGGCTTCTTCCTGTGCGGTACCCCAAATAAAAGGCACATCCTTCTTTGTAAGCTCATTGAGAGGTGTAGCAATGGTGCTGAAATCTCTCACAAAACGCCTATAGAATCCAGCGAGGCCAAGAAAACTCCTCACTTGTGTGACCGTTTTGGGCTGCGGCCAACTCTCAATAGCTTCAATCTTGGCTTTATCAACTTCAATTCCCTGTGGAGTAACAACATAGCCAAGAAAAGATACTCGGTCGGTGCAAAAGGTGCACTTCCCAAGGTTACCAAACAAACGTGCATCACGTAGAGCAATAAAAACAGCACGTAAATGTTCCAAATGTTCTTCCAAAGATTTGCTATAAATCAGTATATCATCAAAATAGACTACCACAAATCGTCCAATGAAAACACGTAAAACTTCGTTCATTAATCTCATGAAAGTACTAGGTGCATTAGTTAACCCAAAAGGCATGACTAACCACTCATATAAACCAAACTTAGTTTTAAATGCTGTTTTCCATTCATCACCCAATTTCATACGAATTTGATGGTATCCACTACGCAAATCAACTTTGGAGAATATTGTAGAGCCACTCAATTCATCAAGCATATCATCTAGCCTAGGAATAGGATGACGATAACGAATAGTAATATTATTAATGCCTCTACAATCAACACACATACGTGACGTACCATCCTTTTTAGGCACTAGGATAATAGGAACAGCACAAGGACTAAGAGATTCGCGTATATAACCTTTGTCGAGTAGCTCCTGTACTTGACGCATAATCTCCTTCGTCTCCTCTGGATTGGTACGGTATGGTGCACGGTTGGGTAGCGATGCACCGGGAATTAAGTCAATTTGATGCTCAATCCCTCGAATGGGTGGTAATCCCGGTGGCACGTCTTGTGGAAAGACGTCAGCGAACTCCTGCATAATGTCAGTGACAGCAGGGGGCAAAGAGGAAAGCACGTCCTCGAATGAAAATAATGCCTCTTTGCACACAAAAGCATAGCAAACAGATTTGCTGAAATCTAGCTCATCAATATCAGATTTGGTGGCAAATAAACATGCACTTTTCAATTTAATTTCAGAAGCAACACTAGATGGTTTATTATTAGGCTTCATTTGTTGCTCAAATTCTTTTGCCACAATCTGATTTTCACTCTTATTCTTCTCCTGTTTTGCTTTATTAGCTCTATTAATATCATCTTTCAAAATAGAATCAGGAGTCATAGGAAGCAAAGTAATATTTTTATCCTTATGAACAAGAGTATAATGATTGTTTCTACCATGGTGTACAGCATTTTTATCAAATTGCCATGGTCTACCAAGTAATAAGGAACATGCTTGCATAGGTACCACATCACAATCAACATAATCAGCATATGTAGAGATACTAAAATGCACACGAACAGTACGTGTTACCTTAACCTTGCCGCTGTTGTTGAACCATTGGATGTAGTAAGGATGTGGATGTGGTCTTGTGGTGAGAGAAAGCTTCTCCACCATCTCCATGCTAGCCAAGTTGTTGCAGCTACCTCCGTCTATGATGACGCGCACAGAACGTTCCTTCACAACTCCCTTGGTATGGAACAAATTGTGCCTCTGATTTTGCTCAGCTTGTGTGACCTGCACACTCAAAACACGTTGAGCAACTAAACATTCATACCTGTCAGCATCTTCAGGAGCCATGTATTGCGTCTCATGGTCAGAATCATCTCCACCATGTTCTTCATGTGTAATAAGAGCCAAAGTCTCCTCATCATAGTCACTAGCGGACTCATATCCACCATCCTCAGTAGCAATCATCACACGCTGAGATTTGCATTCTCTCGCAAAATGTCCTCTTCCCTTACAACGACGACAAATAATATCACTTGTGTGCCCTGTTGACGCCATGGAAGAAGAAGAGCTCTGTGCAGGCCCGGCAGGTGTGCTCTTGGCAGATAGTGGTGGTTGTGCCTGCTTTCTTGTATCACGGTTGGAGGTGGCACCTGAAAGAGGTGATGGTGCAGTGGAAGTAGATGATGCACGTGGTGTCCATGATGAAGGTCGACCTGCAGAAAAGTTAGTGCGCACCAATGCCTGTCGATCCTGCACTTCACGTTCAGCTTTACAAGCAAGATGGAATAAACGAGTGATATTATTATAATCCTTATAGTCTAGAATGGTCTGAATATCTCTATTTAATCCACCCAGAAAACGTGCAAGCATAGCTTCATTCTCCTCAACAATACCACATCTAATCAAGCCAGTTTGTAATTCCTGATAATATTCTTCTACAGAATTTTTTCCTTGTCTTAAGCGCTGCAATTTTTGAAGTAATTCACGCTGATAATATGGTGGAACCCAACGAGTACGCATAGCAGTTTTCAAAGCAGCCCAAGTAGCTGGAACAGGATATAATCTACAATGCTCAGACCACCAAACACATGCAAAGCTAGTGAAAGCACAAACAGCAGCAGGAACACGTCTCTCCTCAGGATATTGTAAACATGTAAATCGTTGTTCAGTTTCTAACTCCCAAGTAAGATATATATCAGGAACATATCTACCCTCAAATGGTGGAATATTCAATTTCAGTTTAGGGAGATGGTCATGATCTCGTACCTGAGGGGGAGCCCTAACATTGCCATTATTTGCATGTGGACGACCTGGTGGTTGTGGTGCTGGTGGTTGCACGTAGTTCTGATGTTGATCAACCTCATCCTCGTAATCTCCCACATAATCATCCTCCTCGGTACCAGCAGCAGTAGTAGCAGGAGCCAAAGAAGCACCAACAGCAGTAGCAGCGGCACCAGAATTTTGTCCTAGCTCAATAGGAACACGCTGAGCTCGTCCATACTGATTCGGAAGGGGGCGTTGTTGTTGTCGTTGCAGAGGTGCGATAGGTGCAGCCGGCGGTGGTTGTGGAAAACGCGCGAGCAATTAATCAAACTTGCTATCAAGCTGTGTTTCAAACGTCTTCTCAATGCCATCTATCTTCTCCATGGCCTCGTCAAATCTGTTTAGCACATCTTGCACCTGTCCACTCATCAGTTGCTGAAATTTATCATGTAGCTGTTTGTTCGTCAAGTTCTCCCAATCAGTCTCATCGGCTTGTGATCCTACCATGGTTAGCAGCAAATAGAAACACAGAAGAATATGATCCTACAGAGTACTAAGAAGTGGTGGTGGTGTATCACAAACCCGTCAAGCAAATCTCAAATTCTTACCAGTTCTTACCCAGCAGCAGGCGGTGATCGGCAACCGTTGTAGTCAAAACTCTCAAAGCTTGGATAGAGCGATTACCAGGGAGAGTCCAACGCACGACGTAGATGTATGTGGAGCTGGGAAGGCTTATAATATGGTAGCAAAAAGGGTCAGCAATAATCAATTCAGAGATGCAAAGTTGAATAAACGCTCAACGACAGTACTGTGCTGGTCCTAGGCTAGACCGTGCTAGAGACGCGAGCCTAGAACACTAACAAAATCACGGCGCTGCACGTAAACAAGGGAAAAGCACACTCTGGATTTTTTTTTTCGCTCTTCTTTTTTTTTTGCGCTCTTTTTTTTTTGCGCTGCTCTTTTTTTTTTTTTGCGAAAAATCACTATAATGGCGAGTGTCTCAAAACTCTTCCTAGGTCAAACTGACAGGATGGGCACGAAATTTTTTCGACCAATTTTTTTTTTCGTTTTTTCGACTGCCCGGACCCAAAAACTGGAAACGGGTCAAAAAAAACTTCCTATAATGGCACCTGTCTCAAAACACTCAGAAACACCTAAAAATAGGATAGCCAGAAAATTTTTCGAAAAATGCGTTTTCGAAAAATTTTGGGCCTAAACGGAGCGTGGTTTCCAGACTCTTTTTTTTTTCTTCCGAAACCTACTCCGGCAAGGAAACACGAATCGGAAAATAGATGGATCCCGAAAACAAACCTAATAAGCAAGGAACTCGGATTGGTGGTGGATATATGGTTGTGGTATATGGCAGCGGTGGTAGTATATGGATATGGATCGGTGGTGGTATATGGACACGGATTGGTGGTGGTATATGGATACGGATTCGGAGCGGTGGTGGTAGATGGCAGGGGCGATGATGATGGTGCGGCGGCGGCGTGACAACTTATGACCAGAACTTGAAACTCTAAAAGACTAGACTCTAAGACCAGCAACTAGACCGACGATGCAACCGCAAATTCAACAAAGCAAAACCCTAAAAAGATTATGCAGAGGCTCAGATTGGTTCGGATATGATGAACTAACCCTAATTTTTTTTGTGGCTTTTTCGTGGACTATAGGTATGAAGAACAGACTCGATCTAAACTACGAAAAACTGGAAAATCTCACCGAGCAACCTGGAAATCTGATACCACTTGATAGAGGCAAAGGTGTCCCGTCTTTCGATGAGATGATGGATTTTGCTTTGGTGGAAGTCGACTTTGACGATCCGACTACGAACGTGCGAGGACGTCGCGCCTTAGCAATCGCTAAACCAACTCCGAGAGGTTATTGACCACGCCGGAGCACGATCAACCTGACCACGAGGGTCTGTTTCCTGCGAGCAAACGAAGAACAAGCAAGAAACTGAGATTGCAATCTGGATATTGCGAATATAAGATGAAAGCTTTATTGATCAAGGTGGGGTTCTGTGACGCCTTTGTCTGGTCGTTGAACACAAACGAAGTACGCGAAGTTGCAGCTATGGCGAACTTTTAATCTAAACAAAACCCCCCAAAGTCTAAACGACGCCCTAAGGGCTGTATATATGGAGGAAGAGGGGGGGAATTTCGTGGCCCTTGGTGGAGGGGTCCGAAATCAACCCTATCTCTTGTTTCCCCACACATACGGACTCTAAAAATAGCCTATACTTATGTATTTCGAAATTACATGGGCCTGGCCCAATAATAAGGTGACGCAGCACCTATAATAGCCTCTGGACGAAATTTATGAAGTGGCATCTTGTATATTTCGTCCAAGGCTTCATGCACTCTTATGGTGGCTTCAAAGTCCTGAAATCATCACTTGTAACTCCGTTCTGGTTCCCCTTGCGCATGGCATCATCTCCATGCTTGCTCTTGCTCCAATGTCCATCCTTCTCCAAGCTAGGCCCTTCATTTGTAAGCAAAACAAATGTATCCAATTTAGGCAGCATCATATTCTCATGAACATTAGAATCATTACCAAGAAACGAAAGTACCTGATAATTTAATTGGCGTGCGTGAGCTCTAGTAATTGGTCCAGTATATGTAGCAGTAGGGGCTGTGGGTGTAACAATGGTATTGATGTCCTCATCACCATATATGATGAGCCGCCCCAATTCCCATGTGAGGAGAGCCACCACCACCACCACTTGAGTGATTTGAGTGCCTCCACCATATGCGACATTGAGTGCACCTACCTTGAGGGAGTGAGTGAGCCACCGCCACATAGAGAGAGTGAGATAGTTGATGAGGCATATGAGGCCATTTTGGTTTCTAACAACTTAACCTCTACCTCTATTGTGTCTTCTCATTTGGTGCTAGGTCCCATATATGATGATGCGCCGATCCTCGACGACTTCGTCCTCCCTTTGGACATGACGATGGCCATGGTGGAATATGATGCACCCCGCACATGGTTCCATCACGATTAAGATGAACGTGATTTGTTCTTCCCAACCTCACCTACACCACTTGAGTGGAACGACAAAGGTAACATAGGTGAAGGTGATGCTATTGTCCCACTAGTGGACATTCTTGACATTAATTGCTTGCATGATGTTGATCCACCTATTCCCATGCTTCATGCTAGTGCGACTTCCTCATGTCATGACTTACCACTTTATGATGACTATGATGATGAGCATGTTGAATTGCCTAGTTGTGATGCCATGTTACATAGGATTTCTTGTGACAATTCTTTAGGTCACATCATGTTTGCTAATCCGCTTGACTTGTCATATGCTAGGCATGATATCAACCATATGTCTTATTTGCAATCTCTTCATAGTGACTATGCATATGCCATTAAAATAAACCCAATTTGCAGTTATGGCATAGATGACAAGCCCATGGTTATTGGCATTTGTTTCTCTTGTGATGATATTGATATGCTCCCTTTGCATCATTTATCTCATATGCCATGCCATGACCATCTAGCTTTGGATATGCATTGTTTTGGATGTTGTCCATTTTCTCCTTATGATGTTTCCGATATTGCTCATGAGGAGACCCCCATAGTTTCCTCATACATTTTAGGAGATTTTGATCCATCCCATCCATTGCATGATCCCAATACTTGTGTGCACCATATGCTCCCCATGAATAAAAATGCTATTGTTCTGCCTCACACTTGCTATAAATTGCAACCTAAACATGTTGAACACAATAACTATCATTGCTTGACGGATGACATGTTCATATACCATGCCTCAAATTTCTTTGAGCATTGCTTATCTTGTGCTAACTCACACGTGCACATACACATCATGATGGATGATGTGTACATTTACCACACACACAATTTCTTTCGTTTGTGTCTCTTTTGTGTAGGTACCCATGAATACTTGTCAACTTCACAATCCCATGAGTTGACAAAACAAGTTCTAGAGAGCAATGATGACTTGGGGATCACATGGATTGTCTTTCCCACAGCTCCCTTCGCGCAAAGACTTTTCGCATCTCTTCTACATGGCCCTCACATGGTTATGGGTTATATATCACTTCTTCCTTTATGCCCATATTGCCATGTTCACTTTGCATGATATGCTCATTCCTATGCATTTGCCATGCTTTTGTGACCCATGCTTTGCATTACACATGATGATTGATTGTCATACTTGTATGTGTATTTGCAAGCTTGGTGGAGATTTTGCTAGTTATTGCCGTATTCCATCTATGACCCATTCCTATGATGATACTATGATCTTGCTTTGTGTTCGTGCTTGCGATATGTCATGTGCATTGCCTATATCCACTATTTGCTCACATGACATGATTGCCATGATTTACTCTAGTGTGTTGCATCTTCACTCCACTAGTTTGCACGACTTGATTGATGTACTTGCTTATGTTGGATCACCAATGACTCATACTTGCTCATTTCATCCGGTTGATGACAACCATCTACATGCTTTGCACATGATTGTTATTGCTTCTTGTCACATATCTCCATATGTTGCCTCTATCATGCTAGACTTGCCATGTATTGAGTGCAACAATGCTTATAGTCTTGCTCATAAGATTGCCCCCATAGCATTCTCACATATGTTTGGAGATTTTGACATATTACTTGTGAAACATGCTTGCCTTACCTCTTTGCACCATATACCTAGTGCCTTGAATATCGCCATTGTTGCATCATATTATTCATGCTCTTGTTCTTCTAATGGTTATGTGCAAGAGAAGAGAACCATCATGATGGATGATGTGTTTATCTACCATGCGCATACGCTCTTTGTGTTGTGTGCATGTGTAGGATACTTGGACTTCGCGTCGACTTCCACTTCATATGAGTTGACCATTCGAGCTCTTGAGAGCGAGCCTCATACATTCGACCACGACTCACTTCTACACCACATTTCCTACCACTTCGGCATTGTGAAGGACGCACAAGGACATGCTTTCAAGGTGATATCATTCTATCTAGAGAACACCCAAACCATGAGCATGCATATTGTGGATCATACTTCATGTGTTGCTTGCTCCTTGACACTTTGCACACATGCTAGTGATCTTGCTTCGACTTATCATTACCACATTGCCATGCCACATGATATATATGCCCTGTGTGTTGCATCTAGTTCTTCACATATGCCATGTCCCTTTGCTTATCACATGCTTGACTTCATTGCCTCACACATGTTGAACAATTGCTCTTTCCATTGTGTTGAGTGCCATGATATCTTCACTACACCCTATGCACGTTATGCTTGGATTGTCTTGCACTTGCCCCATGTGTTTCGACATTTCACTATATTTGGTGTTGTGAATGACTCTTATGCCTACCATAGACCGTTCATTGAGCACTTTATGCATGCTTGCTATGACCTTGAGGTAGATGCTTGTTCACTTATCACATATATTTGCATCTTGACCTCCCATTTGTATGCTTGTTCCCATGATGTACTTGATTGTGCTCAGTTTATATGCTTAAATGCCATGCCACACTTCTTTGTCAAACCATATGCTATGCTTGATGACAACACTTGTTGGGTGAAAAACCTCTTGCTTGATTTTGCTCTTACGACAACCACATTTGTTTTTCCAAGTGCTTGTTATCTTTGCTCCTTTTGATGGAATTACAAGACGGTGGGACATTGGAGAGTGCCCATTCGGAACTACAAGATGATGAATGCTTGGTGATCTTCCAATTCCACACGACGCCATCATCTCTTTCCCATGGTGATTTGGATTTCGATCCGAGGTCGGATCTTTCCCAAGGGGGAGGGGATGATGCGGAGCATCCTATGGACATCACCATGTCAAGAGTCCATTTGGCAAGTGACACGTGCCACATCTACTTCATGCATACAAAGGTGAATCATCTCCTTTACACGTGTTCACTTGTACCCTTCGAGGATGGTATACTACTTGACCCCTCTCTCATGTGCATGCTTAGGTGTGAGCGGAGCTACACATTCATCATGGAGAGTCCAAGCGCAAGGGAACAAGTACACCATCCAAGACGGAAGCCTGGAAGCAGAGAAGGAAGCGCCAAGAAGAAGGCAGCAGCTCTCAGGCGACCCCGTGCGCACGGGCCCCTCCGACCCCGTGCCCACGGGCCTCCCAGGTTGGCGGTCCCGAAGACCCCGTGCGCACGGGACCCCTGTGTCCACGGGCCTCACGGACCCCGTGCGCATGGGCCCTTGCGTCCGGTCCCTGGATACCCCGTGCGCACGGGCTCCACTTATCCCGTGCACACGGGGACCCTTTGTGATGCTGCGGGCTTTGCCCTTGTTTTACCATTTCGCCCCCACTTATCCCCCTCCTTGCCTAGGACTATATATACTCCTTCATCTCCTCCATTTAGACTTAGCAAAGATTAGATCTAAACACTAGAGCTTAGCTCATATACCTCCCCTTGTGGGATTCCTCTTGAGAGAGAGACACTCCATTGGAGTTCAAGGCCTCCATTGGAGAAGATCCCTAGTGGATGAAGACCCCCTTGAGGGAAGGATCTATCTAGATCATCAAGCCCTCATCTCGTTCATAGGATTTGGGATGAACTCCACCATGTATCTTATTTCCCTTTGATTGTTCATGTACCTTGTGTGATGAGGACATCAATACCATTGTTACACCCACAGCCCCTACTGCTACATATACTGGACCAATTACTAGAGCTCGCGCACGCCAATTAAATTATCAGGTACTTTCGTTTCTTGGTAATGATTCTAATGTTCATGAGAATATGATGCTGCCTAAATTGGATACATTTGTTTTGCTTACAAATGAAGGCCTAGCTTGGAGAAGGATGGACATTGGAGCAAGAGCAAGCATGGAGATGATGCCATGCGCAAGGGGAACCAGAACGGAGTTACAAGTGATGATTTCAGGACTTTGAAGCCACCATAAGAGTGCATGAAGCCTTGGACGAAATATACAAGATGCCACTTCATAAATTTCGTCCAGAGGCTATTATAGGTGCTGCGTCACCTTATTATTGGGCCAGGCCCATGTAATTTCGAAATACATAAGTATAGGCTATTTTTAGAGTCCGTATGTGTGGGGAAACAAGAGATAGGGTTGATTTCGGACCCCTCCACCAAGGGCCACGAAATTCCCCCCCCCCCTCTTCCTCCATATATACGGCCCTTAGGGCGCCGTTTAGACTTTGGGTTTTGTTTAGATTAAAAGTTCGCCATAGCTGCAACTTCGCGTACTTCGTTTGTGTTCAACGACCAGACAAAGGCGTCACAGAACCCCACCTTGATCAATAAAGCTTTCATCTTATATTCGCAATATCCAGATTGCAATCTCAGTTTCTTGCTTGTTCTTCGTTTGCTCGCAGGAAACAGACCCTCGTGGTCAGGTTGATCGTGCTCCGGCGTGGTCAATAACCTCTCGGAGTTGGTTTAGCGATTGCTAAGGCGCGACGTCCTCGCACGTTCGTAGTCGGATCGTCAAAGTCGACTTCCACCAAAGCGATATCCATCATCTCATCGAAAGACGGGACACCTTTGCCTCTATCAAGTGGTATCAGATTTCCAGGTTGCTCGGTGAGATTTTCCAGTTTTTCGTAGTTTAGATCGAGTCTGTTCTTCATACCTATAGTCCACGAAAAAGCCACAAAAAAAAATTAGGGTTAGTTCATCATATCCGAACCAATCTGAGCCTTTGCATAATCTTTTTAGGGTTTTGCTTTGTTGAATTTGCGGTTGCATCGTCGGTCTAGTTGCTGGTCTTAGAGTCTAGTCTTTTAGAGTTTCGAGTTCTGGTCATAAGTTGTCACGCCGCCGCCGCACCATCATCATCGCCCCTGCCATCTACCACCACCGCTCCGAATCCGTATCCATATACCACCACCAATCCGTGTCCATATACCACCACCGATCCATATCCATATACTACCACCGCTACCACCACCGCTGCCATATACCACCACCATATATCCACCACCAATCCGAGTTCCTTGCTTATTAGGTTTGTTTTCGGGATCCATCTAGTTTCCGATTCGTGTTTCCTTGCCGGAGTAGGTTTCGGAAAAAAAAAAGTCCGGAAAAAAAAAAAGTTCGGAAAATTTTCTGGCTATCCTATTTTTAGGTGTTTCTGAGTGTTTTGAGACAGGTGCCATTATAGGAAGTTTTTTTTGACCCGTTTCCAGTTTTTGGGTCCGGGCAGTCGAAAAAACGAAAAAAAAAATTGGTCGAAAAAATTTCGTGCCCATCCTGTCAGTTTGACCTAGGAAGAGTTGAGACACTCGCCATTATAGTGATTTTTCGCAAAAAAAAAAGAGCAGCGCAAAAAAAAAGAGCGCAAAAAAAAGAGCGAAAAAAAAATCCAGAGTGTGCTTTTCCCTTGTTTACGTGCAGCGCCGTGATTTTGTTAGTGTTCTAGGCTCGCGTCTCTAGCACGGTCTAGCCTAGGACCAGCACAGTACCGTCGTTGAGCATTTATTCAACTTTGCATCTCTGAATTGATTATTGCTTACCCTTTTTTCTACCATATTATAAGCCTTCCCAGCTCCACATACATCTACGTCGTGCGTTGGACTCTCCCTGGTAATCGCTCTATCCAAGCTTTGAGAGTTTTGACTACAACGGTTGCCGATCACCGCCTGCTGCTGGGTAAGAACTGGTAAGAATTTGAGATTTGCTTGACGGGTTTGTGATACACCACCACCACTTCTTAGTACTCTGTAGGATCATATTCTTCTGTGTTTCTATTTGCTGCTAACCATGGTAGGATCACAAGCCGATGAGACTGATTGGGAGAACCTGACGAACAAACAGCTACATGATAAATTTCAGCAACTGATGAGTGGACAGGTGCAAGATGTGCTAAACAGATTTGACGAGGCCATGGAGAAGATAGATGGCATTGAGAAGACATTTGAAACAAAGCTTGATAGCAAGTTTGATGAATTGCTCGCGCGTTTTCCACAACCGCCGCCGGCTGCACCTATTGCACCTCTGCAACGACAACAACTACGGCCCCTTCCGAATCAGTATGGACGAGCTCAGCGTGTTCCTATTGAGCTAGGACAAAATTCTGGTGCCGCTGCTACTGCTGTTGGTGCTTCTTTGGCTCCTGCTACTACTGCTGCTGGTACCGAGGAGGATGATTATGTGGGAGATTACGAGGATGAGGTTGATCAACATCAGAACTATGTGCAACCACCAGCACCACAACCACCAGGTCGTCCACATGCAAATAATGGCAATGTTAGGGCTCCCCCTCAGGTACGAGATCATGACCATCTCCCTAAACTGAAATTGAATATTCCACCATTTGAGGGTAGATATGTTCCTGATATATATCTTACTTGGGAGTTAGAAACTGAACAACGATTTACATGTTTACAATATCCTGAGGAGAGACGTGTTCCTGCTGCTGTTTGTGCTTTCACTAGCTTTGCATGTGTTTGGTGGTCTGAACATTGTAGATTATATCCTGTTCCAGCTACTTGGGCTGCTTTGAAAACTGCTATGCGTACTCGTTGGGTTCCACCATATTATCAACGTGAATTACTTCAAAAATTGCAGCGCTTACGACAAGGGAAAAATTCTGTAGAAGAATATTATCAGGAATTACAAACTGGCTTGATTAGATGTGGTATTGTTGAGGAGAATGAAGCTATGCTTGCACGTTTTCTGGGTGGATTAAATAGAGATATTCAGACCATTCTAGACTATAAGGATTATAATAATATCACTCGTTTATTCCATCTTGCTTGTAAAGCTGAACGTGAAGTGCAGGATCGACAGGCATTGGCGCGCACTAACTTTTCTGCAGGTCGACCTTCATCATGGACACCACGTGCATCATCTACTTCCACTGCACCATCACCTCCTTCAGGTGCCACCTCCAACCGTGATACAAGAAAGCAGGCACAACCACCACTATCTGCCAAGAGCACACCTGTCGGGCCTGCACAGAGCTCTTCTTCTTCCATGGCGTCAACAGGGCACACAAGTGATATTATTTGTCGTCGTTGTAAGGGAAGAGGACATTTTGCGAGAGAATACAAATCTCAGCGTGTGATGATTGCTACTGAGGATGGTGGATATGAGTCCGCTAGTGACTATGATGAGGAGACTTTGGCTCTTATTACACATGAAGAACATGGTGGAGATGATTCTGATCATGAGACGCAATACATGGCTCCTGAAGATGCTGACAGGTATGAATGTTTAGTTGCTCAACGTGTTTTGAGTGTGCAGGTCACACAAGCTGAGCAAAATCAGAGGCACAATTTGTTCCATACCAAGGGAGTTGTGAAGGAACGTTCTGTGCGCGTCATCATAGACGGAGGGAGCTGCAACAACTTGGCTAGCATGGAGATGGTGGAGAAGCTTTCTCTCACCACAAGACCACATCCACATCCTTACTACATCCAATGGTTCAACAACAGCGGCAAGGTTAAGGTAACACGTACTGTTCGTGTGCATTTTAGTATCTCTACATATGCTGATTATGTTGATTGTGATGTGGTACCTATGCAAGCATGTTCCTTATTACTTGGTAGACCATGGCAATTTGATAAAAATGATGTACACCATGGTAGAAACAATCATTATACTCTTGTTCATAAGGATAAAAATATTACTTTGCTTCCTATGACTCCTGATTCTATTTTGAAAGATGATATTAATAGAGCTAATAAAGCAAAACAGGAGAAGAATAAGAGTGAAAATCAGATTGTGGCAAAAGAATTTGAGCAACAAATGAAGCCTAACAATAAACCATCTAGTGTTGTTTCTGAAATTAAATTGAAAAGTGCATGTTTGTTTGCCACCAAATCTGATATTGATGAGCTAGATTTCAGCAAATCTGTTTGCTATGCTTTTGTGTGCAAAGAGGCATTATTTTCATTCGAGGACGTGCCTTCCTCTTTGCCCCCTGCTGTCACTAACATTATGCAGGAGTTCGCTGACGTCTTTCCACAAGACGTGCCACCGGGATTACCACCCATTCGAGGGATTGAGCATCAAATTGACTTAATTCCCGGTGCATCGCTACCCAACCGTGCACCATACCGTACCAATCCAGAGGAGACGATGGAGATTATGCGTCAAGTACAGGAGCTACTCGACAAAGGTTATATACGTGAATCTCTTAGTCCTTGTGCTGTTCCTATTATACTAGTGCCTAAAAAGGATGGTACGTCACGTATGTGTGTTGATTGTAGAGGCATTAATAATATTACTATTCGTTATCGTCATCCTATTCCTAGGCTAGATGATATGCTTGATGAATTGAGTGGCTCTACAATATTCTCCAAAGTTGATTTGCGTAGTGGATACCATCAAATTCGTATGAAATTGGGTGATGAATGGAAAACAGCATTTAAAACTAAGTTTGGTTTATATGAGTGGTTAGTCATGCCGTTTGGGTTAACTAATGCACCTAGTACTTTCATGAGATTAATGAACGAAGTTTTACGTGCTTTCATTGGATGATTTGTGGTAGTCTATTTTGATGATATTCTGATTTATAGCAAATCTTTGGAAGAACATTTGGAACATTTACGTGCTGTTTTTATTGCTCTACGTGATGCACGTTTGTTTGGTAACCTTGGGAAGTGCACCTTTTGCACCGACCGAGTATCTTTTCTTGGCTATGTTGTTACTCCACAGGGAATTGAAGTTGATAAAGCCAAGATTGAAGCTATTGAGAGTTGGCCGCAGCCCAAAACGGTCACACAAGTGAGGAGTTTTCTTGGCCTCGCTGGATTCTATAGGCGTTTTGTGAGAGATTTCAGCACCATTGCTGCACCTCTCAATGAGCTTACAAAGAAAGATGTGCCTTTTATTTGGGGTACCGCACAGGAAGAAGCCTTCACGGTATTGAAAGATAAGTTGACACATGCTCCTTTACTCCAACTTCCTGATTTTAATAAGACTTTTGAGCTTGAATGTGATGCTAGTGGAATTGGATTAGGAGGTGTGTTATTACAAGATGGCAAACCTGTTGCATACTTTTCTGAAAAATTGAGTGGGCCTAGTCTGAATTATTCTACTTATGATAAAGAATTATATGCTCTTGTTCGGACTTTAGAAACATGGCAACATTATTTATGGCCCAAAGAATTTGTTATACATTCTGATCATGAATCTTTGAAACATATTAAAAGTCAAGCTAAACTGAATCGTAGACATGCTAAATGGGTTGAATTTATTGAGACTTTCCCTTATGTCATTAAACACAAGAAGGGAAAAGAAAATGTTATTGCTGATGCATTGTCTCGTCGCTATACTATGCTTTCACAACTTGACTTCAAAATATTTGGTTTGGAGACCATCAAAGATCAATATGTGCATGATGCTGATTTTAAAGATGTAATGCAGAATTGTAAAGAAGGAAGAATGTGGAACAAGTTTGTCGTTAACGATGGATTTGTGTTTCGTGCTAACAAGCTATGCATTCCAGCTAGCTCCGTTCGTCTTTTGTTGTTGCAGGAGGCGCACGGAGGAGGATTAATGGGACACTTTGGCGTGAAGAAGACGGAGGACGTACTTGCTACACATTTCTTTTGGCCAAAGCTGAGACGGGATGTTGAGCGTTTTATTGCTCGCTGCACTACATGTCAAAAAGCTAAGTCACGACTCAATCCTCATGGTTTATATATGCCTTTGCCTGTACCTAGTGTTCCTTGGGAGGATATATCTATGGACTTTGTTTTAGGTTTACCTCGAACAAAGAAGGGGAGGGATAGCATATTTGTTGTCGTGGATAGATTCTCGAAAATGGCACACTTTATACCATGTCATAAAAGCGATGATGCTGTTAATGTTGCTGATTTGTTCTTTCGTGAAATTATTCGCTTGCATGGTGTGCCAAATACTATAGTTTCAGATCGTGATACTAAATTTCTTAGCCACTTTTGGAGATGTTTATGGGCTAAGTTGGGGACTAAACTGCTTTTTAGTACTACTTGTCACCCCCAAACTGATGGACAAACTGAAGTAGTCAATAGAACATTGTCTACTATGCTTAGGGCTGTTTTGAAGACTAATAAGAAAATGTGGGAGGAATGCTTGCCTCATATTGAATTTGCTTATAATCGTTCATTGCATTCTACTACTAAGATGTGCCCTTTTGAAGTTGTGTATGGTTTCCTACCTCGTGCACCTATTGATTTGTTGCCTCTTCCATCTTCGGAGAAGGTTAATTTTGATGCTAAAGAACGTGCTGAATTGATTTTAAAAATGCATGAGTTAACTAAGGAAAACATTGAGCGTATGAATGCTGAATATAAACTTGCTGGAGATAAGGGTAGAAAACATGTTGTGTTTGCACCTGGAGATCTTGTTTGGTTACATTTGCGTAAGGATAGATTTCCTGATTTGCGCAAATCAAAGCTAATGCCACGTGCTGCTGGTCCCTTTAAGGTGTTGGAGAAAGTAAATGATAATGCATATAAACTTGAGCTGCCTGCAGATTTTGGGGTTAGTCCCACTTTTAACATTGCAGATTTGAAGCCTTATTTGGGTGAGGAAGATGAGCTTTCGTCGAGGACGACTTCATTTCAAGAAGGGGAGGATGATGAGGACATCAATACCATTGTTACACCCACAGCCCCTACTGCTACATATACTGGACCAATTACTAGAGCTCGCGCACGCCAATTAAATTATCAGGTACTTTCGTTTCTTGGTAATGATTCTAATGTTCATGAGAATATGATGCTGCCTAAATTGGATACATTTGTTTTGCTTACAAATGAAGGGCCTAGCTTGGAGAAGGATGGACATTGGAGCAAGAGCAAGCATGGAGATGATGCCATGCGCAAGGGGAACCAGAACGGAGTTACAAGTGATGATTTCAGGACTTTGAAGCCACCATAAGAGTGCATGAAGCCTTGGACGAAATATACAAGATGCCACTTCATAAATTTCGTCCAGAGGCTATTATAGGTGCTGCGTCACCTTATTATTGGGCCAGGCCCATGTAATTTCGAAATACATAAGTATAGGCTATTTTTAGAGTCCGTATGTGTGGGGAAACAAGAGATAGGGTTGATTCCGGACCCCTCCACCAAGGGCCACGAAATTCCCCCCCTCTTCCTCCATATATACAGCCCTTAGGGCGCCGTTTAGACTTTGGGTTTTGTTTAGATTAAAAGTTCGCCATAGCTGCAACTTCGCGTACTTCGTTTGTGTTCAACGACCAGACAAAGGCGTCATAGAACCCCACCTTGATCAATAAAGCTTTCATCTTATATTCGCAATATCCAGATTGCAATCTCAGTTTCTTGCTTGTTCTTCGTTTGCTCGCAGGAAACAGACCCTCGTGGTCAGGTTGATCGTGCTCCGGCGTGGTCAATAACCTCTCGGAGTTGGTTTAGCGATTGCTAAGGCGCGACGTCCTCGCACGTTCGTAGTCGGATCGTCAAATTCGACTTCCACCAAAGCGATATCCATCATCTCATCGAAAGACGGGACACCTTTGCCTCTATCATTGTGGATCTTGTGTGTTTGATTGTCTAGTGGATGTGTGATTTGACTTGTTCTTGAGTGTTCCTCTTGTTTTCCCTCCTTTGTTCATCTTGTTCTTGAGGATACCCACTCCAATTCGTGAAAGATCTCCCCATAGGGTTCCACCCTACATCACATGTTCTCCTTCATGTTCTTGGAGATCTATTCGATGTAATACACTTTTGCGGTGTGTTTGCCGAGATCCATGAATTGTGGATTTATGATCAGATTATCTATGAATATTATTTGAATCTTCTCTGAATTCTTATAGCGTCTAGACACTTGTGGGAGTAGTTGTTATCAATCTTGTTAAGTTTTCTTCACTTTTATTTTGGGAACTAAAAATTGCAGAAAGTTTTCAGAGAAAACAAATTATATATGAGGGTATTTTCTGGAGGTTCCTCGAGCAAGAGCTCCCCAAGGCCTGCAATACGTGAGTTGGACCTTGAACCACCTCGAGATGTCGTCCTAAAAGTCTGTGAATGACCATCTGACACTTTCATGATCCATGCAGGCATCAATGAAGAGTTCGATATGTATGTACATAATACGGTGTTGACGGACTTCTTACTAGATAAGTGTTCGCAATACTATGATCTCATTGACCCTTTGTGCGGAAAATCAAGTATGTATCTCGCCGCTCCTCTCAGGATGTTAAATTTGACATATATGAAATTCTTTTCGCATGACTGTTTAAGAATTTTGTGCTGCTTGTAGAATTCCCTTTTGGGGAACTTGCCTTGATCCTCATAAATCTAATTGCAATGAATTTCTCATGAGTATTACCCGAGGTGAAACTAGAGGCATAATGCAAGCTAGAATTGGAAGCATTCATTTTCCCGCCATTCACTATTTTACTCTGTTCATAAGTAGATTCATAAATGACAAACATGACCTCAGTACCCCTATTCCTGATTTAAACATTCTTAAAAGCGTGGTATTGAGAAATAGATAATTTAATATGGGAGCCATCATCGCATGTCGTTTACATAAAATTCTCTTGTTGGCGATCTTTTTGGTGGGATCTATGCCACCCATTTAGCTGTTTACCTTGGTGTACCTATCAAAGAAAATGATCCTCAGTTGCCTGCTTGTTATCTTGATTATTATGCTATGGCCCGTTATAAGTTTCTGAAGATAGAAAACACACCATTTAGATATAGGCTGGAATAGGGGTCATGTTATCTATATTACTTTGCCTGCCCCTGCCTTCTTTAACTTTCAGGAGAAACAAAGACACTTTATACTTGAAGAGGAAGCTAAGGCATGCGAGACGGCAGAGGAGATGGCTCGCTGGAATGAGGCAGCTTACCAGGCGGTAGTGGCTGCACTCAAGTATAGTCCAAACTACTTTCATGAGTTCTATCCAGGCCATTGGTGGCCATTGACAAAATAGGCCAAAAGCCTAAGCTTGGGGGAGTATGTACTTCTCACCGACATTGCATTCATGTACCACACATTCGTTTTAGTTGTCAGTGTTCATCCTTTTTCATTGTATATCCATGCTAGTTTTTATTTTGCTTTTCTTTTGTGTGTTTGAAAAAACTTCGAAAATACAAAAATATTTCTCGCTTCTTTTTTAGTTTTTCTTCCTTGTTTAGTTAGTTTGTAGTATGAAAAGAAAATCGAAAAAGATTTCTTGTTCTTCTTTTCTTTGCTGGGAGTTCTCCCATGTAAATAGTTTTTCTCACCTTCTGTTTTTCCTTTTTAGTTTGCTTTCTTTATAAAAATCTAATAAACTCCAAAAACATTTCGGTATGTTCTTTGAAATTATTTTCTCTTTTTGAGTTTTCATAAGGAGAAGACCACAATAGAATTGTTGAATGGCTCCAATTTGCTTTGTTGTCAATCTAACAAAGAGACAATATTACATTCTTCTCCTTTGAATAAAATGTTTACAGATTCTAGCTTAGTCCTATGACACCCTCGATTCAATCATACACGCAAATGTGTACGATCAAGATCAAGGACTCATGGGAAGATTTCACAACACAGCTCTAGAGATAAATAAAATAATACAAGCTTTATATTACAAGCTAGGGGCCTCAAGGGCTCGAATACAAAAGCTCGAAAACAAACGAGTTAGCGAAAGCAACAATATCTGAGTACAGACATAAGTTAAACAAGTTTGCCTTAAGAAGGCTAGCACAAATTAGCAACGATCGAAAAGGCAAGGCCTCCTGCGTGAGACCACCTAACTACTCCTCGAAGTTGAACTCCACATAGAATCATCCTCAGGATCCTCTGGTTCCTGGACTCCATCATATGATTGCAATAACCAGGAAAGTGGGAAAAAGAAGTAGGAAAGCAACTGTGAGTACTCATCCAAAGTACTCGCAAGCAAGGATCTACACTATATATGCATTGGTATCAATGAAAAGGTGATAGAGGCAAAGGTGTCCCGTCTTTCGATGAGATGATGGATATCGCTTAGGTGGAAATCGACTTTGACGATCCAACTATGAACGTGCGAGGACGTCGCGCCTTAGCAATCACTAAACCAACTCCGAGAGGTTATTGACCACGCCGGAGCACGATCAACCTGACCACGAGGGTCTGTTTCCCGCGAGCAAACGAAGAACAAGCAAGAAACTGAGATTGCAATCTGGATATTGCGACTATAAGATGAAAGCTTTATTGATCAAGGTGGGGTTCTGAGACGTCTTTGTCTGGTCGTTGAAGACAAACGAAGTACGCGAAGTTGCAGCTATGGCGAACTTTAATCTAAACAAAACCCAAAGTCTAAATGGTGCCCAAAGGGATGTATATATGGAGGAAGAGGGGGGGGGGGGATTTCGTGGCCCTTGGTGGAGGGGTCCGAAATCAATCCTATCTCTTGTTTCCCCACACATACGGACTCAAAAAACAGCCTATACTTATGTATTTCGAAATTACATGGGCCTGGCCCAATAATAAGGTGACGCGGCACCTAGAATAGCCTCGGGACGAAATTTAAAGTGGTATCTTGTATATTTCATCCAAGGCTTCATGCACCCATTATGGTGGCTTCAAAGTCTTGAAATCATCACTTGTAACTCCGTTCTTGTTACCCATGCGCATGCCATCATCTCCATGCTTGTTCGTGCTCCAATGTCCATCCTTCTCCAAGCTAGGACCTTCATTTGTAAGCAAAACAAATGTATCCAATTTAGGCAGCATCATATTCTCACGAACATTAGAATCATTACCAAGAAACGAAAGTACCTGATAATTTAATTGGCGGTCGCGTGGTCTAGTAATCGGTCCAGTATATGTAGCAGTAGGGGCTGTGGGTGTAACAATGGTATTGATGTCCTCATCATCCTCCCCTTCTTGAAATGAAGTTGTCCTCGACGGAAGCTCATCTTCCTCACCCAAATAAGGCTTCAAATCTGCAATGTTAAAAGTGGGACTAACCCCAAAATCTGCAGGCAGCTCAAGTTTATATGCATTATCATTTATTTTCTCTAACACCTTAAAAGGTCCGTCAGCACGTAGCATTAGCTTTGATTTGCGCAAATCAAGAAATCTATCCTTACGCAAATGTAACCAAACAAGATCTCCAGGTGCAAACGCAACATGTTTTCTACCCTTATCTCCAGCAAGTTTATATTTAGCATTCATATGCTCAATGTTTTCCTTAGTTAACTCATGCATTTTTAAAATCAATTCAGCACGTTGTTTAGCATCAAAATTAACCTTCTCCGAAGATGGAAGAGGCAACAAATCAATAGGTGCATGAGGTAGGAAACCATACACAGTTTCAAAAGGGCACATCTTAGTAGTAGAATGCAATGAACGATTATAAGCAAATTCAATATGAGGCAAGCATTCTTCCCACATTTTCTTATTGTTCTTCAAAACAGCCCTAAGCATAGAAGACAATGTTCTATTGACTACTTCAGTTTGTCCATCAGTTTGGGGGTGACAAGTAGTACTAAAAAGCAGTTTAGTCCCTAACTTAGCCCATAAACATCTCCAAAAGTGGCTAAGAAATTTAGTATCACGATCTGAAACAATAGTATTTGGCACACCATGCAAGCGAATAATTTCACGAAAGAACAAATCAGCAACATTAACAGCATCATCGCTTCTATGACATGGTATAAAGTGTGCCATTTTCGAGAATCTATCCACGACAACAAATATGCTATCCCTCCCCTTCTTTGTTCGAGGTAAACCTAAAACAAAGTCCACAGATATATCCTCCCAAGGAACACTAGGTACAAGCAAAGGCATATATAAACCATGAGGATTGAGTCATGACTTAGCTTTTTGACATGTAGTGCCGCGAGCAATAAAACGCTCAACATCCCGTCTCATCTTTGGCCAAAAGAAATGTGTAGCAAGTACGTCCTCCGTCTTCTTCACGCCAAAGTGTCCCATTAGTCCTCCTCCATGCGCCTCCTGTAACAACAAAAGACGAATGGAGCTAGCTGGAATGCATAGCTTGTTAGCACGAAACACAAATCCATCATTAACGACGAACTTGTTCCAAGTTGTTCCTTCTTTACAATTCTTTAATACATCTTTAAAATCAACATCATGCACATATTGATCTTTGATGGTCTCCAAACCAAATATTTTGAAGTCAAGTTGTGAAAGCATAGTATAGCGACGAGATAATGCATCAGCAATAACATTTTCTTTACCCTTCTTGTGTTTAATGACATAAGGAAAAGTCTCAATGAATTCAACCCATTTAGCATGTCTTTGATTCAGTTTAGCTTGACTTTTAATATGTTTCAAAGATTCATGATCAGAATGTATAACAAATTCTTTGGGCCATAAATAATGTTGCCATGTTTCTAAAGTCCGAACAAGAGCATATAATTCTTTATCATAAGTAGAATAATTCAGACTAGGCCCACTCAATTTTTCAGAAAAGTATGCAACAGGTTTGCCATCTTGTAATAACACACCTCCTAATCCAATTCCGCTAGCATCACATTCAAGATCAAAAGTCTTATTAAAATCGGGAAGTTGGAGTAAAGGAGCATGTGTCAACTTATCTTTCAACACCGTGAAGGCTTCTTCCTGTGCGGTACCCCAAACAAAAGGCACATCCTTCTTTGTAAGCTCATTGAGAGGTGCAGCAATGGTGCTGAAATCTCTCACAAAACGCCTATACAATCCAGTGAGGCGAAGAAAAATCCTCACTTGTGTGACCGTTTTGGGCTGCAGCCAACTCTCAATAGCTTCAATCCTGGCTTTATCAACTTCAATTCCCTATGGAGTAACAACATAGCCAAGAAAAGACACTCGGTCGGTGCAAAAGGTGCACTTCCCAAGGTTACCAAACAAACGTGCATCACGTAGAGCAATAAAAACAACACGTAAATGTTCCAAATGTTCCAAGGTTCAGGCCCTCTCGATGGAGGTAAAACCCTACTCCTGCTTGATTGATATTGATGATATGGGTAGTACAAGAGTAGATCTACCACGAGATCAGAGAGGCTAAACCCTAGAAGCTAGCCTATGGTATGATTGTTGTTTGTCCTACGGACTAAAACCCTCCAGTTTATATATGCACCGAAGAGGGTTAGGGTTACATAGAGTCGGTTACAATGGTAGGAGATCTACATATCCGTATCGCCAAGCTTGCCTTCCACGCCAAGGAAAGTCCCATCCGGACACGGGACGAAGTCTTCAATCTTGTATCTTCATAGTCCAGGAGTCCGGCCGAAGATGATAGTTCGGCTATCCGGACAGCCCCTAGTCCGGGACTCCCTCAGTAGCCCCTGAACCAGGCTTCAATGACGACGAGTCTGACGTGCATATTGTCTTCGGCATTGCAAGGCGGGTTCCTCCTCCGAATACTTCATAGAAGATTTTGAACACAAGGATAGTGTCCGGCTCGCAAAATAAGTTCCACATACCACCGAAGAGAGAATAATATTTACACAAATTCAATCTGCTAACGTATTTCGTGGCGTGACATCACACCACGGCCAAGCCTTTATTCGAATCGTTTTTACTGTCCCACCTCAGCGCATTTAGCGAGGCAGTTTCCTTGGCACGTCTTGTCAAAGCAGAGATCGTGTCCCCTTATTCCGGGATTCTCATCAATACGGGCGTGGGTAACCCAACCGCGCCATTGATTACGGCGCTTGGGAGATAAGCGAGTTTTACCAGGCTGGTGGGGACGCATAGCTTCGTCCGTCCATATAAGGGGATAGGGATCCACTTTTTTTACCTACGCCTTCTTCCTCCTTTGTTATCCATTTCTGTGCACTCGAGCTCCAGCGCCCAAGTCTGCACATCTCGCCTCAACCTTCCCCAGCCATGTCTGGAGCGGGAGGCAAGTGGATGGCCTCCTCCGTCATGGAGGGGCACATCAAGAGGCTGCGGAAGGCCGGATACTTGTCCAGTGACATCGCGCATCGGCTCCCCGACAAGGGGCAGCTCATCCCCACCTCCGGGCCCCATGAGAGGGTGGTGTTTCTCAGCCACTTCCTCCACGGACTAGGTTTCCCACTTCACCCATTTGTCCGGGGGCTCATGTTCTACTACGGCCTGGATTTCCACGATCCGGCCCCGAATTTTGTCCTCAACATCTCGGCGTTCATCGTCGTGTGCGAGGCCTTCCTCCGCATCAAGCCCCACTTCGGCTTATGGCTGAAGACCTTCAATGTCAAGCCGAAGGTAGTGGGGGGCCAGCAGGTGGAGTGTGGAGGTGGCATGGTGGGCAAGATGCCCAACGTTATATGGCTCGAGGGCTCCTTCGTGGAAACCATCAAAGGGTGGCAATCGGGGTGGTTCTACATCACCGAGCCGCGTGACCCTGAATGGGCAGCGGCCCCCGAGTTCCGATCTGGCATACCCACACAGCTCACCTCCTGGAAAGAGAAGGGCCTGACATGGGGTAATTCGGAAGAGCTAACCGGAGTCCAAACCTGCATCCAAAACCTTGTGAACAAGAAGATCAAGCTCGTCAAGGTAGTCCAGGTCATGCTCATTCGCTGGATCCTCCCGTGCCAACAACGGGCCTCCAGCTCGTGGGAGTTTGATCCGGCACAGCACCAAACCTTGAGCAGACTCTTCGACACTACGTACGAAGATGCCTGGAAGGTGCTGTTCAAGGGCGCCAAGGCTCCCGCATCCGCTACCGAAGATCGTGGATTCAGCTCACAGCGTCAAGCCGGCGAGGTAAGCTATTTTACCCTTTACAGGACATTTATTTTCCATAATTTGACTCTATGCAGGATATAAACTCCCTTGCCTTTGACAGGCCTGGCAAAAGAAGTCCGGGCAGGTTAACTGTCCGGCTCCCTCGCCAGAATACCCAGCAGACGCCCGATTGACGGGGCTGCTGGTTCCGGCACCTTACGTGGTTCCAGAGAAGAAGGCCAAGAAGAAGGCCAAGAAGAAGGCCACGGGAACTCGAAAGAGTTCCCGGCGCCAGGTGTTGTCGGACTCATCGTCCGACGACTCCGAGGCGGACTCCTCCCACGAAGGCGAGGAGGAGGAAAAAGAGGCCTCTCCCCCAGCGGGGGGAGAGAAGAAAAGGAAGGCCGCCCCAACGGTGATAGAGGCAAAGGTGTCCCGTCTTTCGATGAGATGATGGAAATCGCTTTGGTGGAAGTCGACTTTGACGATCCGACTACGAACGTGCGAGGACGTCGCGCCTTAGCAATCGCTAAACCAACTCCGAGAGGTTATTGACCACGCCGGAACACGATCAACCTGACCACGAGGGTCTGTTTCCTGCGAGCAAATGAAGAACAAGCAAGAAACTAAGATTGCAATCTGGATATTGCGAATATAAGATGAAAGCTTTATTGATCAAGGTGGGGTTCTGTGACGCCTTTGTCTGGTCGTTGAACACAAACGAAGTACACGAAGTTGCAGCTATGGTGAACTTTTAATCTAAACAAAACCCAAGGAAAAGCTACTAGATGGATCTACTTATATAGGAGCAAGGGGTGGCGGCCAAGGAGGTGGGAGGACGTCCCAAGGCAGCCTAAAACTAAATCTAGGTCGTACAAGGCCAATGGGCCCAAGTGGAGGTGATGTAACACCTTTGGACTTGTAGTTTGACTCGGATTCTGCTGCAGCATCAGATTGTTTCGTCCACAACTCAACGCTCCGGACGAATTTGAAGGTGATTCCAATTGGGTTGGAAAGTGCACGAAATCTAGTTTCCAACAAAAAAAGAATCACCCAATTCGGAGTCCGTATGAAAAACTTGTGTGCGTTTTGAATCAGGTACGTCTGTGCAGTCCGAATCTGAATCCAGAACGTGAGAGACTTGGACTCTATCTTCTCTTGGGCCAAAAGTGACGTGAGAGAACTTTTTGGACAGCAAATAAACATCTCTTTCTTCCTTATCTTCATATGTGGATTGTACAAATGTCCCATACACCTGCAATTAGACAAAACACAAAAGTGTGTGAAGTATTTTTGTTCTGGATAACATAAATAGATTATTGAATAGTTTGCACTAGAAATCACCTGACAAATCTGCATATATGCAATATTTTTGGTCATATCCAAGGTAGTCATGTCCTCATCAAACGGGGGAGGCCGAAGGGTCCAAGAAGGGAAGGAACCTCCCTCCGGACTACTCCACCAACACCGAAAACGATGAAGAGGAGTGGCCACCAGGGACTAAGCCCCTGGCGACTTCGTAAGTGTCCGGATACCAGAATGACTCATGGTGTTTCGTTTGTCGCATAGAATCTCTTAAGGCCAAATATAACCCTGCAGCCCGCCCAAGGATGGGCTCGACACTTCAACGAGCGGCTCCCTGGCTCCATCGACCGTGGATAGCACTTCACTTCCGGCCGTATCCTCTCCTCGCGCTGCGAATGACGCCAAGGTGGGGTCCCAAAAGGGAGCTAGCTAGGAGGAGGAGGTCCCGGAGGCGCCGCAAGGCAACCTCCCGGACTCTAGGCACAAGGGGGATCAAACCCCAAAGGGCTCTAAGTCCGGCCCTGGGCCGGACTCCGCACCGGAACCTTTAGTGGTTCCGGAGTCCGGCGGGCGGCCCCTTCGTAAGAAGGGCTAGACTGCGACACTAGTGACCTCCGTCCAACCGGAGGCACCGGATAATTTGCTGGAGGCGCTTAACGGCGCCTCCATCGACGAGGAGCACCGCACTGTTATGAGTGTGTTGATCCAGAAAGTTCAATCCGCCAAGAGCGGGCTGACTGAAGCCTGCGCCAGCCTTCTAACAGGTTTTGAGGTATGTATTTAAGATATGTAAAAATATTACCGCATAGACGGTAGCCCCTGATGCTCAGTTTGGTGTTCGGAAAGAAAAGCCGAATTGAGGATCTTAAAAGAGATGTACGCAGGAGTCTAACATAAGTATGTCAATATGGGAATGCAGGCTGCGCTGCTGACCTCTGCCGCACCGACTGCGGAGGTTAATGCATTAAAGTAGAGCCTTGAGCGGTCCGAGAATGAGCTCGGCCTTGCCAAGAAGCCGCTCGAGGACAAGGAAGGTAAGTAATACCTTATGGGAGTATATAAAAAATGTGGTTGCAAAAAATAACAGGAATAACGTGAAAATTGCAGGGGCCACGAACGAGGTGGCGACCCTGAAGGAAGCGGTGTCCAGGGCCGAAAGCGATACGTCCGCGGAACGCACCGAGCAAGAGAAGCAGGAGGCGCGGGTGGCGGAGGTGCGGCAAGAGCTCCAGGCTCTCATAGAAAAACATGAGAATTTGGAGCGTGACTCAAAGACTCGAGAGTCCGGGCTTGCCTCGGCTCTTGAGAGCGCCAAAGCCGCTAAGGCCGAAGCCCAAAAAGCCCTCCAGTAAATTGAGGCTATAAAGAAGATAGCGGCGGGTAAGGCATTCTTCATGCAAAGCAAGCACATGAAAGTGAATTACTTGTTACTTACCCGAATCCGGAGCTCTCCAGGAGCATTCGCAGATCTGCCCCGCAGTGTGTCCGATGCCGCCGCATTCTACCAGGCCGAGGAAGGGAGCTCGACGGAGAAGGTGTTCTGGTCTCAGTATGCTGAGGCCGGACACCCGGTGCCCCTGACCGACCAGCTGAAGCAGCTGGTCGAGCTCCATAAGGTGGCTGAACAGGCCATGAAGGGCCTCATAGTTCGGATGTGGCCCGAGGAAACCATGCCTGGGAGCTACTTCGGGCTGGTGAGGTGGCTGGTGGACGCCTGTCCATGGATTGAAGTCGTCAAGCGCTTCGTCTGCATCAAAGGTGCCCGTAGAGCCCTTGCCCGTGCTAAAGTGCACTGGGGCAAGATGGACGCTGAGAAGCTTGTGATGGACGCTGAGAAGCTTGTGATGGACGCTCCACCGCCGGGTTGGGAGTATCGCAAGCCCGAGATGTATTATGAGAACGTCCTGAAGGGTGCCCGCCTTATAGCGGGTGAATGCTCCAAAGATGTAATTTTTGAGTAAACTTGCATTTTTTATCTTGTACACTTGAAAACTTGTTAATATACGCTAAGCAACGCTTGTGAATTTAAAATATTACCTTCTGTGCGGCCGTTTACTAAATTTGAGAGATGGCGAGTCATCTCTTTTGCCCCCATGCCACGAGTGATGGGGTGTTCGGGATAAACTTGATCGCTCTTTTTCCCATTCTTGGGTCCTTCAAGGGAGGCGCTCAACGCAACGAACAAGGCAACCGGACTATAATGCTTGAACACTCTCACTTAGCCATAGAATTCTATAATTTTAAATTTCGGCAAAGCCCCTAGTATTCGGAAGACCGAGTTCGGGGCGCTATCCACGCCTGGGTTGGACAAAGCCGACTCCTCGCTCTAAGAGGCATAAGTCTTTAGGGACTCGAAGAGACCTCTCGAACAGCGACCGGCTCTCGCCCTATCATGACGGTCAGTTTTAGCTTTCTCCACTGAGGTGCTCAACCCAGCTCAACCGGGGCACAATCGCAGTGGTTCTCCCAGCGCTACCTTAGCCGATATAACGGAACGTAAGGTACCAAAACATGGGAGCCGGGCAAACCCAACTATTGACCCAAGACATGATTCGGAGCCGATGCATATAATGCTATAAGTTCGGGGTGCCGCACTTGTGAAAGTGTTCGGACTTATCACACCATATTTTGGGGTACTTAAGCCCCTGGTGTATTTGGCTGTACCAAAGCGTACGGGTGTAACATGTCATAAGTGAACATATATAGATAGAAAAAGGAATGCAATAATAGGCAAAAAGCTATGCATTGTTTATTCAAAAAAAGGCTGCGGTAAAAGCAGAACGATACAAATAATGCGATAAGCAAGGGACGGGACTATTTGACATGTCACCCTCCAGGGAGCGAGTTGCGGGATGATGTGTAAAACAAGTATACTGCTCGTTATAGAGACCACCTGGACACTCGACGTAGCTTTCTGCTTCCCTGGCTGTTGCATCGTGTGTTCGGCAATTCTACTGCTGGACAGGGCTTCTTGAGAAAGGAGTCCTTAAAGTAAGAGAAAAAGAAGAATGACACAATTGGGAGCCCCTGGTGTGGTTGAGCCGCATACTGGGCCTGCCATGGTCATGCCCCTCCCCCTATGCCCATGGTGTATTTCCAGAGCGTAATTATGTACGCGTAGTACTGGTTTCACAATTTCACGATGGCTGGGGTTGGGGCCGCATTGCAACGCATGCTCGGAACGTGCCAGGCGGTCTTGTTGTTGGTTACTCCGGGCGCGCTTGACGATGTCCAGCCGTTTAATAGACGGACTCGAGAATTGCCTTAAGAGGCTGCTTTGTACTTCTGCCGCGAGGGCCGCCGTATGCTCCTCCATTCGGAGAGAGCGTTCAGTGTTTTCATTGACCGTAATGACTCTTCGAGGGCCTGGCATCTTGAGCTTGAGGTATGCGTAGTGCGGCACCGCATTGAACTTTGCAAATGCGGTTCGTCCGAGCAGTGCGTGATAGCCGCTGCAGAACGGGACTATGTCAAAGATTAATTCCTCGCTTCGGAAGTTATCCGGTGATCCGAAGACCACTTCAAGTGTAACTGAGCCTGTACAGTTGGCCTCTACACCTGGTATGACGCCTTTAAAGGTCGTCTTTGTGGGTTTAATCCTTGAGGGGTCTATGCCCATCTTGCGCACTGTATCCTGATAAAGCAGGTTCAGGCTGCTACCGCCGTCATCAGGACTCTAGTGAGGTGAGATCCGTCAACGATTGGGTCTAGAACCAATGCGGCGAATCCGCCATGGCGGATGCTAGTGGGGTGGTCCCTTAGATCAAAAGTGATCGGGCAGGAGGACCACGGATTGAACTTTGGGGCGACTGGCTCCATCGCATATACGTCCCTTAGTGCACGCTTCCGCTCCCGTTTGGGTATGTGGGTTGCGTATATCATGTTCACCGTCCGCACTTGTGGGGGAAAGCCCTTCTGTCCTCTATTGTTCGGCTGCCGGGGCTCCTCCTCGTCATCGCTATGCAGCCCCTTGTCATTGTTTTCGGCAGTTAGCTTGCCTGCCTGCTTGAACACCCAACAATCCCTGCTGGTGTGGTTGGCTGGTTTTTAGGGGGTGCCGTGTATCTGGCACAAGCGATCGAGTATTCGGTCCAAATTGGACGGGCCCAGAGTATTTCTTTTGAATGGCTTTTTCCGCTGGCCGGGTTTAGAGCCTCTGAATCCGGCATTGACTGTCGTATCCTCAGTATTATCGCCATTAATGCGGCGCTTGTGCTTGTTGCGACGCGACCTGCCGTTGTTGTCCTTGGTATCCAAATTACCAGGGCTCTTGGTCATGCTGTTACTACGAGCTAGCCAGCTATCCTCTCCCACGCAGAAGCGGGTCATGAGTGTTGTGAGGGCTGCCATGGATTTCGGCTTTTCCTGTCCTAGGTGCCAGGCAAGCCACTCGTCACGGATGTTATGTTTGAAGGCTGCAAGGTCCTCTGCATCCGGACAGTCGACGATTTGATTTTTCTTGGTTAGGAACTGTGTCCAGAATTGTCTGGCCGATTCTTCTGGCTGCTGAATTATGTGGCTTAGGTCATCGGCGTCTGGTGGTCGCACATAGGTGCCCTGGAAGTTGTCGAGGAATGCAGCTTCCAGATCTTCCCAACAACCAATTGACTCCGCTGACAAGCTGTTAAGCCAATGCCGAGCTGGTCCTTTAAGATTGAGTGGGAGGTATTTGATGGCGTGTAGATCATCACCGCGGGCCATGTGGATATGGAGGAGATAGTCCTCGATCCAGACCATAGGATCTGTTGTGCCGTCGTATGATTCGATGTTTACGGGTTTGAAACCCTCAGGGATGTGATGATCCATCACTTCGTTTGTGAAGCATAGTGGGTGTGCGGCGCCTCTGTATTGGGCTATATCACGAGGCAGCTCAAATGAGCTTTGTCTACTGTGTTCGGCCCGGCCGGAATTGCCATATCCGGTGTCACGGTTATCATCACGTATTGTGGGGCGCCCAGGCGATCCGTAGATCGATCATGTTTACCTTGCCTTGTCCTCTAGTGTATCCCGCATGTCTGGCGCATTCTCCCACGTCTTGGTATTTTTTGAGCGGCGCCGGGGTGCGACTTGAGTGGAGGGCCGAGAGGCCTCTCTGTCGTGACCACGAGGTGGCCGGTCGGCCATATTATGCGCTGGTGATGTAGGTTTAGGTGCTTCCTCCTCTAATCGGGGTAGCAGCCTGCGTTTTGGGTAGCTCTTGGAGGGGCGTTCGAGTTCATACTGTTCGGCCGCAAGGACTTCAGTCCATCTGTTGGCTAGCAAGTCTTGGTCAGCTCTAAGTTGTTGCTGCTTTTTCTTGAGGCTGCTTGCCGTGGCCATAAGCCTGGATTTGAAATGCTCTTGTTCGACGGGATCCTCAGGCACGACAAATTTGTCGTCGTCGAGGCTTGCCTCGTCTTCGGAGGGAGGCATGGAATTATCGTCCTCTACCTCTCTGCCTGCCGCTCTCTCATGAGGGCTGGCTTCTCCATCCTCCCGCAATGAATCCTGCTGGAGGGAGTTGTCTTCGGCACTGTCCGAGGTGTTATTGTCTCCCGTGCTGGAATCACCGCTTTTGCTGTGGCGGGATTTAGAGCGGCGCCGCTGACGCCGGCGCTTAGGCTGTTTCTTGGAGGGGTCATCCTCCATTGTTCCATCGCCATTCCCCATCTTTTGGGATGTCCACCATGTAAATGTCATATGACGAGGTGGTCTTCCAGTGCCCTGTTGGCGCTGGGTCTTGGTTGTCTCCTCCATCGTCATCCATACCGTCGATGTCTTCGGAGTTGAAGTCGAGCATGTCGGTTAAATTATCGACAGTAGCTACGAAGTGGGTGGTGGGTGGGTTTTGAATTTCTTCGTCGTCCGCATCCCAACCTTCCTGACCATAGTCCGGCCCGACCCTCCTGATAAAGAGAGAGACTTTAGTGAATTCAGGATGTCGCCAAAGGGCGAGTGCTGAAAGATATCTGCGGCGGTGAACTCCATAACCGGCGCCCAATCAGATTTGATTGGCAGGGGCGTGGGGGGTTCGGAGTCCGGCACCTTGGAGCCACAAGCCTCGCAAAGGACAGGGTTGGTGTTTGGCTCAATCGCCGTAGAGATAGCAGCCCCCGAGGCGGTGTCCAGCCATCCGTCCTTGATCGGCGCAGTCGGTTCCGAGCTAAGGGTCGGAGCGGACTCTGGTGCGGCCTCGAGGGCACTGCCCGATGGCAGAGCTAGATCATGCCCCTCTGATAGTGCGGCGCGCTTGGCTATGGCTCGAACCCGTCGAAGATCAAGTCTCCGCGGACGTCAGCCATGTAGTTCAAACTTCCAAATCTGACTTGATGGCCAGGGGCGTAGCTTTCAATCTGCTCCAGATAGCCAAGCGAATTGGCCCGCAGTGCAAAGCAGCCGAATACGAAGATCTGTTCGAGGAGAAAAGTCTCACCCTGGACCGCATCGTTGTTGATGATCGGAGGAGCCATCGGGCCTAAATATGATGACACAGAGGAACTCTCAATGAAAGCACCAATGTCGGCGTCAAAACTAGCGGATCTCGGGTAGGGGGTCCCGAACTGTGCGTCTAGGCGGATGGTAACATGACACAAGGGACACGATGTTTTTACCCAGGTTCAGGCCCTCTCGATGGAGGTAAAACCCTACTCCTGCTTGATTGATATTGATGATATGGGTAGTACAAGAGTAGATCTACCAGGAGATCAGAGAGGCTAAACCCTAGAAGCTAGCCTATGGTATGATTGTTGTTTGTCCTACGGACTAAAACCCTCCGGTTTATATAAGCACCGAAGAGGGTTAGGGTTACACAGAGTCGGTTACAATGGTAGGAGATCTACATATCCGTATCGCCAAGCTTGCCTTCCACACCAAGGAAAGTCCCATCCAGACACGGGACGAAGTCTTCAACCTTGTATCTTCATAGTCCAGGAGTCCGGCCGAAGATGATAGTTCAGCTATCCGGACACCCACTAGTCCGGGACTCCCTCAATCTTTCTCAATGTGTTACTCTGTTCTTATGACTTAATACTCTAGATGCATGCTGGATAGCGGTCAATTTGTGGACTAATAGTAGTAGATCCAGGCAGGAGTCGGTCTACTTGTCGCGGACATGATGCCTATATACATGATCATGCCTAGATAATATCATAATTATTCGCTTTTCTATCAATTGCTCGACAGTAATTTGTTCACCCACCGTAATACTTATGCTATCTTGAGAGAAGCCTCTAGTGAAACCTATGGCCCTCGGGTCTATCTTCTACCATATAAGCTTTCAATCTACTTTTATTTGCATCTTTACTTTTCCAATCTATATTATAAAATACCAAATATATATCTTATCATACTACCTCTATCAGATCTCACTTTTGCAAGTGGCTCCAAAGGGATTGGCAACCCCTTTATTGCATTGGTTGCATGTTCTTTGTTTGTTTGTGTAGGTGCGTGGGACTTTTGAGGTGCCTCCTACTGGATTGATACCTTGGTTCACAAAAACTGAGGGAAATACTTACGCTACTATTGCTGCATCACCCTTTCCTCTTCAAGGAAAACCAACGCAAGGTCAAGACGTAGCAACAAGGATTTCTGGCGCCGTTGCCGGGGAGGTCTTCGCTCAAGTCAAGACATACCAAGTACCCATCACAAACTCATCTCCCTCGCATTCACATTATTTGCCATTTGCCTCTCGTTTTCCTCTCCCCCACTTCACCCTTGCCGGTTTATTAGCCCTCTCTTTCCCAATCTTCTCCTCTCTTTTTCGCTTGCCTTTTTCTGTTTGCTCACGTGTTAGATCGTTTACTTTGTCTTTATGGCTAGTCCTCCTATCCTTGTTATTACTCCCGAACATGAAATTCTTAATTTTAAGCAAAGGGAGGGAGAAAATTTAAAAGATGCTTGGCATAGAATATGCAATGCTCAAAATAAATCTACTAGGAAGCTTTCTACTTCCGTACTTCTTTGCAATTTTTACGTAGGCATTACTCCTTGGAACAGATGTGTTCTTGATACCGTTACCGGAGGGGATTTCTTGAGTAGCCATACGTTTGATGCTTATAATGCTATGTTAGATTTGTTTGGCCCACCACCTCTTTTGGTTAATGGAACCGCTTTAACTTTAGAACATGTGATGCAACAGTTGGAGATTATGGAAAATAAAATTGCCACTGTTGAGTTGATTGAAAATTTGGATAAAAAGATTCATAATCACATTACCCAATATGGATCTAGGGTTGGAGTTACTTTGAATTTTTTAAAGAGAAAGAACCTATAGTTAATAGAAAAATAGATCTAGACTCTGCAAGAATCGGTAAACTTGAGGATATCATTCCCAACTTAGGGTCGGCGTTTTCTTCCGTGAAAAACACTCCAAATCCTCCTAGAAAAACTGCCAAATTTATTTATGTTCCTAAAAATAAGGTGAATCTTCTAGTAAGGGGAATGCGGATCTTGATAGAGGCAAAGGTGTCCCGTCTTTCGATGAGATGATGGTTATCGCTTTGGTGGAAGTCGACTTTGACGATCCGACTACGAACGTGCGAGGACGTCGCGCCTTAGCAATCGCTAAACCAACTCCGAGAGGTTATTGACCACGCCGGAGCACGATCAACCTGACCACGAGGGTCTGTTTCCTGCGAGCAAACGAAGAACAAGCAAGAAACTGAGATTGCAATCTGGATATTGCGAATATAAGATGAAAGCTTTATTGATCAAGGTGGGGTTCTATGACGCCTTTGTCTGGTCGTTGAACACAAACGAAGTACGCGAAGTTGCAGCTATGGCGAACTTTTAATCTAAACAAAACCCAAAGTCTAAACGGCGCCCTAAGGGCTGTATATATGGAGGAAGAGGGGGGGAATTTCGTGGCCCTTGGTGGAGGGGTCCGAAATCAACCCTATCTCTTGTTTCCCCACACATACGGACTCTAAAAATAGCCTATACTTATGTATTTCGAAATTACATGGGCCTGGCCCAATAATAAGGTGACGCAGCACCTATAATAGCCTCTGGACGAAATTTATGAAGTGGCATCTTGTATATTTCGTCCAAGGCTTCATGCACTCTTATGGTGGCTTCAAAGTCCTGAAATCATCACTTGTAACTCCGTTCTGGTTCCCCTTGCGCATGGCATCATCTCCATGCTTGCTCTTGCTCCAATGTCCATCCTTCTCCAAGCTAGGCCCTTCATTTGTAAGCAAAACAAATGTATCCAATTTAGGCAGCATCATATTCTCATGAACATTAGAATCATTACCAAGAAACGAAAGTACCTGATAATTTAATTGGCGTGCGCGAGCTCTAGTAATTGGTCCAGTATATGTAGCAGTAGGGGCTGTGGGTGTAACAATGGTATTGATGTCCTCATCATCCTCCCCTTCTTGAAATGAAGTCGTCCTCGACGAAAGCTCATCTTCCTCACCCAAATAAGGCTTCAAATCTGCAATGTTAAAAGTGGGACTAACCCCAAAATCTGCAGGCAGCTCAAGTTTATATGCATTATCATTTACTTTCTCCAACACCTTAAAGGGACCAGCAGCACGTGGCATTAGCTTTGATTTGCGCAAATCAGGAAATCTATCCTTACGCAAATGTAACCAAACAAGATCTCCAGGTGCAAACACAACATGTTTTCTACCCTTATCTCCAGCAAGTTTATATTTAGCATTCATACGCTCAATGTTTTCCTTAGTTAACTCATGCATTTTTAAAATCAATTCAGCACGTTCTTTAGCATCAAAATTAACCTTCTCCGAAGATGGAAGAGGCAACAAATCAATAGCTGCACGAGGTAGGAAACCATACACAACTTCAAAAGGGCACATCTTAGTAGTAGAATGCAATGAACGATTATAAGCAAATTCAATATGAGGCAAGCATTCCTCCCACATTTTCTTATTAGTCTTCAAAACAGCCCTAAGCATAGTAGACAATGTTCTATTGACTACTTCAGTTTGTCCATCAGTTTGGGGGTGACAAGTAGTACTAAAAAGCAGTTTAGTCCCCAACTTAGCCCATAAACATCTCCAAAAGTGGCTAAGAAATTTAGTATCACGATCTGAAACTATAGTATTTGGCACACCATGCAAGCGAATAATTTCACGAAAGAACAAATCAGCAACATTAACAGCATCATCGCTTTTATGACATGGTATAAAGTGTGCCATTTTCGAGAATCTATCCACGACAACAAATATGCTATCCCTCCCCTTCTTTGTTCGAGGTAAACCTAAAACAAAGTCCATAGATATATCCTCCCAAGGAACACTAGGTACAGGCAAAGGCATATATAAACCATGAGGATTGATTCGTGACTTAGCTTTTTGACATGTAGTGCAGCGAGCAATAAAACGCTCAACATCCCGTCTCATCTTTGGCCAAAAGAAATGTGTAGCAAGTACGTCCTCCGTCTTCTTCACGCCAAAGTGTCCCATTAATCCTCCTCCATGCGCCTCCTGCAACAACAAAAGACGAACGGAGCTAGCTGGAATGCATAGCTTGTTAGCACGAAACACAAATCCATCGTTAACGACAAACTTGTTCCACATTCTTCCTTCTTTACAATTCTGCATTACATCTTTAAAATCAGCATCATGCACATATTGATCTTTGATGGTCTCCAAACCAAATATTTTGAAGTCAAGTTGTGAAAGCATAGTATAGCGACGAGACAATGCATCAGCAATAACATTTTCTTTTCCCTTCTTGTGTTTAATGACATAAGGGAAAGTCTCAATAAATTCAACCCATTTAGCATGTCTACGATTCAGTTTAGCTTGACTTTTAATATGTTTCAAAGATTCATGATCAGAATGTATAACAAATTCTTTGGGCCATAAATAATGTTGCCATGTTTCTAAAGTCCGAACAAGAGCATATAATTCTTTATCATAAGTAGAATAATTCAGACTAGGCCCACTCAATTTTTCAGAAAAGTATGCAACAGGTTTACCATCTTGTAATAACACACCTCCTAATCCAATTCCACTAGCATCACATTCAAGCTCAAAAGTCTTATTAAAATCAGGAAGTTGGAGTAAAGGAGCATGTGTCAACTTATCTTTCAATACCGTGAAGGCTTCTTCCTGTGCGGTACCCCAAATAAAAGGCACATCTTTCTTTGTAAGCTCATTGAGAGGTGCAGCAATGGTGCTGAAATCTCTCACAAAACGCCTATAGAATCCAGCGAGGCCAAGAAAACTCCTCACTTGTGTGACCGTTTTGGGCTACGGCCAACTCTCAATAGCTTCAATCTTGGCTTTATCAACTTCAATTCCCTGTGGAGTAACAACATAGCCAAGAAAAGATACTCGGTCGGTGCAAAAGGTGCACTTCCCAAGGTTACCAAACAAATGTGCATCACGTAGAGCAATAAAAACAGCACGTAAATGTTCCAAATGTTCTTCCAAAGATTTGCTATAAATCAGAATATCATCAAAATAGACTACCACAAATCGTCCAATGGAAGCACGTAACACTTCGTTCATTAATCTCATGAAAGTACTAGGTGCATTAGTTAACCCAAACGGCATGACTAACCACTCATATAAACCAAACTTAGTTTTAAATGCTGTTTTCCATTCATCACCCAATTTCATACGAATTTGATGGTATCCACTACGCAAATCAACTTTGGAGAATATTGTAGAGCCACTCAATTCATCAAGCATATCATCTAGCCTAGGAATAGGATGACGATAACGAATAGTAATATTATTAATGCCTCTACAATCAACACACATACGTGACGTACCATCCTTTTTAGGCACTAGTATAATAGGAACAGCACAAGGACTAAGAGATTCGCGTATATAACCTTTGTCGAGTAGCTCCTGTACTTGACGCATAATCTCCTTCGTCTCCTCTGGATTGGTACGGTATAGTGCACGGTTGGGTAGCGATGCACCGGGAATTAAGTCAATTTGATGCTCAATCCCTCGAATGGGTGGTAATCCCGGTGGCACGTCTTGTGGAAAGACGTCAGCGAACTCCTGCATAATGTTAGTGACAGCAGGGGGCAAAGAGGAAGGCACGTCCTCGAATGAAAATAATGCCTCTTTGCACACAAAAGCATAGCAAACAGATTTGCTGAAATCTAGCTCATCAATATCAGATTTGGTGGCAAATAAACATGCACTTTTCAATTTAATTTCAGAAACAACACTAGATGGTTTATTGTTAGGCTTCATTTGTTGCTCAAATTCTTTTGCCACAATATGATTTTCACTCTTATTCTTCTCCTGTTTTGCTTTATTAGCTCTATTAATATCATCTTTCAAAATAGAATCAGGAGTCATAGGAAGCAAAGTAATATTTTTATCCTTATGAACAAGAGTATAATGATTGTTTCTACCATGGTGTACAGCATTTTTATCAAATTGCCATGGTCTACCAAGTAATAAGGAACATGCTTGCATAGGTACCACATCACAATCAACATAATCAGCATATGTAGAGATACTAAAATGCACACGAACAGTACGTGTTACCTTAACCTTGCCGCTGTTGTTGAACCATTGGATGTAGTAAGGATGTGGATGTGGTCTTGTGGTGAGAGAAAGCTTCTCCACCATCTCCATGCTAGCCAAGTTGTTGCAGCTCCCTCCGTCTATGATGACGCGAACAGAACGTTCCTTCACAACTCCCTTTGTATGGAACAAATTATACCTCTGATTTTGCTCAGCTTGTGTAACCTGCACACTCAAAACACGTTGAGCAACTAAACATTCATACCTGTCAGCATCTTCAGGAGCCATGTATTGTGTCTCATGATCAGAATCGTCTCCACCGTGTTCGTCACGTGTAATAAGAGCCAAAGTCTCCTCATCATAGTCACTAGCGGACTCATACCCACCATCCTCAGTAACAATCATCACACGCTTAGATGGGCATTCTCTCGCATAATGACCTCCACCCTTGCAACGTCGACAAATAATATCATGTGTTTGCCCTGTTGATGCCATGGATGAAGAAGAGCTCTTTGCAGGCCCAGAAGGTGTGCTCTTGGCAGATAGTGGTGATTGTGCCTGCTTTATTGTATCACGGTTGGAGGTGGCAGCCGACGGAGGCGCCGGTGCAGCAGAACGTGTGGAAGTAGATGATGCACGTGGTGTCCATGATGAAGGTCGACCTGCAGAAAAGTTAGTCCGCGCCAATGCCTGTCGATCCTGCACTTCACGTTCAGCTTTACAAGCAAGATGGAATAAACGAGTGATATTAGTATACTCCTTATAGTCTAGAATGGTCTGAATCTCTCTATTTAATCCACCCAGAAAACGTGCAAGCATAGCTTCATTCTCCTCAACAATACCACATCTAATCATGCCAGTTTGTAATTCCTGATAATATTCTTCTACAGAATTTTTTCCTTGTCTTAAGCGTTGTAATTTTTGAAGCAATTCACGTTGATAGTATGGTGGAACCCAACGAGTACGCATAGCAGTTTTCAAAGCAGCCCAAGTAGCGGGAATAGGATATAATCTACAATGTTCAGACCACCATACACATGCAAAACTAGTGAAAGCACAAACAGCAGCAGCAACCCGTCTCTCCTCGGGATATTGTAAACATGTAAAACGTTGTTCAGTTTCTAACTCCCAAGTAAGATATATATCAGGAACATATCTACCCTCAAATGGTGGAATATTCAATTTCAGTTTAGGAATATGGACATCATCTCGTACCTGAGGTGGTGGTGCAGGCCTACCATTACGAATATATACCTGAGGTCGACCTGGTGGTGGTGGTGCTGGTGGCTGCACGTAGTGCTGATTTTGATCAACCTCATCCTCATAATCGCCCGCATACTCATCATCCTCCTGGGTACCAGCAGCAGCAGTAGCAGGGGCCAAAGAAGCATCAACAACATGAACAGCAGCACCAGAAGTTTGGCCATCCTCAATAGGAACACGCTTCGCTCGTCCATACTGATTCGAAAGGATGCGTTGTTGTTGTTGTTGTTGTTGTTGAAGAGGTGCGTTAGGTGCAGCGGGTCGTGGTGGTGGAAGACGCGCGAGCAATTCATTAAACTTGTTATCGAGCTTTGTTTCGAACGTCTTCTCCATGCCATCTATCTTCTCCATGGCCTCTTCAAATCTGTTTAGCACATCTTGCACCTGTCCACTCATCATTTGCTGAAATTTATCATGCAAATCCTTATTCGTCATGTTCTCCCAGTCAGTCTCGTCGGCTTGTGATCCTGGCATGGTTAGCAGCAATAGAAACACACAAGAATATGATCCTACAGACTACTAACAAGAGGTGGTGGTGGGTGTCACAAATCCGTCAAGCAAATCTCAAATTCTTACCAGTTCTTACCCAGCAGCAGGCGGTGATCGGCAACCGTTGTAGTCAAAAACTCTCAAAGCTTGGATAGAGCGATTACCAGGGAGAGTCAAACGCACGACGTAGATGTATGTGGAGCTGGGAAGGCTTATAATATGGTAGCAAAAAGGGTCAGCAATAATCAATTCAGAGATGCAAAGTTGAATAAACGCTCAACGACGGTACTGGGCTGGTCCTAGGCTAGACCGTGCTAGAGACGCGAGCCTAGAACACTAACAAAATCACGGCGCTGCACGTAAACAAGGGAAAAGCACACTCTGGATATTTTTTCGCTCTTTTTTTTTGCGCTCTTTTTTTTTTGCGCTGCTCTTTTTTTTTTGCGAAAAATCACTATAATGGCGAGTGTCTCAAAACGCTTCCTAGGTCAAACTGACAGGATGGGCACGAAAATTTTTTTGACCAATTTTTTTTTTTTCGATTGCCCGGACCCAAAAACTGGAAACGGGTCAAAAAAAACTTCCTATAATGGCACCTGTCTCAAAACACTCAGAAACACCTAAAAATAGGATAGCCAGAAAATTTTTCGAAAAATGCGTTTTCGAAAAATTTTGGGCCTAAACGGAGCGTGGTTTCCAGACTCTTTTTTTTTTCCGAAACCTACTCCGGCAAGGAAACACGAATCGGAAACTAGGTGGATCCCGAAAACAAACCTAATAAGCAAGGAACTCGGATTGGTGGTGGATATATGGTGGTGGTATATGGCAGCGGTGGTGGTAGCGGTGGTAGTATATGGATATGGATCGGTGGTGGTATATGGACACGGATTGGTGGTGGTATATGGATACGGATTCGGAGCGGTGGTGGTAGATGGCAGGGGCGATGATGATGGTGCGGCGGCGGCGTGACAACTTATGACCAGAACTCGAAACTCTAAAAGACTAGACTCTAAGACCAGCAACTAGACCGACGATGCAACCGCAAATTCAACAAAGCAAAACCCTAAAAAGATTATGCAAAGGCTCAGATTGGTTCGGATATGATGAACTAACCCTAATTTTTTTTGTGGCTTTTTCGTGGACTATAGGTATGAAGAACAGACTCGATCTAAACTACGAAAAACTGGAAAATCTCACCGAGCAACCTGGAAATCTGATACCACTTGATAGAGGCAAAGGTGTCCCGTCTTTCGATGAGATGATGGTTATCGCTTTGGTGGAAGTCGACTTTGACAATCCGACTACGAACGTGCGAGGACGTCGCGCCTTAGCAATCGCTAAACCAACTCCGAGAGGTTATTGACCACGCCGGAGCTCGATCAACCTGACCACGAGGGTCTGTTTCCTGCGAGCAAACGAAGAACAAGCAAGAAACTGAGATTGCAATCTGGATATTGCAAATATAAGATGAAAGCTTTATTGATCAAGGTGGGGTTCTGTGACGCCTTTGTCTGGTCGTTGAACACAAACGAAGTACGCGAAGTTGCAGCTATGGCGAACTTTTAATCTAAACAAAACCCCCAAAGTCTAAACGGCGCCCTAAGGGCTGTATATATGGAGGAAGAGGGGGGGGGGGGATTTCGTGGCCCTTGGTGGAGGGGTCCGAAATCAACCCTATCTCTTGTTTCCCCACACATACGGACTCTAAAAATAGCCTATACTTATGTATTTCGAAATTACATGGGCCTGGCCCAATAATAAGGTGACGCAGCACCTATAATAGCCTCTGGACGAAATTTATGAAGTGGCATCTTGTATATTTCGTCCAAGGCTTCATGCACTCTTATGGTGGCTTCAAAGTCCTGAAATCATCACTTGTAACTCCGTTCCGGTTCCCCTTGCGCATGGCATCATCTCCATGCCTGCTCTTGCTCCAATGTCCATCCTTCTCCAAGCTAGGCCCTTCATTTGTAAGCAAAACAAATGTATCCAATTTAGGCAGCATCATATTCTCATGAACATTAGAATCATTACCAAGAAACGAAAGTACCTGATAATTTAATTGGCGTGCGCGAGCTCTAGTAATTGGTCCAGTATATGTAGCAGTAGGGGCTGTGGGTGTAACAATGGTATTGATGTCCTCATCAGATCTCAAATCAGTAAGTGTTCATCCCAATTGTCTCTCTATCATTAAGGAGCCTTTTGTTACGTATGGATTTCTTGATTTCTTGCCTAAAGGTTTAGTCATTGCCAGAAAGGGAGAAACCCCTTAAAATTGTAAGTGCTCTGTTGAGGAATTGAGTGCCAAAGATGGCACTACTTAGATCTATCTTCGCTTTTATGCCTAGCTAGGGGCGTTAAACGATAGCGCTAGTTGGGAGGCAACCCAATTTTATTTGTGTTTTTTGTTTTGTTTCTGTTTAGTAGTAAATTTCGCATCTACCTTATGTTTAGATGTGTTTTTATGTTTTAATTAGTGTTTGTGCCAAGTAGAACCTATAGGATAACCTATGGTGATAGTTAATTTGATTCTGCTGAAAAACAGAAACTTTGCGCGCACGAAATTAGTTTTGATAAATCACAAAATTGTGCTTTTGCATTGATTCTTTTTGCTGTAGATCAATAGATAAATTGTCCAGGACTTCCTATGTTGGTAGGATTTTTAGAGTTCCAGAAGATTGCGTTAGTTACAGATTGCTACAGACTGTTCTATTTTCGACAAATTCTGTTTTTCGTGTGTTGTTTGCTTATTTTATTGCGTCTATGGCTAGTATTAAGTGTGATGAACCATAGAGAACTTGAAATACAGTAGGTTAAACACCAATATAAATAAATAATGAGTTCATTACAGTACCTTATGTGGTGGTTTTGATTTCTTTCACTAACGGAGCTTATGAGATTTCCTATTGAGTTTTGTGTTGTGAAGTTTTCAAGTTTTGGGGTAAAGATTTGATGGGCTATGGAATAAGGAGTCGCAAAAGCCTAAGCTTGGGGATGCCCATGGCACCCCAAGATATTCAAGAATAGCCAAAAGCCTAACCTTGGGTATGCCCCCGGAAGGCATCCCCTCTTTCGTCTTCATTCATTGGTAACTTTACTTGGAGCTATATTTTTATACGCCACATGATATGTGTTTTGCTTGGAGCGTCCTGTATGATATTAGTATTTGCTTTTTAGTTTACCACAATCATCCTTGCTGTACACACCTTTTGGGAGAAGCCCACTTGATTGGAATTTATTAGAATACTCTAGTGCTTCACTTATATCTTTTGAGCTAGATAGTTTTTGCTCTAGTGCTTCACCTATATCTTTTAGAGCACGGCGGTGGCTTAATTTTGTAGAAATTGCTAGTCTCTCATGCTTCACTTATATTATTTTGAGAGTCTCTTAGAACAGCATGGTATTTGCTATGGTTATAAAATTGGTCCTAGAATGGTAGGCATCCAAGTTGGGTATAATAAAAACTATCATAGGAAGTGAATTGGATGCTATGATCAATTTGATACTTGATAATTGTTTTGAGATATGGAGGTAGTTATATTAAAGTCATGCTAGTTGGGTGATTATGAATTTAAAGAATGATTGTGTTGAAGTTAGCAAGTCCCTTAGCATACACGTATGGTTAAAGTTGTGTAACAAATTTGAAACATGAGGTGTCCTTGGATTGTGCATCCTTATGAGTGGCGGTCGGGGACGACCGATGATCTTTTCCTACCAATCTATCCCTCTAGGAGCATGCGCGTAGTGCTCGGTTTTTGATGACTTCTAAATTTTTGCAATAAGTATATGAGTTCTTTTGACTAATGTTTAGTCCATGGATTATACGCACTTTTACCTTTCCATCATTGCTAGCCTCTTCGGTACCGTGCATTGCCCTTTCTCACCTTGAGAGTTGGTGCAAACTTTGCCGGTGCATCCAAACCCCGTGATATGATATGCTCTATCTGATGAGGACATCAATACCATTGTTACACCCACAGCCCCTGCTGCTATACATACAGGACCAATTACTAGAGCTCGCGCACACCAACTAAATTACCAGGTACTTTCGTTTCTTGGTAATGATTCTAACGTTCATGAGAATATGGTGCTGCCTAAATTGGATACATTTGTTTTGCTTACAAATGAAGGGCCTAGCTTGGAGAAGGATGAACATTGGAGCAAGAACAAGCATGGAGATGATGGCATGCGCAAGGGGAACAAGAACGGAGTTACAAGTGATGATTTCAGGACTTTGAAGCCACCATAATGGGTGCATGAAGCCTTGGACGAAATATACAAGATGCCACTTCATAAATTTCATCCCGAGGCTATTCTAGGTGCTGCGTCACCTTATTATTGGGCCAGGCCCATGTAATTTCGAAATACATTAGTATAGGGTATTTTTAGAGTCCGTGTGTGTGGGGAAACAAGAGATAGGGTTGATTTCGAACCCCTCCACCAAGGGCCACGAAATTCCCCCCCCTCTTCCTCCATATATACAGTCCTTAGGGCATCGTTTAGACATTGGGTTTTGTTTAGATTAAAAGTTCGCCATAGCTGCAACTTCGCGTACTTCGTTTGTGTTCAACGACCAGACAAAGGCGTCACAGAACTCCACCTTGATCAATAAAGCTTTCCTCTTATTCGCAATATCCATATTGCAATCTTAGTTTCTTGTTTGTTCTTCGTTTGCCTGCAGGAAACAGACCTTCGTGGTCAGGTTGATCGTGCTCCGGCGTGGTCAATAACCTCTCGGAGTTGGTTTAGCGATTGCTAAGGTGCTACGTCCTCGCCCGTTCGTAGTTGGATCGTCAAAGTCGACTTCATCCAAAATGATAGCCACTATCTCATCGAAAGACGGGACACCTTTGCCTCTATCAAGTGGTATCAGATTTCCAGGTTGCTCGGTGAGATTTTACAGTTTTTCGTAGTTTAGATCAAGTCTGTTCTTCATACCTATAGTCCACGAAAAAGCAAAAAAAATAGGGTTAGTTCATCCTATCCGAACCAGTCTGAGCCTTTGCATAGTCTTTTCAGTATTTTGCTTTGTTGAATTTGCGGTTGCATTGTTGCGTCAAGTTGCTGGTCTTAGCGTCTAGTCTTTTAGAGTTTCGAGTTCTGGTCATAAGTTGTCACGCCGCCGCTGCACCATCATCATCGCCCCTGCCACCTACCACCACCGCTCCGAATCCGTATCCATATACCACCACCAATCCGTATCCATATACCACCACCGATCCATATCCATATACTACCACAGCTGCCATATACCACCACCGCTGCCATATACCACCACCATATATCCACCACCAATCCGAGTTCCTTGCATATTAGGTTTGTTTTCGAGATCCATCTAATTTCCGATTCGTGTTTCCTTCCCTGAGTAGGTCTCGGAAAAAAATCGGCCAAGAAACGAAAGTACTTTTGCCAAAATACAGTGATTGTTAGGCCAAAATTTCGGCGACCGAAAATATTTTTTCCCTATCCTATTTTTAGGTCCCAGGGAGTGTTTTGAGACACTCGCCATCATAGTGATTTTTTGCCGCACTTTTTCGTCGTCGCTGCCCTGATTTGCGAAAAAAAATTGTCAAAAAAATCTCGTGCCCATCCTGTCAGTTTCACCTGGGAAGAGTTTTGAGACACTCGCCATTATAGTGATTTTTCGCAAAAAAAAGAGGAGCGCAAAAAAATACAGAGCGCAAAAAAAAGAGCGAAAAAAATTCCAGAGTGTGCTTCTCCCTTGTTTACGTGCAACGCCGTGATTTTGTTAGTGTTCTAGGCTCGCGTCTCTACCACAGTCTAGCCTAGGACCAGCACAGTACCGTCGTTGAGCGTTTATTCAACTTTGCATCTCTGAATTGATTATTGCTGACCCTGTTTGCTACCATATTATAAGCCTTCCGAGCTCCACATACATCTACGTCGTGCGTTTGACTCTCCCTGGTAATTTCTCTATCCAAGCTTTGAGAGTTTTGACCACAATGGTTGCCGATCACCGCTTGTTGCTGGGTAAGAACTGGTAAGAATTTGAGATTTGCTTGATAGATTTGTGACACCCACCGCCACCTCTTGTTAGTAGTATGTAGGATCATATTCTTGTGTGTTTCTATTGCTGCTAACCATGCCAGGATCACAAGCCGACAAGACTGACTGGGAGAACATGACGAATAAGGAGTTGCATGACAGATTTCAGCAAATGATGAGTGGACAGGTGCAAGATGTGCTAAGTAGATTTGAAGAGGCCATGGAGAAGATAGATGGCATGGAGAAGACGTTCGAAACAAAGCTCGATAACAAGTTTAATGAATTGCTTGCGCGTCTTCCACCACCACCACCAGCTGCACCTAACGCACCTCTACAACAACAACAACAACAACGACTACCTCCACGTCGCGAAACAGCCCTCCGCCGAGCGAGCCATGTCCCTCTTGCGTTTGGCCAAACTATTGGTGCTGCTGTTGATACTTCTGTGGCTCCTTCTACTAATGCGGAGGAGGATGATTATGTGGGAGATTACGAGGATGAGGTTGATCAAAATCAGAAATACGTGCAACCACCTGCACCACAACCACCAGGTCGTCCACATGCAAATAATCACAATGGTAGGGCTCTCCCTCAGGTACGAGATCATGACCATCTTCCTAAACTGAAATTAAATATTTCAGCATTTGAGGGTAGATATGTTCCTGATATATATCTTACTTGGGAGTTAGAAACTGAACAACGATTTACATGTTTACAATATCCTGAGGAGAGACGGGTTGCCGCTGCTGTTTGTGCTTTCACTAGTTTTGCATGTGTATGGTGGTCTGAACATTGTAGATTATATCCTATTCCAACTACTTGGGCTGCTTTGAAAACTGCTATGCCTACTCGTTGGGTTCCACCATATTATCAACGTGAATTGCTTCAAAAATTGCAGCGCTTAAGACAAGGGAAAAATTCTGTAGAAGAATATTATCAGGAATTACAAACTGGCATGATTAGATGTGGTATTGTTGAGGAGAATGAAGCTATGCTTGCATGTTTTATGGGTGGATTAAATAGAGAGATTCAGACTATTCTAGAATATAAGGAGTATACTAATATCACTCGTTTATTCCATCTTGCTTGTAAAGCTGAACGTGAAGTGCAGGATCGACAAGCATTGGCGCGAACTAACTTTTCTGCAGGCCGATCTTCATCATGGACACCGCGTGCATCTTCTACTTCAAGTGCACCAGCACCTCCATCAGGTGCCACCTCCAGCCGTGATACAAGAAAGCAGGCACAACCACCATTATCTGCCAAGAGCGCACCTGCCGGGCCTCCACATAGTTCTTCTCCTTCCATGGCATCAACAGGGCACACAAGTGATATTATTTGTCGTCGTTGTAAGGGAAGAGGTCATTATGCGAGAGAATGCAAATCTCAGCATGTGATGATTGCTACTGAGGATGGTGGGTATGAGTCCGCTAGTGACTATGATGAGGAGACTTTGGCTCTTTTTACACGTGAAGAACATGGTGGAGATGATTCTGATCATGAGACGCAATACATGGCTCCTCAAGACGCTGACAGGTATGAATGTTTAGTTGCTCAATGTGTTTTGAGTGTGCAGGTCAGACAAGCTGAGCAAAATCAGAGGCACAATTTGTTCCATACTGATGAGGACATCAATACCATTGTTACACCCACAGCCCCTACTGCTACATATACTGGACCAATTACTAGAGCTCGCGCACGCCAATTAAATTATCAGGTACTTTCGTTTCTTGGTAATGATTCTAATGTTCATGAGAATATGATGCTGCCTAAATTGGATACATTTGTTTTGCTTACAAATGAAGGGCCTAGCTTGGAGAAGGATGGACATTGGAGCAAGAGCAAGCATGGAGATGATGCCATGCGCAAGGGGAACCAGAACGGAGTTACAAGTGATGATTTCAGGACTTTGAAGCCACCATAAGAGTGCATGAAGCCTTGAACGAAATATACCAGATGCCACTTCATAAATTTCGTCCAGAGGCTATTATAGGTGCTGCGTCACCTTATTATTGGGCCAGGCCCATGTAATTTCGAAATACATAAGTATAGGCTATTTTTAGAGTCCGTATGTGTGGGGAAACAAGAGATAGGGTTGATTTCGGACCCCTCCACCAAGGGCCACGAAATTCCCCCCCTCTTCCTCCATATATACAGCCCTTAGGGCGCCGTTTAGACTTTGGGTTTTGTTTAGATTAAAAGTTCGCCATAGCTGCAACTTCGCGTACTTCGTTTGTGTTCAACGACCAGACAAAGGCGTCACAGAACCCCACCTTGATCAATAAAGCTTTCATCTTATATTCGCAATATCCAGATTGCAATCTCAGTTTCTTGATTGTTCTTCGTTTGCTCGCAGGAAACAGACCCTCGTGGTCAGGTTGATCGTGCTCCGGCGTGGTCAATAACCTCTCGGAGTTGGTTTAGCGATTGCTAAGGCGCGACGTCCTCGCACGTTCGTAGTCGGATCGTCAAAGTCGACTTCCACCAAAGCGAAATCCATCATCTCATCGAAAGACGGGACACCTTTGCCTCTATCAAGTGGTATCAGATTTCCAGGTTGCTCGGTGAGATTTTCCAGTTTTTCGTAGTTTAGATCGAGTCTGTTCTTCATACCTATAGTCCACGAAAAAGCCACAAAAAAAAATTAGGGTTAGTTCATCATATCCGAACCAATCTGAGCCTTTGCATAATCTTTTTAGGGTTTTGCTTTGTTGAATTTGCGGTTGCATCGTCGGTCTAGTTGCTGGTCTTAGAGTCTAGTCTTTTAGAGTTTCGAGTTCTGGTCATAAGTTGTCACGCCGCCGCCGCACCATCATCATCGCCCCTGCCATCTACCACCACCGCTCCGAATCCGTATCCATATACCACCACCAATCCGTGTCCATATACCACCACCAATCCATATCCATATACTACCACCGCTACCACCACCGCTGCCATATACCACCACCATATATCCACCACCAATTCGAGTTCCTTGCTTATTAGGTTTGTTTTCGGGATCCATCTAGTTTCCGATTCGTGTTTCCTTGCCGGAGTAGGTTTCGGAAAAAAAAAATTGGGTCCGGGCAGTCGAAAAAACGAAAAAAAAAATTGGTCGAAAAAATTTCGTGCCCATCCTGTCAGTTTGACCTAGGAAGAGTTTTGAGACACTCGCCATTATAGTGATTTTTCGCAAAAAAAAAAGAGCAGCGCAAAAAAAAAAGAGCGCAAAAAAAAAGAGCGAAAAAAAAATCCAGAGTGTGCTTTTCCCTTGTTTACGTGCAGCGCCGTGATTTTGTTAGTGTTCTAGGCTCGCGTCTCTAGCACGGTCTAGCCTAGGACCAGCACAGTACCGTCGTTGAGCGTTTATTCAACTTTGCATCTCTGAATTGATTATTGCTGACCCTTTTTGCTACCATATTATAAGCCTTCCCAGCTTCACATACATCTACGTCGTGCGTTGGACTCTCCCTGGTAATCGCTCTATCCAAGCTTTGAGAGTTTTGACTACAACGGTTGCCGATCACCACCTGCTGCTGGGTAAGAACTGGTAAGAATTTGAGATTTGCTTGACGGGTTTGTGATACACCACCACCACTTCTTAGTACTCTGTAGGATCATATTCTTCTGTGTTTCTATTTGCTGCTAACCATGGTAGGATCACAAGCCGATGAGACTGATTGGGAGAACCTGACGAACAAACAGCTACATGATAAATTTCAGCACCTGATGAGTGGACAGGTGCAAGATGTGCTAAACAGATTTGACGAGGCCATGGAGAAGATAGATGGCATTGAGAAGACATTTGAAACAAAGCTTGATAGCAAGTTTGATGAATTGCTCGCGCGTTTTCCACAACCACCGCCGGCTGCATCTATCGCACCTCTGCAACGACAACAACTACGGCCCCTTCCGAATCAGTATGGACGAGCTCAGCGTGTTCCTATTGAGCTAGGACAAAATGCTGGTGCCGCTGCTACTGCTGTTGGTGCTTCTTTGGCTCCTGCTACTACTGCTGCTGATACCGAGGAGGATGATTATGTGGGAGATTACGAGGATGAGGTTGATCAACATCAGAACTACGTGCAACCACCAGCACCACAACCACCAGGTCATCCACATGCAAATAATGGCAATGTTAGGGCTCCCCCTCAGGTACGAGATCATGACCATCTCCCTAAACTGAAATTGAATATTCCACCATTTGAGGGTAGATATGTTCCTGATATATATCTTACTTGGGAGTTAGAAACTGAACAACGATTTACATGTTTACAATATCCTGAGGAGAGACGTGTTCCTGCTGCTGTTTGTGCTTTCACTAGCTTTGCATGTGTTTGGTGGTCTGAACATTGTAGATTATATCCTGTTCCAGCTACTTGGGCTGCTTTGAAAACTGTTATGCGTACTCGTTGGGTTCCACCATATTATCAACGTGAATTACTTCAAAAATTGCAGCGCTTAAGACAAGGAAAAAATTCTGTAGAAGAATATTATCAGGAATTACAAACTGGCTTGATTAGATGTGGTATTGTTGAGGAGAATGAAGCTATGCTTGCACGTTTTCTGGGTGGATTAAATAGAGATATTCAGACCATTCTAGACTATAAGGATTATAATAATATCACTCGTTTATTCCGTCTTGCTTGTAAAGCTGAACGTGAAGTGCAGGATCGACAGGCATTGGCGCGCACTAACTTTTCTGCAGGTCGGCCTTCATCATGGACACCACGTGCATCATCTACTTCTACTGCACCATCACCTCCTTCAGGTGCCACCTCCAACCGTGATACAAGAAAGCAGGCACAACCACCACTATCTGCCAAGAGCACACCTGCCGGGCCTGCACAGAGCTCTTCTTCTTCCATGGCGTCAACAGGGCACACAAGTGATATTATTTGTCGTCGTTGTAAGGGAAGAGGACATTTTGCGAGAGAATGCAAATCTCAGCGTGTGATGTTTGCTACTGAGGATGGTGGATATGAGTCCGCTAGTGACTATGATGAGGAGACTTTGGCTCTTATTACACATGAAGAACATGGTGGAGATGATTCTGATCATGAGACGCAATACATGGCTCCTGAAGATGCTGACAGGTATGAATGTTTAGTTGCTCAACGTGTTTTGAGTGTGCACGTCACACAAGCTGAGCAAAATCAGAGGCACAATTTGTTCCATACCAAGGGAGTTGTGAAGGAACGTTCTGTGCGCGTCATCATAGACGGAGGGAGCTGCAACAACTTGGCTAGCATGGAGATGGTGGAGAATCTTTCTCTCACCACAAGACCACATCCACATCCTTACTACATCCAATGGTTCAACAACAGCGGCAAGGTTAAGGTAACACGTACTGTTCGTGTGCATTTTAGTATCTCTACATATGCTGATTATGTTGATTGTGATGTGGTACCTATGCAAGCATGTTCCTTATTACTTGGTAGACCATGGCAATTTGATAAAAATGCTGTACACCATGGTAGAAACAATCATTATACTCTTGTTCATAAGGATAAAAATATTACTTTGCTTCCTATGACTCCTGATTCTATTTTGAAAGATGATATTAATAGAGCTAATAAAGCAAAACAGGAGAAGAATAAGAGTGAAAATCATATTGTGGCAAAAGAATTTGAGCAACAAATGAAGCCTAACAATAAACCATCTAGTGTTGTTTCTGAAATTAAATTGAAAAGTGCATGTTTATTTGCCACCAAATCTGATATTGATGAGCTAGATTTCAGCAAATCTGTTTGCTATGCTTTTGTGTGCAAAGAGGCATTATTTTCATTCGAGGACGTGCCTTCCTCTTTGCCCCCTGCTGTCACTAACATTATGCAGGAGTTCGCTGACGTCTTTCCACAAGACGTGCCACCGGGATTACCACCCATTCGAGGGATTGAGCATCAAATTGACTTAATTCCCGGTGCATCGCTACCCAACCGTGCACCATACCGTACCAATCCAGAGGAGACGAAGGAGATTATGCGTCAAGTACAGGAGCTACTCGACAAAGGTTATATACGCGAATCTCTTAGTCCTTGTGCTGTTCCTATTATACTAGTGCCTAAAAAGGATGGTACGTCACGTATGTGTGTTGATTGTAGAGGCATTAATAATATTACTATTCGTTATCGTCATCCTATTCCTAGGCTAGATGATATGCTTGATGAATTGAGTGGCTCTACAATATTCTCCAAAGTTGATTTGCGTAGTGGATACCATCAAATTCGTATGAAATTGGGTGATGAATGGAAAACAACATTTAAAACTAAGTTTGGTTTATATGAGTGGTTAGTCATGCCGTTTGGGTTAACTAATGCACCTAGTACTTTCATGAGATTAATGAACGAAGTTTTACGTGCTTTCATTGGACGATTTGTGGTAGTCTATTTTGATGATATACTGATTTATAGCAGATCTTTGGAAGAACATTTGGAACATTTACGTGCTGTTTTTATTGCTCTACGTGATGCACGTTTGTTTGGTAACCTTGGGAAGTGCACCTTTTGCACCGACCGAGTATCTTTTCTTGGCTATGTTGTTACTCCACAGGGAATTGAAGTTGATAAAGCCAAGATTGAAGCTATTGAGAGTTGGCCGCAGCCCAAAACGGTCACACAAGTGAGGAGTTTTCTTGGCCTCGCTGGATTCTATAGGCGTTTTGTGAGAGATTTCAGCACCATTGCTGCACCTCTCAATGAGCTTACAAAGAAAGATGTGCCTTTTATTTGGGGTACCGCACAGGAAGAAGCCTTCACGGTATTGAAAGATAAGTTGACACATGCTCCTTTACTCCAACTTCCTGATTTTAATAAGACTTTTGAGCTTGAATGTGATGCTAGTGGAATTGGATTAGGAGGTGTGTTATTACAAGATGGCAAACCTGTTGCATACTTTTCTGAAAAATTGAGTGGGCCTAGTCTGAATTATTCTACTTATGATAAAGAATTATATGCTCTTGTTCGGACTTTAGAAACATGGCAACATTATTTATGGCCCAAAGAATTTGTTATACATTCTGATCATGAATCTTTGAAACATATTAAAAGTCAAGCTAAACTGAATCGTAGACATGCTAAATGGGTTGAATTTATTGAGACTTTCCCTTATGTCATTAAACACAAGAAGGGAAAAGAAAATGTTATTGTTGATGCATTGTCTCGTCGCTATACTATGCTTTCACAACTTGACTTCAAAATATTTGGTTTGGAGACCATCAAAGATCAATTGTGCATGATGCTGATTTTAAAGATGTAATGCAGAATTATAAAGAAGGAAGAATGTGGAACAAGTTTGTCGTTAACGATGGATTTGTGTTTCGTGCTAACAAGCTATGCATTCCAGCTAGCTCCGTTCGTCTTTTGTTGTTGCAGGAGGCGCATGGAGGAGGATTAATGGGACACTTTGGCGTGAAGAAGACGGAGGACGTACTTGCTACACATTTCTTTTGGCCAAAGATGAGACGGGATGTTGAGCGTTTTATTGCTCGCTGCACTACATGTCAAAAAGCTAAGTCACGACTCAATCCTCATGGTTTATATATGCCTTTGCCTGTACCTAGTGTTCCTTGGGAGGATATATCTATGGACTTTGTTTTAGGTTTACCTCGAACAAAGAAGGGGAGGGATAGCATATTTGTTGTCGTGGATAGATTCTCGAAAATGGCACACTTTATACCATGTCATAAAAGCGATGATGCTGTTAATGTTGCTGATTTGTTCTTTCGTGAAATTATTCGCTTGCATGGTGTGCCAAATACTATTGTTTCAGATCGTGATACTAAATTTCTTAGCCACTTTTGGAGATGTTTATGGGCTAAGTTGGGGACTAAACTGCTTTTTAGTACTACTTGTCACCCCCAAACTGATGGCCAAACTGAAGTAGTCAATAGAACATTGTCTACTATGCTTAGGGCTGTTTTGAAGAGTAATAAGAAAATGTGGGAGGAATGCTTGCCTCATATTGAATTTGCTTATAATCGTTCATTGCATTCTACTACTAAGATGTGCCCTTTTGAAGTTGTGTATGGTTTCCTACCTTGTGCACCTATTGATTTGTTGCCTCTTCCATCTTCGGAGAAGGTTAATTTTGATGTTAAAGAACGTGCTGAATTGAGTTTAAAAATGCATGAGTTAACTAAGGAAAACATTGAGCGTATGAATGCTAAATATAAACTTGCTGGAGATAAGGGTAGAAAACATGTTGTGTTTGCACCTGGAGATCTTGTTTGGTTACATTTGCGTAAGGATAGATTTCCTAATTTGCGCAAATCAAAGCTAATGCCACGTGTTGCTGGTCCCTTTAAGGTGTTGGAGAAAGTAAATGATAATGCATATAAACTTGAGCTGCCTGCAGATTTTGGGGTTAGTCCCACTTTTAACATTGCAGATTTGAAGCCTTATTTGGGAGACGAAGATGAGCTTCCGTCGAGGACGACTTCATTTCAAGAAGGGGAGGATGATGAGGACATCAATACCATTGTTACACCCACAGCCCCTACTGCTACATATACTGGACCAATTACTAGAGCTCGCGCACGCCAATTAAATTATCAGGTACTTTCGTTTCTTGGTAATGATTCTAATGTTCATGAGAATATGATGCTGCCTAAATTGGATACATTTGTTTTGCTTACAAGTGAAGGGCCTAGCTTGGAGAAGGATGGACATTGGAGCAAGAACAAGCATGGAGATGATGCCATGCGCAAGGGGAACCAGAACGGAGTTACAAGTGATGATTTCAGGACTTTGAAGCCACCATAATGGGTGCATGAAGCCTTGGACGAAATATACAAGATGCCACTTCATAAATTTCGTCCCGAGGCTATTCTAGGTGCTGCGTCACCTTATTATTGGGCCAGGCCCATGTAATTTCGAAATACATAAGTATAGTGATAGAGGCAAAGGTGTCCCGTCTTTCGATGAGATGATGGATTTCGCTTTGGTGGAAGTCGACTTTGACGATCCGACTACGAACGTGCGAGGACGTCGCGCCTTAGTAATCGCTAACCCAACTCCGAGAGGTTATTGACCACGCCGGAGCACGATCAACCTGACCACGAGGGTCTGTTTCCTGCGAGCAAACGAAGAACAAGCAAGAAACTGAGATTGCAATCTGGATATTGCGAATATAAGATGAAAGCTTTATTGATCAAGGTGGGGTTCTGTGACGCCTTTGTCTGGTCGTTGAACACAAACGAAGTACGCGAAGTTGCAGCTATGGCGAACTTTTAATCTTAACAAAACCCAAAGTCTAAACGACGCCCTAAGGGCTGTATATATGGAGGAAGAGGGGGGGGGGGGAATTTCGTGGCCCTTGGTGGAGGGGTCCGAAATCAACCCTATCTCTTGTTTCCCCACACATACGGACTCTAAAAATAGCCTATACTTATGTATTTCGAAATTACATGGGCTTGGCCCAATAATAAGGTGACGCAGCACCTATAATAGCCTCTGGACGAAATTTATGAAGTGGCATCTTGTATATTTCGTCCAAGGCTTCATGCACTCTTATGGTGGCTTCAAAGTCCTGAAATCATCACTTGTAACTCCGTTCTGGTTCCCCTTGCGCATGGCATCATCTCCATGCTTGCTCTTGCTCCAATGTCCATCCTTCTCCAAGCTAGGCCCTTCATTTGTAAGCAAAACAAATGTATCCAATTTAGGCAGCATCATATTCTCATGAACATTAGAATCATTACCAAGAAACGAAAGTACCTGATAATTTAATTGGCGTGCGCGAGCTCTAGTAATTGGTCCAGTATATGTAGCAGTAGGGGCTGTGGGTGTAACAATGGTATTGATGTCCTCATCATATAGGCTATTTTTAGAGTCCGTATGTGTGGGGAAACAAGAGATAGGGTTGATTTCGGACCCCTCCACCAAGGGCCACGAAATTCCCCCCTCTTCCTCCATATATACAGCCCTTAGGGCACCGTTTAGACTTTGGGTTTTGTTTAGATTAAAAGTTCGCCATAGCTGCAACTTCGCGTACTTCGTTTGTGTTCAACGACCAGACAAAGGCGTCACAGAACCCCACCTTGATCAATAAAGCTTTCATCTTATATTCGCAATATCCAGATTGCAATCTTAGTTTCTTGCTTGTTCTTCGTTTGCTCGCAGGAAACAGACCCTCGTGGTCAGGTTGATCGTGCTCCGGCGTGGTCAATAACCTCTCGGAGTTGGTTTAGCGATTGCTAAGGCGCGACGTCCTCACATGTTCGTAGTCGGATCGTCAAAGTCGACTTCCACCAAAGCGATATCCATCATCTCATCGAAAGACGGGACACCTTTGCCTCTATCACTTTGTTTGTTTGTGTAGGTGCGTGGGACTTTTGAGGATCCTCCTACTGGATTGATACCTTGGCTCTCAAAAACGGAGGGAAATACTTACGCTACTATTGCTACATCACCCTTTCCTCTTCAAGGAAGGCCAACGCAAGCTCAAGACGTAGCAAGCTGGAGCAGACATCATGGAGTCTTCCACCGATCAAAATTTCTAGACGACCACCATGTTACTAGTTGTATTCTACCAACTAGTTAGCATCGATCAATTTTGTAATCGTAGTTAGATCATTTGTGTGAACCTTGTTTGACTGATGAATGAAGTGAATTGATGGATTTGCCTCATGTGCATACGGGTAGTGAAATCTCTCTTAGACCTTATTCTATTCTGTTTTCTCACCCCTTCTAACCCATCAGATGCCTCCGAGACGTGACACCAGATTCGTGTTCCCATCGGAGCTCACCCAGTTGATACAACAACAGAATTCCTTGATGCAGATGCTAGTGCAAAACCAGAAAAATGCAACAACAATAACAACAACAACCCACCGCCACCACCCCCTGTCGGCCACCTAGCCCATTTTCTGAGGTTGAATCCGCCGGTGTTCTCTAGCAGTGCCGAGCCGATTGTTGCAGATGATTGGCTCCGCAAGATTGGAAGAGAGCTGACTACTACAGGATGCACAGATGCGGAGAGAGTGCGCTTTGCCGCACACCAGCTTGATTGACCCGCAACATCTTGGTGGGAGAACTTCACCACCACTTACCCCATGATACAGTTACATGGGGTCAGTTCCAGCAGGCTTTCCGCACCGCCAATGTTTCAGATGGAGTTATGAGCATGAAGAAGCGCGAGTTTCGCAACTTGCGCCAGGGGAGCCGCATAGTGGGACAGTATGTGGATGAGTTCAGCAAGTTAGGATGTTATGCCCCAGATGGTGTGGCCATAGATGCCGCGAAGCAAGAGAAGTTTCTTGAGGGATTTCAATGATGAGCTGAAGAAGTTGATGGTGGCAAATTTCAACAACTACCAGGAGTTGGTAGACAGGGCCCTCATGATAGAAGGCAAGCATCAACAGATTGATAACCGCAAGAGGAAGTATGGACAGGGGAGGTACACTTCTAGAGCTCAGTAGAGGCCCTGCTATTCCCCGTACTCGGGAGGACATACTCACAACCATGGAGGACATACGCATAATGGAGGAAGTTCGCACAACCACAGTGGCCCTAAGAATGGCAATGGGAATGGAGGAAGCAATAGTCAGAATCGTTCCAACCCCGCAACACTAGCCAAGAGGGATCTGAGCCACATTACTTGTTTCAAGTGCGGGAAGACCGGACATTATGCCACTAAATGTCCTGAAGCAAAGAATGGAAATGGCAATGGAAGTTCTGCAAAGAAGCCCAACTCGTTCACCAAAGATCAGGTGAACCACGTCAGTGTGGAGGAGATTGAGGAGCAGATCGACGCAGTTGTCGGTAAGTTTTGATTAATGCATTTACAACACTTGTTCTTTTCGATACTAGTGCATCTCGTTCATTCATATCAAGGGGATTTGTGGATAAGTATAAGTTGCCAACAGTATCCCTTAAGTCACCTATGTTAGTAAGCTCCCTAGGAGTGGGGTATATGGCTAGTAGGGGATGCTATCAGTTGCCAGTAACCATAGGTAGACATGTTTTCCCCGTAGACATGTTTTCCCCACCGGCCTGATTGTCCTGGAGTCACAAAGATTGGATGTGATACTAGGCATGGATTGGCTATCCAAATATGAGGGAAACATCGATTGCACCAGTAAATCAATTCTTCTCACCACCCCGGAAGGAAAGAGGATCAAGTATGTGTCTAGGCATGCGCCGAGGAGTACTCGGGTGAATTCCTTATCAGGAGTTGTTCATGAGGAAGTACCAGTGGTGAAGGATTATTCTGATGTATTTCCGAGGAGTTACTAGGCATGCCACCAGATCGAGATATTGAGTTTTTGATTGAGTTATTGCCAGGCACCTGACAAATATCCAAGACCGTATCGGATGCCCGCGAATGATCTGGAGGAAATTAAGAAGCAGATTAAGGAGTTACTGGAGAAAGGTTATATTCGACCAAGTTCATCACCTTGGGGAGCCCCAGTGCTTCTAGTGGAGAAGAAGGATGGATCTTTGAGGATGGTAGTTGATTATCGTGCGCTGAATGAGGTGACAATCAAGAACAAATACCCTCTATCGATGATCAATGATTTGTTTGACCAGCTACAGGGAGCTAAGGTTTTCTCCAAGATCGATCTTCAATCAGGTTATCACCAGTTGAAGATCCAAGAGAAGAATATACCTAAGACAGCTTTTACCAGAGGTATGGGCTATACAAGTATATAATTATGTCATTTGGTTTCACTAACGCCCTTGCCTATTTCATGAGTATGATGAACAAGGTGTTCATGGAGTTCTTGGATAAGTTCGTTGTGGTGTTTATTAATGAAATATTGTTCTACTCAAAGAATGAAGAAGAGCATAAGGAACATTTCGGTTTGGTTCTTGAGAAGCTCAGGGAACACCAGTTGTATGCCAAGTTCAGCAAATGTGATTTTGGTTGAAGGAAGTTGGATTTCTCGGACATGTTATATCCGTAGAAGGAATAGCAGTAGACGCTACCAATGTAGCTTCTGTCACTAAATGGTTGGCACCCACCTCAGTGGGAGAGATCAGAAGTTTTCTTGCACCGCAGGTTATTACCGGAGGTTTATTGAGAATTTTCCAACATTGCAAAGCCAATGACTGAGTTATTAAAGTGCAACACCAAGTTTAAATGGATTGAGGATTGTGAGGCCAGTTTTCAGGAGTTGAAGAAACGTTTGGTTATAGCCCCAGTGCTGATTCTCCCAGACATACGCAAGGATTTCCAAGTGTATTGTGATGCATCCCGTCGAGGACTTGGAGGTGTGCTTATGTAGGATGGAATAGTTGTTTCATATGCCTCACGACAGCTTCGACCTCATGAGTTGAATTATGCTATGCATGATTTGGAGTTAGCAGCCATAGTGCATGCGCTCAAGACTTGGAGACATTTTCTCATCGGTAACCGTTGTGATGTATATACGGATCATAAGAGTTTGAAGTACATCTTCACGCAGAAGGAGTTGAACCTTAGGCAAAGGAGATGGTTGGAGCTCATAGAGGATTATGACATGAGACTACATTATCACCCAGGAAAGGCCAACGTTGTAGCGGATGCATTGAGCCGCAAGAGTTATGTTAACACGCTCATGACCGGAGGAACAAATACCCTCTATCGATGATCAATGATTTGTTTGACCAGCTACAGGGAGCTAAGGTTTTCTCCAAGATCGATCTTCAATCAGGTTATCACCAGTTGAAGATCCAAGAGAAGAATATACCTAAGACAGCTTTTACCAGAGGTATGGGCTATACAAGTATACAATTATGTCATTTGGTTTCACTAACGCCCTTGCCTATTTCATGAGTATGATGAACAAGGTGTTCATGGAGTTCTTGGATAAGTTCGTTGTGGTGTTTATTGATGAAATATTGTTCTACTCAAAGAATGAAGAAGAGCATAAGGAACATTTCGGTTTGGTTCTTGAGAAGCTCAGGGAACACCGGTTGTATGCCAAGTTCAGCAAATGTGATTTTGGTTGAAGGAAGTTGGATTTCTCGGACATGTTATATCCGTAGAAGGAATAGCAGTAGATGCTACCAATGTAGATTCTATCACTAAATGGTTGGCACCCACCTCAGTGGGAGAGATCAGAAGTTTTCTTGCACCCGCAGGTTATTACCGGAGGTTTATTGAGAATTTTCCAACATTGCAAAGCCAATGACTGAGTTATTAAAGAACAACACCAAGTTTAAATGGATTGAGGATTGTGAGGCCAGTTTTCAGGAGTTGAAGAAACGTTTGGTTATAGCCCCAGTGCTGATTCTCCCAGACATACGCAAGGATTTCCAAGTGTATTGTGATGCATCCCGTCGAGGACTTGGAGGTGTGCTTATGTAGGATGGAATAGTTGTTTCATATGCCTCACGACAGCTTCGACCTCATGAGTTGAATTATGCTATGCATGATTTGGAGTTAGCAGCCATAGTGCATGCGCTCAAGACTTGGAGACATTTTCTCATCGGTAACCGTTGTGATGTATATACGGATCATAAGAGTTTGAAGTACATCTTCACGCAGAAGGAGTTGAACCTTAGGCAAAGGAGATGGTTGGAGCTCATAAAGGATTATGACATGAGACTACATTATCACCCAGGAAAGGCCAACGTTGTAGCGGATGCATTGAGCCGCAAGAGTTATGTTAACACGCTCATGACCGGAGGAACAAATACCCTCTATCGATGATCAATGATTTGTTTGACCAGCTACAGGGAGCTAAGGTTTTCTCCAAGATCGATCTTCAATCAGGTTATCACCAGTTGAAGATCCAAGAGAAGAATATACCTAAGACAGCTTTTACCAGAGGTATGGGCTATACAAGTATACAATTATGTCATTTGGTTTCACTAACGCCCTTGCCTATTTCATGAGTATGATGAACTAGGTGTTCATGGAGTTCTTGGATAAGTTCGTTGTAGTGTTTATTGATGAAATATTGTTCTACTCAAAGAATGAAGAAGAGCATAAGGAACATTTCGGTTTGGTTCTTGAGAAGCTCAGGGAACACCAGTTGTATGCCAAGTTCAGCAAATGTGATTTTGGTTGAAGGAAGTTGGATTTCTCGGACATGTTATATCCGTAGAAGGAATAGCAGTAGACGCTACCAATGTAGCTTCTATCACTAAATGGTTGGCACCCACCTCAGTGGGAGAGATCAGAAGTTTTCTTGCACCCGCAGGTTATTACCGGAGGTTTATTGAGAATTTTCCAACATTGCGAAGCCAATGACTGAGTTATTAAAGAACAACACCAAGTTTAAATGGATTGAGGATTGTGAGGCCAGTTTTCAGGAGTTGAAGAAACGTTTGGTTATAGCCCCAGTGCTGATTCTCCCAGACATACGCAAGGATTTCCAAGTGTATTGTGATGCATCCCGTCGAGGACTTGGAGGTGTGCTTATGTAGGATGGAATAGTTGTTTCATATGCCTCACGACAGCTTCGACCTCATGAGTTGAATTATGCTATGCATGATTTGGAGTTAGCAGCCATAGTGCATGTGCTCAAGACTTGGAGACATTTTCTCATCGGTAACCGTTGTGATGTATATACGGATCATAAGAGTTTGAAGTACATCTTCACGCAGAAGGAGTTGAACCTTAGGCAAAGGAGATGGTTGGAGCTCATAAAGGATTATGACATGAGACTACATTATCACCCAGGAAAGGCCAACGTTGTAGCGGATGCATTGAGCCGCAAGAGTTATGTTAACACGCTCATGACCGGAGGATTAACTAAGGAGCTAGCAGACGACCTTCAAGAGCTACACTTGGAGATTGTTCCGAGAGGTTATGTTGCAGCATTGGAAATTCAGTCCACTTTGTTGGGTAAGATCAGAGAAGCCCAGAAGATGGACAAGGAAATTGCTGAGATAAAGGAAAGGATGAGTAAAGGAAAGGCTAAAGGATTTCGTGAGGATGAGCACGACACTTTATGGTTTGAGGATCGTATATATGTGCCTAATGACCCTGAGATCAGGAAGTTGATTCTTCAGGAGGCTCATGATTTGCCTTACTTGATTCACCCAGGCAACACCAAGATGTATCTGGATTTGAAGGAAAGTTCCTGGTGGACAGGAATGAAGAAGGATATTGCCGAGTATGAAGCAGTATGTGATGTATGTTAGAGAGTAAAGGCAGAACATCAGAAACCAGCAGGGTTGCTACAGCCTTTGCCAATACCCGAATGGAAGTGGGATAAACTTGGCATGGATTTTATCACTAGATCACCCAGGACCCGCTCAGGCTATGACTCTATCTGGGTTGTAGTTGATCATTTGACGAAAGTAGCCCATTTCATCCCTATGAATACAACTTATACAAGTGTTAAGTTAGCGAAGATATACATGACCAGGATCGTATGTCTGCATGGAGTTCCGAGGACCATCGTATCAAATAGGGGAACACAGGTTACTTCAAAGTTTTGGAATCAGTTGCATGAAACTTTGGGTACCAGGCTAGAGTTCAGTACAGCCTTTCATCCACAGATAGATGGACAAACCAAGAGAGTCACGTAGGACATGTTGAGAGCTTGTTCGCTAGATTATGGATCTAGTTGGGATGACTATTTTCCCTATGCAGATTTCTCCTATATAAACAGTTATCAAGCCAGTTTGAAGATGGCCCCTTTCGAAGCCTTGTACGGAAGGAGGTGCAGGGCACCATTATCGTGGGATGAAGTTGGAGATAGACAGTTGTTCGGACCAGACTTAGTCTGAGATTCTGAGGAGAAGGTTAAATTGATTTGAGACAGACTCAAGGTAGCCCAGTCCAGGCAGAAGAGTTATGCGGATACTAAAGGCAAGGAGGTAGCCTATGAAGTCAGAGACAGATCATATCTTCGTGTGTCCCCACTTCAAGGAGTTAAGCGTTTTGGAGTCAAGGGAAAGCTAGCACCATGATTTGTGGGACCATATAGAGTTTTGGAGCGCATGGGAGAAGTTGCCTACAAGTTGGAATTGCCTGAAGGATTGTCAGGAGTTCATGATGTGTTTCACGTTTCCCAGTTGAAGAAGTGCCACACAGAGATGGCCGATATTCCTCTGAGAGATACAGTGCCACTGGAAGCAATTCAGTTGGATAGTGATCTAACCTATGAAGAGCAGCCAGTCAAGATTCTCGAGTTTTCTAGCCGAGTTACTCGCAGCAAGGTAATCAATTTTTGCAAAGTTCAGTGGAGCCATCATACCGAGGAGGAAGCCACCTGGGAACGAGAAGAAGACCTCCGCAAGGACCACCCAAACCTTTTTGCTGACCATCCCGAACCTCGAGGGTGAGATTCATCTTAAGGGGGGTAGGTTTGTAACATCCCAATTTTCAATTTGGATGTTATACATAGATCATACATATGCATATCATATTTTATTGTCATTTGGTTGTGATCCACGACGACCCAAGGAGAGAGTTGGAGGTTTCACAAAATTTTCATATTTGAATTTATTTCAAATTTGAAAAATGGATCAATTTCATTTTCAACAATTTCTTTCCAATTATTTCCAGCAATAAAAATAAATGAAAGAAAATAAAATGACTTCTTCAAAACAGAGGAGAAATATTGGAAAAGAAATTTTGAAATCAAATTATTATTTTATTTGCTATTTTATTTGAACTAGAGAAAAACATGCATTTTTGAAAAATTGCATTTAGTCCAGAAAAATGTTCATCCTGTCCCAAATATTAGGTAGGGATGGTGAAAATTGTTTCTGGAACTTTTTTCAGATTTTTATTTTTATTTATTAGGATTTTCTTCACGGAAACAGTTCAAAAAAATCGCGCGCCGAACTGGGCCGACCCAGCTAGGAGCCAGGCCTAGGCCTAGCCGCTGCACTACCTCGCGCCGCGCTTGGAGCTGCGCCGCTACCGGACTCCGGCAGGAGTCCGACTCCGCCACCGCCTCGCCTTGTCCCCTCCCACAAGCAGGTCGACCCCCTCCTCCTCTTTATAAGCCGCCCCGAGCCGCCCCTCACCTCCCCACCGCGAAGCCGCCGCCGCCGCTGCCTCGCCTCGCCTCGCCGCCGAGCCCCACAGTCGCCGCTGCGTTGCCGTATCCCGCCGCCGCCGCCGGTCGACTCCGGTTAACCAGTAAAAAACCGTCCCCGGTCCGTCGGTTTTCTGTTTTTTTCAGGTTAGTTAGGTTAGATCGGTTTTTTCTTTTTATTTTAGTTTAGTTAGCGTACGTTCACCCAGTAGTTTATTTTAACGTACGAATTCGTTCGTTAGGTTTTGTTAGCGGACATTCGTCCGATAGATTTTTCTTTTTAGTTTTATTTTCGGCCAGGGACCTATCCACGAATAGTTTTCTCGCGATTTAGCCCCTCATCTAAAAACTAGCATAACTTTTTGCTCATTTATCCAAATTAGATGAAACCAACACCTATATCTTCGTAACGATCCCCTCTTTCTAGTAAACCAACTTGAACATGATTTTGACAATTTAATATTTGAGTTTAGTTCAGATTAGTATTCGATCTTGTTTTGTTTGTATCTTGAGTTTCGTAACTCCGTTTGAGTTGTTTCTTTTTGCAAATTGTTGCTAATCACATGTACCTACTGTTAAGATCTAATCCACATGAAAATAATATTGTTATGTTTTATTCTCTGTTTAGTTTAGTCGTTTTCTTATTTCGAGTTTGATTCGGATCTTTTCTCGATTTCTGTTTGTTTCGTTTGTGTGATTGCTGATGTATTCTACTGTTTGTCTATGCTAGATTTTCCGGAGTACGAAGATTGTTAATATGAATCTCTAGAGTTTTTGGATCGTCAACAAGGCAAGTTACACTTTGGTCATACTCTTTTATACCCGGTTTTTACTATGCATTAGTTATGCCCCTCAAATATTTGCATGAGTAGGATTGGGAACATGTGGTTTGGTTGTAGTACTTGAGGTAGGAACCTAATACCTTTTGATCACCCCGGGAATATATGTTATTCTCTATTATTGCTTAGCCATGCTCATAGACGGGGATTGCATAGTGATACACATGGAAGTTGTGAGAGTTATTAATCTTGGATAATATCAAGGTGGCAACTTTAATACACATCTGGGTGCATTGGTTGGGGCACCTGGAGAACCTAGTGTTTGTTTGTTTGGGAAATCCTGGAGTACCTGTGTGATTTTTCCTCGGTTCGCCACCCAGGCTCAAACGGATCATATGATATTTCATGCCTAGAAACTTCCGTGTGCAGCCACAAGCCATTATGGGCTCTGGCATAGTTGAGTAAGTGGTATGAGCTCTCGAAGAGGTGGACTAGCAGATGTAGGGGAAAGTAGGTGTACCAGTCTACCTGGAGTAGAGAGTTAATGCTTCAGAAAGACTATACCTCGATCTTTCGATCATGGATGCGGCCAAGTCTTGTGGGGAAAGTGTGCACCTCTGCAGAGTGTATAAACTAATCATGGTCAGCCGTGTCCCCGGTTATGGACATCCTAAGTATCTGGAATTGGATATTATTGTTGATCTCATCACTTTTAAATTAATTGATATTGGGTATTGATGATACTTGTTTAATTGGGATTTGAGTTGGAGGAACCTTCTCAAATATTGGTACAACTTGGGAGTAGTAAATAAATTTTTTCCTTTGTTGTAGGGAAAAACTAGCTTTATGCAAAATCATAAACTTAGAGCCTCCACCAGCCAAATATTGCATGTAGATATAGTTCTTGCATTCATTGCTTTACAGTGTAGCTCTGCCAGCATATTCAATGTGCTAACCTACACGGCTGCAACATCTCATGTTGCAGACTTCTCAGACAACGAATAAGGTGCGACATGTCATTGTCGTGCACTCAGCTATGCTGTTGGAGTTGATGGACTCATTTACCTTTGATTCTTCTGCAGTTATTTAGTTTAGATGACCTTCAGCCATATTATTTGTGTAACCGTACTCTTTATGAGGACCTCGATGTAATAAGTGTGTGATTGAATGCTGCTATAATTCCTCGAGTACTGTGTGTGTCAGCATTACCGATCCAGGGATGACACTTAAGCACAGAGACTTCAGTCCATTGGGATCATGGTCGCTACATTGATCTGAAAAGTGACCTTGCTTTTTTTGCAATCGATAACAGCCCTTGCAGTATTCAAGAAGGGTCTACCAAGGATAATCGACATGTTGTCATCCTCTGGCATCTCATGTATAACAAAGTTAGTCAGAATAGTAACATTAACAACAACAACAGTCATTTCCTCACAAATATCGATAGGTATGGCAGTAGATTTGTCAGCCATTTGAAAGATATTTCAGTAGATGTGAGTTTATTCAAATCAAGTCTTTTATATAAAGCGAAAGGCATAACACTAACACCAACTCCCAAATCACATAAAGCTGTTTTCACATAGTTTCTTTTGATGGAGCAAGGTATAGTTGGTATTCTCGGATCTCCAAGTTTTTTATGTACTCCATCTTTAAAAGTATAATTAGCAAGCATGGTGGAGATTTGAGCTTCCGGTATTTTTCTCTTATTGGTGATGATGTCTTTCATGTACTCTGCATAAGGAGGCATGTTTAAGATATTAGTCAAGCGAGTACGCAAAAAACTGGCCTCGGCATTTCAGCAAAGCGTTCAATTTCTTCATCGTCTTTCTTTTTAGTTGACTTAGGTGGAAAGGGCATAGGTTTTTGAACCATGATTCTCTTTCCTTACCGTGTTTTCTAGCAACAAAGTCTCTTTTATCATATCTTTTATTCTTGGGTTGTGGGTTATCAGGATCAACAACTGGTTCTATCTCAACATCATTGTTGGTACATTATCATTTGGTTGAGTATCTTCATGAACCTCATCATTATCTTTTTCATTATCAGAAGGTGACTGTTCACTACCAGATTGGGCTTCACCATCAGAGATAGAAACTTCATTATCATTATCAGGAGGTTTTTCTACTTCTGGTTCACTAGAGGCATGCAAAGTACTATCATTTTTCTTCTTCTTTTTCTTTTTAGAAGGACTACGTGCATCAGTGTTAACTCTTTGAGAATCTTGTTCAATTCTTTTTGGGTGTCCCTCAGGATAAAGTGGTTCCTGAGTCATTTTACCTCCTCTAGGTTCTACTCTAAGAGCAAAGTCACTTATATCATTGTTCGTTTCATCAAGCAATTCTCTTTGAGATTTAGCAACTTGTTCTAATTGAGTTTGAACCATATAGGCATGCTTTCCTACACCTCTAACATCGTTTGAGATTCTAAATAACAAGTGACATAAGCAAGCAATCATATCAGATTTGTATTTCAATTGTTTCATAACATTTGCATTACAGTGATCTTTCTTTCTAATTTAATTATCAAACTCATAAAGGCATTGGCTAGAATGTTTATTATGAGGATTATCACTATCATTGAATTTCATTAATGAATTTACCTCTACCACCTTAGGTGGTGGTGATGTATCAAGCCCATGTATTTCTTCAATAGGTGGTAGTTTTTAACATCCTATGCTTAATACTTTTTTACTTCATAGATTTCTTTGCCTCTTGCATATCTTTAGGATTGAGATATAAGATACCCCTCTTCTTTGGAGTGGGTTTAAGCGGTGTTTCAAGAGGATTCCAATCATCATAGTTTTTCAGTATGTTATTCAATAATTCTTCGGCTTGCGATAGTTCATTCCCTGAAAATACAACCAGCACAACTATCTAGGAAATCCCTAGAAGCATCGGTTAGTCCATTATAGAAGGTATCAAGTATTTCATTTTTCTTAAGAGGATGATCAGGTAAAGCATTAACTAATTGGAGGAGCCTCCCCAAGCTTGTGGGAGGCTCTCTTCTTCAATTTGCACAAAATTAAATATTTCCTGCAAGGCAACTTGTTTCTTATGGGCAAGGAAATATTTTTCAGACAAGTAATAAATCATATCCCGGGGACTACGCACACTACCAGGAGCAAGAGTCTTGTACCAAGCTTTAGCATCACCCTTTAATGAGAACGGAAATAATTTGAGGATATAGTAATAGCGAATCTTCTCATCATGAGCAAAAAGGGTGGCTATGTCATTCAACTTAGTAAGATGCGCCACAACAATTTCAGTTTCATAACAATGGAAAGGATAAGATTCAACCAAAGTAATTAACTCTGGGTCGATAAAGAATTCATAATCCTTATCATCAATAAAGATAGGTGAAGTAGCAAACTTAGGATCACATTTCATTCTACCATTCAAAGATCTTTCTTTATACTTGCATAATATTTTTTCTAGATCGTCTCTATCCTTACAAGCAAGAATATCTCTAGTTGCCTCCTCACCTATAACATAACCTTCCGGTACCTTTGGCATTTCATATCTAGGAGGGCTAGTTCTAATAGGTGTTTCAAGATTTTCAGTTTCAAGCTCATCATCAGTTTCTACAATATCACATTGTCTTACTCTAGCAATTTATTTATCAAGAAATTCACCTAGTGGTACATTATCATCAACCAAGGTACTAGCATCATCATGAGTAGCATTCATAGCAAAAGTAGCATCATCAATAACTTGCGACATATCAAAATTAATAGCATGTGGTGGTGTTGCAAGTTTACTTATAACAGAAGGTGAATCTAAAGCGGAGCTTGATGGCAGTTCCTTACCTCCCCACGCCTTAGAGGGAAAAATCTTAGTCTTACTATCCTTCAGATTCTTCATAGTGATACTTTGATAATAATTCCAAGTGAATCAACAAATATAGCTATGATCTCTGGCAATGGCGCTAGAAAAAGGTCTTGATAACCCACAAGTATAGGGGATCACAAAGTTTTTGAGGGTAGAGTATTCAACCCAAATTTATAGATTTGACACAAGGGGAGCCAAAGAATATTTGCAAGTATTAGCAACTGAGTTGTCAATTCAACCACACCTGGAGATTAAATATCTGTAGCAAAGTGATCAGTAGCAAAGTAGGATGATAGTTTTGATAGTAGTAGCAACATCAATAGTAACGGTAACAGTGATAGTAGTAATTTTGTAGCAAGAGCAATAGTAACAGCAGCAGTAGTAACTTAAGAAGATCAATAAGTAGGAAAATCATAGGCATTGGGTCGGCTATTCGTTGGATGAAATTCATCATGAGACAGTCATAACCTAGGGCGATACGACACTATCTCCAGTTCATAAATATAATGTAGGCATGTATTTCGTAAATTGTCATACGTGCTTATGGAAAGAACTTGCATGGCATCTTTTATCCTACCCTCCCGTGGCTGCGGGGTCCTATTAGAAACTAAGGGATATTAAGGCCTCCTTTTAATAGAGAACTGGAACAAAGCATTAGCACACGGTGAATACATGAACTCCTCAAACTACGGTCATCACCGGGAGTGGTCCCGACTATTATCACTTCGGGGTTGCCGGATCATATCAAGTAATAGGTGACTATAACTTGCAAGGTCAGATCTAGAACATGGATATAATGGTGATAACATAAATGGTTCAGATCTGAAATCATGGCACCCGGGCCCAAAGTGACAGGCATTAAGCATGGTAAATTCATCGGAACATTAATATCATAACATAATGGATAATAGGGATCAAGCCCCAACAAAACTAACTCGATTACATGATGAATATCATCCAACTCCTCACCGACCAGTGAGCCTATGAAGGAATTACTCACTCCCTGTGGGGAGCATCATGGAATTGGCGATGGAGAAGGGTTGGTGATGACGAAGATCAAAGATCCCCCTCTCCGGAGACCCAAACGGACTCCAGATCTGGTATCCCGATGAAGAACAGGAGACGGCGGCGGCTCCGGCTTGTGAAACGCGATAATTCTTTCGCCCTAATTTTTTTTCTGGAAAATAGGATTTTATAGTGTCGGTTTCAGGGTCTGCGGGGCCAGCAGGTGGGGACAACACACCTGGGCGTGCCTGGAGGGGGTGGCGCGCCCTAGTGGGTTGTGCTCATCCAGGTACCCCCCCCCCCTTCGGTGGTTCTTGGCTCCAGAAATTCTCTTTTATTGTATAAAAAATCCTCGCAAAGTTTTGTTCCATTCCGAGAACTTTTATTTCTACACAAAAACAACACCATGGTAGTTCTGCAGAAAACAGCGCCAGTCCGGGTTAGTTTCATTCAAATTATGAAAATTAGAGTCCAAAACAAGAGGAAGAGTGTTAGGAGAAGTAGATATGACAGAGACGTATCAGCCATCGAGACGTCGTCGAGCTCTTGATCACATGGCTCCCGTACGGCTTGCCGAGGTGGGGACTGCACTTTGGGGGCATCCCCTTCCGTGCGGCCAGCCACACGAGCCATTGCCGTCGCCTGGGGAGGTCATGGCGGGCCAGCTCATTGTGGTCCTCCCGCTTCGGCGAAACAAATCAGACTATGGAAGGTTGCACGCCACTCATCCATCTGATCGGCTGCCGGCAGAAATCTCAACAACAACTGGGCCAGCGCCATGGACTCTGAAGCAGTGCTCGGCATAGGTAATGACGATGAAGATCGCAGAGTCGCTTGGCTCCTGATGGTGCCAGTGGCGACTGTGTTGTGCCCTCGCTGTTGCGAACCAGCAGCTGGGACGACATGGTGATGTGGTGGAGGGGCTCGAGGGCCAGCGGCTCCATTGGGCTCAATGGCTGGGACTGCCAGTTCCGGGGGTGGCGTGTGCCCTGCGGCAGCGGCCGGGGCGGGAACGACCAGAGGGTTGCGATTCGCCCTAGAGCGTGCATCCCCACTGTGATTGTGCCCTTCGGCGAGGAGAGAGGGTGCAGGCAAAATAATCCCCCCACCCTTACCTCGAGGAGCGTGGCCGCTAGAACAATGCTGGTGCTGCTCTTCCCCGGCGCCTCCTGCTCCTGCTTTGGCCACGGGAGTGGTGGTGCCAACGCTGCATGTGCCAAACACACCTCCTGCGATGTTGGTGGTCGCGGGCGGCGGAACCCTTGAGGTGGACGGGTGATTCGTAGCTCCGGGCTTCTTCTTAGGCGCCATAGACAATGACTCCATCAATTATGAAAATGGCGATGAAGATGACGCGCTACCGACACTCTCAGGTTCGCACAAGTGATCCCGCTACCTGGCACGCCAAAGATGTTGTGGGGGATCCACGGCCACCTATGGGGCTGCGAGCCCCTTTTGGTTCGGCGGGGGGATGGACACATTGCACAAAGAACAGAGAAGCATAGCGCAGCGCGGCAGAGATCAGACGAGAAGTTTTTACCCTACCCAGGTTCGGGTCGCCGCGAGGCATAAATCCCTACTCCTCCTTTGGTGGATTGATGGTGGAAAAGGTGGTGGTGGGCGCAGCACACTTGCCCGACAGGGTTGCCTCGAGGCGAAGCGGCTACGTGCGTATGGATATGTGAGGGGTCGAGCTTGCCAACCTCGGGAACCCTTTCTACGGTTGCCATGGACCTCCTTTTATAGGTTAAGGGGTCACCATAGTGGCAAATCAGTCTTTATATACTAATTAGATAGCAAACCGTGCTATCATAGCTAACTCTGTAGGCTGACAGAGTGCATTAAATGCGTCGCATAATAGCGTGCCCGGCAGCCTTTCTCGAGCTATTTTGCCAGCTCCGCGCCTGCTTGCTTGACACGTCTCAGGACGGGTGTCACATGGAGGTGTTTGCTGTAGGAAGTGGCTGCCATGTGGCGAAAAGCAGCCACTTAGTCATCTTAGGGCTTGACACCGCACTGATATGTGACTTGCGTCGCTTGTGAGGTGGAGCAGTGGAGTGGTTGGACTCCGCAAGCCCCGGCAGGGCCTGCCAGGACGATTTGGGAATATGCTTCCAGGGCAAACTCATCCTCGCTAGGCTCGCCTGCCCGGCAAGGGAGGTTCTTCTCTTCACAGCATCTTGCTTCTCTGGTTCATCTTGATCTTCTTTATCTACACTTGGACCCTTGGGTGAACTGATCCTCCTTGCTGGGCTTGATCTTGGTATTGTAATTTCTGTCCTTGTGCATGTGCATGGTCTGGGCAACAGACCCAGGGTTTGTTGCATCGAGGCATAATGTCACAGATGGGTTGTTTCACCTTGGAAGAGCCATAGTGGGCACCCTTCTCATGGTCATGCTCGATGAGATCTGACTTGGTACCCGACGATCCGAAGATGCCGCCGTAGAACGTGTCCTTCAGAAATGACAAAATGGGCTCGATGACATATAAAGATTGCAAATCCTTGACTATGTGGTAGAGGAGATCAGTAGCGGGGCCTTCAAAGAGATCGACGATGGTTGAACCAGAGGGGTTGAGGATGGACCACTTAACCTGTGACATGGCCCACGTGAAGCTATTGTTGTCGACAAGCTTGATGTCATAGCCAGCTTTCCTGAGATAGAGTAATACGTGAGCCCGCTAATGTGAAGCCCTCGGCATGGCAACATAGTCAACATCCTCGTCGGCTTTCGTGGCGAGGTGTTCCTCCGGGATCGACAAATCGGGACGAACAACGACCACCTCGCCACCGTTCGCCTAAGAGGCCATGATAAACCTCTTTTTGGTCGTACGCTCATCAGGCTCCCCAAGATATGTGGTCGGTCTTAGGCTGTGACTCTCTGGAGTAGGGAATGTGGATCTGGGTGGGAGGGACACCGCTCGACTCATCTAAAAACTCAGGCAGCAGGGTATGGGAATCGCCGGGTAACCTGAACTTTATTATCTAAGCTAGGAGGAACGGGCAGACCGGTAGGGTATGCCAGCGGTGGTGGCGGCGGTGAGCTAGGGTCCGAGCCGAGGGGTGTGGACTGTGTAGGGGGCGGGGTGGTGTTTGAGGATACGCCGCGGCTACTGAAAATTTTAATAATCGTGGGTGGGGATGGTGGTGGACGAGGGAGGGCGATGGTTCAAATGCCTCGGCGACTGGAATTTTACTATAAGTTCGGTGGTGGAGGAGTGGGGGCGTTGATTGAAATACTACGGCTACTAAAATTTGGGTAAGGGAATTGAAGCGGGGCGGGAGCAACCAAGATCACACATGGTCCAAAAAGAATAATTGTGTATGATACTAAGGAAAGTCGCGGAACCACCAATTTTTGTATCACTCAAGGTGGATAGTTTTTTTATATTTCTAGCTAGGTGGTTTATCGCACATGGTCCATCCTAATTTTCAGACGCAGACGTGGAATTCATCCTAAATATCATGTACACATTATCCCCAGCACCCTTGCTCGCGCTTGCAAGGTCATGGTGATTTTACAGGGCATGAGCGCACACAGTTAAGCGAGTGCACCCGTGTCCATTGCGCGTCATCTGAGTCATCTACTATTTTATAGAGCACCATTTGGCAACAAAGAAAACGCAAGAGAGGGTTAGAAGACAAACAAACTAGTATGTGGCCCAAAAATATATTTATGAAAACGGTGGTGTGTGATGTTCAAATTCCTAATGCACAACTTTGACCGCGTGAGCTCGCGGGTGGGCACGTCATCATAGATTGAGTGAGAAGGGCCAAAAGACAACAGCCACCTGGAAGTGGCCAAATATATGTAGGAATAAAGGGTGTGGTGTTTAAATACACAATGCACAACTTTGGTGGCACCTGCCTCGCAAACCGGAAAGCCCCTGGGATATATCTACAATGAGAGGCTAAGGCCATAATTAGGGTGCTTACCCCACACCCACTTTATGTCAGTGGGATGCATGCACATACTCATACTTTGGTTGGGCACTAGGTTAATAGGTTAGCTCCCAAATTGCATATAAAGTATACCAAATTGATATCATAATAGCATGAAATAATCAAAAATTATAGATATGTCGGATACGTATCAACATCCCCAAGCTTAAGTTCTCGTCCTCGAGTAAGTAAATGATAAAAACAGAATTTTGGATGTTGAATGCTACCTAGCATGTCTATCATGTCATCTTTTACAGTGGGAATATTGAGGAGCCATGAAGTAATTAATATCAACATTATAATATCCATGAATGCTTGAACATAATCATTACTCTTTCAAAATATACGATGCTTACTGAATGTTATCCCTACTCATTGAATTGTGTAGGCATGGCATAACTCCATCTTCCTAACATAAGTACAAATCATGAGCACCCCGGTGTCAACTCAAGCAATTGTATCATACTTTTTCAGATACTTCAGCATTTTCAACTTCACTCAATACATGAGCGTGAGTCATGGACTTAGCACTACAGGTGGAATAGAATATGTTGGTACGATATAAGGCAAGTAGAAAGTGGATAGATTTTCACATCAACTCGCGGATCGATAGGCAATCGAGGAGCCTTTCAATCGATATCAATGCGAGGTGTGGGGATTACCATGCAACAGATGCACTATAGCTATAAATGTATGAAAGCTCAGTACTGAAACTAAGTGGGTGTGCATCCAATTTGCTTGCACACGAAGACCTCGGGCATTTGAGGAAGCCATCATCGAAATTTAAAAGCCAAGTTCTACCATGAAAATTCCCACTAGTATATGAAAGTAACAAATCTGAAGACTCTCTATATGAAGAACATGGTGCTACTTTGAAGAACAAGTGTTGTAAAAGGATAGTAGCATTGTCCATTCTCTGTTTTTCTCTCATTTTTTGTTGGGCTCTTTTTGGCCTCTTTGTTTTAATTTAAAGTCAGGAACTTCATCCTCACTTTTTGGAGGACTCATCAATCTCCATCATTCTTTACCTCACTGGGACAATGCTTTAATAATGATGATCATCACACTTTTGTTGGCTTACAACTTGATAAACTAAAACAATATGACTCTATATGGATGCCTTTGGCAGTGTACTAGGACATGCAATGATCTAGCATAACATGTGTAACAATGGTCAACCGTGGCTTCGGCGCAAATACCATGTCAGCTCTATAATATCATGCAAAGCAATATGATGTTGAACACACATGTCATGTCAAAGTAACTGTGGAAGTTGCCTGACAATATATCTCGGAATGGCTATGGAAATGGCATGATAGGTAGATATGGTGTGGTTGTTTTGAGGAAGGATATAATGAGGCTTATCTGTGAGAGAGCATATCGCGGGGTTTGGATGCACCAACGAAGTTTGCACGAACTCTTGAGGTGAGAAAGGGCAATGCACGATACCAAAGAGGCTAGCAACATGTGCATAGGTGGGAGCGCTTTATTAGTTCACGAACTCACATTAGTCATGAAGAACTCGTATACTTATTGTGAAAGTTTTATTAGCCCTCGAAGCAAAGTACTACTCGCAGGCCCCCGAGGAGGAGGTTGGTAGGAGTTCACTATCATGCGCCCCTGATACAAATAGCACAAAGGATTTCAATAAGGAAAAAAATGCTACAGCATCCCCGTCATGCCATGAAAGATACTTAGATGACTAATACATGAAAAGCTTTATTATCGATATCTTTACGAACCGATGGTCATGAACCAATCCCTTCCATATTACTGCATCAATATAACTAAATCACACGTTTCATATTCAGTGGTCTACACGTAAGTTTTTATTATATCCATCTTGTATACTTATCATTTTTAGACTAGTCCCATAACCCATGCACACTACCACTTCTTATTCAAAAGACACTCAAAAGATTTAAGTGAATCATGATAATGCAAATGATTTCTACAAAAAATAACTGCCACCATGCTCGAAGGATATAAGTGAAGCACATGAGCAACTGCATAGCTCAAAAGATATAAGTGAAGAACATAGAGTATTTGATACGTCTCCAACGTATCTATATTTTATGAAGTATTCGTGCCATGTTTACAACAATTTTATATGGTTTTGGTATGATTTGCATGGAACAAACCTAGACTGACACTGTTTTCAGCAGAACTACCATGGTGTGGTTTTTTGTGCAGAAATGAAAGTTCTCCAAATGAGCTAAAACTTTTTAACGACTTTTTGTGCAACAAACGAGACCCCACAAGCTTCATGGAAGGACCAGAAGGTGAAGGAGTAGGGCAGAAGACACCGGGGAACGCCAGGGGGCCTAGGCATGCCCTGGTGGGTTGTGCCCACCTTGAGGCCCATCTTCGCGTGATTCCAATGCTGAAAATCCTATAAATAGAGAAACCATCATAAATAAGCCTAGATCAAAAGTTCCGCCATCGCAAGCCTTTCTAGGCACAAAAAACCAATCTAGACTCGTTCTGGCACTCCACCGGAGGGGGAAATCATCACCGGTGGCCATCTTCATCATCCCGGCGGCCACCATGATGAGGACGGTTGAGGGTTTATACCAGTAGCTATGTGTTTAATCTCTCTCTCTCTCTCTCTCTCTCTCTCGTGTTCTTGATGGCACGATCTTGATGTATCGGGGTCTTTGTTAATATAGTTGGATCATATGGTTTTTCTCCCTCTCTATCTTGTTGTGATGAATTGAATTTTCCCTTTGAGATTTCGTTTTATCGGATTGAATACTTTTATGGATTTGAGAGCACTTGATATATATCTTGCATATGAATACATGTGGTAACATTGGGATATTATATTGATTCACTTGATATATGTTTTGGCACTCAACACGCGGATTCCCGAGGTGACATTGGGGTAATCTATATATGCATAGGGGTTGATGCACGTTTTCGTCCATGTTTCTCCGGTAGAAATCTTGGGACACTCTTTGAGGTTCTTTGTGTTTGATCGAGTATTATGAATCTAAAATTGTTTGCATATCGTATAATTAACTCATGGATACTTGTGGTGACGTTGGAGTATCTAGGTGACATTAGAGTTGGTTGATGCATATCATATGGTGTTATTTTAGTATGAACTCTTGGATAGATCGAACGTAAACAATAACTTTGCATAATTTTAGTATGAACTCTTGAATAGATCGAACAGAAAGAATAATTTTAAGGTGGTTTCGTACAATACAAACAATTTCTTCTTATGTTCTCCACTAGATAATAACTTTGAGTGATTCTTCATCACATGTTGGGATGGTTATGAGATCCAATTAGATTAGCATTCTTGAGAGATTGCACTAGCGAAAGTATGGACCCTAGGCCTCATTTTCAAGCATTGAAATACCATTTGTGCTCACTTTTGTTACTTGCTACCTTGCTAGTTTTTTATTGTTCCTATCACAAAAATCAATATCTACTATCATTACTACACTTTTATCACCATCTCTTCGCTAAACTAGTGCACCTATACAATTTACCATTGTATTCGGTGTGTTGGTGACACAAGATACTTTTTGTTATTTTGTTGCAGGGTTGTTTGAGAGAGGCAATCTTCATCCTACGCCTCCTATGGATTGATAAACCCTCGGTCATCCACTTGAGGGAAAATTTCTACTATCCTACATAGCTCTGCGCTTCGAGGCCCAACACGAGTCTACAAGAAAATGTTGTGTAGTAGACATCAAGCTCTTTTCTAGCACCGTTGCCGAGGAGGTGAGTGCTTGAAGGTATATCTTTAGATCCTGCAATCGAATCTTTTAGTTTCTTGTTTTATCACTAGTTTGGTTTATAAAAGAAAACTATAAAAAATGGAATTGAGGTGGCCACATATTATTCTACTTTATCTTGTCTTTCTTGAAACTGATGTAAAGAAAAATTGTGCTCAATTGATAGAAGAAGAATTCAATAAAATGTTTGGCATAGAATCTTTGAATGATGAGCATGATTGCAATGTTGTTAGTATGAATTCTTTGAATATCCAAAATTCTAATGATGATTGCACAAGTCATGACAAAAGTGTTTCTTATAAGCATGTCAATTTTTGTGGAGTGGAAAGACTTTGTGAAGACGCGCCTTATAGGGAAGATATATTTTGTAAGAAGCAAAAGCATGATAGGACCAATTTTTTGCTCAAAGTGATTGATGAATTTGCTACAAAATTATGTTCTCTTTGTCCTATTACTGAACTTTGAATAAGGATGGTCATCTAAATTTCCAATGCAGACTTTTTCATGATCGAATCATGGCCAAGTATTGTAATGACTTGATCACCCTTGAACTTTATAATGAGCTTTGTCTATTTTTGGTGAGTGAAGAGTTGACACATAAAAATATTTGGTTTGAAGTATTCATTATCAAGGATGACATTGAAACTAATCTAAAAAATATCTATATGTTTTGCATGGTAAATTACAATGAGAATGCTTATATTGCCAACTATATAAAGATGGGAATACCAATAGAATATAAAAGGAATACTAATGAAAGGGTAAAGATTTCCTCTTTCCCTCCTATTGTCTCTCATTATGAAATAGGTGACGGGGAGGAGCTCCATATTCGACCAATCTCATCAATAAGAAGCTTCAAAAATTAATTAAACCCACACATGATGTGGTGAAGAAGAAGAAAATAAGAAATAATAGAGGTAGAAAGGTATCTCACCCAAATAATGTTGCTCCTATTATTGTTGTGCCTCATGAAATGAATCAAAAATAATTGTGGAAGATGATGCACTTGATGATGATATTGCTTCTATGTCTTACGGCACAATGTCCGAGAGCACTATTGATGATGACTTTGTTATGCCTATTGCTTGTTGTGATGATTATGATTGGGAAGATAATCATACTTCTTATAATCTTGGAAATCTTTTTGGCACCAACTTGGGAAATATGATGATATCAATTATTATACCGTTGGTGCTATTCATACTTTTAATGATGAGTGATTATGCTTACGATATGTCAAAGCACAAGCTTGGGGATGCTATGTTTGACGAGAATGACACGTTTGAGAATTTATTTGCTGAAATTAATGTTTGTACCAAGCTTGGGGATGATATGCTTAATGAAGACGATCTTTTTAGTTCCCCTACTTCGAATGAACAAACTTGCTATGATGATTGCATGTCTCCTATCTATGATGACAACAAAGTTGCTACTTATGATGATTATTGTGATGATACTTATGTTATAAAAAGTAGTGATAATTATTGTCATAATTTTGAATATCCTTTTACTGAACATTACTCTTTTAATGTGGAAACAATTTTTAGTATTCGAGTTTCATATGGTACTCCCACTATTGTGAATGAGAATAAAACTGCTTATATGGAGAGTAATACAATTTCTATGCTTTCTAATCATGAAAAGAATGCTTTATGTGATGGTTATATTGATGAATCTATTCATGATGCTATTGAAAATTATTGTGAGAGAGGAACTTATGATTCATGATGTTCTTGTTATGTTTCAATCCTTATCTTTTATGAGAGCATGATTGAACTCATCATGCCTAGCTAAAAGGCATTAAAGAAAAGCGCTTGTTGGGAGACAACCCAACACTTTTACCTACTGTTTTTGTGTGTTCACATGATTATGCTACTATAGTAATCATGTTTTATTGCTTTTGTTTCAATAAAGTGCCAAGTAAAGCCTTTGGGATAGTTTGGATGATAGTTGACTTGAATCTATGCAAAAAACAGAAACTTTTGCGCTCAATCCAGGAATTTTCAAAATTCACTAGAACTTGCTTTTGATCTGAATGTCTTACAGGTGATAGATATATAAATTCCCTATGTTATCCTAATTTTTCAGAAATTTTGGAGTAGCAGAAGTTTGGTTGTTTTCCAGATCATTACAGACTGTTCTGTTTTTGATAGATTCTGTTTTCAATGCATAGTTCAATTGTTTCCTAGTTTCTATTGCTTATATTGCTCAATATAAATTGTGGAATGATAACGTACAGTAGGCATTGTGTGAGAAAAAAAATATGAATCTTATCTTTGACAATACCAAAGTGAATGATTTGCTTTATCATACTAACCTATCTAACGAAGTTCCGTTAAGTTTTGTGTGATGGAAATTTTCAAGTTTTGGGTGAGATATCGATTTGAGGAGAATAAGGAGTGGCAGACCCTAAGCTTGGGGATGCCCAAGGCACCGCAAGTTAATATTCGAGGAAGATCCAAGCAACTAAGCTTGGGGATGTCCCAGAAGGCATCCCCTCTTTCATCTCCAACATTATCGATAATCTTACGTGGGGCTATATTTTCATTCATAACATGATATGAGTTTTGCTTGGAGCGTCATTTTATTTTGTTTTCATTTGATTTCTTCCATCTATAATAATGTTTTGCATATTTTACTTCAATAAAAATGTCAAGTATAGCCTTTGCCATGCTTATTTTGCAAGTATATGAGTTGTTGTTTCAAAACAGAAAGTTTATCACTGTTGCAAAAATTCTCTAGAAAAGTCAGAATGTGATAAAATGTTGAAACTTTTTGCACAATAAGATATGATAAATTGTATACAGTGTGGCTATTTTTCGGAATTTTTTAAGTTGAATAAGTATGGATCCTCTTCATCCTTTATAGACTGTTCTATTTAGATAGATTGCTATTATGATTGCATTGTTTGCATATGTTTGCTAGTTTAATGATTCTATTTGAGGATATGAGTATTAAATATGCAGAGCCATTTAGTATGCAATGTTAAATTATAATTTTAGTGATTTGCTACAATAGAGAATGATAAGGTTTTGCATTGATTTATACTAACTTATGTCACAAGTTCTTGTTGAGTTTTGTGTGGATGAAGTTTTCGATTTAGGGAAACCGTGATATAAAAGGAATTAAGGAGACACAAAAGCTCAATATTGGGAATGCCCAAGGCATCCCACATTAATATTTCAACAAGGCTCAAGCATCTAAGCTTGGGGATGCCCCGATAGGCATCCCACCTTTCTCCATCAACAATTATCGGTTAGCCTCGGTTGAACCTAAGTTTTTGCTTCTTCACATGATGTGTGCTATTCTTGGAATGTCATTTTATTTTGTTTTGCTTGCTGTTTTAATTAGATACTTAGATCTAAAAGTTTTTAAATAAAAGAGAGTCCTCAAATAGCTACCCATTTACATAACTACTCGCATGATCCTTACTTATATGTTTGGAGTAGTTTTTCATTTACTCTCGCGCTTCACTTATATCCTATGAGTAAATTGTTGAATAGATTGAATGTCATGAAGTGGAAATTATATTTTCATATCATGCCTAGTGGTAGCTTCACCGTTGGGTTTAGAAAGTGAAATCTTTTGAAGCTTGACAATCACAATATTAGTCATACAAGCAATTCATGAATGATTACTAGAAGGAAGAGAACTTTCACATGTAAATATATCTTGGACATCTTTTATGATTGTGAATACCCATTAATTATTTTCAAACTTGATAAAATTAGTTGAAGTTGGACAAGGAAGACAATGTAATGAGTTATGGTTGTGTATATTTGCATAGAAGTTATATTGTCATGGATACTACAACATGTGGTGCTTTTCTATGATCTTTTGCTAGCCAAAAATTTGTACTAAGTAGATATACTACTTGGGCATCGAAAAATAAAAAGCGCATGACAACCTCTACTTCCCTTTGCGAAGGGCCTATCAATTAATTTCAGCATTTACTTTTATGCAAGAGCCAATAGTATGCATTCTCATTTCAAACTCAACTATTCTCTAGTTGGCAAGCATCATGTGGTGGGGAAAGATCTAGGCACATATGACCAGTCAAATATATTTGATCATGATTTATTACTGTTGACAATTATCTCTATGATAAATGAGTTGGGAGGCGAAACATTAAGTACCTATCTTTCTTTGTGTTCGATGGATGCCATTTGTTCTAAGAATATGCTTTGAGTAGTAGCAATCATGGAAGACTATATAATGATTGAGTATGTGGAGCTCTTACTTAGACTCTATTGAATAAGTTGAACTGCAATTGCTTGGTGACTAAGATTATAGGTTGTTGAGTTTCAAGAGAATTCATTATTTGAACCTTAACATGTGAATTGGTTGCTACTTTAACATGAGAAGTTTTATAAGAAATAATTATTGATATGATGCTAGGAAAAGTGATTGAATTTATCATTGATCAAACTTATGCACTTTGCTAGCATTCACACTTCATAAATTATTTCTTTTATCATTACCTACTTGAAGACGAGTAGGAATTAAGCTTGGGGATGTTGATACGTCTCCAACGTATCTATAATTTATGAAGTATTCATGCCATGTTTACAACAAATTTATATGGTTTTGGTATGATTTCCATGGAACTAATCCGGACTGACGTTGTTTTCAGCAGAACTACTGTGGTGTTGTTTTTTGTGCAGAAATGAAAGTTCTCAAAATGAGCTGAAACTTTTTGATGATTTCTTTTGTAACAAAAGAGACCCCCGAAGCTTCGTGGAAGGACCAGAAGGTGAAGGAGTAGGGTACAAGACACCAAGGCACGCCAGGGGGCCCTGACGCGCCCTGGTGGGTTGTGCCCACCTCGAGGCCTATCTTCGCGTGATTTCAAAGCTGAAAAATCCTATAAATAGATAAACCATCAGAAATAACCCCAGATCAAAAGTTCCACCGATGCAAGCCTCTGTAGCCATGAAAAACCAATCTAGGCCTCATTCTGGCACTCCGCCGGAGGAGGAGATCATCACTGGTGGCCATCTTCATCATCCCGACAGCCACCATGATGAGAGGGGGTAGTCCACCCTCGGGGCTGAGGATTTGTACTAGTACCTAAGTGTTTAATCTCTCTCTCTCTCTCTCTCATGTTCTTGATGGCACAATCTTGATGTATCGGGGGATTTGTTAATATAGTTGGATCATATGGTGTTTCCCCCTCTCCATCTTTATGTGATGAATTGAGTTTTCCCTTCGAGATTTTGTTTTATCGGGTTGAATACTTTTATGGAATTGAGAGAACATGATATATTTCTTGCTATGAATACCCATGGTGACAATGGGGTATCATATTGATTCACTTGACATGTGTTTTGGCACTCAACTCACGGATTCCCGAGGTGACATTGGGAGAATCTATGCATAGGGGTTGATACACGTTTTCATCCTTCTTTCTCCGGTAGAAATCTTGGGGCACTCTTTGAGGTTCTTTGTGTTGGATCGAGTATTATGAATATGAAATTGTTTGATGCGTATTGTATAATTAACTCATGCATACTTGTGGTGACATTGGAGCATCTAGGTGACATTACAGTTGGTTGATGCGTATCAGATGGTGTTATTTTAGTACAATCTCTTGGATAGATTGAACGGAAAGAATAACTTTGCATTATTTTAGTACGGAATCTTGAATAGATCGAACGGAAAGAATAACTTTAAGGTGGTTTCATACCCTACAAACAATTTGTTCTTATGTTCTCGGCTAGATAAGAACTTTGGAGTGATTCTTCATCACATGTTGAGGGATGGTTATGTGATCCAATTAGATTAGCATTGTTGGGAGATTGCACTAGCGAAGATACGAACCATAGGCCTCATTTTCAAGCATTGCAATACCGTTTGTGCTCACTATTGTTACTTGTTACCTTGCTGGGTTTTTTTGTTGTTCTTATCACAAAAATTAATATCTACTATCATTACTACACTTTTATCACAATTTCTTCGCCGAACTAGTGCACCTATACAATTTCCATTGTATTTGGTGTGTTGAGGACACAAGAGAATTTTTGTTATTTGGTTGTAGGGTTGTTTTTGAGAGACCATCTTCATCCTACACCTCCCACGGATTGATAAATCTTAGGTCATCCACTTGAGGGAAAATTGCTACTGTCCTACAAAACTCTGCGCTTGGAGGCCCAACACGAGTCTACAAGAACAAGTTGTGTAGTAGACATCAGTATTCTAAAAAACCATGATGAATGTGTGCCTCTCTCAAAAGGTGTGTCCAGCAAACAATGATTGTGGCAAACTAACAAGCAAATAGAATAAAACTATGGCACTAGACCCTCCAAGTAAAAGTCATATCATGTGATGAATAAAAATATAGCTCCAAGTAACATACCGATGAGTTGTGGATGAAAGAGGGGATGCCATCTGGGGCATCCCCAAGCTTAGACGCTTGAGTCTTCCTTGAATATAACGTTCGGGTGCCTTGGGCATCCCCAAGCTTAGGGTATTGCTACTCCTTATTCCTTCATCCCTCGTGATCTCACCCAAAACTTGAAGACTTCAACACACCAAACTTAGTAGAAACCTTGTGAGATCTGTTAGTGTAATAGATAAATCATAAACTTTATGTAGTATTGTAAATTCATTCATAATTAATATTCCATAATACCTAATGTATTCCAGCTTCTCCATGACTTATTGCTACTTCTTGAGCTTGCATTGTTTTTTCTCTTGAAGAGGAAAGGGTGATGCAGCAAAGTAGAGATAAGTATTTTCCTCAGTTAAGAACCAAGGTATCAATACAGTAGGAGGCACAAGCAAGTCTCCAATCTATACACCTGCACAAACAACAAACAATTGAACACGACGCGAAAAGGGGTTGTCAATCCCTTCACGGTCATGAACAAAAGTGATATCTAATAGAGATAGGTATAAAAGATAAATAAAAGAGCAAACTAAAGTAAATATAAATAAAGTGCAGCAAGGTATTTTTGGGTTTTTTGGTTTATAGATATGAAAATATATGATGAAAAATAGAACCGGGGGCCATAGGTTTCACTAGAGGCTTCTCTCTTGAAGACAGCATATGGTGGGTAAACAAATTACTGTTGAGCAATTGATAGAAATCACAAAGTTATGATGATATCTAAGGGAATGATCATGAATTTTGTCATCACGTCCGTGACAAGTAGACCGACTCCTGCCTGCATCTACTATTATTACTCCAAACATCTACCGCTATCCAGCATGCATCTAGAGTATTAAGTTCATAAGAACGGACTAAGGCCTTAAGTAAGATGACATGATGTAGAGGGATAAACTCAAGAAATATGATATAAACCCCATCCTTTTATCCTTGATGGCAACAATACAATACGTGTCCGGCTACCCCTTCTATCACTGGTTGAGGACACCGCAAGATTGAACCCAAAACTAAGCACCTCTCCCATTGCAAGAAAAACCAATCTAGTTGGTCAAACCAAATTGATAGTTCGAAGAGAAATACAAGGATATCTTAATCATGATTAAAAGAGTTCAAAGAAGACTCAAATAATATTCATAGATAATCTGATCATAAATCCACAATTCATCGGATCTCAACAAACGCATCGCAAAAAAGTATTAAATCGAATAGATCTCCAAGAACATCGAGGAGACATTGTATTGAAAATCAAACAGAGAGAAGAAGCAAGCTACTAGCTATGGACCCGTAGGTCTGTGGTAAACTACTCACGCATCATCGGAAGGGCAGCAAGGTTGACGTAGAGGCCCTCCATGATCGAATCCCCCTCCGGAAGATTGCCAGAAAAGGACCCAAGATGTGATCTCACGGGAACAGAGGCTTGCGGGGGCGGAAAAGTATTTTGGTGGATGGTTCTGATGTTTGGGGAATATTTTGGAATTTATAGAGGTGGAACTAGGGTTGGAGGACATCTGAGGGCCCACAAGCCCTCAGGGCGCCCCCTGGGGCGCGCCCTAGAGGCTCGTGTCCTCCTCGGGACTCTTCTGGCCCTCTCTCCAAGTCACGTAGGTGTCTTCTGGTCCCAAGAAAAATCATCATAAATTTTTATTCCGTTTGGACTCCGTTTGATCTTCCTTTTCTGTAAAACTCAAAAACAAGGAAAAAAAGAAATTGTCACTGGGCTCTAGGTTAATAGGTTAGTCCCAAAAATAATATAAAATAGCATATTAATGCATATAAAACATCCAAAATAGATAATATAGTAGCATGGAACAAAAAAAATTATAGATACCTTGGAGACATATCAAGCACCCCCAACCTTAATTCCTGCTCGTCCTCAAATCGGTAAATGATAAAAACAGAATTTTTGATGTGGAATGCTACCTAACATATTTATCAATGCAATCTTCTCTATTGTGGCAGGAATATTCATCCATAAGATTAAAAACAAAAGTTTAATATTGACATAAAAACAATGACACTTCAAGCATACTAATAAAGCGTCTTCTCAAAATAACATGGCCAAAGAAAGTTATCCCTAGAAAATCATATAGTCTGGCTATGCTCCATCTTCATCACACAGTATTTCATCATGCACAACCCCGATGACAATCCAAGCAATTGTTTCATACTTTTGGTGTTCTCAAACTTTTTCAAGTTTCAGGCTATACATGAGAGTGAGCCATGGATATAGCACTATAGGTGGAATAGAATATGGTGGTTGTGGAGAAGACAAAAAGAAGTAGAAAGTCTCACATCAACTAGGAAAATTAGTGGGCTATGGAGATGACCATCAGTTGATATAGATGCAAGTGAGTAGGGATTGCCATGCAACATATGCACTAGAGCTATACGTGTGTGAAAGCTCAAAAAGCAAATAAGTGGGTATGTAGCCAACTTGCTTGCTCACGAAGACCTAGGGCAATTTGAGGAAGCCCATCATTGGAATATAGAAGCCAAGTTCTATAATGAAAGATTCCCACTAGTATATGAAAGTGACAAAATAGGAGACTCTCTATCATGAAGATCAAGGTGCTACTGTCGGATGTTGGGTTCCGGCAGACCCTTAAGGTTCGAACTCTGGGGTGTGCGCGAAGATCTTCCCCCTACCAATTCGCGTCTGATCGCCTCGCGAGAATCTAAGCTAACGATGAACAACACGAGCGACACAAGATTTATACTGGTTCTGGCAACCGTTGTGGTGTAATACCCTACTCCAGTGTGTGGTGTGGTGGATTGCCTCAGGGGCAGATGATGAACAGTACAGGGAAGAACTGCCTCGTGAGAGGTGTTCTTGAGCTGATGTGGTGTTCTACTTGATGGAGGATCCCATCGCCTATTGATCTGATCAGGACTCGATGATATCTCTCTCTCCTCTATGGTGGTTAGTCGTATTTATAGAGGCCCTGGTCATCTTCCCAAATATTGAGCGGGAAGGGCGCCAACAACGGCCATTTTGAAGGGGAACATCTAGTACAAGTTATACTGACTAAAGTTGGTCTTCGACTGCCAAAGGCACTGGTGATGACGCCGTCTTGGGCTCCACGGTGACCTCCATCCTACCGCTCTGCTGGTCTTGGTCTCATTGCACTGAAATGGTAACCTTTGCCTGATGCCTCGGTACTCCATGCCTGTGCTTGCCACCTTTGCACCAAAGAGGAAACAAGAACACTGCACAGGCCGGCGCCCGCCTGGCGCCCGTCTGGTCTCGATCGTCACGGCTTGCGTCACGAGCACCTCGCGAGGTACCCCTCCCTTGATCTCTCTGCCTCCCTGTGAGCCTGCCTGGTGAGGTCGCTCCTGAGGAAGCCTCGTGTCGTCTACCCCGCGAGGCTTGGCCCCTCGCGAGGGTCTTGAGTCTTGCGCTGATGAAGATGGGCCGTACTGGGCCACCACTCAAGCCACGCCGCAGGCCGCAGGCAGGCAAGTCTGGGGACCCCCGTTCCCAGAACGCCGACAGTAGCCCCCGGGCCCAAGGCGCGCTCGGACTTGGCTTAGCAGAGAAGCGAAGGGGCAAGTGCGGAGCGCCGCGGGCCCCAACAGCCTGCGGCCTTGGGCGCCGCGTGGCGGTTGATCGGACGTGGGCGCCTCCGCTTCCCCACGCCACCTCGGAAACTGCTTGACTTGAAAAGTCCCTGCATGTAGAAATGAGTCATGATTACCTGTGATTGTGGAGGCCCACGGTTGGCCTCCTCCGGACTATAAGTACGGACGGGCGAGAGCCCCCGCAGTCCATCCCTTCCTGCTTCACTCTTTCTTCTTCGCCCTTGCTCCACTTTACGCAAATGGCGCCGATCCGCCGGTTTTCAGTGGAAGAGAAGGGGAAGGCCCACCGAGAGGGTCCCGACCCGCTTCTGCCGAACAAACGGCCGGTCCCCGATCGCCGCGACGTGGTCGCATGGCAGGAGGCGTCGAGGCCCTGGTACGAACGGCCGCCGCCGGGGTTTCCGCTACCCTTGTACGCCCGAGCCGAGGGCCCTAGAGAAGAAGATGCCGAGCAGCACCGCCTGCGCCGCCGGCAACGCCGACGAGTCATGGCGGTGTGTGACGTCGCCCCTGGGGTCCATGCCGAGGGCTCTTCTCGCGAGCTTGTGCTTCACGCCGCTATACCTCCACGCTCTTGGATTCACCTTCCTCCCTCCTTCGCCTTCGAAATGCTGCCGAGGGGGCCTCTGGAGCTCTGGCTGCAGCATGCTGACTGCAGCACCCTTGTGACCGGAGCGGAGGTCAAGGTTGTCGCTCCGGGCAAGGTCTACATGACCCAGGGTTAGGGCGAGATCGCCCGGGTCTGCCAGATAGGGGTGCCCTCATGATTCATCTTGAATACGATGGTGCCTCCTTGATGTTCTTCAAGGTCTTCGACGCAGAAGGACGCCGACTGGAGTGCTGCCCCAAAGAAGGCGGCCGGGGCATCGAAGTGGCGAGGGCCAGGCCTGCCAACTGCTTCCCCAGCAGCTCCTCTGGTAACAGCGGAGAAGCCGGAGGTGCCAGCGACTCTCCCGAGCTTCACGTGACTCCGGAGATGAGCGATGACAGCTACGAGCCCCCGAGCTGACATCGCGCCAGGAGCAGGGCAGCTGCATCTGGCCGCCGACGCAGCTGATCTGGATGGGGTTGGCGCCGGCGCTTGGTGGCCCACTGTTGATAATGGCGTCTCCTGTGGTCGCGCGCGTAGTTAGCATTCTTTAGGATTGCCCCCTTTTGTTCCCTGCGAGGAATCGAAGAAACACCCCGCGGGGGTATGCAAAGCGTATGCCATGTCTTTTCTGAATATTATCCTTGTTATGGAGCGATGCGAGATGCTTGTCCTGTCTCGGCTTGGCTCCCCCTTTCTGTCCTCACGAGGGCTTGATGCTCTACGCTGACCGGTCCCGGTCCCCAGGCAGGCTTCAGCCGTCGCTGGTATGCCAGGTCGCGATGACGTGCTCAAGGCCAGGAGGTGAGCGGCTCAAGGTCTAGTAAGAGCCCCCGAGGCGCGATGCTCGGGAGGTCCCCTTTAGCGCTCAAGAAGCCTCCGTTGGGCAAGAAAGGAAGGCAACGTCGCCGTGACAGAACCGCACTAGGTGAGGGTTTTGCGTCGCATTGATTTAGCTTTTCTAGGGGCGTGACTTATCTCATGAGCTTGGAGTAGTTCTTCGGCGAGGTGCCGGGCCTGCGCGCCGGCAGCTGGGGTGTTGCTGGGTTGGGTCCTTGATAGAGGCAAAGGTGTCCCGTCTTTCGATGAGATGATGGATTTCGCTTTGGTGGAAGTCGACTTTGACGATCCGACTACGAACGTGCGAGGACGTCGCGCCTTAGCAATCGCTAAACCAACTCCGAGAGGTTATTGACCACGGCGGAGCACGATCAACCTGACCACGAGGGTCTGTTTCCTGCGAGCAAACGAAGAACAAGCAAGAAACTGAGATTGCAATCTGGATATTGCGAATATAAGATGAAAGCTTTATTGATCAAGGTGGGGTTCTGTGACGCCTTTGTCTGGTCGTTGAACACAAACGAAGTACGCGAAGTTGCAGCTATGGCGAACTTTTAATCTAAACAAAACCCAAAGTCTAAACGACGCCCTAAGGGCTGTATATATGGGGGAAAAGGAGGGAATTTCGTGGCCCTTGAGGGTGGGGTCCGAAACCAACCCTAACTCTTGTTTCCCCACACATACGGACTCTAAAAATAGCCTATACTTAAGTATTTCGAAATTACATGGGCCTGGCCCAATAATAAGGTGACGCCGCACCTAGAATAGCCTATGGACGAATATTATGAAGTGGCATCTTGTATATTTCGTCCAAGGCTTCATGCACTCCTTATGGTGGCTTCAAAGTCCTGAAATCATCACTTGTAACTCCGTTCTTGATCCCCTTCCGCATGCCATCAACTCCATGTGTGTTCTTGCTCCAATGTTCATCCTTCTCCAAGCTAGGTCCTTCATTTGTAAGCAAAACAAATGTATCCAATTTAGGCAGCAGCATATTCTCATGAACATTAGAATCATTACCAAGAAATGAAAGTACCTGGTAATTTAATTGGCGTGCGCGAGCTCTAGTAATTGGTCCCGTATATGTAACAGTAGGGGCTGTGGGTGTAACAATGGTATTGTTGTCCTCATCATCCTCCCCTTCTTGAAATGAAGTCGTCCTCGACGGAAGCTCATCTTCCTCACCCAAATAAGGCTTCAAATCTTCAATGTTAAAAGTGGGACTAACCCCAAAATCTGCAGGTAGCTCAAGTTTATATGCATTATCATTTATTTTCTCTAACACCTTAAAAGGACCATCAGCACGTGGCATTAGCTTTGATTTGCGCAAATTAGGAAATCTATCTTTACGCAAATGTAAGCAAACAAGATCTCCAGGTGCAAACACAACATGTTTTCTACCCTTATCCCAAGCAAGTTTATATTTAGCATTCATACGCTCAATGTTTTCCTTAGTTAACTCATGCATTTTTAAAATCAATTCAGAACGTTCTTTAGCATCAAAATTAACCTTCTCCGAAGATGGAAGAGGCAACAAATCAATAGGTGCACGAGGTAGGAAACCATACACAACTTCAAAAGGGCACATCTTAGTAGTAGAATGCAATGAACGATTATAAGCAAATTCAATATGAGGCAAGCATTCCTCCCACATTTTCTTATTATTCTTCAAAACAGCCCTAAGCATAGTAGACAATGTTCTATTGATAGAGGCAATGGTGTCCCATCTTTCGATGAGATGATGGATATTGCTTTGGTGGAAGTCGACTTTGACGATCCGACTACGAACGTGCGAGGACGTCGCGCCTTAGCAATCGCTAAACCAACTCCGAGAGGTTATTGACCACGCCGGAGCACAATCAACCTGACCACGAAGGTCTATTCCTGCAAGTAATCGAAGAACAAGCAAGAATATGATAAAAGCAATCTGAATATTGCGAGTATATATGAAGTATTAATAAAGGTGGGGATCCGTAAGCGGTCTTGGTCTGGTCGTTGGACACAAACGAAGTACACGAAGTTGCAATGGCTAACTTTTAACTAAACAAATCCCAAGGAAAAGCTACTAGATGGATCTACTTATATAGGAGCAAGGGGTGGCGGCCAAGGAGGTGGGAGGACGTCCCAAGGCAGCCTAAAACTAAATCTAGGTCGTACAAGGCCAATGGGCCCAAGTGGAGGTGATGTAACACCTTTGGACTTGTAGTTTGACTCGGATTCTGCAGCAGCATCAGATTGTTTCATCCACAACTCAACGCTCCGGACGAATTTGAAGGTGATTCCAATTGGGTTGGAAAGTGCACGAAATCTAGTTTCCAACAAAAAAAGAATCACCCAATTCGGAGTCCGTATGAAAAACTTGTGTGCGTTTTGAGTCAGGTACGTCTGTGCAGTCCGAATCTGAATCCAAAACGTGAGAGACTTGGACTCTATCTTCTCTTGGGCCAAAAGTGACGTGAGAGAACTTTTTGGACAGCAAATAAACATCTCTTTCTTCCTTATCTTCATATGTGGATTGTACAAATGTCCCATACACCTGCAATTAGACAAAACACAAAAGTGTGTGAAGTATTTTTGTTCTGGATAACATAAATAGATTATTGAATAGTTTGCACTAGAAATCACCTGACAAATATGCATATATGCAATATTTTTGGTCATATCCAAGGTAGTCATGGCCTCATCATCCTCCCCTTCTTGAAAATAAAGCCGTCCTCGGCGTTGCTTAATCTGAAATGTGGCTAACAAAAGAGACAAGGTGTACATGTCGTATATGTATATGTTATCCATTTTTACTTCCCTTGATTTTTGCATATATGACACATGAATAGATGAGTAACTTGCATAGTTCATAAAATCTAAAGCCAAAAAATTAGCACAAGAAGTAGAAGGCATGAAAATATTGCAACTCAGTTTGCACATATAAGTGAAGCTCTTATTCATTTCAAAAGATTGACAATGTTCATCATTAAACCATCCCAACATTGGTGAATAAACCTTACTTGCATCAAATTTACATGCTACAACATGCTTAAATAAGCAAACATGCAATAAGTCATTCAACACAGAATCATCATCAAGATTAGAGGTCATATCAAAATGATTAAACATTGGTTCTTTTGCATCAATAGTTAATTCAATGGGTGCACTCAAAATTGTTGGTATTTCAGTTGTTTGATCACATGGCAAAGTCAAATTATCAACGTAGTCCTCTAAAATAGGTGGTGTGATCAAAGTAGTGGGTAGCTCATCAGATGGTGCATTCGAATTGACAAGGCATTCATCATTCTCATGTAGAGATGGAAGATCAGTACCTTTGTCATTACCTCTTATGATCAACTCAGATGATGTAGCCACTCTCGGGGGCGATGTGTCACATGGTGGAGGTGATGTAGTCCTGACAACAACGGATGTGGTTGTCATAGTATGCCTAGTAGTTGAAGGAACAATCATATCAACTCTTGGAATGTGCACCGTGCGCTTGTTCTCCTCGTGGCCAACACGTCGTTTTATTTCCTGTTCAGCTTTGCAAGCAAGATGAAACAAATGGTCCATAGGATAACACTCTTCATGAATTAGTATCTCTTGAATATCACGGTTTAATCCTCCCCAAAATCTATCCATTAAATCATCTTCACTTTCTTCTAAAGAGGAATGCAACAAGGTAGTTTGTAAATCATCATAATATTTTGTTACAGTTTCACTACCTTGTTTTAAGTGTTGCAACTTCTTAATCATGTCACGAGTATAATAAGCAGGGACGAAAGTATGTCGCATGGCAAGTTTCAAATCATCCCAAGTAGTAGGTATATAATCAGGGTGTAACCGACAATATTCACTCCACCAAACCAAAGCATAACCAGTGAAAGAACCAACCGCAACCTTAACCTTTTTATGTTCATCGAAATTATGGGAAGCAAATATATTTTTTATGTCGAACTCCCATTCAATATATAAAGCAGGTTTAAAACGGCCATTAAATGGTGGTATAGATACATTAACCTGATCATGTGCATTTGGATGTTTGTGCACCTCTCGTGACGGTTGTGGTATTTGCAAAGGTGGTGGCACGTCTCCCGCGATCGACAAAGCCCATGAATTGACTCTGGATCCTGTCATGATTAGTAGAACAAGAAACAAAACCCAAAAATAATGTTCCTATAACTACTAGGATGTGGTGGTAAAACGCTCACAGTAAAGCAAATATCAATGTCTTACAAGTTCTTACCATGCAGCAGGCGGTGATCGGCAACCAGCGGTGTCAAGTAACTTCGAATATTGAGTAAAGCGATTGCCAGGGGAGCGTACGTATACACGGTGTAGAAATATGTGGAGCTGGGTTGGCTATATATGGTAGCAAAAGATTAGCAATAATCAATTCAAAGATGCAATGTTGAATAAACGCTCAACGACGGTACTGTGCTGGTCCTAGGCTAGACCGGACTAGAGACGCGAGCCTAGAACACTAATGAGGTCACGGCGTAGCACAACTAGCATCAATGAAGGATACTAAGTAGCTCTTGACAGCAAGATATAAGTGAAGATCACAACGGCAGTGAAGATAATGATGAAAAACAACTGCCAAGCAGGATATACAACAACTTTGTCTCCAACTTTCCTCTGAAAAAGTTTGTGCCGATTTTTTTTTATTTTTTTCTCCTTTTTTTTCTCTGACTTTTTTTTCTCTCGTTTTTTTTTCTCTCGTTTTTTCTCTCTCTTTTTTTTCTCCCTCTTTCCAAAACAAACTAGATAAGATGCAGATTGGATCAAGTGAAGATGTGAACGATCTCAACTATTATTATGACAATGAATGGTGAGTAGCACGTGGTGGAAATTGATGGATGGGTGGTGGACAGCGGAAGAGATAATGATGCAGCGGTGGCGTGACTAATGTGAACAGAACTCGAAACTCTAAACGAACTAGACACTAAGACCAGCAACTCGACACGATGATGCAACCGATAATTCAACTATGCAAGCAATGAAAAGAAAATTGCAAAGGCTCAGACTGGCTTGGACCAAGGATGAATAGATCTAACTCTTTTTTGTGGCTTTTTCTTGGACAATAGGTAAGAAAATAAATCTAATCTAGGAAAACTGGAAATTCTCACCGAGCAACCTGAAAACTGATACCACTTGATAGAGGCAAAGGTGTCCCGTCTTTCGATGAGATGATGGATATTGCTTTGGTGGAAGTCGACTTTGACGATCCGACTACGAACGTGCGAGGACGTCGCGCCTTAGCAATCGCTAAACCAACTCCGAGAGGTTATTGACCACGCCGGAGCACAATCAACCTGACCACGAAGGTCTATTCCTGCAAGTAATCGAAGAACAAGCAAGAATATGATAAAAGCAATCTGAATATTGCGAGTATATATGAAGTATTAATAAAGGTGGGGATCCGTAAGCGGTCTTGGTCTGGTCGTTGGACACAAACGAAGTACACGAAGTTGCAATGGCTAACTTTTAACTAAACAAATCCCAAGGAAAAGCTACTAGATGGATCTACTTATATAGGAGCAAGGGGTGGCGGCCAAGGAGGTGGGAGGACGTCCCAAGGCAGCCTAAAACTAAATCTAGGTCGTACAAGGCCAATGGGCCCAAGTGGAGGTGATGTAACACCTTTGGACTTGTAGTTTGACTCGGATTCTGCTGCAGCATCAGATTGTTTCGTCCACAAGTCAACGCTCCGGACGAATTTGAAGGTGATTCCAATTGGGTTGGAAAGTGCACGAAATCTAGTTTCCAACAAAAAAAGAATCACCCAATTCGGAGTCCGTATGAAAAACTTGTGTGCGTTTTGAGTCAGGTACGTCTGTGCAGTCCGAATCTGAATCCAGAACGTGAGAGACTTGGACTCTATCTTCTCTTGGGCCAAAAGTGACGTGAGAGAACTTTTTGGACAGCAAATAAACATCTCTTTCTTCCTTATCTTCATATGTGGATTGTACAAATGTCCCATACACCTGCAATTAGACAAAACACAAAAGTGTGTGAAGTATTTTTGTTCTGGATAACATAAATAGATTATTGAATAGTTTGCACTAGAAATCACCTGACAAATATGCATATATGCAATATTTTTGGTCATATCCAAGGTAGTCATGTCCTCATCATCTATTGACTACTTCAGTTTGTCCATCAGTTTGGGGGTGACAAGTAGTACTAAAAAGCAGTTTAGTCCCCAACTTAGCCCATAAACATCTCCAAAAGTGGCTAAGAAATTTAGCATCACGATATGAAACAATAGTATTTGGCACACCATGCAAGCGAATAATTTCACGAAAGAACAAATCAGCAACATTAATAGCATCATCGCTTTTATGACATGGTATAAAGTGTGCTATTTTCGAGAATCTATCCACGACAACAAATATGCTATCCCTCCCCTTCTTTGTTCGAGGTAAACCTAAAACAAAGTCCATAGATATATCCTCCCAAGGAACACTAGGTACAGGCAAAGGCATATATAAACCATGAGGATTGAGTCGTGACTTAGCTTTTTGACATGTAGTGCAGCGAGCAATAAAACGCTCAACATCCCGTCTCATCTTTGGCCAAAAGAAATGTGTAGCAAGTACGTCCTCCGTCTTCTTCACGCCAAAGTGTCCCATTAATCCTCCTCCATGCGCCTCCTGCAACAACAAAAGACGAACGGAGCTAGCTGGAATGCATAGCTTGTTAGCACGAAACACAAATCCATCGTTAACGACAAACTTGTTCCACATTCTTCCTTCTTTACAATTCTGCATTACATCTTTAAAATCAGCATCATGCACATATTGATCTTTGATGGTCTCCAAACCAAATATTTTGAAGTCAAGTTGTGAAAGCATAGTATAGCGACGAGACAATGCATCAGCAATAACATTTTCTTTTCCCTTCTTGTGTTTAATGACATAAGGGAAAGTCTCAATAAATTCAACCCATTTAGCATGTCTACGATTCAGTTTAGCTTGACTTTTAATATGTTTCGAAGATTCATGATCAGAATGTATAACAAATTTTTTGGGCCATAAATAATGTTGCCATGTTTCTAAAGTCCGAACAAGAGCATATAATTCTTTATCGTAAGTAGAATAATTCAGACTAGGCCCACTCAATTTTTCAGAAAAGTATGCAACAGGTTTGCCATCTTGTAATAACACACCTCCTAATCCAATTCCACTAGCATCACATTCAAGCTCAAAAGTCTTATTAAAATCAGGAAGTTGGAGTAAAGGAGCATGTGTCAACTTATCTTTCAATACCGAGAAGGCTTCTTCCTGTGCGGTACCCCAAATAAAAGGCACTTCTTTCTTTGTAAGCTCATTGAGAGGTGTAGCAATGGTGCTGAAATCTCTCACAAAACGCCTATAGAATCCAGCGAGGCCAAGAAAACTCCTCACTTGTGTGACCGTTTTGGGCTGCGGCCAACTCTCAATAGCTTCAATCTTGGCTTTATCAACTTCAATTCCCTGTGGAGTAACAACATAGCCAAGAAAAGATACTCGGTCGGTGCAAAAGGTGCACTTCCCAAGGTTACCAAACAAACGTGCATCACGTAGAGCAATAAAAACAGCACGTAAATGTTCCAAATGTTCTTCCAAAGATCTGCTATAAATCAGTATATCATCAAAATAGACTTGATATAGGCTAAGGTGTCCCGTCTTTCGATGAGATGATGGAAATCGCTTGGGTGGAAGTCGACTTTGACGATCCGACTACGAACGTGCGAGGACGTCGCGCCTTAGCAATCGCTAAACCAACTCCGAGAGGTTATTGACCACGCCGGAGCACGATCAACCTGACCACGAGGGTCTGTTTCCTGCGAGCAAACGAAGAACAAGCAAGAAACTGAGATTGCAATCTGGATATTGCGAATATAAGATGAAAGCTTTATTGATCAAGGTGGGGTTCTGTGACGCCTTTGTCTGGTCGTTGAACACAAACGAAGTACGCGAAGTTGCAGCTATGGCGAACTTTTAATCTAAACAAAACCCAAAGTCTAAACGGTGCCCTAAAGGCTGTATATATGGAGGAAGAGAGGGGGGGAATTTCGTGGCCCTTGGTGGAGGGGTCCGAAATCAACCCTATCTCTTGTTTCCCCACACATACGGACTCTAAAAATAGCCTATACTTATGTATTTCGAAATTACATGGGCCTGGCCCAATAAAAAGGTGACGCAGCACCTATAATAGCCTCTGGACGAAATTTATGAAGTGGCATCTTGTATATTTCGTCCAAGGCTTCATGCACTCTTATGGTGGCTTCAAAGTCCTGAAATCATCACTTGTAACTCCGTTCTGGTTCCCCTTGCGCATGGCATCATCTCCATGCTTGCTCTTGCTCCAATGTCCATCCTTCTCCAAGCTAGGCCCTTCATTTGTAAGCAAAACAAATGTATCCAATTTAGGCAGCATCATATTCTCATGAACATTAGAATCATTACCAAGAAACGAAAGTACCTGATAATTTAATTGGCGTGCGCGAGCTCTAGTAATTGGTCCAGTATATGTAGCAGTAGGGGCTGTGGGTGTAACAATGGTATTGATGTCCTCATCATCCTCCCCTTCTTGAAATGAAGTCGTCCTCGACGGAAGCTCATTTTCCTCACCCAAATAAGGCTTCAAATCTGCAATGTTAAAAGTGGGACTAACCCCAAAATCTGCAGGCAGCTCAAGTTTATATGCATTATCATTTATTTTCTCTAACACCTTAAAGGGACCATCAGCACGTGGCATTAGCTTTGATTTGCGCAAATTAGGAAATCTATCTTTACGCAAATGTAACCAAACAAGATCTCCAGGTGCAAACACAACATGTTTTCTACCCTTATCTCCAGCAAGTTTATATTTAGCATTCATACGCTCAATGTTTTCCTTAGTTAACTCATGCATTTTTAAAATCAATTCAGAACGTTCTTTAGCATCAAAATTAACCTTCTCCGAAGATGGAAGAGGCAACAAATCAATAGGTGCACGAGGTAGGAAACCATACACAATTTCAAAAGGGCACATCTTAGTAGTAGAATGCAATGAACGATTATAAGCAAATTCAATATGAGGCAAGCATTCTTCCCACATTTTCTTATTATTCTTCAAAACAGCCCTAAGCATAGTAGACAATGTTCTATTGACTACTTCAGTTTGTCCATCAGTTTGGGGGTGACAAGTAGTACTAAATAGCAGTTTAGTCCCCAACTTAGCCCATAAACATCTCCAAAAGTGGCTAAGAAATTTAGTATCACGATCTGAAACAATAGTATTTGGCACACCATGCAAGCGAATAATTTCACGAAAGAACAAATCAGCAACATTAACAGCATCATCGCTTTTATGACATGGTATAAAGTGTGCCATTTTCGAGAATCTATCCACGACAACAAATATGCTATCCCTCCCCTTCTTTGTTCGAGGTAAACCTAAAACAAAGTCCATAGATATATCCTCCCAAGGAACACTAGGTACAGGCAAAGGCATATATAAACCATGAGGATTGAGTCGTGACTTAGCTTTTTGACATGTAGTGCAGCGAGCAACAAAATGCTCAACATCCCGTCTCATCTTTGGCCAAAAGAAATGTGTAGCAAGTACGTCCTCCGTCTTCTTCACGCCAAAGTGTCCCATTAATCCTCCCCCATGCGCCTCCTGCAACAGCAAAAGACGAACGGAGCTAGCTGGAATGCATAGCTTGTTAGCACGAAACACAAATCCATCGTTAACGACAAACTTGTTCCACATTCTTCCTTCTTTACAATTCTGCATTACATCTTTAAAATCAGCATCATGCACATATTGATCTTTGATGGTCTCCAAACCAAATATTTTGAAGTCAAGTTGTGAAAGCATAGTATAGCGACGAGACAATGCATCAGCAATAACATTTTCTTTTCCCTTCTTGTGTTTAATGACATAAGGGAAAGTCTCAATGAATTCAACCCATTTAGCATGTCTACGATTCAGTTTAGCTTGACTTTTAATATGTTTCAAAGATTCATGATCAGAATGTATAACAAATTCTTTGGGCCATAAATAATGTTGCCATGTTTCTAAAGTCCGAACAAGAGCATATAATTCTTTATCATAAGTAGAATAATTCAGACTAGGCCCACTCAATTTTTCAGAAAAGTATGCAACAGGTTTGCCATCTTGTAATAACACACCTCCTAATCCAATTCCACTAGCATCACATTCAAGCTCAAAAGTCTTATTAAAATCAGGAAGTTGGAGTAAAGGAGCATGTGTCAACTTATCTTTCAATACCGAGAAGGCTTCTTCCTGTGCGGTACCCCACAGAAAAGGCACATCTTTCTTTGTAAGCTCATTGAGAGGTGCAGCAATGGTGCTGAAATCTCTCACAAAACACCTATAGAATCCAGCGAGGCCAAGGAAACTCCTCACTTGTGTGACCGTTTTGGGCTGCGGCCAACTCTCAATAGCTTCAATTTTGGCTTTATCAACTTCAATTCCCTGTGGAGTAACAACATAGCCAAGAAAAGATACTCGGTCGGTGCAAAAGGTGCACTTTCCAAGGTTACCAAACAAACGTGCATCACGTAGAGCAATAAAAACAGCACGTAAATGTTCCAAATGTTCCTCCAAAGATTTGCTATAAATCAATATGTCATCAAAGTAAACTACCACAAATCGTCCAATGAAAGCACGTAAAACTTCGTTCATTAACCTCATGAAAGTACTAGGTGCATTAGTTAACCCAAAAGGCATGACTAACCACTCATATAATCCAAACTTAGTTTTAAATGCTGTTTTCCATTCATCTCCCAATTTCATATGAATTTGATGGTATCCACTACGCAAATCAACTTTGGAGAATATTGTAGAGCCACTCAATTCATCAAGCATATCATCTAGCCTAGGAATAGGATGACGATAACGAATAGTAATATTATTAATGCCTCTACAATCAACGCACATACGCGACGTACCATCCTTTTTCGGCACTAAAATGATAGGAACAGCACAAGGACTAAGGGATTCGCGTATATAACCTTTGTCGAGCAGTTCTTGTACTTGACGCATAATCTCCTTCGTCTCCTCTGGATTGGTACGGTATGGTGCACGGTTGGGTAATGATGCACCAGGAATTAAGTCAATTTGATGCTCAATCCCGCGAATAGGTGGTAATCCCGGTGGCACGTCTTGTGGAAAGATGTCAGCGAACTCCTGCAAAATGTTAGTGACAGCAGGAGGCAAAGAGGAAGGCACGTCCTCGAATGAAAATAATGCCTCTTTGCACACAAAAGCATAGCAAACAGATTTGCTAAAATCTAGATCATCAATATCAGATTTGGTGGCAAGTAAACATGCACTTTTCAATTTAATTTCAGAAGCAACACTAGATTGTTTATTATTATTAGGCTGCATTTGTTGCTCAAATTCTTTTGCCACAATCTGATTTTCACTCTTAGTTTTCTCCTGTTTTGCTTTATTAGCCCTATTAAGATCATCTTTCAAAATGGAATCAGGAGTCATAGGAAGCAAAGTAATATTTTTATCCTTATGAACAAGAGTATACTGATTGTTTCTACCATGGTGAATAGAATTTTTATCAAATTGCCATGGTCTACCAAGTAATAAGGAACATGCTTGCATAGGTACCACATCACAATCAACATAATCAGCATATGTAGAGATACTAAAATGCACACGAACAGTACGTGTTACCTTAACCTTGCCGCTGTTGTTGAACCATTGGATGTAGTAAGGATGTGGATGTGGTCTTGTGGTGAGAGATAGCTTCTCCACCATCTCCATGCTAGCCAAGTTGTTGCAACTCCCTCCATCTATGATCACGCGAACAGAACGTTCCTTCACAACTCCCTTTGTATGGAACAAATTATGCCTCTGATTTTGCTCAGCTTGTGTAACCTGCACACTCAAAACACGTTGAGCAACTAAACATTCATACCTGTCAGCATCTTCAGGAGCCATGTATTGCGTCTCATGATCAGAATCTTCTCCACCGTGTTCGTCACGTGTAATAAGAGCCAAAGTCTCCTCATCATAGTCACTAGCGGACTCATACCCACCATCCTCAGTAACAATCATCACACGCTTAGAGGGGCATTCTCTCGCATAATGACCTCCACCCTTGCAACGGCGACAAATAATATCATGTGTTTGCCCTGTTGATGCCATGGATGAAGAAGAGCTCTTTGCAGGCCCAGAAGATGTGCTCTTGGCAGATAGTGGTGACTGTGCCTGCTTTATTGTATCACGGTTGGAGGTGGCAGCCGACGGAGGCGCCGGTGTAGCAGAACGTGTGGAAGTAGATGATGCACGCGGTGTCCATGATGAAGGTCGACCTGCAGAAAAGTTAGTCCGCGCCAATGCCTGTCGATCCTGCACTTCACGTTCAGCTTTACAAGCAAGATGGAATAAACGAGTGATATTAGTATACTCCTTATAATCTAGAATGGTCTGAATCTCTCTATTTAATCCACCCAGAAAACGTGCAAGCATAGCTTCATTCTCCTCAACAATACCACATCTAATCATGCCAGTTTGTAATTCCTGATAATATTCTTCTACATAATTTTTTCCTTGTCTTAAGCGCTGTAATTTTTGAAGCAATTCACGTTGATAATATGGTGGAACCCAACGAGTACGCATAGCAGTTTTCAAAGCAGCCCAAGTAGCGGGAATAGGATATAATCTACAATGTTCAGACCACCATACACATGCAAAACTAGTGAAAGCACAAACAGCAGCAGCAACCCGTCTCTCCTCGGGATATTGTAAACATGTAAAACGTTGTTCAGTTTCTAACTCCCAAGTAAGATATATATTAGGAACATATCTACCCTCAAATGGTGGAATATTCAATTTCAGTTTAGGAATATGGACATCATCTCGTACCTGAGGTGGTGGTGCAGGCCTACCATTACGAATATATACCTGAGGTCGACCTGGTGGTGATGGTGCTGGTGGCTGCACGTAGTGCTGATTTTGATCAACCTCATCCTCATAATCGCCCGCATACTCAACATCCTCCTGGGTACCACCAGCAGCAGTAGTAGGGGCGAAAGATGCATCAACAACATGAACAGCAGCACCAGAAGTTTGGCCATCCTCAATAGGAACACGCCTCGCGCGTCCATACTGATTCGAAAGGATGCGTTGTTGTTGTTGTTGTTGTTGTTGTTGGAGAGGTACGTTAGGTGCAGCGGGTGGTGGTGGTGGAAGACGCGCGAGCAATTCATTAAATTTGTTATCGAGCTTTGTTTCGAACGTCTTCTCCATGCCATCTATCTTCTCCATGGCCTCTTCAAATCTGTTTAGCACATCTTGCACCTGTCCACTCATCATTTGCTGAAACTTATCATGAAGCTCCTTGTTCGATAAATTCTCCCAGTCAGTCACGTCGGCTTGTGATCCTGGCATGGTTAGCAGCAATAGAAACACACAAGAATATGATCCTACAGACTACGAACAAGTGGTGGTGGTGGGTGTCACAAATCCGTCAAGCAAAACTCAAATTCTTACCGGTTCTTACCCAGCAGCAGGCGGTGATCGGCAACCGTTGTAGTCAAAAACTCTCAAAGCTTGGATAGAGCGAGTACCAGGGAGAGTCAAACGCACGACGTAGATGTATGTGGAGCTGGGAAGGCTTATAATATGGTAGCAAAAAGGATCAGCAATAATCAATTCAGAGATGCAAAGTTGAATAAACGCTCAACGACGGTACTGTGCTGGTCCTAGGCTAGACCGTGCTAGAGACGCGAGCCTAGAACACTAACAAAATCACGGCGCTGCACGTAAACAAGGGAAAAGCACACTCTGGATTTTTTTTTTTCGCTCTTTTTTTTTTTTTTTTTTTTGCGCTCTTTTTTTTTTGCGCTGCTCTTTTTTTTTTTTTTTTTTTTGCGAAAAATCACTATAATGGCGAGTGTCTCAAAACTCTTCCGAGGTCAAACTGACAGGATGGGCACGAAATTTTTTCGACCAAATTTTTTTTTCGTTTTTTCGACTGCCCGGACCCAAAAACTGGAAACGGGTCAAAAAAAACTTCCTATAATGGCACCTGTCTCAAAACACTCAGAAACACCTAAAAATAGGATAGCCAGAAATTTTTTCGAAAAATGCGTTTTCGAAAAATTTTGGGCCTAAACGGAGCGTGGTTTCCAGACTCTTTTTTTTTTTTTTTTTTTTTTTTTCGAAACCTACTCCGGCAAGGAAACACGAATCGGAAACTAGATGGATCCCGAAAACAAACCTAATAAACAAGGAACTCGGATTGGTGGTGGATATATGGTGGTGGTATATGGCAGCGGTGGTGGTAGCGGTGGTAGTATATGGATATGGATCGGTGGTGGTATATGGACACGGATTGGTGGTGGTATATGGATACGGATTCGGAGTGGTGGTGGTAGATGGCAGGGGCGATGCTGATGGTGCAGCGGCGGCGTGACAACTTATGACCAGAACTCGAAACTCTAAAAGACTAGACTCTAAGACCAGCAACTAGACCGACGATGCAACCGTAAATTCAACAAAGCAAAACCCTAAAAAGATTATGCAAAGGCTCAGATTGGTTCGGATATGATGAACTAACCCTAATTTTTTTTGTGTGGCTTTTTCGTGGACTATAGGTATGAAGAACAGACTCGATCTAAACTACGAAAAACTGGAAAATCTCACCGAGCAACCTGGAAATCTGATACCACTTGATATAGGCTAAGGTGTCCCGTCTTTCGATGAGATGATGGAAATCGCTTGGGTGGAAGTCGACTTTGACGATCCGACTACGAACGTGCGAGGACGTCGCGCCTTAGCAATCGCTAAACCAACTCCGAGAGGTTATTGACCACGCCGGAGCACGATCAACCTGACCACGAGGGTCTGTTTCCTGCGAGCAAACGAAGAACAAGCAAGAAACTGAGATTGCAATCTGGATATTGCGAATATAAGATGAAAGCTTTATTGATCAAGGTGGGGTTCTGTGACGCCTTTGTCTGGTCGTTGAACACAAACGAAGTACGCGAAGTTGCAGCTATGGCGAACTTTTAATCTAAACAAAACCCAAAGTCTAAACGGTGCCCTAAAGGCTGTATATATGGAGGAAGAGAGGGGGGGAATTTCGTGGCCCTTGGTGGAGGGGTCCGAAATCAACCCTATCTCTTGTTTCCCCACACATACGGACTCTAAAAATAGCCTATACTTATGTATTTCGAAATTACATGGGCCTGGCCCAATAAAAAGGTGACGCAGCACCTATAATAGCCTCTGGACGAAATTTATGAAGTGGCATCTTGTATATTTCGTCCAAGGCTTCATGCACTCTTATGGTGGCTTCAAAGTCCTGAAATCATCACTTGTAACTCCGTTCTGGTTCCCCTTGCGCATGGCATCATCTCCATGCTTGCTCTTGCTCCAATGTCCATCCTTCTCCAAGCTAGGCCCTTCATTTGTAAGCAAAACAAATGTATCCAATTTAGGCAGCATCATATTCTCATGAACATTAGAATCATTACCAAGAAACGAAAGTACCTGATAATTTAATTGGCGTGCGCGAGCTCTAGTAATTGGTCCAGTATATGTAGCAGTAGGGGCTGTGGGTGTAACAATGGTATTGATGCCCTCATCAAGACTACCACAAATCGTCCAATGAAAGCACGTAAAACTTCGTTCATTAGTCTCATGAAAGTACTAGGCGCATTAGTTAACCCAAAAGGCATGACTAACCACTCATATAATCCAAACTTAGTTTTAAATGCTGTTTTCCATTCATCCCCCAATTTCATACGAATTTGATGGTATCCACTACGCAAATCAACTTTGGAGAATATTGTAGAGCCACTCAATTCATCAAGCATATCATCTAGCCTAGGAATAGGATGACGATAACGAATAGTAATATTATTAATGCCTCTACAATCAACACACATACGCGATGTACCATCCTTTTTTGGCACTAGAATAATAGGAACAGCACAAGGACTAAGGGATTCGCGTATATAAGCTTTGTCGAGAAGCTCTTGTACTTGACGCATAATCTCCTTCGCCTCCTCTGGATTGGTACGGTATGGTGCACGGTTGGGTAATGATGCATCGGGAATTAAGTCAATTTGATGCTCAATCCCGCGAATAGGTGGTAATCCCGGTGGCACGTCTTGTGGAAAGACGTCTGCGAACTCCTGCAAAATGTTAGTGACAGCAAGAGGCAAAGAGGAAGGCACGTCCTCGAATGAAAATAATGCCTCTTTGCACACAAAAGCATAGCAAACAGATTTGCTAAAATCTAGATCATGAATATCAGATTTGGTGGCAAGTAAACATGCACTTTTCAATTTAATTTCAGAAGCAACACTAGATTGTTTATTATTATTAGGCTGCATTTGTTGCTCAAATTCTTTTGCCACAATCTGATTTTCACTCTTAGTTTTCTCCTGTTTTGCTTTATTAGCTCTATTAATATCATCTTTCAAAATGGAATCAGGAGTCATAGGAAGCAAAGTAATATTTTTATCCTTATGAACAAGAGTATACTGATTGTTTCTACCATGGTGAATAGATTTTTTATCAAATTGCCATGGTCTACCAAGTAATAAGGAACATGCTTGCATAGGTACCACATCACAATCAACATAATCAGCATATGTAGAGATACTAAAATGTACACGAACAGTACGTGTTACCTTAACCTTGCCGCTGTTGTTGAACCATTGGATGTAGTAAGGATGTGGATGTGGTCTTGTGGTGAGAGATAGCTTCTCCACCATCTCCATGCTAGCCAAGTTGTTGCAACTCCCTCCATCTATGATCACGCGAACAGAACGTTCCTTCACAACTCCCTTTGTATGGAACAAATTATGCCTCTGATTTTGCTCAGCTTGTGTAACCTGCACACTCAAAACACGTTGAGCAACTAAACATTCATACCTGTCAGCATCTTCAGGAGCCATATATTGCGTCTCATGATCAGAATCGTCTCCACCGTGTTCGTCACGTGTAATAAGAGCCAAAGTCTCCTCGTCATAGTCACTAGCGGACTCATACCCACCATCCTCAATAACAATCATCACACGCTTAGATGGGCATTCTCTCGCATAATGACCTCCACCCTTGCAACGTCGACAAATAATATCATGTGTTTGCCCTGTTGATGCCATGGATGAAGAAGAGCTCTTTGCAGGCCCAGAAGGTGTGCTCTTGGCAGATAGTGGTGATTGTGCCTGCTTTATTGTATCACGGTTGGAGGTGGCAGCCGACGGAGGCGCCGGTGTAGCAGAACGTGTGGAAGTAGATGATGCACGTGGTGTCCATGATGAAGGTCGACCTGCAGAAAAGTTAGTCCGTGCCAATGCCTGTCGATCCTGCACTTCACGTTCAGCTTTACAAGCAAGATGGAATAAACGAGTGATATTAGTATACTTCTTATAGTCTAGAATGGTCTGAATCTCTCTATTTAATCCACCCAGAAAACGTGCAAGCATAGCTTCATTCTCCTCAACAATACCACATCTAATCATGCCAGTTTGTAATTCCTGATAATATTCTTCTACAGAATTTTTTCCTTGTCTTAAGCGCTGTAATTTTTGAAGCAATTCACGTTGATAATATGGTGGAACCCAACGAGTACGCATAGCAGTTTTCAAAGCAGCCCAAGTAGCGGGAATAGGATATAATCTACAATGTTCAGACCACCATACACATGCAAAACTAGTGAAAGCACAAACAGCAGCAGCAACCCGTCTCTCCTCGGGATATTGTAAACATGTAAAACGTTGTTCAGTTTCTAACTCCCAAGTAAGATATATATCAGGAACATATCTACCCTCAAATGGTGGAATATTCAATTTCAGTTTAGGAATATGGACATCATCTCGTACCTGAGGTGGTGGTGCAGGCCTACCATTACGAATATATACTTGAGGTCGACCTGGTGGTGGTGGTGCTGGTGGCTGCACGTAGTGCTGATTTTGATCAACCTCATCCTCATAATCGCCCGCATACGCATCATCCTCCTGGGTACCAGCAGCAGCAGTAGCAGGGGCCAAAGAAGCACCAACAACATGAACAGCAGCACCAGAAGTTTGGCCATCCTCAATAGGAACACGCTTCGCTCGTCCATACTGATTCGAAAGGATGCGTTGTTGTTGTTGTTGTTGTTGCAGAGGTGCGATAGGTGCAGCCGGCGGTGGTTGTGGAAAACGTGCGAGCAATTCATTAAACTTGCTATCAAGCTTTGTTTCGAACGTCTTCTCAATGCCATCTATCTTTTCCAGGGCCTCGTCAAACCTGTTTAGCACATCTTGCACCTGTCCACTCATCATTTGCTGAAATTTATCATGTAGCTGTTTGTTCGTCAGGTTGTCCCAATCAGTCTCATCAGCTTCTGATCCTACCATGGTTAGCAGCAAATAGAAACACACAAGAATATGACCCTACAGACTACTACGAAGTGGTGGTGGTGTATCACAAACCCGTCAAGCAAATCTCAAATTCTTACCATTTCTTACCCAACAGCAGGTGGTGATCAGCAACCATTGTAGTCAAAACTCTCAAAGCTTGGATATAGCGATTACCAGGGAGAATCAAACGCACGACGTAGATGTATGTGGAGCTTGGAAGGCTTATAATATGGTAGCAAAAGGGGTAAGCAATAATCAATTCAGAGATGCAAAGTTGAATAAACGCTCAACGACGGTACTGTGCTGGTCCTAGGCTAGACTGTGCTAGAGACGCGAGCCTAGAACACCAACAAAATCACGCGCGGCACGTAAACAAGGGAGGAGCACACTCTGAAAAAATTTTCTCTTTTTTTTGCACTTTTTTTCCTCTTTTTTTTTTTGCTCCGCAACAAATTTTTTTCGAAAAAGTCTACAAATGGTCTAAAAACTGCCTAGCCAGAATTTTCCAGACTTAGTTTTTTTTTTTTGAAACTGGAACTATTTTTCTTCTGCGGATGGCTCGGAAGTTGGGGAGTCCTTCTCTGTCATGACTCGGAGTATGCGTGATCTGGAAATCGAGAACAATGCAACAATTACTAGACTCGGACTAGGACTGGTGGCGGAGATGAATCTGGTGGAACTCGGACTGGTGGTGGAGATGAATCTGGTGGAACACGGACAGGTGGCGGATATATGTTGAAGGTGAACTCGGATTGGCGTGATGGCGGCGGATATGTGGTGGCGTATATGGATTCGGATTGGTGGTGAATATGTGGTGGTGGTATATGGCAACAGCGACAATGATGATGCGGTGGTGATATATGGCAGCAGCGACGTGACAACCTGTGAACAGAACTCGAAACTCTAAAAGACTAGACGCTAAGACCAGCAACTTGACACGACGATCCAACCGCAAATTCAACAAAGCAAATACAGAAAAGATTATGCAAAGGCTCAGATTGGTTCGGATGGGAAGAACTAACCCTAATTTTTTTCTTGGCTTTTTCGTGGACTATAGGTATGAAGAACAGACTCGATCTAAACTACGAAAAACTGTAAAATCTCACCGAGCAACCTGGAAATCTGATACCACTTGATAGAGCCAAAGGTGTCCCGTCTTTCGATGAGATGATGGATTTCGCTTTGGTGGAAGTCGACTTTGACGATCCGACTACGAAGTGCGAGGACGTCGCGCCTTAGCAATCGCTAAACCAACTCCGAGAGGTTATTGACCACGCCGGAGCACGATCAACCTGACCACGAGGGTCTGTTTCCTGCGAGCAAACGAAGAACAAGCAAGAAACTGAGATTGCAATCTGGATATTGCGAATATAAGATGAAAGCTTTATTGATCAAGGTGGGGTTCTGTGACGCCTTTGTCTGGTCGTTGAACACAAACGAAGTACACGAAGTTGCAGCTATGGCAAACTTTTAATCTAAAAAAAACCCAAAGTCTAAACGACGCCCTAAGGGCTGTATATATGGGGGAAAAGGAGGGAATTTCGTGGCCCTTGAGGGTGGGGTCCGAAACCAACCCTAACTCTTGTTTCCCCACACATACGGACTCTAAAAATAGCCTATACTTAAGTATTTCGAAATTACATGGGCCTGGCCCAATAATAAGGTGACGCCGCAACTAGAATAGCCTATGGATGAATATTATGAAGTGGCATCTTGTATATTTCGTCCAAGGCTTCATGCACTCCTTATGGTGGCTTCAAAGTCCTGAAATCATCACTTGTAACTCCGTTCTTGATCCCCTTGCGCATGCCATCAACTCCATGCGTGTTCTTGCTCCAATGTTCATCCTTCTCCAAGCTAGGCCCTTCATTTGTAAGCAAAACAAATGTATCCAATTTAGGCAGCAGCATATTCTCATGAACATTAGAATCATTACCAAGAAACGAAAGTACCTGGTAATTTAATTGGCGTGCGCGAGCTCTAGTAATTGGTCCCGTATATGTAACAGTAGGGGCTGTGGGTGTAACAATGGTATTGATGTCCTCATCAGTCCTCATGAGCTTCTCACCTCTTCCCCGCACTTTCCTTCATGCTCTACGTCCTCAGGTCCCGGCCCTCGAGTGAGCTCAGGCGCCGCTGGTATGACAGGTCGCGATGTCGTGGGTCAAGGCCAGGGGGTGAGGGCTGGAGAGCCAGTAAGAGCTCCCGAGTTGCGATGCTCAGGCGCCGCCCTTTTAACGCGCGGGCGGATTGCACGGGAGAGAGAGAGGAAGAGGGAGCTCAAGAGGGAGCTCACGACGCCCCCCACGCTATTCCTTAGGTGGATCCTGTACACCAGCACGAGGAAAACAAGGACTGCCATTACGGTTACTAGCCAGCCATTGGTTGCTCCGAGGGAGTGATTGAGGCACTGAGGGCCTAGTGAGGTAGCGCTTTGCGGAGCTACCGCGGCCAGAGCTCGACCACTCAGATTTGTCGATGTTGCAGGGACGGACCCACGCGCGAGCGTCGTGCCAGAGCGAGCGGCTGATACCATTGCAGAGCGAGTGTCGGAGTAGCTGACGGTGCGTGGCGAAGAAGCCAATGCTCATGAGTGATAGAGGCAAAGGTGTCCCGTCTTTCGATGAGATGATGGATTTCGCTTTGGTGGGAGTCGACTTTGACGATCCGACTACGAACGTGCGAGGACGTCGCGCCTTAGCAATCGCTAAACCAACTCCGAGAGGTTATTGACCACGCCGGAGCACGATCAACCTGACCACGAGGGTCTGTTTCCTGCGAGCAAACGAAGAACGAGCAAGAAACTGAGATTGCAATCTGGATATTGCGAATATAAGATGAAAGCTTTATTGATCAAGGTGGGGTTCTGTGACGCCTTTGTCTGGTCGTTGAACACAAACGAAGTACGCGAAGTTGCAGCTATGGCAAACTTTTAATCTAAACAAAACCCAAAGTCTAAACGGCGCCCTAAGGGCTGTATATATGGAGGAAGAGGGGGGGGGGGGGGGGAATTTCGTGGCCCTTGGTGGAGGGGTCCGAAATCAACCCTATCTCTTGTTTCCCCACACATACGGACTCTAAAAATAGCCTATACTTATGTATTTCGAAATTACATGGGCCTGGCCCAATAATAAGGTGACGCAGCACCTATAATAGCCTCTGGACAAAATTTATGAAGTGGCATCTTGTATATTTCGTCCAAGGCTTCATGCACTCTTATGGTGGCTTCAAAGTCCTGAAATCATCACTTGTAACTTCGTTCTGGTTCCCCTTGCGCATGGCATCATCTCCATGCTTGCTCTTGCTCCAATGTCCATCCTTCTCCAAGCTAGGCCCTTCATTTGTAAGCAAAACAAATGTATCCAATTTAGGCAGCATCATATTCTCATGAACATTAGAATCATTACCAAGAAACGAAAGTACCTGATAATTTAATTGGCGTGCGCGAGCTCTAGTAATTGGTCCAGTATATGTAGCAGTAGGGGCTGTGGGTGTAACAATGGTATTGATGTCCTCATCAATGAGCCCTCGGAGCTCCGAGCCTCGGGAGGCTCGGGAGGTCCGGGTGGCTCGGCAAGGTCCATCTTCGATTCCTCCAGGAGTGCACAGTGCTTGGCCACCTGAGCTTCCAGAATGCTCCTCATTAGGCGCTGGTGAGCAGCAGTCGCGTTCGGTAGGCCGAAGGGCATGCGAACGTAGCTGTGCGATGGACCCTCGCAACGCCCCATGCGCGGAGGCCAGAAGCACTCCTCAGACCTGACTTGATCGAGCCCTGGGTAGTCGATGCAGACGCGCCGCCCTCCATCCTCGCCTAGATGGGGAGCTACGCTGGGCAGGTGGCGGTTGCCGCGCATGACTCCTGATTCCTACAACTCCTGAGCGACTTTGGTGATGAACTCCTGAGGGTTGGGCCTTCCTTGCCTTACACCTTCCTGAGGGAAACGTGCCATGAAGCACGCCTCGAAGTGGTGCCCGAGCGCCTCCCTCGTGATCTTCGCAAAGTCAGTGGCTTCCCAGGAGAGAGCCCCCGAGCCTTGCTCGAGGAGGGCGCCGGGCATGCCTTCCTATGCGATGGAGGGTGGCGCCCCTTGGATGGGCGCATGTCCGGACGTGGCGCCTCCGGAGGTGCCTGCCTCCTGAGGCCTTGAGCCAGGTGACGCCTTCTTCTTCTTGGGAGCTTCTTCAAGAAGGTTTCCACTCTTGCTGTATGGGTCCTCGACTAACGCAGCTTGGAAGGCGCGCTCGAGAGAGCACACCACATCCTTCTCTTCATAGGGGACCGTGATGACTCCGCCATTTCCTGGCATCTTGAGGACGTTGTAGCCATGGTGAGTCACTGCCATAAACTTGGCCAGGGCGGGATACCCGAGGATGGCATTGTATGGCAGGCAAATGTGGGCGACGTCGAAGTCAATGAGCTCGGTACGGTAGTTCTTGCACTGCCCAAAGGTGACAGGGAGGTAGACCTGCCCTATCGGGACAGTGGAACCGTCAGTGACTCCTCAGAAAGGCTTGGTTGGTTGAAGCTGATCGTACGACACTTGGAGATTATTGAACGTCTCGAAAGACAGGACGTTGAGCCCTGCCCCGCCGTCGATGAGGGTCCTGGTAACTTGCACATTGCTGATGACTGGGGAACAGAGCATTGGGAGGACACCGGCCGTTGCCGTGCACTTGAGCTGATCCGCTGAGCTGAACGTGATGGCGCACGCAGACCACCTTACAGGGCGCGTGGCCTCAAGCTTGGGGAGGACTGCATTCACCTCGCGAGCAAACTGCTTGAAGATGCGCTGAGAGGCTAGGGCCTAGGCTCCGCCCAAGATGCAAGCGAATGCATGCGGCTCCTGGAAGCCCCCAGCCCCCTCGTCCTAATGATGGTCGTCATTCCTTCTTGGTGGTGGTGGCAGAGGAGGAAGTCCTGCGTTGCCTTGCGAGCGATCCTCACGAGGATGATCTGATAGAGGCAAAGGTGTCCCGTCTTTCGATGAGATGATGGATATCGCTTTGGTGGAAGTCGACTTTGACGATCCGACTATGAACGTGCGAGGACGTCGCGCCTTAGCAATCGCTAAACCAACTCCGAGAGGTTATTGACCACGCCGGAGCACGATCAACCTGACCACGAGGGTCTGTTTCCTGCGAGCAAACGAAGAACAAGCAAGAAACTAAGATTGCAATCTGGATATTGCGAATATAAGACGAAAGCTTTATTGATCAAGGTGGGGTTCTGTGACGCCTTTGTCTGGTCGTTGAACACAAACGAAGTACGCGAAGTTGCAGCTATGGCGAACTTTTAATCTAAACAAAACCCAAATTCTAAACGGTGCCCTAAGGGCTGTATATATGGAGGAAGAGAGGGGGAATTTCGTGGCCCTTGGTGGAGGGGTCCGAAATCAACCCTATCTCTTGTTTCCCCACACATACGGACTCTAAAAATAGCCTATACTTATGTATTTCGAAATTACATGGGCCTGGCCCAATAATAAGGTGACGCAGCACCTAGAATAGCCTATGGACGAATATTATGAAGTGGCATCTTGTATATTTCGTCCAAGGCTTCATGCACTCCTTATGGTGGCTTCAAAGTCCTGAAATCATCACTTGTAACTCCGTTCTTGATCCCCTTGCGCATGCCATCAACTCCATGCGTGTTCTTGCTCCAATGTTCATCCTTCTCCAAGCTAGGCCCTTCATTTGTAAGCAAAACAAATGTATCCAATTCAGGCAGCAGCATATTCTCATGAACATTAGAATCATTACCAAGAAACGAAAGTACCTGGTAATTTAATTGGCGTGCGCGAGCTCTAGTAATTGGTCCCGTATATGTAACAGTAGGGGCTGTGGGTGTAACAATGGTATTGATGTCCTCATCATGATCCCTCCAAGCCCCCTCGCGAGGCTGGTCCTGCCAGCGGTCCTCGCGAGGCCGGTCACGCCACCCTTGGCGAGGGCCACGGTCGTCCCATCGTCCTCCACCTCTTCCTCTGCCTCGGTCGTAGCCCCGATCGTTGCACTTGGGGCGTCAACCGACACGGCCTTCTCGCACAGCCCTGAGCTGTTGGCATTCGTTGGTGTTGTGGGTATGGAGATCGTGGTACACACAGTACCGGTTGCCCTTGGATGACTCCGACTGATCCCTGCCGCGCTTCATGTCCGGCTCTGCTGCGAGCATAGCTGCTCCCTTGCGCTTCACATCCTTGGCCTTGGCTTTCTTCTCTTATGGATCTGCAGCCGGGAGCTCGAGAAGGGAAAGGCGTCCCTCCTCAGCCCTTGCGCACTTGGTCGCCAGGTTGAACAACTCCAGAGACATGCACAGATCATCGTGGTTGCCAGCTCCTCCTTCATCTTGACATCGCGGACACCATCAGAGAACGCCGAGATGATGGCCTCCTTGGTCACCTTGGGAATCTTGAGGCGAGTGCTGTTGAAACGCTGGATGTACTTCTGCAAGATCTCTCCGGGTTGCTGCTTGATGCGGCACAAGTCACCCACGGCTGGCGGACGGTCGTGAGTGCCCTGAAAGTTGGCGATGAAGCAAGTGCGCATCTCGTCCCAGGAGGAGATCGTGCCAGGAGGCAGGTTTAGGAGCCAGGCGTGGGCATCGTCCTTGAGTGCCATGGGAAACTAGTTCGCCATGACCTTTTCGTCCCCGTTGGCGGCTTCGATGCCCAACTCGTAGAGCTGTAGGAACTCCGCGGGGTCGGCAGTGCCGTCGTAGCAAGGAGGCAGGTCAGGTTTGAACTTCCCGGCAAAGCGACACTGCGTAGCTTGGTCGTGAAGGAGCGGCAGCCCGCGGTGGCCACCGGAGCTCTCTGCTAATGTGGGGCTTGCTCCTGGGGATTCCCGCGCGCCGCTGCCTGGAGCAGCACGGGGTCTTGACGTGCTGGCGCAGGGATGCGGTCATGGCGTGCCGGTGCCGGGAGCACGCGTGCACCATCTTGGGGACGAGGGATCTCTTGGCAGCTCCTTTCTTGTCGCGTGGGTGCCGGACGCGGTGGATCTCGTCCAGGGGCCGCGCGCCTTGGACCGCGCGCCTTCTTGGGGAGGAGGTGGTGGAGGCACCTCCTGGGCTGCACCACCCACGCAGGACAGGAGGTGAGGTAGCGAGAGGGACGGTGCAGGGGAGCCCCCTACGGCGCTGACGAGCTCGGTGATGCGGGCGAGCCAATCCTCGTAGAGGTCGTCGACGGGGTGGTAGTGCAGGAGGTCACGCGCCAGGAGCAACGCGGCGTGCGCGTCCGTGGGGGCGCGACGGGCGTGGGACAACGATCCAGCTGGAGTCAGCGATGGGGTAGCGGTGCGGCCTTCCCGCCGCACCAAAGGATGCAGCGACGAGGCCTGCTGCTCGTTCCCCGCCGGGCCGGTGGCGGCATTGGCGACAGGTGACAGGGAACAACGGGGACATCTGCCAACGGGAGACGTCTGGGCGACGCGGGCGGTGAGAGCATCCCGACGCTCGGCGCGAGCCCCGCGAGCGTCAGCCATGGACACGACAGGTGATTGAACGCGGAATAGGGAAAGAAAGATTCCGGCGCACCCCTACCTGGCGCGCCAAATGTTGGATGTTGGGTTCTGGCGGACCCTTAAGGTTCGAACTTTGGGGTACGCGCGAAGATCTTCCGCGTCTGATCGCCTCGCGAGAATCAAAGCTAACAATGAACAACGCGAGCGACACAAGATTTATACTGGTTCGGGCCACCGTTGTGGTGTAATACCCTACTCAAGTGTGTGGTGTGGTGGATTTCCTCAGGGGCAGATGATGAACAGTACAGGGAAGAACTGCCTCGCGAGAGGTGTTCTTGAGCTGATGTGGTGTTCTACTTGATAGAGGATCCCATCGCCTATTGATCTGATCAGGACTCGATGATATCTCTCTCTCTTTTATGGTGGCTAGTCCTATTTATAGAGGCCCTGGTCCTCTTCCCAAATATTGAGCGGGAAGGGCGCCAACAACGGCAATTTTTAACGGGAACATCTAGTACAAGTTATCCTGACTAAAGTTGGTCTTCGACTGCCAAAGGCACTGGTGATGACACCGTCTTGGGCTCCACGGTGACCTCCATCCTGCCGCTCTGCTAGTCTTGGTCTCGTTGCACTGAAATGGTAACCTTTGCCTGATGCCTCGGTACTCCATGCCTGTGCTTGCCCCCTTTGCACCAAAGAGGAAACAAGGACAGTGCACAGGCCGGCGCCCGTCTGGTTCCGATCGTCACGGCTTGCATCACGAGCACCTCGTGAGGTACCCCTGCCTTGATCTCTCCGCCTCCTCGCGAGTTTACCTGGCGAGGCCGCTCCTGAGGAAGCGTCGTGTCGTCTGCCCCGTGAGGCTTGGCCCCTTGCGAGGGTCTTGAGTCTTGCACTGATGAAGATGGGTCGTATTGGGCCACCACTCGAGCCACGCTGCAGGCCGCAGGCGGGCAAGTCTGGGGACCCCCGTTCCCAGAATGCCGACAGCTACTTTGAAGCACAAGGGTGGACAAAGGATTGTATCACTCTCCCTTCTCTCATTTCTCTCATTTTTTTGTTCGGGCTTCTTTGACCTTTTTTTGGGGGGGGGGGGTGGACTTCTTTGGCCTCTTTTATTTTTTTAATAAGTCCGGAGACTCATCCCAACTTGCGAGGGAATCATAGCTTGCTTCATCCTTTCCTCGCATGGGACAATGCTTTAATAATGATGATCATCACACTTTTATTTACTTACAACTCAAGAATTACAACTATATACTAGAACAAGATATGACTCTATATGAATGCCTCCGGCGGTGTACCGGGATGTGCAATGATCAAGAGTGACATGTATAAAAAATATGAATGGTGGCCTTGCCACAAATACTATGCCAACTACATCATTAGGCAAAGCAATATGAAAATGATGATATGTGTCATAATAAACGAAACGGTGGAAGTTGCATGGCAATATATCTCGGAATGGCTATGGAAGGGTATAAGGTGGTTTTAATGCACCGGCGAAAGTTGTGAGGTACTAGAGAGGCTAGCGGTGGTGGAAGGATGAGAGTGCGTATAATCCATGGACTCGACATTAGTCATAAAGAACTCACATACTTATTGCAAAAAGTTATTAGCCATCGAAACAAAGTACTACACACATGCTCCTAGGGGGGTAGATTGGTAAGAAAAGACCATCGCTCGTCCCCGACTGCCACTCATAAGGAAGACAATCAAAAAAATCATGCTCCGACTTCATCACATAACGGTTCACCATACGTGCATGCTACGAGAATCACAAAATTTAACACAAGTACATCAACCAATCCACAATTACTCATTCGCATGACTCTAATATCACCATCTTTATATCTCAAAACAAATGCAAGGAATCAAACTTCTCATATATTCAATGCTCTTTATATGAAAGTTTTTATTATATCCCTCTTGGATGCCCATCAAATTAGGAACCAATTCATGACATAAGCAAATTACCATGATGTTTTCCACTCTCGAAATAATATAAATGAAGCCTGAGAGTTCAACAACTTCTATAAAATAAACCCACCGCCGTGCTCTAAAAAGATATAAGTGAAGCACTAGAGCAAACTGCCTAGCTCAAAAGATATAAATGAAGCAAATATAGTATTCTAATAAATTCACGATTAATGTGTGTCCCTCTCAAAAGGTGTGTACAGCAAGGATGATTGTGGCAAACTAAAAAGCAAAGACTCATATCATACAAGACGCTCCAAGCAAAACACATATCATGTGGTGAATAAAAATATAGCCTCAAGTAAATTTTCCGATGGATTGAAGACGAAAGAGGGGATGCCATCCGGGGCATCCTGTTGAGTATATTGATTATTAGGAAAGACGAGATAGACTAGGATTTCTTCCTGCCTTGTCTTGTACTCCAAGTTGGTGATTGTACTCCTATATATATGCCCACGAGGCTCAAGAAATACAACGAACTATTCCACCATCCCTCTCTATCCCTTCTAATATGGCATCAGCCTAACGGATCCATACCCTAGCCACCACCCGATGCTTCCACTTGTGCGCCGACCCCGGGGCGGTTGGCCTCCATGACCGCTGCCAGGGGCCATGTCGCCTGTACCTTGGGTTCGTCCGCCGGTCATGTTGACGGGCCGCCCTAGAGAGTATTTTTCTGATCCTTTGATACGGGTATTCTCTCTCTGGCTGGTCTCTTTCATTGATGTTTTCTTTTTGGTCTTCTGATCTATGCTAGATCGATTTGTGTCACCCGCCGCCGCCGTCGACCCCCGCGCGCCTCTACTATGAAACCGGCACGACCGGCTGGCCTCTTCACCAACAAGGCGGCCTCACGCGACATGCGGCCCCTCATGGCTGTCGTTTGCGCGCTGGGCCGCTCGTCGATCTATGCCAGCCGTCACCGCCCTCTTCGACCAGGACACCTGCATCGCGCCATGTGGTGGCCCATCATAGCCTCCGTACGCGCGCCGGCCCCCCATCGATCCAAGCCACCTGCCTCCGCCGTGTCTGCATGGCGGCCCTGCGGTCTGCCTTGCCGGCCTCGTCCTTGGCTGCGTCGGACTAGCTGCTTCAGGCTTCCGGCTGTCTCAGCTTGGGCGCTGCTGCTACGTTGGTCGCTCGGGCTTTGCTGCCCGGGTGACGGTGCTGACGCGCTCATCAATGTCCCGCGCCGTTCGTCACCGCCGGCTTCATCTCAGACTCCGCTGCCGACCCGCCTCCATCGAGCGGCGTCCCCGCCCTCTCGCGTGATCAGCCTGTTCACCTGCTCGCCGCTGTGATCCGCCTCATCTACGCCATGCAACCGACCTAACCCGTCAGTAGCACGCGCCTCTACAGTTTCCGTGAAGTTCATCCCCGAGTTCAGTGCGCCCCTCCACCGATCGATCAACGGCTGTCGCTGCGTCCCCTTGTCGGGCCGAAGCGCCGCCGCCCTGTGGTTCTCCTCGCGGCTGCATCGACTCGCGCATCGCCGCTGTGTCACTCCTTTGGGCCGTAGTGCCACGATACACGCCGTAGCCCCGAGGCCATCTCCGTGGTTGCACCAACGCGCACTTCAGCGCTGGATCGCCCCTTCGGGACATAGTACCACGATACGCGGTCCCCGGCGCCGCCCCGAGGTCTTCCCATCATCGCATCGACCCGTCTACTGTCACCGCGTCGCCCCTTTGGGCCATGGCGCAGCAGCCCGCGGTCCATTGCCATCCCCGTGCGTCGACTTCTTGTGGTATGCGCCATGTCGCCTCCCTTGGCGCGGGAACACCACCTTCCGTGTCGGTCTTCGTCCCGCTGTTGGGTTCTCCTCGCCTAGTTCGAGCATCGCCGCTGCACTCCTAACTTAGCCGCCACCGCCGTCGTCAGGCCGCCGCCACCGCTCTTCTTCGGCCGCCACCACTGCTACCCCCGTAGCCGCTGCCCATCCACCCCCCTTCATCTTCATCGAGATCCAGCCCGTCGCCAGTGTCGCCATCATCTACCCTGACCACTTCGTCTACTCCGACTAGCAATGGCGACATCGGCCCCACACCGATTGGCACCGCAACCGTTGTTGAGTCTTCTTCTCTGCTGGCCCTTCGACTCCTCAACATGGCGTACAGCTCGTGCAAGTCCCTCATCTACACATGCTCGGTGCTAGCAACACCGATGTTTCCCTTTGTCCATGACGTATCCCCGGGCCTGGCAAGGCTGATGCGGCGCTTCGTCAACTTTGTCTTCGACTGTCTACGCATGCTCGATGCTGGAAACACTAACGCATGCCTTCGTAAACACCGCCTTCTTCCCGGTGCACCACTACTTCAACATCACTGCGCCCATGACTAACTCAGTGCCTCCTTGCGCCCGTCGCTCCACGGAGACTTCCTAGATCCGGCTACCTCGACTCGACATTGACCACGACATTCTTCACGCGGCTACCTTGACCACGGATCAACAACCCTACACTCTCTGCTACTTCGACAAATGGCACAAAGGCTACAGCCTTTATTGAGCAACCTCGTCAGTTTCCACTGCATTCATGACTTTCATGATGCACCGACCGTTATGACTGTGGGGGGAGGGGGGTGTTCATCGGCTTGCCTTCGGATTCTTCTCCAATCTCACCGTTTGTGTCGCTACCGTTGTGACTACGGGGGGATGTTGAGTATATTGATTATTAGGAAAGACGAGATAGACTAGGATTTGTTCCTGCCTTGTCTTGTACTCCAAGTTGGTCATTGTACTCCTTTATATATGCCCACAAGGCTCAAACAATACAACGAACTATTCCACCATCCCTCTCTCTCCCTTCTAACATATCCCCAAGCTTAGATGCTTAGTTGTCCTTGAATATTACCTTGGGGTGACTTAGGCATCCCCAAGCTTAGGCTCTTGCCACTCCTTATTTCGCTATCCATCAAACCTTTACCCAAAACTTGAAAACTTCACAACACAAAACTCAACAGAAAACTCATAAGATCCATTAGTGTAATAAAATAAATCACCACTTTTGGTACTCTTGTGAACTCATTCTAAATTTATACTGGTGTTATATCTACTGTATTCCAACTTCTCCATGGTTCATACCCCCCTATACTACCCATAGATTCATCAAAATAACCAAACAACACATAGAAAACAGAATCTATCAAAAATAGAACAGTCTGTAGTAATCTGGGAATTTCGTATACTTCTGTCACTCCAAAAACTCAGAAAAATTAGGACAACCTGGGAAATTTGTAAATCAATCTTGTGTACAATATTCAGATCAAAATCACATTTTTGTGCTTTTCTAAAATTCTGGCAACGAGGGTAAAAGTTTCTAATTTTCAGCAAGATCAAATCAACTCTCATAGTAGACCATCCCAAAGGTATTACTTGGCTCAAACACTAATTAAATCACCAAACACAATTACTACAGAGTTAATAATGTGTATTTATTGAAAAACATAACCCAAAACAAAAAACATAAAAATAAAAATTGGGTTGGCTCCCAACAAGAGCTATTGTTTAACGGCCCTAGCTAGGCATAAAACATAGATCTAGGTATTGTGATAAAAGTGAGGGAGTTCATCCATGCTCATCTCATACTCACTCCCCTCGGCAGCAAGCTTTCTTCGTGGCAAGCAAAATAATCAAAGGGGATAAATTTAATAGGGTATGGATCTATAAGATCAAGTTTGGGAGGAATAGGTTCGTCCTTCAGCCCTTTGAATTTGATAATTATTTCTTCATTATAAACATTCCTTTGAGTGAATTCTCTTAATCTATCTCTTAGCAAAAACCCAAATATGTTGTTTTGTATAGCAAAATTGTCATTGTGTTAGAAATGTTATCAACCAAAACATCGGGAGGAACTTTCTTTCTTAAGTTTTCATTATAGGTAGCATAATCCGGAGATTGCAATCTCATTGTTTCTTCTTGATTAAAAAGGATCTCCTCTATGGAAGGACAAACACCATTGATATTATAATGAGCAAATATTTCACCAGCTTCTTTTAAAATACCTAAATTCATGAGCTAGGAATATGGTGGCAATACGCTTAACGGAGGGGTGATGAAAATTAGAGAATTCTAGGAAAATCCTTTGTATACACGGATGCATGTGAACAAATTGTCTTTCAAGTTCAATTACAAGCAAAGATATTGCATCCACTAGGCTATTTGTTTTATTAAGGATTGACCCTCCTAGCATGGGTATCGTACCGGCACAAGTAAAGAAATCTCAAATAACACCTTTTCCAATAATATTACCGCTACCCACGCGGAGGCTTTTAGTATGCATGATAGTGGGTTCTTCATGAGGATCATTATTAGCAAAGTCATCAAAGTTCCCCTCAAGATTACTACTATATTTTGCAATGATAACCTCCCCAAATTCGGACATTATGGCAAGAAACCAATCTAGCACACAAGCAAACAAAAAGCAAATGAAAAGACGAACTCGATAGAAGGGCGATTAAAAAGGCAAATATTTTTGTGTTTTCTGAAAATGTTTTAGAAGTGGGGGAGAGGAAAACGAGAGGCAAATGGAAAATAATGTAAGTGCAAGAGATGAGAGTTTATGAAGGGGTTGTGCATGATTCGAATATTTTGTGTGACGAAGATGGAGCATAGCCAGACTATATGATATTGTAGGGATAAGCTTTCTTTGGCCATATTATTTAGACATGATTGCCTTGTTCGTATGCTTGAAGTACTATTGTTTTTATGTCAATATCAAACTTTTGTTTTGAATCTTATGGATCTGAATATTCTTTCCACAATAGAGAAGATTACATTGATAGATATATTAGGTAGCATTCCTATCGGTGGAAACGACACCTATGGGATCACGGGAATCCCTACTACGGTTGCGGGGCGCGGGGTCGTGAGAAGAGTGGGATCAACAATCAGCACAAGCACTCGGGTCGTTTACCCAGGTTCGTGCTGCAAGGATGCGTAATACCTTAGTCCTGCTTTTGTGTCTATTTGAGTGTTCTTTGAGTTCCTGAGCTAGCTACGATGAGCGTAACTTGTCCAAGGGTTTGAATCCCTCTCCTGGATGCCTCGAGCCTCCTTTTATAGTCAAGGGGATCGCCACAGTGGTACACAGGACGTGGCATCGGAGTACAGTGGCTAATCTTATCCCTTAGCCATTACGGGACAAGACACATTTAATGCGCCCGTTAGGTGCCCCCCTCACTTTACCGCCGCCTCGCCCTGCTTTGACATGCGCCCGGGCCAGCGAGGCGGTCAGCGCCATATAGGCTGGCAGGCTACTGAGGTGGCACGGCGGTAGGGCGTTCACGAAGATTTGCACGCCACCACGTAGGCATGCACTGAGTTGGCTTGGAAGCCTCACGTCGACATGCGGGTGCCTGCCTAGCTGGTGGGCCGGCAGCTGCATGGGAGCGGCGTTGGAAACTTGGCGGGCATGGGCCTAGTTGTGGCCCCGCGGATGTCCTTGGCAAGGGCCTTGCCGGGGCCCCGGCAAGGGTCTTGCCGTGGCGTTGTGGTGTCCCTGGCAATGATCTTGCCGTAGGTCTTTGTGGGTTTTCTCGTCAAGGATCTCGCTGAGGTTCATCGTCTTCTAATCCTCATCTGACTTGGAGTGTTCATGATCTTTACAAAGATCTGCATGCCATCATGGAGGTGCCTCCCGAGCCTTGGTTCCAGCGTGGTCGTCGGAAACCTTGGGCTCGAGGGTGACGCGCTCCGTTGGGGTTGGGCAAGCTGCCCCGGCAAGGTCCTTGCCGGGGCTGTGGAGGCCGCCCAGCAAGGATCTCGCCAGGGGAACCCACCTCGCCCTCTTGCTCTTTGTGTCTCTGTGTCGGCATTGCTTTGACCATCTTGTGACCTCGGCCTCCTTCCCTTGCCTTGCCAAGTGTGGCCTCGGGCGTGGCTCTAGCTGCCCGTGCACAGGTAGAGGGTTGCAAAGTAGAACCCCTACTTTTGTACACCGAGAGGAGCCCCCGGTCCTGGGCCACACATAAGCGAGACGCGTTGTTGGGCTAGGCCCAGAACGGTGCATGGGCAGGCAGGGCCGGTTTTGACCGTGGCAACCCATCATCCATTGCGCTTCCCCAAGATTCGCGTTGAATTCGTGATGTGGGGATCGTGTGTGCGGTGACTGAAGCGTGCTTGCGTCATCCAGTGGTGAATAGTAAAGAGGCATCTTGCATGTCCCTTTAAGACCGCGGGGTCGTTGCTCATTTATGCTTTCTGCTCTGGAATCGTCGATCCACGCGTCCCACTACGCCCGCCCTTTGCGCCACGTACGCTGCATGCATGGAGCAGGGCTGGTGACAGGCGCGCGGAATATGGGAAGACGTGCGCGCGTGGGTCGATACCCACGCGCCTTCAATTGGGCGGGGAGGGCAGTCGACGGCCTCGCCCGCTGTTATCTTAACGAGCTGGGTTGGCTGAGAGGGGCGGAGAGCCCTGACCCCGCCCCTTTATATGGGGAGGAGGAGGAGGGATGGCACCCTCCGGTCTTTCGCCATACGCCTTCTCCCATTCTTGCTTCTTCCTCCCCTCTGCCATGGCGAAGGGCGTGCTGATGCTTCGACGGTGGCGGCGAGGGTCTCCGCTCAACAACGTGTTACCCTTCCCCAAGAGCATGTGGCGGCGGAGCTGGCTGTGAGGAGAAGGGGGAGGGGGTGAGGCCGAGGCCGCCGTCGCACTCGGGGAAGAGGAGGACGGGGCGGCGCATCGGCCTCGCCTCCGCTAGTGGTCCTTCCCCCAATGGAGGGCCACGTCAGGGACCAGCCCCGCGAGTTCTTCATTAGGCTGCGCCGGCCGGCGCATCGTCGTCCTCGTCTCGCTACTCCATTCGCTCGGGAGATGGAGCTCGACCCGCCGCAGACGCTAAGACTGCATATGAGGGGTTGTGGGAACAGCGGCACATGGGCCGATGTCGATTTCCCAGCCCCTCAAGTCATGTATCTCTGTCGCGGATGGAAAACCTTCGCCCGCATCCATAGCCTGGCTGCGGGGCTCATTCTCTACTTTAAGTTAATGGAGAATGGCCTCCTCTCCGTCAAGGTCTTCGGTGACTTTGGAACTCGCCTGAAGTGCTGCATGCAGAGCTCCTCGGATGACGAAGACTCGTCCTCGAGCGAGAGTGACGAGGAGGACAGCGGCAGCGACGACGAGGTAGCAGGCAAGAGGATGACGGGTCCGACTAGGCGTCGGACCCGCCGTCCCCGGGCAGTGCCGGCAGCAACAACATTTGCACCGGACCCCTTCTCCCGATGGAGCTGGCTCCTTGAACTTCTCGGGGTCGCCTCCTTGGGCGACTGGCGTGGGGAGGCCGAAGAAGGCGAAGAAGGCGGGTGGTGGGCCGTCAAGTCGGAGTACGAAGGCACCGACGCCTTCATAGCGTATTGACGGACCGCTGCCTCATCTTCCAGCTCTTCTCCCGGCACCATCATTACCAGCCGTCCCCTAGGCGGCCGCCGACATGTTCTCTTGGCGCCTTCAGCTGCTCGTACCTTGCCTAGGCGCTCCTCCTGCCCTCTTGCCTTCTTGTTCCGTTTCCTGAGGAGAGGGACAAGAAAGGGATTACGGGCACCTTATCTATTTTTAGCTTGTAAGCCTACGGGCTTTAGTTAGATTTAAAACTTGTAGTCCCCTTGCTCATGTTTACATTCCGTATGAATTGTACCTGTATTAAACGTATTAATGAAAAAGGGTGCTTGTCGGGTCTTGTGTGTGTGAGCAAAGCCCATACCAAGGAACGAATCCTTGTTATTTTTAACATAAACATCGTTGCCCGGCAGTAGGCCTTGCCGCTCCCCTACTCCATTCGACCATACTCACGCCTTTGGCGGAGGCAGGGGCGAAGTAGGGTTAGGCCCTATGCTTGCTTCCTAGCCGCCACGGCTACAACCAAATTCCGAACCAAGAAGAAGTTCTTAGGTGGCAGGAATGAAGGGAGCACGACAGCCTTGGAATAAAACGAGGCTTCATACGTCCCAATTTTATATGGAAATGCATAACAGGGGATAAAAAAACTTATCTAAATCCGCAGCCCCCGGCAAGCCTAGCTTGCCGTGGGTGGACCTTTGTGTCTTCAGCCCCCGGCAAGCTTGGCTTGCCAGGGCAGGAGCGCCTGCTTGTTCTCTTTCTCCCACACAGCTCGGCAAAAACATTCATGTACCCTGCGAACCAAAGAGGACGGATAGGAACAGAGAGACGCAGACTCGACCTCTATGCTAGGAGTTAGTCGCAGCTCAAGCACTATCAACCCTAACCGAGGGAGAGACTCAACCTAGTATACATGCTATGACTTAAGGCGCCAGCGCTTCGTTTATTTATGCTCAGGGTCTATGCCTGGCTTTGTACAAAGGGTTACATGCCTTGTCGGCAAGGCTTGTACAAAAGCTAGCTTGCCGGGGGGCCCGACAGCCGCGCCTTATGGGTAAAAGTTACGAAGATGCTCGATGTTCCAGGAGTTTCTCACTGGAATGGCATCTTCGGTCTCCAGGCGGACTGCACCGGGCCTAGTGCTCGTGTTACCCGATAAGGGCCTTCCGACTTTGGCGTCAACCTGTTGGAATTCTTGGCTGACTGAACGCGCCGAAGAATAAGGTCACCTTCTTCAAGGCTTTGGGCATGAACCTTGCGGCTATGGTAGCGGCGCAAGGCTTGTTGGTAGCATGCTGCTCTCACAGCTGCCCGAAGACGATCTTCCTCGAGGAGCGTCGCGTCGTCTTGCCGCAATCGCTCTTGCTCAAGTTCATCATAAGCGAGCACTCGAGGTGAGCCGTATATGAGTTCCGTGGGGAGAACTGCTTCTGCCCCATATACCAGGGCAAAGGGTGTCTGGCCGGTGGCTCGATTTGGCATCGTTCTGATCGACCAAAGAACCGCCGACAACTCATTAATCCAGCGCCTTCCGCTCTTGTGCAGCCTGTCAAAAATCTTCGTCCTCAGGCCATGCAGCACTTAGCATTTCCCCTCTCCGCTTGGCCGTTGCTCCGTGGGTGTGCCATGGAAGCAAAACAGACCTTACTGTCGACGTCTCCAATGTATTGCATGAAGATATGGCTTGTGAGCTGCGTGCCGTTGTCGGTGATGACTCTGTTCGGCACACCAAAGCGGCAAACTAGCCCCTTAAAGAATTTGACGACTGACTGTGCGGTCACCTTCCTCACTACTTCCACCTCCGGCCACTTTGTAAACTTGTCGATTGCAATGTACAAGTACTCAAAGCCCCCGACGGCGCGGGGAAAAGGGCCCAGTATGTCGAGCCCCCTGACCGAGAATGGCCAGGAGAGAGGGATTGTCTGCAAGGCATGAGCTAGCTGATAAAGTTTCTTTGAATAGAACTGGCACGCTTTACACTTGGTTACTAGTGCTGTCGCATCCTGGAGGGCAGTGGGCCAGAAGAAACCTTGCCCGAAAGCCTTGCCGGCAAGGGCCCTCGACCCTATGTGGGAGACACATATGCCTCCATGTATCTCCGCCAACAGCTCTAGTCCTTCCTCCCGGGGGATGCACTTCAATTTCACACCATTTGGTCTTTTTCTGTACAGAATGTTGTCAACGAACTGGTACAGGGCAGACCGGCGGGATACTTTCTCTGCTTCTTCCTGCTCCTCGGGAAGCTCTCCTTTTTGGAGGAATCGGACGGTATGTTGCGCCCATGCTGGAGCCTGTGGCTCGACGGCAAGGACCAAAGGCACTTCCTCCGCCGTGGGAACGGTTGCCTCCACGGCAAGGGCTTGCTGCCCTGCCAGAGTCGGTTATCCCATGGCAGGCTCGGCATCCACGGCAACATCTTCGCGAGCGGCCCCAGGGAGCTCGGTGGGGAGGTACTTGCCGGGGCCTAACTTCCTCCGCTTGTTCTGCTCTGTTGATGGTTCGACGGATGGTTGAGTTAACCGAGGCACAAAAGTACCTGGTTCCACAGGTAGCTTGAGGGCAGCGCGCTTTGACAGGTAGTCGGTGATGTCATTCTCCGCTCGGGGGACATGCTTTGCCTGTATCCCGTTAAAGCGCTCCTCCAGTTTCCTCACTTAATCCACGTAAGCTTCCATCAACGGGCTTTGATAATCCTTGTTGATCTGCCTGACGACAAGCTGTGAATCACCCCTGACAATGAGCTTCTTGACCGCGACGTCTGCCATGATCCTGAGACCGGCATGAAATCCCTCATATTCAGCAGTGCTGTTCATCGACATCTCCCTGGGAAAGTGCATCTGGATCACGTACTTGAGGTGCTCTTCGGCGGGTGCGACGAGCAGCACACCAGCCCTGACGCCTTGTAGCGAAAAAGCCCCACCAAAGTACATAATCCAGTTGCGGCTTGTTTCCTTGCCGGGGAGAGTTGTCTCCTAGATTTCTACGTCGGGCGTCGGGGTCCATTCGATAATGAACTCTGCCAAGACTCTGCTCTGAATTGTCGAGGTGCTTTCAAACTTCAAACCAAAACTTGACAGCTCCAAGGCCCATTCCACAATCCTCCCCGTTGCATCTGGGTTATGCAGTATCCGTAGCAACGGGAGGCGGGTGACGACGGTGATCTCGTGCGCTTGGAAGTAATGACGCAGCTTCCTCGAGGCCATAAGGAGGTCGAAGAGCAATTTCTGCACACCAGAGTACCTCAACCTAGCCCCCTACAAGAGGGAGCTGACGAAGTAAACCGGGTGCTGCATCATCTTCTTCTTCTGCACCACTTCACCTAGTTGTGTGGGCCCTATCGCACTGGTGTCGGACCTTGCCGGGGGCCCAGCCTTGCTTGGACCAGGCCTTGCCGGGGAGAGTTCTGGTTCGCCATTTGTCAACTCTGCCGTTGCCGCTGCCTCTTCGTCGACCTCCCTCCGCGCCACCAGTGCGGCGCTAACCACTTGATTCGTTGCTGCTAGATACAGCAGCAACGGTTCCTTGTGGTTTGGGCGCAACCAACTCTTTGGTAGAGGAGAGGTATTTCTTCAAATCCTGCAGCGCTGCCTCGGCCTCCGGGGTCCACTCCATTGGGCCCGCCTTCTTCAAGATCTTGAAAATGGGAAGGGCACGCTCCGCGGACTTGGAGATGAATCTGCTCATGGCGGCAACGCTGCCAGTGAGCCGACGCACGCCATTGATCCACTTAGGTGCCTCAATCTGCTTGATGGCCTTGATCTTGTCTAGGTTCGCCTCAATCCCACGCTGCAACACAAAGAATCCGAGAAGCTTGCCGGACAGGACATCGAAGACACACTTCTCAGGGTTCAACTTGAGGTTGCTCTTGCACAAATTTGCAAACGTCTCTTCCAAATCTTGCACAAGTGTTGCCTTGTCATTGGTTTTGACCACTATGTCATCCATATAAGCTTCCATATTTCTATGCAGCTAGGGCTCAAAACCAATTCGGACTGCTCTTGCAAAGGTCGAGCCAGCACTCTTCAACCCGAAAGGCATCCGTAAAAAGCAATACGTACCACATGGGGTGATGAATGTTGTCTTCTCCTCGTCTTCTCTTGTCATGAAAATCTGGTGGTAGCCTGAGGAGGCATCAAGGAATGATAACAGGTCACACCCGGCCGTGGAGTCAACAATCTGGTCGATGCGCGGCAATAGGAAAGGATCTTTCGGATAAGCCTTATTGATATCTGTGTAATCAATACACAGCCTCCACTTCCCTTTGCCTTGCGCACCACCACCGGATTGGCCAACCACGTCCGATGGAGTACCCCTCTTACCAACCCTGCCGCCTCTAGCTTTTTGATCTCTTCCGTGATGAACTCCTGCCTCTCCTGATCTTGCTTCCTGACCTTTTGCTTGACGGGTCGCGCATGAGGACAGACAACAAGATGGTGCTCAGTCACTTCCCTGGGAACGCCAGGGATGTCGGATGCTTGCCATGCAAACACATCGACATTCGCCCACAGGAAAGTGACGAGCTCGCCTTCTATTTGTTGTCGAGGGTGGAGCTTACGGTGAAAGCCCCTCCCGTGCCATCCTCTCTGACGGACACCTTCTTGGTCTCTGGTGGTGCAACTATGGATTTCTTGCTCTTGCAGGTGGACCTCTCTGGCACGTCCTCGACGGGAGCACAACACTCCAGAGAGGTGTGCTTGCGGAGTGGGTGCGAGAGGTCTCGCCGGTCTTCTTCCCTCCCGGGACTCCAGCGGCAGGAGCAAGTGCCCTAACGGCAGCTGCTGCAACTGATTCTCGGTAGAGTTGGTCAGCGCAGATCAGCGCGTCCTTCTTGTCGGAGGGGACAGTGATGATGTTCATCGGCCCCAGCATCTTCAGTGTATTGTAGGCATAATGTGACGCTGCCATGAACTTGGCAAGTGCCGGGCGGCCGAGGATCCCGTTGTAGGGCAAGGGGATCTTGGCCACGTCGAAGACAATCCTCACTGTCCTGTAGTTCAGCTCTACACCAAACGTCACATGCAGCGTGACCTTACCCTTCGGCTAGCTTCTCCCTAGATTGACCCCTTGAAACGTACCTGTCTCTTCGAGGTTTCCATCAGGAATCTGCAGCCTTTTGACCACGATCGGCGAGATCAAGTTCAGACCGGCCCCGCCGTCAACTAGCATCTTCGTCACCTTGAGGTTGCGGATCGTTGGTGAAACCAATAAAGGCAAACACCCGACCGCAGTTGTGCGATCAGGGTGATCCTCGGTGTCAAAGATGATAGGCGTGTCGGACCACTTCAGTGGCTTCCATGCATCGAGTGATGGCTCTACCGCTGCGATCTCACGCGCCCACTGCTTGAGTTGGCAGTGAGAGGTGTGCAGCGAGGCGCCACCATCGACGCACATGGCCTCCGTAGCTTTTTGAAACTCGTGGTCGCCAGACTCATCGTCCTCGTCATGATCATCGTCTTCATGTTTCTTGTCGCGGCCCCGGGCGGACCTCTCTTGCTGGTTATCCTTGCCGCGGCGGCCTCCTTGGCCGCTACGCTTCTTGCTGGACCCTTCGGCACCATCTTGACCCTTATCCTTGCCCCGCCTCTCATATTCAGCCTTCTGCTTCTCAGCGAGCAGCTCAACTTGTCGGCAGTTCTGGAGGCCGTGGCCTTTGGTGCGGTGGATCTTGCAATACTGCTTGTCGGAGCCTCCTGGCTTGTCGGCAGGCGCCAAGGCCCGGCAAGCGGCACACCCGGCAACCTCCTTGCCGGGGTCGCTTGCCTTGGCCTTCTTGGTAGTGCCCGTGTCGTCGGATCACTCGACGGCAAGCACTGTCTTGCCCTTGCGCTTTCTGTTACGGCGTCGGCCCTTCTTTGTTGGGGCGGCGGTGCCACCGTTTGTGGAGTCGGTTTCCGCACTGGCATCTTCGCCGGGGTACTTCCTCCCCTCTTCAGCCCGAGCGCACCTGTCGGCCAGGACGTAAAGTTCGGCCACATCCTTGACCTTTTTCATCGCCAGCTCCTCACGCATCTTGCGGTTGCGCACAATCTGATGGAATGCACTAATTACGGCGGCAGGATGAACGTCTGGGATGTTGTACTGCACTCGGCTAATCCTTTGGATGTACTTGCGCAGGTTTTCTCCTTCCTTCTGGGGGATGATGTGCAAATCGCTCGCCTGGTCAGGAGCTTGATGGCCTCCAATGAAGGCGCCGACAAACTCATGACACAGATCCGACCAAGAAGAAATGGAATCCACCGGCAAGTGCATCAACCATGACATAACATTGGGCTTGGGCGCCAGCGGGAAGTAATTGGCAAGAACCTTGTCGTCGCGGGCTCCAGCGGCTTGCGTCGCAATGATGTAGATGCTGAGGAACTCCGACGGGTGAGTCTTGCCGTTGTACTTCTCGCCTACGTCGGGCTTGAATGTGCGGTGGGAGAGCCACTAGAACTACCGCAGCTCACGGCTGAAGGCCGGGCAACCCACCTCATAGGGTATGCCACCGTAGCCTCCCGGTGCTGGGTGGTCCATAGTGGGCCCTACCCGCCTATCTGACTGGCGGCGCGCGTCACGCCGGCGCTTGATCGTGGTTCGAGCGTCTTCAAGGGCTCGCTCGCAAAGAACTTGACGCTGATCGCGGTCGGTCCGTGGATCGGACGATGCTATGGAAATATTATCACAAGCGTCACCACAACGAATCGACACCCACGGTGGCTGGCCTATGGGAGGAGAGTGCACCATGGCTGCATCGCCCCCGGCCCTTCCACCGCTGGCATGCGGTGGCTCGACGGAGCGACGGCCTACGGGCCCCGCTAGTCGTGGCTCATCTTTGTTGGCGATGCCGGCGAGGTTCTGGACAGTGGCTCTCCACCCGTCGAGCCTCTCCGCAGTAGGAGGAAAGTCGAGGAGCAGCTGCGCGCACGCCGGAGCTTCTGCTGGTGTGGGCGGCGGCGAAAGCTGCGTGGACCGTGACGCGCTTCGACTTCTAACTATGTTAGAAGGAGCTCTATCACGGCCCTGCGGGTGTCTGCCATTTTCACCAGCACCTCGCTGTGCATGCTGGCCTTCCTCGTCCCGCGAAGGATGCCCGGGACTCTTCCCAGGGCGGCGCCCAGGGTCACCAGCTGGGTGGCACTGCTCATCGCGCACAACTTAGGAGGAACGCGCCGTGGGCGCCGGTGTTGGTGTCTTCGAGGCTGCCACGCCGCCATCGGGCGGCACGGCGACGCCCCTGGAGGGCCCCGCGCCGCCTGCGGGGGGCCCAACTCCGTCTCTCGAGTTTGTGGCTAGCTGCCCGTCGCCTGGCGCACGAACGACGCCCTCGCCAGGTCTGGACTGCCAGGGTGATGTGGGTGTTCGCGGGTCACGCCATGGGTTCTTTCCGCGACCGGCCCGCTACTGGCCCGCACCGGTATAGGCAGTCAGGTTCCGGATGAACTGATCGCCGTGGTTGTCTTCCTCTTGGGAGCCATGGCGACGAAGAGTTGTTCGACTAGCTGCTAAACCAGATTCTCACAACTGCACGCCCCTACGTGGTGCGCCAAAGATGTCGGTGGAAACGATACCTATGGGATCACGAGAATCCCTACTACGGTTGCGGGGCACGGGGTCATGAGAAGAGCGGGACCAGCAATCAGCACAAGCACTCGGGTCGTTTACCCACGTTCGGGCCGCAAGGATGCGTAATACCCTAGTCCTTCTTTTGTGTCTATTTGAGTGTTCTTCGAGTTCTTGAGCTAGCTACGATGAGCATAACTTGTCCAAGGGTCCAAATCCCTCTCCTGGATGCCTCATGCCTCCTTTTATAGTCAAGGGGATCGCCATAGTGGTACACAGGAGGTGGCATCGGAGTACAGTGGCTAAGCTTATCGCTTAGCCATTACGGGACAAGACTAATTTAATGCGCCCCTTAGGTGTCCCACTCACTTTACCGCCGCCTTGCCCTGCTTTGACATGCGCCCGGGCCAGCGAGGCGGTCAGCGCCATGTAGGATGGCTGGCTGCTGAGGTGGCGCGGTGGTAGGGCCTTCACGAAGATTTGCATGCCACCACATAGGCATGCGCTGAGTTGGCTTGGAAGCCTCACATCGACACGTAGGTGCCTGCCTAGCTGGTGGGCTGGCAGCTGCATGGGTGCGGCGGTGGAAACTTGGCGGGCATGGGCCTGGCTCTGGCCCCGCGGATGTCCTCGACATGGGCCTTGCTAGGGCCCCGGCAAGGGTCTTGCCGTGGCGTTGTGGTCGTCCCATGCAAGATCTTGCCGGAGGTCTTTGTGGGTTTTCTCGGCAAGGATCTTGCCGAGGTTCATCGTCTTCTAATCCTCATCTGACTTGGAGTGTTCATGATCTTCACAAAGATCTGTATGCCATCATGGAGGTGCCTCCCGAGCCTTGGTTTCAGCATGGTCGTCGGAAACCTTGGGCTCGAGGGTGACGCGCTCCGTTGGGGTTGGGCAAGCTGCCCCGGCAAGGTCCTTGTCGGGGCTGTGGAGGCCGCCCGGCAAGGGTCTCGCCAGGGGAACCCACCGCGCCCTCTTGCTCTTTGTGTCTCTGTGTAGGCGTTGCTTTGACCATCTTGTGACCTCGGCCTCCTTCCCTTGCCTTGCCAAGTGTGGCCTTGGGCATGGCTCTGACTGCCCGTGCACTGGTAGAGGGGTGCAAAGTAGAACCCCTACTTCTGTACACCGACAATTCCACATCAAAAATTCTGTTTTTATCATTTACCTACTCGAGTATGAGCAGGAATTAAGCTTGGGGATGCTTGATACGTCTCCAACGTATCTCTAATTTGTGATTGTTCCATACTATTATATTATCTGTTTTGGATGTTTTATATGCATTTATATGCTATTTTATATGATTTTGGGGACTAACCTATTAACGTAGAGCCTAGTGCCAATTTTTGTTTTTTCCTTGTTTTTGAGTTTTACAGAAAAGGAATACTAAACGGAGTCCAAATGACCTGAAAATTTACAGAGGTTATTTTTTGACCAGAAGAAGCCCACGGAGCATCGGAGATGGACCAGAAGAGTCCTGAGGCCACCACAAGGGTGGAGTGCGCGCCCCCTACCTTGTGTCTGCCTCATGGACCACCCTGACTTGTTCTTGACGCCAACACCTCTTATATATCCCCAAACTTTCAGAACAGAACCCAGATCGGGAGTTCCGCCGCTACAAGCCTCTGTAGCTACCAAAAACCAATTGGGACCCTGTTCCGGCACCGACGCTCTCCATCACTACAAAAAAATACACTTCCGTGATGATACATATTTGTCACAGTAGGTCGCGTTTTTTGTCATGCATGTACATCCATGACGATTTTATGACATAATCAAGATAGTCATACCTGTGCTGTTGTAGAAGTGTTCCATGACATTACCAAAATTATCATCACGGAAGTGTCCACTTCCATGACGATAAATTGCGCGTCACGGAAGTGCTTTCGTCAAGGGTAACCGATACGTGGCATCCACCGTAACGGAACACCGTTAAGCTATCGGGTCGGGTTTTGGATCCGATAACCCGTTAACATCCCCGACCAATGGGGATTTTCCACGTGTAAAATCATCATTGGCTGGAGGAAACACGTGTCGGCTCATCGTTGGGACAGATGTCATCCACTCATTGGACAAAAGGCACCTATGATACGTCTACACGTGGCACGGCCCAATAGAGGCCCATTCCTGTGAAAAGGCTTGCCCGTTTGACTTGGTCAAAAGGTGGCGGGCCGGCCCATGGAAAGCCTGTTAACGACCTATTCGTATAGAGCCCATTTACATCTCGCTAACATAAGGCCCGTTACGCCCTATCCGAATTAGGCCCAGTAGCATCATCTGGGCATGCAATATGATTCCAGCCCGTTTTCATTTCTGGCCCATGACATCTTTCGGCCCATATGAGGCCCTATATAACTCTTGGCCTATTAACGGCTCGTGGTGAAACTAGCCCGTAATGAACAGTGTATCACTTTAGACCCATTAACGGCCCGTGGTGAAACTTGCCCGTAATGAATAGTGTATCACTTTATACCCATTAACGACCCGTTATTCCGTTGGGCCCTTTCCAGCACATGTTATCTTTCGGCCTTCTCAGAGCCTATTTATTCTTGGGCTCATTTCCAGCATTCGTTTCCTTACGGCCCGTTACTGTCATTTTCTGCTTGTGGGCCAAATTCAGCCCGTGGTTACAGTCGGCCCGTTTGTGGTCCGTTAATACATTGGGCCGTTTTCATAGCGTCATCAAATACAGCCTATTAACGATGGCCCATTATGGTCGGCCCATGAACGGATGATTGCAACTCTACCCCATTTACGACCAAATGCGGCCTATCATTGGCCCATGTTTGGCCAATCGATCATGCGGCCTGTAGAAGGCCCATTGATGATACGGCCCGTAGAAGGACCATTGTTTCTATGGCCCGTAGAAGGCCCATTGTTTCTACGGACCGTAGAAGGCCCACTGTTTCTACGGCCCGTAGGAGGCCTAGTGTCACTACAGTTAATATTAGCCCATGGTTATTGTGGCCTAGTTTTAAAAATAGGTTATTGCAGCCACTAGCAAACCGCGGAAAAAGAACTGCACTGATTACAAGCAAACAAATAAACAAGACAACAAGGAAATAAATAAGCAAGCAACTTATGCTAGCACGGCTATTACACATATTACATCCACCGGGCATCAAAGTTCGCCACCAGTGCAAATATAGGGAGCAAAGCAGCATATAAACGCCGCAGCAAAACAAGTCCAGAACTAAAACCACTTCAGAAGAGTTCAAGAAACAATATCCTGGGTACCCATAATTCTGGCAAGATGCTTAGCAAGCTTATTAACTTTCTCTTGTTTGGCCCTTAAATCCTCCAGCGCTTGCTGTTGCACAAGAAAGTACACATCGTAATTCTGCAGGGACTTCCTCAGTCCTTCGGCTTCTTGCCGCAGCACAGCTGACTGATGCCTTTCAGCTTGTAGCTGAGACTAAAGAAGCCGAAGTGATTCAGGCAGCGAGTTCGAAGAGCTTGTGCCAGCGGTACTGGCCAGTAACTCGAACATTACATCAACGCAGGATTGTGGGGGTTTTCTCACTGTCTACAAGATCGTTTTTATCACCTTTCTTGGAGACCAACAGGGTTGTCTCACTATCTTGAACCTTATCTGCATTACTTTCTCTACCATTGCATAGTGGGGTGCTCTTCTCCAATATTTTGTTTGCATACTACAAGAGAAACAAGCAGACACATCACAGGTTTAGCTTGTAGTATACGAAACTCATTTTGGTAAACCGGTTCAGTAGTAAGGTGGACAGGATAACAGCATGAAACAAACATATATCTATGTACTATGGTCACTGTACTGTTCATATCATTCTAGTTTATGTTTCCTAATCAAGATAGAGACACAGTTCAACTCATATATTTTTAAGACACAACAGCATAGACATAATATAAGTGTGAGAAACTACACATCATTGGCAGCACTTGTAATGTGTATCACATGAGAACATAACTGTTTATACAACTTAAACTGAAATCAACATAGAGCAAGAAGTTAGAACATCAATCCAGTTAAATTAATAGGTTTAAAACATACCTGTTGTGCCATTGGAGTTTCAATTTGATCCTTCAAATTCAGAAGTGTTGGTATGAGTAAATACAGTGATGCAACAGTAAAGGAGTATGGACCATAGCTACGGAATCTGACCTGAGAACAGTTGCTCTTCTGCTTTAAACGTGGAGTTTGGGTTAGCTGTGGTGGTCTTCGTGCTTTGGGCACTGCAGTAGCTTTACAAACTGCTCGTGTGGGGGTACTCTGTGGTGGACATGGTGCTTTGTCAACTATAAGTGGGTTACTATCCGCTGGGGTTGCGGTTAGATGGGTTGTAGCTGGTTCTCTACCCAATGGTGTAAGTGTGCAATCTGGAAGAGTCTCGATTATGTGTGGTGGGGCTAGTTTGTGGGCCAGTACAACCATGGTTCTATCTGCATCGACGGGTAGCATTGTCTTTTGTGAAGAACGGGTTTTTGCTCCCTTAGATACTGCCATCACCCCCTCCAATTCAAATGGCTGATAAACAAGAAAAGAAATTGAACGTACAGACATTGTATGATAGACAGATGTGGTAATTCACATATATGTTGTCCAACCAAACAGGACAGCATGACACAGTTTCACATATATGGTGCCTAACTAAACAGGATAGCATGACACAGTTTCAAATATATGATGGATAACTTAACAGGATATAATGGCATAATTCAACATATGATGAGTACCTAAACAGGATGACATGACAAAACTATATGATGTGTTTCTAAAATAGGTTGGGATGAAATAATTCACATACATGTTGTCTAAGTATACAAGATGGCATGATATAATTGACATAATTGATTCATATACTATGCAGCTGGCACTCGCATGTATGATCTCTAAACTAAGCAGATAGAATTCAATATTGTGCATATGATGTCTAAAGTAGGCAATGCAAGACAACATATGCATCATATGAGAAATATAAACATTGCAACTTAGAGCATACACCTCAGGTGGGATATAGGATTGGTCATCCATCTCTGAATCCTCCTCTAAGGAGCTCCCTGTAACCATCGAGATATATGCTTGCTCTGAAGACCTTGTTTTCACTCCAGATTTTTCCATAACCGGCTCAAATGGCTGATACACATGAAGAGTAGTTCAATATACACAGATTGTCGACAAATGGAATACGTAATGAAAAAAAAGATGGCATGAGATAATTCACATATATGAAGCCTGGCTCCATGGCAGTGCATAATTCACATATATGATAACTGGCTGAAAAACATGGCATTGCATAATTCACATATCTGATATAGAAAGCAAACAGGAGGCATTCACACAAAGCATGTCTAATCTAAGCAGATGGCATGGCAATGCAAGACACCATATGCATGATATGAGCAATATAACCCAACCAAGTTAGAGCATGCACCTCAGGGGGGGGATACGACTGGTCATCTCTCTCTGAATCCTCCTCTGAGGAGCTATCTGTAACCAGCAAGAAATCTGCATCGACAGGTAGCACTGACTGCTCAGAAGACCTTGTTTTCACTCCAGATTTTCCCATGACCGACTCAAATGGCTGATGCACAGGAAGAGTAGATGAATGTATAAACATTGTTGACAAGTGGAATACATTATGGAAAAAAATATGGCACGATACAATTCACATATATGATGACTGGCTAAACAGGATGGCATTGCATGATTCACGTACATGATGCCTGGCTAAAGAAGATGGCATTGCATAATTCCCATATACTCCCTCCGTTCCTAAATATTTGTCTTTTTAGAGATTTCAAATGGACTACCACATACGGATGTATATAGACATATTTTAGAGTGTAGATTCACTCATTTTGTTCCGTATGTAGTCACTTGTTGAAATCTCTAAAAAGACAAATATTTAGAATGGTTGGAGTATGATATAGAAACCGAACAGGTGGCATTCACACAAAGCAAATCTAAACTAAGCTGATGACATATAAGATGTATAATGTAAGCAATGCAAGGCGCCATATGCATGATATGACCAACATCAGCATGCCAGGTTAGAGCAAACAACTCAGGTGGTAAACAGGCATGGTCGGCTCCTTCTGAATCTGCATCTGAACAGTTATCCTCCTCTGGAATACAATCTAGAAATGCAGGAGAGGGGGGGTCACTTCGCCCACCATGGAGCGGCGTCTTCATGACATTATATTCGCATGCAACAGTCTTCTCTTTTTCTCTACATGTTCAGTACGATTGTGTACAATATCTAACATGCATAATAAAAAAATATTTAGATTTTGTAAGGCCTAAGGGGTGCATGCAAAAATCAAGACTGATGGTAGCAAACGAGTGGATGGATCCAAAACTAATGATAGCAGGTAGATTATAGCTTCAGTTTAAAAAGATAGACAATGGATCATCTATTGTTTGTTGCCCACCCAACATGAACCACATAGAAGACCCTAGATGAACCAGATAGTAGACAGATACTATTCGTTGCTGGCTCGATATGAAACCCATGGGAAATTCAAAACTCAAGATTGAACGATAAAGTAGCAGGTAATAATAACCGATGTATAAGGTAAGCAAACACGAAAGACTACGACCTCTCTTCCGGAGCTATGTAGTCCTCAGGTTCATCTGCTCAGTCGATGATGGTAATGCAGTTGGCGTGGCTGCCAGCAACGGGGAAGATGATCTGAGGCGGCGAAAGAAAGTCTGCAGGGGGATCTCTGCTGCAGTGAACGCTTCTGTCGATGGTGCACCTTAGGTGGGGTGGATGACGGCACGGTAGGAGCAGGACATAACACACATAGTTTTCTTTGACGCCTATCTAAAAATGAAGTAAATCTGTGAGGGCTCCTTAGAATTGGAGGATTCGATAAACGCATGGACAGGAAAAACACAGGAATAGGATAGGAATGCACGTGAAAAACAGAGCATTTGGAAACATAGGATTTCAGTCAACCTGGGTGTTTGGCTCACATGAATTGGAAGAACAGAGGAATGGAGAAACAAAGTGATCCGACGAGTGTACAACCTCTTTGGCATAGCCTTGTGGACCTCAGCATCATTGGGTTGGACATGGAGGATGGTGATGATGCTGGTGTGACTGTCGGAGGCGGGGAAGAAGATCCGAGGCCTCTGGAAACGGCGCCGAGGGTACTGCTCCGCTGTGATGGACGGTTCTGTCGTTGGAGCAGCTCCGCTAAGGTGTACGGTGACGAGGCTGAAGCATGACAAGACAGACAACCTTAATCTAAAGTGGGACCCTAATATCATCTGCAATAGATGATGTAAAATACATCACCAAAAAGTGCTAGATGTAAAACGCATCAGCCGTGCCACGACCGCTCCGACAGATGTTGTAAGTACTGTTCACTCTAAACTTAACTGAAGAAAATGAACTTCATAGTCGAAACTGAATTTTACTGTCGAAACTGATTGAACTAGTAACAGAGCATTGCAATAGATGTTTAGGGCGTTCGAGCACTAGTAATAGAGAAGCAGTGATCTAAATCAGCAGACGCTCGAGCAGGGAACGCACTAGCAGAGAGCAAGTCGTGCAGTAGCACTGCGAGCGAGTGGTAAAGCAACAACTCCTGTAGCTACCGGAGGTCGTGCAGAAGCAGCAGCAGCAGCGCAAGCGAGAGCAAGAGTAGAGCAGCAACACGAACGAAAGAAGGAGCAGTGCAGCAGCGCGACCGACAGCAAGAACAGAGCCGTGGCGCGAGCGAGAGACGGAGCAGCTGCAGCTAGTGCCGTTGTGGAAGTCGCCACCGAGGAAGCAACGACATGGGGGAGAGACGCCGTGGATGATGTGGCCGGCGACGGCACCGTCGATGGAGACACGCCATGTCTGCCCGGTATCGAGCACCGGCAGCCCCGTGAGATCGAGTAAAAGATAAAATGCAGCGGTGAGTGCAGAACCTCCTTGGTGGCGCCGAGTTGGCCTCGGCTTCATCGGAGGAATTGGTGAGGGTGCTGCGGTTCCGGTGGGGCAGGTCAAGACGGCAATGTGGGGATTGAGGTGGCTCGATAGACGAGGCAAACATTGGGGCTGCTCCTTGGAGGTGGAGGATGGGGCGGCTGATCCGGCGGGATGACGAGATCGACAACGGATCCTCATCTGGTGCGGTGGATGAGGGATGGCGAGCTGTTGCGGTGGACGACGTAGGAGGGGAAGAGTCTCCGGCTGGGCGGTGGTCAGGAGGCCGAGGAGGAGCGTGGGGTTTCGCGGGTTTTGGCAGCCTCAGTGTATGAATGGGGGGCAAAGGGGGAGGGGGAGACAAGCTTAGGGACACGATTGTCCGAAATGTAGGGTAAGTTACCAGCGTACCCCCACCAGTTTTGACACCGAGACGTGGAGCTTCATTTCGGGCTGAGAGGTAGAAGGGGGATTTCGCGTGTCTGGGCTGCGGGAGCGATTTCGGATGAGGAGGGAGTTCTCGCGTGCGTCCAAATTTCGGGATAACAAGGCGCGGTGCGGATTGAAGAAGCGGGAGTTTCAAAGCAGGTGAGACAAAAGATACTCAAGCTTGAAAATTTCAGGATAGAAAGGTGCGGATTCCTTGTTCGGCAGAACAAACTTAACGTGTAAAAAAACAATTCATACAAGACACAAGATAGTCATGTCCCCTTTTACTATATTGCTATAGATGCCATTGAAAAAACTACAAGAAAAATGTAAAAAAATCGGGAAAACAAGATTACCCTGCACAGTACCAAATCGATTCGCACTTCCCTCAACAACAACAAAAAACAAATCAATTCCCACCAAATAAAGAGTAATGTCCCTTTTTATATGATTACAGATGCCATGATCTCGAATTTCAATTTTTGAATCCACGTTATGTTGAATTCGAATATATCATTAGGCGACCTTGCGGTTTATAATTGATGTAGTCGTACATTTTGATCTTCCATCATATATGAACATTTTACCCCACCATATGAACATATATATTGTTGTCTACCATATGGACTAAATTTGAATCAATTTTCCTTATTTGAATACGATTGTTGTCAAGTTATACAATAATTTAAATTATCTTGATAACAAAAAACATGCATATAGCAGTAATCATATTTCACTATGAACTACATGTACCATACGCTCTCCAATTCAAATATTTGCATCCATTTTATGTTGAATTCAAATCATAGTGCATTATTGGTCTAGGTAGCGAGATGTTCGGGATAATCTAAACACTGTTTTCATACGTATAATTTTTGGCTGAATTGGGACAAGTTTTGGTATAAGCCTCTTGCAAACCGGAGATTCTCTCAACAAGCCACATGGTTCCGAGAGGGAACGTGTCACCTTTGTGTGCGAAACGATATACGCTGCCTCCCCCCTGATTTTATTTACAGAGGCAACATAGAACTATATGAGTGCAGTGTTAAATTTTGGAATTTCGGGTTCATTTGGCCTTTTTATACATTAATTGAGTTTCTGGACTTTTAATGTGCATAATCTAAATATGAATTGCATGCACATGCTCCCGTGCACCAAAGTGGGTTGAAAAATCACATGTGTGTACTTGGTTGAATTTCTAGGTCCCATGGAAGAAATGAGAATGAAATTCAAATATCTAGGCGTCATGACTCGGCTGAGAACATCGATAAACTTAGATTTTAAATTCATGTAAATCCAAAACTCGCCTGAAAATCATGAAACTTGGCATGGTGTCATGTCATGGCATTAACATGTTGTGGTAAAAAATTGGGCCGATTTGGAAGCTCATGGTTCTAAGAGGGAATGTGCCACCTTTGAGTGTGAAACGATAAATGCTGCCCCCCCCTTGAGTTTCTTAACAAAGGCAACATGGAACTACATTTGTGCCCTGTTAAATTTTGGAATTATTCCGGGTTCATTTGTCCTTTTTTATACATTAATTGAGTTTCTGGTCATTTAATGTGCATAAATCAAATTTGAACTACAAGCACATGCTCTGGTGCACCAAAGTTGGTTGAAAAATCACATTTGTGTCCTCGGGTGAATTTCTAGGTCCCATGCAAGAAATGAGAATAAAATTAAAACATCTGGGCATCGTGGCTCGGCCGAGAACATCGAGAAACTTGGTTTTAAAATTCTTGTAAATCCAAAACACGTCTGAAAATCATGAAACTTGGCATGGATGTCATGTCATGGTACTACCATGTTGTGGTAAAAAAATTGGCCGAATAGGAACAGGTTTTGGTATAAGCTTCTTGCAAACCGAAGCTTCTCTCAGGAAGGCTCGTGGTTCTGAGAGGGAACGTGCCACCTTTGAGTGCGAAACGATATATGTTGTCCCCCTTGAGTTTATTTACAAAGGCAACATAGAACTACATGAGTACCCTATCAAATTTTGGAATTATTCCGGCTTCGTTTGGCCTTATTTACACATTAATTGAGTTTTTGGTCATTTAATGTGCATAATTTAAAGTTGAACTACAAGCACATGCTCCCGTGCACCAAAGTTGGTTGACAAAATCACATTTGTGTCCTCGGGTGAATTTCTACTCCCTCCTTCCATCTATATAGGTCCTAATGCGTTTTTCGAGGCTAACTTTGACCAAACATTAGAGCAATAGTATATGACATGCAACTTACACAAAGCATACCTTCAAATTTGTATGTCAAAGGAGCTTCCAATAATATAATTTTCATAGTATACATCTCATGTGCTATTAATCTTGTCAATAGTCAAAGGCTGTCTTGAAAAACACATTAGGCCCTATATAGATGGAAGGAGGGAGTAGGTCCCATGCAAAAAATGAGAATAAAATTCAAACATCTGGGCATCGTGGCTCGGTCGAGAACATTGAGAAACTTGGTTTTAAAATCATGAAACTTGGCATGGTGTCATGTCATGGTAGTACCATGCCATGGTAAAAAAAGTTGGCCGAATAGGAACAAATTTTGGTATAAGCTTCTTGCAAATCGGAGCTTCTCTCAAGAAGGCTCGTGGTTCTGGGAGGGAACATGTCACCTTTGTGTGCATAATTCAAATTTGAAATACAAGCACATGTTCCATTGCACCAAAGTTGGTTGAAAAATCACATGTGTGTCCTCGGGTAAATTTCTAGATTCCATGCAAGAAATGGGAATGAAATTCAAAATTCTGGGCGTCGTGGCTGGGTTGGAAACATTGAGAAACTTAGTTTTTTAATTCCTGTAAATCCAAAAGACGCATGAAAATAATGAAACTTGGCTTGGTGCCATGACATGGCACCAACATGCTGTGGTAAATTTGCAGTCCGATTTGCAAAAGCGCACACATTAACAATCAACAAAGTCATTTTGGAACAAGTGCTGTCACGTTACAATCGGAAACACAAGTATTGTTGAAACCATGGTCGTTCTACTTACTAGTACCATTTACGTGCCGCCACACGTCCCCATTTTTTATTATCTAGGAGGCGACGTGCAGGGTAGCTATTTGAGTACGAGAGGCATGCGATCAGACCCCTGCGCGTGCTTATCGGGAGGAGAGCCCTTTGACCTCCATCTGCCGTCCACCTCTCTCCCAACGTCTCCATTAATGGCGCCCGAGACTCTGTTTAATGGCGTGGCTATGTCTCACTCGATTGAGATTTAAGAGAGAAAAAAGAAAATCTAAAAGCATGGATCTTGATGTAAGATCCGACGGACCTATATAGCATCTACTACGACTTATAGCAACACTAATGAATATATAAGGACGATTAATTTTTTTGATGAAAGAAGGGCTTGCCCCTTCCGATTTTCATTACTGAAAACCACCACAATTCACAAGAAGTTCAACACAACTCCAGCCTAACACGAAGGACTAAAAGCTACCAGATTGAAATCGCAACATCCCAAGAGGCCAACAAAGGCCAAACATTCGCGCTAGAACCCAACATTTCACAACCAACGACACAATCGACATCCTAAACCGATTATTACATCAAAAGAAACCAGGAAACTGAAGGAAGCCCAACAACAACTAGAAGAACAGCAACGCCAGGGTCGCCACAGCAAGAGTTTTCTTCATTCCAGCCTCGCAACATTGATCTTCCACAGAAAGATAAGGACGATTAATTGTCTTACACAATTAGAAAGATAATTAAAAAAGCCACATGCGGATACGCCCGAAACACACAAGGGCAAAAGAAGAAGGAAGACAAGGATCTGGCTCGCTGATCTCTACTTTCTTAATGTGTTGCTGCAGGCCGCAGGAACTAGTCTCCGCGGCGAGCGGTGATGAGCTCTTTCGTGTCCTCAAGACGCTGCTTGAGAACATCCACGGATTCCTCCACCAGCCTTTGGTGCTCGTTGCGGAGCATGTCATTCTCGTCCATAAGTTTCTTGACGATGACGCCGGTCCTCTTCAACAAGGCACTACTCTCCTCCTGCTGGTCCGCACTTCGGACGATCTTCTCCCTCAGCAGGTCACGCTCGGCCCGGAGCCTCTCATTGCCCTCCCTTAGTTGCCGGATGACGCCGGTAGCCTATTCAAACGAGGCTTTCATGTCGTCCTGCAACCTTGCCCATCCGGAGATCTGATCCATCTGGCTATGGACGATCGCATGCATGCGCCTGTAACAGTCGTCGCCTGCCCGCGAGAAATTTTTCCAGGCCGCCGCAGTGCGGCGGGACATCTCTGCTGCATTCGTGGCACGGCGGGACATCTCTGCTGCTTCAGCGGTGCGGCCGGACCAGTCTGCTGCATCGACGGTGCGGCGGGACCTCCATGCTGCTTCAGCGGCGCGGCAGTACCTCTGTGCTGCTACTTCCGCGCGGCGGGACATGTTTGCTGCTCTCGCAGCGAGGCGGGACATCTCTCGTGCTTCCGCTTCCATGCTCGCCTCTCCCTGGTGGCAATTTCTCGACCCAGAACTCACGCTGGCCATGGCAGACGCAAGGGAAGGATGCTGAATGACTTGTTTGTTTTTGTGGATGAGGAGTTGAGGAGGAATGTGTAGTCATCTTGGCATACTAGTATTTATAACTGAGTACTAATACAATCCTAAGTGGGAAACTGTTTAGGTTGTGATCGGTGTGAACAGGTTTGCAATTCAATATAGCGTATTACTAATACGCTACTAAGTGGGAAACCGTTTAGGTTGTGATCGGTGTGAACAGGTTTGCAATTCAATATAGCGTGGAGTAATTTGGAATGTGACGAGAGCAAGCTCAAAATTTATTGACGGTTCTAGGGCTTATCTCTACTCCCTCCTTTCCGGTTTTATAGGGCTTATCTCAAAATTTTAGTTTTTCCATTTTATAAGGCTCAATTTGGTTGTTCCCCAACACATGTTCAGATTCCAAGGTGCATTAAATCATTGCATCCAAGTATTAAGAGAAAAATGACCAATGCATGTACTTTATGCATGCATGCATTGCAATTAATGCATTGATAAACATAATTTTTTGAGAAAAACAAGAGCATTAATTAGGTGCTTTTGCAAACTACAAAAAATATTCCACCACAGATGGTGAGATTTTTGAATTAAGCCCTATAAACCGGAAAGGAGGGAGTACTGCTGTGTACGTGCAATAACTGGCACCGTCGTATACATATCTTACGGGTAATGGGGCGTTCGACAGGAATAGCCACGTGGCGAGCTCTAGGCTAGTCTTTTTTTCAGACGCATTAAACCTATCTCTCGGGACTTCTCGCACGCACCATCGTGCCACCCACAAAAACTTGTACTCTGAGTTTAGTACTCCCTCCGTCCGAAAATACTTGTCAGCAAAATGAATAAAATGGGATGTATCTAGACGTATTTTAGTTTGAGATACATATCTTTTTATCCATTTTGATGACAAGTATTTTCGGACGGAGGGAGTACATTATACAGGAAGAGAAGAGGTGCACACACGCACTCGTCCTCTCACACACGCGTCTGTTTTTTCTCAAAATGGAGGATGATGACCCCCGACCTCTGCATCTGGGAGTCACACACGCATCTGTAGCTACGAATTGTAGTGTTCTCAACCATCCGATTGGCTCTATCATGGAGGGAGTGCTTGTCATCAAAATGGATAAAAAGGGATGTATCTAGAACTAAAATACGTCTACATACATCTCCTTTTATCCATTTTGATGACAAGTAGTACTTCTTACCCAAAGGAACTTTATATCCAACAGACACAAAGGTAATCCCTATATTAGCATATTACTAAGATAAACAGAAGGCAGTGTAGAAACATTTAGGACGTGAGCTTGTCAATCTGAATGTGGAAGGACACAAGCTTAGCCCCGGCCAGTAGCTTGGGCGGAACTGTCAAGAAGGTCAGCTCCTGCACGTCTACGTCGCCAGGATCCTTGCTGCTTGTCACCCCCATTTCCACCTTGACGGTGTCGGTCGTGCCTTTAGGCTCCCCCGGTGGGCCGTTCGCCCACTGCTTAGCCACATAGTGCGGCAGTGGGGACGCCCCCTCTCTGATGCAGACGATCGACATGGCGATAGGCGCGCCGATGTCGAGCACGCCGCCGACCAAGAAAAACGTGCGGCGGTCCTCCTCCGCGAACAGCAAGAGCCGTGGCTCCGACAGTGGCACTTGCAGCTGGAGCACCTTGCCGTACTGGATCCTGTGCACGGGCATGGGATGCACGGTGCTGATGTGGTGGTAGAGCGCCGGTGGCGGGCCTTCGTAGCCACAGACGGGCATGGGGCATTTGCAGGGCGCGAGCGGACACATGCTCTGGTGATCGGCGAGCTTGTGGTAAGTGACGTAGAGCTCACAGCCTTCGTGCGGGCACTCCACCCTCACCGACGGAAGGACGGAGTCCACCGCCGTGTTCCGCACGTCGAAGCCATCGCCGCGCTCGCACTTCTAGCACTGTCGCTGGTTCCCGGGGCGCTCGGCGCGGCAGTCCGCGCAGGCCAGGTGCCCTCCCTTGCACTGCAGAAATCAATCGAACATCACATCAATCAAGAAACCTGCACCTTGCTCAGTCAGCCAAACGGACAAGGTGTATTCGAACCTCATACACTGGAGGCGTCAAGGGACGGAGGCACAAGGGGCAGTGGAGCACGGTGAGGTCCATCGAGACCTTAGAGAGCTCCATCGTCGAGTCCTGTTCGGTCACCATGATCTCGCCCTCCTCGTGCACAACCATCTCTCGACTTGGGCCGGGGTATTACAAAGCTTTACCGTCACATATTTTATACTACTTCAAGGTGCCTTAAATCAACACATGCAAGTATCAAAAGGAGAGTCACGACATGCATGCATGCGTTGTAATTAATGCATCGGTAAACGCAAATTATTGAAATATATCGAGTGTAGTGCTTTGATGTGTCGCGTCAACTCGTACATCAACAAGAAGTTTGATTATCCTCTCCCTCGCGGACTTAATTGCACCTGCCTCTGGCTATATGACAGGTTGGCCACACACCTGTCGGGCCCACCTATCATACACGCAAAGGCAGGAGCGTCCCTCCCTCGCCCATGAGCGTGGTGGCTGGCAAGACTAGGAGAAGCTTTTGCTACACGCTCTCCCTCCTGTACGCGGTGGACATGCAGCAGTTCAATCGGTGTCAGATGGCCAGAAGCGTACTGTAGTACTCCTCCAGTGTAGTAGTACTCCATCATTGTTCGACTTCCCGAAGAGGCGAAGAGCCAAGCGCAGCCCGGACGCTCGTGTGGCAGTTTCATGTGTAGAGTAGTCTAGGATAGCGTGTACCGTGCCTGTAAGCTTAAAATCGTTCGGGTCGGCTCCAAGCTATGTGGCTGTCTCGAAGTTTAAAAAAAATATTAAAATAGTCTTCTGGCCCTACCTGTCACCCTGGTGATTGTAGTTTGCACGCTGATCTGGTCAAGACAGGAATATATATTTTAATTTCTTTTTTTGTCGAGAAGGGGGGACTCCCCGGCCTCTACATCAGAATGATGCATACAGCCACATATATTTTAATTTGTGGTGGCTAAATGTTAGAGGTTGCAGCAAATATATTGTACACTGTGGGTCTTTCAGCCAAGTTTAGAGGCAAGCATGTGGGGCTAGTGCTATGATGTGTCGCGTTAACTCGTACAACGAGGAGAAGCTTGCTTTTACTACACGCCTTCTCCCTCGCCCATGGGCACAGTTGCTCGCAAACGAGGACATGCTTTTGCTTAGTAGTACTTCTACAACAAGCTATCCGTCCCGCTCGCGGTGGACGGACATGCAGCAGTGGATTCAACAATGTAGAAGCAGTAGTAGTAACATCATTGTTTGTCTTCTCGAAGAGGCGAAGAGCCAAGCGCAAACTGAACGTTGCAGTTGCGAACATTGGAGCACACATATAGCTAGGCTCTTGCATGAGAAAAAATTGCTATGTGAGCCCACTATTGTACTAGTACGTGCAACTATTTGGTAGTATAGCCCTGTAAACCAGAAAGGAGTATTTGCCCTTCTAGAGATTTCAACAAGTGACTAGACTACACCGAGACGGAGTACATATGGAGCAAAATGAGTGAATCTGCACCGTAAATAAATACGTACTAGTTCTATCGTTTTCCTCTCCGAGGTGCACAATATTGAGTATACTGACTAGTCTCTTTTTGACACGCGTTTACGTTTTTTGACACAGTACAGACGCAAGCGCTCATATACACGCGCATACACTCACCCCTATGAACGCACACACGCACGGCACTATCATTTTGAAATTACGAAGTCACCATAGGCACCTCGTCGTCGACGGGTCCATAGGTGCTTGAATGCCAAGGAGGGAGAGGGTAGCGGTTCCCGAGACGTTGAACGGTCAATGATGCATCCTCAATTACATGCAGAGGGAATTAATTGGAGAAGCAGAATAGAGCCAACATGATGTGAATGCAACAAAGTTTGGACTCTCATATAATAAAGGCGCCCCACCACTCCAATCCATCTACTCCCAAGTCTCTGCGCAACACTGCTCACTCCAATCCAAGACCAAGTGACCAGAAGCCACAACCACCTATGGAGGAGATGGACGCGAGCGGCAGTCGGCTGTGCCAAATCATCCAAGGCGCCGGCGTGCGGCCCCGCACCGCGTAGCGTTTCCAGACGGTGCTGGCGACCGCAGACATCGTAGCCCTCGTCGACGCCGGCTTCGCCTCTCGCATGGACGACATGATGGTCAACTCCATCTGCAAGTTCACCACCATCAAGAAGCGTGCAGACGACCTTGCCGCACTGCTCCAGCCCGCGTGCCTAGGCTCCTCATTGCCTGCCATCCTCATCGGCCTCCATGGTAACGAACTCTTTCAAGCCCTGGTGGCCCTGCAGGTGCCGGAGGTCGCGACGAAGAATTTGCACCTCGAGGCCGCGCTCGCCGCGTAGCGCCTCGCCATGCAAGAAACTGTTGACCTACACATCCACGTCTACGAGGAAATTGTCTACATAGGCCACTACAAGGCAAGCGAGGACAGAAAGACGTTGGCCTTCTTCCAGCGGCTGGAATCTTTGGATGCCATTGTTCAGAAGCACGTCGACCTGGCCACGAAAGCCGCTGCTACTTAGGCGCCGTTCGGTGGGCCGGCACCTTGAGTCGATGAGGTGGACGTCGTCGATGGATGCATCTCTTCTTCTTGCCTCCTGTAACTAGCACTGCATTGCCTCGTGTCCTTAATCTTTTATTAGTATAGTACTCCCTCCATTCCCAAATATAAGTCTTTCTAAAGATTCCAGCAAGTGACTACTACATACGAAGCAAAATGAGTGAATCTACACTCTAAACTATGTCTACATACATCTGTATGTTGTATTCCATTTGAAATAGTATCTAAAAAGGCTTATATTTATGAACGGAGGGAGTATATGGCATTTTTATTCCAGTCATAACGTTTTCACTGTGAGGTGGGGCCGCAGTTGAGCAAACCCACCCCGCCCACCGGGCGTCGGCCGAGTTTAGAATTAGAAGAGAGAAACGAGGGAGGAGAGCTAGCTGTAGCACAGACGCTGTTGATGGGACTCGTTGTTATAGAATAGGAGTATTGAGCACTCATGCCTCTTTTTTGTGTGGGAAAAATTAGTTGTATGTCTAGTACCACTAGTTGGGTGCGTGCGACCTATAGCTGTCGTCACTTTAGGTCTCCTTTTCGAACCGCCGCTACGCTTCACAGTACATATTTTTTCACGCATTTATCCTCCTATAAGTACTCCTAGGCTATTTCCACGTGCTCCCATTCGCTGACATGTGGGACATAGAGCATCTGGGTCGTAGTGCATGCACGGCTTGGAGCATATGCTGGGGTACTTTACATTTTAGACCTCACGAATTACATGCAAACCCCCCGTAGAAGAATAAATAAATGAATTAATTACTACATGAAACCGGATTATTTTCGTGGAAACCGGAGCATGTTCATTAAATTTTGGACATAACATGTTTATAAAAAATGACCGGACCTAAACCAGTCTAAGGGCCTCTTTGATTTTTCCTGCAAAAAAAGGGCCTCTTTAATTCACAGGATACAGAAAACAAAGGAATGGGGTAAGTATGATGGCGATCAACCGAGACAAGGAGAACTCTAACTCAGTTAGAGGTTAGAGTTAGATTCTAACCCTGAACTAACTCTAAACCAAAGAGGTGTATGGATGGCAGGGTTAGATTGACAATAAATGCTCTATCTCAATCATTTGACTACTTAGGACCCTATTTCCTGCCAGATTTGGAGGGTGCTTGGATATGTTTTAGTTCCATGACTAAAAGTAGTGGGACTAAAACTTGCTAGCCTCACCCATGCTTGGATCCAAATACTAAAGAGACTAAAATCAAGTTAATGAGCATTTATTATCCTCCAAACCCTCCAATCCAAAACTCACCTGTATTAAAGGAGAGGAGTTAAATGAGGAGAGAGAGGACTAATCCACATTTTAGTAGGGGTACCCCTCACTAAAAAATTTTAGTCTCAAGACTAGTTTTAGCCCCTCTTTAGTTAGGGGTGCTTGGAACTTTAGCCTCTTAAAGAGACTATTTTTAGTCAGACTAAAATAAGTCCCTTGGATCCAAGCACCCTCTTGGTGTGGCCGGATCTTCTGTGGCCTCCTCCCGCTCACAATTGACATAAACGAACCATCTATACAAATCAAGCATGCAAAACATGATATTTACTTTGTCCATACAAATGAGATATCCCACTTAAACATACAAGTCGTCAATCAAGCTTCACAAAATAAAAAAAAACTTAATGAAACAAAGAGTGAGCTAACTCATCACGGAAGTCATTCACGATAGGGAGGGAGCCCGGAGCCCCTCACGCACCGAGGGAGGAGCTTGCCATCGTCGCTCTGGAGGAAGGCTCTGTAGAGCCCAAGCCCCGGGAACCCTTGTGAGTTGAGGTCGACACCGGCATGGGTAGCAGGACCGCTTGCCGCCGACTGGGAACTTAATCTTTGGGCCTCTAGAAATAATGCAAGCCCGTAACTAAAATACCTAGAAAGGTGAACTGAATCTTTGGGCCTCTAGAAATAATGCAAGCCTGAAATTCAAACAGAGAAGGAACGAACAAACTCACCCCTCTCGCGACCTCCCTAGTAGATGCGCCGCCGCCGCGCATGACAGAGGGAGAAAAACAACTGGTGAAGGGGGAGCAGGGCGACCTTCGAAGGCCGGAGGGAGAGGGCGGCCGGAGTAGGGCGACGGAGGCCGGAAGGAGAGGGCGGCCGGAGGAGAGAGAGGGCGAGTGGCGCTTGGGCGGGCGGCCCTATGGGGAATAGAGAGGAGTCGTGCGAGAGGGGGGAGCGATCTGGTGCGGGCAGGGGAGATTTTTTTAGTTCTCTTTTAGTGGGCCCGAGGATAACTAACCCAATTAGAACCTCTCCACCGGGCTAGTTATTTTAGCTGGGTTAGAGCAAACTAGCTCAAACTAACCCCTCTTGTTTTGATAATTTGAGGCTATTTCAACCCAAACTAGCTCTAACTTAGGGATCCAAAGAAAGAGGAGTGTTACTATACATGTTACAGTGTGGACCGTAGCACATTGTTTTTTATGGCCATATCACCACATTGTTTTCTACTGCTGGTTCACTGGGCTACCGTGGTTCGCACTGCTGGCTCACTGGGCTGCTATGGTTCGCACTCCTCCGACCTGAGTAGTACTCCCTCCGTTCCTAAATATAAGTCTTCGTAGATATTTCACTGTGGACCACATACGGATGTATATAGATGCATTTTATGTGTAGATTCACTCATTTTTCTCCGTATGTAATCCATAGTGAAATCTCTCCAAAGACTTATATTTGGGAACGGAGGGAGTAGTATAGTACTAGTATATACCGCATCATTCTTTGCTCCTTCTTACTACTCCGACATGTGGGAGAGCCAGCATCCGGGTCGACGTGTCATGCACCAAATTAGAGTGCGGAACGGAAGGGGGGGCATCACCCCGGTCGGAGCGCCAGTAATTCATGACTATAGTGAGTGGTCATATCACAAGTCTTTCCAGCAGTAACGCGCCGTCAAATCGCATAGCCCCACTCGCTCACCCTCCTCGCCTCTTTGTCAAACCGCCTACCCGAAAACTGCCGCGCGTACTGCCCGGGAAAAGCCCCGCCCTCAACTTTTAACTACGCAAAAATAGTTCGAGCTTGTTCGTTCTATATAAATACAGTACTTATTGTATGTTTATTGACCCGTGGGGTTGTTCAATGAATGGAGGGGCGGGGAGCACAAGTGAACAATACTGTAGTACTACTAGTAGTAAGTAGGAGTCGTACAGTAGTCACCTTAAATAGAGAGTTTCTTTTCTTTAATGCCACGTACACAAATTGAAGCGCTTGTTGTGGAGAGAAAAAAGATAATCACTCCACTATATATGGACGCTGGGGCCTGAGCACTTGCTTTACTAGGGTTGCTCTCTTCATTCTCTCATCCTCTCCAGATATAAACAAGACAGCGGTAGCGACATTTTCTCTCTGCTCACCGCTGGTCACAGATCCGGCCGGATCCCTTCGGCCGGTGTGTGTAGAGGACTAAAAGGTGCATCATTCACGCGGTCATCGCTGCCGAGGGAGGAAACCCACAGCTGTCGGAGGGGCCCGATCCTCTGCCCGTGCCGTTCTCTCCGACACAGCGCCGGCTCAGGAGGTCCTCCGACCCTTCTTCTCCCTGCCATTTTGTCCACAGATCCGACCTGCCGCCGCCGATATCCCGGCGACCCTCAGGTATAAGTTCTTCGAAAGCGGCCTTGCTCTACTGCCCCAGCTCCCCACGTGTCTGCATGTGCATCTTTTTTTACTCCCATCAGCTCTTCCAAAGCCACCTAAATTTTTAGTATTATTAGAGGTAAAGCTACTTCATGCATTCGAATCTAGGGCTTTTTCAAAGAACGAAGAAAGGGGGGAAAGTTGTAGCACGAATCTAGCACTTGATTCAAAGAGGAAATAATATGGTGAAAGTAGTAGAGACCGGATACCCAACCGGTCTCTTGGTTGAAAAGGGAAATAATGGGAAAACGCAGTACAAACTGGATAAGGAACAGATCTATTATTGGTTGAAAAAAGGATAGAAAGTGGTGGCTGGTGGACAAGTCAACAGAGTATGTCCAGGATTAGATTTGCTGCCATCACATAGTAAAAGGTCTCCAGGATTAGATTTGCTGCCCTCACATAGTAAAAGGTCTCAGGATTAGATTTGCTGCCCCCACATAGTAAAAGGTCTCAGGATTAGATTTGCTGCCCTCACATAGTAAAAGGTCTCCAGGATTAGATTTGCTGCCCTCACATAGTAAAATGTCTCCAGGATTAGATTTGCTGCCCCCACATAGTAAAAGATCTCCAGGATTAGATTTGTTGCCCTCACATAGTACAAGGTCTCCAGGATTAGGTTTGCTGCCCTCACATAGCAAGAACAAACTCGGCATCACCACTTTATGCCTCCTTGTAGGTACATTGTGCTGATGCATCCACTGTCGCGTGTCCTTATACCAACCTTGTGCTGTTGTTAATGTAAGGGCGCATGTAAAATGAAGCGATCACATTGTTACCTTAGGGACATGTCTAACCAGTGTTATTGTTAATCTAATGCCTCCAGTGATAAGATGCAAAACTGTGTTACAAATGGCACTCCTGTTGTTTTCCCCAGTATGATAAGTAAGTTGCTCCTTTACGCTGCTGAGTGTCCTGGTGTCCCCACGGTCCCATGCCCTTAGACCAACTCTTTAGCTGCTGTTGATTTACTGTGTCTGGTAAACAATCAATGCCACCATTAAAGTAATCCCATATTTGAGGAATCTCATTGTTGATCGTAATGCTTCTGGTAACATGAAGCATTGCTGACGTTTTAAAATTTCTATTGTCCTTGCGTGATTGCTATGAAGATAATTAAGATGTTTCTTTTCATTTTGTATATGTTTCGTATATTCTTATTGACCAGCAACTGTTTACTTTCTATCTTTTTGTGCAGATAGGGATATCCATTTCACCTTGTTGCTATTGTGACCTTTTGGTGAACTGCACAAAACACTATTTTTGGAATGAGTGTCTTGTGCAGTTCAACTAAAATGTCACGTGGGCAACATCTCTCAATTTTGGTGGAACTGCACAAAATGGTGATTGGAGTTTCCAAAATCTCTGTCAAGTTCTGCTGGTAATCTCGTGCAACATTTTATTAGCCTTTGCAAGATGGATCCATCACTGTCACCATAATGGCACTTTATTTTAGTGGAACTGCACAAAAGGATAAGAAAATTATAGTTTCACCTTACATGAGCCGGACAGCCAACCTTAATGTTCCTCAATTTTAGTGCAACTACAAAAGAAGAACCTGCCAGCTCACAAGAGCAAGTACTTCTTGCTAGCTGAATGATGCAATCTTTGCTCCATTTCAGGTGAATTACAGAAAAAGGCGCATGAATTGAATCATGGAACTCCAGGCAGACCTCATCCAAGTAGAGCTGGAGGTTGAGTTCAAGGAGGCCGCTTGATGAGGACATCAATACCATTGTTACACCCACAGCCCCTACTGCTACATATACTGGACCAATTACTAGAGCTCGCGCACGCCAATTAAATTATCAGGTACTTTCGTTTCTTGGTAATGATTCTAATGTTCATGAGAATATGATGCTACCTAAATTGGATACATTTGTTTTGCTTACAGACGAAGGGCCTAGCTTGGAGAAGGATGGACATTGGAGCAAGAACAAGCATGGAGATGATGCCATGCGCAAGGGGAACCAGAACGGAGTTACAAGTGATGATTTCAGGACTTTGAAGCCACCATAATGGGTGCATGAAACCTTGGACGAAATATACAAGATGCCACCTCATAAATTTCGTCCCGAGGCTATTATAGGTGCTGCGTCACCTTTTTATTGGGCCAGGCCCATGTAATTTCGAAATACATAAGTATAGGCTATTTTTAGAGTCCGTATGTGTGGGGAAACAAGAGATAGGGTTGATTTCGGACCCCTCCACCAAGGGTCACGAAATTCCCCCCCTCTTCCTCCATATATACAGCCCTTAGGGCATCGTTTAGACTTTGGGTTTTGTTTAGATTAAAAGTTCGCCATAGTTGCAACTTCGCGTACTTCGTTTGTGTTCAACGACCAGACAAAGGCGTCACAGAACCCCACCTTGATCAATAAAGCTTTCATCTTATATTCGCAATATCCAGATTGCAATCTCAGTTTCTTGCTTGTTCTTCGTTTGCTCGCAGGAAACAGACCCTCGTGGTCAGGTTGATCGTGCTCCGGCGTGGTCAATAACCTCTCGGAGTTGGTTTAGCGATTGCTAAGGCGCGACGTCCTCGCACGTTCGTAGTCGGATCGTCAAAGTCGACTTCCACCAAAGCGAAATCCATCATCTCATCGAAAGACGGGACACCTTTGCCTCTATCAAGTGGTATCAGATTTCCAGATTGCTCGGTGAGATTTTACAGTTTTTCGTAGATTAGATCGAGTCCGTTCTTCATACCTACAGTCCACGAAACAGCCGCAAAAAAAAATTAGGGTTAGTTCATCATATCCGAACCAATCTGAGCCTTTGCATAATCTTTTAGGGTTTTTTCTTTGTTGAATTTGCGGTTGCATCGTCGTGTCAAGTTGCTGGTCTTAGAGTCTAGTCTTTTAGAGTTTCGAGTTCTGGTCATAAGTTGTCACGCCGCCGCCGCACCATCATCATCGCCCATCTACCACTTTTGCTTATCCGCCACCGCTCTGAATCCATATACCATATACCACCACCGCTGCCATATACCAGAGCAAAAAAAAAGAGTTCCAGAGTGTGCTTTTCCCTTATTTACGTGCAGTGCCGTGATTTTGTTAGTGTTCTAGGCTCGTGTCTCTTGCACGGTCTAGCCTAGGACCAACACAGTACCGTCGTTGAGCGTTTATTCAACTTTGCATCTCTGAATTGATTATTGCTGACCCTTTTTGCTACCATACTATAAGCCTTCCCAGCTCCACATACATCTACGTCGTGTGTTTGACTCTCCCTGGTAATCGCTCTATCCAAGCTTTGAGAGTTTTTGACTACAACGGTTGCCGAACACCGCCTGCTGCTGGGTAAGAACTGGTAAGAATTTGAGATTTGCTTGACGGATTTGTGACACCCACCACCACCTCTTGTTAGTAGTCTGTAGGATCATATTCTTGTGTGTTTCTATTGCTGCTAACCATGCCAGGATCACAAGCCGACGAGGCTGACTGGGAGAACATGACGAATAAGGATTTGCATGATAAATTTCAGCAAATGATGAGTGGACAGGTGCAAGATGTGCTAAACAGATTTGAAGAGGCCATGGAGAAGATAGATGGCATGGAGAAGACGTTCGAAACAAAGCTCGATAACAAGTTTAATGAATTGCTCGCGCGTCTTCCAGCACCACCACCCGCTGCACCTAACACACCTCTCCAACAACAACAACAACAACAACAACGCATCCTTTCGAATCAGTATGGACGAGCGAAGCATGTTCCTATTGAGGATGGCCAAACTTCTGGTGCTGCTGTTCATGTTGTTGATGCTTCTTTGGCCCCTGGTACTGCTGCTGCTGGTACCTAGGATGAGTATGCGGGCGATTATGAGGATGAGGTTGATCAAAATCAGCACTACGTGCAGCCACCAGCACCACCACCACCAGGTCGACCTCAGGTATATATTCGTAATGGTAGGCCTGCACCACCACCTCAGGTACGAGATGATGTCCATATTCCTAAACTGAAATTGAATATTCCACCATTTGAGGGTAGATATGTTCCTGATATATATCTTACTTGGGAGTTAGAAACTGAACAACGTTTTACATGTTTACAATATCCCGAGGAGAGACGAGTTGCTGCTGCTGTTTGTGCTTTCACTAGTTTTGCATGTGTATGGTGGTCTGAACATTGTAGATTATATCCTATTCCCGCTACTTGGGCTGCTTTGAAAACTGCTATGCGTACTCGTTGGGTTCCACCATATTATCAACGTGAATTGCTTCAAAAATTACAGCGCTTAAGACAAGGAAAAAATTCTGTAGAAGAATATTATCAGGAATTACAAACTGGCATGATTAGATGTGGTATTGTTGAGGAGAATGAAGCTATGCTTGCACGTTTTCTGGGTGGATTAAATAGAGAGATTCAGACCATTCTAGACTATAAGGAGTATACTAATTTCACTCGTTTATTCCATCTTGCTTGTAAAGCTGAACGTGAAGTGCAGGATCGACAGGCATTGGCGCGGACTAACTTTTCTGCAGGTCGACCTTCATCATGGACACCACGTGCATCATCTACTTCCACACGTTCTGCTACACCGGCACCTCCATCGGCTCCCACCTCCAACCGTGATACAATAAAGCAGGCACAATCACCACTATCTGCCAAGAGCACACCTTCTGGTCCTGCAAAGAGCTCTTCTTCATCCATGGCATCAACAGGGCAAACACATGATATTATTTGTCGATGTTGCAAGGGTGGAGGTCATTATGCGAGAGAATGCCCATCTAAGCGTGTGATGATTGTTACTGAGGATGGTGGGTATGAGTCCGCTAGTGACTATGATAAGGAGACTTTGGCTCTTATTACACGTGACGAACACGGTGGAGACGATTCTGATCATGAGACGCAATACATGGCTCCTGAAGATGCTGACAGGTATGAATGTTTAGTTGCTCAACGTGTTTTGAGTGTGCAGGTTACACAAGCTGAGCAAAATCAGAGGCATAATTTGTTCCATAAAAAGGGAGTTGTGAAGGAACGTTCTGTTCGCATGATCATAGATGGAGGGAGTTGCATTAACTTGGCTAGCATGGAGATGGTGGAGAAGCTATCTCTCACCACAAGACCACATCCACATCCTTACTACATCCAATGGTTCAACAACAGCGGCAAGGTTAAGGTAACACGTACTGTTCGTGTACATTTTAGTATCTCTACATATGCTGATTATGTTGATTGTGATGTGGTACCTATGCAAGCATGTTCCTTATTACTTGGTAGACCATGGCAATTTGATAAAAATTCTATTCACCATGGTAGAAACAATCAGTATACTCTTGTTCATAAGGATAAAAATATTACTTTGCTTCCTATGACTCCTGATTCCATTTTGAAAGATGATATTAATAGAGCTAATAAAGCAAAACAGGAGAAAACTAAGAGTGAAAATCAGATTGTGGCAAAAGAATTTGAGCAACAAATGCAGCCTAATAATAATAAACAATCTAGTGTTGCTTCTGAAATTAAATTGAAAAGTGCATGTTTACTTGCCACCAAATCTGATATTGATGATCTAGATTTTAGCAAATCTGTTTGCTATGCTTTTGTGTGCAAAGAGGCATTATTTTCATTCGAGGACGTGCCTTCCTCTTTGCCTCCTGCTGTCACTAACATTTTGCAGGAGTTCGCTGACGTCTTTCCACAAGACGTGCCACCGGGATTACCACCTATTCGCGGGATTGAGCATCAAATTGACTTAATTCCCGGCGCATCATTACCCAACCGTGCACCAAACCGTACCAATCCCGAGGAGACAAAGGAGATTATGCGTCAAGTACAAGAACTGCTCGACAAAGGTTATATACGCGAATCCCTTAGTCCTTGTGCTGTTCCTATCATTTTAGTGCCGAAAAAGGATGGTACGTCGCGTATGTGCGTTGATTGTAGAGGCATTAATAATATTACTATTCGTTATCGTCATCCTATTCCTAGGCTAGATGATATGCTTGATGAATTGAGTGGCTCTACAATATTCTCCAAAGTTGATTTGCGTAGTGGATACCATCAAATTCGTATGAAATTGGGAGATGAATGGAAAACAACATTTAAAACTAAGTTTGGATTATATGAGTGGTTAGTCATGCCTTTTGGGTTAACTAATGCACCTAGTACTTTCATGAGGTTAATGAACGAAGTTTTACGTGCTTTCATTGGACGATTTGTGGTAGTTTACTTTGATGACATATTGATTTATAGCAAATCTTTGGAGGAACATTTGGAACATTTACGTGCTGTTTTTATTGCTCTACGTGATGCACGTTTGTTTGGTAACCTTGGAAAGTGCACCTTTTGCATCGACCGAGTATCTTTTCTTGGCTATGTTGTTACTCCACAGGGAATTGAAGTTGATAAAGCCAAGATTGAAGCTATTGAGAGTTGGCCGCAGCCCAAAACGGTCACACAAGTGAGGAGTTTCCTTGGCCTCGCTGGATTCTATAGGCGTTTTGTGAGAGATTTCAGCACCATTGCTGCACCTCTCAATGAGCTTACAAAGAAAGATGTGCCTTTTCTGTGGGGTACCGCACAGGAAGAAGCCTTCACGGTATTGAAAGATAAGTTGACACATGCTCCTTTACTCCAACTTCCTGATTTTAATAAGACTTTTGAGCTTGAATGTGATGCTAGTGGAATTGGATTAGGAGGTGTGTTATTACAAGATGGCAAACCTGTTGCATACTTTTCTGAAAAATTGAGTGGGCCTAGCCTGAATTATTCTACTTATGATAAAGAATTATATGCTCTTGTTCGGACTTTAGAAACATGGCAACATTATTTATGGCCCAAAGAATTTGTTATACATTCTGATCATGAATCTTTGAAACATATTAAAAGTCAAGCTAAACTGAATCGTAGACATGCTAAATGGGTTGAATTCATTGGGACTTTCCCTTATGTCATTAAACACAAGAAGGGAAAAGAAAATGTTATTGCTGATGCATTGTCTCGTCGCTATACTATGCTTTCACAACTTGACTTCAAAATATTTGGTTTGGAGACCATCAAAGATCAATATGTGCATGATGCTGATTTTAAAGATGTAATGCAGAATTGTAAAGAAGGAAGAATGTGGAACAAGTTTGTCGTTAACGATGGATTTGTGTTACGTGCTAACAAGCTATGCATTCTAGCTAGCTCCGTTCGTCTTTTGTTGTTGCAGGAGGCGCATGGAGGAGGATTAATGGGACACTTTGGCGTGAAGAAGACGGAGGACGTACTTGCTACACATTTCTTTTGGCCAAAGATGAGACGGGATGTTGAGCGTTTTATTGCTCGCTACACTACATGTCAAAAAGCTAAGTCACGACTCAATCCTCATGGTTTATATATGCCTTTGCCTGTACCTAGTGTTCCTTGGGAGGATATATCTATGGACTTTGTTTTAGGTTTACCTCGAACAAAGAAGGGGAGGGATAGCATATTTGTTGTCGTGGACAGATTCTCGAAAATAGCACACTTTATACCATGTCATAAAAGCGATGATGCTGTTAATGTTGCTGATTTGTTCTTTCGTGAAATTATTCGCTTGCATGGTGTGCCAAATACTATTGTTTCAGATCGTGATACTAAATTTCTTAGCCACTTTTGGAGATGTTTATGGGCTAAGTTGGGGACTAAACTGCTTTTTAGTACTACTTGTCACCCCCAAACTGATGGACAAACTGAATTAGTCAATAGAACATTGTCTACTATGCTTAGGGCTGTTTTGAAGAATAATAAGAAAATGTGGGAGGAATGCTTGCCTCATATTGAATTTGCTTATAATCGTTCATTGCATTCTACTACTAAGATGTGCCCTTTTAAAGTTGTGTATGGTTTCCTACCTCGTGCACCTATTGATTTGTTGCCTCTTCCATCTTCGGAGAAGGTTAATTTTGATGCTAAACAACGTGCTGAATTGATTTTAAAAATGCATGAGTTAACTAAGGAAAACATTGAGCGTATGAATTGATAGAGGCGGGGGTGTCCCGATCTTTCGATGAGATGATAACTATCGATTTGGTGAAGATGACTTTGACGATCCGACTACAAACGTGCACGACGTTGCACCTTAGCAATCGCTAAACCAACTCTGAGAGGTTATTGACCACGCCGGAGCACAATCAACCTGACCACGAAGGTCTATTCCTGCAAGCAATCGAAGAACAAGCAAGAATATGATAAAAGCAATCTGAATATTGCGAGTATATATGAAGTATTGATAAAGGTGGGGATCCGTAAGCGGTCTTGGTCTGGTCGTTGGACACAATCGAAGTACACGAAGTTGCAATGGCTAACTTTTAACTAAACAAATCCCAAGGAAAAGCTACTAGATGGATCTACTTATATAGGAGCAAGGGGTGGCGGCCAAGGAGGTGGGAGGACGTCCCAAGGCAGCCTAAAACTAAATCTAGGTCGTACAAGGCCAATGGGCCCAAGTGGAGGTGATGTAACACCTTTGGACTTGTAGTTTGACTCGGATTCTGCTGCAGCATCAGATTGTTTCGTCCACAACTCAACGCTCCGGACGAATTTGAAGGTGATTCCAATTGGGTTGGAAAGTGCACGGAATCTAGTTTCCAACAAAAAAAGAATCACCCAATTCGGAGTCCGTATGAAAAACTTGTGTGCGTTTTGAGTCAGGTATGTCTGTGCAGTCCGAATCTGAATCCAGAACGTGAGAGACTTGGACTCTATCTTCTCTTGGGCCAAAAGTGACGTGAGAGAACTTTTTGGACAGCAAATAAACATCTCTTTCTTCCTTATCTTCATATGTGGATTGTACAAATGTCCCATACACCTGCAATTAGACAAAACACAAAAGTGTGTGAAGTATTTTTGTTCTGGATAACATAAATAGATTATTGAATAGTTTGCACTAGAAATCACCTGACAAATATGCATATATGCAATATTTTTGGTCATATCCAAGGTAGTCATGTCCTCATCATCCTCCCCTTCTTGAAAATAAAGCCGTCCTCGGCGTTGCTTAATCTGAAATGTGGCTAACAAAAGAGACAAGGTGTACATGTTGTATATGTATATGTCATCCATTTTTACTTCCCTTGATTTTTGCATATATGACACATGAATAGATGAGTAACTTGCATAGTTCATAAAATCTAAAGCCAAAAAATTAGCACAAGAAGTAGAAGGCATGAAAATATTGCAACTCAGTTTGCACATATAAGTGAAGCTCTTATTCATTTCAAAAGATTGACAATGTTTATCATTAAACCATCCCAACATTGGTGAATCAACCTTACTTGCATCAAATTTACATGCTACAACATGCTTAAATAAGCAAACATGCAACAAGTCATTCAACACAGAATCATCACCAAGATTAGAGGTCATATCAAAATGATTAAACATTGGTTCTTTTGCATCAATAGTTAATTCAATGGGTGCACTCAAAATTGTTGGTATTTCAGTTGTTTGATCACATGGCAAAGTCAAATTATCAACGTAGTCCTCTAAAATAGGTGGTGTGATCAAAGTAGTGGGTAGCTCATCAGATGGTGCATTCAAATTGACAAGGCATTCATCATTCTCATGTAGAGATGGAAGATCAGTACCTTTGTCATTACCTCTTATGATCAACTCAGATGATGTAGCCACTCTCGAGGGCGATGTGTCACATGGTGGAGGTGATGTAGTCCTGACAACAACGGATGTGGTTGTCATAGTATGCCTAGTAGTTGAAGGAACAATCATATCAACTCTTGGGATGTGCACCGTGCGCTTGTTCTCCTCGTGGCCAACACGTCGTTTTATTTCCTGTTCAGCTTTGCAAGCAAGATGAAACAAATGGTCCATAGGATAACACTCTTCATGAATTAGTATCTCTTGAATATCACGGTTTAATCCTCCCCAAAATCTATCCATAAAATCATCTTCACTTTCTTCTAAAGAGGAATGCAACAAGGTAGTTTGTAAATCATCATAATATTTTGTTACAGTTTCACTACCTTGTTTTAAGTGTTGCAACTTCTTAATCATGTCACGAGTATAATAAGCAGGGACGAAAGTATGTCGCATGGCAAGTTTCAAATCATCCCAAGTAGTAGGTATATAATCAGGGTGTAACCGACAATATTCACTCCACCAAACCAAAGCATAACTAGTGAAAGAACCAACCGCAACCTTAACCTTTTTATGTTCATCGAAATTATGGGAAGCAAATATATTTTTTATGTCAAACTCCCATTCAATATATAAAGCAGGTTTAAAACGGCCATTAAATGGTGGTATAGATACATTAACCTGATCATGTGCATTTGGATGTTTGTGCACCTCTCGTGACGGTTGTGGTATTTGCAAAGGTGGTGGCACGTCTCCCGCGATCGACAAAGCCCATGAATTGACTCTGGATCCTGTCATGATTAGTAGAACAAGAAACAAAACCCAAAAATAATGTTCCTATAACTACTAGGATGTGGTGGTAAAACGCTCACAGTAAAGCAAATATCAATGTCTTACAAGTTCTTACCATGCAGCAGGCGGTGATCGGCAACTAGCGGTGTCAAGTAACTCCGAATATTGAGTAAAGCGATTGCCAGGGGAGCGTACGTATACACGGTGTAGAAATATGTGGAGCTGAGTTGGCTATATATGGTAGCAAAAGATTAGCAATAATCAATTCAAAGATGCAATGTTGAATAAACGCTCAACGACGGTACTGTGCTGGTCCTAGGCTAGACCGGACTAGAGACGCGAGCCTAGAACACTAATGAGGTCACGGCGTAGCACAACTAGCATCAATGAAGGATACTAAGTAGCTCTTGACAGCAAGATATAAGTGAAGATCACAACGGCAGTGAAGATAATGATGAAAAACAACTGCCAAGCAGGATATACAACAACTTTGTCTCCAACTTTCCTCTGAAAAAGTTTGTGCCGATTTTTTTGATTTTTTTTCTCCTTTTTTTCTGACTTTTTTTTTCTCTTTTTTTTCTCTCATTTTTTTTCTCTCGTTTTTTTTCTCTCTTTTTTTTCTCCCTCTTTCCAAAACAAACTAGATAAGATGCAGATTGGATCAAGTGAAGATGTGAACGATCTCAACTATTATTATGACAATGAATGGTGGGTAGCACGTGGTGGAAATTGATGGATGGGTGGTGGACAGCGGAAGAGATAATGATGCAGCGGTGGCGTGACTAATGTGAACAGAACTCGAAACTCTAAACGAACTAGACACTAAGACCAACAACTCGACACGACGATGCAACCGATAATTCAACTATGCAAGCAATGAAAAGAAAATTGCAAAGGCTCACACTGGCTTGGACCAAGGATGAATAGATCTAACTCTTTTTTGTGGCTTTTTCTTGGACAATAGGTAAGAAAATAAATCTAATTTAGGAAAACTGGAAATTCTCACCGAGCAACCTGAAAACTGATACCACTTGATAGAGGCGGGGGTGTCCCGATCTTTCGATGAGATGATAACTATCGATTTGGTGAAGATGACTTTGACGATCCGACTACAAACGTGCACGATGTTGCGCCTTAGCAATCGCTAAACCAACTCTGAGAGGTTATTGACCACGCCGGAGCACAATCAACCTGACCACGAAGGTCTATTCCTGCAAGCAATCGAAGAACAAGCAAGAATATGATAAAAGCAATCTGAATATTGCGAGTATATATGAAGTATTGATAAAGGTGGGGATCCGTAAGCGGTCTTGGTCTGGTCGTTGGACACAATCGAAGTACACGAAGTTGCAATGGCTAACTTTTAACTAAACAAATCCCAAGGAAAAGCTACTAGATGGATCTACTTATATAGGAGCAAGGGGTGGCGGCCAAGGAGGTGGGAGGACGTCCCAAGGCAGCCTAAAACTAAATCTAGGTCGTACAAGGCCAATGGGCCCAAGTGGAGGTGATGTAACACCTTTGGACTTGTAGTTTGACTCGGATTCTGCTGCAACATCAGATTGTTTCGTCCACAACTCAACGCTCCGGACGAATTTGAAGGTGATTCCAATTGGGTTGGAAAGTGCACGGAATCTAGTTTCCAACAAAAAAAAAGAATCACCCAATTCGGAGTCCGTATGAAAAACTTGTGTGCGTTTTGAGTCAGGTATGTTTGTGCAGTCCGAATCTGAATCCAGAACGTGAGAGACTTGGACTCTATCTTCTCTTGGGCCAAAAGTGACGTGAGAGAACTTTTTGGACAGCAAATAAACATCTCTTTCTTCCTTATCTTCATATGTGGATTGTACATGATAGAGGCAGGGGTGTCCCGATCTTTCGATGAGATGATAACTATCGATTTGGTGAAGATGACTTTGACGATCCGACTACAAACGTGCACGACGTTGCGCCTTAGCAATCGCTAAACCAACTCTGAGAGGTTATTGACCACGCCGGAGCACAATCAACCTGACCACGAAGGTCTATTCTTGCAAGCAATCGAAGAACAAGCAAGAATATGATAAAAGCAATCTGAATATTGCGAGTATATATGAAGTATAGATAAAGGTGGGGATCCGTAAGCGGTCTTGGTCTGGTCGTTGGACACAATCGAAGTACACGAAGTTGCAATGGCTAACTTTTAACTAAACAAATCCCAAAGTCTAAACGACGCCCTAAGGGCTGTATATATGGAGGAAGAGGGGGGGGGGAATTTCGTGGCCCTTGGTGGAGGGGTCCGAAATCAACCCTATCTCTTGTTTCCCCACACATACGGACTCTAAAAATAGCCTATACTTATGTATTTCGAAATTACATGGGCCTGGCCCAATAATAAGGTGACGCAGCACCTATAATAGCCTCTGGACGAAATTTATGAAGTGGCATCTTGTATATTTCGTCCAAGGCTTCATGCACTCTTATGGTGGCTTCAAAGTCCTGAAATCATCACTTGTAACTCCGTTCTGGTTCCCCTTGCGCATGGCATCATCTCCATGCTTGCTCTTGCTCCAATGTCCATCCTTCTCCAAGCTAGGCCCTTCATTTGTAAGCAAAACAAATGTATCCAATTTAGGCAGCATCATATTCTCATGAACATTAGAATCATTACCAAGAAACGAAAGTACCTGATAATTTAATTGGCGTGCGCGAGCTCTAGTAATTGGTCCAGTATATGTAGCAGTAGGGGCTGTGGGTGTAACAATGGTATTGATGTCCTCATCATCCTCCCCTTCTTGAAATGAAGTCGTCCTCGACGGAAGCTCATCTTCCTCGCCCAAATACGGCTTCAAATCTGCAATGTTAAAAGTGGGACTAACCCCAAAATCTGCAGGCAGCTCAAGTTTATATGCATTATCATTTACTTTCTCCAACACCTTAAAGGGACCAGCAGCACGTGGCATTAGCTTTGATTTGCGCAAATCAGGAAATCTATCCTTACGCAAATGTAACCAAACAAGATCTCCAGGTGCAAACACAACATGTTTTCTACCCTTATCTCCAGCAAGTTTATATTTAGCATTCATACGCTCAATGTTTTCCTTAGTTAACTCATGCATTTTTAAAATCAATTCAGCACGTTCTTTAGCATCAAAATTAACCTTCTCCGAAGATGGAAGAGGCAACAAATCAATAGGTGCACGAGGTAGGAAACAATACACAACTTCAAAAGGGCACATCTTAGTAGTAGAATGCAATGAACGATTATAAGCAAATTCAATATGAGGCAAGCATTCCTCCCACATTTTCTTATTATTCTTCAAAACAGCCCTAAGCATAGTAGACAATGTTCTATTGACTACTTCAGTTTGTCCATCAGTTTGGGGGTGACAAGTAGTACTAAAAAGCAGTTTAGTCCCCAACTTAGCCCATAAACATCTCCAAAAGTGGCTAAGAAATTTAGTATCACGATCTGAAACAATAGTATTTGGCACACCATGCAAGCGAATAATTTCACGAAAGAACAAATCAGCAACATTAACAGCATCATCGCTTTTATGACATGGTATAAAGTGTGCCATTTTCGAGAATCTATCCACGACAACAAATATGCTATCCCCCCCCTTCTTTGTTCGAGGTAAACCTAAAACAAAGTCCATAGATATATCCTCCCAAGGAACACTAGGTACAGGCAAAGGCATATATAAACCATGAGGATTGAGTCGAGACTTAGCTTTTTGACATGTAGTGCAGCGAGCAATAAAACGCTCAACATCCCGTCTCATCTTTGGCCAAAAGAAATGTGTAGCAAGTACGTCCTCTGTCTTCTTCACGCCAAAGTGTCCCATTAATCCTCCTCCATGCGCCTCCTGCAACAACAAAAGACGAACGGAGCTAGCTGGAATGCATAGCTTATTAGCACGAAACACAAATCCATCGTTAACGACAAACTTGTTCCACATTCTTCCTTCTTTACAATTCTGCATTACATCTTTAAAATCAGCATCATGCACATATTGATCTTTGATGGTCTCCAAACCAAATATTTTTGAAGTCAAGTTGTGAAAGCATAGTATAGCGACGAGACAATGCATCAGCAATAATATTTTCTTTTCCCTTCTTGTGTTTAATGACATAAGGGAAAGTCTCAATAAATTCAACCCATTTAGCATGTCTACGATTCAGTTTAGCTTGACTTTTAATATGTTTCAAAGATTCATGATCAGAATGTATAACAAATTCTTTGGGCCATAAATAATGTTGCCATGTTTCTAAAGTCCGAACAAGAGCATATAATTCTTTATCATAAGTAGAATAATTCAGACTAGGCCCACTCAATTTTTCAGAAAAGTATGCAACGGGTTTGCCATCTTGTAATAACACACCTCCTAATCCAATTCCACTAGCATCACATTCAAGCTCAAAAGTCTTATTAAAATCAGGAAGTTGGAGTAAAGGAGCATGTGTCAACTTATCTTTCAATACCGTGAAGGCTTCTTCCTGTGCGGTACCCCAAATAAAAGGCACATCTTTCTTTGTAAGCTCATTGAGAGGTGCAGCAATGGTGCTGAAATCTCTCACAAAACGCCTATAGAATCCAGCGAGGCCAAGAAAACTCCTCACTTGTGTGACCGTTTTGGGCTGCGGCCAACTCTCAATAGCTTCAATCTTGGCTTTATCAACTTCAATTCCCTGTGGAGTAACAACATAGCCAAGAAAAGATACTCGGTCGGTGCAAAAGGTGCACTTCCCAAGGTTACCAAACAAACGTGCATCACGTAGAGCAATAAAAACAGCACGTAAATGTTCCAAATGTTCTTCCAAAGATTTGCTATAAATCCGTATATCATCAAAATAGACTACCACAAATCGTCCAATGAAAGCACGTAAAACTTCGTTCATTAATCTCATGAAAGTACTAGGTGCATTAGTTAACCCAAAAGGCATGACTAACCACTCATATAAACCAAACTTAGTTTTAAATGCTGTTTTCCATTCATCACCCAATTTCATACGAATTTGATGGTATCCACTACGCAAATCAACTTTGGAGAATATTGTAGAGCCACTCAATTCATCAAGCATATCATCTAGCCTAGGAATAGGATGACGATAACGAATAGTAATATTATTAATGCCTCTACAATCAACACACATACGTGACGTACCATCCTTTTTAGGCACTAGGATAATAGGAACAGCACAAGGACTAAGAGATTCGCGTATATAACCTTTGTCGAGTAGCTCCTGTACTTGACGCATAATCTCCTTCGTCTCCTCTGGATTGGTACGGTATGGTGCACGGTTGGGTAGCGATGCACCGGGAATTAAGTCAATTTGATGCTCAATCCCTCGAATGGGTGGTAATCCCGGTGGCACGTCTTGTGGAAAGACGTCAGCGAACTCCTGCATAATGTTAGTGACAGCAGGGGGCAAAGAGGAAGGCACGTCCTCGAATGAAAATAATGCCTCTTTGCACACAAAAGCATAGCAAACAGATTTGCTGAAATCTAGCTCATCAATATCAGATTTGGTGGCAAATAAACATGCACTTTTCAATTTAATTTCAGAAGCAACACTAGATGGTTTATTATTAGGCTTCATTTGTTGCTCAAATTCTTTTGCCACAATCTGATTTTCACTCTTATTCTTCTCCTGTTTTGCTTTATTAGCTCTATTAATATCATCTTTCAAAATAGAATCAGGAGTCATAGGAAGCAAAGTAATATTTTTATCCTTATGAACAAGAGTATAATGATTGTTTCTACCATGGTGTACAGCATTTTTATCAAATTGCCATGGTCTACCAAGTAATAAGGAACATGCTTGCATAGGTACCACATCACAATCAACATAATCAGCATATGTAGAGATACTAAAATGCACACGAACAGTACGTGTTACCTTAACCTTGCCGCTGTTGTTGAACCATTGGATGTAGTAAGGATGTGGATGTGGTCTTGTGGTGAGAGAAAGCTTCTCCACCATCTCCATGCTAGCCAAGTTGTTGCAACTCCCTCCATCTATGATTACGCGAACAGAACGTTCCTTCACAACTCCCTTTGTATGGAACAAATTATGCCTCTGATTTTGCTCAGCTTGTGTAACCTGCACACTCAAAACACGTTGAGCAACTAAACATTCATACCTGTCAGCATCTTCAGGAGCCATGTATTGCGTCTCATGATCAGAATCTTCTCCACCGTGTTCGTCACGTGTAATAAGAGCCAAAGTCTCCTGATCATAGTCACTAGCGGACTCATACCCACCATCCTCGGTAACAATCATCACACGCTTAGAGGGGCATTCTCTCGCATAATGACCTCCACCCTTGCAACGTCGACAAATAATATCATGTGTTTGCCCTGTTGATGCCATGGATGAAGAAGAGCTCTTTGCAGGCCCAGAAGATGTGCTCTTGGCAGATAGTGGTGATTGTGCCTGCTTTATTGTATCACGGTTGGAGGTGGCAGCCGACGGAGGCGCCGGTGTAGCAGAACGTGTGGAAGTAGATGATGCACGTGGTGTCCATGATGAAGGTCGACCTGCAGAAAAGTTAGTCCGCGCCAATGCCTGTCGATCCTGCACTTCACGTTCAGCTTTACAAGCAAGATGGAATAAACGAGTGATATTAGTATACTCCTTATAATCTAGAATGGTCTGAATCTCTCTATTTAATCCACCCAGAAAACGTGCAAGCATAGCTTCATTCTCCTCAACAATACCACATCTAATCATGCCAGTTTGTAATTCCTGATAATATTCTTCTACAGAATTTTTTCCTTGTCTTAAGCGCTGTAATTTTTGAAGCAATTCACGTTGATAATATGGTGGAACCCAACGAGTACGCATAGCAGTTTTCAAAGCAGCCCAAGTAGCGGGAATAGGATATAATCTACAATGTTCAGACCACCATACACATGCAAAACTAGTGAAAGCACAAACAGCAGCAGCAACCCGTCTCTCCTCGGGATATTGTAAACATGTAAAACGTTGTTCAGTTTCTAACTCCCAAGTAAGATATATATCAGGAACATATCTACCCTCAAATGGTGGAATATTCAATTTCAGTTTAGGAATATGGACATCATCTCGTACCTGAGGTGGTGGTGCAGGCCTACCATTACGAATATATACCTGAGGTCGACCTGGTGGTGGTGGTGCTGGTGGCTGCACGTAGTGCTGATTTTGATCAACCTCATCCTCATAATCGCCCACATCCTCATCATCCTCCTGGGTACCAGCAGCAGCAGTAGCAGGGGCCAAAGAAGCATCAACAACATGAACAGCAGCACCAGAAGTTTGGCCATCCTCAATAGGAACACGCTTCGCTCGTCCATACTGATTCGAAAGGATGCGTTGTTGTTGTTGTTGTCGTTGGAGAGGTGCGTTAGGTGCAGCGGGTGGTGGTGGTGGAAGACGCGCGAGCAATTCATTAAACTTGTTATTGAGCTTTGTTTCGAACGTCTTCTCCATGCCATCTATCTTCTCCATGGCCTCTTCAAATCTGTTTAGCACATCTTGCACCTGTCCACTCATCATTTGCTGAAATTTATCATGCAAATCCTTATTCGTCATGTTCTCCCAGTCAGTCTCGTCGGCTTGTGATCCTGGCATGGTTAGCAGCAATAGAAACACACAAGAATATGATCCTACAGACTACTAACAAGAGGTGGTGGTGGGTGTCACAAATCCGTCAAGCAAATCTCAAATTCTTACCAGTTCTTACCCAGCAGCAGGCGGTGACCGGCAACCGTTGTAGTCAAAACTCTCAAAGCTTGGATAGAGCGATTACCAGGGAGAGTCCAACGCACGACGTAGATGTATGTGGAGCTGGGAAGGCTTATAATATGGTAGCAAAAGGGGTAAGCAATAATCAATTCAGAGATGCAAAGTTGAATAAACGCTCAACGACGGTACTGTGCTGGTCCTAGGCTAGACCGTGCTAGAGACGCGAGCCTAGAACACTAACAAAATCACGGCGCTGCACGTAAACAAGGGAAAAGCACACTCTGGATTTTTTTTTCGCTCTTCTTTTTTTTTGGCGCTCTTTTTTTTTTTGCGCTGCTCTTTTTTTTTTTTTTTTGCGAAAAATCACTATAATGGCGAGTGTCTCAAAACTCTTCCTAGGTCAAACTGACAGGATGGACACGAAATTTTTTCGACCAATTTTTTTTTTCGTTTTTTCGACTGCCCGGACCCAAAAACTGGAAACGGGTCAAAAAAAACTTCCTATAATGGCACCTGTCTCAAAACACTCAGAAACACCTAAAAATAGGATAGCCAGAAAATTTTTCGAAAAATGCGTTTTCGAAAAATTTTGGGCCTAAACGGAGCGTGGTTTCCAGACTCTTCTTTTTTTTTCCGAAACCTACTCCGGCAAGGAAACACGAATCGGAAAATAGATGGATCCCGAAAACAAACCTAATAAGCAAGGAACTCGGATTGGTGGTGGATATATCGTTGTGGTATATGGCAGCGGTGGTAGTATATGGATATGGATCGGTGGTGGTATATGGACACGGATTGGTGGTGGTATATGGATACGGATTCGGAGCGGTGGTGGTAGATGGCAGGGGCGATGATGATGGTGCGGCGGCGGCGTGACAACTTATGACCAGAACTCGAAACTCTAAAAGACTAGACTCTAAGACCAGCAACTAGACCGACAATGCAACCGCAAATTCAACAAAGCAAAACCCTAAAAAGATTATGCAGAGGCTCAGATTGGTTCGGATATGATGAACTAACCCTAATTTTTTTTGTGGCTTTTTCGTGGACTATAGGTATGAAGAACAGACTCGATCTAAACTACGAAAAACTGCAAAAACTCACCGAGCAACCTGGAAATCTGATACCACTTGATAGAGGCGGGGGTGTCCCGATCTTTCGATGAGATGATAACAACGATTTGGTGAAGATGACTTTGACGATCCGACTACAAACGTGCACGACGTTGCGCCTTAGCAATCGCTAAACCAACTCTGAGAGGTTATTGACCACGCCGGAGCACAATCAACCTGACCACGAAGGTCTATTCCTGCAAGCAATCGAAGAACAAGCAAGAATATGATAAAAGCAATCTGAATATTGCGAGTATATATGAAGTATTGATAAAGGTGGGGATCCGTAAGCGGTCTTGGTCTGGTCGTTGGACACAAACGAAGTACACGAAGTTGCAATGGCTAACTTTTAACTAAACAAATCCCAAAGTCTAAACGACGCCCTAAGGGCTGTATATATGGAGGAAGAGGGGGGGGGGGGGGAATTTCGTGGCCCTTGGTGGAGGGGTCCGAAATCAACCCTATCTCTTGTTTCCCCACACATACGGACTCTAAAAATAGCCTATACTTATGTATTTCGAAATTACATGGGCCTGGCCCAATAATAAGGTGACGCAGCACCTATAATAGCCTCTGGACGAAATTTATGAAGTGGCATCTTGTATATTTCGTCCAAGGCTTCATGCACTCTTATGGTGGCTTCAAAGTCCTGAAATCATCACTTGTAACTCCGTTCTGGTTCCCCTTGCGCATGGCATCATCTCCATGCTTGCTCTTGCTCCAATGTCCATCCTTCTCCAAGCTAGGCCCTTCATTTGTAAGCAAAACAAATGTATCCAATTTAGGCAGCATCATATTCTCATGAACATTAGAATCATTACCAAGAAACGAAAGTACCTGATAATTTAATTGGCGTGCGCGAGCTCTAGTAATTGGTCCAGTATATGTAGCAGTAGGGGCTGTGGGTGTAACAATGGTATTGATGTCCTCATCAGTACAAATGTCCCATACACCTGCAATTAGACAAAACACAAAAGTGTGTGAAGTATTTTTGTTCTGGATAACATAAATAGATTATTGAATAGTTTGCACTAGAAATCACCTGACAAATATGCATATATGCAATATTTTTGGTCATATCCAAGGTAGTCATGTCCTCATCATGAATGCTAAATATAAACTTGCTCGAGATAAGGGTAGAAAACATGTTGTGTTTGCACCTGGAGATCTTGTTTGGTTACATTTGCGTAAGGATAGATTTCCTGATTTGCGCAAATCAAAGCTAATGCCACGTGCTGATGGTCCCTTTAAGGTGTTAGAGAAAATAAATGATAATGCATATAAACTTGAGCTGCCTGCAGATTTTGGGGTTAGTCCCACTTTTAACATTGCAGATTTGAAGCCTTATTTGGGTGAGGAAGATGAGCTGCCGTCGAGGACGACTTCATTTCAAGAAGGGGAGGATGATGAGGACATCAATACCATTGTTACACCCACAGCCCTACTTCTACATATACGGGACCAATTACTAGAGCTTGCGCACGCCAATTAAATTATCAGGTACTTTCGTTTCTTGGTAATGATTCTAATGTTCATGAGAATATGATGCTGCCTAAATTGGATACATTTGTTTTGCTTACAAATGAAGGGCCTAGCTTGGAGAAGGATGGACATTGGAGCAAGAACAAGCATGGAGATGATGCCATGCGCAAGGGGAACAAGAACGGAGTTACAAGTGATGATTTCAGGACTTTGAAGCCACCATAATGGGTGCATGAAGCCTTGGACGAAATATACAAGATGCCACTTCATAAATTTCGTCCCGAGGCTATTATAGGTGCTGCGTCACCTTTTTATTGGGCCAGGCCCATGTAATTTCGAAATACATAAGTATAGGCTATTTTTAGAGTCTGTATGTGTGGGGAAACAAGAGATAGGGTTGATTTCGGACCCCTCCACCAAGGGCCACGAAATTCCCCCTCTCTTCCTCCATATATACAGCCCTTAGGGCACCGTTTAGACTTTGGGTTTTGTTTAGATTAAAAGTTCGCCATAGCTGCAACTTCGCGTACTTCGTTTGTGTTCAACGACCAGATAAAGGCGTCACAGAACCCCACCTTGATCAATAAAGCTTTCATCTTATATTTGCAATATCCAGATTGCAATCTCAGTTTCTTGCTTGTTCTTCGTTTGCTCGCAGGAAACAGACCCTCGTGGTCAGGTTGATCGTGCTCCGGCGTGGTCAATAACCTCTCCGAGTTGGTTTAGCGATTGCTAAGGCGCGACGTCCTCGCACGTTCGTAGTCGGATCGTCAAAGTCGACTTCCACCAAAGCGAAATCCATCATCTCATCGAAAGACGGGACACCTCCGCCTCTATCATCACGTCATTAGAAGAATGATGTGATTGACATGACCCATTCCGTTAGCCTAGCACTTGATCGTTTAGTATATTGCTATTGCTTTCTTCATGACTTATACATGTTCCTGTAACTATGAGAATTATGCAACTCCCGTTTACCGGAGGAACAGTTTGGGTGCTACCAAACGTCACAACGTAACTGGGTGATCATAAAGGAGTACTATAGGTGTCTCCGAAGGTACATGTTGAGTTGGCGTATTTCGAGATTAGGTTTTGTCACTCCAATTGTCGGAGAGGTATCTCTGGGCCCTCTCGGTAATGCACATCACTATAAGCCTTGCAAGCAATGTGACCAATGAGTTGGTTACGGGATGATGCATTACGTAACGAGTAAACAGACTTGCCGGTAACGAGATTGAACTAGGTATTGGATACCTACGATCGAATCTCGGGCAAGTAACATACCGATGACAAAGGGAACAACGTATGTTGTTGTGCGGTTTGACCGATAAAGATCTTCGTAGAATATGTAGGAACCAATATGGGCATCCAGGTTCCGCTATTGGTTATTGACTGAGAATAGTTCTAGGTCATGTCTACATAGTTCTCGAACCCGTAGGGTCCGCACGCTTAACGTTACGATGACAGTTTTATTATGAGTTTATAAGTTTTGATGTACCGAAGTTTGTTCGGAGTCCCGGATGTGATCATGGACATGACGAGGAGTCTCGAAATGGTCGAGACGTAAAGATCGATATATTGGACGACTATATTCGGACACCGGAAGTGTTCCAGGTGATTTCAGAGAAAACCAGAGTGCCGGAGGGTTACCGGAACCACCCCCCCCCCCCCCCCCGGGAGAGTAATGGGCCTTATGGGCCTTAGGGGAAAGGAGAGAGGGGCGGCCAGCATGGGCCGCGCGCTCCCTCCCCCCTCTAGTCCGAATTGGACTAGGAGGGGGGGCGGCGCCCCCCCTTTCCTTCCCCCTCTCCCCCTTCCTTCCTCCTCCTAGTAGGAGTAGGAAAGGAGGAGTCCTACTCCTACTAGGAGGAGGATTCCTCCTCCTTGGCGCGCCCTCCAAGGGCCAGCCGGCCTCCCCCTTGCTCCTTTATATACGGGGGCGGGGGGGGGCACCCCAGAGACACACAAGTTGATCTACGGATCGTTCCTTAGCCATGTGCGGTGCCCCCCTCCACCATATTCCACCTCGGTCATATCGTCGCGGAGTTTAGGTGAAGCCCTGCGTCGGTAGAACATCATCATCGTCACCACGCCGTCGTGCGGACGGAACTCATCTCCGGAGCTTTGCTGGATCGGAACCCGGAGATCGTCATCGAGCTGAGCGTGTGCTGAACTAAGAGGTGCCGCATGTTCGGTGCTTGTATCGGTCGGATCGTGAAGACGTACGACTACATCAACCGCGTTGTGCTAACGCTTCCTCTTACAGTCTACGAGGGTACATGGACAAAACTCTCCCCTCTCGTTGCTATGCCATCACCATGATCTTGCGTGTGCGTAGGAATTTTTTTGAAATTACTGCGTTTCCCAACAGTGGCATCCGAGCCTAGGTTTTATGCGTTGATGTAATATGCACGAGTAGAACACAAGTGAGTTGTGGGTGATACAAGTCATACTGCTTACCAGCATGTCATACTTTGGTTCGGCGGTATTGTGAGATGAAGCGGCCCGGACCAACATTACGCGTACGCTTACGCGAGACTGGTTTCACCGTTACGAGCACTCGTGCTTAAAGGTGGCTGGCGGGTGACTGTCTCTCTCACTTTAGCTGAATCGAGTGTGGCTACGCCCGGTCCTTGCGAAGGTTAAAACAGCACCAACTTGACGAACTATCGTTGTGGTTTTGATGCGTAGGTAAGAATGGTTCTTGCTAAAGCCTGTAGCAGCCACGTAAAATTTGCAACAACAAAGTAGAGGACGTCTAACTTGTTTTTGCAGGGCATGTTGTGATGTGATATGGTCAAGACGTGATGCTATACTTTATTGTATGAAATGCAAACGCCCTGTAATTGCTTTACTTTATCACCAAGCGGTAGCAATAGTCGTAAAAGCAATAGATGGCGTAAACGACAACGATGCTACGATGGAGATCAAGGTGTCGCGCCGGTGACGATGGTGATCACGACGGTGCTTCGAAGATGGAGATCACAAGCACAAGATGATGATGACCATATCATATCACTTATATTGATTGCATGTGATGTTTATCCTTTATGCATCTTATCTTGCTTTGATTGACGGTAGCATTTTAAGATGATCTCTCACTAATAATCAAGAAGTGTTCTCCCTGAGTATGCACCATTGCGAAAGTTCTTCGTGCTGAGACACCACGTGATGATCGGGTGTGATAGGCTCTACGTTCAAATACAACGGGTGCAAAACAGTTGCACACGCGGAATACTTAGGTCATACTTGACGAGCCTAGCATATACAGATATGGCCTCGGAACACAGAGACCGAAAGGTCGAACGTGAATCATATAGTAGATATGATCAACATAGTGATGCTCACCATTGAAACTACTCCATCTCACGTGATGATCGGACATGGTTTAGTTGATTTGGATCACGTGATCACTTAGATGACTAGAGAGATGTCTGTCTAAGTGGGAGTTCTTAAGTAATATGATTAATTGAACTTAAACTTATCATGAACTTAGTACCTGATAGTATTTTGCTTGTCTATGTTTGTTTGTAGATAGATGGCTCGTGCTGTTGTTCAGTTGAATTTTAATGCGTTCCTTGAGAAAGCAAAGTAGAAAGATGATGGTAGCAATTACACGGACTGGGTCCATAACCTGAGGATTATCCTCATTGCTGCACAGAAAAGTTACGTCCTGGAAGCATCGCTGGGTGCCAGGCCTGCTGCTGATGCAACTGACGACGTTAAGAACGTCTGGCAGAGCAAAGCTGATGACTACTCGATAGTTCAGTGTGCCATGCTTTATGGCTTAGAACCGGGTCTTCAACGACGTTTTGAACGTCATGGAGCATATGAGATGTTCCAGGAGTTGAAGTTAATATTTCAAGCAAATGCCCGGATTGAGAGATATGAAGTCTCCAATAAGTTCTATAGCTGCAAGATGGAGGAGAATAGTTCTGTCAGTGAACACATACTCAAAATGTCTAGGTATAATAATCACTTGATTGAACTGGGAGTTAATCTTCCTGATGATAGTGTCATTGACAGAATTCTTCAATCACTGCCACCAAGCTACAAGAGCTTTGTGATGAACTATAATATGCAAGGGATGAACAAGACTAATCCCGAGCTCTTCGCAATGCTAAAAGCTGCGGAGGTAGAAATCAAGAAGGAGCATCGAGTGTTGATGGTTAACAAGACCACCAGTTTCAAGAAAAAGGGCAAAGGAAAGAAGAAGGGGAACTTCAAAAAGAACGGCAAGCAAGTTGCTGCTCAAGAGAAGAAACCCAAGTCTAGACCTAAGCCTGAAACTGAGTGCTTCTACTGCAAGCAGACTGGACACTAGAAGCGGAACTGCCCCAAGTATTTGGCGGATAAGAAGGATGGCAAAGTGAACAAAGGTATATGTGATATACATGTTATTGATGTGTACCTTACTAATGCTCGCAGTAGCACCTGGGTATTTGATACTGGTTCTGTTGCTAATATTTCAAACTCGAAACAGGGACTACGGATTAAGCGAAGATTGGCTAAGGATGAGGTGACAATGCGCGTGGGAAATGGTTCCAAAGTCATTGTGATAGCAGTCGGCACGCTACCTCTACATCTACCATCGGGATTAGTTTTAGACCTAAATAATTGTTATTTGGTGCCAGCGTTGAGCATGAACATTATATCTGGATCTTGTTTGATGCGAGACGGTTATTCATTTAAATCAGAGAATAATGGTTGTTCTATTTATATGAGTAATATCTTTTATGGTCATGCACCCTTGAAGAGTGGTCTATTTTTATTGAATCTCGATAGTAGTGATACACATATTCATAGTGTTGAAACCAAAAGATGCAGAGTTGATAATGATAGTGCAACTTATTTGTGGCACTACCATTTAGGTCATATCGGTACAAAGCGCATGAAGAAACTCCATACTGATGGGCTTTTGGAACACTTGATTATGAATCACTTGGTACTTGCGAACCATGCCTTATGGGCAAGATGACTAAAACGCCATTCTCCGGAACTATGGAGCGGGCAACTGATTTGTTGGAAATCATACATACTAATGTTTGTGGTCCAATGAATGTTGAGGCTCGCGGCGGGTATCGTTATTTTCTCACCTTCACAGACGGCTTAAGAAGATATGGTTATATCTACTTAATGAAACACAAGTCTGAAACATTTGAAAAGTTCAAAGAATTTCAGAGTGAAGTGGAAAATCATCGTAACAAGAAAATAAAGTTTCTACGATCTGATCGTGGAGGAGAATATTTGAGTTACGAGTTTGATCTACACTTGAAACAATGCGGAATAGTTTCGCAACTCACGCCACCCGGAACACCACAATGAAATGGTGTGTCCGAACGTTGTAATCGTACTTTACTAGATATGGTGCGATCTATGATGTCTGTTACTGATTTACCGCTATCGTTTTGGGGTTATGCTTTAGAGACGGCCGCATTCACGTTAAATAGGGCACCATCAAAATCCGTTAAGACGACGCCTTATGAACTGTGGTTTGGCAAGAAACCAAAGTTGTCGTTTCTTAAAGTTTGGGGCTGCGATGCTTATGTGAAGAAACTTCAACCAGATAAGCTCGAACCCAAATCGGAGAAATGTGTCTTCATAGGATACCCAAAAGAAACTATTGGGTACACCTTCTATCACAGATCTGAGGGCAAGATTTTCGTTGCTAAAATCGGATCCTTTCTAGAGAAGGAATTTCTCTTGAAAGAAGTGAGTGGGAGGAAAGTAGAACTTGATGAGATAACTGTATCTACTCCCTTATTGGAAAGTAGTTCATCACAAGAACCGGTTCCTGTGACAACTACACCAATTAGTGAGGAAGCTAATGATATTGATCATGAAACTTCAGATCAAGTTTCGACTGAACCTCATAGGTCTACCAGAATAAGATCCGCACCAGAGTGGTAAGGTAATCCTATTCTGGAAGTCATGTTACTTGACCATGATGAACCTACGAACTACGAGGAAGCGATGATGAGCCCAGATTCCGCAAAATGGCTAGAGGCCATGAAATCTGAGATGGGATCCATGTATGAAAACAAAGTATGGACTTTGGTTGACTTGCCCGATGATCGGCAAGCCATTGAGAATAAATGGATCTTTAAGAAGAAGACCGACGCTGATGGTAATGTAACTGTTTATAAAGCTCGACTTGTTGCGAAAGGTTTTCGACAAGTTCAAGGAGTTGACTACGATGAGACTTTCTCACCTGTAGCGATGCTTAAGCCTGTCCGAATCATGTTAGCTATTGCTGCATTTCATGATTATGAAATTTGGCAAATGGATGTCAAAACTGCATTCTTGAATGGATTTCTGGAAGAAGTTGTATATGATGCAGCCAGAAGGTTTTGTTGATCCAAATGGTGCTAACAAAGTATGCAAGCTCCAACGATCCATTTATGGACTGGTGCAAGCATCTCGGAGTTGGAATAAACGTTTTGATAGTGTGATCAAAGCATATGGTTTTATACAGACTTTTGGAGAAGCCTGTATTTACAAGAAAGTGAGTGGGAGCTCTGTAGCATTTCTGATATTATGTGTAGATGACATATTATTAATTGGAAATGATATAGAATTTCTGGATAGCATAAAGGGATACTTGAATAAAAGTTTTTCAATGAAAGACCTCGGTGAAGCTGCTTACATATTGGGCATCAAGATCTATAGAGATAGATCGAGACGCTTAATAGGACTTTCACAAAGCACATACCTTGATAAAATTTTGAAAAAGTTCAAAATGGATCAGGCAAAGAAAGGGTTCTTGCCCGTGCTTCAAGGTGTGAAGTTGAGTCAAACTCAATGCCCAACCACAGCAGAAGATAGAGAGAAAATGAAAGATGTTCCCTATGCTTCAGCCATAGGCTCTATCATGTATGCAATGCTGTGTACCAGACCTGACGTATGCTTAGCAATAATCTTGGCAGGAAGGTACCAAAGTAATCCAGGAGTGGATCACTGGACAGCGGTCAAGAACATCCTGAAATACCTGAAAAGGACTAAGGATATGTTTCTCGTATATGGAGGTGACAAAGAGCTAGTCATAAATGGTTACATCGATGCAAGCTTTGACACTGATCCGGACGATTCTAAATCGCAAACCGGATACGTGTTTTTATTAAACGGTGGAGCTGTAAGTTGGTGCAGTTTTAAACAAAGCGTCGTGGCGGGATCTACATGTGAAGCGGAGTACATAGCTGCTTCTGAAGTAGCAAATGAAGGAGTCTGGATGAAGGAGTTCATTTCCGATCTAGGTGTCATACCTAGTGCATCGGGACCAATGAAGATCTTCTGTGACAATACTGGTGCAATTGCCTTGGCAAAGGAATCCAGATTTCACAAGAGGACCAAGCACATCAAGAGACGCTTCAATTCCATTCGGGACCAAGTCCAAGTGGGAGACATAGAGATTTGCAAGATACATACGGATCTGAATGTTGCAGACCCGTTGACTAAGCCTCTCTCACAAGCAAAACATGATCAGCACCAAGACTCCATGGGTGTTAGAATCATTACTATGTAATCTAGATTATTGACTCTAGTGCAAGTGGGAGACTGAAGGAAATATGCCCTAGAGGCAATAATAAAGTTATTATTTATTTCCTCATATCATGATAAATGTTTATTATTCATGCTAGAATTGTATTAACCGGAAACATGATACATGTGTGAATACATAGACAAACATATAGTCACTAGTATGCCTCTACTTGACTAGCTCATTAATCAAAGATGGTTATGTTTCCTAACCATAGACATGTGTTGTCATTTGATTAATGGGATCACATCATTAGAAGAATGATGTGATTGACATAACCCATTCCATTAGCCTAGCACTTGATCGTTTAGTATATTGCTATTGCTTTCTTCATGACTTATACATGTTCCTGTAACTATGAGAATTATGCAACTCCCGTTTACCGGAGGAACACTTTGGGTACTACCAAACGTCACAACGTAACTGGGTGATCATAAAGGAGTACTACAGGTGTCTCCGAAGGTACATGTTGAGTTGGCGAATTTCGAGATTAGGTTTTGTCACTCCGATTGTCGGAGAGGTATCTCTAGGCCCTCTCGGTAATGTACATCACTATAAGCCTTGCAAGCAATGTGACCAATGAGTTGGTTACGGGATGATGCATTACGTAACGAGTAAAGAGACTTGCCGATAACGAGATTGAACTAGGTATCGGATAACGACGATCAAATCTCAGGCAAGTAACATACCGATGACAAAGGGAACAACGTATGTTGTTATGCGGTTTGATCGATAAAGATCTTCGTAGAATATGTAGGAACCAATATGGGCATCCTGGTTCCGCTATTGGTTATTGACCGAGAATAGTTCTAGGTCATGTCTACATAGTTCTCGAACCTGTAGGGTCCGCACGCTTAACGTTACGATGACAGTTTTATTATGAGTTTATAAGTTTTGATGTACCGAAGTTTGTTCGGAGTCCCGGATGTGATCACGGACATGACGAGGAGTCTCGAAATGGTCGAGACATAAAGATCGATATATTGGACGACTATAATCGGACACCGGAAGTGTTCCAGGTGATTTCGGAGAAAACCGGAGTGCCGGAGGGTTACCGGAACCCCCCCCCCCCCCCCCCGGGAGAGTAATGGGCCTTATGGGCCTTAGGGGAAAGGAGAGAGAGGCGGCCAACATGGGCCGCGCCCCCCCTCCCCCCTCTAGTCCGAATTGGACTAGGAGGGGGGCGGCGCCCCCCCTTTCCTTCCCCCTCTCCCCCTTCCTTCCTCCTCCTAGTAGGAGTAGGAAAGGAGGAGTCCTACTCCTACTAGGAGGAGGATTCCTCCTCCTTAGCGCGCCCTCCAAGGGCCGGCCGGCCTCCCCCCTTGCTCCTTTATATACGGGGGCGGGGGGGGGGGGGGGGGGGGGCGCCCCAGAGACACACAAGTTGATCTACGGATCGTTCCTTAGCCATGTGCGGTGCCCCCCTCCACCATATACCTCGGTCATATCGTCGCAGAGTTTAGGCAAAGCCCTGCGTCGGTAGAACATCATCATCGTCACCACGCCGTCGTGCTGACGGAACTCATCTCCGGAGCTTTGCTGGATCGGAACCCGGAGATCGTCATCAAGCTGAACGTGTGCTGAACTCGGAGGTGCCGTACATTCGGTGCTTGGATCAGTCGGATCGTGAAGACGTACGACTACATCAACCGCGTTGTGCTAACGCTTCCGCTTACGATCTACGAGGGTACGTGGACAACACTCTCCCCTCTCGTTGCTATGCCATCACCATGATCTTGCGTGTGCGTAGGAATTTTTTTGAAATTACTACGTTTCCCAACAAGAAGACGACCTGAACACGTGGGAGGTACCTCTGAATCTAGCCTACATAACATATGCGGCCAAGGACGCATACGCATGCTACCACATGTACAGGCAGATCTTGGACATGAGGGCGTGTCTGCTTCCCGTAGCCGACGAGTACACGGACAGCCGCAGCGTCATGATCAAGCGTGCCAGGAAGGTCTAGATGTTGTACTTTATCTGTTTATAAGCACCTTTATCATCTGAGTGTTTCATGCATTAGCCTATGTGTCGTAATTATCTGTTTTGTCCGGAATATTTCTTTTAAGAACACATTAACCTGATTTCTTTTTTTAGTGGCTATTTTCTTATGTATGTAAACTAGTTCACTTGTCCGTAAAAAAACTAGTTCACTCGGCTGCCGTGCTTTGAATCTCCTTCCTCCCAACATATTCCCCTCCTCAGGTGGACCTAGCAGGTCTCTGAATTTTCTCCCACTTTCTTTTTCGATGTAAACTGAGTTTTCTCCCAGTACTTTCCCCTAGAACCAACTCAACTGTCCGACGTCTAGCCTAAAAAATAATAATACCCCACGTACTATTAACTCATCAAATTAAAATGATATTTTATTTCGTAAGTTGAAAGTTCTTACAAAATATTAATAATAATTGTTTATATATAACTTGGTAAGTTAACTCCTAGTGATTGCGTACATAAGCTTGCAAAGATTTTATTGACGTGCAATCATGTGTTTATGTTTTTATAACATTTCTTCGTCTAGCCCAACATGATATTTTCACTCAGCCCAGAAGTCCGCGGATTTCGAGAAAAAATGCAAATGGGATTTAAACGGACTGCATAGATGCTACATGATTGTCTCACCCAGCCCACCAAATGGACTAAAAAAACAAATGGACGGGCTGACATGTGGGCCAGTAGGTCGAAGCCTAAGAAGGCGTTGGATTTACATCCAACGGCCGGCATTTTTCTTCAATCTCTCATCTTCTTCCCCCAGTGCTGCCGGAACCGCCTGCTCCAGCCTCTGGCGTCCAGCGGCTTTGTTTTACGAGTGAAACACTACCCCGCCGACGGCGAGGCCATCCCTCCACTCCGCACCTCCTGTTATTCTCTGCCGAGTGTAGGCCCACCCCGCACCTGAACCAGTCAAGTTTCCCACTCCTCTCCATCTGCGACTCCACTGCCGCGTCTTCCCCATCTCCGGGTCATTCCAGTCTGGGGCCTCGCCGTTGTCCACCGCCTCGGTCCGCTCAGCGCGGCATGGTCAACATATGAGAGTCACCGGAAGAGGACTGTACGTGGAGAGCCTGACGGCTGGGACCCACGAGGTCCATGGTCGCACGCAAGGAAAGTTCCTCCTTATTACGCACTGTACGTGCACTGTACGTGGGAAGGGCTTCTGTATTTCGCAAAAAAACGTTCCCCCCCCCCCCCCCCCCCGCCGACAGGTCGGACCCACCAGCTATATCTTCGCACGTAAGGAAGTGTCTCCTTATTACGCACCAAAAACTGAATACCCCTTGCTAGCTGGGACCCACCATAGTGGCTGGCTGAGTTGTGGGCCTACTAAGTTGACGAGGACGGAGGGCTTTGTCAACTTAGTCAATATGAACGATTCTAGCTCCAGTGACCATACAATGTCCATCCAAAGGCCATAGTGCTTCTTCAACCTCTGGTCTTCTTGCTCCAACCGCCCAGAGCAGTGCCGGTCGTGCCGCGTGCTCCTGCCTCTCATGGCCGGCTGTGATGCCGCGGAGGCCTCACCGCCCCTACTACTCCCACCGCTGGCCCAAGGTATCCCTCTACTCACCCACACTCCCTGTTATTATGCGGCGACGGCAGCCTCACGCCACAGCCGAACCAGTGAACCCTCGTACTCCTCTCCGCGTGGGCATCCACTGCCGTGTCTTCCCCGGCTCTGTGTTGTCCCCTTCCTAGGCCTTGCCGTCGTCCACCGCCTTGGTGTTCTCAGTGCGGCATGGTCAATGTGGTCAAGGACCAACTTCCATCGGAAGAGTACTGTACGTGGAGAGGCTGACAGCTGGGTCCACGACCACAGCCCAGTTTTTTGTGATTTGCCAAGTAAGTCGCTTTGTCAGGCCTGTTGGGCTGCAAATCTTTCAAGACGAGGAGAGCTTCATTCGGTTGGCCGAGAAAATGGCCTATGAGTAATGGGAAATGGGCTCTACATTTTTAAAACACATCAAACCGGCAATTAGTTTCAAATATCTTTTTTTCATTTCAAGATTTTAAATTACATTAATTTTTATGCATGGAGAATTTGTTGGATTTTATATTGATATACATTTATTTTTAAAATCAGTTTGAATGTGAGTCAAAATTTCAGGATTAAAAACAGTTCGGACCGCACCGAAATATGCCAAATTTCGTATTATTTTTTAACCGTGGCCACAATATGGCTGTAATGCTAACAATAAGAATATGGGCTCCAAAAAAACCTTAAGAATTAGCAAATGGACTGTAAATTATTAGAAATAATGGGAGATGGGTTGTATGCTTTTTTCCACAGATTTGAGGCTTTCCTAAAAAAAAGGTTGATGCACAAGCAGTAACTGTTGGATGTCCATCGAACGGCCGTCGTGCTTCTTCAATCTCTGCTCTTCCTGCTCCACCGCTCACACAAGCGCCAGTGGGACTGCCTGCTCCCTCCTCCCTGCGGCCGGTTGTGCTGCCGCGCAGGCCTCACCGCCCCACCGTACTCCCATCGCTGGCCTAGCCATCCCTCTACTCACCCACACCTGCTGTTATTCTCCGGCGATGGCAGACGAACCAGTAAACCCTCATACATTCGTACTCCACTCCGTGTGGGAAACAACTGCCGAGTCTTCCCTTCCTCCGTGTCGTTCCCTTCCTAGGCCTCGCTTTCATCCACCACCCTGGTGCTCTCGGCGCGGCCTAGTCAACATGGTCAACGGCCGACATGCATCTGAAGTGGACTGTACGTGGAGAGGCCGACAGCTGGGTCCACGCCCGCACGCAAGGAAATGCCTCCTTATTACGCGCAAAATAATGATTCCTCCACCTGACATCAGGGACCCACCGAAAGGGCCTCTGTCTTTCGGGAAAAAAACGTTACCGCCGCTGACAACTCGGACCCACCAGTTATATCTTCGCACGCAAGGAAGTGCCTCCTTATTACGCACACAAAAATGAATACCCCCCTGTTAGCTGGGACCCAGTATAGTGGCAGGCTGACTTGTGGGCCTACTAAGTTGACGGGGATGAAGGGCTTTGTTAACTTAGTCAATATGCACGATTCTAGCTCCAGTGACCGTACGATGTCCATCCAACGGCCGTAGTGCTTCTTCAACCTCTGGTCTTCTTGCTCCAGCCGCCCAAACCAGCACCGGTCGTGCCTCGTGCTCCTGCCTCCCGTGGCCGGCTATGATGGGGCGGAGGCCTCACCGCCCCCTACTACTCCCACTGCTGGCCAGGCCATCCCTCTACTCACCCACACCCCCTGTTATTCTGCGGCGATGGCAGCCTCACACCGCAGCGAACCAGTGAACCCTCGTACTCCTCTACGCATGGGCATCCACTGTCGCGTCTTCCCCGGCTCCGCGTCGCCACCTTCCTAGGCCTCGCCGTCGTCCACCGCCGTGGTGCTCTCGCACGCAAAGGAAAGGCTTCCATCGGACGTGGACTGTACGTGGAGAGGCTGACAGCTGAGTCCACGGCTGCAGCAAGGAAGTGCCTCCTTATTACGTGCAAAATAATTATTCCTCCACCTGACAGCGGGGACCCACCAGACGGACCACCGTATTTCGTGAAAAAAAGTTTCCCCCTGACTGCTGGGACCCACCAGCTACATCTTCGCACGCAAGGAAGTGCGTCCGGGCAAAAAAAAAACAATTCGCCCCCTGACTGCTGGGACCCACCAGCTACATCTTCGCAGGCAAGGAACTGCCTGTGATAGAGGCGGGGGTGTCCCTATCTTTCGATGAGATGATAACTATCGATTTGGTGAAGATGACTTTGACGATCCGACTACAAACGTGCACGACGTTGCGCCTTAGCAATCGCTAAATGATGAGGACATCAATACCATTGTTACACCCACAGCCCCTACTGCTACATATACTGGACCAATTACTAGAGCTCGCGCACGCCAATTAAATTATCAGGTACTTTCGTTTCTTGGTAATGATTCTAATGTTCATGAGAATATGATGCTGCCTAAATTGGATACATTTGTTTTGCTTACAAATGAAGGGCCTAGCTTGGAGAAGGATGGACATTGGAGCAAGAGCAAGCATGGAGAAGATGCCATGCACAAGGGGAACCAGAACGGAGTTACAAGTGATGATTTCAGGACTTTGAAGCCACCATAAGAGTGCATGAAGCCTTGGACGAAATATACAAGATGCCACTTCATAAATTTCGTCCAGAGGCTATTATAGGTGCTGCGTCACCTTATTATTGGGCCAGGCCCATGTAATTTCGAAATACATAAGTATAGGCTATTTTTAGAGTCCGTATGTGTGGGGAAACAAGAGATAGGGTTGATTTCGGACCCCTCCACCAAGGGCCACGAAATTCCCCCTCTCTTCCTCCATATATACAGCCCTTAGGGCACCGTTTAGACTTTGGGTTTTGTTTAGATTAAAAGTTCGCCATAGCTGCAACTTCGCGTACTTCGTTTGTGTTCAACGACCAGACAAAGGCGTCACAGAACCCCACCTTGATCAATAAAGCTTTCATCTTATATTCGCAATATCCAGATTGCAATCTTAGTTTCTTGCTTGTTCTTCGTTTGCTCGCAGGAAACAGACCCTCGTGGTCAGGTTGATCGTGCTCCGTCGTGGTCAATAACCTCTCGGAGTTGGTTTAGCGATTGCTAAGGCGCGACGTCCTCGCACGTTCGTAGTCGGATCGTCAAAGTCGACTTCCACCAAAGCGATATCCATCATCTCATCGAAAGACGGGACACCTTTGCCTCTATCAAGTGGTATCAGAGCTGGGTAAGATTTCAGGTTGTTCATAGTCTGTAGGATCATATGCTGCTGGGTAAGAACTGGTAAGAATTTGAGTTTTGCTTGACGGATTTGTGACACCCACCACCACCACTTGTTCGTAGTCTGTAGGATAATATTCTTGTGTGTTTCTATTGCTGCTAACCATGCCAGGATCACAAGCCGACGTGACTAACTGGGAGAATTTATCGAACAAGGAGCTTCATGATAAGTTTCAGCAAATGATGAGTGGACAGGTGCAAGATGTGCTAAACAGATTTGAAGAGGCCATGGAGAAGATAGATGGCATGGAGAAGACGTTCGAAACAAAGCTCGATAACAAATTTAATGAATTGCTCGCGCGTCTTCCACCACCACCACCCGCTGCACCTAACGCACCTCTCCAACAACAACAACAACAACAACAACGCATCCTTTCGAATCAATATGGACGAGCGAGGCGTGTTCCTATTGAGGATGGCCAAACTTCTGGTGCTGTTGTTCATGTTGTTGATGCTTCTTTCGCCCCTGCTACTGCTGCTGCTGGTACCCAGGAGGATGTTGAGTATGCGGGCGATTATGAGGATGAGGTTGATCAAAATCAGCACTACGTGCAGCCACCAGCACCACCACCACCAGGTCGACCTCAGGTATATATTCGTAATGGTAGGCCTGCACCACCACCTCAGGTACGAGATGATGTCCATATTCCTAAACTGAAATTGAATATTCCACCATTTGAGGGTAGATATGTTCCTGATATATATCTTACTTGGGAGTTAGAAACTGAACAACGTTTTACATGTTTACAATATCCCGAGGAGAGACGGGTTGCTGCTGCTGTTTGTGCTTTCACTAGTTTTGCATGTGTATGGTGGTCTGAACATTGTAGATTATATCCTATTCCCGCTACTTGGGCTGCTTTGAAAACTGCTATGCGTACTCGTTGGGTTCCACCATATTATCAACGTGAATTGCTTCAAAAATTACAGCGCTTAAGACAAGGAAAAAATTCTGTAGAAGAATATTATCAGGAATTACAAACTGGCATGATTAGATGTGGTATTGTTGAGGAGAATGAAGCTATGCTTGCACGTTTTCTGGGTGGACTAAATAGAGAGATTCAGACCATTCTAGACTATAAGGAGTATACTAATATCACTCGTTTATTCCATCTTGCTTGTAAAGCTGAACGTGAAGTACAGGATCGACAGGCATTGGCGTGGACTAACTTTTCTGCAGGTCGACCTTCATCATGGACACCACGTGCATCATCTACTTCCTCCCGTTCTGCTACACCGGCGCCTCCGTCGGCTGCCACCTCCAACCGTGATACAATAAAGCAGGCACAATCACCACTATCTGCCAAGAGCACACCTTCTGGGCCTGCAAAGAGCTCTTCTTCATCCATGGCATCAACAGGGCAAACACATGATATTATTTGTCGACGTTGCAAGGGTGGAGGTCATTATGCGAGAGAATGCCCATCTAAGCGTGTGATGATTGTTACTGAGGATGGTGGGTATGAGTCCGCTAGTGACTTTGATGAGGAGACTTTGGCTCTTATTACACGTGACGAACACGGTGGAGACGATTCTGATCATGACACGCAATACATGGCTCCTGAAGATGCTGACAGGTATGAATGTTTAGTTGCTCAACGTGTTTTGAGTGTGCAGGTTACACAAGCTGAGCAAAATCAGAGGCATAATTTGTTCCATACAAAGGGAGTTGTGAAGGAACGTTCTGTTCGCGTGATCATAGATGGAGGGAGTTGCAACAACTTGGCTAGCATGGAGATGGTGGAGAAGCTATCTCTCACCACAAGACCACATCCACATCCTTACTACATCCAATGGTTCAACAACAGCGGCAAGGTTAAGGTAACACGTACTGTTCGTGTACATTTTAGTATCTCTACATATGCTGATTATGTTGATTGTGATGTGGTACCTATGCAAGCATGTTCCTTATTACTTGGTAGACCATGGCAATTTGATAAAAATTCTATTCACCATGGTAGAAACAATCAGTATACTCTTGTTCATAAGGATAAAAATATTACTTTGCTTCCTATGACTCCTGATTCCATTTTGAAAGATGATATTAATAGAGCTAATAAAGCAAAACAGGAGAAAACTAAGAGTGAAATCAGATTGTGGCAAAAGAATTTGAGCAACAAATGCAGCCTAATAATAATAAACAATCTAGTGTTGCTTCTGAAATTAAATTGAAAAGTGCATGTTTACTTGCCACCAAATCTGATATTGATGATCTAGATTTTAGCAAATCTGTTTGCTATGCTTTTGTGTGCAAAGAGGCATTATTTTCATTCGAGGACGTGCCTTCCTCTTTGCCTCCTGCTATCACTAACATTTTGCAGGAGTTCGCTGACGTCTTTCCACAAGACGTGCCACCGGGATTACCGCCTATTCGAGGGATTGAGCATCAGATTGACTTAATTCCCGGTGCTTCACTGCCAAATCGTGCACCATACCGTACCAATCCAGAGGAGACGAAGGAGATTATGCGTCAAGTACAAGAGCTTCTCGACAAAGGTTATATACGCGAATCCCTTAGTCCTTGTGCTGTTCCTATTATTCTAGTGCCGAAAAAGGATGGTACATCACGTATGTGCGTTGATTGTAGAGGCATTAATAATATTACTATTCGTTATCGTCATCCTATTCCTAGGCTAGATGATATGCTTGATGAATTGAGTGGCTCTACAATATTCTCCAAAGTTGATTTGCGTAGTGGATACCATCAAATTCGTATGAAATTGGGAGATGAATGGAAAACAGCATTTAAAACTAAGTTTGGATTATATGAGTGGTTAGTCATGCCTTTTGGGTTAACTAATGCACCTAGTACTTTCATGAGGTTAATGAACGAAGTTTTACGTGCTTTCATTGGACGATTTGTGGTAGTTTACTTTGATGACATATTGATTTATAGCAAATCTTTGGAGGAACATTTGGAACATTTACGTGCTGTTTTTATTGCTCTACGTGATGCACGTTTGTTTGGTAACCTTGGAAAGTGCACCTTTTGCACCGACCGAGTATCTTTTCTTGGCTATGTTGTTACTCCACAGGGAATTGAAGTTGATAAAGCCAAGATTGAAGCTATTGAGAGTTGGCCGCAGCCCAAAACGGTCACACAAGTGAGGGGTTTCCTTGGCCTCGCTGGATTCTATAGGCGTTTTGTGAGAGATTTCAGCACCATTGCTGCACCTCTCAATGAGCTTACAAAGAAAGATGTGCCTTTTCTGTGGGGTACCGCACAGGAAGAAGCCTTCACGGTATTGAAAGATAAGTTGACACATGCTCCTTTACTCCAACTTCCTGATTTTAATAAGACTTTTGAGCTTGAATGTGATGCTAGTGGAATTGGATTAGGAGGTGTGTTATTACAAGATGGCAAACCTGTTGCATACTTTTCTGAAAAATTGAGTGGGCCTAGTCTGAATTATTCTACTTATGATAAAGAATTATATGCTCTTGTTCGGACTTTAGAAACATGGCAACATTATTTATGGCCCAAAGAATTTGTTATACATTCTGATCATGAATCTTTGAAACATATTAAAAGTCAAGCTAAACTGAATCGTAGACATGCTAAATGGGTTGAATTCATTGAGACTTTCCCTTATGTCATTAAACACAAGAAGGGAAAAGAAAATGTTATTGCTGATGCATTGTCTCGTCGCTATACTATGCTTTCACAACTTGACTTCAAAATATTTGGTTTGGAGACCATCAAAGATCAATATGTGCATGATGCTGATTTTAAAGATGTAATGCAGAATTGTAAAGAAGGAAGAATGTGGAACAAGTTTGTCGTTAACGATGGATTTGTGTTTCGTGCTAACAAGCTATGCATTCCAGCTAGCTCCGTTCGTCTTTTGCTGTTGCAGGAGGCGCATGGGGGAGGATTAATGGGACACTTTGGCGTGAAGAAGACGGAGGACGTACTTGCTACACATTTCTTTTGGCCAAAGATGAGACGGGATGTTGAGCGTTTTGTTGCTCGCTGCACTACATGTCAAAAAACTAAGTCACGACTCAATCCTCATGGTTTATATATGCCTTTGCCTGTACCTAGTGTTCCTTGGGAGGATATATCTATGGACTTTGTTTTAGGCTTACCTCGAACAAAGAAGGGGAGGGATAGCATATTTGTTGTCGTGGATAGATTCTCGAAAATGGCACACTTTATACCATGTCATAAAAGCGATGATGCTGTTAATGTTGCTGATTTGTTCTTTCGTGAAATTATTCGCTTGCATGGTGTGCCAAATACTATTGTTTCAGATCGTGATACTAAATTTTTTAGCCACTTTTGGAGATGTTTATGGGCTAAGTTGGGGACTAAACTGCTATTTAGTACTACTTGTCACCCCCAAACTGATGGACAAACTGAAGTAGTCAATAGAACATTGTCTACTATGCTTAGGGCTGTTTTGAAGAATAATAAGAAAATGTGGGAAGAATGCTTGCCTCATATTGAATTTGCTTATAATCGTTCATTGCATTCTACTACTAAGATGTGCCCTTTTGAAATTGTGTATGGTTTCCTACCTCGTGCACCTATTGATTTGTTGCCTCTTCCATCTTCGGAGAAGGTTAATTTTGATGCTAAAGAACGTGCTGAATTGATTTTAAAAATGCATGAGTTAACTAAGGAAAACATTGAGCGTATGAATGCTAAATATAAACTTGCTGGAGATAAGGGTAGAAAACATGTTGTGTTTGCACCTGGAGATCTTATTTGGTTACATTTGCGTAAGGATAGATTTCCTGATTTGCGCAAATCAAAGCTAATGCCACGTGCTGCTGGTCCCTTTAAGGTGTTGGAGAAAGTAAATGATAATGCATATAAACTTGAGTTGCCTGCAGATTTTGGGGTTAGTCCCACTTTTAACATTGCAGATTTGAAGCCTTATTTGGGTGAGGAAAATGAGCTTCCGTCGAGGACGACTTCATTTCAAGAAGGGGAGGATGATGAGGACATCAATACCATTGTTACACCCACAGCCCCTACTGCTACATATACTGGACCAATTACTAGAGCTCGCGCACGCCAATTAAATTATCAGGTACTTTCGTTTCTTGGTAATGATTCTAATGTTCATGAGAATATGATGCTGCCTAAATTGGATACATTTGTTTTGCTTACAAATGAAGGGCCTAGCTTGGAGAAGGATGGACATTGGAGCAAGAGCAAGCATGGAGAAGATGCCATGCACAAGGGGAACCAGAACGGAGTTACAAGTGATGATTTCAGGACTTTGAAGCCACCATAAGAGTGCATGAAGCCTTGGACGAAATATACAAGATGCCACTTCATAAATTTCGTCCAGAGGCTATTATAGGTGCTGCGTCACCTTATTATTGGGCCAGGCCCATGTAATTTCGAAATACATAAGTATAGGCTATTTTTAGAGTCCGTATGTGTGGGGAAACAAGAGATAGGGTTGATTTCGGACCCAACCACCAAGGGCCACGAAATTCCCCCTCTCTTCCTCCATATATACAGCCCTTAGGGCACCGTTTAGACTTTGGGTTTTGTTTAGATTAAAAGTTCGCCATAGCTGCAACTTCGCGTACTTCGTTTGTGTTCAACGACCAGACAAAGGCGTCACAGAACCCCACCTTGATCAATAAAGCTTTCATCTTATATTCGCAATATCCAGATTGCAATCTTAGTTTCTTGCTTGTTCTTCGTTTGCTCGCAGGAAACAGACCCTCGTGGTCAGGTTGATCGTGCTCCGTCGTGGTCAATAACCTCTCGGAGTTGGTTTAGCGATTGCTAAGGCGCGACGTCCTCGCACGTTCGTAGTCGGATCGTCAAAGTCGACTTCCACCAAAGCGATATCCATCATCTCATCGAAAGACGGGACACCTTTGCCTCTATCACTAAACCAACTCTGAGAGGTTATTGACCACGCCGGAGCACAATCAACCTGACCACGAAGGTCTATTCCTGCAAGCAATCAAAGAACAAGCAAGAATATGATAAAAGCAATCTGAATATTGCGAGTATATATGAAGTATTGATAAAGGTGGGGATCCGTAAGCGGTCTTGGTCTGGTCGTTGGACACAAACGAAGTACACGAAGTTGCAATGGCTAACTTTTAACTAAACAAATCCCAAGGAAAAGCTACTAGATGGATCTACTTATATAGGAGCAAGGGGTGGCGGCCAAGGAGGTGGGAGGACGTCCCAAGGCAGCCTAAAACTAAATCTAGGTCGTACAAGGCCAATGGGCCCAAGTGGAGGTGATGTAACACCTTTGGACTTGTAGTTTGACTCGGATTCTGCTGCAGCATCAGATTGTTTCGTCCACAACTCAACGCTCCGGACGAATTTGAAGGTGATTCCAATTGGGTTGGAAAGTGCACGAAATCTAGTTTCCAACAAAAAAAGAATCACCCAATTCGGAGTCCGTATGAAAAACTTGTGTCCGTTTTGAGTCAGGTACGTCTGTGCAGTCCGAATCTGAATCCAGAACGTGAGAGACTTGGACTCTATCTTCTCTTGGGCCAAAAGTGACGTGAGAGAACTTTTTGGACAGCAAATAAACATCTCTTTCTTCCTTATCTTCATATGTGGATTGTACAAATGTCCCATACACCTGTAATTAGACAAAACACAAAAGTGTGTGAAGTATTTTTGTTCTGGATAACATAAATAGATTATTGAATAGTTTGCACTAGAAATCACCTGACAAATATGCATATATGCAATATTTTTGGTCATATCCAAGGTAGTCATGTCCTCATCATCCTCCCCTTCTTGAAAATAAAGCCGTCCTCGGCGTTGCTTAATCTGAAATGTGGCTAACAAAAGAGACAAGGTGTACATGTTGTATATGTATATGTCATCCATTTTTACTTCCCTTGATTTTTGCATATATGACACATGAATAGATGAGTAACTTGCATAGTTCATAAAATCTAAAGCCAAAAAATTAGCACAAGAAGTAGAAGGCATGAAAATATTGCAACTCAGTTTGCACATATAAGTGAAGCTCTTATTCATTTCAAAAGATTGACAATGTTCATCATTAAACCATCCCAACATTGGTGAATAAACCTTACTTGCATCAAATTTACATGCTATAACATGCTTAAATAAGCAAACATGCAATAAGTCATTCAACACAGAATCATCACCAAGATTAGAGGTCATATCAAAATGATTAAACATTGGTTCTTTTGCATCAATAGTTAATTCAATGGGTGCACTCAAAATTGTTGGTATTTCAGTTGTTTGATCACATGGCAAAGTCAAATTATCAACGTAGTCCTCTAAAATAGGTGGTGTGATCAAAGTAGTGGGTAGCTCATCAGATGGTGCATTCAAATTGACAAGGCATTCATCATTCTCATGTAGAGATGGAAGATCAGTACCTTTGTCATTACCTCTTATGATCAACTCAGATGATGTAGCCACTCTCGGGGGCGATGTGTCACATGATGGAGGTGATGTAGTCCTGACAACAACGGATGTGGTTGTCATAGTATGCCTAGTAGTTGAAGGAACAATCATATCAACTCTTGGAATGTGCACCGTGCGCTTGTTCTCCTCGTGGCCAACACGTCGTTTTATTTCCTGTTCAGCTTTGCAAGCAAGATGAAACAAATGGTCCATAGGATAACACTCTTCATGAATTAGTATCTCTTGAATATCACGGTTTAATCCTCCCCAAAATCTATCCATAAAATCATCTTCACTTTCTTCTAAAGAGGAATGCAACAAGGTAGTTTGTAAATCATCATAATATTTTGTTACAGTTTCACTACCTTGTTTTAAGTGTTGCAACTTCTTAATCATGTCACGAGTATAATAAGCAGGGACGAAAGTATGTCGCATGGCAAGTTTCAAATCATCCCAAGTAGTAGGTATATAATCAGGGTGTAACCGACAATATTCACTCCACCAAACCAAAGCATAACCAGTGAAAGAACCAACCGCAACCTTAACATTTTTATGTTCATCGAAATTATGGGAAGCAAATATATTTTTTATGTCGAACTCCCATTCAATATATAAAGCAGGTTTAAAACGGCCATTAAATGGTGGTATAGATACATTAACCTGATCATGTGCATTTGGATGTTTGTGCACCTCTCGTGACGGTTGTGGTATTTGCAAAGGTGGTGGCACGTCTCCCGCGATCGACAAAGCCCATGAATTGACTCTGGATCCTGTCATGATTAGTAGAACAAGAAACAAAACCCAAAAATAATGTTCCTATAACTACTAGGATGTGGTGGTAAAACGCTCACAGTAAAGCAAATATCAATGTCTTACAAGTTCTTACCATGCAGCAGGCGGTGATCGGCAACCAGCGGTGTCAAGTAACTCCGAATATTGAGTAAAGCGATTGCCAGGGGAGCGTACGTATACACGGTGTAGAAATATGTGGAGCTGGGTTGGCTATATATGGTAGCAAAAGATTAGCAATAATCAATTCAAAGATGCAATGTTGAATAAACGCTCAACGACGGTACTGTGCTGGTCCTAGGCTAGACCGGACTAGAGACGCGAGCCTAGAACACTAATGAGGTCACGACGTAGCACAACTAGCATCAATGAAGGATACTAAGTAGCTCTTGACAGCAAGATATAAGTGAAGATCACAATGGCAGTGAAGATAATGATGAAAAACAATTGCCAAGCAGGATATACAACAACTTTGTCTCCAACTTTCCTCTGAAAAAGTTTGTGCCGATTTTTTTGATTTTTTTTCTCCTTTTTTTTCTCTGACTTTTTTTTCTCTTTTTTTTCTCTCGTTTTTTTCTCTCGTTTTTTTCTCCCACTTTCCAAAACAAACTAGATAAGATGCAGATTGGATCAAGTGAAGATGTGAACGATCTCAACTATTATTATGACAATGAATGGTGGGTAGCACGTGGTGGAAATTGATGGATGGGTGGTGGACAGCGGAAGAGATAATGATGCAACGGTGGCGTGACTAATGTGAACAGAACTCGAAACTCTAAACGAACTAGACACTAAAACCAGCAACTCGACACGACGATGCAACCGATAATTCAACTATGCAAGCAATGAAAAAAAAAATTGCAAAGGCTCAGACTAGCTTGGACCAAGGATGAATAGATCTAACTCTTTTTTGTGGCTTTTTCTTGGACAATAGGTAAGAAAATAAATCTAATCTAGGAAAACTGGAAATTCTCACCGAGCAACCTGAAAACTGATAACACTTGATAGAGGCGGGGGTGTCCCGATCTTTCGATGAGATGATAACTATCGATTTGGTGAAGATGACTTTGACGATCCGACTACAAACGTGCACGACGTTGCGCCTTAGCAATCGCTAAACCAACTCTGAGAGGTTATTGACCACGCCGGAGCACAATCAACCTAACCACGAAGGTCTATTCCTGCAAGCAATCAAAGAACAAGCAAGAATATGATAAAAGCAATCTGAATATTGCGAGTATATATGAAGTATTGATAAAGGTGGGGATCCGTAAGCGGTCTTGGTCTGGTCGTTGGACACAAACGAAGTACACGAAGTTGCAATGGCTAACTTTTAACTAAACATATCCCAAGGAAAAGCTACTAGATGGATCTACTTATATAGGAGCAAGGGGTGGCGGCCAAGGAGGTGGGAGGACGTCCCAAGGCAGCCTAAAACTAAATCTAGGTCGTACAAGGCCAATGGGCACAAGTGGAGGTGATGTAACACCTTTGGACTTGTAGTTTGACTCGGATTCTGCTGCAGCATCAGATTGTTTCGTCCACAACTCAACGCTCCGGACGAATTTGAAGGTGATTCCAATTGGGTTGGAAAGTGCACGAAATCTAGTTTCCAACAAAAAAAGAATCACCCAATTCGGAGTCCGTATGAAAAACTTGTGTCCGTTTTGAGTCAGGTACGTCTGTGCAGTCCGAATCTGAATCCAGAACGTGAGAGACTTGGACTCTATCTTCTCTTGGGCCAAAAGTGACGTGAGAGAACTTTTTGGACAGCAAATAAACATCTCTTTCTTCCTTATCTTCATATGTGGATTGTACAAATGTCCCATACACCTGCAATTAGACAAAACACAAAAGTGTGTGAAGTATTTTTGTTCTGGATAACATAAATAGATTATTGAATAGTTTGCACTAGAAATCACCTGACAAATATGCATATATGCAATATTTTTGGTCATATCCAAGGTAGTCATGTCCTCATCAGCCTGACAGTCGGGACCCACTTGGTCGAAGCGTACGTAGCATTGTCATTCTGGTTGCGAACGTGTACATACATATATACTGGTGGATGTAGAGGCGCGCACGTAGCATGTACATGTACGTATAGCGGCCAGGGTGCAAGAAAGAAAATATGGCCACGTATGTGTACATACAGGCGGGGTCTCGAACGCCTACTCGCGCATACGTACGGCGAGGGCTCGTGTTCACGGGGAGGCAACGGAATGCGTCGTATTCATGGGAAGGCAACGAAATGCGTCGTGTTCATGGGGAGGCAACGGAATGCATCATGTTCATCGGGAGGCAACGGAACGCGTGGGAGCCAACCGGCTAGGTTGGAACGGAATGCGTGGTCATGTTCATCGGGAGGGCTTGGACAGAACAGGCAATGGAAACGAGGCCTGGCGTACCGCACAACGGAGGAAACGGACCTCCTATGTTCGGAACGGTGTCCTGTTGATCGGGAGGGGTCTGGTGTACCACAACACGGAGGAAACGGAACTCCTACGGTCGAAACGGGGGTCCTGTTGATCGGGAGGTGTGTGGCGTACCGCAAAGCGGAAGAAACGGACTTGTGTTGGAGCGCTACGGTCAAAACGGGGGTCCTGTTAATCGGGAGGGGTGTGGCATACCGCAAAACGGACAAAACGGACTTGTGTTGGAGCGTTATGGTCAAAACGGGGGTCCTGTTCATCGGGAGGGGTGTGGCGTACCGCAAAACGGGACTCCACGGGATACTGTTCATCTCCACCGTCGACCTCCTCCAGCCTCCACGGACTACCGTCGACCTCCTCCAGCCTCCACGGGCTCCTGTGCATCCAGCCTCCACCGCGCGCTACTCCACCGGCTACTGTTCAACCACCCCTCCACGGGCACCCCTCCACCGTTTACTGTTCATCCAGCCCTCCACCACACCACGGGGTCCTGTTCAACCACCCCTCCACGGGCACCCCTCCACCGTCTACTGTTCATCCAGCCCTCCATAACACGGGGTCCAGTTCATCCAGAGGCAACACCATTGCTCACTGTTCATCCACCACCACCCCCTCCCCCTCCCCCCCCCCCCCCCGCAATGCTCACTGTTCATCCAATCGATCGGCTTCAGTTAGCAGCAGTAGCGAAGGAATCGCTCGATCGGGTTCAGTTAACAGCCATCGATCGATCGCTCGGGTTCAATAACGCATAGCCTGCGGTGCAATCGCTCGGGTTCAGTTAGATCCCAACGCCTCGCTCGGGTTCAGTTAGAGCCAACGCCTCGCACACACGCGCGTACATGTACGAGAGAAACGCGCATCACTCGGCCCCCAACCTCCCACTGTAACCGGGAACTCCCTGAAATTTTCCTCGCCCTCGCTTCTACCACGGTTTTTTCCGTCATGGACGGCCTAAAGAATGTCATGCAGCTTTATCTCCGGCCCGCCCAGGATGAAAAGCCCATTTTCTGTCATGATTTTTTGTCATAGAAGTAGGAGCCCACCACATCTATGATGATACCGGGTTTTGTCACAATTATCGTCATAGAAGTGTCATATGTATGACAGAAAAAAAATTCGTTCGGCCCAAAATGTCACGGATGTGTCCTTTTTTTGTAGTGCATGACGAGGAGGGAGTAGTCCCTCGAACCGTCGATGAACGATCCTTCATACTGCCCACAAACGATCCCTCTAACCAAAGACCGAAAGCATGGCCTCTCTACTTGGTTGCAAGCATGCAGCCTTCATGATCCGACAGTGCTTCACTGTCCAAAGCTAATCGTCTCCGGAGAACTAGAGGGAAGAGACTAGAACCACACTGGGCTTCTAATTACGAGAACAAGAGGATTATCCAAGCTCTAATTAGTCAACTAGGATAAATTAGAATAAGAACTAGAAGAACTATAGGAGGTTCCAAAACTTGTATGAACCATCAAGCAAAAACCCCTAGTATGTATAGGTTAGGAGGAGGAGAGGGCAGCCACCAAGGGGGGAAAGTCACCCCTTCGTGAGCCAACTATAGGGGAGGAGTATCCCCCCCTACAAGGAAAGGGGGCGCCACTTCCTTATGGGCCTATGTGGCCCATAACTCTCTCCACCTCTTGGCCTTTTAAGGCCCATTGATATTTAAATTAAATATAAAATGTTCTAAATAACTCTAGACCATTACATATATTTTTTAGCATCTCAGAAACATTTTCCACCTAAATATAATATATCGGTAATTCCCGGTATTACCCGATATTCACCGAAACCCTTCCGGTGACCCCAAAACGCTTCTGGATCCTCTCGGAACTATTCCGAATATTCATGAATATTTCCACAAATATATTCTCGTGACTCTCGTCCTACTAACACTCAGCAGATCATGATTGCCTTAAGCTTGTGACTCCATAGGTTTGGTAACTCATAGACATGAACGAAACTGTTCGTTCATTGACCGGCAGCGGGACCGTGGACGTAAGTATCGGTCACTATGAGTACATGAATGATATTCAAGTGAACCTTAGGTTATCATGTGATGTTCCCTTTGCTTCGCTATACTTCACAAAGCCCGGGCCGTATTGATATCATCCTGAGTCATCACTATGCTCACTATACTGAAGTCCTCGTTACCGGTTTTGTTCTTCTTTCTCGTTATTGTGTTTCGGCATCCCTGTGATGAAGTAACGTGTGTCTTTCGAGATGATGATTGATGTCACGCCAAGAGGGCCCTAAAAATACCTCTCCATTGTCGGAGGAGCAAATCCCACTCTCGAGCTATCCGTCCACTTGTCAAACTTTCCGACGAACCCGTAAGTTGTCCTTATGACCACCGTGTTACAGATGACGTTTGAGCAACCCCAAAGCCCACCGTATGGTAAGAAGTGAACAAGATACTCTCATGGTCTAAGGAGAAATATCACACATTAACACTCCATGTTATTACAATTGAATGCATACGATGTTAACTCAATTCTTAATAAACTAGATTGGGTCGGTTCAATATGATCGTTCTTCTAACGTCATAATCTCAATGTTGTATTAGGATTATAGTTACACTTATTGATATCCTAAGATCTGGAAAACATGATCACCAAAAACACTTGAGCTAATCCTAGAGGCGAGACAAGGGAACCTTTTACTTGACCTTATCATTCCACATGTGCATATGAATTTTATACTGAATCACATATTCCAGGATCATAGCAGTTATTGCATAGAATATGATCTCTATAATTATGAATATGGAAATATAATAATACAAATACTATTGCCTCTAGGGCATAAAATAGTCTCCCACTTGCACTAGAATTAATAATCTAGTTGCATGCTTTTCTTAACCCATATGGCTATCTGATGTGCTCATGCCTTGCTAGTGGTAGAGCCTTCGTCACTTGATTTGATATTCTTTGAATCTCAATGTTATTTGTGTCGGTAACATCTGGTTTTATAGTGTAATTCATTTGTTACATTAATGGTGACACTATATCTCCATACAGTCCATTCTATCGTAACACTATATCTCCATATAGTCCCATTGCTATATTTGTAGAAAGTCAATATCTATTTGAAACTACATCATAATTTATCAATAAATTTTTTCGATCCAGATTATATTCGATTGAGAAACTTCTCAAGTCACAAGCTATATCATCTATAGATCCACAATTTATGTTTATTTATGAAATCTATTTCAAAATTTCCAGCCTGGTAGTTTATCAGTCATGAAGTTGTCTTGTGTAATCATATACAATAAGTATTTTTTTGTAAATTCTACAACAACCTCTTCATCTTTACCTAATAATAAAGCAAATTGGGTTTCTTTCATCCGTCATGGCATTTTTTAGAAAAGTCCCACTATTTCAAAGAATTCAACCCGCAGTCCTGTTTTAAGTTAAAACGACTCGTTATTTTCGTATTTTACACAAAAGTCCCTGTCTTTTCTTGAAATCAACCCGCCGTCCGGATTTAAGTCACACCCGAACCGTTATTTTACATTTTTTGAAACCCCCCCTGATGTTTTAGGTAATTCATCCGCAGATCATATTTAAGTCAAACAAATGCTTTTTAAAATTATTCATACCTTTTAAACCGTAACTCCGATCTGAACATGTTATATATGAAATTTGATTAGAAAAATATGTAGAATATGAATATGAGATTATTTTTACCTGATAATTATTTTTAAATATTATTCTGGAATATATTTGAGTCAAACCAAATGATTTTCTAAATTATCTGTATCTTTTTTAAGCCGTAACTTCGATTTTAACATATTATATATGAAATTTTATTAGAAAAATGTGTTGAATCTAAATATGATGTTACTTTTACCTGTTAAATATTTTTAAAATATTTTTTATGGAAGCAAACTTATAATTTATAGCACAAGATCCATTTTTTTCATACCAGCGGCGATCCTGATTGCAAATAAACACCCCACTATAACCATATACGGAAAAGAAAACATCGATAACTACACGTGCATACCTCTGAAAATGTGGCAAGGAAAACAACAGATTTCTCATCGCGAGAGTGAGAGAAAGCAAGCGAGAGTGAGAGAAAGCAAGCGAGAGGGAGAGAGAGACGCCTTAGGATTAACCATATTCAACACACGTTTTTTGTTGTTTTGTGTGAACACCGAGGCCATCACCGGCGAGGGTGAGAAGGAGGATAAGCGGCAACACAAATATGATGCCTCGCAAAAATAAAGGAGATGGACCTATTGTGGTCTTGAGTGATGGTTGTTGATTTAATAGTGTGTGTTATGTTTTCTCTCCCGTTGCAACGCACGGGCATTTTTGCTAGTCTCATCTAAAGACAAGAAGCAAAGCTTTCGTCCAACTTAGGTACTTAAAACTTAAAGTAGTTACCCTAGTGAATCTATTAGATATCACTATGGTACTTACTACTAGCATTTATACAAAACATATGGCTTTGTACATTTGATGACAAACATGATGAATGTTATTCATCAATACATTCTTATCAACTATTGATTTCTGTATAGTGTTATGTCATGTGACATTTTGAGAAAACATTTTCTCCTTTGAACTTTAGTCACCGTACAATTCTTAGTATAATCAGATGTTTTAATCTATTTATATAGATTTTCATCCAATAATTCTAATTATTTAGAAACATGCTCTTTGTGCTAATTATACTTTATATTATTTTGATCAAGTGATATGTCATACATATGTAAGATCATAAACACCATAGAGCTCCCACTAAACTTGTTGTATCCACAAGTCTTCTGATAAATTTTAAATTCTCTAGTTACTTTACCAAATTTCTAGCTACTTGATATTTTATTTAAAATGCATACACATGACTTTGAAATATTTATATCATTCGGGTTCTCCCAACAAAAACCTTTAGGTCGTATCTTATATACCCCCTGTTTGAAATCTCTTTCAAATTTAGTTTTGGTGCTCATCTGTTGTATACTCCCTCCATTCCTTTATATAATGTGTATTTGTTTTTTCAAAAGTCAGACGAGTGCAAGTTTGATTGAGTTGTTAGATAAATATATCGATGTTCACAATACAAAATTTATATCATTTGAACCATCATGAAAAGTAGTTTCATATTTTATCTATCAGGTATTGCAGATGTTGTTATTTTATTTAATAATCTTGGTCAAACATTCAAATCGTTGACTTGCACGGAAATCAATACACTTATATTCTAGAACAGAAGGACTTCCAATATACAACATTCACCATTGTAATCCATTTATTCCTTTTAGTGTTGCTACTAAGAAGATTTGATAAGATCAACTCTTCCAATCCCACAAAACTCTTTTATAAGATTTTCCTTTCGGGATCATTATCCATGAATACTTGAAGAACCATTATTTTCTAAAGGTTTCTTCAAGTTTGAAACTTGTTCCTTGCATATGGTCTTCACTTTGGATTCTAAATAGTTTGAGAGTACCTATCTTATCTTGGCGCCATCACCGCTTCCTTGTAGTGCATAAGTTTCATCTTCCGATAAGATGAAATATTCGGTAGATTCCATAATCTTATCCCGACCTTTGCATTTTGTTTACAGTCTTAACTAAAGCTTCTACATCTCATGTAGTAGATTCTTTGCTTAGTTTTGCAGACAAGTTATTTTAGAACCATTTTGGTTTAGTCTTAACTTGAGGCGAAGATTCAATTATCTTAATAAAGTTGGATCAACCTCCCACTTACTCCTTTAACAAGCAAACCCCTTCTAAAAAACATTCAAGTCCTTTAATTTTTGTGAGAGGAAAACAATATCCTTCAATGAAACCTTGGTCTAGAATATTCTATAACTTTTATTGTTTTATTAGACCCTTTTGGATGGTGCATCTGTTTAGTGCATAATATGTTGTTCCATTCGTAAATCCCGCCAAAATTAATAAGAGCGGATCAGTTAATAATTCCACAATTATTCGATTTCTTGCTAAACTTATGACTTAGATACAACTATTCATGGAAGAAGAATCCTTTTATCATCTGTCATAATGATATTATATCTTCATCCTAAATTTCTTTGAACCACTTCAAATATTTCAGTCCTTACGTTTTATCACATAAATCCCATTCACTCATAATATTGATGAAGTATAAATATTCACTGTGCCCTATTATATCCATCGAACTTTATACATGTCAATATGTTCAGTCAATTCAGAAATGTATACTCCATCTCTATGAAGATCAATTATGCGATATAACCAAGAAGTGCCACATGCAAGTGGTTTATCAGTCTTCTCAAGACATTTTAGCTTTTAATGTTATAGATCACACCTTTCAATATTCATCATGAATAAACCATCACATAATAGTGGTTTAATCAAAAACATATTCTCATCATAATTCGAACAACCATTCTTTAAAGCTTATAAGAATATCCAATGCATAACCCATAGGATAATGCATTCCATAACCCTTGAGGTTCAAACACTAGGGTGCGCATGAAGATTTCCCCCTTCCAAATCACGCTCTCAGCCTCGCCGTGATCTCTAAACTTAGCTCGATGAACTCACAACACAAGAGACACAAGATTTATACACATTCAGGCCACCGTTGTGGTGTAATACCCTACTCCTGTGTGGTGGTGGTGGATTGCCTCTTGGGCTGATGATGAACAGTACAAGGGAAGAACAGCCTCCTGAGGTGAGGCGTTCTTGAGCTAGTGTGGTGTTCTACTTGTTCTCGTTTCGGTCCCCGGGTCGATCTGTCCCCTTCTGCAGTGGTGGCTACTCCTAATTATAGAGGCCCTGGTCCTCTCCCCAAATATTGAGCGGGAAGGGATCCAACAACGGCCAATTTGAAAGGGGACAGCTAGTACAAGCTATCATGACTAAAGGTGGTCTTCGCCTATCAAAGTCGCGGGTGGTGACGCCGTCTTGGGCTCCACGATGACCTCCACCCTGCCGTCCTGCTGGTCTTCGTCCTGTTGCACCGATATGGAAACCTTTGCCTGATGCCTCGGTACTCCGGGCCTGCGCTTGCCCCTTAGCACCAAAGGGGAAACAAGGTCATCATGGCTTGTGTCATGGGAAACTCATGAGGTACCCGTTGCCTTGATCTCTCCACCCCCTCGCGAGCCTGCCTGGTGAGGCCACTCCTGAGGAGGCCTTGAGTCGTCCGCCTCGCGAGGCTTGGCCCCTTGCAAGGCTTTTTACTGTTAGTTGATGAAGATGGGTCGTACTGGGCCACTGGTGGAGCCACGCCGTGGCCTGCAGGCAGGCAAGTCTGTGGACCCCCATTCACAGAACGCCGACAGTAGCCCCCGGGCCCAAGGCACGCTCAGACTTGGCTTAGCGGTGAAGCCAAAGGGCAAGTGCGGAGAGCCGTGGGCCCCAACAGCCTGCGGCCTTGATCAACGCGTGGCGACTGATTGGACGTGGGCGTCTCCGCTTCCCCACACTGCCTCGGCAACTGCCCAACTTGAGGAGTCCCTGCTACATGTAAAAAGGGTTATCATTACCTGCGATCGTGGAGGTCGACGGTTGGCCTCCCTCGGGCGATAAATGAGGAGGGGCGAGAGCCCTCGTCGCCCATCTCTTCCTGCTCCGCCTGCTCCACCTCCGTCCTAGACACCAATGGCACCGATCCGTAGATTGTCGGCCGAAGAGAAGAGGAAGGCTCCTCGGGAAGGACCCGATCCGCTCCCGCTGAAGAAAGGCTGGTCCATCGCCGCGGCGAGGTCGTGAGGCTAGAGATTACGAGGCCTTGGTGCGAGCGGCCACCTCCAGGGTACCCGCAACCCAGTGCGCCCCAGCCGAGGGCTCCGGAGAAAGGGGCGGAGAGCGGCACCGCCCACACCGCAGCAACGGTCGGCGCGCCATGGTGGCGCGTGCCATCGCCCCTGGAGTCCACGTTGAGGACTCCTCTCGTGAGCTGGTGTTGCTGGCGGTGATGCCTCCGAGCACCTGGATCCGCTTCCCTTCGTTCTTCTCCACCGAGATGCTGCCGAGGGGGCCTCTCGAGCTTTGGCTGCAGAACGCCGATTGTGGCACCCCGGCGACCGGAGCGGAGGTTGAAGTCGTTTCCGCGGGCAAGATCTTCATGACTCGAGGCTGGGGTTAGGTCGCCCGGGTCTACCGAACGGGGGGCGCCCTCGCGATCCATTTTGAATACGACGACACCTCCACGTTGTCCTTCAAGGTCTTCGACGCGGAAGGCCTCCGCCTGGAGTGTTGCCCCGGAGGGGGCAGTCAAGATATCAACGTGGCAGGGGCTAGGCCTCCCGTCCGCTCCTCCAGCGGCTCCTCCGGCAGCAGCAGCAACGCTTGGGAATCCGGTGACTCTTCCAAACTCCACGAGACTCCGAAGACGAGCGACGGTAGCTACGCACCCCCGAGCTCTCGCCACTCCTGGAGCAAGGTGGCAGTATCGGGCCGTCGCCGCCGCTGATCTGGATGGGGTTGGCGCCGGTCTCCCGTGGCCCACTATTGATGATGTCGTCGACCACAAAGGCACGTGTAGCTAGGGCTCCTCAGAGTTCTTTTCTTTTGTTCCCTGCGAGGAATCGAGAAACATCCCGCGGGGGCGTGTAAAGGGTCTGCGACGTCTTTTGTTGATGTTATCCTTATGATGAAATCACGCGAGTGCTTGTCCTGTCCCGGCTTGGTTCCCCCTTTCTAACCTCGCGACGAGTTGGTGGTCTGTGCTGATAGGTCCCGGTCCCCAGGCAGGCTGTAGCCGTTGCTGGTACGCTAGGTCGCGATGGCATGGTCAAGGCCAGGAGGTGAGCGGCCCGAGGTCCAGTAAGAGCCCCTGGGGTGCGATGCTCAGGAGGTCCCCTTTAGCGTGCAAGCAGCCGCCGAGAGGTAAGAAAGGAAGGCAACGTTGCCGCCATAGGGCCGCATCAAGTGAGAATTTCGCGTCGCAATGATCAGTTGTTCCAAGCGCGAAACTTATCTCGGTAATCTGGAGTCGTTCCCTTGAGTTGCGCCAGACTTGTGTGTCGGCAGCCGTGGCGTAGCTAGGTTAGGCCCGTGCGAGCCTCCCCCTTCTTCCCCGCACTCTCCTTCGTGCTCTACGTCCTTAGGTCCCGACCGTCGAGCAAGCTCAGCCGCCACTGGTATGCCAGGTCGCGATGCCGTGGTCAAGGCCAGGGGTGAGGGCTGGAGAGCCAGTAAGAGCTCCTGAGTCGCGATGCTCAGGAGCCCCCTTTTAACGCGCAAGCAGATTGCATGGGAAAGAGAGGGAGCCTGTGGTGCTGCCCGCTGTAGACCATAGGAGGTTCCTGCAAATCATCACGAGAAAGGCACGGGATTGCCATTATGATTGCCGGCCGGCCATTGGTTGCTCCGAGAGAAGGGTGAGGGCACTGAGGGCCTGGTGAGGTGTCGTGCGCGGGGCATGCCGCGAGCCAGAGCTCGACCGCTCAGATTTGTCAGCGTTGCAGGGACGGACCCGTGCGCAAGCGCCGTGCCAGCGTGAGCGGCTCCCGAGGTAGGTGGCAATCGAACAGGTGATAATCATAGTAGATTAGGCATGAAAGGCAAATCAGCTCAGGTAAACGCAGAATGGATACATGCCACTGGGTCAGACCCAAGTGGCTTGGGGATGATAGATAACCCACAAGTGTAGGGGATCACAACAACTTTCGAGGGTAGAGTATTCAACCCAAATTTATTGATTCAACACAAGGGGAGCCAAAGAATATTCTTAAGTATTAGCAGTTGAGTTGTCAATTCAACCACACCTGGATAACTTAGTATCTACAGCAAAGTATTTAGTAGCAAAGTAGTATGATAGTAATGGTAACAGTGGCAAAAGTAAAGATAATAGTTTTGTAGTAATTGTAACAGTAGCAACGGAAAAGTAAATAAGCAAAGCACAATATGTGAAAAGCTCGTAGGCATTGGATCAGTGATGGATAATTATGTCGGATGTGATTCCTCATGTAATAGCTATAACATAGGGTGACACAGAACTAGCTCCAATTCATCAATGTAATGTAGGCATGTATTCCGAATATAGTCATACGTGCTTATGGAAAAGAACTTGCATGACATCTTTTGTCCTACCATCCCGTGGCAGCAGGGTCCTAGTGGAAACTAAGGGATATTAAGGCCTCCTTTTAATAGAGAACCGGAACAAAGCATTAGAACATAGTGAATACATGAACTCCTCAAACTATGGTCATCACCGAGAAGTATCCCAATTATTGTCACTTCAGGGTTGTCAGATCATAACACATAATAGGTGACTATAGACTTGCAAGATAGGATCAAGAACTCACATATATTCATGAAAACATAATAGGTTCAGGTCTGAAATCATGGCGCTCGGGCCCTAGTGACAAGCATTAAGCATAGCAAAGTCATAGCAACATCAATCTTAGAACATAGTGGATACTAGGGATCAAACCCTAGCAAAACTAACTTGATTACATGGTAAATCTCATCCAACCCATCACCGTCCAGCAAGCCTACGATGGAATTACTCACGCACGGCGGTGAGCATCATGAAATTGGTGATGGAGGATGGTTGATGATGATGACGACGACGAATCCTCCTCTCCGGAGCCCCGAACGGACTCCAGATTAGCCCTCCCGAGAGAGATTAGGGCTTGGCAGCGGCTCCGTATCGTAAAACGCGATGTAACTTTCTCTCTAATTTTTTCTCCGCGAAACGGAATATATGGAGTTGGAATTGAGGTCGGTGGAGCATCAGCGGGCCCACGAGACAGGGGGCGTGCCCAGGGGGGACGACGCGCCCCCCACCCTTGTCGACAGGGTGTGGGCCCACTGGCCTTGATTCTTTCGCCAGTATTTTTTATATTTTCCAAAACTTATCCGGATTTTCAGGTCATTCCGAGAACTTTTGTTTTTTGCACAATAAATAACATCATGGCAGTTCTGCTGAAAACAGCGTCAGTCCGGGTTAGTTTCATTCACATCATGCAAGTTAGAGTCCAAAACAAGGGCCAAAGTGTTTGGAAAAGTAGATACGTTGGAGACGTATCAACTCCCCCAAGCTTAAACCTTTGCTTGTCCTCAAGCAATTCAGATGATAAACTGAAAGTGATAAAGAAAAACTTTTACAAACTCTGTTTGCTCTTGTTGTTGTAAATATTTAAAGCCAACATTCAAGCTTTCAGCAAAGATTATGAACTAACCATACTGATAGAGGCAAAGGTGTCCCGTCTTTCGATGAGATGATGGAAATCACTTTGGTGGAAGTCGACTTTGACGATCCGACTACGAACGTGCGAGGACGTCGCGCCTTAGCAATCGCTAAACCAACTCCGAGAGGTTATTGACCACGCCGGAGCACGATCAACCTGACCACGAGGGTCTGTTTCCTGCGAGCAAACGAAGAACAAGCAAGAAACTAAGATTGCAATCTGGATATTGCGAATATAAGATGAAAGCTTTATTGATCAAGGTGGGGTTCTGTGACGCCTTTGTCTGGTCGTTGAACACAAACGAAGTACGCGAAGTTGCAGCTATGGCGAACTTTTAATCTAAACAAAACCCAAAGTCTAAACGGTGCCCTAAGGGCTGTATATATGGAGGAAGAGAGGGGGAATTTCGTGGCCCTTGGTGGAGGGGTCCGAAATCAACCCTATCTCTTGTTTCCCCACACATACGGACTCTAAAAATAGCCTATACTTATGTATTTCGAAATTACATGGGCCTGGCCCAATAAAAAGGTGACGCAGCACCTATAATAGCCTCTGGACGAAATTTATGAAGTGGCATCTTGTATATTTCGTCCAAGGCTTCATGCACTCTTATGGTGGCTTCAAAGTCCTGAAATCATCACTTGTAACTCCGTTCTGGTTCCCCTTGCGCATGGCATCATCTCCATGCTTGCTCTTGCTCCAATGTCCATCCTTCTCCAAGCTAGGCCCTTCATTTGTAAGCAACACAAATGTATCCAATTTAGGCAGCATCATATTCTCATGAACATTAGAATCATTACCAAGAAATGAAAGTACCTGATAATTTAATTGGCGTGCGCGAGCTCTAGTAATTGGTCCAGTATATGTAGCAGTAGGGGCTGTGGGTGTAACAATGGTATTGATGTCCTCATCATCCTCCCCTTCTTGAAATGAAGTCGTCCTCGACGGAAGCTCATTTTCCTCACCCAAATAAGGCTTCAAATCTGCAATGTTAAAAGTGGGACTAACCCCAAAATCTGCAGGCAACTCAAGTTTATATGCATTATCATTTATTTTCTCTAACACCTTAAAGGGACCATCAGCACGTGGCATTAGCTTTGATTTGCGCAAATTAGGAAATCTATCTTTACGCAAATGTAACCAAACAAGATCTCCAGGTGCAAACACAACATGTTTTCTACCCTTATCTCCAGCAAGTTTATATTTAGCATTCATACGCTCAATGTTTTCCTTAGTTAACTCATGCATTTTTAAAATCAATTCAGAACGTTCTTTAGCATCAAAATTAACCTTCTCCGAAGATGGAAGAGGCAACAAATCAATAGGTGCACGAGGTAGGAAACCATACACAATTTCAAAAGGGCACATCTTAGTAGTAGAATGCAATGAACGATTATAAGCAAATTCAATATGAGGCAAGCATTCTTCCCACATTTTCTTATTATTCTTCAAAACAGCCCTAAGCATAGTAGACAATGTTCTATTGACTACTTCAGTTTGTCCATCAGTTTGGGGGTGACAAGTAGTACTAAATAACAATTTAGTCCCCAACTTAGCCCATAAACATCTCCAAAAGTGGCTAAGAAATTTAGTATCACGATCTGAAACAATAGTATTTGGCACACCATGCAAGCGAATAATTTCACGAAAGAACAAATCAGCAACATTAACAGCATCATCGCTTTTATGACATGGAATAAAGTGTGCCATTTTCGAGAATCTATCCACGACAACAAATATGCTATCCCTCCCCTTCTTTGTTCGAGGTAAACCTAAAACAAAGTCCATAGATATATCCTCCCAAGGAACACTAGGTACAGGCAAAGGCATATATAAACCATGAGGATTGAGTCGTGACTTAGCTTTTTGACATGTAGTGCAGCGAGCAACAAAACGCTCAACATCCCGTCTCATCTTTGGCCAAAAGAAATGTGTAGCAAGTACGTCCTCCGTCTTCTTCACGCCAAAGTGTCCCATTAATCCTCCCCCATGCGCCTCCTGCAACAGCAAAAGACGAACGGAGCTAGCTGGAATGCATAGCTTGTTAGCACGAAACACAAATCCATCATTAACGACAAACTTGTTCCACATTCTTCCTTCTTTACAATTCTGCATTACATCTTTAAAATCAGCATCATGCACATATTGATCTTTGATGGTCTCCAAACCAAATATTTTGAAGTCAAGTTGTGAAAGCATAGTATAGCGACGAGACAATGCATCAGCAATAACATTTTCTTTTCCCTTCTTGTGTTTAATGACATAAGGGAAAGTCTCAATGAATTCAACCCATTTAGCATGTCTACGATTCAGTTTAGCTTGACTTTTAATATGTTTCAAAGATTCATGATCAGAATGTATAACAAATTCTTTGGGCCATAAATAATGTTGCCATGTTTCTAAAGTCCGAACAAGAGCATATAATTCTTTATCATAAGTACAATAATTCAGACTAGGCCCACTCAATTTTTCAGAAAAGTATGCAACAGGTTTGCCATCTTGTAATAACACACCTCCTAATCCAATTCCACTAGCATCACATTCAAGCTCAAAAGTCTTATTAAAATCAGGAAGTTGGAGTAAAGGAGCATGTGTCAACTTATCTTTCAATACCGAGAAGGCTTCTTCCTGTGCGGTACCCCACAGAAAAGGCACATCTTTCTTTGTAAGCTCATTGAGAGGTGCAGCAATGGTGCTGAAATCTCTCACAAAACGCCTATAGAATCCAGCGAGGCCAAGGAAACTCCTCACTTGTGTGACCGTTTTGGGCTGTGGCCAACTCTCAATAGCTTCAATTTTGGCTTTATCAACTTCAATTCCCTGTGGAGTAACAACATAGCCAAGAAAAGATACTCGGTCGGTGCAAAAGGTGCACTTTCCAAGGTTACCAAACAAACGTCCATCACGTAGAGCAATAAAAACAGCACGTAAATGTTCCAAATGTTCCTCCAAAGATTTGCTATAAATCAATATGTCATCAAAGTAAACTACCACAAATCGTCCAATGAAAGCACGTAAAACTTCGTTCATTAACCTCATGAAAGTACTAGGTGCATTAGTTAACCCAAAAGGCATGACTAACCACTCATATAATCCAAACTTAGTTTTAAATGCTGTTTTCCATTCATCTCCCAATTTCATACGAATTTGATGGTATCCACTACGCAAATCAACTTTGGAGAATATTGTAGAGCCACTCAATTCATCAAGCATATCATCTAGCCTAGGAATAGGATGACGATAACGAATAGTAATATTATTAATGCCTCTACAATCAACGCACATACGCGACGTACCATCCTTTTTCGGCACTAAAATGATAGGAACAGCACAAGGACTAAGGGATTCACGTATATAACCTTTGTCGAGCAGTTCTTGTACTTGACGCATAATCTCCTTCGTCTCCTCTGGATTGGTACGGTATGGTGCACGGTTGGGTAATGATGCACCGGGAATTAAGTCAATTTGATGCTCAATCCCGCGAATAGGTGGTAATCCCGGTGGCACGTCTTGTGGAAAGACATCAGCGAACTCCTGCAAAATGTTAGTGACAGCAGGAGGCAAAGAGGAAGGCACGTCCTCGAATGAAAATAATGCCTCTTTGCACACAAAAGCATAGCAAACAGATTTGCTAAAATCTAGATCATCAATATCAGATTTGGTGGCAAGTAAACATGCACTTTTCAATTTAATTTCAGAAGCAACACTAGATTGTTTATTATTATTAGGCTGCATTTGTTGCTCAAATTCTTTTGCCACAATCTGATTTTCACTCTTATTCTTCTCCTGTTTTGCTTTATTAGCTCTATTAAGATCATCTTTCAAAATGGAATCAGGAGTCATAGGAAGCAAAGTAATATTTTTATCCTTATGAACAAGAGTATACTGATTGTTTCTACCATGGTGAATAGAATTTTTATCAAATTGCCATGGTCTACCAAGTAATAAGGAACATGCTTGCATAGGTACCACATCACAATCAACATAATCAGCATATGTAGAGATACTAAAATGCACACGAACAGTACGTGTTACCTTAACCTTGCCGCTGTTGTTGAACCATTGGATGTAGTAAGGATGTGGATGTGGTCTTGTGGTGAGAGATAGCTTCTCCACCATCTCCATGCTAGCCAAGTTGTTGCAACTCCCTCCATCTATGATTACGCGAACAGAACGTTCCTTCACAACTCCCTTTGTATGGAACAAATTATGCCTCTGATTTTGCTCAGCTTGTGTAACCTGCACACTCAAAACACGTTGAGCAACTAAACATTCATACCTGTCAGCATCTTCAGGAGCCATGTATTGCGTCTCATGATCAGAATCTTCTCCACCGTGTTCGTCACGTGTAATAAGAGCCAAAGTCTCCTCATCATAGTCACTAGCGGACTCATACCCACCATCCTCAGTAACAATCATCACACGCTTAGAGGGGCATTCTCTCGCATAATGACCTCCACCCTTGCAACGTCGACAAATAATATCATGTGTTTGCCCTGTTGATGCCATGGATGAAGAAGAGCTCTTTGCAGGCCCAGAAGATGTGCTCTTGGCAGATAGTGGTGATTGTGCCTGCTTTATTGTATCACGGTTGGAGGTGGCAGCCGACGGAGGCGCCGGTGTAGCAGAACGTGTGGAAGTAGATGATGCACGTGGTGTCCATGATGAAGGTCGACCTGCAGAAAAGTTAGTCCGCGCCAATGCCTGTCGATCCTGCACTTCACGTTCAGCTTTACAAGCAAGATGGAATAAACGAGTGATATTAGTATACTCCTTATAATCTAGAATGGTCTGAATCTCTCTATTTAATCCACCCAGAAAACGTGCAAGCATAGCTTCATTCTCCTCAACAATACCACATCTAATCATGCCAGTTTGTAATTCCTGATAATATTCTTCTACAGAATTTTTTCCTTGTCTTAAGCGCTGTAATTTTTGAAGCAATTCACGTTGATAATATGGTGGAACCCAACGAGTACGCATAGCAGTTTTCAAAGCAGCCCAAGTAGCGGGAATAGGATATAATCTACAATGTTCAGACCACCATACACATGCAAAACTAGTGAAAGCACAAACAGCAGCAGCAACCCGTCTCTCCTCGGGATATTGTAAACATGTAAAACGTTGTTCAGTTTCTAACTCCCAAGTAAGATATATATCAGGAACATATCTACCCTCAAATGGTGGAATATTCAATTTCAGTTTAGGAATATGGACATCATCTCGTACCTGAGGTGGTGGTGCAGGCCTACCATTACGAATATATACCTGAGGTCGACCTGGTGGTGGTGGTGCTGGTGGCTGCACGTAGTGCTGATTTTGATCAACCTCATCCTCATAATCGCCCACATACTCATCATCCTCCTGGGTACCAGCAGCAGCAGTAGCAGGGGCCAAAGAAGCATCAACAACATGAACAGCAGCACCAGAAGTTTGGCCATCCTCAATAGGAACACGCTTCGCTCGTCCATACTGATTCGAAAGGATGCGTTGTTGTTGTTGTTGTCGTTGGAGAGGTGCGTTAGGTGCAGCGGGTGGTGGTGGTGGAAGACGCGCGAGCAATTCATTAAACTTGTTATCGAGCTTTGTTTCGAACGTCTTCTCCATGCCATCTATCTTCTCCATGGCCTCTTCAAATCTGTTTAGCACATCTTGCACCTGTCCACTCATCATTTGCTGAAATTTATCATGCAAATCCTTATTCGTCATGTTCTCCCAGTCAGTCTCGTCGGCTTGTGATCCTGGCATGGTTAGCAGCAATAGAAACACACAAGAATATGATCCTACAGACTACTAACAAGAGGTGGTGGTGGGTGTCACAAATCTGTCAAGCAAATCTCAAATTCTTACCAGTTCTTACCCAGCAGCAGGCGGTGATCGGCAACCGTTGTAGTCAAAAACTCTCAAAGCTTGGATAGAGCGATTACCAGGGAGAGTCAAACGCACGACGTAGATGTATGTGGAGCTGGGAAGGCTTATAATATGGTAGCAAAAAGGGTCAGCAATAATCAATTCAGAGATGCAAAGTTGAATAAACGCTCAACGACGGTACTGTGCTGGTCCTAGGCTAGACTGTGCTAGAGACGCGAGCCTAGAACACTAACAAAATCACGGTGCTGCACGTAAACAAGGGAAAAGCACACTCTGGTTTGTTTTTTCGCTCTTTTTTTTTTTGCGCTCTTTTTTTTTGCGCTGCTCTTTTTTTTTTGCGAAAAATCACTATAATGGCGAGTGTCTCAAAACTCTTCCTAGGTCAAACTAACAGGATGGGCACGAAATTTTTTCGACCAATTTTTTTTTTCGTTTTTTCGACTGCCCGGACCCAAAAACTGGAAACGGGTCAAAAAAAACTTCCTATAATGGCACCTGTCTCAAAACACTCAGAAACACCTAAAAATAAGATAGCCAGAAATTTTTTCGAAAAATGCGTTTTCGAAAAATTTTGGGCCTAAACGGAGCGTGGTTTCCAGACTTTCAATTTTTTTTTCCGAAACCTACTTCGGCAAGGAAACACGAATCGGAAACTAGATGAATCCCGAAAACAAACCTAATAAGCAAGGAACTCGGATTGGTGGTGGATATATGGTTGTGGTATATGGCAGCGGTGGTGGAAGCGGTGGTAGTATATGGATATGGATCGGTGGTGGTATATGGACACGGATTGGTGGTGGTATATGGATACGGATTCGGAGTGGTGGTGGTAGATGGCAGGGGCGATGATGATGGTGCGGCGGCGGCGTGACAACTTATGACCAGAACTCGAAACTCTAAAAGACTAGACTCTAAGACCAGCAACTAGACCGACGATGCAACCGCAAATTCAACAAAGCAAAACCCTAAAAAGATTATGCAAAGGCTCAGATTGGTTCGGATATGATGAACTAACCCTAAATTTTTTTTTTGTGGCTTTTTCGTGGACTATAGGTATGAAGAACAGACTCGATCTAAACTACGAAAAACTGGAAAATCTCACCGAGCAACCTGGAAATCTGATACCACTTGATAGAGGCAAAGGTGTCCCGTCTTTCGATGAGATGATGGAAATCACTTTGGTGGAAGTCGACTTTGACGATCCGACTACGAACGTGCGAGGACGTCGCGCCTTAGCAATCGCTAAACCAACTCCGAGAGGTTATTGACCACGCCGGAGCACGATCAACCTGACCACGAGGGTCTGTTTCCTGCGAGCAAACGAAGAACAAGCAAGAAACTAAGATTGCAATCTGGATATTGCGAATATAAGATGAAAGCTTTATTGATCAAGGTGGGGTTCTGTGACGCCTTTGTCTGGTCGTTGAACACAAACGAAGTACGCGAAGTTGCAGCTATGGCGAACTTTTAATCTAAACAAAACCCAAAGTCTAAACGGTGCCCTAAGGGCTGTATATATGGAGGAAGAGAGGGGGAATTTCGTGGCCCTTGGTGGAGGGGTCCGAAATCTACCCTATCTCTTGTTTCCCCACACATACGGACTCTAAAAATAGCCTATACTTATGTATTTCGAAATTACATGGGCCTGGCCCAATAAAAAGGTGACGCAGCACCTATAATAGCCTCTGGACGAAATTTATGAAGTGGCATCTTGTATATTTCGTCCAAGGCTTCATGCACTCTTATGGTGGCTTCAAAGTCCTGAAATCATCACTTGTAACTCCGTTCTGGTTCCCCTTGCGCATGGCATCATCTCCATGCTTGCTCTTGCTCCAATGTCCATCCTTCTCCAAGCTAGGCCCTTCATTTGTAAGCAAAACAAATGTATCCAATTTAGGCAGCATCATATTCTCATGAACATTAGAATCATTACCAAGAAACGAAAGTACCTGATAATTTAATTGGCGTGCGCGAGCTCTAGTAATTGGTCCAGTATATGTAGCAGTAGGGGCTGTGGGTGTAACAATGGTATTGATGTCCTCATCACATACTCACAATAACACTTAGGTCTCACATTTACTCATCTCAATGGCATAATAAGCTAGCGAGCAATAATAATAAAACTCGGATGACAGCACTTTCTCAAAACAATCATAATATGATATAACAAGATGGTATCTCGCTAGCCCTTTCTGAGACCGCAAAACATAAATGCAGAGCACCTTTAAAGATCAAGGACTGACTAAACATTGTAATTCATGGTAAAAGAGATACAGTCAAGTCATACCCAACATAAACTAGTAGCAATGAATGCAAATGACAATGTGCTCTCTAGCGGGTGCTTTTTAATAAGAAGGTGATGACCAACATAAAAGTAAATAGATAGGCCCTTCGCAGAGGGAAGCAGGGAATTGTAGAGGTGCCAGAGCTCAATTTTAAAATAGAGATGAATAACATTTTGAGCGGCATACTTTCACTGTCAATGCAACTATGAGATGGCGATATCTTCCATACTACATGCATTATAGGCGGTTCCCAAACAGATGGTAAAAGTTTATACTCCCCCACCACCAACAAGCATCAATCCATGGCTTGCTCGAAACAACGAGTGCCTCCAACTAACAACAGCCCTGGGGGAGTTTTGTTTAGTTATTATGATTTGCTTTGATCTTTTTGGATCATGGGACTGGGCATCCCGGATACCGGACCTTTCTCGTGAATGAGGAGCAGAGTCCACTCCTCTTGAGAATAATCCACCTAGCATGGAAGATATAGGCAGCCCTAGTTGAAACATGAGCTGCTCGAGCATACAAAACAGAATTTCATTTGAACGTTTGACGTTTGGCACATACAAATTTACTTGGAACGGCAGGTAGATACGGCATATAGGAAGGTATGGTGGACTCATATGGAACAACTTCGGTGTTTAAGGAGTTTGGATGCACAAGCACTATTCCCGCTTAGTACAGGTGAAGGCTAGGAAAAGACTGGGAAGCGACCAACTGAGAGAGCGACAACTGTCATGAACATGCACTAAAATTAATTCACACCGAGTATGATGAGGACATCAATACCATTGTTACACCCACAGCCCCTACTGCTACATATACTGGACCAATTACTAGAGCTCGCGCACGCCAATTAAATTATCAGGTACTTTCGTTTCTTGGTAATGATTCTAATGTTCATGAGAATATGATGCTGCCTAAATTGGATACATTTGTTTTGCTTACAAATGAAGGGCCTAGCTTGGAGAAGGATGGACATTGGAGCAAGAGCAAGCATGGAGATGATGCCATGCGCAAGGGGAACCAGAACGGAGTTACAAGTGATGATTTCAGGACTTTGAAGCCACCATAAGAGTGCATGAAGCCTTGGACGAAATATACAAGATGCCACTTCATAAATTTCGTCCAGAGGCTATTATAGGTGCTGCGTCACCTTATTATTGGGCCAGGCCCATGTAATTTCGAAATACATAAGTATAGGCTATTTTTAGAGTCCGTATGTGTGGGGAAACAAGAGATAGGGTTGATTTCGGACCCCTCCACCAAGGGCCACGAAATTCCCCCCCTCTTCCTCCATATATACAGCCCTTAGGGCGCCGTTTAGAATTTGAGTTTTGCTTGACGGATTTGTGATACCCACCACCACCACTTGTTCGTAGTCTGTAGGATCATATTCTTGTGTGTTTCTATTGCTGCTAACCATGCCAGGATCACAAGCCGACGTGACTGACTGGGAGAATTTATCGAACAAGGAGCTTCATGATAAGTTTCAGCAAATGATGAGTGGACAGGTGCAAGATGTGCTAAACAGATTTGAAGAGGCCATGGAGAAGATAGATGGCATGGAGAAGACGTTCGAAACAAAGCTTGATAACAAATTTAATGAATTGCTCGCGCGTCTTCCACCACCACCACCCGCTGCACCTAACGCACCTCTCCAACAACAACAACAACAACAACAACAACAACGCATCCTTTCGAATCAGTATGGACGAGCGAGGCGTGTTCCTATTGAGGATGGCCAAACTTCTGGTGCTGCTGTTCATGTTGTTGATGCTTCTTTGGCCCCTGCTACTGCTGCTGGTGGTAACCAGGAGGATGATGAGTATGCGGGCGATTATGAGGATGAGGTTGATCAAAATCAGCACTACGTGCAGCCACCAGCACCACCACCACCAGGTCGACCTCAGGTATATATTCGTAATGGTAGGCCTGCACCACCACCTCAGGTACGAGATGATGTCCATATTCCAAAACTGAAATTGAATATTCCACCATTTGAGGGTAGATATGTTCCTGATATATATCTTACTTGGGAGTTAGAAACTGAACAACGTTTTACATGTTTACAATATCCCGAGGAGAGACGGGTTGCTGCTGCTGTTTGTGCTTTCACTAGTTTTGCATGTGTATGGTGGTCTGAACATTGTAGATTATATCCTATTCCCGCTACTTGGGCTGCTTTGAAAACTGCTATGCGTACTCGTTGGGTTCCACCATATTATCAACGTGAATTGCTTCAAAAATTACAGCGCTTAAGACAAGGAAAAAATTCTGTAGAAGAATATTATCAGGAATTACAAACTGGCATGATTAGATGTGGTATAGTTGAGGAGAATGAAGCTATGCTTGCACGTTTTCTGGGTGGATTAAATAGAGAGATTCAGACCATTCTAGATTATAAGGAGTATACTAATATCACTCGTTTATTCCATCTTGCTTGTAAAGCTGAACGTGAAGTGCAGGATCGACAGGCATTGGCGCGGACTAACTTTTCTGCAGGTCGACCTTCATCATGGACACCACGTGCATCATCTACTTCCACACGTTCTGCTACACCGGCGCCTCCGTCGGCTGCCACCTCCAACCATGATACAATAAAGCAGGCACAATCACCACTATCTGCCAAGAGCACATCTTCTGGGCCTGCAAAGAGCTCTTCTTCATCCATGGCATCAACAGGGCAAACACATGATATTATTTGTCGACGTTGCAAGGGTGGAGGTCATTATGCGAGAGAATGCCCCTCTAAGCGTGTGATGATTGTTACTGAGGATGGTGGGTATGAGTCCGCTAGTGACTATGATGAGGAGACTTTGGCTCTTATTACACGTGACGAACACGGTGGAGAAGATTCTGATCATGAGACGCAATACATGGCTCCTGAAGATGCTGACAGGTATGAATGTTTAGTTGCTCAACGTGTTTTGAGTGTGCAGGTTACACAAGCTGAGCAAAATCAGAGGCATAATTTGTTCCATACAAAGGGAGTTGTGAAGGAACGTTCTGTTCGCGTGATCATAGATGGAGGGAGTTGCAACAACTTGGCTAGCATGGAGATGGTGGAGAAGCTATCTCTCACCACAAGACCACATCCACATCCTTACTACATCCAATGGTTCAACAACAGCGGCAAGGTTAAGGTAACACGTACTGTTCGTGTGCATTTTAGTATCTCTACATATGCTGATTATGTTGATTGTGATGTGGTACCTATGCAAGCATGTTCCTTATTACTTGGTAGACCATGGCAATTTGATAAAAATGCTGTACACCATGGTAGAAACAATCATTATACTCTTGTTCATAAGGATAAAAATATTACTTTGCTTCCTATGACTCCTGATTCTATTTTGAAAGATGATATTAATAGAGCTAATAAAGCAAAACAGGAGAAGAATAAGAGTGAAAATCAGATTGTGGCAAAAGAATTTGAGCAACAAATGAAGCCTAACAATAAACCATCTAGTGTTGCTTCTGAAATTAAATTGAAAAGTGCATGTTTATTTGCCACCAAATCTGATATTGATGAGCTAGATTTCAGCAAATCTGTTTGCTATGCTTTTGTGTGCAAAGAGGCATTATTTTCATTCAAGGACGTGCCTTCCTCTTTGCCCCCTGCTGTCACTAACATTATGCAGGAGTTCGCTGACGTCTTTCCACAAGACGTGCCACCGGGATTACCACCCATTCGAGGGATTGAGCATCAAATTGACTTAATTCATGGTGCATCGCTACTGATGAGGACATCAATACCATTGTTACACCCACAGCCCCTACTGCTACATATACTGGACCAATTACTAGAGCTCGCGCACGCCAATTAAATTATCAGGTACTTTCGTTTCTTGGTAATGATTCTAATGTTCATGAGAATATGATGCTGCCTAAATTGGATACATTTGTTTTGCTTACAAATGAAGGGCCTAGCTTGGAGAAGGATGGACATTGGAGCAAGAGCAAGCATGGAGAAGATGCCATGCACAAGGGGAACCAGAACGAAGTTACAAGTGATGATTTCAGGACTTTGAAGCCACCATAAGAGTGCATGAAGCCTTGGACGAAATATACAAGATGCCACTTCATAAATTTCGTCCAGAGGCTATTATAGGTGCTGCGTCACCTTTTTATTGGGCCAGGCCCATGTAATTTCGAAATACATAAGTATAGGCTATTTTTAGAGTCCGTATGTGTGGGGAAACAAGAGATAGGGTTGATTTCGGACCCCTCCACCAAGGGCCACGAAATTCCCCCTCTCTTCCTCCATATATACAGCCCTTAGGGCACCGTTTAGACTTTGGGTTTTGTTTAGATTAAAAGTTCGCCATAGCTGCAACTTCGCGTACTTCGTTTGTGTTCAACGACCAGACAAAGGCGTCACAGAACCCCACCTTGATCAATAAAGCTTTCATCTTATATTCGCAATATCCAGATTGCAATCTTAGTTTCTTGCTTGTTCTTCGTTTGCTCGCAGGAAACAGACCCTCGTGGTCAGGTTGATCGTGCTCCGGCGTGGTCAATAACCTCTCGGAGATGGTTTAGCGATTGCTAAGGCGCGACGTCCTCGCACGTTCGTAGTCGGATCGTCAAAGTCGACTTCCACCAAAGCGAAATCCACCATCTCATCGAAAGACGGGACACCTTTGCCTCTATCAAGTGGTATCAGATTTCCAGGTTGCTCGGTGAGATTTTCCAGTTTTTCGTAGTTTAGATCGAGTCTGTTCTTCATACCTATAGTCCACGAAAAAGCCACAAAAAAAAATTTAGGGTTAGTTCATCATATCCGAACCAATCTGAGCCTTTGCATAATCTTTTTAGGGTTTTGCTTTGTTGAATTTGCGGTTGCATCGTCGGTCTAGTTGCTGGTCTTAGAGTCTAGTCTTTTAGAGTTTCGAGTTCTGGTCATAAGTTGTCACGCCGCCGCTGCACCATCATCATCGCCCCTGCCATCTACCACCACCACTTCGAATCCGTATCCATATACCACCACCAATCCGTGTCCATATACCACCACCGATCCATATCCATATACTACCACCGCTACCACCACCGCTGCCATATACCACCACCATATATCCACCACCAATCCGAGTTCCTTGTTTATTAGGTTTGTTTTCGGGATCCATCTAGTTTCCGATTCGTGTTTCCTTGCCGGAGTAGGTTTCGGAAAAAAAAAAGAGTCTGGAAACCACGCTCCGTTTAGGCCCAAAATTTTTCGAAAACGCATTTTTCGAAAAATTTTCTGGCTATCCTATTTTTAGGTGTTTCTGAGTGTTTTGAGACAGGTGCCATTATAGGAAGTTTTTTTTGACCCGTTTCCAGTTTTTGGGTCCGGGCAGTCGAAAAAACGAAAAAAAAAATTGGTCGAAAAAATTTCGTGCCCATCCTATCAGTTTGACCTAGGAAGAGTTTTGAGACACTCGCCATTATAGTGATTTTTTCGCAAAAAAAAAAAAAAGAGCAGCGCAAAGAAAAAAAAAGAGCGCAAAAAAAAAAGAGCGAAAAAAAAAATCCAGAGTGTGCTTTTCCCTTGTTTACGTGCAGCGCCGTGATTTTGTTAGTGTTCTAGGCTCGCGTCTCTAGCACGGTCTAGCCTAGGACCAGCACAGTACCGTCGTTGAGCGTTTATTCAACTTTGCATCTCTGAATTGATTATTGCTGATCCTTTTTGCTACCATATTATAAGCCTTCCCAGCTCCACATACATCTACGTCGTGCGTTTGACTCTCCCTGGTACTCGCTCTATCCAAGCTTTGAGAGTTTTTGACTACAACGGTTGCCGATCACCGCCTGCTGCTGGGTAAGAACTGGTAAGAATTTGAGTTTTGCTTGACGGATTTGTGACACCCACCACCACCACTTGTTCGTAGTCTGTAGGATCATATTCTTGTGTGTTTCTATTGCTGCTAACCATGCCAGGATCACAAGCCGACGTGACTGACTGGGAGAATTTATCGAACAAGGAGCTTCATGATAAGTTTCAGCAAATGATGAGTGGACAGGTGCAAGATGTGCTAAACAGATTTGAAGAGGCCATGGAGAAGATAGATGGCATGGAGAAGACGTTCGAAACAAAGCTCGATAACAAATTTAATGAATTGCTCGCGCGTCTTCCACCACCACCACCCGCTGCACCTAACGCACCTCTCCAACAACAACAACAACAACAACGCATCCTTTCGAATCAGTATGGACGAGCGAGGCGTGTTCCTATTGAGGATGGCCAAACTTCTGGTGCTGCTGTTCATGTTGTTGATGCTTCTTTGGCCCCTGCTACTGCTGCTGGTGGTACCCAGGAGGATGTTGAGTATGCGGGTGATTATGAGGATGAGGTTGATCAAAATCAGCACTACGTGCAGCCACCAGCACCACCACCACCAGGTCGACCTCAGGTATATATTCGTAATGGTAGGCCTGCACCACCACCTCAGGTACGAGATGATGTCCATATTCCTAAACTGAAATTGAATATTCCACCATTTGAGGGTAGATATGTTCCTGATATATATCTTACTTGGGAGTTAGAAACTGAACAACGTTTTACATGTTTACAATATCTCGAGGAGAGACGGGTTGCTGCTGCTGTTTGTGCTTTCCCTAGTTTTGCATGTGTATGGTGGTCTGAACATTGTAGATTATATCCTATTCCCGCTACTTGGGCTGCTTTGAAAACTGCTATGCGTACTCGTTGGGTTCCACCATATTATCAACGTGAATTGCTTCAAAAATTACAGCGCTTAAGACAAGGAAAAAATTCTGTAGAAGAATATTATCAGGAATTACAAACTGGCATGATTAGATGTGGTATTGTTGAGGAGAATGAAGCTATGCTTGCACGTTTTCTGGGTGGATTAAATAGAGAGATTCAGACCATTCTAGACTATAAGGAGTATACTAATATCACTCGTTTATTCCATCTTGCTTGTAAAGCTGAACGTGAAGTACAGGATCGACAGGCATTGGCGCGGACTAACTTTTCTGCAGGTCGACCTTCATCATGGACACCACGTGCATCATCTACTTCCTCCCGTTCTGCTACACCGGCGCCTCCGTCGGCTGCCACCTCCAACCGTGATAGAATAAAGCAGGCACAATCACCACTATCTGCCAAGAGCACACCTTCTGGGCCTGCAAAGAGCTCTTCTTCATCCATGGCATCAACAGGGCAAACACATGATATTATTTGTCGACGTTGCAAGGGTGGAGGTCATTATGCGAGAGAATGCCCATCTAAGCGTGTGATGATTGTTACTGAGGATGGTGGGTATGAGTCCGCTAGTGACTTTGATGAGGAGACTTTGGCTCTTATTACACGTGACGAACACGGTGGAGACGATTCTGATCATGAGACGCAATACATGGCTCCTGAAGATGCTGACAGGTATGAATGTTTAGTTGCTCAACGTGTTTTGAGTGTGCAGGTTACACAAGCTGAGCAAAATCAGAGGCATAATTTGTTCCATACAAAGGGAGTTGTGAAGGAACGTTCTGTTCGCGTGATCATAGATGGAGGGAGTTGCAACAACTTGGCTAGCATGGAGATGGTGGAGAAGCTATCTCTCACCACAAGACCACATCCACATCCTTACTACATCCAATGGTTCAACAACAGCGGCAAGGTTAAGGTAACACGTACTGTTCGTGTACATTTTAGTATCTCTACATATGCTGATTATGTTGATTGTGATGTGGTACCTATGCAAGCATGTTCCTTATTACTTGGTAGACCATGGCAATTTGATAAAAATTCTATTCACCATGGTAGAAACAATCAGTATACTCTTGTTCATAAGGATAAAAATATTACTTTGCTTCCTATGACTCCTGATTCCATTTTGAAAGATGATATTAATAGAGCTAATAAAGCAAAACAGGAGAAAACTAAGAGTGAAAATCAGATTGTGGCAAAAGTATTTGAGCAACAAATGCAGCCTAATAATAATAAACAATCTAGTGTTGCTTCTGAAATTAAATTGAAAAGTGCATGTTTACTTGCCACCAAATCTGATATTGATGATCTAGATTTTAGCAAATCTGTTTGCTATGCTTTTGTGTGCAAAGAGGCATTATTTTCATTCGAGGACGTGCCTTCCTCTTTGCCTCCTGCTATCACTAACATTTTGCAGGAGTTCACTGACGTCTTTCCACAAGACGTGCCACCGGGATTACCGCCTATTCGAGGGATTGAGCATCAGATTGACTTAATTCCCGGTGCTTCACTGCCAAACCGTGCACCATACCGTACCAATCCAGAGGAGACGAAGGAGATTATGCGTCAAGTACAAGAGCTTCTCGACAAAGGTTATATACGCGAATCCCTTAGTCCTTGTGCTGTTCCTATTATTCTAGTGCCGAAAAAGGATGGTACATCACGTATGTGCGTTGATTGTAGAGGCATTAATAATATTACTATTCGTTATCGTCATCCTATTCCTAGGCTAGATGATATGCTTGATGAATTGAGTGGCTCTACAATATTCTCCAAAGTTGATTTGCGTAGTGGATACCATCAAATTCGTATGAAATTGGGAGATGAATGGAAAACAGCATTTAAAACTAAGTTTGGATTATATGAGTGGTTAGTCATGCCTTTTGGGTTAACTAATGCACCTAGTACTTTCATGAGGTTAATGAACGAAGTTTTACGTGCTTTCATTGGACGATTTGTGGTAGTTTACTTTGATGACATATTGATTTATAGCAAATCTTTGGAGGAACATTTGGAACATTTACGTGCTGTTTTTATTGCTCTACGTGATGCACGTTTGTTTGGTAACCTTGGAAAGTGCACCTTTTGCACCGACCGAGTATCTTTTCTTGGCTATGTTGTTACTCCACAGGGAATTGAAGTTGATAAAGCCAAGATTGAAGCTATTGAGAGTTGGCCGCAGCCCAAAACGGTCACACAAGTGAGGAGTTTCCTTGGCCTCGCTGGATTCTATAGGCGTTTTGTGAGAGATTTCAGCACCATTGCTGCACCTCTCAATGAGCTTACAAAGAAAGATGTGCCTTTTCTGTGGGGTACCGCACAGGAAGAAGCCTTCACGGTATTGAAAGATAAGTTGACACATGCTCCTTTACTCCAACTTCCTGATTTTAATAAGACTTTTGAGCTTGAATGTGATGCTAGTGGAATTGGATTAGGAGGTGTGTTATTACAAGATGGCAAACCTGTTGCATACTTTTCTGAAAAATTGAGTGGGCCTAGTCTGAATTATTCTACTTATGATAAAGAATTATATGCTCTTGTTCGGACTTTAGAAACATGGCAACATTATTTATGGCCCAAAGAATTTGTTATACATTCTGATCATGAATCTTTGAAACATATTAAAAGTCAAGCTAAACTGAATCGTAGACATGCTAAATGGGTTGAATTCATTGAGACTTTCCCTTATGTCATTAAACACAAGAAGGGAAAAGAAAATGTTATTGCTGATGCATTGTCTCGTCGCTATACTATGCTTTCACAACTTGACTTCAAAATATTTGGTTTGGAGACCATCAAAGATCAATATGTGCATGATGCTGATTTTAAAGATGTAATGCAGAATTGTAAAGAAGGAAGAATGTGGAACAAGTTTGTCGTTAACGATGGATTTGTGTTTCGTGCTAACAAGCTATGCATTCCAGCTAGCTCCGTTCGTCTTTTGCTGTTGCAGGAGGCGCATGGGGGAGGATTAATGGGACACTTTGGCGTGAAGAAGACGGAGGACGTACTTGCTACACATTTCTTTTGGCCAAAGATGAGACGGGATGTTGAGCGTTTTGTTGCTCGCTGCACTACATGTCAAAAAGCTAAGTCACGACTCAATCCTCATGGTTTATATATGCCTTTGCCTGTACCTAGTGTTCCTTGGGAGGATATATCTATGGACTTTGTTTTAGGTTTACCTCGAACAAAGAAGGGGAGGGATAGCATATTTGTTGTCGTGGATAGATTCTCGAAAATGGCACACTTTATACCATGTCATAAAAGCGATGATGCTGTTAATGTTGCTGATTTGTTCTTTCGTGAAATTATTCGCTTGCATGGTGTGCCAAATACTATTGTTTCAGATCGTGATACTAAATTTCTTAGCCACTTTTGGAGATGTTTATGGGCTAAGTTGGGGACTAAACTGCTATTTAGTACTACTTGTCACACCCAAACTGATGGACAAACTGAAGTAGTCAATAGAACATTGTCTACTATGCTTAGGGCTGTTTTGAAGAATAATAAGAAAATGTGGGAAGAATGCTTGCCTCATATTGAATTTGCTTATAATCGTTCATTGCATTCTACTACTAAGATGTGCCCTTTTGAAATTGTGTATGGTTTCCTACCTCGTGCACCTATTGATTTGTTGCCTCTTCCATCTTCGGAGAAGGTTAATTTTGATGCTAAAGAACGTGCTGAATTGATTTTAAAAATGCATGAGTTAACTAAGGAAAACATTGAGCGTATGAATGCTAAATATAAACTTGCTGGAGATAAGGGTAGAAAACATGTTGTGTTTGCACCTGGAGATCTTGTTTGGTTACATTTGCGTAAGGATAGATTTCCTGATTTGCGCAAATCAAAGCTAATGCCACGTGCTGCTGGTCCCTTTAAGGTGTTGGAGAAAGTAAATGATAATGCATATAAACTTGAGTTGCCTGCAGATTTTGGGGTTAGTCCCACTTTTAACATTGCAGATTTGAAGCCTTATTTGGGTGAGGAAAATGAGCTTCCGTCGAGGACGACTTCATTTCAAGAAGGGGAGGATGATGAGGACATCAATACCATTGTTACACCCACAGCCCCTACTGCTACATATACTGGACCAATTACTAGAGCTCGCGCACGCCAATTAAATTATCAGGTACTTTCGTTTCTTGGTAATGATTCTAATGTTCATGAGAATATGATGCTGCCTAAATTGGATACATTTGTTTTGCTTACAAATGAAGGGCCTAGCTTGGAGAAGGATGGACATTGGAGCAAGAGCAAGCATGGAGAAGATGCCATGCACAAGGGGAACCAGAACGAAGTTACAAGTGATGATTTCAGGACTTTGAAGCCACCATAAGAGTGCATGAAGCCTTGGACGAAATATACAAGATGCCACTTCATAAATTTCGTCCAGAGGCTATTATAGGTGCTGCTTCACCTTTTTATTGGGCCAGGCCCATGTAATTTCGAAATACATAAGTATAGGCTATTTTTAGAGTCCGTATGTGTGGGGAAACAAGAGATAGGGTTGATTTCGGACCCCTCCACCAAGGGCCACGAAATTCCCCCTCTCTTCCTCCATATATACAGCCCTTAGGGCACCGTTTAGACTTTGGGTTTTGTTTAGATTAAAAGTTCGCCATAGCTGCAACTTCGCGTACTTCGTTTGTGTTCAACGACCAGACAAAGGCGTCACAGAACCCCACCTTGATCAATAAAGCTTTCATCTTATATTCGCAATATCCAGATTGCAATCTTAGTTTCTTGCTTGTTCTTCGTTTGCTCGCAGGAAACAGACCCTCGTGGTCAGGTTGATCGTGCTCCGGCGTGGTCAATAACCTCTCGGAGTTGGTTTAGCGATTGCTAAGGCGCGACGTCCTCGCACGTTCGTAGTCGGATCGTCAAAGTCGACTTCCACCAAAGCGAAATCCACCATCTCATCGAAAGACGGGACACCTTTGCCTCTATTAGCTACCCAACCGTGCACCATACCGTACCAATCCAGAGGAGACGAAGGAGATTATGTGTCAAGTACAGGAGCTACTCGACAAAGGTTATATACGCGAATCTCTTAGTCCTTGTGCTGTTCCTATTATACTAGTGCCTAAAAAGGATGGTACGTCACGTATGTGTGTTGATTGTAGAGGCATTAATAATATTACTATTCGTTATCGTCATCCTATTCCTAGGCTAGATGATATGCTTGATGAATTGAGTGGCTCTACAATATTCTCCAAAGTTGATTTGCGTAGTGGATACCATCAAATTCGTATGAAATTGGGTGATGAATGGAAAACAGCATTTAAAACTAAGTTTGGTTTATATGAGTGGTTAGTCATGCCGTTTGGGTTAACTAATGCACCTAGTACTTTCATGAGATTAATGAACGAAGTTTTACGTGCTTTCATTGGACGATTTGTGGTAGTCTATTTTGATGATATACTGATTTATAGCAAATCTTTGGAAGAACATTTGGAACATTTACGTGCTGTTTTTATTGCTCTACGTGATGCACATTTGTTTGGTAACCTTGGGAAGTGCACCTTTTGCACCGACCGAGTATCTTTTCTTGGCTATGTTGTTACTCCACAGGGAATTGAAGTTGATAAAGCCAAGATTGAAGCTATTGAGAGTTGGCCGCAGCCCAAAACGGTCACACAAGTGAGGAGTTTTCTTGGCCTTGCTGGATTCTATAGGCGTTTTGTGAGAGATTTCAGCACCATTGCTGCACCTCTCAATGAGCTTACAAAGAAAGATGTGCCTTTTATTTGGGGTACCGCACAGGAAGAAGCCTTCACGGTATTGAAAGATAAGTTGACACATGCTCCTTTACTCCAACTTCCTGATTTTAATAAGACTTTTGAGCTTGAATGTGATGCTAGTGGAATTGGATTAGGAGGTGTGTTATTACAAGATGGCAAACCTGTTGCATACTTTTCTGAAAAATTGAGTGGGCCTAGTCTGAATTATTCTACTTATGATAAAGAATTATATGCTCTTGTTCGGACTTTAGAAACATGGCAACATTATTTATGGCCCAAAGAATTTGTTATACATTCTGATCATGAATCTTTGAAACATATTAAAAGTCAAGCTAAACTGAATCGTAGACATGCTAAATGGGTTGAATTTATTGAGACTTTCCCTTATGTCATTAAACACAAGAAGGGAAAAGAAAATGTTATTGCTGATGCATTGTCTCGTCGCTATACTATGCTTTCACAACTTGACTTCAAAATATTTGGTTTGGAGACCATCAAAGATCAATATGTGCATGATGCTGATTTTAAAGATGTAATGCAGAATTGTAAAGAAGGAAGAATGTGGAACAAGTTTGTCGTTAACGATGGATTTGTGTTTCGTGCTAACAAGCTATGCATTCCAGCTAGCTCCGTTCGTCTTTTGTTGTTGCAGGAGGCGCATGGAGGAGGATTAATGGGACACTTTGGCGTGAAGAAGACGGAGGACGTACTTGCTACACATTTCTTTTGGCCAAAGATGAGACGGGATGTTGAGCGTTTTATTGCTCGCTGCACTACATGTCAAAAAGCTAAGTCACGACTCAATCCTCATGGTTTATATATGCCTTTGCCTGTACCTAGTGTTCCTTGGGAGGATATATCTATGGACTTTGTTTTAGGTTTACCTCGAACAAAGAAGGGGAGGGATAGCATATTTGTTGTCGTGGATAGATTCTCGAAAATGGCACACTTTATACCATGTCATAAAAGCGATGATGCTGTTAATGTTGCTGATTTGTTCTTTCGTGAAATTATTCGCTTGCATGGTGTGCCAAATACTATTGTTTCAGATCGTGATACTAAATTTCTTAGCCACTTTTGGAGATGTTTATGGGCTAAGTTGGGGACTAAACTGCTTTTTAGTACTACTTGTCACCCCCAAACTGATGGACAAACTGAAGTAGTCAATAGAACATTGTCTACTATGCTTAGGGCTGTTTTGAAGAATAATAAGAAAATGTGGGAGGAATGCTTGCCTCATATTGAATTTGCTTATAATCGTTCATTGCATTCTACTACTAAGATGTGCCCTTTTGAAGTTGTGTATGGTTTCCTACCTCGTGCACCTATTGATTTGTTGCCTCTTCCATCTTCGGAGAAGGTTAATTTTGATGCTAAAGAACGTGCTGAATTGATTTTAAAAATGCATGAGTTAACTAAGGAAAACATTGAGCGTATGAATGCTAAATATAAACTTGCTGGAGATAAGGGTAGAAAACATGTTGTGTTTGCACCTGGAGATCTTGTCTGGTTACATTTGCGTAAGGATAGATTTCCTGATTTGCGCAAATCAAAGCTAATGCCACGTGCTGCTGGTCCCTTTAAGGTGTTGGAGAAAGTAAATGATAATGCATATAAACTTGAGCTGCCTGCAGATTTTGGGGTTAGTCCCACTTTTAACATTGCAGATTTGAAGCCTTATTTGGGTGAGGAAGATGAGCTTTCGTCGAGGACGACTTCATTTCAAGAAGGGGAGGATGATGAGGACATCAATACCATTGTTACACCCACAGCCCCTACTGCTACATATACTGGACCAATTACTAGAGCTCGCGCACGCCAATTAAATTATCAGGTACTTTCGTTTCTTGGTAATGATTCTAATGTTCATGAGAATATGATGCTGCCTAAATTGGATACATTTGTTTTGCTTACAAATGAAGGGCCTAGCTTGGAGAAGGATGGACATTGGAGCAAGAGCAAGCATGGAGATGATGCCATGCGCAAGGGGAACCAGAACGGAGTTACAAGTGATGATTTCAGGACTTTGAAGCCACCATAAGAGTGCATGAAGCCTTGGACGAAATATACAAGATGCCACTTCATAAATTTCGTCCAGAGGCTATTATAGGTGCTGCGTCACCTTATTATTGGGCCAGGCCCATGTAATTTCGAAATACATAAGTATAGGCTATTTTTAGAGTCCGTATGTGTGGGGAAACAAGAGATAGGGTTGATTTCGGACCCCTCCACCAAGGGCCACGAAATTCCCCCCCCCCCTCTTCCTCCATATATACAGCCCTTAGGGCGCCGTTTAGACTTTGGGATTTGTTTAGTTAAAAGTTAGCCATTGCAACTTCGTGTACTTCGTTTGTGTCCAACGACCAGACCAAGACCGCCTACGGATCCCCACCTTTATCAATACTTCGTATATACTCGCAATATTCAGATTGCTTTTATCATATTCTTGCTTGTTCTTCGATTGCTTGCAGGAATAGACCTTCGTGGTCAGGTTGATTGTGCTCCGGCGTGGTCAATAACCTCTCAGAGTTGGTTTAGCGATTGCTAAGGCGCAACGTCGTGCACGTTTGTAGTCGGATCGTCAAAGTCATCTTCACCAAATCGATAGTTATCATCTCATCGAAAGATCGGGACACCCTTTGCCTCTATCCGAGTACAAGCATGAGTAGGATATAATCTACCATGAACATAAATATCGTGAAGGCTATGTTGATTTGTTTCAACTACATGCGTGAACATGTGCCAAGTCGAGTCACTCAATTCATTCAAAGGAGGATACCATCCCGTCATACCACATCACAATCATTTTAATAGCATATTGGCATGCAAGGTAAACCATTATAACTCATAGATAATTAAGCATGGCACAAGGAACTATAATCTCTAAATGTCATTGCAAATATGTTTACTTCATAATAAGCTGAATCAGGAACGATGAACTCATCATATTTACAAAAACGAGAGAGGTCGAGTTCATACCAGCTTTTCTCATCTCAATCAGTCCATCATATATCGTCATTATTGCCTTTCACTCGCACGACCGAACGATGTGTATAATAATAATAACAGTGCACGTGCATTGGACTAAGCTAGAATCTGCAAGCATTCAACTCAAGAGAGAAGGACAAAATAATATGGGCTCTAAGTTAAATAAACAATCATGCATATGAGAGCCACTAAACATTTTCAATACGGTCTTCTCCTCTCGACCCCCAAAGGAAAGAAAAGAAATAAAACTATTTACACGGGAAAGCTCCCAACAAGCAAAAGAAGAACAAGAAATTTTTTGGTTTTCTTTTAATTACTACTACAAGCATGGAAATTAACCTAACTATTTTTTTTAGTTTTCTTAAGGTTTATCAAACACACACGAAGAAAGCGAGAAAAAGAAAATTAAACTTGCATGGATAATACAATGAAAGAGTATGAGCACCGACAGCTAGAATAGTGTGTGAACATGAATGTAAAGTTGGTGAGAAATACGTACTTCCCCAAGCTTAGGCTTTTGGCCTAAGTTGGTTTACTGCCAAGGACCACGGCTACTCTCCTCGTTGTACAAAGGGGTGTAATCAGGATACCACAGGCTGGCCATCTCCTCCGGATCCCACTGGTAAGATGATAAACGATAAGTGTCCAGTGAAGGTTCCGGCTCAGGCTCAGGCTCTGGAGTGGATGCTTGGCCTCGATGAGTGTACACCGCCTTTGGCGTGACAAGATAATTAACTGCAGTCAAATCAAACAACAGAGGCGCATGCAGAATAATAGTCTCATTATGTTTCTTATTAAATCTCAGGTTATACAGGAGCATCTTATCTTTGTTGTCAACAATAAACTCATGCGCTACCATGCTCCTGTAATCTAAAATGTAAGGAGGCAATATTGTCTCCTCTTTTTCATGGTGCCTAATAGGTATCTCAAAATGTTTAGCAAGACGTGCAGCATAGATACCACCAAAGATGGGGCCATTTGTACGGTTCAGGCTTAGCCGTTTAGCAATAACGGCACCCATACTAAAACTATTATCACCAAACAAGGCATGGAGAAGAATAATAATATCAGGAACATTGAAGTTTCCACTATTTCCATGACCAATTAAGCATCGACTAGCAAATATGGCAAAGAAGCGTAAAACAGGAAAGTGTATGCTAGAGATTCTCGCATCGGAACCCTTCTTCGGATCCCCTACAGTATTGGTTTTAACAAAGCCATCCACATCTTTACGATGTGGTTCATCTAATTTACCCTCAAAGGGTATTCTACATACCGCACAAAAATTGCGTAAAGACATTTCCCTGAATTCATCATATAAATGGAACGATACTGAAGGAGGTGATTTCTTAGGATAGTAATAAAAGTTTTGCACGAAAGTATTGGTGAGTAAGAGATACTGATCGATCCGGTCGTGGAGGAAGTCGGTTAGGCCTGCATTTTCAATCAAAGAGTAAAAGTCTTCATAAATCCCGGCTTCTCTCAAAGAATCATCACAGGGCTATTCATACGGCCGTACTTCCACTACGCGAGGAAGATTATACTTGGCCTTTTCCTTCTCTTTAGCTTGTTTATCCTGGGAGCCTCGGCTAGAAGAGCCCCTAAAAAATCTCCTTCACATTTTCTGAAAATTTCTGAAATTTTAGTAACTTCAAAATAAATGTGAATAAAACTAAACAAGATTGGTAGCAACTACTCCTACAAGTGCCTAGAGCCTATATCATGCATTAGAATTACTTGGGACCTCATAAATTTGACATGCAAGCTCAAGAACAGGGCCACCTATACAGCAAAAATTTGCAATGAATAAAGCACTAGAACAAAAACTAATTGGACCAATGGAGGAGTCACATACCAAGCAACAATCTCCCAAAGCAGTTTTGTGAATGGAGCTTTGAGCAAGGAGATCGAAAATCGCAGCAAATTGAGCTAGAACTTGTGCTTGAGCTGGATGGGGATTTTTTGGGGAAGAAGATGGAGTGTATGGGTGCAGGAATAGGTGGAGGGGGGCCAACATGGGCCCACGAGATAGGGGGCGCACCCAGGGGGTGTGGGCACGCCCTCCACCCTCATGGCCTGGTGCTTGCCCTCCTGCAGTGTTTTTAGTGCCTAAAATCCTCAAATATTCCATAAAAAATCATGCTAAATTTGCAAGGCATTTGGAGCACTTTTATTTTCAGGATATTTTTTATTGCACGGATAAATCAGAAAAGAGACAGATAATACTATTTTTGCTTTATTTATTTTAAATAACAGAAAGTAAAAAGTGGGTACAGAAGGTTGTGCCTTCTAGTTTCATCCTTCTCATGATCATCAAAATGAATCCACTAACAAGGTTGATCAAGTCTTGTTAACAAACTCATTCGGAATAACACGGAACCGGAGAAATTTGGAATAACACTAGGTTACCCCAACGGGGATATGAACATCCCCAACAATAAGAATATCATACTTTTTCTTGACAGTAGGAAGAGGAAATTCAAAACCTCCAATAATGATAGTTGGAATTTTTCCAATAGAACTGATGCTATGAACTTGAGATTGTTTCCTCGGAAAGTGTACCGTATGCTCATTACCATTAACATGAAAAGTGACATTGCCTTTGTTGCAATCAATAACAGCCCCTGCAGTATTCAAGAAGGGTCTACCAAGGATAATCGACATACTATCGTCCTTGGGAATATCAAGAATAACAAAGTCCGTTAACATAGTGACATTTGCAACCACAACAGGCACATCCTCACAAATACCGACAGGTATACCAGTTGATTTATCAGCCATTTACAAAGATATTTCAGTAGGTGTCAACTTATTCAATTCAAGTCTACGATATAAAGAGAGAGGCATAACTCTAACACCAGCTCCAAAATCACATAAAGCAATTTAACATAGTTTCTTTTAATGGAGCATGGCATAGTTGGTACCCCGGGATCTCCAAGTTTCTTTGGTATTCCATCCTTAAAAGTATAATTAGCAAGCATGGTGGAAATTTCAGCTTTCGGTATCTTTATTTTATTTGTAATGATATCCTTCATATACTTAGCATATGGATTTACTTTAAGCATATCAGTTAAGCGCATACGTAAGAAAATAGGTCTAATCATTTCAGCAAAGCGCTCAAAATCCTCATCATCCTTTGTCTTGGATGGTTTAGGAGGAAAGGGCATGGGTTTCTCAACCCATGGTTCTCTTTCTCTACCGTGCTTCCTAGCAACAAAATCTCTCTTATCATAATGTTGATTCTTTGATTGTGGGTTATCAAGATCAACAGCAGGTTCAATCTCTACTTCAATATTATTTTTGCTAGGTTGAGCATCTACATGAACATTATCATTAACATTATTACCAGGTTCATGTTCATCACCTGATTGTGTTTCAGTATTAGAAATAGAAATATCATTGGGATTCTCAGGTGTGTCTACAACAGGTTCACTAGAAGCATGCAAAGTCCTATGATTTTTGTCTTTCTTCTTTTTAGAAGAACTAGGTGCCTCTAAATTATTTCTTTGAGAATCCTGCTCGATTCTCTTAGGGTGGCCTTCAGGATACAAAGGTTCCCGAGTCATTCTACCAGTTCTAGTAGCCACTCTAACAGCAAAGTCATGTTTATTATTTAATTCATCAAGCAACTCACTTTGAGCTTTAAGTACTTGCTCTGCTTGAGTGGTAACCATAGAAGCATATTTGCTAATGAGTTTAAGTTCATCTTTAACTCTAGCCATATAACCACTCAAGTGTCCTATTTCGAAAGCATTATTCTTTAATTCTATACCAACATAAGCATTAAAACATTCTTGTCTAACCATAAAGTCATCAAATTCATCTAAGCATGGACTATGAAATTTAGTAGACGGGATTTCAACTTTATCATATCTATAGAGAGAATTTACCTTTACTACATGTGTCAGGTTATCAAGACAATGTATTTCGTCGACAGGCGGTATATTAAGACCATGTGTTTCTTCAATAGGTGGTAAATTCTTAACATCTTCAGCTTTAATACCTTTTTCTTTCATTGATTTCTTTGCCTCTTGCATATCTTCAGGACTGAGAAATAGAACACCCCTCTTCTTCGAAGTAGGTTTAGGAATAGACTCAGGAGTTGGCTCAATTGGTTCAGGAATTGCCTCGGGAATTGGCTCAGGGAGAGTACAATTATTTTCATTTGTCAACATATTATTCAATAGCAGTTCAGCTTGGTCGGCTGTTCTTTCCCTGAAAACACAACCATCACAACTATCCAAGTTGTCCTTGGACGCATCGGTTAGTCCATTATAAAAGATATCAAGTATTCCATTTTTCTTCAGAGGATGATCAGGCAAAGCATTAAGTAACCGGAGAAGCCTCCCCCAAGATTGTGGGAGACTCTCTTCTTTGATTTGCACAAAGTTATATATTTCCCGCAAGGCAGCTTGTTTCTTATGAGCAGGAAAATATTTAGCAGAGAAGTAATAAATCATATCCTAGGGACTACGCACACAACCAGGATCAAGAGAATTAAACCAAGTCTTAGCATCACCCTTTAATGAGAACGGAAATATCTTAAGGATATAATAATAGCGAGACTTCTCATCATTAGTAAATAGGGTGGCTATATCATTTAACTTGGTAAGATGTGCCACAACAGTTTCAGATTCAAGGCCATAAAAAGGATCAGATTCAACCAAAGTAATTATTTCAGGATCAACAGAGAATTCATAATCCTTATCAGTAACACACATAGGTGAAGTAGCAAAAGCGGGGTCATGTTTCATCTTAGCATTAAGAGATTGCCGCTTCCATTTGGCTAATAACTTCTTAAGATCATATCTATCTTTGCAAGCAAAAATAGCTCTAGCAGCTTCTTCATTCATAACATAACCCTCAGGAACAACAGGCAATTCATAATCAGGGGGAGAACTTTCATCATCACTATCATCAATAATAGCATCTTCAATAATTTCATTCTCTCTAACCCTAGCAAGTTGTTCATCAAGAAATTCACCTAATGGCAAAGTAGTATCACGCACAGAAGTAGTTTCATCAGAAGTATCATGCATAGCAGAAGTGGCATCATCAATAACATGCGACATATCAGAATTCAAAGCAGTAGTAGGTTTAGGTGTCGCAAGCTTACTAATAACGGAAGGAGAATCTAGTGCAGAGCTAGATGGCAGTTCCTTACCTCCCCTCGTAGTTGAGGGAAAAATCTTAGTTCTTCCGTCTTTCAAGTTCCTCATAGTGACCAGCAGATATAAATCCCAAGTGACTCAAAGAATAGAGATATGCTCCCCGGCAACGGCGCCAGAAATTAGTCTTGATAACCCACAAGTGTAGGGGATCGCAACAACTTTCGAGGGTAGAGTATTCAACCCAAATTTATTGATTCGTCACAAGGGGAGCCAAAGAATATTCTTAAGTATTAGCAGTTGAGTTGTCAATTCAACCACACCTGGATAACTTAGTATCTGCAGCAAAGTATTTAGTAGCAAAGTAGTATGATAGTAATGGTAACAGTGGCAAAAGTAAAGATAATAGTTTTGTAGTAATTGTAATTGTAGCAATGGAAAAGTAAATAAGCAAAGCACAATATGTGAAATGCTCGTAGGCATTGCATTAGTGATGGATAATTATGTCGGATGCTCCTCATGTAATAGCTATAACATAGGGTGACACAAAACTAGCTCCAATTCATCAATGTAATGTAGGCATGTGTTCCGAATATAGTCATATGTGCTTATGGAAAAGAACTTGCATGACATCTTTTGTCCTACCCTCCCGTGGCAGCGGGGTCCTAGTGGAAACTAAGGGATATTAAGGCCTCCTTTTAGTAGAGAACCGGAACAAAGCATTAGCACATAGTGGATACATGAACTCCTCAAACTATGGTCATCACCAAGAAGTATCCCGATTATTGTCACTTCGGGGTTGTCGGATCATAATACATAATAGGTGACTATAGACTTGCAATATAAGATCAAGAACTCACATATATTCATGAAAACATAATAGGTTCAGATCTGAAATCATGGCACTCGGGCCCTAGTGACAAGCATTAAGCATAGCAAAGTCATAGCAATATCAATCTCAGAACATAGTGGATATACTAGGGATCAAACCCTAACAAAACTAACTTGATTACATGGTAAATCTCATCTAACCCATCACCGTCCAGCAAGCCTACGATGGAATTACTCACGCACGGCGATGAGCATCATGAAAATGGTGATGGAGGATGGTTGATGATGACGACGGCGATGAATCCCCCTCTCCGGAGCCCCGAATGGACTCCAGATCAGCCCTCCCGAGATAGATTAGGGCTTGGTGGCGGCTCCGTATCGTAAAACGCGATGAAACTTTCTCTCTGATTTTTTTTCTCTGCGAAATGGAATATGTTGAGTTGGAATTGAGGTCGGTGGAGCATCAGGGAGCCCACGAGACAGGGGGCGCGCCCGGGGGGAGGGCGCGCCCCCACCCTCGTGGACAGGGTGTGGGCCCCCTGGCATTGATTCTTTTGCCTATATTTTTTATAGTTTCCAAAACTTATCTCCGTGGATTTTCAGGTCATTCCAGGAACTTTGTTTTCTGCACAATAAACAACATCATGGCAGTTCTGCTGAAAACAGCGTCAGTCCGGGTTAGTTTCATTCAAATCATGCAAGTTAGAGTCCAAAACAAGGGCAAAAGTGTTTGGAAAAGTAGATACGTTGGATACGTATCAATGATGTAGCCCGAGGGGCACCCCCATCAAGGTAAGCTAAAGACATAAAAAGAGATACATGCCACAGGGACGGACCCACGCGGCCTGGGAATGATGCAGCCCTGAGGGCACTCCCAGCTGAAATGAACTTGGGAGATGTCACCTGGTTCCGTTGTAGAGGGGGTGTTGGAGCAGCTGAAGATGCGCGATGAAGGGGCCGACCCTCAACAGCCACCAGGGCCCTAAGCCTCAGGATGCTCTGGGGGCCCAGGTGGTTCCTTGAGGAACATCTCCATCTCTGCTAGGATCGCATGGTGCATGGCCTCCTGAGCCACCAGGATGCTCCACGGGTGACGCTGGTAGGTGGCAGCCGCGTACGGCAGGCCAAAAGGCATGCGAGCGTAGCTGTGCGGCGGATCCTCGCAGCGTCCCACGCGCAAAGGCTAGAAGCGCTCCGGAGATGCGGCTCGGTTGAGCCCTGGGACGTCGATGCAGACGCGCAGCCTAGCATCCTCACCTGGATGGGGAGCCATGCCGGGCGAGCGGCGGTCGCCGCGCACGACCCTCGCTTCTTGAAGCTCCTGAGTGATCTTGGCAATGAATTCCTGAACGCTGGGCTTTCCATGCCTTGCGTCTTCCTGAGGGAAACATGCTGTGAAGCACGCCTCCAAGTGGTGCCCGAGCGCCTCCCTCGTGATGTTGGCGAGGTCCGAGGCCCTCCAGAAGAGAGCCCCCGAGCCCTGCCCGAGGAGGGCGCCGGGCACGCCTTCCTATGCGATGGAAGGAGGCGCCCCAGGCACAGGCGCTGGTCCTGACGCGGCACCACCCAAGATGCCGACCTCCTAAGGCCTTGCTCGGAGCGGTTGCTTCTTCTTCTTGGGGATGGCCTCAGGAGGGTTCTTGCCCTTGCTGACTGGGTCCTCGATTGCTGTGGCTTGGAAGGCACGCTCGAGGGAGCACACCCCATCTCTCTCTTCGTAGGGGACCATGATGATTCTGACGCTTCCTGGCATCTTGAGGAGGTTGTAGTCGTGGTGGGTCACTGCCATGAACTTGGCCAGGGCTGGATACCCGAGGATGGTATTGTATGGCAGGTGGATATGAGCGATGTCGAAGTCGATGAGCTCGGTGCGGTAGTTGTCGTGCTGTCCGAAGGTGACAGGGAGGCGGACCTGCCCTATCGGGGTGGTGGAACCGTTAGTAACTCCTGAGAAGGGCTTGGTAGGTTGGAGCTAATCATATGGCACTTGAAGGTTGTCGAACATCTCAACGGACAAGACGTTGAACCCTGCACCTCCATCGATGAGGGTCTTGGTGACTTGCACGTTGCTGATGACTAGTGAACAGAGCATCGGGAGAACGCCAGTGATAGCCGTGCACTTGAGTTGATCTGCCGAGCTGAAGGTGATGGCGCACTTGGACCACCTGAGCGGGCGCGTGGCCTCGAGCCTAGGGAGGGCTGCGTTCACCTCGCGAGCAAACTGCTTGAAGATTCGCTGAGAGGCTGGGGCCTGAGCTCCGCCCAATATGCAAGCGATAGCACGTGGCTCTTGGAAGCCCCCAGCTCCCTCGTCCTGATGATGGTCGTCATTCCTTCTTGGTGGCGGCGGCAGTGGAGGAAGGCGTGCATTCCCCTGGGGGCGGTACTGGCGAGGCTGTTCCCTCCAGGCGCCCTCGCGAGGCTGGTTGATAGAGGCAAAGGTGTCCCGTCTTTCGATGAGATGATGGATTTCACTTTGGTGGAAGTCGACTTTGACGATCCGACTACGAACGTGCGAGGACGTCGCGCCTTAGCAATCGCTAAACCAACTCCGAGAGGTTATTGACCACGCCGGAGCACGATCAACCTGACCACGAGGGTCTGTTTCCTGCGAGCAAACGAAGAACAAGCAAGAAACTGCGATTGCAATCTGGATATTGCGAATATAAGATGAAAGCTTTATTGATCAAGGTGGGGTTCTGTGACGCCTTTGTCTGGTCGTTGAACACAAACGAAGTACGCGAAGTTGCAGCTATGGCGAACTTTTAATCTAAACAAAACCCAAAGTCTAAACGGCGCCCTAAGGGCTGTATATATGGAGGAAGAGGGGGGGAATTTCGTGGCCCTTGGTGGAGGGGTCCGAAATCAACCCTATCTCTTGTTTCCCCACACATACGGACTCTAAATATAGCCTATACTTATGTATTTCGAAATTACATGGGCCTGGCCCAATAATAAGGTGACGCAGCACCTATAATAGCCTCTGGACGAAATTTATGAAGTGGCATCTTGTATATTTCGTCCAAGGCTTCATGCACTCTTATGGTGGCTTCAAAGTCCTGAAATCATCACTTGTAACTCCGTTCTGGTTCCCCTTGCGCATGGCATCATCTCCATGCTTGCTCTTGCTCCAATGTCCATCCTTCTCCAAGCTAGGCCCTTCATTTGTAAGCAAAACAAATGTATCCAATTTAGGCAGCATCATATTCTCATGAACATTAGAATCATTACCAAGAAACAAAAGTACCTGATAATTTAATTGGCGTGCGCGAGCTCTAGTAATTGGTCCAGTATATGTAGCAGTAGGGGCTGTGGGTGTAACAATGGTATTGATGTCCTCATCATCCTCCCCTTCTTGAAATGAAGTCGTCCTCGACGAAATCTCATCTTCCTCACCCAAATAAGGCTTCAAATCTGCAATGTTAAAAGTGGGACTAACCCCAAACTCTGCAGGCAGCTCAAGTTTATATGCATTATCATTTACTTTCTCCAACACCTTAAAAGGACCAGCAGCACGTGGCATTAGCTTTGATTTGCGCAAATCAGGAAATCTATCCTTACGCAATTGTAACCAAACAAGATCTCCAGGTGCAAACACAACATGTTTTCTACCCTTATCTCCAGCAAGTTTATATTTAGCATTCATACGCTCAATGTTTTCCTTAGTTAACTCATGCATTTTTAAAATCAATTCAGCACGTTCTTTAGCATCAAAATTAACCTTCTCCGAAGATGGAAGAGGCAACAAATCAATAGGTGCACGAGGTAGGAAACCATACACAACTTCAAAAGGGCACATCTTAGTAGTAGAATGCAATGAACGATTATAAGCAAATTCAATATGAGGCAAGCATTCCTCCCACATTTTCTTATTAGTCTTCAAAACAGCCCTAAGCATAGTAGACAATGTTCTATTGACTACTTCAGTTTGTCCATCAGTTTGGGGGTGACAAGTAGTACTAAAAAGCAGTTTAGTCCCCAACTTAGCCCATAAACATCTCCAAAAGTGGCTAAGAAATTTAGTATCACGATCTGAAACTATAGTATTTGGCACACCATGCAAGCGAATAATTTCACGAAAGAACAAATCAGCAACATTAACAGCATCATCGCTTTTATGACATGGTATAAAGTGTGCCATTTTCGAGAATCTATCCACGACAACAAATATGCTATCCATCCCCTTCTTTGTTCGAGGTAAACCTAAAACAAAGTCCATAGATATATCCTCCCAAGGAACACTAGGTACAGGCAAAGGCATATATAAACCATGAGGATTGATTCGTGACTTAGCTTTTTGACATGTAGTGCAGCGAGCAATAAAACGCTCAACATCCCGTCTCATCTTTGGCCAAAAGAAATGTGTAGCAAGTACGTCCTCCGTCTTCTTCACGCCAAAGTGTCCCATTAATCCTCCTCCATGCGCCTCCTGCAACAACAAAAGACGAACGGAGCTAGCTGGAATGCATAGCTTGTTAGCACGAAACACAAATCCATCGTTAACGACAAACTTGTTCCACATTCTTCCTTCTTTACAATTCTGCATTACATCTTTAAAATCAGCATCATGCACATATTGATCTTTGATGGTCTCCAAACCAAATATTTTGAAGTCAAGTTGTGAAAGCATAGTATAGCGACGAGACAATGCATCAGCAATAACATTTTCTTTTCCCTTCTTGTGTTTAATGACATAAGGGAAAGTCTCAATAAATTCAACCCATTTAGCATGTCTACGATTCAGTTTAGCTTGACTTTTAATATGTTTCAAAGATTCACGATCAGAATGTATAACAAATTCTTTGGGCCATAAATAATGTTGCCATGTTTCTAAAGTCCGAACAAGAGCATATAATTCTTTATCATAAGTAGAATAATTCAGACTAGGCCCACTCAATTTTTCAGAAAAGTATGCAACAGGTTTGCCATCTTGTAATAACACACCTCCTAATCCAATTCCACTAGCATCACATTCAAGCTCAAAAGTCTTATTAAAATCAGGAAGTTGGAGTAAAGGAGCATGTGTCAACTTATCTTTCAATACCGTGAAGGCTTCTTCCTGTGCGGTACCCCAAATAAAAGGCACATCTTTCTTTGTAAGCTCATTGAGAGGTGCAGCAATGGTGCTGAAATCTCTCACAAAACGCCTATAGAATCCAGCGAGGCCAAGAAAACTCCTCACTTGTGTGACCGTTTTGGGCTGCGGCCAACTCTCAATAGCTTCAATCTTGGCTTTATCAACTTCAATTCCCTGTGGAGTAACAACATAGCCAAGAAAAGATACTCGGTCGGTGCAAAAGGTGCACTTCCCAAGGTTACCAAACAAACGTGCATCACGTAGAGCAATAAAAACAGCACGTAAATGTTCCAAATGTTCTTCCAAAGATTTGCTATAAATCAGAATATCATCAAAATAGACTACCACAAATCGTCCAATGAAAGCACGTAAAACTTCGTTCATTAATCTCATGAAAGTACTAGGTGCATTAGTTAACCCAAACGGCATGACTAACCACTCATATAAACCAAACTTAGTTTTAAATGCTGTTTTCCATTCATCACCCAATTTCATACGAATTTGATGGTATCCACTACGCAAATCAACTTTGGAGAATATTGTAGAGCCACTCAATTCATCAAGCATATCATCTAGCCTAGGAATAGGATGACGATAACGAATAGTAATATTATTAATGCCTCTACAATCAACACACATACGTGACGTACCATCCTTTTTAGGCACTAGTATAATAGGAACAGCACAAGGACTAAGAGATTCACGTATATAACCTTTGTCGAGTAGCTCCTGTACTTGACGCATAATCTCCTTCGTCTCCTCTGGATTGGTACGGTATGGTGCACGGTTGGGTAGCGATGCACCGGGAATTAAGTCAATTTGATGCTCAATCCCTCGAATGGGTGGTAATCCCGGTGGCACGTCTTGTGGAAAGACGTCAGCGAACTCCTGCATAATGTTAGTGACAGCAGGGGGCAAAGAGGAAGGCACGTCCTCGAATGAAAATAATGCCTCTTTGCACACAAAAGCATAGCAAATAGATTTGCTGAAATCTAGCTCATCAATATCAGATTTGGTGGCAAATAAACATGCACTTTTCAATTTAATTTCAGAAACAACACTAGATGGTTTATTGTTAGGCTTCATTTGTTGCTCAAATTCTTTTGCCACAATCTGATTTTCACTCTTATTCTTCTCCTGTTTTGCTTTATTAGCTCTATTAATATCATCTTTCAAAATAGAATCAGGAGTCATAGGAAGCAAAGTAATATTTTTATCCTTATGAACAAGAGTATAATGATTGTTTCTACCATGGTGTACAGCATTTTTATCAAATTGCCATGGTCTACCAAGTAATAAGGAACATGCTTGCATAGGTACCACATCACAATCAACATAATCAGCATATGTAGAGATACTAAAATGCACACGAACAGTACGTGTTACCTTAACCTTGCCGCTGTTGTTGAACCATTGGATGTAGTAAGGATGTGGATGTGGTCTTGTGGTGAGAGAAAGCTTCTCCACCATCTCCATGCTAGCCAAGTTGTTGCAGCTCCCTCCGTCTATGATGACGCGCACAGAACGTTCCTTCACAACTCCCTTGGTATGGAACAAATTGTGCCTCTGATTTTGCTCAGCTTGTGTGACCTGCACACTCAAAACACGTTGAGCAACTAAACATTCATACCTGTCAGCATCTTCAGGAGCCATGTATTGCGTCTCATGATCAGAATCATCTCCACCATGTTCTTCATGTGTAATAAGAGCCAAAGTCTCCTCATCATAGTCACTAGCGGACTCATATCCACCATCCTCAGTAGCAATCATCACACGCTGAGATTTGCATTCTCTCGCAAAATGTCCTCTTCCCTTACAACGACGACAAATAATATCACTTGTGTGCCCTGTTGACGCCATGGAAGAAGAAGAGCTCTGTGCAGGCCCGGCAGGTGTACTCTTGGCAGATAGTGGTGGTTGTGCCTGCTTTCTTGTATCACGGTTGGAGGTGGCACCTGAAGGAGGTGAGGGTGCAGTGGAAGTAGATGATGCACGTGGTGTCCATGATGAAGGTCGACCTGCAGAAAAGTTAGTGCGCGCCAATGCCTGTCGATCCTGCACTTCACGTTCAGCTCTACAAGCAAGATGGAATAAACGAGTGATATTATTATAATCCTTATAGTCTAGAATGGTCTGAATATCTCTATTTAATCCACCCAGAAAACGTGCAAGCATAGCTTCATTCTCCTCAACAATACCACATCTAATCAAGCCAGTTTGTAATTCCTGATAATATTCTTCTACAGAATTTTTTCCTTGTCTTAAGCGCTGCAATTTTTGAAGTAATTCACGTTGATAATATGGTGGAACCTAACGAGTACGCATAGCAGTTTTCAAAGCAGCCCAAGTAGCTGGAACAGGATATAATCTACAATGTTCAGACCACCAAACACATGCAAAGCTAGTGAAAGCACAAACAGCAGCAGGAACACGTCTCTCCTCAGGATATTGTAAACATGTAAATCGTTGTTCAGTTTCTAACTCCCAAGTAAGATATATATCAGGAACATATCTACCCTCAAATGGTGGAATATTCAATTTCAGTTTAGGGAGATGGTCATGATCTCGTACCTGAGGGGGAGCCCTAACATTGCCATTATTTGCATGTGGACGACCTGGTGGTTGTGGTGCTGGTGGTTGCACGTAGTTCTGATGTTGATCAACCTCATCCTCGTAATCTCCCACATAATCATCCTCCTCGGTACCAGCAGCAGTAGTAGCAGGAGCCAAAGAAGCACCAACAGCAGTAGCAGCGGCACCAGAATTTTGTCCTAGCTCAATAGGAACACGCTGAGCTCGTCCATACTGATTCGGAAGGGGCCGTAGTTGTTGTCGTTGCAGAGGTGCGATAGGTGCAGCCGGCGGTGGTTGTGGAAAACGCGCGAGCAATTCATCAAACTTGCTATCAAGCTTTGTTTCAAATGTCTTCTCAATGCCATCTATCTTCTCCATGGCCTCGTCAAATCTGTTTAGCACATCTTGCACCTGTCCACTCATCAGTTGCTGAAATTTATCATGTAGCTGTTTGTTCGTCAGGTTCTCCCAATCAGTCTCATCGGCTTGTGATCCTACCATGGTTAGCAGCAAATAGAAACACAGAAGAATATGATCCTACAGAGTACTAAGAAGTGGTGGTGGTGTATCACAAACCCGTCAAGCAAATCTCAAATTCTTACCAGTTCTTACCCAGCAGCAGGCGGTGATCGGCAACCGTTGTAGTCAAAACTCTCAAAGCTTGGATAGAGCGATTACCAGGGAGAGTCCAACGCACGACGTAGATGTATGTGGAGCTGGGAAGGCTTATAATATGGTAGCAAAAAGGGTCAGCAATAATCAATTCAGAGATGCAAAGTTGAATAAACGCTCAACGACGGTACTGTGCTGGTCCTAGGCTAGACCATGCTAGAGACGCGAGCCTAGAACACTAACAAAATCACGGCGCTGCACGTAAACAAGGGAAAAGCACACTCTCTGGATTTTTTTTTCGCTCTTTTTTTTTGCGCTCTTTTTTTTTTGCGCTGCTCTTTTTTTTTGCGAAAAATCACTATAATGGCGAGTGTCTCAAAACTCTTCCTAGGTCAAACTGACAGGATGGGCACGAAATTTTTTCGACCAATTTTTTTTCGTTTTTTCGACTGCCCGGACCCAAAAACTGGAAACGGGTCAAAAAAAACTTCCTATAATGGCACCTGTCTCAAAACACTCAGAAACACCTAAAAATAGGATAGCCAGTAAAATTTTCGAAAAATGCGTTTTCGAAAAATTTTGGGCCTAAACGGAGCGTGGTTTCCGGACTCTTTTTTTTCCGAAACCTACTCCGGCAAGGAAACACGAATCGGAAACTAGATGGATCCCGAAAACAAACCTAATAAGCAAGGAACTCGGATTGGTGGTGGATATATGGTTGTGGTATATGGCAGCGGTGGTGGTAGCGGTGGTAGTATATGGATATGGATCGGTGGTGGTATATGGACACGGATTGGTGGTGGTATATGGATACGGATTCGGAGCGGTGGTGGTAGATGGCAGGGGCGATGATGATGGTGCGGCGGCGGCGTGACAACTTATGACCAGAACTCGAAACTCTAAAAGACTAGACTCTAAGACCAGCAACTAGACCGACGATGCAACCGCAAATTCAACAAAGCAAAACCCTAAAAAGATTATGCAAAGGCTCAGATTGGTTCGGATATGATGAACTAACCCTAATTTTTTTTTGTGGCTTATTCGTGGACTATAGGTATGAAGAACAGACTCGATCTAAACTACGAAAAACTGGAAAATCTCACCGAGCAACCTGGAAATCTGATACCACTTGATAGAGGCAAAGGTGTCCCGTCTTTCGATGAGATGATGGATTTCACTTTGGTGGAAGTCGACTTTGACGATCCGACTACGAACGTGCGAGGACGTCGCGCCTTAGCAATCGCTAAACCAACTCCAAGAGGTTATTGACCACGCCGGAGCACGATCAACCTGACCACGAGGGTCTATTTCCTGCGAGCAAACGAAGAACAAGCAAGAAACTGAGATTGCAATCTGGATATTGCGAATATAAGATGAAAGCTTTATTGATCAAGGTGGGGTTCTGTGACGCCTTTGTCTGGTCGTTGAACACAAACGAAGTACGCGAAGTTGCAGCTATGGCGAACTTTTAATCTAAACAAAACCCAAAGTCTAAACGGCGCCCTAAGGGCTGTATATATGGAGGAAGAGGGGGGGAATTTCGTGGCCCTTGGTGGAGGGGTCCGAAATCAACCCTATCTCTTGTTTCCCCACACATACGGACTCTAAAAATAGCCTATACTTATGTATTTCGAAATTACATGGGCCTGGCCCAATAATAAGGTGACGCAGCACCTATAATAGCCTCTGGACGAAATTTATGAAGTGGCATCTTGTATATTTCGTCCAAGGCTTCATGCACTCTTATGGTGGCTTCAAAGTCCTGAAATCATCACTTGTAACTCCGTTCTGGTTCCCCTTGCGCATGGCATCATCTCCATGCTTGCTCTTGCTCCAATGTCCATCCTTCTCCAAGCTAGGCCCTTCATTTGTAAGCAAAACAAATGTATCCAATTTAGGCAGCATCATATTCTCATGAACATTAGAATCATTACCAAGAAACAAAAGTACCTGATAATTTAATTGGCGTGCGCGAGCTCTAGTAATTGGTCCAGTATATGTAGCAGTAGGGGCTGTGGGTGTAACAATGGTATTGATGTCCTCATCACTGGTCCTACCAGCGATCCTCACGAAGTCGGTCACGCCACTCCTGGCGAGGGCCACGATTGTCCCATCATCCTCCGCACGTTCTCCTCCTCGACCATAGCCTCGGTTGTTGCGCTCGTGACATCGACCGAAGCGTCCTTCTCGAACGGCCCTAAGCTCTTGGCAATCGTTGGTGTTGTGGGTCTGGAGGTTGTGGTAGCCGCAGAACAGTCGGGTGCCCTTGGACGACTCCGGCTGATCCCTACCGCGCTTCGTGTCTGGTTCCGCCACGAGCAAGGCCACTCCCTTACCCTTCACGTCCTTGGCCTTGGTCTTCTTTTCTTCCGGGTCGGCAGCTGGGAGCTTGAGGAAGGAGAGGCGTCCCTCTTCAACTCTTGCGCACTTGTTCGTCAGGTTGAACAACTCCAGTGATGTGCACAACTCCTCATGGATGGTGAGCTCCTCCTTCATCTTGAGTCACGGACGCCATCAAAAAACACTGAGACGATGGCCTCGTCCGCCACCTTGGGGATCTTGAGGCGGACGATGTTGAAGCGCTGGATGTATTTCTGTAGGGTCTCCCTGGGCTGCTGCTTGATGCGGCGCAGGTCACCCGCGGCCGGGGGGCGGTCGCGAGTGCCCTGGAGGTTGGCGATGAAGCGGCTGCGCATCTCGTCCCAGGAGGAGATCGAGCCGGGAGGCAGGTTCAGGAGACACGAGCGGCACCGTCCTTGAGCGCCATGGGAAACCAATTCGACATGACTTTCTCGTCGCCTTTGGCCGCCTCGATGCTCAGCTCGTAAAGCTGCAAGAACTCCGCGGGGTCGGGGGGGCCATCGTAGCGAGGAGGTAGGTCCGGCTTGCACTTGCCCGACTAGGCGATGCTACGCAGCTCGGGGGTGAAGGCGCGTCAGCCTGCTGTTGTCACCGGGGCCCTTTGCTGACGCGGAGCTTGCTCTTGATGGTACCCGCGCACCACTGCCATAGGCAGTACGCGGTCTTGTCATGCCGGTGCAGGGAGCATGGGGCGCCTTCTTGAGGCCGAGGGATTTCTTGATAGCTTCCTTCTTCTCGCGCGGGCGCCGGACATGGTGGGTCACGCCCAGGGGCCACGCGCCTTGGCGCCAGGGCGCCGTCTTGGGGCAGAGGTGGTGGAGGCGCTCCATGAGCCATGTCGCCATACCCGGCGGCGGGCGAGGCAACAAGAGGGACGGTGCGGGAGAGCCCCCTGCGGCGCTGATGAGCTCGGTGATGCGAGCGAGCCATTCCTCGTAGAGGTCGTCGACGGGGCGGTAACGCAGGAGCTCACGTGCCATAAGCAGCGCGGCCTGCACGTCCGCGGGGGCGCGACGAGCGTTGGAGGACAAGCCGGCTAGGGTCAGCGACGGAGTGGCGGTGCGGCCGTCCCACCGCACCAAGGGGTGCAGCGAGGATGCTTGCTTCTCGTTCCCTGCCGAGCCGGTGGCGGCGTTAGCGGTAGGCGATGGGGAATGATGGGGAGGCCCACCGTCAGGAGCCGTCGGGGCGACGCGAGCAGCGAGAGCAGCCCGGCGCTCAGCGCGGGCTCGGCGGGCGCCAGAAATGGATGCGACGAAGCGATGGGACGCGGATTAGCGGAAGGAATGCTTCGGTGCCCACCTACCTGGCGCGCCAAATGTCGGGTTTAGGGTTCCGCCAAAACCCTTGAGGTTCGAACAGTGGGGTGCGCACGAACATTTCCCCCTACCGAATCTCCCTCTCAGCCTCGCCGCGATCTCTAAGCTTAGCTCGATGAACTCACAACACAAGAAACACAAGAATTATATAGGTCCGGGCCACCGTTATGGTGTAATACCATACTCCTGTGTGGTGGTGGTGGATTGCCTCTTGGGCTGATGATGGACAGTACAAGGGAAGAACAGCCTCCTGAGCTGAGGTGTTCTTGAGCTGGTGTGATGTTCTACTTGTTCTTGTTTCGGTCCCCGGGTCGATCTGTCCCCCTTCTGTGGTGGTGGCTAGTCCTATTTATAGAGGCCCTGGTCCTCTCCCCAAATATTGAGCGGGAAGGGATCCAACAACGACCAATTTGAAAGGGACAGCTAGTACAAGGTAACCCAACTGAGGGAGTCCTGGACTAGGGGGTGTTCGGATAACCGGACTATCATCGTCAGCCGGACTCCAAGACTATGAAGATACAAGATTGAAGACTTCGTCCCATGTCCGGATCGGACTTTCCTTGGCGTGGAAGGTAAGCTTGGCAATACGGATATGTAGATCTCCTACCATTGTAACCGACTCTGTGTAACCCTAGCCCTCCCCGGTGTCTATATAAACCGGAGGGTTTTAGTCCTGATGAGGACATCAATACCATTGTTACACCCACAGCCCCTACTGCTACATATACTGGACCAATTACTAGAGCTCGCGCACGCCAATTAAATTATCAGGTACTTTCGTTTCTTGGTAATGATTCTAATGTTCATGAGAATATGATGCTGCCTAAATTGGATACATTTGTTTTGCTTACAAATGAAGGGCCTAGCTTGGAGAAGGATGGACATTGGAGCAAGAGCAAGCATGGAGATGATGCCATGCGCAAGGGGAACCAGAACGGAGTTACAAGTGATGATTTCAGGACTTTGAAGCCACCATAAGAGTGCATGAAGCCTTGGACGAAATATACAAGATGCCACTTCATAAATTTCGTCCAGAGGCTATTATAGGTGCTGCGTCACCTTTTTATTGGGCCAGGCCCATGTAATTTCGAAATACATAAGTATAGGCTATTTTTAGAGTCCGTATGTGTGGGGAAACAAGAGATAGGGTTGATTTCGGACCCCTCCACCAAGGGCCACGAAATTCCCCCCCTCTCTTCCTCCATATATACAGCCCTTAGGGCACCGTTTAGACTTTGGGTTTTGTTTAGATTAAAAGTTCGCCATAGCTGCAACTTCGCGTACTTCGTTTGTGTTCAACGACCAGACAAAGGCGTCACAGAACCCCACCTTGATCAATAAAGCTTTCATCTTATATTCGCAATATCCAGATTGCAATCTCAGTTTCTTGCTTGTTCTTCGTTTGCTCGCAGGAAACAGACCCTCGTGGTCAGGTTGATCGTGCTCCGGCGTGGTCAATAACCTCTCGGAGTTGGTTTAGCGATTGCTAAGGCGCGACGTCCTCGCACGTTCGTAGTCGGATCGTCAAAGTCGACTTCCACCCAAGCGATTTCCATCATCTCATCGAAAGACGGGACACCTTAGCCTATATCAAGTGGTATCAGATTTCCAGGTTGCTCGGTGAGATTTTCCAGTTTTTCGTAGTTTCGATCGAGTCTGTTCTTCATACCTATAGTCCACGAAAAAGCCACAAAAAAAAAAATTAGGGTTAGTTCATCATATCCGAACCAATCTGAGCCTTTGCATAATCTTTTTGGGGTTTTGCTTTGTTGAATTTACGGTTGCATCGTCGGTCTAGTTGCTGGTCTTAGAGTCTAGTCTTTTAGAGTTTCGAGTTCTGGTCATAAGTTGTCACGCCGCCGCTGCACCATCAGCATCGCCCCTGCCATCTACCACCACCACTCCGAATCCGTATCCATATACCACCACCAATCCGTGTCCATATACCACCACCGATCCATATCCATATACTACCACCGCTACCACCACCGCTGCCATATACCACCACCATATATCCACCACCAATCCGAGTTCCTTGTTTATTAGGTTTGTTTTCGGGATCCATCTAGTTTCCGATTCGTGTTTCCTTGCCGGAGTAGGTTTCGGAAAAAAAAAAAAGAGTCTGGAAACCACGCTCCGTTTAGGCCCAAAATTTTTCGAAAACGCATTTTTCGAAAATTTTTCTGGCTATCCTATTTTTAGGTGTTTCTGAGTGTTTTGAGACAGGTGCCATTATAGGAAGTTTTTTTTGACCCGTTTCCAGTTTTTGGGTCCGGGCAGTCGAAAAAACGAAAAAAAAATTTGGTCGAAAAAATTTCGTGCCCATCCTGTCAGTTTGACCTCGGAAGAGTTTTGAGACACTCGCCATTATAGTGATTTTTCGCAAAAAAAAAAAAAAAGAGCAGCGCAAAAAAAAAGAGCGCAAAAAAAAAAAAAAAAAAAGAGCGAAAAAAAAAATCCAGAGTGTGCTTTTCCCTTGTTTACGTGCAGCGCCGTGATTTTGTTAGTGTTCTAGGCTCGCGTCTCTAGCACGGTCTAGCCTAGGACCAGCACAGTACCGTCGTTGAGCGTTTATTCAACTTTGCATCTCTGAATTGATTATTGCTGATCCTTTTTGCTACCATATTATAAGCCTTCCCAGCACCACATACATCTACGTCGTGCGTTTGACTCTCCCTGGTACTCGCTCTATCCAAGCTTTGAGAGTTTTTGACTACAACGGTTGCCGATCACCGCCTGCTGCTGGGTAAGAACCGGTAAGAATTTGAGTTTTGCTTGACGGATTTGTGACACCCACCACCACCACTTGTTCGTAGTCTGTAGGATCATATTCTTGTGTGTTTCTATTGCTGCTAACCATGCCAGGATCACAAGCCGACGTGACTGACTGGGAGAATTTATCGAACAAGGAGCTTCATGATAAGTTTCAGCAAATGATGAGTGGACAGGTGCAAGATGTGCTAAACAGATTTGAAGAGGCCATGGAGAAGATAGATGGCATGGAGAAGACGTTCGAAACAAAGCTCGATAACAAATTTAATGAATTGCTCGCGCGTCTTCCACCACCACCACCCGCTGCACCTAACGTACCTCTCCAACAACAACAACAACAACAACAACGCATCCTTTCGAATCAGTATGGACGCGCGAGGCGTGTTCCTATTGAGGATGGCCAAACTTCTGGTGCTGCTGTTCATGTTGTTGATGCATCTTTCGCCCCTGCTACTGCTGCTGGTGGTACCCAGGAGGATGTTGAGTATGCGGGCGATTATGAGGATGAGGTTGATCAAAATCAGCACTACGTGCAGCCACCAGCACCATCACCACCAGGTCGACCTCAGGTATATATTCGTAATGGTAGGCCTGCACCACCACCTCAGGTACGAGATGATGTCCATATTCCTAAACTGAAATTGAATATTCCACCATTTGAGGGTAGATATGTTCCTGATATATATCTTACTTGGGAGTTAGAAACTGAACAACGTTTTACATGTTTACAATATCCCGAGGAGAGACGGGTTGCTGCTGCTGTTTGTGCTTTCACTAGTTTTGCATGTGTATGGTGGTCTGAACATTGTAGATTATATCCTATTCCCGCTACTTGGGCTGCTTTGAAAACTGCTATGCGTACTCGTTGGGTGCCACCATATTATCAACGTGAATTGCTTCAAAAATTACAGCGCTTAAGACAAGGAAAAAATTCTGTAGAAGAATATTATCAGGAATTACAAACTGGCATGATTAGATGTGGTATTGTTGAGGAGAATGAAGCTATGCTTGCACGTTTTCTGGGTGGATTAAATAGAGAGATTCAGACCATTCTAGATTATAAGGAGTATACTAATATCACTCGTTTATTCCATCTTGCTTGTAAAGCTGAACGTGAAGTGCAGGATCGACAGGCATTGGCGCGGACTAACTTTTCTGCAGGTCGACCTTCATCATGGACACCGCGTGCATCATCTACTTCCACACGTTCTGCTACACCGGCGCCTCCGTCGGCTGCCACCTCCAACCGTGATACAATAAAGCAGGCACAGTCACCACTATCTGCCAAGAGCACATCTTCTGGGCCTGCAAAGAGCTCTTCTTCATCCATGGCATCAACAGGGCAAACACATGATATTATTTGTCGCCGTTGCAAGGGTGGAGGTCATTATGCGAGAGAATGCCCCTCTAAGCGTGTGATGATTGTTACTGAGGATGGTGGGTATGAGTCCGCTAGTGACTATGATGAGGAGACTTTGGCTCTTATTACACGTGACGAACACGGTGGAGAAGATTCTGATCATGAGACGCAATACATGGCTCCTGAAGATGCTGACAGGTATGAATGTTTAGTTGCTCAACGTGTTTTGAGTGTGCAGGTTACACAAGCTGAGCAAAATCAGAGGCATAATTTGTTCCATACAAAGGGAGTTGTGAAGGAACGTTCTGTTCGCGTAATCATAGATGGAGGGAGTTGCAACAACTTGGCTAGCATGGAGATGGTGGAGAAGCTATCTCTCACCACAAGACCACATCCACATCCTTACTACATCCAATGGTTCAACAACAGCGGCAAGGTTAAGGTAACACGTACTGTTCGTGTGCATTTTAGTATCTCTACATATGCTGATTATGTTGATTGTGATGTGGTCCCTATGCAAGCATGTTCCTTATTACTTGGTAGACCATGGCAATTTGATAAAAATTCTATTCACCATGGTAGAAACAATCAGTATACTCTTGTTCATAAGGATAAAAATATTACTTTGCTTCCTATGACTCCTGATTCCATTTTGAAAGATGATCTTAATAGGGCTAATAAAGCAAAACAGGAGAAAACTAAGAGTGAAAATCAGATTGTGGCAAAAGAATTTGAGCAACAAATGCAGCCTAATAATAATAAACAATCTAGTGTTGCTTCTGAAATTAAATTGAAAAGTGCATGTTTACTTGCCACCAAATCTGATATTGATGATCTAGATTTTAGCAAATCTGTTTGCTATGCTTTTGTGTGCAAAGAGGCATTATTTTCATTCGAGGACGTGCCTTCCTCTTTGCCTCCTGCTGTCACTAACATTTTGCAGGAGTTCGCTGACGTCTTTCCACAAGACGTGCCACCGGGATTACCACCTATTCGCGGGATTGAGCATCAAATTGACTTAATTCCTGGTGCATCATTACCCAACCGTGCACCATACCGTACCAATCCAGAGGAGACGAAGGAGATTATGCGTCAAGTACAAGAACTGCTCGACAAAGGTTATATACGCGAATCCCTTAGTCCTTGTGCTGTTCCTATCATTTTAGTGCCGAAAAAGGATGGTACGTCGCGTATGTGCGTTGATTGTAGAGGCATTAATAATATTACTATTCGTTATCGTCATCCTATTCCTAGGCTAGATGATATGCTTGATGAATTGAGTGGCTCTACAATATTCTCCAAAGTTGATTTGCGTAGTGGATACCATCAAATTCGTATGAAATTGGGAGATGAATGGAAAACAGCATTTAAAACTAAGTTTGGATTATATGAGTGGTTAGTCATGCCTTTTGGGTTAACTAATGCACCTAGTACTTTCATGAGGTTAATGAACGAAGTTTTACGTGCTTTCATTGGACGATTTGTGGTAGTTTACTTTGATGACATATTGATTTATAGCAAATCTTTGGAGGAACATTTGGAACATTTACGTGCTGTTTTTATTGCTCTACGTGATGCACGTTTGTTTGGTAACCTTGGAAAGTGCACCTTTTGCACCGACCGAGTATCTTTTCTTGGCTATGTTGTTACTCCACAGGGAATTGAAGTTGATAAAGCCAAAATTGAAGCTATTGAGAGTTGGCCGCAGCCCAAAACGGTCACACAAGTGAGGAGTTTCCTTGGCCTCGCTGGATTCTATAGGCGTTTTGTGAGAGATTTCAGCACCATTGCTGCACCTCTCAATGAGCTTACAAAGAAAGATGTGCCTTTTCTGTGGGGTACCGCACAGGAAGAAGCCTTCTCGGTATTGAAAGATAAGTTGACACATGCTCCTTTACTCCAACTTCCTGATTTTAATAAGACTTTTGAGCTTGAATGTGATGCTAGTGGAATTGGATTAGGAGGTGTGTTATTACAAGATGGCAAACCTGTTGCATACTTTTCTGAAAAATTGAGTGGGCCTAGTCTGAATTATTCTACTTATGATAAAGAATTATATGCTCTTGTTCGGACTTTAGAAACATGGCAACATTATTTATGGCCCAAAGAATTTGTTATACATTCTGATCATGAATCTTTGAAACATATTAAAAGTCAAGCTAAACTGAATCGTAGACATGCTAAATGGGTTGAATTCATTGAGACTTTCCCTTATGTCATTAAACACAAGAAGGGAAAAGAAAATGTTATTGCTGATGCATTGTCTCGTCGCTATACTATGCTTTCACAACTTGACTTCAAAATATTTGGTTTGGAGACCATCAAAGATCAATATGTGCATGATGCTGATTTTAAAGATGTAATGCAGAATTGTAAAGAAGGAAGAATGTGGAACAAGTTTGTCGTTAACGATGGATTTGTGTTTCGTGCTAACAAGCTATGCATTCCAGCTAGCTCCGTTCGTCTTTTGCTGTTGCAGGAGGCGCATGGGGGAGGATTAATGGGACACTTTGGCGTGAAGAAGACGGAGGACGTACTTGCTACACATTTCTTTTGGCCAAAGATGAGACGGGATGTTGAGCGTTTTGTTGCTCGCTGCACTACATGTCAAAAAGCTAAGTCACGACTCAATCCTCATGGTTTATATATGCCTTTGCCTGTACCTAGTGTTCCTTGGGAGGATATATCTATGGACTTTGTTTTAGGTTTACCTCGAACAAAGAAGGGGAGGGATAGCATATTTGTTGTCGTGGATAGATTCTCGAAAATGGCACACTTTATACCATGTCATAAAAGCGATGATGCTGTTAATGTTGCTGATTTGTTCTTTCGTGAAATTATTCGCTTGCATGGTGTGCCAAATACTATTGTTTCAGATCGTGATACTAAATTTCTTAGCCACTTTTGGAGATGTTTATGGGCTAAGTTGGGGACTAAACTGCTATTTAGTACTACTTGTCACCCCCAAACTGATGGACAAACTGAAGTAGTCAATAGAACATTGTCTACTATGCTTAGGGCTGTTTTGAAGAATAATAAGAAAATGTGGGAAGAATGCTTGCCTCATATTGAATTTGCTTATAATCGTTCATTGCATTCTACTACTAAGATGTGCCCTTTTGAAATTGTGTATGGTTTCCTACCTCGTGCACCTATTGATTTGTTGCCTCTTCCATCTTCGGAGAAGGTTAATTTTGATGCTAAAGAACGTTCTGAATTGATTTTAAAAATGCATGAGTTAACTAAGGAAAACATTGAGCGTATGAATGCTAAATATAAACTTGCTGGAGATAAGGGTAGAAAACATGTTGTGTTTGCACCTGGAGATCTTGTTTGGTTACATTTGCGTAAAGATAGATTTCCTAATTTGCGCAAATCAAAGCTAATGCCACGTGCTGATGGTCCCTTTAAGGTGTTAGAGAAAATAAATGATAATGCATATAAACTTGAGCTGCCTGCAGATTTTGGGGTTAGTCCCACTTTTAACATTGCAGATTTGAAGCCTTATTTGGGTGAGGAAAATGAGCTTCCGTCGAGGACGACTTCATTTCAAGAAGGGGAGGATGATGAGGACATCAATACCATTGTTACACCCACAGCCCCTACTGCTACATATACTGGACCAATTACTAGAGCTCGCGCACGCCAATTAAATTATCAGGTACTTTCGTTTCTTGGTAATGATTCTAATGTTCATGAGAATATGATGCTGCCTAAATTGGATACATTTGTTTTGCTTACAAATGAAGGGCCTAGCTTGGAGAAGGATGGACATTGGAGCAAGAGCAAGCATGGAGATGATGCCATGCGCAAGGGGAACCAGAACGGAGTTACAAGTGATGATTTCAGGACTTTGAAGCCACCATAAGAGTGCATGAAGCCTTGGACGAAATATACAAGATGCCACTTCATAAATTTCGTCCAGAGGCTATTATAGGTGCTGCGTCACCTTTTTATTGGGCCAGGCCCATGTAATTTCGAAATACATAAGTATAGGCTATTTTTAGAGTCCGTATGTGTGGGGAAACAAGAGATAGGGTTGATTTCGGACCCCTCCACCAAGGGCCACGAAATTCCCCCCCTCTCTTCCTCCATATATACAGCCCTTAGGGCACCGTTTAGACTTTGGGTTTTGTTTAGATTAAAAGTTCGCCATAGCTGCAACTTCGCGTACTTCGTTTGTGTTCAACGACCAGACAAAGGCGTCACAGAACCCCACCTTGATCAATAAAGCTTTCATCTTATATTCGCAATATCCAGATTGCAATCTCAGTTTCTTGCTTGTTCTTCGTTTGCTCGCAGGAAACAGACCCTCGTGGTCAGGTTGATCGTGCTCCGGCGTGGTCAATAACCTCTCGGAGTTGGTTTAGCGATTGCTAAGGCGCGACGTCCTCGCACGTTCGTAGTCGGATCGTCAAAGTCGACTTCCACCCAAGCGATTTCCATCATCTCATCGAAAGACGGGACACCTTAGCCTATATCAAGTCCATAGGACGAACAACCATTACAACAATCATACCATAGGCTAGCTTCTAGGGTTTAGCCTCCTTGATCTCGTGGTAGATCCACTCTTGTACTACCCATATCATCAATATCAATCAAGCAGGAGTAGGGTTTTACCTCCATCGAGAGGGCCCGAACCTGGGTAAAAACATCGTGTCCCTTGTCTCCTGTTACCATCCACCTAGACGCACAGTTCGGGACCCCCTACCCGACATCCGCCGGTTTTGACACCGACATTGGTGCTTTCATTGAGATTTCCTCTGTGTCGTCACCGATAGGCTTGATGGCTTCTTCAATCAACAACAACGCCGTCCAGGGTGAGACTTTTCTCCCCGGACAGATCTTCGTATTCGGCGGCTTCGCGCTGCGGGCCAACTCACTTGGCCATCTGGAGCAGATCAAAAGCTACGCCCTGGCCGTCAGGTCAGATTTGGAAACCTAAACTTCACGGCGGATATCCGCGGAGACTTGATCTTCGATGGATCCCATCCGCAGCCGAGCGTGCCGCACTGTCACGATGGGCATGATCTAACTCTGCCGCCGGACAGTACCTTGGAGGCCGCACACGAATCCGCTCCGACCCATAGTCCGGAGCCGATCGCGCAGATCGAGGACGGGTGGCTGGACACCGCCTCGGGAGCTGCAACTTCCACGGCGCTGGAGCCGAACACTGACCTCGTCCATTATATAGCTCGTGACTCCGAGGTGCCGGACTCCGAACCTCCTGCGCCCCTGCCAATCAAATCCGATTGGGCGCCGATCATGGAGTTCACCGCTGCGGACATCTTTCAACACTCACCCTTTGGCGACATCCTAAATTCGCTAAAGTATCTCTCGCTATCCGGAGAGCCCTGGCCGAACTACGGCCAGGATGGTTGGGATGCGGACGACGAAGAAATTCAAAGCCCACCCACCACCCACTTTGTAGCCACTATCGATGATCTAACCGACATGCTAGAATACGACTCCAAAGACATCGACGGTATGGACGACGATGCCGGAGACGATCAAGAACCAGCGCTCGCCGAGCACTGGAAGGCCACCCCAACACATGATGTATATATGGTGGACACCCCAAAAGGAAGCGAAAACGAGGACCAACGGGGCGCGGCAAAGGATAATCCCGCCGACAAACAACCAAAACGGCGACGCAGACGCCGCCCTAAGTCCCGCCTCGACAAAAACAGCACTCCTAATGACCCAGCAATAGAGCAGGGCAAACCAGTGGACGACGAACATGCAACCAAGCAACCATCCGAACAGGACGAATCGGATAATCAATCCATGCCCGACGAAACCAACAGTCCAGACGACCTCACGCTGGACACACCACCGGAGCATAAGAACCTTCACAAAAGACTCGTCGCCACTGCAAGAAGTCTGAAGAAGGAAAAACAGAAACTCACAACAGCGGAAGACATACTCAGAATGAGGTGGAGCAAACTGCTCAAAACGGCAGACAAATACGACAGTGGCCATCAATCAAAGAGCTACCCGAAGCGCAAGCTGCTGCCAGAATTTGACGAGGAAGCCATAGAGCCACCACAGTCAAAAATTAAAGCAGTCGCCTGGCCGGATAGACGGCCAAATGACAGGCCAAAAGCGACAAGCGGCGCCGCACACAAGCCAACTCATGATCCTGGGAAAACAGACGGCCCAGCCAGGTCCATTTACGGGCCAAAAAAGAGGGCCCCAGGAAGCAACACAACACGCCAAGGGTTCGAAGACAGCGGCACACCGAAATACAGGGGCGCCGCACACCCACTATGTTTCACCAATGAGGTGCTGGATCATGAATTTCCAGCAGGGTTTAAACCCATAAACATAGAGGCTTACAACGGAACAACAGACCCTGGAGTCTGGATAGAAGATTACATACTACACATACACATGGCTAGAGGAGATGATCTCCATGCCATAAAATATCTACCCCTCAAGCTCAAAGGGCCAGCTCGGCATTGGCTCAAAAGCCTCCCAGAAAACACTGTTGGAAGTTGGGAAGAGCTCGAGGACGCGTTTAGAGCAAATTTTCAAGGGACTTATGTCCGCCCTCCGGATGCAGACGATCTAAGTCACATAACTCAACAGCCCGAAGAGTCAGCGCGCAAATTCTGGAACAGGTTCCTTACCAAAAAGAACCAAATAGTCGACTGTCCGGACGCAGAAGCCTTAGCAGCTTTTAAACACAACGTCCGAGACGAATGGCTCGACAGACACCTCGGCCAAGAGAAGCCGAGGACAATGGCCGCGTTAACAAGCCTCATGACCCGCTTTTGCGCGGGGGAAGACAGCTGGCTAGCAAGATGCAGCACCAGCGACCCGAGTACATCCGAGATTAGAGATGGAAACGGAAAATCACGGCGCAGAAAGGATCAGCCCCGGAATAAAGAAAAAAGCCCAAAGAACACGGCGGTCAACACCGGATTCAAAAGCTCGCGGCCAAACAATAAAACACTGCCTCTTAAGGATAACAGTCACGAGCTCTCCAACTTAAACAAAATTTTGGATCGGATATGCCAAATCCACAGTACCTCCGGAAGGCCTGCAAACCACACCCACCGAGGTTGTTGGGTTTTCAAACAGTCCGGCCGACTCAACGCCGAACACAAGGGTCTCGACGCACCAAGCGAGGATGATGATGAACCCCACCAGTAGAGCACCGGAAAACAAAAGACCTTCCCACAAGAAGTCAAAACAGTAAACTCACTTCATGTGATATTACGGAAAAACAATGCGGCACCCGCTAAAATAAGTGCCGCACGGTCCACCCCAGCGGAACCTCGGAGTTGGATGTCAAAACCAATCACCTTCGACCACCTGCATTATTCCAGAAGCATTCGAAACGCAGGATGGACTGCCCTGATATTGGATCCTAAAATCGACGAACTACAGTTTACACAAGTCCTGATGGACGGCGGCAGCGATTTAAACCTGCTATATCCGAACACAATCCGCAAGTTGGGGATAGACCTTACTAAAATTCGACATAGCCGCACTTCCTTTAAAGGAGTGACGCCAGGCCCTTACGCCAAGTGCACAGGCTCCTTATTACTAGAAGTTGTGTTCGGGTCACCGGACAACTTCCGACACGAAAAGCTAATCTTTCATGTTGCCCCATTCAAAAGTAGCTATCAAGCACTATTGGGACGTGAAGCTTTTGTCTGCTTTAACGCAATACCACATTACGCGTCTCTTACACTTAAAATGCCCGGTCCACGCGGCATCATTTCATTAAAAGGTCGTTTAAGACCCCGGACACGGCTAGACGAGTCCGGAATAAATAAGCTAGGGGCTCCCTAGCCGCACACCCCTTCACAAGGGGCTGCGCACATAAGCAATAATGAGCTAATATAGGCTCAACTTTATTCATTTATTAATATTTTTTATGCACTTTTTCGCACGATTTCCTTTCAAACTAAGTTCCTCTCTTTTTACAGATGAACGACATGCACGCCCGTCCAGGATAACGGCACAACGGAGACACAGGCGCAGACGTGCATTAGGGACCTGTTGCCAGCATTCTTTTCAGATTAAGACCCTGCGTAAACCTTTTTTACTGTCTTTTGTTGCTATAATCCCCTGGTTTCTCATTATAACCAGAGTGGAGACTGACGTTTTGGCATTGGCCGCGTCAGAGGACCTCGCCCGTACCTGGACACTATGGGCTTAGGGCATTGTTCTGCCCGTTATCATAAGGACCGAACACCTTAGGGAGTGTTCGGCGTCTCGAGTTAGGCCTTATATGCATCAGCTCCGAATCATGTCTTTGGTCAAATGTTGGGTTTGCCCGGCTCCTGTGTTTTGCTGCCTTACGTTCTGTATCATCGGCTAACGCGGCACCAGGAGAACTACTGCGATTGTGCCCCAGTTCGGCTGGGCGAGCACCTCAGTAGAGAAAGCCGAAAACTGACTGTCATGATACAACGAGAGACTGGTCAACCACTCGATCGACCACAGGAATGTTTAGAATTCCTCCGCTTTGACAAAGGATCGTTTCCCGGTCAGGCACATACGCGCCCCGAATTCAGATAGCGCGGTGCCCCTAGGGGCTATATCGTAGCCCCACCCTCGAACTCCATTGGCTAAGTGAAAGTGATAAAGCATTATAGTCTGGTTGCCTCGTTTGCTACGCTACCACCTCCTTAACAGGACCGAGACGTCGGATTAAGTGTGAAAATGCGCTATTTTTGCGAACACCCCTGCACCTTGTGCGTGGGGGCTAAAGCTGACGACTGCCATCTTTCAGGTTATACATACGTATACATAAACGGCCGCACAGGAGATAATTCAATACTTGAACGCACAAGTACAAAAAGCGCCTACATCATAAACATTGTTTTATAAAATTAAAACGTTCATTTGAACGTGACATTTTTCGAGCACTGCGACTCTATTACATGAGCACCACGCAGAACTTCCCCAAAATAGTGCTCGGCGGGTAACCGGCTTTCGTCCGAGCCCTTGGTCGCAACAGCGGTGGCATCCATCTCTGTCCAATGTGTCTTCACACGGGCGAGGGCCATCCGCGCACCCTCTATGCAAGCCGACCGCTTCATCACCTTGATATGCGGCACCGCCCCAAGAAATTGCTGCAATAAGCGAAAATAGCTCGTCGGCTTGGGCCTATCCGGCCAGACATGAGTCACGATATCCGTCATGGCAAGTCCGGACAACCTATTCAGCTCAGCCCATTCGGCCAACCGATCGGTCAGCGGAAGTGAACGATCCGGACTATGGAATTGAGAGCAAAACAGCTCTTCCGTCTTGTGGTCCTTCTGACTTCGGAAGTGCACAACGGCATCCGCCGCACTCGCCGCTAAGTCCATATAAGGATCTTCCGGACCCCACAGCTGGCCAAGCTGGGCATACTTTGGATCTGTAAACCTGCGGCGCAGCAGAAAAGGCTTGCCAGCCACAATGTCTCCGGCCTCGCGCAGCTCCTCCTTTATAGCCCGCATTGCAGAACGGGCATCCTTGGCTTCGGCGGTGGCCTTCCCCAGGTCTTCTCGCTCCGATAGGCGCTCCTTTTCAAGAGCCTCATTGCGGTCGGTAGCATCCTTTAACCTAACGGCCATTTCGGCCATCTCTTCCCTGCTTCGGCAGTGTGCAGCCCTTTCGGCTTCTAACTCCTCGGCCGCCCTCGACGCAGCCGCATTACTTCTTCTGGCCTGCTCCTTGGCTTGAGCAAGTTCGGCCCGAAGGCTCTCCACAGCAGCGGCACCATCTGCGTCAAGCACACATATTGTAAGAGGTGGCCTTCGGCTCCCTTACTAGGTGACCACAGAGAAACAACTTACCTTGCGACTCCTCAAGTCGCTTGTTGACTAGCTTGATGTTCGCATCCGCAACGTCGAGTTGCCGCTTTAGTTCAGCAACTCCATCAGTCCGGCTGGCCCCCGGACTATCCGCCACCTGCATAGGAAAGGCGACAATTAATACCTGCGATTTTGATCCTCAGCACACTATCGCTTTCGACAACCTACCGAGTCTCAGGGGCTACTATCTATACAGGGCGCACCTCATGTGCAAAACTGTCAAACAGGTGTGTCATTTTTACGTACCTCAAACCCCGCCAGCAAACTCCTGACGGCATTACGCAATCCGCTTTCGGCGGACGAAATCCTTCCAATCACCATACTCATCAATGCATGGTGATCTTCTGAGATAGACGCCCTCTCAAGCAGATCCTTCAGCTCCCCGGCCGAACACCAGTTGGCGCCGAACTATCTGGCTTTGCTGGACTCAGGGATACCCTCCGTGATGACACTTCAGGCTCGTCCGCCGTATCTAACGGCGTAGCGGACGGAGGCGTCTCGCTCTCCACCATCTCCGGACGAAGATCCCCCGAAGACGAGCTCATCTGAGAAGGTCGGAGATCCGAACTACAAGGTAAATATTCGGTTATCCTCAGAAGCACAAATAGGGATGTCTCTTATTACCGAGCTCTCTTTTTTCTACTTACGGCTCGCTGGAGGGCTGATGCTTTAGGGGAGACTGTGATAGAGGCGGGGTGTCCCGATCTTTCGATGAGATGATAACTATCGATTTGGTGAAGATGACTTTGACGATCCGACTACAAACGTGCACAACGTTGCGCCTTAGCAATCGCTAAACCAACTCTGAGAGGTTATTGACCACACTGGAGCACAATCAACCTGACCACGAAGGTCTATTCCTGCAAGCAATCGAAGAACAAGCAAGAATATGATAAAAGCAATCTGAATATTGCGAGTATATATGAAGTATTGATAAAGGTGGGGATCCGTAAGCGGTCTTGGTCTGGTCGTTGGACACAAACGAAGTACACGAAGTTGCAATGGCTAACTTTTAACTAAACAAATCCCAAGGAAAAGCTACTAGATGGATCTACTTATATAGGAGCAAGGGGTGGCGGCCAAGGAGGTGGGAGGACGTCCCAAGGCAGCCTAAAACTAAATCTAGGTCGTACAAGGCCAATGGACCCAAGTGGAGGTGATGTAACACCTTTGGACTTGTAGTTTGACTCGGATTCTGCTGCAGCATCAGATTGTTTCGTCCACAACTCAACGCTCCAGACGAATTTGAAGGTGATTCCAATTGGGTTGGAAAGTGCACGAAATCTAGTTTCCAACAAAAAAAGAATCACCCAATTCGGAGTCCGTATGAAAAACTTGTCTGCGTTTTGAGTCAGGTAGGTCTGTGCAGTCCGAATCTGAATCCAGAACGTGAGAGACTTGGACTCTATCTTCTCTTGGGCCAAAAGTGACGTGAGAGAACTTTTTGGACAGCAAATAAACATCTCTTTCTTCCTTATCTTCATATGTGGATTGTACAAATGTCCCATACACCTACAATTAGACAAAACACAAAAGTGTATGAAGTATTTTTGTTCTGGATAACATAAATAGATTATTGAATAGTTTGCACTAGAAATCACCTGACAAATATGCATATATGCAATATTTTTGGTCGTATCCAAGGTAGTCATGTCCTCATCATCCTCCCCTTCTTGAAAATAAAGCCGTCCTCGGCGTTGCTTAATCTGAAATGTGGCTAACAAAAGAGACAAGGTGTACATGTTGTATATGTATATGTCATCCATTTTTACTTCCCTTGATTTTTGCGTATATGACACATGAATAGATGAGTAACTTGCATAGTTCATAAAATCTAAAGCCAAAAAATTAGCACAAGAAGTAGAAGGCATGAAAATATTGCAACTCAGTTTGCACATATAAGTGAAGCTCTTATTCATTTCAAAAGATTGACAATGTTCATCATTAAACCATCCCAACATTGGTGAATAAACCTTACTTGCATCAAATTTACATGCTACAACATGCTTAAATAAGCAAACATGCAATAAGTCATTCAACACAGAATCATCACCAAGATTAGAGGTCATATCAAAATGATTAAACATTGGTTCTTTTGCATCAATAGTTAATTCAATGGGTGCACTCAAAATTGTTGGTATTTCAGTTGTTTGATCACATGGCAAAGTCAAATTATCAACGTAGTCCTCTAAAATAGGTGGTGTGATCAAAGTAGTGGGTAGCTCATCAGATGGTGCATTCAAATTGACAAGGCATTCATCATTCTCATGTAGAGATGGAAGATCAGTACCTTTGTCATTACCTCTTATGATCAACTCAGATGATGTAGCCACTCTCGGGGGCGATGTGTCACATGATGGAGGTGATGTAGTCCTGACAACAACGGATGTGGTTGTCATAGTATGCCTAGTAGTTGAAGGAACAATCATATCAACTCTTGGAATGTGCACCGTGCGCTTGTTCTCCTCGTGGCCAACACGTTGTTTTATTTCCTGTTCAGCTTTGCAAGCAAGATGAAACAAATGGTCCATAGGATAACACTCTTCATGAATTAGTATCTCTTGAATATCACGGTTTAATCCTCCCCAAAATCTATCCATAAAATCATCTTCACTTTCTTCTAAAGAGGAATGCAACAAGGTAGTTTGTAAATCATCATAATATTTTGTTACAGTTTCACTACCTTGTTTTAAGTGTTGCAACTTCTTAATCATGTCACGAGTATAATAAGCAGGGACGAAAGTATGTCGCATGGCAAGTTTCAAATCATCCCAAGTAGTAGGTATATAATCAGGGTGTAACCGACAATATTCACTCCACCAAACCAAAGCATAACCAGTGAAAGAACCAACCGCAACCTTAACCTTTTTATGTTCATCGAAATTATGGGAAGCAAATATATTTTTTATGTCGAACTCCCATTCAATATATAAAGCAGGTTTAAAACGGCCATTAAATGGTGGTATAGATACATTAACCTGATCATGTGCATTTGGATGTTTGTGCACCTCTCGTGACGGTTGTGGTATTTGCAAAGGTGGTGGCACGTCTCCCGCGATCGACAAAGCCCATGAATTGACTCTGGATCCTGTCATGATTAGTAGAACAAGAAACAAAATCCAAAAATAATGTTCCTATAACTACTAGGATGTGGTGGTAAAACGCTCACAGTAAAGCAAATATCAATGTCTTACAAGTTCTTACCATGCAGCAGGCGGTGATCGGCAACCAGCGGTGTCAAGTAACTCCGAATATTGAGTAAAGCGATTGCCAGGGGAGCGTACGTATACACGGTGTAGAAATATGTGGAGCTGGGTTGGCTATATATGGTAGCAAAAGATTAGCAATGATCAATTCAAAGATGCAATGTTGAATAAACGCTCAACGACGGTACTGTGCTGGTCCTAGGCTAGACCGGACTAGAGACGCGAGCCTAGAACACTAATGAGGTCACGGTGTAGCACAACTAGCATCAATGAAGGATAGTAAGTAGCTCTTGACAGCAAGATATAAGTGAAGATCACAACGGCAGTGAAGATAATGATGAAAAACAACTGCCAAGCAGGATATACAACAACTTTGTCTCCAACTTTCCTCTGAAAAAGTTTGTGCCGATTTTTTTGATTTTTTTTCTCCTTTTTTTCTCTGACTTTTTTTCTCTTTTTTTTCTCGTTTTTTTCTCTCTTTTTTTCTCCCTCTTTCCAAAACAAACTAGATAAGACGCAGACTGGATCAAGCGAAGATGTGAACGATCTCAACTATTATTATGACAATGAATGGTGGGTACCACGTGGTGGAAATTGATGGATGGGTGGTGGACAGCGGAAGAGATAATGATGCAGTGGTGGCGTGACTAATGTGAACAGAACTCGAAACTCTAAACGAACTAGACACTAAGACCAGCAACTCGACACGACAATGCAACCGATAATTCAACTATGCAAGCAATGAAAAGAAAATTGCAAAGGCTCAGACTGGCTTGGACCAAGGATGAATAGATCTAACTCTTTTTTGTGGCTTTTTCTTGGACAATAGGTAAGAAAATAAATCTAATCTAGGAAAACTGGAAATTCTCACCGAGCAACCTGAAAACTGATACCACTTGTTAGAGGCGGGGTGTCCCGATCTTTCGATGAGATGATAACTATCGATTTGGTGAAGATGACTTTGACGATCCGACTACAAACGTGCACAACGTTGCGCCTTAGCAATCGCTAAACCAACTCTGAGAGGTTATTGACCACGCTGGAGCACAATCAACCTGACCACGAAGGTCTATTCCTGCAAGCAATCGAAGAACAAGCAAGAATATGATAAAAGCAATCTGAATATTGCGAGTATATATGAAGTATTGATAAAGGTGGGGATCCGTAAGCGGTCTTGGTCTGGTCGTTGGACACAAACGAAGTACACGAAGTTGCAATGGCTAACTTTTAACTAAACAAATCCCAAGGAAAAGCTACTAGATGGATCTACTTATATAGGAGCAAGGGGTGGCGGCCAAGGAGGTGGGAGGACGTCCCAAGGCAGCCTAAAACTAAATCTAGGTCGTACAAGGCCAATGGGCCCAAGTGGAGGTGATGTAACACCTTTGGACTTGTAGTTTGACTCGGATTCTGCTGCAGCATCAGATTGTTTCGTCCACAACTCAACGCTCCAGACGAATTTGAAGGTGATTCCAATTGGGTTGGAAAGTGCACGAAATCTAGTTTCCAACAAAAAAAGAATCACCCAATTCGGAGTCCGTATGAAAAACTTGTCTGCGTTTTGAGTCAGGTAGGTCTGTGCAGTCCGAATCTGAATCCAGAACGTGAGAGACTTGGACTCTATCTTCTCTTGGGCCAAAAGTGACGTGAGAGAACTTTTTGGACAGCAAATAAACATCTCTTTCTTCCTTATCTTCATATGTGGATTGTACAAATGTCCCATACACCTACAATTAGACAAAACACAAAAGTGTATGAAGTATTTTTGTTCTGGATAACATAAATAGATTATTGAATAGTTTGCACTACAAATCACCTGACAAATATGCATATATGCAATATTTTTGGTCGCATCCAAGGTAGTCATGTCCTCATCAGACTGTGTTGCCGGGGCCTCCCCGGACGCAGGACCCTCTGGTGAAGACTTCTTCCCCCGCTTAGGGGCTTTGGCCTCCGGGTCTCCAGAGGCGGTCCTCTTCTCCCCTTGGAGGGAGGGATTCTCGATCCCCCCTTTTTCAAGAGCCTCCTCGGGCGAGGCGGTAGCTCCCTTATTTTCCCCTCCGCCTTCTTCTGAAGGCGCAACCTCCAGCATCTTGACAAGCACGGGATCCGGCGCGGTCTCTGGGAGGGGGGCCGGACACTGTATCAGCTTTGCTTGCACTATCCACTCCTGTTGAAGGATAACGGGTTAAAAGGCGAATTGTAGAAAGGCAAACAAACAGTACGTCCGAACACTGAGCTACTTACTTGAGTATCCGGGCGATTGCAGCTTAGGCTGGCGTCCTCGGTCAATTCCGGACACACCGCCCGTGATCCGAAGAACAACTCGTACATCTCCACGGGTGTCGTACCCATAAAGTGTTGGAGAATCCGTGGTCCCTTCGGATTGAACTCCCATAGCCGGAGAGGACGGCGTTTGCAGGGCAGGAGACACCTAATCAGCATAACCTGCATCACCACGACCAGATCGATCTCCCTCGCTTGGAGGTCTCGAATCCGGCCCTGCAATAAGGGCACGTCTTTTGACAGCCCCCAATTGAGCCCTTGGTTGATCCACGACATCAACCGTCGAGGAGGTCCCGAGCGGAATACGGGCGGCGGCTTCTGCCTGCTGCCCTTCGGAGCGGTGATATAGAACCACTCCCGTTGCCATAAGCCAAGCTCCTCTTGGAAGGAGCCCTCGGGCCACGGGGCATCGGCACTCCTACTCAAGGCCGCCCCGCCGCACTCTGCTTTACGCCCCTCGATCATCTTCGGCTCCACATTGAAGGTCTTCAGCCACAGACCGAAGTGGGGGTTGACGCGGAGGAAGGCTTCACAGACGACGATAAATGCCGAAATATGGAGGATGGACTCCGGAGCCAAGTCATGAAATTCCAACCCATAGTAGAACATGAGCCCTCTCACAAAAGGATCCATCGGGAAGCCTAAACCCCGACGGAGGTGGGACACAAAGACGACGTACTCGCCGGGCTCGGGGGTGGGAATGGCCTGCCCTTCGGCGGGCAACCTGTGCGGAATCTCGTAAGACAGGTACTTGGCCTCTCGCAGCTTTAGCACGTCCTCCTCCGTGGCGGAGGAGGGCATCCACCGGCCCTGAAGGTCGGAGCCGGACATTGTTGAAGGTCCGAAGCGCTCAAATCTGGGGCTCTGGGTGTTGGAACTTGGAGCAAGGAGAGGATTCGAGGGAGGATTGAAGAAAAGAAACGAGCCTTGGTCCTATTATAAAGAGGAAGAATACCAGGAGCCGTCTCCGTGACCGTTCGGGACTCGCCTTCGATAGAGGGGGCGTGGTGACGGGCGCGGTTGGGTTACCCACGTCCATATTGATGAGAATCCCGGAATAAGGGGAACACGATCTCTACTTCGACAAGACATGCCAAGGAAACCGCTTCGCTAAACGCGCTGAGGCGGTATAATAAAAAACGATTCAAGTAAAGGCCTGGTAGTGGCGTGACGTCACGCTACAAGATACGTCAGCAGATCGAACCTGTGTACATGATATTCTCTCTGCGGTGGAATGTGGAAATTATTTTGCAGAGCCGGACACTATCCTGATGTTCGCAATCTTCTATGAATTATTCGGAGGAGGAACCCGCCTTGCAATGCCGAACAATATGCGCGCCGGACTCATCGTCATTGAAGCCTGGTTCAGGGGCTACTGAGGGAGTCCTGGACTAGGGGGTGTTCGGATAGCCGGACTATCATCGTCAGCCGGACTCCAAGACTATGAAGATACAAGATTGAAGACTTAGTCCCGTGTCCGGATGGGACTTTCCTTGGCGTGGAAGGAAAGCTTGGCAATACGGATATGTAGATCTCCTACCATTGTAACCGACTCTGTGTAACCCTAGCCCTCCCCGGTGTCTATATAAACCGGAGGGTTTTAGTCCATAGGATGAACAACCATTACGACAATCATACCATAGGCTAGCTTCTAGGGTTTAGCCTCCTTGATCTCGTGGTAGATCCACTCTTGTACTACCCATATCATCAATATCAATCAAGCAGGAGTAGGGTTTTACCTCCATCGAGAGGGCCCGAACCTGGGTAAAAACATCGTGTCCCTTGTCTCCTGTTACCATCCGCCTAGACGCACAGTTCGGGACCCCCAACCCGAGATCCGCCGGTTTTGACACCGACACCAACTAAAGGTGGTCTTCACCTATCAAAGGCGCTGGTGGTGATGCCGTCCTGGGCTCCACGATGACCTCCGTCCTGCCGTCCTGCTGGTCTTGGTCTTGTTGCACCAATATGGAAACCTTTGCCTGATTCCTCGGTACTCCGCGCCTGTGCTTGCCCCCTTAGCACCAAAGGGGAAACGAGGACACTGCGTGCGCTGGCGCCTACCTGGTGTCGGTGTCAAAACCGGCGGATCTCGGGTAGGGGGTCCCGAACTGTGCGTCTAGGCGGATGGTAACATGAGACAAGGGACCCGATGTTTTTACCCAGGTTCGGGCCCTCTCGATGGAGGTAAAACCCTACTCCTACTTGATTGATATTGATGATATGGGTAGTACAAGAGTGGATCTACCACGAGATCAAGGAGGCTAAACCCTAGAAGCTAGCCTATGGTATGATTGTTGTAATGGTTGTTCATCCTATGGACTAAAACCCTCCGGTTTATATAGACACCGGGGAGGGCTAGGGTTACACAGAGTCGGTTACAATGGTAGGAGATCTACATATCCGTATTGCCAAGCTTGCCTTCCACGCCAAGGAAAGTCCCATCCGGACACGGGACGAAGTCTTCAATCTTGTATCTTCATAGTCTTGGAGTCCGGCTGACGATGATAGTCCGGCTATCCGAACACCCCCTAGTCCAGGACTCCCTCAGTAGCCCCTGAACCAGGCTTCAATGACGATGAGTCCGGCGCGCATATTGTTCGGCATTGCAAGGTGGGTTCCTCCTCCGAATAATTCATAGAAGATTGCGAACATCAGGATAGTGTCCGGCTCTGCAAAATAATTTCCACATTCCACCGCAGAGAGAATATCATGTACACAGGTTCGATCTGCTAACGTATCTTGTAGCGTGACGTCACGCTACTACCAGGCCTTTACTTGAATCGTTTTTTATTATACCACCTCAGCGCGTTTAGCGAAGCGGTTTCCTTGGCACGTCTTGTCGAAGCAGAGATTGTGTTCCCCTTATTCCGGGATTCTCATCAATACGGATGTGGGTAACCCAACCGCGCCCGTCACCGCGCCCCCTCTATCAAAGGCGAGTCCCGAACGGTCACGGAGATGGCTCCTGGTATTGTTCCTCTTTATAATAGGACCAAGGCTCGTTTCTTTTCTTCAATCCTCCCTCGAATCCTCTCCTTGCTCCAAGTTCCAACACCCAGAGCACCAGATTCGAGCGCTTCGGACCTTCAACAATGTCCGGCTCCGACCTTCAGGGCCGGTGGATGCCCTCCTCTGCCGCGGAGGAGGACGTGCTAAAGCTGCGAGAGGCCAAGTACCTGTCTTACGAGATTTCGCACAGGTTGCCCGCTGAAGGGCAGGCCATTCCCACCCCCGAGCCCGGCGAGTACGTTGTCTTTGTATCCCACCTCCGTCGGGTTTTAGGCTTCCCGATGGATCCTTTTGTGAGAGGGCTCATGTTCTACTATGGGTTGGAATTTCATGACTTGGCTCCGGAGTCCATCCTCCATATTTCGGCATTTATCGTCGTCTGCGAAGCCTTCCTCTGCGTCACCCCCCACTTCGGCCTGTGGCTGAAGACCTTCAATGTGGAGCCGAAGATGATCGAGGGGCGTCAAGCAGAGTGCGGCAGGGCGGCCGTGAGTAGGAGGGCCGATGCCCCGTGGCCCCAAGGCTCCTTCCAAGAGGAGCTTGGCTTATGGAAACAGGAGTGGTTCTATATCACCGCTCCGAAGGGCAGCAGGCAGAAGTCGCCGCCCGTATTCCGCTCGGGACCTCCTCGACGGTTGATGTCATGGGTCAACCAAGGGCTCAATTGGGGGCCGTCAAAAGACGTGCCCTTATTGCAGGGCCGGATTCGAGACCTCCAAGCGAGGGAGATCGATCTGGTCGTGGTGATGCAGGTTATGCTGATTAGGCGTCTCCTGCCTTGCAAACGCCGTCCTCTCCGGCTATGGGAGTTCAATCCGGAGGGACCATGGATTCTCCAACACTTTATGGGTACGACACCCATGGAGATGTACGAGTTGTTCTTCGGATCACGGGCAGTGTGTCCGGAATTGACCGAGGACGCTGGCCTAAGCTGCAATCGCCCGGATACTCAAGTAAGTAGCTCAGTGTTCGGACGTACCGTTTGTTTGCCTTTCTACAATTCGCCTTTTAACCCGTTATCCTTCAACAGGAGTGGATAGCACAAGCAAAGCTGATATGGTGTCCGGCCCCCCTCCCAGAGACCGCGCCGGATCCCGTGCTGGTCAAGATGCTGGAGGTTGCGCCTTTAGAAGAAGGCGGAGGGGAAAATAAGGGAGCTACCGCCTCGCCCGAGGAGGCTCTTGAAAAAGGGGGGATCGAGAATCCCTCCCTCCAAGGGGAGAAGAGGACCGCCTCTGGAGACCCGGAGGCCAAAGCCCCTAAGCGGGGGAAGAAGTCTTCACCAGAGGGTCCTGCGTCCGGGGAGGCCCCGGCCGCACAGTCTCCCCTAAAGCATCAGCCATCCAGCGAGCCGTAAGTAGAAAAAAGAGAGCTCGGTAATAAGAGACATCCCTATTTGTGCTTCTGAGGATAACCGAATATTTACCTTGTAATTCGGATCTCCAACCTTCTCAGATGAGCTCGTCTTCGGCGGATCTTCATCCGGAGATGGTGGAGAGCCTGACGCCTCCGTCCGCTGCACCGTCGGATAGGGCGGACGAGCCTGAAGTGTCATCACGGAGGGTATCCCTGAGTCCGGCAAAGCCGGATAGTTCGGCGCCAACTGGTGTTCAGCTGGGGGAGCTGAAGGATCTGCTTGAGGGCGTCTATCTCAGAAGATCACCATGCATTGATGAGTATGGTGATTGGAAGGATTTCGTCCGCCAAAAGCGGATTGCGTAATGCCGTCAGGAGTTTGCTGGCGGGGTTTGAGGTACGTAAAAATGACACACCTGTTTGACAGTTTTGCACATGAGGTGCGCCCTGTATAGATAGTAGCCCCTGAGACTCGGTAGGTTGTCGAAAGCGACAGCGTGCCGAGGATCAAAATCGCAGGTATTAATTGTCGCCTTTCCTATGCAGGTGGCGGATAGTCCGGGGGCCAGCCGGACTGATGGAGTTGCTGAACTAAAGCGGCAACTCGACGTTGCGGATGCGAACATCGCGCTAGTCAACAAGCGACTTGACGAGTCGCAAGGTAAGTTGTTTCTCCGTGGTCACCTAGTAAGGGAGCCGAAGGCCACCTCTGACAATATGTGTGCTTGACGCAGATGGTGCCGCTGCTGTGGAGAGCCTTCAGGCCGAACTTGCTCAAGCCAAGGAGCAGGCCAGAAGAAGTAATGCGGCTGCCTCGAGGGCGGCCGAGGAGTTAGAAGCCGAAAGGGCTGCACACTGCCGAAGCAGGGAAGAGATGGCCGAAATGGCCATTAGGTTAAAGGATGCTACCGACCGCAATGAGGCTCTTGAAAAGGAGCGCCTATCGGAGCGAGAAGACCTAGGGAAGGCCACCGCCGAAGCCAAGGATGCCTGTTCTGCAATGCGGGCTATAAAGGAGGAGCTGCGCCAGGCCGGAGACATTGTGGCTGGCAAGCCTTTTCTGCTGCGCCGCAGGTTTACGGATCCAAAGTATGCCCAGCTTGGCCAGCTGTGGGGTCCGGAGGATCCTTATATGGACTTAGCGGCGAGTGCGGCAGATGCCGTTGTGCACTTCCGAAGTCAGAAGGATCACAAGACGGAAGAGCTGTTTTGGTCCCAATTCCATAGTCCGGATCGTTCACTTCCGCTGACCGATCAGTTGGCCGAATGGGCTGAGCTGAATAGGTTGTCCGGACTTGCCATGACGGATATCGTGACTCATGTCTGCCCGGATAGGCCCAATCCGACGAGCTATTTTGGCTTATTGCAGCAATTTCTCGGGGCGGTGCCGCATATCAAGGTGATGAAGCGGTCGGCCTGCATAGAGGGTGCGCAGATGGCCCTCGCCCGTGTGAAGACACATTGGACAGAGATGGTTGCCACCGCTGTTGTGACCCAGGGCTCGGACGAAAGCCGGTTACCCGCCAAGCACTATTTTGGGGAAGTTCTGCGTGGTGCTCGTGTAATAGAGTCGCAGTGCTCGAAAAATGTCACGTTCAAATGGACGTTTTAATTTTATAAAATAATGTTTATGATGTAGGCGCTTTTTGTACTTGTGCGTTCAAGTATTGAATTATCTCCTGTGCGGCCGTTTATGTATACGTATGTATAACCTGAAAGATGGCAGTCGTCGGCTTCAGCCCCCACGCACAAGGTGCGGGGGTGTTTGCAAAAATAGCGCATTTTCACACTTAATCTGACGTCTCGGTCCTGTTAAGGAGGTGGTAGCGTAGCAAACGAGGCAACCGGACTATAATGCTTTATCACTTTCACTTAGCCAATGGAGTTCGAGGGTGGGGCTACGATATAGCCCCTGGGGGCACCGCACTATCCGAATTCGTGGCCCGTATGTGCCTGACCGGGAAACGGTCCTTCGTCAAAGCGGAGGAATTCTAAACATTCCTGTGGTCGATCGAGTGGTTGACCAGTCTCTCGTTGTATCATGACAGTCAGTTTTCGGCTTTCTCTACTAAGGTGCTCGCCCAGCCGAACTGGGGCACAATCGCAGTAGTTCTCCTGGTGCCGCGTTAGCTGATGATACGGAACGTAAGGCAGCAAAACACAGGAGCCGGGCAAACCCAAAATTTGACCAAAGACATGATTCGGAGCTGATGCATAGGTTTCATGACAAAGTCGTTATCGGGAGTGGTGAAGGAGGAATCACCCTCGATGACCACGACCGAATAGTTACGCTTTAGGGTTAACATGAGAAGTGCTGACGAGGTATCACCCTCGGCACTCGATAGTAACTCTATAGAGTCGTACAACTAAGGGGGGTGATGTGCGGTGACGGGGCCTAGACGTCGATCACGTTGATTGAGTTATCGAACATAAAGCAGGACAAATGGGACAAGGTGGGGGTCATTGATGGATCTTGATGTAGGGTGGAACCCTATAGCGTCGATCTTTCATGTTTGGAGTGGATCCTACGGGGGAATCACGATGAACACGCGGAAGCACAAGGGGAAACACGGGGACAACGAGAGGGAATCACTCAACCAACAAGGAATCGATCACACAAGTGCTAGATCACCACACACATAAGAGATCCACAAGATACAATGATGAGGACATGACTACCTTGGATATGACCAAAAATATTGCATATATGCATATTTGTCAGGTGATTTCTAGTGCAAACTATTCAATAATCTATTTATGTTATCCAGAACAAAAATACTTCACACACTTTTGTGTTTTGTCTAATTGCAGGTGTATGGGACATTTGTACAATCCATATATGAAGATAAGGAAGAAAGAGGTGTTTATTTGCTGTCCAAAAAGTTCTCTCACGTCACTTTTGGCCCAAGAGAAGATAGAGTCCAAGTCTCTCACGTTCTGGATTCAGATTCGGACTGCACAGACATACCTGACTCAAAACGCACACAAGTTTTTCATACGGACTCCGAATTGGGTGATTCTTTTTTTGTTGGAAACTAGATTTCGTGCACTTTCCAACCCAATTGGAATCACCTTCAAATTCGTCCGGAGCGTTGAGTTGTGGACGAAACAATCTGATGCTGCAGCAGAATCCGAGTTGATATAGGCTAAGGTGTCCCGTCTTTCGATGAGATGATGGAAATCGCTTGGGTGGAAGTCGACTTTGACGATCCGACTACGAACGTGCGAGGACGTCGCGCCTTAGCAATCGCTAAACCAACTCCGAGAGGTTATTGACCACGCCGGAGCACGATCAACCTGACCACGAGGGTCTGTTTCCTGCGAGCAAACGAAGAACAAGCAAGAAACTGAGATTGCAATCTGGATATTGCGAATATAAGATGAAAGCTTTATTGATCAAGGTGGGGTTCTGTGACGCCTTTGTCTGGTCGTTGAACACAAACGAAGTACGCGAAGTTGCAGCTATGGCGAACTTTTAATCTAAACAAAACCCAAAGTCTAAACGGTGCCCTAAGGGCTGTATATATGGAGGAAGAGAGGGGGGGAATTTCGTGGCCCTTGGTGGAGGGGTCCGAAATCAACCCTATCTCTTGTTTCCCCACACATACGGACTCTAAAAATAGCCTATACTTATGTATTTCGAAATTACATGGGCCTGGCCCAATAAAAAGGCGACGCAGCACCTATAATAGCCTCTGGACGAAATTTATGAAGTGGCATCTTGTATATTTCGTCCAAGGCTTCATGCACTCTTATGGTGGCTTCAAAGTCCTGAAATCATCACTTGTAACTCCGTTCTGGTTCCCCTTGCGCATGGCATCATCTCCATGCTTGCTCTTGCTCCAATGTCCATCCTTCTCCAAGCTAGGCCCTTCATTTGTAAGCAAAACCAATGTATCCAATTTAGGCAGCATCATATTCTCATGAACATTAGAATCATTACCAAGAAACGAAAGTACCTGATAATTTAATTGGCGTGCGCGAGCTCTAGTAATTGGTCCAGTATATGTAGCAGTAGGGGCTGTGGGTGTAACAATGGTATTGATGTCCTCATCATCCTCCCCTTCTTGAAATGAAGTCGTCCTCGACGGAAGCTCATTTTCCTCACCCAAATAAGGCTTCAAATCTGCAATGTTAAAAGTGGGACTAACCCCAAAATCTGCAGGCAGCTCAAGTTTATATGCATTATCATTTATTTTCTCTAACACCTTAAAGGGACCATCAGCACGTGGCATTAGCTTTGATTTGCGCAAATTAGGAAATCTATCTTTACGCAAATGTAACCAAACAAGATCTCCAGGTGCAAACACAACATGTTTTCTACCCTTATCTCCAGCAAGTTTATATTTAGCATTCATACGCTCAATGTTTTCCTTAGTTAACTCATGCATTTTTAAAATCAATTCAGAACGTTCTTTAGCATCAAAATTAACCTTCTCCGAAGATGGAAGAGGCAACAAATCAATAGGTGCACGAGGTAGAAAACCATACACAATTTCAAAAGGGCACATCTTAGTAGTAGAATGCAATGAACGATTATAAGCAAATTCAATATGAGGCAAGCATTCTTCCCACATTTTCTTATTATTCTTCAAAACAGCCCTAAGCATAGTAGACAATGTTCTATTGACTACTTCAGTTTGTCCATCAGTTTGGGGGTGACAAGTAGTACTAAATAGCAGTTTAGTCCCCAACTTAGCCCATAAACATCTCCAAAAGTGGCTAAGAAATTTAGTATCACGATCTGAAACAATAGTATTTGGCACACCATGCAAGCGAATAATTTCACGAAAGAACAAATCAGCAACATTAACAGCATCATCGCTTTTATGACATGGTATAAAGTGTGCCATTTTCGAGAATCTATCCACGACAACAAATATGCTATCCCTCCCCTTCTTTGTTCGAGGTAAACCTAAAACAAAGTCCATAGATATATCCTCCCAAGGAACACTAGGTACAGGCAAAGGCATATATAAACCATGAGGATTGAGTCGTGACTTAGCTTTTTGACATGTAGTGCAGCGAGCAATAAAACGCTCAACATCCCGTCTCATCTTTGGCCAAAAGAAATGTGTAGCAAGTACGTCCTCCGTCTTCTTCACGCCAAAGTGTCCCATTAATCCTCCCCCATGCGCCTCCTGCAACAGCAAAAGACGAACGGAGCTAGCTGGAATGCATAGCTTGTTAGCACGAAACACAAATCCATCGTTAACGACAAACTTGTTCCACATTCTTCCTTCTTTACAATTCTGCATTACATCTTTAAAATCAGCATCATGCACATATTGATCTTTGATGGTCTCCAAACCAAATATTTTGAAGTCAAGTTGTGAAAGCATAGTATAGCGACGAGACAATGCATCAGCAATAACATTTTCTTTTCCCTTCTTGTGTTTAATGACATAAGGGAAAGTCTCAATGAATTCAACCCATTTAGCATGTCTACGATTCAGTTTAGCTTGACTTTTAATATGTTTCAAAGATTCATGATCAGAATGTATAACAAATTCTTTGGGCCATAAATAATGTTGCCATGTTTCTAAAGTCCGAACAAGAGCATATAATTCTTTATCATAAGTAGAATAATTCAGACTAGGCCCACTCAATTTTTCAGAAAAGTATGCAACAGGTTTGCCATCTTGTAATAACACACCTCCTAACCCAATTCCACTAGCATCACATTCAAGCTCAAAAGTCTTATTAAAATCAGGAAGTTGGAGTAAAGGAGCATGTGTCAACTTATCTTTCAATACCGAGAAGGCTTCTTCCTGTGCGGTACCCCACAGAAAAGGCACATCTTTCTTTGTAAGCTCATTGAGAGGTGCAGCAATGGTGCTGAAATCTCTCACAAAACGCCTATAGAATCCAGCGAGGCCAAGGAAACTCCTCACTTGTGTGACCGTTTTGGGCTGCGGCCAACTCTCAATAGCTTCAATTTTGGCTTTATCAACTTCAATTCCCTGTGGAGTAACAACATAGCCAAGAAAAGATACTCGGTCGGTGCAAAAGGTGCACTTTCCAAGGTTACCAAACAAACGTGCATCACGTAGAGCAATAAAAACAGCACGTAAATGTTCCAAATGTTCCTCCAAAGATTTGCTATAAATCAATATGTCATCAAAGTAAACTACCACAAATCGTCCAATGAAAGCACGTAAAACTTCGTTCATTAACCTCATGAAAGTACTAGGTGCATTAGTTAACCCAAAAGGCATGACTAACCACTCATATAATCCAAACTTAGTTTTAAATGCTGTTTTCCATTCATCTCCCAATTTCATACGAATTTGATGGTATCCACTACGCAAATCAACTTTGGAGAATATTGTAGAGCCACTCAATTCATCAAGCATATCATCTAGCCTAGGAATAGGATGACGATAACGAATAGTAATATTATTAATGCCTCTACAATCAACGCACATACGCGACGTACCATCCTTTTTCGGCACTAAAATGATAGGAACAGCACAAGGACTAAGGGATTCGCGTATATAACCTTTGTCGAGCAGTTCTTGTACTTGACGCATAATCTCCTTCGTCTCCTCTGGATTGGTACGGTATGGTGCACGGTTGGGTAATGATGCACCAGGAATTAAGTCAATTTGATGCTCAATCCCGCGAATAGGTGGTAATCCCGGTGGCACGTCTTGTGGAAAGACGTCAGCGAACTCCTGCAAAATGTTAGTGACAGCAGGAGGCAAAGAGGAAGGCACGTCCTCGAATGAAAATAATGCCTCTTTGCACACAAAAGCATAGCAAACAGATTTGCTAAAATCTAGATCATCAATATCAGATTTGGTGGCAAGTAAACATGCACTTTTCAATTTAATTTCAGAAGCAACACTAGATTGTTTATTATTATTAGGCTGCATTTGTTGCTCAAATTCTCTTGCCACAATCTGATTTTCACTCTTAGTTTTCTCCTGTTTTGCTTTATTAGCCCTATTAAGATCATCTTTCAAAATGGAATCAGGAGTCATAGGAAGCAAAGTAATATTTTTATCCTTATGAACAAGAGTATACTGATTGTTTCTACCATGGTGAATAGAATTTTTATCAAATTGCCATGGTCTACCAAGTAATAAGGAACATGCTTGCATAGGTACCACATCACAATCAACATAATCAGCATATGTAGAGATACTAAAATGCACACGAACAGTACGTGTTACCTTAACCTTGCCGCTGTTGTTGAACCATTGGATGTAGTAAGGATGTGGATGTGGTCTTGTGGTGAGAGATAGCTTCTCCACCATCTCCATGCTAGCCAAGTTGTTGCAACTCCCTCCATCTATGATCACGCGAACAGAACGTTCCTTCACAACTCCCTTTGTATGGAACAAATTATGCCTCTGATTTTGCTCAGCTTGTGTAACCTGCACACTCAAAACACGTTGAGCAACTAAACATTCATACCTGTCAGCATCTTCAGGAGCCATGTATTGCGTCTCATGATCAGAATCTTCTCCACCGTGTTCGTCACGTGTAATAAGAGCCAAAGTCTCCTCATCATAGTCACTAGCGGACTCATACCCACCATCCTCAGTAACAATCATCACACGCTTAGAGGGGCATTCTCTCGCATAATGACCTCCACCCTTGCAACGGCGACAAATAATATCATGTGTTTGCCCTGTTGATGCCATGGATGAAGAAGAGCTCTTTGCAGGCCCAGAAGATGTGCTCTTGGCAGATAGTGGTGATTGTGCCTGCTTTATTGTATCACGGTTGGAGGTGGCAGCCGACGGAGGCGCCGGTGTAGCAGAACGTGTGGAAGTAGATGATGCACGCGGTGTCCATGATGAAGGTCGACCTGCAGAAAAGTTAGTCCGCGCCAATGCCTGTCGATCCTGCACTTCACGTTCAGCTTTACAAGCAAGATGGAATAAACGAGTGATATTAGTATACTCCTTATAATCTAGAATGGTCTGAATCTCTCTATTTAATCCACCCAGAAAACGTGCAAGCATAGCTTCATTCTCCTCAACAATACCACATCTAATCATGCCAGTTTGTAATTCCTGATAATATTCTTCTACAGAATTTTTTCCTTGTCTTAAGCGCTGTAATTTTTGAAGCAATTCACGTTGATAATATGGTGGAACCCAACGAGTACGCATAGCAGTTTTCAAAGCAGCCCAAGTAGCGGGAATAGGATATAATCTACAATGTTCAGACCACCATACACATGCAAAACTAGTGAAAGCACAAACAGCAGCAGCAACCCGTCTCTCCTCGGGATATTGTAAACATGTAAAACGTTGTTCAGTTTCTAACTCCCAAGTAAGATATATATCAGGAACATATCTACCCTCAAATGGTGGAATATTCAATTTCAGTTTAGGAATATGGACATCATCTCGTACCTGAGGTGGTGGTGCAGGCCTACCATTACGAATATATACCTGAGGTCGACCTGGTGGTGATGGTGCTGGTGGCTGCACGTAGTGCTGATTTTGATCAACCTCATCCTCATAATCGCCCGCATACTCAACATCCTCCTGGGTACCACCAGCAGCAGTAGCAGGGGCGAAAGATGCATCAACAACATGAACAGCAGCACCAGAAGTTTGGCCATCCTCAATAGGAACACGCCTCGCGCGTCCATACTGATTCGAAAGGATGCGTTGTTGTTGTTGTTGTTGTTGTTGGAGAGGTACGTTAGGTGCAGCGGGTGGTGGTGGTGGAAGACGCGCGAGCAATTCATTAAATTTGTTATCGAGCTTTGTTTCGAACGTCTTCTCCATGCCATCTATCTTCTCCATGGCCTCTTCACATCTGTTTAGCACATCTTGCACCTGTCCACTCATCATTTGCTGAAACTTATCATGAAGCTCCTTGTTCGATAAATTCTCCCAGTCAGTCACGTCGGCTTGTGATCCTGGCATGGTTAGCAGCAATAGAAACACACAAGAATATGATCCTACAGACTACGAAAAAGTGGTGGTGGTGGGTGTCACAAATCCGTCAAGCAAAACTCAAATTCTTACCGGTTCTTACCCAGCAGCAGGCGGTGATCGGCAACCGTTGTAGTCAAAAACTCTCAAAGCTTGGATAGAGCGAGTACCAGGGAGAGTCAAACGCACGACGTAGATGTATGTGGAGCTGGGAAGGCTTATAATATGGTAGCAAAAAGGATCAGCAATAATCAATTCAGAGATGCAAAGTTGAATAAACGCTCAACGACGGTACTGTGCTGGTCCTAGGCTAGACCGTGCTAGAGACGCGAGCCTAGAACACTAACAAAATCACGGCGCTGCACGTAAACAAGGGAAAAGCACACTCTGGATTTTTTTTTTCGCTCTTTTTTTTTTTTTTTTTTGCGCTCTTTTTTTTTTTGCGCTGCTCTTTTTTTTTTTTTTTTTTTTTGCGAAAAATCACTATAATGGCGAGTGTCTCAAAACTCTTCCGAGGTCAAACTGACAGGATGGGCACGAAATTTTTTCGACCAAATTTTTTTTTCGTTTTTTCGACTGCCCGGACCCAAAAACTGGAAACGGGTCAAAAAAAACTTCCTATAATGGCACCTGTCTCAAAACACTCAGAAACACCTAAAAATAGGATAGCCAGAAATTTTTTCGAAAAATGCGTTTTCGAAAAATTTTGGGCCTAAACGGAGCGTGGTTTCCAGACTTTTTTTTTTTTTTTTTTTTTTTTCCGAAACCTACTCCGGCAAGGAAACACGAATCGGAAACTAGATGGATCCCGAAAACAAACCTAATAAACAAGGAACTCGGATTGGTGGTGGATATATGGTGGTGGTATATGGCAGCGGTGGTGGTAGCGGTGGTAGTATATGGATATGGATCGGTGGTGGTATATGGACACGGATTGGTGGTGGTATATGGATACGGATTCGGAGTGGTGGTGGTAGATGGCAGGGGCGATGCTGATGGTGCAGCGGCGGCGTGACAACTTATGACCAGAACTCGAAACTCTAAAAGACTAGACTCTAAGACCAGCAACTAGACCGACGATGCAACCGTAAATTCAACAAAGCAAAACCCTAAAAAGATTATGCAAAGGCTCAGATTGGTTCGGATATGATGAACTAACCCTAATTTTTTTTTGTGGCTTTTTCGTGGACTATAGGTATGAAGAACAGACTCGATCTAAACTACGAAAAACTGGAAAATCTCACCGAGCAACCTGGAAATCTGATACCACTTGATATAGGCTAAGGTGTCCCGTCTTTCGATGAGATGATGGAAATCGCTTGGGTGGAAGTCGACTTTGACGATCCGACTACGAACGTGCGAGGACGTCGCGCCTTAGCAATCGCTAAACCAACTCCGAGAGGTTATTGACCACGCCGGAGCACGATCAACCTGACCACGAGGGTCTGTTTCCTGCGAGCAAACGAAGAACAAGCAAGAAACTGAGATTGCAATCTGGATATTGCGAATATAAGATGAAAGCTTTATTGATCAAGGTGGGGTTCTGTGACGCCTTTGTCTGGTCGTTGAACACAAACGAAGTACGCGAAGTTGCAGCTATGGCGAACTTTTAATCTAAACAAAACCCAAAGTCTAAACGGTGCCCTAAGGGCTGTATATATGGAGGAAGAGAGGGGGGGAATTTCGTGGCCCTTGGTGGAGGGGTCCGAAATCAACCCTATCTCTTGTTTCCCCACACATACGGACTCTAAAAATAGCCTATACTTATGTATTTCGAAATTACATGGGCCTGGCCCAATAAAAAGGCGACGCAGCACCTATAATAGCCTCTGGACGAAATTTATGAAGTGGCATCTTGTATATTTCGTCCAAGGCTTCATGCACTCTTATGGTGGCTTCAAAGTCCTGAAATCATCACTTGTAACTCCGTTCTGGTTCCCCTTGCGCATGGCATCATCTCCATGCTTGCTCTTGCTCCAATGTCCATCCTTCTCCAAGCTAGGCCCTTCATTTGTAAGCAAAACCAATGTATCCAATTTAGGCAGCATCATATTCTCATGAACATTAGAATCATTACCAAGAAACGAAAGTACCTGATAATTTAATTGGCGTGCGCGAGCTCTAGTAATTGGTCCAGTATATGTAGCAGTAGGGGCTGTGGGTGTAACAATGGTATTGATGTCCTCATCACGAGTCAAACTACAAGTCCAAAGGTGTTACATCACCTCCACTTGGGCCCATTGGCCTTGTACGACCTAGATTTAGTTTTAGGCTGCCTTGGGACGTCCTCCCACCTCCTTGGCCGCCACCCCTTGCTCCTATATAAGTAGATCCATCTAGTAGCTTTTCCTTGGGATTTGTTTAGTTAAAAGTTAGCCATTGCAACTTCGTGTGCTTCGTTTGTGTCCAACGACCAGACCAAGACCACTTTTCGGATCCCCACCATTATCAATACTTCATACATATTCGCGATATTCAGATTGCTTTTATCATATTCTTGCTTGTTCTTCGATTGCTTGCAGGAATAGACCTTCGTGGTCAGGTTGATCGTGCTCCGGCGTGGTCAATAACCTCTCGGAGTTGGTTTAGCGATTGCTAAGGCACAACGTCGTTGCACGTTTGTAGTCGGATCGTCAAAGTCGTCTCCACCAAATCGATAGTTATCATCTCATCGAAAGATCGGGACACCCCGCCTCTATCAAGTGGTATCGGGACCTAGATTTAGTTTTAGGCTGCCTTGGGACGTCCTCCCACCTCCTTGGCCGCCACCCCTTGCTCCTATATAAGTAGATCCATCTAGTAGCTTTTCCTTGGGATTTGTTTAGTTAAAAGTTAGCCATTGCAACTTCGTGTGCTTCGTTTGTGTCCAACGACCAGACCAAGACCACTTTTCGGATCCCCACCATTATCAATACTTCATACATATTCGCGATATTCAGATTGCTTTTATCATATTCTTGCTTGTTCTTCGATTGCTTGCAGGAATAGACCTTCGTGGTCAGGTTGATCGTGCTCCGGCGTGGTCAATAACCTCTCGGAGTTGGTTTAGCGATTGCTAAGGCACAACGTCGTTGCACGTTTGTAGTCGGATCGTCAAAGTCGTCTCCACCAAATCGATAGTTATCATCTCATCGAAAGATCGGGACACCCCGCCTCTATCATACAAAGTCAACAAAGGTAAGGATACAAAGGAACCGTTCATCTCCAAGAGGAGGCCTTGATGTTCTTCCCTAGATAGGGGTCTTGAATCCGCTGGGGGATCTTCTCCGAAGAGGTCCTGAGCTCCGAGGAGAAGTAACCAAGTGGATGAGCAAAGGCTCTCACACAAATATGAGCTAATCCAATGCTAAGTCTCAAAGTGAGGAGAGCGGGTCCTATTTATAGACTTGGGGGCGAAGGGGTACATGGGCTCAGCCCAACACGCGCACACAGGCGCTGGCCGAATGATCCGGACGAGGGTCCGGATGATCCGGGCTGGTGATGAGGACATCAATACCATTGTTACACCCACAGCCCCTACTGCTACATATACTGGACCAATTACTAGAGCTCGCGCACGCCAATTAAATTATCAGGTACTTTCGTTTCTTGGTAATGATTCTAATGTTCATGAGAATATGATGCTGCCTAAAATTGGATACATTTGTTTTGCTTACAAATGAAGGGCCTAGCTTGGAGAAGGATGGACATTGGAGCAAGAGCAAGCATAGAGATGATGCCATGCGCAAGGGGAACCAGAACGGAGTTACAAGTGATGATTTCAGGACTTTGAAGCCACCATAAGAGTGCATGAAGCCTTGGACGAAATATACAAGATGCCACTTCATAAATTTCGTCCAGAGGCTATTATAGGTGCTGCTTCACCTTTTTATTGGGCCAGGCCCATGTAATTTCGAAATACATAAGTATAGGCTATTTTTAGAGTCCGTATGTGTGGGGAAACAAGAGATAGGGTTGATTTCGGACCCCTCCACCAAGGGCCACGAAATTCCCCCTCTCTTCCTCCATATATACAGCCCTTAGGGCACCGTTTAGACTTTGGGTTTTGTTTAGATTAAAAGTTCGCCATAGCTGCAACTTCGCGTACTTCGTTTGTGTTCAACGACCAGACAAAGGCGTCACAGAACCCCACCTTGATCAATAAAGCTTTCATCTTATATTCGCAATATCCAGATTGCAATCTTAGTTTCTTGCTTGTTCTTCGTTTGCTCGCAGGAAACAGACCCTCGTGGTCAGGTTGATCGTGCTCCGGCGTGGTCAATAACCTCTCGGAGTTGGTTTAGCGATTGCTAAGGCGCGACGTCCTCGCACGTTCGTAGTCGGATCGTCAAAGTCGACTTCCACCAAAGCGATTTCCATCATCTCATCGAAAGACGGGACACCTTTGCCTCTATCAAGTGGTATCAGATTTCCAGGTTGCTCGGTGAGATTTTCCAGTTTTTCATAGTTTAGATCGAGTCTGTTCTTCATACCTATAGTCCACGAAAAAGCCACAAAAAAAATTAGGGTTAGTTCATCATATCCGAACCAATCTGAGCCTTTGCATAATCTTTTTAGGGTTTTGCTTTGTTGAATTTGCGGTTGCATCGTCGGTCTAGTTGCTGGTCTTAGAGTCTAGTCTTTTAGAGTTTCGAGTTCTGGTCATAAGTTGTCACGCCGCCGCCGCACCATCATCATCGCCCCTGCCATCTACCACCACCACTCCGAATCCGTATCCATATACCACCACCAATCCGTGTCCATATACCACCACCGATCCATATCCATATACTACCACCGCTACCACCACCGCTGCCATATACCACAACCATATATCCACCACCAATCCGAGTTCCTTGCTTATTAGGTTTGTTTTCGGGATCCATCTAGTTTCCGATTCGTGTTTCCTTGCCGGAGTAGGTTTCGGAAAGAAAAAAAAAGAGTCTGGAAACCACGCTCCGTTTAGGCCCAAAATTTTTCGAAAACGCATTTTTCGAAAAAAATTCTGGCTATCTTATTTTTAGGTGTTTCTGAGTGTTTTGAGATAGGTGCCATTATAGGAAGTTTTTTTTGACCCGTTTCTAGTTTTTGGGTCCGGGCAGTCGAAAAAACGAAAAAAAAATTTGGTCGAAAAAATTTCGTGCCCATCCTGTCAGTTTGACCTAGGAAGCGTTTTGAGACACTCACCATTATAGTGATTTTTCGCAAAAAAAAAAGAGCAGCGCAAAAAAAAAAGAGCAGCGCAAAAAAAAAGAGCGAAAAAAAAACCAGAGTGTGATTTTCCCTTGTTTACGTGCAGCGCCGTGATTTTGTTAGTGTTCTAGGCTCGCGTCTCTAGCACAGTCTAGCCTAGGACCAGCACAGTACCGTCGTTGAGCGTTTATTCAACTTTGCATCTCTGAATTGATTATTGCTGATCCTTTTTGCTACCATATTATAAGCCTTCCCAGCTCCACATACATCTACGTCGTGCGTTTGACTCTCCCTGGTAATCGCTCTATCCAAGCTTTGAGAGTTTTTGACTACAACGGTTGCCGATCACCGCCTGCTGCTGGGTAAGAACTGGTAAGAATTTGAGATTTGCTTGACGGATTTGTGACACCCACCACCACCTCTTGTTAGTAGTCTGTAGGATCATATTCTTGTGTGTTTCTATTGCTGCTAACCATGCCAGGATCACAAGCCGACGAGACTGACTGGGAGAACATGACGAATAAGGATTTGCATGATAAATTTCAGCAAATGATGAGTGGACAGGTGCAAGATGTGCTAAACAGATTTGAAGAGGCCATGGAGAAGATAGATGGCATGGAGAAGACGTTCGAAACAAAGCTCGATAACAAGTTTAATGAATTGCTCGCGCGTCTTCCACCACCACCACCCGCTGCACCTAACGCACCTCTCCAACGACAACAACAACAACAACAACGCATCCTTTCGAATCAGTATGGACGAGCGAAGCGTGTTCCTATTGAGGATGGCCAAACTTCTGGTGCTGCTGTTCATGTTGTTGATGCTTCTTTGGCCCCTGCTACTGCTGCTGCTGGTACCCAGGAGGATGATGAGTATGTGGGCGATTATGAGGATGAGGTTGATCAAAATCAGCACTACGTGCAGCCACCAGCACCACCACCACCAGGTCGACCTCAGGTATATATTCGTAATGGTAGGCCTGCACCACCACCTCAGGTACGAGATGATGTCCATATTCCTAAACTGAAATTGAATATTCCACCATTTGAGGGTAGATATGTTCCTGATATATATCTTACTTGGGAGTTAGAAACTGAACAACGTTTTACATGTTTACAATATCCCGAGGAGAGACGGGTTGCTGCTGCTGTTTGTGCTTTCACTAGTTTTGCATGTGTATGGTGGTCTGAACATTGTAGATTATATCCTATTCCCGCTACTTGGGCTGCTTTGAAAACTGCTATGCGTACTCGTTGGGTTCCACCATATTATCAACGTGAATTGCTTCAAAAATTACAGCGCTTAAGACAAGGAAAAAATTCTGTAGAAGAATATTATCAGGAATTACAAACTGGCATGATTAGATGTGGTATTGTTGAGGAGAATGAAGCTATGCTTGCACGTTTTCTGGGTGGATTAAATAGAGAGATTCAGACCATTCTAGATTATAAGGAGTATACTAATATCACTCGTTTATTCCATCTTGCTTGTAAAGCTGAACGTGAAGTGCAGGATCGACAGGCATTGGCGCGGACTAACTTTTCTGCAGGTCGACCTTCATCATGGACACCACGTGCATCATCTACTTCCACACGTTCTGCTACACCGGCGCCTCCGTCGGCTGCCACCTCCAACCGTGATACAATAAAGCAGGCACAATCACCACTATCTGCCAAGAGCACATCTTCTGGGCCTGCAAAGAGCTCTTCTTCATCCATGGCATCAACAGGGCAAACACATGATATTATTTGTCGACGTTGCAAGGGTGGAGGTCATTATGCGAGAGAATGCCCCTCTAAGCGTGTGATGATTGTTACTAAGGATGGTGGGTATGAGTCCGCTAGTGACTATGATGAGGAGACTTTGGCTCTTATTACACGTGACGAACACGGTGGAGAAGATTCTGATCATGAGACGCAATACATGGCTCCTGAAGATGCTGACAGGTATGAATGTTTAGTTGCTCAACGTGTTTTGAGTGTGCAGGTTACACAAGCTGAGCAAAATCAGAGGCATAATTTGTTCCATACAAAGGGAGTTGTGAAGGAACGTTCTGTTCGCGTGATCATAGATGGAGGGAGTTGTAACAACTTGGCTAGCATGGAGATGGTGGAGAAGCTATCTCTCACCACAAGACCACATCCACATCCTTACTACATCCAATGGTTCAACAACAGCGGCAAGGTTAAGGTAACACGTACTGCGTGTGCATTTTAGTATCTCTACATATGCTGATTATGTTGATTGTGATGTGGTACCTATGCAAGCATGTTCCTTATTACTTGGTAGACCATGGCAATTTGATAAAAATTCTATTCACCATGGTAGAAACAATCAGTATACTCTTGTTCATAAGGATAAAAATATTACTTTGCTTCCTATGACTCCTGTTTCCATTTTGAAAGATGATCTTAATAGAGCTAATAAAGCAAAACAGGAGAAAACTAAGAGTGAAAATCAGATTGTGGCAAAAGAATTTGAGCAACAAATGCAGCCTAATAATAATAAACAATCTAGTGTTGCTTCTGAAATTAAATTGAAAAGTGCATGTTTACTTGCCACCAAATCTGATATTGATGATCTAGATTTTAGCAAATCTGTTTGCTATGCTTTTGTGTGCAAAGAGGCATTATTTTCATTCGAGGACGTGCCTTCCTCTTTGCCTCCTGCTGTCACTAACATTTTGCAGGAGTTCGCTGACGTCTTTCCACAAGACGTGCCACCGGGATTACCACCTATTCGCGGGATTGAGCATCAAATTGACTTAATTCCCGGTGCATCATTACCCAACCGTGCACCATACCGTACCAATCCAGAGGAGACGAAGGAGATTATGCGTCAAGTACAAGAACTGCTCGACAAAGGTTATATACGCGAATCCCTTAGTCCTTGTGCTGTTCCTATCATTTTAGTGCCGAAAAAGGATGGTACGTCGCGTATGTGCGTTGATTGTAGAGGCATTAATAATATTACTATTCGTTATCGTCATCCTATTCCTAGGCTAGATGATATGCTTGATGAATTGAGTGGCTCTACAATATTCTCCAAAGTAGATTTGCGTAGTGGATACCATCAAATTCGTATGAAATTGGGAGATGAATGGAAAACAGCATTTAAAACTAAGTTTGGATTATATGAGTGGTTAGTCATGCCTTTTGGGTTAACTAATGCACCTAGTACTTTCATGAGGTTAATGAACGAAGTTTTACGTGCTTTCATTGGACGATTTGTGGTAGTTTACTTTGATGACATATTGATTTATAGCAAATCTTTGGAGGAACATTTGGAACATTTACGTGCTGTTTTTATTGCTCTACGTGATGCACGTTTGTTTGGTAACCTTGGAAAGTGCACCTTTTGCACCGACCGAGTATCTTTTCTTGGCTATGTTGTTACTCCACAGGGAATTGAAGTTGATAAAGCCAAAATTGAAGCTATTGAGAGTTGGCCACAGCCCAAAACGGTCACACAAGTGAGGAGTTTCCTTGGCCTTGCTGGATTCTATAGGCGTTTTGTGAGAGATTTCAGCACCATTGCTGCACCTCTCAATGAGCTTACAAAGAAAGATGTGCCTTTTCTGTGGGGTACCGCACAGGAAGAAGCCTTCTCGGTATTGAAAGATAAGTTGACACATGCTCCTTTACTCCAACTTCCTGATTTTAATAAGACTTTTGAGCTTGAATGTGATGCTAGTGGAATTGGATTAGGAGGTGTGTTATTACAAGATGGCAAACCTGTTGCATACTTTTCTGAAAAATTGAGTGGGCCTAGTCTGAATTATTCTACTTATGATAAAGAATTATATGCTCTTGTTCGGACTTTAGAAACATGGCAACATTATTTATGGCCCAAAGAATTTGTTATACATTCTGATCATGAATCTTTGAAACATATTAAAAGTCAAGCTAAACTGAATCGTAGACATGCTAAATGGGTTGAATTCATTGAGACTTTCCCTTATGTCATTAAACACAAGAAGGGAAAAGAAAATGTTATTGCTGATGCATTGTCTCGTCGCTATACTATGCTTTCACAACTTGACTTCAAAATATTTGGTTTGGAGACCATCAAAGATCAATATGTGCATGATGCTGATTTTAAAGATGTAATGCAGAATTGTAAAGAAGGAAGAATGTGGAACAAGTTTGTCGTTAACGATGGATTTGTGTTTCGTGCTAACAAGCTATGCATTCCAGCTAGCTCCGTTCGTCTTTTGCTGTTGCAGGAGGCGCATGGGGGAGGATTAATGGGACACTTTGGCGTGAAGAAGACGGAGGACGTACTTGCTACACATTTCTTTTGGCCAAAGATGAGACGGGATGTTGAGCGTTTTATTGCTCGCTGCACTACATGTCAAAAAGCTAAGTCACGACTCAATCCTCATGGTTTATATATGCCTTTGCCTGTACCTAGTGTTCCTTGGGAGGATATATCTATGGACTTTGTTTTAGGTTTACCTCGAACAAAGAAGGGGAGGGATAGCATATTTGTTGTCGTGGATAGATTCTCGAAAATGGCACACTTTATACCATGTCATAAAAGCGATGATGCTGTTAATGTTGCTGATTTGTTCTTTCGTGAAATTATTCGCTTGCATGGTGTGCCAAATACTATTGTTTCAGATCGTGATACTAAATTTCTTAGCCACTTTTGGAGATGTTTATGGGCTAAGTTGGGGACTAAACTGCTATTTAGTACTACTTGTCACCCCCAAACTGATGGACAAACTGAAGTAGTCAATAGAACATTGTCTACTATGCTTAGGGCTGTTTTGAAGAATAATAAGAAAATGTGGGAAGAATGCTTGCCTCATATTGAATTTGCTTATAATCGTTCATTGCATTCTACTACTAAGATGTGCCCTTTTGAAATTGTGTATGGTTTCCTACCTCGTGCACCTATTGATTTGTTGCCTCTTCCATCTTCGGAGAAGGTTAATTTTGATGCTAAAGAACGTTCTGAATTGATTTTAAAAATGCATGAGTTAACTAAGGAAAACATTGAGCGTATGAATGCTAAATATAAACTTGCTGGAGATAAGGGTAGAAAACATGTTGTGTTTGCACCTGGAGATCTTGTTTGGTTACATTTGCGTAAAGATAGATTTCCTAATTTGCGCAAATCAAAGCTAATGCCACGTGCTGATGGTCCCTTTAAGGTGTTAGAGAAAATAAATGATAATGCATATAAACTTGAGCTGCCTGCAGATTTTGGGGTTAGTCCCACTTTTAACATTGCAGATTTGAAGCCTTATTTGGGTGAGGAAAATGAGCTTCCGTCGAGGACGACTTCATTTCAAGAAGGGGAGGATGATGAGGACATCAATACCATTGTTACACCCACAGCCCCTACTGCTACATATACTGGACCAATTACTAGAGCTCGCGCACGCCAATTAAATTATCAGGTACTTTCGTTTCTTGGTAATGATTCTAATGTTCATGAGAATATGATGCTGCCTAAATTGGATACATTTGTTTTGCTTACAAATGAAGGGCCTAGCTTGGAGAAGGATTGACATTGGAGCAAGAGCAAGCATAGAGATGATGCCATGCGCAAGGGGAACCAGAACGGAGTTACAAGTGATGATTTCAGGACTTTGAAGCCACCATAAGAGTGCATGAAGCCTTGGACGAAATATACAAGATGCCACTTCATAAATTTCGTCCAGAGGCTATTATAGGTGCTGCGTCACCTTTTTATTGGGCCAGGCCCATGTAATTTCGAAATACATAAGTATAGGCTATTTTTAGAGTCCGTATGTGTGGGGAAACAAGAGATAGGGTTGATTTCGGACCCCTCCATCAAGGGCCACGAAATTCCCCCTCTCTTCCTCCATATATACAGCCCTTAGGGCACCGTTTAGACTTTGGGTTTTGTTTAGATTAAAAGTTCGCCATAGCTGCAACTTCGCGTACTTCGTTTGTGTTCAACGACCAGACAAAGGCGTCACAGAACCCCACCTTGATCAATAAAGCTTTCATCTTATATTCGCAATATCCAGATTGCAATCTTAGTTTCTTGCTTGTTCTTCGTTTGCTCGCAGGAAACAGACCCTCGTGATCAGGTTGATCGTGCTCCGGCGTGGTCAATAACCTCTCGGAGTTGGTTTAGCGATTGCTAAGGCGCGACGTCCTCGCACGTTCGTAGTCGGATCGTCAAAGTCGACTTCCACCAAAGCGATTTCCATCATCTCATCGAAAGACGGGACACCTTTGCCTCTATCAGCTGGTCCGGATGATCCGGGTGGAGGCCCGGATGAGCCGGAGGGTCGGCTGATGGTCGCGCAGGGCCGGATGTTCGGCTAGAGGTCCGGACATCCGGGCCGGGTCCGGATGATCCGGGACTGGGTCCGGATGATCCGGCTTCAGGTTTGAGCTTCGGGAGTCCTCGGTTGATTTAGCCGGATCGTCCGGGTCGGGGTCCGGATTGTCCGGGCTCTGTCTGGATCGTCCGGGCCGCCGTCCGGATCGTCCGGCCATCCTGGTCCTTGGTGATTTTTCCTCTCCATCTTCATGCATGTCTTTCGCTTCCGGTTCTCCTTGCCTCCTAGCTTCTTCATGGTTGACTCCTTGGTACCTGAGCATGCATAGCGTTTCCGTTTGAGGTAGTAACAATGTCTCATGTGAATCGAAAGGGAATTGTGAGAGGAGTGATGTCACCTCGGTTTCAAGAGCTCTTGCACGTGCTCGAGTCATAGGTCCTTGTGGGGTTGCAGGTGTTGATGTAGAGTCCATGGGGATGATGGAAGGATGCTCCGCATCATATCCCCTCCCTTCGAAAGGATCCGACCTCGGATCAAGATCTTCATCACCATGGAAAGGCGAGTGGTCTTTGACGTTGAAGGTGTCGCTCACGTTGTACTTGTCGCTTGGTAGGTCGAGCTTGTAGGCGTTGTTGTTGTAGCGTGCTAACACCTTGAAGGGTCCATCGGCTCGAGGGAGAAGTTTGGACTTGCGTTTGTTGGGGAAGCGTTCTTTGTGAAGGTGTAGCCACACGAGATCGCCTATGTTGAAGATCATGGGTTGCTTGTTGACGTTGAGCTTGGTCGCTAGTCGTTGTACTTGGCGCTCGATCGTGTGTCTTGTATCTTCATGCATCTTCTTGATGTAGCTTGCTCGTGCACTTGCGTCGAGGTTGGTGCGCTCTTGTAGAGGAAGAGGTAGAATGTCCAATGGGGACAATGGGTTGAAGCCGTAGACGACCTCGAAGGGAGACTTGCCGGTAGTCGAATGTCTTTCACGGTTGTAGGCGTACTCGGCGATGGGTAGACATGCTTCCCACTCCTTGATGTTCTTCTTGATCAACACGCGAAGTAGAGTGGAGAGAGTCCGGTTCGTCACCTCCGTTTGGCCGTCGGTTTGAGGATGGTACGCCGATGAGAATAGGAACTTGATGCCGAGCTTGGCGCAAAGAGTCTTCCAAAAGTAACTCAAGAACTTGACGTCGCGGTCGGAGACGATTGTCTTTGGTACTCCATGAAGGCGCAAGATTTCCCTACAAAAGAGATTTGCAATATGTGAAGCATCGTCTACCTTGTTGCAAGGGATGAAATGTGCAATCTTAGAAAATCGATCCACAACAACAAACACAGAATCCTTTCCATTTTGAGTTCTAGGCAAACCAAGTACAAAATCCATGCTAATGTCTTCCCAATGTTGATATGGAATTGGAAGAGGCATGTAAAGACCATGAGATTGAGCTTTTGACTTAGCTTTGCGGCATGTCGAGCATCGGGTGGTGAAGCGTGAGACGTCTCAAAACATCTTGGGCCAAAAGTAGTTCTTGGAGAGCGTGGCGAAGGTCTTGTCGCGTCCAAAATGTCCCATGAGTCCACCGCCATGAGCCTCTTGCAAAAGGAGCAAACGAACAGAAGACTCGGGAATACATAATTTGTTAGCTCTCATAAGATAGCCATCCTTGAGGTAATATTGTTCCCAAGATGTATGCGTCAAACATTTAGTATAATGAGGTGCAAAAGATGGATCACTAGCATACAAATCTTTTATGTGCTCAAAGCCAATAACATTCAACTCAAGTTGGGTGACAAGCGTGCATATGCGTGAAAGTGCATCGGCAACTACATTCTCCTTACCCTTAATGTACTTGATCACATATGGGAAAGATTCAATAAATTCACTCCATTTGGCATGACACTTGTTCAATTTAGTTTGACCTTTTAAGTACTTAAGCGTTTCATGATCGGTATGGATGACAAACTCATGAGGTCTAAGATAATGTTCCCAAACATGTAGTACACGCACTAAAGCATACAATTCTTTGTCATACACGGGATAGTTAAGTTGAGCACCGGAGAGTTTTTTACTAAAATAAGCAATGGCTCATTTTTCTTGCATTAAAACTCCGCCAATTCCGGTACCACTTGCATCACAATGAACCTCAAAAGTTTTGTCAAAATTGGGCAAAGCAAGAATCGGAGCATGAGTAAGCAAAGACTTGAGCTCATCAAAAGCGTTGGATTGCAAAGATCCCCAAACAAAAGGAGTATTCTTCTTACTCAAAGCATGCAAAGGAGCTGCGATAATGCTAAAGTTTTTCACAAAGCGACGATAAAAACCTGCAAGACCAAGGAAACTTCGCACTTGTTGCAAATTGGTGGGTTGGGGCCAAGTTTTAATTGCTTTGATCTTAGTTTCATCAACATGGACACCCTTGGAAGATACAACGAAACCCAAGAAAACCACTTTGTCAACGCCAAAAGTGCATTTTTTCAAGTTGGCATAAAGACTTTCCTTTCGAAGTGTTTGCAAAACAAGCTTAACATGATCAAGATGCTCTTTCATGGTTTTGCTAAACACAAGAATATCATCGAAGTAAACCACAACAAAGATTCCAATGTAGGGTCGAAGTACATGATGCATGAGACGCACAAAAGTTCCGGGTGCTTCCGACAAACCCATAGGCATGACCAACCACTCATATAAGCCAAATTTGGTTTTGAAAGCAGTTTTCCATTCATCACCCTCATGAATGCGGATTTGATAATAACCACTTTTAAGATCAATTTTTGAGAAAAAGTTGGCTCCACTAAGTTCATCAAGCATATCATCTAAGCGAGGAATGGGATGCCTATAGCGCATGGTGATAGCATTTATGGGTCGACAATCGGAACACAAGCGGAAACTTCCATCAGGTTTAGGCACAAGTATAACGGGAACGGCACAAGGGCTTAAGCTTTCACATACATGACCGTTGTCGATTAGTTGTTGTACTTGCCGTTGAATCTCCTTGGTTTCTTCGGGATTGACACGGTATGGAGCTTTGTTTGGAAGTGGCGCTCCGGGGATGAGGTCGATTCGATGCTCAATGCCTCGAAGAGGAGGTAGACCCGGAGGGAGCTCATCGGGGAAAACATCTTGAAATTCCTGCAAAAGAGATTGAAACACCAAAGGTAGCTCGTGAATGGTGTTAGTTTTGGTATCTCCATCCTTGCACACAAGGACAAAGTGCATCACACTCGATGGGTTCTCACACACTTCTCTCATCTCACTTTTGGTGGCAAATAGTATCAGGTTTTTCTCTCTAGGCGAAGAGGCGCTCAAATGTGGCTTGTGGCTCTCACTCACTTTTTGGTGGCTCACTTTCTCACTCTTCTCTCTTTGGTTGGTGGCTTGTTTGTCGGCTATCACTTGACTAGGAGACATGGGTCGTAGGACATATTCTTTTCCTTTCATCTTGAAGCTATAGTGGTTTGTACGCCCATTGTGGAAGACACCACGGTCAAATTGCCATGGCCGACCAAGGAGGAGGTGGCAAACGGTCATTGGGACCACATCACACTCCAAAGTGTCCTCATATGCACCTATTTTGAAGGATACTTGGACCGTATGCTCAACTCGTATAGTGCCGGAGTCACTTAGCCATTGAACCTTGTAGGGGTGCGGGTGCTTCTTCTTGACCAATCGGAGCTTGGAGCATAGTTCTTCGCTTGCCAAGTTGTGGCAACTACCTCCATCGATGATGACCTTGACGGATCGTCCATTGATGCCAGCCTTTGTGTGGAAGATGTGGCATCTTTGCTCTTCTTCTTGTTGATGTTGAAGTGTCAAGACCTTGGAGACAACAAGAACGGGGCTCGTATCTTCATCACAAAAGACTTGATCATCTTCATCCTCGTTGATGCGCCGGTGCATGGCCACTTGCTCAATAGCTTCCATTTCATCTTCACTCATTGAGTCGTAGGTGCCATCGTCGTTGAGTATCATGGTGCGCTTGTTGGTGCATTAATAGGACTTGTGGCCTCGGCCGCCGCAAGTGAAACACTTGAAGGAGCTTGTCTTGACGGTCTCATCGGTTGGAGTAGATGATGAAGCACGCGGCTTGAGGTTGCTTGTAGTAGGAGGAAGACGACTTGAACTTGTGGAAGTTTTCTTGTAACTTGACTTGTCGTCGTTGCTTGTAGAGGGCTTGGTTGATGTCAAAGTTGGAGTAGGTGTTGAAGCTTGGTTGTTGGAGAAGCCGTATGTCTTGGATGATTACTTGGCGTACTTGAAGTCATCTTGCACTTGACGTTCCGCCTTTGTAGCTTGATGCACGAGCTCAATGAGGTTTGAGTAGGGTTGGAAGTCGGTGATCTTCTTGATGGGATGGTTGAGTCCATTCAAGAATCGTGCCATTGTTTGCTCATCATCCTCCGTGACATTGGCTCGAATCATGGCAATCTCCATTTCCTTGTAGTATTCTTCAACACTCTTTGTTCCTTGCTTGAGGAGTTGTAGCTTCTTGAAGAGATCACGGTTGTAGTAGGTGGGCACAAAGCATGCTCGCATGACATCCTTCATTTGAGCCCAAGTGGTGATTGGAGGTTCACCTCTTGCTTGTCGGCGTTCAAGGATTTGTTCCCACCATATGAGCACATAGTCTTGGAACTCAAGTGATGCCATAGCGATCTTCTTCTCTTCCTCGTAGTTGTGCAAACGAAAGATTTTGTCGACCTTCAATGCCCATGAGAGGTACTCTTCGGGATCATTGCTTCCATTGAACTTGGGCATTGTGAACTTTAGCTTGCCATAGCGTTGCTCTTCATTGTGTTGTGGTCGATGGTGATGATGATGCCCTTGACGTGGAGGGTAATCATCCTCATGTTGCTCTTGGCGTGGAGGAAGTCCATGATCAACTTGCTCTTGTTGACCTTGCGGTTGGGGTTGAGCTTGAGGAACTTGTGAAGGAGCTTGTGGGGCTTGACGTTGCGCACGTGGATGGTAGTTCCTCTCTTGGATTTCTTCTCGAAGGGCTTCCTCTTGATTGCGCCTTTCGCGATTGCGGTTGGCGATAGCTCGACTTGAAGCTTGAAGGGCACGTTCCGCCTCAAGAGCTTGTGCTTCTCGTTGTTGTTGTTGAAGACGTTGAGTCTTGGCGTCTTGTTGCTCTTGATGTAGGCGCGCTCGTTCTTGTTCTTGTTGGCGACGAAGACGTTGTCGTTCTTGAGCTTGAGAAAACGCCACTTGGTTCGATTGAGGACGAGGAACTTGTTCATCAACTTGCTCTTGGGAATGCTTGTCGTGTAGCGGGTTGCGAGATGCCTGACGGTCTTGACGCGCGGCTCGTCGAAGAGTGTTCGATGACGGTGTACTTGTGTCGGAGAAGGAGTCGTCGGAGTGGCGACTTGAGTGGCTCCGTCTTGAGTGTGAGGATGTAGAAGGATGTCGGTTCACGAACAAGGCTCGGATCTCGTCCATTCTTGCATCGTTCCCTTTCTTGTGCGCGTCGAGCTTGTTGTCGAAGTACTCTCTTGTACGTTGCTCGGAGAGTCGCAAGTCGGTGGCAAGGTTGTCGATGCGGTCGCTCATTGCTTGTTGCTCTTGATGGAGAGCTCGTTGTGCGCCAAAGAGGTGGCTCTTGGTGACGTATGATGACATGTCGTCGTCTTGCTCGATGAAGAGTGGATTTGTAGAAGAACTTGGCCTATCCATCATTTCAAGCAAATTGTGAGTGGTAGAAGGATAAGAACGAATACCAATGTACCTTTGACCAAAGTTGAAGATGAATCAAGTTCACTCAAATGTGGACAATGAAATAGCACTATTGGTACCGATCCTTGTCGATTCTCGCACCTACACAAGTAAAAGCTTTTGGTGGAGCTTGGTTAGGATGGTGGCACAAAATTGATTGCAATTGTTAGCTTGACTCAAGAATGTTGAAGAAGATTCGCAAATTCGCATATGCAACAAGTAGACCAAGCAAGTAGTGGTACACGGAAACACACACGCAAATAGATAAATGGGATTGTGCAAACCAAAAGTGAGCCAAAATGTGGAATCCACGAAAATTCTCTTGTTGCACAATACTAGAGAGACGCTAGCACGATTGCACAATAGGCGGATACGGAGCTTGTGCACAACCTACTAGGCAAAAATGCAACGATCTCTATCCCAAGTATGCTATGTGTATGGTATTTCGGTGCAATGATCCAAGATGATCTTATATGACAATCTTAATGTTGTATGATGCTATGCTTGTTGCTTATAAGCTCTTTGCTTATCTTTCCTCTTTGCTTAAAAGCTTGAGTGGCTCTTTCTCTTTTGAGCTCTTTTCTGATGCAAACTTGACGAACCAAGATAGCAATTGTGTATGCGATGACAACTTTGTGACACACAAGTTGATTCCGAGATATGCACCGCGATGGTATGTATGATATGGTGTATGCAACTAATGTGCACAAGTCACGTTGCCGGCAATACTCAATGGCTAGTCTCGATGGGTAAGCAACGCAAAAGATGGTCTATGATGGTTATCAATGCAATTGCAAGGTATGACAAAGATGTCGTCGAAGTTACCGTCCGTAGCGAAGATGAGTAGTCGACCAAAATGAGCGTTTGTTGTTGATGTCGCACCGCGCCTAAATAGCCGAAACACAAAAGGACACGGAAATCTCACTCAAATTGTCGAACCCAAAGTCGAATGGTGGTACGGAGGTTGTGTTGCTGGGGTTTGGCAAGTGGAAGTGGTGGTGGTTGGGGTGGGGAGGTGGTATGTAGGTGTAGGTGGTGGTGGTGGTGGAGGAGGACTGCACAACTGCAGTTTCGGCAGAGGAAGCCGGATGATCCGGGCCAGGAGCCGGATGATCCGGGTCGGAGTCCGAATGATCCGGGCAGGTCAACATCGCACGGGAACTGCTCGGGAAGAACACGAAAACGGGGAGAAATTTGACGATTTCGGGGATTTTGGATGGATTTCGAGGGGGAGAAGGTGGGGAAAAGCAAGATCCACGAGTTACACACCGAATCCACGGATCAAGATCAACAAAACATCATCAAAACCAACAAATCACAAAAAAATTTGGGGGTATTTTTGTGGGGATTTTCGGATTTAGGACGAAAACAACAAAATCAAGCTAGAAAACACAGGGTAGGGGCTCCAAAAACGTGATCAACGTGGCTCATGATACCATATGATGTAGGGTGGAACCCTATAGCGTCGATCTTTCACGTTTGGAGTGGATCCTACGGGGGAATCACGAAGAACACGCGGAAGCACAAGGGGAAACATGGGGACAACGAGAGGGAATCACTCAACCAACAAGGAATTGATCACACAAGTGCTAGATCACCACACACATAAGAGATCCACAAGATACAAAGTCAACAAAGGTAATGATACAAAGGAACCGTTCATCTCCAAGAGGAGGCCTTGATGTTCTTCCCTAGATAGGGGTCTTGAATCCGCTGGGGGATCTTCTCCGAAGAGGTCCTGAGCTCCGAGGAGAAGTAACCAAGTGGATGAGCAAAGGCTCTCACACAAATATGAGCTAATCCAATGCTAAGTCTCAAAGTGAGGAGAGGGGGTCCTATTTATAGACTTGGGGGCGAAGGGGTACATGGGCTCAGCCCAACACGCGCACATAGGCGCTGGCCGGATGATCCGGGCTGGTCCGGATGATCCGGGTGGAGGCCCGGATGAGCCGGAGGGTCGGCTGATGGTCGCGCAGGGCCAGATGTCCGGCTGGAGGTCCGGACGTCCGGGCCGGGTCTGGATGATCCGGGACTGGGTCCGGATGATCCGGCTTCAGGTTTGAGCTTCGGGAGTCCTCGGTTGATTTAGCCGGATCGTCCGGGCCGGGGTCCGGATTGTCCGGGCTCTGTCCGGATCGTCCGGGCCGCCGTCCGGATCGTCCGGCCATCCTGGTCCTTGGTGATTTTTCCTCTCCGTCTTCATGCATGTCTTCCGCTTCCGGTTCTCCTTGCCTCCTAGCTTCTTCATGGTTGACTCCTTGGTACCTGAGTATCCATAGCATTTCCGTTTGAGGTAGTAACCATGTCTCATGTGAATCGAAAGGGAATTGTGAGAGGAGTGATGTCACCTCGGTTTCAAGAGCTCTTGCACGTGCTCAAGTCATAGGTCCTTGTGGGGTTGGAGGTGTTGATGTAGAGTCCATGGGGATGATGGAAGGATGCTCCGCATCAGATCTCTAACCAACCTATATTAAGCAGTTTAGAATAAGCAGTAAGGTATGAAAGCAGGTAACAAAAACAGGCTATGCATCAGAATAGGATCATACAAAAGCGGTAGGAGTTCTAATGCAAGCAAGAGAGGGAAAGAAATGGGCGATATCAGAATGAACAAGGGGAGTTTGCTTGTCTGGTTGCTCTGCGGCAAAGGCAGGGTCGTCAGTGGTGCCGTCGGTCTCCGGAGCTGCGTCGGTCTCGAGGACTACGTCAGCACCGGGATCTGCCAAGAGATAAGAGGGGCAGGAAACAAATAAATACACATCAATCATATGCAACACAGAGTATGCTATGCTAACATGCAGTGCAGGGTTGCCTAAAAACATGTCTAAGTCATATAAGTTATTTTAGGATTTAAGTTGGAATTATTAACCGGTGTATATGCACTATTCATCTACTAGAAACAAGCGGAAAGTTGTGGGTTCACCTACGTAGAGGGTCCCGACACGGAAACAGCTGGCACGGTTGAGTTCGTCTCGTCATTTTGAGCAACTTTCATGTATAAAGTTTTTCGACCTGAGCTACGGTTTAATTTCTACAAATTTTCAAAGATTTAAACATTTCTGAAATTATTTAATTTTAACAGAAATGGAATTATGACGTCAGCATTGCGTGGGGGCGCGTCAGCATTGCGTGGGGGTGACGTCAGCAGTCAACAGACTCGCTGATGAGGGTCAAACCTGACATGTGGGTCCAGTGGGACCCACATGTCATCCTTTGTTAGCTTAATAGTGGATTAAACTAATCTAGCAGGGTTAATTAGGGGTGTGGGCCCCGGGTGTCAGTGAGTGTTTAGGTTAATCTAATTACTTTATTTATAAAAATGTTTATTAGGCTAATTAACATAAGGGGCCCACATGTTAGTGGCTAGGAGCTGCCTAGTCAGCATGTTTACTACGTCAACCCAGTCAACGGGGGGCCCCCAGGGCCCACTGGCAGTGGCCTAGAGATGGGACCCGGCCAACCATGTAGGTGGGCGGCGCCGGAGTTGCTCCGGTGGCCTCCCACGGCGGCAATCTCGCCGGAGATGCTGGGGAAGCACCACAGGGCACCAAATCGCGTGTGGTTTGTTGTGTTAGAACTAGAACTCGATGTCGCGTCGCGTGGTGAGGTCGGTTGGGCTCAGAGGTGGCCAGAACTGCGCTGGTGATGGGTGGAGGCGGCGGTGGTTTTCGGGCAATCGCCGCAACGCAGCAGCAGCGTGCTAAAGCGTGAACTAACAGGCGCGGAAGGCGCTACACAACGTGGCGAGCGTGTTGGGCACCAGCCCGTGACCAAATGGTCGACGGAGACACGCCGACGACGTGCGCGGGTGGCGGCGCGTTCGGACGCTGCAGAGGGAGTAGCTAGCGAGCGTGCGAGAGCGGCCAGAGAGATGGGGGAGCAAGAGAGGCTCACCGAGCAGCTACGAAAAGCCCGTGCGGGCTTAGGGGTAGCAAAGGTTAACGGAGACCATGGCGGGCGGCGGCGACCGGGAAGAGAGCTGAGACCGATCCCGAGCGTGTGGTCACTCCCGAGCTCGATGACGAGGTGTAGTCGAGGCAGACGAGCGAGGCGGAGCGGTAGGGCGCGTCGGCAAGGCGAACGGGAGGCGATGGCCGCGGCTATGGTGAACGGCGGCGAGGGTGGCGCTCAGGCATCCACCCAAATCGAAACAGAGAAGGGGGGGGCGAGGAGAGGCAACGGATTTACGGCTGGCTAGGGTTTGGCAGGGGGCTTCGCTGGTGACCTTATCTACGCGGGGCAGGAGCGGATGACCGCCGTGTGGCCACTCGCGGCCACAGGAGGTGCACGGGCGTCCACGACGCCCTGTATGAACAGGGAAGGAGAAGGCGCCGGTGATGGGCTGGACCTGCTCCTGTAGCAAGCAGCCCTAAGTGCACAGTGCACTTAGGCCTTTTCTCTTTTTCTTTTATATTTTTTTCTTTTTCTTTTAAGTCTTTTCTGTTTTCCTATTTCTTTTTAAAACAAAATAGATTAATAAAATATAAGACTTGTAACTAATTTAGCTTAATATAAATTTAGGCCACTACCACATTAGGTTTTAGCACTTGATTAAAATAGTTAGAAATTTTTCTAAATTTAAAAGCATTTAAGTAATTGTTTAAACCACTGTTTTAAATCGTTTAGGTCATTTAACCATTTGCAAAAAAATGTTGGTTCACCACCATTATTTTTTGCAACAACTTGAACATTTTAGTTTTCATGTTTGAGAAGTTTTGAATTTCACTTAGAATTTGAATTTTTGGCTGGAATTTCAAATGGGATATTGAACAAAGGTGATTAACCCACTATTTGGAAAAATGATTAGCTTAATCACAGAGGGTTACTGTAGCATGACGCTGGGGGTGTTACAGGTTCGACTTCGATGGGAGCGGATTTAAACAGATCTAGGCAAAAAATTCTGCAAGGATGGTAGGGGAGTTGCTCTACAGTGAATAGTAAAAAAAGGTTGTGCTATGAGAACTTGTCGCCTGGTGTAAGTCATGTTTTATGAGCATGTTGCTAATGGAATTTTGTTTCATCTAAGACTATCCATAGTGAGAGTAACATAGAGAGTAACATAGATAACACCTAAGCATGGATGATGTGGCAGCTAATTAATGAGGAAAGAGACAAATTGAGCTAACATAGGTAGTTACTCACACTATGAGTAACATCACACATATCAAGACAAAATAAGTCCATAGCCTAATAAGAGCATGGTTAATAATACAACCATCGGTCGACTATAACAAATTGTCATGTCATCTACAGCCAACCTCTTAGTCGGCATGTACAATAGTAAGTTTTAAATATGTACTCCCTCCGTTTCCGTTTAGTCTACATATAAGATTTGATCAAAGTCAAACTTTGTAAAGTTTGACCAACTTTATAGAAAAAAATATCAACATCTAAAACACTAAAGCTATATGGTATGGAAATTAATTTGATAATGCATCTAACAATTTTGATTTCATGATGCATCCCTCGATATATTTTTTATAAACTTAGTCAAAGTTAATAAGATTTGACTTTGACCAAATCTTATATACAAACTAAAAAGAAACAGAGGGAGTACTAGTTTATCAATAGTTGGCACACCTTACATTCTCAGAAAGCATCTTGGGTCTCGTGTTGCAGTTGGTTACTAACCAAGAGCCCACTTCTTTTCTCTATCCTCCAACTAAGCAAAAATATATTATTCTTTTCCTTATAGCCTGCTTATGTCACCCTATTATACTTGCTCTAAATGAAATGGTGCAGACACCACACATATAGAGGTAGTAACATAGACTAATAGCATACACATGTTATTAGTCTAAGTTACTCTCCATTATGTCTAAGAAAACATGGTGCCCGGAAACCTCGTTTGCTAAGTCAAGTTGCTAGAAAAACAAGGTGCGCAGAAATCTGCAAGAAGACGCGGCATCAGCTGCCAAGTCAGCAACTTTCCCGTTCCCTCTCTCGCCTGAGGTAGGTATGATGGTGCTCGAACCTGAATGAACCGGATCGGGATGGAGAAAACCGAAGGAGTTTAACCAATGGCAAATGGATCCAGTGTGAGGGGCAGCCTTTGTTGGTGACAAATCCACAACACGTAGCTCCAAACTCAGGGAATAACCATCTACCTTGATCTCAGTTTTCAACTGCAGCTATGGCTCATCGATGGTGGATTAATTTGGACAAGACAAACTCCAATGCACTCTCTTATTTCTACGGTGCTTATATATGATCGCTGCTAAATCAAGATTTCTACACGGAATTTTGTTCACTGCTAAAAACAGCATAAAAGAACCAAGTAAAAACACATCAAATGATAGTTTTACACAAACAATTCCCACTTCTTAGAGCATCTCTAACAGACCCCGTATATCAGCGGCCCTTATATCACGGATAAGGGCCGAGAAATCATAGATTTGAGGGACGAAATAGGCTGCGGTCGAACAGAGCCCGTATTTGAAACCGTAAATTGTGAAAGAAAGCATTTCCGGGCAAAATGAAGAACACATACTATATTCATAGTTTGATCATCACTACATTTCGAAAGTTATTTTACATCGCAATGCCTTCCTACCCTGTACTAGGGAAAATCGGAGCTCACTAGAGCTCTCCGGGTGCGGCGGCGACGGGGCTCACTCGTCGTCGGAGGAGACAAGATCGATGTACTTCTTGTCTTGCTCCTCCTGCTCATGGCGCCATGCAGCCTGTTTGGTGTCGAACTCGCGTGCGGCGGCGAGCGCATGCTCAAAGAGGAGGTCACTGAGCTCCTCGTCCAACCGGCGACGCGCGTCCTCCTCCTCCTGCTCGCGCGCAGTGCGCTCGATGAGCGCCGCTTCGAAGGCATCTGTGTCGGGCCTGACGAGGTAGTCCTCCGGGTCGATAACGCCGCGGCCGCGCGGGCGCTCCTCCCCGGCTCGATCTTGACAGCGCGGAGTGGAGGAAGCTCACTGGGCTCCCTCTTCACTGGAAGCAGCGGCGCACCCGAAGAGCTCCCCACGCCGGAAGAGCTCCATGCGTTGCTTGCGCGCCGCGTCGGCGATGACGGAACACTTGCGCTCCAGGTCTTCGCCGCCACGCGCCGGCCAGAGCTCCACATCGTCGCAGATCGGTGCGCAGGGGCGGCGGATTTAGCTCACCAGCGACGAGAAAATCAGAGAGGGGATTGGTGAATCGCGGCAACCAGGGGATAGGGTTTCGCCCCGTATACTCGCGACAAACCTTTAGATATACCACGTGGGGAAGAGAGGCGGTTTGCAAGCCACCGTAAAATCATTTACGGGCCGGGCGACTATACGCGCTCTGGCCCAAAAAAGGGTCAAACTGGTATAGTCACCGGATTTTTACAGTTCACGCCGCTAAAAGGGGTCTGCTAGAGAAGCTCTTACAAGGCTATCAATATTTCATACCAAGCTAGACCCTCCGCCAAACAAATAGATGACCACCATCCTTACAAGTAGGTTGAACTCTTATCCATTTGGCAGATTATCAACAGAAACTAATGTTGTGCGCAGCCAGATTATACAGATCGTATTCACTTCCTGTGTATCCAACATATTTACCAACGTAAATCCTCGGTCTGTACATCACATATTTACATACATTCCAGTGGAAAATGTAAGATGCGCAGCCAAAGTCTAAAAGAATGTTATGTACCTTGAATGCCAAATAATCTGTGAGCATTAATACAATTTGTCCAGGGGTATATATAAGGAATATGAACCTCCAAATGTTTTCTGTGGGCAAATATAAAACTTTTTACAGTTAGCAGGAATATAGATATATAAAGTGCCAGCTGGTGATTGCCAGGTCCTCAGTCTTGATCAAGGTTGGCTCCACATACGTAGTTATTAACCTCGTAACAAATCAATGATACAAACCATACAAATCTAACGAAAAAGAATATGCCTCTCCACAATAAACATATCCAAGCTTTGATGTAAAAGTTACTGGTCATGGGTTTTCTCATCGATATTTCCCGATTTGTACCTTACTCATGCTGCTCTCCAGCCTCTGTATGCTTGCCGCAACACGTCCAACATTTGGCTTTGAATCTGTGTCATCCTCATCAACACTGTCAGTGTTAGTCTGTAACTTGGCACCACTGTTGGCAGGGCCTGTGTTCGCCATCACACTAGTACCCGTGACATCACTGTTTTCAACATTTCCAGTGTAGGGCTTTGCACTGGTACTGTTGGTATCAACACTGGCAATATCTCCACTGCTGGGCTTAACATCCAAGTCCTTGACTTCGCTATTGGCTATGCTTCCAGTGTTCCGCTTTGCATCAAAATTCTTCATATAACTGTTTACAACGCTTTGAATGTTTCGCTTCCCTTCAATGCTCTTTGCATCTCTGTTGGTAACGCTTCCAATGCTGCTCTTTGTGTCAACACTCTTGTCATCAGTGCTGGCGCTGCTCCAAGTGATGGGCTTTGTATCAACTGTTTTGTCAGCTTTGTTGGAGATGCTTCCAGTGAAAGGCTTTTCATCGGAGCTTTTGGCATTTTTGTTTGTGATGATGCTACCAGAGTGGGGCTTTACATCAGAGTTGTTTCCATCCTTATACATGATTGTTCCAGTTTTGGGATTTACATTAGTGCTTTTGGCATTGCTGTTGGAAATCCTTTCAGTGGGGCGTACCACATCAGCATTCTCAGTGTTACTGTTGATACTGCTTTTAGTGTTCCCCTTTGCATCAATTCTCTGGGCACAACTGTCAGGCATGCTCCCGAAGTTGCATGTTACATCAATGCTCTTAGAAGCAATGTTGGTAACATTCTTACCATCATCACGCTGAAGCCATTTATTCTTTAGACAGTGTGCAGCTGTCGGGCGCTTCTCTGGGGCAAAATCAAGTAAAGGGCATAGAAACTCAGCAAATTCCCGAGCATCTGATTGAGGAGTTTTATATTTGTCAACTAGGACACGTTCAATAGACGAGAATTTCAGTCTTCTTATCCGCTTCAGATCTCCATGGCGATCAAAATACTCCTTCGATTTTGTTCCCATCGTAGCAATCTGAATTCATGGCAAAAAAATACTGCTGAGTTTGTTGATTGTATCAAAAACGTTTAGTCAGAATAAAAGTACATGTACCTTTCTAGGCATCTTTCCTAAGATCTCCATCATTAAAGCCAAGTGATCCTGTAATATTGAACGCTTAGTCATTAACAAAATGCATGAGATATGAAGTGGAACGTCTACAAATATTAGTACAGACAGGAAATTTATTTCCAGTTCCTACATCATATAATAAATTCAAAGTATATATACTTTGTTTTAGGAAGTGTTTCAAAGCCCATGGAAAAATTCCAACTAATACAGTATTATGCTGTGACATTTCCGAGAACTGTACATTAGTCTCATCTTCTTGTATACTTAGAAATGGAGCCCTCTACAAACTCTAGCAGGTACATGTTAACATAGCAAACATCCTTTTGTTATCTGAAAGGTCTTCCATCTCTGTTTGGAATATCAATATAATCTGAGTACATTGTATTAAAGATACTTTGGATAAACATGTCAGTTGACTCTTCAACACGATAGTATGTGTCAACATTGTAGTTTCTTCACATTCCTCAAATTCAATCTACCTTGCAAATGCGCCACATGATTGAAGGCAATTCAAAAGACAACATAAAGCATCATGTGTTAGGTTAATGCGGAATGTAACAAGTACCTCATCTTCGCTGTACCCATGCCCTTCCTTGGGCGTAAATAGCATTTCGCCCGTTGCGAGCTCAAACGCAATACACGCAAACGACCACATATCAACAGGAAATGAGTATCCTGCACCAAGAATGACCTCTGGTGCCCGGTACTGCCTTGTCTGAATAAAATCTGTAAATTGCTTGTCAGCCCAACAAGCATTTCCAAAATCTACAATCTTGCATGTCATATCAATCCCATCCAAGCTTCTTTCTGCGCGTGCAAATTCTGCAGCTGATTTTCTTTTCTCAGCAAGCTTTGCGAGCACCCTCCTTGCTCTCATCTTCAGTTTCTTATCAATCGGGTTAAGAACAGCTTCTCCGTTAGGATTCCCCTCAGGCCTCTCAAGATTAGGTTTAAGTCCGGAGCGAATGGGGTCCTTTGAGGGATCGATTGTTGAAACAAGTAGGACATTTTCAAGTTTCAAATCTGAGTGGATGATTCCAAGCTCTCCATGCAAGTAATCAAGACCTACCAAAATGGACCTGCATATTTCCTTCACCCTACCCAGTCCAATGCCTTTGTAGCGGTTGTACTGTACTAGCTTAAGTAAGCTGTCTCCAAGGAATTCAAAGACAAGGCAGATATGCTGCCCATTTGGCCCTGCATGCTTGAAGTGATCTATCAACTGGATGGTGCATTTACAGTTTGAAGGATCTCTCTTAGTGATCTCCGAGAGGAACTCAATTTCATGAAGAGCAGCTTGAGCAAACTCTGGTGCACTCTTCTGAATCTTAAGAGCAACAAATTTCTACAAATAAGGGAGCATTATCATGATCAGCACATCCTATGCACAAGTGAAGCAATAAAATTGAAACGTTTTAGAATTCAGTACATGCTAAGAGAGCTGCAGCTAACCATAACAACTAGTATATTATGAATATATTTCATGTTAACCAACATAATCTGTGATTAAATGCCATTATGGCATTATAAACAACATTAAAAGAACTGTCCAAGACCTTTAATTTGTTAAAAGAGTAAGTGTAATTTTCTACGGCATAATTGGCTATTTAACATGGGCCATGTAAAACCAGCCAGGCTAATCATTCAGTCATCAAAAAGTTGATGTTTCCCCCCAATAGCATCAGAAATGGGTAAACGAATCCCCCGCTAACAACAACAACAACAACAATAACAAAGCTTTAGTCCCAAACAAGTTGGGGTAGGCTAGAGGTGAAACCCATAAGATCTCACGAAAATAGAAAACCTATATACTACATGCACCCACCATAGGTCCCTTTCCGGGGACCACGCGCAGGGGCTCGCGCCCGCAACAAGGAGCTGACCAGTTAGTCGACAGCCGCCGCCTTATGATCCAATCGATTTCGACTTTAACAACCCACCCACCCACCTCTAATTCGACAAAGGACGAGATCTAGACCACGCGTGCATTAGACGGAGGATACGACTGGATCGCGGTCATCTCCGGTTCGGGGGATGGAAGGATCAGATATGATCTCGGTCGGAACAGGGTGGAATCAAGGTTGGGAAAGCGGCCGACGGACCTGGGACTCGACGTCGAAGGCGAGCCAGACGGTGGAGAAGTTGCCCCACCCGAGCTTGCGCTGGGTGACGTAGCGTCCGGCGGCGAACTGGTCCCCAGGGCGCACGGCGTGGTATCCGCCCTTGCGGTACCCGTCGACCCCCTCGTCGTCCTCCTCCTCCTCGTCGCCCGACGACGACGGGGACAGCGACGCCCGCGACATTGCTCCTCCTCCTCCTCCCGAGATCCGGCCTGCGGGGCCCACCTCGATCACCGGCGGCGACGAGGAGCCGTCGGTGGTCGCTCGTTCGCTGGCAAGTTGGTTGATTTTTTAAGAACAGGGAGGCTCCAAGTTGGTCGATTGGTTGGGGTGGTTTCCTCTTCGGTTGGGTTGGGAATCGCGGAGGCGATCGAGGCGAAGGAGGTGGTGGGGGGGGGGTGGGTGTCGCGTTCTTTACCTTTTTCAGGGGGGTAGAGGGAGGGAAGCCGCGGAGGCGTGCAGGAGCGGCGAGTTTTCGCACCTGCTATTTTTGATGTATTGCTTGTCGATCAGCCGGGAGAGCATTTCGCTCTCAGGTTGTCTGTTTTCGAAAAATGAGGTGTGTTTCGCCTTTTTCTCCGGCTTTTGAAACATCATATTGCAAAACACATGTCTTTCTTGAACTAGCAAGAGTATTAGCTCCAAACTTCATTACTGCATGTCCTCCCAAGATACAAGTAGGTGGTTCGACCAGGCCGACGAATGGTGTCAAGTAGAATGTAGATGCAGGATTCGATCTGATGTGCTTGAAGGACCTGTCGGAGCTGTTATCAGAGATCACAATGGTAACTTTCTTGTTGCAGCAAAGGAAATTTTTTAACATATGTACGATGCGTTTACAGCCGATATGGATATGTCAAGTTGAATGTAAATGCATGATTTGATCCAGGTGCACTTGAAGGACCTGTCGGAGCTGTTATCAGAGATTACGGTGGTAACTTTCTTGCTGCAACAAAGGGAAAAATTGACATATGCTACGATGCGTTCACGGCCGAAACAGTCACAATACGCTTTGGACCGAACCTCGCTTGCACTGCTGGATGTAGTAAGATTGAAGTAAACTCACACAGCGAGGAGATCATTTCAGCACTTCAGGACGAGAGTTCATCCTCTGTTGCTAGTGTCATTTTTTATGATTGTTACTTTATGTCTTTGGACTTCATTCATATCATCTATCAACATTGCTTTAGGGAGAATAATAGAGTAACCCATGAACTAGCTAGAGTAGTTAAATTCAATTCTTCTGGTGTTTGATTGGATGCATCCTTTGGTCTTTTATTGATGAGGACATCAATACCATTGTTACACCCACAGCCCCTACTGCTACATATACTGGACCAATTACTAGAGCTCGCGCACGCCAATTAAATTATCAGGTACTTTCGTTTCTTGGTAATGATTCTAATGTTCATGAGAATATGATGCTGCCTAAATTGGATACATTTGTTTTGCTTACAAATGAAGGGCCTAGCTTGGAGAAGGATGGACATTGGAGCAAGAGCAAGCATGGAGATGATGCCATGCGCAAGGGGAACCAGAACGGAGTTACAAGTGATGATTTCAGGACTTTGAAGCCACCATAAGAGTGCATGAAGCCTTGGACGAAATATACAAGATGCCACTTCATAAATTTCGTCCAGAGGCTATTATAGGTGCTGCGTCACCTTTTTATTGGGCCAGGCCCATGTAATTTCGAAATACATAAGTATAGGCTATTTTTAGAGTCCGTATGTGTGGGGAAACAAGAGATAGGGTTGATTTCGGACCCCTCCACCAAGGGCCACGAAATTCCCCTCTCTTCCTCCATATATACATCCCTTAGGGCACCGTTTAGACTTTGGGTTTTGTTTAGATTAAAAGTTCGCCATAGCTGCAACTTCGCGTACTTCGTTTGTGTTCAACGACCAGACAAAGGCGTCACAGAACCCCACCTTGATCAATAAAGCTTTCATCTTATATTCGCAATATCCAGATTACAAACTCAGTTTCTTGCTTGTTCTTCGTTTGCTCGCAGGAAACAGACCCTCGTGGTCAGGTTGATCGTGCTCCGGCGTGGTCAATAACCTCTCGGAGTTGGTTTAGCGATTGCTAAGGCGCGACGTCCTCGCACGTTCGTAGTCGGATCGTCAAAGTCGACTTCCACCAAAGCGATATCCATCATCTCATCGAAAGACGGGACACCTTTGCCTCTATCAAGTGGTATCAGATTTCCAGGTTGCTCGGTGGGATTTTACAGTTTTTCGTAGTTTAGATCGAGTCTGTTCTTCATACCTATAGTCCACGAAAAAGCCAAAAAAATATTAGGGTTAGTTCATCCCATCCGAACCAATCTGAGCCTTTGCATAATCTTTTCTGTATTTGCTTTGTTGAATTTGCGGTTGCATCGTCGTGTCAAGTTGCTGGTCTTAGCGTCTAGTCTTTTAGAGTTTCGAGTTCTGTTCACAGGTTGTCACGTCGCCGCTGCCATATACCACCACCACATATTCATCGCCAATCCGAATCCATATACGCCACCACATATCCGCCGCCATCACGCCCATCCGAGTCCACCTGCAACATACATCCGCCACCAGTCCGAGTTCCACCAGATTCATCTCCGCCACCAGTCCGAGTTCCACCAGATTCATCTCCGCCACCAGTCCGAGTTCCACCAGATTCATCTCCGCCACCAGTCCTAGTCCGAGTCCAGTAGTTGTTGCATTGTTTTCGATTTCCAGATCACGCGATACTCCGAGTCGTGACAGCGGAGGACTCCCCAACTTCCGAACCATCCGCAGAAGAAAAATAGTTCCAGTTTCAAAAAAAAAAAACTAAGTCTGGAAAATTCTGGCTAGGCAGTTTTTCGACCATTTGTAGACTTTTTCGAAAAAAAATTGTTGCGGAGCAAAAAAAAGAGAAAAAAGTGCAAAAAAAAGGGAAAAAAAGAGAAAAAAAATTCAGAGTGTGCTCCTCCCTTGTTTACGTGCCGCGCCGTGATTTTGTTGGTGTTCTAGGCTCGCGTCTCTAGCACAGTCTAGCCTAGGACCAGCACAGTACCGTCGTTGAGCGTTTATTCAACTTTGCATCTCTGAATTGATTATTGCTGACCCTTTTTGCTACCATATTATAAGCCTTCCCAGCTCCACATACATCTACGTCGTGCGTTGGACTCTCCCTGGTAATCGCTCTATCCAAGCTTTGAGAGTTTTGACTACAACGGTTGCCGATCACCGCCTGCTGCTGGGTAAGAACTGGTAAGAATTTGAGATTTGCTTGACGGGTTTGTGATATACCACCACCACTTCTTAGTACTCTGTAGGATCATATTCTTCTGTGTTTCTATTTGCTGCTAACCATGGTAGGATCACAAGCCGATGAGACTGATTGGGAGAACCTGACGAACAAACAGCTACATGATAAATTTCAGCAAATGATGAGTGGACAGGTGCAAGATGTGCTAAACAGATTTGACGAGGCCATGGAGAAGATAGATGGCATTGAGAATACGTTTGAAACAAAGCTTGATAGCAAGTTTGATGAATTGCTCGTGCGTTTTCCACAACCACCGCCGGCTGCACCTATCGCACCTCTGCAACGACAACAACTACGCCCCCTTCCAAATCAGTATGGACGAGCTCAGCGTGTTCCTATTGAGCTAGGACAAAATTCTGGTGCCGCTGCTACTGCTATTGGTGTTTCTTTGGCTCCTGCTACTACTGCTGCTGGTACCGAGGAGGATGATTATGTGGGAGATTACGAGGATGAGGTTGATCAACATCAGAACTACGTGCAACCACCAGCACCACAACCACCAGGTCGTCCACATGCAAATAATGGCAATGTTAGGGCTCCCCCTCAGGTACGAGATCACGACCATCTCCCTAAACTAAAATTGAATATTCCACCATTTGAGGGTAGATATGTTCCTGATATATATCTTACTTGGGAGTTAGAAACTGAACAACGATTTACATGTTTACAATATCCTGAGGAGAGACGTGTTCCTGCTGCTGTTTGTGCTTTCACTAGCTTTGCATGTGTTTGGTGGTCTGAACATTGTAGATTATATCCTGTTCCAGCTACTTGGGCTGCTTTGAAAACTGCTATGCGTACTCGTTGGGTTCCACCATATTATCAACGTGAATTACTTCAAAAATTGCAGTGCTTAAGACAAGGAAAAAATTCTATAGAAGAATATTATCAGGAATTACAAACTGGCTTGATTAGATGTGGCATTGTTGAGGAGAATGAAGCTATGCTTGCACGTTTTCTGGGTGGATTAAATAGAGATATTCAGACCATTCTAGACTATAAGGATTATAATAATATCACTCGTTTATTCCATCTTGCTTGTAAAGCTGAACGTGAAGTGCAGGATCGACAGGCATTGGCGCGCACTAACTTTTCTGCAGGTCGACCTTCATCATGGATACCACGTGCATCATCTACTTCCACTGCACCATCATCTCCTTCAGGTGCCACCTCCAACCGTGATACAAGAAAGCAGGCACAACCACCACTATCTGCCAAGAGCACACCTGCCGGGCCTGCACAGAGCTCTTCTTCTTCCATGGCGTCAACAGGGCACACAAGTGATATTATTTGTCGTCGTTGTAAGGGAAGAGGACATTTTGCGAGAGAATGCAAATCTCAGCGTGTGATGATTGCTACTGAGGATGGTGGATATGAGTCCGCTAGTGACTATGATGAGGAGACTTTGGCTCTTATTACACGTGAAGAACATGGTGGAGATGATTCTGATCATGAGACGCAATACATGGCTCCTGAAGACGCTGACAGGTATGAATGTTTAGTTGCTCAACGTGTTTTGAGTGTGCAGGTCACACAAGCTGAGCAAAATCAGAGGCACAATTTGTTCCATACCAAGGGAGTTGTGAAGGAACGTTCTGTGCGCGTCATCATAGACGGAGGTAGCTGCAACAACTTGGCTAGCATGCAGATGGTGGAGAAGCTTTCTCTCACCACAAGACCACATCCACATCCTTACTACATCCAATGGTTCAACAACAGCGGCAAGGTTAAGGTAACACGTACTGTTCGTGTGCATTTTAGTATATCTACATATGTTGATTATGTTGATTGTGATGTGGTACCTATGCAAGCATGTTCCTTATTACTTGGTAGACCATGGCAATTTGATAAAAATTCTGTACACCATGGTAGAAACAATCACTATACTCTTGTTCATAAGGATAAAAATATTACTTTGCTTCCTATGACTCCTGATTCTATTTTGAAAGATGATATTAATAGAGCTAATAAAGCAAAACAAGAGAAGAATAAGAGTGAAAATCAGATTGTGGCAAAAGAATTTGAGCAACAAATGCAGCCTAATAATAAACCATCTAGTGTTGCTTCTGAAATTAAATTGAAAAGTGCATGTTTATTTGCCACCAAATCTGATATTGATGAGCTAGATTTCAGCAAATCTATTTGCTATGCTTTTGTGTGCAAAGAGGCATTATTTTCATTCGAGGACGTGCCTTCCTCTTTGCCTCCTGCTATCACTAACATTTTGCAGGAGTTCGCTGACGTCTTTCCACAAGACGTGCCACCGGGATTACCGCCTATTCGAGGGATTGAGCATCAGATTGACTTAATTCCCGGTGCTTCACTGCCAAACCGTGCACCATACCGTACCAATCCAGAGGAGACGAAGAAGATTATGCGTTAAGTACAAGAGCTTCTCGACAAAGGTTATATACGCGAATCCCTTAGTCCTTGTGCTGTTCCTATTATTCTAGTGCCGAAAAAGGATGGTACATCACATATGTGTGTTGATTGTAGAGGCATTAATAATATTACTATTCGTTATCGTCATCCTATTCCTAGGCTAGATGATATGCTTGATGAATTGAGTGGCTCTACAATATTCTCCAAAGTTGATTTGCGTAGTGGATACCATCAAATTCGTATGAAATTGGGAGATGAATGGAAAACAGCATTTAAAACTAAGTTTGGATTATATGAGTGGTTAGTCATGCCTTTTGGGTTAACTAATGCACCTAGTACTTTCATGAGATTAATGAACGAAGTTTTACGTGCTTTCATTGGACGATTTGTGGTAGTTTACTTTGATGACATATTGATTTATAGCAGATCTTTGGAAGAACATTTGGAACATTTACGTGCTGTTTTTATTGCTCTACGTGATGCACATTTGTTTGGTAACCTTGGGAAGTGCACCTTTTGCACCGACCGAGTATCTTTTCTTGGCTATGTTGTTACTCCACAGGGAATTGAAGTTGATAAAGCCAAGATTGAAGCTATTGAGAGTTGGCCGCAGCCCAAAACGGTCACACAAGTGAGGAGTTTTCTTGGCCTCGCTGGATTTTATAGGCGTTTTGTGAGAGATTTCAGCACCATTGCTGCACCTCTCAATGATCTTACAAAGAAAGATGTGTCTTTTCTTTGGGGTACTGCACAGGAAGAAGCCTTCACGGTATTGAAAGATAAGTTGACACATGCTCCTTTACTCCAACTTCCTGATTTTAATAAGACTTTTGAGCTTGAATGTGATGCTAGTGGAATTGGATTAGGAGGTGTGTTATTACAAGATGGCAAACCCGTTGCATACTTTTCTGAAAAATTGAGTGGGCCTAGTCTGAATTATTCTACTTATGATAAAGAATTATATGCTCTAGTTCGGACTTTAGAAACATGGCAACATTATTTATGGCCCAAAGAATTTGTTATACATTCTGATCATGAATCTTTGAAACATATTAAAAGTCAAGCTAAACTGAATCGTAGACATGCTAAATGGGTTGAATTCATTGAGACTTTCCCTTATGTCATTAAACACAAGAAGGGAAAAGAAAATGTTATTGCTGATGCATTGTCTCGTCGCTATACTATGCTTTCACAACTTGACTTCAAAATATTTGGTTTGGAGACCATCAAAGATCAATATGTGCATGATGCTGATTTTAACGATGTAATGCAGAATTGTAAAGAAGGAAGAATGTGGAACAAGTTTGTCGTTAACGATGGATTTGTGTTTCGTGCTAACAAGCTATGCATTCCAGCTAGCTCCGTTCGTCTTTTGCTGTTGGAGGAGGCGCATGGGGGAGGATTAATGGGACACTTTGGCGTGAAGAAGACGGAGGACGTACTTGCTACACATTTCTTTTGGCCAAAGATGAGACGGGATGTTGAGCGTTTTGTTGCTCGCTGCACTACATGTCAAAAAGCTAAGTCACGACTCAATCCTCATGGTTTATATATGCCTTTGCCTGTACCTAGTGTTCCTTGGGAGGATATATCTATGGACTTTGTTTTAGGTTTACCTCGAACAAAGAAGGGGAGGGATAGCATATTTGTTGTCGTGGATAGATTCTCGAAAATGGCACACTTTATACCATGTCATAAAAGCGATGATGCTGTTAATGTTGCTGATTTGTTCTTTCGTGAAATTATTCGCTTGCATGGTGTGCCAAATACTATTGTTTCAGATCGTGATACTAAATTTCTTAGCCACTTTTGGAGATGTTTATGGGCTAAGTTGGGGACTAAACTGCTTTTTAGTACTACTTGTCACCCCCAAACTGATGGACAAACTGAAGTAGTCAATAGAACATTGTCTACTATGCTTAGGGCTGTTTTAAAGAATAATAAGAAAGTGTGGGAGGAATGCTTGCCTCATATTGAATTTGCTTATAATCGTTCATTGCATTCTACTACTAAGATGTGCCCTTTTGAAGTTGTGTATGGTTTCCTACCTCGTGCACCTATTGATTTGTTGCCTCTTCCATCTTCGGAGAAGGTTAATTTTGATGCTAAACAACGTGCTGAATTGATTTTAAAAATGCATGAGTTAACTAAGGAAAACATTGAGCGTATGAATGCTAAATATAAACTTGCTGGAGATAAGGGTAGAAAACATGTTGTGTTTGCACCTGGAGATCTTGTTTGGTTACATTTGCGTAAGGATAGATTTCCTGATTTGCGCAAATCAAAGCTAATGCCACGTGCTGATGGTCCCTTTAAGGTGTTAGAGAAAATAAATGATAATGCATATAAACTTGAGCTGCCTGCAGATTTTGGGGTTAGTCCCACTTTTAACATTGCAGATTTGAAGCCTTATTTGGGTGAGGAAGATGAGCTTCCGTCGAGGACGACTTCATTTCAAGAAGGGGAGGATGATGAGGACATCAATACCATTGTTACACCCACAGCCCCTACTGCTACATATACTGGACCAATTACTAGAGCTCGCGCACGCCAATTAAATTATCAGGTACTTTCGTTTCTTGGTAATGATTCTAATGTTCATGAGAATATGATGCTGCCTAAATTGGATACATTTGTTTTGCTTACAAATGAAGGGCCTAGCTTGGAGAAGGATGGACATTGGAGCAAGAGCAAGCATGGAGATGATGCCATGCGCAAGGGGAACCAGAACGGAGTTACAAGTGATGATTTCAGGACTTTGAAGCCACCATAAGAGTGCATGAAGCCTTGGACGAAATATACAAGATGCCACTTCATAAATTTCGTCCAAAGGCTATTATAGGTGCTGCGTCACCTTTTTATTGGGCCAGGCCCATGTAATTTCGAAAACATAAGTATAGGCTATTTTTAGAGTCCGTATGTGTGGGGAAACAAGAGATAGGGTTGATTTCGGACCCCTCCACCAAGGGCCACGAAATTCCCCTCTCTTCCTCCATATATACAGCCCTTAGGGCACCGTTTAGACTTTGGGTTTTGTTTAGATTAAAAGTTCGCCATAGTTGCAACTTCGCGTACTTCGTTTGTGTTCAACGACCAGACAAAGGCGTCACAGAACCCCACCTTGATCAATAAAGCTTTCATCTTATATTCGCAATATCCAGATTGCAAACTCAGTTTCTTGCTTGTTCTTCGTTTGCTCGCAGGAAACAGACCCTCGTGGTCAGGTTGATCGTGCTCCGGCGTGGTCAATAACCTCTCGGAGTTGGTTTAGCGATTGCTAAGGCGCGACGTCCTCGCACGTTCGTAGTCGGATCGTCAAAGTCGACTTCCACCAAAGCGATATCCATCATCTCATCGAAAGACGGGACACCTTTGCCTCTATCATTTATCCCTTTGATTGTTTTTGAGGCTACAGTTTACCAAAATAATAAATGTGGTATTGAATGTAAAAAAGAAAAGCATCTACAATTAGACGCCTCAAATCCCCCCTCCCCCCAAAAATGCCAACTGACCTAGACGGGCGCCTCAAACCGGCCTTAAATGCCCGGGCTGATCGGCATCCCTCATATCTAGATCAAATATGGGGAGGATATGGGGAGGCCCAGGCGCGTCCGCCATGTCGGACACGGCCCGTGCTGGCCCACCCGATGCCACATATATTCGTCCCCATCGGCTCCCTAGACCAAACCCTGGCCACTCCAATCCGCCACCCAAGCTCCTATTCGGCGATCTCCGACCTTCTCCGGCATGGCGGGCAGGGGATCTGACTCTGACCAGTCCGGATGCTTCGACTGGGGTGTCCCCCGTGCGGGTGGGAGGAGGCAATGGTCGTCTACATTGCACTTCACCGCTCCCGGGAGGACTGTGCCCAACGCAAGGCGGGATATGTCCGCGCGCGAGTCCATTGCATTGGCACATCGGGCGCTCGGATCCTCAAGGGCTGGATCATCATGGTCCTCCTGGGAGCCTTCCAATCTCCCTTTCCTCGTCACCGGTCCGCCGGAGTATGAGTGCTACCAGGACCAGTGGCCCGTCGTGGGAAGTTTAGGATGAGGGTGGCCGAGGCCCCCCTCCCTGCCGACATGGTGGCGGCGAAGGCCGCTGATGCAGCGGCACACGCTGCCATAGAGGAGGAAGCCATTCGCACCCACACTATAAAGAAGCGACATCGAAGGAAAGCGCGCGCCCTCGCCCGAGAGCAGAATCGGGTTGTCTGTGTCATGGCTAGACTGCCCCCCAAGTAGGAGGAGGACATCGATGTGTTGGACAACTCCGGCGATTAGCAGATACGGCTCAATCCATACTGTGTTTTTGACCACTACTTCCGTGAGAAGGACGACAAGGATGCCGGGAAGGGCAAGGGCAGCAGTGGATGATCTTCTACACAGCTAGTATGTAGGTAAAAATGCCAAATTTTGGTAGTCCGATGGCATGTCCTGATGTCGTAGATAGATGATGTGTGTAATGCATCATTTACGTAGTTGCATGACTTTGTATGGATTTGAAGTATGCTAATTGAGGTGTCCAGTTGTGAGAATGGAAACTTAAGGTATGACCGGTCAGTGCTCGTGGACGCGCCCGGGCGTGTCCGCGGACGTTTGAGGGGTCGGATTTGCCAAGTCCGGTTGTAGATGCTTTAAGCTGTAAATGTTTTCCCTCCAAAACTTCAAATTCTACAGCGCTTGTATCATAAAGAATTGTAACACAGATGTATGTGCTTTGCAACAGAAGAAATAAACTCTCACACACCCCTAGTAAGTCATCTGTGTCACCACTTTTCCTGTTTATCATCATCGTCGATGGTGGTCACCTGTCTACCTATTTACGACAAATGTGATCAATCCCGGTGGTGAGCTAGGTCATCACACTCTGTCATGCCAATTTCACGAGCCTCTTGTAAGAGTAATAGAGAGGGGATTGGTTTGTCAACCTTGTGCTTTTATATGTCATTTTATATTATTTTTGTGGACTAAACAATTAACTCTTAGTGCCTAATGCTAGTTCCTATTTTTTGCCTATGTTTTGTTTCGCAGAAAAAACATACTGCTACTGCTTGAGCTTGCGTTGATTTTTCCCTTGAAGAGGAAAGGGTGATGCAGCAAAGTAGAGATAAGTATTTCCCTCAGTTAAGAACCAAGGTATCAATTCAGTATGAAGCACAAGCAAGTCCCCAATATATGCACCTGCACAAACTAACAAACACTTGCACACAACGTGAAAAAGGGGTTGTCAATCCCTTCACAACCACGAACAAGAGTGAGATCTAATAGAGATAGGTTTAAAAGATAAGTAAAAAGAAAAATAAAGTAAACACAAATAAATTGCAGCAAGGTATTTTTGGATTTTTGGTTTTATAGATCTGAAAATAATATGATGGAAAATAGACCCAGTGGCCATAGGTTTCACTAGAGGCTTCTCTCTTGAATAAAGCATATGGTGGGCAAACAAATTACTGTTGAGCAATTGATAGAAAAGCTTCTATATAAGTAGATCCATCTAATAGCTTCTTCTTTGGGTTTTTTTAGTTAAAAGTTAGCCATTGCAACTTCGTGTACTTCATTTGTGTCCAACGACCAGACCAAGACCGCTTACCTCCACCAAATCGATAGTTATCATCTCATCGAAATATTGGGATACCCCGCCTCTATCAAGTGGTATCAATTTTCAGGTTGCTTGGCGAGAATTTCCAGTTATACCTAGATTAGTTTTACTTTCCTACCTACTACACAAGAAAAAGGCATAAAAAGTTAGATCTATTCATCCTTTGTCCAAGCCAATCTGAGCCTTTGCAATTTTCTTTTCATTGCTTGCATAGTTGAATTTTTGGTTGCATCGTCGTGTCGAGTTGCTGGTCTTAGTGTCTAGTTCGTTTAGAGTTTCGAGTTCTGTTTACATTAGTAAAGGCCAAAGAAGCCCACCCACAAAGAAAAAAAGAAAAGAAAAGAAAAAAAGAAAGAAAAAGAAAAGGGGCAATGCTACTATCCTTTTTCCACACTTGTGCTTCAAAGTAGCACCATGTTCTTCATATAGAGAGTCTCCTATATTGTCACTTTCATATACTAGTGGGAATTTTCATTATAGAACTTGGCTTGTATATTCCAACGATGGGCTTCCTCAAATGCCCTAGGTCTTCATGAGCAAGAAAGTTGGATGCACACCCACTTAGTTTCTTCAGTTTGAGCTTGCACACACTTATAGCTCTAGTGCATCCGTTCCATGGCAATCCCTACTCCTCGCATTGACATCAATTTATGGGCATCTCCATAGCCCGTTGATTAGCCGCGTCGATGTGAGACTTTCTCCCTTTTTTGTCTTCTCCATATAAACCTCCACCATCATATTCTATTCCACCTATAGTGTTATATCCATGGCTTGCGCTCATGTATTGCGTGAGGGTTGAAAAAGCTGAAGCGCGTTAAAAAGTATGAACCAATGCTCGGCTTGTCATCGGGGTTGTGCATGATGGGGGCATTTTGTGTGACAAAAATAAAGCATGGCCAAACTATATGATTTTGTAGGGATAAGCTTGCTTTGGCCTTGTTGTTTTGAAAATACATGATTGCTTTATTAGTACGCTCGAAGTATTATTGTTTTTATGTCGAATGATAGACTATTGCTTTGAATCACTCGTGTCTTAATATTATAGACATATGATCAAGATTACGCTAGGTAGCATTCCACATCAAAAATTATCTTTTTTATCATTTACCTACTCGAGGACGAGCATGAATTAAGCTTGGGGATGCTGATACGTCTCCGTCGTATCTATAATTTTTGATTGTTCCATGCCAATATTATTCAACTTTTATATAGTTTTGGTAACTTTTTATACTATTTTTTGGGACTAACATATTGATCCAGTGCCTAGTGCCAGTTCCTGCCTGTTGCATATTTTTTGTTTCGCAGAAACCCAATATCAAACGGAGTCCAAACGGGATAAAAATGGACGGAGAATTATTTTGGAATATTGTGATTTTTGGGAAGTAAAATCAACGCGAGACGGTGCCCGAGGGGGCCAGGAGATAGGGGGCGCGCCCCAGGGAGGCAGGCACGCCCTAGACTCTCCTGGTCCCCTGTAAGGCGGTTGACGCTCTTCTTTTGCCGCAAGAAAGCTAATTTTATGAGAAAGATCTGGGCGAAAGATTCACCCCAATCGGAGTTACGGATCTTCGGATATAAAAGAAACGGTGAAGGGGTAGAATCTGAGAACACAGAAACACAGAGATAGATCCAATATCGGAGGGGCTCTCGCCCCTCCCAAGCCATGGGAGCCAAGGACCAGAGGGGAAACCCTTCTCCCATCTAGGGAGGAGGTCAAGGAAGAAGAAGAAGAAGAGGGCCTCTCTCCCCCTTACTTTCGGTGGCGCCGGAGCGCTGCTGGGGGCCATCATCATCACCACGATCTTCACCAACACCTCCATGATCTTCACCAACATATCCATCACCTTTCCCCATCTATATTCAGCGGTCCACTCTCCCGCAACCCGCTGTACCCTCTACTTGAACATGGTGCCTTATGCTTCATATTATTTTCCAATGATGTGTTGCCATCCTATGATGTCTGAGTAGATTTTTGTTGTCCTATCGGTGATTGATGAATTGCTATAATTGGTTTGAGTTGCATATTTATCATTGGTGCTGTCCTATTGTGCCCTCCGTGTTGCGCAAGCGTGAGGGATTCCCGCTGTAGGGTTTGCAATATGTTTATGATTTGCTTATGGTGGGTGGCGTGAGTGACAGAAGCACAGACCCAAGTAAGTAGGTTGTTTGCGCATGGGATAAAGGGGACTTGATACTTTAATGCTATGGTTGGGTTTTACCTTAATGAATCTTTAGTATTTGCGGATGCTTGCTAGAGTTCCAATCATAAGTGCATATGATCCAAGTAGACAAAGTATGTTAGCTTATGCCTCTCCCTCAAATAGAACTGCAATAGTGATTACCGGTCTAGTAACGTAGTCAATTGCTTAGGGACAATTTCACAACTCCTACCACCACTTTTCCACACTCGCTATATTTACTTTATTGCATCTTTATCTAAACAGCCCCTAGTTTATATTTACGTGTTCTTTATTATCTGGCAAACTTATCCTATCACACCTACAAAGTACTTCTAGTTTCATACTTGTTCTAGGTAAAGCGAACGTCAAGTGTGCGTAGAGTCGTATCAGTGGCCGATAGGACTTGAGAGAGTATTTGTTCTACCTTTAGCTCCTCGTTGGGTTCGACACTCCTACTTATCGAAAGAGGCTACAACTATCCCATATACTTGCGGGTTATCATAAAGATAGGAGTGTGATGGTGATACGATTCCAGGGCACCTCCCCCAAGCTTGGCAGTTGCCAAAGGGAGTGCCCATACCCATGTGTTTATGTCTCCCTCTTTGAAAGTGGTGATGTTGGAGTTGTTGATGAGGCTTGTCGTCCGTCTTCTAAGGCATAGGCTCACCATCATAGAAGGATGATCGAGTCTCCGGATCATCAAATCTGCAGCCAAACTCATCCTCTTGAATCTATATTCATACTCACAGTTTTGGTTTTGCAGGTCATAGATCTGGGCTTGGAGGTGCTCGATTTTCTCATGAAGCTTGAAGATGGTCTCCCCAATGTTCTTGGCATCTAGCTTGTGGTTGTTGGTGAATTCCGCGATTATCATCTGGTTGGCGTTGAGTCCGCGTTCCACCATCCCCTGGCACTTGAAAACTTGTTGTTCCATTGCTTCGAGTCTTGTCTCCACACTTCCGGTCCTCCTTGGTCCCTCAACATCGCGGATGTGCAGCACCCTCTCACGCATCTCAATGGTTTGAGGGTGATGCAACACCTCCGTGAGGTAGGGGTTGATGACCTTCTCGAAAAACTTGTCCTTGGGGGCGCTTGAAGACGTCATGGTGCTCTAGATCTGTCAGAAAAATAGCTCGAAACAAAGACAGATGATATTTGCGTGATATGGTGGTCAAAACCTTCGGGAGATTATATAATGAGTTTTTACCGACCAAAAGAAGTATCATGCAATAAAATGGAATCCGGAGAGCACGCGAGGTGCCCACGAGGCAGGGGGGCGCCCAGGGGGTAGGGCGCGCCCTCCACCCTCGTGGACGCCTCATGTCCTTCGCGAACTACTTCTTATTTTCCTATTTTCTTAAATATTCAAAAAACGGAGAAAATTTGCTATTAGAACTGTTCTGGAGTCGGTTTACTTACCGTACCACATACCTATTCCTTTTCAGAGTCTGAAACGTTCTGGAAAGTGTCCCTTATGTATTCCTCCGGGGTTACGGTTTCAATAACATTAGTTTCAACATTTATGGGATTACCTAAGATATAATGTTTGATCCTTTGACCGTTCACCACCCTCGGACTTGTGCCTTCGAAGTTGTTGATTTTTATGGCACCGGAACGATAGACCTCCTCGATAACGTAAGGCTCTTCCCACTTAGAGAGAAGTTTTCCTGCAAAAAATCTTAAACGAGAGTTGAATAGCAACACATAATCATCTACATTGAACTCACGCTTTTGTATCCTTTTGTCATGCCATCTTTTAACTTTTTCTTTAAACAGTTTGGCATTATCATAGGCCTGAGTTCTCCATTCATCAAGTGAGCTAATGTCAAATAACCTCTTCTCACCGGCAAGTTTGAAATCATAATTGAGCTCTTTAATGGCCCAATATGCCTTATGTTCTAGTTCGAGAGGTAAGTGACATGCCTTTCCATAAACCATTTTATATGGAGACATACCCATAGGATTTTTATATGCAGTTCTATAAGCCCATAATGCATCATCAAGTTTCTTGGACCAATTCTTTCTAGATCTATTAACAGTCTTTTGCAGAATTAATTTAAGCTCTCTATTACTCAATTCTACTTGACCACTAGACTGTGGGTGATATGGAGATGCAATTCTATGATTGACATCATACTTAGCAAGAATTTTACGAAAAGCACCATGAATAAAATGTGAACCACCATCAGTCATTAGGTATCTAGGGACTCCAAACCTCGGAAAAATAACTTCTTTAAGCATCTTAATAGAGGTGTTATGATCAGCACTACTAGTTGGAATAGCTTCTACCCACTTAGTAACGTAATCAATAGCAACTAAAATATGTGTATGCCCATTAGAGGAAGGAAACGGTCCCATATAATTAAAGCCCCAGACATCAAATGGTTCAATAACAAGAGAATAATTCATAGGCATTTCTTGACGTCTACTAATATTACCAATTCTTTGACATTCATCACAGATAAGACAAACTTACGGGCATCCTTGAAGAGAGTAGGCCAATAAAAACCAGATTGCAATACCTTATGCACAATTCTGTCTCCAGCGTGGTGTCCTCCATAAGCTTAGGAGTGAAACTTGCATAGGATCTATTCCTGTTCATGCTCAGGTACACAACGTCTAATAACACCATCTACTCCTTCTTTATAAAGGTGTGGGTCATCCCAGAAGTAATGCCTTAAATCATAGAAAAACTTTTTCTTTTGCTGGTATGTGAAACTAGGTGGTATGAATTTAGCAACAATGTAATTAACATAATCAGCATACCATGGAGCAGCACGAGAAGCATTTATGACAGCTAATTGTTCATCAGGGAAGCTATCATCAATAGGTAGTGGGTCATCAAGAACATTCTCTAACCTAGACAAGTTGTCTACAACGGGGTTCTCAGCTCCCTTTCTATCAATAATATGCAAATCAAATTCTTGTAGTAGGAGAACCCATCTAATAAGTCTAGGTTTAGCATCTTTCTTTTCCATAAGATATTTAATAGCAGCATGATCAGTGTGAACAATTACTTTAGAATCAACAATATAAGGTCTAAACTTATCACAAGAAAATACAACTGCTAGAAATTCTTTTTTAGTAGTAGCATAATTTCTGGGCACTGTCTAGAGTTTTACTAGCATATTGAATAACATTTCATTTCTTATCAACTCTTTGTCCTAGAACAGCACCTACAGCATAATCACTAGCATCACACATAATTTCAAAGGGTAAATTCCAATCAGGTGGTTGAACAATAGGTGCAGTAATCAAAGTTTTCTTAAGTATTTCAAATGCTTCTACACAATCATCATCGAAGACAAAAGGAATATCTTTTTGTAAGAGATTAGTCAGAGGCCTAGAAATTTTAGAGAAGTCCTTAATGGAACTCCTATAAAAATGGCATGACTAAGGAAACTTCTTATACCTTTAATGTCCTTGGGACACGACATCTTTTCAATAGCATCAACCTTAGCTTTATCAACTTCAATACCTCTTTCAGAAATTTTATTCCCCAAGACAATACCTTCATTAACCATAAAGTGGCACTTCTCCCTATTCAATACAAGATTTCTATATTCGCATCTCTGCAAAACTCGATCAAGGTTGCTCAAGCAATCATCAAAAGAAGACTCATCAACAGAGAAATCATCCATGAAGACCTCGACAATCTTTTCACAAAAGTCAGAGAATATAGCCATCATGCATCTTTGAAAGGTAGCAGGTGCATTACATAAACCAAAAGGCATACGTCTATAAGCAAAAGTACCGCAAGGGCAAGTAAAAGTGGTCTTTTCTTGATCCTCTGCTGACACAAGTATTTGAGAGAAACAAGAGTAACCATCTAGAAAGCTACTATCTCAGAGTCAAGTCCATATTTAGTGCTAAATTCACGAAAAGCATCTGTATAAAAGATTTAACACAATCAAACTTAGGTGTCATACCTGACTCCTTACCTTCATTGAGATCCCAATCTTCAGAGTTGTGTTTGATTCTTTCCAATAAATACCATCTGAATTCAATAGTCTTCATCATAAAGGAACCAGTACAAGAAGTATCGAGCATGGAGCGATTGTTGAGAGAAAGCCGAGCATAAATTTTTTGAATAATCATTTCTCTTGTGATGAGGACATCAATACCATTGTTACACCCACAGCCCCTACTGCTACATATACTGGACCAATTACTAGAGCTCGCACACGCCAATTAAATTATCAGGTACTTTCGTTTCTTGGTAATGATTCTAATGTTCATGAGAATATGATGCTGCCTAAATTGGATACATTTGTTTTACTTACAAATGAAGGGCCTAGCTTGGAGAAGGATGGACATTGGAGCAAGAGCAAGCATGGAGATGATGCCATGCGCAAGGGGAACCAGAACGGAGTTACAAGTGATGATTTCAGGACTTTGAAGCCACCATAAGAGTGCATGAAGCCTTGGACGAAATATACAAGATGCCACTTCATAAATTTCGTCCAGAGGTTATTATAGGTGCTGCGTCACCTTTTTATTGGGCCAGGCCCATGTAATTTCGAAATACATAAGTATAGGCTATTTTTAGAGTCCGTATGTGTGGGGAAACAAGAGATAGGGTTGATTTCGGACCCCTCCACCAAGGGCCACGAAATTCCCCCTCTCTTCCTCCATATATACAGCCCTTAGGGCACCGTTTAGACTTTGGGTTTTGTTTAGATTAAAAGTTCGCCATAGCTGCAACTTCGCGTACTTCGTTTGTGTTCAACGACCAGACAAAGGCGTCACAGAACCCCACCTTGATCAATAAAGCTTTCATCTTATATTCGCAATATCCAGATTGCAATCTCAGTTTCTTGCTTGTTCTTCGTTTGCTCGCAGGAAACAGACCCTCGTGGTCAGGTTGATCGTGCTCCGGCGTGGTCAATAACCTCTCGGAGTTGGTTTAGCGATTGCTAAGGCGCGACGTCCTCGCACGTTCGTAGTCGGATCGTCAAAGTCGACTTCCACCAAAGCGATTTCCATCATCTCATCGAAAGACGGGACACCTTTGCCTCTATCAAGTGGTATCAGATTTCCAGGTTGCTCGGTGAGATTTTCCAGTTTTTCGTAGTTTAGATCGAGTCTGTTCTTCATACCTATAGTCCACGAAAAAGCCACAAAAAAAATTAGGGTTAGTTCATCATATCCGAACCAATCTGAGCCTTTGCATAATCTTTTTAGGGTTTTGCTTTGTTGAATTTGCGGTTGCATCGTCGGTCTAGTTGCTGGTCTTAGAGTCTAGTCTTTTAGAGTTTCGAGTTCTGGTCATAAGTTGTCACGCCGCCGCCGCACCATCATCATCGCCCCTGCCATCTACCACCACCACTCCGAATCCGTATCCATATACCACCACCAATCCGTGTCCATATACCACCACCGATCCATATCCATATACTACCACCGCTTCCACCACCGCTGCCATATACCACAACCATATATCCACCACCAATCCGAGTTCCTTGCTTATTAGGTTTGTTTTCGGGATTCATCTAGTTTCCGATTCGTGTTTCCTTGCCGGAGTAGGTTTCGGAAAAAAAAAAGTCTGGAAACCACGCTCCGTTTAGGCCCAAAATTTTTCGAAAACGCATTTTTCGAAAAAATTTCTGGCTACCTTATTTTTAGGTGTTTCTGAGTGTTTTGAGACAGGTGCCATTATAGGAAGTTTTTTTTGACCCGTTTCCAGTTTTTGGGTCCGGGCAGTCGAAAAAACGAAAAAAAATTGGTCGAAAAAATTTCGTGCCCATCCTGTCAGTTTGACCTAGGAAGAGTTTTGAGACACTCGCCATTATAGTGATTTTTCGCAAAAAAAAAGAGCAGCGCAAAAAAATAAAGAGCGCAAAAAAAAAGAGCGAAAAAAAAACCAGAGTGTGCTTTTCCCTTGTTTACGTGCGCGCCGTGATTTTGTTAGTGTTCTAGGCTCGCGTCTCTAGCACAGTCTAGCCTAGGACCAGCACAGTACCGTCGTTGAGCGTTTATTCAACTTTGCATCTCTGAATTGATTATTGCTGACCCTTTTTGCTACCATATTATAAGCCTTCCCAGCTCCACATACATCTACGTCGTGCGTTTGACTCTCCCTGGTAATCGCTCTATCCAAGCTTTGAGAGTTTTTGACTACAACGGTTGCCGATCACCGCCTGCTGCTGGGTAAGAACTGGTAAGAATTTGAGATTTGCTTGACGGATTTGTGACACCCACCACCACCTCTTGTTAGTAGTCTGTAGGATCATATTCTTGTGTGTTTCTATTGCTGCTAACCATGCCAGGATCACAAGCCGACGAGACTGACTGGGAGAACATGACAAATAAGGATTTGCATGATAAATTTCAGCAAATGATGAGTGGACAGGTGCAAGATGTGCTAAACAGATTTGAAGAGGCCATGGAGAAGATAGATGGCATGGAGAAGACGTTCGAAACAAAGCTCGATAACAAGTTTAATGAATTGCTCGCGCGTCTTCCACCACCACCACCCGCTGCACCTAACGCACCTCTCCAACGACAACAACAACAACAACGCATCCTTTCGAATCAGTATGGACGAGCGAAGCGTGTTCCTATTGAGGATGGCCAAACTTCTGGTGCTGCTGTTCATGTTGTTGATGCTTCTTTGGCCCCTGCTACTGCTGCTGCTGGTACCCAGGAGGATGATGAGTATGTGGGCGATTATGAGGATGAGGTTGATCAAAATCAGCACTACGTGCAGCCACCAGCACCACCACCACCAGGTCGACCTCAGGTATATATTCGTAATGGTAGGCCTGCACCACCACCTCAGGTACGAGATGATGTCCATATTCCTAAACTGAAATTGAATATTCCACCATTTGAGGGTAGATATGTTCCTGATATATATCTTACTTGGGAGTTAGAAACTGAACAACGTTTTACATGTTTACAATATCCCGAGGAGAGACGGGTTGCTGCTGCTGTTTGTGCTTTCACTAGTTTTGCATGTGTATGGTGGTCTGAACATTGTAGATTATATCCTATTCCCGCTACTTGGGCTGCTTTGAAAACTGCTATGCGTACTCGTTGGGTTCCACCATATTATCAACGTGAATTGCTTCAAAAATTACAGCGCTTAAGACAAGGAAAAAATTCTGTAGAAGAATATTATCAGGAATTACAAACTGGCATGATTAGATGTGGTATTGTTGAGGAGAATGAAGCTATGCTTGCACGTTTTCTGGGTGGATTAAATAGAGAGATTCAGACCATTCTAGATTATAAGGAGTATGCTAATATCACTCGTTTATTCCATCTTGCTTGTAAAGCTGAACGTGAAGTGCAGGATCGACAGGCATTGGCGCGGACTAACTTTTCTGCAGGTCGACCTTCATCATGGACACCACGTGCATCATCTACTTCCACACGTTCTGCTACACCGGTGCCTCCGTCGGCTGCCACCTCCAACCGTGATACAATAAAGCAGGCACAATCACCACTATCTGCCAAGAGCACATCTTCTGGGCCTGCAAAGAGCTCTTCTTCATCCATGGCATCAACAGGGCAAACACATGATATTATTTGTCGACATTGCAAGGGTGGAGGTCATTATGCGAGAGAATGCCCCTCTAAGCGTGTGATGATTGTTACTGAGGATGGTGGGTATGAGTCCGCTAGTGACTATGATGAGGAGACTTTGGCTCTTATTACACGTGACGAACACGGTGGAGAAGATTCTGACCATGAGACGCAATACATGGCTCCTGAAGATGCTGACAGGTATGAATGTTTAGTTGCTCAACGTGTTTTGAGTGTGCAGGTTACACAAGCTGAGCAAAATCAGAGGCATAATTTGTTCCATACAAAGGGAGTTGTGAAGGAACGTTCTGTTCGCGTGATCATAGATGGAGGGAGTTGTAACAACTTGGCTAGCATGGAGATGGTGGAGAAGCTATCTCTCACCACAAGACCACATCCACATCCTTACTACATCCAATGGTTCAACAACAGCGGCAAGGTTAAGGTAACACGTACTGTTCGTGTGCATTTTAGTATCTCTACATATGCTGATTATGTTGATTGTGATGTGGTACCTATGCAAGCATGTTCCTTATTACTTGGTAGACCATGGCAATTTGATAAAAAATCTATTCACCATGGTAGAAACAATCGGTATACTCTTGTTCATAAGGATAAAAATATTACTTTGCTTCCTATGACTCCTGATTCCATTTTGAAAGATGATCTTAATAGAGCTAATAAAGCAAAACAGGAGAAAACTAAGAGTGAAAATCAGATTGTGGCAAAAGAATTTGAGCAACAAATGCAGCCTAATAATAATAAACAATCTAGTGTTGCTTCTGAAATTAAATTGAAAAGTGCATGTTTATTTGCCACCAAATCTGATATTGATGATCTAGATTTTAGCAAATCTGTTTGCTATGCTTTTGTGTGCAAAGAGGCATTATTTTCATTCGAGGACGTGCCTTCCTCTTTGCCTCCTGCTGTCACTAACATTTTGCAGGAGTTCGCTGACGTCTTTCCACAAGACGTGCCACCGGGATTACCACCTATTCGCGGGATTGAGCATCAAATTGACTTAATTCCCGGTGCATCATTACCCAACCGTGCACCATACCGTACCAATCCAGAGGAGACGAAGGAGATTATGCGTCAAGTACAAGAACTGCTCGACAAAGGTTATATACGCGAATCCCTTAGTCCTTGTGCTGTTCCTATCATTTTAGTGCCGAAAAAGGATGGTACGTCGCGTATGTGCGTTGATTGTAGAGGCATTAATAATATTACTATTCGTTATCATCATCCTATTCCTAGGCTAGATGATATGCTTGATGAATTGAGTGGCTCTACAATATTCTCCAAAGTTGATTTGCGTAGTGGATACCATCAAATTCGTATGAAATTGGGAGATGAATGGAAAACAGCATTTAAAACTAAGTTTGGATTATATGAGTGGTTAGTCATGCCTTTTGGGTTAACTAATGCACCTAGTACTTTCATGAGGTTAATGAACGAAGTTTTACGTGCTTTCATTGGACGATTTGTGGTAGTTTACTTTGATGACATATTGATTTATAGCAAATCTTTGGAGGAACATTTGGAACATTTACGTGCTGTTTTTATTGCTCTACGTGATGCACGTTTGTTTGGTAACCTTGGAAAGTGCACCTTTTGCACCGACCGAGTATCTTTTCTTGGCTATGTTGTTACTCCACAGGGAATTGAAGTTGATAAAGCCAAAATTGAAGCTATTGAGAGTTGGCCACAGCCCAAAACGGTCACACAAGTGAGGAGTTTCCTTGGCCTCGCTGGATTCTATAGGCGTTTTGTGAGAGATTTCAGCACCATTGCTGCACCTCTCAATGAGCTTACAAAGAAAGATGTGCCTTTTCTGTGGGGTACCGCACAGGAAGAAGCCTTCTCGGTATTGAAAGATAAGTTGACACATGCTCCTTTACTCCAACTTCCTGATTTTAATAAGACTTTTGAGCTTGAATGTGATGCTAGTGGAATTGGATTAGGAGGTGTGTTATTACAAGATGGCAAACCTGTTGCATACTTTTCTGAAAAATTGAGTGGGCCTAGTCTGAATTATTCTACTTATGATAAAGAATTATATGCTCTTGTTCGGACTTTAGAAACATGGCAACATTATTTATGGCCCAAAGAATTTGTTATACATTCTGATCATGAATCTTTGAAACATATTAAAAGTCAAGCTAAACTGAATCGTAGACATGCTAAATGGGTTGAATTCATTGAGACTTTCCCTTATGTCATTAAACACAAGAAGGGAAAAGAAAATGTTATTGCTGATGCATTGTCTCGTCGCTATACTATGCTTTCACAACTTGACTTCAAAATATTTGGTTTGGAGACCATCAAAGATCAATATGTGCATGATGCTGATTTTAAAGATGTAATGCAGAATTGTAAAGAAGGAAGAATGTGGAACAAGTTTGTCGTTAACGATGGATTTGTGTTTCGTGCTAACAAGCTATGCATTCCAGCTAGCTCCGTTCGTCTTTTGCTGTTGCAGGAGGCGCATGGGGGAGGATTAATGGGACACTTTGGCGTGAAGAAGACGGAGGACGTACTTGCTACACATTTCTTTTGGCCAAAGATGAGACGGGATGTTGAGCGTTTTGTTGCTCGCTGCACTACATGTCAAAAAGCTAAGTCACGACTCAATCCTCATGGTTTATATATGCCTTTGCCTGTACCTAGTGTTCCTTGGGAGGATATATCTATGGACTTTGTTTTAGGTTTACCTCAAACAAAGAAGGGGAGGGATAGCATATTTGTTGTCGTGGATAGATTCTCGAAAATGGCACACTTTATACCATGTCATAAAAGCGATGATGCTGTTAATGTTGCTGATTTGTTCTTTCGTGAAATTATTCGCTTGCATGGTGTGCCAAATACTATTGTTTCAGATCGTGATACTAAATTTCTTAGCCACTTTTGGAGATGTTTATGGGCTAAGTTGGGGACTAAACTGCTATTTAGTACTACTTGTCACCCCCAAACTGATGGACAAACTGAAGTAGTCAATAGAACATTGTCTACTATGCTTAGGGCTGTTTTGAAGAATAATAAGAAAATGTGCGAAATTGTGTATGGTTTCCTACCTCGTGCACCTATTGATTTGTTGCCTCTTCCATCTTCGGAGAAGGTTAATTTTGATGCTAAAGAACGTTCTGAATTGATTTTAAAAATGCATGAGTTAACTAAGGAAAACATTGAGCGTATGAATGCTAAATATAAACTTGCTGGAGATAAGGGTAGAAAACATGTTGTGTTTGCACCTGGAGATCTTGTTTGGTTACATTTGCGTAAAGATAGATTTCCTAATTTGCGCAAATCAAAGCTAATGCCACGTGCTGATGGTCCCTTTAAGGTGTTAGAGAAAATAAATGATAATGCATATAAACTTGAGCTGCCTGCAGATTTTGGGGTTAGTCCCACTTTTAACATTGTAGATTTGAAGCCTTATTTGGGTGAGGAAAATGAGCTTCCGTCGAGGACGACTTCATTTCAAGAAGGGGAGGATGATGAGGACATCAATACCATTGTTACACCCACAGCCCCTACTGCTACATATACTGGACCAATTACTAGAGCTCGCGCACGCCAATTAAATTATCAGGTACTTTCGTTTCTTGGTAATGATTCTAATGTTCATGAGAATATGATGCTGCCTAAATTGGATACATTTGTTTTACTTACAAATGAAGGGCCTAGCTTGGAGAAGGATGGACATTGGAGCAAGAGCAAGCATGGAGATGATGCCATGCGCAAGGGGAACCAGAACGGAGTTACAAGTGATGATTTCAGGACTTTGAAGCCACCATAAGAGTGCATGAAGCCTTGGACGAAATATACAAGATGCCACTTCATAAATTTCGTCCAGAGGCTATTATAGGTGCTGCGTCACCTTTTTATTGGGCCAGGCCCATGTAATTTCGAAATACATAAGTATAGGCTATTTTTAGAGTCCGTATGTGTGGGGAAACAAGAGATAGGGTTGATTTCGGACCCCTCCACCAAGGGCCACGAAATTCCCCCTCTCTTCCTCCATATATACAGCCCTTAGGGCACCGTTTAGACTTTGGGTTTTGTTTAGATTAAAAGTTCGCCATAGCTGCAACTTCGCGTACTTCGTTTGTGTTCAACGACCAGACAAAGGCGTCACAGAACCCCACCTTGATCAATAAAGCTTTCATCTTATATTCGCAATATCCAGATTGCAATCTCAGTTTCTTGCTTGTTCTTCGTTTGCTCGCAGGAAACAGACCCTCGTGGTCAGGTTGATCGTGCTCCGGCGTGGTCAATAACCTCTCGGAGTTGGTTTAGCGATTGCTAAGGCGCGACGTCCTCGCACGTTCGTAGTCGGATCGTCAAAGTCGACTTCCACCAAAGCGATTTCCATCATCTCATCGAAAGACGGGACACCTTTGCCTCTATCATCTTGAGAGCTCATGATTGGGGCATTAATATAACATTGACTTAAGCCTCCCCCAAGCTTGAGCGATGCTTTCTCTTCACGAGGCCAAAAATTATATATATAATTACGATCACGATGAACAAGATGCATAGGATAAAACTTCTGGTAAAATTCCAATTTGAATCGGTTGTAGTTCCATGATCCCATATCATCACATAGCCTATACCATGTCAATGCCTCTACCTTCAAAGATAAAGGGAAGACCTTCTTCTTGATAACATCGTCGGGCATACCTACAAGCTGAAATAATCCACAAACTTCATCCACATAGATTAGGTGCAAATCGGGATGCAATGTTCCATCTCCTGTAAAGGGATTAGCTAGCAGTTTATGTATCAAACCCGAAGGAATTTCAAAGTAAACATTTCAGTAGGTTCAGTAGGTTGAGGAACAATTCTTTGCTCTACTGGTCGAGGTGAAGATACCCCGAACAAGCCCCTCAAAGGATTATGTTCCATAGTAACAAGTGACAGTAAATTTCAGCACACTATATAAATTTTTCCATACCAAGTTCCACTCACCAAAGGCGCTTCACTCCCCGTCAACGGCACCAGAAAAGAGTCTTGATGACCCACAAGTGTAGGGGATCTATCGTAGTCCTTTCGATAAGTAAGAGTGTCGAACCCAACGAGGAGCAGAAGGAAATGACAAGCGGTTTTCAGTAAGGTATTCTCTGCAAGCATTGAAATTATTGGTAACAGATAGTTTTGTGATAAGGTAATTCGTGAAAGTAAATAAAGTGCAGCAAGATGGCCCAATTATTTTTGTAGCAAAGGACAAGCCTGGAAAAGTTCTTATATAGAGAAAACCGCTCCCGAGGACACATGGGAATTATCGTCAAGCTAGTTTTCATCACGCTCATATGATTCGCGTTCGTTACTTTGATAGTTTGATATGTGGGTGGCCGGTGCTTGGGTACTGCCCTTTCTTGGACAAGCATCCCACTTATGATAAACCCCTATTGCAAGCATCCACAACTACAAAAGAAGTATTAAGGTAAACCTAACCATAGCATGAAACATATGGATCCAAATCAGCCCCTTATGAAGCAACGCATAAACTAGGGTTTAAGCTTCTGTCACTCTAGCAACCCATCATCTACTTATTACTTACCAATGCCTTCCTCTAGGCCCAAACAATGGTGAAGTGTCATGTAGTCGACGTTCACATAACACCACTAGAGGAGAGACAACATACATCTCATCAAAATATCGAACGAATACCAAATTCACATGACTACTTGATGAGGACATGACTACCTTGGATATGACCAAAAATATTGCATATATGCATATTTGTCAGGTGATTTCTAGTGCAAACTATTCAATAATCTATTTATGTTATCCAGAACAAAAATACTTCACACACTTTTGTGTTTTGTCTAATTGCAGGTGTATGGGACATTTGTACAATCCACATATGAAGATAAGGAAGAAAGAGATGTTTATTTGCTGTCCAAAAAGTTCTCTCACGTCACTTTTGGCCCAAGAGAAGATAGAGTCCAAGTCTCTCACGTTCTGGATTCAGATTCGGACTGCACAGACATACCTGACTCAAAACGCACACAAGTTTTTCATACGGACTCCGAATTGGGTGATTCTTTTTTTGTTGAAAACTAGATTTCGTGCAGTTTCCAACCCAATTGGAATCACCTTCAAATTCGTCCGGAGCGTTGAGTTGTGGACGAAACAATCTGATGCTGCAGCAGAATCCGAGTCAAACTACAAGTCCAAAGGTGTTACATCACCTTCACTTGGGCCCATTGGCCTTGTACGACCTAGATTTAGTTTTAGGCTGCCTTGGGACGTCCTCCCACCTCCTTGGCCGCCACCCCTTGCTCCTATATAAGTAGATCCATCTAGTAGCTTTTCCTTGGGTTTTGTTTAGATTAAAAGTTCGCCATAGCTGCAACTTCGCGTACTTCGTTTGTGTTCAACGACCAGACAAAGGTGTCACAGAACCCCACCTTGATCAATAAAGCTTTCATCTTATATTCGCAATATCCAGATTGCAATCTCAGTTTCTTGCTTGTTCTTTGTTTGCTCGCAGGAAACAGACCCTCGTGGTCAGGTTGATCGTGCTCCGGCGTGGTCAATAACCTCTCGGAGTTGGTTTAGCGATTGCTAAGGCGCGACGTCCTCGCACGTTCGTAGTCGGATCGTCAAAGTCGACTTCCACCAAAGCGAAATCCATCATCTCATCGAAAGACGGGACACCTTTGCCTCTATCAAGTGGTATCAGTTTTCAGGTTGCTCGGTGAGAATTTCCAGTTTTCCTAGAATAGATTTATTTTCTTACCTATTGTCCAAGAAAAAGCCACAAAAAAGAGTTAGATCTATTCATCCTTGGTCCAAGCCAGTCTGAGCCTTTGCAATTTTCTTTTCATTGCTTGCATAGTTGAATTATCGGTTGCATCGTCGTGTCGAGTTGCTGGTCTTAGTGTCTAGTTCGTTTAGAGTTTCGAGTTCTGTTCACATTAGTCACGCCACCGCTGCATCATTATCTCTTCCGCTGTCCACCACCCATCCATCAATTTCCACCACGTGCTACCCACCATTCATTGTCATAATAATAGTTGAGATCGTTCACATCTTCACTTGATCCAATCTGCATCTTATCTAGTTTGTTTTGGAAAGAGGGAGAAAAAAAAGAGAGAAAAAAAACGAGAGAAAAAAACGAGAGAAAAAAAAAGAGAAAAAAAAGTCAGAGAAAAAAAAGGAGAAAAAAAATCAAAAAAATCGGCACAAACTTTTTCAGAGGAAAGTTGGAGACAAAGTTGTTGTATATCCTGCTTGGCAGTTGTTTTTCATCATTATCTTCACTGCCGTTGTGATCTTCACTTATATCTTGCTGTCAAGAGCTACTTAGTATCCTTCATTGATGCTAGTTGTGCTACGCCGTGACCTCATTAGTGTTCTAGGCTCGCGTCTCTAGTCCGGTCTAGCCTAGGACCAGCACAGTACCGTCGTTGAGCGTTTATTCAACATTGCATCTTTGAATTGATTATTGCTAATCTTTTGCTACCATATATAGCCAACCCAGCTCCACATATTTCTACACCGTGTATACGTACGCTCCCCTGGCAATCGCTTTACTCAATATTCGGAGTTACTTGACACCGCTGGTTGCCGATCACCGCCTGCTGCATGGTAAGAACTTGTAAGACATTGATATTTGCTTTACTATGAGCGTTTTACCACCACATCCTAGTAGTTATAGGAACATTATTTTTGGGTTTTGTTTCTTGTTCTACTAATCATGACAGGATCCAGAGTCAATTCATGGGCTTTGTTGATCGCGGGAGACGTGCCACCACCTTTGCAAATACCACAACCGTCACGAGAGGTGCACAAACATCCAAATGCACATGATCAGGTTAATGTATCTATACCACCATTTAATGGCCGTTTTAAACCTGCTTTATATATTGAATGGGAGTTCGACATAAAAAATATATTTGCTTCCCATAATTTCGATGAACATAAAAAGGTTAAGGTTGCGGTTGGTTCTTTCACTGGTTATGCTTTGGTTTGGTGGAGTGAATATTGTCGGTTACACCCTGATTATATACCTACTACTTGGGATGATTTGAAACTTGCCATGCGACATACTTTCGTCCCTGCTTATTATACTCGTGACATGATTAAGAAGTTGCAACACTTAAAACAAGGTAGTGAAACTGTAACAAAATATTATGATGATTTACAAACTACCTTGTTGCATTCCTCTTTAGAAGAAAGTGAAGATGATTTTATGGATAGATTTTGGGGAGGATTAAACCGTGATATTCAAGAGATACTAATTCATGAAGAGTGTTATCCTATGGACCATTTGTTTCATCTTGCTTGCAAAGCTGAACAGGAAATAAAACGATGTGTTGGCCACGAGGAGAACAAGCGCACGGTGCACATTCCAAGAGTTGATATGATTGTTCCTTCAACTACTAGGCATACTATGACAACCACATCCGTTGTTGTCAGGACTACATCACCTCCACCATGTGACACATCGCCCTCGAGAGTGGCTACATCATCTGAGTTGATCATAAGAGGTAATGACAAAGGTACTAATCTTCCATCTCTACATGAGAATGATGAATGCCTTGTCAATTTGAATGCACCATCTGATGAGCTACCCACTACTTTGATCACACCACCTATTTTAGAGGACTACGTTGATAATTTGACTTTGCCATGTGATCAAACAACTGAAATACCAACAATTTTGAGTGCACCCATTGAATTAACTATTGATGCAAAAGAACCAATGTTTAATCATTTTGATATGACCTCTAATCTTGGTGATGATTCTGTGTTGAATGACTTATTGCATGTTTTCTTATTTAAGCATGTTGTAGCATGTAAATTTGATGCAAGTAATGTTTATTCACCAATGTTGGGATGGTTTAATGATGAACATTGTCAATCTTTTTAAATGAATAAGAGCTTCACTTATATGTGCAAACTGAGTTGCAATATTTTCATGCCTTCTACTTCTTGTGCTAATTTTTTGGCTTTAGATTTTATGAACTATGCAAGTTACTCATCTATTCATGTGTCATATATGCAAAAATCAAGGGAAGTAAAAATGGATGACATATACATATACAACATGTACACCTTGTCTCTTTTGTTAGCCACATTTCAGATTAAGCAACGCCGAGGACGGCTTTATTTTCAAGAAGGGGAGGATGATGAGGACATGACTACCTTGGATATGACCAAAAATATTGCATATATGCATATTTGTCAGGTGATTTCTAGTGCAAACTATTCAATAATCTATTTATGTTATCCAGAACAAAAATACTTCACACACTTTTGTGTTTTGTCTAATTGCAGGTGTATGGAACATTTGTATAATCCACATATGAAGATAAGGAAGAAAGATATGTTTATTTGCTGTCCAAAAAGTTCTCTCACGTCACTTTTGGCCCAAGAGAAGATAGAGTCCAAGTCTCTCACGTTCTGGATTCAGATTCGGACTGCACAGACATACCTGACTCAAAACGCACACAAGTTTTTCATACGGACTCTGAATTGGGTGATTCTTTTTTTGTTGGAAACTAGATTTCGTGCAATTTCCATCCCAATTGGAATCACCTTCAAATTCGTCCGGAGCGTTGAGTTGTGGACGAAACAATCTGATGCTGCAGCAGAATCCGAGTCAAACTACAAGTCCAAAGGTGTTACATCACCTCCACTTGGGCCCATTGGCCTTGTACGACCTAGATTTAGTCTTAGGCTGCCTTGGGACGTCCTCCCACCTCCTTGGCCGCCACCCTTTGCTCCTATATAAGTAGATCCATCTAGTAGCTTTTCCTTGGGTTTTGTTTAGATTAAAAGTTCGCCATAGCTGCAACTTCGCGTACTTCGTTTGTGTTCAACGATCAGACAAAGGCGTCACAGAACCCCACCTTGATCAATAAAGCTTTCATCTTATATTCGCAATATCCAGATTGCAATCTCAGTTTCTTGCTTGTTCTTCGTTTGCTCGCAGGAAACAGACCCTCGTGGTCAGGTTGATCGTGCTCCGGCGTGGTCAATAACCTCTCGGAGTTGGTTTAGCGATTGCTAAGGCGCGACGTCCTCGCACGTTCGTAGTCGGATCGTCAAAGTCGACTTCCACCAAAGCGAAATCCATCATCTCATCGAAAGACGGGACACCTTTGCCTCTATCACTACTTATAGCAAGACTTCTCCCATGTCCTTAGGAACAAACGTAACTACTCACAAATCATATTCAAGTTCATAATTAGAGGTGTATTAATATGCATAAAGGATCTGAACATATGATCTTCCACCGAATAAACCAACTAGCATCAACTACAAGGAGCAATCAACACTACTAGCAACCCGCAGGTACCAATCTGAGTTTTTGGGACAAAGATTGGATACAAGAGATGAACTAAGGTTTGAGAGGAGATGGTGCCGGTGAAGATTTTGATGGAGATTGACCCCCTCCCAATGAGAGGATCCTTGGTGATGACGACGGTGAAGATTTCCCCCTCCCGGAGGGATGTTTCCCCGGCAGAACAGCTCTGCCAGAGCCCTAGATTGGTTCTGCCAAGGTTCCGCCTCATCGCGGTGGTGTTTCGTTCCGAAAGCTTGCTTCTGATTTTTTCCAGGGTAAAAGACTTCATATAGCAGAAGATGGTCACCGAAGGGCTGCCAGGGGACCCACGAGGCATGGGGCGCGCCCCCACCCTCGTTGCCAGGGTGTGGGCCCCCCTCTGGTACTTCTTCCGCTCAGTATTTTTTATTAATTCCAAAAATGACTTTCGTGGAGTTTCAGGACTTTTGGAGTTGTGCAGAATAGGTCTCTAATATTTGCTCCTTTTCCAGCACAGAATCCCAGCTGCCGGCATTCTCCCTCTTCATGTAAACCTTTTAAAATAAGAGAGAATAGGCATAAGTATTGTGACATAACGTGAAATAACATCCCATAATGCAGTAAATATTGATATAAAAGCATGATGCAAAATGGATGTATCACAACCCGACGCGTAAGAGGGGTTGTCAATCCCTCCTCGGGCAAAAGATAGATCGGTTTGTATGATTTTGGATAAATAGATCTCGCAATAACACAAAATAAAATAATTAATAAAAAGTGCAGCAAGGTATTTTTGGGTTTTTGGAATAATAGATCTGAAAATAAAAGCAAATAAAAATAGACCTCAAAGCAAATATGATAAAGAATAGACCCGGGGCCTTAGATTTCACTAGTGGCTTCTCTCGAGAAATAGCACACGGTGGGTAAAAAAATTACTGGTGGATAATTGATAGAAGATCGAATAATTATGATGATATCCAAGGCGATGATCAATATATAGGCATCACGTCCAAGATTAGTAGAGCGGCTCTTGCCTACATCTACTATTATTACTCCACACATCAACCGCTATCCAGCATGCATCTAGTGTATTAAGTTCACGAAGAGACAGAGTAATGCAATAAGAACGATGACATGATGTAGAGGTCTATTCATGTAGGAATAGCCCCCATCTTGTTATCCTTAATAGCAATGATACATGCGTGTCTTGCTGCCCCTTCCATCACTAGGAAAGAACACCACAAGATCGAATCCATCACAAAGCACCTCTTCCCATGGCAAGAAAAATCGATCTACTTGGCCTAACTAAACCAAAGATTCGAAGAAGACATACGAGGCTATAAGTAATCATGCATATAAGAGAACGAAGAAGACTCAAATAATATTCATGGATATAGATCTGATCATAAACTCAAAGTTCATCGGATCCCAACAAACACACTGCAAAAAGAGTTACGTCAAATAGATCTCCGAGAGACCATTGTATTGAGAATCAAAAGAGAGAGGGAGAGAGAGAGAGAGAGAGAGAGAGAAAGAGGAATTCATCTGGCTACTGCCTACGGACCGGTAGGTCTATGGTGGACTACTCGCGCATCATCGAAGAGGCAGCAATGAGGATGATGAACCCCTCAGTGATGGTGTTAGATTGGATCTCGTGGTTCTAGAACTTTCGGCGACTGGAATTGTGTTTCGTTGACTCCCCTAGGGTTTCTGGAATATTTGGGAATTTAAAGGGCGAAGAGGCGGTGCAGGGGGCTCCGTGGGGGGCATAACCCCCTTGGGCGCGCCCTGGTGGGTTGTGATCCCCATGGGCCTTGATGAGGACATCAATGCCATTGTTACACCCACAGCTCCTGCTACTATACATACTAGACCAATTGAGGGAGTCCAGGATTAGGGGGTCCTCGGACAGCCGGACTAAATGCTTACGCCGGACTGTTGGACTGTGAAGATACAAGATTGAAGACTTCGTCCCGTGTCCGGGTGGGACTCTCCTTTGCATGGAAGGCAAGCTTGGCAATTCGGATATGTAGATTCCCTTCTCTGTAACCGACTGTGTGTAACCCTAGCCCCTTCCGGTGTCTATATAAACCGGAGGGTTTAGTCCGTAGGATAACAACAATCATAATCATAGGCTAGCTTCTAGGGTTTAGCCTCTACGATCTCGTGGTAGATCAACTCTTGTAATACTCATATCATCAAGATCAATCAAGCAGGAAGTAGGGTATTACCTCCATAGAGAGGGCCCGAACCTGGGTAAACATTGTGTCCCCCGCCTCCTGTTACCATTAGCCTTAGACGCACAGTTCCGGACTCCCTACCCGAGATCCGCCAGTTTTGACACCGACATTGGTGGTTTTATTGAGAGTTCCACTGTGTCGTCACCATAAGGCTTGATGGCTCCTTCACTCATCTACGACGATGCGGTTCAGGGTGAGGTTTTCCTCCCCGGACAAATCTTCGTATTCGGCGGCTTCGCACTACGGGCCAACTCGCTTGGCCATCTGGAGCAGATCGACAGCTACGCCCCTAGCCGCCAGGTCAGGTTTGGAAGCCTGAATTACACTACCGACATCCGCGGAGACTTTATCTTCGATAGATTCGAGCCCTCGACAGGTGCACCCTACAGTCACGACGCGCATGACCTAGATCTGCTATCGGACGGTGTTCAGGGGATTACACCTGCAGCTGCCCTGGCTTTAAATTCAGTGCAGACCGTGCCATTCAAGGATGGGAGGATGGACCCCGCCACGGAGGCTGCACACTCAGCAGCGATAGAGCCGAACACAGATTTTACTTCCAAGGAGGTCTGTGTCATCGGACCCTCGGACTCGTCTCCGGCCATAGGCTCCGAACCGCATGCATCCGTGCCCATCGGATCTAACTGGGCACCAATCATGGAGTTTAGCTCAGTGGATATCTTCCAGCACTCGCCCTTGGGCGACGTGCTAAATTCGTTAAAATCTCTCTCCCTGTCAGGAGACTCTTGGCCGAACTATGACCGGCTTGAGTGGGAAGCGGACGACGAAGGAATTCGTTACCCACCCACCATCCACTTAATAGCCACTGTCGATGACTTAACCGACATGCTTGATTTCGACTCCGAAGACATCGACGGTATGGATGTGGCGCCCCCGATTCAATCATACACTAATCATACACGCAAACGTCTACGATCAAGATCAGGGACTCACGGGAAGATATCACAACACAACTCTACGAATAAAATAAGTCGTACAAGCATCATAATACAAGCCAGGGGCCTCGAGGGCTTGAATACAAGTGCTCGATCATAGACGAGTCAGCGGAAGCAACAATATCTGAGTACAAACATAAGTTAAACAAGATTGCCTTAAGAAGGCTAGCGCAACTGGGATACGGATCGAAAGAGGCATAGGCCTCCTGCCTAGGATCCTCCCAAACTACTCCCGGTCGTCGACGATGGCGTCTGGCTCCTGGGCTCCAGCATCTGGTTGCGACAACCAGGAAGAAAGGAAAGGGGGGGGGGAAGGGAAGAAAAGCAACCGTGAGTACTCATCCAAAGTACTCGCAAGCTAGGATCTACACTACATATGCAGGGGTATATGTGTAAAGAGGCAATATCGGTGGACTGAACTATAGAATGCCAGAATAAGAGGGGGATAGCTACTCCTATCGAAGACTACGCTTCTGGCAGCCTCCGTCTTACAGCATGTAGAAGAGTGTAGATTGAAGTCCTCCAAGTAGCATCGTATAGCATAATCCTACCTGGCGATCCTCCCCTCGTCGCCCTGTGGAAAAGCGATCACTGGGTTGTTTGTGGAACTTGTCTGGGTGTGTTTTATTAAGTATCCGGTTCTAGTTGTCATAAGGTCAAGGTACAACTCCCGGTCGTCCTTTTACCGAGGGACACGGCTATTCGAATAGATAAACTTCCCTGCAGGGGTGCACCACATAACTCAACACGCTCGATCCCCTTTGGCCGGACACACTTTCCTGTGTCATGCCCGACCTCGGAAGATCAACACGTCACAGCCCCACACCTAGGCCTAACAGAGAGGTCAGCATGCCGGTCTAACTCCTATGGCGTAGGGGTCTGGGCCCATCGCCCATTGCACACCTGCATGTTGCGAGGGCGGCCGGAAGAAAACCTAGCCTCCCTAATACAAGAGCAGGCGTTCCAGTCCAATTCGGCGCGCGCCGCTTAGTCGCTGGCGTCTAGAAGGCTTCAGCTGATACCACGATGTCGAGCGCCCATATCTTTCTCGCGTAGTTGGTTAGTGCGTATAGGCCAGTGGCCAGACTCAGATCAAATACCAAGATCTCGTTTAGCGTGTTATTATGAAGCAACCGCGAACACTGACCAGGGCCAGGCCCACCTCTCGCCTAAGTGGTCTCAACCTGCCGTGTCGCTCCGCCACAAAGATCCACACAGAGGGCCGTCGGGACAAAGGTCCTTTCAGCCCCCAATCCGTGAATCAATCGCGGGCACTCAACGAGTCGACCCGACTTTAATCACCATCTGTATAATATGTATATATGTATAGTATATACCCGTGATCACCTCCCGAGTGATCACGGCCCAATAGTATAGCAAGGCAGACTGACAAGAATGTAAGGCCAATGATGATAAACTAGCATCCTGATGAGGACATCAATACCATTGTTACACCCACAGCCCCTACTGCTACATATACGGGACCAATTACTAGAGCTCGCGCACGCCAATTAAATTATCAGGTACTTCCGTTTCTTGGTAATGATTCTAATGTTCATGAGAATATGATGCTGCCTAAATTGGATACATTTGTTTTGCTTACAAATGAAGGGCCTAGCTTGGAGAAGGATGAACATTGGAGCAAGAACAAGCATGGAGATGATGCCATGCGCAAGGGGAACAAGAACGGAGTTACAAGTGATGATTTCAGGACTTTGAAGCCACCATAATGGGTGCATGAAGCCTTGGACGAAATATACAAGATGCCACTTCATAAATTTCGTCCCGAGGCTATTCTAGGTGCTGCATCACCTTATTATTGGGCTAGACCCATGTAATTTCGAAATACATAAGTATAGGCTATTTTTAGAGTCCGTATGTGTGGGGAAACAAGAGATAGGGTTCATTTCGGACCCCTCCACCAAGGGCCACGAAATTCCCCCCTCTTCCTCCATATATACAGCCCTTAGGGCGCCGTTTAGACTTTGGGTTTTGTTTAGATTAAAAGTTCGCCATAGCTGCACCTTCGCGTAGTTCGTTTGTGTTCAACGACCAGACAAAGGCGTCACAGAACCCCACCTTGATCAATAAAGCTTTCATCTTATATTCGCAATATCCAGATTGCAATCTTAGTTTCTTGCTTGTTCTTCGTTTGCTCGCAGGAAACAGACCCTCGTGGTCAGGTTGATCGTGCTCCGGCGTGGTCAATAACCTCTCGGAGTTGGTTTAGCGATTGTTAAGGCGCGACGTCCTCGCACGTTCGTAGTCGGATCGTCAAAGTCGACTTCCACCAAAGCGATATCCATCATCTCATCGAAAGACGGGACACCTTTGCCTCTATCAAGTGGTATCAGATTTCCAGGTTGCTCGGTGAGATTTTACAGTTTTTCGTAGTTTAGATCGAGTCTGTTCTTCATACCTATAGTCCACGAAAAAGCCAAGAAAAAATTAGGGTTAGTTCATCCCATCCGAACCAATCTGAGCCTTTGCATAATCTTTTCTATATTTGCTTTGTTGAATTTGCGGTTGCATCGTCGTGTCAAGTTGCTGGTCTTAGCGTCTAGTCTTTTAGAGTTTCGAGTTCTGTTCACAGGTTGTCACGTCGCTGCTGCCATATATCACCACCGCATCATCATCGTCGCTGTTGCCATATACCACCACCACATATTCACCGCCAATCCGAATCCATATACGCCACCACATATCCGCCGCCATCACGCCAATCCGAGTTCACCTGCAACATATATCCGCCGCCTGTCCGTGTTCCACCAGATTCATCTCCGCCACCAGTCCGAGTTCCACTAGATTCATCTCCGCCACCAGTCCTAGTCCGAGTCCAGTAATTGTTGCATTGTTCTTGATTTCCAGATCACGCGATACTCCGAGTCGTGACAGAGAAGGACTCCCCAACTTCCGAGCCATCCGCAGAAGAAAAATAGTTCCAATTTCAAAAAAAAAAACTAAGTCTGGAAAATTCAGGCTAGGCAGTTTTTAGACCATTTGTAGACTTTTTCGAAAAAAATTTGTTGCGGAGCAAAAAAAAAAGAGGAAAAAAAGTGCAAAAAAAAAGAAGAGAAAAAAAATTCAGTGTGCTCCTCCCTTGTTTACGTGTCGCGCCGTGATTTTGTTGGTGTTCTAGGCTCGCGTCTCTAGCACAGTCTAGCCTAGGACCAGCACAGTACCGTCGTTGAGCGTTTATTCAACTTTGCATCTCTGAATTGATTATTGCTGACCCTTTTTGCTACCATATTATAAGCCTTCCCAGCTCCACATACATCTACGTCGTGCGTTTGACTCTCCCTGGTAATCGCTCTATCCAAGCTTTGAGAGTTTTTGACTACAACGGTTTCCGATCACCGCCTGCTACTGGGTAAGAACTGGTAAGAATTTGAGATTTGCTTGACGGATTTGTGACACCCACCACAACCTCTTGTTAGTAGTCTGTAGGATCATATTCTTGTGTGTTTCTATTGCTGCTAACCATGCCAGGATCACAAGCCGATGAGACTGACTGGGAGAACATGACGAATAAGGATTTGCATGATAAATTTCAGCAAATGATGAGTGGACAGGTGCAAGATGTGCTAAACAGATTTGAAGAGGCCATGGAGAAGACGTTCGAAACAAAGCTCGATAACAAGTTTAATGAATTACTCGCGCGTCTTCCACCACCACCACCCGCTGCACCTAACGCACCTCTCCAACAACAACAACAACAACAACGCATCCTTTCGAATCAGTATGGACGAGCGAAGCGTGTTCCTATTGAGGATGGCCAAACTTCTGGTGCTGCTGTTCATGTTGTTGATGCTTCTTTGGCCCCTGCTACTGCTGCTGCTGGTACCCAGGAGGATGATGAGTATGCGGGCGATTATGAGGATGAGGTTGATCAAAATTCAGCACTACGTGCAGCCACCAGCACCACCACCACCAGGTCGACCTCAGGTATATATTCGTAATCGTAGGCCTGCACCACCACCTCAGGTACGAGATGATCTCCATATTCCTAAACTGAAATTGAATATTCCACCATTTGAGGGTAGATATGTTCCTGATATATATCTTACTTGGGAGTTAGAAACTGAACAACTGATAGAGGCGGGGGTGTCCCGATCTTTCGATGAGATGATATCTATCGATTTGGTGAAGATGACTTTGACGATCCGACTACAAACGTGCACGACGTTATGCCTTAGCAATCACTAAACCAACTCTGAGAGGTTATTGACCACGCCGGAGCACAATCAACCTGACCACGAAGGTCTATTCCTGCAAGCAATCGAAGAACAAGCAAGAATATGATAAAAGCAATCTGAATATTGCGAGTATATATGAAGTATTGATAAAGGTGGGGATCCGAAAAGTGGTCTTGGTCTGGTCGTTGGACACAAACGAAGCACACGAAGTTGCAATGGCTAACTTTTAACTAAACAAATCCCAAGGAAAAGCTACTAGATGAATCTACTTATATAGGAGCAAGGGGCGGCGGCCAAGGAGGTGGGAGGACGTCCCAAGGCAGCCTAAAACTAAATCTAGGTCGTACAAGGCCAATGGGCCCAAGTGGAGGTGATGTAACACCTTTGGACTTGTAGTTTGACTCGGATTCTGCTGCAGCATCAGATTGTTTCGTCCACAACTCAACGCTCCGGACGAATTTGAAGGTGATTCCAATTGGGTTGGAAAGTGCACGAAATCTAGTTTCCAACAAAAAAAGAATCACCCAATTCGGAGTCCGTATGAAAAACTTGTGTGCGTTTTGAGTCAGGTATGTCTGTGCAGTCCGAATCTGAATCCAGAACGTGAGAGACTTGGACTCTATCTTCTCTTGGGCCAAAAGTGACGTGAGAGAACTTTTTGGACAGCAAATAAACATCTCTTTCTTCCTTATCTTCATATGTGGATTGTACAAATGTCCCATACACCTGCAATTAGACAAAACACAAAAGTGTGTGAAGTATTTTTGTTCTGGATAACATAAATAGATTATTGAATAGTTTGCACTAGAAATCACCTGACAAATATGCATATATGCAATATTTTTGGTCATATCCAAGGTAGTCATGTCCTCATCATCCTCCCCTTCTTGAAAATAAAGCCGTCCTCGGCGTTGCTTAATCTGAAATGTGGCTAACAAAAGAGACAAGGTGTACATGTTGTATATGTATATGTCATCCATTTTTACTTCCCTTGATTTTTGCATATATGACACATGAATAGATGAGTAACTTGCATAGTTCATAAAATCTAAAGCCAAAAAATTAGCACAAGAAGTAGAAGGCATGAAAATATTGCAACTCAGTTTGCACATATAAGTGAAGCTCTTATTCATTTCAAAAGATTGACAATGTTCATCATTAAACCACCCCAACATTGGTGAATAAACCTTACTTGCATCAAATTTACATGCTACAACATGCTTAAATAAGCAAACATGCAATAAGTCATTCAACACAGAATCATCACCAAGATTAGAGGTCATATCAAAATGATTAAACATTGGTTCTTTTGCATCAATAGTTAATTCAATGGGTGCACTCAAAATTGTTGGTATTTCAGTTGTTTGATCACATGGCAAAGTCAAATTATCAACGTAGTCCTCTAAAATAGGTGGTGTGATCAAAGTAGTGGGTAGCTCATCAGATGGTGCATTCAAATTGACAAGGCATTCATCATTCTCATGTAGAGATGGAAGATCAGTACCTTTGTCATTACCTCTTATGATCAACTCAGATGATGTAGCCACTCTCGGGGGCGATGTGTCACATGGTGGAGGTGATGTAGTCCTGACAACAACGGATGTGGTTGTCATAGTATGCCTAGTAGTTGAAGGAACAATCATATCAACTCTTGGAATGTGCACCGTGCGCTTGTTCTCCTCGTGGCCAACACGTTGTTTTATTTCCTGTTCAGCTTTGCAAGCAAGATGAAACAAATGGTCCATAGGATAACACTCTTCATGAATTAGTATCTCTTGAATATCACGGTTTAATCCTCCCCAAAATCTATCCATAAAATCATCTTCACTTTCTTCTAAAGAGGAATGCAACAAGGTAGTTTGTAAATCATCATAATATTTTGTTACAGTTTCACTACCTTGTTTTAAGTGTTGCAACTTCTTAATCATGTCACGAGTATAATAAGCAGGGACGAAAGTATGTCGCATGGCAAGTTTCAAATCATCCCAAGTAGTAGGAATATAATCAGGGTGTAACCGACAATATTCACTCCACCAAACCAAAGCATAACCAGTGAAAGAACCAACCGCAAACTTAGCCTTTTTATGTTCATCGAAATTATGGGAAGCAAATATATTTTTTATGTCGAACTCCCATTCAATATATAAAGCAGGTTTAAAACGGCCATTAAATGGTGGTATAGATACATTAACCTGATCATGTGCATTTGGATGTTTGTGCACCTCTCGTGACGGTTGTGGTATTTGCAAAGGTGGTGGCACGTCTCCCGCAATCGACAAAGCCCATGAATTGACTCTGGATCCTGTCATGATTAGTAGAACAAGAAACAAAACCCAAAAATAATGTTCCTATAACTACTAGGATGTGGTGGTAAAACGCTCACAGTAAAGCAAATATCAATGTCTTACAAGTTCTTACCATGCAGCAGGCGGTGATCGGCAACCAGCGGTGTCAAGTAACTCCGAATATTGAGTAAAGCGATTGCCAGGGAGCGTACGTATACACGGTGTAGAAATATGTTGAGCTGGGTTGGCTATATATGGTAGCAAAAGATTAGCAATAATCAATTCAAAGATGCAATGTTGAATAAACGCTCAACGACGGTACTGTGCTGGTCCTAGGCTAGACCGGACTAGAGACGCGAGCCTAGAACACTAATGAGGTCACGGCGTAGCACAACTAGCATCAATGAAGGATACTAAGTAGCTCTTGACAGCAAGATATAAGTGAAGATCACAACGGCAGTGAAGATAATGATGAAAAACAACTGCCAAGCGGGATATACAACAACTTTGTCTCCAACTTTCCTCTGAAAAAGTTTGTGCCGATTTTTTTGATTTTTTTTTCTCTGACTTTTTTTTTCTCTATTTTTTCTCTCGTTTTTTTTTCTCTTTTTTTTCTCCCTCTTTCCAAAACAAGCTAGATAAGATGCAGATTGGATCAAGTGAAGATGTGAACGATCTCAACTATTATTATGACAATGAATGGTGGGTAGCACGTGGTGGAAATTGATGGATGGGTGGTGGACAGCGGAAGAGATAATGATGCAGCGGCGGCGTGACTAATGTGAACAGAACTCGAAACTCTAAAGGAACTAGACACTAAGACCAGCAACTCGACACGACGATGCAACCGATAATTCAACTATGCAAGCAATGAAAAGAAAATTGCAAAGGCTCAGACTGGCTTGGACCAAGGATGAATAGATCTAACTCTTTTTTGTGGCTTTTTCTTGGACAATAGGTAAGAAAATTAATCTAATCTAGGAAAACTGGAAATTCTCACCGAGCAACCTGAAAACTGATACCACTTGATAGAGGCGGGGGTGTCCCGATCTTTCGATGAGATGATATCTATCGATTTGGTGAAGATGACTTTGACGATCCGACTACAAACGTGCACGACGTTGCGCCTTAGCAATCACTAAACCAACTCTGAGAGGTTATTGACCTCGCCGGAGCACAATCAACCTGACCACGAAGGTCTATTCCTGCAAGCAATCGAAGAACAAGCAAGAATATGATAAAAGCAATCTGAATATTGCGAGTATATATGAAGTATTGATAAAGGTGGGGATCCAAAAAGTGGTCTTGGTCTGGTCGTTGGACACAAACGAAGCACACGAAGTTGCAATGGCTAACTTTTAACTAAACAAATCCCAAGGAAAAGCTACTAGATGAATCTACTTATATAGGAGCAAGGGGTGGCGGCCAAGGAGGTGGGAGGACGTCCCAAGGCAGCCTAAAACTAAATCTAGGTCGTACAAGGCCAATGGGCCCAAGTGGAGGTGATGTAACACCTTTGGACTTGTAGTTTGACTCGGATTCTGCTGCAGCATCAGATTGTTTCGTCCACAACTCAACGCTCCAGACGAATTTGAAGGTGATTCCAATTGGGTTGGAAAGTGCACGAAATCTAGTTTCCAACAAAAAAAGAATCACCCAATTCGGAGTCCGTATGAAAAACTTGTGTGCGTTTTGAGTCAGGTATGTCTGTGCAGTCCGAATCTGAATCCAGAACGTGAGAGACTTGGACTCTATCTTCTCTTGGGCCAAAAGTGACGTGAGAGAACTTTTTGGACAGCAAATAAACATCTCTTTCTTCCTTATCTTCATATGTGGATTGTACAAATGTCCCATACACCTGCAATTAGACAAAACACAAAAGTGTGTGAAGTATTTTTGTTCTGGATAACATAAATAGATTATTGAATAGTTTGCACTAGAAATCACCTGACAAATATGCATATATGCAATATTTTTGGTCATATCCAAGGTAGTCATGTCCTCATCAACAACGATTTACATGTTTACAATATCCTGAGGAGAGACGAGTTGCTGCTGCTGTTTGTGCGTTCACTAGTTTTGCATGTGTATGGTGGTCTGAACATTGTAGATTATATCCTATTCCAACTACTTGGACTACTTTGAAAACTGCTATGCGTACTCGTTGGGTTCCACCATATTATCAACGTGAATTGCTTCAAAAATTACAGCGCTTAAGACAAGGAAAATTTTTTGTAGAAGAATATTATCAGGAATTACAAACTGGCATGATTAGATGTGGCATTGTTGAGGAGAATGAAGCTATGATTGCACGTTTTCTGGGTGGATTAAATAGAGAGATTCAGACCATTCTAGACTATAAGGAGTATACTAATATCACTCGTTTATTCCATCTTGCTTGTAAAGCTGAACGTGAAGTGCAGGATCGACAAGCATTGGGGCGAACTAACTTTTCTGCAGGCCGACCTTCATCATGGACACCGCGTGCATCTTCTACTTCAACTGCAACAGCACCTCAATTAGGTGCCTCCTCTAGTCGTGATACAAGAAAACAGGCACAACCACCATTATCTGCCAAGAGCGCACCTGCTGGGCCTGCACGGAGTTCTTCTTCTTCCATGGCATCAACAGGGCACACAAGTGATATTATTTGTCGTCGTTGTAAGGGAGGAGGTCATTATGCGAGAGAATGCAAATCTCCGCGTGTGATGATTGCTACCGCGGATGGTGGATATGAGTCCGCTAGTGACTATGATGAGGAGACTTTGGCTCTTATTACACGTGAAGAACATGGTGGAGATGATTCTGATCATGAGACGCAATACATGGCTCCTGAAGACGCTGACAGGTATGGATGTTTAGTTGCTCAACGTGTTTTGAGTGTGCAGGTCACACAAGCTGAGCAAAATCAGAGGCACAATTTGTTCCATACCAAGGGAGTTGTGAAGGAACGTTATGTGCGCGTCATCATAGACGGAGGTAGCTGCAACAACTTGGCTAGCATGGAAATAGTGGAGAAGCTTTCTCTCACCACAAGACCACATCCACATCCTTACTACATCCAATGGTTCAACAACAGCGGCAAGGTTAAGGTAACACGTACTGTTCGTGTGCATTTTAGTATTTCTACATATGCTGATTATGTTGATTGTGATGTGGTACCTATGCAAGCATGTTCCTTATTACTTGGTAGACCATGGCAATTTGATAAAAATTCTGTACACCATGGTAGAAACAATCACTATACTCTTGTTCATAAGGATAAAAATATTACTTTGCTTCCTATGACTCCTGATTCTATTTTGAAAGATGATATTAATAGAGCTAATAAAGCAAAACAAGAGAAGAATAAGAGTGAAAATCAGATTGTGGCAAAAGAATTTGAGCAACAAATGAAGCCTAATAATAAACCATCTAGTGTTGCTTCTGAAATTAAATTGAAAAGTGCATGTTTATTTGCCACCAAATCTGATATTGATGAGCTAGATTTTAGCAAATCTGTTTGCTATGCTTTTGTGTGCAAAGAGGCATTATTTTCATTCGAGGACGTGCCTTCCTCTTTGCCTCCTGCTATCACTAACATTTTGCAGGAGTTCGCTGACATCTTTCCACAAGACGTGCCACCGGGATTACCACCTATTCGAGGGATTGAGCATCAGATTGACTTAATTCCCGGTGCTTCACTACCAAACCGTGCGCCATACCGTACCAATCCAGAGGAGACGAAGGAGATTATGCGTCAAGTACAAGAGCTTCTCGACAAAGGTTATATACGCGAATCCCTTAGTCCTTGTGCTGTTCCTATTATTCTAGTGCTGAAAAAGGATGGTACATCACGTATGTGTGTTGATTGTAGAGGCATTAATAATATTACTATTCGTTATCGTCATCCTATTCCTAGGCTAGATGATATGCTTGATGAATTGAGTGGCTCTACAATATTCTCCAAAGTTGATTTGCGTAGTGGATACCATCAAATTCGTATGAAATTGGGGGATGAATGGAAAACAACATTTAAAACTAAGTTTGGATTATATGAGTGGTTAGTCATGCCTTTTGGGTTAACTAATGCGCCTAGTACTTTCATGAGACTAATGAACGAAGTTTTACGTGCTTTCATTGGACGATTTGTGGTAGTCTATTTTGATGATATACTGATTTATAGCAGATCTTTGGAAGAACATTTGGAACATTTACGTGCTGTTTTTATTGCTCTACGTGATGCATGTTTGTTTGGTAACCTTGGGAAGTGCACCTTTTGCACCAACCGAGTATCTTTTCTTGGCTATGTTGTTACTCCACAGGGAATTGAAGTTGACAAAGCCAAGATTGAAGCTATTGAGAGTTGGCCGCAGCCCAAAACGGTCACACAAGTGAGGAGTTTTCTTGGCCTCGCTGGATTCTATAGGCGTTTTGTGAGAGATTTCAGCACCATTGCTGCACCTCTCAACGAGCTTACAAAGAAGGATGTGCCTTTTGTTTGGGGTACCGCACAGGAAGAAGCCTTCACGGAATTGAAAGATAAGTTGACACATGCTCCTTTACTCCAACTTCCTGATTTTAATAAGACTTTTGAGCTTGAATGTGATGCTAGTGGAATTGGATTAGGAGGTGTGTTATTACAAGATGGCAAACCTGTTGCATACTTTTCTGAAAAATTGAGTGGGCCTAGTCTGAATTATTCTACTTATGATAAAGAATTATATGCTCTAGTTCGGACTTTAGAAACATGGCAACATTATTTGTGGCCCAAAGAATTTGTTATACATTCTGATCATGAATCTTTGAAACATATTGAAAGTCAAGCTAAACTGAATCGTAGACATGCTAAATGGGTTGAATTCATTGGGACTTTCCCTTATGTCATTAAACACAAGAAGGGTAAAGAAAATGTTATTGCTGATGCATTGTCTCGTCGCTATACTATGCTTTCACAACTTGACTTCAAAATATTTGGTTTGGAGACCATCAAAGATCAATATGTGCATGATGCTGATTTTAAAGATGTATTGCAGAATTGTAAAGAAGGAAGAACATGGAACAAGTTCGTCGTTAATGATGGATTTGTGTTCCATGCTAACAAGCTATGCATTCCAGCTAGCTCCGTTCGTCTTTTGTTGTTGCAGGAGGCGCATGGAGGAGGACTAATGGGACACTTTGGCGTGAAGAAGACGGAGGATGTACTTGCTACACATTTCTTTTGGCCAAAGATGAGACGGGATGTTGAGCGTTTTATTGCTCGCTGCACTACATGTCAAAAAGCTAAGTCACGACTCAATCCTCATGGTTTATATATGCCTTTGCCTGTACCTAGTGTTCCTTGGGAGGATATATCTATGGACTTTGTTTTAGGTTTACCTAGAACAAAGAAGGGGAGGGATAGCATATTTGTTGTCGTGGATAGATTCTCGAAAATGGCACACTTTATACCATGTCATAAAAGCGATGATGCTGTTAATGTTGCTGATTTGTTCTTTCGTGAAATTATTCGCTTGCATGGTGTGCCAAATACTATTGTTCCAGATCGTGATACTAAATTTCTTAGCCACTTTTGGAGATGTTTATGGGCTAAGTTGGGGACTAAACTGCTTTTTAGTACTACTTGTCACCCCCAAACTGATGGACAAACCGAAGTAGTCAATAGAACATTGTCTACTATGCTTAGGGCTGTTTTGAAGAATAATAAGAAAATGTGGGAGGAATGCTGGCCTCATATTGAATTTGCTTATAATCGTTCATTGCATTCTACTATTAAGATGTGCCCTTTTGAAGTTGTGTATGGTTTCCTACCTCGTGCACCTATTGATTTGTTGCCTCTTCCATCTTCGGAGAAGGTTAATTTTGATGCTAAAGAACATGCTGAATTGATTTTAAAAATGCATGAGTTAACTAAGGAAAACATTGAGCGTATGAATGCTAAATATAAACTTGCTGGAGATAAGGGTAGAAAACATGTTGTGTTTGCACCTGGAGATCTTGTTTGGTTACATTTGCGTAAGGATAGATTTCCTGATTTGCGCAAATCAAAGCTAATGCCACGTGCTGATGGTCCCTTTAAGGTGTTAGAGAAAATAAATGATAATGAATATAAACTTGAGCTGCCTGTAGATTTTGGGGTTAGTCCCACTTTTAACATTGCAGATTTGTAGCCTTATTTGGGTGAGGAAGTGGAGCTTCCGTCGAGGACGACTTCATTTCAAGAAGGGGAGGATGATGAGGACATCAATACCATTGTTACACCCACAGCCCCTACTGCTACATATACGGGACCAATTACTAGAGCTTGCGCACGCCAATTAAATTATCAGGTACTTTCGTTTCTTGGTAATGATTCTAATGTTCATGAGAATATGATGCTGCCTAAATTGGATACATTTGTTTTTCTTACAAATGAAGGGCCTAGCTTGGAGAAGGATGAACATTGGAGCAAGAACAAGCATGGAGATGATGCCATGCGCAAGGGGAACAAGAACGGAGTTACAAGTGATGATTTCAGGACTTTGAAGCCACCATAATGGGTGCATGAAGCCTTGGACGAAATATACAAGATGCCACTTCATAAATTTCGTCCCGAGGCTATTCTAGGTGCTGCATCACCTTATTATTGGGCCAGGCCCATGTAATTTCGAAATACATAAGTATAGGCTATTTTTAGAGTCCGTATGTGTGGGGAAACAAGAGATAGGGTTGATTTCGGACCCCTCCACCAAGGGCCACGAAATTCCCCCCTCTTCCTCCATATATACAGCCCTTAGGGCGCCGTTTAGACTTTGGTTTTTGTTTAGATTAAAAGTTCGCCATAGCTGCAACTTCGCGTACTTCGTTTGTGTTCAACGACCAGACAAAGGCGTCACAGAACCCCACCTTGATCAATAAAGCTTTCATCTTATATTCGCAATATCCAGATTGCAATCTTAGTTTCTTGCTTGTTCTTCGTTTGCTCGCAGGAAACAGACCCTCGTGGTCAGGTTGATCGTGCTCCGGCGTGGTCAATAACCTCTCGGAGTTGGTTTAGCGATTGCTAAGGCGCGACGTCCTCGCACGTTCGTAGTCGGATCGTCAAAGTCGACTTCCACCAAAGCGATATGCATCATCTCATTGAAAGACGGGACACCTTTGCCTCTATCACATCCTATAATAAGCATTTAGGATTGCGGGTAAGGTATCAATGACTGTAGCAACAATGACAGGCTATGCAACAGAATAGGAGTAACCGAACAGTAACATGGTACACTACTCTAATGCAAGTAGTATAGAGAAGAATAGGTGATATATGGTGATCAAGGGGGGGGGGGATTGCCTACTTGGTCTGGCAAGAAGGAGGGGTCGTCAACACCGTAGTCGAACTGGAGGTCGCCGACAGTCTCGGGGTCTACCGGAAAGAAGTAACGGAGGGGGAACACAATAAATAATAGATCAATCAAAGCAACACAAAGCATAACATGGCAATACGTGGTGCTAGGGGTGACCTAACGTAGTGGTAGGTGATACCGGCGAAGGGGGAAACATCCGGGAAAGTACCCCCGGTGTTTTGCGTTTTCGGACAAATGAACCGGAGGAGGAAAGTTGTGTGTTCGCTATGCTAGGGATGTGTGGCGGACGAACGGGCTGCGTATCTAGATTCGTCTCGTCGTTCTGAGCAACTTTCATGTACAAAGTATTTTCTTCCGAGCTACGGATTATTTTATATTAATTTTTAAAGTTTTAATTCATTTTCTAAATTATTATTACTAAATTAATTCGAGATCAGCATTACTGCATCAGCATGACATCAGCAGTCAACAGAGGTGTTGACTAGGTCAAACTGACATGTGGGTCCCAGCTGGCATACTCTGATATTCTAATTAGGGTATAACTAATCTAATTACCGTTTAATTAAACTAACTAATTAATTAGATCATTAAACATAGTTAATTAACAAAATTAATTTACTAATTAATTATTTTCATTCTTATTTATTATCATTATTATTTTTAATTCCTTTTGTTTGGTTTTTTTATATAAACGTTCTGGGGCGGGGCCCGTTTGCCATAGGCCCATAGGGGCCTATCGGGTTCGGGCGCTCGGTTGCGGATGTCACTCGAGAGGCCACTGGGCAGTGGGCGCCCATCCGGGCGGACCCGAGGCGACGGGACGGGTGTGTGTGTGCGCTGGAGCGAAGGTGAGGCGGGTGCGGGGAGCGGGGGCGTGGCCCTAAGCGGAGGCGACTGGAGACGGGCGAGCAGCGGGGCGGCGGCGAGCCACAGCGATAGAGCGGGGGGGCACCATGGTGGGGCAGAGCGGGTCGGCGACATGCTCAGCGGGAGAGATGGGGTCGAGCAGGCGTGGCCACGCGCCGGCGCGGGCGACGCGGGCGTGCAGGTGCGCGGCCGGAGCGCGGGGAAGAGGAGAAGGAGGGTGTCCTCACAAGGGGTTGCATGGCACAAGGCAGCGGGGCTTGGGGAGGAGGACGGAGACGACTACGTTGATGAGGAGGCAGTCTGGCGAGGAGGCGCTCCGGTGAGGTCCAGGCGGGGCGACGGTGGTTGGCGCCAGGCGGCGATCCAGCGGCAAGGGACGACGGGCGTCGATGGGGCGACGAGGCCTGGGGAGGCCGGCAGGGATGAGGCGAGGCGACGGGGTGGCGCAGGTGGGGGCCGGCGAGTGCCTGGCGACGGCGGAGCGCTGGGGAAGGCAGAGGGCGTTGAGGTGGTTGCCCCGATCAAGAAGGGGATCGGGGAGTGGGGAGGGAACGAGGGGAGTGGGGAATCAGGGAGGGAGAAGTGGGAGGGGTTAGGGTTTTGGTCGGGTGGACCGGGGTTAAGTGGTGGGGGTGTGGGCCGGCTCGGGCGGGCGGCACACGCCAGCTGGGCCACGAGACCCATCAGGGGGGGGGTCTGTTGTTCTTTTTTTATTCTTGTTTTCCGTTTTATTTTAGTTACATTTTATTTTAGTTTTAGTAAAAATTATCACTAACACCTAACTTGGTACTTTTAAATAAACTAATGCCACCTTAATTCTCATCCCAATTAAAATAGTTTAATGTTTTATAAAATTGAAAAGGCATTTATTTTATTATTTAACCCATGGTTTTAATTATTTTGAACACTTAAACATTTTATTAAATTTAGGTTTCTCCACCATTACTACCCATGATTTATTTAACACATTACAACATTTTAGATTTTACTTTTGAAAACTTTAACTGCTCAACTTGATCTTAAATTTGAATTTGGATCGGTTCTAAACTAACACGAGATTAGCAACAGTAATCTTGGTGACGTGGCATCATTACCAGAGGGTTACTGTAGCTTGATTACCCGGGCGTCACAATTCTCCTCCACTACAAGAAATCTCGTCCCGAGATTTAAGCGGTGGAGTAAGGGGGGAAAAGTGCTGGTAGCGAAAACCTAACGAGTCTTCTCGGTCTTGGCTGCCCTTTCGAAGAGGTTGATCCCTTCCGTTGATGTCTTCATTTCTCTGCTTCAAGTCACCATGATCAAGTCGTCATCCTTTCTTCGGGATCTCCATCGTCCTACAAACGCGACCAAGGGGAAAAACTCTGGAAGAACGCATCTCCACAAAGGTGGGCATCTGATGGTGAACTCAATGGGAAATACACGAGGTACCCCACGAGTTGTATTTCAGTGAATTCGTTGAGTGCAATATACGATGGTACCAAAGTTCCAAACGGGTAGGCAATCATTCGATGACTAGACAGAAGCTGGAATGGGGGTTTGAACAACGAGGATAACATGGTGTTTGATTCCAGGATGAATAATGGTATAGAATTTAGCTCGTGAATCACATGCGAAGCCAGGTGCAAAGGATACTTAGAATCCGGGTTGTAAAGAAGAGTCAGGTTTTGATCCAGTGGACCTGTGGGTTATGGGCCCACCATGTGGGTTGAAGGTGGGAAGGGTGGTGACATATTGCACAGCCGCGACAGGGAGGCATGTCAGTGAATAGCTTGTCAGCTATGCCGGCAACAATGTCGGTACCAAGGATGGGGAACGAAGAGAGCAATTTTCCTGCTTGTTGAACGAGGCGAACCAATTGGCAAAGTTATCACCTATGGTGGTTACCGAAATGTCATCAACAATAGTAACAGGATCTTACAAACAGAATGGTACAACAAGGTGCCTAACTAAGCATGGAATTATCTCTGCTTAGTTAAGCCAGATTTAGGAAAGGTTAAACAAAATAATGGAAAGGAAAACACGATTATCAGATTAAATAGAACAATGGAAAGGAAAATTGTGATTACACACAAATTTCAATGGTATATCCTTCCCAAGGACAAGCATAGCATGATATCCATGACCGGATATAATGTAGAAAAATCTTTAGGTAAGGTGAGAGAAATTTCATGACATGACCCATACAATGGTGTTTGGGTAATTGAGCAGGACACATTTAGCATTGGGCTTCAAATGTTCTTGTTGAAAATAGGAGTACCATAGACAAGCTTCGAGATAGAATTGACATGGTCACTGGGTAAAGATCAGACTTTGGATACACAAAGGATCCATCAGGAACAACTTATAGAATAAGTCTTTACAATTTCCTCATGGAAGAATGGCTAACATTGCTAAAAAGAAAACTATAACAATAGGCCCTCCGGGCAGGTGTGTTAGGATGACATCACCTTATTGGATTAAAGACCAATGTTATAACTCTTGGAAATATGTTCCAACCACCATATCTGACCGACATTCAGATCTGATTGGTGTTAGGATACCTCAGAGTCAGGATGCCTGAGAAGAGAAAGGTGCGACACAAATTGTCGAGATGACATTGTAAGATTCTCGGGAGATAAACTATGGGAGCGAGTTCCAAAACAATAGTTCATCATTAAGCCAAGGAGAGGATGAGGAGGTGGCTGATGGGCTCAGCGACAATTCATCGAGAATTCCAAACAGATGGATTTCCACAGTAATGTGAACAAGAAGATGACAATTGTCAATTCAAATGATATAATGTTGTATGCTCTAGGAAAACATACACCATCAATCATTAGTTGAAAGGTGTGCCCGAAATATGACCTTAGGTAGCAAGATCGATGTTAGAGTGACGATTCAGTAACCAACAATCTAAGAACGAACTATCGATCGTTAACTTCAAAGCAATAGGGTTGCTAGAAGTACATAACTCAAGCAATATCATTAGCATATTGGTATCCCGGTTAAAAACAGCACGGGGACCAAGGAAGAATGGTGATGGTGAGAAGTATCATCATACCCAGAATTTCTAAGAGGTGGAGCAATCCCCACAACATTCGCGACATAAAAGACGGTAATCCTCCAAGGTAAGGAAGAACAAATGCTAGATAGCAAGGAACTCAAGGTATAACACAAAACACGAACAAGTTTGTGTTGGAGGGAAGGCTTCAATGACAACACAATCATCGAGGGGCAAGGATGGTATTTCCCATCATGAATTTGATTGATATCCTGAAAGAGCTCAGAATGTTGATGATGATCACGACACAATTGTCGAGAGATTTCATGAAGATGTAATCAATCGGCGATGACATCAAGTCAAAGGAATGATGAAGCGAAACGTTATTTGAACCACGAGTACGACACAAACTTGAAATCAAGCCTGTTGTTCAAGGCAAAATGATATGTCGAGGAAAATCGACGTAAGCCTAGCTCATCGTCGAAAGTGGTGCTCCGAGAATAAGGACCAGGTAGAACAATTAAAATCATCACGACAATGATATAGCCAAACAGGCTAGGAATGGCGTGATCGGGTATAAACTCGTACTTAAAGAGGATTACTAAGACTTGTTGAACCGTAGTGCAGACTTGGTTCAGTTATCGGTGTATTTGGGTGTTTAATAACTCAGAGCCCGTGAAAAATTGTAATAAGTGAGAATGTAGTACTTGATGAAGAACTCATAGGAAGTTATGCAGTTCCAAGATAATCTCGAGATACCAGGGGGTAATACTCGAAGACAGATCAAAGTAGAGGTTGGACTAGGGTATTGCTCTACAGAAGACAAGTGCTTAAACTTGCACGAGAAATGGTATTTAAAGGAGAACATGGTCGGAACCACGATGGCAAAAAGGCCAGATCCCAGATATAAGATGAACTTATACCCAAGGAATAATTAATTTAAAAGAAGCTTTAATGATAAGATCTACATCGTGCCCATGGGCATGAACACAAAGTTCAAGGTCGACTCCCACTTCTCTAATGCATAACCTTTCATTCACTTCTCGCCTTCAACGAAGTTGTAGAGTTGAAGTTTTATCAGACATAACAATAGTAGAGTATGACCGAGTAGTTTCCGGGTTCACACAGATTAGAAAAGGCATAGGTTCAACCCATCAGGGCCTCTTAGGAACATATACCACAAACTTCAGGAGTAATTTATACCAGCTCGAAAGTAGAGCATGGTTGAGAAAGCAGAGGATACAATTTACCAAAGGCATTATGTATCCGAGGGAAGGCTCACAAGGTTATTGAATATGAAGGACGATGTTGGATAAAATCCAACAAAGGATCTGCCGGTCCATAACGGAGCTGATGTGAGCATCGGCACACAACCAGAGGAAGTAACAATGCAAAGGCATTGGATTATAGAAACAACTGACTAATTCAGAGCTCAAATGCAAAGGAATTCTGATTTCAAATCAAGGGCTTAGAAGCAAAAGCTCTGATTAAGGATGGGTAAGTTGAGTAGACTTAGGGATACAATCGACGGTAATTTGATTGGTCGAGAACCATCTCCTGTTCAAAATGACATCTGAGCCAGAAGGATGAATTCTAGGATCTGATTAAGGATTGCGAACATTCGCACATATTGAATCAAGGAACCCAAGATGATAAAGGCAAAGAACGTCAATGGATATTTCTAGGCATTTGGAATTATCCATAATGCAGGCAGACAAGAATTTCAAGAGCCATAGGCTGCACAAGATTCTCGAAAGATCAGACAGTATTTTGAAGAATTTTATAAAACACCAGAATCAACTGGGTATGCGCGGATACTCGGTAAGTGTGAGGAATTATTCAAACATGTATTCATGAGGAAAAGGAGCTATAAGGTAGCAGACACAAAGGATTCTCGGAATATCTGAAGTATTTCAGGGTATCTTGTAATAACAAGAACGATTGGAAGTGAAGCTATGGACGACAAGTGTATGTAGTTTTCCATAGGGATTTATCGGTGGTATGGAATTGCAACGGTGAAGGGCACAAGGGTCTTGAGGAAACATCAGAGAGTATCTTCAAAATTTTCTGGTGTAGCAGGCGATCATCTGGTCTGAAGGGGCTCTCCGGGAGAAAGTAGTTACGAGAACCTAGAGTTAGATTTAGTAAAATCATTTGACCCGAATAGAAGAGAGATCATAGTACCAGAGTATAGACGAGGAGCAAAAGATCCTAATACCACCCAATGGCGATGTGGGCCCGTAAGCCACACAGCCATGTTAGTAAAAAAATTCAGTGACTAGACTGAACTTCGGCCAAGAAGTTGGAAGGGGGATTCCTACACGCAGTCGGCTCTGATACCAACTTGTGGCGCCCCCGATTCAATCGTACACTAATCATACACGCAAACGTGTACGATCAAGATCAGGGACTCACGGGAAGATACCACAACACAACTCTACAAATAAAATAAGTCATACAAGCATCGTATTACAAGCCAGGGGCCTCGAGGGCTCGAATACAAGTGCTCGATCATAGACGAGTCAGCGGAAGCAACAATATCTGAGTACAGACATAAGTTAAACAAGATTGCCTTAAGAAGGCTAGCACAACTGGGATACAGATCGAAAGAGGCGCAGGCCTCCTGCCTGGGATCCTCCTAAACTACTCCTGGTCGTCGACGGTGGCATCTGGCTCCTGGGCTCCAGCATCTGGTTGCGACAACCAGGAAGAAAGGAAAGGGGGGAAAAGGGGAAGAAAAGCAACCGTGAGTACTCATCCAAAGTACTCGCAAGCAAGGATCTACACTACATATGCAGGGGTTTATGTGTAAAGAGGCAATATCGATGGACTAAACTGCAGAATGCTAGAATAAGGGGGGGGGGGATAGCTAGTCCTATCGAAGACTATGCTTCTGGCAGCCTCCGTCTTGCAGCATGTAGAAGAGAGTAGATTGAAGTCCTCCAAGTAGCATCGCATAGCATAATCCTACCCGGCGATCCTCCCCTCGTCGCCCTGTGGAAAAGCGATCACCGGGTTGTCTGTGGAACTTGTCTGGGTGTGTTTTATTAAGTATCCGGTTCTAGTTGTCATAAGGTCAAGGTACAACTCCGGGTCGTTCTTTTACCGAGGGACACGGCTATTCGAATAGATAAACTTCCCTGCAGGGGTGCACCACATAACCCAACACGCTCGATCCCCTTTGGCCGGACAAACTTTCCTGGGTCATGCCCGGCCTTGGAAGATCAACACGTCGCAGCCCCACCTAGGCCTAACAGAGAGGTCAGCACGCCGATCTAACTCCTATGGCGCAGGGGTCTGGGCCCATCGCCCATTGCACACCTGCACATTGCGAGGGCGGCCGGAAGCAGACCTAGCCTCCATAATACAAGAGCAGGCGTTCTAGTCCAATCCAGCGCGCGCCGCTCACTCGCTGACGTCTAGAAGGCTTCGGCTGATACCACGACGTCGAGTGCTCATATCTTTCCCGCGTAGTTGGTTTGTGCGTATAGGCCAGTGGCCAGACTCAGATCAAATACCAAGATCTCGTTAAGTCTGTTATTATGAAGCAACCGCGAATGCCGACCAGGGCCAGGCTGATGAGGACATCAATACCATTGTTACACCCACAGCCCCTACTGCTACATATACGGGACCAATTACTAGAGCTCGCGCACGCCAATTAAATTATCAGGTACTTTCATTTCTTGGTAATGATTCTAATGTTCATGAGAATATGATGCTGCCTAAATTGGATACATTTGTTTTGCTTACAAATGAAGGACCTAGCTTGGAGAAGGATGAACATTGGAGCAAGAACAAGCATGGAGATGATGCCATGCGCAAGGGGAACAAGAACGGAGTTACAAGTGATGATTTCAGGACTTTGAAGCCACCATAATGGGTGCATGAAGCCTTGGACGAAATATACAAGATGCCACTTCATAAATTTCGTCCCGAGGCTATTATAGGTATTGCGTCACCTTTTTATTGGGCCAGGCCCATGTAATTTCGAAATACATAAGTATAGGCTATTTTTAGAGTCCGTATGTGTGGGGAAACAAGAGATAGGGTTGATTTCGGACCCCTCCACCAAGGGCCACGAAATTCCCCCCCTCTTCCTCCATATATACAGCCCTTAGGGCGCCGTTTAGACTTTTGGTTTTGTTTAGATTAAAAGTTCGCCATAGCTGCAACTTCGCGTACTTCGTTTGTGTTCAACGACCAGACAAAGGCGTCACAGAACCCCACCTTGATCAATAAAGCTTTCATCTTATATTCGCAATATCCAGATTGCAATCTTAGTTTCTTGATTGTTCTTCGTTTGCTCGCAGGAAACAGACCCTCGTGGTCAGGTTGATCGTGCTCCGGCGTGGTCAATAACCTCTCGGAGTTGGTTTAGCGATTGCTAAGGCGCGACGTCCTCGCACGTTCGTAGTCGGATCGTCAAAGTCAACTTCCACCAAAGCGATATCCATCATCTCATCGAAAGACGGGACACCTTTGCCTCTATCAAGTGGTATCAGATTTCCAGGTTGCTCGGTGAGATTTTACAGTTTTTCGTAGTTTAGATCGAGTCTATTCTTCATACCTACAGTCCACGAAAAAGCCAAAAAAATAGGGTTAGTTCATCCCATCCGAACCAATCTGAGCCTTTGCATAATCTTTTCTGTATTTGCTTTGTTGAATTTGCGGTTGCATCGTCGTGTCCAATTGCTGGTCTTAGAGTCTAGTCTTTTAGAGTTTCGAGTTCTGGTCATAAGTTGTCACGCCGCCGCCGCACCATCATCATCGCCCATCTACCACTTTTGCTTATCCGCCACCGCTCTGAATCCATATCCATATACCACTACCAATCCGTATCCATATACCACCACCAATCTGTATCCATATACCACCACCGCTGCCATATACCACAACCATATATCCACCACCAATCCGAGTTTTTCTCATATTAGGTTTGTTCTTGAGATCAATCTAAATTCCGATTCGTGTTTCCTTGCCTGCGTAGGTCTCGGAAAAAAAGAGTCTGGAGACCCCCGGGCAGTTTTTAGGCCAAAATTTTCACGGGCAATTTTTTTTCCCTATCCTATTTTTAGGCTTTTCTGAGTCTTTTGAGCCACGTGCCATCATAGTGATTTTTTGGTCGCACTTTTTCGTCGTCGCTGCCCTAATTTCCGAAAAAAAAGTGAATTTTTTTTTTCGTGCCCATCCTATCAGTTTGACGAGGGAAGAGTTTTGAGACACTCGCCATTATAGTGATTTTTCGCAAAAAAAAAGGAGCGCAAAAAAAAAGGAGCGCAAAAAAAAAGAGCGAAAAAAAAGAGTTCCAGAGTGTGCTTTTCCCTTGTTTACGTGCCGCGCCGTGATTTTGTTGGTGTTCTAGGCTCGCGTCTCTAGCACAGTCTAGCCTAGGACCAGCACAGTACCGTTGTTGAGCGTTTATTCAACTTTGCATCTCTGAATTGATTATTGCTGACCCTTTTTGCTACCATATTATAAGCCTTCCCAGCTCCACATACATCTACGTCGTGCGTTTGACTCTCCCTGGTAATCGCTCTATCCAAGCTTTGAGAGTTTTTGACTACAAAGGTTGCCGATCACCGCCTGCTGCTGGGTAAGAACTGGTACGAATTTGAGATTTGCTTGACGGATTTGTGACACCCACCACCACCTCTTGTTAGTAGTCTGTAGGATCATATTCTTGTGTGTTTCTATTGCTGCTAACCATGCCAGGATCACAAGCCGACGAGACTGACTGGGAGAACATGACGAATAAGGATTTGCATGATAAATTTCAGCAAATGATGAGTGGACAGGTGCAAGATGTGCTAAATAGATTTGAAGAGGCCATGGAGAAGATAGATGGCATGGAGAAGACGTTCGAAACAAAGCTCGATAACAAGTTTAATGAATTGCTCGCGCGTTTTCCACCACCACCACCCGCTGCACCTAACGCACCTCTCCAACAACAACAACAACAACAACAACGCATCCTTTCGAATCAGTATGGACGAGCGAAGCGTGTTCCTATTGAGGATGGCCAAACTTCTGGTGCTGCTGTTCATGTTGTTGATGCTTCTTTGGCCCCTGCTACTGCTGCTGCTGGTACCCAGGAGGATGATGAGTATGCGGGCGATTATGAGGATGAGGTTGATCAAAATCAGCACTACGTGCAGCCACCAGCACCACCACCACCAGGTCGACCTCAGGTATATATTCGTAATGGTAGGCCTGCACCACCACCTCAGGTACGAGATGATGTCCATATTCCTAAACTGAAATTGAATATTCCACCATTTGAGGGTAGATATGTTCCTGATATATATCTTACTTGGGAGTTAGAAACTGAACAACGTTTTACATGTTTACAATATCCCGAGGAGAGACGGGTTGCTGCTGCTGTTTGTGCTTTCACTAGTATTGCATGTGTATGGTGGTCTGAACATTGTAGATTATATCCTATTCCCGCTACTTGGGCTGCTTTGAAGACTGCTATGCGTACTCGTTGGGTTCCACCATATTATCAACGTGAATTGCTTCAAAAATTACAGCGCTTAAGACAGTAAAGCAAATATCAATGTCTTACAAGTTCTTACCATGCAGCAGGCGGTGATCGGCAACTAGCGGTGTCAAGTAACTCCGAATATTGAGTAAAGCGATTGCCAGGGGAGCGTACGTATACACGGTGTAGAAATATGTGGAGCTGGGTTGGCTATATATGGTAGCAAAAGATTAGCAATAATCAATTCAAAGATGCAAATGTTGAATAAACGCTCAACGACGGTACTGTGCTGGTCCTAGGCTAGACCGGACTAGAGACGCGAGCCTAGAACACTAATGAGGTCACGGCGTAGCACAACTAGCATCAATGAAGGATACTAAGTAGCTCTTGACAGCAAGATATAAGTGAAGATCACAACGGCAGTGAAGATAATGATGAAAAACAACTGCCAAGCAGGATATACAACAACTTTGTCTCCAACTTTCCTCTGAAAAAGTTTGTGCCGATTTTTTTGATTTTTTTTCTCCTTTTTTTCTCTGACTTTTTTCTCTTTTTTTTCTCGTTTTTTTTCTCTTTTTTTCTCCCTCTTTCCAAAACAAACTAGATAAGACGCAGATTGGATCAAGCGAAGATGTGAACGATCTCAACTATTATTATGACAATGAATGGTGGGTAGCACGTGGTGGAAATTGATGGATGGGTGGTGGACAGCGGAAGAGATAATGATGCAGCGGCGGCGTGACTAATGTGAACAGAACTCGAAACTCTAAAGGAACTAGACACTAAGACCAACAACTGACACGACGATGCAAGCGATAATTCAACTATGCAAGCAATGAATAGAAAATTGCAAAGGCTCAGACTGGCTTGGATAAAGGATGAACAGATCTAACTTTTTTTGTGGATTTATCATGGACTGTAGGTATGAATGACAGATGCGATCTAAACTATGAAAAACTGTAAAATCTCACCGAGCAACCTGAAAACTGATACCACTTGATAGAGGCGGGGTTGTCCCGATCTTTCGATGAGATGATAACTATCGATTTGGTGAAGATGACTTTGACGATCCGACTACAAACGTGCACGACGTTGCGCCTTAGCAATCGCTAAACCAACTCTGAGAGGTTATTGACCACGCCGGAGCACAATCAACCTGACCACGAAGGTCTATTCCTGCAAGCAATCGAAGAACAAGCAAGAATATGATAAAAGCAATCTGAATATTGCGAGTATATATGAAGTATTGATAAAAGTGGGGATCCATAAGCGGTCTTGGTCTGGTCGTTGGACACAAACGAAGTACACGAAGTTGCAATGGCTAACTTTTAACTAAACAAATCCCAAGGAAAAGCTACTAGATGGATCTACTTATATAGGAGCAAGGGGTGGCGGCCAAGGAGGTGGGAGGACGTCCCAAGACAGCCTAAAACTAAATCTAGGTCGTACAAGGCCAATGGGCCCAAGTGGAGGTGATGTAACACCTTTGGACTTGTAGTTTGACTCGGATTCTGCTGCAGCATCAGATTGTTTCGTCCACAACTCAACGCTCCGGACGAATTTGAAGGTGATTCCAATTGGGTTGGAAAGCGCACGAAATCTAGTTTCCAACAAAAAAAGAATCACCCAATTCGGAGTCCGTATGAAAAACTTGTGTGCGTTTTGAGTCAGGTATGTCTGTGCAGTCCGAATCTGAATCCAGAACGTGAGAGACTTGGACTCTATCTTCTCTTGGGCCAAAAGTGACGTGAGAGAACTTTTTGGACAGCAAATGAACATCTCTTTCTTCCTTATCTTCATATGTGGATTGTACAAATGTCCCATACACCTGCAATTAGACAAAACACAAAAGTGTGTGAAGTATTTTTGTTCTGGATAACATAAATAGATTATTGAATAGTTTGCACTAGGAATCACCTGACAAATATGCATATATGCAATATTTTTGGTCATATCCAAGGTAGTCATGTCCTCATCATGGGTGCGGGGAGCTGGGGCGTGGCCTTGAGCGGAGGCGACTAGAGACGGGCGAGCAGCGGGGCCGGCGGTGAGCCGCAACGGTAGAGCGGGGGGGGGCATGGTGGGGTAGAGCGGGTCGGCGGCATGCTCAGCGGGAGAGACGGGGTCGAGCAGGCGTGGCCACGCGTCGTCACGGACGACGCGGGCGTGCAGGTGCGCGGCCGGAGCGCGGGGAAGAGGAGAAAGAGGGGGTCCTCACAAGGGGTTGCAGGGCACAAGGCAGCGGGGCTTGGGGAGGAGGACGGAGACGACTGTGTTGATGAGGAGGCAGTCCATCGAGGAGGGGCTCCGATGAGGTCGAGGCGGGGTGGCGGTGGTTGGCGCCGGGCGGCGATCCAGCGGCAAGGGACGACAGGCGTCGATGGAGCGACGAGGCCTGGGGAGGCCGGCGGGGATGAGGCGAGGCGATGGGACGGCGCAGGTTGGGGCCGGCAAGCGCCTAGCGACGGCGGAGCGCCGGGGAAGGCAGAGGGCGCTGAGGTGGTTTCCCCGATCTAGAAGGGGATTGGGGAGTGGGGAGGGAGCGAGGGGAGTGGGGAATCGGGGAGGGAGAAGTGGGAGGGGTTAGGGTTTCGGTCGGGTGGACCGGGGTTAAGTGGTGGGGTTGTGGGCCGGCTCAGTCGGGCGGCACAGGCCAGCTGGGCCACGAGGCCCAGCCATGGGGGGGGTCTATTGTTCTTTTTTTATTCTTCTTTTCTGTTTTATTTTAGTTACATTTTATTTTAGTTTTAGTAAAAATTATCAATAACACCTAACTTGGTACTTTTAAATAAACTACTGCCACATTAATTCTCATCCCAATTAAAATAGTTTAATATTTTATAAAATTGAAAAGGCATTTATTTTATTATTTAACCCACGGTTTTAATTATTTTGAACACTTAAACATTTTATTAAATTTAGGTTTCTCCACCATTACTACCCATGATTTATTTAACACATTACAACATTTTAGATTTCACTTTTTAAAACTTTAACTGTTCAACTTGATCTTCAGTTTAAATTTGGATCGGTTCTAAACTAACACGAGATTAGCAACAGTAATGTTGGTGACGTGGCATCATTACCAGAGGGTTACTGTAGCTTGATTACCCATGCATCACAATGGATCACGATGCCGAAGAAGAACAGGAACCACCGCCCATAGGGCGCTGGACAGCCACCTCATCATACGACATATATATGGTGGACACACCCAAAGAAAACAATGGCGAGGACCAAAAGGATGCAACGGAGGTTGATCCTCTTGAGAAGCAACCTAAGCGTCGACGTTAGCGGCGCCGCTCTAAACCCCGCTGAGGGAGTCCTAGACTAGGGGGTGTCCGAACAACCGGACTATCATCGTCGGCCGGACTCCAAGACTATGAAGATACAAGATTGAAGACTCCGTCCCGTGTCCGGATGGGACTTTCCTTGGCGTGGAAGGCAAGCTTGGCAATACGGATATGTAGATCTCCTACCATTGTAACCGACTCTGTGTAACCCTAGCCCTCCCCGATGTCTATATAAACCGGAGGGTTTTAGTCCGTAGGACAAACAACCATTACAACAATCATACCATAGGCTAGCTTCTAGGGTTTAGCCTCCTTGATCTCGTGGTAGATCCACTCTTGTACTACCTGATGAGGACATCAATACCATTGTTACACCCACAGCCCCTACTGCTACATATACTGGACCAATTACTAGAGCTCGCGCACGCCAATTAAATTATCAGGTACTTTCGTTTCTTGGTAATGATTCTAATGTTCATGAGAATATGATGCTGCCTAAATTGGATACATTTGTTTTGCTTACAAATGAAGGGCCTAGCTTGGAGAAGGATGGACATTGGAGCAAGAGCAAGCATGGAGATGATGCCATGCGCAAGGGGAACCAGAACGGAGTTACAAGTGATGATTTCAGGACTTTGAAGCCACCATAAGAGTGCATGAAGCCTTGGACGAAATATACAAGATGCCACTTCATAAATTTCGTCCAGAGGCTATTATAGGTGCTGCGTCGCCTTTTTATTGGGCCAGGCCCATGTAATTTCGAAATACATAAGTATAGGCTATTTTTAGAGTCCGTATGTGTGGGGAAACAAGAGATAGGGTTGATTTCGGACCCCTCCACCAAGGGCCACGAAATTCCCCCCCTCTCTTCCTCCATATATACAGCCCTTAGGGCACCGTTTAGACTTTGGGTTTTGTTTAGATTAAAAGTTCGCCATAGCTGCAACTTCGCGTACTTCGTTTGTGTTCAACGACCAGACAAAGGCGTCACAGAACCCCACCTTGATCAATAAAGCTTTCATCTTATATTCGCAATATCCAAATTGCAATCTCAGTTTCTTGCTTGTTCTTCGTTTGCTCGCAGGAAACAGACCCTCGTGGTCAGGTTGATCGTGCTCCGGCGTGGTCAATAACCTCTCGGAGTTGGTTTAGCGATTGCTAAGGCGCGACGTCCTCGCACGTTCGTAGTCGGATCGTCAAAGTCGACTTCCACCCAAGCGATTTCCATCATCTCATCGAAAGACGGGACACCTTAGCCTATATCAAGTGGTATCAGATTTCCAGGTTGCTCGGTGAGATTTTCCAGTTTTTCGTAGTTTAGATCGAGTCTGTTCTTCATACCTATAGTCCACGAAAAAGCCACAAAAAAAAATTAGGGTTAGTTCATCATATCCGAACCAATCTGAGCCTTTGCATAATCTTTTTAGGGTTTTGCTTTGTTGAATTTACGGTTGCATCGTCGGTCTAGTTGCTGGTCTTAGAGTCTAGTCTTTTAGAGTTTCGAGTTCTGGTCATAAGTTGTCACGCCGCCGCTGCACCATCAGCATCGCCCCTGCCATCTACCACCACCACTCCGAATCCGTATCCATATACCACCACCAATCCGTGTCCATATACCACCACCGATCCATATCCATATACTACCACCGCTACCACCACCGCTGCCATATACCACAACCATATATCCACCACCAATCCGAGTTCCTTGTTTATTAGGTTTGTTTTCGGGATCCATCTAGTTTCCGATTCGTGTTTCCTTGCCGGAGTAGGTTTCGGAAAAAAAAAAAAAAAAAGAGAGTCTGGAAACCACGCTCCGTTTAGGCCCAAAATTTTTCGAAAACGCATTTTTCGAAAAATTTTCTGGCTATCCTATTTTTAGGTGTTTCTGAGTGTTTTGAGACAGGTGCCATTATAGGAAGTTTTTTTTGACCCGTTTCCAGTTTTTGGGTCCGGGCAGTCGAAAAAACGAAAAAAAAATTTGGTCGAAAAAATTTCGTGCCCATCCTGTCAGTTTGACCTCGGAAGAGTTTTGAGACACTCGCCATTATAGTGATTTTTCGCAAAAAAAAAAAAAAAAAAGAGCAGCGCAAAAAAAAATAGAGCGCAAAAAAAAAAAAAAAAAAAAAAAGAGCGAAAAAAAAAATCCAGAGTGTGCTTTTCCCTTGTTTACGTGCAGCGCCGTGATTTTGTTAGTGTTCTAGGCTCGCGTCTCTAGCACGGTCTAGCCTAGGACCAGCACAGTACCGTCGTTGAGCGTTTATTCAACTTTGCATCTCTGAATTGATTATTGCTGATCCTTTTTGCTACCATATTATAAGCCTTCCCAGCTCCACATACATCTACGTCGTGCGTTTGACTCTCCCTGGTACTCGCTCTATCCAAGCTTTGAGAGTTTTTGACTACAACGGTTGCCGATCACCGCCTGCTGCTGGGTAAGAACCGGTAAGAATTTGAGTTTTGCTTGACGGATTTGTGACACCCACCACCACCACTTGTTCGTAGTCTGTAGGATCATATTCTTGTGTGTTTCTATTGCTGCTAACCATGCCAGGATCACAAGCCGACGTGACTGACTGGGAGAATTTATCGAACAAGGAGCTTCATGATAAGTTTCAGCAAATGATGAGTGGACAGGTGCAAGATGTGCTAAACAGATTTGAAGAGGCCATGGAGAAGATAGATGGCATGGAGAAGACGTTCGAAACAAAGCTCGATAACAAATTTAATGAATTGCTCGCGCGTCTTCCACCACCACCACCCGCTGCACCTAACGTACCTCTCCAACAACAACAACAACAACAACAACGCATCCTTTCGAATCAGTATGGACGCGCGAGGCGTGTTCCTATTGAGGATGGCCAAACTTCTGGTGCTGCTGTTCATGTTGTTGATGCATCTTTCGCCCCTGCTACTGCTGCTGGTGGTACCCAGGAGGATGTTGAGTATGCGGGCGATTATGAGGATGAGGTTGATCAAAATCAGCACTACGTGCAGCCACCAGCACCATCACCACCAGGTCGACCTCAGGTATATATTCGTAATGGTAGGCCTGCACCACCACCTCAGGTACGAGATGATGTCCATATTCCTAAACTGAAATTGAATATTCCACCATTTGAGGGTAGATATGTTCCTGATATATATCTTACTTGGGAGTTAGAAACTGAACAACGTTTTACATGTTTACAATATCCCGAGGAGAGACGGGTTGCTGCTGCTGTTTGTGCTTTCACTAGTTTTGCATGTGTATGGTGGTCTGAACATTGTAGATTATATCCTATTCCCGCTACTTGGGCTGCTTTGAAAACTGCTATGCGTACTCGTTGGGTTCCACCATATTATCAACGTGAATTGCTTCAAAAATTACAGCGCTTAAGACAAGGAAAAAATTCTGTAGAAGAATATTATCAGGAATTACAAACTGGCATGATTAGATGTGGTATTGTTGAGGAGAATGAAGCTATGCTTGCACGTTTTCTGGGTGGATTAAATAGAGAGATTCAGACCATTCTAGATTATAAGGAGTATACTAATATCACTCGTTTATTCCATCTTGCTTGTAAAGCTGAACGTGAAGTGCAGGATCGACAGGCATTGGCGCGGACTAACTTTTCTGCAGGTCGACCTTCATCATGGACACCGCGTGCATCATCTACTTCCACACGTTCTTGATAGAGGCTAAGGTGTCCCGTCTTTCGATGAGATGATGGAAATCGCTTTGGTGGAAGTCGACTTTGACGATCCGACTACGAACGTGCGAGGACGTCGCGCCTTAGCAATTGCTCCGGCGTGCTCCGGCGTGGTCAATAACCTCTCGGAGTTGGTTTAGCGATTGCTAAGGCGCGACGTCCTCGCACGTTCGTAGTCGGATCGTCAAAGTCGACTTCCACCCAAGCGATTTCCATCATCTCATCGAAAGACGGGACACCTTAGCCTCTATCAAGAACGTGTGGAAGTAGATGATGCACGCGGTGTCCATGATGAAGGTCGACCTGCAGAAAAGTTAGTCCGCGCCAATGCCTGTCGATCCTGCACTTCACGTTCAGCTTTACAAGCAAGATGGAATAAACGAGTGATATTAGTATACTCCTTATAATCTAGAATGGTCTGAATCTCTCTATTTAATCCACCCAGAAAACGTGCAAGCATAGCTTCATTCTCCTCAACAATACCACATCTAATCATGCCAGTTTGTAATTCCTGATAATATTCTTCTACAGAATTTTTTCCTTGTCTTAAGCGCTGTAATTTTTGAAGCAATTCACGTTGATAATATGGTGGAACCCAACGAGTACGCATAGCAGTTTTCAAAGCAGCCCAAGTAGCGGGAATAGGATATAATCTACAATGTTCAGACCACCATACACATGCAAAACTAGTGAAAGCACAAACAGCAGCAGCAACCCGTCTCTCCTCGGGATATTGTAAACATGTAAAACGTTGTTCAGTTTCTAACTCCCAAGTAAGATATATATCAGGAACATATCTACCCTCAAATGGTGGAATATTCAATTTCAGTTTAGGAATATGGACATCATCTCGTACCTGAGGTGGTGGTGCAGGCCTACCATTACGAATATATACCTGAGGTCGACCTGGTGGTGGTGGTGCTGGTGGCTGCACGTAGTGCTGATTTTGATCAACCTCATCCTCATAATCGCCCGCATACTCAACATCCTCCTGGGTACCACCAGCAGCAGTAGCAGGGGCGAAAGATGCATCAACAACATGAACAGCAGCACCAGAAGTTTGGCCATCCTCAATAGGAACACGCCTCGCGCGTCCATACTGATTCGAAAGGATGCGTTGTTGTTGTTGTTGTTGTTGTTGGAGAGGTACGTTAGGTGCAGCGGGTGGTGGTGGTGGAAGACGCGCGAGCAATTCATTAAATTTGTTATCGAGCTTTGTTTCGAACGTCTTCTCCATGCCATCTATCTTCTCCATGGCCTCTTCAAATCTGTTTAGCACATCTTGCACCTGTCCACTCATCATTTGCTGAAACTTATCATGAAGCTCCTTGTTCGATAAATTCTCCCAGTCAGTCACGTCGGCTTGTGATCCTGGCATGGTTAGCAGCAATAGAAACACACAAGAATATGATCCTACAGACTACGAACAAGTGGTGGTGGTGGGTGTCACAAATCCGTCAAGCAAAACTCAAATTCTTACCGGTTCTTACCCAGCAGCAGGCGGTGATCGGCAACCGTTGTAGTCAAAAACTCTCAAAGCTTGGATAGAGCGAGTACCAGGGAGAGTCAAACGCACGACGTAGATGTATGTGGAGCTGGGAAGGCTTATAATATGGTAGCAAAAAGGATCAGCAATAATCAATTCAGAGATGCAAAGTTGAATAAACGCTCAACGACGGTACTGTGCTGGTCCTAGGCTAGACCGTGCTAGAGACGCGAGCCTAGAACACTAACAAAATCACGGCGCTGCACGTAAACAAGGGAAAAGCACACTCTGGATTTTTTTTTTTTTTGCGCTCTTTTTTTTTTTTTTTTTTTTTGCGCTCTTTTTTTTTTTTTTTTTTTTTTTTGCGAAAAATCACTATAATGGCGAGTGTCTCAAAACTCTTCCGAGGTCAAACTGACAGGATGGGCACGAAATTTTTTCGACCAAATTTTTTTTTCGTTTTTTCGACTGCCCGGACCCAAAAACTGGAAACGGGTCAAAAAAAACTTCCTATAATGGCACCTGTCTCAAAACACTCAGAAACACCTAAAAATAGGATAGCCAGAAAATTTTTCGAAAAATGCGTTTTCGAAAAATTTTGGGCCTAAACGGAGCGTGGTTTCCAGACTCTTTTTTTTTTTTTTTTTTTCCGAAACCTACTCCGGCAAGGAAACACGAATCGGAAACTAGATGGATCCCGAAAACAAACCTAATAAACAAGGAACTCGGATTGGTGGTGGATATATGGTTGTGGTATATGGCAGCGGTGGTGGTAGCGGTGGTAGTATATGGATATGGATCGGTGGTGGTATATGGACACGGATTGGTGGTGGTATATGGATACGGATTCGGAGTGGTGGTGGTAGATGGCAGGGGCGATGCTGATGGTGCAGCGGCGGCGTGACAACTTATGACCAGAACTCGAAACTCTAAAAGACTAGACTCTAAGACCAGCAACTAGACCGACGATGCAACCGTAAATTCAACAAAGCAAAACCCTAAAAAGATTATGCAAAGGCTCAGATTGGTTCGGATATGATGAACTAACCCTAAATTTTTTTTTTGTGGCTTTTTCGTGGACTATAGGTATGAAGAACAGACTCGATCTAAACTACGAAAAACTGGAAAATCTCACCGAGCAACCTGGAACTCTGATACCACTTGATAGAGGCTAAGGTGTCCCGTCTTTCGATGAGATGATGGAAATCGCTTTGGTGGAAGTCGACTTTGACGATCCGACTACGAACGTGCGAGGACGTCGCGCCTTAGCAATCGCTAAACCAACTCCGAGAGGTTATTGACCACGCCGGAGCACGATCAACCTGACCACGAGGGTCTGTTTCCTGCGAGCAAACGAAGAACAAGCAAGAAACTGAGATTGCAATCTGGATATTGCGAATATAAGATGAAAGCTTTATTGATCAAGGTGGGGTTCTGTGACGCCTTTGTCTGGTCGTTGAACACAAACGAAGTACGCGAAGTTGCAGCTATGGCGAACTTTTAATCTAAACAAAACCCAAAGTCTAAACGGTGCCCTAAGGGCTGTATATATGGAGGAAGAGAGGGGGAATTTCGTGGCCCTTGGTGGAGGGGTCCGAAATCAACCCTATCTCTTGTTTTCCCACACATACGGACTCTAAAAATAGCCTATACTTATGTATTTCGAAATTGCATGGGCCTGGCCCAATAAAAAGGTGACGCAGCACCTATAATAGCCTCTGGACGAAATTTATGAAGTGGCATCTTGTATATTTCGTCCAAGGCTTCATGCACTCTTATGGTGGCTTCAAAGTCCTGAAATCATCACTTGTAACTCCGTTCTGGTTCCCCTTGTTTATGGCATCTTCTCCATGCTTGCTCTTGCTCCAATGTCCATCCTTCTCCAAGCTAGGCCCTTCATTTGTAAGCAAAACAAATGTATCCAATTTAGGCAGCATCATATTCTCATGAACATTAGAATCATTACCAAGAAACGAAAGTACCTGATAATTTAATTGGCGTGCGCGAGCTCTAGTAATTGGTCCAGTATATGTAGCAGTAGGGGCTGTGGGTGTAACAATGGTATTGATGTCCTCATCAGTTCTGCTACACCGGCGCCTCCGTCGGCTGCCACCTCCAACCGTGATACAATAAAGCAGGCACAATCACCACTATCTGCCAAGAGCACATCTTCTGGGCCTGCAAAGAGCTCTTCTTCATCCATGGCATCAACAGGGCAAACACATGATATTATTTGTCGCCGTTGCAAGGGTGGAGGTCATTATGCGAGAGAATGCCCCTCTAAGCGTGTGATGATTGTTACTGAGGATGGTGGGTATGAGTCCGCTAGTGACTATGATGAGGAGACTTTGGCTCTTATTACACGTGACGAACACGGTGGAGAAGATTCTGATCATGAGACGCAATACATGGCTCCTGAAGATGCTGACAGGTATGAATGTTTAGTTGCTCAACGTGTTTTGAGTGTGCAGGTTACACAAGCTGAGCAAAATCAGAGGCATAATTTGTTCCATACAAAGGGAGTTGTGAAGGAACGTTCTGTTCGCGTGATCATAGATGGAGGGAGTTGCAACAACTTGGCTAGCATGGAGATGGTGGAGAAGCTATCTCTCACCACAAGACCACATCCACATCCTTACTACATCCAATGGTTCAACAACAGCGGCAAGGTTAAGGTAACACGTACTGTTCGTGTGCATTTTAGTATCTCTACATATGCTGATTATGTTGATTGTGATGTGGTACCTATGCAAGCATGTTCCTTATTACTTGGTAGACCATGGCAATTTGATAAAAATTCTATTCACCATGGTAGAAACAATCAGTATACTCTTGTTCATAAGGATAAAAATATTACTTTGCTTCCTATGACTCCTGATTCCATTTTGAAAGATGATCTTAATAGGGCTAATAAAGCAAAACAGGAGAAAACTAAGAGTGAAAATCAGATTGTGGCAAAAGAATTTGAGCAACAAATGCAGCCTAATAATAATAAACAATCTAGTGTTGCTTCTGAAATTAAATTGAAAAGTGCATGTTTACTTGCCACCAAATCTGATATTGATGATCTAGATTTTAGCAAATCTGTTTGCTATGCTTTTGTGTGCAAAGAGGCATTATTTTCATTCGAGGACGTGCCTTCCTCTTTGCCTCCTGCTGTCACTAACATTTTGCAGGAGTTCGCTGACGTCTTTCCACAAGACGTGCCACCGGGATTACCACCTATTCGCGGGATTGAGCATCAAATTGACTTAATTCCTGGTGCATCATTACCCAACCGTGCACCATACCGTACCAATCCAGAGGAGACGAAGGAGATTATGCGTCAAGTACAAGAACTGCTCGACAAAGGTTATATACGCGAATCCCTTAGTCCTTGTGCTGTTCCTATCATTTTAGTGCCGAAAAAGGATGGTACGTCGCGTATGTGCGTTGATTGTAGAGGCATTAATAATATTACTATTCGTTATCGTCATCCTATTCCTAGGCTAGATGATATGCTTGATGAATTGAGTGGCTCTACAATATTCTCCAAAGTTGATTTGCGTAGTGGATACCATCAAATTCGTATGAAATTGGGAGATGAATGGAAAACAGCATTTAAAACTAAGTTTGGATTATATGAGTGGTTAGTCATGCCTTTTGGGTTAACTAATGCACCTAGTACTTTCATGAGGTTAATGAACGAAGTTTTACGTGCTTTCATTGGACGATTTGTGGTAGTTTACTTTGATGACATATTGATTTATAGCAAATCTTTGGAGGAACATTTGGAACATTTACGTGCTGTTTTTATTGCTCTACGTGATGCACGTTTGTTTGGTAACCTTGGAAAGTGCACCTTTTGCACCGACCGAGTATCTTTTCTTGGCTATGTTGTTACTCCACAGGGAATTGAAGTTGATAAAGCCAAAATTGAAGCTATTGAGAGTTGGCCGCAGCCCAAAACGGTCACACAAGTGAGGAGTTTCCTTGGCCTCGCTGGATTCTATAGGCGTTTTGTGAGAGATTTCAGCACCATTGCTGCACCTCTCAATGAGCTTACAAAGAAAGATGTGCCTTTTCTGTGGGGTACCGCACAGGAAGAAGCCTTCTCGGTATTGAAAGATAAGTTGACACATGCTCCTTTACTCCAACTTCCTGATTTTAATAAGACTTTTGAGCTTGAATGTGATGCTAGTGGAATTGGGTTAGGAGGTGTGTTATTACAAGATGGCAAACCTGTTGCATACTTTTCTGAAAAATTGAGTGGGCCTAGTCTGAATTATTCTACTTATGATAAAGAATTATATGCTCTTGTTCGGACTTTAGAAACATGGCAACATTATTTATGGCCCAAAGAATTTGTTATACATTCTGATCATGAATCTTTGAAACATATTAAAAGTCAAGCTAAACTGAATCGTAGACATGCTAAATGGGTTGAATTCATTGAGACTTTCCCTTATGTCATTAAACACAAGAAGGGAAAAGAAAATGTTATTGCTGATGCATTGTCTCGTCGCTATACTATGCTTTCACAACTTGACTTCAAAATATTTGGTTTGGAGACCATCAAAGATCAATATGTGCATGATGCTGATTTTAAAGATGTAATGCAGAATTGTAAAGAAGGAAGAATGTGGAACAAGTTTGTCGTTAACGATGGATTTGTGTTTCGTGCTAACAAGCTATGCATTCCAGCTAGCTCCGTTCGTCTTTTGCTGTTGCAGGAGGCGCATGGGGGAGGATTAATGGGACACTTTGGCGTGAAGAAGACGGAGGACGTACTTGCTACACATTTCTTTTGGCCAAAGATGAGACGGGATGTTGAGCGTTTTGTTGCTCGCTGCACTACATGTCAAAAAGCTAAGTCACGACTCAATCCTCATGGTTTATATATGCCTTTGCCTGTACCTAGTGTTCCTTGGGAGGATATATCTATGGACTTTGTTTTAGGTTTACCTCGAACAAAGAAGGGGAGGGATAGCATATTTGTTGTCGTGGATAGATTCTCGAAAATGGCACACTTTATACCATGTCATAAAAGCGATGATGCTGTTAATGTTGCTGATTTGTTCTTTCGTGAAATTATTCGCTTGCATGGTGTGCCAAATACTATTGTTTCAGATCGTGATACTAAATTTCTTAGCCACTTTTGGAGATGTTTATGGGCTAAGTTGGGGACTAAACTGCTATTTAGTACTACTTGTCACCCCCAAACTGATGGACAAACTGAAGTAGTCAATAGAACATTGTCTACTATGCTTAGGGCTGTTTTGAAGAATAATAAGAAAATGTGGGAAGAATGCTTGCCTCATATTGAATTTGCTTATAATCGTTCATTGCATTCTACTACTAAGATGTGCCCTTTTGAAATTGTGTATGGTTTCCTACCTCGTGCACCTATTGATTTGTTGCCTCTTCCATCTTCGGAGAAGGTTAATTTTGATGCTAAAGAACGTTCTGAATTGATTTTAAAAATGCATGAGTTAACTAAGGAAAACATTGAGCGTATGAATGCTAAATATAAACTTGCTGGAGATAAGGGTAGAAAACATGTTGTGTTTGCACCTGGAGATCTTGTTTGGTTACATTTGCGTAAAGATAGATTTCCTAATTTGCGCAAATCAAAGCTAATGCCACGTGCTGATGGTCCCTTTAAGGTGTTAGAGAAAATAAATGATAATGCATATAAACTTGAGCTGCCTGCAGATTTTGGGGTTAGTCCCACTTTTAACATTGCAGATTTGAAGCCTTATTTGGGTGAGGAAAATGAGCTTCCGTCGAGGACGACTTCATTTCAAGAAGGGGAGGATGATGAGGACATCAATACCATTGTTACACCCACAGCCCCTACTGCTACATATACTGGACCAATTACTAGAGCTCGCGCACGCCAATTAAATTATCAGGTACTTTCGTTTCTTGGTAATGATTCTAATGTTCATGAGAATATGATGCTGCCTAAATTGGATACATTTGTTTTGCTTACAAATGAAGGGCCTAGCTTGGAGAAGGATGGACATTGGAGCAAGAGCAAGCATGGAGATGATGCCATGCGCAAGGGGAACCAGAACGGAGTTACAAGTGATGATTTCAGGACTTTGAAGCCACCATAAGAGTGCATGAAGCCTTGGACGAAATATACAAGATGCCACTTCATAAATTTCGTCCAGAGGCTATTATAGGTGCTGCGTCGCCTTTTTATTGGGCCAGGCCCATGTAATTTCGAAATACATAAGTATAGGCTATTTTTAGAGTCCGTATGTGTGGGGAAACAAGAGATAGGGTTGATTTCGGACCCCTCCACCAAGGGCCACGAAATTCCCCCCCTCTCTTCCTCCATATATACAGCCCTTAGGGCACCGTTTAGACTTTGGGTTTTGTTTAGATTAAAAGTTCGCCATAGCTGCAACTTCGCGTACTTCGTTTGTGTTCAACGACCAGACAAAGGCGTCACAGAACCCCACCTTGATCAATAAAGCTTTCATCTTATATTCGCAATATCCAGATTGCAATCTCAGTTTCTTGCTTGTTCTTCGTTTGCTCGCAGGAAACAGACCCTCGTGGTCAGGTTGATCGTGCTCCGGCGTGGTCAATAACCTCTCGGAGTTGGTTTAGCGATTGCTAAGGCGCGACGTCCTCGCACGTTCGTAGTCGGATCGTCAAAGTCGACTTCCACCCAAGCGATTTCCATCATCTCATCGAAAGACGGGACACCTTAGCCTATATCACTACCCATATCATCAATATCAATCAAGCAGGAGTAGGGTTTTACCTCCATCGAGAGGGCCCGAACCTGGGTAAAAACATCATGTCCCTTGTCTCCTGTTACCATCCGCCTAGACGCACTGTTCGGGACCCCCTACCCGAGATCCGCCGGTTTTGACACCGACATTGGTGCTTTCGTTGAGAGTTCCTCTGTGCCGTCACCGATAGGAAGGATGCCTCCTCCCGTCTTCAAGGACGGTATTTTCGCCAAAGGAGCCTTGGCCGCTTGCCAAACTATACGGCTAGGTGGTTTTCTTATGACCGCCTGTCCGGCCACCGCCTCGACAATGACCCCTCAGGTCGTCAAAAGCAATCTTCACGTCAGCTCGAAATTCGCCGAGCGGCTGGATCCAATAGAGCTCTCGTCCGTAAACGAGCTCTTGGATCGCATCGCCGCCCTGGGAGTCGCTATAGACTACAATCAGATTGGGCTTAAAACCGATCTGAGAGAGATTAACTCTCCCCAGGTCACCCACCACGTTGCAGTGGTAGAGGAACAACGCGGCGACTCTTCTCCTGTATTGAAAACTAGTCATGTCCGGGCTCCCGAACCCTCCATGCCGGATTCCCGCGGAGGGACGGACTTCGATCAAGCATTGAACCTAAAGTCAGGCATCGGACCGGACTCGTTGGACAATGTCCAGCAATCCAAGCTTCCAAATTTGGAAACTTCTCGGCCCTTGAGCCTCGAGATGGGTAGGGTTCCGGACTTAATTCCACCCACCCGCCCAGACATATGCGATCTATCTCTAATCCGGCAAGAGCCCGCTGAAACAGTACATCACTACTGGGCCAGATTCCTCCTGGTTATGAGCAGGATAAAGGACTGCCGAGAGGAAAACGCAATCTCAATTTTTTGCAATAATTGCACGGACGAGGGAATCTTGAACGCCGTCAGCCGTCGTGAAATTACACGCTTCGCCGACCTGGCGTCCATAGTACGAAAGTACTGTGCGATGGAGAGTTTCCGGAAAACCAAAAATAAGTTTTGGGACAATCCGGCCCTGAATACAACCCTAGTCCGCAACAAAAGGGTGCATTACACTCAGGCACCAGGTACAAAAACAAAAAGCAAAAACCCCACAAAGGGCACGGAACCGTACTGGAGGGATGGCTTAGCGGACCCTGTAAAATTCACAGTACAGAGGGCGCCATCCCAACACATAGCCTCCGAGCATGTTGGATATTACGACAGGTGGCCAAAAGTGGCGAGGAGCTTCTAGCCCCGGAAAACCACTCCAAAAATACCGGTACGGTATCAACAGTCTTCGATACTTTCGCATCAAATAATATGCGGAAACGAACAATCCGCAGCCTCGCCGAAGTCTACCAAGTAGCAACAACAAATCCATGGAGCGACACAGCCATCACCTTCAACGCCAGCGACGAACCTAAATTCCGAACAGCCCGAGCACCAGCCGCACTGGTACTTAGTACAATAATGGACGCTTTCGACTTACCAAGGTCCTCATGGATGGCGGCAGCGGATTAAACCTCATCTATGAGGAAACTCTTCAAAAAATGGAAATAGACTGGAGCCGCATTGAGCGAAGCAGCACAACCTTCAGAGGAATAATCCCTAGCCGGGAAGCGTGCTGCACCGGAAAAATCACACTCGATGTGGTGTTCGGCTCGCCGGACAATTACAGATCCGAAGAAGTCACGTTCCAAGTGGCCCTGTTCAACAGCGGATATCAAGCTATATTAGGACGAGAGGCATTCACAATTTTTCAAGCCGTACCCCATTACGGGTACATGAAGCTCAAAATGCCCTGGGCCCGGCGGAATAATCACTCTCGTTAGTGATCCAGACATAGCACTCCGCGCCGAAAACAAGACAGCCGCATTAGCCCTGGAGGCACTATCCGAAGCCCTAGCGGCAGAAGAACTCACCGCGCTGCGCTCTACTGTGAATAGGGACGATGTGATACTCGATAAGAGATCCAAGTCCACCTCCTTTAAACCAGCGGACGAAATAGTAAAATTCCAGGTCCATCCAACGGACCCGACAAAGACGGCTTCCATCGGGGCACAGTTGAACCCTGATGTAGACGCCGCACTGCGAGAATTCCTTCGGGAAAATTGGGACATTTTTGCCTGGCACCCTTCGGATATGTCCGGAATCCCACGCAGATTGGCCGAACACAGCCTAAACATCCTAAAAGGATTCAAGCCAGTCAAACAGGCTCTTCGACGATTTTCCGAACCCAAAAGACAGGCAATGGGAGAGGAGCTAGCCAAACTATTGGAAGCCGGATTCATCAGAGACATCAAACATCCGGATTGGCTAGCAAACCTGGTAATGGTACCAAAGAAGGACAAATCCTGGCGCCTATGTGTCGATTTTAAAGACCTCAACAAGGCCTGCCCAAAGGATCCCTTCCCCCTCCCCCGCATCGACCAGATAATCGACGCTACCGCAGGACACGATTCATTGTGCTTCCTTGACGCATACTCCGGCTACCATCAAATCAAGATGGCGGAAGTAGACCAGGCCGCAACGACATTCATTACTCCATATGGACCATTCTGCTTCAACACGATGCCCTTCAAACTTAAAAACGCCGGCGCAACATATCAGCGCATGATTCAAACATGTCTGGCCACCCAGATCGGCAAAACAGTAGAAGCATACGTAGACGACGTAGTCGTCAAAACCAAACACGTCGAAACTCTAGTAGACGACTTGAGGCTCACATTCGACAACCTCAGAGCATATGACATCAAGCTGAATCCGGAAAAATGCGTCTTCGGCGTACCAGCCGGAAAGCTTCTGCGCTTCATTGTGTCCGGTAGAGGAATTGAAGCAAACCCAGCCAAGATCCGAGCTCTGTCACAGCTAGATATTCCAAAAGACCTCAAACAAATACAAAAATTGACTGGATGCGTGGCGGCTCTAAGCCGCTTTATCTCCCGTTTGGGAGAAAAGGCACTGCCCCTCTATCGCCTCCTCAGGCGCACCGAACACTTCGAGTGGACGGATGCTGCCACCGCCGGACTCGAAGAAATAAAAGCCATATTGGCAACAAATCCGGTCCTGGCTGCGCCCAACCTGGGCGAACCAATGTTGTTATACATCGCGGCAACACATCAAGTTGTAAGCGCAGTACTCGTCGTCGAGCGAGAGACAGAAGGGCATAAATTCCCTCTTCAAAAACCAGTGTACTACGTATCCACTGTGTTAACCCCCTGCAAGTCCCGTTACCCGCACTATCAAAATATAGCATATGCGGTGTTCATGGCATCCCGAAAGCTCCGACACTACTTTCAAGAGTGTTCGATAACAGTGGCCTCCAAGGTACCCCTCAACGACATTATAAACAACCGCGACGCGACGGGCAGGATTGCAAAATGGGCCATTGAGTTCTTACCATTTGATATAACTTACAAACCTCGGCGGGCTATAAAGTCGCAAGTTTTGGCTGACTTTGTCGCTGAATGGACCAAAGCCGAACTCCCTAAAGAGTACGGCGCATACTCCAATTGGATTATGCACTTCGACGGCTCTAAAATGTTGTCTGGATTGGGGGCTGGCGTCGTATTGACGTCCCCAACCGGGGACACAGTCCAATACATACTTCAGATAATGTACACGGACTCCAACAACGCAGCCGAATACGAGGCCCTTTTATATGGCCTCCGGATGGCAATCTCCATGGGCATTCAACGCCTAGAGGTGCGCGGGGATTCAAACCTTGCAATATCCCAAGTAAATGGAGACTTTGATGCCAAGGATCCGAAAATGGCAGCATATCGTAACACTGTCCTAAAAATGTCAGCTCGGTTTGAAGGACTTGAATTCGACCACGTAGCCCGGGATAATAACCAAGCAGCCGACGTACTGGCATGCATCGGCGGAAAACGTGACGCTGTCCCTCCTAACATCTTCCTGGAACGGCTCTTTAAGCCATCCGTACTATGGGAAGAGGTGTCCGGAAATAACAAACCGGAAGCAGCCGCACCAACCAACACAGAGCAATCTAACATAACCGGCGATTCAGCCGATGAAATAACACCTTCAGCCCACGAAATAATGGCAGTAATCGCCCCGTGGACAGAGCCATTCCTAGCCTACTTGCTTAGGCAGGAACTCCCCGAAGACCAAAATGAGGCCCGCTGCATAGTTCGGCGATCTAAAGCCTACAAGGTCCATGAGGGAGAACTTTATAAGAAAAGCACAACCGGAGTCCTTCAAAGGTGTATCTCCAAAGAAGAAGGGCGAAACCTTCTGGCTGAAATTCATGCCGGACTAGGCGGACACCACGCCGCAGCTCGGGCCCTTGTAGGAAAGGCATTTCGTACAGAATTTTATTGGCCGACGGCCCGGGCAGATGCTCAGGACTTAGTGCAAAGATGCGTCGGTTGTCAGCTCTTTGCTAATCAGAGCCATATGCCACCCACCGCCCTCAAAACTATACCCATTACCTGGCCGTTCGTGGTCTGGTGGCTTGACATGGTTGGACCCCTTAAAGGGGAACCCACAAGCAAAGGTACCTATTGGTCATGGTGGATAAATTCACCAAATGGATAGAGGCCAAGCCAGTTAAAACGGCAGAGTCCGGACCAGTGATAGACTTCATATCCGGGGTAGTACACCGTTATGGTGTCCCCCACAGCATCATCACCGATAACGACACGAACTTCATGGCCGACGAGGTTAAATCATGGTGCAAAAATATGGGCATTAATCTCGATTACGCTTCAGTCTATCATCCTCAAACCAACGGTCAAGTGGAACGAGCGAACGGTCTAATAATGAGCGGCATCAAACCCAGACTAGTGCAGTCACTTACGAAATCTAACACGCACTGGGTAGAGGAGCTCGACTCCGTACTCTGGGGGCTGCGGACAATGCCCAACCATACTACCGGATTCACACCATTTTTTATGGTATACGGCGCAGAGGCAGTTCTGCCCTGCGACATCATTCATGACTCACCACGAGTGCGCATGTACGAAGAAAGAGAAGCCGAGCTGGATCGGCAGGACAGCTTGGATGCATTGGAGGAAGAATGCGACGTTGCCAAGGCTCGTTCCGCATTCTATCAGCAGCAGGCTCGAAGATATCAAAGCAGAGAAGTACGGGCCAAGACTTACAACGTTGGCGAACTAGTTCTACGCCTGCCGGACAAGAAAAAGGACAAGCTCAAGCCCAAATGGGAGGGCCCTTCATTATCGATCAAGTCCTGACCGGCAGAGCGTACCGTCTACAAAATGCGTCGGACAACCGACTCGAGCCGAACCCATGGAACGCAGCCCGCCTCCGAAGATTCTATGCCTAGCGCCGGACTAAGAGTTCGTCCCCTTCCCCCGTCCAATTTTTTACACTTCAGCTGTCTTTTGTTTCTCTTTCTTCTCTCAACCCTTTTTCTAAAAAGCCCTTAAAGGCCTACTTGCGCATTGTTCGCACACACTTGATGTGCCATCCGCACTCATTATACCTGGGGGCTTCTTTACCAGAAGCTTAATTATAAGGGCTTCATGCCCGGCACATGTGTCAAGCGTCCACATGTACCTTTTATTCACCATTATATGCATCGATATGACTTAAGTTTTGGCCAAGCTGGGTTGCCTGGCTCCTGTGCTTACCCCTACGTTCCCGATTGTTCGGCTAGGAGGTAAAGGGAGCACCTCTGCGATTGTTACTGCCGGGTCAGCCGGATGTGTACCTCAGACTGGGTGAAGCCGAAAGCTAGCGTTCTTAAGGGAATATTCGGTCGGTGACGTGAAAGATGATTTTTTACCTACTTATTTATCTGCCCCCTGATAGAGGCAAAGGGGTGTCCCGATCTTTCGATGAGATGATAACTATCGATTTGGTGAAGATGACTTTGACGATCCGACTACAAACGTGCATGACGTTGCGCCTTAGCAATCGCTAAACCAACTCTGAGAGGTTATTGACCACGCCGGAGCACAATCAACCTGACCACGAAGGTCTATTCCTGCAAGCAATCGAAGAACAAGCAAGAATATGATAAAGCAATCTGAATATTGCAAATATGGATGAAGTATTAATAATGTTGGGGATCCAAAAGTGGTCTTGGTCTGGTCGTTGGACACAAACGAAGTACACGAAGTTGCGTTGGCTAACTTTTAACTAAACAAATCCCAAGGAAAAGCTACTAGATGGATCTACTTATATAGGAGCAAGGGGTGGCGGCCAAGGAGGTGCGAGGACGTCCCAAGGCAGCCTAAAACTAAATCTAGGTCGTACAAGGCCAATGGGCCCAAGTGGAGGTGATGTAACACCTTTGGACTTGTAGTTTGACTCGGATTCTGCTGCAGCATCAGATTGTTTCGTCCACAACTCAACGCTCCGGACGAATTTGAAGGTGATTCCAATTGGGTTGGAAAGTTCACGAAATCTAGTTTCCAACAAAAAAAGAATCACCCAATTCGGAGTCCGTATGAAAAACTTGTGTGCGTTTTGAGTCAGGTATGTCTGTGCAGTCCGAATCTGAATCCAAAACGTGAGAGACTTGGACTCTATCTTCTCTTGGGCCAAAAGTGACGTGAGAGAACTTTTTGGACAGCAAATAAACATCTCTTTCTTCCTTATCTTCATATGTGGATTGTACAAATGTCCCATACACCTGCAATTAGACAAAACACAAAAGTGTGTGAAGTATTTTTGTTCTGGATAACATAAATAGATTATTGAATAGCTTGCACTAGAAATCACCTGACAAATATGCATATATGCAATATTTTTGGTCATATCCAAGGTAGTCATGTCCTCATCATCCTCCCCTTCTTGAAAATAAAGCCGTCCTCGGCGTTGCTTAATCTGAAATGTGGCTAACAAAAGAGACAAGGTGTACATGTTGTATATGTATATGTCATCCATTTTTACTTCCCTTGATTTTTGCATATATGACACATGAATAGATGAGTAACTTGCATAGTTCATAAAATCTAAAGCCAAAAAATTAGCACAAGAAGTAGAAGGCATGCAAATATTGCAACTCAGTTTGCACATATAAGTGAAGCTCTTATTCATTTCAAAAGATTGACAATGTTCATCATTAAACCATCCCAACATTGGTGAATAAACCTTACTTGCATCAAATTTACATGCTACAACATGCTTAAATAAGCAAACATGCAATAAGTCATTCAACACAGAATCATCACCAAGATTAGAGGTCATATCAAAATGATTAAACATTGGTTCTTTTGCATCAATAGTTAATTCAATGGGTGCACTCAAAATTGTTGGTATTTTAGTTGTTTGATCACATGGCAAAGTCAAATTATCAACGTAGTCCTCTAAAATAGGTGGTGTGATCAAAGTAGTGGGTAGCTCATCAGATGGTACATTCAAATTGACAAGGCATTCATCATTCTCATGTAGAGATGGAAGATCAGTACCTTTGTCATTACCTCTTATGATCAACTTAGATGATGTAGCCACTCTCGGGGGCGATGTGTCACATGGTGGAGGTGATGTAGTCCTAACAACAACGGATGTGGTTGTCATAGTATGCCTAGTAGTTGAAGGAACAATCATATCAACTCTTGGAATGTGCACCGTGCGCTTGTTCTCCTCGTGGCCAACACGTCGTTTTATTTCCTGTTCAGCTTTGCAAGCAAGATGAAACAAATGGTCCATAGGATAACACTCTTCATGAATTAGTATCTCTTGAATATCACGGTTTAATCCTCCCCAAAATCTATCCATAAAATCATCTTCACTTTCTTCTAAAGAGGAATGCAACAAGGTAGTTTGTAAATCATCATAATATTTTGTTACAGTTTCACTACCTTGTTTTAAGTGTTGCAACTTCTTAATCATGTCACGAGTATAATAAGCAGGGACGAAAGTATGTCGCATGGCAAGTTTCAAATCATCCCAAGTAGTAGGTATATAATCAGGGTGTAACCGACAATATTCACTCCACCAAACCAAAGCATAACCAGTCAAAGAACCAACCGCAACCTTAACCTTTTTATGTTCATCGAAATTATGGGAAGCAAATATATTTTTTATGTCGAACTCCCATTCAATATATAAAGCAGGTTTAAAACGACCATTAAATGGTGGTGTAGATACATTAACCTGATCATGTGCATTTGGATGTTTGTGCACCTCTCGTGACGGTTGTGGTATTTGCAAAGGTGGTGGCACGTCACCCGCGATCGACAAAGCCCATGAATTGACTCTGGATCCTGTCATGATTAGTAGAACAAGAAACAAAACCCAAAAATAATGTTCCTATAACTACTAGGATGTGGTGGTAAAACGCTCACAGTAAAGCAAATATCAATGTCTTACAAGTTCTTACCATGCAGCAGGCGGTGATCGGCAACTAGCGGTGTCAAGTAACTCCGAATATTGAGTAAAGCGATTGCCAGGGGAGCGTACGTATACACGGTGTAGAAATATGTGGAGCTGGGTTGGCTATATATGGTAGCAAAAGATTAGCAATAATCAATTCAAAGATGCAATGTTGAATAAACGCTCAACGATGGTACTGTGCTGGTCCTAGGCTAGACCGGACTAGAGACGCGAGCCTAGAACACTAATGAGGTCACGGCGTAGCAAAACTAGCATCAATGAAGGATACTAAGTAGCTCTTGACAGCAAGATATAAGTGAAGATCTCAACGGCAGTGAAGATAATGATGAAAAACAACTGCCAAGCAGGATATACAACAACTTTGTCTCCAACTTTCCTCTGAAAAAGTTTGTGCCGATTTTTTTGATTTTTTTTCTCCTTTTTTTCTCTGACTTTTTTTCTCTTTTTTTTTCTCTTTTTTTTCTCCCTCTTTCCAAAACAAACTAGATAAGACGCAGATTGGATCAAGCGAAGATGTGAACGATCTCAACTATTATTATGACAATGAATGGTGGGTAGCACGTGGTGGAAATTGATGGATGGGTGGTGGACAGCGGAAGAGATAATGATGTAGCGGTGGCGTGACTAATGTGAACAGAACTCGAAACTCTAAACGAACTAGACACTAAGACCAGCAACTCGACACGACGATGCAACCGATAATTCAACTATGCAAGCAATGAAAAGAAAATTGCAAAGGCTCAGACTGGCTTGGACCAAGGATGAATAGATCTAACTCTTTTTTGTGGCTTTTTCTTGGACAATAGGTAAGAAAATTAATCTAATCTAGGAAAACTGGAAATTCTCACCGAGCAACCTGAAAACTGATACCACTTGATAGAGGCAAAGGGGTGTCCCGATCTTTCGATGAGATGATAACTATCGATTTGGTGAAGATGACTTTGACGATCCGACTACAAACGTGCACGACGTTGCGCCTTAGCAATCGCTAAACCAACTCTGAGAGGTTATTGACCACGCCGGAGCACAATCAACCTGACCACGAAGGTCTATTCCTGCAAGCAATCGAAGAACAAGCAAGAATATGATAAAGCAATCTGAATATTGCAAATATGGATGAAGTATTAATAATGTTGGGGATCCAAAAGTGGTCTTGGTCTGGTCGTTGGACACAAACGAAGTACACGAAGTTGCGTTGGCTAACTTTTAACTAAACAAATCCCAAGGAAAAGCTACTAGATGGATCTACTTATATAGGAGCAAGGGGTGGCGGCCAAGGAGGTGCGAGGACGTCCCAAGGCAGCCTAAAACTAAATCTAGGTCGTACAAGGCCAATGGGCCCAAGTGGAGGTGATGTAACACCTTTGGACTTGTAGTTTGACTCGGATTCTGCTGCAGCATCAGATTGTTTCGTCCACAACTCAACGCTCCGGACGAATTTGAAGGTGATTCCAATTGGGTTGGAAAGTTCACGAAATCTAGTTTCCAACAAAAAAAGAATCACCCAATTCGGAGTCCGTATGAAAAACTTGTGTGCGTTTTGAGTTAGGTATGTCTGTGCAGTCCGAATCTGAATCCAAAACGTGAGAGACTTGGACTCTATCTTCTCTTGGGCCAAAAGTGACGTGAGAGAACTTTTTGGACAGCAAATAAACATCTCTTTCTTCCTTATCTTCATATGTGGATTGTACAAATGTCCCATACACCTGCAATTAGACAAAACACAAAAGTGTGTGAAGTATTTTTGTTCTGGATAACATAAATAGATTATTGAATAGCTTGCACTAGAAATCACCTGACAAATATGCATATATGCAATATTTTTGGTCATATCCAAGGTAGTCATGTCCTCATCACCCCCAGATATTTTTCTGCTCTTTTCGCAGTCCGGACATGCACTTTAGGGCATGCCTCCCAGGGAAAGGAACCCTTAACGGAACTATTCTCCCTGGAAGATGTTTCTTACTAACCATGTAATATAACATAACTAGTTGGGCACTTGTCTGATAAAGCACTAATGACCCCTACGCCTGGTCTCCATGCATGCCCCGGTTGTTTCTTAACTGAGAAGGTATTCGGACACACTCCGGATTCTAGGATCCCGAGGTTGAAGTGAAAAGGTCGGCAAAGACAAACGATCTACAATCCAGCTAGAAGGCATTTTACATGTCATTTTAAAATACATTGTCAAATCGACTGACTGTATTCCTCCTCAATCCCGTCTAACAGGCTGTCTAATTTACAGTCCCGTTGGGAAAATTTAGCGGCCAACTCTACTTGGCCGTATACTAAACTCACAGGGATCTCCTTCCCATCGGGCCCCACAGGTCCGACCTCGGCCATGTGGTTGGGGTCCGCCTTCTTGTACCGCGTCTTCACCATGGCCCAGCCTCCCTGGCACCTTGGCGGCTGGCCGAAATCTTCCATAAACGGAAGCGCTGCCGCACTCCCTGAAGCTTCTCCACAAGCTCCCCAAGGCCCTCTGGTAGGGAGAGGGCTGGCCATAAAGCCTGGACGCCGCCGCTCATTGCCTGCCGAACTCGTTCGAGCAGCTGCAACAGCTCGGGAAGTTGATCACCCGTTGATACGGGCATCTCCTCCGCAGGGCGACCTGTGAGTATACCTACAAACATATTTTGTCAATTGACTTCCTCGCTGAACTCTTCTTTTCAAAAGAGTTCGCTCAAGCACTTACTATAGATGTCGCGACGAAGCCGCTGATTCTCCTTAACGGAGCCAGACAGCTCGGCCCGAACACCTTTCAGCTCTTCTCCGAGCTGGGCGTGGGCATCCTGGAGCTTGTTCCTTTCCTGCTGCACCTTATTCAGCACCCTCTCGCCGGCCTTCAGCTAGCGCAGTAGTTCTTGCCTGTCCGGATCTTGTCCGGCAGCACCTGCAATGCCATTATTAGACTTGCGCGCACGCCGCACACCACTTATCTTTTTAAAAATAATGTGTTACCAGGAGGGGTCTCTGTGTTTCCTCCTGCGGCAGCAAGTGCGGCCTCGAGTTGGGCCTTGCACCCTTGCAGCTCCTGAGACAGTTGGGTATTCTTCTATGTAAGATCCTGCATTTCAAATGATCCTTAAATCAGTTAATATAACTACTTTAAGTCTCGGGGGCTACTGGCATATACAACTATTAAATTCTCTTACCCGTATGTCTTTTACATACTGCTCCGTGGCTCTGGTCAAATCATCTTGAGCAGCACGGAGGTGCGCGTCTCCCGCGTTAAAGGCACTCAACGCCTCATGGGAGAAGCACGCGTCACGAAAAACTGTCCGGCGGCGCCTGTGGTTCATGGCGCTCTCCACCTCAGACTTGGTGGCGGACAGTCTGTCGGCATCCTCCGTTGGAGGAGTATCCGGCTCGCGCCTTGCGCTTGCCTCCCCCTCCAGACCAGGTGCTGGAGCTTGGCTGGTAGAGGCTGGGTTGGCAACCTCTACGCCCGCAGTCCGGCGGGCGCTTTTTCTCCTACAAAAGTCATGAGCACTCAAACGCTTCCTAGGAACGTTGCTCTAAATGACAAACCGTGGGCTATACCTTTGCGGCGACGTTTCAATCCGCGCCACGCTCTTCTTCCGCCTACTGGTCCGGACTGGCCCTTGTCGGTCAGCCGCCGCGGGCTCGGCTTCCCGCCTTGAAGGCGCTTCCTGCAAAACACCATCATACATGGGGGTCAGAAATGAGCGAGGAAGAAATAATGGTGTCGGGACTTCGGTCACAATCACCTGAGAAGTCGGATATAGTCCGGGATAGTCAGCCGTAATGGCGACTAAAGCATTATCCATGCTGAGCTGGTGGAACACCCCGTCGATTAGCTCCACCTTTATGTCCGGGTCCTCTTCGGAGGCCGGATCCTGGGATCTCTCTGGATCCTCGGGTTGTGGAGCTGGGCTAAGGATGCCCTCCACAACCCGACGCAGCTCCTGTGTCGAAAACATAATATAAGAAACTTAAACTTCGAAAGCATGGGTCGGGCACACAGAGTGTTCGCTTACCCAACGCCGGGGATTATTCATGGAGAACCCATTCAACGGGTTCGTATGGAGGAAGTCCTCCTTCTCCCCCTTGTGCAGGCCGGACAGGATCTTCGCCAGGTCCTCGGCCGAACCCGGCCCTTTGCGGCCATGACGGGTGGCATCGTCCTCCCCGTTGAAATCCCACATAGGGTGGCCCCTGTATTGCAGTGGCTGCACCCCCCGCATAATGCACGTTGCCATGACTCCAATCATGGTCAACCCGGAATGGGCCAGTAACCTTATCCGGCCCATCAAATAATGGACGCTCTTGTCTTCCTCCAGCTGGGGGCTTCGTGGGCGCCAGCTGAGGCGTTTCTTCAAAGGAGCATTACTGAACTCCGGGAGGCCGATCCGAACAGGGTCCGGCAGCGGAGCGTCTTCTATGTAAAACCATTCTGAAGGCCAGTCTTCGGACGCCTTCTTAGGGGTTCCGGATGGATATCCGGTCCCGACGATGCGCCATATTTCGGCACCGCCCACTTGATATATGGACCCCTCGTGAGAGCGGGGTACAAGGCAGAACAACCTATTCCACAACGCAAAATGGGGCTCGACGCCCAGAAATAGCTCGCAAAGAGCTACGTAACCCGCGATATGCAGGATAGAGGCGGGCGTGAGGTGATGGAGCTGGAGTCCGTAGAACTCCAGGAGCCCGTGGAGGAACGGATGAATAGGAAATCCAAGCCCCCTTATCAGATAGGGGACGAAGCATACCCGCTCCCCTTTGTTGGTATTTGGGGTAGCCTCTGCTTGCTTCCCACCTTGGTAGGTGGCCAGCCCGGCTCGAACCGGGACCATGAAGGCCGGAGGGAGATATCCCTCCGCTTGGAGCATCACCAGCTCGCTGTGCGGGACAGAACATCTCCGCCAGTCTCCTGGCAGAGGGCTGGGAGCGCGAGAGGAGGAGACGCGTCGACGGTCCATGATGGAATGGATTTTTGGTCGGAAGCGCTCCGATGAGAACTCGCGGAAGGAAGATGGTGTGATTTGGATCTGGATTCTTGCCTCTCTTATAGGCAGATTATTCGCACAGCTAGGGGGTAAAACATAAAAGATACCCTGGCTTTTCACATTCGTGCGACGCGTGGAAGATGGCCATTATTGGGCGTGGAAGCCAAGAAGCGCAACATTGATAAGGAAGCCGGACACTATTCGGCAGGTACATGGAACTTAAAGGAGAACCCGCCTTGCAACACCGAAGACTACATACGCGCTGGACCTATCGTCATTGAAGCCTGGTTCCGGGGCTACTGAGGGAGTCCTGGACTAGGGGGTGTCCGGGCAGCCGGACTATCATCGTCAACCGGACTCCAAGACTATGAAGATACAAGATTGAAGACTCCGTCCCGTGTTCGGATGGGACTTTCCTTGGCGTGGAAGGCAAGCTTGGCAATACGAATATGTAGATCTCCTACCATTGTAACCGACTCTGTGTAACCCTAGCCCTCCCCGGTGTCTATATAAACCGGAGGGTTTTAGTCCGTAGGACGAACAACCATTACAACAATCATACCATAGGCTAGCTTCTAGGGTTTAGCCTCCTTGATCTCGTGGTAGATCCACTCTTGTACTACCCATATCATCAATATCAATCAAGCAGGAGTAGGGTTTTACCTCCATCGAGAGGGCCCGAACCTGGGTAAAAACATCATGTTCCTTGTCTCCTGTTACCATCCGCCTAGACGCACAGTTCGGGACCCCCTACCCGAGATCCGCCGGTTTTGACACCGACACCCGCCATAGCAAAAACAACAATACCGACACAAGAGACAATAGCACTCCGGATGATGCCAAAGACGAAAACAATCCCGCTCATCCAAGCTTCGAGCAGGCCGGACGGGAGGACGGGCAAGCTAGCCCTGATTTTTTTTCAAACCGGGCTATACCCCTTTCCGTTGCAAATGAACGGAAATACAAATGTTCTGTGACATGTGAGGAGAAAGGGGAAAGAGGTAGAGCGAGTCCAGGCACTGCCAGGAAACCCACTGCATTCGCCCGCCATCGAAACGAATGTCATGGGGCGAAAACCTGGGTAGCACCAAACATCACAGCAAATATTCCTGAATTGTTACAGACACAGCAAGAAGACACCCACAAAAGAATCAAAACACCATCATAGGATCGCAGAATCACCCCAGCTCTAGCCATCGGATATCTTTGCAGATTTTTAATCTCCCCCGATCGGCACCCTCGCAGCGTTGCAAATCCCCATCAAGCACATTGTGTTCGACCTGATCATCTCGGCACCGCTTCGCAGCTCCTTGGCGCCTTCCTCCTCCTGCAGCCTTGCCCAATATACCAGAAAAGAACACATGGAAAAAATTATCTCAAAGGGCGTTTTGATAAGCTTCTTTTCTAATGTAGCCCGATTTGAGCTAGCCCCGATGAACAGGCAATGGATGAATACTCGGAGGATGACAATTATATGCCCCTCTCCGAAGACGAGGTGAGCCTCGGCGATGATGAATTTACCGTGCCTGAGGACCCCGTCGAGCAGGAGCGCTTCAAGCGCCGGCTTATAGCCACTTCAAAGAGCCTGAAGAAAAAACAGCAACAACTTCAAGATGATCAAGATCTGCTCACTGATAGATGGACTGAGGTCCTGGCGGCCGAGGAATACGGACTCGAGCGCCCAACCAAAAGTTACCTGAGGCGCAGGTTGTTACCTCAATTCGAGGACGAGGCACTAGAGCCCATACTACCTGCAGAGGATGCGGTTGACTGACCACCTCATGGCCGAGACAAAGCGGCGTATCAGCCTGAACACCAGCCCGCACCCCGTCGCTGAACAACTAAAAACACCAAGGCCCGGGGCTACACGCAAGACCTGCGAGATGAATTGGAAAACAAACCAGGGCAATCAAGATCGATCTACGGATCGCGTGATGAGGACATCAATACCATTGTTACACCCACAGCCCCTACTGCTACATATACTGGACCAATTACTAGAGCTCGCGCACGCCAATTAAATTATCAGGTACTTTCGTTTCTTGGTAATGATTCTAATGTTCATGAGAATATGATGCTGCCTAAATTGGATACATTTGTTTTGCTTACAAATGAAGGGCCTAGCTTGGAGAAGGATGGACATTGGAGCAAGAGCAAGCATGGAGATGATGCCATGCACAAGGGGAACCAGAACGGAGTTACAAGTGATGATTTCAGGACTTTGAAGCCACCATAAGAGTGCATGAAGCCTTGGACGAAATATACAAGATGCCACTTCATAAATTTCGTCCAGAGGCTATTATAGGTGCTGCGTCACCTTTTTATTGGGCCAGGCCCATGTAATTTCGAAATACATAAGTATAGGCTATTTTTAGAGTCCGTATGTGTGGGGAAACAAGAGATAGGGTTGATTTCGGACCCCTCCACCAAGGGCCACGAAATTCCCCCCCTCTTCCTCCATATATACAGCCCTTAGGGCGCCGTTTAGACTTTGGGTTTTGTTTAGATTAAAAGTTCGCCATAGCTGCAACTTCGCGTACTTCGTTTGTGTTCAACGACCAGACAAAGGCGTCACAGAACCCCACCTTGATCAATAAAGCTTTCATCTTATATTCGCAATATCCAGATTGCAATCTCAGTTTCTTGCTTGTTCTTCGTTTGCTCGCAGGAAACAGACCCTCGTGGTCAGGTTGATCGAGCTCCGGCGTGGTCAATAACCTCTCGGAGTTGGTTTAGCGATTGCTAAGGCGCGACGTCCTCGCACGTTCGTAGTCGGATCGTCAAAGTCGACTTCCACCAAAGCGAAATCCATCATCTCATCGAAAGACGGGACACCTTTGCCTCTATCAAGTGGTATCAGATTTCCAGGTTGCTCGGTGAGATTTTACAGTTTTTCGTAGATTAGATCGAGTCTGTTCTTCATACCTACAGTCCACGAAAAGGCCACAAAAAAAAATTAGGGTTAGTTCATCATATCCGAACCAATCTGAGCCTTTGCATAATCTTTTTAGGGTTTTTGCTTTGTTGAATTTGCGGTTGCATCGTCGTGTCAAGTTGCTGGTCTTAGAGTCTAGTCTTTTAGAGTTTCGAGTTCTGGTCATAAGTTGTCACGCCGCCGCCGCACCATCATCATCGCCCATCTACCACTTTTGCTTATCCGCCACCGCTCTGAATCCATATCCATATACCACCACCAGTCTGTATCCATATACCACCACCGCTACCATATACCACCACCGCTGCCATATACCACAACCATATATCCACCACCAATCCGAGTTCTTCTCATATTAGGTTTGTTCTTGAGATCAATCTAAATTCCGATTCGTGTTTCCTTGCCTGCGTAGGTCTCGAAAAAAAAAAAGAGTCTGGAGACCCCCGGGCAGTTTTTAGGCCTAAATTTTCACGGGCAAATTTTTTTTCCCTATCCTATTTTTAGGCTTTTCTGAGTCTTTTGAGCCACGTGCCATCATAGTGATTTTTTGTCGCACTTTTTCGTCGTCGCTGCCCTAATTTCCGAAAAAAAAAGTGAATTTTTTTTTTTCGTGCCTATCCTATCAGTTTGACGAGGGCAGAGTTTTGAGACACTCGCCATTATAGTGATTTTTCGCAAAAAAACAAAAAAAAGAGGAGCGCAAAAAAAAGGAGCGCAAAAAAAAAAGAGCAAAAAAAAAAGAGAGTTCCAGAGTGTGCTTTTCCCTTGTTTACGTGCCGCGCCGTGATTTTGTTGGTGTTCTAGGCTCGCGTCTCTAGCACAGTCTAGCCTAGGACCAGCACAGTACCGTCGTTGAGCGTTTATTCAACTTTGCATCTCTGAATTGATTATTGCTGACCCTTTTTGCTACCATATTATAAGCCTTCCCAGCTCCACATACATCTACGTCGTGCGTTTGACTCTCCCTGGTAATCGCTCTATCCAAGCTTTGAGAGTTTTTGACTACAACGGTTGCCGATCACCGCCTGCTGCTGGGTAAGAACTGGTAAGAATTTGAGATTTGCTTGACGGATTTGTGACACCCACCACCACCTCTTGTTAGTAGTCCGTAGGATCATATTCTTGTGTGTTTCTATTGCTGCTAACCATGCCAGGATCACAAACCGACGAGACTAACTGGGAGAACATGACGAATAAGGATTTGCATGATAAATTTCAGCAAATGATGAGTGGACAGGTGCAAGATGTGCTAAACAGATTTGAAGAGGCCATGGAGAAGATAGATGGCATGGAGAAGACGTTCGAAACAAAGCTCGATAACAAGTTTAATGAATTGCTCGCGCGTCTTCCACCACCACCACCCGCTGCACCTAACGCACCTCTCCAACGACAACAACAACAACAACGCATCCTTTCGAATCAGTATGGACGAGCGAAGCGTGTTCCTATTGAGGATGGCCAAACTTCTGGTGCTGCTGTTCATGTTGTTGATGCTTCTTTGGCCCCTGCTACTGCTGCTGCTGGTACCCAGGAGGATGATGAGTATGTGGGCGATTATGAGGATGAGGTTGATCAAAATCAGCACTACATGCAGCCACCAGCACCACCACCACCAGGTCGACCTCAGGTATATATTCGTAATGGTAGGCCTGCACCACCACCTCAGGTACGAGATGATATCCATATTCCTAAACTGAAATTGAATATTCCACCATTTGAGGGTAGATATGTTCCTGATATATATCTTACTTGGGAGTTAGAAACTGAGCAACGTTTTACATGTTTACAATATCCCGAGGAGAGACGGGTTGCTGCTGCTGTTTGTGCTTTCACTAGTTTTGCATGTGTATGGTGGTCTGAACATTGTAGATTATATCCTATTCCCGCTACTTGGGCTGCTTTGAAAACTGCTATGCGTACTCGTTGGGTTCCACCATATTATCAACGTGAATTGCTTCAAAAATTACAGCGCTTAAGACAAGGAAAAAATTCTGTAGAAGAATATTATCAGGAATTACAAACTGGCACGATTAGATGTGGTATTGTTGAGGGAATGAAGCTATGCTTGCCCGTTTTCTGGGTGGATTAAATAGAGAGATTCAGACCATTCTAGATTATAAGGAGTATACTAATATCACTCGTTTATTCCATCTTGCTTGTAAAGCTGAACGTGAAGTGCAGGATCGACAGGCATTGGCGCGGACTAACTTTTCTGCAGGTCGACCTTCATCATGGACACCACGTGCATCATCTACTTCCACACGTTCTGCTACACCGGCGCCTCCGTCGGCTGCCACCTCCAACCGTGATACAATAAAGCAGGCACAATCACCACTATCTGCCAAGAGCACACCTTCTGGGCCTGCAAAGAGCTCTTCTTCATCCATGGCATCAACGGGGCAAACACATGATATTATTTGTCGATGTTGCAAGGGTGGAGGTCATTATGCGAGAGAATGCCCCTCTAAGCGTGTGATGATTGTTACTGAGGAAGGTGGGTATGAGTCCGCTAGTGACTATGATGAGGAGACTTTGGCTCTTATTACACATGACGAACACGGTGGAGACGATTCTGATCATGAGACGCAATACATGGCTCCTGAAGATGCTGACAGGTATGAATGTTTAGTTGCTCAACGTGTTTTGAGTGTGCAGGTTACACAAGCTGAGCAAAATTAGAGGCATAATTTGTTCCATACAAAGGGAGTTGTGAAGGAACGTTCTGTTCGCGTGATCATAGATGGAGGGAGTTGCAACAACTTGGCTAGCATGGAGATGGTGGAGAAGCTATCTCTCACCACAAGACCACATCCACATCCTTACTACATCCAATGGTTCAACAACAGCGGCAAGGTTAAGGTAACACGTACTGTTCGTGTGCATTTTAGTATCTCTACATATGCTGATTATGTTGATTGTGATGTGGTACCTATGCAAGCATGTTCCTTATTACTTGGTAGACCATGGCAATTTGATAAAAATTCTATTCACCATGGTAGAAACAATCAGTATACTCTTGTTCATAAGGATAAAAATATTACTTTGCTTCCTATGACTCCTGATTCCATTTTGAAAGATGATCTTAATAGAGCTAATAAAGCAAAACAGGAGAAAACTAAGAGTGAAAATCAGATTGTGGCAAACGAATTTGAGCAACAAATGCAGCCTAATAATAATAAACAATCTAGTGTTGCTTCTGAAATTAAATTGAAAAGTGCATGTTTACTTGCCACCAAATCTGATATTGATGATCTAGATTTTAGCAAATCTGTTTGCTATGCTTTTGTGTGCAAAGAGGCATTATTTTCATTCGAGGACGTGCCTTCCTCTTTGCCTCCTGCTGTCACTAACATTTTGCAGGAGTTCGCTGACGTCTTTCCACAAGACGTGCCACCGGGATTACCACCTATTCGCGGGATTGAGCATCAAATTGACTTAATTCCCGGTGCATCACTACCCAACCGTGCACCATACCGTACCAATCCAGAGGAGACGAAGGAGATTATGCGTCAGGTACAAGAACTGCTCGACAAAGGTTATATACGCGAATCCCTTAGTCCTTGTGCTGTTCCTATCATTTTAGTACCGAAAAAGGATGGTACGTCGCGTATGTGCGTTGATTGTAGAGGCATTAATAATATTACTATTCGTTATCGTCATCCTATTCCTAGGCTAGATGATATGCTTGATGAATTGAGTGGCTCTACAATATTCTCCAAAGTTGATTTGCGTAGTGGATACCATCAAATTCGTATGAAATTGGGAGATGAATGGAAAACAGCATTTAAAACTAAGTTTGGATTATATGAGTGGTTAGTCATGCCTTTTGGGTTAACTAATGCACCTAGTACTTTCATGAGGTTAATGAACGAAGTTTTACGTGCTTTCATTGGACGATTTGTGGTAGTTTACTTTGATGACATATTGATTTATAGCAAATTTTTGGAGGAACATTTCGAACATTTACGTGCTGTTTTTATTGCTCTACGTGATGCATGTTTGTTTGGTAACCTTGAAAAGTGCACCTTTTGCACCGACCGAGTATCTTTTCTTGGCTATGTTGTTACTCCACAGGGAATTGAGGTTGATAAAGCCAAGATTGAAGCTATTGAGAGTTGGCCGCAGCCCAAAACGGTCACACAAGTGAGGAGTTTCCTTGGCCTCGCTGGATTCTATAGGCGTTTTGTGAGAGATTTCAGCACCATTGCTGCACCTCTCAATGAGCTTACAAAGAAAGATGTGCCTTTTCTGTGGGGTACCGCACAGGAAGAAGCCTTTACGGTATTGAAAGATAAGTTGACACATGCTCCTTTACTCCAACTTCCTGATTTTAATAAGACTTTTGAGCTTGAATGTGATGCTAGTGGAATTGGATTAGGAGGTGTGTTATTACAAGATGGCAAACCTGTTGCATACTTTTCTGAAAAATTGAGTGGGCCTAGTCTGAATTATTCTACTTATGATAAAGAATTATATGCTCTTGTTCGGACTTTAGAAACATGGCAACATTATTTATGGCCCAAAGAATTTGTTATACATTCTGATCATGAATCTTTGAAACATATTAAAAGTCAAGCTAAACTGAATCGTAGACATGCTAAATGGGTTGAATTCATTGAGACTTTCCCTTATGTCATTAAACACAAGAAGGGAAAAGACAATGTTATTGCTGATGCATTGTCTCGTCGCTATACTATGCTTTCACAACTTGACTTCAAAATATTTGGTTTGGAGACCATCAAAGATCAATATGTGCATGATGCTGATTTTAAAGATGTAATGCAGAATTGTAAAGAAGGAAGAATGTGGAACAAGTTTGTCGTTAACAATGGATTTGTGTTTCGTGCTAACAAGCTATGCATTCCAGCTAGCTCCGTTCGTCTTTTGCTGTTGCAGGAGGCGCATGGGGGAGGATTAATGGGACCCTTTGGCGTGAAGAAGACGGAGGACGTACTTGCTACACATTTCTTTTGGCCAAAGATGAGACGAGATGTTGAGCGTTTTGTTGCTCGCCGCACTACATGTCGAAAAGCTAAGTCACGACTCAATCCTCATGGTTTATATATGCCTTTGCCTGTACCTAGTGTTCCTTGGGAGGATATATCTATGGACTTTGTTTTAGGTTTACCTCGAACAAAGAAGGGGAGGGATAGCATATTTGTTGTCGTGGATAGATTCTCGAAAATGGCACACTTTATACCATGTCATAAAAGCGATGATGCTGTTAATGTTGCTGATTTGTTCTTTCGTGAAATTATTCGCTTGCATGGTGTGCCAAATACTATTGTTTCAGATCATGATACTAAATTTCTTAGCCACTTTTGGAGATGTTTATGGGCTAAGTTGGGGACTAAACTGCTATTTAGTACTACTTGTCACCCCCAAACTGATGGACAAACTGAAGTAGTCAATAGAACATTGTCTACTATGCTTAGGGCTGTTTTGAAGAATAATAAGAAAATGTGGGAAGAATGCTTGCCTCATATTGAATTTGCTTATAATCGTTCATTGCATTCTACTACTAAGATGTGCCCTTTTGAAATTGTGTATGGTTTCCTACCTCGTGCACCTATTGATTTGTTGCCTCTTCCATCTTCGGAGAAGGTTAATTTTGATGCTAAAGAACGTTCTGAATTGATTTTAAAAATGCATGAGTTAACTAAGGAAAACATTGAGCGTATGAATGCTAAATATAAACTTGCTGGAGATAAGGGTAGAAAACATGTTGTGTTTGCACCTGGAGATCTTGTTTGGTTACATTTGCGTAAAGATAGATTTCCTGATTTGCGCAAATCAAAGCTAATGCCACGTGCTGATGGTCCCTTTAAGGTGTTAGAGAAAATAAATGATAATGCATATAAACTTGAGCTGCCTGCAGATTTTGGGGTTAGTCCCACTTTTAACATTGCAGATTTGAAGCCTTATTTGGGTGAGGATAATGAGCTTCCGTCGAGGACGACTTCATTTCAAGAAGGGGAGGATGATGAGGACATCAATACCATTGTTACACCCACAGCCCCTACTGCTACATATACTGGACCAATTACTAGAGCTCGCGCACGCCAATTAAATTATCAGGTACTTTCGTTTCTTGGTAAAGATTCTAATGTTCATGAGAATATGATGCTGCCTAAATTGGATACATTTGTTTTGCTTACAAATGAAGGGCCTAGCTTGGAGAAGGATGGACATTGGAGCAAGAGCAAGCATGGAGATGATGCCATGCACAAGGGGAACCAGAACGGAGTTACAAGTGATGATTTCAGGACTTTGAAGCCACCATAAGAGTGCATGAAGCCTTGGACGAAATATACAAGATGCCACTTCATAAATTTCGTCCAGAGGCTATTATAGGTGCTGCGTCACCTTTTTATTGGGCCAGGCCCATGTAATTTCGAAATACATAAGTATAGGCTATTTTTAGAGTCCGTATGTGTGGGGAAACAAGAGATAGGGTTGATTTCGGACCCCTCCACTGATGAGGACATGACTACCTTGGATATGACAAAAAATATTGCATATATGCATATTTGTCAGGTGATTTCTAGTGCAAACTATTCAATAATCTATTTATGTTATCCAGAACAAAAATACTTCACACACTTTTGTGTTTTGTCTAATTGCAGGTGTATGGGACATTTGTACAATCCACATATGAAGATAAGGAAGAAAGAGATGTTTATTTGCTGTCCAAAAAGTTCTCTCACGTCACTTTTGGCCCAAGAGAAGATAGAGTCCAAGTCTCTCACGTTCTGGATTCAGATTCGGACTGCACAGACATACCTGACTCAAAACGCACACAAGTTTTTCATACGGACTCCGAATTGGGTGATTCTTTTTTTGTTGGAAACTAGATTTCGTGCACTTTCCAACCCAATTGGAATCACCTTCAAATTCGTCCGGAGCGTTGAGTTGTGGATGAAACAATCTGATGCTGCAGCAGAATCCGAGTCAAACTACAAGTCCAAAGGTGTTACATCACCTCCACTTGGGCCCATTGGCCTTGTACGACCTAGATTTAGTTTTAGGCTGCCTTGGGACGTCCTCCCACCTCATTGGCCGCCACCCCTTGCTCCTATATAAGTAGATCCATCTAGTAGCTTTTCCTTGGGATTTGTTTAGTTAAAAGTTAGCCATTGCAACTTCGTGTACTTCGTTTGTGTCCAACGACCAGACCAAGACCGCTTACGGATCCCCACCTTTATCAATACTTCATATAACTCGCAATATTCAGATTGCTTTTATCATATTCTTGCTTGTTCTTCGATTGCTTGCAGGAATAGACCTTCGTGGTCAGGTTGATTGTGCTCCGGCGTGGTCAATAACCTCTCAGAGTTGGTTTAGCGATTGCTAAGGCGCAACGTCGTGCACGTTTGTAGTCGGATCGTCAAAGTCATCTTCACCAAATCGATAGTTATCATCTCATCGAAAGATCGGGACAACCCTTTGCCTCTATCAAGTGGTATCAGTTTTCAGGTTGCTCGGTGAGAATTTCCAGTTTTCCTAGATTAGATTTATTTTCTTACCTATTGTCCAAGAAAAAGCCACAAAAAAAAGTTAGATCTATTCATCCTTGGTCCAAGCCAGTCTGAGCCTTTGCAATTTTCTTTTCATTGCTTGCATAGTTGAATTATCGGTTGCATCGTCGTGTCGAGTTGCTGGTCTTAGTGTCTAGTTCGTTTAGAGTTTCGAGTTCTGTTCACATTAGTCACGCCACCGCTGCATCATTATCTCTTCCGCTGTCCACCACCCATCCACCAATTTCCACCACGTGCTACCCACCATTCATTGTCATAATAATAGTTGAGATCGTTCACATCTTCACTTGATCCAATCTGCATCTTATCTAGTTTGTTTTGGAAAGAGGGAGAAAAAAAAGAGAGAAAAAAACGAGAGAAAAAAAAGAGAAAAAAAAAGTCAGAGAAAAAAAAGGAGAAAAAAAAAATCAAAAAAATCGGCACAAACTTTTTCAGAGGAAAGTTGGAGACAAAGTTGTTGTATATCCTGCTTGGCAGTTGTTTTTCATCATTATCTTCACTGCCGTTGTGATCTTCACTTATATCTTGCTGTCAAGAGCTACTTAGTATCCTTCATTGATGCTAGTTGTGCTACGCCGTGACCTCATTAGTGTTCTAGGCTCGCGTCTCTAGTCCGATCTAGCCTAGGACCAGCACAGTACCGTCATTGAGCGTTTATTCAACATTGCATCTTTGAATTGATTATTGCTAATCTTTTGCTACCATACATAGCCAACCCAGCTCCACATATTTCTACACCGTGTATACGTACGCTCCCCTGGCAATCGCTTTACTCAATATTCGGAGTTACTTGACACCGCTGGTTGCCGATCACCGCCTGCTGCATGGTAAGAACTTGTAAGACATTGATATTTGCTTTACTGTGAGCGTTTTACCACCACATCCTAGTAGTTATAGGAACATTATTTTTGGGTTTTGTTTCTTGTTCTACTAATCATGACAGGATCTAGAGTCAATTCATGGGCTTTGTCGATCGCGGGAGACGTGCCACCACCTTTGCAAATACCACAACCGTCACGAGAGGTGCACAAACATCCAAATGCACATGATCAGGTTAATGTATCTATACCACCATTTAATGGCCGTTTTAAACCTGCTTTATATATTGAATGGGAGTTCGACATAAAAAATATATTTGCTTCCCATAATTTCGATGAACATAAAAAGGTTAAGGTTGCGGTTGGTTCTTTCACTGGTTATGCTTTGGTTTGGTGGAGTGAATATTGTCGGTTACACCCTGATTATATACCTACTACTTGGGATGATTTGAAACTTGCCATGCGACATACTTTCGTCCCTGCTTATTATACTCGTGACATGATTAAGAAGTTGCAACACTTAAAACAAGGTAGTGAAACTGTAACAAAATATTATGATGATTTACAAACTACCTTGTTGCATTCCTCTTTAGAAGAAAGTGAAGATGATTTTATGGATAGATTTTGGGGAGGATTAAACCGTGATATTCAAGAGATACTAATTCATGAAGAGTATTATCCTATGGACCATTTGTTTCATCTTGCTTGCAAAGCTGAACAGGAAATAAAACAACGTGTTGGCCACGAGGAGAACAAGCGCACAGTGCACATTCCAAGAGTTGATATGATTGTTCCTTCAACTACTAGGCATACTATGACAACCACATCCGTTGTTGTCAGGACTACATCACCTCCACCATGTGACACATCGCCCCCGAGAGTGGCTACATCATCTGAGTTGATCAAAAGAGGTAATGACAAAGGTACTGATCCTCCATCTCTACATGAGAATGATGAATGCCTTGTCAATTTGAATGCACCATCTGATGAGCTACCCACTACTTTGATCACACCACCTATTTTAGAGGACTACGTTGATAATTTGACTTTGCCATGTGATCAAACAACTGAAATACCAACAATTTTGAGTGCACCCATTGAATTAACTATTGATGAAAAAGAACCAATGTTTAATCATTTTGATATGACCTCTAATCTTGGTGATGATTCTGTGTTGAATGACTTATTGCATGTTTGCTTATTTAAGCATGTTGTAGCATGTAAATTTGATGCAAGTAAGGTTTATTCACCAATGTTGGGATGGTTTAATGATGAACATTGTCAATCTTTTGAAATGAATAAGAGCTTCACTTATATGTGCAAACTGAGTTGCAATATTTTCATGCCTTCTACTTCTTGTGCTAATTTTTTGGCTTTAGATTTTATGAACTTTGCAAGTTACTCATCTATTCATGTGTCATATATGCAAAAATCAAGGGAAGTAAAAATGGATGACATATACATATACAACATGTACACCTTGTCTCTTTTGTTAGCCACATTTCAGATTAAGCAACGCCGAGGACGGCTTTATTTTCAAGAAGGGGAGGATGATGAGGACATGACTACCTTGGATATGACCAAAAATATTGCATATATGCATATTTGTCAGGTGATTTCTAGTGCAAACTATTCAATAATCTATTTATGTTATCCAGAACAAAAATACTTCACACACTTTTGTGTTTTGTCTAATTGCAGGTGTATGGGACATTTGTACAATCCACATATGAAGATAAGGAAGAAAGAGATGTTTATTTGCTGTCCAAAAAGTTCTCTCACGTCACTTTTGGCCCAAGAGAAGATAGAGTCCAAGTCTTTCACGTTCTGGATTCAGATTCGGACTGCACAGACGTACCTGACTCAAAACGCACACAAGTTTTTCATACGGACTCCGAATTGGGTGATTCTTTTTTTGTTGGAAACTAGATTTCGTGCACTTTCCAACCCAATTGGAATCACCTTCAAATTCGTCCGGAGCATTGAGTTGTGGACGAAACAATCTGATGCTGCAGCAGAATCCGAGTCAAACTACAAGTCCAAAGGTGTTACATCACCTCCACTTGGGCCCATTGGCCTTGTACGACCTAGATTTAGTTTTAGGCTGCCTTGGGACGTCCTCCCACCTCCTTGGCCGCCACCCCTTGCTCCTATATAAGTAGATCCATCTAGTAGCTTTTCCTTGGGATTTGTTTAGTTAAAAGTTAGCCATTGCAACTTCGTGTACTTCGTTTGTGTCCAACGACCAGACCAAGACCGCTTACGGATCCCCACCTTTATCAATACTTCATATATACTCGCAATATTCAGATTGCTTTTATCATATTCTTGCTTGTTCTTCGATTGCTTGCAGGAATAGACCTTCGTGGTCAGGTTGATTGTGCTCCGGCGTGGTCAATAACCTCTCAGAGTTGGTTTAGCGATTGCTAAGGCGCAACGTCGTGCACGTTTGTAGTCGGATCGTCAAAGTCATCTTCACCAAATCGATAGTTATCATCTCATCGAAAGATCGGGACACCCCGCCTCTATCATCCACCAAGGGCCACGAAATTCCCCCCCTCTTCCTCCATATATACAGCCCTTAGGGCGCCGTTTAGACTTTGGGTTTTGTTTAGATTAAAAGTTCGCCATAGCTGCAACTTCGCGTACTTCGTTTGTGTTCAACGACCAGACAAAGGCGTCACAGAACCCCACCTTGATCAATAAAGCTTTCATCTTATATTCGCAATATCCAGATTGCAATCTCAGTTTCTTGCTTGTTCTTCGTTTGCTCGCAGGAAACAGACCCTCGTGGTCAGGTTGATCGAGCTCCGGCGTGGTCAATAACCTCTCGGAGTTGGTTTAGCGATTGCTAAGGCGCGACGTCCTCACACGTTCGTAGTCGGATCGTCAAAGTCGACTTCCACCAAAGCGAAATCCATCATCTCATCGAAAGACGGGACACCTTTGCCTCTATCAATGCGGGGCGCGCCCCAATGCGGGACGATGACCGCCACGCCGGATATACAAAATACAAATCCGTCCGGGCCGAATACAGCATGCCAGACTCATCGGAACTGCGTAGCAATGTAGCCCGGCATAGAGGCGCCACACACCCCCTATGCTTCATTGACAAAGTAATGGAGCATGAATTCCCAGAAGGGTTTAAGCCCGTGAACATCGAACAATATGATGGGACAACAGACCCCGCGGTATGGATCAAAGATTTCTTTCTCCACATTCACATGGCCCGCGGCGATGATCTACATGCCATCAAATACCTCCCACTAAAACTGAAGGGACCAGCTCGGCATTGGCTGAATAGTTTGCCGGCAAACTCCATTGGCAGTTGGGAGAACCTGGAAGACGCATTCCTTGACAACTTCCAGGGCACTTATGTGCGACCACCGGACGCTGATGACTTAAGTCACATAACCCAATAGCCTGGAGAGTCAGCCAGGAAATTCTGGAGTCGGTTCTTAACTAAAAAGAATCAAATCCTTGACTGTCCGGATGCCGAAGCTCTAGTGGCCTTTAAGCATAACATTCGTGATGAGTGGCTCGCCCGACACCTCGGCCAAGAGAAGCCGAAATCCATGACAGCCCTCATGACACTCATGACCCGCTTTTGTGCGGGCGAGGATAGCTGGTTGGCTCGTAGCAACAACACATCAAGAAATCCTGGCACTTCAGACACCAGAGATAGCAATGGCAAGCCCCGGCGCAACAAACACAAGCGTCGCAACAATGGCGAGAACACCGAATACATGGCCGTCAATGCCGGGTTCAGTGGCTCCAGGTCCGGTCAACGGAAAAAGCCATTCAAAAGAAACAATCCAGGCCCGTCTAGTCTGGGCCACATACTCGATCGCTCATGTCAAATCCACGGCACCCCTGATAAACCAGCCAACCACACCAACAGAGAATGTTGGGTATTTAAACAGGCCGGCAAGCTAAACGCCAAAAATAAGGAAAAGGGGCCGCATAGTGATGACGACGAGGAGCCCCGGCCACCGAACACAGGGGGACAAAGGAAATTTCCTCCCCAAGTAAAAACGGTAAATATGATATACGCCACCCATATCCCCAAGCGGGAGCGGAAGCGTGCACTAAGGGACATCTACGCAATGGAGACAGTCGCCCCAAAGTTCAACCCATGGTCTTCCTGTCCGATCACCTTTGATTGCAGGGACCATCCGACCAGTATCCGTCATGGCGGCTCAACCGCACTGGTCCTTGACCCTATCATTGATGGATTCCACCTCACACGAGTCCTCATGGGCGGTGCCAGCAGCCTGAACCTGCTCTATCAGGATATAGTGCACAAAATGGGCATAGATCCCTCAAGGATCAAGCCCACCAAAACCACCTTCAAAGGTGTCATACCAGGTGTAGAGGCCTGTTGTACAGGCGCAATCACACTGGAAGTGGTCTTCGGATCCCCGGATAACTTCCAAAGCGAGGACTTAGTCTTTGATATCGTCCCCTTCCGCAGTGGTTATATGCACTGCTAGGGCGAACTGCATTCGCTCGATTCAATGTGGTGCCACACTACGCCTACCTCAAGCTCAAGATGCCTGGACCCCGCGGTGTTATAACAGTTAATGGAAATACAGAGCGCTCCCTCCGCATGAAGGAGCACACTGCGGCCCTTGCAGCAGAAGTACAGAGCAGCCTCCTTAGGCAGACCCTCAACTCGGCAATAAAGCCCCTGGACACCGTCAAGCGAGTCCGGAGTACTCTGCAACAGGATCGTCTGGCCCGTCCAGAGCTCGCCTAGCAATTCGGCCTCCGTCCTCATCCCAGTCAAGCGGTGAAATTTGTGCCGCGTGTACATAATTACGCACACAAAATACCATGGGCATAGACGGAGGCACAGCTAGACTGCGGTCCACAATGCGGCTCAACCGCCCTAGAATCCGTATACCTTCACCTTTTTCTTTCTTTCAGGTCCCTATCTTCTTAAGGCTCTTCCGATAACTTGATTATCGGACCCATCACGGGACGAAAACACCAAGGAGGCAAGGAGCTTTGCCGTACAAGGGAATCCCCAGGTGGTCTCTGATAACAATCGCTATACCTGTTTTACATACCCGCACGCAGCTCGCTCTTGGTTAGTGCATGTCAAGTAGTCCCATTTGCTTATCGCACTACTTGTATACATACGCCTTGACGTATCATTCAAATAACAATGGAAAATAATGTACAGCGTCAGCTTATTACTACATTTCTTTTTTCCTTGACTGTTTATTTATTACAAATCGCACCCGTACATTCTGGTACGTTCAGTTCACTAGGGGATTCAGTGTACCCCATAACACGGTAAGAAAGTCCGAACACTTTGGACAGTGCGGCACCCCGAACTTATAGCATTATATGCATCAACTCCGATCATGTCTTGGGTCAATAGTTGGGTCGCCCGGCTCCTGTGCTTGCTACCCTACGTTCCGCTATATCGGCTAGGGTAGTAAAGGGAGAACTACTGGGATTGTGTCCCGGTTCTTCTGGATGAGCACCTTAATAGAGAAAGCCAAAAACAGACTGTCATGATGCGGCGAGAGCTGGTCGCTGTTCGAGTGGTTTCAAATCCTTAAAGATTTTTTCCGCTTCATGCGAGGAATCGGTCTTTGTCCGATTTAGGCGTGTATAGCGCCCCAAGTACGGACTTCCGAATACCAGGGGCTATGCCAAAATTTAAAATTATAGAACTTCTATGGCTAAGTGAGGGTGATAAAGCTGTATAGTCCGATTGCCTTGTTCGTCGCGCTAAACACCTCCTTAAAGGACAAAAAACTTGGATAAAGAGTGTTTAGATTTATCCCGAACACCCCTATACTAGTTACACGGGGGCAGAAGCCGACGACTGGCCAACTCTCATATTTTATAAACGGCCGCACATAAGGTAAAATTTTAAATCAACAAGCATTATATTACGCAAATGAACTTGTTTCATATTATAGGATAACATGAGTGCATTCATTTAAAAATTACATCCTTAGTACATTGTTCCGCCATAAGCCGGGAGCCCTTCAGGACACTGTCATAATAATTTTCGGGCCGGCGTTGCTCCTTGCCCTTCGGTGGCCCCTCGGTCATCAGCGCCGTGGCGTCCATCTTCGCCCAATGCATCTTTGCACGGGCAAAGGCCATCCGTGCACCTTGAATGCAAACCGACCGCTTTATGACTTCAAGTCGGGGGCAGGCACTCACAAGCGGCTTCACGAGACCGAAGTAGCTGCTGGGCATAGGCTCGGCAGGCCACAACCGGACTATGAGGTCCTTCATGGCCAGTTCGGCTGCCTTGTGCAGCTCGACTAGTTGCTTCAGCTGGTCGCTCAAGGGCATCGGATGTTCTGCCCCAAGATATTGAGACCAGAACAACTTCTCCGCTGGGCTCCCTTCTTCGGCTCAGTAGAACTCCGCGACATCTGATATGCTGCGTGGCAGATCCACAAACGCTCCTGGAGAACTCCAAATTCGGGTAAGTAAACGGAAAGTCTCCTTCACATGCTTGCTTTGCATAATAAATGCCTTACCCGCCGCAATCTTCTTGGCCGCCTGAATCTCCTGGAGGGCCTTCCGGGCTTCGGTTTTGGTGTCTTGCATGCTCTGGAGGGCCTTAGCAAGCTCAAACTCTTGAGTCTTAGAGTCATACTCCAAGGACTCGTATTTCTGGACGAAATCCCGGAGCTCTTGCTGGACCTCGCTGACCCGGGCCTCTTGCTTCTCGCGCTCGGTGCGTTCCTTGGCCGCTTTGTCTTCGGCCTCGGCCAGCGCCTTTTTAAGGGTCGCCACTTCGGTCGTGGCCCCTATCAAAGTTCATGACTCTTCTATCAGCCGAAACCATTTATCCTTTATAAGTATATAGATGGGGTCTTGCGTACCTTAACTTTCCTCGAGCTGCCTCTTCACGAGGCCGAGCTCTCCCTCGGTCCGCTCCAGGTCCTACTTTAGTCCAGAGACCTCCGCAGTACGAGCGGTAGCGGCCAGCAGCGACACCTGCTTATTCACATAGACATCTTTTGTTAGACTCCTGCGAATATTATTTGATCCTCTGTTCGGCTTTTCTTTCCGAACACCAAACGAAGCATTAGGGGCTACTGTCTATACTGTGATATTGCCTTACAATTTTATTACGTACCTCAAAGCCTGTTAGAAGGCTAGCGCAGGCTTCGGTCAATCCGCTTTTTGCGGACCGGACCTTCTCAATCACCGTACTGATAAGAGTACTGTGTTCTTCATCAATGGAAGCACTGCGAAGCGCTTCCAGCAGGTTGTCCGGTGCCTCTGGATGGACAGAGGTCATCGGTACAGGCGTCTCTCCCTCCTTAGAGAGAGGCTTCCTGCCTGAATTCAGAACCACTTGGCTTTCCGGAGCCGTATTCGGCTAGGGGCCAAACTAGCTGCGGCCCCCATTATGGAAGTCCATGGGGGTCTTCCCCCCCATGCGCTCGGCGACTTGGATTTCGCCTGGGGGCGTCTCCAGAACTGTCTCCCCTTGGCCTGGTATCCTTCGAGATAACACCTCGGCGTCGTCCGCGGCCCTAGGGAGGAGGCTGTCGGAAGTGAATCATTGTTCATCGCCGACGGGTCCAGAGACCCCTCTGAAGAGGAGGATATCTCGATGTTGGATTTGGCCGGACTGCAGGTGCACATCTGGCATGATAAGAAGCGATAAAGCAAACATACTGGAAATACTATTATGTATGGATACTTATGACTTAGCCAGGGGCTTGTCCCTGGGCTCCCACTCCTCGCCGCTGTTGGTGGCTGCAGTGGAGTGTTCCGGAAGGAAGGTTCTTCCCTTCTTGTGCACCTCGGCCTCCCCATGCGCGGTGGCCTTCTTCTTCTTTCTCCCCTGGTGGGGGGGGGGGGATGGATTTCCTCCTCCTATTACTCCCCGTCTTCGGTGGAGGAGTGCGTCTCGGTGTCTTCGGACGCCACGTCCGATGCAACCTTGCGCCGGAGACCTTCTCTGGTCCCCGCGGCCATCTTCTTGGCCTTCTTATCTGGCACCTCATAGGGCGCCGGAAACAACATCTTTGTTCGAAGAGGCGATTCTAGATCTTCAGGTAGTGGAGCCAGACAGTCAATCTGCTCCGCTATCGCTACCCAGGCCTGTAAAATCGGCATGGAGGCTTAGATTCCACCCGCGGATGTGCTGGTAAAAGGCACATCTTGCAATATGAAAACTCATCGGATTGGCTCGGCGTTTCGCGCTGAGTCCGCGATCTTCGGTTATGGGTGGTGGTACCTCGTTGGCCTTGAAAAGCATCTTCTAGACGTCTTCGTGTGTCGTGCCGAAGAGCTCTTGCAGCGTCTGGTGTTCGGCCGGGTCGAACTCCAACAGATTGCAAACCCGTCTCTCACACGGAAGAATCCGGCGAAGGAGCATGACCTGAACCACATTGACGAGCTTGATCTTCTTGCCTATCATATTTTGGATGTAGGTCTGAAATTCGGTCAGTTCTTCCGCTGAGCCCCAGGCTAAGCCCTTCTCTTTCCAGGAGGTGAGCCACATGGGGACGCCGGATCGAAATTCGGGGGTCGCCGCCCAGTTGGTGTCGCGTGGCTCGGTGATGTAGAACCACCCCAATTGCCACCCCTTCACAGTCTCCACAAAGGAGCCTTCGGGCCAGGTGACATTGGGCACCTTGCCCACCATGGCGCCTTCGCACTCCGCTTGTTTGCCGCCCACCACCTTTGGCTTCACGATGAAGGTCTTCAGCCATAGGCCGAAGTGGGGTGTGATGCGGAGGAAGGCCTCACACACAATGATAAACGCCGAGATGTTGAGGATGAAGTTGGGGGCCAGATCATGGAAGTCCAACCCGTAGTAGAACATTAGTCCGCGGACGAACGGGTGGAGAGGGAATCCCAGCCCACGGACGAAATGAGAGAGGAATACTACCCTCTCCTGGAGTTTCGGAGTAGGGATGATCTGCCCTTCAGCCAGAAGCCGATGCGCCATGCCTGCGGACAAGTATTGGGCCTCCCGGAGCTTATTGATGTCCTCCTTCGTGACGGAGGAGGCCATCCACTTGCCTCCCGCTCCGGACATGTTCAGGATGTTTTTACGGAGAAGGTGAAGGCTTGGGCGTTGGAGCTCAAGAATGGATGAGCAGAGGAAGAAGAAGGCGTGGGCAGGAAAGGGAATCCTTATCTCTTTATAAAGGCAGCAGTCATATGCCTCCCTACTTGCCCTTGAAACTCGCTTATTCCCCAAGCGCCGTGCTAATGGCACGGTTGGGTTACCCACACCCGTATTGATGAGAATCCCATGATAAGGGGACACGATCACTGCTTCGACAAGACGTGCCAATAAAACCGCCTCGCAAGACGTGCAGTAGCAGTTGAGAAAACGGTTCGAATAATGGCTGGGCCGCGGCGTGATGTGACGCCATGGAAAAGTTGTCAGCAGATTAGATTCGTGGAATATTGTGCTCTCTACGATGGTATGTGGAATTAGTTTTGCAGAGCCGGACACGATTCTTGTGTTCAAGATCTACTTTGAAGTATTCGGAGAAGGAACCCGCCTTGTGTGACGCCCCCGATTCAATTGTACACTAATCATGCATGCAAACGTGTACGATCAAGATCACGGACTCACGGGAAGATAGCACAACACAACTCTAAAAACATAAATAAGTCATACAAGCATCATAATACAAGCCAGGGGCCTCGAGGGCTCGAATACAAGCGCTCGATCATAGACAAGTCAGCGGAAGCAACAATATCTGAGTACAGACATAAGTAAACAAGTCTGCCTTAAGAAGGCTAGCACAAACTGGGATACAGATCGAAAGAGGCGCAGGCCTCCTGTCTGGGATCCTCCTAACTACTCCTGGTTGTCGTCAGCGGGCTACACGTAGTAGTAGGCACCTTCGGTGTAGTAGGAGTCGTCGTCGACGGTGGCGTCTGGCTCCTGGACTCCAGCATCTGGTTGCGACAACCAGAAAGAAAGGAAAGGGGGAAAGGGGGGGAGAAAGCAACCGTGAGTACTCATCCAAAGTACTCGCAAGCAAGGAGCTACACTACATATGCATGGGTATTTGTGTAAAGGGCCATATCAGTGGACTGAACTGTAGAATGCCAGAATAAGAGGGGGATAGCTAATCCTGTCGAAGACTACGCTTCTGGCAGCCTCCGTCTTGCAGCATGTAGAAGAGAGTAGATTGAAGTCCTCCAAGTAGCATCGCATAGCATAATCCTACCCGGCGATCCTCTCCTCGTCGCCCTGTTAGAGAGCGATCACCGGGTTGTATCTGGCACTTGGAAGGGTGTGTTTTATTAAGTATCCGGTTCTAGTTGTTATAAGGTCAAGGTACAACTCCAAGTCGTCCTGTTACCGAAGATCACGGCTATTCGAATAGATTAACTTCCCTGCAGGGGTGCACCACATAACCCAACACGCTCGATCCCATTTGGCCGGACACACTTTCCTGGGTCATGCCCGGCCTCGGAAGATCAACACGTCGCAGCCCCACCTAGGCACAACAGAGAGGTCAGCCCGCCGGTCTAAATCCTATGCGCGCAGGGGTCTGGGCCCATCGCCCATTGCACACCTGCATGTTGCGAGGGCGGCCGGAAGCAGACCTAGCAACCTCCATTACGAAGGAAGTCACGTTACGCGGTCCAATCCGGTGCGCGCCGCTCCGTCGCTGACGTCAAGAAGGCTTCGGCCGATACCATGACGTCGAGTGACCATAACTGTTCCCGCGTAGTTGGTTAGTGCATATAGGCCAGTAGCCAGACTTAGATCAAATACCAAGATCTCGTTAAGCGTGTTAAGTATCCGCGAACGTCGAACAGGGCCAGGCCCACCTCTCTCCTAGGCGGTCTCAACCTGCCCTGTCGCTCCGCCACAAAGTAACAGTGGGGGGCCGTCGGGAACCCAGGCCCACCTCTACCGGGATGGAGCCACCTGTCCTTTCAGCCCCCACATCAGAATCACTTGCGGGTACTCAACGAGCTGACCCGACTTTAGTCACCATCTGTATAGTATGTATGTATGTATAGTATATACCCGTGATCACCTCCCGAGTGATCACGGCCCGATAGTATAGCATGGCAGACTGACAAGAATGTAGGGCCACTAATGGTAAACTAGCATACTATACTAAGCATTTAGGATTGCAGGTAAGGTATCAATGACTATAGCAACAATGACAGGCTATGCAACAGAATAGGAGTAACCGAACAGTAACCTGCTACACTACTCTAATGCAAGCTGTATAGATAAGAATAGGCGATATCTGGTGATCATGGGGGGGGGGGGGGGGGGCTTGCCTGGTTGCTCTGGCAAGGAGGGGTCATCAACTCCATAGTCGAACTGGGGGTCGCTGGCAGTCTCGAGGTCTACCAGAAAGAAGTAACGGAAGGGGAACATAATAAATAACAGAGCAATCAAAGCATCACAAAGCGTAACATGGCAATACGCGGTGCTAGGTGTGCCCTAACGCGGTAGTAGGTGATATCGGCGAAGGGGGAAACATCCGGGAAAGTATTCCCGGTGTTTCGCGTTTTTGGACAGATGAACCGGAGAGGAAAAGTTGCATGTTTGCTATGCTAGAGATGTGTGGCGGATAAACGGACTGCGTATTCGGATTCTTCTCGTCGTTCTGAGCAACTTTCATGTACAAAGTATTTTCATCCGAGTTATGAATTATTTTATATTAATTTTTAAAGATTTAATTCATTTTTAGAATTAACAGAATTAATTTAATTAGGAAATGCCATTATGACGTCAGCATGACATCAGGGTGATGTCAGCAGTCAACAGTCAGTTGACTTGGTCAAACTGACGCGTGGGTCCCATTGTCATTGGCCAAGATTAACTAAAACAGATTAATTAGTTTAATTAGTGATTAGGTTAATCTAATCAGGTTTAATTAACTTAATTACTCACTTAATTAATTAATTAATTAATAATTTTTTTTTATGTCTTCTTTTTTTTAAACATTCCGGGGCTGGGCCCCGACTGTCATTGGGCCAAGGGCCTTAGCGGGTGTGGGGTTTACAGGCGTCGGGCGTGGGCACCCGAACAGGCGAGTCCCGAGCGGAGCCAGCCGGGGTGCCGCGGGTGGCTCGCCGGAGCACGGCCACAGCGAGCAGACGAGGGAGGGCGCAAGGAGCCGAGGCGCGTGAGCGGAACGGCGGAGGTAGGGGCACGGGAGCACTCCGCGAGCGGGCGCACCATGCACGAGTGGGGTGAGCGCGGGGGTTGCAGTGGTGGTGGTGGCGGCGCCGCAGCACAGCAGCAGCTGCTGCAGCTCGTGGCGGGGCACGGCTAGGAGTAGCAAGGGAGGCGACGGCGTGGCCGACGCGGTCGTCAAGCAGGAGGGTATGCGGGCATGGACGGACCTCGAGCGCACGGGGGTACGGGGCGGGGCGTGCTCGACCGCAAGGCAGAGACGGGGCGGAGGCGAGCGGACTGCACGGGCGCGAGGTAGACGAGCGCGGTGTCCGCAGACGAAAAGAAGGGGAGAGGGGAGGCGGAGGCCGAGGGCCTCACCGGTGTTTGCAGGGGCACATGGGCGTCGAGGCTCCGGGGCGACCCGTGGGGAGGAGGACGGGGACGATCGACGGAGACGGGAGGCGAGGTAGTCGAGGCAGAGAGGCTCCAAGAGGGTGGCTCCGGCGACTGGACCTCCAAGCGGCGGCGGTTGGTGTCGAAGGGGGCTCGGGAATGCTCCCTTGATCCAGATCGGATCGAGAGGGGGGAAAGCAACATGGGGAGTGGGGGATGTGTGCGGTCGGGAGTTAGGGTTTTCGGGAAGGGGGATAAGGGAGTGGGGTGGCCGGTTGGGTCTTTTGGGCTGGTGGCCTGCTGGCTAGCTGGGCCATTCGGCCCGGGGGGGGGGGGGGGTCTTCCCTTTTCTCTTTTGTTTAAGTTTTTGTTTTTATTTATTTTTCTTTTTGCTATTTTAAATTTTGATCCACATTATTTTTACTTAGTAAAATATGACAACAACTCCTAAAATAACGTTTCAAAAATAACCCTCGGCCACAAAAGGTTTTAACCCAAAACAAATTAGTTTTGTGTTTTATAAAATACCAAAGGCATTTAAAAAATGTGTTTGCTACCGTTTAAATCAGTTTAGTGCATTTATACATTATATAAAAATGTGTATTATTCATCATAATCATCTATGCATTAAGTGACACAACCCGAACATTTTGGTTTTTAATATTTTAAAACTTTTGATGTTTGCCTGATTTTGAATTTGAATCAGTTTCGAACTAACGTGAGATTAGTAACAGTAATCGACGTGACGTGGCACCATTAGCACAGGTTACTGTAGCTTGATTATCCTGGCGTCACAATTCTCCTCCACTACAAGAAATCTTGTCCCGAGATTTAGGAGTGGTAGTATGGGGGAAGGGATTTGGTTATGAAATTCTAACGAATCTTCCCATTCTTGGTTGCTCTTCTCGAAGAGGTCGATCCATTACATTGATCTCTTCATTTCTCTGCTTCAGGTCATCATGATGAAGTCATCATTTTCTTCGGGAACTCCAACGTACTTACGAATAGGTAAGGGACAGCTCGGCTACGACAGAATGCTTATGAGGGAAACAATCTTGGGTTAACCCATGAATGAGCATAAGATTATCTCTCGAGTTGAACATATAAAATACAACGAGAGTAAGGTACGAAGGTACAATAAGAGGTTCCAAGCGGATAGATAGTTGTTCGAAGTCTGAACCAGAGTGAGAAAGGGGTTCAGAGCAGCGAGAGTAAGTATTGCGTCCGATACCAGAATAGAGCACTAGTGATAGAGGCGAGGGTGTCCCGATCTTTCGATGAGATGATAACTATCGATTTGGTGGAGACGACTTTGACGATCCGACTACAAACATGCACGGCGTTGCGCCTTAGCAATCGCTAAACCAATCTCCTGAGGTTACTGACGATGCCGGAAGCACGGTCAGCCTGACCACGAAGGTCTATTCCTGCAAGCAATCGAAGAACGAGCAAGAATATGATAAAGCAATCTGAATATTGTAAATATATATGAGGTATTGATAATGGTGGGGATCCATAAGCGGTCTTGGTCTGGTCGTTGGACACAAACGAAGTACACGAAGTTGCAATGGCTAACTTTTAACTAAACAAATCCCAAGGAAAAGCTACTAGATGGATCTACTTATATAGGAGCAAGGGGTGGCGGCCAAGGAGGTGGGAGGACGTCCCAAGGCAGTCTAAAACTAAATCTAGGTCGTACAAGGCCAATGGGCCCAAGTGGAGGTGATGTAACACCTTTGGACTTGTAGTTTGACTCGGATTCTGCTGCAGCATCAGATTGTTTCGTCCACAACTCAACGCTCCGGACGAATTTGAAGGTGATTCCAATTGGGTTGGAAAGTGCACGAAATCTAGTTTCCAACAAAAAAAGAATCACCCAATTCGGAGTCCGTATGAAAAACTTGTGTGCGTTTTGAGTCAGGTATGTCTGTGCAGTCCGAATCTGAATCCAGAACGTGAGAGACTTGGACTCTATCTTCTCTTGGGCCAAAAGTGACGTGAGAGAACTTTTTGGACAGCAAATAAACATCTCTTTCTTCCTTATCTTCATATGTGGATTGTACAAATGTCCCATACACCTGCAATTAGACAAAACACAAAAGTGTGTGAAGTATTTTTGTTCTGGATAACATAAATAGATTATTGAATAGTTTGCACTAGAAATCACCTGACAAATATGCATATATGCAATATTTTTGGTCATATCCAAGGTAGTCATGTCCTCATCAACTAGGAAGGTGGCCCGTGAATTCAATACGAAGCCAAGCGTGAGGAATAACCATTAGAAACAGGGTTGTACAGGAGAGCCAGGTTTCGATCATGTGGAACTGTGGGTTATGGGCCCACCATGTGGGTTAAAAGTAGGAAGGGCATTGACATCTTGCACGATTATGATAGCAAGGCATGCCAGGGAATAGCCTGTCAGTTATGTCTGCAACATCGTTGGTACCAAGGGCAAGGGACGAAGAGAACCATTTTCCTGCTCGTTGAAACGAGGCAGACCAATAGGCAAGGTTCTCATCCATCGGTGATTACCGGAATGTCATCAACAATAGAAACAGGGTCTCACAGACAGAGTGGTACAACAAGGTGCCTACCTAAGCAGGGAATTATCTCTGCTCAGTTAGGCCAGATTCAGGAAAGGTTAAACAAAAGAATGGACAGGAAAACACGATTATCAGATTAAACAGAACAATGGAAAGGAAAATTGTGATTACACACAATTATTGGGAGTATATCCTTCCCAAGGACAAGTAGAGCATGATATCCATGACAGGATATAAAGTAGAAAACCATTTAGGTAAGGGAAGAGGAATTTCATGTCATTACCCATACAACAATGTTTGGATAAATGAGCAAGAAACAATTAGCATTGGGATAAGTGCTCCTGTTGAAAATCGGAGTACCACAGACATGCTTTGAGATAGCATTGACATGGTATTCAAGCAAAGGCCGGACTGGGATACAAAAAGGATTCATTAGGAATAACATATAGAATAAGTCTTTCAATTTCCTCATGGAAGAATGGTTAACCTTGCTAAAAAGGAAACTATAACGAAAGGTCCTCTGGCTAGGGGTGCTAAGCAAAGACACCACCTTACCGGGTTATGTAGAGACCAATGTTATGACTCTTGGAAATATGTCCCAACCATCATATCTGACCGAGATTCAGATCTGGTTGGTGTCAGGATACCTCAGACATCAGGATGCCTGAGAAGAAAAGGTGCAACACAATTTGACGAGATGACATTCTGAGATTCTCGGAAATGATCTAGGGAAGCGAGTTCTGAAACCAGAGTTCATCATTAAACCAAGGAGAGGATGAGGGGGTGGCTCATGAACTAAACGACAATTCATCGAGATTTCCAAAAGATGAATTTCCACAATCATGTGAACAAAGAGATAACACTTGTCAGATCAAATGATATAATGAGGTATTCTCGAGGAAAACATACCCAGTTAAACATTGGTCGAAAGGTGCACCCGAAATATGGACTTAGGTAGCATGACCAATGTTAGAATGGTGATTCGATAACCAATGGTCTAAGAATGAAATATCGACCATTAACTTCAAACAATAGGGTTGCTAGAAGTTTTGAATTTTCACATCATAGTCCAGTTGTCGGTATTCCGGTTAGAAACAACAGGGAGGGACCAAGGAATGAACGGAGATAGCGAGAAGTAATAATATATCAAGAATTCTCAAGAGGTGAAGAAATTCTCACGACATTCTTGTCGTAACAGATGTTAATACTCCAAGGTAAAGAAGAACAAATGTTGGATAGTAATGAACTCAAGGTATAACACCAAACACGAACAAGTTTGTGTTGGAGGGAAGGCAATAAAGTGGCCGATGATAACACAAATCAGCGAGGGCAAGGATGGTATTTCTCATCATGAATTCAGTTGATACCTTGGAAGAGCTCAGAATGTTCATGATGATCACGACACACTTGTCGAGAAGTTTCATGAAGATGTAATCGATCGACGATGACATCAAGCCAAAGGAATGATGAAGCGAAAGGTTATTGGAACCACGGGTATGGCACAAACACGAAATCAAGCTTGTTGTTCAAGGCGTAATGATATGACGAGGAATATCGTCGTAAGCTTAGCTCACCATCGAAAATTGTGCTCCGGGAAGGACCAGGTAGCACGGCTAAAATTTAGCATGATAATGATATAGCCAATCAGGCTAGGAATGACTTGAAGGATTATTAACTCATAAGCAACAAAAATTACTTATAGTTAATGAGTTGGGTTACAGACTCGATTCACTATCGGTGTCCCTGAGTGTCTAACAACTCAGAACCCGGGAAAAAACTGGAATTGATAAGAAATAATACTTGAAGAAGAACTCATAAGAAGTAATATGGTTCTGTGATATTATCGAGATACCAGGGGGGTAATACTCGACGACAGATCAAAGTAGAGGTTGGAGTGGGGTATTGATCCGCAGAAGACAAATGCTTAAACTTGCCCAAGAAATGTGATCAAAGAAGAACAATATGGTCGGAACCATAGCTGCAAGGGATCCAATTTAATGACACCGGAAGAATTGCCCAAAGGATTAAATATTTTGCAAGAAGCTTCCATGATAAGTTCCACATTAGGTCCATGGGAATGAACACAAAGTTCAAGGTCGACTCCCACTTCTTTAAGGCACAACCTTTCATTCACTCCTCGTCTTTCAAAAATGACATTAGTTGTTGAAAGTTTTACCTGGTGCAATACCAGATAAGTATGACCCGTGAAATCTTTCGGGTTCACACGGATTAGGGAACGCATAGGTTCTGATGAGGACATCAATACCATTGTTACACCCACAGCCCCTACTGCTACATATACTGGACCAATTACTAGAGCTCGCGCACGCCAATTAAATTATCAGGTACTTTCGTTTCTTGGTAATGATTCTAATGTTCATGAGAATATGATGCTGCCTAAATTGGATACATTTGTTTTGCTTACAAATGAAGGGCCTAGCTTGGAGAAGGATGGACATTGGAGCAAGAGCAAGCATGGAGATGATGCCATGCGCAAGGGGAACCAGAACGGAGTTACAAGTGATGATTTCAGGACTTTGAAGCCACCATAAGAGTGCATGAAGCCTTGGACGAAATATACAAGATGCCACTTCATAAATTTCGTCCAGAGGCTATTATAGGTGCTGCGTCACCTTTTTATTGGGCCAGGCCCATGTAATTTCGAAATACATAAGTATAGGCTATTTTTAGAGTCCGTATGTGTGGGGAAACAAGAGATAGGGTTGATTTCGGACCCCTCCACCAAGGGCCACGAAATTCCCCCTCTCTTCCTCCTTATATACAGCCCTTAGCGCACCGTTTAGACTTTGGGTTTTGTTTAGATTAAAAGTTCGCCATAGCTGCAACTTCGTGTACTTCGTTTGTGTTCAACGACCAGACAAAGGCGTCACAGAACCCCACCTTGATCAATAAAGCTTTCATCTTATATTCGCAATATCCAGATTGCAATCTCAGTTTCTTGCTTGTTCTTCGTTTGCTCGCAGGAAACAGACCCTCGTGGTCAGGTTGATCGTGCTCCGGCGTGGTCAATAACCTCTCGGAGTTGGTTTAGCGATTGCTAAGGCGCGACGTCCTTGCACGTTCGTAGTCGGATCGTCAAAGTCGACTTCCACCAAAGCGAAATCCATCATCTCATCGAAAGACGGGACACCCTCGCCTCTATCAAGTGGTATCAGATTTCCAGGTTGCTCGATGAGATTTTCCAGTTTTTCGTAGTTTAGATCGAGTCTGTTCTTCATACCTATAGTCCACGAAAAAGCCACAAAAAAAAACTTTAGGGTTAGTTCATCATATCCGAACCAATCTGAGCCTTTGCATAATCTTTTTAGGGTTTTGCTTTGTTGAATTTGCGGTTGCATCGTCGGTCTAGTTGCTGGTCTTAGAGTCTAGTCTTTTAGAGTTTCGAGTTCTGGTCATAAGTTGTCACGCCGCCGCTGCACCATCATCATCGCCCCTGCCATCTACCACCACCGCTCCGAATCCGTATCCATATACCACCACCAATCCGTGTCCATATACCACCACCGATCCATATCCATATACTACCACCGCTACCACCACCGCTGCCATATACCACCACCATATATCCACCACCAATCCGAGTTCCTTGCTTATTAGGTTTGTTTTCGGGATCCATCTAGTTTCCGATTCGTGTTTCCTTGCCGGAGTAGGTTTCGGAAAAAAAAAAAAAGAGTCTGGAAACCACGCTCCGTTTAGGCCCAAAATTTTTCGAAAACGCATTTTTCGAAAAATTTTCTGGCTATCCTATTTTTAGGTGTTTCTGAGTGTTTTGAGACAGGTGCCATTATAGGAAGTTTTTTTTGACCCGTTTCCAGTTTTTGGGTCCGGGCAGTCGAAAAAACGAAAAAAAAAATTGGTCGAAAAAATTTCGTGCCCATCCTGTCAGTTTGACCTAGGAAGAGTTTTGAGACACTCGCCATTATAGTGATTTTTCGCAAAAAAAAAAAAAGAGCGCAAAAAAAAAGAGCGAAAAAAAATCCAGAGTGTGCTTTTCCCTTGTTTACGTGCAGCGCCGTGATTTTGTTAGTGTTCTAGGCTCGCGTCTCTAGCACGGTCTAGCCTAGGACCAGCACAGTACCGTCGTTGAGCGTTTATTCAACTTTGCATCTCTGAATTGATTATTGCTGATCCTTTTTGCTACCATATTATAAGCCTTCCCAGCTCCACATACATCTACGTCGTGCGTTTGACTCTCCCTGGTACTCGCTCTATCCAAGCTTTGAGAGTTTTTGACTACAACGGTTGCCGATCACCGCCTGCTGCTGGGTAAGAACTGGTAAGAATTTGAGTTTTGCTTGACGGATTTGTGACACCCACCACCACCACTTGTTCGTAGTCTGTAGGATCATATTCTTGTGTGTTTCTATTGCTGCTAACCATGCCAGGATCACAAGCCGACGTGACTGACTGGGAGAATTTATCGAACAAGGAGCTTCATGATAAGTTTCAGCAAATGATGAGTGGACAGGTGCAAGATGTGCTAAACAGATTTGAAGAGGCCATGGAGAAGATAGATGGCATGGAGAAGACGTTTGAAACAAAGCTCGATAACAAATTTAATGAATTGCTCGCGCGTCTTCCACCACCACTACCCGCTGCACCTAACGCACCTCTCCAACAACAACAACAACAACAACAACGCATCCTTTCGAATCAGTATGGACGAGCGAGGCGTGTTCCTATTGAGGATGGCCAAACTTCTGGTGCTGCTGTTCATGTTGTTGATGCTTCTTTCGCCCCTGCTACTGCTGCTGGTGGTACCCAGGAGGATGTTGAGTATGCGGGCGATTATGAGGATGAGGTTGATCAAAATCAGCACTACGTGCAGCCACCAGCACCACCACCACCAGGTCGACCTCAGGTATATATTCGTAATGGTAGGCCTGCACCACCACCTCAGGTACGAGATGATGTCCATATTCCTAAACTGAAATTGAATATTCCACCATTTGAGGGTAGATATGTTCCTGATATATATCTTACTTGGGAGTTAGAAACTGAACAACGTTTTACATGTTTACAATATCCTGAGGAGAGACGGGTTGCTGCTGCTGTTTGTGCTTTCACTAGTTTTGCATGTGTATGGTGGTCTGAACATTGTAGATTATATCCTATTCCCGCTACTTGGGCTGCTTTGAAAACTGCTATGCGTACTCGTTGGGTTCCACCATATTATCAACGTGAATTGCTTCAAAAATTACAGCGCTTAAGACAAGGAAAAAATTCTGTAGAAGAATATTATCAGGAATTACAAACTGGCATGATTAGATGTGGTATTGTTGAGGAGAATGAAGCTATGCTTGCACATTTTCTGGGTGGATTAAATAGAGAGATTCAGACCATTCTAGATTATAAGGAGTATACTAATATCACTCGTTTATTCCATCTTGCTTGTAAAGCTGAACGTGAAGTGCAGGATCGACAGGCATTGGTGCGGACTAACTTTTCTGCAGGTCGACCTTCATCATGGACACCACGTGCATCATCTACTTCCACACGTTCTGCTACACCGGCGCCTCCGTCGGCTGCCACCTCCAACCGTGATACAATAAAGCAGGCACAATCACCACTATCTGCCAAGAGCACATCTTCTGGGCCTGCAAAGAGCTCTTCTTCATCCATGGCATCAACAGGGCAAACACATGATATTATTTGTCGACGTTGCAAGGGTGGAGGTCATTATGCGAGAGAATGCCCCTCTAAGCGTGTGATGATTTTTACTGAGGATGGTGGGTATGAGTCCGCTAGTGACTATGATGAGGAGACTTTGGCTCTTATTACACGTGACGAACACGGTGGAGAAGATTCTGATCATGAGACGCAATACATGGCTCCTGAAGATGCTGACAGGTATGAATGTTTAGTTGCTCAACGTGTTTTGAGTGTGCAGGTTACACAAGCTGAGCAAAATCAGAGGCATAATTTGTTCCATACAAAGGGAGTTGTGAAGGAACGTTCTGTTCGCGTAATCATAGATGGAGGGAGTTGCAACAACTTGGCTAGCATGGAGATGGTGGAGAAGCTATCTCTCACCACAAGACCACATCCACATCCTTACTACATCCAATGGTTCAACAACAGCGGCAAGGTTAAGGTAACACGTACTGTTCGTGTGCATTTTAGTATCTCTACATATGCTGATTATGTTGATTGTGATGTGGTACCTATGCAAGCATGTTCCTTATTACTTGGTAGACCATGGCAATTTGATAAAAATTCTATTCACCATGGTAGAAACAATCAGTATACTCTTGTTCATAAGGATAAAAATATTACTTTGCTTCCTATGACTCCTGATTCCATTTTGAAAGATGATCTTAATAGAGCTAATAAAGCAAAACAGGAGAAAACTAAGAGTGAAAATCAGATTGTGGCAAAAGAATTTGAGCAACAAATGCAGCCTAATAATAATAAACAATCTAGTGTTGCTTCTGAAATTAAATTGAAAAGTGCATGTTTACTTGCCACCAAATCTGATATTGATGATCTAGATTTTAGCAAATCTGTTTGCTATGCTTTTGTGTGCAAAGAGGCATTATTTTCATTCGAGGACGTGCCTTCCTCTTTGCCTCCTGCTGTCACTAACATTTTGCAGGAGTTCGCTGACGTCTTTCCACAAGACGTGCCACCGGGATTACCACCTATTCGCGGGATTGAGCATCAAATTGACTTAATTCCCGGTGCATCATTACCCAACCGTGCACCATACCGTACCAATCCAGAGGAGACGAAGGAGATTATGCGTCAAGTACAAGAACTGCTCGACAAAGGTTATATACGTGAATCCCTTAGTCCTTGTGCTGTTCCTATCATTTTAGTGCCGAAAAAGGATGGTACGTCGCGTATGTGCGTTGATTGTAGAGGCATTAATAATATTACTATTCGTTATCGTCATCCTATTCCTAGGCTAGATGATATGCTTGATGAATTGAGTGGCTCTACAATATTCTCCAAAGTTGATTTGCGTAGTGGATACCATCAAATTCGTATGAAATTGGGAGATGAATGGAAAACAGCATTTAAAACTAAGTTTGGATTATATGAGTGGTTAGTCATGCCTTTTGGGTTAACTAATGCACCTAGTACTTTCATGAGGTTAATGAACGAAGTTTTACGTGCTTTCATTGGACGATTTGTGGTAGTTTACTTTGATGACATATTGATTTATAGCAAATCTTTGGAGGAACATTTGGAACATTTACGTGCTGTTTTTATTGCTCTACGTGATGCACGTTTGTTTGGTAACCTTGGAAAGTGCACCTTTTGCACCGACCGAGTATCTTTTCTTGGCTATGTTGTTACTCCACAGGGAATTGAAGTTGATAAAGCCAAAATTGAAGCTATTGAGAGTTGGCCACAGCCCAAAACGGTCACACAAGTGAGGAGTTTCCTTGGCCTCGCTGGATTCTATAGGCGTTTTGTGAGAGATTTCAGCACCATTGCTGCACCTCTCAATGAGCTTACAAAGAAAGATGTGCCTTTTCTGTGGGGTACCGCACAGGAAGAAGCCTTCTCGGTATTGAAAGATAAGTTGACACATGCTCCTTTACTCCAACTTCCTGATTTTAATAAGACTTTTGAGCTTGAATGTGATGCTAGTGGAATTGGATTAGGAGGTGTGTTATTACAAGATGGCAAACCTGTTGCATACTTTTCTGAAAAATTGAGTGGGCCTAGTCTGAATTATTCTACTTATGATAAAGAATTATATGCTCTTGTTCGGACTTTAGAAACATGGCAACATTATTTATGGCCCAAAGAATTTGTTATACATTCTGATCATGAATCTTTGAAACATATTAAAAGTCAAGCTAAACTGAATCGTAGACATGCTAAATGGGTTGAATTCATTGAGACTTTCCCTTATGTCATTAAACACAAGAAGGGAAAAGAAAATGTTATTGCTGATGCATTGTCTCGTCGCTATACTATGCTTTCACAACTTGACTTCAAAATATTTGGTTTGGAGACCATCAAAGATCAATATGTGCATGATGCTGATTTTAAAGATGTAATGCAGAATTGTAAAGAAGGAAGAATGTGGAACAAGTTTGTCGTTAACGATGGATTTGTGTTTCGTGCTAACAAGCTATGCATTCCAGCTAGCTCCGTTCGTCTTTTGCTGTTGCAGGAGGCGCATGGGGGAGGATTAATGGGACACTTTGGCGTGAAGAAGACGGAGGACGTACTTGCTACACATTTCTTTTGGCCAAAGATGAGACGGGATGTTGAGCGTTTTGTTGCTCGCTGCACTACATGTCAAAAAGCTAAGTCACGACTCAATCCTTATGGTTTATATATGCCTTTGCCTGTACCTAGTGTTCCTTGGGAGGATATATCTATGGACTTTGTTTTAGGTTTACCTCGAACAAAGAAGGGGAGGGATAGCATATTTGTTGTCGTGGATAGATTCTCGAAAATGGCACACTTTATACCATGTCATAAAAGCGATGATGCTGTTAATGTTGCTGATTTGTTCTTTCGTGAAATTATTCGCTTGCATGGTGTGCCAAATACTATTGTTTCAGATGTTTATGGGCTAAGTTGGGGACTAAACTGTTATTTAGTACTACTTGTCACCCCCAAACTGATGGACAAACTGAAGTAGTCAATAGAACATTGTCTACTATGCTTAGGGCTGTTTTGAAGAATAATAAGAAAATGTGGGAAGAATGCTTGCCTCATATTGAATTTGCTTATAATCGTTCATTGCATTCTACTACTAAGATGTGCCCTTTTGAAATTGTGTATGGTTTCCTACCTCGTGCACCTATTGATTTGTTGCCTCTTCCATCTTCGGAGAAGGTTAATTTTGATGCTAAAGAACGTTCTGAATTGATTTTAAAAATGCATGAGTTAACTAAGGAAAACATTGAGCGTATGAATGCTAAATATAAACTTGCTGGAGATAAGGGTAGAAAACATGTTGTGTTTGCACCTGGAGATCTTGTTTGGTTACATTTGCGTAAAGATAGATTTCCTAATTTGCGCAAATCAAAGCTAATGCCACGTGCTGATGGTCCCTTTAAGGTGTTAGAGAAAATAAATGATAATGCATATAAACTTGAGCTGCCTGCAGATTTTGGGGTTAGTCCCACTTTTAACATTGCAGATTTGAAGCCTTATTTGGGTGAGGAAAATGAGCTTCCGTCGAGGACGACTTCATTTCAAGAAGGGGAGGATGATGAGGACATCAATACCATTGTTACACCCACAGCCCCTACTGCTACATATACTGGACCAATTACTAGAGCTCGCGCACGCCAATTAAATTATCAGGTACTTTCGTTTCTTGGTAATGATTCTAATGTTCATGAGAATATGATGCTGCCTAAATTGGATACATTTGTTTTGCTTACAAATGAAGGGCCTAGCTTGGAGAAGGATGGACATTGGAGCAAGAGCAAGCATGGAGATGATGCCATGCGCAAGGGGAACCAGAACGGAGTTACAAGTGATGATTTCAGGACTTTGAAGCCACCATAAGAGTGCATGAAGCCTTGGACGAAATATACAAGATGCCACTTCATAAATTTCGTCCAGAGGCTATTATAGGTGCTGCGTCACCTTTTTATTGGGCCAGGCCCATGTAATTTCGAAATACATAAGTATAGGCTATTTTTAGAGTCCGTATGTGTGGGGAAACAAGAGATAGGGTTGATTTCGGACCCCTCCACCAAGGGCCACGAAATTCCCCCTCTCTTCCTCCTTATATACAGCCCTTAGGGCACCGTTTAGACTTTGGGTTTTGTTTAGATTAAAAGTTCGCCATAGCTGCAACTTCGCGTACTTCGTTTGTGTTCAACGACCAGACAAAGGCGTCACAGAACCCCACCTTGATCAATAAAGCTTTCATCTTATATTCGCAATATCCAGATTGCAATCTCAGTTTCTTGCTTGTTCTTCGTTTGCTCGCAGGAAACAGACCCTCGTGGTCAGGTTGATCGTGCTCCGGCGTGGTCAATAACCTCTCGGAGTTGGTTTAGCGATTGCTAAGGCGCGACGTCCTCGCACGTTCGTAGTCGGATCGTCAAAGTCGACTTCCACCCAAGCGATTTCCATCATCTCATCGAAAGACGGGACACCTTAGCCTATATCAAGTCTATTTTGATGATATACTGATTTATAGCAGATCTTTGGAAGAACATTTGGAACATTTACGTGCTGTTTTTATTGCTCTACGTGATGCACGTTTGTTTGGTAACCTTGGGAAGTGCACCTTTTGCACCGACCGAGTATCTTTTCTTGGCGCGACGTCCTTGCACGTTCGTAGTCGGATCGTCAAAGTCGACTTCCACCAAAGCGAAATCCATCATCTCATCGAAAGACGGGACACCCTCGCCTCTATCAGGTTCAACCCATCAAGGCATCTTAGGAACATATACCACAAGCTTCAGGAGTAAATAACACAAGCTCGAAAGCAGAGCATGGTTGGTCAATCAGAGGATAGGATTTACCAATGGAGAAAGAACTTCCAAAGTGATTGAATATGAAGGACGCTATCGGATAAAATCCAACAAAAGATCTGGTGGTCCTCAAGGGATCTGAGGTGAGCATCGGTACTCAACCAGAGGAAGAAACAATGCAAGGAGATCAAACTATAGAATCAACTGACTAACTCAAAGCTCAATGCAAAAGAATTATGATTTCCGATCAAGGGATCAGAAGCGAATGCTCTGATTAAGGATGGATAAGTTGCGTAGACTTAGGGGTACAATCGATGGCAATTTGATTGGTCGAGATCCAGCTCATGTCTGGAATGACGTCTGAATTGGAAGGATAAATTCCAGGGAACAACTGATGATTGTGTGCATTCACACACAAGTTGAATCAAAAGGATCAGAATGACAATCACAAAGATTTTTAAGTAAATTGCTAGACCAAAGAAATTAACTGGAGTGCACGTATGCAAGAAGTCCCAGAACAACAGGTTGTTGAGGATTTGCGAAAGATCAAATAGTATTTCGAAGACTTTTGCGGAACACAAGGACAACTGGGAATGAGTGGATACTCGATAGGTGCGTGGAACTATCCGTATGGGTATTTCTGCGGCAAGGAACTACAAGGCAGTGGTACAAGGGATTCTTAAGAGTCGGAGAGCAATTCGATGCATCTTGTAATAACAAGAGAAACTCAAAGTAATTGTATGAACAACAAGTGTACGTCGTTATCCATATGGATATATCGATAATAGGGAATTGAAAAGGTAGAGGGCACAAGGGTCTCGGGACTAATCGAAGAGTATCTTCAAAATCTTCTGGTGCAGTAGGCGATCATTAGTGATAAGGGGCTCTCCGGAAGAAGTATTTATGAGAACCTAGAGTCAAATTTAGTAAAATTATTTAACCCGAATAGAAGAGATGTCAGAGTCCCAGAGTATAAGTCGAGGAATAAAAGATCCTACTACCACCCAATGGCGACGTGTGCTCGTAAGACACACAGCCATGTTAGTAAAAGTTTTGCAATGTCTAGACTCGACTTCGGCCAAGGAGTTGGAAAGGGGGATTCCTACAGGCAGTCGGCTCTAATACCAACTTGTGGCGCCCCCGATTCAATCGTACAATAATCATGCACGCAAACATGTACGATCAAGATCAGGGACTCACGGGAAGATATCACAACACAACTCTAAAAACATAAATAAGTCATACAAGCATCATAATACAAGCCAGGGGCCTCGAGGGCTGGAATACAAGCGCTCGATCATAGACGAGTCAGCGGAAGCAACAATATCTGAGTACAGACATAAGTAAACAAGTCTGCCTTAAGAAGGCTAGCACAAACTGGGATACAGATCGAAAGAGGCGCAGGCCTCCTGTCTGGGATCCTCCTAACTACTCCTGGTTATCGTCAGCGGGCTGCACGTAGTAGTAGGCACCTCCGGTGTAGTAGGAGTCGTGGTCGACGGTGGCGTCTGGCTCCTGGACTCCAGCATCTGGTTGCGACAACCAGAAAGAAAGGAAAGGGGGAAAAGGGGGGAGAAAGCAACCGTGAGTACTCATCCAAAGTACTCGCAAGCAAGGAGCTACACTACATATGCATGGGTATATGTGTAAAGGGCCATATCAGTGGACTGAACTGCAGAATGCCAGAATAAGAGGGGGATAGCTAATCCTGTAGAAGACTACGCTTCTGGCAGCCTCCGTCTTGCAGCATGTAGAAGAGAGTAGATTGAAGTCCTCCAAGTAGCATCGCATAGCATAATCCTACCCGGCGATCCTCTCCTCGTCGCCCTGTTAGAGAGCGATCACCGGGTTGTATCTGGCACTTGGAAGAGTGTGTTTTATTAAGTATCCGGTTCTAGTTGTCGTAAGGTCAAGGTACAACTCCAAGTCGTCCTGTTACCGAAGATCACAGCTATTCGAATAGATTAACTTCCCTGCAGGGGTGCACCACATAACCCAAGACGCTCGATCCCATTTGGCCGGACACACTTTCCTGGGTCATGCCCGGCCTCGGAAGATCAACACGTCGCAACCCCACCTAGGCACAACAGAGAGGTCAGCCCGCCGGTCTAAATCCTATGCGCGCAGGGGTCTGGGCCCATCGCCCATTGCACACCTGCACGTTGCGAGGGCGGCCGGAAGCAGACCTAGCAACCTCCATTACAAAGGAAGTCACGTTACACGGTGCAATCCGGCGTGCGCCGCTCCGTCGCTGACGTCAAGAAGGCTTCGGCTGATACCACGACATCGAGTGCCCATAACTGTTCCCGCGTAGTTGGTTAGTGCGTATAGGCCAGTAGCCAGACTCGGATCAAATACCAAGATCTCGTTAAGCGTGTTAAGTATCCGCGAATGTCGAACAGGGCTAGGCCCACCTCTCTCCTAGGCGGTCTCAACCTGCCCTGCCGCTCCGCCACAAAGTAACAGTCGGGGGCCGTCAGGAACCTAGGCCCACCTCTACCGGGATGGAGCCACCTGTCCTTTCAGCCCCCACATCGGAATCACTTGCGGGTACTCAACGAGCTGACCCAACTTTAGTCACCATCTGTATAGTATGTATGTATGTATAGTATATACCCGTGATCACCTCCCGAGTGATCACGGCCCGATAGTATAGCATGGCAGACTGACAAGAATGTAGGGTCACTAATGGTAAACTAGCATCCTATACTAAGCATTTAGGATTGCAGGTAAGGTATCAATGACTGTAGCAACAATGACAGGCTATGCAACAGAATAGGAGTAACCGAACAGTAACCTGCTACACTACTCTAATGCAAGCAGTATAGAGAAGAATAGGCGATATCTGGTGATCAAGGGGGGGCTTGCCTGGTTGCTCTGGCAAGGAGGGGTCATCAACTCCTTAGTCGAACTGGGGGTCGCCGGCAGTCTCGAGGTCTACCGGAAAGAAGTAACGGAAGGGGAACATAATAAATAACAGAGCAATCAAAGCATCACAAAGCGTAACATGGCAATACGCGGTGCTAGGTGTGCCCTAACGCGGTAGTAGGTGATATCGGCGAAGGGGGGAAACATCCGGGAAAGTATTCCCGGTGTTTCGCGTTTCCGGACAGATGAAACGGAGAGGGAAAGTTGCGTGTTTGCTATGCTAGGGATGTGTGGCGGATAAACGGACTGCATATTCGGATTCTTCTCGTCGTTCTGAGCAACTTTCATGTACAAAGTATTTTCATCCGAGTTATGGATTATTTTATATTAATTTTTAAAGATTTAATTCATTTTTAGAATTAACAGAATTAATTTAATTAGGAAATGCCATTATGACGTCAGCATGACATCAGGGTGATGTCAGCAGTCAACAGTTAGTTGACTTGGTCAAACTGACACGTGGGTCCCGTTGTCATTGGCCAAGATTAACTAAAACAGATTAATTAGTTTAATTAGTGATTAGGTTAATCTAATCATGTTTAATTAACTCAATTACTCACTTAATTAATTAATTAATTAATAATTTTATTCATTATTATTTTTTAAGTCTTCTTTTTTTAAAACATTCCGGGGCTGGGCCCCGACTGTCATTGGTCCAAGGGCCTTGCGGGTGTGGGGTTTACGGGCGCCGGGCGTGGGCACCCGAACAGGCAAGTCCCGAGCGGAGCCAGCCGGGGCGCCGCGGGTGGCTCGCCGGAGCACGACCACGGTGAGCAGACGAGGGAGGGCGCAAGGAGCCGAGACGCGTGAGCGGAACGGCGGAGGCAGGGGCACGGGAGCACTCCGCGAGCGGGCGCACCATGCACTAGTGGGGTAAGCGCGGGGGTTGCAGTGGTGGTGGCGGCAGCGCCGCAGCACAGTAGCAGCTGCTGCAGCTCGTGGCGGGGCACGGCCAGGAGCGGCAAGGGAGGCGACGGCGTGGCCGACGCGGTCGTCGAGCAGGAGGGTATGCGGGCATGGACGGACCTCGAGCGCATGGGGGTACGGGGCGGGGCGTGCTCGACCGCAAGGCAGAGACGGGGCGGAGGCGAGCGGACTGCACGGGCGCGAGGTAGACGATCGCGGTGTCCGCGGACGAAAAGAAGGGGAGAGGGGAGGCGGAGGCCGAGGGCCTCACCGGCGTTTGCAGGGGCACATGGGCGTCGAGGCTCGGGGGCGACCCGTGGGGAGGAGGACGGGGACGATCGACGAAGACGGGAGGCGAGGTAGTCGAGGCAGAGAGGCTCCGAGAGGGTGGCTCCGGCGACTGGACCTCCAAGCGGCGGCGGTTGGTGTCGAAGGGGGCTCGGGAACGCTCCCTCGATCCAGATCGGATCGAGAGGGGGGAAAGCAACGTGGGGAGTGGGGGATGTGTGCGGTCGGGAGTTAGGGTTTCCGGGATGGGGGATAAGGGGAGTGGGGTGGCCGGTTGGGTCTTTTGGGCTGGTGGCATGCTGGCTAGCTGGGCCATTCGGCCCGGGGGGGGGGGGGGTCTTCCCTTTTCTGTTTTGTTTAAGTTTTTGTTTTTATTTATTTTTCTTTTTACTATTTTAAATTTTTGATCCACATTATTTTTACTTAGTAAAATATGACAACAACTCCTAAAATAACGTTTCAAAATAACCCTCAGCCACAAAAGGTTTTAACCCAAAATAAATTAGTTGTGTGTTTTATAAAATACCAAAGGCATTTAAAAAATGTTTTTGCTACCATTTGAATCATTTTAGTGCATTTATACATTATATAAAAATGTGTATTATTCATCATAATCATCTATGCATTAAGTGACACAACCCGAACATTTTGGTTTTTAATATTTTAAAACTTTTGATGTTTGCCTGATTTTGAATTTGAATTTGAATCAGTTTCAAACTAACGTGAGATTAGTAACAGTAATCGACGTGACGTGGCACCATTAGCACAGGTTACTGTAGCTTGATTATCCGGGCGTCACACCTTGCAATGCCGAAGACAATCTGGGCGCCGGACTCATCGTCATTGAAGCCTGGTTCAGGGGCTACTGAGGAGTCCAAGATTAGGGGGTCCTCGGACAGCCGGACTAAATGCTTATGCCGGACTGTTGGACTGTGATGATACAAGATTGAAGAATTTGTCCCGTGTCCGGGTGGGACTCTCCTTTTCCTAGAAGGCAAGCTTGGCAATTTGGATATGTAGATTCCCTTCTCTGTAACTGACTCTGTGTAACCCTAGCCCCTTCCGGTGTCTATATAAACCGGAGGGTTTAGTCCGTAGGACAACAACAATCATAATCATAGGCTAGCTTCTAGGGTTTAGCCTCTACGATCTCGTGGTAGATCAACTCTTGTAATACTCATATCATCAAGATCAATCAAGCAGGAAGTAAGGTATTACCTCCATAGAGAGGGCCCGAACCTGGGTAAACATCGTGTCCCCCGCCTCCTGTTACCATTAGCCTTAGACGCACAGTTCGGGACCCCCTACACGAGATCCACCGGTTTTGACACCAACACCAATTACTAGAGCTCGCGCACGCCAGTTGAATTACCAGGTACTTTCGTTTGTTGGTAATAATTCTAACGTTCATGAGAATATGATGCTGCCTAAATTGGATACATTTGTTTTGGCTACAACTGAAGGGCCTACCTTGGACAAGAATGATGAACCTTGGAGCAAGTTCAAGCATGGAGATGGTGGAATGCGCAAGGGGGACAAGAATGGAGTTTCAAGTCATGATTTCAGGACTTTGAAGCCACCATAATGAGTGCATGAAGGCTTGGACGAAATATACAAGATGCCACTTCCTAAATTGCGTGCAGAGGCTATTATAGGTGCTACGTCGCCTTATTATTGGGCCAGACCCATGTAATTCTGAAATACTTGAGTATATGTTGTTTTTAGAGTCCGTATGTGTGGGGAAGCAAGAGTTAGGGTTGGTTTCGGAGCCCTCCCTAAGGGCTACGAAATTCCCACATATTCCTCCATATATACGGCCCTTAGGGTGCCATTTAGACTTTGGGGTTTGTTTAGATTAAAAGTTCGGCATAGCTGCAACTTCGCGTACTTTGTTTGTGTTCAACAACCAGACCAAAACGTCACAGAACCCCACCATCGTCAATAAAGCTTCCATCTTATATTCGCAATATCCAGGTTGCAATCTTAGTTTCTTGCTTGTTCTTCGTTTGCTTGCAGAAAATGGACCTTCGTGGTCAGGTTGATCGTGCTCTGCCGTGGTCAATAACCTCTCAGAGTTGGTTTAGCGATTGCTAAGGCACTATGTCCTCGCACGCTCGTAGTCGGATCGTCATTGTCTACTCCTCCGAAACAATAACCACATTCTCATCGGAAGACGGGACACCTTTGCCTCTATCAAGTGGTATTAGATTTCCTGGTTGCTCGGTGAGATTTTACAGTTTTTCGTAGTTTAGATCGAGTCTGTTCTTCATACCTACAGTCCACGAAAAAGCCAAAAAAGGGTTGCATCGTCATATCCAAACCAATCTAAGCCATTGCATAATTTTTCTGTATTTGCGGTTTCATCTTCGTGTCTAGTTGCTGGTCTTAGAGTCTAGTCTTTTAGAGTTTCGAGTACTGGTCACATGTTGTCACCCCATGGCCACACCATCTTCATCACTGCCATATACCACCACCCCACCAGATACATCGTCGCTACCATATACCACCACCCCCACCATATCAATCGCCGCTGCCATATACAACCACCAATCTGAGTCCACATATACCATCGCCATATACCACCACCAATCTGAGTCCACATATACCACCGCCATATACCATCACCAGTCCGTGTTCCACCAGATTCATCTCCGCCACCAGTGCTAGTCCGAGTCCAGTATTTGTTCCTTTGTTTTTGAGTTCCAGATTACGCCATACTACGAGTCGTGACCAAGTGGGACTCCCCAACTTCCGTGCCGCCCGCAGAAGAAAAATAGTTCCAAACTAAAAAAACTAAGTCTAGAAAATTTTGCCTAGGCAATTTTTAGACCATTTGTAGACTTTTTTGAAAAAAATTGTTGCGGAGCAAAAAAAAGAGGAAAAAAGTGAAAAACAAAAAAAACTGAGTGTAATCCTCCCTTGTTTATGTGCAGCGCCATGATTTTGTTAGTGTTCTAGGCTCGCGTCTCTAGCACGGTCTAGCCTAGGACTAGCACAGTACCGTCGTTGAGCGTTTATCCAACTTTGCATCTATGAATTGATTACTGCTGACATTTTTGCTACCATATCATAAGCCTTCCTAGCTCCACATACATCGACATCATGCGTTTGACACCACCTTGAAATCACTCTGTCCAAGCTTTGAGAGTTTTGACTACAAAGGTTGCCGATCACCACCTGTTGCTGGGTAAGAACTGGTATGAATTCGAGATTTGCTTAACGGATTTGTTACACCCCACCACCACCACTTCTAGCAGTCTGTAGGATCAGATCTTGTGTGTTTCTATTGCTGCCAACCATGGCAAGATCACAAGCCGACGAGATTGACTAGGAGAACATGACGAAGAAGGAACTTCATGATAAATTTCAGCAGATGTTAGGTCAACAGGTGGAAGACGTGATAGCCAGTTTTGGAAAGGTAGTGGAGAGGATTGATGACATTGAGAAGAAAATTGACACCAAGTTGGATGCCATGTTGGATGACGTATTCGCGCGTCTACCATAACCACCAGCCGCCTCTACTGCACCGTTGCAACAACATCAACAACCACCTCCATGTCGCGATCCAGCAGGACGAGCACAACGTGTTCCTCTTGAGCCAGGACAATCTTCTGGTGCCGCTGCTACTATTGTTGATGCTTCTGTAGCTCCTGCTGCTACTGCAGAGGAGGAGGACCATTACGAGGATGAGGTTGATCAAAATCAGAACTACATGCAACCACCAGCACCAGTACCACCAGGTCGTCCCCATGGATATAATCGCAGCGGTAGGGCTGCTCCACCAACCCCACAGGTACGAGATCAAGACCACATCCCTAAACTAAAGTTGAATATCTCGCCATTCGAGGGTAGATATATTCCTAATATTTCTCTTACTTGGGCGTTAGAAATAAAACAACACCTTACATGTTTACAATATCCCGAGGAGAGACGCGTTGCTGTTGTTGTTTATGCTTTCACTAGTTTTGCATGTGTATGGTGGTCTGAACATTGTAGATTATATCATATTCCAACTACTTGGGCTGCTTTGAAAACTGCTATGCATACTAGTTGGGTTCCAACATATTATCAATGTGAATTACTTCAAAAATTGCAGCATTTAACATAAGAAAAAAAATTCTATAGAAGAATATTATCAGGAATTACAAACTGGCATGATTAGATGTGGTATTGTTGAGGATAATGAATCTATGCTTGCACATTTTATGAGTGGGTTAAATAGAGAGATTCAGACCATCTTAGAGTATAAGGAGTATAATAATACCACTCGTTTATTCCATCTTGCTTGCAAAGCTGAACGTGAAGTGCAGGATCGACAGGCATTGGCGCGGACTAACTTTTCTGTAGGTCGATCTTCATCATGGACACCACGTGCATACTCTACTTCCACACGTTCTGCTGCACCGGCACTCCATCAGTTTCCACCTCCAACCGCGACACAAGAAATCAGGCACAACCACCACTATCTGCCAAGAGCACATCTGTCGGGCCTGCACAGAGCTCTTCTTCATCCATGGCATCAACAGGGCAAACACATGATATTATCTGTCGTCGTTGCAAGAGTCGAGGTCATTATGCGAGAGACTGCCCATCTCAGCGTGTGATGATTGCTACTGACACTGGTATATCCAGGTGCTATACAAACGGTTTTTAACCCCTTTCCACGACGGCGTTCTGAACCGTCACCTAGTGAGTGACTACGATAGGGGGTCCTTCCCACACGACCCAGAAACCATCGGGGATATGCCCTCCTGGCACACACGCTCGGCAAAATGAGGTCGTGTGCGACCGACGAGCGATCAAATACGGTTATACGTACAATAGTGCTAAAAAATACAATTATACAGGCGAAATCGTTTCCACTCGTAAGTACATCCCACACAGTCAGTCCTCGCTAAACGTTTTCGTTCGTATATACATCCCACACAGTCGCTCTAGGGAAAACATTTCTGTTCGTAGGTACATCACACACAATTTTCGCGTTAAATCGTTTGTGATAGCGTTGCCATTGCACACGATATTAACAATTTTATTGTTTGCATTATTGAATGCATCACACATGGTGCATAGAAGAAACTGTGTGGCAAAGGCTGTCCATCACACACAGTTTTTATGTGGTAAACGTTTGCGCAAGGTGGCCTAACGCAAACGGTTTTCAAGAGGATGTCGTGTGTGATTGTTCATTGATCCAACATGGTTTATTCCTAGAAACTGTGTGCGTTGTCTGAGGTCATCGCCCACGCTATTTTCTCAATAACCATTTGCAAAAGAAAAACCCAATTAGCAGGCTAATTGGCCAATAGCAAGCAAATTGCCCTATTATTAATAATCCATTTATTAATCTAATTGACATTTCATATTAAGCACACAATATATTTCATTTCCATATTAAGGAAGCATGATTTCGTAATTGAAATACATCAGAGTACAACATCATATAGCTTCAGCACTCAACTACCCCATTACACAACCGCACCAGTGATACGCCTCCAACGTATCTATAATTTTTTATTGTTCCATACTATTATATTATCCGTTTTTGATGTTTTAAATGCATTAATATGCTATTTTATATTATTTTTGGGACTAACCTATTAACCTCGAGCCCAACATCAGTTCCTGTTTTTTCCTTGTTTTTGAGTTCCGCGGAAAAGGAATACCAAACGGAGTCCAAACGGAATAAAACTTTCGCGATGGTTTTTCTTGGACCAGAAGACAACTAGGAGACTTGGAGATGAAGTCGGAAGAGCCATGAGGCGGCCACAAGGATGAAGGGCGCGCCCAGGGGGTAGGGCACGCCCCCACCCTTGTGGGCCCCTCGTGCACCCCCTGGCATAATTTCTTCGTCGATATATTCCCATATATCCCCAAACCAATAGAGGCATCCATGAAAACACTTTTCCACCGCTGCAACCTTTTGTACCCGTGAGATCCCATCTAGGGGCCTTTTCTGGTGTCCTGCCGGAAGGGGATTCGACCATGGAGGGCTTCTACATCAACACCATTGCCCTTCCGATGAAGCGTGAGTAGTTTACCACAGACCTACGGGTCCATAGCTAGTAGCTAGATGGCTTATTCTCTCTCTTTGATTCTCAATCCCATGTTCTCCTCGATGTTCTTGGAGATCTATTCGATGTAATACTTTTTTGCGGTGTGTTTGCCGCGATCCGATGAATTGTGGATTTATGATCAGCTTATCTATGAATATTATTTGAATCTTCTCTGAATTGTTATATGCATGATTTGATATCTTTGCAAGTCTCTTCGAATTATCAGTTTGGTTTGGTCAACTAGATTGGTTCTTCTTGCAATGGGAGAAGTGCTGAGCTTTGGGTTCAATCTTGCGGTGTCCTTTCCCAGTGACAGTAGGGGCAGCAAGGCACGTATTGTATTGTTGCCATCAAGGATAAAAAGATGGGCTTTTCATCATATTGCTTGCGTTAATTCCTCTACATCATGTCATCTTACTTAATGCGTTACTCCGTTCTTTATGAACTTAATACTCTAGATGCATGTTGGATAGGGTCGATGTGTGGAGTAATAGTAGTAGATGCATAATCGTTTCGGTCTACTTGACACGGATGTGATGCCTATATTCATGATCATTGCCTTAGATATCGTTATAACTTTGCGCTCTTCTATCAATTGCTCGGCAGTAATTTGTTCACCCACCGTATTATTTTCTATCTTGAGAGAAGCCTCTAGTGAAACCTATGGCCCCCGGGTCTCTTTTCCATCATATAAGTTTTCGATATACAATATTAGTTTCCGATCTACTACTCTTGCAATCTTTTACTTTCCGATCTATAAACCAAAAATACCAAAAATATTTACTTTATCGTTTATCTATCTCTATCAGATCTCACTTTTGCAAGTACCCGTGAAGGGATTGACAACCCCTTTATCATGTTGGGTGCAAGTGATTGTTTGTGCAGGTATTCAGTGATTTGTGCATTGTCTCCTACTGGATTGATACCTTGGTTCTCAAACTGAGGGAAATACTTATCTGTACTTTGCTGCATCACCCTTTCCTCTTCAAGGGAAAAACCAACGTAAGCTCAAGAAGTAGCAGGAAGAATTTCTGGCGCCGTTGCCGGGGAGATCTACGCCAAGTCAAGACATACCAAGTACCCATCATAAACTCTCATCTCCTGCATTACATTATTCGCCATTCGACTCTCGTTTTCCTCTCCCCCACTTCTAAAACAATTTTTGAAAAGATTCGCCCTTTTTCTTCGCCCTTCTTCCATTCGTCTTTTCTGTTTGCTTGTGTTGTCATGTGCTTTATATTTGCTTGCATCTTCGCTTGCTAAAAATCTATTGATATGGATCCTCATCCACTTGCTAATCTTTTTAAGAGATTCAATTATGATGAACCAATTGCTAGTGAGCTGAGTGCACTAAATTATCTTTATGAGGTTTTGCTTGAAATTCATGAATCTGAAATTTGTGATGAAGTGTTAAAAGAAGAAATTTATGAAGTGATTCAAGATAGCTCCTTGAATGAAGCATGATTGAAATGATGTTATTATAAATTCCATTAATGTCCATTGTGTTAATGATGTGCAAAACCCTAAGCTTGGGGATGCTAGTTTTGCTATGTCCACTACTTGTTGTCATGATCATGATTGGGGTGATTCTTCTTATGATCTTGAAAATTTATTTAAGCCCCATGATGAATATGAGATTGATAATAGTGTTTGCAATAATATTGAAAGTGGGTTTGGAAGATTGTCAACTTTAGATCCCACATGTTTGGAGAATGTTCAATCTTATGAAATTTTTGATAAAAGTTCGTTTGGAGAGGTCATGACTTTAGTTAATGTTGATCCCACTATTTTGGAAGAGTGTCAACTTTGCATGCATGTGGATGTGTTGAGAATATGTTATGTGATAGCTATTTTTTGATTTTTCTTATGATCCTACATGAAATTATTATGAGAGAGGAAAATATGGTTGTAGAAATTTTCATGTTACTAAATTACCTCTCTCCATGTTGAGGTTGCTATCATCTCTTTCTTCTTCCTTGCATATGCTAGTTTTGCCTTGCCTTTATAATTTGTTTGCCTATAAAACGCCGATGCATGGTAAGTATGTTAGACTTAGATGTGTTTGTCATGTGGTTTATGATGCTATCTTTGTGCTCCAATTCCTCTCTTTTATGTGAGCATCATTGAAATTATCAATGGCTAGCTAAGGGCGTTAAACAATAGCGCTTGTTGGGAGGCAACCCAATTTTATTTTTTATCTTTGCTTTTTGCTCCTGTTTTGCTTTGAATAATTCATCTAGCCTCTGGTTAGATGTGGTTTTGTGTTTTAGTTAGTGTTTGTGCCAAGTAAGACCTTTGGGATAACTTACGGTGATAGTTGTTTTGATCCTGTTGAAAAACAGAAAGAATTTCCTGGATTTTATTGAAATGTGATTTTGATCTGATTCTTTTTGATCTGGATTGCACAAATTTCCCATGTCATCCTCTTATTTCAGAATTTTTGGAGTTACAGAAGTATTCGAAGTTTCCAGATTCCTACAGACTGTTCTGTTTTTGACAGATTCTGTTTTCTATGTGTTGTTTGCTTATTTTGATGAATCTATGGGTACTATTGGGGGGTATGAACCATGGAAAAGTTGGAATACAGTAGATACACCAATATAAATAAAGAATGAGTTTTCAACAGTACCATAAAGTGGTGATTTATTTTCTTATACTAACGGAGCTTATGAGATTTTCTATTCTATGGAATATGGAGTGGCAAGAGCCTAAGCTTGGGGATGCCCAAGGCACCCCAAGGTAATATTCAAGGACAACCAAGAGCCTAAGCTTGGGATGCCCCGGAAGGCATCACCTCTTTCGTCTTCGTCTTTGCCTATCAGTAACTTTACTTGAGGCTATATTTTTATTCACCACATGATATGTGTTTTGCTTGGAGCATCTTGTATGATATGAGTCTCTGCTTTTTAGTTTGCCAAAATCATCCCTTTCTGTACACACCTTTTGAGAGGGACACGCATGAAACGTGAGTTATTAGAATACTCTATGTGCTTCACTTATATCTTTTGAGCTAGGCAATATTGCTCTAGTGCTTCACTTATATCTTTTTAGAGTACGGCGGTGGTTTCATTTTATAGAAATTGATGAACTCTCATGCTTCACTTATATTATTTTGAGAGTCTCTAAACAGCATGGTAATTTGCTTTGGTTATAAATCTAGTCCTAGTATGATAGACATCCAAGAAGGATATAATAAAAACTTTCATATAAAGTGCATTGAATACTATGAGAAGTTTGATTCTTTATGATTGTCTTGAGATATGAAGATGGTGATATTAGAGTCATGCTAGTGAGTAGTCGTGAATTTGAGAAATACTTGTGTTGAGGTTTGTGATTCCCGTAGCATGGATGTATGGTGAACCGTTATGTGATGAAGTCGGAGCATGATTTATTTTTTGATTGTCTTCCTTATGAGTGGCAGTCGGTGATGAGCGATGGTCTTTTCCTACCAATCTATCCCCCTAGGAGCATGCGCGTAGTACTTCATTTTGATAAATAATAGATTTTTTCAATAATTATGTGAGTTCTTTATGACTAATGTTGAGTCCATAGATTATACACACTCTCACCCTTCCACCATTGGTAGCCTCTCTAGTACCGTGCAACTTTCGCCGGTACCATACACCCACCATATACCTTCCTCAAAACAGCCACCATACCTACCTATTATGGCATTTCCATAGCCATTCCGAGATATATTTCGATGCAACTTTCCACCATTCCGTTTATTATGACACGCTTCATCATTCTCATATTGCTTTGCATGATCATGTAGTTGACATAGTATTTATGGCAAAGCCACCTTTCATAATTCTTTCATACATGTCACTCTTGATTCATTGCACATCCCGGTACACCACCGGAGGCATTCCTATAGAGTCATATTTTGTTCTAAGTATCGAGTTGTAATTCTTGAGTTGTAAATAAATAAAAGTGTGATGATCTTCATTATTAGAGCATTGTCCCAGTGAGGAAAGGATGATGGAGACTATCATTCCCCCACAAGTCGGGATGAGACTCCGGACGAAAAAAAGAAAAAAAAAGAGGCCAAAAAAATGAGAAAGGCCCAAATAAAAATGAGAGAAAAAGAGAGAAGGGGCAATGTTACTATCCTTTTTCCACACTTGTGCTTCAAAGTAGCACCATTTTCTTCATGATAGAGAGTCTCCTATGATATCACTTTCATATCTAGTGGGAATTTTTCATTATAGAACTTGGCTTGTGTATTCCAATGATGGGCTTCCTCAAATTGCCCTAGGTCTTCGTGAGCAAGCGAGTTGGATGCACACCCACTTAGTTTCTTTTCGAGCTTTCATAAACTTATAGCTCTAAGTGCATCCGTTGCATGGCAATCCCTACTCACTCAAATTGATATCTATTGATGGGCATCTCCATAGCCCATTGATACGCCTAGTTGATGTGAGACTATCTCCCTCTTTTTGTCTTCTCCACAACCACCATATTCTATTCCACCTATAGTGCTATATCCATGGCTCACGCTCATGTATTGCGTGAAAGTTGAAAAAGTTTGAGAACATCAAAATTATGAAACAATTGCTTGGCTTGTCATCGGGGTTGTGCATGATTTAAATATTTTGTGTGATGAAGATGGAGCATAGCCAGACTATATGATTGTGTAGGGATAGCTTTCTTTGGCCATGTTATTTTGAGAAGACATGATTGCTTTATTAGTATGCTTGAAGTATTATTGTTTTTATGTCAATATTAAACTTTTGTTTTGAATCTAACGGATCTGAACGTTCATGCCACAATAAAGAAAATTACATGGATAAATATTTTAGGTAGCATTCCACATCAAAAATTCTGTTTTTAGCATTTACCTACTCGAGGACGAGCAGGAATTAAGCTTGGGATGCTTGATACGTCTCCAACGTATCTATAATTTTTGATTGTTCCATGCTATTATATTATCTATTTTCTATGTTTATATGCATTAATATGCTATTTGTATTATTTTTGGGACTAACCTATTAACTTAGAGCACAGTGCCAATTCCTGTTTTTTCCCTGTTTTTGAGTTTTGCAGAAAAGGAATACCAAATGGAGTCCAAAAAGAATAAAACTTTCGCGATGATTTTTCTTGGACCAGAAGAGAATGAGGAGACTTGGTGATGACGTCAGAAGAGCCACGAGGCGACCGCAAGGATGGAGGGCACGCCGAGGGGGGTAGGGCGCACCCCCACCCTTGTGCCCCCTCGTGCACCCCTTGACCTAATTTCTTCGCCTATATATTCCCATATATCCCAAAACCAACAAAGGCATCCACGAAAACACTTTTCCACCGCCGCAACCTTTTATACCCATGAGATCCCATCTAGGGGCTTTTTCCGCCATCCTCCCGGAGGGGGATTCGACCACGGAGGGCTTCTACATCAACACCATTGCCCTTCTGATGAAGCGTGAGTAGTTTACTACAGACCTACGTGTCCATAGCTAGTAGCTAGATGGCTTCTTCTCTCTCTTTGATTCTCAATACCATGTTCTCCTCGATGTTCTTGGAGATCTATTCGATGTAATACTTTTTTGCGGTGTGTTTGCCGAGATCCGATGAATTGTAGATTTATGATCAACTTATCTATGAATATTGTTTGAATCTTCTCTAAATTCTTATATGCATGATTTGACATATTTGCAAGTCTCTTCGAATTGTCGGTTTGGTTTGGCCAACTAGATTGGTTCTTATTGCAATGGGAGAAGTGCTTAGCTTTGGGTTCAATCTTGCGGTGTCCATTCCCAGTGACAGTAGGGGCAGCAAGGCACGTATTGTATTGTTGCCATTGAGGATAAAAACATGGGGTTTTCATCATATTGCTTGAGTTAATTCCTCTACATCATGTCATCTTAGTTAATGCGTTACTCCGTTCTTTATGAACTTAATACTGTAGATGCATGCTGGATAGCGGTCGATGTGTGGAGTAATAGTAGTAGATGCAGGATCGTTTCAGTCTACTTGACACGGACGTGATGGCTATATTCATGATCATTGCCCTAGATATCGTTATAACTTTGCGCTCTTCTATCAATTGCTTGGCAGTAATTTGTTCACCCACCGTATTATTTTCTATCTTGAGAGAAGCCTCTAGGGAAACCTATAAGTTTCCGATCTACAATATTAGTTTCCGATCTACTATTCTTGCAATCTTTTACTTTCCGATCTATAAACCAAAAATATTTACTTTATCGTTTATCTATCTGTATCAGATCTCACTTTTGTAAGTAATTGTGATGGGATTGACAACCCCTTTATTGCGTTGGGTGCAAGTTTGTTTGATTGTTTGTGCAGGTATTCGGTGATTTGTGCGTTGTCTCCTACTGGATTGATACCTTGGTTCTCAAACTGAGGGAAATACTTATCTCTACTTTGCTGCATCACCCTTTCCTCTTTAAGGGAAAAACCAACGCAAGCTCAAGAAGTAGCAACCAGCACCAAGTTTCACATGCAACATCTACACCCTTTCGAAATTAGCACCATAGACGGAACATAGATAGATGAATCTCATCTCGAAAACTGCTGAAGCGGAATGCGAATATGAGCCTTCATTGATGTTGAAGGTCTTTGCAACTTTAGGCCAGTGCCTTTTGGTGATTGACCGTCCATCCTTTATCCTCTTCAGGAACACTTCAATATTGAACCATGGGCGTTGTATGAAAACCTTCCTCGCTTCCTGACCATACAGGTGGTTTGAGAGGTAATGATCAGTGAACTGCTTTGGAAAGGCCTGAAAACAAGGATATGCATAAATATCTTCTGCAGATTTGAAATGGCGCAAAGGAATTAAAAAGACAAGGTATAATAGTTAGTACCATTCCATAGTGAACTGATGTCTTCTTCATTGTGCAGGCAAAGATCTTGTTATTTTTTGCCGCTAATTTCTTTATCGTAACAATCTTCCTGAGTGTCTTGAGTTGACTGATATTAATGGACAACTCATTTCCACATATGCAAAAAGGGTCAAACAGTGGGTCAAAACCTCTGACGGCAGGACCTACATGTGCAAGACCAAATTGTTAAAAACCTAATATTTAAAAACAAGAAGTGGAAAGGTGTGTTATTACCAACAACCCTAATATTTAAAAACAAGCAAACGTAGTCATTCAAACTTGTATTGTGCAAGTCTAAGTACACTAGTTATTGGCCATGTTTGGATCCATGGGTTAGAGTTAGTTTCAGCTAGTTTGGGTGCAAATAGCCCTAAAGTATCCAAACATGAGGGCTAGTTTGAGCTAGTTGCGTCAAACCCACCCAAAACAACTATCCCACCAAAGAGGTGCTGATTGGCCTAGTTCTCCTAGTGCATTTATTGTCAATCTAACACTGTCATCCAAACACCTCTTTGGCTAGAGTTAGTGCAGGGTTAGTCATTGTTGAGTATCATTGTTATTTAGGAAACATAGGATAGCGTAGGATTTATTCTACCTTGAATTGTACTCCAAGATGACCATGTATTCCTATATATATGCCCACGAGGCTCAAGCAATACAATCAAGTATTCCACCAATCTCCGTCTCTCCCTTTTAACTGTCATGGGCAAGAAACGAACTCTAACCTCTAGCTAAGTTAGAGTATCCAAATAGTGCCATTGTTAAATCAAATGGAAAGGCGTGTTCAATACTCCCTCCGGTCCTTTTTACTCTGCATATAAGAATTGCCTGAAGTCAAACTTCATAAAGTTTGACCTTATTTATATGAAAAAATATCAACATCTAGCATGCTAAAGTTACACTACTACAGGATGCTGCTAACGTGACACTACGATCAGAGATCCTTCGAGAAACTGTGTGCAGTGCAATAATCGCAAACAGTGGTGTCAGAGAATCGTAAAAAATGTCCAAAACGATTGCGATGACCGATGCATCAAACACGGTTCAGATTTTAGTTGCGTGTGCGATGCAGGGCATACGGTTGATTCAGCAGAACTGTTTGTGATGAGGAAGAACAACAGAAATGGGCAGCCATATCAATGTATGTGCGATATACGGCATATAGTTCCCTCCGATGAATTGTGTGCTATTAGGGAATGCAACAGAAACAGTCAGCCAGATCAAGGTGTGTGTGATATACGGCATACAGTTCACTCGGATAAACTATTTTCGATTAGGCAAGAGAACATAAATGGTTCATCTTAACAAGATGTGTGTGATATGCGGCATTTGCGATCAGCCCAAAGAACACAAACGATTCATGTAAACCAGATGTGTGTGATACGCAGCAAACAGCCCACTCGAATGAACTGTTTGGGATGAGAAATTATAACACAGACGGTTACTATAGTAAGTTCGTGTGTGATAGTGGGCAGACACGTACACATACATCCGAGAACAAGGGCCCACGTTTCGGGCTTCCGATGCATGGCATACGATTGATCCGAAAGAGCTATTTGCGATGAGACAGAACAACAAAAACGGGGCTTTGTGGGCCCAGAACCATCAATAAATTTTGACTCTGTTTCTCCTCACATTGCAGATTACAATGCAATAAGTAATTGCAAATATGTTCACACAGATCAAACTTATATGTGTTCACACTTAGCACCCGGCTATAAAAACTACCCACTCGAAAATTACTTCACATTTCCTCTCCTCATCACCTACAAAACTGGTCTTTCCTGTCAAGTCGTTCCGGAATGACCGGTAGGAGGAGTTTTGGGTGGGCATATAACTAGGAAGGAAGACCAAGGCCGCTGAAGCACTAGAGTGGTCCCACCGCAAAGCGGCAGCCGCAGCCGCAGCAGAGATGTCCCGGCTGAAAGGATCGATATAGTTGACTAGAGGGGGGGGGGAATAGGCAACTAACAATTTTTTAACTTTTCCTTACCAAATTAAACTTTGCATCAAAGTAGGTTGGCTTGATATGCAACTAGGTGAGCAACCTATATGATGCAACAACAATAAACACACAAGCAAGCAAAGGATATAACACAATATAGCTTGCACAAGTAAAGGTGAGAGATAACCAAAAGTGGAACCAATGGAGACGAGGATGTGTTACCGAAGTTCCTTCCTTTTGAAGGGAAGTACATCTCTGTTGGAGCGGTGTGGAGGCACAATGCTCCCCAAGAAGCCACTAGGGCCACCGTATTCTCCTCACGCCCTCACACAATGCAAGATGTCATGATTCCACTATTGGTGCCCTTGGAGGCGGCAACCGAACCTTTACAAACAAGGGTGGGGCAATCTCCACAACTGAATTAGAGTCTCCCATCGACACCACGAAGCTTCACCACAATGGACTATGGCTCCGCGGTGACCTCAGCCGTCTAGGGTGCTCAAACACCCAAGAGTAACAAGATCCGCAAGGGATTAGTGGGGGCAATCAAATTTCTCTTGGTGGAAGTGTAGATCGAGGCTTTCTCAACAAATCCCTAGAGAATCAACAAGTTTGATTGGCTAGGGAGAGAGATCAGGCGAAAATGGACCTTGGAGCAACAATGGAGCTTGGAGGAAGAGGTAGGTCAACTTTGGAGAAGAAGACCTCCTTTTATAGAGGAGGGAAACAATCCAACCATTACCCCCTACCAGCCCCGCAAAGGGCGGTACTACCGCTGAGGGCAGCGGTACTACCGCTCCCCCTCGCGGTACTGCCGCGCAGACTAGGAAGGCAGGGGCGAGGCAGGATCTGGACCCAGGGCGGTACTAGCCGCGGTGGTAGGGGCGGTACTACCGCTTGCGAACGGTACTACCGCTTCTACTGCCGCTGCTAGTGCCGCACAACCCGACATGAGAGGCGACACCCTCCAGTCGAGGCGGTAGGAGACCAGTACCGCAACGATACTATGGCTGAGAGCCCCCAGGCGGTACTACCGCTAGGAAGTGGTACTACCGCCTGTGGCTCTAGAGAGGTACTACCGCTGGGGTACGCAGTACTACCGCTGGGACCCAAACAACTCAGGAAGCAATGAGAAACTCCATTGAAGCGGGAAGGCTCTGAGGGTGCAAAGAGGATGTGTACGTGTTGATTCCACCCTAGCCTTACCAATGCGGACCCCCTCTTGACAGTACGGTGACTCCTACGAAACAAGTCCACCAAAACTGAAACGAAGGAGCTACACCGTCTTCGCTTAAGACTCCGAGGGGAAGGAAGTCTCGTGCCAAAGGATGAATCTTTGAATACTCAATGCACACGATTAATCCACAAAACTACATAGAGAGAGATATGCCTTAACACCGGCGCGCCGTGGAGCCCTCGAACGAGCTCTCACGGGCACGCGAGGGCTCTCACAAGCGTACTTGCCGCGTCAGCGATCACGACAAGCTGGCGTTGCTGAAGTCCTTGGCCGGCGACAACGACATTATCGCTGGCCTCATTAAGCAGAAGGAGATGGTCGACGGCTTGATGAAGCTGCTTGAGATCAGCGATGCCTCGGTTGACAAGGCGGCCAGCCTCGTCGAGCAACTGATAGAGGCAAAGGTGTCCCGTCTTTCGATGAGATGATGGAAATCGCTTTGGTGGAAGTCGACTTTGACGATCCGACTACGAACGTGCGAGGACGTCGCGCCTTAGCAATCGCTAAACCAACTCCGAGAGGTTATTGACCACGCCGGAGCACGATCAACCTGACCACGAGGGTCTGTTTCCTGCGAGCAAACGAAGAACAAGCAAGAAACTAAGATTGCAATCTGGATATTGCGAATATAAGATGAAAGCTTTATTGATCAAGGTGGGGTTCTGTGACGCCTTTGTCTGGTCGTTGAACACAAACGAAGTACGCGAAGTTGCAGCTATGGCGAACTTTTAATCTAAACAAAACCCCAAAGTCTAAACGGTGCCCTAAGGGCTGTATATATGGAGGAAGAGAGGGGAATTTCGTGGCCCTTGGTGGAGGGGTCCGAAATCAACCCTATCTCTTGTTTCCCCACACATACGGACTCTAAAAATAGCCTATACTTATGTATTTCGAAATTACATGGGCCTGGCCCAATAAAAAGGTGTCGCAGCACCTATAATAGCCTCTGGACGAAATTTATGAAGTGGCATCTTGTATATTTCGTCCAAGGCTTCATGCACTCTCATGGTGGCTTCAAAGTCCTGAAATCATCACTTGTAACTCCGTTCTGGTTCCCCTTGCGCATGGCATCATCTCCATGCTTGCTCTTGCTCCAATGTCCATCCTTCTCCAAGCTAGGCCCTTCATTTGTAAGCAAAACAAATGTATCCAATTTAGGCAGCATCATATTCTCATGAACATTAGAATCATTACCAAGAAACGAAAGTACCTGATAATTTAATTGGCGTGCGCGAGCTCTAGTAATTGGTCCAGTATATGTAGCAGTAGGGGCTGTGGGTGTAACAATGGTATTGATGTCCTCATCATCCTCCCCTTCTTGAAATGAAGTCGTCCTCGACGGAAGCTCATTTTCCTCACCCAAATAAGGCTTCAAATCTGCAATGTTAAAAGTGGGACTAACCCCAAAATCTGCAGGCAGCTCAAGTTTATATGCATTATCATTTATTTTCTCTAACACCTTAAAGGGACCATCAGCACGTGGCATTAGCTTTGATTTGCGCAAATTAGGAAATCTATCTTTACGCAAATGTAACCAAACAAGATCTCCGGGTGCAAACACAACATGTTTTCTACCCTTATCTCCAGCAAGTTTATATTTAGCATTCATACGCTCAATGTTTTCCTTAGTTAACTCATGCATTTTTAAAATCAATTCAGAACGTTCTTTAGCATCAAAATTAACCTTCTCCGAAGATGGAAGAGGCAACAAATCAATAGGTGCATGAGGTAGGAAACCATACACAATTTCAAAAGGGCACATCTTAGTAGTAGAATGCAATGAACGATTATAAGCAAATTCAATATGAGGCAAGCATTCTTCCCACATTTTCTTATTATTCTTCAAAACAGCCCTAAGCATAGTAGACAATGTTCTATTGACTACTTCAGTTTGTCCATCAGTTTGGGGGTGACAAGTAGTACTAAATAGCAGTTTAGTCCCCAACTTAGCCCATAAACATCTCCAAAAGTGGCTAAGAAATTTAGTATCACGATCTGAAACTATAGTATTTGGCACACCATGCAAGCGAATAATTTCACGAAAGAACAAATCAGCAACATTAACAGCATCATCGCTTTTATGACATGGTATAAAGTGTGCCATTTTCGAGAATCTATCCACGACAACAAATATGCTATCCCTCCCCTTCTTTGTTCGAGGTAAACCTAAAACAAAGTCCATAGATATATCCTCCCAAGGAACACTAGGTACAGGCAAAGGCATATATAAACCATGAGGATTGAGTCGTGACTTAGCTTTTTGACATGTAGTGCAGCGAGCAACAAAACGCTCAACATCCCGTCTCATCTTTGGCCAAAAGAAATGTGTAGCAAGTACGTCCTCCGTCTTCTTCACGCCAAAGTGTCCCATTAATCCTCCCCCATGTGCCTCCTGCAACAGCAAAAGACGAACGGAGCTAGCTGGAATGCATAGCTTGTTAGCACGAAACACAAATCCATCGTTAACGACAAACTTGTTCCACATTCTTCCTTCTTTACAATTCTGCATTACATCTTTAAAATCAGCATCATGCACATATTGATCTTTGATGGTCTCCAAACCAAATATTTTGAAGTCAAGTTGTGAAAGCATAGTATAGCGACGAGACAATGCATCAGCAATAACATTTTCTTTTCCCTTCTTGTGTTTAATGACATAATGATAGAGGCAAAGGTGTCCCGTCTTTCGATGAGATGGTGGATTTCGCTTTGGTGGAAGTCGACTTTGACGATCCGACTACGAACGTGCGAGGACGTCGCGCCTTAGCAATCGCTAAACCAACTCCGAGAGGTTATTGACCACGCCGGAGCACGATCAACCTGACCACGAGGGTCTGTTTCCTGCGAGCAAACGAAGAACAAGCAAGAAACTAAGATTGCAATCTGGATATTGCGAATATAAGATGAAAGCTTTATTGATCAAGGTGGGGTTCTGTGACGCCTTTGTCTGGTCGTTGAACACAAACGAAGTACGCGAAGTTGCAGCTATGGCGAACTTTTAATCTAAACAAAACCCAAAGTCTAAACGGTGCTCTAAGGGCTGTATATATGGAGGAAGAGAGGGGAATTTCGTGGCCCTTGGTGGAGGGGTCCGAAATCAACCCTATCTCTTGTTTCCCCACACATACGGACTCTAAACATAGCCTATACTTATGTATTTCGAAATTACATGGGCCTGGCCCAATAAAAAGGTGACGCAGCACCTATAATAGCCTCTGGACGAAATTTATGAAGTGGCATCTTGTATATTTCGTCCAAGGCTTCATGCACTCTTATGGTGGCTTCAAAGTCCTGAAATCATCACTTGTAACTCCGTTCTGGTTCCCCTTGCGCATGGCATCATCTCCATGCTTGCTCTTGCTCCAATGTCCATCCTTCTCCAAGCTAGGCCCTTCATTTGTAAGCAAAACAAATGTATCCAATTTAGGCAGCATCATATTCTCATGAACATTAGAATCATTACCAAGAAACGAAAGTACCTGATAATTTAATTGGCGTGCGCGAGCTCTAGTAATTGGTCCAGTATATGTAGCAGTAGGGGCTGTGGGTGTAACAATGGTATTGATGTCCTCATCACATAAGGGAAAGTCTCAATGAATTCAACCCATTTAGCATGTCTACGATTCAGTTTAGCTTGACTTTTAATATGTTTCAAAGATTCATGATCAGAATGTATAACAAATTCTTTGGGCCATAAATAATGTTGCCATGTTTCTAAAGTCCGAACAAGAGCATATAATTCTTTATCATAAGTAGAATAATTCAGACTTGGCCCACTCAATTTTTCAGAAAAGTATGCAACAGGTTTGCCATCTTGTAATAACACACCTCCTAATCCAATTCCACTAGCATCACATTCAAGCTCAAAAGTCTTATTAAAATCAGGAAGTTGGAGTAAAGGAGCATGTGTCAACTTATCTTTCAATACCGAGAAGGCTTCTTCCTGTGCGGTACCCCACAGAAAAGGCACATCTTTCTTTGTAAGCTCATTGAGAGGTGCAGCAATGGTGCTGAAATCTCTCACAAAACGCCTATAGAATCCAGCGAGGCCAAGGAAACTCCTCACTTGTGTGACCGTTTTGGGCTGTGGCCAACTCTCAATAGCTTCAATTTTGGCTTTATCAACTTCAATTCCCTGTGGAGTAACAACATAGCCAAGAAAAGATACTCGGTCGGTGCAAAAGGTGCACTTTCCAAGGTTACCAAACAAACGTGCATCACGTAGAGCAATAAAAACAGCACGTAAATGGTCCAAATGTTCCTCCAAAGATTTGCTATAAATCAATATGTCATCAAAGTAAACTACCACAAATCGTCCAATGAAAGCACGTAAAACTTCGTTCATTAACCTCATGAAAGTACTAGGTGCATTAGTTAACCCAAAAGGCATGACTAACCACTCATATAATCCAAACTTAGTTTTAAATGCTGTTTTCCATTCATCTCCCAATTTCATACGAATTTGATGGTATCCACTACGCAAATCAACTTTGGAGAATATTGTAGAGCCACTCAATTCATCAAGCATATCATCTAGCCTAGGAATAGGATGACGATAACGAATAGTAATATTATTAATGCCTCTACAATCAACGCACATACGCGACGTACCATCCTTTTTCGGCACTAAAATGATAGGAACAGCACAAGGACTAAGGGATTCGCGTATATAACCTTTGTCGAGCAGTTCTTGTACTTGACGCATAATCTCCTTCGTCTCCTCTGGATTGGTACGGTATGGTGCACGGTTGGGTAATGATGCACCGGGAATTAAGTCAATTTGATGCTCAATCCCGCGAATAAGTGGTAATCCCGGTGGCACGTCTTGTGGAAAGACGTCAGCGAACTCCTGCAAAATGTTAGTGACAGCAGGAGGCAAAGAGGAAGGCACGTCCTCGAATGAAAATAATGCCTCTTTGCACACAAAAGCATAGCAAACAGATTTGCTAAAATCTAGATCATCAATATCAGATTTGGTGGCAAGTAAACATGCACTTTTCAATTTAATTTCAGAAGCAACACTAGATTGTTTATTATTATTAGGCTGCATTTGTTGCTCAAATTCTTTTGCCACAATCTGATTTTCACTCTTAGTTTTCTCCTGTTTTGCTTTATTAGCTCTATTAAGATCATCTTTCAAAATGGAATCAGGAGTCATAGGAAGCAAAGTAATAATTTTATCCTTATGAACAAGAGTATACTGATTGTTTCTACCATGGTGAATAGAATTTTTATCAAATTGCCACGGTCTACCAAGTAATAAGGAACATGCTTGCATAGGTACCACATCACAATCAACATAATCAGCATATGTAGAGATACTAAAATGCACACGAACAGTACGTGTTACCTTAACCTTGCCGCTGTTGTTGAACCATTGGATGTAGTAAGGATGTGGATGTGGTCTTGTGGTGAGAGATAGCTTCTCCACCATCTCCATGCTAGCCAAGTTGTTGCAACTCCCTCCATCTATGATCACGCGAACAGAACGTTCCTTCACAACTCCCTTTGTATGGAACAAATTATGCCTCTGATTTTGCTCAGCTTGTGTAACCTGCACACTCAAAACACGTTGAGCAACTAAACATTCATACCTGTCAGCATCTTCAGGAGCCATGTATTGCGTCTCATGATCAGAATCTTCTCCACCGTGTTCGTCACGTGTAATAAGAGCCAAAGTCTCCTCATCATAGTCACTAGCGGACTCATACCCACCATCCTCAGTAACAATCATCACACGCTTAGAGGGGCATTCTCTCGCATAATGACCTCCACCCTTGCAACGTCGACAAATAATATCATGTGTTTGCCCTGTTGATGCCATGGATGAAGAAGAGCTCTTTGCAGGCCCAGAAGATGTGCTCTTGGCAGATAGTGGTGATTGTGCCTGCTTTATTGTATCACGGTTGGAGATGGCAGCCGACGGAGGCGCCGGTGTAGCAGAACGTGTGGAAGTAGATGATGCACGTGGTGTCCATGATGAAGGTCGACCTGCAGAAAAGTTAGTCCGCGCCAATGCCTGTCGATCCTGCACTTCACGTTCAGCTTTACAAGCAAGATGGAATAAACGAGTGATATTAGTATACTCCTTATAATCTAGAATGGTCTGAATCTCTCTATTTAATCCACCCAGAAAACGTGCAAGCATAGCTTCATTCTCCTCAACAATACCACATCTAATCATGCCAGTTTGTAATTCCTGATAATATTCTTCTACAGAATTTTTTCCTTGTCTTAAGCGCTGTAATTTTTGAAGCAATTCACGTTGATAATATGGTGGAACCCAACGAGTACGCATAGCAGTTTTCAAAGCAGCCCAAGTAGCGGGAATAGGATATAATCTACAATGTTCAGACCACCATACACATGCAAAACTAGTGAAAGCACAAACAGCAGCAGCAACCCGTCTCTCCTCGGGATATTGTAAACATGTAAAACGTTGTTCAGTTTCTAACTCCCAAGTAAGATATATATCAGGAACATATCTACCCTCAAATGGTGGAATATTCAATTTCAGTTTAGGAATATGGACATCATCTCGTACCTGAGGTGGTGGTGCAGGCCTACCATTACGAATATATACCTGAGGTCGACCTGGTGGTGGTGGTGCTGGTGGCTGCACGTAGTGCTGATTTTGATCAACCTCATCCTCATAATCGCCCACATACTCATCATCCTCCTGGGTACCAGCAGCAGCAGTAGCAGGGGCCAAAGAAGCATCAACAACATGAACAGCAGCACCAGAAGTTTGGCCATCCTCAATAGGAACACGCTTCGCTCGTCCATACTGATTCGAAAGGATGCGTTGTTGTTGTTGTTGTTGTCGTTGGAGAGGTGCGTTAGGTGCAGCGGGTGGTGGTGGTGGAAGACGCGCGAGCAATTCATTAAACTTGTTATCGAGCTTTGTTTCGAACGTCTTCTCCATGCCATCTATCTTCTCCATGGCCTCTTCAAATCTGTTTAGCACATCTTGCACCTGTCCACTCATCATTTGCTGAAATTTATCATGCAAATCCTTATTCGTCATGTTCTCCCAGTCAGTCTCGTCGGCTTGTGATCCTGGCATGGTTAGCAGCAATAGAAACACACAAGAATATGATCCTACAGACTACTAACAAGAGGTGGTGGTGGGTGTCACAAATCCGTCAAGCAAATCTCAAATTCTTACCAGTTCTTACCCAGCAGCAGGCGGTGATCGGCAACCGTTGTAGTCAAAAACTCTCAAAGCTTGGATAGAGCGATTACCAGGGAGAGTCAAACGCACGACGTAGATGTATGTGGAGCTGGGAAGGCTTATAATATGGTAGCAAAAAGGGTCAGCAATAATCAATTCAGAGATGCAAAGTTGAATAAACGCTCAACGACGGTACTGTGCTGGTCCTAGGCTAGACTGTGCTAGAGACGCGAGCCTAGAACACTAACAAAATCACGGCGCTGCACGTAAACAAGGGAAAAGCACACTCTGGTTTTTTTTTCGCTCTTTTTTTTTTGCGCTGCTCTTTTTTTTTTGCGCTGCTTTTTTTTTTTTGCGAAAAATCACTATAATGGCGAGTGTCTCAAAACGCTTCCTAGGTCAAACTGACAGGAACGGCACGAAATTTTTTCGACCAATTTTTTTTTTTTCGTTTTTTCGACTGCCCGGACCCAAAAACTGGAAACGGGTCAAAAAAAACTTCCTATAATGGCACCTGTCTCAAAACACTCAGAAACACCTAAAAATAAGATAGCCAGAAATTTTTTCGAAAAATGCGTTTTCGAAAAATTTTGGGCCTAAACGGAGCGTGGTTTCCAGACTCTTTTTTTTTTCTTCCGAAACCTACTCCGGCAAGGAAACACGAATCGGAAACTAGATGGATCCCGAAAACAAACCTAATAAGCAAGGAACTCGGATTTGTGGTGGATATATGGTTGTGGTATATGGCAGCGGTGGTGGTAGCGGTGGTAGTATATGGATATGGATCGGTGGTGGTATATGGACACGGATTGGTGGTGGTATATGGATACGTATTCGGAGTGGTGGTGGTAGATGGCAGGGGCGATGATGATGGTGCGGCGGCGGCGTGACAACTTATGACCAGAACTCGAAACTCTAAAAGACTAGACTCTAAGACCAGCAACTAGACCGACGATGCAACCGCAAATTCAACAAAGCAAAACCCTAAAAAGATTATGCAAAGGCTCAGATTGGTTCGGATATGATGAACTAACCCTAATTTTTTTTGTGGCTTTTTCGTGGACTATTGGTATGAAGAACAGACTCGATCTAAACTACGAAAAACTGGAAAATCTCACCGAGCAACCTGGAAATCTGATACCACTTGATAGAGGCAAAGGTGTCCCGTCTTTCGATGAGATGATGGAAATCGCTTTGGTGGAAGTCGACTTTGACGATCCGACTACGAACGTGCGAGGACGTCGCGCCTTAGCAATCGCTAAACCAACTCCGAGAGGTTATTGACCACGCCGGAGCACGATCAACCTGACCACGAGGGTCCGTTTCCTGCGAGCAAACGAAGAACAAGCAAGAAACTAAGATTGCAATCTGGATATTGCGAATATAAGATGAAAGCTTTATTGATCAAGGTGGGGTTCTGTGACGCCTTTGTCTGGTCGTTGAACACAAACGAAGTACGCGAAGTTGCAGCTATGGCGAACTTTTAATCTAAACAAAACCCCAAAGTCTAAACGGTGCCCTAAGGGCTGTATATATGGAGGAAGAGAGGGGAATTTCGTGGCCCTTGGTGGAGGGGTCCGAAATCAACCCTATCTCTTGTTTCCCCACACATACGGACTCTAAAAATAGCCTATACTTATGTATTTCGAAATTACATGGGCCTGGCCCAATAAAAAGGTGTCGCAGCACCTATAATAGCCTCTGGACGAAATTTATGAAGTGGCATCTTGTATATTTCGTCCAAGGCTTCATGCACTCTCATGATGGCTTCAAAGTCCTGAAATCATCACTTGTAACTCCGTTCTGGTTCCCCTTGCGCATGGCATCATCTCCATGCTTGCTCTTGCTCCAATGTCCATCCTTCTCCAAGCTAGGCCCTTCATTTGTAAGCAAAACAAATGTATCCAATTTAGGCAGCATCATATTCTCATGAACATTAGAATCATTACCAAGAAACGAAAGTACCTGATAATTTAATTGGCGTGCGCGAGCTCTAGTAATTGGTCCAGTATATGTAGCAGTAGGGGCTGTGGGTGTAACAATGGTATTGATGTCCTCATCAGCAACTCATGGGTGACAATGCGAAGCTCCTCAAGGCGCTCACCAATAAGGAGGAGGAGGCCGCCGACTGGAAGATGCTGCATGAGCAGAGCAGTGCCTCGGGGATGACGCTGACATCGGTCGTCGAGGAACTAATGGGTGACTTGAGAAAGATCCGGATCGGGCGCGAGCAGGAGGTGGAGGAATCCATGGCTGCTTTCGAGCAAAGCCGTGAGGAATTGAGGATGGAGCTGGAGGATGTCATCACCCGGCGATCCATCAAAGAGTAGACACAGTAGCGATCTAGATCGTTGCCTACGATTTCCTTCTTCTCTTGCCCCCGTGTCTTTCGAACTTTGCCGCATGTGTCATTTAAATTTATCCGAAATATGTAAGAAAAATATTACCTACGCCATTGTAAATTTGTCGTCGTACTATCCGTTGCCATTTTATTTGTCGTCGTATTATCCATTGCCCTATGTGGCAATTTAAATTAGGCCGGAATACGAGTTGAAAACACGAACAAAGCAAATGCTGCCATCGGATCACAACCAAACACCCTCCGTCCACCCCTAAAAAAACTTCCTTCCAGGCGCTTTAATTAACCCATTAATGGCGAAGTTTTGAGCGGGGCGAGCTGCGGCTGGTGCATGGAGGTCAAAAAGCTCGCTTCCCGGTGAGCATGGGCGGCCTTGCTACTCGCACATGTCCTGTCGAGCCTGCGAGGTGGACAGGATGCACGTGTCCCATCGAGCCTGCGTGGCGGATTGCTCGCACGCGTCCCGTCGAGCCTGCATGCTGGACTTCTCGCGCTCGTCCCCTCTAATCAAACAGCTGCACGCACGCCACTGAGTATGGTTAAATATTGACACAGTTCATATGATACAACCATTTGTGATATTAACACGTCATCTTATTGTTTCAAAAAGGACTTCGTTGGCTACTAATGTGTGCGCCTCTCCTCAAACTGGAAGATTTTTTTTACCACGACATATATGTGCCATATGAAACCAGGCCAAGTTTCATGTTTTTTGGGTGAGTTTTTGATTTACTAGGATTTAAAAACTGAGATTCTCAATGTTTCAGGATGATGACAAGTTTGTAATTCATTCGCATTCCTTAAATGAGACCTAAACATGCACCCAATGACACGTGTATGATTTCCCACCCATTTTGTGCTTGTAGTTCAAATTTGAATTATGGACTACATTTAATGCGTAGAAAACTTAACTAGTAATATATACAATGGCCATACGAACCCTAAACATGCACCCCAAGGACACATGTACGTTTTTTTCTAGCCATTTTGGTGCACTAGAGCATGTATTTGTAGTTCGGATTTGAATTATGGACATTAAATGCCTAGAAAACCAATTAATGCATAAAAAGGGTCAAACGAACCATGAATAATTTCAAAGTTCAGCGTGAATCTCCCGTTGTTCCGTACGTGTTGCTTGTAGAAAAAAAATGAGGCTAGAAGAGGGAGCGATTATCGTTTGGCCCACAAGGGGACACATTTCCCTATCGAAACCATGAGGGTTCTTGCGACAGGCTCCGGTTTGTAAGAGGTTGTAATAAAGCTTCGCCCAAACTGGCAATGTTTTTACCACGACATATATGTGCCATGACGTGACACCATGCCAGCTTTAATGACTTTCTTGTGAGTTTTGGATTTATAGGGATTTAAAACCGAGATTCCAAATGTTTGAAGACGAGCCAAGATGCCAGCCAGGTTTTAATTCGTTTCCCATTCCTTGCATGGGACCTAAACATGCACCCAAGGACACATGCATGTACAATTTTTCTAGCCATTTTGGTGAACTGGAGCATGTATTTGTACTTCTGATTTGAATTATGGACATTAAATTCCTAGGAAACACAATTAGTGTATAAAAAGGCCAAACAAACCCCGAATAAGTTTAAATTTCAACATGGATATCATGTCATTCCATGTTGCCCGTAGAATACAATACAAGGCGAAAAGAGGGAGCGAGTATGTTTCGCCACAAGGGGAACACGTTTCCCTGTCGGAACCATTAGGCTTCCTTGAGAGAAGCTCCGGTTTGTAAGAGGTTTGTAAAAAAGCTTGGCCCAAATTGGCAATGTTTTTACCACGACATATATGTGCCATGACGTGACACCATGCCACCTTTGATGACTTTCTGGTGGGTTTTGGATTTTATGGGGATTTAAAACCCGAGATTCCAAATGTTTGAGGACGAGCCTGGACGCTGGTATGGTTTTCATTCGTTCCCATTCCTGGCATGGGACCTAATTAAACATGCACCCAAGGATACATGCATGTACAATTTTTCTAGCCATTTTGGTGAACTTGAGCATGTATTTGTAGTTCAGATTTGAATTGTGGGCATTAAATGTCTAGGAAACTCAATTAGTGTATAAAAAGGCCAAACGAACCCTGAATAAGTTTAAATTTCAGCATGGCTATCATGTAGTTCCATGTTTCCCGTAGAAGAAAACACAAGCGAAAAGAGGCCGTGATTACGTTTCGACAACATGGGGAACACGTTTCCCTATCGGAACCACGAGGCTTCTTGTTGAGAGAAGCTCCAATTTGTAAGAGGTTCGTAATAAAGCTTGGCCCAAAATGGACAATGTTTTTACCACGACATATATGTGCCATGATGTGACACCATGCCTTCGAAAGAGATTGTCCATTTTGCACACGAAGTGCATCCAGTTTTTGCCTTAACCCTCTCAACTTTTTAGAACATGCTATGCGGGTGAAATGATGATATATAGCATGCCAACTTTCAACCATTTCGGAGTTCATTTGAAGTGCTTTTCAATTTCAGGGTCATTTAGCTAAAAAATCAGTAAATGCATGAAAAATACCAAATGAAGTCAGGAAGGGTTGAGAATTGATGATGTGGCTTTGAATGGTACATTTTGAACACACACAAAGTCTGGAGTTCAAATAAGTTCAAAAAAGTGAAATCCCTTTGTAACAGATGAGTTTTTGTTCGAAACCCTGATACTTCAAAAGGGATAGTCTATTCTGCACATGAAGTGCATCCAGTTTTTGCCGTAACCGCCTCAACTTTTTAGAACATGCTATGTGGGTGAAATGATGATACCATGCCAACTTTCAACCTTTTCAGAGTTCATTTGAGGTTTGTATTAAAGCTTTGCCCAAATTGGACAATGTTTTTACCATGACATATGTGCGCCATGACGTGACACCATGCCAACTTTCATGACGTGACACCGTGCCAACTTTCATGTATAATTTTTCTAGCCATTTTGGTGAACTGGAGCATGTATTTGAAGTTCAGATTTGAATTATGGACATTAAATGCCTAGGAAACTCAATTAGTGTATAAAAAGGCCAAACGAAAGCCGTGTGCCTACCAAACCATGGCCGATGCCGCCCGCAATCTGAGTGGTGCATTCTGATTGGCTAGAACCCAAACCCCACAGATGGTACGTTTGCACCATTGGATGCTCACAGATCGAACGGCAACCCTCAGCCCTTTCGTCAGCACATGCAGTACATGGGTAAGCACTGTGCGCATGCGTCGTCTAGCTCACACTTCCTTCTCTTGTACGTTTTCTAAACATGCTACTATTTCCCGCCACTCCTCTCATCGGTTTCCCGCCTCTTCTCCCATCGGTTTCCCGCTACCAGTGTCAGTGCTCATTGAAGGCTAGGCGGTGACACACCAGCCATCGCACACAGTTTCTAAAAGAACAATGTGCGTGATAGGAGGGAGTAGGTCCCATAGGGTGACCAGCGTGAGCAAAATGGTGCAGGTACTGGCTTAACCCTGTGCGATGCAAGTGCACTGTAAAATTAGCACGACTGCGCAAGCATGAGCAAATGGTGGAGGTATTGGTTTAACCGTGTGTGATGCAAGTGCGTTGTGAAATCACCACGACTGCGCAAGCGCGAGCAAAATGGTGCAGCTACTAGCTTAACCGTGTGCGATGCAAGTGTGCTATGAAATCATCATGATTGTGTGATCTTGGCCACTCCTGCCTCGCATCAATTCCTTTACCCAAATTTTAGTAACCGCCGTACTTCAACTGTCACCCACACTCCTCCAGCACCGACCTTATAGTAAAATTGCAGTAGCCGAGGCATTTGAACCGTCGCCCTCCCTCGTGCACCACCATCTCCGCCCATCATTACTAAAAATTTCAGTAGCCACGGCGTATCCTCAAACACCACAACCCCCCCACCACAGTCCCCCACCCGCCCCTCCCCCCTGGAACCCTATCTCGCAGCCGGCGCTGGCGCTGCCCGTGCCGCCGCCAACCCATGCAGGTCTGCCCGTTCCTCCTAGCTTAGATAATAAACTTCAGGTTACCCATCGATTCCCATACCGTCGCCCCACTCCCCTGAGTTTTTAGATGAGGCCTGCGGTGTCCCTCCTCAACAGATCCACATCCCCTGCTCCAGAATATCGCAGCCTAAGCTCCGCCACGTATCCCAGGGAGCCCGACGAGCGTTCGACCAATAAGTGGTTTATCATGGCCTCTCCAACGGATGTTGCCGAGGTGGCCGCCGTTCGCCCTGACCTGTCGATCCCGGAGCAACACGTCACCGTGGAAGCCGGCGAAGACATTGACTACATTGCCATGTCAAAGGCTTCATGTCAGTGGCTTGCATATTACTGTATCTCGGGAAAGATGGCTACGACATCAAGCTCGTCGACAGTGACGGCTTCATGCGGGCCATGTCACAGGTTACGTGGTCCATCCCCAATCCCTCTGGTTCAACCGCCGTTGATCTCTTCGACGGCCCTGCCGCTGATCAACTCCGCCAAGCGGTCAAGGATTTGTGATCCTTATACGCCATTGAGCCCATTTTGTAATTTCTGAAGGACATGTTCTACGGCGGCGGCTTGGAATCCTCAATTGCCAAGTCAGATCTCATCGACCACGACCACGAGGAGGGCACCCACAAAGGTTCTTCCACCATGGGTCTGTGCTCTTCCAACTGGAAGGATCCGGTCCATGAAATGTGAGTCAACTTCCTATCAGCAAATCTTACCTTTTCTAGCTTGCCAACCCGTACCCTTTGTTGTAGTAGCATTTGCTGTGCGATGCTATAACTGTGCCCTATTTAATTATTTCAGTTATGCAAAAATGTATTGTTCAATAGGTCTATGTGATGTTTAAGTATGAATTGTCCACTTCAGTTTCACGAATGGCTATATTTGGTTGTTTATCGTGAGTAGATGCCTTGTTTATCTGTGTTAGGTTAGTTGCAGTGAGCATTTTTCCAGTTATCGAGCCGATGCCTTGTTTATATGTATTTTGTCTTAGTTTGGTTGCAGTGAGCATTTGTCCAGTTATCAAGCATATGCCTTGTTTATCTGTAGTTTGGTTGTTAGGTTGCTTTTTTTTAGCATTTGTCCAGTTTTCAAGCATATGCCTGCAGTGAGCATTTGTCCAGTTTTCAAGCATATGCCCTGTTTATCTATATTTTCTTGTTAGGTTGGTTCCAGTGAGACACTGTCCAGTTTTCATGGCTATATTTGGTTGTTATACTGATCATTTATGCCTTTTTTATTTCAGTCATTCACAATGTGTTGTTCATTATGTGCAAGTCGGAACTGTGCCGCTCGACTGCATCAATACCAGTTTGAACAGCTATATTTGGTTCCAGTTATGCCTGGTGTAGTTAACAGTTAACATATGCCCTTTATTTCAGTTTTACACATTTATCCAGTGATGTTTAAGCATTAACTACGTTCTATTCATTTTCAACAATAGCAGTTTGAATTGCAATATTTGATGGCTGTTAAGCCTGCTGTCGGTAACATTGCCTTCCATTTTACATATGCTTTAATAGAATGCTGTAACCAACACATTCAAGTTATCATTTGGAGATGATATTGTTTACCTTTGCTATATTTTTTTTATGTTAAGGTTGCCGTACTTATCATGCCTTTCCACTACTTATGCAGGACAACAACAAGAGTGGCCACCATTTTCCGCCGAGGTTAGCTTCATCCCTCGGCTTGTACTCCCCCGTCGTTCCATAATGTAGTGCATATAGCTCTAGGCCTGGACACTTGTTAGCTTCTAATTTTGACTTGTTGCTTGTAGGTACATATGCCCTTGGCAAGGATCCACGCATCGACCCTTTTTGCGTATGAGGCAATGAGATATTCATGAACAAGCATCAAGTGAGGAAACTGATAAGGATTATTAGCAAAAAGATAGGAATGGTGGCAAGCAAATTATTTGTTTATTCTCTATCCAACACAACAGTGAGCTGTAGGATGGTAACAACAAACTCTGCAGCCTTCTCTTTTTACTGCCCATAATGAGTTGTTAGACAACAATGTCTGAATATTTTTCGTTCATAGTGGTTCCGGAAGCAGTTCACTCAAGATTACCTCGCAAAGTACATGATTGGTGGACACGCAATGAAGGTTAAAGTATTTCATCCAGACTACAATGAGCATTGAGAAGTCGTAATGAAGACAGTGAAGGATGGATGGGCAGCCATCACAAGGTGTTGGCCTAGAGTCATGCACGCATTACGCATGGAGGAGGGCACAATATGAGCATTCCGCTTCAGCTTCTGCAGCAACCAGAATGTCTTTTGCCTCTCTCTTTACAGTCTTTAGTACAACTGTGGTCCATCATTCTTTACTTGGTGCTTCTGTAGTTCTTCAGTGTATGTACATGTTGTTAAGGCATATCTCTCTCTATATAGTTTTGGTGATTGATGACAACACGCTTGCGGACTAATCGTGTGCTTTGAGCATTTCAGAGATTCATCCTTTGGCATGAGATGATTCCTTCCCCTCAGAGTTTTAATCAAAGACGGTGTAGCTCTTTCGTTTCTGTTTTGGTGGACTTGTTTTGTAGAAGTCACCGTACTATCAAGAGGGGATCCGCTATGGTATGGCTAGGGGGGAATCAACACATACACATCCTCTTCGCACCCACTGAGCCTTCCCGCTTCGATGGGGCTTCCTTTTCCTTCCTATGAGTATGTTTTGGTCCCAGCGGTAGTACCGCTCAAGAGCCACAGGCGGAAGTACCGCTCTGTAGTGGTAGTATTGATATGTCTTCAACGTATCTATAATTTTTGATTGTTCCATGCTATTATATTACCCCTTTTGGATGTTTATGGGCTTTATTTTACACATTTATATCATTTTTGGGACTAACCTACTAACCGGAGGCCCAGCCCGTATTGCTGTTTTTTGCCTATTTCAGTATTTCGAAGAAAAGGAATATCAAATGGAGTCCAAATGGAATGAAACCTTCGAGAGTGTGATTTTTGGAACGAACATGATCCAGAGGACTTGGAGTGCAAGTCAAGAAGCAGCCGAAGCGGCCATGAGAGGGTAGGACGCGCCCCCCTGTCTCGTGGGCCCCTCGGGCAGCCACCGACGTACTTCTTCCTCCTATATAAGCCTACTTACCCCGAAAACATCCACGGAGCCAACGAAACACAGTTTCCACCACTGTAACCTTATGTATCCACGAGATCCCATCTTGGAGCCTTCATTGGCGCTCCGCTAGAGGGGGAATCGACCATGGAGGGCTTCTACATCAACACCATAGCCCCTCCGATGAGTTGCGAGTAGTTTACCACAGACCTTCGGGTCCATAGTTATTAGCTAGATGGCTTCTTATCTCTTTTCGGATCTCAATACAATGTTCTCCCCCTCTCTTGTGGAGATCTATTCAATGTAAACTCTTTTTGCGATGTGTTTGTCGAGATCCGATGAATTGTGAGTTTATGATCAAGTTTATCTATGAGAAATATTTGAATCTCCTCTGAATTCTTTTATGTATGATTGAGTTATCTTTGCAAGTCTCTTCGAATTATCAGTTTGGTTTGGCCTACTAGATTGATCTTTCTTGCCATGGGAGAAGTGCTTAGCTTTGGGTTCAATCTTGCGGTGTCCTTACCCAGTGATAGAAAAGGGTTGCAAGGCACGTATTGTATTGTTGCCATCGAGGATAAAAAGATGGGGTTTATATCATATTGCATGAGTTCATCCCTCTACATCATGTCATCTTGCTTAATGTGTTACTCTATTCTTATGAACTTAATACTCTAGATGCAGGCAGGAGTCGGTCGATGTGTGGAGTAATAGTAGTAGATGTAGGCAGGAGTCGGTCAACTTGTCACGGACGTGATGCCTATATACATGATCATGCCTAGATAATCTCATAATTATTCGCTTTTCTATCAATTGCTCGACAGTAATTTGTTCACCCACCGTAATACTTATGCTATCTTGAGAGAAGCCTCTAGTGAAACCTATGGCCCCCGGGTCTATCTCTTATCATATTTGCTTCCAATCTACTTTTAATTGCATCTTTACTTTTTGCATCTATATTATAAAATACCAAAAATATATTTATCTTATCATACTATCTCTATTAGATCTCACTTTCGCAAGTGGCCGTGAAGGGATTGACAACCCCTTTATTGCGTCGGTTGCGAGTTCTTTGTTTGTTTGTGTAGGTGCGTGGGACTTTTGAGGAGCCTCCTACTGGATTGATACCTTGGTTCTCAAAAACTGAGGGAAATACTTACACTACTAGTGCTGCATCACCCTTTCCTTTTCAAGGAAAACCAACGCAAGCTCAAGATGTAGCAAGTACCGCCTGGGGGTCCTGAGCCGTAGTACCGCTGCGGTACCGGGCTCCTATCGCCTTGACTCGAGGGGTTCGCCTCTCGTGTCGGATTGTGCGGCACTAAGCAGTGGCAGTAGAAGCGGTAGTACCGCTCGTGAGCGGTAGTACCGCCCTAGCACCGCGGTAGTACCGCACTGGGTCCGATTCCTGCTCATGTTCTAGTCCTCCCAGACTGCACGGCAGTACCGCGAGGGGGAGCGGTAGTACCGCTGGGCCTAGCTGTGACACCCGGATAATTAGGCTATAGTAATCCCGCGTTAACGATGCCACGTCACCTCGGTTACTGTTGCTAATCTCGCGTTAGTTCGAAACCGATTCAAATTCAAATCCAAAATCAAGCAAACAATAAAAGTTTTCAAATATTAAAACTAAAATGTACGGAGTGAGCCAAATAATGTTTATGTAATTATGGTGGAGAAACCAACCTCTTTGGAAGTGTTTGATTGTCCCAAAGTAAATAAAACAGTAGCAAAACAATTAATTATATGCCTTTTACGATTAATAAAATATTAAACTATTTTATCTAGTTGCCCAAGTTTTTGTGGCATTAGAATATGTGGTGACATTAATTTAGGAGCTATTGTCATATTTTACAAAATTAAAGAAATTAAAGGTAAAATAAAACAAAATAAAGGAAATACGAAAAGAAAAGAAAAACAAACAAGAGAATAAAAAGGAGAAGAACCCCCCTGCTGGGCCGTGGCCCAGCTGGCCTCTAGGCCAACCAGGCCGACCCAACCCAGCCAGCGACACCCTCCTCCTCTCTCCTCCACCTCTCGAACACGACCGAGCGCTGGGCGCTGTTCCAGCAGCGCCACGTCGTCTGTGGGTCGCTACAGGGCGCCTGGAGGGGATAAGATTGCCAGCGTCGACGCCGTGGCCTCGCCCAAAAATATCTTCCCCTCCACCCGCGCCGTTCCTCTCTCCCCCTCACTGCTCTCTTCGATCCCGAGCTCCACCGCGCAGCCGTCGCCGTGCCATCGTTGTCGTCACGGCCACATGCCTCCCCGGCGCTCGAGAGGAAGTCGAGGAGCACCGCCGTCCTCTTCTACACCGTCTACAAGCGTCAGGTCAAGCCGGAGCGCCTCGAGCCGTCGCCATCGGCCTTCTTCCCCAACCACGGTCGCCGTCGTCCACCTCGTCGATCTGCTCGCCGATGGCCTCCCCGAGCCCGCTGCCAAGCCCTACCGCCGCATTGTGAGGTCCTCTGTCGATTCCCCCATTTTTCTGGATCGATCCGTTACCGTAATCACCTACAATCACCGAGGCCGCCATGGTCGGAGCACTGCGTTCGTGCGCGCGGTCGCCTGCTCCTGGTCACGGCCACACCAGCACCCCGCCCACCTGCGCTCACCTGCACACCCGTGCGCGCATGCCCTGCGCCCTCGCGCCCACGGCCGCGCGCCCCTCCAGCGCTGTCTGGGGCTTCCCCCTGCTGCCCGACGCACCTCGCCGTCGGCTACGACGCCGCGGCGCCTCCACTGGCCTGGGCTGGCGCCCGAACGGGTTAAGGCCCAGCGCCCGTTAGCCTTCATGCCCGCTCCGTCCCGCTAGGGCCCCTGGGGCCTATGCCCGTTCGTCTTTTGCTGTTGCAGGAGGCGCATGGGGGAGGATTAATGGGACACTTTGGCGTGAAGAAGACGGAGGACGTACTTGCTACACATTTCTTTTGGCCAAAGATGAGACGGGATGTTGAGCGTTTTGTTGCTCGCTGCACTACATGTCAAAAAGCTAAGTCACGACTCAATCCTCATGGTTTATATATGCCTTTGCCTGTACCTAGTGTTCCTTGGGAGGATATATCTATGGACTTTGTTTTAGGTTTACCTCGAACAAAGAAGGGGAGGGATAGCATATTTGTTGTCGTGGATAGATTCTCGAAAATGGCACACTTTATACCATGTCATAAAAGTGATGATGCTGTTAATGTTGCTGATTTGTTCTTTCGTGAAATTATTCGCTTGCATGGTGTGCCAAATACTATTGTTTCAGATCGTGATACTAAATTTCTTAGCCACTTTTGGAGATGTTTATGGGCTAAGTTGGGGACTAAACTGCTTTTTAGTACTACTTGTCACCCCCAAACTGATGGACAAACTGAAGTAGTCAATAGAACATTGTCTACTATGCTTAGGGCTGTTTTGAAGAATAATAAGAAAATGTGGGAAGAATGCTTGCCTCATATTGAATTTGCTTATAATCGTTCATTGCATTCTACTACTAAGATGTGCCCTTTTGAAATTGTGTATGGTTTCCTACCTCGTGCACCTATTGATTTGTTGCCTCTTCCATCTTCGGAGAAGGTTAATTTTGATGCTAAAGAACGTTCTGAATTGATTTTAAAAATGCATGAGTTAACTAAGGAAAACATTGAGCGTATGAATGCTAAATATAAACTTGCTGGAGATAAGGGTAGAAAACATGTTGTGTTTGCACCTGGAGATCTTGTTTGGTTACATTTGCGTAAAGATAGATTTCCTAATTTGCGCAAATCAAAGCTAATGCCACATGCTGATGGTCCCTTTAAGGTGTTAGAGAAAATAAATGATAATGCATATAAACTTGAGCTGCCTGCAGATTTTGGGGTTAGTCCCACTTTTAACATTGCAGATTTGAAGCCTTATTTGGGTGAGGAAAATGAGCTTCCGTCGGGGACGACTTCATTTCAAGAAGGGGAGGATGATGAGGACATCAATACCATTGTTACACCCACAGCCCCTACTGTTACATATACTGGACCAATTACTAGAGCTCGCGCACGCCAATTAAATTATCAGGTACTTTCGTTTCTTGGTAATGATTCTAATGTTCATGAGAATATGATGCTGCCTAAATTGGATACATTTGTTTTGCTTACAAATGAAGGGCCTAGCTTGGAGAAGGATGGACATTGGAGCAAGAGCAAGCATGGAGATGATGCCATGCGCAAGGGGAACCAGAACGGAGTTACAAGTGATGATTTCAGGACTTTGAAGCCACCATAAGAGTGCATGAAGCCTTGGACGAAATATACAAGATGCCACTTCATAAATTTCGTCCAGAGGCTATTATAGGTGCTGCGTCACCTTTTTATTGGGCCAGGCCCATGTAATTTCGAAATACATAAGTATAGGCTATTTTTAGAGTCCGTATGTGTGGGGAAACAAGAGATAGGGTTGATTTCGGACCCCTCCACCAAGGGCCACGAAATTCCCCCTCTCTTCCTCCATATATACAGCCCTTAGGGCACCGTTTAGACTTTGGGTTTTGTTTAGATTAAAAGTTCGCCATAGCTACAACTTCGCGTACTTCGTTTGTGTTCAACGACCAGACAAAGGCGTCACAGAACCCCACCTTGATCAATAAAGCTTTCATCTTATATTCGCAATATCCAGATTGCAATCTTAGTTTCTTGCTTGTTCTTCGTTTGCTCGCAGGAAACAGACCCTCGTGGTCAGGTTGATCGTGCTCCGGCGTGGTCAATAACCTCTCGGAGTTGGTTTAGCGATTGCTAAGGCGCGACGTCCTCGCACGTTCGTAGTCGGATCGTCAAAGTCGACTTCCACCAAAGCGATTTCCATCATCTCATCGAAAGACGGGACACCTTTGCCTCTATCAACAGGATCGAAACCTGACTCTCCTATACACCCCCTGTTCTTAAGGTTGTTCCTCGCACTTGGCCTCGTATGTGATTCACGAGCCACCTTATGAGTGATCATCAATTCTGGTATCGGACACAATACTTATACCTATTGCTTTGAACCCCTTCCACGCCCTGTTTCAGGCATCAAACGATTGCCTGCCCGCTCGAAACTTCACATGATACCTCCTTACTTTGCTCTTGATATTTTCTTAAGTTTAAATTCGGGAGTTACTTCCGCCATCTTCCTCGATGTTATCGACCAGATAGTCGACCTTGCAGAGGTCCGTTCTCCCGGAATGCCCACCCCTTATTCTTTCCGTAAGTACGATGAAGATCCCGAAGAAAGGATGTGTACTACATCATGATGACCTGATGCAGAGATATGAAGACATCAACATAATGGATCGACCGCTTTGAGAAGAGCAACCAAGATTCAGAACGCTCGTTAGAATTTCGTATCCAAATCCCTTCCCCCTCACTTCCCCTCTTAAATCTCGGGATGAGATTTCTTGTAGTGGAGGAGATTTGTGACGCCCGGATAATTAGGCTACAGTAATCCCGCGTTAACGATGCCACGTCACCTCGGTTACTGTTGCTAATCTCGCGTTAGTTCGAAACCGATTCAAATTCAAATCCAAAATCAAGCAAACAATAAAAGTTTTCAAATATTAAAACTAAAATGTACGGAGTGATCCAAATAATGTTTATGTAATTATGGTGGAGAAACCAACCTCTTTGGAAGTGTTTGATTGTCCCAAAGTAAATAAAACAGTAGCAAAACAATTAATTATATGCCTTTTACGATTAATAAAATATTAAACTATTTTATCTAGTTGCCCAAGTTTTTGTGGCATTAGAATATGTAGTGACATTAATTTAGGAGCTATTGTCATATTTTACAAAACTAAAGAAATTAAAGGTAAAATAAAACAGAATAAAGGAAATACGAAAAGAAAAGAAAAACAAACAAGAGAATAAAAAGGAGAAGAACCCCCCCTGCTGGGCCGTGGTTCAGCTGGCCTCTGGGCCAACCAGGCCGGACCAACCCAGCCAGCGACACCCTCCTCCTCTCTCCTCCACCTCTCGAACACGACCGAGCGCTGGGCGCCGTTCCAGCTGCGCCACCTCGTCTATGGGTCGCTACAGGGCGCCTGGAGGGGATAAGATTGCCAGCGTCGACGCCGTGGCCTCGCCCCAAAAAATCTTCCCCTCCACCCGCGCCGTTCCTCTCTCCCCCTCACTGCTCTCTTCGATCCCGAGCTCCACCGCGCAGCCGTCGCCGTGCCATCGTTGTCGTCACAGCCACATGCCTCCCCGGCGCTCGAGAGGAAGTCGAGGAGCACCGCCATCCTCTTCTACACCGTCTACAAGCGTCAGGTCAAGCCGGAGCGCCTCGGGTCGTCGCGTTATCGGCCTTCTTCCCCAACCACGGTCGCCGTCGTCCACCTCGTCGATCCGCTCGCCGATGGCCTCCCCGAGCCCGCTGCCAAGCCCTACCGCCGCATTGTGAGGTCCTCTGCCGATTCCCCCATTTTTCTGGATCGATCCATTACCGTAATCACCTACAATCACCGAGGCCGCCATGGTCGGAGCACTGCGTTCGTGCGCGCGGTCGCCTGCTCCTGGTCGCGGCCACACCAGCACCCCGCCCACCTGCGCTCACCTGCACACCCGTGCGCGCATGCCCTGCGCCCTCGTGCCCACGGCCGCGCGCCACGCCAGCACTGTCTGGGGCTTCCCCCTGCTGCCCAACGCACCTCGCCGTCGGCTACGACGCCGCGGCGCCTCCACTGGCCTGGGCTGGCGCCCGAACGGGTTAAGGCCCAGCGCCCGTTAGCCCTCATGCCCGCTCCGCCCCGCTAGGCCCCCTGGGGCCTATGACAAAGGGGGCCCGCCCCCTAAACGTTTTATAAAGAAAAGGAAAAAAATGCAATTAAAAAATAGTTAATTAATTAATTACTCAATTAATTAACTTAATTAGATTGGTTAAATTAACCTAATCACTAATTTAAATTAACTAATCCTGTTAGTTAGCCTTAGTGTATGACAGGTGGGTCCCATAGGACCCACATGCCAGGTTTGACTTTGGTCAACTGGGTTTGACCGGCTGACGTCATGGTGAGGTCATGCTGACATCACCTTTCACTATTCTGGATAATGTTCGATTTAAATACTTAGATAAATTCCAAAAATGCTTAAAAACTTTAAAAATTAATAGAAAATAATCCATACCTCGGATGAAAATACTTTGTACATGAAAGTTGCTCAGAACGACGAGACGAATCCGGATATGCAGCCCGTTCGTCCGCCACACATCCCTAGCATAGCAAACTCGCAACTTTCCCCCTCCGGTTCATCTGTTCGAAAACACGAAACACCGGGGATACTTTCCCGGATGTTTCCCCCCTTCACCGGTATCACCTACTACCACGTTAGGGCACACCGAACACCGCATATTGCCTTGTTATGCTTTGTGATGCTTTGTTTGCTCTGTTATTTATTGTGTTCCCTCTCCGTTACTTCTTTCCGGTAGACCCCGAGACTACAGGCGACCCCCAGTTCAACTACGGTGTTGACGACCCCTCCTTGCCAGAGCAACCAGGCAAGCCCCCCCCCCTTGATCACTAGATATCGCCTATTCTTCTCTATACTGCTTGCATTAGAGTAGTGTAACATGTTATTGTTCGGTTACTCCTATTCTGTTGCATAGCCTGTCATTGTTGCTACAGTCATTGATACCATACCCGCAATCCTAAATGCTTAGTATAGGATGCTAGTTTATCATCATTGGCCCTACATTCTTGTCAGTCTGCCTTGCTATACTATTGGGTCGTGATCACTCGGGAGGTGATCACGGGTATATACTATACATATATACACACTACAAATGGTGACTAAAGTCGGGTCCGCTCGAAGAGTACCCGCGAGTGATTCACGGATTGGGGGCTGAAAGGACCTTTGTCCCGACGGCCCTCTGTGTGGATCTTTGTGGCGGAGCGACAGGGTAGGTTGAGACCACCTAGGCGAGAGGTGGGCCTGGCCCTGGTCGGCGTTCGTGGTTGCTTCATAATAACACGCTTAACGAGATTTTGGTATTTGATCTGAGTCTGGCCACTGGCCTATACGCACTAGCCAACTACGCGGGAAAGATATGGGCACTCGACGTCGTGGTATCAGTCGAAGCCTTCTTGACGTCAGCGATGGAGCGGCGCATGCCGGATTGGACTGGAATGCCTGCTCTTGTATTAGGGAGGCTAGGTCTGCTTCCGGCCGCCGTCGCAACGTGCAGGTGTGCAATGGGCGATGGGCCCAGACCCCTGCGCGCATAGGATTTAGACCGGCGTGCTGACCTCTCTATTGTGCCTAGGTGGGGCTGCGACGTGTTGATCTTCCGAGGCCGGGCATGACCCAGGAAATTGTGTCCGGCCAAATGGGATCGAGCGTGTTGGGTTATGTGGTGCACCCCTGCAGGGAAGTTTATCTATTCGAATAGCCGTGTCCCTCGGTAAAAGGATGACCCAGAGTTGTACCTTGACCTTATGACAACTAGAACCGGATACTTAATAAAACACACCCAGACAAGTTCCACAGACAACCCGGTGATCGCTTTTCCACAGGGCGACGAGGGGAGGATCGCCAGGTAGGATTATGTTATGCGCTGCTACGTGGAGGACTTCAATCTACTCTCTTCTACATGCTGCAAGACGGAGGCTGCCAGAAGCGTAGTCTTCGATAGGACTAGCTATCCCCCTCTTATTCTGGCATTCTGCAGTTCAGTCCACTGATATGGCCTCCTTACACATATACCCATGCATATGTAGTGTAGATCCTTGCTTGCGAGTACTTTGGATGAGTACTCACGGTTGCTTTTATCCCCCTTTTCCCCCCTTTCCTTTCTACCTGGTTGTCGCAACCAGATGCTAGAGCCCAGGAGCCAGATGATCCCGAGGATGATTCTACATGGAGTTCGGCTTCGAGGAGTAGTTAGGAGGTCCCAGGCAGGAGGCCTGGCCTTTTCGACCGTTGCTACTTTTGTGCTAGCCTTCTTAAGGCAAACTTGTTTAACTTACGTCTGTAATCAGATATTGATGCTTTCGCTGACTCGTCTATGATCGAGCACTTGTATTTGAGCCCTCGAGGCCCTTGGCTTGTATTATGATGCTTGTATGACTTATGTTATTTTTAGAGTTGTGTTGTGATATCTTCCCGTGAGTCCCTGATCTTGATCGTACACGTTTGCGTGTATGATTAGTGTACGATTGAATCGGGGGCGTCACACTAGCGGTAGTACCGTTACCCCCTAAGGTAGTACCGCCCTCTGCGGGGCTGTTTTGGGGGGTAACGGTTGGATTGTTCCTCCCTCTATAAAAGGAGGTCTTCTTCTCCAAAGTTGACTTACCTCTTCCCCCAAAGCTCCATTGTTGCTCCAAGCTCCATTTTCGCCCGATCTCTCTCCCTAGCCAATCAAACTTGTTGATTTGCTCGGGATTGATTGAGAAGGCCCCGATCTACACTTCCACCAAGAGAAATTTGATTCCCCCCACCAATCCCTTGCGGATCTTGTTACTCCTGGGTGTTTGAGCACCCTAGACGGTTGAGGTCACCGTGGAGCCATAGTCCATTGTGGTGAAGCTTCATGGTGTCGTTGGAGCCTCCAATTAAGTTGTGGGGATTACCCCAACCTTGTTTGTAAAGGTTCAGTCGCCACCTCCAAGGGCACCAATAGTGGAATCATGGCATCTCGCATTGTGTGAGGGCGTGAGGAGAATACAGTGGCCCTAGTGGCTTCTTGGGGAGCATTGTGCCTCCACACCGCTCTAATGGAGACGTACTTCCCCTCAAAAGGAAGGAACTTCATTAACACATCCTCATCTCCATCGGTTCCCCTTTTGGTTATCTCTCACCTTTACTTGTGCAAGCTTATATGCATCTCTTGCTTGCTTGTGTGCTTGTTGCTATCGCATCATATAGGTTGCTCACCTAGTTGAAAATCTAGACAACCTACTTTGATGCAAAATTGTTAGTTTCCTATTCATCCCCCTCTAGACAACTATATCGATCCTTTCAATTGGTATCAGAGCCTCGTCTCTTTATTAAGGACTTTGCCGTCCGAAGAGTATGGTTGACACCGTAGACGGTGGTGAGGAGCACTCCGGTGTGAATCCGATCTCATCTACGGCCGATGGGGGAACCGCGGTCTCTCGTGAGGAATTCAATGTGGCTTTGGACACATTGAAAACCTCAATGACAACCGAGGTTGAAAGCATGTTTAATAAATTCTTAAAAGGACTTAAACTATCTACCTCGCCGCTGAAAGTGGGTGATCCCACTAACAAGGTGACGGATGCTAACTCCGACAAGGGGGAAACTACTAGTGAAAAGGGTCCTTCTACTAGTGGTAGAAATGGCACTGGCATCTTTGCCCATGTGGAACCTCCACTTACTTATGGAGGACCGATTCCCTCTACTCATTTAAATCATGCCGTCCCTCCTCCTAAGATTGCGAAAAATGAAGATTTTGATGCTTGGGTCTATCGCTTTAAGCGTCATTTAAAACATGTTAACACTAATCTTTGGAGAATTATTGTAGAAGGTTTCTATCCGCATGACCCAAGCAACTTCACTCCAAGAGAAGCCGTGGATAATCAATTCAACGAGAATGCTCTCTTCATCATTCAAGATGTAATTCCACCCGAAGACATTGCTCATCTCCGACCATTCACCATGGCCAAGGAAGCATGGCACCATGTTGTTTTCCTCTACAAGGGAAGCGCTAGCATTCAACGCTCCAACTATGAAGTGGTGCAAGATGAAGCCGATGAGTTCGCAATGAATGAAGATGAAGAACCTTGTGTGCTTTACCGGAGATTGACCACTCTCGCGGTCTCACTCCGAGATCATGGGAGTAAGGATACGGATGACAATTGGATCAAGCGCAAGTTCCTCAAGGCCATGATGCCCTACCACAAGGCCATGTCCTCCGTCATCCATCAAAGACCGGACTTCCACTCCTTGTCCTCAAATGAAGTGTTGGATGAGTTTGTAGCAATGAGGATCTTGGACAAGACCGCCGACAACAAGGTGGTGCGTTCTCAAAGAGCAAAGAAGCCCAACCTTGTCTTGAAGGCCAAGGTTATTGTGGAAGAAGAGGAAGAAGAGGAATATGAGGAGAGCAACCCCGAAGATACAAAATATGATTATCATGAGCACATGGCTCTTGCTTCAAGGCAATTCTGGAGCAAGAAGAACACAAGGCCCAACTTCAACAAGAACAACTCAAGTGGCTTTAAGGGCAAGCAACATGTGAGAACATGTTACAATTGTGGCAATGTGGGTCACTTTGTTGTGGATTGCCCTTACAAGAAGCGGGAAGACAATGGTGGCAAGCTCATCCGAAAAGACAAAGCCAAGTCTGTCCCCAACAAGAACAACTTCATCAAGAAGACTCCAACTAGAAGGTTGGTGGTTCAAGAAGAATACCATGAGGATGACGATGATGATGAAGATAGTGAAGCCATGGCCATGGCCTCCGTTGCCATTGCCACAACTCCATGGGTGTCCCTCTTCGACTCACCCAACGAGAACATCACCGCCAAGTGTCTCATGGCTAAAGCCACCAACATGGTAACCCCCAACATCAAACTCATCACATTACTAATCCCTCCTTGATGGATTGCATTGATGAGAGTGAGGGGTCTAATGAGGAAGTAAATGAATTTGAGTATTTTATGAGTAAGCTCAAGTGCAAATCCAAGAAGCACTTTGTTGCTCTCTGCCAATGACATGATCGAGGCTCATGAAGAAACCATCTCTAAGATGGAAGGTCATAGTCGTGACTATGCCGATGAGATATCGGATCTCTCTAATGCTCTTGAGGAAGAGCGTGGGCATCGTTTGGCTCTTGAGGAGTCACACAAAGATGACCATGCTAAATTAAAGAAAGATCTTGATCATGCTTGATGAGGACATGACTACCTTGGATATGACCAAAAATATTGCATATATGCATATTTGTCAGGTGATTTCTAGTGCAAACTATTCAATAATCTATTTATGTTATCCAGAACAAAAATACTTCACACACTTTTGTGTTTTGTCTAATTGCAGGTGTATGGAACATTTGTACAATCCACATATGAAGATAAGGAAGAAAGAGATGTTTATTTGCTGTCCAAAAAGTTCTCTCACGTCACTTTTGGCCCAAGAGAAGATAGAGTCCAGGTCTCTCACGTTCTGGATTCAGATTCGGACTGCACAGACGTACCTGACTCAAAACGCACACAAGTTTTTCATACGGACTCCGAATTGGGTGATTCTTTTTTTGTTGGAAACTAGATTTCGTGCACTTTCCAACCCAATTGGAATCACCTTCAAATTCGTCCGGAGCGTTGAGTTGTGGACGAAACAATCTGATGCTGCAGCAGAATCCGAGTCAAACTACAAGTCCAAAGGTGTTACATCACCTCCACTTGGGTCCATTGGCCTTGTACGACCTAGATTTAGTTTTAGGCTGCCTTGGGACGTCCTCCCACCTCCTTGGCCGCCACCCCTTGCTCCTATATAAGTAGATCCATCTAGTAGCTTTTCCTTGGGATTTGTTTAGTTAAAAGTTAGCCATTGCAACTTCGTGTACTTTGTTTGTGTCCAACGACCAGACCAAGACCGCTTACGGATCCCCACCTTTATCAATACTTCATATATACTCGCAATATTCAGATTGCTTTTATCATATTCTTGCTTGTTCTTCGATTGCTTGCAGGAATAGACCTTCGTGGTCAGGTTGATTGTGCTCCGGCATGGTCAATAACCTCTCAGAGTTGGTTTAGCGATTGCTAAGGCGCAACGTCGTGCACGTTTGTAGTCGGATCGTCAAAGTCATCTTCACCAAATCAATAGTTATCATCTCATCGAAAGATCGGGACACCCCTGCCTCTATCAAGTGGTATTAGTTTTCAGGTTGCTCGGTGAGAATTTCCAGTTTTCCTAGATTAGATTTATTTTCTTACCTATTGTCCAAGAAAAAGCCACAAAAAAGAGTTAGATCTATTCATCCTTGGTCCAAGCCTGTCTGAGCCTTTGCAATTTTCTTTTCATTGCTTGCATAGTTGAATTATCGGTTGCATCGTCGTGTCGAGTTGCTGGTCTTAGTGTCTAGTTCGTTTAGAGTTTCGAGTTCTGTTCACATTAGTCATGCCACCGCTGCATCATTATCTCTTCCGCTGTCCACCACCCATCCATCAATTTCCACCACGTGCTACCCACCATTCATTGTCATAATAATAGTTGAGATCGTTCACATCTTCACTTGATCCAATCTGCATCTTATCTAGTTTGTTTTGGAAAGTGGGAGAAAAAAAGAGAGAAAAAACGAGAGAAAAAAAACGAGAGAAAAAAAAGAGAAAAAAAAGTCAGAGAAAAAAAAGGAGAAAAAAAATCAAAAAAATCGGCACAAACTTTTTCAGAGGAAAGTTGGAGACAAAGTTGTTGTATATCCTGCTTGGCAATTGTTTTTCATCATTATCTTCACTGCCGTTGTGATCTTCACTTATATCTTGCTGTCAAGAGATACTTAGTATCCTTCATTGATGCTAGTTGTGCTACGTCGTGACCTCATTAGTGTTCTAGGCTCGCGTCTCTAGTCCGGTCTAGCCTAGGACCAGCACAGTACCGTCGTTGAGCGTTTATTCAACATTGCATCTTTGAATTGATTATTGCTAATCTTTTGCTACCATATATAGCCAACCCAGCTCCACATATTTCTACACCGTGTATACGTACGCTCCCCTGGCAATCGCTTTACTCAATATTCGGAGTTACTTGACACCGCTGGTTGCCGATCACCGCCTGCTGCATGGTAAGAACTTGTAAGACATTGATATTTGCTTTACTGTGAGCGTTTTACCACCACATCCTAGTAGTTATAGGAACATTATTTTTGGGTTTTGTTTCTTGTTCTACTAATCATGACAGGATCTAGAGTCAATTCATGGGCTTTGTCGATCGCGGGAGACGTGCCACCACCTTTGCAAATACCACAACCGTCACGAGAGGTGCACAAACATCCAAATGCACATGATCAGGTTAATGTATCTATACCACCATTTAATGGCCGTTTTAAACCTGCTTTATATATTGAATGGGAGTTCGACATAAAAAATATATTTTCTTCCCATAATTTCGATGAACATAAAAAGGTTAAGGTTGCGGTTGGTTCTTTCACTGGTTATGCTTTGGTTTGGTGGAGTGAATATTGTCGGTTACACCCTGATTATATACCTACTACTTGGGATGATTTGAAACTTGCCATGCGACATACTTTCGTCCCTGCTTATTATACTCGTGACATGATTAAGAAGTTGCAACACTTAAAACAAGGTAGTGAAACTGTAACAAAATATTATGATGATTTACAAAATACCTTGTTGCATTCCTCTTTAGAAGAAAGTGAAGATGATTTTATGGATAGATTTTGGGGAGGATTAAACCGTGATATTCAAGAGATACTAATTCATGAAGAGTGTTATCCTATGGACCATTTGTTTCATCTTGCTTGCAAAGCTGAACAGGAAATAAAACGACGTGTTGGCCACGAGGAGAACAAGCGCACGGTGCACATTCCAAGAGTTGATATGATTGTTCCTTCAACTACTAGGCATACTATGACAACCACATCTGTTGTTGTCAGGACTACATCACCTCCACCATGTGACACATCGCCCCCGAGAGTGGCTACATCATCTGAGTTGATCATAAGAGGTAATGACAAAGGTACTGATCTTCCATCTCTACATGAGAATGATGAATGCCTTGTCAATTTGAATGCACCATCTGATGAGCTACCCACTACTTTGATCACACCACCTATTTTAGAGGACTGCGTTGATAATTTGACTTTGCCATGTGATCAAACAACTGAAATACCAACAATTTTGAGTGCACCCATTGAATTAACTATTGATGCAAAAGAACCAATGTTTAATCATTTTGATATGACCTCTAATCTTGGTGATGATTCTGTGTTGAATGACTTATTGCATGTTTGCTTATTTAAGCATGTTGTAGCATGTAAATTTGATGCAAGTAAGGTTTATTCACCAATGTTGGGATGGTTTAATGATGAACATTGTCAATCTTTTGAAATGAATAAGAATTTCACTTATATGTGCAAACTGAGTTGCAATATTTTCATGCCTTCTACTTCTTGTGCTAATTTTTTGGCTTTAGATTTTATGAACTATGCAAGTTACTCATCTATTCATGTGTCATATATACAAAAATCAAGGGAAGTAAAAATGGATGACATATACATATACAACATGTACACCTTGTCTCTTTTGTTAGCCACATTTCAGATTAAGCAACGCCGAGGACGGCTTTATTTTCAAGAAGGGGAGGATGATGAGGACATGACTACCTTGGATATGACCAAAAATATTGCATATATGCATATTTGTCAGGTGATTTCTAGTGCAAACTATTCAATAATCTATTTATGTTATCCAGAACAAAAATACTTCACACACTTTTGTGTTTTGTCTAATTGCAGGTGTATGGAACATTTGTACAATCCACATATGAAGATAAGGAAGAAAGAGATGTTTATTTGCTGTCCAAAAAGTTCTCTCACGTCACTTTTGGCCCAAGAGAAGATAGAGTCCAGGTCTCTCACGTTCTGGATTCAGATTCGGACTGCACAGACGTACCTGACTCAAAACGCACACAAGTTTTTCATACGGACTCCGAATTGGGTGATTCTTTTTTTGTTGGAAACTAGATTTCGTGCACTTTCCAACCCAATTGGAATCACCTTCAAATTCGTCCGGAGCGTTGAGTTGTGGACGAAACAATCTGATGCTGCAGCAGAATCCGAGTCAAACTACAAGTCCAAAGGTGTTACATCACCTCCACTTGGGTCCATTGGCCTTGTACGACCTAGATTTAGTTTTAGGCTGCCTTGGGACGTCCTCCCACCTCCTTGGCCGCCACCCCTTGCTCCTATATAAGTAGATCCATCTAGTAGCTTTTCCTTGGGATTTGTTTAGTTAAAAGTTAGCCATTGCAACTTCGTGTACTTTGTTTGTGTCCAACGACCAGACCAAGACCGCTTACGGATCCCCACCTTTATCAATACTTCATATATACTCGCAATATTCAGATTGCTTTTATCATATTCTTGCTTGTTCTTCGATTGCTTGCAGGAATAGACCTTCGTGGTCAGGTTGATTGTGCTCCGGCATGGTCAATAACCTCTCAGAGTTGGTTTAGCGATTGCTAAGGCGCAACGTCGTGCACGTTTGTAGTCGGATCGTCAAAGTCATCTTCACCAAATCAATAGTTATCATCTCATCGAAAGATCGGGACACCCCTGCCTCTATCAATGCTCTTGTTGTATCTCGTGTGCTAAATTCCGAGAAGGCTAAACTTGGGGTTGACCATGCTAGACTCAAGGAGGAGTTTGATATACTCGACAAGGCCCACAAGGTCTTGAAGGGTGCTTATGCTAGCCTGAAGGAGTCTCATGATCAACTCCAAGTGAAGCTTACCAAGGAAAAAGCCACCTTTCCTCATATGGTATTAATTGATAATGCAAATGCCACTAACCCGTGTTGTGAGCATGTGCATCTTGTGGAGGAGAATGCCAAGTTGAAGGAGCAACTTGAGAAAGGCCTTGTGACGTGCATACAAGGTGAGAAGAACCTCAATGACCTTTTAAGCAATCAAAAGGAAGTTGTGGCTAAGGAGAGAGTTGGGTTCACACCCAAGTCTAAGAAAAAGAAGAAGAACGACAAGACCAAATAACCTCCCCCTCTCAAGCAAACTTTTGTGAAGGAGGGAGAGGGTGCTCCTAAGGAGAATAAGAACAATGTGAAGGGTGGTGATGTCAAAAAGGGCAATGCCACCCCTTCCAACAAAGCTGACGACTTTAACCCTTCTTATGTGTTGTGCCATGCTAGTGATGGGCATGTTTATGCAAAATTTCGTGGTTCTCCTTATGAGTATATTGAATGGTCTATTTGGGTTCCTAAGACCCTTGTTACTAACATCAAAGGACCCATTACAAAATGGGTACCTAAAACCAAGCATTGATCTCTTGTAGGTGTTTGCTTTCGGTGGGGGATCATGGTTGCTCGATAGTGGAGCCACAAATCATATGACTAGAAGCAAGGACTTGGTGGTGGACGTGCAGAAGATTCCTTCTATGCCCACCAACGTCGAGTGGGGTGATGCCTCGTCTTCTAAGGTATTGGGTCTTGGCAAGGTTGTCATTTCTCATGATCTCATGATCGAGAAAGTCATGCTTATTGAGTCCCTTGCTTACAATCTACTTTCCGTTCATCAACTTGCACTCATGGGCTTTGCCACTTTCTTTGATATTGATACCGTGGCCCTCTTGTGGAGCAAGACTCTTAGAGTATCCTTTGTTGGGCATGTCAAGAACGGTCTTTATGTGATTAACTTTTCGGAGCGACCAACTAAAACCGCGACATGCCTAATGGCTAAAGTTGATGTGGGATGGCTTTGGCATTGCCGTTTAGCCCACGTCAATATGAGATCTTTGCAAAGTCTTCTCAAGGGGGATCATATGCGTGGACTAACAAATGTTAGTTTTGCCAAAGATCGTGCTTGAAGTGCTTGTATCGAAGGAAAGCTACATGAGGAGGCTCACCCCCCCCCCCCCCGACTATCATCTACTAGAAGAGATCCTTGGAGCTCCTTCACATGGATCTCTTTGGGCCTCCATCCTTTGATAGTCTTGGGGGTAGAAAGTATTACTTGGTGATTGTGGATGATTATTCAAGATACACTTGGGTATATTTCTTCAGGAGGAAGAGTGAGACTCAACAAACCGTCATCGACTTTGCAAATGAAGCTCAAAGTCAACATGATGCAAAGATCTTGACAATAAGGAGTGACAACGGCACCGAGTTCAAGAACTACACCTTGGATGAGTTTCTTAGTGATGAGGGGATCAAGCATCAATATTCTGCACCATACACCCCTCAACAAAATGGTGTCGCAGAGAGGAAGAACCGGATGTTGATGGATGCGGCAAGGACCATGATGGCAGAGTTCAAGTCTCCTTACAGCTTTTGGGCTGAAGCCATCAACACATCATGTCATGCATCCAATCGGCTCTATGATAGAGGCGGGGGTGTCCCGATCTTTCGATGAGATGATAACTATCGATTTGGTGAAGATGACTTTGACGATCCGACTACAAACGTGCACGACGTTGCGCCTTAGCAATCGCTAAACCAACTCTGAGAGGTTATTGACCACGCCGGAGCACAATCAACCTGACCACGAAGGTCTATTCCTGCAAGCAATCGAAGAACAAGCAAGAATATGATAAAAGCAATCTGAATATTGCGAATATAAGATGAAAGCTTTATAAAGGTGGGGATCCGTAAGCGGTCTTGGTCTGGTCGTTGGACACAAACGAAGTACACGAAGTTGCAATGGCTAACTTTTAACTAAACAAATCCCAAGGAAAAGCTACTAGATGGATCTACTTATATAGGAGCAAGGGGTGGCGGCCAAGGAGGTGGGAGGACGTCCCAAGGCAGCCTAAAACTAAATCTAGGTCGTACAAGGCCAATGGGCCCAAGTAGAGGTGATGTAACACCTTTGGACTTGTAGTTTGACTCGGATTGTGCTGCAGCATCAGATTGTTTCGTCCACAACTCAACGCTCCGGACGAATTTGAAGGTGATTCCAATTGGGTTGGAAAGTGCACGAAATCAAGTTTCCAACAAAAAAAGAATCACCCAATTCGGAGTCCGTATGAAAAACTTGTGTGCGTTTTGAGTCAGGTACGTCTGTGTAGTCCGAATCTGAATCCAGAACGTGAGAGACTTGGACTCTATCTTCTCTTGGGCCAAAAGTGACGTCAGAGAACTTTTTGGACAGCAAATAAACATCTCTTTCTTCCTTATCTTCATATGTGGATTGTACAAATGTCCCATACACCTGCAATTAGACAAAACACAAAAGTGTGTGAAGTATTTTTGTTCTGGATAACATAAATAGATTATTGAATAGTTTGCACTAGAAATCACCTGACAAATATGCATATATGCAATATTTTTGGTCATATCCAAGGTAGTCATGTCCTCATCATCCTCCCCTTCTTGAAAATAAAGCCGTCCTCGGTGTTGCTTAATCTGAAATGTGGCTAACAAAAGAGACAAGGTGTACATGTTGTATATGTATATGTCATCCATTTTTACTTCCCTTAATTTTTGCATATATGACACATGAATAGATGAGTAACTTGCATAGTTTATAAAATCTAAAGCCAAAAAATTAGCACAAGAAGTAGAAGGCATGAAAATATTGCAACTCAGTTTGCACATATAAGTGAAGCTCTTATTCATTTCAAAAGATTGACAATGTTCATCATTAAACCATCCCAACATTGGTGAATAAACCTTACTTGCATCAAATTTACATGCTACAACATGCTTAAATAAGCAAACATGCAATAAGTCATTCAACACAGAATCATCACCAAGATTAGAGGTCATATCAAAATGATTAAACATTGGTTCTTTTGCATCAATAGTTAATTCAATGGGTGCACTCAAAATTGTTGGTATTTCAGTTGTTTGATCACATGGCAAAGTCAAATTATCAACGTAGTCCTCTAAAATAGGTGGTGTGATCAAAGTAGTGGGTAGCTCATCAGATGGTGCATTCAAATTGACAAGGCATTCATCATTCTCATGTAGAGATGGAAGATCAGTACCTTTGTCATTACCTCTTATGATCAACTCAGATGATGTAGCCACTCTCGGGGGCGATGTGTCACATGGTGGAGGTGATGTAGTCCTGACAACAACGGATGTGGCTGTCATAGTATGCCTAGTAGTTGAAGGAACAATCATATCAACTCTTGGAATGTGCACCGTGCGCTTGTTCTCCTCGTGGCCAACACGTTGTTTTATTTCCTGTTCAGCTTTGCAAGCAAGATGAAACAAATAGTCCATAGAATAACACTCTTCATGAATTAGTATCTCTTGAATATCACGGTTTAATCCTCCCCAAAATCTATCCATAAAATCATCTTCACTTTCTTCTAAAGAGGAATGCAACAAGGTAGTTTGTAAATCATCATAATATTTTGTTACAGTTTCACTACCTTGTTTTAAGTGTTGCAACTTCTTAATCATGTCACGAGTATAATAAGCAGGGACGAAAGTATGTCGCATGGCAAGTTTCAAATCATCCCAAGTAGTAGGTATATAATCAGGGTGTAACCGACAATATTCACTCCACCAAACCAAAGCATAACCAGTGAAAGAACCAACCTTAACCTTAACCTTTTTATGTTCATCGAAATTATGGGAAGCAAATATATTTTTTATGTCGAACTCCCATTCAATATATAAAGCAGGTTTAAAACGGCCATTAAATGGTGGTATAGATACATTAACCTGATCATGTGCATTTGTATGTTTGTGCACCTCTCGTGACGGTTGTGGTATTTGCAAAGGTGGTGGCACGTCTCCCGCGATCGACAAAGCCCATGAATTGACTCTGGATCCTGTCATGATTAGTAGAACAAGAAAAAAAACCCAAAAATAATGTTCCTATAACTACTAGGATGTGGTGGTAAAACGCTCACAGTAAAGCAAATATCAATGTCTTACAAGTTCTTACCATGCAGCAGGCGGTGATCGGCAACCAGCGGTGTCAAGTAACTCCGAATATTGAGTAAAGCGATTGCCAGGGGAGCGTACGTATACACGGTGTTGAAATATGTGGAGCTGGGTTGGCTATATATGGTAGCAAAAGATTAGCAATAATCAATTCAAAGATGCAATGTTGAATAAACACTCAACGACGGTACTGTGCTGGTCCTAGGCTAGACCGGACTAGAGACGCGAGCCTAGAACACTAATGAGGTCACAGCGTAGCACAACTAGCATCAATGAAGGATACTAAGTAGCTCTTGACAGCAAGATATAAGTGAAGATCACAACGGCAGTGAAGATAATGATGAAAAACAACTGCCAAGCAGGATATACAACAACTTTGTCTCCAACTTTCCTCTGAAAAAGTTTGTGCCGATTTTTTTGATTTTTTTTCTCCTTTTTTTTCTCTGACTTTTTTTTCTCTTTTTTTTTCTCTCGTTTTTTTTCTCTCTTTTTTTTCTCCCTCTTTCCAAAACAAACTAGATAAGATGCAGATTGGATCAAGTGAAGATGTGAACGATCTCAACTATTATTATGACAATGAATGGTGGGTAGCACGTGGTGGAAATTGATGGATGGGTGGTGGACAGCGGGAGAGATAATGATGCAGCGGTGGTGTGACTAATGTGAACAGAACTCGAAACTCTAAACGAACTAGACACTAAGACCAGCAACTCGACACGACGATGCAACCGATAATTCAACTATGCAAGCAATGAAAAGAAAATTGCAAAGGCTCAGACTGGCTTGGACCAAGGATGAATAGATCTAACTCTTTTTTGTGGCTTTTTCTTGGACAATAGGTAAGAAAATAAATCTAATCTAGGAAAACTGGAAATTCTCACCGAGCAACCTGAAAACCGATACCACTTGATAGAGGCGGGGGTGTCCCGATCTTTCGATGAGATGATAACTATCGATTTGGTGAAGATGACTTTGACGATCCGACTACAAACGTGCACGACGTTGCGCCTTAGCAATCGCTAAACCAACTCTGAGAGGTTATTGACCACGCCGGAGCATAATCAACCTGACCACGAAGGTCTATTCCTGCAAGCAATCGAAGAACAAGCAAGAATATGATAAAAGCAATCTGAATATTGCGAATATAAGATGAAAGCTTTATAAAGGTGGGGATCCGTAAGCGGTCTTGGTCTGGTCGTTGGACACAAACGAAGTACACGAAGTTGCAATGGCTAACTTTTAACTAAACAAATCCCAAGGAAAAGCTACTAGATGGATCTACTTATATAGGAGCAAGGGGTAGCGGCCAAGGAGGTGGGAGGACGTCCCAAGGCAGCCTAAAACTAAATCTAGGTCGTACAAGGCCAATGGGCCCAAGTGGAGGTGATGTAACACCTTTGGACTTGTAGTTTGACTCGGATTGTGCTGCAGCATCAGATTGTTTCGTCCACAACTCAACGCTCCGGACGAATTTGAAGGTGATTCCAATTGGGTTGGAAAGTGCACGAAATCTAGTTTCCAACAAAAAAAGAATCACCCAATTCGGAGTCCGTATGAAAAACTTGTGTGCGTTTTGAGTCAGGTACGTCTGTGTAGTCCGAATCTGAATCCAGAACATAAGAGACTTGGACTCTATCTTCTCTTGGGCCAAAAGTGACGTCAGAGAACTTTTTGGACAGCAAATAAACATCTCTTTCTTCCTTATCTTCATATGTGGATTGTACAAATGTCCCATACACCTGCAATTAGACAAAACACAAAAGTGTGTGAAGTATTTTTGTTCTGGATAACATAAATAGATTATTGAATAGTTTGCACTAGAAATCACCTGACAAATATGCATATATGCAATATTTTTGGTCATATCCAAGGTAGTCATGTCCTCATCACTCTATCTCTGCAAAGGCTTGAACAAGACTCCTTATGAAATACTTACCGGTAACAAGCCCAACCTCAAGTACTTCCGGTGTTTGGGTGTAAGTGTTTCATTTTCAAGAAAGGTGTTCGCTTGTCTAAATTTGAGGCTAGAGCTCATGAGGGCATATTTGTTGGTTATGCTACAAACTCTAATGCTTACCGTGTCCTCAACAAGTCCACCAGACTCATTGAGGAGACGTGTAACATGGAGTTTGACGAGAATAACGGCTCCCAAGTGGAGCAAAGTTGTATTTGTGATGTAGGTGATGAAATTCCTCCCCAAGCCATAATAAGAATGGGTGTTGGTCATATCCTACCCATTGAGGAACCCCTTGTGGCCGAAGGAGAAGGATAATGCTCCACTCAAGTGGAGCCATCACCAACCCAAGACCCACACGCTTCCGAAGAAAAAAGTGAAGGCCCTCAACCTCGTGAACAAGATCAAGGGCAAGATCAACCTCAAGATGATGGTGAACCACCAAATGATGCCAAAGGTCAAGTTCTCCCCTTCGAGCAAGTTCAAGATCAAGAGCAAGTTCAAGATCAAGAACAAGCTCAAGACGGCGCTCAAGATGATCAAGTAACCCCTCCTCTTTTCACATCCGAGGAGGAATTAGAGCGTCGTGCCGCGAAGATCGCTTCCAAGCTCACTAGCAAAGGTCATCTCATGGAGAATGTGGTTGGATGCCTAAGAAAGGGGGTAAGCACTCGTAGACAATTAGCAAACTATTGTGAACATCACGCGTTTGTCTCTTGTGTCGAACCCCAAAAGGTTTATGAGGCGCTCGAGGATCCGGATTGGCTCAATGCCATGCATGAAGAACTCAACAACTTCGAGCACAATCAAGTATGGAAGTTAGTGCCAAGGCCGACCGGGAATCATAATGTCACTGGAACCAAGTGGATATTCAAGAACAAGCAAGATGCTCATGGGATCATTGTTCACAACAAGGCTCGCTTGGTGGCACAAGGCTACTCCCAAGTCGAGGGTATCGACTATGGTGAAACCTTTGCTGCCGTTGCTTGCCTTGAATCTATTCGCTTGTTAATTGCCTATGCTTCTCATCATAATTTCAAGTTGCAACAAATGGATGTGAAGAGTGCTTTTCTTAATGGTCCCATTAATGAGTTGGTATATGTCAAACAACCCCCGGGGTTCGAGGATCCTTATTTCCACGATCATGTGTACCAACTCCACAAGGCGCTCTATGGCCTTAAACAAGCCCCACGTGTGTGGTATGAGCATCTTACGGAGTTGTTACAAGATCGTGGGTTCGAAATCGGGAAAATCGACCCCACTCTTTTTACTAAGAAGGTCAAAGGGGAGTTGTTTGTGTGCCAACTATATGTTGATGATATTATTTTTGGTTCCTCTAACAAAGCTTTCAATGAAGAATTTGCTGCTCTAATGACCTCAAAGTTCAAGATGTCTATGATGGGAGAGTTGAAGTTCTTTCTCGGGTTCGAAATCAAGCAAAGAAGAGAAGGAACCTTCATCAACCAAGCCAAATACACTCAAGACATGCTCAAGAGATTCAAGCTAAGTGATGTCAAGCCGGCCTCCACTCCAATGCCCGTCAAATGCCAACTTGACATTGATCCCAATGGTAAAGCGGTGGATCAAAAGGTATATCGCTCCATGATTGGATCCTTGCTTTACATTTGTGCATCTAGACCGGATATCATGTTGAGTGTGGGAATTTGTGCACGGTTTCAAGCCGCACCTAAGGAAAGCCACTTTGTGGCGGTCAAGCGAATCTTTCGATATTTGGCTCATACCCCAAACTTTGGCTTATGGTACCGAAGAGGAGCCAACTTTGATCTTTTGGGCTATACAGATTCAGATTGGGCGGGAGACAAAGTGGATAGGAAGTCCACCTCCGGAGGGTGCCAATTTCTTGGTTGCTCTTTAGTGAGTTGGTCTTCTAAGAAGCAAAGTTGTGTATCTCTCTCGTCCACCGAAGTAGAGTATGTGGCTGCCGGTAGTTGTTGTGCTCAACTCCTATGAATGAGGCAAACTTTGAAGGATTACGGTCTCACTTGTGACGAAGTGCCTCTTTGGTGTGACAATGAAAGTGCCATCAAGATCTCTCTCAACCCGGTGCAACACTTCAAGACGAAGCATATTGAGATTCGGTATCACTTCATCTGGGAGCACATTAGGCGAAGGGAGATCAAGCTCAAGTATGTCAACACTCGTGATAACCTTGCAGATATTTTCACGAAGCCCTTGGATGAAGCAAGATTTCGTTAGTTAAGGCATGAGCTAAATATCACTAATTCGAGCAATGTGGTTCGAACCCTTGCACACCCCACCATACTCATCATGCTCTCTTGTCTAGGTGTAGGCATGGACATAGGGGGAGTGTTGTTCTCTCAATGAACTTTCCCTCCCCCCATTGTGCATAAACTAATCAAACTATTTCACATTAGCCATTTTTTATGGTACTTGTGCTTCAAAGATGAGCTTTGGTCATGGGCCCAAGGTTAATATCTTCGCGGTGCCATACCTCTGGACTCAAACATAGGTGGCCTCGGCCACCGCCCTCTCTTGGAGAGGAGTGTGTTTCTCGCCTTCTTTTTATTTGTTTTGCTTGTGTGTTTTCTCTCATTTCTAGTCAACTTCTTTTCTTGAGCTAAGCCATTTGGGCCAGTCCTTTTGCGGCTGAGCGGTACTACTGCTGGAAGTGCGCGGTACTACCGCTGATGATCATCAAGCGGTACTACCGCCCACCCCAGCGGCACTACCGCTACGGGGCGGGCGATGGGGGGTTATGTTGGGGCAGGGGGAGTTGCCTTTCTCCCCCATACCCATTGGCTCCACCCGCTCGTGTTCTTCGTCGCTCCAGTGACGTCTCGCCGCAGGAGGGCTTCGGCAGGCCGCCGTCTTCGTGTCGTCCCTCTCCAGTTCCTTCGGTGGAATCGATCCCACCACGTCCTCTTGCCATGGATGCCGGTATTGCCCCTGTTCCCGTTCTCTCTTTGCCTAGATTTCACATCTAGTTGTTAGGGGCAATAGGTATTGCTTTTCTCGATTTTTGGCTAAGTCGAGGCTTGAGTAGGATGGAGATGGCATCTAGACCTTTTGGATTGATGTTTGGTAGGATTATTTTTGAATTTGGCATCCCGGTAGTGCCGGATCTGCCCACGGCAGTAGGGAACCGCCGTTCCCCGTCTAGAGCGGTACTACCGTTCATCTGGCGCGGTACTGCCGCTTTTGGTTCACAGTACTACCGCTGGATGCCCAATTCCATCATTTTCCTACCACTTTTTTATCCATGTTGTTTTGTTTGGAGGCTTATGCTCTTTCTTTCGTGTTGTCTCTTCTGCTCATGTGTTTGGTTCCATGTGATGAACATCCTGAGCAGCAAGTCCGCCTTGTCAACCCCGGACGTTCAACGTCAAAGCGTTACCGCACCTCTGAGTCAGCGGGTGCTTCCTCAAGTGCTCAACCTCCATCTCAATACAAGAAGTCGACTGCCAACAAGCCGAAGCCGAGGGGCAAGACTGTGACAGAGATGACTGCCAAGGAATTCTGGGAAAGGCGTCGCTGCAACCCCTATGCGGAAGACCAAGAACCCACTTTGGTCAACCGCCCGTTCTGGAACCGCTTTTAGTTTTCCATCTACTTTGATGTGATCAAGGCTAAGAAGAATCTCTATGTTGATGTGTGATCCATCGACATGGATGCTATGGAAAAGGACCTTGAGTACTTTGGGGAAGCTCTTCAGATGTGCTCTCAGCTGAACATTCTCAGAATCATGCAGTTCAACAAGGACTTTGATGCAGATTTGGTGGCTCAATTCTTTGCCACTGTACATCTTGGAACTGATAAAGAAAGGACTCTGACTTGGATGACAAATGGCAAGTTGCTTTCTGTCAAGTGGAAGGCCTTCATGGAGTTACTTGGGGTGGAAGATCACGTGCTTGAGACCCCAGTCGGCTTCCACCCTCACCGCAATGCAACCTCCACTCACAAGCAAGCCCTCTAGCCCTACTGTACTGTGAAGATTCACCCCATGACTGAGAAGGAGACCTATGAGTTGCCTGCCTTTCTGGACATCCTTCATCGCATTTTCGAGAGACTCTCTGCCCTCGTATCGGGAATCTGGATATGGTCCACTCCTTTCTCGTGGACATGCTTCTCTTCTGCCAGCATGAGAAGGAAGCAAACACTGGCGAGTCCCTGGACATTTCCCATGTCATGTGGTCTGAACTTCTCTCTGCCGTCTATGAGCGCAAGTGCCCGATCTATGGTCCATTTATCATGTTGCTTATTGAGAAGGCCTGGGCACATGTCTATCCTAGGATTGTGCTGGAAACTGGAGAGTTGGTTTCTCATGAGATCAAGCGTCTGAGGAAGAAGGAGAATTGGGGCACCCTGGCTCCTAGGTCTGGATATCCATCTAAAGCTGCTGGCATGGAGATCGAGGGCAAGGCTGAGGCCGATGATGATGAGGACTATGAGCCCTCCGGAGTGGAGCCCTCTTGGGCAAAGAAGATTAAGCGCAAGATGAAGAAACTCTTCTGCATGGAGTCTCATGGCCAGTACATGTCTCATGTCTCTAAGAAGAAGGCCCGGAGCTGTCACAAGGAGCTCATGCGTCAATTGGGTGCAATAGTTGCCAGCGGATCTGAGGGAAGGATCACTGATGAGGAGGAGTGGGTTCAACAGCACTCCCCGTGGACCAATTCAGACACCGAGCAGTTTCCTACCAATGACGGCGGTGCAGACGATCCCGCTGGGATGTGATGCTCGAGGTTCAGTTTGCTATCACCTGGAGCCGTAGCAACGCTCTTTGCCTTTTTGGTGTCTCGATGCCAAAGGGGGAGAGAGTCTAGGGATTTATGCCGTTGCCGAGTTGCGAGTGTGTGTTTGTGGTTTGTTGTGTCTTGTCTTTCTCACAATTTTTCTCTCATCGTTTGCTTTTTGTTTTGTGCCTGTGAGACCTGGTTCCAGTTCATATGGTGTGAGACATATGCTACCTTATCCATTATTATCTATGTCCATCAAGTACTTTGGTAATTTGTGAGTTGCTTGGTTATCCAATTATATACCTTGCTCACACGTACCCTTCTGCATTTAAGCTATGTTTCTTTACTTGTTGCTTAGGTTGTTGGACTATAAAATATAGGGGGAGTGTTGATCCTAATGTGTGTGCCTTGCATTTCACAGGCACCACTAATTAGGTGAACACATTCAGGGGGAGCCCGTCCATATTTTGTAGTTCTAAGTTTATATTTACTTTCATGTCCTATCTTTGTGCAAATCCCAGGTTGTCATCAATCCACCAAAAAGGGGGAGATTGTTAAGGCATATCTCTCTCTATGTAGTTTTGGTAATTGATGACAACACGCTTGCGGACTAATCGTGTGCTTTGAGCATTTCAGAGATTCATCCTTTGGCACGAGACAATTCCTTCCCCTCGGAGTTTTAATCAAAGACGGTGTAGCTCTTTCCTTTCTGTTTTGGTGGACTTGTTTCGTAGGAGTCACCGTACTATCAAGAGGGGATCCGCTATGGTATGGCTAGGGTGGAATCAACACACACACATCCTCTTCGCACCCACTGAGCCTTCCCGCTTCGATGGAGCTTCCTTTTCCTTCCTATGAGTATGTTTTGGTGCCAACGGTAGTACCGCGGTGCCCAGCGGTAGTACCGCTCAAGAGCCACAGGCGGCAGTACCGCTCTGCAGTGGTAGTACCGCCTGGGGGTCCTCAGCCATAGTACAGCTGTGGTACCGGGCTCCTACCGCCTCGACTCAAGGGGGTCGCCTCTCCTGTCGGATTGTGTAGCACTAAGCAGCGGGAGTAGAAGCGGTAGTACCGCTAGGCGGTACTACCGCCCTACCACCGCGGTAGTACCGCACTGGGTCCAATTCCTACTCATGTTCTAGCCCTCCCAGACTGCACGACAGTACCGAGAGGGGGAGCGGTAGTACCGCTGGGCGGTAGTACCATTACCCCCTGCGGTAGTACCGCCCTCTGCGGGGCTGTTTTGGGGGGTAACAGTTGGATTGTTCCCCCCTATATAAAAGGAGGTCTTCTTCTCCTAAGTTGACTTACCTCTTCCCCCAAAGCTCCATTGTTGCTCCAAGCTCCATTTTCGCCCGATCTCTCTCCCTAGCCAATCAAACTTGTTGATTTGCTCGGGATCGGTTGAGAAGGCCCCGATCTACACTTCCACCAAGAGAAATTTGATTCCCCCCACTAATCCCTTGCGGATCTTGTTACTCTTTGTTGTTTGAGCACCCTAGACAGTTGAGGTCACCGCGGAGCCATAGTCCATTGTGGTGAAGCTTCGTGGTGTAATTGGGAGCCTCCAATTAAGTTGTGGAGATTGCCCCAACCTTGTTTTTAAAGGTTCGGTCGCCGCTTCCAAGGGCACCAATAGTGGAATCATGACATCTCGCATTGTGTGAGGGCGTGAGGAGAATACGGTGGCCCTAGTGGCTTCTTGGGGAGCATTTTGCCTCCACACCGCTCTAACAGAGACGTACTTCCCCTCAAAAGGAAGGAACTTTGGTAACACATCCTTGTCTCCATCGGTTCCCCTTTTGGTTATCTCTCACCTTTACTTGTGCAAGCTTATATTGTGTTGCATCTCTTGCTTGCTTGTGTGCTTGTTGTTATCGCATCATATAGGTTGCTCACCTAGTTGCAAATTTAGACAACCTACTTTGATGCAAATTGAATTTGGTAAAGAAAAGCTAAAAATTGTTAGTTGCCTATTCACCCCCCCCCCCTCTAGTCAACTATATCGATCCTTTCACCTGTGCATCAAATTATGCATTCGTGGTTGAACCTATATTTGTAATAAACCTAGTTGGATATGAAATAATTGATTGCCTACTTTCAATTTCAAAAAGGTGATTTTTTAATTAGGGATTAATTAGGGATTACACTGCACACGCTTTGCAAAAGCGAAACGTCTGCAATAGACATGGAGATCAAACACGTTTCTAGGATCCACCACGTGTGCGATCAATCTCCACCGCACACACGATCAGCCAAGGAAAAATGTGTACGATCAATCTCTACTGCACACACGATCAGCCAAGAAAAAACGTGTGCGATTAACAACAACACCGCACACAGTTCTTTCTTATTAAATGTTTGCGATAGTCACCTTACCACACACGCTTCAAAATTATTTATTGTGTGGGTTGTACATACTAACAGAAACATATTCCTTGGATGGACTGTGTGGAATGTACATACGAACAGAAACGTTTAGCGGGGGCTGACTATGTGGGATGTACTTACGACCGGGAATGATTTCGCCTGTATAATTGTTTTTTAGCACTATTGTACGCATAACCGTATTTGCTCGCTCGCCGGTCGCACACGACCTCATTTTGCCGAGCGTGCTTGCAAGGAGGCATATCCCCGACGGTTTATGGGTCGTGTGGGAAGGGCCCCCCTATTGCCCACACTCACTTGGCGACGGTTCCAAATGTCATCACGGGAAGGGGTTTAAAACCGTTTGTATAGCACCGACGTGTACCAGTTATACAATATAAAAATTTAAGTTATGACACATGTACTGATATTTATTTCATATTGTGAATGTTGGTATTTTGTTCTATAAAGTTGGTCAAAATTTAAGAGGCCTGACTTTACAAATCTTATATGCGAACTAAAAAGATTCGGAGGGAGTACAACATGCTACAACATGCTTAACAACAACCAAATATAGTCATTTATAGAGCTATTGTTAGATTTGGTATTGATGAAATTGAATTGCACAGTTCATACTAGCACATATAGAACATCACACTGTTAATAGCTAAAATAAAAAAGGCATACTACGAACAACCAAAGATGGCAATTGAAACTGGACATATGCTAACTACAAACAACCGAACAACCATAAACCATAGAAATAAACAAGGCGTAATGCAAACAACCAAATATAGCAATAAATACTGGACAGGTTCTCACTACAAAAGGGGTTCGAGAAAACAAATCATGGGTTTCCTCACTTGTCACAGATTGGCTCCTCCTCGTGGTCGTCGTCAATGAGGTCTTACTTGCCAGCTGAGGATCCTAGGCCAGCATCGCAGAATTTGTCCTTCAGAAATGACAAAAGGGGCTCCATGGCGATGAAGGATGGCAAATTGTTCATAACAAGCTGCAAGAGATCAGCGGCAGGGCCATCGATGAGATCAACGTGTCCTTCACAACCCGCTCCATTTGTTGCAACTAATGGTCCTACGGAGCTACAAGAGGAAGAAATGACTCAAATCGACCGCCGGGTTAAAATCCTTCATTCCAAGTCATAGCCCAGGAGAGAGAAGAGAGGCATACCCTGGTGGTGAAGGAGTCGTCGTCGGAGGAGGAGGAACTGCTGGTGAGGTCATTGAAGAAGACCATGGTGACCCCGATGGTAGGATGGGAGACGGCGAGAGCGAGGAAGCAAGCGAGGAAGCGGCTATAGCTTAGGAATGAAGGAAGGAGGAAACAGGGGAAATGTGACTTGTGGTCAGGGAGAAAAGGGGGTGGGGAAGGGCGCACGGGGGGGGGGGGGGGGGGGGGGGGGGGAGGGCGGGGGTAGATATTTCGGCGGTAGGCCAAAAATTTCAAAATGTGGAGGGAAACTTTGCGCGAGGTGCCGTCGGACACCATTCACTTTGAACGATTGTCTGCATGGCAAATGATTCTTCTCCTTTACGTGCATGGGATGAGTTTGATATTCAAATTTTGGTGGAAATTTCCTCGGGTACGTCATTGCATAATTTAACATCGCTTGCTAATTTGGGCACACAAAAGAGCGTATAGCACACAGACCACACTTACTGAATCGAGCAATTTTAGTAATTAAACAGAGCCAATTGATGTAAACATTGCTCTAACAAAATACCAGCATTAAAACAAAGCCTAAGTACGCATAATTTTAATAAATCCGCCGCCACGCCGACCTATGCATCGCCGGTGTGAGATGAGATGTCAATGACTTGTCCTGGCGACATGTCGCTATTGGTGGACTCCGCGTCCCCCTGCTAAAGTCGACCGTGTTCTCGTCCTCATCCTCGATGCCGCCCTTAAGGCTATAGTACTCGTAGTAGTGGCTATGCCAGAGCTCGCGTTGGTACTCCACCGTCGATTCCTCGACGGACAGACTCTTCCACTCCTCCTCCCGGCGCTCCTCGGTTTCCGTCGCCTCCTGCATCTCCAGCTCCCGCTCGGCGATCTCACGAGGAAGAAGGTGCTCCCTTGTTGGACATGGGTTGCATGGATGCCAAGGTGGCATGGAATATCTTGGTGTGTGGGTCCTCAATCTTGGTGTGGATGGCCTCGACCTAGGCCAAGGTGACATCAGCGGCACAGACGACATCTCGAGCGCTCTCGACATTTGTAGCCGCCATCACAGTAGCAGCTGCAGCCATCTCGGCTGCTGCAGTTGCCCTGTTGGCTGCCGCAGACTCCCTCTCGGCGGATGCGGCCGTGCTTAATGCGGATGCAACGACATTCTCGGTGTAGGCGGCCCCGCTCTCGGCATAGGCAACGATGCTCAGGGAGGATGCGACCATCGTACGGGCCTTCACGAAGCGTTTCCACAACGTCATCTTTGCAAGAAGGGGTTGCGGGAATGGGGATCAGGATTCATGGATTCTGGCGTTGCCGACACTGGAGCAGACGAGCCGGTGAAGCTTAAGGAGGAAGACTTAAATAGACCCGGGAATTTTCATCGCAAATGGTTCCTACAAAAAACTGTGTGTGATGTTGTTCATATTTTATATTAGTTGTGAAAGACGAATTTGGAGTAAAGTGGCAATGGATGGTGTTTTAAATGTACGAGAAAATTTGTAGTACTAATACAACTGTCATGTTAAATTTTGGAAAATTTCAGGGGTCATTTGACATTTTAAGACATTTAAGTGATTTGCTAGCCATTTAATGACCGTAATTCAAATTTGAACTACATGTACATGCAACAGCTAACCATAACAGTTTGAAAAGTCATACTTTGTGTACTTGTGTGTGATTTAATTCCATGTGCAGTAAATTGAAAGGAATTTTCAAACATATTGGTCTAACGGCTATGACACAATTAACCATGGAGTGCCATGGCATTTAAATTCCAAAAAATTAAAAAAAGATCAGAAACACATCAAATCTTGCTTGATGTAATGTCATGCCACCAAGATGATGTGGTACAAAATTTGGCATGTTTGACGAAAATTTGGACACACACCCCTCACAAACCGAAGCAACTCACTAGAAGGCTTGTCATTCCGAGAGGGAACAATGCATGTTTGATGACGAACGGGAGATAGATTCCCCTTACAGCCTTTAATTTTTTTCTACATTTAACGTGCACTAATACAACTGTCATCTGAAAATTTGGAAGATTTCAAGGGTAATTTGACCTTCTAAAGACATTTAAGTGATTTTCTAGCCATTTAATGATCGTAATTCAAATTTGAACTGCATGTACATGTAACAGCTAACCATAACAGTTTAAAAAAAAATCATATTTGTGCACTTGTGTGTGAGTTAATTCCATGTGTAGTAAGTTGGTAGGAATTTTCAAACATAATGGTCTCACGGCATGGACACATGCATGGAGTGCTATGACATTTTAATTCCAAAAAATTAAAAAATGATGAGAAAAACATGAAACGTTGCTTGATGTAATGTCATGCCACCAAAATTTGGCCTGTTTCATGAAAGTTTGGACACACACCCCTCACAAACCGGAGCAACTCACTAGAAGGCTCATGGTTCCGAGAGGGAACAATGTATGTTTGATGACGAACATGAGATAGCTTCCTCTTATGGCCTTCAATTTTTTTCTACATTTAACGTGCACTAATACAACTGTCATGTGAAAATTTGGAAAATTCGAGGGGTCATTTGACCTTTTAAAGACATTTAAGTGATTTAGCCATTTAATGACCATAATTCAAATTTGAACTACATCTACATGCAACGGCTAACCATAACAGTTTGAAAATCATATTTTTTTTGTACTTGTGTGCGAGTTAAAAAATCATCAGATTATGTAATATCTGGTGTTCAAAAAAGAAAATGTAAAGATTTGGCAAGACAACCCCCCCACACACACAATTCGCACTCTATTTCGCGCCTCGAGGTTTGGAAGGTGAGTGGCAGGGGTTATTAATCAGACACAGTTATGTATTGGAAACCGTTAGCTATTAAGTTCACACACGGATTTTGCTGCGGGAATCGTGTGTAATTCAAACTACGGTACTCGTAAATTCTGGCGACCGACGTGTGTACTGTTCCCGTCGATCTAGATTCAATCCACCAATAAATACTACCTTGCTCACGTCGTCCCACTTGCATTCTCATCTACATCCCCCTCCCCCGCTCGCCCCCCCCCTCTCTCTCTCTCTAATCTCTTCCATGGCGCCGCCAATCTGCCCACGCACCGACGAGGAGTCGCTGCCTCTCGAGGATGCTCAGTCAAAGAGCAGCGACGAGGAGGACCCCTACGCGCCACCGGATGAGGTTGCGCCGGACCCCCCAACTATGGATTGGTTTTGGGGCCAGTACAATCTTTATCTATGGAAGTCGCTGCCGCCGGCTAAGAAAGCTAGGCAAGTGGCGTTGAAGAAGGAGATGGTGGAGGAGGAAGCCAGGTACCAGGCAGCCTGTGAAGCCTGTGATGCCGCCTGGAAAAAGGAGGTGGTGGAGCTTTGGGGGCAGGCGCGTCGTCGTGCGGAGAAGGTATACGAAGACGGGTACTTCGTGGGGAAGGTCAAAGGCGCTAGGTGCCTCATCGCTGCATGGAGGTGGGCCGATAAACTCTAGCATGCCACCGACGAGGAGCTCCGGTGGGCGCTGATACGTCCATTTTGCATCATGCTTTTATATCGATATTTATTGCATTATGGGCTGTTATTACATGTTATGTCATAATAGTTATGCCTATTCTCTCTTATTTTACAAGGTTTACATGAAGAGAGAAAATGCCGACAGCTGGAATTCTGGGCTAGAAAAGGAGCAAATATTAGAGATCTATTCTGTACAACTCCAAAAGTCCTGAAACTCCACGGAAGTTATTTTTGGAATTAATAAAAAATTACTGAGTTAAGAAAATACCAGAGGGGGGCACCCACCATCCACGAGGATGGGGGCGCGCCCTACCCCCTTGGCGTGCCCCCTGCCTCGTGGGCCCCCTGGCAGGCCTCCGGTGCCCATCTTTTGCTATATGAAGTCTTTTACCCTGGAAAAAATCATAAGCAACCTTGGCGGAACCAATCTAGGGCTCCGGTGGAGCTGTTCTACCGGGGAAACATCCCTCTAGGAGGGGGAAATCATCACCATCGTCATCACCATCAATCCTCTCAGCGGGAGGGGGTCAATCTCCATCAACATATTCACCAGCACCATCTCCTCTCAAACCCTAGTTCATCTCTTGTATCCAATCTTTGTCCCAAAACCTCAGATTGGTACCTATGGGTTGCTAGTAGTGTTGATTACTCCTTGTCGTTGATGCTAGTTGGTTTATTCGGGGGAAGATTATATGTTCAGATCCTTAATGCATATTAATACCCCCTCTGATTATGAACATGAATATGATTTGTGAGTAGTTACATTTGTTCCTGAGGACATGGGAGAAGTCTTGCTATAAGTAGTCATGTGAATTTGGTATTCGTTCGATATTTTGATGAGATGTATGTTGTCTCTCCTCCAGTGGTGTTATGTGAACATCGACTACATGACACTTCACCATTGTTTGGGCCTAGAGGAAGGCATTGGGAAGTAATAAGTAGATGATGGGTTGCTAGACTGACAGAAGCTTAAACCCTAGTTTATGCGTTGCTTCGTAAGGGGCTAATTTGGATCCATATGTTTCATGATATGGTTAGGTTCGCCTTAATACTTCTTTTGTAGTTGCGGATGCTTGCAATAGGGGTTAATCATAAGTGGGATGCTTGTCCAAGAAAGGGCAGTACCCAAGCACCGGTCCACCCACATACTAAATTATCAAAGTAACGAACGCGAATCATATGAGCACGATGAAAACTAGCTTTATGATAATTCCCATGTGTCCTCGGGAGCACTTTTCTCTATAAAAGAGTTTGTCCAGGCTTGTTCTTTGCTACAAAAAGGATTGGGCCATCTTGCTGCACCTTATTTACTTTCATTACGTGTTACCCATTACAAATTACCTTATCACAAAACTATCTGTTACCGATAATTTCAATGCTCGCAGAGAATACCTTACTGAAAACCGCTTATCATTTCCTTCTGCTCCTCGTTGGGTTCGACACTCTTACTTATCGAAAGGACTATGATAGATCCCCTACACTTGTGGGTCATCAAGACTCTTTTCTGGCGCCGTTGCCGGGGAGTGAAGCGCCTTTGGTAAGTGGAACTTGGTAAGGAAAAATTTATATAGTGTGATGAAATTTACTTTCAATTGTTACTATGGAAAGTAATCATTTGAGGGGCTTGTTCGGGGTATCTTCGCCCCGAACAGTAGAGCAAGGAGTTGGTCCTCAATGTACTGAACCTACTGAAAATGTTTACTTTGAAATGCCTTCGGGTATGATAGATAAACTGCTAGCTAATCCTTTTACAGGAGATGGAACATTGCATCCCAATTTGCACCTAATCTATGTGGATGAAGTTTGTGGATTATTTAAGCTTGCAGGTATGCCTGAGGATGTTACCAAGAAGAAGGTCTTCCCTTTATCTTTGAAGGGAATGGCATTGACATGGTTTAGGCTATGTGATGATATGGAATCATGGAACTACAACCGATTCAAATTGGAATTTCATCAGAAGTTTTATCCTATGCATCTTGTTCATCGTGATCATAATTATATATATAATTTTTGGCCTCGCGAAGGTAAGGAGCCAGGTTTAAGTCAATGTTATATTCATGCCCCAATCATGAGCTCTCAAGAGAAATTATTATTCAAAATTTTTATGCTCGGCTTTCTCTCAACAATCGCTCCATGCTCGATGCTTCTTGTACTGGCTCTTTCATTATGAAGACTATTGAATTCAAATGGGATTTATTGGAAAGAATTAAACACAACTCTAAGGATTGGGATCTCAACGAAGGTAAGGAGTCAGGTATAACACCTAAGTTTGATTGTGTTAAATCTTTTATGGATACCGATGTTTTCTTGAATTTAGCACTAAATATGGACTTGACTCTGAGATAGTAGCTTCTTTCTGTGAATCATTTGCTACTCATGTTGACCTCCCTGATGAGAAGTGGTTTAAATATAATCCTCCCATTGAAGTAAAAGTAGTTGCACCTATTAAAGTTGAAGAAAAGACTATCACATATAATGATCCTATTGTTCCTGCTACCTATATTGAGAAACCACCTTTCCCTGTTAGGATAAAGGATCATGCTAAAGCTTCAACTATGGTTCGTAAGAGTAATACTAGAACACCTACACCACCTGAGCAAATTAAAGTTGAACCTAGTATTGCTATGGTTAAAGATCTCTTGGCTGATAATATTGATGGGCATGTTATTTACTTCTGTGATGAAACTGCTAGAATTGCTAGACCCGATACTAAAATTAAACATAGACCCGTTGTAGGCATGCCTGTTATTTCTGTTAAGATAGGAGATCATTGTTACCATGGCTTATGTGATATGGGTGCTAGTGCAAGTGCAATACCTCATTCCTTATACAAAGAAATTATGCATGATATTGCACCTGCTGAGATAGAAGAAATCGATGTTACAATTAAGCTTGCCAATAGAGATACTATTTCACCAGTTGGGATTGTTAGAGATGTTGAAATCTTGTGTGGGAAAGTTAAATATCCTGCTGATTTTCTTGTTCTTGGTTCCGCACAAGATAGCTTTTGTCCCATCATATTTGGTAGACCCTTCTTGAATACTGTTAGTGCTAGGATAGACTGCAAAAAGGATGTCGTTACTATTGGTTTGGGGGATATGTCTCATGAGTTTAATTTTGCTAAATTTCATAGAGAACCCCATGATAAAGAATTGCCTAGTAAGGATGAAATTATTGGTCTTGCTTCTATTGCCGTGCCTCCTAATGATCCTTTAGAACAATATTTGCTAGACCATGAAAATGATATGTTTATGAATGAAAGAAGGGAGATAGATGAAGTATTCTTTAAACAGGGACCTATTTTGAAACACAACTTGCGTGTTGAAATTCTAGGGGATCCTCCACCACCCAAGGGTGATCCCGTGTTTGAGCTTAAACCACTACCTGATACTCTTAAATATGCTTATCTTGATGAAAAGAAGATATATCTTGTTATTATTAGTGTTAACCTTTCAGAGCATGAAGAAAATAAATCATTGAAAACTCTGAAGAAGCACCATGCTGCTATTGGATATACTCTTGATGATCTTAAGGGCATTAGTCCCACTTTATGCCAGCACAAAATAAAATTGGAGAAAGACACTAAACCAGTTGTTGATCACCAACGACGGTTAAATCCTAAGATGAAAGAAGTGGTAAGAAAAGAAATACTAAAGCTTCTGGAGGCAGGTATAATTTATCCCATAGCTGATAGTCAGTGGGTAAGTCCTGTCCATTGTGTCCCTAAGAAGGGAGGTATTACTATCGTTCCTAATGATAAAGATGAATTGATAATTGTTACAGGTTATAGGATGGTAATTGATTTCCGCAAATTGAATAAAGCTACTAAAAAGGATCATTACCCTTTGCCTTTTATTGATCAAATGCTAGAGAGATTATCCAAACATACACATTTCTACTTTCTAGATGGTTACTCTGGTTTCTCTTAAATACCTGTGTCAAAGGAGGATCAAGAAAAGACCACTTTTACTTGCCCTTTCTGTACTTTTGCTTATAGACGTATGCCTTTTGGTTTATGTAATGCACCTGCTACCTTCCAAAGATGCATGATGGCTATATTCTCTGACTTTCATGAAAAGATTGTTGAGGTTTTCATGGATGATTTCTCCGTTTATGGATCTTATTTTGATGATTGCTTGAGCAACCTTGATCGAGTTTTGCAGAGATGTGAAGAAACTAATCTTGTCTTGAATTGGGAAAAATGTCACTTCATGGTTAATGAAGGCGTTGTCTTGGGGTATAAAAATTCTGAAAGAGGTATTGAAGTTGATAAAGCTAAAGTTGATGCTATTGAAAAGATGCCGTGTCCTAAAGACATTAAAGGTATAAGAAGTTTCCTTGGTCATGCCGGTTTTTATAGGAGGTTTATTAAGGACTTCTCTAAAATTTCTAGGCCTCTGACTAATCTCTTACAAAAAGATATTCCTTTTGTCTTCGATGATGATTGTGTAGAAGCATTTGAAATACTTAAGAAAGCTTTGATTTCTGCACCTATTGTTCAGCCACCTGACTGGAATTTACCCTTTGAAATTATGTGTGATGCTAGTGATTATGCTGTAGGTGATGTTATAGGACAAAGAGTTGATAAGAAACTAAATGTTATTCAATATGCTAGTAAAACTCTAGACAGTTCCCAGAGAAATTATGCTACTACTGAAAAAGAATTTTTAGCAGTTGTATTTGCTTGTGATAAGTTCACACCTTATATTGTTGATTCTAAAGTAACTGTTCACACTGATCATGCTGCTATTAAATATCTTATGAAAAAGAAAGATGCTAAACCTAGACTTATTAGATGGGTTCTCTTGCTACAAGAATTTGATTTGCATATTATTGATAGAAAGGGAGCTGAGAACCCCGTTGCAGACAACTTGTCTAGGTTAGAGAATGTTCTTGATGACCCACTACCTATTGATGATAGCTTCCCTGATGAACAATTAGCTATCATAAATGCTTCTCGTACTGCTCCATGGTATGCTGATTATGCTAATTACATTGTTGCTAAATTTATACCACCTAGTTTCACATACCAGCAAAAGAAAAAGTTTTTCTATGATTTAAGATATTACTTCTAGGATGCCCCACACCTTTATAAAAAGGAGTAGATGGTGTTATTAGACGTATGTACTTGAGCATGAACAGGAACAGATCCTACGCAAGTGTCACTTCGAGGCTTATGGAGGACACAACGATGGAGATAGAACTGCGCATAAGGTATTGCAATCCGGTTTTTATTGGCCTACTCTCTTCAAGGATGCCCGTAAGTTTGTCTTGTCTTGCGATGAATGTCAAAGAATTGGTAATATTAGTTATCCTATCTCTGCTGCATAGCCTATTTATTGTAACCTGCTATCGTTACCTACCTGTTTATCCTAAACTGCTTAGTATAGGCTGGTTAGAGACCCATCAGAGACCCCATGTTGACCCAACTGCCCCGCTGGATTATCAGAAGACCCGATCAACGGGATTGAAGACCAGGCCCCGGCGCCGCACAACACTCCCCTTAGTTGTACGACACCGTAGCCTTACTATCGAGTGCCGAGGGTGATACCTCGTTAGCACTTCTGATGCTAACTCTGTGGAGTAGTTACCCGGTCGTGGTCATCGAGGGTGATTCCTCCTTTTCCACTTCCGATAACGACGCTGTCCTGCAACACCTCAAGTGTGAACCTCGAGGGTGGTTTCCTCTTACCTTCACCTGGATGTTTACATCAGGTGGGAATCCAACGAGGGTGATGCCTCGGGTTCCTTCCTGATGTGGTAGCCACACGGATTGCCTTTACATTACTTTTGTTACTGATTAAAGTGGATAAAGACGGCTCAGCCCTGAGGGGTACCCGCGCAAGCATGTGATGCGAGTGATGTGGAGTCGGGTTGACCTTGAAGGTGCCTGCGAGATAATTACGTGGCTGTAGCCGGGCATTCTTAGCCCTTGCCACAAGTCCATGAGACGGGGCAACGGGGTCACATGGATCGTGAGTCTCTGCTCGTTACCGCATGCCCCTAATCCACTATGATTTGGATATTTGATCCAAAGGGCCTCTAGCCTGATAGCACTAACCATCATGTGGGCATAGTATGGGCGTTCTACGTCGTATGCATCAGCCGAAGCTCAATAGACGTCATCGACTGAGCAGCGCACGCCGGTTTGGACTGGGTAAGCACCTGCCTTTTGGAGGAGGTAGCTAGGTCTGCTCACTGGCTGCCCACGCAACATGCAGGAGTTCCCGGGGCAATGGCCCAAGACCCCTTGGGGCATAGGTTTAGACCGGCATGCTGACCTCTCTATTAAACCTAGGTCGGGTTGCAGCATATTATTTGGCCGAGGCAGGGCATGACCCAGTAAAGTGTGTCCGGCCGGAGTTAATCAAGCATGGTGGGTAAGTTGGTGCACCCCTGCAGGGAAGAAAACATCTATCTATAGCCTGTCCTATGGTAACGGACAATTGGAGTTGTATCCCGATCGATACAACTAGAACTGGATACTTGAGATGAGAAATGGATAGTATGTCTCTGGGATTGCTTTCTCGCAGGAGTCGAGGAAGAATCTCTAGGCGAGGTTTATGACACTACTACTACTTTAATTTATGCTACTCTTATATCTTCTGTTGCTGCAAGATGCTTGAAGCTGCTTGAAGATGCTAGTCTTCGATAGGACTAGGCTCTCCCCTCTATTCTGGCATTTCTGCAGCCCAGTCCACATATACAGCCTTCCTTTGATAATGTTGCATATGTAGCATACATCCGTGCTTGCTGCGTACTTCAGATGGGTGCTCACGTTTGCTTTGCTTTCTGTTTCCCCCCATATCCGTTTGATGCAACTAGATGACGGAGCCCCTGAGACCGCTGCCACCGCCGATGACTACTACTACCCCGAGGGTGTCTACTACCATGTGACAGACGCCAATGACCAGGAGTAGTTAGGAGGCTCCCAGGTAGGAGGCCTTGCCTTTTCAATCGATGTTGCTTTTGTGCTAGCCTTCTTAAGGCAAACTTGTTTAACTCATGCCTGTACTCAGATATTGTTGCTTCCGCTGACTCGTTTGTATTCGCGCTTATGTATTCGAGCCCTCGAGGCCCCTGGCTTTTAATATAAAGCTTGTATTATTTTAATTTGTGTCTAGAGTTGTGTTGTGATATCTTCTCGTGAGTCCCTGATCATGATCGTACATATTTGCGTGTATGATTAGTGTATGATTGAATCAGGGGCGTCACAAGTTGGTATCAGAGCCAACTACCTGTAGGAACCCCCCTTTCCAACTCCTTGGCCGAAGTTGAGTCTAGTCCAAAACTTCTTTACTAACTTGGTTGTGTGGCTTACGGGCCCACGTCGCCAATTGGGAGGTATTAGGATCTTTTATTCCTCGTCTTTACTCTGGGACTCTGATCTCTCTTCTATTCGGGTTAAAGATTTTGCTAACTCTAACACTAGGTTCTCGTAACCACTTCCTCCCGGAGATCCTCGCATGCTAGACAATCGCTTGGTTCATCAGAATACGAAGATACTCCTCAAAGTTCCCGAGACCCTTGTGCCCACTATCTTTGCAATTCCTTACCACCGATAAATCTCCGTGGATAACATCCTTTTTGTGGTACCCTCATCCCCAGTTGCTCCTGCTGTTACAAGATACGCCTAATACTCTCCTTTGTTATAAGAATCCTTGTGTCTTCTACTTTGCAGCCTCTTTTTGCACTGTAGAAAATTCACTTAACGGGGATTCGTTCAACCCCAACTGATCTTGTATTGTGCAAAAATACTTTGAAATACTATCCGAGCTCCCTAGAATCCTCTGCAGCCTATTGCTCAAGCAATTCTTACCTGCTTCCATTATGGTTAATTCCATATGTCTAGCCACATCCGTTAAAATCCGTTGTGGTTGACTTTCTGATCCTATGATTCAACATGTGTGTGAATGCACGCAATCATTAGTTGATCCTTATGAAACTCGTCCTTTTGGCTCAGACATCACTTCAAACATGAGCTGGTTCTCGGCAACTCGAACCTTGATTGATTGTCGATCTATGTCAATTCAACTCAATTATCTTTTGATCAGAGCCTCTACTTCTGATCCCCCGATTTGGAAATTGCAATTCCTTTGCATTTAAGCTTTGAAATTATCCAGATATTTCTATAATCCGATGCCTTTGTACTATTTCTTCCACTAATTGAGTATCGGTACTCACATCGGCTCCATTGTGGACCGCCAGACCATTGTTGAATTATTATCCGAAAGTGTCCTTCATATTCAATAACCTTGTGGGACTTTCCTCGGATACATAATGCCTTTGGTAAATTGTATCCTCTCCTTTTGTCAATCATGCTCTACTTCTGAGCTCGAGTAATTTACTCCTGAAGTTTGTGGAATAGGTTTCTAACATGCCCTATGGGTTGAACCTATGCCTTCCCTAACCCATTTGAACCCGAGAGTTTTAACGAGTCTTACTCTTCTGATGTGTTTCTAGATAACATTTCAACACTACAACTTCATCGAAAGCGAGAAGTAAATGAAATGATTTGCATTGAAGAAGTGGGAGTCGACCTTGAACTTTGTGTTCATGCTCATGGACCCGATGTGGGACTTATCATGGAAGCTTCTTGTGATAATAATAATCCCCTTGTTACAAGTTCATCTGGTACCTATGTTTGGTCCTTTGCAACCGTGGTTCTGACCATGATTGTTCCTCTTTGATTCCGTTTCTCAGACGAGTTAAAGCACTTGTCTTCTACAGATCAATACATCTCTGCAACCTCTATTTTGATCTTTCTTCGAGTATTACCCTATGGTATCTCGAGAGTATCAAAGAGCCGTGTTGCTTCCTATGAGTCTTCTTCTAGTATTGCTCCTCACCGATTTCAGATTTCCCTGGGTTTTGAGTTATTAGTCACTCGAGAACATGAAAGGTGAATCAATTCTACATTCTGATTGAATAACTCTAAGTAATTTTGTTGCTTACGAGTTTAATAATCCTTTAAGTCATTCCTAGCCTGATTGGCTATATCATTATCGTGCTAAAGTTTAACTGTGCTACCTGGTCCTTGTTCCCGGAGCACAATTTTCGACGATGAGCTAAGCTTACGTTGCTCTTCCTTGTCATATCATTTCACCTTGAACGACAAGTTTGGTTTCGAGTTTGTATCGTACCTGTGTTTCCAATAACCTTTCGCTTCATCATTCCTCTGACTTGATTTCATCGCCGATCGATTACTCTTCATGGAATCTCTCGAAAAATTTGTCGTGATCATCATCAACATTTTGAGCTCTTCCAGGTTATCAATCGAATTCATGATGAGAAATACCATCCTTGGCCCCTCGATGAATTGTTGTTGAGCCCGTCAGCTAGAAAATCATCTTTTTCTTGCTGAAATTGAATGACTTATTTTATAAGTTGTTTTGATGGATCCTTTGTGTATCAAAAGTCCGACCTTTCCCTGATGAACATGTTAATGCTATCCCGCAGCATGTCGGTGGTACTCTAATCATCAACAAGAACATTGGGAGCACAATGCTAACTGTTTCTTGATCAATTATCCAAACACTATTGTATGGTTAACGTCATGAATCATCCTCTGCTTGTCCTTGGGAAGGTTATACTATTGATATTTGTGTTTAAACACATTTTCCTTTCCATTGATCGGTTAAATTAATAATCACATTTTCCTTTCCATTGTTTTATTTAACATTTCTTGTGGTTTATGAGATCTAAGTAGTAATAGTTCCCTGCTTATGTAAACACCTCGGTGTACAATTTGTCAGTAAGACCCTGTTATTATTGTTGTTGACATTCCGGTAACCACCTATGGACGAGAACTTTGCCTATTTGTCTTCCTCATTTCAACGAGCAGGAGAATAGTTCTCTTCGTCCCTCGCCTTTGGTGCTAACGTCGTTGCCAACATAACTGACATGCTATTCTTGTACATGCCTTGCTATCATGACCATGCAAGATGTCAACACCCTTTCTACCTTTAACCCACATGGTGGGCCCATAACCCACAGTTCCACAGGATCGAAACCTGAATCTCCTATACATCCTTGTTTCCAAAGATTATTCCTCATGCTTGGCTTCGTATGTAGATCACGAGCCACCTTTCTAGAGATGATCTATTTTGGTTTCAGTCGCAATACTTATTCCGTTGCTCTGAACCCCCATTCACACTCTACACCAGGCAACGAATGATTGCTTACCCATTTGAAACTTTCATACCCTCTTATATTTCTCTTGATGTGTTTCATTTAATCAACTCGAGAAATACTTTATGCTTCATCGCCTGAGTTAACCGTCCGATGCTCAATCTTGTTAAGGTTCGTCCTTATGGAGTTTCCCCTCTTATCCTTTTGTAAGTACGGTGAAGATCCTAAAGGAAGGATGGCAATTTCATCATGATGTAGTGAAGCAGAGAAATGGCAACATCAACAAAAGGGATCAACTTCTTCGAGAAGAGCAACCGGGGATAAGAAGGTCCGTTAGAATTTCGTAACTAGAACTTTCCCCTTACTCCACCTCTTAAATCTCGGGACGAGATTTCTTGTAGTGGAGGAGATTTGTAACACCCAGGGAATCATGCTACCTTAATCTCCCCCAAGTGGTGTCCATGTCATCATAATTACTATGCAAATTACCACTTGTCCAAAAATCAATTCAGAATCCAATTTGAAATAGAAGTCAAATATTTACTTCTTCTGTCATTCAAAGAAAATAGTTCATAAATTTTCAAATATTCACTAAGTAATTGTCATGATGAAATCAACCTCATTTGAATTCCCAAAATGCTCCTAGAAATTGATTAAGTGGTTCAACAGCAAAATAATTGACATTTTCAATTAAAAAAATGTTTAAACGTTTCCAAGTGCCTTGAGACTTTTTGTAGAGCACGACAATACTGCAATGGAATTATGTTCCAAGTTTCAACCCTGAAAAAATTCATTTAGTACACAAACTAAATGCAAAGCTAAGGCAAAATGTAAAACAGAATAGATAAAACGAATTGGGATGAAAGCTACTGTGCACTTGGGCCTCTAAAGGCAACAGTGTGGCCCAGCCCGCCACCCTCGGCCTTTTCTTCCTCCTCCTGCTACAGGGAGGCAGGGGGGTCGTGGCAGGCATCCACGACATGGCCACGCCCCTGGGCGACGTGCCGGCGATCCCATGGCTTCCTGGGAGGATAAGGCGGCGCCCCGTGCCCCTACACAAACCCTAGCTTCTTCTTCCTCCTTCCCCCCGCGCCGTTCCCTCTCTCCCCCACATCGCCTGATGACGTCGTCGCCTTGTCGTCGTCGTCACCGCGGCCTCCAGCTGCCCCGCACCGCACCACCGTGTCCTGGGGGACCACCGTCGTAGCCTACGCCGTCTGCAACACCGAGTCGATGGGGGGAGGTCTACAATGACGGGATCGAGGTCGTCTTCATCCTCGGTGCCGCCATCGTCCGCCGTTCGATCCACGCCGCCCCGAGTTCCTTCGGCTTCCCCGACTCTTCCCGAGCTTCGATGTGAGCACCACAGTGTTTTCCCCATCTCCCTGCTAACGATTGTGCCTCGTAGCGAATAGCCACTGTAACCATGCTCCGACCGCCGCTCGGCTTCACTGCCGCCGCCGTCACCAGCCCTAAGTGCTTATGCTTCTTGCACCTTCGGACACGGCGCATCGGGCTGTCCTATAGGACCAAACGCCCGGGGCAAATGGCCACTAGAGCGACAATCCCGCGCTCGTCGTTCCCGCGTCTGGAACCTGCTCCCGTAGCTCCTGCCGCCCTTGGCCACTCCACCTGCGCCCTCACCTGCACCCGGCCGCGCTCCCACATGTGCTCGCCGTGCCCGTAACCGTGCTCCCCCGCGCCTCTGGCAGACCCAGGCCGTGCCCTGGCGCGCGCGCTTCCGCCTGGGCCGTGCCCCCTGCTTCTGCCGTTGCTGCGTTACTGCTTGCCGCTGCTGCTACTCTTAGCTGCTTGTTGTAGCTGCTGCTCAAGTACTACTGTTGCTCGCGTACTGCTGCTGCCGCTAGGAGCCACCGCTGCTCGTCGGCGCCACTGGTCGCCGGCGCCATTGCTCACCGTGCATCGCTGCCGGCCGCCGCCCGCCGCTGCTACCGCTGGCCATGGCCTTAGCCATGGCCGAGCAGCTGTGGGTGTGTGTAGCGTGTGTGTGTATGCTGTGTGTGTGCGTGCAGTGTGTGTGTGTTGAGTGTGGCCGCGCCTTCCTCCAGTCGCGCCCACCTCCGGCCTCGCCCGCTTCGGCCGGCCTCGCCACGCCGCCGCTGCCACTCCTTGCTGCACTCGGCTGGTGCTCCTCTGCTACAGTAACGCTCAGTTACTGTAGCAGTAGCTGGCTTGGCTGCTATTACGCTGGCTGACCCTTTGTACAGCCCCTAAACGACATCTAAACAAATGTTAACCTGAGTAAAACTTATGTGGGCAGGTAGTACACTTGTCAAGCTTCAAAACATTCCATTGGACCAAATCCGAAAGGTCTAAGGATTAACTCCTATGAAAATGACAAATGTCTATGTTCTGTTAACTGGAAGAAATGAAAAAACAAATCCTGGAATTGACATCTAGTAGCACTTTTCAAACAAAGATTTGAGCAAGCAAATTAGCACTAATGTAGATGGACCTGAGACTGTCATGTAGATCACAGAAAGATGATAAAAATTGGTAAAGGGTACTAAGCCATAGGTTGGACAAAACTACAGTTATAGCCTTCGGAAAACAGCTTAGTGGTGTTAAAACTGAGCGATTCTCAGACTTAGCCAATTTTCAGGAAATTCCAAATAACTGTTTAAAACTTTGAAAACTCGTAGAAAATTTAACCGTAGGTTAGATCAAAAAACTTTATACATGAAAGTTGCTCAGAACGATGAGACGAATCCGAATATGCCCTCCTCATACCTGTCACATGCCTCTAACTACCTGAACATGGAATCTTCCCCTCCGATTCAGAATACCTAGATCGAGCTAAACGCCGGGAAAATATCCCAGATATTTTTCTGGCTTCATCTGCGATGTGTAGCACTGCGTTAGGTCACCCCTAACACCGCTTATTGCCATGTCATGCTTTGTTATTGCTTTCATTGCCGTGTATTTGTCTGTTTCCTCCCCCTCTTCTCTCTCATTAGACCCCGACATTGACGTAGTCCCCGAGGCAGACACAGCTTCGGAGTACGACTACGCCCCTGGCAACCAGACCTTTACTGCCGAGCTTCCAGGCAAGCACCCCCCTTTTGAGCATTTTGATATCGCCTATTATTCTCTCTCTTATGCTTGCATTATAAGTTGTCAACATGGCACCCGCAGGGTATGGGTATGGGTAATGTGTGCCCAAACCCGCACCCGTCTCAATATTTTTTTGCCCAAACCCGTACCCGTACCCGCACCCTGGGTTTCAAATTGTTCCCATACCCGTACCCGGCCGGGTATGGGTAATACCCGCGGGTAAAAATACCCATCTCGGTATTTGTATGTTAGCATGTTCAATGTTGACAAAACAATCATCAAGAAATTCAAATAGTCCATTCATACATCATACAGATTCAAAAAAAAGTGTTAAATGTGGAGTGCAAAATTCTTCACCAAATTGGACGCTTCTCATGCTTCGCCCTTTTCATTGGTGGAGCACATCGTTCCTCATAGGAGTAGCCGGACGTTTCGTAGGGCAGCCGCAGCCACGACCATTCTCCTTGTAGTCACCGCAACACCTAAGCATTTTACCTTTTGAAGGTGGCTGGAGACGCAAGGAATGGAGACGACAACAAATCTACTTCACAAGTTGTACTTAGGGTCTGGTAGCTTAGTTTTTTTATCAATCTAGTCAATGAAACATGGGACCTACTTGACATGGTGTAGTAGTATGCGGGTTTGCGGGTTCGCGGGTATGGGTATTGCCTTCCCGTACCCGTACCTGCCTTACCCGATGGGTAAGTTTTTCCCATTTAGAAACCCATGGGTATTTTTATTTTCCATACCCTTACCCTAATAGGGTTTTTACCCGCCGGGTTTGCGGGTAGCGGGTACCCATTGCCATGTTGAATAAGTTGCTGCTGTTACTGTTACCCTATCTCTGCTGCAGAGACTGTTTACTGTAACCTGCTATCGTTACCTACCTGTTTATCCTAAGCTGCTTAGTATAGGCTAGTTAGAGACCCATCAGAGACCCCATGTTGACCCAACTGCCCCGCTGGATTATCAAAAGACCCGATCAACGGGATTGAAGACCAAGCCCCGGCACCGCACAACACTCCCCTTAGTTGTACGACACCGCTGCGTTACTATCGAGTGCCGAGGGTGATACCTCGTTAGCACTTCTGATGCTACTCTGTGGAGTAGTTACCCGGTCGTGGTCATCAAGGGTGATTCCTCCTTTTCCACTTTCGATAACGGCGCTGTCGTGCAACACCTCAAGTGTGAACCTCGAGGGTGATTTCCTCTTACGTTCACCTCAATGTTTACATCAGGTGGGAATCCAACGAGGGTGATGCCTCAGGTTCCTTCTTGATGTGGTAGCCACACGGATTGCCTTTACATTACTTATGTTACTAATTAAAGTGGATAAAGACGGGTCGGCCCTGAGGGGTACCGCGTGAGCATGTGATGCGAGTGATGTGGAGTTGTGTTGACCTGGAAGGTGCCCGCAAGATAATTACGTGGTGTAGCCGGGCATTCTTAGCTCTCTCCACAAGTCCACAAGACGGGGCAACGGGGTGACATCGATCGTGAGTCTCTACTCGTTACCGCGTGCTTGTAATCCACTACGATTTGGATATTTGATCTGAGGGGCCTCTGGCCTGATAGCACTAACCATCACGTGGGCATAGTATGGGCGTTATGCGTCATATGCATTAGCCAAAGCTCAATAGACGTCATCTACTGAGCGGCACGCACTGGGTTGGGCTGCGTAAGCACCTGCCTTTTTCAAGGAGGTAGCTAGGTCTGCTCACCGACCGCCCACACAACGTGCAGGAGTTCCCGGGGCGATGGCCCAAGACCCCTAGGGGCATAGGTTTAGACCGGCGTGCTGACCTCTCTATTATGCCTAAGTCGGGTTGCGGCGTATTGTTTGGCCGAGGCTGGGCATGACCCAGTAAAGTGTGTCTGGCCGGAGTTAATCGAGCGTGGTGGGTAAGTTGGTGCACCCCTGCGGGGAAGAAAACATCTATCGATAGCTTGTCCTACGGTAATAGACACTTGGAGTTGTATCCCGATCAATACAACTAGAACTGGATACTTGAGATGAGAAATGGGTAGTATGGCTCTGGGATTGCTTTCTCGTAGGGAGTCGAGGAAGAATTTCTGGGCGAGGTTTATGACACTACTACTACTTTACTTTATGCTACTCTTATCTCTTCTGTTGCTGCAAAATGCTTGAAGCTGCTTGAAGATGCTTGTCTTCGGTAGGACTAGGCTCTCACCTCTATTCTGGCATTTCTGCAGCCCAGTCCACATATACAACCTTCCTTTGATAATGTTGCATATGTAGCGTAGATCTGTGTTTGCTGAGTACTTTGGATGAGTACTCACGTTTGCTTTGCTTTGCCCTCCCCCCATATCCGTTTGATGCAACCTGATGACGGAGCCCCTGAGACCACTGCCACCGCCGACGAGTACTACTACCCCGAGGTTCCTACTACCATGTGACAGACGCCGATGACCAGGAGTAGTTAGGAGGCTCCCAGGCAGGAGGCCTTGCCTTTTCGATCGACGTTGATTTTGTGCTAGCCTTCTTAAGGGAAACTTGTTTAACTCATGTCTGTACTCAGATATTGTTGCTTCCGCTGACTCATTTGTATTTGTGCTTGTGTATTCGAGCCCTCAAGGCCCCTGGCTTGTAATATAAAGCTTGTATTATTTTAATTTGTGTCTAGAGTTGTGTTGTGATATCTTCCAGTGAGTCCCTGATCTTGATTGTACATATTTGCGTGTATGATTAGTGTATGATTGAATTGGGGGCGTCACATTGAGCCATGGACATAGCACTATAGGTGGAATAGAATGGTGGTTGTGGAGACGACAAAAAGGAGAAGATAGTCTCACATCAACTAGGCGTATCAACGGGCTATGTAGATGCCCATCAATAGATATCAATGTGAGTGAGTAGGGATTGCCATGCAACGGATGCACTAGAGCTATAAGCGTATGAAAGCTCAAAAAGAAACTAAGTGGAAAGTCGCCACAAATACGATGTCAACTACATGATTATGCAAAGCAATATGACAATGATGGAGCGTGTCATAATGATCAGAATGGTGGAAAGTTGCATGACAATATATCTCAGAATGGCTATGGAAATGCCATAATAGGTAGGTATGGTGGCTGTTTTGAGGAAGGTATATGGTGGGCGTATGGTACCGGCGAAAGTTGCGTGGCACTAGAGAGGCTAGCAATGGTGGAAGGGTGAGAGTGCGTATAATCCATGGACTCAACATTAGTCATAAAGAACTCACATACTTATTGCAAAAATCTACAAGTCATCAAAGCCAAGCATTACGCGCATGCTCCTAGGGGGAGGGTTGGTAGGAGTTAACCATCGTGCGATCCCGACCTCCACACAAAGGATGACAATCAATAAATAAATCATGCTCCGACTTCATCACATAACGGTTCACCATACGTGCATGCTACGGGAATCACAAACTCAAATTCACAACTACACCACTAGCATGACTCTAATATCACCATTTTCATATCTCAAAGCAATTATAAAGAATCAAACTTCTCATAGTATTCAATGCACTTTATATGAAAGTTTTTATTATATCCCTCTTGGATGCCTATCATATTAGTACTAAATTCATTACCAAAGCAAATTACCATGTTGTTTAAGACTCTCAAAATAATATAAGTGAAGTGATGAGGACATCAATACCATTGTTACACCCACAGCCCCTACTGCTACATATACTGGACCAATTACTAGAGCTCGCGCACGCCAATTAAATTATCAGGTACTTTCGTTTCTTGGTAATGATTCTAATGTTCATGAGAATATGATGCTGCCTAAATTGGATACGTTTGTTTTGCTTACAAATGAAGGGCCTAGCTTGGAGAAGGATGGACATTGGAGCAAGAGCAAGCATGGAGATGATGCCATGCGCAAGGGGAACCAGAACGGAGTTACAAGTGATGATTTCAGGACTTTGAAGCCACCATAAGAGTGCATGAAGCCTTGGACGAAATATACAAGATGCCACTTCATAAATTTCGTCCAGAGGCTATTATAGGTGCTGCGTCACCTTATTATTGGGCCAGGCCCATGTAATTTCGAAATACATAAGTATAGGCTATTTTTAGAGTCCGTATGTGTGGGGAAACAAGAGATAGGGTTGATTTCGGACCCCTCCACCAAGGGCCACGAAATTCCCCCCCTCTTCCTCCATATATACAGCCCTTAGGGCGCCGTTTAGACTTTGGGTTTTGTTTAGATTAAAAGTTCGCCATAGCTGCAACTTCGCGTACTTTGTTTGTGTTCAACGACCAGACAAAGGCGTCACAGAACCCCACCGTGATCAATAAAGCTTTCATCTTATATTCGCAATATCCAGATTGCAATGTCAGTTTCTTGCTTGTTCTTAGTTTGCTCGCAGGAAACAGACCCTCGTGGTCAGGTTGATCGTGCTCCGGCGTGGTCAATAACCTCTCGGAGTTGGTTTAGCGATTGCTAAGGCACGACGTCCTCGCACGATCGTAGTCGGATCGTCAAAGTCGACTTCCACCAAAGCGATATCCATCATCTCATCGAAAGACGGGACACCTTTGCCTCTATCAAGTGGTATCAGATTTCCAGGTTGCTCGGTGAGATTTTACAGTTTTTCATAGATTAGATCGAGTCTGTTCTTCATACCTACAGTCCACGAAACAGCCACAAAAAAAAATTAGGGTTAGTTCATCATATCCGAACCAATCTGAGCCTTTGCATAATCTTTTTAGGGTTTTTGCTTTGTTGAATTTGCGGTTGCATCGTCGTGTCAAGTTGCTGGTCTTAGAGTCTAGTCTTTTAGAGTTTCGAGTTCTGGTCATAAGTTGTCACGCCGCCGCCGCACCATCATCATCGCCCCTGCCATATACTACCACCGCTCCGAATCCGTATCCATATACCACCACCAATCCGTGTCCATATACCACCACCGATCCATATCCATATAGTACCACCGCTACCACCACCGCTGCCATATACCACCACCATATATCCACCACCAATCCGAGTTCCTTGCTTATTAGGTTTGTTTTCGGGATCCATCTAGTTTCCGATTCGTGTTTCCTTGCCGGAGTAGGTTTCGAAAAAAAAAAGAGTCCGGAAACCACGCTCCGTTTAGGCCCAAAATTTTTCGAAAATGCATTTTTCGAAAAAATTTCTGGCTATCCTATTTTTAGGTGTTTCTGAGTGTTTTGAGACAGGTGCCATTATAGGAAGTTTTTTTGACCCGTTTCCAGTTTTTGGGTCCGGGCAGTCGAAAAAACGAAAAAAAAAATTGGTCGAAAAAATTTCGTGCCCATCCTGTCAGTTTGATCTAGGAAGAGTTTTGAGACACTCGCCATTATAGTGATTTTTCGCAAAAAAAAAAGCAGCGCAAAAAAAAGAGCGCAAAAAAAAGAGCGAAAAAAAATCCAGAGTGTGCTTTTCCCTTGTTTACGTGCAGCGCCGTGATTTTGTTAGTGTTCTAGGCTCGCGTCTCTAGCACGGTCTAGCCTAGGACCAGCACAGTACCGTCGTTGAGCGTTTATTCAACTTTGCATCTCTGAATTGATTATTGCTTACCCCTTTTGCTACCATATTATAAGCCTTCCCAGCTCCACATACATCTACGTCGTGCGTTGGACTCTCCCTGGTAATCGCTCTATCCAAGCTTTGAGAGTTTTGACTACAACGGTTGCCGATCACCGCCTGCTGCTGGGTAAGAACTGGTAAGAATTTGAGATTTGCTTGACGGGTTTGTGATACACCACCACCACTTCTTAGTACTCTGTAGGATCATATTCTTCTGTGTTTCTATTTGCTGCTGACCATGGTAGGATCACAAGCCGATGAGACTGATTGGGAGAACCTGACGAACAAACAGCTACATGATAAATTTCAGCAAATGATGAGTGGACAGGTGCAAGATGTGCTAAACAGATTTGACGAGGCCATGGAGAAGATAGATGGCATTGAGAAGACGTTTGAAACAAAGCTTGATAGCAAGTTTGATGAATTGCTCGCGCGTTTTCCACAACCACCGCCGGCTGCACCTATCGCACCTCTGCAACGACAACAACAACGCCCCCTTCCGAATCAGTATGGACGAGCTCAGCGTGTTCCTATTGAGCTAGGACAAAATTCTGGTGCCGCTGCTACTGCTGTTGGTGCTTCTTTGGCTCCTGCTACTATTGCTGCTGGTACCGAGGAGGATGATTATGTGGGAGATTACGAGGATGAGGTTGATCAACATCAGAACTACGTGCAACCACCAGCACCACAACCACCAGGTCGTCCACATGCAAATAATGGCAATGTTAGGGCTCCCCCTCAGGTACGAGATCATGACCATCTCCCTAAACTGAAATTGAATATTCCACCATTTGAGGGTAGATATGTTCCTGATATATATCTTACTTGGGAGTTAGAAACTGAACAACGATTTACATGTTTACAATATCCTGAGGAGAGACGTGTTCCTGCTGCTGTTTGTGCTTTCACTAGCTTTGCATGTGTTTGGTGGTCTGAACATTGCAGATTATATCCTGTTCCAGCTACTTGGGCTGCTTTGAAAACTGCTATGCGGGTTCCACCATATTATCAACGTGAATTACTTCAAAAATTGCAGCGCTTAAGACAAGGAAAAAATTCTGTAGAAGAATATTATCAGGAATTACAAACTGGCTTGATTAGATGTGGTATTGTTGAGGAGAATGAAGCTATGCTTGCACGTTTTCTGGGTGGATTAAATAGAGATATTCAAACCATTCTAGACTATAAGGATTATAATAATATCACTCGTTTATTCCATCTTGCTTGTAAAGCTGAACGTGAAGTGCAGGATCGACAGGCATTGGCGCGCACTAACTTTTCTGCAGGTCGACCTTCATCATGGACACCACGTGCATCATCTACTTCCACTGCACCATCACCTCCTTCAGGTGCCACCTCCAACCGTGATACAAGAAAGCAGGCTCAACCACCACTATCTGCCAAGAGCACACCTGCCGGGCCTGCAAAGAGCTCTTCTTCTTCCATGGCGTCAACAGGGCACACAAGTGATATTATTTGTCGTCGTTGTAAGGGAAGAGGACATTTTGCGAGAGAATGCAAATCTCAGCGTGTGATGATTGCTACTGAGGATGGTGGATATGAGTCCGCTAGTGACTATGATGAGGAGACTTTGGCTCTTATTACACGTGAAGAACATGGTGGAGATGATTCTGATCATGAGACGCAATACGTGGCTCCTGAAGACGCTGACAGGTATGAATGTTTAGTTGCTCAACGTGTTTTGAGTGTGCAGGTCACACAAGCTGAGCAAAATCAGAGGCACAATTTGTTCCATACCAAGGGAGTTGTGAAGGAACGTTCTGTGCGCGTCATCATAGACGGAGGTAGTTGCAACAACTTGGCTAGCATGGAGATGGTGGAGAAGCTATCTCTCACGACAAGACCACATCCACATCCTTACTACATCCAATGGTTCAACAACAGCGGCAAGGTTAAGGTAACACGTACTGTTCGTGTACATTTTAGTATCTCTACATATGCTGATTATGTTGATTGTGATGTGGTACCTATGCAAGCATGTTCCTTATTACTTGGTAGACCATGGCAATTTGATAAAAATTCTATTCACCATGGTAGAAACAATCAGTATACTCTTGTTCATAAGGATAAAAATATTACTTTGCTTCCTATGACTCCTGATTCCATTTTGAAAGATGATATTAATAGAGCTAATAAAGCAAAACAGGAGAAAACTAAGAGTGAAAATCAGATTGTGGCAAAAGAATTTGAGCAACAAATGCAGCCTAATAATAATAAACAATCTAGTGTTGCTTCTGAAATTAAATTGAAAAGTGCATGTTTACTTGCCACCAAATCTGATATTGATGATCTAGATTTTAGCAAATCTGTTTGCTATGCTTTTGTGTGCAAAGAGGCATTATTTTCATTCGAGGACGTGCCTTCCTCTTTGCCTCCTGCTATCACTAACATTTTGCAGGAGTTCGCTGACGTCTTTCCACAAGACGTGCCACCGGGATTATCGCCTATTCGAGGGATTGAGCATCAGATTGACTTAATTCCCGGTGCTTCACTGCCAAACCGTGCACCATACCGTACCAATCCAGAGGAGACGAAGGAGATTATGCGTCAAGTACAAGAGCTTCTCGACAAAGGTTATATACGCGAATCCCTTAGTCCTTGTGCTGTTCCTATTATTCTAGTGCCGAAAAAGGATGGTACATCACGTATGTGCGTTGATTGTAGAGGCATTAATAATATTACTATTCGTTATCGTCATCCTATTCCTAGGCTAGATGATATGCTTGATGAATTGAGTGGCTCTACAATATTCTCCAAAGTTGATTTGCGTAGTGGATACCATCAAATTCGTATGAAATTGGGAGATGAATGGAAAACATCATTTAAAACTAAGTTTGGATTATATGAGTGGTTAGTCATGCCTTTTGGGTTAACTAATGCACCTAGTACTTTCATGAGGTTAATGAACGAAGTTTTACGTGCTTTCATTGGATGATTTGTGGTAGTTTACTTTGATGACATATTGATTTATAGCAAATCTTTGGAGGAACATTTGGAACATTTACGTGCTGTTTTTATTGCTCTACGTGATGCACGTTTGTTTGGTAACCTTGGAAAGTGCACCTTTTGCACCGACCGAGTATCTTTTCTTGGCTATGTTGTTACTCCACAGGGAATTGAAGTTGATAAAGCCAAGATTGAAGCTATTGAGAGTTGGCCGCAGCCCAAAACGGTCACACAAGTGAGGAGTTTCCTTGGCCTCGCTGGATTCTATAGGCGTTTTGTGAGAGATTTCAGCACCATTGCTGCACCTCTCAATGAGCTTACAAAGAAAGATGTGCCTTTTCTGTGGGGTACCGCACAGGAAGAAGCCTTCACGGTATTGAAAGATAAGTTGACACATGCTCCTTTACTCCAACTTCCTGATTTTAATAAGACTTTTGAGCTTGAATGTGATGCTAGTGGAATTGGATTAGGAGGTGTGTTATTACAAGATGGCAAACCTGTTGCATACTTTTCTGAAAAATTGAGTGGGCCTAGTCTGAATTATTCTACTTATGATAAAGAATTATATGCTCTTGTTCGGACTTTAGAAACATGGCAACATTATTTATGGCCCAAAGAATTTGTTATACATTCTGATCATGAATCTTTGAAACATATTAAAAGTCAAGCTAAACTGAATCGTAGACATGCTAAATGGGTTGAATTCATTGAGACTTTCCCTTCTGTCATTAAACACAAGAAGGGAAAAGAAAATGTTATTGCTGATGCATTGTCTCGTCGCTATACTATGCTTTCACAACTTGACTTCAAAATATTTGGTTTGGAGACCATCAAAGATCAATATGTGCATGATGCTGATTTTAAAGATGTAATGCAGAATTGTCAAGAAGGAAGAATGTGGAACAAGTTTGTCGTTAACGATGGATTTGTGTTTCGTGCTAACAAGCTATGCATTCCAGCTAGCTCCGTTCGTCTTTTGTTGTTGCAGGAGGCGCATGGAGGAGGATTAATGGGACACTTTGGCGTGAAGAAGACGGAGGACGTACTTGCTACACATTTCTTTTGGCCAAAGATGAGACGGGATGTTGAGCGTTTTATTGCTCGCTGCACTACATGTCAAAAAGCTAAGTCCCGACTCAATCCTCATGGTTTATATATGCCTTTGCCTGTACCTAGTGTTCCTTGGGAGGATATATCTATGGACTTTGTTTTAGGTTTACCTCGAACAAAGAAGGGGAGGGATAGCATATTTGTTGTCGTGGATAGATTCTCGAAAATGGCACACTTTATACCATGTCATAAAAGCGATGATGCTGTTAATGTTGCTGATTTGTTCTTTCGTGAAATTATTCGCTTGCATGGTGTGCCAAATACTATAGTTTCAGATCGTGATACTAAATTTCTTAGCCACTTTTGGAGATGTTTATGGGCTAAGTTGGGGACTAAACTGCTTTTTAGTACTACTTGTCACCCCCAAATTGATGGACAAACTGAAGTAGTCAATAGAACATTGTCTACTATGCTTAGGGCTGTTTTGAAGACTAATAAGAAAATGTGGGAGGAATGCTTGCCTCATATTGAATTTGCTTATAATCGTTCATTGCATTCTACTACTAAGATGTGCCCTTTTGAAGTTGTGTATGGTTTCCTACCTCGTGCACCTATTGATTTGTTGCCTCTTCCATCTTCGGAGAAGGTTAATTTTGATGCTAAAGAACGTGCTGAATTGATTTTAAAAATGCATGAGTTAACTAAGGAAAACATTGAGCGTATGAATGCTAAATATAAACTTGCTGGAGATAAGGGTAGAAAACATGTTGTGTTTGCACCTGGAGATCTTGTTTGGTTACATTTGCGTAAGGATAGATTTCCTGATTTGCGCAAATCAAAGCTAATGCCACGTGCTGCTGGTCCCTTTAAGGTGTTGGAGAAAGTAAATGATAATGCATATAAACTTGAGCTGCCTGCAGATTTTGGGGTTAGTCCCACTTTTAACATTGCAGATTTGAAGCCTTATTTGGGTGAGGAAGATGAGCTTTCGTCGAGGACGACTTCATTTCAAGAAGGGGAGGATGATGAGGACATCAATACCATTGTTACACCCACAGCCCCTACTGCTACATATACTGGACCAATTACTAGAGCTCGCGCACGCCAATTAAATTATCAGGTACTTTCGTTTCTTGGTAATGATTCTAATGTTCATGAGAATATGATGCTGCCTAAATTGGATACATTTGTTTTGCTTACAAATGAAGGGCCTAGCTTGGAGAAGGATGGACATTGGAGCAAGAGCAAGCATGGAGATGATGCCATGCGCAAGGGGAACCAGAACGGAGTTACAAGTGATGATTTCAGGACTTTGAAGCCACCATAAGAGTGCATGAAGCCTTGGACGAAATATACAAGATGCCACTTCATAAATTTCGTCCAGAGGCTATTATAGGTGCTGCGTCACCTTATTATTGGGCCAGGCCCATGTAATTTCGAAATACATAAGTATAGGCTATTTTTAGAGTCCGTATGTGTGGGGAAACAAGAGATAGGGTTGATTTCGGACCCCTCCACCAAGGGCCACGAAATTCCCCCTCTCTTCCTCCATATATACAGCCCTTAGGGCGCCGTTTAGACTTTGGGTTTTGTTTAGATTAAAAGTTCGCCATAGCTGCAACTTCGCGTACTTCGTTTGTGTTCAACGACCAGACAAAGGCGTCACAGAACCCCACCGTGATCAATAAAGCTTTCATCTTATATTCGCAATATCCAGATTGCAATCTCAGTTTCTTGCTTGTTCTTCGTTTGCTCGCAGGAAACAGACCCTCGTGGTCAGGTTGATCGTGCTCCGGCGTGGTCAATAACCTCTCGGAGTTGGTTTAGCGATTGCTAAGGCGCGACGTCCTCGCACGATCGTAGTCGGATCGTCAAAGTCGACTTCCACCAAAGTGATATCCATCATCTCATCGAAAGACGGGACACCTTTGCCTCTATCATGAAGCATGAGAGTTCATCTATTTCTTCAAAATGAAACCACCACCGTGCTCTAAAAAGATATAAGTGAAGCACTAGAGCAAACGACAAACTACTCCAAAAGATATAAGTGAAGATCAATGAGTAGTTGAATAATTATGTAAGTATGTGAAGACTCTCTAACATTTAGGAATTTCAGATCTTGGTATTTTATTCAAACAACAAGCAAAACAAAAGAAAATAAAACGACGCTCCAACCAAAACCCATAAAAATATAGCTCCAAATAAAGTTACCAATGAACGAAGACGAAAGAGGGGATGCCATCTGGGGAATCCCCAAGCTTAGGCTCTTGGTTGTCCTTGAATATTACACTGGGGTGCCTTGGGCATCTCCAAGCTTAGGATCTTGCTACTCCTTATTCCATAGTCCATCGAATCCTTACCCAAAACTTCACAACACAAAACTCAACAAAAAACTCGTAAGCTTCGTTAGTATAAGAAAATAAAATCACCACTTTGGTACTATTGTGAACTCATTCTAAATTCATATTGGTGTAATATCTACTGTACTGCAACTTCTCTATGGTTCATACCCTCCGATACTACTCATAGATTCATCAAAATAAGCAAACAACACATAAAAAACAGAATCTGTCAAAAGCAGAATAGTCTGTAGTAATCTGTAACAATCGAATATTTCTGTAATTCCAAAAATTCTGAAATAAATTGGCGGACATGAGGAACTTGTCTATTAATCTTCTGCAAAAATAATCAACTTAAAATCACTCTTCTGTAAAAAATGATAGCTAATCTCGTGAGCGCAAAGTTTCTGTTTTTTACAGCAAGATCGCATTAACTTTCACCCAAGTCTTCCCAAAGGTTCTACTTGGCACTTTATTTAAACAAAAGCTATAAAACATGATTACCACAGTAGCTTAATCGTGTGAACACACAAAAACAGTAGGGGTAAATATTGGGTTGTCTCCCAACAAGAGCTTTTCTTTAATGCCTTTTTAGCTAGGCATGATGGTGACAATGATGCTCACATAAATGATAAGAATTGAAATATAACAGGAGCATCATGAAGCATATGACTAGCACATTTAAGCCTAACCCACTTCCTATGCCTTGAGATTTTGTGAGCAAACAACTTATGGGAACAAGAATCAACTAGCATAGGAAAGCAAAACAAGCATATCTTCAAGATTTTCAACACATAGAGAGGAAACTTGATATTATTGCAATTCCTACAAGTATATATTCCTCCCTCATAATAATTCAGTAGCATCACGAATGAATTCAACAATATAACCATCACATAAATCATTCTTTTCATGATCCCCAAGCATATAAATTTTATTACTCTCCACATAAGCAAAATTCTCCCCATTCGGAATAGTGGGAGTATCATAAGAAACTTGAATACTATAAATTGTTTCCACATTAAAAGAGTAATGTTCAGAAAAAGGGTAATTGTAATCATGATAAGTTTTATAAATATAATCATCACTACTTTTTATAGCATAAGTATCATCCCAATAATCATCATAAGTAGCAACTTCGTTCTCATCATAATCAATTGAAACCTCTTCCAAGATAGTGGAATAATTACTAAATAAAATCATGACCTCTCCAAATCCACTTTCATAATTATCACAATAAGATTCAACACCCTCCAAAATAGTGGTACCATTACTTCCTAAAGTTGACACTCTTCCAAACCCACTTTCATCGATATAATCATCATAAGTAGGAGGCATGCTATCATCATAATAAATTTGCATATCAAAACTTGGGAGACTGAAAATATCATCTTCATTAAACATAGCATCCCCAAGCTTGGGACAAACATTAATTGCTTCAAATACATTCTCAAACATGTCATTCTTATCAAACATAGCATCCCCAAGCTTGATCCTTTGCATATCATAAGCATAATCACTCTCATCATTAATAGTATGGATAGCACCAATAGTATAGCAATTATCACCATCACAATGCGTAATAGGAGCAACAGCATTTGGGAGGGATACCTTTTTACCTTTGCTTCTCCGTCTTTTCTTTTTCTTCTTCACATCATGTGTGGGTTTAATCCTCTTTCTGGAGCTCCTTATTAATGAGATTGGTTGAACAGAAAGCTCCTCCTCGTTACCTGATTCATCATAAGAAAGAATAGGAGGATATTGGGAAATCTCTCCCCTTTCATTAGTATTCTCTTCATCTTCTATTTGTTTTCTTGTCTTTATGTAATTGGCAATATAAGGATTTCAATGCAGTTCACCGCACAATACATATAAATTTCCTCTAGATCAAAATCAAGAACTTTATCAAGGACAAATTCTGGAAGATCCTTAGTTATACATTTCATTCCTTCATAACTCACAAGCAAGCTAAGTTCATTATGATGCACAAGAGAAATCAAGTCATCACAATTTTTGGACACAATTTGATCATGAAACAATTTGCATTGGGGATTTAATTGATCATGTTCATTTCAAAGTTCACAAGGATGACAAAGAAAATTTTAAAATTTCAGCACAAACATCTAGCCTCTCTTGCAACCATTTAGTTTCTAAATACTTATGCCTCTTGCAAAATCTATCTTCCCTATTTGGTGTGTACTTGCAAACTCTATGCACTCCACAAAAGTTGACATGCTTATAAGAAACATTTTCATCATGACTAGTGCAATCATCATTAGTACTATGGATATTCAAAGAGTTCATACTAACAACATAGCAATCATGCTCATCATTAAAAGATTTAGTGCCAAACATTTTAATGCATTATTCTTCTAGCACTTGGGCACAATTTTCCTTTCCACCATTTTCACGAAAGATATTAAAAAGATGAAGCATATGAGGCACCCTCAATTCCATTTTTTAGTTTTATTTTATAAACTAAACTAGTGATAAAACAAGAAACAAAAAGATTCGATTGCAAGATCTTAAGATGTACCTTCAAGCAGTAACCTCCCTGGCAACGACACCAGAAAAGATCTTGATGTCTACTATGCAACCTTCTTCTTGTAGACGTTGTTGGGCCTCCAAGTGCAGAGGTTTGTAGGACAGTAGCGGCCATGTGCGAAGATGCACTGGTGTCCATGAACCAGTCGCCGCCACCGGAATAAGAGCCGGATGTGGCTGGTGTTGAAAAGCAGCGAGTAGGGCCGGATCGTAGGAGACCGGCACGATGGGATAGCCCGAGTAGCCATGTCGCCCGACGCTAGGGTTTGGCCCTCCATAGCCAACCGGAGCGGCGGGGGTAGAAGGATGGCGGGGCGACCGATGATGTCTACTATGCAACCTTCTTCTTGTAGACATGGTTGGGCCTCCAAGTGCAGAGGTTTGTAGGACAGTAGCAAATTTCCCTCAAGTGGATGACCTAAGGTTTATCAATCCATGGGAGGCGTAGGATGAATATGGTCTCTCTCAAACAACCCTGGAACCAAATAACAAAGAGTCTCTTGTGTCTCCAACACACCCAATACAATGGTAAATTGTATAGGTGCACTAGTTCGGCGAAGAGATGATGATACAAGTGCAATATGGATGGTAGATATAGGTTTTTGTAATCTGAAAATATAAAAACAGCAAGGTAGCAAGTGATAAAAGTGAGCGTAAATGATATTGCAATGCTTCGAAACAAGGCCTAGGGTTCATACTTTCACTAGTGCAAGTTCTCTCAACAATAATAGCATAATTAGATCATATAACTATCCCTCAACATGCAACAAAGAGTCACTCCAAAGTCATTAATAGTGGAGAACAAACCAAGAGATTATTGTAGGGTACGAAACCACCTCAAAGTTATTCTTTCTGATCAATCTATTGGGCTAGCCCTAGAGTTCATAGTAAAATAACACCTTAAGACACACATCAACCAAAACCCTAATGTCACCTAGATACTCCAATGTCACCACAAGTATCCGTGGGTATGATTATACGATATGCATCACACAATCTCAGATTCATCTATTCAATCAATACAAAGAACTTCAAAGAGTGCCCGAAAGTTTCTACCGGAGAGTCAAGACGAAAACGTGTGCCAACCGCTATGCATAAGTTCACAAGGTCACTGAACCCACAAGCTGATCACCAAAACATACATCAAGTAGATCACGTGATATCCCATTGTCACCACAGATAAGCACATGCAAGACATACATCAAGTGTTCTCAAATCCTTAAAGACTCAATCCAATAAGATAACTTCAAAGGGAAAACTCAATCCATTACAAGAGAGTAGAGGGGGAAACATCATAAGATCCAACTATAATAGCAAAGCTCGCGGTACATCAAGATCATGCCAAATCAAGAACACGAGAGAGAGAGAGAGAGAGAGAGAGAGAGAGAGAGAGAGAGAGAGAGAGAGAGAGATCAAACACATAGCTACTGGTACATACCCTCAGCCCTGAGGGTGAACTACTCCCTCCTCGTCATGGAGAGTGCCGGGATGACGAAGAGGGCCACCAGTGATGGATCCCCCCTCCGGCAGGGTGCCGGAACGGGCGCCCGAGAGGTTTTTAGTGGCTACAGAGGCTTGCGGCGGCGAAACTCCCGATCCAGCTTATGTATCGGGGGTTTCTGTATTTATAGGAGGGTTTGGCGTCGAGAACAAGTCAGGAGGACCTACGGGGTGTCCACGAGGCACAGGGGCGCGCCTTCCATCCTCGTGGGCCCCACGGGACTCCTCTCCGATAACTTTTTGTTCCAGTATTCTTTATATTTTCTAGAAAAAATCTCCATTGATTTTCAGCGCATTCCGAGAAGTTTTATTTCTGCACAAAAAACAACACCACGACAGTTCTGTTGAAAACAACATTAGTCCTGGTTAGTTCTAACCAAATCATACCAAAAGCATGTAGAAATATTATAAACATGGCATGAATACATCAAAAATTATAGATACGTTGGAGACGTATCAACCGGTGGGCTCGGCTGCTGCCCGGTGAAGAAGGCATGATGGCTGGATGGCCCGGGCCCAAGGAGACTAGGGAGGCGAGGCATGGGCATGGTGTAGGCGTGCACGAAACCGGTCCAGGGGTTGTTGCCGCCACCCCATGGCGACGTCGGCTGTTGCGGCCCGGCGCGCTGCGGCAGCTGCTGCCCTTGCGCGCGTTGTTGGCCGTTGCCACGGCCGTGGCACCGCTGTCGCTGCTTGTAGGACCTTGAAGTATGTCTAGAGGGGGGGGGGTGATTAGACTACTTGACCAATTAAAAACTTAACCTTTTCCCAATTTTAGAGTTTGGCAGATTTTAGCTATCTTAGGACAAGTCAAGCAATCATCACACAAATCAAGCAAGCATGCAAAGAGTATATAGGTAGCGGAAATTAAAGCATGCAACTTGCAAGAAAGTAAAGGGAAGGGTTTGGAGGATTCAAACGCAATTGGAGACACGGATGTTTTTGGCGTGGTTCCGATAGGTGGTGCTATCGTACATCCACATTGATGGAGACTTCAACCCACGAAGGGTAACGGTTGCGCGAGTCCACGGAGGGCTCCACCCATGAAGGGTCCATGAAGAAGCAACCTTGTCTATCCCACCATGACCGTCGCCCACGAAGGACTTGCCTCACTAGCGGTAGATCTTCATGAAGTAGGCGATCTCCTTGCCCTTACAAACTCCTTGGTTTAACTCCACAATCTTGTCGGAGTCTCCCAAGTGACACCTAGCCAATCTAGGAGACACCACTCTCCAAGAAGTAACAAATGGTGCATTGATGATAAACTCCTTGCTCTTGTGCTTCAAATGATAGTCTCCCCAACACTCAACTCTCTCTCATAGGTTTTGAATCTGGTGGAAAGAAGATTTGAGTGGAAAGCAACTTGGGGAAGGCTAGAGATCAAGATTTATATGGTAGGAATGGAATATCTTGGCCTCAACACATGAGTAGGTGGTTCTCTCTCAGAAATGGTAAGTTGGAAGTGTAGGTTTGTTCTGATGGCTCTCTCCACGAATGAAGAGGAGGTGGAGGGGTATATATAGCCTCCACACAAAATCTAACCGTTACACTCAATTTACCAAACTCGGTGGGACCATTTCAACAGACTCGGTCGGACCGATTTAGTAAACCTAGTGACCGTTAGGATTTTCGGTGGGACCGACATGCAACTCGGTAAGACCGATTTGGTTAGGGTTAGGGCATAATGTAATCTCGGTAAGACCGATCACACAAACTCGGTGAGACCGATTTTGGTAATATGCTTTCCAGAGAGTTGGTCAGGTAAATTCGATGGGACCTATTTGCTCTTTTCGGTGAGACCGAAATGTTACAAAAGGGAAACAGAGAGTTTACATTGCAATCTCGGTGGGACCGATCGCTCACTTCGGTTAGACCGAAACGTTACGAAGGGAAACAGAGAGATTACAATCCCATCTCGGTGAGACCGAGATCCCTATCGGTAGGACCGATTTGCCTAGGGTTTGTGGCAGTGGCTATGACATTAGAACTCGGTGGCGCCGGATAGAAAGAATCGGTGTGAACGATTTTGGCTTTAGGTTTAGGTCATTTGTGGATGTGAGAAAGTATTTGAGGGTTTTGGAGCATATCACCAAGCACATGAAGCAAGAGGCTCATTAAGCAACACCTCATCCCTCCTTGATAGTATTGGCTTTTCCTATAGACTCAATGTGATCTTGGATCACTAAAATGTAAAATGAAGAGTCTTGAGCTTTTGAGCTTGAGCCAATCCTTTGTCATTTGTATCTTGAGGGATCCACTTTCATCATCCATGCCATGCCATTCATTGAGCTTTCCTGAAATAATAGTCTTGAAATAGTCATTAGCTCAATGAGCTATATGTTGTTATGAATTACCAAAACCACCTAGGGATAGTTGCATTTTCACTGTTGCTGCGATGACTATTGTGGAGGAGGGCTGCGGGAGCCAGGGGCGCGGCTGGTATGGGGCTCCGTAGGCGCCTGTGGCCGGGGCAGCTGGTACGGTGCCGGGAAACAAGGAGGCGCAGCCGCAGGATGCGCAGGGCCGCCGCGCGAGTAGCCGACGACGAAGGCGGTGAACGGCACGAGAGCAAAGATGCTTCAACCGGCATTCCTCAAGGCGGAGATATGCCACCGCCCGCTCGAAGGTATGGTTCGCCATGAGGGTGAGGTTGGAGGCGGCATTGCCGATATCCTCGTTGAAGCCGGCGGTGAGGGCGAAGAGGAGTAGTTCGTCGTCCACCTTGAAGCCGATGTCGTTGAGCTTGTCAAAGAGGGTCTTGAGGCGCATGCAGAAGTCATCAACAGAGGAGTTGTTTTGGTGACACCCAAAGAACTCCTTCTACAAGAAGACGATCCGTTGGAGCTTGTTGTTGGTGAAGAGGCAGACGATCTTGCTCCACACCGTGCATGCATCATCCTTGTCATGAACGACGGTGTGGAAGATGTCCTTGGACACGGTGAGGAAGAGCCACCAGATTATGGTGGCGTCGATCGCCAACCAGTCGGCATCACGGTTCAGGACGAACAGGTTGGCGGTGCCACCGATGTGATCCTGCAGATTTTACTCACGAAAGAGGAGATTGAAGTATGTCTTCCATGCATAAAAGTTGGCCTCTTTGTGGGAGAGGATAACCAGAACGCGGCGTTCGATGGGAACATTGCAGATGTAGGTAGGGTCGGGGATCGTGGCGGTGGAACCGGTGGAGGAGTCGAAGGGGTTGGAGGGAAGGGAGCGATGGGAGAAATCGAACCCGGACATGGTGGCACGCGGTGGAGGGTTCGAGCGGCGCGGGAGCGTGTTTAGGGTTTTGGGTGGGCCCGGCTAGCAGTTAGGGTGCGGGAAGCAGGGAGAAGTGATGTAGGGCGGAACCCTATAGCGACGATCTTTCACGTTTCGAGTGGGTCCTATGGGGAATCACGAAGAACATGTGGAAGCACAAAGGGGAAACACGGGGAAAACGAGAGAGAGAATTACTAAACCAACAAGGAATCGATCACACAAGTGCTAGATCACTAAACACAAAGAGTAACATATGATCCACAATCAACAAAGGTAAGGATACAAAGGAACCGTTCTTCTCCGTGAGGAGGCCTTGATGTTCTTACCTAGAAAGGGGTCTTGAATCCGCTTGGGGGATCTTCTCCGAAAAGGTCGTGAACTCCGACGAGAAGTATCCAAGTGGATGAGCAAAGGCTCTCACACAAATATGAGCTAATCCAATGCTACCCTAGCTAGGAGGTGGGAGAGGCCTATTTATAGTCTTAGTGCAAAAGGGGGCGAAGTGAGGGGTACATGGGCTTGGGCCCGAAACTGTGCGTAGATAGGTACCGGACGTCCGCTGGGGACCGGTCGTCCGGTGGCTCATGGGGGTCCGGTCGTCCGGTGTCGTCGGACGTCTGCTGGATGCGTTCTATGAAGGAGGTGCCGGTCGTCCGGAATCTTCATACTTCCGTTAATATTCCTTCTGTTGGGGGGTGCCGGACGTCCGGTGACTTCGGTCGTCCGCTCGCTGGAGAGTGTCACCGGTCGTCCGTTGCGGGCCGGACGTCTACTCGCTGGGGCCTGCGTTGGCTGGGACTTGGCAGCTGGGGCTTCAGGCGCCGGACGTCCGGTCCCGACCGGTCGTCCGGTGGCTGGAGTTTTCTCCGGTAGATCTTCTTCTTGACCTTCGCGGTTGGTAGCTTTGCCTCCTTGTTCGATGGATGTAGATGCACCATGGCTTTCCTCCAGGTACCTGATCACACACAGAGTGTCCATATGAGGTAGTAGCCAAGTCTCGAGAGTAGAGAGAGGAAGTTCGAAAAGGAGCGAGTTCACCTTATTTTCGATAGCCTTTGCTCTAGCTCTTGTCATGGGTCCAAGTGGTGTTGAGGAAGATGTAGATACGTCCATGGGGATGAGCGAGGGATGCTCCGCATCATCTCCCCCCTCGTGGTAGGTCTATCTTGTAGGCGTTGTCATTGTAGCGTGCTAGCACATTGAAGGGTCCATCGGCTCGAGGGAGAAGTTTGGACTTGCGTTCGTTGGGGAAGCGGTCCTTTCGAAGGTGTATCCACACAAGATCACCAATGTTGAAGATCATGGGTTGCTTGTTGACGTTGAGCTTGGTCGCTAGTCGTTGTACTTGGCGCTCGATGGTGTGCCTTGTATCCTCATGCATCTTCTTGATGTAGCTTGACCGTGCACTCGCATCCATGTTGGTGCGCTCTTGTAGAGGAAGAGGTAGAGTGTCCAATGGTGACAACAGGTTGAAGCCGTAGATGACCTCGAAGGGGGACTTGCCGGTAGTCGCATGTCTTGCACGGTTGTAGGCGTACTCGGCGATGGGTAGACATGCCTCCCACTCCTTGATGTTCTTCTTGATCAACACGCGAAGTAGAGTGGAGAGAGTCCGGTTCGTCACCTCCGTTTGGCCGTCGGTTTGAGAATGGTATGCGGATGAGAACAAGAGCTTGATTCTGAGCTTGGCGCATAGGGTCTTCCAAAAGTAACTCAAGAACTTGACGTCGCGGTCGGAGACGATTGTCTTTGGTACTCCATGGAGACGCAAGATTTCCCTACAAAAGAGATTTGCAACGTGTCAAGCACGTCTATCTTGTTGCAAGGAATGAAATGTGCCATCTTAGAAAATCGGTCCACAACAACAAACACGGAATCCTTTCCATTTTGAGTTCTAGGCAAACCAAGTACGAAGTCCATGCTAATGTCTTCCCAAGGTTGATAAGGAATAGGAAGAGGCATGTAAAGACCATGAGATTGAGCTTTAGACTTAGCTTTGCGACATGTAGAGCATCGGGTGGTGAAGCGTGAGACGTCTCGAAACATCTTGGGCCAAAAGTAGTTCTTGGAGAGCATGGCGAATGTCTTATCTCGTCCAAAGTGTCCCATGAGTCCGCCTCCATGAGCCTCTTGCAGAAGTAGCAAACGAAGGGAAGACTCGGGAATGCAAAGTTTGTTAGCTTTCATAAGATAAGCATCCTTGATATAGTATTGTTCCCAAGAAGTATGCGTTAAACACTTAGCATAAGGAATAGCAAAAGATGGATCATTAGCATACAAGTCTTTGATGTGCTCAAAACCAATAACATTCAACTCAAGTTTAGTGACAAGCGTACATATGCGTGAAAGCGCATCCACGACTACATTTTCCTTACCCTTAATATATTTGATTACATAGGGGAAAGATTCGATAAATTCACTCCATTTGGCATGACGCTTGTTCAACTTAGTTTGACCTTTTAAGTACTTAAGCGTTTCATGATCGGTATGGATGACAAACTCAAGAGGTCTAAGATAATGTTCCCAAACATGTAGTACACGCACTAAAGCATACAATTCTTTGTCATATATGGGATAGTTAAGTTGAGCACCGGAGAGTTTTTCACTAAAATATGCAATGGCTCGTTTTTCTTGCATCAAAACTCCGCCAATTCCGGTACCACTTGCATCACAATGAACCTCAAAAGTTTTGTCAAAATTGGGCAAAGCAAGAATCGGAGCATGAGTAAGCAAAGACTTGAGCTCATCAAAAGCGGTGGATTGCAAAGATCCCCGAACAAAAGGAGCATTCTTCTTACTCAAAGCATGCAAAGGAGCGGCAATTGTGCTAAAATCTTTCACAAAGCAGCGATAAAAACCCGCAAGACCAAGAAAACTACGCACTTGTTGCAAATTGGTGGGTTGGGGCCAAGTTTTAATTGCTTCGATTTTAGTTTCATCAACATGGACACCCTTGGAAGATACAACGAAACCCAAGAAAACCACTTTGTCAATACCAAATGTGCACTTTTTCATGTTGGCATAAAGACTTTCCTTGCGAGGTGTTTGTAAAACAGCCCTAACATGATCAAGATGTTCTTTCATGGTTTTGCTAAACACGAGAATATCATCGAAGTAAACCACAACAAAGACTCCAATATAAGGTCGAAGTACATGATGCATGAGACGCATAAAAGTACCGGGAGCCTCCGATAAACCCATAGGCATAACTAACCACTCATATAAGCCAAATTTGGTTTTGAAAGCAGTTTTCCATTCATCACCCTCGTGAATGCGTATTTGATAATAGCCACTTTTAAGATCAATTTTTGAGAAAAAGTTGGCTCCACTATGTTCATCAAGCATATCATCTAAGCGAGGTATGGGATGCCTATAGCGAACGGTGATAGCATTTATAGGTCTACAATCGGAACACAAGCGGAAACTTCCATCGGGCTTAGGCACTAGTATAACGGGAACGGCACAAGGGCTTAAGCTTTCACGTACATGACCGTTGTTGATTAGTTGTTGTACTTGCCGTTGAATCTCCTTGGTTTCTTCGGGATTGACACGGTATGGAGCTTTGTTTGGAAGTGGCACTCCGGGCATGAGGTCGATTCGATGCTCAATGCCTCGTAGAGGAGGTAGACCCGGATGTAGCTCATCGGGGAAGACATCTTGAAATTCCTGCAAAAGAGATTGAAACACCAAAGGTAGCTCGTGAATGGTATTAGTTTTTGGTTCTCCATCCTTGCACACAAGGACGAAGTGCATCACACTCGATGGGTTCTCACACACTTCCCTCATCACACTTTTTGTGGCAAATAGTATGAGATTTTCTCTCTAGGCGAAGAGGCGCTCAAGTTTGGCTTGTGGCTCTCACTCATTTTTTGGTGGATCTCTTTTTCATTCTTCTCTCTATGGTGGGTGGATTGCTTGTCGGCTATCACTTGACTAGGAGACATAGGTCATAGCACATATTCCTTCCCTTTCATCTTGAAGCTATAGTGATTGGTATGCCCGTTGTGGAAGACACCACAGTCGAATTGCCATGGTCGACCAAGAAGGAGGTGGCAAACGGTCATTGGGACCACATCACACTCCAATGTGTCCTCATATGCACCTATTTTGAAGGAGACTTGGACCGTATGCTCAACTCGTATAGTGCCGGAGTCACTTAGCCATTGAACCTTGTAGGGGTGCAGGTGCTTCTTCTTGACCAATTGAAGCTTGGAGCATAGTTCTTCACTTGCCAAGTTGTGGCAACTACCTCCGTCGATGATGACCTTGACGGACCTTCCATTGATGCCGACCTTTGTGTGGAAGATGTGGCATTGTTGGTCTTCTTCTTGTTGATGTTGAAGAGTCAAGACCTTGGAGACAACGAGAGCGGGGCTCGAATCCTCATCACAAAAGACTCTATCATCTTCATCTTCATTCACTCGCTGGTGTATGGCCACTTGCTCAAGAGCTTCCATTTCATCTTCACTCATTGAGTCGTAGGTGCCATCGTCGTTGAGGATCATGGTGCACTTGTTTGTGCATTCACAGGACTTGTGGCCTCGGCCGCCGCAAGTGAAACACTTGAAGGAGCTTGTCTTGACGGTCTCATCGGTTGGAGTAGATGACGAAGCACGCGGCTTGAAGTTGCTTATAGTAGGAGGAAGACGACTTGAACTTGTGGAAGTTTTCTTGTAACTTGATTTGTCGTCGTTGCTTGGAGAAGGCTTGGTTGATGTCGAAGTTGGAGTAGTTGTTGAAGCTTGGTTATTGGAGAAGCCGTAGGTCTTGGAGGAGTACTTGGCGTACTTGAAGTCATCTTGCACTTGCCGTTCCGCCTTTGTAGCTTGATGCACGAGCTCAATGAGGTTAGAGTAGGGTTGGAAGTCGGCGATCTTCTTGATGGGATGATTGAGTCCATTCAAGAATCGTGCCATTGTTTGCTCATCATCCTCCGTGACATTGGCTCGAATCATGGCAATCTCCATTTCCTTGTAGTATTCTTCAACACTCTTTGTTCCTTGCTTGAGGAGTTGTAGCTTCTTAAAGAGATCGCGGTTGTAGTAGGTTGGCACAAAACGTGCGCGCATGACATCCTTCATTTGAGCCCAAGTGGTGATTGGAGGTTCACCTCTTGCTTGTCGGCGCTCAAGGACTTGTTCCCACCATATGAGCACATAGTCTTGGAACTCAAGTGATGCCATAGCGATCTTCTTCTCTTCCTCATAAGTGTGCAAATGAAAGATTTTGTCGACCTTCAATGCCCATGAGAGGTACTCTTCGGGATCATTGCTTCCATTGAACTTGGGCATTGTGAATTTGAGCTTGCCATAGCGTTGCTCTTCATTGTGTTGTTGGCGATGGTGATGATGACGCCCTTGACGTGGAGGGTAATCATCCTCATGTTGCTCTTGGCGTGGAGGAAGTCCATGATCAACTTGCTCTTGTTGACCTTGAGGTTGAGGTGGAGCTTGACAAGCTTGTGAGGGAGCTTGTGTAGCTTGACGTTGGACACGCAGATGGTAGTTCCTCTCTTGGATTTCTTCTCGAAGGGCTTCCTCTTGATTGCGTCGTTCACGATTGCGGTTGGCGATAGCTCGACTTGATGCTTGAAGGGCACGTTCCTCCTCAAGAGCTTGTGCTTCTCGTTCTTGTTGTTGAAGACGTTGAGCCTCGGCGTCTTGTTGCTCTTTGTGTAGACGCACTCGTTCTTCTTCTTCTTGGCGACGAAGACGTTGTCGTTCTTGAGCTTGAGCAAACGCTACTTGGTTTGATTGAGGACGAGGGACTTGCTCATCAACTTGCTCTTGTGAATGCTTGACATGTAGCGGGTTGCGAGATGCATGACAGTCTTGACGCGCGGCTTGTCGAGGAGTGTTCGATGACGGTGTACTTGAGCCGGAGAAGGAGTCGTCGGAGTGTCGACTTGAGTGGCTCCGTCTTGAGTATGATGATGTAGAAGGAGGCCGGTTCACCAACAAGGCGCGGATCTCGTCCTTTCTTGCATCGTTCTCTTGCTTGTGCGCGTCGAGCTTGTTGTCGAAGTAGTCTCTTGTACGTTGCTCGGAGAGTCGCAAGTCGGTGGCGAGGTTGTCAATGCGGTCGTTCATTGCTTGTTGCTCTTGATGCAACGCTCGTTGTGCACCAAAGAGGTGGCTCTTGGTGACGTATGATGACATGTCGTCGTCTTGCTCGATGAAGAGTGGGTTGGTAGAAGTACTTGGCCTATCCATCATTTCAAGCAAAGTGTGAGTGGTAGAAGGAGAAGAACTTATACCAATGTACCTTTGACCGAAGTTGATGATGAATCAAGTTCACTCAAATGCGGACAATGAAATAGCACTATTGGTACCAATTCTTGTCGGTTCTCACACCTACACAAGTAAAAGCTTATGGTGGAGCTTGGTTAGGATGGTGGCATAAAATTTGATGCAATAGTAAGTGAGCTTCAATAATGTTGGAAATTATTCACAAATTTGCAAATGCAACAAGTAGACCAAGCAAAATAATGGAACACGGAAACACACACGCAAATAGATAGATGGGATTGTGCAAACCAAAAGTGAGCCAAAATGTGGAACCCACGAAAATGCTCTTGTTGCACAATACTAGAGAGACGCTAGCACGATTGCACAATGGGCGGATATGGAACTTGTGCGCAACCTACTAGGCAAAAATGCAACGATCTCTATCCCAAGTATGCTATATGTGTGGTATTTCGGTGCTATGATCCAAGATGATCTTATATGACAATCTTAATGTTGTATGATGCTATGGTTCTTGCTCATAAGCTCTTTGCTTATCTTTCCTCTTTGCTTAAAAGCTTGGGTGGCTCTTTCACTTTTGAGCTCTTTTCTCATGCAAAGCTTCACGAACCAAGATAGCAATTGTGTATGCGATGACAACTTTGTGACACACAAGTTGATTCCAAGATATGCACCATGATGGTATGGTATGTATGATATGGGGTATTATCACTAATGTGCACAAGTCACGTTGCCGGCAATACTCAATGGCTAGTCTCGATGGGTAAGCTACGCAAAAGTAGGGCCATGTGGGGTATCAATGCAATTGCAAGGTATGACAAAGATGTCGTCGAAGTTACCGTCCTTGGAGATGATGAGACCCTTGTGAAGATGAGCCATGTGATGATGAAGTCGAACCGTACCTAAATAGCCGAAACACAATAGGACATGGGAGCCACAACCCAAAATCTCAAGGAACAAAATATGTTAAAATCGTCATCGGAGGTATTGGGGAGGAAGGTGGTGTATGTGGGTTTGGAAAATGTGGTGGAAGGTGGGGTTGTGGTGGTGGCCGAACTGAAAAAATTCAGTTTTGTCAGAGTTTCACAGACGTCCGGTTTTTTCGGTCGTCCAGTCGTCGGACGTCCGGTAGGTTCCGGTCGTCCGGTGCCTGGGCGAAATTCGGGCACGAGATGAACTGCGCGATTTCGGGGTGGATGGAGGTGGTGATGTCGAAATCGAGCGGATTGGTGGATGGAAAAGGGTGCGGAGGGAGGGAAAAGCTAGATTCACACGTAGCAACTCAAATCCATGAACCAAATCCAACAAATCTCAACTCACCAACAAATCACACAAAAAAATTTTGGGGCTATTTTTGGTGGGGATTTGCGGATTTAGGACGAAAACAACAAAATCAAGCTAGAAAACACGGGGTAGGGGCTCCAAAAACATGATCAACGTGGCTCATGATACCAAGATGATGTAGGGCGGAACCCTATAGCGACGATCTTTCACGTTTGGAGTGGGTCCTACGGGGAATCACGAAGAACACGTGGAAGCACAAAGGGAAAACACGGGGAAAACGAGAGAGAGAATCACTAAACCAACAAGTAATCGATCACACAAGTGCTAGATCACCGAACACAAAGAGTAACATATGATCCACAATCAACAAAGGTAAGGATACAAAGGAACCGTTCTTCTCCGTGAGGAGGCCTTGATGTTCTTCCCTAGAAAGGGGTCTTGAATCCGCTTGGGGGATCTTCTCCAAAGAGGTCGTGAACTCCGAGGAGAAGTATCCAAGTGGATGAGCAAAGGCTCTCACACAAATATGAGCTAATCCAATGCTACCCTAGCTAGGAGGTGGGAGAGGCCTATTTATAGTCTTAGTGCAAAAGGGGGCGAAGTGGAGGGGTACATGGGCTTGGGCCCAAAACTGTGCGCAGACAGGTACCGGACGTCCGCTGCGGACCGGTCGTCCAGTGGATCATGGGGGTCCGGTCGTCCGGTGTCGTCGGACGTCCGCTCGATGCGTTCTGTGAAGGAGGTGCCGGTCGTCCGGAATCTTCATACTTCTGTTAATATTCCTTCTGTTGGGGGGTGCCGAACGTCCGGTGACTTCGGTCGTCCGCTCGTTGGAGAGTGTCGCCGGTCGTCCGGTGCGGGCCGAACGTCCGCTCGCTGGGGCCTGCATTGGCTGGGACTTGGCAGCTGGGGCTTCAGGCGCCGGACGTCCGGTCCCGACCGGTCGTCCGGTGCGGGCTGAACGTCCGCTCGCTGGGGCCTGCATTGGCTGGGACTTGGCAGCTGGGGCTTCAGGCGCCGGACGTCCGGTCCCGACCGGTCGTCCGGTGGCTGGAGTTTTCTCCGGTAGATCTTCTTCTTGACCTTCGCGGTTGGTAGCTTTGCCTCCTTGTTCGATGGATGTAGATGCACCATGGCTTTCCTCCAGGTACCTGATCACACACAGAGTGTCCATATGAGGTAGTAGCCAAGTCTCGTGAGTAGAGAGAGGAAGTTCGGAAAGGAGTGAGTTCACCTTATCTTCGATAGCCTTTGCTCTAGCTCTTGTCATGGGTCCAAGTGGTGTTGAGGAAGATGTAGATATGTCCATGGGGATGAGCGAGGGATGCTCCGCATCAAGAAGTGATGAAGGCAGGCGGCGCACGGCGTAAGGTTGGGAGGCACGGGTTAGGGTTTTAGGGTTTGGGCGGGTACGGCTAGCGGCAAAAGTGCGGGAGGCAGGGAGAGCAGGGAGGGTGGGCGACGATCACAAGGCAGGAGGGTGGGGAGGCTGCAGGCGCCGGTGGCGCGAGGGCCTGCTACGATGGGGCAAGGTGGAAGGTGGCGGCAGCGGCGCCTGGGTAGCGACGGCGGTGCAGTGCGGCTATGTTTAGGAAGATCGAAGGGAGGCTGCTACAATGTAGAAGATATGTGCAACTCACGATATATTGATCAGGTGCATATGCACGTGTATATAAGTACATAGGAGAGCCACGTCACTACAAAAAGAAAGACACATCCGTGACAATTTGGGCCGAACGAAACTTTTTTCTGTCATACATATGACACTTCTATGACGATAATTGTGACAAAACCCAGTATCATCATAGATGTGGTGCGCTCCTACTTCTATGACAAAAAATCATGACAGAAAATGGGCTTTTCGTCCTGGGCGGGCCGGAGACACAGCTGCATGACATTCTTTGGGCCGTCCACGACGGAAAAAACCGTGGTAGAAGCGAGGGCGAGGAAAATTTCTGGGAGTTCCAGGTTACGGTGGGAGGTCAGGGGCCGAGCGATGCGCGTTTCTCCCGGGGACGTATGCGCGTGTGTGCAAGGCGTTGGCTCTAACTGAACCCGAGCTAGGCGTTGGGCTCTAACTGAACCCGAGCGATTGCACTGCAGGCTACGCGTTACTGAACCCGAGCGATCGATCGATGGCTATTAACTAAACCCGATCGAGCAATTCCTTCGCTACTACTGCTAACTGAAGCCGATCGATTGGATGAACAGTGAGCGTTGCAGGGGGGCGGGGGGGGGGGGGGGGGGTGGATGAACAGTGAGCGGTGGGGGTGGATGCAGGACCCCGTGGCGTTGCCTCTGGATGAATAGGACGACCCCGTGGAGGGCTGGATGAACAGTAGACGGTGGAGGGGTGCCCGTGGAGGGGTGGCTGAACAGTAGCCGGTGGAGTAGCGCGCGGTGGAGGCTGGATGAACAAGAGCCCGTGGGGGCTGGAGGAGGTCGACGGTAGCCCGTGGAGGCTGGAGGAGGTCGATGGTGGAGATGAACAGTATCCCGTGGAGTCCCGTTTTGCGGTACGCCACACCCCTCTCGATGAACAGGACCCCCGTTTCGACTGTAGCGCTCCAACACAAGTCCGTTTCGTCCGTTTTGCGGTATGCCACACCCGTCCCGATCAGCAGGATCCCTGTTTCGACCATAGGAGGTCCGTTTCTTCCGTTTTGCAGTACGCCAGACCCCTCCCGACGAACAAGATCCCGTTTCGAACGTGGCCGGTCGAACACAAGGCCGTTTCCTCTGTTCTGCGTTACGCCAGGTCTCGTTTCCATCGCCTGTTCCGTCCAAGCCCTCCCGATGAACACGACAATGCATTCCGTTCCGACCCAGCCGGTTGGCTCCCCATGAACACGATGACGACGCTGTTTCTCCGTTCTGACCCAGCCATGTACACGAGCCCTGGCCGTACGTATGCGCGAGTAGGCATTCGAGACCCCGCCCATATGTACACATAAGTCGCCGTATTTTCTTTCTTGCACATTGGCCACTGTACGTACGTGTACATGCTACGTGCGCGCCTCTACTACGACACGTACGCGCCTCTACTACGACACGTGCGCGCCTCTACATCGACCAGTATATATGTACATACACGTTCACGACCAGAATGACAATGCTACGTACGCTTCGACCAGGTGGGTCCCGGCTGTCAGGCACTTCCTTGCATGCGAAGATGTAGCTGGTGGGTCCCAGCAGTCAGGGGGCGAATCGTTTTTTTTTGCCCGGACGCACTTCCTTGCGTGCGAAGGTGTAGCTGGTGGGTCCTAGTAGTCAGGGGGCGAATCATTTTTTTCCCAGACGCACTTCCTTGCGTGCGAAGATGTAGCTGGTGGGTCCCAGCAGTCAGGGGGGCGAATCGTTTTTTTCTGGATGCACTTCCTTGCGTGCGAAGATGTAGCTGGTGGGTCCCAGCAGTCAGGGGGCAAATCATTTTTTTCGCAAAATACGGTGGCCCGTCCGGTGGGTCCACGCTATCAGGTGGAGGAATAATTATTTTGCGCGTAATAAGGAGGCACTTCCTTGCGGATGCCGTGGACCCAGATGTCAGCCTCTCCACGTACAGTCCACGTCCGATGGAAGTCGTTCCTTGACCACATTGACCACACCGCGCCGAGAGCACCATGGCGGTGGACGACGGTGAGGCCTAGGAAGGGGACGACACGGAGCCGGGGAAGACGCGACAGTGGATGCACACTCGGAGAGGAGTATGAGGGTTGACTGGTTCGGCTACGCTGCCGTCGCCGCAAAATAACAGGGGGTGTGGATGAGTGGAGGGATGGCCTGGCCAGCGGTGGGAGTAGTAGGGGCAGTGAGGCCTCCACGGCAGCACAGCCGGCCACGGGAGGCAGGAGCAGGCGGCACGACCGGCATTGCTTTGGGCGGCTGGAGCAAGAAGACCAGAGGTTGAAGAAGCACGATGGCCGTTGGATGGACATCGTACGGTCACTGCAGCTAGAATCGTTTATATTGACTAAGTTGACAAAGCCCTTGGTACGTCAACTTAGTAGGCCCACAGGTCAGCTTCCGAAACGGTGCGCCCCAGATGTCAGGGGGAGGCATCATTTTTTGGGCGGGTGAAGTTAGAATATCCAAGATTGAAGAAGAAGCACGTCATTCGTTGGATGGACATCCAACGGCCACTGCTGCTAGAACCGTGTGTTGACTATAAGTTGACAAAGCCTTGCATACGTGTCAACTCTGTTTTTTTAGGGGACGCGTTAACTTAGTAAGGCCAGAAGTGTGTGGCAGAGAACTTATAGCCCATTTGAGATTTGTAAGAATGTGCAGCCCATTTTTGAATTCTAATGGAATTTACTACAGCCCATTTACAGTTTGTTAAAAGTACAGCCCATTTCAACTAACCGTTAAAACAGAATTCAATAAAGTTTCCCACATTTTGATGGGATCCGAAATATTTTTATCCCGAAATTTCTAGTCAGATTAAATACCATTTCAATATAAATTTATGTTACGTAAAAATCCAACGAAACATTGCACTCGCAACAATTAATGAAATTTAAATTTTCAATATCCAAAAATAATATTTTAAAAATTAATTACGTGTTTGGTTCATTTTTTTATAGTTACTGCCTAGTTTTTATAATTACATCCCATTCATTATTTCTTAAAGCCCATTTTCTTGTTAAGCCTAATGCATCCCTCCTAGGAAGATTTGCAGCCCAGCGGGGCGGAGAATAACAACTTGACCTTGCCTAGGTATTCCTAAAAAAAGTATAGCTGGGCTAGCCATTTTCAGCTTGAAAAAAATTAATATCTAGGCTGGATGTCTGGCCTGGGCTAGATGGGCCACAACCCACCCAGTTAATGAAGGAAATATGCCCTAGAGGCGATAATAAAGTTATTATTTATTTCGTCATATCATGATAAATGTTTATTATTCATGCTAGAATTGTATTAACCGGAAACATGATACATGTGTGAATACATAGACAAACATATAGTCACTAGTATGCCTCTACTTGACTAGCTCATTAATCAAAGATGGTTATGTTTCCTAACCATAGACATGTGTTGTCATTTGATTAATGGGATCACATCATTAGAAGAATGATGTGATGATAGAGGCAAAGGTGTCCGGTCTTTCGATGAGATGATGGAAATCGCTTTGGTGGAAGTCGACTTTGACGATCCGACTACGAACGTGCGAGGACGTCGCGCCTTAGCAATCGCTAAACCAACTCCGAGGGGTTATTGACCACGCCGGAGCACGATCAACCTGACCACGAGGGTCTGTTTCCTGCGAGCAAACGAAGAACAAGCAAGAAACTAAGATTGCAATCTGGATATTGCGAATATAAGATGAAAGCTTTATTGATCAAGGTGGGGTTCTGTGACGCCTTTGTCTGGTCGTTGAACACAAACGAAGTACGCGAAGTTGCAGCTATGGCGAACTTTTAATCTAAACAAAACACAAAGTCTAAACGGTGCCCTAAGGGCTGTATATATGGAGGAAGAGAGGGGGAATTTCGTGGCCCTTGGTGGAGGGGTCCGAAATCAACCCTATCTCTTGTTTCCCCACACATACGGACTCTAAAAATAGCCTATACTTATGTATTTCGAAATTACATGGGCCTGGCCCAATAAAAAGGTGTCGCAGCACCTATAATAGCCTCTGGACGAAATTTATGAAGTGGCATCTTGTATATTTCGTCCAAGGCTTCATGCACTCTCATGGTGGCTTCAAAGTCCTGAAATCATCACTTGTAACTCCGTTCTGGTTCCCCTTGCGCATGGCATCATCTCCATGCTTGCTCTTGCTCCAATGTCCATCCTTCTCCAAGCTAGGCCCTTCATTTGTAAGCAAAACAAATGTATCCAATTTAGGCAGCATCATATTCTCATGAACATTAGAATCATTACCAAGAAACGAAAGTACCTGATAATTTAATTGGCGTGCGCGAGCTCTAGTAATTGGTCCAGTATATGTAGCAGTAGGGGCTGTGGGTGTAACAATGGTATTGATGTCCTCATCATCCTCCCCTTCTTGAAATGAAGTCGTCCTCGACGGAAGCTCATTTTCCTCACCCAAATAAGGGTTCAAATCTGCAATGTTAAAACTGGGACTAACCCCAAAATCTGCAGGCAGCTCAAGTTTATATGCATTATCATTTATTTTCTCTAACACCTTAAAGGGACCATCAGCACGTGGCATTAGCTTTGATTTGCGCAAATTAGGAAATCTATCTTTACGCAAATGTAACCAAACAAGATCTCCAGGTGCAAACACAACATGTTTTCTACCCTTATCTCCAGCAAGTTTATATTTAGCATTCATACGCTCAATGTTTTCCTTAGTTAACTCATGCATTTTTAAAATCAATTCAGAACGTTCTTTAGCATCAAAATTAACCTTCTCCGAAGATGGAAGAGGCAACAAATCAATAGGTGCACGAGGTAGGAAACCATACACAATTTCAAAAGGGCACATCTTAGTAGTAGAATGCAATGAACGATTATAAGCAAATTCAATATGAGGCAAGCATTCTTCCCACATTTTCTTATTATTCTTCAAAACAGCCCTAAGCATAGTAGACAATGTTCTATTGACTACTTCAGTTTGTCCATCAGTTTGGGGGTGACAAGTAGTACTAAATAGCAGTTTAGTCCCCAACTTAGCCCATAAACATCTCCAAAAGTGGCTAAGAAATTTAGTATCACGATCTGAAACTATAGTATTTGGCACACCATGCAAGCGAATAATTTCACGAAAGAACAAATCAGCAACATTAACAGCATCATCGCTTTTATGACATGGTATAAAGTGTGCCATTTTCGAGAATCTATCCACGACAACAAATATGCTATCCCTCCCCTTCTTTGTTCGAGGTAAACCTAAAACAAAGTCCATAGATATATCCTCCCAAGGAACACTAGGTACAGGCAAAGGCATATATAAACCATGAGGATTGAGTCGTGACTTAGCTTTTTGACATGTAGTGCAGCGAGCAACAAAACGCTCAACATCCCGTCTCATCTTTGGCCAAAAGAAATGTGTAGCAAGTACGTCCTCCGTCTTCTTCACGCCAAAGTGTCCCATTAATCCTCCCCCATGCGCCTCCTGCAACAGCAAAAGACGAACGGAGCTAGCTGGAATGCATAGCTTGTTAGCACGAAACACAAATCCATCGTTAACGACAAACTTGTTACACATTCTTCCTTCTTTACAATTCTGCATTACATCTTTAAAATCAGCATCATGCACATATTGATCTTTGATGGTCTCCAAACCAAATATTTTGAAGTCAAGTTGTGAAAGCATAGTATAGCGACGAGACAATGCATCAGCAATAACATTTTCTTTTCCCTTCTTGTGTTTAATGACATAAGGGAAAGTCTCAATGAATTCAACCCATTTAGCATGTCTACGATTCAGTTTAGCTTGACTTCTAATATGTTTCAAAGATTCATGATCAGAATGTATAACAAATTCTTTGGGCCATAAATAATGTTGCCATGTTTCTAAAGTCCGAACAAGAGCATATAATTCTTTATCATAAGTAGAATAATTCAGACTTGGCCCACTCAATTTTTCAGAAAAGTATGCAACAGGTTTGCCATCTTGTAATAACACACCTCCTAATCCAATTCCACTAGCATCACATTCAAGCTCAAAAGTCTTATTAAAATCAGGAAGTTGGAGTAAAGGAGCATGTGTCAACTTATCTTTCAATACCGAGAAGGCTTCTTCCTGTGCGGTACCCCACAGAAAAGGCACATCTTTCTTTGTAAGCTCATTGAGAGGTGCAGCAATGGTGCTGAAATCTCTCACAAAACGCCTATAGAATCCAGCGAGGCCAAGGAAACTCCTCACTTGTGTGACCGTTTTGGGCTGTGGCCAACTCTCAATAGCTTAAATTTTGGCTTTATCAACTTCAATTCCCTGTGGAGTAACAACATAGCCAAGAAAAGATACTCGGTCGGTGCAAAAGGTGCACTTTCCAAGGTTACCAAACAAACGTGCATCACGTAGAGCAATAAAAACAGCACGTAAATGTTCCAAATGTTCCTCCAAAGATTTGCTATAAATCAATATGTCATCAAAGTAAACTACCACAAATCGTCCAATGAAAGCACGTAAAACTTCGTTCATTAACCTCATGAAAGTACTAGGTGCATTAGTTAACCCAAAAGGCATGACTAACCACTCATATAATCCAAACTTAGTTTTAAATGCTGTTTTCCATTCATCTCCCAATTTCATACGAATTTGATGGTATCCACTATGCAAATCAACTTTGGAGAATATTGTAGAGCCACTCAATTCATCAAGCATATCATCTAGCCTAGGAATAGGATGACGATAACGAATAGTAATATTATTAATGCCTCTACAATCAACGCACATACGCGACGTACCATCCTTTTTCGGCACTAAAATGATAGGAACAGCACAAGGACTAAGGGATTCGCGTATATAACCTTTGTCGAGCAGTTCTTGTACTTGACGCATAATCTCCTTCGTCTCCTCTGGATTGGTACGGTATGGTGCACGGTTGGGTAATGATGCACCGGGAATTAAGTCAATTTGATGCTCAATCCCGCGAATAGGTGGTAATCCCGGTGGCACGTCTTGTGGAAAGACGTCAGCGAACTCCTGCAAAATGTTAGTGACAGCAGGAGGCAAAGAGGAAGGCACGTCCTCGAATGAAAATAATGCCTCTTTGCACACAAAAGCATAGCAAACAGATTTGCTAAAATCTAGATCATCAATATCAGATTTGGTGGCAAATAAACATGCACTTTTCAATTTAATTTCAGAAGCAACACTAGATTGTTTATTATTATTAGGCTGCATTTGTTGCTCAAATTCTTTTGCCACAATCTGATTTTCACTCTTAGTTTTCTCCTGTTTTGCTTTATTAGCTCTATTAAGATCATCTTTCAAAATGGAATCAGGAGTCATAGGAAGCAAAGTAATATTTTTATCCTTATGAACAAGAGTATACTGATTGTTTCTACCATGGTGAATAGAATTTTTATCAACTTGCCATGGTCTACCAAGTAATAAGGAACATGCTTGCATAGGTACCACATCACAATCAACATAATCAGCATATGTAGAGATACTAAAATGCACACGAACAGTACGTGTTACCTTAACCTTGCCGCTGTTGTTGAACCATTGGATGTAGTAAGGATGTGGATGTGGTCTTGTGGTGAGAGATAGCTTCTCCACCATCTCCATGCTAGCCAAGTTGTTGCAACTCCCTCCATCTATGATCACGCGAACAGAACGTTCCTTCACAACTCCCTTTGTATGGAACAAATTATGCCTCTGATTTTGCTCAGCTTGTGTAACCTGCACACTCAAAACACGTTGAGCAACTAAACATTCATACCTGTCAGCATCTTCAGGAGCCATGTATTGCGTCTCATGATCAGAATCTTCTCCACCGTGTTCGTCACGTGTAATAAGAGCCAAAGTCTCCTCATCATAGTCACTAGCGGACTCATACCCACCATCCTCAGTAACAATCATCACACGCTTAGAGGGGCATTCTCTCGCATAATGACCTCCACCCTTGCAACGTCGACAAATAATATCATGTGTTTGCCCTGTTGATGCCATGGATGAAGAAGAGCTCTTTGCAGGCCCAGAAGATGTGCTCTTGGCAGATAGTGGTGATTGTGCCTGCTTTATTGTATCACGGTTGGAGGTGGCAGCCGACGGAGGCGCCGGTGTAGCAGAACGTGTGGAAGTAGATGATGCACGTGGTGTCCATGATGAAGGTCGACCTGCAGAAAAGTTAGTCCGCGCCAATGCCTGTCGATCCTGCACTTCACGTTCAGCTTTACAAGCAAGATGGAATAAACGAGTGATATTAGTATACTCCTTATAATCTAGAATGGTCTGAATCTCTCTATTTAATCCACCCAGAAAACGTGCAAGCATAGCTTCATTCTCCTCAACAATACCACATCTAATCATGCCAGTTTGTAATTCCTGATAATATTCTTCTACAGAATTTTTTCCTTGTCTTAAGCGCTGTAATTTTTGAAGCAATTCACGTTGATAATATGGTGGAACCCAACGAGTACGCATAGCAGTTTTCAAAGCAGCCCAAGTAGCGGGAATAGGATATAATCTACAATGTTCAGACCACCATACACATGCAAAACTAGTGAAAGCACAAACAGCAGCAGCAACCCGTCTCTCCTCGGGATATTGTAAACATGTAAAACGTTGTTCAGTTTCTAACTCCCAAGTAAGATATATATCAGGAACATATCTACCCTCAAATGGTGGAATATTCAATTTCAGTTTAGGAATATGGACATCATCTCGTACCTGAGGTGGTGGTGCAGGCCTACCATTACGAATATATACCTGAGGTCGACCTGGTGGTGGTGGTGCTGGTGGCTGCACGTAGTGCTGATTTTGATCAACCTCATCCTCATAATCGCCCACATACTCATCATCCTCCTGGGTACCAGCAGCAGCAGTAGCAGGGGCCAAAGAAGCATCAACAACATGAACAGCAGCACCAGAAGTTTGGCCATCCTCAATAGGAACACGCTTCGCTCGTCCATACTGATTCGAAAGGATGCGTTGTTGTTGTTGTTGTTGTCGTTGGAGAGGTTCGTTAGGTGCAGCGGGTGGTGGTGGTGGAAGACGCGCGAGCAATTCATTAAACTTGTTATCGAGCTTTGTTTCGAACATCTTCTCCATGCCATCTATCTTCTCCATGGCCTCTTCAAATCTGTTTAGCACATCTTGCACCTGTCCACTCATCATTTGCTGAAATTTATCATGCAAATCCTTATTCGTCATGTTCTCCCAGTCAGTCTCGTCGGCTTGTGATCCTGGCATGGTTAGCAGCAATAGAAACACACAAGAATATGATCCTACAGACTACTAACAAGAGGTGGTGGTGGGTGTCACAAATCCGTCAAGCAAATCTCAAATTCTTACCAGTTCTTACCCAGCAGCAGGCGGTGATCGGCAACCGTTGTAGTCAAAAACTCTCAAAGTTTGGATAGAGCGATTACCAGGGAGAGTCAAACGCACGACGTAGATGTATGTGGAGCTGGGAAGGCTTATAATATTGTAGCAAAAAGGGTCAGCAATAATCAATTCAGAGATGCAAAGTTGAATAAACGCTCAACGACGGTACTGTGCTGGTCCTAGGCTAGACTGTGCTAGAGACGCAAGCCTAGAACACTAACAAAATCACGGCGCTGCACGTAAACAAGGGAAAAGCACACTCTGGTTTTTTTTTTCGCTCTTTTTTTTTTGCGCTGCTCTTTTTTTTTTGCGCTGCTCTTTTTTTTTTTTTTTGCGAAAAATCACTATAATGGCGAGTGTCTCAAAACGCTTCCTAGGTCAAACTGACAGGAACGGCACGAAATTTTTTCGACCAATTTTTTTTTTTCGTTTTTTCGACTGCCCGGACCCAAAAACTGGAAACGGGTCAAAAAAAACTTCCTATAATGGCACCTGTCTCAAAACACTCAGAAACACCTAAAAATAAGATAGCCAGAAAATTTTTCGAAAAATGCGTTTTCGAAAAATTTTGGGCCTAAACGGAGCGTGGTTTCCAGACTCTCTTTTTTTTTTCCGAAACCTACTCCGGCAAGGAAACACGAATCGGAAACTAGATGGATCCCGAAAACAAACCTAATAAGCAAGGAACTCGGATTTGTGGTGGATATATGGTTGTGGTATATGGCAGCGGTGGTGGTAGCGGTGGTAGTATATGGATATGGATCGGTGGTGGTATATGGACACGGATTGGTGGTGGTATATGGATACGTATTCGGAGTGGTGGTGGTAGATGGCAGGGGCGATGATGATGGTGCGGCGGCGGCGTGACAACTTATGACCAGAACTCGAAACTCTAAAAGACTAGACTCTAAGACCAGCAACTAGACCGACGATGCAACCGCAAATTCAACAAAGCAAAACCCTAAAAAGATTATGCAGAGGCTCAGATTGGTTCGGATATGATGAACTAACCCTAATTTTTTTTTGTGGCTTTTTCGTGGACTATAGGTATGAAGAACAGACTCGATCTAAACTACGAAAAACTGGAAAATCTCACCGAGCAACCTGGAAATCTGATACCACTTGATAGAGGCAAAGGTGTCCCGTCTTTCGATGAGATGATGGAAATCGCTTTGGTGGAAGTCGACTTTGACGATCCGACTACGAACGTGCGAGGACGTCGCGCCTTAGCAATCGCTAAACCAACTCCGAGAGGTTATTGACCACGCCGGAGCACGATCAACCTGACCACGAGGGTCTGTTTCCTGCGAGCAAACGAAGAACAAGCAAGAAACTAAGATTGCAATCTGGATATTGCGAATATAAGATGAAAGCTTTATTGATCAAGGTGGGGTTCTGTGACGCCTTTGTCTGGTCGTTGAACACAAACGAAGTACGCGAAGTTGCAGCTATGGCGAACTTTTAATCTAAACAAAACCCAAAGTCTAAACGGTGCCCTAAGGGCTGTATATATGGAGGAAGAGAGGGGGAATTTCGTGGCCCTTGGTGGAGGGGTCCGAAATCAACCCTATCTCTTGTTTCCCCACACATACGGACTCTAAAAATAGCCTATACTTATGTATTTCGAAATTACATGGGCCTGGCCCAATAAAAAGGTGTCGCAGCACCTATATTAGCCTCTGGACGAAATTTATGAAGTGGCATCTTGTATATTTCGTCCAAGGCTTCATGCACTCTCATGGTGGCTTCAAAGTCCTGAAATCATCACTTGTAACTCCGTTCTGGTTCCCCTTGCGCATGGCATCATCTCCATGCTTGCTCTTGCTCCAATGTCCATCCTTCTCCAAGCTAGGCCCTTCATTTGTAAGCAAAACAAATGTATCCAATTTAGGCAGCATCATATTCTCATGAACATTAGAATCATTACCAAGAAACGAAAGTACCTGATAATTTAATTGGCGTGCGCGAGCTCTAGTAATTGGTCCAGTATATGTAGCAGTAGGGGCTGTGGGTGTAACAATGGTATTGATGTCCTCATCATGTGATTGACATGACCCATTCCGTTAGCCTAGCACTTGATCGTTTAGTATATTGCTATTGCTTTCTTCATGACTTATACATGTTCCTGTAACTATGAGAATTATGCAACTCCCATTTACCGGAGGAACACTTTGGGTACTACCAAACATCACAACGTAACTGGGTGATCATAAAGGAGTACTACAGGTGTCTCCGAAGGTACATGTTGAGTTGGCGTATTTCGAGATTAGGTTTTGTCACTCCGATTGTCGGAGAGGTATCTCTGGGCCCTCTCGGTAATGCACATCACTATAAGCCTTGCAAGCAATGTGACCAATGAGTTGGTTACGGGATGATGCATTACGTAACGAGTAAAGAGACTTGCTGGTAACGAGATTGAACTAGGTATTGGATACCGACGATCGAATCTCAGGCAAGTAACATACCGATGACAAAGGGAACAACGTATGTTGTTATGCGGTTTGACCGATAAAGATCTTGGTAGAATATGTAGGAACCAATATGGGCATCCAGGTTCTGCTATTGGTTATTGACCGAGAATAGTTCTAGGTCATGTCTACATAGTTCTCGAACCCGTAGGGTCCGCACGCTTAACGTTACGATGACAATTTTATTATGAGTTTATAAGTTTTGATGTACCGAAGTTTGTTCGGAGTCCCGGATGTGATCACGGACATGACGAGGAGTCTCGAAATGGTCGAGACATAAAGATCGATATATTGGACGACTATATTCGGACACCGGAAGTGTTCCAGGTGATTTTGGAGAAAACCGGAGTGCCGGAGGGTTACTGGAACCCCCCCGGGAGAGTAATGGGCCTTATGGGCCTTAGGGGAAAGGAGAGAGGGGCGGCCAGCATGGGCCGCGCGCCCCTCCCCCCTCTAGTCTGAATTGGACTAGGAGGGGGGGCGGTGCCCCCCCTTTCCTTCCCCCTCTCCCCCTTCCTTCCTCATCCTAGTAGGAGTAGGAAAGGAGGAGTCCTACTCCTACTAGGAGGAGGATTCCTCCTCCTTGGCGCGCCCTCCAAGGGCCGGCCGGCCTCCCCCTTGCTCCTTTATATACGGGGGCGGGGGGGGGGGGGTGGGGGCACCCCAGGGACACACAAGTTGATCTACGGATCATTCCTTAGCCGTGTGCGGTGCCCCCCTCCACCATAATCCACCTCGGTCATATCGTCGCGGAGTTTAGGCGAAGCCCTGCGCCGGTAGAACATCATCATCGTCACCACGCCGTCGTGCTGACGGAACTCATCTCCGGAGCTTTGCTGGATCGGAGCCCGGAGATCGTCATCGAGTTAAACGTGTGCTGAACTCGGAGGTGCCGTACGTTCGGTGCTTGGATCGGTCGGATCGTGAAGACGTACGACTACATCAACCGCGTTGTGCTAACGCTTCCGCTTACGGTCTACGAGGGTATGTGGACAAAACTCTCCCCTCTCGTTGCTATGCCATCACCATGATCTTGCGTGTGCGTAGGAATTTTTTTGAAATTACTACGTTCAACAGTTGCATCCGAGCCTAGGTTTTATGCGTTGATGTTATATGCATGAGTAGAACACAAGTGAGTTGTGGGCGATACAAGTCATACTGCTTACCAGCATGTCATACTTTGGTTCGGCGGTATTGTGAGATGAAGCGGCCCGGACCGACATTACGCGTACGCTTACGCGAGACTGGTTTCACCGTTACGAGCACTCGTGCTTAAAGGTGGCTGGCGGGTGTCTGTCTCTCTCACTTTAGCTGAATCGAGTGTGGCTACGCCCGGTCCTTGCGATGGTTAAAACAGCACCAACTTGACGAACTATCGTTGTGGTTTTGATGCGTAGGTAAGAACAGTTCTTGCTAAAGCCCGTAGCAGCCACGTAAAATTTGCAACAACAAAGTAGAGGACGTCTAACTTGTTTTTGCAGGGCATGTTGTGATGTGATATGGTCAAGACGTGATGCTATATTTTATTGTATGAGATGATCATGTTTTATAACCGAAGTTATCGGCAACTGGCAGGAGCCATATGGTTGTCGCTTTATTGTATGAAATGCAAACGCCCTGTAATTGCTTTACTTTATCACTAAGCGGTAGCGATAGTCGTAGAAGCAATAGATGGCGTAACGACAACGATGCTACGATGGAGATCAAGGAGTCGCGCCGGTGACGATGGTGATCATGACGGTGCTTCGAAGATGGAGATCACAAGCACAAGATGATGATGGCCATATCATATCACTTATATTGATTGCATGTGATGTTTATCCTTTATGCATCTTATCTAGCTTTGATTGACGGTAGCATTTTAAGATGATCTCTCACTAATAATCAAGAAGTGTTCTCCCTGAGTATGCACCGTTGCGAAAGTTCTTCGTGCTGAGACACCACGTGATGATCGGGTGTGATAGGCTCTACATTCAAATACAACAGGTGCAAAACAGTTGCACACGCGGAATACTCAGGTCATACTTGACGAGCCTAGCATATACAGATATGGCCTCGGAACACGGAGACCGAAAGGTCGAACGTGAATCATATAGTAGATATGATCAACATAGTGATGTTCACCATTGAAACTACTCCATCTCACGTGATGATCGGACATGGTTTAGTTGATTTGGATCACGTGATCACTTAGATGACTAGAGAGATGTCTGTCTAAGTGGGAGTTCTTAAGTAATATGATTAATTGAACTTAAATTTATCATGAACTTAGTACCTGATAGTATTTTGCTTGTCTATGTTTGTTTGTAGATAGATGGCTCGTGCTGTTGTTCCGTTGAATTTTAATGCGTTCCTTGAGAAAGCAAAGTTGAAAGATGATGGTAGCAATTACACGGACTGGGTCCGTAACCTGAGGATTATCCTCATTGCTGCACAGAAAAGTTACGTCCTAGAAGCACCACTGGGTGCCAGGCCTGCTGCTGATGCAACTGACGACGTTAAGAACGTCTGGCAGAGCAAAGCTGATGACTACTCGATAGTTCAGTGTGCCATGCTTTATGGCTTAGAACCGGGTCTTCAACGACGTTTTGAACGTCATGGAGCATATGAGATGTTCCAGGAGTTGAAGTTAATATTTCAAGCAAATGCCCGGATTGAGAGATATGAAGTCTCCAATAAGTTCTATAGCTGCAAGATGGAGGAGAATAGTTCTGTCAGTGAACACATACTCAAAATGTCTGGGTATAATAATCACTTGATTCAACTGGGAGTTAATCTTCCTGATGATAGTGTCATTGACAGAATTCTTCAATCACTGCCACCAAGCTACAAGAGCTTCGTGATGAACTATAATATGCAAGGGATGAACAAGACTATTCCCGAGCTCTTCGCAATGCTAAAAGCTGCGGAGGCAGAAATCAAGAAGGAGCATCAAGTGTTGATGGTTAACAAGACCACCAGTTTCAAGAAAAAGGGCAAAGGAAAGAAGAAGGGGAACTTCAAAAAGAACGACAAGCAAGTTGCTGCTCAAGAGAAGAAACCCAAGTCTGGACCTAAGCCTGAAACTGAGTGCTTCTACTGCAAGCAGACTGGACACTGGAAGCGGAACTGCCCCAAGTATTTGGCGGATAAGAAGGATGGCAAAGTGAACAAAGGTATATGTGATATACATGTTATTGATGTGTACCTTACTAATGCTCGCAGTAGCACCTTGGTATTTGATACTGGTTCTGTTGCTAATATTTGCAACTCGAAACAGGGACTACGGATTAAGCGAAGATTGGCTAAGGACGAGGTGACAATGCGCGTGGGAAATGGTTCCAAAGTCGATGTGATCGCAGTCGGCACGCTACCTCTACATCTACCATCGGGATTAGTTTTAGACCTAAATAATTGTTATTTGGTGCCAACGTTGAGCATGAACATTATATTTGGATCTTGTTTGATGCGAGACGGCTATTCATTTAAATCAAAGAATAATGGTTGTTCTATTTATATGAGTAATATCTTTTATGGTCATGCACCCTTGAAGAGTGGTCTATTTTTAATGAATCTGATGAGGACATGACTACCTTGGATATGACCAAAAATATTACATATATGCATATTTGTCAGGTGATTTCTAGTGCAAACTATTCAATAATCTATTTATGTTATCCAGAACAAAAATACTTCACACACTTTTGTGTTTTGTCTAATTGCAGGTGTATGGGACATTTGTACAATCCACATATGAAGATAAGGAAGAAAGAGATGTTTATTTGCTGTCCAAAAAGTTCTCTCACGTCACTTTTGGCCCAAGAGAAGATAGAGTCCAAGTCTCTCACGTTCTGGATTCAGATTCGGACTGCACAGACGTACCTGACTCAAAACGCACACAAGTTTTTCATACGGACTCCGAATTGGGTGATTTTTTTTTGTTGGAAACTAGATTTCGTGCACTTTCCAACCCAATTGGAATCACCTTCAAATTCGTCCGGAGCGTTGAGTTGTGGACGAAACAATCTGATGCTGCAGCAGAATCCGAGTCAAACTACAAGTCCAAAGGTGTTACATCACCTCCACTTGGGCCCATTGGCCTTGTACGACCTAGATTTAGTTTGAGGCTGCCTTGGGACGTCCTCCCACCTCCTTGGCCGCCACCCCTTGCTCCTATATAAGTAGATCCATCTAGTAGCTTTTCCTGGGGATTTGTTTAGTTAAAAGTTAGCCATTGCAACTTCGTGTACTTCGTTTGTGTCCAACGACCAGACCAAGACCGCCTACGGATCCCCACCTTTATCAATACTTTGTATATACTCGCAATATTCAGATTGCTTTTATCATATTCTTGCTTGTTCTTCGATTGCTTGCAGGAATAGACCTTCGTGGTCAGGTTGATTGTGCTCCGGCGTGGTCAATAACCTCTCAGAGTTGGTTTAGCGATTGCTAAGGCGCGACGTCCTCGCACGTTCGTAGTCGGATCGTCAAAGTCGACTTCCACCAAAGCGAAATCCATCATCTCATCGAAAGACGGGACACCTTTGCCTCTATCAAGTGGTATCAGTTTTCAGGTTGCTCGGTGAGAATTTCCAGTTTTCCTAGATTAGATTTATTTTCTTACCTATTGTCCAAGAAAAAGCCACAAAAAAGAGTTAGATCTATTCATCCTTGGTCCAAGCCAGTCTGAGCCTTTGCAATTTTCTTTTCATTGCTTGCATAGTTGAATTATCGGTTGCATCATCGTGTCGAGTTGCTGGTCTTAGTGTCTAGTTCGTTTAGAGTTTCGAGTTCTGTTCACATTAGTCACGCCACCGCTGCATCATTATCTCTTCCGCTGTCCACCACCCATCCATCAATTTCCACCACGTGCTACCCACCATTCATTGTCATAATAATAGTTGAGATCGTTCACATCTTCACTTGATCCAATCTGCATCTTATCTAGTTTGTTTTGGAAAGAGGGAGAAAAAAAAGAGAGAAAAAACGAGAGAAAAAAAACGAGAGAAAAAAAAGAGAAAAAAAAGTTAGAGAAAAAAAGGAGAAAAAAAAATCAAAAAAATCGGCACAAACTTTTTCAGAGGAAAGTTGGAGACAAAATTGTTGTATATCCTGCTTGGCAGTTGTTTTTCATCATTATCTTCACTGCCGTTGTGATCTTCACTTATATCTTGCTGTCAAGAGCTACTTAGTATCCTTCATTGATGCTAGTTGTGCTACGCCGTGACCTCATTAGTGTTCTAGGCTCGCGTCTCTAGTCCGGTCTAGCCTAGGACCAGCACAGTACCGTCGTTGAGCGTTTATTCAACATTGCATCTTTGAATTGATTATTGCTAATCTTTTGCTACCATATATAGCCAACCCAGCTCCACATATTTCTACACCGTGTATACGTACGCTCCCCTGGCAATCGCTTTACTCAATATTCGGAGTTACTTGACACCGCTGGTTGCCGATCACCGCCTGCTGCATGGTAAGAACTTGTAAGACATTGATATTTGCTTTACTGTGAGCGTTTTACCACCACATCCTAGTAGTTATAGGAACATTATTTTTGGGTTTTGTTTCTTGTTCTACTAATCATGATAGGATCCAGAGTCAATTCATGGGCTTTGTCGATCGCGGGAGACGTGCCACCGCCTTTGCAAATACCACAACCGTCACGAGAGGTGCACAAACATCCAAATGCACATGATCAGGTTAATGTATCTATACCACCATTTAATGGCTGTTTTAAACCTGCTTTATATATTGAATGGGAGTTCGACATAAAAAATATATTTGCTTCCCATAATTTCGATGAACATAAAAAGGTTAAGGTTGCGGTTGGTTCTTTCACTGGTTATGCTTTGGTTTGGTGGAGTGAATATTGTCGGTTACACCCTGATTATATACCTACTACTTGGGATGATTTGAAACTTGCCATGCGACATACTTTCGTCCCTGCTTATTATACTCGTGACATGATTAAGAAGTTGCAACACTTAAAACAAGGTAGTGAAACTGTAACAAAATATTATGATGATTTACAAACTACCTTGTTGCATTCCTCTTTAGAAGAAAGTGAAGATGATTTTATGGATAGATTTTGGGGAGGATTAAACCGTGATATTCAAGAGATACTAATTCATGAAGAGTGTTATCCTATGGACCATTTGTTTCATCTTGCTTGCAAAGCTGAACAGGAAATAAAACAACGTGTTGGCCACGAGGAGAACAAGCGCACGGTGCACATTCCAAGAGTTGATATGATTGTTCCTTCAACTACTAGGCATACTATGACAACCACATCCGTTGTTGTCAGGACTACATCACCTCCACCATGTGACACATCGCCCCCGAGAGTGGCTACATCATCTGAGTTGATCATAAGAGGTAATGTCAAAGGTACTGATCTTCCATCTCTACATGAGAATGATGAATGCCTTGTCAATTTGAATGCACCATCTGATGAGCTACCCACTACTTCGATCACACCACCTATTTTAGAGGACTACGTTGATAATTTGACTTTGCCATGTGATCAAACAACTGAAATACCAACAATTTTGAGTGCACCCATTGAATTAACTATTGATGCAAAAGAACCAATGTTTAATCATTTTGCTATGACCTCTAATCTTGGTGATGATTCTGTGTTGAATGACTTATTGCATGTTTGCTTATTTAAGCATGTTGTAGCATGTAAATTTGATGCAAGTAAGGTTTATTCACCAATGTTGGGATGGTTTAATGATGAACATTGTCAATCTTTTGAAATGAATAAGAGCTTCACTTATATGTGCAAACTGAGTTGCAATATTTTCATGCCTTCTACTTCTTGTGCTAATTTTTTGGCTTTAGATTTTATGAACTATGCAAGTTACTCATCTATTCATGTGTCATATATGCAAAAATCAAGGGAAGTAAAAATGGATCACATATACATATACAACATGTACACCTTGTCTCTTTTGTTAGCCACATTTCAGATTAAGCAACGCCGAGGACGGCTTTATTTTCAAGAAGGGGAGGATGATGAGGACATGACTACCTTGGATATGACCAAAAATATTACATATATGCATATTTGTCAGGTGATTTCTAGTGCAAACTATTCAATAATCTATTTATGTTATCCAGAACAAAAATACTTCACACACTTTTGTGTTTTGTCTAATTGCAGGTGTATGGGACATTTGTACAATCCACATATGAAGATAAGGAAGAAAGAGATGTTTATTTGCTGTCCAAAAAGTTCTCTCACGTCACTTTTGGCCCAAGAGAAGATAGAGTCCAAGTCTCTCACGTTCTGGATTCAGATTCGGACTGCACAGACGTACCTGACTCAAAACGCACACAAGTTTTTCATACGGACTCCGAATTGGGTGATTTTTTTTTGTTGGAAACTAGATTTCGTGCACTTTCCAACCCAATTGGAATCACCTTCAAATTCGTCCGGAGCGTTGAGTTGTGGACGAAACAATCTGATGCTGCAGCAGAATCCGAGTCAAACTACAAGTCCAAAGGTGTTACATCACCTCCACTTGGGCCCATTGGCCTTGTACGACCTAGGTTTAGTTTTAGGCTGCCTTGGGACGTCCTCCCACCTCCTTGGCCGCCACCCCTTGCTCCTATATAAGTAGATCCATCTAGTAGCTTTTCCTGGGGATTTGTTTAGTTAAAAGTTAGCCATTGCAACTTCGTGTACTTCGTTTGTGTCCTCGCACGTTCGTAGTCGGATCGTCAAAGTCGACTTCCACCAAAGCGAAATCCATCATCTCATCGAAAGACGGGACACCTTTGCCTCTATCAGAATCTCGATAGTAGTGATACACATATTCATAGTGTTGAAACCAAAAGATGCAGAGTTGATAACAATAGTGCAACTTATTTGTGGCACTGCCGTTTAGGTCATATCGGTATAAAGCGCATGAAGAAACTCCATACTGATGGGCTTTTGGAATCACTTGATTATGAATCACTTGGTACTTGCGAACCATGCCTTATGGGCAAGATGACTAAAACGCCGTTCTCCGGAACTATGGAGCGGGCAACTGATTTGTTGGAAATTATTCATACTGATGTTTGTGGTCCAATGAATGTGGAGGCTCGCGGCGGGTATCGTTATTTTCTCACCTTCACAGACGACTTAAGCAGATATGGGTATATCTACTTAATGAAACACAAGTCTGAAACATTTGAAAAGTTTAAAGAATTTTAGAGTGAAGTGGAAAATCATCGTAACAAGAAAATAAAGTTTCTACAGTCTGATCGTGGAGGAGAATATTTGAGTTACGAGTTTGGTCTACACTTGAAACAATGCGGAATAGTTTTGCAACTCACGCCACCCGGAACACCACAACGAAATGGTGTGTCCGAACGTCGTAATCGTACTTTACTAGATATGGTGCGATCTATGATGTCTCTTACTGATTTACCGCTATCGTTTTGGGGTTATGCTTTAGAGACGGCCGCACTCACGTTAAATAGGGCACCATCAAAATCCGTTAAGACGACGGCTTATGAACTGTGGTTTGGCAAGAAACCAAAGTTGTCGTTTCTTAAAGTTTGGGGCTGCGATGCTTATGTGAAGAAACTTCAACCAGATAAGCTCGAACCCAAATCGGAGAAATGTGTCTTCATAGGATACACAAAAGAAACTATTGGGTACACCTTCTTTCACAGATCTGAGGGCAAGATTTTCGTTGCTAAAATCGGATCCTTTCTAGAGAAGGAATTTGATGAGGACATCAATACCATTGTTACACCCACAGCCCCTACTACTACATATACTGGACCAATTACTAGAGCTCGCGCACGCCAATTAAATTATCAGGTACTTTCGTTTCTTGGTAATGATTCTAATGTTCATGAGAATATGATGCTGCCTAAATTGGATACATTTGTTTTGCTTACAAATGAAGGGCCTAGCTTGGAGAAGGATGGACATTGGAGCAAGAGCAAGCATGGAGATGATGCCATGCGCAAGGGGAACCAGAACGAAGTTACAAGTGATGATTTCAGGACTTTGAAGCCACCATAAGAGTGCATGAAGCCTTGGACGAAATATATAAGATGCCACTTCATAAATTTCGTCCAGAGGCTATTATAGGTGCTGCGTCACCTTTTTATTGGGCTAGGCCCATGTAATTTCGAAATACATAAGTATAGGCTATTTTTAGAGTCCGTATGTGTGGGGAAACAAGAGATAGGGTTGATTTCGGACCCCTCCACCAAGGGCCACGAAATTCCCCTCTCTTCCTCCATATATACAGCCCTTAGGGCACCGTTTAGACTTTGGGTTTTGTTTAGATTAAAAGTTCGCCATAGCTGCAACTTCGCGTACTTCGTTTGTGTTCAACGACCAGACAAAGGCGTCACAGAACCCCACCTTGATCAATAAAGCTTTCATCTTATATTCGCAATATCCAGATTGCAATCTCAGTTTCTTGCTTGTTCTTCGTTTGCTCGCAGGAAACAGACCCTCGTGGTCAGGTTGATCGTGCTCCGGCGTGGTCAATAACCTCTCGGAGTTGGTTTAGCGATTGCTAAGGTGCGACGTCCTCGCACGTTCGTAGTCGGATCGTCAAAGTCGACTTCCACCAAAGCGAAATCCATCATCTCATCGAAAGACGGGACACCTTTGCCTCTATCAAGTGGTATCAGATTTCCAGGTTGCTCGGTGAGATTTTACAGTTTTTCGTAGTTTAGATCGAGTCTGTTCTTCATACCTATAGTCCACGAAAAAGCCAAAAAAAAAATTAGGGTTAGTTCATCCCATCCGAACCAATCTGAGCCTTTGCATAATCTTTTCTGTATTTGCTTTGTTGAATTTGTGGTTGCATCGTCGTGTCAAGTTGCTGGTCTTAGAGTCTAGTCTTTTAGAGTTTCGAGTTCTGGTCATAAGTTGTCACGCCGCCGCCGCACCATCATCATCGCCCCTGCCATCTACTACCACCGCTCCGAATCCGTATCCATATACCACCACCAATCCGTGTCCATATACCACCACCGATCCATATCCATATACTACCACCGCTACCACCACCGCTGCCATATATCCACCACCAATCCGAGTTCCTTGCTTATTAGGTTTGTTTTCGGGATCCATCTAGTTTCCGATTCGTGTTTCCTTGCCGGAGTAGGTTTCGGAAAAAAAAAAGAGTCTGGAAACCACGCTCCGTTTAGGCCCAAAATTTTTCGAAAACGCATTTTTCGAAAAAATTTCTGGCTATCCTATTTTTAGGTGTTTCTGAGTGTTTTGAGACAGGTGCCATTATAGGAAGTTTTTTTTGACCCGTTTCCAGTTTTTGGGTCCGGGCAGTCAAAAAAACGAAAAAAAAAATTGGTCGAAAAAATTTCGTGCCCATCCTGTCAGTTTGACCTAGGAAGAGTTTTGAGACACTCGCCATTATAGTGATTTTTCGCAAAAAAAAAGAGCAGCGCAAAAAAAAAGAGCGCAAAAAAAAGAGCGAAAAAAAAATCCAGAGTGTGCTTTTCCCTTGTTTACGTGCAGCGCCGTGATTTTGTTAGTGTTCTAGGCTCGCGTCTCTAGCACGGTCTAGCCTAGGACCAGCACAGTACCGTCGTTGAGCGTTTATTCAACTTTGCATCTCTGAATTGATTATTGCTGACCCTTTTTGCTACCATATTATAAGCCTTCCCAGCTCCACATACATCTACGTCGTGCATTGGACTCTCCCTGGTAATCGCTCTATCCAAGCTTTGAGAGTTTTGACTACAACGGTTGCCGATCACCGCCTGCTGCTGGGTAAGAACTGGTAAGAATTTGAGATTTGCTTGACGGGTTTGTGATACACCACCACCACTTCTTAGTACTCTGTAGGATCATATTCTTCTGTGTTTCTATTTGCTGCTAACCATGGTAGGATCACAAGCCGATGAGACTGATTGGGAGAACCTGACGAACAAACAGCTACATGATAAATTTCAGCAACTGATGAGTGGACAGGTGCAAGATGTGCTAAACAGATTTGACGAGGCCATGGAGAAGATAGATGGCATTGAGAAGACATTTGAAACAAAGCTTGATAGCAAGTTTGATGAATTGCTCGCGCGTTTTCCACAACCACCGCCGGCTGCACCTATCGCACCTCTGCAACGACAACAACTACGGCCCCTTCCGAATCAGTATGGACGAGCTCAGCGTGTTCCTATTGAGCTAGGACAAAATTCTGGTGCCGCTGCTACTGCTGTTGGTGCTTCTTTGGCTCCTGCTACTACTGCTGCTGGTACCGAGGAGGATGATTATGTGGGAGATTACGAGGATGAGGTTGATCAACATCAGAACTACGTGCAACCACCAGCACCACAACCACCAGGTCGTCCACATGCAAATAATGGCAATGTTAGGGCTCCCCCTCAGGTACGAGATCATGACCATCTCCCTAAACTGAAATTGAATATTCCACCATTTGAGGGTAGATATGTTCGTGATATATATCTTACTTGGGAGTTAGAAACTGAACAACGATTTACATGTTTACAATATCCTGAGGAGAGACGTGTTCCTGCTGCTGTTTGTGCTTTCACTAGCTTTGCATGTGTTTGGTGGTCTGAACATTGTAGATTATATCCTGTTCCAGCTACTTGGGCTGTTTTGAAAACTGCTATGCGTACTCGTTGGGTTCCACCATATTATCAACGTGAATTACTTCAAAAATTGCAGCGCTTAAGACAAGGAAAAAAATTCTGTAGAAGAATATTATCAGGAATTACAAACTGGCTTGATTAGATGTGGTATTGTTGAGGAGAATGAAGCTATGCTTGCACGTTTTCTGGATGGATTAAATAGAGATATTCAGACCATTCTAGACTATAAGGATTATAATAATATCACTCGTTTATTCCATCTTGCTTGTAAAGCTGAACGTGAAGTGCAGGATCGACAAGCATTGGCGCGCACTAACTTTTCTGCAGGTCGACCTTCATCATGGACACCACGTGCATCATCTACTTCCACTGCACCATCACCTCCTTCAGGTGCCACCTCCAACCGTGATACAAGAAAGCAGGCACAACCACCACTATCTGCCAAGAGCACACCTGCCGGGCCTGCACAGAGCTCTTCTTCTTCCATGGCGTCAACAGGGCACACAAGTGATATTATTTGTCGTCGTTGTAAGGGAAGAGGACATTTTGAGAGAGAATGCAAATCTCAGCGTGTGATGATTGCTACTGAGGATGGTGGATATGAGTCCGCTAGTGACTATGATGAGGAGACTTTGGCTCTTATTACACATGAAGAACATGGTGGAGATGATTCTGATCATGAGACGCAATACATGGCTCCTGAAGATGCTGACAGGTATGAATGTTTAGTTGCTCAACGTGTTTTGAGTGTGCAGGTCACACAAGCTGAGCAAAATCAGAGGCACAATTTGTTCCATACCAAGGGAGTTGTGAAGGAACGTTCTGTGCGCGTCATCATAGACGGAGGGAGCTGCAACAACTTGGCTAGCATGGAGATGGTGGAGAAGCTTTCTCTCACCACAAGACCACATCCACATCCTTACTACATCCAATGGTTCAACAACAGCGGCAAGGTTAAGGTAACACGTACTGTTCGTGTGCATTTTAGTATCTCTACATATGCTGATTATGTTGATTGTGATGTGGTACCTATGCAAGCATGTTCCTTATTACTTGGTAGACCATGGCAATTTGATAAAAATGCTGTACACCATGGTAGAAACAATCATTATACTCTTGTTCATAAGGATAAAAATATTACTTCGCTTCCTATGACTCCTGATTCTATTTTGAAAGATGATATTAATAGAGCTAATAAAGCAAAACAGGAGAAGAATAAGAGTGAAAATCAGATTGTGGCAAAAGAATTTGAGCAACAAATGAAGCCTAACAATAAACCATCTAGTGTTGTTTCTGAAATTAAATTGAAAAGTGCATGTTTATTTGCCACCAAATCTGATATTGATGAGCTAGATTTCAGCAAATCTGTTTGCTATGCTTTTTGATAGAGGCAAAGGTGTCCCGATCTTTCGATGAGATGATAACTATCGATTTGGTGAAGATGACTTTGACGAACCGACTACAAACGTGCACGACGTTGCGCCTTAGCAATCGCTAAACCAACTCTGAGAGGTTATTGACCACGCCGGAGCACAATCAACCTGACCACGAAGGTCTATTCCTGCAAGCAATCGAAGAACAAGCAAGAATATGATAAAAGCAATCTGAATATTGCGAGTATATATGAAGTATTGATAAAGGTGGGGATCCGTAAGCGGTCTTGATCTGGTCGTTGGACACAAACGAAGTACACGAAGTTGCAATGGCTAACTTTTAACTAAACTGATAGAGGCAAAGGTGTCCCGATCTTTCGATGAGATGATAACTATCGATTTGGTGGAGACGACTTTGACGATCCGACTACAAACGTGCACGACGTTGTGCCTTAGCAATCGCTAAACCAACTCTGAGAGGTTATTGACCACGCCGGAGCACAATCAACCTGACCACGAAGGTCTATTCCTGCAAGCAATCGAAGAACAAGCAAGAATATGATAAAAGCAATCTGAATATTGCGAGTATATATGAAGTATTGATAAAGGTGGGGATCCGTAAGCGGTCTTGGTCTGGTCGTTGGACACAAACGAAGTACACGAAGTTGCAATGGCTAACTTTTAACTAAACAAATCCCAAGGAAAAGCTACTAGATGGATCTACTTATATAGGAGCAAGGGGTGGCGGCCAAGGAGGTGGGAGGACGTCCCAAGGCAGCCTAAAACTAAATCTAGGTCGTACAAGGCCAATGGGCCCAAGTGGAGGTGATGTAACACCTTTGGACTTGTAGTTTGACTCGGATTCTGCTGCAGCATCAGATTGTTTTGTCCACAACTCAACGCTCCGCATGAATTTGAAGGTGATTCCAATTGGGTTGGAAAGTGCACGAAATCTAGTTTCCAACAAAAAAAGAATCACCCAATTCGGAGTCCGTATGAAAAACTTGTGTGCGTTTTGAGTCAGGTACGTCTGTGCAGTCCGAATCTGAATCCAGAACGTGAGAGACTTGGACTCTATCTTCTCTTGGGCCAAAAGTGACGTGAGAGAACTTTTTGGACAGAAAATAAACATCTCTTTCTTCCTTATCTTCATATGTGGATTGTACAAATGTCCCATACACCTGCAATTAGACAAAACACAAAAGTGTGTGAAGTATTTTTGTTCTGGATAACATAAATAGATTATTGAATAGTTTGCACTAGAAATCACCTGACAAATATGCATATATGCAATATTTTTGGTCATATCCAAGGTAGTCATGTCCTCATCATCCTCCCCTTCTTGAAAATAAAGCCGTCCTCGGCGTTGCTTAATCTGAAATGTGGCTAACAAAAGAGACAATGTGTACATGTTGTATATGTATATGTCATCCATTTTTACTTCCCTTGATTTTTGCATATATGACACATGAATAGATGAGTAACTTGCATAGTTCATAAAATCTAAAGCCAAAAAATTAGCACAAGAAGTAGAAGGCATGAAAATATTGCAACTCAGTTTGCACATATAAGTGAAGCTCTTATTTATTTCAAAAGATTGACAATGTTCATCATTAAACCATCCCAACATTGGTGAAGAAACCTTACTTGCATCAAATTTACATGCTACAACATGCTTAAATAAGCAAACATGCAATAAGTCATTCAACACAGAATCATCACCAAGATTAGAGGTCATATCAAAATGATTAAACATTGGTTCTTTTGCATCAATAGTTAATTCAATGGGTGCACTCAAAATTGGTGGTATTTCAGTTGTTTGATCACATGGAAAAGTCAAATTATCAACGTAGTCCTCTAAAATAGGTGGTGTGATCAAAGTAGTGGGTAGCTCATCAGATGGTGCATTCAAATTGACAAGGCATTCATCATTCTCATGTAGAGATGGAAGATCAGTACCTTTGTCATTACCTCTTATGATCAACTCAGATGATGTAGCCACTCTCGGGGGCGATGTGTCACATGGTGGAGGTGATGTAGTCCTGACAACAACGGATGTGGTTGTCATAGTATGCCTAGTAGTTGAAGGAACAATCATATCAACTCTTGGAATGTGCACCATGCGCTTGTTCTCCTCGTGGCCAACACGTCGTTTTATTTCCTGTTCAGCTTTGCAAGCAAGATGAAACAAATGGTCCATAGGATAACACTCTTCATGAATTAGTATCTCTTGAATATCACTGTTTAATCCTCCCCAAAATCTATCCATAAAATCATCTTCACTTTCTTCTAAAGAGGAATGCAACAAGGTAGTTTGTAAATCATCATAATATTTTGTTACAGTTTCACTACCTTGTTTAAAGTGTTGCAACTTCTTAATCATGTCACGAGTATAATAAGCAGGGACGAAAGTATGTCGCATGGCAAGTTTCAAATCATCCCAAGTAGTAGGTATATAATCAGGGTGTAACCGACAATATTCACTCCACCAAACCAAAGCATAACCAGTGAAAGAACCAACCGCAACCTTAACCTTTTTATGTTCATCGAAATTATGGGAAGCAAATATATTTTTTATGTCGAACTCCCATTCAATATATAAAGCAGGTTTAAAACGGCCATTAAATGGTGGTATAGATACATTAACCTGATCATGTGCATTTGGATGTTTGTGCACCTCTCGTGACGGTTGTGGTATTTGCAAAGTTGGTGGCACGTCTCCCGCGATCGACAAAGCCCATGAATTGACTCTGGATCCTGTCATGATTAGTAGAACAAGAAACAAAACCCAAAAATAATGTTCCTATAACTACTAGGATGTGGTGGAAAAACGCTCACAGTAAAGCAAATATCAATGTCTTACAAGTTCTTACCATGCAGCAGGCGGTGATCGGCAACCAGCGGTGTCAAGTAACTTCGAATATTGAGTAAAGCGATTGCCAGGGGAGCGTATGTATACACGGTGTAGAAATATGTGGAGCTGGGTTGGCTATATATGGTAGCAAAAGATTAGCAATAATCAATTCAAAGATGCAATGTTGAATAAACGCTCAACGACGGTACTGTGCTGGTCCTAGGCTAGACCGGACTAGAGACGCGAGCCTAGAACACTAATGAGGTCACGGCGTAGCACAACTAGCATCAATGAAGGATACTAAGTAGCTCTTGACAGCAAGATATAAGTGAAGATCACAACGGCAGTGAAGATAATGATGAAAAACAACTGCCAAGCAGGATATACAACAACTTTGTCTCCAACTTTCCTCTGAAAAAGTTTGTGCCGATTTTTTTTGATTTTTTTCTCCTTTTTTTCTCTGACTTTTTTCTCTTTTTTTTTCTCGTTTTTTTTCTCTCTTCTTTTCTCCCTCTTTCCAAAACAAACTAGATAAGACGCAGATTGGATCAAGCGAAGATGTGAACGATCTCAACTATTATTATGACAAATGAATGGTGGGTAGCACGTGGTGGAAATTGATGGATGGGTGGTGGACAGCGGAAGAGATAATGATGCAGCGGTGGCGTGACTAATGTGAATAGAACTCGAAACTCTAAACGAACTAGACACTAAGACCAGCAACTCGACACGACGATGCAACTGATAATTCAACTATGCAAGCAATGAAAAGAAAATTGCAAAGGCTCAGACTGGCTTGGACCAAGGATGAATAGATCTAACTCTTTTTTGTGGCTTTTTCTTGGACAATAGGTAAGAAAATAAATCTAATCTAGGAAAACTGGAAATTCTCACCGAGCAACCTGAAAACTGATACCACTTGATAGGGGCGGGGGTGTCCCGATCTTTCGATGAGATGATAACTATCGATTTGGTGGAGACGACTTTGACGATCCGACTACAAACGTGCACGACGTTGCGCCTTAGCAATCGCTAAACCAATTCTGAGAGGTTATTGACCACGCCGGAGCACAATCAACCTGACCACGAAGGTCTATTCCTGCAAGCAATCGAAGAACAAGCAAGAATATGATAAAAGCAATCTGAATATTGCGAGTATATATGAAGTATTGATAAAGGTGGGGATCCGTAAGTGGTCTTGGTCTGGTCGTTGGACACAAACGAAGTACACGAAGTTGCAATGGCTAACTTTTAACTAAACAAATCCCAAGGAAAAGCTACTAGATGGATCTACTTATATAGGAGCAAGGGGTGGCGGCCAAGGAGGTGGGAGGACGTCCCAAGGCAGCCTAAAACTAAATCTAGGTCGTACAAGGCCAATGGGCCCAAGTGGAGGTGATGTAACACCTTTGGACTTGTAGTTTGACTCGGATTCTGCTGCAGCATCAGATTGTTTTGTCCACAACTCAATGCTCCGGATGAATTTGAAGGTGATTCCAATTGGGTTGGAAAGTGCACGAAATCTAGTTTCCAACAAAAAAAGAATCACCCAATTCGGAGTCCGTATGAAAAACTTGTGTGCGTTTTGAGTCAGGTACGTCTGTGCAGTCCGAATCTGAATCCAGAACGTGAGAGACTTGGACTCTATCTTCTCTTGGGCCAAAAGTGACGTGAGAGAACTTTTTGGACAGCAAATAAACATCTCTTTCTTCCTTATCTTCATATGTGGATTGTACAAATGTCCCATACACCTGCAATTAGACAAAACACAAAAGTGTGTGAAGTATTTTTGTTCTGGATAACATAAATAGATTATTGAATAGTTTGCACTAGAAATCACCTGACAAATATGCATATATGCAATATTTTTGGTCATATCCAAGGTAGTCATGTCCTCATCATAAACAAATCCCAAGGAAAAGCTACTAGATGGATCTACTTATATAGGAGCAAGGGGTGGCGGCCAAGGAGGTGGGAGGACGTCCCAAGGCAGCCTAAAACTAAATCTAGGTCGTACAAGGCCAATGGGCCCAAGTGGAGGTGATGTAACACCTTTGGACTTGTAGTTCGACTCGGATTCTGCTGCAGCATCAGATTGTTTCGTCCACAACTCAACGCTCCGGATGAATTTGAAGGTGATTCCAATTGGGTTGGAAAGTGCACGAAATCTAGTTTCCAACAAAAAAAGAATCACCCAATTCGGAGTCCGTATGAAAAACTTGTGTGCGTTTTGAGTCAGGTACGTCTGTGCAGTCCGAATCTGAATCCAGAACGTGAGAGACTTGGACTCTATCTTCTCTTTGGCCAAAAGTGACGTGAGAGAACTTTTTGGACAGCAAATAAACATCTCTTTCTTCCTTATCTTCATATGTGGATTGTACAAATGTCCCATACACCTGCAATTAGACAAAACACAAAAGTGTGTGAAGTATTTTTGTTCTGGATAACATAAATAGATTATTGAATAGTTTGCACTAGAAATCACCTGACAAATATGCATATATGCAATATTTTTTGTCATATCCAAGGTAGTTATGTCCTCATCATCCTCCCCTTCTTGAAAATAAAGCCGTCCTCGGCGTTGCTTAATCTGAAATGTGGCTAACAAAAGAGACAAGGTGTACATGTTGTATATGTATATGTCATCCATTTTTACTTCCCTTGATTTTTGCATATATGACACATGAATAGATGAGTAACTTGCATAGTTCATAAAATCTAAAGCCAAAAAATTAGCACAAGAAGTAGAAGGCATGAAAATATTGCAACTCAGTTTGCACATATAAGTGAAGCTCTTATTCATTTCAAAAGATTGACAATGTTCATCATTAAACCATCCCAACATTGGTGAATAAACCTTACTTGCATCAAATTTACATGCTACAACATGCTTAAATAAGCAAACATGCAATAAGTCATTCAACACAGAATCATCACCAAGATTAGAGGTCATATCAAAATGATTAAACATTGGTTCTTTTGCATCAATAGTTAATTCAATGGGTGCACTCAAAATTGTTGGTATTTCAGTTGTTTGATCACATGGCAAAGTCAAATTATCCACGTAGTCCTCTAAAATAGGTGGTGTGATCAAAGTAGTGGGTAGCTCATCAGATGGTGCATTCAAATTGACAAGGCGTTCATCATTCTCATGTAGAGATGGAAGATCAGTACCTTTGTCATTACCTCTTATGATCAACTCAGATGATGTAGCCACTCTCGGGGGCGATGTGTCACATGGTGGAGGTGATGTAGTCCTGACAACAACGGATGTGGTTGTCATAGTATGCCTAGTAGTTGAAGGAACAATCATATCAACTCTTGGAATGTGCACCGTGCGCTTGTTCTCCTCGTGGCCAACACGTTGTTTTATTTCCTGTTCAGCTTTGCAAGCAAGATGAAACAAATGGTCCATAGGATAACACTCTTCATGAATTAGTATCTCTTGAATATCACGGTTTAATCCTCCCCAAAATCTATCCATAAAATCATCTTCACTTTCTTCTAAAGAGGAATGCAACAAGGTAGTTTGTAAATCATCATAATATTTTGTTACAGTTTCACTACCTTGTTTTAAGTGTTGCAACTTCTTAATCATGTCACGAGTATAATAAGCAGGGACGAAAGTATGTCGCATGGCAAGTTTCAAATCATCCCAAGTAGTAGGTATATATTAGGGTGTAACCGACAGTATTCACTCCACCAAACCAAAGCATAACCAGTGAAAGAACCAACCGCAACCTTAACCTTTTTATGTTCATCGAAATTATGGGAAGCAAATATATTTTTTATGTCGAACTCCCATTCAATATATAAAGCAGGTTTAAAACGGCCATTAAATGGTGGTATAGATACATTAACCTGATCATGTGCATTTGGATGTTTGTGCACCTCTCGTGACGGTTGTGGTATTTGCAAAGTTGGTGGCACGTCTCCCGCGATCGACAAAGCCCATGAATTGACTCTGGATCCTGTCATGATTAGTAGAACAAGAAACAAAACCCAAAAATAATGTTCCTATAACTACTAGGATGTGGTGGAAAAACGCTCACAGTAAAGCAAATATCAATGTCTTACAAGTTCTTACCATGCAGCAGACGGTGATCGGCAACCAGCGGTGTCAAGTAACTTCAAATATTGAGTAAAGCGATTGCCAGGGGAGCGTACGTATACACGGTGTAGAAATATGTGGAGCTGGGTTGGCTATATATGGTAGCAAAAGATTAGCAATAATCAATTCAAAGATGCAATGTTGAATAAACGCTCAACGACGGTACTGTGCTGGTCCTAGGCTAGACCGGACTAGAGACGCGAGCCTAGAACACTAATGAGGTCACGGCGTAGCACAACTAGCATCAATGAAGGATACTAAGTAGCTCTTGACAGCAAGATATAAGTGAAGATCACAACGGCAGTGAAGATAATGATGAAAAACAACTGCCAAGCAGGATATACAACAACTTTGTCTCCAACTTTCCTCTGAAAAAGTTTGTGCCGATTTTTTTGATTTTTTTTCTCCTTTTTTTTCTCTGACTTTTTTTTCTCTTTTTTTCTCTCTCGTTTTTTTTCTCTCGTTTTTTCTCTCTTTTTTTCTCTCTCCTTTTTTTTCTCTGACTTTTTTTTCTCTTTTTTTCTCTCTCGTTTTTTTTCTCTCGTTTTTTCTCTCTTTTTTTTCTCCCTCTTTCCAAAACAAACTAGATAAGATGCAGATTGGATCAAGTGAAGATGTGAACGATCTCAACTATTATTATGACAATGAATGGTGGGTAGCACGTGGTGGAAATTGATGGATGGGTGGTGGACAGCGGAAGAGATAATGATGCAGCGGTGGCGTGACTAATGTGAACAGAACTCGAAACTCTAAACGAACTAGACACTAAGACCAGCAACTCGACACGACGATGCAACCGATAATTCAACTATGCAAGCAATGAAAAGAAAATTGCAAAGGCTCAGACTGGCTTGGACCAAGGATGAATAGATCTAACTCTTTTTTGTGGCTTTTTCTTGGACAATAGGTAAGAAAATAAATCTAATCTAGGAAAACTGGAAATTCTCACCGAGCAACCTGAAAACTGATACCACTTGATAAGGCAAAGGTGTCCCGATCTTTCGATGAGATGATAACTATCGATTTGGTGAAGATGACTTTGACGAACCGACTACAAACGTGCACGACGTTGCGCCTTAGCAATCGCTAAACCAACTCTGAGAGGTTATTGACCACGCCGGAGCACAATCAACCTGACCACGAAGGTCTATTCCTGCAAGCAATCGAAGAACAAGCAAGAATATGATAAAAGCAATCTGAATATTGCGAGTATATATGAAGTATTGATAAAGGTGGGGATCCGTAAGCGGTCTTGATCTGGTCGTTGGACACAAACGAAGTACACGAAGTTGCAATGGCTAACTTTTAACTAAACAAATCCCAAGGAAAAGCTACTAGATGGATCTACTTATATAGGAGCAAGGGGTGGCGGCCAAGGAGGTGGGAGGACGTCCCAAGGCAGCCTAAAACTAAATCTAGGTCGTACAAGGCCAATGGGCCCAAGTGGAGGTGATGTAACACCTTTGGACTTGTAGTTCGACTCGGATTCTGCTGCAGCATCAGATTGTTTCGTCCACAACTCAACGCTCCGGACGAATTTGAAGGTGATTCCAATTGGGTTGGAAAGTGCACGAAATCTAGTTTCCAACAAAAAAAGAATCGCCCAATTCGGTGTCCGTATGAAAAACTTGTGTGCGTTTTGAGTCAGGTACGTCTGTGCAGTCCGAATCTGAATCCAGAACGTGAGAGACTTGGACTCTATCTTCTCTTGGGCCAAAAGTGACGTGAGAGAACTTTTTGGACAGCAAATAAACATCTCTTTCTTCCTTATCTTCATATGTGGATTGTACAAATGTCCCATACACCTGCAATTAGACAAAACACAAAAGTGTGTGAAGTATTTTTGTTTTGGATAACATAAATAGATTATTGAATAGTTTGCACTAGAAATCACCTGACAAATATGCATATATGCAATATTTTTTGTCATATCCAAGGTAGTCATGGCCTCATCACTTTTGTGTGCAAAAAGGCATTATTTTCATTCGAGGACGTGCCTTCCTCTTTGCCCCCTGCTGTCACTAACATTATGCAGGAGTTCGCTGATGTCTTTCCACAAGACGTGCCACCGGGATTACCACCCATTCGAGGGATTGAGCATCAAATTGACTTAATTCCCGGTGCATCGCTACCCAACCGTGCACCATACCGTACCAATCCAGAGGAGACGAAGGAGATTATGCGTCAAGTACAGGAGCTACTCGACAAAGGTTATATACGCGAATCTCTTAGTCCTTGTGCTGTTCCTATTATACTAGTGCCTAAAAAGGATGGTACGTCACGTATGTGTGTTGATTGTAGAGGCATTAATAATATTACTATTCGTTATCGTCATCCTATTCCTAGGCTAGATGATATGCTTGATGAATTGAGTGGCTCTACAATATTCTCCAAAGTTGATTTGCGTAGTGGATACCATCAAATTCGTATGAAATTGGGTGATGAATGGAAAACAGCATTTAAAACTAAGTTTGGTTTATATGAGTGGTTAGTCATGCCGTTTGGGTTAACTAATGCACCTAGTACTTTCATGAGATTAATGAACGAAGTTTTACGTGCTTTCATTGGACGATTTGTGGTAGTCTATTTTGATGATATTCTGATTTATAGCAAATCTTTGGAAGAACATTTGGAACATTTACGTGCTGTTTTTATTGCTCTACGTGATGCACGTTTGTTCGGTAACCTTGGGAAGTGCACCTTTTGCACCGATCGAGTATCTTTTCTTGGCTATGTTGTTACTCCACAGGGAATTGAAGTTGATAAAGCCAAGATTGAAGCTATTGAGAGTTGGCCGCAGCCCAAAACGGTCACACAAGTGAGGAGTTTTCTTGGCCTCGCTGGATTCTATAGGCGTTTTGTGAGAGATTTCAGCACCATTGCTGCACCTCTCAATGAGCTTACAAAGAAAGATGTGCCTTTTATTTGGGGTACCGCACAGGAAGAAGCCTTCACGGTATTGAAAGATAAGTTGACACATGCTCCTTTACTCCAACTTCCTGATTTTAATAAGACTTTTGAGCTTGAATGTGATGCTAGTGGAATTGGATTAGGAGGTGTGTTATTACAAGATGGCAAACCTGTTGCATACTTTTCTGAAAAATTGAGTGGGCCTAGTCTGAATTATTCTACTTACGATAAAGAATTATATGCTCTTGTTCGGACTTTAGAAACATGGCAACATTATTTATGGCCCAAAGAATTTGTTATACATTCTGATCATGAATCTTTGAAACATATTAAAAGTCAAGCTAAACTGAATCGTAGACATGCTAAATGGGTTGAATTTATTGAGACTTTCCCTTATGTCATTAAACACAAGAAGGGAAAAGAAAATGTTATTGCTGATGCATTGTCTCGTCGCTATACTATGCTTTCACAACTTGACTTCAAAATATTTGGTTTGGAGACCATCAAAGATCAATATGTGCATGATGCTGATTTTAAAGATGTAATGCAGAATTGTAAAGAAGGAAGAATGTGGAACAAGTTTGTCGTTAACGATGGATTTGTGTTTCGTGCTAACAAGCTATGCATTCCAGCTAGCTCCGTTCGTCTTTTGTTGTTGCAGGAGGCGCATGGAGGAGGATTAATGGGACACTTTGGCGTGAAGAAGACGGAGGACGTACTTGGTACACATTTCTTTAGGCCAAAGATGAGACAGGATGTTGAGCGTTTTATTGCTCGCTGCACTACATGTCAAAAAGCTAAGTCCCGACTCAATCCTCATGGTTTATATATGCCTTTGCCTGTACCTAGTGTTCCTTGGGAGGATATATCTATGGACTTTGTTTTAGGTTTACCTCGAACAAAGAAGGGGAGGGATAGCATATTTGTTGTCGTGGATAGATTCTCGAAAATGGCACACTTTATACCATGTCATAAAAGCGATGATGCTGTTAATGTTGCTGATTTGTTCTTTCGTGAAATTATTCGCTTGCATGGTGTGCCAAATACTATTGTTTCAGATCGTGATACTAAATTTCTTAGCCACTTTTGGAGATGTTTATGGGCTAAGTTGGGGACTAAACTGCTTTTTAGTACTACTTGTCACCCCCAAACTGATGGACAAACTGAAGTAGTCAACAGAACATTATCTACTATGCTTAGGGCTGTTTTGAAGAATAATAAGAAAATGTGGGAGGAATGCTTGCCTCATATTGAATTTGCTTATAATCGTTCATTGCATTCTACTACTAAGATGTGCCCTTTTGAAGTTGTGTATGGTTTCCTACCTCGTGCACCTATTGATTTGTTGCCTCTTCCATCTTCGGAGAAGGTTAATTTTGATGCTAAACAACGTGCTGAATTGATTTTAAAAATGCATGAGTTAACTAAGGAAAACATTGAGCGTATGAATGCTAAATATAAACTTGCTGGAGATAAGGGTAGAAAACATGTTGTATTTGCACCTGGAGATCTTGTTTGGTTACATTTGCGTAAGGATAGATTTCCTGATTTGCGCAAATCAAAGCTAATGCCACGTGCTGCTGGTCCCTTTAAGGTGTTGGAAAAAGTAAATGATAATGCATATAAACTTGAGTTGCCTGCAGATTTTGGGGTTAGTCCCACTTTTAACATTGCAGATTTGAAGCCTTATTTGGGTGAGGAAGATGAGCTTCCGTCGAGGACGACTTCATTTCAAGAAGGGGAGGATGATGAGGACATCAATACCATTGTTACACCCACAGCCCCTACTACTACATATACTGGACCAATTACTAGAGCTCGCGCACGCCAATTAAATTATCAGGTACTTTCGTTTCTTGGTAATGATTCTAATGTTCATGAGAATATGATGCTGCCTAAATTGGATACATTTGTTTTGCTTACAAATGAAGGGCCTAGCTTGGAGAAGGATGGACATTGGAGCAAGAGCAAGCATGGAGATGATGCCATGCGCAAGGGGAACCAGAACGGAGTTACAAGTGATGATTTCAGGACTTTGAAGCCACCATAAGAGTGCATGAAGCCTTGGACGAAATATACAAGATGCCACTTCATAAATTTCGTCCAGAGGCTATTATAGGTGCTGCGTCACCTTTTTATTGGGCTAGGCCCATGTAATTTCGAAATACATAAGTATAGGCTATTTTTAGAGTCCGTATGTGTGGGGAAACAAGAGATACGGTTGATTTCGGACCCCTCCACCAAGGGCCACGAAATTCCCCTCTCTTCCTCCATATATACAGCCCTTAGGGCACCGTTTAGACTTTGGGTTTTGTTTAGATTAAAAGTTCGCCATAGCTGCAACTTCGCGTACTTCGTTTGTGTTCAACGACCAGACAAAGGCGTCACAGAACCCCACCTTGATCAATAAAGCTTTCATCTTATATTCGCAATATCCAGATTGCAGTCTCAGTTTCTTGCTTGTTCTTCGTTTGCTCGCAGGAAACAGACCCTCGTGGTCAGGTTGATCGTGCTCCGGCGTGGTCAATAACCTCTCGGAGTTGGTTTAGCGATTGCTAAGGCGCGACGTCCTCGCACGTTCGTAGTCGGATCGTCAAAGTCGACTTCCACCAAAGCGAAATCCATCATCTCATCGAAAGACGGGACACCTTTGCCTCTATCAGAATTTCTCTCGAAAGAAGTGAGTGGGAGGAAAGTAGAACTTGATGAGATAACTGTATCTACTCCCTTATTGGAAAGTAGTTCATCACAAGAACTGGTTCCTGTGACAACTACACCAATTAGTGAGGAAGCTAATGATATTGATCATGAAACTTCAGATCAAGTTTCTACTAAACCTAGTAGGTCTACCAGAATAAGATCCACACCACAGTGGTACGGTAATCCTATTCTGGAAGTCATGTTACTTGACCATGATGAACCTACGAACTATGAGGAAGCGATGATGAGCCCAGATTCTGCAAAATGGCTAGAGGCCATGAAATCTGAGATGGGATCCATGTATGAAAACAAAGTATGGACTTTGGTTGACTTGCCCGATGATCGGCAAGCCATTGAGAATAAATGGATCTTTAAGAAGAAGAGCGACGCTGATGGTAATGTAACTGTCTATAAAGCTCGACTTGTTGCGAAAGGTTTTCGACAAGTTCAAGGAGTTGACTACGATGAGACTTTCTCACCCGTAGCGATGCTTAAGTCTGTCCGAATCATGTTAGCTATTGTTGCATTTCATGATTATGAAATTTGGCAAATGGATGTCAAAACTGCATTCTTGAATGGATTTCTGGAAGAAGAGTTGTATATGATGCAGCCAGAAGGTTTTGTTGATCCAAAAGGTGCTAACAAAGTATGCAAGCTCCAACGATCCATTTATGGACTGGTCCAAGCATCTCGGAGTTGGAATAAACGTTTTGATAGTGTGATCAAAGCATATGGTTTTATACAGACTTTTGGAGAAGCCTGTATTTACAAGAAAGTGAGTGGGAGCTCTGTAGCATTTCTGATATTATATGTAGATGACATATTATTAATTGGAAATGATATAGAATTTCTGGATAGCATAAAGGGATGCTTGAATAAAAGTTTTTCAGTGAAAGACCTCGGTGAAGCTGCTTACATATTGGGCATCAAGATCTATAGAGATAGATCGAGACGCTTAATAGGACTTTCACAAAGCACATACCTTGATAAAATTTTGAAAAAGTTCAAAATGGATCAGGCAAAGAAAGGGTTCTTGCCCGTGCTTCAAGGTGTGAAGTTGAGTCAAACTCAATGCCCGACCACAACAGAAGATAGAGAGAAAATGAAAGATGTTCCGTATGCTTCAGCCATAGGCTCTATCATGTATGCAATGCTGTGTACCAGACCTGACGTATGCTTAGCAATAAGCTTGGCAGGAAGGTACCAAAGTAATCCAGGAGTGGATCACTGGACAGCGGTCAAGAACATCCTGAAATACCTAAAAAGGACTACGATTCTAAATCGCAAACCGGATACGTGTTTTTATTAAACGATGGAGCTGTAAGTTGGTGCAGTTCTAAACAAAGCGTCGTGGCGGGATCTACATGTGAAGCGAAGTACATAGCTGCTTCTGAAGCAGCAAATGAAGGAGTCTGGATGAAGGAGTTCATTTCCAATCTAGGTGTCATACCTAGTGCATCGGGACCAATGAAGATCTTCTGTGACAATACTGGTGCAATTGCCTTGGCAAAGGAATCCAGATTTCACAAGAGGACCAAGCACATCAAGAGACGCTTCAATTCCATTCGGGACCAAGTCCAAGTGGGAGACATAGAGATTTGCAAGATACATACGGATCTGAGTGTTGCAGACCCGTTGACTAAGCCTCTCTCACGAGCAAAACATGATCAACACCAAGACTCCATGGGTGTTAGAATCATTACTATGTAATCTAGATTATTGACTCTAGTGCAAGTGGGAGACTGAAGGAAATACGCCCTAGAGGCAATAATAAAGTTATTATTTATTTCCTCATATCATGATAAATGTTTATTATTCATGATAGAATTGTATTAACCGGAAACATGATACATGTGTGAATACATAGACAAACATATAGTCACTAGTATGCCTCTACTTGACTAGCTCATTAATCAAAGATGGTTATGTTTCCTAACCATAGACATGTGTTGTCATTTGATTAATGGGATCACATCATTAGAAGAATGATGTGATTGACATGACCCATTCCGTTAGCCTAGCACTTGATCATTTAGTATATTGCTATTGCTTTCTTCATGACTTATACATGTTCCTGTAACTATGAGAATTATGCAACTCCCGTTTACCGGAGGAACACTTTGGGTACTACCAAACATCACAACGTAACTGGGTGATCATAAAGGAGTACTACAGGTGTCTCCGAAGGTACATGTTGAGTTGGCGTATTTCGAGATTAGGTTTTGTCACTCCGATTGTCGGAGAGGTATCTCTAGGCCCTCTCGGTAATGCACATCACTATAAGCCTTGCAAGCAATGTGACCAATGAGTTGGTTACGGGATGATGCATTATGTAACGAGTAAAGAGACATGCCGGTAACGAGATTGAACTAGGTATTGGATACCGATGATCGAATCTCGGGCAAGTAACAAACCGATGACAAAGGGAACAACGTATGTTGTTATGCGGTTTGACCGATAAAGATCTTCGTAGAATATGTAGGAACCAATATGGGCATCTAGGTTCCGCTATTGGTTATTGACCGAGAATAGTTCTAGGTCATGTCTACATAGTTCTCGAACCCGTAGGGTCCGCACGCTTAACGTTACGATGACAGTTTTATTATGAGTTTATAAGTTTTGATGTACCGAAGTTTGTTCGGAGTCCCGGATGTGATCACGGACATGACGAGGAGTCTCGAAACTGTCGAGACATAAATATCGATATATTGGACGACTATATTCGGACACCGGAAGTGTTCCAGGTGATTTCGGAGAAAACCAGTGCCGGAGGGTTACCGGAACCCCCCCCCCCCGGGAGAGTAATGGGCCTTATGGGCCTTAGGGGAAAGGAGAGAGGGGTGGCCAGCATGGGTCGCGCGCCCCCTCCGCCCTCTAGTCCGAATTGGACTAGGAGGGGGGGGGGTGATGAGGACATGACTACCTTGGAAATCACCTGACATTAGTCACGCCGCCGCTGCATCATTATCTCTTCCGCTGTCCACCACCCATCCATCAATTTCCACCACGTGCTACCCACCATTCATTGTCATAATAATAGTTGAGATCGTTCACATCTTCGCTTGATCCAATCTGCGTCTTATCTAGTTTGTTTTGGAAAAAAAGAGATAAAAAAACGAGAGAAAAAAAACGAGAGAAAAAAAAGAGAAAAAAAAGTCAGAGAAAAAAAATCAAAAAAATTGGCACAAACTTTTTCAGAGGAAAGTTGGAGACAAAGTTATTGTATATCCTGCTTGGCAGTTGTTTTTCATCATTATCTTCACTGTCGTTGTGATCTTCACTTATATCTTGCTGTCAAGAGCTACTTAGTATCCTTTATTGATGCTAGTTGTGCTACGCCGTGACCTCATTAGTGTTCTAGGCTCGCGTCTCTAGTCCGGTCTAGCCTAGGACCAGCACAGTACCGTCGTTGAGCGTTTATTCAACATTGCATCTTTGAATTGATTATTGCTAATCTTTTGCTACCATATATAGCCAACCCAGCTCCACATATTTATACACCGTGTATACGTACGCTCCCCTGGCAACCGCTTTACTCAATATTCGGAGTTACTTGACACCGCTGGTTGCCGATCACCGCTTGCTGCATGGTAAGAACTTGTAAGACATTGATATTTGCTTTACTGTGAGCGTTTTACCACCACATCCTAGTAGTTATAGGAACATTATTTTTGGGTTTTGTTTCTTGTTCTACTAATCATGACAGGATCCAGAGTCAATTCATGGGCTTTGTCGATCGCGGGAGACGTGCCACCACCTTTGCAAATACCACAACCGTCACGAGAGGTGCACAAACATCCAAATGCACATGATCAGGTTAATGTATCTATACCACCATTTAATGGCCGTTTTAAACCTGCTTTATATATTGAATGGGAGTTCGACATAAAAAATATATTTGCTTCCCATAATTTCGATGAACATAAAAAGGTTAAGGTTGCGGTTGGTTCTTTCACTGGTTATGCTTTGGTTTGGTGGAGTGAATATTGTCGGTTACACCCTGATTATATACCTACTACTTGGGATGATTTGAAACTTGCCATGCGACATACTTTCGTCCCTGCTTATTATACTCGTGACATGATTAAGAAGTTACAACACTTAAAACAAGGTAGTGAAACTGTAACAAAATATTATGATGATTTACAAACTACCTTGTTGCATTCCTCTTTAGAAGAAAGTGAAGATGATTTTATGGATAGATTTTGGGGAGGATTAAACCGTGATATTCAAGAGATACTAATTCATGAAGAGTGTTATCCTATGGACCATTTGTTTCATCTTGCTTGCAAAGCTGAACAGGAAATAAAACGACGTGTTGGCCACGAGGAGAACAAGCGCACGGTGCACATTCCAAGAGTTGATATGATTGTTCCTTCAACTACTAGGCATACTATGACAACCACATCCGTTGTTGTTAGGACTACATCACCTCCACCATGTGACACATCGCCCCCGAGAGTGGCTACATCATCTGAGTTGATCATAAGAGGTAATGACAAAGGTACTGATCTTCCATCTCTACATGAGAATGATGAAAGCCTTGTCAATTTGAATGCACCATCTGATGAGCTACCCACTACTTTGATCACACCACCTATTTTAGAGGACTACATTGATAATTTGACTTTGCCATGTGATCAAACAACTGAAATACCAACAATTTTGAGTGCACCCAGTGAATTAACTATTGATGCAAAAGAACCAATGTTTAATCATTTTGATATGACCTCTAATCTTGGTGATGATTCTGTGTTGAATGACTTATTGCATGTTTGCTTATTTAAGCATGTTGTAGCATGTAAATTTGATGCAAGTAAGGTTTATTCACCAATGTTGGGATGGTTTAATGATGAACATTGTCAATCTTTTGAAATGAATAAGAGCTTCACTTATATGTGCAAACTGAGTTGCAATATTTTCATGCCTTCTACTTCTTGTGCTAATTTTTTGGCTTTAGATTTTATGAACTATGCAAGTTACTCATCTATTCATGTGTCATATATGCAAAAATCAAGGGAAGTAAAAATGGATGACATATACATATACAACATGTACACCTTGTCTCTTTTGTTAGCCACATTTCAGATTAAGCAACGCCGAGGACGGCTTTATTTTCAAGAAGGGGAGGATGATGAGGACATGACTACCTTGGATATGACCAAAAATATTGCATATATGCATATTTGTCAGGTGATTTCTAGTGCAAACTATTCAATAATCTATTTATGTTATCCAGAACAAAAATACTTCACACACTTTTGTGTTTTGTCTAATTGCAGTTGTATGGGACATTTGTACAATCCACATATGAAGATAAGGAAGAAAGAGATGTTTATTTGCTGTCCAAAAAGTTCTCTCACGTCACTTTTGGCCCAAGAGAAGATAGAGTCCAAGTCTCTCACGTTCTGGATTCAGATTCGGACTGCACAGACGTACCTGACTCAAAACGCACACAAGTTTTTCATACGGACTCCGAATTGGGTGATTCTTTTTTTGTTGGAAACTAGATTTCGTGCACTTTCCAACCCAATTGGAATCACCTTCAAATTCGTCCGGAGCGTTGAGTTGTGGATGAAACAATCTGATGCTGCAGCAGAATCCGAGTCAAACTACAAGTCCAAAGGTGTTACATCACCTCCACTTGGGCCCATTGGCCTTGTACGACCTAGATTTAGTTTTAGGCTGCCTTGGGACGTCCTCCCACCTCCTTGGCCGCCACCCCTTGCTCCTATATAAGTAGATCCATCTAGTAGCTTTTCCTGGGGATTTGTTTAGTTAAAAGTTAGCCATTGCAACTTCGTGTACTTCGTTTGTGTCCAACGACCAGACCAAGACCGCTTACGGATCCCCACCTTTATCAATACTTCATATATACTCGCAATATTCAGATTGCTTTTATCATATTCTTGCTTGTTCTTCGATTGCTTGCAGGAATAGACCTTCGTGGTCAGGTTGATTGTGCTCCGGCGTGGTCAATAACCTCTCAGAGTTGGTTTAGCGATTGCTAAGGAGCAACGTCGTGCACGTTTGTAGTCGGATCGTCAAAGTCATCTTCACCAAATCGATAGTTATCATCTCATCGAAAGATCGGGACACCCCCGCCTCTATCAGGGGGGGGGGGCGGCGCCCCCCCTTTCCTTCCCCCTCTCCCCCTTCCTTCCTCCTCCTAGTAGGAGTAGGAAAGGAGGAGTCCTACTCCTACTAGGAGGAGGATTCCTCCTCCTTGGCGCGCCCTCCAAGGGCCGGCCGGCCTCCCCCCTTGCTCCTTTATATACGGAGGCGTCGGGGGGGGGGGGGGGCACCCCAGGGACACACAAGTTGATCTACGGATCGTTCCTTAGCCGTGTGCGGTGCCCCCTCCACCATAATCCACCTCGGTCATATCGTCGCGGAGTTTAGGCGAAACCCTGCGCCGGTAGAACATCATCATCGTCACCACGCCGTCGTGCTGACGGAACTCATCTCCGGAGCTTTGCTGGATCGGAGCCCGGAGATCGTCATCGAGCTGAACGTGTGCCGAACTCGGAGGTGCCGTACATTCGGTGCTTGGATCAGTCGGATCGTGGAGACGTACGACTACATCAACCGCGTTGTGCTAATGCTTCCGCTTACGGTCTACGAGGGTACGTGGACAACACTCTCCCCTCTCGTTGCTATGCCATCACCATGATCTTGCGTGTGAGTAGGAAATTTTTTGAAATTACTACGTTCCCCAACAGTTAATACCTACAGCGATGTTTTCGTTGTTGTTCAGAGGATAAAAATTAATATCTGGGCTAAACATTGAAAAACTCTGCAGTGCTCACACCTCAAAAACACAAATACTGCTCGAGCTGCTTGGTCCCAGCTGTCGGTCGCTTCTTGTGCAATTCTCTCATTTATTGACTACTCCCTCCTTTTCGGTTTATAGTGCTCAATTCAAAAATCTCACCAATCAAGGTAGATGGCGAGTGGTGGAATACTTTTTGTAGTTTTGCAAAAGCACCTAATTAATGCTCTTGTTATCCTCAAAAAATTATGTTTATCAATGCATTAATTGCAATGCATGCATGCATAAAGTACATGCATTGGTCAATTTTCTCTTAATACTTGCATGCAATGATTTAATGCACCTTGGAATCTGAATATGTGATGGAAAACAACCAAATTGAGCCTTATAGAATGGAAAAACTAAAATTTTGAGATAAGCCCTATAAACTGGAAAGGAGGGAGTACATAGGTTGACAATTGTGTGGGACCGTGATGTCAGGAAACCAGGAGGAAGCAATATAAATTATAGTTATTTATATATATAATAAGGAGGCACTTGCGTATGTGAGGCTATGGCCCTGGTGGGTCCCCATTGTCATGCTCTCCAAGTAAAGTCATCTCCTCGCCCGCGCGCGCTTTCCGCCCGAAATAGTCAGCGCCGCCCGCCCCGCTTCCCGGTGCAGGCGATTGCTCCGCCTTCAAACGACACAAGTGTCGTCCGTCCGTCCATCTGCTGCCCACATTAATGATACGCGGTTGCCGAGGCGGCTACTCCGGAACCACAAGTCCGTCCCTCCGCCGCCCACCATTGCTATATAAATTGCTGCGTCGGCCATAGCCGCAGTCATCCGCATTTGTTCCCTTTCTCCAGTCCACACCACTACTGCCCACCATGGCTTCCTCGCGCTCCAGCGCTCTTCAGGACAGGCGGACGACGGACCACAAGGAGATGGCAGCCATTGCTGCCGGCCGGCTGGCCGGCAGGCAGCCGGAGGAGGACGACGTCCCAATGGGGAACATGGTAGTCGATGATCCGGCGCCAACCTCCTCCTCCGCGCCATCTTCGCTGGTGCATTGCACCATGACCATCGGCGAGGCCCGTGCCCAATATATGGACATGGTGAGGCAGATGCGTGAGGAGCAGTTCCGGCAGGCGCAGGATGACGCCGCCTACAACCACCATCTCCTCCAGGAGCACCTGCAGGCGGAGGAGCAGATCGCCGCAGAGCGGGCAGAGTAGGAGGCGCTGCTCGACTCGTACCGCTCCGCCCGCAAGGGCCGCCTCGAGCGCTGGTGGTACCGCATGCGGGAGGCGGAGGCTACGGCCGCCTACAAAGAGGGCGATGAAGCGGGCGAGGCACTGTTTAGCGAGACCGAGGACAAGGCAAAGGACAATGCCGGCTCCGACGAGTCCCCGCTCCGCTGGCGTCGACGAGGTCCTGCTCTGCCGAGGCCCCGCGGCGCCAACAACGAGGCAGAGGACACCGCCGGCTCCGCCGAGGCCCCGCCCTGCCAACAGCGAGGCAGAGGACATCGCCGGCTCAGCCAAGGCCCCACCCTGCCGGCAAACGTGGGGGAGGATTTCCACCGCTCCGCCGAGGCGCCGCCCGCCGGCAACGAGATAGAGGATATCGCCGGCTCCGTCGAGGCCCCGCCCCGTTGCCAACGAGGCCGCGCCACACAGAAAACGAGGAAGAGTAGAACACGGTAGGTCACTGCCGCTCGGGTCCAAGTAAGGCCACCACTGCTACCCTTCGGTTGAAGCCAAGCTAGGCGGGTTGACCATTGACGGCGGGTTAGCTTCTTGGCGGCGACGTGGAGTCAGAGAGCTGCACTGGAGAAGAATGCTACTTCTACTTAACTGCTGGTTCAGTTGGCTGACTGACACGTGGGCCCAACAGGCCACATGTTAGTTACGCAAATGCACCTGCAGTTAAGTCAGTGAAGCTTCTGTTCGGCTCAGTGGGACACAGGTGGGTAGCTTCGGTTAATTAATTATACCTCGAGCGCACCCCTTTTTAGTTGAAGAATGTATGAAATGTAATGAAATCTGGCATGTTTATATGAAATCCGACCGTGTATGAATGAATTTATTTCGATTAGTTCGAATTCCTGTATCACTGCATTGGATGAACATGCAAAACAATACGTACTAGCATTATTCCCAGGGTGATCACCTCGTTTGCAGCAGTTTCACATGTACTCCCTCCGGTCCTTTCTACTCTGCATACAAGTTTTGTCTACAGTCAAAGTATCTCAACTTTGACTAATCTTATATAAAAAAGTATGCACATTCACAATGTGCAAAGTAAGAAGGAACAGAAGGAGTACAATGAGTTTGAGCATCTTTTTAGCGTTTCTGTACATTGCAATCAAACACACAGGGCTGGCAATTCAGAGAGAACATTCAAAACAATCGATGATTATGCATCTTAGCGACTCACATTTCAGAGGCAATATTTACTTCACAACTAAAGAATAGAGAAAAAAATGATCGATGCTGCTGATAGCAAATGGCGTCCCATTCAAAAATATCAAACGCATGTCTTGCTAAAATCAATGAGCAAAATTTGACAAGGTTGTCCCATTCCAAAATGTCAAATGCCTACGATTGTGGAATGGGCAGGGTTTACCATCAGTTCGGACATTGACATGTCACCTCGTGCTAAATAGACCAGCTGTTCTATTTGTGCAGTTCCACCAAAATCAACCAAATTCGCGCGTAACTTGTATGATTTTCGCCCTTATGTGTTGCAAGGCCTTGAACTTATCGACACCTCCTTTCTTGTGGTGGAAATGAATGATTCGATGTATTCATGAACATTTTGTGCAATTCCCATTGAAATCAAGCTGAGCACCCCTGTTTGCACAAATACAAAAAGGTGATTAGTATAAAGCAAACTGTACTATGCATTGACCGTTTAAATAGGCACCTACATGGTCCATGTAGAGCATACTTTTAGAAAAATGGAACTCACCAGTAAGAATCCTAGAACAACATTGTACTCGCGCATCACAGCAAAAAAAATGGAGATTTGTCAGTCCTTCTGAGATGAAGTTAGTTTGGTCTTGTGGGGAGTAATGTAACCATCCTTCAACTGCTCCTTCTGATGAGAAGATAGACAGGGCTTCTTCATCCTGGCATAATCGGAACTAGTCACTTCACGTACTCCATATTCTTCTTCAGAGGAAGATGATCCTATTGTGCAAAGACAAGAGGACTACTAAATTCTAGCATCCCTGTTTGCTCGAAAAAAGGAAAGGAAATATTTAAAACAACACAAATGAAGCACTTCTCAAGGATAATACCACCTTTTCATGACAGTATCTAAACAGTAGCACAACACCAATAGAGATGACAAAGCTCAATCATATGGATGAAATCAGTGGGCGAGTACCAACCTTTGTTAGGAGGCTTATTGTGTAGAGCATACAGATGAAGCACTTCTCCGGAACCATCTGTTGCTATATGCGGTGGTGGCCATGCTTACTATATACTCGATTAGTTTAATGTTTCCAACATCTTCTTGTGCAGTTCCACTAAAATATATGGTATCTTCATAGAAGATCCCTGTTTGCACAAGTAGAGATAATTACGTATTACATTAAGAGTGGCATCAAATCAGTGGCAAAACAATTGCTCGTTCCAGCCATAGCAACAAATTAAGATGCAAAACTATATCATTACTTATGTCATCACAGTTCCAGTGCTTCATTACAGCACTGGGAGTTGATTTTGTTTTTCTTCCACTTGTTCTTCCCCTTCATCACTTTGTTCAATAACAGACAAGCTTCGCCTTCAATGTAAGATTTGGCATGTCAATTAGGGAGCACAAGTATAGTACTAAACTTAATTTTCTGATGAAAGTGGCAAAATACAGGCCAACAGTTGTGAATTATCCTTATCTTACCTCAATGGGATATTACGGTGCACATACGGATTGGAAGTCTTGTCTCCATTTGTGCAGTTCACTAAAATCAAGCAACATTATCGTACAAGTAGCACAACATATTAAAGCACACTGCAGAATCATGTGAAAGAAGGCTAGTACTGACCTCTCATGATGCGGAATTCAAACAACTCACAAGAAGAAGATCTGAACCAAATTTGCCAACACGGATAGGAAGTAAGATCTCCTCTTGTGCAGTTCCACTAAGATCAAGCAATCAAATAACGTTGTCGGTGTGACATTTTGGTTGAACTGCACAAAACACTCTTAAAACAAAAGTGTTTTGTGTAGTGCAACAAAAGGTCACAATGGCAACGAGGTGAAGTAGATAACCCTGTTTACATAGAGGTGCAAAGGAAACAATTAGTGGTCAATAACGGTGGATGACGCAGAAGCCAACAAAAAGAAGCATCTACCTTATCTAAATGGGAAAGAAAGCAAGACAGTAGCATTTCTCAAACGGTGGCATTGATTAATATAACATAGAGATTATATTAACAATAAAATTCGTTAAACATGTAATTTGCTTTTAACTGTGGCATTGCATCAATTTTCCAGCGGCATTATTAGAGGGTGTTTGTTTACAGGGACATTTTGGTGTAGGGACTAAAAAAACTCCGTGTCAGTCCCATCTAAACCAAACACGAGGGACTTTTAGGGACTAAAAGTGGGCATTTGGGACTAAAGAAAGAAGACCCCTAGGGAGTCTTTTTGGGACTTTTTCCAAAAGTTGCCCCTACCATGCATCACACCTTGTCTCTATTAGTTCATTACTAGAGGTAACATGGTCTTTTAGCATGTCATTTAATAACCTCTAGTCCATGTTTACTCCCTGGAACCAACCAGGTAGGGACTAGGGAGTTTTTAACCAAACATGGCCTTAGATTAACAACAACTAATGAGTTGCACGGGACAGTGGACGCACCAGCACCATGTGCATCTACCGATGTACTGTGGTCATGCACAGTCTATTGCAACAAAGAACAAACAACCAAGGAGCATATTTGTGTTGGTCCCAGTTTTGTTATCTTTAGACACCTTTCCCTATGTGAGCGCAGCAAATCTAGTCCTGCTCAAACTCTACAGCCTTGTCCCCCAAAACAAAAGATCAGTTCATTACAGATGTGCGTACTGCGTTTGTCATTGTTTTCCCTTTTCGACCAACGTAGGTGCTGGATAGCCAGTCTGTACTAGTACTTTCGCCCCTTCCTTTCCTCTTTGAACCACGTCCTAGATTTATGCGATACGACTTTCCCCACTACTTTCCCCCATTCCTTTCCTCTTTGAACCATGTCCTAGATTCATGCTATACAACTTTCCCCCTTCATTTCCTCTTTGAACCACGTCCTAGATTCATGCTACATACAACTTTCCCCACTACTTTCCCCCACTCCTTTCCTCTTTGAACCACGTCCTAGATTCATGGTATACATGCAACTAGAGCAATGCATGTGGAGTAAGTAAATTATACCTTAAGGTTCTTGGGGCGTGGTTCGGTGGGCGACGGGACGGCGGCGAAGAAGAAGGGGTCGGAGGCCCTCCCGCGCTGCCGCTGGGTGAAAGCGAACAGTTGCGCCGGTAGTGGATTCCCTCCCTCGCCGATGGCGACAGCGTTAAGCCTCCTTCCCTTGATAGAGGCAAAGGTGTCCTGATGTTTCGATGAGATAGCAATCATTTTCTCTGGGAGTCGACTTTGACGATCCCACTACGAACGTGCGAAGACGTCGCGCCTTAGCAATCGCTAAACCAACTTCCGAGGGGTTATTGACCACGCTGGAGCACGATCAACCTGACCACGAGGGTCTATTTTCTGTGAGCAAACGAAGAACAAGTAAGAAACTGAGATTGCAATCTGGATATTGCGAATATAAGAGGAAAGCTTTATTAATGAAGGTGGGATTCTGTGACACCTTGGTCTGGTCATTGAACACAAACGAAGTACGCGAAGTTGCAGCTATGGTGAACTTTTAATCTAAACAAAACCCAAAGTCTAAACGGTGCCCTAAGGGCTGTATATATGGAGGAAGAGGGGGAATTTCGTGGCCCATGGGGAAGGGGTCCGAAACCAACCCTATCTCTTGTTTCCCCACACATACGGACTCTAAAAACAGCCTATACTTATGTATTTCGAAATTACATGCGCCTGGCCCAATAATAAGGTGACGCAGCACCTAGAATAGCCTCTGGACGAAATTTATGAAGTGGCATCTTGTATATTTCGCCCAAGGCTTCATGCACTCCTTATGGTGGCTACAAAGTCCTGAAATCATCACTTGCAACTCCGTTCTTGTTCCCATGGCGCATGCCATCAACTCCATGCTTGTTCTTGCTCCAATGTCCATCCTTCTCCAAGCTAGGCCCTTCATTTGTAATCAAAACAAATGTATCCAATTTAGGCAGCATCATATTCTCATGAACATTAGAATCATTACCAAGAAAGGAAAGTACCTAGTAATTTAATTGGCGTGCGCGAGCTCTAGTAATTGGTCCGTTATATGTAACAGTAGGGGCTGTGGGTGTAACAATGGTATTGATGTCCTCATAATCCTCCCCTTCTTGAAATGAAGTCGTCCTCGACGGAAGCTCATCTTCCTCACCCAAATAAGGCTTCAAATCTGCAATGTTAAAAGTGGGAATAACCCCAAAATCTGCAGGTAGCTCAAGTTTATATGCATTATCATTTATTTTCTCTAACACCTTAAAAGGACCAGCAGCACGTGGCATTAGCTTTGATTTGCGCAAATTGGGAAATCTATCCTTATGCAAATGTAACCAAACAAGATCTCTAGGTGCAAACACAACATGTTTTCCCCAACTTAGCCCACAAACATCTCCAAAAGTGGCTAAGAAATTTAGTATCACGATCTGAAATGATAGTATTTGGCACACCATGCAAGCGAATAATTTCACGAAAGAACAAATCAGCAACATTAACAGCATCATCGCTTTTATGACATGGTATAAAGTGTGCCATTTTCGAGAATCTATCCACGACAACAAATATGCTATCCCTCCCCCTCTTTGTTCGAGGTAAACCTAAAACAAAGTCCATAGATATATCCTCCCATGGAACACTAGGTACAGGCACAGGCATATATAAACCATGAGGATTGAGTCGTGACTTAGCTTTTTGACATGTAGTGCAGCAAGCAACAAAATGCTCAACATCATGTCTCATCTTTGGCCAAAAGAAATGTGTAGCAAGTACGTCCTCTGTCTTCTTCACGCCAAAGTGTCCCATTAATCCTCCTCCATGCGCCTCCTGCAACAACAAAAGACGAACAGAGCTAGCAGGAATGCATAGCTTGTTAGCACGATACACAAATCCATCGTTAACGACAAACTTGTTCCACATTCTTCCTTCTTTACAATTCTGCATTACATCTTTAAAATCAGCATCATGCACATATTGATCTTTGATGGTCTCCAAACCAAATATTTTGAAGTCAAGTTGTGAAAGCATAGTATAGCGACGAGATAAAGCATCAGCAATAACATTTTCTTTACCCTTCTTGTGTTTAATGACATAAGGGAAAGTCTCAATGAATTCAACCCATTTAGCATGTCTATGATTCAGTTTAGCTTGACTTTTAATATGTTTCAAAGATTCATGATCAGAATGTATAACAAATTCTTTGGGCCATAAATAATGTTGCCATGTTTCTAAAGTCCGAACAAGAGAATATAATTCTTTATCATAAGTAGAATAGTTCAGCCTAGGCCCACTCAATTTTTCTGAAAGTATGCAATAGGTTTGCCATCTTGTAATAACACACCTCCTAATCCAATTCCACTAGCATCACATTCAAGCTCAAAAGTCTTATTAAAATCAGGAAGTTGGAGTAAAGGAGCATGTGTCAACTTATCTTTCAATACCATGAAGGCTTCTTCCTGTGCGGTACCCCAAACAAAAGGCACATCCTTCTTTGTAAGCTCATTGAGAGGTGCAGCAATGGTGCTAAAATCTCTCACAAAACGCCTGTAGAAACCAGCGAGTCCAAGAAAACTCCTCACTGGTGACCGTTTTGGGCTGCGGCCAACTCTCAATATCTTCAATCTTGGCTTTATCAACTTCAATTCCCTGTGGAGTAACAACATAGCCAAGAAAAGATACGCGGTCGGTGCAAAAGGTGCACTTCCCAAGGTTACCAAACAAACGTGAATCACGTAGAGCAACAAAAACAACACGTAAATGTTCCAAATGTTCTTCCAAAGATTTGCTATAAATCAGTATATCATCAAAATAGACTACCACAAATCGTGCAATGAAAGCACGTAAAACTTCGTTCATTAGTCTCATGAATGTACTAGCTGCATTAGTTAACCCAAAAGGCATGACTAACGACTCATATAAACCAAACTTAGTTTTAAATGCTGTTTTCCATTCATCTATCAATTTCATATGAATTTGATGGTATCCACTACGCAAATCAACTTTGGAGAATATTGTTGAGCCACTCACTTCATCAAGCATATCATCTAGCCTAGGAATAGGATGACGATAATGAATAGTAATATTATTAATGCCTCTACAATCAACACACATACGCAACGTACCATCCTTTTTAGGCACTAGTATAATAGGAACAGCACAAGGACTAAGAGATTCGCGTATATAACTTTTGTCGAGCAGCTCCTGTACTTGACGCATAATCTCCTTTGTCTCCTCTGGATTGGTACAGTATGGTGCACAGTTGGGTAGCGATGCACCAGGAATTAAGTCAATTTGATGCTCAATCCCTCGAATAGGTGGTAATCCCGGTGGCACGTCTTGTGGGAAGACGTCAGTGAACTCCTGCAAAATGCTAGTGACAGCAGGGGGCAAAGAGGAAGGCAGGTCCTCAAATTAAAATAATGCCTCTTTGCACACAAAAGCATAGCAAACAGATTTGCTAGAATCTAGCTCATCAATATCAGATTTGGTGGCAAGTAAACATGCACTTTTCAATTTAATTTCTGAAGCAACACTAGATGCTTTATTATTAGGCTTCATTTGTTGCTCAAATTCTTTTGCCACAATCTGATTTTTACTCTTATTTTTCTCCTGTTTTGCTTTATTAGCTCTATTAATATCATCTTTCAAAATGGAATCAGGAGTCATGAGAAGCAAAGTAATATTTTTATCCTTATGAACAAGAGTATACTGATTGTTTCTACCATGGTGTACATAATTTTTATCAAATTGCCATGGTTTACCAAGTAATAAGGAACATGCTTGCATAGGTACCACATCACAATCAACATAATCAGTATATGTAGAGATGCTAAAATGCACACGAATAGTACGTGTTACCTTAACCTTGCCGCTGTTATTGAACCATTGGATGTAGTAAGGATGTGGATGTGGTCTTGTGGTGAGAGATAGCTTCTCCACCATGTCCATGCTAGCCAAGTTGTTGCATGTCCCTCCATCTATGTTGACGCGAATAGAACGTTCCTTCACAAATCCCTTTGTATGGAACAAATTATGCCTCTGATTTTGCTCAGCTTGTGTAACCTGCACACTCAAAACACGTTGAGCAACTAAACATTCATACCTGTCAGCATCTTCAGCAGCCATGTATTGCGTCTCATCATCCGAATCATCTCCATCGTGTTCTTCATGTGTAATAAGAGCCAAAGTCTCCTCATCATAGTCACTAGCGGACTCATACCCACCATCCTCAGTAGCAATCGACCACCAAACACATGCAAAGCTAGTGAAAGCACAAACAGCAGCAGGAACACGTCTCTTCTCAGGATATTGTAAACATGTAAATCATTGTTCAGTTTCTAACTCCCAAGTAAGATATATATCAGGAACATATCTACCCTCAGATGGTGGAATATTCAATTTTAGTTTAGGGAGATGGTCATGATCTCGTACCTGAGGGGGAGCCCTAACATTGCCATTATTTGCATGTGGACGACCTGGTGGTTGTGGTGCTGGTGGTTGCACGTAGTTCTGATTTTGATCAACTTCATCCTCGTAATCTCCCACATAATCATCCTCCTCCGCATCAGCAGCAGGAGTCACAGAAGTATCAACAGCCGCACCAACAGTTTGGCCAAGCGCAAGAGGGACACGGCTCGCTCGGCGGAGGGCTGTTTTGCGACGTGGAGGTAGTCGTGGTCGTCGTTGTTGTTGTTGTAGAGGTGCGTTAGGTGCAGCCGGTGGTGGTGGTGGAAGACGCGCGAGCAATTCATTAAAATTGTTATCGATCTTTGTTTCGAACGTCTTCTCCATGCCATCTATCTTCTCCATGGCCTCTTCAAATCTGTTTAGCACATCTTGCACCTGTCCACTCATCATTTGCTGAAATTTATCATGCAACTCCTTATTCGTCATGTTCTCCCAGTCAGTCTCGTCGGCTTGTGATCCTGGCATGGTTAGCAGCAATAGAAACACACAAGAATATGATCCTACAGACTACTAATAAGAGGTGGTGGTAGGTGTCACAAATCCGTCAAGCAAAACTCAAATTCTTACCAGTTCTTACCAGCAGCAGGCGGTGATCGGCAACTGTTGTAGTCAAAACTCTCAAAAGCTTGGATAGAGCGATTGTGAGGGAGAGTCAAACGCATGACATAGATGTATGTGGAGCTGGGAAGGCTTATAGTATGGTAGCAAAAAGGGTCAGCTATAATCAATTCAGAGATGCAAAGTTGAATAAACGCTCAACGACAGTACTGTGCTGGTCCTAGGCTAGACCGTACTAGAGACGCGAGCCTAGAACACTAACAAAATCATGGCGCTGCACGTAAACAAGGGAGGAGCACACTCTGAATTTTTCCCTTTTTTTCACTTTTTTCGCACTTTTTTCCTCTTTTTTTTGCTCCGCAACAATTTTTTTCGAAAAAGTCTATAAATGGCCTAAAAGGTGCCTAGCCAGAATTTTCCAGACTTAGTTTTTTTTGAAACTGGAACTATTTTTCTTCTGCGGATGGCTCGGAAGTTTGGGAGTCCTACTCTGTCACGACTCGGAGTATCGCGTGATCTGGAAATCGAGAACAAAGCAACAATTACTGGACTCGGACTAGGACTAGTGGTGGAGTGAATCTGGTGGAAACTCGGACTGGTGGCGGATATTTGCAGGGCGATGGAACACGGACTGGTGGCGAATCTGTGATGGAGGTGGACTCGGATTAGCGTGATGGCGGTGGATATGTGGTATATGGTCGCGGCGATGACGATGGTGGTATATGGCAGCGGTGATGACGATGGTGGTATATGGCAGCGGTGATGATGATGGTGGTATATGGCAGCGGTGATGACAATGGCGCGGCGGCGGCGTGACAACTTGTGAACAGAACTCGAAACTCTAAAGTACTAGACGCTAGGACCAGCAACTTGACACGACGACGCAACCGCAAATTCAACAAAGCATATACAGAAAAGATTATGCAAAGGCTCAGATTGGTTCGGATAAGATGAACTAACCCTAATTTTTTTTGGCTTTTTCATGGACTATAGGTATGAAGAACAGACTCGATCTAAACTACGAAAAACTGTAAAATCTCACCGAGCAACCTGAAAACTGATACCACTTGATAGAGGCAAAGGTGTCCCGATGTTTCGATGAGATAGCAATCGTTTTCTGTGGGAGTCGACTTTGACGATCTGACTACGAACATGCGAAGACGTCGCGCCTTAGCAATCGCTAAACCAACTTCCGAGGGGTTATTGGCCACGCCGGAGCACGATCAACCTGACCACGAGGGTCTATTTCCTGCGAACAAACGAAGAACAAGCAAGAAACTGAGATTGCACTCTGGATATTGCGAATAAAAGAGGAAAGCAGGAAAGCTTTATTAATGAAGGTGGGGTTCTGTGACGCCTTGGTCTGGTCGTTGAACACAAACGAAGTACGCGAAGTTGCAGCTATGGCGAACTTTTAATCTAAACAAAACCCAAAGTCTAAACAGTGCCCTAGGGGCTGTATATATGGAGCAAGAGGGGGAATTTCGTGGCCCTTGGGGAAGGGGTCCGAAACCAACCCTATCTCTTGTTTCCCCACACATACGGACTCTAAAAATAGCCTATATTTATGTATTTCGAAATTACATGGGCCTGGCCCAATAATAAGGTGATGCAGCACCTAGAATAGCCTCTGGACGAAATTTATGACGTGGCATCTTGTAAATTTCGTCCAAGGCTTCAAGCACTCCTTATGGTGGCTTCAAAGTCCTGAAATCATCACTTGCAACACCGTTCTTGTTCCCCTGGCGCATGCCATCAACTCCATGCTTGTTCTTGCTCCAATGCCCATCCTTCTCCAAGCATTTGTAATCAAAACAAATGTACCCAATTTAGGCAGCATCATATTCTCATGAACATTAGAATCATTACCAAGAAAGGAAAGTACCTGGTAATTTAATTGGCATGCGCGAGCTCTAGTAATTGGTCCGGTATATGTAACAGTAGGGGTTGTGGGTGTAACAATGGTATTGATGTCCTCATCATCCCTTCCCGGCGGACGGATCCTGCCGGCTCTTTGAGCAGTAGTGAGGGGAGAGAGAGGCCAACAAAGTCTTGTTTAGATCTGGAGAGGGCGAGAGAGTGTGAAGAGTGCAACTACAAGCACTGAGGCTCCAGCGTGTATATATATACTGGAGAGAGAGTGTGAAGCGTGCAAACCCTAGAAAAAAGTGCCGAGGCTGCAGCTTATACGTGAGGAGGTGATTATACGGTCACTACGAGATCGTATAGCTATGTATCCATCCATTTTGACCAGTCAAAGAATCCTCCTGGCACAAATTATGCTCAAGTGTAGTTATCGAACCCGAGACCTCAAGTTTGATGAGCGAACAGGCTAACCAGCTACACAACCCTCCCGTTATGTTCAATGAGAGGAAAAATAACCTTTTATACATTCCTGCATTCGTGTGACAAGCATGCCGTGTTTTTTTTTTTGTGTGTGTGGGAGTCATTGGGATTTCAATCATAATCATGTCATGTGGCTTTGGTGGTAAGACTATCCACAGTGGTGCAGAAATAATGCAGCCTTAGTCACCTTACCTCTCTCCACGTAGTACGTTGGGTCCCACCAGTCAGAGGGTGGAACAAACAAATTAATAAGAAAAATTAAAAGCACCAGCGGTGTAACTTACCTCACACATCTCACTACTGCTCAGGAACACTGTCCAATTGATCCCTCTGTTCGCTCACGTACTATTTTAAGTGAATCCTTATTATAACATGCACATAATTTTGGGCACTTGTATTCGACTTAAGTCAGTATGCCACCGTATCTTGTATACTTACTACTCCCTCCGTCTAGGTGTAATAAGTCACGTTAGAAGGTGCAACGGGACCAAGGTGCGTGCATGTGCGTGCATGCGTGCGTGTGTGTGTATTTAACAGCATGTGTGTGTTAGAGAGACCGACAGATCGACCTACTCCTACAGAGAGATGGTTTGTAGTGTACGATTTTAGCCGCGAGAGTCGGTGCAACCTCTCGTTTTCGGGCGTGTCCGGTAGGGACATGCGGACAGCTGCCACGCCCGCTCCTGACCAGTCTGGCCCACCCAAAGCCCCTCCATCGCCCGCGCGCGCTTCCAGCCCGAAACGGTCAGCGCCGCTCCAAAGAATCGGTGCCGCATTCATGCCCGGGCAGAGCGGACGCGACCTCTCACTGGCGCAAGAGTGATGGTTGCTTCGTCCATCCAACTTACTACTGGGTCTATGTGATTTGACGTCTCATTGGTCTTTATTACTGAGGTGGTAGGAATGTTGGATGTCCCACGCTTTCGGCAAAAGGAGGTACTACTAGATTACAATTTTCTCCATTCTTATAGCGGAGGAGTGCAAGAGTAGTGAAAACACGCAGGCTCAGTGATTACATGGCCCACCTCACACTATCACCGTGCGACACCTAACTCTTTACATAGTACTCCCTCCATTCCTAAATATTACTAGATGAGTCCCCGCGCATTGTCGCGGAACAGCCGTATATCTCTCTGCGCAAAACTATCGATTTCATAGAACTAAAAAAAACTCTATAACCGCATGACAAATGTGGTAGCCAAACTAAATAAACTCCCTTCATCATTTACATCATCCCATGTAAGGAAAAAAGATCAGCCAACTCCTACTGCATAATGGGATTATAATTTTCTTTTTGACATGTTAATGGGACTTAAAAGCTCACTTACATGCATGCTTGCATGCAGACATGTTGATGTGATTTAAAACCCACTCACATGCATGCCACGATATTTCTGCATGCTTGCATGTGGCTTAGTGCGGAGCCTCTCAACGTCTAGATCAGATGGCTATTATGGACTGATTTAGTTCATCTAACAGTTACATTAATTTTGATGATGTGGCTCAAGGAGAGGATAGAGAATTCCTAGTAGTGGGGGCTAGCTATTACTAGTAGATAAGTCTTTGTAGAGATTCCACTAGGTCAACTACATACGAAACAAAATGAATGAATCTACACTTAAAATGCATCTATATACATCTGCATGTGGTTCATGGTGAAATCTCTACAAAGACTTATATTTAGGAACGGAGGAAGTACTAGTATAGTACGTACTGTAATTTATCAGCGAGATAAATTTGTACAATGCTATGAAGCTTCCAGCTTCTGTTACATGTATCTTGCGTCCAAGGTTGCCCGTTGCAACATTTCATCAAATACAAAGGAGACTAACATGCATGCTATTGCATCTCAATGATTGACAGATCATAGCAAATATGTACTCCATCCGTTCCAAAATAAGTGTCTCGACTTTGTGCAAACTTTAGTACAAAGTTGTACTACTACTAAAGTTGACACTTATTTTGGAACAGAGGCAGCTAAAGAAAAAAACGATCCATGCAGTGCCTAGCCCTTGAACCGTGAACCCTAACCAGGCTTCAATTTGCTGGCAATGTTCGAGCTTCCTAATAAATTAAGTTTGCAACCTTTTGACCATCGGATCATTTTGTGCAGTTTCACCAAAATTGAGATGAGCATCCCTGTGGAAAAGAAATTGAAGAAGCGTGATTAGAATAAGATTACTGGGACTAGTTGATGAGGCATAAACTCATCACAAATACAGTACGTAGAAGCCAGTAGAGGTATGTGCGGGGCAAAGAAGTAGAGAAATATCCACAGGGAGTGATGTGGGCAGCTGGAGCAGTGGTGCAAGCCAACTGTAAAGGGAGTTGTACCTGAGGGATGTAGCTCAACCTTGAGGAGGGCGGCGGGAGGCGGCAACTGCCCCCATCGCGGCAGTGAGCAAGGGACGAAGGCAACCTCACCGGCTTTGTGAGAGAGAACGGCGGGGACCCCAGATCGGGACGTGCCGACAATGGGTTTTCGCCGTCGGCGACGATGACCGCATCTACACTAAGCATCCACCCCTTCCCCCAGCGGACGTGATCCGCCGGGATGTTAGAGATGTGGCCACAACCGTTTTGTGCGAGAGAGTGTGAAGAGAGCAACCCCAGCAAGCAACCGTGTAGGCTGGCCCGTCCTGACTATGTATATAGTGGAGCGGTTTCCTTTTCTCTCCATATGAACCTATCATATTGCGTACGTGCCACTGAAGAAAAAACACTTTATTTACAAATGACGCAGCACCTACTACTCGTTCTCCTATAACCTTGCGCTTGGCATCTCCAAAATATTAACCTTGCGATTGGCTCTTCGCCTCTTCGGGAAGTCGAGCAATAATGGTAGTGCAGTATATATCGTTCTAGCTATATGAGACCGAATGAATTGTTGCACGTCCACCACGTGGGCGAGGGTCGAGGAGCGAGGGAGAGTGCTACATACGGAGCAAAATGAGTGAATCTACACTCTAAAATACGTCTATATACATCAATGTTTGGAGTATGTACTAGTAGTTCATACTGAAATCTACCAAAGGACATATATATTCCAAACAATATGATATAATCTCTATAACCAAGGTAGTAGGTACGAGGAGTAAACGGAGGGAGTAGTAAATTTTTCTCCTCGTCCTGCGAGCCACAGCGTGCATGGGCGAGGGAGCGGGCGTAAGGCGAAGCAAGCTTCACCTCATCCTGCGAGCCACCGTGCTCGTGGGCGGGGGAGACGACATACTAAGCAAGCTTCTCCTCGTTCTGCGAGTTGATGGGACACATCAAAAGTACTCCAGTGTATAGAGCCTTGCCTCTAAGGTAGGCCCCACATGGTTTGCCTCTTTTTTTAATTTAACATAACGCGTCAAGTCGCAATTTGTTTGTTCACCCATGGTAGACGATCCTCCCTCCACCAAGTGGACAACCCGTACACGTGCCAAACAAAATTATTTGTGGGAATATGTGTCGATGACATCTCAAACAAAATTTTGCATGCAATGCGTGTGAAATGGAGGCCTATCCATATCATATATAGAGGGTCGGGCAATCCACGAGAAGAGAGGGAGGGGTCATAGCTATTGATAGAGTCGAAGAGAGGATCAAGTGGGTGGGTGCGAGATCGATGAAGAGAGCCATTGAAATTGTGTGTGTGTGCAAGTCAAAGATATAGGGCGACTTGCCTACCGGAACGTTAGAGGGCACATGTCAAGTTTGTGTGTGGTAGGGAGACATGACTAGAGCGCTCGATGTATCAGTGTGTGTGGGGTGGGGGGTAGGGGGAGGGGTAGGCAGAGGCCTAACTATAGAGGTAGAACGACTTGTATATTGTTGAGAAGGAGAGACCCATCTATGTCTTGAGGGAGATCAGTCGACATCCATACATAACTGAAGGACGAGAAATATGATGGGACGGAGAGAGAGAGAGAGAGAGAGGAGCGAGAGAGGGAGGGAGAGGGGTAGAGTGCTGGATGGGTGATGGAGTTGCTTCTCGAAGATGGTGGCAGAGGCCTACTAGACAAACTGAGGGTGGAACTGCAATGTTATCAATAAGAGTGGGATGTGTTTCTGTGTTGCCTGTGCGTGATAGATCTGTCGGGACGCATGCATGGATGATGAAGGGGAACCATGTGTTTGTTAAGCAAACCTAACTAGATCGATAGATCAATTGTTGTTTGTGGGAGGAAGGGAGAGACACAACTAATGAGGTAGATCGATCGACGCATGGGTAAAAACGAGTTATAAGGACCTAGCAAGCTATATGTATAGCGAGAGGTCGGTCGGTGTACGTCCATTTGTTAGAGGCAAATAAGGCCCAGCGAGATGGATAGACAGAGAGAATGGAGCTAGGAGGTGGTGCAAGAGGCCCAGCTACTAGCTAGATAGGGGGAGGAGCGTGCGGTTGTGAGATCGATGAAAAGAGGGGCGAGAGTTTACACGTGTGTGTGACCGTAGGAGAGACACAAGGAAAGGACACATAAAGGAGGAGATTGAAGGTGTGTGTGTGTATGTTGTAGGCAGGCATCGCTGGAGAGGTTTATCGATCGGTGTGTGTCGGAAAGGAGTTGTGGAGACTCTAGGAGAACGACCTAAAGAAAAAAAATAAATGTGCCTGGTGGATAGAATGCCCAGGGAGGGGGAGGGCGAGGAGGGCGTGTGCATGCACGAGAGAAAGTTAGTGGTAGCTACAAAGGTTAGAGGATTGTGTGGATCTAAGAGACTAACAAAGATCATAATTTGATATGAAAGCGGATTCATATGTTTGAATAGGAGATCATAGTGTTTTAAACATTGCATGCATGAATATAGCGGTGATACACGTGCTATGCACATGTTATACCATAATGTGATAATGCATGGCGTTTGCAACTCACAGCTAAATGCCTCACAATCTAAACCATACTATACATCAAACAATCTCACATTTTATTTGAATTTTTGATAATGTGTGGCATATCCAGCTTACAACTAAATATCGAACAATCTAAACAATACTATATATCGAGCATTCTCACATTTTATTTGAATTTGTGGTAATGTGTGGTGTTTGCAACTCACATCTAAAAACTTGTAGGCGTAGGGGGCGGGGCACCATACATAATGTGATAAACACATTATACATATGAGACATGGTTTAGATTATGAAGATCTAGCTAGAGCTAGAAATGTAATGTGATTTGAAATCAAAATAAAGTGGATTCAGAAAATCGAGTTCGAGTTCATATAGTACACATAATTCATATGTAACTCGAGACTAGTCATGTGGTGTGCTGTGAAGATAATACACAAACGATGGTTTAACTTGACAATAATGATGATTGTAGATCTTATTAAAATAGAGAAACAAATTCAAATGCTTTGACTTCACAACAATCATTACTGTAGATCTTATTCAAATAGAGAAACAAATTCAAATTTAGTTTGTATTGAAGCGGTAGTATATACATTTGGAATACACTAAAACGTTCATTTGAGTAGTAGGTTGCATGCATTACACACGTAGCGAAATATTTTAATTGAACACAACATGAATTCAAAGTTTTGAATGACATTTGTAGTGCGCATTGATTTGGTACAGTACACATTAGGCTTGTCCAGAAATTTCAACCCGCGCCTTGTTAGCCTGAATTTAAGATATATCTTTGTCCCGTCGTGCTCCGACAACTCCCTCCATCTCAACCCGCGCCTTGCTATTCTGAAATTACAACACGCGCGAAAACTCCCACCTCCTGTGAAACCCCGACACGGGAAATGCCCGTGGTACCCCTGAACCGAAATAACTGCCTCAAATCGGTGGGGGTACTTTCGTAACTTACCCCACATTTCGGACAAGCGTGTCCCTAAGCCATGGTTCCCCACTGCCATCCCATCCGCCCACCCATTTGTACATCGAGGCCGCGAAAACCCGCGACGAAACCCCACACCCTGCTCCGTCCGCCACCCAGCCGGAGCCTCTTCCCCGACGACGTCGTCCACAGCAACACCTCGACGTCCCTCATCCACCGTACCGGATGAGGATCCGCCGTCGAGCTCGTCGTCCTGCCGGTTCAGCCACCCCGTCCTCCACCTCCAAGGAGCTGCCCCAACATTCCCCTCGTCTTTCGTGCCACCTCCATTCCCACACCACCGTCTTCACCTGCACCACCGGAAGAGCATCATCATCACCGTTTCCTCGGATAAAGCTGCGGCCTAATCGGTGCCACCAAAGAGGTTGTACACTAATCACCTCATTTTCTTCTTGATTCGATCTCACGGTACTGCCGGCGCTCGGTCCCGAGCCGACACGGCGCGACTCCATCCACGGCGGCGTCGCCGACCACTTCCTCCACGGTGTCGCTCCCTCGGCGGCGACGCCCACATCAGTAGGAGCTGCTGCTGCTTTAGCTCTCGCTCGCGCTGCTGCTTTCGCTCTTGCTCTTGCTTGCGATGCTGCTCCGATTTAGCTACACTTCAGTCGACTGAATCAACTTTTGGGTCAGTCGATTTTCAGGGGGTGGGGGGGGGGGGCTCGCCGGGGTGAAGGAAGAACCACCCGCAGCGGGGAGGGGGGCTCGCCGAAGAGGTACCCCACTATCTATCTTAGGGTTCAGGGTGGGGGCGGTGGTCACCGGCGGTGGCGAGGCGTTGGCAGGGCGGTGGCGTGGGATCGCCGGAGAAAAAGCTCGGCACGGGGGGGGGGGCTAGAGGGATGGCCGGGGCGGCGGCAGACCGGCGGTGGGGAGTGTTTTTGGGGCGGGCGGGGCGGCACACCACCGGCCACGGGGGGCGGGTGGCTGCTGTTTGGCTGGTGGTGACTGGCGGCTCAGGGGGTGGAGGTTGAAGATGAACTGCAGGCCCTTGATTTCGTATCCAATGGCTGCATAATCGACTGACCAGAGATGAAAAAGTCAGTCGACCGGCGTGTAGCCTCACCTTGCTAGCGCGTTCAGTTTCGACAGCAAAATTCAGTTTCGACAACAAAATTCAGTTTCGACAGTTAAGTTTAGTTTCGATGGTTAAGTTCAGTTTCGACAGTTAAATTCAGTTTCGACAGTTAAGTTCAGAGATGAGCGGCTGATGTATTTTACATCTAGCACTTTGTGGTTATGTATTTTACGTCATGTATTGGAGATGTTATTAGAATTCCACTCAAGTTAACGTTGTTCATTGTCTCTCTTGTCCTGCTTCAGCCTCGGCGTCGTACAAATCACCGTAGCTGCTCCAACAACGAAACCCTCCATCACAGCGGAGCAGTACCTCAGGCTCCATCTCCAGACACCTAAGATCTTCTTCCCCTCCTCCGACAGCAAAGTCAGCCGGAGCATCCTCACCGGCCAACCCAATCACGCTGAGATCGACATGGCTTTACCAAAGAGGTTGTACACTTGTTGCATCTCTTTTTTACTCTACATGTTATATATATTGTCCACTGAGCACACAGATTTGTTCATTTAGTGTCTCCTTGAAAGAAAAAACATAGGAATTTTAATTTTCACTTGTCCTCCTTTTCAAATTCCTATTCATGAAGCACAAGACTAAGAGATAGTAGCATAATAGCATTATAATCGTACATTTTCTTGAGGTTTGACTTAATCTAACCATGTTTCTTTGCATCCTGTGATCTTCCAATTGTTGTGAATCAAACACCCAGATTGGCAGAAATCCTGTGTTTTTAATTCTCTGTTTTGCACGTGCATTCCTATCCTATTCCTGTCTATTTCCTATCTCTGCATTGTTGGAATCCTCCAATTCAAACGAGCCCTTACAGAAGTACTTCTCTTACAAATAATTGTCAAAGAAAACCTTGCGTGGTTTGTCCCGCTCCTGCTGCGCCGTTGTCCACCCCAGCTCAGCTCCTCCAACGACAGAAGCGTCCAGCACAGCAGGGATCCAGCCTCCAGACTGTCTTTCGCCGCCTCAGATCTTCTTCCCCGCTGCCGGCAGCCATGAAAACTGCATTACCATCATCAACCGAGCAGATGGCCTCGAGGACTACACGGGTCCGCAAGAGAGTTCACACTCTTTCGTGTCTGCCTACGTTATGCATCGCTTCATATTACATGCTACTTTATCGTCCTATTCACCGATTAGACTCTGAGTCAGCTCCAAACTAATGGTCAAACTTGAGTTTTTAAATGGTTGTGGGGTACATATCGGGGCCACAATCAATAGTATCTATCTACTATCTGGTTAATCTCCGGTGTCTACTATGAGTTTCATGTTGGGTGGGAAACAAACAGTAAAGAAGCCATTATCTGTATTTTCTAACTGAAGCCATTATCTGCCTGCTATTATTGGTTTTGGGTCTATCCACAGGTTGCTACCATCACTCTGGATTTCTGCATGCACTCCTTACATAATCTCACTATGTTTTATTCCTATGCATGACAGTTACTGTAAACAATGGAACTGAACATGTAAAGCAAAAGAGACGAGCCTTGCGTGGCAATAAAATTTCATGCAGACGTCGCTCCATGGTAGGTGCAAAGGCAGCCCCCCTGATAGAGGCAAAGGTGTCCCGTCTTTCGATGAGATGGTGGCTACCGTTTTGGAGGAAGACGACATTGATGATCCGACTACGAACATGCGAGGATGTTGCGCCTTAGCAATCGCTAAACCAACTCCGAGAGGTTATTGACCACGCCGGAGCACGATCAGCCTGACCACTAAGGTCTGTTTCCTGCAGGCAAACGAAGAACAAGCAAGAAACTAAGATTGCAATCTGGATATTGCGAATATAAGAGGAAAGCTTTATTGATCAAGGTGGGGTTCTGTGACGCCTTTGTCTGGTCCTTGAACACAAACGAAGTACGCGAAGTTGCAGCTATGGCAAACTTTAATCTAAACAAAACCCAAAGTCTAAACGATGCCCTAAGGGCTGTATATATGGAGGAAGAGGGGGGAATTTTGTGGCCCTTGGTGGAGGGGTCTGAAATCAACCCTCTCTCTTGTTTCCCCACACATACGGACTTTAAAAATAGCCTATACTTATGTATTTCGAAATTACATGGGCCTGGCCCAATAATAAGGTGACGCAGCACCTAGAATAGCCTCGGGACGAAATTTATGAAGTAGCATCTTGTATATTTCGTCCAAGGCTTCATGCACCCATTATGGTGGCTTCAAAGTCATGAAATCATCACTTGTAACTCCATTCTTGTTCCCCTTGCGCATGCCATCATCTCCATGCTTGTTCTTGCTCCAATGTTCATCCTTCTCCAAGCTAGGCCCTTCATTTGTAAGCAAAACAAATGTATCCAATTTAGGCAGCATCATATTCTCATGAACATTAGAATCATTACCAAGAAACAAAAGTACCTGGTAACTTAGTTGGCATGCGCGAGCTCTAGTAATTGGTCCAGTATGTATAGCAGCAGGGGCTGTGGGTGTAACAATGGTATCGATGTCCTTATCATCCTCCCCTCCTTCAAATGAAGTCGTCCTCGACGGAAGTTCATCTTCCTCACCCAAATAAGGCTTCAAATCTGCAATGTTAAAAGTGGGACTAACCCCAAAATCTGCAGGCAGCTCAAGTTTATATGCATTATGATTTATTTTCTCCAACACCTTAAAGGGACCATCAGCACGTGGCATTAGCTTTGATTTGCGCAAATCAAGAAATCTATCCTTACGCAAATGTAACCAAACAAGATCTCCAGGTGCAAACACAACATGTTTTCTACCCTTATCTCCAGCAATATATTTAGCATTCATACGCTCAATGTTTTCCTTAGTTAACTCATGCATTTTTAAAATCAATTCAGCACGTTGTTTAGCACCAAAATTAACCTTCTCCGAAGATGGAAGAGGCAACAAATCAATAGGTGCACGAGGTAGGAAACCATACACAACTTCAAAAGGGCACATCTTAGTAGTAGAATGCAATGAACGATTATAAGCAAATTCAATATGAGGCAAGCATTCCTCCCACATTTTCTTATTATTCTTCAAAACAGCCCTAAGCATAGTAGACAATGTTCTATTGACTACTTCAGTTTGTCCATCAGTTTGGGGGTGACAAGTAGTACTAAAAAGCAGTTTAGTCCCCAACTTATCCCATAAACATCTCCAAAAGTGGCTAAGAAATTTAGTATAACGATCTGAAACAATAGTATTTGGCAGACCATGCAAGCGAATAATTTCACGAAAGAACAAATCAGCAACATTAACAGCATCATCGCATTTATGACTTGGTATAAAGTGTGCCATTTTTTAGAATCTATCCATGATAACAAATATGCTATCCCTCCCCTTCTTTGTTCTAGGTAAACCTAAAACAAAGTCGATAGATATATCCTCCCAAGGAACACTAGGTACAGGCAAAGGCATATATAAACCATGAGGATTGAGTCGTGACTTAGCTTTTTGACATGTAGTGCAGCGAGCAATAAAACGCTCGACATACCGTCTCATCTTTGGCCAAAAGAAATGTGTAGCAAGTACGTCCTCCGTCTTCTTCACGCCACAGTGTCCCATTAGTCCTCCTCCATGCGCCTCCTGCAACAACAAAAGACGAACGGAGCTAGCTGGAATGCATAGCATGTTAGCACGGAACACAAATCCTAATCCAATTCAATTCTCACCTCCTAATCCAATTCACCTAGCGTCACATTCAAGCTCCTAATCCAATTGACCTAGCTGGAATGCATAGCTTGTTAGCACGTAACACAAAGTATGCAACATGTTTGCCATCTTGTAATAACACACCTCCTAATCCAATTCACATAGCGTCACATTCAAGGTCAAAAGTCTTATTAAAATCAGGAAGTTGGAGTAAAGGAGCATGTGTCAACTTATCTTTCAGTACCGTGAAGGCTTCTTCCTGTGCGGTACCCCAAACAAAAGGCACATCCTTCTTTGTAAGCTCATTGAGAGGTGCAGCAATGGTGCTGAAATCTCTCACAAAACGCTTATAGAATCCAGCGAGGCCAAGAAAACTCCTCACTTGTGTGACCGTTTTGGGCCGCGGCCAACTCTCAATAGCTTCAATCTTGGCTTTGTCAACTTCAATTCCCTGTGGAGTAACAACATAGCCAAGAAAAGATACTCGGTCGATGCAAAAGGTACACTTCCCAAGGTTACCAAACAAACGTGTATCACATAGAGCAATAAAAACAGCACGTAAATGTTACAAATGTTCTTCCAAAGATCTGCTATAAATCAATATGTCATCAAAGTAAACTACCACAAATCGTCCAATGAAAGCATGTAAAACTTCATTCATTAATCTCATGAAAGTACTAGGTGCATTAGTTAACCCAAAAGGCATGACTGACCACTCATATAATCCAAACTTAGTTTTAAATGCTGTTTTCCATTCATCTCCCAATTTCATACGAATTTGATGGTATCCACTACGCAAATGAACTTTGGAGAATATTGTAGAGCCACTCAATTCATCAAGCATATCATCTAGCCTAGGAATAGGATGACGATAACGAATAGTAATATTATTAATGCCTCTACAATCAACACACATACGTGATGTACCATCCTTTTTCGGCACTAGAATAATAGGAACAGCACAACGACTAAGGGTTCGCGTATATAACCTTTGTCGAGCTGCTCCTGTACTTGACGCATAATCTCCTTCGTCTCCTCTGGATTGATACGGTATGGTGCACAGTTGGGTAATGATGCACCGGGAATTAAGTCAATATGATGCTCAATCCCTCGAATGGGAGGTAATCCCGGTGGCACGTCTTGTGGAAAGACGTCAGCGAACTCCTGCAAAATCTTAGTGACAGCAGGGGGCAAAGAGGAAGGCACGTCCTCGAATGAAAATAATGCCTCTTTGCACACAAAAGCATAGCAAACAGATTTGCTGAAATCTAGCTCATCAATATCAGATTTAGTGGCAAGTAAACATGCACTTTTCAATTTAATTTCAGAAGCAACACTAGATGGTTTACTATTAGGCTTCATTTGTTGCTCAAATTCTTTTGCCACAATCTGATTTTCACTCTTATTAAGCTTTCGTTGGAGCCTGCCACCAATCAGTCTAAATTAGTTACCCAATTCCTTAACTACCTAGCTTGCAGAGAATAAAGTAGGCTTTGGCTGAGATACGTAAAGGAGGAATAGTAAACTATACTCCGAATGTGCTTTGAGTAGACAGATATGTAGGTTGCTAGGAAGGAGGTAAGCGCTTGTCTTTCCGATGTCAAGAAGTAAGAAGAGGTAAAACTCGTAAAAAAGTAATATTTTTATCCTTATGAACAAGAGTATACTGATTGTTTCTACCATGGTGTACAGAATTTTTATCAAATTGCCATGGTCGACCAAGTAATAAGGAACATGCTTGCCTAGGTACCACATCACAATCAACATAATCAGCATATGTAGAGATACCAAAATGCACACGAACAATACGTGTTACCTTAACCGTGTCGCTGTTGTTGAACCATTGGATGTAGTAAGGATGTGGATGTGGTCTTGTGGTGAGAGATCGCTTCTCCACCATCTCCATGCTAGCCAAGTTGTTGCAGCTCCCTCCGTCTATGATGACGCGCACAGAATGTTCCCTTTGTATGGAACAAATTGTGCCTCTGATTTTGCTCAGCTTGTGTGACCTGCACACTCAAAACACGTTGAGCAACTAAACATTCATACCTGTCAGCGTCTTCAGGAGCCATGTATTGCGTCTCATGATCAGAATCATCTCCACCATGTTCTTCACGTGTAATAAGAGCCAAAGTCTCCTCATCATAGTCACTAGTGGACTCATACCCACCATCCTCAGTAGCAATCATCACATGCTGAGATTTGCATTCTCTCGCATAATGACCTCTTCCCTTACAACGACGACAAATAATATTACTTGTTTGCCCTGTTGATGCAATGGAAGAAGAAGAACTCTATGGAGGCCCGGCAGGTGCGCTCTTGGCAGATAATGGTGGTTGTGCGTGCTTTCTTGTATCATGGCTGGAGGTGGCACCTGATGGAGGTGCGGGTGCAGTTGAAGTACAAGATGCACGCGGTGTCCATGATGAAGGTCGGCCTGCAGAAAAGTTAGTTCGCGCCAATGCTTGTCGATCTTGCACTTCACGTTCAGCTTTACAAGCAAGATGGAATAAACGAGTGATATTAGTATACTCCTTATACTCTAGAATGGTCTGAATCTCTCTATTTATTCCACCCATAAAACGTGCATGCATAGCTTCATTCTCCTCAACAATACCACATCTAATCATGCCAGTTTGTAATTCCTGATAATATTCTTCTATAGAATTTTTCCCTTGTCTTAAGAGCTGCAATTTTTGAAGCAATTCACGTTGTTAATATGGTGGAACCCAACGAGTATGCATAGCAGTTTTCAAAGCAGCCCCAGTAGTTGGAATAGGATATAATCTACAATGTTCAGACCACCATACGCATGCAAAACTAGTGAAAGCACAAACAACAGCGGCAACCCGTCTCTCGTCGGGATATTGTAAACATGTAAATGGTTGTTCAGTTTCTAACTCCCAAGTAAGATATATATCAGGAATTTATCTACACTCAAATGTTGGAATATTCAATTTTAGTTTAGGAAGATGGTCATGATCTCGTACCTGAGGGAGAGCCCAACCATTGTGATTATTTGCATGTGGACGACCTGGTGGTTGTGGTGCAGGTGGTTGCACATAGTTCTGATTTTGGTCAACCTCATCCTCGTAATCTCCCACAGAATCATCCTCCTCCACATCAGCAGTAGGAGCCACAGAAGTATCAATAGCAGCACCAATAGTTTGGCCAAACGCAAGAGGGACACGGCTCGCTCGACGGAGGGCTGTTTCGCGACATGGAGGTAGTCGTCGTCGTCGTCGTCATTGTTGTTGTAGAGGTGCGTTAGGTGCAGCGGGTGGTGGTGGTGGAAGACGCACGAGCAATTCATTAAACTTGTTATCGAGCTTTGTTTCGAACGTCTTCTCCATGCCATCTATCTTCTCCATGGCCTCTTCAAATATGTTTAGCACATCTTGCACCTGTCCACTCATCATTCGCTGAAATTTATCATGCAACTCCTTATTCGTCATGTTCTCCCAGTCAGTCTCATCGGCTTGTTATCCTGGCATGGTTAGCAGCAATAGAAACACACAAGAATATGATCCTACATACTACTAACAAGAGGTGGTGGTGGGTGTCACAAATCCATCAAGCAAATCTCAAATTCTTACCAGTTCTTACCCAGGAGCAGGCGGTGATCGGCAACCGTTGTAGTCAAAACTCTCAAAGCTTGGATAGAGTGATTACCAGGGAGAGTCAAACGCACGACGTAGATGTACGTGGAGCTGGGAAGGCTTATAATATGGTAGCAAAAAGGGTCAGCAATAATCAATTCAGAGATGCAAAGTTGAATAAACGCTCAACGACGGTACTGTGCTGGTCCTAGGCTAGACCGTGCTAGAGACGCGAGCCTAGAACACTAACCAAATCACAGCGCGACACGTAAACAAGGGAGGAGCACACTCTGAATTTTTTTCTCTTTTTTTCCTTTTTGCACTTTTTTTCCTCTTTTTTTTGCTCTGCAACAATTTTTTTCGAAAAAGTCTACAAATGGTCTAAAAACTTCCTAGCCAGAATTTCCCAGACTTAGTTTTTTTTAGTTTGGAACTATTTCTCTACTGCGGGTAGCATGGAAGTTGGGGAGTCCTTCTCTGTCATAACTCAGAGTATGGCGTGATCTGGAAATCCAAAACAGAGTAACAAAATACTGGACTCGGAATAGGACTGGTGGCGGAGATGAAACTGGTGGAACTCGGACTGGTGGCGGAGATGAATCTGGTGGAACTCGGACTGGTGGCGGATATATGTTTTAGGTGGACTCAGATTGGCATGATGGCGGCGGATATGTGGTGGCGTATATGGACTCGGATTAGCGGTGAATATGTGGTGGTGGTATATGGCAGCAGCGACGATGATGATGCGGTGGTGATATATGGCAGCGGCGACGTGACAACCTGTGAACAGAACTTGAAACTCTAAAGGATTAGATGCTAAGACCAGCAACTTGACACGACGATGCAACTGCAAATTCAACAAAGCAAATACAGAAAAGATTATGCAAAGGCTTAGATTGGTTCGCATGGGATGAACTAACCCTAATTTTTTTGGCTTTTTCGTGGACTATAGGTATGAAGAACAGACTCGATCCAAACTACGAAAAACTGTAAAATCTTACCGAGCAACCTGGAAATCTGATACCACTTGATAGAGGCAAAGGTGTCCCGTCTTTCGATGAGATGGTGTCTATCGTTTTGGAGGAAGTCGACTTTGACGATCCGACTACGAACGTGCGAGGACGTTGCGCCTTAGCAATCGCTAAACCAACTCCGAGAGGTTATTGACCACGCCGGAGCACGATCAACCTGACCACGAAGGTCTGTTTCCTGCAGGCAAATGAAGAACAAGCAAGAAACTAAGATTGCAATCTGGATATTGCGAATATAAGAGGAAAGCTTTATTGATCAAGGTGGGGTTCTGTGACACCTTTGTCTGGTCGTTGAACACAAACGAAGTATGCGAAGTTGCAGCTATGGTGAACTTTAATCTAAACAAAACCCAAAGTCTAACCGATGCCCTAAGGGCTGTATATATGGAGGAAGAGGGGGGAATTTCGTGGCCCTTGGTGGAGGTGTCCGAAATCAACCCTATCTCTTGTTTCCCCACACATACGGACTCTAAAAATAGCCTATACTTATGTATTTCGAAATTACATGGGCCTGGCCCAATAATAAGGTGACGCAGCACCTAGAATAGCCTCGGGACGACATTTATGAAGTGGCATCTTGTATATTTCGTCCAAGGCTTCATGCACCCATTATGGTGGCTTCAAAGTCCTGAAATCATCATTTGTAACTCCGTTCTTGTTCCCCTTGCGCATGCCATCATCTCCATGCTTGCTCTTGCTCCAATGTTCATCCTTCTCCAAGCTAGACCCTTCATTTGTAAGCAAAACAAATGTATCCATTTTAGGCGGCATCATATTCTCATGAACATTAGAATCATTACCAAGAAACGAAAGTACCTGGTAATTTAGTTGGCGTGCGCGAGCTCTAGTAATTGGTCCAATATGTATAGCAGCAGGGGCTGTGGGTGTAACAATGGTATTGATGTCCTCATCACCCCCTCCACGCATTTCGGATTGTAATCAAGAGGAAGATATCTATTCTGAGGGGGATTCAGAAGGAGAAGACAACTCCTATTTACCCCCTGAGGTCTTCGCTCTAACTTGGCATGCTGATGTTGGTTATATCATGCATATGGTGTCTTGCATTGCTTACTTTATACATCAAATATGGCATCTGCTTAGTTTAGACATTCTTTGTGCGAATGCCATCTGTTTAGTTTATTCATCATTTATGTGAATTATGCAACGCCATCTTGTTTCGCCAGGCATCATATATGTGAATTTTGCAATGCTATCCTGCTTAGCCAGTCATCTTATATGTAAATTATATCAGGCCATCCTTTTTTTCGTTACATATTACATTTGTCAACAATGTTAGTACATTCAACTACTCTTCGTGTGCATCAGCCATTTGACACGGTGATGGCAAATTCTGGAGTGAAAACAAGGTCTTCAGAGCAGACTATGCTATCTAACGAAGTGCATATCTTGCTGGTTACGGATAGCTCCTCAGAGGAGGATTCAGAGACAGATGACCAGTCCTATCCCCCCCCCCCCGAGGTGTATGCTCTAACTTGGCAGGGTTATGTTGCTCATATCGTGCGTATGGTGTCTCGCATTGCTATGTTATTTGATTAGTTTAAACATGCTTTGTGTGACCTGTTCAGTGTCTAATTACTATATATGTGAATTATGCATTGCCATCTTGTTGCAAGACATTATATATGTGAATTATACAATGCTATGTTGTTGCAAAGGCATTATATATGTGAATTATGCAATGCCACGCTGTTTAGCCAATCATCATGTATGTGAATTATATCATGCTATCACTTTTTTGTATTACGTGTTCCATTTGTCGACAACGTTTGTATATTCAACTACTCTTCCTGTGCATCAGCCATTTGAAGCGGTGATGGAAGTATCTGGAGTGAAAACAAGGTATTCAGAGCAGACAATGCTACCTGCTGAAGCAGGCATCTTGCTGGTTACAGAGAGCTCCTCAGAGGAGGATTCAGAGACTGATGACCAGTCCTATTTCCCCCCTGAGGTCTATGCTCAAACTTGGCAGGGTTATATTACCCATGTCATGCATGTTGTCTTGCATTGCTTAGTTTTTACATCATATATGGATTGCCATCTGCTTACTTGCTTACTATATAAATCATATATTTGAATTATATCATGCCATCATGTTTACATAGTACATACACATCATCTATCTGAATTATGGCATGGCAACCCATTTAACAAAGACATCATATAGTTATATCATCTCATCCTGTTTAGTGTTTACCGTCATCATATTTTGAATTATGGCATTCTATCCGTGAATGTATGTGAATTATGGCATGCCAACCTATTTAATAAACACATTATATAGTTATATCATGTCATCCTGTTTACATAGTCTCATATTTTGAACTATGTCTTTCCATCTTTTTTAGTTAGGCATCATAATGTGAAATTGTGTCATCCTATCCTGTTTAGTTGGCCATCATATATGTGAAATTGTGTCATGCTATCCTGTTTGGTTAGACAACATAAATATGAATTATTTCATGCCTTCTTTTATTCCCCACTATCCATTGCACCTGTCTATCATACAATGTCTATACTTTCAATTACTTTTCTTGTTTATCAGCCATTTGAATTGGAGAGGGTGATGGCAGTATCTAAGGGAGTAATAACACGGTCTTCAGAAAAGATAGTGCTAACAGTTGATGCAGACAGAACAACGGTTGTACTTGCCCAAGGACCAGATCCACCACACATAACCCAGACTCTCACAGATTGTACCCCTTCCCAATGGGACAGAGAACCAGCTACACCCCTTCTAACCCCAACCCCGGCAGATAGTAACCCAGTTCCAGTTGACATAGCACCGTCTCCACCACAGAGCACCCAAACACGAGCAGTTAGTAAGGGGACTGCAGTGCCCAAAGCACGAGGACTACCACTCCGAATCCCGACTCAACGCTTAAAGGAGAAGAAGATTTGTTCTTAGGTCAGGTTCTGTAGCTATGGTTCATACTCCTTTGCTCTTGCATTACTGTATTTACTCATACCAACTATTTTCAAATTTGAAGGATGGAATTGAAACTCCAATGGCGCAACAGGTATGTTTTAAACCTGTTTCTTTAACTAGTTTGCTGTTGTAACCTGCTCTATGTTGATTTCAGTTTCAATTGAATAAACAGTTATGTTCTCTTGTCATGCACATTACAAGTGTTGTTATTGCTCTATAGTTTCCCACACTTATATTCTGTCTATTCTGCTTTGTCTTGAACAAATATTATTTGAACTGTGTCTCTATCTTGATTTCACAACAAAAACTAGAATGATATAGACCATAAAGTGACCATGGTATATAGATATATGTTTGTTTCTGCTGTTATCCTGTCCACTTTACTACTGAAATCATTTACCAAAATGAGTTTCATATACAACATGGTAAACATGTGATGTGTCTGCTTGTTTCTCTTTTAGAATGCGGACAAAATATTGGAGAACAGTACCGCGTTATCCAATGGTAAAGGAAGTAATGCAGATAAGGTTCAAGATAGTGAGACATCCTTGTTGATCTCGAAGAAAGCTGATAAAAACTATCTTGACGACAGTGAGAGAACCCAAAAGTCCTGTCTTGATGTAGTGTTCGAGTTACTGGCCACTACTGCTGGCACAAGCTCTTCGAACTCGCTGCCTGAATCAGTTCGTCTTCTTGAGTCTCAACTTCAAGTTGAAAGACATCGATCAGATGTTCTACGACAGGAAGCTGAAGGACCGAGGAAGTCCCTACAGAATTCAGATGCATATTTCCTGGTGCAACAACAAGCGCTGGAGGATTTAAGCGCCAAATAAGAGAAAGTTAATAAGTTTGCTAAGCATCTTGCCAGCATTATGGGTACCCAGGATATTGTTTCTTGAGATCTTCTAAAGTGGTTTCAGTTCTGGATTTGTTTTGCTGCGGCATTTATTTGCGCTGGTCGCCAACTTTGACAACCAGTGTATATGATATGCTGCTTTGTTCCCTATATATTTGCACTGGTCGTGAACTTTGATGCCCAGTGGATGTAATATGTGTAATAGCCATGATAGCCTAGCGTTAGTTGCTTGCTTATTTATTTCCTTGTTGTCTTGTTTATTTGTTTGCTTGTAGTCATTGCAGTTCTTTTTCTGCGGTTTGCTAGTGGCTGCAATAACCTATTTTTTTAAAACTAGGCCACAATAACCATGGGCTAATATTTACTGTAGTGATACTGGGCCTCCTACGGGCCGTAGAAATAGTGGGCCTTCTACGGGCCGTAGAAACAATGGGCCTTCTACGGGCCATAGAAACAATGGGCCTTCTGCGGGTCGTATCATCAATGGGCCTTCTACGGGCCGTATGATCGATTGGCCAAACATGGGCCAAACAGACCGCATTATGGCCGTAAACCGGCTAGAGTTGGAATCGTCCGTTCATGGGCCAACCATAACAGGCCCTCGTTAATAGGCCATATTTGATGACGCTATGAAAACATCCCAACGTATTAACATACCACAAACGGCCGACTGTAACCACGGGCTGAATTTGGCCCACAAGCAGAAAATGACAGTAACGGGCTGTAAGTAAACGAATGCTGGAAATGAGCCCAAGAATAAATGGGCTCTGAGAAGGCCGAAAGATAACATGGGCTGGAAACGGCCCAACGGAATAACGGGCCGTTAATGGGTATAAGGTGATACACTTTTCATTACGGGCCAGTTTCACCACGGGCCGTTAATGGGTGTAAAGTGATACACTGTTCATTATGGGCCAGTTTCACCATGGGCCGTTAATAGGCCAAGAGTTACAAAGGGCCTCATATGGGCGGAAAGACGTCATGGGCCATACATGGGCCAGAAGTGAAAATGGGCTGGAATCATATTGGATGGCCCAGATGATGCTACTGGGCCTAATTCGGATAGGGCGTAACGGGCCTTGGGTTAGTGGGCTGTAATGGGCTATATGCGAACAGGCCGTTAACAGGCTTTCCATGGGCCGGCCCACCACCTTTTGACCAAGTCAAACGGGCCGGCCTTTTCATAGGAATGGGTCTCTGTTGGGCCGTGCCGCATGTCGACGTATCATAGGCGCCTTATGTCCAATGAGTGGATGACATCTGTCCCAACGATGAGCCGACACGTGTTTCCTCCAGCCAAAGATGATTTTACACATGGAAAATCCCCATTGGTCGGGGCTGTTAACGAGTTATCGGATCCAAAACCCAACCCGATAGCTTAATGGCATTCCATTACGGTGGATGCCACGTGTCGGTCACCCTTGACGAAAGCACTTCTGTGACGCATGATTTATCGTCATGGAAGTGGACACTTCCGTGATGATAATTTTGGTAATGTCATGGAACACTTCTAGGACAGCACAGGTATGACTATCTTGATTCTGTCAGAAAATCGTCATGGATGTACATGCATGACAAATAACGCGACCTACTGTGACAAACACGTATCATCACAGAAGTATATTTTTTTGTAGTGCGTCATCAACTATACAAGGAAGGAGGAGGGCTTGTTGTACAAGAAATACACATGCAATATCTACATCTCAACACACGCCCCGCCAGCTTCCCTCCAGCGCCCTCACTTGTTCCCTGCTCCAGCCGCACTGCCTGCTGCTAGCGCCCGACCGCGCCACCGCCTCTACTCACCGCACGCGCCGGTGCCCCGCTTGCCTCCCGCCGGCTAGCACCTTCCTGCTGCAGTCCGCCGTGGCCCGCGCTCCTTGGTGGCTGCCCTCATGCGTGCACCCCTCCGACGCCTGGCCGTCAGAGCCTGGCCGGCGGAGCTCTCTGGCCCGCCCCGTGTGCACGCGCCTTGGGTTTGCCCGACGAGCGCCCGCCCGTTAACCCGCACCGCTGGCCTTGTGCCACTGCCAGCAGGCCCAAGCGCCCTGGCCTCTATAAAAATGATTTTTAAAATAAAAATAATTTAGTTAATTAGTTAGTTAGTTAAATAGATAATTAATTAATTGGTTAATTAAGCTACTCAAACTAAGCAGTGTATGAAAGGGCCCCCCACCCTGTTGACCAGTCAACGTTGAGTGGTTAACATGGACCCCCTGGACCCATTGTCAGCCTCTGTGTACAATTTGTGCACACAGGGCTGGGTACCCATAGTGTTTTAACCTTTAATTTCAAATTAATAATAATTTCAGAAAATCGCTAAAACATTGAAAATTAATAAAAAAATAATCCTTAACTCCGATGAAAAAATTTTATACATGAAAGTTGCTCAGGAAAATGTGACGATTCTGAATATGCAGTCCATTCGTCTGTCACATGTCCCTAGCATAGTGAACTTGCAACCGTTCCCCTCTGTTTCATCTGTCCGAAAATGACAAACTGCGGGAAAACTTTCCTGGAAGTTATTCCCCTTCGTCGGTATCGTGTAAAACTATTTTAGAACACCCCTAGCACTGCGTTTCGTCATGTCATGCTTAGTGGTTCATCTGTGTGCTTTATATTTACTGTTTCTTCCCCTGTTCTCTCCGATAGACCCCGAGACCGCTTCTGATGCCACTGTGATGGACTACGTCACCGACGACCCTCCTTCCATTTCAGCAGAGCTTCCAGGAAAGCAAACCCCTCTTGATCATTCTAATATCGCCCATTCCATTTCTCTCATGCTTGCATCAGATTTTGCTACTGATATTGTTTGCTCGTATTCCGATGCATAGCCTGCTTTTGTAACCTGCTCATTGTACCTTACCTGCTTATCCTAAACTTCTTAGTATAGGTTGGTTGGTGATTCACCAGTGGCCCCCACTTTGTCCCAGTTGCCCCGGCTTGATGACCGATGACTCGATCAACATGATCGACGACTATAGCCCGACACATCACATCACACCCCCTTAGTTGCTCGACTCTACAGAGATACTATCGGGTGCCAAGGGTGAAACCTCGTAACGCACTCCTGATGATAACTCTGTAGTGTAGCTATTCGGTCGTGGTCATCGAGGGTGATTCCTCCTTCACCACTCCCGATACGACTCTATCGTGCAACGCCTCTAATGTGAACCTCGAGGGTGATTCCTCGTAAGTTCACCTTGAGGATTACATCGAGTGGAATCCTTTGAGGGTGATTCCTTGGATTTTCACCCTTGATGTTTTGGACACACGGTTACCTTAACTTTACTTCAGACCCTTGTGAAAGTCGGGCGGGCCCGGAGAGCACCTGCGAGATGTTACGGTGGCGACTGGCTATTTAGCGGTATCACCCAGGAGGGGGTGGTAGCTCCGGACTTGTCCCGACAACCATCACTTCTTGTAATAATGCACTAACAAGTTTGGGTATTTGATCTGAGTTGGCCACTGGCCTATACACACTAACCACCATGCCGGAACAGTTATGGGCACTTGGTGCCGTAGTATCAGCCAAAGCTTTGTCAGACTCCAGTTCAGCATTGCGGCACGGTTGGATCGTTCCGACCATCCGAGGTAGTGCTGGCATCCACCCTGCTCGCAATGACCCGGAGTGCAATGGGCGATGGGCCAAGACCCTAGAGTGCTTAGGATGTAGACCGGCGGGGACCTCTCTGCTGAGCCTAGGTACAGCTGCGACATGTTGATCTTCCGAGGCCGGGTATGGATGATAGAGGCAAAGGTGTCCCGTCTTTCGATGAGATGATGGATATCGCTTTGGTGGAAATCGACTTTGACGATCCAACTACGAACGTGCGAGGACGTCGCGCCTTAGCAATCGCTAAACCAACTCGGAGAGATTATTGACCACGCCGGAGCACGGTCAACCTGACCACGAGGGTCTGTTTCCTACGAGCAAATGAAGAACAAGCAAGAAACTGAGATTGCAATCTCGATATTGCGAATATAAGATGAAAGCTTTATTGATCAAGGTGGGGTTCTGTGATGTCTTTGTCTGGTCGTTGAACACAAACGAAATATGCGAAGTTGCAGCTATGGCAAACTTTAGTCTAAACAAAACCCAAAGTCTAAACGATGCCCTAAGGGCTGTATATATGGAGGAAGAGGGGGGAATTTCGTGGCCCTTGGTGGAGGGGTCCGAAATCAACCCTATCTCTTGTTTCCCCACACATACAGACTCTAAAAATAGCCTATACTTATGTATTTCGAAATTACATGGCCTGGCCCAATAATAAGGTGACATAGCACCTAGAATAGCCTCGGGACGAAATTTATGAAGTGGCATCTTGTATATTTCATCCAAGGCTTCATGCACCCATTATGGTGGCTTCAAAGTCCTGAAATCATCACTTGTAACTCTGTTCTTGTTCCCCTTGCACATGCCATCATCTGCATGCTTGTTCTTGCTCCAATGTTCATCCTTATCCAAGCTAGGTCCTTCATTTGTAAGCAAAACAAATGTATCCAATTTAGGCAGCATCATATTCTCATGAACATTAGAATCATTACCATGAAACGAAAGTACCTGGTAATTTAGTTGGCGTGCGCGAGCTCTAGTAATTGGTCCAGTATGTATAGCAGCAGGGGCTGTGGGTGTAACAATGGTATTGATGTCCTCATCATCCTCCCCTCCTTGAAATGAAGTCGTCCTCGGCGGAAGTTCATCTTCCTCACCCAAATAAGGCTTCAAATCTGCACTGTTAAAAGTGGGACTAACCCCAAAATCTGCAGGCAGCTCAAGTTTATATGCATTATGATTTATTTTCTCCAACAACTTAAAGGGGCCATCAGCACGTGGCATTAGCTTCGATTTGCGCAAATCAGGAAATCTATCCTTACGCAAATGTAACCAAACAAGATCTCCAGGTGCAAACACAACATGTTTTCTACCCTTATCTCCAGCAAGTTTATATTTAGCATTCATACGCTCAATGTTTTCCTTAGTTAACTCATGCATTTTTAAAATCAATTCAGCACGTTGTTTAGCATCAAAATTAACCTTCTCCGAAGATGGAAGAGGCAACAAATCAATAGGTCCACGAGGTAGGAAACCATACACAACTTCAAAAGGGCACATCTTAGTAGTAGAATGCAATGAACGATTATAAGCAAATTCAATATGAGGCAAGCATTCCTCCCACATTTTCTTATTATTCTTCAAAACAGCCTTAAGCATAGTAGAAATATGTTCTATTGACATCAGCAGTAACATTTTCTTTACCCTTCTTGTGTTTAATGACATAAGGGAAAGTCTCAATGAATTCAACCCATTTAGCATGTCTAGGATTCAGTTTAGCTTGACTTTTACTATGTTTCAAAGATTCATGACCAGAATGTATAACAAATTCTTTGGGCCATAAATAATGTTGCCATGTTTCTAAAGTCCGAACAAGAGCATATAATTCTTTATCAGAAGTAGAAGAATTCAGACTAGGCCCACTCAATTTTTCAGAAAAGTATGCAACAGGTTTGCCATCTTGTAATAACACACCTCCTAATCCAATTCCACTAGCATCACATTCAAGCTCAAAAGTCTTATTAAAATCAGGAAGTTGGAGTAAAGGAGCATGTGTGAACTTATCTTTCAATACCGTGAAGGCTTCTTCCTGTGCGGTACCCCAAACAAAAGGCACATCCTTCTTTGTAAGCTCGTTGAGAGGTGCAGCAATGGTGCTGAAATCTCTCACAAAACGCCTATAGAATCCAGCGAGGCCAAGAAAACTCCTCACTTGTGTGACCGTTTTGGGCTGCGGCCAACTCTCAATAGCTTCAATCTTGGCTTTATCAACTTCAATTCCCTGTGGAGTAACAACATAGCCAAGAAAAGATACTCGGTCGGTGCAAAGGGTGCACTTCCCAAGGTTACCAAACAAACGTGCATCACATAAAGCAATAAAAACAGCACGTAAATGTTCCAGATGTTCCTCTAAAGATCTGCTGTAAATTGGTATATCATCAAAATAGACTACCACAAATCGTCCAATAAAAGCACGTAAAACTTCGTTCATTAATCTCATGAAAGTACTAGGTCCATTAATTAACCCAAAAGGCATGACTAACCACTCATATAATCCAAACTTAGTTTTAAATGCCGTTTTCCATTCATCTCCCAATTTCATACGAATTTGATGGTATCCACTACGCAAATCAACTTTGGAGAATATTGTAGAGCCACTCAATTCATCAAGCATCTGGCCTAGGAATAGGATGACGATAACGAATAGTAATATTATTAATGCCTCTACAATCAACACACATACGTGATGTACCATCCTTTTTCGGCACTAGAATAATAGGAACAACACAAGGACTAAGGGATTCACGTATATAACCTTTGTCGAGCAGCTCCTGTACTTGACCCATAATCTCCTTTGTCTCCTCTGGATTGGGTAATGATGCACCGGGAATTAAGTCAATCTGATGCTCAATCCCTCGAATGGGAGGTAATCCTGGTGGCACGTCTTGTGGAAAGACGTCAGCGAACACCTGCAAAATGTTAGTGACAGCAGGAGGCAAATAGGAAGGCATGTCCTCAAATGAAAATAATGCCTCTTTGCACACAAAAGCATAGCAAACAGATTTGCTGAAATCTAGCTCATCAATATCAAATTTAGTGGCAAGTAAACATGCACTTTTCAATTTAATTTTAGAAGCAACACTAGATGGTTTACTATTAGGCTTCATTTGTTGCTCAAATTCTTTTGGCACAATCTGATTTTCTCTTATTTTTCTCCTGTTATGCTTTATTAGCTCTATTAATATCATCTTTCAAAATGGAATCAGGAGTCATAGGAAGCAAAGTAATATTTTTATCCTTATGAACAAGAGTATAATGATTGTTTCTACCATGGTGTACAGAATTTTTATCAAATTGCCATGGTCTACCAAGTAATAAGGAACATGCTTGCATAGGTACCACATCACAATCAACATAATCAGCATATGTAGAGATACTAAAATGCACATGAACAGTACGTGTTACCTTAACCTTGCCGCTGTTGTTGAACCATTGGATGTAGTAAGGATGTGGATGTGGTCTTGTGGTGAGAGAAAGCTTCTCCACCATCTCCATGCTGGCCAAGTTGTTGCACCTCCCTCCGTCTATGATGACGCGCACAGAACGTTCCTTCACAACTCCCTTTTTATGGAACAAATTATGCCTCTTATTTTGCTCAGCTTGTGTGACCTGCACACTCAAAACATGTTGAGCAACTAAAACTTCATACCTGTCAGCATCGTCAGGAGCCATGTATTGCGTCTCATGATCAGAATCATCTCCACCGTGTTTTTCACGTGTAATAAGAGCCAAAGTCTCCTCATCATAGTCACTAGCGGACTCATACCCACCATCCTCAGTAGCAATCATCACACGCTGAGATTTGCATTCTCGCGCATAATGACCTCTTCCCTTACAACGACGACAAATAATATCACTTGTGTGCCCTGTTGATGCCATGGAAGAAGAAGAGCTCTGTGCAGGCCCGTAGGTGCGCTCTTGGTAGATAATGGTGGTTGTGCCTGCTTTCTTGTATCACGGCTAGAGATGGCACCTGATGGAGGTGCTGGTGCAGTTGAAGTAGAAGATGCATGCAGTGTCCATGTTGAAGGTCGACCTGCAGAAAAGTTAGTTCGCGCCAATGCTTGTCGATCCTGCACTTCACGTTCAGCTTTACAAGCAAGATGAAATAAATGAGTGATATTAGTATACTCCTTATACTCTAGAATGGTATGAATCTCTCTATTTAATCCACCCATAAAACGTGCAAGCATAGCTTCATTCTCCTCAACAATACCACATCTAATCATGCCAGTTTGTAATTCCTAATAATATTCCTCTACAGAATTTTTTCCTTGTCTTAAACGCTGCAATTTTTGAAGCAATTCACGTTGATAATATGGTGGAACCCAACGAGTACGCATAGCAGTTTTCAAAGCAGCCCAAGTAGCTGGAATAGGATAAAATCTACAATGTTCAGACCACCATACACATGCAAAACTAGTGAAAGCACAAATCGCAGCAGCACCCTGTCTCTCCTCGGGATATTGCAAACATGTAAAACATTGTTCAGTTTCTAACTCCCAAGTAAGATATATATCAGGAACATATCTACTCTTAAATGGTGGAATATTCAATTTTAGTTTTGGAACATTGATGAGGACATCAATACCATTGTTACACCCACAGCCCCTACTGCTACATATACTGGACCAATTACTAGAGCTCGCGCACGCCAATTAAATTATCAGGTACTTTCGTTTCTTGGTAATGATTCTAATGTTCATGAGAATATGATGCTGCCTAAATTGGATACATTTGTTTTGCTTACAAATGAAGGGCCTAGCTTGGAGAAGGATGGACATTGGAGCAAGAGCAAGCATGGAGATGATGCCATGCGCGAGGGGAACCAGAACGGAGTTACAAGTGATGACTTCAGGACTTTGAAGCCACCATAAGAGTGCATGAAGCCTTGGACGAAATATACAAGATGCCACTTCATAAATTTCGTCCAGAGGCTATTATAGGTGCTGTGTCACCTTATTATTGGGCCAGGCCCATGTAATTTCGAAATACATAAGTATAGGCTATTTTTAGAGTCCGTATGTGTGGGGAAACAAGAGATAGGGTTGATTTCGGACCCCTCCACCAAGGGCCACGAAATTCCCCCCTCTTCCTCCATATATACAGCCCTTAGGGCGTCGTTTAGACTTTGGGTTTTGTTTAGATTAAAAGTTCGCCATAGCTGCAACTTCGCGTACTTCGTTTGTGTTCAACGACCAGACAAAGGCGTCACAGAACCCCACCTTGATCAATAAAGCTTTCATCTTATATTCGCAATATCCAGATTGCAATCTCAGTTTCTTGCTTGTTCGTCGTTTGCTCGCAGGAAACAGACCCTCGTGGTCAGGTTGATCGTGCTCCGGCGTGGTCAATAACCTCTCGGAGTTGGTTTAGCGATTGCTAAGGCACGACGTCCTCGCACGTTCGTAGTCGGATCGTCAAAGTCGACTTCCACCAAAGCGATATCCATCATCTCATCGAAAGACGGGACACCTTAGCCTCTATCAAGTGGTATCAGATTTCCAGGTTGCTCGGTGAGATTTTCCAGTTTTTCGTAGTTTAGATCGAGTCTGTTTTTCATACCTATAGTCCACGAAAAAGCCACAAAAAAAATTAGGGTTAGTTCATCATATCCGAACCAATCTGAGCCTTTGCATAATCTTTTTAGGGTTTTGCTTTGTTGAATTTGCGGTTGCATCGTCGGTCTAGTTGCTGGTCTTAGAGTCTAGTCTTTTAGAGTTTCGAGTTCTGGTCATAAGTTGTCACGCCGCCGCCGCACCATCATCATCGCCCCTGCCATCTACCACCACCACTCCGAATACGTATCCATATACCACCACCAATCCGTGTCCATATACCACCACCGATCCATATCCATATACTACCACCGCTACCACCACCGCTGCCATATACCACAACCATATATCCACCACAAATCCGAGTTCCTTGCTTATTAGGTTTGTTTTCGGGATCCATCTAGTTTCCGATTCGTGTTTCCTTGCCGGAGTAGGTTTCGGAAAAAAAAAGCATTTTTCGAAAACGCTCCGTTTAGGCCCAAAATTTTTCGAAAACGCATTTTTCCAAAATTTTCTGGCTATCTTATTTTTAGGTGTTTCTGAGTGTTTTGAGACAGGTGCCATTATAGGAAGTTTTTTTTGACCCGTTTCCAGTTTTTGGGTCCGGGCAGTCGAAAAAACGAAAAAAAAAATTGGTCGAAAAAATTTCGTGCCCATCCTGTCAGTTTGACCTAGGAAGCGTTTTGAGACACTCGCCATTATAGTGATTTTTCGCAAAAAAAAAAAAAGAGCAGCGCAAAAAAAAAGAGCGAAAAAAAAAGAGCGAAAAAAAAACCAGAGTGTGCTTTTCCCTTGTTAACGTGCAGCGCCGTGATTTTGTTAGTGTTCTAGGCTCGCGTCTCTAGCACAGTCTAGCCTAGGACCAGCATAGTACCGTCGTTGAGCGTTTATTCAACTTTGCATCTCTGAATTGATTATTGCTGACCCTTTTTGCTACCATATTATAAGCCTTCCCAGCTCCACATACATCTACGTCGTGCGTTTGACTCTCCCTGGTAATCGCTCTATCCAAGCTTTGAGAGTTTTTGACTACAACGGTTGCCGATCACCGCCTGCTGCTGGGTAAGAACTGGTAAGAATTTGAGATTTGCTTGACGGATTTGTGACACCCACCACCACCTCTTGTTAGTAGTCTATAGGATCATATTCTTGTGTGTTTCTATTGCTGCTAACCATGCCAGGATCACAAGCCGACGAGACTGACTGGGAGAACATGACGAATAAGGATTTGCATGATAAATTTCAGCAAATGATGAGTGGACAGGTGCAAGATGTGCTAAACAGATTTGAAGAGGCCATGGAGAAGATAGATGGCATGGAGAAGACGTTCGAAACAAAGCTCGATAACAAGTTTAATGAATTGCTCGCGCGTCTTCCACCACCACCACCCGCTGCACCTAACGCACCTCTCCAACGACAACAACAACAACAACGCATCCTTTCGAATCAGTATGGACGAGCGAAGCGTGTTCCTATTGAGGATGGCCAAACTTCTGGTGCTGCTGTTCATGTTGTTGATGCTTCTTTGGCCCCTGCTACTGCTGCTGCTGGTACCCAGGAGGATGATGAGTATGTGGGCGATTATGAGGATGAGGTTGATCAAAATCAGCACTACGTGCAGCCACCAACACCACCACCACCAGGTCGACCTCAGGTGTATATTCGTAATGGTAGGCCTGCACCACCACCTCAGGTACGAGATGATGTCCATATTCCTAAACTGAAATTGAATATTCCACCATTTGAGGGTAGATATGTTCCTGATATATATCTTACTTGGGAGTTAGAAACTGAACAACGTTTTACATGTTTACAATATCCCGAGGAGAGACGGGTTGCTGCTGCTGTTTGTGCTTTCACTAGTTTTGCATGTGTATGGTGGTCTGAACATTGTAGATTATATCCTATTCCCGCTACTTGGGCTGCTTTGAAAACTGCTATGCGTACTCGTTGGGTTCCACCATATTATCAACGTGAATTGCTTCAAAAATTACAGCGCTTAAGACAAGGAAAAAATTCTGTAGAAGAATATTATCAGGAATTACAAACTGGCATGATTAGATGTGGTATTGTTGAGGAGAATGAAGCTATGCTTGCACGTTTTCTGGGTGGATTAAATAGAGAGATTCAGACCATTCTAGATTATAAGGAGTATACTAATATCACTCGTTTATTCCATCTTGCTTGTAAAGCTGAACGTGAAGTGCAGGATCGACAGGCATTGGCGCGGACTAACTTTTCTGCAGGTCGATCTTCATCATGGACACCACGTGCATCATCTACTTCCACACGTTCTGCTACACCGGCGCCTCCGTCGGCTGCCACCTCCAACCGTGATACAATAAAGCAGGCACAATCACCACTATCTGCCAAGAGCACATCTTCTGGGTCTGCAAAGAGCTCTTCTTCATCCATGGCATCAACAGGGCAAACACATGATATTATTTGTCGACGTTGCAAGGGTGGAGGTCATTATGCGAGAGAATGCCCCTCTAAGCGTGTGATGATTGTTACTGAGGATGGTGGGTATGAGTCCGCTAGTGACTATGATGAGGAGACTTTGGCTCTTATTACACGTGACGAACACGGTGGAGAAGATTCTGATCATGAGACGCAATACATGGCTCCTGAAGATGCTGACAGGTATGAATGTTTAGTTGCTCAACGTGTTTTGAGTGTGCAGGTTACACAAGCTGAGCAAAATCAGAGGCATAATTTGTTCCATACAAAGGGAGTTGTGAAGGAACGTTCTGTTCGCGTGATCATAGATGGAGGGAGTTGCAACAACTTGGCTAGCATGGAGATGGTGGAGAAGCTATCTCTCACCACAAGACCACATCCACATCCTTACTACATCCAATGGTTCAACAACAGCGGCAAGGTTAAGGTAACACGTACTGTTCGTGTGCATTTTAGTATCTCTACATATGCTGATTATGTTGATTGTGATGTGGTACCTATGCAAGCATGTTCCTTATTACTTGGTAGACCATGGCAATTTGATAAAAATTCTATTCACCATGGTAGAAACAATCATTATACTCTTGTTCATAAGGATAAAAATATTACTTTGCTTCCTATGACTCCTGATTCCATTTTGAAAGATGATCTTAATAGAGCTAATAAAGCAAAACAGGAGAAAACTAAGAGTGAAAATCAGATTGTGGCAAAAGAATTTGAGCAACAAATGCAGCCTAATAATAATAAACAATCTAGTGTTGCTTCTGAAATTAAATTGAAAAGTGCATGTTTACTTGCCACCAAATCTGATATTGATGATCTAGATTTTAGCAAATCTGTTTGCTATGCTTTTGTGTGCAAAGAGGCATTATTTTCATTCGAGGACGTGCCTTCCTCTTTGCCTCCTGCTGTCACTAACATTTTGCAGGAGTTCGCTGACGTCTTTCCACAAGACGTGCCACCGGGATTACCACCTATTCACGGGATTGAGCATCAAATTGACTTAATTCCCGGTGCATCATTACCCAACCGTGCACCATACCGTACCAATCCAGAGGAGACGAAGGAGATTATGCGTCAAGTACAAGAACTGCTCGACAAAGGTTATATACGCGAATCCCTTAGTCCTTGTGCTGTTCCTATCATTTTAGTGCCGAAAAAGGATGGTACGTCGCGTATGTGCGTTGATTGTAGAGGCATTAATAATATTACTATTCGTTATCGTCATCCTATTCCTAGGCTAGATGATATGCTTGATGAATTGAGTGGCTCTACAATATTCTCCAAAGTTGATTTGCGTAGTGGATACCATCAAATTCGTATGAAATTGGGTGATGAATGGAAAACAGCATTTAAAACTAAGTTTGGTTTATATGAGTGGTTAGTCATGCCTTTTGGGTTAACTAATGCACCTAGTACTTTCATGAGATTAATGAACGAAGTTTTACGTGCTTTCATTGGACGATTTGTGGTAGTCTATTTTGATGATATACTGATTTATAGCAAATCTTTGGAAGAACATTTGGAACATTTACGTGCTGTTTTTATTGCTCTACGTGATGCACGTTTGTTTGGTAACCTTGGGAAGTGCACCTTTTGCACCGACCGAGTATCTTTTCTTGGCTATGTTGTTACTCCACAGGGAATTGAAGTTGATAAAGCCAAGATTGAAGCTATTGAGAGTTGGCCGCAGCCCAAAACGGTCACACAAGTGAGGAGTTTTCTTGGCCTCGCTGGATTCTATAGGCGTTTTGTGAGAGATTTCAGCACCATTGCTGCACCTCTCAATGAGCTTACAAAGAAAGATGTGCCTTTTATTTGGGGTACCGCACAGGAAGAAGCCTTCACGGTATTGAAAGATAAGTTGACACATGCTCCTTTACTCCAACTTCCTGATTTTAATAAGACTTTTGAGCTTGAATGTGATGCTAGTGGAATTGGATTAGGAGGTGTGTTATTACAAGATGGCAAACCCGTTGCATACTTTTCTGAAAAATTGAGTGGGCCTAGTCTGAATTATTCTACTTATGATAAAGAATTATATGCTCTTGTTCGGACTTTAGAAACATGGCAACATTATTTATGGCCCAAAGAATTTGTTATACATTCTGATCATGAATCTTTGAAACATATTAAAAGTCAAGCTAAACTGAATCGTAGACATGCTAAATGGGTTGAATTTATTGAGACTTTCCCTTATGTCATTAAACACAAGAAGGGAAAAGAAAATGTTATTGCTGATGCATTGTCTCGTCGCTATACTATGCTTTCACAACTTGACTTCAAAATATTTGGTTTGGAGACCATCAAAGATCAATATGTGCATGATGCTGATTTTAAAGATGTAATGCAGAATTGTAAAGAAGGAAGAATGTGGAACAAGTTTGTCGTTAACGATGGATTTGTGTTTCGTGCTAACAAGCTATGCATTCCAGCTAGCTCCGTTCGTCTTTTGTTGTTGCAGGAGGCGCATGGAGGAGGTTTAATGGGACACTTTGGCGTGAAGAAGACGGAGGACGTACTTGCTACACATTTCTTTTGGCCAAAGATGAGACGGGATGTTGAGCGTTTTATTGCTCGCTGCACTACATGTCAAAAAGCTAAGTCACGACTCAATCCTCATGGTTTATATATGCCTTTGCCTGTACCTAGTGTTCCTTGGGAGGATATATCTATGGACTTTGTTTTAGGTTTACCTCGAACAAAGAAGGGGAGGGATAGCATATTTTTTGTCGTGGATAGATTCTCGAAAATGGCACACTTTATACCATGTCATAAAAGCGATGATGCTGTTAATGTTGCTGATTTGTTCTTTCGTGAAATTATTCGCTTGCATGGTGTGCCAAATACTATTGTTTCAGATCGTGATACTAAATTTCTTAGCCACTTTTGGAGATGTTTATGGGCTAAGTTGGGGACTAAACTGCTTTTTAGTACTACTTGTCACCCCCAAACTGATGGACAAACTGAAGTAGTCAATAGAACATTGTCTACTATGCTTAGGGCTGTTTTGAAGAATAATAAGAAAATGTGGGAGGAATGCTTGCCTCATATTGAATTTGCTTATAATCGTTCATTGCATTCTACTACTAAGATGTGCCCTTTTGAAGTTGTGTATGGTTTCCTACCTCGTGCACCTATTGATTTGTTGCCTCTTCCATCTTCGGAGAAGGTTAATTTTGATGCTAAAGAACGTGCTGAATTGATTTTAAAAATGCATGAGTTAACTAAGGAAAACATTGAGCGTATGAATGCTAAATATAAACTTGCTGGAGATAAGGGTAGAAAACATGTTGTGTTTGCACCTGGAGATCTTGTTTGGTTACATTTGCGTAAGGATAGATTTCCTGATTTGCGCAAATCAAAGCTAATGCCACGTGCTGCTGGTCCCTTTAAGGTGTTGGAGAAAGTAAATGATAATGCATATAAACTTGAGCTGCCTGCAGATTTTGGGGTTAGTCCCACTTTTAACATTGCAGATTTGAAGCCGTATTTGGGCGAGGAAGATGAGCTTCCGTCGAGGACGACTTCATTTCAAGAAGGGGAGGATGATGAGGACATCAATACCATTGTTACACCCACAGCCCCTACTGCTACGTATACTGGACCAATTACTAGAGCTCGCGCACGCCAATTAAATTACCAGGTACTTTCGTTTCTTGGTAATGATTCTAATGTTCATGAGAATATGATGCTGCCTAAATTGGATACATTTGTTTTGCTTACAAATGAAGGGCCTAGCTTGGAGAAGGATGGACATTGGAGCAAGAGCAAGCATGGAGATGATGCCATGCGCGAGGGGAACCAGAACGGAGTTACAAGTGATGACTTCAGGACTTTGAAGCCACCATAAGAGTGCATGAAGCCTTGGACGAAATATACAAGATGCCACTTCATAAATTTCGTCCAGAGGCTATTATAGGTGCTGTGTCACCTTATTATTGGGCCAGGCCCATGTAATTTCGAAATACATAAGTATAGGCTATTTTTAGAGTCCGTATGTGTGGGGAAACAAGAGATAGGGTTGATTTCGGACCCCTCCACCAAGGGCCACGAAATTCCCCCCTCTTCCTCCATATATACAGCCCTTAGGGCGTCGTTTAGACTTTGGGTTTTGTTTAGATTAAAAGTTCGCCATAGCTGCAACTTCGCGTACTTCGTTTGTGTTCAACGACCAGACAAAGGCGTCACAGAACCCCACCTTGATCAATAAAGCTTTCATCTTATATTCGCAATATCCAGATTGCAATCTCAGTTTCTTGCTTGTTCGTCGTTTGCTCGCAGGAAACAGACCCTCGTGGTCAGGTTGATCGTGCTCCGGCGTGGTCAATAACCTCTCGGAGTTGGTTTAGCGATTGCTAAGGCGCGACGTCCTCGCACGTTCGTAGTCGGATCGTCAAAGTCGACTTCCACCAAAGCGATATCCATCATCTCATCGAAAGACGGGACACCTTAGCCTCTATCAAACATGGTCATGATCTCGTACCTAAGGTGGTGGTGCAGGCCTACCATTGCGAATAAAAACCTGAGGTCGACCTGCTGGTGGTGGTGCTGGTGGCTGCACGTAGTTCTGATTTTGATCAACCTCATCCTCATAATCGCCCGCATACTCATCATCCTCCTGGGTACCAGCAACAGCAGTAGCAGGAGCCAAAGAAGCATCAACAACAGGTACAGCAGCACCAGAAGTTTGGCCACCCTCAAGAGGAACACGCTTCGCTCGTCCATACTGATTTGGAAGGGGGCGTTGTTGTTGTTGTTGTTGTTGTTGCAGAGGTGCGATAGGTGCAGCCGGTGGTGGTTGTGGAAAATGTGCGAGCAATTCATTAAACTTGCTATCAAGCTTTGTTTCGAACGTCTTCTCAATGCCATCTATCTTCTCCATGGCCTCGTCAAATCTGTTTAGCACATCTTGCACCTGTCCACTCATCATTTCCTGAAATTTATCATGTAGCTGTTTGTTCGTCAGGTTCTCCCAATCAGTCTCATCGGCTTGTGATCCTACCATGGTTAGCAGCAAATAGAAACACACAAGAATATGATCCTATAGACTACTAAGAAGTGGTGGTGGTGTATCACAAACCCGTCAAACAAATCTCAAATTCTTACCAGTTCTTACCCAGCAGCAGGTGGTGATCGGCAACTGTTGTAGTCAAAACTCTCAAAGCTTGGATAGAGCGATTACTAGGGAGAGTCAAACGCACGACGTAGATGTATGTGGAGCTGGGAAGGCTTATAATATGGTAGCAAAAAAAAGTTCAGCAATAATCAATTCAGAGATGCAAAGTTGAATAAACGCTCAACGACGGTACTGTGCTGGTCCTAGGCTAGACTGTGCTAGAGACGCGAGCCTAGAACACCAACAAAATTACGGCGCGACACGTAAACAAGGGAGGAGCACACTCTGAATTTTTCTCTCTCTTTTTTTGTGCTATTATTTTTGCGCTCCTTATTTTGAAAATCACTATAATGGCGAGTGTCTCAAAACTCTTCCCAAGTCAAGATAACAGGATAGGCACGAAATTTTTTCGACCAATTTTTTTTTCGACTGCCCGGACCCAAAAAGTGGAAACGGGTCAAAAAAAACTTTCTATAATGGCGACTGTCTCAATACGCTTAGAAACACCTAAAAATAGGATAGCCAGATTTTTTTTGTCAAGTGCATTTTTGGAAAATTTTGGGCCTAAACGGAGGGTGGTTTCAAGGAAACACGAATCAGAAATTAGATGGATCTCGAAAACAAACCTAATATGCAAGGAACTCGGATTGGTGGTGGATATATGGTGGTGGTATATGGCAGCGGTGGTAGTATATGGATATGGATCGGTGGTGGTATATGGATACGGATTGGTGGTGGTATATGGATACGGATTCAGAGCAGTGGTGGTAGGTGGCAGGGGCGATGATGATGATGCGGTGGCGGCGTGACAACTTATGACAAGAACTCGAAACTCTAAAAGACTAGACGCTAAGACCAGCAACTAGACACGACGTTGCAACCGCAAATTCAACAAAGAAAAACCCTAAAAAGATTATGCAAAGGCTCAGATTGGTTCGGATATGATGAACTTACCCTAATTTTTTATGGCTTTTTCGTGGACTGGAGGTATGAAGAACAGACTCGATCTAACCTATGAAAAACTGTAAAATCTCACCGAGCAACCTGGAAATCTGATACCACTTGATAGAGGCAAAGGTGTCCCGTCTTTCGATGAGATGATGGATATCGCTTTGGTGGAAATCGACTTTGACGATCCGACTACGAACGTGCGAGGACGTCGCGCCTTAGCAATCGCTAAACCAACTCCGAGAGGTTATTGACCACGCCGGAGCACGGTCAACCTGACCACGAGGGTCTGTTTCCTGCGAGCAAATGAAGAACAAGCAAGAAACTGAGATTGCAATCTGGATATTGCGAATATAAGATGAAAGCTTTATTGATCAAGGTGGGGTTCTGTGACGCCTTTGTCTGGTCGTTGAACACAAATGAAGTATGCAAAGTTGCAGCTATGGCGAACTTTAGTCTAAACAAAACCGAAAGTCTAAACGATGCCCTAAGGGCTGTATATATGGAGGAAGAGGGGGGAATTTCGTGGCCCTTGGTGGAGGGGTCCGAAATCAACCATATCTCTTGTTTCCCCACACATACGGACTCTAAAAATAACCTATACTTATGAATTTCGAAATTACATCGGCCTGGCCCAATAATAAGGTGATGCAGCACCTAGAATAGCCTCGGGACGAAATTTATGAAGTGGCATCTTGTATATTTCGTCCAAGGCTTCATGCACCCATTATGGTGGCTTCAAAGTCCTGAAATCATCACTTGTAACTCCGTTCTTGTTTCCCTTGCGCATGCCATCATCTCCATGCTTGCTCTTGCTCCAATGTTCATCCTTCTCCAAGCTAGGACCTTCATTTGTAAGCAAAACAAATGTATCCAATTTAGGCAGCATCATATTCTCATGAACATTAGAATCATTACCAAGAAACGAAAGTACCTGGTAATTTAGTTGGCGTGTGCGAGCTCTAGTAATTGGTCCAGTATGTATAGCAGCAGGGGCTGTGGGTGTAACAATGGTATTGATGTCCTCATCAATGGACCTAGAAAAGTGTGTCCACCTAGAGTAATCAAGTGTGTTTGGAAATGTGGTGCACCCATGCAGGGAAGTTTATCTATTCGAATAGTCATGTCCACAGTAACAGATGTTCAGACTTGTATCATGATCTATTACGACTAGAAGTGGATAGTTGAGATATGTGATGGATATGTGGCTCCGAGATTGCTTTCCCGCAGGGTGTCGGGGAAGGATCTCTGGGCGTTAATACAATATGTTTGTTAAATATAATCTACTATTCTATACTCTTATGAATGCTGCAAGATGCTTGGAGTTGCTTGAAGATGCTAGTCTTCGATAGGCTAGGCTTTTCCCCTTCTATTCTGGCATTTTGCAGTATAGTCCACAGATACAACCCTTCCATTTGATACCAATGCATACTTAGTATAGATCTGATGCTTGCGAGTACTTTGGATGAGTACTCACGGTTGCTTTGCTACCCTTTTCCCCCTTCTTCTTCTTTCTTTCCGGTTGCTGCGACTAGATGGTGGATCCCGGGAGCCAGATGCCACCCCCATCGACTGCTACTACTACTACCCCCGAGGGTGCCTACTTCTACCCCTTGCCTCTTCGATCGTTGTTGCTTTTGTGCTTGCCTTCTTAAGGCAGTCTTGTTTAACTTATGTCTGTACCTAGATATTGTAGCTTTCACTTACTCTCGTGTTTCGAGGTTCTGTATTCAATCCCTCAAGGCCCCTTGATGAGGACATCAATACCATGGTTACACCCACAGCCCCTACTGCTACATATACTGGACCAATTACTAGAGCTCGCGCACGCCAATTAAATTATCAGGTACTTTCGTTTCTTGGTAATGATTCTAATGTTCATGAGAATATGATGCTGCCTAAATTGGATACATTTGTTTTACTTACAAATGAAGGGCCTAGCTTGGAGAAGGATGGACATTGGAGCAAGAGCAAGCATGGAGATGATGCCATGCGCAAGGGGAACCAGAACGGAGTTACAAGTGATGATTTCAGGACTTTGAAGCCACCATAAGAGTGCATGAAACCTTGGACGAAATATACAAGATGTCACTTCATAAATTTCGTCCAGAGGCTATTATAGGTGCTGCGTCACCTTTTTATTGGGCCAGGCCCATGTAATTTCGAAATACATAAGTATAGGCTATTTTTAGAGTCCGTATGTGTGGGGAAACAAGAGATAGGGTTGATTTCGGACCCCTCCACCAAGGGCCACGAAATTCCCCCCCTCTTCCTCCATATATACAGCCCTTAGGGCGCCGTTTAGACTTTGGGTTTTGTTTAGATTAAAAGTTCGCCATAGCTGCAACTTCGCGTACTTCGTTTGTGTTCAACGACCAGACAAAGGCGTCACAGAACCCCACCTTGATCAATAAAGCTTTCATCTTATATTCGCAATATCCAGATTGCAATCTTAGTTTCTTGCTTGTTCTTCGTTTGCTCGCAGGAAACAGACCCTCGTGGTCAGGTTGATCGTGCTCCGGCGTGGTCAATAACCTCTCGGAGTTGGTTTAGCGATTGCTAAGGCGCGACGTCCTCGCACGTTCGTAGTCGGATCGTCAAAGTCGACTTCCACCAAAGCGAAATCCACCATCTCATCGAAAGACGGGACACCTTTGCCTCTATCAAGTGGTATCAGATTTCCAGGTTGCTCGGTGAGATTTTCCAGTTTTTCGTAGTTTAGATCGAGTCTGTTCTTCATACCTATAGTCCACGAAAAAGCCACAAAAAAAATTTAGGGTTAGTTCATCATATCCGAACCAATCTGAGCCTTTGCATAATCTTTTTAGGGTTTTGCTTTGTTGAATTTGCGGTTGCATCGTCGGTCTAGTTGCTGGTCTTAGAGTCTAGTCTTTTAGAGTTTCGAGTTCTGGTCATAAGTTGTCACGCCGCCGCTGCACCATCATCATCGCCCCTGCCATCTACCACCACCACTCCGAATCCGTATCCATATACCACCACCAATCCGTGTCCATATACCACCACCGATCCATATCCATATACTACCACCGCTACCACCACCGCTGCCATATACCACCACCATATAACCACCACCAATCCGAGTTCCTTGTTTATTAGGTTTGTTTTCGGGATCCATCTAGTTTCCGATTCGTGTTTCCTTGCCGGAGTAGGTTTCGGAAAAAAAAAAAAAAAAAAAAAAAAAGAGTCTGGAAACCACGCTCCGTTTAGGCCCAAAATTTTTCGAAAACGCATTTTTCGAAAAATTTTCTGGCTATCCTATTTTTAGGTGTTTCTGAGTGTTTTGAGACAGGTGCCATTATAGGAAGTTTTTTTTGACCCGTTTCCAGTTTTTGGGTCCGGGCAGTCGAAAAACGAAAAAAAAATTTGGTCGAAAAAATTTCGTGCCCATCCTGTCAGTTTGACCTAGGAAGAGTTTTGAGACACTCGCCATTATAGTGATTTTTCGCAAAAAAAAAAAAAAGAGCAGCGCAAAAAAAAAAAAAGAGCGCAAAAAAAAAAAAAAAAAAAAAGAGCGCAAAAAAAAAAAAAAAAAAAGAGCGAAAAAAAAAAATCCAGAGTGTGCTTTTCCCTTGTTTACGTGCAGCGCCGTGATTTTGTTAGTGTTCTAGGCTCGCGTCTCTAGCACGGTCTAGCCTAGGACCAGCACAGTACCGTCGTTGAGCGTTTATTCAACTTTGCATCTCTGAATTGATTATTGCTGATCCTTTTTGCTACCATATTATAAGCCTTCCCAGCTCCACATACATCTACGTCGTGCGTTTGACTCTCCCTGGTACTCGCTCTATCCAAGCTTTGAGAGTTTTTGACTACAACGGTTGCCGATTACCGCCTGCTGCTGGGTAAGAACTGGTAAGAATTTGAGTTTTGCTTGACGGATTTGTGACACCCACCACCACCACTTGTTCGTAGTCTGTAGGATCATATTCTTGTGTGTTTCTATTGCTGCTAACCATGCCAGGATCACAAGCCGACGTGACTGACTGGGAGAATTTATCGAACAAGGAGCTTCATGATAAGTTTCAGCAAATGATGAGTGGACAGGTGCAAGATGTGCTAAACAGATTTGAAGAGGCCATGGAGAAGATAGATGGCATGGAGAAGACGTTCGAAACAAAGCTCGATAGCAAATTTAATGAATTGCTCGCGCGTCTTCCACCACCACCACCCGCTGCACCTAACGCACCTCTCCAACAACAACAACAACAACAACAACGCATCCTTTCGAATCAGTATGGACGAGCGAGGCGTGTTCCTATTGAGGATGGCCAAACTTCTGGTGCTGCTGTTCATGTTGTTGATGCTTCTTTCGCCCCTGCTACTGCTGCTGGTGGTACCCAGGAGGATGTTGAGTATGCGGGCGATTATGAGGATGAGGTTGATCAAAATCAGCACTACGTGCAGCCACCAGCACCACCACCACCAGGTCGACCTCAGGTATATATTCGTAATGGTAGGCCTGCACCACCACCTCAGGTACGAGATGATGTCCATATTCCTAAACTGAAATTGAATATTCCACCATTTGAGGGTAGATATGTTCCTGATATATATCTTACTTGGGAGTTGGAAACTGAACAACGTTTTACATGTTTACAATATCCCGAGGAGAGACGGGTTGCTGCTGCTGTTTGTGCTTTCACTAGTTTTGCATGTGTATGGTGGTCTGAACATTGTAGATTATATCCTATTCCCGCTACTTGGGCTGCTTTGAAAACTGCTATGCGTACTCGTTGGGTTCCCCCATATTATCAACGTGAATTGCTTCAAAAATTACAGCGCTTAAGACAAGGAAAAAATTCTGTAGAAGAATATTATCAGGAATTACAAACTGGCATGATTAGATGTGGTATTGTTGAGGAGAATGAAGCTATGCTTGCACGTTTTCTGGGTGGATTAAATAGAGAGATTCAGACCATTCTAGATTATAAGGAGTATACTAATATCACTCGTTTATTCCATCTTGCTTGTAAAGCTGAACGTGAAGTGCAGGATCGACAGGCATTGGCGCGGACTAACTTTTCTGCAGGTCGACCTTCATCATGGACACCACGTGCATCATCTACTTCCACACGTTCTGCTACACCGGCGCCTCCGTCGGCTGCCACCTCCAACCGTGATACAATAAAGCAGGCACAATCACCACTATCTGCCAAGAGCACATCTTCTGGGCCTGCAAAGAGCTCTTCTTCATCCATGGCATCCACAGGGCAAACACATGATATTATTTGTCGACGTTGCAAGGGTGGAGGTCATTATGCGAGAGAATGCCCCTCTAAGCGTGTGATGATTGTTACTGAGGATGGTGGGTATGAGTCCGCTAGTGACTATGATGAGGAGACTTTGGCTCTTATTACACGTGACGAACACGGTGGAGAAGATTCTGATCATGAGACGCAATACATGGCTCCTGAAGATGCTGACAGGTATGAATGTTTAGTTGCTCAACGTGTTTTGAGTGTGCAGGTTACACAAGCTGAGCAAAATCAGAGGCATAATTTGTTCCATACAAAGGGAGTTGTGAAGGAACGTTCTGTTCGCGTGATCATAGATGGAGGGAGTTGCAACAACTTGGCTAGCATGGAGATGGTGGAGAAGCTATCTCTCACCACAAGACCACATCCACATCCTTACTACATCCAATGGTTCAACAACAGCGGCAAGGTTAAGGTAACACGTACTGTTCGTGTGCATTTTAGTATCTCTACATATGCTGATTATGTTGATTGTGATGTGGTACCTATGCAAGCATGTTCCTTATTACTTGGTAGACCATGGCAATTTGATAAAAATTCTATTCACCATGGTAGAAACAATCAGTATACTCTTGTTCATAAGGATAAAAATATTACTTTGCTTCCTATGACTCCTGATTCCATTTTGAAAGATGATCTTAATAGAGCTAATAAAGCAAAACAGGAGAAAACTAAGAGTGAAAATCAGATTGTGGCAAAAGAATTTGAGCAACAAATGCAGCCTAATAATAATAAACAATCTAGTGTTGCTTCTGAAATTAAATTGAAAAGTGCATGTTTACTTGCCACCAAATCTGATATTGATGATCTAGATTTTAGCAAATCTGTTTGCTATGCTTTTGTGTGCAAAGAGGCATTATTTTCATTCGAGGACGTGCCTTCCTCTTTGCATCCTGCTGTCACTAACATTTTGCAGGAGTTCGCTGACGTCTTTCCACAAGACGTGCCACCGGGATTACCACCTATTCGCGGGATTGAGCATCAAATTGACTTAATTCCCGGTGCATCATTACCCAACCGTGCACCATACCGTACCAATCCAGAGGAGACGAAGGAGATTATGCGTCAAGTACAAGAACTGCTCGACAAAGGTTATATACGCGAATCCCTTAGTCCTTGTGCTGTTCCTATCATTTTAGTGCCGAAAAAGGATGGTACGTCGCGTATGTGCGTTGATTGTAGAGGCATTAATAATATTACTATTCGTTATCGTCATCCTATTCCTAGGCTAGATGATATGCTTGATGAATTGAGTGGCTCTACAATATTCTCCAAAGTTGATTTGCGTAGTGGATACCATCAAATTCGTATGAAATTGGGAGATGAATGGAAAACAGCATTTAAAACTAAGTTTGGATTATATGAGTGGTTAGTCATGCCTTTTGGGTTAACTAATGCACCTAGTACTTTCATGAGGTTAATGAACGAAGTTTTACGTGCTTTCATTGGACGATTTGTGGTAGTTTACTTTGATGACATATTGATTTATAGCAAATCTTTGGAGGAACATTTGGAACATTTACGTGCTGTTTTTATTGCTCTACGTGATGCACGTTTGTTTGGTAACCTTGGAAAGTGCACCTTTTGCACCGACCGAGTATCTTTTCTTGGCTATGTTGTTACTCCACAGGGAATTGAAGTTGATAAAGCCAAAATTGAAGCTATTGAGAGTTGGCCGCAGCCCAAAACGGTCACACAAGTGAGGAGTTTCCTTGGCCTCGCTGGATTCTATAGGCGTTTTGTGAGAGATTTCAGCACCATTGCTGCACCTCTCAATGAGCTTACAAAGAAAGATGTGCCTTTTCTGTGGGGTACCGCACAGGAAGAAGCCTTCTCGGTATTGAAAGATAAGTTGACACATGCTCCTTTACTCCAACTTCCTGATTTTAATAAGACTTTTGAGCTTGAATGTGATGCTAGTGGAATTGGATTAGGAGGTGTGTTATTACAAGATGGCAAACCTGTTGCATACTTTTCTGAAAAATTGAGTGGGCCTAGTCTGAATTATTCTACTTATGATAAAGAATTATATGCTCTTGTTCGGACTTTAGAAACATGGCAACATTATTTATGGCCCAAAGAATTTGTTATACATTCTGATCATGAATCTTTGAAACATATTAAAAGTCAAGCTAAACTGAATCGTAGACATGCTAAATGGGTTGAATTTATTGAGACTTTCCCTTATGTCATTAAACACAAGAAGGGAAAAGAAAATGTTATTGCTGATGCATTGTCTCGTCGCTATACTATGCTTTCACAACTTGACTTCAAAATATTTGGTTTGGAGACCATCAAAGATCAATATGTGCATGATGCTGATTTTAAAGATGTAATGCAGAATTGTAAAGAAGGAAGAATGTGGAACAAGTTTGTCGTTAACGATGGATTTGTGTTTCGTGCTAACAAGCTATGCATTCCAGCTAGCTCCGTTCGTCTTTTGCTGTTGCAGGAGGCGCATGGGGGAGGATTAATGGGACACTTTGGCATGAAGAAGACGGAGGACGTACTTGCTACACATTTCTTTTGGCCAAAGATGAGACGGGATGTTGAGCGTTTTGTTGCTCGCTGCACTACATGTCAAAAAGCTAAGTCACGACTCAATCCTCATGGTTTATATATGCCTTTGCCTGTACCTAGTGTTCCTTGGGAAGATATATCTATGGACTTTGTTTTAGGTTTACCTCGAACAAAGAAGGGGAGGGATAGCATATTTGTTGTCGTGGATAGATTCTCGAAAATGGCACACTTTATACCATGTCATAAAAGCGATGATGCTGTTAATGTTGCTGATTTGTTCTTTCGTGAAATTATTCGCTTGCATGGTGTGCCAAATACTATTGTTTCAGATCGTGATACTAAATTTCTTAGCCACTTTTGGAGATGTTTATGGGCTAAGTTGGGGACTAAACTGCTTTTTAGTACTACTTGTCACCCCCAAACTGATGGACAAACTGAAGTAGTCAATAGAACATTGTCTACTATGCTTAGGGCTGTTTTGAAGAATAATAAGAAAATGTGGGAGGAATGCTTGCCTCATATTGAATTTGCTTATAATCGTTCATTGCATTCTACTACTAAGATGTGCCCTTTTGAAGTTGTGTATGGTTTCCTACCTCGTGCACCTATTGATTTGTTGCCTCTTCCATCTTCGGAGAAGGTTAATTTTGATGCTAAAGAACGTGCTGAATTGATTTTAAAAATGCATGAGTTAACTAAGGAAAACATTGAGCGTATGAATGCTAAATATAAACTTGCTGGAGATAAAGGTAGAAAACATGTTGTGTTTGCACCTGGAGATCTTGTTTGGTTACATTTGCGTAAGGATAGATTTCCTGATTTGCGCAAATCAAAGCTAATGCCACGTGCTGCTGGTCCCTTTAAGGTGTTGGAGAAAGTAAATGATAATGCATATAAACTTGAGCTGCCTGCAGATTTTGGGGTTAGTCCCACTTTTAACATTGCAGATTTGAAGCCTTATTTGGGTGAGGAAGATGAGCTTTCGTCGAGGACGACTTCATTTCAAGAAGGGGAGGATGATGAGGACATCAATACCATTGTTACACCCACAGCCCCTACTGCTACATATACTGGACCAATTACTAGAGCTCGCGCACGCCAATTAAATTATCAGGTACTTTCGTTTCTTGGTAATGATTCTAATGTTCATGAGAATATGATGCTGCCTAAATTGGATACATTTGTTTTACTTACAAATGAAGGGCCTAGCTTGGAGAAGGATGGACATTGGAGCAAGAGCAAGCATGGAGATGATGCCATGCGCAAGGGGAACCAGAACGGAGTTACAAGTGATGATTTCAGGACTTTGAAGCCACCATAAGAGTGCATGAAACCTTGGACGAAATATACAAGATGCCACTTCATAAATTTCGTCCAGAGGCTATTATAGGTGCTGCGTCACCTTTTTATTGGGCCAGGCCCATGTAATTTCGAAATACATAAGTATAGGCTATTTTTAGAGTCCGTATGTGTGGGGAAACAAGAGATAGGGTTGATTTCGGACCCCTCCACCAAGGGCCACGAAATTCCCCCCCTCTTCCTCCATATATACAGCCCTTAGGGCGCCGTTTAGACTTTGGGTTTTGTTTAGATTAAAAGTTCGCCATAGCTGCAACTTCGCGTACTTCGTTTGTGTTCAACGACCAGACAAAGGCGTCACAGAACCCCACCTTGATCAATAAAGCTTTCATCTTATATTCGCAATATCCAGATTGCAATCTTAGTTTCTTGCTTGTTCTTCGTTTGCTCGCAGGAAACAGACCCTCGTGGTCAGGTTGATCGTGCTCCGGCGTGGTCAATAACCTCTCGGAGTTGGTTTAGCGATTGCTAAGGCGCGACGTCCTCGCACGTTCGTAGTCGGATCGTCAAAGTCGACTTCCACCAAAGCGAAATCCACCATCTCATCGAAAGACGGGACACCTTTGCCTCTATCACCCCTGGCTTGTAATATGAAGCTTGTATTATTTTATTTGTGTCTAGAGTTGTGTTGTGATATCTTCCTGTGAGTCCCCGATGTTGATCTATCTCATTTGCTTGTATGATTAGTGTACGGTCGAGTCAGGGGTGCCAAAATTGGCAAAACGATTTGACGCTGCAGCAGAATTCGAATCAAACCACAATTCCAAAGGTGTTGCATCACCCCCACTTGGGACCATGAGCCTTGTACGACCTAGATTTAGTTTTAGGCTGCCATGGGAAGTCCTCCCACCTCCTTGGCCGCCACCCCTTGATCCTGTATAAGTAGATCCATCTAATAGATTTTTCCTTGGGATTTGTTTAGTTAAAAGTTAGCCATTGCAACTTTGTGTACTTTGTTTGTGTCCAACGACCAGACCAAGACCTCTTACGGATCCCCACTTTTCTCAATACTTCATATATATTCACAATATTTAGATTGCTTCATCATATCTTTGCTTGTTCTTCGATTGCTTGCAGGAATTGACCTTCGTGGTCAGGTCGATCTTGCACTAGCGTGATCAATAACCTTTTGGAGTTGGTTCAGCGATTGCTAAGGCGCAACATTGTGCACATTTGTAGTCGTATCGTCAAAGTTGTCTCCACCAAATCGATAGGTATCATCTCATCAAAAGATTGGGAAACCCCGCCTCTATTAGGCGGAGTGCCGGAAAAGGCCCTGATAGAGGCAAAGGTGTCCCGTCTTTCGATGAGATGATGGATTTCGCTTTGGTGGAAGTCGACTTTGACGATCCGACTACAAACGTGCACGACGTTGCGCCTTAGCAATCGCTAAACCAACTCTGAGAGGTTATTGACCACGCCGGAGCACAATCAACCTGACCACGAAGGTCTATTCCTGCATGCCATCGAAGAACAAGCAAGAATATGATAAAAGCAATCTGAATATTGCGAGTATATATGAAGTATTGATAAAGGTGGGGATCCGTAAGCGGTCTTGGTCTGGTCGTTGGACACAAACGAAGTACACGAAGTTGCAATGGCTAACTTTTAACTAAACAAATCCCAAGGAAAAGCTACTAGATGGATCTACTTATATAGGAGCAAGGGGTGGCGGCCAAGGAGGTGGGAGGACGTCCCAAGGCAGCCTAAAACTAAATCTAGGTCGTACAAGGCCAATGGGCCCAAGTGGAGGTGATGTAACACCTTTGGACTTGTAGTTTGACTCGGATTCTGCTGCAGCATCAGATTGTTTCGTCCGCAACTCAACGCTCCGGACGAATTTGAAGGTGATTCCAATTGGGTTGGAAAGTGCACGAAATCTAGTTTCCAAAAAAAAAGAATCACCCAATTCGGTGTCCGTATGAAAAACTTGTGTGCGTTTTGAGTCAGGTACGTCTGTGCAGTCCGAATCTGAATCCAGAACGTGAGAGACTTGGACTCTATCTTCTCTTGGGCCAAAAGTGACGTGAGAGAACTTTTTGGACAGCAAATAAACATCTCTTTCTTCCTTATCTTCATATGTGGATTGTACAAATGTCCCATACACCTGCAATTAGACAAAACACAAAAGTCTGTGAAGTATTTTTGTTCTGGATAACATAAATAGATTATTGAATAGTTTGCACTAGAAATCACCTGACAAATATGCATATATGCAATATTTTTGGTCATATCCAAGGTAGTCATGTCCTCATCATCCTCCCCTTCTTGAAAATAAAGCCGTCCTCGGCGTTGCTTAATCTGAAATGTGGCTAACAAAAGAGACAAGGTGTACATGTTGTATATGTATATGTCATCCATTTTTACTTCCCTTGATTTTTGCATATATGACACATGAATAGATGAGTAACTTGCATAGTTCATAAAATCTAAAGCCAAAAAATTAGCACAAGAAGTAGAAGGCATGAAAATATTGCAACTCAGTTTGCACATATAAGTGAAGCTCTTATTCATTTCAAAAGATTGACAATGTTCATCATTAAACCATCCCAACATTGGTGAATAAACATTACTTGCATCAAATTTACATGCTACAACATGCTTAAATAAGCAAATATGCAATAAGTCATTCAACACAGAATCATCACCAAGATTAGAGGTCATATCAAAATGATTAAACATTGGTTCTTTTGCATCAATAGTTAATTCAATGGGTGCACTCAAAATTGTTGGTATTTCAGTTGTTTGATCACATGGCAAAGTCAAATTATTAACGTAGTCCTCTAAAATAGGTGGTGTGATCAAAGTAGTGGGTAGCTCATCAGATGGTGCATTAAAATTGACAAGGCATTCATCATTCTCATGTAGAGATGGAAGATCAGTACCTTTGTCATTACCTCTTATGATCAACTCAGATGATGTAGCCACTCTCGAGGGCGATGTGTCACATGGTGGAGGTGATGTAGTCCTGACAACAACGGATGTGGTTGTCATAGTATGCCTAGTAGTTGAAGGAACAATCATATCAACTCTTGGAATGTGCACCGTGCGCTTGTTCTCCTCGTGGCCAACACGTCATTTTATTTCCTGTTCAGCTTTGCAAGCAAGATGAAACAAATGGTCCATAGGATAACACTCTTCATGAATTAGTATCTCTTGAATATCACGGTTTAATCCTCCCCAAAATCTATCCATAAAATCATCTTCACTTTCTTCTAAAGAGGAATGCAACAAGGTAGTTTGAAAATCATCATAATATTTCGTTACGGTGTCACTACCTTGTTTCAAATGTTGCAACTTTTTAATCATGTCACGAGTATAATAAGCGGGAACGAATGTATGTCGCATGGCAAGTTTCAAATCATCCCAAGTAGTAGGTATATCATTAGGGTGTAGCCGACAATATTCAGTCCACCAAATTATAGCATAACCAGTGAAAGAACCAACCGCAACCTTAACGTTTTTACGTTCATCAAAATTATGGGAAGCAAATATATTATTTATGTCGAATTCCCATTCAATATATAAAGCAGGTCTAAAACGGCCATTAAAAGATGGTATAGGAACAGTAACCTGATCATGCGCATTTGGATGTTTATGCACCTCTCGTGATCGTTGTGGAATTTGCAAAGGTGGTGGCACGTCTCCCGCGATCGACAAAGCCCATGAATTGACCCTAGATCCTGTCATGATTAGTAGAAACAAGAAACAAAATCCAAAAATAATGTTCCTATAACTACTAGGATGTGGTGGTAAAACGCTCACAGTAAAGCAAATATCAATGTCTTACAAGTTCTTACCATGCAGCAGGCGGTGATCGGCAACCAACGGTGTCATGTAACTCCAAAAGTTGGGTAAAGCGATTGCCAGGGGAGCGTACGTATACACGGTGTAGAAATATGTGGAGCTGGGTTGGCTATATATGGTAGCAAAAGATTAGCAATGATCAATTCAAAGATGCAATGTTCAATAAACGCTCAACGACGGTACTGTGCTGGCCCTAGGCTAGACCGGACTAGAGACGCGAGCCTAGAACACTAATGAGGTCACGGCGTAGCACAACTAGCATCAATGAAGGATAGTAAGTAGCTCTTGACAGCAAGATATAAGTGAAGATCACAACGGCAGTGAAGATAATGATGAAAAACAACTGCCAAGCAGGATATACAACAACTTTGTCTCCAACTTTCCTCTGAAAAAGTTTGTGCCGATTTTTTTGATTTTTTTTTCCTTTTTTTTCTCTGACTTTTTTTTTCTCTTTTTTTTCTCTCGTTTTTTTCTCTCGTTTTTTCTCTCTCTTTTTTCTCTCCCTCTTTCCAAAACAAACTAGATGAGATGCAGATTGGATCAAGTGAAGATGTGAACGATCTCAACTATTATTATGACAATGAATGGTGGGTAGCACGTGGTGGAAATTGATGGATGGGTGGTGGACAGCGGAAGAGATAATGATGCAGCGGTGGCGTGACTAATGTGAACAGAACTCGAAACTCTAAACGAACTAGACACTAAGACCAGCAACTCGACACGACGATGCAACCGATAATTCAACCATGCAAGCAATGAAAAGAAAATTGCAAAGGCTCAGACTGGCTTGGACCAAGGATGAATAGATCTAACTCTTTTTTGTGGCTTTTTCTTGGACAATAGGTAAGAAAATAAATCTAATCTACGAAAACTGGAAATTCTCACCGAGCAACCTGAAAACTGATACCACTTGATAGAGGCAAAGGTGTCCCGTCTTTCGATGAGATGATGGATTTCGCTTTGGTGGAAGTCGACTTTGACGATCCGACTACAAACGTGCACGACGTTGCGCCTTAGCAATCGCTAAACCAACTCTGAGAGGTTATTGACCACGCCGGAGCACAATCAACCTGACCACGAAGGTCTATTCCTGCATGCAATCGAAGAACAAGCAAGAATATGATAAAAGCAATCTGAATATTGCGAGTATATATGAAGTATTGATAAAGGTGGGGATCCGTAAGCGGTCTTGGTCTGGTCGTTGGACACAAACGAAGTACACGAAGTTGCAATGGCTAACTTTTAACTAAACAAATCCCAAGGAAAAGCTACTAGATGGATCTACTTATATAGGAGCAAGGGGTGGCGGCCAAGGAGGTGGGAGGACGTCCCAAGGCAGCCTAAAACTAAATCTAGATCGTACAAGGCCAATGGGCCCAAGTGGAGGTGATGTAACACCTTTGGACTTGTAGTTTGACTCGGATTCTGCTGCAGCATCAGATTTTTTTGTCCGCAACTCAACGCTCCGGACGAATTTGAAGGTGATTCCAATTGGGTTGGAAAGTGCACGAAATCTAGTTTCCAAAAAAAGAGAATCACCCAATTCGGAGTCCGTATGAAAAACTTGTGTGCGTTTTGAGTCAGGTACGTCTGTGCAGTCCGAATCTGAATCCAGAACGTGAGAGACTTGGACTCTATCTTCTCTTGGGCCAAAAGTGACGTGAGAGAACTTTTTGGACAGCAAATAAACATCTCTTTCTTCCTTATCTTCATATGTGGATTGTACAAATGTCCCATACACCTGCAATTAGACAAAACACAAAAGTCTGTGAAGTATTTTTGTTCTGGATAACATAAATAGATTATTGAATAATTTGCACTAGAAATCACCTGACAAATATGCATATATGCAATATTTTTGGTCATATCCAAGGTAGTCATGTCCTCATCAGGCCCCAAGATGGGATCTCATAAGAACAGAAGCTTGCGGTGGCAGAAAAGTAATTTTGGTGTGCCCTCTTGTGCAGGGGGAGTATTTGGGAATGTATAGTGCTGGAGTTAGGGTTGGAAGGGCTATCAGGAGCCCACAAGCCCTGGGGGCGGGGCGCACCCCTACAGCTTGTGGCCTCCTCGTAGGGCTCCTAGCCTCCTTTCCAAGTCTCGTAGGTTTCTTCTAGTCCAAGAAAAATCACCGTAAAGTTTTATTCTGTTTGGACTCCGTTTGATATTACTTTTCTATAAAAGTCAAAAACAAGGAAAAAAACAGAAACTGGCACTAGGCACTAGGTTAATAAGTTAGTCCCCAAAATAATACGGAATAACATATTAATGCATAGAAAACATCCAAAACAGATAATATAATAGCATGGAACACTAAAAAATTATAGATACGTTGGTGACGTATCACATACCAAACGAAGTCCAAACATGATGAAACTTTATGGTATGTTTTTGTGGACCAGAAGAGACCCTAGAAGTTTCGGGGGAAGGCCAAAAGACCTGCTGGTGGGCCACAAGCTCGGGCGTGCCCACAGGGGGCGCCACCTGAGCTTGTGGGACTCAAAGACCTCCGCTTGACCTCATTCTAGCACTATTAATTCCCTCAATTCCATAAACCCCCAGAGCGAGAGCCGAAACAATTTTATCACCGTCATAAGCCTCTGTTCTTCCGCTCTCCCATCGGAGGGCTTTTTCGGTGCTCTACCAGAGGGGGAAACCATTGGGAAGGCAATCTTCATCACCCTTAATTACTACCTCCATGATGATGTGTGAGTAGTTCCCACAGGAGATACGAGTCCATAGCTGTTGCTAGATCTCTCTCTCTCTCTCTCTCCCCTGATCTTCAATACAATGATCTCTTCGGAGATCTATTCGATGTAATTCTCGCAGTGTTTTTGTTTGTATCCAATGAATTGTGGGTTTATGATCAAACTATTCATTAAAAATATTCGAGTCTTTTTTGAGATTTATTATGTGTCATTTTATGGCCTTGTATTCTTTCTGATCTATCTCTTTTGGCTAATTAGATTGATTTATCTTTAGTGGGGGAGGTGCTTGGTAGTAGGTTCAATCTTGTGGTGTACTTACGCCATGTCAGGAGGAGTTGCAAGGCACATGTCTGTATAGTTGCTACTGAGGTTAAAACAATGGGTCTCGAACAAATTATTTGGTCTTGCTTTGTCTACATTATGTCATCATACTTCAAGCATTACTTTATTTGTCATGAACTTAATACCTTGCGGTTAAGGGGTGGAGTAACTGTAGTAGGTGTCAACAAGATTAACGGTCTACTTGTCATAGATGTAATGCATATATATTGATAATGCCATGAAGAATCATCATAACTATGCCATATACTATCACTTAACTACTAGGGAAAACCCTAGTAGTGGCACGGGTTTAGTGGCTAGCAATAGCGCGGGGGTCATGCTACTGCTAGGGCGCTACAACTAACCTTTAGCCGTAGCACGCCTTCGGATCCACGCTGCTGGTTCTGGTGTTCGCAGTAGCGTCTAGTTTTGCCCCTCTCCACTAGTATTAGTGCGTATTCCATTTTCTTGCATTTATACTGTATTTATACATCGTTACAATTTTTATGCATTAGTGATGAAGATGTTGTGGAAGAAACATATATTAGATTAAAGTGGAGGATACAAGTGAGTTAGTTGAATTACAAGGACGATATGGTTCTACACTTGTGTGTCATCCAACATCATTCGTAGTCATATAATAATAACTCATCATCATCATCCGTAGTCATATACATAATAACTCATCATCATTCTAACACATGGCAAGTAGTACGACCTCCTCCTCATCATCTTAGTCATATAACAAGTCATCATCCGTAGTCATATAATAACTCACCATCAATATAGCACATGACAAGTTAACCAGCGTTAGCTAATGGCTATCATCCTAGGTAATAACTCATCATCATTCTAGCACAGGAAAATTACTAGCTAGGACCTACTCCTCTCTTAAGGTAAAATAGCATAAAATAGCAGAGCCCCTCCATCTCCATTATGGAAAATAGAGATCCACCTGTCTCTAATTTGTGGGTTGCGCACCATGTTGCCTCCAAGTAGTTCCATGTGTGTATTCATTACTTTTCTCCATCCTTTGATTTTGAGGTCTTCATCTCTTCGTGAAATCTAGTATGGACTGCGGAAAGCCACCGATAGACTTGGCCGTAAGCTAATAATATCCATGTCACCTTCCACATACATCAGATGAGGCACACAGTTCTTCGGGAGTTTCTTTGAAGAACATAATCATAAAATAGTTACCAATGTAGTTTAGGTTAAGAAGAATGTATGCAAAAGATGGACTAGTGACAAAATAGTAAAAAATCTTATCATGCTATCTCCATGGATGTACCATAGTTCAACACGTGGACTAGTGGCACACATTGACCATAATTTTGGTTTATTTCATAATTGTTCTTGAAAGTCTCAACATCATTAGTAAATGAGACAAGATAATTTTTCTCCCAAGTTAGTTCTATGCCATAACTATAATAGGTATTGTCTACTACCTTCCGTATATTTCTTGGAGAATGGAATGAGCTGTTAATTATAAATAAACAAGTTTAACAGGGATGAATACCAACTCTTTTTAAATAAACAATATAAATTACTTAACAAATTTGTTTGACGAACTCATATTGAGGTACAATGGGAAGCATGTCCACATCGACCCAAATGTCGATATTATCTTCAATATCATCTTCAAGAGGAATATCGAAGGTTATTTTCATATCCTCCTGAAATTCATAGGCCTTGCATAGTCCTCCCCAATTTGAGCAACCAAACTATGAGTGATTTATTGCATTGTAGAGCTTAGCCCCAAAAGTGAAACCATGTTGAGTCCTAAGGTGATCTATCTTCGTCTTCGTGCTCTCCCAATCTTCAAAACCGAGCCTATCCAAGACATATGGTCTTGCATGGCAGGGGATGTACTAGTCAAATTGTAAAAAGTGGAAATTACATGTTGAAGCAAAGAAGCACAAGTAATGCTTAATTACAAAAAAATACTTGTTGTTGTTATGTACCATAAAAACTTCAAAGGTCTTGTCCAGCGTGATGGTGAAGCACCAACGGTTTTGCAGGTGAGGCCTGTCGCACATACCTCGGTCGTCGCTGCAGTAATCGCAGGCAAGGATCCTATCATCGTCAGAAATTTCCTTTGTTCATAACTCAAAGATTAAAAATCGATGGCAATTACCAAGAACTCAACACATAGATCACTATTTAGCACAAGTTGACTTTTGGTCTGTCGAGTCTTTCTTGAAAACTCTCATCTCACGTGGTGTATATGGTGGGAACTCCCTCTCTGATATTTCGACCATCGGTGATGGTCACTCCTCCCTTTGTTCTGGAGTGCGTTACATCAAAATGTCTAGCACATGGGAAAGAAGGAGAAGCGACCCCCACGACAACGGTCGGGATTCTTCCTCTCTCATATATCGACCATATATTGTGGACACTCCCACACTGATATTTCGACTGTCGGTGTTGGTCGCTAATCCACCTTCCCCTAGTGATTACAAAGGTCTATCACAAGGAGAAGAAGGAAAAGTGAACCCCACGAGAACAGTCGGGGTTCTTCCTCTCTCATATATCGATAGTATATGGTGGACACTCCCTCACTGAAAGTCACACAAGGAGCCCCAATGGACTAAAACTCAACCCATTACATATATCAAGCAATGACATTAAAAAATGGCCTATGTTTTGCCGGAATGTCATTTAATTCCTGTTCAGGAAATCAGAGCACTCGATATTTCCTACTTTATAGCACAAGTCATGATGAAATCCATGAATTTTTTTGGCATGACCTTTGCTAAAATAGGTCATATCGAGCGCCTAAAATTTGACGGAATGGAAATGAATCAATATTCTAGCAAAACATAGGCCTCTTGGAGGTGTTCCCTGCAAAATCATACACATGTCCAAAGAGACAACCAGTACATGTCCAAACATCATCACACACATGTCCGGGGAGAAGAGAAGGAGGAGGTGGACTTTTAGCTCACCGTCTCGGTGGTAGAGGAATTAGAGGAAGTTCTGACGACTATCAATCTAGGGAAAGGCAACAATACCAAGCCTACATATTCCAGTGAGTGAAAATTTTAGATCATCAAATCTCAAATAACATTCTTTGATGACAAAGTGATAATTACATAAAAATAATTAAACTTTCCAATACATTTCTATATTGAAAAATACAAAAAGTTTCTCTACCTAAATGTTTCTACTAAAAATTTCTATTACTAAATTTGATACCTAAAAATTTCTTATATAGCATTCCAATACATTACTATATCGGAAATTTTCTATACCTACAAATTTCTATTACTAAAAATTCTATACCTAATTTTTCTACTAAAAAATTTCTATTACTAAATTTGATACCTTAAAATTTCTCATATAGCATTCCAAGAAATTTCTATACCGATGAGGACGTCAATACCATTGTTACACCCACAGCCCCTACTGTTACATATACTGGACCAATTACTAGAGCTCATGCACTCCAATTAAATTATCAGGTACTTTCGTTTCTTGGTAATGATTCTAATGTTCATGAGAATATGATGCTGCCTAAATTTGATAGAGGCGGGGGTGTCCCGATCTTTCGATGAGATGATAACTATCGATTTGGTGAAGATGACTTTGACGATCCGACTACAAATGTGCACGACGTTGCGCCTTAGCAATCGCTAAACCAACTCTGAGAGGTTATTGACCACGCGGGAGCACAATCAACCTGACCACGAAGGTCTATTCCTGCAAGCAATCGAAGAACAAGCAAGAATATGATAAAAGCAATCTGAATATTGCGAGTATATATGAAGTATTGATAAATGTGGGGATCCGTAAGCGGTCTTGGTCTGGTCGTTGGACACAAACGAAGTACACGAAGTTGCAATGGCTAACTTTTAACTAAACAAATCCCAACGAAAAGCTACTAGATGGATCTACTTATATAGGAGCAAGGGGTGGCGGCCAAGGAGGTGGGAGGACGTCCCAAGGCAGCCTAAAACTAAATCTAGGTCGTACAAGGCCAATGGGCCCAAGTGGAGGTGATGTAACACCTTTGGACTTGTAGTTTGACTCGGATTTTGCTGCAGCATCAGATTGTTTCGTCCACAACTCAACGCTCCGGACGAATTTGAAGGTGATTCCAATTGGGTTGGAAAGTGCACGAAATCTAGTTTCCAACAAAAAAAGTATCACCCAATTCGGAGTCCGTATGAAAAACTTGTGTGCGTTTTGAGTCAGGTACGTCTGTGCAGTCCGAATCTGAATCCAGAACGTGAGAGACTTGGACTCTATCTTCTCTTGGGCCAAAAGTGACGTGAGAGAACTTTTTGGACAGCAAAATAAACATCTCTTTCTTCCTTATCTTCATATGTGGATTGTACAAATGTCCCATACACCTGCAATTAGACAAAACACAAAAGTGTGTGAAGTATTTTTGTTCTGGATAACATAAATAGATTATTGAATAGTTTGCACTAGAAATCACCTGACAAATATGCATATATGCAATATTTTTGGTCATATCCAAGGTAGTCATGTCCTCATCATCCTCCCCTTCTTGAAAAGAAAGCCGTCCTCGGCGTTGCTTAATCTGAAATGTGGCTAACAAAAGAGACAAGGTGTACATGTTGTATATGTATATGTCATCCATTTTTACTTCCCTTGATTTTTGCATATATGACACATGAATAGATGAGTAACTTGCATAGTTCATAAAATCTAAAGCCAAAAAATTAGCACAAGAAGTAGAAGGCATGAAAATATTGCAACTCAGTTTGCACATATAAGTGAAGCTCTTATTCATTTCAAAAGATTGACAATGTTCGTCATTAAACCATCCCAACATTGGTGAATAAACCTTACTTGCATCAAATTTACATGCTACAACATGCTTAAATAAGCAAACATGCAATAAGTCATTCAACACAGAATCATCACCAAGATTAGAGGTCATATCAAAATGATTAAACATTGGTTCTTTTGCATCAATAGTTAATTCAATGGGTGCACTCAAAATTGTTGGTATTTCAGTTGTTTGATCACATGGCAAAGTCAAATTATCAACGTAGTCCTCTAAAATAGGTGGTGTGATCAAAGTAGTGGGTAGCTCATCAGATGGTGCATTCAAATTGACAAGGCATTCATCATTCTCATGTAGAGATGGAAGATCAGTACCTTTGTCATTACCTCTTTTGATCAACTCAGATGATGTAGCCACTCTCGGGGGCGATGTGTCACATGGTGGAGGTGATGTAGTCCTGACAACAACGGATGTGGTTGTCATAGTATGCCTAGTAGTTGAAGGAACAATCATATCAACTCTTGGAATGTGCACCGTGCGCTTGTTCTCCTCGTGGCCAACACATCGTTTTATTTCCTGTTCAGCTTTGCAAGCAAGATGAAACAAATGGTCCATAGGATAACACTCTTCATGAATTAGTATCTCTTGAATATCATAGTTTAATCCTCCCCAAAATCTATCCATAAAATCATCTTCACTTTCTTCTAAAGAGGAATGCAACAAGGTAGTTTGTAAATCATCATAATATTTTGTTACAGTTTCACTACCTTGTTTTAAGTGTTGCAACTTCTTAATCATGTCACGAGTATAATAAGCAGGGACGAAAGTATGTCGCATGGCAAGTTTCAAATCATCCCAAGTAGTAGGTATATAATCAGGGTGTAACCGACAATATTCACTCCACCAAACCAAAGCATAACCAGTGAAAGAACCAACCGCAACCTTAACCTTTTTATGTTCATCGAAATTATGGGAAGCAAATATATTTTTTATGTCGAACTCCCATTCAATATATAAAGCAGGTTTAAAACGGCCATTAAATGGTGGTATAGATACATTAACCTGATCATGTGCATTTGGATGTTTGTGCACCTCTCGTGACGGTTGTGGTATTTGCAAAGGTGGTGGCACGTCTCCCGCGATCGACAAAGCCCATGAATTGACTCTGGATCCTGTCATGATTAGTAGAACAAGAAACAAAACCCAAAAATAATGTTCCTATAACTACTAGGATGTGGTGGTAAAATGCTCACAGTAAAGCAAATATCAATGTCTTACAAGTTCTTACTATGCAGCAGGCGGTGATCGGCAACCAGCGGTGTCAAGTAACTCCGAATATTGAGTAAAGCGATTGCCAGGGGAGCGTACGTATACACGGTGTAGAAATATGTGGAGCTGGGTTGGCAATATATGGTAGCAAAAGATTAGCAATAATCAATTCAAAGATGCAATGTTGAATAAACGCTCAACGACGGTACTGTGCTGGTCCTAGGCTAGACCGGATTAGAGACGCGAGCCTAGAACACTAATGAGGTCACGGCGTAGCACAACTAGCATCAATGAAGGATACTAAGTAGCTCTTGACAGCAAGATATAAGTGAAGATCACAACGGCAGTGAAGATAATGATGAAAAACAACTACCAAGCAGGATATACAACAACTTTGTCTCCAACTTTCCTCTGAAAAAGTTTGTGCCGATTTTTTTGATTTTTTTTCTCCTTTTTTTTTCTCTGACTTTTTTTTCTCTTTTTTTTTCTCTCGTTTTTTTTCTCGCTTTTTTTTCTCCCTCTTTCCAAAACAAACTAGATAAGATGCAGATTGGATCAAGTGAAGATGTGAACGATCTCAACTATTATTATGACAATGAATGGTGGGTAGCACATGGTGGAAATTGATGGATGGGTGGTGGACAGCGGAAGAGATAATGATGCAGCGGTGGCGTGGCTAATGTGAACAGAACTCGAAACTCTAAACGAACTAGACACTAAGACCAGCAACTCGACACGACGATGCAACCGATAATTCAACTATGCAAGCAATGAAAAGAAAATTGCAAAGGCTCAGACTGGCTTGGACCAGGGATGAATAGATCTAACTCTTTTTTGTGGCTTTTTCTTGGACAATAGGTAAGAAAATAAATCTAATCTAGGAAAACTGGAAATTCTCACCGAGCAACCTGAAAACTGATACCACTTGATAGAGGCGGGGGTGTCCCGATCTTTCGATGAGATGATAACTATCGATTTGGTGAAGATGACTTTGACGATCCGACTACAAACGTGCACGACGTTGCGCCTTAGCAATCGCTAAACCAACTCTGAGAGGTTATTGACCACGCCGGAGCACAATCAACCTGACCACGAAGGTCTATTCCTGCAAGCAATCAAAGAACAAGCAAGAATATGATAAAAGCAATCTGAATATTGCGAGTATATATGAAGTATTGATAAAGGTGGGGATCCGTAAGCGGTCTTGGTCTGGTCGTTGGACACAAACGAAGTACACGAAGTTGCAATGGCTAACTTTTAACTAAACAAATCCCAACGAAAAGCTACTAGATGGATCTACTTATATAGGAGCAAGGGGTGGCGGCCAAGGAGGTGGGAGGACGTCCCAAGGCAGCCTAAAACTAAATCTAGGTCGTACAAGGCCAATGGGCCCAAGTGGAGGTGATGTAACACCTTTGGACTTGTAGTTTGACTCGGATTCTGCTGCAGCATCAGATTGTTTCGTCCACAACTCAACGCTCCGGACGAATTTGAAGGTGATTCCAATTGGGTTGGAAAGTGCACGAAATCTAGTTTCCAACAAAAAAAGTATCACCCAATTCGGAGTCCGTATGAAAAACTTGTGTGCGTTTTGAGTCAGGTACGTCTGTGCAGTCCGAATCTGAATCCAGAACGTGAGAGACTTGGACTCTATCTTCTCTTGGGCCAAAAGTGACGTGAGAGAACTTTTTGGACAGCAAAATAAACATCTCTTTCTTCCTTATCTTCATATGTGGATTGTACAAATGTCCCATACACCTGCAATTAGACAAAACACAAAAGTGTGAGAAGTATTTTTGTTCTGGATAACATAAATAGATTATTGAATAGTTTGCACTAGAAATCACCTGACAAATATGCATATATGCAATATTTTTGGTCATATCCAAGGTAGTCATGTCCTCATCAAAATTGGATACATTTGTTTTGCTTACAAATGAAGGGGCTGATAGAGGCGGAGGTGTCCCGTCTTTCGATGAGATGGTGGATTTCGCTTTGGTGGAAGTCGACTTTGACGATCCGACTACGAGCGTGCGAGGACGTCGCGCCTTAGCAATCGCTAAACCAACTCCGAGAGGTTATTGACCACACCGGAGCACGATCAACCTGACCACGAGGGTCTGTTTCCTGCGAGCAAACGAAGAACAAGCAAGAAACTGAGATTGCAATCTGGATATTGCGAATATAAGATGAAAGCTTTATTGATCAAGGTGGGGTTCTGTGACGCCTTTGTCTGGTCGTTGAACACAAACGAAGTACGCGAAGTTGCAGCTATGGCGAACTTTTAATCTAAACAAAACCCAAAGTCTAAACGGTGCCCTAAGGGTTGTATATATGGAGGAAGAGGGGGGGAATTTCGTGGCCCTTGGTGGAGGGGTCCGAAATCGATCCTATCTCTTGTTTCCCCACACATACGGACTCTAAAAATAGCATATACTTATGTATTTCGAAATTACATGGGCCTGGCCCAATAAAAAGGTGACGCAGCACCTATAATAGCCTCCGGACGAAATTTATGAAGTGGCATCTTGTATATTTCGTCCAAGGCTTCATGCAATCTTATGGTGGCTTCAAAGTCCTTAAATCATCACTTGTAACTCCGTTCTGGTTCTTCTTGCGCATGGCATCATCTCCATGCTTGCTCTTGCTCCAATGTTCATCCTTCTCCAAGCTAAGTCCTTCATTTGTAAGCAAAACAAATGTATCCAATTTAGGCAGCATCATATTCTCATGAACATTAGAATCATTACCAAGAAACGAAAGTACCTGATAATTTAATTGGCGTGCGCGAGCTCTAGTAATTGGTCCCGTATATGTAGCAGTAGGGGCTGTGGGTGTAACAATGGTATTGATGTCCTCATCAGCCTCCCCTTCTTGAAATGAAGTCGTCTTCGACGGAAGCTCATCTTCCTCACCCAAATAAGGCTTCAAATCTGCAATGTTAAAAGTGGGACTAACCCCAAAATCTGCAGGCAACTCAAGTTTATATGCATTATCATTTATTTTCTCTAACACCTTAAAGGGACCATCAGCACGTGGCATTAGCTTTGATTTGCGCAAATCAGGAAATCTATCCTTACGCAAATGTAACCAAACAAGATCTCCAGGTGCAAACACAACATGTTTTCTACCCTTATATCCAGCAAGTTTATATTTAGCATTCATACGCTCAATGTTTTCCTTAGTTAACTCATGCATTTTTAAAATCAATTCAGCACGTTGTTTGGCATCAAAATTAACCTTCTTGGAAGATGGAAGAGGCAACAAATCAATAGGTGCACGAGGTAGGAAACCATACACAACTTCAAAAGGGCACATCTTAGTAGTAGAATGCAATGAACGATTATAAGCAAATTCAATATGAGGCAAGCATTCCTCCCACATTTTCTTATTATTCTTCAAAACAGCCCTAAGCATAGTAGACAATGTTCTATTGACTACTTCAGTTTGTCCATCAGTTTGGGGGTGACAAGTAGTACTAAAAAGCAGTTTAGTCCCCAACTTAGCCCATAAACATCTCCAAAAGTGGCTAAGAAATTTAGTATCACGATCTGAAACAATAGTATTTGGCACACCATGCAAGCGAATAATTTCACGAAAAAACAAATCAGCAACATTAACAGCATCATCGCTTTTATGACATGGTATAAAGTGTGCCATTTTCGAGAATCTATCCACGACAACAAATATGCTATCCCTCCCCTTCTTTGTTCGAGGTAAACCTAAAACAAAGTCCATAGATATATCCTCCCAAGGAACACTAGGTACAGGCAAAGGCATATATAAACCATGAGGATTGAGTCGTGACTTAGCTTTTTGACATGTAGTGCAGCGAGCAATAAAACGCTCAACATCCCGTCTCATCTTTGGCCAAAAGAAATGTGTAGCAAGTACGTCCTCCATCTTCTTCACGCCAAAGTGTCCCATTAATCCTCCTCCATGCGCCTCCTGCAACAACAAAAGACGAATGGAGCTAGCTGGAATGCATAGCTTGTTAGCACGAAACACAAATCCATCATTAACGACAAACTTGTTCCACATTCTTCCTTCTTTACAATTCTGCATTACATCTTTAAAATCAGCATCATGCACATATTGATCTTTGATGGTCTCCAAACCAAATATTTTGAAGTCAAGTTGTGAAAGCATAGTATAGCGACGAGACAATGCATCAGCAATAACATTTTCTTTTCCCTTCTTGTGTTTAATGACATAAGGGAAAGTCTCAATAAATTCAACCCATTTAGCATGTCTATGATTCAATTTAGCTTGACTTTTAATATGTTTCAAAGATTCACGATCAGAATGTATAACAAATTCTTTGGGCCATAAATAATGTTGCCATGTTTCTGAAGTCCGAACAAGAGCATATAATTCTTTATCGTAAGTAGAATAATTCAGACTAGGCCCACTCAATTTTTCAGAAAAGTATGCAATAGGTTTGCCATCTTGTAGTAACACACCTCCTAATCCAATTCCACTAGCATCACATTCAAGCTCAAAAGTCTTATTAAAATCAGGAAGTTGGAGTAAAGGAGCATGTGTCAACTTATCTTTCAATACCGTGAAGGCTTCTTCCTGTGCGGTACCCCACAGAAAAGGCACATCTTTCTTTGTAAGCTCATTGAGAGGTGCAGCAATGGTGCTGAAATCTCTCACAAAATGCCTATAGAATCCAGCGAGGCCAAGGAAACTCCTCACTTGTGTGACCGTTTTGGGCTCCGGCCAACTCTCAATAGCTTCAATCTTGGCTTTATCAACTTCAATTCCCTGTGGAGTAACAACATAGCCAAGAAAAGATACTCGGTCGGTGCAAAAGGTGCACTTTCCAAGGTTACCAAACAAACGTGCATCACGTAGAGCAATAAAAACAACACGTAAATGTTCCAAATGTTCCTCCAAAGATTTGCTATAAATCAATATGTCATCAAAGTAAACTGCCACAAATCGTCCAATGAAAGCACGTAAAACTTCGTTCATTAACCTCATGAAAGTACTAGGTGCATTAATTAACCCAAAAGGCATGACTAACCACTCATATAATCCAAACTTAGTTTTAAATGCCGTTTTCCATTCATCTCCCAATTTCATACGAATTTGATGGTATCCACTACGCAAATCAACTTTGGAGAATATTGTAGAGCCACTCAATTCATCAAGCATATCATCTAGCCTAGGAATAGGATGACGATAACGAATAGTAATATTATTAATGCCTCTACAATCAACGCACATACGCGACGTACCATCCTTTTTCGGCACTAAAATGATAGGAACAGCACAAGGACTAAGGGATTCGCGTATATAACCTTTGTCGAGCAGTTCTTGTACTTGACGCATAATCTCCTTCGTCTCCTCTGGATTGGTACGGTATGGTGCACGGTTGGGTAATGATGCACCGGGAATTAAGTCAATTTGATGCTCAATCCCGCGAATAGGTGGTAATCCCGGTGGCACGTCTTGTGGAAAGACGTCAGCGAACTCCTGCAAAATGTTAGTGACAGTAGGAGGCAAAGAGGAAGGCACGTCCTCGAATGAAAATAATGCCTCTTTGCACACAAAAGCATAGCAAACAGATTTGCTAAAATCTAGATCATCAATATCAGATTTGGTGGCAAGTAAACATGCACTTTTCAATTTAATTTCAGAAGCAACACTAGATTGTTTATTATTATTAGGCTGCATTTGTTGCTCAAATTCTTTTGCCACAATCTGATTTTCACTCTTAGTTTTCTCCTGTTTTGCTTTAGTAGCTCTATTAATATCATCTTTCAAAATGGAATCAGTAGTCATAGGAAGCAAAGTAATATTTTTATCCCTATGAACAAGAGTATACTGATTGTTTCTACCATGGTGAATAGAATTTTTATCAAATTGCCATGGTCTACCAAGTAATAAGGAACATGCTTGCATAGGTACCACATCACAATCAACATAATCAGCATATGTAGAGATACTAAAATGTACACGAACAATACATGTTACCTTAACCTTGCCGCTGTTGTTGAACCATTGGATGTAGTAAGGATGTGGATGTGGTCTTGTGGTGAGAGATAGCTTCTCCACCATCTCCATGCTAGCCAAGTTGTTGCAACTCCCTCCATCTATGATCACGCGAACAGAACGTTCCTTCACAACTCCCTTTGTATGGAACAAATTATGCCTCTGATTTTGCTCAGCTTGTGTAACCTGCACACTCAAAACACGTTGAGCAACTAAACATTCATACCTGTCAGCATCTTCAGGAGCCATGTATTGCGTCTCATGATCAGAATCGTCTCCATCGTGTTCGTCACGTGTAATAAGAGCCAAAGTCTCCTCATCATAGTCACTAGCGGACTCATACCCACCATCCTCAGTAACAATCATCACACGCTTAGATGGGCATTCTCTCGCATAATGACCTCCACCCTTGCAACGTCGACAAATAATATCATGTGTTTGCCCTGTTGACGCCATGGAAGAAGAAGACTCTCTGCAGGCCCGGCAGGTGTGCTCTTGGCAGATAGTGGTGGTTGTGTCTGCGTTCTTGTATCACGGCTGGAGGTGGCACCTAAAGGAGGTGATGGTGCAGTGGAAGTAGATGATGCACGTGCTGTCCATGATGAAGGTCGACCTGCAGAAAAGTTAGTTCGCGCCAATGCTTGTCGATCCTGCACTTCACGTTCAGCTTTACAAGCAAGATGGAATAAACGAGTGATATTAGTATACTCCTTATAGTCTAGAATGGTCTGAATCTCTCTATTTAATCCACCCAGAAAACGTGCAAGCATAGCATCATTCTCCTCAACAATACCACATCTAATCATGCCAGTTTGTAATTCCTGATAATATTCTTCTACAGAATTTTTTCCCTGTCTTAAACGCTGCAATTTTTGAAGTAATTCACGTTGATAATATGGTGGAACCCAACGAGTACGCATAGCAGTTTTCAAAGCAGCCCAAGTAGCTGGAACAGGATATAATCTACAATGTTCAGACCACCAAACACATGCAAAGCTAGTGAAAGCACAAACAGCAGCAGGAACACGTCTCTCCTCAGGATATTGTAAACATGTAAATCGTTGTTCAGTTTCTAACTCCCAAGTAAGATATATATCAGGAACATATCTACCCTCAAATGGTGGAATATTCAATTTCAGTTTAGGGAGATGGTCATGATCTCGTACCTGAGGGGGAGCCCTAACATTGCCATTATTTGCATGTGGACGACCTGGTGGTTGTGGTGCTGGTGGTTGCACGTAGTTCTGATGTTGATCAACCTCATCCTCGTAATCTCCCACATAATCATCCTCCTCGGTACCAGCAGCAGTAGTAGCAGGAGCCAAAGAAGCACCAACAGCAGTAGCAGCGGCACCAGAATTTTGTCCTAGCTCAATAGGAACACGCTGAGCTCGTCCATACTGATTCGGAAGGGGGCGTAGTTGTTGTCGTTGCAGAGGTGCGATAGGTGCAGCCGGCGGTGGTTGTGGAAAACGCGCGAGCAATTCATCAAACTTGCTATCAAGCTTTGTTTCAAACGTCTTCTCAATGCCATCTATCTTCTCCATGGCCTCGTCAAATCTGTTGAGCACATATTGCACCTGTCCACTCATCATTTGCTGAAATTTATCATGTAGCTGTTTGTTCGTCAGGTTCTCCCAATCAGTCTCATCGGCTTGTGATCCTACCATGGTTAGCAGCAAATAGAAACACAGAAGAATATGATCCTACAGAGTACTAAGAAGTGGTGGTGGTGTATCACAAACCCGTCAAGCAAATCTCAAATTCTTACCAGTTCTTACCCAGCAGCAGGCGGTGATCAGCAACCGTTGTAGTCAAAACTCTCAAAGCTTGGATAGAGCGATTACCAGGGAGAGTCCAACGCACGACGCAGATGTATGTGGAGCTGGGAAGGCTTATAATATGGTAGCAAAAAGGGTCAGCAATAATCAATTCAGAGATGCAAAGTTGAATAAACGCTCAACGACGGTACTGTGCTGGTCCTAGGCTAGACTGTGCTAGAGACGCGAGCCTAGAACACCAACAAAATCACGGCACGACACGTAAACAAGGGAGGAGCACACTCTAAATTTTTTTTTCTCTTTTTTTTCCTTTTTTTTGCACTTTTTTTCCTCTTTTTTTTTTGCTCCGCAACAAATTTTTTTCGAAAAAGTCTACAAATGGTCTAAAAACTGCCTAGCCAGAATTTTCCAGACTTTTTTTTTTGGAAACTGGAACTATTTTTCTTCTGCGGATGGCTCGAAAGTTGGGGAGTCCTCCGCTGTCACGACTTGGAGTATCGCGTAATCTGGAAATCGAAAACAATGCAACAATTACTGGGCTCGAACTAGGACTGGTGGTGGAGATGAATCTGGTGGAACTCGGACTGGTGGCGGAGATGAATCTGGTGGAACTCGGATTGGTGGCGGAGATGAATCTGGTGGAACTCGGACTGGTGGCGGATATATGTTGCAGGTGGACTCGGATGGGCGTGATGGCGGCGGATATGTGGTGGCGTATATGGATTCGGATTGGCGATGAATATGTGGTGGTGGTATATGGCAGCGGCGACGTGACAACCTGTGAACAGAACTCGAAACTCTAAAAGACTAGACGCTAAGACCAGCAACTTGACACGACGATGCAACCGCAAATTCAACAAAGCAAATACAGAAAAGATTATGCAAAGGCTCAGATTGGTTCGGATGGGATGAACTAACCCTAATTTTTTTTTTGGCTTTTTCGTGGACTATAGGTATGAAGAACAGACTCGATCTAAACTACGAAAAACTGTAAAATCTCACCGAGCAACCTGGAAATCTGATACCACTTGATAGAGGCGGAGGTGTCCCGTCTTTCGATGAGATGGTGGATTTCGCTTTGGTGGAAGTCGACTTTGACGATCCGACTACGAGCGTGCGAGGACGTTGCGCCTTAGCAATCGCTAAACCAACTCCGAGAGGTTATTGACCACACCGGAGCACGATCAACCTGACCACGAGGGTCTGTTTCCTGCGAGCAAACGAAGAACAAGCAAGAAACTGAGATTGCAATCTGGATATTGCGAATATAAGATGAAAGCTTTATTGATCAAGGTGGGGTTCTGTGACGCCTTTGTCTGGTCGTTGAACACAAACGAAGTACGCGAAGTTGCAGCTATGGCGAACTTTTAATCTAAACAAAACCCAAAGTCTAAACGGCGCCCTAAGGGCTGTATATATGGAGGAAGAGGGGGGGAATTTCGTGGCCCTTGGTGGAGGGGTCCGAAATCAACCCTATCTCTTGTTTCCCCACACATACGGACTCTAAAAATAGCCTATACTTATGTATTTCGAAATTACATGGGCCTGGCCCAATAAAAAGGTGACGCAGCACCTATAATAGCCTCCGGACGAAATTTATGAAGTGGCATCTTGTATATTTCGTCCAAGGCTTCATGCAATCTTATGGTGGCTTCAAAGTCCTTAAATCATCACTTGTAACTCCGTTCTGGTTCTCCTTGCGCATGGCATCATCTCCATGCTTGCTCTTGCTCCAATGTTCATCCTTCTCCAAGCTAGGTCCTTCATTTGTAAGCAAAACAAATGTATCCAATTTAGGCAGCATCATATTCTCATGAACATTAGAATCATTACCAAGAAACGAAAGTACCTGATAATTTAATTGGCGTGCGCGAGCTCTAGTAATTGGTCCCGTATATGTAGCAGTAGGGGCTGTGGGTGTAACAATGGTATTGATGTCCTCATCAGGGGCTAGCTTGGAGAAGGATGAACATTGGAGCAAGAAATAGCATGGAGATGATGGCATGCGCAAGGGGAACAAGAACGGAGTTGCAAGTGATGATTTCAGGACTTTGAAGCCACCATAATGAGTGCATGAAGCCTTGGACGAAATATACAAGATGCCACTTCATAAATTTCGTCCAGAGGCTATTCTAGGTGCTGCGTCACCTTATTATTGGGCCTGGCCCATGTAATTTGGAAATACATAAGTATAGGCTATTTTTAGAGTCCGGATGTGTGGGGAAACAAGAGATAGGGTTAGTTTCGGACCCCTCCACCAAGGGCCACGAAATTCACCCCCTCTTCCTCCATATATACAGCCCTTAGGGCACCGTTTAGACTTTGGGTTTTGTTTAGATTAAAGTTCGCCATAGCTGCAACTTCGCGTACTTCGTTTGTGTTCAGCGACCAGACAAAGACGTCTCAGAACCCCACCTTGATCAATAAAGCTTTCATCTTATATTCGCAATATCCAGATTGCAATCTAAGTTTCTTGCTTGTTCTTTGTTTGCTCGCAGGAAACAAACCCTTGTGGTCAGGTTGATCGTGCTCCGGCGTGGTCAATAACCTCTCGCAGTTGGTTTAGCGATTGCTAAGGCGCGACGTCCTCGCACGTTGGTAGTCGGATCGTCAAAGTCGATTTCCACCAAAGCGATATCCATCATCTCATTGAAAGACGGGACACCTTTGCCTCTATCAAGTGGTATCAGATTTCCAGGTTGCTCGGTTATATGCCAAGTTCAGCAAGTGTGAGTTTTGGTTGAAGGAAGTTGGTTTCCTCGGACATGTTATATCCGGAGAAGGAATAACAGTAGACCCCACCAAGGTTGTCACTATGACTAAATGGGAATCACCCACGTTGGTTGGAGAGATCCGGAGTTTGCTTGGACTCGCAGGATATTACCAGAGGTTCATTGAGAATTTCTCCAAGATTGCAAAGCCCATGACAGAGTTGTTGAAGACGGACACCAAGTTCATATGGACTGAGGAGTGTGAAGCCAGTTCTCAGGAGTTGAAGAAACATTTGGTTACAGCCCCAGTGTTGATTCTTCCGGATCAACGCAAGGTTTATCAAGTGTATTGCGACGCTTCTCGTCGAGGACTTGGAGTAGTGCTTATGCAGGAGGGAAGAGTTGTTTCATATGCCTCACGGCAGCTTAAACCTCATGAGGAAAATTATGCTACACACGATTTGGAGTTAGCAGCCGTAGTGCACGCGTTGAAGACATGGAGACATTTTCTCATCGGAAACCATTGTGAGGTATACACGGATCACAAGAGTTTGAAGTATATCTTCACGCAGAAGGAGTTGAATCTCATGCAGAGGATATGGTTGGAGCTCATAAAGGATTATGATATGAAGTTGCACTACCATCTTGGAAAGGCTAATGTAGTAGCCGATGCGTTGAGTCGCAAGAGTCATGTCAATACACTCATGACCGGAGGGTTACCTAAGGAGTTAGACGAGGAACTTCACGAGCTATGTTTGGAAATAGTTCCGAGAGGATTTGTAGCAACGTTGGAAATTCAGTCTACCTTGATGGATAAGATCAGAGAAGCTCAGAAGACTGATAAAGAGATTGCTGAGATAAAGGAAAGGATGAGCACATGAAAAGCTAAAGGATTTCGTGAGGATGAGCACGATACCTTATGGTTTGAGGATCGCGTATATGTGCCTAATGACCCCGAGATCAGGAAGTTGATTCTGTAGGAGGCCCATGATTGGCCGTATTCAATTCACCCAGGAAATACCAAGATGTATCTGGATTTGAAGGATAGTTTCTGGTGGACTGGAATGAAGAAATATATTGTTGAGTATGTAGCAGTATGTGATGTATGTCAGAGAGTAAAGGCAGAGCATCAGAAGCCAGCAGGTTTGCTATAGCCATTGCCGATACCTGAATGGAAGTGGGATAAGCTAGGCATGGATTTTATCACGGGTTTGCCCAGGACTCGTGCAAGCTATGACTCGATATGGGTTGTAGTCGATCGGTTGACGAAGGTAGCTCATTTCAGCCAAGTAAAGACCACTTACACTAGTGCTAAGTTGGCAAAGATATACATGACCAGGATCGTATGTCTGCATTGAGTTCCGAGGACCATTGTATTAGATAGAGGAACCCAGTCTACCTCAAAGTTCTGGATACAGTTGCACGAAACTTTGGGTACGAGGGTAGAGTTCAGTACGGCCTTTCATCCACAGACAAATGGACAGACCGAGAGAGTTAATCAGATTCTGGAGGACATGTTGAGAGCTTGTGCACTAGATTATGGATCTAGTTGGGACGACAATTTGCCGTATGCAGAATTCTCTTACAACAAAAGTTATTAAGCCAGTTTGAAGATGGCCCCTTTCGAAGCTTTGTACGGAAGGAGGTGCAAGACACCGTTGCTATGGGATGAAGTTGGAGACCATCAGTTGTTTGGACCAGATTTGATTAAGGAGTCTGAAGAGAAGGTTAAACTGATTCGTGATAGACTCAAGGTAGCCTAGTCCAGGCAGAAGAGCTATGCGGATTCTAAACGCAAAGAGACAGTTTACGAAGTCGGAGACAGAGTATATCTTCGTGTGTCCCCACTTCGAGGAGTTAAGCATTTTGGAGTTAAGGGAAAGTTAGCACCATGTTTTTTGGGACCCTACAAAGTTTTGGAGCGTATGGGAGAAGTTGCTTACAAGCTGGAATGGCCAGAAGGATTGTCAGGAGCTCACGAAGTGTTTCACATTTCCCAGTTGAAGAAGTGCCACGTAGAGATGGCCGACATCCCTCATGAGAGATACAGTGCCACTGGAAGCGATTCAGCTGGATAGCGATTTGACCTACGAGGAGAAACCAGTGAGGATTCTCGAGTTTGCCAGCCAAGTCACACGTAGCAAGGTCATCGAGTTCTGCAAAGTTCAGTGGAGCCACCATACCGAGGATGAAGCCACCTGGGAACGAGAGGAAGACCTACTGAAGGACCACCCGCACCTATTTTCTAGCCAACCTGAATCTCAAGGGTAAGATTCATCTTAAGGGGGTAGGTTTGTAACATCCCAAATTTTCAATTTGGAATGTTATACATTAGGTCATCATTGTATATCATATTTTAATGCATTTTGGTTGATCCTAGAAATTCTAAGCAACTCAAGGACCCACGGAGAGAGTTGGGGATTTCATTATTTTCATGTTTGAGTTTTCTCAAATTTTGAAAAAAAGAGGATCATTGGTTTTAATTATTTTTTCTCTTCGAGCATTTCTAATATGAAAATAAAAGAGAGGGGATAAAATGACTTATCCAAAATAAAAAAATATTGGAGGAAAAATATTAAAATGAAATAAGAATTTTTATTTAGAGTTCTATTACTATTTTATTTGAATTAGGAAAAAAATGTGTTCTTCAAAATTGCATTAGAGGCCCAAATAAATGTTCACTTTGTCCGCAACATTATTAGAGGACCGCGAAAATTTATTTTAGGATTTTTGGACTCCGTTTAGTATTTCTTTCGTTAGGATTTCTGCGCCAGGATTATTTAAAAAAAAATGAACCGACTCACCGAGCCGTGTCCGACCTGGACACTGCGCCCGACCGGTCTTATAAGCCAGGGGGCCGACCCCGCCAGCCTGCCAGCCTCGCCCCGCCGAAACCCTAGACCCGCGCCACCGCCGCCACTCGCCTTCCGTCGCCGCCGCGCGCAGCCGCCGCCGCCGGAGCCACCGCCTCGCGGAGCCGCCATCGCCTCCCCGTCTCCCCGCCGCCGTAGCTGCCGCCGTCGCCAATCCCGCCACCGGAGCCGCCGCCGTTGCCGATCCCGCCGCCGCCGTGGTAGCCGCCGGTGCCGTACGGTTTTTCTCAGGAAACCATTAGTTTTTTTCGAAACCCTAGATTTGTTTTTTAGATTCGGTTCTTTTTTTTTCCGGTTTAGTTAAATAGCGGACGTTCGTCCGAATGTTCGTTTTAACGAATGTTGTTCATTCGTTAGCCGTAGACAGCGGACGTTTGTTCGTTAGCCTGTTCGTCGCGTTTTATTTTCCAGGGTTTTTCGCGATTATTTTTCGATCGCGATTTCTGCCCTGATCTTCGTTTTAGTTTATCTTTTCACTCGTTTATCCGTTTCAGGTGAAACAAGCGCCTAGATCTTCGTCTCGAAGCCCTCTGTCTGTTTAACCAACTTGAACAAGATTTTGGTACTGTAAAATTTGACTTTAGTCCAGATTAGTAAACGGATCTTGTATCTTTCGTAGTTTGAGTTTCGTTGCTCTGTTTGATTTGATTCTTTTTGCAAACAGGAGTTCTTCAGTTGAACTTTCTGGTTAGATCATTTTATTTGAGTTTTACCCGTGCTTCTAGTTGGGTGCTTATGTATGTTACTGTTTGTTTGCGATAGAGTACCCAGAGTGTGAAGCATGCTAGTACGAGTCTCTAGGTTTTGCGGATCATCAGCAAGGCAAGTAACACTTTGATCATACCTCTTTACTACCCAGTTTTTCCGCATTAGATAAACTCTCAAACATTTGCATGGTTAGGATCTGTTATAACATGTGGGTTTGGGAAGTAGATGATGAGGTAGAACCTATTGCCCTTTTATTATCAAACCTTTGTGAGTTACTTCTACGTTATGCTTATATTGCTATGCTATGTTCATAGACGTGGATTGGGTGAGTGTATCCATGCCAGATGTGAGTATTGTTAATTAATGGTTAACTTAAGGTGGCTACTGAAATACACATCTAGGTGGATTTGTTGAGGCACCCTGGAGTACCCAGTGGTTGTCAGGGCACCTGGAGAATCCAATGTTGTCCTAGGATATCTCGGAGTACCCGTGTGATTATCCTATGGTTCGCCACCCAGGCTCAAAGGGATCATAAGATTATTCATGCTAGAAACTTCCATGTGCATCCACAAGCCAATATGGGCTCTGGCATAGTTGAGTAAGTTGTGTGAGCTCTTGAAGAGGTAGACTAGCAGATGTAGTGGGTTGTAGGTGGTACTGTCTACCCAGAGTAGGGAGTTTATGCTTCAGAAAGACTATGGCTCGATCCTCCGATCATGGATGTGTTCGAGTCTTGTGGGGAAAAGCGTGCAAACCTCTGCAGAGTGTATAAACTAATCATGGTTAGCCGTGTCCCCGGTTATGGACATCTTGAGTATCTGGTTCTTGGATTATCATGTTGATCTCATCACTCTAAATTAATTTGTTGGGTTTAATGATGATGCTTAATTGGGATCGAGTTGGAGGAACCTTATCAATGTTAAACAACCACCATGATAGTTAAACAAAATTTATTCCTTTGTTGTAGGAAAAAATTGGCTTTATGCAAAACTGTAACCAGCTTTCCACCAACCATATATGCATGTAGTGATAGCATTTATTCTATTCATTACTCTGTGTGTTACATTGCCAGCATATTCCATGTGCTGAACCGTTTCGGGCTGCAACATTTCATGTTACAGACTTTTCAGACAACGAGTAAGGTGCCATAGGTCGTTGTCGTTCACTCAGCTATGCCTTTGGAGTTTGATGGACTCACTCTATCTTCTAAGCCTTCCGCTATTATCATTTTTAGATGGCCTTAAGCCATATTATTGTACTAAGTTCTCTTTTGAGACATTCGATGTAATAAATGTGTGATTGAAACTCTGTTATAAATTCTCAAGTACTATGCATGTCAGTATTACTGATCCAGGGATGACACTGATGCACAGAGACTAGACTGTTTGAGGTCTGGTCGCTACATGATCGAAATCCAACAAAGGACGACACAAAGCTAGTTCTTCCCAATCTGTGAGGAGATGGGGTCTTGAATCCACGAGGGGATCTTCTCCTAGGAGGCCTGGATCTCCAAAGGAGTAGGGGTACAAGTGGATGAGTGAAGCTCTATCTCCAAAATGAGCTATCACAATGCTAACCCTAAAATGTCATGGGATAAGGAGTATATATAGTCTAGGGGGCGAAAGGGTACATGGGCTTTGGCCTATTACTGTGTGTAGATAGAGAGGGGCGGATGTCCGGGCGTTAGGCCAGATGTCGGGGCCTTCGAGGGGGGGGGGCAGGTGTCTGGGCCATGGGGGCCGGATGTCCGGGGCCTGACTTTGGGTGGCTTGGTTGCGTTCTGTGATGGACGGGCCGCATTTCCGGGCTGGCGCTAGTGTTCGGGCCAATTGGGCTGGATGTCCGAGGCCAAGCCGGATGTCTGAGCTCTGTAGGCTCGGCTGCTGGCCTTCGGCTGTGCTGCACTCTCCAGGGGCCGGAAGTCTGGGTCTTGGGGCCGGATATCCGGGTCTTGTAGACTTCTCCGGTTCCTTCCAGTGGTCCTCTTCATCCGTGCACTTGGGGACTTGTCCGTCTTCTCGAGCATCTCCGAGGGGGTGTTCTTCATACCTAAACACACATAGCATTCCGGCTTTAGGTAGTAGCCATATCTCATGTGGATCGTACGGAATATCACTAAGGAGAGATGTCACCTCTGTCTCGAGAGCTCTTGCATGTGCTCATGTCATCGGTCCACTTGGCACTTGGGGAGACGTTGGTAGGTCCATGGGGATGACCATCGGATGCTCCACACCATCTTTCCCTCCCTTTGGAAAGACCCAACCTCGTATCGAAAACCTCATCACTATGGTAGGGAGAGAGATCCTTGACGTTGAAGATACCGCTCACACTGTACTTGTCGTGTGGTATGTTGATCTTGTATGCATTGTTGTTCTAGCACGCGAGCACCTTTAAGGGTCCGTCGGCTCGAGGTAGTATCTTGGACTTGCATTCATTGAGGAAGCGGTCCTTGCGAAGGTGTAGCCACACAAGATCTCGGATGTTGAATAGCATGGGTTGCTTGTTGATGTCGAGCTTGGTCGCGAGGCCTTGTACTTGCCGCTCGATGGTGTTCCTTTTATCTTCATGCACCTTCTTGAGATAGGGCGCTCGTTCACTCGCGGTCATGTTGATGCGCTCTTGTAGAGGTGGCGGTAGAATGTCTAATGGAGACAATAGGTTGAAACCAAAGATGACCTCGAAGGGGGACTTGCCAGTAGTCGAATGTCTTGCGTGGTTGTAGGCGTACTCGGTGATGGGTAAGCACCCCTCCCACTCCTTGATGTTCTTCTTGATCAACACTCATAGGAGAGTAGATAGCATCTGGTTCATGACCTTTGTTTGGCCGTTGGTTTGTGGATGGTATGCTGAAGACAATAGGATGTTGATTCTGAGCTTGGCGCATAGAGTCTTCCAAAAGAAGCTAAGGAACTTGACATCGCGGTCCGACATGATAGTCTAGGGCACTCCATGTAGATGCAAGATTTCCCTTCAAAACAGATTCGCAACATGTGAAGCATCATCTATCTTGTTGCATGGGATAAAATGTGCCATCTCGGAGAAATGGTCCACAACAACAAATACATAATCTTTGACATTTTCTGTTCGTGGAAAACCAAGAACAAAGTCCATACTAATATCTTCCCATGGGTGATACGAAATAGCAAGGGGCATATAGAGACCATGGGATTGAGCTTTAGACTTAGCTTTGCGACATGTAGAGCAAAAGTTGGTGTAGCGGGAGACGTCACGAAACATCTTTGTCCAAAAGTAGTTGTTTTAGAGTGTGGCATATGTCTTGTTTCGGCCAAAATGTCCCATAAGTCCTCCACCATGAGCTTCCTGCAAAATCGACATACGAAGAGAAGACTCGGGTATGCAAAGCTTGTTAGTCCGCATGAGTTAGCCATCTTTGAGATAATATCGATCCCAAAATGTTTTTGCCTGTCACTTGGCATAAGGTGTAGCAAAGGAGACATCATGCGGAAACAAGTCTTTTATCTACTCAAATCCTATGACATTCAATTCAAGTTGAGTTACAAGCATGCATTTGCGGGATAAAGCGTCTGTCACAACATTTTTCTTGCCTTTGATGTACTTGATCACATAAGGAAAATACTCAATGAACTCACTCCATTTCGCATGTCGCCTATTCAATTTTTGGTACTAGTCTTTATCCTGATTATTGTGCTTGTCATGTATTGGTAATTTGGTATTGTGCTACTGTTTGCCGATTTTGTAAAGGAGTAACTTGGAGCCTGAATTCGCAGGCAAATCATTGCATTGGGTGATTTCAGTAGAACTGCACAAAATGATCAGATGGACAAATACTTATGCTGCTGCTATGTACTCCAAAGTTCACTCAGACAAGCATCAATGTTGACAAGAAGTGCCTATATTCATTCGAGTATCAACCGACGTCAACCAGTTGTCAAACTCCAAGTATTAGGAGAGTGAACGCCAAAAATATTGCTTGGCGCATAGCCCAGAAGAACACAGTCCAGTCTTTGGTCCCAACTTGAGCCTTTTGGTTATCGGCAGATATGGTAGCGAACTATATGGCGTGGAGTCTAAAGATTCCAGACAAGTTGGTTGACGCGTATATTCATCTGGCACTTAATCAGTTTGCACGCCAGGGATGCTCCATTTCAGTTGAACTGCACAAAAAAATTGGGTGGTTCATTTTCTCAACCGCCTCCTTTCTCGTCTGCAATGTAAAATTTTGGCGAGCTACAAGACCAAGATGAGCCAATAAACAAGTTGGATGAAAGTAGTGGCCAAGTTGCTCAAACCTCCCTCGGCATGAGGCCACTATTTGAGGATAAACCTACAAGAAAAGTTCAGATTGTCTGTGCTGCCTCTTATGTACTGAAAGTTTACTCGTACAAGAATTAATTTTTAGCAAGAAGTACCTCCGACTGAACACCATTTACCAGTCTGTACCCTAGGTAATTAAAGTTCGTCCATGGATCATATTCGCTGTGATCTCAATCATTTGGATGCATAAACATACTGAACATGTGTATATCTGAATCTTTTTGTGAATTATGTATGAATATTGTCGTGTGATCTATTAATCGTTTGGATGCATAGACATGCTGAACTTGTGTATATATGAATCTTTTGAGTTGTTGATAGTGAATGTTGGCTATGAATATGAACGTGTCCTATGAACCTGAGTTTGATACGAATGTTTACCTTTTCTGTTGTACTTGTGTGTGAACTTGTTAGTATGCCTACTGTGGGGTATGTGACATGTGGGTGTCAACGGCACACCTTCTTCACGAGAAGAATTGCACCTGCTTTGTTAGGGTAGCAACGGCGCATCAGCTCTTTTTAATCTCTTTTATTACTCTGTCTTCCCCTCTCCCCCGCTCAACCCCTGCCATAATGTTTTCGGCCTCAAAAAAAACATAGTACTGCATTGTTTTTGGGGCTTGATGAAAAATTGAGTGCTGGTTTTTGTAGGTTGGCCAGCCCAGCAAATGGGCTGCTGGTCCACCACGACTGACTGGGAGGCTAAAAGTACACGTTGTATGGTGCAGAGGCAAGTAAAAAGACGCCATTGAGAGCTATCCACTAAAGAAAAAAAATCGCTCCTGATGTGCTTCTTCCGTCATGCCGCCGGCCCCCTCTTTAATCCAGTTCGCTCGGGGATCTGGTATCATTTTTTTCCAGAGGGCGAACAAGTATCAGCTAGGCCTAGGTTTTGTATTTTAACATGTGTAGCCCACGACATACGGAGACAGTGGTTTCAACTTATTTTTTGAGGTCCATACCGGCCTATGGGCTTTTTCTTAAAGATCGGTAGCCCAATGTATTTTTTTAATAAAACACATGTCTCTGTTCTATTTATCTATATATAAGAATAATAATGCTATGTCCAATTTATGTTTTCCCTTCTAACCACATTATATATATTTATATTATTACTATTATCGTCTATTTTATAGAGACTTATATATACATTATAAAAACATCCCACGTGTTATTAACTTATAAAAGTAAATGTTTAACCGAAGTTGGCAAGGAAAATCCTGGTTGTTTTTGACTCACAGGCAAGGAAAATCCTGGTGATTGCGTACAAAAGCTTGCGAAGATTTTAAGGACCAATGTAATAATAACGCGCTCATTTTTATTTTGAGTAATAACTCGCTAATTTGTTAATTTTATATATGTGTGTGTGTGTCTATATATATATATATATATATATATATATATATATATATATATATATATATATATATAATGTGCCTCTCCGGTTTATTTTTTGATATTAATTGCTCCTTCTAACATAACATTATATATATAACGAGCCCAGCTAATTCGTGTATTTCAAGGAAGTGCAAATGGGCTGGGATTTCCTAGAAAATAGAAATGGGCCTGCTTGACGTGAAATTATTTGTTCACCCAGCCCAACAAATGGACTGTACATTCTAGAAAACATGCGTTAAATATACACCACATTATTGCAGGCTGACATGTGGGCCAATAGGTCGAAGCCTACGTAGGGCGTTGTCAACTTGGTCAACAAATGATTATGACATCCACATCCACTAGATTGATATCCAACGGCATGCATGCACCTTCAATCTCTCGTCTTATTCCCCCAGCGTCGCTGGGACCATGCTGCGAGGCGCTACCCCACCGCCGGCCAGGCAATCCCTCCACCCCTCCACACCTCCTGTTATTCTCCACCGACTGCAGCCCCACGCCGCACCAGAACCAGTTATAACCCTTCTCCTCCTCTTAATCTGCGACTCCACTGCCACGTCTTCCCATCTCCGAGTCGTTCCCGTCCGGGGCCTCACTGTCGGCCAGCGCCTCGCTGCGCTCGGTGCGGCGTGGTCAACAAACGAGAGTCATCGAAAGAGGACTGCACGTGGAGAGCCTGACGGTTGGGACCCACGAGGTCCATGGTCGCACACAAGGAAAGTTCCTCCTTATTAAGCTGGAAAAAAATGTTTCCTCCACCTAACAGCTGGGACCCACCAGCTGTATCTTCGCACGGAAGGAAGTGCCTCCTTGTTATGCGAAAAAAATTATTCCTTCCGTTGACAGCTGGGACCCGTCAGATTTGGTGGCTGACTTGTGGGCCTACTAAGCGGACGTGTATGCATGGCTTTGTCAACTTAATCAACAAATGATTATAGCAGCTGGACCGTTGGATGTTAATCCAACAGCCGTGCTCCTTCTTCAACCTCTGTTCTTGCTCCTGTATCCCGTGGGCGGCACCGCGGCTGTGCTGCCGCGCACCCGAACCAGTCAAGTTTCCCAGTCCTCTCCATCTGCGAGTCCACTGCCCCGTCTTACCCATCTCTGGGTCGTTCCAGTCTGGGGCCTCGCTGTCGTCCACCGGCCTTGGTGCGCTCGGCACGGTGTGGTCAACGTGGTCAACAACCAAGAGTCATCGGAAGATGACTGTACATGAGAGGCTGACAGTGGGGACGCACCACGCCCATGGACACATGCATGCAACGGAACGCGGCGTGGTCAACGTGGTGAAGGAACGACTTCCATCGGAAGTGTACTGTACGTGGAGAGGTTGACAGCTTGGTCCACGGCCGCAGCAAGGAAGTGCCTCCTTATTACGCGGAAAATAATGATTCCTCCACCTGACAGCGGGGACCCACTGGACGGGCCACCGTATTTTGCAAAAAAACGTTTCCCCCCTGACTGCTGGGACCCACCTGACGGGCCACCGTATTTCGTGAAAAAAACGTTCCCCCTGCTGTCAGCTCAGACCCACAGGAAGTGCCTCCTTATTATGCAGAAAAAAATGAATACTCCCCTGCTAGCTGGGACACACCCTGGTGAGAGGCTGACTTGTGGGCCTACTAAGTTGACGGGGACGGAGGGCTTTGCCAACTTAGTCAATATGAACGATTCTAGCTCCAGTGACCGTACGATGTCCATCCAACGGCCGTAGTGCTTCTTCAACCTCTGGTGTTCTTGCTCCAGCCGCCCAAAGCAGCGTCGGTCGTGCCGCATGCTCCTGCCTCCCGTAGCCGGCTGTGATGCCGTGGAGGCCTCACCGCCCCCTACTACTCCCACCACTGGCCAGGCCATCCCTCTACTCACCCACACCCCCTGTTATTCTGCGGCGACGGCAGCCTCACACCGTAGCCAAACGAGTGAACCCTCATACTCCTCTACGCGTGGGCATCCACTGCCGCGTCTTTCCTGGCTCCGCATCGTCCCCATCCTAGGCCTCGCCGTCGTCCATCGCCCTGGTACTCTCGGCGTGGCGTGGTCAACGTGGTCAAGCAACGACTTCCATCGGAAGAGTACTATACGTTGAGAGGCTGACAGTTGGGTCCATGGCGGCCGCAAGGAAGTGCCTCCTTATTACGCGCAAAATAATTATTCCTCCACCTGACAGCAGGGACCCACCGGACGCGCCACCTTATTTCATGAGAAAAAAATGTTTCCCCCTGACTGCTGGGACCCACCAGCTACATCTTCGCACGCAAGGAAGTGCATCCGAGCAAAAAAAACTATTTGTCCCCTGACTGCTGGGACCCACCATCTACATCTTCACACGCAAGGAAGTGCCTAACAGTCGGGACCCACCTTGTTGAAGCGTACGTAGCATTGTCATTCTGGTCGCGAATGTGCACATACATACTGGTCGATGTAGAGGCGCGCACGTGTCGTAGTAGAGGCGCGCATTACGTACATTGGCCAGTGTGCAAGAAAGAAAATACGGCCACGTACGTACATACGGGCGGGGTCTCGAACACCTACTCGCGCATAGGTACGGCCAGGGCTCGTGTACATGGCTGGGTCGGAACGGAGAAACATCATCATCGTCGTGTTCATGGGAGCCAACCGGCTGGGTCGGAACGGAATGCGTCGTTGGGATGGAATAGCCGATGGAAACGAGGCCTGGCATGCCGCAGAACGGAGGAAACGGCCTTCTGTTCGACCAACCACATTCGAAACGGGATCCTGTTCATCGGAAGGGGTCTGGCGTACCGCAAAACGGAGGAAACGGACTTGTGTTGGACCTCCTACAGTCGAAACGGGGTCCTGTTGATCGGGAGGCGTGTGGCGTACCGCAAAATGGAGGAAACAGACTTGTGTTGGAGCACTACGGTCGAAACGGGGATCCTGTTCATCGGGAGGGGTGTGGCGTACCGCAAAACGGGACTCCACGGGATACTGTTCATCTCCACCGTCGACCTCCTCTAGCCTCCACGGGCTACAGTTCATCCACTGTCGACCTCCTCCAGCCTCCACCTGCGACTGTTCATCCACGGGCTCCTGTTCATCCAGCCTCCACCGTGCGTTACTCCACCGGCTACTGTTCAACCAGCCCTCTCCACGGGATCCTGTTCAACCACCCCTCCACGGGCTACTGTTCATCCACCCCTCCACCGTCTACTGCTCATCCAGCCCTCCATGGGGTGGTCCTGTTCATGCAGCCCTTCACAGGGTCCTGTTCATCCAGCCCCAACCGGCTCGATCGATCGGGTCCTGTTCATCCAGAGGAAACCCACGGGGACCTGTTCATCCACCCCCACCGCTCACTGTTCATCCAAACCCCCCAGCAACGCTCATTGTTCATCTAGAGGAAGCATCGATCGGCTTAAGTTAGCAGCAGTAGCGAAGGAATCGCTCGATCGGGTTCAGTTAACAGCCATCGATCGATCGCTCAGGCTCAGTAACGCGTAGCCTGCAATGCAATCGCTCGGGTTTAGAAGGCGAACGCCTCGCTCGGGTTCAGTTAGAGCCCAACGCCTCGCCCCTATGCGCGTACATGTACGAGAGAAACACACATCGCTCGGCCCCGACCACCGACCGTAACCGGGAACTCCCCAAAATTTTCCTTACCCTCGCTTCTACCATGGTTTTTCTGTCATGGACGGCCCAAAGAATGTCATGCAGCTGCGTCTTCGGCCCGCCCAGGACGAAAAGCCCATTTTCTATCATGATTTTTGTCATAGAAGTTGGAGCCCACCACATCTATGATGATACCGGGTTTTGTCACAATTATCGACATACAAGTGTCATAAGTATGACAGAAAAAAATTCATTCGGCCCAAAATGTCACAGATGTGTCTTTTTTTTGTAGTGCATAGTCAATGCACATGTCACGTCGCAAGTATATACACAAAGCAAGAACAATGTATCATCATTGGAATGGATCACAAAGGAAACATGGCAAGAACAAGCAATATCTCCACCAAGCTTGCAAATACACATACAAGTAGTAGAATCAATCATCATGTGTAATGCAAAGCATGGGTCACAAATGCATGGTAAAGGCATATGAATAAGCATGTCATGCAAAGTGAACATGGCAAGATGGGCATATAATATGTAATGGACAATAACCCATAGCCAAGTGAGGGCCAAGTAGAAGAAATGCGCGAAGTCTTTGCGCGAAGAGAACGGTGGGAAAGACAATCCATGGGATCCCGAGTCATCATTGCTCTCTAGAGCTCGTTTTGTCAACTCGTGGGATTGCGAGGTGGACAAGTATTCATGGGTACCTTCACAAAACAAATACAAAGGAAAAATTGTGTGCGCGTGATAGATGTACACATCATCCATTATGATGCATATGTGCATGTGTTTGTTAGCACGAAATATCCAGTGCTCAAATAAATGAGATGCATGATATATAAACATGTCAATCATCATGACGGGTTTGTTGTTATGTATAGCATAATGGAGACTCAAATTGTTTAATGCATCACGAGAAATATGTATAGCATTGTTATTCATGGAATGCATATGGGGCACGCAATCATGGGAATCATGCAAACTATGGAATGCATCAGAATCTCCTAATATGTATGAGGAAACTATGGGGGTCTCCTCATGAGCAATATTGGAAACATCATATGGAGAAAATGGAAAACATCCAAAACAATGCATATTCGAAGCTAGGTGTTCATGGCCTGGCATATGAGATAAATGATGCAAAGGGAGCATATCAATATCATCACAAGAAAAACAAATGCCAATAACCATGGGCTTGTCATCTATGCCATATGTGAAAATTGGGTTTATTTTAATGGCATATGCATAGTCACTATGAAGAGATTGCAAATATGACTGTCACAACCCTAGTCAGTGCATGCATTAGAGTGACCGCATCATGTTTAATTCCTCAGAAACATTGAAATGGGGATGGCAGAAACCCCCAGCACCACTTGATCCAACAAGGGTTACTAAAATACTTTTTCAATGAACCTTAAATGCCCTTCTAAAATGTTCATCATCTTTGCCTTGGTCTAGTACCTCTGACAAAAATGGTTCACATTTTTCTAGGACAACATTGGGTCACTGAATTAAATCATATTCTGTTTGCGTTTGGGCATTTAAATGATATATAATATTTTAAATGTCCAACTATTCATGAACTAAAATGTTTACTGTTGGAAATAATCCAAACAGTACCCTCAAGCTGTTGCATGAATTTTGAGCTTGTTTTAGTATTTTTAATAAAGCCTAAACTTACAGAAAAATAGAAAACAGAAATAAAAAGAAAAGGGACTTACGTGGCCAAACTTACCAGGCGCTCACCAACCAGCCTAGCACTGTAGCTGGCCAGCCTAGCCCACCAGGGGCTCTCCCTGTCGTCTGCCACCTCCTGCCAGTGGGCAGGAGGGCGTGTGCCCCGCATGCGCGCACGCGGTCCTGCCCACCTCCTGCTTGCCGCTTCACCCTGGGCCTCCCTGGTGCAGCCACGCACCCCCCTGGACCTCTCTCACTCTCTCCCCGAGCTTCTCTCCCTCCTCTGGCTCTCTTCTTGCACGCACCCGACCGCCACCATCACTGTCGTTCGCCGTTGCCGCGCCCAGAGCCGCTGTATCGCCTCGCTGACGCGATCAGGAGAACCGTCGTCTTCTACTTCATCGTCCATGCCCATCCGTTCAACCGCGGAGGCTCTGTAGTATCGTCCTCGACCTCATCTCTGACTCTCGGCCGCCGGTGATCTCATTGTCAATTCATCATCGTCCATGCTTCCCCGACCTCGCTGGCCTGCTCGTCGAAATCGCCATGAGCCCCGCTACCTTTCCCCCATGTTCCCCTTCTCACGCTCGAGCTCTAACCATACCTGCTGTCGCAACCGCGAGCTTACTGCTGCTGGCCAAGTCGACACCATGGCTAGAGCTAACTATGGCCGCAACTGAGCACATCAACGTCCTCAGCACACTTCTAGGAGTTTAGAACACTCACCCGTTGCTCCTGACGTGCGCTACAACGCCGTTTCCGCCGAAGCCCAAACTCCGGTCGCCGCCTCGCTCGCCACCACCGACACCAGGGCTCACCCGAGGAACCCGTAGAAACAAACGACGAGGCAAATGGTTGCCCGTAGCTCGATTCCGATGAACATCCGTCGTCGGATGTGCTCACCGGCGTCCAACTCCGGTGAGGTGACGTGGCGTCATTAGCCAGAAGCTAATTACCACGTTAATCTCGCCTTGTGTCACTGACAGACCGGCCCCACCACCCTAATTAACCACGGGGTATACCCCGTTTAGCTTTAACTTAACCACAGCGGACCCCACGCGTCAACATTGACCGTGCTGACGTGGCCTTTGACCGGGCCCACATGTTTGTGACCCTAGCCATCACTGTGAGACTGGCCAGCAAGCCCCACTGGTCAGGTTTGACCTGGACGGCCCTGTTGACCCTGCTGACGCAATGCTGATGTCATGCTGACGAAGTAAATAGTTTCTGTTTTTAAAATAATTCAGAAATTCCAGAAAATGCTTTAAACTTCTAAAAATCATATAAGTTCAGCCGTAACTCAGAATGAAAAGTTTTATATATGAAAAATGATCAGAGAAATCCAATCTATCCATTTGTACTGGTTTCATGCATGTTTAAACAACCTAACCTTTCTGTTAGATCAAAACATGATAATGCACTTCATAAATTCATAGTTTGATTTTGAACTTGAGCCTTGGGTTCAAAATAACTCAAACCCTTCTGGTTTTAGTTGCATTAGCTCAAATCTCAGCATATTGCCATGTCATGATCATGCATCATATTGTCCATTGCATTGATTGTGTTCTTCCTTATTTGCCGGTATGTGTTCCCTCTCAGTAGACGTCTTCTGGCGATGAGTTCGATGGCACCAATGAAGAACTATACTATTGTTAGAAGTGCCAAGCAAGCAAAAACCCCTTGTTCATTCCGATACAATCCCACTCTCTCGCTTCTGCTCTCTTTTACTACATTATGACAACAACGATATATCTGTTACTTGCTGCGGTAGTTGAACCCCCTTTTCCTCTACATGACCTGTCATTACCACGGTAAATAGATGAAACCCACTAGCATGAGTAGGAGTTGTTTGAGCCCTGATGTGCCTACTCATTCATGCTTGTTTGTCATGTCTGCTACTGCTTAGAGTTGAGTCAGGTCTGATTCATCGGGGATGAATTGGATTGGTGATGAACGTGTCCTACTGTGTGTGAGCTAAGTTGTGAACACGATTTGGTAAAGGTAGCGGTGAGAGGACATGTACGAGTACATGTGGGTTGTCTCATTGAAACCGTCCTCAGGAACTGAGTTTTGTGTTTGTGATCCATGAACAGCTATTACCACGCGTTGGGCCCGAAACCAATGGACCCTCTCGACTTATTAACCGCCCCTGTCCTCTGTCCGGGAGTTGCAAGTAGTTTCTGTTGGTTGTAGTATGCTGGAGGCCGTGCGCAGTGCTGACCCGAGGGGTGGGCTATGATGCGGTAGGCACGTGGCGCGGTGTACCAGGATGCCCGTTTGGTGCCTCGGGAACCCTGTCACGTCGTTCGGGGCTGTATGTGGAAACTTCGGCCGGACTCCCTGCGGATGGAACCTGAATAGGCAATAAACCTGGACTAGGGACTTGTGTGGTTAGTCAAGTCATGGCCGACACCCTCGCTGGGCTTCCGCTTGAAGGTTGCCGAGTACATGTCGTATAAATGGCGATAATTGGTGAGAGCTTGTGTAAAGAAGTACACCCCTGCAGGGTTAACATCATCTATTCGAATAGCCGTGTCCGCGGTAAAGGACCTCTGGGTTGCCTATACAGTTCATAGACAAGTGAAAGTGGATACTCTAAAATGCGCAAGATAAGCGTGAGTGCTATGGATGGCGTTCTCGTAGGGAGACGGGAGCGGATCCATAGTGGTGTATTGATATGGTGAATATGTGGACTCGTGTGTGCCAACTCAAAAGAGTTACTTGTAGTCGTAGTTCAGGATAGCCACCGAGTCAAAGCTGGCTTGCTGCAGTTAAACCCCACCATCCCTTTGTTGATAATGATGCATATGTAGCTAGTTCTGATGTCTTGCTGCGTACATTTGTACTCACGTTTGCTTAATTTATGTTTTGCAGAGACACTCCAGTCTTGCTAGTAGTTTCGCGTGGACTTTGACGTTTAGCTTGTTACCTCAGCTACGATCTTGTGCCCTCTGGAGGGTCTTGTAGATAGTCAGGCTTTTCATCCCTTCTCGTTTGTAGTTGTCTGTACTCAGGCATGTTAAGCTTCCACATGTGCTTTTGGTTTGTATACTCTGAATGTTGGGTCATGATACCCATGATTGTAATACTTCGCTCCTCGGAGCCTATTGAATAAATACTTTGAGTCATAGAGTTTTGTTGTAATGCCATGGTGTATTTGCACATACTAAGCATATTGTGTGTATGTTATTGAAATGCTTGGTATGTGTGGGATCCAACAACCTAGTTGTTTATTCTTGGTAGCCTCTCTTACTGGGAAATGTCTCCTAGTGCTTCCTCTGAGCCATGGTATCTTGCTACTGCTCAGGAACACTTAGGCTGGCCGGCATGTGTTCTTCTTCGTTCCTTTGTCTGTCCCTTCGGGGAAATGTCACGCGTTCTTCCTTTAAGTCCCTGTAGCTTGCTATGACTTGTTGCATACGTTGTTGATCGACACGTTCATTGCTGGGTCATGTATGCTTGTCCCTGTAAGTTAGCGCCACCTTGGGTTTACGACTAGTCATGTCGGCCCGGGTTCTTTGTCATATGGATGCTAGCGGCACTGTCATATACGTGAGCCAAAAGGCACAAACGGTCCCGGGCCAAGTAAGGTGGCACCCGTGGGAATACCGTGCGTGAGGCCGCAAGGTGATATGATGTGGTACATGCTAGATCGGTGTGACTTAGGATCGGATCCTGACAATGACATATGGTTGATCTCATGCATAGCATATGACAAGTCAAGCGGATTGTCAAACATGATGTGACCTAGACAATTGTCACAAGAAAGCCTATGTAACATGGCATCACAATTAATGGACTCCACATGGCAATCATCAAACTCATCATAAATGGGTATATCATCGCATGGGGAAGTCACACTAGCATGAAGCATGGTAATAGGTGGATCAACATCATGCAAGCAATCAATGTCAAGAATGTCCACTAGTGAGACTAGAGCATCACCTTCACCTATGTTACCTATTCCTGTCAAGTGGTGTAGGTGAGGTGGCAAAGATCAAATGGTTGTCATCTTCATCGTGATGGAACCATGTGGGGGTGCATCATATTCCACCATGGCCATCGTCTTGTCCAAAGGAAGGACGAAGTCGTCGAGGATCGGCGCGTCACGCATATATGGGACCTAGCACCAAAGGAGAAGACACAATAGAGGTAGAGGTTAAGTCATTAGAAATCATAGTGGCCTCACATGCTCAATCAACTATCACACTCTCTCTATGTGCTGGTTCACCCACTCCCTCAAAAAAGGTGCACTCAACGTCACATATGGTGGAGTCACCCATCTCACTCAAGTGGTGGGGGTTGTGGCTCTCCTCGCATGGGAATTGTGGCAACTCATCATATATGGGGCTAGTGGTGAAGTCACTCTCACTCTCAATATGGTGGCACAAGTCACTCAAGTCATCATACGTCGCCTGTTCGAAGGGAAAATCCCATGCTCAACCATCTCGTCACCGTTGCCGTGGATGAAGGGCGAAGATGGAACCTCATCACTCTCCTCCATGACCGAAGGGAAAATCCCATGCCCGATCATCTTCCTGGAGGGGCTTCCGAAGATGGAAGTGTCACCCTCGCTCGTAGGTGATCGCCTTGGACTTGATGATGTCGAAGTAGGCGTACTTGTGGGAAGTAGGCGAATATGCCGTACGTTCGAAGGCGGAGATACCTTGAAAACCCTTGGCGAAGATGCCGAAGTAGTCGTGGTAGCCGGAGCTTCCTTTTGGTGGTGCTTGTCTCGTGATATTCTCTTTTGCTCATGAAGCTTATCCTTGGCGTAAAGTAGAGCATGTTCGGACTTGTAGGTTTGCGCGTGTCGAGCATCTTCATCTTGATGGTGTTGTAGTGCTTGAGCTGGATGGCGTTCCAAAAATTTGCTACTAGGGCGGCACCGCCTTGAAGATGACGAAGGGGAAGAAGACTTGTAATTGGCCAACATGTCTCGTACTTGATCCATTTATTCGTCCAACTTGGTGTCGATGTAGTCCCTTTTTGTTGCTTCATTTTGGCGAATGTCGAAGGCGAGTCGCTCAATGCCTTGCATTGCTCATTGTAGTCCGAAGATGGACATTTTGTTGATGTAGTTGTTCGCACCATCGTTGTCGTGGAAGACCAAAGATGAAATGCCTTGCCTATCCATCACAAGACTCGAGCAAATGTGAGTGGAAGAAAGGAAAGAACTGGATCAATGTACCTTATCCAATGTTGAGGATGGATCAATGATCACTCAATAATGTAACAAGGAAATAGCACAATTGGTACCAGATCTTGTCAATTCTCACACCTACACATGTAAGGCTTATGGTGGAGCTCGGTGAGGATAGTGGCACATAATTTTGATGCCAACTGTTAGAAAGAGTCAATAATGTTGGAAACGATTCACAAATTCGCAAGTGAAACAAGTAGACCAATAGCAATGGGTGGCACACGGAAACACACACACGGATAGATAAATGGGGTCGTGCAACCAAGGAATGAGCACAAAATGTGGAATCCACGAAAAACGCTCGTGTTTCACAACTCAAGAGAGACGCTAGCACGATTGCTCCATAGGCGGATACAACACTTGTGCACAACCTATAAGATGCAAAATGTATCAACTTTGTATCCCAAGTATGCTATATATGTATGATGTTCCGGTGTTTCGCACACGATGATCCAAGATGATCAATATGGTAATATGGCATGCGATGTGGCAATGGCTCTTGCTTTCAAGCTTCTTTGCTCTCTTTTTGCTTAAAATCTTATTCTCTTTTTTTTGTATGGCCACTTATGTGAAATGCACAAACCAAGATAGCAATTGTGTATATGCAGCAACAATCTTATGACACAAGGGATGATATGATGATACCAAGATGATACCAATATGATATGGTATGTATGCAATGGAAGGTACAGATCACTAATGTGCACAAGTAACATTGAGGCAATACTTAAAGGCTAGTCTTGATAGACAAGTGATGCAAAATGGGCTAAGGGGGTTAACAATGTAATGGCATGAATGTACAATGAAGGGATACCACGATACCAAGATGATACAGAGGTTACCGTTCTTGCTTACGGTTAGGGTGTCAAAATGGTGGAGTGGTCGATGTCGAATCATTCCTAGTTAGCCGAAACATCCTAGGAAACGGAAAAATCACAAACTCAAAATTTTACAGGAAAATGTCAAATGGTGGTAGCGGAATGCTTAGGTGGTTCCGGAGTTAGCAATGCAGAAGTGGAGGTGGTGGTTGATGACGAAGCAACCATCCCTAAAGTAGCCGAAACACCTTAGGAGACTCAAGTCACCACTCAAGCAACCACAAATGCTAAATGGACCAAAATGGGTTAGGTTGTGGAAAGATATGGTGGTTTTGCGGATGATATGGTGGATGGCCTAGGCAAACATGCCAAAGTGCCAAAATTTTGATTTAGTCAAATGATGTTGTAACCTATCTAGATTGATGGGGGATGTCAATAGCTACTCAACAAGCTAAAGAACGTCAAAATCGGACTTCGGGAAAGAAAGTTATGGCCGAAACGGTTTTTGTTGGTGGGTTGATTCTGGGTGGTGCGGGTGCCCGGGGGTTGGAGGTGCGGGCACCGGGGGGGGGGGGGGGGTCAGCGGGGTTGGGCAGAAGAAGTGGCTCGGGGGTCTGGGTGCCCGGGGGTAAGGGGTGCAGGCACCCGGGGTGGTTAGCGGGGATGGTCGGGGGGTCCGGGTGCTCGGGGTTTGAGGTCCGGGTGCCCGGGGGTCACGGATTTGGGCGGAAAATCATGGGAAAATGGAAGAAAATGGTAAATTTCATGGAGGGAAAGGTGGAGATGGATGGGGGGAAGGCTAGATCTACTTTAAACCAAGCAAATCCACGGACCAAATCCAACAAAACTTCATCAAACCAACAAATAACAAAAAAAATTTGGGGCTATTTTTGGTGACAAATTTTCGAAATTGGGGAAGAACACAACAAAATTAGGCAACAGAACAAGAAGGGGGGCTCCAATTTCGTGAGAAACCATGGCTCATGATACGAAGATGTTGTAGGGTGGAACCCTAGATGGAGATCTTTCACGAATTGAAGGGGAAATCCCCAAGAACAAGAAGAACACAAAGGGGGAAACAAGAGGAACCTTAAATTGACTTGATCGAATCACACATGTGCTAGATACAATCACACAAAGAGATATACAAAGGACAAAATCCAACACAAGAAGATACAAGAGGTAACTAGTTCATCCCAATCCTATGAGGAAAGAGGTCTTGATGATTATATGATGGGGATCCTTCTCCAAGAGGAGGCCTTGATATCCACAAGAGGATCTTCTCCCTTAGGAGGTCACGATCTCCAAGAGGAGGAAGATGAGCAAAGCTCTCTCAATATCTCACATATACTTTGCTATCTCCTAAATGAGCTAGGGGAGAGTACTTATACCCTAGGGAAAAATATGGGAGTTAACCTCGGTTTCGTTGGCGCGTGCACATGTCCTTGTCATTGGTCCTCTTGGTGCTAGTGGTGGTGATGGAGTGTCCATGTGGATGGACGAGGGATGCACCACATCATTACCCATCGAGACTAGCCTTTGAGTATTTCCGGCAATGTGACTTGTGCACATTAGTGATCATACTTCCCATAGCATACATACCATATCATCGTGGTACATATCTTGGTATCATCTCTTGTGTCACAATTTTTTCATCGCATACACACAATTGCTATCTTGGTTCGTGAAGTTTTGCATGAGAAAAGAGCTCAAAAGAGAAAGAGGCAAACAAGCTTTTAAGCAAGACGGAAAGATAAACAAAGAGCTTATAAGCAAGAACCATAACATCATACTACATTAAGATTGTCATACTCGATCATCTTGGATCATATCACTGGAATACCATACATATAGCATACTTGGGATAGAAGTCATTGCATTGTTGCCTAGTAGGTTGTGCACAAGTTCTGTATCCGCCTATTTTGCAATCGTGCTATTGTCTCTCGAGTGTTGTGCAACAAGAGCATTTTCGTGGTTTCCACATTTTGGCTCATTCCTTGGTTGCACGACCCCACTTATCTATTTGCGTGTGTGTTTCCGTGTACCATATCTTGCTATTGGTCTACTTTTTTTATTTGCAAATTTGTGAATCTTTTCCAACATTATTGAGACTTACTAACAATTGCATCAAATTTTGTGCCACCATCCTAACCGAGCTCCATCATAAGCTTTTACTTGTGTAGGTGTGAGAACCGATAAGAAATGGTACCAATTGTGATATTTCCTTGTAACATATTTGACTGATAATTGATCCATCTTCAACATCGGTCAAGGTACATTTGGTATAAGTTATTATCTTTCTCCCACTCACATATTTGCTTGGAATGATGGATAGGCCATATTCTTCTACCAACCCACTCTTCATCGAGCAAGACGACGACATGTCATCCTATGTCATCAAGAGGCGCCTCTTGGGTGCACAAAGAGCTTTCCGTCAAGAACAATGAGCGACCGCATTGACAATCTCGCCACCGACCTGCAACTCTCCGAGCAATGAACAAGAGACTACTTCGACAACAAGCTCGACGCACACAAACAAGAGAACGATGCAAGAATGGACGAGATTCGTGCCTTGTTGCTACTCGCTCTTCTACCACTCCGTCCTACTCAAGATGGAGCTGCTCGAGATGACACTCTGACGACACCCTCTCCGGCTCAAGTACACCGACATCAAACACTCTACGACGAGCCGCGCGCCAAGATCATCAAGCAACTCGCAATCCTCTGCACGGCAATCATCCAGAGGAGCACTTCAACGAGCAAGCGCATCATCATCGCAAAAACCAAGCTCCTCTTGCACAAGCACTGATAGAGGCGGGGGTGTCCCGATCTTTCGATGAGATGATAACTATCGATTTGGTGAAGATGACTTTGATGATCCGACTACAAACGTGCACGACGTTGCGCCTTAGCAATCGCTAAACCAACTCTGAGAGGTTATTGACCACGCCGGAGCACAATCAACCTGACCACGAAGGTCTATTCCTGCAAGCAATCGAAGAACAAGCAAGAATATGATAAAAGCAATCTGAATATTGCGAGTATATATGAAGTATTGATAAAGGTGGGGATCCGTAAGCGGTCTTGGTCTGGTCGTTGGACACAAACGAAGTACACGAAGTTGCAATGGCTAACTTTTAACTAAACAAATCCCAAAGTCTAAACGGCGCCCTAAGGGCTGTATATATGGAGGAAGAGGGGGGGAATTTCGTGGCCCTTGGTGGAGGGGTCCGAAATCAACCCTATCTCTTGTTTCCCCACACATACGGACTCTAAAAATAGCCTATACTTATGTATTTCGAAATTACATGGGCCTGGCCCAATAATAAGGTGACGCAGCACCTATAATAGCCTCTGGACGAAATTTATGAAGTGGCATCTGGTATATTTCGTCCAAGGCTTCATGCACTCTTATGGTGGCTTCAAAGTCCTGAAATCATCACTTGTAACTCCGTTCTGGTTCCCCTTGCGCATGGCATCATCTCCATGCTTGCTCTTGCTCCAATGTCCATCCTTCTCCAAGCTAGGCCCTTCATTTGTAAGCAAAACAAATGTATCCAATTTAGGCAGCATCATATTCTCATGAACATTAGAATCATTACCAAGAAACGAAAGTACCTGATAATTTAATTGGCGTGCGCGAGCTCTAGTAATTGGTCCAGTATATGTAGCAGTAGGGGCTGTGGGTGTAACAATGGTATTGATGTCCTCATCAAGCACAAGAAAGGCAACATCAACATCACCAAGAGGAAGAGCGAGCATGACAACACCAAGACAAACAAGATGCCGAGGCTCAATGTCTTCAACAACAACAACGTGAAGCACAAGCACTTGAGGCACAACGTGCCCTTCGAGAGTCAAGTCAAGCCATCGCCAACCACAACCGAGATACGTGCAATCAAGAGGAAGAACTTCGCGAAGAAATTCAAGAGCAAAACTACCAAGCAAGAGTGCATCGTCAAGTTCCTCAAGCTCCTCCACAAGCTCGACAAGCTCCTCCACAACCTCTAGTTCACCAATAGCATGATGACTATGGAAATGCTCCACGCCATGAGCAATATGAGTTTAACAATCATCCACTTCAAGGGCGTCATCATCACCCTCGACCCCCAACACAATGAAGAGCAACGCTACGGCAAGCTCAAGTTCACCATGCCCAAGTTCAATGGAAGCAATGATCCCAAAGAGTACCTTTCATGGGCATTGAATGTCGAGAAGATCTTTCGTTTGCACAACTATGAGGAAGAGAAGAAGATCGCTATGGCATCCCTTGAGTTCCAAAACTATGTTCTCATATGGTGGGAACAAGTCCTTGAGCGCTGAGAAGCAAGAGTGAACCACCAATCACCTCATGGGATGAAATGAAAGATGCGAGCACGTTTTATGCCCACCTACTACAACCGCGACCTGTTCAAGAAACTCCCGCTCCTCAAGCAAGGAACAAAGAGCATTAAAGAATACTACAAGGAAATGGAGATTGCCAAGATAAGAGCCAATGTCACGGAAGATGATGAGCAAACTATGGCCCGTTTCTTGAATGGCCTCAATCATCCCATCAAGAAGATTGCCGACTTCCAACCCTATTCCAACCTCATTGAGCTCGTGCATCAAGCTAGCAAAGCGGAACGTCAAGTGCAAGATGACTTCATGAGCTACAGCTTCTCCAACACCCAAGCTTCAACGACTCCAACAACTTCTACCTCAACCAAGCCTCCCACAAGCAACGGCGACAAGTCAAGTTACAATAAAACTTCGACCACCTCAAGTCCTCCTCCTACTACAAGCACCTTCAAGATGAGAACTTCATCATGTACTCCAACCGATGAGACCGCCAATACAAGTTCCATCAAGTGTTTCACTTGCGGCGGCTGAGGCCACAAGTCCTTTGAGTGTACCAACAAGCGCACCATGATCCTCAACGATGACGGAACCTATGACTCCATGAGTGAAGAGGAAATGGAAGCCCTTGAGCAAGTGGCCAAGCACCTGCGCGTGAACGAAGATGAAGATGATCCAGTCTTTTGTGATGAGGATTCGCTCCCCACTCTCGTTGTCTCCAAAGTCTTGACTCTTCAACATCAACAAGATGAAGACCAAAGATGCCATATCTTCCACACCAAGGCCGACATCAATGGAAGGTCCGTCAAGGTCATCATCGATGGAGGTAGTTGCCATAACTTGGCAAGTGAAGAACTATGCTCCAAGCTCCAATTGGTGAAGATGAAGCACCCGCACCCCTACAAGGTTCAATGGCTAAGCGATTCAGGCACTATCCAACTCGACCATACGGTGAAAGTTTCCTTCAAGATAGGAGCATATGAAGACACTTTGGAGTGTGATGTCGTACCGATGTCCGTTTGCCACCTCTGATAGAGGCGGGGGTGTCCCGATCTTTCGATGAGATGATAACTCTCGATTTGGTGAAGATGACTTTGACGATCCGACTACAAACATGCACGACGTTGCGCCTTAGCAATCGCTAAACCAACTCTGAGAGGTTATTGACCACGCCGGAGCACAATCAACCTGACCACGAAGGTCTATTCCTGCAAGCAATCGAAGAACAAGCAAGAATATGATAAAAGCAATCTGAATATTGCGAGTATATATGAAGTATTGATAAAGGTGGGGATCCGTAAGCGGTCTTGGTCTGGTCGTTGGACACAAACGAAGTACACGAAGTTGCAATGGCTAACTTTTAACTAAACAAATCCCAAGGAAAAGCTACTAGATGGATCTACTTATATAGGAGCAAGGGGTGGCGGCCAAGGAGGTGGGAGGACGTCCCAAGGCAGCCTAAAACTAAATCTAGGTCGTACAAGGCCAATGGGCCCAAGTGGAGGTGATGTAACACCTTTGGACTTGTAGTTTGACTCGGTTCTGCTGCAGCATCAGATTGTTTCATCCACAACTCAACTCTCCGGACGAATTTGAAGGTGATTCCAATTAGGTTGGAAAGTGCACGAAATCTAGTTTCCAACAAAAAAAGAATCACCCAATTCGGAGTCCGTATGAAAAACTTGTGTGCGTTTTGAGTCAGGTACGTCTGTGCAGTCCGAATCTGAATCCAAAACGTGAGAGACTTGGACTCTATCTTCTCTTGGGCCAAAAGTGACGTGAGAGAACTTTTTGGACAGCAAATAAACATCTCTTTCTTCCTTATCTTCATATGTGGAATGTACAAATGTCCCATACACCTGCAATTAGACAAAACACAAAAGTGTGTGAAGTATTTTTGTTCTGGATAACATAAATAGATTATTGAATAGTTTGCACTAGAAATCACCTGACAAATATGCATATATGCAATATTTTTGGTCATATCCAAGGTAGTCATGTCCTCATCATCCTCCCCTTCTTGAAAATAAAGCCGTCCTCGGCGTTGCTTAATCTGAAATGTGGCTAACAAAAGAGACAAGGTGTACATGTTGTATATGTATATGTTATCCATTTTTACTTCCCTTGATTTTTGCATATATGACACATGAATAGATGAGTAACTTGCATAGTTCATAAAATCTAAAGCCAAAAAATTAGCACAAGAAGTAGAAGGCATGAAAATATTGCAACTCAGTTTGCACATATAAGTGAAGCTCTTATTCATTTCAAAAGATTGACAATGTTCATCATTAAACCATCCCAGCATTGGTGAATAAACCTTACTTGCATCAAATTTACATGCTACAACATGCTTAAATAAGCAAACATGCAATAAGTCATTCAACACAGAATCATCACCAAGATTAGAGGTCATATCAAAATGATTAAACATTGGTTCTTTTGCATCAATAGTTAATTCAATGGGTGCACTCAAAATTGTTGGTATTTCAGTTGTTTGATCACATGGCAAAGTCAAATTATCAACGTAGTCCTCTAAAATAGGTGGTGTGATAAAAGTAGTGGGTAGCTCATCAGATGGTGCATTCAAATTGACAAGGCATTCATCATTCTCATGTAGAGATGGAAGATCAGTACCTTTGTCATTACCTCTTATGATCAACTCAGATGATGTAGCCACTCTCGGGGGCGATGTGTCACATGGTGGAGGTAATGTAGTCCTGACAACAACGGATGTGGTTGTCATAGTATGCCTAGTAGTTGAAGGAACAATCATATCAACTCTTGGAATGTGCACCGTGCGCTTGTTCTCCTCGTGTCCAACACGTCGTTTTATTTCCTGTTCAGCTTTGCAAGCAAGATGAAACAAATGGTCCATAGGATAACACTCTTCATGAATTAGTATCTCTTGAATATCACGGTTTAATCCTCCCCAAAATCTATCCATAAAATCATCTTCACTTTCTTCTAAAGAGGAATGCAACAAGGTAGTTTGTAAATCATCATAATATTTTGTTACAGTTTCACTACCTTGTTTTAAGTGTTGCAACTTCTTAATCATGTCACGAGTATAATAAGCAGGGACGAAAGTATGTCGCATGGCAAGTTTCAAATCATCCCAAGTAGTAGGTATATAATCAGGGTGTAACCGACAATATTCACTCCACCAAACCAAAGCATAACCAGTGAAAGAACCAACCGCAACCTTAACCTTTTTATGTTCATCGAAATTATGGGAAGCAAATATATTTTTTATGTCGAACTCCCATTCAATATATAAAGCAGGTTTAAAACCGCCATTAAATGGTGGTATAGATACATTAACCTGATCATGTGCATTTGGATGTTTGTGCACCTGATGAGGACATCAATACCATTGTTACACCCACAGCCCCTACTGCTACATATACTGGACCAATTACTAGAGCTCGCGCACGCCAATTAAATTATCAGGTACTTTCGTTTCTTGGTAATGATTCTAATGTTCATGAGAATATGATGCTGCCTAAATTGGATACATTTGTTTTGCTTACAAATGAAGGGCCTAGCTTGGAGAAGGATGGACATTGGAGCAAGAGCAAGCATGGAGATGATGCCATGCGCAAGGGGAACCAGAACGGAGTTACAAGTGATGATTTCAGGACTTTGAAGCCACCATAAGAGTGCATGAAGCCTTGGACGAAATATACAAGATGCCACTTCATAAATTTCGTCCAGAGGCTATTATAGGTGTTGCGTCACCTTACTATTGGGCCAGACCCATGTAATTTCGAAATACATAAGTATAGGCTATTTTTAGAGTCCGTATGTGTGGGGAAACAAGAGATAGGGTTGATTTCGGACCCCTCCACCAAGGGCCATGAAATTCCCCCCCTCTTCCTCCATATATACAGCCCTTAGGGCGCCGTTTAGACTTTGGGTTTTGTTTAGATTAAAAGTTCGCCATAGCTGCAACTTCGCGTACTTCGTTTGTGTTCAACGACCAGACAAAGGCGTCACAGAACCGCACCTTGATCAATAAAGCTTTCATCTTATATTCGCAATATCCAGATTGCAAACTCAGTTTCTTGCTTGTTCTTCGTTTGCTCGCAGGAAACAGACCCTCGTGGTCAGGTTGATCGTGCTCCGGCGTGGTCAATAACCTCTCGGAGTTGGTTTAGCGATTGCTAAGGTGCGACGTCCTCGCACGTTCGTAGTCGGATCGTCAAAGTCGACTTCCACCAAAGCGATATCCATCATCTCATCGAAAGACGGGACACCTTTACCTCTATCAAGTGGTATCAGATTTCCAGGTTGCTCGGTGAGATTTTCCAGTTTTTCGTAGTTTAGATCGAGTCTGTTCTTCATACCTATAGTCCACGAAAAAGCCACAAAAAAAATTAGGGTTAGTTCATCATATCCGAACCAATCTGAGCCTTTGCATAATCCTTTTAGGGTTTTGCTTTGTTGAATTTGCGGTTGCATCGTCGGTCTAGTTGCTGGTCTTAGAGTCTAGTCTTTTAGAGTTTCGAGTTCTGGTCATAAGTTGTCACGCCGCCGCCGCACCATCATCATCGCCCCTGCCATCTACCACCACCGCTCCGAATCCGTATCCATATACCACCACCAATCCGTGTCCATATACCACCACCGATCCATATCCATATACTACCACCGCTACCACCACCGCTGCCATATACCACCACCATATATCCACCACCAATTCGAGTTCCTTGCTTATTAGGTTTGTTTTCGGGATCCATCTAGTTTCCGATTCGTGTTTCCTTGCTGGAGTAGGTTTCGGAAAAAAAAAAGAGTCCGGAAACCACGCTCCGTTTAGGCCCAAAATTTTTCGAAAACGCATTTTTCGAAAAAATTTCTGGCTATCCTATTTTTAGGTGTTTCTGAGTGTTTTGAGACAGGTGCCATTATAGGAAGTTTTTTTTGACCCGTTTCCAGTTTTTGGGTCCGGGCAGTCAAAAAAACGAAAAAAAAAATTGGTCAAAAAAATTTCGTGCCCATCCTGTCAGTTTGACCTAGGAAGAGTTTTGAGACACTCGCCATTATAGTGATTTTTCGCCAAAAAAAAAGAGCAGCGCAAAAAAAAAAAGAGCGCAAAAAAAAGAGCGAAAAAAAAATCCAGAGTGTGCTTTTCCCTTGTTTACGTGCAGCGCCGTGATTTTGTTAGTGTTCTAGGCTCGCGTCTCTAGCACGGTCTAGCCTAGGACCAGCACAGTACCGTCGTTGAGCGTTTATTCAACTTTGCATCTCTGAATTGATTATTGCTGACCCTTTTTGCTACCATATTATAAGCCTTCCCAGCTCCACATACATCTACGTCGTGCGTTGGACTCTCCCTGGTAATCGCTCTATCCAAGCTTTGAGAGTTTTGACTACAACGGTTGCCGATCACCGCCTGCTGCTGGGTAAGAACTGGTAAGAATTTGAGATTTGCTTGACGGGTTTGTGATACACCACCACCACTTCTTAGTACTCTGTAGGATCATATTCTTCTGTGTTTCTATTTGCTGCTAACCATGGTAGGATCACAAGCCGATGAGACTGATTGGGAGAACCTGACGAACAAACAGCTACATGATAAATTTCAGCAACTGATGAGTGGACAGGTGCAAGATGTGCTAAACAGATTTGACGAGGCCATGGAGAAGACAGATGGCATTGAGAAGACATTTGAAACAAAGCTTGATAGCAAGTTTGATGAATTGCTCGCGCGTTTTTCACAACCACCGCCGGCTGCACCTATCGCACCTCTGCAACGACAACAACTACGGCCCCTTCCGAATCAGTATGGACGAGCTCAGCGTGTTCCTATTGAGCTAGGACAAAATTCTGGTGCCGCTGCTACTGCTGTTGGTGCTTTTTTGGCTCCTGCTACTACTGCTGCTGGTACCGAGGAGGATGATTATGTGGGAGATTACGAGGATGAGGTTGATCAACATCAGAACTACGTGCAACCACCAGCACCACAACCACCAGGTCGTCCACATGCAAATAATGGCAATGTTAGGGCTCCCCCTCAGGTACGAGATCATGACCATCTCCCTAAACTGAAATTGAATATTCCACCATTTGAGGGTAGATATGTTCCTGATATATATCTTACTTGGGAGTTAGAAACTGAACAACGATTTACATGTTTACAATATCCTGAGGAGAGACGTGTTCCTGCTGCTGTTTGTGCTTTCACTAGCTTTGCATGTGTTTGGTGGTCTGAACATTGTAGATTATATCCTGTTCCAGCTACTTGGGCTGCTTTGAAAACTGCTATGCGTACTCGTTGGGTTCCACCATATTATCAACGTGAATTACTTCAAAAATTGCAGCGCTTAAGACAAGGAAAAAATTCTGTAGAAGAATATTATCAGGAATTACAAACTGGCTTGATTAGATGTGGTATTGTTGAGGAGAATGAAGCTATGCTTGCACGTTTTCTGGGTGGATTAAATAGAGATATTCAGACCATTCTAGACTATAAGGATTATAATAATATCACTCGTTTATTCCATCTTGCTTGTAAAGCTGAACGTGAAGTGCAGGATCAACAGGCATTGGTGCGCACTAACTTTTCTGCAGGTCGACCTTCATCATGGACACCACGTGCATCATCTACTTCCACTGCACCATCACCTCCTTCAGGTGCCACCTCCAACCGTGATACAAGAAAGCAGGCACAACCACCACTATCTGCCAAGAGCACACCTGCCGGGCCTGCACAGAGCTCTTCTTCTTCCATGGCGTCAACAGGGCACACAAGTGATATTATTTGTCGTCGTTGTAAGGGAAGAGGACATTTTGCGAGAGAATGCAAATCTCAGTGTGTGATGATTGCTACTGAGGATGGTGGATATGAGTCTGCTAGTGACTATGATGAGGAGACTTTGGCTCCTATTACACATGAAGAACATGGTGGAGATGATTCTGATCATGAGACGCAATACATGGCTCCTGAAGATGCTGACAGGTATGAATGTTTAGTTGCTCAACGTGTTTTGAGTGTGCAGGTCACACAAGCTGAGCAAAATCAGAGGCACAATTTGTTCCATACCAAGGGAGTTGTGAAGGAACGTTCTGTGCGCGTCATCATAGACGGAGGGAGCTGCAACAATCTTGCTAGCATGGATATGGTGGAGAAGCTTTCTCTCACCACAAGACCACATCCACATCCTTACTACATCCAATGGTCCAACAACAGCGGCAAGCTTAAGGTAACACGTACTGTTCGTGTGCATTTTAGTATCTCTACATATGCTGATTATGTTGATTGTGATGTGGTACCTATGCAAGCATGTTCCTTATTACTTGGTAGACCATGGCAATTTGATAAAAATGTTGTACACCATGGTAGAAACAATCATTATACTCTTGTTCATCAGGATAAAAATATTACTTTGCTTCCTATGACTCCTGATTCTATTTTGAAAGATGATATTAATAGAGCTAATAAAGCAAAACAGGAGAAGAATAAGAGTGAAAATCAGATTGTGGCAAAAGAATTTGAGCAACAAATGAAGCCTAACAATAAACCATCTAGTGTTGTTTCTGAAATTAAATTGAAAAGTGCATGTTTATTTGCCACCAAATCTGATATTGATGAGCTAGATTTCAGCAAATCTGTTTGCTATGCTTTTGTTTGCAAAGAGGCATTATTTTCATTCGAGGACGTGCCTTCCTCTTTGCCCCCTGCTGTCACTAACATTATGCAGGAGTTCGCTGACGTCTTTCCACAAGACGTGCCACCGGGATTACCACCCATTCGAGGGATTGAGCATCAAATTGACTTAATTCCCGGTGCATCGCTACCCAACCGTGCACCATACCGTACCAATCCAGAGGAGACGAAGGAGATTATGCGTCAAGTACAGGAGCTACTCGACAAAGGTTATATACGCGAATCTCTTAGTCCTTGTGCTGTTCCTATTATACTAGTGCCTAAAAAGGATGGTACGTCACGTATGTGTGTTGATTGTAGAGGCATTAATAATATTACTATTCGTTATCGTCATCCTATTCCTAGGCTAGATGATATGCTTGATGAAGTGAGTGGCTCTACAATATTCTCCAAAGTTGATTTGCGTAGTGGATACCATCAAATTCGTATGAAATTGGGTGATGAATGGAAAACAGCATTTAAAACTAAGTTTGGTTTATATGAGTGGTTAGTCATGCCGTTTGGGTTAACTAATGCACCTAGTACATGAGATTAATGAACGAAGTTTTACGTGCTTTCATTGGACGATTTGTGGTAGTCTATTTTGATGATATTTCTGATTTATAGCAAATCTTTGGAAGAACATTTGGAACATTTACGTGTTGTTTTTATTGCTCTACGTGATGCACGTTTGTTTGGTAACCTTGGGAAGTGCACCTTTTGCACCGATCGAGTATCTTTTCTTGGCTATGTTGTTACTCCACAGGGAATTGAAGTTGATAAAGCCAAGATTGAAGCTATTGAGAGTTGGCCGCAGCCCAAAACGGTCACACAAGTGAGGAGTTTTCTTGGCCTCGCTGGATTCTATAGGCGTTTTGTGAGAGATTTCAGCACCATTGCTGCACCTCTCAATGCGCTTACAAAGAAAGATGTGCCTTTTATTTGGGGTACCGCACAGGAAGAAGCCTTCACGGTATTGAAAGATAAGTTGACACATGCTCCTTTACTCCAACTTCCTGATTTTAATAAGACTTTTGAGCTTGAATGTGATGCTAGTGGAATTGGATTAGGAGGTGTGTTATTACAAGATGGCAAACCTGTTGCATACTTTTCTGAAAAATTGAGTGGGCCTAGTCTGAATTATTCTACTTATGATAAAGAATTATATGCTCTTGTTCGGACTTTAGAAACATGGCAACATTATTTATGGCCCAAAGAATTTGTTATACATTCTGATCATGAATCTTTGAAACATATTAAAAGTCAAGCTAAACTGAATCGTAGACATGCTAAATGGGTTGAATTTATTGAGACTTTCCCTTATGTCATTAAACACAAGAAGGGAAAAGAAAATGTTATTGCTGATGCATTGTCTCGTCGCTATACTATGCTTTCACAACTTGACTTCAAAATATTTGGTTTGGAGACCATCAAAGCTCAATATGTGCATGATGCTGATTTTAAAGATGTAATGCAGAATTTTAAAGAAGGAAGAATGTGGAACAAGTTTGTCGTTAACGATGGATTTGTGTTTCGTGCTAACAAGCTATGCATTCCAGCTAGCTCCGTTCGTCTTTTGTTATTGCAGGAGGCGCATGGAGGAGGATTAATGGGACACTTTGGCGTGAAGAAGACGGAGGACGTACTTGCTACACATTTCTTTTGGCCAAAGATGAGACGGGATGTTGAGCATTTTATTGCTCGCTGCACTACATGTCAAAAAGCTAAGTCACGAATCAATCCTCATTGTTTTATACATGCCTTTGCATGTACCTAGTGTTCCTTGGGAGGATATATCTATGGACTTTGTTTTAGGTTTACCTCGAACAAAGAAGGGGAGGGATAGCATATTTGTTGTCGTGGATAGATTCTCGAAAATGGCACACTTTATACCATGTCATAAAAGCGATGATGCTGTTAATGTTGCTGATTTGTTCTTTCGTGAAATTATTCGCTTGCATGGTGTGCCAAATACTATAGTTTCAGATCGTGATACTAAATTTCTTAGCCACTTTTGGAGATGTTTATGGGCTAAGTTGGGGACTAAACTGCTTTTTAGTACTACTTGTCACCCCCAAATTGATGGACAAACTGAAGTAGTCAATAGAACATTGTCTACTATGCTTAGGGCTGTTTTGAAGACTAATAAGAAAATGTGGGAGGAATGCTTGCCTCATATTGAATTTGCTTATAATCGTTCATTGCATTCTACTACTAAGATGTGCCCTTTTGAAGTTGTGTATGGTTTCCTACCTCGTGCACCTATTGATTTGTTGCCTCTTCCATCTTCGGAGAAGGTTAATTTTGATGCTAAAGAACGTGCTGAATTGATTTTAAAAATGCATGAGTTAACTAAGGAAAACATTGAGCGTATGAATACTAAATATAAACTTGCTGGAGATAAGGGTAGAAAACATGTTGTGTTTGCACCTGGAGATCTTGTTTGGTTACATTTGCGTAAGGATAGATTTCCTGATTTGCGCAAATCAAAGCTAATGCCACGTGCTGCTGGTCCCTTTAAGGTGTTGGAGAAAGTAAATGATAATGCATATAAACTTGAGCTGCCTGCAGATTTTGGGGTTAGTCCCACTTTTAACATTGCAGATTTGAAGCCTTATTTGGGTGAGGAAGGTGAGCTTTCGTCGAGGACGACTTCATTTCAAGAAGGGGAGGATGATGAGGACATCAATACCATTGTTACACCCACAGCCCCTACTGCTACATATACTGGACCAATTACTAGAGCTCGCGCACGCCAATTAAATTATCAGGTACTTTCGTTTCTTGGTAATGATTCTAATGTTCATGAGAATATGATGCTGCCTAAATTGGATACATTTGTTTTGCTTACAAATGAAGGGCCTAGCTTGGAGAAGGATGGACATTGGAGCAAGAGCAAGCATGGAGATGATGCCATGCGCAAGGGGAACCAGAACGGAGTTACAAGTGATGATTTCAGGACTTTGAAGCCACCATAAGAGTGCATGAAGCCTTGGACGAAATATACAAGATGCCACTTCATAAATTTCGTCCAGAGGCTATTATAGGTGCTGCGTCACCTTATTATTGGGCCAGGCCCATGTAATTTCGAAATACATAAGTATAGGCTATTTTTAGAGTCCGTATGTGTGGGGAAACAAGAGATAGGGTTGATTTCGGACCCCTCCACCAAGGGCCACGAAATTCCCCCCCTCTTCCTCCATATATACAGCCCTTAGGGCGCCGTTTAGACTTTGGGTTTTGTTTAGATTAAAAGTTCGCCATAGCTGCAACTTCGCTTACTTCGTTTGTGTTCAACGACCAGACAAAGGCGTCACAGAACCCCACCTTGATCAATAAAGCTTTCATCTTATATTCGCAATATCCAGATTGCAAACTCAGTTTCTTGCTTGTTCTTCGTTTGCTCGCAAGAAACAGACCCTCGTGGTCAGGTTGATCGTGCTCCGGCGTGGTCAATAACCTCTCGGAGTTGGTTTAGCGATTGCTAAGGCGCGACGTCCTCGCACGTTCGTAGTCGGATCGTCAAAGTCGACTTCCACCAAAGCGATATCCATCATCTCATCGAAAGACGGGACACCTTTACCTCTATCAGCACCTCTCGTGACGGTTGTGGTATTTGCAAAGGTGGTGGCACGTCTCCCGCGATCGACAAAGCCCATGAATTGACTCTGGATCCTGTCATGATTAGTAGAACAAGAAACAAAACCCAAAAATAATGTTCCTATAACTACTAGGATGTGGTGGTAAAATGCTCACAGTAAAGCAAATATCAATGTCTTACAAGTTCTTACCATGCAGCAGGCGGTGATCGGCAACCAGCGGTGTCAAGTAACTTCGAATATTGAGTAAAGCGATTGCCAGGGGAGCGTACGTATACACGGTGTAGAAATATGTGGAGCTGGGTTGGCTATATATGGTAGCAAAAGATTAGCAATAATCAATTCAAAGATGCAATGTTGAATAAACGCTCAACGACGGTACTGTGCTGGTCCTAGGCTAGACCGGACTAGAGACGCGAGCCTAGAACACTAATGAGGTCACGGCGTAGCACAACTAGCATCAATGAAGGATACTAAGTAGCTCTTGACGGCAAGATATAAGTGAAGATCACAACGGCAGTGAAGATAATGATGAAAAACAACTGCCAAGCAGGATATACAACAACTTTGTCTCCAACTTTCCTCTGAAAAAGTTTGTGCCGACTTTTTTTGATTTTTTCTCCTTTTTTTTCTCTGACTTTTTTTTTCTCTTTTTTTTTCTCTCGTTTTTTTTCTCCCTCTTTCCAAAACAAACTAGATAAGATGCAGATTGGATCAAGTGAAGATATGAACGATCTCAACTATTATTATGACAATGAATGGTGAGTAGCACGTGGTGGAAATTGATGGATGGGTGGTGGACAGCAGAAGAGATAATGATGCAGCGGTGGCGTGACTAATGTGAACAGAACTCGAAACTCTAAACGAACTAGACACTAAGACCAGCAACTCGACACGACGATGCAACCGATAATTCAACTATGCAAGCAATGAAAAGAAAATTGCAAAGGCTCAGACTGGCTTGGACCAAGGATGAATAGATCTAACTCTTTTTTGTGGCTTTTTCTTGGACAATAGGTAAGAAACTAAATCTAATCTAGGAAAACTGGAAATTCTCACCGAGCAACCTGAAAACTGATACCACTTGATAGAGGCGGGGGTGTCCCGATCTTTCGATGAGATGATAACTCTCGATTTGGTGAAGATGACTTTGACGATCCGACTACAAACGTGCACGACGTTGCGCCTTAGCAATCGCTAAACCAACTCTGAGAGGTTATTGACCACGCCGGAGCACAATCAACCTGACCACGAAGGTCTATTCCTGCAAGCAATCGAAGAACAAGCAAGAATATGATAAAAGCAATCTGAATATTGCGAGTATATATGAAGTATTGATAAAGGTGGGGATCCGTAAGCGGTCTTGGTCTGGTCGTTGGACACAAACGAAGTACACGAAGTTGCAATGGCTAACTTTTAACTAAACAAATCCCAAGGAAAAGCTACTAGATGGATCTACTTATATAGGAGCAAGGGGTGGCGGCCAAGGAGGTGGGAGGACGTCCCAAGGCAGCCTAAAACTAAATCTAGGTCGTACAAGGCCAATGGGCCCAAGTGGAGGTGATGTAACACCTTTGGACTTGTAGTTTGACTTGGATTCTGCTGCAGCATCAGATTGTTTCATCCACAACTCAACGCTCCGGGCGAATTTGAAGGTGATTCCAATTGGGTTGGAAAGTGCACGAAATCTAGTTTCCAACAAAAAAAGAATCACCCAATTCGGAGTCCGTATGAAAAACTTGTGTGCGTTTTGAGTCAGGTACGTCTGTGCAGTCCGAATCTGAATCCAAAACGTGAGAGACTTGGACTCTATCTTCTCTTGGGCCAAAAGTGACGTGAGAGAACTTTTTGGACAGCAAATAAACATCTCTTTCTTCCTTATCTTCATATGTGGATTGTACAAATGTCCCATACACCTGCAATTAGACAAAACACAAAAGTGTGTGAAGTATTTTTGTTCTGGATAACATAAATAGATTATTGAATAGTTTGCACTAGAAATCACCTGACAAATATGCATATATGCAATATTTTTGGTCATATCCAAGGTAGTCATGTCCTCATCAACCTCCTTCTTTGTCGACCATGGCAACTTGACCGAGGCATCATCCACAATGGGCGTACCAATCACTATAGCTTCAAGATGAAAGGTAAGGAGTGCGTGCTACGACCTATGTCTCCAAGTCAAGTGATCACCGACAAGCAAGCCACCCATCGTGGAGAAAAGAGTGAGAGAGCTAACCACCACAAAGAGAGTGAGCGCCACAGGCCAAAATCGAGTGCCTCCATGATGAGCGACAAGAAGAACTTAGTTCTACTTGGCACCAAAAGCAAGATGAGAGAAGTGTGCGAAAACCCATCAAGTGTTATGCACTATGTCCTTTTGTGCAAGGATGAGGCACCAAAAACTAACACCTCTCACAATCTACCTTTAGTGTTATCATCTCTTTTGCAGGAATTCCAAGATGTTTTCCCCGATGAGCTACCTCCGGGTCTACCACCACTATGAGGCATCGAACACCGAATCGACCTCATCCCCAGAGCACCTCTACCTAACAAGTGACCTACCGCGTCAACCCCGAGGAAACTATGGAGATCCAACGGCAAGTACAACAACTCATCGACAACGGTAGTGTACGTGAAAGCTTGAGCCCATGTACCATTCCGATAATCCTTGTTCCTAAGAATGATGGCACCTATAGCATGTGTTCCGATTGTCGTCCCATCAATGCTATCACTGTTCGATATCGTTACCCTATTCCACACCTAGATGATATGCTTGATGAGCTTAGCGGAGCACCATCTTCTCTAAGATTGATCTTAAGAGTGGCTACTATCAAATACGTATCCAAGAAGGTGATGAATGGAAAAATGCATTTAAGACCAAATTTGGCTTATATGAATGGCTTGTTATGCCAATGGGTTTATCTGAAGCACGTGGTACTTTCATGCAAGTCATGCATTTTGTTGTTCGACCCTATATTGGTGTATTTTTTGTGGTCTATTTTGATGATATTATTGTCTTTAGCAAATCCCTCAAAGATCATGTCCCCCATCTTAAAACCGTGTTGCAAACCCTTAGGAAAGAGCGCCTTTATGCTAATATGGAAAAATGCCTTTTTGGTGTTGATAAGCTTGTTTTCTTGGGTTTTGTTGTTTTCTTATAAGGGTGTTCATGTAGATGAATCTAAGATCAATGCTATTAAAACTTGGCCCCAACCAACCAACTTGCAACAAGTGCGTAGTTTTCTTGGTTTAGCCGGTTTCTATCATAGATTTGTGAAGGATTATAGCACCATTGCTTCACCTTTGCATTCTTTGAGTAAGAAAACGTGCCATTTGTTTGGGGACCATCCCAAGATACCACATTTAATGAGCTAAAGAATTTGCTTACTCATGCTCCCGTGCTTGCATTACCCAACTTTGACAAACCTTTTGAAATTCATTGTGATGCTAGTGGTAATGGCATAGGAGGTGTATTAACGCAAGATAAGCGCCCCATAGCATACTTTAGTGAGAAACTTTCCGGAGCGCAACTCAATTATTCCATCTATGACAAAGAGCTATATGCTTTAGTGCGACTTTTGCGTGAATGGGAACATTATCTTCGCCCTCATGAATTTATCATCCATACCGATCATGAAACGCTCAAGTACCTAATGGGTCAAACTAAGTTGAACAAGCGTGATGTAGGGCGGAACCCTAGGGGCCGATTTTTCACGTTTGGAGTGGATCCTACGGGGAAACACGAAGAACGCGCGGAAAATACAAAGGGGAAAACACGGGGAGGAACGAGAGAATCACTCAACCGACAAGTATCGATCACACAAGGGCTAGATCACCGAACACATAAGGTAGCACAAGATTCAAAATCAACTAAGGAAAGATACAAAGGTAGCCGTTCTTCTCCGAGAGGAGGTCTTGAATCCACGAGGGGATCTTCCCGTATAGGGGTCTTGAATCCAAGTGGATCTTCTCCGAAGAGGCCGCGGTCTCTCACGAGGAGGAGATCTGATGGATGAGCGAGGCTCTATCTCACATAGGAGCTAAATCAACAATAACCCTAAAACGTAGGTGGAGGGGGAGTATATATAGTCTAAGGGGCGAAGGGGTACATGGGCCTCGGCCCAGACGCGCTGCACGCAGGCAGGGGAGGCCGGATGTCCGGGCGTCGGGCTGGATGTCCGGGCCTTCGCGAGGTGCCGGATGTCCGGGCTAGCGGGCCGGATGTCCGGGCTGGAGTGGCCGATTCTTCTGCTCTCTGGATAGCGTGCGCCGGATTTCCGGGCAGGCGCCGGATGTCCGGCTCGTCGCGGGGTGCCGGATGTCCGGGGGTCGGCCGGATGTCCGGCCGATGTAGAGTCGCCTGGCTTCTGCCTCTCTCTGGTCTTCTTCTGGTTGGTGGCGCCGGATGTCCGGCCGCTATAGCTCCGCGGTGACTCCACTTGAGGTACTTCTTGATCCTTGTACTTGGCGTCCTCGCTAGCTCTTCCATTGGATGCGGTGGCTCCGTGGCTTTCCTCTAAGTACCTGATCATGCATAGGGCACACGTTGGAGGTAGTAGCCATGTCTCACATGTAGAAAGTGAAGGTTCGGAGAGGAGCGAGTTCACCTTGTGTCCAATGGCGTATGTTTGAGGTCTCGTCATATATCCTCTTGGGGTTTGGAGAGTAGTCGAAGTGTACATGGGGATGAACATGGGATGCTCCGCATCATCTCCCCCCCCCCTGGGAAAGATCCGACCTCGGATCGTGATCCTTGTCACCATAGAAACGGTTGTCGTAGACAGACTTGTAGTTGGACGAAGTTGAAGACATGGTGCAATCCAAGTAGTCCAAGGTGTCGCCGGAGTGATAGACATGCAAAAAGAGCAAACACAAGCAACACTCGGAAATACAATGGTTAGCGCACACAAAGTGTCCATCATGTAAGAATGAGTCCGTGCGGCAAGATTGGTCGTGACAAAGCGCACGAAGCTTATCAAGATGATCTAGAATGAGATGCAAAGCATTCATGGGAGGAAATGCAATCATTGTGCACACAAATGTGTTGTAAATATGATTAATGCAACCACGGTGCAAAATGATGTCATAGTGAGACGGTTTATCAATAGCATGAATATGGCAATGGATGCTCAACATGTGTATGTTATCATGCAATTGATGGTGGACAAAATGATCATGATGTATGAATATGCCATCAAGGTCGATCACAACAAATTTGCTAAGGAAGTGCATAAGCTCATATATCATGGATGTCATGGAAATAGATGCAACAAGGCAAGCATAATGTGAGTCAATCCATGCATAGGGTGCAAACATGCGGTGAGTATGATATGTCCATCGAGCATGACATGTATGGGGACAATCAACAAATATGGATGTGTGAGTGCAATGTGTCAAAGGAGTGTTGATGTACCAATGCTCGATGTCGTGGCATCAGTGGAATTCCGAAGGTGCATCCCATAAGTGCGAGCGCTCCTCAATGTGAAGGTCCATGTAGCCAATCTCCAATGTCGCTGCTCCGGTCGCGAGATGTATCATGTAGACAACAAGAAGGAAACAACAATGAAAGAGTGACCCATCCAATATGCAAACTTGAGGATGGCTCAAAGGGAAGGAGTGCACCTTTACGAGGATGTCGAAAATGTTGGTGTCTTGCATCTTGTATGCCTTCGCATGACCAAGTTGTCGCATAACGGCACCGACTTGTGAATCCTCCAAAATGAAAGAACATGACAAACACTCGGAAAAACAAATGAGGTTAGCAGAAATGCAAAACCTATCATTCGAGTGGTAAGATACCCAACATGTGTATGCATCATGCTCATCAGAAGAAGGTACAAGGGAGCATTTCATAGTATGGAGGCATATGATGCAAGAACAACCAAATACAAGAGGCTCAAGTAAACTAGCATGCATCACAAGTAAGGTGTCAAAGTCTCCAAGATCAATAAGCATAATATGGTTGCACTCAATACAAGTGGATATGAAAGAGGCAACTAATGGACACAAGAGACAATGATCAAGATATATCATGTGAGAGGCATGAGCATATATGTCATCAACCCAAGAAAGCGAGTAAGAGTGGAACATGGGTGATGCAACCAAGCAAGAAATCATAGCAATCAAGTCAAGCAAGCTAGTAGTGCGAAGATGCAACATACTAGGAGGAATCATGGCGAGCATGTCATTGGTGCAAATAGTGTGCAAGAATAATTCACATGACATAGCACAAGCATGAAAGCAAGATTTGAGAAAAATATCATCAATGTATTGGTGAGAGGCCATATGTAAGTAGCAATGGGGCATCATGACTCTCCCAACGCAACAAGGATCAATAGCATGGGGCACATGATAAACATGGCAATAGCAACAAGTATCTCCACCAAGCATGCAAATAAACATAGAAGTAGCATAATGGTGAATCATGGTTAGATGCAAGCAAGGGTCACAATTGCATGGCAAAATCATGTAAAGAGGCATAACATGCAAAGTGAATATGATAGTATGGGCATAAGGGGACAAATGGTATATAGCCCATAGCCGTGTGAGAGCCAAGTAAAAGAGATGCGCGTAGTCCTTGCGCGAAGGGAATGGTGGTAAGGATAGTCCACGGGATCCCAAAGCGCCGTTGCTCTCAAGAGCTCGTTTCGTCAACTCTTGGGATTGAGAGGTTGACGAGTATACATGAGTACCTACACAAAACAAAGACAAAGGAAAAATAGTGTGTGCATGGTATATGTACACATCATCCATCATGATGCGCACGTGCATGTGTCGGTTAGCACTAAATATCAAATGCTCAAATAAATGAGATGCGTGATATAGAAACATGTCATCCATCATGAGAGGTTTGTTATTATGTATAGCATAATGGAGACTCAAATTCTGTAATGCATCATGAGAAATATCTAGAGCATTGTTATTCATGGAATGCATATGGTGCAAGCAATTATGTGAATCATGCAAAGTATGGAATGCATCAAAATTTCCTAATATGTATGAGGAAACTATGGGGGTCTCCTCATGAGCAGGAGTAGCAACACATGGAGAATATTGACAACATCCCAAACAAAGCATATTTGAAACAATGTGATCATGGCATGTCATAGTAGATGAACTGCGCAAATCATGTAAAGGAAGCATGGCAATATCATCACATGAAAAATAAAAGCCAATGACCATCATCTTGTCATCTATGCCATAAGTACAAATGGGATTGATCTTAATAGGGCATGCATAGTTACTATGTTGAGATTGAAATAATGCAATATGGGTGATCTCGCTCATAGCATATGACAAGTTCAATGGATTGTCGAACATGAAGTGACCAATAGAATTTTCACATGATATCCTATGAAGCATAGCATCACAACTAGGCAACTCAACATGCTCATCATCATATTCATCATAAATAGGTAAGTCAAGGCATGAAGAAGTCTCACTAGCATGAAGCATGGGAATAGGTGGGTCAACATCATGGGAGTAATCGATGTCAAGATGGTCCACCAGTGGGACAAGAGAAGTACCATCACCTATGTTACCTTTGGTGCGTCGCTCATGTGTTGTAGGTGAGGTGTTGAAGATCCACTCGTTGTCATCTTCATCTTGATGGAACCATGTGGGGGGTGTATCATCATCCACCATGGCCATCGTCGTCTCCATTGGAGGGATGGACTCGTCGCGGGTAGGCATGTCGTCATGTAGGAGACCTTGCACCAAAGAGGAAAACACACTAGGAGTAGAGGTTAAGTCGTTAGAAATCAAAGTGGCCTCACATGCCGTGTCAACTACCTCACTCACTAAGTGTTGTGGCTCACTCACTCCCTCAAGGATGCTCTCACTCATGTGGTTGGTGGGGTCACTCAAATGGTGCTCAACCTCACATAGGATGTGTAGCATGCTCTCATGTGTGGGGCTAGTGGTGGTCACACTCATCCTCTCATAGGAAATGCTCTCAATGTCATATATGGCGGAGTCACTCATCTCACTCATGGGGTGGTGGCTCTCCTCACATGACAAATGGGGCATCTCGACATATGTGGGTGTCGGAGAGATGTAGGTGCCAATGTCTCCATGTGCGGTCGCGTAGCTTGACTCGGAGTATGAGTCCAAAGTGGGCGTTGTCTTCATGTTGTTGAAGAGGTTCGCTCATCGCCGTGGTCGAAGGGGGTGGCCCTTGCTCGACCTTCTTGTCACCGTCTTGGTGTGGGAGGCCCATATGATGTGGCACCTCGTAGCTCGTCTCCATGACCGAAGGGAATTTCCCATGCTCGGCCATCTTCCTTGAGGGGCTTCTGAAGATGGAAGTGTCGCCCTCGCTCGTAGGTAGTCGCCTTGGACTTGATGAAGTCGATGTAGGCGTACTCGTGGGAAGTAGGCAAAGATGTCATACGTCCAAAGGCGAAGATGCCTTGATAGCACTTGGCGAAGATGCCGAAGTGGTTGATGTAGCCGTAGCGCCGTCTTGGTGGTGGTCGTCTCGCGGTCTTCTTTTGTGCTCTTGAAGCTTGGACTTGGCGTGAAGTAGGGCTTGTTGGAACTTGTGCATTTGCGCTTGTGGAGCATCTTCATGATGATGATGTTGTTCATCGTCATCGTGCACATGATGCTTGGAGGTGACTTGCCCTTCATGATGAGGACATGACTACCTTGGATATGACCAAAAATATTGCATATATGCATATTTGTCAGGTGATTTCTAGTGCAAACTATTCAATAATCTATTTATGTTATCCAGAACAAAAATACTTCACACACTTTTGTGTTTTGTCTAATTGCAGGCGTATGGGACATTTGTACAATCCACATATGAAGATAAGGAAGAAAGAGATGTTTATTTGCTGTCCAAAAAGTTCTCTCACGTCACTTTTGGCCCAAGAGAAGATAGAGTCCAAGTCTCTCACGTTCTGGATTCAGATTCGGACTGCACAGACATACCTGACTCAAAACGCACACAAGTTTTTCCTACGGACTCCGAATTGGGTGATTCTTTTTTTGTTGGAAACTAGATTTCGTGCACTTTCCAACCCAATTGGAATCACCTTCAAATTCGTCCGGAGCGTTGAGTTGTGGACGAAACAATCTGATGCTGCAGCAGAATCCGAGTCAAACTACAAGTCCAAAGGTGTTACATCACCTCCACTTGGGCCCATTGGCCTTGTACGACCTAGATTTAGTTTTAGGCTGCCTTGGGACGTCCTCCCACCTCCTTGGCCGCCACCCCTTGCTCCTATATAAGTAGATCCATCTAGTAGCTTTTCCTTGGGATTTGTTTAGTTAAAAGTTAGCCATTGCAACTTCGTGTACTTCGTTTGTGTCCAACGACCAGACCAAGACCGCTTACGGATTCCCACCTTTATCAATACTTCATATATACTCGCAATATTCAGATTGCTTTTATCATATTCTTGCTTGTTCTTCGATTGCTTGCAGGAATAGACCTTCGTGGTCAGGTTGATTGTGCTCCGGCGTGGTCAATAACCTCTCAGAGTTGGTTTAGCGATTGCTAAGGCGCAACGTCGTGCACGTTTCTAGTCGGATCGTCAAAGTCATCTTCACCAAATCGATAGTTATCATCTCATCGAAAGATCGGGACACCCCCGCCTCTATCAAGTGGTATCAGTTTTCAGGTTGCTCGGTGAGAATTTCCAGTTTTCCTAGATTAGATTTATTTTCTTACCTATTGTCCAAGAAAAAGCCACAAAAAAGAGTTAGATCTATTCATCCTTGGTCCAAGCCAGTCTGAGCCTTTGCAATTTTCTTTTTATTGCTTGCATAGTTGAATTATCGGTTGCATCGTCGTGTCGAGTTGCTGGTCTTAGTGTCTAGTTCGTTTAGAGTTTCGAGTTCTGTTCACATTAGTCACGCCACCGCTGCATCATTATGTCTTCCGCTGTGCACCACCCATCCATCAATTTCCACCACGTGCTACCCACCATTCATTGTCATAATAATAGTTGAGATCGTTCACATCTTCGCTTGATCCAATCTGCGTCTTATCTAGTTTGTTTTGGAAAGAGGGAGAAAAAAAAGAGAGAAAAAAAACGAGAAAAAAAGAGAAAAAAAAGTCAGAGAAAAAAAAGGAGAAAAAAAATTAAAAAAATCGGCACAAACTTTTTCAGAGGAAAGTTGGAGACAAAGTTGTTGTATATCCTGCTTGGCAGTTGTTTTTCATCATTATCTTCACTGCCGTTGAGATCTTCACTTATATCTTGATGTCAAGAGCTACTTAGTATCCTTCATTGATGCTAGTTGTGCTACGCCGTGACCTCATTAGTGTTCTAGGCTCGCGTCTCTAGTCCGGTCTAGCCTAGGACCAGCACAGTACCGTCGTTGAGCGTTTATTCAACATTGCATCTTTGAATTGATTATTGCTAATCTTTTGCTACCATATATAGCCAACCCAGCTCCACATATTTCTACACCGTGTATACGTACGCTCCCCTGGCAATCGCTTTACTCAATATTCGGAGTTACTTGACACCGCTAGTTGCCGATCACCGCCTGCTGCATGGTAAGAACTTGTAAGACATTGATATTTGCTTTACTGTGAGCGTTTTACCACCACATCCTAGTAGTTATAGGAACATTATTTTTGGGATTTGTTTCTTGTTCTACTAATCATGACAGGATCCAGAGTCAATTCATGGGCTTTGTCGATCGCGGGAGACGTGCCACCACCTTTGCAAATACCACAACCGTCACGAGAGGTGCACAAACATCCAAATGCACATGATCAGGTTAATGTATCTATACCACCATTTAATGGCCGTTTTAAACCTGCTTTATATATTGAATGGGAGTTCGACATAAAAAATATATTTGCTTCCCATAATTTCGATGAACATAAAAAGGTTAAGGTTGCGGTTGGTTCTTTCACTGGTTATGCTTTGGTTTGGTGGAGTGAATATTGTCGGTTACACCCTGATTATATTCCTACTACTTGGGATGATTTGAAACTTGCCATGCGACATACTTTCGTCCCTGCTTATTATACTCGTGACATGATTAAGAAGTTGCAACACTTAAAACAAGGTAGTGAAACTGTAACAAAATATTATGATGATTTACAAACTACCTTGTTGCATTCCTCTTTAGAAGAAAGTGAAGATGATTTTATGGATAGATTTTGGGGAGGATTAAACCGTGATATTCAAGAGATACTAATTCATGAAGAGTGTTATCCTATGGACCATTTGTTTCATCTTGCTTGCAAAGCTGAACAGGAAATAAAACAACGTGTTGGCCACGAGGAGAACAAGCGCACGGTGCACATTCCAAGAGTTGATATGATTGTTCCTTCAACTACTAGGCATACTATGACAACCACATCCGTTGTTGTCAGGACTACATCACCTCCACCATGTGACACATCGCCCCCGAGAGTGGCTACATCATCTGAGTTGATCATAAGAGGTAACGGCAAAGGTACTGATCTTCCATCTCTACATGAGAATGATGAATGCTTGTCAATTTGAATGCACCATCTGATGAGCTACCCACTACTTTGATCACACCACCTATTTTAGAGGACTACGTTGATAATTTGACTTTGCCATGTGATCAAACAACTGAAATACCAACAATTTTGAGTGCACCCATTGAATTAACTATTGATGCAAAAGAACCAATGTTTAATCATTTTGATATGACCTCTAATCTTGGTGATGATTCTGTGTTGAATGACTTATTGCATGTTTGCTTATTTAAGCATGTTGTAGCATGTAAATTTGATGCAAGTAAGGTTTATTCACCAATGTTGGGATGGTTTAATGATGAACATTGTCAATCTTTTGAAATGAATAAGAGCTTCACTTATATGTGCAAACTGAGTTGCAATATTTTCATGCCTTCTACTTCTTGTGCTAATTTTTTGGCTTTAGATTTTATGAACTATGCAAGTTACTCATCTATTCATGTGTCATATATGCAAAAATCAAGGGAAGTAAAAATGGATGACATATACATATACAACATGTACACCTTGTCTCTTTTGTTAGCCACATTTCAGATTAAGCAACGCCGAGGACGGCTTTATTTTCAAGAAGGGGAGGATGATGAGGACATGACTACCTTGGATATGACCAAAAATATTGCATATATGCATATTTGTCAGGTGATTTCTAGTGCAAACTATTCAATAATCTATTTATGTTATCCAGAACAAAAATACTTCACACACTTTTGTGTTTTGTCTAATTGCAGGTGTATGGGACATTTGTACAATCCACATATGAAGATAAGGAAGAAAGAGATGTTTATTTGCTGTCCAAAAAGTTCTCTCACGTCACTTTTGGCCCAAGAGAAGATAGAGTCCAAGTCTCTCACGTTCTGGATTCAGATTCGGACTGCACAGACATACCTGACTCAAAACGCACACAAGTTTTTCCTACGGACTCCGAATTGGGTGATTCTTTTTTTGTTGGAAACTAGATTTCGTGCACTTTCCAACCCAATTGGAATCACCTTCAAATTCGTCCGGAGCGTTGAGTTGTGGACGAAACAATCTGATGCTGCAGCAGAATCCGAGTCAAACTACAAGTCCAAAGGTGTTACATCACCTCCACTTGGGCCCATTGGCCTTGTACGACCTAGATTTAGTTTTAGGCTGCCTTGGGACGTCCTCCCACCTCCTTGGCCGCCACCCCTTGCTCCTATATAAGTAGATCCATCTAGTAGCTTTTCCTTGGGATTTGTTTAGTTAAAAGTTAGCCATTGCAACTTCGTGTACTTCGTTTGTGTCCAACGACCAGACCAAGACCGCTTACGGATTCCCACCTTTATCAATACTTCATATATACTCGCAATATTCAGATTGCTTTTATCATATTCTTGCTTGTTCTTCGATTGCTTGCAGGAATAGACCTTCGTGGTCAGGTTGATTGTGCTCCGGCGTGGTCAATAACCTCTCAGACTTGGTTTAGCGATTGCTAAGGCGCAACGTCGTGCACGTTTGTAGTCGGATCGTCAAAGTCATCTTCACCAAATTGATAGTTATCATCTCATCGAAAGATCGGGACACCCCCGCCTCTATCACTTCATGACGATGTTGATCATGAACGTGATAGTGGTCGCCATGTAGATGTGGACGAGGACGATTTGCACTTGCATCTTTTTCGCGCTCCGAAGACTTGTGGCTTGAACATCGCCACCTAGAAGATGACGAAGGGGAAGAAGACTTGATCAAGGCTCTAATCTCCTCCATCCTTGCATCTTGCTCCTCTTTATGTGCGGAAAGCTTCTTGTCGATGTAGTCCCATTTCCTTGCTTCGGAGTGACGAATTTCGATGGAGATGTTCTCGATGCGCTCTCGCAATCTTGATTGTGCGCCTTGTATTTGTCGTTGTAGATCAAAGATGGACGCTTTGTTGATGTAGTTGTTCATGCCGTCATTTTTGTCGTAGACCGGAGATGAAATGCCTTGCCTATCCATCACAAGACTCGAGCAAATATGAGTGGGAGAAAGAGAAGACCCTATACCAATGTACCTTGACCGATGTTGACGATGAATCAAGTTCACTCAAATGCGGACAATGAAATAGCACTATTGGTACCAATCCTTGTCGGTTCTCACACCTACACAAGTAAAGCTTATGGTGGAGCTCGGTGAGGATAGTGGCACAAAAATTTAATGGAAAATGTTAGCAAGAGTCAATAATGTTGAAAGAGATTCACAAATTCGCAAGTGAAACAAATGGACCAATAGCAATGAAAGGTACACGGAAACGCACACACGGATAGATAAATGGGGTCGTGCAACCAAGGAATGAGCACAAAATGTGGAATCCACGGAAAACGCTCGTGTTGCACAAATCAAGAGAGACGCTAGCACGATTGTTCAATAGGCGGATACGACACTTGTGCACAACCTATGATATGCAAAATGGATAAACTTATATCCCAAGTATGCTATGTATGTATGGTTCCCGGTGTTTCTCTCAAGATGATCCAAGATGATCGGATATGACAATCTTATATGCAATGTGGTATGATGCTATGGCACTTGCTTACAAGCTCTTTGCTCTTTCTCTTTTGCTTAAAAGCTTATTCTTCTTTTTTTGTATGGCCACTTTTGCACAATGCACAAACCAAGATAGCAATTGTGTATATGCGGGAACAAACTTGTGACACAAGATATGATAGCAATATATGCACCACGATGATATGGTATGTATGCTATGGGAAGTATGATCACGAATGTGCACAAGTAACATTGCCGGCAATACTCAAATGGCTAGTCTCGATAGGCAAGCAACGCAAAATGGGCTAGGGGTTAACAATGCAATGTCAAGGGGAATATACAATGGAGGGATACCACGATACCCATATGATATGGAGGTTACCATCCTTGGCGATGATGAGTGGCGATGTTCTTGATGTAGATACCAAGATGATGGAGACTCGTCCCAAAGTAGCCGAAACACCTTAGAAAACGGAAAAACCGCGAACTCAAAATCTCAAACGTCAAATGTTAAAATGGTGGTAGCGGAGAGCGGTGGTGGTTTGCACTTGGCAATGCGGAAGTGGAAGTGATGGCTATACACGTGTCAAAGTTGAAGTTGCCGTCCCTAAGTATCCGAATCACCTTAGGAGACACAAGCCGCAACTCAAACAATCTCAAACAACAATTGGGTTAAGTTGGGTTGTCAGAAGTGTATGGTGGGCAAGGTTATGTGGAAGTGGTGGTGGTGGTTGATGAAGAAGCAATCATCCCTAAGTAGCCGAAACACCTTAGGAGACTCGAATCACTACTCAAGCAACCACTTGCTATATGGATCAAAATGGGTTAGGTTGCGGAAGTCGGTGGTGGTTATGCGGATGTTGTGGTGGAAGCCCTAGGCAAAGATGCCAAAATTCACAATATTTGATGGAGTCAAATGATGTTGGTGGTATTTTTGTGGGATGGGGGATGTCAATAGCTTCAAAACGAGCTAAAGAACGTCAAAAACGGACTCCAGATGAATTAGTTATGGTCAAAACGGTGAAACACGGGAGGCTAAAATGACAGCGGGCGGACATCCGGGGGTTTGGCCGGATGTCCGGGACCTGATGTCCAGAAACTTGCGCGAAAATGTGCTCCAGGAGCCGGATGTCCGGGCTAATGGACGGATGTCCGGGCTGGCCGGATGTCCGGTGGTCGGGACGGATGTCTGGGCTCCAAATCCGAGGATGAACTCGAGGAACTCGATTTTGGGGCGGAAATTGATGATTTCGGGGGCAAAATTGGAGAGATTTCGTGGATGGAAAGTGGGGAAGCTTGGGGAGATGCTAGATCCACTTGAAACCAAGGAAAATCCATGGATCAAAATCAACAGAACATCATCAAACCAACAATTCACAAAAAATTTTGGGGGCTATTTTTGGTGGGGATTTTCAGATTTAGGACGAAATCAACAAAATCAAGCTAGAAAACACGGGGTAGGGGCTCCAAAAACGTGATCAATGTGGCTCATGATACCATGATGATGTAGGGCGGAACCCTAGGGGCCGATCTTTCACATTTGGAGTGGATCCTACGGGGAAACACGAAGAACGCGCGGAAAACACAAAGGGGAAAACACGAGGAGGAACGAGAGAATCACTCAACCGACAAGTATCGATCACATAAGGGCTAGATCACCAAACACATAAGGTAGCACAAGATTCAAAATCAATAAAGGAAAGATACAAAGGTAGTCGTTCTTCTCCGAGAGGAGGTCTTGAATCCACGAGGGGATCTTCCCGTATATGGGTCTTGAATTCAAGTGGATCTTCTCCGAAGAGGCCGCGGTCTCTCACGAGGAGGAGATCGGATGGATGAGCGAGGCTCTATCTCACATAGGATCTAAATCAACGCTAACCCTAAAACGTAGGTGGAGGGGGAGTATATATAGTCTAAGGGGCGAAGGGGTACATGGGCCTCGGCCCAGACACACTGCACGCAGGCAGGGGAGGCCGGATGTCTGGGCGTCGGGCCGGATGTCCGGGCCTTCGCGAGGTGCCAGATGTCCGGGCTAGCGGGCCAGATGTCCGGGCTAGAGTGGCCAATTCTTCTGCTCTCTAGATAGCGTGCGCCGGATTTCCGGGCAGGCGCAGGATGTCCGGCCCGTCGCGGGGCGCAGGATGTCCGGGGGTCGGCCGGATGTCCGGCCGCTGTAGAGTCGCCTGGCTTTGCCTCTCTCTGGTCTTCTTCTGGTTGGTGGCGCCGGATGTCCGGGCTCCTGCCGGATGTCCGGCCACTGTAGCTCTGCGGCGACTCCACTTGAGGCACTTCTTGATCCTTGTACTTGGCGTCCTCGCTAGCTCTTCCATTGGATGCGGTGGCTCCGTGGCTTTCCTCTAAGTACCTGATCATGCATAGGACACACGTTAGAGGTAGTAGTCATGTCTCACATGTAGAAAGTGAAGGTTCGGAGAGGAGCGAGTTCACCTTGTGTCCAATGGTGTATGTTTGAGGTCTCATCATATATCCTCTTGGGGTCTGGAGAGTAGTCGGAGTGTACATGGGGATAAACGTGGGATGCTCCGCATCAAAGCGTCATGCCAAGTGGAGTGAATTCATTAAGTCATTTCCTTATGTCATCAAGTACATCAAAGGTAAGGAAAATGTTGTGGCGGATGCTCTTTCCCGCATATGCATGCTTGTCACTAAACTTGAATTGAATGTCATTAGCTTTGAGCACATAAAAGACTTGTATGTGCATGATCCTACTTTTGCAATTCCTTATGCCAAGTGTTTGGCGCATACATCTTGGGAACGCTATTACATCAAGGATGATTATCTTATGAGAGCTAACAAACTTTGCATCCCCGAGTCTTCTCTTCGTTTGCTCCTTTTGCAAGAGGCTCATGGTGTCGGACTAATGGGACACTTTGGACGCGACAAGACATTCGCTACGCTCTCCAAGAACTATTCTTGGCCCAAGATGTTCTGCGACGTCTCATGCTTGACCAACCGATGCTCTAATGTTGCAAAGCTAGGTCAAAAGCTCAATCCCATGGTGTCGGTGTCAAAACCGGCAGATCTCCGGTAGGGGGTCCCGAACTGTGCGTCTAAGGCTAATGGTAACAGGAGGCAGGGGACACGATGTTTTACCCAGGTTCGGGCCCTCTCGATGGAGGTAATACCCTACTTCCTGCTTGATTGATCTTGATGATATGAGTATTACAAGAGTTGGTCTACCATGAGATCGTAGAGGCTAAACCCTAGGAGCTAGCCTATGATTTTGATTGTTGTTGTCCTATAGACTAAACCCTCCGGTTTATATAGACACCGGAGGGGGCTAGGGTTACACAGAGACGGTTACAAAGAAGTAGATCTAACATCCGAATCGCCAAGCTTGTCTTCCATGCAAAGGAGAGTCCCAACCGGACACGGGACAAAGTCTTGAGTCTTGTATCTTCATAGTCCAACAGTCCGGCCAAAGTATATAGTCCGGCTGTCCGGATACCCCCTAATCCAGGAGTCCCTTAGTAGCCCCTGAACCAGGCTTCAATGACGATGAGTCCGGCGCGCATATTGTCTTCGGCATTACAAGGCGGGTTCCATCTCCGAATACTCCAAAGTAAATCTCGAACACTTAAACCGTGTCCGGCTCTGCAAGATAATTTCCACACACCACCGTAGAGAGCATAACACTTTACAAATCTAATCTGCTGACAATTTTTCATGGTGTGCCCTTACGCCGCGGCCTGGTTCGATACGAACCAATTTTTCTTGGCCTGCCACGACACACACTACAAGGCAGTTTTATTGGCACGCTTCGTCGAAGCAGAGATCGTGTCCCCTTATTGCGGGATTCCCATCAATACGGGTGCGGGCAACCCCACTACACCAGTTGGTATAACTCCATGTTTTTAGGCAAGTCCCAAGCGATTACGCTGGGGATGCTTGATATTCACCCCCTTTATAGAGGGGCCAAGGCCTATCCCTCTGTCTTACCACGCTTGCACCTTTCCGCATCTCGAGTTCCAACACCCGAAGCTCAAGTTTAGGCACATTGGATCTTCAATCGTGTCCGGATCCAACCTTCAAGGCTGGTGGATGGCCTCCTCTATCACAGAGGAGGACATTGCAAAGCTTAGGGAGGCCAGATATCTGACCGCCGACATCAAGCACAGGCTTCCTGCTCCAGGGCAGGTCATCCCCACTCCCGAGCCCAACGAGAGCGTTGTATTTGTTTCTCACTTCCTCTGTGGCTTAGGCTTCACCCTCGATCCCTTCGTGAGAGGGCTCTTGTTCTATTACGAGCTAGATTTTCATGATCTAGCTCCAGACTCCATCCTTCACATCTCATCATTTATCATCGCGTGCGAAGCCTTCCTCCACATCACCCCGCACTTCGGCTTATGGCTCAAGACCTTTAATGTAAAGCCGAAGGCGATCGAGGGGCGACATGCGAAGTGCGGAGGCGCTGCCATAAGAAGAAACATTGATGCCCCATGGCCAAAGGGCTTCTTCCTGGAGGTGTCCGATCTATGGCAGCGGAGGTGGTTCTACGTCACGGCTCCTAGAGGCACAAAGTGGGCGGCTGCCCCCGACTACCGCTCGGGCCCTCCGCCTCAACTGGCGTCGTGGGCTAACGTGGGACTGGACTGGGGGACTGCTAATGACGTACCGACACAGCAGAGCCACATTCGGGAGCTTCTTGAGAGGGACATCAGTATCGTCAGCATAGTTCAGGTGATGCTGGTCCAACGGATCTTGCCGTGCAAACGTCGGCCCCTCCGGATGTGGGAGTTCAACCCAGAAGGTCCGCGAACTATTCAGCACTTCTTCGACCTGACGCTCGAAGGGATGTATAGGTTATTCTTCGGACCACAAGTAAAGTATCCGGACACCACCGAGGATGCGGGCCTGAGCTACAACCGCCCAGATACCCAAGTAAGTAACCCTGAAACCAAACACTTCGTTTATATTTATCACAACATTATTCTGAAAACCGTCCGTGGCCAGGATTGGCTTAGCAAGGCGGAGAGAATCAGGTGTCCCGCACCACTTCCCGAAGGCTCGCCTAGTCCTGCAATAGGCAGGATTCTTAGACGTGTGCTAAGTCAAGTGTCCTCGGGGAAAGACGAAGCGGAGAATAGAGAAGCCGAGCTTCACACATTGCACATCCAAACTGGGGTAGTTTCTGTCTCCACAAAGGAGGATATTCGGGGAGGGGAATCTAAGGTCTCCTCCCCCCCTGCGGGAAGAAGGGGGCCGCCTCTGAGGACTTGTACACGGAAGTGCCTAGACAAGGGAAGAAAACTTCACCAGGGGGCCCTGTCCCGGAGGTCATCCTCACCGCGCCATGCCCGCAAACGGGCCAACCCTCCACCGAGCTGTAAGTTAATCGTAAATACAAAGCTACCGCTTCCTCCTCCGAGAACAATAACCAGGATCCATCCTTTGTAGTCCGGCCAGTAGCTCTTCTCGACAGAGTTCGTCTTCGGGGATCTTCTTCCGGAGATGATGGAGAGTGAAACCCCACTTACCTCTTAGCCCCATGGGGCGGGCGACCCCGAGGTGTCGTCACGAAGGAGTCCAGATTCGCCGAGGCCAGAAGCTAACACTTCGGCCGCCCTGATCCCGGAGCATTCGGCTCCCACGGGGGGCAATAAGGAGGGTCCGGTACAGTCCGACGGCCGGCCGGACAAGCTGACGGGCCTTCTAGAGCAAGCTGCTCTCTCGGAGGATCACCGTGTGTTAACGGGCACGGTGCTTGAGAAGATTTCATCTGCCACAAGCGGGTTGAATGAAGCTTTTACGAGCCTGCTCAAAGGCTTTGAGGTACATACATAATTTTTGGATGTACCGCACGCGCTAGGTGTGCTCCGTATAGATAGTAGCCCCTGAGACTCTGGTTGCCAGCCCTGGGCGGCAAACGGAGGATCACACTCTCAAGTAATGATCGCACTGCATTCATGCGCAGGTGGCTAAGGATCCGGCGGTAGACCGAACCGCTGAATTCGCTGAACTGAAGCGGCAGATTGAAGTTGTGGACGCCGACATCACGCTTGTGAACGAGCGGCTTGACGAGTCACAGAGTATGTGCTCTATTTTCCTCATTTGTTATAGGACATATTAAGAGGAGCATAACATTAATGTGATATGCTTTGGCTGCAGGCGGAGCTACTACCATGGAGGCCCTGAGGGCGGAACTTGCCCTAGCCAAGGAACAAGCCCGGGCTAGCAATACGGCTGCCCTAAAGGCGGCCGGAGATTTGAGAGCCGAACAGGCTGCTCATCACCGAAGCGAAGATGAAAAAGCCGAGATGGCTTTGGAGCTGAGAGATGCCACCGGCCGGTATGAACTCCTTGAAAAGGAGAATCAGGCGAAGTCGGCTGACCTGAAGAAGGCCCTTGATGCGGCCAAGGAGACGCATTCCGAAATTAGGGATGCGCGGGAGGAGCTTCGACAAGCCGGAGAAATTGCGGCTGGAAACCCCTATTTGTTGCGGATGAAGTTCTTAGATCCAAAGTAAGCTCCTCTGGATTGGCTCTGGAGCGCTGCAGATGCGTATGCAGATCTGGCAAAAAGTACGGCTAATGCGACCAAGTTTTTCAAGGACCAGAAAGATAGTGAAGTAGAAAGGCTATTCTGGTCGCAATTCAGTGCTCCAACGCGCCTGTTGGCATTGAGTGAAAGGATGGCCGTTGTGGCCGAGCTCCATAGGTTGTCCGGTCTTGCAATGAGGTCTGTAATAGACCATATATAGCCGAAGGGACCGAGGCCGGACAGTTATTTTGGTTTAGTGCAACAATTCCTTGGCGCCGTATCACGGATCGATACCATGAAGAGATCGGCGTGCATAGAGGGTGCGCGGATGGCTCTTGTCTGTGTTAAAACATATTGGGCGGATATGGAGGCCACCATTATTGCAACCCAGAATCCGGCAGGAAGACAGGATCTAGCCGAGCACTATTTTGAGCAGGTGACAGAAGGTGCTCGTTTAATAGAGGCTTAGTGCTCGAAGAGTGTCATGTTTGAGTGACAAGTCGTTCAATTGTAAAAACAATTCTATTTCGATTATAGAGGCTATGTTTATACTTTCGCCCAAAAGTGTTGTTGTGCCTCCTGTGCGGCCGTTTGATGTATATATACATAACCTGAAAGTTAGCAATCGTTGGCTTCAGCCCCCACGCATATAATGCGGGGGAGTTCGAAAAAATGTGCCTAATCACACTTGATCCAACGTCTTGGTCCATTAAGGAGGTGATCGCACGTCGAACTAGGCAACCGGACTATATAGCTTTAACGCTTTCACTTAGCGATAGGAGTTTGACGGTGGGGCTACTATGTAGCCCCTGGTACCATCGCATGCATCCGGATACGGGCGCGTATGTACATGACCGGGAAACGGCCCTTCATTAATGCGGAGGAATCCCAAAGATTCTGATGAGTCCTCAAGTGGTTGACCAGTCTCTCGCTATATCATCACAGTCAGTTTTTGGCTTTCTCTACTGAGGTGCTCATCCAGAATAACCAGGGCACAATCGCAGTAGTTCTCCTTTGGCCGCCTTAGCCGATAGAAGCGGAACGTAAGGCAGCAAACCCAGGAGCCAGGCAAACCCAACATTTGACCAAAGACATGATTCGGAGCTGATGCATATAAGGCCAAACTCGCGACGCCGAACACTCCCGAAGGTATTCGGACTTTACTAGGCTGAGTAGCGCCCTTGATTATGAACCCTGTATTTCCAGGTACGTGCGTTAGTCTATCGTGGCGAAATGCCAATAACGCCAGTATCCCCTGTGGGTGTATTGAGTACCGATGGGATGTCAAGCAACAAAAGACAATAAAGAAGGTTTACACACGGGCTTAATCTAAAGAGAAACCTTTGAGCGGGGCCCTGCTGCACGTCTGCACCTTTGTTTCCGTTGTGCCGTGTCCTGGTAGGGTGTCGCACGAATGGTGTCTGTAGAAAGGAAAACTTGGCGTAAGCGTGCGAAGAGTTGGTTGTTATCAATGGATAGTAGGAGTGTAAGACATTGGCCTGTTAATAAGGTCAAGCCAACGGGATAGGCAGCGAATGGGATATCACAGGAACCTCTCCAGCAGCGCTGATGAGCTCGGTGCTGCGGTCTAGCCAATCCTTGTAGAGGTCGTCGGCTGGACGGTAGCGCAGAAGCACACGCGCCATGAGCAGCGCCGACTGCATGGTCGTCGGCCCGTGACAGGCATGGGAGGACGAAGCAGTGGCAAGGGTCAGCGACAGAGTGGCGGTACAGCTATCGCGTCGCACGAAGGGCGGCATCGACGAATCCTGCTGCTCATGGGCTGCAGGGCCAGTGGCAGCATTGGCCACGGGCAAACGGGAGGGCGAGGAGCGCCGTTACCCACGTGCGCCATCTAAGTGATGTGCGCAGCGAGGGCTGCCCGGCGCTCGGCACGAACTTGACGAGTGCCCGCCATGAGAATAGTGGAGCGGGGGTGAAACAACTGATGGAAGAGAGGCTTCGACACGGCCCCTACCTGGCGTGCCAAATGTCGGATTCCGGGCTCCGCAGACCCAAGAAAGGTTCGAATCAGGGGCGTGTGTGAAGAACTCAACCTCTCAAGCCACCTGATCCGCTGCTCTCATGACCTAGCTTGATGAACACGAAGGAGAAAGACACGACCGTTTACCCAGGTTCGGGCACCCTGCGTGTAATACCCTACTCCTGCTTTATGGTGGATTAGCCTCGCGAGGGGCTGAGGATGAACTAGTACAAGTGGAAGAGCAGCCTCACGAGGCGTGTTGTTGTGATGAGATCTTGGGGATTCGATGAGCTGGTCACTCGATGCTTTCTACGGTGGTGGCTAGGCTATATTTATAGTGGCCTTGGTCCTCTTCCTCCAAAACTTAGGCGGGAAGGGATCCCACAACGGCCAAATTTGTAAGGGGACAAGAAGTACATATGATCCTGACAAAAAGTGGTCTTCGCCTGCAAAGCTTCTGATTGTGACGTCGTGGTGGGCTCAGCGATGACATCCATCCCGCGGTTCTGGCGGTCCTGGTCTTGTTGCACGCAAATGGCAACCTTTGGCTGATTCCTTGGGACTCCACACCTGTGCTTGCCTCCTTTGCATCAAAGAGGAAACTTGCCGCTCTGCGCCCGCTAGCGCGCGCCTGGCCTTGGTCGTCATGTCCGATGTCATTTCAGCCTCACGAGGATGGGTCTTGCATTGATATCTCCGCTCCGTCAGGAGGCCACCTAAGGAGGCCGCTCCCTCAGGAGGTCTTGATGTCGCCCGCCTCGCGAGGATTGGCCCCTCGCGAGGGTCTTGTCTTGTCGTGGGTGAAGATGGGCCATACCAGGCTGCCGATGGAGCCACGCCACGGGCCGCAGGCAGGCGGGTTTGGCTACCTTGGTTTCTAGAACGCCGGCAGACATGGCCTCGGAACACAGGAGACCGAAAGGTCAAACGTGAATCATATAGTAGATATGATCAACATAGATATGTTTAGCATTGATGACTACTCCATCTCACACGATGATCGGACATGGTTTAGTTGATTTGGATCATGTATCATTAAATGACTCGAGGGATGTCTATCTAAGTGGGAGTTCTTAAGTAATTTGATTAATTGAACTTAATATATCATGAACTTAGTCCTGATAGTATTTGCAAATTATGTTGTAGATCAATAGCTTGTGTTGTAGCTCCCCTATGTTTTTTGATATGTTCCTAGAGAAAACTAAGTTGAAAGATGATAGTAGCAATGAGACTAGGTCTGTGATATGAGGATTATCCTCATTGCTGCAGAGAGAAGAATTATGTCCTTGATGCACCGCTGATAGACCTGTTGCAGGAGCAGATGCAGTCGTTATGAACGTTCGGCAAGCTTGATATGATGACTACTTGATAGTTTAGTGCACCTTGCTTTACGGCTTAGAATCGGGGCTTCAAAGATGTTTTGAACGCCACGGAGCATATGAGATGTTCCAAGAGCTAAAATTAGTATTTCAGATACATTCCCGTGCCGAGAGGTATGAGACCTCTGGCAAGTACTTTGCCTACAAGATAGAGGAGAATAGCTCAGCTAGTGAGCATGTGCTCAGAATGTCTGGGGACTACAATCGCTTGAATCAAGTGGGAGTTCATCTTCCAGATAAGATAGTGATTAAAAGTGTTCTCAAGTCACTATTACCAAGCTACTAGAACTTCGTGATGAACTATGATATGCAAGGGATGGCAAAAACGATTCCCGAGCTTTTCGTGACGCTGAAATCAGTGAAGATAGAAATCAAGAAAGAGCATCAAGTGTTGATGGTTAACAAGACCACTAGTTTCAAGAAAAAGGGCAAGGGAAAGAAAGGGAAATTCAAGTAGAATGGCAAGAAAGTTGTCAATCCCGTGAAGAAGCGCAAACACTACTGCAATTATCTTATTTGTCGTCTGCCAACTCTTTGCCGTCTGCTGGCTGACGGCAAAGAATGTCTTTGCCGTCAGCCACACGAAAACAGACGGCAAAGATGTGGCTGATGGCAAACAAGGTCTTTGCCATCAGCCAATTCTTGCCGTCTGCTAGCTGACGGCAAAGAATCTTTGTCGTCCGCTAGTAGACGGCAAAGAGGTGGGTGGGTTCAGTTATTGTTTAACCAACTCAAGCCCACCGGCCCCACCTCTTTGCCATCCGCAAGTGAACGACAAAGAATCTTTGCCGACCGTTGGCGGATGACAAAGAGGCGGGTACGTTAACGGCCGTCCCACCCCATCCTCTGTCTCTTCTCTCCACTCTCTCATTCCCTACCCACCAACACCCGCGCCGCCGCCGCCGACCCCGTCTGCCGTAGCCGGACGCCCCGCCGCCCCGCAACCCTCCCCTGCGGCGGCCCGACCTCCACTGCAGCCTGCCGCCCCTTCCACGTCGCCCCGCCTCTCCCGCCCCTCCCCTCTATCGCCATCCCCCACCCACACCGGCCCGCGTCGCCGCCGCCGACCCCGTCCAGCATAGCCGTCTGCCCCGCTGCTCCGCACCCCTCCCCGACCTCCTCCACGGCCCTGCCACCCCTTCCACATCAGCCAGCCGCGCCGCGGCCGTCCTCGCCCTGTCCCGCCATGGCTGTCCGGCCTCCCCCTCCACCGGGTCGCCGCCTCCTCCTGCAGGTGAGCTCCTCCCCCTTTTTTTGTTTAATTAGTTTATTTTTGTTTCTTTTAGTTTAGTTTCTGTTTTAGTTTAGTTTTAGTTTCAGTTTAGTTTATTTTAGATTAGTTTTAGTTTTAGTTTATTTTAGTTTAGTTTATTTTAGATTAGTTTTAGTTTTAGTTTATAAGAAGAAGTAGAACGAGGAGGAGGAGGAGGGAGGAACGGGATGAGGGAGAAGAATAAAGAAGAAAAGAAGAAGAAGAGGAAGAAGAAGAAGAAGAAAAGAAGAAGAAGAGGAAGAAGAAGAAGAAAGAGGAGAGGAGGAGAAGAAGAACAAGAAGAAAGAGGAGAGGAGGAGAAGAAGATGAAAAGGAAAAAAGAGACCCCGACCCCGACCCCCGACACCCCGACACCGCGGCCCGACACCCCGACCCCGACCCCCGACACCCTGACACCACACCCCGACCCCGACCCCGATCCCTGACCAACCGACACCCTGACACCACACCACGACCCACACCCCGACCCCGACACCCTGACACCAAACCCCGACCCACACCCCGACCCCGACACGACACCACGGCACGACACCCTGACACAACACCCCGACCCCGACCCCGACCACCGACACCCTGACACCACACCCACCCTTACCCCTGACCCCCAACACCCTAACACCACACCCCGACCCCGACCCCGACACCCTAACATCCCGACCCCGACACGACACCCCGGCATGACACCCTGACCCCGACACCCCAACACCCGGACACCACGCCTCGACCCCGACCACCGACCATCGTCACCCCCACACCTGACACCCCGAACACCGACACCCCGACGCCGACCCCGACCACCGACACCCCGAGCCCGACCCTGACACCCCGACCCCCCCACCCGACCCCGACCCCCGACACCCTGACACCACACCCCGACACCCTGACAGCACACCCCGACCCCGACACCGACACCGCGATCGACCCTGTACATGATGATGATACAAAAACATCATATATATTTGTGTTGACAGGTGCATTTTTATTATGTTCATGATGATGATACACTTAAATTATATACATATTATTATGTTCATGTTAGGTATCCAATTTTTTTATGTTGTAGTAATTTCGTTTACTTTTTGTCATTGTAGGTGTTGACAGGATGGTGGGCAAGGGTCCAGAGTGCCCCGAGCCTCCTGCGAGCGCTATTGGGAAGGCTAGATCCATTATTGCACCCCAGCCCCTCCGGAGAGTGTTGCTAGACAGTATGCAGCCAACTGCGGCGGGTGCTTCTACTTCGGCTGGGAGAGTTCGGGGGAGGACGAAGAAGGCTGGTAGAGGTGGACGTGTGCAGTGGGAGAGGTAGGAAGGCTGCTATGCCTTCCTTGCCGCAACCCTCAGCTGATTCACCTGACCGCAGGACTGCTCCGTCTGACGTGGACCCGTCTCGGACTCCAGTCCATGAGCCTCCGGTCGCTGATCCTTCGCCCCACCAGACTCGGGTCGCTGATCCTTCGCCCCACGTGAGTCCGGTCCTAGAGTCTTCATCCCAAAAGACTTAGGTCACGGGGTCTTCATCCCAGAAGACGTCGGTCACGGGGTCTTCATCCTAGAAGATTCCGGTCCCACCGTCTTCTTCTCAAGAGACTCTGGTCCCGCCGTCTTCTTCCCACGAGACTCCAGTCCCGCCATGTTCTTCCCACGAGACTCCGGAGGCTAGTAGCCCAGAGGATGGTAGCGAGGACACCTTTTGAGATGATAGCTACAACGACGATGAGCTGGTTGAGAAGGGCAAGAATGTCTGTAAGTGTGGCTGTACAAAGCTCCCGCCCGTGCCGACGACCCCCAACCAGAGGTGGTTGATTGCACCTTAAGGGTTGAAGTAAGTGCATTTACTATTTTTTAACCTTTTTCCTTCATGTTCCTTCAAATTAATATCTAGTGCGCTGGCCTTGTCATACTCAGGGCTAGGTATACCCTCATGACCGTGGTGTCCGCAGGCCCAACCAGGACCTTGGCACGCTTTGCCGGCATCACTTCCCTGGGTGGGTCACGATGCCCGGTGAGGGTCAGGTTCCACAGATAGCACTGAGCTAGGAGCTGTACTTTGTTGCCCCGGCCCCTCCCGGGGAGATGGTCGCCGGTGTCGCATGCGAGACGGTTGCCGACATTGTGTTCCGTCGGTTTTACGTAATTTCTTCTTACAGAATTAACAATGAACACTGCCTAGCTCGTGATTGTACTAATCATTATTGTCTTCTTTGATTGCAGACCTTCTACATGGTTTCAGAGGGAGAACAGGAGGCCGCGGCTATGGTTGTCGAAGCCGAGTGCAAGCGCCTACTTCAGAACTTACGACACGAGGCTCGGGTGCAGGCCGTTCGAGACTACTAGGCCTCGCAGGGTATTAGGAGGGCGAAGAAGAAGTGTCGTAGCAAGTTTCTGAGTAGGGAGAAGTACTTGGCGATAATTATACCTATTCTTAAGGCCTTGAACTTAGTTTTCATGATTTGATCCGTAGCTATATGGAATTAGGAGGGCGAAAAAGAAGAAGAAGAAGAAGAAGAAGAAGAGGACGTTCTATTTCTTCTTCTTCTTCTAGTCTTCTTCTTCTTCTTCTTCTTCTCCTTCTTCTTCTTCTTCTTCTAGTTTTCTTCCTCTTCTTCTTCTAACTTTCTTGTTTCCCATTTTGCAGATTTAATTCACTATATGGAAGCTTGCATGGATGGAGTGCTTGTTTCTCTATTCTTCTTTTCGTTTGTATTGAAGAATAATGTGGAACTTGTTATATGGATGCATGGAACAATGTGTTGGATGAACATTGTGATATTAGTGTAAGATGTATGGATGAAACTGTGTTTCTTATGTATGTATATATGTTGTCATGGATGGAGCTATGTGTTGGATACATCATATGTCTGTTGTGCATGTGAAAAAAATATATATGTATACCGGTGTGTGAATTCCAGTGAAATTAAATGGATATAAATAAAAATAGGGGGTATATAGCCTCTTTGCCGTCCACTAGCGGACGACAAAGGGGACACATGGCAGCTACCAGTAGAAACTGGGAACACTGGCTGCCTATTTGGACAGTTTGCCGTCTGCTGGCGGACAGCAAAGACCTTTGAATCTTTGCCGTCTGCTAGCAGACGGCATAGCTGGCCACGTGGCAGCTTCCCAGTGCTGGCCTAACTAATCTCTTTGCCGTCCGTTAGCGGCAAAGAACTTCGACTCTGTGTCGTCCACTGGCAGACGGCAAAGAGCGCCGTTAACCCCCTAATGGCTCTGACGCCACCCCACTGCCGTCCATTGTCTTTGTCGTCTGCTGGCCTTAGATGGCTGATGACACAATCCTTTGCCGTCCATTTCTAGGAGCGGACGACAAAGAAGGCCTTTGCTGGCACCTGTTCAGATGGACAGTTTGCCATCTGTTGGCGGACGGCAAAGAAGTTTGCCTTCCGGGATCTATGCCTATGCTGTCTGCCATGGCGGACGACAAAGAAGCTTATTCCAGTAGTGAAATCTGGACTTAAGCCTGAAACTGAGTGCTTCTACTTCAAAGGGAATGATAACTCGAGGCGGAACTGCCCCAAATACTTGCCGGATAAGAAGGATGGCAAAGCGAACAAAGGTATATTTGATATACATGTTATTGATGTGTACTTTGCTAGTGTTCATAGTAGCCCATGGGTATTTGATAACGGCTCAGTTGCTAAGATTAATAACTCGAAACATGAGTTGCAAAATGAACAGAGACTAGTTAAGAGCGAGGTGACAATGTGTGTTGGAAGTGATTTCAAGGTTGATAAGATCACCATCGCATACTCCCTCTACCTTCGGGCTTAGTTGAACCTAGATAAATGTTATTTGGTGTTTGCGTTGAACATGGATATGGTTAGATCATGTTTATTGCAATACGATTATTATTTAAGTTAGAGAATAATTGTTATTCTGTTTACATGAATAAAACCTTCTATGGTCATACACCCAATGTAAATGCTTTATTGAATCTCGATTGTAATGATACACATATTCATAATATTGATGCCAAAAGATGCAAAGTTGATAATGACAGTGCAACATATTTGTGGCACTGCCGTTTAGGTCATATTTGTGTAAAGTGCATGAAGAAACTCCATGCTGATGGGCTTTTGGAATCACTTGATTATGAATCATTTGATACTTGCGAACCATGCCTCATGGGCAAGATTACTAAAACTCCGTTCTCCGGAACAATGGAGCGAGCCAATGACTTATTGGAAATGATACATATCGATCTATGTTGTCCGATGAGTGTTGAGGCATGCGGCGGGTATAGTTATTTTCTAACCTTCATAGATGATTTAAGAAGATATGGGGATATCTACTTAATGAAACACAAGTCTGAAACATTTGAAAAGTTAAAAGAATTTCAGAACGAAGTGGAGAATCATTGTAACAAGAAAATAAAGTTATTACAATCTGATCGTGGAGGCAAATATTTGAGTTACGTGTTTGGCAATCATTTAAAACAATGTGGAATTGTTTCACAACTCATGCCACCTGGAACACCATAGCGTAATGTTGTGTCTGAATGTCATAACCGCCGTTTATTAGATATGGTGCAATCTATGATGTCTCTTACCAATTTACCACTATCGTTTTGGGTTATGCATTAAATAGGGCACTGTCTAAATTCATTGAGACGACACCGTATGAACTGTGGTTTGGCAATAAGCCTAAGTTTTCGTTTCTTAAAAGTTTGGAGATGCGATGCTTATGTCAAAACGCTTTAGCCTGATAAGCTCAAACCCAAATAAGATAAGTGCGTCTTCATAGGATACCCTAAGGAAACAATTGGGTACACCTTCTACCACAGATCCGAAGGCAAGAACTTTGTTGCCAAGAATGGAACCTTTCTAGAGAAGGAGTTTTCTCTCGAAAGAAGTGAGTGGGAGGAAAGTAGAACTTGATGAGGTAATTGTACCTTCTCTCAATTTGGAAAGTAGCTCATAACAGAAATCCGTTCTCGTGATGCCTACACCAACTTAAGAGGAAGCTAATGATGATTATCATGAAACTTCAGATCAAGTTACGACCGAGCCTCATAGGTCAGCCAGAGCATGATCCGCACCAGAGTGGTATGGTTATTCTGGAAGTCATGTTACTAGACCATGGCGAACCTACAAACTATGAAGAAGATATGATGAGCCCAAATTCAGATAAATGGCTTGAGGCCATGAAATTTGAGATAGGATCCATGTATGAGAACAAAGTGTGGACTTTGGTGGACTTGCCCGATGATCGGCGAGCCATAGAGAATAAATGGATCTTCAAGAAGAAGACTGACGCTGATAGTAATGTTACTGTCTATAAAGCTCGACTTGTCGCAAAAGGTTTTCAACGAAGGAGTTGACTACGATGAGACTTTCTCACCCGTAGCGATGCTTAAAGTCCGTCCAAATCATGTTAGCAATTGCCACATTTCACGAAATCTGGCAAATGGATGTCAAAACTACATTCCTTAAATGGATATCTCTAAAAAGAGTTGTATATGATGCAACCAGAAGGTTTTGTGTATCCTAAAGGTGCTAACAAGATGTGCAAGCTCCAATGATCCATCTACGGACTGTTGCAAGTGAGGGAGTCCGGGATTAAGGGGTTCTCGGACAGCCGGACTATATACTTTGGCCGGACTGTTGGTGATGAGGACATGACTACCTTGGATATGACCAAAAATATTGCATATATGCATATTTGTCAGGTGATTTCTAGTGCAAACTATTCAATAATCTATTTATGTTATCCAGAACAAAAATACTTCACACACTTTTGTGTTTTGTCTAATTGCAGGTGTATGGGACATTTGTACAATCCACATATGAAGATAAGGAATAAAGAGATGTTTATTTGCTGTCCAAAAAGTTCTCTCACGTCACTTTTGGCCCAAGAGAAGATAGAGTCCAAGTCTCTCACGTTCTGGATTCAGATTCGGACTGCACAGACATACCTGACTCAAAACGCACACAAGTTTTTCATACGGACTCCGAATTGGGTGATTCTTTTTTTGTTGGAAACTAGATTTCGTGCACTTTCCAACCCAATTGGAATCACCTTCAAATTCGTCCGGAGCGTTGAGTTGTGGATGAAACAATCTGATGCTGCAGCAGAATCCGAGTCAAACTACAAGTCCAAAGGTGTTACATCACCTCCACTTGGGCCCATTGGCCTTGTACGACCTAGATTTAGTTTTAGGCTGCCTTGGGACGTCCTCCCACCTCCTTGGCCGCCACCCCTTGCTCCTATATAAGTAGATCCATCTAGTAGCTTTTCCTTGGGATTTGTTTAGTTAAAAGTTAGCCATTGCAACTTCGTGTGCTTCGTTTGTGTCCAACGACCAGACCAAGACCACTTTTCGGATCCCCACCATTATCAATACTTCATACATATTCGCGATATTCAGATTGCTTTTATCATATTCTTGCTTGTTCTTCGATTGCTTGCAGGAATAGACCTTCGTGGTCAGGTTGATCGTGCTCCGGCGTGGTCAATAACCTCTCGGAGTTGGTTTAGCGATTGCTAAGGCACAACGTCGTTGCACGTTTGTAGTCGGATCGTCAAAGTCGTCTCCACCAAATCGATAGTTATCATCTCATCGAAAGATCGGGACACCCCGCCTCTATCAAGTGGTATCAGTTTTCAGGTTGCTCGGTGAGAATTTCCAGTTTTCCTAGATTAGATTTATTTTCTTACCTATTGTCCAAGAAAAAGCCACAAAAAAAGAGTTAGATCTATTCATCCTTGGTCCAAGCCAGTCTGAGCCTTTGCAATTTTCTTTTCATTGCTTGCATAGTTGAATTATCGGTTGCATCGTCATGTCAGTTGCTGGTCTTAGTGTCTAGTTCCTTTAGAGTTTCGAGTTCTGTTCACATTAGTCACGCCGCCGCTGCATCATTATCTCTTCCGCTGTCCACCACCCATCCATCAATTTCCACCACGTGCTACCCACCATTCATTGTCATAATAATAGTTGAGATCGTTCACATCTTCGCTTGATCCAATCTGCGTCTTATCTAGTTTGTTTTGGAAAGAGGGAGAAAAAAGAGAGAAAAAAAATGAGAAAAAAAGTCAGAGAGAAAAAGGAGAAAAAAAATCAAAAAAGTCGGCACGAACTTTTTCAGAGGAAAGTTGGAGACAAAGTTGTTGTATATCCTGCTTGGCAGTTGTTTTTCATCATTATCTTCACTGCCGTTGTGATCTTCACTTATATCTTGCTGTCAAGAGCTACTTAGTATCCTTCATTGATGCTAGTTGTGCTACGCCGTGACCTCATTAGTGTTCTAGGCTCGCGTCTCTAGTCCGGTCTAGCCTAGGACCAGCACAGTACCGTCGTTGAGCGTTTATTCAACATTGCATCTTTGAATTGATTATTGCTAATCTTTTGCTACCATATATAGCCAACCCAACTCCACATATTTCTACACCGTGTATACGTACGCTCCCCTGGCAATCGCTTTACTCAATATTCGGAGTTACTTGACACTGCTGGTTGCCGATCACCGCCTGCTGCATGGTAAGAACTTGTAAGACATTGATATTTGCTTTACTGTGAGCGTTTTACCACCACATCCTAGTAGTTATAGGAACATTATTTTTCGGTTTTGTTTCTTGTTCTACTAATCATGACAGGATCCAGAGTCAATTCATGGGCTTTGTCGATCGCGGGAGACGTGCCACCACCTTTGCAAATACCACAACCGTCACGAGAGGTGCACAAACATCCAAATGCACATGATCAGGTTAATGTATCTATATCACCATTTAATGGCCGTTTTAAACCTGCTTTATATATTGAATGGGAGTTCGACATAAAAAATATATTTGCTTCCCATAATTTCGATGAACATAAAAAGGTTAAGGTTGCGGTTGGTTCTTTCACTGGTTATGCTTTGGTTTGGTGGAGTGAATATTGTCGGTTACACCCTGATTATATACCTACTACTTGGGATGATTTGAAACTTGCCATGCGACATACTTTCGTCCCTGCTTATTATACTCGTGACATGATTAAGAAGTTGCAACACTTAAAACAAGGTAGTGAAACTGTGATAAAATATTAGGATGATTTACAAACTACCTTGTTGCATTCCTCTTTAGAAGAAAGTGAATATGATTTTATGGATAGATTTTGGGGAGGATTAAACCGTGATATTCAAGAGATACTAATTCATGAAGAGTGTTATCCTATGGACCATTTGTTTCATCTTGCTTGCAAAGCTGAACAGGAAATAAAACGACGTGTTGGCCACGAGGAGAACAAGCGCACGGTGCACATTCCAAGAGTTGATATGATTGTTCCTTCAACTACTAGGCACACTATGACAACCACATCCGTTGTTGTCAGGACTACATCACCTCCACCATGTGACACATCGCCCTCGAGAGTGGCTACATCATTTGAGTTGATCATAAGAGGTAATGACAAAGGTACTGATCTTCCATCTCTACATGAGAATGATGAATGCCTTGTCAATTTGAATGCACCATCTGATGAGCTACCCACTACTTTGATCACACCACCTATTTTAGAGGACTACGTTGATAATTTGACTTTGCCATGTGATCAAACAACTGAAAGACCAACAATTTTGAGTGCACCCATTGAATTAACTATTGATGCAAAAGAACCAATGTTTAATCATTTTGATATGACCTCTAATCTTGGTGATGATTCTGTGTTGAATGACTTATTGCATATTTGCTTATTTAAGCATGTTGTAGCATGTAAATTTGATGCAAGTAATGTTTATTCACCAATGTTGGGATGGTTTAATGATGAACATTGTCAATCTTTTGAAATGAATAAGAGCTTCACTTATATGTGCAAACTAAGTTGCAATATTTTCATGCCTTCTACTTCTTGTGCTAATGTTTTGGCTTTAGATTTTATGAACTATGCAAGTTTCTCATCTATTCATGTGTCATATATGCAAAAATCGAGGGAAGTAAAAATGGATGACATATACATATACAACATGTACACCTTGTCTCTTTTGTTAGCCACATTTCAGATTAAGCAACGCCGAGGACGGCTTTATTTTCAAGAAGGGGAGGATGATGAGGACATGACTACCTTGGATATGACCAAAAATATTGCATATATGCATATTTGTCAGGTGATTTCTAGTGCAAACTATTCAATAATCTATTTATGTTATCCAGAACAAAAATACTTCACACACTTTTGTGTTTTGTCTAATTGCAGGTGTATGGGACATTTGTACAATCCACATGTGAAGATAAGGAAGAAAGAGATGTTTATTTGCTGTCCAAAAAGTTCTCTCACGTCACTTTTGACCCAAGAGAAGATAGAGTCCAAGTCTCTCACGTTCTGGATTCAGATTCGGACTGCACAGACATACCTGACTCAAAACGCACACAAGTTTTTCATACGGACTCCGAATTGGGTGATTCTTTTTTTGTTGGAAACTAGATTTCGTGCACTTTCCAACCCAATTGGAATCACCTTCAAATTCGTCCGGAGCGTTGAGTTGTGGACGAAACAATCTGATGCTGCAGCAGAATCCGAGTCAAACTACAAGTCCAAAGGTGTTACATCACCTCCACTTGGGCCCATTGGCCTTGTACGACCTAGATTTAGTTTTAGGCTGCCTTGGGACGTCCTCCCACCTCCTTGGCCGCCACCCCTTGCTCCTATATAAGTAGATCCATCTAGTAGCTTTTCCTTGGGATTTGTTTAGTTAAAAGTTAGCCATTGCAATTTCGTGTGCTTCGTTTGTGTCCAACGACCAGACCAAGACCACTTTTCGGATCCCCACCATTATCAATCTTCATACATATTCGCGATATTCAGATTGCTTTTATCATATTCTTGCTTGTTCTTCGATTGCTTGCAGGAATAGACCTTCGTGGTCAGGTTGATCGTGCTCCGGCGTGGTCAATAACCTCTCGGAGTTGGTTTAGCGATTGCTAAGGCACAACGTCGTTGCACGTTTGTAGTCGGATCGTCAAAGTCGTTTCCACCAAATCGATAGTTATCATCTCATCGAAAGATCGGGACACCCCGCCTCTATCAGTTGGACTATGAAGATACAAGATTGAAGACTTCGTCCCATCTCTGGATGGGACTCTCGTTTGCGTGGAAGGAAAGCTTGCCAATTCGGATATGTAGATCTCCTTCTTTGTAACCAACTCTGTGTAACCCTAGCCCCCTCCGGTGTCTATATAAACTGGAGGGTTTAGTCCGTAGGGCAACAACAATCATAATCATAGGCTAGCTTCTAGGGTTTAGCCTCTACGATATCGTGGTAGATCAACTCTTGTAATACTCATATCATCAAGATCAATCAAGCAGGAAGTAGGGTATTACCTCCATCGAGAGGGCCCAAACCTGGGTAAACATCGTGTCCCCCGCCTCCTGTTACCATTAGCCTTAGACGCATAGTTCGGGACCCCCTACCCGAGATCCACCGGTTTTGACACCGATATTGGCGCTTTCATTGAGAGTTCCACTATGTCGTCACAATAAGGCTTGATGGCTCCTTCAATCATCTCCAACGACGTGGTCCGGGGGGAGGTTTTCCTCCCTGGACAGATCTTCATATTCGGCGGCTTCATACTGCGGGCCAATTCGCTTGGCCATCTGGAGCAGATCGATAGCTACGCCCCTGGCCACCAGGTCAGGTATGGAAACTTGAACTATACCGCCGACATCCGCGGAGACTTGATCTTCGACGGATTCGAGCCCGTGTCAGGTGCGCCGAATAGTCACGACGAGCATGACCTAGATCTGCCATCAGACAGTGTTCGGGAGATCGCGCCTGCGGTGTTCCTGGGAATCAATCCGGATCAGATCGTGCCATCCGAGGACGGGTGGATGGACCCCGCCACAAAGGCCGCACACTCATCGGCCTTGGAGCCGAACACTGACCCCACCTCCATTGAGGCCGGAACCATCGGACCCTCGGGCTCGTCTCCGGCTATAGGATCGGAACCGCGTATGTTCGTGCCTATCAAATCTGATTGGGCACGGTCATGGAGTTCACCTCCGTGCATATCTTTCAGCACTCGCCATTGGGTGATTTTTCTAAATTCATTAAGGTCTCTCCCCTTGTCAGGAGACTCCTGGCCAAACTATGTTCGGCTCGAGTGGGAAGCGGACGACGAAGAAATTCCTTCCCCACCCACCACCCACTTAATAGTCATTGTCGATGACTTAACCGACGTGCTTGACTTCAACTCCGAAGACATCGACGGTATGGACGACGATGCAGGAGAAGAACAGGAACCACCGCCTATAGGGCGCTGGACAACCACCTCATCATATGATCTATATATATGGTGGACACCCCCAAAGAAAGCAATGGCGATGAGGCGACGGAAGATAATCCCTTGGAGAAGCAACCTAGGCACTGGTGTCATAGGCGCCGCTCCAAGCCCCGCCATAGCAAAAGTAGTGATACCGACACAAGAGATGATAACAATCCGGATGGTGCCGAAGACGAAAACAATCCTGCCACTACAAAAAGCCTGAAGAAAAAGCAGCAACAGCTTCAAGCTAATCAAGATCTGCTAACTAATAGATGGACCGAGGTCTTGGCTGCCGAGGAATACGGACTCGAACGCCCTACAAAAAGTTACCCAAAGCGCAGGTTGCTACATCAACTCGAGGAGGAGGCATTAAAGCCCACACTACCAGCGCATGATGCGGCTGACCGGCCACCCCGTGGCCGAGATAAAGCGACGTACCAGCCCGAAGCCCAGACCGCACCCCGTCGCCAATCAAACAATAATACTAAGGCCCGGGGCTACACGAAGGACCTGCAAGACATATTGGAAAACAAAGCGGGACAGTCAAGATCGATCTACGGATGACGGGGGCGCGCCACAACGCGTGACGATGACCGTCAGGCCGGATACAATAAACAAAAGTCCGGCCGGGCCGACTACAACAAACCAGACTCATTTGAACTACGTCGGGACGTAGCCCGGCATAGAGGCGCCGTACACCCCCTATGCTTCACTGATGAAGTAATGGATCATGAATTCCCAGAAGAGTTTAAACCCGTGAACATTGAATCATATGATGGCACAACAGACCCCGCGGTATGGATTGAAGATTTTCTCCTACACATTCACATGGCCCGCGGCGATGACTTACATGCCATAAAGTACCTACCACTTAAGCTCAAAGGACCGGCTCGGCATTGGCTGAATAGCCTGCCAGCAAGCTCTATTGCCACTTGGGAGCAACTGGAAGAGGCATTCCTTGATAACTTCTAGGGCACTTACGTGCGACCACCGGATGCTGATGACTTAAGTCACATAACCCAACAGCCCAGAGAGTCAGCTAGAAAATTCTGGACTCGGTTCCTAACTAAAAAGAACCAAATTGTCGACTGTCCGGATGCCGAAGCCTTAGTAGCCTTCAAGCATAACATTTGTGACGAATGGCTCACCCGACACCTCGGCCAAGAGAAGCCAAAATCCATGGCAGCCCTCACGACACTCATAAACCGCTTTTGCGTGGGCGAGGACAGCTGGCTGGCTCGTAGCAACATCACACCAAAAAACTCCGGCGATTCAGACGCCAGAGATAGCAACGGCAAGCCACGATGCAATAGACACAAGCATCGCAATAATGGCGACAACGCCGATGACACGATAGTCAATGCCGGATTCAGAGGCTCTAAATCCGGACAGCGGAAAAAGCCATTCAAAAGAAACAATTCGGGCTCGTCCAGTTTTGACCGCATACTTGATCGCTCATGTCAAATTCACGGCACCCCCGATAAACCAGCCAACCACACCAACAGAGAATGTTGGGTGTTCAAACAGGTCGGCAAGCTGAATGCCGAAAACTAGGAAAAGGGGCTGCATCGCGATGACGATGAGGAGCCCCGGCCGCCGAACACAGGAGGACAGAAGAAATTCCCTCCCCGGGTGAAAACGATGAATATGATATACGCAACCCATATTCCCAAGCAGGAACGGAAATGCGCACTAAGGGACGTTGAGGGAGTCCCGGACTAGGGGGTGTCCGGATAGCTGAACTATCATCTTCGGCCGGACTCCTGGATTATGAAGATACAAGATTGAAGACTTTGTCCCGTGTCCGGATGGGACTTTCCTTGGCGTGGAAGGCAAGCTTGGCGATACGGATATGTAGATCTCCTACCATTGTAACCGACTCCGTGTAACCCTAACCCTCTTCGGTGCCTATATAAGCCGGAGGGTTTTAGTCCGTAGGACGAACAACAATCATACCATAGGCTAGCTTCTAGTGTTTAGCCTCTCTAATCTCGTGGTAGATCTACTCTTGTACTACCCATATCATCAATATCAATCAAGCAGGAGTAGGGTTTTACCTCCATCGAGAGGGCCCGAACCTGGGTAAGAACATCGTGTCCCCTGTCTCCAGTTACCATCCGCCTAGACGCACAGTTCGGGACCCCCTACCCGAGATCCGCCAGTTTTGACACCGACATTGGTGCTTTCATTGAGAGTTCCTCTGTGCCGTCGCCATCAGGAAGGATGCCCCGTCCCGTCTTTAAAGACGGCACTGTGGCTAAAGGAGCTTTGGCTATCGGCCAAAGTCTCCAGAGAGGCCGTTTCCTTATGACCGCCTGTTCGACCGCCGCGCCGACGATGACTTCTCAGGTCATCGAAAGCAATCTCAACGTCAACTCGGAACTCGCCGAGCAGTTAGATCCGATTGAGGTCTCTTCCTTAAATGAGCTCTTGGATCGCATCGCCGCCCTGGGAGTCACTACAGACTACGGTCAGATTGGGCTCAAACCCGATCTGAGAGAGATTAACTCTCCCTAGGTTACCCACCACGTTGCTGTGGTAGAGGATCCTTCTTCTATCTTAAGGACTAGTTACGTCCGGATTCCTGATCCCTCCATGCCGGATTCCCGCGGAGGGGAGGACGTCACTTGAGCCCTGAACCTAAAGTCAGGCAGTGGGCTAGATTCATTGGACAACATCCAAGAACCCAAGCTTCCAAGTTTGGAAACTTCTTGGCCCCTAAGTTTTAGATTGGACGGGGTTCCAAATTTAATTACACCCGCCCACCCAAACACAAGCGATCTATCCCAAATCCGGCAAGAGCCCACAGAAACAGTACACCATTACTGGGCCAGATTCCTCCTGGTCATAAATAGGATAAAGGATTGCCGTGAGGAGGACGCAATTTCATTCTTCTGCAATAATTGCACGGACAAGGGAATCCTCAACGCCGTAAGTCGTCGTGAAATTACACGCTTCGCTGACTTGGCGTCCATAGTACGAAAGTACTGTGCGATGGAAAGAGCCTGGAAAACAGAAATCAATTTTTGGGACAGTCCGGCCCTGAATACAGCCCCAGTCCGAAATAAAAGGATGCATCATCGCCAGGCACCCGGGTTAATAATAGAGGCGGGGGTGTCCCGATCTTTCGATGAGATGATAACTATCGATTTGGTGAAGATGACTTTGACGATCCGACTACAAACGTGCACGACGTTGCGCCTTAGCAATCGCTAAACCAACTCTGAGAGGTTATTGACCACGCCGGAGCACAATCAACCTGACCACGAAGGTCTATTCCTGCAAGCAATCAAAGAACAAGCAAGAATATGATAAAAGCAATCTGAATATTGCGAGTATATATGAAGTATTGATAAAGGTGGGGATCCGTAAGCGGTCTTGGTCTGGTCGTTGGACACAAACGAAGTACACGAAGTTGCAATGGCTAACTTTTAACTAAAAACATATCCCCCAGGAAAAGCTACTAGATGGATCTACTTATATAGGAGCAAGGGGTGGCGGCCAAGGAGGTGGGAGGACGTCCCAAGGCAGCCTAAAACTAAATCTAGGTCGTACAAGGCCAATGGGCCCAAGTGGAGGTGATGTAACACCTTTGGACTTGTAGTTTGACTCGGATTCTGCTGCAGCATCAGATTGTTTCGTCCACAACTCAACGCTCCGGACGAATTTGAAGGTGATTCCAATTGGGTTGGAAAGTGCACGAAATCTAGTTTCCAACAAAAAAAGAATCACCCAATTCGGAGTCCGTATGAAAAACTTGTGTCCGTTTTGAGTCAGGTACGTCTGTGCAGTCCGAATCTGAATCCAGAACGTGAGAGACTTGGACTCTATCTTCTCTTGGGCCAAAAGTGACGTGAGAGAACTTTTTGGACAGCAAATAAACATCTCTTTCTTCCTTATCTTCATATGTGGATTGTACAAATGTCCCATACACCTGTAATTAGACAAAACACAAAAGTGTGTGAAGTATTTTTGTTCTGGATAACATAAATAGATTATTGAATAGTTTGCACTAGAAATCACCTGACAAATATGCATATATGCAATATTTTTGGTCATATCCAAGGTAGTCATGTCCTCATCATCCTCCCCTTCTTGAAAATAAAGCCGTCCTCGGCGTTGCTTAATCTGAAATGTGGCTAACAAAAGAGACAAGGTGTACATGTTGTATATGTATATGTCATCCATTTTTACTTCCCTTGATTTTTGCATATATGACACATGAATAGATGAGTAACTTGCATAGTTCATAAAATCTAAAGCCAAAAAATTAGCACAAGAAGTAGAAGGCATGAAAATATTGCAACTCAGTTTGCACATATAAGTGAAGCTCTTATTCATTTCAAAAGATTGACAATGTTCATCATTAAACCATCCCAACATTGGTGAATAAACCTTACTTGCATCAAATTTACATGCTATAACATGCTTAAATAAGCAAACATGCAATAAGTCATTCAACACAGAATCATCACCAAGATTAGAGGTCATATCAAAATGATTAAACATTGGTTCTTTTGCATCAATAGTTAATTCAATGGGTGCACTCAAAATTGTTGGTATTTCAGTTGTTTGATCACATGGCAAAGTCAAATTATCAACGTAGTCCTCTAAAATAGGTGGTGTGATCAAAGTAGTGGGTAGCTCATCAGATGGTGCATTCAAATTGACAAGGCATTCATCATTCTCATGTAGAGATGGAAGATCAGTACCTTTGTCATTACCTCTTATGATCAACTCAGATGATGTAGCCACTCTCGGGGGCGATGTGTCACATGATGGAGGTGATGTAGTCCTGACAACAACGGATGTGGTTGTCATAGTATGCCTAGTAGTTGAAGGAACAATCATATCAACTCTTGGAATGTGCACCGTGCGCTTGTTCTCCTCGTGGCCAACACGTCGTTTTATTTCCTGTTCAGCTTTGCAAGCAAGATGAAACAAATGGTCCATAGGATAACACTCTTCATGAATTAGTATCTCTTGAATATCACGGTTTAATCCTCCCCAAAATCTATCCATAAAATTATCTTCACTTTCTTCTAAAGAGGAATGCAACAAGGTAGTTTGTAAATCATCATAATATTTTGTTACAGTTTCACTACCTTGTTTTAAGTGTTGCAACTTCTTAATCATGTCACGAGTATAATAAGCAGGGACGAAAGTATGTCGCATGGCAAGTTTCAAATCATCCCAAGTAGTAGGTATATAATCAGGGTGTAACCGACAATATTCACTCCACCAAACCAAAGCATAACCAGTGAAAGAACCAACCGCAACCTTAACCTTTTTATGTTCATCGAAATTATGGGAAGCAAATATATTTTTTATGTCGAACTCCCATTCAATATATAAAGCAGGTTTAAAACGGCCATTAAATGGTGGTATAGATACATTAACCTGATCATGTGCATTTGGATGTTTGTGCACCTCTCGTGACGGTTGTGGTATTTGCAAAGGTGGTGGCACGTCTCCCGCGATCGACAAAGCCCATGAATTGACTCTGGATCCTGTCATGATTAGTAGAACAAGAAACAAAACCCAAAAATAATGTTCCTATAACTACTAGGATGTGGTGGTAAAACGCTCACAGTAAAGCAAATATCAATGTCTTACAAGTTCTTACCATGCAGCAGGCGGTGATCGGCAACCAGCGGTGTCAAGTAACTCCGAATATTGAGTAAAGCGATTGCCAGGGGAGCGTACGTATACACGGTGTAGAAATATGTGGAGCTGGGTTGGCTATATATGGTAGCAAAAGATTAGCAATAATCAATCCAAAGATGCAATGTTGAATAAACGCTCAACGACGGTACTGTGCTGGTCCTAGGCTAGACCGGACTAGAGACGCGAGCCTAGAACACTAATGAGGTCACGGCGTAGCACAACTAGCATCAATGAAGGATACTAAGTAGCTCTTGACAGCAAGATATAAGTGAAGATCACAACGGTAGTGAAGATAATGATGAAAAACAACTACCAAGCAGGATATACAACAACTTTGTCTCCAACTTTCCTCTGAAAAAGTTTGTGCCGATTTTTTTGATTTTTTTTCTCCTTTTTTTCTCTGACTTTTTTCTCTTTTTTTTCTCGTTTTTTTCTCTCTTTTCTTCTCCCTCTTTCCAAAACAAACTAGATAAGACGCAGATTGGATCAAGCGGAGATGTGAACGATCTCAACTATTATTATGACAATGAATGGTGGGTAGCACGTGGTGGAAATTGATGGATGGGTGGTGGACAGCGGAAGGGATAATGATGCAGCGGCGGCGTGACTAATGTGAACAGAACTCGAAACTCTAAAGGAACTAGACAATAAGACCAGCAACTGACACGACGATGCAACCGATAATTCAACTATGCAAGCAATGAATAGAAAATTGCAAAGGCTCAGACTGGCTTGGATAAAGGATGAACAGATCTAACTTTTTTTTGTGGCTTTATCATGGACTATAGGTATGAATGACAGATGCGATCTAAACTATGAAAAACTGTAAAATCTCACCGAGCAACCTGAAAACTGATACCACTTGATAGAGGCGGGGGTGTCCCGATCTTTCGATGAGATGATAACTATCGATTTGGTGAAGATGACTTTGACGATCCGACTACAAACGTGCACGACGTTGCGCCTTAGCAATCGCTAAACCAACTCTGAGAGGTTATTGACCACGCCGGAGCACAATCAACCTGACCACGAAGGTCTATTCCTGCAAGCAATCAAAGAACAAGCAAGAATATGATAAAAGCAATCTGAATATTGCGAGTATATATGAAGTATTGATAAAGGTGGGGATCCGTAAGCGGTCTTGGTCTGGTCGTTGGACACAAACGAAGTACACGAAGTTGCAATGGCTAACTTTTAACTAAAAACATATCCCCCAGGAAAAGCTACTAGATGGATCTACTTATATAGGAGCAAGGGGTGGCGGCCAAGGAGGTGGGAGGACGTCCCAAGGCAGCCTAAAACTAAATCTAGGTCGTACAAGGCCAATGGGCCCAAGTGGAGGTGATGTAACACCTTTGGACTTGTAGTTTGACTCGGATTCTGCTGCAGCATCAGATTGTTTCGTCCACAACTCAACGCTCCGGACGAATTTGAAAGTGATTCCAATTGGGTTGGAAAGTGCACGAAATCTAGTTTCCAACAAAAAAAGAATCACCCAATTCGGAGTCCGTATGAAAAACTTGTGTGCGTTTTGAGTCAGGTACGTCTGTGCAGTCCGAATCTGAATCCAGAACGTGAGAGACTTGGACTCTATCTTCTCTTGGGCCAAAAGTGACGTGAGAGAACTTTTTGGACAGCAAATAAACATCTCTTTCTTCCTTATCTTCATATGTGGATTGTACAAATGTCCCATACACCTGCAATTAGACAAAACACAAAAGTGTGTGAAGTATTTTTGTTCTGGATAACATAAATAGATTATTGAATAGTTTGCACTAGAAATCACCTGACAAATATGCATATATGCAATATTTTTGGTCATATCCAAGGTAGTCATGTCCTCATCATCCTCCCCTTCTTGAAAATAAAGCCGTCCTCGGCGTTGCTTAATCTGAAATGTGGCTAACAAAAGAGACAAGGTGTACATGTTGTATATGTATATGTCATCCATTTTTACTTCCCTTGATTTTTGCATATATGACACATGAATAGATGAGTAACTTGCATAGTTCATAAAATCTAAAGCCAAAAAATTAGCACAAGAAGTAGAAGGCATGAAAATATTGCAACTCAGTTTGCACATATAAGTGAAGCTCTTATTCATTTCAAAAGATTGACAATGTTCATCATTAAACCATCCCAACATTGGTGAATAAACCTTACTTGCATCAAATTTACATGCTATAACATGCTTAAATAAGCAAACATGCAATAAGTCATTCAACACAGAATCATCACCAAGATTAGAGGTCATATCAAAATGATTAAACATTGGTTCTTTTGCATCAATAGTTAATTCAATGGGTGCACTCAAAATTGTTGGTATTTCAGTTGTTTGATCACATGGCAAAGTCAAATTATCAACGTAGTCCTCTAAAATAGGTGGTGTGATCAAAGTAGTGGGTAGCTCATCAGATGGTGCATTCAAATTGACAAGGCATTCATCATTCTCATGTAGAGATGGAAGATCAGTACCTTTGTCATTACCTCTTATGATCAACTCAGATGATGTAGCCACTCTCGGGGGCGATGTGTCACATGATGGAGGTGATGTAGTCCTGACAACAACGGATGTGGTTGTCATAGTATGCCTAGTAGTTGAAGGAACAATCATATCAACTCTTGGAATGTGCACCGTGCGCTTGTTCTCCTCGTGGCCAACACGTCGTTTTATTTCCTGTTCAGCTTTGCAAGCAAGATGAAACAAATGGTCCATAGGATAACACTCTTCATGAATTAGTATCTCTTGAATATCACGGTTTAATCCTCCCCAAAATCTATCCATAAAATTATCTTCACTTTCTTCTAAAGAGGAATGCAACAAGGTAGTTTGTAAATCATCATAATATTTTGTTACAGTTTCACTACCTTGTTTTAAGTGTTGCAACTTCTTAATCATGTCACGAGTATAATAAGCAGGGACGAAAGTATGTCGCATGGCAAGTTTCAAATCATCCCAAGTAGTAGGTATATAATCAGGGTGTAACCGACAATATTCACTCCACCAAACCAAAGCATAACCAGTGAAAGAACCAACCGCAACCTTAACCTTTTTATGTTCATCGAAATTATGGGAAGCAAATATATTTTTTATGTCGAACTCCCATTCAATATATAAAGCAGGTTTAAAACGGCCATTAAATGGTGGTATAGATACATTAACCTGATCATGTGCATTTGGATGTTTGTGCACCTCTCGTGACGGTTGTGGTATTTGCAAAGGTGGTGGCACGTCTCCCGCGATCGACAAAGCCCATGAATTGACTCTGGATCCTGTCATGATTAGTAGAACAAGAAACAAAACCCAAAAATAATGTTCCTATAACTACTAGGATGTGGTGGTAAAACGCTCACAGTAAAGCAAATATCAATGTCTTACAAGTTCTTACCATGCAGCAGGCGGTGATCGGCAACCAGCGGTGTCAAGTAACTCCGAATATTGAGTAAAGCGATTGCCAGGGGAGCGTACGTATACACGGTGTAGAAATATGTGGAGCTGGGTTGGCTATATATGGTAGCAAAAGATTAGCAATAATCAATCCAAAGATGCAATGTTGAATAAACGCTCAACGACGGTACTGTGCTGGTCCTAGGCTAGACCGGACTAGAGACGCGAGCCTAGAACACTAATGAGGTCACGGCGTAGCACAACTAGCATCAATGAAGGATACTAAGTAGCTCTTGACAGCAAGATATAAGTGAAGATCACAACGGTAGTGAAGATAATGATGAAAAACAACTACCAAGCAGGATATACAACAACTTTGTCTCCAACTTTCCTCTGAAAAAGTTTGTGCCGATTTTTTTGATTTTTTTTCTCCTTTTTTTCTCTGACTTTTTTCTCTTTTTTTTCTCGTTTTTTTCTCTCTTTTCTTCTCCCTCTTTCCAAAACAAACTAGATAAGACGCAGATTGGATCAAGCGGAGATGTGAACGATCTCAACTATTATTATGACAATGAATGGTGGGTAGCACGTGGTGGAAATTGATGGATGGGTGGTGGACAGCGGAAGGGATAATGATGCAGCGGCGGCGTGACTAATGTGAACAGAACTCGAAACTCTAAAGGAACTAGACAATAAGACCAGCAACTGACACGACGATGCAACCGATAATTCAACTATGCAAGCAATGAATAGAAAATTGCAAAGGCTCAGACTGGCTTGGATAAAGGATGAACAGATCTAACTTTTTTTTGTGGCTTTATCATGGACTATAGGTATGAATGACAGATGCGATCTAAACTATGAAAAACTGTAAAATCTCACCGAGCAACCTGAAAACTGATACCACTTGATAGAGGCGGGGGTGTCCCGATCTTTCGATGAGATGATAACTATCGATTTGGTGAAGATGACTTTGACGATCCGACTACAAACGTGCACGACGTTGCGCCTTAGCAATCGCTAAACCAACTCTGAGAGGTTATTGACCACGCCGGAGCACAATCAACCTGACCACGAAGGTCTATTCCTGCAAGCAATCAAAGAACAAGCAAGAATATGATAAAAGCAATCTGAATATTGCGAGTATATATGAAGTATTGATAAAGGTGGGGATCCGTAAGCGGTCTTGGTCTGGTCGTTGGACACAAACGAAGTACACGAAGTTGCAATGGCTAACTTTTAACTAAAAACATATCCCCCAGGAAAAGCTACTAGATGGATCTACTTATATAGGAGCAAGGGGTGGCGGCCAAGGAGGTGGGAGGACGTCCCAAGGCAGCCTAAAACTAAATCTAGGTCGTACAAGGCCAATGGGCCCAAGTGGAGGTGATGTAACACCTTTGGACTTGTAGTTTGACTCGGATTCTGCTGCAGCATCAGATTGTTTCGTCCACAACTCAACGCTCCGGACGAATTTGAAGGTGATTCCAATTGGGTTGGAAAGTGCACGAAATCTAGTTTCCAACAAAAAAAGAATCACCCAATTCGGAGTCCGTATGAAAAACTTGTGTCCGTTTTGAGTCAGGTACGTCTGTGCAGTCCGAATCTGAATCCAGAACGTGAGAGACTTGGACTCTATCTTCTCTTGGGCCAAAAGTGACGTGAGAGAACTTTTTGGACAGCAAATAAACATCTCTTTCTTCCTTATCTTCATATGTGGATTGTACAAATGTCCCATACACCTGTAATTAGACAAAACACAAAAGTGTGTGAAGTATTTTTGTTCTGGATAACATAAATAGATTATTGAATAGTTTGCACTAGAAATCACCTGACAAATATGCATATATGCAATATTTTTGGTCATATCCAAGGTAGTCATGTCCTCATCAGTTAAATACCAAAAAGCAAAAACCTTCTATAGGGCACGGAACCGTACTGGAGGGATGGCTCAACGGACCCTGCAAAATTCATAGTACAGAGGGCGCCACTCCAACTCATAGCCTTAGAGCATGTTGGATACTACGGCAGGTGGCCAAAAGTGGCGAAGAGCTTCTAACTCCAGAGCACCAGTCCAAGGATACCAGTACGGTATTAACAGTGTTTGAGACTTTCACATCAAATAATATGCGGAAACGAACACTCCGCATCCTTGGCGAAGTCTACCAAGTAGCAACAATAAACCCATGGAGTGACACGGCTATTACCTTTAATGCTAGTGATGAACCTAAATTCCGAACAGCCCGAGCACCAGCCGCATTGGTCCTCAGTCCAATAGTGGACGGCTTTCGCCTTACCAAGGTACTCATGGACGGTGGCAGCGGACTGAACCTCATTTACGAGGAAACCCTCCAAAAAATGGAAATAGACTGGAGCCGCATTGAGCGAAGCAGCACAACCTTTAGAGGAATAATCCCTAGTCGGGAAGCATGCTGTACAGGAAAAATCACACTGGATGTGGTGTTCGGCACGCCGGATAATTACAGGTCCGAGGAGGTCACGTTCCAAGTGGCCCCGTTCTGATGAGGACATCAATACCATTGTTACACGCACAGCCCCTACTGCTACATATACGGACCAATTACTAGAGCTCGCGCACGCCAATTAAATTATCAAGTACTTTCATTTCTTGGTAATGATTCTAATGTTCATGAGAATATGATGCTGCCTAAATTGGATACATTTGTTTTGCTTACAAATGAAGGACCTAGCTTGGAGAAGGATGAACATTGGAGCAAGAGCAAGCATGGAGATGATGCCATGCGCAAGGAGAACCAGAACGGAGTTACAAGTGATGATTTAAGGACTTTGAAGCCACCATAAGATTGCATGAAGCCTTGGACGAAATATACAAGATGCCACTTCATAAATTTCGTCCGGAGGCTATTATAGGAGCTGCGTCACCTTTTTATTGGGCCAGGCCCATGTAATTTCGAAATACATAAGTATAGGCTATTTTTAGAGTCCGTATGTGTCGGGAAACAATAGATAGGGTTGATTTCGGACCCCTCCACCAAGGGCCACGAAATTCCCCCCCTCTTCCTCCATATATACAGCCCTTAGGGCGCCGTTTAGACTTTGGGTTTTGTTTAGATTAAAAGTTCGCCATAGCTGCAACTTCGCGTACTTCGTTTGTGTTCAACGACCAGACAAAGGCGTCACAGAACCCCACCTTGATCAATAAAGCTTTCATCTTATATTCGCAATATCCAGATTGCAATCTCAGTTTCTTGCTTGTTCTTCGTTTGCTCGCAGGAAACAGACCCTCGTGGTCAGGTTGATCGTGCTCCGGTGTGGTCAATAACCTCTTGGAGTTGGTTTAGCGATTGCTAAGGCGCGACGTCCTCGCACGCTCGTAGTCGGATCGTCAAAGTCGACTTCCACCAAAGCGAAATCCACCATCTCATCGAAAGACGGGACACCTCCGCCTCTATCACGTTCAGCAGCGGATATCACGCTCTATTAGGGTGAGAGGCATTCACAATTTTTCAAGCTATACCCCATTACGGGTACATGAAGCTCAAAATACCCGGGCCCAACGGAATCATCACTCTTGCTAGTGACCCGGACATAGCACTCCGCGCCGAAAACAAGACAGTCACACTGGCCCTGGAGGCACTATCCAAAGCCCTAGCGGCCGAGGAACTCACTACGCTGCGCTCCACGGTAAATAGGGACGATGTGATACTCGATAAGAGATCCAAGTCCACTTCCTTTAAACCAGCGGACGAAATAGTCAAATTCCAAGTCCATCCAACGGACCCTACAAAAACGGTCTCCATTGGGGCACAATTAAACCCTGATGTAGACGCCGCACTACGAGAATTCCTACGCGAAAATTGGGACATCTTTGGCTCGCACCCTTCAGACATGCCAGGAATCCCACGCCGGCTGGCCGAGCACAGCCTAAACATCATAAAAGGATTCAAGCCAGTCAAACAGGCTCTTCGGCGTTTCTCCGAACCCAAGAGACAAGCCATGGGAGAGGAGCTAGCCAAATTATTGGAGGCCGAATTCATCAGAGATATTAAACATCCGGACCGGCTAGCAAACCTGGTGATGGTACCAAAGAAGGACAAATCCTGGTGCCTATGCGTCGATTTTAAAGACCTCAACAAGGCTTGCCCAAAGGATCCCTTCCCCCTCCCCCGCATCGATCAAATTATCGACGCTACCGCAGGACACGATTCATTGTGTTTCCTCGACGCATACTCCGGCTACCACCAAATTAAGATGGCAGAGCCCGACCAGGCCGCAACGACATTCATCACCCCATACGGCCCATTTTGCTTCAACACAATGGCCTTTGGGCTCAAAAACGCCGGCGCAACATATCAGCGCATGATTCAGACATGTCTGGCAAACCAGATCGGCAAAATAGTGGAGGCATACGTAGACGATGTGGTCGTCAAAACCAAGCACGTCGAAACTGTAGTAGACGAGTTGAGGCTCACGTTCGATAATCTCCGAACATATGACATTAAGGTTAACCCAGAAAATGTGTTTTCGGCGTACCAGCCAGAAAGCTCTTGGGCTTCATTGTATCCGGTAGAGGAATTGAAGCAAACCCGGCGAAGATCCAAGCTCTGTCACAATTGGATATCCCAAAGGACCTCAAACAAATACAAAAATTGACGGGATGCGTGGAGGCTTTAAGCCACTTTATCTCCCGTTTAGGAGAAAAGGCATTACCCCTTTATCGACTCCTCCGACGCATCGAACACTTCGAGAGGATGGATGCCGCCATGGCCGGACTCGAAGAAATAAAAGCCATATTGGCAACAAACCTGGTCCTAGCCGCGCCCAACATAGGCGAACCAATGCCATTATATATCGCGGCAACTCATCAAGTGGTGAGCGCGGTGCTCGTTGTCGAACGAGAAACGGACGAACACAAGTTCCCCCCTTCAAAAACCAGTTCACTACGTGTCCACTGTCCTGACTCCATGCAAGTCACAGTACCTGCATTATCAGAAGATAGCATACGTGGTGTTCATGGCATCTCGGAAGCTGTGACACTACTTTCAAGAGTGTTCGATAACAGTAGCCTCCGAAGTACCTCTTAATGACATTATAAACAACTGCGACGCGACGGGCCGGATTGCCAAATGGGCCATTGAGCTCCTCCCATTCGACATAACCTATAAGCCACGGCGAGCTATTAAGTCGCAAGTTTTGGCCGACTTCATCGCCGAATGGACTGAAGCCGAACTCCCTAAAGAGTACGGCGCATATTCCAACTGGATCATGCACTTCGACGGCTCCAAAATGTTGGCTAGTCTGGGGGCTGGCGTCGTCCTGACGTCCCCAACTGGAGATACGGTTCAATACGTACTCCAGATAATGTATACGGACTCCAACAATGCAGCCGAATACGAGGCCCTTCTACATGGCCTCCGGATGGTAGTCTCCATGGGCATTCAACGCCTCGAGGTGTGCGGGGATTCGAACCTCGCGATATCCCAAATAAATGGAGACTTCGATGCCAAGGATCCGAAAATGGCAGCTTATCGTAACGCCGTCCTAAAATGTCAGCTCGGTTTGAGGGGCTCAAATTTCACCATATAGCCCGGGATAACAACCAGGCAGCAGACGCATTGGCACACATTGCTGCAAAGCACGATGCCGTCCCTCCCAACCATCCGTACCCAACCATCCGTACTATGGGAGGGGGAATCCGAAAATAATAACCCGGACCCAACCGCACTGCCCGACACCGAACATTCTGACACAATTGGCGGTTCTGCCAACGAAGTTACATCCTCAGCCCACGTAATAATGGCAGTCATTGCCCCGTGGACGGAACCATTCCTAGCCTACCTAACCAGGCAGGAACTTCCCGAGGACCAAAACGAGGCCCGCTGCATAGTGTAGCGATCTAAAGCCTATAAGGTCCATGAGGGAGAGCTTTACAAGAAAAGCACAACCGGAGTCCTTCAAAGGTGTATCTCCGATGAGGAAGGGCGGAACCTTCTGGCTGAAATTCACGCCGGACTCGGCGGGCACCATGCCGCAGCCCGGGCACTTGTAGGCAAGGCCTTCCGTACAGGATTTTATTGGCCGACGGCCTGGGCAAATGCTCAGGACTTAGTCCAACGATGCGTCGGTTGCCAGCTCTTTGCTAATCAAACCCACATGCCACCCACCGCCCTCAAAACTATACCAATAACATGGCTCTTCGCGGTCTGGGGGCTTGACATGGTTGGACCCCTTAAAGGAGGAACCCACAAGCAAAGATACCTACTGGTCATGGTGGACAAGTTCACCAAATGGATAGAGGCCAAGCCTGTTAAGACGGCCGAATCTGAACAGGTGATAGACTTCATATCAGGGGTCGTACATCGTTACGGCGTCCCCCATAGCATCATCACTGACAACGGCACGAACTTGACGGCCGACGAGGTTAAACTCTGGTGCAAAAACGTGGGCGTCAAACTCGACTATGCTTCAGACTATCACCCTCAAACTAACGGTCAAGTCGAGCGAGCAAATGGTCTAATCATGAGCGGCATCAAACCCCGATTAGTGCGGTCCCTTAAGGAATCTAACACGCACTGGGTAGGGGAGCTCGACTCCATACTCTGGGGGCTGGGGACCACTCCGAATCGCACCACCGAATTTACACCATTCTTTATGGTGTACGGTGCAGAGGCAGTTCTGCCCTGTGACATAATTCATGACTCACCTCGCGTGCGCATGTACGAAGAAAGAGAAGCCAAGCTCGATCGGCAGGACAGTTTGGACGCATTGGAGGAGGAGCGTGACGTGGCAAAAGCCCGTTCCGCATTCTATCAACAGCAAGCTCGAAGATATCAAAGCAGAGAAGTACGAGCCAAAACTTACAATGTTGGCGAGTTAGTTCTACGCTTGCCGGACAAGAAAAAGGACAAACTCAAGCCCAAATGGGAAGGTCCCTTTATCATCGACCAAGTCCTGACCGGTGGAGCATACCGTCTGCGAGATGCATCGGATAACCAACTCGAGCAAAACCACGGAACGCAGCCTGTCTCCGAAGATTCTACGCCTCGCCAGATTCTGAGTTCGTCTCCTTCCTCCGTCTATATTTTACATATTAGCTATCTTCTTTTTCTCTCCTTCTCCCCCCTTTCCTATTACAGCCTTTGAAAGCTTGTTCGCGCATTGTTCGCACACACTTGACGCATTATCCGCGCTCATTATACCTGGGGGCTTCTTTAGTAGAAGCTTATTTATACGGGCTTCATGCCCAACACATGTGTGACACTTCCGCATGTACCTTTCATTCACCATTATATGCATCGATATGACTTAAGTTTTGGCCAAGCTGGGTTGCCTGGCTCCTGTGCTTACCCCTACGTTCCCGATTGTTCGGCTAGGTGGTAAAGGGAGCACCTCTACGGTTGTAACTGTCGGGTCAGCCGGATGTGTACCTCAGACTGGGTGAAGCCGAAAGCTAGCGTTCTTAAGGGAATATTCGGTCGGTGAACTAAAAGACGATTTCTTACCTATTTATTTACCTGCCCCCAGATGTTTTTCTGCTTTTTTCGCAGTCCGGACATGCACTTTAGGGCATGCCTCCCAGGGAAAGGAGCCCCTAACGGAACTATTATCCCTGGAAGATGTTTCTTACTAACCATGTAATATAACATAACTAGTTGGGCACTTGTCTGATAAAGCACTAATGACCCCTACGCCTGGTCTCCACGCATGCCCCGGTTCTTATATAACCGCGAGGGTATTCGGACACACTCCGGACTATTGGGTCCCGAGGTTGAAGCGAAAAGGTCCGCTATGACAAACGATCTACAATCCGGCTAGAAGGCATTTTACATGTCATCTTAAATTACATAGTCAACTTGACTGGGCATATTCCTCTTCAATGCCATCCAGCAGGCTGCTAGTTTGCAGTCCTGTTGGGAATACTTTGCGGCCAATTCTACTTGGCCGTACACTAAGCTCACAGGGATCTCCTTCCCATCGGGTCCCGCAGGTCCGACCTCGGCCATGTGGTTTGGGTCAGCCTTCGTGTACCACGTCTTCACCATGGCCCAGGCCTCCCTGGCGCCTTGATGGCAGGCAGATATCTTCCATAAGCGGAAGCGCTACCGCGCTCCCTGAAGCCTCACTACAAGCTCTCCAAGGCCTTCGGGCAGGGAGACAGATGGCCACAAGGCCTGGGCGACGCCTTTCATCAGCTGCCGAACTCGTTCGTGCAGTTGCAAGAGCTCGGGAAGAAGGTCACCCGTAGAATCGGGCATTTCCTCTGCAGGACGGCCTGTGAGCATACCTACAGACATAACTCTATTAGTCGACTTCCTCGCCGAACTCTTTTTCAAAGTTCGTTCAAGCACTTACTAAAAATGTCGCGTCGAAGCCGCCGATTCTCCTTAACGGAGTCAGATAGCTGGGTATGAACATCCTTTAGTTCCTCACCCAGCTGGGTGTTGGCATCTTGGAGATTATTTTTCTCCTGCCTCACCCTTGTAAGCACATTCTCGCCGGCCTTTAACCGGCGCATGAGCTGTTGCTTGTCCGGATCTATCCCGGCGCCATCTGCAATATTATTGTCAGACTTATACACATGCCGCACTTCACAGATTACTTATCTTTTGAAGCATATATTACCAGAGGGGGTCTCTTTGGCTTCCCCCGTTGCGGCTAGTGCGGCCTCAAGTTGGGCTTTGCACTCCTCCAGCTCCTGGGACAGTTGGGTATTCTTTTCTGTAAGATCATGCACAATAAATGATCCTTAAATTAGTTATTCTAACTATTTCAAGTCTCGGGGGCTACCGGCATATATAACTGTCAAATTTGCTCACCCGTATGTCTTTTACATACTGCTCCGTGGCTCTGGCTAGACCATTTTGAGCGGCACAGAGGTGCGCATCTCCCGAATTAAAGGCATCCAATGCCTCTGGGGAGAAACACAAGCCACGAAGAATTGTCCGGCGGCGCCTGTGATTCATGGCACTCTCCACCTTGGAATTGGTGGCAGATAACCTGTCGGCATCCTCTGTCGGAGGAACATCCGACGCATGCCCCGTGTTCGCCTCCGCTTCTAGACGTGGCTTTGGAGCCTGGCGAGTGGAGGATTGATTGGCAACCTCTCCGGATATAGTCCGACGAGCGCTCTTCACCCTGAAAAGGCATGAGCGTTAGTATGCCTCCCAAGAATAAAGCCGGGGAGTAAGGTGACGCGCCATACCGTTGCGCCGGAGTTTCGATCCGGACCACACTTCTTTTTAGCCTGCTAGGCCGTGCTGCCTCTTGTTGGCCAGCCGCCGCGGGCTCGGCCTTCCACCTCAAGGGCGCCTCCTGCAAAACACCATTGGTATACGGTGATCAAAAACACGCACGGATAGGTCATTTTCAAAGTATTGGGACTTCGGTCTCAGTTACCTGTGAAGCGGGAAGTATTCCGGGGTAATCGGCCGTAATGGCGACCAAGGCATTATCGATGCTCAGTTGGTGAAATACCCCGTCGATCAGCTCCACTGAAATGTCCGGATCCTCTTGGGCGGCCGGATCGAGGAACCATTCCGGATCCTCGGGTTGTGGAGGTGGGCTGTTTATATCCTTTACGGCCCGACACAGTTCCTGCGCCGAAATCACAAAATGAGGTACTTGACAATGGGAGTATGGATCGGATAGGCAAAAATTAATGTCCGCTTACCCAGCTTGGAGGATTGTTCATAGAAAATCCGTCTTGCGGATTGACGCGGAGAAATTCCTCCTCTTCTCCTATGTACAATGCGGACAAGATCTTCATCAGATCGGCGACCGATCCCGACCCCTTGCGGCCGCAGCGGGTGGCATCATCCTCCCCGTTGAAATCCCACATGGGATGGCCTCTATACTGGAGCGGCTGCACCCCCCGCATAATACATGTGGCCATGACCCCGATCATGGTCAGTCCGGAATGAGCTAACAGCCTAATTCGGCTCATCAGGTAAAGGACATCCCTGTCATTTTCCTTCTGGGGGCTCCGTGGACGCCAGCTTAGGTGTTTCTTCAAAGGAGCGTTATTGAACTCAGGGAGGCCTACCCGAACTGGGTCCGGCAGGGGAACATCTTCTATATAAAACCATTCCGAAGGCCAGTCTTCGGACGCCTTCTTCGGGGTTCCAGATAGATATCCGGTCCCGGCGATGTGCCATAGTTCGGCTCCACCCACTTGATATACTGACCCCTCTTGAGAACGGGGCACATGGCGGAATAGCTTCTTCCACAGCGCAAAATGAGGCTCGATGCCCAAAAACAGCTCGCAAAGGGCCACGAAGCCCGCAATATGCAAAATGGAGGCAGGCGTAAGGTTGTGCAACTGGAGGCCACAGAACTCCAGGAGCCCTCGGAGAAAGGATGAATTGGAAATCCGAGCCCTCTTATCAAATAAGAGACAAGGCATACCCGCTCTCCTTTGGAGGGGCTGGTGACGCTCTCCGCTTGCTTTTCACCCTTATAGGTGGCGAGTCGGGCTCGAACCGGGACCATGAAGGCTGGGGGAAGAAATCCCTTGGTTTGGAGCGCCACTAGCTCACTATGCGGGACGGAGCATCTCTCCCAATCTCCAGGCTGAGGGCTGGGAGGGCGAGAGGAGGAGCCGCGTCGACTGTCCATGATGGAATGGATTTCTGTCAGATGCGCTCTCATGAATGCTCGCGAAGGGAGGATGGTGTGATTTGCGCAGCTAGGGGGATAAATGTAAAAATACCCTGGCTTTTCGCATTCGTTCAACACGTGGAAGATGGCCATTATTGGGCGTGGAAGCCGAGGAGTGCAATATTTACAAGAAGCCGGACGCTATTCAACAGGTGCACAGGATTTGGAGAAGAACCCACCTTGCAATGCCGAAGACAATCTACGTGCCGGACTCATCGCCATTGAAGCTTGGTTCGGGGGCTACTGAGGGAGTCCCGGACTAGGGGGTGTCCGGATAGCCGAACTATCATCTTCGGCCGGACTCCTGGATTATGAAGATACAAGATTGAAGACTTCGTCCCGTGTCCGGATGGGACTTTCCTTGGCGTGGAAGGCAAGCTTGGCGATACGGATATGTAGATCTCCTACCATTGTAACCGACTCCGTGTAACCCTAACCCTCTTCGGTGCCTATATAAGCCGGAGGGTTTTAGTCCGTAGGATGAACAACAATCATACCATAGGCTAGCTTCTAGGGTTTAGCCTCTCTGATCTCGTGGTAGATCTACTCTTGTACTACCCATATCATCAATATCAATCAAGCAGGAGTAGGGTTTTACCTCCATCGAGAGGGCCCAAACCTGGGTAAAAACATCGTGTCCCCTGTCTCCTGTTACCATCCACCTAGATGCACAGTTCGGGACCCCCTACCCAAGATCCGCCGGGTTTGACACCGACAGACGTCTATGCGATGGAGCCAGTCGCCCCAAAGTTCAACCCATGGTCCTCTTGTCCGATCACTTTCGATCGCAGGGACCATCCTACCAGTATCCGTCATGGAGGTTCGGCCGCTTTGGTCCTTGACCCCATCATCGACGGATTCTATCTCACAGGAGTCCTCATGGACGGTGGCAGCATCCTGAACCTGCTCTATCAGGATACAATGCACAAAATGGGCATCGACCCCTTAAGGATCAAGCCCACAAAAACCACCTTCAAGGGTGTCATACCAGGTGTGGAGGCCTGTTGCACGGGCTCAATCACACTGGAAGTGGTCTTCGAATCTCCAGACAATTTCCGAAGCGAGGAGCTAATCTTCGATATCGTCCCCTTCCGCAGTGGCTATCATGCACTGCTCGGACGAACCGCATTTGTCAGATTCAATGCGGTACCGCATTATGCATACCTCAAGCTCAAAATGCCAGGACCTTGTGGGGTTATAACAGTTAATGAAAACACAAACGCTCGCTCCGGATGGAAGAGCACACTGCGGCCCTCACAACAGAAGTACAAAACAGCCTTCTTAGGCAAATAGCCAATTCAGCGATAAAGAACCCGGACACCGTCAAGCGAGTCCGGAGTACCCCGCAACAGGATCATCTGGCACGTCCAGAGCTCGACTAGCAATTCAGCCTTCGCCCTAGTCTCAATCAAGCGGCGAAATTTGTGTCGCGCGTACATAATTACGCACTTAAAATACCATCGGCATAGGCGGAGGCACGGCTATGACACGGTCCACAATGCGTTTCGAGCGCCCCAGGACCCACGCATCTTTACACCCTTTTTCTCTCAGGTACTCATCTTCAGGAGGCTCTTCCGATAGACCGACTATCAGACACATAGCGGGACTGACACACCAAGAAGACAAGAAGCTGGGTGGTCTCTGATAACGATCGTTAGACCTGTTTTACATACCCGCACATAGCTCGCTCCTGGTCAGAATGTGTCAAACAGTCCTATTTTTGCTTATTCGCTCTAGCTGTATATGTACGCTTTGACGTATCATTCGAATAACAAGGGAAAATAGTGTACAGCGTCAGCTTACTATTACATTTATTTACCCCTTTCCTTTACTGCTTATTTATTACACCCGTGCATTTTGGTACGCCCAGTTTGCCAGGGGCTTCAGTGTACCCCATAACATGGCAAGAAAAGTCCAAACAATTTTGACAGTGTGGCACCCCAAACTTATAGCATTATATGCATCAGCTCCGAATCATGTCTTGGGTCAATAGTTGGGTTTGCCCGGCTCCCATGTTTTGGTACCTTACGTTCAGCTATATCGGCTAAGGTAGCATAGGGAGAACTACTGCGATTGTGTGCCGGTTCTTTCGGACGAGCACCTCAGTAGAGAAAGCCGAAAACTGACTGTCATGATGAGGCGAGAGCTGGTCGCTGTTCGAGAGGTCTCAAATCCTTAAAGATTTTTTCTGCTTCAGGCGAGGAATCGGCCTTGACCGATTTAGGCGTGTATAGCGCCCCAGTTCGGCCTTCCGAATACTAGGGGCTTCGCCAAAATTTAAAATTGTAGACTTCTATGGCCAAGTGAGAGCGATAAAGCCGTATAGTCCGATTGCCTTATTCGCTGCGCTAAACACCTCCTTAAAAGGACCAAAAATTTGGATAAAGAGTGTTTATAATTATCCCGAATACCCCAGTACTAGTTACATGGGGGCAGAAGCCGACGACTGGCCAACTCTCAAGATTTAATAAACAGCCGCACAGAAGGTAATATTTTAAACTAACAAGCGCCATATAGCGCACATGAACTCGTTTCCATATTACAGGATGATATGAGTACATTCATTCAAATATTACATACTTAGCACATTCATCCACCACAAGGCGGGCACCCTTAATGACATTGTCATAGTACTGTTTGGGGTAGCGATGCTCCTTGCCCTTCGGCGGTCCCTCTGTTACCAGCTTCTCGGCATCCATCTTCCCCCAGTGCACTTTCCCACGGGCCAAGGCCCTGCGTGCACCTTCAATGCAGACGGACGGCTTAATGACTTCAAGCCGCGGACAGGCATTTACCATCCGCTTGACAAGGCCGAAGTAGCTGCCGGGCAGGGGCTCGCCAGGCCACAGCCGGACTATGAGGTCCTTCATGGCCAGTTCGGCCGCCTTGTGAAGTTCGACCAGTTGCTTCAGCTGGTCGCTCAAGGGCATCGGATGTTCGGCCCCAATATACTAGGACCAAAATAGCTTATCCGTCGAGCTCCCTTCCTTAGCTCGGTAGAACTCTGCGGCATCAGAGATGTTGTGCGGCAGATCTGCGAATGCTCCTGGAGAGCTCCGAATTCGGGTAAGTAAAAGGAAAGTCTCCTTCACATGCTTGCTTTGCATAATGAAAGCCTTACGCGCCGCTATCTTCTTGGCCGCCTCAATCTCCTGGAGGGCCTTCTGGGCTTTGACCTTGGTGTCTTGCATGCTCTGGCGGGCCTTCGCAAGCTCCGACTCTTGCGTCTTGGAGTCACGCTCCAAGGACTCGAATTTTTTGACGAAATCCTGGAGCTCTTGCTGGATCTCATCAACCCGAGCCTCTTGTTTTTCGCGCTCGGTGCGCTCCTTGGCTGCTTTGTCTTCGGCCTTGGACGGTGCCTTCTTAAGGGCCGCCACTTCGGTCGTGGCCCCTATTATAGACATGATGCTTCTATTAGCGTCAACAATTTTTCCTTTATATAACATTCAGATGGGGCATCACTTACCTTTGTTCTCCTCGAGCTGCCTCTTCACAAGGCCGAGCTCTTCTTCGGCTCGCCCCAAGTTCTGCTTTAGTCCGGGGACCTCCGCAGTAAGGGCGGCAGCGGCCACCAGCGACGCCTACTTATTCACATAGACATAATATGATTAGACTCCCGGGGATAATATGTGATCCTTTGTTCGGCCTTTCTTTCTGAACACCAAAAAGAGCATCAGGGGCTACTGTCTATACTGTTATATTTCCTCATAATTGAATTACTTACTTCAAAGCCTGTTAGGAGGCTGGCGCAGGCCTCGGTCAATCCGCTTTTTGCGGACTGAACCTTCGCAATCACTGTACTCATAAGAGTACGGTGTTCTTCATTGAGGGAAGCGCCCTGAAGCACTTCCACCAAGCTATCCGATGCCTCTGGATGGACAGAGGTCATCGGCACAGGCGGCTCGCCCCCCTTAGTGAGGGGCCGCCTGCCTGAATCCGAAACCACTAGAGGTTCCGGCGCAGTATCCGGCTGGGGGCCAAACTTGCTACGGCCCCTCTCATTGTAATCCATGGGGATCTCCCCCCCCCCCATAAGCCCGGCATCGGGGGTTTCGCCTTGAGGCGCCTCCAGAACTATCTCCCCTGGCCCGGTATCCTCTGAGAGAACACTTCCCATAAAGCTAAACATGCCAGAAGTATTATGGTATCCGGATACTTACGACTTCGCTCGGGGCTTGTTCCTGGGCAGCCACTCCTCGTCGCTATAGGTGGCTGTAGTGGAGTGGTCCGGAGGGAGGATCCTTCCCTTCTTGGACCCTACGGCCTCCCCGGATGGGGCGGCCTTCCTTTTCTTCTCCCCCTCGGATTGGGGGAGGGGATTTTCCTCTTCCTCCTCCTCGTTGTCGTTGGAGGAGTGCGCCTCGGTGTCTTCGGACGACGAGTCCGACACCACCTTGTGCCGGAGACCTTTCCTGGTCCCCGTGGCCTTCTTCCTGGCCTTCTTCTTCGGCACCTCATAGGGCTTCGGAAATAGCATCTCCATTAAGAGAGCGTCACTGTGTCTTCGGGTAGTCGAGCTGGGCAGTCGATCCGCTTCGCTGTCGCCACCCAGTCCTGGTAAAGATTGGTGGGAAGTTTAAATTCCTTTCACGAATATATTAGGGGAAGGAGCATCTTGTAAAACACAGAAAACCTACTAGATTGGCGGGGCGCGTTGCGCTGAGCCCGCGATCTTCGATAACGGGAGGAGGTACCTCGGCGGCCTTGAACAACACCTTCCAGACGTCCTTGTGCATCGTGTCGAAGAGCTCTCGTAGCGTCTGGTGTTCGGCCGGGTAGACTTCCCACATATTAAATGCCCGTCTTTGGCACGGGAGGATCCGGCGGAAGAGCATGACCTAGACCACATTGACAAGCCTGATCTTCTTGCTTATCATATTCTTGACGCAGTTCTGGAGTCCGGTCAGCTCCGCTGGCTCACCCCAGGCTAAACCCTTCCTTTTCCAGGAGGTAAGCCGCATGGGGATGCCAAATCAAAATTCGGAGGCCGCCGCCCAGTTGGAGTCACGCGGATCGGTGATGTAGAACCACCCCGATTGCCACCCCTTCATGGTCTCCATGTAGGAGCCTTCGAGCCAGGTGACGTTGGGCATCTTGCCCACCACGGCGCCTCCGCACTCCGCTTGCTGGCCGACCACTATCTTCGGCTTCACGTTGAAGATCTTTAGCCACAGGCCGAAGTGGGGCTTGATGCGGAGGAAAGCCTCACACACGACGATAAACGCCGAGATGTTGAGGATGAAGTTTGGGGCTAGATCGTGGAAATCCAGCCCATAATAGAACATGATCCCACGGACAAATGGGTGGAGGGGAAACCCCAGTCCACAAACAAAGTGGGCAAGGAACGCAACCCTCTTGTGGGGTTCCGGAGTAGGGATGATCTGCCCTTCATTCGGGAGCCGGTGCGCGATGTCTGTAGCTAAGTATCCAGCCTCTCGGAGCTTCGTGATGTCCTCCTCCATAACGGAGGAGGCCATCCACTTGCCTCCCGCTCCGGACATGTCTGGAATGGATTTACGGAGAAGGTGAGAACTTGGGCGCTGGAGCTCGAGACTACGAGAATGGATGAGTGAAGGAGGAAGAAGGCGTGGGCGAAAAAGGGGAATCCCTATCTCTTTATAAAGCTGGTAGAAACTGTGCGCCTCCCTGATTGATCGTTAAAATCGCTTATTCCCCAAGCACCATGATTGATGGCGCGGTTGGGTTACCCACGCCCGTATTGATGAGAATCCCGCGATAAGGGGACACGATCTCTGCTTCGACAAGACTTGTCAAAGAAACCGCCTCGCAATATGTGCAGAAGCTGGTTGTGAATAACGGTTCGAATAATGACCAGATCGTGGCGTGATGTCACGCTATGAAAAGCTGTCAGCGGATTAGATTTGCGGAATATTGTGCTCTCTACAGTGGTATGTGGAATTTGTTTTGCAGAGCCGGACACGACTCTTGTGTTCAAAATCATCTATGGAGTATTCGGAGAAGGAACCCGCCTTGCAATGCCGAAGACAATCTGCGCGCTGGACTCATCGTCATTGAAGCCTGGTTCAGGGGCTACTTGATGAGGACATCAATACCATTGTTACACCCACAGCCCCTACTGCTACATATACTGGACCAATTACTAGAGCTCGCGCACGCCAATTAAATTATCAGGTACTTTCGTTTCTTGGTAATGATTCTAATGTTCATGAGAATATGATGCTGCCTAAATTGGATACATTTGTTTTGCTTACAAATGAAGGGCCTAGCTTGGAGAAGGATGGACATTGGAGCAAGAGCAAGCATGGAGATGATGCCATGCGCAAGGGGAACCAGAACGGAGTTACAAGTGATGATTTCAGGACTTTGAAGCCACCATAAGAGTGCATGAAGCCTTGGACGAAATATACAAGATGCCACTTCATAAATTTCGTCCAGAGGCTATTATAGGTGCTGCGTCACCTTTTTATTGGGCCAGGCCCATGTAATTTCTAAATACATAAGTATAGGCTATTTTTAGAGTCCGTATGTGTGGGGAAACAAGAGATAGGGTTGATTTCGGACCCCTCCACCAAGGGCCACGAAATTTCCCCTCTCTTCCTCCATATATACAGCCCTTAGGGCACCGTTTAGACTTTGGGTTTTGTTTAGATTAAAAGTTCGCCATAGCTGCAACTTCGCGTACTTCGTTTGTGTTCAACGACCAGACAAAGGCGTCACAGAACCCCACCTTGATCAATAAAGCTTTCATCTTATATTCGCAATATCCAGATTGCAATCTTAGTTTCTTGCTTGTTCTTCGTTTGCTCGCAGGAAACATACCCTCGTGGTCAGGTTGATCGTGCTCCGGCGTGGTCAATAACCTCTCGGAGTTGGTTTAGCGATTGCTAAGGCGCGACGTCCTCGCACGTTCGTAGTCGGATCGTCAAAGTCGACTTCCACCAAAGCGATTTCCATCATCTCATCGAAAGACGGGACACCTTTGCCTCTATCAAGTGGTATCAGATTTCCAGGTTGCTCGGTGAGATTTTCCAGTTTTTCGTAGTTTAGATCGAGTCTGTTCTTCATACCTATAGTCCACGAAAAAGCCACAAAAAAAAATTAGGGTTAGTTCATCATATCCGAACCAATCTGAGCCTTTGCATAATCTTTTTAGGGTTTTGCTTTGTTGAATTTGCGGTTGCATCGTCGGTCTAGTTGCTGGTCTTAGAGTCTAGTCTTTTAGAGTTTCGAGTTCTGGTCATAAGTTGTCACGCCGCCGCCGCACCATCATCATCGCCCCTGCCATCTACCACCACAACTCCGAATCCGTATCCATATACCACCACCAATCCGTGTCCATATACCACCACCGATCCATATCCATATACTACCACCGCTACCACCACCGCTGCCATATACCACAACCATATATCCACCACCAATCCGAGTTCCTTGCTTATTAGGTTTGTTTTCGGGATCCATCTAGTTTCCGATTCGTGTTTCCTTGCCGGAGTAGGTTTCGGAAAAAAAAAAGAGTCTGGAAACCACGCTCCGTTTAGGCCCAAAATTTTTCGAAAACGCATTTTTCGAAAAATTTTCTGGCTATCTTATTTTTAGGTGTTTCTGAGTGTTTTGAGACAGGTGCCATTATAGGAAGTTTTTTTTGACCCGTTTCCAGTTTTTGGGTCCGGGCAGTCGAAAAAACGAAAAAAAAAAATTGGTCGAAAAATTTTTGTGCCCATCCTGTCAGTTTGACCTAGGAAGCATTTTGAGACACTCGCCATTATAGTGATTTTTCGCAAAAATAAAAAAAGAGCAGCGCAAAAAAAAAAGAGCAGCGCAAAAAAAAAGAGCAGCGCAAAAAAAAAACAAAAGAGCGAAAAAAAAACCAGAGTGTGCTTTTCCCTTGTTTACGTGCAGCGCCGTGATTTTGTTAGTGTTCTAGGCTCGCGTCTCTAGCACAGTCTAGCCTAGGACCAGCACAGTACCGTCGTTGAGCATTTATTCAACTTTGCATCTCTGAATTGATTATTGCTGACCCTTTTTGCTACCATATTATAAGCCTTCCCAGCTCCACATACATCTACGTCGTGCGTTTGACTCTCCCTGGTAATCGCTCTATCCAAGCTTTGAGAGTTTTTGACTACAACGGTTGCCGATCACCGCCTGCTGCTGGGTAAGAACTGGTAAGAATTTGAGATTTGCTTGACGGATTTGTGACACCCACCACCACCTCTTGTTAGTAGTCTGTAGGATCATATTCTTGTGTGTTTCTATTGCTGCTAACCATGCCAGGTTCACAAGCCGACGAGACTGACTGGGAGAACATGACGAATAAGGATTTGCATGATAAATTTCAGCAAATGATGAGTGGACAGGTGCAAGATGTGCTAAACAGATTTGAAGAGGCCATGGAGAAGATAGATGGCATGGAGAAGACGTTCGAAACAAAGCTCGATAACAAGTTTAATGAATTGCTCGCGCGTCTTCCACCACCACCACCCGCTGCACCTAACGCACCTCTCCAACGACAACAACAACAACAACGCATCCTTTCGAATCAGTATGGACGAGCGAAGCGTGTTCCTATTGAGGATGGCCAAACTTCTGGTGCTGCTATTCATGTTGTTGATGCTTCTTTGGCCCCTGCTACTGCTGCTGCTGGTACCCAGGAGGATGATGAGTATGTGGGCGATTATGAGGATGAGGTTGATCAAAATCAGCACTACGTGCAGCCACCAGCACCACCACCACCAGGTCGACCTCAGGTATATATTCGTAATGGTAGGCCTACACCACCACCTCAGGTACGAGATGATGTCCATATTCCTAAACTGAAATTGAATATTCCACCATTTGAGGGTAGATATGTTCCTGATATATATCTTACTTGGGAGTTAGAAACTGAACAACGTTTTACATGTTTACAATATCCCGAGGAGAGACGGGTTGCTGCTGCTGTTTGTGCTTTCACTAGTTTTGCATGTGTATGGTGGTCTGAACATTGTAGATTATATCCTATTCCCGCTACTTGGGCTGCTTTGAAAACTGCTATGCGTACTCGTTGGGTTCCACCATATTATCAACGTGAATTGCTTCAAAAATTACAGCGCTTAAGACAAGGAAAAAATTCTGTAGAAGAATATTATCAGGAATTACAAACTGGCATGATTAGATGTGGTATTGTTGAGGAGAATGAAGCTATGCTTGCACGTTTTCTGGGTGGATTAAATAGAGAGATTCAGACCATTCTAGATTATAAGGAGTATACTAATATCACTCGTTTATTCCATCTTGCTTGTAAAGCTGAACGTGAAGTGCAGGATCGACAGGCATTGGCGCGGACTAACTTTTCTGCAGGTCGACCTTCATCATGGACACCACGTGCATCATCTACTTCCACACGTTCTGCTACACCGGCGCCTCCGTCGGCTGCCACCTCCAACCGTGATACAATAAAGCAGGCACAATCACCACTATCTGCCAAGAGCACATCTTCTGGGCCTGCAAAGAGCTCTTCTTCATCCATGGCATCAACAGGGCAAACACATGATATTATTTGTCGACGTTGCAAGGGTGGAGGTCATTATGCGAGAGAATGCCCCTCTAAGCGTGTGATGATTGTTACTGAGGATGGTGGGTATGAGTCCGCTAGTGACTATGATGAGGAGACTTTGGCTCTTATTACACGTGACGAACACGGTGGAGAAGATTCTGATCATGAGACGCAATACATGGCTCCTGAAGATGCTGACAGGTATGAATGTTTAGTTGCTCAACGTGTTTTGAGTGTGCAGGTTACACAAGCTGAGCAAAATCAGAGGCATAATTTGTTCCATACAAAGGGAGTTGTGAAGGAACGTTCTGTTCGCGTAATCATAGATGGAGGGAGTTGCAACAACTTAGCTAGCATGGAGATGGTGGAGAAGCTATCTCTCACCACAAGACCACATCCACATCCTTACTACATCCAATGGTTCAACAACAGCGGCAAGGTTAAGGTAACACGTACTGTTCGTGTGCATTTTAGTATCTCTACATATGCTGATTATGTTGATTGTGATGTGGTACCTATGCAAGCATGTTCCTTATTACTTGGTAGACCATGGCAATTTGATAAAAATTCTATTCACCATGGTAGAAACAATCAGTATACTCTTGTTCATAAGGATAAAAATATTACTTTGCTTCCTATGACTCCTGATTCCATTTTGAAAGATGATCTTAATAGAGCTAATAAAGCAAAACAGGAGAAAACTAAGAGTGAAAATCAGATTGTGGCAAAAGAATTTGAGCAACAAATGCAGCCTAATAATAATAAACAATCTAGTGTTGCTTCTGAAATTAAATTGAAAAGTGCATGTTTACTTGCCACCAAATCTGATATTGATGATCTAGATTTTAGCAAATCTGTTTGCTATGCTTTTGTGTGCAAAGAGGCATTATTTTCATTCGAGGACGTGCCTTCCTCTTTGCCTCCTGCTGTCACTAACATTTTGCAGGAGTTCGCTGACGTCTTTCCACAAGACGTGCCACCGGGATTACCACCTATTCGCGGGATTGAGCATCAAATTGACTTAATTCCCGGTGCATCATTACCCAACCGTGCACCATACCGTACCAATCCAGAGGAGACGAAGGAGATTATGCGTCAAGTACAAGAACTGCTCGACAAAGGTTATATACGTGAATCCCTTAGTCCTTGTGCTGTTCCTATCATTTTAGTGCCGAAAAAGGATGGTACGTCGCGTATGTGCGTTGATTGTAGAGGCATTAATAATATTACTATTCGTTATCGTCATCCTATTCCTAGGCTAGATGATATGCTTGATGAATTGAGTGGCTCTACAATATTCTCCAAAGTTGATTTGCGTAGTGGATACCATCAAATTCGTATGAAATTGGGAGATGAATGGAAAACAGCATTTAAAACTAAGTTTGGATTATATGAGTGGTTAGTCATGCCTTTTGGGTTAACTAATGCACCTAGTACTTTCATGAGGTTAATGAACGAAGTTTTACGTGCTTTCATTGGACGATTTGTGGTAACTTTGATGACATATTGATTTATAGCAAATCTTTGGAGGAACATTTGGAACATTTACGTGCTGTTTTTATTGCTCTACGTGATGCACGTTTGTTTGGTAACCTTGGAAAGTGCACCTTTTGCACCGACCGAGTATCTTTTCTTGGCTATGTTGTTACTCCACAGGGACTTGAAGTTGATAAAGCCAAAATTGAAGCTATTGAGAGTTGGCCACAGCCCAAAACGGTCACACAAGTGAGGAGTTTCCTTGGCCTCGCTGGATTCTATAGGCGTTTTGTGAGAGATTTCAGCACCATTGCTGCACCTCTCAATGAGCTTACAAAGAAAGATGTGCCTTTTCTGTGGGGTACCGCACAGGAAGAAGCCTTCTCGGTATTGAAAGATAAGTTGACACATGCTCCTTTACTCCAACTTCCTGATTTTAATAAGACTTTTGAGCTTGAATGTGATGCTAGTGGAATTGGATTAGGAGGTGTGTTATTACAAGATGGCAAACCTGTTGCATACTTTTCTGAAAAATTGAGTGGGCCTAGTCTGAATTATTCTACTTATGATAAAGAATTATATGCTCTTGTTCGGACTTTAGAAACATGGCAACATTATTTATGGCCCAAAGAATTTGTTATACATTCTGATCATGAATCTTTGAAACATATTAAAAGTCAAGCTAAACTGAATCGTAGACATGCTAAATGGGTTGAATTCATTGAGACTTTCCCTTATGTCATTAAACACAAGAAGGGAAAAGAAAATGTTATTGCTGATGCATTGTCTCGTCGCTATACTATGCTTTCACAACTTGACTTCAAAATATTTGGTTTGGAGACCATCAAAGATCAATATGTGCATGATGCTGATTTTAAAGATGTAATACAGAATTGTAAAGAAGGAAGAATGTGGAACAAGTTTGTCGTTAACGATGGATTTGTGTTTCGTGCTAACAAGCTATGCATTCCAGCTAGCTCCGTTCGTCTTTTGCTGTTGCAGGAGGCGCATGGGGGAGGATTAATGGGACACTTTGGCGTGAAGAAGACGGAGGACGTACTTGCTACACATTTCTTTTGGCCAAAGATGAGACGGGATGTTGAGCGTTTTGTTGCTCGCTGCACTACATGTCAAAAAGCTAAGTCACGACTCAATCCTCATGGTTTATATATGCCTTTGCCTGTACCTAGTGTTCCTTGGGAGGATATATCTATGGACTTTGTTTTAGGTTTACCTCGAACAAAGAAGGGGAGGGATAGCATATTTGTTGTCGTGGATAGATTCTCGAAAATGGCACACTTTATACCATGTCATAAAAGCGATGATGCTGTTAATGTTGCTGATTTGTTCTTTCGTGAAATTATTCGCTTGCATGGTGTGCCAAATACTATTGTTTCAGATCGTGATACTAAATTTCTTAGCCACTTTTGGAGATGTTTATGGGCTAAGTTGGGGACTAAACTGTTATGTAGTACTACTTGTCACCCCCAAACTGATGGACAAACTGAAGTAGTCAATAGAACATTGTCTACTATGCTTAGGGCTGTTTTGAAGAATAATAAGAAAATGTGGGAAGAATGCTTGCCTCATATTGAATTTGCTTATAATCGTTCATTGCATTCTACTACTAAGATGTGCCCTTTTGAAATTGTGTATGGTTTCCTACCTCGTGCACCTATTGATTTGTTGCCTCTTCCATCTTCGGAGAAGGTTAATTTTGATGCTAAAGAACGTTCTGAATTGATTTTAAAAATGCATGAGTTAACTAAGGAAAACATTGAGCGTATGAATGCTAAATATAAACTTGCTGGAGATAAGGGTAGAAAACATGTTGTGTTTGCACCTGGAGATCTTGTTTGGTTACATTTGCGTAAAGATAGATTTCCTAATTTGCGCAAATCAAAGCTAATGCCACGTGCTGATGGTCCCTTTAAGGTGTTAGAGAAAATAAATGATAATGCATATAAACTTGAGCTGCCTGCAGATTTTGGGGTTAGTCCCACTTTTAACATTGCAGATTTGAAGCCTTATTTGGGTGAGGAAAATGAGCTTCCGTCGAGGACGACTTCATTTCAAGAAGGGGAGGATGATGAGGACATCAATACCATTGTTACACCCACAGCCCCTACTGCTACATATACTGGACCAATTACTAGAGCTCGCGCACGCCAATTAAATTATCAGGTACTTTCGTTTCTTGGTAATGATTCTAATGTTCATGAGAATATGATGCTGCCTAAATTGGATACATTTGTTTTGCTTACAAATGAAGGGCCTAGCTTGGAGAAGGATGGACATTGGAGCAAGAGCAAGCATGGAGATGATGCCATGCGCAAGGGGAACCAGAACTGAGTTACAAGTGATGATTTCAGGACTTTGAAGCCACCATAAGAGTGCATGAAGCCTTGGACGAAATATACAAGATGTCACTTCATAAATTTCGTCCAGAGGCTATTATAGGTGCTGCGTCACCTTTTTATTGGGCCAGGCCCATGTAATTTCGAAATACATAAGTATAGGCTATTTTTAGAGTCCGTATGTGTGGGGAAACAAGAGATAGGGTTGATTTCGGACCCCTCCACCAAGGGCCACGAAATTTCCCCTCTCTTCCTCCATATATATAGCCCTTAGGGCACCGTTTAGACTTTGGGTTTTGTTTAGATTAAAAGTTCGCCATAGCTGCAACTTCGCGTACTTCGTTTGTGTTCAACGACCAGACAAAGGCGTCACAGAACCCCACCTTGATCAATAAAGCTTTCATCTTATATTCGCAATATCCAGATTGCAATCTTAGTTTCTTGCTTGTTCTTCGTTTGCTCGCAGGAAACAGACCCTCGTGGTCAGGTTGATCGTGCTCCGGCGTGGTCAATAACCTCTCGGAGTTGGTTTAGCGATTGCTAAGGCGCGACGTCCTCGCACGTTCGTAGTCGGATCGTCAAAGTCGACTTCCACCAAAGCGATTTCCATCATCTCATCGAAAGACGGGACACCTTTGCCTCTATCACTACTGAGGGAGTCCGGGATTAAGGGGTCCTCGGACAGCCGGACTATATACTTTGGCCGGACTGTTGGACTATGATGATACAAGATTGAAGACTTTGTCCCGTGTCCGGATGGGACTCTCCTTTGCGTGGAAGGCAAGCTTGGCAATTCGGATATGTAGATCTCCTTCTCTATAACCGACTCTGTGTAACCCTAGCCCCCTCCGGTGTCTATATAAACCTGAGGGTTTTGTCCATAGGACAACAACAATCATAATCATAGGCTAGCTTCTGGGGTTTAGCCTCTACGATCTCGTGGTAGATCAACTCTTGTAATACTCATATCATCAAGATCAATCAAGCAGGAAGCAGGGTATTACCTCCATCAAGAGGGCCCGAACCTGGGTAAACATCGTGTCCCTCGCCTCCTGTTACCATTAGCCTTAGACGCACAGTTCGGGACCCCCTACCTGATATCCGCCGGTTTTCACACCGACAGCAAGCATCTCAAAGTTGGAATATACACTTTGATGAGGTGATCAAAGCATATGGTTTTATACAGACTTACAATGAAGCCTGTATTTACAAGAAAGTGAGTGGGAGCTCTGAAGCATTTCTGATATTATATGTGGATGACATATTGTTGATTGGAAATGATATAGAATTTCTAGATAGCATAAAAGGATACTTGAATAAACAGGACAATAGGTACTACCTCATCTACTTCCCAAAACCCACATACTAATCAGATCCTAACCATGCAATTGTTTGAGGATTGATCTAATGCAATAAAACTGGGTAGTAAAGAGGTATAATGAAAGTGTTACTTGCCTTGCTGATGATCCGTGAAACCTAGAGACTCGTAGTAACATGCTGCGCACTCCAGGTACTCTATCGCAAACAAACGAGCATACAATAAGCACTCATCTAAAGCACGGGTAAAACTCAAATAAGAGATCTAACCAGAAAGTTCAACTTAAGAACTCTGATTTGCAAAAAGAATCAAATCAAACGAAGCAACGAAACTCAAAGAGCGAAAAAAACTAGCTTCGTTTACTGATCTGGACCTAAGTCAAATTTTACAGTAGCAAAAACTTGTCTGAGTTGGTTAAACAGAAAGAGGGTTTTGAGACGAAACTCCAGGCGCTTGAATCGCCTGATTCCGATAAACGAGCAAAAAGTCATACTAAAACGAAAATTGGATCAGAAACCGCGATCGAAAATAATCGCGAAAAACCCGACAAAAAGAAAAACTGATGAACAGCCTAACGAACGAACGTTCGCTATCTGCGGCTAAAAGGTGAAAACCGTTCGTTAAAACGAAAGTACTGACGAACGTCCGCTAAATAACTAAACCGAGAAAACCCGACGAACCGAAACTAAAAAAACGGATCTAGGGTTTTTAAAAAAACCCAAACGGTTTTATTAAAAAAACCAACGGCGGCTATGGGCGGCGGGGCGGCGGGGCAGCGGATTGGCGGCGGTGCAGGGCGGCGGCGGTAGCGCGCAGCGGCGGCGGCGGCTAGGGTTTCGGGCGGCGGCGCGGGTGGGCTGGGGTGGCGGTGTGCGCTTCGGGGCGGGAGGGCCCCGGCTTACAAAGCCGCCCCCGGGCGGAGTCCCGCTCGGGTACGGCCCGGAGTCGGTTTGACTTCTTTTTTTAAATAATTCCGACTTGCAGAAAAAGAAATAAAAGAAATACTAAACGGACTCCAAAAATCCCAAAATAAATTTTCCCCGTCCTCTGAAAATAAGCTGGACAAGATGAACATTTATTTGGGCCTAAAATGCAATTTTGAAAAACGTGCATTTTTCTGATTGAAATAAAATAGCGATAAAATTCCAAAATAAATTCTTATTTGATTTTAATATTAAACCTCCAATATTTGTTTATTTTGGGAAAGTCATTTTATTCCATTTCTATTATTTTATAAAAGAAATATATGAAGATAAAATAATTAAAATCAAATGATCCTATTTTAAAAATTTGAGAAAACTCGAATATGAAAATAACGAAATCCCCAACTCTCTCCGTGGGTCCTTGAGTTGCGTAGAATTTCTAGGATCAAGCCAAAATGCAATAAAATATTTTTTGCAATGATGATCTAATGTACAACATTCCAAATTGAAAATTTGGGATGTTACATCTATTTAGTTATAACTCAAAAGAAATAAAAATTACAACTCGATAACTAGGACAAAATATGACTCTATATGAATGTCTCTAGCAGTGTACCAGAATGTGCAATGATCTAGCATAACAACGATATCAACAAATGGACAAGCCATGGAAATATCATGCTAGCTATCTTACGATCATGCAAAGCAATATGAAAATGAATACTCAAGTCATCAAAACAGAGGCGGTGTGTAACATCCCAAATTTTCAGTTTGGAATGTTATACATAGATCATCATTGCATATCATATTTTTATTGCATTATTGGCTCGATCCTAGAAATTCTATGCAACTCAAGGACCCACGGAGAGAGTTGGGGATTTCGTCATTTTCTTATTTGAGTATTTCTCAAATTTTGAAAATAGGATCATTAATTTTATTTATTTTACCTTCAATTATTTCTACTACCAAAAATTCAGAGAGGGAATAAAATGACTTTCCCAAAATAAAGAAATAATGAAGATTTAATAAAAAAATCAAATAAGATTTATTTTGGAGTTTTTCGCTTTTTATTTGAATTTAGGAAAAATGCGCGTTTTTCAAAATTGCATTTAGACCCCAAATAAATGTTCATCTAGTCCGGCTTGATTTTAGAACTGGGGAAAATTTATTTTGGGATTTTTGTAGTCCGTTTAGTATTTCTTTTTATTTTTCTTCCGAGCAGAATTATTTAAAAAAACGCGCACCGACCTCGGGCCGTGCCCGAGTGATGAGGACATCAATACCATTGTTACACCCACAACCCCTACTGCTACATATACTGGACCAATTACTAGAGCTCGCGCACGCCAATTAAATTATCATGCTGCCTAAATTGGATACATTTGTTTTGCTTACAAATGAAGGGCCTAGCTTGGAGAAGGATGGACATTGGAGCAAGAGCAAGCATGGAGATGATGCCATGCGCAAGGGGAACCAGAACGGAGTTACAAGTGATGATTTCAGGACTTTGAAGCCACCATAAGAGTGCATGAAGCCTTGGACGAAATATACAAGATGCCACTTCATAAATTTCGTCCAGAGGCTATTATAGGTGCTGCGTCACCTTTTTATTGGGCCAGGCCCGTGTAATTTCGAAATACATAAGTATAGGCTATTTTTAGAGTCCGTATGTGTGGGGAAACAAGAGATAGGGTTGATTTCCAACCCCTCCACCAAGGGCCACGAAATTCCCCTCTCTTCCTCCATATATACAGCCCTTAGGGCACCGTTTAGACTTTGGGTTTTGTTTAGATTAAAAGTTCGCCACAGCTGCAACTTCGCGTACTTCGTTTGTGTTCAACGACCAGACAAAGGCATCACAGAACCCCACCTTGATCAATAAAGCTTTCATCTTATATTCGCAATATCCAGATTGCAATCTCAGTTTCTTGCTTGTTCTTCGTTTGCTCGCAGGAAACAGACCCTCGTGGTCAGGTTGATCGTGCTCCGGCGTGGTCAATAACCTCTCGGAGTTGGTTTAGCGATTTCTAAGGCGCGACGTCCTCGCACGTTCGTAGTCGGATCGTCAAAGTCGACTTCCACCAAAGCGATATCCATCATCTCATCGAAAGACGGGACACCTTTGCCTCTATCAAGTGGTATCAGATTTCCAGGTTGCTCGGTGAGATTTTACAGTTTTTCGTAGTTTAGATCGAGTTTGTTCTTCATACCTATAGTCCACAAAAAAGCCAAAAAAAAATTAGGGTTAGTTCATCCCATCCGAACCAATCTGAGCCTTTGCATAATCTTTTCTGTATTTGCTTTGTTGAATTTGTGGTTGCATCGTCGTGTCAAGTTGCTGGTCTTAGAGTCTAGTCTTTTAGAGTTTCGAGTTCTGGTCATAAGTTGTCACGCCGCCGCCGCACCATCATCATCGCCCCTGCCATCTACTACCACCGCTCCGAATCCGTATCCATATACCACCACCAATCCGTGTCCATATACCACCACTGATCCATATCCATATACTACCACCGCTACCACCACCGCTGCCATATACCACCACCATATATCCACCACCAATTCGAGTTCCTTGCTTATTAGGTTTGTTTTCGGGATCCATCTAGTTTCCGATTCGTGTTTCCTTGCCAGAGTAGGTCCGGAAACCACGCTCCGTTTAGGCCCAAAATTTTTCAAAAACGCATTTTTCGAAAAAATTTCTGGTTATCCTATTTTTAGGTGTTTCTGAGTGTTTTGAGACAGGTGCCATTATAGGAAGTTTTTTTTGACCCGTTTCCAGTTTTTGGGTCCGGGCAGTCGAAAAAACGAAAAAAAAAAATTGGTCGAAAAAATTTCGTGCCCATCCTGTCAGTTTGATCTAGGAAGAGTTTTGAGACACTCGCCATTATAGTGATTTTTCGCAAAAAAAAGCAGCGCAAAAAAAAGCAGCGCAAAAAAAAAAGAGCACAAAAAAAAAGAGCGAAAAAAAAATCCAGAGTGTGCTTTTCCCTTGTTTACGTGCAGCGCCGTGATTTTGTTAGTGTTCTAGGCTCGCGTCTCTAGCACGGTCTAGCCTAGGACCAGCACAGCACCGTCGTTGAGCGTTTATTCAACTTTGCATCTCTGAATTGATTATTGCTTACCCCTTTTGCTACCATATTATAAGCCTTCCCAGCTCCACATACATCTACGTCGTGCGTTGGACTCTCCCTGGTAATCGCTCTATCCAAGCTTTGAGAGTTTTGACTACAACGGTTGCCGATCACCGCCTGCTGCTGGGTAAGAACTGGTAAGAATTTGAGATTTGCTTGACGGGTTTGTGATACACCACCACCACTTCTTAGTACTCTGGAGGATCATATTCTTCTGTGTTTCTATTTGCTGCTAACCATGGTAGGATCACAAGCCGATGAGACTGATTGGGAGAACCTGACGAACAAACAGCTACATGATAAATTTCAGCAAATGATGAGTGGACAGGTGCAAGATGTGCTAAACAGATTTGACGAGGCCATGGAGAAGATAGATGGCATTGAGAAGACATTTGAAACAAAGCTTGATAGTAAGTTTGATGAATTGCTCGCGCGTTTTCCACAACCACCGCCGGCTGCACCTATCGCACCTTTGCAACGACAACAACAACGCCCCCTTCCGAATCAGTATGGACGAGCTCAGCGTGTTCCTATTGAGCTAGGAAAAAATTCTGGTGCCGCTGCTACTGCTGTTGGTGCTTCTTTGGCTCCTGCTACTACTGCTGCTGGTACCGAGGAGGATGATTATGTGGGAGATTACGAGGATGAGGTTGATCAACATCAGAACTACGTGCAACCACCAGCACCACAACCACCAGGTCGTCCACATGCAAATAATGGCAATGTTCGGGCTCCCCCTCAGGTACGAGATCATGACCATCTCCCTAAACTGAAATTGAATATTCCACCATTTGAGGGTAGATATGTTCCTGATATATATCTTACTTGGGAGTTAGAAACTGAACAACGATTTACATGTTTACAATATCCTAAGGAGAGACGTGTTCCTGCTGCTGTTTGTGCTTTCACTAGCTTTGCATGTGTTTGGTGGTCTGAACATTGCAGATTATATCCTGTTCCAGCTACTTGGGCTGCTTTGAAAACTGCTATGCGTACTCGTTGGGTTCCACCATATTATCAACGTGAATTACTTCAAAAATTGCAGCGCTTAAGAAAAGGAAAAAATTCTGTAGAAGAATATTATCAGGAATTACAAACTGGCTTGATTAGATGTGGTATTGTTGAGGAGAATGAAGCTATGCTTGCACGTTTTCTGGGTGGATTAAATAGAGATATTCAAACCATTCTAGACTATAAGGATTATAATAATATCACTCGTTTATTCCATCTTGCTTGTAAAGCTGAACGTGAAGTGCAGGATCGACATGCATTGGCGCGCACTAACTTTTCTGCAGGTCGACCTTCATCATGGACACCACGTGCATCATCTACTTCCACTGCACCATCACCTCCTTCAGGTGCCACCTCCAACCGTGATACAAGAAAGCAGGCTCAACCACCACTATCTGCCAAGAGCACACCTGCCGGGCCTGCTCAGAGCTCTTCTTCTTCCATGGCGTCAACAGGGCACACGAGTGATATTATTTGTCGTCGTTGTAAGGGAAGAGGACATTTTGCGAGAGAATGCAAATCTCAGCGTGTGATGATTGCTACTGAGGATGGTGGATATGAGTCCGCTAGTGACTATGATGAGGAGACTTTGGCTCTTATTACACGTGAAGAACATGGTGGAGATGATTCTGATCATGAGACGCAATACATGGCTCCTGAAGACGCTGACAGGTATGAATGTTTAGTTGCTCAACGTGTTTTGAGTGTGCAGGTCACACAAGCTGAGCAAAATCAGAGGCACAATTTGTTCCATACCAAGGGAGTTGTGAAGGAACGTTCTGTGCGCGTCATCATAGACGGAGGTAGTTGCAACAACTTGGCTAGCATGGAGATGGTGGAGAAGCTATCTCTCACCACAAGACCACATCCACATCCTTACTACATCCAATGGTTCAACAACAGCGGCAAGGTTAAGGTAACACGTACTGTTCGTGTACATTTTAGTATCTCTACATATGCTGATTATGTTGATTGTGATGTGGTACCTATGCAAGCATGTTCCTTATTACTTGGTAGACCATGGCAATTTGATAAAAATTCTATTCACCATGGTAGAAACAATCAGTATACTCTTGTTCATAAGGATAAAAATATTACTTTGCTTCCTATGACTCCTGATTCCATTGTGAAAGATGATATTAATAGAGCTAATAAAGCAAAACAGGAGAAAACTAAGAGTGAAAATCAGATTGTGGCAAAAGAATTTGAGCAACAAATGCAGCCTAATAATAATAAACAATCTAGTGTTGCTTCTGAAATTAAATTGAAAAGTGCATGTTTACTTGCCACCAAATCTGATATTGATGATCTAGATTTTAGCAAATCTGTTTGCTATGCTTTTGTGTGCAAAGAGGCATTATTTTCATTCGAGGACGTGCCTTCCTCTTTGCCTCCTGCTATCACTAACATTTTGCAGGAGTTCGCTGACGTCTTTCCACAAGAGGTGCCACCGGGATTACCGCCTATTCGAGGGATTGAGCATCAGATTGACTTAATTCCCGGTGCTTCACTGCCAAACCGTGCACCATACCGTACCAATCCAGAGGAGACGAAGGAGATTATGCGTCAAGTACAAGAGCTTCTCGACAAAGGTTATATACGCGAATCCCTTAGTCCTTGTGCTGTTCCTATTATTCTAGTGCCGAAAAAGGATGGTACATCACGTATGTGCGTTGATTGTAGAGGCATTAATAATATTACTATTCGTTATCGTCATCCTATTCCTAGGCTAGATGATATGCTTGATGAATTGAGTGGCTCTACAATATTCTCCAAAGTTGATTTGCGTAGTGGATACCATCAAATTCGTATGAAATTGGGAGATGAATGGAAAACAGCATTTAAAACTAAGTTTGGATTATATGAGTGGTTAGTCATGCCTTTTGGGTTAACTAATGCACCTAGTACTTTCATGAGGTTAATGAACGAAGTTTTACGTGCTTTCATTGGACGATTTGTGGTAGTTTACTTTGATGACATATTGATTTATAGCAAATCTTTGGAGGAACATTTGGAACATTTACGTGCTGTTTTTATTGCTCTACGTGATGCACGTTTGTTTGGTAACCTTGGAAAGTGCACCTTTTGCACCGACCGAGTATCTTTTCTTGGCTATGTTGTTACTCCACAGGGAATTGAAGTTGATAAAGCCAAGATTGAAGCTATTGAGAGTTGGCCGCAGCCCAAAACGGTCACACAAGTGAGGAGTTTCCTTGGCCTCGCTGGATTCTATAGGCGTTTTGTGAGAGATTTCAGCACCATTGCTACACCTCTCAATGAGCTTACAAAGAAAGATGTGCCTTTTCTGTGGGGTACCGCACAGGAAGAAGCCTTCACGGTATTGAAAGATAAGTTGACACATGCTCCTTTACTCCAACTTCCTGATTTTAATAAGACTTTTGAGCTTGAATGTGATGCTAGTGGAATTGGATTAGGAGGTGTGTTATTACAAGATGGCAAACCTGTTGCGTACTTTTCTGAAAAATTGAGTGGGCCTAGTCTGAATTATTCTACTTATGATAAAGAATTATATGCTCTTGTTCGGACTTTAGAAACATGGCAACATTATTTATGGCCCAAAGAATTTGTTATACATTTTGATCATGAATCTTTGAAACATATTAAAAGTCAAGCTAAACTAAATCGTAGACATGCTAAATGGGTTGAATTCATTGAGACTTTCCCTTATGTCATTAAACACAAGAAGGGAAAAGAAAATGTTATTGCTGATGCATTGTCTCGTCGCTATACTATGCTTTCACAACTTGACTTCAAAATATTTGGTTTGGAGACCATCAAAGATCAATATGTGCATGATGCTGATTTTAAAGATGTAATGCAGAATTGTAAAGAAGGAAGAATGTGGAACAAGTTTGTCGTTAACGATGGATTTGTGTTTCGTGCTAACAAGCTATGCATTCCAGCTAGCTCCGTTCGTCTTTTGTTGTTGCAGGAGGCGCATGGAGGAGGATTAATGGGACACTTTGGCGTGAAGAAGACGGAGGACGTACTTGCTACACATTTCTTTTGGCCAAAGATGAGACGGGATGTTGAGCGTTTTATTGCTCGCTGCACTACATGTCAAAAAGCTAAGTCCCGACTCAATCCTCATGGTTTATATATGCCTTTGCCTGTACCTAGTGTTCCTTGGGAGGATATATCTATGGACTTTGTTTTAGGTTTACCTCGAACAAAGAAGGGGAGGGATAGCATATTTGTTGTCGTGGATAGATTCTCGAAAATGGCACACTTTATACCATGTCATAAAAGCGATGATGCTGTTAATGTTGCTGATTTGTTCTTTCGTGAAATTATTCGCTTGCATGGTGTGCCAAATACTATTGTTTCAGATCGTGATACTAAATTTCTTAGCCACTTTTGGAGATGTTTATGGGCTAAGTTGGGGACTAAACTGCTTTTTAGTACTACTTGTCACCCCCAAACTGATGGACAAACTGAAGTAGTCAATAGAACATTGTCTACTATGCTTAGTGCTGTTTTGAAGAATAATAAGAAAATGTGGGAGGAATGCTTGCCTCATATTGAATTTGCTTATAATCGTTCATTGCATTCTACTACTAAGATGTGCCCTTTTGAAGTTGTGTATGGTTTCCTACCTCGTGCACCTATTGATTTGTTGCCTCTTCCATCTTCGGAGAAGGTTAATTTTGATACTAAAGAACGTGCTGAATTGATTTTAAAAATGCATGAGTTAACTAAGGAAAACATTGAGCGTATGAATGCTAAATATAAACTTGCTGGAGATAAGGGTAGAAAACATGTTGTGTTTGCACCTGGAGATCTTGTTTGGTTACATTTGCGTAAGGATAGATTTCCTGATTTGCGCAAATCAAAGCTAATGCCACGTGCTGCTGGTCCCTTTAAGGTGTTACTTGAGCTGCCTGCAGATTTTGGGGTTAGTCCCACTTTTAACATTGCAGATTTGAAGCCTTATTTGGGTGAGGAAGATGAGCTTCCGTCGAGGACGACTTCATTTCAAGAAGGGGAGGATGATGAGGACATCAATACCATTGTTACACCCACAGCCCCTACTGCTACATATACTGGACCAATTACTAGAGCTCGCGCACGCCAATTAAATTATCAGGTACTTTCGTTTCTTGGTAATGATTCTAATGTTCATGAGAATATGATGCTGCCTAAATTGGATACATTTGTTTTGCTTACAAATGAAGGGCCTAGCTTGGAGAAGGATGGACATTGGAGCAAGAGCAAGCATGGAGATGATGCCATGCGCAAGAGGAACCAGAACGGAGTTACAAGTGATGATTTCAGGACTTTGAAGCCACCATAAGAGTGCATGAAGCCTTGGACGAAATATACAAGATGCCACTTCATAAATTTCGTCCAGAGGCTATTATAGGTGCTGCGTCACCTTTTTATTGGGCCAGGCCCATGTAATTTCGAAATACATAAGTATAGGCTATTTTTAGAGTCCGTATGTGTGGGGAAACAAGAGATAGGGTTGATTTCGGACCCCTCCACCAAGGGCCACGAAATTCCCCTCTCTTCCTCCATATATACAGCCCTTAGGGCACCGTTTAGACTTTGGGTTTTGTTTAGATTAAAAGTTCGCCACAGCTGCAACTTCCCGTACTTCGTTTGTGTTCAACGACCAGACAAAGGCGTCACAGAACCCCACCTTGATCAATAAAGATTTCATCTTATATTCGCAATATCCAGATTGCAATCTCAGTTTCTTGCTTGTTCTTCGTTTGCTCGCAGGAAACAGACCCTCGTGGTCAGGTTGATCGTGCTCCGGCGTGGTCAATAACCTCTCGGAGTTGGTTTAGCGATTGCTAAGGCGCGACGTCCTCGCACGTTCGTAGTCGGATCGTCAAAGTCGACTTCCACCAAAGCGATTTCCATCATCTCATCGAAAGACGGGACACCTTTGCCTCTATCACTACTGAGGGAGTCCGGGATTAAGGGGTCCTCGGACAGCCGGACTATATACTTTGGCCGGACTGTTGGACTATGATGATACAAGATTGAAGACTTTGTCCCGTGTCCGGATGGGACTCTCCTTTGCGTGGAAGGCAAGCTTGGCAATTCGGATATGTAGATCTCCTTCTCTATAACCGACTCTGTGTAACCCTAGCCCCCTCCGGTGTCTATATAAACCTGAGGGTTTTGTCCATAGGACAACAACAATCATAATCATAGGCTAGCTTCTGGGGTTTAGCCTCTACGATCTCGTGGTAGATCAACTCTTGTAATACTCATATCATCAAGATCAATCAAGCAGGAAGCAGGGTATTACCTCCATCAAGAGGGCCCGAACCTGGGTAAACATCGTGTCCCCCGCCTCCTGTTACCATTAGCCTTAGACGCACAGTTCGGGACCCCCTACCTGATATCCGTCGGTTTTCACACCGACAGCAAGCATCTCAAAGTTGGAATATACACTTTGATGAGGTGATCAAAGCATATGGTTTTATACAGACTTACAATGAAGCCTGTATTTACAAGAAAGTGAGTGGGAGCTCTGAAGCATTTCTGATATTATATGTGGATGACATATTGTTGATTGGAAATGATATAGAATTTCTAGATAGCATAAAAGGATACTTGAATAAACAGGACAATAGGTACTACCTCATCTACTTCCCAAAACCCACATACTAATCAGATCCTAACCATGCAATTGTTTGAGGATTGATCTAATGCAATAAAACTGGGTAGTAAAGAGGTATAATGAAAGTGTTACTTGCCTTGCTGATGATCCGTGAAACCTAGAGACTCGTAGTAGCATGCTGCGCACTCCAGGTACTCTATCGCAAACAAACGAGCATACAATAAGCACTCATCTAAAGCACGGGTAAAACTCAAATAAGAGATCTAACCAGAAAGTTCAACTTAAGAACTCTGATTTGCAAAAAGAATCAAATCAAACGAAGCAACGAAACTCAAAGAGCGAAAAAAACTAGCTTCGTTTACTGATCTGGACCTAAGTCAAATTTTACAGTAGCAAAAACTTGTCTGAGTTGGTTAAACAGAAAGAGGGTTTTGAGACGAAACTCCAGGCGCTTGAATCGCCTGATTCCGATAAACGAGCAAAAAGTCATACTAAAACGAAAATTGGATCAGAAACCGCGATCGAAAATAATCGCGAAAAACCCGACAAAAAGAAAAACTGATGAACAGCCTAACGAACGAACGTTCGCTATCTGCGGCTAAAAGGTGAAAACCGTTCGTTAAAACGAAAGTACTGACGAACGTCCGCTAAATAACTAAACCGAGAAAACCCGACGAACCGAAACTAAAAAAACGGATCTAGGGTTTTTAAAAAAACCCAAACGGTTTTATTAAAAAAACCAACGGCGGCTATGGGCGGCGGGGCGGCGGGGCAGCGGATTGGCGGCGGTGCAGGGCGGCGGCGGTAGCGCGCAGCGGCGGCGGCGGCTAGGGTTTCGGGCGGCGGCGCGGGTGGGCTGGGGTGGCGGTGTGCGCTTCGGGGCGGGAGGGCCCCGGCTTACAAAGCCGCCCCCGGGCGGAGTCCCGCTCGGGTACGGCCCGGAGTCGGTTTGACTTCTTTTTTTAAATAATTCCGACTTGCAGAAAAAGAAATAAAAGAAATACTAAACGGACTCCAAAAATCCCGAAATAAATTTTCCCCGTCCTCTGAAAATAAGCTGGACAAGATGAACATTTATTTGGGCCTAAAATGCAATTTTGAAAAACGTGCATTTTTCTGATTGAAATAAAATAGCGATAAAATTCCAAAATAAATTCTTATTTGATTTTAATATTAAACCTCCAATATTTGTTTATTTTGGGAAAGTCATTTTATTCCATTTCTATTATTTTATAAAAGAAATATATGAAGATAAAATAATTAAAATCAAATGATCCTATTTTAAAAATTTGAGAAAACTCGAATATGAAAATAACGAAATCCCCAACTCTCTCCGTGGGTCCTTGAGTTGCGTAGAATTTCTAGGATCAAGCCAAAATGCAATAAAATATTTTTTGCAATGATGATCTAATGTACAACATTCCAAATTGAAAATTTGGGATGTTACATCTATTTAGTTATAACTCAAAAGAAATAAAAATTACAACTCGATAACTAGGACAAAATATGACTCTATATGAATGTCTCTAGCAGTGTACCAGAATGTGCAATGATCTAGCATAACAACGATATCAACAAATGGACAAGCCATGGAAATATCATGCTAGCTATCTTACGATCATGCAAAGCAATATGAAAATGAATACTCAAGTCATCAAAACAGAGGCGGTGTGTAACATCCCAAATTTTCAGTTTGGAATGTTATACATAGATCATCATTGCATATCATATTTTTATTGCATTATTGGCTCGATCCTAGAAATTCTATGCAACTCAAGGACCCACGGAGAGAGTTGGGGATTTCGTCATTTTCTTATTTGAGTATTTCTCAAATTTTGAAAATAGGATCATTAATTTTATTTATTTTACCTTCAATTATTTCTACTACCAAAAATTCAGAGAGGGAATAAAATGACTTTCCCAAAATAAAGAAATAATGAAGATTTAATAAAAAAATCAAATAAGATTTATTTTGGAGTTTTTCGCTTTTTATTTGAATTTAGGAAAAATGCGCGTTTTTCAAAATTGCATTTAGACCCCAAATAAATGTTCATCTAGTCCGGCTTGATTTTAGAACTGGGGAAAATTTATTTTGGGATTTTTGTAGTCCGTTTAGTATTTCTTTTTATTTTTCTTCCGAGCAGAATTATTTAAAAAAACGCGCACCGACCTCGGGCCGTGCCCGAGTGATGAGGACATCAATACCATTGTTACACCCACAACCCCTACTGCTACATATACTGGACCAATTACTAGAGCTCGCGCACGCCAATTAAATTATCATGCTGCCTAAATTGGATACATTTGTTTTGCTTACAAATGAAGGGCCTAGCTTGGAGAAGGATGGACATTGGAGCAAGAGCAAGCATGGAGATGATGCCATGCGCAAGGGGAACCAGAACGGAGTTACAAGTGATGATTTCAGGACTTTGAAGCCACCATAAGAGTGCATGAAGCCTTGGACGAAATATACAAGATGCCACTTCATAAATTTCGTCCAGAGGCTATTATAGGTGCTGCGTCACCTTTTTATTGGGCCAGGCCCGTGTAATTTCGAAATACATAAGTATAGGCTATTTTTAGAGTCCGTATGTGTGGGGAAACAAGAGATAGGGTTGATTTCCAACCCCTCCACCAAGGGCCACGAAATTCCCCTCTCTTCCTCCATATATACAGCCCTTAGGGCACCGTTTAGACTTTGGGTTTTGTTTAGATTAAAAGTTCGCCACAGCTGCAACTTCGCGTACTTCGTTTGTGTTCAACGACCAGACAAAGGCATCACAGAACCCCACCTTGATCAATAAAGCTTTCATCTTATATTCGCAATATCCAGATTGCAATCTCAGTTTCTTGCTTGTTCTTCGTTTGCTCGCAGGAAACAGACCCTCGTGGTCAGGTTGATCGTGCTCCGGCGTGGTCAATAACCTCTCGGAGTTGGTTTAGCGATTTCTAAGGCGCGACGTCCTCGCACGTTCGTAGTCGGATCGTCAAAGTCGACTTCCACCAAAGCGATATCCATCATCTCATCGAAAGACGGGACACCTTTGCCTCTATCAAGTGGTATCAGATTTCCAGGTTGCTCGGTGAGATTTTACAGTTTTTCGTAGTTTAGATCGAGTCTGTTCTTCATACCTATAGTCCACAAAAAAGCCAAAAAAAAAATTAGGGTTAGTTCATCCCATCCGAACCAATCTGAGCCTTTGCATAATCTTTTCTGTATTTGCTTTGTTGAATTTGTGGTTGCATCGTCGTGTCAAGTTGCTGGTCTTAGAGTCTAGTCTTTTAGAGTTTCGAGTTCTGGTCATAAGTTGTCACGCCGCCGCCGCACCATCATCATCGCCCCTGCCATCTACTACCACCGCTCCGAATCCGTATCCATATACCACCACCAATCCGTGTCCATATACCACCACTGATCCATATCCATATACTACCACCGCTACCACCACCGCTGCCATATACCACCACCATATATCCACCACCAATTCGAGTTCCTTGCTTATTAGGTTTGTTTTCGGGATCCATCTAGTTTCCGATTCGTGTTTCCTTGCCAGAGTAGGTCCGGAAACCACGCTCCGTTTAGGCCCAAAATTTTTCAAAAACGCATTTTTCGAAAAAATTTCTGGTTATCCTATTTTTAGGTGTTTCTGAGTGTTTTGAGACAGGTGCCATTATAGGAAGTTTTTTTTGACCCGTTTCCAGTTTTTGGGTCCGGGCAGTCGAAAAAACGAAAAAAAAAAATTGGTCGAAAAAATTTCGTGCCCATCCTGTCAGTTTGATCTAGGAAGAGTTTTGAGACACTCGCCATTATAGTGATTTTTCGCAAAAAAAAGCAGCGCAAAAAAAAGCAGCGCAAAAAAAAAGAGCACAAAAAAAAAAGAGCGAAAAAAAAATCCAGAGTGTGCTTTTCCCTTGTTTACGTGCAGCGCCGTGATTTTGTTAGTGTTCTAGGCTCGCGTCTCTAGCACGGTCTAGCCTAGGACCAGCACAGTACCGTCGTTGAGCGTTTATTCAACTTTGCATCTCTGAATTGATTATTGCTTACCCCTTTTGCTACCATATTATAAGCCTTCCCAGCTCCACATACATCTACGTCGTGCGTTGGACTCTCCCTGGTAATCGCTCTATCCAAGCTTTGAGAGTTTTGACTACAACGGTTGCCGATCACCGCCTGCTGCTGGGTAAGAACTGGTAAGAATTTGAGATTTGCTTGACGGGTTTGTGATACACCACCACCACTTCTTAGTACTCTGGAGGATCATATTCTTCTGTGTTTCTATTTGCTGCTAACCATGGTAGGATCACAAGCCGATGAGACTGATTGGGAGAACCTGACGAACAAACAGCTACATGATAAATTTCAGCAAATGATGAGTGGACAGGTGCAAGATGTGCTAAACAGATTTGACGAGGCCATGGAGAAGATAGATGGCATTGAGAAGACATTTGAAACAAAGCTTGATAGTAAGTTTGATGAATTGCTCGCGCGTTTTCCACAACCACCGCCGGCTGCACCTATCGCACCTTTGCAACGACAACAACAACGCCCCCTTCCGAATCAGTATGGACGAGCTCAGCGTGTTCCTATTGAGCTAGGAAAAAATTCTGGTGCCGCTGCTACTGCTGTTGGTGCTTCTTTGGCTCCTGCTACTACTGCTGCTGGTACCGAGGAGGATGATTATGTGGGAGATTACGAGGATGAGGTTGATCAACATCAGAACTACGTGCAACCACCAGCACCACAACCACCAGGTCGTCCACATGCAAATAATGGCAATGTTCGGGCTCCCCCTCAGGTACGAGATCATGACCATCTCCCTAAACTGAAATTGAATATTCCACCATTTGAGGGTAGATATGTTCCTGATATATATCTTACTTGGGAGTTAGAAACTGAACAACGATTTACATGTTTACAATATCCTAAGGAGAGACGTGTTCCTGCTGCTGTTTGTGCTTTCACTAGCTTTGCATGTGTTTGGTGGTCTGAACATTGCAGATTATATCCTGTTCCAGCTACTTGGGCTGCTTTGAAAACTGCTATGCGTACTCGTTGGGTTCCACCATATTATCAACGTGAATTACTTCAAAAATTGCAGCGCTTAAGAAAAGGAAAAAATTCTGTAGAAGAATATTATCAGGAATTACAAACTGGCTTGATTAGATGTGGTATTGTTGAGGAGAATGAAGCTATGCTTGCACGTTTTCTGGGTGGATTAAATAGAGATATTCAAACCATTCTAGACTATAAGGATTATAATAATATCACTCGTTTATTCCATCTTGCTTGTAAAGCTGAACGTGAAGTGCAGGATCGACATGCATTGGCGCGCACTAACTTTTCTGCAGGTCGACCTTCATCATGGACACCACGTGCATCATCTACTTCCACTGCACCATCACCTCCTTCAGGTGCCACCTCCAACCGTGATACAAGAAAGCAGGCTCAACCACCACTATCTGCCAAGAGCACACCTGCCGGGCCTGCTCAGAGCTCTTCTTCTTCCATGGCGTCAACAGGGCACACGAGTGATATTATTTGTCGTCGTTGTAAGGGAAGAGGACATTTTGCGAGAGAATGCAAATCTCAGCGTGTGATGATTGCTACTGAGGATGGTGGATATGAGTCCGCTAGTGACTATGATGAGGAGACTTTGGCTCTTATTACACGTGAAGAACATGGTGGAGATGATTCTGATCATGAGACGCAATACATGGCTCCTGAAGACGCTGACAGGTATGAATGTTTAGTTGCTCAACGTGTTTTGAGTGTGCAGGTCACACAAGCTGAGCAAAATCAGAGGCACAATTTGTTCCATACCAAGGGAGTTGTGAAGGAACGTTCTGTGCGCGTCATCATAGACGGAGGTAGTTGCAACAACTTGGCTAGCATGGAGATGGTGGAGAAGCTATCTCTCACCACAAGACCACATCCACATCCTTACTACATCCAATGGTTCAACAACAGCGGCAAGGTTAAGGTAACACGTACTGTTCGTGTACATTTTAGTATCTCTACATATGCTGATTATGTTGATTGTGATGTGGTACCTATGCAAGCATGTTCCTTATTACTTGGTAGACCATGGCAATTTGATAAAAATTCTATTCACCATGGTAGAAACAATCAGTATACTCTTGTTCATAAGGATAAAAATATTACTTTGCTTCCTATGACTCCTGATTCCATTGTGAAAGATGATATTAATAGAGCTAATAAAGCAAAACAGGAGAAAACTAAGAGTGAAAATCAGATTGTGGCAAAAGAATTTGAGCAACAAATGCAGCCTAATAATAATAAACAATCTAGTGTTGCTTCTGAAATTAAATTGAAAAGTGCATGTTTACTTGCCACCAAATCTGATATTGATGATCTAGATTTTAGCAAATCTGTTTGCTATGCTTTTGTGTGCAAAGAGGCATTATTTTCATTCGAGGACGTGCCTTCCTCTTTGCCTCCTGCTATCACTAACATTTTGCAGGAGTTCGCTGACGTCTTTCCACAAGAGGTGCCACCGGGATTACCGCCTATTCGAGGGATTGAGCATCAGATTGACTTAATTCCCGGTGCTTCACTGCCAAACCGTGCACCATACCGTACCAATCCAGAGGAGACGAAGGAGATTATGCGTCAAGTACAAGAGCTTCTCGACAAAGGTTATATACGCGAATCCCTTAGTCCTTGTGCTGTTCCTATTATTCTAGTGCCGAAAAAGGATGGTACATCACGTATGTGCGTTGATTGTAGAGGCATTAATAATATTACTATTCGTTATCGTCATCCTATTCCTAGGCTAGATGATATGCTTGATGAATTGAGTGGCTCTACAATATTCTCCAAAGTTGATTTGCGTAGTGGATACCATCAAATTCGTATGAAATTGGGAGATGAATGGAAAACAGCATTTAAAACTAAGTTTGGATTATATGAGTGGTTAGTCATGCCTTTTGGGTTAACTAATGCACCTAGTACTTTCATGAGGTTAATGAACGAAGTTTTACGTGCTTTCATTGGACGATTTGTGGTAGTTTACTTTGATGACATATTGATTTATAGCAAATCTTTGGAGGAACATTTGGAACATTTACGTGCTGTTTTTATTGCTCTACGTGATGCACGTTTGTTTGGTAACCTTGGAAAGTGCACCTTTTGCACCGACCGAGTATCTTTTCTTGGCTATGTTGTTACTCCACAGGGAATTGAAGTTGATAAAGCCAAGATTGAAGCTATTGAGAGTTGGCCGCAGCCCAAAACGGTCACACAAGTGAGGAGTTTCCTTGGCCTCGCTGGATTCTATAGGCGTTTTGTGAGAGATTTCAGCACCATTGCTGCACCTCTCAATGAGCTTACAAAGAAAGATGTGCCTTTTCTGTGGGGTACCGCACAGGAAGAAGCCTTCACGGTATTGAAAGATAAGTTGACACATGCTCCTTTACTCCAACTTCCTGATTTTAATAAGACTTTTGAGCTTGAATGTGATGCTAGTGGAATTGGATTAGGAGGTGTGTTATTACAAGATGGCAAACCTGTTGCGTACTTTTCTGAAAAATTGAGTGGGCCTAGTCTGAATTATTCTACTTATGATAAAGAATTATATGCTCTTGTTCGGACTTTAGAAACATGGCAACATTATTTATGGCCCAAAGAATTTGTTATACATTTTGATCATGAATCTTTGAAACATATTAAAAGTCAAGCTAAACTAAATCGTAGACATGCTAAATGGGTTGAATTCATTGAGACTTTCCCTTATGTCATTAAACACAAGAAGGGAAAAGAAAATGTTATTGCTGATGCATTGTCTCGTCGCTATACTATGCTTTCACAACTTGACTTCAAAATATTTGGTTTGGAGACCATCAAAGATCAATATGTGCATGATGCTGATTTTAAAGATGTAATGCAGAATTGTAAAGAAGGAAGAATGTGGAACAAGTTTGTCGTTAACGATGGATTTGTGTTTCGTGCTAACAAGCTATGCATTCCAGCTAGCTCTGATGAGGACATCAATACCATTGTTACACCCACAGCCCCTACTGCTACATATACTGGACCAATTACTAGAGCTCGCGCACGCCAATTAAATTATCAGGTACTTTCGTTTCTTGGTAATGATTCTAATGTTCATGAGAATATGATGCTGCCTAAATTGGATACATTTGTTTTGCTTACAAATGAAGGGCCTAGCTTGGAGAAGGATGGACATTGGAGCAAGAGCAAGCATGGAGATGATGCCATGCGCAAGGGGAACCAGAACGGAGTTACAAGTGATGATTTCAGGACTTTGAAGCCACCATAAGAGTGCATGAAGCCTTGGACGAAATATACAAGATGCCACTTCATAAATTTCGTCCAGAGGCTATTATAGGTGCTGCGTCACCTTTTTATTGGGCCAGGCCCATGTAATTTCGAAATACATAAGTATAGGCTATTTTTAGAGTCCGTATGTGTGGGGAAACAAGAGATAGGGTTGATTTCGGACCCCTCCACCAAGGGCCACGAAATTCCCCTCTCTTCCTCCATATATACAGCCCTTAGGGCACCGTTTAGACTTTGGGTTTTGTTTAGATTAAAAGTTCGCCATAGCTGCAACTTCGCGTACTTCGTTTGTGTTCAACGACCAGACAAAGGCGTCACAGAACCCCACCTTGATCAATAAAGCTTTCATCTTATATTCGCAATATCCAGATTGCAATCTTAGTTTCTTGCTTGTTCTTCGTTTGCTCGCAGGAAACAGACCCTCGTGGTCAGGTTGATCGTGCTCCGGCGTGGTCAATAACCTCTCGGAGTTGGTTTAGCGATTGCTAAGGCGCGACGTCCTCGCACGTTCGTAGTCGGATCGTCAAAGTCGACTTCCACCAAAGCGATTTCCATCATCTCATCGAAAGACGGGACACCTTTGCCTCTATCAAGTGGTATCAGATTTCCAGGTTGCTCGGTGAGATTTTCCAGTTTTTCGTAGTTTAGATCGAGTCTGTTCTTCATACCTATAGTCCACGAAAAAGCCACAAAAAAAAAATTAGGGTTAGTTCATCATATCCGAACCAATCTGAGCCTTTGCATAATCTTTTTAGGGTTTTGCTTTGTTGAATTTGCGGTTGCATCGTCGGTCTAGTTGCTGGTCTTAGAGTCTAGTCTTTTAGAGTTTCGAGTTCTGGTCATAAGTTGTCACGCCGCCGCTGCACCATCATCATCGCCCCTGCCATCTACCACCACCACTCCGTATCCGTATCCATATACCACCACCAATCCGTGTCCATATACCACCACCGATCCATATCCATATACTACCACCGCTACCACCACCGCTGCCATATACCACCACCATATATCCACCACCAATCCGAGTTCCTTGCTTATTAGGTTTGTTTTCGGGATCCATCTAGTTTCCGATTCGTGTTTCCTTGCCGGAGTAGGTTTCGGAAAAAAAAAAAAAAAAAAAAAAAAAGAGTCTGGAAACCACGCTCCGTTTAGGCCCAAAATTTTTCGAAAACGCATTTTTCGAAAAATTTTCTGGCTATCTTATTTTTAGGTGTTTCTGAGTGTTTTGAGACAGGTGCCATTATAGGAAGTTTTTTTTGACCCGTTTCCAGTTTTTGGGTCCGGGCAGTCGAAAAAACGAAAAAAAAAAAATTGGTCGAAAAAATTTTGTGCCCATCCTGTCAGTTTGACCTAGGAAGAGTTTTGAGACACTCGCCATTATAGTGATTTTTCGCAAAAAAAAAAAAAAAAAAAGAGCAGCGCAAAAAAAAAAAGAGCGCAAAAAAAAAAAAAAAGAGCGAAAAAAAAATCCAGAGTGTGCTTTTCCCTTGTTTACGTGCAGCGCCGTGATTTTGTTAGTGTTCTAGGCTCGCGTCTCTAGCACGGTCTAGCCTAGGACCAGCACAGTACCGTCGTTGAGCGTTTATTCAACTTTGCATCTCTGAATTGATTATTGCTGATCCTTTTTGCTACCATATTATAAGCCTTCCCAGCTCCACATACATTCTACGTCGTGCGTTTGACTCTCCCTGGTACTCGCTCTATCCAAGCTTTGAGAGTTTTTGACTACAACGGTTGCCGATTACCGCCTGCTGCTGGGTAAGAACTGGTAAGAATTTGAGTTTTGCTTGACGGATTTGTGACACCCACCACCACCACTTGTTCGTAGTCTGTAGGATCATATTCTTGTGTGTTTCTATTGCTGCTAACCATGCCAGGATCACAAGCCGACGTGACTGACTGGGAGAATTTATCGAACAAGGAGCTTCATGATAAGTTTCAGCAAATGATGAGTGGACAGGTGCAAGATGTGCTAAACAGATTTGAAGAGGCCATGGAGAAGATAGATGGCATGGAGAAGACGTTCGAAACAAAGCTCGATAACAAATTTAATGAATTGCTCGCGCGTCTTCCACCACCACCACCCGCTGCACCTAACGCACCTCTCCAGCAACAACAACAACAACAACAACGCATCCTTTCGAATCAGTATGGACGAGCGAGGCGTGTTCCTATTGAGGATGGCCAAACTTCTGGTGCTGCTGTTCATGTTGTTGATGCTTCTTTCGCCCCTGCTACTGCTGCTGGTGGTACCCAGGAGGATGTTGAGTATGCGGGCGATTATGAGGATGAGGTTGATCAAAATCAGCACTACGTGCAGCCACCAGCACCACCACCACCAGGTCGACCTCAGGTATATATTCGTAATGGTAGGCCTGCACCACCACCTCAGGTACGAGATGATGTCCATATTCCTAAACTGAAATTGAATATTCCACCATTTGAGGGTAGATATGTTCCTGATATATATCTTACTTGGGAGTTGGAAACTGAACAACGTTTTACATGTTTACAATATCCCGAGGAGAGACGGGTTGCTGCTGCTGTTTGTGCTTTCACTAGTTTTGCATGTGTATGGTGGTCTGAACATTGTAGATTATATCCTATTCCCGCTACTTGGGCTGCTTTGAAAACTGCTATGCGTACTCGTTGGGTTCCACCATATTATCAACGTGAATTGCTTCAAAAATTACAGCGTTTAAGACAAGGAAAAAATTCTGTAGAAGAATATTATCAGGAATTACAAACTGGCATGATTAGATGTGGTATTGTTGAGGAGAATGAAGCTATGCTTGCACGTTTTCTGGGTGGATTAAATAGAGAGATTCAGACCATTCTAGACTATAAGGAGTATACTAATATCACTCGTTTATTCCATCTTGCTTGTAAAGCTGAACGTGAAGTGCAGGATCGACAGGCATTGGCGCGGACTAACTTTTCTGCAGGTCGACCTTCATTATGGACACCACGTGCATCATCTACTTCCACACGTTCTGCTACACCGGTGCCTCCGTCGGCTGCCACCTCCAACCGTGATATAATAAAGCAGGCACAATCACCATTATCTGCCAAGAGCACACCTTCTGGGCCTGCAAAGAGCTCTTCTTCATCCATGGCATCAACAGGGCAAACACATGATATTATTTGTCGACGTTGCAAGGGTGGAGGTCATTATGCGAGAGAATGCCCATCTAAGCGTGTGATGATTGTTACTGAGGATGGTGGGTATGAGTCCGCTAGTGACTATGATGAGGAGACTTTGGCTCTTATTACACGTGACGAACACGGTGGAGACGATTCTGATCATGAGACGCAATACATGGCTCCTGAAGATGCTGACAGGTATGAATGTTTAGTTGCTCAACGTGTTTTGAGTGTGCAGGTTACACAAGCTGAGCAAAATCAGAGGCATAATTTGTTCCATACAAAGGGAGTTGTGAAGGAACGTTCTGTTCGCGTGATCATAGATGGAGGGAGTTGCAACAACTTGGCTAGCATGGAGATGGTGGAGAAGCTTTCTCTCACCACAAGACCACATCCACATCCTTACTACATCCAATGGTTCAACAATAGCGGCAAGGTTAAGGTAACACGTACTGTTCGTGTGCATTTTAGTATCTCTACATATGCTGATTATGTTGATTGTGATGTGGTACCTATGCAAGCATGTTCCTTATTACTTGGTAGACCATGGCAATTTGATAAAAATGCTGTACACCATGGTAGAAACAATCATTATACTCTTGTTCATAAGGATAAAAATATTACTTTGCTTCCTATGACTCCTGATTCTATTTTGAAAGATGATATTAATAGAGCTAATAAAGCAAAACAGGAGAAGAATAAGAGTGAAAATCAGATTGTGGCAAAAGAATTTGAGCAACAAATGAAGCCTAATAATAAACCATCTAGTGTTGCTTCTGAAATTAAATTGAAAAGTGCATGTTTATTTGCCACCAAATCTGATATTGATGAGCTAGATTTCAGCAAATCTGTTTGCTATGCTTTTGTGTGCAAAGAGGCATTATTTTCATTCGAGGACGTGCCTTCCTCTTTGCCCCCTGCTGTCACTAACATTATGCAGGAGTTCGCTGACGTCTTTCCACAAGACGTGCCACCGGGATTACCACCCATTCGAGGGATTGAGCATCAAATTGACTTAATTCCCGGTGCATCGCTACCCAACCGTGCACCATACCGTACCAATCCAGAGGAGACGAAGGAGATTATGCGTCAAGTACAGGAGCTACTCGACAAAGGTTATATACGCGAATCTCTTAGTCCTTGTGCTGTTCCTATTATACTCGTGCCTAAAAAGGATGGTACGTCACGTATGTGTGTTGATTGTAGAGGCATTAATAATATTACTATTCGTTATCGTCATCCTATTCCTAGGCTAGATGATATGCTTGATGAATTGAGTGGCTCTACAATATTCTCCAAAGTTGATTTGCGTAGTGGATACCATCAAATTCGTATGAAATTGGGTGATGAATGGAAAACAGCATTTAAAACTAAGTTTGGTTTATATGAGTGGTTAGTCATGCCTTTTGGGTTAACTAATGCACCTAGTACTTTCATGAGATTAATGAACGAAGTTTTACGTGCTTTCATTGGACGATTTGTGGTAGTCTATTTTGATGATATACTGATTTATAGCAAATCTTTGGAAGAACATTTGGAACATTTACGTGCTGTTTTTATTGCTCTACGTGATGCACGTTTGTTTGGTAACCTTGGGAAGTGCACCTTTTGCACCGACCGAGTATCTTTTCTTGGCTATGTTGTTACTCCACAGGGAATTGAAGTTGATAAAGCCAAGATTGAAGCTATTGAGAGTTGGCCGCAGCCCAAAACGGTCACACAAGTGAGGAGTTTTCTTGGCCTCGCTGGATTCTATAGGCGTTTTGTGAGAGATTTCAGCACCATTGCTGCACCTCTCAATGAGCTTACAAAGAAAGATGTGCCTTTTATTTGGGGTACCGCACAGGAAGAAGCCTTCACGGTATTGAAAGATAAGTTGACACATGCTCCTTTACTCCAACTTCCTGATTTTAATAAGACTTTTGAGCTTGAATGTGATGCTAGTGGAATTGGATTAGGAGGTGTGTTATTACAAGATGGCAAACCCGTTGCATACTTTTCTGAAAAATTGAGTGGGCCTAGTCTGAATTATTCTACTTATGATAAAGAATTATATGCTCTTGTTCGGACTTTAGAAACATGGCAACATTATTTATGGCCCAAAGAATTTGTTATACATTCTGATCATGAATCTTTGAAACATATTAAAAGTCAAGCTAAACTGAATCGTAGACATGCTAAATGGGTTGAATTTATTGAGACTTTCCCTTATGTCATTAAACACAAGAAGGGAAAAGAAAATGTTATTGCTGATGCATTGTCTCGTCGCTATACTATGCTTTCACAACTTGACTTCAAAATATTTGGTTTGGAGACCATCAAAGATCAATATGTGCATGATGCTGATTTTAAAGATGTAATGCAGAATTGTAAAGAAGGAAGAATGTGGAACAAGTTTGTCGTTAACGATGGATTTGTGTTTCGTGCTAACAAGCTATGCATTCCAGCTAGCTCCGTTCGTCTTTTGTTGTTGCAGGAGGCGCATGGAGGAGGATTAATGGGACACTTTGGCGTGAAGAAGACAGAGGACGTACTTGCTACACATTTCTTTTGGCCAAAGATGAGACGGGATGTTGAGCGTTTTATTGCTCGCTGCACTACATGTCAAAAAGCTAAGTCACGACTCAATCCTCATGGTTTATATATGCCTTTGCCCGTACCTAGTGTTCCTTGGGAGGATATATCTATGGACTTTGTTTTAGGTTTACCTCGAACAAAGAAGGGGAGGGATAGCATATTTGTTGTCGTGGATAGATTCTCGAAAATGGCACACTTTATACCATGTCATAAAAGCGATGATGCTGTTAATGTTGCTGATTTGTTCTTTCGTGAAATTATTCGCTTGCATGGTGTGCCAAATACTATTGTTTCAGATCGTGATACTAAATTTCTTAGCCACTTTTGGAGATGTTTATGGGCTAAGTTGGGGACTAAACTGCTTTTTAGTACTACTTGTCACCCCCAAACTGATGGACAAACTGAAGTAGTCAATAGAACATTGTCTACTATGCTTAGGGCTGTTTTGAAGAATAATAAGAAAATGTGGGAGGAATGCTTGCCTCATATTGAATTTGCTTATAATCGTTCATTGCATTCTACTACTAAGATGTGCCCTTTTGAAGTTGTGTATGGTTTCCTACCTCGTGCACCTATTGATTTGTTGCCTCTTCCATCTTCGGAGAAGGTTAATTTTGATGCTAAAGAACGTGCTGAATTGATTTTAAAAATGCATGAGTTAACTAAGGAAAACATTGAGCGTATGAATGCTAAATATAAACTTGCTGGAGATAAGGGTAGAAAACATGTTGTGTTTGCACCTGGAGATCTTGTTTGGTTACATTTGCGTAAGGATAGATTTCCTGATTTGCGCAAATCAAAGCTAATGCCACGTGCTGCTGGTCCCTTTAAGGTGTTGGAGAAAGTAAATGATAATGCATATAAACTTGAGCTGCCTGCAGATTTTGGGGTTAGTCCCACTTTTAACATTGCAGATTTGAAGCCTTATTTGGGTGAGGAAGATGAGCTTTCGTCGAGGACGACTTCATTTCAAGAAGGGGAGGATGATGAGGACATCAATACCATTGTTACACCCACAGCCCCTACTGCTACATATACTGGACCAATTACTAGAGCTCGCGCACGCCAATTAAATTATCAGGTACTTTCGTTTCTTGGTAATGATTCTAATGTTCATGAGAATATGATGCTGCCTAAATTGGATACATTTGTTTTGCTTACAAATGAAGGGCCTAGCTTGGAGAAGGATGGACATTGGAGCAAGAGCAAGCATGGAGATGATGCCATGCGCAAGGGGAACCAGAACGGAGTTACAAGTGATGATTTCAGGACTTTGAAGCCACCATAAGAGTGCATGAAGCCTTGGACGAAATATACAAGATGCCACTTCATAAATTTCGTCCAGAGGCTATTATAGGTGCTGCGTCACCTTTTTATTGGGCCAGGCCCATGTAATTTCGAAATACATAAGTATAGGCTATTTTTAGAGTCCGTATGTGTGGGGAAACAAGAGATAGGGTTGATTTCGGACCCCTCCACCAAGGGCCACGAAATTCCCCTCTCTTCCTCCATATATACAGCCCTTAGGGCACCGTTTAGACTTTGGGTTTTGTTTAGATTAAAAGTTCGCCATAGCTGCAACTTCGCGTACTTCGTTTGTGTTCAACGACCAGACAAAGGCGTCACAGAACCCCACCTTGATCAATAAAGCTTTCATCTTATATTCGCAATATCCAGATTGCAATCTTAGTTTCTTGCTTGTTCTTCGTTTGCTCGCAGGAAACAGACCCTCGTGGTCAGGTTGATCGTGCTCCGGCGTGGTCAATAACCTCTCGGAGTTGGTTTAGCGATTGCTAAGGCGCGACGTCCTCGCACGTTCGTAGTCGGATCGTCAAAGTCGACTTCCACCAAAGCGATTTCCATCATCTCATCGAAAGACGGGACACCTTTGCCTCTATCAAGCTCCGTTCGTCTTTTGTTGTTGCAGGAGGCGCATGGAGGAGGATTAATGGGACACTTTGGCGTGAAGAAGACGGAGGACGTACTTGCTACACATTTCTTTTGGCCAAAGATGAGACGGGATGTTGAGCGTTTTATTGCTCGCTGCACTACATGTCAAAAAGCTAAGTCCCGACTCAATCCTCATGGTTTATATATGCCTTTGCCTGTACCTAGTGTTCCTTGGGAGGATATATCTATGGACTTTGTTTTAGGTTTACCTCGAACAAAGAAGGGGAGGGATAGCATATTTGTTGTCGTGGATAGATTCTCGAAAATGGCACACTTTATACCATGTCATAAAAGCGATGATGCTGTTAATGTTGCTGATTTGTTCTTTCGTGAAATTATTCGCTTGCATGGTGTGCCAAATACTATTGTTTCAGATCGTGATACTAAATTTCTTAGCCACTTTTGGAGATGTTTATGGGCTAAGTTGGGGACTAAACTGCTTTTTAGTACTACTTGTCACCCCCAAACTGATGGACAAACTGAATTAGTCAATAGAACATTGTCTACTATGCTTAGTGCTGTTTTGAAGAATAATAAGAAAATGTGGGAGGAATGCTTGCCTCATATTGAATTTGCTTATAATCGTTCATTGCATTCTACTACTAAGATGTGCCCTTTTGAAGTTGTGTATGGTTTCCTACCTCGTGCACCTATTGATTTGTTGCCTCTTCCATCTTCGGAGAAGGTTAATTTTGATACTAAAGAACGTGCTGAATTGATTTTAAAAATGCATGAGTTAACTAAGGAAAACATTGAGCGTATGAATGCTAAATATAAACTTGCTGGAGATAAGGGTAGAAAACATGTTGTGTTTGCACCCGGAGATCTTGTTTGGTTACATTTGCGTAAGGATAGATTTCCTGATTTGCGCAAATCAAAGCTAATGCCACGTGCTGCTGGTCCCTTTAAGGTGTTACTTGAGCTGCCTGCAGATTTTGGGGTTAGTCCCACTTTTAACATTGCAGATTTGAAGCCTTATTTGGGTGAGGAAGATGAGCTTCCGTCGAGGACGACTTCATTTCAAGAAGGGGAGGATGATGAGGACATCAATACCATTGTTACACCCACAACCCCTACTGCTACATATACTGGACCAATTACTAGAGCTCGCGCACGCCAATTAAATTATCAGGTACTTTCGTTTCTTGGTAATGATTCTAATGTTCATGAGAATATGATGCTGCCTAAATTGGATACATTTGTTTTGCTTAAAAATGAAGGGCCTAGCTTGGAGAAGGATGGACATTGGAGCAAGAGCAAGCATGGAGATGATGCCATGCGCAAGAGGAACCAGAACGGAGTTACAAGTGATGATTTCAGGACTTTGAAGCCACCATAAGAGTGCATGAAGCCTTGGACGAAATATACAAGATGCCACTTCATAAATTTCGTCCAGAGGCTATTATAGGTGCTGCGTCACCTTTTTATTGGGCCAGGCCCATGTAATTTCGAAATACATAAGTATAGGCTATTTTTAGAGTCCGTATGTGTGGGGAAACAAGAGATAGGGTTGATTTCGGACCCCTCCACCAAGGGCCACGAAATTCCCCTCTCTTCCTCCATATATACAGCCCTTAGGGCACCGTTTAGACTTTGGGTTTTGTTTAGATTAAAAGTTCGCCACAGCTGCAACTTCCCGTACTTCGTTTGTGTTCAACGACCAGACAAAGGCGTCACAGAACCCCACCTTGATCAATAAAGATTTCATCTTATATTCGCAATATCCAGATTGCAATCTCAGTTTCTTGCTTGTTCTTCGTTTGCTCGCAGGAAACAGACCCTCGTGGTCAGGTTGATCGTGCTCCGGCGTGGTCAATAACCTCTCGGAGTTGGTTTAGCGATTGCTAAGGCGCGACGTCCTCGCACGTTCGTAGTCGGATCGTCAAAGTCGACTTCCACCAAAGCGATATCCATCATCTCATCGAAAGACGGGACACCTTTGCCACCGAGCGGGACTCCGCTCGGGGGGGCACTATAAATAGCGCCGCCCCCGGCGCCCAGCCCAGACGCCCGACCCCGCCGCCAGCCCGATTCGCCGCCCCGGCCCACGCCCAAACCCTAACCCTAATCCGCCGCCGCCGCCGCCGCCCGCCGTCGCCGGCCCCGCCGGACTTCGTCGCCGCCGCCGCCGAGGTTCGCCGCCGCCTCGAACCGCGTGCCGCCGGTTTTCTAAAAAAAGGGCGGTTTTCATTACGGTTTTTTTCGGTTTTTTATTCGTTTTTTTTAGTTTTCGGTTTTTTCGGTTTAGGTTAATTAGCGGACGTTCGTCCGTTAGTTTGTTTTAACGAACGCTTTCGTCAGATTAGTTTAATTAACGAACGTTCATTCGTTAATTCTTTCGTCGTTTTTCTTTTTCTCGGATTTTCCGCGATTATTTTCTGATCGCGATTTCTGATCCGATTTTCGTTTTAGTTGTCACATCCCCAGTTCAGGCCTTGCTTGTCTTTGCCTTATCATCCAAGCATCATGTCTAAATGGTGAGGACATGACTACCTTGGATATGACCAAAAATATTGCATATATGCATATTTGTCAGGTGATTTCTAGTGCAAACTATTCAATAATCTATTTATGTTATCCAGAACAAAAATACTTCACACACTTTTGTGTTTTGTCTAATTGCAGGTGTATGGGACATTTGTACAATCCACATATGAAGATAAGGAAGAAAGAGATGTTTATTTGCTGTCCAAAAAGTTCTCTCACGTCACTTTTGGCCCAAGAGAAGATAGAGTCCAAGTCTCTCACGTTCTGGATTCAGATTCGGACTGCACAGACGTACCTGACTCAAAACGCACACAAGTTTTTCATACGGACTCCGAATTGGGTGATTCTTTTTTTGTTGGAAACTAGATTTCATGCACTTTCCAACCCAATTGGAATCACCTTCAAATTCGTCCGGAGTGTTGAGTTGTGGACGAAACAATCTGATGCAGCAGCAGAATCCGAGTCAAACTACAAGTCCAAAGGTGTTACATCACCTCCACTTGGGCCCATTGGCCTTGTACGACCTAGATTTAGTTTTAGGCTGCCTTGGGACGTCCTCCCACCTCCTTGGCCGCCACCCCTTGCTCCTATATAAGTAGATCCATCTAGTAGCTTTTCCTTGGGATTTGTTTAGTTAAAAGTTAGCCAACGCAACTTCGTGTACTTCGTTTGTGTCCAACGACCAGACCAAGACCACTTTCGGATCCCCAACATTATTAATACTTCATCCATATTCGCAATATTCAGATTGCTTTATCATATTCTTGCTTGTTCTTCGATTGTTTGCAGGAATAGACCTTCGTGGTCAGGTTGATCGTGCTTCCGGCATCATCAGTAACCTCAGGAGATTGGTTTAGCGATTGCTAAGGCGCAACGTCGTGCACGTTTGTAGTCGGATCGTCAAAGTCGACTCCACGAAATCGATAGTTATCATCTCATCGAAAGATCGGGACACCCTCGCCTCTATCAAGTGGTATCAGTTTTCAGGTTGCTCGGTGAGAATTTCCAGTTTTCCTAGATTAGATTTATTTTCTTACCTATTGTCCAAGAAAAATCCACAAAAAAGAGTTAGATCTATTCATCCTTGGTCCAAGCCAGTCTGAGCCTTTGCAATTTTCTTTTCATTGCTTGCATAGTTGAATTATCGGTTGCATCGTCGTGTCGAGTTGCTGGTCTTAGTGTCTAGTTCGTTTAGAGTTTCGAGTTCTGTTCACATTAGTCACGCCACCGCTGCATCATTATCTCTTCCGCTGTCCACCACCCATCCATCAATTTCCACCACGTGCTACCCACCATTCATTGTCATAATAATAGTTGAGATCGTTCACATCTTCGCTTGATCCAATCTGCATCTTATCTAGTTTGTTTTGGAAAGAGGGAGAAAAAAAGAGAGAGAAAAAACGAGAAAAAAAGTCGGAGAAAAAAAGGAGAGAAAAAATCAAAAAAATCGGCACAAACTTTTTCGGAGGAAAGTTGGAGACAAAGTTGTTGTATATCCTGCTTGGCAGTTGTTTTTCATCATTATCGTCACTGCCGTTGTGATCTTCACTTATATCTTGCTGTCAAGAGCTACTTACTGTCCTTCATTGATGCTAGTTGTGCTACGCCGTGACCTCATTAGTGTTCTAGGCTCGCGTCTCTAGTCCGGTCTAGCCTAGGACCAGCACAGTACCGTCGTTGAGCGTTTATTCAACATTGCATCTTTGAATTGATCATTGCTAATCTTTTGCTACCATATATAGCCAACCCAGCTCCACATATTACTACACCGTGTATACGTACGCTCCCCTGGCAATCGCTTTACTCAATATTTGGAGTTACTTGACACCGCTGGTTGCCGATCACCGCCTGCTGCATGGTTAGAACTTGTAAGACATTGATATTTGCTTTACTGTGAGTGTTTTACCACCACATCCTAGTAGTTATAGGAACATTATTTTTGGGTTTTGTTTCTTGTTCTACTAATCATGACAGGATCCAGAGTCAATTCATGGGCTTTGTCGATCGCGGGAGACGTGCCACCACCTTTGCAAATACCACAACCGTCACGAGAGGTGCACAAACATCCAAATGCACATGATCAGGTTAATGTATCTATACCACCATTTAATGGCCGTTTTAAACCTGCTTTATATATTGAATGGGAGTTCGACATAAAAAATATATTTGCTTCCCATAATTTCAATGAACATAAAAAGGTTAAGGTTGCGGTTGGTTCTTTCACTGGTTATGCTTTGGTTTGGTGGAGTGAATATTGTCGGTTACACCCTGATTATATACCTACTACTTGGGATGATTTGAAACTTGCCATGCGACATACTTTCGTCCCTGCTTATTATACTCGTGACATGATTAAGAAGTTGCAACACTTAAAACAAGGTAGTGAAACTGTAACAAAATATTATGATGATTTACAAACTACCTTGTTGCATTCCTCTTTAGAAGAAAGTGAAGATGATTTTATGGATAGATTTTGGGGAGGATTAAACCGTGATATTCAAGAGATACTAATTCATGAAGAGTGTTATCCTATAGACCATTTGTTTCATCTTGCTTGCAAAGCTGAACTGGAAATAAAACGACGTGTTGGCCACGAGGAGAACAAGCGCATGGTGCATATTCCAAGAGTTGATATGATTATTCCTTCAACTACTAGGCATACTATGACAACCACATCTGTTGTTGTCAGGAATACATCACCTCCACCATGTGACACATCGCCCCCGAGAGTGGCTACATCATCTGAGTTGATCATAAGAGGTAATGACAAAGGTACTGATCTTCCATCTCTACATGAGAATGATGAATGCCTTGTCAATTTGAATGCACCATCTGATGAGCTACCCACTACTTTGATCACACCACCTATTTTAGAGGACTACGTTGATAATTTGACTTTGCCATGTGATCAAACAACTGAAATACCAACAATTTTGAGTGCACCCATTGAATTAACTATTGATGCAAAAGAACCAATGTTTAATCATTTTGATATGACCTCTAATCTTGGTGATGATTCTGTGTTGAATGACTTATTGCAAGTTTGCTTATTTAAGCATGTTGTAGCATGTAAATTTGATGCAAGTAAGGTTTATTCACCAATGTTGGGATGGTTTAATGATGAACATTGTCAATCTTTTGAAATGAATAAGAGCTTCACTTATATGTGCAAACTGAGTTGCAATATTTTCATGCCTTCTACTTCTTGTGCTAATTTTTTGGCTTTAGATTTTATGAACTATGCAAGTTACTCATCTATTCATGTGTCATATATGCAAAAATCAAGGGAAGTAAAAATGAATGACATATACATATACAACATGTACACCTTGTCTCTTTTGTTAGCCACATTTCAGATTAAGCAACACCGAGGACGGCTTTATTTTCAAGAAGGGGAGGATGATGAGGACATGACTACCTTGGATATGACCAAAAATATTGCATATATGCATATTTGTCAGGTGATTTCTAGTGCAAACTATTCAATAATCTATTTATGTTATCCAGAACAAAAATACTTCACACACTTTTGTGTTTTGTCTAATTGCAGGTGTATGGGACATTTGTACAATCCACATATGAAGATAAGGAAGAAAGAGATGTTTATTTGCTGTCCAAAAAGTTCTCTCACGTCACTTTTGGCCCAAGAGAAGATAGAGTCCAAGGTTCTCACGTTCTGGATTCAGATTCGGACTGCACAGACGTACCTGACTCAAAACGCACACAAGTTTTTCATACGGACTCCGAATTGGGTGATTCTTTTTTTGTTGGAAACTAGATTTCATGCACTTTCCAACCCAATTGGAATCACCTTCAAATTCGTCCGGAGTGTTGAGTTGTGGACGAAACAATCTGATGCAGCAGCAAAATCCGAGTCAAACTACAAGTCCAAAGGTGTTACATCACCTCCACTTGGGCCCATTGGCCTTGTACGACCTAGATTTAGTTTTAGGCTGCCTTGGGACGTCCTCCCACCTCCTTGGTCGCCACCCCTTGCTCCTATATAAGTAGATCCATCTAGTAGCTTTTCCTTGGGATTTGTTTAGTTAAAAGTTAGCCAACGCAACTTCGTGTACTTCGTTTGTGTCCAACGACCAGACCAAGACCACTTTCGGATCCCCAACATTATTAATACTTCATCCATATTCGCAATATTCAGACTGCTTTATCATATTCTTGCTTGTTCTTCGATTGTTTGCAGGAATAGACCTTCGTGGTCAGGTTGATCGTGCTTCCGGCATCATCAGTAACCTCAGGAGATTGGTTTAGCGATTGCTAAGGCGCAACGTCGTGCACGTTTGTAGTCGGATCGTCAAAGTCGACTCCACGAAATCGATAGTTATCATCTCATCGAAAGATCGGGACACCCTCGCCTCTATCACTAAATTTATTGGAACTTGAAATAGGGATGCTTAAACCCCAACTCCGACTTTGCCGCCTGGACACCTGGGTAGGCTCCACGTTGCCGCCCCGACTCCGCAGACACCTCACACGCCCCCCTGCCTCTCTCCCTTACCTTTCCCGCCATGGCCGACGCTGCCGTGCTCGCGCCACCGTGATAACCGCATCCACCGTTGTCCCCGTACCGAGCCACCATGTCCAACAACTCCGCCGTCGTCGACTCCGTTGAGCAGCCCGAGCCCCGAGCCCTCGCGAGCCCTGCTTCGTCTTCTTCGAGATCATCTTCACCGAGCACCACCGCAGATCCCTTTCCCCGTCGCCGCCGCATCAGCTCGTCCCCGACCTCGCCGACTACTCTAACGTGATCGCCGTGAGCTTATCCACCTCCCCATCCTCTCCGTTCTCTCTCTCGTGCACCGTAGCGACTGCACGAAGCTCACCCGCACGCGTCGCCGCGGAGCTCGTCGCCGACGTGACTCCGGCCACCCACAGGCCTCACCACCTTGTCCACTAACTCCACCGCACCCCCACGAGTCCAACGCACCTCATCACGTGCCTCGTTGTGCCCTGTAGTCTCGGGTTCATCTTCACCCAACTCCGGCGACCGCCAAGGTCGTCGCCGGCGACGTTCCCGGCCACCCCGAGCCCAACCACCGCCACCAAATGCTGCGGCTTGCTCCCAGCTACCCGTAGATGGTCTCCGCCGACCATTTGGTCGCCGGAGCGCGAATTTGCACTTCCTCCGCCGCGTCTGGCCTCGCCGGCGGCTAAACGCTGGCGGGTTTGACCCATTGACCTTGACCAGGTGGGCCCAGGTTGACTTCCCTGAGTCTATGACAAGTGGGACCCCCCCTGTTAATTAACTTAGATTAGAGCTAACTAATATTAGTTAGTTAAACTAACTACTGACACGCAGGGCCCATAGGTCAGTTTGACCTGGACCAGCCCCGTTGACCACTAACGTCACCCTGGCGCACTGCTGACGCAATAACTCATTTTCTGGATTTATTTCTTTTTCAAGAAATTCCAGAAAATAACCAAAACTTCTAAAATTCATAGAAATTCAACCGTAACTCCAAATGAAATAAATTATATATGAAAAATGATCAGAAAAATCCAATCTATCCATCTGTACCATTTTCATGCATGTTAGAACAACTTTTGTTCACTGTTTAGGTCAAATCATATAAATGGCATTTAAATATCCACATATGGAGTTTGAATTTGAATCTTGGATTCAAACCAACTTCATTTAATATGGTTGCTAGTTGCATTAGCTCAATCAACAGCATATTGCCATGACATTATCATGCATCATATTTGTTGCATTGCATTGATTGTGTCCCTCTTTGTTTGCCGGTAATTGTCCCCTCTCGATAGACGTGGTTTTGACGACGAGATCGATGACACCGATGAAGAGCTATAATATCTTCAGAAGTGCCAGGCAAGCAAAACCCCCTTGTTCATTCCGATACAATCCTACTCTCTCGCTCCTGCTCTCTTTTACTGCATTAGGACAACAACGAATCATCTGTTACTTGCTGCGGTAGCTGAACCCCTTTATCCTCTGCATGACCTATCATTCCACAGTAAATAGATGAAACCACTAGCAGGAGTAGGAGTTGTTTGAGCCCTGTTGTGCCTACTCATTCATGCTTGTTTGTCATGCCTGCTACTGCTTAGAGTTGAGTCAGGTCTGATTCATCGAGGATGAATCAGAGGTGTGTGAACATGTCCTACTATGTGTGTGAGCTAAGTGTGTGAACACGATTTGGTAAAGGTAGCGGTGAGAGGCCATGTAGGAGTACATGGTGGGTTGTCTCATTGCAGCCGTCCTCAAGAACTGAGTTCTGTGTTTGTGATCCATGAAACAGATACTACCACACATTGGGCCCGAAACCAATGGACCCTCTCGGCTTCTTAATCACCCTTGTCCTCTGTCCAGGAGTTGCAAGTAGTTTCTGGTGTTTGTAGTATGCTGGAGGCCGTGCGCAGCACTGACCGGAGGGGTGGGCTGTGATGCGGTAGGCACGTGGCACGGTGTACCGGGCGCCCGTTTGGTGTCTCGGGAACCCTGCACACATCGTTTGGGGCTGTGAGCGAAACTCCCGCCGGATCTCCTCGCGGATGGAACCCGAATAGGCGATAAACCTGGACTAGAGACTTGAGTGTTTAGGTAGGTCATGGCCGACACCCTCGTTGGGCTTCCGCTTGAAGGTTGCCGAGTACATGTCGTGTAAACGACGGTAAGTGGTGAGAGCGTGTGTGAAGAAGTACACCCCTGCAGGGTTAACATCATCTATTCGAATAGCCATGTCCGCGGAAAAGGACTTCTGGGTTGCCTGTACAGTTCATAGACAAGTGAAAGTGGATACTCTAAAATGCGCAAGATAAGCGTGAGTGCTATGGATGGTGTTCTCGTAGGGAGACGGGGCAGATCCATAGTGGTGTATTGATATGGTGAATATGTGGACTCGTGTGCGCCACCTCAAAAGAGTTACTTGCAGTTATAGTCCAGGATAGCCATCGAGTCAAAGCTGGCTTGCTGCAGTTAAACCCCACCATCCCTTTGTTGATACCGATGCATATGTAGTTAGTTCTGATGTAAGTCTAGATGGGTACATTTGTACTCACGTTTGCCTATTTTATGTTTTGCAGAGAGACGTCAGTCTCGCTAGTAGTTCCGCTTGGACTTCGACGTTTAGCTTGTTACCTCAGCTACGATCTTGTGCCCTCGGCAGGATCTAGTGGATAGTTAGGCTTCTCAGCCTTTTTTTCATTTATAGTTGTCTGTACTCGGACATGTTAAGCTTCCGCTTGTGCTTTGACTTGTATGCTCTGAATGCTGGGTCATGAGACCCATGGTTGTAATATCTCGCTCCTCGGAGCCTATTGAATAAATACTTGAGTCGTAGAGTCATGTTGTGATGCCATGTTGTATTTGCACATATCGAGCATATTGTGTGTATGTTATTGAAATGCTTGGTATGTGTGGGATCTGACTATCTAGTTGTTTATCCTTAGTAGCCTCTCTTACCGGGAAATGTCTCCTAGTGTTTCCACTGAGCCATGGTAGCTTGCTACTGCTCCGGAACACTTAGGCTGGCCGGCATGTGCCCTTCTTCGTTCCTGTGTCTGTCCCCTCGGGGAAATGTCACGCGATGAATACTGGAGTCCTGTTAGCCCGCTACAGCCCGGTTCACCGGAGTCCTGCTAGCCTAGTGCTACAGCCTGGATTCACTCGCTGATGACCGACACGTTCGATGCTGGGTCATGGATGCCTGTCCCTGTAAGTTTGTGCCACTTTGGGTTTACGACTAGCCATGTCAGCCCGGGCTCCTGATCATATTGATGCTAGCGACACTATCATATACGTGTGCCAAAAGGCGCAAACTGATAGAGGCAAAGGGGTGTCCCGATCTTTCGATGAGATGATAACTATCGATTTGGTGGAGATGACTTTGACGATCCGACTACAAACGTGCAACGACGTTGTGCCTTAGCAATCGCTAAACCAACTCCGAGAGGTTATTGACCACGCCGGAGCACGATCAACCTGACCACGAAGGTCTATTCCTGCAAGCAATCGAAGAACAAGCAAGAATATGATAAAAGCAATCTGAATATCGCGAATATGTATGAAGTATTGATAATGATGGGGATCCGAAAAGTGGTCTTGGTCTGGTCGTTGGACACAAACGAAGCACACGAAGTTGCAATGGCTAACTTTTAACTAAACAAATCCCAAGGAAAAGCTACTAGATGGATCTACTTATATAGGAGCAAGGGGTGGCGGCCAAGGAGGTGGGAGGACGTCCCAAGGCAGCCTAAAACTAAATCTAGGTCGTACAAGGCCAATGGACCCAAGTGGAGGTGATGTAACACCTTTGGACTTGTAGTTTGACTCGGATTCTGTTGCAGCATCAGATTGTTTCGTCCACAACTCAACGCTCCGGACGAATTTGAAGGTGATTCCAATTGGGTTGGAAAGTGCACGAAATATAATTTCCAACAAAAAAAGAATCACCCAATTCGGAGTCCGTATGAAAAACTTGTGTGCGTTTTGAGTCAGGTATGTCTGTGCAGTCCGAATCTGAATCCAGAACGTGAGAGACTTGGACTCTATCTTCTCTTGGGCCAAAAGTGACGTGAGAGAACTTTTTGGACAACAAATAAACATCTCTTTCTTCCTTATCTTCATATGTGGATTGTACAAATGTCCCATACACCTGCAATTAGACAAAACACAAAAGTGTGTGAAGTATTTTTGTTCTGGATAACATAAATAGATTATTGAATAGTTTGCACTAGAAATCACCTGACAAATATGCATATATGCAATATTTTTGGTCATATCCAAGGTAGTCATGTCCTCATCATCCTCCCCTTCTTGAAAATAAAGCCGTCCTCGGCGTTGCTTAATCTGAAATGTGGCTAACAAAAGAGACAAGGTGTACATGTTGTATATGTATATGTCATCCATTTTTACTTCCCTCGATTTTTGCATATATGACACATGAATAGATGAGTAACTTGCATAGTTCATAAAATCTAAAGCCAAAAAATTAGCACAAGAAGTAGAAGGCATGAAAATATTGCAACTCAGTTTGCACATATAAGTGAAGCTCTTATTCATTTCAAAAGATTGACAATGTTCATCATTAAACCATCCCAACATTGGTGAATAAACCTTACTTGCATCAAATTTACATGCTACAACATGCTTAAATAAGCAAACATGCAATAAGTCATTCAACACAGAATCATCACCAAGATTAGAGGTCATATCAAAATGATTAAACATTGGTTCTTTTGCATCAATAGTTAATTCAATGGGTGCACTCAAAATTGTTGGTATTTCAGTTGTTTGATCACATGGCAAAGTCAAATTATCAACGCAGTCCTCTAAAATAGGTGGTGTGATCAAAGTAGTGGGTAGCTCATCAGATGGTGCATTCAAATTGACAAGGCATTCATCATTCTCATGTAGAGATGGAAGATCAGTACCTTTGTCATTACCTCTTATGATCAACTCAGATGATGTAGCCACTCTCGGGGGCGATGTGTCACATGGTGGAGGTGATGTAGTCCTGACAACAACGGATGTGGTTGTCATAGTATGCCTAGTAGTTGAAGGAACAATCATATCAACTCTTGGAATGTGCACCGTGCGCTTGTTCTCCTCATGGCCAACACGTTGTTTTATTTCCTGTTCAGCTTTGCAAGCAAGATGAAACAAATGGTCCATAGGATAACACTCTTCATGAATTAGTATCTCTTGAATATCACGGTTTAATCCTCCCAAAAATCTATCCATAAAATCATCTTCACTTTCTTCTAAAGAGGAATGCAACAAGGTAGTTTGTAAATCATCATAATATTTTGTTACAGTTTCACTACCTTGTTTTAAGTGTTGCAACTTCTTAATCATGTCACGAGTATAATAAGCAGGGACGAAAGTATGTCGCATGGCAAGTTTCAAATCATCCCAAGTAGTAGGTATATAATCAGGGTGTAACCGACAATATTCACTCCACCAAACCAAAGCATAACCAGTGAAAGAACCAACCGCAACCTTAACCTTTTTATGTTCATCGAAATTATGGGAAGCAAATATATTTTTTATGTCGAACTCCCATTCAATATATAAAGCAGGTTTAAAACGGCCATTAAATGGTGGTATAGATACATTAACCTGATCATGTGCATTTGGATGTTTGTGCACCTCTCGTGACGGTTGTGGTATTTGCAAAGGTGGTGGCACGTCTCCCGCGATCGACAAAGCCCATGAATTGACTCTAGATCCTATCATGATTAGTAGAACAAGAAACAAAACCCAAAAATAATGTTCCTATAACTACTAGGATGTGGTGGTAAAACGCTCACAGTAAAGCAAATATCAATGTCTTACAAGTTCTTCCATGCAGCAGGCGGTGATCGGCAACCAGCGGTGTCAAGTAACTCCGAATATTGAGTAAAGCGATTGCCAGGGGAGCGTACGTATACACGGTGTAGAAATATGTGGAGCTGGGTTGGCTATATATGGTAGCAAAAGATTAGCAATAATCAATTCAAAGATGCAATGTTGAATAAACGCTCAACGACGGTACTGTGCTGGTCCTAGGCTAGACCGGACTAGAGACGCGAGCCTAGAACACTAATGAGGTCACGGCGTAGCACAACTAGCATCAATGAAGGATACTAAGTAGCTCTTGACAGCAAGATATAAGTGAAGATCACAACGGCAGTGAAGATAATGATGAAAAACAACTGTCAAGCAGGATATACAACAACTTTGTCTCCAACTTTCCTCTGAAAAAGATTGTGCCGATTTTTTTGATTTTTTTTCTCTGACTTTTTTTCTCTTTTTTTTCTCTGACTTTTTTTCTCTTTTTTTTCTCGTTTTTTTTTCTCTCTTTTTTTCTCCCTCTTTCCAAAACAAACAAGATAAGACGCAGATTGGATCAAGCGAAGATGTGAACGATCTCAACTATTATTATGACAATGAATGGTGGGTAGCACGTGGTGGAAATTGATGGATGGGTGGTGGACAGCGGAAGAGATAATGATGCAGCGGTGGCATGACTAATGTGAACAGAACTCGAAACTCTAAACGAACTAGACACTAAGACCGGCAACTCGACACGACGATGCAACCGATAATTCAACTATGCAAGCAATGAAAAGAAAATTGCAAAGGCTCAGACTGGCTTGGACCAAGGAAGAATAGATCTAACTCTTTTTTGTGGCTTTTTATTGGACAATAGGTAAGAAAATAAATCTAATCTAGGAAAACTGGAAATTCTCACCGAGCAACCTGAAAACTGATACCACTTGATAGAGGCAAAGGGGTGTCCCGATCTTTCGATGAGATGATAACTATCGATTTGGTGGAGATGACTTTGACGAGCCGACTACAAACGTGCAACGACGTTGTGCCTTAGCAATCGCTAAACCAACTCCGAGAGGTTATTGACCACGCCGGAGCACGATCAACCTGACCACGAAGGTCTATTCCTGCAAGCAATCGAAGAACAAGCAAGAATATGATAAAAGCAATCTGAATATCGCGAATATGTATGAAGTATTGATAATGATGGGGATCCGAAAAGTGGTCTTGGTCTGGTCGTTGGACACAAACGAAGCACACGAAGTTGCAATGGCTAACTTTTAACTAAACAAATCCCAAGGAAAAGCTACTAGATGGATCTACTTATATAGGAGCAAGGGGTGGCGGCCAAGGAGGTTGGAGGACGTCCCAAGGCAGCCTAAAACTAAATCTAGGTCGTACAAGGCCAATGGGCCCAAGTGGAGGTGATGTAACACCTTTGGACTTGTAGTTTGACTCGGATTCTGTTGCAGCATCAGATTGTTTCGTCCACAACTCAACGCTCCGGACGAATTTGAAGGTGATTCCAATTGGGTTGGAAAGTGCACGAAATATAGTTTCCAACAAAAAAAGAATCACCCAATTCGGAGTCCGTATGAAAAACTTGTGTGCGTTTTGAGTCAGGTATGTCTGTGCAGCCCGAATCTGAATCCAGAACGTGAGAGACTTGGACTCTATCTTCTCTTGGGCCAAAAGTGATGTGAGAGAACTTTTTGGACAGCAAATAAACATCTCTTTCTTCCTTATCTTCATATGTGGATTGTACAAATGTCCCATACACCTGCAATTAGACAAAACACAAAAGTGTGTGAAGTATTTTTGTTCTGGATAACATAAATAGATTATTGAATAGTTTGCACTAGAAATCACCTGACAAATATGCATATATGCAATATTTTTGGTCATATCCAAGGTAGTCATGTCCTCATCACAAACGGTCCCGAGCAAAGGTAAGGCGACACCCGTGGGAATACCGTGCGTGAGGCCGCAAAGTGATATGAGGTGTTACATGCTAGATCGATGTGGCATTGAGTCGGGGTCCTGACAGCTTTGGTATTAGAGCCTGACTGCCTGTAGGATTACCAAGCCAAACTGGTCGAAGTTGTGTCTAGAAATGCTTTAGTTATATAAGGGAATTGATTGTGGGATGGAATGTAAGACTCTTTTTACTCCTTAGACCTCATGGCCTTCTAATCTGAGTCACCCTCTTCTCTTCTACGGGGTTTAAGAACTAGGCTTCTCATCTATCTATTAGGATGACGTGCTACTAATCCATAGACTTATAGAATTCATAGTTTCAAGTCTCAATTCAGTTTTTACTACTTCCGTATGTTCATAGCTGGCCTCAGAACCTTGGTATTGTGATGTTGAGTGGTCATGCCACTATTTTGCAGGATGTCTCAAATCTTTTTGAGCATTTACAGCCGTTATGCTGTCCGAGTCATCCCAGGTTTCTAAACAATCTGATGCACTTGCAAATCCTTTCCCTCTGGTTTCGATGTCCTTCATGGTCAGAATAAGCACACTAACCGGTGTGTTGAGGTAATTTATTGCCTTGACATATATGTTGGAGCTATTATTATGACCCTAGGTGTTTTAGGGAGTCACCTAGTAATCTAGCAATGATTTGTGTCCCAGTGTGATGATTCTGGCCTTTATTTTCGAAAGCATCCTGTGATGCTACTTAGGAGTAGGTATTCTCCTCCTTGGGTTTTGAACCCGAGATTCACCCTACTCACTTCATGTTGTTAGTGTTTGCTCGTTCCTTTAGGATATTAGCAACTTTGAATTAGTCCTCGAGGTCCGTGGTATTTCCTTCTTCCAAATACTATGAACCACTCATGGCAGAAGTTTGTTGGATCAAAAGATCACAACAAGAGTGCTCTCGACGAGTTCTCCATTCTATATTGTGACTGCCAGTTCCACCTTCTCTGCATGGGTTATCCGGAAGAAATGTTGAGCTTTGCTCGACATATTAATCTATGCATCCACAACTCAGAAAGATATATGTTCCTTTGAGTTGTCCCTCTTCAGTCGTATTCTGACCTTCGTCTATCAATGGATAGTGAGGAGTAATTGTGCATTCATGTTATCGATGCTTATTATTCTTGTGGTCCGTCAAGCCATTCTATTCAGAATGACTAGGAGAAACAAAACTCCAGCACCTCATCCATATCCAGGATTGGGTCAAAATAGTTGTGCTCCGCAGATCAAAATGCCAACCCAGCTTTTGATTCTGTTCTACCCTGAAGTATTATCGTCTTTATGTCAGGATTTTCATGAGAATTGCACCAGCTCTTGTGAATTCTTGACGTAGTGATACTTCTCGCCACCATTAGTCATTCCTCGGTCTCGCGTTGTAATCGGAATGCCGACAAGTGAATCATGATGTGTGAAATCAATACCCCTAGCAACCATGTTGCTTAGTGGTTGATGGATGAACATCTCATTCGTAGTGTCTTGGTTACTGAATCACCATCCTGCGATTGATCGTGCTACCTAGTCCATTCTTCCTAGTGCACTCTTCGACCAAGGAGTCAGGATTGTGCCAATTCTTGCTTATTTGATCATATCGTCTTGCCCTGAAAAGCAAGGTTGTTCTCGAGCTTAGTAACATACCGGTGGTTCGTGATTTTCCGAATATCTTCTCGGAAGTATTACCAGGTTGTCCCCTGACTGTTATGTTGAACTCGTGATCAAGTTGGTTTTCCAATAAACCACTTTTCTCCAAGAATCTGTGTCGGGTACCCCTGAGCTATTTGGTCAAGCTAAACAACAACTTGGAGAGTTGGAAGATGGAAGCTTATCCGATTTAGTTCATCTTAAGGGATATCTTGTATGTGTGTTGAAGAAAGATGATATCTTTATCAATTGATCCTCGTGACCAATTGTTGGACCTATTGTCTTGCCAAAACTTTGGTATGAGTGTGGGCTATCCTCAAATCAACTCAGAACCAACGATGTTCTTAATGCTGTCTTACTCGTGGTTGATCCCTCGAGCATACACCGTTATATCCTTTGGTCTGACCAATACTATCACTTGTTCTCATAATTATGGAATCCCATTTTTATGGAAACTTGGATGAATGGTTGTTGAGCCCATCAGCAACATTGTTATCTTCTCCATGATTTCGTTGAATATTAAGCTAGTGTTGGAAACTTTTCAAAGCACTTCTTCATGCTAGTTCATGAAGCATATGTTCGGATGTAAGAACTGACTTCCTCCAGTTCATGTGCATTGATGCAAGTTGCCGCCATGGATTCGAGAAAGTCAATGTTGCTTCCTTTGGAATTGTCCCAAATCAGTCATGCATACGTGCGAAGTATTCTGTGGTGTGGAGACTTGCAACCTTCATTCTATATGTGCCCCTAGCACCCCAAGCCACTGATTGATTTATTCAAGGAGGAGAAGTTCCTTCTTAAGATGACTTATATTAGGACTTCGTTATCCTCGATGATGGTTTCCCAACCTGAACTTGGTAGTATTTTATTATAAGACTACCACGTGGTCCCGTTTGTCTCGGACAACGTGTTCACATGTTTGTAGCAGAATCGGCTCATATTTTCGAGCTTACTATCGTAGTCCATTTCCCGAGAATCTCGCAACGCCATCTCGTCGGTTTGTGTTGCAAACTTTCATTTATCTTCTAGACTCAATGAGTCTGGATTATTCTGACACCAACCAGATCAGAATCTCAGGCAGATATGATGGTTGGAACATTTTCCAAGAACTATAATATTGGTCTCTCTGTAACCGGTAAAGTGGATGTCGTGGCCAACACACCCAACCGGAAGACCTATTATTGTAGTATCTTGATTGAGAAAGTTGGCCACCTCCCCATAGGGATTTCGCAGGATTTACTCCTTAGTTGTCCCTTATGGATTTTTGAGCTCCCGAAGTCCGACCTGTTACTTGATGTTCTAGATTTTAAACCATTTCAATGAATGGGATACACTAGCACATCAAGGACAACATTAGAAGCGGAGTGCTAAATGCCTCTCGGTCAATCATCCAGATTTTGTTCCCTTGGCCCTGCCAAGGTGAAATCTGAGAAGGTGTTATCTTCATTTGCATCTGCATCATCCATCATTATTCATCATGGTAGTATGTTGTGTTGCCAGGATCCTTGACACGGAGATTGGTAAACCCTGATGATTATGGAAATGCTCAAGTTCTTGAGAGCACGCACAAGCGCTAGGTGTTATCATCGACACTAACTGGGCTTGCTCTCAATTTCCTCGGTTATGCTATAACTTTTCAAACAGTGGACTCACTCTCTACTATTGAGTTTCTCCTCAGTTACCAGAATCATTCCCATCATTTGCATGTTGTTCCCAGCTTGCACCGCCATCGTGCCACCCTACTCTGGATTACCTTCTCAGTAATTACTGATCATGATCATTTTCAAAAGTGGTCCTACCATGGGTCCCATCCATTTCCGATGATAAGCAAGATCATCCATTGCGTTGTCCTCAACAAGGTAATCCACATCATCCATATTAGTCCGAGTATGCCATTCTACCGAACCCCCCTCCAAACAATTGCTCGAGAATTGCCCTAAGTTGGTATAAAGAGTCTCAATGATCTTGAATCAAAGGTAATTCTTTTTGCCACTTAAGGGGTGATCCTATGAGTCACCTCCTCTAAGATGTCTCGTTATGGTATCATGGCAACTTAACTCCTCGCTGCGCTGACAACTATTCACAAGTGTGAAATTATTATCTACCTAGTGAACCTCCGTCGTTTGTTCCACTCCACTCCTCTAGATGCGTGCTTCGTGTCTCAGCTCGAGAGATATTTTTATGACTCACCCCGTGAGTTGATCCTAAGTTGTTTGATCTTCGAGAAGATCGACCCTTCTAGAGTTTCTTTTCCCTCTCGCTGTCATGTTGGTAGGAGTTCCTGGAGCAAGACATCGAGACAATGATGGTGATCGAATCAACGTTCATTTGAAGTGCAACCTGGACCGTGAAGATTGTGTTAGTTGCGCTCCCCTTTTATTTTACCCTACGCTTGAATCTCGGGACGAGATTCTTGTTTAGTGGGGGTGAGTTGTCACATCCCCAGTTCAGGCTTTGCTTCTCTTTGCCTTATCATCCATGCATCATGTCTAAATTTATTGGAACTTGAAATAGGGATGCTTAAACCCTAGCACCAAATGAATTCAACTAGGGTCAAAATAAAATCTTTTTCATTGGACTCAAAATGCCCTCTAAAAATGTTCAACATTTCTGGTTTGAGGTGAAAGCATCTACCAAAAATGGTTTATATTTTTGCAGGACATATTGGGCTCTGAATTAAATCATACTCTATTTGCATTTGGGCATTTAAATGCTATAAAATATTTTAAATGCTCAAATAATCATAAACAAAAATGTTTACTGTTGGATATATTCTAAACAGTAGCCATGATTAGTTTCATGATTTTTGGATCTGTTTAAGTATTTTTAATAAAGCCACACAGTTACAGAAAAATAGAAAACAGGAAATAAAAGAGAAGGAGGGAACTTACCTGGCCGCAGCCCACCTGGCAGACCCAGCACTGTGCTGGCCCATGCCAGCCAGCTGCTTCGTCCACGCCAGGCAGGCACAGAGGTGACGCCGACGAGCACAAGCTCGCCACGGCGCCACCTGCTTGCCGCCCATGCCCGTGGACACCTGGGCAGGCTCCACGTTGCTGCCTCGACTCCGCAGACACCTCACACGCCCCCCTGCCTCTCTCCCTCGCCATTCCCGCCATGGCCGACGCTGCCGCGCTCGCGCCACCGTGATAACCGCGTCCACCGTCGCCCCCGTACCGAGCCATCGTGTCCAACAACTCCGCCGTCGTCGACTCCGTCGAGCAGCCCGAGCCCCGAGCGCTCGCGAGCCCTGCTTTGTCTTCTTCGAGATCATCTTCACCGAGCATCGCCGCAGATCCCTTTCCCCGTCGCCGCCGCATCAGCTCATCCCCGACCTCGCCGACTGCTCTAACGTGATCGCCGTGAGCTTATCCACCTCCCCATCCTCTCCGTTCTCTCTCTCGTGCACCGTAGCGACTGCACGAAGCTCACCCGCACGCGCCGCCGCGGAGCTCGTCGCCGACGTGACTCCGGCCACCCACAGGCCTCACCACCTTGTCCACTAACTCCACCGCACCCCCACGAGTCCAACGCACCTCGTCACGTGCCTCGTTGTGCCCTGTAGTCTCGGGTTCATCTTCACCCGACTCTGGCGACCGCCAAGGTCGTCGCCGGTGACGTTCCCGGCCACCCCAAGCCCAACCGCCGCCACCAAACGCTGCGGCTTGCTCCTAGCTACCCGTAGATGGTCTCCGTCGACCAATTGGTCGCCGGAGCGCGAATTTGCACTTCCTCCGCCGCGTCTGGCCTCGCCGGCGGCTAAACGCCGACGGGTTTGACCCGTTGACCTTGACCGGGTGGGCCCAGGTTGACTTCCCTGAGTCTATGACAAGTGGGACCCCCCCTGTTAATTAACTTAGATTAGAGCTAACTAATATTAGTTAGTTCGACTAACTACTGACACGCAGGGCCCACAGGTCAGTTTGACCTGGACCAGCCCCGTTGACCAATGACGTCACCCTGACGCACCGTTGACACAATAACTCATTTTCTGGATTTATTTCTTTTTCAAGAAATTCCAGAAAATAACCAAAACTTCTAAAATTCATAGAAATTCAACCGTAACTCCAAATGAAATAAATTATATATGAAAAATGATCAGAAAAATCCAATCCATCCATCTGTACCATTTTCATGCATGTTAGAACAACTTTTGTTCACTTTTTAGGTCAAATCATATAAATGGCATTTAAATATCCACATATGGAGTTTGAATTTGAATCTTGGATTCAAACCAACTTCATTTAATATGGTTGCTAGTTGCATTAGCTCAATCAACAGCATATTGCCATGACATTATCATGCATCATATTTGTTGTATTGCATTGATTGTGTCCCTCTTTGTTTGCCGGTAATTGTCCCCTCTCGATAGACGTGGTTTCGACGATGAGATAGATGACACCGATGAAGAGCTATAATATCTTCAGAAGTGCCAGGCAAGCAAAACCCCCTTGTTCATTCCGATACAATCCTACTCTCTCACTCCTGCTCTCTTTTACTGCATTAGGACAACAACGAATCATTTGTTACTTGCTGCGGAAGCTGAACCCCTTTATCCTCTGCATGACCTGTCATTCCACAGTAAATAGATAAAACCCACTAGCATGAGTGATAGAGGCAAAGGATGTCCCGATCTTTCGATGAGATGATAACTATCGATTTGGTGAAGATGACTTTGACGATCCGACTACAAACGTGCACGACGTTGCGCCTTAGCAATCGCTAAACCAACTCTGAGAGGTTATTGACCACGCCGGAGCACAATCAACCTGACCACGAAGGTCTATTCCTGCAAGCAATCGAAGAACAAGCAAGAATATGATAAAAGCAATCTGAATATTGCGAGTATATATGAAGTATTGATAAAGGTGGGGATCCGTAAGCGGTCTTGGTCTGGTCGTTGGACACAAACGAAGTACACGAAGTTGCAATGGCTAACTTTTAACTAAACAAATCCCAAGGAAAAGCTACTAGATGGATCTACTTATATAGGAGCAAGGGGTGGCGGCCAAGGAGGTGGGAGGATGTCCCAAGGCAGCCTAAAACTAAATCTAGGTCGTACAAGGCCAATGGGCCCAAGTGGAGGTGATGTAACACCTTTGGACTTGTAGTTTGACTCGGATTCTGCTGCAGCATCAGATTGTTTCGTCCACAACTCAACGCTCCGGATGAATTTGAAGGTGATTCCAATTGGGTTGGAAAGTGCACGAAATCTAGTTTCCAACAAAAAAAGAATCACCCAATTCGGAGTCCGTATGAAAAACTTGTGTGCGTTTTGAGTCAGGTACGTCTGTGCAGTCCGAATCTGAATCCAGAACGTGAGAGACTTGGACTCTATCTTCTCTTGGGCCAAAAGTGACGTGAGAGAACTTTTTGGACAGCAAATAAACATCTCTTTCTTCCTTATCTTCATATGTGGATTGTACAAATGTCCCATACACCTTATGCATATATGCAATATTTTTGGTCATATCCAAAGTAGTCATGTCCTCATCATCCTCCCCTTCTTGAAAATAAAGCCATCCTCGGCGTTGCTTAATCTGAAATGTGGCTAACAAAAGAGACAAGGTGTACATGTTGTATATGTATATGTCATCCAATTTTACTTCCCTTGATTTTTGCATATATGACACATGAATAGATGAGTAACTTGCATAGTTCATAAAATCTAAAGCCAAAAAATTAGCACAAGAAGTAGAAGGCACGAAAATATTGCAACTCAGTTTGCACATATAAGTGAAGCTCTTATTCATTTCAAAAGATTGACAATGTTCATCATTAAACCATCCCAACATTGATGAATAAACCTTACTTGCATCAAATTTACATGCTACAACATGCTTAAATAAGCAAACATGCAATAAGTCATTCAACACAGAATCATCACCAAGATTAGAGGTCATATCAAAATGATTAAACATTGGTTCTTTTGCATCAATAGTTAATTCAATGGGTGCACTCAAAATTGTTGGTATTTCAGTTGTTTGATCACATGGCAAAGTCAAATTATCAACGTAGTCCTCTAAAATAGGTGGTGTGATCAAAGTAGTGGGTAGCTCATCAGATGGTGCATTCAAATTGACAAGGCATTCATCATTCTCATGTAGAGATGGAAGATCAGTACCTTTGTCATTACCTCTTATGATCAACTCAGATGAAGTAGCCACTCTCGGGGGCGATGTGTCACATGGTGGAGGTGATGTAGTCCTGACAACAACGGATGTGGTTGTCATAGTATGCCTAGTAGTTGAAGGAACAATCATATCAACTCTTGGAATGTGCACCGTGCGCTTGTTCTCCTCGTGGCCAACACATTGTTTTATTTCCTGTTCAGCTTTGCAAGCAAGATGAAACAAATGGTCCATAGGATAACACTCTTCATGAATTAGTATCTCTTGAATATCACGGTTTAAGCCTCCCCAAAATCTATCCATAAAATCATCTTCACTTTCTTCTAAAGAGGAATGCAACAAGGTAGTTTGTAAATCATCATAATATTTTGTTACAGTTTCACTACCTTGTTTTAAGTGTTGCAACTTCTTAATCATGTCACGAGTATAATAAGCAGGGACGAAAGTATGTCGCATGGCAAGTTTCAAATCATCCCAAGTAGTAGGTATATAATCAGGGTGTAACCGACAATATTCACTCCACCAAACCAAAGCATAACCAGTGAAAGAACCAACTGCAACCTTAACCTTTTTATGTTCATCGAAATTATGGGAAGCAAATATATTTTTTATGTCGAACTCCCATTCAATATATAAAGCAGGTTTAAAACGGCCATTAAATGGTGGTATAGATACATTAACCTGATCATGTGCATTTGGATGTTTGTGCACCTCTCGTGACGGTTGTGGTATTTGCAAAGGTGGTGGCACGTCTCCCGCGATCGACAAAGCCCATGAATTGACTCTGGATCCTGTCATGATTAGTAGAGCAAGAAACAAAACCCAAAAATAATGTTCCTATAACTACTAGGATGTGGTGGTAAAACGCTCACAGTAAAGCAAATATCAATGCCTTACAAGTTCTTACCATGCAGCAGGCGGTGATCGGCAACCAGCGGTGTCAAGTAACTCCGAATATTGAGTAAAGCGATTGCAAGGGGAGCGTACATATACACGGTGTAGAAATATGTGGAGCTGGGTTGACTATATATGGTAGCAAAAGATTTGCAATAATCAATTCAAAGATGCAATGTTGAATAAACGCTCAACGACGGTACTGTGCTGGTCCTAGGCTAGACCGGACTAGAGACGCGAGCCTAGAACACTAATGAGGTCACGGCGTAGCACAACTAGCATCAATGAAGGATACTAAGTAGCTCTTGACAGCAAGATATAAGTGAAGATCACAATGGCAGTGAAGATAATGATGAAAAACAACTGCCAAGCAGGATATACAATAACTTTGTCTCCAACTTTCCTCTGAAAAAGTTTGTGCCGATTTTTTTTCTCCTTTTTTTCTCCGACTTTTTTTTCTCTTTTTTTTCTCGTTTTTTTTCTCTCTTTTTTTTCTCCCTCTTTCCAAAACAAACTAGATAAGACGCAGATTGGATCAAGCGAAGATGTGAACGATCTCAACTATTATTATGACAATGAATGGTGGGTAGCACGTGGTGGAAATTGATGGATGGGTGGTGGACAGCGGAAGAGATAATGATGCAGCGGTGGCGTGACTAATGTGAACAGAACTCGAAACTCTAAACGAACTAGACACTAAGACCAGCAACTCGACACGACGATGCAACCGATAATTCAACTATGCAAGCAATGAAAAGAAAATTGCAAAGGCTCAGACTGGCTTGGACCAAGGATGAATAGATCTAACTCTTTTTTGTGGCTTTTTCTTGGACAATAGGTAAGAAAATAAATCTAATCTAGGAAAACTGGAAATTCTCACCGAGCAACCTGAAAACTGATACCACTTGATAGAGGCAAAGGATGTCCCGATCTTTCGATGAGATGATAACTATCGATTTGGTGAAGATGACTTTGACGATCCGACTACAAACGTGCACGACGTTGCGCCTTAGCAATCGCTAAACCAACTCTGAGAGGTTATTGACCACGCCGGAGCACAATCAACCTGACCACGAAGGTCTATTCCTGCAAGCAATCGAAGAACAAGCAAGAATATGATAAAAGCAATCTGAATATTGCGAGTATATATGAAGTATTGATAAAGGTGGGGATCCGTAAGCGGTCTTGGTCTGGTCGTTGGACACAAACGAAGTACACGAAGTTGCAATGGCTAACTTTTAACTAAACAAATCCCAAGGAAAAGCTACTAGATGGATCTACTTATATAGGAGCAAGGGGTGGCGGCCAAGGAGGTGGGAGGATGTCCCAAGGCAGCCTAAAACTAAATCTAGGTCGTACAAGGCCAATGGGCCCAAGTGGAGGTGATGTAACACCTTTGGACTTGTAGTTTGACTCGGATTCTGCTGCAGCATCAGATTGTTTCGTCCACAACTCAACGCTCCGGATGAATTTGAAGGTGATTCCAATTGGGTTGGAAAGTGCACGAAATCTAGTTTCCAACAAAAAAAGAATCACCCAATTCGGAGTCCGTATGAAAAACTTGTGTGCGTTTTGAGTCAGGTACGTCTGTGCAGTCCGAATCTGAATCCAGAACGTGAGAGACTTGGACTCTATCTTCTCTTGGGCCAAAAGTGACGTGAGAGAACTTTTTGGACAGCAAATAAACATCTCTTTCTTCCTTATCTTCATATGTGGATTGTACAAATGTCCCATACACCTTATGCATATATGCAATATTTTTGGTCATATCCAAAGTAGTCATGTCCTCATCAATGAGTAGGAGTTGTTTGAGCCCTGTTGTGCCTACTCATTCATGCTTGTTTGTCATGCCTGCTACTGCTTAGAGTTGAGTCAGGTCTGATTCATCGAGGATGAATCAGAGGTGTGTGAACATGTCCTACTGTGTGTGTGAGCTAAGTGTGTGAACACGATTTGGTAAAGGTAGCGGTGAGAGGCCATGTAGGAGTACATGGTGGGTTGTCTCATTGCAGCCATCCTCAAGAACTGAGTTCTGTGTTTGTGATCCATGAAACAGATACTACCACACATTGGGCCCGAAACCAATGGACCCTCTCGGCTTCTTAATCACCCTTGTCCTCTGTCCAGGAGTTGCAAGTAGTTTCTGGTGTTTGTAGTATGCTGGAGGCCGTGCGCAGCGCTGACCGGAGGGGTGGGCTGTGATGCGGTAGGCACGTGGCACGGTGTACCGGGCGCCCGTTTGGTATCTCGGGAACCCTGCACACATCGTTTGGGGCTGTGAGCGAAACTCCAGCCGGATCTCCTCGCGGATGGAACCCAAATAGGCGATAAACCTGGACTAGAGACTTGAGTGTTTAGGTAGGTCGTGGCCGACACCCTCGTTGGGCTTCCGCTTGAAGGTTGCCGATTACATGTCGTGTAAACGACGGTAAGTGGTGAGAGCGTGTGTGAAGAAGTACACCCCTGCAGGCTTAACATCATCTATTCGAATAGCCGTGTCCGCGGAAAAGGACTTCTGGGTTGCCTATACAGTTCATAGACAAGTGAAAGTGGATACTCTAAAATGTGCAAGATAAGCGTGAGTGCTATGGATGGCGTTCTCGTAGGGAGACGGGGCGGATCCATAGTGGTGTATTGATATGGTGAATATGTGGACTCGTGTGCGCCACCTCAAAAGAGTTACTTGCAGTCATAGTTCAGGATAGCCACCGAGTCAAAGCTGGCTTGCTACAGTTAAACCCCACCATCCCTTTGTTGATACCGATGCATATGTAGTTAGTTCTGATGTAAGTCTTGATGGGTACATTTGTACTCACGTTTGCCTATTTTATGTTTTGCAGAGAGACGTCAGTCTCGCTAGTAGTTCCGCTTGGACTTCGATGTTTAGCTTGTTACCTCAGCTACGATCTTGTGCCCTCGGCAGGATCTAGTGGATAGTCAGGCTTCTCAGCCTTTTTTTCATTTATAGTTGTCTGTACTCGGACATGTTAAGCTTCCGCTTGTGCTTTGACTTGTATGCTCTGAATGCTGGGTCATGAGACCCATGTTTGTAATATCTCGCTCCTCAGAGCCTATTGAATAAATACTTGAGTCGTAGAGTCATGTTGTGATGCCATGTTGTATTGCTTGGTATGTGTGGGATTTGACTATCTAGTTGTTTATCCTTAGTAGCCTCTCTTACCGGGAAATGTCTCCTAGTGTTTCCACTGAGCCATGGTAGCTTGCTACTGCTCCGGAACACTTAGGCTGGCCGACATGTGTCCTTCTTCGTTCCTGTGTCTGTCCCCTCGGGGAAATGTCACGCGATGAATACCGGAGTCCTGTTAGCCCGCTACAGCCCGGTTCACCGGAGTCCTGCTAGCCCAGTGCTACAGCCTGGATTAACTCGCTGATGACCAACACGTTCGATGCTGGGTCATGGATGCCTGTCCCTGTAAGTTTGTGCCACTTTGGGTTTACGACTAGCCATGTCAGCCCGGGCTCCTTATCATATTGATGCTAGCAACACTATCATATATGTGTGCCAAAAGGCGCAAACGGTCCCGGGCAAAGTTAAGGCGACACCCGTGGGAATACCGTGCGTGAGGCCGCAAAGTGATATGAGGTGTTACATGCTAGATCGATGTGGCATTGAGTCGGGGTCCTGACATTAGTATAACTTTTCGCTCGTTTATCGGAATCAGGCGATTCAAGCGCGTGGATTTTCGTCTCGAAACCCTCTTTCCGAATAATCTACTTAAACAAGTTTTTGCTTCTATAAAATTTGACTTAGATCCAGATTAGTAAAACAAAGCTGTTTTCTTTCGCCATTTGACTTTCGTTGCTTTGTTTGATTTGTTTCTTTTTGCAAACCGGAGTTCTTAAGTTGAACATTCTGGTTAGATCTTTTATTCGAGTTTTACCTGTGCATTAGATGAGTACTTATTGTATGCTTGTTTGTTTGTCTGCGATAGAATACCCGGAGTGCGCCGCCTGTTACTTCGAGTCTCTAGGTTTTGCGGATCATCAGCAAGGCAAGTAACACTTGATCATACCTTTCTACTACCCAGTTTTTATGCATTAGATCTATCCTCAAACATTGCATGATTAGGATCTAATTAAATTGTGGGATGGGAAGTAGATGAGGTAGTACCTATTGCCTGTTTTATTATCAAACCTTTGGGAGTTACTTCTACGTTTGCTTATTATGCCATTAATTAATGGTTTATTTAAGGTGGCGACTTGAATACACATCTGGGTGGATTGAGGCACCTGTTTTCTAGCAGGACTTGCCTGTATTTCTTCGGCCGCCACCCAGGCTCAAAGGGATCATGAGATTATTCAAACTAGAAACTTCCGTGTCCAGCCACATGCTATTATGGGCTCTAGCATAGTTGACTAAGTTGTGCGAACTCTTACGGGGTGGACTAGCAGATGTAGGGGATGTAGGTTGGTACGGTCTACCCCTTATGTAAGGTGCAAGTGCTTCTGAAAGACTATGTCTCGGTCATCCGTTTCTAACATCATGTACTGCGGGAAACCAAGCGGAGGCGATCGAGTCATGTGGGAAAAGTGCACAAACCTCTGCAGAGTGTATAAACTAATCATGGTTAGCCGTGTCCCCGGTTATGGACATCTTGAGTATCTAGTACCTGGATATCATGTGAATCTCACATGTTACTCTAAATTAATTTTGTTGGGTTTTAAATGAGTACTTTTAATTGGGATTGAGAATGCTGTCAACCATTCTCAATGTTTAACAACCACCATGATAGTTAAATGAATTTATTCCTTTGCAGTAGGGAAAAATTGGCTTTATGGAAAAACTGTAACCATTGAGCTTTACCACCAGCCAAATATGCATGTAGTATAGCCTATCTCCATTGTTATTCTCTGTGTGTTACATTGCCAGCATATTCCATGTGCTGACCCGTTTTCGGGCTGCAACGTTTCATGTTGCAGACTTTTCAGACGACGAGTAAGGTGCTTTTAGGTCGTGGTTCTATACTCAGTGATGCCGTTGGTGTTAATGGACTCGCTTCTCTTCCAAGCCTTCCGCTGTTATCGTTTTAGATGGCCTTAAGCCATATTTATTTCAATAAGTTCTCTTTTGAGACATTCGATGTAATAAGTGTGTGATTGCTACTCTATTATAAATCCTCCAAGTACTGTGTGGTGTCAGCATTACTGATCCAGGGATGACACTGAGCACAGGGATCAGACTGTTTGAGGTCTGGTCGCTACAAAGGTGGTATCAGAGCACACGCTGACTGTAGGACACAACCACTAAGCTTAAGCCCTAGATCACTACTCTTTCTTCTCATTTATGACTCCTCATCATTTCTATGCTTTAGGATGGAGGATGCAAGGATCAAGTTCGCGCAACCAGATGAGAATTCACCTTTTGGATATCACTTGAAGGAAGCCGCCAGATACTTGAACATAGGAGTACCAAGCTTCACTGGGACTTTCAACGCCACTTTACCCGAAGAGGAGCGCTGGAGGATTCAAGTCTGCATTCCAGGAAGGACGTTTGCACCAGTCATGGAGCCAATAGAGTTTACCTTTGATGTGCCAACATGGAGCCTAGGAAAGAGCATGGCAGCTCACATCGCCATGGGACGAATTGGAGAAGTTTACTACAACGATCTCAAGAATACTATCTACCAGATTTGTGGGCACCGAGATGAGCATTGGGAGATGATCGCCACCAGGAGGGACAGATCAATCGTAGCTTATATTCAGGAGTTAAACCAACACATCCGACGCCAGGAGAACCAGATGTGCGCAGATATGGAGGAGCTACAGAAGGCTATGACCAGGATTAAGGAGCTAGAAGCAGAACTCAAGGCTACGCGTAAAGACTATATGGAAGAAATCGTCGCTCTAGTAAGACAGAACGGTGACCTTAAGGAGAAGATTGGAGTATTCATGGGAGGTTCAGCACCCCGAGGAGAGGATGAACCTACTTGTCCCAATAATTATATCATCATCGATGACACCAACTCGGATCCCAACGACAGTGATGATGACTATGTTGATGAAGCTGGAGCAGATATCATGGAATCTGCATCGGAGCAGTTTTTCTAGTTGACCACCATAACAGCAGTAGAATTTTCCACCATTTAACTAGTTTTAGTCCAAGCACTTTTGTAACGATAGTTAGACCGTTGTATGCCCTTGTTTGAATTGATTGGAATGATATTGTGTGTTTGTCTCATGTGCATATGGGTAGTGTTATCTCACTAGACCTCATTCTATTTTTAACTCTTCCCTTTAAAACCCTCAGATGCCTCCGAGACGCGACCCCGAGTTTGTTTTCCCGCCAGAGATCACTCAGTTGATTCAGCAGCAGAATACCTTGATTCAAACATTGGTACAGAACCAAGGCAACAACAACAACAACCCACCACCACCACCACCTGTTGACCATCTGGCACATTTCTTAAGGTTGAATCCATCAGTGTTTTCCAGTAGCACCGAGCCGATAGTAGCAGATGATTGGCTCCGTAAGATAGGGAGGGAGTTGACCACTGCAGGATGCACATATGGAGAAAAGGTGAAGTTTGCCGCGCATCAGCTTGACGGACCCGCAGCAGCATGGTGGGAGAATTTTACAGCCACTTACCTTGTAGACACTGTCACATGGAATCAGTTTCAGCAAGCATTTCGTACTGCCCATGTTTCAGCAGGAGTTATGGCCATGAAGAAGCGTGAGTTTCACAACTTACGCCAAGGAGGACAGACAGTTGGCTAGTATGTGGATGATTTTAGTAAGCTAGCATGTTATGCCCCAGATGACGTTGCTATGGATGCAGCTAAGCAAGAGAAGTTTCTAGAAGGCCTGAATGATGAGCTGAGCATGCAGTTGATGGTAGCCACTTTCAATAACTACTAGGAGTTAGTAGATCGTGCTCTTATGATTGAAGGGAAGCAACAGCAGATTGATAATCATAAGAGGAAGTATGCACAGGGGAAGTATAATTCTGGAGCTCAGCAGAAGCCACGCTTTACCCCAAAGTCAGGAGGACATTTTCAGCTTACTCATGGAGGAGGCAGCTCGCACAATCATAATGGCACAAAGAATGGGAACGGGAATGGAGGAAGCAATGGACAAAGCCGCACCAACCCGTCAACACCATCCAAAAGCACACCTGAGCCATATCACCTGTTATAAGTGCCACAAGACGGGGCATTATGCAAATGATTGCCCAGAAGCCCAAAATGGAAATGGCAATGGAAGCTCAGGAAAGAAGCTGAACCCTTTCAACAGGGAGCAAGTGAACCACGTTACCGTGGAGGAGGTTGAAGCTCAGCCAGATGTAGTAATAGGTAAGTTTTTGGTTAAGGCATTTACTGCAGTTGTTCTTTTCGATATTGGTGCATCGCATTCATACATATCAAGGGGATTTGTGGATAAATATAAATTGCCAACCCAAGCACTTAGGTCACCCATGCTAGTAACCTCACCCGGAGCAGAGTATACGGCTAGTAAATGGTGTGATCGACTGCCATTAAGGATTGGACACCATGTATTTCCCTCGGACCTCATAGTTTTGGAATCACAAGGTTTGGATGTGATATTAGGCATGGATTGGTTATTGAAGTATGGAGGGAACACTGATTGTGCCAGTAAGACAATTTTGCTTACAACACCAGAAGGGATAAGGATCAAGTATGTATCACGGCATGAGCCGAGGAGAGCACATGTAAATTCCTTATCAGGAGTTGTGCAGGAGGAAGTACCAGTGGTAAGGGATTTCCCCGATGTATTTCCAGAAGAGTTGCCAGGCATGCCACCGGATAGAGACATTGAGTTCTTAATTGAGCTACTGCCAGGCACTGGGCCTATATCCAAGAGATCGTACAGGATGCCAGCCCAAGATTTGGAGGAAATCAAGAAGCTGATTAAGGAGTTGTTGGATAAAGGTTTTATTCGCCCAAGTTCTTCACCTTGGGGATCACCAGTACTTCTAGTGGAGAAGAAGGATGGATCGTTAAGAATGGTTGTTGATTATCGCGAATTGAATGAAGTAACAATCAAGAACAAGTACCCACTACCAATGATCAATGATCTGTTTGATCGGTTGCAAGGAGCTAAGGTGTTTTCCAAGATCGATTTGCGATCAGGGTACCATCAGTTGAAGATTCGGGAGCAAGATATACCGAAGACGGCTTTTACCACCAGGTATGGGCTGTATGAGTATACCGTTATGTCATTTGGTCTGACTAACGCCCCAGCCTATTTTATGAACATGATGAACAAGGTGTTTATGGAGTTTTTGGATAAGTTCGTTGTGGTGTTCATTGATGATATTTTGGTTTACTCGAAGAATGAAGAGGAACACAAGGAGCACTTGCGATTAGTACTCGAGAAGCTCAGGGAACATCAGCTATACGCCAAGTTCAGCAAGTGTGAGTTCTGGTTGAAGGAAGTTGGATTTCTCGGACATGTTATATCCGGAGAAGGTATCGCAGTAGACCCCACTAAAGTAGTCACTGTGACAAACTGGGAAGCACCAACCACAGTTGGAGAGATCAGGAGTTTCCTTGGACTCGCAGGATACTACCGAAGATTCATTGAAAATTTCTCGAAGATTGCCAAGCCTATGACAGAGTTGTTGAAGAAGGATACTAAGTTCATTTGGACTGAGGAGTGTGAGGCTAGTTTCCAAGAATTGAAGAAACGTTTGGTTACCTCACGAGTGTTGATTCTGCCAGATCAGACTAAGGATTATGAAGTGTATTGCGACGCTTCACGACGAGGACTTGGAGTAGTGCTTATGCAGGAGGGGAGAGTTGTTTAGTATGCTTCACGATATCTTAAGCCCCATGAGTTGAATTACGCTACTCATGATTTGGAGTTAGCAGCCGTAGTGCATGCACTGAAAATGTGGAGACATTTTCTCATTGGTAATCATTGTGAGGTGTACACGGATCACAAGAGTTTGAAGTACATCTTCACGCAGAAGGAGTTAAATCTCAGGCAGAGGAGATGGTTGGAACTTATTAAGGATTATGATATGAGATTGCATTATCACCCCGGGAAGGCTAACGTTGTAGCAGACGCGTTGAGCCGCAAGAGCCATGTCAATACTCTAATGACGGGAGAAATACCCAAGGAGTTAGCAGAGGACCTTCGAGAGCTATGTTTGGAAATAGTTCCAAGAGGCTATGTAGCAGCATTGGAGATTCAGTCTACGTTGATGGATAAAATCAGAGAAGCTCAAAAGGCAGATACGGAAGTTGCCACTATTAAGGAACGGATGAGCAAGGGAAAGGCTAAGGGATTTCGTGAGGATGAGTACGATACCCTACGATTTGAGGATCGTGTTTATGTGCCCAATGACCCGGAGATCAGGAAGTTGATTCTGCAAGAGGCACATGATTCACCATATTCGATCCACCCCGGAAATACAAAGATGTATTTGGATTTGAAGGAAACATTCTGGTGGACCGGAATGAAGAAGGATATCGCAGAGTATGTAGCAGTTTGTGATGTATGTCAGAGGGTGAAGGCAGAACATCAGAAGCCAGTTGGATTGTTGTAGCCATTGCCTATACCCGAATGGAAGTGGGATAAACTAGGCATGGATTTCATCACAGGATTGCCCAGGACTCGTTCAGGCTATGACTCGATTTGGGTTGTAGTTGATCATTTGACGAAGGTAGCTCATTTCATCCCAGTAAAGACTACCTACAGCAGTGCCAAATTGGCTAAGATATACATGACGAGGATTGTATGTTTGCATGGAGTTCCAGGGAGTATCGTATCAGATAGAGGAACCCAATTCACCTCGAAGTTCTGGAAGCAGTTGCACGAAACATTGGGAACCAGACTGGAGTTTAGCACAGCTTTCCACCCACAGACAGATGGGCAGACCGAGAGAGTCAATCAGATTTTGGAAGATATGCTTAGAGCTTGTGTTTTGGATTATGGATCAAGTTGGGATGACAACTTGCCATACGCGGAGTTTTCTTACAACAATAGTTATCAATCTAGCTTGAAGATGGCCCCTTTCGAAGCCTTGTACGGAAGGAGGTGCAGAACCCCGTTGTTGTGGGATGAGGTTGGAGACAGCCAGTTGTTTGGACCAGATTTGATTAAGGAGTCTGAACAGAAAGTAAAGTTGATTCGCGACAGGCTCAACGTAGCTCAGTCAAGGCAGAAGAGCTATGCAGATTCGAAATGCAAGGAGACAGAATACGAAATCGGAGACAGAGTTTATCTACGAGTATCTCCACTTCGAGGAGTTAAGCGTTTTGGAGTTAAAGGAAAGTTAGCACCACGTTTTGTGGGGCCATACAAGGTTTTGGAACGCATGGGAGAAGTAGCATACAAGTTGGAATTACCTGCGGGATTGTCAGGAGTTCGCGATGTGTTCCATGTTTCACAGTTGAAGAAGTGTCACGCAGAGATGGCTGATATACCACTGAGAGATACGGTGCCATTGGAAACGATTCAGTTGAAAGAAGATCTGACCTATGAAGAGAAACCTGTTAAGATTCTCGATTATGCCAGCAGAGTTACCCGCAGCAAGGTTATCAAGTTTTGCAAAGTTCAGTGGAGCCACCACACTGAGGAGGAAGCCACCTGGGAGCGAGAGGAAGATCTGCTCAAGGACCATCCTCACCTATTTGCTAGCCAACCTGAATCTCGAGGGCGAGATTCATCTTAAGGGGGGGTAGGTTTGTAACATCCCAAATTTTCAGTTTGGAATGTTATACATAGATCATCATTGCATATCATATTTTTATTGCATTATTGGCTCGATCCTAGAAATTCTACGCAACTCAAGGACCCACGGAGAGAGTTGGGGATTTCGTCATTTTCTTATTTGAGTATTTCTCAAATTTTGAAAATAGGATCATTGATTTTATTTATTTTACCTTCAGTTATTTCTACTACCAAAAATTCAGAGAGGGAATAAAATGACTTTCCCAAAATAAAGAAATAATGAAGATTTAATAAAAAAAATCAAATAAGATATATTTTGGAGTTTTTCGCTTTTTATTTGAATTTAGGAAAAATGCGCGTTTTTCAAAATTGCATTTAGACCCCAAATAAATGTTCATCTAGTCCGGCTTGATTTTAGAAGCCGGGGAAAATTTATTTCGGGATTTTTGGAGTCCGTTTAGTATTTCTTTGTATTTTTCTTCCGAGCGGAATTATTTAAAAAAAACGCGCACCGACCTCGGGCTGTGCCCGAGCGGGACTCCGCTCGGGGGGGGGGGGGGGCACTATAAATAGCGCCGCCCCCGGCGCCCGGCCCAGCCGCCCGACCCGGCCGCCAGCCCGATTCGCCGCCCCGGCCCACACCCAAACCCTAACCCTAATCTGCCGCCGCCGCCGCCGCCGCCCGCCAGATCCGCCGCCGCCGCCGCCGCCGCCCGCCAGATCCGCCGCCGCTAGGGATGGCAATGGGGACAATCCCCTATGGGGATACCTATAACATCCCCATCCCCATCAATTCCCTATCATCCCGTCCCCATCCCCGTTTACATGACTGGGGATGAAATTTCCCCATACCCATGCCCCACCGAGGAACGGGGCCCCATTAGGGTCCCCATCCCCATAAACAAATACTCATATACATAATATGACACCCTATGATCAACATAAATACATGGTGTTGTCCTTGTCCTGCTAATTCCTACCTAGGTCGTATTGACTTCTTGGTCATGGTGGCAGCTGAGGTGAGGATGTGAGATAGGTTTAAGGTTTTTTCGGAGCTTTTTTTGTTTTTGCCAGTTTATTTGTGAATATTTTAACATTGACCGCAGTGTCACGGTTACTTACCGGGTCCCCGATGGGTATTTTGTCTGGGGAATAGCATATCATCCCCATCCCCATTGTACCCTATGGGGAATAAATTAGTTTGGTAAATATCCCAATGGGGATGTTTTTCGCCCATCCCCACCCCCTAATAGATGAAATCCCCACGGGTTTGGCGGGTATGGGGCCCCGTTGCCATCCCTAGCCGCCGCCGCCGCCAGCGCCCGCCGCCGCCAGCGCCGCCGCCCGCCATCGTCGGACCCACCGGAGCCCCGCCGGACTTTGTCGCCGCCGTCGCCGAGGTTCGCCGCCGCCTCGAACCGCGTGCCGCCGGTTTTCTAAAAAAACCGGGCGGTTTTCATTACGGTTTTTTTCGGTTTTTTTATTCATTTTTTTAGTTTTTGTGGTTTTTTCGGTTTAGGTTAAGTAGCGGACATTCGTCTGTTAGTTCGTTTTAACGAACGCTTTCGTCAGATTAGTTTAATTAACGAACGTTCGTTCGCTAATTCGTTCGTCGTTTTTCTTTTTCTCGGATTTTTCGCGGTTATTTTCTGATCGCGATTTCTGATCCGATTTTTGTTTTAGTATAACTTTTCGCTCGTTTATCGGAATCAGGCGATTCAAGCGCGTGGAGTTTGATCTCGAAACCCTCTTTCCGAATAATCTACTTAAACAAGTTTTTCCTTCTATAAAATTTGACTTAGATCTAGATTAGTAAAACAAAGCTGTTTTCTTTCGCCGTTTGACTTTTGTTGCTTTGTTTGATTTGTTTCTTTTTGCAAACCGGAGTTCTTAAGTTGAACATTCTGGTTAGATCTTTTATTCGAGTTTTACCTGTGCATTAGATGAGTACTTATTGTATGCTTGTTTGTTTGTCTGCGATAGAATACCCGGAGTGCGCCGCCTGTTACTTCGAGTCTCTAGGTTTCGCGGATCATCAGCAAGGCAAGTAACACTTGATCATACCTTTCTACTACCCAGTTTTTATGCATTAGATCTATCCTCAAACATTGCATGATTAGGATCTAATTAAATTGTGGGATGGGAAGTAGATGAGGTAGTACCTATTGCCTGTTTTATTATCAAACCTTTGGGAGTTACTTCTACGTTTGCTTATTATGCCATGCTATGCTAGTAGACGTGGATTGGGTGAGTGAATATCCATGACAGATGTGAGATTGTTAATTAATGGTTTATTTAAGGTGGCAACTTGAATACACATCTGGGTGGATTGAGGCACCTGTTTTCTAGCAGGACTTGCCTGTATTTCTTCGGACCGCCACCCAGGCTCAAAGGGATCATGAGATTATTCAAACTAGAAACTTCTGTGTGCAGCCACATGCTATTATGGGCTCTAGCATAGTTGACTAAGTTGTGCGAACTCTTACGGGGTGGACTAGCAGATGTAGGGGATGTAGGTTGGTACGGTCTACCCCTTATGTAAGGTGCAAGTGCTTCTGAAAGACTATATCTCGGTCATCCGTTTCTCAAACATCATGTAGTGCGGGAAACCAAACGGAGGCGATCGAGTCATGTGGGAAAAGTGCGCAAACCTCTGCAGAGTGTATAAACTAATCATGGTTAGCCGTGTCCCCGGTTATGGACATCTTGAGTATCTAGTACCTGGATATCATGTGAATCTCATCATGTTACTCTAAATTAATATTGTTGGGTTTTAAATGAGTACTTTTAATTGGGATTGAGAATGATGTCAACCATTCTCAATGTTAACAACCACCATGATAGTTAAATGAATTTATTCCTTTGCAGTAGGGAAAAATTGGCTTTATGCAAAAGCTATAACCATTGAGCTTTACTACCAGCCAAATATGCATGTAGTATAGCCTATCTCCATTGTTATTCTCTATGTGTTACATTGCCAGCATATTCCATGTGCTGACCCGTTTTCGGGCTGCAACGTTTCATGTTGCAGACTTTTCAGACGACGAGTAAGGTGCTTTTAGGTCGTGGTTCTATACTCAGTGATGCCGTTAGAGTTGATGGACTCGCTTATCTTCCAAGGCTTCCGCTGTTATCGTTTTAGATGGCCTTAAGCCATATTTATTTCAATAAGTTCTCTTTTGAGACATTCGATGTAATAAGTGTGTGATTGCTACTCTGTTATAAATCCTCCAAGTACTGTGTGGTGTCAGCATTACTGATCCAGGGATGACACTGAGCACAGAGATCAGACTGTTTGAGGTCTGGTCGCTACACGGTGGAAGTTGCATGGCAATACATCTCGGAATGGCTATGGGAATGCCATAATAGGTAGGTATGGTGGCTGTTTTGAGAAGATATAATAAGGCTTATGTGTGATAGAGCATATCATATCACGGGGTTTGGATGCACCTGCGAAGTTTGCACCACATCTCAAGGTGAGAAAGGGTAATGCACGATACCGTAGAGTCTAGCAATTTGCGGAAAGGTAAGAGTGTGTATAATCCATGGACTCACATTAGTCATAAGGAACTCATATACTTATTGCAAAAGTTTATTAGCCCTCGAAGAAAAGTACTACTATGCATGCCCCTAGGGGGATAGATTGGTAGGAAAAGACCATCGCTCGTCCCCGACCGCAAGTCATAAGGAATATAATCAATAATAAATCATGCTCCAACTTCATAGCATAACGAGAGACTATACGTGCATGCTTCGAGAATCACAAACCATAACACCAATATTCTCACTAACCACAACCATTTACTAGTACCTCCCACATATTCCATCTCTATATCGCAAAACTAGTGCAAGGAATCAAACATATCATATTCATTGATCCACAAGTTTTATGTAGCATTTTATGACTAACCATGCAATTGACCAATTCATGCTGACTCTCTAAATAGATATAAGTGAATCTTGAGAGTTTAATTCTTTCTACAAAAGACCATGCTCTAACAAATATAAGTGAAGCAAAAGAGCATTCTACAAACAACAGTATTCTATTTGAGGAGAAACAGGCAATCCAAACTTCAAATGATATAAGTGAAGCACATGAAGCATTCTATAAAGCCATACTCAAAAGATATAAGTGAAGTGCAATGAGCATTCTATAAACCAACCATGGGCTATCTCATAGCAGCATGGTGCATTAAATAAAAGTGAAAAATAAACGCAAAAGACACTCCAAGATTTACGGATATCACGTGAAAGAAACGAAGACGAAAACATACCGATACTTGTTGAAGAAAGATGGGATGCCTTCCGGGGCATCCCCAAGCTTAGACGATTGAGTCTCCTTGAATATTTACTTGGGGTGCCTTGGGCATCCCCAAGCTTGAGCTCTTGCCTCTCCTCCTCCTCATACCGAGACCTCCTCGACCTTTGATCACTTCATCCACACAAAACTCAATAGAAAGCTTGGTAATATCCGTTAGTATAATAAAGCAAATCACTACTCTAAGTACTATTGCAAACCAATTCATATTTTGTTTTTGCATTGTAGCTACTGTAATATAACTTTTCTAGGGCTTATACCACCAATAGAATTGATAGTTTCATCAAAACAAGCAAAACAATGCATCAAAAACAGAATCTGTCTTAAACAGGACAGTCTGTAGCAATCTGAACTTCTACCATACTTCTGGTACTTCAACAATTCAGAAAAATTAGGAAGAAATAAACAATATGTATAGCAAGGCCATGCAAAAAGTTTCAGAACCTTTTGACGTTCCAGTAAAAAACTAAAATTCACGGGCTACAACCAAAGTTTCTGTTTCTGCACCTCACATACCAACAAACAATCTAATCACCCAAAAGGAAAATCTTGGCACATGATATAAAACAATGGATTTGTACAAGGGGAGAATTATTCTTGTTGAAAGGTTTCTGTAATTAAGATTCACAAAGTTTCCATGGTCATGAACAAAGTTCAAGGAGCTCCCCCACTTGATAGAGGCAAAGGTGTCCCGTCTTTCAATGAGATGATGGATTTCGCTTTGGTGGAAGTCGACTTTGACGATCCGACTACGAACGTGCGAGGACGTCGCGCCTTAGCAATCGCTAAACCAACTCCGAGAGGTTATTGACCACGCCGGAGCACGATCAACCTGACCACGAGGGTCTGTTTCCTGCGAGCAAACGAAGAACAAGCAAGAAACTGAGATTGCAATCTGGATATTGCGAATATAAGATGAAAGCTTTATTGATCAAGGTGGGGTTCTGTGACGCCTTTGTCTGGTCGTTGAACACAAACGAAGTACGCGAAGTTGCAGCTATGGCGAACTTTTAATCTAAACAAAACCCAAAGTCTAAACGACGCCCTAAGGGCTGTATATATGGAGGAAGAGGGGGGGGGGGAATTTCGTGGCCCTTGGTGGAGGGGTCCGAAATCAACCCTATCTCTTGTTTCCCCACACATACGGACTCTAAAAATAGCCTATACTTATGTATTTCGAAATTACATGGGCCTGGCCCAATAATAAGGTGACGCAGCACCTATAATAGCCTCTGGACGAAATTTATGAAGTGCCATCTTGTATATTTCGTCCAAGGCTTCATGCACTCTTATGGTGGCTTCAAAGTCCTGAAATCATCACTTGTAACTCCGTTCTGGTTCCCCTTGCGCATGGCATCATCTCCATGCTTGCTCTTGCTCCAATGTCCATCCTTCTCCAAGCTAGGCCCTTCATTTGTAAGCAAAACAAATGTATCCAATTTAGGCAGCATCATATTCTCATGAACATTAGAATCATTACCAAGAAACGAAAGTACCTGATAATTTAATTGGCGTGCGCGAGCTCTAGTAATTGGTCCAGTATATGTAGCAGTAGGGGCTGTGGGTGTAACAATGGTATTGATGTCCTCATCATCCTCCCCTTCTTGAAATGAAGTCGTCCTCGACGGAAGCTCATCTTCCTCGCCCAAATACGGCTTCAAATCTGCAATGTTAAAAGTGGGACTAACCCCAAAATCTGCAGGCAGCTCAAGTTTATATGCATTATCATTTACTTTCTCCAACACCTTAAAGGGACCAGCAGCACGTGGCATTAGCTTTGATTTGCGCAAATCAGGAAATCTATCCTTACACAAATGTAACCAAACAAGATCTCCAGGTGCAAACACAACATGTTTTCTACCCTTATCTCCAGCAAGTTTATATTTAGCATTCATACGCTCAATGTTTTCCTTAGTTAACTCATGCATTTTTAAAATCAATTCAGCACGTTCTTTAGCATCAAAATTAACCTTCTCCGAAGATGGAAGAGGCAACAAATCAATAGGTGCACGAGGTAGGAAACCATACACAACTTCAAAAGGGCACATCTTAGTAGTAGAATGTAATGAACGATTATAAGCAAATTCAATATGAGGCAAGCATTCCTCCCACATTTTCTTATTATTCTTCAAAACAGCCCTAAGCATAGTAGACAATGTTCTATTGACTACTTCAGTTTGTCCATCAGTTTGGGGGTGACAAGTAGTACTAAAAAGCAGTTTAGTCCCCAACTTAGCCCATAAACATCTCCAAAAGTGGCTAAGAAATTTAGTATCACGATCTGAAACAATAGTATTTGGCACACCATGCAAGCGAATAATTTCACGAAAGAACAAATCAGCAACATTAACAGCATCATCGCTTTTATGACATGGTATAAAGTGTGCCATTTTCGAGAATCTATCCACGACAACAAATATGCTATCCCTCCCCTTCTTTGTTCGAGGTAAACCTAAAACAAAGTCCATAGATATATCCTCCCAAGGAACACTAGGTACAGGCAAAGGCATATATAAACCATGAGGATTGAGTCGTGACTTAGCTTTTTGACATGTAGTGCAGCGAGCAATAAAACGCTCAACATCCCGTCTCATCTTTGGCCAAAAGAAATGTGTAGCAAGTACGTCCTCTGTCTTCTTCACGCCAAAGTGTCCCATTAATCCTCCTCCATGCGCCTCCTGCAACAACAAAAGACGAACGGAGCTAGCTGGAATGCATAGCTTGTTAGCACGAAACACAAATCCATCGTTAACGACAAACTTGTTCCACATTCTTCCTTCTTTACAATTCTGCATTACATCTTTAAAATCAGCATCATGCACATATTGATCTTTGATGGTCTCCAAACCAAATATTTTGAAGTCAAGTTGTGAAAGCATAGTATAGCGACGAGACAATGCATCAGCAATAACATTTTCTTTTCCCTTCTTGTGTTTAATGACATAAGGGAAAGTCTCAATAAATTCAACCCATTTAGCATGTCTACGATTCAGTTTAGCTTGACTTTTAATATGTTTCAAAGATTCATGATCAGAATGTATAACAAATTCTTTGGGCCATAAATAATGTTGCCATGTTTCTAAAGTCCGAACAAGAGCATATAATTCTTTATCATAAGTAGAATAATTCAGACTAGGCCCACTCAATTTTTCAGAAAAGTATGCAACGGGTTTGCCATCTTGTAATAACACACCTCCTAATCCAATTCCACTAGCATCACATTCAAGCTCAAAAGTCTTATTAAAATCAGGAAGTTGGAGTAAAGGAGCATGTGTCAACTTATCTTTCAATACCGTGAAGGCTTCTTCCTGTGCGGTACCCCAAATAAAAGGCACATCTTTCTTTGTAAGCTCATTGAGAGGTGCAGCAATGGTGCTGAAATCTCTCACAAAACGCCTATAGAATCCAGCGAGGCCAAGAAAACTCCTCACTTGTGTGACCGTTTTGGGCTGCGGCCAACTCTCAATAGCTTCAATCTTGGCTTTATCAACTTCAATTCCCTGTGGAGTAACAACATAGCCAAGAAAAGATACTCGGTCGGTGCAAAAGGTGCACTTCCCAAGGTTACCAAACAAACGTGCATCACGTAGAGCAATAAAAACAGCACGTAAATGTTCCAAATGTTCTTCCAAAGATTTGCTATAAATCAGTATATCATCAAAATAGACTACCACAAATCGTCCAATGAAAGCACGTAAAACTTCGTTCATTAATCTCATGAAAGTACTAGGTGCATTAGTTAACCCAAAAGGCATGACTAACCACTCATATAAACCAAACTTAGTTTTAAATGCTGTTTTCCATTCATCACCCAATTTCATACGAATTTGATGGTATCCACTACGCAAATCAACTTTGGAGAATATTGTAGAGCCACTCAATTCATCAAGCATATCATCTAGCCTAGGAATAGGATGACGATAACGAATAGTAATATTATTAATGCCTCTACAATCAACACACATACGTGACGTACCATCCTTTTTAGGCACTAGGATAATAGGAACAGCACAAGGACTAAGAGATTCGCGTATATAACCTTTGTCGAGTAGCTCCTGTACTTGACGCATAATCTCCTTCGTCTCCTCTGGATTGGTACGGTATGGTGCACGGTTGGGTAGCGATGCACCGGGAATTAAGTCAATTTGATGCTCAATCCCTCGAATGGGTGGTAATCCCGGTGGCACGTCTTGTGGAAAGACGTCAGCGAACTCCTGCATAATGTTAGTGACAGCAGGGGGCAAAGAGGAAGGCACGTCCTCAAATGAAAATAATGCCTCTTTGCACACAAAAGCATAGCAAACAGATTTGCTGAAATCTAGCTCATCAATATCAGATTTGGTGGCAAATAAACATGCACTTTTCAATTTAATTTCAGAAGCAACACTAGATGGTTTATTATTAGGCTTCATTTGTTGCTCAAATTCTTTTGCCACAATCTGATTTTCACTCTTATTCTTCTCCTGTTTTGCTTTATTAGCTCTATTAATATCATCTTTCAAAATAGAATCAGGAGTCATAGGAAGCAAAGTAATATTTTTATCCTTATGAACAAGAGTATAATGATTGTTTCTACCATGGTGTACAGCATTTTTATCAAATTGCCATGGTCTACCAAGTAATAAGGAACATGCTTGCATAGGTACCACATCACAATCAACATAATCAGCATATGTAGAGATACTAAAATGCACACGAACAGTACGTGTTACCTTAACCTTGCCGCTGTTGTTGAACCATTGGATGTAGTAAGGATGTGGATGTGGTCTTGTGGTGAGAGAAAGCTTCTCCACCATCTCCATGCTAGCCAAGTTGTTGCAGCTACCTCCGTCTATGATGACGCGCACAGAACGTTCCTTCACAACTCCCTTGGTATGGAACAAATTGTGCCTCTGATTTTGCTCAGCTTGTGTGACTTGCACACTCAAAACACGTTGAGCAACTAAACATTCATACCTGTCAGCATCTTCAGGAGCCATGTATTGCGTCTCATGATCAGAATCATCTCCACCATGTTCTTCATGTGTAATAAGAGCCAAAGTCTCCTCATCATAGTCACTAGCGGACTCATATCCACCATCCGCAGTAGCAATCATCACACGCTGAGATTTGCATTCTCTCGCAAAATGTCCTCTTCCCTTACAACGACGACAAATAATATCACTTGTGTGCCCTGTTGACGCCATGGAAGAAGAAGAGCTCTGTGCAGGCCCGGCAGGTGTGCTCTTGGCAGATAGTGGTGGTTGTGCCTGCTTTCTTGTATCACGGTTGGAGGTGGCACCTGAAAGAGGTGATGGTGCAGTGGAAGTAGATGATGCACGTGGTGTCCATGATGAAGGTCGACCTGCAGAAAAGTTAGTGCGCACCAATGCCTGTCGATCCTGCACTTCACGTTCAGCTTTACAAGCAAGATGGAATAAACGAGTGATATTATTATAATCCTTATAGTCTAGAATGGTCTGAATATCTCTATTTAATCCACCCAGAAAACGTGCAAGCATAGCTTCATTCTCCTCAACAATACCACATCTAATCAAGCCAGTTTGTAATTCCTGATAATATTCTTCTACAGAATTTTTTCCTTGTCTTAAGCGCTGCAATTTTTGAAGTAATTCACGTTGATAATATGGTGGAACCCAACGAGTACGCATAGCAGTTTTCAAAGCAGCCCAAGTAGCTAGAACAGGATATAATCTACAATGCTCAGACCACCAAACACATGCAAAGCTAGTGAAAGCACAAACAGCAGCAGGAACACGTCTCTCCTCAGGATATTGTAAACATGTAAATCGTTGTTCAGTTTCTAACTCCCAAGTAAGATATATATCAGGAACATATCTACCCTCAAATGGTGGAATATTCAATTTCAGTTTAGGGAGATGGTCATGATCTCGTACCTGAGGGGGAGCCCTAACATTGCCATTATTTGCATGTGGACGACCTGGTGGTTGTGGTGCTGGTGGTTGCACGTAGTTCTGATGTTGATCAACCTCATCCTCGTAATCTCCCACATAATCATCCTCCTCGGTACCAGCAGCAGTAGTAGCAGGAGCCAAAGAAGCACCAACAGCAGTAGCAGCGGCACCAGAATTTTGTCCTAGCTCAATAGGAACACGCTGAGCTCGTCCATACTGATTCGGAAGGGGGCGTTGTTGTTGTCGTTGCAGAGGTGCGATAGGTGCAGCCGGCGGTGGTTGTGGAAAACGCGCGAGCAATTCATCAAACTTGCTATCAAGCTTTGTTTCAAACGTCTTCTCAATGCCATCTATGATGAGGACATGACTACCTTGGATATGACCAAAAATATTGCATATATGCATATTTGTCAGGTGATTTCTAGTGCAAACTATTCAATAATCTATTTATGTTATCCAGAACAAAAATACTTCACACACTTTTGTGTTTTGTCTAATTGCAGGTGTATGGGACATTTGTACAATCCACATATGAAGATAAGGAAGAAAGAGATGTTTATTTGCTGTCCAAAAAGTTCTCTCACGTCACTTTTGGCCCAAGAGAAGATAGAGTCCAAGTCTCTCACGTTCTGGATTCAGATTCGGACTGCACAGACATACCTGACTCAAAACGCACACAAGTTTTTTATACGGACTCCGAATTGGATGATTCTTTTTATGTTGGAAACTAGATTTCATGCACTTTCCAACCCAATTGGAATCACCTTCAAATTCGTCCGGAGCGTTGAGTTGTGGACGAAACAATCTGATGCTGCAGCAGAATCCGAGTCAAACTACAAGTCCAAAGGTGTTACATCACCTCCACTTGGGCCCATTGGCCTTGTACGACCTAGATTTAGTTTTAGGCTGCCTTGGGACGTCCTCCCACCTCCTTGGCCGCCACCCCATGCTCCTATATAAGTAGATCCATCTAGTAGCTTTTCCTTGGGATTTGTTTAGTTAAAAGTTAGCCATTGCAACTTCGTGTACTTCGTTTGTGTCCAACGACCAGACCAAGACCGCTTACGGATCCCCACCTTTATCAATACTTCATATATACTCGCAATATTCAGATTGCTTTTATCATATTCTTGCTTGTTCTTCGATTGCTTGCAGGAATAGACCTTCGTGGTCAGGTTGATTGTGCTCCGGCGTGGTCAATAACCTCTCGGAGTTGGTTTAGCGATTGCTAAGGCGCAACGTCGTGCACGTTTGTATCAATTTTCAGGTTGCTCGGTGAGATTTTTCAGTTTTTCATAGTTTAGATCGCATCTGTCATTCATACCTACAGTCCATGATAAAGCCACAAAAAAAAGTTAGATCTGTTCATCCTTTATCCAAGCCAGTCTGAGCCTTTGCAATTTTCTATTCATTGCTTGCATAGTTGAATTATCGGTTGCATCGTCGTGTCAGTTGCTGGTCTTAGTGTCTAGTTCCTTTAGAGTTTCGAGTTCTGTTCACATTAGTCACGCCGCCGCTGCATCATTATCTCTTCCGCTGTCCACCACCCATCCATCAATTTCCACCACGTGCTACCCACCATTCATTGTCATAATAATAGTTGAGATCGTTCACATCTTCGCTTGATCCAATCTGCGTCTTATCTAGTTTGTTTTGGAAAGAGGGAGAAAAAAAGAGAGAAAAAAAAAGAGAAAAAAAAGAGAAAAAAAGTCAGAGAAAAAAAGGAGAAAAAAATCAAAAAAATCGGCACAAACTTTTTCAGAGGAAAGTTGGAGACAAAGTTGTTGTATATCCTGCTTGGCAGTTGTTTTTCATCATTATCTTCACTGCCGTTGTGATCTTCACTTATATCTTGCTGTCAAGAGCTACTTAGTATCCTTCATTGATGCTAGTTGTGCTACGCCGTGACCTCATTAGTGTTCTAGGCTCGCGTCTCTAGTCCGGTCTAGCCTAGGACCAGCACAGTACCGTCGTTGAGCATTTATTCAACATTGCATCTTTGAATTGATTATTGCTAATCTTTTGCTACCATATATAGCCAACCCAGCTCCACATATTTCTACACCGTGTATACGTACGCTCCCCTGGCAATCGCTTTACTCAATATTCGGAGTTACTTGATACCGCTGGTTGCCGATCACCGCCTGCTGCATGGTAAGAACTTGTAAGACATTGATATTTGCTTTACTGTGAGCGTTTTACCACCACATCCTAGTAGTTATAGGAACATTATTTTTGGGTTTTGTTTCTTGTTCTACTAATCATGACAGGATCCAGAGTCAATTCATGGGCTTTGTCGATCGCGGGAGACGTGCCACCACCTTTGCAAATACCACAACCGTCACGAGAGGTGCACAAACATCCAAATGCACATGATCAGGTTAATGTATTTATACCACCATTTAATGGCCGTTTTAAACCTGCTTTATATATTGAATGGGAGTTCGACATAAAAAATATATTTGCTTCCCATAATTTCGATGAACATAAAAAGGTTAAGGTTGCAGTTGGTTCTTTTACTGGTTATGCTTTGGTTTGGTGGAGTGAATATTGTCGGTTACACCCTGATTATATACCTGCTACTTGGGATGATTTGAAACTTGCCATGCGACATACTTTCGTCCCTGCTTATTATACTCGTGACATGATTAAGAAGTTGCAACACTTAAAACAAGGTAGTGAAACTGTATCAAAATATTATGATGATTTACAAACTACCTTGTTGCATTCCTCTTTAGAAGAAAGTGAAGATGATTTTATGGATAGATTTTGGGGAGGATTAAACCGTGATATTCAAGAGATACTAATTCATGAAGAGTGTTATCCTATGGACCATTTGTTTCATCTTGCTTGCAAAGCTGAACAGGAAATAAAACGATGTGTTGGCCACGAGGAGAACAAGCGCACGGTGCACATTCCAAGAGTTGATATGATTGTTCCTTCAACTACTAGGCATACTATGACTACCACATCTGTTGTTGTCAGGACTACATCACCTCCATCATGTGACACATCGCCCCCGAGAGTGGCTACATCATCTGAGTTGATCATAAGAGGTAATGACAAAGGTACTGATCTTCCATCTCTACATGAGAATGATGAATGCCTTGTCAATTTGAATGCACCATCTGATGAGCTACCCACTACTTTGATCACACCACCTATTTTAGAGGACTACGTTGATAATTTGACTTTGCCATGTGATCAAACAACTGAAATACCAACAATTTTGAGTGCACCCATTGAATTAACTATTGATGCAAAAGAACCAATGTTTAATCATTTTGATATGACCTCAAATCTTGGTGATGATTCTGTGTTGAATGACTTATTGCATATTTGCTTGTTTAAGCATGTTATAGCATGTAAATTTGATGCAAGTAATGTTTATTCACCAATGTTGGGATGGTTTAATGATGAACATTGTCAATCTTTTGAAATGAATAAGAGCTTCACTTATATGTGCAAACTGAGTTGCTATATTTTCATGCCTTCTACTTCTTGTGCTAATTTTTTGGCTTTAGATTTTATGAACTATGCAAGTTACTCATCTATTCATGTGTCATATATGCAAAAATCAAGGGAAGTAAAAATGGATGACATATACATATACAACATGTACACCTTGTCTCTTTCGTTAGCCACATTTCAGATTAAGCAACGCCGAGGACGGCTTTATTTTCAAGAAGGGGAGGATGATGAGGACATGACTACCTTGGATATGACCAAAAATATTGCATATATGCATATTTGTCAGGTGATTTCTAGTGCAAACTATTCAATAATCTATTTATGTTATCCAGAACAAAAATACTTCACACACTTTTGTGTTTTGTCTAATTGCAGGTGTATGGGACATTTGTACAATCCACATATGAAGATAAGGAAGAAAGAGATGTTTATTTGCTGTCCAAAAAGTTCTCTCACGTCACTTTTGGCCCAAGAGAAGATAGAGTCCAAGTCTCTCACGTTCTGGATTCAGATTCGGACTGCACAGACATACCTGACTCAAAACGCACACAAGTTTTTCATACGGACTCCGAATTGGATGATTCTTTTTATGTTGGAAACTAGATTTCATGCACTGATAGAGGCAAAGGTGTCCCGTCTTTCGATGAGATGATGGAAATCGCTTTGGTGGAAGTCGACTTTGACGATCCGACTACGAACGTGCGAGGACGTCGCGCCTTAGCAATCGCTAAACCAACTCCGAGAGGTTATTGACCACGCCGGAGCACGATCAACCTGACCACGAGGGTCTGTTTCCTGCGAGCAAACGAAGAACAAGCAAGAAACTAAGATTGCAATCTGGATATTGCGAATATAAGATGAAAGCTTTATTGATCAAGGTGGGGTTCTGTGACGCCTTTGTCTGGTCGTTGAACACAAACGAAGTACGCGAAGTTGCAGCTATGGCGAACTTTTAATCTAAACAAAACCCCAAAGTCTAAACGGTGCCCTAAGGGCTGTATATATGGAGGAAGAGAGGGGGAATTTCGTGGCCCTTGGTGGAGGGGTCCGAAATCAACCCTATCTCTTGTTTCCCACACATACGGACTCTAAAAATAGCCTATACTTATGTATTTCGAAATTACATGGGCCTGGCCCAATAAAAAGGTGACGCAGCACCTATAATAGCCTCTGGACAAAATTTATGAAGTGGCATCTTGTATATTTCGTCCAAGGCTTCATGCACTCTTATGGTGGCTTCAAAGTCCTGAAATCATCACTTGTAACTCCGTTCCGGTTCCCCTTGCGCATGGCATCATCTCCATGCTTGCTCTTGCTCCAATGTCCATCCTTCTCCAAGCTAGGCCCTTCATTTGTAAGTAAAACAAATGTATCCAATTTAGGCAGCATCATATTCTCATGAACATTAGAATCATTACCAAGAAACGAAAGTACCTGATAATTTAATTGGCGTGCGCGAGCTCTAGTAATTGGTCCAGTATATGTAGCAGTAGGGGCTGTGGGTGTAACAATGGTATTGATGTCCTCATCATCCTCCCCTTCTTGAAATGAAGTCGTCCTCGACGGAAGCTCATTTTCCTCACCCAAATAAGGCTTCAAATCTGCAATGTTAAAAGTGGGACTAACCCCAAAATCTGCAGGCAGCTCAAGTTTATATGCATTATCATTTATTTTCTCTAACACCTTAAAGGGACCATCAGCACGTGGCATTAGCTTTGATTTGCGCAAATTAGGAAATCTATCTTTACGCAAATGTAACCAAACAAGATCTCCAGGTGCAAACACAACATCTTTTCTACCCTTATCTCCAGCAAGTTTATATTTAGCATTCATACGCTCAATGTTTTCCTTAGTTAACTCATGCATTTTTAAAATCAATTCAGAACGTTCTTTAGCATCAAAATTAACCTTCTCCGAAGATGGAAGAGGCAACAAATCAATAGGTGCACGAGGTAGGAAACCATACACAATTTCAAAAGGGCACATCTTAGTAGTAGAATGCAATGAACGATTATAAGCAAATTCAATATGAGGCAAGCATTCTTCCCACATTTTCTTATTATTCTTCAAAACAGCCCTAAGCATAGTAGACAATGTTCTATTGACTACTTCAGTTTGTCCATCAGTTTGGGGGTGACAAGTAGTACTAAATAGCAGTTTAGTCCCCAACTTAGCCCATAAACATCTCCAAAAGTGGCTAAGAAATTTAGTATCACGATCTGAAACAATAGTATTTGGCACACCATGCAAGCGAATAATTTCACGAAAGAACAAATCAGCAACATTAACAGCATCATCGCTTTTATGACATGGTATAAAGTGTGCCATTTTCGAGAATCTATCCACGACAACAAATATGCTATCCCTCCCCTTCTTTGTTCGAGGTAAACCTAAAACAAAGTCCATAGATATATCCTCCCAAGGAACACTAGGTACAGGCAAAGGCATATATAAACCATGAGGATTGAGTCGTGACTTAGCTTTTTGACATGTAGTGCAGCGAGCAACAAAACGCTCAACATCCCGTCTCATCTTTGGCCAAAAGAAATGTGTAGCAAGTACGTCCTCCGTCTTCTTCACGCCAAAGTGTCCCATTAATCCTCCCCCATGCGCCTCCTGCAACAGCAAAAGACGAACGGAGCTAGCTGGAATGCATAGCTTGTTAGCACGAAACACAAATCCATCGTTAACGACAAACTTGTTCCACATTCTTCCTTCTTTACAATTCTGCATTACATCTTTAAAATCAGCATCATGCACATATTGATCTTTGATGGTCTCCAAACCAAATATTTTGAAGTCAAGTTGTGAAAGCATAGTATAGCGACGAGACAATGCATCAGCAATAACATTTTCTTTTCCCTTCTTGTGTTTAATGACATAAGGGAAAGTCTCAATGAATTCAACCCATTTAGCATGTCTACGATTCAGTTTAGCTTGACTTTTAATATGTTTCAAAGATTCATGATCAGAATGTATAACAAATTCTTTGGGCCATAAATAATGTTGCCATGTTTCTAAAGTCCGAACAAGAGCATATAATTCTTTATCATAAGTAGAATAATTCAGACTAGGCCCACTCAATTTTTCAGAAAAGTATGCAACAGGTTTGCCATCTTGTAATAACACACCTCCTAATCCAATTCCACTAGCATCACATTCAAGCTCAAAAGTCTTATTAAAATCAGGAAGTTGGAGTAAAGGAGCATGTGTCAACTTATCTTTCAATACCGAGAAGGCTTCTTCCTGTGCGGTACCCCACAAAAAAGGCACATCTTTCTTTGTAAGCTCATTGAGAGGTGCAGCAATGGTGCTGAAATCTCTCACAAAACGCCTATAGAATCCAGCGAGGCCAAGGAAACTCCTCACTTGTGTGACCGTTTTGGGCTGTGGCCAACTCTCAATAGCTTCAATTTTGGCTTTATCAACTGCAATTCCCTGTGGAGTAACAACATAGCCAAGAAAAGATACTCGGTCGGTGCAAAAGGTGCACTTTCCAAGGTTACCAAACAAACGTGCATCACGTAGAGCAATAAAAACAGCACGTAAATGTTCCAAATGTTCCTCCAAAGATTTGCTATAAATCAATATGTCATCAAAGTAAACTACCACAAATCGTCCAATGAAAGCACGTAAAACTTCGTTCATTAACCTCATGAAAGTACTAGGTGCATTAGTTAACCCAAAAGGCATGACTAACCACTCATATAATCCAAACTTAGTTTTAAATGCTGTTTTCCATTCATCTCCCAATTTCATACGAATTTGATGGTATCCACTACGCAAATCAACTTTGGAGAATATTGTAGAGCCACTCAATTCATCAAGCATATCATCTAGCCTAGGAATAGGATGACGATAACGAATAGTAATATTATTTATGCCTCTACAATCAACGCACATACGCGACGTACCATCCTTTTTCGGCACTAAAATGATAGGAACAGCACAAGGACTAAGGGATTCGCGTATATAACCTTTGTCGAGCAGTTCTTGTACTTGACGCATAATCTCCTTCGTCTCCTCTGGATTGGTACGGTATGGTGCACGGTTGGGTAATGATGCACCGGGAATTAAGTCAATTTGATGCTCAATCCCGCGAATAGGTGGTAATCCCGGTGGCACGTCTTGTGGAAAGACGTCAGCGAACTCCTGCAAAATGTTAGTGACAGCAGGAGGCAAAGAGGAAGGCACGTCCTCGAATGAAAATAATGCCTCTTTGCACACAAAAGCATAGCAAACAGATTTGCTAAAATCTAGATCATCAATATCAGATTTGGTGGCAAATAAACATGCACTTTTCAATTTAATTTCAGAAGCAACACTAGATTGTTTATTATTATTAGGCTGCATTTGTTGCTCAAATTCTTTTGCCACAATCTGATTTTCACTCTTAGTTTTCTCCTGTTTTGCTTTATTAGCTCTATTAAGATCATCTTTCAAAATGGAATCAGGAGTCATAGGAAGCAAAGTAATATTTTTATCCTTATGAACAAGAGTATACTGATTGTTTCTACCATGGTGAATAGAATTTTTATCAAATTGCCATGGTCTACCAAGTAATAAGGAACATGCTTGCATAGGTACCACATCACAATCAACATAATCAGCATATGTAGAGATACTAAAATGCACACGAACAGTACGTGTTACCTTAACCTTGCCGCTGTTGTTGAACCATTGGATGTAGTAAGGATGTGGATGTGGTCTTGTGGTGAGAGATAGCTTCTCCACCATCTCCATGCTAGCCAAGTTGTTGCAACTCCCTCCATCTATGATCACGCGAACAGAACGTTCCTTCACAACTCCCTTTGTATGGAACAAATTATGCCTCTGATTTTGCTCAGCTTGTGTAACCTGCACACTCAAAACACGTTGAGCAACTAAACATTCATACCTGTCAGCATCTTCAGGAGCCATGTATTGCGTCTCATGATCAGAATCTTCTCCACCGTGTTCGTCACGTGTAATAAGAGCCAAAGTCTCCTCATCATAGTCACTAGCGGACTCATACCCACCATCCTCAGTAACAATCATCACACGCTTAGAGGGGCATTCTCTCGCATAATGACCTCCACCCTTGCAACGTCGACAAATAATATCATGTGTTTGCCCTGTTGATGCCATGGATGAAGAAGAGCTCTTTGCAGGCCCAGAAGATGTGCTCTTGGCAGATAGTGGTGATTGTGCCTGCTTTATTGTATCACGGTTGGAGGTGGCAGCCGACGGAGGCGCCGGTGTAGCAGAACGTGTGGAAGTAGATGATGCACGTGGTGTCCATGATGAAGGTCGACCTGCAGAAAAGTTAGTCCGCGCCAATGCCTGTCGATCCTGCACTTCACGTTCAGCTTTACAAGCAAGATGGAATAAACGAGTGATATTAGTATACTCCTTATAATCTAGAATGGTCTGAATCTCTCTATTTAATCCACCCAGAAATCGTGCAAGCATAGCTTCATTCTCCTCAACAATACCACATCTAATCATGCCAGTTTGTAATTCCTGATAATATTCTTCTACAGAATTTTTTCCTTGTCTTAAGCGCTGTAATTTTTGAAGCAATTCACGTTGATAATATGGTGGAACCCAACGAGTACGCATAGCAGTTTTCAAAGCAGCCCAAGTAGCGGGAATAGGATATAATCTACAATGTTCAGACCACCATACACATGCAAAACTAGTGAAAGCACAAACAGCAGCAGCAACCCGTCTCTCCTCGGGATATTGTAAACATGTAAAACGTTGTTCAGTTTCTAACTCCCAAGTAAGATATATATCAGGAACATATCTACCCTCAAAAGGTGGAATATTCAATTTCAGTTTAGGAATATGGACATCATCTCGTACCTGAGGTGGTGGTGCAGGCCTACCATTACGAATATATACCTGAGGACGACCTGGTGGTGGTGGTGCTGGTGGCTGCACGTAGTGCTGATTTTGATCAACCTCATCCTCATAATCGCCCGCATACTCATCATCCTCCTGGGTACCAGCAGCAGCAGTAGCAGGGGCCAAAGAAGCATCAACAACATGAACAGCAGCACCAGAAGTTTGGCCATCCTCAATAGGAACACGCTTCGCTCGTCCATACTGATTCGAAAGGATGCGTTGTTGTTGTTGTTGTTGTTGGAGAGGTGCGTTAGGTGCAGCGGGTCGTGGTGGTGGAAGACGCGCGAGCAATTCATTAAACTTGTTATCGAGCTTTGTTTCGAACGTCTTCTCCATGCCATCTATCTTCTCCATGGCCTCTTCAAATCTGTTTAGCACATCTTGCACCTGTCCACTCATCATTTGCTGAAACTTATCATGAAGCTCCTTGTTCGATAAATTCTCCCAGTCAGTCTCGTCGGCTTGTGATCCTGGCATGGTTAGCAGCAATAGAAACACACAAGAAAATGATCCTACAGACTACTAACAAGAGGTGGTGGTGGGTGTCACAAATCCGTCAAGCAAATCTCAAATTCTTACCAGTTCTTACCCAGCAGCAGGCGGTGATCGGCAACCGTTGTAGTCAAAAACTCTCAAAGCTTGGATAGAGCGATTACCAGGGAGAGTCAAACGCACAACGTAGATGTATGTGGATCTGGGAAGGCTTATAATATGGTAGCAAAAAGGGACAGCAATAATCAATTCAGAGATGCAAAGTTGAATAAACGCTCAACGACGGTACTGTGCTGGTCCTAGGCTAGACCGTGCTAGAGACGCGAGCCTAGAACACTAACAAAATCACGGCGCTGCACGTAAACAAGGGAAAAGCACACTCTGGATTTTCTTTTTTCGCTCTTTTTTTTTTTCGCGCTCTTTTTTTTTTGCGCTGCTCTTTTTTTTTTTTTTTTTTGCGAAAAATCACTATAATGGCGAGTGTCTCAAAACTCTTCCTAGGTCAAACTGACAGGATGGGCACGAAATTTTTTCGACCAAATTTTTTTTTCGTTTTTTCGACTGCCCGGACCCAAAAACTGGAAACGGGTCAAAAAAAACTTCCTATAATGGCACCTGTCTCAAAACACTCAGAAACACCGAAAAATAAGATAGCCAGAAAATTTTTCGAAAAATGCGTTTTCGAAAAATTTTGGGCCTAAACGGAGCGTGGTTTCCAGACTCTTTTTTTTTTTTTTTTTTTTTCCGAAACCTACTCCGGCAAGGAAACACGAATCGGAAACTAGATGAATCCCGAAAACAAACCTAATAAGCAAGGAACTCGGATTGGTGGTGGATATATGGTTGTGGTATATGGCAGCGGTGGTGGAAGCGGTGGTAGTATATGGATATGGATCGGTGGTGGTATATGGACACGGATTGGTGGTGGTATATGGATACGGATTCGGAGTGGTGGTGGTAGATGGCAGGGGCGATGATGATGGTGCGGCGGCGGCGTGACAACTTATGACCAGAACTCGAAACTCTAAAAGACTAGACTCTAAGACCAGCAACTAGACCGACGATGCAACCGCAAATTCAACAAAGCAAAACCCTAAAAAGATTATGCAAAGGCTCAGATTGGTTCGGATATGATGAACTAACCCTAATTTTTTTTTTTGTGGCTTTTTCGTGGACTATAGGTATGAAGAACAGACTCGATCTAAACTACGAAAAACTGGAAAATCTCACCGAGCAACCTGGAAATCTGATACCACTTGATAGAGGCAAAGGTGTCCCGTCTTTCGATGAGATGATGGAAATCGCTTTGGTGGAAGTCGACTTTGACGATCCGACTACGAACGTGCGAGGACGTCGCGCCTTAGCAATCGCTAAACCAACTCCGAGAGGTTATTGACCACGCCGGAGCACGATCAACCTGACCACGAGGGTCTGTTTCCTGCGAGCAAACGAAGAACAAGCAAGAAACTAAGATTGCAATCTGGATATTGCGAATATAAGATGAAAGCTTTATTGATCAAGGTGGGGTTCTGTGACGCCTTTGTCTGGTCGTTGAACACAAACGAAGTACGCGAAGTTGCAGCTATGGCGAACTTTTAATCTAAACAAAACCCCAAAGTCTAAACGGTGCCCTAAGGGCTGTATATATGGAGGAAGAGAGGGGGAATTTCGTGGCCCTTGGTGGAGGGGTCCGAAATCAACCCTATCTCTTGTTTCCCCACACATACGGACTCTAAAAATAGCCTATACTTATGTATTTCGAAATTACATGGGCCTGGCCCAATAAAAAGGTGACGCAGCACCTATAATAGCCTCTGGACGAAATTTATGAAGTGGCATCTTGTATATTTCGTCCAAGGCTTCATGCACTCTTATGGTGGCTTCAAAGTCCTGAAATCATCACTTGTAACTCCGTTCCGGTTCCCCTTGCGCATGGCATCATCTCCATGCTTGCTCTTGCTCCAATGTCCATCCTTCTCCAAGCTAGGCCCTTCATTTGTAAGTAAAACAAATGTATCCAATTTAGGCAGCATCATATTCTCATGAACATTAGAATCATTACCAAGAAACGAAAGTACCTGATAATTTAATTGGCGTGCGCGAGCTCTAGTAATTGGTCCAGTATATGTAGCAGTAGGGGCTGTGGGTGTAACAATGGTATTGATGTCCTCATCATGCACTTTCCAACCCAATTGGAATCACCTTCAAATTCGTCCGGAGCGTTGAGTTGTGGACGAAACAATCTGATGCTGCAGCAGAATCTGAGTCAAACTACAAGTCCAAAGGTGTTACATCACCTCCACTTGGGCCCATTGGCCTTGTACGACCTAGATTTAGTTTTAGGCTGCCTTGGGACGTCCTCCCACCTCCTTGGCCGCCACCCCTTGCTCCTATATAAGTAGATCCATCTAGTAGCTTTTCCTTGGGATTTGTTTAGTTAAAAGTTAGCCATTGCAACTTCGTGTACTTCGTTTGTGTCCAACAACCAGACCAAGACCGCTTACGGATCCCCACCTTTGTCAATACTTCATATATACTCGCAATATTCAGATTGCTTTTATCATATTCTTGCTTGTTCTTCGATTGCTTGCAGGAATAGACCTTCGTGGTCAGGTTGATTGTGCTCCGGCGTGGTCAATAACCTCTCGGAGTTGGTTTAGCGATTGCTAAGGCGCAACGTCGTGCACGTTTGTAGTCGGATCGTCAAAGTCATCTTCACCAAATCGATAGTTATCATCTCATCGAAAGATCGGGACACCCCCGCCTCTATCAATCTATCTTCTCCATGGCCTCGTCAAATCTGTTTAGCACATCTTGCACCTGTCCACTCATCAGTTGCTGAAATTTATCATGTAGCTATTTGTTCGTCAGGTTCTCCCAATCAGTCTCATCGGCTTGTGATCCTAGCATGGTTAGCAGCAAATAGAAACACAGAAGAATATGATCCTACAGAGTACTAAGAAGTGGTGGTGGTGTATCACAAACCCGTCAAGCAAATCTCAAATTCTTACCAGTTCTTACCCAGCAGCAGGCGGTGATCGGCAACCGTTGTAGTCAAAACTCTCAAAGCTTGGATAGAGCGATTACCAGGGAGAGTCCAACGCACGACGTAGATGTATGTGGAGCTGGGAAGGCTTATAATATGGTAGCAAAAAGGGTCAGCAATAATCAATTCAGAGATGCAAAGTTGAATAAACGCTCAACGATGGTACTGTGCTGGTCCTAGGCTAGACCGTGCTAGAGACGCGAGCCTAGAACACTAACAAAATCACGGCGCTGCACGTAAACAAGGGAAAAGCACACTCTGGATTTTTTTTTTCGCTCTTCTTTTTTTTTGGCGCTCTTTTTTTTTTTTTGCGCTGCTCTTTTTTTTTTTTTGCGAAAAATCACTATAATGGCGAGTGTCTCAAAACTCTTCCTAGGTCAAACTGACAGGATGGGCACGAAATTTTTTCGACCAATTTTTTTTTTCGTTTTTTCGACTGCCCGGACCCAAAAACTGGAAACGGGTCAAAAAAAACTTCCTATAATGGCACCTGTCTCAAAACACTCAGAAACACCTAAAAATAGGATAGCCAGAAATTTTTTCGAAAAATGCGTTTTTGAAAAATTTTGGGCCTAAACGGAGCGTGGTTTCCAGACTCGTTTTTTTTTTCCGAAACCTACTCCGGCAAGGAAACACGAATCGGAAAATAGATGGATCCCGAAAACAAACCTAATAAGCAAGGAACTCGGATTGGTGGTGGATATATGGTTGTGGTATATGGCAGCGGTGGTAGTATATGGATATGGATCGGTGGTGGTATATGGACACGGATTGGTGGTGGTATATGGATACGGATTCGGAGCGGTGGTGGTAGATGGCAGGGGCGATGATGATGGTGCGGCGGCGGCGTGACAACTTATGACCAGAACTCGAAACTCTAAAAGACTAGACTCTAAGACCAGCAACTAGACCGACGATGCAACCGCAAATTCAACAAAGCAAAACCCTAAAAAGATTATGCAGAGGCTCAGATTGGTTCGGATATGATGAACTAACCCTAATTTTTTTGTGGCTTTTTCGTGGACTATAGGTATGAAGAACAGACTCGATCTAAACTACGAAAAACTGGAAAATCTCACCGAGCAACCTGGAAATCTGATACCACTTGATAGAGGCAAAGGTGTCCCGTCTTTCGATGAGATGATGGATTTCGCTTTGGTGGAAGTCGACTTTGACGATCCGACTACGAACGTGCGAGGATGTCGCGCCTTAGCAATCGCTAAACCAACTCCGAGAGGTTATTGACCACGCCGGAGCACGATCAACCTGACCACGAGGGTCTGTTTCCTGCGAGCAAACGAAGAACAAGCAAGAAACTGAGATTGCAATCTGGATATTGCGAATATAAGATGAAAGCTTTATTGATCAAGGTGGGGTTCTGTGACGCCTTTGTCTGGTCGTTGAACACAAACGAAGTACGCGAAGTTGCAGCTATGGCGAACTTTTAATCTAAACAAAACCCAAAGTCTAAACGACGCCCTAAGGGCTGTATATATGGAGGAAGAGGGGGGGGGGGGAATTTCGTGGCCCTTGGTGGAGGGGTCCGAAATCAACCCTATCTCTTGTTTCCCCACACATACGGACTCTAAAAATAGCCTATACTTATGTATTTCGAAATTACATGGGCCTGGCCCAATAATAAGGTGACGCAGCACCTATAATAGCCTCTGGACGAAATTTATGAAGTGCCATCTTGTATATTTCGTCCAAGGCTTCATGCACTCTTATGGTGGCTTCAAAGTCCTGAAATCATCACTTGTAACTCCGTTCTGGTTCCCCTTGCGCATGGCATCATCTCCATGCTTGCTCTTGCTCCAATGTCCATCCTTCTCCAAGCTAGGCCCTTCATTTGTAAGCAAAACAAATGTATCCAATTTAGGCAGCATCATATTCTCATGAACATTAGAATCATTACCAAGAAACGAAAGTACCTGATAATTTAATTGGCGTGCGCGAGCTCTAGTAATTGGTCCAGTATATGTAGCAGTAGGGGCTGTGGGTGTAACAATGGTATTGATGTCCTCATCACCACTTCAACGGTGTTGGTCTTTCTCACTTTCACTTTTCTTTTTGTGAAGTTTTAAGTTCCCCTCTATATTTTTTTTGTTTTCAAACTTTATAAAAGCACTCAACAGAAATAAATGACTCTCTAAAACTTCTGGGTTATCTCCCTGGTAGCGCTTTCTTTAAAACAATTAAGCTAGACATAAAGTGCTCTAGTAATGGATCCACCCAGATCCCAAGGTATATCAAAGCCAATTTGAATTAACAATGATTTGGCATTTAGTACTGAGCACAAAGCAACATATCTCAAGCAATGATGAAGTCTAACTCTCTTCCTATGCATCGACATGTCATACAAGAGCAATTCATGCACATCAAGTAAAGGCCAATGCATAGCATAAGTAGTTTCTTGCAATTTTATCGTGTTGGAAACATAGAGAGGTGGAGATGTAGTTCCTCTCTCATAATAATTATAAGTAGGAGCAGCAAGCACATGCATATTACATTCATCAAAATTATCATGTGCACCGGTAAAAGGCAACCCATCAATGTAATCCTTAATAAGTGCAAACTTCTCCGATATAGTGTAGTTTGGAGAATTCTAAAAGATAATAGGACTATCATGTGGGGGTGCAATAGGAACAAATTCATTCTTAACATAAGGAACTATAGCAAGTTCATATTCATAAGCATAATTCATATTGGCAACTTGGCCACAAGCATAGCAAGCATCAAGTTCATCAAAAAGGGATATTTCAAAAGAATCAACGAGATCATAGCAATTATCATAGCATTCATCCTTCGGTAAGAACAAAGGGACATTAAACAATGTATGAGTTGAAGAGTTACTCTCAATAGAAGGTGGGCACAAGTAGCTAATCCGCTCTTCCTGCTTTTTTTGTTCACTCTCCTCATCATCTTTTTCATCCAATGAGCTCATAGTTTCATCAATTCCTTCTTTCATAGACTCCTGCAAAATATTAATCTCTCCTTGGACAACGGAGACTTTCTCAATAAACACATCAATATCAGAATTGTATTTATAATTCTCATAGCAGTATAGCAAAATTTTCGGGTCTATAAACATCATCATCAAAAGCTTCATACTTCTCAAACAAAGATTCAATTTCATAAGCACCCTTAAAAGCAACAAATTCTTCTATTCGTTCCACATCATAGTAATCATATCTACCATTAGCATAAGAAGCTAAGGTTTCATTATCATTAAATTTGCATGAAAAGGGAAGGTGTGGAGCATTCATCCTAGAACAACAAGTAAAATCATATCTAGAGCATAGATTCCAAGCATACCGTTTCAACATATGAATTTGATCCCATAACAGTTTCCCTTTTTGTGTCAAGCGATAATCCCTAAAGTATTCACGTTGATCCAACGTGTCTCCCATTATCAAGTTGAATGGGGTTTTCTTAGGATTATCAAAGTATTGCATAATATTTTTCACATAACGAGCATCGAGGGTTTTAGGAGGTTCCCCATCTCCATGAGTAGCAAGTACCAACAATTTTTTTGGTGTTTTGTGTTACATATCCATAACTAAAGATAGAGAACAACTTAGAACTGAAAATAAAAACTACTTAGTGATAAAGCAAACAAGCACACACGAGAATATTCACCCCACGCTATTGCTCCCCGGCAACGGCGCCAGAAAAAAGTCTCGATAACCCACAAGTATAGGGGATCGTTTGTAGCCTTCTTCGATAAATAAGAGTGTTGAATCCAACGAGGAGCTAAAGGTAGAACAAATATTCCCTCAAGTTCTATCAACCACTGATACAACTCTACACACACTTAACGTTTGCTTTACCTAAAACAAATGAAACTATTTTGCAAGAATAAAACTATGAGTACTTTGCGAGAAAAAAACTACAAATAAATTGCAAGGTAATAAAAGTGGATAGTTTTGTCAATAAGAAAGTCATTTGTCCCTCGGCAATCAATAACAAGTACCGGTAATCATTCTTGCAATTTTATATGAGGGAGAGGCATGAGCTAACATACTTTCTCTACTTGGAACATATGCACTTATGATTGGACCTCTGGAAAGCATCCGCAACTACTAAAGATTGTTAAGGTCGTGAAACCCAACCATAGCATTAAGTATCAAGTCCTCTTCATCCCATATGCAACAACCCACCTACTCGGGTTTAAGCTTTTGTCACTCTCGCAACCCACCATAAGTGAATCATGAACATATTGCAACACCCTAAAATGGGGATCCCTCATGTTTGCGCGAGATGGAGGGCACCATAGGGCAGCACCATAAATAAAATATACAATCATACCAACCAAGATCCCAATTAACCCATAGGACAAAACGGATATATTCAAACATCATAGGATAGCCAAATATCATTGGGAAATAATATATGGGGTTGAGAACCACGTTTAAGTAGAAATTACAGCAGGGAGAAGAGGTGTTACACCGCTGCATAGAGGGGGAGAGAGTTGGTGTTGACGGTAGCAAGATTGTTGATGTAGATCGCCATAACGATCCTTGCCCCGGCGGAACTCTGGCACCACCGGGAGAGAGGGGGAGAGAGCCCCCTCCTTCTTCCTCCTTGGCCTCCCCCTAGATGGGAGGAGAGTCCCCCCTCTGGTCCATGGCCTCCATGGCGGAGGAGGGGCAGGAGCCCCTCCGAGATTGGATCTCCCTCTATGTTCTCTTCTGTTTTGCGTTCCCCAGATCTGTCCCTTCATGGTCTCTTAAATTCCCTGATATCCGTAACTCAGATTGCGCCAAATTTTTTACATGATTTTTTTCCATAAATTATCTTTCTCGCACCAGAAGAAGGGCCCTAACCGACCTTCGAGGAGGGCATAAGATACCTGGGCGTGCCAGGGGTGCCCAGAGCGCCCTGGTGGGTTGTGGTCATTGTGGGCCCCCGTTTGCATTGATTCCACATCCCAAAAATCATAAATATTCCAAAATAATTCTTCGTAATTTTTTATCGCATTTGGACTTCGCTTGATATGGATTTTCTGCAAAACAACACGCAACAAATAGGAACTGGCACTTGGCACTAGATCAATAGGTTAGTCCAAATAAATCATATAAAATGTTGCCAAAAGTATGTGAAAGTTGTATAATATTGGCGTGAAACAATAAAAAATTATAGATATAACGGAGAAGTATCACCGCGGAGCAAAGCTCAGCCCGGGTCTTCATCAACGCAAGACGGGGCGGGAGGGAGCGGGAAGTTTTTCAACCGCATGAATGTGGAAGGCGCTCGCCAAATCAGAGATGCATGAAGCTTTGGCCGAGGTAATTTCTCTCGAGGTAATTGATGAGAGAAGCTCTCATGTTTTGTTCTTGATCCCGAAACAAAGCATATTTCTGTACAACGCCCAAATGCCCTTACATGTTTTAGCTTTCGTTTTTGTAGCCTTAATAGATGGGTCTCATCTATTTTTGGTTGCAGGTGTTTGAGAGGGGCAGAATACACATAAGAGGGGTTCAATATCGTTAAGTCACATCATCCAGACCAGACTAGCACACATGCCATGCAGATTCTACTACTTGATGTAGCCTTTCTCTTAGATGTAAGTAGTATTTTTACCATGCTACTCTTTGATCTCTAGCCGTTTGTTCATGTATTTTTTAGATGCCAATATAATTAAATGGAATATAAGTTTCAATATGATAGATGAAAAGCACACGTAGGTAAATGGTATTTCCCCTGCCACTCGTATGGTCGTGGCAGTCCTTGACTATAGTGTATTCAAGAGGAGGAGATGAACATGAAGAATGAGTTTGCAGTGTGGCTGTCGTTGATTAATGACACCCCAAGCAGCGGTGATAACGACCATGGGGAGGAGAGCATGAACATCAACAACCTCTTGGCCTTTTTGGCTTCTTCGGCATCAATAATGACGACCAGCTCGCCATAAAGCTGCTAGAGTCCTAAAGAATGGCTGAGAAGAACAATGGATTGTTGATGGAGCTAATCAACAAGGACGATAAGGACAACCACAACAGTGAGAATAAGAAGGCGGAGCTCGTCGCTGTCGGCCGCCAGCTCTGCAGGGAGAAGAAGAACTACAATGTGTTTATGATAAAGAAGTCAACAATTCCACTGTCGAATTTCGGGTTCCACTAACCCTTGATAGGTTCGAACTTTGGGGTATGTGCGGAGATCTCAACCTACCTAGCCTGCCTACTTGCGATTCCTCAAAGCCTAGCATGTCGAGCTCAAGGGGACAAAGAGACACAACAGTTTATCCTGGTTTGGGCCACCTTGCGGTGTAATACCCTACTCCAGCTTTTTGGTGGATTGCTTCGAGGGGCTGAGGATGAACTAGTACAATGGATGAAGAAGCCTCGGGAGATGAGGTGTTCTTGACCTCAAGAGAGCTGGTGAGGTGGTCTGATGAGAATGGATCCGATCCCGTCCATCCCCCTTCTATGATGGTGGCTAAGTCCTATTCATAGTGGCCTTGGTCCTCTTCCCAAATGTTGGCGGGAAGGGATCCCACAACGGCCAAATTTGAAGGGGGACAAGAAGTATACCCTATCCTGACAAAAGTGGTCTTCGCCTGTCAAAAGCCTTTGGTCGTGACGCTGCGGTGGGCTCGGCGATGACCTCTGTCCTGCCGCCCTGGCAGTCTTGGTCTTGTTGCACCTGAATGGAAACCTTTGGCTGATTCCTCGGGACTCCGCGCCTGTTGCTTGCCTCCTTTGCATGAAAAAGGACACTGGTACTCCGCGCCCGCTGGTGCCCGGCTGGCGCCCGCCTGGCATTGGTGGTCATGGCTCACGTCAGCTGAGCCTCATGAGGTGCACCTTGTATAGAAGTCTCCGATCCTGAGGAGCCACCCTGAGGAGGCCGATCCCCTTAGAGGACTTGGTGTCGTTCGCCTCGCGAGGCTTGGCCCCTCACGAGGGTCTTGAGTTTGTTGATGCTGAAGCTCGGCCGTACCAGGCCGTCGATGGGGCCACGCAATGGGCCACAGGCAGGCAAGTCTGGGTACCCCAGTATCCAGAACGCCGATAGTAGCCCCCAGGCCCAAGGCGCGCTCGGACTTGGCTTCTAGGCAAAGCCAAAGGGCAAGTGTGGAGCACCGTGGGCCCTAAACGCCTGCGGCCTTAAACAACGCATGGCGATTGATGGGACGTGGGCGTCTCCATTTCCCCATTCTGCCTCGGCAACCGTTTGACTTGACGGGTCGATGCTGCATGCAGGAGATCATCATTACACGAGGTCATGGAGGCCGGCGGTTGGCCTCCCTCCGGCTATAAATGAGGGGAGGGCGGAACCACCCTCACTTATCTCTGCCTCCGTCTTCTCGCTGTTCGCCCTCCATCTTGCTGTTGCTCCCATGGCGCCGACGGGAGGTTTTCTGCGGCTAAAAAGGGAAATGCCCCTCAGGAGGGGCATGATCCACTTCCACCGAAGAAATGGTTCTACCATCCCTTCGACACCGGCGCGAGGCAGGAGGTGACCAGGCCTTGGAAATTAAGGCCTCCGCCCGGCTTCCCCCTTCCCTTGTATGCCCGGGCGCAGGACGGGGATGCACGCCATCGGGCAACCCCAAGTGGCGAGGGACGAGCCGCTATTGTCCTTCCTGCTGAACCACGGAACCACGCCCAGGGCAGCTCGCGTGTGTTCTTATTGTGAGCAGCGATGCCACCCGCCTTGTGGATCCGGCTCCCGAGGTTCTTCATCGACGAGCTGCTGCCGAGGGAGCCACTTGAGCTGTGGTTGCAGCACGTCAGGTGTTGCAGCCTGGCCACCGAGGCTGAGGTCGAGGTCGTGCCCCTTGACGATGTCTTCATGACCCGCGGATGGGGCGAGGTCGCTCCAGCCTGCCGTGCAGAGGGGGCCCTCGCGATCCACTTTGAGTACGAAGGCGCCTCCACCCTGTTCTTCAAGGTCTTCGACGAGGAGGGCCTATGGCTGGAGTGCTGCCCTGGAGGAAGCAACCCGCAGGACGCGACCGTGAGTGCTGGACCTGCTTCCATCCCCGTCAGCACCTCCTCCGGCAGCAACGACGACTCCTAGGAATCCAGCGATTCTCCTGAGCCCAGCGAATCTCCGGAGTCCAGTGATGATAGCTACATGTCGCCGAGCTCCCGCCATGGCCGGAGCGCGGCAACGGCTGTCGCTCGGCGTTGTCAGTGATGCGCGCCGGCTTGATCGAAGCTTTTCTTCTTTGTTTCCCTGCGCATAACTAGGAATAGCCTCGCGGGGGTGTGTAAGAATCAAAACGCTTTAATCCCCGTGTTGTTCTTTTGGTCTTTATGATGAAATCATGTGTCCCAATCTGGCACAGTTCCCCCTTCCCCCCCCTTAGGTAGCGTACCGCTCTACGCCGGCGGGATCCAGTCCCCAGGCAGGCTTTAGCCGTCGCTAGTATGCCAGGTCGCGATGCCGTGGTCAAGACTAGGAGGTAAGCGGACCGAGGTATGGTGAGAGCTCATGAGACGCGATGCTCACGAGGTCCCCCTTGGCGTGCAAGCAGCTGCCCAATAAATGGAAAGGGGAGCAAAACTGCCGGAGTGGGACTGCGAGAGTCAAATGGGCGAGTTGCGAGACTTACGCAGTGATGAGGACATCAATACCATTGTTACACCCACAGCCCCTACTGCTACATATACTGGACCAATTACTAGAGCTCGCGCACGCCAATTAAATTATCAGGTACTTTCGTTTCTTGGTAATGATTCTAATGTTCATGAGAATATGATGCTGCCTAAATTGGATACATTTGTTTTGCTTACAAATGAAGGGCCTAGCTTGGAGAAGGATGGACATTGGAGCAAGAGCAAGCATGGAGATGATGCCATGCGCAAGGGGAACCAGAACGGAGTTACAAGTGATGATTTCAGGACTTTGAAGCCACCATAAGAGTGCATGAAGCCTTGGACGAAATATACAAGATGCCACTTCATAAATTTCGTCCAGGGGCTATTATAGGTGCTGCGTCACCTTTTTATTGGGCCAGGCCCATGTAATTTCGAAATACATAAGTATAGGCTATTTTTAGAGTCCGTATGTGTGGGGAAACAAGAGATAGGGTTGATTTCGGACCCCTCCACCAAGGGCCACGAAATTCCCCCCTCTCTTCCTCCATATATACAGCCCTTAGGGCACCGTTTAGACTTTGGGTTTTGTTTAGATTAAAAGTTCGCCATAGCTGCAACTTCGCGTACTTCGTTTGTGTTCGACGACCAGACAAAGGCGTCACAGAACCCCACCTTGATCAATAAAGCTTTCATCTTATATTCGCAATATCCAGATTGCAATCTCAGTTTCTTGCTTGTTCTTCATTTGCTCGCAGGAAACAGACCCTCGTGGTCAGGTTGATCGTGCTCCGGCGTGGTCAATAACCTCTCGGAGTTGGTTTAGCGATTGCTAAGGCGCGACGTCCTCGCACGTTCGTAGTCGGATCGTCAAAGTCGACTTCCACCCAAGCGATTTCCATCATCTCATCGAAAGACGGGACACCTTAGCCTATATCAAGTGGTATCAGATTTCCAGGTTGCTCGGTGAGATTTTCCAGTTTTTCGTAGTTTAGATCGAGTCTGTTCTTCATACCTATAGTCCACGAAAAAGCCACAAAAAAAAATTAGGGTTAGTTCATCATATCCGAACCAATCTGAGCCTTTGCATAATCTTTTTAGGGTTTTGCTTTGTTGAATTTACGGTTGCATCGTCGGTCTAGTTGCTGGTCTTAGAGTCTAGTCTTTTAGAGTTTCGAGTTCTGGTCATAAGTTGTCACGCCGCCGCTGCACCATCAGCATCGCCCCTGCCATCTACCACCACCACTCCGAATCCGTATCCATATACCACCACCAATCCGTGTCCATATACCACCACCGATCCATATCCATATACTACCACCGCTACCACCACCGCTGCCATATACCACCACCATATATCCACCACCAATCCGAGTTCCTTGTTTATTAGGTTTGTTTTCGGGATCCATCTAGTTTCCGATTCGTGTTTCCTTGCCGGAGTAGGTTTCGGAAAAAAAAAAAAAAAAAAAAAAAAAAAAAAAAAAGAGTCTGGAAACCACGCTCCGTTTAGGCCCAAAATTTTTCGAAAACGCATTTTTCGAAAAATTTTCTGGCTATCCTATTTTTAGGTGTTTCTGAGTGTTTTGAGACAGGTGCCATTATAGGAAGTTTTTTTTGACCCGTTTCCAGTTTTTGGGTCCGGGCAGTCGAAAAAACGAAAAAAAAATTTGGTCGAAAAAATTTCGTGCCCATCCTGTCAGTTTGACCTCGGAAGAGTTTTGAGACACTCGCCATTATAGTGATTTTTCGCAAAAAAAAAAAAAAAAGAGCAGCGCAAAAAAAAAAAAGAGCGCAAAAAAAAAAAAAAAAAAGAGCGAAAAAAAAAATCCAGAGTGTGCTTTTCCCTTGTTTACGTGCAGCGCCGTGATTTTGTTAGTGTTCTAGGCTCGCGTCTCTAGCACGGTCTTGCCTAGGACCAGCACAGTACCGTCGTTGAGCGTTTATTCAACTTTGCATCTCTGAATTGATTATTGCTGATCCTTTTTGCTACCATATTATAAGCCTTCCCAGCTCCACATACATCTACGTCGTGCGTTTGACTCTCCCTGGTACTCGCTCTATCCAAGCTTTGAGAGTTTTTGACTACAACGGTTGCCGATCACCGCCTGCTGCTGGGTAAGAACCGGTAAGAATTTGAGTTTTGCTTGACGGATTTGTGACACCCACCACCACCACTTGTTCGTAGTCTGTAGGATCATATTCTTGTGTGTTTCTATTGCTGCTAACCATGCCAGGATCACAAGCCGACGTGACTGACTGGGAGAATTTATCGAACAAGGAGCTTCATGATAAGTTTCAGCAAATGATGAGTGGACAGGTGCAAGATGTGCTAAACAGATTTGAAGAGGCCATGGAGAAGATAGATGGCATGGAGAAGACGTTCGAAACAAAGCTCGATAACAAATTTAATGAATTGCTCGCGCGTCTTCCACCACCACCACCCGCTGCACCTAACGTACCTCTCCAACAACAACAACAACAACAACAACGCATCCTTTCGAATCAGTATGGACGCGCGAGGCGTGTTCCTATTGAGGATGGCCAAACTTCTGGTGCTGCTGTTCATGTTGTTGATGCATCTTTCGCCCCTGCTACTGCTGCTGGTGGTACCCAGGAGGATGTTGAGTATGCGGGCGATTATGAGGATGAGGTTGATCAAAATCAGCACTACGTGCAGCCACCAGCACCATCACCACCAGGTCGACCTCAGGTATATATTCGTAATGGTAGGCCTGCACCACCACCTCAGGTACGAGATGATGTCCATATTCCTAAACTGAAATTGAATATTCCACCATTTGAGGGTAGATATGTTCCTGATATATATCTTACTTGGGAGTTAGAAACTGAACAACGTTTTACATGTTTACAATATCCCGAGGAGAGACGGGTTGCTGCTGCTGTTTGTGCTTTCACTAGTTTTGCATGTGTATGGTGGTCTGAACATTGTAGATTATATCCTATTCCCGCTACTTGGGCTGCTTTGAAAACTGCTATGCGTACTCGTTGGGTTCCACCATATTATCAACGTGAATTGCTTCAAAAATTACAGCGCTTAAGACAAGGAAAAAATTCTGTAGAAGAATATTATCAGGAATTACAAACTGGCATGATTAGATGTGGTATTGTTGAGGAGAATGAAGCTATGCTTGCACGTTTTCTGGGTGGATTAAATAGAGAGATTCAGACCATTCTAGATTATAAGGAGTATACTAATATCACTCGTTTATTCCATCTTGCTTGTAAAGCTGAACGTGAAGTGCAGGATCGACAGGCATTGGCGCGGACTAACTTTTCTGCAGGTCGACCTTCATCATGGACACCGCGTGCATCATCTACTTCCACACGTTCTGCTACACCGGCGCCTCCGTCGGCTGCCACCTCCAACCGTGATACAATAAAGCAGGCACAATCACCACTATCTGCCAAGAGCACATCTTCTGGGCCTGCAAAGAGCTCTTCTTCATCCATGGCATCAACAGGGCAAACACATGATATTATTTGTCGCCGTTGCAAGGGTGGAGGTCATTATGCGAGAGAATGCCCCTCTAAGCGTGTGATGATTGTTACTGAGGATGGTGGGTATGAGTCCGCTAGTGACTATGATGAGGAGACTTTGGCTCTTATTACACGTGACGAACACGGTGGAGAAGATTCTGATCATGAGACGCAATACATGGCTCCTGAAGATGCTGACAGGTATGAATGTTTAGTTGCTCAACGTGTTTTGAGTGTGCAGGTTACACAAGCTGAGCAAAATCAGAGGCATAATTTGTTCCATACAAAGGGAGTTGTGAAGGAACGTTCTGTTCGCGTGATCATAGATGGAGGGAGTTGCAACAACTTGGCTAGCATGGAGATGGTGGAGAAGCTATCTCTCACCACAAGACCACATCCACATCCTTACTACATCCAATGGTTCAACAACAGCGGCAAGGTTAAGGTAACACGTACTGTTCGTGTGCATTTTAGTATCTCTACATATGCTGATTATGTTGATTGTGATGTGGTACCTATGCAAGCATGTTCCTTATTACTTGGTAGACCATGGCAATTTGATAAAAATTCTATTCACCATGGTAGAAACAATCAGTATACTCTTGTTCATAAGGATAAAAATATTACTTTGCTTCCTATGACTCCTGATTCCATTTTGAAAGATGATCTTAATAGGGCTAATAAAGCAAAACAGGAGAAAACTAAGAGTGAAAATCAGATTGTGGCAAAAGAATTTGAGCAACAAATGCAGCCTAATAATAATAAACAATCTAGTGTTGCTTCTGAAATTAAATTGAAAAGTGCATGTTTACTTGCCACCAAATCTGATATTGATGATCTAGATTTTAGCAAATCTGTTTGCTATGCTTTTGTGTGCAAAGAGGCATTATTTTCATTCGAGGACGTGCCTTCCTCTTTGCCTCCTGCTGTCACTAACATTTTGCAGGAGTTCGCTGACGTCTTTCCACAAGACGTGCCACCGGGATTACCACCTATTCGCGGGATTGAGCATCAAATTGACTTAATTCCTGGTGCATCATTACCCAACCGTGCACCATACCGTACCAATCCAGAGGAGACGAAGGAGATTATGCGTCAAGTACAAGAACTGCTCGACAAAGGTTATATACGCGAATCCCTTAGTCCTTGTGCTGTTCCTATCATTTTAGTGCCGAAAAAGGATGGTACGTCGCGTATGTGCGTTGATTGTAGAGGCATTAATAATATTACTATTCGTTATCGTCATCCTATTCCTAGGCTAGATGATATGCTTGATGAATTGAGTGGCTCTACAATATTCTCCAAAGTTGATTTGCGTAGTGGATACCATCAAATTCGTATGAAATTGGGAGATGAATGGAAAACAGCATTTAAAACTAAGTTTGGATTATATGAGTGGTTAGTCATGCCTTTTGGGTTAACTAATGCACCTAGTACTTTCATGAGGTTAATGAACGAAGTTTTACGTGCTTTCATTGGACGATTTGTGGTAGTTTACTTTGATGACATATTGATTTATAGCAAATCTTTGGAGGAACATTTGGAACATTTACGTGCTGTTTTTATTGCTCTACGTGATGCACGTTTGTTTGGTAACCTTGGAAAGTGCACCTTTTGCACCGACCGAGTATCTTTTCTTGGCTATGTTGTTACTCCACAGGGAATTGAAGTTGATAAAGCCAAAATTGAAGCTATTGAGAGTTGGCCGCAGCCCAAAACGGTCACACAAGTGAGGAGTTTCCTTGGCCTCGCTGGATTCTATAGGCGTTTTGTGAGAGATTTCAGCACCATTGCTGCACCTCTCAATGAGCTTACAAAGAAAGATGTGCCTTTTCTGTGGGGTACCGCACAGGAAGAAGCCTTCTCGGTATTGAAAGATAAGTTGACACATGCTCCTTTACTCCAACTTCCTGATTTTAATAAGACTTTTGAGCTTGAATGTGATGCTAGTGGAATTGGATTAGGAGGTGTGTTATTACAAGATGGCAAACCTGTTGCATACTTTTCTGAAAAATTGAGTGGGCCTAGTCTGAATTATTCTACTTATGATAAAGAATTATATGCTCTTGTTCGGACTTTAGAAACATGGCAACATTATTTATGGCCCAAAGAATTTGTTATACATTCTGATCATGAATCTTTGAAACATATTAAAAGTCAAGCTAAACTGAATCGTAGACATGCTAAATGGGTTGAATTCATTGAGACTTTCCCTTATGTCATTAAACACAAGAAGGGAAAAGAAAATGTTATTGCTGATGCATTGTCTCGTCGCTATACTATGCTTTCACAACTTGACTTCAAAATATTTGGTTTGGAGACCATCAAAGATCAATATGTGCATGATGCTGATTTTAAAGATGTAATGCAGAATTGTAAAGAAGGAAGAATGTGGAACAAGTTTGTCGTTAACGATGGATTTGTGTTTCGTGCTAACAAGCTATGCATTCCAGCTAGCTCCGTTCGTCTTTTGCTGTTGCAGGAGGCGCATGGGGGAGGATTAATGGGACACTTTGGCGTGAAGAAGACGGAGGACGTACTTGCTACACATTTCTTTTGGCCAAAGATGAGACGGGATGTTGAGCGTTTTGTTGCTCGCTGCACTACATGTCAAAAAGCTAAGTCACGACTCAATCCTCATGGTTTATATATGCCTTTGCCTGTACCTAGTGTTCCTTGGGAGGATATATCTATGGACTTTGTTTTAGGTTTACCTCGAACAAAGAAGGGGAAGGATAGCATATTTGTTGTCGTGGATAGATTCTCGAAAATGGCACACTTTATACCATGTCATAAAAGCGATGATGCTGTTAATGTTGCTGATTTGTTCTTTCGTGAAATTATTCGCTTGCATGGTGTGCCAAATACTATTGTTTCAGATCGTGATACTAAATTTCTTAGCCACTTTTGGAGATGTTTATGGGCTAAGTTGGGGACTAAACTGCTATTTAGTACTACTTGTCACCCCCAAACTGATGGACAAACTGAAGTAGTTAATAGAACATTGTCTACTATGCTTAGGGCTGTTTTGAAGAATAATAAGAAAATGTGGGAAGAATGCTTGCCTCATATTGAATTTGCTTATAATCGTTCATTGCATTCTACTACTAAGATGTGCCCTTTTGAAATTGTGTATGGTTTCCTACCTCGTGCACCTATTGATTTGTTGCCTCTTCCATCTTCGGAGAAGGTTAATTTTGATGCTAAAGAACGTTCTGAATTGATTTTAAAAATGCATGAGTTAACTAAGGAAAACATTGAGCGTATGAATGCTAAATATAAACTTGCTGGAGATAAGGGTAGAAAACATGTTGTGTTTGCACCTGGAGATCTTGTTTGGTTACATTTGCGTAAAGATAGATTTCCTAATTTGCGCAAATCAAAGCTAATGCCACGTGCTGATGGTCCCTTTAAGGTGTTAGAGAAAATAAATGATAATGCATATAAACTTGAGCTGCCTGCAGATTTTGGGGTTAGTCCCACTTTTAACATTGCAGATTTGAAGCCTTATTTGGGTGAGGAAAATGAGCTTCCGTCGAGGACGACTTCATTTCAAGAAGGGGAGGATGATGAGGACATCAATACCATTGTTACACCCACAGCCCCTACTGCTACATATACTGGACCAATTACTAGAGCTCGCGCACGCCAATTAAATTATCAGGTACTTTCGTTTCTTGGTAATGATTCTAATGTTCATGAGAATATGATGCTGCCTAAATTGGATACATTTGTTTTGCTTACAAATGAAGGGCCTAGCTTGGAGAAGGATGGACATTGGAGCAAGAGCAAGCATGGAGATGATGCCATGCGCAAGGGGAACCAGAACGGAGTTACAAGTGATGATTTCAGGACTTTGAAGCCACCATAAGAGTGCATGAAGCCTTGGACGAAATATACAAGATGCCACTTCATAAATTTCGTCCAGGGGCTATTATAGGTGCTGCGTCACCTTTTTATTGGGCCAGGCCCATGTAATTTCGAAATACATAAGTATAGGCTATTTTTAGAGTCCGTATGTGTGGGGAAACAAGAGATAGGGTTGATTTCGGACCCCTCCACCAAGGGCCACGAAATTCCCCCCTCTCTTCCTCCATATATACAGCCCTTAGGGCACCGTTTAGACTTTGGGTTTTGTTTAGATTAAAAGTTCGCCATAGCTGCAACTTCGCGTACTTCGTTTGTGTTCGACGACCAGACAAAGGCGTCACAGAACCCCACCTTGATCAATAAAGCTTTCATCTTATATTCGCAATATCCAGATTGCAATCTCAGTTTCTTGCTTGTTCTTCATTTGCTCGCAGGAAACAGACCCTCGTGGTCAGGTTGATCGTGCTCCGGCGTGGTCAATAACCTCTCGGAGTTGGTTTAGCGATTGCTAAGGCGCGACGTCCTCGCACGTTCGTAGTCGGATCGTCAAAGTCGACTTCCACCCAAGCGATTTCCATCATCTCATCGAAAGACGGGACACCTTAGCCTATATCACGCAGTCATGTGAGCGACTTATCTTTTAGCAAACCCAGAGCGACCTGATACGTCCATTTTGCATCATGCTTTTATATCGATATTTATCGCATTATGGGCTGTTATTTCACGATATGTCACAATACTAATGGCTATTCTCTCTTATTTTACAAGGTTTACCATGAAGAGGGGGAATGCCGGCAGCTGGAATTCTGGCTGGAAAAGGAGCAAATATTGGAGACCTATTCTGCGCAACTCCAAAAGTCCTGAAACTCCACGGAATATCTTAAAATAAATAAAGAAAAATCGTCGCCAAAGATGAAGGCCAGGGGGCCCACACTCTGCTCACGAGGGTGGGGGGCGCGCCTGATACCTCTTGATAGAGGCGGGGGTGTCCCGATCTTTCGATGAGATGATAACTATCGATTTGGTGAAGATGACTTTGACGATCCGACTACAAACGTGCACGACGTTGCGCCTTAGCAATCGCTAAACCAACTCTGAGAGGTTATTGACCACGCCGGAGCACAATCAACCTGACCACGAAGGTCTATTCCTGCAAGCAATCGAAGAACAAGCAAGAATATGATAAAAGCAATCTGAATATTGCGAGTATATATGAAGTATTGATAAAGGTGGGGATCCGTAAGCGGTCTTGGTCTGGTCGTTGGACACAAACGAAGTACACGAAGTTGCAATGGCTAACTTTTAACTAAACAAATCCCAAGGAAAAGCTACTAGATGGATCTACTTATATAGGAGCAAGGGGTGGCGGCCAAGGAGGTGGGAGGACGTCCCAAGGCAGCCTAAAACTAAATCTAGGTCGTACAAGGCCAATGGGCCCAAGTGGAGGTGATGTAACACCTTTGGACTTGTAGTTTGACTCGGATTCTGCTGCAGCATCAGATTGTTTCGTCCACAACTCTACGCTCCGGACGAATTTGAAGGTCATTCCAATTGGGTTGGAAAGTGCACGAAATCTAGTTTCCAACAAAAAAAGAATCACCCAATTCGGAGTCCGTATGAAAAACTTGTGTGCGTTTTGAGTCAGGTACGTCTGTGCAGTCCGAATCTGAATCCAGAACGTGAGAGACTTGGACTCTATCTTCTCTTGGGCCAAAAGTGACGTGAGAGAACTTTTTGGACAGCAAATAAACATCTCTTTCTGATAGAGGCAAAGGGTGTCCCGATCTTTCGATGAGATGATAACTATCGATTTGGTGAAGATGACTTTGACGATCCGACTACAAACGTGCACGACGTTGCGCCTTAGCAATCGCTAAACCAACTCTGAGAGGTTATTGACCACGCCGGAGCACAATCAACCTGACCACGAAGGTCTATTCCTGCAAGCAATCGAAGAACAAGCAAGAATATGATAAAAGCAATCTGAATATTGCGAGTATATATGAAGTATTGATAAAGGTGGGGATCCGTAAGCGGTCTTGGTCTGGTCGTTGGACACAAACGAAGTACACGAAGTTGCAATGGCTAACTTTTAACTAAACAAATCCCAAGGAAAAGCTACTAGATGGATCTACTTATATAGGAGCAAGGGGTGGCGGCCAAGGAGGTGGGAGGACGTCCCAAGGCAGCCTAAAACTAAATCTAGGTCGTACAAGGCCAATGGGCCCAAGTGGAGGTGATGTAACACCTTTGGACTTGTAGTTTGACTCGGATTCTGCTGCAGCATCAGATTGTTTCGTCCACAACTCAACGCTCCGGACGAATTTGAAGGTGATTCCAATTGGGTTGGAAAGTGCACGAAATCTAGTTTCCAACAAAAAAAGAATCACCCAATTCGGAGTCCGTATGAAAAACTTGTGTGCGTTTTGAGTCAGGTACGTCTGTGCAGTCCGAATCTGAATCCAGAACGTGAGAGACTTGGACTCTATCTTCTCTTGGGCCAAAAGTGACGTGAGAGAACTTTTTGGACAGCAAATAAACATCTCTTTCTTCCTTATCTTCATATGTGGATTGTACAAATGTCCCATACACCTGCAATTAGACAAAACACAAAAATGTGTGAAGTATTTTTGTTCTGGATAACATAAATAGATTATTGAATAGTTTGCACTAGAAATCACCTGACAAATATGCATATATGCAATATTTTTGGTCATATCCAAGGTAGTCATGTCCTCATCACTTTCTTCCTTATCTTCATATGTGGATTGTACAAATGTCCCATACACCTGCAATTAGACAAAACACAAAAGTGTGTGAAGTATTTTTGTTCTGGATAACATAAATAGATTATTGAATAGTTTGCACTAGAAATCACCTGACAAATATGCATATATGCAATATTTTTGGTCATATCCAAGGTAGTCATGTCCTCATCATCCTCCCCTTCTTGAAAATAAAGCCGTCCTCGGCGTTGCTTAATCTGAAATGTGGCTAACAAAAGAGACAAGGTGTACATGTTGTATATGTATATGTCATCCATTTTTACTTCCCTTGATTTTTGCATATATGACACATGAATAGATGAGTAACTTGCATAGTTCATAAAATCTAAAGCCAAAAAATTAGCACAAGAAGTAGAAGGCATGAAAATATTGCAACTCAGTTTGCACATATAAGTGAAGCTCTTATTCATTTCAAAAGATTGACAATGTTCATCATTAAACCATCCCAACATTGGTGAATAAACCTTACTTGCATCAAATTTACATGCTACAACATGCTTAAATAAGCAAACATGCAATAAGTCAGTCAACACAGAATCATCACCAAGATTAGAGGTCATATCAAAATGATTAAACATTGGTTCTTTTGCATCAATAGTTAATTCAATGGGTGCACTCAAAATTGTTGGTATTTCAGTTGTTTGATCACATGGCAAAGTCAAATTATCAACGTAGTCCTCTAAAATAGGTGGTGTGATCAAAGTAGTGGGTAGCTCATCAGATGGTGCATTCAAATTGACAAGGCATTCATCATTCTCATGTAGAGATGGAAGATCAGTACCTTTGTCATTACCTCTTATGATCAACTCAGATGATGTAGCCACTCTCGGGGGCGATGTGTCACATGATGGAGGTGATGTAGTCCTGACAACAACGGATGTGGTTGTCATAGTATGCCTAGTAGTTGAAGGAACAATCATATCAACTCTAGGAATGTGCACCATGCGCTTGTTCTCCTCGTGGCCAACACGTCGTTTTATTTCCTGTTCAGCTTTGCAAGCAAGATGAAACAAATGGTCCATAGGATAACACTCTTCATGAATTAGTATCTCTTGAATATCACGGTTTAATCCTCCCCAAAATCTATCCATAAAATCATCTTCACTTTCTTCTAAAGAGGAATGCAACAAGGTAGTTTGTAAATCATCATAATATTTTGTTACAGTTTCACTACCTTGTTTTAAGTGTTGCAACTTCTTAATCATGTCACGAGTATAATAAGCAGGGACGAAAGTATGTCGCATGGCAAGTTTCAAATCATCCCAAGTAGTAGGTATATAATCAGGGTATAACCGACAATATTCACTCCACCAAACCAAAGCATAACCAGTGAAAGAACCAACCGCAACCTTAACCTTTTTATGTTCATCGAAATTATGGGAAGCAAATATATTTTTTATGTCGAACTCCCATTCAATATATAAAGCAGGTTTAAAACGGCCATTAAATGGTGGTATAGATACATTAACCTGATTATGTGCATTTGGATGTTTGTGCACCTCTCGTGACGGTTGTGGTATTTGCAAAGGTGGTGGCACGTCTCCCGCGATCGACAAAGCCCATGAATTGACTCTGGATCCTGTCATGATTAGTAGAACAAGAAACAAAACCCAAAAATAATGTTCCTATAACTACTAGGATGTGGTGGTAAAACGCTCACAGTAAAGCAAATATCAATGTCTTACAAGTTCTTACCATGCAGCAGGCGGTGATCGGCAACCAGCGGTGTCAAGTAACTCCGAATATTGAGTAAAGCGATTGCCAGGGTAGCGTACGTATACACGATGTAGAAATATGTGGAGCTGGGTTGGCTATATATGGTAGCAAAAGATTAGCAATGATCAATTCAAAGATGCAATGTTGAATAAGCGCTCAACGACGGTACTGTGCTGGTCCTAGGCTAGACCGGACTAGAGACGCGAGCCTAGAACACTAATGAGGTCACGGCGTAGCACAACTAGCATCAATGAAGGATAGTAAGTAGCTCTTGACAGCAAGATATAAGTGAAGATCACAACGGCAGTGAAGATAATGATGAAAAACAACTGCCAAGCAGGATATACAACAACTTTGTCTCCAACTTTTCTCTGAAAAAGTTTGTGCCGATTTTTTTGATTTTTTTTCTCCTTTTTTTCTCTGACTTTTTTTCTCTTTTTTTTCTCGTTTTTTCTCTCTCTTTTTTTCTCCCTCTTTCCAAAACAAACTAGATAAGACGCAGATTGGATCAAGCGAAGATGTGAACGATCTCAACTATTATTATGACAATGAATGGTGGGTAGCACGTGGTGGAAATTGATGGATGGGTGGTGGACAGCGGAAGAGATAATGATGCAGCGGTGGCGTGACTAATGTGAACAGAACTCGAAACTCTAAATGAACTAGACACTAAGACCAGCAACTCGACACGACGATGCAACCGATAATTCAACTATGCAAGCAATGAAAAGAAAATTGCAAAGGCTCAGACTGGCTTGGACCAAGGATGAATAGATCTAACTCTTTTTTGTGGCTTTTTCTTGGACAATAGGTAAGAAAATAAATCTAATCTAGGAAAACTGGAAATTCTCACCGAGCAACCTGAAAACTGATACCACTTGATACCTCTTGATAGAGGCGGGGGTGTCCCGATCTTTCGATGAGATGATAACTATCGATTTGGTGAAGATGACTTTGACGATCCGACTACAAACGTGCACGACGTTGCGCCTTAGCAATCGCTAAACCAACTCTGAGAGGTTATTGACCACGCCGGAGCACAATCAACCTGACCACGAAGGTCTATTCCTGCAAGCAATCGAAGAACAAGCAAGAATATGATAAAAGCAATCTGAATATTGCGAGTATATATGAAGTATTGATAAAGGTGGGGATCCGTAAGCGGTCTTGGTCTGGTCGTTGGACACAAACGAAGTACACGAAGTTGCAATGGCTAACTTTTAACTAAACAAATCCCAAGGAAAAGCTACTAGATGGATCTACTTATATAGGAGCAAGGGGTGGCGGCCAAGGAGGTGGGAGGACGTTCCAAGGCAGCCTAAAACTAAATCTAGGTCGTACAAGGCCAATGGGCCCAAGTGGAGGTGATGTAACACCTTTGGACTTGTAGTTTGACTCGGATTCTGCTGCAGCATCAGATTGTTTCGTCCACAACTCAACGCTCCGGACGAATTTGAAGGTGATTCCAATTGGGTTGGAAAGTGCAAGAAATCTAGTTTCCAACAAAAAAATAATCACCCAATTCGGAGTCCGTATGAAAAACTTGTGTGCGTTTTGAGTCAGGTACGTCTGTGCAGTCCGAATCTGAATCCAGAACGTGAGAGACTTGGACTCTATCTTCTCTTGGGCCAAAAGTGACGTGAGAGAACTTTTTGGACAGCAAATAAACATCTCTTTCTTCCTTATCTTCATATGTGGATTGTACAAATGTCCCATACACCTGCAATTAGACAAAACACAAAAATGTGTGAAGTATTTTTGTTCTGGATAACATAAATAGATTATTGAATAGTTTGCACTAGAAATCACCTGACAAATATGCATATATGCAATATTTTTGGTCATATCCAAGGTAGTCATGTCCTCATCACTTTCTTCCTTATCTTCATATGTGGATTGTACAAATGTCCCATACACCTGCAATTAGACAAAACACAAAAGTGTGTGATGTATTTTTGTTCTGGATAACATAAATAGATTATTGAATAGTTTGCACTAGAAATCACCTGACAAATATGCATATATGCAATATTTTTGGTCATATCCAAGGTAGTCATGTCCTCATCATCCTCCCCTTCTTGAAAATAAAGCCGTCCTCGGCGTTGCTTAATCTGAAATGTGGCTAACAAAAGAGACAAGGTGTACATGTTGTATATGTATATGTCATCCATTTTTACTTCCCTTGATTTTTGCATATATGACACATGAATAGATGAGTAACTTGCATAGTTCATAAAATCTAAAGCCAAAAAATTAGCACAAGAAGTAGAAGGCATGAAAATATTGCAACTCAGTTTGCACATATAAGTGAAGCTCTTATTCATTTCAAAAGATTGACAATGTTCATCATTAAACCATCCCAACATTGGTGAATAAACCTTACTTGCATCAAATTTACATGCTACAACATGCTTAAATAAGCAAACATGCAATAAGTCATTCAACACAGAATCATCACCAAGATTAGAGGTCATATCAAAATGATTAAACATTGGTTCTTTTGCATCAATAGTTAATTCAATGGGTGCACTCAAAATTGTTGGTATTTCAGTTGTTTGATCACATGGCAAAGTCAAATTATCAACGTAGTCCTCTAAAATAGGTGGTGTGATCAAAGTAGTGGGTAGCTCATCAGATGGTGCATTCAAATTGACAAGGCATTCATCATTCTCATGTAGAGATGGAAGATCAGTACCTTTGTCATTACCTCTTATGATCAACTCAGATGATGTAGCCACTCTCGGGGGCGATGTGTCACATGATGGAGGTGATGTAGTCCTGACAACAACGGATGTGGTTGTCATAGTATGCCTAGTAGTTGAAGGAACAATCATATCAACTCTTGGAATGTGCACCGTGCGCTTGTTCTCCTCGTGGCCAACACGTCGTTTTATTTCCTGTTCAGCTTTGCAAGCAAGATGAAACAAATGGTCCATAGGATAACACTCTTCATGAATTAGTATCTCTTGAATATCACGGTTTAATCCTCCCCAAAATCTATCCATAAAATCATCTTCACTTTCTTCTAAAGAGGAATGCAACAAGGTAGTTTGTAAATCATCATAATATTTTGTTACAGTTTCACTACCTTGTTTTAAGTGTTGCAACTTCTTAATCATGTCACGAGTATAATAAGCAGGGACGAAAGTATGTCGCATGGCAAGTTTCAAATCATCCCAAGTAGTAGGTATATAATCAGGGTGTAACCGACAATATTCACTCCACCAAACCAAAGCATAACCAGTGAAAGAACCAACCGCAACCTTAACCTTTTTATGTTCATCGAAATTATGGGAAGCAAATATATTTTTTATGTCGAACTCCCATTCAATATATAAAGCAGGTTTAAAACGGCCATTAAATGGTGGTATAGATACATTAACCTGATCATGTGCATTTGGATGTTTGTGCACCTCTCGTGACGGTTGTGGTATTTGCAAAGGTGGTGGCACGTCTCCCGCGATTGACAAAGCCCATGAATTGACTCTGGATCCTGTCATGATTAGTAGAACAAGAAACAAAACCCAAAAATAATGTTCCTATAACTACTAGGATGTGGTGGTAAAACGCTCACAGTAAAGCAAATATCAATGTCTTACAAGTTCTTACCATGCAGCAGGCGGTGATCGGCAACCAGCGGTGTCAAGTAACTCCGAATATTGAGTAAAGCGATTGCCAGGGGAGCGTACGTATACATGGTGTAGAAATATGTGGAGCTGGGTTGGCTATATATGGTAGCAAAAGATTAGCAATAATCAATTCAAAGATGCAATGTTGAATAAACGCTCAACGACGGTACTGTGCTGGTCCTAGGCTAGACCGGACTAGAGACGCGAGCCTAGAACACTAATGAGGTCACGACGTAGCACAACTAGCATCAATGAAGGATAGTAAGTAGCTCTTGACAGCAAGATATATGTGAAGATCACAACGGCAGTGAAGAAAATGATGAAAAACAACTGCCAAGTAGGATATACAACAACTTTATCTCCAACTTTCCTCTGAAAAAGTTTGTGCCGATTTTTTGATTTTTTTTTTCTCCTTTTTTTTCTCTGACTTTTTTTCTCTTTTTTTTCTCGTTTTTTTCCTCTCTTTTTTTCTCCCTCTTTCCAAAACAAACTAGATAAGACGCAGATTGGATCAAGCGAAGATGTGAACGATCTCAACTATTATTATGACAATGAATGGTGGGTAGCACATGGTGGAAATTGACGGATGGGTGGTGGACAGCGGAAGAGATAATGATGCAGCGATGGCGTGACTAATGTGAACAGAACTCGAAACTCTAAACGAACTAGACACTAAGACCAGCAACTCGACACGACGATGCAACCGATAATTCAACTATGCAAGCAATGAAAAGAAAATTGCAAAGGCTCAGACTGGCTTGGACCAAGGATGAATAGATCTAACTCTTTTTTGTGGCTTTTTCTTGGACAATAGGTAAGAAAATAAATCTAATCTAGGAAAACTGGAAATTCTCACCGAGCAACCTGAAAACTGATACCACTTGATACCTCTTGATAGAGGCGGGGGTGTCCCGATCTTTCGATGAGATGATAACTATCGATTTGGTGAAGATGACTTTGACGATCCGACTACAAACGTGCACGACGTTGCGCCTTAGCAATCGCTAAACCAACTCTGAGAGGTTATTGACCACGCCGGAGCACAATCAACCTGACCACGAAGGTCTATTCCTGCAAGCAATCGAAGAACAAGCAAGAATATGATAAAAGCAATCTTGATGAGGACATGACTACCTTGGATATGACCAAAAATATTGCATATATGCATATTTGTCAGGTGATTTCTAGTGCAAACTATTCAATAATCTATTTATGTTATCCAGAACAAAAATACTTCACACACTTTTGTGTTTTGTCTAATTGCAGGTGTATGGGACATTTGTACAATCCACATATGAAGATAAGGAAGAAAGAGATGTTTATTTGCTGTCCAAAAAGTTCTCTCACGTCACTTTTGGCCCAAGAGAAGATAGAGTCCAAGTCTCTCACGTTCTGGATTCAGATTCGGACTGCACAGACGTACCTGACTCAAAACGCACACAAGTTTTTCATACGGACTCCGAATTGGGTGATTCTTTTTTTGTTGGAAACTAGATTTCGTGCACTTTCCAACCCAATTGGAATCACCTTCAAATTCGTCCGGAGCGTTGAGTTGTGGACGAAACAATCTGATGCTGCAGCAGAATCCGAGTCAAACTACAAGTCCAAAGGTGTTACATCACCTCCACTTGGGCCCATTAGCCTTGTACGACCTAGATTTAGTTTTAGGCTGTCTTGGGACGTCCTCCCACCTCCTTGGCCGCCACCCCTTGCTCCTATATAAGTAGATCCATCTAGTAGCTTTTCCTGGGGATTTGTTCAGTTAAAAGTTAGCCATTGCAACTTCGTGTGCTTCGTTTGTGTCCAACGACCAGACCAAGACCACTTTTCGGATCCCCACCATTATCAATACTTCATACATATTCGCGATATTCAGATTGCTTTTATCATATTCTTGCTTGTTCTTCGATTGCTTGCAGGAATAGACCTTCGTGGTCAGGTTGATCGTGCTCCGGTGTGGTCAATAACCTCTCGGAGTTGGTTTAGCGATTGCTAAGGCACAACGTCGTTGCACGTTTGTAGTCGGATCGTCAAAGTCGTCTCCACCAAATCGATAGTTATCATCTCATCGAAAGATCGGGACACCCCGCCTCTATCAAGTGGTATCAGTTTTCAGGTTGCTCGGTGAGATTTTACAGTTTTTCATAGTTTAGATCGCATCTGTCATTCATACCTACAGTCCATGATAAAGCCACAAAAAAAAGTTAGATCTGTTCATCCTTTATCCAAGCCAGTCTGAGCCTTTGCAATTTTCTATTCATTGCTTGCATAGTTGAATTATCGGTTGCATCGTCGTGTCAGTTGCTGGTCTTAGTGTCTAGTTCCTTTAGAGTTTCGAGTTCTGTTCACATTAGTCACGCCGCCGCTGCATCATTATCTCTTCCGCTGTCCACCACCCATCCATCAATTTCCACCACGTGCTACCCACCATTCATTGTCATAATAATAGTTGAGATCGTTCACATCTTCGCTTGATCCAATCTGCGTCTTATCTAGTTTGTTTTGGAAATAGGGAGAAAAAAAGAGAGAAAAAAACGAGAAAAAAAAAAGAAAAAAAAGTCAGAGAAAAAAAGGAGAAAAAAAATCAAAAAAAATCGGCACAAACTTTTTCAGAGGAAAGTTGGAGACAAAGTTGTTGTATATCCTGCTTGGCAGTTGTTTTTCATCATTATCTTCACTGCCGTTGAGATCTTCACTTATATCTTGCTGTCAAGAGCTACTTAGTATCCTTCATTGATGCTAGTTGTGCTACGCCGTGACCTCATTAGTGTTCTAAGCTCGCGTCTCTAGTCCGGTCTAGCCTAGGACCAGCACTGTACCGTCGTTGAGCGTTTATTCAACATTGCATCTTTGAATTGATTATTGCTAATCTTTTGCTACCATATATAGCCAACCCAGCTCCACATATTTCTACACCGTGTATACGTACGCTCCCCTGGCAATCGCTTTACTCAATATTCGGAGTTACTTGACACCGCTGGTTGCCGATCACCGCCTGCTGCATGGTAAGAACTTGTAAGACATTGATATTTGCTTTACTGTGAGCGTTTTACCACCACATCCTAGAAGTTATAGGAACATTATTTTTGGGTTTTGTTTCTTGTTCTACTAATCATGACAGGATCCAGAGTCAATTCATGGGCTTTGTCGATCGCGGGAGACGTGCCACCACCTTTGCAAATACCACAACCGTCACGAGAGGTGCACAAACATCCTAACGCACATGATCAGGTTAATGTATCTATACCACCATTTAATGGCCGTTTTAAACCTGCTTTATATATTGAATGGGAGTTCGACATAAAAAATATATTTGCTTCCCATAATTTCGATGAACATAAAAAGGTTAAGGTTGCGGTTGGTTCTTTCACTGGTTATGCTTTGGTTTGGTGGAGTGAATATTGTCGGTTACACCCTGATTATATACCTACTACTTGGGATGATTTGAAACTTGCCATGCGACATACTTTCGTCCCTGCTTATTATACTCGTGACATGATTAAGAAGTTGCAACACTTAAAACAAGGTAGTGAAACTGTAACAAAATATTATGATGATTTACAAACTACCTTGTTGCATTCCTCTTTAGAAGAAAGTGAAGATGATTTTATGGATAGATTTTGGGGAGGATTAAACCGTGATATTCAAGAGATACTAATTCATGAAGAGTGTTATCCTATGGACCATTTGTTTCATCTTGCTTGCAAAGTTGAACAGGAAATAAAACGACGTGTTGGCCACGAGGAGAACAAGCGCATGGTGCACATTCCAAGAGTTGATATGATTGTTCCTTCAACTACTAGGCATACTATGACAACCACATCCGTTGTTGTCAGGACTACATCACCTCCACCATGTGACACATCGCCCCCGAGAGTGGCTACATCATCTGAGTTGATCATAAGAGGTAATGACAAAGGTACTGATCTTCCATCTCTACATGAGAATGATGAATGCCTTGTCAATTTGAATGCACCATCTGATGAGCTACCCACTACTTTGATCACACCACCTATTTTAGAGGACTACGTTGATAATTTGATTTTGCCATGTGATCAAACAACTGAAATACCAACAATTTTGACTGCACCCATTGAATTAACTATAGATGCAAAAGAACCAATGTTTAATCATTTTGATGTGACCTCTAATCTTGGTGATGATTCTGTGTTGAATGACTTATTGCATGTTTGCTTATTTAAGCATGTTGTAGCATGTAAATTTGATGCAAGTAAGGTTTATTCACCAATGTTGGGATGGTTTAATGATGAACATTGTCAATCTTTTGAAATGAATAAGAGCTTCACTTATATGTGCACACTGAGTTGCAATATTTTCATGCCTTCTACTTCTTGTGCTAATTTTTTGGCTTTAGATTTTATGAACTATGAAAGTTACTCATCTATTCATGTGTCATATATGCAAAAATCAAGGGAAGTAAAAATGGATGACATATACATATACAACATGTACACCTTGTCTCTTTTGTTAGCCACATTTCAGATTAAGCAACGCCGAGGACGGCTTTATTTTCAAGAAGGGGAGGATGATGAGGACATGACTACCTTGGATATGACCAAAAATATTGCATATATGCATATTTGTCAGGTGATTTCTAGTGCAAACTATTCAATAATCTATTTATGTTATCCAGAACAAAAATACTTCACACACTTTTGTGTTTTGTCTAATTGCAGGTGTATGGGACATTTGTACAATCCACATATGAAGATAAGGAAGAAAGAGATGTTTATTTGCTGTCCAAAAAGTTCTCTCACGTCACTTTTGGCCCAAGAGAAGATAGAGTCCAAGTCTCTCACGTTCTGGATTCAGATTCGGACTGCACAGACGTACCTGACTCAAAACGCACACAAGTTTTTCATACGGACTCCGAATTGGGTGATTCTTTTTTTGTTGGAAACTAGATTTCGTGCACTTTCCAACCCAATTGGAATCACCTTCAAATTCGTCCGGAGCGTTGAGTTGTGGACGAAACAATCTGATGCTGCAGCAGAATCCGAGTCAAACTACAAGTCCAAAGGTGTTACATCACCTCCACTTGGGCCCATTAGCCTTGTACGACCTAGATTTAGTTTTAGGCTGCCTTGGGACGTCCTCCCACCTCCTTGGCCGCCACCCCTTGCTCCTATATAAGTAGATCCATCTAGTAGCTTTTCCTGGGGATTTGTTCAGTTAAAAGTTAGCCATTGCAACTTCGTGTGCTTCGTTTGTGTCCAACGACCAGACCAAGACCACTTTTCGGATCCCCACCATTATCAATACTTCATACATATTCGCGATATTCAGATTGCTTTTATCATATTCTTGCTTGTTCTTCGATTGCTTGCAGGAATAGACCTTCGTGGTCAGGTTGATCGTGCTCCGGTGTGGTCAATAACCTCTCGGAGTTGGTTTAGCGATTGCTAAGGCACAACGTCGTTGCACGTTTGTAGTCGGATCGTCAAAGTCGTCTCCACCAAATCGATAGTTATCATCTCATCGAAAGATCGGGACACCCCGCCTCTATCAAATCTGAATATTGCGAGTATATATGAAGTATTGATAAAGGTGGGGATCCGTAAGCGGTCTTGGTCTGGTCGTTGGACACAAACGAAGTACACGAAGTTGCAATGGCTAACTTTTAACTAAACAAATCCCAAGGAAAAGCTACTAGATGGATCTACTTATATAGGAGCAAGGGGTGGCGGCCAAGGAGGTGGGAGGACGTCCCAAGGCAGCCTAAAACTAAATCTAGGTCGTACAAGGCCAATGGGCCCAAGTGGAGGTGATGTAACACCTTTGGACTTGTAGTTTGACTCGGATTCTGCTGCAGCATCAGATTGTTTCGTCCACAACTCAACGCTCCGGACGAATTTGAAGGTGATTCCAATTGGGTTGGAAAGTGCACGAAATCTAGTTTCCAACAAAAAAAGAATCACCCAATTCGGAGTCCGTATGAAAAACTTGTGTGCGTTTTGAGTCAGGTACGTCTGTGCAGTCCGAATCTGAATCCAGAACGTGAGAGACTTGGACTCTATCTTCTCTTGGGCCAAAAGTGACGTGAGAGAACTTTTTGGACAGCAAATAAACATCTCTTTCTTCCTTATCTTCATATGTGGATTGTACAAATGTCCCATACACCTGCAATTAGACAAAACACAAAAGTGTGTGAAGTATTTTTGTTCTGGATAACACAAATAGATTATTGAATAGTTTGCACTAGAAATCACCTGACAAATATGCATATATGCAATATTTTTGGTCATATCCAAGGTAGTCATGTCCTCATCAGCGCCCCTCCCCCCTGGGCGCGCCCCCCTACCTCGTGGGCCCCCTGGTGGCTCTCCGACGCCCATCTTCTCCCATATGAAATCTTTCAATGAGAAAAAAATCATAAGCAACCTTTCGGGACGAGACTCCGCCGCCACGAGGCGGAACCTTGGCAGAACCAATCTAGGGCTCCGACAGAGCTGTTCTGCCGGGACACTTCCCTCCGGGAGGGGGAAATCATCGTCATCATCATCACCAACGCTCCTCTCATCGGGAGAGGGCAATCTCCATCAACATCTTCACCAGCACCATCTCATCTCCAAACCCTAGTTCATGTCTTGTATCCAATTCTTGTCTCCAAGTTCGGGATTGGTGCTAGTAGGTTGCTAATAGTGTTGATTCCTCCTTCTAGTTGATGCTAGTTGGTTTATTTGGTGGAAGATCATATGTTCAGATCCTTTATGCATATTATTACCCCTCTGACTATGAACATGAATATGCTTTGTGAGTAGTTACGTTTGTTCCTCAGGACAAGGGAGAAGTCTTGCTATTAGTAGTCATGTGAATTTGGTATTCGTTCGATATTTTGATAAGATGTATGGTGTCTAACCTCTAGTGGTGTTATGTGAACGTCGACTACATAACACTTCACCATTATTTGGGCCTAGAGGAAGGCATTGGGAAGTAATAAGTAGATGATGGGTTGCTAGAGTGACAGAAGCTTAAACCCTAGTTTATGCGTTGCTTCGTAAGGGGCTGATTTGGATCCACATGTTTCATGCTATGGTTAGGTTTACCTTAATACTTTTGTTGTAGTTGCGGATGCTTGCAATAGAGGTTAATCATAAGTGGGATGCTTGTCCAAGTAAGGGCAATACCCAAGCACCGGTCCACCCACATATCAAATTATCAAAGTACCGAACGCGAATCATATGAGCGTGATGAAAACTAGCTTGACGATATTCCCATGTGTCCTCGGGAGGGTAGCAATCCTGCTGGTTTCTGATGATCTGCCTTAACTCTCTGACATACATCACATACTGCTACATACTCGGCAATATCCTTCTTCATTCCTTTCCACCAGAAACTTTCCTTCAAATCCAGATACATCTTAGTGTTTCTTGGGTGAATCGAATATGACGAATCATGGGCCTCCTGCAGAATCAACTTCCTGATCTCGGGGTAATTAGGCACATATATGCGATCCTCAAACCTTAAAGTATCGTGCTCATCCTAGAAAATCCTTTAGCTTTTCCTTTGCTCATCCTTTCCTTTATCTCGGCAATCTCCTTGTTCGTCTTCTGGGCCTCTCTGATTTTATCCATCAAAGTGGAATGAATTTCCAATGCTGCTACATAACCTCTCGGAACTATTTCCAAACATAGCTCGCGAAGATCTTTTGCTAACTCCTTGGTCAATTCTCCAGTCATGAGCGTATTAACATAACTCTTGCGACTCAACGCATCGGCTACTACATTAGCCTTTCCGGGATGATAGTGCAACTTCATATCATAATCCTTAATGAGCTCCAACCATCTCCTTTGCCTGAGATTCTACTCCTTCTACGTGAAGATATATTTCAAACTCTTGTGATCCGTGTATACCTCACAGTGGTTTCCGATGAGAAAATGTCTCCATTCTTCAACTCAAGCACTACGGCTGCTAACTCCAAATCATGAGTAGCATAATTTAAATCATGAGGTTTGAGCTGTCGTGAGGCAGATGAAACAATGCTTCCCTCCTGCATGAGCACTGCTCCAAGTCCTCGACGTGAAGCGTTGCAATACACTTGATAATCCTTTCATTGATCTGGAAGAATCAACACTAGGGCTATAACCAAACGTTTCTTCAACTCCTGAAAACTAGCTTCACACTCCTTAGTCCATTTGAACTTGGTGTCCTTCTTCAACAACTCTGTCATGGGCTTTGCAATCCTGGAGAAATTCTCAATGAACCTCCGGTAATAACCCGCGAGTCCAAGAAAACTCCTGATCTCTCCAACTGTGGTGGGTGCCATCCATCTAGTCATAGAAACAACCTTGGTGGGGTCTACTGCTATCCCTTCTCCGGATATAACATGTCCGAGAAATCCAACTTCCTTCAACCAAAACTCACACTTGCTGAACTTGGCATATAACTGATGTTCCCTGAGATTCTCGAGAACCAAACCCAAATGCTCCTTATGCTCCTCTTCATTCTTCGAGTAGACTAATATATAATCAATGAACACCACGACGAACTTATCCAAAAAATCCATAAACACCGTGTTCATCATGTTCATGAAATAGGCAGGCGCATTAGTCAGACCAATGACATAACGGTATACTCATATATCCCGTACCTTGTTGTAAAAGCTGTCTTAGGTATATCCTTCTCTCGAATCTTCAGCTAGTGGTACCTTGATCACAGATCGATCTTGAAAAATACTTTAGCTCCTTGCAACTGGTCAAACAAATCATTGATCATCAGCAGTGGGTACTTATTCTTGATCATCACTTCATTCAACGCATGATAGTCAACAACCATCCGCAATGATCCATCCTTCTTCTCCACAAAAAGTACTGGGGCTCCCCAAGGTGTGGAAGTTGGTCGAACGTAGCCTTTATCCAGTAACTCCTTAATCTACTTCTTAATTTCCTCCAAATCCTTTGCGGGCATCCGATATGGTCTCTTAGATATTGGCCCGGTGCTTGGCGAAAGCTCAATCAAAAACTAAATGTCTCTATCCGGTGGCATGCCTAACAACTCCTTTGGAAATACGTTGAGGTAATCCTTCACCACTGGTACTTCCTCCTGTACAACTCCTGATAAGGAATTCACTTGAATCCTCTTCGGCACATGCCAGGATACATACTTGATCCTTCTTCCTTCTGGGGTGGTGAGCATAATCGACTTACTGGCGCAATCGATGATTCCTCCATACATCGATAACCAATCCATACCCAAAATCACATCCAATCCTTGCGACTCCAGAATTATCATATCCGAGGGGAAAACATGCCTACCTATGGTCAATGGCATCTGAAAACATCCTTGGCTTGCCATATGCTCCGCTCCTGGAGAGCTTACTAACATAGGTGTCCTAAGAACTTTGGTGGGCCACTTATACTTATCCACAAATCCCCTTGATATGTATGAATGCGATGCACCAGTATCAAAAATAACGATTGCAGTAAATGACTTAACCAAAAACTTACCTATAACTGCATCTGGCTGCTCTTCAACCTCCTCCACACTAACATGGTTCACTTGTCCCCTATTGAAAGGGTTGGGCTTCTTCCCAGAGCTTCCATTGCCATTTCCATTCTTTGCTTCAGAGCACTCCACTACAAAAAAAGACACATCCGTGACATTTTGGCCGAAAGAATTTTTTTCTGTCATACATATGACACTTCTATGACGATAATTGTGACAAAACCCTGTATCATCATAGATGTGGTGGGCTCCTACTGCTATGACAAAAAATCATGACAGAAAATGGGCTTTTCGTCCTGGGCGGGCCGGAGACGCAGCTGCATGACATTCTTTGGGCCGTCCATGACGGAAAAAACCATGGTAGAAGCGAGGGGGAGGAAAATTTCGGGGAGTTGCCGGTTACGGTGGAAGGTCAGGGGCCGAGCGATGCGCGTTTCTATCATACACGTACGCGCGTGTGTGCGAGGCATTGGCTCTAACTGAACCCGAGCGAGGCATTGGGCTCTAACTGAACCCGAGCGATTGCACTGTAGGCTATGCATTACTGAACCCGAGCGATCGATCGATGGCTGTTAAGTGAACCCGATGGAGCGATTCCTTCGCTACTGTTGCTAACGGAAGCCGATCGATTGGATGAACAGTGAGCGTTGCGGGGGGGGGGGGGGGGTGGATGAACAATGAGCGGTGGTGTTACCTCTGGATGAACATGACCCCGTGGTGTGGAGGGTTGGATGAACAGTAGACGGTGGAGGGGTGGCCGTGGAGGGGTGGTTGAACAGGACCCCGTGGTGTGGAGGGCTGGATGAATAGTAGACGGTGGAGGGGTGCCCGTGGAGGGGTGGTTGAACATTAGCCGGTGGAGTAGCGCGTGTTGGAGGCTGGATGAACAGGAGCCCGTGGAGGCTGGAGGAGGTCGACAGTAGCCCGTGGAGGCTAGAGAAGGTCGATGGTGGAGATGAACAGTATCCCGTGGAGTCCCATTTTGCGGTACACCACACCCTCCCCCCGTTTCGACCGTAGCGCTCCAACACAAGTCCGTTTTGTCCGTTTTGTGGTACGCCACACCCCTCCCGATCAACAGGACCTCCGTTTCGATCGTAGGAGGTCTGTTTCCTCCGTTTTGCGGTACGCCACACCCCTCCCGATCAACAGGACCCCCGTTTCAACCGTAGGAGGTCCGTTTCCTCCGTTTTGCGGTACGCCAGACCCTTCCCGATGAACAGGATCCTGTTTTGAACGTGGCCGGTCGAACACAAGGCTGCTTCCTCCGTTGTGCGGTAGGCCAGGCCTCGTTTCCATCGCCTGTTCCGTCCAAGCCCTCCCGATGAACACGACCACACATTCCGTTCCGACCCAGCCAGTAGCTCCCCATGAACACGATGACGAGGTTGTTTCTCCGTTCCGACCCAGCCATGTACACGAGCCCTCGCCGTCCGTACGCGCGAGTAGGCATTTGAGACCCCGCCGGTATGTACAGATACGTGGCCGTATTTTCTTTCTTGCACCCTGGCCGCTGTACGTACGTGTACATGCTACGTGCGCGCCTCTACTACGACACGTGCACGCCTCTACATCCACCAGTATATATGTACATACACGTTCGCGACCAGGATGACAACGCTACGTACGCTTCGACCAGGTGGGTCCCGACTGTCAGGCACTTCCTTGCCTGCGAAGATGTAGCTGGTGGGTCCCAGCAGTCAGGGGGTGAATCGTTTTGTTTTTTGTTTTTTTGCCCGGACGCACTTCCTTGCGTGCGAAGGTGTAGCTGGTGGGTCCCAGCAGTCAGGGGGGCGAATCTTTTTTTTTGCCCAGACGCACTTCCTTGCGTGCGAAGATGAAGCTGGTAGGTCCCAACAGTCAGGGGGAAACGTTTTTTCCGCGAAATACTGTGGCTCGTCCGGTAGGTCCCAGCTGTCAGGTGGAGGAATCATTATTTTTTGCGTAATAAGGAGGCACTTCCTTGCTGCGACCGTGGACCCAGCTGTCAGCCTCTCCACGTACAGTCCATGTCCGATGGAAGTCGTTCCTTGACCACATTGACCACGCCGCGCCGAGAGCACTAGGTGATGAGGACATGACTACCTTGGATATGACCAAAAATATTGCATATATGCATATTTGTCAGGTGATTTCTAGTGCAAACTATTCAATAATCTATTTATGTTATCCAGAACAAAAATACTTCACACACTTTTGTGTTTTGTCTAATTGCAGGTGTATGGGACATTTGTACAATCCACATATGAAGATAAGGAAGAAAGAGATGTTTATTTGCTGTCCAAAAAGTTCTCTCACGTCACTTTTGGCCCAAGAGAAGATAGAGTCCAAGTCTCTCACGTTCTGGATTCAGATTCGGACTGCACAGACGTACCTGACTCGAAACGCACACAAGTTTTTCATACGGACTCCGAATTGGGTGATTCTTTTTTTATTGGAAACTAGATTTCGTGCACTTTCCAACCCAATTGGAATCACCTTCAAATTCGTCCGGAGCGTTGAGGTGTGGACGAAACAATCTGATGCTGCAGCAGAATCCGAGTCAAACTACAAGTCCAAAGGTGTTACATCACCTCCACTTGGGCCCATTGGCCTTGTACGACCTAGATTTAGTTTTAGGCTGCCTTGGGACGTCCTCCCACCTCCTTGGCCGCCACCCCTTGCTCCTATATAAGTAGATCCATCTAGTAGCTTTTCCTTGGGATTTGTTTAGTTAAAAGTTAGCCATTGCAACTTCGTGTACTTCGTTTGTGTCCAACGACCAGACCAAGACCGCTTACGGATCCCCACCTTTATCAATACTTCATATATACTCGCAATATTCAGATTGCTTTTATCATATTCTTGCTTGTTCTTCGATTGCTTGCAGGAATAGACCTTCGTGGTCAGGTTGATTGTGCTCCGGCGTGGTCAATAACCTCTCAGAGTTGGTTTAGCGATTGCTAAGGCGCAACGTCGTGCACGTTTGTAGTCGGATCGTCAAAGTCATCTTCACCAAATCGATAGTTATCATCTCATCGAAAGATCGGGACACCCTTAGCCTCTATCAAGTGGCTCCATTGCCGGGAGCGTTTTACCACCACATCCTAGTAGTTATAGGAACATTATTTTTGGGTTTTGTTTCTTGTTCTACTAATCATGACAGGATCCAGAGTCAATTCATGGGCTTTGTCGATCGCGGGAGACGTGCCACCACCTTTGCAAATACCACAACCGTCACGAGAGGTGCACAAACATCCAAATGCACATGATCAGGTTAATGTATCTATACCACCATTTAATGGTCGTTTTAAACCTGCTTTATATATTGAATGGGAGTTCGACATAAAAAATATATTTGCTTCCCATAATTTCGATGAACATAAAAAGGTTAAGGTTGCGGTTGGTTCTTTCACTGGTTATGCTTTGGTTTGGTGGAGTGAATATTGTCGGTTACACCCTGATTATATACCTACTACTTGGGATGATTTGAAACTTGCCATGCGACATACTTTCGTCCCTGCTTATTATACTCGTGACATGATTAAGAAGTTGCAACACTTAAAACAAGGTAGTGAAACTGTAACAAAATATTATGATGATTTACAAACTACCTTGTTGCATTCCTCTTTAGAAGAAAGTGAAGATGATTTTATGGATAGATTTTGGGGAGGATTAAACTGTGATATTCAAGAGATACTAATTCATGAAGAGTGTTATCCTATGGACCATTTGTTTCATCTTGCTTGCAAAGCTGAACAGGAAATAAAACAACGTGTTGGCCACGAGGAGAACAAGCGCACGGTGCACATTCCAAGAGTTGATATGATTGTTCCTTCAACTACTAGGCATACTATGACAACCACATCCGTTGTTGTCAGGACTACATCACCTCCACCATGTGACACATCGCCCCCGAAAGTGGCTACATCATCTGAGTTGATCATAAGAGCCACATTTCAGATTAAGCAACGCCGAGGACGGCTTTATTTTCAAGAAGGGGAGGATGATGAGGACATGACTACCTTGGATATGACCAAAAATATTGCATATATGCATATTTGTCAGGTGATTTCTAGTGCAAACTATTCAATAATCTATTTATGTTATCCAGAACAAAAATACTTCACACACTTTTGTGTTTTGTCTAATTGCAGGTGTATGGGACATTTGTACAATCCACATATGAAGATAAGGAAGAAAGAGATGTTTATTTGCTGTCCAAAAAGTTCTCTCACGTCACTTTTGGCCCAAGAGAAGATAGAGTCCAAGTCTCTCACGTTCTGGATTCAGATTCGGACTGCACAGACGTACCTGACTCAAAACGCACACAAGTTTTTCATACGGACTCCGAATTGGGTGATTCTTTTTTTATTGGAAACTAGATTTCGTGCACTTTCCAAACCAATTGGAATCACCTTCAAATTCGTCCGGAGCGTTGAGGTGTGGACGAAACAATCTGATGCTGCAGCAGAATCCGAGTCAAACTACAAGTCCAAAGGTGTTACATCACCTCCACTTGGGCCCATTGGCCTTGTACGACCTAGATTTAGTTTTAGGCTGCCTTGGGACGTCCTCCCACCTCCTTGGCCGCCACCCCTTGGTCCTATATAAGTAGATCCATCTAGTAGCTTTTCCTTGGGATTTGTTTAGTTAAAAGTTAGCCATTGCAACTTCGTGTACTTCGTTTGTGTCCAACGACCAGACCAAGACCGCTTACGGATCCCCACCTTTATCAATACTTCATATATACTCGCAATATTCAGATTGCTTTTATCATATTCTTGCTTGTTCTTCGATTGCTTGCAGGAATAGACCTTCGTGGTCAGGTTGATTGTGCTCCGGCGTGGTCAATAACCTCTCAGAGTTGGTTTAGCGATTGCTAAGGCGCAACGTCGTGCACGTTTGTAGTCGGATCGTCAAAGTCATCTTCACCAAATCGATAGTTATCATCTCATCGAAAGATCGGGACACCCTTAGCCTCTATCACTAGGGCGGTGGACGACGGCGAGGCCTAGGAAGGGGACGACGGGGAGCCGGGGAGGACGCGGCAGTGGAAGCCCGCGCGGAGAGTAGTACGATGGTTCACTGGTTCGGCTGGGGTGTGAGGCTGCCGTCGCCGCAGGGCCTGGCCAGCGGTGGGAATAGTAGGGGGCGGTGAGGCCTCCGCGGCAGCACATCCGGCCACGGGAAGCAGGAGCATGCGGCACGACCGGCGCTGCTTTGGGCGGCTGGAGCAAGAAGACCAGAGGTTGAAGAAGCACTACGGCCGTTGGATGGACATCGTACGGTCACTGGAGCTAGAATCGTTTATATTGACTAAGTTGACAAAGCCCTCCGTCCCAATCAACTTAGTAGGCCCACAAGTCAGCCTCCCACCAAGGTGGGTCCCAGCTAGCAGGGAGGTATTCATTTTTTTGTGCGTAATAAGAAGGCACTTCCGGTGGGTCCTAGCTGACAGCAGGGGAACGTTTTTTCGCGAAATACGATGGCCCGTTGGGAGGGTCCCAACAGTCAGGGGCAAATATTTTTTTCACGAAATACTGGTGGCCCGTCCGCTGGGTCCCCACTGTCAGGTGGAGGAATAATTATTTTCCGCGTAATAAGGAGGCAGTTCCTTGCGGCTACCATGGACCCAGCTGTCAGCCTCTTCACGTACAGTATTCTTCTAATGGAATTCGGTCGTTGACCACATTTACCACGCCGCGCCGAGAGCACCACGGCAGTGGACGACGGCGAGGCCTAGGAAGGGGACGACGTGGAGCCGGGGAAGACGCGGCAGTGGATGCCCATGAGGAGAGGAGTACGAGGGTTCACTGGTTCGGCTGTGCTGCCGTCGCCGCAGAATAATAGGGGGTGTGGGTGAGTGGCGTGGAGGGATGGCCTGGCCAGCGGTAGGAGTAGTATGGAGGCGGTGAGGCCTCCGCGGCAGCACAGCCGGCCACAGGAGGCAGGAGCAAGCGGCACGACTGGCGCTGCTTTGGGCGGCTGGAGCAGGAAGACCAGAGGTTGAAGAAGCACTACGGCCGTTGGATGGACATCGTACGGTCACTGGAGCTAGAATCGTTCATATTGACTAAGTTGACAAAGCCCTCTGTCCTTGTCAACTTAGTAGGCCCACAAGTCAGCTTCCCACCAAGGGGAGTCCCAGCTAGCAGGGGGAGTATTCATTTTTTGTGCGTAATAAAGAGGCACTTCCGGTGGGTCCAAGCTGACAGCGGGGGGAACGTTTTTTTTGCGAAATACGGTGGCCCGTCCGGTGGGTACCAGCAGTCAGGGGGGAAACGTTTTTTTCGCGAAATAAGATGGCCCGTCCGGTGGGTCCCTGCTGTCAGGTGGAGGAATAATTATTTTGCGCGTAATAAGGAGGCACTTCCTTGCGGCCGCCGTGGACCCAGCTGTTAGCCTCTCCACGTACAGTACTCTTTCGATGGAAGTCGGTCGTTGACCACGTTGACCACGCCATGCCGAGAGCACCAGGGCGGTGGACGACGGCGACGCCTAGGAAGGGGATGACGCGGAGCCGGGGAAGACGCAGCAGTGGAAGCTCGCGCAGAGAGGAGTACGAGGGTTCACTGGTTCGTTTGCGGTGTGAGGCCGCGGTCGCCGTAGAATAACAGGGGGTGTGGGTGAGTAGAGGGATGGCCTGGCCAGCGGTGGGAGTAGTATAGGGGCGGTGAGGCCTCCGCGGCAACACAGCTGGCCACGGGAGGCAGGAGCAGGCTGCACGACCGGCGCTGCTTTGGGCGGCTGGACCAAGAAGACCAGAGGTTGAAGAAGCACTACGGCCGTTGGATGGACATCGTACGGTCACTGAAGCTAGAATCATTTATATTGACTAAGTTGAGAAAGCCCTTGGTACGCTCCAACTTAGTAGGCCCACAGGTCAGCCTCTGAAATAGTGCGCCCCAGATGTCAGGGGGAGGAATCATTTTTTGGGCAGCCGAAGCTAAGAATATCCAAGATTGAAGAAGAAGCACGACATCCGTTGGATAGACATCCAACAGCCACTGCTGCTAGAACCGTGTGTTGACTATAATAAGTTGACAAAGCCTTGCATACGCGTCAACTTATTTTTTTAGGGGACGCGCCACTTAGTAGGCCCACAAGTGTGTGGCAGAGAACTTATAGCCTGTTTGCGTTTTGTAAGAATGTATAGCCCATTTTTGAATTCTAATGGAATTTACAACAGCCCATTTATAGTTTGTTAAAAGTACAACCCATTTTCTAGCTAGGACAACGATTAATAATTTCAACCAACCGTTGAAAACAGAATTCAATAAAATTTTCCACATTTTGATGGGATCCGAAATATTTTGATCCTGAAATTTCTAGTCAGATTAAATATAAATTTGTAGTATGTAAAAATCCAATGAAACATTGCGCGCGCAACAATGAAAATTTAAGATTTTCAAAATCCATAAATAATATTTTATAAACTAATTTCGTGTTTGGTGCATTTTTTTATAGTTACTGCCCAGTTTTTATAATTACATCCCATTTATTATTTTTAAAGCCCATTTTCCTGTTAAGCCTAATGCATCCCTCCTAGGAAAGATTTGCAGCCTAGCGGGGCGGAGAATAACAAGTTAACCTTGCCTCGGTATTCCTCAAAAAGACGTATAGCTGGGCTAGCCATTTTCATCTTGAAAAAAGTAGTATCTGGACTGGATATCTGGCCTGGGCTAGACGGGCCACAGCCCACCCAGTTAATACCTTGCTCTCCTCTGAACAACAACGAAATCATCGCCAAGAAAAACTCTACAGTGCTCACGCCTCAAAAACACAAATACTGCTCGAGCTGCTTGGTCCCAGCTATCGGCTACACCTTGTGCAATTCTATCGTTTATATTGACTACATAGGTTGACAATGGTGTGGGACCGTGATATCCGGAAACCAGGAGAAAGCAAAAAAGAATATAGTTGTACATAATAAGGAGGCACTTGCGTACGTACGGCTATAGCCCTAGTGGGTCCCTAGTGTCATCCAGTCAAAATAAAGTCATCTCCTGAATCCTCATGTTCGTTGACCATGTTAACAATGCTCGGCGCCACGGCGAGCGCAAAAACTCGAAGGACAACGGAGAGGGCCTCACGAGCCCTACGGAGGTCTGATACAGCGCCCGCTGCTCATTCAGGAAGCCAGGATCATCGGACATCTATGAGCACCTTCGAGAAACTGAGACGACATGAAACGATAAGGCCGCGCTTGGGAGCTCTGGTTTATTTCAAACCTTTATTAACATACAAGTGTAATTTACTCGTCATCGGAAGGCCCGAGGTCTGTAAGTAAAACCGGCGGGTTACGCGTGTAATTTGAGAGACCTGTGTATATTTTACGAGCATTGCTATATGGACGACATTACCAGACGATACATGCACGACGTGCGTATCATGCCATCCATGGGCAAGGCTGAAACAACAGCTAACGGCTAGATTAGCAATCGTCCGAATGTCGTTCAGCGTTTTTATCGTGTGTGAAGTACTTCCGATATTTTACTAGTCGAAATCGACCAACCAAGTGCCTTCGCCCGAGACCATCTGCTTTAATTTACAAGCGTCAGTTTTACAAGCGGTTTTGGTTGGAAAACGACGATCCAATCACGGCCTAATATCATGAGTTGGTCGGAAGATCATATGGTTTCACATCTAACCTACCCGACATGTCGTATAGGCTATGAATGAAATATCAGACGATGAACTTCTTACGCACGGAAACAACAGAAGAGGATGATCTTCTTAACAAGCAAATCACTGGCATTAGATCGACATGCAAAACAATACGAAGCATTATTCTCAGGAGGCATGGTGAACAACTCGTGATGCTGCATGCCACAACATTCCAAGCTCAACTATGCAATCAAACACAAGGCCCGACATTACATAGACAATATTCAGAACAAACTCTTAACACAGGAATATCTCAGCAGAGTTACTATTTACTTCTAAACTGAACACAGGAATAGGAAAAAACACTCGACGCTGCTCACAGGAAGGGCGTCCCACTCAAAAATATCAAATGAATGTCTTCTGGCTAACATCAATGAGCAAATTTTGACAAGGTTTTCCAATTCCAATATATTAAACTAACGTCTTCTTGCTAACATCGATGAGCAAATTTTGACAAGGTTTTCCAATTCCAATATATTAAACTAAGTCTTATTGCTAACATCAATGATTAAACTTTGACAAGCTTTTCCCATTCAAAATATGTAATGCCTATGATCGTGTCCTGTCTTAGCTTCTTGTACTTGTTTGGGCACTTTTTGCCCAGGGCACTCCACGTGTTGTTAAATTGCCAATGGTCTCTGCAGACTAGTCATGTCACTGGTGTCTAATAATACTCTGTAAAGCTTCTCGGTCATTCCTTCTGTAATGTACCGCAACCAGTGACTGCTTCTTTCTGCAAAGTGGAACGACCAACTGGACCCAGTAACGCAGTAGTTTGCCTTGGACACATTGGCTCCTTTTGTGCAGTTCAACTAAAATCGTCGGAATAAAACCGAGCTTCAGTTTTGATATCCCTGTAAGCAACAATAGGTATAAGGGAAACAATTACTGAGAAATAATGGTTGATGACTTGTCTTAATGGGAGACAAAGCAGGAGAGTAGCAATTCTCCATTAGTGTGATTCATTCATATTGACTGAGACATTATCTTAACAATGCCTTGGTTCAACATGTATAAAGAACGACAAAGCAGAAAAGCAACATTCCTAAAACAATGCAACTGATTCATTTTTAAAGAGACATTATCTTAACAATACCTTGGTTAAACATGTAGAAAGAACTACAAAGCAGGATAGTACCATTCCTAACAAGTGTTGCAGTTTTGAACTAAGATTTAGTAGTTAATTAATTCTGAGAGTGGCATTGCTTAATTTTACCAGCGGCATTAGATTAACGAAAAGCATAAACAGTTCCAGGGGAGAGTGGGCGCAACAACAATATGTGCTTCCATCTACTTATAAAGGGGGTGATGCAGAGTTTGTTGTAACAAAGCAACAAGCATCATGTCTAGGTTGGTCCCATTTTTGTTCACTACTTAATGGGAAAAGACAACAATACAATAGCTTCAATTCAACATTTATTTAAAACAGTACCAATACAAGTAGCACAACATCTCAAAGCACACTGCACAATCATGTGGATGAAGGCCTGTACTGACCTTTCATGAGAAGACCGGGATAAAATACGAATCTGCTAACACGAGTAGGAAATCCAATCTCCTTTTGTGCAGTTGCACTGAATCAAGCAAAGTGTTTCGCGTAGCGAAGCAAAATGTCGCAATAGCAACAAGTTGAATAGATATCATGTGGTTGAGACCAAGATTTGAAACAACTCGACAGGAACACTGGAAACAAATCTCGATCTCCTTTTGTGCAGTTCCACCAAAATTAAGCAAAGTCACCGGTGTGACATTCAAGTTGAACTGCACAAAACACTCTTAAAACATAAGTGTTTCGAATAGCGAAGCAAAATGTCGCAATAGCAACAAGTTGAATCGATACCCCTGTTTTAACAGAAGCAAAAAAGGAAACAATTACTTGCCGATAAAGGAGGATGAAACAAAACGGTGACAGAAAGAAGCATCTAACTTATCTTGGATGGAAAACAAAGTAGGATAGTAGCATTTCTAAAACGGTTGCATTGATTCATATTAACAGAGACACTCTCTTGAAACAACATTCGTTAAAAAATGCAATTTACTTTTAACAGTGGCGTTGCTTCAATTTTCCGGCGGCATTCTTAGATTAACAACAGCAAAATAGCTGTATGGGACATGCTAGCACAATGTGCGTCCACACGTATAAATGGGTGATGCAGAGTATGTAGCCAAGCAGCATATCTGTGTTGGTCCCATATTTGTTCTCTTTGAACTTTTTTCCTATGTGAGGGCAGCAAAGCTAGTCCTGCACAAACTACCCGACCCCCCCAGTTTCTTTCCCTTTTCAACAAAGAGATCGGTTCCTTACAGATGTGTGTACTGGGTTACCCCCTTTTCCCTTTTCGACCAACAAAGCGGCTGGATAGCCAGTCTATACTACTTTTCCTCCCTCCTTTCCTCATTGAACCACGTCCTAGATTCATGCTCCACCCCACCGCACCTTTATTTCCTCTTTGAACCAAGACCTAGATTCGACTACAGATCGAAAAAGATCCACATGCAGCTAGAGCAATGACGGTTTCAGAGAAACTTATTCCTTAGGGTCGTCGGGATGTGACAAGGCGTGCGGCAGGAGGCCGGATCTGCCCACACTACGTACGACAGCGAGGAAGAAGGGGTCGGTGGCCCTCCCGCATAGGCGCTGGGTGAAAGAGAACAGCGCAGCTGGTAGTGGATTGCCTCCCTCGCCGAAGGCGATAGAGTTAACGCTGCACCTCCTCCCCTTCCCGGTGCGACGGGATACGGGCGCCTCCTTCACCAGCTGTGAGGGGGGAGAGAGAGAGACAAGAGGCCAACACAGTCTTGTTTAGATCTAGTGAAGAGAGGGTGAGAGACTGTGAATATAGCAAACCCTAGCAAATGAACGCTGAGCCTCCAGCGTGTAACATATATGTATTGCGGGGAGCGTGTGGAGAGTGCAAACCCTAGCGAACAAGCGCTGAGGCTCCCGCTTATATATATACTAATGTAGTACGGACTGAGCTCCGGTGCCTTCACTCCATCTGCTTTTGGCTATATGACAGGTGAGCCAGCCACATTTTGGGCCCACCTGTCATAAACCCAAAGGCAGGTGCACTAAGTCAATGAAGCTGCGTCCATATAGTACTCTCGTGTGTATACGACTAATATATAGTGGAGTGGTTTTCTTATTCTCTCCATAACAATCGTTTTAAATTGTGTAAGTATGAAACGAAACTCTTTATTTAATGTACAGTGAAGAAAACTAGCACTACTTCCGATGATCTAACGATCCACGCCCACGCGTCCTGGTCGCACTTCCTGTCCTTCACGTGTGGTACACTACCCTCCCTTAAGTGAACAACCACACACGCGCCAAATTATCGGAAACGTGTGAGAGTGTGTACAAATAAAGAATTTTAATTTCAATTATCGGAAAGGTTTGAGAGTATTACAAAGTTTGACTTCAGTCAAATCTAATATGCGGAGTAAATAAAAATGGAGGGCTACTACGTCCATCCGGGTTTTTAGTCCACACCATTTTTTAAATCAAAGTTAATAGCTGGACAAATAAAATTATAGGGGAGCTGGAGACAAAGTTGTAAGAAGGCTTAGAAATCAATACAAAACTTATGCTCTTAGTACCAACGTTGATCCTTCTTCGAGGAAACCTTTGGTTCATAGCCAATTGTGTGATAAAATTGCACCAACGTGAAAGACGACTCCGTCTCCAACGCAACCAAGGTGAACTGACGACGGATATTATCTTTGTGCGTAACAAGCAAAGAGCACTGATGGAAGACAGCCTGTTTTCCATTGAAAATCGATCAGCTTCACCAGCCGACGCAACCATGAGGCGCAACCATGAGCATCGATAGGTCATCGTGGTGATGCATCATCCATTTGGCATCAAGTTTGGGTGAGGCACCTATGAAGTTCGACAAATCCTCACTGTGGTCTGTTTCTTCTCAGTAATCAAGCTTGAGGAAGGAAGAACCACGTGGCAGAGGACAGTGAGGCAGAACAACAATGGCCATCCAATTTTGTGCAGTTCCACTAAAATTGAGGAAGACATGCCCGCGCATGGAGACATGCATCGTTGTTTCCAAGAATATAAAAAAGGGTTAATGAAAAGTACACCAACAAACAGAAGCATCATAATTATATCTTGATGGGAACTAAACCAGGATACCCGAGAAAAAAAAGCATTTCTTCATTTAACCAGTGATAGTACTACCACCATATGGACAATGACCGCACAACCACCATGTACTTTTTGTCGAAACAACATGTATACCTCCACCGAGGCATAAATCAGGACAACTTTTCGAGTGGCATTTCCTCTATAATAGTACTAGTAGGTGATGTTGGACCAGCCGACGAACCCTAGCTACTATGCATGGGGAGCTGGGGAGTAGTCGCATAGAAGAAAACCCGCACGCAGCGACCTGGGGAGCTGGACTAGTACAAGAAGTTATACCTCAGGTGGGCGAGATGTCGTTTAGGCGGGCGGGCGGGATCTGCCCACATGACGGCAGTGAACAAGGGCGCGAAGGATCTTCGTCCGTGCCAGCGCCGGCTCTGAGAGGACGGTCCGCATCGGCTCCCTCCGTCGCCGACAGCGACAATGTCAACACTGCACCTCCTCACCTCCTGCAGTGGACGGGATTCGGCCGGATCTGTGTTCACCGGTGAGTTGAGAGATAGACTGGACACTGTCATCTTGTTTTGATATGGAGAGGGTGAGAGAGCGAGACGCGAGAAACTCTATCAAACAAGAGGCTATAATGGAGTAAAAAAATCTCTCCATAGCAGTGGTTTTAAATAGAATACGCGCATTCCCGAAAAAAAGAAACGAAAATTGGCGGACAATTTTTTAAGGGTCTATTTAGGACACATCTAGATGTGACATAGTTATGTCACATCTAAGTTGATGTCCACTCTGTTTGTGGTCTATTTTTTGTCCTAGTTTTTTTGTTTCTTGTTACTACATTATATACTTGTGGGAGCTTAGATGTGATATCCTTAAATAACATCTAGATGTGAATTAGACAAACTGATTTTCTAACATACCAAGAAAGAAAACTCGATCAAAAACACGCCCCCGCTTCCAGGTCGCGAGAGTCGTCGCGCACACACACATAGACATAGACATGCATATCCGTGTTTACGTAAAATTCCATTTCCATCTCCATCTCCAATCATATTTGTCCAACTGGCACATTATTTACGTTGTTAATTATATACGCAGCAATATTACCGTACAACATTTCTTGTTTGCGCACGTCCGGACTGCTTCCACGGCCGGTCCTGACCAACCCGAACCCTCTTCATCACCCACGCGTGCTTCCCGCCCGAAACGGTTAGTGCCGCAATCATGCCCGGCCAGAGCGGACGCGACCTCTCACTGGTGCCGGCATTGAAGCGGCGCGCTGGCCGAGAGAGCATCGCCCGCGCCGCTTCCGGGTGCATGCGGCTGCCCCGCGTTCAAAGGTCACAATAGCCGGCTACAACATGCATGTAAAAAGTTCTTGGGAGTCCGTGCTACAGCTAGCTGTCCTCCCCCAACTCGCCAATCTCTTCCAGTAGTGCTAGTAGTACTCCATGGCGCGATCCATTGACAAGCAGGCGGGAAAGTTATCGTATACTCGGTTTGCGGTGAGTGGCATGCCGAGCGACCGTGTGGGGTCGAGCCGTGGAGGAGGGTGAGACACGAACACGACAGACATGATTTAAACGTTGGTTTTTCTCGATGGCGCGATCCAACGAAACAAAATGTTGGTTTCTCTCCGTTTCCATTTTTTCTCCGGAAAAACGGAAACTTTCCACTCCATTTTCATTCCTATTCCAAGGTTGCCCCGTTACAACATTCCATTAAATACAAAGGAAAACTAACACGCATGCTAATGCATCTCAATGATTCACAGATCATAGCCAATATTTACTTCACAACTAAAGAAAAAAGTTGTGAGAGCGTGTACAAAAGAAAAACTACTGATGGGGTCACTATGACTTAAACCCTAAACCATAAACATGATTTAATTCCCTGGCCAGGTAGAACCTGTCGAAGGAAAGATGGCTGGCACCCTCGGATCATACAATGCTTTTGTGCAGTTCCACTAAAATCGACCTGAGTATCCCTGATGGCAAAGATATTGAAGAAGTGTGATTAGAATAATAGTACTGGCACTAGTTCATGAGACATAAACTCATCACAAGTAGAAGCCGGTAGAAGTAGAGAAAGATCGACATGGAGATGGAGCTACGGCAGTGGAGCAAGCCGGCTCCAAAAGGAAGATGGACTACCTGGGACGTCGGGCTGTAGCTAGAAGGCCGGTTGGGACGCGGCATCGGCCCATACCGCGGTGACCCCCGATTGGGACGCACCGACTGTGGGTTTTCTCACTCGCCGATGTCGACCGCGTCTACGCAGAACATTGTTCCCTTCCCCCAGCTGCGGGATCAGGCCCGTTGTTCTATGCTTGTGAAGAGAGCAACCTTAGCAAGCAGGCTTGTAGCTTAGGCTCCTGCTAGTGTATATATAGTGGTTTTCTTTTTTTCCATATCAACCATTTTATATTGCGTACGTGTCATTCAAGAGTGAAATGATGGTTGCTTCTTCCGACTAACTTACTGTGTGATTTGACTGCTCCTTAGTGGCCCCTACACGTACTCCCCCTACGTGTATGCAACAGTCACACGTACACATGGATGCAAAAACACGTGCGACGCCCTAATGCATGCATGTCCGAGCACACGACGGAACACACACGGTCACGCTAAGTGCTCAACCTACACGTGCATGCACACACATACTCAGTCAGGGTGAGCTAGTGACCGTATAAACACCGGAAAATATATATATTGAGCGCAATGAGCATATTATGAAGTCCACTGACCGTATTTTTACAAATATACAGTGACAGACAATGTATTTATCCCATTTGAAATTAATCCATATTAACCGGAGAGGAGGCAGTATGGACTAGCATTACTTGCGCGCGGTGGCTCGCAGGACAAGGAGAAACTTTTGACTAATGCAATCTCTCCCTCGCTCAGGCGGTGGGCGTGCAACAGTTAATTCGGTGTCAGATTGCCAGAAGCATACACTATACTACTAGTGCTACTATTGTTCGACTTCCGGAATAGGCGAACAGCCAAGCGCAAAGTTTACTAGTACTAGTACTACTAATATAGTCTATAAAGGTACGTACTATACTAGTACTAGGAACCGGATGAAGGAGCGTCTGCACTCTTATTATAATTTTAAAATGTGATAAAGCAATCTTCAACACATTTGGTTCTCTTCGTGGGTTCTCGCATGTGATAATGGAAGTTGATTGCATGGAACACTCACCACAATTCTTGCTTGATTCTAGCTCATATCCTGTTACAAATAGTAGCGATCGGTAATATTTCCTCTTTTTTTGTTATTCAGCATGTAAACAGGTCAGCAAACCTTGCGGCGCATCTTCGTGCGAACCGTGCTTGCTGCACTTTGAATGTGGCCGAGAGCTGGCTTGATGAAACACCTCGCTTCCTACTTCTTTTTTTGCGGGGTACCTCGCTTCCTAGTGACCAGTGTCTTGGCTGATCGTCCTAAGAATGCTTATATATGAATCCAACTCTCTCATTTACCCGGAAAAAAGATTAAGCCATATTAACCGAATAGAAGGGATGATGTAGGGTGGAACCCTAGGGGCCGATCTTTCACGTTTGGAGAGGATCCCTACAAAGAACACGAAGAACGCGCGGAGGGGAATGAGGGAAATCATGGGGAAACGAAAGAGAAAACACTCAACCAACATGAATATGATCACACATGTGCTAGATCCAAGAAACACAAAGAGATACACGGTCCAAATCCAACAACAGACGATACAAGTGGCGGTAGCTCATCTCCGAGAGGAGGTCTTGAATCCATGAGGGATCTTCCCGTAAAGGGGTCTTGAATCCATGGTGGATCTTCTCCGAAGAGGCCGCGGTCTCTCAAGAGGAGGAGATCCGTATGGATGAGCAGAGCTCTATCTCAAATGAGCTAATCCTTTGCTAACCCTAACTAGGAGGAGGTGGGGGAGTATATATAGTGCTAGCCCACGAAGGGGTAAGTGAGAGGGGATACATGGGCCCTTGGCCCGTTCTCTGTGCACAGGCAGGTGCCGGATGTACGGGCTGGGGGCCGGATGTCCGGGGCTTCGCGACGAGCCGGATGTCCGGGCTGGGAGGACGAATGTCCGGGCTGGCCTGGGTGCCCTGCGGTTGCTCTCTGGACAGGCGGGGTCTGGATGTCCGGCGGCTCGGGAAGAGCCAGATGTCCGGGCCTCTGGCCGGATGTCCGGGCGGACGGGGTTCAGCTTCTGGACGCGTTCTGTGATGGGCGCCGGATGTCCGGGCTGTGGCCGGATGTCCGGGCTTGCGGGAAGGGCCGGATGTCCGGGCTTGCGGGAAGGGCCGGATGTCCGGGCCGGGGCCGGATGTCCGGGGCCTGTAGTAGCTGGCTCTTCTTCCTTCTCCTCTTCCATGCTTGGCCTTGGACCCTTGATTCTCCATGGTCATCTCGGTTGTACCTGAGTATAGGCATGGTCCATGCATGAGGTAGTAGCCATGTCTCACATGTGGAAAGTGACGGTTTGAACAGGAGTGAATTCACCTTGTGTCCAATGGCGTATGTTTAGGTCTCGTCATATGTCCTCTCGGGGCTTGGAGAGTAGTCGGAGTGTACATGGGGATGAACGTGGGATGCTCCGCATCATCTCCCCCCCCCCTTGGGAAAGATCCGACCTCGGATCGTGATCCTCATCACCATGGAAACGGTTGTCGTGGACGGACTTGTAGTTGGACGAAGTTGAAGACATGGCGCAATCCAAGTGATGAGGACATCAATACCATTGTTACACCCACAGCCCCTACTGTTACATATACTGGACCAATTACTAGAGCTCGCGCACACCAATTAAATTATCATGTACTTTCGTTTCTTGGTAATGATTCTAATGTTCATGAGAATATGATGCTGCCTAAATTGGATACATTTGTTTTGCTTACAAATGAAGGGGCTAGCTTGGAGAAGGATGAACATTGGAGCAAGAACAAGCATGGAGATGATGGCATGCGCAAGGGGAACAAGAACAGAGTTACAAGTGATGATTTCAGGACTTTGAAGCCACCATAATGAGTGCATGAAGCCTTGGACGAAATATACAAGATGCCACTTCATAAATTTCGTCCAGAGGCTATTCTAGGTGCTGCATCACCTTATTATTGGGCCAGGCCCATGTAATTTCGAAATACATAAGTATAGGCTATTTTTAGAGTCCGTATGTGTGGGGAAACAAGAGATAGGGTTAGTTTCAGACCCCTCCACCAAGGGCCACGAAATTCACCCCCTCTTCCTCCATATATACAGCCCTTAGGGCACCATTTAGACTTTGGGTTTCATTTAGATTAAAGTTCGCCATAGCTGCAACTTCGCGTACTTCGTTTGTGTTCAACGACCAGACAAAGACGTCTCAGAACCCCACCTTGATCAATAAAGCTTTCATCTTATATTCGCAATATCCAGATTGCAATCTCAGTTTCTTGCTTGTTCTTCGTTTGCTCGCAGGAAACAGACCCTCGTTGTCAGGTTGATCGTGCTCCGGCGTGGTCAATAACCTCTCGGAGTTGGTATAGCGATTGCTAAGGCGCGACGTCCTCGCACGTTCGTAGTCGGATCGTCAAAGTCAATTTCCACCAAAGCGATATCCATCATCTCATCGAAAGACGAGACACCTTTGCCTCTATCACCAAGTAGTCCAAGGTGTCACTTGAGTGATAGACATGCAAAAAGAGCGAACACAAGAGACACTCGAAAATACAATGGTTAGCGCACACAAAGTATCCATGATGTAAAAATAAGTCCGTTGGGCAAGATTGTGCGTGACAAAGGGCATGAAGCTTATCAAGATGACCTAGAATGATATGCAAAGCATCCATGGGAGCAAATGCAATCATTGTGCACACAAATGTGTTAGGAATATGAGCAATGCAACGACGATGCAAAATGAAGTCATAATGGGATGGTTTATGAAATGCATGAACATGGCAATGGATGCTCAATATGTGGATATTATCATGCAATTGATGGTCGACAATATGATCATTATGTATGAATATGCCATCAAGGAAGATCACAACAAATTTGCTAAGGAAGTGCACAAGCTCAAATATCATGGATGACATGGAAATAGATGCAACAAGGCAATCATAATGTGAGTCAATCCATGCATAGGGTGCAAACTTGTGGTGAGTATGATATGTCCATCGAGCATAACAAGTGTGCGCACAATCAACAAATATGGAGGTGGTGGTACAAAAAGTCAAAGGAGTGTTGATGTACCAAAGCTCGATGTCGTCGCATGAGTGGAGTTCCGAAGATGCATCCAATAAGTCCGAGCGCTCCTCAATGTGAAGGTCCATAGAGCCAATCTCTAATGTCGCTCCTCCATTCGCGAGATGTATCATGTAGACAACAAGAAGGAAACAACAATGAAAGAGTGACCCATCCGATATGCGTAATTGAGGATGGCTCAAAGAGAAGGAGTTCACCTTTATGAGAATGTCGAAAATGTTGGTGTCGCGCATCGTGTATGCCTTCACATGACCAAGTTATCACATAACGGCACCGCCTTGTGAATCTTCCAAAATGAAAGAACATGACAAACACTCGGAAAAACAAATGAGGTTAGCTGAAATGCAAAACCTATCATTCGAGTGGTTAGATACCCAACAAGTGAATGCATCATGCTCATCATAAGAAGGTACAAGGGAGCATTTCATAGTATGGAGGCATATGATGCAAGAACAACCAAATACAATAGGCTCAAGTAAACAAGCATGCATCACAAGTAAGGTGTCAAAGGTCTCCAAGATCAATAAGCATAGTATGGTTGCACTCAATACAAGTGGATATGAAAGAGGCAACTAATGGACACAAGAGACAATGATCAAGATATATCATGTGAGAGGCATGAGCATATATGTCATCAACCCAAGAAAGCAAGTAATAGTGGAACATGGGTGATGCAACATAGCAAGCAATCATCGCGATCAGGTCAAGCAAACTAGTAGTGCGAAGATGCAACATACTAGAGGGAATAATGGCAAGCATGTCATGTGTGCAAATAGTGGGCATGAATAATGCACATGACATATCACAAGCATGAAAGCAAGAAATGAGAAATACATCATCAATGTATTGGCGAGATGCCACATGTAAGTAGCAATGGGGCATCATCACTCTCCCAACACAACAAGCATCATTAGCATGGGGCACATGATAAACATGGCAAAAGCAACAAGAATCTCCACCAAGCATGCAAATACACATAGAAGTATCATAATGGTGAATCATGGGTAGATGCAAGCAAGGGTCACAATTGCATGGCAAAGGCATATGAGCAAAAATAGCATGCAAAGTGAACACGGTAAAATGAGCATAAGGTGACAATTGATATATAGCCCATAGCCGTGTGAGAGACAAGTAAAAGAGATGCGCGTAGTCCTTGCATGAAGGGAACGGTGGTAAGGACAATTCACGTGATCCGAAAGCATCGTTGCTCTCAAGAGCTCGTTTCGTCAACTCATGGGATTGTGAGGTTGACGAGTGTTCATAAGTACCTATACAAAACAAAGGCAAAGGAAAAATTGTGTGTGCGTGATATATGTACACATCATCCATCATGATGTGCACATGCATGTGTCGGTTAGCACAAAATATCCAATGCTCAAATAAATGAGATGCGTGATATAGAAACATGTCATCCATCATGAGAGGCTTGTTGTTATGTATGGCATAATGGAGACTCAAAGGTTGTAATGCATCATGAGAAATATCTAGAGCATTATTATTCATGGAATGCATATGGTGTACACTATCATGGGAATCATGCAAAGTATGAAATGCATCAAGATCTCCTAATATGTATGAGGAAACTATGGGGGTCTCCTCATAAGCATGAGTAGCAACATCACATGGAGAATATTGACAACATCCAAAATAATGCATATTTGGAACAATGTGATCATGGCATGCCATAGTAGAGGAATTGTGCAAATCATGTAAAGGAAGCATGGCAATATCATCACATGAAAAACAAAAGCCAATGACCAACATCTCGTCATCTATGCCATAAGTGCAAATGGGATTGATTTTAATGGGGCATGCATAGTTACTATGTTGAGATTGTAATGATGCAATATGGGAGATCTCACTCATAGCATATGACAAGTTCAAAGGATTGTCAAACATGATGTGACCAAAAGAATTTTCACATGATATCCTATGGAGCATAGCATCACAACTAGGCAACTCAACATGCTCATCATCATATTCATCATAAATAGGTATGTCAAGGCATGAAGAAGTCTCACTAGCATGAAGCATGGGAATAGGTGGGTCAACATCATGGTAGCAATCTATGTCAAGGGAGTCCACTAGTGGGACAAGAGAAGCACCATCACCTATGTTTCCTTTGGAGCATCGCTCATGTGTTGTAGGTGAGGTGTCGAAGATCCACCCGTTGTCATCTTCATCTTGATGGAACCATGTGGGGGGTGTATCATCGTCCATCATGGCCATCGGTTTTCCCATTATAGGGATGGACTCGTCGAGGGTAGGCATGTCGTCATGTAGGAGACCTAGCACCAAAGAAGAAAACACACTAGGAGTAGAAGTTAAGTCGTTAGAAATCATAGTGGCCTCACGTGCCATGTCAACTACCTCACTCTCTAAGTGTTGTGGCTCACTCACTCCCTCAAAAATGCTCTCACTCATATGGTTGGTGGAGTCACTCAAATGGCGCTCAACCTCACATAGGATGTGTGGCATGCTCTCATATGTGGGGCTAGTGGTGGTCACACTCATCCTCTCATAGGAAATGCTCGCAATGTCACATATGGTGGAGTCACTCATCTCACTGATGTGGTAGTGGCTCTCCTCACATGGCACTTGGGGCATCTTGACATATGTGGGTGCCGGAGAGATGTATGTGCAAATGTCTCCATGCTCAACTCCTATCGCCGTGGTCGAAGGGGATGGCCCTTGGTCGACCTTCTTGTCACCGTCTTGGTGTGGGAGGCCCATATGATGTGGCACCTCATAGCTCGTCTCCATGACCTAAGGGAATTTCCCATGCTCGGCCATCTTCCTTGAGGGGCTTCCGAAGATGGAAGTGTCGCCCTCGCTCGTATGTAGTCGCCTTGGACTTGATGAAGTCGATGTAGGCGTACTCGTGGGAAGTAGGCGAAGATGTCGTACGTCCAAAGGCGAAGATACCTTGATAGCACTTGGCGAAGATGCCAAAGTGGTTGTTGTAGTCGTAGCACCGTCTTGGTGGTGGTCGTCTCGCGGTCTTCTTTTATGCTCATGAAGCGTTGACTTGGCATGAAGTAGGTCTTGTTGGGACTTGTGCATTTGTGCTTGTGGAGCATCTTCATGATGATGATGTCGTTGTCATGCTTGAGCTCGTAGTAGATGTCGTTCGTCGTTGTCGTGCACATATTGCTTGGAGGTGACTTGCCCTTCATGACGATGGTGATCACGATTGTGACGGTGGTCATCACGAAGATGTGGACGTGGACGAATTGCGCTTGCATCGTGTTCGCGCTCCGAAGACTTGTGGCTTGAATGTCGCCGCCTTGAAGATGACGAAGGGGAATAAGACTTGATCAAGGCTCTAATCTCCTCCATCCTTGCATCTTGCTCCTCTTTATGTGCGGAAAGCTTCTTGTCAATGTAGTCCCTTTTCCTTGCTTCGGAGTGACGAATGTCGATGGAGATGTTCTCGACGTGCTCTCGCAATCTTGATTGTGCGCCTTGCATTCGTCGTTGTAGATCGAAGATGGACGCTTTGGAGATGTAGTTGTTCACGTTGTCGTTGTTGTCGTAGACCGGAGAGGAAATGCCTTGCCTATCCATCACAAGACTTGAGCAAATATGAGTGGGAGAAAGAGAAGAACTAGACCAAATGTACCTTGACCAATGTTGAAGATGGATCAATGATCACTCAAATGTGTAACAAGGAAATAGCACAATTGGTACCAATTCTTGTCGGTTCTCACACCTACACAAGTAAGGCTTTGGGTGGAGCTCGGTGAGGATAGTGGCACAAAAAATTGATGCAAAATGTTAGCAAGAGTCAATAATGTTGAAAGAGATTCACAAATTTGCAAGTGAAACAAATGGACCAATAGCAATATGGATGGCACACGGAAACGCACACACGGAAAGATAAATGGGGTCGTGCAACCAAGGAATGAGCATAAAATGTGGAATCCACGGAAAACGCTCATGTTGCACAACTCAAGAGAGACGCTAGCACGATTGCTCTATAGGCGGATACGATACTTGTGCACAACCTATGATATGCAAAATGGATAAACTTCTATCCCAAGTATGCTATGTATGTATGGTTCCCGGTGATCCTCTAAAGATGATCCAAGATAGTCGGATATGACAATCTTATGTGCAATGAGGTATGATGCTATGGCACTTGCTTACAAGCTCTTTGCTCTTTCTCTTTTGCTTAAAAGCTTTATTTCTTTTTTTTTGTATGGCCACTTTTGCACAATGCACAAACCAAGATAGCAATTGTGTATATGCGGGAACAAACTTGTCACACAATATATGATAGTAATGTATGCACCACGATTGATAGAGGCAAAGGTGTCCCGTCTTTCGATGAGATGATGGAAATCGCTTTGGTGGAAGTCGACTTTGACGATCCGACTACGAACGTGCGAGGACGTCGCGCCTTAGCAATCGCTAAACCAACTCCGAGAGGTTATTGACCACGCCGGAGCACGATCAACCTGACCACGAGGGTCTGTTTCCTGCGAGCAAACGAAGAACAAGCAAGAAACTAGGATTGCAATCTGGATATTGCGAATATAAGATGAAAGCTTTATTGATCAAGGTGGGGTTCTGTGACGCCTTTGTCTGGTCGTTGAACACAAACGAAGTACACGAAGTTGCAGCTATGGCGAACTTTTAATCTAAACAAAACCCAAAGTCTAAACGGTGCCCTAAGGGCTGTATATATGGAGGAAGAGAGGGGGAATTTCGTGGCCCTTGGTGGAGGGGTCCGAAATCAACCCTATCTCTTGTTTCCCCACACATACGGACTCTAAAAATAGCCTATACTTATGTATTTCGAAATTACATGGGCCTGGCCCAATAAAAAGGTGACGCAGCACCTATAATAGCCTCTGGACGAAATTTATGAAGTGGCATCTTGTATATTTCGTCCAAGGCTTCATGCACTCTTATGGTGGCTTCAAAGTCCTGAAATCATCACTTGTAACTCCGTTCTGGTTCCCCTTGCGCATGGCATCATCTCCATGCTTGCTCTTGCTCCAGTGTCCATCCTTCTCCAAGCTAGGCCCTTCATTTGTAAGCAAAACAAATGTATCCAATTTAGGCAGCATCATATTCTCATGAACATTAGAATCATTACCAAGAAACGAAAGTACCTGATAATTTAATTGGCGTGCGCGAGCTCTAGTAATTGGTCCAGTATATGTAGCAGTAGGGGCTGTGGGTGTAACAATGGTATTGATGTCCTCATCATCCTCCCCTTCTTGAAATGAAGTCGTCCTCGACGGAAGCTCATTTTCCTCACCCAAATAAGGCTTCAAATCTGCAATGTTAAAAGTGGGACTAACCCCAAAATCTGCAGGCAGCTCAAGTTTATATGCATTATCATTTATTTTCTCTAACACCTTAAAGGGACCATCAGCACGTGGCATTAGCTTTGATTTGCGCAAATTAGGAAATCTATCTTTACGCAAATGTAACCAAACAAGATCTCCAGGTGCAAACACAACATGTTTTCTACCCTTATCTCCAGCAAGTTTATATTTAGCATTCATACGCTCAATGTTTTCCTTAGTTAACTCATGCATTTTTAAAATCAATTCAGAACGTTCTTTAGCATCAAAATTAACCTTCTCCGAAGATGGAAGAGGCAACAAATCAATAGGTGCACGAGGTAGTAAACCATACACAATTTCAAAAGGGCACATCTTAGTAGTAGAATGCAATGAACGATTATAAGCAAATTCAAAATGAGGCAAGCATTCTTCCCACATTTTCTTATTATTCTTCAAAACAGCCCTAAGCATAGTAGACAATGTTCTATTGACTACTTCAGTTTGTCCATCAGTTTGGGGGTGACAAGTAGTACTAAATAGCAGTTTAGTCCCCAACTTAGCCCATAAACATCTCCAAAAGTGGCTAAGAAATTTAGTATCACGATCTGAAACTATAGTATTTGGCACACCATGCAAGCGAATAATTTCACGAAAGAACAAATCAGCAACATTAACAGCATCATCGCTTTTATGACATGGTATAAAGTGTGCCATTTTCGAGAATCTATCCACGACAACAAATATGCTATCCCTCCCCTTCTTTGTTCGAGGTAAACCTAAAACAAAGTCCATAGATATATCCTCCCAAGGAACACTAGGTACAGGCAAAGGCATATATAAACCATGAGGATTGAGTCGTGACTTAGCTTTTTGACATGTAGTGCAGCGAGCAACAAAACGCTCAACATCCCGTCTCATCTTTGGCCAAAAGAAATGTGTAGCAAGTACGTCCTCCGTCTTCTTCACGCCAAAGTGTCCCATTAATCCTCCCCCATGCGCCTCCTGCAACAGCAAAAGACGAACGGAGCTAGCTGGAATGCATAGCTTGTTAGCACGAAACACAAATCCATCGTTAACGACAAACTTGTTCCACATTCTTCCTTCTTTACAATTTTGCATTACATCTTTAAAATCAGCATCATGCACATATTGATCTTTGATGGTCTCCAAACCAAATATTTTGAAGTCAAGTTGTGAAAGCATAGTATAGCGACGAGACAATGCATCAGCAATAGCATTTTCTTTTCCCTTCTTGTGTTTAATGACATAAGGGAAAGTCTCAATGAATTCAACCCATTTAGCATGTCTACGATTCAGTTTAGCTTGACTTTTAATATGTTTCAAAGATTCATGATCAGAATGTATAACAAATTCTTTGGGCCATAAATAATGTTGCCATGTTTCTAAAGTCCGAACAAGAGCATATAATTCTTTATCATAAGTAGAATAATTCAGACTAGGCCCACTCAATTTTTCAGAAAAGTATGCAACAGGTTTGCCATCTTGTAATAACACACCTCCTAATCCAATTCCACTAGCATCACATTCAAGCTCAAAAGTCTTATTAAAATCAGGAAGTTGGAGTAAAGGAGCATGTGTCAACTTATCTTTCAATACCGAGAAGGCTTCTTCCTGTGCGGTACCCCACAGAAAAGGCACATCTTTCTTTGTAAGCTCATTGAGAGGTGCAGCAATGGTGCTGAAATCTCTCACAAAACGCCTATAGAATCCAGCGAGGCCAAGGAAACTCCTCACTTGTGTGACCGTTTTGGGCTGTGGCCAACTCTCAATAGCTTCAATCTTGGCTTTATCAACTTCAATTCCCTGTGGAGTAACAACATAGCCAAGAAAAGATACTCGGTCGGTGCAAAAGGTGCACTTTCCAAGGTAACGAAACAAACATGCATCACGTAGAGCAATAAAAACAGCACGTAAATGTTCCAAATGTTCCTCCAAAGATTTGCTATAAATCAATATGTCATCAAAGTAAACTACCACAAATCGTCTAATGAAAGCACGTAAAACTTCGTTCATTAACCTCATGAAAGTACTAGGTGCATTAGTTAACCCAGAAGGCATGACTAACCACTCATATAATCCAAACTTAGTTTTAAATGCTGTTTTCCATTCATCTCCCAATTTCATACGAATTTGATGGTATCCACTACGCAAATCAACTTTGGAGAATATTGTAGAGCCACTCAATTCATCAAGCATATCATCTAGCCTAGGAATAGGATGACGATAACGAATAGTAATATTATTAATGCCTCTACAATCAACGCACATACGCGACGTACCATCCTTTTTCGGCACTAAAATGATAGGAACAGCACAAGGACTAAGGGATTCGCGTATATAACCTTTGTCGAGCAGTTCTTGTACTTAACGCATAATCTCCTTTGTCTCCTCTGGATTGGTACGGTATGGTGCATGGTTGGGTAATGATGCACCGGGAATTAAGTCAATTTGATGCTCAATCCCGCGAATAGGTGGTAATCCCGGTGGCACGTCTTGTGGAAAGACGTCAGCGAACTCCTGCAAAATGTTAGTGACAGCAGGAGGCAAAGAGGAAGGCACGTCCTCGAATGAAAATAATGCCTCTTTGCACACAAAAGCATAGCAAACAGATTTGCTAAAATCTAGATCATCAATATCAGATTTGGTGGCAAGTAAACATGCACTTTTCAATTTAATTTTAGAAGCAACACTAGATTGTTTATTATTATTAGACTGCATTTGTTGCTCAAATTCTTTTGCCACAATCTGATTTTCACTCTTAGTTTTCTCCTGTTTTGCTTTATTAGCTCTATTAAGATCATCTTTCAAAATGGAATCAGGAGTCATAGGAAGCAAAGTAATATTTTTATCCTTATGAACAAGAGTATACTGATTGTTTCTACCATGGTGAATAGAATTTTTATCAAATTGCCATGGTCTACCAAGTAATAAGGAACATGCTTGCATAGGTACCACATCACAATCAACATAATCAGCATATATAGAGATACTAAAATGCACACGAACAGTACGTGTTACCTTAACCTTGCCGCTGTTGTTGAACCATTGGATGTAGTAAGGATGTGGATGTGGTCTTGTGGTGAGAGATAGCTTCTCCACCATCTCCATGCTAGCCAAGTTGTTGCAACTCCCTCCATCTATGATCACGCGAACAGAACGTTCCTTCACAACTCCCTTTGTATGGAACAAATTATGCCTCTGATTTTGCTCAGCTTGTGTAACCTGCACACTCAAAACACGTTGAGCAACTAAACATTCATACCTGTCAGCATCTTCAGGAGCCATGTATTGCGTCTCATGATCAGAATCTTCTCCACCGTGTTCGTCACGTGTAATAAGAGCCAAAGTCTCCTCATCATAGTCACTAGCGGACTCATACCCACCATCCTCAGTAACAATCATCACACGCTTAGAGGGGCATTCTCTCGCATAATGACCTCCACCCTTGCAACGTCGACAAATAATATCATGTGTTTGCCCTGTTGATGCCATGGATGAAGAAGAGCTCTTTGCAGGCCCAGAAGGTGTGCTCTTGGCAGATAGTGGTGATTGTGCCTGCTTTATTGTATCACGGTTGGAGGTGGCAGCCGACGGAGGCGCCGGTGTAGCAGAACGTGTGGAAGTAGATGATGCACGTGGTGTCCATGATGAAGGTCGACCTGCAGAAAAGTTAGTCCGCGCCAATGCCTGTCGATCCTGCACTTCACGTTCAGCTTTACAAGCAAGATGGAATAAACGAGTGATATTAGTATACTCCTTATAATCTAGAATGGTCTGAATCTCTCTATTTAATCCACCCAGAAAACGTGCAAGCATAGCTTCATTCTCCTCAACAATACCACATCTAATCATGCCAGTTTGTAATTCCTGATAATATTCTTCTACAGAATTTTTTCCTTGTCTTAAGCGCTGTAATTTTTGAAGCAATTCACATTGATAATATGGTGGAACCCAACGAGTACGCATAGCAGTTTTCAAAGCAGCCCAAGTAGCGGGAATAGGATATAATCTACAATGTTCAGACCACCATACACATGCAAAACTAGTGAAAGCACAAACAGCAGCAGCAACCCGTCTCTCCTCGGGATATTGTAAACATGTAAAACGTTGTTCAGTTTCTAACTCCCAAGTAAGATATATATCAGGAACATATCTACCCTCAAATGGTGGAATATTCAATTTCAGTTTAGGAATATGGACATCATCTCGTACCTGAGGTGGTGGTGCAGGCGTACCATTACGAATATATACCTGAGGTCGACCTGGTGGTGGTGGTGCTGGTGGCTGCACGTAGTGCTGATTTTGATCAACCTCATCCTCATAATCGCCCACATACTCATCATCCTCCTGGGTACCAGCAGCAGCAGTAGCAGGGGCCAAAGAAGCATCAACAACATGAACAGCAGCACCAAAAGTTTGGCCATCCTCAATAGGAACACGCTTCGCTCGTCCATACTGATTCGAAAGGATGCGTTGTTGTTGTTGTTGTCGTTGGAGAGGTGCGTTAGGTGCAGCGGGTGGTGGTGGTGGAAGACGCGCAAGCAATTCATTAAACTTGTTATCGAGCTTTGTTTCGAACGTCTTCTCCATGCCATCTATCTTCTCCATGGCCTCTTCAAATCTGTTTAGCACATCTTGCACCTGTCCACTCATCATTTGCTGAAATTTATCATGCAAATCCTTATTCGTCATGTTCTCCCAGTCAGTCTCGTCGGCTTGTGATCCTGGCATGGTTAGCAGCAATAGAAACACACAAGAATATGATCCTACAGACTACTAACAAGAGGTGGTGGTGGGTGTCACAAATCCGTCAAGCAAATCTCAAATTCTTACCAGTTCTTACCCAGCAGCAGGCGGTGATCGGCAACCGTTGTAGTCAAAAACTCTCAAAGCTTGGATAGAGCGATTACCAGGGAGAGTCAAACGCACGACGTAGATGTATGTGGAGCTGGGAAGGCTTATAATATGGTAGCAAAAAGGGTCAGCAATAATCAATTCAGAGATGCAAAGTTGAATAAACGCTCAACGACGGTACTGTGCTGGTCCTAGGCTAGACTGTGCTAGAGACGCGAGCCTAGAACACCAACAAAATCACGGCGCGGCACGTAAACAAGGGGAAAGCACACTCTGGAACTCTCTTTTTTTTCGCTCTTTTTTTTTCGCTCCTTTTTTTTTGCGCTCCTCTTTTTTTTTGCGCTCCTTTTTTTTGCGCTCCTCTTTTTTTTTGCGAAAAATCACTATAATGGCGAGTGTCTCAAAACTCTTCCCTCGTCAAACTGATAGGATGGGCACGAAAAATTTTTTTTCACTTTTTTTTTCGGAAATTAGGGCAGCGACGACGAAAAAGTGCGACAAAAAATCACTATGATGGCACGTGGCTCAAAAGACTCAGAAAAGCCTAAAAATAGGATAGGGAAAAAAATTTTGCCCGTGAAAATTTTGGCCTAAAAACTGCGCGGGGGTCCCTCGTGAAATTTTTTTTTTCCGAGACCTACGCAGGCAAGGAATCACGAATCGGAATTTAGATTGATCTCAAGAACAAACCTAATATGAGAAGAACTCGGATTGGTGGTGGATATATGGTTGTGGTATATGGCAGCGGTGGTGGTATATGGTAGCGGTGGTGGTATATGGATACAGATTGGTGGTGGTATATGGATACGGATTGGTAGTGGTATATGGATATGGATTCAGAGTGGTGGCGGATAAGCAAAAGTGGTAGATGGGCGATGATGATGGTGCGGCGGCGGCGTGACAACTTATGACCAGAACTCGAAACTCTAAAAGACTAGACTCTAAGACCAGCAACTTGACACGACGATGCAACCGCAAATTCAACAAAGCAAAAACCCTAAAAAGATTATGCAAAGGCTCAGATTGGTTCGGATATGAGGAACTAACCCTAATTTTTTTTGTGGCTTTTTCGTGGACTGTAGGTATGAAGAACAGACTCGATCTAATCTACGAAAAACTGTAAAATCTCACCGAGCAACCTGGAAATCTGATACCACTTGATAGAGGCAAAGGTGTCCCGTCTTTCGATGAGATGATGGATTTCGCTTTGGTGGATGTCGACTTTGACGATCCGACTACGAACGTGCGAGGACGTCGCGCCTTAGCAATCGCTAAACCAACTTCGAGAGGTTATTGACCACGCCGGAGCACGATCAACCTGACCACGAGGGTCTGTTTCCTGCGAGCAAACAAAGAACAAGCAAGAAACTGAGATTGCAATCTGGATATTGCGAATATAAGATGAAAGCTTTATTGATCAAGGTGGGGTTCTGTGACGCCTTTGTCTGGTCGTTGAACACAAACGAAGTACGCGAAGTTGCAACTATGGCGAACTTTTAATCTAAACAAAACCCAAAGTCTAAACGATGCCCTAAGGGCTGTATATATGGAGGAAGAGGGGGGGAATTTCGTGACCCTTGGTGGAGGGGTCCGAAATCAACCCTATCTCTTGTTTCCCCACACATACGGACTCTAAAAATAGCCTATACTTATGTATTTCGAAATTACATGGGCCTGGCCCAATAAAAAGGTGACGCAGCACCTATAATAGCCTCGGAACGAAATTTATGAAGTGGCATCTTGTATATTTCGTCCAAGGCTTCATGCACCCATTATGGTGGCTTCAAAGTCCTGAAATCATCACTTGTAACTCCGTTCTGGTTCCCCTTGCGCATGGCATCATCTCCATGCTTGTTCTTGCTCCAATGTCCATCCTTCTCCAAGCTAGGCCCTTCGTTTGTAAGCAAAACAAATGTATCCAATTTAGGTAGCATCATATTCTCATGAACATTAGAATCATTACCAAGAAACGAAAGTACCTGATAATTTAATTGGCGTGCGCGAGCTCTAGTAATTGGTCCAGTATATGTAGCAGTAGGGGCTGTGGGTGTAACAATGGTATTGATGTCCTCATCAACGATGATATGATATGTATGCTATGGGAAGTATAGATCACTAATGTGCACAAGTAACTTTGCCGGCAATACTCAAATGGCTAGTCTCGATAGGCAAGTAACGCAAAATGGGCTAGGGGTTAACAATGCAATGGCAAGGGGAATATACAATGGAGGGATACCACGATATCAAGATGATATGAAGGTTACCGTCCTTCGCGATTATGAGTGGCGGTGTTCTTGATGTAGAAACCAAGATGATGGAGACTCGTCCCTAAGTAGCCGAAACACCTTAGGAAACGAAAAAACCGCGAACTCAAAATCTCAAACGTCAAATGTCAAAATGGTGGTAGCGGAGAGCGGTGGTGGTGTGCACTTGGCAATGCGGAGGTGGGATGACGGGCTATACACGTGTCAAAGTTGAAGTTGCCGTCCCTAAGTAGCCTAAACACCTTAGGAGACACAAGCCACAACTCGAAAAAGCTCAAACAACAATTGGGTTAAGTTGGGTTGTTGGAAGTGTATGGTGGGCAAGGTTATGTGGAAGTGGTGGTGGTGGTGGTGGTTGATGAAGAAGCAACCGTCCCTAAGTAACCGAAACACCTTAGGAGACTCGAATCACTACTCAAGCAACCACTAATGCTATATGGATCAAAATGGGTTAGGTTGCGGAAGTCGGTGGTGGTTATGCGGATGTTGTGGTGGAAGCCCTAGGCAAAGATTCCAAAATTCACAAAATTTGATGGAGTCAAATGATGTTGATGGTAATTTTGTGGGATGGGGGATATCAATAGCTTCAAAACGAGCTAAAGAACGTCAAAAACGGACTCCGGGTGAATTAGTTATGGTCAAAATGGTGAAACGGAAAATGCTGAAATCCCAGGGGCCGGACATCCGGGGGTCGGGCCGGATTTCCGGGACCTGATGTCCAGAAACTTGCGCGAAAATGCGCTCCAGGAGCCGGATATCCGGGATAATGGGCGGATGTCCGGGCTGGCCGGATGTCCGGGGGTCGGGCCGGATGTCCGGGCTCCAAATCCGAGGATGAACTCGAGGAACTCGATTTTGGGGCGGAATTTGATGATTTCGGGGGCAAAATTGCGGAGATTTCGTGGATGGAAAGTGGGGAAACTTGGGGAGATACTAGATCCACCTGAAACCAAGCAAATCCATGGATCGAACTCAACAAAACATCATCAAACCAACAAATCACAAAAAAAAAATTGGGGGCTATTTTTGGTGGGGATTTTCGGATTTAGGACGAAATCAACAAAATCAAGCTAGCAAACATGGGGTAGAGGCTCCAAAAACGTGATCAACGTGGCTCATAATACCAAGATGATGTAGGGCAGAATCCTAGGGGCCGATCTTTCACGTTTGGAGAGGATCCCTACGAAGAACACGAAGAACGTGCGGAGGGGAATGAGGGAAATCATGGGGAAACGAAAGAGAAAACACTCAACCAACACGAATATGATCACACATGTGCTAGATCCAAGAAACACAAAGAGATACACGGTCCAAATCCAACAACGGATGATACAAGTGGAGGTAGCTCATCTCCGAGAGGAGGTCTTGAATCCACGAGGGATCTTCCCGTAAGGGGGTCTTGAATCCATGGTGGATCTTCTCCGAAGAGGCCGCGGTCTCTCACGAGGAGGAGATCCGTATGGATGAGCAAAGCTCTATCTCAAATGAGCTAATCCTTTGCTAACCCTAACTAGGATGAGGTGGGGGAGTATATATAGTGCTAGCCCATGAAGGGCTAAGTGAGAGGGGATACATGGGCCCTTGGCCCGTTCTCTGTGCACAGGCAGGTGCCGGATGTCCGGGCTGGGGGCCGGATGTCCGGGGCTTCGCGACGGGCCGGATGTCCGGGCTGGGAGGACGGATGTCCGGGCTGGCCTGGGTGCCCTGCGGTTGCTCTCTGGACAGGCGGGGTCCGGATGTCCGGGCTGGGGGCCGGATGTCCGGCGGTTCGGGAAGAGCCGTATGTCCGAGCCTCTGGCCGGATGTCCGGGCTGACGGGGTTCAGCTTCTGGACGCGTTCTGTGATGGGCGCCGGATGTCCGGGCTGTGGCCGGATGTCCGGGCTTGCGGGAAGGGCCGGATGTCCGAGCTGGGGCCGGATGTCCGCGGCCTGTAGCAGCTGGCTCTTCTTCCTTCTCCTCTTCCATGCTTGGCCTTGGTCCCTTGATTCTCCATGGTCATCTCGGTTGTACCTGAGTATAGGCAAGGTCCATGCATGAGGTAGTAGCCATGTTTGACATGTGGAAGGTGACGGTTCGAAGAGGAGTGAATTCACCTTGTGTCTAATGGCGTATGTTTGAGGTCTCGTCATATGTCCTCTTTGGGCTTGGAGAGTAGTCGGAGTGTACATGGGGATGAACGTGGGATGCTCAGCATCAAGGGAGTATGGACTAGCACTACTTTTTGGTGTGTCCCGTCAACTCGCAGAACGAGGAGAAGCTTGCAGGACAAGGTAAAGCTCGCTTACGCCTTTTGACTAATGCAACCTACCCTCGGTGGACATGCATCAGTCCATTCGATGTCAGATTGTCAGAGGCATACACTCTGGTACCCAACATGCGGAGTACCATCATTGTTCGACTTCACGAAGAGGCGAAGAGCCAAGCGCAGTAGTACGAGTAGTACTACTGCTAGAACCGTATGGTGGAGCGCTTGTACTCTTATTTTTTTATCTCTGATAAAGTACACGTTTATTCCGGAGAAGGGCGGAAAACGGCAGCCCAACATGTAATGAATGATATCGATCAACCAACCATGCTCGAATATATCTTGGCCTCCATGCGAGCCCGTCTGTGTGTTCTCGCTCCTCGTCTCTCTCAAGGAATGGCGGGTTGGCTCTTTGCCGTCAATTGATATCGGTTTGCTCACACTCCTGTCCCACATGTCAGTGATATGCTAAGAGGAGGTGCGTTGACCGACTGGCCATACGCGTACTTGGTTTTGAACCTTCATACTACTACTCCCTCCGTCACAGTTTACAGGGCGCGCTTCATTATGATGCAGTTCTCTCAATGCATTTTCACCACCAGAGAGACTTTAGACGCGTTTGGTTTAATGCTCAATTAATTAGGGCGTGGTAACCGCAATCAAGTCCACAATTTTCTCTCCATGTACTCTGTACTACTATGGAGTGGAGTAAGTGCATGCATGTGTGTACCCGGGGTGGAAGCACTGCATGCATGTGTGTACGCATTATTCCCTCTAGTAATAGACGCCTTGCTATAACTACCAATGCTATTTTTCAGACCGATCGCTAGTCGCCTTGGTCCCACAGATCTTTTTTCTTTTTTCTGAAGTGCTGTATAAACAGTGACGGATGGAGTAGTATGAGCGGATTCAAAGAAGAGCATATTGATGGTTTCTTCTTCAGAGCAACTTACAGTGGGAAAGGTGGGGCTTACGATTTGACTGCTCATTACTCACTATTAATGCAGCGCAATGACCGGGCTGAGTCTCCCGCGCGGTTGTGCACTACCCCCTCGGTTCTTAAATATACTCCGGAGCATATTTGTCTTTCTAGAGATTTCAACGAGTGACTACTCAAATATTTGTCTTTTTAGATATTTCAAATGAACTGGCACATACAGATGTATATACATATTTTAGAGTGTAGATTCTCTCATTTTGCTCCGTATGTAGTCACTTGTTGAAAACTCTAGAAAGACGAATATAATATTTAGGAACGGAGGGAGTACACATACGAAGCAAAAATGAGTGAATCTACACTCTAAAATATGCCCGTTCGAAATTTGTAAAAAGACAAATATTTAGGAACGAAGGAGTATAATTTTGTGCATGGCACATGGACCCGGATGATGAAGAGGCTTCTGGCAATGATATCAAGCTTCCATCATTTGTTTACATAATTGACATACTATACAAATAATTTTCCAGCGAGACATGAAATTGTACAATAGTGTGAGCTTTCAGCTTCTGTTTCGCGTGTCTTGCCATCGATGCTCTTTTGAAAACAATTAAAAACTAACTTCCTTGCTAATGCATGTCAATTATTAGCAGATCAGAGCTAATAATTACATCACAACTGAAGACAGAGTTGTGAGAAGGTGTTAAATTAAAATTGATCCATGCTTTCATTGGCAGCAACGTCCCCCCAGCTCTGTCTAAATCAACAAGGCATGTTGGGAAAAAAGTAGCTGTCTGGAGCATGCAACATTCCGATCATTTTGCGCAGTTCCAGTAAAATAGAGTTGAGCGTCCCCGTTACAAAGATATTAAGTGTGATTACGATAATAGAGGACTGCTGATGAAACAATAAACACATAAATAGAAGCCGTTCACCTTTGCAGTCTCTCTTAAGACTAACTAGTTGGAGAAGATTAGGCTCGGAGTTGGATGAGGAGGATAGAGCAAAACCAATCTCCCTTTGTGCAGTCGCACTGAAATGTAGAGATGTTGCCCATGTGACATTTTAGTACAACTGCACAAAACACTCTTAAGAAAAAAGTGATTTGTGCAGTTCACCAAAAGGTCGCAATAGCAACGAGGTGAAATGGATAGCCCTGTTTGCAAAAAAGAGGTAGAAAGGAAACAATTAATGGCCAATAACAGTTGATGACACATGCGATGAAAAAAAGAAGCATATTCCTTGCCCTAAGGGTAGATAACAACACGGTTGTGTTTGTCTAAAACGGTGTGAGGACGAGAATGCAATATGGAAAGTACGCTGGACGAGCTACGTTTTGGGCAAAGAACCATGGAAGATCCACATGCAGCAACGTGGGAAGACGGGCAGTGGAGCAAGGCCAGAGGGGATACCTGGAGGTCGTCGGGATGTAACTAGGTGAGCGGCGGCGGGCGGAATCTGCGAGCAGGTGGCGTAGGCCCTGCCGCGCCGGAGCTTGGTTAGAGAGAACGGCGTGTACCGCAGATCGGGATGTGCTGCCTTGGCGCCGTCGAACGGAGAAACAATGCACTTCCTCCCTTTCCCCCGGCGGACGGGATGCGGCCGGATCAGTGACCAATGGTGAGAGAGAGAGAGAGGCCACGCACTCCCTTTCCCCAGCGGACGGGATGCGGCCGGATGAGTGACCAACGGTGAGAGAGAGAGGCCACCGCAGCCTTGTGTGAGATACTCTGAAGAGCGACAAACCAGGCACGCAAGGCTCCATTGTATATAGTGAGCGGACTACCTTTTTCTCCATAAAAATCGTTTTATACTCTGTGTACGTGCCATTGAGCGCTATAACTTTATTTAAAAATAACGTGGCAACGCGTCAAGTCGAACTTTGTTTCGTGCAGGCGTGGTACACGACCTCCCTAGGTAAACAACCACTACAGGCGTTCAAATTAGCACGTGGGCTGCCATTTCGTAAAGAAATGAACTCCACCATGTACCCCCGCGTGTGTGGCTGGGCACGAAACGTGAGTACGTGCACGGTGCACCTATTCTCTTCTTGTATACGTACACCACCTACGTGGGGTTGTGATAGAGGCAAAGGTGTCCCGTCTTTCGATGAGATGATGGATTTCGCTTTGGTGGAAGTCGACTTTGACGATCCGACTACGAACGTGCGAGGACGTCGCGCCTTAGCAATCGCTAAACCAACTCCGAGAGGTTATTGACCACGCCGGAGCACGATCAACCTGACCACGAGGGTCTGTTTCCTGCGAGCAAACGAAGAACAAGCAAGAAACTGAGATTGCAATCTGGATATTGCGTATATAAGATGAAAGCTTTATTGATCAAGGTGGGGTTCTGTGACGCCTTTGTCTGGTCGTTGAACACAAACAAAGTACGCGAAGTTGCAGCTATGGCGAACTTTTAATCTAAACAAAACCCAAAGTCTAAACGGCGCCCTAAGGGCTGTATATATGGAGGAAGAGGGGGGGAATTTCGTGGCCCTTGGTGGAGGGGTCCGAAATCAACCCTATCTCTTGTTTCCCCACACATACGGACTCTAAAAATAGCCTATACTTATGTATTTCGAAATTACATGGGCCTGGCCCAATAATAAGGTGACGCAGCACCTATAATAGCCTCTGGACGAAATTTATGAAGTGGCATCTTGTATATTTCGTCCAAGGCTTCATGCACTCTTATGGTGGCTTCAAAGTCCTGAAATCATCACTTGTAACTCCGTTCTGGTTCCCCTTGCGCATGGCATCATCTCCATGCTTGCTCTTGCTCCAATGTCCATCCTTCTCCAAGCTAGGCCCTTCATTTGTAAGGAAAACAAATGTATCCAATTTAGGCAGCATCATATTCTCATGAACATTAGAATCATTACCAAGAAACGTAAGTACCTGATAATTTAATTGGCGTGCGCGAGCTCTAGTAATTGGTCCAGTATATGTAGCAGTAGGGGCTGTGGGTGTAACAATGGTATTGATGTCCTCATCATGATAGAGGCAAAGGTGTCCCGTCTTTCGATGAGATGGTGGATTTCGCTTTGGTGGAAGTCGACTTTGACGATCCGACTACGAACGTGCGAGGACGTCGCGCCTTAGCAATCGCTAAACCAACTCCGAGAGGTTATTGACCACGCCGGAGCACGATCAACCTGACCACGAGGGTCTGTTTCCTGCGAGCAATCGAAGAACAAGCAAGAAACTAAGATTGCAATCTGGATATTGCGAATATAAGATGAAAGCTTTATTGATCAAGGTGGGGTTCTGTGACGCCTTTGTCTGGTCGTTGAACACAAACGAAGTACGCGAAGTTGCAGCTATGGCGAACTTTTAATCTAAACAAAACCCAAAGTCTAAACGGCGCCCTAAGGGCTGTATATATGGAGGAAGAGGGGGGGAATTTCGTGGCCCTTGGTGGAGGGGTCCGAAATCAACCCTATCTCTTGTTTCCCCACACATACGTACTCTAAAAATAGCCTATACTTATGTATTTCGAAATTACATGGGCCTGGCCCAATAATAAGGTGACGCAGCACCTATAATAGCCTCTGGACGAAATTTATGAAGTGGCATCTTGTATATTTCGTCCAAGGCTTCATGCACTCTTATGGTGGCTTCAAAGTCCTGAAATCATCACTTGTAACTCCGTTCTGGTTCCCCTTGCGCATGGGATCGTCTCCATGCTTGCTCTTGCTCCAATGTCCATCCTTCTCCAAGCTAGGCCCTTCATTTGTAAGTAAAACAAATGTATCCAATTTAGGCAGCATCATATTCTCATGAACATTAGAATCATTACCAAGAAACGAAAGTACCTGATAATTTAATTGGCGTGCGCGAGCTCTAGTAATTGGTCCAGTATATGTAGCAGTAGGGGCTGTGGGTGTAACAATGGTATTGATGTCCTCATCATCCTCCCCTTCTTGAAATGAAGTCGTCCTCGACGAAAGCTCATCTTCCTCACCCAAATAAGGCTTCAAATCTGCAATGTTAAAAGTGGGACTAACCCCAAAATCTGCAGGCAGCTCAAGTTTATATGCATTATCATTTACTTTCTCCAACACCTTAAAGGGACCAGCAGCACGTGGCATTAGCTTTGATTTGCGCAAATCAGGAAATCTATCCTTACGCAAATGTAACCAAACAAGATCTCCAGGTGCAAACACAACATGTTTTCTACCCTTATCTCCAGCAAGTTTATATTTAGCATTCATACGCTCAATGTTTTCCTTAGTTAACTCATGCATTTTTAAAATCAATTCAGCACGTTCTTTAGCATCAAAATTAACCTTCTCCGAAGATGGAAGAGGCAACAAATCAATAGGTGCACGAGGTAGGAAACCATACACAACTTCAAAAGGGCACATCTTAGTAGTAGAATGCAATGAACGATTATAAGCAAATTCAATATGAGGCAAGCATTCCTCCCACATTTTCTTATTATTCTTCAAAACAGCCCTAAGCATAGTAGACAATGTTCTATTGACTACTTCAGTTTGTCCATCAGTTTGGGGGTGACAAGTAGTACTAAAAAGCAGTTTAGTCCCCAACTTAGCCCATAAACATCTCCAAAAGTGGCTAAGAAATTTAGTATCACGATCTGAAACAATAGTATTTGGCACACCATGCAAGCGAATAATTTCACGAAAGAACAAATCAGCAACATTAACAGCATCATCGCTTTTATGACATGGTATAAAGTGTGCCATTTTCGAGAATCTATCCACGACAACAAATATGCTATCCCTCCCCTTCTTTGTTCGAGGTAAACCTAAAACAAAGTCCATAGATATATCCTCCCAAGGAACACTAGGTACAGGCAAAGGCATATATAAACCATGAGGATTGAGTCGTGACTTAGCTTTTTGACATGTAGTGCAGCGAGCAACAAAACGCTCAACATCCCGTCTCATCTTTGGCCAAAAGAAATGTGTAGCAAGTACGTCCTCCGTCTTCTTCACGCCAAAGTGTCCCATTAATCCTCCCCCATGCGCCTCCTGCAACAGCAAAAGACGAACGGAGCTAGCTGGAATGCATAGCTTGTTAGCACGAAACACAAATCCATCGTTAACGACAAACTTGTTCCACATTCTTCCTTCTTTACAATTCTGCATTACATCTTTAAAATCAGCATCATGCACATATTGATCTTTGATGGTCTCCAAACCAAATATTTTGAAGTCAAGTTGTGAAAGCATAGTATAGCGACGAGACAATGCATCAGCAATAACATTTTCTTTTCCCTTCTTGTGTTTAATGACATAAGGGAAAGTCTCAATGAATTCAACCCATTTAGCATGTCTACGATTCAGTTTAGCTTGACTTTTAATATGTTTCAAAGATTCATGATCAGAATGTATAACAAATTCTTTGGGCCATAAATAATGTTGCCATGTTTCTAAAGTCCGAACAAGAGCATATAATTCTTTATCATAAGTAGAATAATTCAAACTAGGCCCACTCAATTTTTCAGAAAAGTATGCAACAGGTTTGCCATCTTGTAATAACACACCTCCTAATCCAATTCCACTAGCATCACATTCAAGCTCAAAAGTCTTATTAAAATCAGGAAGTTGGAGTAAAGGAGCATGTGTCAACTTATCTTTCAATACCGAGAAGGCTTCTTCCTGTGCGGTACGCCAAATAAAAGGCACATCTTTCTTTGTAAGCTCATTGAGAGGTGCAGCAATGGTGCTGAAATCTCTCACAAAACGCCTATAGAATCCAGCGAGGCCAAGGAAACTCCTCACTTGTGTGACCGTTTTGGGCTGTGGCCAACTCTCAATAGCTTCAATTTTGGCTTTATCAACTTCAATTCCCTGTGGAGTAACAACATAGCCAAGAAAAGATACTCGGTCGGTGCAAAAGGTGCACTTTCCAAGGTTACCAAACAAACGTGCATCACGTAGAGCAATAAAAACAGCACGTAAATGTTCCAAATGTTCCTCCAAAGATTTGCTATAAATCAATATGTCATCAAAGTAAACTACCACAAATCGTCCAATGAAAGCACGCAAAACTTCGTTCATTAATCTCATGAAAGTACTAGGTGCATTAGTTAACCCAAACGGCATGACTAACCACTCATATAAACCAAACTTAGTTTTAAATGCTGTTTTCCATTCATCACCCAATTTCATACGAATTTGATGGTATCCACTACGCAAATCAACTTTGGAGAATATTGTAGAGCCACTCAATTCATCAAGCATATCATCTAGCCTAGGAATAGGATGACGATAACGAATAGTAATATTATTAATGCCTCTACAATCAACACACATACGTGACGTACCATCCTTTTTAGGCACTAGTATAATAGGAACAGCACAAGGACTAAGAGATTCGCGTATATAACCTTTGTCGAGTAGCTCCTGTACTTGACGCATAATCTCCTTCGTCTCCTCTGGATTGGTACCGTATGGTGCACGGTTGGGTAGCGATGCACCGGGAATTAAGTCAATTTGATGCTCAATCCCTCGAATGGGTGGTAATCCCGGTGGCACGTCTTGTGGAAAGACGTCAGCGAACTCCTGCATAATGTTAGTGACAGCAGGGGGCAAAGAGGAAGGCACATCCTCGAATGAAAATAATGCCTCTTTGCACACAAAAGCATAGCAAACAGATTTGCTGAAATCTAGCTCATCAATATCAGATTTGGTGGCAAATAAACATGCACTTTTCAATTTAATTTCAGAAACAACACTAGATGGTTTATTGTTAGGCTTCATTTGTTGCTCAAATTCTTTTGCCACAATCTGATTTTCACTCTTATTCTTCTCCTGTTTTGCTTTATTAGCTCTATTAATATCATCTTTCAAAATAGAATCAGGAGTCATAGGAAGCAAAGTAATATTTTCACTCTGATACCACTTGATAGAGGCAAAGGTGTCCCGTCTTTCGATGAGATGATGGATTTTGCTTTGGTGGAAGTCAACTTTGACGATCCGACTACGAACGTGCGAGGACGTCGCGCCTTAGCAATCGCTAAACCAACTCCGAGAGGTTATTGACCACGCCGGAGCACGATCAACCTGACCACGAGGGTCTGTTTCCTGCGAGCAAACGAAGAACAAGCAAGAAACTGAGATTGCAATCTGGATATTGCGAATATAAGATGAAAGCTTTATTGATCAAGGTGGGGTTCTGTGACGCCTTTGTCTGGTCGTTGAACACAAACAAAGTACGCGAAGTTGCAGCTATGGCGAACTTTTAATCTAAACAAAACCCAAAGTCTAAACGGCGCCCTAAGGGCTGTATATATGGAGGAAGAGGGGGGGAATTTCGTGGCCCTTGGTGGAGGGGTCCGAAATCAACCCTATCTCTTGTTTCCCCACACATACGGACTCTAAAAATAGCCTATACTTATGTATTTCGAAATTACATGGGCCTGGCCCAATAATAAGGTGACGCAGCACCTATAATAGCCTCTGGACGAAATTTATGAAGTGGCATCTTGTATATTTCGTCCAAGGCTTCATGCACTCTTATGGTGGCTTCAAAGTCCTGAAATCATCACTTGTAACTCCGTTCTGGTTCCCCTTGCGCATGGCATCATCTCCATGCTTGCTCTTGCTCCAATGTCCATCCTTCTCCAAGCTAGGCCCTTCATTTGTAAGGAAAACAAATGTATCCAATTTAGGCAGCATCATATTCTCATGAACATTAGAATCATTACCAAGAAACGAAAGTACCTGATAATTTAATTGGCGTGCGCGAGCTCTAGTAATTGGTCTAGTATATGTAGCAGTAGGGGCTGTGGGTGTAACAATGGTATTGATGTCCTCATCAGGTTGTGTGAGAGAGATACAAACCTAGAGAGATATAGTGTGTGGGTTCTTGAGAGTTTTTTTCAGGGGGTGGGGGGTGGGGGTTCAATCAAAAAATGTAACATATGCAATGTGTGTGAAATAGAGTCCTGGATATAATATATATATAGAGGGGGCAATCCACGAGAAGAGAGTGGAGGTATCACCGGCTTGAGGTGTCCATAGAATCAAAAAGAGGGATGATGTGTGTGTGTGCGCGCGCGATTGATAAAGAGTGCCATCGAATTTGTGTGTGCTCACGTCAAAGATATAGAGTGGCTGGCCTACTGGAACGTGGGAGGGGACATGTGCAGTTTGTCTCTGTGGCATGGATACCAACGTGCAACGCTCGACTATCGGTGTGTGGTGGGGGAAGAGGGAGGCCCAATTAACCATAGAGGTACAATGGCTGGTATATGTGTGGAGGAGGAGAGAGGCCTACCTCATGTATTAAGGAGATCGATCTGCCTCATGTATTAAGGGAGATCGATCGACATCCATGCATATGTGCAGGAGAGGAATAAGGTTGGGAGAGAGACAGAGCTAGAGTGTTGGAGGGGGTGGTAGTGGAGTTGCTTCTAACAAATGGTGGGATAGGCTTGCTAGACAAACGGAGGGCACGCCCGCAATATCAATAAGAGAGGAGATGGCTGCTTGTTGTCTGTGCACGTGCGTGTGAGAGACGGGTCAGGAGGCATGCACGAATGATGAGGGGGGACGATGTGGCTGTGGTAAGCAGACATAACTACATAGGAAGATCAATCGCCCTTTGTTAGAGAAAGGAGAGACATAACTTGTGAGGTACGTCGATCGATGGGGGGAGTAGTTAAAGTCAATCCAGGTATATGTTGGGAGATCGATCGGTATACATGCATGTGTGTGTTAGAAGCAAATGAGGCATGATGAGAAGGATAGAGATAGAGGGATGCATGTAGGAGGTGGTACGAGAGGCATACTATATCGAGCGGGGAGGAGTGTGTGAGTACGAGAACGATGAAAAGAGTGGTGGGAGTGAGGCATGGACGGTGACAAGAGAAGAGGGGAAGCTTGTGTTTGTGCTAGGCACACCTGGCTAGAGAGGCATATCGATCGATGTGTGCCGTAAAGAAGGAGCTGGGGGCCTACACACACCATGGGTGAACGACCTAAAGTGAAAAGACAAATTTGCGCGTTGGAGCTAGAGAATGCCGAGGGAGGGTGAGAGGGATGCGGGCGTGTGCATGCACAAGAGAAAGTTAGTGCTAGCTACAAAGATAAGAGGGTTGTGTGGGTGTAAAAGACGAATAGAGATCATATATACTTCATTATAAAAAGCAAATTCGGATATTTGAAGAATTTATCATAGTGTTTTAAACCGACGCATGTGTGAATATATATAACGGTGATACACATGGTGTGTTTATGAACATGTTATACTACATTTAATATATTTTATCTCTACTCTTATAAAAAACGGAGTTGTTGATGATGGTGTGCTTGCCATCCTGCATTATAGGCCGTCCGATTTATATCTGGCGGATAGCAAGGAAACTATGATGGTTGAAGTTGGCAACAATCACGATTGTAGATTCTTATTGAAATAGAGAAACGAATTCAAATTTAGTTCGAATTGCAGCGGTCGTATAGACATTTGGAATGCACTAAATGTTGGTATGAGTAGGTTACATGCATTATACAACAAGCGAAAAAAATTAATCGGACATAAAATGGATTCATACTCCCTCATTCCATCTATATAGGGCGTAATGAGATTTTTAAGACCGCCTTTGACTATTGACAATATTAATAGTACATGACATGCACAATGTGAAAATTATATAATTGAAAGAACCTTTCATAGACGAAGTTAACGCTGTCCTTTGTGTAAGTTGCATGTCATATATCATTGCTCTAATATTTGGTCAAAGTTAGCATTGAAAAACGCATTAGGCCCTATATAGATGGAAGGAGGGAGTAGCTTTGAATAGCATTTGTATAGTAAAACAGGGCAAGACTCTCTCTTTGTGTGGTGTGAATATTTTTATTTTTTTCGTTTTCTTTTTGGTTGAGGGAAGTGCGAATTGATTTGGTACGTACAAGTACAATATTAGTACTACACGTTAGGCTTGTCCCCAAAATTCAACCCGCGTCTTATTATATCCCAAAAATTCAAATATCGTGCTCCCAAAACTGGCGCCTTCACAACCCGCGCCTTGTTATCCCGAAATTACAACGCGCGCGAAAACTCCCTCCAGCTGCCAAATCCCAACACGCCAAATCCCCCTTCTAACCCTGAGCCGAAAGGGCCGCTAGTTCAAATCGGTGGGGGGGTACTTTTGTAACACACCCTACATTTTGGACAAGCGCGTCCCTAAGTCATGCTTCACCCCCTCCCATCGCCCCCTTTTCACCATTCGAAATCCCAGGCCGCCATAACCTCTCCGCTCCAGCCGTGAAACCCCACCCTCCTCTGTGCACCACGTCATTGCTGCCCAGCCGAAGCCTCTTCCCCGATGATGAGGACATGACTACCTTGGATATGACCAAAAATATTGCATATATGCATATTTGTCAGGTGATTTCTAGTGCAAACTATTCAATAATCTATTTATGTTATCCAGAACAAAAATACTTCACACACTTTTGTGTTTTGTCTAATTGCAGGTGTATGGGACATTTGTACAATCCACATATGAAGATAAGGAAGAAAGAGATGTTTATTTGCTGTCCAAAAAGTTCTCTCACGTCACTTTTGGCCCAAGAGAAGATAGAGTCCAAGTCTCTCACGTTCTGGATTCAGATTCGGACTGCACAGACGTACCTGACTCAAAACGCACACAAGTTTTTCATACGGACTCCGAATTGGGTGATTCTTTTTGATGAGGACATGACTACCTTAGATATGACCAAAAATATTGCATATATGCATATTTGTCAGGTGATTTCTAGTGCAAACTATTCAATAATCTATTTATGTTATCCAGAACAAAAATACTTCACACACTTTTGTGTTTTGTCTAATTGCAGGTGTATGGGACATTTGTACAATCCACATATGAAGATAAGGAAGAAAGAGATGTTTATTTGCTGTCCAAAAAGTTCTCTCACGTCACTTTTGGCCCAAGAGAAGATAGAGTCCAAGTCTCTCACGTTCTGGATTCAGATTCGGACTGCACAGACATACCTGACTCAAAACGCACACAAGTTTTTCATACGGACTCCGAATTGGGTGATTCTTTTTTTGTTGGAAACTAGATTTCGTGCACTTTCCAACCCAATTGGAATCACCTTCAAATTCGTCCGGAGCGTTGAGTTGTGGACGAAACAATCTGATGCTGCAGCAGAATCCGAGTCAAACTACAAGTCCAAAGGTGTTACATCACCTCCACTTGGGCCCATTGGCCTTGTACGACCTAGATTTAGTTTTAGGCTACCTTGGGACGTCCTCCCACCTCCTTGGCCGCCACCCCTTGCTCCTATATAAGTAGATCCATCTAGTAGCTTTTCCTTGGGATTTGTTTAGTTAAAAGTTAGCCATTGCAACTTCGTGTGCTTCGTTTGTGTCCAACGACCAGACCAAGACCACTTATCGGATCCCCACCATTATCAATACTTCATACATATTCGCGATATTGAGATTGCTTTTATCATATTCTTGCTTGTTCTTCGATTGCTTGCAGGAATAGACCTTCGTGGTCAGGTTGATCGTGCTCCGGTGTGGTCAATAACCTCTCGGAGTTGGTTTAGCGATTGCTAAGGCACAACGTCGTTGCACGTTTGTAGTCGGATCGTCAAAGTCGTCTCCACCAAATCGATAGTTATCATCTCATCGAAAGATCGGGACACCCCGCCCATAACCCACAGGTCCCAGGTTGCTCGGTGAGAATTTCCAGTTTTCCTAGATTAGATTTATTTTCTTACCTATTGTCCAAGAAAAAGCCACAAAAAAGAGTTAGATCTATTCATCCTTGGTCCAAGCCAGTCTGAGCCTTTGCAATTTTCTTTTCATTGCTTGCATAGTTGAATTATCGGTTGCATCGTCGTGTCGAGTTGCTGGTCTTAGTGTCTAGTTCGTTTAGAGTTTCGAGTTCTGTTCACATTAGTCACGCCACCGCTGCATCATTATCTCTTCCGCTGTCCACCACCCATCCATCAATTTCCACCACGTGCTACCCACCATTCATTGTCATAATAATAGTTGAGATCGTTCACATCTTCGCTTGATCCAATCTGCGTCTTATCTAGTTTGTTTTGGAAAGAGGAAGAAAAAAAAGAGAGAAAAAAACGAGAAAAAAAAGAGAAAAAAAAAGAGAAAAAAAGTCAGAGAAAAAAGGAGAAAAAAAAATCAAAAAAATCGGCACAAAATTTTTCAGAGGAAAGTTGGAGACAAAGTTGTTGTATATCCTGCTTGGCAGTTGTTTTTCCTCATTATCTTCACTGCCGTTGTGATCTTCACTTATATCTTGCTGTCAAGAGCTACTTAGTATCCTTCATTGATGCTAGTTGTGCTACGCCGTGACCTCATTAGTGTTCTAGGCTCGCGTCTCTAGTCCGGTCTAGCCTAGGACCAGCATAGTACCGTCGTTGAGCGTTTATTCAACATTGCATCTTTGAATTGATTATTGCTAATCTTTTGCTACCATATATAGCCAACCCAGCTCCACATATTTCTACACCGTGTATACGTACGCTCCCCTGGCAATCGCTTTACTCAATATTCGGAGTTACTTGACACCGCTGGTTGCCGATCACCGCCTGCTGCATGGTAAGAACTTGTAAGACATTGATATTTGCTTTACTGTGAGCGTTTTACCACCACATCCTAGTAGTTATAGGAACATTATTTTTGGGTTTTGTTTCTTGTTCTACTAATCATGACAGGATCCAGAGTCAATTCATGGGCTTTGTCGATCGCGGGAGACGTGCCACCACCTTTGCAAATACCACAACCGTCACGAGAGGTGCACAAACATCCAAATGCACATGATCAGGTTAATGTATCTATACCACCATTTAATGGCCGTTTTAAACCTGCTTTATATATTGAATGGGAGTTCGACATAAAAAATATATTTGCTTCCCATAATTTCGATGAACATAAAAAGGTTAAGGTTGCGGTTGGTTCTTTCACTGGTTATGCTTTGGTTTGGTGGAGTGAATATTGTCGGTTACACCCTGATTATATACCTACTACTTGGGATGATTTGAAACTTGCCATGCGACATACTTTCGTCCCTGCTTATTATACTCGTGACATGATTAAGAAGTTGCAACACTTAAAACAAGGTAGTGAAACTGTAACAAAATATTATGATGATTTACAAACTACCTTGTTGCATTCCTCTTTAGAAGAAAGTGAAGATGATTTTATGGATAGATTTTGGGGAGGATTAAACCGTGATATTCAAGAGATACTAATTCATGAAGAGTGTTATCCTATGGACCATTTGTTTCATCTTGCTTGCAAAGCTGAACAGGAAATAAAACAACGTGTTGGCCACGAGGAGAACAAGCGCACGGTGCACATTCCAAGAGTTGATATGATTGTTCCTTCAACTACTAGGCATATTATGACAACCACATCCGTTGTTGTCAGGACTACATCACCTCCACCATGTGACACATCGCCCCCGAGAGTGGCTACATCATCTGAGTTGATCATAAGAGGTAATGACAAAGGTACTGATCTTCCATCTCTACATGAGAATGATGAATGCCTTGTTAATTTGAATGCACCATCTGATGAGCTACCCACTACTTTGATCACACCACCTATTTTAGAGGACTACGTTGATAATTTGACTTTCCCATGTGATCAAACAACTGAAATACCAACAATTTTGAGTGCACCCATTGAATTAACTATTGATGCAAAAGAACCAATGTTTAATCATTTTGATATGACCTCTAATCTTGGTGATGATTCTGTGTTGAATGACTTATTGCATGTTTGCTTATTTAAGCATGTTGTAGCATGTAAATTTGATGCAAGTAAGGTTTATTCACCAATGTTGGGATGGTTTAATGATGAACATTGTCAATCTTTTGAAATGAATAAGAGCTTCACTTATATGTGCAAACTGAGTTGCAATATTTTCATGCCTTCTACTTCTTGTGCTAATTTTTTGGCTTTAGATTTTATGAACTATGCAAGTTACTCATTTATTCATGTGTCATATATGCAAAAATCAAGGGAAGTAAAAATGGATGACATATACATATACAACATGTACACCTTGTCTCTTTTGTTAGCCACATTTCAGATTAAGCAACGCCGAGGACGGCTTTATTTTCAAGAAGGGGAGGATGATGAGGACATGACTACCTTAGATATGACCAAAAATATTGCATATATGCATATTTGTCAGGTGATTTCTAGTGCAAACTATTCAATAATCTATTTATGTTATCCAGAACAAAAATACTTCACACACTTTTGTGTTTTGTCTAATTGCAGGTGTATGGGACATTTGTACAATCCACATATGAAGATAAGGAAGAAAGAGATGTTTATTTGCTGTCCAAAAAGTTCTCTCACGTCACTTTTGGCCCAAGAGAAGATAGAGTCCAAGTCTCTCACGTTCTGGATTCAGATTCGGACTGCACAGACATACCTGACTCAAAACGCACACAAGTTTTTCATACGGACTCCGAATTGGGTGATTCTTTTTTTGTTGGAAACTAGATTTCGTGCACTTTCCAACCCAATTGGAATCACCTTCAAATTCGTCCGGAGCGTTGAGTTGTGGACGAAACAATCTGATGCTGCAGCAGAATCCGAGTCAAACTACAAGTCCAAAGGTGTTACATCACCTCCACTTGGGCCCATTGGCCTTGTACGACCTAGATTTAGTTTTAGGCTACCTTGGGACGTCCTCCCACCTCCTTGGCCGCCACCCCTTGCTCCTATATAAGTAGATCCATCTAGTAGCTTTTCCTTGGGATTTGTTTAGTTAAAAGTTAGCCATTGCAACTTCGTGTGCTTCGTTTGTGTCCAACGACCAGACCAAGACCACTTTTCGGATCCCCACCATTATCAATACTTCATACATATTCGCGATATTGAGATTGCTTTTATCATATTCTTGCTTGTTCTTCGATTGCTTGCAGGAATAGACCTTCGTGGTCAGGTTGATCGTGCTCCGGTGTGGTCAATAACCTCTCGGAGTTGGTTTAGCGATTGCTAAGGCACAACGTCGTTGCACGTTTGTAGTCGGATCGTCAAAGTCGTCTCCACCAAATCGATAGTTATCATCTCATCGAAAGATCGGGACACCCCGCCTCTATCACTTTTTTTTGTTGGAAACTAGATTTCGTGCACTTTCCAACCCAATTGGAATCACCTTCAAATTCGTCCGGAGCGTTGAGTTGTGGACGAAACAATCTGATGCTGCAGCAGAATCCGAGTCAAACTACAAGTCCAAAGGTGTTACATCACCTCCACTTGGGCCCATTGGCCTTGTACGACCTAGATTTAGTTTTAGGCTGCCTTGGGACGTCCTCCCACCTCCTTGGCCGCCACCCCTTGCTCCTATATAAGTAGATCCATCTAGTAGCTTTTCCTGGGGGATTTGTTTAGTTAAAAGTTAGCCATTGCAACTTCGTGTACTTCGTTTGTGTCCAACGACCAGACCAAGACCGCTTACGGATCCCCACCTTTATCAATACTTCATATATACTCGCAATATTCAGATTGCTTTTATCATATTCTTGCTTGTTCTTCGATTGCTTGCAGGAATAGACCTTCATGGTCAGGTTGATTGTGCTCCGGCGTGGTCAATAACCGCCCAGAGTTGGTTAAGCGATTGCTAAGGCGCAACGTCGTGCACGTTTGTAGTCGGATCGTCAAAGTCATCTTCACCAAATCGATAGTTATCATCTCATCGAAAGATCGGGACACCTTTGCCTCTATCAAGTGGTATCAGTTTTCAGGTTGCTCGGTGAGAATTTCCAGTTTTCCTAGATTAGATTTATTTTCTTACCTATTGTCCAAGAAAAAGCCACAAAAAAGAGTTAGATGATGAGGACATCAATACCATTGTTACACCCAAAGCCCCTACTGCTACATATACTGGACCAATTACTAGAGCTCGCGCACGCCAATTAAATTATCAGGTACTTTCGTTTCTTGGTAATGATTCTAATGTTCATGAGAATATGATGCTGCCTAAATTGGATACATTTGTTTTACTTACAAATGAAGGGCCTAGCTTGGAGAAGGATGGACATTGGAGCAAGAGCAAGAATGGAGATGATGCCATGCGCAAGGGGAACCAGAACGGAGTTACAAGTGATGATTTCAGGACTTTGAAGCCACCATAAGAGTGCATGAAGCCTTGGACGAAATATACAAGATGCCACTTCATAAATTTCGTCCAGAGGCTATTATAGGTGCTGCGTCACCTTTTTATTGGGCCAGGCCCATGTAATTTCGAAATACATAAGTATAGGCTATTTTTAGAGTCCGTATGTGTGGGGAAACAAGAGATAGGGTTGATTTCGGACCCCTCCACCAAGGGCCACGAAATTCCCCCTCTCTTCCTCCATATATACAGCCCTTAGGGCACCGTTTAGACTTTGGGTTTTGTTTAGATTAAAAGTTCGCCATAGCTGCAACTTCGCGTACTTCGTTTGTGTTCAACGACCAGACAAAGGCGTCACAGAACCCCACCTTGATCAATAAAGCTTTCATCTTATATTCGCAATATCCAGATTGCAATCTTAGTTTCTTGCTTGTTCTTCGTTTGCTCGCAGGAAACAGACCCTCGTGGTCAGGTTGATCGTGCTCCGGCGTGGTCAATAACCTCTCGGAGTTGGTTTAGCGATTGCTAAGGCGCGACGTCCTCGCACGTTCGTAGTCGGATCGTCAAAGTCGACTTCCACCAAAGCGATTTCCATCATCTCATCGAAAGACGGGACACCTTTGCCTCTATCAAGTGGTATCAGATTTCCAGGTTGCTCGGTGAGATTTTCCAGTTTTTCGTAGTTTAGATCGAGTCTGTTCTTCATACCTATAGTCCACGAAAAAGCCACAAAAAAAAATTAGGGTTAGTTCATCATATCCGAACCAATCTGAGCCTTTGCATAATCTTTTTAGGGTTTTGCTTTGTTGAATTTGCGGTTGCATCGTCGGTCTAGTTGCTGGTCTTAGAGTCTAGTCTTTTAGAGTTTCGAGTTCTGGTCATAAGTTGTCACGCCGCCGCCGCACCATCATCATCGCCCCTGCCATCTACCACCACCACTCCGAATCCGTATCCATATACCACCACCAATCCGTGTCCATATACCACCACCGATCCATATCCATATACTACCACCGCTGCCATATACCACAACCATATATCCACCACCAATCCGAGTTCCTTGCTTATTAGGTTTGTTTTCGGGATCCATCTATTTTCCGATTCGTGTTTCCTTGCCGGAGTAGGTTTCGGAAAAAAAAAAGAGTCTGGAAACCACGCTCCGTTTAGGCCCAAAATTTTTCGAAAACGCATTTTTCGAAAAAAATTCTGGCTATCCTATTTTTAGGTGTTTCTGAGTGTTTTGAGACAGGTGCCATTATAGGAAGTTTTTTTTGACCCGTTTCCAGTTTTTGGGTCCGGGCAGTCGAAAAAACGAAAAAAAAAAAATTGGTCGAAAAAATTTCGTGCCCATCCTGTCAGTTTGACCTAGGAAGAGTTTTGAGACACTCGCCATTATAGTGATTTTTCGCAAAAAAAAAAAAGAGCAGCGCACAAAAAAAAAAGAGAGCCAAAAAAAAAAGAAGAGCGAAAAAAAAAATCCAGAGTGTGCTTTTCCCTTGTTTACGTGCAGCGCCGTGATTTTGTTAGTGTTCTAGGCTCGCGTCTCTAGCACGGTCTAGCCTAGGACCAGCACAGTACCGTCGTTGAGCGTTTATTCAACTTTGCATCTCTGAATTGATTATTGCTGACCCTTTTTGCTACCATATTATAAGCCTTCCCAGCTCCACATACATCTACGTCGTGCGTTTGACTCTCCCTGGTAATCGCTCTATCCAAGCTTTGAGAGTTTTTGACTACAACGGTTGCCGATCACCGCCTGCTGCTGGGTAAGAACTGGTAAGAATTTGAGATTTGCTTGACGGATTTGTGTCACCCACCACCACCTCTTGTTAGTAGTCTGTAGGATCATATTCTTGTGTGTTTCTATTGCTGCTAACCATGCCAGGATCACAAGCCGACGAGACTGACTGGGAGAACATGACGAATAAGGATTTGCATGATAAATTTCAGCAAATGATGAGTGGACAGGTGCAAGATGTGCTAAACAGATTTGAAGAGGCCATGGAGAAGATAGATGGCATGGAGAAGACGTTCGAAACAAAGCTCGATAACAAGTTTAATGAATTGCTCGCGCGTCTTCCACCACCACCACCCGCTGCACCTAACTCACCTCTCCAACGACAACAACAACAACAACAACGCATCCTTTCGAATCAGTATGGACGAGCGAAGCGTGTTCCTATTGAGGATGGCCAAACTTCTGGTGCTGCTGTTCATGTTGTTGATGCTTCTTTGGCCCCTGCTACTGCTGCTGCTGGTACCCAGGAGGATGATGAGTATGTGGGCGATTATGAGGATGAGGTTGATCAAAATCAGCACTACGTGCAGCCACCAGCACCACCACCACCAGGTCGACCTCAGGTATATATTCGTAATGGTAGGCCTGCACCACCACCTCAGGTACGAGATCATGACCATCTCCCTAAACTGAAATTGAATATTCCACCATTTGAGGGTAGATATGTTCCTGATATATATCTTACTTGGGAGTTAGAAACTGAACAACGATTTACATGTTTACAATATCCTGAGGAGAGACGTGTTCCTGCTGCTGTTTGTGCTTTCACTAGCTTTGCATGTGTTTGGTGGTCTGAGCATTGTAGATTATATCCTGTTCCAGCTACTTGGGCAGCTTTGAAAACTGCTATGCGTACTCGTTGGGTTCCACCATATTATCAACGTGAATTACTTCAAAAATTGCAGCGCTTAAGACAAGGAAAAAATTCTGTAGAAGAATATTATCAGGAATTACAAACTGGCTTGATTAGATGTGGTATTGTTGAGGAGAATGAAGCTATGCTTGCACGTTTTCTGGGTGGATTAAATAGAGAGATTCAGACCATTCTAGATTATAAGGAGTATACTAATATCACTCGTTTATTCCATCTTGCTTGTAAAGCTGAACGTGAAGTGCAGGATCGACAGGCATTGGCGCGGACTAACTTTTCTGCAGGTCGACCTTCATCATGGACACCACGTGCATCATCTACTTCCACACGTTCTGCTACACCGGCGCCTCCGTCGGCTGCCACCTCCAACCGTGATACAATAAAGCAGGCACAGTCACCACTATCTGCCAAGAGCACATCTTCTGGGCCTGCAAAGAGCTCTTCTTCATCCATGGCATCAACAGGGCAAACACATGATATTATTTGTCGACGTTGCAAGGGTGGAGGTCATTATGCGAGAGAATGCCCCTCTAAGCGTGTGATGATTGTTACTGAGGATGGTGGGTATGAGTCCGCTAGTGACTATGATGAGGAGACTTTGGCTCTTATTACACGTGACGAACACGGTGGAGAAGATTCTGATCATGAGACGCAATACATGGCTCCTGAAGATGCTGACAGGTATGAATGTTTAGTTGCTCAACGTGTTTTGAGTGTGCAGGTTACACAAGCTGAGCAAAATCAGAGGCATAATTTGTTCCATACAAAGGGAGTTGTGAAGGAACGTTCTGTTCGCGTGATCATAGATGGAGGGAGTTGCAACAACTTGGCTAGCATGGAGATGGTGGAGAAGCTATCTCTCACCACAAGACCACATCCACATCCTTACTACATCCAATGGTTCAACAACAGCGGCAAGGTTAAGGTAACACGTACTGTTCGTGTGCATTTTAGTATCTCTACATATGCTGATTATGTTGATTGTGATGTGGTACCTATGCAAGCATGTTCCTTATTACTTGGTAGACCATGGCAATTTGATAAAAATTCTATTCACCATGGTAGAAACACTCAGTATACTCTTGTTCATAAGGATAAAAATATTACTTTGCTTCCTATGACTCCTGATTCCATTTTGAAAGATGATCTTAATAGAGCTAATAAAGCAAAACAGGAGAAAACTAAGAGTGAAAATCAGATTGTGGCAAAAGAATTTGAGCAACAAATGCAGCCTAATAATAATAAACAATCTAGTGTTGCTTCTGAAATTAAATTGAAAAGTGCATGTTTATTTGCCACCAAATCTGATATTGATGATCTAGATTTTAGCAAATCTGTTTGCTATGCTTTTGTGTGCAAAGAGGCATTATTTTCATTCGAGGACGTGCCTTCCTCTTTGCCTCCTGCTGTCACTAACATTTTGCAGGAGTTCGCTGACGTCTTTCCACAAGACGTGCCACCGGGATTACCACCTATTCGCGGGATTGAGCATCAAATTGACTTAATTCCCGGTGCATCATTACCCAACCGTGCACCATACCGTACCAATCCAGAGGAGACGAAGGAGATTATGCGTCAAGTACAAGAACTGCTCGACAAAGGTTATATACGCGAATCCCTTAGTCCTTGTGCTGTTCCTATCATTTTAGTGCCGAAAAAGGATGGTACGTCGCGTATGTGCGTTGATTGTAGAGGCATTAATAATATTACTATTCGTTATCGTCATCCTATTCCTAGGCTAGATGATATGCTTGATGAATTGAGTGGCTCTACAATATTCTCCAAAGTTGATTTGCGTAGTGGATACCATCAAATTCGTATGAAATTGGGAGATGAATGGAAAACAGCATTTAAAACTAAGTTTGGATTATATGAGTGGTTAGTCATGCCTTTTGGGTTAACTAATGCACCTAGTACTTTCATGAGGTTAATGAACGAAGTTTTACGTGCTTTCATTGGACGATTTGTGGTAGTTTACTTTGATGACATATTGATTTATAGCAAATCTTTGGAGGAACATTTGGAACATTTACGTGCTGTTTTTATTGCTCTACGTGATGCACGTTTGTTTGGTAACCTTGGAAAGTGCACCTTTTGCACCGACCGAGTATCTTTTCTTGGCTATGTTGTTACTCCACAGGGAATTGAAGTTGATAAAGCCAAAATTGAAGCTATTGAGAGTTGGCCACAGCCCAAAACGGTCACACAAGTGAGGAGTTTCCTTGGCCTCGCTGGATTCTATAGGCGTTTTGTGAGAGATTTCAGCACCATTGCTGCACCTCTCAATGAGCTTACAAAGAAAGATGTGCCTTTTTTGTGGGGTACCGCACAGGAAGAAGCCTTCTCGGTATTGAAAGATAAGTTGACACATGCTCCTTTACTCCAACTTCCTGATTTTAATAAGACTTTTGAGCTTGAATGTGATGCTAGTGGAATTGGATTAGGAGGTGTGTTATTACAAGATGGCAAACCTGTTGCATACTTTTCTGAAAAATTGAGTGGGCCTAGTCTGAATTATTCTACTTATGATAAAGAATTATATGCTCTTGTTCGGACTTTAGAAACATGGCAACATTATTTATGGCCCAAAGAATTTGTTATACATTCTGATCATGAATCTTTGAAACATATTAAAAGTCAAGCTAAACTGAATCGTAGACATGCTAAATGGGTTGAATTCATTGAGACTTTCCCTTATGTCATTAAACACAAGAAGGGAAAAGAAAATGTTATTGCTGATGCATTGTCTCATCGCTATACTATGCTTTCACAACTTGACTTCAAAATATTTGGTTTGGAGACCATCAAAGATCAATATGTGCATGATGCTGATTTTAAAGATGTAATGCAGAATTGTAAAGAAGGAAGAATGTGGAACAAGTTTGTCGTTAACGATGGATTTGTGTTTCGTGCTAACAAGCTATGCATTCCAGCTAGCTCCGTTCGTCTTTTGCTGTTGCAGGAGGCGCATGGGGGAGGATTAATGGGACACTTTGGCGTGAAGAAGACGGAGGACGTACTTGCTACACATTTCTTTTGGCCAAAGATGAGACGGGATGTTGAGCGTTTTGTTGCTCGCTGCACTACATGTCAAAAAGCTAAGTCACGACTCAATCCTCATGGTTTATATATGCCTTTGCCTGTACCTAGTGTTCCTTGGGAGGATATATCTATGGACTTTGTTTTAGGTTTACCTCGAACAAAGAAGGGGAGGGATAGCATATTTGTTGTCGTGGATAGATTCTCGAAAATGGCACACTTTATACCATGTCATAAAAGCGATGATGCTGTTAATGTTGCTGATTTGTTCTTTCGTGAAATTATTCGCTTGCATGGTGTGCCAAATACTATTGTTTCAGATCGTGATACTAAATTTCTTAGCCACTTTTGGAGATGTTTATGGGCTAAGTTGGGGACTAAACTGCTATTTAGTACTACTTGTCACCCCCAAACTGATGGACAAACTGAAGTAGTCAATAGAACATTGTCTACTATGCTTAGGGCTGTTTTGAAGAATAATAAGAAAATGTGGGAAGAATGCTTGCCTCATATTGAATTTGCTTATAATCGTTCATTGCATTCTACTACTAAGATGTGCCCTTTTGAAATTGTGTATGGTTTCCTACCTCGTGCACCTATTGATTTGTTGCCTCTTCCATCTTCGGAGAAGGTTAATTTTGATGCTAAAGAACGTTCTGAATTGATTTTAAAAATGCATGAGTTAACTAAGGAAAACATTGAGCGTATGAATGCTAAATATAAACTTGCTGGAGATAAGGGTAGAAAACATGTTGTGTTTGCACCTGGAGATCTTGTTTGGTTACATTTGCGTAAAGATAGATTTCCTAATTTGCGCAAATCAAAGCTAATGCCACGTGCTGATGGTCCCTTTAAGGTGTTAGAGAAAATAAATGATAATGCATATAAACTTCGCTTTGGTGGAAGTCGACTTTGACGATCCGACTACGAACGTGCGAGGACGTCGCGCCTTAGCAATCGCTAAACCAACTCCGAGAGGTTATTGACCACGCCGGAGCACGATCAACCTGACCACGAGGGTCTGTTTCCTGCGAGCAAACGAAGAACAAGCAAGAAACTGAGATTGCAATCTGGATATTGCGAATATAAGATGAAAGCTTTATTGATCAAGGTGGGGTTCTGTGACGCCTTTGTCTGGTCGTTCAACACAAACGAAGTACGCGAAGTTGCAACTATGGCGAACTTTTAATCTAAACAAAACCCAAAGTCTAAACGATGCCCTAAGGGCTGTATATATGGAGGAAGAGGGGGGGAATTTCGTGACCCTTGGTGGAGGGGTCCGAAATCAACCCTATCTCTTGTTTCCCCACACATACAGACTCTAAAAATAGCCTATACTTATGTATTTCGAAATTACATGGGCCTGGCCCAATAAAAAGGTGACGCAGCACCTATTGATGAGGACATCAATACCATTGTTACACCCACAGCCCCTACTGCTACATATACTGGACCAATTACTAGAGCTCGCGCACGCCAATTAAATTATCAAGTACTTTCGTTTCTTGGTAATTATTCTAATGTTCATGAGAATATGATGCTGCCTAAATTGGATACATTTGTTTTGCTTACAAATGAAGGGCCTAGCTTGGAGAAGGATGGACATTGGAGCAAGAGCAAGCATGGAGATGATGCCATGCGCAAGGGGAACCAGAACGGAGTTACAAGTGATGATTTCAGGACTTTCGTCCCTGCGACATACTTTCGTCCCTGCTTATTATACTCGTGACATGATTAAGAAGTTGCAACACTTAAAACAAGGTAGTGAAACTGTAACAAAATATTATGATGATTTACAAACTACCTTGTTGCATTCCTCTTTAGAAGAAAGTGAAGATGATTTTATGGATAGATTTTGGGGAGGATTAAACTGTGATATTCAAGAGATACTAATTCATGAAGAGTGTTATCCTATGGACCATTTGTTTCATCTTGCTTGCAAAGCTGAACAGGAAATAAAACAACGTGTTGGCCACGAGGAGAACAAGCGCACGGTGCACATTCCAAGAGTTGATATGATTGTTCCTTCAACTACTAGGCATACTATGACAACCACATCCGTTGTTGTCAGGACTACATCACCTCCACCATGTGACACATCGCCCCCGAGAGTGGCTACATCATCTGAGTTGATCATAAGAGGTAATGACAAAGGTACTGATCTTCCATCTCTACATGAGAATGATGAATGCCTTGTCAATTTGAATGCACCATCTGATGAGCTACCCACTACTTTGATCACACCACCTATTTTAGAGGACTACGTTGATAATTTGACTTTGCCATGTGATCAAACAACTGAAATACCAACAATTTTGAGTGCACCCATTGAATTAACTATTGATGCAAAAGAACCAATGTTTAATCATTTTGATATGACCTCTAATCTTGGTGATGATTCTGTGTTGAATGACTTGTTGCATGTTTGCTTATTTAAGCATGTTGTAGCATGTAAATTTGATGCAAGTAAGGTTTATTCACCAATGTTGGGATGGTTTAATGATGAACATTGTCAATCTTTTGAAATGAATAAGAGCTTCACTTATATGTGCAAACTGAGTTGCAATATTTTCATGCCTTCTACTTCTTGTGCTAATTTTTTGGCTTTAGATTTTATGAACTATGCAAGTTACTCATCTATTCATGTGTCATATATGCAAAAATCAAGGGAAGTAAAAATGGATGACATATACATATACAACATGTACACCTTGTCTCTTTTGTTAGCCACATTTCAGATTAAGCAACGCCGAGGACGGCTTTATTTTCAAGAAGGGGAGGATGATGAGGACATGACTACCTTGGATATGACCAAAAATATTGCATATATGCATATTTGTCAGGTGATTTCTAGTGCAAACTATTCAATAATCTATTTATGTTATCCAGAACAAAAATACTTCACACACTTTTGTGTTTTGTCTAATTGCAGGTGTATGGGACATTTGTACAATCCACATATGAAGATAAGGAAGAAAGAGATGTTTATTTGCTGTCCAAAAAGTTCTCTCACGTCACTTTTGGCCCAAGAGAAGATAGAGTCCAAGTCTCTCACGTTCTGGATTCAGATTCGGACTGCACAGACGTACCTGACTCAAAACGCACACAAGTTTTTCATACGGACTCCGAATTGGGTGATTCTTTTTTTTGTTGGAAACTAGATTTCGTGCACTTTCCAACCCAATTGGAATCACCTTCAAATTCGTCCGGAGCGTTGAGTTGTGGACGAAACAATCTGATGCTGCAGCAGAATCCGAGTCAAACTACAAGTCCAAAGGTGTTACATCACCTCCACTTGGGCCCATTGGCCTTGTACGACCTAGATTTAGTTTTAGGCTGCCTTGGGACGTCCTCCCACCTCCTTGGCCGCCACCCCTTGCTCCTATATAAGTAGATCCATCTAGTAGCTTTTCCTGGGGGATTTGTTTAGTTAAAAGTTAGCCATTGCAACTTCGTGTACTTCGTTTGTGTCCAACGACCAGACCAAGACCGCTTACGGATCCCCACCTTTATCAATACTTCATATATACTCGCAATATTCAGATTGCTTTTATCATATTCTTGCTTGTTCTTCGATTGCTTGCAGGAATAGACCTTCATGGTCAGGTTGATTGTGCTCCGGCATGGTCAATAACCGCCCAGAGTTGGTTTAGCGATTGCTAAGGCGCAACGTCGTGCACGTTTGTAGTCGGATCGTCAAAGTCATCTTCACCAAATTGATAGTTATCATCTCATCGAAAGATCGGGACACCTTTGCCTCTATCACCCGACGACGTCGTCCACCGCAACAGCTCGATGTCCCTCGTCCACCTCCCCGGATGAGGATGCAGCTCGACGCCGTCCATCTCGCCGTCCCGCCGGTTCAGCCGCCCCGTCCTCCACCTCCAAGGAGCTGCTCCGACGATCGCCTCGTCTATCGCGGCTGCTCCATCCCCACAGCGTCGCCTTAACCTGCTCCATGGAACCGCAGCATCCTCACCGACTCCTCGTACGAAGCCGAGGCCTACTCGGCGCCACCAAAGAGGTTGTGCACTCATCGCATCGCACCTTCTCCTTAACTCGACCTCCCGGCACCGACGGTGCTCCATCCCGCACCCCCATGGAGCGGCTACCTTGAAGCCGGCGCCGCGGGCGACTTCTCCATGGCGGCTCTTCCCCAGTGCGAGGCCCCTTTGGCGGCGGCGTCCATACCAGCCGGATCTGCTGCTGCTGCTCCGGCTCTCGCTCGCTCGCTCGCGCTGTGATAGAGGCAAAGGTGTCCCGTCTTTCGATGAGATGATGGATATCGCTTTAGTGGAAGTCGACTTTGACGATCCAACTACGAACGTGCGAGGACGTCGCGCCTTAGCAATCGCTAAACCAACTCCGAGAGGTTATTGACCACGCCGGAGCACGATCAACCTGACCACGAGGGTCTGTTTCCTGCGAGCAAACAAAGAACAAGCAAGAAACTGAGATTGCAATCTAGATATTGTGAATATAAGATGAAAACTTTATTGATCAAGGTGGGGTTCTGTGACGCCTTTGTCTGGTCGTTGAACAGAAACGAAGTACGCGAAGTTGCAGCTATAGCGAACTTTTAATCTAAACAAAACCCAATGTCTAAATGATGCCCTAAGGGCTGTATATATGGAGGAAGAGGGGGGAATTTCGTGGCCCTTGGTGGAGGGGTCCGAAATCAACCCTATATCTTGTTTCCCCACACATACGGACTCTAAAAATAGCCTATACTTATGTATTTCGAAATTACATGGGCCTGCCGAATAATAAGGTGACACAGCACCTAGAATAGCCTCGGGACAAAATTTATGAAGTGGCATCTTGTATATTTCGTCCTAGGCTTCACGCACCCATTATGGTCGCTTCAAAGTCCTAAAATCATCACTTGTAACTCCGTTCTTGTTCCCCTTGCGCATGCCATCATCTCCATGCTTGTTCTTGCTCCAATGTTCATCCTTCTCCAAGCTAGGCCCTTCATTTGTAAGCAAAACAAATGTATCCAAGTTAGGCAGCATCATATTCTCATGAACATTAGAATCATTACCAAGAAACAAAAGTACCTGGTAATTTAGTTGTCCTGCGCGAGCTCTTGTAATTGATCCAGTATGTATAGTAGCAGGGGCTGTGGGTGTAACAATGGTATTGATGTCCTCATCATCCTCACCCAAATAAGGCTTCAAATCTGCAATGTTAAAAGTGGGACTAACCCCAAAATCTGCAGGCAGCTCAAGTTTATATGCATTATCATTTATTTTCTCCAACGCCTTAAAGGGACCATCAGGACGTGGCATTAGCTTTGATTTGCGCAAATCAGGAAATCTATCCTTATGCAAATGTAACCAAACAAGATCTCCAGGTGCAAACACAACATTTTTTCTACCCTTATATCCAGCTAGTTTATATTTAACATTCATACGCTCAATGTTTTCCTTAGTTAACTCATGCATTTTTAAAATCAATTCAGCACGTTGTTTAGCATCGAAATTAACCTTCTCCGAAGATGGAAGCGGCAACAAATCAATAGGTGCACGAGGTAGGAAACCATACACAACTTCAAAAGGGCACATCTTAGTAGTAGAATGTAATGAACGATTATAAGCAAATTCAATATGAGGCAAGCATTCCTCCCACATTTCCTTATTATTCTTCAAAACAGCCCTAAGCATAGTAGACAATGTTCTATTGACTACTTCAGTTTGTCCATCAGTTTGGGGGTGACAAGTAGTACTAAAAAGCAGTTTAGTCCCCAACTTAGCCCATAAACATCTCCAAAAGTGGCTAAGAAATTTAGTATCACGATCTGAAACAATAGTATTTGGTACACCATGCAAGCGAATAATTTCACGAAAGAACAAATCTGCAACATTAACAACATCATCGCTTTTATAACATGGTATAAAGTGTGCCATTTTCGAGAATCTATCCACGACAATAAATATGCTATCCCTCCCCTTCTTTGTTCTAGGTAAACCTAAAACAAAGTCCATAGATATATCCTCCCAAGGAACGCTAGGTACAGGCAAAGACATATATAAACCATGAGGATTGAGTCGTGACTTAGCTTTTTAACATGTAGTGCAGCGAGCAATAAAACGCTCAACGTCCCGTCTCATCTTTGGCCAAAAGAAATGTGTAGCAAGTATGTCCTCCGTCTTCTTCACGCCAAAGTGTCCCATTAGTCCTCCTCCATGCGCCTCCTGCAACAACAAAAGACGAATGGAGCTAGCTGGAATGCATAGCTTGTTAGCACGGAACACAAAGCCATCATTAACGACGAACTTGTTCCATGTTCTTCCTTCTTTACAATATCGCAGTACATCTTTAAAATAAGCATCATGCACATATTGATCTTTGATGGTCTCCAAAGCAAATATTTTGAAGTCAAGTTGTGAAAGCATAGTATAGCGATGAGACAATGCATCAGCAATAACATTTTCTTTACCCTTCTTGTGTTTAATGACATAAGGGTAAGTCTCAACGAATTCAACCCATTTAGCATGTCTACGATTCAGTTTAGCTTGACTTTTAATATGTTTCAAAGATTCATGATCAGAATGTATAAAAAATTCTTTGGGCCATAAATAATGTTGCCATGTTTCTAAAGTCCGAACAAGAGCATATAATTCTTTATCATAAGTAGAATAATTTAGACTAGGCCCACTCAATTTTTCAGAAAAGTATGCAACAGGTTTGCCATCTTGTAATAACACACCTCCTAATCCAATTCCACTAGCATCACATTCAAGCTCAAAAGTCTTATTAAAATCAGGAAGTTGTAGTAAAGGAGCATGTGTCAACTTATCTTTCAATACCGTGAAGGCTTCTTCCTGTGTGGTACCCCAAACAAAAGGCACATCCTTCTTCGTAAGCTCGTTGAGAGGTGCAGCAATGGTGCTGAAATCTCTCACAAAACGCCTATAGAATCCAGCGAGGCCAAGAAAACTCCTCACTTGTGTGACCGTTTTGGGCTGCGGCCAACTCTCAATAGCTTGAATCTTGGCTTTGTCAACTTCAATTCCCTGTGGAGTAACAACATAGAAAAGAAAAGATACTCGGTTGGTGCCAAAGGTGCACTTCCCAAGATTACCAAACAAACGTGCATCACGTAGAGCAATAAAAACAACACGTAAATGTTCCAAATGTTCTTCCAAAGATTTGCTATAAATCAATATGTCATCAAAGTAAACTACCACAAATCGTCCAATGAAAGCACGTAAAACTTCGTTCATTAATCTCATGAAAGTACTAGGTGCATTAGTTAACCCAAAAGGCATGACTGACCACTCATATAATCCAAACTTAGTTTTAAATGTTGTTTTCCATTCATCTCCCAATTTCATACGATATTGATGGTATCCACTACGCAAATCAACTTTTGAGAATATTGTAGAGCCACTCAATTCATCAAGCATATCATCTAGCCTAGGAATAGGATGACGATAACGAATAGTAATATTATTAATGCCTCTACAATCAACACACATACATGATGTACCATCCTTTTTCGGCACTAGAATAATAGGAACAGCACAAGGACTAAGGGATTCGCGTATATAACCTTTGTCGAGCAGCTCCTATAATTGACGCATAATCTCCTTCGTCTCCTCTGGATTTGTACGGTATGGTGCACGGTTGGGTAATGATGCACCAGGAATTAAGTCAATCTGATGCTCAATCCCTCTAAATGGGAGGTAATCCCGGTGGCACGTCTTGTGGAAAGACGTCAGCGAACTCCTGCAAAATGTTAGTGATAACAGGAGGCAAAGAGGAAGGCACGTCCTCGAATGAAAATAATGCCTCTTTGCACACAAAAGCATAGCAAACAGATTTGCTGAAATCTAGCTCATCAATATCAGATTTAGTGGCAAGTAAACATGCACTTTTCAATTTAATTTCAGAAGCAACACTAGATGGTTTACTATTAGGCTTCATTTGTTACTCAAATTCTTTTGCCACAATCTGATTTTCACTCTTATTTTTCTCCTGTTTTGCTTTATTAGCTCTATTAATATCATCTTTCAAAATGGAATCAGGAGTCATAGGAAGCAAAGTAATATTTTTATCCTTATGAACAAGAGTATACTGATTGTTTCTACCATGGTGTACAGAATTTTTATCAAATTGCCATGGTCGACCAAGTAATAAGGAACATGCTTGCATAGGTACCACATCACAATCAACATAATCAGCATATGTAGAGATACTAAAATGCACATGAACAGTACGTGTTACCTTAACCTTGCCGCTGTTGTTGAACCATTGGATGTAGTAAGGATGTGATAGAGGCAAAGGTGTCCCGTCTTTCGATGAGATGATGGATTTCGCTTTGGTGGAAGTCGACTTTGACGATCCGACTACGAACGTGCGAGGACGTCGCGCCTTAGCAATCGCTAAACCAACTCCGAGAGGTTATTGACCACGCCGGAGCACGATCAACCTGACCACGAGGGTCTGTTTCCTGCGAGCAAACGAAGAACAAGCAAGAAACTGAGATTGCAATCTGGATATTGCGAATATAAGATGAAAGCTTTATTGATCAAGGTGGGGTTCTGTGACGCCTTTGTCTGGTCGTTCAACACAAACGAAGTACGCGAAGTTGCAACTATGGCGAACTTTTAATCTAAACAAAACCCAAAGTCTAAACGATGCCCTAAGGGCTGTATATATGGAGGAAGAGGGGGGGAATTTCGTGACCCTTGGTGGAGGGGTCCGAAATCAACCCTATCTCTTGTTTCCCCACACATACAGACTCTAAAAATAGCCTATACTTATGTATTTCGAAATTACATGGGCCTGGCCCAATAAAAAGGTGACGCAGCACCTATTGATGAGGACATCAATACCATTGTTACACCCACAGCCCCTACTGCTACATATACTGGACCAATTACTAGAGCTCGCGCACGCCAATTAAATTATCAGGTACTTTCGTTTCTTGGTAATGATTCTAATGTTCATGAGAATATGATGCTGCCTAAATTGGATACATTTGTTTTGCTTACAAATGAAGGGCCTAGCTTGGAGAAGGATGGACATTGGAGCAAGAGCAAGCATGGAGATGATGCCATGCGCAAGGGGAACCAGAACGGAGTTACAAGTGATGATTTCAGGACTTTGAAGCCACCATAAGAGTGCATGAAGCCTTGGACAAAATATACAAGATGCCACTTCATAAATTTCGTCCAGAGGCTATTATAGGTGCTGCGTCACCTTTTTATTGGGCCAGGCCCATGTAATTTCGAAATACATAAGTATAGGCTATTTTTAGAGTCCGTATGTGTGGGGAAACAAGAGATAGGGTTGATTTCGGACCCCTCCACCAAGGGCCACGAAATTCCCCCTCTCTTCCTCCATATATACAGCCCTTAGGGCACCGTTTAGACTTTGGGTTTTGTTTAGATTAAAAGTTCGCCATAGCTGCAACTTCGCGTACTTCGTTTGTGTTCAACGACCAGACAAAGGCGTCACAGAACCCCACCTTGATCAATAAAGCTTTCATCTTATATTCGCAATATCCAGATTGCAATCTTAGTTTCTTGCTTGTTCTTCGTTTGCTCACAGGAAACAGACCCTCGTGGTCAGGTTGATCGTGCTCCGGCGTGGTCAATAACCTCTCGGAGTTGGTTTAGCGATTGCTAAGGCGCGACGTCCTCGCACGTTCGTAGTCGGATCGTCAAAGTCGACTTCCACCAAAGCGATTTCCATCATCTCATCGAAAGACGGGACACCTTTGCCTCTATCAAGTGGTATCAGATTTCCAGGTTGCTCGGTGAGATTTTCCAGTTTTTCGTAGTTTAGATCGAGTCTGTTCTTCATACCTATAGTCCACGAAAAAGCCACAAAAAAAATTAGGGTTAGTTCATCATATCCGAACCAATCTGAGCCTTTGCATAATCTTTTTAGGGTTTTGCTTTGTTGAATTTGCGGTTGCATCGTCGGTCTAGTTGCTGGTCTTAGAGTCTAGTCTTTTAGAGTTTCGAGTTCTGGTCATAAGTTGTCACGCCGCCGCCGCACCATCATCATCGCCCCTGCCATCTACCACCACCACTCCGAATCCGTATCCATATACCACCACCAATCCGTGTCCATATACCACCACCGATCATTATCCATATACTACCACCGCTACCACCACCGCTGCCATATACCACAACCATATATCCACCACCAATCCGAGTTCCTTGCTTATTAGGTTTGTTTTCGGGATCCATCTAGTTTCCGATTCGTGTTTCCTTGCCGGAGTAGGTTTCGGAAAAAAAAAGAGTCTGGAAACCACGCTCCGTTTAGGCCCAAAATTTTTAGAAAACGCATTTTTCGAAAAATTTTCTGGCTATCCTATTTTTAGGTGTTTCTGAGTGTTTTGAGACAGGTGCCATTATAGGAAGTTTTTTTTGACCCGTTTCCAGTTTTGGGTCCGGGCAGTCGAAAAAATGAAAAAAAAAATTGGTCGAAAAAATTTCATGCCCATCCTGTCAGTTTGACCTAGGAAGAGTTTTGAGACACTCGCCATTATAGTGATTTTTCGCAAAAAAAAAAAGAGCAGCGCAAAAAAAAAGAGCGCAAAAAAAAAGAGCGAAAAAAAAAATCCAGAGTGTGCTTTTCCCTTGTTTACGTGCAGCACCGTGATTTTGTTAGTGTTCTAGGCTCGCGTCTCTAGCACGGTCTAGCCTAGGACCAGCACAGTACCGTCGTTGAGCGTTTATTCAACTTTGCATCTCTGAATTGATTATTGCTGATCCTTTTTGCTACCATATTATAAGTCTTCCCAGCTCCACATACATCTACGTCGTGCGTTTGACTCTCCCTGGTACTCGCTCTATCCAAGCTTTGAGAGTTTTTGACTACAACGGTTGCCGATCACCGCCTGCTGCTGGGTAAGAACTGGTAAGAATTTGAGTTTTGCTTGACGGATTTGTGACACCCACCACCACCACTTGTTCGTAGTCTGTAGGATCATATTCTTGTGTGTTTCTATTGCTGCTAACCATGCCAGGATCACAAGCCGACGTGACTGACTGGGAGAATTTATCGAACAAGGAGCTTCATGATAAGTTTCAGCAAATGATGAGTGGACAGGTGCAAGATGTGCTAAACAGATTTGAAGAGGCCATGGAGAAGATAGATGGCATGGAGAAGACGTTCGAAACAAAGCTCGATAACAAATTTAATGAATTGCTCGCGCGTCTTCCACCACCACCACCCGCTGCACCTAACGCCTTTGCACACAAAAGCATAGCAAACAGATTTGCTATGCTTTTGTGTGTAACAATGGTATTGATGTCCTCATCATCCTCCCTTCTTGAAATGAAGTCGTCCTCGACGGAAGCTCATCTTCCTCACCCAAATAAGGCTTCAAATCTGCAATGTTAAAAGTGGGACTAACCCCAAAATCTGCAGGTAGCTCAAGTTTATATGCATTATCATTTATTTTCTCTAACACCTTAAAGGGACCATCAGCACGTGGCATTAGCTTTGATTTGCGCAAATTAGGAAATCTATCTTTACGCAAATGTAACCAAACAAGATCTCCAGGTGCAAACACAACATGTTTTCTACCCTTATCTCCAGCAAGTTTATATTTAGCATTCATACGCTCAATGTTTTCCTTAGTTAACTCATGCATTTTTAAAATCAATTCAGAACGTTCTTTAGCATCAAAATTAACCTTCTCCGAAGATGGAAGAGGCAACAAATCAATAGGTGCACGAGGTAGGAAACCATACACAATTTCAAAAGGGCACATCTTAGTAGTAGAATGCAATGAACGATTATAAGCAAATTCAATATGAGGCAAGCAGTCTTCCCACATTTTCTTATTATTCTTCAAAACAGCCCTAAGCATAGTAGACAATGTTCTATTGACTACTTCAGTTTGTCCATCAGTTTGGGGGTGACAAGTAGTACTAAATAGCAGTTTAGTCCCCAACTTAGCCCATAAACATCTCCAAAAGTGGCTAAGAAATTTAGTATCACGATCTGAAACAATAGTATTTGGCACACCATGCAAGCGAATAATTTCACGAAAGAACAAATCAGCAACATTAACAGCATCATCGCTTTTATGACATGGTATAAAGTGTGCCATTTTCGAGAATCTATCCACGACAACAAATATGCTATCCCTCCCCTTCTTTGTTCGAGGTAAACCTAAAACAAAGTCCATAGATATATCCTCCCAAGGAACACTAGGTACAGGCAAAGGCATATATAAACCATGAGGATTGAGTCGTGACTTAGCTTTTTGACATGTAGTGCAGCGAGCAACAAAACGCTCAACATCCCGTCTCATCTTTGGCCAAAAGAAATGTGTAGCAAGTACGTCCTCCGTCTTCTTCACGCCAAAGTGTCCCATTAATCCTCCCCCATGCGCCTCCTGCAACAGCAAAAGACGAACGGAGCTAGCTGGAATGCATAGCTTGTTAGCACGAAACACAAATCCATCGTTAACGACAAACTTGTTCCACATTCTTCCTTCTTTACAATTCTGCATTACATCTTTAAAATCAGCATCATGCACATATTGATCTTTGATGGTCTCCAAACCAAATATTTTGAAGTCAAGTTGTGAAAGCATAGTATAGCGACGAGACAATGCATCAGCAATAACATTTTCTTTTCCCTTCTTGTGTTTAATGACATAAGGGAAAGTCTCAATGAATTCAACCCATTTAGCATGTCTACGATTCAGTTTAGCTTGACTTTTAATATGTTTCAAAGATTCATGATCAGAATGTATAACAAATTCTTTGGGCCATAAATAATGTTGCCATGTTTCTAAAGTCCGAACAAGAGCATATAATTCTTTATCATAAGTAGAATAATTCAGACTAGGCCCACTCAATTTTTCAGAAAAGTATGCAACAGGTTTGCCATCTTGTAATAACACACCTCCTAATCCAATTCCACTAGCATCACATTCAAGCTCAAAAGTCTTATTAAAATCAGGAAGTTGGAGTAAAGGAGCATGTGTCAACTTATCTTTCAATACCGAGAAGGCTTGTTCCTGTGCGGTACCCCACAGAAAAGGCACATCTTTCTTTGTAAGCTCATTGAGAGGTGCAGCAATGGTGCTGAAATCTCTCACAAAACGCCTATAGAATCCAGCGAGGCCAAGGAAACTCCTCACTTGTGTGACCGTTTTGGGCTGTGGCCAACTCTCAATAGCTTCAATTTTGGCTTTATCAACTTCAATTCCCTGTGGAGTAACAACATAGCCAAGAAAAGATACTCGGTCGGTGCAAAAGGTGCACTTTCCAAGGTTACCAAACAAACGTGCATCACGTAGAGCAATAAAAACAGCACGTAAATGTTCCAAATGTTCCTCCAAAGATTTGCTATAAATCAATATGTCATCAAAGTAAACTACCACAAATCGTCCAATGAAAGCACACAAAAGCATAGCAAACAGATTTGCTGAAATCTAGCTCATCAATATCAGATTTGGTGGCAAATAAACATGCACTTTTCAATTTAATTTCAGAAGCAACACTAGATGGTTTATTATTAGGCTTCATTTGTTGCTCAAATTCTTTTGCCACAATCTGATTTTCACTCTTATTCTTCTCCTGTTTTGCTTTATTAGCTCTATTAATATCATCTTTCAAAATGGAATCAGGAGTCATAGGAAGCAAAGTAATATTTTTATCCTTATGAACAAGAGTATACTGATTGTTTCTACCATGGTGAATAGAATTTTTATCAAATTGCCATGGTCTACCAAGTAATAAGGAACATGCTTGCATAGGTACCACATCACAATCAATATAATCAGCATTTGTAGAGATACTAAAATGTACACGAACAGTACGTGTTACCTTAACCTTGCCGCTGTTGTTGAACCATTGGATGTAGTAAGGATGTGGATGTGGTCTTGTGGTGAGAGATAGCTTCTCCACCATCTCCATGCTAGCCAAGTTGTTGCAACTCCCTCCATCTATGATCACGCGAACAGAACGTTCCTTCACAACTCCCTTTTGTATGGAACAAATTATGCCTCTGATTTTGCTCAGCTTGTGTAACCTGCACACTCAAAACACGTTGAGCAACTAAACATTCATACCCGTCAGCATCTTCAGGAGCCATGTATTGCGTCTCATGATCAGAATCGTCTCCACCGTGTTCGTCACGTGTAATAAGAGCCAAAGTCTCCTCATCATAGTCACAAGCGGACTCATACCCACCATCCTCAGTAACAATCATCACACGCTTAGATGGGCATTCTCTCGCATAATGACCTCCACCCTTGCAACATCGACAAATAATATCATGTGTTTGCCCTATTGATGCCATGGATGAAGAAGAGCTCTTTGCAGGCCCAGAAGGTGTGCTCTTGGCAGATAGTGGTGATTGTGCCTGCTTTATTGTATCACGGTTGGAGGTGTCAGCCGACGGAGGCGCCGGTGTAGCAGAACGTGTGGAAGTAGATGATGCACGTGGTGTCCATGATGAAGGTCGACCTGCAGAAAAGTTAGTCCACGCCAATGCCTGTCGATCCTGCACTTCACGTTCAGCTTTACAAGCAAGATGGAATAAACGAGTGATATTAGTACACTCCTTATAGTCTAGAATGGTCTGAATCTCTCTATTTAATCCACCCAGAAAACGTGCAAGCATAGCTTCATTCTCCTGAACAATACCACATCTAATCATGCCAGTTTGTAATTCCTGATAATATTCTTCTACAGAATTTTTTCCTTGTCTTAAGCACTGTAATTTTTGAAGCAATTCACGTTGATAATATGGTGGAACCCAACGAGTACGCATAGCAGTTTTCAAAGCAGCCCAAGTAGCGGGAATAGGATATAATCTACAATGTTCAGACCACCATACACATGCAAAACTAGTGAAAGCACAAACAGCAGCAGCAACCCGTCTCTCCTCGGGATATTGTAAACATGTAAAATGTTGTTCAGTTTCTAACTCCCAAGTAAGATATATATCAGGAACATATCTACCCTCAAATGGTGAAATATTCAATTTCAGTTTAGGAATATGGACATCATCTCGTACCTGAGGTGGTGGTGCAGGCCTACCATTACGAATATATACCTGAGGTCGACCTGGTGGTGGTGGTGCTGGTGGCTGCACGTAGTGCTGATTTTGATCAACCTCATCCTCATAATCGCCCGCATACTCATCATCCTCCTGGGTACCAGCAGCAGCAGTAGCAGGGGCCAAAGAAGCATCAACAACATGAACAGCAGCACCAGAAGGTTGGCCATCCTCAATAGGAACACGCTTCGCTCGTCCATACTGATTCGAAAGGATGCGTTGTTGTTGTTGTTGTTGTTGGAGAGGTGCGTTAGGTGCAGCGGGTGGTGGTGGTGGAAGACGCGCGAGCAATTCATTAAACTTGTTATCGAGCTTTGTTTCGAACGTCTTCTCCATGCCATCTATCTTCTCCATGGCCTCTTCAAATCTGTTTAGCACATCTTGCACCTGTCCACTCATCATTTGCTGAAATTTATCATGCAAATCCTTATTCGTCATGTTCTCCCAATCAGTCTCGTCGGCTTGTGATCCTGGCATGGTTAGAAGCAATAGAAACACACAAGAATATGATCCTACAGACTACTAACAAGAGGTGGTGGTGGGTGTCACAAATCCGTCAAGCAAATCTCAAATTCTTACCAGTTCTTACCCAGCAGCAAGCGGTGATCGGCAACCGTTGTAGTCAAAAACTCTCAAAGCTTGGAGAGAGCGATTACCAGGGAGAGTCAAACGCACGACGTAGATGTATGTGGAGCTGGGAAGGCTTATAATATGGTAGCAAAAAGGGTCAGCAATAATCAATTCAGAGATGCAAAGTTGAATAAACGCTCAACGACGGTACTGTGCTGGTCCTAGGCTAGACCGTGCTAGAGACGCGAGCCTAGAACACTAACAAAATCACGGCACTGCACGTAAATAAGGGAAAAGCACACTCTGGAACTCTTTTTTTTCGCTCTTTTTTTTGCGCTCCTTTTTTTTTGCGCTCCTCTTTTTTTTGCGAAAAATCACTATAATGGCGAGTGTCTCAAAACTCTTCCCTCGTCAAACTGATAGGATGGGCACGAAATTTTTTTTTCACTTTTTTTTCGAAAATTAGGGCAGCGACGACGAAAAAGTGCGACCAAAATATCACTATGATGGCACGTGGCTCAAAAGACTCAGAAAAGCCTAAAAATAGGATAGGGAAAAAAAGTTTTGCCCGTGAAAATTTTGGCCTAAAAACTGCCCGGGGGTCTCCAGACTCTTTTTTTTTTCGAGAGCTACGCAGGCAAGGAAACACGAATCGGAATTTAGATTGATCTCAAGAACAAACCTAATATGAGAAGAACTCGGATTGGTGGTGGATATATGGTTGTGGTATATGGCAGCGGTGGTGGTATATGGTAGCGGTGGTGGTATATGGATACAGATTGGTGGTGGTATATGGATACGGATTGGTAGTGGTATATGGATATGGATTCAGAGCGGTGGCGGATAAGCAAAAGTGGTAGATGGGCGATGATGATGGTGCGGCGGCGGCGTGACAACTTATGACCAGAACTCGGAACTCTAAAAGACTAGACTCTAAGACCAGCAACTTGACACGACGATGCAACCGCAAATTCAACAAAGCAAAAACCCTAAAAAGATTATGCAAAGGCTCAGATTGGTTCGGATATGAGGAACTAACCCTAATTTTTTTGTGTGGCTTTTTCGTGGACTGTAGGTATGAAGAACAGACTCGATCTAATCTACAAAAACTGTAAAATCTCACCGAGCAACCTGGAAATCTGATACCACTTGATAGAGGCAAAGGTGTCCTGTCTTTCGATGAGATGATGGATTTCGCATTGGTGGAAGTCGACTTTGACGATCCGACTACGAACGTGCGAGGACGTCGCGCCTTAGCAATCGCTAAACCAACTCCGAGAGGTTATTGACCACGCCGGAGCACGACCAACCTGTGATAGAGGCTAAGGTGTCCCGTCTTTCGATGAGATGATGGATATCGCTTTGGTGGAAGTCGACTTTGACGATCCGACTACGAACGTGCGAGGACGTCGGGCCTTAGCAATCGCTAAACCAACTCTGAGAGGTTATTGACCACGCCGGAGCACGATCAACCTGACCACGAGGGTCTGTTTCCTGCGAGCAAACGAAGAACAAGCAAGAAACTAAGATTGCAATCTGAATATTGCGAATATAAGATGAAAGCTTTATTGATCAAGGTGGGGTTCTGTGACGCCTTTGTCTGGTCGTTGAACACAAACGAAGTACGCGAAGTTGCAGCTATGGCGAACTTTTAATCTAAACAAAACCCAAAGTCTAAACGATGCCCTAAGGGCTGTATATATGGAGGAAGAGGGGGGGAATTTCGTGACCCTTGGTGGAGGGGTCCGAAATCAACCCTATCTCTTGTTTCCCCACACATACGGACTCTAAAAATAGCCTATACTTATGTATTTCGAAATTACATGGGCCTGGCCCAATAAAAAGGTGACGCAGCACCTATAATAGCCTCGGAACGAAATTTATGAAGTGGCATCTTGTATATTTCGTCCAAGGCTTCATGCACCCATTATGGTGGCTTCAAAGTCCTGAAATCATCACTTGTAACTCCGTTCTGGTTCCCCTTGCGCATGGCATCATTTCCATGCTTGTTCTTGCTCCAATGTCCATCCTTCTCCAAGCTAGGCCCTTCGTTTGTAAGCAAAACAAATGTATCCAATTTAGGTAGCATCATATTCTCATGAACATTAGAATCATTACCAAGAAACGAAAGTACCTGATAATTTAATTGGCGTGCGCGAGCTCTAGTAATTGGTCCAGTATATGTAGCAGTAGGGGCTGTGGGTGTAACAATGGTATTGATGTCCTCATCAGGATGTGGATGTGGTCTTGTGGTGAGATATAGCTTCTCCACCATCTCCATGCTAGCCAAGTTGTTGCAGCTCCCTCCATCTATGATGACGCACACAGAACGTTCCTTCACAACTCCCTTTGTATGGAACAAATTGTGCCTCTGATTTTGCTCAGCTTGTGTGACCTACACACTCAAAACACATTGAGCAACTAAACATTCATACCTGTCAGCGTCTTCAGGAGCCATGTATTGCGTCTCATGATCAGAATCATCTCCACCATGTTCTTCACGTGTAATAAGAGCCAAAGTCTCCTCATCATAGTCACTAGCGGACTCATACCCACCATCCTCAGTAGCAATCATCACACGCTGAGATTTGCATTCTCTCGCATAATAACCTCTTCCCTTACAACGACGACAAATAATATCACTTGTGTGCCCTGTTGATGCCATGGAAGAAGAAGAACTCTGTGGAGGCCCGGAAGGTGCGTTCTTAGCAGATAATGGTGGTTGTGCCTGCTTTCTTGTATCACGGCTGGAGGTGGCACCTGATGGAGGTGCTGGTGCAGTTGAAGTAGAAGATGCACGCGGTGTCCATGATGAAGGTCGGCCTGCAGAAAAGTTAGTTCGCGCCAATGCTTGTCGATCCTGCACTTCACGTTCAGCTTTACAAGCAAGATGGAATAAACGTGTGATATTAGTATACTCCTTATACTCTAGAATGGTCTGAATCTCTCTATTTAATCCACCCATAAAACGTGCAAGCATAGCTTCATTCTCCTCAACAATACCACATCTAATCATGCCAGTTTGTAATTCGTGATAATATTGTTCTACAGAATTTTTCCCTTGTCTTAAGCGCTGCAATTTTTGAAGAAATTCACGTTGATAATATGGTGGAACCCGACGAGTACGCATAGCAGTTTTCAAAGCAGCCCAAGTAGTTGGAATAGGATATAATCTACAATGTTCAGACCACCATACGCATGCAAAACTAGTGAAAGCACAAACAGCAGCAGCAACCCGTCTCTCCTCAGGATATTGTAAACATGTAAATCGTTGTTCAATTTCTAACTCCCAAGTAAGATATATATCAGGAACATATCTACCCTCAAATGGTGGAATATTCAATTTCAGTTTAGGAAGGTGGTCATGATCTCGTACCTAAGGGAGAGCCTTGCCATTGTGATTGATAGAGGCGGGGTGTCCCGATCTTTCGATGAGATGATAACTATCGATTTGGTGGAGACGACTTTGACGATCCGACTACAAACGTGCAACGACGTTGTGCCTTAGCAATCGCTAAACCAACTCCGAGAGGTTATTGACCACACCGGAGCACGATCAACCTGACCACGAAGGTCTATTCCTGCAAGCAATCGAAGAACAAGCAAGAATATGATAAAAGCAATCTGAATATCGCGAATATGTATGAAGTATTGATAATGGTGGGGATCCGAAAAGTGGTCTTGGTCTGGTCGTTGGACACAAACGAAGCACACGAAGTTGCAATGGCTAACTTTTAACTAAACAAATCCCAAGGAAAAGCTACTAGATGGATCTACTTATATAGGAGCAAGGGGTGGCGGCCAAGGAGGTGGGAGGACGTCCCAAGGCAGCCTAAAACTAAATCTAGGTCGTACAAGGCCAATGGGCCCAAGTGGAGGTGACGTAACACCTTTGGACTTGTAGTTTGACTCGGATTCTGCTGCAGCATCAGATTGTTTCGTCCACAACTCAACGCTCCGGACGAATTTGAAGGTGATTCCAATTGGGTTGGAAGGTGCACGAAATCTAGTTTCCAACAAAAAAAGAATCACCCAATTCGGAGTCTGTATGAAAAACTTGTGTGCGTTTTGAGTCAGGTACGTCTGTGCAGTCCGAATCTGAATCCAGAACGTGAGAGACTTGGACTCTATCTTCTCTTGGGCCAAAAGTGACGTGAGAGAACTTTTTGGACAGCAAATAAACATCTCTTTCTTCCTTATCTTCATATGTGGATTGTACAAATGTCCCATACACATGCAATTAGACAAAACACAAAAGTGTGTGAAGTATTTTTGTTCTGGATAACATAAATAGATTATTGAATAGTTTGCACTAGAAATCACCTGACAAATATGCATATATGCAATATTTTTGGTCATATCCAAGGTAGTCATGTCCTTATCATCCTCCCCTTCTTGAAAATAAAGCCGTCCTCGGCGTTGCTTAATCTGAAATGTGGCTAACAAAAGAGACAAGGTGTACATGTTGTATATGTATATGTCATCCATTTTTACTTCCCTTGATTTTTGCATATATGACACATGAATAGATGAGTAACTTGCATAGTTCATAAAATCTAAAGCCAAAATATTAGCACAAGAAGTAGAAGGCATGAAAATATTGCAACTCGGTTTGCACATATAAGTGAAGCTCTTATTCATTTCAAAAGATTGACAATGTTCATCATTAAACCATCCCAACATTGGTGAATAAACCTTACTTGCATCAAATTTGCATGCTACAACATGCTTAAATAAGCAAACATGCAATAAGTCATTCAACATAGAATCATCACCAAGATTAGAGGTCATATCAAAATGATTAAACATTGGTTCTTTTGCATCAATAGTTAATTCAATGGGTGCACTCAAAATTGTTGGTATTTCAGTTGTTTGATCACATGGCAAAGTCAAATTATCAACGTAGTCCTCTAAAATAGGTGGTGTGATCAAAGTAGTGGGTAGCTCATCAGATGGTGCATTTAAATTGACAAGGCATTCATCATTCTCATGTAGAGATGGAAGATCAGTACCTTTGTCATTACCTCTTATGATCAACTCAGATGATGTAGCCACTCTCGGGGGCGATGTGTCACATGGTGGAGGTGATGTAGTCCTGACAACAACGGATGTGGTTGTCATAGTATGCCTAGTAGTTGAAGGAACAATCATATCAACTCTTGGAATGTGCACCGTGCGCTTGTTCTCCTCGTGGCCAACACGTCGTTTTATTTCCTATTCAGCTTTGCAAGCAAGATGAAACAAATGGTCCATAGGATAACACTCTTCATGAATTAGTATCTGATAGAGGCAAAGGTGTCCCGTCTTTCGATGAGATGATGGATATCGCTTTGGTGGAAGTCGACTTTGACGATCCGACTACGAACGTGCGAGGACGTCGCGCCTTAGCAATCGCTAAACCAACTCCGAGAGGTTATTGCCCACGCCGGAGCACGATCAACCTGACCACGAGGGTCTGTTTCCTGCGAGCAAACGAAGAACAAGCAAGAAACTGAGATTGCAATCTGGATATTGCGAATATAAGATGAAAGCTTTATTGATCAAGGTGGGGTTCTATGACGCCTTTGTCTGGTCGTTGAACACAAACGAAGTACGCGAAGTTGCAGCTATGGCGAACTTTTAATCTAAACAAAACCCAAAGTCTAAACGGCGCCCTAAGGGCTGTATATATGGAGGAAGAGGGGAGGAATTTCGTGGCCCTTGGTGGAGGGGTCCGAAATCAACCCTATCTCTTGTTTCCCCACACATACGGACTCTAAAAATAGCCTATACTTATGTATTTCGAAATTACATGGGCCTGGCCCAATAATAAGGTGATGCAGCACCTATAATAGCCTCTGGACGAAATTTATGAAGTGGCATCTTGTATATTTCGTCCAAGGCTTCATGCACTCTTATGGTGGCTTCAAAGTCCTGAAATCATCACTTGTAACTCCGTTCTGGTTCCCCTTGCGCATGGCATCATCTCCATGCTTGCTCTTGCTCCAATGTCCATCCTTCTCCAAGCTAGGCCCTTCATTTGTAAGCAAAACAAATGTATCCAATTTAGGCAGCATCATATTCTCATGAACATTAGAATCATTACCAAGAAATGAAAGTACCCGATAATTTAATTGGCGTGCGCGAGCTCTAGTAATTGGTCCAGTATATGTAGCAGTAGGGGCTGTGGGTGTAACAATGGTATTGATGTCCTCATCATCCTCCCCTTCTTGAAATGAAGTCGTCCTCGACGAAAGCTCATCTTCCTCACCCAAATAAGGCTTCAAATCTGCAATGTTAAAAGTGGGACTAACCCCAAAATCTGCAGGCAGCTCAAGTTTATATGCATTATCATTTACTTTCTCCAACACCTTAAAGGGACCAGCAGCACGTGGCATTAGCTTTGATTTGCGCAAATCAGGAAATCTATCCTTACGCAAATGTAACCAAACAAGATCTCCAGGTGCAAACACAACATGTTTTCTACCCTTATCTCCAGCAAGTTTATATTTAGCATTCATACGCTCAATGTTTTCCTTAGTTAACTCATGCATTTTTAAAATCAATTCAGCACGTTCTTTAGCATCAAAATTAACCTTCTCCGAAGATGGAAGAGGCAACAAATCAATAGGTGCACGAGGTAGGAAACCATACACAACTTCAAAAGGGCACATCTTAGTAGTAGAATACAATGAACGATTATAAGCAAATTCAATATGAGGCAAGCATTCCTCCCACATTTTCTTATTAGTCTTCAAAACAGCCCTAAGCATAGTAGACAATGTTCTATTGACTATTTCAGTTTGTCCATCAGTTTGGGGGTGACAAGTAGTACTAGAAAGCAGTTTAGTCCCCAACTTAGCCCATAAACATCTCCAAAAGTGGCTAAGAAATTTAGTATCACGATCTGAAACTATAGTATTTGGCACACCATGCAAGCGAATAATTTCACGAAAGAACAAATCAGCAACATTAACAGCATCATCGCTTTTATGACATGGTATAAAGTGTGCCATTTTCGAGAATCTATCCACGACAACAAATATGCTATCCCTCCCCTTCTTTGTTCGAGGTAAACCTAAAACAAAGTCCATAGATATATCCTCCCAAGGAACACTAGGTACAGGCAAAGGCATATATAAACCATGAGGATTGATTCGTGACTTAGCTTTTTGACATGTAGTGCAGCGAGCAATAAAACGCTCAACATCCCGTCTCATCTTTGGCCAAAAGAAATGTGTAGCAAGTACGTCCACCGTCTTCTTCACGCCAAAGTGTCCCATTAATCCTCCTCCATGCGCCTCCTGCAACAACAAAAGACGAACGGAGCTAGCTGGAATGCATAGCTTGTGAGCACGAAACACAAATCCATCGTTAACGACAAACTTGTTCCACATTCTTCCTTCTTTACAATTCTGCATTACATCTTTAAAATCAACATCATGCACATATTGATCTTTGATGGTCTCCAAACCAAATATTTTGAAGTCAAGTTGTGAAAGCATAGTATAGCGACGAGACAATGCATCAGCAATAACATTTTCTTTTCCCTTCTTGTGTTTAATGACATAAGGGAAAGTCTCAATAAATTCAACCCATTTAGCATGTCTACGATTCAGTTTAGCTTGACTTTTAATATGTTTCAAAGATTCATGATCAGAATGTATAACAAATTCTTTGGGCCATAAATAATGTTGCCATGTTTGTAAAGTCCGAACAAGAGCATATAATTCTTTATCATAAGTAGAATAATTCAGACTAGGCCCACTCAATTTTTCAGAAAAGTATGCAACAGGTTTGCCATCTTGTAATAACACACCTCCTAATCCAATTCCACTAGCATCACATTCAAGCTCAAAAGTCTTATTAAAATCAGGAAGTTGGAGTAAAGGAGCATGTGTCAACTTATCTTTCAATACCGTGAAGGCTTCTTCCTGTGCGGTACCCCAAATAAAAGGCACATCTTTCTTTGTAAGCTCATTGAGAGGTGCAGCAATGGTGCTGAAATCTCTCACAAAACGCCTATAGAATCCAGCGAGGCCAAGAAAACTCCTCACTTGTGTGACCGTTTTGGGCTGCGGCCAACTCTCAATAGCTTCAATCTTGGCTTTATCAACTTCAATTCCCTGTGGAGTAACAACATAGCCAAGAAAAGATACTCGGTCGGTGCAAAAGGTGCACTTCCCAAGGTTACCAAACAAACGTGCATCACGTAGAGCAATAAAAACAGCACGTAAATGTTCCAAATGTTCTTCCAAAGATTTGCTATAAATCAGAATATCATCAAAATAGACTACCACAAATCGTCCAATGAAAGCACGTAAAACTTCGTTCATTAATCTCATGAAAGTACTAGGTGCATTAGTTAACCCAAACGGCATGACTAACCACTCATATAAACCAAACTTAGTTTTAAATGCTGTTTTCCATTCATCACCCAATTTCATACGAATTTGATGGTATCCACTACGCAAATCAACTTTGGAGAATATTGTAGAGCCACTCAATTCATCAAGCATATCATCTAGCCTAGGAATAGGATGACGATAACGAATAGTAATATTATTAATGCCTCTACAATCAACACACATACGTGACGTACCATCCTTTTTAGGCACTAGTATAATAGGAACAGCACAAGGACTAAGAGATTCGTGTATATAACCTTTGTCGAGTAGCTCCTGTACTTGACGCATAATCTCCTTCGTCTCCTCTGGATTGGTACGGTATGGTGCACGGTTGGGTAGCGATGCACCGGGAATTAAGTCAATTTGATGCTCAATCCCTCGAATGGGTGGTAATCCCGGTGGCACGTCTTGTGGAAAGACGTCAGCGAACTCCTGCATAATGTTAGTGACAGCAGGGGGCAAAGAGGAAGGCACGTCGTCGAATGAAAATAATGCCTCTTTGCACACAAAAGCATAGCAAACAGATTTTCTGAAATCTAGCTCATCAATATCAGATTTGGTGGCAAATAAACATGCACTTTTCAATTTAATTTCAGAAACAACACTAGATGGTTTATTGTTAGGCTTCATTTGTTGCTCAAATTCTTTTGCCACAATCTGATTTTCACTCTTATTCTTCTCCTGTTTTGCTTTATTAGCTCTATTAATATCATCTTTCAAAATAGAATCAGGAGTCATAGGAAGCAAAGTAATATTTTTAACCTTATGAACAAGAGTATAATGATTGTTTCTACCATGGTGTACAACATTTTTATCAAATTGCCATGGTCTACCAAGTAATAAGGAACATGCTTGCATAGGTACCACATCACAATCAACATAATGAGCATATGTAGAGATACTAAAATGCACACGAACAGTACGTGTTACCTTAACCTTGCCGCTGTTGTTGAACCATTGGATGTAGTAAGGATGTGGATGTGGTCTTGTGGTGAGAGAAAGCTTCTCCACCATCTCCATGCTAGCCAAGTTGTTGCAGCTCCCTCCGTCTATGATGACGCGCACAGAACGTTCCTTCACAACTCCCTTGGTATGGAACAAATTGTGCCTCTGATTTTGCTCAGCTTGTGTGACCTGCACACTCAAAACACGTTGAGCAACTAAACATTCATACCTGTCAGCATCTTCAGGAGCCATGTATTGCGTCTCATGATCAGAATCATCTCCACCATGTTCTTCATGTGTAATAAGAGCCAAAGTCTCCTCATCATAGTCACTAGCGGACTCATATCCACCATCCTCAGTAGCAATCATCACACGCTGAGATTTGCATTCTCTCGCAAAATGTCCTCTTCCCTTACAACGACGACAAATAATATCACTTGTGTGCCCTGTTGACGCCATGGAAGAAGAAGAGCTCTGTGCAGGCCCGGCAGGTGTGCTCTTGGCAGATAGTGGTGGTTGTGCCTGCTTTCTTGTATCACGGTTGGAGGTGGCACCTGAAGGAGGTGATGGTGCAGTGGAAGTAGATGATGCACGTGGTGTCCATGATGAAGGTCGACCTGCAGAAAAGTTAGTGCGCGCAATTGCCTGTCGATCCTGCACTTCACGTTCAGCTTTACAAGCAAGATGGAATAAACGAGTGATATTATTATAATCCTTATAGTCTAGAATGGTCTGAATATCTCTATTTAATCCACCCAGAAAACGTGCAAGCATAGCTTCATTCTCCTCAACAATACCACATCTAATCAAGCCAGTTTGTAATTCCTGATAATATTCTTCTACAGAATTTTTTCCTTGTCTTAAGCGCTGCAATTTTTGAAGTAATTCACGTTGATAATATGGTGGAACCCAACGAGTACGCATAGCAGTTTTCAAAGCTGCCCAAGTAGCTGGAACAGGATATAATCTACAATGTTCAGACCACCAAACACATGCAAAGCTAGTGAAAGCACAAACAGCAGCAGGAACACGTCTCTCCTCAGGATATTGTAAACATGTAAATCGTTGTTTAGTTTCTAACTCCCAAGTAAGATATATATCAGGAACATATCTACCCTCAAATGGTGGAATATTCAATTTCAGTTTAGGGAGATGGTCATGATCTCGTACCTGAGGGGGAGCCCTAACATTGCCATTATTTGCATGTGGACGACCTGGTGGTTGTGGTGCTGGTGGTTGCACGTAGTTCTGATGTTGATCAACCTCATCCTCGTAATCTCCCACATAAACATCCTCCTCGGTACCAGCAGCAGTAGTAGCAGGAGCCAAAGAAGCACCAACAGCAGTAGCAGCGGCACCAGAATTTTGTCCTAGCTCAATAGGAACACGCTGAGCTCGTCCATACTGATTCGGAAGGGGCCGTAGTTGTTGTCGTTGCAGAGGTGCGATAGGTGCAGCCGGCGGTGGTTGTGGAAAACGCGCGAGCAATTCATCAAACTTGCTATCAAGCTTTGTTTCAAATGTCTTCTCAATGCCATCTATCTTTTCCATGGCCTCGTCAAATCTGTTTAGCACATCTTGCACCTGTCCACTCATCAGTTGCTGAAATTTATCATGTAGCTGTTTGTTCGTCAGGTTCTCCCAATCAGTCTCATCGGCTTGTGATCCTACCATGGTTAGCAGCAAATAGAAACACAGAAGAATATGATCCTGCAGAGTAGTAAGAAGTGGTGGTGGTGTATCACAAACCCGTCAAGCAAATCTCAAATTCTTACCAGTTCTTACCCAGCAGCAGGCGGTGATCGGCAACCGTTGTAGTCAAAACTCTCAAAGCTTGGATAGAGCGATTACCAGGGAGAGTCCAACGCACGACGTAGATGTATGTGGAGCTGGGAAGGCTTATAATATGGTAGCAAAAAGGGTCAGCAATAATCAATTCAGAGATGCAAAGTTGAATAAACGCTCAACGACGGTACTGTGCTGGTCCTAGGCTAGACCGTGCTAGAGACGCGAGCCTAGAACACTAACAAAATCACGGCGCTGCACGTAAACAAGGGAAAAGCACACTCTGGATTTTTTTTCGCTCTTTTTTTTTGCGCTCTTTTTTTTTGCGCTGATCTTTTTTTTTTGCGAAAAATCACTATAATGGCGAGTGTCTCAAAACTCTTCCTAGGTCAAACTGACAGGATGGGCACGAAATTTTTTCGACCAATTTTTTTTCGTTTTTTTCGACTGCCCGGACCCAAAAACTGGAAACGGGTCAAAAAAAACTTCCTATAATGGCACCTGTCTCAAAACACTCAAAAACACCTAAAAATAGGATAGCCAGAAAATTTTTCGAAAAATGCGTTTTCGAAAAATTTTGGGCCTAAACGGAGCGTGGTTTCCGGACTCTTTTTTTTTTCCGAAACCTACTCCGGCAAGGAAACACGAATCGGAAACTAGATGGATCCCGAAAACAAACCAAATAAGCAAGGAACTCGGATTGGTGGTGGATATATGGTGGTGGTATATGGCAGCGGTGGTGGTAGCGGTGGTAGTATATGGATATGGATCGGTGGTGGTATATGGACACGGATTGGTGGTGGTATATGGATACGTATTCGGAGCGGTGGTGGTAGATGGCAGGGGCGATGATGATGGTGCGGCGGCGGCGTGACAACTTATGACCAGAACTCGAAACTCTAAAAGACTAGACTCTAAGACCAGCAACTAGACCGACGATGCAACCGCAAATTCAACAAAGCAAAACCCTAAAAAGATTATGCAAAGGCTCAGATTAGTTCAGATATGATGAACTAACCCTAATTTTTTTTGTGGCTTTTTCGTGGACTATAGGTATGAAGAACAGACTCGATCTAAACTACGAAAAACTGGAAAATCTCACCGAGCAACCTGGAAATCTGATACCACTTGATAGAGGCAAAGGTGTCCCGTCTTTCGATGAGATGATGGATATCGCTTTGGTGGAAGTCGACTTTGACGATCCGACTACGAACGTGCGAGGACGTCGCGCCTTAGCAATCGCTAAACCAACTCCGAGAGGTTATTGACCACGCCGGAGCACGATCAACCTGACCACGAGGGTCTGGTTCCTGCGAGCAAACGAAGAACAAGCAAGAAACTGAGATTGCAATCTGGATATTGCGAATATAAGATGAAAGCTTTATTGATCAAGGTGGGGTTCTATGACGCCTTTGTCTGGTCGTTGAACACAAACGAAGTACGCGAAGTTGCAGCTATGGCGAACTTTTAATCTAAACAAAACCCAAAGTCTAAACGGCGCCCTAAGGGCTGTATATATGGAGGAAGAGGGGAGGAATTTCGTGGCCCTTGGTGGAGGGGTCCGAAATCAACCCTATCTCTTGTTTCCCCACACATACGGACTCTAAAAATAGCCTATACTTATGTATTTCGAAATTACATGGGCCTGGCCCAATAATAAGGTGACGCAGCACCTATAATAGCCTCTGGACGAAATTTATGAAGTGGCATCTTGTATATTTCGTCCAAGGCTTCATGCACTCTTATGGTGGCTTCAAAGTCCTGAAATCATCACTTGTAACTCCGTTCTGGTTCCCCTTGCGCATGGCATCATCTCCATGCTTGCTCTTGCTCCAATGTCCATCCTTCTCCAAGCTAGGCCCTTCATTTGTAAGCAAAACAAATGTATCCAATTTAGGCAGCATCATATTCTCATGAACATTAGAATCATTACCAAGAAACGAAAGTACCCGATAATTTAATTGGCGTGCGCGAGCTCTAGTAATTGGTCCAGTATATGTAGCAGTAGGGGCTGTGGGTGTAACAATGGTATTGATGTCCTCATCAGTATCTCTTGAATATCACGGTTTAATCCTCCCCAAAATCTATCCATAAAATCATCTTCACTTTCTTCTAAAGAGGAATGCAACAAGGTAGTTTGTAAATCATCATAATATTTTGTTACAGTTTCACTACCTTGTTTTAAGTGTTGCAACTTCTTAATCATGTCACGAGTATAATAAGCAGGGACGAAAGTATGTCGCATGGCAAGTTTCAAATCATGCCAAGTAGTAGGTATATAATCAGGGTGTAACCGACAATATTCACTCCACCAAACCAAAGCATAACCAGTGAAAGAACCAACCGCAACCTTAACCTTTTTATGTTCATCGAAATTATGGGAAGCAAATATATTTTTTATGTCGAACTCCCATTCAATATATAAAGCAGGTTTAAAACGGCCATTAAATGGTGGTATAGATACATTAACCTGATCATGTGCATTTGGATGTTTGTGCACCTCTCATGACGGTTGTGTTATTTGCAAAGGTGGTGGCACGTCTCCCGCGATCGACAAAGCCCATGAATTGACTCTGGATCCTGTCATGATTTGATAGAGGCAAAGGTGTCCCGTCTTTCGATGAGATGATGGATTTCGCTTTGGTGGAAGTCGACTTTGACGATCCGACTACGAACGTGCGAGGACGTCGCGCCTTAGCAATCGCTAAACCAACTCCGAGAGGTTATTGACCACGCCGGAGCACGATCAACCTGACCACGAGGGTCTGTTTCCTGCGATGATGAGGACATCAATACCATTGTTACACCCACAGCCCCTACTGCTACATATACTGGACCAATTACTAGAGCTCGCGCACGCCAATTAAATTATCAGGTACTTTCGTTTCTTGGTAATGATTCTAATGTTCATGAGAATATGATGCTGCCTAAATTGGATACATTTGTTTTGCTTACAAATGAAGGGCCTAGCTTGGAGAAGGATGGACATTGGAGCAAGAGCAAGCATGGAGATGATGCCATGCGCAAGGGGAACCAGAACGGAGTTACAAGTGATGATTTCAGGACTTTGAAGCCACCATAAGAGTGCATGAAGCCTTGGACGAAATATACAAGATGCCACTTCATAAATTTCGTCCAGAGGCTATTATAGGTGCTGCGTCACCTTTTTATTGGGCCAGGCCCATGTAATTTCGAAATACATAAGTATAGGTTATTTTTAGAGTCCGTATGTGTGGGGAAACAAGAGATAGGGTTGATTTCGGACCCCTCCACCAAGGGCCACGAAATTCCCCCTCTCTTCCTCCTTATATACAGCCCTTAGGGCACCGTTTAGACTTTGGGTTTTGTTTAGATTAAAAGTTCGCCATAGCTGCAACTTCGCGTACTTCGTTTGTGTTCAACGACCAGACAAAGGCGTCACAGAACCCCACCTTGATCAATAAAGCTTTCATCTTATATTCGCAATATCCAGATTGCAATCTCAGTTTCTTGCTTGTTCTTCGTTTGCTCGCAGGAAACAGACCCTCGTGGTCAGGTTGATCGTGCTCCGGCGTGGTCAATAACCTCTCGGAGTTGGTTTAGCGATTGCTAAGGCGCGACGTCCTTGCACGTTCGTAGTCGGATCGTCAAAGTCGACTTCCACCAAAGCGAAATCCATCATCTCATCGAAAGACGGGACACCCTCGCCTCTATCAAGTGGTATCAGATTTCCAGGTTGCTCGGTGAGATTTTCCAGTTTTTCGTAGTTTAGATCGAGTCTGTTCTTCATACCTATAGTCCACGAAAAAGCCACAAAAAAAAATTTAGGGTTAGTTCATCATATCCGAACCAATCTGAGCCTTTGCATAATCTTTTTAGGGTTTTGCTTTGTTGAATTTGCGGTTGCATCGTCGGTCTAGTTGCTGGTCTTAGAGTCTAGTCTTTTAGAGTTTCGAGTTCTGGTCATAAGTTGTCACGCCGCCGCTGCACCATCATCATCGCCCCTGCCATCTACCACCACCGCTCCGAATCCGTATCCATATACCACCACCAATCCGTGTCCATATACCACCACCGATCCATATCCATATACTACCACCGCTACCACCACCGCTGCCATATACCACCACCATATATCCACCACCAATCCGAGTTCCTTGCTTATTAGGTTTGTTTTCGGGATCCATCTAGTTTCCGATTCGTGTTTCCTTGCCGGAGTAGGTTTCGGAAAAAAAAAAGAGTCTGGAAACCACGCTCCGTTTAGGCCCAAAATTTTTCGAAAACGCATTTTTCGAAAAATTTTCTGGCTATCCTATTTTTAGGTGTTTCTGAGTGTTTTGAGACAGGTGCCATTATAGGAAGTTTTTTTGACCCGTTTCCAGTTTTTGGTTCCGGGCAGTCGAAAAAACGAAAAAAAAAATTGGTCGAAAAAATTTCGTGCCCATCCTGTCAGTTTGACCTAGGAAGAGTTTTGAGACACTCGCCATTATAGTGATTTTTCGCAAAAAAAAAAAAAAAGAGCAGCGCAAAAAAAAAAAAAAAAAAGAGCGCAAAAAAAAAAGAGCGAAAAAAAATCCAGAGTGTGCTTTTCCCTTGTTTACGTGCAGCGCCGTGATTTTGTTAGTGTTCTAGGCTCGCGTCTCTAGCACGGTCTAGCCTAGGACCAGCACAGTACCGTCGTTGAGCGTTTATTCAACTTTGCATCTCTGAATTGATTATTGCTGATCCTTTTTGCTACCATATTATAAGCCTTCCCAGCTCCACATACATCTACGTCGTGCGTTTGACTCTCCCTGGTACTCGCTCTATCCAAGCTTTGAGAGTTTTTGACTACAACGGTTGCCGATCACCGCCTGCTGCTGGGTAAGAACTGGTAAGAATTTGAGTTTTGCTTGACGGATTTGTGACACCCACCACCACCACTTGTTCGTAGTCTGTAGGATCATATTCTTGTGTGTTTCTATTGCTGCTAACCATGCCAGGATCACAAGCCGACGTGACTGACTGGGAGAATTTATCGAACAAGGAGCTTCATGATAAGTTTCAGCAAATGATGAGTGGACAGGTGCAAGATGTGCTAAACAGATTTGAAGAGGCCATGGAGAAGATAGATGGCATGGAGAAGACGTTCGAAACAAAGCTCGATAACAAATTTAATGAATTGCTCGCGCGTCTTCCACCACCACCACCCGCTGCACCTAACGCACCTCTCCAACAACAACAACAACAACAACAACGCATCCTTTCGAATCAGTATGGACGAGCGAGGCGTGTTCCTATTGAGGATGGCCAAACTTCTGGTGCTGCTGTTCATGTTGTTGATGCTTCTTTCGCCCCTGCTACTGCTGCTGGTGGTACCCAGGAGGATGTTGAGTATGCGGGCGATTATGAGGATGAGGTTGATCAAAATCAGCACTACGTGCAGCCACCAGCACCACCACCACCAGGTCGACCTCAGGTATATATTCGTAATGGTAGGCCTGCACCACCACCTCAGGTACGAGATGATGTCCATATTCCTAAACTGAAATTGAATATTCCACCATTTGAGGGTAGATATGTTCCTGATATATATCTTACTTGGGAGTTAGAAACTGAACAACGTTTTACATGTTTACAATATCCCGAGGAGAGACGGGTTGCTGCTGCTGTTTGTGCTTTCACTAGTTTTGCATGTGTATGGTGGTCTGAACATTGTAGATTATATCCTATTCCCGCTACTTGGGCTGCTTTGAAAACTGCTATGCGTACTCGTTGGGTTCCACCATATTATCAACGTGAATTGCTTCAAAAATTACAGCGCTTAAGACAAGGAAAAAATTCTGTAGAAGAATATTATCAGGAATTACAAACTGGCATGATTAGATGTGGTATTGTTGAGGAGAATGAAGCTATGCTTGCACGTTTTCTGGGTGGATTAAATAGAGAGATTCAGACCATTCTAGATTATAAGGAGTATACTAATATCACTCGTTTATTCCATCTTGCTTGTAAAGCTGAACGTGAAGTGCAGGATCGACAGGCATTGGCGCGGACTAACTTTTCTGCAGGTCGACCTTCATCATGGACACCACGTGCATCATCTACTTCCACACGTTCTGCTACACCGGCGCCTCCGTCGGCTGCCACCTCCAACCGTGATACAATAAAGCAGGCACAATCACCACTATCTGCCAAGAGCACATCTTCTGGGCCTGCAAAGAGCACTTCTTCATCCATGGCATCAACAGGGCAAACACATGATATTATTTGTCGACGTTGCAAGGGTGGAGGTCATTATGCGAGAGAATGCCCCTCTAAGCGTGTGATGATTGTTACTGAGGATGGTGGGTATGAGTCCGCTAGTGACTATGATGAGGAGACTTTGGCTCTTATTACACGTGACGAACACGGTGGAGAAGATTCTGATCATGAGACGCAATACATGGCTCCTGAAGATGCTGACAGGTATGAATGTTTAGTTGCTCAACGTGTTTTGAGTGTGCAGGTTACACAAGCTGAGCAAAATCAGAGGCATAATTTGTTCCATACAAAGGGAGTTGTGAAGGAACGTTCTGTTCGCGTAATCATAGATGGAGGGAGTTGCAACAACTTGGCTAGCATGGAGATGGTGGAGAAGCTATCTCTCACCACAAGACCACATCCACATCCTTACTACATCCAATGGTTCAACAACAGCGGCAAGGTTAAGGTAACACGTACTGTTCGTGTGCATTTTAGTATCTCTACATATGCTGATTATGTTGATTGTGATGTGGTACCTATGCAAGCATGTTCCTTATTACTTGGTAGACCATGGCAATTTGATAAAAATTCTATTCACCATGGTAGAAACAATCAGTATACTCTTGTTCATAAGGATAAAAATATTACTTTGCTTCCTATGACTCCTGATTCCATTTTGAAAGATGATCTTAATAGAGCTAATAAAGCAAAACAGGAGAAAACTAAGAGTGAAAATCAGATTGTGGCAAAAGAATTTGAGCAACAAATGCAGCCTAATAATAATAAACAATCTAGTGTTGCTTCTGAAATTAAATTGAAAAGTGCATGTTTACTTGCCACCAAATCTGATATTGATGATCTAGATTTTAGCAAATCTGTTTGCTATGCTTTTGTGTGCAAAGAGGCATTATTTTCATTCGAGGACGTGCCTTCCTCTTTGCCTCCTGCTGTCACTAACATTTTGCAGGAGTTCGCTGACGTCTTTCCACAAGACGTGCCACCGGGATTACCACCTATTCGCGGGATTGAGCATCAAATTGACTTAATTCCCGGTGCATCATTACCCAACCGTGCACCATACCGTACCAATCCAGAGGAGACGAAGGAGATTATGCGTCAAGTACAAGAACTGCTCGACAAAGGTTATATACGCGAATCCCTTAGTCCTTGTGCTGTTCCTATCATTTTAGTGCCGAAAAAGGATGGTACGTCGCGTATGTGCGTTGATTGTAGAGGCATTAATAATATTACTATTCGTTATCGTCATCCTATTCCTAGGCTAGATGATATGCTTGATGAATTGAGTGGCTCTACAATATTCTCCAAAGTTGATTTGCGTAGTGGATACCATCAAATTCGTATGAAATTGGGAGATGAATGGAAAACAGCATTTAAAACTAAGTTTGGATTATATGAGTGGTTAGTCATGCCTTTTGGGTTAACTAATGCACCTAGTACTTTCATGAGGTTAATGAACGAAGTTTTACGTGCTTTCATTGGATGATTTGTGGTAGTTTACTTTGATGACATATTGATTTATAGCAAATATTTGGAGGAACATTTGGAACATTTACGTGCTGTTTTTATTGCTCTACGTGATGCACGTTTGTTTGGTAACCTTGGAAAGTGCACCTTTTGCACCGACCGAGTATCTTTTCTTGGCTATGTTGTTACTCCACAGGGAATTGAAGTTGATAAAGCCAAAATTGAAGCTATTGAGAGTTGGCCACAGCCCAAAACGGTCACACAAGTGAGGAGTTTCCTTGGCCTCGCTGGATTCTATAGGCGTTTTGTGAGAGATTTCAGCACCATTGCTGCACCTCTCAATGAGCTTACAAAGAAAGATGTGCCTTTTCTGTGGGGTACCGCACAGGAAGAAGCCTTCTCGGTATTGAAAGATAAGTTGACACATGCTCCTTTACTCCAACTTCCTGATTTTAATAAGACTTTTGAGCTTGAATGTGATGCTAGTGGAATTGGATTAGGAGGTGTGTTATTACAAGATGGCAAACCTGTTGCATACTTTTCTGAAAAATTGAGTGGGCCTAGTCTGAATTATTCTACTTATGATAAAGAATTATATGCTCTTGTTCGGACTTTAGAAACATGGCAACATTATTTATGGCCCAAAGAATTTGTTATACATTCTGATCATGAATCTTTGAAACATATTAAAAGTCAAGCTAAACTGAATCGTAGACATGCTAAATGGGTTGAATTCATTGAGACTTTCCCTTATGTCATTAAACACAAGAAGGGAAAAGAAAATGTTATTGCTGATGCATTGTCTCGTCGCTATACTATGCTTTCACAACTTGACTTCAAAATATTTGGTTTGGAGACCATCAAAGATCAATATGTGCATGATGCTGATTTTAAAGATGTAATGCAGAATTGTAAAGAAGGAAGAATGTGGAACAAGTTTGTTGTTAACGATGGATTTGTGTTTCGTGCTAACAAGCTATGCATTCCAGCTAGCTCCGTTCGTCTTTTGCTGTTGCAGGAGGCGCATGGGGGAGGATTAATGGGACACTTTGGCGTGAAGAAGACGGAGGACGTACTTGCTACACATTTCTTTTGGCCAAAGATGAGACGGGATGTTGAGCGTTTTGTTGCTCGCTGCACTACATGTCAAAAAGCTAAGTCACGACTCAATCCTTATGGTTTATATATGCCTTTGCCTGTACCTAGTGTTCCTTGGGAGGATATATCTATGGACTTTGTTTTAGGTTTACCTCGAACAAAGAAGGGGAGGGATAGCATATTTGTTGTCGTGGATAGATTCTCGAAAATGGCACACTTTATACCATGTCATAAAAGCGATGATGCTGTTAATGTTGCTGATTTGTTCTTTCGTGAAATTATTCGCTTGCATGGTGTGCCAAATACTATTGTTTCAGATCGTGATACTAAATTTCTTAGCCACTTTTGGAGATGTTTATGGGCTAAGTTGGGGACTAAACTGTTATTTAGTACTACTTGTCACCCCCAAACTGATGGACAAACTGAAGTAGTCAATAGAACATTGTCTACTATGCTTAGGGCTGTTTTGAAGAATAATAAGAAAATGTGGGAAGAATGCTTGCCTCATATTGAATTTGCTTATAATCGTTCATTGCATTCTACTACTAAGATGTGCCCTTTTGAAATTGTGTATGGTTTCCTACCTCGTGCACCTATTGATTTGTTGCCTCTTCCATCTTCGGAGAAGGTTAATTTTGATGCTAAAGAACGTTCTGAATTGATTTTAAAAATGCATGAGTTAACTAAGGAAAACATTGAGCGTATGAATGCTAAATATAAACTTGCTGGAGATAAGGGTAGAAAACATGTTGTGTTTGCACCTGGAGATCTTGTTTGGTTACATTTGCGTAAAGATAGATTTCCTAATTTGCGCAAATCAAAGCTAATGCCACGTGCTGATGGTCCCTTTAAGGTGTTAGAGAAAATAAATGATAATGCATATAAACTTGAGCTGCCTGCAGATTTTGGGGTTAGTCCCACTTTTAACATTGCAGATTTGAAGCCTTATTTGGGTGAGGAAAATGAGCTTCCGTCGAGGACGACTTCATTTCAAGAAGGGGAGGATGATGAGGACATCAATACCATTGTTACACCCACAGCCCCTACTGCTACATATACTGGACCAATTACTAGAGCTCGCGCACGCCAATTAAATTATCAGGTACTTTCGTTTCTTGGTAATGATTCTAATGTTCATGAGAATATGATGCTGCCTAAATTGGATACATTTGTTTTGCTTACAAATGAAGGGCCTAGCTTGGAGAAGGATGGACATTGGAGCAAGAGCAAGCATGGAGATGATGCCATGCGCAAGGGAAACCAGAACGGAGTTACAAGTGATGATTTCAGGACTTTGAAGCCACCATAAGAGTGCATGAAGCCTTGGACGAAATATACAAGATGCCACTTCATAAATTTCGTCCAGAGGCTATTATAGGTGCTGCGTCACCTTTTTATTGGGCCAGGCCCATGTAATTTCGAAATACATAAGTATAGGCTATTTTTAGAGTCCGTATGTGTGGGGAAACAAGAGATAGGGTTGATTTCGGACCCCTCCACCAAGGGCCACGAAATTCCCCCTCTCTTCCTCCTTATATACAGCCCTTAGGGCACCGTTTAGACTTTGGGTTTTGTTTAGATTAAAAGTTCGCCATAGCTGCAACTTCGCGTACTTCGTTTGTGTTCAACGACCAGACAAAGGCGTCACAGAACCCCACCTTGATCAATAAAGCTTTCATCTTATATTCGCAATATCCAGATTGCAATCTCAGTTTCTTGCTTGTTCTTCGTTTGCTCGCAGGAAACAGACCCTCGTGGTCAGGTTGATCATGCTCCGGCGTGGTCAATAACCTCTCGGAGTTGGTTTAGCGATTGCTAAGGCGCGACGTCCTTGCACGTTCGTAGTCGGATCGTCAAAGTCGACTTCCACCAAAGCGAAATCCATCATCTCATCGAAAGACGGGACACCCTCGCCTCTATCATGCGAGCAAACGAAGAACAAGCAAGAAACTGAGATTGCAATCTGGATATTGCGAATATAAGATGAAAGCTTTATTGATCAAGGTGGGGTTCTGTGACGCCTTTGTCTGGTCGTTGAACACAAACGAAGTACGCGAAGTTGCAGCTATGGCGAACTTTTAATCTAAACAAAACCCAAAGTCTAAACGATGCCCTAAGGGCTGTATATATGGAGGAAGAGGGGGGGAATTTCGTGGCCCTTGATGGAGGGGTCCGAAATCAACCCTATCTCTTGTTTCCCCACACATACGGACTCTAAAAATAGCCTATACTTATGTATTTCGAAATTACATGGGCCTGGCCCAATAATAAGGTGACGCAGCACCTAGAATAGCCTCGGGACAAAATTTATGAAGTGGCATCTTGTATATTTCGTCCAAGGCTTCATGCACCCATTATGGTGGCTTCAAAGTCCTAAAATCATCACTTGTAACTCTGTTCTTGTTCCCCTTGCGCATGCCATCATCTCCATGCTTGTTCTTGCTCCAATGTTCATCCTTCTCCAAGCTAGGCCCTTCATTTGTAAGCAAAACAAATGTATCCAATTTAGGCAGCATCATATTCTCATGAACATTAGAATCATTACCAAGAAAAAAAAGTACCTGGTAATTTAGTTGGCGTGCGCGAGCTCTAGTAATTGGTCCAGTATGTATAGCAATAGGGGTTGTGGGTGTAACAATGGTATTGATGTCCTCATCACGCTACTACTGCTGCTCCGGCTCTCGCTCGATCGTTCGCTTGCCTAGCTGCTGCTGCTGCTCTCCCTCTCGCTCGTGCTGCTGCTCTGCTCCAATTAAGCCACACTTCAGTCGACTGAATCGACTTTTGGGTCAGTCGATTTTCAAGGGTTGGGGGGGCTCGCCGGTGTTAAGGAAGAACCACCCGCAGCGGGGATGGGGGCTCGCCGGAGAGGCACCCCACTATCTATCTTAGGGTTCAGGGTGGGGGGGGGGGGGGGCGGGGGCCCTAGAGGGCTGGCCGGGGCGGCGGTGGCGAGTTGTTTCGGGGTGGCGAGGCGGCGCTGGGGCCGGCGGTTCGGCTGGTGGTGGCTGGTGGCTCAGGGGGGTGCAGGCTAAAGATGAACTGCAGGCCCTCCCTAAACTACATGTCAAGTGCCTCTCTGCTACCATTGCGTTCAGTTTTGACAATAGCATTCAGATTCCACAGTAAATTTTAGTTTCGATAGTTAAGTTCAGAGTCAATAGTTTTTACCTCATATGTTGTAGTCAGGTGGTTTTTAGTGATGTTAATTTTACATCCATTTTACATCATCTATTGGAGATGCTATTAGAATCCCACTTGAGATTGACGATGTCTGTCTTGTGCTGCTTCAGCCTTGACGTCTTACGGCTCACCGGAGCTGCTCCAACGATAGAACGATCCATCACAACAGAGCAGTGCCCTGGACGCCGTCTATAGATTCCTCAGGTCTTCCTTCACACCTCCGACAGCCACCTCTGCTTGAACTGCTTCAGCGACCAACCCAATGATGCTGAGGTCAACACGGCTACGGCAAAGAGGTTGTACACTTGTTGCATCACTTATTACTATTCATTCATGTCGATCCATTAGGGCTATTTTGGTTCAACGGAAAAATGTCGATCCACTGGTTGTTACCATCACTCTAAATTTCTGCATGCTCTCCTTACATAATCTCACCATATTTTTTTCGTATGCATGTCAGATATTGTACACAGTCATGCTGAACATGTAGAGAAAAAGAGAAGAGTTTTGCGCGGCAATACAATTTCATGCAGACATCGCTCCATGGTGGGTTCAATGGCAAACCCTTCCCACCCCTCTCCAGATTGTAATCCAGAGGAAGATATTTGTTCTGAGGCGTATTCAGGCGCTGCTGACTACTCCTATTTACCCCTAAGGTGTTTGCTCTACCTTGGCATGATGATGTTAGTCATATCATGCATATGTTGCCTTGTAGTGCCTACTTTTGACATCATATATGTCATCTGCCTAGTTTAGACATGTTCTGTAATGCCACCTATTTAGTTTCTACATCATATATGGGAATTATGCAGTCTCATGTCTTTTAGCCAGCCATAATATATGTGAAATGTGCAATGCCATCCTGTTTAACCAGGCATCATATATTTGAATGATATCTTGCCCATCCTTTTCTTCATTACATTTCCATTTGTCGACAATGTTTGTGCATTAAACTACTCTTCCTGTGAATCAGCCATTTGGGTGGGAGATGGAAAAATCTGGAATGAAAACAAGGCCTTTAGAGCAGACAATGCTACCTGTCGAAGCAGATCTCTTGTTGGGTCCCGATAGCTCCCCAGAGATGGATTCAGAGACAGATGACCAGTCCTATTCCCCCACTGAGGTGTATGCTCTAACTTGGCACGGTTATACTGCTCATATCATGCATACGGTGTCTTGCATTGCATAGTTTAGACATCATATACACAATATTCAACACCATGTTCTTAGTTCAGACATCATATCGAATGCCCTCTGTTTAGCATATAAATCACATATGTGAATTAAATGATGCGATCCTGATTACTTAGATAACATGTAGGTGAATTATGTCATGCGATCCTATTAGTTATTCATCATATCTTTGAATTATGTTATGCTATGCTATCCAGTTTAGATAGACATCATATATGTGAAATTATGTCATGCTATCCGTTTTAGTTAAACAATATACATGTCAACTATTTCATGCCCTCTTTTTTCCACACTATCTATTGCATCTGTCTCTCATACAATGTCTGTACATTCAACTATGTTTCTTGTTTATTAGCCATTTGAATTGGTGCGGGTGATGCCAGTACCTAGCGGAATAAAAACACAGTCTTCAAATAAAACAGTGCTACCTCTTGGTGGAGATAGCACCCCGGTTGTACATGCACAAGAACCAGCCCTACCACACATAACCCAAACTCTCGCAGATTGTACCCCTACTGCGATGGACAGAGAACCAGCTTCACCCAATCTAACCCCAACCCCAGCCGATAGTAACCCAGTTCCTGTTGACACAGCACCATCTCCACCCCAGAGCTCCCAAACAAGAGCAGTTAGTAAGGCAGCTCTAGTGCCCAAAGGGCCAGTACTATCACGGCGAACCCCAACTCCACCAGTTAGCACAACCAGCCAGTCGTAGTTTAGCATCTATCGCATTTGATGTTGTTAAATCGTATGTGCGTATCTTCCCATCTTGGAAATATTATACTAGAGATGAAGGAAAATGCCAGTTGCAGGTGTTTGTCCAGGAGTTATGTGTAAGTAATGTTATTCATGGCAATTACTTTGCTTCGTCCCATACATCCTACCTCCATGATGGTTATAATACAGCAAATTTTCCCATTTTTCTCTACAGAGAAGGACTGATTTGGAAACTCAGGATGAGGTAACCTGTGCTAATACCTCTGCTATCTTCAAGAATGCTTGGTGGCAGTATCGGAATTACCTGAAGAAAACGTACTTCACTGGCAAAAAAACTCATCAAATTCCCTTACGTTCTCCTGAGACACATTTACTGGACGATGACTGGGAACGCCTTGTTCTGTACTAGTCCCGGACCAAGAATGTGGTAAGGTCTATGAGCTCATTTTCTATTTTTAAGTATTTTATTCTTGCGTCTTACTGTACTCTGTTCATGTAGAACAAGTGCCTAAACCTGAAGAATAAATGTTCTAATTTAAGATTCCATTGCTATCATAGTTCAAAAAAGCGCTAGGCGTTAATTGTGCGTTTTGCCACCGCCTTGCGCTTTACTGACCAAAGTGCATGCTTATGCGCAGTTATGCACATATTATGCGTAGTTATGCGCAATGCGTTTTGCCAACACCTAGAGCCTAGGCGCGCTTAAGCGCTCGCTTAGGCGCGCCTTTTTTAACTATGATTGCTTTGCTCTTGTATCACTGTATTTACTCATACAAACTTATTTTTAAATTGAAGGATCCAATCGAAACTCCAATGGCACAGCAGGTATGTTCACGCATGTTTCTTTAATAGGTTTGCTCTTATCAATAGCTCTGTTGATTTCAATTTCAATTGTGTATACAGTTGACTTTCATATCATGCACATTACTAGCATCACAACAGAGCCAATAGTGTTGTTGTACATGTAGACCCGTGGTACCCATCTGAAATCTTGTTATGCCGTGTAGTTTCCCATGCTTTGTATTCTTTCACTGCTGCTTTGTCTTGAACTGATATGATTTGAACCGTGTCTCTATTTTGATTTGGCAAGACAATGCAGTGACCAAATGACATAGATATATGTTTGTTTGATGCTTTTATTATGTACTAGTACTTGGCAATAGAAGACTTGGTAGTTTAATTCTGTCCACCTTACTAATGAACTGGTTCATCGAAATGAGTTTCATATACTAGTACATGCTAAACTTGTTATGTGTCTGCTTGTTTCTTCTTTTAGAATGCTGACAGAATATTGGGGAAGAGTGCCTTATTAAGCAATGGTAAAGGATGTAATGCAGATAAGGTTCAGGATAGTGACACATCCTTGTTGGTCTCCAACAAAGCTGATAAAACAGCTAAGGAAGACTATCTTGAAGACAGCGAGACAACCCCAAAGTCCTGTCTTGGTTTAGTGTTCGAGTTACTGGCCACTACCGCATGCACAAGCTATTCAAACTCACTGTCTGAATCAGTTCGGTTTCTTGAGTCTCAACTACAAGCTGAAAGACATCGATCAGCTGTGCTGCGACAAGAAGCGGAAGGACTGCGGAAGTCCCTGGAGCATTCAAATGCATACTTTCTGGTGCAACAGTAAGCATTGGAGGATTTTAGCGCCAAACAGGACAAAGCTAATCAGCTTGCTAAGCTTATTGCTAGCATGGTGGATACCCAGGATAACGTTTCTTGAGCTCTTCTGAAGTTGTTTCAGTTATGCTCTTGTTTTGCTGCCGCGTTTATTTGCACTGGTGGCCAATTTTGACGGCCAGTGTATGTAATATCCTGCTTTGTTCCCTATATTTGCACTGGTGGCGAACTTTGATGCCCAGTGGATGTAATATGTGTAATAGCGGTAATAGGCTAGCCTTAATTGCTTGCTTAATTATTTCCTTATTGTCTTGTTTAGTTGTTTGCTTGTAGTCACTGCAGTTCTTTTCCAGTGTTTTTGTAGTGGCCACAATAGCCTATTTTTGGTAACTAGGCCAAAATAATCATGGCAACACACGGACTGTTGTAACCATGGGCCTCCTGCAGGCCGTATGATCCATGGGCCTTCGTTCGGCCGTAGGACCATTGGCCTTCTATACGGGCCGTAGGATCCATCGGCCTTCTATACGGGCCTTAGGGATCAATGGGCCTTCTACGGGCCGTAGGGTCCATGGGCCTTCTACGGGCCGTATGATCCATGGGCCTTCTATGGTCCGTACTATCCATGGGCCTCATACGGGCCGTAGGATCCATGGGCCTTCTACGGGGCGTATCATCATTTCGCCAATCATGGGCCATACTATTCGTGGACCATAACAGGTCGTTAATAGGCCGTATTTGATAACTCTATGAAAACAGCCCAACGGGTTTTTTTTTACATGAAAACGGCCCAACGTATTAACGGTCCGCAAACGGGCCGACTGTAACAACGGGCTGAATTTGGCCCACAAGCAGAAAATGACAGTAACGGGCCGTATGTAACCGAATGTTGCAAACGAGCCCAAGAATCAATGGGCCCTGAGAAGGCCGAAAGATAACTTGGGCTGGAAACTGCCCAATGGAATAACGGGCCGTTAATGGGTATAAAGTGATACACTGTTCATTACGCTCCAGTTTCACCACGAGCCGTTAATGGGCCAAGAGTTACAAAGGTCCTCATATGGGACGAAAGAAGTCATGGGCCACACATGGGCCGGAAGTTAAAACGGGTTGTGATGAGGACATCAATACCATTATTACACCCACAGCCCCTACTGCTACATATACGGGACCAATTACTAGAGCTCGCGCACGCCAATTAAATTATCAGGTACTTTCGTTTCTTGGTAATGACTCTAATGTTCATGAGAATATGATGCTGCCTAAATTGGATACATTTGTTTTGCTTACAAATGAAGGGCCTAGCTTGGAGAAGGATGAACATTGGAGCAAGAACAAGCATGGAGATGATGCCATGCGCAAGGGGAACAAGAACGGAGTTACAAGTGATGATTTCAGGACTTTGAAGCCACCATAATGGGTGCATGAAGCCTTGGACGAAATATACAAGATGCCACTTCATAAATTTCGTCCTGAGGCTATTATAGGTGCTGCGTCACCTTTTTATTGGTCCAGGCCCATGTAATTTCGAAATACATAAGTATAGGCTATTTTTAGAGTCCGTATGTGTGGGGAAACAAGAGATAGGGTTGATTTCGGACCCCTCCACCAAGGGCCACGAAATTCCCCCTCTCTTCCTCCATATATACAGCCCTTAGGGCACCGTTTAGAATTTGGGTTTTGTTTAGATAAAAAGTTCGCCAAAGCTGCAACTTTGCGTACTTCGTTTGTGTTCAACGACCAGACAAAGGCGTCACAGAACCCCACCTTGATCAATAAAGTTTTCATCTTATATTCTCCATATCCAGATTGCAATCTTAGTTTCTTGCTTGTTCTTCGTTTGCTCGCAGGAAACAGACCCTCGTGGTCAGGTTGATCGTGCTCCGGCGTGGTCAATAACCTCTCGGAGTTGGTTTAGCGATTGCTAAGGCGCGACGTCCTCGCACGTTCGTAGTCGGATCGTCAAAGTCGACTTCCACCAAAGCGATATCCATCATCTCATCGAAAGACGGGACACCTTTGCCTCTATCAAGTGGTATCAGATTTCCAGGTTGCTCGGTGAGATTTTACAGTTTTTCGTAGTTTAGATCGAGTCTGTTCTTCATACCTATAGTCCACGAAAAAGCCAAAAAAAAAATTTGGGTTAGTTCATCCCATCCGAACCAATCTGAGCCTTTGCATAATCTTTTCTGTATTTGCTTTGTTGAATTTGCGATTGCATCGTCGTGTCAAGTTGCTGGTGATGAGGACATCAATACCATTGTTACACCCACAGCCCCTACTGCTACATATACTGGACCAATTACTAGAGCTCGCGCACGCCAATTAAATTATCAGGTACTTTCGTTTCTTGGTAATGATTCTAATGTTCATGAGAATATGATGCTGCCTAAATTGGATACATTTGTTTTGCTTACAAATGAAGGGCCTAGCTTGGAGAAGGATGGACATTGGAGCAAGAGCAAGCATGGAGATGATGCCATGCGCAAGGGGAAACAGAACGGAGTTACAAGTGATGATTTCAGGACTTTGAAGCCACCATAAGAGTGCATGAAGCCTTGGACGAAATATACAAGATGCCACTTCATAAATTTCGTCCAGAGGCTATTATAGGTGCTGCGTCACCTTATTATTGGGCCAGGCCCATGTAATTTCGAAATACATAAGTATAGGCTATTTTTAGAGTCCGTATGTGTGGGGAAACAAGAGATAGGGTTGATTTCGGACCCCTCCACCAAGGGCCACGAAATTCCCCCTCTCTTCCTCCATATATACAGCCCTTAGGGCACCGTTTAGACTTTGGGATTTGTTTAGTTAAAAGTTAGCCATTGCAACTTCGTGTACTTCGTTTGTGTCCAACGACCAGACCAAGACCGCTTACGGATCCCCACCTTTATCAATACTTCATATATACTCGCAATATTCAGATTGCTTTTATCATATTCTTGCTTGTTCTTCGATTGCTTGCAGGAATAGACCTTCGTGGTCAGGTTGATTGTGCTCCGGCGTGGTCAATAACCTCTCAGAGTTGGTTTAGCGATTGCTAAGGCGCAACGTCGTGCACGTTTGTAGTCGGATCGTCAAAGTCATCTTCACCAAATCGATAGTTATCATCTCATCGAAAGATCGGGACACCCCCCGCCTCTATCAAGTGGTATCAAGTGGTATCAGATTTCCAGGTTGCTCGGTGAGATTTTACAGTTTTTCGTAGATTAGATCGAGTCTGTTCTTCATACCTACAGTCCACGAAAAAGCCACAAAAAAAATTAGGGTTAGTTCATCATATCCGAACCAATCTGAGCCTTTGCATAATCTTTTTAGGGTTTTTGCTTTGTTGAATTTGCGGTTGCATCGTCGTGTCAAGTTGCTGGTCTTAGAGTCTAGTCTTTTAGAGTTTCGAGTTCTGGTCATAAGTTGTCACGCCGCCGCCGCACCATCATCATCGCCCATCTACCACTTTTGCTTATCCGCCACCGCTCTGAATCCATATCCATATACCACCACCAGTCTGTATCCATATACCACCACCGCTACCATATACCACCACCGCTGCCATATACCACAACCATATATCCACCACCAATCCGAGTTCTTCTCATATTAGGTTTGTTCTTGAGATCAATCTAAATTCCGATTCGTGATTCCTTGCCTGCGTAGGTCTCGGGAAAAAAAAAAGTCTGGAGACCCCCGGGCAGTTTTTAGGCCAAAATTTTCACGGGCAAAATTTTTTTTCCCTATCCTATTTTTAGGCTTTTCTGAGTCTTTTGAGCCACGTGCCATCATAGTGATTTTTTGTCGCACTTTTTCGTCGTCGCTGCCCTAATTTCCGAAAAAAAAAGTGAAATTTTTTTTTCATGCCTATCCTATCAGTTTGACGAGGGCAGAGTTTTGAGACACTCGCCATTATAGTGATTTTTCGCAAAAAAAAAAGAGGAGCGCAAAAAAAAAGGAGCGCAAAAAAAAAGAGCGAAAAAAAAGAGAGTTCCAGAGTGTGCTTTTCCCTTGTTTACGTGTCGCGCCGTGATTTTGTTGGTGTTCTAGGCTCGCGTCTCTAGCACAGTCTAGCCTAGGACCAGCACAGTACCGTCGTTGAGCGTTTATTCAATTAGGTATCTCTGAATTGATTATTGCTGACCCTTTTTGCTACCATATTATAAGCCTTCCCAGCTCCACATACATCTACGTCGTGCGTTTGACTCTCCCTGGTAATCGCTCTATCCAAGCTTTGAGAGTTTTTGACTACAACGGTTGCCGATCACCGCCTGCTACTGGGTAAGAACTGGTAAGAATTTGAGATTTGCTTGACGGATTTGTGACACCCACCACCACCTCTTGGTAGTAGTCCGTAGGATCATATTCTTGTGTGTTTCTATTGCTGCTAACCATGCCAGGATCACAAGCCGACGAGACTGACTGGGAGAACATGACGAATAAGGATTTGCATGATAAATTTCAGCAAATGATGAGTGGACAGGTGCAAGATGTGCTAAACAGATTTGAAGAGGCCATGGAGAAGATAGATGGCATGGAGAAGACGTTCGAAACAAAGCTCGATAACAAGTTTAATGAATTGCTCGCGCGTCTTCCACCACCACCACCCACTGCACCTAACGCACCTCTCCAACGACAACAACAACAACAACGCATCCTTTCGAATCAGTATGGACGAGCGAAGCGTGTTCCTATTGAGGATGGCCAAACTTCTGGTGCTGCTGTTCATGTTGTTGATGTTTCTTTGGCCCCTGCTACTGCTGCTGCTGGTACCCAGGAGGATGATGAGTATGTGGGCGATTATGAGGATGAGGTTGATCAAAATCAGCACTACGTGCAGCCACCAGCACCACCACCACCAGGTCGACCTCAGGTATATATTCGTAATGGTAGGCCTGCACCACCACCTCAGGTACGAGATGATGTCCATATTCCTAAACTAAAATTGAATATTCCACCATTTGAGGGTAGATATGTTCCTGATATATATCTTACTTGGGAGTTAGAAACTGAACAACATTTTACATGTTTACAATATCCCGAGGAGAGACGGGTTGCTGCTGCTGTTTGTGCTTTCACTAGTTTTGCATGTGTATGGTGGTCTGAACATTGTAGATTATATCCTATTCCTGCTACTTGGGCTGCTTTGAAAACTGCTATGCGTACTCGTTGGGTTCCACCATATTATCAACGTGAATTGCTTCAAAAATTACAGCGCTTAAGACAAGGAAAAAATTCTGTAGAAGAATATTATCAGGAATTACAAACTGGCATGATTAGATGTGGTATTGTTGAGGAGAATGAAGCTATGCTTGCACGTTTTCTGGGTGGATTAAATAGAGAGATTCAGACCATTCTAGATTATAAGGAGTATACTAATATCACTCGTTTATTCCATCTTGCTTGTAAAGCTGAACGTGAAGTGCAGGATCGACAGGCATTGGCGCGGACTAACTTTTCTGCAGGTCGACCTTCATCATGGACACCACGTGCATCATCTACTTCCACACGTTCTGCTACACCGGCGCCTCCGTCGGCTGCCACCTCCAACCGTGATACAATAAAGCAGGCACAGTCACCACTATCTGCCAAGAGCACACCTTCTGGCCCTGCAAAGAGCTCTTCTTCATCCATGGCATCAACGGGGCAAACACATGATAGAATTTGTCGACGTTGCAAGGGTGGAGGTCATTATGCGAGAGAATGCCCCTCTAAGCGTGTGATGATTGTTACTGAGGATGGTGGGTATGAGTCCGCTAGTGACTATGATGAGGAGACTTTGGCTCTTATTACACGTGACGAACACGGTGGAGACGATTCTGATCATGAGACGCAATACATGGCTCCTGAAGATGCTGACAGGTATGAATGTTTAGTTGCTCAACGTGTTTTGAGTGTGCAGGTTACACAAGCTGAGCAAAATCAGAGGCATAATTTGTTCCATACAAAGGGAGTTGTGAAGGAACGTTCTGTTCGCGTGATCATAGATGGAGGGAGTTGCAACAACTTGGCTAGCATGGAGATGGTGGAGAAGCTATCTCTCACCACAAGACCACATCCACATCCTTACTACATCCAATGGTTCAACAACAGCGGCAAGGTTAAGGTAACACGTACTGTTCGTGTGCATTTTAGTATCTCTACATATGCTGATTATGTTGATTGTGATGTGGTACCTATGCAAGCATGTTCCTTATTACTTGGTAGACCATGGCAATTTGATAAAAATTCTATTCACCATGGTAGAAACAATCAGTATACTCTTGTTCATAAGGATAAAAATATTACTTTGCTTCCTATGACTCCTGATTCCATTTTGAAAGATGATCTTAATAGAGCTAATAAAGCAAAACAGGAGAAAACTAAGAGTGAAAATCAGATTGTGGCAAAAGAATTTGAGCAACAAATGCAGCCTAATAATAATAAACAATCTAGTGTTGCTTCTGAAATTAAATTGAAAAGTGCATGTTTACTTGCCACCAAATCTGATATTGATGATCTAGATTTTAGCAAATCTGTTTGCTATGCTTTTGTGTGCAAAGAGGCATTATTTTCATTCGAGGACGTGCCTTCCTCTTTGCCTCCTGCTGTCACTAACATTTTGCAGGAGTTCGCTGACGTCTTTCCACAAGACGTGCCACCGGGATTACCACCTATTCGCGGGATTGAGCATCAAATTGACTTAATTCCCGGTGCATCATTACCCAACCGTGCACCATACCGTACCAATCCAGAGGAGACGAAGGAGATTATGCGTCAAGTACAAGAACTGCTCGACAAAGGTTATATACGTGAATCCCTTAGTCCTTGTGCTGTTCCTATCATTTTAGTGCCGAAAAAGGATGGTACGTCACGTATGTGCGTTGATTGTAGAGGCATTAATAATATTACTATTCGTTATCGTCATCCTATTCCTAGGCTAGATGATATGCTTGATGAATTGAGTGGCTCTACAATATTCTCCAAAGTTGATTTGCGTAGTGGATACCATCAAATTCGTATGAAATTGGGAGATGAATGGAAAACAGCATTTAAAACTAAGTTTGGATTATATGAGTGGTTAGTCATGCCTTTTGGGTTAACTAATGCACCTAGTACTTTCATGAGGTTAATGAACGAAGTTTTACGTGCTTTCATTGGACGATTTGTGGTAGTTTACTTTGATGACATATTGATTTATAGCAAATCTTTGGAGGAACATTTGGAACATTTACGTGCTGTTTTTATTGCTCTACGTGATGGACGTTTGTTTGGTAACCTTGGAAAGTGCACCTTTTGCACCGACCGAGTATCTTTTCTTGGCTATGTTGTTACTCCACAGGGAATTGAAGTTGATAAAGCCAAGATTGAAGCTATTGAGAGTTGGCCACAGCCCAAAACGGTCACACAAGTGAGGAGTTTCCTTGGCCTCGCTGGATTCTATAGGCGTTTTGTGAGAGATTTCAGCACCATTGCTGCACCTCTCAATGAGCTTACAAAGAAAGATGTGCCTTTTCTGTGGGGTACCGCACAGGAAGAAGCCTTCTCGGTATTGAAAGATAAGTTGACACATGCTCCTTTACTCCAACTTCCTGATTTTAATAAGACTTTTGAGCTTGAATGTGATGCTAGTGGAATTGGATTAGGAGGTGTGTTATTACAAGATGGCAAACCTGTTGCATACTTTTCTGAAAAATTGAGTGGGCCTAGTCTGAATTATTCTACTTATGATAAAGAATTATATGCTCTTGTTCGGACTTTAGAAACATGGCAACATTATTTATGGCCCAAAGAATTTGTTATACATTCTGATCATGAATCTTTGAAACATATTAAAAGTCAAGCTAAACTGAATCGTAGACATGCTAAATGGGTTGAATTCATTGAGACTTTCCCTTATGTCATTAAACACAAGAAGGGAAAAGAAAATGTTATTGCTGATGCATTGTCTCGTCGCTATACTATGCTTTCACAACTTGACTTCAAAATTTTTGGTTTGGAGACCATCAAAGATCAATATGTGCATGATGCTGATTTTAAAGATGTAATGCAGAATTGTAAAGAAGGAAGAATGTGGAACAAGTTTGTCGTTAACGATGGATTTGTGTTTCGTGCTAACAAGCTATGCATTCCAGCTAGCTCCGTTCGTCTTTTGCTGTTGCAGGAGGCGCATGGGGGAGGATTAATGGGACACTTTGGCGTGAAGAAGACGGAGGACGTACTTGCTACACATTTCTTTTGGCCAAAGATGAGACGGGATGTTGAGCGTTTTGTTGCTCGCTGCACTACATGTCAAAAAGCTAAGTCACGACTCAATCCTCATGGTTTATATATGCCTTTGCCTGTACCTAGTGTTCCTTGGGAGGATATACCTATGGACTTTGTTTTAGGTTTACCTCGAGCAAAGAAGGGGAGGGATAGCATATTTGTTGTCGTGGATAGATTCTCGAAAATGGCACACTTTATACCATGTCATAAAAGCGATGATGCTGTTAATGTTGCTGATTTGTTCTTTCGTGAAATTATTCGCTTGCATGGTGTGCCAAATACTATTGTTTCAGATCGTGATACTAAATTTCTTAGCCACTTTTGGAGATGTTTATTGTCTAAGTTGGGGACTAAACTGCTATTTAGTACTACTTGTCACCCCCAAACTGATGGACAAACTGAAGTAGTCAATAGAACATTGTCTACTATGCTTAGGGCTGTTTTGAAGAATAATAAGAAAATGTGGGAAGAATGCTTGCCTCATATTGAATTTGCTTATAATCGTTCATTGCATTCTACTACTAAGATGTGCCCTTTTGAAATTGTGTATGGTTTCCTACCTCGTGCACCTATTGATTTGTTGCCTCTTCCATCTTCGGAGAAGGTTATTTTGATGCTAAAGAACGTTCTGAATTGATTTTAAAAATGCATGAGTTAACTAAGGAAAACATTGAGCGTATGAATGCTAAATATAAACTTGCTGGAGATAAGGGTAGAAAACATGTTGTGTTTGCACCTGGAGATCTTGTTTGGTTACATTTGCGTAAAGATAGATTTCCTAATTTGCGCAAATCAAAGCTAATGCCACGTGCTGATGGTCCCTTTAAGGTGTTAGAGAAAATAAATGATAATGCATATAAACTTGAGCTGCCTGCAGATTTTGGGGTTAGTCCCACTTTTAACATTGCAGATTTGAAGCCTTATTTGGGTGAGGAAAATGAGCTTCCGTCGAGGACGACTTCATTTCAAGAAGGGGAGGATGATGAGGACATCAATACCATTGTTACACCCACAGCCCCTACTGCTACATATACTGGACCAATTACTAGAGCTCGCGCACGCCAATTAAATTATCAGGTACTTTCGTTTCTTGGTAATGATTCTAATGTTCATGAGAATATGATGCTGCCTAAATTGGATACATTTGTTTTGCTTACAAATGAAGGGCCTAGCTTGGAGAAGGATGGACATTGGAGCAAGAGCAAGCATGGAGATGATGCCATGCGCAAGGGGAACCAGAACGGAGTTACAAGTGATGATTTCAGGACTTTGAAGCCACCATAAGAGTGCATGAAGCCTTGGACGAAATATACAAGATGCCACTTCATAAATTTCGTCCAGAGGCTATTATAGGTGCTGCGTCACCTTTTTATTGGGCCAGGCCCATGTAATTTCGAAATACATAAGTATAGGCTATTTTTAGAGTCCGTATGTGTGGGGAAACAAGAGATAGGGTTGATTTCGGACCCCTCCACCAAGGGCCACGAAATTCCCCCTCTCTTCCTCCATATATACAGCCCTTAGGGCACCGTTTAGACTTTGGGTTTTGTTTAGATTAAAAGTTCGCCATAGCTGCAACTTCGCGTACTTCGTTTGTGTTCAACGACCAGACAAAGGCGTCACAGAACCCCACCTTGATCAATAAAGCTTTCATCTTATATTCGCAATATCCAGATTGCAATCTTAGTTTCTTGCTTGTTCTTCGTTTGCTCGCAGGAAACAGACCCTCGTGGTCAGGTTGATCGTGCTCCGGCGTGGTCAATAACCTCTCGGAGTTGGTTTAGCGATTGCTAAGGCGCGACGTCCTCGCACGTTCGTAGTCGGATCGTCAAAGTCGACTTCCACCAAAGTGGTTTCCATCATCTCATCGAAAGACGGGACACCTTTGCCTCTATCAGAAAACATGTTGTGTTTGCGCCTGGAGATCTTGTTTGGTTACATTTGCGTAAAGATAGATTTCCTAATTTGCACAAATCAAAGCTAATGCCACGTGCTGATGGTCCCTTTAAGGTGTTAGAGAAAATAAATGATAATGCATATAAACTTGAGCTGCCTGCAGATTTTGGGGTTAGTCCCACTTTTAACATTGCAGATTTGAAGCCTTATTTGGGTGAGGAAAATGAGCTTCTGTCGAGGACGACTTCATTTCAAGAATGGGAGGATGATGAGGACATCAATACCATTGTTACACCCACAGCCCCTACTGCTACATATACTGGACCAATTACTAGAGCTCGCGCACGCCAATTAAATTATCAGGTACTTTCGTTTCTTGGTAATGATTCTAATGTTCATGAGAATATGATGCTGCCTAAATTGGATACATTTGTTTTGCTTACAAATGAAGGGCCTAGCTTGGAGAAGGATGGACATTGGAGCAAGAGCAAGCATGGAGATGATGCCATGCGCAAGGGGAACCAGAACGGAGTTACAAGTGATGATTTCAGGACTTTGAAGCCACCATAAGAGTGCATGAAGCCTTGGACGAAATATACAAGATGCCACTTCATAAATTTCGTCCAGAGGCTATTATAGGTGCTGCGTCACCTTTTTATTGGGCCAGGCCCATGTAATTTCGAAATACATAAGTATAGGCTATTTTTAGAGTCCGTATGTGTGGGGAAACAAGAGATAGGGTTGATTTCGGACCCCTCCACCAAGGGCCACGAAATTCCCCCTCTCTTCCTCCATATATACAGCCCTTAGGGCACCGTTTAGACTTTGGGTTTTGTTTAGATTAAAAGTTCGCCATAGCTGCAACTTCGCGTACTTCGTTTGTGTTCAACGACCAGACAAAGGCGTCACAGAACCCCACCTTGATCAATAAAGCTTTCATCTTATATTCGCAATATCCAGATTGCAATCTTAGTTTCTTGCTTGTTCTTCGTTTGCTCGCAGGAAACAGACCCTCGTGGTCAGGTTGATCGTGCTCCGGCGTGGTCAATAACCTCTCGGAGTTGGTTTAGCGATTGCTAAGGCGCGACGTCCTCGCACGTTCGTAGTCGGATCGTCAAAGTCGACTTCCACCAAAGTGATTTCCATCATCTCATCGAAAGACGGGACACCTTTGCCTCTATCAGAAAACATGTTGTGTTTGCGCCTGGAGATCTTGTTTGGTTACATTTGCGTAAAGATAGATTTCCTAATTTGCGCAAATCAAAGCTAATGCCACGTGCTGATGGTCCCTTTAAGGTGTTAGAGAAAATAAATGATAATGCATATAAACTTGAGCTGCCTGCAGATTTTGCGGTTAGTCCCACTTTTAACATTGCAGATTTGAAGCCTTATTTGGGTGAGGAAAATGAGCTTCCGTCGAGGACGACTTCATTTCAAGAAGGGGAGGATGATGAGGACATCAATACCATTGTTACACCCACAGCCCCTACTGCTACATATACTGGACCAATTACTAGAGCTCGCGCATGCCAATTAAATTATCAGGTACTTTCGTTTCTTGGTAATGATTCTAATGTTCATGAGAATATGATGCTGCCTAAATTGGATACATTTGTTTTGCTTACAAATGAAGGGCCTAGCTTGGAGAAGGATGGACATTGGAGCAAGAGCAAGCATGGAGATGATGCCATGCGCAAGGGGAACCAGAACGGAGTTACAAGTGATGATTTCAGGACTTTGAAGCCACCATAAGAGTGCATGAAGCCTTGGACGAAATATACAAGATGCCACTTCATAAATTTCGTCCAGAGGCTATTATAGGTGCTGCATCACCTTTTTATTGGGCCAGGCCCATGTAATTTCGAAATACATAAGTATAGGCTATTTTTAGAGTCCGTATGTGTGGGGAAACAAGAGATAGGGTTGATTTCGGACCCCTCCACCAAGGGCCACGAAATTCCCCCTCTCTTCCTCCATATATACAGCCCTTAGGGCACCGTTTAGACTTTGGGATTTGTTTAGTTAAAATTTAGCCATTGCAACTTCGTGTACTTCGTTTGTGTCCAACAACCAGACCAAGACCGCTTACGGATCCCCACCTTTATCAATACTTCATATATACTCGCAATATTCAGATTGCTTTTATCATATTCTTGCTTGTTCTTCGATTGCTTGCAGGAATAGACCTTCGTGGTCAGGTTGATTGTGCTCCGGCGTGGTCAATAACCTCTCAGAGTTGGTTTAGCGATTGCTAAGGCGCAACGTCGTGCACGTTTGTAGTCGGATCGTCAAAGTCATCTTCACCAAATCGATAGTTATCATCTCATCGAAAGATCGGGACACTCCCCGCCTCTATCAAGTGGTATCAGCTGGTCTTAGCGTCTAGTCTTTTAGAGTTTCGAGTTCTGTTCACAGGTTGTCACGTCGCCGCTGCCATATACCACCACCACATATTCACCGCCAATCCGAATCCATATACGCCACCACATATCCGCCGCCATCACGCCAATCCGAGTTCACCTGCAACATATATCCGCCACCTGTCCGTGTTCCACCAGATTCATCTCTGCCACCAGTCCGAGTTCCACCAGATTCATCTCCGCCACCAGTCCTAGTCCGAGTCCAGTAATTGTTGCATTGTTCTCGATTTCCAGATCACGCGATACTCCGAGTCGTGACAGCGGAGGACTCCCCAACTTCCGAGCCATCCGCAGAAGAAAAATAGTTCCAGTTTCAAAAAAAAAAAACTAAGTCTGGAAAATTCTGGCTAGGCAGTTTTTAGACCATTTGTAGACTTTTTCGAAAAAAAATTGTTGCGGAGCAAAAAAAAAAGAGGAAAAAAAGTGCAAAAAAAAGGAAAAAAAAAAGAGAACAAAAATTCAGAGTGTGCTCCTCCCTTGTTTATGTGCCGCGCCGTGATTTTGTTGGTGTTCTAGGCTCGCGTCTCTAGCACAGTCTAGCCTAGGACCAGCACAGTACCATCGTTGAGCGTTTATTCAACTTTGCAGCTCTGAATTGATTATTGCTGACCCTTTTTGCTACCATATTATAAGCCTTCCCAGCTCCACATACATCTACGTCGTGCGTTTGACTCTCCCTGGTAATCGCTCTATCCAAGCTTTGAGAGTTTTTGACTACAACGGTTGCCGATCACCGCCTGCTGCTGGGTAAGAACTGGTAAGAATTTGAGATTTGCTTGACGGATTTGTGACACCCACCACCACCTCTTGTTAGTAGTCTGTAGGATCATATTCTTGTGTGTTTCTATTGCTGCTAACCATGCCAGGATCATAAGCCGACGAGACTGACTGGGAGAATTTATCGAACAAGGAGCTTCATGATAAGTTTAAGCAAATGATGAGTGGACAGGTGCAAGATGTGCTAAACAGATTTGAAGAGGCCATGGAGAAGATAGATGGCATGGAGAAGACGTTCGAAACAAAGCTCGATAACAGGTTTAATGAATTGCTCGCGCGTCTTCCACCACCACCACCCGCTGCACCTAACGCACCTCTTCAACAACAACAACAACAATGCATCCTTTCGAATCAGTATGGACGAGCGAAGCGTGTTCCTATTGAGGATGGCCAAACTTCTGGTGCTGCTGTTCATGTTGTTGATGCTTCTTTGGCCCCTGCTACTGCTGCTGCTGGTACCCAGGAGGATGATGAGTATGCGGGTGATTATGAGGATGAGGTTGATCAAAATCAGCACTACGTGCAGCCACCAGCACCACCACCACCAGGTCGACCTCAGGTATATATTCGTAATGGTAGGCCTGCACCACCACCTCAGGTACGAGATGATGTCCATATTCCTAAACTGAAATTGAATATTCCACCATTTGAGGGTAGATATGTTCCTGATATATATCTTACTTGGGAGTTAGAAACTGAACAACGTTTTACATGTTTACAATATCCCGAGGAGAGACGGGTTGCTGCTGCTGTTTGTGCTTTCACTAGTTTTGCATGTGTATGGTGGTCTGAACATTGTAGATTATATCCTATTCCCGCTACTTGGGCTGCTTTGAAAACTGCTATGCGTACTCGTTGGGTTCCACCATATTATCAACGTGAATTGCTTCAAAAATTACAACGCTTAAGACAAGGAAAAAATTCTGTAGAAGAATATTATCAGGAATTACAAACTGGCATGATTAGATGTGGTATTGTTGAGGAGAATGAAGCTATGCTTGCACGTTTTCTGGGTGGATTAAATAGAGAGATTCAGACCATTCTAGACTATAAGGAGTATACTAATATCACTCGTTTATTCCATCTTGCTTGTAAAGCTGAACGTGAAGTGCAGGATCGACAGGCATTGGCGCGGACTAACTTTTCTGCAGGTCGACCTTCATCATGGACACCACGTACATCATCTACTTCCACACGTTCTGCTACACCGACGCCTCCGTCGGCTGCCACCTCCAACCGTGATACAATAAAGCAGGCACAATCACCACTATCTGCCAAGAGCACACCTTCTGGGCCTGCAAAGAGCTCTTCTTCATCCATGGCATCAACAGGGCAAACACATGATATTATTTGTCGACGTTGCAAGGGTGGAGGTCATTATGCGAGAGAATGCCTATCTAAGCGTGTGATCATTGTTACTGAGGATGGTGGGTATGAGTCCGCTAGTGACTATGATGAGGAGACTTTGGCTCTTATTACACGTGACGAACACGGTGGAGACGATTCTGATCATGAGACGCAATACATGGCTCCTGAAGATGCTGACAGGTATGAATGTTTAGTTGCTCAACGTGTTTTGAGTGTGCAGGTTACACAAGCTGAGCAAAATCAGAGGCATAATTTGTTCCATACAAAGGGAGTTGTGAAGGAACGTTCTGTTCGCGTGATCATAGATGGAGGGAGTTGCAACAACTTGGCTAGCATGGAGATGGTGGAGAAGCTATCTCTCACCACAAGACCACATCCACATCCTAGCGGCAAGGTTAAGGTAACACGTACTGTTCGTGTACATTTTAGTATCTCTACATATGCTGATTATGTTGATTGTGATGTGGTACCTATGCAAGCATGTTCCTTATTACTTGGTAGACCATGGCAATTTGATAAAAATTCTATTCACCATGGTAGAAACAATCAGTATACTCTTGTTCATAAGGATAAAAATATTACTTTGCTTCCTATGACTCCTGATTCCATTTTGAAAGATGATATTAATAGAGCTAATAAAGCAAAACAGGAGAAAACTAAGAGTGAAAATCAGATTGTGGCAAAAGAATTTGAGCAACAAATGCAGCCTAATAATAATAAACAATCTAGTGTTGCTTCTGAAATTAAATTGAAAAGTGCATGTTTACTTGCCACCAAATCTGATATTGATGATCTAGATTTTAGCAAATCTGTTTGCTATGCTTTTGTGTGCAAAGAGGCATTATTTTCATTCGAGGACGTGCCTTCCTCTTTGCCTCCTGCTGTCACTAACATTTTGCAGGAGTTCGCTGACGTCTTTCCACAAGACGTGCCACCAGGATTACCACCTATTCGCGGAATTGAGCATCAAATTGACTTAATTCCCGGTGCATCATTACCCAACCGTGCACCATACCGTACCAATCCAGAGGAGACGAAGGAGATTATGCGTCAAGTACAAGAGCTTCTCGACAAAGGATATATACGCGAATTCCTTAGTCCTTGTGTTGTTCCTATTATTCTAGTGCCGAAAAAGGATGGTACATCGCGTATGTGTGTTGATTGTAGAGGCATTAATAATATTACTATTCGTTATCATCATCCTATTCCTAGGCTAGATGATATGCTTGATGAATTGAGTGGCTCTACAATATTCTCCAAAGTTGATTTGCGTAGTGGATACCATCAAATTCGTATGAAATTGGGTGATGAATGGAAAACAGCATTTAAAACTAAGTTTGGTTTATATGAGTGGTTAGTCATGCCTTTTGGGTTAACTAATGCGCCTAGTACTTTCATGAGACTAATGAACGAAGTTTTACGTGCTTTCATTGGACGATTTGTGGTAGTCTATTTTGATGATATACTGATTTATAGCAAATCTTTGGAAGAACATTTGGAACATTTACGTGTTGTTTTTATTGCTCTACGTGATGCACGTTTGTTTGGTAACCTTGGGAAGTGCACCTTTTGCACCGACCGAGTATCTTTTCTTGGCTATGTTGTTACTCCACAGGGAATTGAAGTTGATAAAGCCAAGATTGAAGCTATTGAGAGTTGGCCGCGGCCCAAAACGGTCACACAAGTGAGGAGTTTTCTTGGCCTCGCTGGATTCTATAGGCGTTTTGTGAGAGATTTCAGCACCATTGCTGCACCTCTCAATGAGCTTACAAAGAAAGATGTGCCTTTTCTTTGGGGTACCGCACAGGAAGAAGCCTTCTCGGTATTGAAAGATAAGTTGACACATGCTCCTTTACTCCAACTTCCTGATTTTAATAAGACTTTTGAGCTTGAATGTGATGCTAGTGGAATTGGATTGGGAGGTGTGTTATTACAAGATGGCAAACCTGTTGCATACTTTTCTGAAAAATTGAGTGGGCCTAGTATGAATTATTCTACTTATGATAAAGAATTATATGCTCTTGTTCGAACTTTAGAAACATGGCAACATTATTTATGGCCCAAAGAATTTGTTATACATTCTGATCATGAATCTTTGAAACATATTAAGAGTCAAGCTAAACTGAATCGTAGACATGCTAAATGGGTTGAATTCATTGAGACTTTCCCTTATGTCATTAAACACAAGAAGGGAAAAGAAAATGTTATTGTTGATGCATTGTCTCGTCGCTATACTATGCTTTCACAACTTGACTTCAAAATATTTGGTTTGGAGACCATCAAAGATCAATATGTGCATGATGCTGATTTTAAAGATGTAATGCAGAATTGTAAAGAAGGAAGAATGTGGAACAAGTTTGTCGTTAACGATGGATTTGTGTTTCGTGCTAACAAGCTATGCATTCCAGCTAGCTCCGTTCGTCTTTTGCTGTTGCAGGAGGCGCATGGGGGAGGATTAATGGGACACTTTGGCGTGAAGAAGACGGAGGACGTACTTGCTACACATTTCTTTTGGCCAAATATGAGACGGGATGTTGAGCGTTTTGTTGCTCGCTGCACTACATGTCAAAAAGCTAAGTCACGACTCAATCCTCATGGTTTATATATGCCTTTGCCTGTACCTAGTGTTCCTTGGGAGGATATACCTATGGACTTTGTTTTAGGTTTACCTCGAGCAAAGAAGGGGAGGGATAGCATATTTGTTGTCGTGGATAGATTCTCGAAAATGGCACACTTTATACCATGTCATAAAAGCGATGATGCTGTTAATGTTGCTGATTTGTTCTTTCGTGAAATTATTCGCTTGCATGGTGTGCCAAATACTATTGTTTCAGATCGTGATACTAAATTTCTTAGCCACTTTTGGAGATGTTTATTGTCTAAGTTGGGGACTAAACTGCTATTTAGTACTACTTGTCACCCCCAAACTGATGGACAAACTGAAGTAGTCAATAGAACATTGTCTACTATGCTTAGGGCTGTTTTGAAGAATAATAAGAAAATGTGGGAAGAATGCTTGCCTCATATTGAATTTGCTTATAATCGTTCATTGCATTCTACTACTAAGATGTGCCCTTTTGAAATTGTGTATGGTTTCCTACCTCGTGCACCTATTGATTTGTTGCCTCTTCCATCTTCGGAGAAGGTTATTTTGATGCTAAAGAACGTTCTGAATTGATTTTAAAAATGCATGAGTTAACTAAGGAAAACATTGAGCGTATGAATGCTAAATATAAACTTGCTGGAGATAAGGGTAGAAAACATGTTGTGTTTGCACCTGGAGATCTTGTTTGGTTACATTTGCGTAAAGATAGATTTCCTAATTTGCGCAAATCAAAGCTAATGCCACGTGCTGATGGTCCTTTTAAGGTGTTAGAGAAAATAAATGATAATGCATATAAACTTGAGCTACCTGCAGATTTTGGGGTTAGTCCCACTTTTAACATTGCAGATTTGAAGCCTTATTTGGGTGAGGAAGATGAGCTTCCGTCGAGGACGACTTCATTTCAAGAAGGGGAGGATGATCAGGACATCAATACCATTGTTACACCCACAGCCCCTACTGCTACATATACGGGACCAATTACTAGAGGTCGCGCACGCCAATTAAATTGTCAGGTACTTTCGTTTCTTGGTAATGACTCTAATGTTCATGAGAATATGATGCTGCCTAAATTGGATACATTTGTTTTGCTTACAAATGAAGGGCCTAGCTTGGAGAAGGATGAACATTGGAGCAAGAACAAGCATGGAGATGATGCCATGCGCAAGGGGAACAAGAACGGAGTTACAAGTGATGATTTCAGGACTTTGAAGCCACCATAATGGGTGCATGAAGCCTTGGACGAAATATACAAGATGCCACTTCATAAATTTCGTCCTGAGGCTATTATAGGTGCTGCGTCACTTTTTTATTGGGCCAGGCCCATGTAATTTCGAAATACATAAGTATAGGCTATTTTTAGAGTCCGTTTGTGTGGGGAAACAAGAGATAGGGTTGATTTCGGACCCCTCCACCAAGGGCCACGAAATTCCCCCTCTCTTCCTCCATATATACAGCCCTTAGGGCACCGTTTAGAATTTGGGTTTTGTTTAGATTAAAAGTTCGCCAAAGTTGCAACTTCGCATAATTCGTTTGTGTTCAACGACCAGACAAAGGCGTCACAGAACCCCACCTTGATCAATAAAGTTTTCATCTTATATTCGCCATATCCAGATTGCAATCTTAGTTTCTTGCTTGTTCTTCGTTTGCTCGCAGGAAACAGACCCTCATGGTCAGGTTGATCGTGCTCCGGCGTGGTCAATAACCTCTCGGAGTTGGTTTAGCGATTGCTAAGGCGCGACGTCCTCGCACGTTCATAGTCGGATCGTCAAAGTCGACTTCCACCAAAGCGATATCCATCATCTCATCGAAAGACGGGACACCTTTGCCTCTATCAGGTTGAATCATATTGGACGGCCCAGATGACGCTACTGGGCCTAATTTAGATAGGGCGTAACGGGCCCTGGGTTAGCGGGTTGTAAATGGGCTATATGCGAATAGGCCGTTAACAGGCTTTCCCTGGGCCGGCCCGCCATCTTTTGACCAAGTCAAACGGGCCGGCCTTTTCACAGGAATGGGCCTCTATTGGGCCGTGCCACGTGTCGCCGTATCATAGGCGCCTTCAGTCCAATGAGCGGATGACATCTGTCCCAACGATGAGCCGACACGTGTTTCCTCCAGCCAATGATGATTTTACACGTGGAAAATCCCCATTGGTCGAGGCTGTTATCGGGTTATCGGATCCAAAACCCGACCCGATAGCTTGACGGTGTTCCGTTACAGTGGATGCCATGTGATAGAGGCTAAGGTGTCCCGTCTTTCGATGAGATGGTGGCTATCGTTTTGGAGGAAGTCGACTTTGACGATCCGACTACGAACGTGCGAGGACGTCGTGCCTTAGCAATCGCTAAACCAACTCCAAGAGGTTATTGACCACGCTGGAGCACGATCAACCTAACCACGAAGGTCTGTTTCCTGCAGGCAAACGAAGAACAAGCAAGAAACTAAGATTGCAATCTGGATATTGCGAATATAAGAGGAAAGCTTTATTGATCAAGGTGGGGTTATGTGACGCCTTTGTCTGGTCGTTGAACACAAACGAAGTACGCGAAGTTGAAGCTATGGCGAACTTTAATCTAAACAAAACCCAAAGTCTAAACGATGCCCTAAGGGCTGTATATATGGAGGAAGAGGGGGGGAATTTCGTGGCCCTTGGTGGAGGGGTCCGAAATCAACCCTATCTCTTGTTTCCCCACACATACAGACTCTAAAAATAGCCTATACTTATGTATTTCAAAATTGCATGGGCCTGGCCCAATAATAAGGTGACGCAGCACCTAGAATAGCCTCGGGACGAAATTTATGAAGTGGCATCTTGTATATTTCGTCCAAGGCTTCATGCACCCATTATGGTCGCTTCAAAGTCCTGAAATCATCACTTGTAACTCCGTTCGTGTTCCCCTTGCGCATGCCATCATCTCCATGCTTGTTCTTGATCCAATGTTCATCCTTCTCCAAGCTAGGCCATTCATTTGTAAGCAAAACAAATGTATCCAATTTAGGCAGCATCATATTCTCATGAACACTAGAATCATTACCAAGAAACGTAAGTACCTGGTAATTTAGTTGGTGTGCGCGAGCTCTAGTAATTGGTCCAGTATGTATAGGAACAGGGGCTATGGCTGTAACAATGGCATTGATGTCCTCATCATCCTCCCCTTCTTGAAATGAAGTCGTCCTCGACGGAAGTTCATCTTCCTCACCCAAATAAGGCTTCAAATCTGCAATGCTAAAAGTGGGACTAACCCCAAAATCTGCAGGCAGCTCAAGTTTATATGCATTATCATTTATTTTCTCCAACACCTTAAAGGGACCATCAGCACGTGGCATTAGCTTTGATTTGCGCAAATCAGGAAATCTATCCTTACGCAAATGTAACCAAACAAGATCTCCAGGTGCAAACAAAATATGTTTTCTACCCTTATCTCCAGCAAGTTTATATTTAGCATTCATACGCTCAATGTTTTCCTTAGTTAACTCATGCATTTTTAAAATCAATTCAGCACGTTGTTTAGCATCAAAATTAACCTTCTTCGAAGATGGAAGAGGCAACAAATCAATAGGTGCACGAGGTAGGAAACCATACACAATTTCAAAAGGGCACATCTTAGTAGTAGAATGCAATGAACGATTATAAGCAAATTCAATATGAGTCAAGCATTCCTCCCACATTTTCTTATTATTCTTCAAAACAGCCCTAAGCATAGTAGACAATGTTCTATTGACTACTTCAGTTTGTCCATCAGTTTGGGGGTGACAAGTAGTACTAAAAAGTAGTTTAGTCCCCAACTTAGCCCATAAACATCTTCAAAAGTGGCTAAGAAATTTAGTATCACGATCTGAAACAATAGTATTTGGCACACCATGCAAGCGAATAATTTCACGAAAGAACAAATCAGCAACATTAACATCATCATCGCTTTTATGACATGGTATAAAGTGTGCCATTTTTGAGAACCTATCCATGACAACAAATATGCTATCCCTCCCCTTCTTTGTTCTAGGTAAACCTAAAACAAAGTCCATAGATATATCCTCCCAAGGAACACTAGGTACAGGCAAAGGCATATATAAACCATGAGGATTGAGCCGTGACTTAGCATTTTGACATGTAGTGCAGCGAGCAATAAAATGCTCAACATCCCGTCTCATCTTCGGCCAAAAGAAATGTGTAGCAAGTACGTCCTCCGTCTTCTTCACGCCAAAGTGTCCCATTAGTCCTCCTCCATGCGCCTCCTGCAACAATAATCGACGAACGGAGCTAGCTGGAATGCATAGCTTGTTAGCACGGAACCCAAATCCATCATTAATGACGAACTTGTTCCATGTTCTTCCTTCTTTACAATTCTGCAATACATCTTTAAAATCAGCATCATGCACATATTGATCTTTGATGGTCTCCAAACCAAATATGTTGAAGTCAAGTTGGGAAAGCATAGTATAGCGACGAGACAATGCATCAGCAATAACATTTTGTTTACCCTTCTTGTGTTTAATGACATAAGGGAAAGTCTCAATGAATTCAACCCATTTAGCATGTCTACGATTCAGTTTAGCTTGACTTTTAGTATGTTTCAAAGATTCATGATCAGAATGTATAACAATTTTTTTAGGCCATAAATAATGTTGCCATGTTTCTAAAATCCGAACAAGAGCATATAATTCTTTATCATAAGTAGAATAATTCAGACTAGGCCCACTCAATTTTCCAGAAAAGTATGCAACAGGTTTGCCATCTTGTAATAACACACCTCCTAATCCAATTCCACTAGCATCACTTCATGCCAAGAAAACTCCTCACTTGTGTGACAGTTTTGGGCTGTAGCCAACTCTCAATAGCTTCAATATTGGCTTTGTCAACTTCAATTCCCTGTGGAGTAACGACATAGCCAAGAAAAGATACTCGGTCGGTGCAAAAGGTGCACTTCCCAAGGTTACCAAACAAACGTGCATCACATAGAGCAATAACAACAGCACGTAAATGTTCCAAATGTTCTTCCAAAGATCAGCTATAAATCAATATGTCATCAAAGTAAACTACCACAAATCGTCCAATGAAAGCACGTAAAACTTCGTTCATTAATCTCATGAAAGTACTAGGTGCATTAGTTAACCCAAAAGGCATGACTAACCACTCATATAATCCAAACTTAGTTTTAAATGATGTTTTCCATTCATCTCCCAATTTCATACGAATTTGATGGTATCCACTATGCAAATCAACTTTGGAGAATATTGTAGAGCCACTCAATTCATCAAGCATATCATCTAGCCTAGGAATAGGATGACGATAACGAATAGTAATATTATTAATGCCTCTACAATCAACACACATACGTGATGTACCATCCTTTTTCGGCACTAGAATAATAGGAACAGCACAAGGACTAAGGGATTCGCGTATATAAGCTTTGTCGAGCAGCTCCTGTACTTGACGCATAATCTCCTTTGTCTCCTCTGGATTGGTACGGTATGGTGCACGGTTGGGTAATGATGCACTGGGAATTAAGTCAATCTGATGCTCAATCCCTCGAATGGGAGGTAATCCCGGTGGCACGTCTTGTGGACAGACGTCAGCGAACTCCTGAAAAATGTTAGTGACAGCAGGAGGCAAAGAGGAAGGCACGTCGTCGAATGAAAATAATGCCTCTTTGCACACAAAAGCATAGCAAACAGATTTGCTGAAATCTAGCTCATCAATGTCAGATTTAGTGGCAAGTAAACATGCACTTTTTAATTTAATTTCAGAAGCAACACTAGATGGTTTACTATTAGGCTTCATTTGTTGCTCAAATTCTTTTTCCACAATCTGATTTTCACTCTTATTTTTCTCCTGTTTTGCTTTATTAGCTCTATTAATATCATCTTTCAAAATGGAATCAGGAGTCATAGGAAGCAAAGTAATATTTTTATCCTTATGAAAAGGAGTATACTAATTTTTTCTACCATGGTGTACAGAATTTTTATCAAATTGCCATGGTCGACCAAGTAAAAAGGAACATGCTTGCATAGGTACCACATCACAATCAACATAATCCGCATATGTAGAGATACTAAAATGCACATGAACAATACGTGTTACCTTTACCTTGCCGCTGTTGTTGAACCATTGGATGTAGTAAGGATGTGGATGTGGTCTTGTGGTGAGAGATAGCTTCTCCACCATCTCCATGCTAGCCAAGTTGTTGCAGCTCCCTCCGTCTATGATGAAGCGCACAGAACGTTCCTTCACAACTCCCTTTGTATGGAACAAATTGTGCCTCTGATTTTGTTCAGCTTGTGTGACCTGCACACTCAAAACATGTTGAGAAACTAAACATTCATACCTGTCAGCGTCTTCAGGAGCCATGTATTGCGTCTCATGATCAGAATCATCTCCACCATGTTCTTCATGTGTAATAAGAGCCAAAGTCTCCTCATCATAGTCACTAGCGGACTCATACCCACCATCTTCAGTAGCCATCATCACACGCTGAGATTTGCATGCTCTCGCATAATGACCTCTTCCCTTACAACGACGACAAATAATATCACTTGTGTGCCCTGTTGATGCCATGGAACAAGATGAACTCTGTGGAGGCCCGACAGGTGCACTCTTGGCAGATAATGGTGGTTGTGCCTGCTTTATTGTATCACGGCTGGAGGTGGCACCTGATGGAGGTGCTGGTGCAGTTGAAGTAGAATATGTACGCGGTGTCCATGATGAAGGTCGGCCTCCAGAAAAGTTAGTTCGCGCCAATGCTTGTCGATCCTGCACTTCACGTTCAGCTTTACAAGCAAGATGGAATAAACGAGTGATATTAGTATACTCCTTATACTCTAGAATGGTCTGAATCTCTCTATTTAATCCACCCATAAAACGTGCAAGCATAGCTTCATTCTCCTCAACAATACCACATCTAATCATGCCAGTTTGTAATTCGTGATAATATTGTTCTACAGAATTTTTCCCTTGTCTTAAGCGCTGCAATTTTTGAAGCAATTCACGTTGATAATATGGTGGAACCCAACGAGTACGCATAGCAGTTTTCAAAGCAGCCCAAGTAGTTGGAATAGGATATAATCTACAATGTTCAGACCACCATACACATGCAAAACTAGTGAAAGCACAAACAGCAGCGGCAACCTGTCTCTCCTCAGGATATTGTAAACATGTAAATTGTTGTTCTGTTTCTAACTCCCAAGTAAGATATATATCAGGAACATATCTACCCTCAAATGGTGGAATATTCAATTTCAGTTTAGGAAGATGGTCATGATCTCGTACCTTAGGGAGGGCCCTACCATTGTGATTATTTGCATGTGGACGACCTGGTGGTTGTGGTGCAGGTGGTTGCACGTAGTTCTGATTTTGATCAACCTCATCCTCGTAATCTCCCACATAATCATCCTCCTCCGCATCAGCAACAGGAGCCACAGAAGTATCAATAGCAGCACCAACAGTTTGGCCAAACGCAAGAGGGACACGGCTCGCTCGGCGGAGGGCTGTTTTGCGACGTGGAGGTAGTCATCGTTGTTGTTGTTGTAGAGGTGCGTTAGGTGCAGCCGGCGGTGGTTGTGGAAAATGCACGAGCAATTCATTAAACTTGCTATCAAGCTTTGTTTCGAACGTCTTCTCAATGCCATCTATCTTCTCAAGGGCCTCGTCAAATCTGTTTAGCACATCTTGCACCTGTCCACTCATCATTTGGTGAAATTTATCATGTACCTGTTTATTCGTCAGGTTCTCCCAATCAGTCTCATCGGCTTGTGATCCTACCATGGTTAGCAGCAAATATAAACACACAAGAATATGATCCTATAGACTACTAAGAAGTGGTGGTGGTGTATCACAAACCCGTCAAGCAAATCTCAAATTCTTACCAGTTCTTACCCAGCAGCAGGTGTTGATCGGCAACCGTTGTAGTCAAAACTCTCAAAGCTTGGATAGAGCGATTACCAGGGAGAGTCAAACGCACGACGTAGATGTATGTGGAGCTGGGAAGGCTTATAATATGGTAGCAAAAAAATCAGCAATAATCAATTCAGAGATGCAAAGTTGAATAAAAGGCTCAACGATGGTACTGTCCTGGTCCTAGGCTAGTCCGTGCTAGAGACGCGAGCCTAGAACACTAACAAATTCACGACGCTGCACGGAAACAAGGGAGAAGCACACTCTGAAAAAAAATCACTCTTTTTTTTGCGCTCTTTTTTTTGCGCTCTTTTTTTTTGCGCTCCTTTTTTTTTCCCGAAAATCACTATAATGGCGAGTGTCTCAAAACTCTTCCCAAGTCAAGATAACAGGATAGGCACGAAATTTTTTTGGCCAACTTTTTTTTTGTCGACTGCCCGGACCCAAATACTGGAAACGGGTCAAAAAAAATTTTCTATAACGGCGACTGTCTCAACACGCTTAGAAACACCTAAAAATAGGATAGCCAGAATTTTTTTGTCAAGTGCGTGTTTGGAAAATTTTGGGCCTAAACGGAGGGTGGTTTCCGGACTTTTTTTCGAAACCTACTCAGGCAAGGAAACACGAAACGGAAATTACATGGATCTCGAAAACAAACCTAATATGTAAGGAACTCGGATTGGTGGTGAATATATGGTGGTGGTATATGCCAGCAGTGGTGGTATATGGCAGCGGTGGTGGTAGCGGTGGTAGTATATGGATATGGATCGGTGGTGGTATATGGATACGGATTGGTGGTGGTATATGGATAGGGATTCGGAGCAGTGGTGCTAGGTGGCAGGGACGATGATGATGGTGCGGTGGCGGCGTGACAACTTATGACCAGAACTCGAAACTCTAAAAGACTAGACGCTAAGACCAGCAACTAGACACGACGATGCAACCACAAATTCAACAAAGCAAAACCCTAAAAAGATTATGCAATGGCTCAGATTGGTTCGGATATGATGAACTAACAATAAATTTTTTTTTGGCTTTTTCGTGGACTGTAGGTATGCAAAAGGACCCGATCTAAACTACGATAAACTGTAAAATCTCACTGAGCAACCTGGAAATCTGATACCACTTGATAGAGGCTAAGGTGTCCCGTCTTTCGATGAGATGGTGGCTATCGTTTTGGAGGAAGTCGACTTTGACGATCTGACTACGAACATGCGAGGACGTCGCGCCTTAGCAATCGCTAAACCAACTCCAAGAGGTTATTGACCACGCCGGAGCACGATCAACATGACCACGAAGGTCTGTTTCCTGCAGGCAAATGAAGAACAAGCACGAAACTAAGATTGCAATCTGGATATTGCGAATATAAGAGGAAAACTTTATTGATCAAGGTGGGGTTCGGTGACGCCTTTGTCTGGTCGTTGAACACAAACGAAGTACGTGAAGTTGCAGGTATGGCGAACTTTAATCTAAACAAAACCCAACGTCTAAATGATGCCCTAAGGGTTGTATATATGGAGGAAGAGGGGGGAATTTCGTTGCCCTTGGTGGAGGGGTCTGAAATCAACCCTATCTCTTGTTTCCCCACACATACGGATTCTAAAAAAAGCCTATACTTATGTATTTCGAAATTACATGGGCTGGCCCAATAATAAGGTGACGCAGCACCTAGAATAGCCTCGGGACGAAATTTATGAAGTGGCATCTTGTATATTTCGTCCAAGGCTTCATGCACCCATTATGGTGGCTTCAAAGTCCTGAAATCATCACTTGTAACTCCGTTCTTGTTCCCCTTGCGCATGCCATCATCTCCATGCTTGTTCTTGCTCCAATGTTCATCCTTCTCCAAGCTAGGCCCTTCATTTGTAAGCAAAACAAATGTATCCAATTTAGGCAGCATCATATTCTCATGAACATTAGAATCATTACCAAGAAACAAAAGTACCTGGTAATTTAGTTGGCGTGCGCGAGCTCTAGTTTGGTCCAGTATGTATAGTAGCAGGGGCTGTGGGTGTAACAATGGTATTGATGTCCTCATCACCACGTGTCGGTCATCCTTGACGAAAGAACTTCTGTGACGCGCGATTTATCGTCATGGAAGTGGACACTTCCGTGATGTTAATTTTGGTAATGTCATGGAACACTTCTACGACAGCACAGGTATGACTATCTTGATTCTGTCATAAATTTGCCATGGATGTACATGCATGACAAAAAACACGACCTACTGTGCAAACACGTATCATCACGGAAGTGTATTTTTTTTGTAGTGCTCGGTGGCGTAATGTCCATTCTTCCCGCACTTGAAACAAGTAATGTGACTTAGATCCTACTTGGCAGGCATTGCTGGGTTAGAACGGTTCTAGCCATTGCTTCCTCCATTCCCATTCTTGGGGCCACTATGGTTATGTGAACTTCCTCCATTGGAATTATGGCCTCCATGGTTATGGTGAATGTGTCCTCCTGAGTTCGGGGTAAAACGAGGTCTCTGCTGAGCTCCTGAATTGTACTTCCCTTGTCCATACTTCCTCTTGCGGCTATCTATCTGCTGCTGCTTCCCTTCAGTCATAAGAGCTCTATCTACCTACTCCTGGTAGTTGTTGAATGTTGCCACCATCAACTTCATGCTCAGCTCATCATTCAGTCCTTCCAAAAACTTCTCCTGCTTAGCAGCATCTGTAGCTACGTCATTAGGGGCATAGCGTGCTAACTTACTAAACTCATCCACATACTGGCCCACTGTGCGTCCGTCCATGACACGGCCCACAATGCGTTCGGCCGCCCCAGGACACACGCATTTTCACACCCCTTTTTCTTTCAGGTCCCTATCTTCAGAAGGCTCTTCCGAAAGATCGGCTATCGGACGCATAGCGGGATGGACACACCAGGAGGACAAGAAGCTTTGACGTACGAGGGAATCCTCAGGTGGTCTCCGATAACGATCGTTATACCTGTTTTACATAGCCGCATGCCGCCTGCTCCTGGTCAGGATGTGTCAAACAGTCCTATTCTGCTTATCGCACTACTTGTATACGTACGCTTAGACGTATCATTTGAATAACAAGGGAAAATAGTATACCGCGTCAGCTGTCTATTATGTTTATTTACCCCTTTTTCTTTACTGCTTATTATACCCGTGCATTTTGGCACGACCAGTTTGCCAGGGGCTTCAGTACCCCATAATCTGGCAAGACAAGTCCGAACACTTTCGACAATGCGGCACCCCAAACTTATAGAACTATATGCATCAGCTCCGACTCATGTCATGGGTCAATAGTTGGGTTTGCCCGGCTCCCATGTTTTTGGTACATTACGTTCCGCTATATCGGCTAAGGTAGCGCAGGGAGAACTACTGCGATTGTGTCCCGGTTCTTCCGGACGAGCACCTCAATAGAGAAAGCCGAAAACTGACTGTCATGATAAGGCGAGAGCTGGTCGCTGTTCGAGAGGTCTCGTCCGATTTAGGCGTGAATAGCACCCCGACTCCGGCTTTCCGGATACTAGGGGCTTCGCCAAAATTTAAAATTGTAGACTTCTATGGCTAAGTGAGGTTGATAAAGCCGTATAGTCCGATTTCCTCGTTCGTGGCGCTAAACACCTCCTTCGAAGGACCAAAAACTTGGATAAAGAGTGTTTATACTTATCCCGAACACCCCAGAACTAGTTACATGGGGGCGGAAGCCGACGACTGGCCAACTCTCAAGATTTTTTTAAAACGGCCGCACAGAAGGTAATATTTTAAATTCACACGCGCTACATAGCGCACACGAACTGGTTTTCATAATACAAGATGACATGAGTACATTCATTCAAATATCACATCCTTAGTACATTCATCCGCCACAAGGCGGGCACCCTTAATGACATTTTCATAATACTGTTCGGGGTGGCGATGCTCCTTGCCCTTTGGCGGCCCCTCTATCACCAACTTCTCGGCGTCCATCTTCCCCCAGTGCACCTTCGCACGGGCCAAGGCCCTGCGTGCACCCTCAATGCAGACGAACCGCTTAACGACTTCAAGCCGTGGACTGGCATTCACCATCCGCTTTACAAAGCTGAAGTAGCTGCTGGGCAGGGGCTCGCCATGCCACAGCCGGACTATGAAGTCCTTCATGGCCAGTTCGGCCGCCTTGTGAAGTTCGAGCAGTTGCTTTAGCTGGTCGCTCAAGGGCATCGGATGTTCAGCCCCAATATATTGGGACCAAAACAACTTATCCGTCGAGCTCCCCTCCTCAGCCCGATAGAACTCTGCGGCATCAGAGATGTTGCACGGCAGATCTGCGAATGCTCCTGGAGAGCTCCGAATTCGGGTAAGTAAAAGGAAAGTCTCTTTCACATGCTTCCTATGCATAATGAAAGCCTTACCCGCAGCTATCTTCTTGGCCGCCTCAATTTCCTGGAGGGCCTCCCGGTCTACGGCCTTGGCGTCTAGTGCGCTCTGTCGGGCCTTCGCAAGCTCCGACTCTTGCGTCTTGGAGTCACGCTCCAAGGACTCGAATTTTTTGACGAAGTCCTGAAGCTCTTATTGGACCTCATCGACTCGCGCCTATTGTTTTTCGCGCTCGGTGTGCTCCTTGACCGCTTTGTTTTCGGCCTCGGACAGTGCCTTCTTAAGGGCCGCCACTTCGGTCGTGGCCCCTAGTAAAATTCATCGTGCTTCTATTAGCGTCAACGATGTTTTCCTTTATATATAACATTCAGACGAGGTATTGCTTACCTTTGTTCTCCTCGAGCTGCCTCTTCACGAGGCTGAGCTCTTCTTCGGCCCGCCCCAGGCTCTGCCTCAGTCCGGAGACCTCCGCAGTGGCAGCGGCAGCGGCCAGCAGCGACGCCTGCTTATTCACAAAGACATAATATGATTAGACTCCTGGGAAAAATATTTGATTCTCTGTTCGGCTTTTCTTCCTGAACACCAAACAGAGCATCACGGGCTACTGTCTGTACTGTGATACTTTCTCATAATTTAAAATACTTACCATAAAGCCTGTCAGGACAGCCGGACTATATACCAGCCGGACTATATGCCGTTGGAGTTGATGGACTCATTTACCTTCGAAGCTTTGCAGTTATTTAGTTTAGATGGCCTTCAGCCATGATATTTATGTGTAATCATACTCTTTATGAGGACTCGATGTAATACGTGTGTGATTGAACTCTGTTATAATTCCTTGAGTACTGTGCGTCTCAGCATTAACGATCTAGGGATGACACTGATGCACAGAGACTTCGGTCCATTCGGATCGTGGTTGCTACATTTTCCGATGAAATTCTCGAGATATCATTAGTTTTTACACATGGGATTACTCCTGCATGGGTCAATCACAACATGTGTTCTGTAAAAAAAATGCATCTTGATGTTCTGTGCAATGCACGGGCATCTTGCTAGGTTGCATATAATTCAAAACACCACATAGACACGTTCTTTGACCATTTTATAACTATGTTAGTATTGTAACTCCGTCGCGGATGTTAGTGGTCAGCCGGTGCAAGTTATAGCCCTGGGTGTTTTAACCCATTTTTTAGCAATGATATAGGGCGATTGTTCGCCATGAGTCCAATCCTAGCGATTCCCACATAACCGTCAGATTTCCATCCGACGGTGGTCTATTTTTAAGCCATAGTATTTGACAAAACCGCCACCCTTACACACTACTGTAACTGCGTCACGGGCGTTTGCAACTGCCATGTCTCCTAGCAAATGTTTGTTGGGGATTGGAGTTAGCACGGATGGCGGTTCGTACTTATTCCACGCTAGGGCATTGAAGTTTGTAACTATTTTACAATATACTACTCCTCTGGTGCTAGTAGTAGAGGAGAGTCCTACTCCACTATATGAAAAAAACTAGGGCATAGTAGTAGGTACTGTGATCACTCAAGCAAGTTGTCTGGCATCGATATGACCCAACGCTGCTGGGATGTGTCTCGCAAATCAAGCTGCGTGCTGCTGCTACATTGTCATGATCACCTGTCCAATTCCCGCAGCAGATATTCACTTCTCCATCCTCGTCCGCACATAATCGTCCAATCTTCCATCCCCGCTAGGCGCCTCCCCCCTCTTCCAAAACCCAAGCACAAACAATGGCAGAACCGAGCAGCGTTCACCGAACGAGTGGTTGGAGTTCGCTCCCACAAAGGTAATCAAGCTCATTGTTTCGCGTGTTGACAATCTCAGTACCATGCCGCTCGCCGCCTGCTCTTTGGGCTGTATCATCTACTCAAATCCCTTAGGCCGGAGCTTTTTAAGCCAGTTCCTTGCTTGCTGATGCCGCCTGATCTTCAGAAACGATGTGTCATGCAGCATAACGAACGTATGGTGGTGAGCATCAACCCCCTCGGATGTGATCCGATCCCCGTCACCCTCAACTACATTAACAGTATGTACTGGGTCGGCATGAACATGTCTTGGATTGTGCTCGTCGACAGTCGTGGCAGCTGGATGCTCGTGGAGGTCTACACCTGGTGATTGATCCCTCTTCCTTCGATTAGCACTGCACTGCTTTGGCACCGCGACCTAGAATACTTGGAATCTTATAGTAGCCAACATGGTACCAAGTTTGATTTTCTCAAGGTTGAAATATGCCAAGTGCCCACCAGATTTGCGAATTATAAAGACTTCAGGCTAATTGTGTTCTTCAACCACGGTCTTGCCTATCTGACAATTCGTTGCGGTAACTTGGATAAATCTGCACGTCCATCGCAGGATCATACATCCTCCATGGTTCTCCGATGCCATTGAACACAAGGGCTTCATTTACGTCGTGGACTCCTTCTATGGCTGGACGTATTGCTGGCCTACTCCAGTCATGAATACAAACGGCTGTTACAGCAGTATGTTACTTTCCTATGATATGATGATGGCTTGCTTATATTAATGTCAACATTTACTAAAAAATAATCATGCTCAGAACATGATGTTCTTAAGATTGACTACAGTACGAGCCCTTTTTTATTTGACTCCAACTTGATACGATGTTGTAGGCTGCCTCGTGTCCCTACCCTTCCTTATCCCAGAACCTTTCAGAGAAAAGCGGCATGGCAGTTGCAGGTGGTTCCTGGCTCGATCAGATGATGGTGAATGATTGATGCTCGTTCGCACGTACCGAACGTGTTGTTTCGCGGAATAGAATCACAATCACTACAAGGTCTTTGAGCAGGATCCCAGCTTCTTCAGGCCTTCAGGAATTTCTTACTGGAGGCTGAGTAACCTTGGTACATGCTCTCTATTTCTTGGACTGAATTATCCGATTAACCAGGAGATAACCACTGGCAAGGATCATGATGACAACGCGATTTCATTCATCAGGCAAAACTGTGTGTACATAGCATACCATGCGTCTCTCCATGCACCATACCCGAATATGTGCCGCCATGCTCTGCAGCCCGAAGTAGGAGAGAGGGTCGCAAGTATCATACTTTGACCTGCTGGCTGGAGTTTCCCCCGTCAGGCACCCATCAAGTTCAAGCCGTGTGCCAATCTCCACAGCTTAATAAATAGTAACGTCTAACTGAGCCAGTTAGTTAGATGCGTACACTTTTGGTGTAGTAGGATCTTTATTTAGTTTGACGCATACGCTTGTTCTTTTTTGGTAGTCGCTTTGTAACGATGGCCTGCTTACTGCTTTTGTTACACCCCAGCCCTGGTTGCTGCTACTTCTGCTGCACCCCCAACCCTGGTTGCTGCTGCTGCTGTTTTCAATGTACAATCAGTAGTATATTTTGTGTGTTGGTTGAATAATGTGTTGTTAGAACGACAAACACAATGTTTTGGAAGTCGTTGCACGGTCCGCTCCTTTAGTGCCACGTACTGTACGTAGCGCATATTTTGTTCAAGTATCGAGTTGTAATTTTGAGTTGTAAGTAAATAGAAGTGTGATGATCATCATATTCATTATTAGAGCATTGTCCCAAGTGAGGAAAGGATGATGTAGACTATGATTCCCCCATAAGTGGGGATGAGACTCCGGACAGAAAATAAAAAAAGGAGGCCAAAAAGATCCCAAAAAGAAAAATAGAAAATAAAAAAGGGGAAAATAAAAAAAAAGGAAAAATGAGAGAAAAATAGAGAAGGGGCAATGTTATTATACTTTCCACACTTGTGCTTCAAAGTAGCACCATCTTTTTCATATAGAGAGTCTCCTATGCTTTCACTTTCATATAACTAGTGGGGATTTTTTGATGAGGACATCAATACCATTGTTACACCCATAGCCCCTACTGCTACATATACTGGACTAATTACTAGAGCTCGCGCATGCCAATTAAATTATCAGGTACTTTCGTTTCTTGGTAATGATTCTAATGTTCATGAGAATATGATGCTGCCTAAATTGGATACATTTGTTTTGCTTACAAATGAAGGGCCTAGCTTGGAGAAGGATGGACATTGGAGCACGAACAAGCATGGAGATGATGGCATGCGCAAGGGGAACAAGAACGGAGTTACAAGTGATGATTTCAGGACTTTGAAGCCACCATAATGGGTGCATGAAGCCTTGGACGAAATATACAAGATGCCACTTCATAAATTTCGTCCCGAGGCTATTCTAGGTGCTGCGTCACCTTATTATTGGGCCAGGCCCATGTATTTTCGAAATACATAAGTATAGGCTATTTTTAGAGTCCGTATGTGTGGGGAAACAAGAGATAGGGTTGATTTCGGACCCCTCCACCAAGGGCCACGAAATTCCCCACTCTTCCTCCATATATACAGCCCTTAGGGCACCGTTTAGACTTTGGGTTTTGTTTAGATTAAAAGTTCGCCATAGCTACAACTTCGCGTACTTCGTTTGTGTTCAACGACCAGACAAAGGCCTCACAGAACCCCACCTTGATCAATAAAGCTTCCATCTTATATTAGCAATATCTAGATTGCAATCTCAGTTTCTTGCTTGTTCTTCGTTTGCTCGCAGAAAACAGACCCTCGTGGTCAGGTTGATCATGACCCGGCGTGGTCACTAACCTCTCGGAGTTGGTTTAGCGATTGCTAAGGCGCGACGTTCTGGCACGTTCGTAGTTGGATCGTCAAAGTCGACTTCCACCAAAGCAAAATCCATCATCTCATCGAAAGACGGGACACCTTTGCCTCTATCAAGTGGTATCAGATTTCCAAGTTGCTTGGTGAGATTTTACAGTTTTTCCTTTAGATCGAGTCTGTTCTTCATACTTACAGTCCACAAAAAAGCCAGACAAAAAAATTAGGGCTAGTTCATCATATCCGAACCAATCTGAGCCTTTGCATAATCTTTTTAGGGTTTTGCTTTGTTGAATTTGCGGTTGCATCGTCGTGTCTAGTTGCTGGTCTTAGCGTCTAGTCTTTTAGAGTTTCTAGTTCTGGTCATAAGTTGTCACGCCGCCACCGCACCATCATCATCGCCCCTGCCACCTACCACCACCGCTCCGAATCCGTATCCATATACCACCACCAATCCATATCCATATACCACCACCGATCCATATCCATATACCACCACCGATCCATATCCATATACTACCACCGCTACCACCACCGCTGCCATATACCACCACCGTTGCTATATACCACCACCATATATCCACCACTAATCCGAGTCCCTTGCATATTAGGTTTGTTTTCGAGTTCCATCTAATTTTCGATTCGTGTTTCCTTGCCTGAGTAGGTTTCGGAAAAAAAAAGAAAAAAAAGAGTCTGGAAACCACCCTCCGTTTAGGTCCAAAATTTTCCAAAAACGCACTTGACAAAAAAAATTCTGGATATCCTATTTTTAGGTGTTTCTAAGCGTATTGAGACAGTCGCCATTATAGAAAGTTTTTTTTACCCGTTTCCAGTTTTTGGGTCTGGGCAGTCGAAAAAAAAATTGGTCGAAAAAATTTCGTGCCTATCCTGTTATCTTGACTTGGGAAGAGTTTTGAGACACTCGCCATTATAGTGATTTTCGAAAAAAAGGAGCGAAAAAAAAGAGCGCAAAAAAAAGAGTGAAAAAACTTCAGAGTGCGCTTCTCCCTTGTTTCCGTGCAGCGTCGTGATTTTGTTAGTGTTCTAGGCTCGCGTCTCTAGCACAGTCTAGCCTAGGACCAGCACAGTACCGTCATTGAGCGTTTATTCAACTTTGCATCTCTGAATTGATTATTGCTGACCCTTTTTTGCTACCATATTATAAGCATTCCCAACTTCACATACATCTACGTTGATGTAGGGCGGAACCCTAGGGGCCGACCTTTCACGTTTGGAGTGGATCCTATGGGGAAACACGGAGAATGCGCGGAAGACACAAAGGGGAAAACAAGGGGAGAGACGAGGGAATCACTCAACCGACAAGTATCGATCACACAAGGGCTAGATCACCGAACACAAGAGGTAGCACAAGATTCAAAATCAACAAAGGAAAGATACAAGAGTAACCGTTCTTCTCCGAGAGGAGGTCTTGAATCCACGAGGGGATCTTCCCGTAAAGGGGTCTTGAATCCAAGTGGATCTTCTCCGAAGAGGCCGCGGTCTCTCACGACGAGGAGATCCGATGGATGAGCGAGGCTCTATCTCACAAATGAGCTAAATCAGCGCTAACCCTAACTAGGAGGAGGTGGGGGAGTATATATAGTCTAAGGGGCGAAGGGGTACATGGGACTCAGCCCAGATGCGCTGCACGCAGGAAGGGGGGGCCGGATGTCCGGGCGTCGGGCCGGATGTCCGGGCCTTCCCGAGACGCCGGATGTCCGGGCTGGCGGGCCGGATGTCCGGGCTGGCGGGCCGGATGTCCGGGCTGGAGTGGCCGATTCTTCTGCTCTCTGGATAACGTGCGCCGGATTTCCGGGCAGGCGTCGGATGTCCGGCCCGTCGCAGGGCGCCGGATGTCCGGGGGTCGGCCTGATGTCCGGCCGCTGTAGAGTCGCCTGGCTTCTGCCTCTCTCTGGTCTTCTTCTGGTTGGTGGCGCCGGATGTCCGGGCTCCTGCCGGATATCCGGCTGCTGTAGCTCCGCGGCAACTCCACTTGAGGCACTTCTTGATCCGCTTCCGTGTGGACTTGTCCTATGCTTCGAGCATCTCCAAGGTTGTCTCCTCGGTTCCTGAGCATACATAGTGTCTTTGCATTAGGTAGCAACCATGTCTCGCACAAGTGGAAAGGGGAAGCATTTATGAACGGGTTCACCTTAGGTCCAATGGCGTAAGCTCGAGGTCTCGTCATATGTCCACTTGGGGCTTGGGGAGTAGTCAGAGTGTACATGGGGATGAGCGTGGGATGCTCCGCATCATCCCCCCCCCCCTTGGGAAAGATCCGACCTCGGATCATGATCCTCATCACCATGGAAACGGTTGTCATGGACAGACTTGTAGTTGGACGAAGTTGAAGACATGGCGCAATCCAAGTAGTCCAAGGTGTCACTGGAGTGATAGACATGCAAAAAGAGCAAGCACAAGCGACTCTCGGAAATACAATGGTTAGCGCACACAAAGTGTCCATCATGTAAGAATGAGTCCGTACGGCAAGATAGTGCGTGGCAAGGCACAAGATGCTTATCCAAAAGATGTAAAATGAGATGTAAAGAATTCATGTGAGCAAATTCATTCGAGGCATGCACAAAGGTGTTGTGAATATGATGAATGTGACCATTGTGCAAAATAATGTCATAATGGGATGGTGCATCAAAAGCATGAACATGGCAATGGATGCTCAATATGTATATGTTATTATGCAATTGATGATGGGCAATATGATCATGATGTATGAATATGCCATCAAGGAAGATCACAACAAATTTTCTTAGGAAGTGCACAAGCTCATATATCATGGATGTCATGGAAATAGATGCAACAAGGCAAGCATAATGTGAGTCAATCCATGCATAGGGTGCAAACTTGCGGTGAGTATGATATGTCCATCGAGCATGACATGTATGAGCACAATCAACAAATATGGAGGTGTTGGTGTACCAATGCTCGATGTCGTGGCAAGAGTGGAGGTTCGAAGGTGCATCCAATAAGTGCGAGCACTCCTCAATGTGAAGGTCCATAGAGCCAATCTCCAATGTCGCTCCTCCGTCCGCGAGATGTATCATGTAGACAACAAGAAGGAAACAACAATGAAAGAGTGACCCATCCAATATGTGTACTTGAGGATGGATCGAAGGGAAGGAGTTCACCTTATGAATGTTCCAGAAGATGTTGGTGTCGCACATCATGTATGCCTTCACATAACCAATATGTCTCATGACGTTAATGCCTTGTGAATCCTTCAAAATGAAAGAACATGATAAACACTCGGAAAAACAAATGAGGTTAGCGGAGGTGCAAAACCTATCATTCATGTGGTAATATACCCAACAAGTGTAAGCATCACGCTCATCATAAGAAGGTACAAGGGGGCGTGTCATAGTATGGAGGCATATGATGCAAGAACAACCAAGTACAATAGGCTCAATCAAACAAGCATGCATCACAAGTAAGGTGTCAAAGTCTCCAAGATCAATAAGCATAGTATTGTTGCACTCAATACAAGTGGATATGAAAGAGGCAACTAATGGACACAAGAGACAATGATCAAGATATATCATGTGAGAGGCATGAGCATATATGTCATCAACCCAAGAAAGCGAGTAAGAGTGGAACATGGGTGATGCAACCAAGCAAGCGATCATAGCAATCAAGTCAAGCAAGCTAGTAGTGCGAAGATGCAACATACTAGGAGGAATCATGGCGAGCATGTCATTGGTGCAAATAGTGTGCAAGAATAATTCACGTGACATAGCACAAACATGAAAGCAAGATATGAGAAAAATATCGTCAATGTATTGGCGAGAGGCCATATGTAAGTAGCAATGGGGCATCATGACTCTCCCAACACAACAAGGATCAATAGCATGGGGCACATGATAAACATGGCAATAGCAACAAGTATCTCCACCAAGCATGCAAATACACATAGAAGTAGCATAATGGTGAATCATGGGTATATTCAAGCAAGGGTCACAATTGCATGGAAAAGGCATAGGAGCAAGCATAACATGCAAAGTGAACACAATAGTATGGGCATAAGGTGACAAGTGGTAAATAGCCCATAGCCGTGTGAGAGCCAAGTAAAAGAGATGCGCGTAGTCCTTGCACGAAGGGAATGGTGGTAAGGATAGTCCACGGGATCCCAAAGCGTCGTTGCTCTCAAGAGCTCGTTTCGTCAACTCTTGGGATTGAGAGGTTGACAAGTATACATGAGTACCTACACAAAACAAAGACAAAGGAAAAATTGTGTGTGCATGGTATATGTACACATCATCCATCATGATGCGCACGTGCATGTGTCGGTTAGCACTATATATCCAATGCTCAAATAAATGAGATGCGTGATATAGAAACATGTCATCCATCATGAGAGGTTTGTTGTTATGTATGGCATAATGGAGACTCAAAGGTTGTAATGCATCATGAGAAATATCTAGAGCATTGTTATTCATGGAATGCATATGGTGCACGCAATTATGGGAATCATGCAAAGTATGGAATGCATCAAGATCTCCTAATATGTATGAGGAAACTATGGGGGTCTCCTCATGAGCATTAGTAGAAACATCACACGGAGAATATTGACAACATCCAAAACAATGCATATTCAGAACAATGTGAGTATGGCATGGAATAGTAGATGAATTGCGCCAAATCATGTAAAGGAAGCATGGCAATATCATCACAAGAGAAGCAAAAGCCTATGACCATCCTCTTGTCATCTATGCCATAAGTGTAAATGGGATTTATTTTAATGGGGCATGCATAGTTACTATGTTGAGATTGCAATGAGGCAATATGGGAGATCTCACTCATAGCATATGACAAGTTCAATGGATTGTCAAACATGAAGTGACCAAAAGAATTTTCACGTGATATCCTATGAAGCATAGCATCGCAACTAGGCAACTCAACATGCTCATCATCATATTCATCATATATAGGTAAGTCAAGGCATGAAGAAGTCTCACTAGCATGAAGCATGGGAATAGGTGGGTCAACATCATGGGAGCAATCGATGTCAAGAGAGTCCACTAGTGGGACAAGAGAAGCACCATAACCTATGTTACCTTTGGAGCGTCGCTCATGTGTTGTAGGTGAGGTGTTGAAGATCGTCTCGTTGTCATCTTCATGTTAATGGAACCATGTGGGGGGTGCATCATCGTCCACCATGGCCATCGGTGTCTCCATTGGAGGGATGGACTCGTTGAGGGTAGGCATGTCGTCATGTAGGAGACCTAGCACCAAAGAAGAAAACACACTAGGAGTAGAGGTTAAGTCATTAGAAATCATAGTGGTCTCACATGCCGTGTCAACTATCTCACTCACTAAGTGTTGTGGCTCACTCACTCCCTCAAGGGTGCTCTCACTCATATGGCTGGTGGAGTCACTCAAATAGCGCTCAACCTCACATAGGATGTGTGGCATGCTCTCATGTGTGGGGCTAGTGGTGGTCACACTCATCCTCTCATAGGAAATGCTCTCAATGTCACGTATGGTGGAGTCACTCATGTCACTCATGTGGTGGTGGCTCTCCTCACATGGCACTTGGGGCATCTCAACATATGTGGATGTCGGAGAGGTGTAGGTGCAAATGTCTCCATCCTCGGTCACGTAGCTTGACTCGGAGTATGAATCCAATGTGGGCGCCGTCTTCATGTTGTTGAAGAGGTTCGCGCTCGTCGCCGTGGTCGAAGGGGATGGCCCTTTCTCGATCTTCTTGTCATCGTCTTGGTGTGGGAGGCCCATATGATGTGGCACCTCGTAGTTCATGCCCATGACCGAAGGGAATTTCCCATGCTCGGCCATCTTCCTTGAGGGGCTTCCGAAGATGGAAGTGTTGCCCTCGCTCATAGGTGGTCGCCTTGGACTTGAAGAAGTTGTTGTAGGTGTACTCGTGGGAAGTAGGCGAAGATGCCGTACGTCCAAAGGCAAAGATGCCTTGAGAACACTTGGCAAAGATGCCGAAGTGGTTGATGTAGCCATAGCACCGTCTTGGTGGTGGTCGTCTCGTGGTCTTCTTTTGTGCTCTTGAAGCTTGGACTTGGCGTGAAGTAGGGCTTGTTGGGACTTGTGCACTTGCGCTTGTGGAGCATCTTCATGATGATGATGTCGTTGTCGTGCTTGGGCTCGTAGTAGATGTCGTTCGTCGTCGTCGTGCACATGATGCTTGGAGGTGACTTGCCCTTCATGGCGATGTTGATCACGAACGTGATGGTGGTCGCCATGTAGATGTGGACGAGGACGATTTGCACTTGCATCGCTTTCGCGCTCCGAAGACTTGTGGCTTGAATGTCGCCGCCTTGAAGATGACGAAGGGGAAGAAGAGTTGATCAAGGCTCTAATCTCCTCCATCCTTGCATCTTGCTCCTCTTTATGTGCGGAGAGCTTCTTGTCGATGTAGTCCCTTTTCTTTACTTCGGAGTGACGAATGTCGATGGAGATGTTCTCGATGCGCTCTCGCAATCTTGATTGTGCGCCTTGCATTTGTCCTTGTAGATCGAAGATGAATGCTTTGTTGATGTAGTTGACGCCGTCGTTGTTGTCGTAGACCGGAGATGAAATGCCTTGTCTATCCATCACAAGACTCGAGCAAATATGAGTGGGAGAAAGAGAAGAACTTATACCAATGTACCTTGACCGATGTTGACAATGAATCAAGTTCACTCAAATGCGGACAATGAAATAGCACTATTGGTACCAATCCTTGTCGGTTCTCACACCTACACAAGTAAAAGCTTATGGTGGAGCTCGGTGAGGATAGTAGCACAAAAATTTGATGCAAAATGTTAGCAAGAGTCAATAATGTTGAAAGAGATTCACAAATTCGCAAGTGAAACAAATGGACCAATAGCAATATGTGGTACACGGAAACACACACACAGATAGATAAATGGGGTCGTGCAACCAAGGAGTGAGCACAAAATGTGGAATCCACAGAAAACGCTCGTGTTGCACAACTCAAGAGAGATGCTAGCACGATTGCTCTATAGGCGGATACGACACTTGTGCACAACCTATAAGATGCAAAATGGATAAACTTTCTATCCCAAGTATTCTATGTATGTATGGTTCCCGGTGTTTCTCTCAAGATGATCCAAGATGATCGAATATGACAATCTTATATGCAATGTGGTATGATGCTATGGCACTTGCTTACAAGCTTCTTTGCGCTCTTTCTTTTGCTTAAAAGCTTTATTTCTTTTTTTTTGTATGGCCACTTTTGCACAATGCACAAACCAAGATAGCAATTGTGTATATGCGGGAACAAACTTGTGATACAAGATATGATGCCAATATATGCACCACGATGATATGGTATATATGCTATGGGAAGTATGATCACTAATGTGCACAAGTAACGTTGCCGGCAATACTCAAATGGCTAGTCTCAATAGGCAAGTAACGCAAAATGGTCTAGGGGTTAACAATGCAATGGCAAGGGAATATACAATGGAGGGATACCACGATACCAAGATGATATGGAGGTTACCTTCCTTGGTGATGATGAGTGGTGGTGTTCTTGATGTAGAAACCAAGATGATGGAGTCTCGTCCCTAAGTAGCCGAAACACCTTAGGAAACGGAACCGCGAACTCAAAATCTCAAACGTCAAATGTCAAAATGGTGGTAGCGGAAAGCGGTGGTGGTTTGCACTTGGCAATGCGGAAGTGAAATGATTGGCTATACACGTGTCGGAGTTGAAGTTGCCGTCCCTAAGTAGCTGAAACATCTTAGGAGACACAAGCCACAACTCTAAAAAGCTCAAACAACAACCGGGTTAAGTTGGGTTGTCAGAAGTGTATGGTGGGCAAGGTTATGTGGAAGTGGTTGTGGTGGATGATGAAGAAGCAATCGTCCCTAAGTAGCCGAAACACCTTAGGAGACTCGAATCACTACTCAAGCAACCACTAATGCTATATTGATCAAAATGGGTTAGGTTGCGGAAGTCGGTGGTGGTGTAGTGGATGATGTGGTGGAAGCCCTAGGCAAAGATGCCAAAATTCACAAAATTTGATGGAGTCAAATTATGTTGGTGGTATTTTTGTGGGAAGGGGGATGTCAGGAGCTTCAAGACGAGCTAAAGAACGTCAAAATCGGACTCCGGATGAATTAGTTATGGTTAAAACGGTGAAACGGAAAAAGCTGAAATGACAGCGGGCTGACATCCGGGGGTTTGGGCGGATATCCGGGACCTGTTGTCCAGAACCTTGCGTGAATATGCGCTCCAGGAGCCGGATGTCCGAGCTAATGGGCGATGTCCGGGCTGGCCTGATGTCCGGTGGTCGGGCCGGATGTCCGGGCTCCAAATCCAAGGATGAACTCGAGGAACTCGATTTTGGAGGCGGAAATTGATGATTTCGGGGGCAAAATTGCAGAGATTTCGTGGATGAAAGATGGGGAAACGTGGGGAGATGCTAGATCCACTTGAAACCAAGCAAATCCAAGGATCAAAATCAACAAAACATCATCAAACCAACAAATCACACAAAAAAATTTGGGGGCTATTTTTGGTGGGGATTTTCGGATTTAGGACGAAATCAACAAAATCAAGCTAGAAAAAGAGGGGTAGGGGCTCCAAAAACGTGATCAACGTGGCTCATGATACCAAGATGATGTACGGCGGAACCCTAGGGGCCGATCTTTCACGTTTGGAGTGGATCCTACGGGGAAACACAAAGAACGCGCGGAAGACACAAAGGGGAAAACAAGGGGAGAGACGAGGGAATCACTCAACCGACAAGTATCGATCACACAAGGGCTAGATCACCGAACACAAGAGGTAGCACAAGACTCAAAATCAACAAAGGAAAGATACAAGAGTAATCGTTCTTCTCCGAGAGGAGGTCTTGAATCCACGAGGGGATCTTCCCGTAAAGGGGTCTTGAATCCAAGTGGATCTTCTCCGAAGAGGCCGCGGTCTCTCACAAGGAGGAGATCCGATGGATGAGCGAGTCTCTGTCTCACAAATGAGCTAAATCAACGCTAACCCTAACTAGGAGGAGGTGGGGGAGTATATATAGTCTAAGGGGTGAAGGGGTACATGGGACTCAGCCCAGATGCGTTGCATGTAGGCAGGGGGGCCGGATGTCCGGGCGTCGGGCTGGATGTCCGGGCCTTCCCAAGACGCCGGATGTCCGGGCTGGCGGGCCGGATGTCCGGGCTGGAGTGGTCGATTCTTCTGCTCTCTGGATAACATGCGCCAGATTTCCGGGCAGGCGCCGGATGTCCGGCCCGTCGCGGGGCACCGGATGTCCGGGGGTCGGCCGGATGTCCGGCCGCTGTAGAGTCGCCTGGCTTCTGCCTCTCTCTGGTCTTCTTCTGGTTGGTGGCGCCGGATGTTCGGGCTCCTGCCGGATGTCCGACTGCTGTAGCTCCGCGGCAACTCCACTTGAGGCACTTCTTGATCTGCTTCCGTGTGGACTTGTCCTATGCTTCGAGCATCTCCAAGGTTGTCTCCTCGGTTCCTGAGCATACATAGTGTCTTTGCATTAGGTAGCAACCATGTCTCGTACAAGTGGAAAGGGGAAGCATTTACGAACAGGTTCACCTTAGGTCTAATGGCGTAAGCTCGAGGTCTCGTCATATGTCCACTTGGGGCTTGGGGAGTAGTCGGAGTGTACATGGGGATGAGCGTGGGATGCTCCGCATCATACGTCGTGCGTTTGACTCTCCCTGGTAATCGCTTTATCCAAGCTTTGACAGTTTTGACTACAACGATTGCCGATCACCTCCTGCTGCTGGGTAAGAACTGGTAATAATTTGAGATTTGCTTGACGGGTTTGTGATACACCACCACCTATTCCTAGTAGTCTATAGGATCATATTCTTGTTTGTTTCTATTTGTTGCTAACCATGGTAGGATCACAAGCCGATGAGACTGATTGGGAGAACCTGAAAAACAAACAGCTACATGATAAATTTCAGCAAATGATGAGTGGACAGGTGCAAGATGTGCTAAATAGATTTGAAGAGGCCATGGAGAAGATAGATGGCATTGAGAAGACGTTCGAAACAAAGCTTGATAACAAGTTTAATGAATTGCTTGCGCGTCTTCCACCACCGGCTGCACCTGCCGCACCTCTGCAACAACAACAACAACAACAACAACAATGACTACCTCCACATCGCGAAACAGCCCTCCGCCGAGCGACCCGTGTTCCTCTTCAGCCTGGTCAAACTGTTGGTGCTGCTGTTGATAATTCTGTGGCTCCTGTTGCCGATGGGGAGGAGGATGAGTATGCGGGCGATTATGAGGAGGAGGTTGATCAAAATCAGAACTATGTGCAGCCACTAGCACCACCACCAGCAGGTCGACCTTAGGTATATAATCGCAATGGTAGGCCTGCACCACCACCTCAGGTATGAGATCATGACCATGTTCCTAAACTGAAATTGAATATTCCACCATTTGAGGGTAGATATGTTCCTGATATATATCTTACTTGGGAGTTAGAAACTGAACAACGTTTTACATGTTTGCAATATCCCGAGGAGAGATGGGTTGCTGCTGCTGTTTGTGCTTTCACTAGTTTTGCATGTGTATGGTGGTCTGAACATTGTAGATTATATCCTATTCCAGCTACTTGGGTTGCTTTGAAAACTGCTATGCGTAGTCATTGGGTTCCACCATATTATCAACGTGAATTGCTTCAAAAATTACAGCATTTAAGACAAGGAAAAAATTCTGTAGAAGAATATTATCAGGAATTACAAACTGGCATGATTAGATGTGGTATTGTTGAGGAGAAGGAAGCTATGCTTGCACGTTTTATGGGTGGATTAAATAGAGAGATTGATGCGAAGCATCCTACGGTCATCCCCATGGACACTACTTCGACTACTCAAGCTCCAAGTGGACCCATGACGAGAGCTCGAGCACGTGCTATTCAATCTGAGGTTAACTCTCTCCATGTTGAACTTCCCTTTGACCCACTTGAGACATGGATACTACCTCAAACGGAGATGCTTTGTGTGCTTAGGTACCAAGAAAGTAACCAAGGAGAAGTTACGATGCAAGATGAACATCGAGAGCATGCAGACGATCTGCCCAGCCCAGAAGGACTGGAACAACCGCCCAACCACCGCCCGTGCGGAACAACCGGCCAGCTACCGCCCAACAACCGGCCCACCTTCTGTGATCGAGCGGAGCATGGCCGGTGCTGCACTGGTTTTACCGGTTTCTGCCCAAAGACCGGAACAACCGCCACGACAACCGGTACAACCGTTGGCCCCTTCGACGTCCATCTCCAGAAGCCAGCGCCTGACCTCCCAGCGGTAGTACCGCCTTCCACGTCCGGTACTTCCGCCCTGCATGAGTTACCAGCGGAACAACCGCCCACATGACTGGTACTACCGGCCTGCCTGCGCGCAGTGCAAGGGGTTTTCGCCCCATGTATCCTCTCCCACTTACCCCTTTGTGGCTTAGCACTATATATACTCGTCTCCTCGCTTCGTATTAGGGTTAACATTGGTTTAGCTCATATTTTGTGTGAGAGCCTTGCTCATCCACTTGGTTACTTCTCCTCGGAGCTCACGACCTCTTCGGAGAAGATCCCCCAAGCGGATTCAAGACCCCTTCAAGGGAAAACCACCAAGACCTCCTCACGGAGAAGAATGGCTACCTTTTTATCTTTCCTTTGTTGATTTTGAATCTAGTGCTACCTTATGTGTTCGATGATCTAGCCCTTGTGTGATTGATTACTTGTCGGTTTAGAGTTCCTCTCGTTCCTCCCCGTGTTTTTCCGTGTGTTCTTCCGCTCGTTCTTCGTGTTCCCCGTAGGATCCACTCCAAACGTGAAAGATCGTCCACATAGGGCACCGCCCTACATCATCTTGGTATCATGAGCCACGTTGATCACGTTTTTGGAGCCCCTACCCCGTGTTTTCTAGCTTGATTTTGTTGTTTTCGTCCTAAATCCGAAAATCCCCACCAAAAATAGCCCCAAATTTTTTTGTGATTTGTTTGTTTGATGATGTTTTGTTTATTTTGATCTGTGGATTTGCTTGGTTTCAAGTGGATCTAGCATCCCTCCAAGTTTCCCCACCTTCCATCCACGAAATCCATCCAATTTTGCCCCCGAAATCATCCATTTCCGCCCCACAATCCCGCCCCGATTCGATCTGTGACGAATCCCGACACGAGCGGTACAACCGCCCCCCCCAAGCGGTACCACCGCTGAGTACCACAAGCGGTACTACCGCCCATCCGAGCGGTACTACCGCCCATGCCAGTTTCAGCATTCCGAGTTTCACCATTTTCATCATAACTTCCACATCCGGAGTCCGATTTTCGCGTTCTTTAGCTCGTTGAGAAGCTAGTGACATCACCCATCCACCTAGATAGGCTACAACATCATTGGGCACCATCTAAGTTTCCGAAAATTGGCATCTTTGCCTAGGTCTTTCACCACATCATCCGCGACACCACCTCCGCTTTCCGCTACCACCATTGTTGCTTTTGGTCTTTGAGAATTTGAGTTGTGGTTCCCGTGTCCTATTGTGTTTCGGCTATATAGGTACGGTTCGACGTCAACATCACAACCGCTCATCTTCGCCAAGGACTCATCATCGCCAAGGACGGTAACCTCGACAACATCTTTGTCATCTCTCGCAATTGCATTGATACCCCCACATGGCCTTACTTTTGCGTAGCTTACCCATCGAGACTAGCCATTGAGTATTGCCGGCAACATGACTTGTGCACATTAGTGATCATACTCCATAGCATACATACCATACCAAAGTGGTGCAATATCTTGGCATCAACTTGTGTGTCACAAAGTTGTCATCGCATACACAATTGCTATCTTGGTTCGTGAAGTTTTGCATGAGAAAAGAGCTCAAAAGTGAGAGAGCCACCCAAGCTTTTAAGCAAATAAGAGAAAGATAAGCAAAGAGCTTATAAGCAAGAACCATAGCATCATACTACATTAAGATTGTCACATAAGATCATCTTGGATCATAGCACCGAAATACCATACATATAGCATACTTGGGATAGGGATCGTTGCATTTTTGCCTAGTAGGTTGTGCACAAGCTCCGTATCCGCCTATTGTGCAATCGTGCTAGCGTCTCTCTAGTATTGTGCAACAAGAGCATTTTCGTGGACTCCACATTTTGGCTCACTTTTGGTTTGCACAATCCCACTTATCTATTTGCGTGTGTGTTTCTGTGTACCACTACTTGCTTGGTCTACTTGTTGCATTTGCAAATTTGCGAATCTTTTTCAACATCTTTGAGTCAAACAAACAATTGCAATCACTTTTGTGCCACCATCCTAACCAAGCTCCACCATAAGCTTTTACTTGTGTAGGTGTGAGAACCGACAAGGATTGGTACCAATAGTGCTATTTCATTGTCCGCATTTGAGTGAACTTGATTCATCATCAACATCGGTCAAGGTACATTGGTATAAGTTCTTCTCCTTCTACCACTCACATTTTGCTTGGAATGATGGATAGGCCGAGTACTTCTATCAACCCACTCTTCATCGAGCAAGACGACGACATGTCATCATACGTCACCAAGAGCCACCTCTTTGGTGCACAACGAGCGTTGCATCAAGAGCAACAAGCTATGAACGAACGCATCGACAACCTCGCCACCGACTTGCGACTCTCCGAGCAACGTACCAAGGACTACTTCGACAACAAGCTCGACGCGCACAAGCAAGAGAACGATGCAAGAATGGACGAGATCCGCGCCTTGTTGGTGAACCGGCCTCCTTCTACATCGTCATACTCAAGACGGAGCCACTCAAGTCGACACTTCGACGACTCCTTCTCCGGCTCAAGTACACCGTCATCAAACACTCTTCGACGAGCCGCGTGTCAAGACCGTCATGCATCTCGCAACCCGCTACACGTCAAGCATTCACAAGAACAAGCTGATGAGCAAGTCCCTCGTCCTCAATCAAATCAAGTCGCTTTTGCCCAAGCTCAAGAACGACAACGTCTTCGTCAAAAAGAAGAAGAAGAACGAGCATGTCTACACCAAGAGCAACAAGACGCCGAGGCTCAACGTCTTCAACAACAACAATGAGAAGCACAAGCTCTTGAGGCGGAACGTGCCCTTCAAGAATCAAGTCGAGCTATCGCCAACCACAATCGTGAACAGCGCAATCAAGAGGAAGCCCTTCGAGAAGAAATCCAAGAGAGGAACTACCAACCGTGTGCGCAACGTCAAGCTCCACAAGCTCCTCCACAAGCTCGTCAAGCTCCACCTCAACCTCAAGTTCAACAAGAGCAAGTTGATCATGGACTTCTTCCACGCCAAGAGCAATATGAGGATGATTACCCTCCACGTCAAGGGCGTCATCATCACCATCGCCAACAACACAATGAAGAGCGACGCTATGGCAAGCTCAAATTCACAATGCCCAAGTTCAATGGAAGCAAGGATCCCGAAGAATACCTCTCATGGGCATTGAAGGTCGAAAAAATCTTTCATTTGCACAACTATGAGGAAGAGAAGAAGATCGCTATGGCATCACTTGAGTTCCAGGACTATGTGCACATATGGTGGGAACAAGTCCTTGAGCGCCGAGAAGCAAGAGGTGAACCTCCAATCACCACTTGGGCTCAAATGAAGGATGTCATGCGAGCACGTTTTGTGCCAACCTACTACAACCGCGATCTCTTCAAGAAGCTACAACTCCTCAAGCAAGGAACAAAGAGTGTTGAAGAATACTACAAGGAAATTGAGATAGCCATGATTCGAGCCAATGTCACGGAAGATGATGAGCAAACTATGGCACGAGTCTTGAATGGACTCAATCATCCCATCAAGAAGATCGCCGACTTCCAACCCTACTCCAACCTCATCGAGCTCGTGCATCAAGCTACAAAGGCGGAACATCAAGTGCAAGATGACTTCAAGTACGCCAAGTATTCATCCAAGACCTACGGCTTCTCCAATAACCAAGCTTCAACAACTACTCCAAGTTCGACATCAACCAAACCTTCTCCAAGCAACGACGACAAGCCAAGTTACAAGAAAACTTCGTCAAGTTCAAGTCGTCTTCCTCCTACTACAAGCAACTTATAGCCGCGTGCTTCTTCATCTACTCCGACCGATGAGACCGTCAAGACAAGCTCCTTCAAGTGTTTCACTTGCGGCGGCCGAGGCCACAAGTCCTATGAATGCACAAACAAGCGCACCATGATCCTCAACGACGATGGCACATATGACCCCATGAGTGACGAGGAGATGGAAGCTCATGAGCAAGTGGCCATGCACCGGCGCGTGAACGAGGATGAAGATGATCAAGTATTTTGTGATGAAGATATGAGCCCCGCTCTTGTTGTCTCCAAGGTCTTGACTCTTCAACATCAACAAGAAGAAGACCAACGATGCCACGTCTTCCACACCAAGGCCGACATCAATAGAAGGTCCGTCAAGGTCATCATCGATGGAGGTAGTTGCCACAACTTGGCAAGTGAAGAACTATGCTCCAAGCTTCAATTGGTCAAGAGGAAGCACCCGCACCCCTACAAGGTTCAATGGCTAAGTGACTCCGGCACTATACGAGTTGAGCATACGGTCCAAGTCTCCTTCAAAATTGGTGCATATGAGGACACTTTGGAGTGTGATGTGGTCCCAATGACCGTTTGCCACCTCCATCTTGGTCGACCATGGCAATTCGACCGTGGTGTCATCCACAACGGGCGTACCTATCACTATAGCTTCAAGATGAAAGGGAAGGAATATGTTCTACGACCTATGTCTCCTAGTCAAGTGATAGCCGACAAGCAAGCCACCCATCATAGAGAGAAGAGTGAGAATGTGATCCACCAAAAAGTGAGTGAGAGCCACAAGCCAAACTTGAGCGCTTCTTCGCCTAGAGAGAAAAACCTCATACTATTTGCCACAAAAAGTGAGATGAGAGAAGTGTGTGAAAACCCATCGAGTGTGACGCACTTTGTCCTTGTGTGCAAGGATGGGGAACCTAAAACTAACACCTCTCACGAGCTACCTTTAGTGTTTCAATCTCTTTTGCAGGAATTCCAAGATGTTTTCCCCGATGAAGCTACCTTCGGTCTACCTCCTCTACGAGGCATTGAGCATCGAATCGACCTCATCCCCGAAGCGCCACTTCCAAACAAAGCTCCATACCGTGTAAATCCTGAAGAAACCAAGGAGATTCAATGGCAAGTACAACAACTAATCGACAACGGTCATGTACGTGAAAGCTTAAGCCCTTTTGCCGTTCCGGTTATACTTGTGCCTAAGCCTGATGGAAGTTTCCGCTTATGTTCCGATTGTAGACCTATAAATGCTATTACCGTTCTCTATAGGCATCCCATTCCTCGCTTAGATGATATGCTTGATGAACTAAGTGGAGCCAAATTTTTCTCAAAAATTGATCTTAAAAGTGGCTATTATCAAATCGGCATACAGAGGGTGATGAATGGAAAACTACTTTCAAAACCAAATTTGGCTTATATGAATGGTTAGTTATGCCTATGGGTTTATCGGAGGCTCCAGGTACTTTCGTGCGTCTCATGCATTATGTGCTTCGCCCTTATATTGGATTCTTTGTTGTGGTTTACTTCGATGATATTCTTGTGTTTAGCAAAACCATGAAAGAGCATCTAAATCATGTTAGGGCTGTTTTGAAAACCCTTCGCAAGGAACGTCTTTATGCCAACATGAAAAAGTGCACATTTGGTGTTGATAAAGTGGTTTTCTTGGGTTTTGTTGTATCATCCAAGGGTGTTCATGTTGATGAAACTAGAATTGAAGCAATTAAAACTTGGCCCCAACCCACCAATTTGCAACAAGTGTGTAGTTTTCTTGGTCTTGCGGGTTTTTATCGTCGCTTTGTGAAAGATTTTAGCACTATTGCCGCTCCTTTGCATGCCTTGAGTAAGAAGAATGCTCCTTTTGTTTGGGGATCTTTGCAATCCACGGCTTTTGATGAGCTCAAGTCTTTACTTACTCATGCTCTGATTCTTGCTTTGCCCAATTTGACAAAACTTTTGAGGTTCATTGTGATGCAAGTGGTACCGGAATTGGAGCCGTTTTGATGCAAGAAAAACGAGCCATTGCATATTTTAGTGAAAAACTCTCCGGTGCTCAACTTAACTATCCCATCCATGACAACGAATTGTATGCTTTAGTGCGTGTGCTACATGTTTGGGAACATTATCTTAGACCTCATGAGTTTGTCATACATACCGATCATGAAACACTAAATTACTTTAAAGGCCAAACTAAGTTGAACAAGCGTCATGCCAAATGGAGTGAATTTATTGAATCTTTCCCCTATGTGATCAATTACATTAAGGGTAAGGAAAATGTAGTTGCCGATGCACTTTCGCGCATATGCATGCTAGTCACTAAACTTGAGTTGAATGTTATTGGCTTTGAGCACATAAAAGACTTGTATGCTAACGATCCATCTTTTGCTACTCCTTATGCTAAATGTTTGACACATACATCTTGGGAACAATATTACATCAAGGATGGTTATCTTATGAAAGCTAACAAACTATGCATTCACGAGTCTTCTCTTCGTTTGCTCCTTTTGCAAGAGGCTCATGGAGGCGGACTCATGGGACGCTTTGGACGCGACAAGACATTCACCACGCTCTCCAAGAACTACTTTTGGCCCAAGATGTTCCGTCCCGTCTCACGCTTCACCACCCGATGCTCTACGTGTCGCAAAGCTAAGTCTAAAGCTCAATCACATGGTCTTTACATGCCTCTCCCTATTCCTTATCAACCTTGGGAAGACATTAGCATGGATTTTGTACTTGGTTTGCCTAGAACTCAAAATGGAAAGGATTCCGTGTTTGTTGTTGTGGACCGATTTTCTAAGATGGCACATTTCATTCCTTGCAACAAGATAGACGATGCTTCACACATTGCAAATCTCTTTTGTAGGGAAATCTTGCGCCTCCATGGAGTACCAAAGACAATCGTCTCCGACCGTGATGTCAAGTTCTTGAGTTACTTTTGGAAGACGCTAAGCACCAAGGTAGGAATCAAGCTCTTGTTCTCATCCGCATATCATCCTCAAACCAACAGCCAAACGGAGGTGACGAACCGGACGCTCTCCACTCTACTTCACGTGTTGATCAAGAAGAACATCAAGGAGTGGGAGGCGTGTCTACCCATCGCCGAGTACGCCTACAACCGTGCAAGACATTCGACTACCGGCAAATCCCCCTTCAAGGTCGTCTACGGCTTCAACCCGTTGTCCAGAAGAACGCACCAACATGGATGCGAGTGCACGGGCGAACTACATCAAGAAGATACACGAAGATACAAGGCACACAATCGAGCGCCAAGTACAACGACTAGCGTCCAAGCTCAACGCCAACAAGCAACCCAAGACATTCAACATTGGACCTCGTGTGGCTACACCTTCGCAAGGACGGCTTCCCCAACGAACGCAAGTCCAAGCTTCTCCCTCGAGCCGACGGACCCTTGAAGGTGCTAGCACGCTACAACAACAACGCTTACAAGATCGACCTCCCACGCGACAAGTACAACGTGATCGACATCTTCAACGTCTCTGATCTCTCCCAGTACCATGGTGATGAGGATTTCGATCCGAGGTCGGATCTTTTCCAAGGGAGGGGAGATGATGCGGAGCATCCTATGGTCATCCCCATGGACACTACTTCGACTACTCAAGCTCCAAGTGGACCCATGACGAGAGCTCGAGGACGTGCTACTCAATCCGAGGTTAACTCTCTCCTTGTTGGACTCCCCTTTGACCCACTTGAGACATGGCTACTACCTCAAATGGAGATGCTTTGTGTGCTTAGGTACCAAGAAAGTAACCAAGGATAAGTTACAATGCAAGATGAACATCGAGAGCATGTAGACGATCTGCCTAGCCCAGAAGGACCGGAACAACCGCCCAACCACCGCCCGGGCGGAACAACCGGCCAGCTACCGCCCAACAACTGGCCCACCTTCTGTGATCGAGCGGAGCATGGTCGGTGTTGCACCGGTTTTACCGGTTTCTGCCCAAAGACCGGAACAACCGCCACGACAACCGGTACAACCGCTGGCCCCTTCGACGTCCATATCCAGAAGCCAGCGCCTGACCTCCTAGTGGTAGTACCGCCTTCCACGTCCAGTACTTCCGCCCTGCATGAGTTACCAGTGGAACAACCGCCCACATGACTGGTACTACCGTCCTGCCTGCGCGCAGTGCAAGGGGTTTTCGCCCCATGTATCCTCTCCCACTTACCCCTTCGTGGCTTAGCACTATATATACTTGTCTCCTAGCTTCGTATTAGGGTTAGCATTGATTTAGCTCAGAATTTGTGTGAGAGCCTTGCTCATGCACTTGGTTACTTTTCCTCGGAGCTCACGACCTCTTCGGAGAAGATCCCCCAAGAGGATTCAAGACCCCTTCAAGGGAAGACCACCAAGACCTCCTCACGGAGAAGAACGTCTACCTTTGTATCTTTCCTTTGTTGATTTTGAATCTTGTGCTACCTTATGTGTTCGATGATCTAGCCCTTGTGTGATTGATTACTTGTCGGTTTAGAGTTCCTCTCATTCCTCCCCGTGTTTTTCCGTGTGTTCTTCCACTCGTTCGTCGTGTTCCCCGTAGGATCCACTCCAAACGTGAAAGATCGTCCACATAGGGCACCGCCCTACATCAGAGATTCAGACCATTCTAGAGTATAAGGAGTATACTAATATCACTCATTTATTTCATCTTGCTTGTAAAGCTGAACGTGAAGTGCAGGATCGACAAGCATTGGCACAAACTAACTTTTCTGCAGGTCGACCTTCATCATGGACACCGCGTGCATCTTCTACTTCAAATGCACCAGCACCTCCATCAGGTGCCATCTCTAGCCGTGATACAAGAAAGCAGGCACAACCACCATTATCTGCCAAGAGCGCACCTGCTGGGCTTGCACAGAGCTCTTCTTCTTCCATGGCATCAACAGGGCACACAAGTGATATTATTTGTCGTCGTTATAAGGGAAGAGGTCATTATGCGCGAGAATGCAAATCTCAGCGTGTGATGATTGCTACTGAGGATGGTGGGTATGAGTCCGCTAGTGACTATGATGAGGAGACTTTGGCTCTTATTACACGTGAAGAACACGGTGGAGATGATTCTGATCATGAAACGCAATACATGGCTCCTGACGATGCTGACAGGTATGAATGTTTAGTTGCTCAACGTGTTTTGAGTGTGCAGGTCACACAAGCTGAGCAAAATCAGAGGCATAATTTGTTCCATACAAAGGGAGTTATGAAGGAACGTTCTATGCGCGTCATCATAGACGGAGGGAGCTGCAACAACTTGGCTAGCATGGAGATGGTGGAGAAGCTTTCTCTCACCACAAGACCACATCACATCCTTTCTACATCCAATGGTTCAACAATAGCGTCAAGGTTAAGGTAACACGTACTGTTCGTGTGCATTTTAGTATCTCTACATATGCTGATTATGTTGATTGTGATGTGGTACCTATGCAAGCATGTTCCTTATTACTTGGTAGACCATGGCAATTTGATAAAAATTCTGTACACCATGGTAGAAACAATCATTATACTCTTGTTCATAAGGATAAAAATATTACTTTGCTTCCTATGACTCCTGATTCCATTTTGAAAGATGATATTAATAGAGCTAATAAAGCAAAACAGGAGAAAAATAAGAGTGAAAATCAGATTGTGGCAAAAAATTTTTCCCTATCCTATTTTTAGGCTTTTCTGAGTCTTTTGAGCCACGTGCCATCATAGTGATTTTTTGGTCGCACTTTTTCGTCGTCGCTGCCCTAATTTCCGAAAAAAAAGTGAATTTTTTTTTTCGTGCCCATCCTATCAGTTTGACGAGGGAAGAGTTTTGAGACACTTGCCATTATAGTGATTTTTCGCAAAAAAAAAGAGGAGCGCAAAAAAAAAGGAGCGCAAAAAAAAAGAGCGAAAAAAAAGAGTTCCAGAGTGTGCTTTTCCCTTGTTTACGTGCCGCGCCGTGATTTTGTTGGTGTTCTAGGCTCGCGTCTCTAGCACAGTCTAGCCTAGGACCAGCACAGTACCATCGTTGAGCGTTTATTCAACTTTGCATCTCTGAATTGATTATTGCTGACCCTTTTTGCTACCATATTATAAGCCTTCCCAGCTCCACATACATCTACGTCGTGCGTTTGACTCTCCCTGGTAATCGCTCTATCCAAGCTTTGAGAGTTTTTGACTACAACGGTTGCCGATCACCGCCTGCTGCTGGGTAAGAACTGGTAAGAATTTGAGATTTGCTTGACGGATTTGTGACACCCACCACTACCTCTTGTTAGTAGCCTGTAGGATCATATTCTTGTGTGTTTCTATTGCTGCTAACCATGCCAGGATCACAAGCCGACGAGACTGACTGGGAGAACATGACGAATAAGGATTTGCATGATAAATTTCAGCAAATGATGAGTGGACAGGTGCAAGATGTGCTAAACAGATTTGAAGAGGCCATGGAGAAGATAAATGGCATGGAGAAGACGTTCGAAACAAAGCTCGATAACAAGTTTAATGAATTGCTCGCGCGTCTTCCACCACCACCACCCGCTGCACCTAACGCACCTCTCCAACAACAACAACAACAACAACAACGCATCCTTTCGAATCAGTATGGACGAGCGAAGCGTGTTCCTATTGAGGATCGCCAAACTTCTGGTGCTGCTGTTCATGTTGTTGATGCTTCTTTGGCCCCTGCTACTGCTGCTGCTGGTACCCAGGAGGATGATGAGTATGCGGGCGATTATGAGGATGAGGTTGATCAAAATCAGCACTACGTGCAGCCACCAACACCACCACCACCAGGTCGACCTCAGGTATATATTCGTAATGGTAGGCCTGCACCACCACCTCAGGTACGAGATGATGTCCATATTCCTAAACTGAAATTGAATATTCCACCATTTGAGGGTAGATATGTTCCTGATATATATCTTACTTGGGAGTTAGAAACTGAACAACGTTTTACATGTTTACAATATCCCGAGGAGAGACGGGTTGCTGCTGCTGTTTGTGCTTTCACTAGTTTTGCATGTGTATGGTGGTCTGAACATTGTAGATTATATCCTATTCCCGCTACTTGGGCTGCTTTGAAAACTGCTATGCGTACTCGTTGGGTTCCACCATATTATCAACGTGAATTGCTTCAAAAATTACAACGCTTAAGACAAGGAAAAAATTCTGTAGAAGAATATTATCAGGAATTACAAACTGGCATGATTAGATGTGGTATTGTTGAGGAGAATGAAGCTATGCTTGCACGTTTTCTGGGTGGATTAAATAGAGAGATTCAGACCATTCTAGACTATAAGGAGTATACTAATATCACTCGTTTATTCCATCTTGCTTGTAAAGCTGAACGTGAAGTGCAGGATCGACAGGCATTGGCGCGGACTAACTTTTCTGCAGGTCGACCTTCATCATGGACACCACGTGCATCATCTACTTCCACACGTTCTGCTACACCGGCGCCTCCGTCGGCTGCCACCTCCAACCGTGATACAATAAAGCAGGCACAATCACCACTATCTGCCAAGAGCACACCTTCTGGGCCTGCAAAGAGCTCTTCTTCATCCATGGCATCAACAGGGCAAACACATGATATTATTTGTCGACGTTGCAAGGGTGGAGGTCATTATGCGAGAGAATGCCCATCTAAGCGTGTGATGATTGTTACTGAGGATGGTGGGTATGAGTCCGCTAGTGACTATGATGAGGAGACTTTGGCTCTTATTACACGTCACGAACACGGTGGAGACGATTCTGATCATGAGACGCAATACATGGCTCCTGAAGATGCTGACAGGTATGAATGTTTAGTTGCTCAACGTGTTTTGAGTGTGCAGGTTACACAAGCTGAGCAAAATCAGAGGCATAATTTGTTCCATACAAAGGGAGTTGTGAAGGAACGTTCTGTTCGCGTGATCATAGATGGAGGGAGTTGCAACAACTTGGCTAGCATGGAGATGGTGGAGAAGCTATCTCTCACCACAAGATCACATCCACATCCTTACTACATCCAATGGTTCAACAACAGCGGCAAGGTTAAGGTAACACGTACTGTTCGTGTACATTTTAGTATCTCTAAATATGCTGATTATGTTGATTGTGATGTGGTACCTATGCAAGCATGTTCCTTATTACTTGGTAGACCATGGCAATTTGATAAAAATTCTATTCACCATGGTAGAAACAATCAGTATACTCTTGTTCATAAGGATAAAAATATTACTTTGCTTCCTATGACTCCTGATTCCATTTTGAAAGATGATATTAATAGAGCTAATAAAGCAAAACAGGAGAAAACTAAGAGTGAAAATCAGATTGTGGCAAAAGAATTTGAGCAACAAATGCAGCCTAATAATAATAAACAATCTAGTGTTGCTTCTGAAATTAAATTGAAAAGTGCATGTTTACTTGCCACCAAATCTGATATTGATGATCTAGATTTTAGCAAATCTATTTGCTATGCTTTTGTGTGCAAAGAGGCATTATTTTCATTCGAGGACGTGCCTTCCTCTTTGCCTCCTGCTGTCACTAACATTTTGCAGGAGTTCGCTGACGTCTTTCCACAAGACGTGCCACCGGGATTACCACCTATTCGCGGGATTGAGCATCAAATTGACTTAATTCCCGGTGCTTCACTGCCAAACCGTGCCCATACCGTACCAATCCAGAGGAGACGAAGGAGATTATGCGTCAAGTACAAGAGCTTCTCGACAAAGGTTATATACGCGAATCCCTTAGTCCTTGTGCTGTTCCTATTATTGATAGAGGCGGGGTGTCCCGATCTTTCGATGAGATGATAACTATCGATTTGGTGGAGACGACTTTGACGATCCGACTACAAACGTGCAACGACGTTGTGCCTTAGCAATCGCTAAACCAACTCCGAGAGGTTATTGACCACGCCGGAGCACGATCAACCTGACCACGAAGGTCTATTCCTGCAAGCAATCGAAGAACAAGCAAGAATATGATAAAAGCAATTTGAATATCGCGAATATGTATGAAGTATTGATAATGGTGGGGATCCGAAAAGTGGTCTTGGTCTGGTCGTTGGACACAAACGAAGCACACGAAGTTGCAATGGCTAACTTTTAACTAAACAAATCCCAAGAAAAAGCTACTAGATGGATATACTTATATAGGAGCAAGGGGTGGCGGCCAAGGAGGTGGGAGGACGTCCCAAGGCAGCCTAAAACTAAATCTAGGTCGTACAAGGCCAATGGGCCCAAGTGGAGATGATGTAACACCTTTGGACTTGTAGTTTGACTCGGATTCTGCTGCAGCATCAGATTGTTTTGTCCACAACTCAACGCTCCGGACGAATTTGAAGGTGATTCCAATTGGGTTGGAAAGTGCACGAAATCTAGTTTCCAACAAAAAAACAATCACCCAATTCGGAGTCCGTATGAAAAACTTGTGTGCGTTTTGAGTCAGGTACGTCTGTGCAGTCCGAATCTGAATCCAGAACGTGAGAGACTTGGACTCTATCTTCTCTTGGGCTAAAAGTGACGTGAGAGAACTTTTTGGACAGCAAATAAACATCTCTTTCTTCCTTATCTTCATATGTGGATTGTACAAATGTCCCATACACCTGCAATTAGACAAAACACAAAAGTGTGTGAAGTATTTTTGTTCTGGATAACATAAATAGATTATTGAATAGTTTGCACTAGAAATCACCTGACAAATATGCATATATGCAATATTTTTGGTCATATCCAAGGTAGTCATGTCCTCATCATCCTCCCCTTCTTGAAAATAAAGCCGTCCTCGGCGTTGCTTAATCTGAAATGTGGCTAACAAAAGAGACAAGGTGTACATGTTGTATATGTATATGTCATCCATTTTTACTTCCCTTGATTTTTGCATATATGACACATGAATAAATGAGTAACTTGCATAGTTCATAAAATCTAAAGCCAAAAAATTAGCACAAGAAGTAGAAGGCATGAAAATATTGCAACTCAGTTTGCACATATAAGTGAAGCTCTTATTCATTTCAAAAGATTGACAATGTTCATCATTAAACCATCCCAACATTGGTGAATAAACCTTACTTGCATCAAATTTACATGCTACAACATGCTTAAATAAGCAAACATGCAATAAGTCATTCAACACAGAATCATCACCAAGATTAGAGGTCATATCAAAATGATTAAACATTGGTTCTTTTGCATCAATAGTTAATTCAATGGGTGCACTCAAAATTGTTGGTATTTCAGTTGTTTGATCACATGGCAAAGTCAAATTATCAACGTAGTCCTCTAAAATAGGTGGTGTGATCAAAGTAGTGGGTAGCTCATCAGATGGTGCATTCAAATTGACAAGGCATTCATCATTCTCATGTAGAGATGGAAGATCAGTACCTTTGTCATTACCTCTTATGATCAACTCAGATGATGTAGCCACTCTTGGGGGCGATGTGTCACATGGTGGAGGTGATGTAGTCCTGACAACAACGGATGTGGTTGTCATAGTATGCCTAGTAGTTGAAGGAACAATCATATCAACTCTTGGAATGTGCACCGTACGCTTGTTCTCCTCGTGGCCAACACGTTGTTTTATTTCCTGTTCAGCTTTGCAAGCAAGATGAAACAAATGGTCCATAGGATAACACTCTTCATGAATTAGTATCTCTTGAATATCACGGTTTAATCCTCCCCAAAATCTATCCATAAAATCATCTTCACTTTCTTCTAAAGAGGAATGCAACAAGGTAGTTTGTAAATCATCATAATATTTTGTTACAGTTTCACTACCTTGTTTTAAGTGTTGCAACTTCTTAATCATGTCACGAGTATAATAAGCAGGGACGAAAGTATGTCGCATGGCAAGTTTCAAATCATCCCAAGTAGTAGGTATATAATCAGGGTGTAACCGACAATATTCACTCCACCAAACCAAAGCATAACCAGTGAAAGAACCAACCGCAACCTTAACCTTTTTATGTTCATCGAAATTATGGGAAGCAAATATATTTTTTATGTCGAACTCCCATTCAATATATAAAGCAGGTTTAAAACGGCCATTAAATGGTGGTATAGATACATTAACCTGATCATGTGCATTTGGATGTTTGTGCACCTCTCGTGACGGTTGTGGTATTTGCAAAGGTGGTGGCACGTCTCCCGCGATCGACAAAGCCCATGAATTGACTCTGGATCCTGTCATGATTAGTAGAACAAGAAACAAAACCCAAAAATAATGTTCCTATAACTACTAGGATGTGGTGGTAAAACGCTCACAGTAAAGCAAATATCAATGTCTTACAAGTTCTTACCATACAGCAGGCGGTGATCGGCAACCAGCGGTGTCAAGTAACTCCGAATATTGAGTAAAGCGATTGCCAGGGGAGCGTACGTATACACGGTGTAGAAATATGTGGAGCTGGGTTGGCTATATATGGTAGCAAAAGATTAGCAATAATCAATTCAAAGATGCAATGTTGAATAAACGCTCAACGACGGTACTGTGCTGGTCCTAGGCTAGACCGGACTAGAGACGCGAGCCTAGAACACTAATGAGGTCACGGCGTAGCACAACTAGCATCAATGAAGGATACTAAGTAGCTCTTGACAGCAAGATATAAGTGAAGATCACAACGGTAGTGAAGATAATGATGAAAAACAACTGCCAAGCAGGATATACAACAACTTTGTCTCCAACTTTCCTCTGAAAAAGTTTGTGCCGATTTTTTTGATTTTTTTTTCTCCTTTTTTTCTCTGACTTTTTTTCTCTTTTTTTTCTCTCGTTTTTTTTCTCTCGTTTTTTTTCTCTCTTTTTTTCCAAAACAAACTAGATAAGACGCAGATTGGATCAAGCGAAGATGTGAACGATCTCAACTATTATTATGACAATGAATGGTGGGTAGCACGTGGTGGAAATTGATGGATGGGTGGTGGACAGCGGAAGAGATAATGATGCAGCGGCGGCGTGACTAATGTGAACAGAACTCGAAACTCTAAAGGAACTAGACACTAAAACCAGCAACTGACACGACGATGCAACCGATAATTCAACTATGCAAGCAATGAATAGAAAATTGCAAAGGCTCAGACTGGCTTGGATAAAGGATGAACAGATCTAACTTTTTTTTTGTGGCTTTATCATGGACTGTAGGTATGAATGATAGATGCGATCTAAACTATGAAAAACTGTAAAATCTCACCGAGCAACCTGAAAACTGATACCACTTGATAGAGGCGGGGTGTCCCGATCTTTCGATGAGATGATAACTATCGATTTGGTGGAGACGACTTTGACGATCCGACTACAAACGTGCAACGACGTTGTGCCTTAGCAATCGCTAAACCAACTCCGAGAGGTTATTGACCACGCCGGAGCACGATCAACCTGACCACGAAGGTCTATTCCTGCAAGCAATCGAAGAACAAGCAAGAATATGATAAAAGCAATCTGAATATCGCGAATATGTATGAAGTATTGATAATGGTGGGGATCCGAAAAGTGGTCTTGGTCTGGTCGTTGGACACAAACGAAGCACACGAAGTTGCAATGGCTAACTTTTAACTAAACAAATCCCAAGAAAAAGCTACTAGATGGATATACTTATATAGGAGCAAGGGGTGGCGGCCAAGGAGGTGGGAGGACGTCCCAAGGCAGCCTAAAACTAAATCTAGGTCGTACAAGGCCAATGGGCCCAAGTGGAGATGATGTAACACCTTTGGACTTGTAGTTTGACTCGGATTCTGCTGCAGCATCAGATTGTTTTGTCCACAACTCAACGCTCCGGACGAATTTGAAGGTGATTCCAATTGGGTTGGAAAGTGCACGAAATCTAGTTTCCAACAAAAAAACAATCACCCAATTCGGAGTCCGTATGAAAAACTTGTGTGCGTTTTGAGTCAGGTACGTCTGTGCAGTCCGAATCTGAATCCAGAACGTGAGAGACTTGGACTCTATCTTCTCTTGGGCCAAAAGTGACGTGAGAGAACTTTTTGGACAGCAAATAAACATCTCTTTCTTCCTTATCTTCATATGTGGATTGTACAAATGTCCCATACACCTGCAATTAGACAAAACACAAAAGTGTGTGAAGTATTTTTGTTCTGGATAACATAAATAGATTATTGAATAGTTTGCACTAGAAATCACCTGACAAATATGCATATATGCAATATTTTTGGTCATATCCAAGGTAGTCATGTCCTCATCATCCTCCCCTTCTTGAAAATAAAGCCGTCCTCGGCGTTGCTTAATCTGAAATGTGGCTAACAAAAGAGACAAGGTGTACATGTTGTATATGTATATGTCATCCATTTTTACTTCCCTTGATTTTTGCATATATGACACATGAATAAATGAGTAACTTGCATAGTTCATAAAATCTAAAGCCAAAAAATTAGCACAAGAAGTAGAAGGCATGAAAATATTGCAACTCAGTTTGCACATATAAGTGAAGCTCTTATTCATTTCAAAAGATTGACAATGTTCATCATTAAACCATCCCAACATTGGTGAATAAACCTTACTTGCATCAAATTTACATGCTACAACATGCTTAAATAAGCAAACATGCAATAAGTCATTCAACACAGAATCATCACCAAGATTAGAGGTCATATCAAAATGATTAAACATTGGTTCTTTTGCATCAATAGTTAATTCAATGGGTGCACTCAAAATTGTTGGTATTTCAGTTGTTTGATCACATGGCAAAGTCAAATTATCAACGTAGTCCTCTAAAATAGGTGGTGTGATCAAAGTAGTGGGTAGCTCATCAGATGGTGCATTCAAATTGACAAGGCATTCATCATTCTCATGTAGAGATGGAAGATCAGTACCTTTGTCATTACCTCTTATGATCAACTCAGATGATGTAGCCACTCTTGGGGGCGATGTGTCACATGGTGGAGGTGATGTAGTCCTGACAACAACGGATGTGGTTGTCATAGTATGCCTAGTAGTTGAAGGAACAATCATATCAACTCTTGGAATGTGCACCGTACGCTTGTTCTCCTCGTGGCCAACACGTTGTTTTATTTCCTGTTCAGCTTTGCAAGCAAGATGAAACAAATGGTCCATAGGATAACACTCTTCATGAATTAGTATCTCTTGAATATCACGGTTTAATCCTCCCCAAAATCTATCCATAAAATCATCTTCACTTTCTTCTAAAGAGGAATGCAACAAGGTAGTTTGTAAATCATCATAATATTTTGTTACAGTTTCACTACCTTGTTTTAAGTGTTGCAACTTCTTAATCATGTCACGAGTATAATAAGCAGGGACGAAAGTATGTCGCATGGCAAGTTTCAAATCATCCCAAGTAGTAGGTATATAATCAGGGTGTAACCGACAATATTCACTCCACCAAACCAAAGCATAACCAGTGAAAGAACCAACCGCAACCTTAACCTTTTTATGTTCATCGAAATTATGGGAAGCAAATATATTTTTTATGTCGAACTCCCATTCAATATATAAAGCAGGTTTAAAACGGCCATTAAATGGTGGTATAGATACATTAACCTGATCATGTGCATTTGGATGTTTGTGCACCTCTCGTGACGGTTGTGGTATTTGCAAAGGTGGTGGCACGTCTCCCGCGATCGACAAAGCCCATGAATTGACTCTGGATCCTGTCATGATTAGTAGAACAAGAAACAAAACCCAAAAATAATGTTCCTATAACTACTAGGATGTGGTGGTAAAACGCTCACAGTAAAGCAAATATCAATGTCTTACAAGTTCTTACCATACAGCAGGCGGTGATCGGCAACCAGCGGTGTCAAGTAACTCCGAATATTGAGTAAAGCGATTGCCAGGGGAGCGTACGTATACACGGTGTAGAAATATGTGGAGCTGGGTTGGCTATATATGGTAGCAAAAGATTAGCAATAATCAATTCAAAGATGCAATGTTGAATAAACGCTCAACGACGGTACTGTGCTGGTCCTAGGCTAGACCGGACTAGAGACGCGAGCCTAGAACACTAATGAGGTCACGGCGTAGCACAACTAGCATCAATGAAGGATACTAAGTAGCTCTTGACAGCAAGATATAAGTGAAGATCACAACGGTAGTGAAGATAATGATGAAAAACAACTGCCAAGCAGGATATACAACAACTTTGTCTCCAACTTTCCTCTGAAAAAGTTTGTGCCGATTTTTTTGATTTTTTTTTCTCCTTTTTTTCTCTTTTTTTTCTCTCGTTTTTTTTCTCTCGTTTTTTTTCTCTCTTTTTTTCCAAAACAAACTAGATAAGACGCAGATTGGATCAAGCGAAGATGTGAACGATCTCAACTATTATTATGACAATGAATGGTGGGTAGCACGTGGTGGAAATTGATGGATGGGTGGTGGACAGCGGAAGAGATAATGATGCAGCGGCGGCGTGACTAATGTGAACAGAACTCGAAACTCTAAAGGAACTAGACACTAAAACCAGCAACTGACACGACGATGCAACCGATAATTCAACTATGCAAGCAATGAATAGAAAATTGCAAAGGCTCAGACTGGCTTGGATAAAGGATGAACAGATCTAACTTTTTTTTTGTGGCTTTATCATGGACTGTAGGTATGAATGATAGATGCGATCTAAACTATGAAAAACTGTAAAATCTCACCGAGCAACCTGAAAACTGATACCACTTGATAGAGGCGGGGTGTCCCGATCTTTCGATGAGATGATAACTATCGATTTGGTGGAGACGACTTTGACGATCCGACTACAAACGTGCAACGACGTTGTGCCTTAGCAATCGCTAAACCAACTCCGAGAGGTTATTGACCACGCCGGAGCACGATCAACCTGACCACGAAGGTCTATTCCTGCAAGCAATCGAAGAACAAGCAAGAATATGATAAAAGCAATCTGAATATCGCGAATATGTATGAAGTATTGATAATGGTGGGGATCCGAAAAGTGGTCTTGGTCTGGTCGTTGGACACAAACGAAGCACACGAAGTTGCAATGGCTAACTTTTAACTAAACAAATCCCAAGAAAAAGCTACTAGATGGATATACTTATATAGGAGCAAGGGGTGGCGGCCAAGGAGGTGGGAGGACGTCCCAAGGCAGCCTAAAACTAAATCTAGGTCGTACAAGGCCAATGGGCCCAAGTGGAGATGATGTAACACCTTTGGACTTGTAGTTTGACTCGGATTCTGCTGTAGCATCAGATTGTTTTGTCCACAACTCAACGCTCCGGACGAATTTGAAGGTGATTCCAATTGGGTTGGAAAGTGCACGAAATCTAGTTTCCAACAAAAAAACAATCACCCAATTCGGAGTCCGTATGAAAAACTTGTGTGCGTTTTGAGTCAGGTACGTCTGTGCAGTCCGAATCTGAATCCAGAACGTGAGAGACTTGGACTCTATCTTCTCTTGGGCCAAAAGTGACGTGAGAGAACTTTTTGGACAGCAAATAAACATCTCTTTCTTCCTTATCTTCATATGTGGATTGTACAAATGTCCCATACACCTGCAATTAGACAAAACACAAAAGTGTGTGAAGTATTTTTGTTCTGGATAACATAAATAGATTATTGAATAGTTTGCACTAGAAATCACCTGACAAATATGCATATATGCAATATTTTTGGTCATATCCAAGGTAGTCATGTCCTCATCATCCTCCCCTTCTTGAAAATAAAGCCGTCCTCGGCGTTGCTTAATCTGAAATGTGGCTAACAAAAGAGACAAGGTGTACATGTTGTATATGTATATGTCATCCATTTTTACTTCCCTTGATTTTTGCATATATGACACATGAATAAATGAGTAACTTGCATAGTTCATAAAATCTAAAGCCAAAAAATTAGCACAAGAAGTAGAAGGCATGAAAATATTGCAACTCAGTTTGCACATATAAGTGAAGCTCTTATTCATTTCAAAAGATTGACAATGTTCATCATTAAACCATCCCAACATTGGTGAATAAACCTTACTTGCATCAAATTTACATGCTACAACATGCTTAAATAAGCAAACATGCAATAAGTCATTCAACACAGAATCATCACCAAGATTAGAGGTCATATCAAAATGATTAAACATTGGTTCTTTTGCATCAATAGTTAATTCAATGGGTGCACTCAAAATTGTTGGTATTTCAGTTGTTTGATCACATGGCAAAGTCAAATTATCAACGTAGTCCTCTAAAATAGGTGGTGTGATCAAAGTAGTGGGTAGCTCATCAGATGGTGCATTCAAATTGACAAGGCATTCATCATTCTCATGTAGAGATGGAAGATCAGTACCTTTGTCATTACCTCTTATGATCAACTCAGATGATGTAGCCACTCTTGGGGGCGATGTGTCACATGGTGGAGGTGATGTAGTCCTGACAACAATGGATGTGGTTGTCATAGTATGCCTAGTAGTTGAAGGAACAATCATATCAACTCTTGGAATGTGCACCGTACGCTTGTTCTCCTCGTGGCCAACACGTTGTTTTATTTCCTGTTCAGCTTTGCAAGCAAGATGAAACAAATGGTCCATAGGATAACACTCTTCATGAATTAGTATCTCTTGAATATCACGGTTTAATCCTCCCCAAAATCTATCCATAAAATCATCTTCACTTTCTTCTAAAGAGGAATGCAACAAGGTAGTTTGTAAATCATCATAATATTTTGTTACAGTTTCACTACCTTGTTTTAAGTGTTGCAACTTCTTAATCATGTCACGAGTATAATAAGCAGGGACGAAAGTATGTCGCATGGCAAGTTTCAAATCATCCCAAGTAGTAGGTATATAATCAGGGTGTAACCGACAATATTCACTCCACCAAACCAAAGCATAACCAGTGAAAGAACCAACCGCAACCTTAACCTTTTTATGTTCATCGAAATTATGGGAAGCAAATATATTTTCTATGTCGAACTCCCATTCAATATATAAAGCAGGTTTAAAACGGCCATTAAATGGTGGTATAGATACATTAACCTGATCATGTGCATTTGGATGTTTGTGCACCTCTCGTGACGGTTGTGGTATTTGCAAAGGTGGTGGCACGTCTCCCGCGATCGACAAAGCCCATGAATTGACTCTGGATCCTGTCATGATTAGTAGAACAAGAAACAAAACCCAAAAATAATGTTCCTATAACTACTAGGATGTGGTGGTAAAACGCTCACAGTAAAGCAAATATCAATGTCTTACAAGTTCTTACCATACAGCAGGCGGTGATCGGCAACCAGCGGTGTCAAGTAACTCCGAATATTGAGTAAAGCGATTGCCAGGGGAGCGTACGTATACACGGTGTAGAAATATGTGGAGCTGGGTTGGCTATATATGGTAGCAAAAGATTAGCAATAATCAATTCAAAGATGCAATGTTGAATAAACGCTCAACGACGGTACTGTGCTGGTCCTAGGCTAGACCGGACTAGAGACGCGAGCCTAGAACACTAATGAGGTCACGGCGTAGCACAACTAGCATCAATGAAGGATACTAAGTAGCTCTTGACAGCAAGATATAAGTGAAGATCACAACGGTAGTGAAGATAATGATGAAAAACAACTGCCAAGCAGGATATACAACAACTTTGTCTCCAACTTTCCTCTGAAAAAGTTTGTGCCGATTTTTTTGATTTTTTTTTCTCCTTTTTTTCTCTGACTTTTTTTCTCTTTTTTTTCTCTCGTTTTTTTTCTCTCGTTTTTTTTCTCTCTTTTTTTCCAAAACAAACTAGATAAGACGCAGATTGGATCAAGCGAAGATGTGAACGATCTCAACTATTATTATGACAATGAATGGTGGGTAGCACGTGGTGGAAATTGATGGATGGGTGGTGGACAGCGGAAGAGATAATGATGCAGCGGCGGCGTGACTAATGTGAACAGAACTCGAAACTCTAAAGGAACTAGACACTAAAACCAGCAACTGACACGACGATGCAACCGATAATTCAACTATGCAAGCAATGAATAGAAAATTGCAAAGGCTCAGACTGGCTTGGATAAAGGATGAACAGATCTAACTTTTTTTTTGTGGCTTTATCATGGACTGTAGGTATGAATGATAGATGCGATCTAAACTATGAAAAACTGTAAAATCTCACCGAGCAACCTGAAAACTGATACCACTTGATAGAGGCGGGGTGTCCCGATCTTTCGATGAGATGATAACTATCGATTTGGTGGAGACGACTTTGACGATCCGACTACAAACGTGCAACGACGTTGTGCCTTAGCAATCGCTAAACCAACTCCGAGAGGTTATTGACCACGCCGGAGCACGATCAACCTGACCACGAAGGTCTATTCCTGCAAGCAATCGAAGAACAAGCAAGAATATGATAAAAGCAATCTGAATATCGCGAATATGTATGAAGTATTGATAATGGTGGGGATCCGAAAAGTGGTCTTGGTCTGGTCGTTGGACACAAACGAAGCACACGAAGTTGCAATGGCTAACTTTTAACTAAACAAATCCCAAGAAAAAGCTACTAGATGGATATACTTATATAGGAGCAAGGGGTGGCGGCCAAGGAGGTGGGAGGACGTCCCAAGGCAGCCTAAAACTAAATCTAGGTCGTACAAGGCCAATGGGCCCAAGTGGAGATGATGTAACACCTTTGGACTTGTAGTTTGACTCGGATTCTGCTGCAGCATCAGATTGTTTTGTCCACAACTCAACGCTCCGGACGAATTTGAAGGTGATTCCAATTGGGTTGGAAAGTGCACGAAATCTAGTTTCCAACAAAAAAACAATCACCCAATTCGGAGTCCGTATGAAAAACTTGTGTGCGTTTTGAGTCAGGTACGTCTGTGCAGTCCGAATCTGAATCCAGAACGTGAGAGACTTGGACTCTATCTTCTCTTGGGCCAAAAGTGACGTGAGAGAACTTTTTGGACAGCAAATAAACATCTCTTTCTTCCTTATCTTCATATGTGGATTGTACAAATGTCCCATACACCTGCAATTAGACAAAACACAAAAGTGTGTGAAGTATTTTTGTTCTGGATAACATAAATAGATTATTGAATAGTTTGCACTAGAAATCACCTGACAAATATGCATATATGCAATATTTTTGGTCATATCCAAGGTAGTCATGTCCTCATCATCCTCCCCTTCTTGAAAATAAAGCCGTCCTCGGCGTTGCTTAATCTGAAATGTGGCTAACAAAAGAGACAAGGTGTACATGTTGTATATGTATATGTCATCCATTTTTACTTCCCTTGATTTTTGCATATATGACACATGAATAAATGAGTAACTTGCATAGTTCATAAAATCTAAAGCCAAAAAATTAGCACAAGAAGTAGAAGGCATGAAAATATTGCAACTCAGTTTGCACATATAAGTGAAGCTCTTATTCATTTCAAAAGATTGACAATGTTCATCATTAAACCATCCCAACATTGGTGAATAAACCTTACTTGCATCAAATTTACATGCTACAACATGCTTAAATAAGCAAACATGCAATAAGTCATTCAACACAGAATCATCACCAAGATTAGAGGTCATATCAAAATGATTAAACATTGGTTCTTTTGCATCAATAGTTAATTCAATGGGTGCACTCAAAATTGTTGGTATTTCAGTTGTTTGATCACATGGCAAAGTCAAATTATCAACGTAGTCCTCTAAAATAGGTGGTGTGATCAAAGTAGTGGGTAGCTCATCAGATGGTGCATTCAAATTGACAAGGCATTCATCATTCTCATGTAGAGATGGAAGATCAGTACCTTTGTCATTACCTCTTATGATCAACTCAGATGATGTAGCCACTCTTGGGGGCGATGTGTCACATGGTGGAGGTGATGTAGTCCTGACAACAACGGATGTGGTTGTCATAGTATGCCTAGTAGTTGAAGGAACAATCATATCAACTCTTGGAATGTGCACCGTACGCTTGTTCTCCTCGTGGCCAACACGTTGTTTTATTTCCTGTTCAGCTTTGCAAGCAAGATGAAACAAATGGTCCATAGGATAACACTCTTCATGAATTAGTATCTCTTGAATATCACGGTTTAATCCTCCCCAAAATCTATCCATAAAATCATCTTCACTTTCTTCTAAAGAGGAATGCAACAAGGTAGTTTGTAAATCATCATAATATTTTGTTACAGTTTCACTACCTTGTTTTAAGTGTTGCAACTTCTTAATCATGTCACGAGTATAATAAGCAGGGACGAAAGTATGTCGCATGGCAAGTTTCAAATCATCCCAAGTAGTAGGTATATAATCAGGGTGTAACCGACAATATTCACTCCACCAAACCAAAGCATAACCAGTGAAAGAACCAACCGCAACCTTAACCTTTTTATGTTCATCGAAATTATGGGAAGCAAATATATTTTTTATGTCGAACTCCCATTCAATATATAAAGCAGGTTTAAAACGGCCATTAAATGGTGGTATAGATACATTAACCTGATCATGTGCATTTGGATGTTTGTGCACCTCTCGTGACGGTTGTGGTATTTGCAAAGGTGGTGGCACGTCTCCCGCGATCGACAAAGCCCATGAATTGACTCTGGATCCTGTCATGATTAGTAGAACAAGAAACAAAACCCAAAAATAATGTTCCTATAACTACTAGGATGTGGTGGTAAAACGCTCACAGTAAAGCAAATATCAATGTCTTACAAGTTCTTACCATACAGCAGGCGGTGATCGGCAACCAGCGGTGTCAAGTAACTCCGAATATTGAGTAAAGCGATTGCCAGGGGAGCGTACGTATACACGGTGTAGAAATATGTGGAGCTGGGTTGGCTATATATGGTAGCAAAAGATTAGCAATAATCAATTCAAAGATGCAATGTTGAATAAACGCTCAACGACGGTACTGTGCTGGTCCTAGGCTAGACCGGACTAGAGACGCGAGCCTAGAACACTAATGAGGTCACGGCGTAGCACAACTAGCATCAATGAAGGATACTAAGTAGCTCTTGACAGCAAGATATAAGTGAAGATCACAACGGTAGTGAAGATAATGATGAAAAACAACTGCCAAGCAGGATATACAACAACTTTGTCTCCAACTTTCCTCTGAAAAAGTTTGTGCCGATTTTTTTGATTTTTTTTTCTCCTTTTTTTCTCTGACTTTTTTTCTCTTTTTTTTCTCTCGTTTTTTTTCTCTCGTTTTTTTTCTCTCTTTTTTTCCAAAACAAACTAGATAAGACGCAGATTGGATCAAGCGAAGATGTGAACGATCTCAACTATTATTATGACAATGAATGGTGGGTAGCACGTGGTGGAAATTGATGGATGGGTGGTGGACAGCGGAAGAGATAATGATGCAGCGGCGGCGTGACTAATGTGAACAGAACTCGAAACTCTAAAGGAACTAGACACTAAAACCAGCAACTGACACGACGATGCAACCGATAATTCAACTATGCAAGCAATGAATAGAAAATTGCAAAGGCTCAGACTGGCTTGGATAAAGGATGAACAGATCTAACTTTTTTTTGTGGCTTTATCATGGACTGTAGGTATGAATGATAGATGCGATCTAAACTATGAAAAACTGTAAAATCTCACCGAGCAACCTGAAAACTGATACCACTTGATAGAGGCGGGGTGTCCCGATCTTTCGATGAGATGATAACTATCGATTTGGTGGAGACGACTTTGACGATCCGACTACAAACGTGCAACGACGTTGTGCCTTAGCAATCGCTAAACCAACTCCGAGAGGTTATTGACCACGCCGGAGCACGATCAACCTGACCACGAAGGTCTATTCCTGCAAGCAATCGAAGAACAAGCAAGAATATGATAAAAGCAATCTGAATATCGCGAATATGTATGAAGTATTGATAATGGTGGGGATCCAAAAAGTGGTCTTGGTCTGGTCGTTGGACACAAACGAAGCACACGAAGTTGCAATGGCTAACTTTTAACTAAACAAATCCCAAGAAAAAGCTACTAGATGGATATACTTATATAGGAGCAAGGGGTGGCGGCCAAGGAGGTGGGAGGACGTCCCAAGGCAGCCTAAAACTAAATCTAGGTCGTACAAGGCCAATGGGCCCAAGTGGAGATGATGTAACACCTTTGGACTTGTAGTTTGACTCGGATTCTGCTGCAGCATCAGATTGTTTCGTCCACAACTCAACGCTCCGGACGAATTTGAAGGTGATTCCAATTGGGTTGGAAAGTGCACGAAATCTAGTTTCCAACAAAAAAAGAATCACCCAATTCGGAGTCCGTATGAAAAACTTGTGTGCGTTTTGAGTCAGGTACGTCTGTGCAGTCCGAATCTGAATCCAGAACGTGAGAGACTTGGACTCTATCTTCTCTTGGGCCAAAAGTGACGTGAGAGAACTTTTTGGACAGCAAATAAACATCTCTTTCTTCCTTATCTTCATATGTGGATTGTACAAATGTCCCATACACCTGCAATTAGACAAAACACAAAAGTGTGTGAAGTATTTTTGTTCTGGATAACATAAATAGATTATTGAATAATTTGCACTAGAAATCACCTGACAAATATGCATATATGCAATATTTTTGGTCATATCCAAGGTAGTCATGTCCTCATCATCCTCCCCTTCTTGAAAATAAAGCCGTCCTCGGCGTTGCTTAATCTGAAATGTGGCTAACAAAAGAGACAAGGTGTACATGTTGTATATGTATATGTCATCCATTTTTACTTCCCTTGATTTTTGCATATATGACACATGAATAAATGAGTAACTTGCATAGTTCATAAAATCTAAAGCCAAAAAATTAGCACAAGAAGTAGAAGGCATGAAAATATTGCAACTCAGTTTGCACATATAAGTGAAGCTCTTATTCATTTCAAAAGATTGACAATGTTCATCATTAAACCATCCCAACATTGGTGAATAAACCTTACTTGCATCAAATTTACATGCTACAACATGCTTAAATAAGCAAACATGCAATAAGTCATTCAACACAGAATCATCACCAAGATTAGAGGTCATATCAAAATGATTAAACATTGGTTCTTTTGCATCAATAGTTAATTCAATGGGTGCACTCAAAATTGTTGGTATTTCAGTTGTTTGATCACATGGCAAAGTCAAATTATCAACGTAGTCCTCTAAAATAGGTGGTGTGATCAAAGTAGTGGGTAGCTCATCAGATGGTGCATTCAAATTGACAAGGCATTCATCATTCTCATGTAGAGATGGAAGATCAGTACCTTTGTCATTACCTCTTATGATCAACTCAGATGATGTAGCCACTCTTGGGGGCGATGTGTCACATGGTGGAGGTGATGTAGTCCTGACAACAACGGATGTGGTTGTCATAGTATGCCTAGTAGTTGAAGGAACAATCATATCAACTCTTGGAATGTGCACCGTACGCTTGTTCTCCTCGTGGCCAACACGTTGTTTTATTTCCTGTTCAGCTTTGCAAGCAAGATGAAACAAATGGTCCATAGGATAACACTCTTCATGAATTAGTATCTCTTGAATATCACGGTTTAATCCTCCCCAAAATCTATCCATAAAATCATCTTCACTTTCTTCTAAAGAGGAATGCAACAAGGTAGTTTGTAAATCATCATAATATTTTGTTACAGTTTCACTACCTTGTTTTAAGTGTTGCAACTTCTTAATCATGTCACGAGTATAATAAGCAGGGACGAAAGTATGTCGCATGGCAAGTTTCAAATCATCCCAAGTAGTAGGTATATAATCAGGGTGTAACCGACAATATTCACTCCACCAAACCAAAGCATAACCAGTGAAAGAACCAACCGCAACCTTAACCTTTTTATGCTCATCGAAATTATGGGAAGCAAATATATTTTTTATGTCGAACTCCCATTCAATATATAAAGCAGGTTTAAAACGGCCATTAAATGGTGGTATAGATACATTAACCTGATCATGTGCATTTGGATGTTTGTGCACCTCTCGTGACGGTTGTGGTATTTGCAAAGGTGGTGGCACGTCTCCCGCGATCGACAAAGCCCATGAATTGACTCTGGATCCTGTCATGATTAGTAGAACAAGAAACAAAACCCAAAAATAATGTTCCTATAACTACTAGGATGTGGTGGTAAAACGCTCACAGTAAAGCAAATATCAATGTCTTACAAGTTCTTACCATACAGCAGGCGGTGATCGGCAACCAGCGGTGTCAAGTAACTCCGAATATTGAGTAAAGCGATTGCCAGGGGAGCGTACGTATACACGGTGTAGAAATATGTGGAGCTGGGTTGGCTATATATGGTAGCAAAAGATTAGCAATAATCAATTCAAAGATGCAATGTTGAATAAACGCTCAACGACGGTACTGTGCTGGTCCTAGGCTAGACCGGACTAGAGACGCGAGCCTAGAACACTAATGAGGTCACGGCGTAGCACAACTAGCATCAATGAAGGATACTAAGTAGCTCTTGACAGCAAGATATAAGTGAAGATCACAACGGTAGTGAAGATAATGATGAAAAACAACTGCCAAGCAGGATATACAACAACTTTGTCTCCAACTTTCCTCTGAAAAAGTTTGTGCCGATTTTTTTGATTTTTTTTTCTCCTTTTTTTCTCTGACTTTTTTTCTCTTTTTTTTCTCTCGTTTTTTTTCTCTCGTTTTTTTTCTCTCTTTTTTTCCAAAACAAACTAGATAAGACGCAGATTGGATCAAGCGAAGATGTGAACGATCTCAACTATTATTATGACAATGAATGGTGGGTAGCACGTGGTGGAAATTGATGGATGGGTGGTGGACAGCGGAAGAGATAATGATGCAGCGGCGGCGTGACTAATGTGAACAGAACTCGAAACTCTAAAGGAACTAGACACTAAAACCAGCAACTGACACGACGATGCAACCGATAATTCAACTATGCAAGCAATGAATAGAAAATTGCAAAGGCTCAGACTGGCTTGGATAAAGGATGAACAGATCTAACTTTTTTTTTGTGGCTTTATCATGGACTGTAGGTATGAATGATAGATGCGATCTAAACTATGAAAAACTGTAAAATCTCACCGAGCAACCTGAAAACTGATACCACTTGATAGAGGCGGGGTGTCCCGATCTTTCGATGAGATGATAACTATCGATTTGGTGGAGACGACTTTGACGATCCGACTACAAACGTGCAACGACGTTGTGCCTTAGCAATCGCTAAACCAACTCCGAGAGGTTATTGACCACGCCGGAGCACGATCAACCTGACCACGAAGGTCTATTCCTGCAAGCAATCGAAGAACAAGCAAGAATATGATAAAAGCAATCTGAATATCGCGAATATGTATGAAGTATTGATAATGGTGGGGATCCGAAAAGTGGTCTTGGTCTGGTCGTTGGACACAAACGAAGCACACGAAGTTGCAATGGCTAACTTTTAACTAAACAAATCCCAAGAAAAAGCTACTAGATGGATATACTTATATAGGAGCAAGGGGTGGCGGCCAAGGAGGTGGGAGGACGTCCCAAGGCAGCCTAAAACTAAATCTAGGTCGTACAAGGCCAATGGGCCCAAGTGGAGATGATGTAACACCTTTGGACTTGTAGTTTGACTCGGATTCTGCTGCAGCATCAGATTGTTTCGTCCACAACTCAACGCTCCGGACGAATTTGAAGGTGATTCCAATTGGGTTGGAAAGTGCACGAAATCTAGTTTCCAACAAAAAAAGAATCACCCAATTCGGAGTCCGTATGAAAAACTTGTGTGCGTTTTGAGTCAGGTACGTCTGTGCAGTCCGAATCTGAATCCAGAACGTGAGAGACTTGGACTCTATCTTCTCTTGGGCCAAAAGTGACGTGAGAGAACTTTTTGGACAGCAAATAAACATCTCTTTCTTCCTTATCTTCATATGTGGATTGTACAAATGTCCCATACACCTGCAATTAGACAAAACACAAAAGTGTGTGAAGTATTTTTGTTCTGGATAACATAAATAGATTATTGAATAGTTTGCACTAGAAATCACCTGACAAATATGCATATATGCAATATTTTTGGTCATATCCAAGGTAGTCATGTCCTCATCAATTATTCTAGTGCCAAAAAAGGATGGTACATCGCGTATGTGTGTTGATTGTAGAGGCATTAATAATATTACTATTCGTTATCGTTATCCTATTCCTAGGCTAGATGATATGCTTGATGAATTGAGTGGCTCTACAATATTCTCCAAAGTTCATTTGCGTAGTGGATACCATCAAATTCGTATGAAATTGGGGGATGAATGGAAAACAACATTTAAAACTAAGTTTGGATTATATGAGTGGTTAGAAATGCCTTTTGGGTTAACTAATGCGCCTAGTACTTTCATGAGACTAATGAACGAAGTTTTACGTGCTTTCGTTGGACGATTTGTGGTAGTCTATTTTGATGATATACTGATTTATAGCAGATCTTTGGAAGAACATTTGGAACATTTATGTGCTGTTTTTATTGCTCTACGTGATGCACGTTTGTTTGGTAACCTTGGGAAGTGCACCTTTTGCACCGACCGAGTATCTTTTTCTTGGCTATGTTGTTACTCCACGGGGAATTGAAGTTGATAAAGCCAAGATTGAAGCTATTAAGAGTTGGCCGCAGCCCAAAACGGTCACACAAGTGAGGAGTTTTCTTGGCCTCGCTGGATTCTATAGGCGTTTTGTGAGAGATTTCAGCACCATTGCTGCACCTCTCAATGAGCTTACAAAGAAAGATGTGCCTTTTATTTGGTGTACCGCACAGGAAGAAGCCTTCTCGGTATTGAAAGATAAGTTGACACATGCTCCTTTACTCCAACTTCCTGATTTTAATAAGACTTTTGAGCTTGAATGTGATGCTAGTGGAATTGGATTAGGAGGTGTGTTATTACAAGATGGCAAACCTTTTGCATACTTTTCTGAAAAATTGAGTGGGCCTAGTCTGAATTATTCTACTTATGATAAAGAATTATATGCTCTTGTTCGGACTTTAGAAACATGGCAACATTATTTATGGCCCAAAGAATTTGTTATACATTCTGATCATGAATCTTTGAAACATATTAAAAGTCAAGCTAAACTGAATCGTAGACATGCTAAATGGGTTGAATTCATTGAGACTTTCCCTTATGTCATTAAACACAAGAAGGGAAAAGAAAATGTTATTGCTGATGCATTGTCTCGTCGCTATACTATGCTTTCACAACTTGACTTCAAAATATTTGGTTTGGAGACCATCAAAGATCAATATGTGCATGATGCTGATTTTAAAGATGTAATGCAGAATTGTAAAGAAGGAAGAATGTGGAACAAGTTTGTCGTTAACGATGGATTTGTGTTTCGTGCTAACAAGCTATGCATTCCAGCTAGCTCCGTTCGTCTTTTGCTGTTGCAGGAGGCGCATGGGGGAGGATTAATGGGACACTTTGGCGTGAAGAAGACGGAGGACGTACTTGCTACACATTTCTTTTGGCCAAAGATGAGACGGGATGTTGAGCGTTTTGTTGCTCGCTGCACTACATGTCAAAAAGCTAAGTCACGACTCAATCCTCATGGTTTATATATGCCTTTGCCTGTACCTAGTGTTCCTTGGGAGGATATATCTATGGACTTTGTTTTAGGTTTACCTCGAACAAAGAAGGGGAGGGATAGCATATTTGTTGTCGTGGATAGATTCTCGAAAATGGCACACTTTATACCATGTCATAAAAGCGATGATGCTGTTAATGTTGCTGATTTGTTCTTTCGTGAAATTATTCGCTTGCATGGTGTGCCAAATACTATTGTTTCAAATCGTGATACTAAATTTCTTAGCCACTTTTGGAGATGTTTATGGGCTAAGTTGGGGACTAAACTGCTATTTAGTACTACTTGTCACCCTCAAACTGATGGACAAACTGAAGTAGTCAATAGAACATTGTCTACTATGCTTAGGGCTGTTTTGAAGAATAATAAGAAAATGTGGGAAGAATGCTTGCCTCATATTGAATTTGCTTATAATCGTTCATTGCATTCTACTACTAAGATGTGCCCTTTTGAAATTGTGTATGGTTTCCTACCTCGTGCACCTATTGATTTGTTGCCTCTTCCATCTTCGGAGAAGGTTAATTTTGATGCTAAAGAACGTTCTGAATTGATTTTAAAAATGCATGAGTTAACTAAGGAAAACATTGAGCGTATGAATGTTAAATATAAACTTGCTGGAGATAAGGGTAGAAAACATGTTGTGTTTGCACCTGGAGATCTTGTTTGGTTACATTTGCGTAAAGATAGATTTCCCAATTTGCGCAAATCAAAGCTAATGCCACGTGCTGATGGTCCTTTTAAGGTGTTAGAGAAAATAAATGATAATGCATATAAACTTGAGCTACCTGCAGATTTTGGGGTTAGTCCCACTTTTAACATTGCAGATTTGAAGCCTTATTTGGGTGAGGAAGATGAGCTTCCGTCGAGGACGACTTCATTTCAAGAAGGGGAGGATGATGAGGACATCAATACCATTGTTACACCCACAGCCCCTACTGTTACATATACGGGACCAATTACTAGAGCTCGCGCACACCAATTAAATTACCAGGTACTTTCGTTTCTTGGTAATGATTCTAATGTTCATGAGAATATGCTGCTGCCTAAATTGGATACATTTGTTTTGCTTACAAATGAAGGGCCTAGCTTGGAGAAGGATGAACATTGGAGCAAGAATACGCATGGAGTTGATGGCATGCGCAAGGGGATCAAGAACGGAGTTACAAGTGATGATTTCAGGACTTTGAAGCCACCATAAGGAGTGCATGAAGCCTTGGACGAAATATACAAGATGCCACTTCATAATATTCGTCCATAGGCTATTATAGGTGCTGCGTCACCTTTTTATTGGGCCAGGCCCATGTAATTTCGAAATACATAAGTATAGGCTATTTTTAGAGTCCGTATGTGTGGGGAAACAAGAGATAGGGTTGATTTCGGACCCCTCCACCAAGGGCCACGAAATTCCCCCTCTCTTCCTCCATATATACAGCCCTTAGGGCACCGTTTAGACTTTGGGTTTTGTTTAGATTAAAAGTTCGCCATAGCTGCAACTTCGCGTACTTCGTTTGTGTTCAACGACCAGACAAAGGCGTCACAGAACCCCACCTTGATCAATAAAGCTTTCATCTTATATTCGCAATATCCAGATTGCAATCTTAGTTTCTTGCTTGTTCTTCGTTTGCTCGCAGGAAACAGACCCTCGTGGTCAGGTTGATCGTGCTCCGGCGTGGTCAATAACCTCTCGGAGTTGGTTTAGCGATTGCTAAGGCGCGACGTCCTCGCACGTTCGTAGTCGGATCGTCAAAGTCGACTTCCACCAAAGCGATTTCCATCATCTCATCGAAAGACGGGACACCTTTGCCTCTATCAAGTGGTATCAGATTTCCAGGTTGCTCGGTGAGATTTTCCAGTTTTTCGTAGTTTAGATCGAGTCTGTTCTTCATACCTATAGTCCACGAAAAAGCCACAAAAAAAATTAGGGTTAGTTCATCATATCCGAACCAATCTGAGCCTTTGCATAATCTTTTTAGGGTTTTGCTTTGTTGAATTTGCGGTTGCATCGTCGGTCTAGTTGCTGGTCTTAGAGTCTAGTCTTTTAGAGTTTCGAGTTCTGGTCATAAGTTGTCACGCCGCCGCCGCACCATCATCATCGCCCCTGCCATCTACCACCACCACTCCGAATCCGTATCCATATACCACCACCAATCCGTGTCCATATACCACCACCGATCCATATCCATATATTACCACCGCTACCACCACCGCTGCCATATACCACAACCATATATCCACCACTAATCCGAGTTCCTTGCTTATTAGGTTTGTTTTCGGGATCCATCTAGTTTCCGATTCGTGTTTCCTTGCCGGAGTAGGTTTCAAAAAAAAAAAAGAGTCTGGAAACCACGCTCCATTTAGGCCCAAAATTTTTCGAAAACGCATTTTTCGAAAAAATTTCTGGCTATCTTATTTTTAGGTGTTTCTGAGTGTTTTGAGACAGGTGCCATTATAGGAAGTTTTTTTTGACCCGTTTCCAGTTTTTGGGTCCGGGCAGTCGAAAAAACGAAAAAAAAAATTGGTCGAAAAATTTCGTGCCCATCCTGTTAGTTGGACCTAGGAAGAGTTTTGAGACACTCGCCATTATAGTGATTTTTCGCAAAAAAAAAAAAAAAAGAGCAGCGCAAAAAAAAAAGAGCGCAAAAAAAAAAGAGCGAAAAAAAAACCAGAGTGTGCTTTTCCCTTGTTTACGTGCAGCGCCGTGATTTTGTTAGTGTTCTAGGCTCGCGTCTCTAGCACAGTCTAGCCTAGGACCAGCACAGTACCGTCGTTGAGCGTTTATTCAACTTTGCATCTCTGAATTGATTATTGCTGACCCTTTTTGCTACCATATTATAAGCCTTCCCAGCTCCACATACATCTACGTCGTGCGTTTGACTCTCCCTGGTAATCGCTCTATCCAAGCTTTGAGAGTTTTTGACTACAACGGTTGCCGATCACCGCCTGCTGCTGGGTAAGAACTGGTAAGAATTTGAGATTTGTTTGACGGATTTGTGACACCCACCACCACCTCTTGTTAGTAGTCTGTAGGATCATATTCTTGTGTGTTTCTATTGCTGCTAACCATGCCAGGATCACAAGCCGACGAGACTGACTGGGAGAACATGACGAATAAGGATTTGCATGATAAATTTCAGCAAAAGATGAGTGGACAGGTGCAAGATGTGCTAAACAGATTTGAAGAGGCCATGGAGAAGATAGATGGCATGGAGAAGACGTTCGAAACAAAGCTCGATAACAAGTTTAATGAATTGCTCGCGCGTCTTCCACCACCACCGTCCGCTGCACCTAACGCACCTCTCCAACGACAACAACAACAACAACGCATCCTTTCGAATCAGTATGGACGAGCGAAGCGTGTTCCTATTGAGGATGGCCAAACTTCTGGTGCTGCTGTTCATGTTGTTGATGCTTCTTTGGCCCCTGCTACTGCTGCTGCTGGTACCCAGGAGGATGATGAGTATGTGGGCGATTATGAGGATGAGGTTGATCAAAATCAGCACTACGTGCAGCCACCAGCACCACCACCACCAGGTCGACCTCAGGTATATATTCGTAATGGTAGGCCTGCACCACCACCTCAGGTACGAGATGATGTCCATATTCCTAAACTGAAATTGAATATTCCACCATTTGAGGGTAGATATGTTCCTGATATATATCTTACTTGGGAGTTAGAAACTGAACAACGTTTTACATGTTTACAATATCCCGAGGAGAGACGGGTTGCTGCTGCTGTTTGTGCTTTCACTAGTTTTGCATGTGTATGGTGGTCTGAACATTGTAGATTATATCCTATTCCCGCTACTTGGGCTGCTTTGAAAACTGCTATGCGTACTCGTTGGGTTCCACCATATTATCAACGTGAATTGCTTCAAAAATTACAGCGCTTAAGACAAGGAAAAAATTCTGTAGAAGAATATTATCAGGAATTACAAACTGGCATGATTAGATGTGGTATTGTTGAGGAGAATGAAGCTATGCTTGCACGTTTTCTGGGTGGATTAAATAGAGAGATTCAGACCATTCTAGATTATAAGGAGTATACTAATATCACTCGTTTATTCCATCTTGCTTGTAAAGCTGAACGTGAAGTGCAGGATCGACAGGCATTGGCGCGGACTAACTTTTCTGCAGGTCGACCTTCATCATGGACACCACGTGCATCATCTACTTCCACACGTTCTGCTACACCGGCGCCTCCGTCGGCTGCCACCTCCAACCGTGATACAATAAAGCAGGCACAATCACCACTATCTGCCAAGAGCACATCTTCTGGGCCTGCAAAGAGCTCTTCTTCATCCATGGCATCAACAGGGCAAACACATGATATTATTTGTCGACGTTGCAAGGGTGGAGGTCATTATGCGAGAGAATGCCCCTCTAAGCGTGTGATGATTGTTACTGAGGATGGTGGGTATGAGTCCGCTAGTGACTATGATGAGGAGACTTTGGCTCTTATTACACGTGACGAACACGGTGGAGAAGATTCTGATCATGAGACGCAATACATGGCTCCTGAAGATGCTGACAGGTATGAATGTTTAGTTGCTCAACGTGTTTTGAGTGTGCAGGTTACACAAGCTGAGCAAAATCAGAGGCATAATTTGTTCCATACAAAGGGAGTTGTGAAGGAACGTTCTGTTCGCGTGATCATAGATGGAGGGAGTTGCAACAACTTGGCTAGCATGGAGATGGTGGAGAAGCTATCTCTCACCACAAGACCACATCCACATCCTTACTACATCCAATGGTTCAACAACAGCGGCAAGGTTAAGGTAACACGTACTGTTCGTGTGCATTTTAGTATCTCTACATATGCTGATTATGTTGATTGTGATGTGGTACCTATGCAAGCATGTTCCTTATTACTTGGTAGACCATGGCAATTTGATAAAAATTCTATTCACCATGGTAGAAACAATCAGTATACTCTTGTTCATAAGGATAAAAATATTACTTTGCTTCCTATGACTCCTGATTCCATTTTGAAAGATGATCTTAATAGAGCTAATAAAGCAAAACAGGAGAAAACTAAGAGTGAAAATCAGATTGTGGCAAAAGAATTTGAGCAACAAATGCAGCCTAATAATAATAAACAATCTAGTGTTGCTTCTGAAATTAAATTGAAAAGTGCATGTTTATTTGCCACCAAATCTGATATTGATGATCTAGATTTTAGCAAATCTGTTTGCTATGCTTTTGTGTGCAAAGAGGCATTATTTTCATTCGAGGACGTGCCTTCCTCTTTGCCTCCTGCTGTCACTAACATTTTGCAGGAGTTCGCTGACGTCTTTCCACAAGACGTGCCACCGGGATTACCACCTATTCGCGGGATTGAGCATCAAATTGACTTAATTCCCGGTGCATCATTACCCAACCGTGCACCATACCGTACCAATCCAGAGGAGACGAAGGAGATTATGCGTCAAGTACAAGAACTGCTCGACAAAGGTTATATACGCGAATCCCTTAGTCCTTGTGCTGTTCCTATCATTTTAGTGCCGAAAAAGGATGGTACGTCGCGTATGTGCGTTGATTGTAGAGGCATTAATAATATTACTATTCGTTATCGTCATCCTATTCCTAGGCTAGATGATATGCTTGATGAATTGAGTGGCTCTACAATATTCTCCAAAGTTGATTTGCGTAGTGGATACCATCAAATTCGTATGAAATTGGGAGATGAATGGAAAACAGCATTTAAAACTAAGTTTGGATTATATGAGTGGTTAGTCATGCCTTTTGGGTTAACTAATGCACCTAGTACTTTGATGTGGTTAGTCATTGGACGATTTGTGGTAGTTTACTTTGATGACATATTGATTTATAGCAAATCTTTGGAGGAACATTTGGAACATTTACGTGCTGTTTTTATTGCTCTACGTGATGCACGTTTGTTTGGTAACCTTGGAAAGTGCACCTTTTGCACCGACCGAGTATCTTTTCTTGGCTATGTTGTTACTCCACAGGGAATTGAAGTTGATAAAGCCAAAATTGAAGCTATTGAGAGTTGGCCACAGCCCAAAACGGTCACACAAGTGAGGAGTTTCCTTGGCCTCGCTGGATTCTATAGGCGTTTTGTGAGAGATTTCAGCACCATTGCTGCACCTCTCAATGAGCTTACAAAGAAAGATGTGCCTTTTCTGTGGGGTACCGCACAGGAAGAAGCCTTCTCGGTATTGAAAGATAAGTTGACACATGCTCCTTTACTCCAACTTCCTGATTTTAATAAGACTTTTGAGCTTGAATGTGATGCTAGTGGAATTGGATTAGGAGGTGTGTTATTACAAGATGGCAAACCTGTTGCATACTTTTCTGAAAAATTGAGTGGGCCTAGTCTGAATTATTCTACTTATGATAAAGAATTATATGCTCTTGTTCGGACTTTAGAAACATGGCAACATTATTTATGGCCCAAAGAATTTGTTATACATTTTGATCATGAATCTTTGAAACATATTAAAAGTCAAGCTAAACTGAATCGTAGACATGCTAAATGGGTTGAATTCATTGAGACTTTCCCTTATGTCATTAAACACAAGAAGGGAAAAGAAAATGTTATTGCTGATGCATTGTCTCGTCGCTATACTATGCTTTCACAACTTGACTTCAAAATATTTGGTTTGGAGACCATCAAAGATCAATATGTGCATGATGCTGATTTTAAAGATGTAATGCAGAATTGTAAAGAAGGAAGAATGTGGAACAAGTTTGTCGTTAACGATGGATTTGTGTTTCGTGCTAACAAGCTATGCATTCCAGCTAGCTCCGTTCGTCTTTTGCTGTTGCAGGAGGCGCATGGGGGAGGATTGATGGGACACTTTGGCGTGAAGAAGACGGAGGACGTACTTGCTACACATTTCTTTTGGCCAAAGATGAGACAGGATGTTGAGCGTTTTGTTGCTCGTTGCGCTACATGTCAAAAAGCTAAGTCACGACTCAATCCTCATGGTTTATATATGCCTTTGCCTGTACCTAGTGTTCCTTGGGAGGATATATCTATGGACTTTGTTTTAGGTTTACCTCGAACAAAGAAGGGGAGGGATAGCATATTTGTTGTCGTGGATAGATTCTCGAAAATGGCACACTTTATACCATGTCATAAAAGCGATGATGCTGTTAATGTTGCTGATTTGTTCTTTCGTGAAATTATTCGCTTGCATGGTGTGCCAAATACTATTGTTTCAGATCGTGATACTAAATTTCTTAGCCACTTTTGGAGATGTTTATGGGCTAAGTTGGGGACTAAACTGCTATTTAGTACTACTTGTCACCCCCAAACTGATGGACAAACTGAAGTAGTCAATAGAACATTGTCTACTATGCTTAGGGCTGTTTTGAAGAATAATAAGAAAATGTGGGAAGAATGCTTGCCTCATATTGAATTTGCTTATAATCGTTCATTGCATTCTACTACTAAGATGTGCCCTTTTGAAATTGTGTATGGTTTCCTACCTCGTGCACCTATTGATTTGTTGCCTCTTCCATCTTCGGAGAAGGTTAATTTTGATGCTAAAGAACGTTCTGAATTGATTTTAAAAATGCATGAGTTAACTAAGGAAAACATTGAGCGTATGAATGCTAAATATAAACTTGCTGGAGATAAGGGTAGAAAACATGTTGTGTTTGCACCTGGAGATCTTGTTTGGTTACATTTGCGTAAAGATAGATTTCCTAATTTGCGCAAATCAAAGCTAATGCCACGTGCTGATGGTCCCTTTAAGGTGTTAGAGAAAATAAATGATAATGCATATAAACTTGAGCTGCCTGCAGATTTTGGGGTTAGTCCCACTTTTAACATTGCAGATTTGAAGCCTTATTTGGGTGAGGAAAATGAGCTTCCGTCGAGGACGACTTCATTTCAAGAAGGGGAGGATGATGAGGACATCAATACCATTGTTACACCCACAGCCCCTACTGCTACATATACTGGACCAATTACTAGAGCTCGCGCACGCCAATTAAATTATCAGGTACTTTCGTTTCTTGGTAATGATTCTAATGTTCATGAGAATATGATGCTGCCTAAATTGGATACATTTGTTTTGCTTACAAATGAAGGGCCTAGCTTGGAGAAGGATGGACATTGGAGCAAGAGCAAGCATGGAGAAGATGCCATGCACAAGGGGAACCAGAACGGAGTTACAAGTGATGATTTCAGGACTTTGAAGCCACCATAAGAGTGCATGAAGCCTTGGACGAAATATACAAGATGCCACTTCATAAATTTCGTCCAGAGGCTATTATAGGTGCTGCGTCACCTTTTTATTGGGCCAGGCCCATGTAATTTCGAAATACATAAGTATAGGCTATTTTTAGAGTCCGTATGTGTGGGGAAACAAGAGATAGGGTTGATTTCGGACCCCTCCACCAAGGGCCACGAAATTCCCCCTCTCTTCCTCCATATATACAGCCCTTAGGGCACCGTTTAGACTTGGGGGGTTTTGTTTAGATTAAAAGTTCGCCATAGCTGCAACTTCGCGTACTTCGTTTGTGTTCAACGACCAGACAAAGGCGTCACAGAACCCCACCTTGATCAATAAAGCTTTCATCTTATATTCGCAATATCCAGATTGCAATCTTAGTTTCTTGCTTGTTCTTCGTTTGCTCGCAGGAAACAGACCCTCGTGGTCAGGTTGATCGTGCTCCGGCGTGGTCAATAACCTCTCGGAGTTGGTTTAGCGATTGCTAAGGCGCGACGTCCTCGCACGTTCGTAGTCGGATCGTCAAAGTCGACTTCCACCAAAGCGAAAATCCACCATCTCATCGAAAGACGGGACACCTTTGCCTATATCATTATTCATTTCAAAAGATTGACAATGTTCATCATTAAACCATCCCAACATTGGTGAATAAACCTTACTTGCATCAAATTTACATGCTACAACATGCTTAAATAAGCAAACATGCAATAAGTCATTCAACACAGAATCATCACCAAGATTAGAGGTCATATCAAAATGATTAAACATTGGTTCTTTTGCATCAATAGTTAATTCAATGGGTGCACTCAAAATTGTTGGTATTTCAGTTGTTTGATCACATGGCAAAGTCAAATTATCAACATAGTCCTCTAAAATAGGTGGTGTGATCAAAGTAGTGGGTAGCTCATCAGATGGTGCATTCAAATTGACAAGGCATTCATCATTCTCATGTAGAGATGGAAGATCAGTACCTTTGTCATTACCTCTTATGATCAACTCGGATGATGTAGCCACTCTCGGGGGCGATGTGTCACATGGTGGAGGTGATGTAGTCCTGACAACAACGGATGTGGTTGTCATAGTATGCCTAGTAGTTGAAGGAACAATCATATCAACTCTTGGAATGTGCACCGTGCGCTTGTTCTCCTCGTGGCCAACACGTTGTTTTATTTCCTGTTCAGCTTTGCAAGCAAGATGAAACAAATGGTCCATAGGATAACACTCTTCATGAATTAGTATCTCTTGAATATCACGGTTTAATCCTCCCCAAAATCTATCCATAAAATCATCTTCACTTTCTTCTAAAGAGGAATGCAACAAGGTAGTTTGTAAATCATCATAATATTTTGTTACAGTTTCACTACCTTGTTTTAAGTGTTGCAACTTCTTAATCATGTCACGAGTATAATAAGCAGGGACGAAAGTATGTCGCATGGCAAGTTTCAAATCATCCCAAGTAGTAGGTATATAATCAGGGTGTAACCGACAATATTCACTCCACCAAACCAAAGCATAACCAGTGAAAGAACCAACCGCAACCTTAACCTTTTTATGTTCATCGAAATTATGGGAAGCAAATATATTTTTTATGTCGAACTCCCATTCAATATATAAAGCAGGTTTAAAACGGCCATTAAATGGTGGTATAGATACATTAACCTGATCATGTGCATTTGGATGTTTGTGCACCTCTCGTGACGGTTGTGGTATTTGCAAAGGTGGTGGCACGTCTCCCGCGATCGACAAAGCCCATGAATTGACTCTGGATCCTATCATGATTAGTAGAACAAGAAACAAAACCCAAAAATAATGTTCCTATAACTACTAGGATGTGGTGGTAAAACGCTCACAGTAAAGCAAATATCAATGTCTTACAAGTTCTTACCATGCAGCAGGCGGTGATCGGCAACCAGCGGTGTCAAGTAACTCCGAATATTGAGTAAAGCGATTGCCAGGGGAGCGTACGTATACACGGTGTAGAAATATGTGGAGCTGGGTTGGCTATATATGGTAGCAAAAGATTAGCAATAATCAATTCAAAGATGCAATGTTGAATAAACGCTCATCGACGGTACTGTGCTGGTCCTAGGCTAGACCGGACTAGAGACGCGAGCCTAGAACACTAATGAGGTCACGGCGTAACACAACTAGCATCAATGAAGGATACTAAGTAGCTCTTGACAGCAAGATATAAGTGAAGATCACAACAGCAGTGAAGATAATGATGAAAAACAACTGCCAAGCAGGATATACAACAACTTTGTCTCCAACTTTCCTCTAAAAAAGTTTGTGCCGATTTTTTTGATTTTTTTTCTCTGACTTTTTTTTCTCTGTTTTTTCTCTCGTTTTTTCTCTCTCTTTTTTTTCTCCCTCTTTCCAAAACAAACTAGATAAGATGCAGATTGGATCAAGTGAAGATGTGAATGATCTCAACTATTATTATGACAATGAATGGTGGGTAGCACGTGGTGGAAATTGATGGATGGGTGGTGGACAGCGGAAGAGATAATGACTTGATAGAGGCAAAGGTGTCCCGTCTTTCGATGAGATGATGGATATCGCTTTGGTGGAAGTCGACTTTGACGATCTGACTACGAACGTGCGAGGACGTCGCGCCTTAGCAATCGCTAAACCAACTCCGAGAGGTTATTGACCACGCCGGAGCACGATCAACCTGACCACGAGGGTCTGTTTCCTGCGAGCAAATGAAGAACAAGCAAGAAACTCGGATTGGTGGTGGATATATGGTGGTGGTATATGGCAGCGGTGGTGGTAACGGTGGTAGTATATGGATATGGATCGGTGGTGGTATATGGACACGGATTGGTGGTGGTATATGGATACGGATTCGGAGCGGTGGTGGTAGATGGCAGGGGCGATGATGATGGTACTTATGACCAGAACTCGAAACTCTAAAAGACTAGACTCTAAGACCAGCAACTAGACCGACGATGCAACCGCAAATTCAACAAAGCAAAACCCTAAAAAGATTATGCAAAGGCTCAGATTGGTTTGGATATGATGAACTAACCCTAATTTTTTTTTGTGGCTTTTTCGTGGACTATAGGTATGAAGAACAGACTCGATCTAAACTACGAAAAACTGGAAAATCTCACCGAGCAACCTGGAAATCTGATACCACTTGATAGAGGCGGAGGGTGTCCCGATCTTTCGATGAGATGATAACTATCGATTTGGTGAAGATGACTTTGACGATCCGACTACAAACGTGCACGACGTTGCGCCTTAGCAATCGCTAAACCAACTCCGAGAGGTTATTGACCACGCCGGAGCACGATCAACCTGACCACGAAGGTCTATTCCTGCAAGCAATCGAAGAACAAGCAAGAATATGATAAAAGCAATCTGAATATCGCGAATATGTATGAAGTATTGATAATGGTGGGGATCCGAAAAGTGGTCTTGGTCTGGTCGTTGGACACAAACGAAGCACACGAAGTTGCAATGGCTAACTTTTAACTAAACAAATCCCAAGGAAAAGCTACTAGATGGATCTACTTATATAGGAGCAAGGGGTGGCGGCCAAGGAGGTGGGAGGACGTCCCAAGGCAGCCTAAAACTAAATCTAGGTCGTACAAGGCCAATGGGCCCAAGTGGAGGTGATGTAACACCTTTGGACTTGTAGTTTGACTCGGATTCTGCTGCAGCATTAGATTGTTTCGTCCACAACTCAACGCTCCGGACGAATTTGAAGGTGATTCCAATTGGGTTGGAAAGTGCACGAAATCTAGTTTCCAACAAAAAAAGAATCACCCAATTCGGAGTCCGTATGAAAAACTTGTGTGCGTTTTGAGTCAGGTACGTCTGTGCAGTCCGAATCTGAATCCAGAACGTGAGAGACTTGGACTCTATCTTCTCTTGGGCCAAAAGTGACGTGAGAGAACTTTTTGGACAGAAAATAAACATCTCTTTCTTCCTTATCTTCATATGTGGATTGTACAAATGTCCCATACACCTGCAATTAGACAAAACACAAAAGTGTGTGAAGTATTTTTGTTCTGGATAACATAAATAGATTATTGAATAGTTTGCACTAGAAATCACCTGACAAATATGCATATATGCAATATTTTTGGTCATATCCAAGGTAGTCATGTACTCATCAGGTTGTCAATCCCTTGGTGGTTAATTGTAAGGATCAAATCTCATAGTGAAAGATAAATAAATAAAAACACACAAAAAATAAGTAAATAAAATTGTAGCAAGGTATTTTTGGATTTTAATATATGATAAAAATAGATCCGGTGGCCATATTTTTCACTAGTGGCTTCTCTCTTGAACATAACATAAGGCAGATTAACAAATTTCTGTTGGGCAATTGATAGAAAAGCGAATAATCATGACCATATACAAGGCAATGATCATGTATATAGGCATCACGTACAAGACAAGTAGACCGACTCATGCCTGCATCTAGTACTATTACTCCACACATCGACCGATATCCAACATGCATCTAGAGTATTAAATTCATAAAGAATGGAGTAATGCCTTAAGCAAGAAGACATGATGTAGACAAAGTAAACTCAAGCAATATAAGTAAACCCCATCATTTTATCCTTAATGGCAACAATACAAATACATGTTTCCCCCCTTCTATCACTGGGATATAGATCACCGCAAGATTGAACCCATCACAAAGCACCTCTCCCATTGCAAGAAAATCAATCTAGTTAGCCAAACAAAATCAATAGATCGGAGAGAAATACAAAGCTATAATAATCATGCATAAAAGAGTTCAAGAAGACTAAAATGATATTCATGGATAATCTGATCATAAATTCACAATTCATCGGATCCCAACAAACACACCGCAAAAAGATTACGTCAAAAAGATCTCCAAGAACATCGAGGAGAACATTGTTGAGATCAAAGAGAGAGAAGATGCCCCTAACTACTAGTTATGGACCCATAGGTCTGTGGTAAACTACTCACACATCATCGGGGTTGATGTAGAAGCCTTTCGTGATCGATTCCCCCTCTAGTAGAGTGCCAGTAAAGGCCTCCAGATGGGACCTCACGAGAACAGAAACTTGCGGCGGAAGAAAAAGTGTTTTCGGTGGCTCTCTATTGGTTTGCCAATTTTAGATACTTTATAGAGGCGAAACTAGGTCAAACAGAGCAAAGGTGGGCCCACAAGGCACCAGGGCGAGCCCTGGTGGCTTGTGGCCACCTTCTTTGCTTTCTGACTTCCTCCCCTAGCTTCTAGGGTCTCTTATGTCCAGAAAAAATATCATCAATAAGTTTCGTGGAATTTGCACTTCGTTTGGTCCTGATTTTCTGGAAAACCAAAAACAAGCAAAAACAGCAACTGGCACTTTGCACTAAGTTAATAGCTTAGTCCAAAAAATGATATATAATGACATATAATTGCATATAAAACATCCATGATTGATACTATAATATCATGGAACAATCAAACATTAGAGATACGTTGGAGACGTATCAAGCATCCCCAAGCTTAATTCATGCTCGTCCTCGAGTAGGTTAATGATAAAAACAGAATTTTGATGTGGAATGCTACCTAACATGTTCATCATGTAATCTCTCTTTTGTGGCATGAATACAAAGATTGGAATGGTTCAAAGAAATAGTCTATAGTTTGAAATAAAAACAATAATAATAAGGCATACCAACAAACAATCATGCCTTTCAAAATATTAGTGCTAAAGAACGTTATCCCTACAAAATCATATAGCCTTGTCATGCTCCATCTTCTTAACACAAATTATTTATCATGCACAACCCCGATGACAAGGTGAGCAATTGGTTCATACATTTTAACGTGCTTTAGCTTTTTCAACTCTCACGCAATACATGAGCGCAAGCCATGGATATAGCACTATGGGTGGAATAGGGTATGGTGATGGAGATAATATGGAGAAGACAAAAAGTAGAAAGACTCACATTGACGTGGCTAATGAATGGGCTATGAAGAATCCCACCAATTGATGTCAATGCAAGGAGTAGGGATTGCCATACAACAGATGCACTAAGAGCTATAAGTGTATGAAAGCTCAAAAATAAAACTAAGTGGGTGTGCCACCAAATTGCTTGCTAATGAAGACCTCGGGCATTTTGGGATTGCCATGCAACAGATGCACTAAGGGATATAAGTGTATGAAAGCTCAAAAAGAAAACTTTTAGTGGGTGTGCATCCAACTTGCTTGGTCATGAAGACCTCTGGCATTTGAGGAAGCAAAGTTCTATAATGAAAAATGATATAGGCACAGGTGTCCCGTCTTTCGAAGAGATGATGGATTTCCCTTTGGTGGAAGTCGACTTTGACGATCCGACTACGAACGTGCGAGAACGTCGCGCCTTAGCAATCGCTAAACCAACTCCGAGAGGTTATTGACCATGCCGGGGCACGATCAACCTGACCACGAGGGTCTGTTTCCTGCGAGCAAACAAAGAACAAGCAAGAAACTGAGATTGCAATCTAGATATTGCGAATATAAGATGAAAGCTTTATTGATCAAGGTGGGGTTCTGTGACGCCTTTGTCTGGTCGTTGAACACAAACGAAGTACGCAAAGTTGCAGCTATGGCGAACTTTTAATCTAAACAAAACCCAAAGTCTAAACGGTGCCCTAAGGGCTGTATATATGGAGGAAGAGGGGGGAATTTCGTGGCCCTTGGTGGAGGGGTCCGAAATCAACCCTATCTCTTGTTTCCCAACACATACGGACTCTAAAAATAGCCTATACTTATGTATTTCGAAATTAATAATAAGGTGCCGCAGCACCTAGAATAGCCTCGGGATGAAATTTATGAAGTGGCATCTTGTATATTTCGTCCAAGGCTTCATGCACCCATTATGGTGGCTTCAATGTCCAGAAATCATCACTTGTAACTCCGTTCTTGTTCCCCTTGCGCATGCCATCATCTCCATGCTTGTTCGTGCTCCAATGTCCATCCTTCTCCAAGCTAGGCCCTTCATTTGTAAGCAAAACAAATGTATCCAATTTAGGTAGCATCATATTCTCATGAACATTAGAATCATTACCAAGAAAGAAAGTACCTGATAATTTAATTGGCATGCGCGAGCTCTAGTAATTGGTCCAGTATATGTAGCAGTAGGGGCTGTGGGTGTAACAATGGTATTGATGTCCTCATCATCCTCCCCTTCTTGAAATGAAGTCGTCCTCGACGGAAGCTCATCTTCCTCACCCAAATAAGGCTTCAAATCTGCAATGTTAAAAGTGGGACTAACCCCAAAATCTGCAGGAAGCTCAAGTTTATATGCATTATCATTTATTTTCTCTAACACCTTAAAAGGTCCGTCAGCACGTGGCATTAGCTTTGATTTGCGCAAATCAGGAAATCTATCCTTACGCAAATGTAACCAAACAAGATCTCCAGGTGCAAACACAACATGTTTTCTACCCTTATGTCCAGCAAGTTTATATTTAGCATTCATGCGCTCAATGTTTTCCTTAGTTAACTCATGCATTTTTCAAATCAATTCAGCACGTTGTTTAGCATCAAAATTAACCTTCTCCGAAGATGGAAGAGGCAACAAATCAATAGGTGCACGAGGGTAGGAAACCATACACAATTTCAAAAGGGCACATCTTAGTAGTAGAATGCAATGAACGATTATAAGCAAATTCAATATCAGGCAAGCATTCTTCCCACATTTTCTTATTAATCTTCAAAACAACCCTAAGCATAGTAGACAATGTTCTATTGACTACTTCAGTTTGTCCATCAGTTTGGGGGTGACAAGTAGTAGTAAAAAGCAGTTTAGTCCCCAACTTAGCCCATAAAGATCTCCAAAAGTGGCTAAGAAATTTAGTATCACGATCTGAAACAATAGTATTTGGCACACCATGCAAGCGAATAATTTCAGGAAAGAACAAATCAGCAACATTAACAGCATTATCGCTTTTATGACATGGTATAAAGTGTGCCATTTTCGAGAATCTATCCACGACAACAAATATGCTATCCCTCCCCTTCTTTGTTCGAGGTAAACCTAAAACAAAGTCCATAGATATATCCTCCCAAGGAACACTAGGTACAGGCAAAGGCATATATAAACCATGAGGCTTGAGCCGTGACTTAGCTTTTTGACATGTAGTGCAGCGAGCAACAAAGCGCTCAACATCCCGTGTCATCTTTGGCCAAAAGAAATGTGTAGCAAGTACGTCCTCCGTCTTCTTCACAACAAAGTGTCCCATTAGTCCTCCTCCATGTGCCTCCTGCAATAACAAAAGACGAACGGAGCTAGCTGGAATGCATAGCTTGTTAGCACAGAACACAAAGCCATCATTAACGACGAACTTGTTCCATGTTCTACCTTCATTACAATTCTATAATACATCTTTAAAATCAGCATCATGCACATATTGATCTTTGATGGTCTCCAAACCAAATATTTTGAAGTCAAGTTGTGAAAGCATAGTATAGCGACGAGACAAAGCATCGGCAATAACATTTTCTTTACCCTTCTTGTGTTTAATGACATAAGGGAAAGTCTCAATGAATTCAACCCATTTAGCATGTCTACGATTCAGTTTAGCTTGACTTTTAATATGTTTCAAAGATTCATGATCAGAGTGTATAACAAATTCTTTGGGCCATAAATAATGTTGCCATGTTTCTAAAGTCCGAACAAGAGCATATAATTCTTTATCATAAGTAGAATAATTCAGACTAGGCCCACTCAATTTTTCAGAAAAGTATGCAACAGGTTTGCCATCTTGTAATAACATACCTCCTAATCCAATTCCACTAGCATCACATTCAAGCTCAAAAGTCTTATTAAAATCAGGAAGTTGGAGTAAAGGAGGATGTGTCAACTTATCTTTCAACACCGTGAAGGCTTCTTCCTGTGCGGTACCCCAAAGAAAAGGCACATCTTTCTTTGTAAGCTCATTGAGAGGTGCAGCCATGGTGCTGAAATCTCTCACTAAACGCCTATAGAATCCAGCGAGGCCAAGAAAACTCCTCACTTGTGTGACCATTTTGGGCTGCGGCCAACTCTCAATAGCTTCAATCTTGGCTTTATCAACTTCAATTCTCTGTGGAGTAACAACATAGCCAAGAAAAGATACTCGATCGGTGCAAAAGGTGCACTTCTCAAGGTTACCAAACAAACGTGCATCACATAAAGCAATAAAAACAGCACGTAAATGTTCCAAATGTTCCTCTAAAGATCTGTTGTAAATCAGTATATCATCAAAATAGACTACCACAAATCGTCCAATAAAAGCACGTAAAACTTCGTTCATTAATCTCATAAAAGTACTAGGTGCATTAGTTAACACAAAAGGCATGAATAACCACTCATATAATCCAAACTTAGTTTTAAATGCTGTTTTCCATTCATCTCCCAATTTCATACGAATTTGATGGTATCCACTACGCAAATCAACTTTCAAGAATATTGTAGAGCCACTCAATTCATCAAGCATATCATCTAACCTAGGAATAGGATGACGATAACTGATAGAGGTGAGGGTGTCCCGATCTTTCGATGAGATGATAACTATCGATTTGCTGAAGATGACTTTGACGATCCGACTACAAACGTGCACGACGTTGCGCCTTAGCAATCGCTAAACCAACTCTGAGAGGTTATTGACCACGCCGGAGCACAATCAACCTGACCACGAAGGTCTATTCCTGCAAGCAATCGAAGAACAAGCAAGAATATGATAAAAGCAATCTGAATATTGCGAGTATATATGAAGTATTGATAAAGGTGGGGATCCGTAGGCGGTCTTGGTCTGGTCGTTGGACACAAACGAAGTACACGAAGTTGCAATGGCTAACTTTTAACTAAACAAATCCCAAGGAAAAGCTACTAGATGGATCTACTTATATAGGAGCAAGGGGTGGCGGCCAAGGAGGTGGGAGGACGTCCCAAGGCAGCCTAAAACTAAATCTAAGTCGTACAAGGCCAATGGGCCCAAGTGGAGGTGATGTAACACCTTTGGACTTGTAGTTTGACTCGGATTCTGCTGCAGCATCAGATTGTTTCGTCCACAACTCAACGCTCCGGACGAATTTGAAGGTCATTCCAATTGGGTTGGAAAGTGCACGAAATCTAGTTTCCAACAAAAAAAGAATCACCCAATTCAGAGTCCGTATGAGAAACTTGTGTGCGTTTTGAGTCAGGTATGTCAGTGCAGTCCGAATCTGAATCCAGAACGTGAGAGACTTGGACTCTATCTTCTCTTGGGCCAAAAGTGACGTGAGAGAACTTTTTGGACAGCAAATAAACATCTCTTTCTTCCTTATCTTCATATGTGGATTGTACAAATGTCCCATACACCTGCAATTAGACAAAACACAAAAGTGTGTGAAGTATTTTTGTTCTGGATAACATAAATAGATTATTGAATAGTTTGCACTAGAAATCACCTGACAAATATGCATATATGCAATATTTTTGGTCATATCCAAGGTAGTCATGTCCTCATCAAATAGCCTATGGACGAATATTATGAAGTGGCATCTTGTATATTTCGTCCAAGGCTTCATGCACTCCTTATGGTGGCTTCAAAGTCCTGAAATCATCACTTGTAACTCCGTTCTTGATCCCCTTGCACATGCCATCAACTCCATGCGTGTTCTTGCTCCAATGTTCATCCTTCTCCAAGCTAGGCCCTTCATTTGTAAGCAAAACAAATGTATCCAATTTAGGCAGCAGCATATTCTCATGAACATTAGAATCATTACCAAGAAACGAAAGTACCTGGTAATTTAATTGGCCTGCGCGAGCTCTAGTAATTGGTCCCGTCATCAAGATCCCTTGATCCAGCTTCCGAAGAGGATCCGGACATAAAGGTGGAGCTAATTGACGGGGTGTTCCACCAACTCAGCATGGACAATGCTCTAGTCGCCATTATGGTTGACTATCCCGGCTTATCTCCGGCTTCCCAGGTAATTATGACCGAAGTCCTGACACCATTATTTCGTTCTTGCGTATTTTTGACCACCGTATACAACGGTGTCTCGCAGGAGGTGCCTTCAAGGCGGGAAGCCGAACCCGCGGCGGCTGACCAACAAGGGTTAGTCCGGCCCAGCAGGCAGAAGAGGGGTGCCGTGCGAATCGAAACGTCACCGCAACGGTGTAGCTTGCGACCGTTATTTAGGGAAAAGATTCCTAGGAGGTGTATTAATGCTCATGACTTTTCCTGGAGAAAGAGCGCTCGCCGGACTGTGCCCGGAGAGGTTGCCAACCAAGCCTCCGCCAGCCAGGCTCCACTACCTGGTCCGGAGGGGGAGGCGAGCGCAAGGCGCGAGCCGGGTACTCCTCCAACGGAGGATGCCGACAGGCTGTCCGCCACCAGGTCTGAGGTGGAGAGCGCCATGAATCATAGGCGCCGCCGGACAGTACTACGTGACGCGTGTTTCTCCCCAGAGGCGTTGAATGCCTTTAACGCGGGAGAAGCTCAAGATGGTTTAACCAGAGCCACGGAGCAGTATGTAAAAGACATACGGGTAAGAGATTTTAATAGTTGTATATGCCAGTAGCCCTCGAGACTTAAAGTAATTAAAATAACTGATTTAAGGCTCATTTAATATGCAGGATCTGACGGAGAAGAATACCCAATTGTCCCAGGAGCTACAAGAGTGCAAAGCCCAACTTGAGGCCGCACTAGCTGCCGCAGGAGGAGACACAGAGACCCCCTCCGGTAACACATTATTTCAAAAAGATAAGCGGTGTGCGGCGTGCGTATAAGTCTGACAATGATATTGCAGATGTTGCCGGACTGGATCTGGACAAGCAACAGCTACTGCGCCAGCTGAAAGCCGGCGAGAGGGTGCTTATGAAGGTGCAGCAGGAGAGGAACAAACTCCAAGATGCCCACACCCAGCTTGGAGAAGAGCTAAAAGGTGTTCGGGCCCAGCTGTCTCGCTCCGTGAAGGAGAATCAGCGGCTTCGTCGCGGCATCTATAGTAAGTGCTTGAGCAAACTCTTCTGAAAAGAAGAGTTCGGCGAGGAAGTCAATTGACAGAAATATGTCTGTAGGTGTGCTCACAGGTCGCGCTGCGGAGGAAATGCCCGGTTCAACGGGTGACCAAGTTCCCGAGCTGGTGCAACTGCTCGAACGTGTTCGGCAGGCGATGAGTGGCGTTGTCCAGGCCTTATGGCCGTCCTTCTCCCTACCCGAGGGCCTTGGAGAGCTTGTGGAGAAGCTTCAGGGAGCACGGCAGCGCTTCCGTTTATGGAAGATATCGGCCTGCCGTCAAGGTGTGATAAAGGCGGGGGTGTCCCGATCTTTCGACGAGATGATAACTATCGATTTGGTGAAGAGGACTTTGACGATCCGACTACAAACGTGCACGACGTTGCGCCTTAGCAATCGCTAAACCAACTCTGAGAGGTTATTGACCACGCCGGAGCACAATCAACCTGACCACGAAGGTTTATTCCTGCAAGCAATCGAAGAACAAGCAAGAATATGATAAAAGCAATCTGAATATTGCGAGTATATATGAAGTATTGATAAAGGTGGGGATCCGTAAGCGGTCTTGATAGAGGCAAAGGTGTCCCGTCTTTCGATGAGATGATGGATTTCGCTTTGGTGGAAGTCGACTTTGACGATCCGACTACGAACGTGCGAGGACGTCGCGCCTTAGCAATCGCTAAACCAACTCCGAGAGGTTATTGACCACGCCGGAGCACGATCAACCTGACCACGAGGGTCTGTTTCCTGCGAGCAAACGAAGAACAAGCAAGAAACTGAGATTGCAATCTGGATATTGCGAATATAAGATGAAAGCTTTATTGATCAAGGTGGGGTTCTGTGACGCCTTTGTCTGGTCGTTGAACACAAACGAAGTACGCGAAGTTGCAGCTATGGCGAACTTTTAATCTAAACAAAAACCCCCAAAGTCTAAACGACGCCCTAAGGGCTGTATATATGGAGGAAGAGGGGGGGGGGGAATTTCGTGGCCCTTGGTGGAGGGGTCCGAAATCAACCCTATCTCTTGTTTCCCCACACATACGGACTCTAAAAATAGCCTATACTTATGTATTTCGAAATTACATGGGCCTGGCCCAATAATAAGGTGACGCAGCACCTATAATAGCCTCTGGACGAAATTTATGAAGTGGCATCTTGTATATTTCGTCCAAGGCTTCATGCACTCTTATGGTGGCTTCAAAGTCCTGAAATCATCACTTGTAACTCCGTTTTGGTTCCCCTTGCACATGGCATCATCTCCATGCTTGCTCTTGCTCCAATGTCCATCCTTCTCCAAGCTAGGCCCTTCATTTGTAAGCAAAACAAATGTATCCAATTTAGGCAGCATCATATTCTCATGAACATTAAAATCATTACCAAGAAACGAAAGTACCTGATAATTTAATTGGCGTGCGCGAGCTCTAGTAATTGGTCCAGTATATGTAGCAGTAGGGGCTGTGGGTGTAACAATGGTATTGATGTCCTCATCATCCTCCCCTTCTTGAAATGAAGTCGTCCTCGACGGAAGCTCATCTTCCTCGCCCAAATACGGCTTCAAATCTGCAATGTTAAAAGTGGGACTAACCCCAAAATCTGCAGGCAGCTCAAGTTTATATGCATTATCATTTACTTTCTCCAACACCTTAAAGGGACCAGCAGCACGTGGCATTAGCTTTGATTTGCGCAAATCAGGAAATCTATCCTTACGCAAATGTAACCAAACAAGATCTCCAGGTGCAAACACAACATGTTTTCTACCCTTACTTTCTCCAACATCTCCAAAAGTGGCTAAGAAATTTAGTATCACGATCTGAAACAATAGTATTTGGCACACCATGCAAGCGAATAATTTTACGAAAGAACAAATCAGCAACATTAACAGCATCATCGCTTTTATGACATGGTATAAAGTGTGCCATTTTCGAGAATCTATCCACGACAACAAATATGCTATCCCTCCCCTTCTTTGTTCGAGGTAAACCTAAAACAAAGTCCATAGATATATCCTCCCAAGGAACACTAGGTACAGGCAAAGGCATATATAAACCATGAGGATTGAGTCGTGACTTAGCTTTTTGACATGTAGTGCAGCGAGCAATAAAACGCTCAACATCCCGTCTCATCTTTGGCCAAAAGAAATGTGTAGCAAGTACGTCCTCTGTCTTCTTCACGCCAAAGTGTCCCATTAATCCTCCTCCATGCGCCTCCTGCAACAACAAAAGACGAACGGAGCTAGCTGGAATGCATAGCTTGTTAGCACGAAACACAAATCCATCGTTAACGACAAACTTGTTCCACATTCTTCCTTCTTTACAATTCTGCATTACATCTTTAAAATCAGCATCATGCACATATTGATCTTTGATGGTCTCCAAACCAAATATTTTGAAGTCAAGTTGTGAAAGCATAGTATAGCGACGAGACAATGCATCAGCAATAACATTTTCTTTTCCCTTCTTGTGTTTAATGACATAAGGGAAAGTCTCAATAAATTCAACCCATTGAGCATGTCTACGATTCAGTTTAGCTTGACTTTTAATATGTTTCAAAGATTCATGATCAGAATGTATAACAAATTCTTTGGGCCATAAATAATGTTGCCATGTTTCTAAAGTCCGAACAAGAGCATATAATTCTTTATCATAAGTAGAATAATTCAGACTAGGCCCACTCAATTTTTCAGAAAAGTATGCAACGGGTTTGCCATCTTGTAATAACACACCTCCTAATCCAATTCCACTAGCATCACATTCAAGCTCAAAAGTCTTATTAAAATCAGGAAGTTGGAGTAAAGGAGCATGTGTCAACTTATCTTTCAATACCGTGAAGGCTTCTTCCTGTGCGGTACCCCAAATAAAAGGCACATCTTTCTTTGTAAGCTCATTGAGAGGTGCAGCAATGGTGCTGAAATCTCTCACAAAACGCCTATAGAATCCAGCGAGGCCAAGAAAACTCCTCACTTGTGTGACCGTTTTGGGCTGCGGCCAACTCTCAATAGCTTCAATCTTGGCTTTATCAACTTCAATTCCCTGTGGAGTAACAACATAGCCAAGAAAAGATACTCGGTCGGTGCAAAAGGTGCACTTCCCAAGGTTACCAAACAAACGTGCATCACGTAGAGCAATAAAAACAGCACGTAAATGTTCCAAATGTTCTTCCAAAGATTTGCTATAAATCAGTATATCATCAAAATAGACTACCACAAATCGTCCAATGAAAGCACGTAAAACTTCGTTCATTAATCTCATGAAAGTACTAGGTGCATTAGATAACCCAAAAGGCATGACTAACCACTCATATAAACCAAACTTAGTTTTAAATGCTGTTTTCCATTCATCACCCAATTTCATACGAATTTGATGGTATCCACTACGCAAATCAACTTTGGAGAATATTGTAGAGCCACTCAATTCATCAAGCATATCATCTAGCCTAGGAATAGGATGACGATAACGAATAGTAATATTATTAATGCCTCTACAATCAACACACATACGTGACGTACCATCCTTTTTAGGCACTAGGATAATAGGAACAGCACAAGGACTAAGAGATTCGCGTATATAACCTTTGTCGAGTAGCTCCTGTACTTGACGCATAATCTCCTTCGTCTCCTCTGGATTGGTACGGTATGGTGCACGGTTGGGTAGCGATGCACCGGGAATTAAGTCAATTTGATGCTCAATCCCTCGAATGGGTGGTAATCCCGGTGGCACGTCTTGTGGAAAGACGTCAGCGAACTCCTGCATAATGTTAGTGACAGCAGGGGGCAAAGAGGAAGGCACGTCCTCGAATGAAAATAATGCCTCTTTGCACACAAAAGCATAGCAAACAGATTTGCTGAAATCTAGCTCATCAATATCAGATTTGGTGGCAAATAAACATGCACTTTTCAATTTAATTTCAGAAGCAACACTAGATGGTTTATTATTAGGCTTCATTTGTTGCTCAAATTCTTTTGCCACAATCTGATTTTCACTCTTATTCTTCTCCTGTTTTGCTTTATTAGCTCTATTAATATCATCTTTCAAAATAGAATCAGGAGTCATAGGAAGCAAAGTAATATTTTTATCCTTATGAACAAGAGTATAATGATTGTTTCTACCATGGTGTACAACATTTTTATCAAATTGCCATGGTCTACCAAGTAATAAGGAACATGCTTGCATAGGTACCACATCACAATCAACATAATCAGCATATGTAGAGATACTAAAATGCACACGAACAGTACGTGTTACCTTAACCTTGCCGCTGTTGTTGAACCATTGGATGTAGTAAGGATGTGGATGTGGTCTTGTGGTGAGAGAAAGCTTCTCCACCATCTCCATGCTAGCCAAGTTGTTGCAGCTACCTCCGTCCATGATGACGCGCACAGAACGTTCCTTCACAACTCCCTTGGTATGGAACAAATTGTGCCTCTGATTTTGCTCAGCTTGTGTGACCTACACACTCAAAACACGTTGAGCAACTAAACATTCATACCTGTCAGCATCTTCAGGAGCCATGTATTGCGTCTCATGATCAGAATCATCTCCACCATGTTCTTCATGTGTAATAAGAGCCAAAGTCTCCTCATCATAGTCACTAGCGGACTCATATCCACCATCCTCAGTAGCGATCATCACACGCTGAGATTTGCATTCTCTCGCAAAATGTCCTCTTCCCTTACAACGACGACAAATAATATCACTTGTGTGCCCTGTTGATGCCATGGAAGAAGAAGAGCTCTGTGCAGGCCCGGCAGGTGTGCGCTTGGCAGATAGTGGTGGTTGTGCCTGCTTTCTTGTATCACAGTTGGAGGTGGCACCTGAAAGAGGTGATGGTGCGGTGGAAGTAGATGATGCACGTGGTGTCCATGATGAAGGTCGACCTGCAGAAAAGTTAGTGCGCACCAATGCCTGTCGATCCTGCACTTCACGTTCAGCTTTACAAGCAAGATGGAATAAACGAGTGATATTATTATAATCCTTATAGTCTAGAATGGTCTGAATATCTCTATTTAATCCACCCAGAAAACGTGCAAGCATAGCTTCATTCTCCTCAACAATACCACATCTAATCAAGCCAGTTTGTAATTCCTGATAATATTCTTCTACAGAATTTTTTCCTTGTCTTAAGCGCTGCAATTTTTGAAGTAATTCACGTTGATAATATGGTGGAACCCAACGAGTACGCATAGCAGTTTTCAAAGCAGCCCAAGTAGCTGGAACAGGATATAATCTACAATGCTCAGACCACCAAACACATGCAAAGCTAGTGAAAGCACAAACAGCAGCAGGAACACGTCTCTCCTCAGGATATTGTAAACATGTAAATCGTTGTTCAGTTTCTAACTCCCAAGTAAGATATATATCAGGAACATATCTACCCTCAAATGGTGGAATATTCAATTTCAGTTTAGGGAGATGGTCATGATCTCGTACCTGAGGGGGAGCCCTAACATTGCCATTATTTGCATGTGGACGACCTGGTGGTTGTGGTGCTGGTGGTTGCACGTAGTTCTGATGTTGATCAACCTCATCCTCGTAATCTCCCACATAATCATCCTCCTCGGTACCAGCAGCAGTAGTAGCAGGAGCCAAAGAAGCACCAACAGCAGTAGCAGCGGCACCAGAATTTTGTCCTAGCTCAATAGGAACACGCTGAGCTCGTCCATACTGATTCGGAAGGGGGCGTTGTTGTTGTCGTTGCAGAGGTGCGATAGGTGCAGCCGGCGGTGGTTGTGGAAAACGCGCGAGCAATTCATCAAACTTGCTATCAAGCTTTGTTTCAAACGTCTTCTCAATGCCATCTATCTTCTCCATGGCCTCGTCAAATCTGTTTAGCACATCTTGCACCTGTCCACTCATCAGTTGCTGAAATTTATCATGTAGCTGTTTGTTCGTCAGGTTCTCCCAATCAGTCTCATCGGCTTGTGATCCTACCATGGTTAGCAGCAAATAGAAACACAGAAGAATATGATCCTACAGAGTACTAAGAAGTGGTGGTGGTGTATCACAAACCCGTCAAGCAAATCTCAAATTCTTACCAGTTCTTACCCAGCAGCAGGCGGTGATCGGCAACCGTTGTAGTCAAAACTCTCAAAGCTTGGATAGAGCGATTACCAGGGAGAGTCCAACGCACGACGTAGATGTATGTGGAGCTGGGAAGGCTTATAATATGGTAGCAAAAAGGGTCAGCAATAATCAATTCAGAGATGCAAAGTTGAATAAACGCTCAACGACGGTACTGTGCTGGTCCTAGGCTAGACCGTGCTAGAGACGCGAGCCTAGAACACTAACAAAATCACGGCGCTGCACGTAAACAAGGGAAAAGCACACTCTGGATTTTTTTTTTTCGCTCTTCTTTTTTTTTGGCGCTCTTTTTTTTTTGCGCTGCTCTTTTTTTTTTTTTTTTGCGAAAAATCACTATAATGGCGAGTGTCTCAAAACTCTTCCTAGGTCAAACTGACAGGATGGGCACGAAATTTTTTCGACCAATTTTTTTTCGTTTTTTCGACTGCCCGGACCCAAAAACTGGAAACGGGTCAAAAAAAACTTCCTATAATGGCACCTGTCTCAAAACACTCAGAAACACCTAAAAATAGGATAGCCAGAAAATTTTTCGAAAAATGCGTTTTCGAAAAATTTTGGGCCTAAACGGAGCGTGGTTTCCAGACTCTTTTTTTTTCGAAACCTACTCCGGCAAGGAAACACGAATCGGAAAATAGATGGATCCCGAAAACAAACCTAATAAGCAAGGAACTCGGATTGGTGGTGGATATATGGTTGTGGTATATGGCAGCGGTGGTAGTATATGGATATGGATCGGTGGTGGTATATGGACACGGATTGGTGGTGGTATATGGATACGGATTCGGAGCGGTGGTGGTAGATGGCAGGGGCGATGATGATGGTGCGGCGGCGGCGTGACAACTTATGACCAGAACTCGAAACTCTAAAAGACTAGACTCTAAGACCAGCAACTAGACCGACGATGCAACCGCAAATTCAACAAAGCAAAACCCTAAAAAGATTATGCAGAGGCTCAGATTGGTTCGGATATGATGAACTAACCCTAATTTTTTTTTGTGGCTTTTTCGTGGACTATAGGTATGAAGAACAGACTCGATCTAAACTACGAAAAAACTGGAAAATCTCACCGAGCAACCTGGAAATCTGATACCACTTGATAGAGGCAAAGGTGTCCCGTCTTTCGATGAGATGATGGATTTCGCTTTGGTGGAAGTCGACTTTGACGATCCGACTACGAACGTGCGAGGACGTCGCGCCTTAGCAATCGCTAAACCAACTCCGAGAGGTTATTGACCACGCCGGAGCACGATCAACCTGACCACGAGGGTCTGTTTCCTGCGAGCAAACGAAGAACAAGCAAGAAACTGAGATTGCAATCTGGATATTGCGAATATAAGATGAAAGCTTTATTGATCAAGGTGGGGTTCTGTGACGCCTTTGTCTGGTCGTTGAACACAAACGAAGTACGCGAAGTTGCAGCTATGGCGAACTTTTAATCTAAACAAAAACCCCCAAAGTCTAAACGACGCCCTAAGGGCTGTATATATGGAGGAAGAGGGGGGGGGGGGAATTTCGTGGCCCTTGGTGGAGGGGTCCGAAATCAACCCTATCTCTTGTTTCCCCACACATACGGACTCTAAAAATAGCCTATACTTATGTATTTCGAAATTACATGGGCCTGGCCCAATAATAAGGTGACGCAGCACCTATAATAGCCTCTGGACGAAATTTATGAAGTGGCATCTTGTATATTTCGTCCAAGGCTTCATGCACTCTTATGGTGGCTTCAAAGTCCTGAAATCATCACTTGTAACTCCGTTCTGGTTCCCCTTGCGCATGGCATCATCTCCATGCTTGCTCTTGCTCCAATGTCCATCCTTCTCCAAGCTAGGCCCTTCATTTGTAAGCAAAACAAATGTATCCAATTTAGGCAGCATCATATTCTCATGAACATTAGAATCATTACCAAGAAACGAAAGTACCTGATAATTTAATTGGCGTGCGCGAGCTCTAGTAATTGGTCCAGTATATGTAGCAGTAGGGGCTGTGGGTGTAACAATGGTATTGATGTCCTCATCAGGTCTTGGTCTGGTCGTTGGACACAAACGAAGTACTCGAAGTTGCAATGGCTAACTTTTAACTAAACAAATCCCAAGGAAAAGCTACTAGATGGATCTACTTATATAGGAGCAAGGGGTGGCGGCCAAGGAGGTGGGAGGACGTCCCAAGGCAGCCTAAAACTAAATCTAGGTCGTGCAAGGCCAATGGGCCCAAGTGGAGGTGATGTAACACCTTTGGACTTGTAGTTTGACTCGGATTCTGCTGCAGCATCAGATTGTTTCATCCACAACTCAACGCTCCGGACGAATTTGAAGGTGATTCCAATTGGGTGGGAAAGTGCACGAAATCTAGTTTCCAACAAAAAAGAATCACCCAATTCGGAGTCCGTATGAAAAACTTGTGTGCGTTTTGAGTCAGGTATGTCTGTGCAGTCCGAATCTGAATCCAGAACGTGAGAGACTTGGACTCTATCTTCTCTTGGGCCAAAAGTGACGTGAGAGAACTTTTTGGACAGCAAATAAACATCTCTTTCTTCCTTATCTTCATATGTGGATTGTACAAATGTCCCATACACCTGCAATTAGACAAAACACAAAAGTGTGTGAAGTATTTTTGTTCTGGATAACATAAATAGATTATTGAATAGTTTGCACTAGAAATTACCTGACAAATATGCATATATGCAATATTTTTGGTCATATCCAAGGTAGTCATGTCCTCATCATCCTCCCCTTCTTGAAAATAAAGCCGTCCTCGGCGTTGCTTAATCTGAAATGTGGCTAACAAAAGAGACAAGGTGTACATGTTGTATATGTATATGTCATCCATTTTTACTTCCCTTGATTTTTGCATATATGACACATGAATAGATGAGTAACTTGCATAGTTCATAAAATCTAAAGCCAAAAAATTAGCACAAGAAGTAGAAGGCATGAAAATATTGCAACTCAGTTTGCACATATAAGTGAAGCTCTTATTCATTTCAAAAGATTGACAATGTTCATCATTAAACCATCCCAACATTGGTGAATAAACATTACTTGCATCAAATTTACATGCTACAACATGCTTAAATAAGCAAATATGCAATAAGTCATTCAACACAGAATCATCACCAAGATTAGAGGTCATATCAAAATGATTAAACATTGGTTCTTTTGCATCAATAGTTAATTCAATGGGTGCACTCAAAATTGTTGGTATTTCAGTTGTTTGATCACATGGCAAAGTCAAATTATCAACGTAGTCCCCTAAAATAGGTGGTGTGATCAAAGTAGTGGGTAGCTCATCAGATGGTGCATTCAAATTGACAACGCATTCATCATTCTCATGTAGAGATGGAAGATCAGTACCTTTGTCATTACCTCTTATGATCAACTCAGATGATGTAGCCACTCTCGAGGGCGATGTGTCACATGGTGGAGGTGATGTAGTCCTGACAATAACGGATGTGGTTGTCATAGTATGCCTAGTAGTTGAAGGAACAATCATATCAACTCTTGGAATGTGCACCGTGCGCTTGTTCTCCTCGTGGCCAACACATCGTTTTATTTCCTGTTCAGCTTTGCAAGCAAGATGAAACAAATGGTCCATAGGATAACACTCTTCATGAATTAGTATCTCTTGAATATCACGGTTTAATCCTCCCCAAAATCTATCCATAAAATCATCTTCACTTTCTTCTAAAGAGGAATGCAACAAGGTAGTTTGTAAATCATCATAATATTTTGTTACAGTTTCACTACCTTGTTTTAAGTGTTGCAACTTCTTAATCATGTCACGAGTATAATAAGCAGGGACGAAAGTATGTCGCATGGCAAGTTTCAATTCATCCCAAGTAGTAGGTATATAATCAGGGTGTAACCGACAATATTCACTCCACCAAACCAAAGCATAACCAGTGAAAGAACCAACCGCAACCTTAACCTTTTTATGTTCATCGAAATTATGGGAAGCAAATATATTTTTTATGTCGAACTCCCATTCAATATATAAAGCAGGTTTAAAACGGCCATTAAATGGTGGTATAGATACATTAACCTGATCATGTGCATTTGGATGTTTGTGCACCTCTCGTGACGGTTGTGGTATTTGCAAAGGTGGTGGCACGTCTCCCGCGATCGACAAAGCCCATGAATTGACTCTGGATCCTGTCATGATTAGTAGAACAAGAAACAAAACCCAAAAATAATGTTCCTATAACTACTAGGATGTGGTGGTAAAACGCTCACAGTAAAGCAAATATCAATGTCTTACAAGTTCTTACCATGCAGCAGGCGGTGATCGGCAGCTAGCGGTGTCAAGTAACTCCGAATATTGAGTAAAGCGATTGCCAAGGGAGCGTACGTATACACGATGTAGAAATATGTGGAGCTGGGTTGGCTATATATGGTAGCAAAAGATTAGCAATAATCAATTCAAAGATGCAATGTTGAATAAACGCTCAACGACGGTACTGTGCTGGTCCTAGGCTAGACCGGACTAGAGACGCGAGCCTAGAACACTAATGAGGTCACGGCGTAGCACAACTAGCATCAATGAAGGATACTAAGTAGCTCTTGACAGCAAGATATAAGTGAAGATCTCAACGGCAGTGAGGATAATGATGAAAAACAACTGCCAAGCAGGATATACAACAACTTTGTCTCCAACTTTCCTCTGAAAAAGTTTGTGCCGATTTTTTTGATTTTTTTCTCCTTTTTTTCTCTGACTTTTTTTCTCTTTTTTTCTCGTTTTTGTTCTCTCTTTTTTTTTCTCCCTCTTTCCAAAACAAACTAGATAAGACGCAGATTGGATCAAGCGAAGATGTGAACGATCTCAACTATTATTATGACAATGAATGGTGGGTAGCACGTGGTGGAAATTGATGGATGGGTGGTGGACAGCGGAAGAGATAATGATGCAGCGGTGGCGTGACTAATGTGAACAGAACTCGAAACTCTAAACGAACTAGACACTAAGACCAGCAACTCGACACGACGATGCTACCGATAATTCAACTATGCAAGCAATGAAAAGAAAATTGCAAAGGCTCAGACTGGCTTGGACCAAGGACGAATAGATCTAACTCTTTTTTGTGGCTTTTTCTTGGACAATAGGTAAGAAAATAAATCTAATCTAGGAAAACTGGAAATTCTCACCGAGCAACCTGAAAACTGATACCACTTGATAGAGGCAAAGGTGTCCCGATCTTTCGATGAGATGATAACTATCGATTTGGTGAAGATGACTTTGACGATCCGACTACAAACGTGCACGACGTTGCGCCTTAGCAATCGCTTAACCAACTCTGGGCGGTTATTGACCACGCCGGAGCACAATCAACCTGACCACGAAGGTCTATTCCTGCAAGCAATCGAAGAACAAGCAAGAATATGATAAAAGCAATCTGAATATTGCGAGTATATATGAAGTATTGATAAAGGTGGGGATCCGTAAGCGGTCTTGGTCTGGTCGTTGGACACAAACGAAGTACTCGAAGTTGCAATGGCTAACTTTTAACTAAACAAATCCCAAGGAAAAGCTACTAGATGGATCTACTTATATAGGAGCAAGGGGTGGCGGCCAAGGAGGTGGGAGGACGTCCCAAGGCAGCCTAAAACTAAATCTAGGTCGTACAAGGCCAATGGGTCCAAGTGGAGGTGATGTAACACCTTTGGACTTGTAGTTTGACTCGGATTCTGCTGCAGCATCAGATTGTTTCGTCCACAACTCAACGCTCCGGACGAATTTGAAGGTGATTCCAATTGGGTTGGAAAGTGCACGAAATCTAGTTTCCAACAAAAAAAGAATCACCCAATTCGGAGTCCGTATGAAAAACATGTGTGCGTTTTGAGTCAGGTATGTCTGTGCAGTCCGAATCTGAATCCAGAACGTGAGAGACTTGGACTCTATCTTCTCTTGGGCCAAAAGTGACGTGAGAGAACTTTTTGGACAGCAAATAAACATCTCTTTCTTCCTTATCTTCATATGTGGATTGTACAAATGTCCCATACACCTGCAATTAGACAAAACACAAAAGTGTGTGAAGTATTTTTGTTCTAGATAACATAAATAGATTATTGAATAGTTTGCACTAGAAATTACCTGACAAATATGCATATATGCAATATTTTTGGTCATATCCAAGGTAGTCATGTCCTCATCAAGGTGCCAGGGAGGCATGGGCCATGGTGAAGACGCGGTACAAGAAGGCGGATCCAAACCACATGGCCGAGGTCGGACCTGTGGGGCCCGATTGGAAGGAGATCCCTGTGAGCTTAGTGTACGGCCAAGTAGAGTTGGCCGCCAAGTATTCCCAACAGGACTGTAAATTAGACAGCCTGGTAGACGGGATTGAGGAGGAGTACAGTCAGTCGATTTGACGATGTATTTAAAATGACACATAAAATGCCTTCTAGCCGGATTGTAGATCTTTTGTCTTTGCCGACCTTTTCGCTTCAACCTCGGGACCCTAGAGTCCGGAGTGTGTTCGAATACCTTCTCAGTTATGAAAAAAACGGGGCATGCATGGAGACCAGGCGTAGGGGTCATTAGTGCTTTATCAGACAAGTGCCCAACTAGTTATGTTATATTACATGGTTAGTAAGAAACATCTTCCAGGGAGAATAGTTCCGTTAAGGGTTCCTTTCCCTGGGAGGCATGCCCTAAAGTGCATGTCCGGACTGCGAAAAGAGCAGGAAAACATCTGGGGGCAGATAAATAAATAGGTAAAAAATCATATTTCAAGTCACCGACTGAATATTCCCTTAAGAACGCTAGCTTTTGGCTTCACCCAGTCTGAGGTACACATCCGGCTGACCCGGCAGTAGCAATCGCAGAGGTGCTCCCTTTACCTCCTAGCCGAACAATCGGGAATGTAGGGGTAAGCACAGGAGCCAGGCAACCCAGCTTGGCCAAAACTTAAGTCATATCGATGCATATAATGGTGAATAAAAGGTACATGCAGAAGTTTGACACATGTGTTGGGCATAAAGCCCGTATAAGTAAGCTTCTTCTGTTAAAGAAGCCCCCAAGTATAATGAGTGCGGGTAGCACATCAAGTGTGTGCGAATAATGCGCAAATCGTCCCTCAAGGGCTTTTATGAAAAAGGTGGCAGAAAAGAGAGAAACAAAAGAGAGCTGAAGTGTAAAAATGTGGACGGAGGAAGGAGACGAACTCTGAGTCCGGCACTAGGCGTAGAATCTTCAGAGGCGGGCTGCGTTCCATGGGTTCGGCTCGAGTCGGTTGTCCGATGCGTTTCGCAGACGGTATGCTCCGCCAGTCAGAACTTGGTCGATGATGAAGGGACCTTCCCATTTGGGCTTGAGTTTGTCCTTTTTCTTGTCCGGCAGGCGTAGAACTAGTTCGCCAACATTGTAAGTTTTAGCCCGTACTTCTCTGCTTTGATATCTTCGAGCCTGCTGCTGATAAAATGTGGAACGAGCCTTTGCCACGTCGCGCTCCTCCTCTAATGCGTCCAAGCTGTCCTGCCGATCCAACTCGGCTTCTCTTTCTTCGTACATGCGCACTCGAGGTGAGTCATGAATTATGTCGCAGGGCAAAACTGCCTCTGCGCCGTATACCATAAAGAATGGTGTGAACCCGGTAGTACGGTTTGGCGTGGTCCGCAACCCCTAGAGTACGGAGTCGAGCTCCTCTACCCAGTGGGTGTTAGATTCCGTAAGGGACCGCACTAATCTGGGTTTGATGCCGCTCATGATTAGACCATTTGCACGTTCAACTTGACCGTTGGTTTGAGGGTGATAGACTGAAGCGTAGTCGAGCTTAATGCCCATATTTTTGCACCAGAGTTTAACCTCGTCGGCAGTGAAGTTCGTGTCGTTATCGGTGATGATGCTGTGGGGGACACCGTAACGGTGTACTACCCTGGATATGAAGTCTATCACAGGTCCGTATTCCGCCGTTTTAACTGGCTTGGCCTCTATCCATTTGGTGAATTTGTCCACCATGACCAATAGATATTTTTGCTTGTGGGTTCCCCCTTTAAGGGGTCCGACCATGTCAAGCCCCCAGACCGCAAACGGCCAGGTGATGGGTATAGTTTTGAGGGCGGTGGGTGGCATGTGGCTCTAATTAGCAAAGAGCTGGCAACCGACGCATCGTTGGACTAAGTCCTGAGCATCTGCCCAGGCCGTCGGCCAATAAAATCCTGTACGGAAGGCCTTACCTACGAGGGCCCGGGCTGCAGCGTGGTGTCCATCTAGTCCGGCGTGAATTTCAGCCAGAAGATTTCGCCCTTCCTCTTCGGAGATACACCTTTGAAGGACTCCGGTTGCGCTTTTTTTATAAAGTTCCCCCTCACGGACCTTGTAGGCTTTAGATCGCCAAACTATGCAGCGGGCCTCATTTTGGTCTTCGGGAAGTTCCTGCCTAATTAAGTAGGCTAAGAATGGTTCTGTCCACGGGGCAATGACTACCATTATTTCGAGTGCGGAAGATGTTATGTCATTGGGTGAGCCACCGGTTGTGTCAGAATGTTCGGTGTTGGGCGGTGCGGTTGGTTCCGGATTGTTGTTTTCGGACTCCTCTTCCCATACTACGGATGGCTTAAAGAGCCGCTCCAGGAAGATGTTTGGAGGGACGGCGTCGCGTTTTGCGCCGATGCGTGCCAACACGTCGGCTGCCTGGTTATTATCCCGGGCTACATGGTGGAATTCGAGTCCTTCGAACCGAGCTGACATTTTTAAGACGGCGTTACGGTAGGCTGCCATTTTCGGATCTTTGGCATCGAAGTCTCCGTTTACTTGTGATATTGCGAGGTTTGAATCCCCGCGTACCTCGAGGCATTGAATGCCCATGGAGATTGCCATCCGGAGACCGTGCAGAAGGGCCTCGTATTCGGCTGCGTTGTTGGAGTCCGTGTACATTATTTGAAGTATGTATTGGACTGTGTCTCCGGTTGGGGACGTCAAAACGACGCCAGCCCCCAAGCCGGCCAACATTTTGGAGCCGTCGAAATGCATGATCCAATTGGAGTATGCGCCATACTCTTTAGGGAGTTCGGCTTCAGTCCATTCAGCGACGAAGTCAGCCAGGACTTGCGACTTTATAGCTCGCCATGGTTTGTAGGTTATGTCAAATGGTAAGAGATCAATGGCCCATTTTGCAATCCTGCCCGTCGTGTCGCGGTTGTTTATGATGTCGTTGAGGGTACTTCGGAGGTCACTGTTATCGAACACTCTTGAATGTAGTGTCGCAGCTTCCGGGATGCCATGAACACCGCGTATGCTATCTTTTGATAATGCGGGTACCGGGACTTGCAGGGAGTTAAGACAGTGGATACATAGTACACTGGTTTTTGAAGAGGGAATTTATGCCCTTCTGTTTCTCGTTAGACGATGAGCACCGCACTTACTACTTGATGTGTTGCCGCGATATATAACAACATTGGTTCGCCCAGGTTAGGCGCGGCCAGGACCGGATTTGTTGCCAATATGGCCTTTATTTCTTTGAGTCCGGCAGTGGCAGCATCCGTCCACTCGAAGTGTTCGGTGCGCTTGAGGAGGCGATAGAGGGGCAATGCCTTTTCTCCCAAATGGGAGATGAAGCGGCTTAGAGCCGCCACGCATCCAGTCAATTTTTGTATTTGTTTGAGGTCTTTTGGAATATCCAGCTGTGACAGAGCTCGGATCTTGGCTGGGTTTGCTTCAATTCCTCTACCGGATACATTGAAGCCCAGGAGGTTTCCGGCTGGTACGCCGAAAACACATTTTTCCGGGTTCAGCTTAATGTCATATGCTCGGAGGCTGTCGAATGTGAGCCTCAAATCGCCTACTAGAGTTTCGACGTGTTTGGTTTTGACGACCACGTCGTCTACATATGCCTCTACTATTTTGCCGATCTGGGTAGCCAGACATGTCTGAATCATGTGCTGATATGTTGCGCCGGCGTTTTTGAGTCCGAAGGGCATCGTGTTGAAGCAGAATGGTCCGTATGGAGTAATGAATGCCGTTGCGGCTTGGTCTGCCTCCGCCATCTTGATTTGATGGTATCCGGAGTATGCATCGAGGAAGCACAATGAATCGTGCCCTGCAGTAGCATCGATTATTTGATCGATGCGGGGAAGGGGGAAAGGATCCTTTGGGAAAGCCTTGTTGAGGTATTTAAAATCGACACATAGGAGCCAGGATTTGTCCTTCTTTGGTACCATCACCAGGTTTGCTAGCCAGTCCGGATGTTTGATGTCTCTGATGAGTCCGGCTTCCAGTAATTTGGCTAGCTCCTCTCCCATTGCCTGTCTTTTGGGTTCGGAAAATCGCCGAAGAGCCTGTTTGACTGGCTTGAATCCTTTTAGGATGTTTAGGCTGTGTTCTGCCAATCTGCGTGGGATTCCTGGCATATCTGAAGGGTGCCAGGCAAAGATGTCCCAATTCTCCCGAAGGAATTCTCGTAGTGCAACGTCTACAACGGGGTTTAACTGTGCCCCAATGGAGGCCGTCCTTGTTGGGTCCGTTGGATGGACCTGGAATTTGACTATTTCGTCTGCTGGTTTAAAAGAGGTGGACTTGGATCTCTTATCGAGTATCACATCATCTCTGTTCACCGTAGAGCGCAGCGCAGTGAGTTCCTCCGCCGCTAGGGCTTCGGATAGTGCCTCTAGGGCTAATGCGGCTGTCTTGTTTTCGGCGTGGAGTGCTATGTCCGGATCACTGGCAAGGGTGTTGGTTCCATTGGGCCCGGGAATTTTAAGCTTCATGTCCCTGTAATGGGGTATGGCTTGGAAGATTGTGAATGCCTCTCGTCCTAATAAAGCGTGATATCCGCTGCTGAACGGGGCCACTTGGAACGTGACCTCCTCGGACCTGTAATTGTCCGGCGAGCCAAACACCACATCAAGTGTGATTTTTCCTGTGCAGCGTGCTTCCCGGCTAGGGATTATCCCTCTAAAGGTTGTGCTGCTTCGCTCAATACGGCTCCAGTCTATTTCCATTTTTCGAAGGGTTTCCTCGTAGATGAGGTTTAATCCGCTGCCGCCGTCCATGAGCACTTTGGTAAGACAAAAGTCGTCCACTATTGGGCTGAGGACCAATGCGGCTGGTGCTCGGGCAGTTCGGAATTTAGGTTCATCGCTGGCGTTGAAGGTGATAGCCGTGTCACTCCATGGATTTGTTGTTGCTACTTGGTAGACTTCGGCGAGGCTGCGAATTGTTCGTTTCCGCATATTATTTGATGCGAAAGTCTCGAAGACTGTTGACACCGTACTGGTACTATTGGAGTGGTTCTCCGGGGCTAGAAGCTCTTCGCCACTTTTGGCCACCTGCCGCAGTATCCAACATGCTCGAAGGCTATGTGTTGGAGTGGCGCCCTCTGTACTGTGAATTTTACAGGGTCCGCTGAGCCATCCCTCCAGTACGGTTCCGTGCCCTTTATGGGGTTTTTGATTTTTTGTTTTTGTACCGGGTGCCTGAGCATGATGCACCCTTTTGTTGTATTCGGAGCCGGATTGTCCCAAAACTTAGTTTTGGTTTTTCAGAAACTCTCCATCGCACAGTACTTTCGTACTATGGACGTCAGGTCAGCGAAGCGTGTAATTTCACGATGACTTACGGCGTTCAAGATTCCCTTGTCCGTGCAATTATTGCAGAAAATTGAAATTGCGTTTTCCTCACGGCAGTCTTTTATCCTGTCCATAACCAGGAGGAATCTGGCCCAGTAATGATGTACTGTTACAGCGGGCTCTTGCCGGATTTGAGATAGATCGCATATGTTTGGGTGGGTGGGTGGAATTGAGTCCGGAACCCTGCCCATCTCGAGGCTCAAGGGCCAAAAAGTTTTCGAATTTGGAAGCTCGGATTGCTGGACGTTGTCCAACGGGTCTGGTCCGCTGCCTGACTTTAGGTTCAGTGCTTGATCGACGTCCGTCCCTCCGCGGGAATCCGGCATGGAGGGTTCCGGAGTCCGGGCATAACTAGTTTTTAATACAGAGAAGAGTCGCCGCGTTGTTCCTCTACCACCGCAACGTGGTGGGTAACCTGGGGAGAGTTAATCTCGCTCAGATCGGTTTTAAGCCCAATCTGATTGTAGTCTGTAGCGACTCCTAGGGCGGCGATGCGGTCCAAGAGCTCGTTTACGGACGAGAGCTTCATTGGATCCAGCTGCTCGGCAAATTCCGAGTTGACGTGAAGATTGCTTTTGATGACCCGAGAGGTCATCGTCGAAGCGGTGGCCGAACAGGCGGTCATGAGAAAACCACCTAGCCGGATAGTTTGGCCGGCGGCCAAGGCTCCTTTGGCGATGGTACCATCTTTAAAGACGGGAAGAGGCATCCTTCCTGATCGTGACGGCACAGAGGAACTCTCAATGAAAGCACCAATGTCGGTGTCAAAACCGGCGGATCTCGGGTAGGGGGTCCCGAACTGTGCGTCTAGGAGGATGGTAACAGGAGACAAGGGACACGATGTTTTTACCCAGGTTCGGGCCCTCTCGATGGAGGTAAAACCCTACTCCTGCTTGATTAATATTGATGATATGGGTAGTACAAGAGTGGATCTACCACGAGATCAAGCAGGCTAAACCCTAGAAGCTAGCCTATGGTATGATTGTTGTAATGGTTGTTCGTCCTACGGACTAAAACCCTCCGGTTTATATAGATATCGGAGAGGGCTAGAGTTACACAGAGTCGGTTACAATGGTAGGAGATCTACATATCCATATTGCCAAGCTTGCCTTCCACACCAAGGAAAGTCCCATCCGGACACGGGACGAAGTCTTCAATCTTGTATCTTCATAGTCTTGGAGTCCGGCCGATGATGATAGTCCGGCTATCCGGACACCCCCTAGTCCAGGACTCCCTCAGTGGCGCTGATGGTGAAAGTACCATCAACGCCAGCCAGCCCTGCCGGGACCTTCTGCACTTGTGGAGCAGTAACCTTGGTCCTTTTGCTATTGGAACTCTCTAGAAAGTCATCAGCAGGTGCAACACACTCCGAAGAGGTACGCTTCCCAGATTCCTTGCAGGTGTCCTTGCTATGTTTCTTCTTTCATCTGCTTTCCTTGGCGGGAACAGCTGCTGGCGCTGCCTCTGCCGCGACTGGCCTAGTCCCGATACATCTTGTCCATGCAAATGATTGCGTCCTTCTCATCTGATGGGATGGAAATGACTCCAAATGGCCCAGGCATCTTCATGGTGTTGTGGGCATAGTGGGATGCCACCATGAATTTAGCCAAGGCTGGTCGTCCAAGGATCCCATTGTACAGGAAGGGGAGGTCAACTACATCAAACAAAATCTTTTCAGTCCTATAGTTCAGCTCCCCTACAAATGTTACAGGCAATGTGATCATTCCCTTAGGATGACTCATGCCGGGATTAACTCCTTGAAACGTGCCGGTGACCTTCAACTCCTCTTCTGCTATCTGAAGGCCGCTGATACCCTTTGGGGAAATCAGATTCAACCTGGCCCCGCCATCCACCAACATCTTAGTGACCTTGAGGTTGCGAATTCTTGGAGAGACCAACAATGGCAAACATCCTCCCGTAGTGGTACGGTCAGGACGATCCTCTTCGTCAAAGATGATGGGCGCGTGTGACCATTTGAGCGGTTTCCGTGCCTGTGGCGCTGTTTCCACGACATTGACCTCTTGTGCCCACCATTTGAGTTGGTTGTGAGAGGCATGCAAGGATGCACCCCGTCAATGCACAGGGCGTCAGCGGCCTTCTGAAACCCTTGCTCACTAGTTTCCTCTACATCCCCTCCATCACTCTCATCATCACATACTTCCTTCTCCTGACCTCTAGCGGGTTTTCCTTTGTTCAGAAGGGGTTTGCTGGCGCGATTTACTTCACCGCCTCGACTCTTACCGCCAGCGACATTATGACCCTTTTCCTTGTCACGCTTCTCATACTCAGCTCTTTGCCTCTTGACAAGCTTCACAACCTGATAAGATTCTTGAAGGTCGTGGCCCTTGGTCTGGTGAATCTTGCAATACGGCCCATCGCCTTTCTCGGCCTTCTCGGCAGCCGCAGCTTCTCGGCAGTCAGCGCACACGGCAGCTTCCTTGCCGGGGGCTTCGGCCTTGGCCATCTTGTCGGTACTAGGTGATGCGGAGCATCCTACGGGCATCACCATGTCAAGAGTCCGTTTGGCAAGTGACATGTGCGAACTCTACTTCTCATACATAAAGGTGAATATTCTTCTTTACACGTGTTCACTTGGCCCCTTCGAGGATGGTATACTACTTGACACTCCACTCGTGTGCATACATAGGTATTGTCGGAACGCTACGAACAACGAGGAGGAGTGCAAGCACCAAGGAACAACTACACCATCCGCGAGGGAAGCACGGAAGAGAAGCGAAAGAAGGAGGAGCTACGACGTCTCCAGTGGTCGGACGACCGACGTGCCACCGGATGTCCGACACTCTACAGCGCTCGGACGACCGGCGTCCGCCAGACGTCCGCTGGATGTCCAACACACCTTCCACCCAGCCAGACGAAGACGCTACAGCGGCCGGACGACCGACGACCACCGGACATCCGACAAGTACCAGGGACAGGACGATCGACGTCAACCAGACGACCGGTGCCACCAGTCCAAAGAAGAAATGTCAGAATTCCGATGCGCTCCGGACATTTGGACGCCCGACCCCGACCGGACGTCCGACACTGCCTGTGCGTAGCAGGGCCTTTGGCCTTGTATTCCTATCCCACTTACCCCTTCGTGGCTTAGACTATAAATAGACCTCCCCCTTATCCTTTCGAGGGTTAGCAAAGTGATAGCTAATTTGTATGTGAGCTTTGCTCCTACCTCTTCTCTTGAGAGAGAGAGAGACCACTACTCCATTGGAGGCCAAGACCTCCATCTAGGAGAAGATCCTGCGGGATATCATCAAGACCCCCTCGCGGGAAGATCCGTCTAGGATACCATCAAGACCTCCTCTTGGAGATGAACCTTACCTTGTATCTTTTCCTTTGTTGTTCATGTACCTTGTGGATCTTGTGTGTTTGATTGTCTAGTGGATGTGTGATTGGATTTGTTCTTGTGTGTTTCCCCTTGTGATTTCTCCCCGTTTTTCACCGTGTTCATTGTGTTCTTCGAGGGAACCCACTCCAATCGTGAAAGATCGGCCTATACCAGGTTAGCCCCGTATCATATGGTATCATGAGCCACGTTGATCATGAATTTGGAGTCCCTCCCATTGTTTTCTAGCCTTCTTTTGCTTGATTTCGTCCTAAATTTGAAAATTCCCACCAAAAAGAGCCCCCAATTTTTTTGTGATTTGTTGGTTTGATGATGTTTTGTTGATTTTGATCCATGGACTTGCTTGGTTTCAAGTGGATCTAGCATCTCCCCAAGTTTCCCCACTTTCCATCCATGAAATCTAATCAATTTTGACCCCGAAATCTCCATTTTCCGCCCAAAATCGTGTCCCAAACTCGCATCTCGTCTTGACCCAAACCCACCGGATGACCGACACTTTCTCGGACGTCCGACCACCTGGAACCACCGGACGTCCGACCATTACCAGACGACTGGAACCACCCATCCCGAGCCAAACATCGGATATCCGGCCATTTCCGGACGTCCGCCCCGCGCTCCAACCGTCGGTCGTCCGACCATTATCGGACGTCCGACACATGTAGTTTCAGACTTCGGCTGATTTTTGTTTTGCCCATAACGAATTCATCCGAACTCCGATTTTGACGTTCTTTAGCCCGTTTTGAAGCTATTTACATTCCCCATCCCAGAAAAATACTACCAACACCATTTGACTCCAAATATTCTGAAATTTGGCAAGTTTGCCTAGGCCCTCTACCATATCATCCACAAAACCACCATAGCCTTCCGCAACCTAACCCATTTTGTTCACCACAGCATTAGTGGTTGCTTGAGTAGGGACTCGAGTCACCTAAGGTGTTTCGGCTACTTAGGGACGATTGCTTCTTCCTCAACAACCACCACCACTTCCGCATAACCTAGTCCACCGTACACTTTCGACAACCCAACTTAACCAAATTTGTTTGAGCTTGTTTGAGTTGAGGCTTGTGTCTCCTAAGGTGTTTCGGCTACTTAGGGACGGCAGCTTCAACTCCGACATGTGTATATCCCATCATTCCACTTCCGCAATGCCAAGTGCAAACGACCACCGCTTTTCCGCTACCACCATTTGACTTTTGTCCTTGATATTTTGAGTTGTGGTTTTTCCGTTTCCTAAGGTGTTTCGGCTAATTAGGAACAGGTCGAAATCGACAACACCGCCTCTGATCATCGCGGATGGTAACCTCGACGACATCATTGTACATTCTCCTTGCAATTGCATTGATAACCCCTAGCCCATTTTGCGTTACTTGCCTATCGAGATTAGCCATTGAGTATTGCTGGCAACGTTACTTGTGCACATTAGTGATCTACACCTCCCATTGCATACATACCATATCATCTGGGTATCATATCATCCATTGTGTCACAAGATTGGTCCAGCATATACACAATTGCTATCTTGGTTTGTGCATTTCGCATTGAGGCCATTTCAAAAAAAACTTTTAAGCAAAGAAAAAGAGCGAACAAAGAGCTTGTAAGAAATAGCCATAGCATCACAATATATCATATGGCATCATACTCGATCATCTTGGATCATCTTATGCTAATGCACCGGAACATACATACATAGCATACTTGGGATAGAAAGTTTATCCATTTTGCATCTTACAAGTTGTGCACAAGTGTCGTATCCGCCTTTTGAGCAATCATGCTAGCGTCTCTCTTGAGTTGTGCAACACGAGCGTTTTCCGTGGATTCCACATTTTGTGCTTATTCCTTGGTTGCACGACCCCATTTATCTATTTATGTGTGTGTTTCCGCGTGCCACTTATTGCTATTAGTCTACATGTTTCAGTTGCGAATTTGTGAATCTTTTTCAACATTATTGACTCTTGCTAACATTTTGCATTAAATTTTTGTGCCACTATCCTCACCGAGCTCCACCATAAGGTTTACTTGATAGGTATGATTGAACAAGTCCAGTACCAATTCCACTATTCTTTCATCTCACATTGTGAAACGGGATACATCCTTAACTTTGGGAAAAGGTAACTTGGTATTGTTTATATCATTTCCTACTCACCTCTACTCGAATCTTGTGATGGATAGGCAAGGCATTTCACCTTCAGTCTACAACAACAACGACGAGTTCGATGCCACGAAAAACAACTTCGACGCCAAGATGCAAGCTCAAATGTAGGAGATCAAAGCCCTCATCAAGTCCTACAAGCGATGTTCCTCATCATCGAGAATATGCTCAAGAGCACATGCTTCCGAGCTACCATCTCCGGCAAGATCACATCGGCATCGACACCACCACCGACAAGGACGTGAAGGTCAAGAGCCCAATACCAACAACCGCTCGATGACTTCACCATCTCTGTTGGCATCTTCGCCAAGCGACTTCAAGGCATCTTCGCCTTCAGATATTCGCCATCTTCGCCAACAAGCACCTCAAGACTATGCTCAAGAGAAGCTCCCCAAGCTCAAGTCGGCGACTTCCACGAGCTACTACGACCTCGACACCGACTACAAGATTCCTTTCTATGGGACTCTAGAACCCGAGGAGTATCTCGAGTGGGAGCGCTTGATGGACGACTACCTCAAGCTACATCAAGTTCGTCCCGAAGATGAACTGAAGTGCGCCACAAGGAACTTCCACGACTACGCATCCACATGGTGGCTTCACACACCTTCGAAGAACTATGACATGAGTTGGCCCAAGACAAAGAGAGCTATGCGGCGAGAGTTCGTGCCTCCAACCTACACAGAACAACTTCTACGCCAATTGGAGAACATCATCCAAGGATCCAAGTCCACCGACGCGTACTTCAAGGAGATGGAGAATGCCTTGCAACGAGCCAGCGTGGACGACAACATTTTGATGAAGTTCCACTTCATGATGGGATTGAACAACGACATCTCGAAGACTATCTTCCTCAAGAACTACAAGTCCCTCGACAACAAGTACATTGGTGCTCTCAAGGTGGAACAAGAACTCATGACGGCCAAGGCTTCTCCACCCCAAGCTCACTTCGCGACAACCATGCTCTATGGCAACAAGCATGAGGATAGCACCACCAAGATGTCCAAGCCCGACGAGCTCCAAGACGATGATCCCAAGTTCGACTTCACCGCCATCCCTCTTTGTGGCATTGATGATGCCAAGTCTACTTTAACTCTTTTTAAGATAGTGCGGCGAGGAGTACGACTACAGAGAACCTCAAGGAACAAGCTTTGGAGGCGAGCGACACAGTGACGAGCAAGGATGATGCTTCCATCTTAGGAGGCGAGAGTGATGATGTGTGCAAAATGGACTATCACTCACCCTTCACTTTACTTTATTCCGTTGATGAAGAAATTGTGATCTACTTTCTAAAGAACTTGAACTGAAGAATTTCATCATGCTGCATTCTAGTTCGTCAGTTCATCTTCCTCATGCTTGTATGACTATATGATTGCATTTCTTCATCTTTTTTTATCTTGTATGCATGCTTTTCATTTCTATGATGACTTAGTTCCCTCGCGTTTCTAATTCTTCACTCTGATCTTCGTCAAATTCATCAGAGTTTGACGAATTTCTAAAAATCTCCCATCACCCCCTCTAGAAGTAAACCCATGTTTTCAATTGGTAATAGAGCAAGGTACTCCTTTGTTCTGTGTGATTTTGGTTTAACCACCTGGAGTTTTAGTTATGTCAACTGCATGTATGATCAAAAGGTATCCGTTGCATGCCCCATCTTCGATGGCACATATTATCCCAAGTGGAAGGCCATGATGCGGAAGCGTCTCTATCTATGAACACTGAGTTGTGGACCATCACTGAGATAGGATTGACTGACCTATACAAGATGGCCAATGGTGATGACTTTCGCAAGTACACTCTGCTGGGTACACAGGCAAGGGGTGTCATTTGCTCCAGCTTATCCATAGATAAGTTTAGGCGTATCATGCATCTTTGCAAGGCAAAGCTCATCTAGGATAGGATCTCCGACGTCTATGAAGGGCCTGCACCTGTCAGGATCCCTGGTTCCTCTTGTTCAAGGAGTCACTCAAGACGATAACTTTTGATCCAGATTCATCTTCTGCAACATGCCTCATGGCCAAGGGCACCAACCTACTCAAACGTTCTTCATATTTCTCAAGTGAAGGTGAATCTGATGAAAACACGACTCCTAGCTATTCCAAACTCGCTAATATTTCCACAAGGCAACAAACTGCTATGGAAAGGATTCAAAACTTGCTTGATAAAAGCGATGATCTATTGAACGATGAAATGGAATACACTCAAACTCTGACTGGCGACCTTGAGCGTCTTCCGTCAAAGTATGACGAACTTGAAAGTCGTCATGTGGCTCTCTCAGCAGAACATGAGAAGCTATCCTATGAATTTCTTCAAATGAAGCAAGAACACGAGAAGCTGAGAGCGTCTCATGATGATCTTCAGAAAGACAACAATTCATTACTCACTCAGCAGATGAAAACCGCCCAGGAAGAATTTTTTGCTCGATGCTTAAAATGCCTTGAACGTAATAATGCAAATTCTTTAGATGAATGTTCAAATGCTTCAACTACTGCTATTTATTCAAATGTCTCTATGGTTTCAATCCCCTCATCTGAGGAGACCACAAGTGTTACCGAGGAAAATGGAGGTCTGAAGGAATTGTACGTCACAGGCATGTACAAAAGCCTCAAAGGGCACCAAATTCTTTGTGATGTGCTCAAGAAGCAGATTCTAAATAGAAACCCTATGAAAGAGGGTATTGCTTTTGAAAGAAATTTGAACACAGATGGATCTTATTTGAAACCTGAGCAGTATCGCAAAACCACATGGATTGTTGCAAAAGGACCTCCAATTGATGCATCCACTCTATCTGGCTACAATTGTGATACTCCACATTCTTTTGATGGGTCAGTTAACTCCAACTATAAGCTATTCAAGAATCCGAATGGTTAAGTGTTCGTACTAACTGCAGGAACAGTCCCTAGTGAAGAAAATCTGGGTGCCCAAAAGTCTTCTTCAAAGTCTTCAGGTGAATGTCATCATGACACCACCGAAGAATAAGAAAACCCCCAGGGAAAACACTTCACCTAGATAAAAATTGTCAAACGAACGTAGGCCAACTCATGCTCGTACTAACATTTCTTTGCAAGGTAACAAACAACGTTCTGATGAATATGTGCATTATTCTTAAAATCACTATGTACACAAATCTGCGTACTCTTAGAGTACTATTCCCCTCATGTGAAGAGAAATGCATCTTCGTCAATGCCTAAGTTCTCTATCAATGCCTTGCATTACATTGCTTCTCAGCCACCCATTAAGATGTGGGTGGTTAAGAAGACCAACTAATCACTTCTGTAGGGTCAGGTCTTCAAACACAATGAATGTCTGATGAATTTGCTGAAGACCTAAGATAGTGCTTGTTGGGATGCAAGCTCTTCATGATGAAATGAATTCCTCATTTCATGCATTCCTATGCAGCTAGTTATGTTTTAAGTGATGAAATTCACAGACAAAATTGATCATCATATTCTTCAAACTGAAGTATATGAATTTGTAAGTGAGACTAATGCTTCTACAAGATGATACGCCAAAAGCTACTAAATGGGTTCTGGACAGTGGTTACACCAATCACATGACTAGTGACAGGAGTAACATCACCGATGCTCCCCTTACTCCATCTCATCTAAAGCATATCACCTATGCTGACAAAGGAGAAAGCAAGGTATTGGGTCTAGGTAAGGTTGCTATTTCGAAGGATTGACACATGGAAAAAGTGATGGTTACCGAGTCGGCAAATATAGATGCATTATGCTGATGGAATCTGACAAGTCCAAAGTCTTCGAAGCCTTTAGGAGAGGTGATTTGTACATTGTAGATTTCTCTCTAGGTCCTCAACCCACTACATGTCTACTGGCAAAAGCTTCAGAGTGCTGGCTCTACATCGATGACTTGGACATGCTGGCATGAGGAATTTGAGCACACTCCTCAAGAAGAAGCATATCATTGGCGTCGAGGGTGCCAAATTCATCAAATATCACCTTTGTGGTGCTTGTGAGTCTGGAAAGATGACCATCTCCAAGCACTACGCAAAGACAATCATGACCACTACTCTTCCCTTTGATTTACTTCATATCGATCTCTTTGGTCCCACTCATTATGCCACACTAACCAATGCACATCACTCTATGGATTTGTCATAGTTGATGATTATTCTTGTTTCACCTGGGTGAATATCATTACCTTCAATACTGAAGTGCAGGGTGTATTTAGAAGGTTCGTGAATTGGGCCATGACAAATTATGGTCTGAAGATCAAGAACAACAGAAGCGACGATGGCACCGAATACAATAACACTGGCCTTCATGACTATCTTGATGAACTTGGTATCACTCATGAGCTTTCTACTCCATACACTCCTCAGCAGAATGTGCAGAACGCGAGAACAAGACAGTCAACAAGATGGCCTGTACTATGCTTGATGAATACAAGACTTCTCATCGATGGTGGCCTTTAGCAATTGATACTATATGTCACATCATCAAACGGGTATATCTTCACAAATTTCTCAAGAAGACTTCATATGAGCTCCTCATTGACATGAAACCCAATGTGAGTTATTTCAAAGTCTTCGGCGCTAAATGCTGGATTAGAGATCCACATCACAATTCTAAATTTCCACCAAAAGCACAAGGGGGTTTTATGCTTGGTTACGAAAAGGACTCGCACACCACAGAGTCTTCAACACCTACCACAAAGGTTTTTCAAACTGTAGATGTGCGGTTTGATGAAACTAACGACTTGCAAAGAGAGCACCTGCCTCTTGTGCTAGATGAAATGCCTCATGACGAATCTATCAAGCTGATGGGTGTCGGTGTCAAAACCGGCGGATCTCAGGTAGGGGGTCCCGAACTATGCGTCTAAAGCTAATGGTAACAGGAGGCAGGGGACATGATGTTTTACCCAGGTTCGGGCCCTCTCGATGGAGGTAATACCGTACTTCCTGCTTGATTGATCTTGATGATATGAGTATTACAAGAGTTGATCTACCACGAGATCGTAGAGGCTAAACCCTAGAAGCTAGCCTATGATTATGATTGTTGTTATCCTACGGACTAAACCTTCCAGTTTATATAGACACCGGAGGGGGCTAGGGTTACACAGAGTCGGTTACAGAGAAGCAAATCTACATATCCGAATATCCAAGCTTGCCTTCCACGCAAAGGAGAGTCCCATCCGGACACAGGACGAAGTCTTCAATCTTGTATCTTCATAGTCCAACAGTCCGGCCAAAGTATATAGTATGGCTGTCCGAGGACCCCTTAATCCATAACTCCTCAGTAGCCCCTGAACCAGGCTTCAATGACGATGAGTCCGTCGTGCTGATTGTCTTCGACATTGCAAGGCGGGTTCCTTCTCCGAATACTCCATAGAAGATTTAGAACACAAGGATCGTGTCCGACTCTACAAAACAAATTCCACATTCCACCGTAGAGAGTATAATATTCCACAAATCTAATCCGCTGACAGCTTTCCATAGCATGACGTCCCACCATGGCCCAGTCTTTATTCGAACCGTTTTGCTAACCAGCCACTACACGTGCTGCGAGGCAGTTTTATTGGCACGTCTTGTCGAAGCAGAGATCGTGTCCCCCTTATCACGGGATTCCCATCAATACGGGTGTGGGTAACCCAACCATGTTTGTTTAATATGACTCCTCGATTTTAGGCAAGTCCCAAACGGTCACGCGGGGGATGCTTGATATTTGTCCTCTTTATAAAGGGGCCAAGGCCTGTCCTTTTCTTTCCACGCTTGATCCTTCCCCTCCTGCATCTCGACTTCCAACACCCAAGGCTCAAGCTAAAGCACTTCGGTCCTTCGACAATGTCCGGATCCAATCTTCAAGGCCGGTGGATGGCCTCCTCGGTCACAGAGGAGGACATCCGGAAGCTTAGGGAGGCTAGGTATCTCACCGCCGAAATCCCGCATAGGCTGCCTGCTCAAGGGCAGGTCATCCCCACTCCCGAACCCAACGAGAGTGTCGTATTTATTTCCCACTTCCTCCGAGGGCTAGGTTTTTGTCTCGATCCCTTCGTGAGGGGGCTTATGTTCTATTACTGATGAGGACATGACTACCTTGGATATGACCAAATATATTGCATACATGTATATTTGTGAGGTGATTTCTAATGCAAACTATGCAATAAGTTATTTATGTCATCCATGACAAAAATACTTCATAAACTTTTGTGCCATGTCTAATTGCAGGTGTATGGGACATTTGTACAATACACATATGAAGATAAGGGAGAAAGAGATGTTTACTTGCTGTTCAAAAAGTTCTCTCACATCACTTTTGGCCCAAGAGAAGATAGAGTCCAAGTCTCTCATGTTCTGGACTCAGATTCGGACTGCACAGACACACCTGATTCAAAATGCCAAGAACTCTTTCATCCGGACTCCGAATTGGGTGATTTTTTTGGAAATTAGATTTCATGCTCTTTCCAACCCAATTGGAATCACCTTAAAATCCGTCCGGAGTGTTGAGTTATGGACGAAACAATCTGACGGGTCAGTAGAATCCGAGTCAAACTACAATCCAAAGGTGTTACGTCACCTCCACTTGGGCCTATTGGCCTTGTACGACCTAGGGTTAGTTTTAGGCTGCCTTGGGACGTCCTCCCACCTCTTTGGCCGCCACCCCTTGCTCCTATATAAGTAGATCCATCTAGTAGCTTTTTCTTTGGGGATTTGTTTAGTTAAAAGTTAGCCATTGCAACTTCGTGTACTTCGCTTGTGTCCAACGACCAGACCAAGACCGCTTATAGATCCCCACCTTTATCAGTACTTCATATATATTCGCAATATTCATATTGCTTTATCATATTCTTGCTTGTTCTTTGATTGCTTGCAGGAATAGACCTTCGTGGTCAGGTTGATCGTGCTCCGGCGTGGTCAATAACGTCTCGGAGTTGGTTTAGCGATTGCTAAGGCGCAACGTCGTGCACATTTGTAGTCAGATCGTCAAAGTCGTCTGCACCAAATCGATAGTTATCATCTCATCGAAAGATCGAGACACCCCGCCTCTATCAATTATGGGCTAGATTTCCATGATCTAGCTCTGGATTCCATCCTTTACATCTCGTCGTTTATCGCCGTGTGTGAAGCCTTTCTCCGCATTACCCCCCACTTCGGCCTGTGGCTCAAGACCTTCAATGTGAGGCCGAGGGTGATTGACGGGCATCAGGCGGAGTGATGAGGACATCAATACCATTGTTACACCCACAGCCCCTACTGCTACATATACTGGACCAATTACTAGAGCTCGCGCACGCCAATTAAATTATCAGGTACTTTCGTTTCTTGGTAATGATTCTAATGTTCATGAGAATATGATGCTGCCTAAATTGGATACATTTGTTTTGCTTACAAATGAAGGGCCTAGCTTGGAGAAGGATGGACATTGGAGCAAGAGCAAGCATGGAGATGATGCCATGCGCAAGGGGAACCAGAACGGAGTTACAAGTGATGATTTCAGGACTTTGAAGCCACCATAAGAGTGCATGAAGCCTTGGACGAAATATACAAGATGCCACTTCATAAATTTCGTCCAGAGGCTATTATAGGTGCTGCGTCACCTTTTTATTGGGCCAGGCCCATGTAATTTCGAAATACATAAGTATAGGCTATTTTTAGAGTCCGTATGTGTGGGGAAACAAGAGATAGGGTTGATTTCGGACCCCTCCACCAAGGGCCACGAAATTCCCCTCTCTTCCTCCATATATACAGCCCTTAGGGCACCGTTTAGACTTTGGGTTTTGTTTAGATTAAAAGTTCGCCATAGCTGCAACTTCGCGTACTTCGTTTGTGTTCAACGACCAGACAAAGGCGTCACAGAACCCCACCTTGATCAATAAAGCTTTCATCTTATATTCGCAATATCCAGATTGCAATCTTAGTTTCTTGCTTGTTCTTCGTTTGCTCGCAGGAAACAGACCCTCGTGGTCAGGTTGATCGTGCTCCGGCGTGGTCAATAACCTCTCGGAGTTGGTTTAGCGATTGCTAAGGCGCGACGTCCTCGCACGTTCGTAGTCGGATCGTCAAAGTCGACTTCCACCAAAGCGATTTCCATCATCTCATCGAAAGACGGGACACCTTTGCCTCTATCAAGTGGTATCAGATTTCCAGGTTGCTCGGTGAGATTTTCCAGTTTTTCGTAGTTTAGATCGAGTCTGTTCTTCATACCTATAGTCCACGAAAAAGCCACAAAAAAAAATTAGGGTTAGTTCATCATATCCGAACCAATCTGAGCCTTTGCATAATCTTTTTAGGGTTTTGCTTTGTTGAATTTGCGGTTGCATCGTCGGTCTAGTTGCTGGTCTTAGAGTCTAGTCTTTTAGAGTTTCGAGTTCTGGTCATAAGTTGTCACGCCGCCGCCGCACCATCATCATCGCCCCTGCCATCTACCACCACCGCTCCGAATCCGTATCCACATACCACCACCAATCCGTGTCCATATACCACCACCGATCCATATCCATATACTACCACCGCTGCCATATACCACAACCATATATCCACCACCAATCCGAGTTCCTTGCTTATTAGGTTTGTTTTCGGGATCCATCTATTTTCCGATTCGTGTTTCCTTGCCGGAGTAGGTTTCGAAAAAAAAAAGAGTCTGGAAACCACGCTCCGTTTAGGCCCAAAATTTTTCGAAAACGCATTTTTCGAAAAAATTTCTGGCTATCCTATTTTTAGGTGTTTCTGAGTGTTTTGAGACAGGTGCCATTATAGGAAGTTTTTTTTGACCCGTTTCCAGTTTTTGGGTCCGGGCAGTCGAAAAAACGAAAAAAAAAATTGGTTGAAAAAATTTCGTGCCCATCCTGTCAGTTTGACCTAGGAAGAGTTTTGAGACACTCGCCATTATAGTGATTTTTCGCAAAAAAAAAAAAAAAAAAGTGCAGCGCAAAAAAAAAAAAAAGAGCGCAAAAAAAAAAAAAAAAAAAAAAAGAAAGTGCAGCGCAAAAAAAAAAAAAACGCAAAAAAAAAAGAGCGAAAAAAAAAATCCAAAGTGTGCTTTTCCCTTGTTTACGTGCAGCGCCGTGATTTTGTTAGTGTTCTAGGCTCGCGTCTCTAGCACGGTCTAGCCTAGGACCAGCACAGTACCGTCGTTGAGCGTTTATTCAACTTTGCATCTCTGAATTGATTATTGCTGATCCTTTTTGCTACCATATTATAAGCCTTCCCAGCTCCACATACATTCTACGTCGTGCGTTTGACTCTCCCTGGTACTCGCTCTATCCAAGCTTTGAGAGTTTTTGACTACAACGGTTGCCGATTACCGCCTGCTGCTGGGTAAGAACTGGTAAGAATTTGAGTTTTGCTTGACGGATTTGTGACACCCACCACCACCACTTGTTCGTAGTCTGTAGGATCATATTCTTGTGTGTTTCTATTGCTGCTAACCATGCCAGGATCACAAGCCGACGTGACTGACTGGGAGAATTTATCGAACAAGGAGCTTCATGATAAGTTTCAGCAAATGATGAGTGGACAGGTGCAAGATGTGCTAAACAGATTTGAAGAGGCCATGGAGAAGATAGATGGCATGGAGAAGACGTTCGAAACAAAGCTCGATAACAAATTTAATGAATTGCTCGCGCGTCTTCCACCACCACCACCCGCTGCACCTAACGCACCTCTCCACCACCAACAACAACAACAACGCATCCTTTCGAATCAGTATGGACGAGCGAGGCGTGTTCCTATTGAGGATGGCCAAACTTCTGGTGCTGCTGTTCATGTTGTTGATGCTTCTTTCGCCCCTGCTACTGCTGCTGGTGGTACCCAGGAGGATGTTGAGTATGCGGGCGATTATGAGGATGAGGTTGATCAAAATCAGCACTACGTGCAGCCACCAGCACCACCACCACCAGGTCGACCTCAGGTATATATTCGTAATGGTAGGCCTGCACCACCACCTCAGGTACGAGATGATGTCCATATTCCTAAACTGAAATTGAATATTCCACCATTTGAGGGTAGATATGTTCCTGATATATATCTTACTTGGGAGTTGGAAACTGAACAACGTTTTACATGTTTACAATATCCCGAGGAGAGACGGGTTGCTGCTGCTGTTTGTGCTTTCACTAGTTTTGCATGTGTATGGTGGTCTGAACATTGTAGATTATATCCTATTCCCGCTACTTGGGCTGCTTTGAAAACTGCTATGCGTACTCGTTGGGTTCCACCATATTATCAACGTGAATTGCTTCAAAAATTACAGCGCTTAAGACAAGGAAAAAATTCTGTAGAAGAATATTATCAGGAATTACAAACTGGCATGATTAGATGTGGTATTGTTGAGGAGAATGAAGCTATGCTTGCACGTTTTCTGGGTGGATTAAATAGAGAGATTCAGACCATTCTAGATTATAAGGAGTATACTAATATCACTCGTTTATTCCATCTTGCTTGTAAAGCTGAACGTGAAGTGTAGGATCGACAGGCATTGGCGCGGACTAACTTTTCTGCAGGTCGACCTTCATCATGGACACCACGTGCATCATCTACTTCCACACGTTCTGCTACACCGGCGCCTCCGTCGGCTGCCACCTCCAACCGTGATACAATAAAGCAGGCACAATCACCACTATCTGCCAAGAGCACACCTTCTGGGCCTGCAAAGAGCTCTTCTTCATCCATGGCATCAACAGGGCAAACACATGATATTATTTGTCGACGTTGCAAGGGTGGAGGTCATTATGCGAGAGAATGCCCCTCTAAGCGTGTGATGATTGTTACTGAGGATGGTGGGTATGAGTCCGCTAGTGACTATGATGAGGAGACTTTGGCTCTTATTACACGTGACGAACACGGTGGAGACGATTCTGATCATGAGACGCAATACATGGCTCCTGAAGATGCTGACAGGTATGAATGTTTAGTTGCTCAACGTGTTTTGAGTGTGCAGGTTACACAAGCTGAGCAAACTCAGAGGCATAATTTGTTCCATACAAAGGGAGTTGTGAAGGAACGTTCTGTTCGCGTGATCATAGATGGAGGGAGTTGCAACAACTTGGCTAGCATGGAGATGGTGGAGAAGCTTTCTCTCACCACAAGACCACATCCACATCCTTACTACATCCAATGGTTCAACAATAGCGGCAAGGTTAAGGTAACACGTACTGTTCGTGTGCATTTTAGTATCTCTACATATGCTGATTATGTTGATTGTGATGTGGTACCTATGCAAGCATGTTCCTTATTACTTGGTAGACCATGGCAATTTGATAAAAATGCTGTACACCATGGTAGAAACAATCATTATACTCTTGTTCATAAGGATAAAAATATTACTTTGCTTCCTATGACTCCTGATTCTATTTTGAAAGATGATATTAATAGAGCTAATAAAGCAAAACAGGAGAAGAATAAGAGTGAAAATCAGATTGTGGCAAAAGAATTTGAGCAACAAATGAAGCCTAATAATAAACCATCTAGTGTTGCTTCTGAAATTAAATTGAAAAGTGCATGTTTATTTGCCACCAAATCTGATATTGATGAGCTAGATTTCAGCAAATCTGTTTGCTATGCTTTTGTGTGCAAAGAGGCATTATTTTCATTCGAGGACGTGCCTTCCTCTTTGCCCCCTGCTGTCACTAACATTATGCAGGAGTTCGCTGACGTCTTTCCACAAGACGTGCCACCGGGATTACCACCCATTCGAGGGATTGAGCATCAAATTGACTTAATTCCCGGTGCATCGCTACCCAACCGTGCACCATACCGTACCAATCCAGAGGAGACGAAGGAGATTATGCGTCAAGTACAGGAGCTACTCGACAAAGGTTATATACGCGAATCTCTTAGTCCTTGTGCTGTTCCTATTATACTCGTGCCTAAAAAGGATGGTACGTCACGTATGTGTGTTGATTGTAGAGGCATTAATAATATTACTATTCGTTATCGTCATCCTATTCCTAGGCTAGATGATATGCTTGATGAATTGAGTGGCTCTACAATATTCTCCAAAGTTGATTTGCGTAGTGGATACCATCAAATTCGTATGAAATTGGGTGATGAATGGAAAACAGCATTTAAAACTAAGTTTGGTTTATATGAGTGGTTAGTCATGCCTTTTGGGTTAACTAATGCACCTAGTACTTTCATGAGATTAATGAACGAAGTTTTACGTGCTTTCATTGGACGATTTGTGGTAGTCTATTTTGATGATATACTGATTTATAGCAAATCTTTGGAAGAACATTTGGAACATTTACGTGCTGTTTTTATTGCTCTACGTGATGCACGTTTGTTTGGTAACCTTGGGAAGTGCACCTTTTGCACCGACCGAGTATCTTTTCTTGGCTATGTTGTTACTCCACAGGGAATTGAAGTTGATAAAGCCAAGATTGAAGCTATTGAGAGTTGGCCGCAGCCCAAAACGGTCACACAAGTGAGGAGTTTTCTTGGCCTCGCTGGATTCTATAGGCGTTTTGTGAGAGATTTCAGCACCATTGCTGCACCTCTCAATGAGCTTACAAAGAAAGATGTGCCTTTTATTTGGGGTACCGCACAGGAAGAAGCCTTCACGGTATTGAAAGATAAGTTGACACATGCTCCTTTACTCCAACTTCCTGATTTTAATAAGACTTTTGAGCTTGAATGTGATGCTAGTGGAATTGGATTAGGAGGTGTGTTATTACAAGATGGCAAACCCGTTGCATACTTTTCTGAAAAATTGAGTGGGCCTAGTCTGAATTATTCTACTTATGATAAAGAATTATATGCTCTTGTTCGGACTTTAGAAACATGGCAACATTATTTATGGCCCAAAGAATTTGTTATACATTCTGATCATGAATCTTTGAAACATATTAAAAGTCAAGCTAAACTGAATCGTAGACATGCTAAATGGGTTGAATTCATTGAGACTTTCCCTTATGTCATTAAACACAAGAAGGGAAAAGAAAATGTTATTGCTGATGCATTGTCTCGTCGCTATACTATGCTTTCACAACTTGACTTCAAAATATTTGGTTTGGAGACCATCAAAGATCAATATGTGCATGATGCTGATTTTAAAGATGTAATGCAGAATTGTAAAGAAGGAAGAATGTGGAACAAGTTTGTCGTTAACGATGGATTTGTGTTTCGTGCTAACAAGCTATGCATTCCAGCTAGCTCCGTTCGTCTTTTGTTGTTGCAGGAGGCGCATGGAGGAGGATTAATGGGACACTTTGGCGTGAAGAAGACAGAGGACGTACTTGCTACACATTTCTTTTGGCCAAAGATGAGACGGGATGTTGAGCGTTTTATTGCTCGCTGCACTACATGTCAAAAAGCTAAGTCACGACTCAATCCTCATGGTTTATATATGCCTTTGCCTGTACCTAGTGTTCCTTGGGAGGATATATCTATGGACTTTGTTTTAGGTTTACCTCGAACAAAGAAGGGGAGGGATAGCATATTTGTTGTCGTGGATAGATTCTCGAAAATGGCACACTTTATACCATGTCATAAAAGCGATGATGCTGTTAATGTTGCTGATTTGTTCTTTCGTGAAATTATTCGCTTGCATGGTGTGCCAAATACTATTGTGTCAGATCGTGATACTAAATTTCTTAGCCACTTTTGGAGATGTTTATGGGCTAAGTTGGGGACTAAACTGCTTTTTAGTACTACTTGTCACCCCCAAACTGATGGACAAACTGAAGTAGTCAATAGAACATTGTCTACTATGCTTAGGGCTGTTTTGAAGAATAATAAGAAAATGTGGGAGGAATGCTTGCCTCATATTGAATTTGCTTATAATCGTTCATTGCATTCTACTACTAAGATGTGCCCTTTTGAAGTTGTGTATGGTTTCCTACCTCGTGCACCTATTGATTTGTTGCCTTTTCCATCTTCGGAGAAGGTTAATTTTGATGCTAAAGAACGTGCTGAATTGATTTTAAAAATGCATGAGTTAACTAAGGAAAACATTGAGCGTATGAATGCTAAATATAAACTTGCTGGAGATAAGGGTAGAAAACATGTTGTGTTTGCACCTGGAGATCTTGTTTGGTTACATTTGCGTAAGGATAGATTTCCTGATTTGCGCAAATCAAAGCTAATGCCACGTGCTGCTGGTCCCTTTAAGGTGTTGGAGAAAGTAAATGATAATGCATATAAACTTGAGCTGCCTGCAGATTTTGGGGTTAGTCCCACTTTTAACATTGCAGATTTGAAGCCTTATTTGGGTGAGGAAGATGAGCTTTCGTCGAGGACGACTTCATTTCAAGAAGGGGAGGATGATGAGGACATCAATACCATTGTTACACCCACAGCCCCTACTGCTACATATACTGGACCAATTACTAGAGCTCGCGCACGCCAATTAAATTATCAGGTACTTTCGTTTCTTGGTAATGATTCTAATGTTCATGAGAATATGATGCTGCCTAAATTGGATACATTTGTTTTGCTTACAAATGAAGGGCCTAGCTTGGAGAAGGATGGACATTGGAGCAAGAGCAAGCATGGAGATGATGCCATGCGCAAGGGGAACCAGAACGGAGTTACAAGTGATGATTTCAGGACTTTGAAGCCACCATAAGAGTGCATGAAGCCTTGGACGAAATATACAAGATGCCACTTCATAAATTTCGTCCAGAGGCTATTATAGGTGCTGCGTCACCTTTTTATTGGGCCAGGCCCATGTAATTTCGAAATACATAAGTATAGGCTATTTTTAGAGTCCGTATGTGTGGGGAAACAAGAGATAGGGTTGATTTCGGACCCCTCCACCAAGGGCCACGAAATTCCCCTCTCTTCCTCCATATATACAGCCCTTAGGGCACCGTTTAGACTTTGGGTTTTGTTTAGATTAAAAGTTCGCCATAGCTGCAACTTCGCGTACTTCGTTTGTGTTCAACGACCAGACAAAGGCGTCACAGAACCCCACCTTGATCAATAAAGCTTTCATCTTATATTCGCAATATCCAGATTGCAATCTTAGTTTCTTGCTTGTTCTTCGTTTGCTCGCAGGAAACAGACCCTCGTGGTCAGGTTGATCGTGCTCCGGCGTGGTCAATAACCTCTCGGAGTTGGTTTAGCGATTGCTAAGGCGCGACGTCCTCGCACGTTCGTAGTCGGATCGTCAAAGTCGACTTCCACCAAAGCGATTTCCATCATCTCATCGAAAGACGGGACACCTTTGCCTCTATCACGGAGTGTGGAGGTGCTATAATAAGCAAAGTCACAGATGCCCCATGGCCAAAGGGTTCTTTTGCGGAAACATCTGATTTATTGTAGCAAGAGTGGTTTTATATCACCGCTCCCCGAGGTACAAAGCGGGTGGCTGCTCCAGCGTTCCGCCCGGGCCCTCCACCGCAACTGGCGTCATGGGTCAACAAGGGGCTGGACTGGGGGCTGATTAACGACGTGCTGACATTGCAAGGCCGCATCCGAGACCTTCTTAAGAGGGATGTTAGTCTTGTCAAGATAATGCAAGTGATGCTGGTTCGTTGAGTCCTGCCCTGCCAACGTCGTCCTCTCCGTATGTGGGAGTTCAACCCGAAAGGACCGCGAACCGTTCAACAATTCTTCGGCATGACGCTCAAAGAGATGTATGAATCATTCTTCAGATCACGAATAAAGTGTCCGGACACCACCGAGGACGCGGGTCTCAATTGCAACCGTCCGGATACCCAGGTAAATACTTTTGTTTACCGAACACACCATCCTTTATGTTTATTATAACATCATTCTAAAAAATTGCTCTCTGCCAGGACTGGCTGAGGAAGGCGGAGAGGATTAGGTGTCCGACCCCTCTTCCCGAAGGCTCGCCGAATCCTTTGTTGACCATGATGCTTGAGCGTGCACCGTATGAGGTGCCATCAGGACAAGACGAGGGGAGGAATAGAGAAGCCACTGGTGGACCTCACATTCTACACATCCAAATTGGAGGAGTAAGTGCCTCCGTGAAGGAGGATAATCGGGGAGGGGAATCTAAAATCCCCTCTCCTCAAGGTAAGAAAAGGGCCGCCTCCGAAGATTTGGAAATGGAGGCTTCTAAACGAGGGAAGAAAACCTCGCAAGGGGGCCGGCCCTCCACCGAGCCGTAAATAAAAGAGTACTTCAGTAAATATACCCCGTTTGGTCTCTCAGGATAATGAACGAAACATATTAGTTGCAGTCTGGCTCGTAGCCCTTCTCCATAGAGTTCATCCTCAGGGGATCTTCCTCTGGAGATGATGGAGAGCGAGACACCTCCCCCTGCCTCCCCGTCACATGGGGCGGACGACCCTGAGGTGTCTTCACGGAGGATTTCTCCTAATCCACCAAGGCCAGAAGTTGACACTTCGGCTGCCCAGAGTCTAGAATATCCGGCTCCCAAGGAGAGCTTCAGGAGGAGTCTGGGATTGTCCGACACACAGCCGGACACACTAATGGGCCTTCTGGAGCGAGCGGCCATCTCAGAGACACATCGTGCCTTAATGGGTACGGTGGTTGAGAGGATTTCATCCACGAAAAGCGGTTTGAATGAAGCTTTTACGAGTCTGCTGAGAGGCTTTGAGGTATGCAAAAAATGTATTTTTGATGGTACTGCACATGCTAAGCGTGCTCTGCATAGATAGTAGCCCCTGAGACTCTGGTTTCCATCAACGTGGTGAACAGAGGATCATAATCTCTGGTTATAAGCGTGCTGCTTTATGTGCAGGTGGCTGAGGGTCTGGCGGCCGACCGATCTGCTAATTTTGCCGAACTAAAGCGGCAGCTGGACGTGGCCGATGCCGACATCACGCTAGTTAACAAGCGGCTTGACGAGGCCCAGGGTATGTATATTCGGCTTGTCAGCAAATGTTTCAGAGGAGCATGATGCTAGTATCTATAATATGCTGTGGCTGCAGATGGAGCTGCTACCGTGGAGACCCATCGGGCGGAGCTTGCCCGAGCCAAGGAGCAAGCCCGAATAAGTGATGCGGCCGCTCTGAAGGCGGTCTAAGAGTTAAGAGCCGAACAGGCTGCTCATCGCTGGAGCGAGAAAAAGATAGCCCAAATGGCTACTGAGTTGGAAGATGCCGCCAACCTCCGTGAGCTCCTTGAAAAGGAAAATCAAGAAAAAGCGGCTGACCTGAAGAAGGCCCTGGAGGCAGCCAAGGAAACCCGCTCTGAAATGAGGGGGCTGCGAGAGGAGCTTCGTGAAGCCGGAGATATCGTGGCTGGGAAGCCCTATTTGTTGCGGATGAAATTCAGAGATCCGAAGTATGCCCCTCTGGATCAATTGTGAAGTGCGGCAGACGCGTATGCAGACCTGGCAAAGAGTGCTGCTGATGCGACCGAGTTTTTCAAAGATCGGAAAGATCATAAGGCTGAGAGGTTATTCTGGTCGCAGTTTAGTGCCCCGACGCGTCCGCTGCCTTTGAATGAAAAGATGGCCGCATGAGCCGAACTCCATAGTTTGTCCGGGCTTGCTATGAGGTCTGTCGTGGATCATCTTTGGCCACAAGGACCAAGGCCGGACAGCTATTTTGGATTGATGTAACAATTCCTTGGTGTTGTGTCGCATATCGATGCTGTGGAGAGGTCGGCGTGCATAGAGGGTGCGTGGATGGCTCTTGCCCATGTTAAAACATACTGGGCTGGGATGGAAACCACCGCTATTGCAACCCGAAGTGCGGCGAGAGGCGAGGACCCGGCCGAGCACTATTTCAAAGCAGTCTTAGAAGGCGCCCGTTTAATAGAGACTCAGTGCTGGAAGAGTGCCATGTTCGAATGACATGTATCGCGATTATAAAGACAATGCTATTTTGATTATAAAGGTTGTGTTTATACTTTTGCCCGAAAGTATTATAATGCCTCCTGTGCGGCCGTTTATGTATGTATATAACCCGAAAGTTTGCAGTCGTCGGCTTCAGCCCCCACGCATATAAAGCGGGGGTGTTCGAGAAAACGCGTAGTCACACTTTATCCAACGTCTTGGTCCGTTAAGGAGGACATAGCGCGGCGAACCAGGCAATTGGACTATATAGCTTTAACACTCTCACTTAGCCATAAGAGTTTGACAGTGGGGCTACTATATAGCCCCTGGTACTTTCGCGTTCATCCGGAGATGGTGCGCGTATGTACGTGACCGGGAAACCGGTCCTTCGTTAATGCGGAGGAATCGCGAAGATTCCGCTGGGTCATCGAGTAGTTGACCAGTCTCGCGATGTATCATGACAGTCAGTTTTCGGCTTTCTCTACTGAGGTGCTCATCCAGATGAACCGGGGCACAATCGCAGTTCTCCCGGTGCCGCCTTAGCCGATAGAGCGGAACGTAAGGTAGCAAAACACGGGAGCCAGGCAAACCCAACATTTGATCAAAGACATGATTCGGAGCTGATGCATATAAGGCCAAACTCACGACGCCGAACACTCCCTAAGGTATTCGGACTTTATAATGTGTACTGGGCTGAATAACGCCCTTGACAATAAGCCCTGAGTTTCCAGGTATGAGCAATAGTCTGGTGTGACAAAAAATGCCGAAAACGCCAGTATCCCTCCCTATTTTATAACGTTTCCGGAGGGGAAGAAGCAACAAGAGACATTAAAAAGGTTTATGCAGGGTCTTAATCTAAAAAGAAACCTTTGAGCGGGGCCCTGCTGCATTTCTGCGCCTTTATCTCCATTGTGTCGTATTCTGGAAGGGTGTAGCACAATGATCATCTGTAGAAAAGAAAAAACCTAGGTGAAAGATTTCGTGCGAGGTGTTCGTTAATCTGAGTGAACCATGAAAATGCAATATGTTATTGTATTGATAGGGTCCAGCCAAACTATGGGCTCTTTTTGCGGGCAGCCCCTAGCGTCTTTTATGGGGAAACCCCAACTAGGCTGTTACATTGGGTGGAGCGCCGGACTCGTCTAACCGTGTCCGTGGTCTTGACGACCGACCATTTATCTTGGTTGGAGGGACCGCTTGATGAGTACATGACTACCTTGGATAAGACCAAAAATATTGCATACATGCATATTTGTCAGGTGATTTCTAGTGCAAACTATTCAATAATATATTTATGTTATCCAGAACAAAAATACTTCACATACTTTTGTGTTTTGTCTAATTGCAGGTGTATGGGACATTTGTACAATCCCCATATGAAGACAAGGGAAAAGGAGAAGTTTAGGTGCTGTTCAAAAAGTCTTCTCACGTCACTTTTGGGCCAAGAGAAGATAGAGTCCAAGTCTCTCACGTTCTGGATTCAGATTCGGACTGCACAGACATACCTGACTCAAAACGCCAACAACTTTTTCATACGGACTCCGAATTGGGTGATTCTTTTTTTTTTGGAAAGTAGATTTCATGCTCTTTCCAGCACAATTGGAATCACCTTAAAAGCCGTCCGGAGCGTTGAGTTATGGACGAAACAATCTGACGCTGCACCAGAATCCGAGTCAAACTACAAGTCCAAAGGTGCTACGTCCCCTCCACTTGGGCCCATTGGCCTTGTACGACCTAGGGTTAGTTTTAGGCTGCCTTGGGACGTTCTCCCACCTCCTTGGCCGCCACCCCTTGCTCCTATATAAGTAGATCCATCTAGTAGCTTTTCCCTTGGGATTTGTTTAGTTAAAAGTTAGCCATTGCAACTTCGTGTACTTCGTTTGTGTCCAACGACCAGACCAAGACCGCTTACGGATCCCCACCTTTATCAGTACTTCATATATATTCGCAATATTCAGATTGCTTTATCATATTCTTGCTTGTTCTTCGATTGCTTGCAGGAATAGACCTTCGTGGTCAGGTTGATCGTGCTCCGGCGTGGTCAATAACCTCTCAGAGTTGGTTTAGCGATTGCTAAGGCGCAACGTCGTGCACGTTTGTAGTCGGATCGTCAAAGTCGTCTCCACCAAATCGATAGTTATCATCTCATCTGATGAGGACATGACTACCTTGGATATGACCAAAAATATTGCATATATGCATATTTGTCAGGTGATTTCTAGTGCAAACTATTCAATAATCTATTTATGTTATCCAGAACAAAAATACTTCACACACTTTTGTGTTTTGTCTAATTGCAGGTGTATAGGACATTTGTACAATCCACATATGAAGATAAGGAAGAAAGAGATGTTTATTTGCTGTCCAAAAAGTTCTCTCACGTCACTTTTGGCCTAAGAGAAGATAGAGTCCAAGTCTCTCACGTTCTGGATTCAGATTCGGACTGCACAGACGTACCTGACTCAAAACGCACACAAGTTTTTCATACGGACTCCGAATTGGGTGATTCTTTTTTTGTTGGAAACTAGATTTCGTGCACTTTCCAACCCAATTGGAATCACCTTCAAATTCGTCCGGAGCGTTGAGTTGTGGACGAAACAATCTGATGCTGCAACAGAATCCGAGTCAAACTACAAGTCCAAAGGTGTTACATCACCTCCACTTGGGCCCATTGGCCTTGTACGACCTAGATTTAGTTTTAGGCTGCCTTGGGACGTCCTCCCACCTCCTTGGCCGCCACCCCTTGCTCCTATATAAGTAGATCCATCTAGTAGCTTTTCCTTGGGATTTGTTTAGTTAAAAGTTAGCCATTGCAACTTCGTGTGCTTCGTTTGTGTCCAACGACCAGACCAAGACCACTTTTCGGATCCCCACCATTATCAATACTTCATACATATTCGCGATATTCAGATTGCTTTTATCATATTCTTGCTTGTTCTTCGATTGCTTGCAGGAATAGACCTTCGTGGTCAGGTTGATCGTGCTCCGGCGTGGTCAATAACCTCTCGGAGTTGGTTTAGCGATTGCTAAGGCACAACGTCGTTGCACGTTTGTAGTCGGATCGTCAAAGTCGTCTCCACCAAATCGATAGTTATCATCTCATCGAAAGATCAGGACACCCCGCCTCTAATACCACTTGATAGAGGCGGGGTGTCCTGATCTTTCGATGAGATGATAACTATCGATTTGGTGGAGACGACTTTGACGATCCGACTACAAATGTGCACGACGTTGCGCCTTAGCAATCGCTAAACCAACTCTGAGAGGATCCCCACCTTTATCAAGTGGTATCAGTTTTCAGGTTGCTCGGTGAGAATTTCCAGTTTTCCTAGATTAGATTTATTTTCTTACCTATTGTCCAAGAAAAAGCCACAAAAAAGAGTTAGATCTATTCATCCTTGGTCCAAGCCAGTCTGAGCCTTTGCAATATTCTTTTCATTGCTTGCATAGTTGAATTATCGGTTGCATCGTCGTGTCGAGTTGCTGGTCTTAGTGTCTAGTTCGTTTAGAGTTTCGAGTTCTGTTCACATTAGTCACGCCACCGCTGCATCATTATCTCTTCCGCTGTCCACCACCCATCCATCAATTTCCACCACGTGCTACCCACCATTCATTGTCATAATAATAGTTGAGATCGTTCACATCTTCGCTTGATCCAATCTGCGTCTTATCTAGTTTGTTTTGGAAAGAGGGGGAAAAAAGAGAGAGAAAAAAACAAAAAAAAAGAGAAAAAAAAGTCAGAGAAAAAAAAGGAGAAAAAAAATCAAAAAAATCGCACAAACTTTTTCAGAGGAAAGTTGGAGACAAAGTTGTTGTATATCCTGCTTGGCAGTTGTTTTTCATCATTATCTTCACTGCCGTTGTGATCTTCACTTATATCTTGCTGTCAAGAGCTACTTAGTATCCTTCATTGATGCTAGTTGTGCTATGCCGTGACCTCATTAGTGTTCTAGGCTCGCGTCTCTAGTCCGGTCTAGCCTAGGACCAGCACAGTACCGTCGTTGAGCGTTTATTCAACATTGCATCTTTGAATTGATTATTGCTAATCTTTTGCTACCATATATAGCCAACCCAGCTCCACATATTTCTACACCGTGTATACGTACGCTCCCCTGGCAATCGCTTTACTCAATATTCGGAGTTAATTGACACCGCTGGTTGCCGATCACCGCCTGCTGCATGGTAAGAACTTGTAAGACATTGATATTTGCTTTACTGTGAGCGTTTTACCACCACATCCTAGTAGTTATAGGAACATTATTTTTGGGTTTTGTTTCTTGTTCTACTAATCATGACAGGATCCAGAGTCAATTCATGGGCTTTGTCGATCGCGGGAGACGTGCCACCACCTTTGCAAATACCACAACCGTCACGAGAGGTGCACAAACATCCAAATGCACATGATCAGGTTAATGTATTTATACCACCATTTAATGGCCGTTTTAAACCTGCTTTATATATTGAATGGGAGTTCGACATAAAAATATATTTGCTTCCCATAATTTCGATGAACATAAAAAGGTTAAGGTTGCGGTTGGTTCTTTCACTGGTTATGCTTTGGTTTGGTGGAGTGAATATTGTCGGTTACACCCTGATTATATACCTACTACTTGGGATGATTTGAAACTTGCCATGCGACATACTTTCGTCCCTGCTTATTATACGCGTGACATGATTAAGAAGTTGCAACACTTAAAACAAGGTAGTGAAACAGTAACAAAATATTATGATGATTTACAAACTACCTTGTTGCATTCCTCTTTAGAAGAAAGTGAAGATGATTTTATGGATAGATTTTGGGGAGGATTAAACCGTGATATTCAAGAGATACTAATTCATGAAGAGTGTTATCCTATGGACCATTTGTTTCATCTTGCTTGCAAAGCTGAACAGGAAATAAAACAACGTGTTGGCCACGAGGAGAACAAGCGCACGGTGCACATTCCAAGAGTTGATATGATTGTTCCTTCAACTACTAGGCATACTATGACAACCACATCCGTTGTTGTCAGGACTACATCACCTCCACCATGTGACACATCACCCCCGAGAGTGGCTACATCATCTGAGTTGATCATAAGAGGTAATGACAAAGGTACTGATCTTCCATCTCTACATGAGAATGATGAATGCCTTGTCAATTTGAATGCACCATCTGATGAGCTACCCACTACTTTGATCACACCACCTATTTTAGAGGACTACGTTGATAATTTGACTTTGCCATGTGATCAAACAACTGAAATACCAACAATTTTGAGTGCACCCATTGAATTAACTATTGATGCAAAAGAACCAATGTTTAATCATTTTGATATGACCTCTAATCTTGGTGATGATTCTGTGTTGAATGACTTGTTGCATGTTTGCTTATTTAAGCATGTTGTAGCATGTAAATTTGATGCAAGTAAGGTTTATTCACCAATGTTGGGATGGTTTAATGATGAACATTGTCAATCTTTTGAAATGAATAAGAGCTTCACTTATATGTGCAAACTGAGTTGCAATATTTTCATGCCTTCTACTTCTTGTGCTAATTTTTTGGCTTTAGATTTTATGAACTATGCAAGTTACTCATCTATTCATGTGTCATATATGCAAAAATCAAGGGAAGTAAAAATGGATGACATATACATATACAACATGTACACCTTGTCTCTTTTGTTAGCCACATTTCAGATTAAGCAACGCCGAGGACGGCTTTATTTTCAAGAAGGGGAGGATGATGAGGACATGACTACCTTGGATATGACCAAAAATATTGCATATATGCATATTTGTCAGGTGATTTCTAGTGCAAACTATTCAATAATCTATTTATGTTATCCAGAACAAAAATACTTCACACACTTTTGTGTTTTGTCTAATTGCAGGTGTATAGGACATTTGTACAATCCACATATGAAGATAAGGAAGAAAGAGATGTTTATTTGCTGTCCAAAAAGTTCTCTCACGTCACTTTTGGCCTAAGAGAAGATAGAGTCCAAGTCTCTCACGTTCTGGATTCAGATTCGGACTGCACAGACGTACCTGACTCAAAACGCACACAAGTTTTTCATACGGACTCCGAATTGGGTGATTCTTTTTTTGTTGGAAACTAGATTTCGTGCACTTTCCAACCCAATTGGAATCACCTTCAAATTCGTCCGGAGCGTTGAGTTGTGGACGAAACAATCTGATGCTGCAACAGAATCCGAGTCAAACTACAAGTCCAAAGGTGTTACATCACCTCCACTTGGGCCCATTGGCCTTGTACGACCTAGATTTAGTTTTAGGCTGCCTTGGGACGTCCTCCCACCTCCTTGGCCGCCACCCCTTGCTCCTATATAAGTAGATCCATCTAGTAGCTTTTCCTTGGGATTTGTTTAGTTAAAAGTTAGCCATTGCAACTTCGTGTGCTTCGTTTGTGTCCAACGACCAGACCAAGACCACTTTTCGGATCCCCACCATTATCAATACTTCATACATATTCGTGATATTCAGATTGCTTTTATCATATTCTTGCTTGTTCTTCGATTGCTTGCAGGAATAGACCTTCGTGGTCAGGTTGATCGTGCTCCGGCGTGGTCAATAACCTCTCGGAGTTGGTTTAGCGATTGCTAAGGCACAACGTCGTTGCACGTTTGTAGTCGGATCGTCAAAGTCGTCTCCACCAAATCGATAGTTATCATCTCATCGAAAGATCAGGACACCCCGCCTCTATCATCATTGAAAGATCGGGACACCCTCGCCTCTATCACCGCTTAGTGTTCGGCTGCTAGAGCCTCCACGTATTCTTCCGCGCGTAAGGAACACTCTATATTTCCGCTAACTGTGATGACGCCGCATGGACCGGGCATCTTAAGTTTGAGGTAGGCATAATGCGGTACTGCATTAAAACAAGCAAAGGCCGTTCTTCCGAGTAGTCCATGATAGCCACTTCGGAATGGAGCGATGTCGAAGGTTAATTCCTCGCTTCTGAAGTCGTCGGGAGAACCAAATACAACCTCTAGTACTAGAGAGCCCGTACAGTGGGCCTCGATGCCTGGTATTACTCCTTTAAAGGTAGTGTTGCTTAGGCTGATTCTCGAGGGGTCTATCCCCATTTTGCGGGCAGTCTCGGAGTGCGCGCTTGCACGTTCTCTTTGGAATGTGGGTTATGTAAATCATATTCACTGTTTTGACTACTGGTGGGAATTTTTCTGTCCTCCAGTGTTCAGCTGACGAGGCTCATCATCGTCTTCACTTGGCGTCTCCCTCCCCTTTTGTTCGGCATTCAGCTTGCCGGCCTGTTTGAAAACCCAACACTCTCTGTGGGTGTGGTTTGCAGGTTTTTCGGGGGTGTCGTGAATCTGACATAATTTGTCTAGAATCTTGTTTAGGCTGGACGGTCCATCTCTGCTGCCTTTAAATGGCTTCTTCCGTTGACCGGGTCGAGAGCCCCTGAATCCGGCATTGACCGTCGTGTTCTTTGGGCTGTCATTATTGTTTCGACGCTTGTTTTTGTTGCGTCGCGACTTCCCATTGCCATCCCTGACTTCGGATGTGCTTGGGTCGCTGGTGCCGCTACAGGCCAGCCAGCTGTCCTCGCCCGTGCAAAACCGGGTCATAAGGCTTGTTAAGGCTGCCATTGTCCTCAGCTTTTCTTGGCAGAGGTGTCTAGCAAGCCATTCGTCCCGGATACTGTGCTTGAAGGCCGCTAAGGCTTCGGCGTCCGGGCAATCGACTATTTGATTCTTCTTAGTAAGAAATCTGTTCCAGAGCTTTCGGGCTGACTCTCCGGGATGTTGAATTATGTGACTTAGGTCGTCTGCGTCCGGAGGTCGGATATAGGTCCCTTGAAAATTGGCCCCGAAAGCATCCTGAAGTTCTTCCCAACTTCCGGTTGAGTTTTCGGGAAGGCTTTTCAAACAGTGCCGAGCTGGTCCCTTTAATTTGAGGGGTAGGTATTTAATGGCATGGAGATCATCTCCTCGAGCCATGTGTATATGAAGGATAAAGTCCACGATCCAGACCCCAGGGTCTGTAGTTCCGTCGTATGCCTCTATATTCACGGGTTTAAATCCTTCCGGAAATTCATGATCCAGCACCTCATCGGTGAAGCATAGGGGGTGTGCGGCACCCCTGTATTTGGTCGTGTCATGGCATGCTGTCGACGGTTGTTGTGTTCGGTTCTAATTCCTAGCTGGTGTTCGATCAATGTGATCGTTTCGGTAGCTCTGATCCTGTGCCGGAGCGCGCTTCCTAGATCCGTAGAGGGATCTGGCCATACCGGACTTTTTGTCCAGGAGCTCACGTAAATCATGTGCTGACTTGTGTGCGGCATCATTAGCCGTCTTGTCACGTCCACGGGGAGGTCGGTCCGGCTGATCTGTCGTTTTCGGCTGAATGGGCTCTATGGCCTCGTCGTCGAATCCGGGCAGCAACTTGCGCTTTGGATAGCTCTTTGTGTGACGATCGTCGCCGTATTTTCCTTCTGCGACGAGCACTTTGTTCCACCTGCGGTTGAGCATATCCTATGTGGCCTTAAGCCTTTGCTTCTGCTTCTTTAGGATCCTCGCGGTGGCGATAAGCCTTCTGTGGAGGTTCTCTTGTTCCAAGAGTTTTTATGGGATGATGAGTGCATCATCGTCCGGGCTGTTCTCTTCTCCGGAGACAGGTTGGTGAATTTTACCCTCGGGATCGGCGTCATCTAACATCGGCTCCGGCCTATGCTCATCGTCCCCTGGCTCATCCTGCTCCATCACTAGGTCCAGGGGTCGTCGTTTCCTTTGGAGTCAACCGGGGTATTATTATTTCTTGCGTTGTTGTCGCTGTTTTTACTGTGGTGGGATTTAGAGCGGCGTCTACGGCACCGCTTTGGTGGCTTATTGATGAGGACATCAATACCATTGTTACACCCACAGCCCCTACTGCTACATATACTGGACCAATTACTAGAGCTCGCGCACGCCAATTAAATTATCAGGTACTTTCGTTTCTTGGTAATGATTCTAATGTTCATGAGAATATGATGCTGCCTAAATTGGATACATTTGTTTTGCTTACAAATGAAGGGCCTAGCTTGGAGAAGGATGAACATTGGAGCAAGAACAAGCATGGAGATCATGCCATGCGCAAGGGGAACAAGAACGGAGTTACAAGTGATGATTTCAGGACTTTGAAGCCACCATAATGGGTGCATGAAGCCTTGGACGAAATATACAAGATGCCACTTCATAAATTTCGTCCAGAGGCTATTATAGGTGCTGCGTCACCTTATTATTGGGCCAGGCCCATGTAATTTCGAAATACATAAGTATAGGCTATTTTTAGAGTCCGTATGTGTGGGGAAACAAGAGATAGGGTTGATTTCGGACCCCTCCACCAAGGGCCACGAAATTCCCCCCCTCTTCCTCCATATATACAGCCCTTAGGGCGCCGTTTAGACTTTGGGTTTTGTTTAGATTAAAAGTTCGCCATAGCTGCAACTTCGCGTACTTCGTTTGTGTTCAACGACCAGACAAAGGCGTCACAGAACCCCACCTTGATCAATAAAGCTTTCATCTTATATTCGCAATATCCAGATTGCAATCTTAGTTTCTTGCTTGTTCTTCGTTTGCTCGCAGGAAACAGACCCTCGTGGTCAGGTTGATCGTGCTCCGGCGTGGTCAATAACCTCTCGGAGTTGGTTTAGCGATTGCTAAGGCGCGACGTCCTCGCACGTTCGTAGTCGGATCGTCAAAGTCGACTTCCACCAAAGCGAAATCCACCATCTCATCGAAAGACGGGACACCTTTGCCTCTATCACTTATCGAGGGGATTATCCTTCGTTGTGTCGTCACCATCGCCTTCTTTTGGTGTGTCCACCATACATATATATCATATGATGAGGTGTCTGTCAAGAGCCCTATAGGCGGTGGTTCCTATTCTTCTCCTGCATCATCGTCCATACCATCGATGTCTTCGGAGTTGAAGTCAAGCATGTCGGTTAAGTCATCGACAGTGGCTATTAAGTAGGTGGGTGGGGAACGAATTTCTTCGTCGTCCGCTTCCCACTCGAGCCAGACATAGTTCGGCCAAGAATCTCTCAACAAGGAAAGAGATCTTAATGAGTTTAGTACATCTCCTAAGGGAGAGTGCTGAAAAATATCCGCGGCGGTGTACTCCATGACGGGTGCCCAATCCAATTCGATAGTCGCGGACGCACGCAGTTCGGACCCTGTAGCCGGAGACGAGTCCGAGGGTCCGATAACACCACCCTCACAGGAGGTGGGATCGGTGTTCGGCTCCGACGCCGATGAGTGTGCGGCCTCCGTGACGGGGTCCATCCACCCGCCCTCGGAAGGCACGATCTGCTCCAGATTGATTCCCGGCACCATCGCAGTCCCGATCTCCCGAATACTGTCCGACGAAAGATCAAAGTCATACCCGTCGTGACTGTTCGACGCACCCGGCATGGTCTCGAATCCGTCAAAGATCAAGTCTCCGCAGATGTCGGCAGTATTGTTTAAGTTTCCAAACCTGACCTGATGGCCAAGGCGTAGCTATCGATCTGCTCCAGATGGCCAAGCGAATTGGCCCATAGTACGAAGCCGCCGAATACAAAGATCTGTCCGGGAAGAAAAACCTCCCCCTGGACTGCGTCGTTGAAGATGATCGAAGGAGCCATCAAGCCTTATCACGACGACACAATGGAACTCTCAATGAAAGTACCAATGTCGTTGTCAAAACCGGCAGATCTCGGGTAGGGGGTCCCGAACTGTGCGTCTAAGGCTAATGGTGACAGGAGGCAGGGGACACGATGTTTTACCCAGGTTCGGGCCCTCTCAATGGAGGTAATACCCTACTTCCTGCTTGATTAATCTTGATGATATGAGTATTACAAGAGTTGATCTACCACGAGATCTAGAGGCTAAACCCTAGAAGCTAGCCAATGATGATGATTGTTGTTGTCCTACGGACTAAACCCTCCGGTTTATATAGACACCGGAGGGGGCTAGGGTTACACAGAGTTGGTTACAGAGAAGGAAATCTACATATCCGAATATCCAAGCTTGCCTTCCACGCAAAGGAGAGTCCCATCCGGACACGGGACGAAGTCTTCGATCTTGTATCTTCATAGTCCAACAGTCCGGCCAAAGTATATAGTCTAGCTGTCCGAAGACCCCTTAATCCAGGACTCCCTCAATGGGCACAGGTTAAATTGTGCCCAGTCAAAAATTGCTGGAGAAGAAGTGATCATTCCCCGTCATGAAGAAACTACTGATCCTCAAGAAAATGACACTGAGGAAAATGCTCAACAACAACAAGTTCTTCATCCAGCTCATCCACGAGTGGCACATGAAGTGCAAATTGAGAACATCGTCGACAACATCAATGCAGCTGGTCCCCTCACACGCTCAAGAGCTTCACATTTAGCTAACTTTGGTGGGCATTTTGCATTTATCTCTATCACTGAGCCCTCAAAAGTTGATGAAGCATTTCTGGAGCCTGAATGGATTCAAGCTATCCAAGAAGAATTGCAACAAATCAAGATCAACAATGTGTGGGAGCTTGTCAATCGTCCTGATCCATGGAAGCACAACATCATTGGCACAAAGTGGATATACAACAAACAAGCAAGATGAAAATGGCCAAGTGGTGAGGAATAAGGCCCATCTTATAGCACAAGGCTACACACAGGTTGAGGGTATTGATTTTGGTGAAACTTTTGCACCTGTTAATAGGCTTCAAGCTATTCGTATATTGCTTGCATACGCTAACCATCACAATATTCTCTTATATCAAATGGATGTGAAAAGTGCATTCCTCAATGGTAAGCTTGAAGAAGTATATGTAGCTCAACCACCAGGTTTTGAGGATCCGAAGCATCCTGACAAAGTATTTAGACTGAGAAAGGCCCTCTATGGTCTCAAGCAAGCCCCACAGGCTTGGTATGACACTCTGAAGGGATTCCTCACGAAAAAGGGATTCAAACCCGCTTCACTTGACCCTAGTCTTTTCATGAAGTCTTATGATGGTGAGCAGTTCATATGCCAAGTATATGTTTGATGATATCATATTTGGTTGTGCTAACAAGCGATTCAGTGAAGAATTCACATATATGATGTGTGAAGAATGTTAGAAGTCTATGATGGGAGAATTGAAATTCTTCCTTCGTCATGAAATTCGTCAACAACCTAATGGCATCTTAATTTGTCAAGAGAAATACCTCAAAGATTTCCTGAAGAAATTCGGCATGCAAGACTGTAAAGGCCTCAAAATACCAATGCCTACAAATGGTCAAATCTTCACTAACAAAAATGGTAAAGATTTTGATGAGAAGGTATATCACTCCATCATTGGTTCATTGCTTTACCAATGTGCATCTAGGCCAGATATTATGCTTAGCGTTTCCATGTGTGCCCAATTTCAAGCGGCACCGAAGGAATCGCACCACCTGGCTATGAAACGATATTTTTTAATATTTAGCTCACACACCAATGCTTGGATTATGGGATCACCAGGGCTCATATTTTGTTCTAGTAGGATTTTCTAATTCTAAATAAGTTGGAAATCGTGTGGACCAGAAGTCTACATCAGGCACATGCCATTTCCTCGGACGATCTCTTGTCTGTTGGTCCTCAAAGAAGCAGAATAATGTCATGATGCGTCTCCAACGTATATATAATTTTTTATTGTTCCATGCTATTGGATTACCTGTTTTGGATGTTTATGGGCTTTACTTACACTTATATATCATTTTTGGGACTAACCTACTAACCGGAGGCCCGGCCCGCATTGCTGGTTTTTTGCCTATTTCCGTGTTTCGTAGAAAAGGAATATCAAACTTCCAAACGGAATGAAACCTTTGGGAGGCCAGGAGACTTGGAGTGGATGTCAAGAAGCAGCCGAGGCGGCCACGAAGCAGGAGGGCGCGTCCCCCACCCTCGTGGCCCCCTGTTGGCTCCCCTGACCGACCTCCTTCGCCTATATATATCTACGTACCCCGAAAACATCCAGGAGCACCACGAAAAACTATTTCCAGCGCCATAACCTTCTGTATCCGCAAGATCCCATCTTGGAGCCTTCGCCGGCGGTCATAAACACATAGCCTCTCCGATGAGTTGTGAGTAGTTTACCACAGACCTTCGGGTCCATAGTTATTAGCTAGATGGCTTCTTCTCTCTCTTTGAATCTCAATACAAAGTTCTCCTCGATCTTCTTGGAGATCTATTCGATGTAACTCTTTTTACGGTGTGTTTTTCGAGATCTGATGAATTGTGGGTTTATGATCAAGTTTATCTATGAGAAATATTTGAACCTCCTCTGAATTCTTTTATGTATGATTGGCTATCTTTGCAAGTCTCTTCGAATTATCACTTTGGTTTGGCCTACTAGATTGATCTTTCTTGTAGTGGGAGAAGTGCTTAGCTTTGGGTTCAGTCTTGCAGTGTCCTTTCCCAGTGACAGCAGGGGTAGCAAGGCACGTATTGTATTGTTGCCATCGAGGATAAAAAGATGGGGTTTATATCATATTGCTTGAGTTTATCCCTCTACATCATGTCATCTTGCTTAATGTGTTACTCTGTTCTTATGAACTTAATACTCTAGATGTAGGTAGGAGTCGGTCGATGTGTGGAGTAATAGTAGTAGATGCAGAATCATTTAGGTCTACTTGTCGCGGACGTGTTGCCTATATACATGATCATGCCTAGATATTCTCATAACTATGCCTTTTCTATCAATTGCTCGACAGTAATTTCTTCACCCACCCTGATACTTATGCTATCTTGAGAGAAGCCACTAGTGAAACCAATGGCCCCTGGGTCTATCTTTTATCATATAAGTTTTCGACCTACTTTTATTTGCATCTTTACTTTCCAATCTATATCATAAAAATACCAAAAATATTTATCTTATCTTATTATCTCTATCAGATCTCACTTTTGCAAGTTACCATGAAGGGATTGACAACCCCTTTATCGCGTTGGTTGCGAGGTTCTTGTTTGTTTGTGCAGGTACGAGGGACTTCTGTGCAGCATCCTATTGGATTGATACCTTGGTTCTCAAAAACTAAGGGAAATACTTATGCTACTTTGGTGCATCACCCTTTCCTCTTAAAGGGAAAACCAACACAGTGCTCAAGAGGTAGCACGTCGCTCTTTCCATAGCTGAAGCTGAATACATTGCCGCTGGTGCTTGTTGCTCATAGTTTCTATGGATGAAGCAAACCCTCAAGGACTATGGTGTCAATGTGAAGAAAGTCCCTCTCTACTACAACAATGAGAGTGCAATCAAGATCGCCCACAACCCAGTCCAACACTCCAAGACGAAGCACATTCAGATTCGTCACCACTTTCTTCATGATCATGTGCAGAAGGGAGACATTGTATTTGCCCACGTGAAGACTAAAGACTAACTTGCCGATATCTTCACTAAGCCCTTGGATGAGAAGAGGTTCTACAAGTTGTGGTGTGAGCTAAACATCTTAGAATCATCAAATGTTCTCTGAAGTGGACACACATCCTAACGCATAAGCATTTTTGATGACTTTGATGCACAACACACGAAGTAACGTATTTCTTCAATCAATGAAGACTTACCCTCTAGGTGTGAAGAAATTAATGAAGAAGTTGACTATTAGAACCCTACGACAATTGTATGCAGTGTTTGTAGTCATCACAGTTATTATACGATGGGTAACGCCACCACCTCTTTATAGCATTCTTCAAATTTGAATTTTTCATCATTTGCAATTTCGTCGAACTTTTCAAAATCGTCATTTGAGGTTATTGTTCATTGCTTGAGCTGACTATATATATTTGAGTTTTTCATGTCCTCAATAACATACACATATTGCTACTTCTTTAGTTTGATTTCTTCATCTATGTGGATGTGATCGGAATCTCTCCCCTCTATGCTAAGATCAACCCACTCTGTTCACAAATTCTTCATCTGCGTTCTACTTGACACTTTCAAAGTCCTCACTGCGTCCTTCACAGCTAAAGAAATTGCGAACACATTTTAAAATTCCAAAGTTTTTTGGCGCTTGCCACAGTAACTTCATCCCGGGCTTCACACGCGTGGATAAGTATGTGAAAATGCATGTGTGACGTGTGTCACTGAGATGCGAATCGTCAAGGGCTTATCCGTCCAAAATCTTCAGACCTCTCAGTTTTCATTGTGGCTATAAATAGCCTCGACCCCGTAAACATAGTTTCACTTTGCTCCTCTACTCTCATCGCTCTCAATCTCAAACTCTGGCGCTGCTGCTAGATTTCATCGCTGCCGGAGAAGAAGAGCTTCACTGCCTCGACTTCTTCGTCATCGTACTCACGCCTAACACGGATTTCTTCACCTCTGCCGCCGCCGCAGCTGTCTTTTGTCGCCGAGTTAGGGCGTGGAAGATATGAACTGATGATTTCCATTGTTTTGTCGTCCAGTTCGTCGAGTTCATCACTGGGGTAATTAAATGCTTATTTTACCACCCTGTTTGATCTCACTCTACTCGAAAATCTTCATGTGTTGTTTTTACCACTCTTTAAATTCTTCAACACTTCCTTTTGGCCAATCTTGTGTATTTCATCTAAGTTATGCTTAACAACTAGATTCCTCACTTATACAAATTGCCTCAACATGTACCACTCTAGGACCTAGGTCATGAACACTTAGTCAATTGCGTCAAGACAATAAGGGTCAGATTTCTTCAACTAGTTTATTTTGAAAATTTCTAAGAACGCATGTGACTCTTCTTAATTTCCTCGCAAATATACTCTGTTCAGGGGAACAAATGTTTGCCGATGAATCACTTGGTTCTCATCAAATTAAGTCATTTGCAGCATTGCATGAGGAAAATCTTCAAACTTCTTCAGAGTCCTCACGAGCTCAGAAACCTCAGTTGAAGAAATGGCTGAAGGAAAAAGGCCTCAGAAAGGAGGCAAGAGGAAAGAGGAATGAACTGCTTTCGAGATTCCAGATGACATATACTCATAATACTGCACACCTGATGAAAATATACATGGCCCTGAAACTAAGAAGTAGCGCAAAAAGCGCACTCGGAAAATCAAGGGATGCTGGTCATATGAGTGGAGAGACTACAGATATGTCACTCCCAAGTATATGGAGGACTTTGCTGTGAAGCCTCCATGCAATAGGCATCCACTTGCTAAAGGTGAAGTTGCTCATCCCACAAGTATCAAAAGGGGTGAAGAATTCCCAAGGAATGGGCAAGGCGTCAAGCTAAATTGGTGAAATAGGCCAAGAAGGTCATTGATGAATTCAACATGACAACTAAGGCTTCAACTGAAGCTGGTGCTAGTGGCAGTGGCAGGGCAAGTGCACCCAAGAAGTCTATGCCTAATAAGCCTGCTCACAAGCCCAAACCGTTTGATCTCGAGCCCTCAGTGGCCAAGCCGGTGCTTCAAAGGCCTCAGCACCCAAGATGGCAAAATCTTCAATGCCTCCTCCTGCTACAAGTTCTTCAATGGCAGCATCAAGAGCTTCAACATCGGTTGTGCTCGCATCTTGCCAGCGCACCGAGGGCTTTCCAACAGTCTCAATTGCTGCATCAAGTTCCTCAGCTAGTGGGAAACCATCATCTTTGCCCAAGCTAAAGAAAAAGTTCACTGCTGGTCGTGGAACAAGGCCAAGTCCCAAAAGCAAGGTCGTAGTGCCTCAGGTTGATGAACATGGGCTAGCTGACGAAGATGACCTCATCGAGTTCCTTAGAAGACACTACAAAAAAACACTTCCATAATGATATGTGTTTGTCACAGTAGGTCACGTTTTTCTGTCATGCATGTACATCCATGATGATTTTACGACAGAATCAAAATAGTCATACATGTGCTGTCGTAGAAGTGTTCCATGACAATACTCAAATTATCATCAAGTAAGTGTCCACTTCCAGGACGATAAATGGCGCATCATGGAAGTGTTTTCGTCAAGGGTAACCGACACGTGGCATCCACCGTACGGGTTTTCGTTAAGCTATCGGGTCCGATTTTGGATCCGATAACCCGTTAACAACAATGACCAATAGCGATTTTCATGTAAAATTCTCATTGGCCGAAAGAACCATGTGTCAACTCCGCATTGGGACAAGGGCCATCCATTGAATGGATGGGACGTGCCTATGATACATCGACATGTGGCTCGACCCAATAGTGGCCCATTCAGGTCAAAAGGTCGACCCATTTGACTTGGTTAAAAGGTAGCGGGCCGGCCCACGAAGACCCTGTTAATGGCCTGTTTGCATATAGTCCACTTACAGCCCACTAACTCATGGCCCGTTATGGCCTATTTGAATCAGGTCTAGTAGCATCATCTGGGGCATCCAATATGATTCCAACCCATTGTAACTTCCGGCCCATGTATGGCCCATGACGTCTTTCGGCCCATATGAGGCCCTTTATAACTCTTGGCCCATTAACAACTCAAGGTGAAACTGGCCCATAATGAATAGTATATCACTTTATACCCATTAATATCCCATTATTTCATTGGGCCATTTCCAGCCAGTGTTACCTTTCGGCCTTCTAAGGGCCCATTTATTCTTGGGCTCAATTCCAGCACTCGATTACTTATGGTCCGTTACTCGCCTGTTCTGCTTGTGGGCCAAATTTAGCACGTGGTTACTGTCGCTGTCAAAACTGGTGGATCTCAGGTAGGGGGTCCCGAACTATGCGTCTAAGGCTAATGGCAAAAGGAGGCAGGGGACATGATGTTTTACCCAGGTTCGAGCCCTCTCGATGGAGGTAATACCCTACTTCCGGCTTGATTGATCTTGATGATATGAGTATTACAAGAGTTGATCTACCACGAGATTGTAGAGGCTAAACCCTAGAAGCTAGCCTATGATTATGATTGTTGTTGTCCTACGGACTAAACCATCCGGTTTATATAGACACCAGAGGGGGCTAGGGTTACACATAGTCGGTTACCGAGAAGGAAATCTACATATCCGAATATCCAAGCTTGCCTTGCACGCAAAGGAGAGTCCCATCCGGACACGGGACGAAGTCTTCAATCTTGTATCTTCATAGTCCAACAGTCCGGACAAAGTTTATAGTCCGGATGTCCGAGGACCCTTAATCCAGGACTCCCTTAGTAGCCCCTGAACCAGGCTTCAACGACGATGAGTCCGGCGGGAAGATTATCTTCGGCATTGCAAGGCGGGTTCCTTCTCCGAATACTCCATAGAAGATTTAGAACACTAGGATCGTATACGGCTCTGCAAAACAAATTCCACATACCACCGAAGAGAATACAATATTCCACGAATCTAATCTGCTGACAGCTTTTTATAGCATGACATCACGCCACGGCCCGGTCATTATTCGAACCGTTTTTCACAACCAGCTACTACACGTAACGCGAGGCGGTTTCCTTGACACGTCTTGTCGAAGCAGAGATTGTGTCCCCTTATCACGGGATTCTCATCAATACGGGCATAGGTAATCCAACCGCGCCATCAATCGCGGCGCTTGGGAAACAAGCGATTTTAATGGGCGAGTGGGGAGGCGCACAGTTTCTTCCGCCTATATAAAGAGATAAGGATTCTCCTCTTTCACCCACCCCTCCTTCCTTCTTCGCTCATCCATTCTCGCATGCTCGAGCTCCAGCGCCCTAGTTCTCCCTTTCTCCACACATCCAAACATGTCCGGAGCGGGAGGCAAGTGGATGGCCTCCTCTGTCAAGGAGGAGGACATTACGAAGCTCCGGGCGGCCGGATACTTGATCGCAGACATCGTGCACCGGCTCTCGGATGCAGGGCAGATCATTCCGACTCCAGGACCCCACGAGAGGGTCGTGTTCCGCGCCCACTTTGTCCGTGGACTGGGATTCCCCCTGTCGGTGTCAAAACCGGCGGATCTCGGGTAGGGGGTCCCGAACTGTGCGTCTAGGCGGATGGTAACAGGAGACGAGGGACATTATGTTTTTACCCAGGTTCGGGCCCTCTCGATGGAGGTAAAACCCTACTTCCTGCTTGATTAATATTGATGATATGGGTAGTACAAGAGTAGATCTACCACGAGATCAAGGAGGCTAAACCCTAGAAGCTAGCCTATGGTATGATTGTTGTAATGTATGTTGTCCTACGGACTAAAGCCCTCCGATTTATATAGATAGCGGAGAGGGCTAGAGTTACACAGAGTCGGCTACAATGGTAGGAGATCTACATATCCGTATCACCAAGCTTGCCTTCCACGCCAAGGAAAGTACCATCCGGACACGAGCCGGAGTCTTCAATCTTGTATCTTCGTAGTCTTGGAGTCCGGCGGACAATGATAGTCCGGCTGTCCGGACACCCCCTAGTCCAGGACTCCCTCAGTAGCCCCTGAACCAGTCTTCAATGACGATAAGTCCGGCGTGCATAATGTTCGGCATTGCAAGGCGGGTTCCTCCCTTGAATAATCCAGAGAAGATCATGAACACCAGGATAGTGTCCGGCTGATGAGGACATCAATACCATTGTTACACCCACAGCCCCTACTGCTACATATACTGGACCAATTACTAGAGCTCGCGCACGCCAATTAAATTATCAGGTACTTTCATTTCTTGGTAATGATTCTAATGTTCATGAGAATATGATGCTGCCTAAATTGGATACATTTGTTTTGCTTACAAATGAAGGGCCTAGCTTGGAGAAGGATGGACATTGGAGCAAGAGCAAGCATGGAGATGATGCCATGCGCAAGGGGAACCAGAACGGAGTTACAAGTGATGATTTCAGGACTTTGAAGCCACCATAAGAGCGCATGAAGCCTTGGACGAAATATACAAGATGCCACTTCATAAATTTCGTCCAGAGGCTATTATAGGTGCTGCGTCACCTTTTTATTGGGCCAGGCCCATGTAATTTCGAAATACATAAGTATAGGCTATTTTTAGAGTCCGTATGTGTGGGGAAACAAGAGATAGGGTTGATTTCGGACCCCTCCACCAAGGGCCACGAAATTCCCCCTCTCTTCCTCCATATATACAGCCCTTAGGGCACCGTTTAGACTTTGGGTTTTGTTTAGATTAAAAGTTCGCCATAGCTGCAACTTCGCGTACTTCGTTTGTGTTCAACGACCAGACAAAGGCGTCACAGAACCCCACCTTGATCAATAAAGCTTTCATCTTATATTCGCAATATCCAGATAGCAATCTTAGTTTCTTGCTTGTTCTTCGTTTGCTCGCAGGAAACAGACCCTCGTGGTCAGGTTGATCGTGCTCCGGCGTGGTCAATAACCTCTCGGAGTTGGTTTAGCGATTGCTAAGGCACGACGTCCTCGCACGTTCGTAGTCGGATCGTCAAAGTCGACTTCCACCAAAGCGATTTCCATCATCTCATCGAAAGACGGGACACCTTTGCCTCTATCAAGTGGTATCAGATTTCCAGGTTGCTCGGTGAGATTTTCCAGTTTTTCGTAGTTTAGATCGAGTCTGTTCTTCATACCTATAGTCCACGAAAAAGCCACAAAAAAAATTTAGGGTTAGTTCATCATATCCGAACCAATCTGAGCCTTTGCATAATCTTTTTAGGGTTTTGCTTTGTTGAATTTGCGGTTGCATCGTCGGTCTAGTTGCTGGTCTTAGAGTCTAGTCTTTTAGAGTTTCGAGTTCTGGTCATAAGTTGTCACGCCGCCGCCGCACCATCATCATCGCCCCTGCCATCTACCACCACCACTCCGAATCCGTATCCATATACCACCACCAATCCATGTCCATATACCACCACCGTTCCATATCCATATACTACCACCGCTTCCACCACCGCTGCCATATACCACAACCATATATCCACCACCAATCCGAGTTCCTTGCTTATTAGGTTTGTTTTCGGGATTCATCTAGTTTCCGATTCGTGTTTCCTTGCCGGAGTAGGTTTCGGAAAAAAAAAGAGTCTGGAAACCACGCTCCGTTCCGTTTCCAGTTTTTGGGTCCGGGCAGTCGAAAAAACGAAACAAAAAAATTGGTCGAAAAAATTTCGTGCCCATCCTGTCAGTTTGACCTAGGAAGAGTTTTGAGACACTCGCCATTATAGTGATTTTTCGCAAAAAAAAAAGAGCAGCGCAAAAAAAAAGAGCGCAAAAAAAAAGAGCGAAAAAAAAACCAGAGTGTGCTTTTCCCTTGTTTACGTGCAGCGCCGTGATTTTGTTAGTGTTCTAGGCTCGCGTCTCTAGCACAGTCTAGCCTAGGACCAGCACAGTACCGTCGTTGAGCGTTTATTCAACTTTGCATCTCTGAATTGATTATTGCTGACCCTTTTTGCTACCATATTATAAGCCTTCCCAGCTCCACATACATCTACGTCGTGCGTTTGACTCTCCCTGGTAATCGCTCTAACCAAGCTTTGAGAGTTTTTGACTACAACGGTTGCCGATCACCGCCTGCTGCTGGGTAAGAACTGGTAAGAATTTGAGATTTGCTTGACGGATTTGTGACACCCACCACCACCTCTTGTTAGTAGTCTGTAGGATCATATTCTTGTGTGTTTCTATTGCTGCTAACCATGCCAGGATCACAAGCCGACGAGACTGACTGGGAGAACATGACGAATAAGGATTTGCATGATAAATTTCAGCAAATGATGAGTGGACAGGTGCAAGATGTGCTAAACAGATTAGAAGAGGCCATGGAGAAGATAGATGGCATGGAGAAGACGTTCGAAACAAAGCTCGATAACAAGTTTAATGAATTGCTCGCGCGTCTTCCACCACCACCACCCGCTGCACCTAACGCACCTCTCCAACGACAACAACAACAACAACGCATCCTTTGGCCCCTGCTACTGCTGTTCATGTTGTTGATGCTTCTTTGGCCCCTGCTACTGCTGTTGCTGGTACCCAGTATGGACGAGCGAAGCGTGTTCCTATTGAGGATGGCCAAACTTCTGGTGCTGCTGTTCATGTTGTTGATGCTTCTTTGGCCCCTGCTACTGCTGTTGCTGGTACCCAGGAGGATGATGAGTATGTGGGCGATTATGAGGATGAGGTTGATCAAAATCAGCACTACGTGCAGCCTCCAGCACCACCACCACCAGGTCGACCTCAGGTATATATTCGTAATGGTAGGCCTGCACCACCACCTCAGGTACGAGATGATGTCCATATTCCTAAACTGAAATTGAATATTCCACCATTTGAGGGTAGATATGTTCCTGATATATATCTTACTTGGGAGTTAGAAACTGAACAACGTTTTACATGTTTACAACATCCCGAGGAGAGACGGGTTGCTGCTGCTGTTTGTGCTTTCACTAGTTTTGCATGTGTATGGTGGTCTGAACATTGTAGATTATATCCTATTCCCGCTACTTGGGCTGCTTTGAAAACTGCTATGCGTACTCGTTGGGTTCCACCATATTATCAACGTGAATTGCTTCAAAAATTACAGCGCTTAAGACAAGGAAAAAATTCTGTAGAAGAATATTATCAGGAATTACAAACTGGCATGATTAGATGTGGTATTGTTGAGGAGAATGAAGCTATGCTTGCACGTTTTCTGGGTGGATTAAATAGAGAGATTCAGACCATTCTAGATTATAAGGAGTATACTAATATCACTCGTTTATTCCATCTTGCTTGTAAAGCTGAACGTGAAGTGCAGGATCGACAGGCATTGGCGCGGACTAACTTTTCTGCAGGTCGACCTTCATCATGGACACCACGTGCATCATCTACTTCCACACGTTCTGCTACACCGGCGCCTCCGTCGGCTGCCACCTCCAACCGTGATACAATAAAGCAGGCACAATCACCACTATCTGCCAAGAGCACATCTTCTGGGCCTGCAAAGAGCTCTTCTTCATCCATGGCATCAACAGGGCAAACACATGATATTATTTGTCGACGTTGCAGGGTGGAGGTCATTATGCGAGAGAATGCCCCTCTAAGCGTGTGATGATTGTTACTGAGGATGGTGGGTATGAGTCCGCTAGTGACTATGATGAGGAGACTTTGGCTCTTATTACACGTGACGAACACGGTGGAGAAGATTCTGATCATGAGACGCAATACATGGCTCCTGAAGATGCTGACAGGTATGAATGTTTAGTTGCTCAACGTGTTTTGAGTGTGTAGGTTACACAAGCTGAGCAAAATCAGAGGCATAATTTGTTCCATACAAAGGGAGTTGTGAAGGAACGTTCTGTTCGCGTAATCATAGATGGAGGGAGTTGCAACAACTTGGCTAGCATGGAGATGGTGGAGAAGCTATCTCTCACCACAAGACCACATCCACATCCTTACTACATCCAATGGTTCAACAACAGCGGCAAGGTTAAGGTAACACGTACTGTTCGTGTGCATTTTAGTATCTCTACATATGTTGATTATGTTGATTGTGATGTGGTACCTATGCAAGCATGTTCCTTATTACTTGGTAGACCATGGCAATTTGATAAAAATTCTATTCACCATGGTAGAAACAATCAGTATACTCTTGTTCATAAGGATAAAAATATTACTTTGCTTCCTATGACTCCTGATTCCATTTTGAAAGATGATCTTAATAGAGCTAATAAAGCAAAACAGGAGAAAACTAAGAGTGAAAATCAGATTGTGGCAAAAGAATTTGAGCAACAAATGCAGCCTAATAATAATAAACAATCTAGTGTTGCTTCTGAAATTAAATTGAAAAGTGCATGTTTACTTGCCACCAAATCTGATATTGATGATCTAGATTTTAGCAAATCTGTTTGCTATGCTTTTGTGTGCAAAGAGGCATTATTTTAATTCGAGGACGTGCCTTCCTCTTTGCCTCCTGCTGTCACTAACATTTTGCAGGAGTTCGCTGACGTCTTTCCACAAGACGTGCCACCGGGATTACCACCTATTCGCGGGATTGAGCATCAAATTGACTTAATTCCCGGTGCGTCATTACCCAACCGTGCACCATACCGTACCAATCCAGAGGAGACGAAGGAGATTATGCGTCAAGTACAAGAACTGCTCGACAAAGGTTATATACGTGAATCCCTTAGTCCTTGTGCTGTTCCTATCATTTTAGTGCCGGAAAAGGATGGTACGTCGCGTATGTGCGTTTATTGTAGAGGCATTAATAATATTACTATTCGTTATCGTCATCCTATTCCTAGGCTAGATGATATGCTTGATGAATTGAGTGGCTCTACAATATTCTCCAAAGTTGATTTGCGTAGTGGATACCATCAAATTCGTATGAAATTGGGAGATGAATGGAAAACAGCATTTAAAACTAAGTTTGGATTATATGAGTGGTTAGTCATGCCTTTTGGGTTAACTAATGCACCTAGTACTTTCATGAGGTTAATGAACGAAGTTTTACGTGCTTTCATTGGACGATTTGTGGTAGTTTACTTTGATGACATATTGATTTATAGCAAATCTTTGGAGGAACATTTGGAACATTTACGTGCTGTTTTTATTGCTCTACGTGATGCACGTTTGTTTGGTAACCTTGGAAAGTGCACCTTTTGCACCGACCGAGTATCTTTTCTTGGCTATGTTGTTACTCCACAGGGAATTGAAGTTGATAAAGCCAAAATTGAAGCTATTGAGAGTTGGCCACAGCCCAAAACGGTCACACAAGTGAGGAGTTTCCTTGGCCTCGCTGGATTCTATAGGCGTTTTGTGAGAGATTTCAGCACCATTGCTGCACCTCTCAATGAGCTTACAAAGAAAGATGTGCCTTTTCTGTGGGGTACCGCACAGGAAGAAGCCTTCTCGGTATTGAAAGATAAGTTGACACATGCTCCTTTACTCCAACTTCCTGATTTTAATAAGACTTTTGAGCTTGAATGTGATGCTAGTGGAATTGGATTAGGAGGTGTGTTATTACAAGATGGCAAACCTGTTGCATACTTTTCTGAAAAATTGAGTGGGCCTAGTCTGAATTATTCTACTTATGATAAAGAATTATATGCTCTTGTTCGGACTTTAGAAACATGGCAACATTATTTATGGCCCAAAGAATTTGTTATACATTCTGATCATGAATCTTTGAAATATATTAAAAGTCAAGCTAAACTGAATCGTAGACATGCTAAATGGGTTGAATTCATTGAGACTTTCCCTTATGTCATTAAACACAAGAAGGGAAAAGAAAATGTTATTGCTGATGCATTGTCTCGTCGCTATACTATGCTTTCACAACTTGACTTCAAAATATTTGGTTTGGAGACCATCAAAGATCAATATGTGCATGATGCTGATTTTAAAGATGTAATGCAGAATTGTAAAGAAGGAAGAATGTGGAACAAGTTTGTCGTTAACGATGGATTTGTGTTTCGTGCTAACAAGCTATGCATTCCAGCTAGCTCCGTTCGTCTTTTGCTGTTGCAGGAGGCGCATGGGGGAGGATTAATGGGACACTTTGGCGTGAAGAAGACGGAGGACGTACTTGCTACACATTTCTTTTGGCCAAAGATGAGACGGGATGTTGAGCGTTTTGTTGCTCGCTGCACTACATGTCAAAAAGCTAAGTCACGACTCAATCCTCATGGTTTATATATGCCTTTGCCTGTACCTAGTGTTCCTTGGGAGGATATATCTATGGACTTTGTTTTAGGTTTACCTCGAACAAAGAAGGGGAGGGATAGCATATTTGTTGTCGTGGATAGATTCTCGAAAATGGCACACTTTATACCATGTCATAAAAGCGATGATGCTGTTAATGTTGCTGATTTGTTCTTTCGTGAATTTATTCGCTTCCATGGTGTGCCAAATACTATTGTTTCAGATCGTGATACTAAATTTCTTAGCCACTTTTGGAGATGTTTATGGGCTAAGTTGGGGACTAAACTGTTATTTAGTACTACTTGTCACCCCCAAACTGATGGACAAACTGAAGTAGTCAATAGAACATTGTCTACTATGCTTAGGGCTGTTTTGAAGAATAATAAGAAAATGTGGGAAGAATGCTTGCCTCATATTGAATTTGCTTATAATCGTTCATTGCATTCTACTACTAAGATGTGCCCTTTTGAAATTGTGTATGGTTTCCTACCTCGTGCACCTATTGATTTGTTGCCTCTTCCATCTTCGGAGAAGGTTAATTTTGATGCTAAAGAACGTTCTGAATTGATTTTAAAAATGCATGAGTTAACTAAGGAAACCATTGAGCGTATGAATGCTAAATATAAACTTGCTGGAGATAAGGGTAGAAAACATGTTGTGTTTGCACCTGGAGATCTTGTTTGGTTACATTTGCGTAAAGATAGATTTCCTAATTTGCGCAAATCAAAGCTAATGCCACGTGCTGATGGTCCCTTTAAGGTGTTAGAGAAAATAAATGATAATGCATATAAACTTGAGCTGCCTGCAGATTTTGGGGTTAGTCCCACTTTTAACATTGCAGATTTGAAGCCTTATTTGGGTGAGGAAAATGAGCTTCCGTCGAGGACGACTTCATTTCAAGAAGGGGAGGATGATGAGGACATCAATACCATTGTTACACCCACAGCCCCTACTGCTACATATACTGGACCAATTACTAGAGCTCGCGCACGCCAATTAAATTATCAGGTACTTTCGTTTCTTGGTAATGATTCTAATGTTCATGAGAATATGATGCTGCCTAAATTGGATACATTTGTTTTGCTTACAAATGAAGGGCCTAGCTTGGAGAAGGATGGACATTGGAGCAAGAGCAAGCATGGAGATGATGCCATGCGCAAGGGGAACCAGAACGGAGTTACAAGTGATGATTTCAGGACTTTGAAGCCACCATAAGAGCGCATGAAGCCTTGGACGAAATATACAAGATGCCACTTCATAAATTTCGTCCAGAGGCTATTATAGGTGCTGCGTCACCTTTTTATTGGGCCAGGCCCATGTAATTTCGAAATACATAAGTATAGGCTATTTTTAGAGTCCGTATGTGTGGGGAAACAAGAGATAGGGTTGATTTCGGACCCCTCCACCAAGGGCCACGAAATTCCCCCTCTCTTCCTCCATATATACAGCCCTTAGGGCACCGTTTAGACTTTGGGTTTTGTTTAGATTAAAAGTTCGCCATAGCTGCAACTTCGCGTACTTCGTTTGTGTTCAATGACCAGACAAAGGCGTCACAGAACCCCACCTTGATCAATAAAGCTTTCATCTTATATTCGCAATATCCAGATAGCAATCTTAGTTTCTTGCTTGTTCTTTGTTTGCTCGCAGGAAACAGACCCTCGTGGTCAGGTTGATCGTGCTCCGGCGTGGTCAATAACCTCTCGGAGTTGGTTTAGCGATTGCTAAGGCGCGACGTCCTCGCACGTTCGTAGTCGGATCGTCAAAGTCGACTTCCACCAAAGCGATTTCCATCATCTCATCGAAAGACGGGACACCTTTGCCTCTATCACCGGCTCTGCAAAATAAATTCCACATTCCACCGTAGAGAGAATAAAATGTACACTTAGTTCAATCTGCTGACGTATTATGCGGCGTGACATCACACCGCCACAAGGCCTTTGTTTGAATTACTATACCACCTCAGCACATTTAGCGAAGTGGTTTCCTTGGCACGTCTTGTCGAAGCAGAGATCGTGTTTCCCTTATTCCGGGATTCTCATCAATACGTGCGTGGGTAACCCAACCGCTCCCGTCGCCACGCCTCCTCTATCGGAGGGGAATCCCAAATGGTCACGGAGACGGCCCTCGTTATTTCTTCCCCTTTATAAGAGGACCAAGGCTCGCCATTGTTCTTCAATCTCGCATTGAATCTCTTCCCCGCTCCCAGTTCCAACACCCAGAGCCTCAGATTCGAGCGCTTTGGATCCTCAATCATGTCCGGCTCCGACCTCCAGGGCCGGTGACGGAGGAGGACATATTGAAGATGCGTGAGGCCAAGTACCTGGCCTACGAGGTTTCGCACAGGTTGCCTGCCCAAGGGCAGGCCGTGCCAGCCCCCGAGCTCGGTGAATACGTCGTTTTCGTATCCCACCTCTGTCGGGGTTTAGGCTTCCCGACGGATCCCTTCGTGAGGGGGATCCTGTTCTACTATGGGCTGGACTTTCACGACTTGGCTCCGGAGTCCATCCTCCATATCTCCGCATTCATTATCGTCTGCAAAGCCTTCCTCCGCGTCATTCCCCACTTCGGCCTATGGCTGAAGACCTTCAAGGTGGAGCCGAAGATGATCGGGGGGCGTCAAGCGGAGTGCGACGGGGCGACCATAAGCAAAAAGGTCGATGCCCCGTGGCCCAAGGGTTCCTTCCAAGAGGAACTTGGACTGTGGCGGCAGGAGTGGTTCTATATCACCGCTCCAAGGGGCAGCAGGCAAAAGCCGCCGCCCTTATTCCGCCCGGGACCTCCACGCCAACTGATGTCGTGGGTCAACCAAGGGCTCAACTGGGGGCCGTCCGAAGACGTGCCTTCACTGCAGGGCCGGATTCGAGATCTCCAAGCGAGGGAGATCGACCTGATCAAGGTGATGCAGGTTATGCTAATCAGGCATCTTCTGCCCTGCAAACACCGTCCTCTCCGTTTATGGGAGTTCAACCCGGAGGGACCTCGGATTCTCCAACACTTCATGGGTGCGACACCCGTGGAGATGTACAAGTTGTTCTTCGGACCGCAGGTGGCGTGTCCGGATTTAGCCGAGGATGCAGGTCTAAGCCGCGGTCGCCCGGATACTCAGGTAAGTAGCTCAGAGTCTGGACATTCTGTTTATGCGCCTTTCTAGAGTTCGCCTCCTGACCCTTTGTTCTTTACAGGAATGGGTGGCGCGATCAAGGCTGATAAGGTGTCCGGCCCCCCTCCTAGAGACTGCACAGGAGCCCGTGCTGGTCAGAATGTTGGAGGTTGCGCCCACAGAAGGGGGCGACGGGGAAAATAGAGGAGCTAATATTTCGCCCAAAGGGGCGACTGAAGAGGGGGGAACCAAGAACCCCTCCCTTCAGGGGGAGAAGAGGACCGCCTCCGAAGATCCGGAGGCCACAGCCCCTAAGCGTGGGAAGAGATCTTCCCCGGGGGGTCCGGCGCCCGGAAAGAATCCGGACGCACAATCATCATCAAAGGATCGGCCCTCCAGCGAGCCGTGAGTATGAAAGAGGGAGTTAATTAGTAAGGAAATACCTTCATTCGTGCTTCTGTAGATAACCAAAATATTTATATTGCAGTTCGGATCTACAGCCTTCTCAGATGAGTTCATCTTCGGGGGACCTTCTTCCGGAGATGATGGAGAGCGATACACCTCCGTCCGCAGTGCCGCCAGATGAGGCAGGCGAACCCGAAGTGTCATCACGGAGGGTATCCCCGAGTCCGGAGGGGCCAGAGAGTTCGGCACCTACTAGTGTCCGGCCGGGAGAACTGAAGAATCTGCTTCAGAGGGCGTCCATTTCAGAAGATCACCGCGCGTTAATGCGTATGGTGATTGGAAGGATTTCGTTCACTGAGAGCGAATTGCGTAATGCCGCCATGAGTTTGCTGGCGGGATTTGAGGTATGCGAGAATGACGCACCCCTTTGTCTTTTAACAGTTTTGCATGTAAAAAATGCGCCCTGTATAGATAGTAGCCCCTGAGACTCGGTAGGTTGTCGGAAACGACGGCGTACCGAGGATCGAAATCTAAAGGAATGAATTCCGTCGTTCCTATGCAGGTGGCGGATAGTCCGGGGGCTAGCCGGACTACTGAGTTTGCCGAGTTAAATTGGCAAGTTGACTTGGCAGATGCGGACATCGCACTTGTCAACAGGCGACTTGACGAGTCGCAAGGTAAAAGAGTTCTCCGCAGTCACTTTATTAAGGGGGTCAAAGCCCTCCTCCGATAAATTATATGCTATTTGTACAGACGGTGCTGCTGCTGTGGAGGGCCTTCGGGCCGAACTTGCTCGAGCTAAGGAGCAAGCCCGAAGGAGTGAAGCGGCTGCCTCGAGGGCGGCTGAGGAGTTGAAAGCCGAAAAGGCTGCGCACTGCCTAAGCAGGGCCGATGATGAGGACATCAATACCATTGTTACACCCACAGCCCCTACTGCTACATATACGGGACCAATTACTAGAGCTCGCGCACGCCAATTAAATTATCAGGTACTTTCGTTTCTTGGTAATGATTCTAATGTTCATGAGAATATGATGCTGCCTAAATTGGATACATTTGTTTTGCTTACAAATGAAGGGCCTAGCTTGGAGAAGGATGAACATTGGAGCAAGAACAAGCATGGAGATGATGCCATGCGCAAGGGGAACAAGAACGGAGTTACAAGTGATGATTTCAGGACTTTGAAGCCACCATAATGGGTGCATGAAGCCTTGGACGAAATATACAAGATGCCACTTCATAAATTTCGTCCCGAGGCTATTATAGGTGCTGCGTCACCTTTTTTATTGGGCCAGGCCCATGTAATTTCGAAATACATAAGTATAGGCTATTTTTAGAGTCCGTATTTGTGGGGAAACAAGAGATAGGGTTGATTTCGGACCCCTCCACCAAGGGCCACGAAATTCCCCCTCTCTTCCTCCATATATACAGCCCTTAGGGCACCGTTTAGACTTTGGGTTTTGTTTAGATTAAAAGTTTGCCATAGCTGCAACTTCGCGTACTTCGTTTCTGTTCAACGACCAGACAAAGGCGTCACAGAACCCCACCTTGATCAATAAAGCTTCCATCTTATATTCGCAATATCCAGATTGCAATCTCAGTTTCTTGCTTGTTCTTCGTTTGCTCGCAGGAAATAGACCCTCGTGGTCTGGTTGATCGTGCTCTGGCGTGGTCAATAACCTCTCGGAGTTGGTTTAGCGATTGCTAAGGCGCGACGTCCTCGCACGTTCGTAGTCGGATCGTCAAAGTCGACTTCCTCCAAAGCGATATCCATCATCTCATCGAAAGACGGGACACCTTTGCCTCTATCAAGTGGTATCAGATTTCCAGGTTGCTCGGTGAGATTTTACAGTTTTTCGTAGATTAGATCGAGTCTGTTCTTCATACCTACAGTCCACGAAAAAGCCACAAAAAAAATTAGGGTTAGTTCATCATATCCGAACCAATCTGAGCCTTTGCATAATCTTTTTAGGGTTTTTGCTTTGTTGAATTTGCGGTTGCATCGTCGTGTCAAGTTGCTGGTCTTAGAGTCTAGTCTTTTAGAGTTTCGAGTTCTGGTCATAAGTTGTCACGCCGCCGCCGCACCATCATCATCGCCCATCTACCACTTTTGCTTATCCGCCACCGCTCTGAATCCGTATCCATATACCACCACCAATCTGTATCCATATACCACCACCGCTACCATATACCACCACCGCTGCCATATACCACAACCATATATCCACCACCAATCCGAGTTCTTCTCATATTAGGTTTGTTCTTGAGATCCATCTAAATTCCGTTTCGTGTTTCCTTGCCTGTGTAGGTCTCGGAAAAAAAAAGAGTCTGGAGACCCCCGGGCAGTTTTTAGGCCAAAATTTTCACGGGCAAATTTTTTTTCCCTATCCTATTTTTCGGCTTTTCTGAGTCTTTTGAGCCACGTGCCATCATAGTGATTTTTTGGTCGCACTTTGTCGTCGTCGCTGCCCTAATTTTCGAAAAAAAAGTGAAAGAAAATTTTCGTGCCCATCCTATCAGTTTGACGAGGGAAGAGTTTTGAGACACTCGCCATTATAGTGATTTTTCGCAAAAAAAAAAAGAGGAGCGCAAAAAAAAAGGAGCGCAAAAAAAAGAGCGAAAAAAAAAGAGTTCCAGAGTGTGCTTTTCCCTTGTTTACGTGCCGCGCCGTGATTTTGTTGGTGTTCTAGGCTCGCGTCTCTAGCACAGTCTAGCCTAGGACCTGCACAGTACCGTCGTTGAGCGTTTATTCAACTTTGCATCTCTGAATTGATTATTGCTGACCCTTTTTGCTACCATATTATAAGCCTTCCCAGCTCCACATACATCTACGTCGTGCGTTTGACTCTCCCTGGTAATCGCTCTATCCAAGCTTTGAGAGTTTTTGACTACAACGGTTGCCGATCACCGCCTGCTGCTGGGTAAGAACTGGTTAGAATTTGAGATTTGCTTGACGGATTTGTGACACCCACCACCACCTCTTGTTAGTAGTCTGTAGGATCATATTCTTGTGTGTTCTATTGCTGCTAACCATGCCAGGATCACAAGCCGACGAGACTGACTGGGAGAACATGACGAATAAGGATTTGCATGATAAATTTCAGTAAATGATGAGTGGACAGGTGCAAGATGTGCTAAACAGATTTGAAGAGGCGATGGAGAAGATAGATGGCATGGAGAAGACGTTCGAAACAAAGCTCGATAACAAGTTTAATGAATTGCTCGCGCGTCTTCCACCACCACCACCCGCTGCACCCAACGCACCTCTCCAACAACAACAACAACAACAACGCATCCTTTCGAATCAGTATGGACGAGCGAAGCGTGTTCCTATTGAGGATGGCCAAACTTCTGGTGCTGCTGTTCATGTTGTTGATGCTTCTTTGGCCCCTGCTACTGCTGCTGCTGGTACCCAGGAGGATGATGAGTATGCGGGCGATTATGAGGATGAGGTTGATCAAAATCAGCACTACGTGCAGCCACCAGCACCACCACCACCAGGTCGACCTCAGGTATATATTCGTAATGGTAGGCCTGCACCACCACCTCAGGTACGAGATGATGTCCATATTCCTAAACTGAAATTGAATATTCCACCATTTGAGGGTAGATATGTTCCTGATATATATCTTACTTGGGAGTTAGAAACTGAACAACGTTTTACATGTTTACAATATCCCGAGGAGAGACGGGTTCCTGCTGCTGTTTGTGCTTTCACTAGTTTTGCATGTGTATGGTGGTCTGAACGTAGATTATATCCTATTCCCGCTACTTGGGCTGCTTTGAAAACTGCTATGCGTACTCGTTGGGTTCCACCATATTATCAACGTGAATTGCTTCAAAAATTACAGTGCTTAAGACGAGGAAAAAATTCTGTAGAAGAATATTATCAGGAATTACAAACTGGCATGATTAGATGTGGTATTGTTGAGGAGAATGAAGCTATGCTTGCACGTTTTCTGGGTGGATTAAATAGAGAGATTCAGACCATTCTAGACTATAAGGAGTATACTAATATCACTCGTTTATTCCATCTTGCTTGTAAAGCTGAACGTGAAGTGCAGGATCGACAGGCATTGGCGCGGACTAACTTTTCTGCAGGTCGACCTTCATCATGGACACCACGTGCATCATCTACTTCCACACGTTCTGCTACACCGGCGCCTCCGTCGGCTACCACCTCCAACCGTGATACAATAAAGCAGGCACAATCACCACTATCTGCCAAGAGCACACCTTCTGGGCCTGCAAAGAGCTCTTCTTCATCCATGGCATCAACAGGGCAAACACATGATATTATTTGTCGACGTTGCAAGGGTGGAGGTCATTATGCGAGAGAATGCCCATCTAAGCGTGTGATGATTGTTACTGAGGATGGTGGGTATGAGTCCGCTAGTGACTATGATGAGGAGACTTTGGCTCTTATTACACGTGACGAACACGGTGGAGACGATTCTGATCATGAGACGCAATACATGGCTCCTGAAGATGCTGACAGGTATGAATGTTTAGTTGCTCAACGTGTTTTGAGTGTGCAGGTTACACAAGCTGAGCAAAATCAGAGGCATAATTTGTTCCATACAAAGGGAGTTGTGAAGGAACGTTCTGTTCGCGTGATCATAGATGGAGGGAGTTGCAACAACTTGGCTAGCATGGAGATGGTGGAGAAGCTATCTCTCACCACAAGACCACATCCACATCCTTACTACATCCAATGGTTCAACAACAGCGGCAAGGTTAAGGTAACACGTACTGTTTGTGTACATTTTAGTATCTCTACATATGCTGATTATGTTGATTGTGATGTGGTACCTATGCAAGCATGTTCCTTATTACTTGGTAGACCATGGCAATTTGATAAAAATTCTATTCACCATGGTAGAAACAATCAGTATACTCTTGTTCATAAGGATAAAAATATTACTTTGCTTCCTATGACTCCTGATTCCATTTTGAAAGATGATATTAATAGAGCTAATAAAGCAAAACAGGAGAAAACTAAGAGTGAAAATCAGATTGTGGCAAAAGAATTTGAGCAACAAATGCAGCCTAATAATAATAAACAATCTAGTGTTGCTTCTGAAATTAAATTGAAAAGTGCATGTTTACTTGCCACCAAATCTGATATTGATGATCTAGATTTTAGCAAATCTGTTTGCTATGCTTTTGTGTGCAAAGAGGCATTATTTTCATTCGAGGACGTGCCTTCCTCTTTGCCTCCTGTTGTCACTAACATTTTGCAGGAGTTCGCTGACGTCTTTCCACAAGACGTGCCACCGGGATTACCACCTATTCACGGGATTGAGCATCAAATTGACTTAATTCCCGGTGCATCATTACCCAACCGTGCCCCATACCGTACCAATCCAGAGGAGACGAAGGAGATTATGCGTCAAGTACAAGAACTGCTCGACAAAGGTTATATACGCGAATCCCTTAGTCCTTGTGCTGTTCCTATCATTTTAGTGCCGAAAAAGGATGGTACGTCGTGTATGTGCGTTGATTGTAGAGGCATTAATAATATTACTATTCGTTATCGTCATCCTATTCCTAGGCTAGATGATATGCTTGATGAATTGAGTGGCTCTACAATATTCTCCAAAGTTGATTTGCATAGTGGATACCATCAAATTCGTATGAAATTGGGAGATGAATGGAAAACAACATTTAAAACTAAGTTTGGATTATATGAGTGGTTAGTCATGCCTTTTGGGTTAACTAATGCACCTAGTACTTTCATGAGGTTAATGAACGAAGTTCTACGTGCGTTCATTGGACGATTTGTGGTAGTTTACTTTGATGACATATTGATTTATAGCAAATCTTTGGAGGAACATTTGGAACATTTACGTGCTGTTTTTATTGCTCTACGTGATGCACGTTTGTTTGGTAACCTTGGAAAGTGCACCTTTTGCACCGACCGAGTATCTTTTCTTGGCTATGTTGTTACTCCACAGGGAATTGAAGTTAATAAAGCCAAGATTGAAGCTATTGAGAGTTGGCCGCGGCCCAAAACGGTCACACAAGTGAGGAGTTTCCTTGGCCTCGCTGGATTCTATAGGCGTTTTGTGAGAGATTTCAGCACCATTGCTGCACCTCTCAATGAGCTTACAAAGAATGATGAGGACATGACTACCTTGGATACGACCAAAAATATTGCATATATGCATATTTGTCAGGTGATTTCTAGTGCAAACTATTCAATAATCTATTTATGTTATCCAGAACAAAAATACTTCACACACTTTTGTGTTTTGTCTAATTGCAGGTGTATGGGACATTTGTACAGTCCACATATGAAGATAAGGAAGAAAGAGATGTTTATTTGTTGTCCAAAAAGTTCTCTCACGTCACTTTTGGACCAAGAGAAGATAGAGTCCAAGTCTCTCACGTTCTGGATTCAGATTCGGACTGCACAGACCTACCTGACTCAAAACGCACACAAGTTTTTCATACGGACTCCGAATTGGGTGATTCTTTTTTTGTTGGAAACTAGATTTCGTGCACTTTCCAACCCAATTAGAATCACCTTCAAATTCGTCCGGAGCGTTGAGTTGTGGACGAAACAATCTGATGCTGCAGCAGAATCCGAGTCAAACTACAAGTCCAAAGGTGTTACATCACCTCCACTTGGGCCCATTGGCCTTGTACGACCTAGATTTAGCTTTAGGCTGCCTTGGGACGTCCTCCCACCTCCTTGGCCGCCACCCCTTGCTCCTATATAAGTAGATCCATCTAGTAGCTTTTCCTTGGGATTTGTTTAGTTAAAAGTTAGCCATTGCAACTTCGTGTACTTCGTTTGTGTCCAACGACCAGACCAAGACCGCCTACGGATCCCCACCTTTATCAATACCTCATATATACTCGCAATATTCAGATTGCTTTTATCATATTCTTGCTTGTTCTTCGATTGCTTGCAGGAATAGACCTTCGTGGTCAGGTTGATTGTGCTCCGGCGTGGTCAATAACCTCTCAGAGTTGGTTTAGCGATTGCTAAGGCGCAACGTCGTGCACGTTTGTAGTCGGATCGTCAAAGTCATCTTCACCAAATCGATAGTTATCATCTCATCGAAAGATCGGGACACCCTTTGCCTCTATCAAGTGGTATCAGTTTTCAGGTTACTCGGTGAGAATTTCCAGTTTTCCTAGATTAGATTTATTTTCTTACCTATTGTCCAAGAAAAAGCCACAAAAAAGAGTTAGATCTATTCATCCTTGGTCCAAGCCAGTCTGAGCCTTTGCAATTTTCTTTTCATTGCTTGCATAGTTGAATTATCGGTTGCATCGTCGTGTCGAGTTGCTGGTCTTAGTGTCTAGTTCGTTTAGAGTTTCGAGTTCTGTTCACATTAGTCACGCCACCGCTGCATCATTATCTCTTCCGTTGTCCACCACCCATCCATCAATTTCCACCACGTGCTACCCACCATTCATTGTCATAATAATAGTTGAGATCGTTCACATCTTCACTTGATCCAATCTGCATCTTATCTAGTTTGTTTTGGAAAGAGGGAGAAAAAAAAGAGAGAAAAAAACGAGAGAAAAAAAACGAGAGAAAAAAAAGAGAAAAAAAAGTCAGAGAAAAAAAAAGGAGAAAAAAATCAAAAAAATCGGCACAAACTTTTTCAGAGGAAAGTTGGAGACAAAGTTGTTGTATATCCTGCTTGGCAGTTGTTTTTCATCATTATCTTCACTGCCGTTGTGATCTTCACTTATATCTTGCTGTCAAGAGCTACTTAGTATCCTTCATTGATGCTAGTTGTGCTACGCCGTGACCTCATTAGTGTTCTAGGCTCGCGTCTCTAGTCCGGTCTAGCCTAGGACCAGCACAGTACCGTCGTTGAGCGTTTATTCAACATTGCATCTTTGAATTGATTATTGCTAATCTTTTGCTACCATATATAGCCAACCCAGCTCCACATATTTCTACACCGTGTATACGTACGCTCCCCTAGCAATCGCTTTACTCAATATTCGGAGTTCCTTGACACCGCTGGTTGCCGATCACCGCCTGCTGCATGGTAAGAACTTGTAAGACATTGATATTTGCTTTACTGTGAGCGTTTTTTTTCGGGTTTTGTTTCTTGTTCTACTAATCATGACAGGATCCAGAGTCAATTCATGGGCTTTGTCGATCGCGGGAGACGTGCCACCACCTTTGCAAATACCACAACCGTCACGAGAGGTGCACAAACATCCAAATGCACATGATCAGGTTAATGTATCTATACCACCATTTAATGGCCGTTTTAAACCTGCTTTATATATTGAATGGGAGTTCGACATAAAAAATATATTTGCTTCCCATAATTTCGATGAACATAAAAAGGTTAAGGTTGCGGTTGGTTCTTTCACTGGTTATGCTTTGGTTTGGTGGAGTGAATATTGTCGGTTACACCCTGATTATATACCTACTACTTGGGATGATTTGAAACTTGCCATGCGACATACTTTCGTCCCTGCTTATTATACTCGTGACATGATTAAGAAGTTGCAACACTTAAAACAAGGTAGTGAAACTGTAACAAAATATTATGATGATTTACAAACTACCTTGTTGCATTCCTCTTTAGAAGAAAGTGAAGATGATTTTATGGATAGATTTTGGGGAGGATTAAACCGTGATATTCAAGAGATACTAATTCATGAAGAGTGTTATCCTATGGACCATTTGTTTCATCTTGCTTGCAAAGCTGAACAAGAAATAAAACGACGTGATGGCCACGAGGAGAACAAGCGCATGGTGCACATTTCAAGAGTTGATATGATTGTTCCTTCAACTACTAGGCATACTATGACAACCACATCCGTTGTTGTCAGGACTACATCACCTCCACCATGTGACACATCGCCCCCGAGAGTGGCTACATCATCTGAGTTGATCATAAGAGGTAATGACAAAGGTACTGATCTTCCATCTCTCCATGAGAATGATGAATGCCTTGTCAATTTGAATGCACCATCTGATGAGCTACCCACTACTTTGATCACACCACCTATTTTAGAGGACTACGTTGATAATTTGACTTTGCCATGTGATCAAACAACTGAAATACCAACAATTTTGAGTGCACCCATTGAATTAACTATTGATGCAAAAGAACCAATGTTTAATCATTTTGATATGACCTCTAATCTTGGTGATGATTCTGTGTTGAATGACTTATTGCATGTTTGCTTATTTAAGCATGTTGTAGCATGTAAATTTGATGCAAGTAAGGTTTATTCACCAATGTTGGGATGGTTTAATGATGAACATTGTCAATCTTTTGAAATGAATAAGAGCTTCACTTATATGTGCAAACTGAGTTGCAATATTTTCATGCCTTCCACTTCTTGTGCTAATTTTTTGGCTTTAGATTTTATGAACTATGCAAGTTACTCATCTATTCATGTGTCATATATGCAAAAATCAAGGGAAGTAAAAATGGATGACATATACATATACAACATGTACACCTTGTCTCTTTTGTTAGCCACATTTCAGATTAAGCAACGCCGAGGACGGCTTTATTTTCAAGAAGGGGAGGATGATGAGGACATGACTACCTTGGATACGACCAAAAATATTGCATATATGCATATTTGTCAGGTGATTTCTAGTGCAAACTATTCAATAATCTATTTATGTTATCCAGAACAAAAATACTTCACACACTTTTGTGTTTTGTCTAATTGCAGGTGTATGGGACATTTGTACAGTCCACATATGAAGATAAGGAAGAAAGAGATGTTTATTTGTTGTCCAAAAAGTTCTCTCACGTCACTTTTGGACCAAGAGAAGATAGAGTCCAAGTCTCTCACGTTCTGGATTCAGATTCGGACTGCACAGACCTACCTGACTCAAAACGCACACAAGTTTTTCATACGGACTCCGAATTGGGTGATTCTTTTTTTGTTGGAAACTAGATTTCGTGCACTTTCCAACCCAATTAGAATCACCTTCAAATTCGTCCGGAGCGTTGAGTTGTGGACGAAACAATCTGATGCTGCAGCAGAATCCGAGTCAAAGTACAAGTCCAAAGGTGTTACATCACCTCCACTTGGGCCCATTGGCCTTGTACGACCTAGATTTAGCTTTAGGCTGCCTTGGGACGTCCTCCCACCTCCTTGGCCGCCACCCCTTGCTCCTATATAAGTAGATCCATCTAGTAGCTTTTCCTTGGGATTTGTTTAGTTAAAAGTTAGCCATTGCAACTTCGTGTACTTCGTTTGTGTCCAACGACCAGACCAAGACCGCCTACGGATCCCCACCTTTATCAATACCTCATATATACTCGCAATATTCAGATTGCTTTTATCATATTCTTGCTTGTTCTTCGATTGCTTGCAGGAATAGACCTTCGTGGTCAGGTTGATTGTGCTCCGGCGTGGTCAATAACCTCTCAGAGTTGGTTTAGCGATTGCTAAGGCGCAACGTCGTGCACGTTTGTAGTCGGATCGTCAAAGTCATCTTCACCAAATCGATAGTTATCATCTCATCGAAAGATCGGGACACCCTTTGCCTCTATCAAAGAAAGATGTGCCTTTTCTGTGGGGTACCGCACAGGAAGAAGCCTTCACGGTATTGAAAGATAAGTTGACACATGCTCCTTTACTCCAACTTCCTGATTTTAATAAGACTTTTGAGCTTGAATGTGATGCTAGTGGAATTGGATTAGGAGGTGTGTTATTACAAGATGGCAAACCTGTTGCATACTTTTCTGAAAAATTGAGTGGGCCTAGTCTGAATTATTCTACTTACGATAAAGAATTATATGCTCTTGTTCGGACTTTAGAAACATGGCAACATTATTTATGGCCCAAAGAATTTGTTATACATTCTGATCATGAATCTTTGAAACATATTAAAAGTCAAGCTAAACTGAATCGTAGACATGCTAAATGGGTTGAATTTATTGAGACTTTCCCTTATGTCATTAAACACAAGAAGGGAAAAGATAATGTTATTGCTGATGCATTGTCTCGTCGCTATACTATGCTTTCACAACTTGACTTCAAAATATTTGGTTTGGAGACCATCAAAGATCAATATGTGCATGATGCTGATTTTAAAGATGTAATGCAGAATTGTAAAGAAGGAAGAATGTGGAACAAGTTTGTCGTTAACGATGGATTTGTGTTTCGTGCTAACAAGCTATGCATTCCAGCTAGCTCCGTTCGTCTTTTGTTGTTGCAGGAGGCGCATGGAGGAGGATTAATGGGACACTTTGGCGTGAAGAAGACGGAGGACGTACTTGCTACACATTTCTTTTGGCCAAAGATGAGATGGGATGTTGAGCGTTTTATTGCTCGCTGCACTACATGTCAAAAAGCTAAGTCACGACTCAATCCTCATGGTTTATATATGCCTTTGCCTGTACCTAGTGTTCCTTGGGAGGATATATCTATGGATTTGTTTTAGGTTTACCTCGAACAAAGAAGGGGAGGGATAGCATATTTGTTGTCGTGGATAGATTCTCGAAAATGGCACACTTTATACCATGTCATAAAAGCGATGATGCTGTTAATGTTGCTGATTTGTTCTTTCGTGAAATTATTCGCTTGCATGGTGTGCCAAATACTATTGTTTCAGATCGTGATACTAAATTTCTTAGCCATTTTTGGAGATGTTTATGGGCTAAGTTGGGGACTAAACTGCTTTTTAGTACTACTTGTCACCCCCAAACTGATGGACAAACTGAAGTAGTCAATAGAACGTTGTCTACTATGCTTAGGGCTGTTTTGAAGAATAATAAGAAAATGTGGGAGGAATGCTTGCCTCATATTGAATTTGCTTATAATCGTTCATTGCATTCTACTATTAAGATGTGCCCTTTTGAAGTTGTGTATGGTTTCCTACCTCGTGCACCTATTGATTTGTTGCCTCTTCCATCTTCGGAGAAGGTTAATTTTGATGCTAAACAACGTGCTGAATTGATTTTAAAAATGCACGAGTTAACTAAGGAAAACATTGAGCGTATGAATGCTAAATATAAACTTGCTGGAGATAAGGGTAGAAAACATGTTGTGTTTGCACCTGGAGATCTTGTTTGGTTACATTTGCGTAAGGATAGATTTCCTGATTTGCGCAAATCAAAGCTAATGCCACGTGCTGATGGTCCCTTTAAGGTGTTAGAGAAAATAAATGATAATGCATATAAACTTGAGCTGCCTGCAGATTTTGGGGTTAGTCCCACTTTTAACATTGCAGATTTGAAGCCTTATTTGGGTGAGGAAGATGAGCTTCCGTCGAGGACGACTTCATTTCACGAAGGGGAGGATGATGAGGACATCAATACCATTGTTACACCCACAGCCCCTACTGCTACATATACGGGACCAATTACTAGAGCTCGCGCACGCCAATTAAATTATCAGGTACTTTCGTTTCTTGGTAATGATTCTAATGTTCATGAGAATATGATGCTGCCTAAATTGGATACATTTGTTGATGAGGACATCAATACCATTGTTACACCCACAGCCCCTACTGCTACATATACTGGACCAATTACTAGAGCTCGCGCACGCCAATTAAATTATCAGGTACTTTCGTTTCTTGGTAATGATTCTAATGTTCATGAGAATATGATGCTGCCTAAATTGGATACATTTGTTTTGCTTACAAATGAAGGGCCTAGCTTGGAGAAGGATGGACATTGGAGCAAGAGCAAGCATGGAGATGATGCCATGCGCAAGGGGAACCAGAACGGAGTTACAAGTGATGATTTTAGGACTTTGAAGCCACCATAAGAGTGCATGAAGCCTTGGACGAAATAAACAAGATGCCACTTCATAAATTTCGTCCAGAGGCTATTATAGGTGCTGCGTCACCTTATTATTGGGCCAGGCCCATGTAATTTCGAAATACATAAGTATAGGCTATTTTTAGAGTCCGTATGTGTGGGGAAACAAGAGATAGGGTTGATTTCGGACCCCTCCACCAAGGGCCACGAAATTCCCCCCCTCTTCCTCCATATATACAGCCCTTAGGGCACCGTTTAGACTTGGGTTTTGTTTAGATTAAAAGTTCGCCATAGCTGCAACTTCGCGTACTTCGTTTGTGTTCAACGACCAGACAAAGGCGTCACAAAACCCCACCTTGATCAATAAAGCTTTCATCTTATATTCGCAATATGCAGATTGCAATCTCAGTTTCTTGCTTGTTCTTCGTTTGCTCGCAGGAAACAGACCCTCGTGGTCAGGTTGATCGTGCTCCGGCGTGGTCAATAACCTCTCGGAGTTGGTTTAGCGATTGCTAAGGCGCGACGTCCTCGCACGTTCGTAGTCGGATCGTCAAAGTCGACTTCCACCAAAGCGAAATCCATCATCTCATCGAAAGACGGGACACCTTTGCCTCTATCATTTGTTTTGCTTACAAATGAAGGGCCTAGCTTGGAGAAGGATGAACATTGGAGCAAGAACAAGCATGGAGATGATGCCATGCGCAAGGGGAACAAGAACGGAGTTACAAGTGATGATTTCAGGACTTTGAAGCCACCATAATGGGTGCATGAAGCCTTGGACGAAATATACAAGATGCCACTTCATAAATTTCGTCCCGAGGCTATTATAGGTGCTGCGTCACCTTTTTTATTGGGCCAGGCCCATGTAATTTCGAAATACATAAGTATAGGCTATTTTTAGAGTCCGTATGTGTGGGGAAACAAGAGATAGGGTTGATTTCGGACCCCTCCACCAAGGGCCATGAAATTCCCCCTCTCTTCCTCCATATATACAGCCCTTAGGGCACCGTTTAGACTTTGGGTTTTGTTTAGATTAAAAGTTCGCCATAGCTGCAACTTCGCGTACTTCGTTTGTGTTCAACGACCAGACAAAGGCGTCACAGAACCCCACCTTGATCAATAAAGCTTCCATCTTATATTCGCAATATCCAGATTGCAATCTCAGTTTCTTGCTTGTTCTTCGTTTGCTCGCAGGAAATAGACCCTCGTGGTCAGGTTGATCGTGCTCCGGCGTGGTCAATAACCTCTCGGAGTTGGTTTAGCGATTGCTAAGGCGCGACGTCCTCGCACGTTCGTAGTCGGATCGTCAAAGTCGACTTCCTCCAAAGCGATATCCATCATCTCATCGAAAGATGGGACACCTTTGCCTCTATCAGCCGAGGTGGCCGAATTGGCCATAAAAGTAAAGGATGCTGCCGACCGCAATGAGGCTCTTGAAAAGGAGCGCTTATCGGAGCGGGAAGACCTGAAGAAGGCCAACGCCGAAGCCAAGGATGCCCGCTCTGCAATGCGGGCTATGAAGAAGGAACTGTGCCAGGCCGGAGAGATCGTGGCTGGCAAGCCTTTTCTGCTGCGTCGCCGGTTTATGGATGGGAAGTATGCTCAATTTGAGTGGCTGTGGAGTCCGGAGGATCCGTATATGGACTTAGCCGCAAGTGCGGCCGATGCCATTAAGCACTTCCGGAGCCAGAAGGATCACGAGACGGAAGAGCTATATTGGTCTCAATTCCACAGTCCGGATCGCCCACTTCCATTGACAGACCGGTTGGCCGAATGGGCCGAGCTAAATAGATTATCCGGACTTGCCATGACTGACATCGTGGCACATGTCTGGCCAGAGAGGTCCAAGGCGACGAGCTACTTTGGCTTACTACAGCAATTCCTTGGAGCGGTGCCGCATATAAAGGAGATGAAGCGGTCGGCCTGCATAGAGGGCGCGCGGATGGCTCTTGCCCGTGTGAAGGCGCATTGTCCAGAGATGGACGCCACCGCTATTGCTGCCCAGGGTTCGGATGAAAACCGGCTCCCTGCCGAGCACTATTTCGGGGAAGTTATGCGTGGCGCTCGTGTAATAGAGTCGCAGTGCTTGAAGAATGTAATGTTCAAATGAACGCGTTAGCTTGTAAATCGATGATTATGTTATAACTGCTTTTTATACTTGTGCGTCCAAGTAGTAAAACTTCTCCTGTGCAGCCGTTTACGTATACTTGTGTATAACTTGAAAGATGGCAGTCTTCGGCTTCAGCCCCCACGCACAAGGTGCTGGGGTGTTCGCAAAAATAGCGCGTTTTCACACTTAATCCAACGTCTCGGTCCTGTTATAAGGAGGTGGTAGCGTAGCGAACGAGGCAATCTGGACTATAATGCTTTATCACTTTCACTTAGCGCGTGGAGCTCGAGGGTGGGGCTACGATATAGCCCCTGGTGGCATCGCCATTCTCCGAAGTCAGAGCGCGTGTGCCTGACCGGGAAACGGCCCTTCGTCAAAGCGTGGAATTCTAAACATTCCGATAGTCGATCGAGTGGCTGACCAGTCTCTCGCTGTATCATGACAGTCAGTGATGAGGACATCAATACCATTGTTACACCCACATCCCCTACTGCTACATATACTGGACCAATTACTAGAGCTCGCGCACGCCAATTAAATTATCAGGTACTTTCGTTTCTTGGTAATGATTCTAATGTTCATGAGAATATGATGCTGCCTAAATTGGATACATTTGTTTTGCTTACAAATGAAGGGCCTAGCTTGGAGAAGGATGGACATTGGAGCAAGAGCAAGCATGGAGATGATGCCATGCGCAAGGGGAACCAGAACGGAGTTACAAGTGATGATTTCAGGACTTTGAAGCCACCATAAGAGTGAATGAAGCCTTGGATGAAATATACAAGATGCCACTTCATAAATTTCGTCCAGAGGCTATTATAGGTGCTGCGTCACCTTATTATTGGGCCAGGCCCATGTAATTTCGAAATACATAAGTATAGGCTATTTTTAGAGTCCGTATGTGTGGGGAAACAAGAGATAGGGTTGATTTCGGACCCCTCCACCAAGGGCCACGAAATTCCCCCCCTCTTCCTCCATATATACAGCCCTTAGGGCGCCGTTTAGACTTTGGGTTTTGTTTAGATTAAAAGTTCGCCATAGCTGCAACTTTGCGTACTTCGTTTGTGTTCAACGACCAGACAAAGGCGTCACAGAACCCCACCTAGATCAATAAAGCTTTCATCTTATATTCGCAATATCCAGATTGCAATCTCAGTTTCTTGCTTGTTCTTCGTTTGCTCGCAGGAAACAGACCCTCGTGGTCAGGTTGATCATGCTCCGGCGTGGTCAATAACCTCTCGGAGTTGGTTTAGCGATTGCTAAGGCGCGACGTCCTCGCACGTTCGTAGTCGGATCGTCAAAGTCGACTTCCACCAAAGCGAAATCCATCATCTCATCGAAAGACGGGACACCTTTGCCTCTACCAGTCAGTTTTCGGCTTTCTCTACTGAGGTGCTCGCCCAGCCGAACTGGGCACAATCGCAGTAGTTCTCCTGGTGCCGCGTTAGCCGATGATACGGAACGTAAGGAAGCAAAACACAGGAGCCGGGCAAACCCAACATTTGACCAAAGACATGATTCGGAGCTGATGCATATAATGCCTAACTCGAGACGCCGAACACTCCCTAAGGTGTTCGGTCTTTATAATAATGGGCAGAATGATGCCCTAAGCCCCTAGTGTCCAGGTACGGGCATGGTCTTCTGACGCGGCCGATGCCAAAGCGTTAGGCTCTGCTTTGTCTATAGGAAGAAACCAAGGGAGAATAACAACAAGAGACAGTAAAAAAGGTCTACGCAGGGTCTTAATCTGAAAAGAATCCTCACAACGGGTCCCTACTGCACGTCTGCGCCTGTGTCTCCGTTGCGCCGTTATCCTGGACGGGTATGCATGTTGTTCATCTGTAAAAAGAGAGGAATGTTTAGTTTGAAAAACAATTCGTGCAAAAAATATTAGAAATATAAATAATTAAAGCGGGGTTTGTATGAACCCGCGGTTATTTGTGCGCGCAGCCCCCTGTGAAGGGGTATGCGACTAGGGAGCCCCTAGCCTACTGACGCCGGATTCGTCTATCCAAGTCCGGGGTCTTTAAGTGACCCTCGCACTAAAATTACGCCACGCGGTCCGGGCATCTTGAGTGTAAGAGACGCGTAATGCGGTATGGCGTTGAAGCGGACAAAAGCCTTTCGTCCCAAGAGTGCTTGATATTCACTTTCAAATGGGACGATGTGAAAAAGTAATTTTTCGCGTCGAGAATTGTTCGGCGATCCGAACACTACTTCTAGTAATATGGAGCCTGTGCACTTGGCGTAATGGCCTGGCGTCACTCCTTTGAAGGAAGTGCGGCTGTGTCGAATTTTGGTAGGGTCTATCACCATCCTACGGATTGTGTTTGAATATAGCAGGTTCAAGTCACTGCCTCCGTCCATTAGGACGTTAGTAAATTGCAATCCGTCTATTGTGGGATTCAATATCAGGGGAGTCCGTCCCGCATTTCGAACGCTTCTGGAATAGTCCAGGTGGTCGAAAGTGATTGGTTTTGATATCCAATCTCTACGGTCTGCTGGGTTGGACCGCGCGAAGCTCTTTTTAGAAAGTGCCGCACTATTTTTCCGTATTATCACATGAAGTGAGTTTACTGCTTTGACCCCTTGTCGGAAAGTCTTTTGTTTTCCGGTGCTCTGCTGGTGGGGTTTATCTTCTTTGCTTGACGCGTCGACCCCCTTGTGTTCGGCATTTAGTCGGCCGGACTGTTTGAAAACCCAACAATCCCTGTGGGTGTGATTTGCAGGCCTTCCGGGGGTACTGTGGATTTGACATATCCGACCCAAGATTTTATTTAAGTTGTACAATTCGTCACTGTCATCCTTAAGAGGCTGTGTTTTATTATTGGGCCGCGAGCTTTTGAATCTGGCGTTGACTGCCGCGCTCTTTGGGCTTTTCTCTTTATTCCGGCGCTGCTCTTTTCTGCGCCGTGATTTTCCGTTTCCATCTCTTATCTCTGATGTACTTGGGTCGCTGGTGCTGCATCATGCTAACCAGCTATCCTCGCCCGCACAGAAGCGGGTCATGAGGCTTGTTAGTGCGGACATTGTCCTCGGTTTCTCTTGACCGAGGTGCCTGGCGAGCCATTCGTCTCGGACATTGTGCTTGAAAGCTGCTAAGACTTCGGCGTCCGGACAGTCGACTATTTGGTTCTTTTTTGTAAGGAACCTGTTCCAGAATTTCCGCGCTGACTCTCCGGGCTGTTGAGTTATATGAATTAGATCATCTGCATCCGGAGGGCGGACATAAGTCCCTTGAAAATTTGCTCTAAACGCGTCCTCGAGCTCTTCCCAACTTCCAACAGTATTTTCTGGGAGGCTTTTAAGCCAATGACGGGCTGGCCCTTTGAGCTTGAGGGGTAGGTATTTTATGGCGTGGAGATCATCTCCTCTGGCCATATGTATGTGTAGTATATAATCTTCTATCCAGACTCCAGGGTCTGTTGTTCCATCGTAGGCCTCTATGTTTATGGGTTTAAATCCTGCTGGAATTCATGGTCCAGCACCTCGTCAGTGAAACATAGTGGGTGTGCGGTGCCCCTGTATTTGTGTGTGCCGCTATCATCGGACACTTGACGTGTTGCCTTGCTTCCTGGGGCCTTCTTCTTTGGCCCGTAGATGGATCTGGCTGGGCCATCTATCCTTCCAAGTTCATTGGTTGGTTTATGTGTGGCGCCGCTGTCAGAATTTGGCCTATCATCTGGCCGTCTATCCAGCCAGGCAGCCCCTTTATTTTTAGACGGTGGGGGCTCTATGGCCTCCTCGTCGAATTCTGGTAGCAGCTTGCGCTTCGGGTAGCTCTTTGATTGGTGGCCATTGCCGTACTGATCTACGGTTTTGAGCACTTTGCTCCGTCTCATTCTGAGTCTGTCTTCCGCTATTTTGAGCCTCCGTTTTTCCTTCTTCAGGCTATTTGCAGTACTAACGAGTCTTTTCCAAAGGTTCTTACTCTCCGGCGGTGTGTCCGGCGTGAGGTCGTCCGGACTGTTGTTTTCATCTGGCCTGGACTGATTATCTGACTCGTCAAGGTCGGACGGTTGCTTATCTGCGTGTTCGTCGTCCGTTTGTGAGCCCTGCCGTATCGCGGGCTCTTTGGGAGCGTTGTTGTCGAGGCGGGACTTAGGACGGCGCCTGCACCGCCGTTTTGGTCGTTTATCGGCGTGGTCATCTTCTGCCGCGGCCTGTTGATCCTCGTTATCGCTCTCCTTTGGGGTGTCTACCATATATATGTCATGTGACAAGGTAGTCCTCCCGTGCCTTATAGGCTCTGTTTCTTGTTCGTCTCCAGCATTGTCGTCTATTCTGTCAATGTCTTCGGAGTCAAGGTCTAGCATGTCGGTTAGATCGTCGACAGTGGCTACAAAGTGGGTGGTGGGTGGGCTCTGAATTTCTTCGTCGTCCGTATCCCAACCATCCTGGCCATAATCCGGCCAGGACTCTCCTGATAACGAGAGATGCTTTAGTGAATTCAAGATATCGCCGAAAGGCGAGCATTGGAAGATGTCCGCGGCGGTGAATTCCATAACCGGCGCCCAATCCGGATCGATTGGTAGGGGCGCGGGAGGTTCGGAGTCCGGGGAGGAGTCCGGCGCCTCGGAATCACGAGTTTCGCAGGGGACAAGATTAGTGTTCGGCTCCATCGCCGTGGATGTTGAAGCCCCCAGGGCGCCGTCTATCCACCGGCCCTCGATCTGGGCGATCGGCTCCGGGCTAATGGCCGAAGCGGATCCGTGTGCGGCCACCAAGGCACTGTTCGGCGGCAGAGCTAGATCATGCCCATCGTCACAGTGTGGCGCGCTTGGCTGTGGCTCGAGTCCGTCGAGGATCAAGTCTCCGCGGACATCGGTCGTGAAGTTTAAGCTTCCAAATCTGACCTGACGGCCAGGGGCGTAGCTTTCGATCTGCTCCAGATGGCCAAGTGAATTGGCCCGCAGTGCGAAGCCGCCGAATATGAAGATCTGTCCGGGGAGAAAAGTCTCACCCTGGACAGCGTTGTTGGTCGAAGATGCCATCAAGACTATCAGTGACGACACAGAGGAACTCTCAATGAAAGCACCAATGTCGGTGTCAAAACCGGCGGATCTCGGGTAGGGGGTCCCGAACTGTGCATCTAGGCGGATGGTAACAGGAGACGAGGGACACGATGTTTTTACCCAGGTTCGGGCCCTCTCGATGGAGGTAAAACCCTACGTCCTGCTTGATTAATATTGAGGATATGGGTAGTACAAGAGTAGATCTACCACGAGATCAAGGAGGCTAAACCCTAGAAGCTAGCCTATGGTATGATTGTTGTAATGTATGTTGTCCTACGGACTAAAGCCCTCCGGTTTATATAGACACCGGAGAGGGCTAGGGTTACACAGAGTCGGTTACAATGGTAGGAGATCTACATATCCGTATCGCCAAGCTTGCCTTCCACGCCAAGGAAAGTACCATCCGGACACGAGCCGGAGTCTTCAATCTTGTATCTTCGTAGTCTTGGAGCCCGGCGGACAATGATAGTCCGGCTGTCCGGACACCCCCTAGTCCAGGACTCCCTCACCCCCTCCACCCATTTTTCCACGGGCTCATGTTCTATTACGGGCTGGATTTTCATGATCTGGCCCCTAATTTCATCCTCAATATCTCGGCGTTTATCGTCGTGTGCGAGGCTTTTCTCCGCATTAGGCCCCACTTCGGCCTGTGGCTAAAGATCTTCAATGTGAAGCCGAAGATAGTGGTCGGCCAGCAGGCGGAGTGTGGAGGCGCCATGGTGGGCAAGATGCCCAGCGTCACCTGGCTCGAAGGCTCCTTCGTGGAGACCGTGAAGGGGTGGCAATCGGAGTGGTTCTACATCACCAAGCTGCATGACGCCAACTGGGTGGCGGCCCCTGAATTCCGATCCGGCATCCCCGTGCGGCTCACCTCCTGGAAGAAGAAGGGCCTAACCTGGGGCGCGTCCGCGGAGCTGATCAGACTCGAAATTTTTTTGTTGCGGAGCAAAAAAAAGAGGAAAAAAAGTGCAAAAAAAGGAAAAAAAGGAGAAAAAAAGTTCAAAAAAAGGAAAAAAAGGAGAAAAAAAATTCAAAGTGTGCTCCTCCCTTGTTTACGTGTCGCGCCGTGATTTTGTTGGTGTTCTAGGCTCACGTCTCTAGCATAGTCTAGCCTAGGACCAGCACAGTACCATCGTTGAGCATTTATTCAACTTTGCATCTCTGAATTGATTATTGCTGACCCTTTTTGCTACCATATTATAAGCCTTCCCAGATCCACATACATCTACGTCATGCGTTTGACTCTCCCTGGTAATCGCTCTATCCAAGCTTTGAGAGTTTTGACTACAACGGTTGCCGATCACCGCCTGCTGCTGGGTAAGAACTGGTAAGAATTTGAGATTTGCTTGACGGATTTGACACCCACCACCACCTCTTGTTAGTAGTCTGTAGGATCATATTCTTGTGTGTTTCTATTGCTACTAACCATGCCAGGATCACAAGCCAACGAGACTGACTAGGAGAACATGACGAATAAGGAGTTGCATGATAAATTTCAGCAAATGATGAGTGGACAAGTGCAAGATGTGCTAAACAGATTTGAAGAGGCCATGGAGAAGATAGATGGCATGGAGAAGACATTCGAAACAAAGCTCGATAACAAGTTTAATGAATTGCTTGCGCGTCTTCCACCACCACCACCCGCTGCACCTAACGCACCTCTACAACAACAACAACAACGGCTACCTCCATGTCGCTAAACAGCCCTCCGCCGAGTGAGCCGTGTCCCTCTTGCGTTTGGCCAAACTGTTGGTGCTGCTGTTGATACTTCTGTGGCTCCTGCTGCTGATGCGGAGGAGGATGATTATGTGGGAGATTACGAGGATGAGGTTGATCAAAATCAGAACTATGTGCAACCACCTGCACCACAACCACCAGGGCGTCCACATGCAAATAATCACAATGGTAGGGCTCTCCCTCAGGTACGAGATCATGACCATCTTCCTGAACTGAAATTGAATATTCCACCATTTGAGGGTAGATATGTTCCTGATATATATCTTAGTTGGGAGTTAGAAACTGAACAACGATTTACATGCTTACAATATCCTGAGGAGAGACGGGTTGCCGCTGCTGTTTGTGCTTTCACTAGTTTTGCATGTGTATGGTGGTCTAAACATTGTAGATTATATCCTATTCCAACTACTTGGGCTGCTTTGAAAACTGCTATGCGTACTCGTTGGGTTCCACCCTATTATCAACGTGAATTGTTTCAAATATTGCAGCGCTTAAGACAAGGGAAAAATTCTGTAGAAGAATATTATCAGGATTACAAACTAGCATGATTAGATGTGGTATTGTTGAGGAGAATGAAGCTATGCTTGCACGTTTTATGGGTGGATTAAATAGAGAGATTCAGACCATTCTAGAGTATAAGGAGTATACTGATATCACTCGTTTATTCCATCTTGCTTGTAAAGCTGAACGTGAAGTGCAGGATCGACAAGCATTGGCGCGAACTAACTTTTCTACAGGCCGACCTTCATCATGGACACCGCGTGCATCTTCTACTTCAACTGCACCAGCACCTCCATCAGGTGCCACCTCCAGCCGTGATACAAGAAAGCAGGCACAACCACCATTATCTACCAAGAGCGCACCTGCCGGGCCTCCACAGAGTTCTTCTTCTTCCATGGCATCAACAGGGCACACAAGTGATATTATTTGTCGTCGTTGTAAGGGAAGAGGTCATTATGCGAGAGAATGCAAATCTCAGCGTGTGATGATTGCTACTCAGGATGGTGGGTATGAGTCCGCTAGTGACTATGATGAGGAGACTTTGGCTCTTATTACACGTGAAGAACATGGTGGAGATGATTCTGATCATGAGACGCAATACATGGCTCCTAAAGACGCTGACAGGTATGAATGTTTAGTTGCTCAAGGTGTTTTGAGTGTGCAGGTCACACAAGCTGAGCAAAATCAGAGGCACAATTTGTTCCATACAAAGGGAGTTGTGAATGAACGTTCTGTGCGCGTCATCATAGACGGAGGGAGCTGCAACAACTTGGCTAGCATGGAGATGGTGGAGAAGCTATCTCTCACCACAAGACCACATCCACATCCTTACTACATCCAATGGTTCAACAACAGCGGCAAGGTTAAGGTAACACATACTATTCGTGTGCATTTTAGTATATCTACATATGCTGATTATGTTGATTGTGATGTGGTACCTATGCAAGCATGTTCCTTTTTACTTGGTCGACCATGGCAATTTGATAAAAATTCTGTACACCATGGTAGAAACAATCAATATACTCTTGTTCATAAGGATAAAAATATTACTTTGCTTCCTATGACTCCTGATTCCATTTTGAAAGATGATATTAATAGAGCTAATAAAGCAAAACAGGAGAAAAATAAGAGTGAAAATCAGATTGTGGCAAAAGAATTTGAGCAACAAATGAAGCCTAATAGTAAACCATCTAGTGTTGCTTCTGAAATTAAATTGAAAAGTGCATGTTTACTTGCCACTAAATCTGATATTGATGAGCTAGATTTCAGCAAATGTGTTTGCTATGCTTTTGTGTGCAAAGAGGCATTATTTTCATTCGAGGACGTGCCTTCCTCTTTGCCTCCTGCTGTCACTAACATTTTGCAGGAGTTCACTGACGTCTTTCCACAAGACGTGCCACCAGGATTACCTCCCATTCGAGGGATTGAGCATCAGATTGACTTAATTCCCGGTGCATCATTACCCAACCGTGCACCATACCGTACCAATCCAGAGGAGAGGAAGGAGATTATGCGTCAAGTACAGGAGCTGCTCGACAAAGGTTATATACGCGAATCCCTTAGTCCTTGTGTTGTTCCTATTATTCTAGTGCCGAAAAAGGATGGTAAATCACGTATGTGTGTTGATTGTAAAGGCATTAATAATATTACTATTCGTTATCGTCATCCTATCCAAGGCTAGATGATATGCTTGATGAATTGAGTGGCTCTACAATATTCTCCAAAGTTGATTTGCGTAGTGGATACCATCAAATTCATATAAAATTGGGAGATGAAAGGAAAACAACATTTAAAACTAAGTTTGGATTATATGAGTGGTTAGTCATGCCTTTTGGGTTAACTAATGCACCTAGTACTTTCATGAGATTAATGAACGAAGTTTTACGTGCTTTCATTGGACGATTTGTGGTAGTTTACTTTGATGACATATTGATTTATAGCAGATCTTTGGAAGAACATTTGGAACATTTACGTGCTGTTTTTATTGCTCTATGTGATGCACGTTTGTTTGGTAACCTTGGGAAGTGCACCTTTCGCACCGACCAAGTATCTTTTCTTGGCTATGTTGTTACTCCACAGGGAATTGAAGTTGACAAAGCCAAGATTGAAGCTATTGAGAGTTGGCCGCAGCCCAAAATAGTCACACAAGTGAGGAGTTTTCTTGGCCTCGCTGGACTCTATAGGCGTTTTGTGAGAGATTTCAGCACCATTGCTACACCTCTCAACGAGTTTACAAAGAAGGATTTGCCTTTTGTTTGGGGTACCGCACAGGAAGAAGCCTTCACGGTATTGAAAGATAAGTTGACACATGCTCCTTTACTCCAACTTCCTGATTTTAATAAGACTTTTGAGCTTGAATGTGATGCTAGTGGAATTGGATTAGGAGGTGTGTTATTACAAGATGGCAACCCTGTTGCATTCTTTTCTGAAAAATTGAGTGGGCCTTGTCTGAATTATTCTACTTATGATAAAGAATTATATGCTATTGTTCGGACTTTAGAAACATGGCAGCATTATTGATGGCCCAAAGAATTTGTTATACATTCTGATCATGAATCTTTGAAACATATTAAAAGTCAAGCTAAACTGAATCGTAGACATGCTAAATGGGTTGAATTCATTGAGACTTTCCCTTATGTCATTAAACACAAGAAGGGTAAAGAAAATGTTATTGTTGATGCATTGTCTCGTCGCTATACTATGCTTTCACAACTTGACTTCAAAATATTTGGTTTGGAGACCATCAAAGATCAATATGTGCATGATGCCGATTTTAAAGATATATTGCAGAATTGTAAAGAAGGAAGAACATGGAACAAGTTCGTCGTTAATGATGGATTTGTGTTCCGTGCTAACAAGCTGTGCATTCCAGCTAGCTCCGTTCATCTTTTGTTGTTGCAAGAGGAGCATGGAGGAAGACTAATGGGACACTTTGGCGTGAAGAAGACGGAGGACGTACTTGCTACACATTTCTTTTGGCCAGAGATGAGACGGGATGTTGAGCGTTTTATTGCTCGCTGCACTACATGTCAAAAAGCTAAGTCACGACTCAATCCTCATGGTTTATATATGCCTTTGCATGTACCTAGTGTTCCTTGGGAGGATATATCTATGGACTTTGTTTTAGGTTTACCTAGAACAAAGAAGGGGAGGGATATCATATTTGTTGTCGTGGATAGATTCTCAAAAATGGCACACTTTATACCATGTCATAAAAGCGATGATGTTGTTAATGTTGCAGATTTGTTCTTTCGTGAAATTATTCGCTTGCATGGTGTGCCAAATACTATTGTTTCAGATCATGATACTAAATTTCTTAGCCACTTTTGTTGATGTTTATGGGCTAAGTTGGGGACTAAACTGCTTTTTAGTACTACTTGTCACCCCCAAACTGATGGATAAACTGAAGTAGTCAATAGAACATTGTCTACTATGCTTAGGGCTGTTTTGAATAATAATAAGAAAATGTGGGAGGAATGCTTGCCTCATATTGAATTTGCTTATAATCGTTCATTGCATTCTACTACTAAGATGTGCCCTTTTGAAGTTGTGTATGGTTTCCTACCTCGTGCACCTATTGATTTGTTGCCTCTTCCATCTTCGGAGAAGGTTAATTTTGATGCTAAACAACTTGCTGAATTGATTTTAAAAATGCATGAGTTAACTAAGGAAAACATTGAGCGTATGAATGCTAAATATAAACTTGCTGGAGATAAGGGTAGAAAACATGTTGTGTTTGCACCTGGAGATCTTGTTTGGTTACATTTGCGTAAGGATAGATTTCCTGATTTGCGCAAATCAAAGCTAATGCGACGTGCTGATGGTCCCTTTAAGGTGTTGGAGAAAATAAATGATAATGCATATAAACTTGAGCTGCCTGCAGATTTTGGGGTTAGTCCCACTTTTAACATTGCAGATTTGAACCCTTATTTGGGTGAGGAAGATGAACTTCCGTCGAGGACGACTTCATTTCAAGAAGGGGAGGATGATGAGGACATCAATACCATTGTTACACCCACAACCCCTGCTGCTATACATACTGGACCAATTACTAGAGCTCGCGCACGCCAACTAAATTCCCAAGTACTTTCGTTTCTTGGTAATGATTCTAATGTTCATGAGAATATGATGCTACCTAAATTGGATACATTTGTTTTGCTTACAAATGAAGGGCCTAGCTTGGAGAAGGATGAACATTGGAGCAAGAACAAGCATGGAGATGATGGCATGCGCAAGGGGAACAAGAACAGAGTTACAAGTGATGATTTCAGGACTCTGAAGCCACCATAATGGGTGCATGAAGCCTTGGACGAAATATACAAGATGCCACATCATAAATCTCGTCCCGGGGCTATTCTAGGTGCTACGTCACCTTATTATTGGGCCAGGCCCATGTAATTTCGAAATACATAAGTATAGGTTATTTTTAGAGTCCGTATGTGTGGGGAAACAAGAGATAGGGTTGATTTCGGACCCCTCCACCAAGGGCCACGAAATTCCCCCCTCTTCCTCCATATATACAACCCTTAGGGCATCGTTTAGACTTTGGGTTTTGTTTAGATTAAAGTTCGCCATAGCTGCAACTTCACGTACTTCGTTTGTGTTCAACGACCAGACAAAGGCGTCACAGAACCCCACCTTGATCAATAAAGGTTTCATCTTATATTCGCAATATCTAGATTGCAATCTTAGTTTCTTGCTTGTTCTTCATTTGCCTGCAGGAAACAGACCTTCATGGTCAGGTTGATCGAGCTCCGGCGTGGTCAATAACCTCTCAGAGTTGGTTTAGTGATTGCTAAGGCGCGACGTCCTCGCACGTACGTAGTCGGATCGTCAATGTCGACTTCCTCCAAAATGATAGCCACCATCTCATGAAAGACGGGACATCTTTGCCTCTATCAGGGGAGAGTCTTCTGTGCCGATGACCTCTGTCCATCCAGAGGCATCGAATAACTTGGTGGAAGCGCTTCAGAGCGCTTCCCTTGATGAAGGACACCGTACTCTTATGAGTACGGTGATTGCGAAGGTTCAGTCCGCCAAAACCGGATTGACCGAAGCCTGCGCCAGCCTCCTGACAGGCTTTGAGGTAAGTATTTTAAATTATGAGAAAGTATCACAGTACAGACAGTAGCCCCTGATGCTCTGTTTGGTGTTCGGGAAGAAAAGCCGAACAGAGGATCAAATATTTTTTCCCGGGAGTCTAATCATATTATGTCTTTGTGAATAAGAAGGCGTCGCTGCTGGCCGCCACTGCTGCCATTGCGGAAGTCTCCGAACTGAGGCAGAGCCTGGGGCGTGCCAAAGAAGAGCTCGGCCTCGTGAAGAGGTAGCTCGAGGAGAACAAATGTAAGCAATACCCCGTCTGAATGTTATATATAAAGGAAAACATCATTGACGCTAATAGAAGCACGATGAATTTTATTAGGGGCCACGACCGAAGTGGCGGCCCTTAAGAAGGCATTGTCCAAGGCCGAAAACAAAGCGGTCAAGGAGCACACCGTGCGCGAAAAACAAGAGGCGCGAGTTGATGAGGTCCAGCAAGAGCTTTAGGACTTCGTCAAAAAATTCGAGTCCTTGGAGCGTGACTCCAAGACGCAAGAGTCGGAGCTTGCGAAGGCCCGTCAGAGCGCACTAGACGCCAAGGCCGAAGCCCAGAAGGCCCTCGAGGAAATTGAGGCGGCCAAGAAGATAGATGCAGGTAAGGCTTTCATTATGCAAAGCAATCATGTGAAAGAGACTTTCCATTTACTTACCCGAATTCGGAGCTCTCCAGGAGCATTCGCAGAACTGCCGCGCAGCATCTCTGATGCCGCAGATTTCTACCTGGCTGAGGAGGGGAGCTCGATGGATAAGCCATTTTGGTCTCAATATATTGGGGCCGAACATTCGATGCCCTTGAGCGACCAGCTAAAGCAACTGGTCGAACTTCACAAGGCGGCCGAACTGGCCATGAAGGACTTCATAGTCCTGCTGTGGCCTGGCGAGCCCCTGCCCAGCAGCTACTTCGGCTTTGTCAAGCAGATGGTCAATGCCTGTCCGTGGCTTGAAGTCGTTAAGCGGTCCGTCTACATTGAGGGTGCACGCAGGGCCTTGGCCCGTGCGAAGGTGCACAAGGGGAAGATGGACGCCGAGAAGCTGGTGACAGAGGGGCCGCCGAAGGGCAAGGAGCATCGCCACCCCGAACAGTATTATGAAAATGTCATTAAGGGTGCCCGCCTTGTGGCGGATGAATGTACTAAGGGTGTGATATTTGAATGAATGTACTCATGTCATCCTGTATTATGAAAACTAGTTCATGTGCGCTATGTAGCGCGTGTGAATTCAAAATATTACCTTTTGTGCGGCCGTTTTAAAAAAAATCTTGAGAGTTGGCTAGTCGTCAGCTTCCGCCCCCATGTAACTAGTACTGGGGTGTTTGGGATAAGTATAAACACTCTGTATCCAAGTTTTTGGTCCTTTGAAGGAGGTATTTAGCACCACAAACGAGGCAATCAGACTATACGGCTTTATCGCCCTCACTTAGCCATAGAAGTCTACAATTTTAAATTTTGGCGAAGCCCCTAGTATCCGGAAAGCCGGAGTCGGGGCGCTATAGACGCCTAAATCGGACGAGGCCGATTCCTCGCCTGAAGCGGAAAAAATCTTCAAGGATTTGACACCTCTCGAACAGCGACCAGCTCTCGCCTTATCATGACAGTCAGTTTTCGGCTTTCTCTACTGAGGTGCTCGTCTAGAAGAACCGGGACACAATCGCAGTAGTTCTCCCTGTGCTACCTTAGCCGATATAGCGGAACGTAAGGTACCAAAACATGGGAGCCGGGAAAACCCAACTATTGACCCAAGACATGATTCAGAGCTGATGCATATAGTGCTATAAGTTCGGGGTGCCGCACTATCGAAAGTGTTCGAACTTGTCTTGCCAGATTATGGGGTACTGAAGGCCCTGGCAAACTGGTCGTGCCAAAATGCACGGTATAATAAATAAGCAGTAAAGAAAAAGGGGTAAATAAACGTAATAGAAAGCTGATGCTGTATACTATTTTCCCTTGTTCTTCAAATGATACGTCCAAGCGTACGTATACAAGTAGTGTGATAACCAGAATAGGACTATTTGACACATCCTGACCAGGAGCGGGCGGTATGCGGGTATGTAAAACAGGTATAACAATCGTTATCAGAGACCACCTGAGGATTCCCTCGTACGCCAAAGCTTCTTGTCCTCCTGGTGTGTCCGTCCCGCTATGTGTCCGACAGTCGGTCTTTCGGAAGAGCCTCCTGAAGATAGGGACCTGAAAGAAAAAGGGGTGCGAAAATGCGTCTGTCCTGGGGTGGTCGAACCGCATTGTGGGCCGTGTCACGGCTGTGCCTCCGCCTATGCCCAGGGTATTTTAAGTGCGTAGTTGTGTATGTGTGGCACAAATTTTGCCGTTTGACTGGGACTGGGGCGGCGGCCGGATTGCTAGTCGAGCTCTGGACGTGCCGGACGATCCTGTTGTGGAGTACTCCAGACTCGCTTGACGGTATCCGGTTTTCTATCATCGAATTGGTTGTTTGCCTAAGAAGGCTATTCTGTACTTCCGCCGCGAGGGCCGCAGTGTACTCCTCCGTGCGAAGCGAGCACTCTGTGTTTCCATTATCTGTAATAACCCCGCGAGGTCCCGACATTTGGAGCTTGAGGGATGCATAATGCGGTACCGCATTGAATTTGGCAAATGTGGTTCGTCCAAGTAGTGCATGATAGCCACTGCGGAAGGGGACGATGTCGACGATTAACTCATCGCTTCAGAAATTGTCCGGAGATCCGAAGACCACTTCCAGTGTGATTGAGCCCATACAACAGGCCTCTACACCGGGTATGACACCCTTGAAGGTGGTTTTTGTGGGCTTGATCCTTGAGGGGTCGATGCCCATTTTGCGCACTGTATCCTGATAGAGCAGGTTCAGGCTGCTGCCACCGTCCATGAGGACTCGTGTGAGATGGAATCCGTTGATGATGGGGTCAAGGACCAATGCGGCCAAACCGCCATGACGGATACTGGTAGGATGGTCCCTGCGATCGAAGGTGATCGGACAACACGACCATGGGTTGAGCTTTGGGGAAACTGGCTCCATCGCATAGACGTCCCTTAGTGCGCGCTTCCATTCCCTCTTGGGAATATGGGTTGCGTATATCATATTTACTGTTTTCACCTGGGGAGGGAATTTCTTCTGTCCTCCCGTGTTCGGCGGTCGGGGCTCCTCGTCGTCGTTGCTATGCAGCCCCTTTTCCTTGTTTTCGGCATTCAACTTGCCGGCCTATTTAAACACCCAACATTCCCTGTTTGTGTGGTTGGCTGGTTTATCGGGGGTGCCGTGAATTTGACACAAGCGATCAAGAATGCGGTCCAAGCTGGACGAGCCCGGACTGTTTCTTTTGAATGGCTTTTTCTATTGTCCGGATTTAAAGCCTCTGAATCTGGCATTGACTGTCGTGTCTTCGGTGTTGTCGCCATTGTTGTGATGCTTGTGTCTATTTTGTCATGGCTTGCCGTTGCTATCCCTGGCGTCTGAATCACCTAAGTTTTCGAGTGTGATGTTGCTGCGAGCCAGCCAGCTGTCCTCGCTCGCGCAGAAGCGGGTCATGAGTGTCGTGAGGGCTGCCATGGACTTTGGCTTTTCTTGGCCGAGATGTCGGGTGAGCCATTCATCACGGATGTTGTGCTTGAAGGCCGCTAAGGCTTCGACATCCGGACAGTCGACAATTTGGTTCTTTTTAGTTAGGAACCAAGTCCAGAATTTCCTGGCTGACTCTCCGGGCTGTTGGGTTATGTGACTTAAGTCATCAGCATCCGGTGGTCGCACGTAAGTGCCCTGGAAGTTATCGAGGAACGTGTCTTCCAGATCCTCCCAACTGCCAATGGAGCTTGCTAGCAGGCTATTCAGCCAATGCCGAACCGGTCCTTTGAGCTTAAATGGTAGGTACTTTATGGCATGTAAGTCATCACCGGGGGCCATGTGAATGTGGAGAAGAAAATCTTCGATTCATACCGCGGGGTCTGTTGTGCCATCGTATGATTCAATGTTTACAGGTTTAAACCCTTCTGGGAATTCATGATCCATAACTTCATCAGTGAAGCATAGGGGGCGTGCGGCGCCTCTATGCCGGGCTACATCCCGATGTAGTTCAAATGAATCCGGTCTATTGTATTTGGCCCGGCCGGACTTTGGTTTATCGTATCCTGCGTGACGGTCATCATCACGTCTTGTGGCGCGCCCCTATGATCCGTAGATCGATCTTGACTATCTTGCTTTGTTTTCCAATACATCTCACAGGTCCTTCTTGTAGCCCCTGGCCTTAGTATTATCGTTTGATTGGCGACGGGGTGCGGTCTGGACTTCAGGCTGGTATGCCGCTTTGCCGAGGTCACGGGGTGGCCGGTCAGCCGCATCATGCGCTGGTAGCGTGGGCTTTAAAGCCTCCTCCTCGAGTTGAGGTAGCAGCCTGCGCTTTGTGTAGCTTTTGCTAGGGCGCTCGAGTCCGTATTCCTCGGTAGCCAGGCCCTCGGTCCATCTGTCAGTTAGCAGATCTTGGTCAGCTTGAAGCAGTTGCTACTTTTTCTTCACGCTTTTTGCAGTGGCTATAAGCCGGCGTTTGAAGCGCTCCTGCTCGACGGGATCCTCAGGCACGATGAATTCTTCGTCGCCAAGGCTCACTTCGTCTTCGGAGAGAGGCATGTAATTATCATCCTCTGATTCTCCGTTAATTGCCTGTTCTTTAGGGCTAGCTTGCCCATCCTCTTGCTCGGCCTGCTCGAAGCCTGACTGGATTGTCCTTGTCTTCGGCACCATCCGGATTGTTATATCTTGTGCCGATATCACTATTTTTGCTATGGCGGGGTTTGGAGCGGCGCCGATGATGCCGGTGTCTGGATTGCTTCTCCAAGGGGTTATCTTCCGTTGCATCATCGCCATTGCTTTCTTTAGTGGTGTTGTAATGCCCCGAATGTAACTTTCCATAATTGTAACTCTAACTCTTGCCATTTCCGGCTATGTGTTATATTATTTCCTTCATGGTTGGGTTTTTGTCTTTTGTTTTGCATTTTGTTCATGTCATGCATTTCATCTCATGTCATCATTCGCATTGCATCGGCATCGTTTTCATAAAACTTGCATTCGCTCGTAGTTGCCGCTTCTTCCTTGCCCCTGTTGTCCCCTCTCAGATCAACCGGACTGCTCTCTTCTCTCTCTTTTCTGAGCCCATCAAAACCCCTTGTCTCCATGGCCTTTTGTCAAACCCCTCGCATACGCGTCCGAAAACTTCTCCCGGACCCGACCCGAGCTGTCATTTCCGATGGGTCCGGATCAACCCCAAACATCCCTAAAATATCATCGTTTATTTGTTTGGACTCCCGAAGCATTTTATTCTTGACCGTCCGATTTTAATCAGATGATCCAAACTCCCCTCCTTTTTCATATATATAGTCCGCCCCTAGTCTATTTTGGACAACCCTAAAAATTCTTGCCATGTCCCATCGATCCCACTGCGCTGCCGCCACTCCTCCAGTCCCTTCTTCCTGGGAATCCCTCCCAATCCAGCCCACCAACCGCAGCCTCCGACCACCTTGCTTGTTCTCTGCGCCGCTCCATTCCTAGCCTCCCATGCGTAGCCACACACCCGACCTCGAACTCTCTCGCAGCTGGCCGGCACTTGATCCAGGTTGGATCGAGGCCACAGCCTCGCTCGCCTCTTCCTCCGCCCAAGAACCCGCTCGGGAGATGCCCGGCGCTCCACCCCATGAAGCAACAACGCCCGAGCGCTCCTCCTCCTCGTGACCCAAGCTCCTACCTCCATGGTGCCGTCACCGCCGGCGAACCCCACCACCTGGACTGCGCCCCGTCTTCTCGCCGGCGACCAGCAGGTTTGCCTCAGGCCGTCGCGCCCCTACCATCTCCCTGTCGTCTCTCCCTTCTTCCCGTCCGCGTTTCACCTCTGAATTCTTCTCTGTCTTTTTCTTCAGGCATCAGTTGCAGCCTCTCATTCCGCATCCCCTGGACCAGCCAGAGCGCGCCTCTGCGAGCTTCAGGCCGTGCGCATCCCTGTTGGCACCCCGCCGTCAGGCCGCTTCCTCACCATCCCTCGTCGCCCCGACTAGCAGCAGGTCACCGGAGACCTTGCCGTCCTACCTCCTCTTCGTCCTCCTCCCAGGAACCTCTCTCACCTTGATCTCCCGTTGTCGTTTTTTCCTAGTGATAGAAGCAAAGGTGTCCCGTCTTTCGATGAGATGGTGGATTTCGCTTTGGTGGAAGTCGACTTTGACGATCCGACTACGAGCGTGCGAGGACGTCTCGCCTTAGCAATCGCTAAACCAACTCCGAGAGGTTATTGACCACGCCGGAGCACGATCAACCTGACCATGAGGGTCTGTTTCATGCAAGCAAACGAAGAACAAGCAAGAAACTGAGATTGCAATCTGGATATTGCGAATATAAGATGAAATCTTTATTGATCAAGGTGGGGTTCTGTGACGCCTTTGTCTGGTCGTTGAACACAAACGAAGTACGCGAAGTTGCAGCTATGGCGAACTTTTAATCTAAACAAAACCCAAAGTCTAAACGGTGCCCTAAGGGCTGTATATATGGAGGAAGAGGGGGTGAATTTCGTGGCCCTTGGTGAAGGGGTCTGAAACTAACCCTATCTCTTGTTTCCCCACACATACGGACTCTAAAAATAGCCTATACTTATGTATTTCGAAACTACATGGGCCTGGCCCAATAATAAGGTGACGCAGCACCTAGAATAGCCTCTGGACGAAATTTATGAAGTGGCATCTTGTATATTTCGTCCAAGGCTTCATGCACTCATTATGGTGGCTTCAAAGTCCTGAAATCATCACTTGTAACTCCGTTCTTGTTCCCCTTGCGCATGCCATCATCTCCATGCTTGTTCTTGCTCCAATGTTCATCCTTCTCCAAGCTAGGCCCTTCATTTGTAAGCAAAACAAATGTATCCAATTTAGGCAGCATCATATTCTCACGAACATTAGAATCATTACCAAGAAACGGAAGTACCTGGTAATTTAGTTGGCATGCGCGAGCTCTAGTAATTGGTCCAGTATGTATAGCAGCAGGGGCTGTGGGTGTAACAATGGTATTGATGTCCTCATCATCCTCTGATAGAGGCGGGGGTGTCCCGATCTTTCGATGAGATGATAACTATCGATTTGGTGAAGATGACTTTGACGATCCGACTACAAACGTGCACGACGTTGTGCCTTAGCAATCGCTAAACCAACTCTGAGAGGTTATTGACCACGCCGGAGCACAATCAACCTGACCACGAAGGTCTATTCCTGCAAGCAATCGAAGAACAAGCAAGAATATGATAAAAGCAATCTGAATATTGCGAGTATATATGAAGTATTGATAAAGGTGGGTATCCGTAAGCGGTCTTGGTCTGGTCGTTGGACACAAACGAAGTACACGAAGTTGCAATGGCTAACTATTAACTAAACAAATCCCAAGGAAAAGCTACTAGATGGATCTACTTATATAGGAGCTAGGGGTGGCGGCCAAGGAGGTGGGAGGACGTCCCAAGGCAGCCTAAAACTAAATCTAGGTCGTACAAGGCCAATGGGCCCAAGTGGAGGTGATGTAACACCTTTGGACTTGTAGTTTGACTCGGATTCTGCTGCAGCATCAGATTGTTTCGTCCACAACTCAATGCTCCGGACGAATTTGAAGGTGATTCCAATTGGGTTGGAAAGTGCACGAAATCTAGTTTCCAACAAAAAAAGAATCACCCAATTCGGAGTCCGTATGAAAAACTTGTGTGCGTTTTGAGTCAGGTACGTCTGTGCAGTCCGAATCTGAATTCAGAACGTGAGAGACTTGGACTCTATCTTCTCTTGGGCCAAAAGTGACGTGAGAGAACTTTTTGGACAACAAATAAACATCTCGTTCTTCCTTATCTTCATATGTGGATTGTACAAATGTCCCATACACCTGCAATTAGACAAAACACAAAAGTGTGTGAAGTATTTTTGTTCTGGATAACATAAATAGATTATTGAATAGTTTGCACTAGAAATCACCTGACAAATATGCATATATGCAATATTTTTGGTCATATCCAAGGTAGTCATGTCCTCATCACCATCCCAACATTGGTGAATAAACCTTACTTGCATCAAATTTACATGCTACAACATGCTTAAATAAGCAAACATGCAACAAGTCATTCAACAGAGAATCATCACCAAGATTAGAGGTCATATCAAAATGATTAAACATTGGTTCTTTTGCATCAATAGTTAATTCAATGGGTGCACTCAAAATTGTTGGTATTTCAGTTGTTTGATCACATGGCAAAGTCAAATTATCAACGTAGTCCTCTAAAATAGGTGGTGTGATCAAAGTAGTGGGTAGCTCATTAGATGGTGCATTCAAATTGACAAGGCATTCATCATTCTCATGTAGAGATGGAAGATCAGTACCTTTGTCATTACCTCTTATGATCAACTCAGATGATGTAGCCACTCTCGGGGGCGATGTGTCACATGGTGGAGGTGATGTAGTCCTGACAACAACGGATGTGGTTGTCATAGTATGCCTAGTAGTTGAAGGAACAATCATATCAACTCTTGGAATGTGCACCGTGCGCTTGTTCTCCTCGTGGCCAACTCGTCGTTTTATTTCCTGTTCAGCTTTGCAAGCAAGATGAAACAAATGGTCCATAGGATAACACTCTTCATGAATTAGTATCTCTTGAATATCACGGTTTAATCCTCCCCAAAATCTATCCATAAAATCATCTTCACTTTCTTCTAAAGAGGAATGCAACAAGGTAGTTTGTAAATCATCATAATATTTTGTTACAGTTTCACTACCTTGTTTTAAGTGTTGCAACTTCTTAATCATGTCACGAGTATAATAAGCAGGGACGAAAGTATGTCGCATGGCAAGTTTCAAATCATCCCAAGTAGTAGGTATATAATCAGGGTGTAACCGACAATATTCATTCCACCAGACCAAAGCATAACCAGTGAAAGAACCAACCGCAACCTTAACCTTTTTATGTTCATCGAAATTATGGGAAGCAAATATATTTTTTATGTCGAACTCCCATTCAATATATAAAGCAGGTTTAAAACGGCCATTAAATGGTGGTATAGATACATTAACCTGATCATGTGCATTTGGATGTTTGTGCACCTCTCGTGACGGTTGTGGTATTTGCAAAGGTGGTGGCACGTCTCCCGCGATCGACAAAGCCCATGAATTGACTCTGGATCCTGTCATGATTAGTAGAACAAGAAACAAAACCCAAAAATAATGTTCCTATAACTACTAGGATGTGGTGGTAAAACGCTCACAGTAAAGCAAATATCAATGTCTTACAAGTTCTTACCATGCAGCAGGCGGTGATCGGCAACCAGCGGTGTAAAGTAACTCCGAATATTGAGTAAAGCGATTGCCAGGGGAGCGTACGTATACACGGTGTAGAAATATGTGGAGCTGGGTTGGCTATATATGGTAGCAAAAGATTAGCAATAATCAATTCAAAGATGCAATGTTGAATAAACGCGCAACGACGGTACTGTGCTGGTCCTAGGCTAGACCGGACTAGAGACGCGAGCCTAGAACACTAATGAGGTCACGGCGTAGCACAACTAGCATCAATGAAGGATACTAAGTAGCTCTTGACAGCAAGATATAAGTGAAGATCACAACGGCAGTGAAGATAATGATGAAAAACAACTGCCAAGCAGGATATACAACAACTTTGTCTCCAACTTTCCTCTGAAAAAGTTTGTGCCGATTTTTTTGATTTTTTTTCTCCTTTTTTTCTCTGACTTTTTTTCTCTTTTTTTTCTCGTTTTTTTTCTCTCTTTTTTTTTCTCCCTCTTTCCAAAACAAACTAGATAAGACGCAGATTAGATCAAGCGAAGATGTGAACAATCTCAACTATTATTATGACAATGAATGGTGGGTAGCACGTGGTGGAAATTGATGGATGGGTGGTGGACAGCGGAAGAGATAATGATGCAGCGGTGGCGTGACTAATGTGAACAGAACTCGAAACTCTAAACGAACTAGACACTAAGACCAGCAACTCGACACGATGATGCAACCGATAATTCAACTATGCAAGCAATGAAAAGAAAATTGCAAAGGCTCAGACTGGCTTGGACCAAGGATGAATAGATCTAACTCTTTTTTGTGGCTTTTTCTTGGACAATAGGTAAGAAAATAAATCTAATCTAGGAAAACTGGAAATTCTCACCGAGCAACCTGAAAACTGATACCACTTGATAGAGGCGGGGGTGTCCCGATCTTTCGATGAGATGATAACTATCGATTTGGTGAAGATGACTTTGACGATCCGACTACAAACGTGCACGACGTTGCGCCTTAGCAATCGCTAAACCAACTCTGAGAAGTTATTGACCACGCCGGAGCACAATCAACCTGACCACGAAGGTCTATTCCTGCAAGCAATCGAAGAACAAGCAAGAATATGATAAAAGCAATCTGAATATTGCGAGTATATATGAAGTATTGATAAAGGTGGGGATCCGTAAGCGGTCTTGGTCTGGTCGTTGGACACAAACTGATAGAGGCAAAGGTGTCCCGTCTTTCGATGAGATGATGGATTTCGCTTTGGTGGAAGTCGACTTTGACGATCCGACTACGAACGTGCGAGGACGTCGCGCCTTAGCAATCGCTAAACCAACTCCGAGAGGTTATTGACCACGCCGGAGCACGATCAACCTGACCACGAGGGTCTGTTTCCTGCGAGCAAACGAAGAACAAGCAAGAAACTGAGATTGCAATCTGGATATTGCGAATATAAGATGAAAGCTTTATTGATCAAGGTGGGGTTCTGTGACACCTTTGTCTGGTCGTTGAACACAAACGAAGTACGCGAAGTTGCAGCTATGGCGAACTTTTAATCTAAACAAAACCCCAAAGTCTAAACGACGCCCTAAGGGCTGTATATATGGAGGAAGAGGGGGGGGGGGATTTCGTGGCCCTTGGTGGAGGGGTCCGAAATCAACCCTATCTCTTGTTTCCCCACACATACGGACTCTAAAAATAGCCTATACTTATGTATTTCGAAATTACATGGGCCTGGCCCAATAATAAGGTGACGCAGCACCTATAATAGCCTCTGGACGAAATTTATGAAGTGGCATCTTGTATATTTCGTCCAAGGCTTCATGCACTCTTATGGTGGCTTCAAAGTCCTGAAATCATCACTTGTAACTCCGTTCTGGTTCCCCTTGCGCATGGCATCATCTCCATGCTTGCTCTTGCTCCAATGTCCATCCTTCTCCAAGCTAGGCCCTTCATTTGTAAGCAAAACAAATGTATCCAATTTAGGCAGCATCATATTCTCATGAACATTAGAATCATTACCAAGAAACGAAAGTACCTGATAATTTAATTGGCGTGCGCGAGCTCTAGTAATTGGTCCAGTATATGTAGCAGTAGGGGCTGTGGGTGTAACAATGGTATTGATGTCCTCATCATCCTCCCCTTCTTGAAATGAAGTCGTCCTCGACGGAAGCTCATCTTCCTCGCCCAAATACGGCTTCAAATCTGCAATGTTAAAAGTGGGACTAACCCCAAAATCTGCAGGCAGCTCAAGTTTATATGCATTATCATTTACTTTCTCCAACACCTTAAAGGGACCAGCAGCACGTGGCATTAGCTTTGATTTGCGCAAATCAGGAAATCTATCCTTACGCAAATGTAACCAAACAAGATCTCCAGGTGCAAACACAACATGTTTTCTACCCTTATCTCCAGCAAGTTTATATTTAGCATTCATACGCTCAATGTTTTCCTTAGTTAACTCATGCATTTTTAAAATCAATTCAGCACGTTCTTTAGCATCAAAATTAACCTTCTCCGAAGATGGAAGAGGCAACAAATCAATAGGTGCACGAGGTAGGAAACCATACACAACTTCAAAAGGGCACATCTTAGTAGTAGAATGCAATGAACGATTATAAGCAAATTCAATATGAGGCAAGCATTCCTCCCACATTTTCTTATTATTCTTCAAAACAGCCCTAAGCATAGTAGACAATGTTCTATTGACTACTTCAGTTTGTCCATCAGTTTGGGGGTGACAAGTAGTACTAAAAAGCAGTTTAGTCCCCAACTTAGCCCATAAACATCTCCAAAAGTGGCTAAGAAATTTAGTATCACGATCTGAAACAATAGTATTTGGCACACCATGCAAGCGAATAATTTCACGAAAGAACAAATCAGCAACATTAACAGCATCATCGCTTTTATGACATGGTATAAAGTGTGCCATTTTCGAGAATCTATCCACGACAACAAATATGCTATCCCTCCCCTTCTTTGTTCGAGGTAAACCTAAAACAAAGTCCATAGATATATCCTCCCAAGGAACACTAGGTACAGGCAAAGGCATATATAAACCATGAGGATTGAGTCGTGACTTAGCTTTTTGACATGTAGTGCAGCGAGCAATAAAACGCTCAACATCCCGTCTCATCTTTGGCCAAAAGAAATGTGTAGCAAGTACGTCCTCTGTCTTCTTCACGCCAAAGTGTCCCATTAATCCTCCTCCATGCGCCTCCTGCAACAACAAAAGACGAACGGAGCTAGCTGGAATGCATAGCTTGTTAGCACGAAACACAAATCCATCGTTAACGACAAACTTGTTCCACATTCTTCCTTCTTTACAATTCTGCATTACATCTTTAAAATCAGCATCATGCACATATTGATCTTTGATGGTCTCCAAACCAAATATTTTGAAGTCAAGTTGTGAAAGCATAGTATAGCGACGAGACAATGCATCAGCAATAACATTTTCTTTTCCCTTCTTGTGTTTAATGACATAAGGGAAAGTCTCAATAAATTCAACCCATTTAGCATGTCTACGATTCAGTTTAGCTTGACGTTTAATATGTTTCAAAGATTCATGATCAGAATGTATAACAAATTCTTTGGGCCGTAAATAATGTTGCCATGTTTCTAAAGTCCGAACAAGAGCATATAATTCTTTATCATAAGTAGAATAATTCAGACTAGGCCCACTCAATTTTTCAGAAAAGTATGCAACAGGTTTGCCATCTTGTAATAACACACCTCCTAATCCAATTCCACTAGCATCACATTCAAGCTCAAAAGTCTTATTAAAATCAGGAAGTTGGAGTAAAGGAGCATGTGTCAACTTATCTTTCAATACCGTGAAGGCTTCTTCCTGTGCGGTACCCCAAATAAAAGGCACATCTTTCTTTGTAAGCTCATTGAGAGGTGCAGCAATGGTGCTGAAATCTCTCACAAAACGCCTATAGAATCCAGCGAGGCCAAGAAAACTCCTCACTTGTGTGACCGTTTTGGGCTGCGGCCAACTCTCAATAGCTTCAATCTTGGCTTTATCAACTTCAATTCCCTGTGGAGTAACAACATAGCCAAGAAAAGATACTCGGTCGGTGCAAAAGGTGCACTTCCCAAGGTTACCAAACAAACGTGCATCACGTAGAGCAATAAAAACAGCACGTAAATGTTCCAAATGTTCTTCCAAAGATTTGCTATAAATCAGTATATCATCAAAATAGACTACCACAAATCGTCCAATGAAAACACGTAAAACTTCGTTCATTAATCTCATGAAAGTACTAGGTGCATTAGTTAACCCAAAACGCATGACTAACCACTCATATAAACCAAACTTAGTTTTAAATGCTGTTTTCCATTCATCACCCAATTTCATACGAATTTGATGGTATCCACTACGCAAATCAACTTTGGAGAATATTGTAGAGCCACTCAATTCATCAAGCATATCATCTAGCCTAGGAATAGGATGACGATAACGAATAGTAATATTATTAATGCCTCTACAATCAACTCACATACGTGACGTACCATCCTTTTTAGGCACTAGGATAATAGGAACAGCACAAGGACTAAGAGATTCGCGTATATAACCTTTGTCGAGTAGCTCCTGTACTTGACGCATAATCTCCTTCGTCTCCTCTGGATTGGTACGGTATGGTGCACGGTTGGGTAGCGATGCACCGGGAATTAAGTCAATTTGATGCTCAATCCCTCGAATGGGTGGTAATCCCGGTGGCACGTCTTGTGGAAAGACGTCAGCGAACTCCTGCATAATGTTAGTGACAGCAGGGGGCAAAGAGGAAGGCACGTCCTCGAATGAAAATAATGCCTCTTTGCACACAAAAGCATAGCAAACAGATTTGCTGAAATCTAGCTCATCAATATCAGACTTGGTGGCAAATAAACATGCACTTTTCAATTTAATTTCAGAAGCAACACTAGATGGTTTATTATTAGGCTTCATTTGTTGCTCAAATTCTTTTGCCACAATCTGATTTTCACTCTTATTCTTCTCCTGTTTTGCTTTATTAGCTCTATTAATATCATCTTTCAAAATAGAATCAGGAGTCATAGGAAGCAAAGTAATATTTTTATCCTTATGAACAAGAGTATAATGATTGTTTCTACCATGGTGTACAGCATTTTTATCAAATTGCCATGGTCTACCAAGTAATAAGGAACATGCTTGCATAGGTACCACATCACAATCAACATAATCAGCATATGTAGAGATACTAAAATGCACACGAACAGTACGTGTTACCTTAACCTTGCCGCTGTTGTTGAACCATTGGATGTAGTAAGGATGTGGATGTGGTCTTGTGGTGAGAGAAAGCTTCTCCACCATCTCCATGCTAGCCAAGTTGTTGCAGCTACCTCCGTCTATGATGACGCGCACAGAACGTTCCTTCACAACTCCCTTGGTATGGAACAAATTGTGCCTCTGATTTTGCTCAGCTTGTGTGACCTGCACACTCAAAACACGTTGAGCAACTAAACATTCATACCTGTCAGCATCTTCAGGAGCCATGTATTGCGTCTCATGATCAGAATCATCTCCACCATGTTCTTCATGTGTAATAAGAGCCAAAGTCTCCTCATCATAGTCACTAGCGGACTCATATCCACCATCCTCGGTAGCAATCATCACACGCTGAGATTTGCATTCTCTCGCAAAATGTCCTCTTCCCTTACAACGACGACAAATAATATCACTTGTGTGCCCTGTTGACGCCATGGAAGAAGAAGAGCTCTGTGCAGGCCCGGCAGGTGTGCTCTTGGCAGATAGTGGTGGTTGTGCCTGCTTTCTTGTATCACGGTTGGAGGTGGCACCTGAAAGAGGTGATGGTGCAGTGGAAGTAGATGATGCACGTGGTGTCCATGATGAAGGTCGACCTGCAGAAAAGTTAGTGCGCACCAATGCCTGTCGATCCTGCACTTCACGTTCAGCTTTACAAGCAAGATGGAATAAACGAGTGATATTATTATAATCCTTATAGTCTAGAATGGTCTGAATATCTCTATTTAATCCACCCAGAAAACGTGCAAGCATAGCTTCATTCTCCTCAACAATACCACATCTAATCAAGCCAGTTTGTAATTCCTGATAATATTCTTCTACAGAATTTTTTCCTTGTCTTAAGCGCTGCAATTTTTGAAGTAATTCACGTTGATAATATGGTGGAACCCAACGAGTACGCATAGCAGTTTTCAAAGCAGCCCAAGTAGCTGGAACAGGATATAATCTACAATGCTCAGACCACCAAACACATGCAAAGCTAGTGAAAGCACAAACAACAGCAGGAACACGTCTCTCCTCGGGATATTGTAAACATGTAAATCGTTGTTCAGTTTCTAACTCCCAAGTAAGATATATATCAGGAACATATCTACCCTCAAATGGTGGAATATTCAATTTCAGTTTAGGGAGATGGTCATGATCTCATACCTGAGGGGGAGCCCTAACATTGCCATTATTTGCATGTGGACGACCTGGTGGTTGTGGTGCTGGTGGTTGCACGTAGTTCTGATGTTGATCAACCTCATCCTCGTAATCTCCCACATAATCATCCTCCTCGGTACCAGCAGCAGTAGTAGCAGGAGCCAAAGAAGCACCAACAGCAGTAGCAGCGGCACCAGAATTTTGTCCTAGCTCAATAGGAACACGCCGAGCTCGTCCATACTGATTCGGAAGGGGGCGTTGTTGTTGTCGTTGCAGAGGTGCGATAGGTGCAGCCGGCGGTGGTTGTGGAAAACGCGCGAGCAATTCATCAAACTTGCTATCAAGCTTTGTTTCAAACGTCTTCTCAATGCCATCTATCTTCTCCATGGCCTCGTCAAATCTGTTTAGCACATCTTGCACCTGTCCACTCATCAGTTGCTGAAATTTATCATGTAGCTGTTTGTTCGTCAGGTTCTCCCAATCAGTCTCATCGGCTTGTGATCCTACCATGGTTAGCAGCAAATAGAAACACAGAAGAATATGATCCTACAGAGTACTAAGAAGTGGTGGTGGTGTATCACAAACCCGTCAAGCAAATCTCAAATTCTTACCAGTTCTTACCCAGCAGCAGGCGGTGATCGGCAACCGTTGTAGTCAAAACTCTCAAAGCTTGGATAGAGCGATTACCAGGGAGAGTCCAACGCACGACGTAGATGTATGTGGAGCTGGGAAGGCTTATAATATGGTAGCAAAAAGGGTCAGCAATAATCAATTCAGAGATGCAAAGTTGAATAAACGCTCAACGACGGTACTGTGCTGGTCCTAGGCTAGACCGTGCTAGAGACGCGAGCCTAGAACACTAACAAAATCACGGCGCTGCACGTAAACAAGGGAAAAGCACACTCTGGATTTTTTTTTTCGCTCTTCTTTTTTTTTGGCGCTCTTTTTTTTTTTTGCGCTGCTCTTTTTTTTTTTTTGCGAAAAATCACTATAATGGCGAGTGTCTCAAAACTCTTCCTAGGTCAAACTGACAGGATGGACACGAAATTTTTTCGACCAATTTTTTTTTCGTTTTTTCGACTGCCCGGACCCAAAAACTGGAAACGGGTCAAAAAAAACTTCCTATAATGGCACCTGTCTCAAAACACTCAGAAACACCTAAAAATAGGATAGCCAGAAATTTTTTCGAAAAATGCGTTTTCGAAAAATTTTGGGCCTAAACGGAGCGTGGTAACAATGGTATTGATGTCCTCATCATCCTCTGATAGAGGCGGGGGTGTCCCGATCTTTCGATGAGATGATAACTATCGATTTGGTGAAGATGACTTTGACGATCCGACTACAAACGTGCACGACGTTGCGCCTTAGCAATCGCTAAACCAACTCTGAGAGGTTATTGACCACGCCGGAGCACAATCAACCTGACCACGAAGGTCTATTCCTGCAAGCAATCGAAGAACAAGCAAGAATATGATAAAAGCAATCTGAATATTGCGAGTATATATGAAGTATTGATAAAGGTGGGGATCCGTAAGCGGTCTTGGTCTGGTCGTTGGACACAAACGAAGTACACGAAGTTGCAATGGCTAACTTTTAACTAAACAAATCCCAAGGAAAAGCTACTAGATGGATCTACTTATATAGGAGCTAGGGGTGGCGGCCAAGGAGGTGGGAGGACGTCCCAAGGCAGCCTAAAACTAAATCTAGGTCGTACAAGGCCAATGGGCCCAAGTGGAGGTGATGTAACACCTTTGGACTTGTAGTTTGACTCGGATTCTGCTGTAGCATCAGATTGTTTCGTCCACAACTCAACGCTCCGGACGAATTTGAAGGTGATTCCAATTGGGTTGGAAAGTGCACGAAATCTAGTTTCCAACAAAAAAAGAATCACCCAAAAGTGACGTGAGAGAACTTTTTGGACAGCAAATAAACATCTCTTTCTTCCTTATCTTCATATGTGGATTGTACAAATGTCCCATACACCTGCAATTAGACAGAACACAAAAGTGTGTGAAGTATTTTTGTTCTGTATAACATAAATAGATTATTGAATAGTTTGCACTAGAAATCACCTGACAAATATGCATATATGCAATATTTTTGGTCATATCCAAGGTAGTCATGTCCTCATCATCCTCCCCTTCTTGAAATGAAGTCGTCCTCGACGGAAGTTCATCTTCCTCACCCAAATATAGCTTCAAATCTGCAATGTTAAAAGTGGGACTAACCCCAAAATCTGCAGGCAGCTCAAGTTTATATGCATTATCATTTACTTTCTCCAACACCTTAAAGGGACCAGCAGCACGTGGCATTAGCTTTGATTTGCGCAAATCAGGAAATCTATGCTTACGCAAATGTAACCAAACAAGATCTCCAGGTGCAAACACAACATGTTTTCTACCCTTATCTCCATCAAGTTTATATTTAGCATTCATACGCTCAATGTTTTCCTTAGTTAACTCATGCATTTTTAAAATCAATTCAGCACGTTCTTTAGCATCAAAATTAACCTTCTCCGAAGATGGAAGAGGCAACAAATCAATAGGTGCACGAGGTAGGAAACCATACACAACTTCAAAAGGGCACATCTTAGTAGTAGAATGCAATGAACGATTATAAGCAAATTCAATATGAGGCAAGCATTCCTCCCACATTTTCTTATTATTCTTTAGAACAACCCTAAGCATAGTAGACAATGTTCTATTGACTACTTCAGTTTGTCCGTCAGTTTGGGGGTGACAAGTAGTACTAAAAAGCAGTTTAGTCCCCAACTTAGCCCATAAACATCTCCAAAAGTGACTAAGAAATTTAGTATCACGATCTGAAACAATTGTATTTGGCACACCATGCAAGCGAATAATTTCACAAAAGAACAAATCAGCAACATTAACAGCATCGTCGCTTTTATGACATGGTATAAAGTGTGCCATTTTCGAGAATCTATCCATGACAACAAATATGCTATCCCTCACCTTCTTTGTTCTAGGTAAACCTAAGACAAAGTCCATAGATATATCCTCCCAAGGAACACTAGGTACAGGCAAAGGCATATATAAACCATGAGGATTGAGTCGTGACTTAGCTTTTTGACATGTAGTGCAGCGAGCAATAAAACGCTCAACATCCCGTCTCATCTTTGGCCAAAAGAAATGTGTAGCAAGTACGTCCTCCGTCTTCTTCACGCCAAAGTGTCCCATTAGTCCTCCTCCATGCGCCTCCTGCAACAACAAAAGACGAACGGAGCTAGCTGGAATGCATAGCTTGTTAGCACGGAACACAAATCCATCATTAACGACAAACTTGTTCCATGTTCTTCCTTCTTTACATTCTGCAATACATCTTTAAAATCAGCATCATGCACATATTGACCTTTGATGGTCTCCAAACCAAATATTTTGAAGTCTAGTTGTGAAAGCATAGTATAGCGACGAGACAATGCATCAGCAATAACATTTTCTTTACCCTTCTTGTGTTTAATGACATAAGGGAAAGTCTCAATGAATTCAACCCATTTAGCATGTCTACGATTCAGTTTAGCTTGACTTTTAATATGTTTCAAAGATTCATGATCAGAATGTATAACAAATTCTTTGGGCCATAAATAATGGTGCCATGTTTCTAAAGTCCGAACAAGAGCATATAATTCTTTATCATAAGTAGAATAATTCAGACTAGGCCCACTCAATTTTTCAGAAAAGTATGCAACAGGTTTGCCATCTTGTAATAACACACCTCCTAATCCAATTCCACTAGCATCACATTCTAGCTCAAAAGTCTTATTAAAATCAGGAAGTTGGAGTAAAGGAGCATGTGTCAACTTATCTTTCAATACCGTGAAGGCTTCTTCCTGTGCAGTACCCCAAACAAAAGGCACATCCTTCTTTGTAAGCTCATTGAGAGGTGCAGCAATGGTGCTGAAATCTCTCACAAAACGCCTATAGAAACCAGCGAGGCCAAGAAAACTCCTCACTTGTGTGACCGTTTTGGGCTGCGGCCAACTCCCAATAGCTTCAATCTTGGCTTTATCAACTTCAACTCCCTGTGAAGTAACAACATAACCAAGAAAAGACACTCGGTCGGTGCAAAAGGTGCACTTCCCAGGGTTACCAAACAAACGTGCATCACGTAGAGCAATAAAAACAGCACGTAAATGTTCCAAATGTTCCTCCAAAGATCTGCTATAAATCAATATGTCATCAAACTAAACTGCCACAAATCGTCCAATGAAAGCACGTAAAACTTCGTTCATTAATCTCATGAAAGTACTAGGTGCATTAGTTAACCCAAAAGGCATGACTAACCACTCATATAATCCAAACTTAGTTTTAAATGCTAATTTCCATTCATCCCCCAATTTCATACGAATTTGATGGTATCCACTACGCAAATCAACTTTGGAGAATATTATAGAGCCACTCAATTCATCAAGCATATCATCTAGCCTAGGAATAGGATGACGATAACGAATAATAATATTATTAATGCCTCTACAATCAACACACATACGTGATGTACCATCCTTTTTCGGCACTAGAATAATAGGAACAGCACAAGGACTAAGGGATCCGCGTATATAACCTTTGTCGAGCAGCTCTTGTACTTGACGCATAATCTCCTTCGTCTCCTCTGGATTGGTACGGTATGGCGCACGGTTTGGCAGTGAAGCACCGGGAATTAAGTCAATCTGATGCTCAATCCCTCGAATAGGCGGTAATCTCGGTGGCACGTCTTGTGGAAAGACGTCAGCGAACTCCTGCAAAATGTTAGTGACAGCAGGAGGCAAAGAGGAAGGCACGTCCTCGAATGAAAATAATGCCTCTTTGCACACAAAAGCATAACAAACAGATTTGCTGAAATCTAGCTCATCAATATCAGATTTGGTGGAAAATAAACATGCACTTTTCAATTTTATTTCAGAAGCAACACTAGATGGTTTATTATTAGGCTTCATTTGTTGCTCAAATTCTTTTGCCACAATCTGATTTTCGCTCTTATTCTTCTCCTGTTTTGCTTTATTAGCTCTATTAATATCATCTTTCAAAATAGAATCTGGAGTCATAGGAAGCAAAGTAATATTTTTATCCTTATGAACAAGAGTATACTGATTGTTTCTACCATGGTGTACAAAATTTTTATCAAATTGCCATGGTCTACCAAGTAATAAGGAACATGCTTGCATAGGTACCACATCACAATCAACATAATCAGCATATGTAGAGATACTAAAATGCACACGAACAGTACGTGTTACCTTAACCTTGCCGCTGTTGTTGAACCATTGGATGTAGTAAGGATATGGATGTGGTCTTGTGGTGAGAGAAAGCTTCTCCACCATCTCCATGCTAGCCAAGTTGTTGAGCTCCCTCCGTCTATGATGACGTGCACAGAACGTTCCTTCACAACTCCCTTGGTATGGAACAAATTATGCCTCTGATTTTGCTCAGCTTGTGTGACCTGCACACTCAAAACACGTTGAGCAACTAAACATTCATACCTGTCAGCGTCTTCCGGAGCCATGTATTGCGTCTCATGATCAGAATCATCTCCACCGTGTTCTTCACGTGTAATAAGAGCCAACGTCTCCTCATCATAGTCACTAGCGGACTCATACCCACCATCCTCAGTAGCAATCATCACACGCTGAGATTTGCATTCTCTCGCATAATGACCTCTTCCCTTACAACGACGACAAATAATATCACTGGTGTGCCCAGTTGATGCCATGGAAGAAGAAGAGCTCTGTGTAGGCCCGGCAGGTGCACTCTTGGCAGATAGTGGAGGTTGTGCCTGCTTTCTTGTATCACGGCCGGAGGTAGCAGCTGATGGAGGTGTTGGTGTAGTGGAAGTAGAGGATGCACGCGGTGTCCATGATGAAAGTCGACCTGCAGAAAAGTTAGTTCGCGCCAATGCTTGTCGATCCTGCACTTCACGTTCAGCTTTACAAGCAAGATGGAATAAACAAGTGATATTAGTATACTCCTTATACTCTAGAATGGTCTGAATCTCTCTATTTAATCCACCTATAAAACGTGCAACCATAGCTTCATTCTCCTCAACAATACCACATCTAATCATGCCAGTTTGTAATTCCTGATAATATTCTTCTACAGAATTTTTTCCTTGTCTTAAACGCTGCAATTTTTGAAGCAATTCACGTTGATAATATGGTGGAACCCAACGAGTACGCATAGCAGTTTTCAAAGCAGCCCAAGTAGCGGGAATAGGATATAATCTACAATGTTCAGACCACCATACACATGCAAAACTAGTGAAAGCACAAACAGCAGCAGCAACCCGTCTCTCCTCGGGATATTGTAAACATGTAAAACACTGTTCAGTTTCTAACTCCCAAGTAAGATATATATCAGGAACATATCTACCCTCAAATGGTGGAATATTTAATTTCAGTTCAGGAATATGGACATCATCTCGTACCTGAGGTGGTGGTGCAGGCCTACCATTACGAATATATACCTGAGGTCGACCTGCTGGTGGTGGTGCTGGTGGCTGCACGTAGTTCTGATTTTGATCAACCTCATCCTCATAATCGCCCACATACTCATCATCCTCCTTGGTACCAGCAGCAGCAGTAGCAGGAGCCAAAGAAGCACCAACAGCAGTAGCAGCGGCACCAGAATTTTGTCCTGGCTCAATAGGAACACGCTGAGCTCGTCCATACTGATTCGGAAGGGGGCGTAGTTGTTGTCGTTGCAGCCGGCGGTGGTTGTGGAAAACGCGCGAGCAATTCATCAAACTTGCTATCAAGCTTTGTTTCAAACGTCTTCTCAATGCCATCTATCTTCTCCATGGCCTCGTCAAATCTGTTTAGCACATCTTGCACCTGTCCACTCATCATTTGCTGAAATTTATCATGTAGCTGTTTGTTCATCAGGTTCTCCCAATCAGTCTCATCGGCTTGTGATCCTACCATGGTTAGCAGCAAATAGAAACACACAAGAATATGATCCTACAGACTACTAAGAAGTGGTGGTGGTGTATCACAAACCCGTCAAGCAAATCGCAAATTCTTACCAGTTCTTACCCAGCAGCAGGCGGTGATCGGCAACCGTTGTAGTCAAAACTCTCAAAGCTTGGATAGAGCGATTACCAGGGAGAGTCCAACGCACGACGTAGATGTATGTGGAGCTGGGAAGGCTTATAATGTGGTAGCAAAAAGGGTCAGCAATAATCAATTCAGAGATGCAAAGTTGAATAAACGCTCAACGACGGTACTGTGCTGGTCCTAGGCTAGACTGTGCTAGAGACGCGAGCCTAGAACACCAACAAAATCACGGCGCGAAACGTAAACAAGGGAGGAGCACCTCTGAATTTTTTTTCTCTTTTTTTTTCTCTTTTTTTGCACTTTTTTTTCTCTTTTTTTTGCTCCGCAACAAATTTTTTTCGAAAAAGTCTACAAATGGTCTAAAAACTGCCTAGCCAGAATTTTCCAGACTTAGTCTTTTTTTTTGAAACTGGAACTATTTTTCTTCTGTAGATGGCTCGGAAGTTGGGGAGTCCTCCGCTGTCACGACTCGGAGTATCGCGTGATCTGGAAATCGAGAACAATGCAACAATTACTGGACTGGGACTAGGACTGGTGGCGGAGATGAATCTGGTGGAACTCGGACTGGTGGCGGAGATGAATCTGGTGGAACTCGGACTGGTGGCGGAGATGAATCTGGTGGAACTCGGATTGGTGTGATGGCGGCGGATATGTGGTGGCGTATATGGATTCGGATTGGTGGTGAATATGTGGTGGTGGTATATGGCGGCAGCGACGTGACAACCTGTGAACAGAACTCGAAACTCTAAAAGACTAGACGCTAAGACCAGCAACTTGACACGACGATGCAACCGCAAATTCAACAAAGCAAATATAGAAAAGATTATGCAAAGGCTCAGATTGGTTCGGATGGGATGAACTAACCCTAATTTTTTTTTTTGGATTTTTCGTGGACTATAGGTATGACGAACAGACTCGATCTAAACTACGAAAAACTGTAAAATCTCACCGAGCAACCTGGAAATCTGATACCACTTGATAGAAGCAAAGGTGTCCCGTCTTTCAATGAGATGGTGGATTTCGCTTTGGTGGAAGTCGACTTTGACGATCCAACTACGAGCGTGCGAGGACGTCGCACCTTAGCAATCGCTAAACCAACTCCGAGAGGTTATTGACCACGCCGGAGCACGATCAACCTGACCACGAGGGTCTGTTTCCTGCGAGCAAACGAAGAACAAGCAAGAAACTGAGATTGCAATCTGGATATTGCGAATATAAGATGAAAGCTTTATTGATCAAGGTGGGGTTCTGTGACGCCTTTGTCTGGTCGTTGAACACAAACGAAGTACGCGAAGTTGCAGCTATGGCGAACTTTTAATCTAAACAAAACCCAAAGTCTAAACGGTGCCCTAAGGGCTGTATATATGGAGGAAGAGGGGGTGAATTTTGTGGCCCTTGGTGAAGGGGTCCGAAACTAACCCTATCTCTTGTTTCCCCACACATACGGACTCTAAAAATAGCCTACACTTATGTATTTCGAAATTACATGGGCCTGGCCCAATAATAAGGTGATGCAGCACCTAGAATAGCCTCTGGACGAAATTTATGAAGTGGCATCTTGTATATTTCGTCCAAGGCTTCATGCACTCATTATGGTGGCTTCAAAGTCCTGAAATCATCACTTGTAACTCCGTTCTTGTTCCCCTTGCGCATGCCATCATCTCCATGCTTGTTCTTGCTCCAATGTTCATCCTTCTCCAAGCTAGGCCCTTCATTTGTAAGCAAAACAAATGTATCCAATTTAGGCAACATCATATTCTCACGAACATTAGAATCATTACCAAGAAACGAAAGTACCTGGTAATTTAGTTGGCGTGCGCGAGCTCTAGTAATTGGTCCAGTATGTATAGCAGCAGGGGCTGTGGGTGTAACAATGGTATTGATGTCCTCATCACCTAGGGAACCAGGAGCTCAAGTCCCGCCATGACCGGCGCCCTCCTTCCCGCGTGGCACCGTGCCAGACACCGCCCGCTCCACCTCGACGCCGTCGCGCCTCCGCGGCCTGATCCCGACCAGCCTCTGCTTCCCCTGCTCCAGATCGAGCGAGCCAGGAGAGTGCCTGCATTGACTTGCCTCGTCACCAGGTGGGTCGTGCGCCCTGCAGCCCAGTGCAGCTCCTGCTGTCGGCCTGCTTCCCCAAGGCCCAGCGCCCCCTTCCAGCCTCCCTATCGACCGGACCGGGCCATGGCCCATGGTGAGAAAACCCCTGGCGCCCGTGTCCTGTTTCGGCCTGTAGCTCTAATTCGGCCCGTGACTTGTTTTTTTTCCTGTGCTGTGATTTTGTCATTAAATCCTGGACATGCTTATTACAGAAATGCCCCTGTTTTAAACTACTAATGACTATTTAACCATGCATCCAAATAAAACATGTCATATATGTAACATGCTTAGAATTTCATCTAGTTTCACAATATCCCATTTTCATCCATGTTTAAAATGTTTAACATGTTGTTTGATTTAATTTGCATAAATGACATGCTAAAATGATTTATTTCATAACTAAATAACTGTAGCTCCAATTTTAATAAACATTATATGTAAATGGGGTGGAAAAATGCCTAGTTTAGCATGATGCACTTTATTTTCCTGATTAACAACAATGAAATATGTTTTAGGGCAGAACAGTACCAAATTCGAAATATGGACATGAGAATTTTCTGGAAGTTTTGTTTGTTGTTTCCGGCCTCATTTAAATTGCCTAGATAGATAGTTTTATTATGCTTCACCCCTTGCCATGTTTACCAACATTTAATATTGATGTGTACCTAAACGAGAGTGAACTATATAACTCGAATATGGTATTTCGTTAATATGCAACTTGTTTGCATATTGAGCTCCACTTAATTTGTAGTGTTGTTTGTTGCACTTTGCCATGCCATGAATCTCTAAACTGGACATGCATCATACTTGGTTGAGCATCATGCCATGTCTAGGTGTTGTGTGTTTACCTTGTTGTTTGCTTCTTTCCGGTTGTGCTCCTTCTCGTTAGTTCCTGTTTCGTTGCGATCGTAAGGATTCGTTCGTCTACGCTTGGTTCGTCTTCGTGGCTTCATCTTCTTCACGGAATTGTTCTTCTTCCTAGTGGGATTTCAGGCAAGATGACCGTCACCCTGGATCTCACTACTATCATTGCTATGCTAGTTGCTTCATTCTATCGCCATGTTGCGCTACCTATCATTTGCTCTTCAAGCCTCCCAATTTGCCATGTCAGCCTCTAACCTTTTTCACCCTTCCTAGCAAACCGTTGCTTGGCTATGTTACCGCTTTTGCTCAGCCCCTCTTATAGCGTTGTTAGTTGCAGGTGAAGTTGAAGATTGCTCCATGATGGACAGGATTATGTTGGGATATCACAATATCTCTTATTTAATTAATGCATCTATATACTTGGTAAAGGGTGGAAGGCTCGGCCTTATACCTGGTGTTTTGTTCTACTCTTGCCGCCCTAGTTTCCGTCATACCGGTGTTATGTTCCTTGATTTTGCGTTCCTTACGCGGTTGGGTGATTTATGGGACCCCCTTGACAGTTCGTCTTGAATAAAACTCCTCCAGCAATGCCCAACCTTGGTTTTACCATTTGCCTACCTAAGCCTTTTTCCCTTGGGTTTCTGGAGCCCGAGGGTCATCTTTATTTAACCCCCCCGGGCGAGTGCTCCTTCGAGTGTTGGTCCGAACCGAGTAGACTGCGGGGCCACCTCGGGGAAACTTGAGGGTTGGTTTTAGTCGTAGGATTTCTCATCCGGTGTGCCCTGAGAACGTGATATGTGCAGCTCCTATCGGGATTTGTCGGCACATCGGGAGGCTTTGCTGGTCTTGTTTTACCATTGTCAAAATGTCTTGTAAACTGGGATTCTGAGACTGATCGGGTCTTCCTGGGAGAAGGAATATCCTTCGCTGACCGTGAGAGCTTGTGATGGGCTAAGTTGGGGCACCCCTGTAGGGTATAAACTTTCGAGAGCCGTGCCCGCGGTTATGTGGCAGATGGGAATTTGTTAATGTCCGGTTGTAGATAACTTGACACCAAATTCAAATTAAAACACATCAACCGCGTGTGTAGCCATGATGGTCTCTTTTCGGCGGAGTCCGGGAAGTGAACACGGTTTTGGGTTATGTATGAACGTAAGTAGTTTCAGGATCACTTCTTGATCACTTCTAGCTTCTCGACCGTTCCGTTTGCTTCTCTTCTCTCTCTTATTTGCGTATGTTAGCCACCATATCATGCTTAGTCGCTGCTGCAACCTCACCTCTTATCCTTTCTATTCCCATTAAGCTTTGCTAGTCTTGATACCCATGGTAATGGGATTGCCGAGTCCTCGTGGCTCACAGATTACTACAACAACAGTTGCAGGTACAGGTTATGTGATGATCTTGACACGAGAGCGATGTTACTTGTTTTGGAGTTCTTCTTCTGCTTCTTCTTCGATTAGGGGATAGGTTCCAGGTCGGCAGCCTGGGCTAGCAGGGTGGATGTCATTTGAGTTTCTGTTTGTGTTTCATTCGTAGTCGGATGGTGCTCTTATGTATGATGTTGTTGTATTCGTGTGGCATTCTGTGCCTCTTGTATGTATCCCCAACTATTATGTAATGGTACGATGTAATGATATCCACCTTCCAAAAGTGTATCAATATGCCGTTCTATCCTTGGTGGGACCTTCGAGTCTCTTTAGGATAGGTTCGCATATTGGGCGTGACAAGTTGGTATCAGAGTCTCGACCGACCATAGGAGCCCCCTTGATTGTTGGTCGTTGTTGAGTCTAGAAGAAAACTATTTTGAGTCTTAGGATTATATATATCGGAGAGTAGGATTCTTTTTACTCCTCAACCCCTTCGTCGCTCTGGTGAGCACTCCTAACGTAGTTGTTTTGACTTTCCTCTCCTCAAATTTCACGAATTTTTTTAGGATCACGCGGGTATCTTGGGATCGTTCCAATATTCTTGTGACGAGAACATTGTTCTTGGTGCCTCCTGACATTTAGGGGTTGTGGCAGTGTCCCGGGGAGTTGAGCTCCGAGGTGTTGTCGTCACAATTTTATCGTTGCAGTTCTGGAATACCTGAGTTTTGCCGACATCGAAAATCTCTTCTATGCAGTTGTTGGTGAGATAACTTTGATGCCACCCAGTACTAGGGAGTTCGGGAGTATTGCCATATCTCGTATAAAGGATGCTTTTTGAAGGTTGAGGTACATGATTTCCGAAGGTTTCTTGGTTATGTGTTGACGGATGGATACAGCTTGGATGTAGGTATTGTTAGTTTGGGTGAGATATTTATTGCTTCCCCTGTATCCCCAACACCAGATTACATAACCAGAAAGTTTTGGGAGTTTATAGGTGGGAATTCAAGTAGCTCCTAGAATATCTTTCCGATAGATGCCTGATATGGGATTGGGTAAATCTCTATCATATGTATTTGTCCAGCTTATTTCTGCAAGCCAATCGTTTGTTTTGTTTTGAGTTGTGGTATTTGAGTTGCTTCAATGTCAAGTGTTGATTCCATACCTTTCAAGCGGTGTTCTCATATTTCTATGGGAGTACTAATCGTTTTGATCATCGAGATTGTCATCTCAATTCTTTCCAACCGGTGTGCTTCTCTTCAAGTGGATCCGATCATTTCAACATTTGTGAGATCAATTCTAAGTTTTCTCGACGGTATCCGTTTCATCCGTCCCCAAGTTGCCTTTGTTATCCCGCCCTCCCACCTTTTTTTCTTCAAGAACTCAGATTTCTTAATCATGTATCCTTTTATTTGTGGGAAGTCTCTTAATTCTTTTCTTTCAATGTTCTTATCCGGTGATTTCCCATGAAGATGCTCAACAGTTTCAAGTTCATCATCCTTCATTGTTGTTTCTTCTTCGGTGGATCCAATTCAAGCTTTCAATATTCATCATATTCCTTTCCTCGTTTCTAATGCTTTCTCATGCCGATGCACCTCTTAATCATTCACTTCTTCCTATTCATTTGTTCTGGAGTGCTGAAGATATCTCACAAGACTTGTGTTTCCATTCTCAATCCGTTCAAGATATTTCGAGGTTGTTATCTCATTCAAGCCATTTAATTCAACCGGTGCAACCCCTCTTTAAAAATTATTCAACGGTGTTTTCTTTTGAGTGGGCCCTAACCCACATGTCTTTTCCCAGGATCTTACCTGACTCTTCTAATTTATCCAGAGCGATTCCCAAAGTCTTTCGAAGTTTGACGTAAGAATGAATTTTCATCAGTCATATTCCTTCTCCAAGATCGCTTTCAGAATATTTTCATCGTTGGTTCATTATTTCTATTCTTCTTCATCCCGGAGTGTCTCAACAATTCATGGTGGTGTTTCTCATTGTCATTCTTGGATTTTGAAGACCGGAGAAAAGTTCCTCTTAAATCCTTACCCATTCTTCCAAAGATGTGTAGTTCAAGCTTGATACCATCCTCTCATAATTGTTTTCGATTGTGAGAATTCTTTTCACTCATTCGGAGCATTTCATGAGTTGTTTCCATTTCTTTCCTCCAAAGGCCATCATTTCTGAATATTACTCGTTCCCAGCGTGTAGCTATCGTTCTCCAAATCTTACCGGTGCATCGTTCCAATATCCTCTAATCAGTTCTTGATCTCTTCGTTCTCATGTATCTAAATCTCTCAAGTATCTTTGTTTGTTTTCTAATTCTTCCCGGTGTTTCTTTATATTTTCTTCATTCATTTTCAATTCTTACGGTGGTTCGTTCGAGAATCCTCTTCCTTTGTTACCGTATCATTCCATTCGTTGTTTCCAATCCCACCGGTGGTTCCATCAATACCTTCCTCATGTTTGCACTATATCTCTATCTGTAATCATTTTTCAATGAGAATAAGTAGTACGCCAAATCCGTTGCTTGTCATCAATTTAAATTGATGAAGGATAGGCATGACATAATTCTTATTCTTGTTTCATCCAAGTGATTAATTCCTTGTTCCGGAGTTTGTTCATCAGGAAGTAATTCTCGGTTCAAAGTTATTCATCTTTCTTGTCCAGAGTTCAAAGTTTACCCATTTCGTAGCTCCATCTAAATCATCGCAAGGCTTCCCCTTGTGTTTTCTACCTCTCTTTCTTTTTATCATCCTTTCATTACCGGAGTTCTTCATGGAGGCTCTACATGGTGGTTCGTCAAGGATTCCTTTCATTCTTGAGTGGTTCTTCAAGTTTTCTCTCGAAGTTATGACCCGCCAAGCTATACTCTAAAATAAACATGGTGCCCAACACATGTTTTGTTTTCAGGAGTTCAAGCATTCTTCATCTTGCATCCGAAGTGCAATTCTTCCTACCCTATCTTCTGAGGCGGGGTTATGTCATTCTTGATAATTTTCCTTCGTGTTTCATGATTCACAAGTTTTCAAGAGTGACATATTTAAATCCATCATTTTCTGTTCGTTCAAGAGATCTTTTCAACCAATCAATCTTTTTGTTGGAGTTATATTTGGTTATATTTCATCTATAGCCTTCCCTAGGGAATGTAGCTATTTGTGGTGCGTATCAATGATCCAGTTTTCTCTTCTCATCTCGGTGAAGAAGTTTTTCATCTCTTTGGTGCTCTCAATCAAATCAATGGTTTCCATTAGTGGCCGGTGGATACTGAGGGAATCCCTGATTAGGGGGTATCCCGACAGCCGGACTATATCCATCGTTCGGACTATTGGAGCGTGAAGGTACAAGACTCAAGACTCCGTCCCGTGTCCGGATGGGACTCTCCTTTGCGTGGAAGACAAGCTTGGCGATCCGGATATTATATTTCCTTCCTTGTAACCGACTCCATGTAAACCCTAGCCCTCTCTGGTGTCTATATAAATCGGAGAGGTTGGTCCTTAGAAGGCCGATCACAATTACAATCATAATCATCATAGGCTAGCTCCTAGGGTTTAGCCTCTATGATCTCGTGGTAGATCTACTCTTGTACTACTCGTATCATCAATATTAATCAAGCAGGAAGTAGGGTTTTACCTCCATCGAGAGGGCCTGAACCTGGGTAAACATTGTGTCCCTTGCTTCCTGTTACCATCAGCCTAAGATGCACAGATCGGGACCCCCTACCCGAGATCCACCGGTTTTGACACCGACATTGGTGCTTTCATTGAGAGTTCCTCTGTGTCGTCGCTGCAAGGCTTCGATGGTTCGTCTCATTGTCAAGGACAACATTTGATGAGGACATCAATACCATTGTTACACCCACAGCCCCTACTGCTACATATACTGGACCAATTACTAGAGCTCGCGCACGCCAATTAAATTATCAGGTACTTTCGTTTCTTGGTAATGATTCTAATGTTCATGAGAATATGATGCTGCCTAAATTGGATACATTTGTTTTGCTTACAAATGAAGGGCCTAGCTTGGAGAAGGATGGACATTGGAGCAAGAGCAAGCATGGAGATGATGCCATGCGCAAGGGGAACCAGAACGGAGTTACAAGTGATGATTTCAGGACTTTGAAGCCACCATAAGAGTGCATGAAGCCTTGGACGAAATATACAAGATGGCACTTCATAAATTTCGTCCAGAGGCTATTATAGGTGCTGCGTCACCTTATTATTGGGCCAGGCCCATGTAATTTCGAAATACATAAGTATAGGCTATTTTTAGAGTCCGTATGTGTGGGGAAACAAGAGATAGGGTTGATTTCGGACCCCTCCACCAAGGGCCACGAAATCCCCCCCCCCCTCTTCCTCCATATATACAGCCCTTAGGGCGTCGTTTAGACTTTGGGTTTTGTTTAGATTAAAAGTTCGCCATAGCTGCAACTTCGCGTACTTCGTTTGTGTTCAACGACCAGACAAAGGCGTCACAGAACCCCACCTTGATCAATAAAGCTTTCATCTTATATTCGCAATATCCAGATTGCAATCTCAGTTTCTTGCTTGTTCTTCGTTTGCTCGCAGGAAACAGACCCTCGTGGTCAGGTTGATCGTGCTCCGGCGTGGTCAATAACCTCTCGGAGTTGGTTTAGCGATTGCTAAGGCGCGACGTCCTCGCACGTTCGTAGTCGGATCATCAAAGTCGACTTCCACCAAAGCGAAATCCATCATCTCATCGAAAGACGGGACACCTTTGCCTCTATCAAGTGGTATCAGATTCCCAGGTTGCTCGGTGAGATTTTCCAGTTTTTCGTAGTTTAGATCGAGTCTGTTCTTCATACCTATAGTCCACGAAAAAGCCACAAAAAAATTAGGGTTAGTTCATCATATCCGAACCAATCTGAGCCTCTGCATAATCTTTTTAGGGTTTTGCTTTGTTGAATTTGCGGTTGCATCGTCGGTTATATCCACCACCAATCCGAGTTCCTTGCTTATTAGGTTTGTTTTCGGGATCCATCTATTTTCCGATTCGTGTTTCCTTGCCGGAGTAGGTTTCGGAAACCACGCTCCGTTTAGGCCCAAAATTTTTCGAAAACGCATTTTTTCGAAAAAATTTCTGGCTATCCTATTTTTAGGTGTTTCTGAGTGTTTTGAGACAGGTGCCATTATAGGAAGTTTTTTTTGACCCGTTTCCAGTTTTTGGGTCCGGGCAGTCGAAAAAACGAAAAAAAAATTGGTCGAAAAAATTTCGTGCCCATCCTGTCAGTTTGACCTAGGAAGAGTTTTGAGACACTCGCCATTATAGTGATTTTTCGCAAAAAAAAAAAAAAAAAGAGCAGCGCAAAAAAAAAAGAGCGCCAAAAAAAAAAAAGAAGAGCGAAAAAAAAAATCCAGAGTGTGCTTTTCCCTTGTTTACGTGCAGCGCCGTGATTTTGTTAGTGTTCTAGGCTCGCGTCTCTAGCACGGTCTAGCCTAGGACCAGCACAGTACCGTCGTTGAGCGTTTATTCAACTTTGCATCTCTGAATTGATTATTGCTGACCCTTTTTGCTACCATATTATAAGCCTTCCCAGCTCCACATACATCTACGTCGTGCGTTGGACTCTCCCTGGTAATCGCTCTATCCAAGCTTTGAGAGTTTTGACTACAACGGTTGCCGATCACCGCCTGCTGCTGGGTAAGAACTGGTAAGAATTTGAGATTTGCTTGACGGGTTTGTGATACACCACCACCACTTCTTAGTACTCTGTAGGATCATATTCTTCTGTGTTTCTATTTGCTGCTAACCATGGTAGGATCACAAGCCGATGAGACTGATTGGGAGAACCTGACGAACAAACAGCTACATGATAAATTTCAGCAACTGATGAGTGGACAGGTGCAAGATGTGCTAAACAGATTTGACGAGGCCATGGAGAAGATAGATGGCATTGAGAAGACGTTTGAAACAAAGCTTGATAGCAAGTTTGATGAATTGCTCGCGCGTTTTCCACAACCACCGCCGGCTGCACCTATCGCACCTCTGCAACGACAACAACAACGCCCCCTTCCGAATCAGTATGGACGAGCTCAGCGTGTTCCTATTGAGCTAGGACAAAATTCTGGTGCCGCTGCTACTGCTGTTGGTGCTTCTTTGGCTCTTGCTACTACTGCTGCTGGTACCGAGGAGGATGATTATGTGGGAGATTACGAGGATGAGGTTGATCAACATCAGAACTACGTGCAACCACCAGCACCACAACCACCAGGTCGTCCACATGCAAATAATGGCAATGTTAGGGCTCCCCCTCAGGTACGAGATCATGACCATCTCCCTAAACTGAAATTGAATATTCCACCATTTGAGGGTAGATATGTTCCTGATATATATCTTACTTGGGAGTTAGAAACTGAACAACGATTTACATGTTTATAATATCCTGAGGAGAGACGTGTTCCTGCTGCTGTTTGTGCTTTCACTAGCTTTGCATGTGTTTGGTGGTCTGAGCATTGTAGATTATATCCTGTTCCAGCTACTTGGGCTGCTTTGAAAACTGCTATGCGTACTCGTTGGGTTCCACCATATTATCAACGTGAATTACTTCAAAAATTGCAGCGCTTAAGACAAGGAAAAAATTCTGTAGAAGAATATTATCAGGAATTACAAACTGGCTTGATTAGATGTGGTATTGTTGAGGAGAATGAAGCTATGCTTGCACGTTTTCTGGGTGGATTAAATAGAGATATTCAGACCATTCTAGACTATAAGGATTATAATAATATCACTCGTTTATTCCATCTTGCTTGTAAAGCTGAACGTGAAGTGCAGGATCGACAGGCATTGGTGCGCACTAACTTTTCTGCAGGTCGACCTTCATCATGGACACCACGTGCATCATCTACTTCCACTGCACCATCACCTTTTTCAGGTGCCACCTCCAACCGTGATACAAGAAAGCAGGCACAACCACCACTATCTGCCAAGAGCACACCTGCCGGGCCTGCACAGAGCTCTTCTTCTTCCATGGCGTCAACAGGGCACACAAGTGATATTATTTGTCGTCGTTGTAAGGGAAGAGGACATTTTGCGAGAGAATGCAAATCTCAGCGTGTGATGATTGCTACTGCGGATGGTGGATATGAGTCCGCTAGTGACTATGATGAGGAGACTTTGGCTCTTATTACACATGAAGAACATGGTGGAGATGATTCTGATCATGAGACGCAATACATGGCTCCTGAAGATGCTGACAGGTATGAATGTTTAGTTGCTCAACGTGTTTTGAGTGTGCAGGTCACACAAGCTGAGCAAAATCAGAGGCACAATTTGTTCCATACCAAGGGAGTTGTGAAGGAACGTTCTGTGCGCGTCATCATAGACGGAGGTAGCTGCAACAACTTGGCTAGCATGGAGATGGTGGAGAAGCTTTCTCTCACCACAAGACCACATCCACATCCTTACTACATCCAATGGTTCAACAACAGCGGCAAGGTTAAGGTAACACGTACTGTTCGTGTGCATTTTAGTATCTCTACATATGCTGATTATGTTGATTGTGATGTGGTACCTATGCAAGCATGTTCCTTATTACTTGGTAGACCATGGCAATTTGATAAATATGCTGTACACCATGGTAGAAACAATCATTATACTCTTGTTCATAAGGATAAAAATATTACTTTGCTTCCTATGACTCCTGATTCTATTTTGAAAGATGATATTAATAGAGCTAATAAAGCAAAACAGGAGAAGAATAAGAGTGAAAATCAGATTGTGGCAAAAGAATTTGAGCAACAAATGAAGCCTAATAATAAACCATCTAGTGTTGCTTCTGAAATTAAATTGAAAAGTGCATGTTTATTTGCCTCCAAATCTGATATTGATGTGCTAGATTTCAGCAAATCTGTTTGCTATGCTTTTGTGTGCAAAGAGGCATTATTTTCATTCGAGGACGTGCCTTCCTCTTTGCCCCCTGCTGTCACTAACATTATGCAGGAGTTCGCTGACGTCTTTCCACAAGACGTGCCACCGGGATTACCACCCATTCGAGGGATTGAGCATCAAATTGACTTAATTCCCGGTGCATCGCTACCCAACCGTGCAGCATACCGTACCAATCCAGAGGAGACGAAGGAGATTATGCGTCAAGTACAGGAGCTACTCGACAAAGGTTATATACGCGAATCTCTTAGTCCTTGTGCTGTTCCTATTATCCTAGTGCCTAAAAAGGATGGTACGTCACGTATGTGTGTTGATTGTAGAGGCATTAATAATATTACTATTCGTTATCGTCATCCTATTCCTAGGCTAGATGATATGCTTGATGAATTGAGTGGCTCTACAATATTCTCCAAAGTTGATTTGCGTAGTGGATACCATCAAATTCGTATGAAATTGGGTGATGAATGGAAAACAGCATTTAAAACTAAGTTTGGTTTATATGAGTGGTTAGTCATGCCTTTTGGGTTAACTAATGCACCTAGTACTTTCATGAGATTAATGAACGAAGTTTTACGTGCTTTCATTGGACGATTTGTGGTAGTCTATTTTGATGATATACTGATTTATAGCAAATCTTTGGAAGAACATTTGGAACATTTACGTGCTGTTTTTATTGCTCTACGTGATGCACGTTTGTTTGGTAACCTTGGGAAGTGCACCTTTTGCACCGACCGAGTATCTTTTCTTGGCTATGTTGTTACTCCACAGGGAATTGAAGTTGATAAAGCCAAGATTGAAGCTATTGAGAGTTGGCCGCAGCCCAAAACGGTCACACAAGTGAGGAGTTTTCTTGGCCTCGCTGGATTCTATAGGCGTTTTGTGAGAGATTTCAGCACCATTGCTGCACCTCTCAATGAGCTTACAAAGAAAGATGTGCCTTTTATTTGGGGTACCGCACAGGAAGAAGCCTTCACGGTATTGAAAGATAAGTTGACACATGCTCCTTTACTCCAACTTCCTGATTTTAATAAGACTTTTGAGCTTGAATGTGATGCTAGTGGAATTGGATTAGGAGGTGTGTTATTACAAGATGGCAAACCCGTTGCATACTTTTCTGAAAAATTGAGTGGGCCTAGTCTGAATTATTCTACTTATGATAAAGAATTATATGCTCTTGTTCGGACTTTAGAAACATGGCAACATTATTTATGGCCCAAAGAATTTGTTATACATTCTGATCATGAATCTTTGAAACATATTAAAAGTCAAGCTAAACTGAATCGTAGACATGCTAAATGGGTTGAATTTATTGAGACTTTCCCTTATGTCATTAAACACAAGAAGGGAAAAGAAAATGTTATTGCTGATGCATTGTCTCGTCGCTATACTATGCTTTCACAACTTGACTTCAAAATATTTGGTTTGGAGACCATCAAAGATCAATATGTGCATGATGCTGATTTTAAAGATGTAATGCAGAATTGTAAAGAAGGAAGAATGTGGAACAAGTTTGTCGTTAACGATGGATTTGTGTTTCATGCTAACAAGCTATGCATTCCAGCTAGCTCCGTTCGTCTTTTGTTGTTGCAGGAGGCGCATGGAGGAGGATTAATGGGACACTTTGGCGTGAAGAAGACAGAGGACGTACTTGCTACACATTTCTTTTGGCCAAAGATGAGACGGGATGTTGAGCGTTTTATTGCTCGCTGCACTACATGTCAAAAAGCTAAGTCACGACTCAATCCTCATGGTTTATATATGCCTTTGCCTGTACCTAGTGTTCCTTGGGAGGATATATCTATGGACTTTGTTTTAGGTTTACCTCGAACAAAGAAGGGGAGGGATAGCATATTTGTTGTCGTGGATAGATTCTCGAAAATGGCACACTTTATACCATGTCATAAAAGCGATGATGCTGTTAATGTTGCTGATTTGTTCTTTCGTGAAATTATTCGCTTGCATGGTGTGCCAAATACTATTGTTTCAGATCGTGATACTAAATTTCTTAGCCACTTTTGGAGATGTTTATGGGCTAAGTTGGGGACTAAACTGCTTTTTAGTACTACTTGTCACCCCCAAACTGATGGACAAACTGAAGTAGTCAATAGAACATTGTCTACTATGCTTAGGGCTGTTTTGAAGAATAATAAGAAAATGTGGGAGGAATGCTTGCCTCATATTGAATTTGCTTATAATCGTTCATTGCATTCTACTACTAAGATGTGCCCTTTTGAAGTTGTGTATGGTTTCCTACCTCGTGCACCTATTGATTTGTTGCCTCTTCCATCTTCGGAGAAGGTTAATTTTGATGCTAAAGAACGTGCTGAATTGATTTTAAAAATGCATGAGTTAACTAAGGAAAACATTGAGCGTATGAATGCTAAATATAAACTTGCTGGAGATAAGGGTAGAAAACATGTTGTGTTTGCACCTGGAGATCTTGTTTGGTTACATTTGCGTAAGGATAGATTTCCTGATTTGCGCAAATCAAAGCTAATGCCACGTGCTGCTGGTCCCTTTAAGGTGTTGGAGAAAGTAAATGATAATGCATATAAACTTGAGCTGCCTGCAGATTTTGGGGTTAGTCCCACTTTTAACATTGCAGATTTGAAGCCGTATTTGGGCGAGGAAGATGAGCTTCCGTCGAGGACGACTTCATTTCAAGAAGGGGAGGATGATGAGGACATCAATACCATTGTTACACCCACAGCCCCTACTGCTACATATACTGGACCAATTACTAGAGCTCGCGCACGCCAATTAAATTATCAGGTACTTTCGTTTCTTGGTAATGATTCTAATGTTCATGAGAATATGATGCTGCCTAAATTGGATACATTTGTTTTGCTTACAAATGAAGGGCCTAGCTTGGAGAAGGATGGACATTGGAGCAAGAGCAAGCATGGAGATGATGCCATGCGCAAGGGGAACCAGAACGGAGTTACAAGTGATGATTTCAGGACTTTGAAGCCACCATAAGAGTGCATGAAGCCTTGGACGAAATATACAAGATGGCACTTCATAAATTTCGTCCAGAGGCTATTATAGGTGCTGCGTCACCTTATTATTGGGCCAGGCCCATGTAATTTCGAAATACATAAGTATAGGCTATTTTTAGAGTCCGTATGTGTGGGGAAACAAGAGATAGGGTTGATTTCGGACCCCTCCACCAAGGGCCACGAAATCCCCCCCCCCCTCTTCCACCATATATACAGCCCTTAGGGCGTCGTTTAGACTTTGGGTTTTGTTTAGATTAAAAGTTCGCCATAGCTGCAACTTCGCGTACTTCGTTTGTGTTCAACGACCAGACAAAGGCGTCACAGAACCCCACCTTGATCAATAAAGCTTTCATCTTATATTCGCAATATCCAGATTGCAATCTCAGTTTCTTGCTTGTTCTTCGTTTGCTCGCAGGAAACAGACCCTCGTGGTCAGGTTGATCGTGCTCCGGCGTGGTCAATAACCTCTCGGAGTTGGTTTAGCGATTGCTAAGGCGCGACGTCCTCGCACGTTCGTAGTCGGATCGTCAAAGTCGACTTCCACCAAAGCGAAATCCATCATCTCATCGAAAGACGGGACACCTTTGCCTCTATCAACATTACCTCTGGGGGAGCGCTGGCTGTAGGCCAAACTCTCCGAATTGGCGGCTTTATCATGGCTGCCCCATCGGCGGTTGCGCCGATGATGGCCTCTCGGGTCATCACGCATAACCTTCGTTTAAATTCGGAACTCGCCGAACGGATGGATCTGATAGAGCTCTCCTCCCTTAATGAGCTCTTGGATCGCATCGCCTCTTTGGGAGTCGCTATGGACTATGACCGGATCGGGCTTAAACCCGACCAAAGGGACATTAAAACCCCGCCGGCCACCCATGAGATAGCGGTAGTGGAGGAACCACACACGGATTACCCCTCGATTTTGAGGACGAATTATGTACAGATCACCAAGCTCCCTGAGCCGTACACCCGCTCAAGGGAAGACATGACCCGGGTCCTAGACTTAGAATCGGGCATTGGGCCGGAGAAATTGGGCAGCACCCCGGATCCCGAGCTACCAGACTCGGAAGCTCCCATGCCCCTGGGCGCTAGATCGAATCAGAATCCGGATTCAGCTACGCCCACCCACCCGGACTTAAATCATCTCTCCCATATCAGGCAAGAGCCCCTGGAGACAGTACATCGCTACTGGCCTGATTCCTCCTTGTGCTAAATAAGGTCAAGGACTGTCACGAGGAGGAGGTAGTCTCACTTTTCTGCAAAAATTCCATGAACAAAGGAATCCTTAATGCTATAAGTCGCCGTGACATAGTACACTTTGCTGACTTGGCAACCATAGTACAGAAGTACTGTGCGATGGAAAGCGCCTGGAAAACCCAAACAGAATTTTGGGATAGTCCGTGATGCGGAGCATCCCTCAACTACCTGCACCGACACTCCATCATCACCGCAAACACCAAGAGGGCCAATGACAAGAGCACGTGCATGCAACATCGAGAACGAGGTCACTTATTTCCTCTCTGAGTTTTGTCCGGTTTCACATGGGAATGGGATACTACCTCAAAGAGATACGCTATGCATTCTTAGGTACATCAAAGATGATCGTGGGAAGGAGAAGACGGAGGTTTGAGCATCCACGGAGCAGGAGAATGAAGAAGAGGTCGAGAAGAAGGAAGGGAGCAAGATGGCCAGCCCCCCTGGACACTCCGGGTGCCCGGCCCCCCAACCTCCGGGTGCCCGGCCACCTCCAACTCCACCCGGGCGCTGCCCCTGCTCGGTCCGGGTGCCCGGCCACTTGGCTCCCGGGTGCCAGGGCCCCAGCCCGCCTACAGCCGCACCGCCCGGGTGCCCGGGCCTTGGCCCCCGGGTGCCCGGCCCCTGCCTAGCCGGCCGCCTGGGGTGACCCCGGGTGCCCAGGCGTGAGACCCCCGGGTGCCTGGCCCCCCTTCCCAGCCGCCCCTGTGTGGACCGAGTGCCCGGCCCCGGCGCCCCGGGTGCCCGGCCGATCGTGCCAGCGGCCTCTGACCGGTCCGGGTGCCCGGTCCCTTCACCCCGGGTGCCCGGACCACTCCGCGAGGGCCTGCGTGCCTCTTCGGGTCTTTGACCTTGTATCCCCTCTCCCCTCCTAGTCCGTCGCTAGACTATAAGTATCTACCTCCTAGGTCATTTGGAGGGTTAGCAAAGCTTAGATTAAACCTTGTGAGCCTTTGCTCCTTGTATCCCCTCCTCTTAGGAGATCAAGCCCCCACCTAGGGAAGAATCCATTGGATTATCAAGGCCTCCTCTTGGAGAAGATCATCAAGACCTCACATAGTGGGAAGAATTTACCAAGTGCTACTCTCCTTGTATTGATCTTGTAATCTTGTGGATCTCATGTATGCTACTCTAGTGGATGTGATATTTGGGTTTGTTTGAGAGTTTTGCTCTTCGTGTTCTTGAGTGTTTTCCTCCTTTTCCCCCTCCAAGTGTGAAAAGATCCTTCCTAGGGTTTGACCCTACAACATCTTGGTATCATGAGCAAGGTTTATTCACATCTTGGAGTCCCATCCCCCCATTTACTAGCTTGATTTTGTTGTTTTTCGTCCAAATTCGAAAATCCCCACAAAAATAGCCCCAAAATTTTTTCTTGCAATTTGTTGGATCTTGTGAGATTTGGTTGTTTTGGTCCATGGATTTGATGTTTGGCAAGTGGATCTAGCCCCTCCCCAACAATCCCCACCCTTCCCACCACGAAATCCACCGAATTTGGCCTTTGCCCAAAGATTTCCGCCCAAATCGGCCACCACCGGGTGCCCGCACCTCGAACCCCGGGCACCCGCACACCCAGACCATTTCCCCTGACCACCCGGGGCACCCGCACCACCCACCCCCGGGTGCCCGCACCCCCCCCCCCAAATCAGCCCACTTCCAACACCGTTTTGGCCATAATTTCCACCTCCCAAGTCCGTTTTTCGTGTTCTTTAGCTCGTTTAGAAGCTCTTGACATCCCCATCCACTCATCCCACTACCACCACCATTAACCCCCATCCAAAAAATCATCACAAAAACACCAGCCTTCCGCATTTGCCCGATTTTGTGTTGACATTTGCGTTTCCTAAGGTGTTTCGGCTACTTAGGAGCGTGTGACATCTTCGTCACCATCGTCGACTCGGAGTCATCTTCATCGCTAACCGTAAGAAAGGACGGTAACCTCGACGACACTTACTCCTTACCGAGCCACTTTGCGTCGCTGACCCATTGAGACTAGCAAGTTGAGAATTGCCGGGCCATGCTATTGTGCACCGTAGTGATCGTGTTATCATCTTTGTGCCATAAGTCTCTCCTGTGGATATCATACATACTTGTCTCATATCATACTCGTCTCGAGCATCAAGCATAGGAAAAAAAGCTTTTAAGCAAAAGAGGAGAAACAAAGAGCTTATAAGCAATAGAGTTGAGCCACTTGCATACCCATATCATCTTGGTCATCGCATAGATACCATAGTTGGGATTGAAGACAGCACAGTTCTCTCATAGGTAGGTGCACAAGCGAATCTTGCCTATTTGAGCAATCTAGCTAGTGTCTGTCGAGCATTCGCACAACAAGAGCATTTTCCGTGGTTGCACATTTCGAGCTCACTCCTTGGTTGTGCGGATCCCATCTATCTTCCGTGCGTGTGTACCTAGTGATACCTTTGGGGTTGATCTATTTGCTTTACTTGCATTTTTGGGAACCTTCCCAACCTTATCAATATCTTGACTAACATTTGCTTGAAATTTTTGCCACCATCCTAACCGAGCTACTCCATAAGCCTTTTATTTGTAGGTGTGAGAAACAAACCCGGTTCCAATTCTCCTATTGTGGCATTACATTGAGTGACACTTGTTACATCCTCAATCCTCGGAGAAGGTAACTTTGGTATTGTTCTCTCACTTTCCTACTCACCCCACTTGGTTATGATGGATAGGCCACACTCATCGGCGAACCCACTTTTCAAGGAGCAAGGTGGTGATAACGGCTACGTCACCAAGAACCACTTCATCGCGCAACAAGCGCTACCTCAAGAGAAGCTCCCTAAGCTCAAGTCTGCGGCTTCCATGAGCTACTACGACCTCGACAACGACAAGGAGCTTCCTTTCTATGGGACTCAAGACCCCGAGGAGTATCTCGAGTGGGAGTGCAAGATGGACGACTACCTCAAGCTACATCAAGTCCATTCTGAAGACCAAGTGAAGCGCGCCTCAAGTACCTTCCACGATTACGCATCGACATGGTGGCTTCATACACCTTCGACGACCTTCATCACGAGTTGGCCCAAGATGAAGAAAGCTATGCGGCGAGCGTTTTTGCCTTCCACCTACACGGAACATCTTCAACGCGAATTGGAGAACACCCTCCAAGGATCCAACTCCCTCGACGAGTACTTCCTTGAGATGAAGAAAGCCTTGCGACGAGCCGGTGTGGACGACCCCATTTGGATGAAGTTCTACTTCATGATGGGATTGAACAACGACATCTCCAAGATTATCTTCCTCGAGAACTACAAGTCCCTCGACGACAACTACATTGGTGCTCTCAAGGCGGAACAAGAACTTATGAAGGCCATGACTTCTCCACCCCAAGCACACTTCTCGAAGACCAACCTCAAGGACGGCGAGCGTGAGGCTAGTACCACCACGTTGTCCAAGGCCGACAAGCTCCAAGACTACGCTCCCAAGTTCGACTCCACCGCCATCCCTCTTTGTGGCATTGATGACGCCGAGTCTACTTCTACTCTTTTTCAAGATGGTGCGGCGATGAGTACAACTATGGAGACCCTCAAGGAGCAAGATTTGAAGGCGAGCGGCACCATGGCGAGCAAGGATGATGCTTCCATCTTTGGAGGCACGAGTGATGATGTGCCATCTTCGGCCTTCATCCACGGCGACGACGGTGAGAAGGTTGAGCATGGGACTATCCCTTCAACCAAGGCGGCAATAGGCATTGAGCATGGAGACATTTGCACCAACATCTCTCTGACACTCACATATGAAGAGATGCCCCAAATCCCATGTGAGGAGAGCCACTACCACATGAGTGACATGAGTGACTCCACCATATGTGACTTTGAGTGCATTTCCTATGAGAGGATGAGTGTGACCACCACTAGCCCCACACTTGAGAGCATGCCACACATCCTATGTGAGGTTGAGAGCCATTTGAGTGACTCCACTACCCATATGAGTGAGTGCATCCTTAAGGGAGTGAGTGAGCCACAACACTTAGTGAGTGAGGTAGTTGACACGGCATGTCACGCCACTATGATTTCTAACAACTTAACCTCTACTCCGAGTATGTTTTCTTTGGTGCTAGGTCTCCTACATGACGACATGCCTATACTCGATGAGTCCATACCTCCAATGGAGATGACGATGGCCATGGTGGATGATGATGCACCCCCACATGGTTCCATCAAGATGAAGATAACAACGAGTGGATCTTCGACACCTCACCTACAACACATGAGCGACGCTTCAAAGGTAACATAGGTGATGGTGCTTCTCTTGTCCCACTAGTGGACTCGCTTGACATTGATTGCTCACGTGATGATGATCACCTTATGGATTCACCACATACTATGTCTTCTACATGGTTAGATATGCCACCTATTTATGATGAATATGATGATGAGCATGTTGATTTGACTAGTTGTGATACCATGCTCCATAGGATATCTTGTGAAAATTCTAGAGGTCACGTCATGTTTGACAATCCATCAAACTTGTCATATGCTATGGGTGAGATTTCCCATAATTGTTTGCATCGTATGCATACCATTCATGACAATGCTCTTGATATCACTAGTGATGCTTTCCACAATTTGAGTCTCCATTATGCTATACATAATAACAAACCTCTCATGATGGATGACATGTTTCTATATCACGCATCTCATTTATTTGAGCATTGGCTATTTTGTGCAAACCAACACACGCACGTGCGCATCATAAGGGATGATGTGTACATATACCACGCACACACAATTTTCCCTTTGTCTTTGTTGTGTGTAGATACTCATGTATACTCATCAACGTCTCAATCCCATGAGTTGACGAAATGAGCTCTTGAGAGCAACGATGATTTGGGATCCCGTGGATTATCCTTACCAACGTTCCCTTTGCGCAAGAACTACACACTTCTCTTTTACTTGGCTCTCACACGGCTATGGGCTATCTACGACTTGTCACCTTATGCCCATACAATCGTGTTCAATTTGCATGTTATGCCTCTTTATATGACTTTGCCATGCAATTGTGACCCTTGCTTGCATTTACCCATGATGCACCATTATGATATTCCTATGTGTATTTGCATGCTTGGTGGAGATTGTTGTTGCTTTTGCCATGTTTATCATGAGCCTCATGCTAGTGTTGATTCTTGTGATGGGAGAGTCATGATGTTACATTGCTATTTACATAGGACTTCTTGCCAACACCATGAGCTTACTTTCCTCATATCTTGTGTTCATGATTGTGACATGTCATGTGCATTATATATGCCCACTATTTGCACCCATGACATGCTTGCCATGATTCCTCCTAGTATGTTGCATCTTCGCACTACTAGCTTGCTTGACTTGATTGCTATGATTGCTTGCTTGGTTGCATCACCCATGTTCCACTCTTACTCGCTTTCTTGGGTTGATGACATATATGTTCATGGCTCTCACATGATATATCTTGATCATTGTCTCTTGTGTACATTAGTTGCCTCTTTCATATCCACTTGTATTGAGTGCAACCATACTATGCTTATTGATATTGGAGACTTTGACACTTTACTTGTGATGCATGCTTGTTGGATTGAGCCAATTGCATTTGGTTGTTCTCGCATCATACGCCTCCATACCATGCAATACTACCTTGTCATTTCTTACGATGAGCAATATGCATACACTTGTTGGGTATCTTACCACACGAATGATAGGTTTGGCCCTTCCGCTAACATCATTTGTTTTTCCAAGTGTTTGGCATGTTCTTTCATTTTGAAGGATTTACAAGGCGGTACAACCACGAGACATATTGGTTACGTGAAGGCATACAAGATGCGCGACTCCATCATCCTTGAGAAACTCCTAAAGGTGGCCTCCTTCCCTTTGAGCCATCCTCTAATACGCACATTGGATGCGTCACTCTTTCATTGTTGTTTCTTTCTTGTTTTCTACATGATACATCTCACAAACGGAGGAGCGACATTGGAGATTGGCTCTATGGACCTTCAAGTTGAGGAGTGCTCGCACTTACTGGATGCACCTTCGGAACCCCACTCATGCGACAACATCGAGCGTTGGTGCATCAACTCTCCTTTGACTTTTTGTACCACAACCTCCATATTGGTTGATTATGCTTCCACATGTCATGCTCGATGGACATCTCATACTGATGAGGACATCAATACCATTGTTACACCCACAGCCCCTGCTGCTATACATACTGGACCAATTACTAGAGCTCGTGCACACCAACTAAATTACCAGGTACTTTCGTTTCTTGGTAATGATTCTAATGTTCATGAGAATATGATGCTGCCTAAATTGGATACATTTGTTTTGCTTACAAATGAACGGCCTAGCTTGGAGAAGGATGAACATTGGAGCAAGAACAAGCATGGAGATGATGGCATGCGCAAGGGGAACAAGAACGGACTTACAAGTGATGATTTCAGGACTTTGAGGCCCCCATAATGAGTGCATGAAGCCTTGGACGAAATATACAAGATACCACTTCATAATATTCCTCCATAGGCTATTCTAGGTGCTGCGTCACCTTATTATTGGGCCAGGCCCATGTAATTTAGAAATACTTAAGTATAGGCTATTTTTAGAGTCCGTATGTGTGGGGAAACAAGAGATAGGGTTGATTTTGGACCCCTCCACCAAGGGCCACGAAATTCCCCCCTCGTCCTCCATATATACAGCCCTTAAGGCATCGTTTAGACTTTGGGTTTTGTTTAGATTAAAGTTCGCCATAGCTGCAACTTCGCGTACTTCGTTTGTGTTCAACGACCAGAAAAAGGCGTCATAGAACCCCACCTTGATCAATAAAGCTTTCCTCTTATATTCGCAATATCCAGATTGCAATCTTAGTTTCTTGCTTGTTCTTCGTTTTCCTGCAGGAAACAGACCTTCGTGGTCAAGTTGATCGTGCTCCGGCGTGGTCAATAACCTCTTGGAGTTGGTTTAGCGATTGCTAAGGCGCGATGTCGTCGCACGTTCGTAGTCGGCGGCCATTAGGAAACCGAGGAAAAAGAACTGCAACACTACAAGCAAACAAATAAATAAGGCTACAAGAAAATAAATAAGCAAGCAGCTAACACTTGGATATTACGGCGATTACAAAGATTACATCCACTAGGCATCAAATTTGCCACTAGTGCAAATATAGGGAACAAAGCAGCATAATACATACACTTGTCAAAGTTGGCGACCAGTGCAAATAAACGCCGTAGCAAAACAAGTCCAGAACTAAAACCACTTCAGAAGAGCTCAAGAAACAATATCCTGGGTGCTGGCAAGAAGCTTAGCAAGCTTATTAGCTTTCTCTTGTTTGGCGTTTAAATCCTCCAGCGCTTGCTGTTGCACTAGAAAGTATGCATCTAAATTTTGCAGGGACTTCCTCAGTCCTTCGAATTCGTGTTGCGGCACATCTGATCAATGTCTTTCAACTTGAAATTGAGACACAAGAATCCAAACTAATTCAGGCAGCGAGTTGATATAGCTTGTGCCAGCAGTAGTGGCAACTAACTCGAACACTACATCAAGATATGACTTTGGGGTTGTCTCACTATCTTCAAGATAGTTTTTATTAGCTTTCTTGGAGACCAATAGGAATGTCTCACTATCTTGAACCTTATCTACATTACTTCATTTACCATTGCATAACGGGGTACTCTTCTCCAATATTTTGTCTGCGTTCTAAAAGAGAAACAAGCAGACACATCACAGGTTTACCATGTTGTATATGAAACTCATTTTGGTAAACCGGTTTAGTAGTAAAGTGGATAGGATAACAACATGAAACAAACATATATCTATGTAGTATGGTCACTGTATGGTCTGTATCATTCTTGTTCATGTTGCCAAATCAAGATAGAGAGACGGTTCAAATCATATCTGTTTAAGACAAAGCAGCATAGACGGAATATAAGTGTGGGAAACTACACAACACTATCAACACTTGTATTGTGCATGACATGAGAACATAACCATTTATTGCATTGAAACTGAAATCAACATAGAGCAAGTTACAATAGCAAACTAGTTAAAGACACAAGTTTAAAACATACATGTTGCGCCATTAGAGTTTCAATTGCATCCTTCAAATTTGAAATTAGTTGGTATGAGTAAATACAGTGATGCAAGAGCAAGGGAGTATGAACCGTAGCTACAGAACTTGACCTAAGAACAATTCTTCTTCTTCTTTAAGCGATGAGTTGGGGTTCAGAGTAGTGGTCCACATGCTTTGGGCACTGCAGTTGCCTTACTAACTACTTGTTTTTGGGTGCTCTATGGTGGAAACGCTATGCATACTCAGGTACCAAGGAGTTAACCATGAAGAAGCTAGGAAGCAAGGAGAAACGGAAGCGGAAGACATGCGTGAAGACGGAGAGGAAAAGCGCCAAGTCCCAGACTGGCCGGACGATCCGGATGGCGGCCCGGACGATCCGGACAGAGCCCGGATGATCCGGACCCCGGCCCGGACGATCCGGCTAACTCGCCCCGAAGACACCCGAAGCTCCCACCTGAAGCCGGATCATCCGGACCCTGCCCGGACACCCGGACCCCCAGCCGGACATCCAGACCTGCACCACCACCAGCCGCGTCTCCAGCTCATCCGGGCCTGCACCCGGATCATCCGGACCAGCCCGGATCATCCGGCTCCACCCCCAGATCATTCGGCCAACGCCTGCGCGCGCGTGTTGGGCTGAGCCCATGTACCCCTTCGCCCCCTAGCCTATATATAGGACTCCTCCTCCTCACTTTGAGACTTAGCATTGGTTTAGCTCATATTTTTTGTGAGAGCCTAACTCATCCACTTGGTTACTTCTCCTCGGAGCTCACGACCTCTTCGGAGAAGATCCCCCAAGCGGATTCAAGACCCCTTCAAGGGAAGACAATCAAGACCTCCTCACGGAGAAGAACGGCTACCTTTGTATCTTTCCTTTGTTGATTTTGAATCTTGTGCTACCTTATGTGTTCGGTGATCTAGCCCTTGTGTGATCGATACTTGTCGGTTGAGTGATTCTCTTGTTTCTCCCCGTGATTTCCTCGTGTTCTTCTGCGTGTTCTTCGTGTTTCCCCCAGAGGATCCTCTCCAAACGTGAAAGATCGGCCCCTAGGGTTCCGCCCTACATCATCTTGGTATCATGAGCCACGTTGATCACGTTTTTGGAGCCCCTACCCTTCGTTTTCTAGCTTGATTTTGTTGATTTCGTCCAAAATCCGAAAATCCCCACCAAAAAATAGCCCCAAATTTTTTTTGTGATTTGTTGGTTTTGATGATGATTTGTTGATTTTGATCCGTGGATTCGGTGTGTAACTCGTGGATCTTGCTTTTCCCCACCTTCTTCCCCTTGAAACCCGTCCAAAATCTGCGGAATCGTCGAAATTGTCGCCGTTTTCGAGTTCATCCCGAGCAGTTCCCGACCGCGATTTACCTGCCCGGATCATCCGTACCCTGACCCGGATCATCCGGACGCGCCCAGATCATCCGGCTCCTGGCCGGATCATCCGGCTTCCTCTGCTGAAACTGCACCTTTGCAGTTCTCCACCACACCACCTACGTCTACGCACTTCCCCACTTCAAGCACCACCACTTCCACCTGGCAAAACACCACGACACAACCTCCGTACCACCATTCGACTTTGGGTTCGAGAATTTGAGTTGTGATTTCCCGTGTCCTATTGTGTTTCGGCTATCTAGGTACGGTGCGACATCAACATTACCAACGCTCATCTTCATCGACTACTCATCTTCGCTACGGACGGTAACTTCGACGACATCTTCGTCATACCTTGCAATTGCATTGATAACCATCATACCCCATCTTTTGCATAGCTTACCCATCAAGACTAGCCTTTGAGTATTGCCGGCAACGTGAGTTGTGCACATTAGTGATCATACTCCATAGCATACATACCATACCACCGTCGTGCATATCTTGGAATCAACTTGTGTGTCACAAAGTTGTCATCGCATACACAATTGCTATCTTGGTTCGTGAAGTATTGCATAAGAAAAGAGCTCAAAAGTGAAAGAGCCAACCAAGCTTTTAAGCAAAGAGAGAAAGATAAGCAAAGAGCTTATAAGCAAGAACCATAGCATCATACTACATTAAGATTGTCATACCCGATCATCTTGGATCATAACACCGAAATACCATACATATAGCATACTTGGGATAGAGATCGTTGCATTTTTGCCTAGTAGGTTGTGCACAAGCTCCGTATCCGCCTATTATGCAATCGTGCTAGCATCTCTCTAGTATTGTGCAACAAGAGCATTTTCGTGGATTCCACATTTTGGCTCACTTTTAGTTTGCACAATCCCATTTATCTATTTGCGTGTGTGTTTCCGTGTACCCCTACTTGCTTGGTCTACTTGTTGCATTTGCGAATTTGCGGATCTTTTTCAACATCTTTGAGTCAAACTAATGATTGCAATCAATTTTGTGCCACCATCCTAACCAAGCTCCACCATAAGCTTTACTTGTGTAGGTGTGAGAACCGACAAGGATTGGTACCAATAGTGCTATTTCATTGTCCGCATTTGAGTGAAGTTGATTCATCATCAACATCGGTCAAAGGTACATTGGTATAAGTTCTTCTCCTTCTACCACTCACAATTTTGCTTGGACTGATGGATAGGCCAAGTACTTCTACCAACCCACTCTTCATCGAGCAAGACGACGACATGTCATCATACGTCATCAAGAGCCACTTCTTTGGTGCACAACAAGCGTTGCATCAAGACCAACAAGCAATGAACGACCGCATTGACAACCTCGCCACTGACTTACGACTCTCCGAGCAACGTACACGAGACTACTTCGACAACAAGCTCGACGCGCACAAGCAAGAGAATGATGCAAGAATGGACGAAATCCGCGCTTTGTTGGTGAATCGTCCTCCTTCTACATTGTCATACTCAAGAAGGAGCCACTCAAGTCGACACTCCGACGACTCGTTCTCCAGCTCAAGTACACCGTCATTGAACACTCTTCGACGAGCCGCGCGTCAAGACCGTCATGCATCTCGCAACCCGCTACACGTCAAGCATTCACAAGAGCAAGCCGATGAGCAAGTCCCTCGTCCTCACTGAAATCAAGTCGCTTTGCCCAAGCTCAAGAACGACAATGTCTTCGTCGCCAAGAAGAAGAAGAACGAGCGCGTCTACACCAAGAGCAACAAGACGCCGAGGCTCAACGTCTTCAACAACAACTACGCGATGCGCAAGCTCTTGAGGCGCAACGTGCCCTTCAAGAATGAAGTCGAGCTATCGCCAACCGCAATCGCGAACGGCGCAATCAAGAGGAAGCCTTCACGAAGAAATCCAAGAGAGGAACTACCAACCGCGCGTGCAATGCCAAGCTCCACAAGCTCCTCCACAAGCTCGTCAAGCTCCACCTCAACCTCAAGTTCAACAAGAGCAAGTTGATCATGGACTTCCTCCACCCCAAGAGCAACATGAGAATGACTACCCTTCGCGTCAAGGGCGTCATCATCACCATCGCCAACAACACAATGAAGAGCAACGCTATGGAAAGCTAAAACTCACCATGCCCAAATTCATCGGAAGCAACAATCCCGAAGAATACCTCTCATGGGCATTGAAGGTCGACAAAATCTTTCATTTGCACAACTATGAGGAAGAGAAGAAGATCGCTATGGCATCACTAGAGTTCCAAGACTATGTGCTCATATGGTGGGAACAAGTCCTTGAGCGCCGACAAGCAAGAGGTGAACCTCCAATCACAACTTGGGCTCAAATGAAGGATGTCATGCGAGCACGTTTTGTGCCCACATACTGATATAGGCAAAGGTGTCCCGTCTTTCGATGAGATGATGGAAATCGCTTTGGTGGAAGTCGACTTTGACGATCCGACTACGAACGTGCGAGGACGTCGCGCCTTAGCAATCGCTAAACCAACTCCGAGAGGTTATTGACCACGCCGGAGCACGATCAACCTAACCACGAGGGTCTGTTTCCTGCGAGCAAACGAAGAACAAGCAAGAAACTAAGATTGCAATCTGGATATTGCGAATATAAGATGAAAGCTTTATTGATCAAGGTGGGGTTCTGTGACGCCTTTGTCTGGTCGTTGAACACAAACGAAGTACGCGAAGTTGCAGCTATGGCGAACTTTTAATCTAAACAAAACCCAAAGTCTAAACGGTGCCCTAAGGGCTGTATATATGGAGGAAGAGAGGGGGAATTTCGTGGCCCTTGGTGGAGGGGTTCGAAATCAACCCTATCTCTTGTTTCCCCACACATACGGACTCTAAAAATAGCCTATACTTATGTATTTCGAAATTACATGGGCCTGGCCCAATAAAAAGGTGACGCAGCACCTATAATAGCCTCTGGACGAAATTTATGAAGTGGCATCTTGTATATTTCGTCCAAGGCTTCATGCACTCTTATGGTGGCTTCAAAGTCCTGAAATCATCACTTGTAACTCCGTTCTGGTTCCCCTTGCGCATGGCATCATCTCCATGCTTGCTCTTGCTCCAATGTCCATCCTTCTCCAAGCTAGGCCCTTCATTTGTAAGCAAAACAAATGTATCCAATTTAGGCAGCATCATATTCTCATGAACATTAGAATCATTACCAAGAAACGAAAGTACCTGATAATTTAATTGGCGTGCGCGAGCTCTAGTAATTGGTCCAGTATATGTAGCAGTAGGGGCTGTGGGTGTAACAATGGTATTGATGTCCTCATCATCCTCCCCTTCTTGAAATGAAGTCGTCCTCGACGGAAGCTCATTTTCCTCACCCAAATAAGGCTTCAAATCTGCAATGTTAAAAGTGGGACTAACCCCAAAATCTGCAGGCAGCTCAAGTTTATATGCATTCTCATTAATTTTCTCTAACACCTTAAAGGGACCATCAGCACGTGGCATTAGCTTTGATTTGCGCAAATTAGGAAATCTATCTTTACGCAAATGTAACCAAACAAGATCTCCAGGTGCAAACACAACATGTTTTCTACCCTTATCTCCAGCAAGTTTATATTTAGCATTCATACGCTCAATGTTTTCCTTAGTTAACTCATGCATTTTTAAAATCAATTCAGAACGTTTTTTAGCATCAAAATTAACCTTCTCCGAAGATGGAAGAGGCAACAAATCAATAGGTGCACGAGGTAGGAAACCATACACAATTTCAAAAGGGCACATCTTAGTAGTAGAATGCAATGAACGATTATAAGCAAATTCAATATGAGGCAAGCATTCTTCCCACATTTTCTTATTATTCTTCAAAACAGCCCTAAGCATAGTAGACAATGTTCTATTGACTACTTCAGTTTGTCCATCAGTTTGGGGGTGACAAGTAGTACTAAATAACAGTTTAGTCCCCAACTTAGCCCATAAACATCTCCAAAAGTGGCTAAGAAATTTAGTATCACGATCTGAAACAATAGTATTTGGCACACCATGCAAGTGAATAATTTCACGAAAGAACAAATCAGCAACATTAACAGCATCATCGCTTTTATGACATGGTATAAAGTGTGCCATTTTCGAGAATCTATCCACGACAACAAATATGCTATCCCTCCCCTTCTTTGTTCGAGGTAAACCTAAAACAAAGTCCATAGATATATCCTCCCAAGGAACACTAGGTACAGGCAAAGGCATATATAAACCATGAGGATTGAGTCGTGACTTAGCTTTTTGACATGTAGTGCAGCGAGCAACAAAACGCTCAACATCCCGTCTCATCTTTGGCCAAAAGAAATGTGTAGCAAGTACGTCCTCCGTCTTCTTCACGCCAAAGTGTCCCATTAATCCTCCCCCATGCGCCTCCTGCAACAGCAAAAGACGAACGGAGCTAGCTGGAATGCATAGCTTGTTAGCACGAAACACAAATCCATCGTTAACGACAAACTTGTTCCACATTCTTCCTTCTTTACAATTCTGCATTACATCTTTAAAATCAGCATCATGCACATATTGATCTTTGATGGTCTCCAAACCAAATATTTTGAAGTCAAGTTGTGAAAGCATAGTATAGCGACGAGACAATGCATCAACAATAACATTTTCTTTTCCCTTCTTGTGTTTAATGACATAAGGGAAAGTCTCAATGAATTCAACCCATTTAGCATGTCTACGATTCAGTTTAGCTTGACTTTTAATATGTTTCAAAGATTCATGATCAGAATGTATAACAAATTCTTTGGGCCATAAATAATGTTGCCATGTTTCTAAAGTCCGAACAAGAGCATATAATTCTTTATCATAAGTAGAATAATTCAGACTAGGCCCACTCAATTTTTCAGAAAAGTATGCAACAGGTTTGCCATCTTGTAATAACACACCTCCTAATCCAATTCCACTAGCATCACATTCAAGCTCAAAAGTCTTATTAAAATCAGGAAGTTGGAGTAAAGGAGCATGTGTCAACTTATCTTTCAATACCGAGAAGGCTTCTTCCTGTGCGGTACCCCACAGAAAAGGCACATCTTTCTTTGTAAGCTCATTGAGAGGTGCAGCAATGGTGCTGAAATCTCTCACAAAACGCCTATAGAATCCAGCGAGGCCAAGGAAACTCCTCACTTGTGTGACCGTTTTGGGCTGTGGCCAACTCTCAATAGCTTCAATTTTGGCTTTATCAACTTCAATTCCCTGTGGAGTAACAACATAGCCAAGAAAAGATACTCGGTCGGTGCAAAAGGTGCACTTTCCAAGGTTACCAAACAAACGTGCATCACGTAGAGCAATAAAAACAGCACGTAAATGTTCCAAATGTTCCTCCAAAGATTTGCTATAAATCAATATGTCATCAAAGTAAACTACCACAAATCGTCCAATGAAAGCACGTAAAACTTCGTTCATTAACCTCATGAAAGTACTAGGTGCATTAGTTAACCCAAAAGGCATGACTAACCACTCATATAATCCAAACTTAGTTTTAAATGCTGTTTTCCATTCATCTCCCAATTTCATACGAATTTGATGGTATCCACTACGCAAATCAACTTTGGAGAATATTGTAGAGCCACTCAATTCATCAAGCATATCATCTAGCCTAGGAATAGGATGACGATAACGAATAGTAATATTATTAATGCCTCTACAATCAACGCACATACGCGACGTACCATCCTTTTTCGGCACTAAAATGATAGGAACAGCACAAGGACTACGGGATTCACGTATATAACCTTTGTCGAGCAGTTCTTGTACTTGACGCATAATCTCCTTCGTCTCCTCTGAATTGGTACGGTATGGTGCACGGTTGGGTAATGATGCACCAGGAATTAAGTCAATTTGATGCTCAATCCCGCGAATAGGTGGTAATCCCGGTGGCACGTCTTGTGGAAAGACGTCAGCGAACTCCTGCAAAATGTTAGTGACAGCAGGAGGCAAAGAGGAAGGCACGTTTTCAAATGAAAATAATGCCTCTTTGCACACAAAAGCATAGCAAACAGATTTGCTAAAATCTAGATCATCAATATCAGATTTGGTGGCAAGTAAACATGCACTTTTCAATTTAATTTCAGAAGCAACACTAGATTGTTTATTATTATTAGGCTGCATTTGTTGCTCAAATTCTTTTGCCACAATCTGATTTTCACTCTTAGTTTTCTCTTGTTTTGCTTTATTAGCTCTATTAAGATCATCTTTCAAAATGGAATCAGGAGTCATAGGAAGCAAAGTAATATTTTTATCCTTATGAACAAGAGTATACTGATTGTTTCTACCATGGTGAATAGAATTTTTATCAAATTGCCATGGTCTACCAAGTAATAAGGAACATGCTTGCATAGGTACCACATCACAATCAACATAATCAGCATATGTAGAGATACTAAAATGCACACGAACAGTACGTGTTACCTTAACCTTGCCGCTGTTGTTAAACCATTGGATGTAGTAAGGATGTGGATGTGGTCTTGTGGTGAGAGATAGCTTCTCCACCATCTCCATGCTAGCCAAGTTGTTGCAACTCCCTCCATCTATGATTACGCGAACAGAACGTTCCTTCACAACTCCCTTTGTATGGAACAAATTATGCCTCTGATTTTGCTCAGCTTGTGTAACCTGCACACTCAAAACACGTTGAGCAACTAAACATTCATACCTGTCAGCATCTTCAGGAGCCATGTATTGCGTCTCATGATCAGAATCTTCTCCACCATGTTCGTCACGTGTAATAAGAGCCAAAGTCTCCTCATCATAGTCACTAGCGGACTCATACCCACCATCCTCAGTAACAATCATCACACGCTTAGAGGGGCATTCTCTCGCATAATGACCTCCACCCTTGCAACGTCGACAAATAATATCATGTGTTTGCCCTGTTGATTCCATGGATGAAGAAGAGCTCTTTGCAGGCCCAGAAGATGTGCTCTTGGCAGATAGTGGTGATTGTGCCTGCTTTATTGTATCACGGTTGGAGGTGGCAGCCGACGGAGGCGCCGGTGTAGCAGAACGTGTGGAAGTAGATGATGCACGTGGTGTCCATGATGAAGGTCGACCTGCAGAAAAGTTAGTCCGCGCCAATGCCTGTCGATCCTGCACTTCACGTTCAGCTTTACAAGCAAGATGGAATAAACGAGTGATATTAGTATACTCCTTATAATCTAGAATGGTCTGAATCTCTCTATTTAATCCACCCAGAAAACGTGCAAGCATAGCTTCATTCTCCTCAACAATACCACATCTAATCATGCCAGTTTGTAATTCCTGATAATATTCTTCTACAGAATTTTTTCCTTGTCTTAAGCGCTGTAATTTTTGAAGCAATTCACGTTGATAATATGGTGGAACCCAACGAGTACCCATAGCAGTTTTCAAAGCAGCCCAAGTAGCGGGAATAGGATATAATCTACAATGTTCAGACCACCATACACATGCAAAACTAGTGAAAGCACAAACAGCAGCAGCAACCCGTCTCTCCTCGGGATATTGTAAACATGTAAAACGTTGTTCAGTTTCTAACTCCCAAGTAAGATATATATCAGGAACATATCTACCCTCAAATGGTGGAATATTCAATTTCAGTTTAGGAATATGGACATCATCTCGTACCTGAGGTGGTGGTGCAGGCCTACCATTACGAATATATACCTGAGGTCGACCTGGTGGTGGTGGTGCTGGTGGCTGCACGTAGTGCTGATTTTGATCAACCTCATCCTCATAATCGCCCACATACTCATCATCCTCCTGGGTACCAGCAGCAGCAGTAGCAAGGGCCAAAGAAGCATCAACAACATGAACAGCAGCACCAGAAGTTTGGCCATCCTCAATAGGAACACGCTTCGCTCGTCCATACTGATTCGAAAGGATGCGTTGTTGTTGTTGTTGTCGTTGGAGAGGTGCGTTAGGTGCAGCGGGTGGTGGTGGTGGAAGACGCGCGAGCAATTCATTAAACTTGTTATCGAGCTTTGTTTCGAACGTCTTCTCCATGCCATCTATCTTCTCCATGGCCTCTTCAAATCTGTTTAGCACATCTTGCACCTGTCCACTCATCATTTGCTGAAATTTATCATGCAAATCCTTATTCGTCATGTTCTCCCAGTCAGTCTCGTCGGCTTGTGATCCTGGCATGGTTAGCAGCAATAGAAACACACAAGAATATGATCCTACAGACTACTAACAAGAGGTGGTGGTGGGTGTCACAAATCCGTCAAGCAAATCTCAAATTCTTACCAGTTCTTACCCAGCAGCAGGCGGTGATCGGCAACCGTTGTAGTCAAAAACTCTCAAAGCTTGGATAGAGCGATTACCAGGGAGAGTCAAACGCACGACGTAGATGTATGTGGAGCTGGGAAGGCTTATAATATGGTAGCAAAAAGGGTCAGCAATAATCAATTCAGAGATGCAAAGTTGAATAAATGCTCAACGACGGTACTGTGCTGGTCCTAGGCTAGACCGTGCTAGAGACGCGAGCCTAGAACACTAACAAAATCACGGCGCTGCACGTAAACAAGGGAAAAGCACACTCTGGAATTTTTTTTTCGCTCTTTTTTTTTTGCGCTCTTTTTTTTTTGCGCTGCTCTTTTTTTTTTTGCGAAAAATCACTATAATGGCGAGTGTCTCAAAACTCTTCCTAGGTCAAACTGACAGGATGGGCACGAAATTTTTTCGACCAATTTTTTTTTTCGTTTTTTCGACTGCCCGGACCCAAAAACTGGAAACGGGTCAAAAAAAACTTCCTATAATGGCACCTGTCTCAAAACACTCAGAAACACCTAAAAATAAGATAGCCAGAAATTTTTTCGAAAAATGCGTTTTCGAAAAATTTTGGGCCTAAACCGAGCGTGGTTTCCAGACTCTTTTTTTTTTCCGAAACCTACTCCGGCAAGGAAACACGAATCGGAAACTAGATGGATCCCGAAAACAAACCTAATAAGCAAGGAACTCGGATTGGTGGTGGATATATGGTTGTGGTATATGGCAGCGGTGGTGGTAGCGGTGGTAGTATATGGATATGGATCGGTGGTGGTATATGGACACGGATTGGTGGTGGTATATGGATACGGATTCGGAGTGGTGGTGGTAGATGGCAGGGGCGATGATGATGGTGCGGCGGCGGCGTGACAACTTATGACCAGAACTTGAAACTCTAAAAGACTAGACTCTAAGACCAGCAACTAGACCGACGATGCAACCGCAAATTCAACAAAGCAAAACCCTAAAAAGATTATGCAAAGGCTCAGATTGGTTCGGATATGATGAACTAACCCTAATTTTTTTTGTGGCTTTTTCGTGGACTATAGGTATGAAGAACAGACTCGATCTAAACTACGAAAAACTGGAAAATCTCACCGAGCAACCTGGAAATCTGATACCACTTGATATAGGCAAAGGTGTCCCGTCTTTCGATGAGATGATGGAAATCGCTTTGGTGGAAGTCGACTTTGACGATCCGACTACGAACGTGCGAGGACGTCGCGCCTTAGCAATCGCTAAACCAACTCCGAGAGGTTATTGACCACGCCGGAGCACGATCAACCTGACCACGAGGGTCTGTTTCCTGCGAGCAAACGAAGAACAAGCAAGAAACTAAGATTGCAATCTGGATATTGCGAATATAAGATGAAAGCTTTATTGATCAAGGTGGGGTTCTGTGACGCCTTTGTCTAGTCGTTGAACACAAACGAAGTACGCGAAGTTGCAGCTATGGCGAACTTTTAATCTAAACAAAACCCAAAGTCTAAACGGTGCCCTAAGGGCTGTATATATGGAGGAAGAGAGGGGGAATTTCGTGGCCCTTGGTGGAGGGGTTCGAAATCAACCCTATCTCTTGTTTCCCCACACATACGGACTCTAAAAATAGCCTATACTTATGTATTTCGAAATTACATGGGCCTGGCCCAATAAAAAGGTGACGCAGCATCTATAATAGCCTCTGGACGAAATTTATGAAGTGGCATCTTGTATATTTCGTCCAAGGCTTCATGCACTCTTATGGTGGCTTCAAAGTCCTGAAATCATCACTTGTAACTCCGTTCTGGTTCCCCTTGCGCATGGCATCATCTCCATGCTTGCTCTTGCTCCAATGTCTATCCTTCTCCAAGCTAGGCCCTTCATTTGTAAGCAAAACAAATGTATCCAATTTAGGCAGCATCATATTCTCATGAACATTAGAATCATTACCAAGAAACGAAAGTACCTGATAATTTAATTGGCGTGCGCGAGCTCTAGTAATTGGTCCAGTATATGTAGCAGTAGGGGCTGTGGGTGTAACAATGGTATTGATGTCCTCATCACATACTACAACCGCGATCTCTTCAAGAAGCTACAACTCCTCAAGCAAGGAACAAAGAGTGTTGAAGAATACTACAAGGAAATGGAGATTGCCATGATTCAAGCCAATGTCACGGAGGATTATGAACAAACTATGGCATGATTCTTGAATGAACTCAATCATCCCATCAAGAAGATCGCCGACTTCCAACCCTACTCCAACCTCATTGAGCTCGTACATCAAGCTACAAAGGCAGAACGTCAAGTGCAAGATGACTTCAAGTACGCCAAGTACTCATCCAAGACCTACGGCTTCTCCAACAACCAAGCTTCAACAACTCCTGCAACATCTACATCAACCAAACCTGCTCCAAGCAACGACGACAAGCCGAGTTACAAGAAAACTTTGTCAAGTTCAAGTCGTCTTCCTCCTACTACAAGCAACTTCAAGCCGAGTGCTTCTTCATCCACTCCGATCGATGAGACTGTCAAGACAAGCTCCTTCAAGTCTTTCACTTGCGGCTGCCGAGGCCACAAGTCCTATGAATGTACAAACAAGCGAACCATGATCCTCAACGATGATGGCAACTACGACTCCATGAGTGATGAGGAGATGGAAGCTCTTGAGCAAGTGGCCATGCACCGGCGCGTGAACGAGGATGAAGATGGTCAAGTCTTTTGTGATGAAGATACGAGCCCCGCTCTTGTTGTCTCCAAGGTCTTGACTCTTCAACATCAACAAGAAGAAGACCAACTATGCCATATCTTCCACACCAAGGCCGGAATCAATGGAAGGTCCGTCAAGGTCATCATCGACGGAGGTAGTTGTCACAACTTGGCAAGTGAAGAACTATGCTCCACGCTTCAATTGGTCAAGAGGAAGCACCCGCACCCCTACAAGGTTCAATGGCTAAGTGACTCCGGCACTATCCGAGTTGAGCATATGGTCCAAGTTTCCTTCAAAATTGGTGCATATGAAGAAACTTTGGAGTGTGATGTGGTCCCAATGACCGTTTGCCACCTCCTTCTTGGTCGACCATGGCAATTCGACCGTGGTGTCATCCACAATGGGCGTACCAATCACTATAGCTTCAAGATAAAAGGAAAGGAATATGTGCTACGACCTATGTCTCCTAGTCAAGTGATAGCCGACAAGCAAGCCACCCATCGTGGAGAGAAGAGTGAGAAAGTGATCCACCAAAAAGTGAGTGAGAGCCCCAAGCGAAACTTGAGCGCCTCTTCGCCTAGGGAGAAAAACCTCATACTATTTTCCACAAAAAGTGAGATGAGAGAAGTGTGTGAGAACCCATCGAGTGTGATGCACTTTGTCCTTGTGTGCAAGGATGGAGAACCAAAAACTAACACCTCTCACGAGCTACCTTTAGTGTTTCAATCTCTTTTGCAGGAATTCAAAGATGTTTTCCCCGATGAGCTACCTCCGGGTCTATCTCCTCTACGAGGCATTGAGCATCGAATCGACCTCATCCCCGGAGCGCCACTTCCAAAAAAAAGCCCCATACCGTGTCAATCCCGAAGAAACGAAGGAGATTCAACGGCAAGTACAACAACTAATTGACAACGGTCATGTACGTGAAACCTTAAGCCCTTGTGCCGTTCCGGTTATACTTGTGCCTAAGCCCGATGGAAGTTTCCGCTTGTGTTCCGATTGTAGACCTATAAATGCTATTACCGTTCGCTATAGGCATCCCATTCCTCGCTTAGATGATATGCTTGATGAACTTAGTGGAGCCAACTTTTTCTCAAAAATTGATCTTAAAAGTGGCTATTATCAAATCTGCATACAAGAGGGTGATGAATGGAAAACTGCTTTCAAAAGCAAATTTGGCTTATACGAGTGGTTAGTCATGCCCATGGGTTTATCGGAGGCACCCGGTACTTTCGTGCGTCTCATGCATTATGTGCTTCGCCCTTATATTGGAGTCTTTGTTGTGGTTTACTTCGATGATATTCTTGTGTTTAGCAAAACCATGAAAGAACATCTTAATCATGTTAGGGCTGTTTTGCAAACCCTTTGCAAGGAACGTCTTTATGCCAACATGAAAAAGTGCACATTTGGTGTTGACAAAGTGGTTTTCTTGGGTTTTGTTGTATCTTCCAAGGGTGTCCATGTTGATGAATCTAAAATTGAAGAAATTAAAACTTGGCCCCAACCCACCAATCTGCAACAAGTGCGTAGTTTTCTTGGTCTAGCAGTTTTTTATCGTGGCTTTGTGAAAGATTTTAGCACTATTGCCGCTCCTTTGCATGCTTTGAGTAAGGAGAATGCTCCTTTTGTTTGGGGATCTTTGCAATCCACCGCTTTTGATGAGCTCAAGTCTTTGCTTACTCATGCTTCGATTCTTGCTTTGCCCAACTTTGACAAAACTTTTGAGGTTCATTGTGATGCAAGTGGTACCGGAATTGGCGGAGTTTTGATGGAAGAAAAACGAGCCATTGCATATTTTAGTGAAAAACTCTCCGGTGCTCAACTCAACTATCCCATCTATGACAAAGAATTGTATGCTTTAGTGCGTGTGCTACATGTTTGGGAACATTATCTTAGACCTCATGAGTTTGTCTTCCATACCGATCATGAAACGCTTAAGTACTTAAAAGGTCAAACTAAGTTGAACAAGCGTCATGCCAAATGGAGTGAATTTATTGAATCTTTTCCCTATGTGATCAAGTACATTAAGGGTAAGGAAAATGTAGTTGCCGATGCACTTTCACGCATATGCATGCTTGTCACTAAACTTGAGTTGAATGTTATTGGCTTTGAGCACATAAAAGACTGGTATGCTAATGATCCATCTTTTGAAACTCCTTATGCTAAATGTTTGATGCATACATCTCGGGAACAATATTACATCAAGGATGGTTATCTTATGAGAGCTAACAAACTTTGTATTCCCGAGTCTTCTCTTCGTTTGCTCCTTTTGCAAGAGGCTCATGGAGGCGGACTCATGGGACATTTTGGACACGCCAAGACTTTCACCACGCTCTCCAAGAACTACTTTTGGCCCAAGATGTTCCGCGACGTCTCACGCTTCACCACCCGATGCTCTACATGTCGCAAAGCTAAGTCTAAAGCTCAATCCCATGGTCTTTACATGCCTCTTCCTATTCCTTATTAACCTTGGGAAGACATTAGCATGGATTTTGTACTTGGTTTGCCTAGAACTCAAAATGGAAAGGATTCCGTGTTTGTTGTTGTGGACCGATTTTCTAAGATGGCACATTTCATTCCTTGCAACAAGATAGACGATGCTTCACACGTTGCAAATCTCTTTTGTAGGGAAATCCTTCGCCTCCATGGAGGTCCAAAGACAATCGTCTCCGACCGTGATGTCAAGTTCTTTAGTTACTTTTGGAAGACGCTACGCGCCAAGCTCGGAATCAAACTCTTGTTCTCATCCTCATACCATCCTCAAACCGACGGCCAAACGGAGGTGACGAACCAGACGCTATCTACTCTACTTCGCGTGTTGATCAAGAAGAACATCAAGGAGTGGGAGGTGTGTCTACCCATCGCCGAGTACTCCTACAACCGTGCAAGACATTCGACTACCGGCAAGTCCCCTTTCGAGATCGTCTATGGCTTCAACCCGTTGTCACCATTGGACATTCTACCTCTTCCTCTACAAGAGCGCACCAACATGGATGCGAGTGCACGAGCAAGCTACATCAAGAGCATGCATGAGGATACAAGGAACACCATCGAGCTCCAAGTAGAACGACTAGCGACCAAGCTCAACGTCAACAAGAAACCCATCACCTTCAACATAGGTGATCTCGTGTGGATACACCTTCGCAAGGACCGCTTCCCCAACGAACGCAAGTCCAAACTTCTCCCTCGAGCCGATGGACCCTTCAAGGTGCTAGCATGCTACAACAACAACGCTTACAAGATCGACCTACCAAGAAACAAGTACAAAGTGAGCGACATCTTCAACGTCAAAGACCTCTCGCCTTACCATGGTGATGAAGATTTCGATCCGAGGTCGGATCTTTCCCAAGGGGGGGGGGGGAGATGATGCGGAGCATCCCACGATCATCCCCATGGACGCATCTACATCCCCTACAACACGACTTGGACCTATTGATAGAGGCGGGGGTGTCCCGATCTTTCGATGAGATGATAACTATCGATTTGGTGAAGATGACTTTGACGATCCGACTACAAACGTGCACGACGTTGCGCCTTAGCAATCGCTAAACCAACTCTGAGAGGTTATTGACCACGCCGGAGCACAATCAACCTGACCACGAAGGTCTATTCCTGCAAGCAATCGAAGAACAAGCAAGAATATGATAAAAGCAATCTGAATATTGCGAGTATATATGAAGTATTGATAAAGGTGGGGATCCGAAAAGTGGTCTTGGTCTGGTCGTTGGACACAAACGAAGCACACGAAGTTGCAATGGCTAACTTTTAACTAAACAAATCCCAAGGAAAAGCTACTAGATGGATCTACTTATATAGGAGCAAGGGGTGGCGGCCAAAGAGGTGGGAGGACGTCCCAAGGCAGCCTAAAACTAAATCTAGGTCGTACAAGGCCAATGGGCCCAAGTGGAGGTGATGTAACACCTTTGGACTTGGAGTTTGACTCGGATTCTGCTGCAGCATCAGATTGTTTCGTCCACAACTCAACGCTCCGGACGAATTTGAAGGTGATTCCAATTGGGTTGGAAAGTGCACGAAATCTAGCTTCCAACAAAAAAAAGAATCGCCCAATTCGGAGTCCGTATGAAAAACTTGTGTGCGTTTTGAGTCAGGTATGTCTGTGCAGTCCGAATCTGAATCCAGAACGTGAGAGACTTGGACTCTATCTTCTCTTGGGCCAAAAGTGACGTGAGAGAACTTTTTGGACAGCAAATAAACATCTCTTTCTTCCTTATCTTCATATGTGGATTGTACAAATGTCCCATACACCTGCAATTAAACAAAACACAAAAGTGTGTGAAGTATTTTTGTTCTGGATAACATAAATAGATTATTGAATAGTTTGCACTAGAAATCACCTGACAAATATGCATATATGCAATATTTTTGGTCATATCCAAGGTAGTCATGTCCTCATCATCCTCCCCTTCTTGAAAATAAAGCCGTCCTCGACGTTGCTTAATCTGAAATGTGGCTAACAAAAGAGACAAGGTGTACATGTTGTATATGTATATGTCATCCATTTTTACTTCCCTTGATTTTTGCATATATGACACATGAATAGATGAGTAACTTGCATAGTTCATAAAATCTAAAGCCAAAAAATTAGCACAAGAAGTAGAAGGCATGAAAATATTGCAACTCAGTTTGCACATATAAGTGAAGCTCTTATTCATTTCAAAAGATTGACAATGTTCATCATTAAACCATCCCAACATTGGTGAATAAACCTTACTTGCATCAAATTTACATGCTACAACTGATGAGGACATCAATACCATTGTTACACCCACAGCCCCTACTGCTACATATACTGGACCAATTACTAGAGCTCGCGCACGCCAATTAAATTATCAGGTACTTTCGTTTCTTGGTAATGATTCTAATGTTCATGAGAATATGATGCTGCCTAAATTGGATACATTTGTTTTACTTACAAATGAAGGGCCTAGCTTGGAGAAGGATGGACATTGGAGCAAGAGCAAGCATGGAGATGATGCCATGCGCAAGGGGAACCAGAACGGAGTTACAAGTGATGATTTCAGGACTTTGAAGCCACCATAAGAGTGCATGAAGCCTTGGACGAAATATACAAGATGCCACTTCATAAATTTCGTCCAGAGGCTATTATAGGTGCTGCGTCACCTTTTTATTGGGCCAGGCCCATGTAATTTCGAAATACATAAGTATAGGCTATTTTTAGAGTCCGTATGTGTGGGGAAACAAGAGATAGGGTTGATTTCGGACCCCTCCACCAAGGGCCACGAAATTCCCCCTCTCTTCCTCCATATATACAGCCCTTAGGGCACCGTTTAGACTTTGGGGTTTTGTTTAGATTAAAAGTTCGCCATAGCTGCAACTTCGCGTACTTCGTTTGTGTTCAACGACCAGACAAAGGCGTCACAGAACCCCACCTTGATCAATAAAGCTTTCATCTTATATTCGCAATATCCAGATTGCAATCTTAGTTTCTTGCTTGTTCTTCGTTTGCTCGCAGGAAACAGGCCCTCGTGGTCAGGTTGATCGTGCTCCGGCGTGGTCAATAACCTCTCGGAGTTGGTTTAGCGATTGCTAAGGCGCGACGTCCTCGCACGTTCGTAGTCGGATCGTCAAAGTCGACTTCCACCAAAGCGATTTCCATCATCTCATCGAAAGACGGGACACCTTTGCCTCTATCAAGTGGTATCAGATTTCCAGGTTGCTCGGTGAGATTTTCCAGTTTTTCGTAGTTTAGATCGAGTCTGTTCTTCATACCTATAGTCCACGAAAAAGCCACAAAAAAAATTTAGGGTTAGTTCATCATATCCGAACCAATCTGAGCCTTTGCATAATCTTTTTAGGGTTTTGCTTTGTTGAATTTGCGGTTGCATCGTCGGTCTAGTTGCTGGTCTTAGAGTCTAGTCTTTTAGAGTTTCGAGTTCTGGTCATAAGTTGTCACGCCGCCGCTGCACCATCATCATCGCCCCTGCCATCTACCACCACCACTCCGAATCCGTATCCATATACCACCACCAATCCGTGTCCATATACCACCACCGATCCATATCCATATACTACCACCGCTACCACCACCGCTGCCATATACCACCACCATATATCCACCACCAATCCGAGTTCCTTGTTTATTAGGTTTGTTTTCGGGATCCATCTAGTTTCCGATTCGTGTTTCCTTGCCGGAGTAGGTTTCGGGAAAAAAAAAAGAGTCTGGAAACCACGCTCCGTTTAGGCCCAAAATTTTTCGAAAACGCATTTTTCGAAAAATTTTCTGGCTATCCTATTTTTAGGTGTTTCTGAGTGTTTTGAGACAGGTGCCATTATAGGAAGTTTTTTTTGACCCGTTTCCAGTTTTTGGGTCCGGGCAGTCGAAAAAAAAAAAAAAAAAATTGGTCGAAAAAATTTCGTGCCCATCCTGTCAGTTTGACCTAGGAAGAGTTTTGAGACACTCGCCATTATAGTGATTTTTTCGCAAAAAAAAAAAAAAAAAAAAGAGCAGCGCAAAAAAAAAAAAGAGCGCAAAAAAAAAAAAGAAAAGAGCGAAAAAAAAATATCCAGAGTGTGCTTTTCCCTTGTTTCCGTGCAGCGCCGTGATTTTGTTAGTGTTCTAGGCTCGCGTCTCTAGCACGGTCTAGCCTAGGACCAGCACAGTACCGTCGTTGAGCGTTTATTCAACTTTGCATCTCTGAATTGATTATTGCTGATCCTTTTTGCTACCATATTATAAGCCTTCCCAGCTCCACATACATCTACGTCGTGCGTTTGACTCTCCCTGGTACTCGCTCTATCCAAGCTTTGAGAGTTTTTGACTACAACGGTTGCCGATCACCGCCTGCTGCTGGGTAAGAACTGGTAAGAATTTGAGTTTTGCTTGACGGATTTGTGACACCCACCACCACCACTTGTTCGTAGTCTGTAGGATCATATTCTTGTGTGTTTCTATTGCTGCTAACCATGCCAGGATCACAAGCCGACGTGACTGACTGGGAGAATTTATCGAACAAGGAGCTTCATGATAAGTTTCAGCAAATGATGAGTGGACAGGTGCAAGATGTGCTAAACAGATTTGAAGAGGCCATGGAGAAGATAGATGGCATGGAGAAGACGTTCGAAACAAAGCTCGATAACAAATTTAATGAATTGCTCGCGCGTCTTCCACCACCACCACCCGCTGCACCTAACGCACCTCTCCAACAACAACAACAACAACAACAACAACAACGCATCCTTTCGAATCAGTATGGACGAGCGAGGCGTGTTCCTATTGAGGATGGCCAAACTTCTGGTGCTGCTGTTCATGTTGTTGATGCTTCTTTCGCCCCTGCTACTGCTGCTGGTGGTACCCAGGAGGATGTTGAGTATGCGGGCGATTATGAGGATGAGGTTGATCAAAATCAGCACTACGTGCAGCCACCAGCACCACCACCACCAGGTCGACCTCAGGTATATATTCGTAATGGTAGGCCTGCACCACCACCTCAGGTACGAGATGATGTCCATATTCCTAAACTGAAATTGAATATTCCACCATTTGAGGGTAGATATGTTCCTGATATATATCTTACTTGGGAGTTGGAAACTGAACAACGTTTTACATGTTTACAATATCCCGAGGAGAGACGGGTTGCTGCTGCTGTTTGTGCTTTCACTAGTTTTGCATGTGTATGGTGGTCTGAACATTGTAGATTATATCCTATTCCCGCTACTTGGGCTGCTTTGAAAACTGCTATGCGTACTCGTTGGGTTCCACCATATTATCAACGTGAATTGCTTCAAAAATTACAGCGCTTAAGACAAGGAAAAAATTCTGTAGAAGAATATTATCAGGAATTACAAACTGGCATGATTAGATGTGGTATTGTTGAGGAGAATGAAGCTATGCTTGCACGTTTTCTAGGTGGTTTAAATAGAGAGATTCAGACCATTCTAGATTATAAGGAGTATACTAATATCACTCGTTTATTCCATCTTGCTTGTAAAGCTGAACGTGAAGTGCAGGATCGACAGGCATTGGCGCGGACTAACTTTTCTGCAGGTCGACCTTCATCATGGACACCACGTGCATCATCTACTTCCACACGTTCTGCTACACCGGCGCCTCCGTCGGCTGCCATCTCCAACCGTGATACAATAAAGCAGGCACAATCACCACTATCTGCCAAGAGCACATCTTCTGGGCCTGCAAAGAGCTCTTCTTCATCCATGGCATCAACAGGGCAAACACATGATATTATTTGTCGACGTTGCAAGGGTGGAGGTCATTATGCGAGAGAATGCCCCTCTAAGCGTGTGATGATTGTTACTGAGGATGGTGGATATGAGTCCGCTAGTGACTATGATGAGGAGACTTTGGCTCTTATTACACGTGACGAACACGGTGGAGAAGATTCTGATCATGAGACGCAATACATGGCTCCTGAAGATGCTGACAGGTATGAATGTTTAGTTGCTCAACGTGTTTTGAGTGTGCAGGTTACACAAGCTGAGCAAAATCAGAGGCATAATTTGTTCCATACAAAGGGAGTTGTGAAGGAACGTTCTGTTCGCGTAATCATAGATGGAGGGAGTTGCAACAACTTGGCTAGCATGGAGATGGTGGAGAAGCTATCTCTCACCACAAGACCACATCCACATCCTTACTACATCCAATGGTTCAACAACAGCGGCAAGGTTAAGGTAACACGTACTGTTCGTGTGCATTTTAGTATCTCTACATATGCTGATTATGTTGATTGTGATGTGGTACCTATGCAAGCATGTTCCTTATTACTTGGTAGACCATGGCAATTTGATAAAAAATTCTATTCACCATGGTAGAAACAATCAGTATACTCTTGTTCATAAGGATAAAAATATTACTTTGCTTCCTATGACTCCTGATTCCATTTTGAAAGATGATCTTAATAGAGCTAATAAAGCAAAACAGGAGAAAACTAAGAGTGAAAATCAGATTGTGGCAAAAGAATTTGAGCAACAAATGCAGCCTAATAATAATAAACAATCTAGTGTTGCTTCTGAAATTAAATTGAAAAGTGCATGTTTACTTGCCACCAAATCTGATATTGATGATCTAGATTTTAGCAAATCTGTTTGCTATGCTTTTGTGTGCAAAGAGGCATTATTTTCATTCGAGGACGTGCCTTCCTCTTTGCCTCCTGCTGTCACTAACATTTTGCAGGAGTTCGCTGACGTCTTTCCACAAGACGTGCCACCGGGATTACCACCTATTCGCGGGATTGAGCATCAAATTGACTTAATTCCCGGTGCATCATTACCCAACCGTGCACCATACCGTACCAATCCAGAGGAGACGAAGGAGATTATGCGTCAAGTACAAGAACTGCTCGACAAAGGTTATATACGTGAATCCCTTAGTCCTTGTGCTGTTCCTATCATTTTAGTGCCGAAAAAGGATGGTACGTCGCGTATGTGCGTTGATTGTAGAGGCATTAATAATATTACTATTCGTTATCGTCATCCTATTCCTAGGCTAGATGATATGCTTGATGAATTGAGTGGCTCTACAATATTCTCCAAAGTTGATTTGCGTAGTGGATACCATCAAATTCGTATGAAATTGGGAGATGAATGGAAAACAGCATTTAAAACTAAGTTTGGATTATATGAGTGGTTAGTCATGCCTTTTGGGTTAACTAATGCACCTAGTACTTTCATGAGGTTAATGAACGAAGTTTTACGTGTTTTCATTGGACGATTTGTGGTAGTTTACTTTGATGACATATTGATTTATAGCAAATCTTTGGAGGAACATTTGGAACATTTACGTGATGTTTTTATTGCTCTACGTGATGCACGTTTGTTTGGTAACCTTGGAAAGTGCACCTTTTGCACCGACCGAGTATCTTTTCTTGGCTATGTTGTTACTCCACAGGGAATTGAAGTTGATAAAGCCAAAATTGAAGCTATTGAGAGTTGGCCACAGCCCAAAACGGTCACACAAGTGAGGAGTTTCCTTGGCCTCGCTGGATTCTATAGGCGTTTTGTGAGAGATTTCAGCACCATTGCTGCACCTCTCAATGAGCTTACAAAGAAAGATGTGCCTTTTCTGTGGGGTACCGCACAGGAAGAAGCCTTCTCGGTATTGAAAGATAAGTTGACACATGCTCCTTTACTCCAACTTCCTGATTTTAATAAGACTTTTGAGCTTGAATGTGATGCTAGTGGAATTGGATTAGGAGGTGTGTTATTACAAGATGGCAAACCTGTTGCATACTTTTCTGAAAAATTGAGTGGGCCTAGTCTGAATTATTCTACTTATGATAAAGAATTATATGCTCTTGTTCGGACTTTAGAAACATGGCAACATTATTTATGGCCCAAAGAATTTGTTATACATTCTGATCATGAATCTTTGAAACATATTAAAAGTCAAGCTAAACTGAATCGTAGACATGCTAAATGGGTTGAATTCATTGAGACTTTCCCTTATGTCATTAAACACAAAAAGGGAAAAGAAAATGTTATTGCTGATGCATTGTCTCGTCGCTATACTATGCTTTCACAACTTGACTTCAAAATATTTGGTTTGGAGACCATCAAAGATCAATATGTGCATGATGCTGATTTTAAAGATGTAATGCAGAATTGTAAAGAAGGAAGAATGTGGAACAAGTTTGTCGTTAACGATGGATTTGTGTTTCGTGCTAACAAGCTATGCATTCCAGCTAGCTCCGTTCGTCTTTTGCTGTTGCAGGAGGCGCATGGGGGAGGATTAATGGGACACTTTGGCGTGAAGAAGACGGAGGACGTACTTGCTACACATTTCTTTTGGCCAAAGATGAGACGGGATGTTGAGTGTTTTGTTGCTCGCTGCACTACATGTCAAAAAGCTAAGTCACGACTCAATCCTCATGGTTTATATATGCCTTTGCCTGTACCTAGTGTTCCTTGGGAGGATATATCTATGGACTTTGTTTTAGGTTTACCTCGAACAAAGAAGGGGAGGGATAGCATATTTGTTGTCGTGGATAGATTCTCGAAAATGGCACACTTTATACCATGTCATAAAAGCGATGATGCTGTTAATGTTGCTGATTTGTTCTTTCGTGAAATTATTCGCTTGCATGGTGTGCCAAATACTATTGTTTCAGATCGTGATACTAAATTTCTTAGCCACTTTTGGAGATGTTTATGGGCTAAGTTGGGGACTAAACTGCTATTTAGTACTACTTGTCACCCCCAAACTGATGGACAAACTGAAGTAGTCAATAGAACATTGTCTACTATGCTTAGGGCTGTTTTGAAGAATAATAAGAAAATGTGGGAAGAATGCTTGCCTCATATTGAATTTGCTTATAATCGTTCATTGCATTCTACTACTAAGATGTGCCCTTTTGAAATTGTGTATGGTTTCCTACCTCGTGCACCTATTGATTTGTTGCCTCTTCCATCTTCGGAGAAGGTTAATTTTGATGCTAAAGAACGTTCTGAATTGATTTTAAAAATGCATGAGTTAACTAAGGAAAACATTGAGCGTATGAATGCTAAATATAAACTTGCTGGAGATAAGGGTAGAAAACATGTTGTGTTTGCACCTGGAGATCTTGTTTGGTTACATTTGCGTAAAGATAGATTTCCTAATTTGCGCAAATCAAAGCTAATGCCACGTGCTGATGGTCCCTTTAAGGTGTTAGAGAAAATAAATGATAATGCATATAAACTTGAGCTGCCTGCAGATTTTGGGGTTAGTCCCACTTTTAACATTGCAGATTTGAAGCCTTATTTGGGTGAGGAAAATGAGCTTCCGTCGAGGACGACTTCATTTCAAGAAGGGGAGGATGATGAGGACATCAATACCATTGTTACACCCACAGCCCCTACTGCTACATATACTGGACCAATTACTAGAGCTCGCGCACGCCAATTAAATTATCAGGTACTTTCGTTTCTTGGTAATGATTCTAATGTTCATGAGAATATGATGCTGCCTAAATTGGATACATTTGTTTTACTTACAAATGAAGGGCCTAGCTTGGAGAAGGATGGACATTGGAGCAAGAGCAAGCATGGAGATGATGCCATGCGCAAGGGGAACCAGAACGGAGTTACAAGTGATGATTTCAGGACTTTGAAGCCACCATAAGAGTGCATGAAGCCTTGGACGAAATATACAAGATGCCACTTCATAAATTTCGTCCAGAGGCTATTATAGGTGCTGCGTCACCTTTTTATTGGGCCAGGCCCATGTAATTTCGAAATACATAAGTATAGGCTATTTTTAGAGTCCGTATGTGTGGGGAAACAAGAGATAGGGTTGATTTCGGACCCCTCCACCAAGGGCCACGAAATTCCCCCTCTCTTCCTCCATATATACAGCCCTTAGGGCACCGTTTAGACTTTGGGGTTTTGTTTAGATTAAAAGTTCGCCATAGCTGCAACTTCGCGTACTTCGTTTGTGTTCAACGACCAGACAAAGGCGTCACAGAACCCCACCTTGATCAATAAAGCTTTCATCTTATATTCGCAATATCCAGATTGCAATCTTAGTTTCTTGCTTGTTCTTCGTTTGCTCGCAGGAAACAGGCCCTCGTGGTCAGGTTGATCGTGCTCCGGCGTGGTCAATAACCTCTCGGAGTTGGTTTAGCGATTGCTAAGGCGCGACGTCCTCGCACGTTCGTAGTCGGATCGTCAAAGTCGACTTCCACCAAAGCGATTTCCATCATCTCATCGAAAGACGGGACACCTTTGCCTCTATCAACAACATGCTTAAATAAGCAAACATGCAATAAGTCATTCAACACAGAATCATCACCAAGATTAGTGGTCATATCAAAACGATTAAATATTGGTTCTTTTGCATCAATAGTTAATTCAATGGGTGCACTCAAAACTGTTGGTATTTCAGTTGTTTGATCACATGGCAAAGTCAAATTATCAACGTAGTCCTCTAAAATAGGTGGTGTGATCAAAGTAGTGGGTAGCTCATCAGATGGTGCATTCAAATTGACAAGGCATTCATCATTCTCATGTAGAGATGGAAGATCAGTACCTTTGTCATTACCTCTTATGATCAACTCAGATGATGTAGCCACTCTCGGGGGCGATGTGTCACATGGTGGAGGTGATGTAGTCCTGACAACAACGGATGTGGTTGTCATAGTATGCCTAGTAGTTGAAGGAACAATCATATGAACTCTTGGAATGTGCACCGTGCGCTTGTTCTCCTCGTGGCCAACACGTAGTTTTATTTCCTGTTCAGCTTTGCAAGCAAGATGAAACAAATGGTCCATAGGATAACACTCTTCATGAATTAGTATCTCTTGAATATCACGGTTTAATCCTCCCCAAAATCTATCCATAAAATCATCTTCACTTTCTTCTAAAGAGGAATGCAACAAGGTAGTTCGTAAATCATCATAATATTTTGTTACAGTTTCACTACCTTGTTTTAAGTGTTGCAACTTCTTAATCATGTCACGAGTATAATAAGCAGGGACGAAAGTATGTCGCATGGCAAGTTTCAAATCATCCCAAGTAGTAGGTATATAATCAGGGTGTAACCGACAATATTCACTCCACCAAACCAAAGCATAACCAGTGAAAGAACCAACCGCAACCTTAACCTTTTTATGTTCATCAAAATTATGGGAAGCAAATATATTTTTTATGTCGAACTCCCATTCAATATATAAAGCAGGTTTAAAACGGCCATTAAATGGTGGTATAGATACATTAACCTGATCATGTGCATTTGGATGTTTGTGCACCTCTCGTGACGGTTGTGGTATTTGCAAAGGTGGTGGCACGTCTCCCGCGATCGACAAAGCCCATGAATTGACTCTGGATCCTGTCATGATTAGTAGAACAAGAAACAAAACCCAAAAATAATGTTCCTATAACTACTAGGATGTGGTGGTAAAACGCTCACAGTAAAGCAAATATCAATGTCTTACAAGTTCTTACCATGCAGCAGGCGGTGATCGGCAACCAGCGGTGTCAAGTAACTCCGAATATTGAGTAAAGCGATTGCCAGGGGAGCGTACGTATACACGGTGTAGAAATATGTGGAGCTGGGTTGGCTATATATGGTAGCAAAAGATTAGCAATAATCAATTCAAAGATGCAATGTTGAATAAACGCTCAATGACGGTACTGTGCTGGTCCTAGGCTAGATCGGACTAGAGACGCGAGCCTAGAACACTAATGAGGTCACGGCGTAGCACAACTAGCATCAATGAAGGATACTAAGTAGCTCTTGACAGCAAGATATAAGTGAAGATCACAACGGCAGTGAAGATAATGATGAAAAACAACTGCCAAGCAGGATATACAACAACTTTGTCTCCAACTTTCCTCTGAAAAAGTTTGTGCCGATTTTTTTGATTTTTTTCTCCTTTTTTTTCTTTGACTTTTTTTTCTCTTTTTTTTTCTCTTTTTTTTTCTCTTGTTTTTTTCTCTCTTTTTTTCTCCCTCTTTCCAAAACAAACTAGATAAGATGCAGATTGGATCAAGTGAAGATGTGAACGATCTCAACTATTATTATGACAATGAATGGTGGGTAGCACGTGGTGGAAATTGATGGATGGGTGGTGGACAGAGGCGGGGGTGTCCCGATCTTTCGATGAGATGATAACTATCGATTTGGTGAAGATGACTTTGACGATCCGACTACAAACGTGCACGACGTTGCGCCTTAGCAATCGCTAAACCAACTCTGAGAGGTTATTGACCACGCCGGAGCACAATCAACCTGACCACGAAGGTCTATTCCTGCAAGCAATCGAAGAACAAGCAAGAATATGATAAAAGCAATCTGAATATTGCGAGTATATATGAAGTATTGATAAAGGTGGGGATCCGAAAAGTGGTCTTGGTCTGGTCGTTGGACACAAACGAAGCACACGAAGTTGCAATGGCTAACTTTTAACTAAACAAATCCCAAGGAAAAGCTACTAGATGGATCTACTTATATAGGAGCAAGGGGTGGCGGCCAAAGAGGTGGGAGGACGTCCCAAGGCAGCCTAAAACTAAATCTAGGTCGTACAAGGCCAATGGGCCCAAGTGGAGGTGATGTAACACCTTTGGACTTGGAGTTTGACTCGGATTCTGCTGCAGCATCAGATTGTTTCGTCCACAACTCAACGCTCCGGACGAATTTGAAGGTGATTCCAATTGGGTTGGAAAGTGCACGAAATCTAGCTTCCAACAAAAAAAGAATCACCCAATTCGGAGTCCGTATGAAAAACTTGTGTGCGTTTCGAGTCAGGTATGTCTGTGCAGTCCGAATCTGAATCCAGAACGTGAGAGACTTGGACTCTATCTTCTCTTGGGCCAAAAGTGACGTGAGAGAACTTTTTGGACAGCAAATAAACATCTCTTTCTTCCTTATCTTCATATGTGGATTGTACAAATGTCCCATACACCTGCAATTAAACAAAACACAAAAGTGTGTGAAGTATTTTTGTTCTGGATAACATAAATAGATTATTGAATAGTTTGCACTAGAAATCACCTGACAAATATGCATATATGCAATATTTTTGGTCATATCCAAGGTAGTCATGTCCTCATCACCTGTGACTCGAGCACGTGAAAGAGCTCTACCGAGGTGACATCACTCCTCTCAGAACTCCCTTTTGATTCACATGAGACATGGTAACTACCTCCAACGGAAACGCTATGCATACTCAGGTACCAAGGAGTTAACCATGAAGAAGCTAGGAAGAAAGGAGAAACGGAAGAGGAAGACATGCGTGAAGACGGAGAGGAAAAGCGCCAAGTCCCAGGCTGGCCGGACGATCTGAATGGCGTCCCGGACGATCCGGACAGAGCCCGGATGATCCTGACCCCGGCCCGGACGATCCGGCTAACTCGCCCCGAAGACACCCGAAGCTCCCACCTGAAGCCGGATCATCTGGACCCTGCCCGGACATCCGGACCCCCAGCCAGACATCCGGACCTGCACCACCGCCAGCCGCGTCTCCAGCTCATCCGGGCCTCCACCCGGATCATCCGGACCAGCCCGGATCATCCGGCTCCACCTCCGGATCATCCGGCCAGCGCCTACGCGCGCGTGTTGGGCTGAGGCCATGTACCCCTTCGTCCCCTAGCCTATATATAGGACTCCTCCTCCTCACTTTGAGACTTAGCATTGGTTTAGCTCATATTTTGTGTGAGAGCCTTGCTCATCCACTTGGTTACTTCTCCTAGGAGCTCACGACCTCTTCGGGGAAGATCCCCCAAGCGGATTCAAGACCCCTTCAAGGGAAGACAATCAAGACCTCCTCACGGAGAAGAACGGCTACCTTTGTATCTTTCCTTTGTTGATTTTGAATCTTGTGCTACCTTATGTGTTCGGTGATCTAGCCCTTGTGTGATCGATACTTGTCGGTTGAGTGATTCTCTTATTTCTCCCCGTGATTTCCTCGTGTTCTTCCGCATGTTCTTCGTGTTTCCCCTGTAGGATCCTCTCCAAACGTTAAAGATCGGCCCCTAGGGTTCCGCCCTACATCAGGTTAGAAGGGGTGTAGTTGGTTCTCTGTCCAACTGGGTAGGAGTACATTCTGTGAGTGTCTGGGTTATGTGTGGTGTGGCTGGTTCTTGGGCAATTACAACTGTGGTTCTATCCGCATCGACGGGTAGCTCTATCTTTTCCGAAGACCGTGTTTTGCCTCCCATAGATACTACCATCACCCCCTCCAATTCAAATGGTTGGTAAATAAGAAAAGTAATTGAATGTACAGACATTATATGATAGACAGGTGCAATGGATAGTACGATAGACAGCATGGCATTGCAGAATTCACATATATAATGCCTTGCAACAAGATAGCATTGCATAATTCACATACATAACGTCTTGCAACGAGATGGCATTGCATAATTCACATATATGATAATTAGACAATAAACAGGTGGCATTCACACAAAGCATGTCTAAACTAAGCAAATGACATAGCAAGCAAGACACCATATGCACGGTATGAGTAATATAGCCCTGCCAAGTTAGAGCATGCACCTCGGGGCGGGGAGGGGGGAGGACCGGTCATCTGTCTCTGAATCCTCCACTAAGGAGCTATTGGTAACCAGCAAGATATGCGCTTCGTCGGATAGCATTGTCTGCTCTGAAGACCTTGTTTCGCTCCAGATTTTTCCATGACCTTGTCAAATGGCTGATGCACAGGAAGAGTAGTTGAATGTAGCAACATTTTTGACAAATGTAATACATATAAAAGGATGGCATGATATAATTCACATATAAGATGACTGGCTAACCAGGATGGCACTGCAAAATTCACATATATGATGCCTGGCTAAACAAGATGGAATTGCATAATTCACATGTATGATATATAAACTAAATAGATAGCATTCACGCAAAGCATTTCTAAACTAAGCACATTGTATATTTGATGTATAAAGTAAGCAATCCAAGGCGCCCAAGGCACACCAAGTTAGAGCAAAGACCTCAGGGGGTAAATAGGAGTGGTCTGCTCCCTCTGAATCCCCCTCTGAGCAGTTATCTTCCTCTTGATTATAGTCTGGAATGGGGGAGGGGGTTGCTTTTGCGCCCACCATGGAGCAACGTCTGCATGAATATTTTTGCCACGCATGGCTCGTCTCGTTTGCTCTACATGTTCAGTACCATTGTGTACAATAACTGACATGCATAGGAATAAAACATAGTGAGATTATGTAATAAGTAGTGCATGCCGAAAGCCGGAGTGATGGTAGCAACCTATGGATAGACCGAAAACCAATGATAGTAGGCAGATAATAGCTTCAGTTAAAAATACTGATAACGGCTACTTTACTGTTTGTTTCCCACCCAACATGAAACTCATAGTAGACACCCGAGATTAACGAGATAGTAGACAGAAACAATTGATTGCTGCCTGAGTATGTACCCCACAACCATTTAAAAACCAAGTTTCAACATTAGTTTGGACCTAACTCGGAGTCTAAGAGGTGAACATGACGATAAAGTAGCATGTAATATTAAGCGGTGCATAACATAAGCAAACACGGTGCAACCTCTCTTGCGAACCCGTGTAGTCCTCATGGTCATCTGCTCAATTGATTATGGTAATGCAGTTGTCGTGGCTGCCAGCGGCGGGGAAGAAGATCTGAGGCGGCAAAAGACAGTCTGGAGGGCGGTTTCCTATTGTAGTGAACCCTTCCATCATTGGAGCAGCTGAGCTGGGGTGGACGGCAGTGGGGCAGCAGAGGGACAAACCACACAAGGTTTTCTTTGACACATATCTGTAACAAAAGTAATATTGAAAGGGCTTGTTTGAATTTGAGGATTCTACCAATGCAGCGATAGGAAATACATAGGAATAGGATAGGAATGACATGCAAAACCGAGAATTTAAAAACTCAGTATTTCTATCAATCTAGGTGTTTGGTTCACAAGAATTGGAAGATCACAGGAATGCAAAGAAGCATGGTTAAATTAAGTCAAACCGCAAGAAAATGTACAATTATAATGCTATTATACTACTATCACTTACTCTTATGCTTTATGTGATGAGGACATCAATAGCATTGTTACACCCACAGCCCCTGCTGCTATACATACTGGACCAATTACTAGAGCTCGCGCACGCCAACTAAAGTACCAGGTACTTCCGTTTCTTGGTAATGATTCTAATGTTCATGATAATATGATGCTGCCTAAATTGGATACATTTGTTTTGCTTACAAATGAAGGGCCTAGCTTGGAGAAGGATGAACATTGGAGCAAGAACAAGCATGGAGATGATGGCATGCGCAAGGGGAACAAGAACGGAGTTACAAGTGATGATTTCAGGACTTTGAAGCCACCATAATGGGTGCATGAAGCCTTGGATGAAATATACAAGATGCCACTTCATAAATTCCGTCCCGAGGCTATTCTAGGTGCTGCGTCACCTTATTATTGGGCCAGGCCCATGTAATTTCGAAATACATAAGTATAGGCTAATTTTAGAGTCTGTATGTGTGGGGAAACAAGAGATAGGGTTGATTTTGGACCCCTCCACCAAGGGCCACGAAATTCCCCCCTCTTCCTCCATATATACAGCCCTTAGGGCATCGTTTAGACTTTGGGTTTTGTTTAGATTAAAGTTCGCCATAGCTGCAACTTCGCGTACTTTGTTTGTGTTCAACGACCAGACAAAGGCGTCACAGAACCCCACCTTGATCAATAAAACTTTCCTCTTATATTCACAATATCCAGATTGCAATCTTAGTTTCTTGCTTGTTCTTCGTTTGCCTGCAGGAAACAGACCTTCATGGGCAGGTTGATCATGCTTCGGCGTGGTCAATAACCTCTTGGAGTTGGTTTAGCGATTGCTAAGGCGCGACGTCCTCCCACGTTCGTAGTCGGATCGTCAAAGTCGACTTCCTCCAAAACGATAGCCACCATGTCATCGAAAGGCGGGACACCTTTGCCTCTATCATTATGTATAGGAATTTGAAAAGGAGGCCAAGTGGATATTAAAATCCCTACGGTTTTTCTCCGAAAGAGACACTAAAGGAACAAATCCTACAGTTTTCCTTTGGTCCATTCTTTTGAACCAAATGCATGAATAGTAGTACCATAGGAAACTTTTTAATTCCTATGTTTTTCCTTGACTTTTCCTTTCAACCACTGTCGATTCTAGTAGGCGCGCAGGCTTGAACAGGAAAAATCTTGCACTCCAAAAATGTTTTTGTGCTACTTCTACTACTTTGAACCCAGGCCACTTCCCTACTAGCTCAACTCCCAGGCCCATCTACACATGCACACCTCAAACGCACAGATATAAATAATGCTGGCTTTTGAGAGATTCCATCATGGATAGCTAAATTGCCTAGTACCTCACTGCTTGTCATATAGGAGAAACTAATCGTATTTCACATTACTATGCGTGCTAAGTGCACAATATATATAAAATGTAGAGTAAAAATGCGATGCAACAAGTGTACAACCTCTTTGGCGAAGCCATGTCGATCTCAGCATCATTTGGTTGGTCGTTGAGGATGTTGTGGCTGATGTGGCTGTCGGAGGAGGGGAAGAAGATCTTAGGCGTCCGTAGATAGAGCTGAGGGTGCTGCTTCACTGTGATGGAGGGTTTCGTCATTGGAGCAACTCTGGTGAGTTGTATGATGGCGAGGCTGAAGCAGAACAAGAGAGACAAGGTTAACCTGAAATTGTATTCTAATATATCTCCAATAGATGATGCAAAATACATCACCAAAAAGTGCTAGATGTAAAATACATCACCCGCTCATCTCTGAACTTAACTGTCGAAACTGAATTTAACTGTCAAAACTGAATTTTACTGCCGAAACTGAATTTTGATGTCGAAACTGAATTTTACTGTCGAAACAGAATGCACTAGTAGTAGAAAAGCAGTGCACTAATAGTCTTGGCCGCTCGAGCACTAGTGGCAGAGTAGCAGTGATTAAATCGGTAGCCGCTCCAGAAGGGAATATACTACCAGAGAGCAGCCGGGGCAGCTGGTCGTGCAGCAGCAGCGCCTAGAGCAGCAGCGCATGTGACAGCCGGGGCAGCTGGTCGTGTAGCGGCATCTCGGGTAGCAGCAGGAGGAGCTTGAGAGCCAGAGCAGCTGCTTGTGCAGTAGCAGTGCAAGTAGGAGTAGAGCAGCAGCGTACAAAAGAGAAAGAGCAAGACCAGCAGCGCAAGCAATAGCAATAGCAGACCAAGTAGGGGACCGAGAGCAAGAGCAAAGCAGCAGCATGAAGGAGAGCTGGAGCAGCAGTAGCAGGGCCAGCGAGAGCCGAAGCAACACCAGCAGCTCCTACTGATGTGGACGTCGCCGCTGAGGGAGCGACACCATGGAGGAAGTGGCCGGCAATGATGCCATAGATGGAGTCACGTCATGGCAGCTCGGGACTAAGCGCTGGTAGCACCATGAGATCGAATCAATAAGAAAATGCAGCAATTAGTGTAGAACCTCTTTGGTGGCGCTGATTAGGCCTCAGCTTCATCTGAGGAATCGGTGATGGTGTTGCTGTTCCGGTGATGCAGGTGAAGACGGTGCTCTGAGAACGCAGGTGGGGCGATAGATGAGGTGAACGTGTGGGCAGCTCCTTGGAGGGGGGGGGGGACGGGGTGGCTGAACCAGCAGGACGATGAGATCAAAGATGTATCTTCATCCGGGGCAGTGGATGAGTGTCACGCCCAATATGTGACCCTATCCTAAAGGAACTCGAAGGTCCCACCAAGGATAGAAGCGCGTATTGGAGACGCTTTTGCAGGGTGGATATCATTACATCGTACCATTACATAATAGTTGGGGATACATACAATAGGCATACAATGCCACATGAATACAACAGCATCATACATAAGAGCAACATCCGACTACGGATGAAACACAAGCAGAAACTCAAACGACAACCACCCTGCTAGCCCAGGCTGCCGACCTGCAACCTATCCCCTGATCGAAGAAGAAACAGAAGAAGAACTCCAAAACAAGTAACATCGCTCTCGCGTCATGATCATCGCAATACGTGTACCTGCAACTGTTGTTGTAGTAATCTGTGAGCCACGAGGACTCAGCAATCCCATTACCATGGGTATCAATACTAGCAAAGCTTACTGGGTATGGAAAGGATAAGTGGTGAGGTTGCAGCAGCGACTAAGCATATATGGTGGCTAACATACGCAAATAAGAGCGAGAAGAGAAGCAACGCAATGGTCGGGAAGCTAGAAGTGATCAAGAAGTGATCCTGAAACTACTTACGTTCATACATAACCCAAACCGTGTTCACTTCCCGGACTCCGCCAAGAAGAGACCATCACGGCTACACACACGGTTGATGCGTTTTAATTAAGTCAAGTGTCAAGTTCTCTACAACCGGGCATCAAATTCCCATTTGCCACATAACCACGGGCACGACTCTCGAAAGTTTAAACCGTGCAGGGGTGTCCCAACTTAGCCCATTATAAGCGCTCACGACCAACGAAGGATATTTCTTCTCCCGGGAAGACCCGATCAGCCTCGGAATCCCGGTTACAAGACATTTCGACAAAGGTAAAACAAGACCAGCAAGACCGCCTGAATGTGCTGACAAATCCCGATAGGAGCTGCACATATCTCATTCTAAGGGCACACTGGATGAGTCAAGCTACGAGTAAAACCAGCCCTCAAGTTTCCCTGAGGTGGCCCCGCAGGCTGCTCGGTTCGGACCAACACTTAGCGAAGCACTGGCCTGGGGGGGGGGGGGTTAAAATAAAGATGACCCTCGGGTTAATTACTCCCAATGGAAAAGGTAATAGGTTGTTAGGCAAATGTTAAACCAAAGTTGGGCCTTGCTGGAGGAGTTTTATTCAAAGCAAACAGTCAAGGGGTTCCCATACACCCGGCCGCGTAAGGAAAGCAAGATCAAGGAACATAACACTGGTATGATGGAAACTAAGGTGGCAAGAGAGGAACAAAACAGCAGGCATAAGGCCAAGCCTTCCACCCTTTACCAAGTATATAGATGCATTAACTTAAATAAGAGATAGTGTGACATCCCAACATAATCATGTTCCAACATGGTGCAATCTTCAACTTCACCTGCAACTAACAACGCTATAAGAGGGGCTGAGCAAAGCAGTAACATAGCCAAGCAACGGTTTGCTAGGAAGGGTGAAAAGGTTAGAGGCTGACATGGCAATTTGGGAGGCTTGATAAACAAGTGATAGGTAGTGCAGCATAGCGATAGAACGAAGCAACTAGCATAGCAATGATAGTAGTGAGATCCAGGGTAACGGTCATCTTGCCTGAAATCCCGCTAGGAAGAAGAACGAGTCCATGAAGAAGTCGAACGGATGAAGACGAACCAAGCGTAGACGAACGAATCCTCACGATCGTAACGAAATGGGGACTATCAAGAAGAAGCACAACCGGAAAGAAGCAAAGACCACGGTAAACACACAACACATAAACATGACATGATGCTCAACCAAGTATGATGCATGACAAAGGCTATATGATGCTACTCATGGCAAGAGATGAAGCATACAAGAACAACACATCAAAGCGAGTTTAAATGAGGCCGGAAACAACATATAACAAATCCGGTAAGTCCTCATATGCAAATTTCAAAATTGGTCCAGATCTGAATAAACCTTATGTTCAAGAGATTAGACAGCAAGTTAAAATGCACCATGATGATCTACATGAGATTCTAGTCAAGTTACATATAAAGTTCATTTAATTTGAAGCTACGTGCTAGAAGATATGAGCAAAACAAGTTAAACATGGCATTAATGCAAAATGAATTCAAACATCAAGCAAACACTCTCAATACATTTATGCAATTTGATAATATGAAACTAAATGCAAAATCAAGCAAGTTTCATGTAGAGCATGCTCAAAACGGAGCAACGGTGCCACACATACACTCCAAACAAGATATAACAACAATCTGCCCAAAAGAGCAAGTAGGCACTTTGCAAACAACAAAACAACATGCTACATGAATAATATGAGCACAAAATTGACATGCACTTCATGTACGGATAACATACTTCAAATGTCATTAAGGTTCACGTTCATAGGCATCAATATTAAACCAATATGATCAATGCAAAATGCGACTTTATAACACAGGAGCATATGCATGAGCAGAGTTAATATGATGGCAACTTGAGAGCAATAAAGAGACAAGCTACAACAAGTATACATAGCAACCAAGGGCATGCCTTCAAAGTACACATAACAAAGAGCAAATAACATCATGGCATCATATACATATGGCTCATATATTAGTAGGAGCCAACATGACAAGATTGAATGTTTAAACAGTTTCAGCAAGTGTAAAACAACAACATTATGATAGCATGTTTGCAAGCACGTAACAGAGGCATATGTATCCAAAATTAGCAAACATGGCATGCGAACATTGTACTTATAGCATACTTCAAAACATGTAATTGGAGCATCTCTAGAAGAGGCATAGAATAATTACTATCAAGCTCACAACACAACATCATGAAGTTAACAGGGATCTGCAACATTATATAAGCATGTTCATGGCAATGAAAACATATGCTACAGGAAAACATGTCAATTAAGCAGCTCCAGAAAATGCATGGATTAATTGGTAGCATCAAGCAAACATGGCAACATGATATAGCAGTTTCAGCATTGACAGAACATTAACAGCAAGTAGCCCACTTCACAAGCCTGATGCACTCGCTACAGGGCATATAAAAATACATGGATTGCACCCCTGTAAAGTTGGCATAAATATGCTCCTAAAACATGCATACATCATGCTCATAGGATGCACACACAAAATGCAACATAAATGATAAATCAACAAGTTACAGCAGATTTCAGTAGTTAACAACAACATGCACTTTTGCAACAGAGATTAAGATATCAAGATGCACCGTAACATGAATTAAAAGCACACCAACATGTAGAGAACGAAGAGCAGAACATATTCATATCAAGATCATCATCATAGTATCAACACGGACAAAGCTGTGGCACTCACAAGATGCACAAATGATGTTAACAATCAGCAGATTCCAGCAGTTCATTTCACAAAGCAGTTTTGCAACAAAGATTAAGGCATCAATATGAACATGAACATGAATACAAACTAGACCATCATGAAGAGCACTATGAGATGAACATTTTGACATATCATGCATGCAAAACGGAGCAATACGCATGAAGATATCAACAGTCAAACATGCACACATGAGATGAGAAATGCCAAGGACTTGGTGGGATTTTCACCTTGGGGGAAAATGGATCTCGCGGTTCGGGACGGGATGGTTCGATCTGGGCATTTGGTTGGCGGGCTGCGGGCTGAACCGGGACGAGATGGTCCCGGCGGCGGGCATGGCGCTCCAGCGAGGTCGTGGCGGCGGGGGCGGCGGACCCGGCGCCGGGGCCTCCTCCGGCCGGGATCCTGCCGGATCCTGGCGAAGGTGGGCCGGCGAGGTGGCGAGCAGGCGAAGCGCAGGCGGCGCTCGCTGGCGGCGGAGAGCGGCGGGCGGCGCGGAGCTCGGGCGACGCGGGGGCGTGGCCCTGGGGCGGGCCGGACGCGGGCTCTGCGGGCCCGGCGGCGCGGAGGACAGAGAGAGAGCCGGTGGGGCGACGTCGCGCTCTGTGATTTGCTGGGGGGGTGGCTGGACATGTCCGGTGGCGGGGGATTTTGTCCGGTGGTGCGAGGTGGAAGCAGGCTAGGGTTTGCACCGCGAATTTCGGGGGGACAGGCATATTTATAGGTAGAGGGATCTAGGAGAGTCCAAATGAGGTGTGGTTTTCGCCCACACGATCATGATCCAACGACGGAGAGCATGGAGGGGAGTTAGATGGGCTAGCGGGTTGTTTGGAGGGGTGTTGGGCTGCAAAGGGAGAGGGGCTTTTGCGGCTACCCGGTTAACCGTTGGGGCATCAAACGACCTCCAAATGGAACGAAATTTGACGGGCACTCTACCGGTGATATACCCAGGCCACTCGGCAAATCTCGGCCCAGTCCGAGAACATTTTTCGACGGCTCATAAAACAAGAACTGGGAGGTGCCACAGGCGCATGCGAGTGTGGTTGGGCTCAGAACGGACAACGGAGAGAACCGGGGGAACCCGAATGGATGCAAGTTTGAAAAACATGCAGATGAAATGCAGATGATGACATGGCAAAGTGCAACACGCAAGCAAAATGACATGGCAACCATGGCGAATAACTGGAATACACCTGGCGCATCGGATTCGGGGCGTTACAATGAGGGGCGTCGAGTTGTTGCGGTGGACGTTATCATCGAGGAAGAGGCTCCAGCTAGGAGGCGGATGGAGGAGGGTGTGGTGCTTCGCGGGTATTCATGGCCTCATTGTACGAATGGGGGTGGGGAGGAGGGGATGGAGGGGAAACCATGGCTTAGGGACGCGCTTGTCCAAAATATGGGGAAAGTTACGAAAGTACCCCCATCTTTTTGAACTAGGCGGTTCTTTCGGTTCAGGGGTATAACGGGAATTTCACGTGTCGGGATTTCACAGGAGGTGGGAGTCTTTGTGCGCCTTGTAATTTCGGGATAGCAAGGCGCGGGTTGAGATGGAGGGAGTTTTCGAAGCACAACGATACAAAGAGATATCTTAAAATTTTGGGATAACAAGGCATGGGTTGAAGAGACGGGAGTTTCGCAGCACAACAAACAAAGAGATGGCACCTTCAAATTTTGGGATAACAAGGCGCAGCTTCAAATTTCGGGAGAACAAGCTTAACATGTACAAAAAAGAAGACAATTCGCACCCTACTAGAGAGAACCATGTCCTGTTTTACTATGTTACAACAAATGCCAATCAAAAACAAAAACTAAAAACTAAAAAAGTCGGGAGGACAAGCTTCACGGTACAGTACCAAATCAATTTGCACTTCCCTTAACAATAAAAAAATTCGTACTATTTAGCATATGGACTAAATTTGAGTACATTTTCCCTGTTTGAATGGGATTGTACTCGAGTTAGTTATACAACCATCTAAATATTATCTTCACAACACATGACATGAATATAGGAGTAGTAAATCCCCATATAAATATGAACTACATGTACATACGATGATAGAGGCGGGGGTGTCCCGATCTTTCGATGAGATGATAACTATCGATTTGGTGCAGATGACTTTGACGATCCGACTACAAACGTGCACGACGTTGCGCCTTAGCAATCGCTAAACCAACTCTGAGAGGTTATTAACCACGCCGGAGCACAATCAACCTGACCACGAAGGTCTATTCCTGCAAGCAATCGAAGAACAAGCAAGAATATGATAAAAGCAATCTGAATATTGCTAGTATATATGAAGTATTGATAAAGGTGGGGATCTCTAAGCGGTCTTGGTCTGGTCGTTGGACACAAACGAAGTACACGAAGTTGCAATGGCTAACTTTTAACTAAACAAATCCCAAGGAAAAGCTACTAGATGGATCTACTTATATAGGAGCAAGGGGTGGCGGCCAAGGAGGTGGGAGGACGTCCCAAGGCAGCCTAAAACTAAATCTAGGTCGTACAAGGCCAATGGGCCCAAGTGGAGGTGATGTAACACCTTTGGACTTGTAGTTTGACTCGGATTCTGCTGCAGCATCAGATTGTTTCGTCCACAACTCAACGCTCCGGACGAATTTGAAGGTGATTCCAATTGGGTTGGAAAGTGCACGAAATCTAGTTTCCAACAAAAAAAGAATCACCCAATTCGGAGTCTGTATGAAAAACTTGTGTGCGTTTTGAGTCAGGTACGTCTGTGCAGTCCGAATCTGAATCCAGAACGTGAGAGACTTGGACTCTATCTTCTCTTGGGCCAAAAGTGACGTGAGAGAACTTTTTGGACAGCAAATAAACATCTCTTTCTTCCTTATCTTCATATGTGGATTGTACAAATGTCCCATACACCTGCAATTAGACAAAACACAAAAGTGTGTGAAGTATTTTTGTTCTGGATAACATAAATAGATTATTGAATAGTTTGCACTAGAAATCACCTGACAAATATGCATATATGCAATATTTTTGGTCATATCCAAGGTAGTCATGTCCTCATCATCCTCCCCTTCTTGAAAATAAAGCCGTCCTCGGTGTTGCTTAATCTGAAATATGGCTAACAAAAGAGACAAGGTGTACATGTTGTATAGGTATATGTCATCCATTTTTACTTCTCTTGATTTTTGCATATATGACACATGAATAGATGAGTAACTTGCATAGTTCATAAAATCTAAAGCCAAAAAATTAGCACAAGAAGTAGAAGGCATGAAAATATTGCAACTCAGTTTGCACATATAAGTGAAGCTCTTATTCATTTCAAAAGATTGACAATGTTCATCATTAAACCATCCCAACATTGGTGAATAAACCTTACTTGCATCAAATTTACATGCTACAACATGCTTAAATAAGCAAACATGCAATAAGTCATTCAACACAGAATCATCACCAAGATTAGAGGTCATATCAAAATGATTAAACATTGGTTCTTTTGCATCAATAGTTAATTCAATGGGTGCACTCAAAATTGTTGGTATTTCAGTTGTTTGATCACATGGCAAAGTCAAATTATCAACGTAGTCCTTTAAAATAGGTGGTGTGATCAAAGTAGTGGGTAGCTCATCAGATGGTGCATTCAAATTGACAAGGCATTCATCATTCTCATGTAGAGATGGAAGATCAGTACCTTTTTCATTACCTCTTATGATCAACTCAGATGATGTAGCCACTCTCGGGGGCGATGTGTCACATGGTGGAGGTGATGTAGTCCTGACAACAACGGATGTGGTTGTCATAGTATGCCTAGTAGTTGAAGGAACAATCATATCAACTCTTGGAATGTGCACCGTGCGCTTGTTCTCCTCGTGGCCAACACGTCGCCTTATTTCCTGTTCAGCTTTGCAAGCAAGATGAAACAAATGGTCCATAGGATAATACTCTTCATGAATTAGTATCTCTTGAATATCACGGTTTAATCCTCCCCAAAATCTATCCATAAAATCATCTTCACTTTCTTCTAAAGAGGAATGCAACAAGGTAGTTTGTAAATCATCATAATATTTTGTTACAGTTTCACTACCTTGTTTTAAGTGTTGCAACTTCTTAATCATGTCACGAGTATAATAAGCAGGGACGAAAGTATGTCGCATGGCAAGTTTCAAATCATCCCAAGTAGTAGGTATATAATCAGGGTGTAACCGACAATATTCACTCCACCAAACCAAAGCATAACCAGTGAAAGAACCAACCGCAACCTTAACCTTTTTATGTTCATCGAAATTATGGGAAGCAAATATATTTTTTATGTCGAACTCCCATTCAATATATAAAGCAGGTTTAAAACGGCCATTAAATGGTGGTATAGATACATTAACCTGATCATGTGCATTTGGATGTTTGTGCACCTCTCGTGACGGTTGTGGTATTTGCAATGGTGGTGGCACGTCTCCCGCGATCGACAAAGCCCATGAATTGACTCTGGATCCTGTCATGATTAGTAGAACAAGAAACAAAACCCAAAAATAATGTTCCTATAACTACTAGGATGTGGTGGTAAAACGCTCACAGTAAAGCAAATATCAATGTCTTACAAGTTCTTACCATGCAGCAGGCGGTGATCGGCAACCAGCGGTGTCAAGTAACTCCGAATATTGAGTAAAGCGATTGCCAGGGGAGCGTACGTATACACGGTGTAGAAATATGTGGAGCTGGGTTGGCTATATATGGTAGCAAAAGATTAGCAATAATAAATTCAAAGATGCAATGTTGAATAAACGCTCAACGACGGTACTGTGCTGGTCCTAGGCTAGACCGGACTAGAGACGCGAGCCTAGAACACTAATGATGTCACGACGTAGCACAACTAGCATCAATGAAGGATACTAAGTAGCTCTTGACAACAAGATATAAGTGAAGATCACAACGGCAGTGAAGATAATGATGAAAAACAACTGCCAAGCAGGATATACAACAACTTTGTCTCCAACTTTCCTCTGAAAAGTTTGTGCCGATTTTTTTGATTTTTTTTCTCCTTTTTTTTCTCTGACTTTTTTTTCTCTTTTTTTTCTCTCGTTTTTTTTCTCTCTTTTTTTCTCCCTCTTTCCAAAACAAACTAGATAAGATGCAGATTGGACCAAGTGAAGATGTGAACGATCTCAACTATTATTATGACAATGAATGGTGGGTAGCACGTGGTGGAAATTGATGGATGGGTGGTGGACAGCGGAAGAGATAATGATGCAGTGGTGGCATGACTAATGTGAACAGAACTCGAAACTCTAAACAAAATAGACACTAAGACCAGCAACTCGACACGACGATGCAACCGATAATTCAACTATGCAAGCAATGAAAAGAAAATTGCAAAGGCTCAGACTGGCTTGGACCAAGGATGAATAGATCTAACTCTTTTTTGTGGCTTTTTCTTGGACAATAGGTAAGAAAATAAATCTAATCTAGGAAAACTGGAAATTCTCACCGAGCAACCTGAAAACTGATACCACTTGATAGAGGCGGGGGTGTCCCGATCTTTCGATGAGATGATAACTATCGATTTGGTGCAGATGACTTTGGCGATCCGACTACAAACGTGCACGACGTTGCGCCTTAGCAATCGCTAAACCAACTCTGAGAGGTTATTAACCACGCCGGAGCACAATCAACCTGACCACGAAGGTCTATTCCTGCAAGCAATCGAAGAACAAGCAAGAATATGATAAAAGCAATCTGAATATTGCGAGTATATATGAAGTATTGATAAAGGTGGGGATCCGTAAGCGGTCTTGGTCTGGTCGTTGGACACAAACGAAGTACACGAAGTTGCAATGGCTAACTTTTAACTAAACAAATCCCAAGGAAAAGCTACTAGATGGATCTACTTATATAGGAGCAAGGGGTGGCGGCCAAGGAGGTGGGAGGACGTCCCAAGGCAGCCTAAAACTAAATCTAGGTCGTACAAGGCCAATGGGCCCAAGTGGAGGTGATGTAACACCTTTGGACTTGTAGTTTGACTCGGATTCTGCTGCAGCATCAGATTGTTTCGTCCACAACTCAACGCTCCGGACGAATTTGAAGGTGATTCCAATTGGGTTGGAAAGTGCACGAAATCTAGTTTCCAACAAAAAAAGAATCACCCAATTCGGAGTCTGTATGAAAAACTTGTGTGCATTTTGAGTCAGGTACGTCTGTGCAGTCCGAATCTGAATCCAGAACGTGAGAGACTTGGACTCTATCTTCTCTTGGGCCAAAAGTGACGTGAGAGAACTTTTTGGACAGCAAATAAACATCTCTTTCTTCCTTATCTTCATATGTGGATTGTACAAATGTCCCATACACCTGCAATTAGACAAAACACAAAAGTGTGTGAAGTATTTTTGTTCTGGATAACATAAATAGATTATTGAATAGTTTGCACTAGAAATCACCTGACAAATATGGATATATGCAATATTTTTGGTCATATCCAAGGTAGTCATGTCCTCATCATACGATCTCGAATTCAAGTATGTGTATCCATTTTATGTTGAATTCAAATCGTAGTACATGTATGCTCTAGCTAGATGTTCGGAATCTAAACCATGTTTGATACTATGTACAATGTGTTTAAGATGCACAACACACACACACACACACACACACACACACACACACACACACACACACACACACACAAACACACACACACACACACACACACACACACACACATACACACCATTTAGATATGAGCTGCGAAAGCCACCCATCATCTCCAATTTGAATAGTGTGTCCATGCATGGATGGACTGTGGCCACACGATGCCTGCCATCGGTATCTCAAATTCAAATCAGTTTGACCTTGTTAAATGGCTATACAGTATAGCATGCTCGTTTCAAAAGCACACCACACATATCTCAATTATATTCGTGCATGCATGGGCTTCTCTCTTTCAAATATTCGAATTCAACTTTACATATATATGATCTCACGAAGTCTGTTGCACCCACACATCGATAATACGCTCATAGAGCTCTGCCCTATATCCGTCTCTATCAATATCTCGTGCAGTCGACCCCTCCCCTCCCTTATATCACCCCGGCCCCATGCACATACATGTATGTATATAAGCCTCTCTTTCACACAAATTGCAATGACACATATTCCCTCACCGTATCTTAGTATCTCTCACACACACGAACTACGTGTACGAAAGAGAAGAGGTGCACAAACGCGCGGGTGCACCGTGGAGCACATTTGCACAAAAAATGTGCGTGTAGAAAGGCTTTTGATGATGTGCCGCTAATCTATATCTATACCTCTATACATCTATATAGTGTGCGAATAACTTTGAAAGATGGTTGTTGGAAGAAGCAAATCCGATGGTGCATAGATGGCAAAACTAAGCACTACTGACTGTTGGATATCATCTACGTTCGACCAGATTTTGCCACACGTACAATCTAGAAGACTCCATGGTCTAACTTAAGCATAATGCACAAACATCAAAACACAAGCACTTCTCCTTTGTTCTAGAATCTTCGGTATAATAATTGCCCAAACCTTTTTTTCCTAAATGAATTGCCATTATTTGTTTTTTACTTTATGCTTTACAATGCACAATTCCATGAATCCTAAAATAGATTAACTTTTTTATAAAAGTAATTGATTTTGAATGAGAGGAACTATAAGAATTAAACGAACATCTACATCATGCATATATGACTCAAAGCTTACATGCTATAGTGTGGTATTTATTCATAATTTGGTTGCCAAATCTCATGCGTGCAATCCATATGTACCTTACTAGTACTTCCAGTGTGTGCAAAACACGTAAATTAGAATTCCAATGGAACGCTACATGGTGTCTCTCCCTTTTTAGTTAATATTTTATGATTAAAATGATGTGGGGGGGCATCAAATGAAGCCACATGGCACATGTGGAGGTGTTGTCGCGGACTTCTCGTGTGGATTGATCACAGTGACGTGCTACTGGTTCCAGAAGAATGTACTTGTCCTCTCTCATGCACACTGGTGGAGCACGCACACGAAGAGAAGATGTGCACGCACACACTCATTCCCTCGCACGCACAAGCGGGTACATAGTGGAATGCATTTTTGTACGAAGATCTACCCCATGTGATAATTTGATGCCTGTAAAGTCGTTCACTTAATGGGTGGTCAATTAATACAGTGCATGCAAATTGAGTGGACATGAGGGAGGAAGTAGTTTAGAACGATATTACTACTCCACTATGTGCATGCGAGTAGTTAAATCATGGTTTTCTACTTCGATTGGTCTGCTTCGTATTTTGTGCCAAAATTTGCCATAATTTAAGCAACATAATATTAATGTATTTCATAAAAAGTAATATCATCAAAAACTATGTTCAAATGTGAATAAGTGATATAATGTTTGGTGACATTCATTAACATTTTATTAGTTAAAATTTTGGTAACAATTTGGCATAAAATACGAAGGGGGCAATAAACCAGGACGTAGGCAACATGATCAATTTTTGCCTGGGTTAATGTTGCTGGCCTTTGTATTAAAATGCGGACAGAGTGGAGTAGTACTATCTTTATCTTAGCCTCGTAGGGTTCTCCCAGTGCCTACGCTCACCTCCCGGCCTCGCCCATCGGATCCCACCATGGATAATCCGTTACATCCCAGCATCCCGTGGGCTGCCCTCTCGTGGCGAACCGCAGTACTGCCGCCTTTGAGCAAAACCCACATGTGTTTCAGAGGGGATCCATTGCTCTAGAACCATAGATCGATGGCGCCGTAGGACATGCCAGGGCTGCGTTCGAGGTGGTGGGCAGCAAGGGAAAATCAGATCGCGGAAGCGTCGCATTGATTTGAGACAAGGTAGAAGGACCTGCGCTTGATGAAGCACAAGGCGGAGGCTCAAGTCGATCTCAGGGGAGAGATGTTGAGGGATGTCAGCATCTGGCAGCGTTGCGTTGATTTCAAGTTGGGCCTAATGGAAGAGATCATATGAACGGAGTCAACTACGGAGGAAAGAACGCGCATGCCTGTGGGATGGGATGAGCAGCCAGTGCAACTATTCAAATGGGCAGTAGGAGAAGCCAAATTGCGGAATCGGTGAGCTGCCCTCCTTCCCCGCCAGGGATGCAGTGACCTACTCGGTTGCTGCTGGAGTGAACTTGCGGCACCATGGCGGTTTGCAACCGTAACAATCACTCCATCTATATGTATTTTATTTCTGTGAAAATACTTGGTCATTTGGAAAAAAGATGGTAATTGATTTATCATGATTTTTTGAATGCTTGGTCGTGACAATCACCCGAAGCCACAACCACAAGTCTCCATCACGTAATACTTGACGGTCGGTCGCACCAACAAACAATCGGTCGCACCCACGTCTCATCGAAGGGACACGCATCAGCTTGGTCTAACATGTACGACCAGGTACATCACTAACTTGTGCGACCTCATTTGAGAACTAAATTTGTGTTCCAGGAAACTCATCGGTTGCCATTTTGGGCTTGGAAACCAAAACCGTCAATAAATCTTTAGCTTGTTCCCATCACATTCCAAAGTAGTACTACCATGCTATAATTAAGAGCAAACCTTTTCACACCTATCAAACCTAAACGTGTTCCCACTATGCAGGTTTTAGTACTAGTACTAGTAGGTTATAAAAAGGGGAACTACCTAGCCGAAAATTACTCTACTACCTTCCCCCTCATAAGTCTTTCTTGTTCGCCCTTTCTTGCCATGGCCGGTATGTAGAGCTCTAGGTCGAGGACTACTAGTGACAATGGAGCTTTGACCAAGGCCGCAGAAACAAAGAGAGGGCTCACCGCCTTGTGGAGGCCTCGAAAGATCTCTCACGGGCAGGCGAGGGCTCCAAGGAGCGCACTAGCCGTGGAGGTGAACATGCCGAGACTAGATTCGTTATCTCTTGACGACATGCCCGCTCAACTCAATAAGCAGGAGGAGTTGACCGCTGACTTGGTGAAGCTGCTGAAGGAGATCCTCGAGGACATGCCCGCACAGCTCAATAAGCAGAATGAGTTGACCACTGGTTTGGTGAAGGTGCTAAAGGAGAGCATTGCCTCGGGTAAGAAAGCAACCGGTGAAATCCTGCAACTTGAGGAGGACAAGGCAAAGTTCCGCCATGAGCTTGACCTGCTGAAGGAGGAGATCGCCAATTGGAAGAAGCTGCATGAGAGGAGGAGTTCCTTGGTGAAGATGACGAGCGCCCCCATCATGGAACAGAAGGAGCAGTTGGCGAAGCTCCGCATCGAGCACCTGGCTGTTGTCAAGTAGCGTAATGCGGCCGTGGAAGAGATGATGCACGCTCATCTGGAGAAATCCCACTTCATGGACAAAATGAAGAAGAGGGCAGAGGAGAGGCGCGAGGAGAGACGAATAAGCAGTTAGGACTCCGTGGCCAGCAACCCTTCATGAAGTACAGAGCAGCGACCCAGACTTGTGTCTGCGTCTTCCTTCTTTTTTTTTGGGGGGGGGGGGGTAATCTTCCTTATTTTGCTCCAGTGTTTCTTCTTTTGCTTTGGGTGTTTCGCCACATGTGTCACATTCTCTGCGAAGCATGAATAGAACAATGCTAATAATGAGCGGCGCCATGGGATCGATGACAGGCAAACTAGATCATTTTTATCGCCATATCACACTGGGCTGTCGTGTTTCGCACTCCTCCGTTGTACTAGTACTCTAGTGGAAAACTAGAGTATACTGCATGGTTCTTTACTCCTTAGGTCGTTGAAAACAATTATACGATCTTTCAAATCACAGGTACCCACCTTCCAGTAGTAATGAGTCGTCCAATCACAAAGGCCCTCGCCTCTCTGTCAAACCAACTTGGCGATATTTCCCCGCCCTCGCCTTTTAAATCTACTTTTGTACATTAGTAGTATTGATGGATTGTGCCATGGAGGGAAACAAACAAGATGAAACTAAAGAAAAAAAGGTGGTACATATACAGAGCGCTTGTCGCCAAATTATGCATAGTACTATTAAAAAAGCTAGTACACGCTTAGATGGGGTGTTAAAGTCTATTTAAAAAATTAGATACCTATTTAATTCTTTGACAACTAAACTCCTTCATGCTTTGGGTAAACTTCTCTCATTTAAGTTTTTTTAGAATTACTTATCTCATTTAAGTGTTTTGCGTATGTGGCATGCTTAGAGCATGGTTAATAGTATAGCCAACTGCTGGCTATATGATGTTGGCCGTGTCATATATAGTCATCACTTGTCGTCACTCATGCATAATACGTATACAATGTGAAGAAATGAGCGGTAATACTACCAACTAGAAGATGAACTATAAGAAATACTAGTATGTACGTACTAAAGAGTTAAAGAAACGAGAAAGAACATAACATAGGTCTGCTGGGGGCTGAGCAAAATGCACCCCTGAAATAAAAGTAAGCACTCTGAAATTGAACTAAGCAACTAATCTGGTAGACACTACATTAGAACCACCATGAGAAACAACATTGCCTCCTTACTCAGATTCCTCGTCCACGTCCTCGACTTCTTCCTTGTCCCTCTTCCTCTTTGCTAATACTTCTTTGCTTGAACCGCACAATAGGCTCTCTCTCTCTCTTCCTTCAACCCTTGCAGATATTCAAACAAAGGTAGGCATCCATTACAGCGTACTGGATGTGGTCTTTATCTATTTCATTCCACTCCCATGCACGATAAAACATGTAGTGAGGTTTCGTCGGTTTACCATACGAAGGATCAACCATGGCTCCTGCCAGGGTCAACACTGAAGGCTAACGGGAGGACACCAACCTATTTTCTGGAGGTCGAAGGGCTGGCCTACAACGAGGCCTATGTGATCCAGGACTTCTTTCTAATTCTTATAGTCTAGAGTAACGAATTTGACTATGTCATCCTTGAGGAAGTCTTCAAAATTCTGGCACCCAATGTGGCATGGCATATGTGGTAGACCAAGCACAAGTTATGCACACAAACCTGGATCACGACGGGCTTCTTCTTCTCTTCCTCCTTTAGATTATTCTCTAGTCCCAGGACTGTGGTGTACTCATCATCTAGCTTCGTGACCCACTCATCCTTTGAACTTTCGAACATGTGTTGGAACCAACCAAGGCATGCTTCCACCATCACGGATCTACGGGTGTAGATGATGTCGAACTCATCGCCGGTGATGGTTCGAACCTTGTACTCACCGGCGATCATGGAGATTTGGGACGCCATGGATTTTGGAGGAGGGTTAGTGTTGGGGATATGACCCCACGATATAACTCGTCATACCAAAGCCGGGTCAATTACTGGCAACTCTTGGAGCCTGACTTTAGATGGGCCAAGGCGATCAAGACAAGACTAGAAGGGCGGTTCGTACTATGGGCCAACTTAAGGCCCGAAGCCAGAAGACGGTGTAGACAGCCCAGAAGCATAAGCCACCATGTGATGTCTTGCCAAAAGGGCAAGGGGACTTAGAGATAGACTTGGTTATGGGTCATGTTACGACCGGACTCTTATAACCGGAGGCCTCGACCTGTATATAAAGGCGAGTCCCCAGAAAAGATAGATCAGGTTACAATCAATCGATAGCTTGGTCAAGCGAAACTGCTCCCTTGTAATTGATACTCAAGTAATAAGCAGAAAAGCAGGAGTAGGCCTTTACCTCCACCGTGAGCGGCCGAACCTGGGTGAACTTGTGTCTCTCGTGCTGCTCAACCCCGACAAGCTACCATTGTTTGCAATGGCCTCACGTCTAAGTCCTCACACTAGGACATCTGTCGTGACAAAACCATGACAGTTGGCACCCACCATGGGGCCAGCGCACGGTTGTTTCGAGTTCTCAAAGGGCTCTTTCCCAGGGATCAAGGGATACGCCGTTGAAAGGATGACCAAGAGTCACTATGGCAAGCTCTACATCGACGATGCCGGCTGGGGCCCCGAGGCCGACTCAATCGAGTATGGGTCTCGGGTGCCCTTCGACGGAATCCACGTCTTCATTGACAAAATTGGCAGATCTAAACCTGAGCCAGACAGCTGCACTGACATCGTCGAGCCGGCTCGGCGCATGCAGCCGGCCCGGATCCAAGCCGGTCAGAAGCACGTCTTTGTTGGTTTCACACAGGGCATGGAGCTCAAGCAGAATTCCGTGTTTGGAGGAGAGACTCTCATCTACTCAGGTGATGAGTCCTTGACGGGCGAGATGGAGTCAATCTACCAGCTTCGAAACGGCAGGCTTGGGGGCTGCTTCGATTGCAACATTATTCCGGACCCCTATGAGCCACCGAGCCGAGCCGCGCCGAGCCGCCATCTTCATGGCAGGGACGGCACCAGCTCTCAACACTATGATGGCCGAGGCTGCGATAACGACAGATCCATCGGCGTCCTGTTCAGCCATGCCACCAGCTCAAGTTCTATCTAAGTTGATGAACACCCTAACAACCTTGCTGGCAACCGAGGTCACTAGAGAAAATCGAGCAGAGCGTAATGCGGAGATCGCGAAGATTCGTGAGCAGATGACCAAGGCCCAAGAGGATATCAATGCTGAGAACACACGGGCGGCCGAGTTTTAAACTCACATCTATGCGGAGGCGGAGCGTCTAAAGACGCAGGCTTGGCAACTAAACCTTGAGTAGCATGCCTCTAATGCAGTTCGTCAGCAGAGGTTCCGAAGCCGTTTGCATACAAGTTATGAGCCTATGTGCTTGTTTAACATGCGAGGTGTAGGTCCAAGCACTCCGGGAGCGCCGGTTATAACCCAATTAACCTCTAATGCACAAGGGAATAGGGTGGTGACTCAGCCACTCCAGCTAGAGCTGGCCCGAAGAGAATAGGCAGTGCCTGACCCCTGTCTCGGCTGAATGCCTCCGCTGCACTTTCTGACGCCACCAGGTCACTTCTCCAACCCGGTGGAAAGATGGTAGCATCGGCAACTCGGCTCACGGTGGTACCCATCACCGGTGAGTCGTCAGTCGTAGTGGAGACCCGCAACGCCATAGAGTTGTTACAGATGGCGATTGCTCAGCAGGCTAACTACTCCTACAGCAAACATCATGTACATTCAACACCACTGCCAAGTCGTAGCTACAGCCGGCATGCTGAGTCGCCAACGGTTTCAAGTAGTGAACGACGCTGCAACCCGCACCAGCACAACCCACCCCTTAACCCAATGTCATATGCTCAAGCAATCATAGATGATGCTAGATCCCGGCGTGAGGTAGAAGCAGCAAACCAGAGGGCTTATCAGACACCCACGGCGGTTCCTTCAGCCTTGGTGGGGGCCGGCTCAAATTTTAGAACCATTAGAGTGTCGTCCTAGTTTCGGCTTTACTTAACGAGCGTGTGCCCAGCAAGGTACCTAACTACATGGCGGATCTCCCTCTAGAGGCTTAGATTGAGATCTACGAGCTAGCCATGGATATGTTGGACGTCAGCAATGCGATATGCGCCAAATATTTCACTATGATGTTGGAGGGGCCAGCTCGCACTAGGTTGAAAAATCTGCCCCCAATTCTATCAACACTTGGGCAGAGTTGAAGGAGCCCTTCATAAAAAAAATTCAACGAACCTGCAAGAAGCCAATGACAATTGTGGATTTAGAACACTGTGTGCAGCATGAGGATGAGTCAGCCCACCATTGGGCCTGCAGAGTTGTCGCCAATATCCACTCCTCCAAAAATATTGTGGCGGCTCAAGCTGTTCTGATCCTTGAGAAGAACTGTTGCTTTGAGTCCCTTAAACATAAGTTAGGGCGGCTTAAGTGTAAGTGTACGGATACATGCAATCTCATCGATGCACTTACCAGATATGCCAACTCTGATGGAACAAAGGATCCCGACTCTGATGAGGATAAGTTGGGTAAGGGAAAGAATAAGGATGGTGACAAGGGTCAGCAACAGAATGCCTCGGCACATAATGGTAATCACAATAATCATCGCAATGGTGGAAAGCGCAGACACCCCGACGGCGGGTCAGATTTTGTGGCTAACACTAATGCAGGATTCAAAAATTAGCGTCATAATGGCACGCAACCTTATAATGGTGGGAAGCCCAAGAATTATGAGGAAGCCCTCAATGGACCATGTCCAAAGCATAGTTATCCTAACAAGTCGTCTAGTTATGCTTGGAAGGATTGTTACATCATGTGAGAGTACAGGAACCAGTATTTCAGCATTGCCATCACAACAACAATAATGGGCCGTCGGGCGGGTCAGGATCTGGAGGTTTCCAGGGAGCCGACTTTGGTGGTGGCGGCTCAAACTCTGCTTATTGGGACCAGGGGAATCATGGTGGCCATATTCAGCACTCCGGGCATGGTAATCAGCAGCAGAATAATCAGTCAGGATACAAGAGTAATCCTAAGCAGCTTCATAGTGGACAGTATCATGTTTTCACCACAAACACTAGCAAACATGACCAGAAGGTCCAGAGGAGAACAGCCAACACGGTTGAGCCGGAAGTGCCCCGGCACTTACGATGGCCGGAGCAGACGATCACAAGGAGCCAAGCGGATCGCCCGCCCCAGGTTCATGATACGGGTCATCTAGCCCTAGTGGTAGCCCCTCAAGTGGGCGGTTATAAGTTCACAAAGGTGCTTATGGATGGTGGCAGCAACATCAACATATTGTACTATGATATTTTTTGTCGAATGAGTCTGACAGACAAGGATCTCAAGCCGTCTTCCATAGTGTTTCATGGAGTGGTGCCTGGCAAGTCGGCTTACCTTTTTGGAAAGATAGCTCTGGAAGTGGCTTTTGGTGATGAGTATAATTACAGAGCAGAGACTTTGTGGTTCGATGTGGTCAAGATCAATGTCCTTATCATGCCCTATTTGGATGGCCGGCTTATGCTAAATTCATGGCTCGCCCTTGTTATATATATATTTGTAGCTTAAGATGCCTAGACCGCAGGGGACGATCATAGTTCATGGAAAACGCAAACTCGACCTAGAGTATGAGGAAGGAGATGCTGGTTATGAAGAGGCGGCTTGTGCAACTGATGAGCTCATATTTTATAAAGATAATGTTGACCCGGCTGATATGACCCCACTGAGAAATCCCACCACCGAGAAGGACCCTCTAATGAAATTTAAGTTGGCAAAGGACACACAACAAGTTGACTTTGTCCCTGGTGATTCTTCACAGCAGTTCACCATTGGGACAGGCATGGATCCTAAATAGGAAGGCGCACTCATCGAGTTCATCCGTGAGAATCGGGACATCTTTGCATGGAAACCCTCTGACATGTCGGGTGTACCGAGAGAGTTCACTGAGCACCACGTTAATGTGAATCCTAAGATGAGACATGTTTGACAGTTCCGCCGTCGTTTTAACAAGGAGAGGCGTAAGGCTATTGGAGAAGAGGTGGCCCGGCTCTTAGCTGTCAGGTTCTTCATTGAAGTCTTTCACCCTAAGTGGTTCGCTAAACACGTGCTCGTGCTTAAAACGAATGGCACTTGGCGTATGTGTGTTGATTACACCGATCTTAACAAGTCTTGTCCAGTGGATTCGTTTGTTGTCCCCCGTATCGACCAGATAATTGATGCTATGGCGGGTTGTAAGAGTTTATGTTTCCTGGATGCTTATTCTGGTTATCATCAGATTGATATGGCAGTTGAGGATCAGGAGAAGACAACCTTTATCACCCCTTTGTAGCTTTCTATTATGTTTCTATGCCTTTTGGGCTTAAGAGTGCTCAGGCGACTTACCAGCATTGTGTTCAAAATATTTTTCATGGGCAGATTGGATGCAACGTTCATGCTTATGTGGATGACATGGTGGTCAAATCCAGGAAGAAGGAATCCTTGCTTGATGATTTGAAGGAAACCTTTGACAATCTCCGGGTGTACAAGATGATGCTCAACCCGGCCAAGTGAGTCTTTGGTGTACCAACAGGAAAACTGCTAGGTTTTCTAGTTTCAAAAAGGGGCATCGAAGCTAACCCAGACAAAATAGAGGAAATTACTTCTCTGTCTAAGCTGGCATGTATCAATGATGTTCAGCGCCTGGCGGGTCGTATTGCGGCCCTGAGCCGGATCTTAAGCCGCCTAGGCGAGAAGGCGATTCCCCTATACCAGATAATGAAAAAGACTGATCATTTTGTCTAGAGTGATGCTGCTAATGAAGCATTTGAGGCCCTTAAGAAGCAGTTGGCTGAGCCGCCCATCTTGGCTGCTCCAATTGAAATAGAGCCTTTGCTCATGTACGTGGCGGCTAACAAGGTCGTTAGTATAGCAGTGGTTGTGGAGCAAGGAGGCTGGCAAAGAGTATTTAGTCCAGAGGCCAATTTATTATGTTAGTTAAGTTTTGACAGAGTCCAAGCAAAGGTACCCGCATTGGCAGAAATTGGTGTTTGGGGTGTGATACGTCCATTTTGCATGTTTACCTACTATTATTTATGTTGTTTTATTGCATACTAATGCTTTTTGGTGTAATTCTAATGCCTTTTCTCTCATAATATGCAAGGTTCACACAAAGAGGGAGAATTCCGGCAGCTGGAAATCTGGACTTGAAAAAGCTACGTCAGGCTACCTATTCTGCACAACTCCAAATGAGTTGAAACTTCACGAGGATTTTTTGTGGAATAAATGACAATTATTCGAGCCAATAAGTACCAGAGGGGGCCCACCAGGTGGGCACAACCCACCTGGGCGCGCCAGGGAGCCCATGCGCTCCCTGGTGGGTTGTTCTCCCCTCGGCCCACCTCTGGTGCCCCTCTTCTGGTACATAAGTCACTTTGTCCTAGACAAAATAAGGAGAGGACTTTCGGGACGAAGCGCCGCCGTCTCGAGGCTGCACATGGGCAGGAGCACTTTTGCCCTCTAGCAGAGAGATTCTGCTGGGGGAACTTCCCTCCTGAGGGGGAAGTCATTGTCATCACCGACAACTCTCCTATCTTGGGGAGGGAAATCTCCATCAACATCTTCAACAGAACCATCTCCTCTCAAACCCTAGTTCATCTCGTGTGTTCAATCTTTGTACCGGAACTATAGATTGGTGCTTGTGGGTGAATAGTAGTGTTGATTACATCTTGTAGTTGATTACTATATGGTTTATTTGGTGGAAGATTATATGTTCAGATCGATTATGCTATTTAATACCTCTCAGATCTTGAGTATGATTATCATTTGTGAGTATTTACTTTTGTTCTTGAGGTCACGGGATGATGAGGACATGACTACCTTGGATATGACCAAAAATATTGCATATATGCATATTTGTCAGGTGATTTCTAGTGCAAACTATTCAATAATCTATTTATGTTATCCAGAACAAAAATACCTCACACACTTTTGTGTTTTGTCTAATTGCAGGTGTATGGGACATTTGTACAATCCACATATGAAGATAAGGAAGAAAGAGATGTTTATTTGCTGTCCAAAAAGTTCTCTCACGTCACTTTTGGCCCAAGAGAAGATAGAGTCCAAGTCTCTCACGTTCTGGATTCAGATTCGGACTGCACAGACGTACCTGACTCAAAACGCACACAAGTTTTTCATACGGACTCCGAATTGGGTGATTCTTTTTTTGTTGGAAACTAGATTTCGTGCACTTTCCAACCCAATTGGAATCACCTTCAAATTCGTCCGGAGCGTTGAGTTGTGGACGAAACAATCTGATGCTGCAGCAGAATCCGAGTCAAACTACAAGTCCAAAGGTGTTACATCATCTCCACTTGGGCCCATTGGCCTTGTACGACCTAGATTTAGTTTTAGGCTGCCTTGGGACGTCCTCCCACCTCCTTGGCCGCCACCCCTTGCTCCCATATAAGTAGATCCATCTAGTAGCTTTTCCTTGGGATTTGTTTAGTTAAAAGTTAGCCATTGCAACTTCGTGTACTTCGTTTGTGTCCAACAACCAGACCAAGACCGCTTATGGATCCCCACCTTTATCAATACTTCATATATACTCGCAATATTCAGATTGCTTTTATCATATTCTTGCTTGTTCTTCGATTGCTTGCAGGAATAGACCTTCGTGGTCAGGTTGATTGTGCTCCGGCGTGGTCAATAACCTCTCAGAGTTGGTTTAGCGATTGCTAAGGCGCAACGTCGTGCACGTTTGTAGTCGGATCGTCAAAGTCATCTTCACCAAATCGATAGTTATCATCTCATCGAAAGATCGGGACACCCCCGCCTCTATCACGGGAGAAATCATGTTGCAAGTAATCATGTTGTGATTCCTTTGGTGGTGTCATGTGAACGTCACTACATGACACTTCTCCATATTTGGGCCTAAGGGAATGCATTGTGGAGTAGTTATTAGATGATGGGTTGCGAGAGTGACAGAAGCTTAAACCCTAGTTTATGCGCTATTCCGTAAGGGACCGATTCGATCCAAAAGTTTAATGATATGGTTAGAATTTATTCTTAATACTTTTCTCGTAGTTGCGGATGCTTGCGAGGGGGTTAATCATAAGTAGGATGTTTGTTCAAGTAAGAACAACACCTAAGCACTAGTCCACCCACATACCATATTATCAAAGTAGCGAACATGAATCGAACCAACATGATGAAAGTGATTAGATGAAATTCCCGTGTACCCTCAAGAACACTTTGCTTATCATAAGAGACCATTTTGGCTTGTCGTTTGACTCAAAAGGATTGGGCTACCTTGCTGCACTTTTGTTACTACTACCGTTACTTGCTCGTTACAAATTATCTTGCTATCAAACTACTCTGTTACTTACAATTTCAACACTTACAGACATTATCTTGCTAAAAACCACTTGTCATTTCTTCTGCTCCTCGTTGGGTTCGACACTCTTACTTATCGAAAAGGCTAGAATTGATCCTACATACTTGCGGATCATCCAGGCTCTTTTCTGGCCTCGTTGCCGGGGAATGAAGCGCTCTTGTTAGGTGGAAATGGGTAAGGAAAGATTATTACTACATGCTGAAATTTATTGTCACTTGTTACTATGGAAAACAATCCTTTGAGTGGTTTGTTCGGGGTATCTTCACCTCGACCGGAACCACAATTAGTTGCCCCTCAACCTACTGTACATACTGAAAATATTTAATATGAAATTCCTTCAGGTATGGTAGAACAACTGCTAGCTAATCCTTATGCGGGAGATAGAACCGAACATCCTGATATGCACTTGATATATGTGGATGAAATTTGTTGATTGTTTAAGCTTGCAGGTTTACCCAGAGATGAAGCTAAGAAGAAGGTTTTCCCTTTATCTTTGAAGGGAAATGCATTGACATGGTATAGGCTATGCGATGATATTGAATCTTGGAACTAGAATCGATTGAAATTGGAATTTCATCAAAAAAATTATCCTATGCATCTAGTTCATCGTGATCGGAATTATATATATATATTTTTGGCCTCGTGAAGGAGAAAGTATCACTCTAGCTTGGGGGAGGCTTAAGTTAATGTTATATTCATGCCCCAATCATGAGCTCTCAAGAGAAATTATTATTCAGAATTTTTATGCTCGGCTTTCTGGTAGTGATCAATCTATGCTCGATACTTCTTGTACTGGTTCTTTTATGAAGAAGACTATTGAATTCTAGTGGGATCTTTTGGAAAGAATTAAATGCAACTCTGAAGATTGGGAACTCGACGAAGGTAAAGAGTCAGGTATTGAGCCTATGTTTGATTGTGTTAAATCTTTTATGAATACTGATGCTTTTCAAAAGTGTAGCAGTAAATATGGACTTGACTCTGAGATAGTAGCTTCCTTCTGTAAATCTTTTGCTACTTGGTGTTGATCTTCCTAAAGAGAAGTGGTTCAAATATCACCTACCAATTAAAGAAGAAAATAAAGAACTGGTAAAAGCTAAAGATGAAACTATCATTTATAATGTTGATCCAGTTTTTCCCACTACTTATATTGAAAAACCACGATTCCCAGTTAGGATGAAGGAACATGCTAAAGTTACAACTGTGCTCAACAAAAGTTATATTAGAACACCTAAATCAGCTGAACAAATCGAAGTAGAACCTATTGTTGCTATGGTTAAAGATCTCTTGGTTGATAATATTGATGGGCATGTTATTTACTTCTGTGATGAAGCTGCTAGAATTGCCAAACCCGATGAAAAAGATAAACAAAGACCTGTTGTTGGCATGCCTGTTGTCTCAGTTAAGATAGGAGATCACTGTTATTATGGTTTATGTGACATAGGTGCTAGCGTGAGTGCTATTCGTTTTACCTTATGTCAAGAAATTATGAATGACATAGCACCTGCTGAAAAGAAGACATAAATGTTACTATTAAGCTTGCTAATAGAGATACTATATCACCAATTGGGATTGTTAGAGATGTTGAAGTCTTGTGTAGGAAAATAAAATACCCTACTGATTTTCTTGTTCTTGGTTCGCCACAAGATGACTTTTGCCCCATTATCTTTGGTAGACCCTTCTTGAACACCGTTAATGCTAAAATAGATTGTGAGAAACAAACTGTCGGTGTTAGCTTTGGTGATGAATCTCATGAGTTTTATTTTTCTAAGTTTAGTAAAAGCATCATAATAAAGATTTGCCTAGTAAGGATGAAATTATTGGTCTTGCTTCTATTGTTGTACCTCCTACTGATCCTTTAGAAAATATTTGCTAGACCATGAAAATGATTTGCATATGCATGAAGGAAATGAAATAAATAGAATCTTGTTCGAAAAACAACCTCTGCTTAAACCGAATCTGCCTATTGAAACTCTAGGAGGTCCTCCTCCACCTAAAGGTGATCCTGTGTTTGAATTAAGACAATTGCTAAACACTTTGAAATATTCTTATGTTGATGAGAAAATGATACATCTTGTTATTATTAGTGCTAATCTTTCAGAACATGAAGAAATATTATTGAAAGTTCTAAGGAAGCACCAAGCTGCTATTGGATATACTCTTGATGATCTTAAGGTCATTATTGCCACTCTATGCCAACACAAGATTAATATGGAACCTGATGCTAAACCCGTTGTTGGTCACCAACGTTAGTTAAATTCGAAGATGAAAGAAGTGGTAAAAACGGAAATATTGAAACTTCTGGAAGCGGTATAATCTATCCTATAATTGATAGTAGATGGGTAAGTCCTGTTCATTGTGTCCCTAAGAAGGGAGGTATTACTGTTGTTCCTAATAATAAGAATGGACTCATTCCACAAAGAATTGTCACAGGCTATAGAATGGTAATTGATTTTAGAAAATTAAACAAAGCAACTAGAAAAGATCATTAACCTCTTCCTTTTATTGATCAAATGCTAGAAAGACTATCTAAGCACACACATTTTTGCTTCCTCGATGGATATTCTGGTTTTTCACAAATACCTGTTTCTCAACCTGATCAAGAAAAGACCACTTTTACTTGTTCTTTTGGAACTTATGCTTATAGACGTATGCCCTTTGTTTTATGTAACACACCTGATACCTTTCAAAGATGTATGACTTCTATATTCTCTGATTTTTGTGAACAAATTGTTGAGGTTTTCATGGATGACTTTTCTGTTTATGTGAAGTCTTTTGATGATTGTTTAAGCAATCTTGATAGAGTTTTGCAGAGATGTGAGCAAACAAATCTTGTCTTGAATTGGGAGAAGTGCCACTTTATGGTTAACGAAGGTATTGTCTTGGGCCATAAATATTCTGAAAGAGGTATTGAAGTGGACAAAGCCAAGGCTGATGCAATTGAGAAAATGCCATGTCCTAAAGATATCAAAGGTATTCATAGTTTCATTGTTCATGCTGGTTTCTATAGGAGATTTATCAAAGACTTTTCTAAAATTTCTAGGCCTCTTACAAATATTTTGCAAAAGGATATTCCTTTTGTTTTTGAAGATGATTGTTTAGAAGCCTTCAAAACACTCAAGAAAGCCTTAATTTCTGCACCTATTGTGCAACCACCTGATTGGAACTTGCCTTTTGAAATTATGTGTGATGCTAGTGATTATGTTGTTGGTGTTGTTCTAGGACAAAGAGTATAAGAAACTATTTAATGTTATCCACTATGCTAGCAAAACTTTAGACAGTGCTCAATGAAATTATGCTACTACTGAAAAAGAATTCTTAGCAGTGGTGTTTGCTTGTGATAAATTTAGATCCTACATTATCGATTCCAAAGTGACTGTTCACACCGATCATGCTGCTATAAAATATCTTATGGAAAAGAAAGATGCTAAACCTAGACTCATTAGGTGGATTCTTCTATTACAAGAATTTGATTTGCATATCACGAATAGAAAAGGATCGGAGAACCCCATTGCTGATAACCTATCTAGGCTTGAAAATATTCTTGATGACCCACAACCTATTAATGATAGCTTTCTTGGTGAACAGTTAGCTGCAATAAATATTTCTAATAGTACATCTTGGTATGCTGACTATGCTAATTATATTATTGCTAAATACATCCATCCTAGCTTTACATACCAACAAAATAAAAAATTCTTTTATGATTTAATACATTACTTTTGGGATGACCCACATCTTTCTAAAGAAGGAGTAGGTGGTATCATTAGATGTTGTGTACTTGAGCATGAGCAGGAACAAATCCTACGGAAATGTCACTCTGAAGCTTATGGAGGACATCATGCGGGAGACAGAACCACTCATAAGGTATTGCAATATGGGTTTTATTGGCCTACTCTCTTCAAGGATGCCCGTAAGTTCGTCTTATCTTCTGATGAATGTCAAAGAATTGGTAATATCGGTAAGCATCAAGAAATTCCTATGAATTATTCACTTGTTGTAGAACCATTTGATGTTTGGGGATTTGACTTCATGGGACCTTTTCCTTCCTCTAATGGGTATACTCATATTTTGGTTGTTGTTGATTATGTTACTAAGTGGGTAGAAGCTATTCCAAATAGTAGTGCCGATCACAACACCTTTATTAAAATGCTTAACGAAGTTATTTTCCAAGGTTTGGAGTCCCTAGATATTTAATGACTGATGGTGGTTCACACTTTATTCATGGTGCTTTCCATAAAATGCTTGCCAAGTATGATGTTAACCGTAGAATTGCATCACCCTATCATCCTCAGTCTAGTGGTCAAGTAGAACTTAGCAATAGAGAAATAAAATTAATTTTTCAAAAGACTGTCAATAGGTCCTGGAAGAATTGGTCTAAGATATTAGATGATGCACTTTGGGCTCATAGAATAGCATATAAAAATCCTACAGCTATGCCTCCTTATAAAATGGTTTATGGAAAAGCTTGTCATTTGCCTCTTGAGTTCGAACATAAAGCATGTTGGGCAATTAAAGAACTCAACTATGATTTCAAACTTGCTGGTGAAAAGAGGTTATTTGATATTTGCTCTTTAGATGAATGGAGAACCCAAGCTTATGATAACGCAAAGCTATTCAAAGAAAAAGGTAAAAGATGGCATGATAAAAGAATCCAAAAGCATGAGTTCAAAGTTGGAGAATATGTTATTTTGTACAACTCTCATTTCAGATTCTTTGTAGGAAAACTCCTCTCCAAATGGGAAGGACCCTATGTTATCGAGGAGGTTTATCGATATGGAGCTATCAAAATCAATAAATGCCAAAGGTACTAACCCAAAGGTTGTTAATGGGAAACGAATAAAACATTATATTTCAGGTACGCCCATTAATGTTGAAAGCAATATTATCCAAACTATGACACCGGAAGAACACATAAAATATACCTTCTAGAACACTCCAAAATCATGAAAAAGAGTAGGTACGTGATACGGTAAGTAAAAGGACTCCGAAAAATCCGCAAAAAACATTTTTTGTCAGTTTTGGAATAGTTAGAAAATTAATAAGAAACTACCAGGAAGGTGACCCTGGTGGGCACAAGACACCAGGGCGCGCCTGGCTTGCCAGGCACGCCCAGGTGGGTTGTGCCCACCTCGGGTACCTTCCGGACTCCGTTTTTCTTCCGTTTGCTTGTTCCCAAGATAAAAAATCTTTATATACCCCCCGAACCTATTGACCTCCGTATGGCGGATAAATCTCTTGTTCTCTTTTCTCGATGTTTTCTGTCAGATTGGTTAAGTCGGGCATCATGTCTTCTCCCTCCTCCAATGCTGAAGAAGGTGGTGCTTGGTTGCATCTGACGAATTCCAGGGGAGAGGGAGTTGAAGAGGTCGCTATGGAGTAAGATGAGGGAGACTCGCTTGGAGTTCACCCTCCGGCCTGTGAGACGGGCCCCCCGGCTGGCATCTCCACTCATTCTAACCCCCATCAAGTCATGAGGCCAATAAACAATCAAGAGGGCCCTAGAGATTAGGAAGAACCCCCCTACAAGGAGGCCTCTACACAATTTACATCAAAACAATTTTCACAACTTGATTCATAATTATGGGTTCGAAAACAATCCTCGTGTGCATATACCGTCCAATTGGGACATATCCCGTCCAAGAGAAAGTGATGCAGGGACAAACTCTTGGGGTCAAGAAAATAAGCATATCATGGATGTAGTAGAGAAGAACACTGAGTTGCTTCACCAAGCTCATTGGGAAATTCATAGTTTAAGAGAGGCACTCAGATATATATTGGACATGGTCGCTATTGTTTCATCACCACCACCTCCTTCTTCATCACCAAACGAAAATTGAGTATCGGGTATGGGCACTCCCCTTGGCTTTTGCCAAGCTTCGGGGAGGTGCCCCGGTATCGTATCACCTCCACTATCTTTTGCCTTTACTTTTCTTAGTTTAATCTATTGGATGTGGGGTTCCGGCAGACCCTTGAGGTTCGAACTCTGGGGTGCGTGCGAAGATCTTCCCCTACCAATCCACGTCCAAACGCCTCATGGGAATCTAAGCTAAACGATGAACAACACGAGGGACACAAGACTTATACTAGTTCGGGCCACCGTTGTGGTGTAATACCCTACTCCAGTGTGTTGTGTGGTGGATTGCCTAGGGACTGATGATGAACAGTACAAGGGGAAGAACAGCCTCGCGAGAGGTGTTCTTGAGCTGGTGTGGTGTTCTCGTAGGAAAGGATTTGATCCCCCTTGGCTTGGTGAGAACTTGATGCCTTCCTACTGTGGTGGCTATCTCTATATATAGAGGCCCTAGTCCTGTTCCCAAATATTGAGCGGGAAGGGCGCCATCAACGGCCATTCGAAGGGGAGCATCTAGTACAAGTTATCCTGACTAAAGTTGGTCTTCGGTTGCCAAAGGCACTGGCGATGACGTTGTCTTGGGCTCCACGGTGACTTCCATCCTGCCGCTCTGCTGGTCTTGGTTCTCGTTACAGCGAAATGGTAACCTTTGCCTGATGCCTCGGTACTCCGCGCCTGTGCTTGCCCCCTTTGCAACAAAGAGGACACAAGGACACTGCGCAGTCCAGCGCCCGCCTGGCGCCCACGTGGTCTCGATCGTCATGGCTTGCGTCACGAGCACCTCGCGAGGTACCCTTGCCTTGATCTCTCTGCCTCCTCACGAGCCTACCTGGCGAGGCCGCTCCTGAGGAAGCCTTGCGTCATCCGCCCCGCGAGGCTTGGCCCCTCGCGAGGGTCTTGAGTTTGCGCTGATGAAGATGGGCCGTACTGGGCCTGCACTTGAGCCACGCCGCAGGCCATAGGCAGGCAAGTCTGGGGACCCCCGTTCCCAGAAAGCCAACATTAGCCCCCGGGCCCAAGGCGCGCTCGGACTTGGCTTAGTAGAGAAGCGAAGGGGCAAGTGCGGAGCGCAGCGCGCCCCAACAGCCTGCGGCCTTGGGCGCCGCGTGGTGGTTGATTGGACGTGGGCGTCTCCGCTTCCCCATGCTGCCTCGGCAACTGCCCGACTTGACAAGTCCCTGCATGCAAAAATGAGTCATAATTACCTGCGATCGTGGAGGCCGGCGGTTGGCCTCCTCTGGTTATAAAGGCGGGAGGGCGCAGGGCCCCGCTGCACATCTTCCTCCTTGCTTCTTCTTTCTCCCCACCCCAGCTGCTCGCCACTTCCTATGGCGTCACCGCAGAGGTTCTCAGCCGCGGAGAAGGGAAAGGCTCGCCGGGAAGGGCCTGACTCTCCCCCGCCCAAGCGCGGCTGAGGTCGTCCTCGCAAGCATCCTACGACTCCCGTAGTGGCTCCCCGTGGTTGCGGCTCTGATCTCCCGTGTGGCGACGGGCGTCTGGTGGATGAGGGGAGGCGCGTTGTGGCTGCGCGGCCTCCCAGGCCGCGCTTCCACTTGGCTGAGGTCCTGCCGGAGTTCGTCGTGTGGTCGGCGGACCCAACCGGTAGCTGGCTCCAAGTTCCCTGCTTTTTCGCAGGCGAACTCCCGGCCGGAGCTCCAGGCAGCCTCTGGCTTCAAGCGGACAGCTGCTGCAGCAAGGCTTCCTGGGTCTCACTGGGGATCTCCTTCGCCGGGAACGTGGCTTTGGCCCGCGGATGGCAAATGTTCGCCCGCGCGCGTGGCCTGGGCCGGCGGTGCACCCTACATTTCACAGCTCCTCCAGCGGCGGCTGTGAACAGCCACCGCGCCGCCGAGCTCGCCTTGAGGGGTGTTGAGGATATAGCTACTGAGTGTAAACCGGCCAGGAGGGCCCGGTTCACCCTCGACTATGTTGAAGCCCATGAAGATCCAGAAGATGGCGCTTTACTAAATGAAGCATAGAAGCCCGACGCCCAAAGGCGGATTAGGGCCCATAGTGGTAAACCGCCATGACTATGTAAACTTGTAATGTTATATGAGTAGGAAAGGAGAGACCGAGCCGGACACTTTGTATGAGTCGGCCTCGGGGCTCTGTAGACCGGCCGGGCGTCAACCTGTGTATATAAAGGGACGATCCGGCGGCGGTTCAGGGACAAAAAAACAACAAATCGAGACTCAGGCAAGCGTATTTCGCTCCCTGATCATCGAAACCCAATCAATCCCATCACAACTAGACGTAGGCTTTTACCTTCATCGAAGGGGCCGAACTAGTATAAACTCCCGTGTCCCTTGTCCGGTTTAACCCCTTCAAGCTAACCCATTGCGATGACTCCACGACTAAGTCCTTTCATGAGGACATCTGACGTGATAATTCCATGACAGTTGGCGCCCACCGTGGGGCTATCGCACGATGGTGTCGAGTTCTTGAAGGGCTGCTCTGAAGGACTTAAGGGGTACGTGATCGGCCGGATGACCGAAAGTCGTCGCGGCAAGCTCTACATCGACGACAAAGGATGGGGCCCCGAGGCCGGCTCGATCGAGTACATGTACCGGGTCCCCTTCGGCGGAATACATATCTTCATCGGCAAGATCGGCGAACAGGGCCCTGAGCCGGACATCTGCACCGACCTCGTCGAGATGGCTCAGCGTGCGAGTACAGCCCGGATTAAGCCCGCCGTGAAGCGTGCGTTCATAGGATGTGTCCATGGGATCGGATCTGAACCGGTGTATGAGGACGAGACGGCCGTATATTTCGGCGGCGAATCATCCACTGGCGAAACCGAGTCCTTATACCAGATTCATAGCGGTGTGTTCGAGGGATATTCCAATGGCAACAGTATTCCGGACCTCCTTGAAATGCCAAGTCGGGTTGCTATCTACATGGCCGGAACGCAGCCCACATTGTAGTCTTCATCTACCGCAGCGATGAATACCGGATCAGCAGCCGCTGCAGGTGCCTCGGCGCACCGACCGACGCAAATCCTCTCCGGTTTGATGGACGCCTGGGCGACCTTGTTAACCGCGACAGTCACCCCAGAGACGCGAGATCAACACAATGCGGATGTGGCGAAACTGAAGGACAAAATAGCGCAGGCTAAGGAGGACCTAGTAGCTGAGGATAATAGGATGGCTGGAGAACGGGCCGCTTTGGATGCACAATCACAGCAGATACAGGCACAGAATTACCGGCTCATGCTGGATCGGACCGCATCAGAAGATGTAATGCGAAGGAAGTACCGGTCACGTCTGCTGCCGGTTTACAAAGGGTTAAATCTCTTTCAGACGCCAGGCGCTGGGCCGAGCAATCCAGCAGCTGCAAACCGGACTGAGGCGCCGAGGACAGCTCCGGATCAGCCACGAGCAACGAAGCCACCCCGACGGACAGATAACCCGCCGCAGTACGTGCCTACACCACCAGGTTGCTTTTTGAGCCCTCTGGATAACATGATTGTCGCGGCCTCACGTTTGGCAGCCATCCCGATGGAGGGCGATTCAATAGCAGCAGTTGAGACGCGGCGGGCGAGAGATCTTCTTCAAACCGCCATGGTGCAGCAACAGGCTTATTCATATAGCCGGGATAGAATTCATTCAACCCCTCGTCCGAGCCCAAGTAATAGAAGGCATATGGATGAACCAGAGGTATCTAGCAGCGCGCGGCATCGCAATGCTCAAGATGTGGTGGATCATGGCAGGGCACGAAGGGATGCCGCTTTGGGTCATTATCAACCCGCCCCGGTTCAGCCAGCAGTGTCGGTTGACAGAGGCACCGGGCTTGCTTTCAGTTCCTAGGGAGTGCCATTCCTTATTCCGGCTCTCCGTAATGTGCGTCTGCCCAAGGATTTCAAGGTCCACGCAAAGTGCCTAATTACACGGCGGATCAGCCACCTGAGATGTGGGTCGAGACTTATGAGATGGCAATGGAGATGCTGGATGTAGATGAAGCAGCTTGCACAAAGTACTTCACGATGTTGTTGGAAGGAACAACCCGTACTTGGTTGAAAAATCTACCAGCTAATTCCATCGAGTCATGGGATCAGTTGAAGGCCCGGTTTATAGCCAATTTTAAAGACACGTGCAAACAGCCCATGTCCATTGTGGATCTGGACGCTTGTGTTCAGGGAGAGAACGAGTCCACAACTCATTGGGTGCGCCGGGTCTCAGAAGTTTTGCACTCGTCCGACCGGATTAACACTGGCCAAGCGATTATCACACTGGAGCGCAATTTCCGGTTTAAGTCACTAAAGATGAAGTTGGGACGGCTCAAGCACCACTGCAACAACATGAGAACCCTCATGGCAGCCTTGGTAAAGTATGCCGATTCTGATAATACCAAGGATCCCGATTCTGATAATGAGAAACCGGAGAAGGGAAAGAAGAATGGTGGTGTGAAGGGACAGCAGCACAACCAGGGAGGCCATGGGAATAATGGTAAGCGTAAAGCGGATTCAGATTTTGTGGCTAATGCTAATGTGCAGCGTCGTAAGGATAAACCGCCCCAGCGCGGTGGGGCGATGAATCTGGAGCGCTTGTTGAATCAGCCCTGTCCAAAGCATGGGACCAAGGAGGCCCCTGCAACACATCTCTGGAAAGATTGTAACCTTATGAAGGAATTCAAAAACTCTGATCTTTTCCGGTATGATCAGGGTCCGTCGGGCGGTTCAGGTCCAGGTTTTCATGGTGGCAGCGGTTCAGGCTCTGGGTTTTAGAATAATCATAGCAACCAGAGCAACCAAGGTGGTAATAACTAGCAGAGTAATCAAGGGAATCAGCAGCAGTCGGGTTACCAGAGTCACCCAAAGCAGTTGAATGGTGGGCAATATCATGTGTTCACCACTAGTCTATGCAAGCGTGATCAGAAGCTGCACAAGAGGGCAGTCAATGCGGTTGAACCGGCAGTTCCACGTTATCTGCGGTGGTCGGAACAGCCTATTGTGTGGAGTAGGGAGGATCATCTGCCCCGGGTTGACAATCCGGGTCAACTAGCTCTGGTGGTGGCGCCTCAGGCGGGAGGTTATAAGTTCACCAAAGTACTCATGGATGGAGGAAGCAGCATCAATATTTCTGTATTATGAGACATTCCGCCGCATGGGGCTGACAGATAAGAATCTTAAACCCTCCAAAACTGTTTTTCATGGTGTGGTACCAGGTAAATCGGCATATCCAGTAGGTAAGATTGCTTTGGAAGTTGTGTTCGGAGATGAACATGATTCCCGGTCTAAGACATTGACCTTTGAGGTGGTAAGAATCCAGAGCCCGTATCACGCACTGTTTGGGCGACCGGCTTATGCAAAATTCATGGCGAGGCCTTGTTATATTTACTTGCAGCTCAAGATGCCGGGTCACAAAGGAACCATCACGGTTCATGGAAGTTGAAAAATCGCTTTGGATTGCGAGGAAAGTGATGCGGCTTACGCTGACTCGGTTTGTGCTACAGAGGAGTTAAAGTTTTACAAGGAGAATGTTGATCCAGCAGATATGACCCCTCTGAAGAAGCCCACCACTGAGCATGACCCAACCCTGCATTTCAAACCGGATGACAAGACTAAGCTTGTTGACTTCGTACCTAGCGATTCGTCCAAGCAGTTCAGCATCAGCACCAATCTGGATCCAAAAAAGGAAAGCGCGCTCATCGAGTTCATCCGTGAGAACCGGGACATTTTTGCATGGAAGCCTTCTGACATGCCAGGTGTACCGAGGGAACTCGCTGAGCACACTCTTAATATTGATCCGAAGTTTAAACCGGTCAAGCAATTTCTTCGTCGCTTTAATGAAGAGAGACGCAAGGCAATTGGTGAGGAGGTAGCCCGGCTGTTGGCTGCTGGGTTTATCGTTGAAGTGTTTCATCCTGAATGGTTGGCAAATCCAGTGCTGGTTCTTAAGAAAAACAGCACCTGGCGTATGTGTGTGGACTACACGGACTTGAACAAGGCTTGCCCGGCCGATCCCTTTGCTCTCCTGCGTATTGATCAGATCATTGATGCGATGGCGGGTTGTGAGCGCCTGAGTTTTTTGGATGCTTATTCAGGATATCATCAGATTAAGATGGCAGTTAAGGACCAGGAGAAGATAGCCTTCATCACTCCCTTTGGAGCCTTCTGCTATGTTTCTATGCCCTTTGGACTCAAGAGTGCTCAGGCAACTTATCAGCGTTGTTGCAAAATTGTCTTCACACGCAGATTGGGCGTAATGTTCATGCCTATGTGGATGACATTGTGGTAAAATCCTGGAAAAAGGAGACATTGATAGCTGATCTCAAGGAGACATTTGACAACCTTCGGGTTTACAAGATGATGCTTAACCCGGATAAATCTGTCTTTGGTGTTCCGGCGGGCAAGCTGCTCGGTTTTCTTGTGTCCAACAGGGGCATTGAGGCTAATCCGGAAAAGATCAAGGCAATCACATCCCTGGCTATACCGAAGTGTATCAATGATGTTCAGCGTCTAGCAGGTCGGATTGCAGCTCTTAGCCGGTTTATCAGTCGTCTAGGTGAGAAGGCCATTCCTTTGTATCAGATGTTGAAGAAGACAGATGATTTTGTCTGGAGTGATGCAGCCAATGCAGCTTTTAAGGAGTTAAAGCGGCAGTTGGTTGAACCGCCAGTTCTTGCAGCCCCAGTTGATCATGAGCCTTTACTGCTATACGTGGCTGCCAATGCCCGAGCGGTCAGTGTGGCAATTGTGGTTGAACGTAAAGAAGCTGGGAAGGAGTATCCGGTTCAACGACCTGTGTACTACATCAGTGAAGTCCCGATCGAGTCAAAACAACGCTATCCGCATTGGCAGAAGTTGGTGTATGGGGTTTTATGGCCAGTCGAAAGCTCAAGCAATATTTTCAAGGCCATCCCATCACGGTGGTTAGTTCTGCTCCTTTGGGCGATATCATTCAAAATAGGGAAGCAACTGGCCGGGTTGCAAAGTGGGCAATTGAGCTTGGTCCACACGGTTTAAAATATGTGCCTCGAACAACCATCAAGTCTCAGGCTCTTGTGGACTTTATGAATGACTGGACCGAGTTGCAAGCACCAGAAGATAAACTAGATACTTGATGAGGACATCAATACCATTGTTACACCCACAGCCCCTACTGCTACATATACTGGACCAATTACTAGAGCTCGCGCACGCCAATTAAATTATCAGGTACTTTCGTTTCTTGGTAATGATTCTAATGTTCATGAGAATATGATGCTGCCTAAATTGGATACATTTGTTTTACTTACAAATGAAGGGCCTAGCTTGGAGAAGGATGGACATTGGAGCAAGAGCAAGCATGGAGACGATCCCATGCGCAAGGGGAACCAGAACGGAGTTACAAGTGATGATTTCAGGACTTTGAAGCCACCATAAGAGTGCATGAAGCCTTGGACGAAATATACAAGATGCCACTTCATAAATTTCGTCCAGAGGCTATTATAGGTGCTGCGTCACCTTATTATTGGGCCAGGCCCATGTAATTTCGAAATACATAAGTATAGGCTATTTTTAGAGTACGTATGTGTGGGGAAACAAGAGATAGGGTTGATTTCGGACCCCTCCACCAAGGGCCACGAAATTCCCCCCCTCTTCCTCCATATATACAGCCCTTAGGGCGCCGTTTAGACTTTGGGTTTTGTTTAGATTAAAAGTTCGCCATAGCTGCAACTTCGCGTACTTCGTTTGTGTTCAACGACCAGACAAAGGCGTCACAGAACCCCACCTTGATCAATAAAGCTTTCATCTTATATTCGCAATATCCAGATTGCAATCTTAGTTTCTTGCTTGTTCTTCGATTGCTCGCAGGAAACAGACCCTCGTGGTCAGGTTGATCGTGCTCCGGCGTGGTCAATAACCTCTCGGAGTTGGTTTAGCGATTGCCAAGGCGCGACGTCCTCGCACGTTCGTAGTCGGATCGTCAAAGTCGACTTCCACCAAAGCGAAATCCACCATCTCATCGAAAGACGGGACACCTTTGCCTCTATCAAGTGGTATCAGATTTCCAGGTTGCTCGGTGATATTTTCCAGTTTTTCGTAGTTTAGATCGAGTCTGTTCTTCATACCTATAGTCCACGAAAAAGCCACAAAAAAAAATTTAGGGTTAGTTCATCATATCCGAACCAATCTGAGCCTTTGCATAATCTTTTTAGGGTTTTGCTTTGTTGAATTTGCGGTTGCATCGTCGGTCTAGTTGCTGGTCTTAGAGTCTAGTCTTTTAGAGTTTCGAGTTCTGGTCATAAGTTGTCACGCCGCCGCCGCACCATCATCATCGCCCCTGCCATCTACCACCACCACTCCGAATCCGTATCCATATACCACCACCAATCCGTGTCCATATACCACCACCGATCCATATCCATATACTACCACCGCTACCACCACCGCTGCCATATACCACAACCATATATCCACCACCAATCCGAGTTCCTTGCTTATTAGGTTTGTTTTCGGGATCCATCTAGTTTCCGATTCGTGTTTCCTTGCCGGAGTAGGTTTCGGAAAAAAAAAAGAGTCTGGAAACCACGCTCCGTTTAGGCCCAAAATTTTTCGAAAACGCATTTTTCGAAAAATTTTCTGGCTATCCTATTTTTAGGTGTTTCTGAGTGTTTTGAGACAGGTGCCATTATAGGAAGTTTTTTTTGACCCGTTTCCAGTTTTTGGGTCCGGGCAGTCGAAAAAACGAAAAAAAAAATTGGTCGAAAAAATTTCGTGCCCATCCTGTCAGTTTGACCTAGGAAGAGTTTTGAGACACTCGCCATTATAGTGATTTTTTCGCAAAAAAAAAAAAAAGAGAGCAGCGCAAAAAAAAAAAAAAGAGCGCAAAAAAAAAAGAGCGAAAAAAAATCCAGAGTGTGCTTTTCCCTTGTTTACGTGCAGCGCCGTGATTTTGTTAGTGTTCTAGGCTCGCGTCTCTAGCACGGTCTAGCCTAGGACCAGCACAGTACCGTCGTTGAGCGTTTATTCAACTTTGCATCTCTGAATTGATTATTGCTGATCCTTTTTGCTACCATATTATAAGCCTTCCCAGCTCCACATACATCTACGTCGTGCGTTTGACTCTCCCTGGTACTCGCTCTATCCAAGCTTTGAGAGTTTTTGACTACAACGGTTGCCGATCACCGCCTGCTGCTGGGTAAGAACTGGTAAGAATTTGAGTTTTGCTTGACGGATTTGTGACACCCACCACCACCACTTGTTCGTAGTCTGTAGGATCATATTCTTGTGTGTTTCTATTGCTGCTAACCATGCCAGGATCACAAGCCGACGTGACTGACTGGGAGAATTTATCGAACAAGGAGCTTCATGATAAGTTTCAGCAAATGATGAGTGGACAGGTGCAAGATGTGCTAAACAGATTTGAAGAGGCCATGGAGAAGATAGATGGCATGGAGAAGACGTTCGAAACAAAGCTCGATAAAAAATTTAATGAATTGCTCGCGCGTCTTCCACCACCACCACCCGCTGCACCTAACGCACCTCTCCAACAACAACAACAACAACAACAACGCATCCTTTCGAATCAGTATGGACGAGCGAGGCGTGTTCCTATTGAGGATGGCCAAACTTCTGGTGCTGCTGTTCATGTTGTTGATGCTTCTTTCGCCCCTGCTACTGCTGCTGGTGGTACCCAGGAGGATGTTGAGTATGCGGGCGATTATGAGGATGAGGTTGATCAAAATCAGCACTACGTGCAGCCACCAGCACCACCACCACCAGGTCGACCTCAGGTATATATTCGTAATGGTAGGCCTGCACCACCACCTCAGGTACGAGATGATGTCCATATTCCTAAACTGAAATTGAATATTCCACCATTTGAGGGTAGATATGTTCCTGATATATATCTTACTTGGGAGTTAGAAACTGAACAACGTTTTACATGTTTACAATATCCCGAGGAGAGACGGGTTGCTGCTGCTGTTTGTGCTTTCACTAGTTTTGCATGTGTATGGTGGTCTGAACATTGTAGATTATATCCTATTCCCGCTACTTGGGCTGCTTTGAAAACTGCTATGCGTACTCGTTGGGTTCCACCATATTATCAACGTGAATTGCTTCAAAAATTACAGCGCTTAAGACAAGGAAAAAATTCTGTAGAAGAATATTATCAGGAATTACAAACAGGCATGATTAGATGTGGTATTGTTGAGGAGAATGAAGCTATGCTTGCACGTTTTCTGGGTGGATTAAATAGAGAGATTCAGACCATTCTAGATTATAAGGAGTATACTAATATCACTCGTTTATTCCATCTTGCTTGTAAAGCTGAACGTGAAGTGCAGGATCGACAGGCACTGGCGCGGACTAACTTTTCTGCCGGTCGACCTTCATCATGGACACCACGTGCATCATCTACTTCCACACGTTCTGCTACACCGGCGCCTCCGTCGGCTGCCACCTCCAACCGTGATACAATAAAGCAGGCACAATCACCACTATCTGCCAAGAGCACATCTTCTGGGCCTGCAAAGAGCTCTTCTTCATCCATGGCATCAACAGGGCAAACACATGATATTATTTGTCGACGTTGCAAGGGTGGAGGTCATTATGCGAGAGAATGCCCATCTAAGCGTGTGATGATTGTTACTGAGGATGGTGGGTATGAGTCCGCTAGTGACTTTGATGAGGAGACTTTGGTTCTTATTACACGTGACGAACACGGTGGAGACGATTCTGATCATGAGACGCAATACATGGCTCCTGAAGATGCTGACAGGTATGAATGTTTAGTTGCTCAACGTGTTTTGAGTGTGCAGGTTACACAAGCTGAGCAAAATCAGAGGCATAATTTGTTCCATACAAAGGGAGTTGTGAAGGAACGTTCTTTTCGCGTGATCATAGATGGAGGGAGTTGCAACAACTTGGCTAGCATGGAGATGGTGGAGAAGCTATCTCTCACCACAAGACCACATCCACATCCTTACTACATCCAATGGTTCAACAACAGCGGCAAGGTTAAGGTATCACGTACTGTTCGTGTACATTTTAGTATCTCTACATATGCTGATTATGTTGATTGTGATGTGGTACCTATGCAAGCATGTTCCTTATTACTTGGTAGACCATGGCAATTTGATAAAAATTCTATTCACCATGGTAGAAACAATCAGTATACTCTTGTTCATAAGGATAAAAATATTACTTTGCTTCCTATGACTCCTGATTCCATTTTGAAAGATGATATTAATAGAGCTAATAAAGCAAAACAGGAGAAAACTAAGAGTGAAAATCAGATTGTGGCAAAAGAATTTGAGCAACAAATGCAGCCTAATAATAATAAACAATCTAGTGTTGCTTCTGAAATTAAATTGAAAAGTGCATGTTTACTTGCCACCAAATCTGATATTGATGATCTAGATTTTAGCAAATCTGTTTGCTATGCTTTTGTGTGCAAAGAGGCATTATTTTCATTCGAGGATGTGCCTTCCTCTTTGCCTCCTGCTATCACTAACATTTTGCAGGAGTTCGCTGACGTCTTTCCACAAGACGTGCCACCGGGATTACCGCCTATTCGAGGGATTGAGCATCAGATTGACTTAATTCCCGGTGCTTCACTGCCAAACCGTGCACCATACCGTACCAATCCAGAGGAGACGAAGGAGATTATGCGTCAAGTACAAGAGCTTCTCGACAAAGGTTATATACGCGAATCCCTTAGTCCTTGTGCTGTTCCTATTATTCTAGTGCCGAAAAAGGATGGTACATCACGTATGTGCGTTGATTGTAGAGGCATTAATAATATTACTATTCGTTATCGTCATCCTATTCCTAGGCTAGATGATATGCTTGATGAATTGAGTGGCTCTACAATATTCTCCAAAGTTGATTTGCGTAGTGGATACCATCAAATTCGTATGAAATTGGGAGATGAATGGAAAACAGCATTTAAAACTAAGTTTGGATTATATGAGTGGTTAGTCATGCCTTTTGGGTTAACTAATGCACCTAGTACTTTCATGAGGTTAATGAACGAAGTTTTACGTGCTTTCATTGGACGATTTGTGGTAGTTTACTTTGATGACATATTGATTTATAGCAAATCTTTGGAGGAACATTTGGAACATTTACGTGCTGTTTTTATTGCTCTACGTGATGCACGTTTGTTTGGTAACCTTGGAAAGTGCACCTTTTGCACCGACCGAGTATCTTTTCTTGGCTATGTTGTTACTCCACAGGGAATTGAAGTTGATAAAGCCAAGATTGAAGCTATTGAGAGTTGGCCGCAGCCCAAAACGGTCACACAAGTGAGGAGTTTCCTTGGCCTCGCTGGATTCTATAGGCGTTTTGTGAGAGATTTCAGCACCATTGCTGCACCTCTCAATGAGCTTACAAAGAAAGATGTGCCTTTTCTGTGGGGTACCGCACAGGAAGAAGCCTTCACGGTATTGAAAGATAAGTTGACACATGCTCCTTTACTCCAACTTCCTGATTTTAATAAGACTTTTGAGCTTGAATGTGATGCTAGTGGAATTGGATTAGGAGGTGTGTTATTACAAGATGGCAAACCTCTTGCATACTTTTCTGAAAAATTGAGTGGGCCTAGTCTGAACTATTCTACTTATGATAAAGAATTATATGCTCTTGTTCGGACTTTAGAAACATGGCAACATTATTTATGGCCCAAAGAATTTGTTATACATTCTGATCATGAATCTTTGAAACATATTAAAAGTCAAGCTAAACTGAATCGTAGACATGCTAAATGGGTTGAATTCATTGAGTCTTTCCCTTATGTCATTAAACACAAGAAGGGAAAAGAAAATGTTATTGCTGATGCATTGTCTCGTCGCTATACTATGCTTTCACAACTTGACTTCAAAATATTTGGTTTGGAGACCATCAAAGATCAATATGTGCATGATGCTGATTTTAAAGATGTAATGCAGAATTGTAAAGAAGGAAGAATGTGGAACAAGTTTGTCGTTAACGATGGATTTGTGTTTCGTGCTAACAAGCTATGCATTCCAGCTAGCTCCGTTCGTCTTTTGCTGTTGCAGGAGGCGCATGGGGGAGGATTAATGGGACACTTTGGCGTGAAGAAGACGGAGGACGTACTTGCTACACATTTCTTTTGGCCAAAGATGAGACGGGATGTTGAGCGTTTTGTTGCTCGCTGCACTACATGTCAAAAAGCTAAGTCACGACTCAATCCTCATGGTTTATATATGCCTTTACCTGTACCTAGTGTTCCTTGGGAGGATATATCTATGGACTTTGTTTTAGGTTTACCTCGAACAAAGAAGGGGAGGGATAGCATATTTGTTGTCGTGGATAGATTCTCAAAAATGGCACACTTTATACCATGTCATAAAAGCGATGATGCTGTTAATGTTGCTGATTTGTTCTTTCGTGAAATTATTCGCTTGCATGGTGTGCCAAATACTATTGTTTCAGATCGTGATACTAAATTTCTTAGCCACTTTTGGAGATGTTTATGGGCTAAGTTGGGGACTAAACTGCTATTTAGTACTACTTGTCACCCCCAAACTGATGGACAAACTGAAGTAGTCAATAGAACATTGTCTACTATGCTTAGGGCTGTTTTGAAGAATAATAAGAAAATGTGGGAAGAATGCTTGCCTCATATTGAATTTGCTTATAATCGTTCATTGCATTCTACTACTAAGATGTGCCCTTTTGAAATTGTGTATGGTTTCCTACCTCGTGCACCTATTGATTTGTTGCCTCTTCCATCTTCGGAGAAGGTTAATTTTGATGCTAAAGAACGTGCTGAATTGATTTTAAAAATGCATGAGTTAACTAAGGAAAACATTGAGCGTATGAATGCTAAATATAAACTTGCTGGAGATAAGGGTAGAAAACATGTTGTGTTTGCACCTGGAGATCTTGTTTGGTTACATTTGCGTAAGGATAGATTTCCTGATTTGCGCAAATCAAAGCTAATGCCACGTGCTGCTGGTCCCTTTAAGGTGTCGGAGAAAGTAAATGATAATGCATATAAACTTGAGCTGCCTGCAGATTTTGGGGTTAGTCCCACTTTTAACATTGCAGATTTGAAGCCTTATTTGGGTGAGGAAGATGAGCTTTCGTCGAGGACGACTTCATTTCAAGAAGGGGAGGATGATGAGGACATCAATACCATTGTTACACCCACAGCCCCTACTGCTACATATACTGGACCAATTACTAGAGCTCGCGCACGCCAATTAAATTATCAGGTACTTTCGTTTCTTGGTAATGATTCTAATGTTCATGAGAATATGATGCTGCCTAAATTGGATACATTTGTTTTACTTACAAATGAAGGGCCTAGCTTGGAGAAGGATGGACATTGGAGCAAGAGCAAGCATGGAGACGATCCCATGCGCAAGGGGAACCAGAACGGAGTTACAAGTGATGATTTCAGGACTTTGAAGCCACCATAAGAGTGCATGAAGCCTTGGACGAAATATACAAGATGCCACTTCATAAATTTCGTCCAGAGGCTATTATAGGTGCTGCGTCACCTTATTATTGGGCCAGGCCCATGTAATTTCGAAATACATAAGTATAGGCTATTTTTAGAGTACGTATGTGTGGGGAAACAAGAGATAGGGTTGATTTCGGACCCCTCCACCAAGGGCCACGAAATTCCCCCCCTCTTCCTCCATATATACAGCCCTTAGGGCGCCGTTTAGACTTTGGGTTTTGTTTAGATTAAAAGTTCGCCATAGCTGCAACTTCGCGTACTTCGTTTGTGTTCAACGACCAGACAAAGGCGTCACAGAACCCCACCTTGATCAATAAAGCTTTCATCTTATATTCGCAATATCCAGATTGCAATCTTAGTTTCTTGCTTGTTCTTCGATTGCTCGCAGGAAACAGACCCTCGTGGTCAGGTTGATCGTGCTCCGGCGTGGTCAATAACCTCTCGGAGTTGGTTTAGCGATTGCTAAGGCGCGACGTCCTCGCACGTTCGTAGTCGGATCGTCAAAGTCGACTTCCACCAAAGCGAAATCCACCATCTCATCGAAAGACGGGACACCTTTGCCTCTATCAATACTACATACTGGACTATTCATTTTGATGGATCCAGGCAGTTGGAAGGCTCGGGGGCTGGAGTTGTCCTTACTTCCCCTCGAGGTGGTAAAATTTGCTATGTCCTCCGCTTGATGTTTCCTTGTACTAACAATGCAGCTGAGTATGAAGCTTTACTACATGGTCTCCGTGTGGCCATGGAGATGAACTTAAGTCGAGTTCGTTGTTTCGGAGATTCTGATCTGGTGGCTCAGCAAGTTTCTGGTACTTGGGATTCTAAAGATCCACTCATGGCGGCTTACAGGCGTGAGGTGGACATTGTGGCGGGTCATTTCAAAGGGTATCAGGTTGAGCATATTGATCGACGCAAAAACGAAGCAGCAGACGCTTTGAGCCGGCTTGGATCTCAACGTAAACCGGTACCTCCTAACACATTTTTAGATATCTTGCATAACCCATCTGTTAATTTGCCTACATAAGAGGATTTGGCTGTTCCTGATCCGGAGGCTCAGTTGGTGGCCGCTTTACACGTTGTACCGGATTGGATGGTTCCATATCTGGCGTATATGAGCCGGGGCGAGTTACCAAATGATAAAGTTCTGGCTCGACAGATAGTCCGGCGATCCAAGTCCATGGTTATTCACAATGGCGAGTTGCACGCTGTAGCGTTTCAAGCGTATTTCAGCGTTGTGTTTCTCCGGAAGAAGGCCAAGAGATCCTACGGGAAATTCATGAAGGGGATTATGGTCACCATGCCGGTTCAAAGTCCCTGGTTGCAAAAGCTTTTCGTCATGGGTTTTACTGGTAGACAGCTCATGCTGATGCGGAGGATCTGGTAAAGCGATGTGACGCTTGTCAAAAAATTTCACGCAGAGCTCATGTTCCGGCTCAGGAACTACAGATGATTCCTATCACTTGGCCTTTTGCTACTTGGGGGCTTGATATTGTGGGACCCTTTAAACGTTCCAAGGACAAGAAGACCCACATATTGGTGGCAGTTGATAAATTCACCAAGTGGGTTGAAGCGAGCCTGTTAGCAAGTGTGATGCAGCTACGGCGGTTCAATTTCTCAAAAAGATTATTTTCTGTTTTGGCTTTCCACACAGCATCATCACGGATAATGGTACCAACCTTTCCAAAGGTGAGATGGAGGATTTCTGTCAAAGAGAGCACATCCGGCTTGACCTAGCATCTGTGGCGCACCCTCAATCCAACGGTCAAGCAGAGCGAGCTAATCAAGAAATTTTAAAGGGTCTTAAACCCCGGCTCATGATTCCCTTGAAGCGGACGCCGGGTTGTTGGGTGGAAGAGTTACCTTCTGTGTTGTGGAGTATTAACACCACCCCCAATCGATCAACAGGCTACACACCTTTCTTTATGGTATATGGGGCAGAGGCGGTCCTCCCAAGTGATATACGTCATGACTCGCCCCGGGTTGCTAATTATGTTGAAGCGGACAACGAGCAAGCTCGCCAGGAGGCACTGGACCTGTTAGATGAGAAGTGGGATATGGCTTTGGCTCGATCGGCGGTTTATCAACAAGACCTACGGCGTTATCACAGCTGCCGGGTTAAGACGAGAACCTTTCAAGAAGGTGACTTGGTGCTCCAGCTCATCCAGGATCAGACCGACATGCACAAGTTATCCCCGCCTTGGGAAGGACCCTTTGTGGTCAGCAAGAATCTGCACAACGGATCATACTACCTCATGCAACTCACGCAACTCTGAGGAGGAGACCCGGCGGCCCTGGAACATAGCTCTCCTCTGGCCTTACTACACTTGAGCCATAGGCTCTTTTTATGTACATATTTCGACAATGTATATATTATGATCAATAAATAAATCAGCATCCTTGCTCTAAAGCGGGGCCTCTGCTGTTTTTTCTCAAATATCCTTTGAGCTACATGGGGGCTTCAGCTGACAAAGCGGAGTACTACCTGTTAAACCGGCTATCACGCCACAAAGCTTGGGAGCTTCACACCCAAGGGGCCAAAGAGAGTCTAGATGCTATGCACAACTCAATATAGGCACCCAATGAACACAGCTCATCACGTTACTTGGGGGCTCCTTGGTCCAATACCAAGGAGTTTGAATGGACCCTTGTAGCTGGGTATCGACCCACAGCTTGGAAGCCTGGTATATTTACCTAAAACCCCGGGTTAACCTGCCTTCAAGTAAGACACTCCTATCCAGGTCATCCTGGCACGGCCCTCCGAACGTTTGACAGTTACTCTCATTGAGACCCTGCACTTGTCAAAGTTAAAACGGTGATTGGTTAGTTGGAGGTCCATCTTAAAAGGCTTTGTTAAATGGTTCAACTTAGCGGCCTGGCAGCCCACAAAAAGCCTCGAATTTGGGCCTGGCAGCCCCCCAAAAGCCTTGACTACACGGTTTTATTTGTGTTTTGCTAAATTTTATGTTAAACCGATTTTCTTGGCTTGGTCAGTCATTTTATTAGCCCGGTATTCTTTAAACCGGCTTGGTTTGCAACTACACGTTGACAGACATCATTCTTAAACCAGAGTTTATTAACCTGGGCTGGCATTGACTACCTGTCACCAGCTTGGATCATCTGGCGTGAATCATCACCCGGTATGACTTACTATACGACATCAGAACATGATGGAATTATACAAGAATTTCAGGTTTGGGTTTTCACCCTTATTACAATCAAAGTTGACCAGCCAACTAAACAGGGATCTTATATCACAGGTATGAATCATTTCATATTTTTTCGGTTTGATTATCAATCTGACCTGTTTTTGGGCATTATGACCTATCTGGCGGTAAACCGCCAGGACCCATGTCTTTTTATGTGCACACAGGAGTTGCATATTATGATACCTGAATCAAAATTGACATTGATACAGTGGATCACACAAAGTATCTCCTCCTGCACGATGGCAGCAGATCACAATAAGTTTTTGCTACCCTATTACAAGGCACTCAAAGGCCCAAAATATGGAATTGTTTTAAAACGGACAGCTTCTGACATATCAACCGCCTTGACGGATTAAGCTTCATTGCCGGGTTGATGTGAGGTAGATGGGTCATCTGGCGTCGGTTCAGCCTCCTCCTCCCCATCCAATGGCTGGAGGTCATTGGTGGTCCAGTCAATCTGGGTTAAAGCCTGAAAGACAGCCTCTTCACTTATAAGCTCAGCCGGATCAACGTCAGGGGCGTAAGTGTGCTTACGGATTGGTGGAATAAGCTTCTGCACTTCAGGAATCACAACTTCAACCCGTCTGTTGTTTGCATCATAGAAGGATCGGTGAACCGTCAGGTTAGCCTCATCTGCCAGCTGACTCGCCAGAGGACGCATCTCCCTTGTCACCCGTCTAAGAGCGTCGTTATCAAATACTTCACCGTTTTCTTGTGCACTGGGGAAGCCCTAGGCTATATCAGCCGAATCAAGATCAGCTATCCATGCCTTGGCTCGAGTCAGCGCTAGTAAAGTGCCAACCCGAGCAGCGGATCACTTCAGCTCTTCTATTTGTGCTGGCGTCATCGAGAGCCGGTCCAGTGTGTCCTTGATCAGTGTTGGCGCCGCATTGTCATAAGTGGCACATATAACCCGTTGAGCGCAGGTATACAGCTGTTCAATCAGCGTATATGCAGCCTTGAGCTTCTTCCGCATGTCAGAACCTAGATGAGCAATGCGACTACCTATATCGGTTCAGGAAATTCATGTTAAACCGGTGAAATTTCAAAGTGAAAGTCATAAAACTTTGGCAACAAGTGCTTACCAAATATTGCAGAGGTCATGGCATTGATTTGGCGCTTTAATCCAGAAAGTTCTTCCGTCACCGGTTCAAGAGCTGCCTCAGCGTTTTCCGCCCGCTTCAGCAATCCGGCCTTTTCGGTATCCCGGTCGGCCTGCTCAGACTTAAACCATTCTTTGAGCTGCTCCATGGTGGTTAAGGCGGTTTTCAGCTCATCCTTGGCCTTGGTGGTTTCTGCTTGTTGGGATTTCAGATTTTCTTGAAGGTCAACAATTTGAGAGATTTGTTGGTGTATCTCATTCCGCAACAATAAGCGAGCATGTTAATATCTTTGTTAAAGTCCCAAGCATATAACCAGTTATACACTCGGCACTTGGGGGCTAATGCGGATCATTTTTATGCTGATTGTTGAAGTCCCAAGGATTAATACAAGTTTTAATCATGGCACTGGGGGCTAATGTGTGTTTGATCAGACATATACTAGGAAATTTCATAAAGTACAGTATGGAGTATACAAAGTCCCGATTTGACTTTCTCAAGACAAACCGGCCCTTGGGGGCTACAATGCAATGAAGATACAGAGTAAGGAGCAAAAATGTTTACCTCATAGCGCTCCTTCATCAGATTTACTAAACCGGCTTCATAATCACGGCTTGTGTAAAGCCGGTTCAAGAAGCCGGAGTGAAGGTCTTGAGCAGAGAGATCGACATAAGCAGACAAATCAGTCTTCCCCTTCGCCTTGCTCATAGCAGCAAATTCATCCTTGGCAGTGTGCTTTGATAGAGCAACCGGATTACCAGGGGCATTATATGCAGTGCCCGTAACAAGAACGTCATCATCTTTGGCCAGACTAGAGGAATCAATATTCTGAACAGGACTTGGCGCTTTGGCCGCAGGGCTTGGCGGTTTGTTAGTTAGGCTTGGCAGATCAGCAGTTGAGCCCCGCTGTTCAACTGTTGGACTTGGAGGAGCAAGAGGATGTGAAGTATCAACCTCTATATTCAATTCAACCTCTGGCGGGTTGGCATCAGCATCTTGGTTTTGCCCAGCAGAGCTATCTATAGCAGCTTCAGGATCTTCGCCATGATGCTCTGGAGTCTTCTCCGGATCAACATCCACAGTTGGGTCGCTGGTCTTGGCTTTCATACTCAATCGAGCCTTGGTGCTACAACATCAAAGGTTAGAATATGGTAAACCGGCAAATAAAGAAACAAATTAAGGAGTAATATACTTACCCAGCGATGACTTTGAGAGGGGGCAACTGAGTGGTTGATGAAACGCCAGACGAGTTGGAAGAAGCCTGGTAATTCGGGTCAGACGGATTGAGAGGGCAGCGGAAGAAACCTTTCAAAGGGTAACATTTTTCAGGAGAGCAAGTCACCTCTAGACGACGTTTCCGGGTTGGCGTATCAGCTAAACCAGATGACGTGATTTGTTGACCGCTATGCCGGGTTGTGCTATGTTCTTCAACTTGCTGTGTCTTCAAGGAAAATTTTGGATCCAAATGAGCAAGGGGGTGAGATTGTTTTACTTTCCGGACTATGCGATGAATTCTTTGACCTGGTACAAGATCTGAATCGGAAGAAAGAAGGATTACCTCAACATGTTCTGCATGGCTGGCCTCCGCATCATCCTGGGAATAGTCATTGTCAATAAGATGAACGAAAAAGGAACCAAGTGAGTCAAGTTCTACCTCAGCGTCTGATTCCTCATCCTCTGGCGGGTCAGAAGACTCGGCGGTCTTCCTCTTGCCAGCTTTCTTGGTGGCCTTGGTCTTTGCACGAGGAGCCCGGGCCGGTTTAGTCCGTTTCCAAAAGGAGCTGATAGCCTGAAATTAAGATAAGGAAAGGTTAGTACACAGTCAATACAGAAGCAAATCAGTAAAGTATTTAGATGAACTTTACCGCTGGCGGTTTGTTGGATGCGCAAAACGGAGCCAAACCGGTTTGGCTGCATGCAGAGATCGGTTCATCAAGCATTTTCTTCACTGATTCAGTGACTTCAAGATCAGTCATTACTATTTCATGATATCGTTGAGGGTCTTTGACGTCACCAGTGTACTCATGCATCAACTCGGGGCGGCGGCTCAAAGGTAAAATGCCCCAAGAGACCCAGCAGCGGACAAGATCAATACCAGGTAAACCGTTGGCCATCAAAGCCCTGAGCCTGGCGAGTTGAGGTGCAAAATTCTACCGTTCTGCGATGGTCAAGCGTGGAGGTAATGGGTGGCTATTGCTAAGCCGGTGTGGGCGATAACCCGGCAAGGGATTTTCTCCATCAGGGGCAGCGTTCCGGCAGTAAAACCAGGTCTGATTCCAATCTTTGGGATGGCTATGATGTTTGGCATGAGGGAAATCAACTTCTTTTCTTTTCTGATTTGAAACGCTGCCAAGCTCTGTGTTGGGACCATCTGAGAATTCCGTACGGCGGTTCAAATGGAAAAAGTCCCGGAACAGCTCCACAGTTGGTTCTTCTTGAAGATAGACTTCGCAGAAAACTTAAAAGTTGCATATGTTTGACACAGAGTTTGGACCAATATCTTTCGGATGGAGTTGGAAGCTTGCAAGGACATCTCAGAATTTTTTTAATCCGGGCAGACTGAATCCCCGATCTAAGTGTTGCATAAAGACAATTACCTCTCCCTCTTGAGGTTCAGGCGGACATTCCGATTCCGGAACTCGCCAGTGGAGAGCCCTTTTTGAGGCTAAAGCACCAGTGGTGACATAACCATTGATCTGCGTCTCCGTGATCCGGGACGGAACCCAGTTGCAAGCAGCAAATTGTCTCGACATTCTGGAAGGAGGGAACTGAAAGAAGAAGTGTTGGTTTTACAATTTACGGTTTAAGGTGTACAATTCAGTGTTAAACCGGAGAAAAGTATTATGCAAGGTTCAGTTGGCGGTTTAAGAGAGGGATAATGACATATGGCGGATTGGCTATCAAATATTAAACCGCCCATTAGCAGAAGGGCCAGAATTCAAAATTTCTGCTAAGTGTTGACAGAAACAGGTTTCACACAATGGTCAAATTTATTTGGATCTAGCACACATCCGTAAAGCAATTTTTTCTATGAACTCAAAAGGCGCTAAGTAGAACAGGGAAGGCCGTGTACTCTACAGAGGAAAAAGGATAATCTGCTAGCACTAAAAACGGATGCAGAGTAACTACTGCATGCGATCTACACTGTTATTAGATCAAAACTATTGCGGCAGGAGGAAGAACAAAGAAGAAGGATGAAGAACTGTACAGAGGAGCTTGAAAACCCTAGAAACAGATCTAAAGATGAAGGAAAGAGGAAGTTTACCATTGCAGATCTGCTGCGGAGGAGGGCGACGAGTTTCTGGTCCGTTTCAGGTTGATGCAGCGGCCTTTGTTGATGCAGTTCTCGAGGGTCGCAGATGGCGGCGGAGCTTCAGAGCTTGGGCGTCGCGAGGAAGAAGAAGGCACAGAAGGGGAAAAAGAGAGAAGGGCCCTCGGGCCTTATTTATAGAGGAGAGAGTAAAACGGCAGGCGCGAGAATCAAGGAGCCTGAAAACGGCAGAATGAGTGCGCCTGTCGCCTCGATTTTTGGGATAACCATTAAGTGAAGGGAATCTTTTTAATTTTTGTTTACAGAGATGATGTCATGATGGACCGTTGCTGTGTTCAAAAGATGACGTCACGGCGGTTTACAAAATTACAGGAGAAGACAATATGGCGGTTTACGAAAATACAAGATGACGCCTGCAAGAGATATTTGAAGTATTGAAGATTGACATGAACAAATTCAAATCAATCTAGGGCCTAATGTTGAGGATATAGCTACTGAGTGTAAAACGGCCAGGAGGGCCCGGTTCACCCTCGACTATGTTGAAGCCCATGAAGATCCAGAAGATGGCACTTTACTAAATGAAGCATAGAAGCCCGAAGCCCAAAGGCGGATTAGGGCCCATAGTGGTAAACCGCCATGACTATGTAAACTTGTAATGTAAGTTAGGAAAGGAGAGACCAAGCCGGACACTTTGTATGAGTCGGCCTCGGGGCTCTGTAGACCGGTCGGGCGTCAACCTGTGTATATAAAGGGACGACCCGACGGCGGTTCAGGGACAAAAAAACAACAACTCGAGACTCAGGCAAGCGTATTTCGCTCCCTGATCATCGAAACCCAATCAATCCCAGCACAACTGGACGTAGGCTTTTACCTTCATCGAAGGGGCCGAACTAGTATACACTCCCGTGTCCCTTCTCCGGTTTAACCCCTTCAAGCTAACCCGTTGCGATGGCTCCACGACTAAGTCCTTTCATGAGGACATCTGACGTGATAATTCCACGACAAGGGGGGGGGGGGGGAGTGGGTCATCCTGTCATCGCGCCTCGGTGAAGCGTGAGGAGGGGTCTGACTGAGCTCCGGAGGGCGGTATGAGCCCCCGCCATGAGTCGTCACCGGGCAAGCCGCGTCTATTTTGTTTTTCTCCCTTTCTTGTACAAAGAGAGAGAAGTGTGGGGCCCCGTGGGGGTGTGCTGGACTGTTGCCGTTAACTACTATGCTATTTTCATTATTCCCGTGTTGTGTTTCGGTGTTGCGTGCTCATGCGTAGGAACAACTTAGCTTGGGGTGACTTGCCGCAGTCTTTGCTTCTCGAGGCCTACAAAAATTAGCTGGGGGATAACTTACAAACCTGGTCATGTGGGCAACCGGCTCAGGTCCTGCGTTCGTGTCGCGATGCCCGTGGGGCACGGACTGGGAGAAGTGCTCCCGCGGTGAACTTGAATACGGAAGCCTCATGAGACTAGGTCAGGAGGCACTCGCGAGGGCGCCCACGAAGCCCCCTCGTGAGGCTTGCGAAAGAGAAGACGAGTCAGGTGAGCAACAAAGACAGAGAATCATGGGCAGGGGATGTCAACAACGCTAAAAGCAACTCCAATAAAATTTTGAATAAGGATAAACAAGCCAACTGCAGAAAGCAAATGAAAAGCCGCGTCCGGCACCTAATCTAGTCTTCGACGTCTTCTCACCAGGGCGCAGCTAAGTGCTGCCACTGGGCGTGGGCGGGAGCCCCCGAGGCCCGAGGGCGGCTCTCCGGAGACTCTGGGGCATGTACAACCCCAACTCTTTATTATGTGAGAGTGTCATGGGCGGCGAGCTTCACAGGCATTGGCCTTCTTCACAGGCACCAGGCCTTTCTTGGGGCGATGGCCTTCACAGGCGTTGGCCTTCTTCACATGCACCGAGACTTTCTTGGCGCGACATGCTTCACAGGCGCCAGGCCTTCTTTACAGGCACTGGGCCTTTCCTCAAGGGTAGAACTTCCGGAGGTGCTGGATGTTCCACGCGTTCGGGGTGGGCACCCCCTCCTGGGTCTCCAAGCGCGCGACGTTAGGTCTGGAAACATGAACAACCTTGAACGGGCCCTACCACATGGGTGAGAGCTTGTGCAGCCCTTCCCTGGAGAGCACCCGCCTGAGCACGACTACCTCGAGGGTCCTGGGGCGGATGTTGCGGCAGTGGTACCGTCGCAATGCCTGTTGGTATCTCGCCGCTCGAAGCGCAGCCTCCCGACGGTGTTCCTCCCCCAACACGAGATCCATCGCCTGCATGGCGTCCTGTTGTGCTTCGTCGAAAGCCAGGACCCGCGCGGAGCGACGCCTGACCTCGTGAGGGAGGACCGCCTCAGCTCCGTAGACGAGGAAGAATGGGGTTTCGCCGGTCGACTTGGTAGAGGTTGTGCGGGAGGGTCCACAGCATGGACTGGAGCTCGTCGTACCAGCCCCTGCCGCAGGCCTCCAGCTTCTTCTTGAAGGTCCTAGTTTTGAGGCCGTTCAAGACTTCTGCGTTGGCACGTTCGGCCTGGCCGTTGCTCCGTGGGTGTGCCACCGAAGCGTAGCATATTTGCGATCCAAGGTTAGCACAATATGTTTTGAAGAGATTGCTGGTGAACTGCGAACCGCTGTCGGTGATGATGCGATTAGGCACCCCAAACCGGCTCACGAGACCCTTGATGAATTTGACCGTTGAGCCAGCTGGAATAGTGCGGATAGCTTCCACCTCTGCCCACTTGGTGCACTTGTTAATGACGACGTAGAGGTAGTGGTAGCCCCCTGGCGCCCGGGGAAACGGGCCCAAAATGTCCAGCCCCCAAACCGCGAATGGCCATGAGAGAGGAATGGTGTGCAGGCCCTGAGCCGACTGATGAATCTGCTTGGCGTGGAATTGACAGGCTTCACAAGCCTTCACGAGCTTGATTGCGTTGTTGAGTGCCGTTGGCCAATAGAACCCGCTGCAAAACGCCTTGCCGACAAGGGTTCGGGAAGACGAGTGGTGCCCACAGTCTCCACCGTGAATGTCCGCCAGCAACTCTTGCCCTTGCTCCCTGGAGATGCAACGCAGGGAAACATCATTTGGCCGCTTCCGATAGAGCTCTCCGTCTTGGATGCAGTAGGCCATGGCCTGCCGCGCCATGCATTCTACGTCCTCCTCCTTCTCTAGCAGAGTCCCTTGCATCAGGTAATCTTTGAATTCCGCCGGTCCAACATCCCTCCTGAGGCTCCAGCGCTGGGAGTATGCGCGCTCCTGAGGTTGCGCCACAGGCCGGGGCTCCCGAGGTTGGCGGTTGAGGGAGCTCCTCTCAAGGCTGCGCTGTGCTTGATAGTGACGGTGCTGCTGAAGGTTTGAAGAGTCGTTCCTCGAAGACGCCGGGCTCCTGAGGCAGCCGCCTAGACGCCCTCCTGGTGATGTCATCAGCCTCTTGATTGGTGCCACGGGGTACATGCTACAACTCCAACCCCCAAAACTATTTTTCCATCCTGCGAACCTCTGCAAGATATGCTTCCATGTGTTCATCCTTTGGCTCGTATACCTAGTTGGAGAAGTTGACGAGGAGTTGCGAATCGCCCTTGATGATGAGGCGCTTTACCCACAAGGCGGCTGCAGCTTTCAAGCTTGCTATCAAGCCCTCGTATTCTGCTATGTTGTTGGAGACCTTCTCTCCATGCTGGAAACAGAGCTGCACGGCATAGTAGAGCTTGTCCTGAGTGGGAGATATGAGCATTGCGCCAGCCCCTGCGCCATGTCGCGAGAACGCTCCGTCGAAGTACATGACCCAGCCGTCCGGTGCCTCACTTCCTGGGGAAAGCGACCGATCCTCGCCCACTTCGAGCCCTGGCACCTCTGTCCATTCCGCCATGAAATCTGCAAGTGCGGCTCCTTTGACGACCCTAGTCGTGCTGAATTCCAACTGAAACGCCTGCAACTCGATGTTCCATTCGGTGACCCTTCCAGCTGAGTTGGGGCTCGTGAGCACCCTTTCCAAGGGATATGCCGAGACGACCTTGATGGGGTGACCTTGGAAGTAGTGTCGTAGCATGCGTGAGGCCACTAGTAGCGCGAGCAAGAGCTTTTGAGGCATGGGGTATCGTGCCCTTGTGTCCCGCAGCACCGTGCTGACGAAGTACACGGGATGCTCGATGAGGGTGGGGGCGCTGACGTGGCCTGCGTCTTCCGGAGGTTGAGGCGCCTCCTGAGATGACGGAGCCCCCAGCGTGTGGTCGCTTGGTGGGGCCTCTTCCGCCCTGTGTGGGTCCCCTTGCTGAGGCTGATCCCCATCTGTTGCGGCCGTGGTCTTCGCGAGGTCTTCTTGGCCTTGTGCTGCTGTGGTCGGGGTCACGACCAATGCGGTCTTGACCCGGCGCTCCTCCCGAACCGCCACCGGGGCTGCGCTGGCAGAGTAGGGAGTGGCTGCAAGATATAGTACCAAGGGCTCCTGAGGGCATGGAGCCACCATCACCGGAGGGCTGGTCAGGTACTTCCTGAGATCTTGGAATGCTTTGTCAACCTATTCAGTCCATTTGAATGGGCCCTTCTTCTTCATCAGCTTGAATAAGGGCAGGGCTCGTTCTCCCAGCTTGGAGATGAAGCACCCCAACGCGGTTACTCGCCCGGTGAGCTTTTGCATTTCTCTGAGGGTCTTCGGTGGACTCATCTCTTCAACTGCCTTGAACTTCTCTGGGTTAGCCTCGATACCTCTGTGGGACACGAGGAAGCCCAAAAGCTTGCTAGAAGGGACACCAAACACGCACTTCTCCGGGTTGAGCCGCAGGTCCACTTCGCGAAGGCTCGCGAAGGTTTCTTCCAGGTCCTGTATCAGGGTCTTCGCCTCCCGAGACTTCACCACAATGTCGTCGACGTAGGCCTCGGCGTTTCTTCCAAGCTGCCGGCCCAAGGCAATGTGCATCAGTCGCTGAAAGGTTGCGCCCGCATTGCGCAATCCGAATGGCATGCAGGTATAGCAATATACTCCGCACGGGGTCAGGAAGGCCGTTTTCTCCACATCTTCTACCACCATCTTGATTTGGTGATAGCCCGAGAAGGCATCCAGGAAGCACAACAGGTCGCCCTCGGCGGTGGAGTCGATGATTTGGTCGATGCGAGGGAGCTGGAATGGATGTTGAAGGCAGGCCTTCTTGAGGTTGGTGAAGTCGACACACATGCGCTCCTTTCCTCCCTTCTTTGGCATGACAACTGGGTTGGCCAGCCATTCAGGATAGCGAACTTCACGAATGACACCTGCAAACTCCAACTTGCAGGTTTCTTGGACAATGAAGGCCCGCTTCTCGGTGGACTCTCGCCTTGCCTTCTGCTTCACGGGACGCACGTTGGGGCACACATTCAGATGATGCTCAATCACCTCTCTTGGAACCCCCGCTAGCTGATCAGGTTCCCACGCAAACACCTCCTTGTTCACGCGCAGGAATTTCACCAGGGCCTCTTCCTGTTCAGAGTTGAGATTGGCGCCTATGGTGAAGGTGGCGCCAGAGGATCCATCTTCATCGACTGGTACCTGATTGGTCTCCGCCTTGTCTTGGGTGAATAGCTGCTTCTTCTTGGCCGGCGCAGCCCCCTTGGGCTCGAGGGTGTCGGCGCTGGCGGGTTGCGCCACTGCGGCCACCTTGAAAGTGAGCTTGAGCGCCTGCAGAGCATCTTTCGTGTCTCCAGACATGATAAGGATGCCGCTGCTCCCGGGCATCTTCATGAGGTTGTAGGCCGGATGAGTTGCCGCCATGAACTGGGCCAAGGCAGGGTAGCCGAGGATGGCGTTGTAGGGGAGGCCAATGGGGGCGATGTCGAAGTCAACCAGCTCCGTGCGGAAGTTGTCGTGGGTGCCGAAGGTCACCGGGAGACAGATCTGCCCCAGGGAGCCGGTGATGCTACCTCCGGCGCCTAAGAAGGGCTTGCTGGGTTGGAATCGCTCCAGCGGAACGAGGAGGAGGCTGAAGGCCTCCACCGAGAGCATGTTGAGGCTGGCCCTGCCGTCGATGAGGGTCCTGGTGACGGCCACCTGGCAGATGGTGGGGATGCATAGCATCGGGAGCGTGCCCGAACATGCGGTGTTGGAGGGATGATCGTCCAAGCTGAAGGTCAAATCGGCCTTGGGTGCCACTCAGCCCGGAGGGGCTTCATGGCGCTTGATGTAACACCCCAAAAATTTAACCAGGTTTTAGATATTAATATTTTGCCAAGAGTTTAAAATTTTTGCCTGCAAGAAATATCTCTGTTGATTTCAAAACTTTTCTTTTAATATTAAGGAGTTTTTCCCAAGTGGATCCTTCCAAAACATATTGGACTTATATGCCCTCTCATTAAAAACATCTCTCAATCAGGAGATTTATTTATAAAATTATTTCACCCTGAGCTTTATTCATTAAATGACTTGTTTTGAGTTTTGGAGCTCTTTTTGTACTACAACCATTTGATAAATTTAACTAAAAATTCCACCAAATTTTGGAGATGGCATGTGATGCCTCTAAATCACTTTTATGCAATAATATAGTTCATTCATTGCATATTTTGAGTGCTACACATGTTTTTCTTCTCTGGTCCAGTAGGCATTTTTGCACTGCAACCCTTTTAAATATTTGTTTCTAGCTTCCACCAAAATTATGGGATGTCAGTAGGAGCATATGATTCCATTATATGCAATAATCCAGGGATGATCTTTGAAATTTTTGAGAGAACCAACCTCATCTTCATTCTGGTCCATCATGATAGTTTGTACAGCAATCTGAGTCTTACTTTCCCTCTGGCCCTTGATTCTTTATCCTACTTGTAGACCACCCTACTAAACCCTACGTCCAGGAGCATACACTCATTTGATCATTTTTGGTTCATGAAATGATACCATTCACTCCTTGCCCAGAAGTGTAGTTTTGCAAAACTTGCACTAGAAAGTTTCTCCCTTTTGCAAACTAACTTCACCACCCTCTTATGCATCCAAAGAGACTTCAATCTGGAAGATTTGGCCACTCCAAGAAAAGCCTAAGTGTCTGTGGCATTTTGTCAAACACCTGGAGTGCATGATCAGATTTGACATGAATTGTTGTTGGCATTGTGAACTTGGTCTCCTGACCAAGCCACCTTGTCCTCTGAGCTTCACTCTATCAACAACCTAGCTCTGTTGCTTGCCACACTCACCTGTGACCTGTAGCATGCCACGGCATTATGTCGAACACCTTCCGTGCGTGCACTGGACGCGCCCAGAGCGCGCGTATTGCACGAGCGGCACCCGAGTCGCCGCGTCACGCCCCGCACTCACCACAGCTCATGACCGACCGCAGCCGACACGCCGTGTCCCCTTGCGCGCTACGTGCTCCCCCTCACCGCAACGCGCCAAGCAGAGCCTCGCCGCGTCCCCGGCAAGCCAAGGACTAGCCGCCACGGCCGCCCGACAGCCCTGCTCAGGCCAGCGCCGCCAAAGCCACCCCGGCTTGCCACTTGCCCCTGGAACAGTGCGAGCTCATCTGCAGCCTTGTTCTCTAGCTCTCGTCGCCTCCATGTCGCCCTGACCGCTACAGAGCGGCGGTTCGCCGGCCGCCTTATCCACCGCTGCGGAACCGACCTCGTTGCACTATAAAGAGGGACCCCGAACTCATCCGAGCACGCATGCAACCTCAGTCCACTTCCCTAGTTTCCCCATGGCAGCCAATCGACCTGAGGAGGTCGTCTTTTTCATCTCCGGCAACTCCTGCCGCCGCCACTGTCCCGTCCATTCCGGCGCCACCAGGGCTTCCCCCTCTCCGTTCTCTTCACCAAGAACTCCCTCTTCCTCCCGTGAACCATTCCCACTACTCGATTTTGGTCGGGACTCACCGCGGGAGAAAAATCACTTTGCTCCTGAGGCCACCTCCGCCGAGAAGCTCGCCGCCGGCAGCTCCCTCCGTCCCCTCCTGCCTGACGACCACCGGGAGGACCGCCCTTTAGTGGCGGATCCATTCCCCTCCCTCGGGACCCCGCAAGGAGACCCCAATCGCCGGCGACGATCGCCGGAGTTCCGCCCCATCTCGGGCAGAGGAAGGAGGGGGAAAGGAGACCGGTCAAACCTGACCAGTGGGCCCCCTGGACCCACCGTCAGTGACCCCCGCACCAGTCCACGTGTTTAAGTGAAGGCGTAATCCACCCCAGTACGTTTCTCCCGCTTTGAAAGCGTATTCCCCTCTGAAATGTTTTTCCTTTTTCTGTTTTATTTAAAATCAGATTTGACCAGAACTTTGACTGACTATATCTTTTTAAATATAACTCCAAATGAATTAATTCTTTTTCCTACGTCTCTCAAATATTGTCTAGTTTATTTTATGATTTATTTGAAAAAAATTCAGAACAACTTTTTGTGCTATTTTTATTTTGTGTGTTAATTCAGTTATATTGCTAAAATAGGATTTTTGAAGAGAGGAGAAATATTTCAAGAGTTTGAAATGCACCCTGCCTTCCCGTGACCTGAAGGCAAGCATTCTGAACCCCAGCATAATATTTTTATGTGTTCGATGACACGTTTATAACATCACCTCACTTTGGAGAAACTTGTTATTTCATGTGATATGATCATATGCATGGGTGCATGTTATTGATTTCCATGCTGTTGGAAATGAACACAGTTGTGATGATAATCATCCTCATGTGCCTTGCATGCATACCGGCAGGAACCCGAGAAAACCTCTGCCTTGGGTAGGCATGAGTTTGTCGCCGGTGTCCGTCGGGACGGTTATGTCTGGTATGGCATGGTAAGGTGATATGAGCGGTGACTCTGTTGGTTGAAATATATTCGTTATGCTAATCATGCAGGGAATACTTAAACCTCCTGAGTCGACCGTAGATCGAGTCTTGTTCCAGTAACCCGTATACTTGTTTCGTACTACCACTCGTCTCTACAGCAAGTAGAGTACGGTTCAGTAAGTTGTCAACCTCTTTCTAGCACACACCGTACAGAGAGGCCAGGGTGGAAGATACCAGTTGTAGCTGGTAGGCAGGCCACCTGGTCCGGGGGCATGGGTGTTTCCGATTGGGACCGAGAGGGGAGTCCACCCCTTAGAGCGATATAAATTTGATCCCATGCTACGCGAGGTTGTAGCCTCCCCACTTAGAGTTTGCTTGACAGGTGTTGTGGGTGATTCCAGACACGTGTGAGTTAAGCTGGTGTGTGCAAGTTAGGTGTGTTTTCAACAAAAAGACTGTAGATGGAATTAGTCCCGATGGACTAAAGAAATCCGTTACTCGTGGGTAAAGAGTACACCCTCTGCAGAGATTAAACCTATTCGAATAGCCGTGTCCATGGTTAAGGATTACAGTCTGGGATGGGTCAAGTGTCGGTCTTAGTGTCGGTCTTCGGAGGTGAAACTGTTAAACCAGAACATGGATTGTGACTTGTGACTTGTGATAATTATGATTATTATTATTATTAACTAACCCGTGATATTATTGTTATTATCGAGTATCTCTAGGATGGTTCTACCTCCGGGATATTCACTATGATTGTTTATTTTAAATCCCTTTATGTGGTGTCGCTCAGACGCCCGACTGTGGCATTTCTTTTGAAGCCCTTTATGTGGTGTCGCTCAGACGCCCGACTGTGGCATTTCTTTTAAAGCCCTTTATGTGGTGTCGCTCAGACGCCCGACTATGGCATTTCTTTTAAAGCCCTTTATGTGGTGTTGCTCAGACGCCTGACTGTGGCATTTCTTTTAAAGCCCTTTATGTGGTGTCGCTCGGACGCCCAACTGTGGCATTTCTTTTAAAGCCCTTTATGTGGTGTCGCTCAGACACCCGACTATGGCATGCTTGTTATTTATTTCATAGTTTTTAATACTTCTATGACATTGCATAGTCATATATTACATGCTTACACACATCAGAGTTATATTTATCTTTTGTGACTGACGTCATGAGTATAAAATATTTCCAGCACATCGTTGTTATATTATACCCGTGTTCATAATGTTTGCGAGTACATTCAATGTACTCACTGGCTTGTCCCTGGCTATTGTCTTGGCCAGATTTTCTTGCACGGAGAGGAGCGACGCGATGACAGCCTCGGAACCTAAGCAACGGTGATAGCAGCCTCGGGAAGATAGGAGTTAACCTGGTCAGCTGTTCCTATTGGGAAATGGAGTCCCATAGACACTAATGATCCACAAACCGCTTCCGCCATCAACCACTAGAACCATTTGTTGTACTCACAGGCCAGAATGGTCTTGTACTACATACTTTGTATTTTGCTTGGAATTTCTATATCAAGTTGGAACCTCATCAGCTAACAGAAATCCTTGGGCTGATGAGCACGACGGTCTTTTCTAGAAATTTATACCCGAAAAACCGGTCGTGACAGACTTGGTATCAGAGCCAGGCTGACCATTGGCTAATCCTATCTTAGCCAGGTCAATAAACTTAGGCAAACCAGCCCACCAGACCTTAACCAAACCCCAGCCAAACTTCTCGTGCAAGATAGCCACACAGTGACCCCCACACTTTTGGCAATCGGTGCCCAACCTACCAACCTAGCTTGTCTATCAGGCACCAGCAACCAGCACCCAAGGTGTCTCATTCGCAAGCGTGCGAAAGAAGACTCCGTTCCCTTTTTCTATAAAAAGGGCACGCTAGCCCCAACCCAGCACAACACAGCCTCGAACCCAGCCACAATGCCCGGCCCCGTCGTGTACAATGAGACCACAGCAACCAATCTTGGAGGTTTTGTGACCATACTCGCAAACCTCACCCGTCATGCCTATGCATTAGAAGAGCCCCCAGAATATGTTGTGTACCAAGGACCCATGAGCGGTGAGGACCGTCAATTCTGGGCCACTGTGCACATCTACGATAGGGGTCTAGCACCTGAGCGCCCCTACAGGTTCACTGGAAGAACAACTTCCTTTGAGCCACAAGCCATACAACTAGCTGCTCGAGAGGCTATAGTTCATCTCAGGCACTTGTCGCCCAGAGTTAACTGTCGCTCGTTCCACTACTACCCCAGATGCGAAGGGTATGGAAGACCACCCCAAGTTGCCAACGGAGATCACGAGACGGATCTCGCATTGTTGCACCTAGTGCGCTATGTAAGTGCACTAGAGGCACTGTTCGACCAGATCACCATTGATTTGATCGCAGCTCGAGGAGAGCTGGTTCGTCGAACCCCAGCTAGAAGAGAAGACGAGCCCGACGCCGACAACCCAGTCGTGCTGTTCGGACAACCGATCGAGACCCTGAGATCAGCTCCAGCCACCAACCGAGATGCTTTGATGACCCCAGAAGTGCTTCGTCGCCTTTTGGGAGCACACTCCAACGGGGTTGTGGCCAACAATCCCCGCGATGGTCATCATCGCTACCCCGACCCTGTCGTTCCTCCGCCATCTCCGACTAATCCCGGCAGTGAGACACGTGGAGAAGCCTCGACATCCACCAGGCATGCCCGTTTAGACATAAACGAGGTAGACTAAGCCGTACGAGTAGTACCGAGTCTTAGTGTATCCTCACTTTGTAATCGTGCGACCATGTATATTAACGCAGCCTGTCGTTGTGCCTCTGCTTTAATGGTAGCCTTGCGTATTTTCTTTGTCAGCGCATAGTTGCACATTTTCCGGGCACAACTACCAAAACCAACCCAACGACAACCACAATAACACGTCTCTTTATGAGATATGTGTATCTCTGACACTGACCCGACCTTTGGAGGTGATCTGGCAGTTTTATTACCTTTCACCACGGTAAATAAACCATCCCAGATGCTATATAAGAAGGCCACCTTGTGACCTTACCCAGCAACCCTCACCTCGTGCACCACTCTCACAACCATTTCTTGTCATGCCGAGCCCCAGTATTCATCTGAGAACCCCAGATGCAACCCCAGGTAGCTTTGTCAAAATATTGTGGGACTTTACCTGCAGTACCATGGGTTCTACCCAGCCACCCCAGTACGAGCTGTTCAAATCTAGAATCACCCCATCCACCTCGGAATATTGGGCAGCAGTACACATTCCTCTCGTAGACTCCAATCAAGATCCAACGGAAGTTTCCTTCGTGGGGAAATCTATGCCAACCCCACACCTGGCCATAGAAGCTGCTGCGAAAGAAGCGATTGCTCGCCTTCGATCCGCAGTACCCTATGCCCGCGAACGAGGATATTATTACTTTCCGAGTCGTGCAACGCCCGGAGGAGTAACATCTTTTCCCGGTGGACGGATTGAGAGAGACCCAGTTCTAGCCAACCTTATCCAGTACATCATCGCTCAAGAGCATTTGAACCAGCGAGTGATGGAATATCTCCAGAGTCTCGCTGATTTGAATCCTCAGATTGCCATCGGCAGACCACTAAGGCCCGACCCAGAGAGACGCATACATCGACTGGTCAATCCACTCCCTCCGATAGAAGAAGAGTGTATCCCTTTACCAGAGACATTTTATCGGGACCCCGTTCAGTTACCGTTTTCATTTTAGACGTCACTACTGTATTTGTTTTTGCAGCATTTATTATTACGTGTATCGTATGCATGGTACCTCAAATTTGTGCGACGAATCGAGTATTTAGTTTCTACTTATGTGAGTGGTTGTCTTCGTGAATAACTTGTGTAACCGCGAAAATCCTGGAATGAGATTTCTTTTTCCAGAATTGCTACATCTTTTATCCTCTCACGGCATGGATTATTTTTTTTATTCACGCAGCACCACGGCAGCAGACTCACAACCGCTCGTACACATATAGAGTATTTATTTTCCACAACGGCTCTTAGCAAATCTCGAGGACGAGATTTTTTTTCTTAAGGGGGGTAGTAATTGTAACACCCCAAAAATTTAACCAGGTTTTAGATATTAAAATTTTGCCAAGAGTTTAAAATTTTTGCCAGCAAGAAATATCTCTGTTGATTTCAAAACTTTTCTTTTAATATTAAGGAGTTTTTCCCAAGTGGATCCTTCCAAAACATATTGGACTTATATGCCCTCTCATTAAAAACATCTCTCAATCAGGAGATTTATTCATAAAATTATTTCACCCTGAGCTTTATTCATTAAATGACTTGTTTTGAGTTTTGGAGCTCTTTTTGTACTACAACCATTTGATAAATTTAACTAAAAATTCCACCAAAACATGGAGATGTCATGTGATGCCTCTAAATCACTTTTATGCAATAATATAGTTCATTCATTGCATATTTTCAGTGCTACACATGTTTTTCTTCTCTGGTCCAGTAGGCATTTTTGCATTGCAACCCTTTTAAATATTTGTTTCTAGCTTCCACCAAAATTATGGGATGTCAGTAGGAGCATATGATTCCATTATATGCAATAATCCAGGGATGATCTTTGAAATTTTTGAGAGAACCAACCTCATCTTCATTCTGGTCCATCATGATAGTTTGTACAGCAACCTTAGTCTTACTTGCCCTCTGGCCCTTGATTCTTTATCCTACTTGTAGACCACCCTACTAAACCCCTAAGTCCAGGAGCATACACTCATTTGATCATTTCTGGTTCATGAAATGATACCATTCACTCCCTGCCCAGAAGTGTAGTTTTGCAAAACTTGCACTAGAAAGTTTCTCCCTTTTGCAAACTAACTTCACCACCCTCTTATGCACCCAAAGAGACTTCAATCTGGAAGATTTGGCCACTCCAAGAAAAGCCTAAGTGCCTGTGGCATTTTGTCAAACACATGGAGTGCATGATCAGATTTGACATGAATTGTTGTTGGCATTGTGAACTTGGTCTCCTGACCAAACCACCTTGTCCTCTGAGCTTCACTCTATCAACAACCTAGCTCTGTTGCTTGCCACACTCACCTGTGACCTGTAGCATGCCACGGCATTATGTCGAACACCTTCCGTGCGTGCACTGGACGCGCCCAGAGCGCGCGTATTGCACGAGCGGCACCCGAGTCGCCGCGTCACGCCCCGCACTCACCACAGCCCATGACCGACCGCAGCCGGCACGCCGTGTCCCCTTGCGTGCTACGTGCTCCACCTCACCGCAACGCGCCAAGCAGAGCCTCGCCGCGTCCTCGGCAAGCCAAGGACTAGCCGCCACGGACGCCCGACAGCCCTGCTCATGCCAGCGCCACCAAAGCCACGCCGGCTTGCCACCTGCCCCTGGAACAGTGCGAGCTCATCCGCAGCCTCATTCTCTAGCTCTTGTCGCCTCCACGTCGCCCTGACCGCTACATAGCGGCGGTTCGCCGGCCGCCTTATCCACCGCCGCGGAACCGACCTCGTTGCACTATAAAGAGGGACCCCGAACTCATCGGAGCACGCATGCAACCTCAGTCCACTTCCCTAGTTGCCCCATGGCAGCCAATCGACCTGAGGAGGTCGTCTTTTTCATCTCTGGCAACTCCTGCCGCCACCACTGTCCCGTCCATTCCGGCGCCACCAGGGCTTCCCCCTCTCCGTTCTCTTCACCAAGAACTCCCTCTTCCCCCCGTGAACCATTCCCACTACTCGATTTTGGTCGGGACTCACCGCGGGAGAAAAATCACTTTGCTCCCGAGGCCACCTCCGCCGAGAAGCTCGCCGCCGGCAGCTCCCTCCGTCCCCTCCTGCCTGACGACCACTGGGAGGACCGCCCTTGAGTGGCGGATCCATTCCCCGCCCTCGGGACCCCGCAAGGAGACGCCAATTGCCGGCGTTGATCGCCGGAGTTCCGCCCCATCTCGGGCAGAGGAAGGAGGGGGAAAGAAGACCGGTCAAACCTGACCAGTGGGCCCCCTAGACCCACTGTCAGTGACCCCCGCACCGGTCCACGTGTTTAAGTGAAGGCGTAATCCAACCCAGTACATTTCTCCCGCTTCGAAAGCGTATTCCCCTTTGAAACGTTTTTTCTTTTTCTGTTTTATTTAAAATCAGATTTGACCAGAACTTTGACTGACTATATCTTTTTAAATATAACTCCAAATGAATTAATTCTTTTTCCTACGTCTCTCAAATATTGTCTAGTTTATTTTATGATTTATTTGAAAAAAATTCAGAACAACTTTTTGTGCTATTTTTATTTTGTGTGTTAATTCATTTATATTGCTAAAATAGGATTTTTGAAGAGAGGAGAAATATTTCAAGAGTTTGAAATGCACCCTGCCTTCCCGTGACCTGAAGGCAAGCATTCTAAACCCTGGCATAATATTTTTGTGTGTTCGATGACACGTTTATAACATCACCTCACTTTGGAGAAACTTGTTATTTCATGTGATATGATCATATGCATGGGTGCATGTTATTGATTTCCATGCTGTTGGAAATGAACACACTTGTGATGATAATCATCCTCATGTGCCTTGCATGCATACCGGCAGGAACCCGGGAAAACCTCTGCCTTGGGTAGGCATGAGTTTGTCGCCGGTGTCCGTCGGGACGGTTATGTCTGGTATGGCATGGTAAGGTGATATGAGCGGTGACTCTGTTGGTTGAAATATATTCGTTATGCTAATAATGCAGGGAATACTTAAACCTCCTGAGTCGACCGTAGATCGAGTCTTGTTCCAGTAACCCCCATACTTGTTTCGTACTACCACTCGTCTCTACAGCAAGTAGAGTACGGTTCAGTAAGTTGTCAACCTCTTTCTAGCACACACCGTACAGAGAGGCCAGGGTGGAAGATACTAGTTGTAGCTGGTAGGCAGGCCACCTGGTCCGGGGGCATGGGTGTTTCCGGTTGGGACCGAGAGGGGAGGCCACCCCTTAGAGCGTGCAATATAAATTTGATCCCATGCTACGCGAGGTTGTAGCCTCCCCACTTAGAGTTTGCTTGACAGGTGTCGTGGGTGATTCCAAACACGTGTGAGTTAAGCTGGTGTGTGCAAGTTAGGTGTGTTTTCAACAAAAAGACCGTAGACGAAATTAGTCCCGATGGACTAAAGAAATCCGTTACTCGTGGGTAAAGAGTACACCCTCTGCATAGATTAAACCTATTCGAATAGCCGTGTCCATGGTTAAGGATTACAGTCTGGGATGGGTCAAGTGTCGGTCTTAGTGTCGGTCTTCGGAGGTGAAACTGTTAAACCAGAACATGGATTGTGACTTCTGACTTGTGATAATTATGATTATTATTATTATTAACTAACCCGTGATATTATTGTTATTATCGAGTATCTCTAGGATGGTTCTACCTCCGGGATATTCACTATGATTGTTTATTTTAAAGCCCTTTATGTGGTGTCGCTCAGACGCCCGACTGTGGCATTTCTTTTAAAGCCCTTTATGTGGTGTCGCTCAGACGCCCGACTGTGGCATTTCTTTTAAAGCCCTTTATGTGGTGTCGCTCAGACGCCCGACTGTGGCATTTCTTTTAAAGCCCTTTATGTGGTGTCACTCAGACGCCCGACTGTGGCATTTCTTTTAAAGTCCATTATGTGGTGTTGCTCAGACGCCCGACTGTGGCATTTCTTTTAAAGCCCTTTATGTGGTGTCGCTCAGACGCCCGACTATGGCATTTCTTTTAAAGCCCTTTATGTGGTGTAGCTCAGACGCCCGACTGTGGCATGCTTGTTATTTATTTCATAATTTTTAATACTTCTATGACATTGCATATTCATATATTACATGCTTACACACATCAGAGTTATATTTATCTTTTGTGACTGGCGTCATGAGTATAAAATATTTTCAGCACATCGTTGTTATATTATACCCATGTTCATAATGTTTGCGAGTACATTCAAAGTACTCACTGGCTTGTCCCTGGCTATTGTCTTGGCCAGATTTTCTTGCACGGAGAGGAGCGACATGATGACAGCCTCGGAACCTAAGCAACGGTGATAGCAGTCTCGGGAAGATAGGAGTTAACCTGGTCAGCTGTTCCTGTTGGGAAATGGAGTCCCATAGACACTGATGATCCACAAACCGCTTCCGCCATCAACCACTAGAACCATTTGTTGTACTCACAGGCCAGAATGGTCTTGTACTACATATTTTGTATTTTGCTTGGAATTTCTGTATCAAGTTGGAACCTCGTCAGCTAACAGAAATCCTGGGGCTGATGAGCACGACGGTCTTTTCTGGAAATTTATACCCGGAAAACCGGTCGTGACACTTGAGGGCGGCACCGATCTGCCGGACGAACGACTTGACGCGGCGGCTCGAGGGTGGCACCTGCGAGCCGCACAGGAGAGCTGCAACGACCGGGGGTGCCGACACAGCATAATGAGTGAGGAAGAGGCTGCACAACTCCGCCTAGGAGGCCACCGAAGCCGCTGGCAGGTGGAGCAACCACATGCGCGGGACGCCAGTGAGGGCCATGGGCAGCCAGTTAGCCATGACCATGTCGTCGCCCCGGGCCTTGAGGACGGCCTCTTCATACGCCAGTAGGAAAGCCAGCGGGTCGGCCGCGCTGTCGTAGTGCGGCGGCATGTCTGGCTTGAACTTGTTCGGCCAACACACCTGTCGCAAGGCGGGGGCCAGGGCTCGGAGCCCCATGGTCCCCGTGCCAGCGTCAACAACTGGAGCAGGCGGTGCGTTGCCCGCCATGAGGGCAAAGCACGGTGCTGATGGAGAGCGGTTCGACGGAAGGGAGATCTTCGGTGCACCCCTACCTGGCGCGCCAAATGTCGGATGTGGGGTTCCGGCAGACCCTTGAGGTTCAAACTCTGGGGTGCGCGTGAAAATCTTCCCCCTACCAATCCACGTCCAAACGCCTCGCGGGAATCTAAGCTAAACGATGAATAACACGAGGGACACAAGATTTATACTGGTTCGGGCCACCGTTGTGGAGTAATACCCTACTCAAGTGTGTGGTGTGGTGGATTGCCTCAGGGGCTGATGATGAGCAGTACAAGGGGAAGAACAGCCTCGCGAGAGGTGTTCTTGAGCTGGTGTGGTGTTCTCGTAGGAAAGGATTCGATCCCCCTTGGCTTGGTGAGAACTCGATGCCTTCCTACTATGGTGGCTATCTCTATACATAGAGGCCCTGGTCCTCTTCCCAAATATTGAGCGCGAAGGGCGCCAACAACAGCCATTTCAAAGGGGAACATCTAGTACAAGTTATCCTGACTAAAGTTGGTCTACGGCTGCCAAAGGCACTAGCGATGACGCCGTCTTGGGCTCCAAGGTGACCTCCATCCTGCCGCTCTACTGTTCTTGGTCTCGTTGCACCGAAATGGTAACCTTTGCCTGATGCCTCGGTACTCCGCGCCTGTGCTTGCCCCCTTTGCACCAAAGAGGAAACAAGGACACTACGCAGGCTGGCGCCCGCCTAGCGCTCGCCTGGTCTCGATCGTCATGGCTTCCGTCATGAGCACCTCGCGAGGTATCCTTTCCTTGATCTCTTTGCCTCCTCGTGAGCCTGCCTGGCGAGGCCGCTCCTGAGGAAGCCTTGCGTCGTCCGCCCCGCGAGGCTTGGCCCCTCGCGAGGGTCTTGAGTTTGTGCTGATGAAGATGGGCCGTACTGGGCCTGCACTTGAGCCACACGCAGGCCGCAAGCAGGCAAGTCTGGGGACCCCCGTTCCCAGAACGCCGACACAATCTATAATTATATTTTTGCTTTAGATGAATAAAAGTTTAGTTCGATCCTTTCTTTTAGAGAGTTTGGTTAGTGATCTATCCTTGTAATTGTGTGCGAGATATATAATAAAGTTTAGTTTGAGTTTTGCTTCTTTTAATTTCTTGTTTCAATAAAAAGAAAGGAAATAAATGAAAAAGATCATATGCTAAATCTTATGGAAAATAATGACATTACATAAGGAAAAGTATAAGTAGAAATTTTTATTGTAGATTGACAAACATAGCATTGGTCAATGATGCAACTCATGAAATAATTAATAAGGGAAGGGAAGATTCACATGCAAATACACTATCTTGGAAATCTTTTGTGATTGAGCCCCCATCAAAATATTATATGCCAAAATTGTTGACGCTGGACAAGGAAGACAACGTAATGATTCACATTTGTTCATATTCACATAGAAGTTATATTGTCATAGATCCTTCAACATGTAGTGCTTGCCCCTATCTTTGCTAGCCAAAAATTCCGCACCAATTAGAGATACTACTTGTGCATCCAAAACCCCTTAAACCCAAATCTTGTTTTGAGAGTCCACCATACCTACCTATGGATTGAGTAAGATCCTTCAAGTAAGTTATCATCGGTGTAGTAAGGCAATAAAAATTGCTTCTAAAAGTGTTAGATCATTTAGTGTAAGGAAAATTGAGCGTTGTATGAACTTGTGATGGCGAAGAATAAAAGCGACAGACTGCAGAATAAAGGTTGCCATCATAAGGGGCAATATAACGTGACATTCTCTTGCACTAAGGGATTGAGCATACAAACAAAAAGCGCATGGCAACTCTGCTTCCCTCTGCGAATGGCCTATCTTTTACCTTTATGTATTTACTTTCATGCAAGAGTCAAAGTTCTTCTCTCTATTTCCTTTTATTTTCTCTTTTGGCAAGCATCATGTGGTGAGGAAAGATCTAGGCACATATATCCAATTTAATACGCTGGGAGGCGAAACTATAAGCCCCTATCTTTCTACGTGTCCGGTTGAAATGTTTTGCTCATGTGTACGCGGTGAGTGTTAGCAATCATAGAAGACTATATGATGGTTGAGTATGTGGGCTTGCCAAAAAGGCTCCGATACGTGACCCTTCCAGAAAAGATGATGAATTGTAGTTGCAAAGTTGACTGAGAACATAGTTTGTTGGTTTCCAATATAGTTTATACTTTGTACTTCGACGTTATGATGAATTGTTACCTGTTCATGAGAAGTCTATGATAAAAGTTCTATGTTAAATTTTTTTTGATATCATAATAAGTTACATTATGCTTCTATGTCCTTATTTTGTTTTTATCGACACCTCTCTCTCTCTCTTCTCTAAGCATGTGGACTTGTTTTTCGATTTCGGTTTTCGCTTGAGGACAAGCGAGGTCTAAACTTGGGGGAGTTGATATGTCCATTTTGCATCATGTTTATCTACTGTTATTTATGTTGTTTTATTGCATAATAATGCCTTTTGGAGTAATTCTAATGCCTTTTCTCTCATAATATGCAAGGTACAAACAAAATGGGAGAATTCCGGCAGCTGGAAATCAGGACCTGAAAAAGCTACGTCAGGCTACCTATTCTACACAACTCCAAATGAGCTGAAACTTCACGAGGATATTTTATGGAATAAATGAGAATTATTGAAGCCAATAAGTACCAGAGGGGGCCCACCAGGTGGGGCACCACCCACTTGAGCGCGCCAGGGAGCCCAGGCGCGCCCTGGTGGGTTGTGCTCCCCTCGGCCCACCTCCGGTGCCCCTCTTCTGGTACATAAGCCATTTTGACCTACAAAACAATAAGGAGAGGACTTTCGGGATGAATCGCCGCCGTCTCGAGGCGGAACTTGGCAGGAGCACTTTTGCCCTTTTGTGGAGCGATTCCGCCGGGGGAACTTCCCTCCCAGAGGGGGAAATCATCGTCGTCATAATCACCAACAAGTCTCCCATCTTGGGGAGGGCAATCTCCATCAACATCTTCAACATCACCATCTCCTATCAAACCCTAGTTCATGTCTTGTGTTCAATCTTTGTACGGGAACTATAGATTGGTGCTTGTGGGTGACTTGTAGTGTTGATTACATCTTGTAGTTGATTACTATATGGTTTATTTGGTGGAAGATTATATGTTCAGATTCATTATGCAATTTAATACCCCACTGATCTTTAGCATGATTATCATTTGTGAGTAGTTACTTTTGTTCTTGAGGTCACGGGAGAACTCATGTTGCAAGTAATCATGTGAACTTGATATGTGTTCGATATATTGATGATATGTATGTTGTGATTCCCTTAGTGGTGCCATGTGAACGTCGACTACATAACACTTCACCATATTTGTGCCTAAGGGAAATCATGTGGAGTAGTTATTAGATGATGGGTTGCGAGAGTGACAGAAGCTTAAACCCTAGTTTATCCACTATTTCTTAAGGGACCGATTGGATCCCAAAATTTGATGCTATGGTTAGAATTTATTCTTAATACTTTTCTCGTAGTTGCAGATGCTTGCGAGGGGGTTAATCATAAGTAGGAGGTTTGTTCAAGTAAGAACAACACCTAAGAACCGGTCCACCCACATACCAGATTATCAAAGTAGCGAACATGAATCGAACCAACATGATGAATGTGATTAGATGAAATTCCCGTGTACCCTCAAGAAGACTTTGCTTATCATAAGAGACTATTTTGGCCTGTCCTTTGCCTCAAAAGGATTGGGCTACCTTGCTGAACTTTTGTTACTACTACCATTACTTGCTCGTTACAAATTATCTTGCTATCAAACTACTCTGTTACTTACAATTTTTAGCACTTGCAGACATTACCTTGCTGAAAACCACTTGTCATTTCCTTTTGCTTCTCGTTGGGTTCCACACTCTTACTTATCGAAAAGGCTAAAATTGATCCCATATACTTGTGGGTCATCAGGGTGTTCATGGCTAGCCGCAAGTTGAATCATTATTTTCTAGGGAAATCACTGTCGTCAGTTCGGCTGCTCTGGGAGATATCATTCAAAACAAGGAAGCCATAGGCAGAGTTGCTAAGTGGGAAATTGAGCTTGGGCCTCATCATCTGAAATATGTGCCTAGAACCGCCAGAAAGTCTCAAGCATTAGTGGATTTCATTAATGACTGGACAGAGTTGCAGGCGCCAGAGGAAAAGCCAGACAACACATACTAGACAATACACTTTGATGGGTCCAGGAAGTTGGAAGGCTCGGGGGCTGGAATTATCTTAGAATCCCTGCGAGGTGATAAATTTTTCTATGTCTTAAGGCTCATGTTTCCCTATACTAACAATGCAGCTGAGTATGAACTTGAGTCGGGATAGATGTCTTGGCGAATCAGACCTGGTGGCACAACAAGTTTTAGGAAAGTGAGATTCCAACCACACATGGCGGCTTACCGTCAAGCAGTGACTAACATCGCTGGTCACTTTAAAGGTTATCAAGTGGATCACATAGATCGGTGTCTCAATGAGGCGGCATACACATTGCCTTGGCTTGGGTCTCAGCATAAGCCGTCTCCCCCTAATGTGTTCCTTGATGTGCTACATAATCCTTCTATCAAGTTACCATCAAAGGAAGATCTGCCTATCCCTGAGCAGAAGGGGTAGTTGGTGGTGGCTCTACATGCTATTCCAGATTTGACTATGCCTTATTGATGAGGACATCAATACCATTGTTACACCCACAGCCCCTACTGCTACATATACTGGACCAATTACTAGAGCTCGCGCACGCCAATTAAATTATCAGGTACTTTCGTTTCTTGGTAATGATTCTAATGTTCATGAGAATATGATGCTGCCTAAATTGGATACATTTGTTTTGCTTACAAATGAAGGGCCTAGCTTGGAGAAGGATGGACATTGGAGCAAGAGCAAGCATGGAGATGATGCCATGCGCAAGGGGAACCAGAACGGAGTTACAAGTGATGATTTCAGGACTTTGAAGCCACCATAAGAGTGCATGAAGCCTTGGACGAAATATACAAGATGCCACTTCATAAATTTCGTCCAGAGGCTATTATAGGTGCTGCGTCACCTTTTTATTGGGCCAGGCCCATGTAATTTCGAAATACATAAGTATAGGCTATTTTTAGAGTCCGTATGTGTGGGGAAACAAGAGATAGGGTTGATTTCGGACCCCTCCACCAAGGGCCACGAAATTCCCCTCTCTTCCTCCATATATACAGCCCTTAGGGCACCGTTTAGACTTTGGGTTTTGTTTAGATTAAAAGTTCGCCATAGCTGCAACTTCGCGTACTTCGTTTGTGTTCAACGACCAGACAAAGGCGTCACAGAACCCCACCTTGATCAATAAAGCTTTCATCTTATATTCGCAATATCCAGATTGCAATCTTAGTTTCTTGCTTGTTCTTCGTTTGCTCGCAGGAAACAGACCCTCGTGGTCAGGTTGATCGTGCTCCGGCGTGGTCAATAACCTCTCGGAGTTGGTTTAGCGATTGCTAAGGCGCGACGTCCTCGCACGTTCGTAGTCGGATCGTCAAAGTCGACTTCCACCAAAGCGATTTCCATCATCTCATCGAAAGACGGGACACCTTTGCCTCTATCAAGTGGTATCAGATTTCCAGGTTGCTCGGTGAGATTTTCCAGTTTTTCGTAGTTTAGATCGAGTCTGTTCTTCATACCTATAGTCCACGAAAAAGCCACAAAAAAAATTAGGGTTAGTTCATCATATCCGAACCAATCTGAGCCTTTGCATAATCTTTTTAGGGTTTTGCTTTGTTGAATTTGCAGTTGCATCGTCGGTCTAGTTGCTGGTCTTAGAGTCTAGTCTTTTAGAGTTTCGAGTTCTGGTCATAAGTTGTCACGCCGCCGCTGCACCATCATCATCGCCCCTGCCATCTACCACCACCACTCCGTATCCGTATCCATATACCACCACCAATCCGTGTCCATATACCACCACCGATCCATATCCATATACTACCACCGCTACCACCACCGCTGCCATATACCACCACCATATATCCACCACCAATCCGAGTTCCTTGCTTATTAGGTTTGTTTTCGGGATCCATCTAGTTTCCGATTCGTGTTTCCTTGCCGGAGTAGGTTTCGGGAAAAAAAAAAGAGTCTGGAAACCACGCTCCGTTTAGGCCCAAAATTTTTCGAAAACGCATTTTTCGAAAAATTTTCTGGCTATCCTATTTTTAGGTGTTTCTGAGTGTTTTGAGACAGGTGCCATTATAGGAAGTTTTTTTTGACCCGTTTCCAGTTTTTGGGTTCGGGCAGTCGAAAAAACGAAAAAAAAAATTGGTCGAAAAAAATTTTGTGCCCATCCTGTCAGTTTGACCTAGGAAGAGTTTTGAGACACTCGCCATTATAGTGATTTTTCGCAAAAAAAAAAAAAAAAAAAAAAGGCAGCGCAAAAAAAAAAAAGAGCGCAAAAAAAAAAAAAGAGCGAAAAAAAAAATCCAGAGTGTGCTTTTCCCTTGTTTACGTGCAGCGCCGTGATTTTGTTAGTGTTCTAGGCTCGCGTCTCTAGCACGGTCTAGCCTAGGACCAGCACAGTACCGTTGTTGAGCGTTTATTCAACTTTGCATCTCTGAATTGATTATTGCTGATCCTTTTTGCTACCATATTATAAGCCTTCCCAGCTCCACATACATCTACGTCGTGCGTTTGACTCTCCCTGGTACTCGCTCTATCCAAGCTTTGAGAGTTTTTGACTACAACGGTTGCCGATCACCGCCTGCTGCTGGGTAAGAACTGGTAAGAATTTGAGTTTTGCTTGACGGATTTGTGACACCCACCACCACCACTTGTTCGTAGTCTGTAGGATCATATTCTTGTGTGTTTCTATTGCTGCTAACCATGCCAGGATCACAAGACGTGACTGACTGGGAGAATTTATCGAACAAGGAGCTTCATGATAAGTTTCAGCAAATGATGAGTGGACAGGTGCAAGATGTGCTAAACAGATTTGAAGAGGCCATGGAGAAGATAGATGGCATGGAGAAGACGTTCGAAACAAAGCTTGATAACAAATTTAATGAATTGCTCGCGCGTCTTCCACCACCACCACCCGCTGCACCTAACGCACCTCTCCAACAACAACAACAACAACAACAACGCATCCTTTCGAATCAGTATGGACGAGCGAGGCGTGTTCCTATTGAGGATGGCCAAACTTCTGGTGCTGCTGTTCATGTTGTTGATGCTTCTTTAGCCCCTGCTACTGCTGCTGCTGGTACCCAGGAGGATGATGAGGATGTGGGCGATTATGAGGATGAGGTTGATCAAAATCAGCACTACGTGCAGCCACCAGCACCACCACCACCAGGTCGACCTCAGGTATATATTCGTAATGGTAGGCCTGCACCACCACCTCAGGTACGAGATGATGTCCATATTCCTAAACTGAAATTGAATATTCCACCATTTGAGGGTAGATATGTTCCTGATATATATCTTACTTGGGAGTTAGAAACTGAACAACGTTTTACATGTTTACAATATCCCGAGGAGAGACGGGTTGCTGCTGCTGTTTGTGCTTTCACTAGTTTTGCATGTGTATGGTGGTCTGAACATTGTAGATTATATCCTATTCCCGCTACTTGGGCTGCTTTGAAAACTGCTATGCGTACTCGTTGGGTTCCACCATATTATCAACGTGAATTGCTTCACAAATTACAGCGTTTAAGACAAGGAAAAAATTCTGTAGAAGAATATTATCAGGAATTACAAACTGGCATGATTAGATGTGGTATTGTTGAGGAGAATGAAGCTATGCTTGCACGTTTTCTGGGTGGATTAAATAGAGAGATTCAGACCATTCTAGACTATAAGGAGTATACTAATATCACTCGTTTATTCCATCTTGCTTGTAAAGCTGAACGTGAAGTGCAGGATCGACAGGCATTGGCGCGGACTAACTTTTCTGCAGGTCGACCTTCATCATGGACACCACGTGCATCATCTACTTCCACACGTTCTGCTACACCGGTGCCTCCGTCGGCTGCCACCTCCAACCGTGATATAATAAAGCAGGCACAATCACCATTATCTGCCAAGAGCACACCTTCTGGGCCTGCAAAGAGCTCTTCTTCATCCATGGCATCAACAGGGCAAACACATGATATTATTTGTCGACGTTGCAAGGGTGGAGGTCATTATGCGAGAGAATGCCCATCTAAGCGTGTGATGATTGTTACTGAGGATGGTGGGTATGAGTCCGCTAGTGACTATGATGAGGAGACTTTGGCTCTTATTACACGTGACGAACACGGTGGAGACGATTCTGATCATGAGACGCAATACATGGCTCCTGAAGATGCTGACAGGTATGAATGTTTAGTTGCTCAACGTGTTTTGAGTGTGCAGGTTACACAAGCTGAGCAAAATCAGAGGCATAATTTGTTCCATACAAAGGGAGTTGTGAAGGAACGTTCTGTTCGCGTGATCATAGATGGAGGGAGTTGCAACAACTTGGCTAGCATGGAGATGGTGGAGAAGCTTTCTCTCACCACAAGACCACATCCACATCCTTACTACATCCAATGGTTCAACAATAGCGGCAAGGTTAAGGTAACACGTACTGTTCGTGTGCATTTTAGTATCTCTACATATGCTGATTATGTTGATTGTGATGTGGTACCTATGCAAGCATGTTCCTTATTACTTGGTAGACCATGGCAATTTGATAAAAATGCTGTACACCATGGTAGAAACAATCATTATACTCTTGTTCATAAGGATAAAAATATTACTTTGCTTCCTATGACTCCTGATTCTATTTTGAAAGATGATATTAATAGAGCTAATAAAGCAAAACAGGAGAAGAATAAGAGTGAAAATCAGATTGTGGCAAAAGAATTTGAGCAACAAATGAAGCCTAATAATAAACCATCTAGTGTTGCTTCTGAAATTAAATTGAAAAGTGCATGTTTATTTGCCACCAAATCTGATATTGATGAGCTAGATTTCAGCAAATCTGTTTGCTATGCTTTTGTGTGCAAAGAGGCATTATTTTCATTCGAGGACGTGCCTTCCTCTTTGCCCCCTGCTGTCACTAACATTATGCAGGAGTTCGCTGACGTCTTTCCACAAGACGTGCCACCGGGATTACCACCCATTCGAGGGATTGAGCATCAAATTGACTTAATTCCCGGTGCATCGCTACCCAACCGTGCACCATACCGTACCAATCCAGAGGAGACGAAGGAGATTATGCGTCAAGTACAGGAGCTACTCGACAAAGGTTATATACGCGAATCTCTTAGTCCTTGTGCTGTTCCTATTATACTCGTGCCTAAAAAGGATGGTACGTCACGTATGTGTGTTGATTGTAGAGGCATTAATAATATTACTATTCGTTATCGTCATCCTATTCCTAGGCTAGATGATATGCTTGATGAATTGAGTGGCTCTACAATATTCTCCAAAGTTGATTTGCGTAGTGGATACCATCAAATTCGTATGAAATTGGGTGATGAATGGAAAACAGCATTTAAAACTAAGTTTGGTTTATATGAGTGGTTAGTCATGCCTTTTGGGTTAACTAATGCACCTAGTACTTTCATGAGATTAATGAACGAAGTTTTACGTGCTTTCATTGGACGATTTGTGGTAGTCTATTTTGATGATATACTGATTTATAGCAAATCTTTGGAAGAACATTTGGAACATTTACGTGCTGTTTTTATTGCTCTACGTGATGCACGTTTGTTTGGTAACCTTGGGAAGTGCACCTTTTGCACCGACCGAGTATCTTTTCTTGGCTATGTTGTTACTCCACAGGGAATTGAAGTTGATAAAGCCAAGATTGAAGCTATTGAGAGTTGGCCGCAGCCCAAAACGGTCACACAAGTGAGGAGTTTTCTTGGCCTCGCTGGATTCTATAGGCGTTTTGTGAGAGATTTCAGCACCATTGCTGCGCCTCTCAATGAGCTTACAAAGAAAGATGTGCCTTTTATTTGGGGTACCGCACAGGAAGAAGCCTTCACGGTATTGAAAGATAAGTTGACACATGCTCCTTTACTCCAACTTCCTGATTTTAATAAGACTTTTGAGCTTGAATGTGATGCTAGTGGAATTGGATTAGGAGGTGTGTTATTACAAGATGGCAAACCCGTTGCATACTTTTCTGAAAAATTGAGTGGGCCTAGTCTGAATTATTCTACTTATGATAAAGAATTATATGCTCTTGTTCGGACTTTAGAAACATGGCAACATTATTTATGGCCCAAAGAATTTGTTATACATTCTGATCATGAATCTTTGAAACATATTAAAAGTCAAGCTAAACTGAATCGTAGACATGCTAAATGGGTTGAATTTATTGAGACTTTCCCGTATGTCATTAAACACAAGAAGGGAAAAGAAAATGTTATTGCTGATGCATTGTCTCGTCGCTATACTATGCTTTCACAACTTGACTTCAAAATATTTGGTTTGGAGACCATCAAAGATCAATATGTGCATGATGCTGATTTTAAAGATGTAATGCAGAATTGTAAAGAAGGAAGAATGTGGAACAAGTTTGTCGTTAACGATGGATTTGTGTTTCGTGCTAACAAGCTATGCATTCCAGCTAGCTCCGTTCGTCTTTTGTTGTTGCAGGAGGCGCATGGAGGAGGATTAATGGGACACTTTGGCGTGAAGAAGACAGAGGACGTACTTGCTACACATTTCTTTTGGCCAAAGATGAGACGGGATGTTGAGCGTTTTATTGCTCGCTGCACTACATGTCAAAAAGCTAAGTCACGACTCAATCCTCATGGTTTATATATGCCTTTGCCTGTACCTAGTGTTCCTTGGGAGGATATATCTATGGACTTTGTTTTAGGTTTACCTCGAACAAAGAAGGGGAGGGATAGCATATTTGTTGTCGTGGATAGATTCTCGAAAATGGCACACTTTATACCATGTCATAAAAGCGATGATGCTGTTAATGTTGCTGATTTGTTCTTTCGTGAAATTATTCGCTTGCATGGTGTGCCAAATACTATTGTGTCAGATCGTGATACTAAATTTCTTAGCCACTTTTGGAGATGTTTATGGGCTAAGTTGGGGACTAAACTGCTTTTTAGTACTACTTGTCACCCCCAAACTGATGGACAAACTGAAGTAGTCAATAGAACATTGTCTACTATGCTTAGGGCTGTTTTGAAGAATAATAAGAAAATGTGGGAGGAATGCTTGCCTCATATTGAATTTGCTTATAATCGTTCATTGCATTCTACTACTAAGATGTGCCCTTTTGAAGTTGTGTATGGTTTCCTACCTCGTGCACCTATTGATTTGTTGCCTCTTCCATCTTCGGAGAAGGTTAATTTTGATGCTAAAGAACGTGCTGAATTGATTTTACAAATGCATGAGTTAACTAAGGAAAACATTGAGCGTATGAATGCTAAATATAAACTTGCTGGAGATAAGGGTAGAAAACATGTTGTGTTTGCACCTGGAGATCTTGTTTGGTTACATTTGCGTAAGGATAGATTTCCTGATTTGCGCAAATCAAAGCTAATGCCACGTGCTGCTGGTCCCTTTAAGGTGTTGGAGAAAGTAAATGATAATGCATATAAACTTGAGCTGCCTGCAGATTTTGGGGTTAGTCCCACTTTTAACATTGCAGATTTGAAGCCTTATTTGGGTGAGGAAGATGAGCTTTCGTCGAGGACGACTTCATTTCAAGAAGGGGAGGATGATGAGGACATCAATACCATTGTTACACCCACAGCCCCTACTGCTACATATACTGGACCAATTACTAGAGCTCGCGCACGCCAATTAAATTATCAGGTACTTTCGTTTCTTGGTAATGATTCTAATGTTCATGAGAATATGATGCTGCCTAAATTGGATACATTTGTTTTGCTTACAAATGAAGGGCCTAGCTTGGAGAAGGATGGACATTGGAGCAAGAGCAAGCATGGAGATGATGCCATGCGCAAGGGGAACCAGAACGGAGTTACAAGTGATGATTTCAGGACTTTGAAGCCACCATAAGAGTGCATGAAGCCTTGGACGAAATATACAAGATGCCACTTCATAAATTTCGTCCAGAGGCTATTATAGGTGCTGCGTCACCTTTTTATTGGGCCAGGCCCATGTAATTTCGAAATACATAAGTATAGGCTATTTTTAGAGTCCGTATGTGTGGGGAAACAAGAGATAGGGTTGATTTCGGACCCCTCCACCAAGGGCCACGAAATTCCCCTCTCTTCCTCCATATATACAGCCCTTAGGGCACCGTTTAGACTTTGGGTTTTGTTTAGATTAAAAGTTCGCCATAGCTGCAACTTCGCGTACTTCGTTTGTGTTCAACGACCAGACAAAGGCGTCACAGAACCCCACCTTGATCAATAAAGCTTTCATCTTATATTCGCAATATCCAGATTGCAATCTTAGTTTCTTGCTTGTTCTTCGTTTGCTCGCAGGAAACAGACCCTCGTGGTCAGGTTGATCGTGCTCCGGCGTGGTCAATAACCTCTCGGAGTTGGTTTAGCGATTGCTAAGGCGCGACGTCCTCGCACGTTCGTAGTCGGATCGTCAAAGTCGACTTCCACCAAAGCGATTTCCATCATCTCATCGAAAGACGGGACACCTTTGCCTCTATCACTTATGATGAGGACATCAATACCATTGTTACACCCACAACCCCTGCTACTATACATACTGGACCAATTACTAGAGCTCGTGCACACCAATTAAATTACCAGGTACTTCTGTTTCTTGGTAATGATTCTAATGTTCATGAGAATACGATGCTGCCTAAATTGGATACATTTGTTTTGCTTACAAATGAAGGGCCTAGCTTGGAGAAGTATGAATATTGGAGCAAGAACAAGCATGAAGATGATGGCATGTGCAAGGGAAACAAGAACGGAGTTTCAAGTGATGATTTCAGGACTTTGAAGCCACCGTAATAAGTGCATGTCTTGGACAAAATATACAAGATGCCACTTCACAAATTTCGTCCAGAGGCTATTATAGGTGTTGCTCACCTTATTATTGGGCCAGGCCCATGTAATTTCGGAATACATAAGTATAGGCTATTTTCAGAGTCCGTATGTGTGGGGAAACAAGAGATAGGGTTGGTTTCGGACCCCTCCCCAAAGGGCACGAAATTCCCCCCTCTTCCTCCGTATATATAGCCCTTAGGGTGTTGTTTAGACTTTGGGTTTTGTTTAGACTAAAAGTTTGCCATAGCTGCAACTCCGCGTACTTCGTTTGTGTTCAACGACCAGACAAAGATGTCACAGAACCCCACCTGGATCAATAAAGGTTTCATCTTATATTCGCAGTATCCAGATTGCAATCTTAGTTTCTTGCTTTTTCTTCATTTGTTTGCAGGAAATAAACCTTCGTGGTCAGGTTGATCGTGCTCCGATGTGGTCAATAACCTCTCGGAGTTGGTTTAGCGATTGCTAAGGCGCGATGTCATCGAACGTACATAGTCGGATCATCAAAGTCTACTCCTCCGAAACGATAATCACCATCTCATCAAAAGATGGGACACCTTTGCCTCTATCAAGTGCTATCAGATTTCCAGGTTGCTTGGTGAGATTTTACAATTTTTCATAGTTTAGATCGAGTCTGTTCTTCATACCTACAATCCACGAAAAAGCACATTTTAGGGTTAGTTCATCATATCCAAACCAATCTGAGCCATTGCATAATCTTTTCTGTATTTGCTTTGTTGAATTTGGGGTTGCATCATCATGTCAAGTTGCTAGTCTTAGCGTCTAGTTCTTTAGATTTTCGAGTTCTGTTCGCAAGTTGTCACGCCGCCGCCGCACCCTCATCATCGCCCCTTGCATATACCACCACCGATTATCCGCTATTTCTCTGAGTCCATATACCACCTTCACTTCGAGTCCATATACAACCACCGCTCCGAGTCCATATACCACTACCGCTCCAAGTCCATATACCACCACCAATCCGATTCTATATACCCCCACCGAACTGAGTCCATATACCACCACCAATCCGAAACCACATATACCACCGTCATATACCATCACCAGTCCGAGTTCCACCGGATCCATCTCTGCCACCAGTCCTAGTCCAAGTCCAGTATTTGTTCATTTATTTTCGAGTTCCAGATCACGCGATACTACAAGTCGTGAACAAGTCGGATTCCCCAACTTACGTGCCACCCGCAGAAGAAAAATAGTTCCAGTTAAAAAAAACTAAGTCTAGAAAATTCTGGCTAGGCAGTTTTTAGACCATTTGTAGACATTTTCGAAAAAAAATGTTGCGGAGAAAAAAAAGAGGAAAAAAAGTGAAAAAAAATTCAGAGTGTGCTCCTCCCTTGTTTACATGCAGCGCCGTGTTTTTGTTAGTGTTCTAGGCTTGCGTCTCTAGCACGGTCTAGCCTAGGACCAGCACAGTACCATCTTTGAGCGTTTATTCAACTTTGCATCTCTGAATGGATTATTGCTGAACCTTTTTGCTACCATATTATAACCTTCCCAGCTCCACATACATCTACGTCGTGTGTTTGACTCTCCCGGGTAATCGCTCTATCCAAGCTTTGAGAGTAGTGACTACAATGGTTGCCGATCACCACCTGCTGCTGTGTAAGAACTGGTAAGAATTTGAGATTCTCTTGACGGATTTCTGATGCACCACCACCACCATCACTTCCTTGTAGTCTATAGGATCATATTCTTATGTGTCTCTATTGCTGCTAACCATGGCATGATCACAAGCCGATGAGACTGATTGGGAGAACATGTCGAACAAACAGCTACATGATAAATTTCAGCAAATGATGAGTGGACAGGTGCAAGATGTGCTAAACAGATTTGGAGAGTACATGGAGAAGATAGATGGCATTGAGAAGACATTCGAAACAAAGCTCAATAACAAGTTTAATGAATTGCTCGTGTGTCTTCCACAACCACTACCTGCTACACCTGTCGCACCTCTACAACAACAACAACAACAACGTCGCCTTCCAAATCAAGTGGGACAAGCACTGCACGTTCCCCTTGAGCCTGGTGAAAATTCTGGTGCCGCTGCACCTACTATTGATGCTTCTTTGGCTCCTGCTACTGCTGCTGCCGGTGTCGAGGAGGATGAAGATTATGCGGGTGATTACGAGGACGAGGTTGATCAAAATTAGAACTACGTGCAACCACCAGCACCAGGTCGTCCACAGGCATATAATCGCAATGGTAGGGCTGCACTACCAGCTCAGGTACGAGATCATGACCATCTTCCAAAACTGAAATTGAATATTCCACCATTTGAGGGTAGATATGTTCCTGATATATATCTTACTTGGGAGTTAGAAACTACACAACGTTTTACATGTTTACAATACCCCGAGGAGAGACGTGTTGTTGCGGCTCTTTGTGCTTTCACTAGTTTTGCTTGTGTGTGGTGGTCTAAACATTGTAGATTATATTCGAATAATATTCCAACTACTTGGGCTGCTTTGAAAACTACTATGCGTACTCATTGGGTTCCACCATATTATCAACATGAATTACTTCAAAAATTGCAACGTTTAAGACAAGGAAAAAATTATGTAGAAGAATATTATCAGGAATTACAAACTGGAATAATTAGATGTGGTATTGTTGAGGATAATGAAGTTATGCTTGCATGTTTATGGTGCATTAAATAAAGAGATTCAGACAATTCTAGAGTATAACGAGTATAATAATATCGCTCGTTTATTCCATGTTGCTTGCAAAGCTGAACGTGAAGTGCAGCGCGAACTAACTTTTCTGCAGGTCGACCTTTGTCATGGACACCGTGTGCATCCTCTACTTCAACACGTCCTACTGCAGCACCACTCACTTCAGCCGCCAATTCCAACCGAGATACAAGGAAACATGCACCATCACCATCATCTACCAGGAGTACACCTTCCGGTTTCGCACAGAGCTCTTCTTCATCCATGGCATCAACAGGGCAAACACATGTTATTATTTGTCATCGCTGCAAGGGTGGAGGTCATTATGGGAGAGAATGCCCATCTAAGCGTGTGATGATTGCTACTGAGGATTGTGGGTATGAGTCCGCTAATGACTATGATGAGGAGACTTTGGCTCTTATTACAAGTGAAGAACACAGTGGAGATGATTCTGATCATGAGACGAAATAACATGGCTCCTGAAGACACTGACATGTATGAATTTTTAGTTGCTCAACATGTTTGGAGTGTGCAGGTCACACAAGCTGAGCAAAATCAGAGGCATAATTTGTTCCATACAAAAGGGAGTTGTGAAGGAACAATCTGTTCGCGTTATCATAGATGGAGGGAGCTGCAACAACTTGGCTAGCATGGAGATGGTGGAGAAGCTATCTCTCACCACAAGACCACATCCACATCCTTACTACATCCAATGGTTCAACAACAGCAGCAAGGTTAAGGTAACAAGTACTGTTTGTGTGCATTTTAGTATCTCTACATATGCTGATTATGTTGATTGTGATGTGGTACCTATGCAAGCATGTTGCTTATTACTTGGTAGACCACGGAAATTTGAGAAAAGTTCTGTACACCATGGTAGAATCAATCAGTATACTCTTGTTCATAAGGATAAAATTATTACTTTGCTTCCTATGACTCATGATTCCATTTTGAAAGATGATATTAATAGAGCTAATGAAGCTAAACAGGAGAAAAATACGAGTGAAAATCAGATTGTGGAAAAAGAATTTGAGCAACAAATGAAGCCTAATAATAAACCATCTAGTGTTGCTTAAGAAATTAAATCGAAAAGTGCATGTTTACTTGCCACCAAATCTGGTATTGATGATCTAGATTTCAGCAAATCTGTTTGTTATGCTTTTGTGTGCAAAGAGGCATTATTTTCTTTCGAGGATGTACCTTCCTCTTTGCCTCCTGCTGTCACTAACATTTTGCAGGAGTTCGCTGACGTCTTTCAACAAGACGTGCCATCGGGATCACAACCCATTCGAGGGATTGAGCATCAGATTGACTTAATTCCCGGTGCTTCTGCCAAACCGTGAGTCATACCGTACCAATCCAGACGAGACGAAGGAGATTATGCGTCAAGTACTGGAGCTGCTCGACAAAGGTTATATACACGAATCTCTTAGTCCTTGTGTTGTTCCTATTATACTAGTGCCAAAAATGGATGGTACGCCGCGTATGTGTGTTGATTATAGAGGCATTAATAATATTACTATTTGTTATCGTCATCCTATCCTAGGCTAGATGGCATGCTTGATGAATGAGTGTCTCTACAATATTCTCCAAAGTTCATTTGCGTAGTGGATACCATCAAATTTGTATGAAATTGGGAGATGAATGGAAAACACCATTTAAAACTAAGTTTGGATTATATGAGTGGTTAGTCATGCCTCTTGGGTTAACTAATGCACCTAGTACTTTCATGAGATTAATGAATGAAGTTTTACGTGCTTCCATTGGACGATTTGTGGTACTCTATTTTGATGATATACTGATTTATAACAGATCTTTGGAGGAGTGTTTGGAACATTTACATGATGTTTTTATTGCTCTATGTGATGCACGTTTGTTTGGTAACCTTGGGAAGTGCACCTTTTGCACCGACCGAGTATCTTTTATTGGCTATGTTGTTACTCCACAGGGAATTGAAGTTGATAAAGCCAAGATTGAAGCTATTGAGAGTTGGCCGCAGCCCAAACAGGTCACACAAGTGAGGAGTTTCCTTGGCCTCTTTGGATTCTGTAGGCGTTTTGTCAGAGATTTCAGCACAATTGTTGCACCTCTCAATGAGCTTACAAAGAAGGATGTGCCTTTTGTTTGGGGTACCGCACAGGAAGGAGCCTTCACAGTATTGAAAGATAAGTTGCCACATGCTCCTTTACTCCAACTTCCTGATTTTAGTAAGACTTTTGAGCTTGAATGTGATGCTAGTGGAATTGCATTAGGAGGTGTGTTATTACAAGATGGAAAACCTGTAGCATACTTTTCTGAAAAATTGAGTGGGCCTACTCTGAATTATTCTACTTAAGATAAATAATTATATGCGCTTGTTCGGACTTTAGAAACATGGCAACATTATTTATTGACTAAAGAATTTGTTATACAGTCTGATCATGAATCTTTGAAACATATTAAAAGTCAAGCTAAACTGAATCGTAGACATGCTATGATAGAGGCGGGGTGTCCCGATCTTTCGATGAGATGATAACTATCAATTTGGTGGAGGCGACTTTGATGATCCGACTACAACCATGCACGACGTTGCACCTTATTAAAATGGCTAAACCAACTTGGAGAGGTTACTGACAATGCAGGAAGCACGATCAGCCTGACCACGAAGGTCCATTCCTACATGCAATCAAAGAACAAGGAGGAATATGATAAAACAATCTGAATATTGCGAATATATATGAAGTGTTGATAAAAGTGGGGATGCGGAAGTGGTCTTGGTCTGGTCGTTGGACACAAACGAAGTACGCGAAGTTGCAATGGCTAAAACTAGACAAATCCACAAGAAAAAGCTACTAGATGGATATATTTATATAGGAGCAAGGGGTGGAGGCCAAGGAGGTGGGAGGACGTCCCAAGGCAGCCTAAAATTAACCCTAGGTATGTGGGCCGAAGTGGAGGTGATGCAACACCTTTGGACCTGTAGTTTGACTCGGATTCTGTTGCGGCGTCAGATTGATTCGTCGATAACTCAACACTCCAGACGAATTTTAGGGTGAATCCAATTGGGTTAGAAAGCATGAAATCTACTTTCCAACAAAAAAGAATCACCCAATTTGGAGTACGTATGGAAGAGTTCTTCGCGTTTTGAGTCAGGTATGTCTGTGTAGTCCGAATCTGAATCCTGAACGTGAGAGACTTGCACTCTATCTTCTCTTGGCCCAAAAGTGACGTGAGAGGACTTTTTGAACATCACTTAAACATCTCTTTCCCCCTTATATTCATATGTGGATTTTACAAATGTACCATACACCTGGAATTAGAAATGACACAAAAGTTTGTGAAGTATTTTTGTCCTGGATGACACAAATAAATTATTGCATAGTTTGCATTAGAAATCACCTCACAAATATATATATGTGTGCAATATTTTTGGTCGTATCCAAGGTAGTCATGTCCTCATCATCCTTCCCTTCTTGAAAAGAAAGGCATCGTCGGCGTTGCTTAATCTGAAATGTGGCTAACAAAAGAGACAAGGTGGACATGTTGTATATGTATATGTCATCCATTTTTACTTCCCTTGGTTTTTGCACATATGACACATGTATACATGAGTAACCTTCATAATTCATAAAATATAAAGACCAAAAATTATCACAAGAAGTAGAAGGCATGAAAACATTGCAACTCAGTTTGCACATATAAGTGAAGCTCTTATTCATTTCCAAAGGTTGACAATGTTCATCATTAAACCATCCTAACATTGGTGAATAAACCTTACTTGCATCAAATTTACATGCTACAACATGATTAAATAAGCAAACATGCAATAAGTCATTGGTCACAGAATCAACACCAAGATTAGAAGTCATATCAAAATGATTAAACATTGTTTCTTTTGCATTAATAGTTAATTCAATGGGTGCACTCAAAACTGTTGGTATTTCATTTGTTTGATCACATGACGCATTTATGACAGTAACACAATTCTCTAAAATAGGTGGTGTGCCCAAATCAATAGGTAACTTAACACATGATGTATTCAAGTTAACTAGGCATGCATCATTCTCATGTGAAAGTGGAAAATTTGTACATTTGTCATTACCTCTTATGATCAACTCGGATGATGTAGGCACTGATGCGAAGCATCCTTCCATCATCCCCATGGACTCTACATCGACACATCCAACCCCACGAGGACCCATGACAAGAGCTAGAGCACGTGCTTTGGAAACCGAGGTGAACTCCTTCCTACTAGACTTGCATATGGACACAAATGGAACATGTCTACTACCTCACCAAAATATGCTATGCCTCCTTAGGTATGAAGAGGAACATCACCAAGAAGCTCAGGAGCATCACCAAGGAGAAGGAGAACCACCCCAAGGCCACGTGGACCAAGAACAAGGAGAACAACATCTACATAGGAGGCTCCAGGCGACCCCGTGCGCACGGGCCCCCGAGACCCAGTGCCCACGGGCTACACAGGAAACAGGCGCTGGAGCACCCCGTGCGCATGGGCCTGTTCCGTGCCCACGAGACCCCCGTGCGCACGGGCCCAACTTACCCCGTGCGCACGGGCCTCCCAGGATGGCCGGCTGAGATGGCTTCTTCGGCTCCTCTTCATCTCCTTCGACCCCAAGGCTATATATTCCGTACCTAGGACCATGTCTAGGGTTAGCAAAGTATTAGATGAGATCTTGGTGAGCTTTGCTCCATTACCTTCCCTCTTTGAGGATCAAGACCCCCTAGGGAAGAATCCTTGAGGATTTCAAGACCCCCATTGGGAGAAGACTACCTTCAAGACCCCTCTTCCTTTGGATTTGGGATGAACTTTGCCATTGTATCTTTCCTTTGATTGTGTTTGTGACTTGTGGATATTGTGTTGTTACTCTAGTGGATGTGTAATCAGGAATTGTTGGAGTGATTGTTTCTTTGTGTTCTTGTTGTTCTTGTTGTTTCTCTCCTTTTTCCCCCTCCAAGTGTGAAAAGGTCCCTCCTAGGGTTCTACCCTACATCATCTTGGTATCATGAGCCACGTTGATTCACATCTTGGAGTCCCGACCTTCCACTTTCTAGCTTGATTTTGTTGTTTTTCGTCCTACTCCGAAAATCCCCACCAAAAATAGCCCCAAAAATTTTTCTTGCAATTTGTTTGATCTTGTGAGATTTGGTTGTTTTGATCCACGAATTTGGTGTTTGGCAAGTGGATCTACCCCTCCACCATCATCCCCACCCTTCAACCGTTTGAATTTGGCCAAAAACTTGAGAATCACCACGGGATCCGAGCAGTTCGTCCGCTCATAGGAGACCCCATGCGCATGGGCCATCGGGACCCCGTGCCCACGGGACCCCGTGCACACGGGCCTCACATACCCCATGCGCACGGGCTATCCAGGGAGTTTCGGCCATTTTTCTGTTTTTTTCATTTCGTTCCACCACCACCTCTCGTGTTCTTCCGCACCATTCCACATGTTTGTTTGAGCGTTCGGTTGCGATTTCTCTTGTGTCCTAAGGTGTTTCGGCTACTTAGGCGCGAGCTGGTCATCATCGCCACCAATCATCGACTCGGACAACACATCAACTTCGACAAGATCATCTTCAACCGTAAGCAAGGACGGTAACCTCGGCAACACCTTGTACTCCCTTGCCATTAACTTGATAGCTTCGAGCCCTTTTGCGTAGCTTACCCATCGAGACTAGCTTGTTGAGTATTGCCGGGCCACGCCTTAGTGCACCATTTAGGGTTTCGTCCATCCCGTGCATTTACTACTTGTTTCCTCATTGTGTGGATCGTATATCAAGCATCGTGGCATAGTTGAAAAAAAGAGAAAAGGCTTTTAAGCAAAAGAGAAGAGAAGCAAAGAGCTTATAAACAATAGCATCGAGCCTCTTAGCATACATGCAACATCTTGGTCACCACATACATAAGCATACTTGGGATAGTGAGACGAGTGGATTCTCTATTAGGTTGGTGCACTAGCGTATCTAGCCCATTAGTGCAATCGAGCTAGCGTCTCTCTAGAATTCGTACGACAAGAGCTTTTCCCGTGATTTGACATCTTCGAGCTCACCCCTTGGTTGTGCAGATCCCATTTATCTTCCGTGTGTGTGTTCCTCGTGTTATCTTTGGAGGTTGATCTATTTGTCTTATTTGTCATTTGTGAATCTTCTCAACTTTATCAACATCTCGACTAACATTTTCTTGAATTATTTGTGCCTTTCCTAACCAAGCTCCTCCATCGACCATTTACTTGTAGGTGTGAGAAACAATTCCCGGTACCAATTCCCCTATTGTAACATCACGTGGGATCGTACTTGTTACATCCACAATCTTCGAAAAAGGTAACTTTGGTTTTGTTCTCTCATTTTCCAACTCACCACCACTTTCATATGATGGATAGGCCAAGTTCCTCTACCAACCCACTCTTCATCGAGCAAGACGAAGACATGTCATCATTCGTCACCAAGAGCCACCTCTTTGGTGCACAACGAGCGCTACATCAAGAGCAACAAGCAATGAACGACCGCATCGACAACCTCGCCACCGACTTGCGACTCTCCGAGCAACGTACACGAGACTACTTCGACAACAAGCTCGACGCGCAGAAGCAAGAGAACGATGCAAGAATGGATGAGATCCGAGCTTTGTTGGTCAACCGGCCTCCTTCAACTTCTTCCTACTCAAGAAGGAGCCACTCAAGTCGACACTCCGACAACACCTTCTCCGGCTCAAGTACTCCGTCATCGACCATTCTTCGACGAGCCGCGCGTCAAGACCGTCATGCATCTCGCAACCTGCTACACGTCAAGCATTCACAAGAGCAAGTCGATGAGCAAGTTCCTCGTCCTCAAGCAAACCAAGTCGCTTTTGCTCAAGCTCAAGAACGACAACGACTACGGCGCCAAGAGGAAGAACGAGCACGTCTACACCAAGAGGAACAAGACGCCGAGGCCCAACGTCTTCAACAACAACAGCGAGAAGCACAAGCTCTTGAGGCGGAACGTGCCCTTCAAGAATCAAGTCGAGCCATCGCCAACCGCAATCCCGAACGGCGCAATCAAGAGGAAGCCCTTCGAGATGAAATCCAAGAGAGGAACTACCAACCACGTGTGCAACGTCAAGCTCCTCAAGCTCCTCCACAAGCTCGTCAAGCTCCACCTCAATCTCAAGTTCAACAAGAGCGACACCAAGTGGAACAAGTGCTTCAAGACCCTCCTCCACGCCAAGAGCGACGTCATGAGGAACGAGCATTCGAGGACTTTCCAAGGCAAGAGCGATATCGCAACCGCTATCAAGATGAAGAGCAACACTATGGAAAGCTCAAATTCACAATGCCCAAGTTCAGTGGAAGCAATGATCCAGAAGAATATCTCTCATGGACATTGAGGGTCGACAAAATATTTCGTTTGCACAACTATGAGGAAGAGAAGAAGATCGCAATGGCATCACTTGAGTTCCAAGACTACATGCTCATATGGTGGGAACAAGTCCTTGAGCGCCGAGAAGCAAGAGGTGACCCTCCAATCACCACTTGGGCTCAAATGAAGGATGTCATGCGAGCACGATTTGTGCCCACCAACTATAACAGTGATCTCTTCAAGAAGCTACAACTCCTCAAGCAAGGTAAAAAGAGTGTTGAAGAATACTACAAGGAAATGGAGATAGCCATGATTCGAGCCAATGTCAAGAAAGATGATGAGCAAACAATGGCACGATTCTTGAATGGATTCAATCATCCCATCAAGAAGATTGCCGACTTCCAACCCTACTCCAACCTCATCGAGCTCGTGCATCAAGCGACCAAGGCGGAATGTCAAGTGCACGATGACTTCAAGTACGCCAAGTACTCATCCAAGACATACAGCTTCTCCAACAATCAGGCTTAAACAACTCCTCCAACGTCTACATCAACCAAGCCTTCTCCAAGCAACAACGACAAGTCAAGCTACAAGAAACCTTCGTCAAGTACAAGTCATCCTCCTACTACTACAAGCAACTTCAAGCCGCATGCTTCTTCCTCTACTCTGACCGATGAGACTGTCAAGACAAGCTCCTTCAAGTGTTTCACTTGCGGCGGCCGAGGCCACAAGTCCTATGAATGCACAAACAAGTGCACCATGATCCTCAACTACGATGGCACCTACGACTCAATGAGTGAAGATGAAATGGAAACTCTTGAGCAAGTGGCCATGCATAGGGGAGTGAACGAGGATGAAGATGATATAGTCTTTTGCGATGAGGATTCGAGCCCCGCTCTTGTTGTCTCCAAGGTCTTGACACTTCAACATCAACAAGAAGAACACCAACGATGCCATATCTTCCACACCAAGGCCAGCGTCAATGGAAGGTGATAGAGGCAAAGGTGTCCCGTCTTTCGATGAGATGATGGATTTCGCTTTGGTGGAAGTCGACTTTGACGATCCGACTACGAACGTGCGAGGACGTCGCGCCTTAGCAATCGCTAAACCAACTCCGAGAGGTTATTGACCACGCCGGAGCACGATCAACCTGACCACGAGGGTCTGTTTCCTGCGAGCAAACGAAGAACAAGCAAGAAACTGAGATTGCAATCTGGATATTGCGAATATAAGATGAAAGCTTTATTGATCAAGGTGGGGTTCTGTGACGCCTTTGTCTGGTCGTTGAACACAAACGAAGTACGCGAAGTTGCAGCTATGGCGAACTTTTAATCTAAACAAAACCCAAAGTCTAAACGGCGCCCTAAGGGCTGTATATATGGAGGAAGAGGGGGGGGGGAATTTCATGGCCCTTGGTGGAGGGGTCCGAAATGAACCCTATCTCTTGTTTCCCCACACATACGGACTCTAAAAATAGCCTATACTTATGTATTTCGAAATTACATGGGCCTGGCCCAATAATAAGGTGACGCAGCACCTATAATAGCCTCTGGACGAAATTTATGAAGTGGCATCTTGTATATTTCGTCCAAGGCTTCATGCACTCTTATGGTGGCTTCAAAGTCCTGAAATCATCACTTGTAACTCCGTTCTGGTTCCCCTTGCGCATGGCATCATCTCCATGCTTGCTCTTGCTCCAATGTCCATCCTTCTCCAAGCTAGGCCCTTCATTTGTAAGCAAAACAAATGTATCCAATTTAGGCAACATCATATTCTCATGAACATTAGAATCATTACCAAGAAACGAAAGTACCTGATAATTTAATTGGCGTGCACGAGCTCTAGTAATTGGTCCAGTATATGTAGCAGTAGGGGCTGTGGGTGTAACAATGGTATTGATGTCCTCATCATCCTCCCCTTCTTGAAATGAAGTCGTCCTCGACGAAAGCTCATCTTCCTCACCCAAATAAGGCTTCAAATCTGCAATGTTAAAAGTGGGACTAACCCCAAAATCTGCAGGCAGCTCAAGTTTATATGCATTATCATTTACTTTCTCCAACACCTTAAAGGGACCAGCAGCACGTGGCATTAGCTTTGATTTGCGCAAATCAGGAAATCCATCCTTACGCAAATGTAACCAAACAAGATCTCCAGGTGCAAACACAACATGTTTTCTACCCTTATCTCCAGCAAGTTTATATTTAGCATTCATACGCTCAATGTTTTCCTTAGTTAACTCATGCATTTTTAAAATCAATTCAGCACGTTCTTTAGCATCAAAATTAACCTTCTCCGAAGATGGAAGAGGCAACAAATCAATAGGTGCACGAGGTAGGAAACCATACACAACTTCAAAAGGGCACATCTTAGTAGTAGAATGCAATGAACGATTATAAGCAAATTCAATATGAGGCAAGCATTCCTCCCACATTTTCTTATTAGTCTTCAAAACAGCCCTAAGCATAGTAGACAATGTTCTATTGACTACTTCAGTTTGTCCATCAGTTTGGGGGTGACAAGTAGTACTAAAAAGCAGTTTAGTCCCCAACTTAGCCCATAAACATCTCCAAAAGTGGCTAAGAAATTTAGTATCACGATCTGAAACTATAGTATTTGGCACACCATGCAAGCGAATAATTTCACGAAAGAACAAATCAGCAACATTAACAGCATCATTGCTTTTATGACATGGTATAAAGTGTGCCATTTTCGAGAATCTATCCACGACAACAAATATGCTATCCCTCCCCTTCTTTGTTCGAGGTAAACCTAAAACAAAGTCCATAGATATATCCTCCCAAGGAACACTAGGTACAGGCAAAGGCATATATAAACCATGAGGATTGATTCGTGACTTAGCTTTTTGACATGTAGTGCAGCGAGCAATAAAACGCTCAGCATCCCGTCTCATCTTTGGCCAAAAGAAATGTGTAGCAAGTACGTCCTCCGTCTTCTTCACGCCAAAGTGTCCCATTAATCCTCCTCCATGCGCCTCCTGCAACAACAAAAGACGAACGGAGCTAGCTGGAATGCATAGCTTGTTAGCACGAAACACAAATCCATCGTTAACGACAAACTTGTTCCACATTCTTCCTTCTTTACAATTCTGCATTACATCTTTAAAATCAGCATCATGCACATATTGATCTTTGATGGTCTCCAAACCAAATATTTTGAAGTCAAGTTGTGAAAGCATAGTATAGCGACGAGACAATGCATCAGCAATAACATTTTCTTTTCCCTTCTTGTGTTTAATGACATAAGGGAAAGTCTCAATAAATTCAACCCATTTAGCATGTCTACGATTCAGTTTAGCTTGACTTTTAATATGTTTCAAAGATTCATGATCAGAATGTATAACAAATTCTTTGGGCCATAAATAATGTTGCCATGTTTCTAAAGTCCGAACAAGAGCATATAATTCTTTATCATAAGTAGAATAATTCAGACTAGGCCCACTCAATTTTTCAGAAAAGTATGCAACAGGTTTGCCATCTTGTAATAACACACCTCCTAATCCAATTCCACTAGCATCACATTCAAGCTCAAAAGTCTTATTAAAATCAGGAAGTTGGAGTAAAGGAGCATGTGTCAACTTATCTTTCAATACCGTGAAGGCTTCTTCCTGTGCGGTACCCCAAATAAAAGGCACATCTTTCTTTGTAAGCTCATTGAGAGGTGCAGCAATGGTGCTGAAATCTCTCACAAAACGCCTATAGAATCCAGCGAGGCCAAGAAAATTCCTCACTTGTGTGACCGTTTTGGGCTGCGGCCAACTCTCAATAGCTTCAATCTTGGCTTTATCAACTTCAATTCCCTGTGGAGTAACAACATAGCCAAGAAAAGATACTCGGTCGGTGCAAAAGGTGCACTTCCCAAGGTTACCAAACAAACGTGCATCACGTAGAGCAATAAAAACAGCACGTAAATGTTCCAAATGTTCTTCCAAAGATTTGCTATAAATCAGAATATCATCAAAATAGACTACCACAAATCGTCCAATGAAAACACGTAAAACTTCGTTCATTAATCTCATGAAAGTACTAGGTGCATTAGTTAACCCAAGAGGCATGACTAACCACTCATATAAACCAAACTTAGTTTTAAATGCTTTTTCCATTCATCACCCATTTTCATACGAATTTGATGGTATCCACTACGCAAATCAACTTTGGAGAATATTGTAGAGCCACTCAATTCATCAAGCATATCATCTAGCCTAGGAATAGGATGACGATAACGAATAGTAATATTATTAATGCCTCTACAATCAACACACATACGTGACGTACCATCCTTTTTAGGCACTAGTATAATAGGAACAGCACAAGGACTAAGAGATTCACGTATATAACCTTTGTCGAGTAGCTCCTGTACTTGACGCATAATCTCCTTCGTCTCCTCTGGATTGGTACGGTATGGTGCACGGTTGGGTAGCGATGCACCGGGAATTAAGTCAATTTGATGCTCAATCCCTCGGATGGGTGGTAATCCCGGTGGCACGTCTTGTGGAAAGACGTCAGCGAACTCCTGCATAATGTTAGTGACAGCAGGGGGCAAAGAGGAAGGCACGTCCTCGAATGAAAATAATGCCTCTTTGCACACAAAAGCATAGCAAACAGATTTGCTGAAATCTAGCTCATCAATATCAGATTTGGTGGCAAATAAACATGCACTTTTCAATTTAATTTCAGAAACAACACTAGATGGTTTATTGTTAGGCTTCATTTGTTGCTCAAATTCTTTTGCCACAATCTGATTTTCACTCTTATTCTTCTCCTGTTTTGCTTTATTAGCTCTATTAATATCATCTTTCAAAATAGAATCAGGAGTCATAGGAAGCAAAGTAATATTTTTATCCTTATGAACAAGAGTATAATGATTGTTTCTACCATGGTGTACAGCATTTTTATCAAATTGCCATGGTCTACCAAGTAATAAGGAACATGCTTGCATAGGTACCACATCACAATCAACATAATCAGCATATGTAGAGATACTAAAATGCACACGAACAGTACGTGTTACCTTAACCTTGCCGCTATTGTTGAACCATTGGATGTAGTAAGGATGTGGATGTGGTCTTGTGGTGAGAGAAAGCTTCTCCACCATCTCCATGCTAGCCAAGTTGTTGCAGCTCCCTCCGTCTATGATGACGCGCACAGAACGTTCCTTCACAACTCCCTTGGTATGGAACAAATTGTGCCTCTGATTTTGCTCAGCTTGTGTGACCTGCACACTCAAAACACGTTGAGCAACTAAACATTCATACCTGTCAGCATCTTCAGGCGCCATGTATTGCGTCTCATGATCAGAATCATCTCCACCATGTTCTTCATGTGTAATAAGAGCCAAAGTCTCCTCATCATAGTCACTAGCGGACTCATATCCACCATCCTCAGTAGCAATCATCACACGCTGAGATTTGCATTCTCTCGCAAAATGTCCTCTTCCCTTACAACGACGACAAATAATATCACTTGTGTGTCCTGTTGACGCCATGGAAGAATAAGAGCTCTGTGCAGGCCCGGCAGGTGTGCTCTTGGCAGATAGTGGTGGTTGTGCCTGCTTTCTTGTATCACGGTTGGAGGTGGCACCTGAAGGAGGTGATGGTGCAGTGGAAGTAGATGATGCACGTGGTGTCCATGATGAAGGTCGACCTGCAGAAAAGTTAGTGCGCGCCAATGCTTGTCGATCCTGCACTTCACGTTCAGCTTTACAAGCAAGATGGAATAAACGAGTGATATTATTATAATCCTTATAGTCTAGAATGGTCTGAATATCTCTATTTAATCCACCCAGAAAACGTGCAAGCATAGCTTCATTCTCCTCAACAATACCACATCTAATCAAGCCAGTTTGTAATTCCTGATAATATTCTTCTACAGAATTTTTTCCTTGTCTTAAGCGCTGCAATTTTTGAAGTAATTCACGTTGATAATATGGTGGAACCCAACGAGTACGCATAGCAGTTTTCAAAGCAGCCCAAGTAGCTGGAATAGGATATAATCTACAATGTTCAGACCACCAAACACATGCAAAGCTAGTGAAAGCACAAACAGCAGCAGGAACACGTCTCTCCTCAGGATATTGTAAACATGTAAATCGTTGTTCAGTTTCTAACTCCCAAGTAAGATATATATCAGGAACATATCTACCCTCAAATGGTGGAATATTCAATTTCAGTTTAGGGAGATGGTCATGATCTCGTACCTGAGGGGGAGCCCTAACATTGCCATTATTTGCATGTGGACGACCTGGTGGTTGTGGTGCTGGTGGTTGCACGTAGTTCTAATGTTGATCAACCTCATCCTCGTAATCTCCCACATAATCATCCTCCTCGGTACCAGCAGCAGTAGTAGCAGGAGCCAAAGAAGCACCAACAGCAGTAGCAGCGGCACCAGAATTTTGTCCTAGCTCAATAGGAACACGCTGAGCTCGTCCATACTGATTCGGAAGGGGCCGTAGTTGTTGTCGTTGCAGAGGTGCGATAGGTGCAGCCGGCGGTGGTTGTGGAAAACGCGCGAGCAATTCATCAAACTTGCTATCAAGCTTTGTTTCAAATGTCTTCTCAATGCCATCTATCTTCTCCATGGCCTCGTCAAATCTGTTTAGGACATCTTGCACCTGTCCACTCATCAGTTGCTGAAATTTATCATGTAGCTGTTTGTTCGTCAGGTTCTCCCAACCAGTCTCATCGGCTTGTGATCCTACCATGGTTAGCAGCAAATAGAAACACAGAAGAATATGATCCTACAGAGTACTAAGAAGTGGTGGTGGTGTATCACAAACCCGTCAAGAAAATCTCAAATTCTTACCAGTTCTTACCCAGCAGCAGGCGGTGATCGGCAACCGTTGTAGTCAAAACTCTCAAAGCTTGGATAGAGCGATTACCAGGGAGAGTCAAACGCACGACGTAGATGTATGTGGAGCTGGGAAGGCTTATAATATGGTAGCAAAAAGGGTCGGCAATAATCAATTCAGAGATGCAAAGTTGAATAAACGCTCAACGACGGTACTGTGCTGGTCCTAGGCTAGACCGTGCTAGAGACGCGAGCCTAGAACACTAACAAAATCACGGCGCTGCACGTAAACAAGGGAAAAGCACACTCTGGATTTTTTTTCGCTCTTTTTTTTTGCGCTCTTTTTTTTTGCGCTGCTCTTTTTTTTTGCGAAAAATCACTATAATGGCGAGTGTCTCAAAACTCTTCCTAGGTCAAACTGACAGGATGGGCACGAAATTTTTTTGACCAATTTTTTTTTTCGTTTTTTCGACTGCCCGGACCCAAAAACTGGAAACGGGTCAAAAAAAACTTCCTATAATGGCACCTGTCTCAAAACACTCAGAAACACCTAAAAAAAATGCGTTTTCGAAAAATTTTGGGCCTAAACGGAGCGTGGATATATGGTTGTGGTATATGGTAGCGGTGGTGGTAGCGGTGGTAGTATATGGATATGGATCGGTGGTGGTATATGGACACGGATTGGTGGTGGTATATGGATACGGATTTGGAGCGGTGGTGGTAGATGGCAGGGGCGATGATGATGGTGCGGCGGCGGCGTGACAACTTATGACCAGATCTCGAAACTCTAAAAGACTAGACTCTAAGACCAGCAACTAGACCGACGATGCAACCGCAAATTCAACAAAGCAAAACCCTAAAAAGATTATGCAAAGGCTCAGATTGGTTCGGATATGATGAACTAACCCTAATTTTTTTTGTGGCTTTTTCGTGGACTATAGGTATGAAGAACAGACTCGATCTAAACTACGAAAAACTGGAAAATCTCACCGAGCAACCTGGAAATCTGATACCACTTGATAGAGGCAAAGGTGTCCCGTCTTTCGATGAGATGATGGATTTCGCTTTGGTGGAAGTCGACTTTGACGATCCGACTACGAACGTGCGAGGACGTCGCGCCTTAGCAATCGCTAAACCAACTCCGAGAGGTTATTGACCACGCCGGAGCACGATCAACCTGACCACGAGGGTCTTTTTCCTGCGAGCAAACGAAGAACAAGCAAGAAACTGAGATTGCAATCTGGATATTGCGAATATAAGATGAAAGCTTTATTGATCAAGGTGGGGTTCTGTGACGCCTTTGTCTGGTCGTTGAACACAAACGAAGTACGCGAAGTTGCAGCTATGGCGAACTTTTAATCTAAACAAAACCCAAAGTCTAAACGGTGCCCTAAGGGCTGTATATATGGAGGAAGAGGGGGGGGGGGGATTTCGTGGCCCTTGGTGGAGGGGTCCGAAATCAACCCTATCTCTTGTTTCCCCACACATACGGACTCTAAAAATAGCCTATACTTATGTATTTCGAAATTACATGGGCCTGGCCCAATAATAAGGTGACGCAGCACCTATAATAGCCTCTGGACGAAATTTATGAAGTGGCATCTTGTATATTTCGTCCAAGGCTTCATGCACTCTTATGGTGGCTTCAAAGTCCTGAAATCATCACTTGTAACTCCGTTCTGGTTCCCCTTGCGCATGGCATCATCTCCATGCTTGCTCTTGCTCCAATGTCCATCCTTCTCCAAGCTAGGCCCTTCATTTGTAAGCAAAACAAATGTATCCAATTTAGGCAGCATCATATTCTCATGAACATTAGAATCATTACCAAGAAACGAAAGTACCTGATAATTTAATTGGCGTGCACGAGCTCTAGTAATTGGTCCAGTATATGTAGCAGTAGGGGCTGTGGGTGTAACAATGGTATTGATGTCCTCATCAGAAGGTCACTCAAGGTCATCATCGATGGAGGTAGTTGCCACGACTTGGCAAGTGAAGAACTATGCTCCAAGCTCCAATTGTTCAAGAGCAAGCATCTGCACCCCTAGCAAGTTCAATGGCTAAGTGACTCCGGCACTATACGAGTTGAGCATACGGTCCAAGTCTCCTTCAAAATCGGTGCATATGAGGACACTTTGGAGTGTGATGTGGTCCCAATGACCGTTTGCCACCTCCTTCTTGGTCGACCATGGCAATTCGACCGTGTTGTCATCCACAATGGGCGTACCAATCACTATAGCTTCAAGATGAAAGGAAAGGAATATGTGCTACGACCTATGTCTCCTAGTCAAGTGATAGCCGACAAGCAAGCCACCCACCATAGAGAGAAGAGTGAGAAAGTGAGCCAACCAAACATGAGTGAGAGCAACAAGCCAAACTTGAGCGCCTCTTCACCTAGAGAGAAAAACCTCAATACTCTTTGCCACAAAAATTGAGATGAGAGAAGTGTGTGAGAACCCATCGAGCGTGATGCACTTTGTCCTTGTGTGCAAGGATGGAGAACCAAAAACTAACACCGCTCACGAGCTACCTTTGGTGTTTCAATCTCTTTTGCATGAATTTCAAGATGTTTTCCCCGATGAGCTACCTCCGGGTCTACCTCCTCTACGAGGCATTGAGCATCGAATCGACCTCATCCCTGGAGCGCCACTTCCAAACAAAGCTCCATACCGTGTCAATCCTGAAGAAACCAAGGAGATTCAACGGCAAGTACAACAACAAATCGACAACGGTCATGTACGTGAAAGCTTAAGCCCTTGTGCCGTTCCAGTTATACTTGTGCCTAAGTCCGATGGAAGTTTCCGCTTGTGTTCCGATTGTAGATCTATAAATTCTATCATTGTTCGCTATAGGCATCCCATTCCTCGCTTAGATGATATGCTTGATGAACTTAGTGGAGCCAACATTTTCTCAAAAATTGATCTTAAAAGTGGCTATCATCAAATCCGCATTCAAGAGGGTGATGAATGGAAAACCGCTCTCAAAACCAAATTTGGCTTTTATGAGTGGTTAGTTATGCCTATGGGTTTATTGGAGGCTCCCGGTACTTTCATGTGTCATGCATCATGTACTTCGCCCTTATATTGGAGTCTTTGTTGTGGTTTACTTCGATGATATTCTTGTGTTTAGCAAAACCATGAAAGAGCATCTTGATCATGTTAGGGCTGTTTTGCAAACGCTTCGCAAGGAAAGTCTTTTTGACAACATGAAAAAGTGCACATTTGGTGTTGACAAAGTGGTTTTCTTGGGTTTTGTTGTATGTTCCAAGGGTGTCCATGTTGATGAAACTAAAACTGAAGCAATTAAAACTTGGCCCCAACCCACCAATTTGCAACAAGTGCGTAGTTTTCTTGGTCTTGCGGGTTTTTATCGTCGCTATGTGAAAGATTTTAGCACTATCACCGCTCCTTTGCATGCTTTGAGTAAGAAGAATGCTCCTTTTGTTTGGGGATCTTTGCAATCCACCGCTTTTGATGAGCTCAAGTCTTTGCTTACTCATGCCCCGATTCTAGCTTTACCCAATTTTGACAAAACCTTTGAGGTCATTGTGATGCGAGTGGTAATGGAATTGGCGGAGTTTTAATGCAAGAAAAACGAGCAATTGCTTATTTTAGTGAAAAACTCTACGGTGCTCAACTTAACTATCCCATCTATGACAAAGAATTGCATGCTTTAGTGCGTGTGCTACATGTTTGGGAACATTATCTTAGACCTCATGAGTTTGTCATCCATACCGATCATGAAACACTTAAATACTTAAAAGGTCAAACTAAGTTGAACAAGCGTCATGCCAAATGGAGTGAATTTGATGAATCTTTCCCATATGTGATCAAGTACATTAAGGGTAAGGAAAATGAATTTGCGGATGCACTTTCACGCATATGCACACTTGTGATAGAGGCAAAGGTGTCCCGTCTTTCGATGAGATGGTGGATTTCGCTTTGGTGGAAGTCGACTTTGACGATCCGACTACGAGCGTGCGAGGACGTCGCGCCTTAGCAATCGCTAAACCAACTCCGAGAGGTTATTGACCACGCCGGAGCACGATCAACCTGACCACGAGGGTCTGTTTCCTGCGAGCAAACGAAGAACAAGCAAGAAACTGAGATTGCAATCTGGATATTGCGAATATAAGATGAAAGCTTTATTGATCAAGGTGGGGTTCTGTGACGCCTTTGTCTGGTCGTTGAACACAAACGAAGTACGCGAAGTTGCAGCTATGGCGAACTATTAATCTAAACAAAACCCAAAGTCTAAACGGCGCCCTAAGGGCTGTATATATGGAGGAAGAGGGGGGAATTTCGTGGCCCTTGGTGGAGGGGTCCGAAATCAACCCTATCTCTTGTTTCCCCACACATACGGACTCTAAAAATAGCCTATACTTATGTATTTCGAAATTACATGGGCCTGGCCCAATAAAAAGGTGACGCAGCACCTATAATAGCCTCGGGACGAAATTTATGAAGTGGCATCTTGTATATTTCGTCCAAGGCTTCATGCACCCATTATGGTGGCTTCAAAGTCCTGAAATCATCACTTGTAACTCCGTTCTTGTTCCCCTTGCGCATGGCATCATCTCCATGCTTGTTCTTGCTCCAATGTTCATCCTTCTCCAAGCTAGGCCCTTCATTTGTAAGCAAAACAAATGTATCCAATTTAGGCAGCATCATATTCTCATGAACATTAGAATCATTACCAAGAAACGAAAGTACCTGATAATTTAATTGGCGTGCGCGAGCTCTAGTAATTGGTCCTGTATATGTAACAATAGGGGCTATGGGTGTAACAATGGTATTGATGTCCTCATCATCCTCCCCTTCTTGAAATGAAGTTGTGACGCCCCCGATTCAATCGTACACTAATCATGCACGCAAACGTGTACGATCAAGATCAGGGACTCACGGGAAGATATCACAACACAACTCTACAAATAAAATAAGTCATACAAGCATCATATTACAAGCCAGGGGCCTCGAGGGCTCGAATACAAGAGCTCGATCATAGACGAGTCAGCGGAAGCAACAATATCTGAGTACAGACATAAGTTAAATAAGTTTGCCTTAAGAAGGCTAGCACAAACTGGGATACAGATCGAAAGAGGCGCAGGCCTCCTGCCTGGGATCCTCCTAAACTACTCCTGGTCGTCGTCAGCGGGCTGCACGTAGTAGTAGGCACCTCCAGTGTAGTAGTCGTCATCGACGATGTCGTCTGGCTCCTGGACTCCAACATCTGGTTGCGACAACCAGAAAGAAAGGAAAGGGGGAAAAAAGGGGGGAGAAAGCAACCGTGAGTACTCATCCAAAGTACTCGCAAGCAAGGAACTACACTACATATGCATGGGTATATGTGTAAGTAGGCCATATCAGTGGACTGAACTGCAGAATGCCAGAATAAGAGGGGGATAGCTAGTCCTATCGAAGACTACGCTTCTGGCAGCCTCCGTCTTGCAGCATGTAGAAGAGAGTAGATTGAAGTCCTCCAAGTAGCATCTCCAAGTAGCAACTCGAAGTAGCATCTCCAGTAGCATCGCATAGCATAATCCTACCCGGCGATCCTCTCCTCGTATCCCTGAGAGAGAGCGACCACCGGTTGTATCTGGCACTTGGAAGGGTGTGTTTTATTAAGTATCCGGTTCTAGTTGTCATAAGGTCAAGGTACAACTCCAAGTCGTCCTGTTACCGAAGATCACGGCTATTCGAATAGATTAACTTCCCTGCAGGGGTGCACCAACTTACCCAACACGCTTGATCCCATTTGGCCGGACACACTTTCCTGGGTCATGCCCGGCCTCGGAAGATCAACACGTCGCAGCCCCACCTAGGCAAAACAGAGAGGCCAGCACGCCGGTCTAAACCTAAGCGCGCAGGGGTCTGGGCCCATCGCCCTGAGCACACCTGCACGTTGCGTGGGCGGCCGGAAGCAGACCTAGCCTAGTGGCGTTCCAGTCCAATCCGGCGCGCGCCGCTCCGTCACTGACGTCTGAAGTGCTTCGGCTGATACCACGACGCCGGGATACCCATAACTACTCCCACGTAGATGGTTAGTGCGTATAGGCTCGTAGCCAACTCAGATCAAATACCAAGATCTCGTTAAGCGTGTTAAGTATCCGCGAACGCCGACGAGGGCCAGGCCCACCTGTCTCCTAGGTGGTCTCAACCTGCCCTGTCGCTCCGCCACAAAGTAACAGTCGGGGGCCGTCGGGAACCCAGGCCCACCTCTACCGGGATGGAGCCACCTGTCCTTTCAGCCCCCTCATCAGAATCACTTGCGGGTACTCTTCGAGCGGACCCGACTTTAGTCACCATCTGTAGTATGTATGTATGTATAGTATATACCCGTGATCACCTCCCGAGTGATCACGGCCCAATAGTATAGCAAGGCAGACTGACAAGAATGTAGGGCCAATGATGATAAACTAGCATCCTATACTAAGCATTTAGGATTGCAGGTAAGGTATCAACAGATGTAGCAACAATGTCAGGCTATGCATCAGAATAGGATCAACGGAAAGCAGTAACATGCTACACTACTCTAATGCAAGCAGTATAGAGGAGAATAGGCGATATCTGGTGATCAAGGGGGGGGGCTTGCCTGGTTGCTCTGGCAAGAGAGAGGGGTCGTCAACTCCGTAGTCGATCTGGGCAGCAGCAGCGTCGGTCTCGTAGTCTACCGGAGAGAAGAGGGGGAAGAAACAATGAATACCATGTAAACAGATGCATATCGATGCATGACAAGACAAGTAACGATGCTAGGGGTGCCCTAACGCGGTATTAGGTGATACCGGTGAAGGGGGATAACATCCGGGAAAGTAACCGCGGTGTTTCGCATTTTCGGGCACAGGAGCCAGAGGGGGAAAGTTGCGAGTTGGATAGGTTAGGAATGTGTGGCGGACGAACGGGCTGCGTATCCGGAATTGTCTCGTCGTTCTGAGCAACTTTCATGTTGAAAATATTTTAATCCGAGTTACGGATTAAAAGATATGATTTTCTAAAGATTTTAATAATTTCTGGAATTTAATTAATTATTTAAATCTAACATTATCCAAAACAGTGTTTGCTGACGTCATCATGACGTCAGCAGTCAACAGAGGTGTTGACTGGTCAACTGACGTGTGGGTCCCACTGGTCATTGACTGTTTAACCTAATCAGCGTTTAACTAATCTAACTACTGTTTAATTAACCTAATTAGTTAATTAGGTTAATCTAATTATGATTAATTAACTTAATTAATTCCTTAATTAATTAATTAATTTAATTATTATTTATTTAATTATTTTTATTAATATTATTTTTTTTCTCTTTTTTTTAAACGTTTCTGGGGCTGGGGCCCGCTAGTCAGTGGCCCAGAGGGCATCGGACCCCACCCGGCAGTGGCCCAGGAGGCCGACCGGGCGCGGGTGCGGGCGCTCGCCCGAACGGGCGTGGGCGCTGCGGGCGCAACCCAGCAAGGCGTCGCGGGGCGCCGGTGGCGACGGCGAGGTCATGGCCGGAGCGGGGCGCAGCGTGGCCGTGGCCTGAGCGGGACGGCGCGGGCCGGGGTTCCCGGGGGGGGGGGGGGGGGCTCGCGCGAGGCCGAGGCAAGGGAGCGGCACGGGGAAGCGGGGAGGGGCCGGCGTCGCCGGAGGGAGAGGAGGCCGGGGGTGCGGTCGCGCACCGGGCGCGGACGGCGAGCCGCGCGGGCGGGGAGAACCGGGACGAGGCCCGTGCGAGGGGGGCGGCGCGGCCGTGCGTGGCCGTGCGGGGCCGCGGCTGTGGCCGCGTGGGCGCGTGCGGGCGCCGCCGAGGTGCGGGCGTGCCGGAGCCCGGACGGCGCGGTGAGTGAGCGAGGGGGAGAGGGGAGGGGTCGGGGACGGGACGGCCCGGCGCGGCACGGGCGACGGTGGCGCCGGAGCACGTCGAGCGGCGACGGCCGAGGCGACCTAGGGGGAGAGGGGGAGCGAAGGGGGGAGCTCACGGGGGGGGGGGGGAGGGCGCGTAGGGTCTAGGCAGCGTGCTCGGGGGCGGCCGGAGAAGACCGGCGAGGAGGAGGGCGAGGAGGCGGCGCTCGACGGCGATGTGGTCCCGGCGAGGTGGGAGACGGGGACGGATCCGAGGCGACGAGGGGGCGTCGGGCGTGCGGCGAGGGGGGGGGGGAGGACGGGGCGGCGTCGGGTGGGGGTGGGGCGCCGGCGTCGGGGTCGACGGGATCGGGGCCGATCCCGATCCGGATCGGTGGGAGGGGGAGAAGGGGATCGAGGAGGAGTGGGGGGGGGCGTCGGCTAGGGTTACGGGTTAGGGTTCGGTGGTGGGGAGGCCTAAGTAGGCTAGAGGCGTGGGCCGGCCTGGCTGGGCCATGGCCCAGTTGGGCCAAGGGGTCCAGTGGGGGGAGGGGGGGTATTTATCTCCCCCCATTTCATTTATTTTTGGATTTTGTTTTTATTTCTTTTTCTTTTCTGTTTTAATTTTACATTTTAAATACACTAGTTTTATAAAATACATTAGTTGCACCTAAATTAGTGTTAACCAATATGCCACCACCACAATCAACTTGGCACCTAAAATAAATTAGTTTGTAATTGTTTATTATTTAAAAGCATTTAAATAATTGTTCTCGCTGCGTTTTATACATTTTATAGTATTTAAACAATTTTTTTAAAGTGTGGTCTCTTCACCAAAATTACCTTTGCTTTATTTGGCATAACTCAAACATTTTAGTTTTAAAGTTTGGAAACTTTTACCGTTTGATTTGAATTTGAATTTTAATTTGAATCAGTTCTGAACTAACGCGAGATTATCGACAATAATCGAGGTGACGTGGCATCATTTCTCGAGAGTTACTGTAGCTTGATTACCCGGGCGTCACAATTCTCCTCCACTACAAGAAATCTCGTCCCGAGATTTAAGAGGGGAGTAAGGGGGAAAGTTGTTGTTAAGAAATTCTAGCGAGGGTTCTCGGTCTTCGTTACTCTTCTCGAAGAGGTTGATCCAATACATTGATGTCTTAATTTCTCTGCTTCAGGTTATCATGATGAAGTTTGACGTCCTTCCTTCAGGATCTTCACCGTACTTACGAAAGGGTGAGAAGGGAGAACCCTATAAGGACGGATTCTAACAAGATCGAGCATCGGACGGTTAACCCAGGGGAAGGAGCATAAGTACCTCTCGAATTGAAACTTAAGAAGATGTCGAGAGCAAAGTAAGAAGGTACCATGAGAAATTTCAAACCGATAGGCAAGCGTTCAATGCCTATCAGAAGGTGAAGGGGTTCAGAGCAACGAGAATAAGTATTGCGTCTGATACCCGAATAGATCACTTGGCAAGGGGCCCGTAAGTTACATAAGAAGTCAAGCGCAAGGAATAACTTTGGAAATTGGGGGTGTATAGGAGAGTCAGGTTTCGATCCTGTGGAACTGTGGGTTATGGGCCCACCATGTGGTTTTTTTTTTGGAGTAGTGACATCTTGCACGGTCATGATAGCAAGGCATGTCAGGGAGTACCATGTCAGCTATGTCAGCAACAACGTTGGTACCAAGGGCGAGGGACGAAGAGAACCATTTTCCTGCTTGTTGCAACGAGGCGGACCAATAGGAAAAGTTCTCGTCCATCGGTGGTTACCGGAATGTCATCAACAAAGGTAACAGGGTCTTACTGACAGAATTGTACACCGAGGGGTTTACATAAGCAGGGAATTAATATTGCTTAGACCATAATGATCACCGGAAAGGTTAAACTAAATAATGGAAAGGAAAATATGTTTATCAGATATTCCAGGGGGTATATCCTTCCCAATGATAAGCAGAGCAGGATATCTATGACAAGATATAATGTAGAAAACCTTTTAGGTAGGGAGAGAAATTTCATGACACTACCCATACAACGGTGTTTGGATAATTGATAAAGAAACATTTAGCACTGGGCTTTAAATGTTCTTGTTGAAATTTGAAGTATCACAGACATGCTTCGAGATAGCACTGACATGGTCTTCAAGCAAAGGTTGGGCTTGGATATACAAGGGATTCATCATCATTAACCCAAGGAGAGGATGAGGGGGTGGCTGATGGAATCAGCGACAATTTATCGAGATTAACAAAGATGGATTTCCACAATTATGTGAACAAGAAGATGACACTTGTCAATTCAAATGATATAATGTTGTATGCTCTAGGAAAACATACACCATCAATCATTAGTAGAAAGGGGGCCCCGAAGTATGACCTTAGGCAGCAAGATCAATGTTAGAGTGAAGATTCAACAACCAACAGTCTAAGAAGGAACTGTCGATCCTTGACTTCCAAGCAATAGGGTTGCTAGAAGTTTTGAAATTACACATCAAAGTTAAATGGCTCGTATCCCGGTTAGAAACAACACGGGGACCAAGATATGAACGGAGACGACGAGAAGTAATACTACATCAAGAACTCTTAAGAGGTGGTGAAATTCTCACAACATTTTTGACATAAATGATGGTAATGCCCCAAGGTAGGACATAACATAAGTTGGATAGCAAGGAACTCAAGGTACAACACAAACCATGAACCAGTTTTGCGTTGCGGAAATGCAAGAATGTTGTCGATGTTAACACAATCATCGTGGGGCAAGGATGGTATTTCTCATCATGAATTCAATTGATACCCTGGAAGAACTCAGAATGTTGATGATGATCACGACACATTTGTCGAGAGGTTTCAAGAAGATGTTAACCAGCGACGACATCAATTCAAAGGAATGATGAAGAGAAAGGTTATTGGAACCATGGGTACGACACAACTCGAAATCAAGTTTGTTGTTCAAGGCAAAATGATATGATGAGGAAAATCGACGTAAGCTTAGCTCATCGTCGAAAATTGTGCTCCAGGAAGAAGGACCAGGTAGCACAGTTAAAAAGTTGCACCATAATGATATAGCTGATCAGGCTAGGAATGACTTGAAGGATTAATAAACTTCTCAACAACGAAGTACTGGAAGTACTGAATCACAGTGTTCATTTAATTTGAAAATCGGTGTTCTCGGTTGACGACAACCCAAAACCTGTGGAGTGACCATGACGGGGAAAGGCACTACTTCATTAGAAATTCATAAGATGTAGTGTAATGGGTTGATATCCTCGAGATACTAGGGGGTTAGTACTCGAAGGTAGATCAAAATAGAGGTTGGATGGGTGCATTGATCTGTAGAGGACAAGTGGTTTAACTTGTCCGAGAAATGGAATCAAGTAGAAAATATGGTCGGATCCATGATTGCAAAGGATCAATTCATAGATTCGAAATGATATTATAACAAGGAAATAGTTATTATTACAAGAAGCTTCCATGATAGGATCTACATCGTGTCCATGGGCATGAACACAAAGTTCAAGGTCGACTCCCACTTCTTCAATGTATAACCTTCCATTCACCTCTCACTTCCGAAGAAGTTGTAGTGTTGAAATTTTATCTAGCAAAATACCAGAAGAGTATGACTCGTGAAAACTTTCGAGTTCACACATATTAAGGAATGCATAGGTTCAACCCGTTAGGGTATCGTGGAAACATATACCACAAGCTTCAATAGTAAATACCACCAGCTCGAGAACAGAGCATGGTTGAGAAAACAGAGGATACAAATTACCAAAGGCTTTATATATCCGTGGAAAGGCTCACAAGGTTATTTGAATATGAAGGACACTGTCGGATAATAATCCAACAAAGGACTTGACGGTCCACAAAGGATCTGATGTGAGTATCACTACTCAATCAGAAAAGGGAAGAATGCAAAGGCATCAGGTTATAGAATCATCTGACTAATTCGAAGCATAAATGCAAAGGAATTATGAATCCAAATCGAAGGATCAGAAGTAATGCTCTGATTAAAGATGGATAAGTTGGATAGACCAGAGGCACAATTGACGACAAATAGTTTGGTCGAGAACCAGCTCATGTTCAAAATGACGTCTGAGCCGGAAAGATAATTTAGAAGGGTTGATAGATGATTGTGTGCATTCGCACACATATTGAGTTAACAGACTCAAAATGATAATGACAAGGGATGTCATTAAGATTACGAGACTTATGGGATTAACCATAATGCAAGTAAGAAAGAATTCCAAGAGCAATAGGCTGCTCAGGATTTTCGGAAGTTCGAATATTATTTTGAAGAACTTAGTGAAACACACAAACAACTAGGGATGGGCGGATACTCGGTAAGTGCGAGAAATTATCCATAGCGGTGTATATGTGGATAATGGACTGCAAGGCAGTAGGTACAAAGTATTCTCGGAATAATAGAGAGAATTTCTGAGGTATCTTGTAATAACAAGATCAACTGGGAATGAAGTTATGGACGACAAGTGTATGTAGCTTTCCATAGGGATTTATCGGTGGTATGGAATTGCAATAGCGAAGGGCACAATGGTCTCGGGGAAACATCGAAGAGTATTGTCAGAATCTTCTGTTGAAGCGGTCGATCATCTGTAATGAAGGGGCTCTCCGGCAGGAAGTGATAACGAGAACCTAAAGTTAGATTTCAGCAAAATCATTTAACCCGAATAGAAGAGAGATTAGAATCCCAGAGTATGGACGAGGAATAAAAGATCCTAATACCACCCAATGGCGACGTGGGCCCATGGGCCGCACAGCCATATTAGTAAAACTTTTGCAATGTCTAGACTCGACTTCGGCCAAGGAGTTGGAAAGGGGGATTCCTACAGGCAGTTGGCTCTGATACCAACTTGTGACGCCCCCGATTCAATCGTACACTAATCATGCACGCAAACGTGTACGATCAAGATCAGGGACTCACGGGAAGATATCACAACACAACTCTACAAATAAAATAAGTCATACAAGCATCATATTACAAGCCAGGGGCCTCGAGGGCTCGAATACAAGAGCTCGATCATAGACGAGTCAGCGGAAGCAACAATATCTGAGTACAGACATAAGTTAAATAAGTTTGCCTTAAGAAGGCTAGCACAAACTGGGATACAGATCGAAAGAGGCGCAGGCCTCCTGCCTGGGATCCTCCTAAACTACTCCTGGTCGTCGTCAGTGGGCTGCACGTAGTAGTAGGCACCTCCAGTGTAGTAGTCGTCATCGACGATGTCGTCTGGCTCCTGGACTCCAGCATCTGGTTGCGACAACCAGAAAGAAAGGAAAGGGGGAAAAAAGGGGGGAGAAAGCAACCGTGAGTACTCATCCAAAGTACTCGCAAGCAAGGAACTACACTACATATGCATGGGTATATGTGTAAGTAGGCCATATCAGTGGACTGAACTGCAGAATGCCAGAATAAGAGGGGGATAGCTAGTCCTATCGAAGACTACGCTTCTGGCAGCTTCCGTCTTGCAGCATGTAGAAGAGAGTAGATTGAAGTCCTCCAAGTAGCATCTCCAAGTAGCAACTCCAAGTAGCATCTCCAGTAGCATCGCATAGCATAATCCTACCCGGCGATCCTCTCCTCGTATCCCTGAGAGAGAGCGACCACCGGTTGTATCTGGCACTTGGAAGGGTGTGTTTTATTAAGTATCCGGTTCTAGTTGTCATAAGGTCAAGGTACAACTCCAAGTCGTCCTGTTACCGAAGATCACGGCTATTCGAATAGATTAACTTCCCTGCAGGGGTGCACCAACTTACCCAACACGCTTGATCCCATTTGGCCGGACACACTTTCCTGGGTCATGCCCGGCCTCGGAAGATCAACACGTCGCAGCCCCACCTAGGCAAAACAGAGAGGCCAGCACGCCGGTCTAAACCTAAGCGCGCAGGGGCCCATCGCCCTGAGCACACCTGCACGTTGCGTGGGCGGCCGGAAGCAGACCTAGCCTAGTGGCGTTCCAGTCCAATCCGGCGCGCGCCGCTCCGTCGCTGACGTCTGAAGTGCTTCGGCTGATACCACGACGCCGGGATACCCATAACTACTCCCACGTAGATGGTTAGTGCGTATAGGCTCGTAGCCAACTCAGATCAAATACCAAGATCTCGTTAAGCGTGTTAAGTATCCGCGAACGCCGACGAGGGCCAGGCCCACCTGTCTCCTAGGTGGTCTCAACCTGCCCTGTCGCTCCGCCACAAAGTAACAGTCGGGGGCCGTCGGGAACCCAGGCCCACCTCTACCGGGATGGAGCCACCTGTCCTTTCAGCCCCCTCATCAGAATCACTTGCGGGTACTCTTCGAGCGGACCCGACTTTAGTCACCATCTGTAGTATGTATGTATGTATAGTATATACCCGTGATCACCTCCCGAGTGATCACGGCCCAATAGTATAGCAAGGCAGACTGACAAGAATGTAGGGCCAATGATGATAAACTAGCATCCTATACTAAGCATTTAGGATTGCAGGTAAGGTATCAACAGATGTAGCAACAATGTCAGGCTATGCATCAGAATAGGATCAACGGAAAGCAGTAACATGCTACACTACTCTAATGCAAGCAGTATAGAGGAGAATAGGCGATATCTGGTGATCAAGGGGGGGGGCTTGCCTGGTTGCTCTGGCAAGAGAGAGGGGTCGTCAACTCCGTAGTCGATCTGGGCAGCAGCAGCGTCGGTCTCGTAGTCTACCGGAGAGAAGAGGGGGAAGAAACAATGAATACCATGTAAACAGATGCATATCGATGCATGACAAGACAAGTAACGATGCTAGGGGTGCCCTAACGCGGTATTAGGTGATACCGGTGAAGGGGGATAACATCCGGGAAAGTAACCGCGGTGTTTCGCATTTTCGGGCACAGGAGCCAGAGGGGGAAAGTTGCGAGTTGGATAGGTTAGGAATGTGTGGCGGACGAACGGGCTGCGTATCCGGAATTGTCTCGTCGTTCTGAGCAACTTTCATGTTGAAAATATTTTAATCCGAGTTACGGATTAAAAGATATGATTTTCTAAAGATTTTAATAATTTCTGGAATTTAATTAATTATTTAAATCTAACATTATCCAAAACAGTGTTTGCTGACGTCATCATGACGTCAGCATGACGTCAGCAGTCAACAGAGGTGTTGACTGGTCAACTGACGTGTGGGTCCCACTGGTCATTGACTGTTTAACCTAATCAGCGTTTAACTAATCTAACTACTGTTTAATTAACCTAATTAGTTAATTAGGTTAATCTAATTATGATTAATTAACTTAATTAATTCCTTAATTAATTAATTAATTTAATTATTATTTATTTAATTATTTTTATTAATATTATTTTTTTCTCTTTTTTTTTAAACGTTTCTGGGGCTGGGGCCCGCTAGTCAGTGGCCCAGAGGGCATCGGACCCCACCCGGCAGTGGCCCAGGAGGCCGACCGGGCGCGGGTGCGGGCGCTCGCCCGAACGGGCGTGGGCGCTGCGGGCGCAACCCAGCAAGGCGTCGCGGGGCGCCGGTGGCGACGGCGAGGTCATGGCCGGAGCGGGGCGCAGCGTGGCCGTGGCCTGAGCGGGACGGCGCGGGCCGGGGTTCCCGGGGGGGGGGGGGTGGGGGGGGGGGCGCTCGCGCGAGGCCGAGGCAAGGGAGCGGCACGGGGAAGCGGGGAGGGGCCGGCGTCGCCGGAGGGAGAGGAGGCCGGGGGTGCGGTCGCGCACCGGGCGCGGACGGCGAGCCGCGCGGGCGGGGAGAACCGGGACGAGGCCCGTGCGAGGGGGGCGGCGCGGCCGTGCGTGGCCGTGCGGGGCCGCGGCTGTGGCCGCGTGGGCGCGTGCGGGCGCCGCCGAGGTGCGGGCGTGCCGGAGCCCGGACGGCGCGGTGAGTGAGCGAGGGGGAGAGGGGAGGGGTCGGGGACGGGACGGCCCGGCGCGGCATGGGCGACGGTGGCGCCGGAGCACGTCGAGCGGCGACGGCCGAGGCGACCTAGGGGGAGAGGGGGAGCGAAGGGGGGAGCTCACGGGGGGGGAGGGCGCGTAGGGTCTAGGCAGCGTGCTCGGGGGCGGCCGGAGAAGACCGGCGAGGAGGAGGGCGAGGAGGCGGCGCTCGACGGCGATGTGGTCCCGGCGAGGTGGGAGACGGGGACGGATCCGAGGCGACGAGGGGGCGTCGGGCGTGCGGCGAGGGGGGGGGGAGGACTGGGCGGCGTCGGGTGGGGGTGGGGCGCCGGCGTCGGGGTCGACGGGATCGGGGCCGATCCCGATCCGGATCTGTGGGAGGGGGAGAAGGGGATCGAGGGGGAGTGGGGGGGGGGGCGTCGGCTAGGGTTACGGGTTAGGGTTCGGTGGTGGGGAGGCCTAAGTAGGCCAGAGGCGTGGGCCGGCCTGGCTGGGCCATGGCCCAGTTGGGCCAAGGGGTCCAGTGGGGGAGGGGGGGTATTTATCTCCCCCCATTTCATTTATTTTTGGATTTTGTTTTTATTTCTTTTTCTTTTCTGTTTTAATTTTACATTTTAAATACACTAGTTTTATAAAATACATTAGTTGCACCTAAATTAGTGTTAACCAATATGCCACCACCACAATCAACTTGGCACCTAAAATAAATTAGTTTGTAATTGTTTATTATTTAAAAGCATTTAAATAATTGTTCTCGCTGCGTTTTATACATTTTATAGTATTTAAACAATTTTTTTAAAGTGTGGTCTCTTCACCAAAATTACCTTTGCTTTATTTGGCATAACTCAAACATTTTAGTTTTAAAGTTTGGAAACTTTTACCGTTTGATTTGAATTTGAATTTTAATTTGAATCAGTTCTGAACTAACGCGAGATTATCGACAATAATCGAGGTGACGTGGCATCATTTCTCGAGAGTTACTGTAGCTTGATTACCCGGGCGTCACAGAAGTCGTCCTCGACAGAAGCTCATCTTCCTCACCCAAATAAGGCTTCAAATCTGCAATGTTAAAAGTGGGACTAACCCCAAAATCTGCAGGTAGCTCAAGTTTATATGCATTATCATTTATTTTCTCTAACACCTTAAAAGGACCATCAGCACGTGGCATTAGCTTTGATTTGCGCAAATTAGGAAATCTATCTTTCCGCAAATGTAACCAAACAAGATCTCCAGGTGCAAACACAACATGTTTTCTACCCTTATCTCCAGCAAGTTTATATTTATCATTCATACGCTCAATGTTTTCCTTAGTTAACTCATGCATTTTTAAAATCAATTCAGAACGTTCTTTAGCATCAAAATTAACCTTCTCCGAAGATGGAAGAGGCAACAAATCAATAGGTGCACGACGTAGGAAACCATACACAATTTCAAAAGGGCACATCTTAGTAGTAGAATGCAATGAACGATTATACGCAAATTCAATATGAGGCAAGCATTCTTCCCACATTTTCTTATTATTCTTCAAAACAGCCCTAAGCATAGTAGACAATGTTCTATTGACTACTTCAGTTTGTCCATCAGTTTGGGGGTGACAAGTAGTACTAAATAGCAGTTTAGCCCCGAACTTAGCCCATAAACATCTCCAAAAGTGGCTAAGAAATTTAGTATCACGATCTGAAACAATAGTATTTGGCACACCATGCAAGCGAATAATTTCACGAAAGAACAAATCAGCAACATTAACAGCATCATCGCTTTTATGACATGGTATAAAGTGTGCCATTTTCGAGAATCTATCCACGACAACAAATATGCTATCCCTCCCCTTCTTTGTTCGAGGTAAACCTAAAACAAAGTCCATAGATATATCCTCCCAAGGAACACTAGGTACAGGCAAAGGCATATATAAACCATGAGGATTGAGTCGTGACTTAGCTTTTTGACATGTAGTGCAGCGAGCAACAAAACGCTCAACATCCCGTCTCATCTTTGGCCAAAAGAAATGTGTAGCAAGTACGTCCTCCGTCTTCTTCACGCCAAAGTTTCCCATTAATCCTCCCCCATGCGCCTCCTGCAACAGCAAAAGACGAACGGAGCTAGCTGGAATGCATAGCTTGTTAGCACGAAACACAAATCCATCGTGAACGACAAACTTGTTCCACATTCTTCCTTCTTTACAATTCTGCATTACATCTTTAAAATCAGCATCATGCACATATTGATCTTTGATGGTCTCCAAACCAAATATTTTGAAGTCAAGTTGTGAAAGCATAGTATAGCGACGAGACAATGCATCAGCAATAACATTTTCTTTTCCCTTCTTGTGTTTAATGACATAAGGGAAAGTCTCAATGAATTCAACCCATTTAGCATGTCTACCATTCAGTTTAGCTTGACTTTTAATATGTTTCAAAGATTCATGATCAGAATGTATAACAAATTCTTTGGGCCATAAATAATGTTGCCATGTTTCTAAAGTCCGAACAAGAGCATATAATTCTTTATCATAAGTAGAATAATTCAGACTAGGCCCACTCAATTTTTCAGAAAAGTATGCAACAGGTTTGCCATCTTGTAATAACACACCTCCTAATCCAATTCCACTAGCATCACATTCAAGCTCAAAAGTCTTATTAAAATCAGGAAGTTGGAGTAAAGGAGCATGTGTCAACTTATCTTTCAATACCGTAAAGGCTTCTTCCTGTGCGGTACCCCACAGAAAAGGCACATCTTTCTTTGTAAGCTCATTGAGAGGTGCAGCAATGGTGCTGAAATCTCTCACAAAACGCCTATACAATCCAGCGAGGCCAAGGAAACTCCTCACTTGTGTGACCGTTTTGGGCTGCGGCCAACTCTCAATAGCTTCAATCTTGGCTTTATCAACTTCAATTCCCTGTGGAGTAACAACATAGCCAAGAAAAGATACTCGATCGGTGCAAAAGGTGCACTTTCCAAGGTTACCAAACAAACGTGCATCACGTAGAGCAATAAAAACAGCACGTAAATGTTCCAAATGTTCCTCCAAAGATTTGCTATAAATCAATATGTCATCAAAGTAAACTACCACAAATCGTCCAATGAAAGCACGTAAAACTTCGTTCATTAACCTCATGAAAGTACTAGGTGCATTAGTTAACCCAAAAGGCATGACTAACCACTCATATAATCCAAACTTAGTTTTAAATGTTGTTTTCCATTCATCTCCCAATTTCATACGAATTTGATGGTATCCACTACGCAAATCAACTTTGGAGAATATTGTAGAGCCACTCAATTCATCAAGCATATCATCTAGCCTAGGAATAGGATGACGATAACGAATAGTAATATTATTAATGCCTCTACAATCAACGCACATACGCGACGTACCATCCTTTTTCGGCACTAAAATGATAGGAACAGCACAAGGACTAAGGGATTCGCGTATATAACCTTTGTCGAGCAGTTCTTGTACTTGACGCATAATCTCCTTCGTCTCCTCTGGATTGGTACGGTATGGTGCACGGTTGGGTAATGATGCACCGGGAATTAAGTCAATTTGATGCTCAATCCCGCGAATAGGTGGTAATCCCGGTGGCACGTCTTGTGGAAAGACGTCAGCGAACTCCTGCAAAATGTTAGTGACAGCAGGAGGCAAAGAGGAAGGCACGTCCTCGAATGAAAATAATGCTTCTTTGCACACAAAAGCATAGCAAACAGATTTGCTAAAATCTAGATCATCAATATCAGACTTGGTGGCAAGTAAACATGCACTTTTCAATTTAATTTCAGAAGCAACACTAGATTGTTTATTATTATTAGGCTGCATTTGTTGCTCAAATTCTTTTGCCACAATCTGATTTTCACTCTTAGTTTTCTCCTGTTTTGCTTTATTAGCTCTATTAAGATCATCTTTCAAAATGGAATCAGGAGTCATAGGAAGCAAAGTAATATTTTTATCCTTATGAACAAGAGTATACTGATTGTTTCTACCATGGTGAATAGAATTCTTATCAAATTGCCATGGTCTACCAAGTAATAAGGAACATGCTTGCATAGGTACCACATCACAATCAACATAATCAGCATATGTAGAGATACTAAAATGTACACGAACAGTACGTGTTACCTTAACCTTGCCGCTGTTGTTGAACCATTGGATGTAGTAAGGATGTGGATGTGGTCTTGTGGTGAGAGATAGCTTCTCCACCATCTCCATGCTAGCCAAGTTGTTGCAACTCCCTCCATCTATGATCACGCGAACAGAACGTTCCTTCACAACTCCCTTTGTATGGAACAAATTATGCCTCTGATTTTGCTCAGCTTGTGTAACCTGCACACTCAAAACACGATGAGCAACTAAACATTCATACCTGTCAGCATCTTCAGGAGCCATGTATTGCGTCTCATGATCAGAATCGTCTCCACCGTGTTCGTCACGTGTAATAAGAGCCAAAGTCTCCTCATCATAGTCACTAGCGGACTCATACCCACCATCCTCAGTAACAATCATCACACGCTTAGATGGGCATTCTCTCGCATAATGACCTCCACCCTTGCAACGTCGACAAATAATATCATGTGTTTGCCCTGTTGATGCCATGGATGAAGAAGAGCTCTTTGCAGGCCCAGAAGGTGTGCTCTTGGCAGATAGTGGTGATTGTGCCTGCTTTATTGTATCACGGTTGGAGGTGGCAGCCGACGGAGGCGCCGGTGTAGCAGAACGTGTGGAAGTAGATGATGCACGTGGTGTCCATGATGAAGGTCGACCTGCAGAAAAGTTAGTCCGCGCCAATGCCTGTCGATCCTGCACTTCACGTTCAGCTTTACAAGCAAGATGGAATAAACGAGTGATATTAGTATACTCCTTATAGTCTAGAATGGTCTGAATCTCTCTATTTAATCCACCCAGAAAACGTGCAAGCATAGCTTCATTCTCCTCAACAATACCACATCTAATCATGCCAGTTTGTAATTCCTGATAATATTCTTCTACAGAATTTTTTCCTTGTCTTAAGCGCTGTAATTTTTGAAGCAATTCACGTTGATAATATGGTGGAACCCAACGAGTACGCATAGCAGTTTTCAAAGCAGCCCAAGTAGCGGGAATAGGATATAATCTACAATGTTCAGACCACCATACACATGCAAAACTAGTGAAAGCACAAACAGCAGCAGCAACCCGTCTCTCCTCGGGATATTGTAAACATGTAAAACGTTGTTCAGTTTCTAACTCCCAAGTAAGATATATATCAGGAACATATCTACCCTCAAAAGGTGGAATATTCAATTTCAGTTTAGGAATATGGACATCATCTCGTACCTGAGGTGGTGGTGCAGGCCTACCATTACGAATATATACCTGAGGTCGACCTGGTGGTGGTGGTGCTGGTGGCTGCACGTAGTGCTGATTTTGATCAACCTCATCCTCATAATCGCCCGCATACTCATCATCCTCCTGGGTACCAGCAGCAGCAGTAGCAGGGGCCAAAGAAGCATCAACAACATGAACAGCAGCACCAGAAGTTTGGCCATCCTCAATAGGAACACGCTTCGCTCGTCCATACTGATTCGAAAGGATGCGTTGTTGTTGTTGTTGTTGTTGTTGGAGAGGTGCGTTAGGTGCAGCGGGTCGTGGTGGTGGAAGACGCGCGAGCAATTCATTAAACTTGTTATCGAGCTTTGTTTCGAACGTCTTCTCCATGCCATCTATCTTCTCCATGGCCTCTTCAAATCTGTTTAGCACATCTTGCACCTGTCCACTCATCATTTGCTGAAACTTATCATGAAGCTCCTTGTTCGATAAATTCTCCCAGTCAGTCTCGTCGGCTTGTGATCCTGGCATGGTTAGCAGCAATAGAAACACACAAAAATATGATCCTACAGAGTACTAAGAAGTGGTGGTGGTGTATCACAAACCCGTCAAGCAAATCTCAAATTCTTACCAGTTCTTACCCAGCAGCAGGCGGTGATCGGCAACCGTTGTAGTCAAAACTCTCAAAGCTTGGATAGAGCGATTACCAGGGAGAGTCCAACGCACGACGTAGATGTATGTGGAGCTGGGAAGGCTTACAATATGGTAGCAAAAAGGGTCAGCAATAATCAATTCAGAGATGCCAAGTTGAATAAACGCTCAACGACGGTACTGTGCTGGTCCTAGGCTAGACCGTGCTAGAGACGCGAGCCTAGAACACTAACAAAATCACGGCGCTGCACGTAAACAAGGGAAAAGCACACTCTGGATTTTTTTTTCGCTCTGTTTTTTTTTGCGCTCTTTTTTTTTGCGCTGCTCTTTTTTTTTGCGAAAAATCACTATAGTGGCGAGTGTCTCAAAACTCTTCCTAGGTCAAACTGACAGGATGGGCACGAAATTTTTTTTGACCAATTTTTTTTTTCGTTTTTTCGACTGCCCGGACCCAAAAACGGGAAACGGGTCAAAAAAAACTTCCTATAATGGCACCTGTCTCAAAACACTCAGAAACACCTAAAAATAGGATAGCCAGAAATTTTTTCGAAAAATGCGTTTTCGAAAAATTTTGGGCCTAAACGGAGCGTGGTTTCCGGACTCTTTTTTTTTCCGAAACCTACTCCGGCAAGGAAACACGAATCGGAAACTAGATGGATCCCGAAAACAAACCTAATAAGCAAGGAACTCGAATTGGTGGTGGATATATGGTGGTGGTATATGGCAGCGGTGGTGGTAGCGGTGGTAGTATATGGATATGGATCGGTGGTGGTATATGGACACGGATTGGTGGTGGTATATGGATACGGATTCAGAGCGGTGGTAGTAGATGGCAGGGGCGATGATGATGGTGCGGCGGCGGCGTGACAACTTATGACCAGAACTCGAAACTCTAAAAGACTAGACTCTAAGACCAGCAACTTGACACGACGATGCAACAACAAATTCAACAAAGCAAATACAGAAAAGATTATGCAAAGGCTCAGATTGGTTCGGATGGGATGAACTAACCCTAATTTTTTTTTGGCTTTTTCGTGGACTATAGGTATGAAGAACAGACTCGATCTAAACTACGACAAACTGTAAAATCTCACCGAGCAACCTGGAAATCTGATACCACTTGATAGAGGCAAAGGTGTCCCGTCTTTCGATGAGATGGTGGATTTCGCTTTGGTGGAAGTCGACTTTGACGATCCGACTACGAGCGTGCGAGGACGTCGCGCCTTAGCAATCGCTAAACCAACTCCGAGAGGTTATTGACCACGCCGGAGCACGATCAACCTGACCACGAGGGTCTGTTTCCTGCGAGCAAACGAAGAACAAGCAAGAAACTGAGATTGCAATCTGGATATTGCGAATATAAGATGAAAGCTTTATTGATCAAGGTGGGGTTCTGTGACGCCTTTGTCTGGTCGTTGAACACAAACGAAGTACGCGAAGTTGCAGCTATGGCGAACTTTTAATCTAAACAAAACCCAAAGTCTAAACGGCGCCCTAAGGGCTGTATATATGGAGGAAGAGGGGGGGAATTTCGTGGCCCTTGGTGGAGGGGTCCGAAATCAACCCTATCTCTTGTTTCCCCACACATACGGACTCTAAAAATAGCCTATGCTTATGTATTTCGAAATTACATGGGTCTGGCCCAATAAAAAGGTGACGCAGGACCTATAATAGCCTCGGGACGAAATTTATGAAGTGGCATCTTGTATATTTCGTCCAAGGCTTCATGCACCCATTATGGTGGCTTCAAAGTCCTGAAATCATCACTTGTAACTCCGTTCTTGTTCCCCTTGCGCATGGCATCATCTCCATGCTTGTTCTTGCTCCAATGTTCATCCTTCTCCAAGCTAGGCCCTTCATTTGTAAGCAAAACAAATGTATCCAATTTAGGCAGCATCATATTCTCATGAACATTAGAATCATTACCAAGAAACGAAAGTACCTGATAATTTAATTGGCGTGCGCGAGCTCTAGTAATTGGTCCTGTATATGTAACAGTAGGGGCTGTGGGTGTAACAATGGTATTGATGTCCTCATCAACTTGTCACTAAACTTGAGTTGCATGTTATTGTCTTTGAGCACATAAAAGACTTGTATGCTAATGATCCATCTTTTGCATACATTATGCTAAATGTTTGACGCATACATCTTGGGAACATTATTACTTCAAGGATGGTTATCTTATGAGAGCTAACAAACTATGCATTCTCGAGTCTTCTCTTCGTTTGCTCCTTTTGCAAGAGGCTCATGGAGGCGGACTCATGGGACACTTTGGACGCGACAAGACTTTCGCCACGCTCTCCAAGAACTACTTTTGGCCCAAGATGTTCCGTGACGTCTCACGCTTCACCACCCGATGTTCAACATGTCACAAAGCTAAGTCTAAAGCTCAATCTCATGGTCTTTACATGCCTCTTCCTATTCCTTATCAACCTTGGGAAGACATTAGTACGTATTTTGTACTTGGTTTGCCTAGAGCTCAAAATGGAAAGGATTCCGTGTTTGTTGTTGTGGACCGATTTTCTAAGATGGAACATTTCATTCCGTGCAACAAGATAGACGATGCTTCACACGTTGCAAATCTCTTTTGTAGGGAAATCTTGCGCCTCCATGGAGTACCAAAGACAATCATCTCCGACCGCGACGTCAAGTTCTTGAGTTACTTTTGGAAGACTCTATGCGCCAAGCTCGGAATCAAGCTCTTGTTCTCATCCGCATACCATCCTCAGACCGACAGCCAAACAGAGGTGGCGAACCGGACACTATCCACTCTACTTCGCGTGTTGATCAAGAAGAACATCAAGGAGTGGGAGGCGTGTCTACCCATCGCCGAGTACGCCTACAACCGTGCAAGACATTCGACTACCGGCAAGTCCCCCATTGGACATTCTACCTCTTCCTCTACAAGAGCGCACCAACATGGATGCGAGTGCACGAGCAAGCTACATCAACAAGATGCATGAAGATACAAGGAACATCATCGAGCGCCAAGTACATCGACTAGTGACCAAGCTCAACCTCAACAAGCAACCCATGATCTTTAACATAGGTGATCTCGTGTGGCTACACCTTCGCAAGGACCGCTTCCCCAATGAACGCAAGTCCAAACTTCTACCTCGAGCCGATGGACCATTCAAGGTGCTAGCACGCTACAACGACAATGCCTACAAGATTGAACTCCCACAAGTGAAGTACAACGTGAGCGACATCTTCAACGTCAATGACCTATCGCCTTTCCATGGTGATGAAGCTTTTGATCCGAGGTCGGATCTTTCCCAAGGGAGGGGAGATGATGCGGAGCATCCTTCCATCATCCCCATGGACTCTACATCGACACAACCAATCCCACGAGGACCCATGACAAGAGCTAGAGCATGTGCTTTGGAAACCGAGGTGAACTCCTTCCTACTAGACTTGCATATGGACACAAATGGAACATGTCTACTACCTCACCAAAATATGCTATGCCTCCTTAGGTATGAAGAGGAACATCACCAAGAAGCTCAGGAGCATCACCAAGGAGAAGGAGAACCACCCCTAGGCCACGTGGACCAAGAACAAGGAGAACAACATCTGCACAAGAGGCTCCAGGCGACCCCGTGCGCACGGGCCCCCGAGACCCCGTGCCCACGGGCTACAAAGGAAACAGGCGCTGGAGCACCCCGTGCGCACGGGCCCAGGATGGCTGGCTGAGATGGCTTCTTCGGCTCCTCTTCATCTCCTTCGACCCCAAGGCTATATATTCCGTACCTAGGACCATGTTTAGGGTTAGCAAAGTATTAGATGAGATCTTGGTGAGCTTTGCTCCATTACCTTCCCTCTTTGAGGATCAAGACCCCCTAGGGAAGGATCCTTGAGGATTTCAAGACCTCCATTGGGAGAAGACTACCTTCAAGACCCCTCTTCCTTTGGATTTTGGATGAACTTTGCCATTGTATCTTTCCTTTGATTGTGTCTGTGACTTGTGGATCTTGTGTTGTTACTCTAGTGGATGTGTAATCGGGAATTCTTAGAGTGATTGTTTCTTTGTGTTCTTGTTGTTCTTGTTGTTTCTCTCCTTTTTCCGCCTCCAAGTGTGAAAAGGTCCCTCCTAGGGTTCTACCCTACATCAGGCACTCTCGGTGGTGATGTGTCACATGGTGGAGATGATGTAGTCCTCGCAACCATGGATGTGGTTGTCATAGTATGCCTAGTAGTTGAAGAAACATCTTGATCAACACTTGGAATGTGCACTTTGCAATTGTTCTCCTTGTGGGCAACACATCATTTTATTTTCTATTCATCTTTGCAAGAAAGACGACACAAATGGTCCATAGGATAACACTCTTCATGAATTAGTATCTCTTGAATATCATGGTTTAATCCTCCCCAAAATCTATCCATAAAATCTTCTTCACTTTCTTCTAAAAATGAGTGCAACAATGTAGTTTGTAAATCATCATAATATTTTGTTACCGTGTGAGTGCCTTGTTTTAAATGTTGTAATTTTTAATCATGCCACGAGTATAATAAACATCAATGAGTCTATATCTCATGACATGTTTTAAATCATCCCAAGTAGTAGGTATAAAATCAGGGTTTAACCGACAATATTCACCACCAAACTAAAGCAAAGCTACTGAAAGTACTAACCGCAGCTTGAAATTTTCCACACTCATGGAAAGCAAATATAGCATTTATTCCATACTCCCATTCAATATATAAATTAGGCCTAAAAACACCAATAAATTGTGGCATGAAAACATTAACCTGATTATGTGCATTCTGATGTTGCTGCACCTCTTGTGACGGTTGTTGTATTTTCTTAGGTGGTGGCAAATCTCCCACGATCGATGAAGCCCCAGAACTAACAACTCCAGAACCTGCCTTAGTCAGTAGAAAACAAGAAACATAATCCGAGAATAATGTTCCTATGAACTACTAGGATGTGGTGGTAAAACGCTCGCAATATAGCAAATATCAATATCTTACAAGTTCTTACCATGCAACAAGTGGTGATAGGCAACCAGTGGTGTCAAATAACTCTGAAGATTGAGTAAAGCGATTGCCATGGGAACGTACGTATACACGGTGTAGAAATATGTGGAGTTTGGAAGGCTTAAATATTTGGTAGCAAAAGACTAGCAATAATCAGTTCAGAGATGCAATGTTGAATAAACGCTCAACGACGGTACTGTGTTGGTCCTAGGCTAGACCGGACTAGAGACGGGAGCCTAGAACACTAATGAGGTCTGTAGCACAACTAGCATTAAGGATATGAAGTAGCTCTAAATAGCAAGACAAAAGTGAAGATCATAATAGCAGTAAAGATAATGATGTGAAACAATTGCCAAGCAGGATATCAACTTTCTCTCCAACTTTCCTCCGGAATTTTTTGTGACAATTTTCTGATAATTTTTCTCAAGAATGGCATTGACTCAAGCTTTGAAATGCAAAATGAATCACTCAATTCCAAGTGGATATGAGGAGTCAAAAAAAAATCTAAAACTGGCCTGAAAAGTTGATTTTGAGCTATGTGCGCGAACTTCGGAGGGCAAAAGGACCTATTGAGAAGCCTATTTTGAGGTGTCAAATATTGAACTAGCTTCTGCAACTATTTAAATGCAGCTCACAGCTAGCTTTAATTTGAGTACTCACATAGCCACGACGGAATTCGTATGAGGAAGATACGCCTGTTTTACTGAACAATGCGCAAAATATATTCGAATATGAATTCAGGTACGAGAGTGAGTCTAGATAGATCCAAATTTTGTGTTTTTTTGCCTTTTCTTATCTCACTTTTTTCTCTTTTTCTTTCTCTCCTTTTTTTCAAACTTTTTTTAACCTTTTCTGTCTTTTTTCTGTCTTCTTTTTCTCTCCCTCTTTCCAAAACAAACTAGATAAGATGCAGATTGGATCAAGCACAAATGTGAACGATCTCAACTATGATTATGACAATAAATAGTGGGTAGCTCGTGATGGAAATTGATGGATGTGCTGGTGGACAGTGGCAGAAATAATGATGCAGTGGCGGCGTGACTAATGTGAACAGAACTCAAAAATCTAAACGAACTAGACACTAAGACCAGCAACTCGACACGACGATGCAACTGATAATTCATCTATGCAAACAATGAAAGGAAAATTGCAAAGGTTTAGACTGGCTTGGACAAAGGATGAATAGAACTAACTTTTTTGTGTCTTTTTCTTGGACAATAGGTAAGAAAATAAAACTAATCTGGTAATAACTGGAAATTCTCACCGAGCAATCCTGAAAACTGATACCACTTGATAGAGGCGGTGTCCCAATCTTTCGATGAGATGATAACTATCAATTTGGTGGTGGCGACTTTGACGATCCGACTACAAACGTGCATGACATTGCGCCTTAGCAATTGCTAAACCAACTCTGAGAGGTTACTGACAATGCCAGAAGCACGATCAGCCTGACCACGAAGGTCTATTCCTGCACGCAATCTAAGAACCAGCAAGAATATGATAAACCAATCTGAATATTGCGAATATATATGAAGTGTTGATAAAAGTGGGGATCCGAAAGCGGTCTTGGTCTGGTCATTGGACACAAACGAAGTACACGAAGTTGCAATGTCTAACTTTTAACTAAACAAATCCCCAGGAAAAAGCTACTAGATGGATCTACTTATATAGGAGCCAGGGGTGGTGGCTAAGGAGGTGGGAGGACGTCCCAAGGCTGCCTAAAATTAACCCTAGGTCGTACAAGGCTCATGGGGCCCAAGTGGAGGTGATGCAACACCTTTGGACTTGTAGTTTGACTTGGATTCTGCTGCAGCGTCAGATTGTTTCATCGATAACACAACGATCCGGACGAATTTTAGGTTGAATCCAATTGTGTTGGAAAGAGCACGAAATCTACTTTCCAACAAAAAAGAATCACCCAAATCGGAGTCCGTATGAAAGATTTCTTCGTGTTTTGAGTCAGGTATGTCTGTGCAGTCTGAATCTGTATCCTAACGTGAGAGACTTGGACTCTATCTTCTCTTGGCCCAAAAGTGACGTGAGAGGACTTTTTGAACATCACTTAAACATATCTTTCCCCCTTTTATTCATATGTGTACTGTACAAATGTACCATACACCTGGAATTAGAAATGACACAAAAGTTTGTGAAGTATTTTTGTCCTGGATGACATAAATAAATTATTGCATAGTTTGCATTAGAAATCACCTCACAAATACACATGTATGCAATATTTTTGGTCGTATCCAAGGTTGTCATCTCCTCATCATGCTAAATGGGTTGAATTCATTGAGACTTTCACTTATGTAATTAAACACAAGAAGGGTAAAGAAAATGTTATTGCTGATGCAATATCTCATCGCTATACTATGCTTTCACAACTTGACTTCAAAATATTTGGTTTGGAGACCATCAAAGATCAATATGTGCACGACGTTGATTTTAAAGATGTAATGCACAATTCTAAAGAAGGAAGAATGTAGAACAAGTTTGTTGTTAATGATGGATTTGTGTTATGTGCTAACAAGCTATGCATTACAGCTAGCTCCGTTCGTGTTTTATTGTTGCAGGAGGCGCATGGAGGATGATTAATGGGACACTTTGGCGTGAAGAAGACGGAGGACGTACTTGATACACATTTCTTTTGGCCAAAGATGAGACGGGATGTTGAGCATTTTATTGCTCACTGCACTACATGTAAAAAAGCTAAGTCATGACTCAATCCTCATGGTTTATATATGCCTTTGCATGTACCTAGTGTTCCTTGGGAGGATATATCTATGGAATTTGTTTTAGGTTTACCTCGAACAAAGAAGGGGAGAGATAGCATATGTGTTGTCGTGGATAGATTCTTGAAAATGGCACACTTTACACCATGTCATAAAAGCAATGATGCTATTAATGTTGCTGATTTGTTCTTTCATGAAATTATTCGCTTGCATGGTGTGCCAAATACTATTTTTTTAGATCATGATACTAAATTTCTTAGCCACTTTTGGAGATGTTTATGGGCTAAGTTGGGGACGAAACTTCTTTTTAGTACTACTTGTCACCCCCAAACTGATGGACAAACTGAAGGAGCGCGCGGAGGCCACCGCAGCCGCCCTGGTCTCGGCGCAGACTGAGTTGGCCTCCACTCGTGCCGAGGTGCTTCTTCTTCGATAGCGGGTCGACGAAGCCGAGTCCATTGCACGGCAGAACAGAGAGGAAGTGCTTGAATGACAAACGCTGGAGCACATACACGGCCCCATGCTCCAGGAGCTCCGGAATAGGGCCAACACGGCCCTGGGCAATATCTGTGATGCGGACGCCCCGCATCCCCACGTGACCAACTATGCCAGTCATCTCTGCTTCTTCACTGATGTGGTGAGGCACCTGGAGAACCGCTCCGAGAGAGCTTGTCAGTTGTCGAGGAGAGGAGCCGTAGCCTGCTCGTTCATGCATTTTCCCGCGTCTTCATCCATCTTCAAAACACCGACCCCCACTTTGACTTCGACGTTGTCATCACCCCGGTGCCCGAGGCCATCCAAGGCGACTTGGCACGGTGGGCGGAGGACAATGTGGATGTGCTCGTTAGGGCCTTTGCTTCGGACAATGACGGGGTGGTAGTCGTGGCGGATGGTGGCGACGTGGTCAATGGTGGTGATGGTGGCGCCGGTGATGGTGATGCCAGCGACAGCGCCAGCGGCGCCAACGATGCATCGGGAGGCGACCAGGAGGATGCGGTGAGCGACATGTTTGACTGACCCGTGTTTCTCTGTTGTTTATCCTGCACACAAAAGCTCGGGCGTGGCCCTAGAGGTTGTAAGAGCATTTTGGGAGGGGAAGCCCCTCATGTAAAAAGATTGCTAGCTGTATGCTTTTAAGAATGATGCTGAACATGTGCCTCCATGGTCCTACGGCCCTGCGGCGAGCTTGTTGTCATAATTTACCTTTAGCCAGGACAAGACCTTAATAGGCTCAGGAGGCCGTGAGCTTCCGAGGGTCCCCTGAGGGGCCTGTTGTCCAAGTCGTGAAGGCCTCATGAGTGTCGGTGTCAAAACCGACGGATCTCGGGTAGGGGTCCCGAACTATGCATCTAAGGTGATAGAGGCAAAGGTGTCCCGTCTTTCGATGAGATGATGGATATCGCTTTCGTGGAAGTCGACTTTGACGATCCGACTACGAACGTGCGAGGACGTCGCGCCTTAGCAATCGCTAAACCAACTCCGAGAGGTTATTGACCACGCCGGAGCACGATCAACCTGACCACGAGGGTCTGTTTCCTGCGAGCAAACGAAGAACAAGCAAGAAACTGAGATTGCAATCTGGATATTGCGAATATAACATGAAAGCTTTATTGATCAAGGTGGGGTTCTGTGACGCCTTTGTCTGGTCGTTGAACACAAACGAAGTACGCGAAGTTGCAGCTATGGCGAACTTTTAATCTAAACAAAACCCAAAGTCTAAACGGTGCCCTAAGGGCTGTATATATGGAGGAAGAGAGGGGGAATTTCGTGGCCCTTGGTGGAGGGGTCCGAAATCAACCCTATCTCTTGTTTCCCCACACATACGGACTCTAAAAATAGCCTATACTTATGTATTTCGAAATTACATGGGCCTGGCCCAATAAAAGATGACGCAGCACCTATAATAGCCTCTGGACGAAATTTATGAAGTGGCATCTTGTATATTTCGTCCAAGGCTTCATGCACTCTTATGGTGGCTTCAAAGTCCTGAAATCATCACTTGTAACTCCGTTCTGGTTCCCCTTGCGCATGGCATCATCTCCATGCTTGCTCTTGCTCCAATGTCCATCCTTCTCCAAGCTAGGCCCTTCATTTGTAAGCAAAACAAATGTATCCAATTTAGGCAGCATCATATTCTCATGAACATTAGAATCATTACCAAGAAACGAAAGTACCTGATAATTTAATTGGCGTGCGCGAGCTCTAGTAATTGGTCCAGTATATGTAGCAGTAGGGGCTGTGGGTGTAACAATGGTATTGATGTCCTCATCATCCTCCCCTTCTTGAAATGAAGTCGTCCTCGACGAAAGCTCATCTTCCTCACCCAAATAAGGCTTCAAATCTGCAATGTTAAAAGTGGGACTAACCCCAAAATCTGCAGGCAGCTCAAGTTTATATGCATTATCATTTACTTTCTCCAACACCTTAAAGGGACCAGCAGCACGTGGCATTAGCTTTGATTTGCGCAAATCAGGAAATCTATCCTTACGCAAATGTAACCAAACAAGATCTCCAGGTGCAAACACAACATGTTTTCTACCCTTATCTCCAGCAAGTTTATATTTAGCATTCACACGCTCAATGTTTTCCTTAGTTAACTCATGCATTTTTAAAATCAATTCAGCACGTTCTTTAGCATCAAAATTAACCTTCTCCGAAGATGGAAGAGGCAACAAATCAATAGGTGCACGAGGTAGGAAACCATACACAACTTCAAAAGGGCACATCTTAGTAGTAGAATGCAATGAACGATTATAAGCAAATTCAATATGAGGCAAGCATTCCTCCCACATTTTCTTATTATTCTTCAAAACAGCCCTAAGCATAGTAGACAATGTTCTATTGACTACTTCAGTTTGTCCATCAGTTTGGGGGTGACAAGTAGTACTAAAAAGCAGTTTAGTCCCCAACTTAGCCCATAAACATCTCCAAAAGTGGCTAAGAAATTTAGTATCACGATCTGAAACAATAGTATTTGGCACACCATGCAAGCGAATAATTTCACGAAAGAACAAATCAGCAACATTAACAGCATCATCGCTTTTATGACATGGTATAAAGTGTGCCATTTTCGAGAATCTATCCACGACAACAAATATGCTATCCCTCCCCTTCTTTGTTCGAGGTAAACCTAAAACAAAGTCCATAGATATATCCTCCCAAGGAACACTAGGTACAGGCAAAGGCATATATAAACCATGAGGATTGAGTCGTGACTTAGCTTTTTGACATGTAGTGCAGCGAGCAATAAAACGCTCAACATCCCGTCTCATCTTTGGCCAAAAGAAATGTGTAGCAAGTACGTCATCCGTCTTCTTCACGCCAAAGTGTCCCATTAATCCTCCTCCATGCGCCTCCTGCAACAACAAAAGACGAACGGAGCTAGCTGGAATGCATAGCTTGTTAGCACAAAACACAAATCCATCGTTAACGAGAAACTTGTTCCACATTCTTCCTTCTTTACAATTCTGCATTACATCTTTAAAATCAGCATCATGCACATATTGATCTTTGATGGTCTCCAAACCAAATATTTTGAAGTCAAGTTGTGAAAGCATAGTATAGCGACGAGACAATGCATCAGCAATAACATTTTCTTTTCCCTTCTTGTGTTTAATGACATAAGGGAAAGTCTCAATAAATTGAACCCATTTAGCATGTCTACGATTCAGTTTAGCTTGACTTTTAATATGTTTCAAAGATTCATGATCAGAATGTATAACAAATTCTTTGGGCCATAAATAATGTTGCCATGTTTCTAAAGTCCGAACAAGAGCATATAATTCTTTATCATAAGTAGAATAATTCAGACTAGGCCCACTCAATTTTTTAGAAAAGTATGCAACAGGTTTGCCATCTTGTAATAACACACCTCCTAATCCAATTCCACTAGCATCACATTCAAACTCAAAAGTCTTATTAAAATCAGGAAGTTGGAGTAAAGGAGCATGTGTCAACTTATCTTTCAATACCGTGAAGGCTTCTTCCTGTGCGGTACCCCAAATAAAAGGCACATCTTGCTTTGTAAGCTCATTGAGAGGTGCAGCAATGGTGCTGAAATCTCTCACAAAACGCCTATAGAATCCAGCGAGGCCAAGAAAACTCCTCACTTGTGTGACCGTTTTGGGCTGCGGCCAACTCTCAATAGCTTCAATCTTGGCTTTATCAACTTCAATTCCCTGTGGAGTAACAACATAGCCAAGAAAAGATACTCGGTCGGTGCAAAAGGTGCACTTCCCAAGGTTACCAAACAAACGTGCATCACGTAGAGCAATAAAAACAGCACGTAAATGTTCCAAATGTTCTTCCAAAGATTTGCTATAAATCAGTATATCATCAAAATAGACTACCACAAATCGTCCAATGAAAGCACGTAAAACTTCGTTCATTAACCTCATGAAAGTACTAGGTGCATTAGTTAACCCAAAAGGCATGACTAACCACTCATATAAACCAAACTTAGTTTTAAATGCTGTTTTCCATTCATCACCCAATTTCATACGAATTTGATGGTATCCACTACGCAAATCAACTTTGGAGAATATTGTAGAGCCACTCAATTCATCAAGCATATCATCTAGCCTAGGAATAGGATGACGATAACGAATAGTAATATTATTAATGCCTCTACAATCAACACACATACGTGACGTACCATCCTTTTTAGGCACTAGTATAATAGGAACAACACAAGGACTAAGAGATTCGTGTATATAACCTGATGAGGACATCAATACCATTGTTACACCCACAGCCCCTACTGCTACATATACTGGACCAATTACTAGAGCTCGCGCACGCCAATTAAATTATCAGGTACTTTCGTTTCTTGGTAATGATTCTAATGTTCATGAGAATATGATGCTGCCTAAATTGGATACATTTGTTTTGCTTACAAATGAAGGGCCTAGCTTGGAGAAGGATGGACATTGGAGCAAGAGCAAGCATGGAGATGATGCCATGCGCAAGGGGAACCAGAACGGAGTTACAAGTGATGATTTCAGGACTTTGAAGCCACCATAAGAGTGCATGAAGCCTTGGACGAAATATACAAGATGCCACTTCATAAATTTCGTCCAGAGGCTATTATAGGTGCTGCGTCATCTTTTATTGGGCCAGGCCCATGTAATTTCGAAATACATAAGTATAGGCTATTTTTAGAGTCCGTATGTGTGGGGAAACAAGAGATAGGGTTGATTTCGGACCCCTCCACCAAGGGCCACGAAATTCCCCCTCTCTTCCTCCATATATACAGCCCTTAGGGCACCGTTTAGACTTTGGGTTTTGTTTAGATTAAAAGTTCGCCATAGCTGCAACTTCGCGTACTTCGTTTGTGTTCAATGACCAGACAAAGGCGTCACAGAACCCCACCTTGATCAATAAAGCTTTCATCTTATATTCGCAATATCCAGATTGCAATCTCAGTTTCTTGCTTGTTCTTCGTTTGCTCGCAGGAAACAGACCCTCGTGGTCAGGTTGATCGTGCTCCGGCGTGGTCAATAACCTCTCGGAGTTGGTTTAGCGATTGCTAAGGCGCGACGTCCTCGCACGTTCGTAGTCGGATTGTCAAAGTCGACTTCCACGAAAGCGATATCCATCATCTCATCGAAAGACGGGACACCTTTGCCTCTATCAAGTGGTATCAGAGCTCCAGGTTGCTCGGTGAGATTTTCCAGTTTTTCGTAGTTTAGATCGAGTCTGTTTTTCATACCTATAGTCCACGAAAAAGCCACAAAAAAAATTAGGGTTAGTTCATCATATCCGAACCAATCTGAGCCTTTGCATAATCTTTTTAGGGTTTTGCTTTGTTGAATTTGCGGTTGCATCGTCGGTCTAGTTGCTGGTCTTAGAGTCTAGTCTTTTAGAGTTTCGAGTTCTGGTCATAAGTTGTCACGCCGCCGCCGCACCATCATCATCGCCCCTGCCATCTACCACCACCACTCCGAATCCGTATCCATATACCACCACCAATCCGTGTCCATATACCACCACCGATCCATATCCATATACTACCACCGCTACCACCACCGCTGCCATATACCACAACCATATATCCACCACCAATCCGAGTTCCTTGCTTATTAGGTTTGTTTTCGGGATCCATCTAGTTTCCGATTCGTGTTTCCTTGCCGGAGTAGGTTTCGGAAAAAAAAAAGAGTCTGGAAACCACGCTCCGTTTAGGCCCAAAATTTTTCGAAAACGAATTTTTCGAAAAAATTTCTGGCTATCTTATTTTTAGGTGTTTCTGAGTGTTTTGAGACAGGTGCCATTATAGGAAGTTTTTTTTGACCCGTTTCCAGTTTTTGGGTCCGGGCAGTCGAAAAAACGAAAAAAAAAATTGGTCGAAAAAATTTTGTGCCCATCCTGTCAGTTTGACCTAGGAAGCGTTTTGAGACACTCGCCATTATAGTGATTTTTCGCAAAAAAAAAAAGAGCAGCGCAAAAAAAAAAAGAGCAGCGCAAAAAAAAAAGAGCAGCGCAAAAAAAAAGAGCGAAAAAAAAACCAGAGTGTGCTTTTCCCTTGTTTACGTGCAGCGCCGTGATTTTGTTAGTGTTCTAGGCTCGCGTCTCTAGCACAGTCTAGCCTAGGACCAGCACAGTACCGTCGTTGAGCGTTTATTCAACTTTGCATCTCTGAATTGATTATTGATGACCCTTTTTGCTACCATATTATAAGCCTTCCCTGCTCCACATACATCTACGTCGTGCGTTTGACTCTCCCTGGTAATCGCTCTATCCAAGCTTTGAGAGTTTTTGACTACAACGGTTGCCGATCACCGCCTGCTGCTGGGTAAGAACTGGTAAGAATTTGAGATTTGCTTGACGGATTTGTGACACCCACCACCACCTCTTGTTAGTAGTCTGTAGGATCATATTCTTGTGTATTTCTATTGCTGCTAACCATGCCAGGATCACAAGCCGACGAGACTGATTGGGAGAACATGACGAATAAGGATTTGCATGATAAATTTCAGCAAATGATGAGTGGACAGGTGCAAGATGTGCTAAACAGATTTGAAGAGGCCATGGAGAAGATAGATGGCATGGAGAAGACGTTCGAAACAAAGCTCGATAACAAGTTTAATGAATTGCTCGCGCGTCTTCCACCACCACCACCCGCTGCACCTAACGCACCTCTCCAACGACAACAACAACAACAACGCATCCTTTCGAATCAGTATGGACGAGCGAAGCGTGTTCCTATTGAGGATGGCCAAACTTCTGGTGCTGCTGTTCATGTTGTTGATGCTTCTTTGGCCCCTGCTACTGCTGCTGCTGGTACCCAGGAGGATGATGAGTATGTGGGCGATTATGAGGATGAGGTTGATCAAAATCAGCACTACGTGCAGCCACCAGCACCACCACCACCAGGTCGACCTCAGGTATGTATTCGTAATGGTAGGCCTGCACCAACACCTCAGGTACGAGATGATGTCCATATTCCTAAACTGAAATTGAATATTCCACCATTTGAGGGTAGATATGTTCCTGATATATATCTTACTTGGGAGTTAGAAACTGAACAACGTTTTACATGTTTACAATATCCCGAGGAGAGACGGGTTGCTGCTGCTGTTTGTGCTTTCACTAGTTTTGCATGTGTATGGTGGTCTGAACATTGTAGATTATATCCTATTCCCGCTACTTGGGCTGCTTTGAAAACTGCTATGCGTACTCGTTGGGTTCCACCATATTATCAACGTGAATTGCTTCAAAAATTACAGCGCTTAAGACAAGGAAAAAATTCTGTAGAAGAATATTATCAGGAATTACAAACTGGCATGATTAGATGTGGTATTGTTGAGGAGAATGAAGCTATGCTTGCACGTTTTCTGGGTGGATTAAATAGAGAGATTCAGACCATTCTAGATTATAAGGAGTATACTAATATCACTCGTTTATTCCATCTTGCTTGTAAAGCTGAACGTGAAGTGCAGGATCGACAGGCATTGGCGCGGACTAACTTTTCTGCAGGTCGACCTTCATCATGGACACCACGTGCATCATCTACTTCCACACGTTCTGCTACACCGGCGCCTCCGTCGGCTGCCACCTCCAACCGTGATACAATAAAGCAGGCACAATCACCACTATCTGCCAAGAGCACATCTTCTGGGCCTGCAAAGAGCTCTTCTTCATCCATGGCATCAACAGGGCAAACACATGATATTATTTGTCGACGTTGCAAGGGTGGAGGTCATTATGCGAGAGAATGCCCCTCTAAGCGTGTGATGATTGTTACTGAGGATGGTGGGTATGAGTCCGCTAGTGACTATGATGAGGAGACTTTGGCTCTTATTACACGTGACGAACACGGTGGAGAAGATTCTGATCATGAGACGCAATACATGGCTCCTGAAGATGCTGACAGGTATGAATGTTTAGTTGCTCAACGTGTTTTGAGTGTGCAGGTTACACAAGCTGAGCAAAATCAGAGGCATAATTTGTTCCATACAAAGGGAGTTGTGAAGGATCGTTCTGTTCGCGTGATCATAGATGGAGGGAGTTGCAACAACTTGGCTAGCATGGAGATGGTGGAGAAGCTATCTCTCACCACAAGACCACATCCACATCCTTACTACATCCAATGGTTCAACAACAGCGGCAAGGTTAAGGTAACACGTACTGTTCGTGTGCATTTTAGTATCTCTACATATGCTGATTATGTTGATTGTGATGTGGTACCTATGCAAGCATGTTCCTTATTACTTGGTAGACCATGGCAATTTGATAAGAATTCTATTCACCATGGTAGAAACAATCAGTATACTCTTGTTCATAAGGATAAAAATATTACTTTGCTTCCTATGACTCCTGATTCCATTTTGAAAGATGATCTTAATAGAGCTAATAAAGCAAAACAGGAGAAAACTAAGAGTGAAAATCAGATTGTGGCAAAAGAATTTGAGCAACAAATGCAGCCTAATAATAATAAACAATCTAGTGTTGCTTCTGAAATTAAATTGAAAAGTGCATGTTTACTTGCCACCAAATCTGATATTGATGATCTAGATTTTAGCAAATCTGTTTGCTATGCTTTTGTGTGCAAAGAGGCATTATTTTCATTCGAGGACGTGCCTTCCTCTTTGCCTCCTGCTGTCACTAACATTTTGCAGGAGTTCGCTGACGTCTTTCCACAAGACGTGCCACCGGGATTACCACCTATTCGCGGGATTGAGCATCAAATTGACTTAATTCCCGGTGCATCATTACCCAACCGTGCACCATACCGTACCAATCCAGAGGAGACGAAGGAGATTATGCGTCAAGTACAAGAACTGCTCGACAAAGGTTATATACGCGAATCCCTTAGTCCTTGTGCTGTTCCTATCATTTTAGTGCCGAAAAAGGATGGTACGTCGCGTATGTGCGTTGATTGTAGAGGCATTAATAATATTACTATTCGTTATCGTCATCCTATTCCTAGGCTAGATGATATGCTTGATGAATTGAGTGGCTCTACAATATTCTCCAAAGTTGATTTGCGTAGTGGATACCATCAAATTCGTATGAAATTGGGAGATGAATGGAAAACAGCATTTAAAACTAAGTTTGGATTATATGAGTTGTTAGTCATGCCTTTTGGGTTAACTAATGCACCTAGTACTTTCATGAGGTTAATGAACGAAGTTTTACGTGCTTTCATTGGACGATTTGTGGTAGTTTACTTTGATGACATATTGATTTATAGCAAATCTTTGGAGGAACATTTGGAACATTTACGTGCTGTTTTTATTGCTCTACGTGATGCACGTTTGTTTGGTAACGTTGGAAAGTGCACCTTTTGCACCGACCGAGTATCTTTTCTTGGCTATGTTGTTACTCCACAGGGAATTGAAGTTGATAAAGCCAAAATTGAAGCTATTGAGAGTTGGCCACAGCCCAAAACGGTCACACAAGTGAGGAGTTTCCTTGGCCTCGCTGGATTCTATAGGCGTTTTGTGAGAGATTTCAGCACCATTGCTGCACCTCTCAATGAGCTTACAAAGAAAGATGTGCCTTTTTTGTGGGGTACCGCACAGGAAGAAGCCTTCTCGGTATTGAAAGATAAGTTGACACATGCTCCTTTACTCCAACTTCCTGATTTTAATAAGACTTTTGAGCTTGAATGTGATGCTAGTGGAATTGGATTAGGAGGTGTATTATTACAAGATGGCAAACCTGTTGCATACTTTTCTGAAAAATTGAGTGGGCCTAGTCTGAATTATTCTACTTATGATAAAGAATTATATGCTCTTGTTCGGACTTTAGAAACATGGCAACATTATTTATGGCCCAAAGAATTTGTTATACATTCTGATCATGAATCTTTGAAACATATTAAAAGTCAAGCTAAACTGAATCGTAGACATGCTAAATGGGTTGAATTCATTGAGACTTTTCCTTATGTCATTAAACACAAGAAGGGAAAAGAAAATGTTATTGCTGATGCATTGTCTCGTCGCTATACTATGCTTTCACAACTTGACTTCAAAATATTTGGTTTGGAGACCATCAAAGATCAATATGTGCATGATGCTGATTTTAAAGATGTAATGCAGAATTGTAAAGAAGGAAGAATGTGGAACAAGTTTGTCGTTAACGATGGATTTGTGTTTCGTGCTAACAAGCTATGCATTCCAGCTAGCTCCGTTCGTCTTTTGCTGTTGCAGGAGGCGCATGGGGGAGGATTAATGGGACACTTTGGCGTGAAGAAGACGGAGGACGTACTTGCTACACATTTCTTTTGGCCAAAGATGAGACGGGATGTTGAGCGTTTTGTTGCTCGCTGCACTACATGTCAAAAAGCTAAGTCACGACTCAATCCTCATGGTTTATATATGCCTTTGCCTGTACCTAGTGTTCCTTGGGAGGATATATCTATGGACTTTGTTTTAGGTTTACCTCGAACAAAGAAGGGGAGGGATAGCATATTTGTTGTCGTGGATAGATTCTCGAAAATGGCACACTTTATACCATGTCATAAAAGCGATGATGCTGTTAATGTTGCTGATTTGTTCTTTCGTGAAATTATTCGCTTGCATGGTGTGCCAAATACTATTGTTTCAGATCGTGATACTAAATTTCTTAGCCACTTTTGGAGATGTTTATGGGCTAAGTTGGGGACTAAACTGCTATTTAGTACTACTTGTCACCCCCAAACTGATGGACAAACTGAAGTAGTCAATAGAACATTGCCTACTATGCTTAGGGCTGTTTTGAAGAATAATAAGAAAATGTGGGAAGAATGCTTGCCTCATATTGAATTTGCTTATAATCGTTCATTGCATTCTACTACTAAGATGTGCCCTTTTGAAATTGTGTATGGTTTCCTACCTCGTGCACCTATTGATTTGTTGCCTCTTCCATCTTCGGAGAAGGTTAATTTTGATGCTAAAGAACGTTCTGAATTGATTTTAAAAATGCATGAGTTAACTAAGGAAAACATTGAGCGTATGAATGCTAAATATAAACTTGCTGGAGATAAGGGTAGCAAACATGTTGTGTTTGCACCTGGAGATCTTGTTTGGTTACATTTGCGTAAAGATAGATTTCCTATTTGCGCAAATCAAAGCTAATGCCACGTGCTGATGGTCCCTTTAAGGTGTTAGAGAAAATAAATGATAATGCATATAAACTTGAGCTGCCTGCAGATTTTGGGGTTAGTCCCACTTTTAACATTGCAGATTTGAAGCCTTATTTGGGTGAGGAAAATGAGCTTCCGTCGAGGACGACTTCATTTCAAGAAGGGGAGGATGATGAGGACATCAATACCATTGTTACACCCACAGCCCCTACTGCTACATATACTGGACCAATTACTAGAGCTCGCGCACGCCAATTAAATTATCAGGTACTTTCGTTTCTTGGTAATGATTCTAATGTTCATGAGAATATGATGCTGCCTAAATTGGATACATTTGTTTTGCTTACAAATGAAGGGCCTAGCTTGGAGAAGGATGGACATTGGAGCAAGAGCAAGCATGGAGATGATGCCATGCGCAAGGGGAACCAGAACGGAGTTACAAGTGATGATTTCAGGACTTTGAAGCCACCATAAGAGTGCATGAAGCCTTGGACGAAATATACAAGATGCCACTTCATAAATTTCGTCCAGAGGCTATTATAGGTGCTGCGTCATCTTTTATTGGGCCAGGCCCATGTAATTTCGAAATACATAAGTATAGGCTATTTTTAGAGTCCGTATGTGTGGGGAAACAAGAGATAGGGTTGATTTCGGACCCCTCCACCAAGGGCCACGAAATTCCCCCTCTCTTCCTCCATATATACAGCCCTTAGGGCACCGTTTAGACTTTGGGTTTTGTTTAGATTAAAAGTTCGCCATAGCTGCAACTTCGCGTACTTCGTTTGTGTTCAACGACCAGACAAAGGCGTCACAGAACCCCACCTTGATCAATAAAGCTTTCATCTTATATTCGCAATATCCAGATTGCAATCTCAGTTTCTTGCTTGTTCTTCGTTTGCTCGCAGGAAACAGACCCTCGTGGTCAGGTTGATCGTGCTCCGGCGTGGTCAATAACCTCTCGGAGTTGGTTTAGCGATTGCTAAGGCGCGACGTCCTCGCACGTTCGTAGTCGGATCGTCAAAGTCGACTTCCACGAAAGCGATATCCATCATCTCATCGAAAGACGGGACACCTTTGCCTCTATCATAACCTTTGTCGAGTAGCTCCTGTACTAGACACATAATCTCCTTCGTCTCCTCTGGATTGGTACGGTATGGTGCACGGTTGGGTAGCGATGCACCGGGAATTAAGTCAATTTGATGCTCAGTCCCTCGAATGGGTGGTAATCCCGGTGGCACGTCTTGTGGAAAGGCGTCAGCGAACTCCTGCATAATGTTAGTGACAGCAGGGGCAAAGAGGAAGGCACGTCCTCGAATGAAAATAATGCCTCTTTGCACACAAAAGCATAGCAAAGAGATTTGTTGAAATCTAGCTCATCAATATCAGATTTGGTGGCAAATAAACATGCACTTTTCAATTTAATTTCAGAAGCAACACCAGATGGTTTATTATTAGGCTTCATTTGTTGCTCAAATTCTTTTGCCACAATCTGATTTTCACTCTTATTCTTCTCCTGTATTGCTTTATTAGCACTATTAATATCATCTTTCAAAATAGAATCAGGAGTCATAGGGAGCAAAGTAATATTTTTATCCTTATGAACAAGAGTATAATGATTGTTTCTACCATGGTGTACAGCATTTTTATCAAATTGCCATGGTCTACCAAGTAATAAGGAACATGCTTGCATAGGTACCACATCACAATCAACATAATCAGCATATGTAGAGATACTAAAATGCACACGAACAGTACGTGTTACCTTAACCTTGCCGCTGTTGTTGAACCATTGGATGTAGTAAGGATGTGGATGTGGTCTTGTGGTGAGAGAAAGCTTCTCCACCATCTCCATGCTAGCCAAGTTGTTGCAGCTACCTCCGTCTATGATGACGCGCACAGAACGTTCCTTCACAACTCCCTTGGTATGGAACAAATTGTGCCTCTGATTTTGCTCAGCTTGTGTGACCTGCACACTCAAAACACGTTGAGCAACTAAACATTCATACCTGTCAGCGTCTTCAGGAGCCATGTATTGCGTCTCATGATCAGAATCATCTCCACCATGTTCTTCACGTGTAATAAGAGCCAAAGTCTCCTCATCATAGTCACTAGCGGACTCATATCCACCATCCTCAGTAGCAATCATCACACGCTGAGATTTGCATTCTCTCGCAAAATGTCCTCTTCCCTTACAACGACGACAAATAATATCACTTGTGTGCCCTGTTGACGCCATGGAAGAAGAAGAGCTCTGTGCAGGCCCGGCAGGTGTGCTCTTGGCAGATAGTGGTGGTTGTGCCTACTTTCTTGTATCACGGTTGGAGGTGGCACCTGAAGGAGGTGATGGTGCAGTGGAAGTAGATGATGCACGTGGTGTCCATGATGAAGGTCGACCTGCAGAAAAGTTAGTGCGCGCCAATGCCTGTCGATCCTGCACTTCACGTTCAGCTTTACAAGCAAGATGGAATAAACGAGTGATATTATTATAATCCTTATAGTCTAGAATGGTCTGAATATCTCTATTTAATCCACCCAGAAAACGTGCAAGCATAGCTTCATTCTCCTCAACAATACCACATCTAATCAAGCCAGTTTGTAATTCCTGATAATATTCTTCTACAGAATTTTTTCCTTGTCTTAAGCGCTGCAATTTTTGAAGTAATTCATGTTGATAATATGGTGGAACCCAACGAGTACGCATAGCAGTTTTCAAAGCAGCCCAAGTAGCTGGAACAGGATATAATCTACAATGTTCAGACCACCAAACACATGCAAAGCTAGTGAAAGCACAAACAGCAGCAGGAACACGTCTCTCCTCAGGATATTGTAAACATGTAAATCGTTGTTCAGTTTCTAACTCCCAAGTAAGGTATATATCAGGAACATATCTACCCTCAAATGGTGGAATATTCAATTTTAGTTTAGGGAGATGGTCATGATCTCGTACCTGAGGGGGAGCCCTAACATTGCCATTATTTGCATGTGGACGACCTGGTGGTTGTGGTGCTGGTGGTTGCACGTAGTTCTGATGTTGATCAACCTCATCCTCGTAATCTCTGATGAGGACATCAATACCATTGTTACACCCACAGCCCCTACTGCTACATATACTGGACCAATTACTAGAGCTCGCGCACGCCAATTAAATTATCAGGTACTTTCGTTTCTTGGTAATGATTCTAATGTTCATGAGAATATGATGCTGCCTAAATTGGATACATTTGTTTTGCTTACAAATGAAGGGCCTAGCTTGGAGAAGGATGGACATTGGAGCAAGAGCAAGCATGGAGAAGATGCCATGCACAAGGGGAACCAGAACGAAGTTACGAGTGATGATTTCAGGACTTTGAAGCCACCATAAGAGTGCATGAAGCCTTGGACGAAATATACAAGATGCCACTTCATAAATTTCGTCCAGAGGCTATTATAGGTGCTGCGTCACCTTTTTATTGGGCCAGGCCCATGTAATTTCGAAATACATAAGTATAGGCTATTTTTAGAGTCCGTATGTGTGGGGAAACAAGAGATAGGGTTGATTTCGGACCCTCCACCAAGGGCCACGAAATTCCCCCTCTCTTCCTCCATATATACAGCCCTTAGGGCACCGTTTAGACTTTGGGTTTTGTTTAGATTAAAAGTTCGCCATAGCTGCAACTTCGCGTACTTCGTTTGTGTTCAACGACCAGACAAAGGCGTCACAGAACCCCACCTTGATCAATAAAGCTTTCATCTTATATTCGCAATATCCAGATTGCAATCTCAGTTTCTTGCTTGTTCTTCGTTTGCTCGCAGGAAACAGACCCTCGTGGTCAGGTTGATCGTGCTCCGGCGTGGTCAATAACCTCTCGGAGTTGGTTTAGCGATTGCTAAGGCGCGACGTCCTCGCACGTTCGTAGTCGGATCGTCAAAGTCGACTTCCACCAAAGCGAAATCCATCATCTCATCGAAAGACGGGACACCTTAGCCTCTATCAAGTGGTATCAGATTTCCAGGTTGCTCGGTGAGATTTTCCAGTTTTTCGTAGTTTAGATCGAGTCTGTTCTTCATACCTATAGTCCACGAAAAAGCCACAAAAAAAATTTAGGGTTAGTTCATCATATCCGAACCAATCCGAGCCTTTGCATAATCTTTTTAGGGTTTTGCTTTGTTGAATTTGCGGTTGCATCATCGGTCTAGTTGCTGGTCTTAGAGTCTAGTCTTTTAGAGTTTCGAGTTCTGGTCATAAGTTGTCACGCCGCCGCTGCACCATCATCATCGCCCCTGTCATCTACCACCACCACTTCGAATCCGTATCCATATACCACCACCAATCCGTGTCCATATACCACCACCGATCCATATCCATATACTACCACCGCTACCACCACCGCTGCCATATACCACCACCATATATCCACCACCAATTCGAGTTCCTTGCTTATTAGGTTTGTTTTCGGGATCCATCTAGTTTCCGATTCGTGTTTCCTTGCCGGAGTAGGTTTCGGAAAAAAAAAGAGTCCGGAAACCACGCTCCGTTTAGGCCCAAAATTTTTCGAAAACGCATTTTTCGAAAAATTTTCTGGCTATCCTATTTTTAGGTGTTTCTGAGTGTTTTGAGACAGGTGCCATTATAGGAAGTTTTTTTTGACCCGTTTCCAGTTTTTGGGTCCGGGCAGTCGAAAAAACGAAAAAAAAAAATTGGTCGAAAAAATTTCGTGCCCATCCTGTCAGTTTGACCTAGGAAGAGTTTTGAGACACTCGCCATTATAGTGATTTTTTCGCAAAAAAAAAAAAAAAAAAAAGAGCAGCGCAAAAAAAAAAAAAGAGCGCAAAAAAAAAAAGAGCGAAAAAAAAAATCCAGAGTGTGCTTTTCCCTTGTTTACGTGCAGCGCCGTGATTTTGTTAGTGTTCTAGGCTCGCGTCTCTAGCACGGTCTAGCCTAGGACCAGCACAGTACCGTCGTTGAGCGTTTATTCAACTTTGCATCTCTGAATTGATTATTGCTGATCCTTTTTGCTACCATATTATAAGCCTTCCCAGCTCCACATACATCTACGTCGTGCGTTTGACTCTCCCTGGTACTCGCTCTATCCAAGCTTTGAGAGTTTTTGACTACAACGGTTGCCGATCACCGCCTGCTGCTGGGTAAGAACTGGTAAGAATTTGAGTTTTGCTTGACGGATTTGTGACACCCACCACCACCACTTGTTCGTAGTCTGTAGGATCATATTCTTGTGTGTTTCTATTGCTGCTAACCATGCCAGGATCACAAGCCGACGTGACTGACTGGGAGAATTTATCGAACAAGGAGCTTCATGATAAGTTTCAGCAAATGATGAGTGGACAGGTGCAAGATGTGCTAAACAGATTTGAAGAGGCCATGGAGAAGATAGATGGCATGGAGAAGACGTTCGAAACAAAGCTCGATAACAAATTTAATGAATTGCTCGCGCGTCTTCCACCACCACCACCCGCTGCACCTAACGCACCTCTCCAACAACAACAACAACAACAACAACGCATCCTTTCGAATCAGTATGGACGAGCGAGGCGTGTTCCTATTGAGGATGGCCAAACTTCTGGTGCTGCTGTTCATGTTGTTGATGCTTCTTTCGCCCCTGCTACTGCTGCTGGTGGTACCCAGGAGGATGTTGAGTATGCGGGCGATTATGAGGATGAGGTTGATCAAAATCAGCACTACGTGCAGCCACCACCACCACCACCACCAGGTCGACCTCAGGTATATATTCGTAATGGTAGGCCTGCACCAACACCTCAGGTACGAGATGATGTCCATATTCCTAAACTGAAATTGAATATTCCACCATTTGAGGGTAGATATGTTCCTGATATATATCTTACTTGGGAGTTAGAAACTGAACAACGTTTTACATGTTTACAATATCCCGAGGAGAGACGGGTTGCTGCTGCTGTTTGTGCTTTCACTAGTTTTGCATGTGTATGGTGGTCTGAACATTGTAGATTATATCCTATTCCCGCTACTTGGGCTGCTTTGAAAACTGCTATGCGTACTCGTTGGGTTCCACCATATTATCAACGTGAATTGCTTCAAAAATTACAGCGCTTAAGACAAGGAAAAAATTCTGTAGAAGAATATTATCAGGAATTACAAACTGGCATGATTAGATGTGGTATTGTTGAGGAGAATGAAGCTATGCTTGCACGTTTTCTGGGTGGATTAAATAGAGAGATTCAGACCATTCTAGACTATAAGGAGTATACTAATATCACTCGTTTATTCCATCTTGCTTGTAAAGCTGAACGTGAAGTACAGGATCGACAGGCATTGGCGCGGACTAACTTTTCTGCAGGTCGACCTTCATCATGGACACCACGTGCATCATCTACTTCCTCCCGTTCTGCTACACCGGCGCCTCCGTCGGCTGCCACCTCCAACCGTGATACAATAAAGCAGGCACAATCACCACTATCTGCCAAGAGCACACCTTCTGGGCCTGCAAAGAGCTCTTCTTCATCCATGGCATCAACAGGGCAAACACATGATATTATTTGTCGACGTTGCAAGGGTGGAGGTCATTATGCGAGAGAATGCCCATCTAAGCGTGTGATGATTGTTACTGAGGATGGTGGGTATGAGTCCGCTAGTGACTTTGATGAGGAGACTTTGGCTCTTATTACACGTGACGAACACGGTGGAGACGATTCTGATCATGAGACGCAATACATGGCTCCTGAAGATGCTGACAGGTATGAATGTTTAGTTGCTCAACGTGTTTTGAGTGTGCAGGTTACACAAGCTGAGCAAAATCAGAGGCATAATTTGTTCCATACAAAGGGAGTTGTGAAGGAACGTTCTGTTCGCGTGATCATAGATGGAGGGAGTTGCAACAACTTGGCTAGCATGGAGATGGTGGAGAAGCTATCTCTCACCACAAGACCACATCCACATCCTTACTACATCCAATGGTTCAACAACAGCGGCAAGGTTAAGGTAACACGTACTGTTCGTGTACATTTTAGTATCTCTACATATGCTGATTATGTTGATTGTGATGTGGTACCTATGCAAGCATGTTCCTTATTACTTGGTAGACCATGGCAATTTGATAAAAATTCTATTCACCATGGTAGAAACAATCAGTATACTCTTGTTCATAAGGATAAAAATATTACTTTGCTTCCTATGACTCCTGATTCCATTTTGAAAGATGATATTAATAAGCTAATAAAGCAAAACAGGAGAAAACTAAGAGTGAAAATCAGATTGTGGCAAAAGAATTTGAGCAACAAATGCAGCCTAATAATAATAAACAATCTAGTGTTGCTTCTGAAATTAAATTGAAAAGTGCATGTTTACTTGCCACCAAATCTGATATTGATGATCTAGATTTTAGCAAATCTGTTTGCTATGCTTTTGTGTGCAAAGAGGCATTATTTTCATTCGAGGACGTGCCTTCCTCTTTGCCTCCTGCTATCACTAACATTTTGCAGGAGTTCGCTGACGTCTTTCCACAAGACGTGCCACCGGGATTACCGCCTATTCGAGGGATTGAGCATCAGATTGACTTAATTCCCGGTGCTTCACTGCCAAACCGTGCACCATACCGTACCAATCCAGAGGAGACGAAGGAGATTATGCGTCAAGTACAAGAGCTTCTCGACAAAGGTTATATACGCGAATCCCTTAGTCCTTGTGCTGTTCCTATTATTCTAGTGCCGAAAAAGGATGGTACATCACGTATGTGCGTTGATTGTAGAGGCATTAATAATATTACTATTCGTTATCATCATCCTATTCCTAGGCTAGATGATATGCTTGATGAATTGAGTGGTTCTACAATATTCTCCAAAGTTGATTTGCGTAGTGGATACCATCAAATTCGTATGAAATTGGGAGATGAATGGAAAACAGCATTTAAAACTAAGTTTGGATTATATGAGTGGTTAGTCATGCCTTTTGGGTTAACTAATGCACCTAGTACTTTCATGAGGTTAATGAACGAAGTTTTACGTGCTTTCATTGGACGATTTGTGGTAGTTTACTTTGATGACATATTGATTTATAGCAAATCTTTGGAGGAACATTTGGAACATTTACGTGCTGTTTTTATTGCTCTACGTGATGCACGTTTGTTTGGTAACCTTGGAAAGTGCACCTTTTGCACCGACCGAGTATCTTTTCTTGGCTATGTTGTTACACCACAGGGAATTGAAGTTGATAAAGCCAAGATTGAAGCTATTGAGAGTTGGCCGCAGCCCAAAACGGTCACACAAGTGAGGAGTTTCCTTGGCCTCGCTGGATTCTATAGGCGTTTTGTGAGAGATTTCAGCACCATTGCTGCACCTCTCAATGAGCTTACAAAGAAAGATGTGCCTTTTCTGTGGGGTACCGCACAGGAAGAAGCCTTCACGGTATTGAAAGATAAGTTGACACATGCTCCTTTACTCCAACTTCCTGATTTTAATAAGACTTTTGAGCTTGAATGTGATGCTAGTGGAATTGGATTAGGAGGTGTGTTATTACAAGATGGCAAACCTGTTGCATACTTTTCTGAAAAATTGAGTGGGCCTAGTCTGAATTATTCTACTTATGATAAAGAATTATATGCTCTTGTTCGGACTTTAGAAACATGGCAACATTATTTATGGCCCAAAGAATTTGTTATACATTCTGATCATGAATCTTTGAAACATATTAAAAGTCAAGCTAAACTGAATCGTAGACATGCTAAATGGGTTGAATTCATTGAGACTTTCCCTTATGTCATTAAACACAAGAAGGGAAAAGAAAATGTTATTGCTGATGCATTGTCTCGTCGCTATACTATGCTTTCACAACTTGACTTCAAAATATTTGGTTTGGAGACCATCAAAGATCAATATGTGCATGATGCTGATTTTAAAGATGTAATGCAGAATTGTAAAGAAGGAAGAATGTGGAACAAGTTTGTCGTTAACGATGGATTTGTGTTTCGTGCTAACAAGCTATGCATTCCAGCTAGCTCCGTTCGTCTTTTGCTGTTGCAGGAGGCGCATGGGGGAGGATTAATGGGACACTTTGGCGTGAAGAAGACGGAGGACGTACTTGCTACACATTTCTTTTGGCCAAAGATGAGACGGGATGTTGAGCGTTTTGTTGCTCGCTGCACTACATGTCAAAAAGCTAAGTCACGACTCAATCCTCATGGTTTATATATGCCTTTGCCTGTACCTAGTGTTCCTTGGGAGGATATATCTATGGACTTTGTTTTAGGTTTACCTCGAACAAAGAAGGGGAGGGATAGCATATTTGTTGTCGTGGATAGATTCTCGAAAATGGCACACTTTATACCATGTCATAAAAGCGATGATGCTGTTAATGTTGCTGATTTGTTCTTTCGTGAAATTATTCGCTTGCATGGTGTGCCAAATACTATTGTTTCAGATCGTGATACTAAATTTCTTAGCCACTTTTGGAGATGTTTATGGGCTAAGTTGGGGACTAAACTGCTATTTAGTACTACTTGTCACCCCCAAACTGATGGACAAACTGAAGTAGTCAATAGAACATTGTCTACTATGCTTAGGGCTGTTTTGAAGAATAATAAGAAAATGTGGGAAGAATGCTTGCCTCATATTGAATTTGCTTATAATCGTTCATTGCATTCTACTACTAAGATGTGCCCTTTTGAAATTGTGTATGGTTTCCTACCTCGTGCACCTATTGATTTGTTGCCTCTTCCATCTTCGGAGAAGGTTAATTTTGATGCTAAAGAACGTGCTGAATTGATTTTAAAAATGCATGAGTTAACTAAGGAAAACATTGAGCGTATGAATGCTAAATATAAACTTGCTGGAGATAAGGGTAGAAAACATGTTGTGTTTGCACCTGGAGATCTTGTTTGGTTACATTTGCGTAAGGATAGATTTCCTGATTTGCGCAAATCAAAGCTAATGCCACGTGCTGCTGGTCCCTTTAAGGTGTTGGAGAAAGTAAATGATAATGCATATAAACTTGAGTTGCCTGCAGATTTTGGGGTTAGTCCCACTTTTAACATTGCAGATTTGAAGCCTTATTTGGGTGAGGAAAATGAGCTTCCGTCGAGGACGACTTCATTTCAAGAAGGGGAGGATGATGAGGACATCAATACCATTGTTACACCCACAGCCCCTACTGCTACATATACTGGACCAATTACTAGAGCTCGCGCACGCCAATTAAATTATCAGGTACTTTCGTTTCTTGGTAATGATTCTAATGTTCATGAGAATATGATGCTGCCTAAATTGGATACATTTGTTTTGCTTACAAATGAAGGGCCTAGCTTGGAGAAGGATGGACATTGGAGCAAGAGCAAGCATGGAGAAGATGCCATGCACAAGGGGAACCAGAACGAAGTTACGAGTGATGATTTCAGGACTTTGAAGCCACCATAAGAGTGCATGAAGCCTTGGACGAAATATACAAGATGCCACTTCATAAATTTCGTCCAGAGGCTATTATAGGTGCTGCGTCACCTTTTTATTGGGCCAGGCCCATGTAATTTCGAAATACATAAGTATAGGCTATTTTTAGAGTCCGTATGTGTGGGGAAACAAGAGATAGGGTTGATTTCGGACCCTCCACCAAGGGCCACGAAATTCCCCCTCTCTTCCTCCATATATACAGCCCTTAGGGCACCGTTTAGACTTTGGGTTTTGTTTAGATTAAAAGTTCGCCATAGCTGCAACTTCGCGTACTTCGTTTGTGTTCAACGACCAGACAAAGGCGTCACAGAACCCCACCTTGATCAATAAAGCTTTCATCTTATATTCGCAATATCCAGATTGCAATCTCAATTTCTTGCTTGTTCTTCGTTTGCTCGCAGGAAACAGACCCTCGTGGTCAGGTTGATCGTGCTCCGGCGTGGTCAATAACCTCTCGGAGTTGGTTTAGCGATTGCTAAGGCGCGACGTCCTCGCACGTTCGTAGTCGGATCGTCAAAGTCGACTTCCACCAAAGCGAAATCCATCATCTCATCGAAAGACGGGACACCTTAGCCTCTATCAATCTCCCACATAATCATCCTCCTCGGTACCAGCAGCAGTAGTAGCAGGAGCCAAAGAAGCACCAACAGCAGTAGCAGCGGCACCAGAATTTTGTCCTAGCTCAATAGGAACACGCTGAGCCCGTCCATACTGATTCGGAAGGTGCCGTAGTTGTTGTCGTTGCAGAGGTGCGATAGGTGCAGCCGGCGGTGGTTGTGGAAAACGCGCGAGCAATTCATCAAACTTGCTATCAAGCTTTGTTTCAAATGTCTTCTCAATGCCATCTATCTTCTCCATGGCCTCGTCAAATCTGTTTAGCACATCTTGCACCTGTCCACTCATCAGTTGCTGAAATTTATCATGTAGCTGTTTGTTCGTCAGGTTCTCCCAATCAGTCTCATCGGCTTGTGATCCTACCATGGTTAGCAGCAAATAGAAACACAGAAGAATATGATCCTACAGAGTACTAAGAAGTGGTGGTGGTGTATCACAAACCCGTCAAGCAAATCTCAAATTCTTACCAGTTCTTACCCAGCAGCAGGCGGTGATCGGCAACCGTTGTAGTCAAAACTCTCAAAGCTTGGATAGAGCGATTACCAGGGAGAGTCCAACGCACGACGTAGATGTATGTGGAGCTGGGAAGGCTTATAATATGGTAGCAAAAAGGGTCAGCAATAATCAATTCAGAGATGCAAAGTTGAATAAACGCTCAACGACGGTACTGTGCTGGTCCTAGGCTAGACCGTGCTAGAGACGCGAGCCTAGAGCACTAACAAAATCACGGCGCTGCACGTAAACAAGGGAAAAGCACACTCTGGATTTTTTTTTCGCTCTTTTTTTTTGCGCTCTTTTTTTTTGCGCTGCTCTTTTTTTTTTTGCGAAAAATCACTATAATGGCGAGTGTCTCAAAACTCTTCCTAGGTCAAACTGAAAGGATGGGCACGAAATTTTTTCGACCAATTTTTTTTTTTCGTTTTTTCGACTGCCCGGACCCAAAAACTGGAAACGGGTCAAAAAAAACTTCCTATAATGGCACCTGTCTCAAAACACTCAGAAACACCTAAAAATAGGATAGCCAGAAAATTTTTCGAAAAATGCGTTTTCGAAAATTTTTGGGCCTAAACGGAGCGTGGTTTCCGGACTCTTTTTTTTTTCCGAAACCTACTCCGGCAAGGAAACACGAATCGGAAACTAGATGGATCCCGAAAACAAACCTAATAAGCAAGGAACTCGGATTGGTGGTGGATATATGGTGGTGGTATATGGCAGCGGTGGTGGTAGCGGTGGTAGTATATGGATATGGATCGGTGGTGGTATATGGACACGGATTGGTGGTGGTATATGGATACGGATTCGGAGCGGTGGTGGTAGATGGCAGGGGCGATGATGATGGTGCGGCGGCGGCGTGACAACTTATGACCAGAACTCGAAACTCTAAAAGACTAGACTCTAAGACCAGCAACTAGACCGACGATGCAACCGCAAATTCAACAAAGCAAAACCCTAAAAAGATTATGCAAAGGCTCAGATTGGTTCGGATATGATGAACTAACCCTAATTTTTTTTGTGGCTTTTTCGTGGACTATAGGTATGAAGAACAGACTCGATCTAAACTACGAAAAACTGGAAAATCTCACCGAGCAACCTGGAAATCTGATACCACTTGATAGAGGCAAAGGTGTCCCGTATTTCGATGAGATGATGGATTTCGCTTTGGTGGAAGTCGACTTTGACGATCCGACTACGAACGTGCGAGGACGTCGCGCCTTAGCAATCGCTAAACCAACTCCGAGAGGTTATTGACCACGCCGGAGCTCGATCAACCTGACCACGAGGGTCTGTTTCCTGCGAGCAAACGAAGAACAAGCAAGAAACTGAGATTGCAATCTGGATATTGCGAATATAAGATGAAAGCTTTATTGATCAAGGTGGGGTTCTGTGACGCCTTTGTCTGGTCGTTGAACACAAACGAAGTACGCGAAGTTGCAGCTATGGCGAACTTTTAATCTAAACAAAACCCAAAGTCTAAACGGCGCCCTAAGGGCTGTATATATGGAGGAAGAGGGGGGAATTTCGTGGCCCTTGGTGGAGGGGTCCGAAATCAACCCTATCTCTTGTTTCCCCACACATACGGACTCTAAAAATAGCCTATACTTATGTATTTCAAAATTACATGGGCCTGGCCCAATAATAAGGTGACGCAGCACCTATAATAGCCTCTGGACGAAATTTATGAAGTGGCATCTTGTATATTTCGTCCAAGGCTTCATGCACTCTTATGGTGGCTTCAAAGTCCTGAAATCATCACTTGTAACTCCGTTCTGGTTCCCCTTGCGCATGGCATCATCTCCATGCTTGCTCTTGCTCCAATGTCCATCCTTCTCCAAGCTAGGCCCTTCATTTGTAAGCAAAACAAATGTATCCAATTTAGGCAGCATCATATTCTCATGAACATTAGAATCATTACCAAGAAACGGAAGTACCTGATAATTTAATTGGCGTGCGCGAGCTCTAGTAATTGGTCCAGTATATGTAGCAGTAGGGGCTGTGGGTGTAACAATGGTATTGATGTCCTCATCATAAGGCTAATGGTAACAGGAGGCGGGGGACATGATGTTTACCCAGGTTCGGGCCCTCTCTATATAGACACCAGAGGGGCTAGGGTTACACAGAGTCAGTTACAGAGAAAGGAATCTACATATCCGAATTGCCAAGCTTGCCTTCCACGCAAAGGAGAATCCCACCCGGACACGGGATGAACTCTTCAATCTTGTATCTTCATAGTCCAACAGTCCGGCATAAGCATATAGTCGGGCTGTCCGAGGACCCCGTAATCCAGGACTCCCTAAGTAGCCCCTGAACCAGGCTTCAATGACGATGAGTCCGGCGCGCAGATTGTCTTTGGCATTGCAAGGCGGGTTCCTTCTCCGCATACTCCAAGGTGGATTTTGAACACATGAATCGTGTTCGACTCTGCAAAACAAATCCCACGTACCACTGTAGAGAGCACAATATTCCACGAATCTAATCTACTAACAACTTTTACCTAGCGTGACATCACGCCACGTCCTGATTATTATCAAAACCGTTTTTCCCAACCTGGCATTGCACGTCCTGCGAGGCGGTTTTATTGGCACATCTTGTTGAAGCAGATATCGTGTTCCACTTATCACGGGATTCTTATTCATACGGGTGTGGGTAACCCAACCGTGTTGTTAGTATGACTCCTCGGTTTAGGCAAGTTCCAAACGGCCGCGTGGAGGACGCTTGACATTCACCCTCTTTATAAAGAGGCCAAGACCTGTCCTTTTCTTTCCACGCCTGATACTTCCCTTCTCCTACCTCGAGTTCCAACACCCAAGGTACAGTCCACGCGCTCCGGACCTTCAATCATGTCCGGATCCAACCCTCAAGGCCAGTGGATGGCCTCTTCTGTCACAGAGGAGGACATTAAGAAGCTCAGGGAAGCTACGTATCTAACCGCCGAAATCCTTCATAGGCTTCCTGCCTAAGGGCAGGTTGTTCCTACTCCCAAACCCAACAAGAGTGTCGTATTCATCTCCCACTTCATCCAAGGGCTAGGCTTCAGTCTTCATCCCTTCGTTAGTGGGCTCATGTTCTATTAGGGGCTAGATTTTCATGATCTAGCTCCAGATTCCTTCCTTCACATCTTGTCGTTTATCGTCGTGTGTGAGGCCTTCCTCCGCATTACCCCACACTTCGGCTTATGGCTCAAGACCTTCGATGTGAAGCCGAAGATGATCGACCAGCGACACGCGGAGTGCGGAGGTGCTATAATAAGCAAAGGTGCCGACGCCTTGTGGCCAAAGGGTTCCTTCCCGGAGATGTCCGACCTATGGCAACGGGAGTGGTTTTATCACAGCGCTCCGGGGTACAAAGTGGGCAGCCGCCCCGGCCTTCCGCTCAGCCCCTCCTCCACAGCTTGCATCATGGGTCAACTAGGGGCTGGACTGGGGACCGGTTAATGGCGTGCTGACACTGCAAAGCCGCATTCGAGATCTCCTCAAGAGGAACATTAGTCTTGTTAAAGTAATTCAGGTAATGTTAGTTCGTCGGGTCCTGCCACGCCAACGTTGATCTCTCCGTATGTGGGAGTTCAACCCGGAAGGACCGCGAACCATTCAACACTTCTTCGGCGTGACGCTCGAAGGGATGTATCGATTATTCTTCGGATCACGAACAAAGTGTCCAGACACAACAGAGGATGTGTGTCTCAACTGCAACCGTCCAGATACCCAAGTAAGTAACTCCGCGACCGAACATGCTGTCATTATATTTGTCACAACTTTATTCTGAAAAACCACCCTTGGCCAAGAATGGATAAGAAAGGCGGAGAGGATCAGGTGTTCGGCCCCTCTTCCCGAAGGCTCGCCGGATCCCGTACTAACCAGGATGCTGGCTCGCGCACCTTATCAAGTGCCATCAGAGGAGGATGAGGGGGGGGGGGGGAATAGGGAAGCCAAAAGCGGGCTTCATGCTGGACGTACATTACGCATCCTAACCGGGGGAATTAGTGCCCTCGTGTTGGAGGATGATCGGGGAGGAGAATCTAGAATCCCCTCTCCCCACGGGAAGAAAAGGACTGCCCCTGAAGACTTGGAATTGGAGGTTTCCAAACGAGGGAGGAAACCTTCACCAAGGGGCCCTGCCCCGGAGGGCATCCTTACCGCACAGCGCCCACAAGGGGGCCAGCCGTCGACCGAGCCGTAAGTGAACAAAGGCACTTTAGTAAGCAAGCCCCGCTCTTTTCTTGAGAATAACAACTGAGACATATGTTTTGCAAGTGATGATTTCAGGACTTTGAAGCCACCATAATGGGTGCATGAAGCCTTGGACGAAATATACAAGATTCCACTTCATAAATTTCGTCCCGAGTCTATTCTAGGTGCTGCGTCACCTTATTATTGGGCCAGGTCAATGTAATTTCGAAATACATAAGTATAGGCTATTTTTAGAGTCCGTATGTGTGGAGAAACAAGAGATAGGGTTGATTTCGGACCCCTCCACCAAGGGCCACGAAATTCACCCCTCTTCCTCCATATATACAGCCCTTAGGGCATCGTTTAGACTTTGGGGTTTTGTTTAGATTAAAAGTTCGCCATAGCTGCAACTTCGTGTACTTCGTTTGTGTTCAACGACCAGACAAAGGCGTCACAGAACCCCACCTTGATCAATAAAGCTTTCATCTTATATTCGCACTATCCAGATTGCAATCTCAGTTTCTTGCTTGTTCTTCGTTTGCTCGCAGGAAACAGACCCTCTTGGTCAGGTTGGTCGTGCTCCAGCGTGGTCAATAACCTCTTATAGGTGGTTTAGCGATTGCTAAGGTGCGACGTCCTCGCACGCTCGTAGTCGGATCGTCAAAGTCGACTTCCACCAAAGCGATATCCATCATCTCATCGAAAGGCGGGACACCTTTGCCTCTATCAAGTGGTATCAGATTTCCAGGTTGCTCGGTGAGATTTTACAGTTTTTCGTAGTTTAGATCGAGTCTGTTCTTCATACCTATAGTCCACGAAAAAGCCAAAAAAATTAGGGTTAGTTCATCCCATCCGAAACAATCTGAGCCTTTGCATAATCTTTTCTGTATTTGCTTTGTTGAATTTGCGGTTGCATCGTCGTGTCAAGTTGCTGGTCTTAGCGTCTAGTCCTTTAGAGTTTCGAGTTCTGTTCACAGGTTGTCACGTCGTCGCTGCCATATATCACCATCGCATCATCATCGTCGCTGCTGCCATATACCACCACCACATATTCATCGCCAATTCGTGTCCATATACGCCACCACATATCCGCCGCCATCACGCCAATCCGAGTCCACCTGCAACATATATCTGCCACCAGTCCAAATTCCACCAGATTCATCTCCACCACCAGTCCGAGTTCCACCAATTTCATCTCCGCCACCAGTCCTATTCTGAGTCCAGTATTTTGTTACTCTATTTTGGATTTCCAGATCACACAATACTTCGAGTCGTGACAGAGAAGCACTCCCCAACTTCCGTGCTACCCGCAGTAGAGAAATAGTTCCAAACTCAAAAAAAAACTAAGTCTGGAAAATTCTGGCTAGGCAGTTTTTAGACCATTTGTAGACTTTTTTGAAAAAAATTGTTGCGGAGCAAAAAAAAAAGAGGAAAAAACGTGCAAAAAAGGAAAAAAAAGAGAAAAAAATTCAGAGTGTGCTCCTCCCTTGTTTACGTGCCGCGCCGTGATTTTGTTGGTGTTCTAGGCTCGCGTCTCTAGCACAGTCTAGCCTAGGACCAGCACAGTACCGTCGTTGAGCATTTATTCAACTTTGCATCTCTAAATTGATTATTGCTGACCCTTTTTGCTACCATATTATAAGCCTTCCCATCTCCACATACATCTACGTCGTGCGTTTGACTCTCCCTGGTAATCGCTCTATCCAAGCTTTGAGAGTTTTGACTACAACGGTTGCCGATCACCACCTGCTGCTGGGTAAGAACTGGTAAGAATTTGAGATTTGCTTGACGGGTTTGTGATACACCACCACCACTTCTTAGTAGTCTGTAGGATCATATTCTTGTGTGTTTCTATTTGCTGCTAACCATGGTAGGATCACAAGCCGATGAGACTGACTGGGAGAACCTAACGTACAAATAGCTACATGATAAATTTCAGCAAATGATGAGTGGACAGGTGCAAGATGTGCTAAACAGATTTGACGAGGCCATGGAGAAGATAGATGGCATGGAGAAGATGTTCGAAACAAAGCTCGATAACAAGTTTAATGAATTGCTCGCGCGTCTTCCACCACCACCACCCGCTGCACCTAACGCACCTCTCCAACAACAACAATAACAACAACAACGACTACCTCCACATCGCGAAACAGCCCTCCGCCGAGCGAGTCGTGTCCCTCTTGCGTTTGGCCAAACTGTTGGTGCTGCTGTTGATACTTCTGCGGCTCCTGCTGCTGATGCGGAGGAGGATGATTATGTGGGAGATTACGAGGATGAGGTTGATCAAAATCAGAACTACGTGCAACCACCTGCACCACAACCACCAGGTCGTCCACATGCAAATAATCACAATGGTAGGGCACTCCCTCAGGTACGAGATCATGACCATCTCCCTAAACTGAAATTGAATATTCCACCATTTGAGGGTAGATATGTTCCTGATATATATCTTACTTGGGAGTTAGAAACTGAACAACGATTTACATGTTTACAATATCCCGAGGAGAGACGGGTTGCCGCTGCTGTTTGTGCTTTCACTAGTTTTGCATGTGTATTGATGAGGACATGACTACCTTGGATATGACCAAAAATATTGCATATATGCATATTTGTCAGGTGATTTCTAGTGCAAACTATTCAATAATCTATTTATGTTATCCAGAACAAAAATACTTCACACACTTTTGTGTTTTGTCTAATTGCAGGTGTATGGGACATTTGTACAATCCACATATGAAGATAAGGAAGAAAGAGATGTTTATTTGCTGTCCAAAAAGTTCTCTCACGTCACTTTTGGCCCAAGAGAAGATAGAGTCCAAGTCTCTCACGTTCTGGATTCAGATTCGGACTACACAGACGTACCTGACTCAAAACGCACACAAGTTTTTCATACGGACTCCGAATTGGGTGATTCTTTTTTTGTTGGAAACTAGATTTTGTGCACTTTCCAACCCAATTGGAATCACCTTCAAATTCGTCCGGAGCGTTGAGTTGTGGACGAAACAATCTGATGCTGCAGCAGAATCCGAGTCAAACTACAAGTCCAAACGTGTTACATCACCTCCATTTGGGCCCATTGGCCTTGTACGACCTAGATTTAGTTTTAGGCTGCCTTGGGACGTCCTCCCACCTCCTTGGGCGCCACCCCTTGCTCCTATATAAGTAGATCCATCTAGTAGCTTTTCCCTGGGATTTGTTTAGTTAAAAGTTAGCCATTGCAACTTCGTGTGCTTCGTTTGTGTCCAACGACCAGACCAAGACCACTTTTCGGATCCCCACCATTATCAATACTTCATACATATTCGCGATATTCAGATTGCTTTTATCATATTCCTGCTTGTTCTTCGATTGCTTGCAGGAATAGACCTTCGTGGTCAGGTTGATCGTGCTCCGGCGTGGTCAATAACCTCTCGGAGTTGGTTTAGCGATTGCTAAGGCACAACGTCGTTGCACGTTTGTAGTCGGATCGTCAAAGTCGTCTCCACCAAATCGATAGTTATCATCTCATCGAAAGATCGGGACACCCCGCCTCTATCATGTATGGTGGTCTGAACATTGTAGATTATATCCTATTCCAACTACTTGGGCTGCTTTGAAAACTGCTATGCGTACTCGTTGGGTTCCACCATATTATCAACGTGAATTGCTTCAAAAATTGCAGCGCTTAAGACAAGGGAAAAATTCTGTAGAAGAATATTATCAGTAATTACAAACTGGCATGATTAGATGTGGTATTGTTGAGGAGAATGAAGCTATGCTTGCACGTTTTCTGGTGATGAGGACATCAATACCATTGTTACACCCACAGCCCCTACTGCTACATATACTGGACCAATTACTAGAGCTCGCGCACGCCAATTAAATTATCAGGTACTTTCGTTTCTTGGTAATGATTCTAATGTTCATGAGAATATGATGCTGCCTAAATTGGATACATTTGTTTTGCTTACAAATGAAGGGCCTAGCTTGGAGAAGGATGGACATTGGAGCAAGAGCAAGCATGGAGATGATGCCATGCGCAAGGGGAACCAGAACGGAGTTACAAGTGATGATTTCAGGACTTTGAAGCCACCATAAGAGTGCATGAAGCCTTGGACGAAATATACAAGATGCCACTTCATAAATTTCGTCCAGAGGCTATTATAGGTGCTGCGTCACCTTATTATTGGGCCAGGCCCATGTAATTTCGAAATACATAAGTATAGGCTATTTTTAGAGTCCGTATGTGTGGGGAAACAAGAGATAGGGTTGATTTCGGACCCCTCCACCAAGGGCCACGAAATTCCCCCCCCCCCCTCTTCCTCCATATATACAGCCCTTAGGGCGTCGTTTAGACTTTGGGATTTGTTTAGTTAAAAGTTAGCCATTGCAACTTCGTGTGCTTCGTTTGTGTCCAACGACCAGACCAAGACCACTTACGGATCCCCACCTTTATCAATACTTCATATATACTCGCAATATTCAGATTGCTTTTATCATATTCTTGCTTGTTCTTCGATTGCTTGCAGGAATAGACCTTCGTGGTCAGGTTGATTGTGCTCCGGCGTGGTCAATAACCTCTCAGAGTTGGTTTAGCGATTGCTAAGGCGCAACGTCGTGCACGTTTGTAGTCGGATCGTCAAAGTCATCTTCACCAAATCGATAGTTATCATCTCATCGAAAGATCGGGACACACCTCCGCTTCTATCAAGTGGTATCAGTTTTCAGGTTGCTCGGTGAGAATTTCCAGTTTTCCTAGATTAGATTTATTTTCTTACCTATTGTCCAAGAAAAAGCCACAAAAAAGAGTTAGATCTATTCATCCTTGGTCCAAGCCAGTCTGAGCCTTTGCAATTTTCTTTTCATTGCTTGCATAGTTGAATTATCGGTTGCATCGTCGTGTCGAGTTGCTGGTCTTAGTGTCTAGTTCGTTTAGAGTTTCGAGTTCTGTTCACATTAGTCACGCCACCGCTGCATCATTATCTCTTCCGCTGTCCACCACCCATCCATCAATTTCCACCACGTGCTACCCACCATTCATTATCATAATAATAGTTGAGATCGTTCACATCTTCACTTGATCCAATCTGCATCTTATCTAGTTTGTTTTGGAAAGAGGGAGAAAAAAAAGAGAGAAAAAAAACGAGAGAAAAAAACGAGAGAAAAAAAAAGAGAAAAAAAAAGTCAGAGAAAAAAAAGGAGAAAAAAAAATCAAAAAAATCGGCACAAACTTTTTCAGAGGAAAGTTGGAGACAAAGTTGTTGTATATCCTCCTTGGCAGTTGTTTTTCATCATTATCTTCACTGCCGTTGTGATCTTCACTTATATCTTGCTGTCAAGAGCTACTTAGTATCCTTCATTGATGCTAGTTGTGCTACGCCGTGACCTCATTAGTGTTCTAGGCTCGCGTCTCTAGTCCGGTCTAGCCTAGGACCAGCACAGTACCGTCGTTGAGCGTTTATTCAACTTTGCATCTCTGAATTGATTATTGCTGACCCTTTTTGCTACCATATTATAAGCCTTCCCAGCTCCACATACATCTACGTCGTGCGTTTGACTCTCCCTGGCAATCGCTCTATCCAAGCTTTGAGAGTTTTTGACTACAACGGTTGCCGATCACCGCCTGCTGCTGGGTAAGAACTGGTAAGAATTTGAGATTTGCTTGACGGATTTGTGACACCCACCACCACCTCTTGTTATTAGTCTGTAGGATCATATTCTTGTGTGTTTCTATTGCTGCTAACCATGCCAGGATCACAAGCCGACGAGACTGACTGGGAGAACATGACGAATAAGGATTTGCATGATAAATTTCAGCAAATGATGAGTGGACAGGTGCAAGATGTGCTAAACAGATTTGAAGAGGCCATGGAGAAGATAGATGGCATGGAGACGACGTTCGAAACAAAGCTCGATAACAAGTTTAATGAATTGCTCGCGCGTCTTCCACCACCACCACCCGCTGCACCTAACGCACCTCTCCAACGACAACAACAACAACAACGCCCCCTTCCGAATCAGTATGGACGAGCTCAGCGTGTTCCTATTGAGCTAGGACAAAATTCTGGTGCCGCTGCTACTGCTGTTGGTGCTTCTTTGGCTCCTGCTACTACTGCTGCTGGTACCGAGGAGGATGATTATGTGGGAGATTACGAGGATGAGGTTGATCAACATCAGAACTACGTGCAACCACCAGCACCACAACCACCAGGTCGTCCACATGCAAATAATGGCAATGTTAGGGCTCCCCCTCAAGTACGAGATCATGACCATCTCCCTAAACTGAAATTGAATATTCCACCATTTGAGGGTAGATATGTTCCTGATATATATCTTACTTGGGAGTTAGAAACTGAACAACGATTTACATGTTTACAATATCCTGAGGAGAGACGTGTTCCTGCTGCTGTTTGTGCTTTCACTAACTTTGCATGTGTTTGGTGGTCTGAGCATTGTAGATTATATCCTGTTCCAGCTACTTGGGCTGCTTTGAAAACTGCTATGCGTACTCGTTGGGTTCCACCATATTATCAACGTGAATTACTTCAAAAATTGCAGCGCTTAAGACAAGGAAAAAATTCTGTAGAAGAATATTATCAGGAATTACAAACTGGCTTGATTAGATGTGGTATTGTTGAGGAGAATGAAGCTATGCTTGCACGTTTTCTGGGTGGATTAAATAGAGATATTCAGACCATTCTAGACTATAAGGATTATAATAATATCACTCGTTTATTCCATCTTGCTTGTAAAGCTGAACGTGAAGTGCAGGATCGACAGGCATTGGTGCGCACTAACTTTTCTGCAGGTCGACCTTCATCATGGACACCACGTGCATCATCTACTTCCACTGCACCATCACCTCTTTCAGGTGCCACCTCCAACCGTGATACAAGAAAGCAGGCACAACCACCACTATCTGCCAAGAGCACACCTGCCGGGCATGCACAGAGCTCTTCTTCTTCCATGGCGTCAACAGGGCACACAAGTGATATTATTTGTCGTCGTTGTAAGGGAAGAGGACATTTTGCGAGAGAATGCAAATCTCAGCGTGTGATGATTGCTACTGAGGATGGTGGATATGAGTCCGCTAGTGACTATGATGAGGAGACTTTGGCTCTTATTACACATGAAGAACATGGTGGAGATGATTCTGATCATGAGACGCAATACATGGCTCCTGAAGATGCTGACAGGTATGAATGTTTAGTTGCTCAACGTGTTTTGAGTGTGCAGGTCACACAAGCTGAGCAAAATCAGAGGCACAATTTGTTCCATACCAAGGGAGTTGTGAAGGAACGTTCTGTGCGCGTCATCATAGACGGAGGTAGCTGCAACAACTTGGCTAGCATGGAGATGGTGGAGAAGCTTTCTCTCACCACAAGACCACATCCACATCCTTACTACATCCAATGGTTCAACAACAGCGGCAAGGTTAAGGTAACACGTACTGTTCGTGTGCATTTTAGTATCTCTACATATGCTGATTATGTTGATTGTGATGTGGTACCTATGCAAGCATGTTCCTTATTACTTGGTAGACCATGGCAATTTGATAAAAATGCTGTACACCATGGTAGAAACAATCATTATACTCTTGTTCATCAGGATAAAAATATTACTTTGCTTCCTATGACTCCTGATTCTATTTTGAAAGATGATATTAATAGAGCTAATAAAGCAAAACAGGAGAAGAATAAGAGTGAAAATCCGATTGTGGCAAAAGAATTTGAGCAACAAATGAAGCCTAATAATAAACCATCTAGTGTTGCTTCTGAAATTAAATTGAAAAGTGCATGTTTATTTGCCACCAAATCTGATATTGATGAGCTAGATTTCAGCAAATCTGTTTGCTATGCTTTTGTGTGCAAAGAGGCATTATTTTCATTCAAGGACGTGCCTTCCTCTTTGCCCCCTGCTGTCACTAACATTATGCAGGAGTTCGCTGACGTCTTTCCACAAGACGTGCCACCGGGATTACCACCCATTCGAGGGATTGAGCATCAAATTGACTTAATTCCCGGTGCATCGCTACCCAACCGTGCACCATACCGTACCAATCCAGAGGAGACGAAGGAGATTATGCGTCAAGTACAGGAGCTACTCGACAAAGGTTATATATGCGAATCTCTTAGTCCTTGTGCTGTTCCTATTATCCTAGTGCCTAAAAAGGATGGTACGTCACGTATGTGTGTTGATTGTAGAGGCATTAATAATATTACTATTCGTTATCGTCATCCTATTCCTAGGCTAGATGATATGCTTGATGAATTGAGTGGCTCTACAATATTCTCCAAAGTTGATTTGCGTAGTGGATACCATCAAATTCGTATGAAATTGGGTGATGAATGGAAAACAGCATTTAAAACTAAGTTTGGTTTATATGAGTGGTTAGTCATGCCTTTTGGGTTAACTAATGCACATAGTACTTTCATGAGATTAATGAACGAAGTTTTACGTGCTTTCATTGGACGATTTGTGGTAGTCTATTTTGATGATATACTGATTTATAGCAAATCTTTGGAAGAACATTTGGAACATTTACGTGCTGTTTTTATTGCTCTACGTGATGCACGTTTGTTTGGTAACCTTGGGAAGTGCACCTTTTGCACCGACCGAGTATCTTTTCTTGGCTATGTTGTTACTCCACAGGGAATTGAAGTTGATAAAGCCAAGATTGAAGCTATTGAGAGTTGGCCGCAGCCCAAAACGGTCACACAAGTGAGGAGTTTTCTTGGCCTCGCTGGATTCTATAGGCGTTTTGTGAGAGATTTCAGCACCATTGCTGCACCTCTCAATGAGCTTACAAAGAAAGATGTGCCTTTTATTTGGGGTACCGCACAGGAAGAAGCCTTCACGGTATTGAAAGATAAGTTGACACATGCTCCTTTACTCCAACTTCCTGATTTTAATAAGACTTTTGAGCTTGAATGTGATGCTAGTGGAATTGGATTAGGAGGTGTGTTATTACAAGATGGCAAACCCGTTGCATACTTTTCTGAAAAATTGAGTGGGCCTAGTCTGAATTATTCTACTTATGATAAAGAATTATATGCTCTTGTTCGGACTTTAGAAACATGGCAACATTATTTATGGCCCAAAGAATTTGTTATACATTCTGATCATGAATCTTTGAAACATATTAAAAGTCAAGCTAAACTGAATCGTAGACATGCTAAATGGGTTGAATTTATTGAGACTTTCCCTTATGTCATTAAACACAAGAAGGGAAAAGAAAATGTTATTGCTGATGCATTGTCTCGTCGCTATACTATGCTTTCACAACTTGACTTCAAAATATTTGGTCTGGAGACCATCAAAGATCAATATGTGCATGATGCTGATTTTAAAGATGTAATGCAGAATTGTAAAGAAGGAAGAATGTGGAACAAGTTCGTCGTTAACGATGGATTTGTGTTTCGTGCTAACAAGCTATGCATTCCAGCTAGCTCTGTTCGTCTTTTGTTATTGCAGGAGGCGCATGGAGGAGGATTATTGGGACACTTTGGCATGAAGAAGACGGAAGATGTACTTGCTACACATTTCTTTTGGGCAAAGATGAGACGGGATGTTGACCGTTTTATTGCTCGCTGCACTACATGTCAAAAAGCTAAGTCACGACTCAATCCTCATGGTTTATATATGCCTTTGCCTGTACCTATTGTTCCTTGGGAGGATATATCTATGGACTTTGTTTTAGGTTTACCTCGAACAAAGAAGGGGAGGGATAGCATATTTGTTGTCATGGATAGATTCTCGAAAATGGCAAACTTTATACCATGTCATAAAAGTGATGATGCTGTTAATGTTGCTCATTTGTTCTTTCGTGAAATTATTCGCTTGCATGGTGTGCCAAATACTATTGTTTCAGATCGTGATACTAAATTTCTTAGCCACCTTTGGAGATGTTTATGGGCTAAGTTGGGGACTAAACTGCTTTTTAGAACTACTTGTCACCCCCAAACTGATGGACAAACTGAAGTAGTCAATAGAACATTGTCTACTATGCTTAGGGCTGTTTTGAAGAATAATAAGAAAATGTGGGAGGAATGCTTGCCTCATATTGAATTTGCTTATAATCGTTCATTACATTCTACTACTAAGATGTCCCCTTTTGAAGTTGTGTATGGTTTCCTACCTCGTGCACCTATTGATTTGTTGCCTCTTCCATCTTCGAAGAAGGTTAATTTTGATGCTAAACAACGTGCTGAATTGATTTTAAAAATGCATGAGTTAACTAAGGAAAACATTGAGCGTAAATGCTAAATATAAACTTGCTGGAGATAAGGGTAGAAAACATGTTGTGTTTGCACCTGGAGATCTTGTTTGGTTACATTTGCGTAAGGATAGATTTCTTGATTTGCACAAATCAAAGCTAATGCCATGTGCTGATGGTCCCTTTAAGGTGTTGGAGAAAATAAATGATAATGCATATAAACTTGAGCTGCCTGCAGATTTTGGGGTTAGTCCCACTTTTAACATTGTAGATTTGAAGCCTTCTTTGGGTGAGGAAGATGAACTTCTATCGAGGACAACTTCATTTCAAGAAGGGGAGGATGATGAGGACATCAATACAATTGTTACACCCACAGCCCCTGCTGCTATACATATTGGACCAATTACTAGAGCTCACGCACGCCAACTAAATTACCAGGTACTTTCGTTTCTTGGTAATGATTCTAATGTTCATGAGAATATGATGCTGCCTAAATTGGATACATTTGTTTTGCTTACAAATGAAGGGCCTAGCTTGGAGAAGGATGAACATTGGAGCAAGAACAAGCATGGAGATGATGACATGCGCAAGGGGAACAAGAATGGAGTTACAAGTGATGATTTCAGAACTTTGAAGCAACCATAATGGGTGCATGAAGCCTTGGACGAAATATACAAGATTCCACTTCATAAATTTCGTCCCGAGTCTTTTCTAGGTGCTGCGTCACCTTATTATTGGGCCAGGCCCATGTAATTTCGAAATACATAAGTATAGGCTATTTTTAGAGTCCGTATGTGTGGGGAAACAAGAGATAGGGTTGATTTCAGACCCCTCCACCAAGGGCCACGAAATTCCCCCCTCTTCCTCCATATATACAGCCCTTAGGGCATAGTTTAGACTTTGGGGTTTTGTTTAGATTAAAAGTTCGCCATAGCTGCAACTTCGCAGACTTCGTTTGTGTTCAACGACCAGACAAAGGCGTCACAGAACCCCACCTTGCTCAATAAAGCTTTCATCTTATATTCGCAATATCCAGATTGCAATCTCAGTTTCTTGCTTGTTCTTCATTTGCTCGCAGGAAGCAGACCCTCGTGGTCAGGTAGATCGTGCTCCGGCGTGGTCAATAACCTCTCGGAGTTGGTTTAGCGATTGCTAAGGCGCGACGTCCTCACACGTTCATAGTCGGATCGTCAAAGTCGACTTCCACCAAAGCGATATCCATCATCTCTGCGATGTTGCAGCTATGGCGAACTTTTAATCTAAACAAAACCCCAAAGTCTAAACGACGCCCTAAGGGTTGTATATATGGAGGAAGAGGGGGGAATTTCGTGGCCCTTGAGGGTGGGGTCCGAAACCAACCCTAACTCTTGTTTCCCCACACATACGGACTCTAAAAATAGCCTATACTTAAGTATTTCGAAATTACATGGGCCTGGCCCAATAATAAGGTGACGCAGCACCTAGAATAGCCTCTGGACGAAATTTATGAAGTGGCATCTTGTATATTTCGTCCAAGGCTTCATGCACTCTTATGGTGGCTTCAATGTCCTGAAATCATCACTTGTAACTCCGTTCTGGTTCCCCTTGCACATGGCATCATCTCCATGCTTGCTCTTGCTCCAATGTCCATCCTTCTCCAAGCTAGGCCCTTCATTTGTAAGCAAAACAAATGTATCCAATTTAGGCAGCATCATATTCTCATGAACATTAGAATCATTACCAAGAAACGAAAGTACCTGATAATTTAATTGGCGTGCGCGAGCTCTAGTAATTGGTCCAGTATATGTAGCAGTAGAGGCTGTGGGTGTAACAATGGTATTGTTGTCCTCATCATCCTCCCCTTCTTGAAATGAAGTCGTCCTCGACGGAAGCTCATCTTCCTCACCCAAATACGGCTTCAAATCTGCAATGTTAAAAGTGGGACTAACCCCAAAATCTGCAGGCAGCTCAAGTTTATATGCATTATCATTTACTTTCTCCAACACCTTAAAGGGACTAGCAGCACGTGGCATTAGCTTTGATTTGCGCAAATTAGGAAATCTATCCTTACGCAAATGTAACCAAACAAGATCTCCAGGTGCAAACACAACATGTTTTCTACCCTTATCTCCAGCAAGTTTATATTTAGCATTCATACGCTCAATGTTTTCCTTAGTTAACTCATGCATTTTTAAAATCAATTCAGCACGTTCTTTAGCATCAAAATTAACCTTCTCCGAAGATGGAAGAGGCAACAAATCAATAGGTGCACGAGGTAGGAAACCATACACAACTTCAAAAGGGCACATCTTAGTAGTAGAATGCAATGAACGATTATAAGCAAATTCAATATGAGGCAAGCATTCCTCCCACATTTTCTTATTATTCTTCAAAACAGCCCTAAGCATAGTAGACAATGTTCTATTGACTACTTCAGTTTGTCCATCAGTTTGGGGGTGACAAGTAGTACTAAAAAGCAGTTTAGTCCCCAACTTAGCCCATAAACATCTCCAAAAGTGGCTAAGAAATTTAGTATCACGATCTGAAACAATAGTATTTGGCACACCATGCAAGCGAATAATTTCACGAAAGAACAAATCAGCAACATTAACAGCATCATCGCTTTTATGACATGGTATAAAGTGTGCCATTTTCGAGAATCTATCCACGACAACAAATATGCTATCCCTCCCCTTCTTTGTTCGAGGTAAACCTAAAACAAAGTCCATAGATATATCCTCCCAAGGAACACTAGGTACAGGCAAAGGCATATATAAACCATGAGGATTGAGTCGTGACTTAGCTTTTTGACATGTAGTGCAGCGAGTAATAAAACGCTTAACATCCCGTCTCATCTTTGGCCAAAAGAAATGTGTAGCAAGTACGTCCTCCGTCTTCTTCACGCCAAAGTGTCCCATTAATCCTCCTCCATGCGCCTCCTGCAACAACAAAAGACGAACGGAGCTAGCTGGAATGCATAGCTTGTTAGCACGAAACACAAATCCATCGTTAACGACAAACTTGTTCCACATTCTTCCTTCTTTACAATTCTGCATTACATCTTTAAAATCAGCATCATGCACATATTGATCATTGATGGTCTCCAAACCAAATATTTTGAAGTCAAGTTGTGAAAGCATAGTATAGCGACGAGACAATGCATCAGCAATAACATTTTCTTTTCCCTTCTTGTGTTTAATGACATAAGGTAAAGTCTCAATAAATTCAACCCATTTAGCATGTCTACGATTCAGTTTAGCTTGACTTTTAATATGTTTCAAAGATTCATGATCAGAATGTATAACAAATTCTTTGGGCCATAAATAATGTTGACATGTTTCTAAAGTCCGAACAAGAGCATATAATTCTTTATCGTAAGTAGAATAATTCAGACTAGGCCCACTCAATTTTTCAGAAAAGTATGCAACAGGTTTGCCATCTTGTAATACCACACCTCCTAATCCAATTCCACTAGCATCACATTCAAGCTCAAAAGTCTTATTAAAATCAGGAAGTTGGAGTAAAGGAGCATGTGTCAACTTATCTTTCAATACCGTGAAGGCTTCTTCCTGTGCGGTACCCCAAATAAAAGGCACATCTTTCTTTGTAAGCTCATTGAGAGGTGCAGCAATGGTGCTGAAATCTCTCACAAAACGCCTATAGAATCCAGCGAGGCCAAGAAAACTCCTCACTTGTGTGACCGTTTTGGGCTGCGGCCAACTCTCAATAGCTTCAATCTTGGCTTTATCAACTTCAATTCCCTGTGGAGTAACAACATAGCCAAGAAAAGATACTCGGTCGGTGCAAAAGGTGCACTTCCCAAGGTTACCAAACAAACGTGCATCACGTAGAGCAATAAAAACAGCACGTAAATGTTCCAAATGTTCTTCCAAAGATTTGCTATAAATCAGTAAATCATCAAAATAGACTACCACAAATCGTCCAATGAAAGCACGTAAAACTTTGTTCATTAATCTCATGAAAGTACTAGGTGCATTAGTTAACCCAAAAGGCATGACTAACCACTCATATAAACCAAACTTAGTTTTAAATGCTGTTTTCCATTCATCACCCAATTTCATACGAATTTGATGGTATCCACTACGCAAATCAACTTTGGAGAATATTGTAGAGCCACTCAATTCATCAAGCATATCATCTAGCCTAGGAATAGGATGACGATAACGAATAGTAATATTATTAATGCCTCTACAATCAACACACATACGTGACGTACCATCCTTTTTAGGCACTAGTATAATAGGAACAACACAAGGACTAAGAGATTCGCGTATATAACCTTTGTCGAGTAGCTCCTGTACTTGACTCATAATCTCCTTCGTCTCCTCTGGATTGGTACGGTATGGTGCACGGTTGGGTAGCGATGCACCGGGAATTAAGTCAATTTGATGCTCAATCCCTCGAATGGGTGGTAATCCCGGTGGCACGTCTTGTGGAAAGACGTCAGCGAACTCCTGCATAATGTTAGTGACAGCAGGGGGCAAAAAGGAAGGCACGTCCTCGAATGAAAATAATGCCTCTTTGCACACAAAAGCATAGCAAACAGATTTGCTGAAATCTAGCTCATCAATATCAGATTTGGTGGCAAATAAACATGCACTTTTCAATTTAATTTCAGAAGCAACACTAGATGGTTTATTATTAGGCTTCATTTGTTGCTCAAATTCTTTTGCCACAATCTGATTTTCACTCTTATTCTTCTCCTGTTTTGCTTTATTAGCTCTATTAATATCATCTTTCAAAATAGAATCAGGAGTCATAGGAAGCAAAGTAATATTTTTATCCTTATGAACAAGAGTATAATGATTGTTTCTACCATGGTGTACAGCATTTTTATCAAATTGCCATGGTCTACCAAGTAATAAGGAACATGCTTGCATAGGTACCACATCACAATCAACATAATCAGCATATTTAGAGATACTAAAATGCACACGAACAGTACGTGTTACCTTAACCTTGCCACTGTTGTTGAACCATTGGATGTAGTAAGGATGTGGATGTGGTCTTGTGGTGAGAGAAAGCTTCTCCACCATCTCCATGCTAGCCAAGTTGTTGCAGCTACCTCCGTCTATGATGACGCGCACAGAACGTTCCTTCACAACTCCCTTGGTATGGAACAAATTGTGCCTCTGATTTTGCTCAGCTTGTGTGACCTGCACACTCAAAACACGTTGAGCAACTAAACATTCATACCTGTCAGCGTCTTCAGGAGCCATGTATTGCGTCTCATGATCAGAATCATCTCCACCATGTTCTTCACGTGCAATAAGAGCCAAAGTCTCCTCATCATAGTCACTAGCGGACTCATATCCACCATCCTCAGTAGCAATCATCACACGCTGAGATTTGCATTCTCTCGCAAAATGTCCTCTTCCCTTACAACGACGACAAATAATATCACTTGTGTGCCCTGTTGACGCCATGGAAGAAGAAGAGCTCTGTGCAGGCCCGGCAGGTGTGCTCTTGGCAGATAGTGGTGGTTGTGCCTACTTTCTTGTATCACGGTTGGAGGTGGCACCTGAAGGAGGTGATGGTGCAGTGGAAGTAGATGATGCACGTGGTGTCCATGATGAAGGTCGACCTGCAGAGAAGTTAGCGCGCGCCAATGCCTGTCGATCCCGCACTTCACGTTCAGCTTTACAAGCAAGATGGAATAAACGAGTGATATTATTATAATACTTATAGTCTAGAATGGTCTGAATATCTCTATTTAATCCACCCAGAAAACGTGCAAGCATAGCTTCATTCTCCTCAACAATACCACATCTAATCAAGCCAGTTTGTAATTCCTGATAATATTCTTCTACAGAATTTTTTCCTTGTCTTAAGCGCTGCAATTTTTGAAGTAATTCACGTTGATAATATGGTGGAACCCAACGAGTACGCATAGCAGTTTTCAAAGCAGCCCAAGTAGCTGGAACAGGATATAATCTACAATGTTCAGACCACCAAACACATGCAAAGCTAGTGAAAGCACAAACAGCAGCAGGAACACGTCTCTCCTCAGGATATTGTAAACATGTAAATCGTTGTTCAGTTTCTAACTCCCAAGTAAGATATATATCAGGAACATATCTACCCTCAAATGGTGGAATATTCAATTTCAGTTTAGGGAGATGGTCATGATCTCGTACCTGAGGGGGAGCCCTAACATTGCCATTATTTGCATGTGGACGACCTGGTGGTTGTGGTGCTGGTGGTTGCACGTAGTTCTGATGTTGATCAACCTCATCCTCGTAATCTCCCACATAATCATCCTCCTCGGTACCAGCAGCAGTAGTAGCAGGAGCCAAAGAAGCACCAACAGCAGTAGCAGCGGCACCAGAATTTTGTCCTAGCTCAATAGGAACACGCTGAGCTCATCCATACTGATTCGGAAGGGGGCATAGTTGTTGTCGTTGCAGAGGTGCGATAGGTGCAGCCGACGGTGGTTGTGGAAAACGCGCGAGCAATTCATCAAACTTGCTATCAAGCTTTGTTTCAAACGTCTTCTCAATGCCATCTATCTTCTCCATGGCCTCGTCAAATCTGTTTAGCACATCTTGCACCTGTCCACTCATCATTTGCTGAAATTTATCATGTAGCTGTTTGTTCGTCAGGTTCTCCCAATCAGTCTCATCGGCTTGTGATCCTACCATGGTTAGCAGCAAATAGAAACACAGAAGAATATGATCCTACAGAGTACTAAGAAGTGGTGGTGGTGTATCACAAACCCGTCAAGCAAATCTCAAATTCTTACCAGTTCTTACCCAGCAGCAGGCGGTGATCGGCAACCGTTGTAGTCAAAACTCTCAAAGCTTGGATAGAGCGATTACCAGGGAGAGTCCAACGCACGACGTAGATGTATGTGGAGCTGGGAAGGCTTATAATATGGTAGCAAAAAGGGTCAGCAATAATCAATTCAGAGATGCAAAGTTGAATAAACGCTCAACGACGGTACTGTGCTGGTCCTAGGCTAGACTGTGCTAGAGACGCGAGCCTAGAACACCAACAAAATCACGGCGCGGCACGTAAACAAGGGAGGAGCACACTCTGAATTTTTTTTCTCTTTTTTTTGCACTTTTTTTCCTCTTTTTTTTTTGCTCCGCAACAAATTTTTTTCGAAAAAGTCTACAAATGGTCTAAAAACTGCCTAGCCAGAATTTTCCAGACTTAGTTTTTTTTTTGAAACTGGAACTATTTTTCTTCTGCGGATGGCTCGGAAGTTGGGGAGTCCTCCGCTGTCACGACTCGGAGTATCGCGTGATCTGGAAATCGAAAACAATGCAACAATTACTGGACTCGGACTAGGACTGGTGGCGGAGATGAATCTGGTAGAACTCGGACTGGTGGCGGAGATGAATCTGGTGGAACTCGGACTGGTGGCGGAGATGAATCTGGTGGAACTCGGGCTGGTGGCGGATATATGTTGCAGGTGGACTCGGATGGGCGTGATGGCGGCGGATATGTGGTGGTGTATATGGATTCGGATTGGCGATGAATATGTGGTGGTGGTATATGGCAGCGGCGACGTGACAACCTGTGAACAGAACTCGAAACTCTTAAAGACTAGACGCTAAGACCAGCAACTTGACACGACGATGCAACCGCAAATTCAACAAAGCAAATACAGAAAAGATTATGCAAAGGCTCAGATTGGTTCGGATGGGATGAACTAACCCTAATTTTTTTTTGGCTTTTTCGTGGACTATAGGTATGAAGAACAGACTCGATCTAAACTACGAAAAACTGTAAAATCTCACCGAGCAACCTGGAAATCTGATACCACTTGATAGAGGCAAAGGTGTCCCGTCTTTCGATGAGATGATGGATTTCGCTTTGGTGGAAGTCGACTTTGACGATCCGACTACGAACGTGCAAGGACGCCGCGCCTTAGCAATCGCTAAACCAACTCCGAGAGGTTATTGACCACGCCGGAGCACGATCAACCTGACCACGAGGGTCTGTTTCCTGCGAGCAAACGAAGAACAAGCAATAAACTGAGATTGCAATCTGGATATTGCGAATATAAGATGAAAGCTTTATTGATCAAGTTGGGGTTCTGTGACGCCTTTGTCTGGTCGTTGAACACAAACGAAGTACGCGAAGTTGCAACTATGGCGAACTTTTAATCTAAACAAAACCCAAAGTCTAAACGACGCCCTAAGGGCTGTATATATGGGGGAAAAGGAGGGAATTTCGTGGCCCTTGAGGGTGGGGTCCGAAACCAAACCTAACTCTTGTTTCCCCACACATACGGACTCTAAAAATAGCCTATACTTAAGTATTTCGAAATTACATGGGCCTGGCCCAATAATAAGGTGACGCAGCACCTAGAATAGCCTCTGGACGAAATTTATGAAGTGGCATCTTGTTTATTTCGTCCAAGGCTTCATGCACTCTTATGGTGGCTTCAAAGTCCCGAAATCATCACTTGTAACTCCGTTCTGGTTCCCCTTGCGCATGGCATCATCTCCATGCTTGCTCTTGCTCCAATGTCCATCCTTCTCCAAGCTAGGCCCTTCATTTGTAAGCAAAACAAATGTATCCAATTTAGGCAGCATCATATTCTCATGAACATTAGAATCATTACCAAGAAACGAAAGTACCTGATAATTTAATTGGCGTGCACGAGCTCTAGTAATTGGTCCAGTATATGTAGCAGTAGGGGCTGTGGGTGTAACAATGGTATTGATTTCCTCATCAGAAGATCATGGGGTGGAAAGATTTTTCTGGTCGCAGTTGAGTAATCTAGGGCGTCCGCTGCTGTTGAATAAGCAAATGGCCGACTGGCCGAGCTCCATAGGTTGTCCGGGCTTGGCATCAAGGCTGTCGTGGATCATCTGTGGCCGGAGGAACCAAGTCCGGATAGTTATTTTGGTTTGGTGCAACAATTTATTCGTGCTGTGCCGCATATCCACGCTGTCAAGAGGTCGGCGTGCATAGACGGTGCGCGGATGGCTCTTGCCCGTGCTAATACATATTGGGCGAAGATGGAGGCCACCTATATCGCAACCAGGGGTCCGCCCGGAGGCCAGGACTCGCCCGAGCACTATTTTGAAGAAGTCTTAGAATGTGCCCGTTTAATAGAGGCTCAGTGCTCAAAGAATACCATGTTCCCGTGACATGTATCTTGATTGTAAAAACAATGCTTTTTCATAATAAAGGCTATATTTATACTTTTGCCCGTAAAGTATTGTAGTGCCTGCTGTGCGGCCGCTTATGTATATATATGTATATAACCTGAAAGTTTACAGTCGTCGGCTTCAGCCCCCTCGCATATAATGCGGGGGTGTTCGGCAAAGCGCGTAACCACACTTGATCCAACATCTTGGTCCGTTAAGGAGGTGGTAGCGTGGCGAACGAGGCAATCGGACTATATAGCTTTAACACTTTCACTTAGCCATAGGAGTTTGACGGTGGGGCTGCTATGTAGCCCCTGGTATGTCAGCGTTTATCCAAATATGGTGCATGTACATACGTGATCGGTAAACCGGACCTTCGTTAATGCGGAGGAATCGCGAAGATTCCGCTGAGTCATCAAGTGGTTGACCAGTCTCTCGCTTTATCATGATAGTCAATTTTCGGCTTTCTCTACTGAGGTGCTCATCCGGATGAACCAGGGCACAATCGCAGTAGTTCTCCTGGTGCCACCTTAGCCGATAGAGCGGAACGTAAGGTAGCAAAACACGGGAGCCGGGCAAACCCAACTATTAACCAAAGACATGATTCGGAGCTGATGCATATAAGGCCAAACTCGCGACGCCAAACACTCCCGAAGGTATTCGAACCTTACAACATATACTGGGCTGAGTACCGCCCTCGATAATGAGCCCTGAATTTCCAGGTACGTGCATTAATCTGGCGTGACGAAAGAGCGGCTGTGGTGAGAGCATAGATCCCAAAAACACATTGGTTGCTACCCTTGTTACGTCTATTTTAGATCGGCGAATAATAAGCTTGCCGATAACGCCGGTATCCCTCTTGGTCGTTTTAAGTACCAGGAGGGTGTGAGCCAACGAGAGATAATAAAAAGGTTTACACAGGGTCTTAATCTAAAAAGAATCCTTGGAACAGGGCCCTCCTGCATGTCTGCGCCTTTGTCTCCGTTGTGCCATATCCTAGAAGGGTATAGCACGATGGTCATCTGTAAAGAGAAAGAAAAAACCCAGGTGAAATAATCTGGTGTGACTGTGAGAAAAGTTGATTATTCAGCCGAACTATGGACCCTTTGCATGCGGGTAGCCCCTAGCACCACTTGTGGGGGCCTAGCCATTAATCAAGCTTAGGTTTATCTGGGCTGTTTACAACTAGTGATGCACCGGACACGTCTAGCCGTGTCCGTGGTCTCGACGACCGTTTAGTTACTTGGGATGGAGAGGTCGTTCAGTGGTTCGGCTGCTAGAGCCGCCACATATTCTTCCGCACACAGGGAATGCTCTGTATTTCCGCTAATTGAGATGACGCCACGTGGACCGGGCATCTTAAGTTTAAGGTTAGCATAATGCGGTACTGCATTGAAACGAGCGAACGACATTCTTCCGAGTAGTGCATGATAGCCACTTCGGAATGGAGCGATGTCGAAGATTAGTTCTTCGCTTCAGAAGTTGTCAAGAGAACCGAATACAACCTCTAATGTTAGAAAGCCCGTGCAACGGGCCTCCACGCCTGGTATTACTCCTTTAAAGGTAGTATTGCTTTGGTTGATTCTTGCGGGTCTATCCCCAACTTGCGGACAGTGTCCTGATATATCAGATTAAGACTACTGCCGCCGTCCATGAGGACTCGGGTGCGATGGTATCCGTCAATTATTGGGTCGAGCACCAAGGCGGCCGAACCTCCATGCCGGATACTAGTCGGATGATCCCTGTGATCGAAAGTGATCGGGCAGGCTAACCATGGGTTGAATTTGGGGGCGACGGGCTCTACAGTGTATACATCTCGGAGTGCGCGTTTGCGTGTCCTCTTTGGTATGTGGGTTGCGTAAATCATGTTCACTGTTTTGACCTCTGGTGGAAATTTTTTCTGTCCCCCAGTGTTCGGCTGGCGAGGTTCGTCCTCGACTTCACTTGGCGGCTCCCTCCCCTTGTTTCTGGCGTTTAGCTTGCCGGCCTGCTTAAAGACCCAGCATTCTCTGTTGGTGTGATTTGCGGGTTTGATCTAACAGGATCTGTCTAGAATTTTATTTAGGTTGGATGGTCCATCTCCGCTGCCTTTAAATTATTTTTTGCTTGACCGGGTCGAGAGCCCCTGAATCCGGCATTTACCACTGTGTTGTCTGGGTTGTCTTCATTATTTTGACGCTTGTTTTTATTGCGTCGCGGCTTCCCATTGCCATCCCTGATTTCGGATGTGCCTGGGTCGCTGGTGCCGCTGCGGGCCAACCAACTGTCCTCTCCCACGCAAAAGTGGGTCATAAGAGTTGTTAAGGCTACCATTGTCCTCGGCTCTTCCTGGCCGAGGTGTCTGGAAAGCCATTCATCCCGGACGCTGTGTTTAAAAGCTGCTAGGGCTTCAGCATCCGGATAGTCGACGATTTGGTTCTTCTTGGTGAGAAATCTGTACCAAAGCTGACGGGCAGATTCTCCGGGTTGTTGGATTATGTGACTTAGATCGTCTGCATCCGGACGTCGGACATAGGTCCCTTGAATGTTAGCCCTAAAAGCATCCTCGAGTTCCTCCCAACTTCCAATTGAATTTTCGGGGAGGCTTTTCAACCAGTGCCGAGCTAGTCCTTTCAACTTGAGGGGCAGGTATTTGAGGGCGTGGATATCGTCTCCGCGAGCCATATGGATGTGAAGAATAAAGTCCTCAATCCACACTGCAGGGTCTGTGATTCCGTCGTATGCCTCGATGTTTACGGGTTTAAACCCCTCTGGAAATTCATGATCCAGCACCTCATCGCTGAAGCACAGGGGTTGTGCGGCACCCCTGTATTTGGATGTGTCGTGGCATGCGTCCAACGGATGTAGTGTTCGGTGTTGATTCCGAGCCGGTATTCGATCAATATAGTCGGTTTGGTGGCCATGATCCTGCGTAGGAGCATGCTTCCTAGATCCATAGATGCACCTGGCCATACCGGCTCTTTTGTCCAGGTGCTCACGTAGATCGTGTGCTGACTTGTGTGCGGCGTCATTAGCCGCTCTGTCTCGGCCACGGGGTGGTCGATCCGGCAGATCGGCCGTATTGTTCTTCGGCGGGATGGGCGCGATAGCCTCGTCGTCGAATTCGGGCAGCAGCTTGCGTTTTGGGTAGCTCTTTGTGAGGCGATCACCGCCGTATATTTTGTCAGTGTCGAGCACTTTGTTCCATCTGTGGTTGAGCGTATCCTGCGCGGCTTTAAGTTGTTGCTTCTGCTTCCTCAAGCTCCTCGCGGTGGCAATAAGCCATCTGTGGAGGTGCTCTTGTTCCAAATGCTTTTCCGGGATGATGTGTGTATCGTCGTCCGGACTGTTCTCCACTCCGGAGACAGGTTTATAAGTTTTGTCTTCGGCATCGCTGTGATCGAGCAGCGGCCCTGGACTATTTTCGCCGTCCCCTGGCTCATCCTGCTCCATCACTGGGTCCACGAGGTCGTCGTTATCTTTAGAGTCGTCCGGGCTATTATTCTTTCTTGTGCCGTTATCGCTGTTTATGTTGTGGCGGGATTTAGAGCAGCGCCGCTGACGTTGGTGCTTTGGTTGCTTCTCAAGAGGATTATCCTCCATTGCATCCTTCTGTTCCTCGCCATTGTTTTCTTTGGGTGTGTCCACCATGTATATATCATATGATGAGGTGGCTATCCAGCGCCCTATGGGCGGTGGTTCCTGTTCTTCTCTGGCATCGTCATCCATACTGTCGATGTCTTCGAAGTCAAAATCAAGCATGTCGGTTGAGTCATCGACAGTGGCTATTAAGTGGGTCGTGGGTGGGTAACGAATTCCTTCACCGTCCGCTTCCCACTCAAGCCGGACATAGTTCGGCCAAGAGTCCTCTGATAGGGAGAGAGATTTTAATGAATTTAGCACGTCGCCCAAGGGCGAGTGCTGAGAGATGTCCACGGAGCTAAACTCCATGATCGGTACCCAGTCAGATCTGATGGGCACGGATGTACGTGGTTCGGAGCCTATGGCCGGAGACGAGTCCAAGGGTCCGATGACACATACCTTATTGGAAGTGGAATCTGTGTTCGGCTCAATCCCCGTCGAGTGCGCGGCCTCCGTGGCGGGGTCCATCCCCCCGTCCTCGGATGGCACAATCTGCTCTGGATTTAAAGCAAGGGCAGCTGCAGGTGTGATCTCCTGAACATCACCTGATGACAGATCTAGGTCATGCTCGTCGCGACTGTACGGCGCACCTGTCATGGGCTCGAATCCGTCGAAGATCAAGTCTCCACGGATGTCAGTTGTGTAGTTCAGGCTTCCAAATCTGACCTGATGGCCTGGGGCATAGATATCGATCTTCTCTAGATGGCCAAGCGAGTTGGCCCGCAGTGCGAAGCCGCCGAATACAAAGATCTGTCCGGGGAGGAAAACCTCACGCTGGATCGGATCGTTATAGATGATTGAAGGAGCCATCAAGCCTTACCGTGACAACACAGTGGAACTCTCAATGAAAGCACCAATGTCGGTGTCAAAACCGGCGGATCTTGGGTAGGGGGTCCCGAACTATGTGTCTAAGGCTAATGGTAACAGGAGGCGGGGGACACGATGTTTATCCAGGTTCGGGCCCTCTCTATGGAGGTAATACGCTACTTCCTGCTTGATTGATCTTGATGATATGAGTATTACAAGACTTGATCTACCATGAGATCGTAGAGGCTAAACCCTAGAAGCTAGCCTATGATTCTGATTGTTCTCGTCCTACGGACTAAACCCTTCGATTTATATAGACACCGGAGGGGGCTAGGGTTACACAGAGTCAGTTACAGAGAAAGGAGTCTACATATCCGAATTGCCAAGCTTGCCTTCCACGCAAAGGAGAGTCCCACCCGGACACGGGACGAAGTCTTCAATCTTGTATCATCATAGTCCAACAGTCCGGCATAAGCATATAGTCCGGCTGTCCGAGGACCCCCTAATCCAGGACTCCCTCAGCGAGAGCGACTGCCGGCCGCGATACGGCATGCGCGCAGCGCACGTGTGCTTCGCCCAGCCCCGCCCGCGAGAGGCTCACAAGGGGGAGGCAGCTAGCGCGAATTCCAAATCAGGGCAGAAACCAGAACACAAGAAATCACACGAGCGAGAAAAGACACCCCCCCCCCCCCGCATACGCAAATGCAAATTGAACTTCAACTTAAATCCGAAGCAAGGAAGCTCGACCACAGAAAGGGTGGCAAAAATCAAAAGGCCGCGTCCGGCACCTAGTCTAGTCTTCGACGTCTTCTCACCGGCGCGGAGCTAAGTGCTACCACTGGGCATGGGAGGGAACCCCCGAGGCCCAAGGGCGGCTCTCCGGAGACTCCGGGGCGTGTACAACCCCAACTCATTATTACGTGAGAGTGTCACGGGCGGCGAGCTTCACAGGCACTGGGCCTTCTTCACAGGCACCGGGCCTTGCTTCATATCGCCAGACGAGGGCCCCGCCTTGCGCCACCCTCGCCCACCATTGACGGCGGCCGGAGACCAAGGACGACGCCAATGGGGCAAAGGGGACGCCAGCGGTTCCCTCGGCGACCACGGGTCCTCTGCCGGGGCAGGCTTTGCAGCACCTCCCCGGCAGAGGGCCTACCTCCAGGGGTTGCCTTGCTCCGCGTGTCATGGGGAGGGGCCTGGCTCCCGGCCCCTCTCCTGCAGCCCCTAGTGCGCTCCTCCTGGTGGAAGGGAGGCTACTGAGCTGGGGCAGCCTTCCGCTGTAGTGACCTGAACCTCCTGCGACCCATGGTTAGGATAAGCTTGCCCCTGAGGAATTAGCGGTACCCGGTAAGCTGCTGCTGCCAGCGCGGTTGGTGAGGCTTCCTTGAGGCTCCTGAAAAGGCTCGGCTTCCAGCGTCTCTTCCTCCCAGCCTGACCCGAGGAACGAGCTAGGGTCGTCTTCCAGCGCGTACTCCCGATCCACCATGCGGGGCACGTAAGCTTCCGAGGTTGCCGCCTCGAAGACGTCGCCGTAGTGCCCCATGCTCCATGTGGCCTTTCCCAATGCGTTGTCTTGAGGGTGGCAGGGTAGCGGCCCGCCCGGTCCATAGGCGGTGATGCACATGCCCTCGTTCATCGGAGGCAGTGCTGGTGCGGCCTAGCGTCCCGCTGATGGTTGAGCCGGTGTCGACGAAGCCTTGGGGCACGCCTGAGGGCGCGCGGGCGCAAAGAGGTCCGCTGCGTGATCCGACCGGGGCCTGGGGTGGAAGCTGGGAATAGAAGGGCGGCGCCCCCGAGGCCGTGGCATCCAGGAGCTCGGCTACGCGCTCCAGCAACACGTCTCGGCCGCCCTCCTGCAACCTGCACTACAGCAGCTCCCGAGCCATAGTGAGCACGACCCTCATGTTCGCTTGTTCCCGTTGGGTGTGCGGCACCATGACCGCGGCGTGGCTTGAGGCCCTTGCGGCTGATCGCACCTGCCGTGGAGTAAGGGCAGGCAGTGCTTGACCGCGTCGCCCGTGCCCTGTAGCGTTATGCGGTGCGCGGGCTGCCTGAGGTGCGGGGTTGAGGTCACCTTGGCAGGCGGCGTGGCACGGGTTGGCCACGCCGCCCAGCAGTCGGCGTTGGTCATCGGGTCACTGGACATGGATGCGATGAAGCAGTGAATGCAGATCGGCGGAAGGAAGACTTCGGCGCACCCCTACCTGGCGCGCCAAATATCGGATATTGGGTTCCGGCAAAACCCTTAAGGTTCGAACTCTGGGGTGTGCACGAAGATCTTCTCCCTAACAAAACATGCCCTCAGCCTCGCCATGGTATCTAAGCTAGATCGATGAACAACACAAGAGACACAAGGTTTATACAGGTTCGGGCCACCGTTGTGGTGTATACTCTAATCTAGTTTGTGGTGTGGTGGATTGCCTCTTGGGCTGATGATGAACAGTACAGAGGAAGAATAGCCTCGCGAGAAGAGGTGTTCTTGGGCCGTTGTGGTGTGCGGATGAACTTCCCTCCCCCCCTCTACTGTGGTGGCTAGCTGATGTAGGGTGGAACCCTATGGGGAGATCTTTCACGAATTGGAGGGGGAATCCCCAAGAACAAGATGAACATAAGAGGGAAAACAAGAGGAACACTCAAGAACAAGTCAAATCACACATCCACTAGACAATCAAACACATAAGATCCACAAGGTACATGAATAATCAAAGGGAAATAAGATACATGGTAGAGTTCATCCCAAACCCTATGAAGGAGATGAGGTCTTGATGATTGTCATCTCCAAGAGGAGGTCTTGATATCCACAAGTGGATCTTCTCACATGGAGGCCTTGAACTCCATGGGAGTGGTCTCTCTCTCTCTCAAGAGGAGAAGGTAGGACCAAAGCTCATCTAAGAATGAGCTATCCTATTTGCTAAGTCTAAATGGAGGAGGAAGGGGAGTATATATAGGTCCAAGGGATGAAGGGGTAAGTAGGGACGAGATGGGGATACAAGGGCCAAGCCCAACAGCCACACAGGGGGCCCCGTGTGCACGGGGTAAGTGGAGCCCGTGCGCACGGGGTATCCAGGGACCCGACGCATGAGCCCGTGCGCACGGGGTTCGGGAGGCCCGTGGACACGGGGGTCCCGTGGGCACGGTACATGCCCGTGCGCACGGGGTCTTCAGGACCGCCAGCCTGGGAGGCCCGTGGGCACGGGGTCGGAGGGGCCCGTGCGCACGGGGTCACCTCGGAGCTGCTGCCATCTTCTTGGCGCTTCCTTCTCCGCTTCCAGGCTTCCCTCTTGGATGGTGTAGATGTTCTCTTGCGCTTGGATTCCTCCATAATGAATGTGTAGCTCCGCTCACACCTAAGTATGCACACGAGAGAGGGGTCAAGTAGTATACCATCCTCGAAGGGTATAAGTGAACACGTGTAAAGGAGATGATTCACCTTTGTATGCATGAAGTAGATGTGGCACGTGTCACTTGCCAAATGGACTCTTGACATGGTGATATCCATAGGATGCTCCACATCATCTCCTCCCCCTTGGGAAAGATCTGACCTCGGATCGAAATCCATATCACCATGGGAAAGAGATGATGGCGCCGTGTAGAAGTGGACGATCACCAAGCATTCGTCATCTTGTAGTTCCAAATGGGCACTCTCCAATGTCGCACCGTCTTGTAATTCCTTCAAAAGGAGCAAAGATAACAAGCACTTGGAAAAACAAATGCGGTTGTCGTAAGAGCAAAACCAAGCATTCAAGAGGTGATTCACCCAACAAGTGTTGTCATCAAGCATAGCATATGGTTTGACAAAGAAGTGTGTCATGGCATTTGAGCATATAAATTGAGCACAATCAAGTACATCATGGGAACAAGCATGCAAATGGGAGGTCAAGATGAAAATATATGTGATAAGAGAAGAAGCATCTACCTCAAGGTCATAGCAAGAATGCACAAAGAGCTCAAAAAATGGTCTATGGTCGGCATAAGAGTCATTCACAACACCAAATATAGTGAAATGTCGAAACACATGGGGCAAGTGCAAGACAATCCAAGCATAACGTGCATAGGGTGTAGTGAAGATATCGTGGCACTCAATACAATGGAAAGAGCAATTGTTCAACATGTGTGAGGCAATCAAGTCAAGCATGTGATAAGCAAAGGGACATGGCATATGTGAAGAACTAGATGCAACACACAAGGCATATATGTCATGGGGCATGGCAATGTGGTAATGAGAAGTCGAAGCAAGATCGCTAGCATGTGTCCAAAGTGTCATGGAGCAAGCAACACATGAAGTATGATCCACAATATGCATGCTCATGGGGTGTTCTCGAGATAGAAGGATATCACCTCGAAAGCATGTCCTTGTGCGTTCTTCACAATGTCGAAGTGGTAGGAAATGTGGTGTAGAAGCGAGTCATGGTCGAATGTATGAGGATCGCTTTCAAGAGCTTGAATGGTCAACTCATATGAAGTGTAAGTCGACATGAAGTCCAAGTGTCCTACACATGCACACAACAAAAGAAAGAGCGTATGCGCATGGTAGATAAACACATCATCCATCATGATGGTTCTCTTCTCTTGCACATAACCATTAGAAGCACAAGTGCATGAATAATATGATGCAACAATGGCGATATTCAAGGCACTAGGTATATGGTGCAAAGACGTAAGACAAGCATACTTCACAAGGAATTTTTCAAAATCTCCAAACATATATGAGAATGCTATGGGGGCAATCTTTTGAGCAAGACTATAAGCATTGTTGCACTCAATACATGGCAAGTCATCTACCATGATAGAGGCAACATATGGAGATATGTGACAAGAAGCAATACCAATCATGTGCAAAGCATATAGATGGTTGTCATCAACCGCATGAAATGAGCAAGTATGAGTCATTGGTGATGGAACATAAGCAAGCATGTCAATCAAGTCGAGCATACTAGTGGAGCGAAGATGCAACACACTAGAGTAAATCATGGCAATCATGTCATGTGAGTAAATAGTGGGTATAGGCAATGCACATGACATATCACAAGCACGAACACAAAGCAAGATCATAGTATCATCATAGGAATGGGTCATAGATGGAACATGGCAATAACAAGCAATATCTCCACCAAGCTTGCAAATACACATACAAGTACTAGAATCAATCATCATGTGTAATGCGAAGCATGGGTCACAAATGCATGACAAATGCATAGGAATGAGCATATCATGCAAAGTGAACATGGCAATATGGGCATAAAGGAAGAAGTGATATATAACCCATAACCATGTGAGGGCCATGTTGAAGAGATGCGAAAAGTCTTTGCGCGAAGGGAGCTGTGGGAAAGACAATCCATGTGATCCCAAGTCATCATTGCTCTCAAGAGCTCGTTTTGTCAACTCATGGGATTGTGAGGTTGACAAGTATTCATGGGTACCTACACAAAAGAGACACAAACGAAAGAAATTGTGTGTGTGGCAAATGTACACATCATCCATCATGATGTGTATGCACACGTGTGAGTTAGCACAAGATAAGCAATGCTCAAAAAATTTGAGGTATGGTATATGAACATGTCATCCATCATGCAATGATAGTGATTGTGTTCAACATGATTAGGATGCAATTTATAGCAAGTGTGAGGCACAACAATAGCATTTTTATTCATGGGGAGCATATGGTGCACACAATCATGGGAATCATGCAAATCATAGGATGGATCAAAATCTCCTAAAATGTATGAGGAAACTATGGGGGTCTCCTCATGAGCAATATCAGAAGCATAATATGGAGAAAATGGACAACATCCAAAACAATGCATATCCAAAGCTAGGTGGTCATGGCATGGCATATTAGATAAATGATGCAAAGGAAGCATATCAATATCATCACAAGAAAAACAAATGCCAATCACCATGGGCTTGTCATCTATGCCATATGTGCAAATTGGGTTTATTTTAATGGCATATGCATAGTCACTACAATGAGATTGCAAATATGACATACGGGAGATCTCATGCATAGCATATGACAAGTCAAGCGGATCATCAAACATGATGTGACCAAGAGAATTATCACAAGAAATCCTATGTAACATGGCATCACAACTACTAGACTCCTCATGGCAATCATCAAACTCATCATAAATGGGCAAATCATCACATGGGGAAATCATACTAGAATGAAGCATGGTGATAGGTGGATCAACATCATGCAAGCAATCAATGTCAAGAATATCCACTAGTGGGACAAGAGTATCACCTTCACCTATGTTACCTTTGTCGTTCCACTCAAGTGGTGTAGGTGAGGTGGGGAAGACCAAATCATGTTCATCTTCATCGTGATGGAATCATTTGGGTGGTGCATCATAGTCCACCATGGCCATCGTCATGTCCAAAGGGAGGACGAAGTCGTCGAGGATCGACGCGTCATCATATATGGGACCGAGCACCAAATGAGAAGACGCAATAGAGGTAGAGGTTAAGTTGTTAGAAAACGAAATGGCCTCATATGCCTCATCAACTATATCACTCTCCCTATGTGGTGGTGGCACACTCACTCCCTCAAGGTAGGTGCACTCAATGTCGCATATGGTGGAGTCACTCAAATCACTCAAGTGGTGGTGGTGGTGGCTCGCCTCACATGGGAATTGGGGTGGCTCATCATATATGGGGCTTGTGGTGGAGTCACTCTCACTCTCAATATGGTGGCAAAAGTCACTCAAGTTATCATGCGTCGTCGTGGTCGAAGGGAGAATCCCATGCTCAACCATCTCATAGTCGTTGCCATGGATGAAGGCCGAAGATGGCACATCATCACTCTCGTCATGGGTGAAGGCCGAAGATGGCACATCATCACTCTCATCATGGGTGAAGGCCGAAGATGGCACATCATCACTCTCGTCATGGATGAAGGCCGAAGATGGCACATTATCACTCTCGCCGTCTTGTAGTGTGGTCGTTGCGAAGTGAGCTCGGGGTCGAGTAGACTTGGCCTTCTTGAGTTCTTGCTCCGCCTTGAGAGCACCAAAGTAGTTGTCGTCAAGGGACTTGTAGTTCTCGAGGAAGATAGTCTTGGAGATGTCGTTGTTCAATCCCATCATGAAGTAGAACTTCATCCAAATGGGGTCGTCCATGCCGGCACGTCGCAAGGCTTCCTCCATGTTCTTGAAGTACTCGTCGAGGGACTTGGATCCTTGTATGGTGTTCTCCAATTGGCGTTGAAGATGTTCCGTGTAGGTGGAAGGCACAAATTCTCGCCTCATCGCTTTCTTCGTCTTGGACCAACTCATGTCGAAGCACCTCGAAGGTGAGTGAAGCCACCATGTCGAGGCGTAGTCGTGGAAGTTTCTTGTGGCGCACTTCACTTGATCTTTGGAAGGGACTTGATGTAGCTTGAGGTAGTCGTCCATCAAGCGCTCCCACTCGAGATACTCCTCGGGTTCTTGAGTCCCATAGAAAGGAACCGCATGGTCAATGTCGAGGTCATAGTAGCTCATGGAAGTCACAGACTTGTGCTTGGGGAGCTTCTCTTGAGCGTAGTCTTGGGGTGCTTGTTGGAGAAGATGTCGTACGTCCGAAGGCGAAGATGCCTTGAAGTCACTTGGCGAAGATACCAAAGGTGTTGGAGAAGCCACAGCCTTGTATTTGATGTCGCGGCTCTGTATAGCCCGTGTGCACGGGGGTGCAGAAGGCTGTGTGCACGGGGTCCTGCGGGCACGGGGGTCGAGGGCCCGTGTGCACGGGGTTGGCAGAGCAGCCAACACGTGTTCCTGAAGCTCGCTCTTCATGGTCATGTCGATGTCGATGCTTGTGTGTACTTGCCGGAGATGGTAGCTTGGGAGTCTTTGCACTTGAGCGTCTTCTCGAAGATGAGGAAGATCGCTTGCGGTTCTTGATGAGGGCCTTGAGCTCCTCCATGCGCTTGTCCATCTTGGCGTCGATGAAGTTCTTCATAGCATCGAACTCGTCATCGTTGTTGTAGACCGGAGATGATGTGCTTTGCCTATCCATCACAAGACTCGAGCAAAGGTGAGTAGGAAATGAGATAAACAATACCAAGCTACCTTTTCCCAAAGTTGAGGATGTATCTTGTATCACTCAATGTGAAATGAAAGAATAGTGGAATTGGTACCGGACTTGTTCACTCACACCTACAAAGTAAAGCTTATCGAGTGGCTTGGTTAGGACAAGTGGCACAAATTTCATGCAAATTGAAGTCCAAGATATTGTAAATGTTGAAATAAATCCAAAGGACACAAAATGCAAAGCAAGTGATCACAAATATAGAGGAGGGCAATAAAGAAACACACACGATGGGATAATGGGGCTTGTGTAACTATAGGGATGAGCAATACAAAATTGCCTAATGAAGACGAAGCTCGTGTTGCACAAACACTAGGAGAGCACTAGCTTGATTGCACACTTGGGCACGATTCACTACTTGGCACCAACCTATATGTATGCAACAAGAATGTTTCCTATTCCATGTATCCTCATGCACAAGTATCTCTTTTCATGCTCAACTCTTTTCTTATAAGCTTATGATCATTCTCTTTCTTCCTTAAAAGCTTTTTTTTGACTTTCCTCTTCGTTTCCACTATGCTTGATGAGCCTCAACCACAAATATGGGACAAGTATCACAAGATATGCACGGGAGTAAACAATGGCACAATATGATATATCTAATGATGCAACAATATGATATCGTATCACTAAGGTGCACAAGTTTTCGCGAAGCCCGGCAATACTCGGATAGCTAGTCTCAATGAGTATGAAGGTATTCGCAAAGATGGTGGGGCTATCAAGATGTAATGGCAAGGAAGGATAAGTTTATGATGGAATGGATACCTTCCTCACACTTAACCTTTCACGAAGTCGGGTGTAACCGGCCTTGCTTCCGGTTGAAGATGGTCTCAAAGGATGGATGGTCGTCGTCGATGTGGAAGCTCGTGGTAGATGTAGTCGATGGAATGATACAAGTCACCGGTGGTGGATGAAGATGCAACCATCCCTAAGTAGCTGAAACACCTTAGGAGACTCAAATCACAACTTAACCAACCACAAATACCAAAGGAACCAAAATGGGTTAGTTTGCGAAAGTTTTATGCGGTGGTGCGAAAGTTATGGCGGAGGGCCGATGTAAAAGATGCAAAATGGACAAAATTTTATGGAGTCAAATGGTGGTAAAACCAAGATGAGCACCTCGGGCACGTCGCTAGCTTTTCAACGAGCCAAAGAACACCCAAATCGGAGTTCGGATGAGAAAGTTACGGCCAAAACAGTGAAGTCCGGGCGGCTGCTGTAGGGGGCCGTGCGCACGGGGTCCAGGGCCCGTGGACACGGGGTCCCGTGCGCACGGTACACGTACCGAGGACACGAGGTCACCAGGGACTTCGCAGGGGCCCGTGGGCACGGGGTGGGGAGCCCGTGGACACGGGGTAGGCGGAAATTGCGCAATTTTCTTGTCACATTTGATGGGGGAAAGAAAAATTGGGGTATGGGGACACAAGAGGGGGTAGATCTACTTGCTATACATCAGATCCACGGATCAAAATCAACAAAAACTTCAAATCACAAAAAATTTGGTATGGCTCTTTTTGTGGTGAATTTTCGAAATTGGGCAAGAACAAGCAAAATTAGGCTAGAAAACAAAGAGGAGGGCTCCAATTTCGTGAGAAACCATGGCTTATGATACCAAGATGATGTAGGGTGGAACCCTATGGGGAGATCTTTCATGAATTGGAGGGGGAATCCCCAAGAACAAGATGAACATAAGAGGGAAAACAAGAGGAACACTCAAGAATAAGTCAAATCACACATCCACTAGACAATCAAACACATAAGATCCACAAGGTACATGAACAATCAAAGGGAAATAAGATACATGGTAGGGTTCATCCCAAACCCTATGAAGGAGATGAGGTCTTGATGATTGTCATCACCAAGAGGAGGTCTTGATATCCACAAGTGGATCTTCTCACATGGAGGCCTTGAACTCCATGGGAGTGGTCTCTCTCTCTCTCTCAAGAGGAGAAGGTAGGAGCAAAGCTCACCTAAGAATGAGCTATCATATTTGCTAATTCTAAATGGAGGAGGAAGGGGAGTATATATAGGTCCAAGGAATGAAGGGGTAAGTAGGGACGAGATGGGCATACAAGGGCCAAGCCCAACAGCCACGCATAGGGGGCCCCGTGTGCACGGGGTATGTGGAGCCCGTGCGCACGGGGTATCCAGGGACCCGACGCATGAACCCATGCGCACGGGGTTTGGGAGGCCCGTGGACACGGGGGTCCCATGGGCACGGTACATGCCCGTGCGCACAGGGTCTGCAGGACCGCCAGCCTGGGAGGCCCGTGGGCACGGGGTCGGAGGGGCCCGTGCGCACGGGGTCGCCTGGGAGCTGCTGCCTTCTTCTTGGCGCTTCCTTCTCCGCTTCCAGGCTTCCCTCTTGGATGGTGTTGATGTTCTCTTGCGCTTGGATTCCTCCATGATGAATGTGTAGCTCCGCTCACACCTAAGTATGCACACAAGAGAGGGGTCAAGTAGTATACCATCCTCGAAGGGTACAAGTGAACACGTGTAAAGGAGATGATTCACCTTTGTATGCATGAAGTAGATGTGGCACGTGTCACTTGCCAAATGGACCCTTGACATGGTGATGTCCATAGGATGCTCTGCATCACTAGCCCTATTTATAGAGGCCCTGGTCCTCTTTCCAAATATTGAGCGGGAAGGGATCCAACAACGGCCATTTTGACAGGGGACAGCTAGTACAAGCTATCCTGACTAAAGGTGGTCTTCGCCTGCCAAAGGTGCCGGTGATGACGCCGTCTTGGGCTCCATGGTGACCTCCTTCCAGCCGTCCTGCTGGCCTTGGTCTCATTGCACTTATATGGAAATCTTTGCCTGATGCCTCGGTACTCCGCGCCTGCGCTTGCCCTCTTTGCACCAAAGAGGAAATGAGGACACTACGCGGGCTAGCGCCCGCCTGGCGCCCGCCTGGCCTGGATCGTCATGGCTTGCGTCATGAGCACCTCGCGAGGTACCCCTTGCCTTGATCACTCCGCCTCCTCGCGAGCCTGCCTGGCGAGGCCACTCCTGAGGAGGCCTTGTGTCGTCCGCCCGGCGAGGCTTGGCCCCTCACGAGGGTCTTGAGTGTTGGGTTGATGAAGACGGGCCATACTGGGCCACTGGTTGAGCCACGCAGCAGGCCATAGGCAGGCAAGTCTAGGGACCCCCGTTCCCAGAACGCCGACAAAACCCCCACCCTCCTGGATAGAAAAGAGGATTCTAGAAACATACTGTGCGCATTTTAAAATCCTGTGTTAGGATGAGAAGGAACAATTGTGGTGTTTTGCTGAGGGCGCAGAAACCTATAGGTCCTCGCACTTTGGGCACTGCAAATGAAACACACTAGATTCAGTAGGAAGAAAAATGCATCAATGGCGGCGGTTGCTATCCTAGGATTACCCGCGACCAAAGGACTTGAATTTATCAGGGATGCATGAAGAATTAGTACCTGGTTCTCCATGAGAAAACCCGATGCAATCGCTAAGAGGGGATTTTCTCTAAACAAGCAGACGAGGGAGAAGGGGATTCAGCCATTCAGGCCTAGTGAAATATTGCCGCTTTGTCCGTCCAGCTTACTGCTAAAGTTGGAAAGGGGGAGGGGTTGTGATTTGACGGCTCATTAGGCATTACTACGGTGCCACGACCGGGGTGTGTCTACCGTGCAGTTGTGCACTCTAATTTGTGCATATGGCATGTGGACCCCGTTGCCGGATGCCCCACATATCAGCGAAAGGAAGTAGAAAGACAGGAGTAACTAGTTACACATAAATATATTTTTGACAGAGAGATATCCCTTTGTAAAGAAATATACAAATCTTCTATATCACAACTTTATACATAAGAAAAATCAAGGGGAATATATAAAACATATATAATTATAAAAAACAGAGTTGTTTTTAACACAGTATAGACGAGTTGGTGATGATGGTGTGCCTGCCATCCTGCAATATATGCCGTCCGCTTTATATATGACGGATAGGAAGGAAACTATGGCAATTTTGCAAAAAGGTACCCACATACCTCTCCATGTTTGCAAATAAGGACTTCCCTCGTTCATCCTTTTCTCTCATAAGATAAAATACTCATACAAATGCATCTTAATGTTACGTGCAACGCACGGGCATTATGGGGGTTCAGCTGAGAATATAATACTCAAACAGGCTCACGGTTCTGGACTTTGGGCCGCAGGCCTTCCATGCATGTTTGGGGGCCCATGTGTTCTACCTCAGCGATTTTCATATTGCAAGCGATCGGTACAGTGCTGGTTTTAGATGCTGTCGCAAGGCGAATACACAAAATTGAATAAAGCACGGCAGTTGTTGGAATGAAATCGAACGGCAGTTCCTAACCAACAATGAGAGTTGCAATTCTATCAATGATATACCATGTGATAAATAATACTGTCATACTACTTATACACACAGGACACTTGTTTCACCAAGCCAGATTATTACATCAAAACCTCTCGGAGGATAGATCAGTTCGGCAGTTGCGTGCTGCTACTGAAGAATTTTAAAGTTGATTTGGACCAGCTCTCCTTGCCGAGAAAGTTCGATTTTGACATCATCCCCTACCGCAAGATATGATTTAGATTTGAACTTTGACCATCCTTTAGCATCAATCATCATGCGACCATCCTTTGTCCTTATGGTATATTGAGCAGGTTCATTCATACCAAGGCTGCGCATGGTAAGAGAAACTTGGCCGCGGTCGCCCGGATTGTTGAATGACTCCCTCGTTGCTCTAGGAATTCTCTGTTTGCAAACAAGAAGACATACCCAAACAGTTAGATGAACACAATGAATCATGTGAAACAACATGGAAAGAAAAAAGAACGAAGCACTTGGGCGACCAATGCTTACCAAGAAGGTGGACATGTCGGTTTTTGTAAGGACTTTGGTATATGAAGTGCGAACTGCAGCCCAGTCTGTTTCCGGTGCAACTGCTCGTTCGGTTGCCAATGCACGGGCCAGAGTAGATGCAAGTGCAAGTGTGGTGCAAGTGCTGAAGCTGCTGCTGCTGCCGAAGATGGTGCTCCTTGTAGAGCTAGTGCCGGTGTAGGAGCGGGTGCCGGTGTCGATGCCCGATCCTCCGGTAGATCAGCCTGATCCACTAACGCGGTCGGTGCCCAATCCTCATCTGGATCAGACCGAGCTGCTGTCGCTGTCAGTGCTAGAGAAACGGCCGGTGCTCGATCCGTTGCTGAAGGTGGTACCGATGTGCGAGACAGCGGCGATCGTGTCTGGTCTGCTATGATTAGCTTTCTAACTTGACTAGGATATGTGAACGTGATCCAACTTTTTTCTTCATTTGTTTTAAACGCGAGGACTAATTGTGGCGTTTTTGTTAAACCAAACTGCAGTCCATCTTAGGGATTCAGCTTGTACTCAGACAACAGACTGATCCAATTTTTTCCAGTAATATAAGTGATGGACAGTGCCTTCGTTACTTACACGACATAAGAAGTGAAACCTGCAATAATAGCCATCGTAGAGCAAGCCAAATGGTTTATTCTATGATGAATGTCACATGGCAAAACCTGCATCGTAAAATTAAAGGAAAAGAAAGAAAACATGACATTAGATCAATAAGATTTAGATGGTAAATCAATAAGATTTACTTGATGTGACACGAGTGAATCCTTACCAGGAAATCACTATATTGAAGTACTAAACAGAAGATTGATCGTCCAACTACGGGTGGCATGCAGGGGCCCCGCCTACTCCCACAAGCAGGACAGTCCAAAGGTTGTGACAAATCATATGGACAGAACATCCATGGGACTGGAAATCCTAGTGGGTGCAATAAACCCTGCAATGCATACAGATATTGGAGTGTAACCATAATTGATAAACCATCCTCACAGAAAAGATGATCTGGATACTTCAAAATATATAGACTGAATTGAGTGGACATACATTAACATAGACCGTTCTCAGGACTGACCACACACCAAAAGCGGCAGTACTAATAAACAATACAGGGTTCGCAAACACAAATCAAGTACTGAACAATAGTACTTACTACAGACAAGCAAAGTTGCACTAATTAAACTCTGCAGACTATTTCTTTCCACCGACCTACGGGATGAACCCCGCCTAACTGACTTGGCCGTGGACTTTGTGATAGATGTCTACATGCACCATCACCATCTCGTCAACCTTGGAGAACCTAACAGAGTGGTCTTTCCACTCATAATTATGATGATGAAGACGGGCCGCATCAGATTTGTTGGGAAGCTTTACAAGAATCACACCCTTCGTGATCGAAGGCACAACCAAGAAATTGTTGTGGTCAAGTACAACCTCGAGAACATGCCTGACAACAATGCTACAGGAAAACACTAGTTCAGGACACGTGGCGACAAGGACACATCAGCTGGATAGTTTAGCAGTAGAACTCATCCTCAGGTCTTCCAGTTCACACGGCATGACTTTGAGAACTTCATCTCCACCACGGACCTAGTTCTAATTCAAACAGAAACCATATTTTATTACTACCTCCGTTCAGAAATATAAGATGATTTTCAATATTATACTCCATATATGACTACATATACGCATAGAAATGAGTGAACAAAGACACTAGAACATGTCTTCAAAGGCATTAGAGCAGAGGGATTACTTGCAATATCCATAACACAAGTTACTAAGGCAAATATAGCCTCTTCAATGGTAGCATTGATGTTCAAAAAGTACTCCCTCCGTCCCAAAATTCTTATCTTAGATTTGTCTAGATACGGATGTATCACGTCACATTTTAGTATTAGATACATCCGTATATAGACAAATCTAAGACAAGAAATTTGGGACAGAGGGAGTAGTTGAAAGTAATCTATAAGAAATAAGTGTCAACCTCTCGCATGTTTTGGTCACAAGAGGAATTTAGAACCGTCATTTGGCACACTAAAATCACATGCAAGATCACCCAGAAAGTTGTACTACCAGTACTAGTACTGCGTGTTAGATGAAAAAACACGATCAAGATCGAGAAAAAGATCATCAACAAGAGACATTACCTGGACTTGCTTAATGAGGGATCCCGGAGAGGGGTGCTTGGACAGGGCGATGGCTTTGAGCTTGTTTGCTGTAGTCTCGGCGGGGTGCTTGCGCTTCTTCGTACCATGAGCCTCGATAGTTTTGGCTAGAGATATTGACATCACGTCGGCCGGTGCTCCAGCGTCCATCCAAGAGAGGAAGCTGAGAGAGAAGAGTGAAATGAGGAACGAGATGAGGGAGAAGCGAAGCGAGTGGAGGTTTTCTTCAAGAGAGGAAGCTGAGAGAGAAGAGTGAAATGATGGTTGCTTCATCCGTCCAACTTACTGCTGGAAAGAAGGGGGTTTTGTGATTTGACGGCTCATTGGGCATTACTATGGCGCTTCGATCGGGGTAGTCTACCGTCACTCTACTACGGAGTAATTTAGTGCATGGCTGGTGGACCCCGATGATGGTTGTCCCACACGTCGGCGAAAGTGAGTAATTTAGTGCATGGCTGGAGGAGGATCCGCACGGTAGAGCGTTTCCACTGTTTTTCTGCACAAAAAAATGATTGCAGCAAGCGTTTCCACTCTTACGACGGAGGAGTGCGAAACACGGCAGCCGCTTGAACATACATAGTGCTCCTACTACTAGGCATGGGTAGTGGTTCATACATCAGTACTACATAATCTTGCTGCTAGTGTAGTAAGATATGACGATAACAAATGATGTTGTGCGCATGTCAACTATATGAACAGTAATGTAGTAACATAGTACGGCTTTTTCGACTGTCCGGTCGAGAATGAACGGTGAGATCAATGTTAACAGAACTAGGTCTACAGCGCACGGAGAGTACGGTGCTACAGTACTCCACAAAACATGAACCATATGAAGCACGAATAGTGTTAGGCGGGGTGTATGAAGGGTGCACGGGATGGGATAAAAAGTTCCCTTCTCGACCCACTTTTGGGTGTTTGGCAGAGTGCATGAAGGGTGCATGAGTCCACACTAGTAGGTTAACACAAATACACGAAGAGGAAACAACTATATTGAGATGAGAATGTGACCAAACACACCCACACGCTTTGTGCTACAGTGACTGATCTGCACCGTCTGAGTTTGATCCAATGGTCATATTGCACCGAGACATGGACATGCCCATGCAGAGGGCGCCTAAACACCACCGAAGTCCCTTTGTTTCTCGAGGCGCCGAGACATGGACATGCCCATGCAGAGGAAGCCTAAACACTGCCGAGTCTCAGCATAAGCCAGCTCCCCCTAATGTGTTCCTTGATGTGCTACATAATCCTTCTATCAAGTTACCATCAAAGGAAGATCTGGCTATCCCTGAGCAGAAGGGGTAGTTGGTGGCGGCTCTACATGCTATTCCAGATTTGACTATGCCTTATGATGAGGACATCAATACCATTGTTACACCCACAACCCCTGCTACTATACATACTGGACCAATTTCTAGAGCTCGTGCACGCCAATTAAATTACCAGGTACTTCTATTTCTTGGTAATGATTCTAATGTTCATGAGAATACGATGCTACTTAAATTGGATACATTTGTTTTGCTTACAAATGAAGGGCCTAGCTTGGAGAAGTATGAACATTGGAGCAAGAACAAGCATTGAGATGATGGCATGTGCAAGGGAAACAAGAACGGAGTTTCAAGTGATGATTTCAGGACTTTGAAGCCACCGAAATAAGTGCATGTCTTGGACAAAATATACAAGATGGCACTTCACAAATTTCGTCCAGAGGCTATTATAGGTGTTGCTCACCTTATTATTGGGCCAGGCCCATGTAATTTTGAGATACATAAGTATAGGCTATTTTCAGAGTCCGTATGTGTGGGGAAACAAGAGATAGGGTTGGTTTCGGACCCCTCCCCAAAGGGCACGAAATTCCCCCCTCTTCCTCCGTATATATAGCCCTTAGGGTGTCGTTTAGACTTTGGGTTTGTTTAGACTAAAAGTTTGCCATAGCTGCAACTCCGCGTACTTCGTTTGTGTTCAACGACCAGACAAAGATGTCACAGAACCTGATGAGGACATGACTACCTTGGATATGATCAAAAATATTGCATACATGCATATTTGTCAGGTGATTTCTAGTGCAAACTATTCAATAATCTATTTATGTTATCCAGAACAAAAATACTTCACACACTTTTGTGTTTTGTCTAATTGCAGGTGTATGGGACATTTGTACAATCCACATATGAAGATAAGGAAGAAAGAGATGTTTATTTGCTGTCCAAAAAGTTCTCTCACGTCACTTTTGGCCCAAGAGAAGATAGAGTCCAAGTCCCTCACGTTCTGGATTCAGATTCGGACTGCACAGACGTACCTGACTCAAAACGCACACAAGTTTTTCATACGGACTCCGAATTGGGTGATTCTTTTTTTGTTGGAAACTAGATTTCGTGCACTTTCCAACCCAATTGGAATCACCTTCAAATTCGTCCGGAGCGTTGAGTTGTGGACGAAACAATCTGATGCTGCAGCAGAATCCGAGTCAAACTACAAGTCCAAAGGTGTTACATCACCTCCACTTGGGCCTATTGGCCTTGTACGACCTAGATTTAGTTTTAGGCTGCCTTGGGACGTCCTCCCACCTCCTTGGCCGCCACCCCTTGCTCCTATATAAGTAGATCCATCTAGTAGCTTTTCCTTGGGATTTGTTTAGTTAAAAGTTAGCCCTTGCAACTTCGTGTACTTCGTTTGTGTCCAACGACCAGACCAAGACCGCTTACGGATCCCCACTTTTATCAATACTTCATATATACTCGCAATATTCAGATTGCTTTTATCATATTCTTGCTTGTTCTTCGATTGCTTGCAGGAATAGACCTTCGTGGTCAGGTTGATTGTGCTCCGGCATGGTCAATAACCTCTCAGAGTTGGTTTAGCGATTGCTAAGGCGCAACGTCGTGCACGTTTGTAGTCGGATCGTCAAAGTCATCTTCACCAAATCGATAGTTATCATCTCATCGAAAGATCGGGACAACCCCGCCTCTATCAGAACCCCACCTTGATCAATAAAGGTTTCATCTTATATTCGCAGTATCCACATTGCAATCTTAGTTTCCTGCTTTTTCTTCATTTGTTTGCAGGAAATAGACCTTCGTGGTCAGGTTGATCGTGCTCCGATGTGGTCAATAACCTCTCGGAGTTGGTTTAGCGATTGCTAAGGCGCGATGTCATCGGACGTACATAGTCGGATCATCAAAGTCTACTCCTCCGAAACGATAATCACCATATCATCAAAAGAAGGGACACCTTCGCCTCTATCAAGTGCTATCAGATTTCCAGGTTGCTCGGTGAGATTTTACAGTTTTTCATAGTTTAGATCGAGTCTGTTCTTCATAGCTACAATCCACGAAAAAGCCAAAAACAACATTTTAGGGTTAGTTCGTCATATCCAAACCAATCTGAGCCATTGCATAATCTTTTCTGTATTTGCTTTGTTGAATTTGGGGTTGCATCGTCATGTCAAGTTGCTAGTCTTAGCGTCTAGTTCTTTAGATTTTCGAGTTCTGTTCGCAAGTTGTCACGCCGCCGCCGCACCCTCATCATCGCCCCTTGCATATACCACCACCGCTTATCCGCTATTTCTCTGAGTCCATATACCACCTTCGCTCCGAGTCCATATACAACCACCGCTCCGAGTCCATATACCACCACTGCTCCAAGTCCATATACCACCACCAATCCGATTCTATATACCCCCACTGATCTGAGTCCATATACCACCACCAATCCGAAACCACATATACCACCGTCATATACCATCACCAGTCCGAGTTCCACCGGATTCATCTCTGCCACCAGTCCTAGTCCAAGTCCAGTATTTGTTCATTTATTTTCGAGTTCCAGATCACGCGATACTACAAGTCGTGAACAAGTCGGATTCCCCAACTTACGTGCCACCCGCAAAAGAAAAATAGTTCCAATTAAAAAAAACTAAGTCTAGAATATTCTTGCTAGGCAGTTTTTAGACCATTTGTAGACATTTTCGAAAAAATTGTTGCGGAGAAAAAAAGAAGGAAAAAAAGTGAAAAAAAATTCAGAGTGTACTCCTCCCTTGTTTACGTGTAGCGCCGTGTTTTTGTTAGTGTTCTAGGCTTGCGTCTCTAGCACGGTCTAGCCTAGGACCAGCACAGTACCATCTTTGAGCGTTTATTCAACTTTGCATCTCTGAATGGATTATTGCTGAACCTTTTTCCTACCATATTATAACCTTCCCAGCTCCACATACATCTACGTCGTGTGTTTGACTCTCCCAGGTATTCGCTCTATCCAACCTTTGAGAGTATTGACTACAATGGTTGCCGATCACCACCTGCTGCTGTGTAAGAACTGGTAAGAATTTGAGATTCTCTTGACGGATTTCTGATGCACCACCACCACCATCACTTCCTTGTAGTCTATAGGATCATATTCTTATGTGTCTCTATTGCTGCTAACCATGGCATGATCACAAGCCGATGAGACTGAGTGGGAGAACATGTCGAACAAACAACTACATGATAAATTTCAGCAAATGATGAGTGGACAGGTGCAAGATGTGCTAAACAGATTTGAAGAGTACATGGAGAAGATAGATGGCATTGAGAAGACGTTCGAAACAAAGCTCGATAACAAGTTTAATGAATTGCTCGTGTGTCTTACACAACCACTACCAGCTGCACCTGTCGCACCTCTACAACAATAACAACAACGTCGCCTTCAAAATCAAGTGGGACAAGCACTGCGCGTTCCCCTTGAGCCTGGTGAAAATACTGGTGCCGCTGCACCTACTATTGATGCTTCTTTGGCTCCTGCTACTGCTGCTGCTAGTGCTGAGGAGGATGAAGATTATGCGGGTGATTACGAGGACGAGGTTGATCAAAATTAGAACTACGTGCAACCACCAGCACCAGGTCATCCACAGGCATATAATCGCAATGGTAGGGCTGCACTACCAGCTCAGGTACGAGATCATGACCATCTTCCAAAACTGAAATTGAATATTCCACCATTTGAGGGTAGATATGTTCCTGATATATATCTTACTTGGGAGTTAGAAACTACACAACGTTTTACATGTTTAGAATACCCCGAGGAGAGACGTGTTGCTGCTGCTCTTTGTGCTTTCACTAGTTTTGCTTGTGTGTGGTGGTCTGAACATTGTAGATTATATTCGAATAATATTCCAACTACTTGGGCTGCTTTGAAAACTGCTATGCGTACTCATTGGGTTCCACCATATTATCAACGTGAATTACTTCAAAAATTGCAACGTTTAAGACAAGGAAAAAATTATGTAGAAGAATATTATCAGGAATTACAAACTGGAATAATTAGATGTGGTATTGTTGAGGATAATGAAGTTATGCTTGCATGTTTTATGGGTGGATTAAATAAAGAGATTCAGACAATTCTAGAGTATAAGGAGTATAATAATATCACTCGTTTATTCCATCTTGCTTGCAAAGCTGAACGTGAAGTGCAGCGCGAACTAACTTTTCTGCAGGTCGACCTTCGTCATGGACACCGTGTGCATCCTCTACTCCAACACGTCATACTGCAGCACCACTCACTTCAGCCGCCAATTCCAACCGATATACAAGAAAACATGCACCATCTACCAGGAGTACACCTTCCGGTTTCGCATAGAGCTCTTCTTCATCCATGGCATCAACAGGGCAAACACATGTTATTGTTTATCATCACTGCAAGGGTGGAGGTCATTATGGGAGAGAATGCCCATCTAAGCGTGTGATGATTGCTACTGAGCATTGTGGGTATGAGTCCGCTAATGACTATGATGAGGAGACTTTGGCTCTTATTACAAGTGAAGAACACGGTGGAGATGATTCTGATCATGAGACGAAATACATGGCTCCTGAAGACGCTGACAGGTATGAATGTTTAGTTGCTCAACATGTTTTGAGTGTGCAGGTCAAACAAGCTGAGCAAAATCAGAGGCATAATTTGTTCCATACAAAAGGGAGTTGTGAAGGAACAATCTGTTCACGTTATCATAGATGGAGGGAGCTGCAACAACTTGGCTAGCATGGAGATGGTGGAGAAGCTATCTCTCACCACAAGACCACATCCACATCCATACTACATCCAATGGTTCAACAACAGCGGCAAGGTTAAGGTAACAAGTACTGTTTGTGTGCATTTTAGTATCTCTACATATGCTAATTGTGTTGATTGTGATGAGGTACCTATGCAAGCATGTTCCTTATTACTTGGTAGACCACGGAAATTTGAGAAAAGCTCTGTACTCCATGGTAGAATCAATCAGTATACTCTTGTTCATAAGGATAAAATTATTACTTTGCTTCCTATGACTCATGATTCCATTTTGAAAGATGATATTAATAGAGCTAATGAAGCAAAACAGGAGAAAAATACGAGTGAAAATCAGATTGTGGAAAAAGAATTGAGCAACAAATGAAGCCTAATAATAAACCATCTAGTGTTGCTTATGAAATTAAATCGAAAAGTGCATGTTTACTTGCCACCAAATCTGGTATTGATGATCTAGATTTCAGCAAATCTGTTTGTTATGCTTTTGTGTACAAAGAGGGATTATTTTGTTTCGGGGATGTACCTTCCTCTTTGCCTCCTGTTGTCACTAACATTTTGCAGGAGTTCGCTGACGTCTTTCAACAAGACGTGCCATCGGGATTACAACCCATTCGAGGGATTGAGCATCAGATTGACTTAATTCCCGGTCCTTCTGCCAAACCGTGAGTCATACCGTACCAATCCAGAGGAGACGAAGGAGATTATGCGTCAAGTACAGGAGCTGCTCGACAAAGGTTATATACACGAATCTCTTAGTCCTTGTGTTGTTCCTATTATACTAGTGCCAAAAATGGATGGTACGTCGCGTATGTGTGTTGATTATAGAGGCATTAATAATATTACTATTCGTTATCATCATCCTATCCTAGGCTAGATGGCATGCTTGATGAATGAGTGTCTCTACAATATTCTCCAAAGTTCATTTGCGTAGTGGATACCATCAAATTCATATGAAATTGGGAGATGAATGGAAAACACCATTTAAAACTAAGTTTGGATTATATGAGTGGTTAGTCATGCCTCTTGGGTTAACTAATGCACCTAGTACTTTCATGAGATTAATGAATGAAGTTTTACGTGCTTTCATTGGACGATTTGTGGTAGTCTATTTTGATGATATACTGATTTATAACAGATCTTTGGAGGAGTGTTTGGAACATTTACATGATGTTTTTATTGCTCTATGTGATGCACGTTTGTTTGGTAACCTTGGGAAGTGCACCTTTTGCACCGACCGAGTATCTTTTATTGGCTATGTTGTTACTCCACAAGGAATTGAAGTTGATAAAGCCAAGATTGAAGCTATTGAGAGTTGGCCGCAGCCCAAAACGGTCACACAAGTGAGGAGTTTCCTTGGCCTCGTTGGATTCTATAGGCGTTTGTGAGAGATTTCACCACCATTGTTGCACCTCTCAATGAGCTTACAAAGAAGGATGTGCCTTTTGTTTGGGGTACCGCACAGAAAGGAGCCTTCACAGTATTGAAAGATAAGTTGACACATGCTCCTTTACTCCAACTTCCTGATTTTAGTAAGATTTTTGAGCTTGAATGTGATGCTAGTGGAATTGCATTAGGAGGTGTGTTATTACAAGATGGAAAACCTGTAGCATACTTTTCTGAAAAATTGAGTGGGCCTACTCTAAATTATTCTACTTATGATAAATAATTATATGCGCTTGTTCGGACTTTAGAAACATGGCAACATTATTTATTGACCAAAGAATTTGTTATACAGTCTAATCATGAATCTTTGAAACATATTAAAAGCAAGCTAAACTGAATCATAGACATGCTATAATAGAGGCGGGGTGTCCCGATCTTTCGATGAGATGATAACTATCAATTTGGTGGAGGCGACTTTGATGATCCGACTACAACCATGCACGACGTTGCACCTTATTAAAATGGCTAAACTAACTTCGAGAGGTTACTGACAATGCAGGAAGCACGATCAGCCTGACCACGAAGGTCTATTCCTACATGCAATCAAAGAACAAGGAGGAATATGATAAAACAATCTGAATATTGCAAATATATATGAAGTGTTGATAAAAGTGGGGATGCGGAAGTGGTCTTGGTCTGGTCGTTGGACACAAACGAAGTATGCGAAGTTGCAATGGCTAACTTTTAACTAAACAAATCCCCAAGAAAAAGCTACTAGATGGATATATTTATATAGGAGCAAGGGGTGGAGGCTAAGGAGGTGAGAGGACGTCCCAAGGAAGCCTAAAATTAACCCTAGGTCGTACAAGGCTCGTGGGCCGAAGTGGAGGTGATGCAACACCTTTGGACTTGTAGTTTGACTCGGATTCTGCTGCGGCGTCAGATTGATTCGTCGATAACTCAACACTCCAGACGAATTTTAGGGTGAATCCAATTGGGTTAGAAAGCATGAAATCTACTTTCCAAAAAAAAAGAATCACCCAATTCGGAGTACGTATGGAAGAGTTCTTCGCGTTTTGAGTCAGGTATGTCTGTGTAGTCCGAATCTGAATCCTGAACGTGAGAGACTTGCACTCTATCTTCTCTTGGCCCAAAAGTGAGGTGAGAGGACTTTTTGAACATCACTTAAACATCTCTTTCCCCCTTATATTCATATGTGGATTTTACAAATGTACCATACACCTGGAATTAGAAATGACACAAAAGTTTGTGAAGTATTTTTGTCCTGGATGACACAAATAAATTATTGCATAGTTTGCATTAGAAATCACCTCACAAATATATATGTATGCAATATTTTTAGTCGTATCCAAGGTAGTCATGTCCTCATCATCCTCCCCTTCTTGAAAAGAAAGCCATCGTCGGCGTTGCTTAATCTGAAATGTGGCTAACAAAAGAGACAAGGTGGACATGTTGTATATGTATATGTCATCCATTTTTACTTCCCTTGGTTTTTGCACATATGACACATGTATACATGAGTAACCTTCATAATTCATAAAATCTAAAGACAAAATATTATCACAAGAAGTAGAAGGCATGAAAACATTGCAACTCAGTTTGCACATATAAGTGAAGCTCTTATTCATTTCAAAAGGTTGACAATGTTCATCATTAAACCATCCTAACATTGGTGAATAAACCTTACTTGCATCAAATTTACATGCTACAACATGATTAAATAAGCAAACATGCAATAAGTCATTGGTCACAGAATCAGCACCAAGATTAGAGGTCATATCAAAATGATTAAACATTGTTTCTTTTGCATTAATAGTTAATTCAATGGGAGCACTCAAAACTGTTGGTATTTCATTTGTTTGATCACATGACGCATTCATGACAGTAACACAATTCTCTAAAATAGGTGGTGTGATGAGGACATGACTACCTTGGATATGACCAAAAATATTGCATATATGCATATTTGTCAGGTGATTTCTAGTGCAAACTATTCAATAATCTATTTATGTTATCCAGAACAAAAATACTTCACACACTTTTGTGTTTTGTCTAATTGCAGGTGTATGGGACATTTGTACAATCCACATATGAAGATAAGGAAGAAAGAGATGTTTATTTGCTGTCCAAAAAGTTCTCTCACGTCACTTTTGGCCCAAGAGAAGATAGAGTCCAAGTCTCTCACGTTCTGGATTCAGATTCGGACTGCACAGACGTACCTGACTCAAAACGCACACAAGTTTTTCATACGGACTCCGAATTGGGTGATTTTTTTTGTTGGAAACTAGATTTCGTGCACTTTCCAACCCAATTGGAATCACCTCCAAATTCGTCCGGAGCGTTGAGTTGTGGACGAAACAATCTGATGCTGCAGCAGAATCCGAGTCAAACTACAAGTCCAAAGGTGTTACATCACCTCCACTTGGGCCCATTGGCCTTGTACGACCTAGATTTAGTTTTAGGCTGCCTTGGGACGTCCTCCCACCTCCTTGGCCGCCACCCCTTGCTCCTATATAAGTAGATCCATCTAGTAGCTTTTCCTTGGGGGGATTTGTTTAGTTAAAAGTTAGCCATTGCAACTTCGTGTACTTCGTTTGTGTCCAACGACCAGACCAAGACCGCTTACGGATCCCCACCTTTATCAATACTTCATATATACTCGCAATATTCAGATTGCTTTTATCATATTCTTGCTTGTTCTTCGATTGCTTGCAGGAATAGACCTTCGTGGTCAGGTTGATTGTGCTCCGGCGTGGTCAATAACCTCTCAGAGTTGGTTTAGCGATTGCTAAGGCGCAACGTCGTGCACGTTTGTAGTCGGATCGTCAAAGTCATCTTCACCAAATTGATAGTTATCATCTCATCGAAAGATCGGGACACCCTTTGCCTCTATCAAGTGGTATCAGTTTTCAGGTTGCTCGGTGAGAATTTCCAGTTTTCCTAGAGTAGATTTATTTTCTTACCTATTGTCCAAGAAAAAGCCACAAAAAAGAGTTAGATCTATTCATCCTTGGTCCAAGCCAGTCTGAGCCTTTGCAATTTTCTTTTCATTGCTTGCATAGTTGAATTATCGGTTGCATCGTCGTGTCGAGTTGCTGGTCTTAGTGTCTAGTTCATTTAGAGTTTCGAGTTCTGTTCACATTAGTCACGCCACCGCTGCATCATTATCTCTTCCGCTGTCCACCACCCATCCATCAATTTCCACCACGTGCTACCCACCATTCATTGTCATAATAATAGTTGAGATCGTTCACATCTTCACTTGATCCAATCTGCATCTTATCTAGTTTGTTTTGGAAAGAGGGAGAAAAAAAAGAGAGAAAAAAAAGAGAGAAAAAAAACGAGAGAAAAAAAAGAGAAAAAAAAGTCAGAGAAAAAAAATGAGAAAAAAAAATCAAAAAAATCGGCACAAACTTTTTCAGAGGAAAGTTGGAGACAAAGTTATTGTATATCCTGCTTGGCAGTTGTTTTTCATCATTATCTTCACTGCCGTTGTGATCTTCACTTATATCTTGCTGTCAAGAGCTACTTAGTATCCTTCATTGATGCTAGTTGTGCTACGCCGTGACCTCATTAGTGTTCTAGGCTCGCGTCTCTAGTCCGGTCTAGCCTAGGACCAGCACAGTACCGTCGTTGAGCGTTTATTCAACATTGCATCTTTGAATTGATTATTGCTAATCTTTTGCTACCATATATAGCCAACCCAGCTCCACATATTTCTACACTGTGTATACGTACGCTCCCCTGGCAATCGCTTTACTCAATATTCGGAGTTACTTGACACCGCGGGTTGCCGATCACCGCCTGCTGCATGGTAAGAACTTGTAAGACATTGATATTTGCTTTACTGTGAGCGTTTTACCACCACATCCTAGTAGTTATAGGAACATTATTTTTGGGTTTTGTTTCTTGTTCTACTAATCATGACAGGATCCAGAGTCAATTCATGGGCTTTGTCGATCGCGGGAGACGTGCCACCACCTTTGCAAATACCACAACCGTCACGAGAGGTGCACAAACATCCAAATGCACATGATCAGGTTAATGTATCTATACCACCATTTAATGGCCGTTTTAAACCTGCTTTATATATTGAATGGGAGTTCGACATAAAAAATATATTTGCTTCCCATAATTTCGATGAACATAAAAAGGTTAAGGTTGCGGTTGGTTCTTTCACTGGTTATGCTTTGGTTTGGTGGAGTGAATATTGTCGGTTACACCCTGATTATATACCTACTACTTGGGATGATTTGAAACGTGCCATGCGACATACTTTCGTCCCTGCTTATTATACTCGTGACATGATTAAGAAGTTGCAACACTTAAAACAAGGTAGTGAAACTGTAACAAAATATTATGATGATTTACAAACTACCTTGTTGCATTCCTCTTTAGAAGAAAGTGTAGATGATTTTATGGATAGATTTTGGGGAGGATTAAACCGTGATATTCAAGAGATACTAATTCATGAAGAGTGTTATCCTATGGACCATTTGTTTCATCTTGCTTGCAAAGCTGAACAGGAAATAAAACAACGTGTTGGCCACGAGGAGAAAAAGCGCACGGTGCACATTCCAAGAGTTGATATGATTGTTCCTTCAACTACTAGGCATACTATGACAACCACATCCGTTGTTGTCAGGACTACATCACCTCCACCATGTGACACATCGCCCCCGAGAGTGGCTACATCATCTGAGTTGATCAAAAGAGGTAATGACAAACGTACTGATCTTCCATCTCTACATGAGAATGATGAATGCCTTGTCAATTTGAATGCACCATCTGATGAGCTACCCACTACTTTGATCAGACCACCTGTTTTAGAGGACTACGTTGATAATTTGACTTTGCCATGTGATCAAACAACTGAAATACCAACAATTTTGAGTGCACCCATTGAATTAACTATTGATGCAAAAGAACCAATGTTTAATCATTTTGATATGACCTCTAATCTTGGTGACGATTCTGTGTTGAATGACTTATTGCATGTTTGCTTATTTAAGCATGTTGTAGCATGTAAATTTGATGCAAGTAAGGTTTATTCACCAATGTTGGGATGGTTTAATGATGAACATTGTCAATCTTTTGAAGTGAATAAGAGCTTCACTTATATGTGCAAACTGAGTTGCAATATTTTCATGCCTTCTACTTCTTGTGCTAATTTTTTGGCTTTAGATTTTATGAACTATGCAAGTTACTCATCTATTCATGTGTCATATATGCAAAAATCAAGGGAAGTAAAAATGGATGACATATACATATACAACATGTACACCTTGTCTCTTTTGTTAGCCACATTTCAGATTAAGCAACGCCGAGGACGGCTTTATTTTCAAGAAGGGGAGGATGATGAGGACATGACTACCTTGGATATGACCAAAAATATTGCATATATGCATATTTGTCAGGTGATTTCTAGTGCAAACTATTCAATAATCTATTTATGTTATCCAGAACAAAAATACTTCACACACTTTTGTGTTTTGTCTAATTGCAGGTGTATGGGACATTTGTACAATCCACATATGAAGATAAGGAAGAAAGAGATGTTTATTTGCTGTCCAAAAAGTTCTCTCACGTCACTTTTGGCCCAAGAGAAGATAGAGTCCAAGTCTCTCATGTTCTGGATTCAGATTCGGACTGCACAGACGTACCTGACTCAAAACGCACACAAGTTTTTCATACGGACTCCGAATTGGGTGATTTTTTTTTGTTGGAAACTAGATTTCGTGCACTTTCCAACCCAATTGGAATCACCTCCAAATTCGTCCGGAGCGTTGAGTTGTGGACGAAACAATCTGATGCTGCAGCAGAATCCGAGTCAAACTACAAGTCCAAAGGTGTTACATCACCTCCACTTGGGCCCATTAGCCTTGTACGACCTAGATTTAGTTTTAGGCTGCCTTGGGACGTCCTCCCACCTCCTTGGCCGCCACCCCTTGCTCCTATATAAGTAGATCCATCTAGTAGCTTTTCCTTGGGGGGATTTGTTTAGTTAAAAGTTAGCCATTGCAACTTCGTGTACTTCGTTTGTGTCCAACGACCAGACCAAGACCGCTTACGGATCCCCACCTTTATCAATACTTCATATATACTCGCAATATTCAGATTGCTTTTATCATATTCTTGCTTGTTCTTCGATTGCTTGCAGGAATAGACCTTCGTGGTCAGGTTGATTGTGCTCCGGCGTGGTCAATAACCTCTCAGAGTTGGTTTAGCGATTGCTAAGGCGCAACGTCGTGCACGTTTGTAGTCGGATCGTCAAAGTCATCTTCACCAAATCGATAGTTATCATCTCATCGAAAGATCGGGACACCCTTTGCCTCTATCATGGTGTGCCCAAATCAATAGGTAACTTAACACATGATGTATTCAAGTTAACTAGGCATGCATCATTCTCATGTGAAAGTGGAAAATTTGTACATTTGTCATTACCTCTTATGATCAACTCGGATGATGTAGGCACTGATGCGAAGCATCCTTCCATCATCCCCATGGACTCTACATCGACACATCCAACCCCACGAGGACCCATGACAAGAGCTAGAGCACGTGCTTTGGAAACCGAGGTGAACTCCTTCCTACTAGACTTGCATATGGACACAAATGGAACATGTCTACTACCTCACCAAACTATGCTATGCCTCCTTAGGTATGAAGAGGAACATCACCAAGAAGCTTAGGAGCATCACCAAGGAGAAGGAGAACCACCCCAAGGCCACGTGGACCAAGAACAAGGAAAACAACATCTGCACAGGAGGCTCCAGGCGACCACGTGCGCACGGGCCCCCGAGACCCCGTGCCCACGGGCTACACAGGAAACAGGCGCTGGAGCACCCCGTGCGCATGGGCCTGTACCGTGCCCACGGGACCCCCGTGCGCACGGGCCTCCCAGGATGGCCGGCTGAGATGGCTTCTTCGGCTCCTCTTCATCTCCTTCGATCCCAAGGCTATATATTCCGTACCTAGGACCATGTTTAGGGATAGCAAAGTATTAGATGAGATCTTGGTGAGCTTTGCTCCATTACCTTCCCTCTTTGAGGATCAAGACCCCCTAGGGAAGAATCCTTGAGGATTTCAAGACCCCCATTGGGAGAAGACTACCTTCAAGACCCCTCTTCCTTTGGATTTGGGATGAACTTTGCCATTGTATCTTTCCTTTGATTGTGTTTGTGACTTGTGGATCTTGTGTTGTTACTCTAGTGGATGTGTAATCAGGAACTGTTGGAGTGATTGTTTCTTTGTGTTCTTGTTGTTCTTGTTGTTTCTCTCCTTTTTCCCCCTCCAAGTGTGAAAAGGTCCCTCCTAGGGTTCTACCCTACATCATCTTGGTATCATGAGCCACGTTGATTCACATCTTGGAGTCCCTACCTTCCACTTTCTAGCTTGATTTTGCTTTTTTTCGTCCTAATCCGAAAATCCCCACCAAAAATAGCCCCAAAATTTTTTCTTGCAATTTGTTTGATCTTGTGAGATTTGGTTGTTTTGATCCACGAATTTGGTGTTTGGCAAGTGGATCTACCCCTCCACCATCATTCCCACCCTTCCACCGTTTGAATTTGGCCAAAAACTTGAGAATCACCACGGGATCCGAGCAGTTCGTCCGCTCATAGGAGACCCCGTGCGCATGGGCCATCGGGATCCCGTGCCCACGGGACCCCGTGCACACGGGCCTCACTTACCCCATGCGCACGGGCTATCCAGGGAGTTTCGGCCGTTTTTCTGTTTTTTTTCATTTCGTTCCACCACCACCTCTCGTGTTCTTCTGCACCATTCCACGTGTTTGTTTGAGCGTTCGGTTGCGATTTCGCTTGTGTCCTAAGGTGTTTCGGCTACTTAGGCGCGAGTTGGTCATCATCGCCACCAATCATCGACTCGGACAACACATCAACTTCGACAAGATCATCTTCAATCGTATGCAAGGACGGTAACCTCGGCAACACCTTGTACTCCCTTGCCATTAACTTGATAGCTTCGAGCCCTTTTGCGTAGCTTACCCATCGAGACTAGCTTGTTGAGTATTGCCGGGCCACGCCTTAGTGCACCATTTAGGGTTCCGTCCATCCCGTGCATTTACTACTTGTTACCTCGTCGTGTGGCTCGTATATCAAGCATTGTGGCATAGTTGAAAAAAAGAGAAAAAGCTTTTAAGCAAAAGAGAAGAGAAGCAAAGAGCTTATAAGCAATAGCATCGAGCCTCTTAGCATACACGCAACATCTTGGTCACCACATACATAAGCATACTTGGGATAGTGAGACGAGTGGATTCTCTATTAGGTTGGTGCACTAGTGTATCTAGCCCATTAGTGCAATCGAGCTAGCGTCTCTCTAGTATTCGTACGACAAGAGCTTTTCCCGTGATTTGACATCTTCGAGCTCACCCCTTGGTTGTGCAGATCCCATTTATCTTCCGTGTGTGTGTTCCTCGTGTTATCTTTGGAGGTTGATCTATTTGTCTTATTTTCCATTTGTGAATCTTCTCAACTTTATCAACATCTCGACTAACATTTGCTTGAATTATTTGTGCCTTTCCTAACCAAACTCCTCCATAGACCATTTACTTGTAGGTGTGAGAAACAATTCCCGATACCAATTCCCCTATTGTAACATCACGTGGGATCGTACTTGTTACATCCACAATCTTCGGAAAAGGTAACTTTATTTTTGTTCTCTCATTTTCCTACTCACCACCACTTTCATATGATGGATAGGCCAAGTTCCTCTACCAACCCACTCTTCATCGAGCAAGACGAAGACATGTCATCATTCGTCACCAAGAGCCACCTCTTTGGTGCACAACGAGCGCTACATCAAGAGCAACAAGCAATGAACGACCGCATCGACAACCTCGCCACCGACTTGCGACTCTCCAAGCAACGTACACGAGACTACTTCGACAACAAGCTCGACGCGCACAAGCAAGAGAACGGTGCAAGAATGGACGAGATCCGAGCTTTGTTGGTCAACCGGCCTCCTTCAACTTCTTCCTACTCAAGACGGAGCCACTCAAGTAGACACTCCGACGACACCTTCTCCGGCTCAAGTACCCCGTCATCGACCATTCTTCGACGAGCCGCGCGTCAAGACCGTCATGCATCTCGCAACCCGCTACATGTCAAGCATTCACAAGAGCAAGTCGATGAGCAAGTTCCTCGTCCTCAAGCAAACCAAGTCGCTTTTGCTCAAGCTCGAGAATGACAACGACTACGGCGCCAAGAGGAAGAACGAGCGCGTCTACACCAAGAGGAACAAGACGCCAAGGCCCAACGTCTTCAACAACAACAACGAGAAGCACAAGCTCTTGAGGCGGAAGGTGCCCTTCAATAATCAAGTCGAGCCATCGCCAACCACAATCGCGAACGGCGCAATCAAGAGGAAGCCCTTCGAGATGAAATCCAAGAGAGGAACTACCAACCACGTGTGCAACGTCAAGCTCGTCAAGCTCCTCCACAAGCTCGTCAAGCTCCACCTCAACCTCAAGTTCAACAAGAGCGACACCAAGTGGAACAAGTGCTTCAAGACCCTCCTCCACGCCAAGAGCGACATCATGAGGAACGAGCATTCAAGGACTTCCCAAGGCAAGAGCGATATCGCAACCGCTATCAAGATGAAGAGCAATGCTATGGAAAGCTCAAATTCACAATGCCCAAGTTCAATGGAAGCAATGATCCAGAAGAATATCTCTCATGGGCATTGAGGGTCGACAAAATATTTCGTTTGCACAACTATGAGGAAGAGAAGAAGATCGCAACAGCATCACTTGAGTTCCAAGACTATGTGCTCATATGGTGGGAACAAGTCCTTGAGCGCCGAGAAGCAAGAGATGACCCTCCAATCACCACTTGGGCTCAAATGAAGGATGTCATGCGAGCACGATTTGTGCCCACCAACTACAACCGTGATCTCTTCAAGAAGCTACAACTCCTCAAGCAAGGTAAAAAGAGTGTTGAAGAATACTACAAGGAAATGGAGATAGCCATGATTCGAGCCAATGTCAAGGAAGATGATGAGCAAACAATGGCACGATTCTTGAATGGATTCAATCATCCCATCAAGAAGATCGCCGACTTCCAATCCTACTACAACCTCATCGAGCTCGTGCATCAAGCGACCAAGGCGGAACGTCAAGTGCACGATGACTTCAAGTACGCCAAGTACTCATCCAAGACATACGGCTTCCCCAACAATCAGGCTTCAACAACTCCTCCAACATCTACATCAACCAAGCCTTCTCCAAGCAACAACGACAAGTCAAGCTACAAGAAACCTTCGTCAAGTACAAGTCGTCCTCCTCCTACTACAAGCAACTTCAAGCCGCGTACTTCTTCCTCTACTCCGACCGATGAGACCGTCAAGACAAGCTCCTTCAAGTGTTTCACTTGCGGCGGCCGAGGCCACAAGTCCTATGAATTCACAAACAAGTGCACCATGATCCTCAACTACGATGGTACCTACGACTCAATGAGTGAAGATGAAATGGAACTCTTGAGCAAGTGGCCATGCATAGGGGAGTGAACGAGGATGAAGATGATATAGTCTTTTGTGATGAGGATTCGAGCCCCGCTCTTGTTGTCTCCAAGGTCTTGACACTTCAACATCAATGAGAAGAAGACCAACGATGCCATATCTTCCACACCAAGGCCGGCGTCAATGGAAGGTCAGTCAAGGTCATCATCGATGGAGGTAGTTGCCACAACTTGGCAAGTGAAGAACTATGCTCCAAGCTCCAATTGGTCAAGAGGAAGCATCCGCACCCCTACAAAGTTCAATGGCTAAGTGACTCCGGCACTATACGAGTTGAGAATACGATCCAAGTCTCCTTCAAAATCGGTGCATATGAGGACACTTTGGAGTGTGATGTGGTCCCAATGACCGTTTGCCACCTCCTTCTTGGTCGACCATGGCAATTCGACCGTGGTTTCATCCACAATGGGCGTACCAATCACTATAGCTTTAAGATGAAAGGAAAGGAATGTGTGCTACGACCTATGTCTCCTAGTCAAGTGATAGCCGACAAGCAAGCCACCCACCATAGAGAGAAGAGTGAGAAAGTGAGCCAACCAAACATGAGTGAGAGCAACAAGCCAAACTTGAGCGCCTCTTCACCTAGAGAGAAAAACCTCAATACTCTTTGCCACAAAAAGTGAGATGAGAGAAGTGTGTGAGAACCCATCGAGCGTGATGCACTTTGTCCTTGTGTGCAAGGATGGAGAACCAAAAACTAACACCGCTCATGAGCTACCTTTGGTGTTTCAATCTCTTTTGCATGAATTTCAAGATGTTTTCCCCGATGAGCTACCTCCGAGTCTACCTCCTCCACGAGGCATTGAGCATCAAATCGACCTCATCCCCGGAGCGCCACTTCCAAACAAAGCTCCATACCATGTCAATCCCGAAGAAACCAAGGAGATTCAACGGCAAGTACAACAACTAATCGACAACAGTCATGTACGTGAAAGCTTAAGCCCTTGTGTCGTTCCAGTTATACTTGTGCCTAAGTCCGATGGAAGTTTCCGCTTGTGTTCCAATTGTAGACCTATAAATGCTATCACCGTTCGCTATAGGCATCCCATTCCTCGCTTAGATGATATGCTTGATGAAGTTAGTGGATCCAACTTTTTCTCAAAAGTTGATCTTAAAAGTGGCTATCATCAAATCCGCATTAGAGGGTGATGAATGGGAAACCGCTTTCAATACCAAATTTGGCTTATATGAGTGGTTAGTTATGCCCATGGGTTTATCGGAGGCTCCCGGTACTTTTGTGTGTCTCATGCATCATGTACTTCGCCCTTATATCGGAGTCTTTTTACTTCGATGATATTCTTGTGTTTAGCAAAACCATGAAAGAGCATCTTGATCATGTTAGGGCTGTTTTGCAAACGCTTCGCAAGGAAAGTCTTTATGACAACATGAAAAAGTGCACATTTGGTGTTGACAAAGTGGTTTTCTTGGGTTTCGTTGTATGTTCCAAGGGTGTCCATGTTGATGAAACTAAAATTGAAGCAATTAAAACTTGGCCCAAACCCACCAATTTGCAACAAGTGCGTAGTTTTCTTGGTCTTGCGGGTTTTTATCGTCGCTTTGTGAAAGATTTTAGCACTATCGCCGCTCCTTTGCATGCTTTGAGTAAGAAGAATGCTCCTTTTGTTTGGGGATCTTTGCAATCCACCGCTTTTGATGAGCTCAAGTCTTTGCTTACTCATGCCCCGATTCTTGCTTTACCCAATTTTGACAAAACCTTTGAGGTTCATTGTGATGCGAGTGGTAATGGAATTGGCGGAGTTTTAATGCAAGAAAAACGAGCAATTGCTTATTTTAGTGAAGAACTCTACGGTGCTCAACTTAAGTATCCCATCTATGACAAAGAATTGTATGCTTTAGTGCGTGTGCTACATGTTTGGGAACATTATCTTAGACCTCATGAGTTTTTCATCCATACCGATCATGAAACACTTAAATACTTAAAAGGTCAAACTAAGTTGAACAAGCGTCATGCCAAATGGAGTGAATTTATTGAATCTTTCCCATATGTGATCAAGTACATTAAGGGTAAGGAAAATGAAGTTGCAGATGCACTTTCACGCATATGCACGCTTGTCACTAAACTTGAGTTGAATGTTATTGTCTTTGAGCACATAAAAGACTTGTATGCTAATGATCCATCTTTTGCATACATTATGCTAAATGTTTGACGCATACATCTTGGGAACATTATTACTTCAAGGATGGTTATCTTATGAGAGCTAACAAACTATGCATTCTCGAGTCTTCTCCTTGTTTGCTCCTTTTGCAAGAGGCTCATGGAGGCGGACTCATGGGACACTTTGGACGCGACAAGACTTTTGCCACGCTCTCCAAGAACTACTTTTGGCCCAAGATGTTCCGCGACGTCTCACGCTTCACCACCCGATGTTCAACATGTCGCAAAGCTAAGTCTAAAGCTCAATCTCATGGTCTTTACATGCCTCTTCCTATTCCTTATCAACCTTGGGAAGACATTAGTATGGATTTTGTACTTGGTTTGCCTAGAGATCAAAATGGAAAGGATTCCTTGTTTGTTGTTGTGGACCAATTTTCTAAGATGGCACATTTCATTCCGTGCAACAAGATAGACGATGCTTCACACGTTGCAAATCTCTTTTGTAGGGAAATCTTGCGCCTCCATGGAGTACCAAAGAAAATCATCTCCGACCGCGACGTCAAGTTCTTGAGTTACTTTTGGAAGACTCTATGCGCCAAGCTCGGAATCAAGCTCTTGTTATCATCCGCATACCATCCTCAAACCGACGGCCAAACAGAGGTGGCGAACCGGACACTATCCACTCTACTTCGCGTGTTGATTAAGAAGAACATCAAGGAGTGGGAGGCGTGTCTACCCATCACCGAGTACGCCTACAACCGTGCAAGACATTCGACTACTGGCAAGTCCCCCTTCGAGGTTGTCTACGGCTTCAACCCGTTGTCCTCATTGGACATTCTACCTCTTACTCTACAAGAGCGCACCAACATGGATGCGAGTGCACGAGCAAGCTACATCAACAAGATGCATGAAGATACAAGGAACATCATCGAGCGGCAAGTACATCGACTAGCGACCAAGCTCAACGTCAACAAGCAACCCATGATCTTCAACATAGGTGATCTCGTGTGGCTACACCTTCGCAAGGACCGCTTCCCCAACGTTTGCAAGTCCAAACTTCTACTTCGAGCCGATGGACCCTTCAAGGTGCTAGCACGCTACAACGACAACGCATACAAGATTGAACTCCCACAAGTAAAGTACAACGTGAGCGACATCTTCAACGTCAAAGACCTATCGCCTTTCCGTGGTGATGAAGCTTTTGATCCGAGGTCGGATCTTTCCCAAGGGAGGGGAGATGATGCGGAGCATCCTTCCATCATCCCCATGGACTCTACATCGACACATCCAACCCCACGAGGACCCATGACAAGAGCTAGAGCACATGCTTTGGAAACCAAGGTGAACTCCTTCCTACTAGACTTGCATATGGACACAAATGGAACATGTCTACTACCTCACCAAAATATGCTATGCCTCCTTAGGTATGAAGAGGAACATCACCAAGAAGCTCAGGAGCATCACCAAGGAGTAGGAGAACCACCCCTAGGCCACGTGGACCAAGAACAAGGAGAACAACATCTGCACAGGAGGCTCCAGGCGACCCCGTGCGCACGGGCCCCCGAGACCCCGTGCCCACGGGCTACACAGGAAACAGGCGCTAGAGCACCCCGTGCGCACGGGACCAGGATGGCCGGCTAAGATGGCTTCTTCGGCTCCTCTTCATCTCCTTCGACCCCAAGGCTATATATTACGTACCTAGGACCATGTTTAGGGTTAGCAAAGTGTTAGATGTGATCTCGGTGAGCTTTGCTCCATTACCTTCCCTCTTTGAGGATCAAGACCCCCTAGGGAAGAATCCTTGAGGATTTCAAGACCTCCATTGGGAGAAGACTTGATAGAGGCGGGGTTGTCCCGATCTTTCGATGAGATGATAACTATCGATTTGGTGAAGATGACTTTGACGATCCGACTACAAACGTGCATGACGTTGCGCCTTAGCAATCGCTAAACCAACTCTGAGAGGTTATTGACCACGCCGGAGCACAATCAACCTGACCACGAAGGTCTATTCCTGCAAGCAATCGAAGAACAAGCAAGAATATGATAAAAGCAATCTGAATATTGCGAGTATATATGAAGTATTGATAAAGGTGGGGATCCGTAAGCGGTCTTGGTCTGGTCGTTGGACACAAACGAAGTACACGAAGTTGCAATGGCTAACTTTTAACTAAACAAATCCCAAGGAAAAGCTACTAGATGGATCTACTTATATAGGAGCAAGGGGTGGCGGCCAAGGAGGTGGGAGGACGTCCCAAGGCAGCCTAAAACTAAATCTAGGTCGTACAAGGCCAATGGGCCCAAGTGGAGGTGATGTAACACCTTTGGACTTGTAGTTTGACTCGGATTCTGCTGTAGCATGAGATTGTTTCGTCCACAACTCAACGCTCCGGACGAATTTGAAGCTGATTCCAATTGGGTTGGAAAGTGCACGAAATCTAGTTTCCAACAAAAAAAAGAATCACCCAATTCGGAGTCCGTATGAAAAACTTGTGTGCGTTTTGAGTCAGGTATGTCTGTGTAGTCCGAATCTGAATCCAGAACGTGAGAGACTTGGACTCTATCTTCTCTTGGGCCAAAAGTGACGTGAGAGAACTTTTTGGACAGCAAATAAACATCTCTTTCTTCCTTATTTTCATATGTGGATTGTACAAATGTCCCATACACCTGCAATTAGACAAAACACAAAAGTGTGTGAAGTATTTTTGTTCTGGATAACATAAATAGATTATTGAATAGTTTGCACTAGAAATCACCTGACAAATATGCATATATGCAATATTTTTGGTCTTATCCAAGGTAGTCATGTCCTCATCAAGACTACCTTCAAGAACCCTCTTCCTTTAGATTTGGGATGAACTTTGCCATTGTATCTTTACTTTGATTGTATTTGTGACTTGTGGATCTTGTGTTGTTACTCTAGTGGATGTGTAATCGGGAATTGATGGAGTGATTGTTTCTTTGTGTTCTTGTTGTTCTTGTTGTTTCTCTCCTTTTTCCGCCTCCAAGTGTGAAAAGGTCCCTCATAGGGTTCTACCCTACATCAGGCACTCTCGGTGGTGATGTGTCACATGGTGGAGATGATGTAGTCCTCGCAACAATGGATGTGGTTGTCATAGTATGCCTAGTAGTTGAAGAAACATCTTGATCAACACTTGGAATATGCACTGTGCAATTGTTCTCCCTGTGGGCAACACATCATTTTATTTTCTGTTCATCTTTGCAAGAAAGACGAAACAAATGGTCCATAGGATAACACTCTTCATGAATTAGTATCTCTTGAATATCATGGTTTAATCCTCCCCAAAATCTATCCATAAAATCTTCTTCACTTTCTTTTAAAATTGAGTGCAACAATGTAGTTTGTAAATCATCATAATATTTTGTTACCGTGTGAGTGCCTTGTTTTAAATGTTGTAATTTTTAATCATGCCACGAGTATAATAAACATCAACGAGTCTATCTCTCATGACAAGTTTTAAATCATCCCAAGTAGTAGGTATAAAATCAGGGTTTAACCGACAATATTCACCACCAAACTAAAGCAAAGCTACTGAAAGTACTAACCGCAGCTTGAAATTTTCCACACTCATGGAAAGCAAATATAGTATTTATTCCATACTCCCATTCAATATATAAATCAGGCCTAAACAACCAATAAATTGTGGCATGAAAACATTAACCTGATTATGTGCATTCTGATGTTGCTGCACCTCTTGTGACGGTTGTTGTATTTTCTTAGGTGGTGGCAAATCTCCCACGATCGATGAAGCCCCAGAACTAACAACTCCAGAACCTACCATAGTCAGTAGAAAACAAGAAACAAGATCCGAGAATAATGTTCCTATGAACTACTAGGATGTGGTGGTAAAACGCTCGCAATATAGCAAATATCAATATCTTACAAGTTCTTACCATGCAGCAAGTGGTGATAGGCAACCAGTGGTGTCAAATAACTCTGAAGATTGAGTAAAGCGATTGCCATGGGAACGTACGTATACACGGTGTAGAAATATGTGGAGTTTGGAAGGCTTAAATATTTGGTAGCAAAAGATTAGCAATAATCAGTTCAGAGGTGCAATGTTGAATAAACGCTCAATGACGGTACTGTGCTGGTCCTAGGCTAGACCGGACTAGAGACGCGAGCCTAGAACAATAATGAGGTCTGTAGCACAAGTAGCATTAAGGATATGAAGTAGCTCTAAATAGCAAGATAAAAGTGAAGATCATAATAGCAGTAAAGATAATGATGTGAAACAATTACCAAGCAGGATATACCAACAACTTTCTCTCCAACTTTCCTCCGGAATTTTTTGTGACAATTTTCTGATAATTTTTCTCAAGAATGGCACTGACTCAAGCTTTGAAATGCAAAATGAATCACTCAATTCCAAGTGGATATGAGGAGTCAAAAAAAAATCTAAAACTGGCCTGAAAAGTTGATTTTGAGCTGTGTGCGCGAACTTCGGAGGGCAAAAGGACCTATTGAGAAGCCTATTTTGAGGTGTCAAATATTGAAATAGCTTCTGCAACTATTTAAATGCAGCTCATAGCTAGCTTTAATTTGAGTACTCACACAACCATAACGGAATTCGTATGAGGAAGATACGCCTGTTTTACTGTACAGTGCGCAAAATATATTCGAATCTGAATTCAGGTACGAGAGTGAGTCTAGATAGATCCAAATTTTGTGTTTTTTTCTTCCTTTTTTAATCTCACTTTTTTCTCTTTTTCTTTCTCTCCTTTTTTTCTAACTTTTTTTAAACTTTTTCTGTCTTTTTTCTGTCTTCTTTTTCTCTCCCTCTTTCCAAAACAAACTAGATAAGATGCAGATTGGATCAAGCACACATGTGAACGATCTCAACTATGATTATGACAATAAACAGTGGGTAGCTCGCGATGGAAATTAATGGATGTGCTGGTGGACAATGGCAGAAATAATGATGCAGCGGCGGTGTGACTAATGTGAACAGAACTCAAAAATCTAAACGAACTAGACACTAAGACCAGCAACTCGACACGACGATGCAACCAATAATTCAACTATGCAAACAATGAAAAGAAAATTGCAAAGGTTTAGACTGGCTTGGACAAAGGATGAATAGAACTAACTTTTTTGTGTCTTTTTCTTGGGCAATAGGTAAGAAAATAAAACTAATCTGGTATAACTGGAAACTCTCACCGAGCAATCCTGAAAACTGATACCACTTGATAGAGGCGGTGTCCCAATCTTTAGATGAGATGATAACTATCAATTTGGTGGTGGCGACTTTGACGATCCGACTACAAACGTGCATGACATTGAGCCTTAGCAATTGCTAAACCAACTCTGAGAGGTTACTGACAATGCCAGAAGGACGATCAGCCTCACCATGAAGGTCTATTCCTGCACGCAATCTAAGAACCAGCAAGAATATGATAAACCAATCTGAATATTGCGAATATATATGAAGTGTTGATAAAAGTGAGGATCCGAAAGCGGTCTTGGTCTGGTCATTGGACACAAACAAAGTACACGAAGTTGCAATGTCTAACTTTTAACTAAACAAATCCCCAGGAAAAAGCTACTAGATGGATCTACTTATATAGGAGCCAGGGGTGGTGGCTAAGGAGGTGGGAAGACGTCCCAAGGCTGCCTAAAATTAACCCTAGGTCGTACAAGGCTCATGGGCCCAAGTGGAGGTGATGCAACACCTTTGGACTTGTAGTTTGCCTTGGATTCTGCTACAGCATCAGATTGTTTCATCGATAACAAAACGATCCGGACGAAATTTAGGTTGAATCCAATTGGGTTGGAAAGAGCACGAAATCTACTTTCCAACAAAAAAGAATCACCCAATTCGGAGTCCGTATGAAAGATTTCTTCGTGTTTTGAGTCAGGTATGTCTGTGCAGTCCGAATCTGAATCCTAACGTGAGAGACTTGGACTCTATCTTCTCTTGGCCCAAAAGTGACATGACAGGACTTTTTGAACATCACTTAAACATATCTTTCCCCCTTATCTTCATATGTGTACTGTACAAATGTACCATACACCTGGAATTAGAAATGACACAAAAGTTTGTGAAGTATTTTTGTCCTGGATGACATAAATAAATTATTGCATAGTTTGCATTAGAAATCACCTCACAAATACACATGTATGCAATATTTTTGGTCGTATCCAAGGTTGTCATCTCCGCTCATGCTAAATGGGTTGAATTCATTGATACTTTCACTTATGTCATTAAACACAAGAAGGGTAAAGAAAATGTTATTGCTGATGCAATATCTCATCGCTATACTATGCTTTCACAACTTGACTTCAACATATTTGGTTTGGAGACCATCAAAGATCAATATGTGCATGATGTTGATTTTAAAGATGTAATGCACAATTCTAAAGAAGGAAGAATGTAGAACAAGTTTGTTGTTAATGATGGATTTGTGTTATGTGCTAACAAGCTATGCATTACAGCTAGCTCCGTTCGTGTTTTATTGTTGCAGGAGGCGCATGGAGGAGGATTAATGGGACACTTTGGCGTGAAGAAGACGGAGGACGTACTTGATACACATTTCTTTTGGCCAAAGATGAGACGGGATGTTGAGCATTTTATTGCTCACTGCACTACATGTCAAAAAGCTAAGTCACGACTCAATCCTCGTGGTTTATATATGCCTTTGCATGTACCTAGTGTTCCTTGGGAGGATATATCTATGAATTTATTTTAGGTTTACCTCGAACAAAGAAGGGGAGGGATAGCATATGTGTTGTCGTGGATAGATTCTTAAAAATGGTACACTTTACACCATGTCATAAAAGCGATGATGCTATTAATGTTGTTGATTTGTTCTTTCATGAAATTATTCGCTTGCATGGTGTGCCAAATACTATTTTTCCAGATCATGATACTAAATTTCTTAGCCATTTTTGGAGATGTTTATGGGCTAAGTTGGGGACTAAACTTCTTTTTAGTACTACTTGTCACCCCCAAACTAATGGACAAACTGAAGTAGCGCGCGGAGGCCACCGTAGCCGCCCTGGTCTCGACGCAGACTGAGTTGGCCTCCACTCGTGCCGAGGTGCTTCTTCTTCGATAGAGAGTCGACGAAGCCGAGTCCATTGTGCGGCAGAACAGAGAGGAAGTGCTTGAACGACAGACGCTGGAGCACATACACGGCCCCATGCTCCAGGAGCTCCAGAACAGGGCCAACACGGCCCTGGGCAATATCTGTGATGCGGACGCCCCGCATCCTCACGTGACCAACTATGCCAGTCATCTCCGCTTCTTCACTGATGTGGTGAGGCACCTGGAGAACCGCTCCGAGAGAGCTTGTCAGTTGTCGAGGAGAGGAGCCGTAGCCTGCTCGGGCATGCATTTTCCCGCGTCTTCAGCCATCTTCAAAACACCGACCCCCACTTTGACTTCGACGTCGTCATCGCCCCGGTGCTCGAGGCCATCCGAGGCGACTTGGCACGATGGGTGGAGGAAAATGTGGATGCGCTCGTTAGGGCCTTTGCTTCCGACAATGACGGGGTGGTAGTCGTGGCGGATGGTGGCGACGTGGTCAATGGTGGTGATGGTGGCGCCGGTAATGGTGATGCCAGCGACAGTGCCAGCGGCACCAACGATGCGTGGGGAGGCGACCAGGAGGATGCGGTGAGCGACATGTTTGACTGACCCGTGTTTCTCTGTTGTTTATCCTGCACACAAAAGCTCGGGCGTGGCCCTAGAGCTCGTAAGAGCATTTTGGGAGGGGAAGCCCCTCATGTAAAAAGATTGCAAGCTGTATGCTTTTAAGAATGATGCTGGACATGTGCCTCCATGGTCCTACGGCCCTGCGGCGAGCTTGTTGTCGTAATTTACCTTTAGCCAGGACAAGTCCTTAATAGGCTCAGGAGGCCGTGAGCTTCCGAGGGTCCCCTGAGGGGCCTGTTGTCCAGGTCGTGAAGGCCTCGCGAGTGTCGGTGTCAAAACCGGCGGATCTCGGGTAGGGGTCCCGAACTGTGCATCTAAGGCTAATGGTAATAGGAGGCGGGGGACACGATGTTTACCCAGGTTCGGGCCCTCTCTATGGAGGTAATACCCTACTTCCTGCTTGATTGATCTTGATGATATGAGTATTACAAGAGTTGATCTACCACGAGATCGTAGAGGCTAAACCCTAGAAGCTAGCCTATGATTCTGATTGTTCTCATCCTACGGACTAAACCCTCCGGTTTATATAGACACTAGAGGGGGCTAGGGTTACACAGAGTCGGTTACAGAGAAAGGAATCTACATATCCGAATTGCCAAGCTTGCCTTCCACGCAAAGGAGAGTCCCACCCGGACACGGGACGAACTCTTCAATCTAGTATCTTCATAGTCCAACAGTCCGGCATAAGCATATAGTCCGGCTGTCTGAGGACCCCCTAATCCAGGACTCCCTAAGTAGCCCCTGAACCAGGCTTCAATGACAATGAGTCCCGCGCGCAGATTGTCTTTGGCATTGCAAGGCAGGTTCCTTCTCCGAATACTCCAAGGTGGATTTTGAAAACATGAATCGTGTCCGACTCTGCAAAACAAATCCCACGTACCACTGTATAGAGCACAATATTCCACGAATCTAATCTACTGACAACTTTTCCCTAGCGTGACATCACGCCACGTCCCGATTATTATCAAAACCGTTTTTCCCAACCTGGCATTGCACGTCCTGCAAGGCGGTTTTATTGGCACATCTTGTTGAAGCAGAGATCGTGTTCCCCTTATCACGGGATTCTTATTAATACGGGTGTGGGTAACCCAACCTTGTCGTTAGTATGACTCCTCGGTTTAGGCAAGTTCCAAACGGCCACGTGGAGGACGGTTGACATTCACCCTCTTTATAAAGAGGCCAAGACCTGTCCTTTTCTTTCCACGCCTGATACTTCCCTTCGCCTACCTCGAGTTCCAACACCTAAGGTTCAGTCCACGCGCTCCGGACCTTCAATCATGTCCGGATCCAAACCTCAAGGCCAGTGGATGGCCTCTTCTGTCACAGAGGAGGACATCAAGAAGCTCAGGGAAGCTACGTATCTGACCGCCGAAATCCTTCATAGGCTTCCTGCCCAAGGGCAGGTTGTTCCTACTCCCAAACCCAACGAGAGTGTCGTATTCATCTCCCACTTCATCCAAGGGCTAGGCTTCGGTCTTCATCCCTTCGTTAGAGGGCTCATGTTCTATTAGGGGCTAGATTTTCATGATCTAGCTCCAGATTCCTTCCTTCACATCTTGTCGTTTATCGTCGTGTGTGAGGCCTTCCTCCGCATTACCCCACACTTCGGCTTATGGCTCAAGACCTTCGATGTGAAGCCGAAGATGATCGACCGGCGACACACGGAGTGCGGAGGTGCTATAATAAGCAAAGGTGCCGATGCCTTGTGGCCAAAGGGTTCCTTCCCGGAGATGTCCGGCCTATGGCAACGGGAGTGGTTTTATATCACAGCGCCCCGGGGTACAAAGTGGGCAGCCACCCCGGCCTTCCGCTCTGCCGCTCCACCAAAGCTTGCATCATGGGTCAACTAGGGGCTGGACTGGGGACCGGTTAATGGCGTGCTGACACTGCAAAGCCGCATCCGAGATCTCCTCAAGAGGGATATTAGTCTCGTTAAAGTAATTCAGGTAATGTTAGTTCGTCGGGTCCTGCCACGCCAACGTCAATCTCTCCGTATGTGGGAGTTCAACCCGGAAGGACCGCGAACCATTCAACACTTCTTCGGCGTGACGCTCGAAGGGATGTATCGATTATTCTTCGGATCATGAACAAAGTGTCCGGACACAACAGAGGATGCGTGTCTCAACTACAACCGTCCAGATACCCAAGTAAGTAACTCCGCGACCGAACATGCTGCAATTATATTTGTCACAACATTATTCTGAAAAACCACCCTTGGCCAAGAATGGATAAGAAAGGCGGAGAGGATCAGGTGTTCGTCCCCTCTTCCCGAAGGCTCGCCGGATCCTGTACTAACCAGGATGCTGGCTCGCGCACCTTATCAAGTGCCATCAGAGGAGGATGAGGGGGGGAATAGGGAAGCCAAAAGCAGGCTTCATGCTGGACGTACATTACGCATCCTAACCGGGGGAATTAGTGCCCTCGTGTTGGAGGATGATCGGGGAGGAGAATCTAGAATCCCCTCTCCCCACGGGAAGAAAAGGACTGCCCCTGAAGACTTGGAATCGGAGGTTTCCAAACGAGGGAGGAAACCTTCACCAGGGGGCCCTGCCCCGGAGGGCATCCTTACCGCACAGCGCCCACAAGGGGGCCAGCCGTCGACCGAGCAGTAAGTGAACAAAGGCACTTTAGTAAGCATGCCCCGCTCTTTTCTTGAGAATAACAACTGAGACATATGTTTTGCAGTCTGGCTCATTGCCCTTCTCCACAATGTTCGTCCTCGGGGGATCTTCTTCCGGAGATGATGGAGAGCGAAACGTCTCCTCCTGCTTCCCCGCCTCATGAGGCAGACGACCCTGAGGTGTCGTCCCGGAGGATCTCTCCCGATCTGCAAAGGCCACAAGGTAACCCTTCGGCCGCCCTAAGTCCGAAGTTCTCGGCTCCTAAGGAGACCAACAGAAAAAGCCCGGGATTGTCCGATGTACAACCGGACACATTGATGGGTCTTCTCCAGCAAGCGGATAGATCATAGGCACATCATACCTTAATGGGTACGGTGGTGGAGAGGATTTCATTCGCAAGAAGCAGGTTGAATGAAGCTTTTACGAGCCTACTAAGAGGCTTTGAGGTACGCAAAGTGATATATGTATTTTTGATTGTACCATACACGCAAGGTGTGCTTTGTATAGATAGTAGTCCCTGAGACTCTGGTTGCCGTCTGGATGAGGCGAGCAGAAGATCATAGTCTCAGGTAATGATAGCACTGCTTTTGTTCGCAGGCGGCTGCAGATCTGGTGGCTGACCGGACTGCTGAATTTGCCGAACTAAGGCGGCAACTTGACATGGCGGATGCGGACATCACTCTAGTGAACAAGCGGCTTGACGAGGCACAGAGTATGTATATGATGAGGACATCAATACAATTGTTACACCCACAGCCCCTGCTGCTATACATACTGGACCAATTACTAGAGCTCGCGCACACCAACTAAATTACCAGGTACTTTCGTTTCTTGGTAATGATTCTAATGTTCATGAGAATATGATGCTGCCTAAATTGGATACATTTGTTTTGCTTACAAATGAAGGGCCTAGCTTGGAGAAGGATGAACATTGGAGCAAGAATAAGCATGGAGATGATGGCATGCGCAAGGGGAACAAGAACGGAGTTACAAGTGATGATTTCAGGACTTTGAAGCCACCATAATGGGTGCATGAAGCCTTGGACGAAATATACAAGATGCCACTTCATAAATTTCGTCCCGAGTCTATTCTAGGTGCTGCATCACCTTATTATTGGGCCAGGCCCATGTAATTTCGAAATACATAAGTATAGGCTATTTTTAGAGTCTGTATGTGTGGGGAAACAAGAGATAGGGTTGATTTCGGACCCCTCCACCAAGGGCCACGAAATTCCCCCCTCTTCCTCCATATATACAGCCCTTAGGGCATCGTTTAGACTTTGGGGTTTTGTTTAGATTAAAAGTTCACCATAGCTGCAACTTCGCGGACGTCGTTTGTGTTCAACGACCAGATAAAGGCGTCACAGAACCCCACCTTGATCAATAAAGCTTTCATCTTATATTCGCAATATCCAGATTGCAATCTCAGTTTCTTGCTTGTTCTTCGTTTGCTCGCACGAAACAGACCCTCGTGGTCAGGTTGATCGTGCTCCAGCGTGGTCAATAACCTCCTGGAGTTGGTTTAGCGATTGCTAAGGCGCGACGTCCTCGCACGTCCGTAGTCGGATCGTCAAAGTCGACTTCCACCAAAGCGATATCCATCATCTCATCGAAAGACGGGACACCTTTGCCTCTATCAAGTGGTATCAGATTTCCAGGTTGCTTGGTGAGATTTTACAGTTTTTCATAGTTTAGATCGAGTCTGTTCTTCATACCTATAGTCCACGAAAAAGCCAAAAAAAATTAGGGTTAGTCCATCCCATCCGAAACAATCTAAGCCTTTGCATAATCTTTTCTGTATTTGCTTTGTTGAATTTGTGGTTGCATCGTCGTGTCAAGTTGCTGGTCTTAGCGTCTAGTCCTTTAGAGTTTCGTGTTCTGTTCACAGGTTGTCACGTCGTCGCTGCCATATATCACCATCGCATCATCATCGTCGTTGCTGCCATATACCACCACCACATATTCACCGCCAATTCGAGTCCATATACGCCACCACATATCCGCCGCCATCACGCCAATCCGAGTCCACCTGCAACATATATCCGCCACCAGTCCGAGTTCCACCAGATTCATCTCCGCCACCAGTCCGAGTTCCACCAGTTTCATCTCCGCCACCAGTTCTATTCTGAGTCCAGTATTTTGTTACTCTGTTTTGGATTTCCAGATCACACAATACTTCGAGTCGTGATAGAGAAGGACTCCCCAACTTCCGTGCTACCCGCAGTAGAGAAATAGTTCCAAACTCAAAAAAAAACTAAGTCTGGAAAATTCTGGCTAGGCAGTTTTTAGACCATTTGTAGACTTTTTCGAAAAAAATTGTTGCGGAGCAAAAAAAACAGGAAAAAAAGTGAAAAAAAGGGAAAAAAAGAGAAAAAAAATTCAGAGTGTGCTCCTCCCTTGTTTACGTGTCGTGCCGTGATTTTGTTGGTGTTCTAGGCTCGCGTCTCTAGCACAGTCTAGCCTAGGACCAGCACAGTACCGTCGTTGAGCGTTTATTCAACTTTGCATCTCTGAATTGATTATTGCTGACCCTTTTTGCTACCATATTATAAGCCTTCCCAGCTCCACATACATCTACGTCGTGCGTTTGACTCTCCCTGATAATTGCTCTATCCAAGCTTTGAGAGTTTTGACTACAACGGTTGCCGATCACCACCTGCTGCTGGGTAAGAACTGGTAAGAATTTGAGATTTGCTTGACAGGTTTAGTAGTCTGTAGGATCATATTCTTGTGTGTTTCTATTTGCTGCTAACCATGGTAGGATCACAAGCCGATGAGACTGACTGGGAGAACCTGATGAACAAACAGCTACATGATAAATTTCAGCAAATGATGAGTGGACAGGTGCAAGATGTGCTAAACAGATTTGACGAGGCCATGGAGAAGATAGATGGCATGGAGAAGACGTTTGAAACAAAGCTCGATAACAAGTTTAATGAATTGCTCGCGTGTCTTCCACCACCACCACCCGCTGCACCTAACGCACCTCTCCAACAACAACAACAACAACAACAATGACTACCTCCACATCGCGAAACGGCCCTCCGCCGAGCGAGCTGTGTCCCTCTTGTGTTTGGCCAAACTGTTGGTGCTGCTGTTGATACTTCTGTGGCTCCTGCTGCTGATGCGGAGGAGGATGATTATGTGGGAGATTACGAGGATGAGGTTGATCAAAATCAGAACTACGTGCAACCACCTGCACCACAACCACCAGGTCGTCCACATGCAAATAATCACAATGGTAGGGCTCTCCCTCAGGTACGAGATCATGACCATCTTCCTAAACTGAAATTGAATATTCCTCCATTTGAGGGTAGATATGTTCCTGATATATATCTTACTTGGGAGTTAGAAACTGAACAACGATTTACATGTTTACAATATCCCGAGGAGAGACGGGTTGCCACTGCTGTTTGTGCTTTCACTAGTTTTGCATGTGTATGGTGGTCTGAACATTGTAGATTATATCCTATTCCAACTACTTGGGCTGCTTTGAAAACTGCTATGCGTACTCGTTGGGTTCCACCATATTATCAACGTGAATTGCTTCAAAAATTGCAGCGCTTAAGACAAGGGAAAAATTCTGTAGAAGAATATTATCAGGAATTACAAACTGGCATGATTAGATGTGGTATTGTTGAGGAGAATGAAGCTATGCTTGCACGTTTTCAGGGTGGATTAAATAGAGAGATTCAGACCATTCTAGACTATAAGGAGTATACTAAAATCACTCGTTTATTCCATCTTGCTTGTAAAGCTGAACATGAAGTGCAGGATCGACAAGCATTGGCGCGAACTAACTTTTCTACAGGCCGATCTTCATCATGGACACCGCGTGCATCTTCTACTTCAACTGCACCAGCACCTCCATCAGGTGCCACCTCCAGTCGTGATACAAGAAAACAGGCACAACCACCATTATCTGCCAAGAGCGCACCTGTCGGGCCTGCACAGAGATCTTCGTCTTCCATGGCATCAACAGGGCACACAAGTGATATTATTTGTCGTTGTTGTAAGGGAAGAGGTCATTATGCGAGAGAATGCAAATCTCGGCATGTGATGATTGCTATCGAGGATGGTGGGTATGAGTCCGCTAGTGACTATGATGAGGAGACTTTGGCACTTATTGCACGTGAAGAACATGGTGGAGATGATTCTGATCATGAGACGCAATACATGGCTCCTGAAGACGCTGACAGGTATGAATGTTTAGTTGCTCAACGTGTTTTGAGTGTGCAGGTCACACAAGCTGAGCAAAATCAGAGGCACAATTTGTTCCATACCAAGGGAGTTGTGAAGGAACGTTCTGTGCGCGTCATCATAGACGGAGGGAGCTGCAACAACTTGGCTAGCATGGAGATGGTGGAGAAGCTTTCTCTCACCACAAGACCACATCCACATCCTTACTACATCCAATGGTTCAACAACAGCGGCAAGGTTAAGGTAACACGTACTATTCGTGTGCATTTTAGTATCTCTACATATGCTGATTATGTTGATTGTGATGTGGCACCTATGCAAGCATGTTCCTTATTACTTGGTAGACAATGGCAATTTGATAAAAATTCTGTACACCATGGTAGAAACAATCAGTATACTCTTGTTCATAAGGATAAAAATATTACTTTGCTTCCTATGACTCCTGATTCTATTTTGAAAGATGATATTAATAGAGCTAATAAAGCAAAACAGGAGAAGAATAAGAGTGAAAATCATATTGTGGCAAAAGAATTTGAGCAACAAATGAAGCCTAATAATAAACCATCTATTGTTGCTTCTGAAATTAAATTGAAAAGTGCTTGTTTATTTTCCACCAAATCTGATACTGATGAGCTAGATTTTAGCAAATCTGTTTGCTATGCTTTTGTGTGCAAAGAGGCATTATTTTCATTCGAGGATGTGCCTTCCTCTTTGCCTCCTGCTGTCACTAACATTTTGCAGGAGTTCGCTGACGTCTTTCCACAGGACGTGCCACCGGGATTACCGCCTATTCGAGGGATTGAGCATCAGATTGACTTAATTCCTGGTGCTTCACTGCCAAACCATGCACCATACCGTACCAATCTAGAGGAGACGAAGGAGATTATGCGTCAAGTACAAGAGCTTCTCGACACAGGTTATATACGCGAATCCCTTAGTCCTTGTGCTGTTCCTATTATTCTAGTGCCAAAAAAGGATGGTACATCACGTATGTGTTTTGATTGTAGAGGCATTAATAATATTACTATTCGTTATCGTCATCCTATTCCTAGGCTAGATGATATGCTTGATGAATTGAGTGGCTCTACAATATTTTCCAAAGTTGATTTGCGTAGTGGATACCATCAAATTCGTATGAAATTGGGAGATGAGTGGAAAACAGCATTTAAAACTAAGTTTGGATTATATGAGTGGTTAGTCATGCCTTTTGGGTTAACTAATGCACCTAGTACTTTCATGAGATTAACAAACGAAGTTTTACGTGCTTTCATTGGACGATTTGTGGTAGTTTACTTTGATGACATATTGATTTATAGCAGATCTTTGGAAGAACATTTGGAACATTTACGTGCTGTTTTTATTGCTCTACGTGATGCACGTTTGTTTGGTAACCTTGGGAAGTGCACCTTTGGCACCGACTGAGTATCTTTTCTTGGCTATGTTGTTACACCAAAGGGAATTGAAGTTGATAAAGCCAAGATTAACGCTATTGAGAGTTGGCCACAGCCCAAAACGGTCACACAAGTGAGGAGTTTTCTTGGCCTGGCTGGATTCTATAGGCGTTTTGTGAGAGATTTCAGCACCATTGCTGCACCTCTCAATGAGCTTACAAAGAAAGATGTGCCTTTTCGTTGGGGTACCGCACAGGAAGAAGCCTTCACGGTATTGAAAGATAAGTAGACACATGCTCCTTTACTCCAACTTCCGGATTTTAATAAGACTTTTGAGCTTGAATGTGATGCTAGTGGAATTGGATTAGGAGGTGTGTTATTACAAGATGGCAAACCTGTTGCATATTTTTCTGAAAAATTGAGTGGGCCTAGTCTGAATTATTCTACTTATGATAAAGAATTATGTGCTCTTGTTCGGACTTTAGAAACATGGCAACATTATTTATGGCCCAAAGAATTTTTTATACATTCTGATCATGAATCTTTGAAACATATTAAAAGTCAAGCTAAACTGAATCGTAGACATGCTAAATGGGTTGAATTCATTGAGACTTTCCCTTATGTCATTAAACACAAGAAGGGAAAAGAAAATGTTATTGCTGATGCATTGTCTCGTCGCTATACTATGCTTTCACAACTTGACTTCAAAATATTTGGTTTGGAGACCATCAAAGATCAATATGTGCATGATGCTGATTTTAAAGATGTAATGCAGAATTGTAAAGAAGGAAGAATGTGGAACAAGTTCATCGTTAATGATGGATTTGTGTTTCGTGCTAACAAGCTATGCATTCCAGCTAGCTCTGTTCGTCTTTTGTTATTGCAGGAGGCGCATGTAGGAGGATTAATGGGACACTTTGGCGTGAAGAAGACGGAGGACGTACTTGCTACACATTTCTTTTGGCCAAAGATGAGACGGGATGTTGAGCGTTTTATTGCTCGCTGCACTACATGTCAAAAAGCTAAGTCACGAATCAATCCTCATGGTTTATATATGCCTTTGCCTGTACCTAGTGTTCCTTGGGAGGATATATCTATGGACTTTGTTTTAGGTTTACCTCGAACAAAGAAGGGGAGGGATAGCATATTTGTTGTCGTGGATAGATTCTCGAAAATGGCACACTTTATAACATGTCATAAAAGCGATGATGTTGTTAATGTTGCTGATTTGTTCTTTCGTGAAATTATTCGCTTGCACTTTTGGAGATGTTTATGGGCTAAGTTGGGGACTAAACTGCTTTTTATTACTACTTGTCACCCCCAAACTGATGGACAAACTGAAGTAGTCAATAGAACATTGTCTACTATGCTTAGGGCTGTTTTAAAGAATAATAAGAAAATGTGGGAGGAATGCTTGCCTCATATTGAATTTGCTTATAATCGTTCATTACATTCTACTACTAAGATGTGCCCTTTTGAAGTTGTGTATGGTTTCCTACCTCGTGCACCTATTGATTTGTTGCCTCTTCCATCTTCGGAGAAGGTTAATTTTGATACTAAACAACATGCTGACTTGATTTTAAAAATGCATGAGTTAACTAAGGAAAACATTGAGTGTATGAATGCTAAATATAAACTTGCTGGAGATAAGGGTAGAAAACATGTTGTGTTTGCACCTGGAGATCTTGTTTGGTTACATTTGTGTAAGGATAGATTTCCTGATTTGCGCAAATCAAAGCTAATGCCATGTGCTGATGGTCCCTTTAAGGTGTTGGAGAAAATAAATGATAATGCATATAAACTTGAGCTGCCTGCAGATTTTGGGGTTAGTCCCACTTTTAACATTGCAGATTTGAAGCCTTATTTGGGTGAGGAAGATGAACTTCCGTCGAGGACGACTTCATTTGAAGAAGGGGAGGATGATGAGGACATCAATACAATTGTTACACCCACAGCCCCTGCTGCTATACATACTTGACCAATTACTAGAGCTCGCGCATGCCAACTAAATTACCAGGTACTTTCGTTTCTTGGTAATGATTCTAATGTTCATGAGAATATGATGCTGCCTAAATTGGATACATTTGTTTTGCTTACAAATGAAGGGCCTAGCTTGGAGAAGGATGAACATTGGAGAAAGAACAAGCATGGAGATGATGGCATGCGCAAGGGGAACAAGAACGGAGTTACAAGTGATGATTTCAGGACTTTGAAGCCACCATAATGGGTGCATGAAGCCTTGGACGAAATATACAAGATTCCACTTCATAAATTTCGTCCCCAAGTCTTTTCTAGGTGCTGCATCACCTTATTATTGGTCCAGGCCCATGTAATTTCGAAATACATAAGTATAGGCTATTTTTAGAGTCCGTATGTGTGGGGAAACAAGAGATAGGGTTGATTTCGGACCCCTCCACCAAGGGCCACGAAATTCCCCCCTCTTCCTCCATATATACAGCCCTTAGGGCAGAGTTTAGACTTTGGGGTTTTGTTTAGATTAAAAGTTCACCATAGCTGCAACTTCGCGGACTTCGTTTGTGTTCAACGACCAGACAAAGGCGTCACAGAACCCCACCTTGATCAATAAAGCTTTCATCTTATATTCGCAATATCCAGATTGCAATCTCAGTTTCTTGCTTGTTCTTCGTTTGCTCGCAGGAAACAGACCCTCGTGGTCAGGTTGATCGTGCTCCGGCGTGGTCAATAACCTCTCGAAGTTGGTTTAGCGATTGCTAAGGCGCGACGTCCTCGCACGTTCGTAGTCGGATCGTCAAAGTCGACTTCCACCAAAGCGATATCCATCATCTCATCGAAAGACGGGACACCTTTGCCTCTATCAGCATATTTGGGTGGTCAGCAAATATTAATAAGAGCATGATGCTAGTATTTATAATATGCTTTCACTGCAGATGGAACTGCCGCCATGGAGACCCTTCGTGCAGAACTTGCCCGGGCCAAGGAGCAAGCCAGGAGAAGTGATGCGGCTTCCCTAAAGGCAGTCGAAGAATTAAAAGCCGAACAGGCTGCTCATCATCAGAGCGAAGATAAAATAGCAAACATGGCTCTTGAGCTGCAAAATGCTGCCAGCCGATATGAGCTTCTCGAAAGGGAAAACCAAACGAAAACGGATGACCTAAAGAAGGCCCTGCAAGCAGCAAAGGAAACTCGCTCTCAAATCAGAGCGGCGCGGGAGGAGCTGCGTCAAGCCGGTGATATCGCGGCTGGGAAGACCTTTTTATTGCGAACGAAGTTTGGGGATCCGAAGTATGCCCCTCTTTATCAATTCTGGAGTTCTGCAGACGCATACTTGGATTTAGCAAAGAGTGCTGCTGATGCGACTGAGTATTTCAAAGATTGAGAAGATTATGGGGTGGAAAGATTTTTCTGGTTGCAGTTGAGTAATCCAGGGCGTCTGCTGCTGTTGAATGAGCAAATGGCCGACTGGCTGAGCTCCATAGGTTGTCTGGGCTTGGCATGAAGGCTGTCGTGGATCATTTGTGGCCGGAGGAACCAAGTCCGGATAGTTATTTTGGTTTGGTGCAACAATTTATTCGTGCTGTGCCACATATCCACGCTGTCAAGAGGTCGGCGTGCATAGAGGGTGCGCGGATGGCTCTTGCCCGTGTTAAGACGTATTGGGCAAAGATGGAGGCCACCAATATCGCAACCAGGGGTCCGCCCGAAGGCCAGGACTCGCCCGAGCACTATTTTGAAGAAGTCTTAGAAGGTGCGCGTTTAATAGAGGCTCAGTGCTCAGAGAATACCATGTTCCCGTGACATGTATCTTGATTGTAAAAACAATGCCTTTTGATAATAAACGCTATATTTATACTTTTGCCCGTAAAGTATTGTAGTGCCTGCTGTGCCGCCGCTTATGTATATATATGTATATAACCTGAAAGTTTACAGTCGTCGGCTTCAGCCCCCTCGCATATAATGCGGGGGTGTTCGGCAAAGCGCGTAGCCACACTTGATCCAACATGTTGGTCCATTAAGGAGGTGGTAGCGTGGTGAACGAGGCAATCGGACTATATTGCTTCAACACTTTCACTTAGCCATAGGAGTTTGACGATGGGGCTGCTATGTAGCCCCTGGTATGTCAGCATTTATCCAAATACGGTGCGTGTACATACGTGATCGGGAAACCGGTCCTTTGTTAATGCGGAGGAATCGCGAAGATTCTGCTGAGTCATCAAGTGGTTGACCAGTCCCTCGCTTTATCATGATAGTCAATTTTCAGCTTTCTCTACTGAGGTGCTCATCCAGATGAACCAGGGCAAAATCACAGTAGTTCTCCTGGTGCCACCTTAGCCGATAGAGCGGAACGTAAGGTAGCAAAACACGGGAGCCGGGCAAACCCAACTATTGACCAAAGACATGATTCGGAGCTGATGCATATAAGGCCAAACTCGCGACGCCGAACACTCCCAAAGGTATTCGAACTTTACAACATATACTGGGCTGAGTACCACCCTCGATAATGAGCCCTGAATTTCCAGGTACGTGCATTAATCTGGCGTGACGAAAGAGCGGCTGTGGTGAGAGCATAGATCCCAAAAACACATTGGTTGCTGCCCTTGTTACGTCTATTTTAGATCGGCGAATAATAAGCTTGCCAATAACGCCGGTATCCCTCTTGGTCGTTTTAAGTACCAGGAGGGTGTGAGCCAACGAGAGACAATAAAAAGGTTTACACAGGGTCTTAATCTAAAAAGAATCCTTGGAACAGGGCCCTGTTGCATGTCTGCGCCTTTGTCTCCGTTGTGCCATATCCTGGAAGGGTATAGCACGATGGTCATCTATAAAAAGAAAGAAAAAACCCAGGTGAAACAATCTGGTGTGACCGTGGGAAAAGTTGATTATTCAGCCGAACTATGGACCCTTTGCATGCGGGTAGCCCCTAGCACCACTTGTGGGGCCTAGCCATTAATCAAGCTCAGGTTTATCTGGGCTGTTTACAGCTAGTGATGCACCGGACACGTCTAGTCGTGTCCGTGGACCGGGCATCTTAAGTTTAAGGTTAGCATAATGCGGTACTGCATTGAAACGAGCGAAGACCATTCTTCCGAGTAGTACATGATAGCCACTTCAGAATGGAGCGATGTCGAAGATTTGTTCTTCGCTTCAGAAGTTGTCAGGAGAACCGAATACAACCTCTAATGTTAGAAAGCCCGTGCAGCGGGCCTCCACGCCTGGTATTACTCCTTTAAAGGTAGTATTGCTTTGGCTGATTCTTGCGGGTCTATCCCCAACCTGCGGACAGTGTCCTGATATATCAGATTAAGACTACTGCCGCCGTCCATGAGGACTCGGGTGAGATGGTATCCGTCAATTATTGGGTCGAGCACCAAGGCGGCCGAACCTCCATTCCGGATACTAGTTGGATGATCCCTGCGACCGAAAGTGATCGGGCAGGCTGACCATGGGTTGAATTTGGGGGCGACGGGCTCTACAGCGTATACATCTCAGAGTGTGCGTTTGCGCTTCCTCTTTGGTATGTAGGTTGCGTAAATCATGTTCACTGTTTTGACCTCTGGTGGAAATTTTTTCTGTCCCCCACTGTTCGGCTGGCGAGGTTCGTCCTCGACTGCACTTGGCGGCTCCCTCCCCTTGTTTTTGGCGTTTAGCTTGCCGGCCTGCTTAAAGACCCAGCATTCTCTATTGGTGTGATTTGCGGGTTTCTCGGGGGTGCCATGAATCTGACAGGATCTGTCTAGAATTTTATTTAGGTTGGATGGTCCATCTCTGCTGCCTTTAAATGGCTTTTTCCTTGACCGGGTCAAGAGCCCCTGAATCCGACATTTACCACTGTGTTGTCTGGGTTGTCTTCATTATTTTGATGCTTGTTTTTATTGCGTCGTGGCTTCCCATTGCCATCCCTGATTTCGGATGTGCCTGGGTCGCTGGTGCCGCTGCGGGCCAACCAACTGTCCTCTCCCATGCAAAAGTGGGTCATAAGAGTTTTTAAGGCTGCCATTGTCCTCGGCTCTTCCTGGCCGAGGTGTCTGGCAAGCCATTCATCCCGGACGCTGTGTTTAAAAGCCGCTAGGGCTTCAGCATCCGAATAGTCGACGATTTGGTTCTTCTTGGTGAGAAATCTGTACCAAAGCTGACGGGCAGATTCTCTGGGTTGTTGGATTATGTGACTTAGATCGTCTGCATCCGGACGTCAGACATAGGTCCCTTGAATGTTAGCCCTAAAAGCATCCTCGAGTTCCTCCCAACTTCCAATTGAAGTTTCGGGGAGGCTTTTCAACCAGTGCCGAGCTAGTCCTTTCAACTTGAGGGGCAGGTATTTGAGGGCGTGGATATCGTCTCTGCGAGCCATATGGATGTGAAGAATAAAGTCTCAATCCACACTGCAGGGTCTGTCGTTCCGTCGTATGCCTCGATGTTTACGGGTCCACCATCCCTGTCCTTCGCAAACCCCATGACTCCGAGGTGCCATACTCCTCTCCGGACTCCGAACCACCCGCGCCTCTGCCAATCAAATCCAATTGGGCGCCGGTTATGGAGTTCACTGCCACGGACATCTTTCAGCACTCGCCCTTTGGCAACATCCTGAATTCACTAAAGTCTCTCTCTTTATCAGGAGAGCCCTGGCCGGACTATGGTCAGGAAGGTGGGGATGCGGACAACGAAGAAATTCAATGCCCACCCACCACCCACTTTGTAGCCACTGTCGATGATTTAACCGACATGCTCGACTTCGACTCTGAAGACATCGACGGTATGGACGACGATGCAGGAGACAACCAAGAACCAGCACCTACAGGGCAATGGAAGGCCACCTTGTCATACGACATATACATGGTGGAAATCCCAAAAGATGGGAATGGCAATGGAATAGCGGAGGATGACCCCTCCACGAAACAGCACAAGCGCCGGCGTCAGCAAAAATGGTGATTCCGGCACGGAAGATAATAACACCCTAGACAGTGCCGAAGACAACCCCCTCAAGCAGGATTCAGCACAGGAGGAGGGAGAAGCCAGCCCTCATGATAGAGAGGCAGACAAAGAGGTAGAGGACAATAGTTATATGCCTCCCTCCGAAGATGAAGCAAGCCTCGACGATGACGAATTTGTCGTGCCCGAGGATCCCGTCGAACAAGAGCGTTTCAAGCGCAGGCTTATGGCCACGGCAAGCAGCCTCAAGAAAAAGCAGCAACAGCTTAGAGCAGACCAAGACTTGCTAGCTGACAGATGGACCGAAGTCCTTGCAGCCGAAGAGTACAAAATCGATCGCCCCTCCAAGAGCTACCCAAAACGCAGGCTGCTACCCCAATTAGAGGAGGAAGCACCCAAACCAACATCACCAGCGCATGACGAGGCCGACCGGCCACCTCGTGGCCGCGATAGAGAGTCCTCTAGGCCCTCCGCTAAAGCCGCATCCCGGCGTCGCTCGAAAAGTACAAAGCCACGGGGGAATGTGCCAGACTTGTGAGACATATTGGAGGACAAGGCAAGACAAATAAGATCGATCTACGGATCGCGTGGGCGCCCCACGATACGTGATGACAACCGTCATGCCGGATATAGCAATTCTGGCCGGGCCGAACACAGTAGACAAAGCTCATTTGAGCTGCGTCGTGATATAGCCCAATACAGAGGCGCCGCACACCCACTATGCTTCACAGACGAAGTAATGGATCATCAAATCCCCGAGGGTTTCAAACCCGTAAACATTGAATCATACGACGGCACAACAGATCCTGCGGTTTGGATCGAGGACTATCTCCTTCACATCCACATGGCCCGCGGTGATGATCTACACGCCATCAAATACCTCCCACTAAAGCTTAAAGGACCAGCTCGGCATTGGCTCAAAAGCTTGCTAGCAGAATCAATTGGTTGTTGGGAAGACCTAGAAGCCGCATTCCTTGATAACTTCCAGGGCACATATGTGCGACCACCAGACGCTGATGACCTAAGCCACATAATTCAGCAGCTAGATGAATCGGCCAGACAATTCTGGACACGGTTCTTAACCAAGAAAAATCAAATAGTTGACTGTCCGGATGTAGAGGCCCTTGCAGCCTTCAAACATAACATCCGCGACGTGTGGCTTGCCCGGCACCTAGGACAGGAAAAGCCGAAATCCATGGCAGCCCTCACATCACTCATGACCCGCTTCTGCACGGGAGAGGACAGCTGGCTAGCTCGCAGTAACAACCTAACCAAAAACCCTGGTAGTTCGGATACCAAGGACAGCAAAGGCAGGTCGCGTCGCAATAAGCACAAGCGCCGCATTAACGGCGACAATACTAAAGATACGGCAGTCAATGCCGGATTCAGAGGCTCTAAACCCGGTCAGCGAAAAAAGCCATTCAAAAGAAATACTCAGGGCCCGTCCAATTTGGACTGAATACTTGATCGCTCGTGCCAGATACATGGCACCCCCCGAAAAACCAGCTAACCACACCTACAGGGATTGTTGGGTGTTCAAGCAGGCAGGCAAGATAAATGCCGAAAACAAAGACAAGGGGCTGCATAGCGATGAGGAGGAGGAGCCCCGGCCGCCGAACAATAGAGGACAGAAGGGTTTCCCCCCACAAGTGCGGACGGTGAACATGATATATGCAACCCACATACCCAAAAGGGAGCGGAATCATGCACTGAGGGACGTATACGCGATGGAGCCAGTCGCCCCAAAGTTCAACCCATGGTCCTCCTGCCCGATCACTTTTGATCGAAGGGACCACCCCAATAGCATCCGCCACGCGGATTCGCCGCATTGGTTCTTGACCCAATCATTGACGGATTTCACCTCACTAGAGTCCTGATGGACGGCGGCAGCAGCCTGAACCTGCTTTACCAGGATACAGTGCGCAAAATGGGCATAGACCCCTCAAGGATCAAACCTACAAAAACGACCTTTAAAGGCGTCATACCAGGTGTAGAGGCCAACTGTACAGGCTCAGTTACACTTGAAGTGGTCTCCGGATCCCCGGATAACTTCCGAAGCAAGGAATTAATCTTTGACATAGTCCCGTTCCGCAGCAGCTATCACGCACTGCTCGGACGAACCGCATTTGCAAAGTTCAATGCGGTGTCGCACTACGCATACCTCAAGCTCAAAATGCCAGGCCCCCAAAGAGTAATCACGGTCAACGAAAACACCGAACGCTCTCTCCGAACGGAGGAGCATACGGCAGCCCTCGCGGCGGAAGTACAAAGCAGCCTCTTAAGGCAATTCTCGAGTCCGACTACTAAACATCCGGACACCGTCAAGCGCGCCCGGAGTAACCTACAACAAGACCGCTTGGCACATTCCGAGCATGCGTAGCAATGCGGCCCCAACCCCAGCCCTCGCGAAATCGCGAGACCAGTACCACGCGTACATAACTACGCTCTGGAGATACCATGGGCATAGGGCTAGGGGCACGACCACGGCATGCCCGGAGAGCAGCTCAACCGCACCAGGGGCTCCCAATTGTGTCATTCTTTTTTTTTCTTATTCTCAGGACTCCGTTTTCTAGAAGACCTGTCCGGCAGTAGAATTGCCGAACTCACGATGCAACAGCCAGGGAAGCAGAAAAGCTACGTCGAGTGTCCAGGTGGTCTCTATTATGAGCAGTACACCTGTTTTACATACCATCCCGCAGCCTACCCCTGGAGGGGGACATGTTAAATAGTCCCATCCCTTGCTTATCGCACTATTTGTATCGTTCTGCTTTCATTGCAGTATTTTTTGAATAAACAACGCATTGCTTTTTGCCTATTATTGCATTCCTTTTTCTATCTATATATGTTCACTTATGACATGTTGCATCCGTACGCTTTGGTATGGCCAAATACACCAGGGGCTTAAGTACCCCAAAATATGGTGTGATAAGTCCGAACACTTTAACAAGTGTGGCACCCCGAACTTATAGCATTATATGCATCGGCTCCGAATCATGTCTTGGGTCAATAGTTGGGTTTGCCCGGCTCCCATGTTTTGGTACCTGACGTTCCGTTATATCGGCTAAGGTAGCGCTAGGGGAACCACTGCGATTGTGCCCCGGTTGAGCTGGGTTGAGCACCTCAGTGGATAAAGCTAAAACTGACCGTCATGATAGGGCGAGAGCCGGTCGCTGTTCGAGAGGTTTTTCGAGTCCCTAAAGACTTATGCTGCTTAGAGTGAGGAGTCGGCTTTGTCCGGCCCAGGCGTGGATAGCGCCCCGAATTCGGTCTTCCGAACACTAGGGGCTTCGCCGAAATTTAAAATTATAGAATTCTATGGCTAAGTGGGAGTGTTCAAGCATTATAGTCCGGTTGCCTTGTTCGTTGTGTTGAGCGCCTCCCTCGAAGGACCTAAGAATGGGAACAAGAGCGCTCAAGTTTATCCCGAACACCCCAGCACTCGTGGCATGGGGGCTGAAGCCAACGACTTGCCATCTCTCAAATTTGATAAACAGCCGCACAGAAGGTAATATTTTAAATTAACAAGCGTTGCTTAGCGCATATGAACAAAGTTTTCAGTGTACAGGATAACAAATGCGAGTCTACTCAAAAATTACATCTTTGGAGCACTCGCCCGCTATAAGGCGGGCACCCTTCAGGACACCCTTATAGTACATCTCAGGCGTGCGATACTCCTTGCCTGACGGTGGCGCGTCCGTCACAAGCTTCTCGGCGTCCATCTTGCCCCAGTGCACTTTAGCGTGGGCAAGGGCCCGACGGGCACCTTCAATGCAGACGGAACGCTTGATGACTTCAATCCATGGACAGGCGTCCACCAGCCGCCGCACCAGACCGAAGTAGCTCCCAGGCATGGCTTCCTTAGGCCACAGCCGAACTATGAGGCCCTTCATGGCCTGTTCGGCCACCTTGTGGAGCTCAACCAGCTGCTTCAGCTGGTCGCTCAGGGGCACCGGATGTCCGGCCTCAGCATATTGAGACCAGAACACCTTTTCCGTCGAGCTCCCCTCCTCGGCTCGTTAGAACGCGGCAGCATCGGACAGACTACGGGGCGGATCTGTGAACGCTCCTGGAGAGCTCCCAATTCGAGTAAGTAACAGATAATTCACTTTTACATGCTTGCTTTGCATGAAGAATGCCTTACCCGCCGCTATCTTTTTTATCGCCTCAATCTCCTGGAGGGCCTTCTAGGCTTCGGCCTTAGCGGCTTTGGCACTCTCAAGAGCCAAGGCGAGCTCGGACTCTCGAGTCTTCGAGTCACGCTCCAAACTCTCGTGTTTTTCCACGAAATCCTGGAGCTCTTGCCGCACCTCTGCCACCCGCGCCTCCTGCTTCTCTCGCTCGGTGCGCTCCACGGCCGCACTTTTTTCGGCCTTGGACACCGCCTCTTTCAGGGTCGCCACCTCGTTCGTGGCCCCTGCAATACTCACGTTATTCCTGTCATTTTTTGCAACCAAATCCTTTCTATAAGGTATTACTTTAATAAGGTATTACTTACCTTCCTTGTCCTCGAGCTGCTTCTTGGCACGGCCGAGCTCGTTCTCGGACCACTCGAGGCTCTGCTTCAATACATTGACCTCCGCAGTCAGTGCGGCAGAGGTCAGCAGCGCAGCCTGCATTCCCATATTGACATTCTTATGTTAGACTCCTGCGTATATCTTTTTAGATCCTCAGTTCGGCTTTTCTTTCCGAACACCAAACTGAGCATCAGGGGCTACTGTCTATGCGGTACTAGTTTTACATATCTTAATTACATACCTCAAAGCTTGTTAGAAGGCTGGTACAGGCTTTAGTCAGCCTGCTCTTGGTGGACTGAACTTTCTGGATCACCGCACTCATAACAGTGCGACGCTCCTCGTCGATGGAGGCGCCAGTGAGCTCCTCCAGCAAATTATCCGGTGCCTCCGGCTGGACGAAGGTCACCGGTGTTGCAGTCTTGCCCTTCTTACGAAGGGGCTGCCCGCCGGACTCTGGAACCACTAAAGGTTCCGGTGCGGAGTCCGGCCCAGGGCCGAACTCAGAACCCTTTGGTGGTTGATCCCCCTCGTGCCCAAAGTCCGGGAGGTTGCCTTGCGGCACCACCGGGACCTCCTCCTCCTCCTGGCCGGGCCCCTTTTGGGACCCCACCTCGGCATCATCGGCAGAGCTAGGAGAGGAGGCGGCCGGAAGTGAAGTACTATTCACATCCGACGGTGCCAGGGAGCCGCTCGTTGAAATATCAAGCCTGTCCTTGGGAGGGCTGCAGGGTTGTATTCGGCGTTAGGAGATTCTATGCGACAAACGAAATGCCATGAATTATTGATAGAGGCGGTGATGAGGACATCAATACCATTGTTACACCCACAGCCCCTACTGCTACATATACTGGACCAATTACTAGAGCTCGCGCACGCCAATTAAATTATCAGGTACTTTCGTTTCTTGGTAATGATTCTAATGTTCATGAGAATATGATGCTGCCTAAATTGGATACATTTGTTTTGCTTACAAATGAAGGGCCTAGCTTGGAGAAGGATGGACATTGGAGCAAGAGCAAGCATGGAGAAGATGCCATGCACAAGGGGAACCAGAACGAAGTTACAAGTGATGATTTCAGGACTTTGAAGCCACCATAAGAGTGCATGAAGCCTTGGACGAAATATACAAGATGCCACTTCATAAATTTCGTCCAGAGGCTATTATAGGTGCTGCGTCACCTTTTTATTGGGCCAGGCCCATGTAATTTCGAAATACATAAGTATAGGCTATTTTTAGAGTCCGTATGTGTGGGGAAACAAGAGATAGGGTTGATTTCGGACCCCTCCACCAAGGGCCACGAAATTCCCCCTCTCTTCCTCCATATATACAGCCCTTAGGGCACCGTTTAGACTTTGGGTTTTGTTTAGATTAAAAGTTCGCCATAGCTGCAACTTCGCGTACTTCGTTTGTGTTCAACGACCAGACAAAGGCGTCACAGAACCCCACCTTGATCAATAAAGCTTTCATCTTATATTCGCAATATCCAGATTGCAATCTCAGTTTCTTGCTTGTTCTTCGTTTGCTCGCAGGAAACAGACCCTCGTGGTCAGGTTGATCGTGCTCCGGCGTGGTCAATAACCTCTCGGAGTTGGTTTAGCGATTGCTAAGGCGCGACGTCCTCGCACGTTCGTAGTCGGATCGTCAAAGTCGACTTCCACCAAAGCGATTTCCATCATCTCATCGAAAGACGGGACACCTTAGCCTCTATCAAGTGGTATCAGATTTCCAGGTTGCTCGGTGAGATTTTCCAGTTTTTCGTAGTTTAGATCGAGTCTGTTCTTCATACCTATAGTCCACGAAAAAGCCACAAAAAAAAATTTAGGGTTAGTTCATCATATCCGAACCAATCTGAGCCTTTGCATAATCTTTTTAGGGTTTTGCTTTGTTGAATTTACGGTTGCATCGTCGGTCTAGTTGCTGGTCTTAGAGTCTAGTCTTTTAGAGTTTCGAGTTCTGGTCATAAGTTGTCACGCCGCCGCTGCACCATCAGCATCGCCCCTGCCATCTACCACCACCACTCCGAATCCGTATCCATATACCACCACCAATCCGTGTCCATATACCACCACCGATCCATATCCATATACTACCACCGCTACCACCACCGCTGCCATATACCACCACCATATATCCACCACCAATCCGAGTTCCTTGTTTATTAGGTTTGTTTTCGGGATCCATCTAGTTTCCGATTCGTGTTTCCTTGCCGGAGTCTGGAAACCACGCTCCGTTTAGGCCCAAAATTTTTCGAAAACGCATTTTTCGAAAAATTTTCTGGCTATCCTATTTTTAGGTGTTTCTGAGTGTTTTGAGACAGGTGCCATTATAGGAAGTTTTTTTTGACCCGTTTCCAGTTTTTGGGTCCGGGCAGTCGAAAAAACGAAAAAAAAATTTGGTCGAAAAAATTTCGTGCCCATCCTGTCAGTTTGACCTCGGAAGAGTTTTGAGACACTCGCCATTATAGTGATTTTTCGCAAAAAAAAAAAAAAAAAAAAAAAAGAGCGCAAAAAAAAAAATCCAGAGTGTGCTTTTCCCTTGTTTACGTGCAGCGCCGTGATTTTGTTAGTGTTCTAGGCTCGCGTCTCTAGCACGGTCTAGCCTAGGACCAGCACAGTACCATCGTTGAGCGTTTATTCAACTTTGCATCTCTGAATTGATTATTGCTGATCCTTTTTGCTACCATATTATAAGCCTTCCCAGCTCCACATACATCTACGTCGTGCGTTTGACTCTCCCTGGTACTCGCTCTATCCAAGCTTTGAGAGTTTTTGACTACAACGGTTGCCGATCACCGCCTGCTGCTGGGTAAGAACTGGTAAGAATTTGAGTTTTGCTTGACGGATTTGTGACACCCACCACCACCACTTGTTCGTAGTCTGTAGGATCATATTCTTGTGTGTTTCTATTGCTGCTAACCATGCCAGGATCACAAGCCGACGTGACTGACTGGGAGAATTTATCGAACAAGGAGCTTCATGATAAGTTTCAGCAAATGATGAGTGGACAGGTGCAAGATGTGCTAAACAGATTTGAAGAGGCCATGGAGAAGATAGATGGCATGGAGAAGACGTTCGAAACAAAGCTCGATAACAAATTTAATGAATTGCTCGCGCGTCTTCCACCACCACCACCCGCTGCACCTAACGCACCTCTCCAACAACAACAACAACAACAACAACGCATCCTTTCGAATCAGTATGGACGAGCGAGGCGTGTTCCTATTGAGGATGGCCAAACTTCTGGTGCTGCTGTTCATGTTGTTGATGCTTCTTTCGCCCCTGCTACTGCTGCTGGTGGTACCCAGGAGGATGTTGAGTATGCGGGCGATTATGAGGATGAGGTTGATCAAAATCAGCACTACGTGCAGCCACCAGCACCACCACCACCAGGTCGACCTCAGGTATATATTCGTAATGGTAGGCCTGCACCACCACCTCAGGTACGAGATGATGTCCATATTCCTAAACTGAAATTGAATATTCCACCATTTGAGGGTAGATATGTTCCTGATATATATCTTACTTGGGAGTTAGAAACTGAACAACGTTTTACATGTTTACAATATCCCGAGGAGAGACGGGTTGCTGCTGCTGTTTGTGCTTTCACTAGTTTTGCATGTGTATGGTGGTCTGAACATTGTAGATTATATCCTATTCCCGCTACTTGGGCTGCTTTGAAAACTGCTATGCGTACTCGTTGGGTTCCACCATATTATCAACGTGAATTGCTTCAAAAATTACAGCGCTTAAGACAAGGAAAAAATTCTGTAGAAGAATATTATCAGGAATTACAAACTGGCATGATTAGATGTGGTATTGTTGAGGAGAATGAAGCTATGCTTGCACGTTTTCTGGGTGGATTAAATAGAGAGATTCAGACCATTCTAGACTATAAGGAGTATACTAATATCACTCGTTTATTCCATCTTGCTTGTAAAGCTGAACGTGAAGTACAGGATCGACAGGCATTGGCGCGGACTAACTTTTCTGCAGGTCGACCTTCATCATGGACACCACGTGCATCATCTACTTCCTCCCGTTCTGCTACACCGGCGCCTCCGTCGGCTGCCACCTCCAACCGTGATACAATAAAGCAGGCACAATCACCACTATCTGCCAAGAGCACACCTTCTGGGCCTGCAAAGAGCTCTTCTTCATCCATGGCATCAACAGGGCAAACACATGATATTATTTGTCGACGTTGCAAGGGTGGAGGTCATTATGCGAGAGAATGCCCATCTAAGCGTGTGATGATTGTTACTGAGGATGGTGGGTATGAGTCCGCTAGTGACTTTGATGAGGAGACTTTGGCTCTTATTACACGTGACGAACACGGTGGAGACGATTCTGATCATGAGACGCAATACATGGCTCCTGAAGATGCTGACAGGTATGAATGTTTAGTTGCTCAACGTGTTTTGAGTGTGCAGGTTACACAAGCTGAGCAAAATCAGAGGCATAATTTGTTCCATACAAAGGGAGTTGTGAAGGAACGTTCTGTTCGCGTGATCATAGATGGAGGGAGTTGCAACAACTTGGCTAGCATGGAGATGGTGGAGAAGCTATCTCTCACCACGAGACCACATCCACATCCTTACTACATCCAATGGTTCAACAACAGCGGCAAGGTTAAGGTAACACGTACTGTTCGTGTACATTTTAGTATCTCTACATATGCTGATTATGTTGATTGTGATGTGGTACCTATGCAAGCATGTTCCTTATTACTTGGTAGACCATGGCAATTTGATAAAAATTCTATTCACCATGGTAGAAACAATCAGTATACTCTTGTTCATAAGGATAAAAATATTACTTTGCTTCCTATGACTCCTGATTCCATTTTGAAAGATGATATTAATAGAGCTAATAAAGCAAAACAGGAGAAAACTAAGAGTGAAAATCAGATTGTGGCAAAAGAATTTGAGCAACAAATGCAGCCTAATAATAATAAACAATCTAGTGTTGCTTCTGAAATTAAATTGAAAAGTGCATGTTTACTTGCCACCAAATCTGATATTGATGATCTAGATTTTAGCAAATCTGTTTGCTATGCTTTTGTGTGCAAAGAGGCATTATTTTCATTCGAGGACGTGCCTTCCTCTTTGCCTCCTGCTATCACTAACATTTTGCAGGAGTTCGCTGACGTCTTTCCACAAGACGTGCCACCGGGATTACCGCCTATTCGAGGGATTGAGCATCAGATTGACTTAATTCCCGGTGCTTCACTGCCAAACCGTGCACCATACCGTACCAATCCAGAGGAGACGAAGGAGATTATGCGTCAAGTACAAGAGCTTCTCGACAAAGGTTATATACGCGAATCCCTTAGTCCTTGTGCTGTTCCTATTATTCTAGTGCCGAAAAAGGATGGTACATCACGTATGTGCGTTGATTGTAGAGGCATTAATAATATTACTATTCGTTATCGTCATCCTATTCCTAGGCTAGATGATATGCTTGATGAATTGAGTGGCTCTACAATATTCTCCAAAGTTGATTTGCGTAGTGGATACCATCAAATTCGTATGAAATTGGGAGATGAATGGAAAACAGCATTTAAAACTAAGTTTGGATTATATGAGTGGTTAGTCATGCCTTTTGGGTTAACTAATGCACCTAGTACTTTCATGAGGTTAATGAACGAAGTTTTACGTGCTTTCATTGGACGATTTGTGGTAGTTTACTTTGATGACATATTGATTTATAGCAAATCTTTGGAGGAACATTTGGAACATTTACGTGCTGTTTTTATTGCTCTACGTGATGCACGTTTGTTTGGTAACCTTGGAAAGTGCACCTTTTGCACCGACCGAGTATCTTTTCTTGGCTATGTTGTTACACCACAGGGAATTGAAGTTGATAAAGCCAAGATTGAAGCTATTGAGAGTTGGCCGCAGCCCAAAACGGTCACACAAGTGAGGAGTTTCCTTGGCCTCGCTGGATTCTATAGGCGTTTTGTGAGAGATTTCAGCACCATTGCTGCACCTCTCAATGAACTTACAAAGAAAGATGTGCCTTTTCTGTGGGGTACCGCACAGGAAGAAGCCTTCACGGTATTGAAAGATAAGTTGACACATGCTCCTTTACTCCAACTTCCTGATTTTAATAAGACTTTTGAGCTTGAATGTGATGCTAGTGGAATTGGATTAGGAGGTGTGTTATTACAAGATGGCAAACCTGTTGCATACTTTTCTGAAAAATTGAGTGGGCCTAGTCTGAATTATTCTACTTATGATAAAGAATTATATGCTCTTGTTCGGACTTTAGAAACATGGCAACATTATTTATGGCCCAAAGAATTTGTTATACATTCTGATCATGAATCTTTGAAACATATTAAAAGTCAAGCTAAACTGAATCGTAGACATGCTAAATGGGTTGAATTCATTGAGACTTTCCCTTATGTCATTAAACACAAGAAGGGAAAAGAAAATGTTATTGCTGATGCATTGTCTCGTCGCTATACTATGCTTTCACAACTTGACTTCAAAATATTTGGTTTGGAGACCATCAAAGATCAATATGTGCATGATGCTGATTTTAAAGATGTAATGCAGAATTGTAAAGAAGGAAGAATGTGGAACAAGTTTGTCGTTAACGATGGATTTGTGTTTCGTGCTAACAAGCTATGCATTCCAGCTAGCTCCGTTCGTCTTTTGCTGTTGCAGGAGGCGCATGGGGGAGGATTAATGGGACACTTTGGCGTGAAGAAGACGGAGGACGTACTTGCTACACATTTCTTTTGGCCAAAGATGAGACGGGATGTTGAGCGTTTTGTTGCTCGCTGCACTACATGTCAAAAAGCTAAGTCACGACTCAATCCTCATGGTTTATATATGCCTTTGCCTGTACCTAGTGTTCCTTGGGAGGATATATCTATGGACTTTGTTTTAGGTTTACCTCGAACAAAGAAGGGGAGGGATAGCATATTTGTTGTCGTGGATAGATTCTCGAAAATGGCACACTTTATACCATGTCATAAAAGCGATGATGCTGTTAATGTTGCTGATTTGTTCTTTCGTGAAATTATTCGCTTGCATGGTGTGCCAAATACTATTGTTTCAGATCGTGATACTAAATTTCTTAGCCACTTTTGGAGATGTTTATGGGCTAAGTTGGGGACTAAACTGCTATTTAGTACTACTTGTCACCCCCAAATTGATGGACAAACTGAAGTAGTCAATAGAACATTGTCTACTATGCTTAGGGCTGTTTTGAAGAATAATAAGAAAATGTGGGAAGAATGCTTGCCTCATATTGAATTTGCTTATAATCGTTCATTGCATTCTACTACTAAGATGTGCCCTTTTGAAATTGTGTATGGTTTCCTACCTCGTGCACCTATTGATTTGTTGCCTCTTCCATCTTCGGAGAAGGTTAATTTTGATGCTAAAGAACGTGCTGAATTGATTTTAAAAATGCATGAGTTAACTAAGGAAAACATTGAGCGTATGAATGCTAAATATAAACTTGCTGGAGATAAGGGTAGAAAACATGTTGTGTTTGCACCTGGAGATCTTGTTTGGTTACATTTGCGTAAGGATAGATTTCCTGATTTGCGCAAATCAAAGCTAATGCCACGTGCTGCTGGTCCCTTTAAGGTGTTGGAGAAAGTAAATGATAATGCATATAAACTTGAGTTGCCTGCAGATTTTGGGGTTAGTCCCACTTTTAACATTGCAGATTTGAAGCCTTATTTGGGTGAGGAAAATGAGCTTCCGTCGAGGACGACTTCATTTCAAGAAGGGGAGGATGATGAGGACATCAATACCATTGTTACACCCACAGCCCCTACTGCTACATATACTGGACCAATTACTAGAGCTCGCGCACGCCAATTAAATTATCAGGTACTTTCGTTTCTTGGTAACGATTCTAATGTTCATGAGAATATGATGCTGCCTAAATTGGATACATTTGTTTTGCTTACAAATGAAGGGCCTAGCTTGGAGAAGGATGGACATTGGAGCAAGAGCAAGCATGGAGAAGATGCCATGCACAAGGGGAACCAGAACGAAGTTACAAGTGATGATTTCAGGACTTTGAAGCCACCATAAGAGTGCATGAAGCCTTGGACGAAATATACAAGATGCCACTTCATAAATTTCGTCCAGAGGCTATTATAGGTGCTGCGTCACCTTTTTATTGGGCCAGGCCCATGTAATTTCGAAATACATAAGTATAGGCTATTTTTAGAGTCCGTATGTGTGGGGAAACAAGAGATAGGGTTGATTTCGGACCCCTCCACCAAGGGCCACGAAATTCCCCCTCTCTTCCTCCATATATACAGCCCTTAGGGCACCGTTTAGACTTTGGGTTTTGTTTAGATTAAAAGTTCGCCATAGCTGCAACTTCGCGTACTTCGTTTGTGTTCAACGACCAGACAAAGGCGTCACAGAACCCCACCTTGATCAATAAAGCTTTCATCTTATATTCGCAATATCCAGATTGCAATCTCAGTTTCTTGCTTGTTCTTCGTTTGCTCGCAGGAAACAGACCCTCGTGGTCAGGTTGATCGTGCTCCGGCGTGGTCAATAACCTCTCGGAGTTGGTTTAGCGATTGCTAAGGCGCGACGTCCTCGCACGTTCGTAGTCGGATCGTCAAAGTCGACTTCCACCAAAGCGATTTCCATCATCTCATCGAAAGACGGGACACCTTAGCCTCTATCAGGCGGGGGTGTCCCGATCTTTCGATGAGATGATAACTATCGATTTGGTGAAGATGACTTTGACGATCTGACTACAAACGTACACGACGTTGCGCCTTAGCAATCGCTAAACCAATTCTGAGAGGTTATTGACCACGCCGGAGCACAATCAACCTGACCACGAAGGTCTATTCCTGCAAGCAATCGAAGAACAAGCAAGAATATGATAAAAGCAATCTGAATATTGCGAGTATATATGAAGTATTGATAAAGGTGGGGATCCGTAAGCGGTCTTGGTCTGGTCGTTGGACACAAACGAAGTACACGAAGTTGCAATGGCTAACTTTTAACTAAACAAATCCCCAGGAAAGCTACTAGATGTATCTACTTATATAGGAGCAAGGGGTGGCGGCCAAGGAGGTGGGAGGACGTCCCAAGGCAGCCTAAAACTAAATCTAGGTCGTACAAGGCCAATGGGCCCAAGTGGAGGTGATGTAACACCTTTGGACTTGTAGTTTGACTCGGATTCTGCTGCAGCATCAGATTGTTTTGTCCACAACTCAACGCTCCGGAAGAATTTGAAGGTGATTCCAATTGGGTTGGAAAGTGCACGAAATCTAGTTTCCAACAAAAAAAGAATCATCCAATTCGGAGTCCGTATGAAAAACTTGTGTGCGTTTTGAGTCAGGTACGTCTGTGCAGTCCGAATCTGAATCCAGAACGTGAGAGACTTGGACTCTATCTTCTCTTGGGCCAAAAGTGACGTGAGAGAACTTTTTGGACAGCAAATAAACATCTCTTTCTTCCTTATCTTCATATGTGGATTATACAAATGTCCCATACACCTGCAATTAGACAAAACACAAAAGTGTGTGAAGTATTTTTGTTCTGGATAACATAAATAGATTATTGAATAGTTTGCACTAGAAATCACCTGACAAATATGCATATATGCAATATTTTTGGTCATATCCAAGGTAGTCATGTCCTCATCATCCTCCCCTTCTTGAAAATAAAGCCGTCCTCGGCGTTGCTTAATCTGAAATGTGGCTAACAAAAGAGACAAGGTGTACATGTTGTATATGTATATGTCATCCATTTTTACTTCCCTTGATTTTTGCATATATGACACATGAATAGATGAGTAACTTGCATAGTTCATAAAATCTAAAGCCAAAAAATTAGCACAAGAAGTAGAAGGCATGAAAATATTGCAACTCAGTTTGCACATATAAGTGAAGCTCTTATTCATTTCAAAAGATTGACAATGTTCATCATTAAACCATCCCAACATTGGTGAATAAACCTTACTTGCATCAAATTTACATGCTACAACATAATTAAATAAGCAAACATGTAACAAGTCATTCAACACAGAATCATCACCAAGATTAGAGGTCATATCAAAATGATTAAACATTGGTTCTTTTGCATCAATAGTTAATTCAATGGGTGCACTCAAAATTGTTGGTATTTCAGTTGTTTGATCACATGGCAAAGTCAAATTATCAACGTAGTCCTCTAAAATAGGTGGTGTGATCAAAGTAGTGGGTAGCTCATCAGATGGTGCATTCAAATTGACAAGGCATTCATCATTCTCATGTAGAGATGGAAGATCAGTACCTTTGTCATTACCTCTTATGATCAACTCAGATGATGTAGCCACTCTCGGGGGCGATGTGTCACATGGTGGAGGTGATGTAGTCCTGACAACAACGGATGTGGTTGTCATAGTATGCCTAGTAGTTGAAGGAACAATCATATCAACTCTTGGAATGTGCACCGTGCGCTTGTTCTCCTCGTGGCCAACACGTTGTTTTATTTCCTGTTCAGCTTTGCAAGCAAGATGAAACAAATGGTCCATAGGATAACACTCTTCATGAATTAGTATCTCTTGAATATCACGGTTTAATCCTCCCCAAAATCTATCCATAAAATCATCTTCACTTTCTTCTAAAGAGGAATGCAACAAGGTAGTTTGTAAATCATCATAATATTTTGTTACAGTTTCACTACCTTGTTTTAAATGTTGCAACTTCTTAATCATGTCACGAGTATAATAAGCAGGGACGAAAGTATGTCGCATGGCAAGTTTCAAATCATCCCAAGTAGTAGGTATATAATCAGGGTGTAACCAACAATATTCACTCCACCAAACCAAAGCATATCCAGTGAAAGAACCAACCGCAACCTTAACCTTTTTATGTTCATCGAAATTATGGGAAGCAAATATATTTTTTATGTCGAACTCCCATTCAATATATAAAGCAGGTTTAAAACGGCCATTAAATGGTGGTATAGATACATTAACCTGATCATGTGCATTTGGATGTTTGTGCACCTCTCGTGACGGTTGTGGTATTTGCAAAGGTGGTGGCACGTCTCCCGCGATCGACAAAGCCCATGAATTGACTATGGATCCTGTCATGATTAGTAGAACAAGAAACAAAACCCAAAAATAATGTTCCTATAACTACTAGGATGTGGTGGTAAAACGCTCACAGTAAAGCAAATATCAATGTCTTACAAGTTCTTACCATGCAGCAGGCGGTGATCGGCAACCAGCGGTGTCAAGTAACTCCGAATATTGAGTAAAGCGATTGCCAGGGGAGCGTACGTATACACGGTGTAGAAATATGTGGAGCTGGGTTGGCTATATATGGTAGCAAAAGATTAGCAATAATCAATTCAAAGATGCAATGTTGAATAAACGCTCAACGACGGTACTGTGCTGGTCCTAGGCTAGACCGGACTAGAGACGCGAGCCTAGAACACTAATGAGGTCACGGCGTAGCACAACTAGCATCAATGAAGGATACTAAGTAGCTCTTGACAACAAGATATAAGTGAAGATCACAACGGCAGTGAAGATAATGATGAAAAACAACTGCCAAGCAGGATATACAACTGCTTTGTCTCCAACTTTCCTCTGAAAAAGTTTGTGCCGATTTTTTTGATTTTTTTCTCCTTTTTTTTCTCTGACTTTTTTTTTCTCTTTTTTTTCTCTCGTTTTTTTTCTCTCTTTTTTTTCTCCCTCTTTCCAAAACAAACTAGATAAGATGCAGATTGGATCAAGTGAAGATGTGAACGATCTCAACTATTATTATGACAATGAATGGTGGGTAGCACGTGGTGGAAATTGATGGATGGGTGGTGGACAGCGGAAGAGATAATGATGCAGCGGCGGCGTGACTAATGTGAACAGAACTCGAAACTCTAAAGGAACTAGACACTAAGACCAGCAACTGACACGACGATGCAACCGATAATTCAACTATGCAAGCAACGAATAGAAAATTGCAAAGGCTCAGACTGGCTTGGATAAAGGATGAACAGATCTAACTTTTTTTTTTGGCTTTATCATGGACTGTAGGTATGAATGACAGATGCGATCTAAACTATGAAAAACTGTAAAATCTCACCGAGCAACCTGAAAACTGATACCACTTGATAGAGGCGGGGGTGTCCCGATCTTTCGATGAGATGATAACTATCGATTTGGTGAAGATGACTTTGACGGTCCGACTACAAACGTACACGACGTTGCGCCTTAGCAATCGCTAAACCAATTCTGAGAGGTTATTGACCACGCCGGAGCACAATCAACCTGACCACGAAGGTCTATTCCTGCAAGCAATCGAAGAACAAGCAAGAATATGATAAAAGCAATCTGAATATTGCGAGTATATATGAAGTATTGATAAAGGTGGGGATCCGTAAGCGGTCTTGGTCTGGTCGTTGGACACAAACAAAGTACACGAAGTTGCAATGGCTAACTTTTAGCTAAACAAATCCCCAGGAAAAGCTACTAGATGGATCTACTTATATAGGAGCAAGGGGTGGCGGCCAAGGAGGTGGGAGGTCGTCCCAAGGCAGCCTAAAACTAAATCTAGGTCGTACAAGGCCAATGGGCCCAAGTGGAGGTGATGTAACACCTTTGGACTTGTAGTTTGACTCGGATTCTGCTGCAGCATCAGATTGTTTCGTCCACAACTCAACGCTCCGGACGAATTTGAAGGTGATTCCAATTGGGTTGGAAAGTGCACGAAATCTAGTTTCCAACAAAAAAAGAATCACCCAATTCGGAGTCCGTATGAAAAACTTGTGTGCGTTTTGAGTCAGGTACGTCTGTGCAGTCCGAATCTGAATCCAGAACGTGAGAGACTTGGACTCTATCTTCTCTTGGGCCAAAAGTGACGTGAGAGAACTTTTTGGACAGCAAATAAACATCTCTTTCTTCCTTATCTTCATATGTGGATTATACAAATGTCCCATACACCTGCAATTAGACAAAACACAAAAGTGTGTGAAGTATTTTTGTTCTGGATAACATAAATATATTATTGAATAGTTTGCACTAGAAATCACCTGACAAATATGCATATATGCAATATTTTTGGTCATATCCAAGGTAGTCATGTCCTCATCAATTATTCTGATATCCGGACACTTACGATGTCGCCAGGGGCTTAGCCCTCGGTGGCCACTCCTCTTCGCCGTCGTCGGCATTGGTGGAGTAGTCCGGAGGAAGGGTCCTTCCCTTCTTGGACCCTCCAGCCTCCCCAGTTGGGGAGGCCTTCCTTTTCTTCTCTTCCCCCGCTGGGGGAGAAGCCTCTTTTTCCTCCTCCCCGTCTTCGCGGGAGGAGTCTGCCTTGGAGTCGTCGGACGATGAGTCTGACAACACCTGGCGCCGGGAACTCCTTCGAGTTCCCGTGGCCTTCTTCTTGGCCTTCTTCTCCGGCACCACGTAAGGCGCCGAAGCCAGCAGCCTCGTTAATTGGGCATCCGCTGGGTCTTCTGGCAAGGGAGCCGGACAGTTAACCTGCCCGGACGTCTTTTGCCAGGCCTGTCAAAGGTAAAGGGAGTTTAGATCCTGAGAGTCAAACTATGGAAAATAAGCGTCCTGTAAAGGGTAAAATAGCTTACCTCGCCGGCTTGACGCTGCGAGCTGAATCCGCGATCTTCGGTAGCGATTGCGGGAGCCTCGGCACCCTTGAACAGCACCTTCCAGACATCTTCGTACGTAGTGTGGAAGAGCCTACTCAAGGTTTGGTGTTGTGCCGGATCAAACTCCCACAAATTAAAGGCCCGTTTTTGGCACGGGAGGATCCGGCGGATGAGCATGACCTGGACTACGTTAACAAGCTTGAGCTTCTTGTTCACCAAGGTTTGGACGCAGGATTGGAGTCCGGTTAGCTCCTCCGAATCACCCCATGATAGGCCCTTCTCTTTCCAAGAGATGAGCCGTGTAGAGAAGCCAGATCGGAATTCGGGGGCCGCTACCCATTTAGGGTCATGCGGCTCGGTGATGTAGAACCACCCCGATTGCCACCCCTTTGTGGTCTCCACAAATGAGCCATCGAGCCATAGGATGTTGGGCATCTTGCCCACCATGGCACCTCTGCACTCCGCTTGGCGGCCGCCCACTACCTTCGGCTTGACATTGAAGGTCTTCAGCCATAAGCCGAAGTGGGGCTGGATGCAGAGGAAGGCCTCGCACACGATGATGAACGCCGAGATGTTGAGGATGAAATTCGGGGCCAGATCATGGAAATCCAGGCCATAGTAGAACATGAGCTCCCGGACAAATGGGTGAAGTGGAAAACCTAGTCCGCGAAGGAAGTGGGTGAGGAACACCACCCTCTCATGGGGCCTGGGGGTGGGGACGAGCTGCCCCTCGTCTGGAAGCCGGTGCGTAATGTCGTTATGCAGGTATCCGGCTTTCTCAACTTTTTGATGTGCCCCTCCGTGATGGAAGAGGCCATCCACTTGCCTCCTGCTCTGGACATGGCTGGGGAAGGTTGAGGCGAGATGTGCGGACTTGGGCGCTGGAGCTCGAGTACGCGGAAATGGATAAGCAAAGGAGGAAGAAGGCGTAGGTAAAAAGGTGGATCCTTATCCCCTTATATGGACGGGCAAAACTATGCGTCCCCACCAGCCTGGTAAGACTCGCTTATCTCCCAAGCGCCATAATCAATGGCGCGGTTGGGCTACCCACGCCCGTATTGATGAGAATCCCGGAATAAGGGGACACGATCTCTGCTTTGACAAGACGTGCCAAGGAAACCGCTTCGCTAAACCCGCTGAGGTGGAACAGTAAAAACGATTCGAATAAAGGCTTGGCTGTGGTGTGATGTCACGCCACGGAATACGTCAGCAGATTGAACTTGTGTAAATGTTATTCTCTCTATGGTGGTATGTGGAACTTATTTTGCAGAGCCGGACACTATCCTTGTGTTCAAAATCTTCTATGAAGTATTCAGAGGAGGAACCCGCCTTGCAATGCCGAAGATAATATGCGCGCCGGACTCATCGTCATTGAAGCCTGGTTCGGGGATACTGAGGGATTCCTGGATTATGGGGTGTCCGGATGGCCGGACTATCACCGTTGGCCGGACTCCTAGACTATGAAGATACAATATTGAAGACTCTGTCCCGTGTCCGGATGGGACTTTCCTTGGCGTGGAAGGCAAGCTTGGCAATGCGGATATGTAGATCTCCTACCATTGTAACCGACTCTGTGTAACCCTAGCCCTCTCCGGTGTCTATATAAACCGGAGGGTTTTAGTCCGTAGGACGAACAGCAATCATACCATAGGCTAGCTTCTAGGGTTTAGCCTCTTTGATCTCATGGTAGATCTACTCTTGTACTACCCATATCATCAATATTAATCAAGCAGGAGTAGGGTTTTACCTCCATCGAGAGGGCCCAAACCTGGGTAAAAACATCATGTCCCTTGTCTCCTGTTACCATCTGCCTAGACGCACAGTTCGGGACCCCCTACCCGAGATCCGCCGGTTTTGACACCGACAATAGGCTATTTTTAGAGTCCGTATGTGTGGGGAAACAAGAGATAGGGTTGATTTCGGACCCCTCCACCAAGGGCCACGAAATTCCCCCCCCCCTCTTCCTCCATATATACAGCCCTTAGGGCATCGTTTAGACTTGAGGGTTTTGTTTAGATTAAAGTTCTCCATAGCTGCAACTTTGTGTACTTCGTTTGTGTTCAACAACCAGACAAAGGCGTCACAGAACCCCACCTTGATCAATAAAGCTTTCCTCTTATATTCGCAATATCCAGATTGCAATCTTAGTTTCTTGCTTGTTCTTCGTTTGCCTGCAGGAAACAGGCCTTCGTGGTCAGGTTGATCGTGCTCCGGCGTGGTCAGTAACCTCTCAGAGTTGGTTTAGCAATTGCTAAGGCGCGACGTCCTCGCACGTTCGTAGTCGGATCGTCAAAGTCGACTTCCTCCAAAACGATAGCCACCATCTCATCGAAAGATGGGACACCTTTGCCTCTATCACCTCTGTAGCAGCGTTTCGGCCCTAACCGCCTTCCTCTTAAGCATGGCCGATCCGGACGCCCTTTGCCGAAGAGCCTCCAGGGGCTCGGCGTCGTGTTCCGACTGTCGTCTCTACAAAAATACGATATTTCAGCCATAAGGCATGACATTAGAAAGGGTTTTTGGCTTTGCTTACACGTGATGCAGGTAGCAGTCTGGGATAATCGGCGACAATAGCCACTGAGGTGGCATCGCAGCTCGCCTGATAAAATGTCCCGTTGACGAGCTCCACAGTAATATCCAGGTCTTCTTCGAGTCCTGGATCGAAGGCCCTTCCGGGGTCCTCTGGCTGCGGGGAGGGGCTGGAGAATCCTTCTATGGCCCTCCTCAGTTCCTGCTCAAAAATATCAAGTTAAATAATCGTGACGAAGGACGCCAGAAGGGATGATGCGGGGGAAAAATGACGACTTACCCAGCTTGGGGGGTTGTACATAGAAAACCCATCCCGCGGTTTAATATGAAGGAACTCTTCTTCTTCTCCCTTATACAAACCGGACAATATCCTTGCTAGAGCAATGGCGGAGTTCGGACCCTTACGACCACAGCGGGTGGCATCATCTTCCCCGTTGTAGTGCCACATGGGCTTCCCTCGGTATTAAAGCAGCTGCACTGATGAGGACATGACTACCTTGGATATGACCAAAAATATTGCATATATGCATATTTGTCAGGTGATTTCTAGTGCAAACTATTCAATAATCTATTTATGTTATCCAGAACAAAAATACTTCACACACTTTTGTGTTTTGTCTAATTGCAGGTGTATGGGACATTTGTATAATCCACATATGAAGATAAGGAAGAAAGAGATGTTTATTTGCTGTCCAAAAAGTTCTCTCACGTCACTTTTGGCCCAAGAGAAGATAGAGTCCAAGTCTCTCACATTCTGGATTCAGATTCGGACTGCACAGACGTACCTGACTCAAAACGCACACAAGTTTTTCATACGGACTCCGAATTGGGTGATTCTTTTTTTGTTGGAAACTAGATTTCGTGCACTTTCCAACCCAATTGGAATCACCTTCAAATTCGTCCGGAGCGTTGAGTTGTGGACGAAACAATCTGATGCTGCAGCAGAATCCGAGTCAAACTATAAGTCCAAAGGTGTTACATCACCTCCACTTGGGCCCATTGGCCTTGTACGACCTAGATTTAGTTTTAGGCTGCCTTGGGACGTCCTCCCACCTCCTTGGCCGCCACCCCTTGCTCCTATATAAGTAGATCCATCTAGTAGCTTTTCCTTGGGTTTTGTTTAGATTAAAAGTTCGCCATAGCTGCAACTTCGCGTACTTCGTTTGTGTTCAACGACCAGACAAAGGCGTCACAGAACCCCACCTTGATCAATAAAGCTTTCATCTTATATTCACAATATCCAGATTGCAATCTCAGTTTCTTGCTTGTTCTTCGTTTGCTCGCAGGAAACAGACCCTCGTGGTCAGGTTGATCATGCTCCGGCGTGGTCAATAACCTCTCGGAGTTGGTTTAGCGATTGCTAAGGCGCGACGTCTTCGCACGTTCGTAGTCGGATCGTCAAAGTCGACTTCCACCAAAGCGAAATCCACCATCTCATCGAAAGACGGGACACCTTTGCCTCTATCACTCCCCACATTATGCATATTGCCATAACCTCGACTATTGTTTGCCCTGATTTGGCCAGTATCTTTATCCTGCTCATCTGGAAGTGTATTTCTCTGGTATCCTCCTCTTGGGGGCCCTGAGGGCGCCAACTCCGGCATGCCTTCGGCGGAGCATTACTGAACTCAGGGAGGCCTGTCCGGACTGGATCCGGAAGGGGAACGTCATCAGCATAAACCACTCTGAGGGCCAGTTCTCCGGTGCCTTCTTGGGAGTATCGGATAGGTATCAGGTCTCCGCGACGCGCCATACTTCGGCTCCACCCACTTGACATATGGATTCCCCCTAGTTGCGAGGGACGAGGCAGAACAACTTCTTCCATAGCCCGAAGTGAGCCTCGCAGCCTAGAAATAATTTACAAAGGGCAACGTATCCTGCTATGTGCAGTACAGAGGCAGGGGTGAAATTGTGCAACTGGAGGCCGTAGAACTCCAGGAGCCCGCGAAGGAATGGGTGGATTGGAAACCCGACACCTCTTAGTAGATGTGGGATGAGGCAAATTCGCTCCCCGAGGATGGATTAGGAGATCTCTCTGCTTGTTCCCCGCCATTATAGGTGGCCAGTCCGGCTCGGACAGGGGCCATGAACGCCGGTGGAAGAAACCCTTGGGTCTGCAGCTCTATTAAACGGTTTTGAGGAACAGAACATTCTTCCCAATCACCTAGCCTAGAGCTACGGGAACGAGAGGAAGAGCTACAATGACCGGCCATGCTTGAATGATTTTTTCTGGGCACGCTCTGTTGGATGCTCGCTCAAGGGAAGAAAGTGAAGCTTGGATCTGAGAATCCCCATCCCTTCAAATAGACAGTTCGCTTGCAGGACCGGGGTGGCGAATGCAAAAATGCCCTGGCTCCTCGTATTCGCTCAACACATGGAGATGGTCATTATTGAAGCACAAAAGCCGAGGAGTACAACATTGATGGGAACGTTTGTTACAACAGGTACTTTGGAGTATTCGGAGATGGAACCCGCCTTGCAATGCCGAAGACAAACTGCGCGCCGGACTCATCGTCATTGAAGCCTGGTTCAGGGGCTACTGAGGGAGTCCTGGATTAATGGATATCCGGACAGTCGGACTATATACTTTGGCCGGACTGTTTGGCCACGAAGATACGAGACTCAAGACTTCGTCCCGTGTCTGGATGGGACTCTCCTTTGCGTGGAAGACAAGCTTGGCGATCCGGATATTATATTTCCTTCTTTGTAACCGACTCCATGTAAACCCTAGCCCTCTCCGGTGTCTATATAAACCGGAGGGTTTAGTCCTTAGGAGGACGATCACAATCATAATCATCATAGGCTCTCTTCTAGGGTTTAGCCTCTACGATCTCGTGGTAGATCAACTCTTGTAACACCCATATCATCAATATCAATCAAGCAGGAAGTAGGGTTTTACCTCCATCGAGAGGGCCCGAACCTGGGTAAACATCGTGTCCCTTGCCTCCTGTTACCATCAGCCTTAGACGTACAGATCGGGACCCCCTACCCGAGATCCGCCGGTTTTGACACCGACACCCCTCGCGAGGGTCTTGAGTCTTGCGTCGATGAAGATGGGCCGTACTGGGCCACCACTCGAGCCACGCCGCAGGCCGCAGGCAGGCAAGTCTGGGGACCCCCATTCCCAGAATGCCGACAGATTGCTATGTATTGATGTATTTTTATATGAATGTTGTAACCTGTGGCGAGTGTAAGCCTTTATCTCGTACTCCCATATATTCAGTACATGGTATGTTGTAATGATATCCACCTTGCTATGCGCTCGAAATGCGGTTTTGCCCCGATCATGAATTCATCACGTGATTGGTATAGAACCGCATCTTGGGTGCTACAAGTTGGTATTAGAGCCTTACCGACCTTAGGAGCCCCCTTGATTGATCGAACCGTTGGTGTTGTTGAGTCTCGAAGAAAACTATTTTGAGTCTAGTTATATCAGAGAGTAGGATTTCTTTTTACTCCTCAGCCCCTTCATCGCTCTGGTGAGGACTCGTGACGTAGATGTTTTGATTTCACTCTGCTCTTTTTCACTCAATTTTTTTAGGATCACACGGGTATTGTTGGAATCGTTGTGATATCGATGTGACGGGAATTCTGTCTTGGTGCCTCCTAATTGTATGGATTGGACCCGGGGAGCTGAGTTCCAAGGTGTTTTCGTCACAGTAGTATCATTTCAGTTCCGAAATAGCAGAGGACACCGACATCGAAACGCTTCCATATTTTTCATGGTGGCAAATAGTGTCGTGACTTATCCCCATTGCTAGAGGAGATAGCACAGATGATCTTCCATGAATAGTATTGTTGTGTGTTCGAAGGTCTGAGGTACACGATTTCTGAGGTTTTCTTGGTTATGTGTTGACGGATGGTGGCAAATAGTGTCGTGACTTATCCCCAGTACTGGAGGAGATAGCACAGATGATCTTCCATGACTAGTATTGTTGTGTGTTCGAAGGTCTGAGGTACACTAGTTATGTGTTGACGGATGGTGGCAAATAGTGTCGTGACTTATCCCTAGTACTGGAGGAGATAGCACGGATGATCTTCCATGACTAGTATTGTTGTGTGTTCGAAGGTCTCAGGTACACGATTTCTGAGGTTTTCTTGGTTATGTGTTGACGGATGGATACAGTTGGAGTGTAGGATTTGTTAGTTGTGTGAGATATTTGTGCCTCCCTGTATCCCCAACATTAGATTGCAAAACCAGAAAGTTTTAGGAGTTCATAGGTGGGAATTCAAGTAGTTACCAAGGATATCTTTCCGACAGATGCATAATATGAGATTGGTGTTCGATGCCCAGTGGTCCGCCTATCCACGGTTGGTTTTACAGTGGTCTCGTTGTGTCTTAAAGAGTCCTTGGCTATGCTGACTTGGGGATGCTTCGTATGTCATGTGCACTGCCTTGTACATGATGGTATTGTACGATCGAGCCCATGTGGGCCCCACCACGAAAATTTCGGACGAAATCTCTATCATATGTTTGTTCCGTCTTAATCTGCAAGCCAAATCCTTTGTTTGGTTTTATTTGTGGTATTCGAGTTGCTTCCAAGTCAAGTGTTGATTCCATACCTTTTCTAAGTGGTGTTCTCATATTTCTATGGGAATGCTAATCCTTCTTGATCATCAAGATTGTCATGTCAATTCTTCTCCAACTGGTGTGCTTCTCTTCAAGTTAATCATATCCTTTCAATATTTGCTAGATCATTTCTCAGTTCTTTGCAATGGTGTTTGTTTCATCCATCCCAAGTTTCCTTTCTTTTCCCACCATCCCACCCATTTTCTTCAAGGACTCATACTTCTTAATCAAGTATCCACTTTATTCAGGATAAGTGTATCCACTTTCCCCTTCAATGTTCTTATCCGGTGTTTCCTCGTGAAGTTGCTAAGGAAATTTCAAGTTTATCATTCTTCATTCTTTTTTCTTCTCTGATGGATTCAATTCAAGCTTCGGTGTTAATCATATCTCTTCCTTTTGTTTCACATGCTTTTCCATGTGGCAATTTCTTATCCAAGGCTCTCTTATTTATTCACCTCTGTAAAAGATAACTCAGAAGATTCGCATTTCCATTCCCAACCCGTTCAAGTTATTTTGAGGTTGTTATCTCATTTAATCCATTTAATTCAACCGGTGCAATCTCTGTTTCAAGTAATCTTTTTCAACGGTGTTTCTTATGAGTGGGCCCTCACCCACAGGTCTTTTCCCAGGATCTTACCTAACTCTTCTAATTTTCCGGAGCTATTCTCAAATTATTTTCAAAGTTTGATGTAAGAATGAATTTCATTAGTCAAATGCCTTCTTCAATATCGCTTTCAAATCATTTTCATCTTTCGCTCAACCTTTCCTCTTATCATTCTTCTGGAGTGTCTCAAAAACTCTTGGTGGTTCTTGTCGTCATTCTCAGCTTTGAAGACTGAAGAAGTTTTCTCTTAAATCTTAGCCTATTCTCTTGAAGATTCATGAGTCTAGCATCATGTCGTCCTCATAATTGTTTTTGATTGTGAGAATTCTTTTCATACCCATCCGAATCATTTCATGAGTTGTTTTGTTTCGATTCTGTGAAGGCCGTCATTCTAGAAGAAATTCTTCATTCTCAATTTTCAGCTCTCGCTCCCCGTATTCTTACTGGTGCGTCATTCAAGTACTCTCTAGTCAGTTCGTCATCTCTTCATTATCTTGTATTAAATTCCCTCTAGTATATCCGTTCATTTAAACCCATCAAGTTGTTCGTCTTGTCTCCCGATGTTCTAAGCTCTCTCAATTTTCTCATCGCAAAGATCCATATAAATCATTGCAAGGCTTCAATCTTATTCTTTTCATCCTTCACTTCTCATCCTTTTGTTATTGGAGTTCTTCATGGTGGTTCACCAAGATTTAATTCATCCTCGAAGTGTTCTTCAAGATTCTTGTTGGAGGAGCTCAAGTATTCTTCTCCTTGCACTTCGAAGTGCAAATATTTGGTCCCTTATATTTTGAGGTGGTGTTATGTCATTCTTGACAATTTACTTCATGTTTCATGATTCACAAGTTATCAAGAATGAAATATTTAAACCCATCATTTTTCTTTGTTCAGGAGATCCTGTCAACCCCTCAATTTATTCGTTGGAGTAATCTTAGGTTGTATCTCACCTAAAAGCTTTCCCTAAGGTTTGCTGCTATTTATGGTGCTTATAAATGACCCAAGTTCTTCATTTATCCTCCTGGTGAAATAAGTTTTTCGTCTCCTTGTTGATCTCAACCCAATTAACTGTTTCCGTTAGTGGCCGGTTGTCACCTCATAATTTTGAGATGTTTTCCATAAGCCCACAACAAGCTTTTGCTTTTTGTTGTTGATGTTCTCAAAAACTCCATTTGTCTCTTCTCCGTAAGGTTGCTTTCCAAGTTCATTTGTGGCAGAAGTTTTCATTTTCTTCTCTGTCCCTTTATTCCAGCAATCTAGCTTCTATTCTTCCGTTCCGGAGGCATTGTGATGTTGCTCTCTTCACCCATCACCTCGTTTTGTCAACATCATGTTATTTTCTTGCTTATCCATTTAACCGGAGTGTTGTGTTCTCATTCAAGTTCTTTCATCTTATCAAGTCTTGCATCTCCTTTCAACCGAAGTGCTGCCCGACTTCTTTTTTCTTATTCCTTGTCCAGCTAATTTTAACCGTAGTGGCTTTAAAATCTATCTTGTCCCTACGCTCTTGTTTCTCATCGTATTCCTTGTTCCTCTAGTCGAACAGGCTATTTGCAATCTTGTTCATCTCCCTTGTATTCTTTCTTTCAAGTTTTTGCAATCCCTAAGGTTCTTTGGTTTCACTTGTTTGTCAAAGAAGCAACTTTGTTTTACCTCTTCCTTTCCCTCTTCTCTCCGGTGCCATCCCTAGGATCTCGGGTCGAGATCCTTTGTTAGTGTGGGAGAGTTGTGATGCCCCGAGACCGATTCTCTAGAAGGCTTCCAGCTATTCTGAGTTTTGCCGTGTGATTTATTTTTGCTTGTTGCATTTCATAATCGCATCATTCGCATTGCATCGGCACTCTGTGTCGTCATTCTTTTGAAAACATGCATCCATTAGTAGTCACCACTTCTCTCCGTTGTTTTTGCTAACCGTTCCAAAACTAACCGCACTTGCACACGACCACCTAACATCTTTGTACAACCCACATTTCCCTCCTCGCAACTTTTCCGAAACTTCCCCGAACCTAAGCCGGGCACTTGTGACCGATGGGTCCAGATCATCCCCAAACATCCCTAAAACATGGTTTCTCTTTTGGACTCCCAAAGCATTTCATTCCCGACTGCCCAATTACGATCGGAGGGTCCGGATCTAACCTAAACTACCCTCCATTCCCCTATTTTATAGTCCAACCTCATACCTATTCTAGCCTAACCTTAAAATCTAGGAGATTTGTCCCTCCGCCGCCGCCGCCCCGTCTCATCACCCACATTAGGATATCTACCCCACCAACCATCGCAATCCACTATTCCACCTCGATCCAGATGCTCTCGGCCCCGATCCAAAATTCCCCCCAGCCCGATCCCCCATCGCTCCTCCACCAGCCTTTGCCTCCATCGATCCGCGCGCCGAGCTCTTCATCAGCCTCGCATCACCGGAGTCAAGTTGCCGGCTGCCTGAGCCCTGTGTGCCTCTGCCTCGAGGTCCCCCTCGTCCCCAACCAGTGCCGCCTTCAGCCTCCAGTCGCCTTCAACCGCCTACTTCGCGTGCCCCGGCGCCCGCGAGCGTCCGAGGTCGCAACCTCCTTCTCGTCCACGACCACCTCACCTCGCCAGACTTGCTGGAGCCCCACGCCTCCGCTTCATGCGCTCGCACCAACCTTGCGCACCGAGACACAACCCCGGTGACCAGGTGCCCCTGCAGCCTCTGTCAGGACCCCGACTCAATGCCACACCGATCTAGCATGTAACACCTCATATCACTTTGTGGCCTCACGCACGGTATCCTCATGGGTGTCGCCTTACCAGGCCCAGGAACGTTTGTACCTTTTGGCACACGTATATGATAGTGTCGCTAGCATCCATATGACAAGGAGCCCGGGCTGACATGGCTAGTCGTGAATCCAAAGTGGCACTAACTTACAGGGACATGCATACATGACCGAGCAACGAACGTGTCGGTCATTAGCGAGTGAATCCGGGTTGTAGCAACTGGGCTAGCAGGACTCCGGTAAACCAGGCTGTAGTAGGCTAACAGGACTTTGGTAGACACCGCATGACATTTCCCCGAAGGGACAGACACAGGAACGAAGAAGGACACATGCCGGCCAGCCTAAGTGTTCTGGAGCAGCAGCAAGCTACCAAGGCTCAGTGGAAGCACTAGGAGACATTTCCCGATAAGAGGGGCTACCAAGGATAGACAATTAGATAGTCAGATCCCACACATACCAAGCATTTCAATGACATACACACAATATGCTCGAGGTGTGCAAATACAACATGGCATCACAACATGACTCTACAACTCAAGTATTTTATTCAATAGGCTCCGAGGAGCGAGATATTACAGACATAGGTCTCATGACCCAACCATTTAGAGCATACAAGTCAAAGCACATGCGGAAGTTTATCATGTCTGAGTACAGACATCTACAAATGCAAAAAGCTGAGAAGCCTGACTATCTACCAGATCTTGTCGAGGGCACAAGATCGTAGCTGAGGTAGCAAGTTAAACGTTGAAATCCATGCGGAACTACTAGTGAGACTAAATTCTCTCTACAAAAACATAAAATAGGCAAACGTGAGTACAAATGTACCCAGCAAGACTTACATCAGAACTATCTACATATGCATCATTATCAACAAAGGGGATGGTGGGGTTTAACTGTAACAAGCCAGCTTTGACTCGGTGGCTATCCTGAACTACGACTGCAAGTAACTCTTTTGAGGTGGCGCACATGAGTCCACATATTCACCATATCAATACACCACTATGGATCCGCTCCCGTCTCCCTACGAGATCGCCATCCATAGCACTCACGCTTATCTTGCGTATTTTAGAGTATTCACTTTCACTTGTCTATGAACTGTATAGGCAACCTAGAGGTCCTTTATTGCGGACGCGGCTATTCAAATAGATAATGTTAACCCTGCAGGGGTGTACTTCTTCACACACACCCTCACCACTTACCGTCGTTTACACGACATGTACTCAACAACCTTCAAGCGGAAGCCCAACGAGGGTGTCGGCCACGGCCTACCTAATGATAGAGGCGGGGGTGTCCCAATCTTTTAATGAGATGATAACTATCGATTTGGTGAAGATGACTTTGACGATCCGACTACAAACGTGCACGACGTTGCGCCTTAGCAATCGCTAAACCAACTCTGAGAGGTTATTGACCACGCCGGAGCACAATCAACCTGACCACCAAGGTCTATTCCTGCAAGCAATCGAAGAACAAGCAAGAATATGATAAAAGCAATCTGAATATTGCGAGTATATATGAAGTATTGATAAAGGTGGGGATCCGTAAGCGGTCTTGGTCTGGTCGTTGGACACAAACGAAGTACACGAAGTTGCAATGGCTAACTTTTAACTAAACAAATCCCAAGGAAAAGCTACTAGATGGATCTACTTATATAGGAGCAAGGGGTGGCGGCCAAGGAGGCGGGAGGACGTCCCAAGGCAGCCTAAAACTAAATCTAGGTCGTACAAGGCCAATGGGCCCAAGTGGAGGTGATGTAACACCTTTGGACTTGTAGTTTGACTCGGATTCTGCTGCAGCATCAGATTGTTTTGTCCACAACTCAACGCTCCGGACGAATTTGAAGGTGATTCCAATTGGGTTGGAAAGTGCACGAAATCTAGTTTCCAACAAAAAAAGAATCAACCAATTCGGAGTCCGTATGAAAATCTTGTGTGCGTTTTGAGTCAGGTACATCTGTGCAGTCCGAATCTGAATCCAGAACGTGAGAGACTTGGACTCTATCTTCTCTTGGCCCAAAAGTGACGTGAGAGAACTTTTTGGACAGCAAATAAACATCTCTTTCTTCCTTATCTTCATATGTGGATTGTACAAATGTCCCATACACCTGCAATTAGACAAAACACAAAAGTGTGTGAAGTATTTTTGTTCTGGATAACATAAATAGATTATTGAATAGTTTGCACTAGAAATCACCTGACAAATATGCATATATGCAATATTTTTGGTCATATCCAAGGTAGTCATGTCCTCATCATCCTCCCCTTCTTGAAAATAAAGCCGTCCTCGGCGTTGCTTAATCTGAAATGTGGCTAACAAAAGAGACAAGGTGTACATGTTGTATATGTATATGTCATCCATTTTTACTTCCCTTGATTTTTGCATATATGACACATGAATATATGAGTAACTTGCATAGTTCATAAAATCTAAAGCCAAAAAATTAGCACAAGAAGTAGAAGGCATGAAAATATTGCAACTCAGTTTGTACATATAAGTGAAGCTCTTATTCATTTCAAAAGATTGACAATGTTCATCATTAAACCATCCCAACATTGGTGAATAAACCTTACTTGCATCAAATTTACATGCTACAACATGCTTAAATAAGCAAACATGCAATAAGTCATTCAACACAGAATCATCACCAAGATTAGAGGTCATATCAAAATGATTAAACATTGGTTCTTTTGCATCAATAGTTAATTCAATGGGTGAACTCAAAATTGTTGGTATTTCAGTTGTTTGATCACATGGCAAAGTCAAATTATCAACGTAGTCCTCTAAAATAGGTGGTGTGATCAAAGTAGTGGGTATCTCATCAGATGGTGCATTCAAATTGACAAGGCATTCATCATTCTCATGTAGATATGGAAGATCAGTACCTTTGTCATTACCTCTTATGATCAACTCAGATGATGTAGCCACTCTCGGGGGCGATGTGTCACATGGTGGAGGTGATGTAGTCCTGACAACAACGGATGTGGTTGTCATAGTATGCCTAGTAGTTGAAGGAACAATCATATCAACTCTTGGAATGTGCACCGTGCGCTTGTTCTCCTCGTGGCCAACACGTTGTTTTATTTCCTGTTCAGCTTTGCAAGCAAGATGAAACAAATGGTCCATAGGATAACACTCTTCATGAATTAGTATCTCTTGAATATCACGGTTTAATCCTCCCCAAAATCTATCCATAAAATCATCTTCACTTTCTTCTAAAGAGGAATGCAACAAGGTAGTTTGTAAATCATCATAATATTTTGTTACAGTTTCACTACCTTGTTTTAAGTGTTGCAACTTCTTAATCATGTCACGAGTATAATAAGCAGGGACGAAAGTATGTCGCATGGCAAGTTTCAAATCATCCCAAGTAGTAGGTATATAATCAGGGTGTAACCGACAATATTCACTCCACCAAACCAAAGCATAACCAGTGAAAGAACCAACCGCAACCTTAACCTTTTTATGTTCATCGAAATTATGGGAAGCAAATATATTTTTTATGTCGAACTCCCATTCAATATATAAAGCAGGTTTAAAACGGCCATTAAATGGTGGTATAGATACATTAACCTGATCATGTGCACTTGATAGAGGCGGGGGTGTCCCAATCTTTCGATGAGATGATAACTATCGATTTGGTGAAGATGACTTTGACGATCCGACTACAAACGTGCACGACGTTGCGCCTTAGCAATCGCTAAACCAACTCTGAGAGGTTATTGACCACGCCGGAGCACAATCAACCTGACCACGAAGGTCTATTCCTGCAAGCAATCGAAGAACAAGCAAGAATATGATAAAAGCAATCTGAATATTGCGAGTATATATGAAGTATTGATAAAGGTGGGGATCCGTAAGCGGTCTTGGTCTGGTCGTTGGACACAAACGAAGTACACGAAGTTGCAATGGCTAACTTTTAACTAAACAAATCCCAAGGAAAAGCTACTAGATGGATCTACTTATATAGGAGCAAGGGTGATATAGGCTAAGGTGTCCCGTCTTTCGATGAGATGATGGAAATCGCTTGGGTGGAAGTCGACTTTGACGATCCGACTACGAACGTGCGAGGACGTCGCGCCTTAGCAATCGCTAAACCAACTCCGAGAGGTTATTGACCACGCCGGAGCACGTTCAACCTGACCACGAGGGTCTGTTTCCTGCGAGCAAACGAAGAACAAGCAAGAAACTGAGATTGCAATCTGGATATTGCGAATATAAGATGAAAGCTTTATTGATCAAGGTGGGGTTCTGTGACGCCTTTGTCTGGTCGTTGAACACAAACGAAGTACGCGAAGTTGCAGCTATGGCGAACTTTTAATCTAAACAAAACCCAAAGTCTAAACGGTGCCCTAAGGGCTGTATATATGGAGGAAGAGAGGGGGGGAATTTCGTGGCCCTTGGTGGAGGGGTCCGAAATCAACCCTATCTCTTGTTTCCCCACACATACGGACTCTAAAAATAGCCTATACTTATGTATTTCGAAATTACATGGGCCTGGCCCAATAAAAAGGTGACGCAGCACCTATAATAGCCTCTGGACGAAATTTATGAAGTGGCATCTTGTATATTTCGTCCAAGGCTTCATGCACTCTTATGGTGGCTTCAAAGTCCTGAAATCATCACTTGTAACTCCGTTCTGGTTCCCCTTGCGCATGGCATCATCTCCATGCTTGCTCTTGCTCCAATGTCCATCCTTCTCCAAGCTAGGCCCTTCATTTGTAAGCAAAACAAATGTATCCAATTTAGGCAGCATCATATTCTCATGAACATTAGAATCATTACCAAGAAACGAAAGTACCTGATAATTTAATTGGCATGCGCAAGCTCTAGTAATTGGTCCAGTATATGTAGCAGTAGGGGCTGTGGGTGTAACAATGGTATTGATGTCCTCATCAAAGGGGTGGCGGCCAAGGAGGCGGGAGGACGTCCCAAGGCAGCCTAAAACTAAATCTAGGTCGTACAAGGCCAATGGGCCCAAGTGGAGGTGATGTAACACCTTTGGACTTGTAGTTTGACTCGGATTCTGCTACAGCATCAGATTGTTTTGTCCACAACTCAACGCTAAGGACGAATTTGAAGGTGATTCCAATTGGGTTGGAAAGTGCACGAAATCTAGTTTCCAACAAAAAAAGAATCAACCAATTCGGAGTCCGTATGAAAAACTTGTGTGCGTTTTGAGTCAGGTACGTCTGTGCAGTCCGAATCTGAATCCAGAACGTGAGAGACTTGGACTCTATCTTCTCTTGGCCCAAAAGTGACGTGAGAGAACTTTTTGGACAGCAAATAAACATCTCTTTCTTCCTTATCTTCATATGTGGATTGTACAAATGTCCCATACACCTGCAATTAGACAAAACACAAAAGTGTGTGAAGTATTTTTGTTCTGGATAACATAAATAGATTATTGAATAGTTTGCACTAGAAATCACCTGACAAATATGCATATATGCAATATTTTTGGTCATATCCAAGGTAGTCATGTCCTCATCACCTAAACACTCAAGTCTCTAGTCCAGGTTTATCGCCTATTCAGGTTCCACCCGCAGGGAGTCTGGCCGAATTTTCCACATACGGCCCCGAACAATGTGTGCAGGGTTTCCGAGACACCAAACGGGCGCCCGATACACCATGCCACGAGCCTACTTCATCACAGCCCACCCCTCGGGTCAGCGCTACCCACAGCCTCCAGCATACTACGAACACCAGAAACTACTTGCAACTCTTGGACAGAGGACAAGGGTGACTAAGAAGCAGAGAGGGTCCATTGGTTTCGGTCCCAATGCGTGGTAGTAACTGTTTCATGGATCACAAACACAGAACTCAGTTCCTGAGGATGGCTTCAATGAGACAACCCACCATGTAATCCTACATGGCCTCTCACCGCTACCTTTACCAAATCGTGTTCACACACAGTAGGACATGTTCATCACTGTTGCAATTCATCCTCGATGAATCATACCTGACACAACTCTAAGCATACCAGGCATGACAAACAAGCATGAATGAGTAGGCACATCAAGGCTCAAACAACTCCTACTCATGCTAGTGGATTTTATCTATTTACTGTGGCAATGACAGGTCATGCAAAGGAAAGGGGTTCAACTACCGCAGCAAGTAACAGATGAATCGTTGTTGTCCTAATGCAGTAAAGAGAGCAGGAGCGAGAAAGTGGGATTATATCAGAATGAACAAGGGGGTTTTGCTTGCCCGACACTTCTGAAGATGATTTATCTCTTCATCGGTGTTATCGAACTCATCGTCGGGACATGTCTACTGAGAGGGGACAAATACCGGCAACACAGAAGGAAACACAGTCAATGCAATGCACAATATGATGCATGATCATGACATGGAATTATGAGTGTGTTGGCCTAATGCAACTACAACTAGATGGGTTTGAGTTATTTTGAACCCAAGGTTCAAGTTCAAACTCAAACTATGACTTTATGAAGTGCATTATCATGTTTTGGTATATACAACAGGTTTAAGTAGCTTTAACATGCATGAAACCAGTGCAGATGGATACATTGGATTTTTCTGATCATTCTTCATATATAGCTTATTTCCTTTGGAGTTATGTTGAATTTCTGTGAATTTTGGAAGTTTTAGCTATTTTCTAGAATTTCCTGGATTATATTAAATCCAGAAAATGATTAACTGCGCCAGCCTAGCATCATGCTGACCTCAGCAGGTCAATGGACTCGGTCCAGGTCAAACCTGACCAGTGGGGCCTACTGGTCAGTGACACAGTGTCAGCTACAGAGGCTGACATGTGGGACCTGGTCAAGACTGACGTGGCCAATTCAAAGTCGACAGGCGGGGCCCATTGTGATTAGTGCTAATCTAATAGAGAAATTAAACTAATTAGTTTAGGCACTGGGGCCCACATGGCAGTGGCTCTAGGGGTGGTTAGCTGGGTCATTAGTGCTAACTAAACTGGCGCCATGTCAGCAGGTGACGCCGGCAACCATGGCGACGGAGGGACCTCGCCAGAGTTGCTCGGGGCGGCGCTACAAACGGTGGTTTGCGATGGGGTTGGCTCTACGGGAGCTGGAGGAGTGGCGCATCCACTGGTGGTAGAGAATGGAGCTAGGGTGGCCCGTAGTGGCAGTGACGGCGAGTTGGGCGGCAGCCGGAGCTTGGGTGCTTGCGGTTTTGGCGCTACGGCCTGCGTTCGAGCAAGTAGCAGGCTAGAGAGGCTCTACGCGTCGTTGTGAGTGCAACGGGCACACACACAGGACCAAATGGTCACCGGAACATGGCCGGCGACGAGCTCGTGCGGCGGCGTGGTTCGGTCTTCAAGGGGGCAATGGCTATGGCGAGAAATCGAGGCGGGGAAGAGGGGGATTCAGTCCGTGAGCTCACTGCATAGACGTTGGGATGGTCGGCGTGCTCGGAGGAGGCCTGGAGGCGACAGAACAGCGATGACGATCTCGGCGGCCCGAGGAAGGGGATGGAGCCAATCGTGTTCCAGGGTGTCCGACGCCATGTGGCTTGGCATGGAGGGCGAGGATGTCGTGTTGGAGCTCGGGGAGGCGTCGGAGGGACTCGGGGGTGGCTGTGGCCGTGGTGGCAGTGGACGGCGGCGATGGCGCTCGGGTGGCTGCACGCAAGGAAGAGACAGGGGAGGGGAAAAAGCACGGGGGGAGTGGGGAGAGATGCAGAGGGGTCGTGGCGTCGCCTAGAAGATCGGGGAGGCCAGGCAGGCAGGGAGGAGCTAGCACGGCTCGCCTGCGCGTCGGGCACGCAGCTGCTTCTCCTCCTGGCAAGAGGAAGAAGACAGTGCTGCCACTGGTGGGACAGGCTGGCTTTGCCCAGCTGGGCTGCTACAGTGTTCGGCTGGCTGGGCTGCCAGGTAAGTCCTTCTCTCTCTTCCTTTAATTCTATTTTCTATTATTTTGTATCTTTAGGGCTTTATTAAAAATACTTAAACAGGTCCAAAAATCATGAAGCTGCTCAATGCCACTGTTTGGAGTATAACCAACAGCAAACATTTTAGTTTATGATTATTTGAGCATTTAAAATATTTATTAGCATTTAAATGCCCAAATGCAAATACTATATGATTTAATTCATAGCCCAAATATGTCATGGAAAAATGTGCAACACCTCTGGTTATTGTTTCTAGCATTTTCCAGAAATGATGAACATTTTTGAAAGCCATTTGGATTCATTGAGAATATTTTAGTTGAACCTAGTGAATTCCTTTGATGCTAGGGTTTAGGCAACCCCCATTTCAAGTTTCTTTCAAGATTAAACATGATGCACACATGAAGCTAGCCTAGTGCATTGCCAGAAGCTAGGGATGTGACAACTCACCCCCACTAAACAAGAATCTCGTCCCGAGATTCAAGCGTAGGGTAAGATGAAGGGGGAACGCAAACTAACACAATTTTCACGATCCAGGGTGCACTTCATAAGAATGTTGATTCGATCACCATCATTGTCTCGAAGTCTTGCTCCAGGAACTCCTACCAACATGATAACGAGAGGGAAAAGAAACTCTACAAGGATCGATCTTCTCAAAGATTGAGCAACTCAGTATCAACTCACGGAATGAGACATAGAAACATCTCATGAGCTGAGACACAAAGCACACATCCAGAGGAATGGAGTGAAGTAGATGACGATGGTTCACTAGGTAGACAACAATTTCACGCTTAAGAAGGTGGTGAACGGTTGTCAACATAGCAAGGAGTTGAGTTGCCATGATACCATAACGAGACATCTTGGAGGAGGGTGATTCGTAGAACTGTTACCTTAAGTGGCAAAAAGAATTACCTTTGATATAAAGATCATTGAGACTCTTTATATCAGCCTAAGGCAAATCACAGCAATCTTTTGGCAGAGTGCGAAGGAATAGCATGCCAGACAAGAATGGATGATGTGGATTACCTTGTTGAAGACAATGCAAGGAATGATTTTAGCTTATCATCGGAAATGGATGGAACCCATGGCAGAATGGCACATTGGCGGTGGAAGCTGGGAACGAAATGCAAATGCTGGGAATGATTCTGGTAACTAGGGAGGAACCCCATCAGTAGAGAGTGAATCCAATGTTTGAAAGGGTTATAGCATAACTGAGGAAACCGAGAGCACTATGCAATTAATGCTGACGATAAAACCTAGCACTTGCGCGTGCTCTCAAGAACTTGAGCATTTCCATATTCATCAGGGTTTTACCAATATCCGTGTCAAGGATCCTGGTGATGACCCGCAAGTATACGGGATAGTTGTTGCCTCTTTCGATAAGTAAGAGTGTCGAACCCAATGAGGAGCTAAAGGTAGAACAAATACTCTCTCAAGTCCCATCGGCCACTGATATGACTCTACGCGCGCTTGACGTTCACTTTACCTAGAACAAGTATGAAACTAGAAGTACTTTGTAGGTGTTGTTGGATAGGTTTGCAAGATAATAAAGAATACATAAATAAAAAGTAGGGGCTGTTTAGATAAAGATGCAATAAAGTAAATATAGCGAGTGTGGAAAAGTGGTGGTAGGAGTTGTGGAATTGTCCCTAAGCAATTGACTATTTTACTAGACCGGTAATCACTATTGCAATTGTATTTGAGGGAGAGGCATAAGCTAACATAATTTCTCTACTTGGATCATATGCACTTATGATTGGAACTCTAGCAAGCATCCGCAACTACTAAAGAATCATTAAGGTAAAGCCCAACCATAGCATTAAAGTATCAAGTCCCCTTTATCCCATTTGCAAACAACCTACTTACTCGGGTATGTGTTTCTGTCACTCACGCCACCCACCATAAGCAAATCATAAACATATTGGAAACCCTACAGCGGGAATCCCTCACGCTTGCGCGACACAGAGGGCACAATAGGACAGCACCAATAATAAAACATGCAACTCAAACCAATCATAGCAATTCATCAATCACCGATAGGACAATGAAAATCTACTGAGACATCATAGGATGGCAACACATCATTGGAAAATAATATGAAGCATAAAGCACCATGTTCAAGTAGAGGGTACAGCGGGTTGCGGGAGAGTGGACCGCTGGATATAGATGGGGGAAGGTGATGGAGATATTGGTGAAGATGACGGCGGTGTTGGTGAAGATCGCGGTGATGATGATCGCCCCCGGCAGTGCTCCGGCGCGACCGGAAGCAAGGGGGAGAGATCCCCCCTTCTTCTTCTTCTTCCTTGACCTCCTCCCTAGATGGGAGAAGGGTTTCCCCTCTGGTCCTTGGCTCCCATGGCTTGGGAGGGGCGAGAGCCCCTCCGAGATTGGATCTATCTCTCTGTTTCTGCGTTCTAGAATTCTGCCCTGGCACCGTTTCCTTTATATCCGGAGATCCGTAACTCCGATTGGATTGAAACCTTCGCCCAGCTCGTTTTCCAAAAATTAGCTTACTTGCAGCCAAAGAAGGGCATCAACCGCCTTACGGGTGGCCCACGAGAGTGTGGGGTGTGCCCACCTAGAGTGGTGGCGTGGGCCACCCTCGTGGCCACCTCGGGCACCGTCTTGCGTTGATTCTGCCTCCCAAAAATCACAATTATTCCAAAATAATTCTCCGTTCGTTTTTATCCCGTTTGGACTCCGTTTGATATGGGGTTTCTGCGAAACAATAAACATGCAACAGACAGGAACTGGCACTGGGCATTGGATCAATATGTTAGTCCCAAAAAATAGTATAAAAAGTTGCCAAAAGTATATAAAAGTTGAATAATATTGGCATGGAACAATCAAAAATTATAGATACGATGGAGACATATCAGCATCCCCAAGCTTAATTCCTGCTTGTCCTCAAGTAGGTAAATGAAAAAGGATAATTTTTGATGTGGAATGCTACCTAGCATAATCTTGATCATATGTCTAATCATGGCATGAATATTAAGATACGAGTGATTCAAAGCAATATTCTATCATTTGACATAAAAACAATAATACATCGAGCGTACCAATAAAGCAATCATGTCTTTTCAAAACAACAAGGCCAAAGCAAGCTTATCCCTACAAAATCATATAGTTTGGCCATGCTTCATTTTCGTCACACAAAATGCCCCCATCATGCACAACCCCGATGACAAGCCGAGCAATTGGTTCATACTTTTTAACGCGCTTCAGCTTTTTCAACCCTCACGCAATACATGAGCGCAAGCCATGGATATAACACTATAGGTGGAATAGAATATAATGATGGAGGTTATGTGGAGAAGACAAAAAAGGATAAAGTCTCACATCGACGCGGCTAATCAACGGGCTATGGAGATGCCCATCAATTGATGTCAATGCGAGGAGTAGGGATTGCCATGCAACGGATGCACTAGAGCTATAAATGAATGCTCAACAAAAGAAAACTAGTGGGTGTGCATCCAACTTGCTTGCTCACAAAGACCTAGGGCATTTGAAGAAGCCCATCGTAGGAATATACAAGCCAAGTTCTATAATGAAAAATTCCCACTAGTATATGAAAATGACAACCTATGAGACTCACTATATGAAAAACATGGTGCTACTTTGAAGCACAAGATATGAAACTCACTACATGAAGAACATGGTGCTACTTTGAAGCACAAGTGTGGAAAAAGAGATAGTAACATTGCCCCTTTCTATTTATTTTTTCTTTTTCTTTCCTTTTTTTCTTTTTTTCTTTGGCCTTTCTTTTTTTTCTTTTGTCCTTTCTTTTTTTTCTTTTTTTTCTTTGTGGGTAATGCTCTAATAATGATGATTATCACACTTTTATTGATTACGACACATGAATTACAACTCGAAACTAAAACAAGATATGACTCTATATGAATGCCTCCGGTGGCGTACCGGGATGGTGCAACGAATCAAGAGTGACATGTATGAAAAATTATGCATGGTGGCTTTGCCACAAATACGATGTCAACTACATGATCATGCAATGGCAATAAGACAAAAGTAATGTATGTCATGATGATGAACGAAACGGTGGAAAGTTGCATGGCAATATATCTCGGAATGGCTATGGAAATGCCATGATAGGTAGGTATGGTGGCTGTTTTGAGGAAGATATAATGAGGCTTATGTGTGATAGAGCGTATCATATCACGGGGTTTGGATGCACCGGCGAAGTTTGCACCAACTCTCAAGGTGCGAAAGGGCAATGCACGGTATTGAAAAGGCTAGCAATGATGGAAAGGTAAAAGTGTGTATAATCCATGGACTCACATTAGTCATAAAGAACTCATATACTTATTGCAAAAGTTTATTAGCCCTCGAAGCAAAGTACTACTACGCATGCCCCTAGGGGGATAGATTGGTAGGAAAAGACCATCACTCATCCCCGACTGCCACTCATAAGGAAGACAATCAAAATACACCCCATGCTTCAAATTTGTCATACAATGGTTACCATACGTGCATGCTATGGGACTTGCAAACCTCAACACAAGTGTCTCTACAATCCACAACCACCCACTAGCATGACTCTAATATCACCACATTTATATCGCAAAACTATTGCAAGGAATCAAACATATCATATTCAACGATCTACAAGTTTATGTAGGATTTTATGACTAACCATGTGAATGACTGATGAGGACATAACTACCTTGGATATGACCAAAAATATTGCATATATGCATATTTGTCAGGTGATTTCTAGTGCAAACTATTCAATAATCTATTTATGTTATCCAGAACAAAAATACTTCACACACTTTTGTGTTTTGTCTAATTGCAGGTGTATGGGACATTTGTACAATCCACATATGAAGATAAGGAAGAAAGAGATGTTTATTTGCTGTCCAAAAAGTTCTCTCACGTCACTTTTGGCCCAAGAGAAGATAGAGTCCAAGTCTCTCACGTTCTGGATTCAGATTCGGACTGCACAGACGTACCTGACTCAAAACGCACACAAGTTTTTCATACGGACTCCGAATTGGGTGATTCTTTTTTTGTTGGAAACTAGATTTCGTGCACTTTCCAACCCAATTGGTATCACCTTCAAATTCGTCCGGAGCGTTGAGTTGTGGACGAAACAATCTGATGCTGCAGCAGAATCCGAGTCAAACTACAAGTCCAAAGGTGTTACATCACCTCCACTTGGGCCCATTGGCCTTGTACGACCTAGATTTAGTTTTAGGCTGCCTTGGGACGTCCTCCCACCTCCTTGGCCGCCACCCCTTGCTCCTATATAAGTAGATCCATCTAGTAGCTTTTCCTGGGGATTTGTTTAGTTAAAAGTTAGCCATTGCAACTCCGTGTACTTCGTTTGTGTCCAACGACCAGACCAAGACCGCTTACGGATCCCCACCTTTATCAATACTTCATATATACTCGCAATATTCAGATTGCTTTTATCATATTCTTGCTTGTTCTTCGATTGCTTGCAGGAATAGACCTTCGTGATCAGGTTGATTGTGCTCCGGCGTGGTCAATAACCTCTCAGAGTTGGTTTAGCGATTGCTAAGGCGCAACGTCGTGCACGTTTGTAGTCGGATCGTCAAAGTCATCTTTACCAAATCGATAGTTATCATCTCATCGAAAGATCGGGACACCCCCGCCTCTATCAATGACCAATTCATGTCATCTCTCTAAAAAGATATAAGTGAAGCAAGAGAGTTTAATTCTTTCTACAAAAGTGATGGCCACGCTCTAACAAATATAAGTGAAGCAAAAGAGCATTCTACAAATGGCGGTTTTCTATGTGAAGAGAAACATGCAATAAAAACTTCAAATGATATAAGTGAAGCATATGAAGCATCCTATAAAGCCACACTCAAAAGATTTAAGTGAAGTGCAATGAGCATTCTGTAAAACAACCAAGGACTATCTCATACCAGCATGGTGCATAAAAGAAAAGTGAAAACTAAATGCAAAAGACGCTCCAACACTTGCACATAATGCATGAACGAAACGAATACAGAAACATACCGATACTTGTTGAAGAAAGAGGGGATGCCTTCCGGGGCATCCCCAAGCTTAGATGCTTGAGTCTCCTTGAATATTTACTTGGGGTGCCTCGGGCATCCCCAAGCTTTAGCTCTTTCCTCTCTTCCTTTTCCTCATATCGAGACCTCCTCGTTTAGACACTTCATCCACACAAAACTTCAACAGAAAACTCGGTAAGATCCGTTAGTATAATAAAGCAAATCACCACTATAAGTACTATTGCAAACCAATTCATATTTTGTTTTTCCATTGTGTCTACTGTAATATAACTTTTCCATGGCTTAATCCACTAATATAAATTGATAGATTCATTAAAACAAGCAAACTATGCATCAAAAACAGAATCTGTCAAAAACAGAACAGTCTGTAGCAATCTGAACATCCACCATACTTCTGGTACCCCAAAAATTCTACGAAAATTCAGAACAATAAACAAGTTGTATAGAAAGACAGTGCAAAAAGAATCAGAACTGTTTGACGTTTCAGTAAAACGTAAAATCACGCACTACAGCCAAAGTTTCTGTCCTGCACCGTACAAACCAACAAGCATTGTAAACATCCTAAAGGCAAACCTTAGCACATTATTTTTATAATACAATGGAATTGTACAAGGGGATAATTATTTTTGTTGAAAAGTTTCTGTAATCAAGATTCACAAAGTTTCCGTGAGCATGAACAAAGTTTAAGGAGCTCTCCCACTTCAACAATGCTTGTCTCTCTCACTTCCACTTTCCTTTTTGAAAAGTTTTAGGTTCCCCTCATTATTTTTTTGTTTTTAAACTATATAATTGCACTCAAAAGAAATAAATAACTCTCTAAAACTTCCGGGTTGTCTCCCTGGCAGCGCTTTCTTTAAAGCCATTAAGCTAGGCATATAGTGCTCAAGTAATGAATCCACCCGGATCCCAAGGTATATCAAAGCCAATTTTAATTAACAATGATTTTTAATTTAGTAGTGAGCACAAAGTAACATATATCAAGCAATGACGAAGTCCTCTCTTCCTATGCATCGGCATGTCATAAAAGAACAATTCATGCACACCAAGTAAAGGCCAATGCATAGTATAAGTAGTTTCTTGCAATTTCATCATGTTGGAAACATAAAGAGGCGGAGATGTAGTTCCTCTATCATAATAATTACAAGTAGGAGCAGCAAGCACATGCATATTATATCTATCAAAATCATCATGTGCAATGGTAAAAGGCAACCCATCAATATAATCCTTAATAAGCACAAACTTCTCCGATAAAGTGTAGTAAGGAGAATTTAAAAAGATAATAGGACTATCATGCGTGGGTGCAATAGCAACAATTTCATGTTTAACATAAGGAACTATAGCAAGTTCATCTCCATAAGCATAATTCATATTGGCATCTTGGCCACAAGCATAGCAAGCATCATCAAAAAGGGATATTTTGAGAGAATCAATGGGATCATAGCAATAATCATCATAGCAATCATCCTTCGGTAAGCACGAAGGGGAATTAAACAATGTATGAGTTGAAGAGTTACTCTCATTAGAATGTGGGCACGGGTGATCAATCCGCTCTTCCTCCTTTTGTTCTTCGCTCTCCTCATCATCTTTTTCATCTAATGAGCTCACAGTTTCATCAATTTCTTCTTCCATAGCTTCCTGCAAAATATTAGTCTCTTCTTGGACAACAGAGACTTTCTCAATAAATGCATTAATATAGTAATTGTATTCATAATTTTCATAGCAATATCTAAGTATAGCAAGATTTTCTGGTCTATAAACTAAATCATCAAAAATCATCAAATGCTTTAAACATAGATTCAACCTCATAAGCGCCCATAAAAGCAACAAATTCTTCTATTTGCTCCACATCATAGTAATCATAGATACCATTAGCATAAGAAGCTAAGGTTTCATTATCATTGAATTTGCATCAAAAGGGAAGGTGTGGAGCCTTCATCCTAGAGCAACAAGTATAATCATGTATCACGCATAGTTGACGAGCATACCAACGCAACATAGAAATTTGATCCCATAATAGTTTCCCTTTTTGTGTCAAGCGATAATCCTTAAGTATTCAGGTTGATCCAACGTGTCTCCCATAACATAACGGAATGGGGTTTTCTCAGGATTATTAAAGTAGTACATAATTTCTTTCACATAACGAGCATCGAGGGTTTTAGGAGGTTCCCCATCTCGATGAGTAGCATCTACACCTAATTTTTTTGGTATTTCGTATTCCATATCCATAACTAAAGATAGAGAACAACTATGAACAGCAAATAAAAATTACTTAGTGATAAAGCAAACAAGCACACACGAGAATATTCACCCCACGCTATGACTCCACGGCAACGGCGCCAGAAAAAGGTCTTGATGACCCGCAAGTATACAGGATAGTTGTAGCCTCTTTCGATAAGTAAGAGTGTTGAACCCAACGAGGAGCAAAAGGTAGAACAAATACTCTCTCAGGTCCTATCGTCCACTGATACGACTCTACGCACGCTTGACGTTCGCTTTACCTAGAACAAGTATGAAACTAGAAGTACTTTGTAGGTGTTGTTGGATAGGTTTGCAAGATAATAAAGAATACGTAAATAAAAAGTAGGGGCTGTTTAGATAAAGATGCAATAAAGTAAATATAGTGAGTGTGTAAAAGTGGTGGTAGGAGTTGTGGAATTGTCCCTAAGCAATTGACTATTTTACTAGACCGGTAATCACTATTGCAATTCCATTTGAGGGAGAGGCATAAGCTAACATACTTTCTCTACTTGGATCATATGCACTTACGATTGGAACTCTAGCAAGCATCCGCAACTACTAAAGATTCATTAAGTTAAAACCCAACCATAGCACTAAAGTATCAAGTCACCTTTATCCCATACGCAAACAACCTACTTACTCGGGTTTGTGCTTCTGTCACTCACGCCACCCACCATAAGCAAATCATAAACATATTGCAAACCCTACAGCGGGAATCCCTCATGCTTGCGCGACACGGAGGGCACAATAGGACAGCACCAATAATAAAACATGCAACTCAAACCAATCATAGCAATTCATTAATCACCGATAGGACAACGAAAATCTACTCAGACATCATAGGATGGAAACACATCATTGGAAAATAATATGAAGCATTGATAAAGGCTAAGGTGTCCCGTCTTTCGATGAGATGATGGATTTCGCTTTGGTGGAAGTCGACTTTGACGATCCGACTACGAACGTGCGATGACGTCGCGCCTTAGCAATCGCTAAACCAACTCCGAGAGGTTATTGACCACGCCGGAGCACGATCAACCTGACCACGAGGGTCTGTTTCCTGCGAGCAAACGAAGAACAAGCAAGAAACTGAGATTGCAATCTGGATATTGCGAATATAAGATGAAAGCTTTATTGATCAAGGTGGGGTTCTGTGACGCCTTTGTCTGGTCGTTGAACACAAACGAAGTACGCGAAGTTGCAGCTATGGCGAACTTTTAATCTAAACAAAACCCAAAGTCTAAACGGTGCCCTAAGGGCTGTATATATGGAGGAAGAGAGGGGGAATTTCGTGGCCCTTGGTGGAGGGGTCCGAAATCAACCCTATCTCTTGTTTCCCCACACATACGGACTCTAAAAATAGCCTATACTTATGTATTTCGAAATTACATGGGCCTGGCCCAATAAAAAGGTGACGCAGCACCTATAATAGCCTCTGGACGAAATTTATGAAGTGGCATCTTGTATATTTCGTCCAAGGCTTCATGCACTCTTATGGTGGCTTCAAAGTCCTGAAATCATCACTTGTAACTTCGTTCTGGTTCCCCTTGTGCATGGCATCTTCTCCATGCTTGCTCTTGCTCCAATGTCCATCCTTCTCCAAGCTAGGCCCTTCATTTGTAAGCAAAACAAATGTATCCAATTTAGGCAGCATCATATTCTCATGAACATTAGAATCATTACCAAGAAACGAAAGTACCTGATAATTTAATTGGCGTGCGCGAGCTCTAGTAATTGGTCCAGTATATGTAGCAGTAGGGGCTGTGGGTGTAACAATGGTATTGATGTCCTCATCAAGCATAAAGCACCATGTTCAAGTAGAGGGTACAACGGGTTGCGGGAGAGTGGACCGCTGGATATAGATGGGGGAAGGTGATGGAGATGTTGGTGAAGATGACGGCGGTGTTGGTGAAGATCGCAGTGATGCTGATGGCCCCTGGCAGCGCTCCGGCGCCACCAGAAGCAAGGGGGAGAGAGCCCCCCTTCTTCTTCTTCTTCCTTGACCTCCTCCCTAGATGGGAGAAGGGTTTCCCCTCTGGTCCTTGGCTCCCATGGCTTGGGAGGGGCGAGAGCCCCTCCGAGATTGGATCTATCTCTCTGTTTCTGCGTTCTAGAATTCTGCCCTGGCACCATTTCCTTTATATCTGGAGATCCGTAACTCCGATTGGATTGAAACCTTCTCCCAGATCGTTTTCCAAAAATTAGCTTTCTTGCGGCCAAAGAAGGGCATCAACCGCCTTACGGGTGGCCCACGAGAGTGGGGGGTGCGCCCACTTGGAGTGGTGGCGTTGGCCACCCTCGTGGCCACCTCGGGCACCGTCTCGCGTTGATTCTTCCTACCAAAAATCACAAATATTCCAAAATAATTCTCCGTCTGTTTTTATCCCGTTTGGACTTCGTTTGATATGGGGTTTCTGCGAAACAAAAAACATGCAACAGACAGGAACTGGCACTTGGCACTGGATCAATATGTTAGTCCCAAAAATAGTATAATAAGTTGCCAAAAGTATATAAAAGTTGAATAATATTGGCATGGAACAATCAAAAATTATAGATACGATGGAGACGTATCACCTGGCAACACAACATACTACAATGATGAATGGTGATGGACGATGCAGATGCAAAAAGGAGATAACACTTTCTCAGATTTCACCTTAGTGAAGCTAAGGAAACAAAATCTGGATGATCGACCGAGAAACATTTAGCACTCCGCTTCTAATGTTCTCCTTGATGTGCTAGCGCAACCCATTTATTAAAATGGTTTGTTACCTAGAACATCAAGTAGAAGGTCGGACTTCGGGAGCACAAGAATCCGTAAGGATTAACTACCGAGGTAAATCCTACGAAATCCTCAAGGGGAGGTGGCCTACTTTCTTCAATCGAGATACTACAATAATAGGTCTTCCGGCTGGGTGTGTTCGCCACGACATCCACTTTACCGGTTATCAAGAGACCAATATTATAGTTCTTGGAAAATGCTCCAACCATCATATCTGCCTGACATTCATATCTGGTTGGTGTCAGGATATTCCAGACTCATCGAGTCTAGAAAGAAAAATGAATGTTTGCAACACAAATCGACAAGACGATGTTGCGAGATTCTCAGGAAATGGACTGTGGTAGTAAGCTCCTAAACATGAGCTGGTTCTGCTACAAACATGTGAACACGTTGTCCCAGACAAGCATGGCCACGTAGTAGTCTTATAATAAAACACTACCGAGTTCAGGTGGGGAAACATCATCGAGGATATCAAAGTCCTTTCATAAGGTATACTCTTAATAAGGAACTCCTTCTCCTTGAACAAATCAATCAGTGGGTTGGTGTGCTAGGGACACATATAGAATGAAGGTTGCAAGTCTCCAAACCATAGAATACTTCGCACGTATACATGACTGACTTGGGATGGTTCCAAAGAAAGCAACATTGACTTTCTCGAATTCACGGCGGCAACTTGCATCAAATGCACATGAATTAGAGGAAGTCACTTCTTTCATTCGAACATATGCTTCATGAATGGAACACGAAGATAATGCTTATAAAGTTTCCAATACTAGCTAAATGTTCAACATGAATCATGGAGAAGGTAGCAGTGTTGCTGATGGGCTCAACAACAATTTATCCAGGATTCCATGAAGATGGAATTCCATAATTATGTGAACAAGTGATAGCATTGGTCAGACCCAAAAGATATAATGGTGTATGCTCGAGGGATCAACCACGGGTAAGACAACATTATGAACACCGTTGGTTCTGATTTGATTTGATGATAGCCCACATGCAAATCAAAGGTTTGGGTAGGATAGTAGATCCAGCAATTGACCACGAGGATCAATCAATGAAGATATCATCTTTCTTCAACACACACACACACACACACACACACACACACACACAAAGATATCCCTTTGGAATGAACTGAGTCAGACAAGCTGTCATCTTCCAACTCTCCAAGTTGTTGTTTAGCTTAACCAACTAGCTCAGGGTATCCGACACAGATTCTTGGAGAAAGGATGGTTTACAAGATAACCAACTTGATCACAAACTCGACATAGCGGTCAGGTGACGACCTGGTGATACTTCCGAGAAGATATTCGAAAAATCACGAACCACCGGTATGTTACTAAGCTCAAGAACAATCTTGCTTCTAAGGGCAAGACAAAATGATCAAATAAGCAAGAGATTGGCATAGCCCTAACTCATTGATTGAAGGGTGCATCGAAAATAAGGAGTAGGTAGCACAATCTATCTTAGGATGATGATTCAAGAACCAACACGCTAAGAATGATATTATTGTCCTTTAACTACCAAGCAACAGGGTTGCTAGGAGTATTGACTTCATGCATCATAGTTCACCTGTCGGCATTCCGGTTGCAACAATACGAAAAACCGAGGAATGAGCAATGATGGCAAGAAGTATCACTGCGTCAAGAATTCATACGAGATGATGAAATTCTCATGAAGATCCTGACGCAAAGAGGGTAACACTCCAAGGTAGAACAGAACAAAAGTTGGGTTGGCATTTTGATCTGCGAGATACAACTTCTTTGACCCAATCCTGGATATGGAAGAGGTATTGGAGTTTGTTTCTCCTAGTCATTCCGAATAGGATGGCTTGATGGACCACAAGAGTAATACGCATCGATAACACGGGGGCACGACTACCTTGACTATCAATTGATAGACGAGGCCAGAAAACAACTAAAGAGGGACAACTCAAAAGAACATATGATTTTCTGAGTTGTGGATGCATGGATTAGCATGTCGAACGAGTTCAACATATTTCTTCCGGATAACCCATGCAGAAAAGGTAGAAGTGGCAGAGTAACAACATAGAATCGAGAACTCGTCAAGAGCACTCTGGTTGTGATCTTTCGGTTCAGTGAGGAACTTCTGCCAAAATGGTTCATGGTATTTGGAGGAAGGGAATACTAAGGACCTCGAGGACTATCGCAACGGTTACTAATAACCTAAAGGAACTAGCAAACACTAACAACATGAAGTAGGTAGAGTGAATCTCGGGTTCAAAAGCCTAGGAATAGAATACCTACCAACTAAATGGCATCATGGGATGCTTTCGAGAATGATGGCCAGAATCATCACACTGGAACACACAACATGGCTAGATTACTAGGTGATACTCTAGACATCTAGGGTCATAATAATAGCTCCAACATATACGTCGAGGCAATAGAGTACCTCAACTCACCGTTTAGTGTGGTTAACCTGGCCAGAAAGGTCATCGAAAACAGAGGGAAAGGAGTTTGCAATTCATCAGATTGTTTAGCAACCTGGGATGACTCGGATAGCATAACAGCTATAAATGCTCAAAAAGATTGGAGACATGCTACAAAAATGGTGGTAAATATCAAGGTTTCGAGATCAATAGTTAACATACGGAAGTAGTAGGAACTGAACCGAGGCTTAAGTCCAACAATTCTATAAGTCTACGGATTAGTAACACGTGATCCTGATAGAAAGAAGAGAAAGCCTAGTTCCTTAACCCCGTAGGAAAGATAAGATGACTCGGATCAAAAGGCATAAGGTATAAGGAGTAAAAAGAGCCTTACGTTCCATCCCACAATCAATTCCCTTATATAACTAAAGAATTTCTAGACTCAACTTTGACCAGTTTGGCTTGGTAATCCTATAGGCAGTCAAGCTCTGATACCAAAGCTGTCAGGACCCCGACTCAATGCCACACCGATCTAGCATGTAACACCTCATATCACTTTGCGACCTCACACACGGTATCCCTACGGGTGTTGCCTTACCAGGCCCGGGACCGTTTGCGCCTTTTGGGACACGTATATGATAGTGTCGCTAGCATCCATATGACAAGGAGCCCGGGCTGACATGGCTACTCGTGAATCTAAAGTGGCACTAACTTATAGGGATAGGCATACATGACCTAGCAACAAACGTGTCGGTCATCAGCGAGTGAATCTAGGTTGTAGCAACTGGGCTAGCAGGATTCCGGTAAACCAGGCTGTAGCAGGATAACAGGACTCCGGTAGACACCGTGTGACATTTCCCGAAGGGACAGACATAGGAACGAAGGACACATGCCGGCCAGCCTAAGTGTTCTGGAGCAGTAGCAAGCTACCAAGGCTCAGTGGAAGCACTAGGAGACATTTCCCAATAAGAGGGGCTACCAAGGATAGACAACTAGATAGTCAGATCCCACACATACCAAGCATTTCAATGACATACACACAATATGATCGATATGTGCAAATACAACATGGCATCACAACATGACTCTACAACTCAAGTATTTTATTCAATAGGCTCCGAGGAGCGAGATATTACAGACATAGGTCTCATGACCCAACCATTCAGAGCATACAAGCACATGCGGAAGCTTATCATGTCTGAGTATAGACATCTACAAATGAAAAAGGCTGAGAAGCCTGACTATCTAACAGATCCTGCCGAGGGAACAAGATCGTAGTTGAGGTAGCAAGCTAAACATCAAAATCCACGCAGAACTACTAGTGAGACTGAAGTCTCTCTGCAAAAACATAAAATAGGCAAACGTGAGTACAAATGTATCCAGCAAGACTTACATCAGAACTATCTGCATATGCATCATTATCAACAAAGGGGATGCTGGGGTTTAACTGCAGCAAGCCAGCGTCGACTCGGTGGTGATAGAGGCGGGGGTGTCCCGATCTTTCGATGAGATGATAACTATCGATTTGGTGAAGATGACTTTGACGATCCGACTACAAACGTGCACGACGTTGCGCCTTAGCAATCGCTAAACCAATTCCGAGAGGTTATTGACCACGCCGGAGCACAATCAACCTGACCACGAAGGTCTATTCCTGCAAGCAATCGAAGAACAAGCAAGAATATGATAAAAGCAATCTGAATATTGCGAGTATATATGAAGTATTGATAAAGGTGGGGATCCGTAAGCGGTCTTGGTCTGGTCGTTGGACACAAACGAAGTACACGAAGTTGCAATGGCTAACTTTTAACTAAACAAATCCCAAGGAAAAGCTACTAGATGGATCTACTTATATAGGAGCAAGGGGTGGCGGCCAAGGAGGTGGGAGGACGTCCCAAGGCAGCCTAAAACTAAATCTAGGTCGTACAAGGCCAATGGGCCCAAGTGGAGGTGATGTAACACCTTTGGACTTGTAGTTTGACTCGGATTCTGCTGCAGCATCAGATTGTTTCGTCCACAACTCAACGCTCTGGACGAATTTGAAGGTGATTGCAATTGGGTTAGAAAGTGCATGAAATCTAGTTTCCAACAAAAAAAGAATCACCCAATTCAGAGTCCGTATGAAAAACTTGTGTGCGTTTTGAGTCAGGTATGTCTGTGCAGTCCGAATCTGAATCCAGAACGTGAGAGACTTGGACTCTATCTTCTCTTGGGCCAAAAGTGACGTGAGAGAACTTTTTGGACAGCAAATAAACATCTCTTTCTTCCTTATCTTCATATGTGGATTGTACAAATGTCTCATACACCTGCAATTAGACAAAACACAAAAGTGTGTGAAGTATTTTTGTTCTGGATAACATAAATAGATTATTGAATAGTTTGCACTAGAAATCACCTGACAAATATGCATATATGAAATATTTTTGGTCATATCCAAGGTAGTCATGTCCTCATCATCCTCCCCTTCTTGAAAATAAAGCCGTCCTCGACGTTGCTTAATCTGAAATGTGGCTAACGAAAGAGACAAGGTGTACATGTTGTATATGTATATGTCATCCATTTTTACTTCCCTTGATTTTTGCATATATGACACATGAATAGATGAGTAACTTGCATAGTTCATAAAATCTAAAGCCAAAAAATTAGCATAAGAAGTAGAAGGCATGAAAATATTGCAACTCAGTTTGCACATATAAGTGAAGCTCTTATTCATTTCAAAAGATTGACAATGTTCATCATTAAACCATCCCAACATTGGTGAATAAACATTACTTGCATCAAATTTACATGCTATAACATGCTTAAACAAGCAAATATGCAATAAGTCATTCAACACAGAATCATCACCAAGATTAGAGGTCATATCAAAATGATTAAACATTGGTTCTTTTGCATCAATAGTTAATTCAATGGGTGCACTCAAAATTGTTGGTATTTCAGTTGTTTGATCACATGGCAAAGTCAAATTATCAACGTAGTCCTCTAAAATAGGTGGTGTGATCAAAGTAGTGGGTAGCTCATCAGATGGTGCATTCAAATTGACAAGGCATTCATCATTCTCATGTAGAGATGGAAGATCAGTACCTTTGTCATTACCTCTTATGATCAACTCAGATGATGTAGCCACTCTCGGGGGTGATGTGTCACATGATGGAGGTGATGTAGTCCTGACAACAACGGATGTGGTTGTCATAGTATGCCTAGTAGTTGAAGGAACAATCATATCAACTCTTGGAATGTGCACCGTGCGCTTGTTCTCCTCATGGCCAACACGTCGTTTTATTTCCTGTTCAGCTTTGCAAGCAAGATGAAACAAATGGTCCATAGGATAACACTCTTCATGAATTAGTATCTCTTGAATATCACGGTTTAATCCTCCCCAAAATCTATCCATAAAATCATCTTCACTTTCTTCTAAAGAGGAATGCAACAAGGTAGTTTGTAAATCATCATAATATTTCGTTACGGTGTCACTACCTTGTTTCAAATGTTGCAACTTTTTAATCATGTCACGAGTATAATAAGCGGGAACGAATGTATGTCGCATGGCAAGTTTCAAATCATCCCAAGTAGTAGGTATATCATTAGGGTGTAGCCGACAATATTCAGTCCACCAAACTATAGCATAACCAGTGAAAGAACCAACCGCAACCTTAACGTTTTTACGTTCATCAAAATTATGGGAAGCAAATATATTATTTATGTCGAATTCCCATTCAATATATAAAGCAGGTCTAAAACGGCCATTAAAAGATGGTATAGGAACAGTAACCTGATCATGCGCATTTGGATGTTTATGCACCTCTCGTGATCGTTGTGGAATTTGCAAAGGTGGTGGCACGTCTCCCGCGATCGACAAAGCCCATGAATTGACCCTAGATCCTGTCATGATTAGTAGAAACAAGAAACAAAATCCAAAAATAATGTTCCTATAACTACTAGGATGTGGTGGTAAAACGCTCACAGTAAAGCAAATATCAATGTCTTACAAGTTCTTACCATGCAGCAGGCGGTGATCGGCAACCAGCGGTGTCAAGTAACTCCAAAAGTTGGGTAAAGCGATTGCCAGGGGAGCGTACGTATACACGGTGTAGAAATATGTGGAGCTGGGTTGGCTATATATGGTAGCAAAAGATTAGCAATGATCAATTCAAAGATGCAATGTTGAATAAACGCTCAACGACGGTACTGTGCTGGTCCTAGGCTAGACCGGACTAGAGACGCGAGCCTAGAACACTAATGAGGTCACGGCGTAGCACAACTAGCATCAATGAAGGATAGTAAGTAGCTCTTGACAGCAAGATATAAGTGAAGATCACAACGGCAGTGAAGATAATGATGAAAAACAACTGCCAAGCAGGATATACAACAACTTTGTCTCCAACTTTCCTCTGAAAAAGTTTGTGCCGATTTTTTTGATTTTTTTTCCTTTTTTTTCTCTGACTTTTTTTTCTCTCTTTTTTTCTCTCGTTTTTTTTTCTCTCGTTTTTTTTCTCTCTTTTTTTTCTCCCTCTTTCCAAAACAAACTAGAGAAGATGCAGATTGGATCAAGTGAAGATGTGAACGATCTCAACTATTATTATGACAATGAATGGTGGCTAGCACGTGGTGGAAATTGATGGATGGGTGGTGGACAGCGGTAGAGATAATGATGCAGCGGTGGCGTGACTAATGTGAACAGAACTCGAAACTCTAAACGAACTAGACACTAAGACCAGCAACTCGACACGACGATGCAACCGATAATTCAACCATGCAAGCAATGAAAAGAAAATTGCAAAGGCTCAGACTGGCTTGGACCAAGGATGAATAGATCTAACTCTTTTTTGTGGCTTTTTCTTGGACAATAGGTAAGAAAATAAATCTAATCTAGGAAAACTGGAAATTCTCACCGAGCAACCTAAAAACTGATACCACTTGATAGAGGCGGGGGTGTCCCGATCTTTCGATGAGATGATAACTATCGATTTGGTGAAGATGACTTTGACGATCCGACTACAAACGTGCACGACGTTGCGCCTTAGCAATCGCTAAACCAATTCCGAGAGGTTATTGACCACGCCGGAGCACAATCAACCTGACCACGAAGGTCTATTCCTGCAAGCAATCGAAGAACAAGCAAGAATATGATAAAAGCAATCTGAATATTGCGAGTATATATGAAGTATTGATAAAGGTGGGGATCCGTAAGCGGTCTTGGTCTGGTCGTTGGACACAAACGAAGTACGCGAAGTTGCAATGGCTAACTTTTAACTAAACAAATCCCAAGGAAAAGCTACTAGATGGATCTACTTATATAGAAGCAAGGCGTGGCGGCCAAGGAGGTGGGAGGACGTCCCAAGGCAGCCTAAAACTAAATCTAGGTCGTACAAGGCCAATGGGCCCAAGTGGAGGTGATGTAACACCTTTGGACTTGTAGTTTGACTCGGATTCTGCTGCAGCATCAGATTGTTTCGTCCACAACTCAACGCTCCGGACGAATTTGAAGGTGATTCCAATTGGGTTGGAAAGTGCATGAAATCTAGTTTCCAACAAAAAAAGAATCACCCAATTCGGAGTCCGTATGAAAAACTTGTGTGCGTTTTGAGTCAGGTATGTCTGTGCAGTCCGAATCTGAATCCAGAACGTGAGAGACTTGGACTCTATCTTCTCTTGGGCCAAAAGTGACGTGAGAGAACTTTTTGGACAGCAAATAAACATCTCTTTCTTCCTTATCTTCATATGTGGATTGTACAAATGTCCCATACACCTGCAATTAGACAAAACACAAAAGTGTGTGAAGTATTTTTGTTCTGGATAACATAAATAGATTATTGAATAGTTTGCACTAGAAATCACCTGACAAATATGCATATATGCAATATTTTTGGTCATATCCAAGGTAGTCATGTCCTCATCAGGTGGCTTTCCTGAACTACTACTGCAAGTAACTCTTTTGAGGTGGCGCACACGAGTCCACATATTTACCATATCAATACATCACTATGGATCCGCTCCCGTCTCCCTACGAGATCGCCATCCATAGCACTCACGCTTATCTTGCGTATTTTAGAGTACCACTTTCACTTGTCTATGAACTGTATAGGCAACCCAGAGGTCCTTTACCGCGGATGCGGCTATTCGAATAGATAATGTTACCCCTGTAGGGGTGTACTTCTTCACACACGCTCTCACCACTTACCGTCGTTTACACGACATGTACTCAGCAACCTTCAAGCGGAAGCCCAACGAGGGTGTCGGCCACGGCCTACCTAAACACTCAGGTCTCTAGTCCAGGTTTATTGCCTATTCAGGTTCCATCCGCAGGGAGTCCGGCCGAAGTTTCCACATACAGCCCCGAACCATGTGTGCAGGGTTCCCGAGACACCAAATGGGTGCCCGGTACACCGTGCCACGTGCCTATCGCATCACAGCCCACCCCTCGGGTCAGCGCTGCCCACGGCCTCCAGCATGCTACAAACACCAGAAACTACTTGCAACTCCTGGACAAAGGACAAGGGTGATTAAGAAGCCGAGAGGGTCCATTGGTTTCGGGCCCAATGTGTGGTAGTAACTGTTTCATGGATCACAAACACGGTTTCCTGAGGACGGCTTCAATGAGACAACCCACCATGTACTCCTACATGGCCTCTCACCGCTACCTTTACCAAATCGTGTTCACACACTTAGCTCACACACAGTAGGACATGTTCATCACTGTTCCAATTCATCCCCGATGAATCAGACCTGACACAACTCTAAGCATAGCAGGCATGACAAACAAGCATGAATGAGTAGGCACATCAGGGCTCAAACAACTCCTACTCATGCTAGTGGGTTTTATCTATTTACCGTGGCAATGACAGGTCATGCAAAGGAAAGGGGTTCAACTAGCGCAGCAAGTAACAGATGAATTGTTGTTGTCCTAATGAAGTAAAGAGAGCGGGAGCGAGAAAGTGGGATTATATCCGAATGAGCAAGGGGGTTTTGCTTGCCTGGCACTTCTGAAGATGATATAGCTCTTCATCGGTGTCATCGAACTCATCGTCGGAACACGTCTACTGAGAGGGGACAAATACCGGCAACACAGAAGGAAACACAATCAATGCAATGCACATGATGCAAGATCATGACATGGAAATATGAGTGTGTTGGCCTAATGCAACTACAACCAGATGGGTTTGAGTTATTTTGAACCCAAGGTTCAAGTTCAAACTCAAACTATGACTTTATGAAATGCATTATCATGTTTTGGTATATTCAACCGGTTTAAGTTGCTTTAACATGCATGAACCCAATGCATATGGATAGATTGGATTTTTCTAATCATTTTTCATATATAACTTATTTCATTTGGAGTTATGGTTGAATTTCTATGCATTTTGGAAGTTTTAGCTATTTTCTAGAATTTCCTGGATTATATTAAATCCAGAAAATGATTAACTGCGTCAGCCTAGCGTCATGCTGACCTCAGCAGGTCAACGGACCCGGTCCAAGTCAAACCTGACTAGTGGGGCCTACTGGTCAGTGACACGGTGTGAGCTATAGAGGCTGACATGTGGGACCCGGTCAAGACAGATGTGGCCAAGTCAAAGTTGACAGGCGGGGCCCACTGTGATTAGTGCAAATCTAATAGAGAAATTAAACTAATTAGTTTAGGCACTGGGGCCCACATGGCAGTGGCTCTAGGGGTGGTTAGCTGGGTAATTAGCGCTAACTAAACCGGCGCCACGTCAGCAGGTGATGCCGGCGACCATGGCTACGGCGGGACCTCGCCGGAGTTGCTCGGGGCGGCGCTACAGATGGTGGTTTGCAACAGGGTTTGGCTCTACGGGGAGCTGGAGGAGTGGCGAATCCACTGGTGGTAGCGAATGGAGCTGGGGTGGTCTGTAGCGGCGGTGATGGCGAGTTGGGCAGCGGCCGGAGCTCGGGTGCTCGCGGTTTTGGCGCTACGCCTGCGTTCGAGCAAGTAGTAGGCTGGTGAGGCAATACGCATCGCTGTGAGTGCAACTGGCACACGCACATGACCAAATGGTCACGGGAACGTGGCCGGCGACGAGCTCGTGCGGCGGCGCGGTTCGGTCTTCAAGGGGGCGAAGGCTATGGCGAGAAATCGAGGCGGGGAAGAGGGGGATTCGGTCCGTGAGCTCACTGCGGAGACGTTGGGATGGTCGGCGTGCTCGGAGGAGGCTTGGAGGCGACGGAACGGCGGTGATGATCTCGGCGGCTTGAGGAGGGGATGGAGCCAATGGTGGTGCTCCAGGGTGTCCGGCGCCATGTGGCTCGGCGTGGAGGGCGAGGATGTCGTGTTGGAGCTTGGGGAGGCGTCGGAGGGACTCGGGGGTGGCTGTGGCCGTGGTGGTAGTGGACGGCGGCGATGACGCTCGGGTGGCTGCGCGCAAGGGAGAGACAGCGGAGGGGAAAAAGCACGGGGGGAGAGGGGAGAGATGCAGGGGGTCGTGGCGTCGCCCATAAGATCGGGGAGGCCAGGCAAGCAGGGAGGAGCCGGCGCGGCTCGCCTGCGCGCCGGGCACGCAGCTGCTTCTCCTCCTGGCAAGAGGAAGAAGACAGTGCTGCCCCTGGTGGGCCGGGCTGGCTTTGCCCAGCTGGGCTGCTACAGTGCTCGGCTGGCTGGGCTGCCAGGTAAGTCCTTCTCTTTCTTTCTTTAATTCTATTATCTATTATTCTGTAGTATTTAGGGCTTTATTAAAAATACTTAAACAGGTTCAAAAATCATGAAACTGCTCAATGCCACTGTTTGGAGTATAACCAATAGCAAACATTTTAGTTTATGATTATTTGAGCATTTGAAATATTCATTAGCATTTAAATGCCCAAATGCAAATACTATATGATTTAATTCAGAGCCCAAATATGTCATGGAAAAATATGAAACACCTCTGGTTATTGTTTCTAGCATTTTCCAGAAATGATGAACATTTTTGAAAGCCATTTGGATTCACTGAGAATATTTTATTTGAACCTAGTGAATTCCTTTGATGCTAGGGTTTAGGCAACCCCCATTTCAAGTTTCTTTCAAGATTAAACATGATGCACACATGAAGCTAGCCTAATGCATTGCCAGAAGCTAGGGATTTGACAGCCTCCTCCTGTCTGCGCCCGAAGAACACCTCCCATGCGCCGCTCGGTAGCAGGTTGGAGCTCCGCTTTAAGTCCCCATCGTTCTTCCTCCACGCCACCGGAGCCCACCAGGTCGTCGTCCCCTCCTTCCTGCCTCCACTTCTTCTCTCTCGCTCCCCCTGATGGTGTCGCGACGCCACCATTTCGCATGAGCCTGCCGCCCATGGAGCTCCTAGAGGTTCCCTTCTCCACCTCTGCTCAAACCCGACGCCTCCCTCTGCTCTATCGCGCAGGAGCCCGCGCCCACCTTCGCTCGTCTCCGCGGCTCCCTGCTGCGTCCGCCTCGCCGGAGGAGCCGGCCTCATCCCCGTTGTCCACGACTCCTGCTTCCGCGCGTCCCTGCTCCTGTGCACGAGGACCAGCGCCTCGTCCCGCTACTCGCGTTGACCGCGCCTCCAGCGCCTGGGCCAGCAGCCTCAAAGCCCAGCCGCTGCCTCTGTCACCTCCACTGACGGGCCGAAGCCCATGCTTGAGGCCAAGCCCAGTGCCCCCCTTTTCCCCCTCATGTTGGGCATGCCTGTCAGATTCGGCCTGTTGCATTTTTCCTTCTCTGCGAATTTGTCTATTTATCCAGAAAACAACATATTTACATATTGCGCCCTATGGATCATGCATATCATATCTCACAAACGGTGCATCAGACTAAAACAAACTATATGTGTAAGATGCTTAGTTTTTCATATACTTACATAATATGTTGCTTTCATCCATGTTTGAATTGTTTAATTTTATATTTGCATTAGTTTGCATGAATAACATGTTAAAATGGTTTATTTCATAACTAAATAACCATAGCTCCGAATTAAATAAACTTTATATGTAAATGGGGTAGAAAATGCATCGATTAACATGGTGCACTTTATTTGCATGTTTAACCACACTAAAATATGGTTTAGGGCAGAACAGTACCAAATTCTAAATATGCACATGGGGATTTTCCGGAATTGTTGTTTGTTGTTTTCGGCCTCATTTAAACTTGCCTAAGTAGGTTGTTTAATTATGCTTCACCTCTTGCCATGCTTAACAACATTTAATATTGTTGGGTACGTAAACAAGAGTGAACTAAATATTTGAATCTGGTGATTCATCAATATGCAACTCGTTGCATATTGAGCTTCACTTAATTTGTAGTATTGTTTGTTGCACTTTGCCATGCCATGCATATTTAAACCGACATGCATCATACTTGATTGTGCATCATGCCATATGTATACTTGTGTGTTTACCGTGTTGTTTGCTCCTTTCTGGTTGTGCTTCTTCTTGATAGTTCATGTTTCGTTGCGGTCGTGAGGATTCATTCGACTACGCTTGGTTCGTCTACGCCCGATCATCTTCTTAATGGACTCGGTCTTCTTCCTAGCGGGATTTCAGGCAAGATTACCATCACCTTGGATTTCACTACTATCTTTGCTATGCTAGATCTCGATGCCATCGCTATGTCGCGCTTCCTACCACTTGTCTATCAAGCCTCCCAATATGCCATGAAATAGCCTCTAACCTTTTCCATTGTCCCAGCAAACCATTGTTTGGCTATGTTATAGCTTTGCTCAGCCCCTCTTATAGTGTTGCTAGTTGCAGGTTTTTCCATGTTGGGACATAGATATCGTGGGATATCACAATATCTCTTATTTAATTAATGCACATATATAGTTGGTAAAGGGTGGAAGACTCGACCTTTTGCCTGGTGTTTTGTTCCACTCTTGCCGCCCTAGTTTCCGTCATACCGGTGTTATGTTCCTTGATTTTGCACCCTAACATGGTGAGGGTTTATGGGCCCCCCCTTGACAGTTTGCTTTGAATAAAACTCTTCCAGCAAGTCCCAACATTGGCTTTACCATTTGCCTAATAATAACTAAAACTTTCATAAGGACTTTCCGGACACCGAGGACTTAATTAACAACCCTGGGCTAGTGCTCCTCATGACTGTTGGTCCAAAACAGAGCCACTTGCAATGCCACGCCTTTACCCGGGGTTTTCAGTTGCCATACGTACTGCTCATTCGATCGTGGTCTGAGACAAGATACGCGCAGCTACTATCAGGGTGTCAGAACACCGGGAGTCTTGCTGGAATTGTTTTACCACTGTCGAAATATCTTGTGCACCGAGATTCCGAGTTTGATCGGGTTGTCCCGCGATGGAGGATTGTCTCTGCGGATCGTGAGCTTGTCATCGGCTAAGTTGGGACACCCCTCCCGGATATAACTTTCGAGAGCCGTGCCTGCGGTTATGTGGCAGATAGGAATTTTTAATATCCGGTTGTAGAGAACTTGACACCAGATCTGAATTAAAATACACCAACCGCGTGTGTAACCGTGACTGTTATGTTTGAACGTAAGTATTTCAGGATCACTTATTGATCATTGCTAGTTTGCGACCGTTTGCGTAGCTTCTCATCTGTTTCTTGTACTCGTAAGTTAGCCACCATACAAATGCTTAGCCGCTTGCTGCAACCTCACCACTTATCCATTCCATACCCATTAAGCTTTGCTAGTCTTGATACCCATGGTAATGGGTTTGCTGAGTCCTCGTGGCTCACATATTACTACAACAACAATTGCAGGTATAGGTAATGCGATGATCTAAAGTGAGAGTGATGCTTGATTGCTTTTGAGTTCTTCTTCTTTGATCAAGGGATAGGTTCCAGGTCGGGAACCTGGGCATTAGCTGGGTGGATGTCGTTCTTATTTTTCGTTTGATTTCATCCGTAGTCGGATCCTGCTCTTCTGTATGATGATTGCTAAGTATTGATGTATTGCTGTATGAATGTTGTGACCTGTGGCGAGTGTAAGCCTTTATCTCGTACTCCCATCTATTCGGTACATGGTATGCTGTAATGATATCCACCTTGCTATGCGCTCGAAATACAGTTGTTCCCCGATCATGAATTCATCACGTGATTGGGATAGAATCGTGATATGTCTCCAACGTATCTATAATTTTTGATGTATTCATGCCATGTTTACAATATTTTTACATTATTTTGGTATGATTTGATTAGAACTAACCTGGACTGACGTTGTTTTCAGCAGAACTACCATGGTGTTGTTTGCAGAAATTAAAGTTCCCGAAATGCGCTGAAAATTAATGGAGATTTTTTCTTGAAAATATAAAAAATACTGGAACAAAAAGTTATTGGAGTGGAGTCCCGTGGGTCCCACGAGGGTGGTGGGCGCCCCCACCCCCTGGGGAGCACCCCTATGCCTCGTGGACTCTCCGTGGGTCCCCCTTACTTGTTCTCGACGCCGACCTCTCCTATAAATCCCCAAACCTCCAGAAAATAACCTAGATCGGGAGTTCCGCCACCACAAGCCTCTGTAGCCACCAAAAACCTCTCGGGAGCCTGTTTTGGCACCCTGTCGGGGGGGGGGGGGGAATCTGTCACTGGTGGCCATTTTCATCATCCCGGCGCTCTCCATGACTAGGAGGGAGTAGTTCACCCTCAGGGCTGAGGGTATGTACCAGTAGCTATGTGTTTGATCTCTCTGTCTCTCCTGTTCTTGATTTGGCACGATCTTGATGTACCGCGAGCTTTGCTACTAGTGTTGGATCTTATGATGTTTCTCCCCCCTCTACTTCTTGTAATGAATTGAGTTTTCCCTTTGAAGTTATCTTATCGTATTGAGTCTTTAAGGATTTGAGAACACTTGATGTATGTCTTGCATGTGCTTATCTATGGTGGCAATGGGATATCACCTGGTCTACTTGATGTATGTTTTGGTGATCAACTTGCGGGTTCAGTGACCTTGTGAACTTATGCATAGGGGTTGGCACATGTTTTCGTCTTGACTCTCTGGTAGAAACTTTGGGGCACTCTTTGAAGTTCTTTGTGTTGGTTGAATAGATGAATCTGAGATTGTGTGATGCATATCGTATAATCATAGCCACGGATACTTGAGGTGACATTGGAGTATCTAGGTGACATTAGGGTTTTGGTTGATGTGTGTCTTAAGGTGTTATTTTACTACGAACTCTAGGTATGTTTGTGACACTTATAGGAATAGCCCAATGGATTGATCAGAAAGAATAACTTTGAGGTGGTTTCGTACCCTACAATAATCTATTCGTTTGTTCTCCGCTATTAGTGACTTTGGAGTGACTCTTTGTTGCATGTTGAGGGATAGTTATATGATCGAACTATGGTATTATTGTTGAGAGAACTTGCACTAGTGAAAGTATGAACCCTAGGCCTTGTTTCCTACCATTGCAATACCGTTTACGCTCACTTTTACCACTTGTTACCTTGCTGTTTTTATATTTTCAGATTACCAAAACCTATATCTACCATCCATATTGCACTCATATCACCATCTCTTCGCCGAACTAGTGCACCTATACAATTTACCATTGTATTGGTTGCATTGGGGACACAAGAGACTCTTTGTTATTTGGTTGCAGGGTTGCTTGAGAGAGACCATCTTCATCCTACGCCTCCCATGGATTGATAAACCTTAGGTTATCCACTTGAGGGAAATTTGCTACTGTCCTACAAACCTCTGCACTTGGAGGCCCAACAACGTCTACAAGAAGAAGGTTGCTAGTAGACATCAAATCGCAACTTGGGCGCTACAGCTGAGAATCCAGTCGAGACAAAGCATCAGCCGCCTCATTATGCTGCCGGTCTATGTGATCCACTTGATAGCCTTTGAAGTGACCTGCAATATTAGTCACTGCTTGACGATAGGCCGCCATAAGCGGGTCCTTAGAATCCCATGTCCCTGAAACTTGCTGTGCAACAAGATCTGAGCCGCCAAGGCATCTAACCCGTCTAAAGTTCATCTCCTTGGCCATGCGGAGCCCATGTAACAAAGCTTCATGCTCGGCTGCATTGTTAGTACAGGGAAACATAAGGCTCAACACATAACAAAATTGGTCACCTCGTTGGGAAGATAAAATAACTCCAGCCCCCGAGCCTTACAATTTCTTGGATCCATGAAATTGTATCATCCAATATGTTTTATTCGGCCTTTCCTCAGGTGTTTGTATCTATGTCCAGTCATTGATAAAATCCGTCAAAGTTTGAGACTTCATGGCGGTCCTAGGCACATATTTCAAATGATGTGGCCCAAGCTTAATTCCCCACTTAGCAACCTGACCAGTGGCTTCTCTGTTTTGGATAATGTCCCCCAGAGGAGTTGAACTAACCACAGTGATTGGATGCTCGAGGAAATAATGCTTGAACTTACGGCTAGCCATGAACACCCCGAACACCAATTTCTGCCAATGTGGGTACCTCTGCTTGGACTCTATTAAGACTTCACTAACATAATAAACCGCCTCTAGACGGGATACTCTTTGCCTGCCACCTTGCACTCCACGACAACTGCAACACTTACGGCTTTATTATTAGCCGCCACGTACAGGAGCATAGGCTTATTGTCTATCAGAGCATCCAAGATGGGCGGCTCGACTGCTTATTAAGTGCCTCGAAACCTTAATTAGCCGCATCACTCTAGACGAAATTATCAGTCTTTTCCATCGTCTGGTATAGGGGAATCGCCTTCTCACCCAGACGGCTTATGAACCGGCTCAAAGCTGCAATATGACCCGCCAAGCGCTGAGCGTCATTGATACAGGTCGGCTTAGACAGGGAGGTGAGATCTTCGATCTTCTTCGGGTTAGCTTAGATGCCCCTCTCCGAAACCAGAAAACTTAGCAATTTTCCTACAGGTACACCAAAAACGCACTTGGTCGGGTTAAGCATCATCTTGTACACCTAGAGATTATCAAAGGTTTCCTTTAAATCAGCAAGCAAAGTTTCTTTCTTCCTGGACTTAACCACAATGTCGTCAACATAAGCATGAACATTCCATCGAATCTTCCCATGGAAGCAATTCTGAACACAGCACTGGTAAGTCGCCTAAGCACTCTTGAGTCCAAAAGGGATAGAGACATAACAAAAAGCTCTAAAGGGTGTGATGAAGGTTGTTTTCTCCTGATCTTCAACTGCCATCTTGATATGATGATAACCAGAATAAGCATCCAGGAAACATAAGCTCTTGCAGCCCACCGTGGTGTCAATGATCTGGTCAATACGGAGGAGAGCAAACGGATCAGCTGGACAAGCCTTGTTTAGATCTATGTAATCAACACACATACGCCAAGTGCCATTCTTTTTTAGCGCAGTATAGGATTAGCCAACCAGTGAGGGTGATAAACTTCAACTAGGAATCCGGCATCCAAAAGCCGAGCCACTTCTTCTCCAATGGCCATACGCCTCTCATTGTTAAAACGATGGAGGAACTGTCGGATAGGTTTCATCTTAGGTTCCATATTTGGGGTGGTGCTCAGCGAATTCTCTCGGTACACCAGGCATGTCACGAGGTTTCCATGCAAAGCTGTACCAATTCTCAAGGATGAACTTCAATGAGCATGCTTTCCTATTTGGGATCCATCCCACTCCCAATGGTGAACTGATGAGAAGAATCACCAGGGACAAAATCAACTTGTTGTGTGTCTTTCTCTGCCTGAAATTTGAGAAGAGGGTCCTTCTCAGTGGTGGGTTTTTTCAGAGGGGTCATGTCGGCTGGGTCAACATTATCTTTGTAAACTTAAGCTCCTCAGCAGCGCAAGCCGTCTCTGCATAAGCAGCTTCTCCTTCTTCACATTCCAGGGCTATCTTACGATCCCCATGAACCGTGATTGTCCCACATGGCCCTGGCATCTTAAGTTGCAAATATATGTAACAAGGGCGAGCCATGAATTTAGCATAAGCTTGCCGTCCAAACAACGCATGATATGGACTCTTAATCTTGACCACCTCGAACCACATTGTCTCTGCCCAGTAATTATACTCACCACCAAAAGCCACCTCCAGAGCAATCTTCCCTACAGGTTAAGCCGATTTGCCAGGAACAACTCCGTGAAATACTGTAGAGGACGGCTTAAGATCCTTCTTTGTTAGATTCATTCGTCGAAAAGTATCATAGTACAATATGTTGATGCTGCTTCCACCATCCATCAGCACCTTAGTGAATTTGTAACCGCCCACTTGAGGGGCCACTACCAGGGCCATATGACCTGGATCATCAACACGGGGCGGGTGATCCGCTCGGCTCTAAGTTATTGTGTGCTCAGACCACCTCAAATAATGTGGCACTGCCGGCTCAACCGCATGGACCCCCCGCTTATGGACCTTCCAGTCATGCTTGCAAGTATTTGTAGTAAAAACATGGTACTGTCCACTGTTAAGCTGCTTAGGATTACTCTGGTATCCTGACTGGTTATTCTGCTGCTGATTACCTTGACTAGACTGCTGATTATGACCACCATGGTTCCCTTGGCTTTGATAAACAAAATTTGAGCCGCCACCACCAAAGCCGGCTCCCTGGAAGCCTCCTGAGGCTGACCTACCTAGCGGCCCATTACCATTGCCATGATGCTACTGAAACAACTGATTCCTATAGTCGTGCATAATATAACAATCCTTCCAAGCATGAGAAGAAGGCTTGTTAGGATAACTATGCTTAGGTCATAGTGCATCTAGGGCTTCCTCATAATTCTTTGGTTTTCCCCCATTATAAGGTTGCTTGCCATTGCGACGCTGATTTTTGAACCATGTGTTGGTGTTAGCCACCTGTGTTGGTGTTAGCCACAAAATCTGACCCGCCATCGGAGTGCTTACGTTTTCCACCATTACCATGGTTATTGGTATTACCATTCTACACCGAGGCATTCTATTCCTGGCCCTTACCGCCACCGTTTTCTTTGCCCTTATTGAACTTATCATCATCAGAGTTAGGATCCTTCGTATCGTCAGAGTCAGCGTATCTGGTAAGCACATCCATGAGATTACCCATATCCATACACTTGCGCTTAAGCTACCCTAGCTTCTGCGCAAGAGGCTGAAAGTGTCAGTTCTACTCCAAGATCAACATAGCTTGAGCTGCCCCGATGCTATCTGAAGAGTGGATGATGCTCGCAACCCGGCGAGCCCAATGATGGGTCGACTCATCTTCACGCTGCACACAATGTTGCAAATCAACAATTGTCATTGGTTGTTTGCAAGTTCCTTGAAAATTCTTGATGAAGCGCCCCTTCAAATCCACCCAAGTATTCATAGAATTGGGGGGCAAGTTCTTCAGCCATGTACGAGTCGGTCCTTCCAACATCATAGTGAAATACTTGGCACTTACCGCATCACCGACATCCAACATGTCCATGGCCAGCTCATAGCTCTCGATCCAAGTCGTAGGCTCAAGATCGTCGTGTAGTTGGGTACTTTGCGAGGACCCTTAAAGTCTTTAGGCATGCGCTCATTACGTAAAGCCAGCACTAGGCATGGCAATCCGATAGTTCTGGTGTTCGACCCAGCTCCTACTAAAGTTGAAGGGATTACCGGGGCGGCAGATAAGCCCCCTGGTTTATTGCCTCTGCTTCGCGACGGGCCCTTGCACCATCCACAATTGCTTGTGCATCAGTACACAGATTACAGGGCGGGTTACAGCATCGTTCGCTGCTGGAAACTGCCGGCGACTCAGCATGCCGGCTGTAGCTGCAGCTAAGCAGCGGGGTTGAGTGCACATAATGCCGACTATAAGAGTAATTAGCCTACTGAGGAATCGCCATTTGTAAAAGTCCAATGGAGTTCCGGTCTTCAACTACGATCGTGACTCGCTCATGATAGGAAGTGTGGTAAGCCGGGTTGCTGCTACCACCATGTTATTGTAGCGACCCGACCTCAGACGGTCAAGTCTCTATGCTTAAGTGTCATCCCTATATCGGTATGCTGACACACACAGTACTCGAGGATTTATAACAGAGGTAAATCACATGTATAAAGTAACGTAAATAATATTATCTCAATCCATAAAGTGGAAGAAACAACAAGGTTGTGGATTCCCATCAACACCAACGGCAAATTTGAGTATAGAAATTGTAACCCTAATGTATCACTTACTCGTCGTAAGAAATCCTACAACATGAGACGTTGCAGCCATGTAGGTCAGTACATTGAATGTACTGGAAAATTCACACCATAGAGAAATGATGAATAAAGGCTATCAGTACATGCATATTTGGCTGGTGGAGGCTCTATGGTTATGATGTTTTGAAAAAAGCCAATTTTTCCCTACTACAAAGGAATGTACTTTATTTAACTACAAAGTTAGTTGAAAACATTGAGAAGGTTCCTCCAACTCAATCCCAAGTTAATAATCATCAACCCAACAAATTATTTAAGTAACATGATGAGATTAACATGATAATCCAAAAACCATATACTCAAGATGTCCATAACCGGGGACACGGCTAACCATGATTAGTTTATACACTCTGCAGAGGTTTGCGCACTTTTCCCCACAGGACTCGATCGCCTCCGTTGGATTTCTCGCACTACAAGGTGTTTGAGAAAGGGATGACCGAGACACAGTCTTTCAGAAGCATTAACTCTTTACTTTGGGTAGACAGTACCAACCTACATCCCCTACATCTGCTAGCCTACCACAGAAAGAGGTCACGCAACATACTCAACTATGCTAGAGCCCATAATAGCCTGCGGCTGCACACGGAAGTTTCTAGCATGAATAATCTTATGATCCCTTTGAGCCTGGGTGGAATTCCATAGGTAATCACACGGGTCCTCCGGGATTCCCTTGGGCAAGCACTCGGTTCTCCAAGTGCCCGGGCAAACCACTGGGTACTCCAGGGTGCCCCTACCATTCCACCCAGATGTGTATTAAAGTAGCCACCTTAAGTTAACCATTAATAATAACTCTCACATCTGTCATGAATCACTCAAACCAAACCACGTCTACGAGCATAGCATAGCAGTATAAGCATAATGTAGAAGTAACTCCCAAGGTTTGAATGCAAGACAATAGGTTCCTACCTCATCAACTACTTCCCAATACCCACATGTTATCAAATCCTAACCATGCAATGTTTGAGGGTGAAACTAATGCATAAAAACCGGGTATGAAATGGATATGATCAAAGTGTGAACTTGCCTGTACTGTTGATGAAGAACCTTTGCTCTCAACTCCTGATGGTTCTATTCGTCACACTCCATTCAATCTATCGTAAGCAAGCAATAGTAACCTGATGAGGACATCAATACCATTGTTACACCCACAGCCCCTACTGCTACATATACTGGACCAATTACTAGAGCTCGCACACGCCAATTAAATTATCAGGTACTTTCGTTTCTTGGTAATGATTCTAATGTTCATGAGAATATGATGCTGCCTAAATTGGATACATTTGTTTTACTTACAAATGAAGGGCCTAGCTTGGAGAAGGATGGACATTGGAGCAAGAGCAAGCATGGAGATGATGCCATGCGCAAGGGGAACCAGAACGGAGTTACAAGTGATGATTTCAGGACTTTGAAGCCACCATAAGAGTGCATGAAGCCTTGGACGAAATATACAAGATGCCACTTCATAAATTTCGTCCAGAGGCTATTATAGGTGCTGCGTCACCTTTTTATTGGGCCAGGCCCATGTAATTTCGAAATACATAAGTATAGGCTATTTTTAGAGTCCGTATGTGTGGGGAAACAAGAGATAGGGTTGATTTCGGACCCCTCCACCAAGGGCCACGAAATTCCCCCTCTCTTCCTCCATATATACAGCCCTTAGGGCACCGTTTAGACTTTGAGTTTTGTTTAGATTAAAAGTTCGCCATAGCTGCAACTTCGCGTACTTCGTTTGTGTTCAACGACCAGACAAAGGCGTCACAGAACCCCACCTTGATCAATAAAGCTTTCATCTTATATTCGCAATATCCAGATTGCAATCTTAGTTTCTTGCTTGTTCTTCGTTTGCTCGCAGGAAACAGGCCCTCGTGGTCAGGTTGATCGTGCTCCGGCGTGGTCAATAACCTCTCGGAGTTGGTTTAGCGATTGCTAAGGCGCGACGTCCTCGCACGTTCGTAGTCGGATCGTCAAAGTCGACTTCCACCAAAGCGATTTCCATCACCTCATCGAAAGACGGGACACCTTTGCCTCTATCAAGTGGTATCAGATTTCCAGGTTGCTCGGTGAGATTTTCCAGTTTTTCGTAGTTTAGATCGAGTCTGTTCTTCATACCTATAGTCCACGAAAAAGCCACAAAAAAATTTAGGGTTAGTTCCTCATATCCGAACCAATCTGAGCCTTTGCATAATCTTTTTAGGGTTTTGCTTTGTTGAATTTGCGGTTGCATCGTCGGTCTAGTTGCTGGTCTTAGAGTCTAGTCTTTTAGAGTTTCGAGTTCTGGTCATAAGTTGTCACGCCGCCGCTGCACCATCATCATCGCCCCTGCCATCTACCACCACCACTCCGAATCCGTATCCATATACCACCACCAATCCGTGTCCATATACCACCACCGATCCATATCCATATACTACCACCGCTACCACCACCGCTGCCATATACCACCACCATATATCCACCACCAATCCGAGTTCCTTGTTTATTAGGTTTGTTTTCGGGATCCATCTAGTTTCCGATTCGTGTTTCCTTGCCGGAGTAGGTTTCGGAAAAAAAAAAAAAAAAAAAGAGTCTGGAAACCACGCTCCGTTTAGGCCCAAAATTTTTCGAAAACGCATTTTTCGAAAAATTTTCTGGCTATCCTATTTTTAGGTGTTTCTGAGTGTTTTGAGACAGGTGCCATTATAGGAAGTTTTTTTTGACCCGTTTCCAGTTTTTGGGTCCGGGCAGTCGAAAAAAAAAAAAAAATTGGTCGAAAAGATTTCGTGCCCATCCTGTCAGTTTGACCTAGGAAGAGTTTTGAGACACTCGCCATTATAGTGATTTTTTCGCAAAAAAAAAAAAAAAAAAAGAGCAGCGCAAAAAAAAAAGAGCGCAAAAAAAAAAAAAGAGCGAAAAAAAAATCCAGAGTGTGCTTTTCCCTTGTTTCCGTGCAGCGCCGTGATTTTGTTAGTGTTCTAGGCTCGCGTCTCTAGCACGGTCTAGCCTAGGACCAGCACAGTACCGTCGTTGAGCGTTTATTCAACTTTGCATCTCTGAATTGATTATTGCTGATCCTTTTTGCTACCATATTATAAGCCTTCCCAGCTCCACATACATCTACGTCGTGCGTTTGACTCTCCCTGGTACTCGCTCTATCCAAGCTTTGAGAGTTTTTGACTACAACGGTTGCCGATCACCGCCTGCTGCTGGGTAAGAACTGGTAAGAATTTGAGTTTTGCTTGACGGATTTGTGACACCCACCACCACCACTTGTTCGTAGTCTGTAGGATCATATTCTTGTGTGTTTCTATTGCTGCTAACCATGCCAGGATCACAAGCCGACGTGACTGACTGGGAGAATTTATCGAACAAGGAGCTTCATGATAAGTTTCAGCAAATGATGAGTGGACAGGTGCAAGATGTGCTAAACAGATTTGAAGAGGCCATGGAGAAGATAGATGGCATGGAGAAGACGTTCGAAACAAAGCTCGATAACAAATTTAATGAATTGCTCGCGCGTCTTCCACCACCACCACCCGCTGCACCTAACGCACCTCTCCAACAACAACAACAACAACAACAACAACAACAACGCATCCTTTCGAATCAGTATGGACGAGCGAGGCGTGTTCCTATTGAGGATGGCCAAACTTCTGGTGCTGCTGTTCATGTTGTTGATGCTTCTTTCGCCCCTGCTACTGCTGCTGGTGGTACCCAGGAGGATGTTGAGTATGCGGGCGATTATGAGGATGAGGTTGATCAAAATCAGCACTACGTGCAGCCACCAGCACCACCACCACCAGGTCGACCTCAGGTATATATTCGTAATGGTAGGCCTGCACCACCACCTCAGGTACGAGATGATGTCCATATTCCTAAACTGAAATTGAATATTCCACCATTTGAGGGTAGATATGTTCCTGATATATATCTTACTTGGGAGTTGGAAACTGAACAACGTTTTACATGTTTACAATATCCCGAGGAGAGACGGGTTGCTGCTGCTGTTTGTGCTTTCACTAGTTTTGCATGTGTATGGTGGTCTGAACATTGTAGATTATATCCTATTCCCGCTACTTGGGCTGCTTTGAAAACTGCTATGCGTACTCGTTGGGTTCCACCATATTATCAACGTGAATTGCTTCAAAAATTACAGCGCTTAAGACAAGGAAAAAATTCTGTAGAAGAATATTATCAGGAATTACAAACTGGCATGATTAGATGTGGTATTGTTGAGGAGAATGAAGCTATGCTTGCACGTTTTCTAGGTGGTTTAAATAGAGAGATTCAGACCATTCTAGATTATAAGGAGTATACTAATATCACTCGTTTATTCCATCTTGCTTGTAAAGCTGAACGTGAAGTGCAGGATCGACAGGCATTGGCGCGGACTAACTTTTCTGCAGGTCGACCTTCATCATGGACACCACGTGCATCATCTACTTCCACACGTTCTGCTACACCGGCGCCTCCGTCGGCTGCCATCTCCAACCGTGATACAATAAAGCAGGCACAATCACCACTATCTGCCAAGAGCACATCTTCTGGGCCTGCAAAGAGCTCTTCTTCATCCATGGCATCAACAGGGCAAACACATGATATTATTTGTCGACGTTGCAAGGGTGGAGGTCATTATGCGAGAGAATGCCCCTCTAAGCGTGTGATGATTGTTACTGAGGATGGTGGATATGAGTCCGCTAGTGACTATGATGAGGAGACTTTGGCTCTTATTACACGTGACGAACACGGTGGAGAAGATTCTGATCATGAGACGCAATACATGGCTCCTGAAGATGCTGACAGGTATGAATGTTTAGTTGCTCAACGTGTTTTGAGTGTGCAGGTTACACAAGCTGAGCAAAATCAGAGGCATAATTTGTTCCATACAAAGGGAGTTGTGAAGGAACGTTCTGTTCGCGTAATCATAGATGGAGGGAGTTGCAACAACTTGGCTAGCATGGAGATGGTGGAGAAGCTATCTCTCACCACAAGACCACATCCACATCCTTACTACATCCAATGGTTCAACAACAGCGGCAAGGTTAAGGTAACACGTACTGTTCGTGTGCATTTTAGTATCTCTACATATGCTGATTATGTTGATTGTGATGTGGTACCTATGCAAGCATGTTCCTTATTACTTGGTAGACCATGGCAATTTGATAAAAATTCTATTCACCATGGTAGAAACAATCAGTATACTCTTGTTCATAAGGATAAAAATATTACTTTGCTTCCTATGACTCCTGATTCCATTTTGAAAGATGATCTTAATAGAGCTAATAAAGCAAAACAGGAGAAAACTAAGAGTGAAAATCAGATTGTGGCAAAAGAATTTGAGCAACAAATGCAGCCTAATAATAATAAACAATCTAGTGTTGCTTCTGAAATTAAATTGAAAAGTGCATGTTTACTTGCCACCAAATCTGATATTGATGATCTAGATTTTAGCAAATCTGTTTGCTATGCTTTTGTGTGCAAAGAGGCATTATTTTCATTCGAGGACGTGCCTTCCTCTTTGCCTCCTGCTGTCACTAACATTTTGCAGGAGTTCGCTGACGTCTTTCCACAAGACGTGCCACCGGGATTACCACCTATTCGCGGGATTGAGCATCAAATTGACTTAATTCCCGGTGCATCATTACCCAACCGTGCACCATACCGTACCAATCCAGAGGAGACGAAGGAGATTATGCGTCAAGTACAAGAACTGCTCGACAAAGGTTATATACGTGAATCCCTTAGTCCTTGTGCTGTTCCTATCATTTTAGTGCCGAAAAAGGATGGTACGTCGCGTATGTGCGTTGATTGTAGAGGCATTAATAATATTACAATTCGTTATCGTCATCCTATTCCTAGGCTAGATGATATGCTTGATGAATTGAGTGGCTCTACAATATTCTCCAAAGTTGATTTGCGTAGTGGATACCATCAAATTCGTATGAAATTGGGAGATGAATGGAAAACAGCATTTAAAACTAAGTTTGGATTATATGAGTGGTTAGTCATGCCTTTTGGGTTAACTAATGCACCTAGTACTTTCATGAGGTTAATGAACGAAGTTTTACGTGTTTTCATTGGACGATTTGTGGTAGTTTACTTTGATGACATATTGATTTATAGCAAATCTTTGGAGGAACATTTGGAACATTTACGTGCTGTTTTTATTGCTCTACGTGATGCACGTTTGTTTGGTAACCTTGGAAAGTGCACCTTTTGCACCGACCGAGTATCTTTTCTTGGCTATGTTGTTACTCCACAGGGAATTGAAGTTGATAAAGCCAAAATTGAAGCTATTGAGAGTTGGCCACAGCCCAAAACGGTCACACAAGTGAGGAGTTTCCTTGGCCTCGCTGGATTCTATAGGCGTTTTGTGAGAGATTTCAGTACCATTGCTGCACCTCTCAATGAGCTTACAAAGAAAGATGTGCCTTTTCTGTGGGGTACCGCACAGGAAGAAGCCTTCTCGGTATTGAAAGATAAGTTGACACATGCTCCTTTACTCCAACTTCCTGATTTTAATAAGACTTTTGAGCTTGAATGTGATGCTAGTGGAATTGGATTAGGAGGTGTGTTATTACAAGATGGCAAACCTGTTGCATACTTTTCTGAAAAATTGAGTGGGCCTAGTCTGAATTATTCTACTTATGATAAAGAATTATATGCTCTTGTTCGGACTTTAGAAACATGGCAACATTATTTATGGCCCAAAGAATTTGTTATACATTCTGATCATGAATCTTTGAAACATATTAAAAGTCAAGCTAAACTGAATCGTAGACATGCTAAATGGGTTGAATTCATTGAGACTTTCCCTTATGTCATTAAACACAAAAAGGGAAAAGAAAATGTTATTGCTGATGCATTGTCTCGTCGCTATACTATGCTTTCACAACTTGACTTCAAAATATTTGGTTTGGAGACCATCAAAGATCAATATGTGCATGATGCTGATTTTAAAGATGTAATGCAGAATTGTAAAGAAGGAAGAATGTGGAACAAGTTTGTCGTTAACGATGGATTTGTGTTTCGTGCTAACAAGCTATGCATTCCAGCTAGCTCCGTTCGTCTTTTGCTGTTGCAGGAGGCGCATGGGGGAGGATTAATGGGACACTTTGGCGTGAAGAAGACGGAGGACGTACTTGCTACACATTTCTTTTGGCCAAAGATGAGACGGGATGTTGAGCGTTTGGTTGCTCGCTGCACTACATGTCAAAAAGCTAAGTCACGACTCAATCCTCATGGTTTATATATGCCTTTGCCTGTACCTAGTGTTCCTTGGGAGGATATATCTATGGACTTTGTTTTAGGTTTACCTCGAACAAAGAAGGGGAGGGATAGCATATTTGTTGTCGTGGATAGATTCTCGAAAATGGCACACTTTATACCATGTCATAAAAGCGATGATGCTGTTAATGTTGCTGATTTGTTCTTTCGTGAAATTATTCGCTTGCATGGTGTGCCAAATACTATTGTTTCAGATCGTGATACTAAATTTCTTAGCCACTTTTGGAGATGTTTATGGGCTAAGTTGGGGACTAAACTGCTATTTAGTACTACTTGTCACCCCCAAACTGATGGACAAACTGAAGTAGTCAATAGAACATTGTCTACTATGCTTAGGGCTGTTCTGAAGAATAATAAGAAAATGTGGGAAGAATGCTTGCCTCATATTGAATTTGCTTATAATCGTTCATTGCATTCTACTACTAAGATGTGCCCTTTTGAAATTGTGTATGGTTTCCTACCTCGTGCACCTATTGATTTGTTGCCTCTTCCATCTTCGGAGAAGGTTAATTTTGATGCTAAAGAACGTTCTGAATTGATTTTAAAAATGCATGAGTTAACTAAGGAAAACATTGAGCGTATGAATGCTAAATATAAACTTGCTGGAGATAAGGGTAGAAAACATGTTGTGTTTGCACCTGGAGATCTTGTTTGGTTACATTTGCGTAAAGATAGATTTCCTAATTTGCGCAAATCAAAGCTAATGCCACGTGCTGATGGTCCCTTTAAGGTGTTAGAGAAAATAAATGATAATGCATATAAACTTGAGCTGCCTGCAGATTTTGGGGTTAGTCCCACTTTTAACATTGCAGATTTGAAGCCTTATTTGGGTGAGGAAAATGAGCTTCCGTCGAGGACGACTTCATTTCAAGAAGGGGAGGATGATGAGGACATCAATACCATTGTTACACCCACAGCCCCTACTGCTACATATACTGGACCAATTACTAGAGCTCGCGCACGCCCCTACTGCTACATATACTGGACCAATTACTAGAGCTCGCGCACGCCAATTAAATTATCAGGTACTTTCGTTTCTTGGTAATGATTCTAATGTTCATGAGAATATGATGCTGCCTAAATTGGATACATTTGTTTTACTTACAAATGAAGGGCCTAGCTTGGAGAAGGATGGACATTGGAGCAAGAGCAAGCATGGAGATGATGCCATGCGCAAGGGGAACCAGAACGGAGTTACAAGTGATGATTTCAGGACTTTGAAGCCACCATAAGAGTGCATGAAGCCTTGGACGAAATATACAAGATGCCACTTCATAAATTTCGTCCAGAGGCTATTATAGGTGCTGCATCACCTTTTTATTGGGCCAGGCCCATGTAATTTCGAAATACATAAGTATAGGCTATTTTTAGAGTCCGTATGTGTGGGGAAACAAGAGATAGGGTTGATTTCGGACCCCTCCACCAAGGGCCACGAAATTCCCCCTCTCTTCCTCCATATATACAGCCCTTAGGGCACCGTTTAGACTTTGGGTTTTGTTTAGATTAAAAGTTCGCCATAGCTGCAACTTCGCGTACTTCGTTTGTGTTCAACGACCAGACAAAGGCGTCACAGAACCCCACCTTGATCAATAAAGCTTTCATCTTATATTCGCAATATCCAGATTGCAATCTTAGTTTCCTGCTTGTTCTTCGTTTGCTCGCAGGAAACAGGCCCTCGTGGTCAGGTTGATCGTGCTCCGGCGTGGTCAATAACCTCTCGGAGTTGGTTTAGCGATTGCTAAGGCGCGACGTCCTCGCACGTTCGTAGTCGGATCGTCAAAGTCGACTTCCACCAAAGCGATTTCCATCACCTCATCGAAAGACGGGACACCTTTGCCTCTATCATAACCACACATAAGCAATCACTCAAAAACATCGGAAAGAACAAAGGAAACAATTCGGAAAACTTCAAAACCAAGCAAATAACTCTTGCAACAGAAAACAATTTCGAACAGTACCAAAATTAAGTGAATTTGGCCTTATCAGAAAGTTTAGGTCAAGAGCTTCAATTTGCAAAATGAATCAACTAAATCGGAGTTATAAAACTCGAGTTACAATCAAACAAAGTTCAAATACTTAACTGTTTGAATTCAAATTTTAATTTTAAGTTGTTTTACTAGATAGAAGGGATCATAACGAAGAAGTGAGCGTTGGTTTCGTCGAAAACGGAGCTCCGGTTCAAAAGTTACGATCGAACGAAGGTTTGAACTAGATTTGGAGTTGAATAAATTTGATTTTCTCAATCTCCAAAATCCACTTTTTATTGAAAAGAATATGTCACAAGGAGTATTTTCGCAAAAAGAATCGCTTAAATCGGAGTTACGGATAAAAAGTTGGAGGGTTTTGAAGTTCAGGGACTGTTCTAAAAATTCCAGGGGCTAATCTGCACACATAATAATCACAGATAGGTCCCTGCCACGTGGCGCAAAACTATAGGCTGTAGACCGTTCGCTGCGAGGCTAATCGAGCGAACGTCCGCTACTTAGCGCGTACCGGTTCGAAAAAAAACTACTAGATCTAATCTTGGCCGTCGATTCTAGATCGGACGGAGGAGGCGACGACGGCGACTTACTACGGCGGTGGCGGCGTCGGTGGCGAAGAGCAATGGCGGCAGGGTGTCGGGCTTGATCGGGGCGGCTGCTCCGGGGCTCGCCGGCGACGGCGAAGTAGCGGGGAAGGGGCGGCGCGTCGAGACGGATGCAGTGGTGGGGTCGACGGCGCTCGGGGAAGCGTGGCGGGGAAGGGGCGTGAAGGCATATAATATATCAAAATTTTCAGAAAATTATTTCCTACAAGATGAACATTTTTCTAGCATCAAATAAAATCCATAAAAAATCTAATAATTCAAACAGTGCTACTGCTACAATAAAACCCAATAAAAATCCTTTTTAAAATACCAAAATGATTTCAACTTTATTTCTCTCCATTTTTCTATTGTAGGGAATCATTTTACCCTATTTTCCATATATTTTATTTTTTGGAGAAAAATAATTTGAATAAAACCCAAATAAATCCATTTTGAAAATAATTTCCAAAAGGACTTTAAATTGGATTCCTTTTAAACTCCCAACTCATATTTCATATGTTTTGAAGAAGTCATTTTATCTTCTCTCATGAAAATCATTGAGTTGCTTGAAGTTTCTGAAATTGAAAATAGTTCCAAATGGAATTCAAATCTTTCCAAAACCCTTTTCATTTATTTAAATGGAAGAAGTCATGTCATCTTCTCTCCAGGGTTTTGTATTTGAAAAGAATTTGAATTCAAGGGGATCAGAAAGCAGAGATGAAAGTTTGGGAAAGTCCTTTTATTCCCTCTCATTTAACTTTCAAAATTTTCAAATTTCACTCAACTTCACACTATCAAACAATCAAACAAAACTATCTATTTAATATAACATTCCATAATTTAGAATTTTGGGATGTTACAGTTATCCACTAGGTTGGAAAAGTGACCCGGCGGTGTAAGACAACGCTATGGCGGCGTCTGGACAAGATGAGGGTCTGGCACCGACTCATCCCTCCGGGCCGGCTCTGGTTGGTGAGCTGCCACCCTATTCCCAGGTACATTAGAGGTTAATTGAGGAATAACTGGTGCTCCCAAAGTACTTGGGCCTGCCCCTGGTGTGTAAAATAAGCATGTGGACTCATAACTCATAGGTAAACGGCTTTGGTGCCTCCTCTGATACACTGCATTAGAAGCGTTCTGATCCAAGTTTAGGCGCCAAGCCTCTGTCTTCAGGCACTCTGCCTCCTCATTAATCTGAGCTTGCAACATGGCTGTCTGGGTGTTCTCACCATTGATATCCTCCTGGGCCTTGTTCATCTGTTCCCGAAGCTTTTCAATCTCTGCGTTATGTTCCGCCTGGTTTTCCGCAGTAACCTATGTCCCTAGTAAGGTCGTTAGGGAAGTCACTAGCTTAGAGATAACTTGAGCTGGTGGTTTGACCGGGCCGGACATACTAGAAGTCGTTGCTCAAGGGTCAGTAGTTGTCACCGCTCCAACCGTCGTGGTGTTGACAGCCGTCGCCGTCTCTGCCATGAAGATGGAGGCTCGACACGGTGGATCGTAAGGGTTCGGAAAAATGTTGCCATCAGAACAGCCCCCAAGCCTGCCGTCATGAAGGTGGTAGATTAACTCTGTGTCTTTGGTCGAGGACTCACCATCTGAGTAGACGAGAGTCTCTCCTTCGGACGCGGAATTTTCTGCAAGTTCCACACCTTGCGTGACACCAACGAAAACATGCTTCCGGGTAGGTCGCGTGCACCGAGTTGGCTCGACAAGCTTGGTGCAGATGTCCGGCTCAGGTTCTGATCCGCTGATCTTGCCGATGAATACATGGATGTTGCCGAAGGGGGTCTGGTACCCGTACTCGATTGAGTCGGCCTCGGGGCCCAGCTGGCATCATCGATGTAGAGCTTGTCGTGGCAACTCTTTGGCATCCTGCCGACAGCGTATCCCTCGATCCCTGGGAAAGAGCCCTTCAAGAACTTGAAACCATCATGTGCTGGCCCCATGGTGGGCGCCAACTGGCGTGGTTCTGTCACGGCAGATGTCCTAGTGTGAGGACTTAGTCATGATGCAATCGGGAGGTTAGCTTGTCGGGGTTGAATGGAATCGAGAGACACGATTTTACCCAGGTTTGGCTCCTCACGATCGAGGTAATAGCCTACTTCCTGCTTGTTTTCTTATTGCTTGGGGATCAATTACAAGGGAGCGGATTCGCTTGACCTAGCTACTGATCGATTGTAACTTAGCCCTACCTGCCTCAGGGACTCGCCTTTATATAAAGGTCGAGTCCCAGGGCTTACAAGAGTCTGGGTCGTACTATGATCCGGGACCGAGTATGTTTCTAACTTGTCTTGCTTCCTAATTAAGGAAACTCTAGGCGGCTTACACTTATGGGCCTTGAGTCGCCATCTTTGAATACTGGGCCCCAAGCAGGTCTGCTTGGTGAGCTTCCCTGCTAGTCTTGTACCTCAGTGCCACAGCCCATCTTGAGTCTTGGTCAACAGCCGCCACCTGGATGACCCGGCCCAATATGGCAGGTCATAGCGCGGGGTTATATCCCCAACATTATGTGTGTGAGATACTATGTTTGTCTTATGTGATTGATCATACTATGCCTCATGTGATGCTAAATGCTTATCTCTATCATTATTTCTATATGATCATTCACTTATGGTTTTTGGTGGTGCATGCTCATCATTTCACTCATATCATTTTATGCGCTCCACCAAGATGTATGTGACATGGAAGAGTGACCCATGATCCTAACCGATTGTGCATTCGCATTGAAATGCAAATTCTTAATAATGCACAAATTTAGGGGGGATCTTTCTTATCACATACTTCTCAAAACGATGATGTATTTCATTCATTTAATCATTTGTCGAAGTTTTGATCTATATGTTGTCATCAATTACCAAAAATGGTGAGACTGGAAGTGCAACTAATCCCCGGGTGGATTTAGTAATTCATAACAACATATATCTCATTGAACTAATGTCCATTTAAGATAAATATTTCTGGATGATTCAATGATTGGCATGGCATGAAATAGAGATGTGGACCCCTCAAAATGCTAAGGACAAGGATTGGCAAAAGCTCAAGACTCTACTTTTTTTTAAGTGATCCAAGATCACATTGAGTCTATAGGAAAGCTCATACTATTAAAAGGGGATGAGGTGTTGCTTAATGATCTATCTCCTCAAGTGCTTAGTGATATTGCTCCAAAACCCTCAGCCACTTTATCCAAATATGTCCAAGCCCAAAATCCCAACTCGGCCCCACCGAAACTTCTCATCCGGAGCCACCGAGTTTTTCTACACTTAGCCACTACCAAAACCCTAACAATTCCGTTCCACCGATATGGATCTCGGTCCCACCAAGATGGCCTTGCCAGCTCTCTGTTCCTTGTTGCAATTGTTTCAATCCCACCGAGATGGTGCATTCAGTCCCACCAAGATGGCTTGACTGATTCTCTATTGCCTTGTTGCTTCACTTTGGTCCCACCGAGATGATGCGATCGGCGCCACGGAAGATGAGGTTTGCCCTAAGCCCTAGCACATCAATTCCACCGAGTTGTTCCCGTTGGTCCCACTGAGATTCCTAACGTTCATATTTTTGCACAGATTGGTGCCACCGAGCTTTCTGCTCAGTGCCACCGAGATGAGTCAAAAGTGTGTAACGACTGAATTTGTGTGGAGGCTATATATACCCCTATACACCCTCTTACTCATAGGAGAGAGCCTTCAGAACGTGCCTACACTTCCACCATTCATTTTCTAAAAGAGAACCACCTACTCATGTGTTGAGATCAAGAGATTCTAGTCCTACCATTTGAACCTTGATTCTAGCCTTCCCCAAGTTTCTTTCCACTCAAATCCTTCTTCCACCATAGCCAACTTTGTGAAAGAGAGTTGAGTGTTGGGGAGACTATCATTTGAAGCACAAGAGCAAGGAGTTCATCATCAACACACCTTCTATTACCTTTTGGGGAGTGGTGTCTCTGACATGATGTGGAGTTGAACCAAGAAGTTTGTAAGGGCAAGGAGATCGTCTACTTCATGAAGATCTACCCAAGTGAGGCATGTTCTTCATGGGCGATGGCCGTGGTGGGATAAAGAAGGTTACTTCTTCATGGACCCTTCGTGGGTGGAGCCCTCCGTGGACTCGCGCAGCCGGTACTCTTCGTGGGTTGAAGTCTCCATCAACGTGGACTTATGATAGCACCACCTGTTGGAACCACGCCAAAAGTCATTGTGTTCCCATTGCGTTTGCGTTCTCCAAACCCTTCCCCTTACCTTCATATGCAATGTTTTACATTTCGCTAATATACTTTTAGAATTGCATGTGTAGGTTGATTGCTTGACTTGTCATAATTGCTAAAATCTTCCCACAACAAAAATTTGGAAAAGGAAAGATTTTTATTTGGTCAAGTAGTCTAATCACCCCCTCGAGACATACTTTTGATCCTACACTCCATATTAGCATAAAAGCGCTCGTTCTAAGAGTTTGCAAAATGGTCCTAAGATGTGTAACATGATCTTCTAGAGATTTGCTAAACACAAGTATGTCATCAAAGTAGACCATAACAAATATGCCAATGTATTTGCGAAGAACATAATGCATCATACACATGAAAGTGCTAGGTGCTTCGGATAAGCCCATAGGCACGACTAACCACTCATACGAGCCAAGCTTGGTTTTGAAAGCGGTTTTCCATTCATCACCCTCTTGAATGAGAATTTGGTAACTTCCACTTTTAAGATCAATTTTTGAGAAAATGGTGGCTCCACTAAGCTCATCTAACATATCTTCAAGGCGTGGAATGGGATGCCTATAGCGAATGGTGATAGAATTTATGGGGTAGCAATCGGAACACATGCAAAAAGTACCATTCCTCTTAGGCACAAAAATAATCGGAACGACACAAGTACTTAAGCTCTCACATACATGCCCATTGTCAATGAGGTGTTGTACTTGCCTTTGTATTTCTTTGGTTTCTTCGGGGTTGACGCGGTATGGTGCACTGTTGGGTAAAGGTGCGCCGGGGATGAGGTCTATGCGGTGTTCGATGCCACGAAGTGGAGGTAGTCCGGTTGGTAGCTCATCGGGAAACACATCTGTGAACTCCTGCAATATATTAGACAACACTAGAGGTAGATGGTGAGAGGTGTTAGTTCTTGTCGCTTCATCTTTGCATACTAGGACATAGTGAAGAACACTCGATGGGCGCTCATACACATCTCTCATATCTGTTTTGGTGGCTACACTAAGTTTTTCTTGTCGCTCGTCATGGAGGCACTCAATTTGGCTTGTGGCGCTCACACTCTTTTTGGTGGCTCACTCTCTCTCACTATTCTCTCCATGATGGGTGGATGCTTGCTTGTCCGCAATCACTTGACTTGGCGACATGGGTCATAGCACATACTCGTTTCCCTTCATCTTGAAGCTATAGTGATATCTTCTGTCCATTGTTGGTGACGTCGTGGTCGAATTGCCAAGGTCGTCAAACGGACATGGGAACCATATCACACTCCAATGTGTCTTCGTATGCTCCAATATTGAAGGAGACCTGAACGGTGTGCTCCACTTGAATGGTGCCTAAGTCGCTGTAGGGATGAGCATATTTCATCTTAACCAATTGTAGCTTGGTACATAGCTCTTCACTTGAAAATTGTGGCAACTTCCTCCGTCGATGATGACCTTCATGGAATGTCCATTGATGCCCGCTTTGGAGTGGAAGATGTGGCAATGTTGGTCTTTGTCTTGTTGGTGTTGAAGTGTCAAGACCTCGGAGACAACAAGAGCGTGGCTAGCAACATTGTCACAGAAGACTTGGTCATCTTCCTCTCCGTTCAGTTTCTGGTGCATGGCCACGTGCTCAAGTGCTTCCATTTCTTCCTCTCTCATGGAGTCATAGGTGTCGGCGGCGGCGGCGATCATGGTGCGCCAAGTGGGGCACTCAAATGTCTTGTGGCTTTGGCCTTGACATGTGAAGCATTTGATGGAACTTGTCTTGACAGTCTCATCAGTTGAGTAGATGATGATGGAGCTCTCGGCTTGAGGTTGCTTGTAGTAGGAGGATGACTTGAAGATGTCGAAGTTTTCTTGTAACTTGACTTGTCGTTGTTGCTTGGTGTAGATTTCGTCATGGTAGAAGGTGTCGTAGTTGTTGAAGCTTGATTGTATGAACCGTAGGTCTTGGAAGAGTACTTGGCATACTTGTAATCATCTTGCACTGGTCGCTCCGCCTTGGTAGCTTGGTGCACTAGCTCAAGGAGGTTCGAGTACGGTTGGAAATCTGCAATCTTCTTGATTGGATGGTTGAGTCCATTCAAGTATCGTGCCATAGTTTGCTCCTCATCTTCCATGACATTGGCTCAAAATATGGCAATCCCCATTTCCTTGTAATACTCTTCAACGGACTTGGTGCCTTGATTTAGGAGTTGCAATTTATTGAATAGTCACGGCTATAGTACATGGGTGCAAAGCATGCTCGCATGACATCCTTCATTTGATTCTGTGTTGTGATTGGTGGATCACCTTTTGCCGCTCGCCGCTCAATGACTTGCTCCCACCAAATGAGTACATAGTCATGGAACTCAAGAGATGCCATGGCAATCTTCTTTTCATCTTTGTAGTTGTGTAAGCGAAAGATCTTGTCGACCTTCAGTGCCCATGAAAGGTAGTCCTTGGGATCATTGCTTCCGGAGAACTTAGCGATGGTGAACTTTAGCTTGTCGTAGTGTTGTCCTTCAATGTGTGCGGGTCGATTATGATTTTGCTCTCGCCTTGGTTGAGGGTCCTCAATTTCATGTTCCTCATGCTCCCTTGATTAGCTTGACGTTGAGGGTGTGGGATTATTGCACGGTTCCTCATTTCTTGGCGCTCCTCGAGTCGTGTGGCTTCTTCTTATCGCTCTTGTCAGATGGCCTCTTGTTGTTCCCGGTTGCGTGCGCGGATGGCTTGGGTTGCTTCATTTAGAGCATGTTGGGCTTCAAGGGCTTGTTCGTCACGGTGTTGTTGCTCTTGTCGAAGGGCGTCACCATATTGGTTTACATGGTGATGTTGGCGTATTAGAGCTTGCTCTTGTTGTAGTGGATCGTTTGCTTAGTGACGATGTCGTTCACGTTCCTGAAGGCGGTCTTGTAAACTGTTGCCTTGAAATGGGTTTTGTGGAGCTTGGCAATCCTCACGAGCTTGATGACGATGCGACTGAGGTCCTGATTGACTTGAATCCAAAGATATATCCGAAGAGTGTCGACTCGAGTGTCACCTTCTTGATGATTATGATGATGACGTTGTAGATGAGCAGTTGACCATCATGGCTCGAATATCTTCCTTGAGAGTTTCCATTGAGGTGTTGAGGTAGTCTCTTGTTCATTCTTTGGATTGTCGCATGTCGGTGGTGAGTCCATTGATATGGTTGCTCAATGCTTCATTCTCTTGTTGCAAAGCTCTATGCACGCCGAATAGTTGATTCTGGGTGACGTAGTTATTCGGTTCCTCTTCTTGCCCAATGAAGAGTGGGTTGGTAGAAGTACTTGGCCTATCCATCATTTCAAGCAAAATATGTGAGTGGAAGAAAGGAAAGAACTGGACCGAATATACCTTATACAATGTTGAAGATGGATCAAAGATCACCAATGTAGTACTACAGAAGTAACACAATTGGTACCGGATCTTGTCGATTCTCACACCAACACAAGTAAAGCTTTTGGAGTAGATTGGTGGGGATGGTGGCACAAAATTTATGCAATTGTTAGCGAGATTTAATGATGTTGAAAGAGATCCACAAATTCGCAAGTGTAACAAGTAGACCAATCGCAATATGTGGCACACGGAAACACACGCATGGATAGATAAATGGGGTCGTGCAACCAAGGAATGAGCTCAAAATGTGGAATCCATGGAAAATGCTCTTGTTGCACAACTCTAGAAAGACACTAGCATGATTGCTCAATAGGTGGATACGAGAATTGTGCACCACCTATAAGAGACAAAACGTAACGACTTCTATCCCAAGTATGCTATATATGTATGGCTCCTGGTGATTATCTCACGATGATCCAAGATGATCGAATATGTAAAAATGATATCCAATGTGGCGATGCTATGGCTATTGCTTACGGGCTCTTTGTTTCCTATTTACTTAAAAGCGTTTTGTTCTCTTTTGATATTTTCCTTTGGCCACTTATGCGAAATTTTTGAACCAAGGTAGCAATGATGTATATGTGGGAACAATTGGTAACACAAGAGATGATGATATATGCACTCAATTGAAGGTGTGGATCGATAACAACTAAAGTGCACAATTAACGTTGCCCGGAAATACTCAAATGGCTAGTCGCGATAGGAAAGCGACGCAAAATATGGGCTCGTGGTTAAGAATGGAATGGCATGGGAAAGTATATGATGATGTCGTCGAGGTTCCATCGGTGGGTTGTCATTTTTAAGCCAGGACAGATGATGAAGTGATTGTTGTCCATGACGATTCCATGGCGAAGATGAGCGGTGGTGATGTCAGTGTCGAACCGTCCCTAAGTAGCTAAAACATGTTAGGAAACGGGCACCTCAACTCTAATTCTCAAAACAAGCGTGTCAAAATCGTCGAAGGTGGTAGCGGATAAACGATGGTGGTTGCAGAAGGCGGTGGTGGTATGCGGAAGTATTGGTGGAAACCCGCTCAAAATTGGCGAAATTGGGGGGAATGGTGGTGGTGGTGACGTTTGTTGCTGCCAGGCACCGGATGTCCGGGGGCCATGGGCCGGATGTCCAAGACCTCAAATTCGTGGATGAACTCGATGAACTGGGTGGGGAAAAGAAAATTCAGGGCAAAATTCGTGGAATTTCATGGATGGAAATTGGGGGAAAGTGGAGGGAAGCTATATCCACTGGTAACGCAGCAAATCCATGGATCAAATCCAACAAAACATCATCACACCAACAAATCACAAAAAAATGTTAGGGTTATTTTTGTGGGTTTTCGAAATTGGGACAAAACAAAGCAAAATTAGGTTAGAAAGTGGGGGTAGGGACTCCAATTCATGATCAACCATGGCTCATGGTACTAAGATGATGTACCGTGGAACCCTAATGGCTGATCTTTCACGATTTGGAGGGGAATTCCCGAAAAACACGATGAACACAAGAGAGGAAAACACTCAAATCAATGAGGTCCAATCACACATGTGCTAAATCCACATACACAAAGGGGGGATACAAGGTCCAAAGTCAACAAGGGAGGATACATGGTAACTAGTTCATCCCAATCCATGAGGAAAAAGGTCTTGAATCCACTAGGGGGATCTTTCCTCATGACAGGTCTTGAATCAACTTGGGGGATCTTCTCCTTTAGGAGATCTTGGTCTCCAAAGGAGTAGGGGATAAGTGGATGAGCAAAGCTCTATCTCTAATGAGCTATCACATTGCTAACCCTAGATGGAGAGGGCGAGGTCTATTTATTGTCTTAGTACAAGTTGGCGCGAATGGATGAGATACATGGGCCTTTGGGCCATTCACGGTGCGCAGACAGGGGCCGGATGTCCAGGCTGGGGGCGGATGTCCGATGGCTCACGTCGGGACGGATATCCGGGCTGGCGCAGGCCAATTCCGGTTGCTCTCTATAAAGGAGGGGCCCAATTTCCGAGGCCGAGCCGGATGTCCGAGGCTGGTCGGGCCAGATGTTTTGTGCCTATAGGTGCTTCGGCTGGGCTGCAGCTGTGGTTGACATCTCCAAGGGCCAAATGTCTGGGCTAGGGGCCGGATGTCTGTGGCCCGTAGCATTTCTCTAGTTCCTCTTGTCATGCGCCTTCTTCCATGTACTTGGGGACTTGTCCGTCGTCACGAGCATCTCCGAGAAGGTCTTTTCCGTACCTAATCACACATAATATTCCGGGTTTTGGTAGCAACCATGTCTCACGTGGGTCATATGGAATATCACAAATGAGATATGTCACCTCGGTCTCAATAGCTCTTGTATGTGCTCATGTCATCGGTCCACTTGGCACATGGGGAGACATAGGTGGGTCCATGGGGATGACCGTAGGATGCTCTGCATCACGCGCGTATCTCATAATCAGGCCACGATCAGAAAAGTCAGCCTACGAGTAAAACCAGACCTCTAGTTTCCTCACGGTGGCCCTACAGCCTGCCTATTTTGGACCAACACTCACGAGGAGCACTAGCCCGGGTTATTGATTATGTACCCACAGGTTAATTACTCCCTATGTGCTTTTAGTTGTTATTAGGCAAAGTTAAAACCAAAGTTGGGCCTTGCTGAAAGAGTTTTATTCAAAGCAAACTGTCAAGGGGGCCCATAAACCCCAATCATATTAGGAATGCTAATCAAGGAACATAACACCGGTATGACAAAAACTAAGGCGGCATGAGTGGAACAAAAAACCAGGCAAAAGGCCGAGCCTTCCACACATAACCAACTATATAGATGCATTAAGTAAATAAGAGATATTGTGATATCCCATGATATCTATTTTCCAAACATGGAACCACCTACAATGCACCTGAAACTAGCAACACTATAAGGGGGACTAAGCAAGTGATAACTTAGCCACACAACGGTTTGCTGGGAAGGTGGGGGTTAGAGGCTTATCATGGTATATTGGGAGGCTTGACGAACAAGTTGTAGGTAACAAGACATAGCGAAAGCAACAAGACAACTAGCAAGCAAAGATAGTAGTGATATCCAGGGTAATGGTCATCTTACATGAAGTCTCTTTAGTGGGATAGTGACTCTGCTCCTTGTAAACATTCTCAACTAGTTCCTCAAACTCGGTAGCATCTCCTGATTCTACCCATAAGATAAACCGGAAAAGAACAAACAATCCAATGAAGAAACTAGCATGGCAATTATGCAAACATGCAAGATGCATGCATGACAATTTAAGTGTTTTTGGCATGGCATAAACTCATGGAAATACTAAATGGAGCCTTGAGCCACATAGGAGTGGTTCAAGCAATTGCTTCATGCTTATTTTAGGTGGAAAATACAATCTGGACAGAACATGAACATGAAGATAAATATGATATATAGAATGGCAATAATAATATTCTACACTCAATTATACCACAAATGCATATAAAGAACGTCTCGATCGGAGTTACGGTTCTACCGGAACGAAAGAAAGGTATCGGAAAGGAAATGGTGATGAATAGGAAGAAGAACAAGATATGGGCAAGATCTTGGTAATCCAAGTATGCCACTGGGAAGAATGGAAAATTTGAGACGAAATGGATATAAAAATCATGATTATTGGATGAATAGAAATCAAATGGTGAGCAAATCAAAATACAATGCAATCTGCCATAAATAGCATCTAGCCATATTGCAAGCACCAAAAAAGCATGCTACAGGAACCTAAAATGGCCATACATGTTATATGGCTGTAGTATGCTGGGAATGCAAATTCATCCAAACAGTTCAAGTTTAAAAGCATCATGGTTAAATTGATATGGAATTTACAGAATGCAATGTTGTTGTTACAGATATCATGACTTGGTGAAATTTAGGTGAAGCTGGAACAGTAACATTGACATGGCATGTTTGCAAGCTTGAGAGAGTAGCATAGAAAGTTTATCCTGGCATGCCAAGAATACCAGCAACAAGTAGACATGAAAGTGCTGCAAAATGGTATACAAAGTTTATCCGTATGATGTTTGGGTAAATTCACATAATGCAACTTACTGCTAAAATAAAATGCACCAAAACTTGCTCAAATGACAAAACTCATGGCATGAATGGATTAGTTAGATTTCATAATGTCTTACTCACGAATTCTTATTTGGTGATAGCCCATTCGAAGATCAAGCTTAAATAACAACTTGGCACCATTGGGTTGCTCAAATAACTCGTTGATGTTGGGAAATTCTTGATTGTCTTCTTGTTCACTGGGCGGTAATCGATGTAATGTCTTTTCGTACCATCGTTCTTCTTGACGAAGAGGACACCGCATCACCAAGGAGACGTACTTGGACTAATCAGTCCTAGACGCTCTTGCTCATCTAGCTGCTCTTTCAACTTCTTCAGATCTTCAGGCCCAAGTTTATAAGGATCCCTATGGATGGGTTCTTTATCGGCCTAGAGTTCAATCACAAACTCAACAGCTCGGTTAGGAGGCATTCCTGGCAATTCTTTTGGAAACACATCCTCATAATCATAGATCATTGGAAATTGAGACATAGCGGAAATCCTGCCTTGCTCATTGAGAGAGAATAATCAAACTATGTCATCACGAGCCGCAAAAATAATCACACGGATGAGTCAATTGAATTTCCTTGGCAGCACCATTAAGAAAAGCCTTGTGCTTAGAGAGCCAGTTCATGCCAAGAATAATATCAATATCAGAATTCCCAAGGACAATTGGAGAAGCCAGAAAAGAATAATTGCCCAACTTCATATTAACATCCGGAACCACCAAACGAGAACTCGTGTGCTTACCCAGAGAAATAACTACTACATGTTTTTCCACATATGCTGAAGTGAAGTCATGCTTAGTAAAGAACGGTGTTGACATGAAACAATGTGATGCACCAGAATCAAACAAAACTTTAGCAGGAATAGAGTTAACTGAGAGAGTACCCATGATCACATCAGAAGACTCCTCTGATTGAGATGAGTTCATCAAGTTCTCTCTTGCCGACTTGGAGTTGTGCTCGACAATTGCATTGCTTGGGGCCTTCCAGGAGGAGGTGGTGGAAGGCACCTTTGTTTGGTGCACTTTGTTGCATAGTGGACTTTCAGACCACACTTGTGACAAGTAACCTCTAAGAGTGGGTGAGGAGGAGGACCACCTGTCCTAGGAGGTTGAGGCCTCTACGGGTACACTAGGTTGGGTGGGTGGGGAAAACCATGACCACCAAGCATCTTCTGTTGATAAGGTGGACGAAAGAGAGGAGGAGGAAAAACCTAGGACGTCTGCTGCTTAGGAACCACTTGTGAAGAGGAAGAAGACTGAGTGGCATCTCTGAATCTCTTCTTTGAAGCTTCAAACTTGATCTAAGTTGCTTCTTGCTTGAGAGCCATGTTGTAAAAATGGTCAAACTCAATTGGCTCAGAAAGGATGAGAGCGAGTTGAAGGTCCTCTCTGAGGCCACCCCTGAACTAGTAAATCTTGCTCTTCCCATCGGGAGCATCTTGCTTGGCATATCGAGCGAGATTCTAGAACTGAGAGTTATACTGGTAGATGGACATGTTGCCTTGCTTGAGATTTTCGAATTTCACATGCATGGCCTTAGTTACACTTGTTGGAATATGGCGAGCTCGGAAATCACGGCAGAAATCGGTCCAGCTGAACACTCGACCCCTTCTAGAGTCCTTGTACTGCTGCCACCAATCTACCGCTTGATTCTTGAGTTGGAAAGTAGTGAACTTGATATAGTCCTCAGGCCAGACATTGTTTCTCTCAAAGTGCTTGTTGATATCGATGAGCCGATCGTCAGCATTGTGAGGCTCGGCGCGAAAGCCGAAGGTCTTGGGATGATTGCTGAAAAACTGGTTCAGAGTTGCAAAATAGGGCTGATTGTTGAAGTTGCCTAGTCTTGATTGCCTTGGTTCACTTGATAACCTTGCATAAGCTAAATCAACATCTGAGTATTTGTGTTGATGGCCACCATCAAAGCTCGCCATGCCTCCAGAAGTGGAGGTGGGGAGGGTGGGCATTCTTCCTTCTCTTCGTCACCATGATCCGGATTAGCACAAGTTGTGAGAGCCATCCTGGAGATGATGACAACCGTTAGAACCACCATTGGATAATTGCAAAGTTGAATCAAAGGCTAGACAGGTGCAACATATAGTCTTCACAATTAGCATCCGAATGGAAAATTTTGCCTGAAGGCTTTCTGAAGGTAAAATGATACATCAATTGATTGAGAAGCCACTTGGAATCAGGTAAGAATTAGCAAACAAGGTGATGAGCTAGAAATAAACATATGATAGAGATTTCGTCCGAAATTTTCGTGGTGAGGCCCCACAGGCTCGGTCGTATAGTGACCATCACGTACAAGGCAGTGTACATGACTACGAAGCATCCCAAGACATTGCGAAACTACAAGGACTCTTTAAAACACAATGAAACTCACTGTAGAAATGAATGTGACAAGTGAATCACTAGATGTCGAACCCCAATCTCATATCATGCATTTGTTGGAAAGATATCCTAGGTAACTACTTGAATTCCTACCTAGGAACTTCTGAAGTTTTATGGTCATGCAATCTGGTTCAATGGATACAAGGAGCAAAAACTTCACACAACTCTTAAAATGATACTACGCTCCAAATGTATCACATCTGTCAACACATAACCGAGAAAATTTCGCAAACTCGTCTAGTTCAGACCTTCAAAAACACAGCGATACTAATCATGGTAGATCATATGTGCTATCTCTAACCAGTACTGGGGATAAGTCACGACACTATTTGCCACCATGAAATGTATAGAAGCGTTTCAATGTCGCTGTCCTCTGGTATCCAGGAACTGAAACTATAGCGAATGTGACAACAACACCATGGATCTCAACTCCCCCAGACACCACCCACAGATAGGAGGCACCAAGAACAGAATGCTGTCACAATGATATCGTAATGATTCCCTCAATACTCGTGTGATCCTAAAAAAATGAGTGAGAAGAGTAGTAGAATCGAAACACCTATGTCATGGGAAACCACGGCCACCTATGGGACCATCGGCCCCTTGTGGTTCGGCAGGGGGGAAGAGCACATTGCACAGAGAGCAGAGGGTGCAGGGGCAGCACGGCAGCGATCACACGGGCAATTTTACCCAGGTTAGGGCCACCGCGAGGCGTAAAACCCTACTCCTGCTTTGGTGGATTGATGAGAGGACTGTGGTGTAGATGCAGTGCTCTAGCCCGGTTGGGTTGACTCGCGGCGAGAGCAGCTATGTGCATATGTGTGTACAAGGGTCCAAATCATTTCTAAGGTTTCCATGGCCCTCCTTTTATAGATCAAGGGGTCACCACAATGGCAGATCAGTAATTGTGTACTGATTAGATAGCAAACACTGTTATCATACCTAACTCTGCAGAGAGGACAAAGCGCATTAAATGCGCCTCTTAGTTTTACATCGTAGTGCAGCCCGGCAAGCCTTGCCGGGCCGTTCGGCCACCTTCTTGCCTGTCTGCATGACACATCTCTCGACGGGTGTCATTTGGACGTGATTTCCTTCAGAAGTGGCTGCCATGTGTCAAATGAGAACCACTTAGTCACTTAGGGGCTCGACACCGCACCAATCGGTGACTTGCATTGCTATGAGGTTGTGACACCCGGATAATTAAGATACAGTGACCACATGCTAGTCATGCCATGTCATTATATTTCCTAAGCCTAGATTCCACGTCTCACAAATCAAACTCAAATTTAATTTCAAAATGCCAATTAAAATATTTAATTCTTCAACTGCAAAACAAAAGTGTTCGCAATATTTCAAATAATCCACAGATATGTTTTCATGAAGAAACCCCACTTGAGAGAATATCTAAAATGCCCTAACTAATTTTAGAATGTGTCAACAACATTTAAAGGTGGTCCAATTAAACACAAACATATTTATAAACTTTTCCAGTTGGCCTCAAACTTCTTGCAGAACCTCAGAATTTTCCAAAGAATTTATGTACCAAGTTTTATATTAAGCAAAAAATTGTTTGGACACTAAAATAATTAGAAAACAGTGGCTAAAATAGAAAACAGGAAATGTAAAAAAAAGATTGCAAAAGTAAGTAAAAGGAAAAGCCCCTGGCCTCCCCTAGGCCTCAGCCCACCCCAGCCGACAGCCCAACCTCACCCCCTCCTTCCCCATTGCTCACCCGAGCGCGGTGGCCGCCGGGCACTTGTCCGTGGCCACGGATGGCCACGTGGCGGCCATCCGTCGCTCTCCCGTCGACTACTAGGTCAACCTCGACCTAAATCCTAACCCTAGCGCCCCCAGTACCCCACTCCCTCGCTCCCCCTCACCCTTCTCCTCCCTCACCGAGCACAGCCGCTGCCGCGCGCCCGTCGATCCCCTGGCCGTCTCTCTACTCACCGTGATGTCCTAAAGCTCCGCCGCCGGCCGTTGCTCCTTCCCGTGCCACTGGGCGAAGCCGAGGGCTCCTGCATCGACCCGTGCCACATCGTCTTCAACCTCGAGCACTAGCGGTCGGCGAACTCCTGCGATCCGCTGCCGTTCGTCCACCCCGGCGTCCACGAGTCGTCCGCACGACCTCACGGTGAGCACCACAGCAAAAGCCCCATGTTTCTCGTTCAATTCCTCCCCGTAGCTTCCACCCCCACCAGTAGAGTTGACCCTATCCATCCCATGCTCCGGCCGCTGCCGTTTAGTCGCCCGCGCTTCAGACGCCATAGATGGGAGTTCGCCCCGTCCACGCTTGCGCTCGATCGTCCACACATAGCCGCACTCGCGCCGTGCCTACCGCCGCTCCCCTGTCTCGGTTGGTCGCGCTCGTCGCGAGCTCCCAGTCACGCCTGCCGGCGCGTGCTGCATCGTGACGCAAGCCCGGGTCATGCCCCGCGCGCAGCTGCTGCGCTACTGCCGTGCTGCTTGCCGCAACGCTGCTTGCTATAATGCTGCTGCTACTAGTGCAAAGTTGCTACAGTTACTGTAGCGGCTAGCTAGCCTTTATAAATCTATAGAGACTAACCCTCTAGACAACCCCTAAACAACAGTTAAACAATTGTTAACAAGGCTAAAGAAATTATGAGTAGAAAGTATGCTTGACAAGCTCCAAGTTACTCCATTGGACCAAATTCAAATATGGCATGGATTAATTCCTATAAAAATGATAAAACTCTATGTTCTGTTAAGAGAGAAAACTGAAAAATAGATTTACTGTCTTAAATACTTTAGAGCTGTAAATGGACCTATTACAGGAGCTGTTCAGGCCATGTAATGGCATGGCCTTGTTGTACTGTTGATGTAGAGTAAAACACTTATATGTAGTGTCTTCATTAGAACTACATAACATTAGTTATAGCCTTCGGAAAACAGCCAAGTGGAGTTAAAAAAACTGAACAATCCTCGGACTTGGCCCATTTTCAGGAATTCCACACTATTGTTTAAACTTCGAAAAATCATAGAAAATAAATTGTACTTCCTCCGTTCCTAAATATATGTCTTTGTAGGGATTTCACTATGAATTACATACGGATGTATATAGATGGATTTTAAGTGCGGATTCATTCATTTTGCTCCGTATGTAGTCCATCTAGTGAAATCTCTACAAAGACTTACATTTAGGAACGGAGGGAGTAGCTCGGATGGAAGAACTTTATGCATTAAAGTTGCTCAGAACGACGAGACAAATCCGAATACGCAGTCTGTTCGTTGACTACACGTCACTAGCATAGCGAACATGCAACAATCTACCTCCGGTTCATCTGTCCGAAGACGCGAAACACCGGGATACTTTCTCGGATGTTTTCCCACTTCATGGGTATCACCTACTACTGTGTTAGGTCACTTCTAGCACCGCGTATTGCCATGTTACGCTTTGTGATGCTTTGCTTGTGCTGTTATTTATTGTGTTCCCCCTCTGTTACTTCTTTCCGGTAGACCCCGAGACAACCGGAGGTCCCAGTTCGACTACGGAGTTGACGACTGAGGGAGTCCTGGACTAGGGGGTGTCCGGACAGCCGGACTATCATCGTCGGCCGGACTCCAAGTCTATGAAGATACAAGATTGAAGACTTCGTCCCGTGTCCGGATGGGACTTTCCTTAGCGTGGAAGGCAAGCTTGGCGATATGGATATGTAGATCTCCTACCATCGTAACTGACTCTATGTAACCCTAGCCCTCTCCGGTGTCTATATAAACCGAAGGGTTTTAGTCCGTAGGACACACAACCATTACAACAATCATGCGATAGGCTAGCTTCTAGGGTTTAGCCTCCTTGATCTCGTGGTAGATCCACTCTTGTACTACCCATATCATCAATATCAATCAAGCAGGAGTAGGGTTTTACCTCCATAGAGAGGGCCCGAACCTGGGAAAAAACATCGTGTCCCTTGTCTCCTGTTACCATCCGCCTAGACGCACAGTTCGGGACCCCCTACCCGAGATCCGCCTGATGAGGACATGACTACCTTGGATATGACCAAAAATATTGCATATATGCATATTTGTCAGGTGATTTCTAGTGCAAACTATTCAATAATCTATTTATGTTATCCAGAACAAAAATACTTCACACACTTTTGTGTTTTGTCTAATTGCAGGTGTATGGGACATTTGTACAATCCACATATGAAGATAAGGAAGAAAGAGATGTTTATTTGCTGTCCAAAAAGTTCTCTCACGTCACTTTTGGCCCAAGAGAAGATAGAGTCCAAGTCTCACGTTCTGGATTCAGATTCGGACTACACAGACATACCTGACTCAAAACGCACACAAGTTTTTCATACAGACTCCGAATTGGGTGATTCTTTTTTTGTTGGAAACTAGATTCCGTGCACTTTCCAACCCAATTGGAATCACCTTCAAATTCGTCCGGAGCGTTGAGTTGTGGACGAAACAATCTGATGCTGCAGTAGAATCCGAGTCAAACTACAAGTCCAAAGGTGTTACATCACCTCCACTTGGGCCCATTGGCCTTGTACGACCTAGATTTAGTTTTAGGCTGCCTTGGGACGTCCTCCCACCTCCTTGGCCGCCACCCCTTGCTCCTATATAAGTAGATCCATCTAGTAGCTTTTCCTTGGGATTTGTTTAGTTAAAAGTTAGCCATTGCAACTTCGTGTGCTTCGTTTGTGTCCAACGACCAGACCAAGACCACTTTTCGGATCCCCACCTTTATCAATACTTCATATATACTTGCAATATTTAGATTGCTTTTATCATATTCTTGCTTGTTCTTCGATTGCTTGCAGGAATAGACCTTCGTGGTCAGGTTGATTGTGCTCCGGCGTGGTCAATAACCTCTCGGAGTTGGTTTAGCGATTGCTAAGGCGCAACGTCGTGCACGTTTGTAGTCGAATCGTCAAAGTGATTTTCACCAAATCGATAATTATCATCTCATCGAAAGATCGGGACACCTCCGCCTCTATCAAGTGGTATCAGTTTTCAGGTTGCTCGGTGCGAATTTCCAGTTTTCCTAGATTAGATTTATTTTCTTACCTATTGTCCAAGAAAAAGCCACAAAAAAGAGTTAGATCTATTCATCCTTGGTCCAAGCCAGTCTGAGCCTTTGCAATTTTCTTTTCATTGCTTGCATAGTTGAATTATCGGTTGCATCGTCGTGTCGAGTTGCTGGTCTTAGTGTCTAGTTCGTTTAGAGTTTCGAGTTCTGTTCACATTAGTCACGCCACCGCTGCATCATTATCTCTTCCGCTGTCCACCACCCATCCATCAATTTCCACCACGTGCTACCCACCATTTATTGTCATAATAATAGTTGAGATTGTTCACATCTTCGCTTGATCCAATCTACGTCTTATCTAGTTTATTTTGGAAAGAGGGAGAAAAAAAGAGAGAAAAAAAACGAGAAAAAAAAGAGAAAAAAAGTCAGAGAAAAAAGGAGAAAAAAAATCAAAAAAAATCGGCACAAACTTTTTCAGAGGAAAGTTGGAGACAAAGTTGTTGTATATCCTGCTTGGCAGTTGTTTGTCATCATTATCTTCACTGCCGTTGTGATCTTCACTTATATCTTGCTGTCAAGAGCTACTTAGTATCCTTCATTGATGCTAGTTGTGCTACGCCGTGACCTCATTAGTGTTCTAGACTCGCGTCTCTAGTCCGGTCTAGCCTAGGACCAGCACAGTACCGTCGTTGAGCGTTTATTCAACATTGCATCTTTGAATTGATTATTGCTAATCTTTTGCTACCATATATAGCCAACCCAGCTCCACATATTTCTACACCGTGTATACGTACGCTCCCCTGGCAATCGCTTTACTCAATATTCGGAGTTACTTGACACCGCTGGTTGCCGATCACCGCCTGCTGTATGGTAAGAACTTGTAAGACATTGATATTTGCTTTACTGTGAGCGTTTTACCACCACATCCTAGTAGTTATAGGAACATTATTTTTGGGTTTTGTTTCTTGTTCTACTAATCATGACAGGATCCAGAGTCAATTCATGGGCTTTGTCGATCGCGGGAGACGTGCCACCACCTTTGCAAATACCACAACCATCACGAGAGGTGCACAAACATCCAAATGCACATGATCAGGTTAATGTATCTATACCACCATTTAATGGACGTTTTAAACCTGCTTTATATATTGAATGGGAGTTCGACATAAAAAATATATTTGCTTCCCATAATTTCGATGAACATAAAAAGGTTAAGGTTGCGGTTGGTTCTTTCACTGGTTATGCTTTGGTTTGGTGGAGTGAATATTGTCGGTTACACCCTGATTATATACCTACTACTTGGGATGATTTGAAACTTGCCATGCGACATACTTTCGTCCCTGCTTATTATACTCGTGACATGATTAAGAAGTTGCAACACTTAAAACAAGGTAGTGAAACTGTAACAAAATATTATGATGATTTACAAACTACCTTGTTGCATTCCTCTTTAGAAGAAAGTGAAGATGATTTTATGGATAGATTTTGGGGAGGATTAAACCGTGATATTCAAGAGATACTAATTCATGAAGAGTGTTATCCTATGGACCATTTGTTTCATCTTGCTTGCAAAGCTGAACAGGAAATAAAACGACGTGTTGGCCACGAGGAGAACAAGCGCACGGTGCACATTCCAAGAGTTGATATGATTGTTCCTTCAACTACTAGGCATACTATGACAACCACATCCGTTGTTGTCAGGACTACATCACCTCCACAATGTGACACATCGCCCCCGAGAGTGGCTACATCATCTGAGTTGATCATAAGAGGTAATGACAAAGGTACTGATCTTCCATCTCTACATGAGAATGATGAATGCCTTGTAAATTTGAATGCACCATCTGATGAGCTACCCACTACTTTGATCACACCACCTATTTTAGAGGACTACGTTGATAATTTGACTTTGCCATGTGATCAAACAACTGAAATACCAACAATTTTGAGTGCACCCATTGAATTAACTATTGATGCAAAAGAACCAATGTTTAATCATTTTGATATGACCTCTAATCTTGGTGACGATTCTGTGTTGAATGACTTATTGCATGTTTGCTTATTTAAGCATGTTGTAGCTTGTAAATTTGATGCAAGTAAGGTTTATTCACAAATGTTGGGATGGTTTAATGATGAACATTGTCAATCTTTTGAAATGAATAAGAGCTTCACTTATATGTGCAAACTGAGTTGCAATATTTTCATGCCTTCTACTTCTTGTGCTAATTTTTTGGCTTTACATTTTATGAACTATGCAAGTTACTCATCTATTCATGTTTCATATATGCAAAAATCAAGGGAAGTAAAAATGGATGACATATACATATACAACATGTACACCTTGTCTCTTTTGTTAGCCACATTTCAGATTAAGCAACGCCGAGGACGGCTTTATTTTCAAGAAGGGGAGGATGATGAGGACATGACTACCTTGGATATGACCAAAAATATTGCATATATGCGTATTTGTCAGGTGATTTCTAGTGCAAACTATTCAATAATCTATTTATGTTATCCAGAACAAAAATACTTCACACACTTTTGTGTTTTGTCTAATTGCAGGTGTATGGGACATTTGTACAATCCACATATGAAGATAAGGAAGAAAGAGATGTTTATTTGTTGTCCAAAAAGTTCTCTCACGTCACTTTTGGCCCAAGAGAAGATAGAGTCCAAGTCTCTCACGTTCTGGATTCAGATTCGGACTGCACAGACATACCTGACTCAAAACGCACACAAGTTTTTCATACGGACTCCGAATTGGGTGATTCTTTTTTTGTTGGAAACTAGATTCCGTGCACTTTCCAACCCAATTGGAATCACCTTCAAATTCGTCCGGAGCGTTGAGTTGTGGACGAAATAATCTGATGCTGCAGCAGAATCCGAGTCAAACTACAAGTCCAAAGGTGTTACATCACCTCCACTTGGGCCCATTGGCCTTGTACGACCTAGATTTAGTTTTAGGCTGCCTTGGGACGTCCTCCCACCTCCTTGGCCGCCACCCCTTGCTCCTATATAAGTAGATCCATCTAGTAGCTTTTCCTTGGGATTTGTTTAGTTAAAAGTTAGCCATTGCAACTTCGTGTGCTTCGTTTGTGTCCAACGACCAGACCAAGACCACTTTTCGGATCCCCACCTTTATCAATACTTCATATATACTTGCAATATTTAGATTGCTTTTATCATATTTTTGCTTGTTCTTCGATTGCTTGCAGGAATAGACCTTCGTGGTCAGGTTGATTGTGCTCCGGCGTGGTCAATAACCTCTCGGAGTTGGTTTAGCGATTGCTAAGGCGCAACGTCGTGCACGTTTGTAGTCGAATCATCAAAGTCATTTTCACCAAATCGATAATTATCATCTCATCGAAAGATCGGGACACCTCCGCCTCTATCACCGCCGGTTTTGACACCGACATTGGTGCTTTCATTGAGAGTTCCTCTGTGTCGTCACCGATAGGCTTGATGGCTTCTTCAATCAACAACAACGCCGTCCAAGGTGAGACTTTTCTCCCCGGACAGATCTTCATATTCGGCGGCTTTGCATTGCGGGCCAATTTTGCTTGGCCATCTGGAGCAGATCGAAAGCTGCGCCCCTGGCCATCAGGTCAGGTTTGGAAGCCTAAACCTTCACGGCCGACGTCCGCGGAGACTTGATCTTCGACGGATTCGAGCCACAGCCGAGCGTGCCGCGCTGTCACGATGGGCATGATTTAGCTCTGCCGCCGGACAGTGCCCTGGAGGCCGCACACGAGTCCGCTCTGACCCATAGTTCGGAGCAGACCGCGCAGATCGAGGACAGATGGCTGGACACCGCCTCGAGAGGTGCAACTTCTACGGCGATGGAGCCGAATACTGACCTTGTCCCTTATGAAGCTCGTGACTCCGAGGCACCGGACTCCTTGCCGGACCTCGAACCTCTCGTGCCCCTGCCAATCGAATCCGATTGGGTGCCGATCATGGAGTTCACCACTGCAGACATCTTTCAGCACTCACCCTTTGGCGACATACTAAATTCGCTAAAGCATCTCTCGTTATCAGGAGAACCCTGGCTGGATTGTGGTCAGGATGGTTGGGATGCGGACGACGAAGAAATTCAAAACCCACCCACCACCCACTTCGTAACCACTGTCGACGATCTAACCGACATGCTAGACTACGACTCCGAAGACATCGACGGTATGGACGACGATGCCGGAGACGATCAAGAACCAGCGCCTACAGGGCACTGGAAGACCACCTCGTCATACGACATATACATGGTGGACACCCCAAAGGATGGGGACGGCGAAGAAGCAGCGGAGGCAGATTCTTCCAAGAAACAGCCCAACCGCCAACGTCAGGGGCGCCGCTCTAAATCCCGCCACAGTAAGAATGGAAATTCCGGCACCGGAGATAATAATACCCCAGAGAGTGCCGAAGACAACCCCCTCCAGCAAGATTCAGCACAGGAGGACGGGGAAGCCAGCCCTCGAGAGAGAGCGACAGACGAGGAGGATGAAAACTACATGCCTCCCTCCGGAGACGAGGCAAGCCTCAACGACGATGAATTCGTCGTGCCAGAGGATCCCGTCGAACAAGAGCGTTTTAAACGCAGGCTTATAGCCACGGCAAATAGCCTAAAGAAAAAGCAGCAACAGCTTCAAGCTGATCAAGACCTGTTGGCCGACAGATGGACCGAGGTCCTCGCGGCCGAAGAGTATGAACTCGAACGCCCCTCCAAAAGTTACCCAAAACGCAAGTTGCTCCCCCGACTAGAGGAGGAAGCATACAAACCTTCATCACCAGCGCACAATACGGCAGATCGACCACCCCGTGGCCGCGACAGAGAGGCATCTAGGCCCTCCATCAGGACCGTACCCCGGCATCGCTCGAAAAGTACGAAGCCACGAGGGAATGCGCCGGACTTGCGGGATATATTGGAGGACAAGGCAAGACAATCCAGATCTATCTACGGATCACGTGGGCGCCTCACGACCCACAACGACTACCGTCATGCCGGATACAGCAACTCCGGCCGGGCCGAACACAGCAGACAACGCTCTCTTGAGCTATGTCGTGATATTGCTCAATATAGAGGCGCCGCACACCCACTATGCTTCACTGACGAAGTAATGGATCATCAAATCCCTGAAGGGTTTAAACCCGTGAACATTGAATCCTACGATGGCACAACAGACCCCGCGGTTTGGATCGAAAATTATCTCCTTCATATCCATATGGCCCGCGGCGACGATCTCCACGCCATTAAGTATCTCCCACTAAAGCTTAAAGGACCAGCTCGGCATTGGCTTAACAGCTTGCCCGCAGAGTCAATTGGGTGTTGGGAGGACCTGGAAGTCGCATTCCTTGACAACTTCCAGGGCACATATGTGCGACCACCAGACGCCGATGACCTAAGCCACATAATTCAGCAGCCAGACGAATCGGCCAGACAGTTCTGGACACGGTTCCTAACAAAGAAAAATCAAATCGTCGACTGTCCGGATACAGAAGCCCTCGCAACCTTCAAACATAACATCCGCGACGAGTGGCTGGCCCGGCACCTAGACCAGGAAAAGCCGAAATCCATGGCAGCCCTCACATCACTCATGACCCACTTCTGTGCGGGAGAGGATAGCTGGCTAGCTCGCAGCAACAACCTCAGTAAAAATGCTGGCAGTCCGGATACTAAGGACCACAATGGCAGGTCACGTCGAAACAAAAACAAACGTCGCGTTAACGGCAATAACAATGAGGATACGGCACTTAACGCCGGATTCAGAGGCTCTAAACCCAGTCAGCGGAAGAAGCCATTCAAAAGAACTACTCCGGGTCCGTCCAATTTGGACCGAATACTCGACCGCTCTTGCCAGATACATGGCACCCCCGAAAAGCCAGCTAATCACACCAACAGAGATTGTTGGGTATTCAAGCAGGTGGGCAAGTTAATTGCCGAATACAATGACAAGGGGCTGCACAGCGACGACGAGGAAGAGACTCGGCCGCCGAACAGTAGAGGACAGAAGGGTTTCCCCCCACAAGTGCGGACGGTAAACATGATATACGCAACCCATATACCCAAGAGGGAGCGGAAGCGTGCACTTAGGGACGTATATACGATGGAGCCAGTTGCCCCGAAGTTCAATCCATGGTCCTCTTGCCCGATCACTTTCGATCGAAGAGACCACCCGACCAGTATCCGCCATGGCGGATTCGCCGCATTGGTTTTAGACCCAATCGTCGACGGGTTTCACCGCACTAGAGTCCTGATGGACGGCGGCAGCAGCCTGAACCTGCTTTATCAGGATACAGTGCGCAAGATGGGCATAGACCCCTCAAGGATTAAACTTACAAAGACGACCTTCAAAGGCATCATACCAGGTGTTGAGGCCAATTGTACAGGCTCAGTCACACTGGAAGTGGTCTTCGGATCCCCGGATAATTTCCGAAGCGAGGAGTTAATCTTCGACATAGTCCCGATCCGCAGTGGCTGTCACGCCCTGCTCGGAGGAACCGCGTTTGCAGAGTTCAACGCGGTGCCGCATTATGCATACCTTAAGCTCAAGATGCCAGGCCCTCGCGAAGTCATCACGGTCAACGGAAACACTGAACGCTCCCTCCGAATGGAGGAACACACAGCGGCTCTCACGGCAGAAGTACAGAGCAGCCTTTTAAGGCAATTTTCGAGTCCGGCCGTTAAACGACTGGACACGGCCAAACGCGCCCGGAGTAACGTCAATCAAGACCACCTGGCACGTTCCAAGCACGCGTAGCAATGCGGCCCCAACCCTAGCCCTCGCATGATTGCAAGACCAGCTCTTCGCGTACATCACTACGCTCTGGAGATACCATGGGCATAGGGGGAGGGGCACGACCACGACAGGCCCAGAGTGCGGCTTAACCACACCAGGGGCTCCCAAGTGTGTCACTCTTTTTTCTTCCTTTTTTTATTTTTCCACAGGACTCCGTTTACCAGAGGCCCTGTCCGGCAGTAGATCTGCCGAACTCACGATGCAACAGCCAGGGAGGGACAAAGGCTACGGCGAACACTCAGGTGGTCTCAATTATGAGCATTAAATTTGTTAAATACGCCAGTCCTCAGCCCCACCCCTGGAGGGGGACATGTTTAATTAGTCCAATCCCTTGCTTACCGCACTATTTGTATCGCTCTGCACTCATAGCAGAATTCCTTGAATAAACAATGCAGCACCTTTTGCCTATAATTGCATTACCTTTTTTTTACATATATGTTCATTAATGACATCTTGCACCCGTACATTTTGGTACGCCGAATACACTAGGGGCTTATGTTCCCCACATTATGGTGTGGTAAGTCCGAACACTTTCATAAGTGCGGCACCCTGAACTTATAGCATTATATGCATCGGCTCCGAATCATGTCTTGGGTCAATAGTTGGGTTTGCCCGGCTCCCACGTTTTGGTACCTTATGTTCCGTTCCATCGGCTAAGGTGGCACTGGGAGAACCACTGCGATTGAGCCCCGGTTGAGCTGGGCGAGTGCCTCAGTGGAGAAAGCTAAAACTGACTGTCATGATAAGGCGAGAGACTGGTCGCTGTTCGAGAGGTCTTTTCAAGTCCTTAAAGACTTATGCCGCTTAGAGCGAGGAATCGGCTTTGTCCGGCCCAGGCGTGGATAGCGCCCCGAACTCGGTCTTCCGAATACTAGGGGCTTCGCCGAAATTTAAAATTATAGAATTCTATGGCTAAGTGAGAGTGTTCAAGCATTATAAGTCTGGTTGCCTTGTTCGTTGTGTTGAGCGCCTCCCTAGATGGACCCAAAAATGGGAACAAGAGTGCTCAAGTTTATCCCGAACACCCCAGCACTCGTGGCATGGGGGCTGAAGCCGACGACTTGCCATCTCTCAGATTTTATAAACGGCCGCACAGAAGGTAATATTTTAAATCAATAAGCGTTGCTTAGCGCATATGAACAAAGTTTTCAGCGCACAGGATAACACATTGTGAGTTTACTCAATAATTACATCTTTGGGGCACTCATCCGCAATCTTGCAGGCACCCTTCAGGACATTCTTATAGTACATTTCGGGCGTACGATACTCCTTGCCCGCCGGCGGCGCGTCCGTGATAAGCCTCTCAGCATCCAGCCTGCCCCAGTGCACCTTTGCGCGGGCAAGGGCCCGACAGGCACCTTCAATGCAGGCGGAGCGCTTGATGACTTCCACCCAGGGGCACGCATCCACCAGCCGCCGCACGAGGCCGAAGTAGCCCCAGGCATGGCCTCTCCAGGCCACAGCCGGACTATGAGGCCCTTCATGGCCTGCTCGGCTACCTTGTGGAGCTCGACCAGCTGCTTCAGCTGGTTGCTAGAGGGCACCGGGTGTCCGGCCTCAGCGTACAGAGACCAGAAGACCTTCTCCGTTGAGCTCCCCTCCTCGGCCCGGTAGAATGCGGCGGCATCGAACATGCTGCAAGGCAGATCTACAAACGCCCCTGGAGAGCTCCGAATTCGGGTAAGTAACAGGTAATTTACATTCACATGCTTGCTTTGCATGAAAAATGCCTTACCCGCCGCTATTTTCTTCACTGCCTCAATCTCCTGGAGGGCCTTATGGGCCTCGGCCTTAGCGGCTTTGGCACTTTCAAGAGCCGAGGCAAGCTCGGACTCTCGAGTCTTCGAGTCGCGCTTCAAACTCTCATGCTTTTCCATGAGAGCCTGGAGCTCTTGCCGCACCTCCGCCACCCGCGCCTCCTGCTTCTCTCGCTCCGCCCGTTCCGCGGCCGCATTGCGTTCGGCCGAAGACACGGCCTCCTTCAGGGTTGCCACCTCGTTCGTGGCCCCTGCAGTACCCACATTATCCTTGTTATTTCTGTCGCAACCAAAATCCTTTTCTGTAAGGTACAAACTTCAAAGTGGTGTTACTCACCTTCTTTGTCCTCGAGCTGCTTCTTGGCAAGGCCGAGCTCTTGCTCGGACCGCTCGAGGTCCTGCTTCAAAGCACTGACCTTCGCAGTCAGTGCGGCAGAGGTCAACAGCGCAGCCTGCAAACCCATATTGACATAATTTTTTAGCACTCCTGCGTATATCTTTTTTAGATCCTTAGTCCGGTTTTTCTTTCCGAACACCGAACCGAGCATCAGGGGCTACTGTCTATGCGGTATTACATTACATATTTTAAACTTCTTACCTCAAAGCCTGTTAGAAGGCTACTGCGGGCTTCGGTCAGCCCGCTCTTGGCGAGCTGAACCTTCTGAATCACCGCACTCATGATAGTGAGGTGTTCTTCCTTGATGGAAGCGCCGTTAAGCACCTCCAACAAGTTGTCCGGCGCCTCCAGTTGGACGGAGGCTGCCGGCGTCACGGTCTTGCCCTTCTTACGAAGGGGCCGCCTGCCAGACTCCGGAACCACTGCGGGTTCCGGCATGGAGTCCGGCGCAAAGTCCGGGAGGCTGCCTTGCGGCACCTCCGGAGCCTCCTCCTGATGGGTCCCCTCCTGGGATCCCACCTCAGCGTCCTCAGCGTCGCGAGGAGTGGAGGCAGTCGGAATGGAATCCACGTCCGACGGAGCCAAGGACCCGCTCGATGAAGCGGGAAGATCATCATCGGCTGGACTACAGGTAGTATGCGGCATTAGAAGGACACTATGTGACGCAAAAGAGAAATTATAAACCATTCAGGAATCCGAATACTTACGATCTTGCCGGAGGCCTGGCCCTTGAGGGCCACTCTTCTTTGCCAACGTTGGCGTTGGCGGAGCTGTCCGGGGGAAGGGTCCTTCCCCTCTTGGACCCTTCGGCCTCCCCCGTTGGGGAAGCCTTCCTCTTCGTCTCTCCCTCCTCCGGGAGAGAGTCCTCTTTCTCCTCCTCGTCTTCCGGGGAGGAGTCCGCCTCGGAGCCATCGGACGATGAGTCCGATATCACCTGGCGCCGGGAACTTCTTCGAGTTCCCGTGGCCTTCTTCTTGGCCTTCTTCTCCGGCACCACATAGCATGCCGGGACTAGCAGCCCCGTTAAACGGGCGTCTGCTGGGTCTTCGGGAAGGGGAGCCGGACAGTCTACCTGTCCGGACGTCCTCTGCCAGTCTTGTCAAAGGCATTGGGAGTTTTAGATCCCACATAGCATTAAACTATGAAAATAACTGTCCCATAGAGGATAACAAAGCTTACCTCGCCGGCCGGGCGCTTGGTGCTGAATCCGCGATCTTCAGTCGCGGACGCGGGGCTTCTTCGCCCTTGAACAGCACCCTGCAGGCAGCTTCATACGTCGTGTCGAAGAGCCCGCTCAGGGTCCGGTGCTGTGCCGGATCGAACTCCCACAAAGTGAAGGCCCACTGTTGGCAGGGGAGAATCCGGCGGACGAGCATGACCTGGATCACATTGACAAGCCTAAGCTTCTTGTTCACCAAGGTCTGGAGATAGGACTGTAGTCCTGTCAGCTCCTCCGAAATGCCCCATAGCAAGCCCTTCTCTTTCCAGGAGGTGAGCTGCATGGGGATACCAGATCTGAACTCAGGGGTCGCTGCCCATTTAGGGTCACGCGGCTCGGTGATGTAGAACCACCCCGATTGCCATCCCTTGATGGACTCCACGAAGGCCCCTTCGAGCCAGGTGACGTTGGGCATTTTGCCCACCATGGCGCCTCCGCACTCCGCTTGAGTACCCTTCACCACCTTCGGCTTGACATTGAAGGTCTTGAGCCACAAGCCGAAGTGAGGCCGGATGCAGAGGAAGGCCTTGCACACGATGATAAACGCCGAGATATTGAGGATGAAGTTCGGCGCCAGATCGTGGAAATCCAGGCCATAGTAGTACATGAGCCCCTGGACGAAGGGATGAAGTGGGAAGCCCAGTCCGCAGAGGAAGTGGGGAAGGAATACGACCCTCGTCGGGCAGCCGGTGCGCGATGTCGCTGGAAAGGTATCCGGCGCCGCGCAACTTCTCGATGTGCTCCTCCGTAACAGAGGAGGCCAACCACTTACCTCCCGCTCCAGACATGGCTGGAGAAGGTCGAGACGAGATGTGCGGACTTGGGCACTGGAGCTCGAGTGCGCGGGGATGGATAAGCAAAGGAGGAAGAAGGCGTAGGTAAAAAGGTGGATCCTTATCCCCTTATATATAGGCGGACGAAGACTATGCGTCCCCACCGGCCTGGTAAAACTCGCTTATCTCCCAAGCGCCACCATCAATGGCGCGGTTGGTTACCCACGTCCGTATTGATGGGAATCCCGGAATAAGGGGAACACGATCTCTGCTTCGACAAGACGTGTCAAGGAAACCGCTTCGCTAAACGCGCTGAGGTGGTATAATAAAAAACGATTCAAGTAAAGGCTTGGTGGTGGTATGACATCATGCCACAAAATACGTCAGCAGATTGAACTTGTGTACATATTATTCTCTCTACGGTGGAACGTGGAATTTATTTTGCAGAGCCGGACACTATCCTTGTGTTCACAATCTTCTATGAATTATTCGGAGGAGGAACCCGCCTTGCAATGCCGAACAATATGCGCGCCAGACTCATCGTCATTGAAGCCTGGTTCAGGGGCTACTGAGGGAGTCCTGGACTAGGGGGTGTCCGGAAAGCCGGACTATCATCGTCGGCCGGACTCCAAGTCTATGAAGATACAAGATTGAAGACTTCTTCCCGTGTCCGGATGGGACTTTCCTTGGCGTGGAAGGCAAGCTTGGCGATACGGATATGTAGATCTCCTACCATTGTAACCGACTCTGTGTAACCCTAGCCCTCTCCGGTGTCTATATAAACCGGAGGGTTTTAGTCCGTAGGACACACAACCATTACAACAATCATACCATAGGCTAGCTTCTAGGGTTTAGCCTCCTTGATCTCGTGGTAGATCCACTCTTGTACTACCCATATCATCAATATCAATCAAGCAGGAGTAGGGTTTTACCTCCATTGAGAGGGCCCGAACCTGGGTAAAAACATCGTGTCCCTTGTCTCCTGTTACCATCCGCCTAGACGCACAGTTCAGGACCCCCTACCCGAGATCCGCCGGTTTTGACACCGACAACGACCCCTCCTCCTTTCCAGAGCAACCACGCAAGCCACCCCCACTTGATCACTAGATATCGCCTATTCCTTCTCTCTACTGCTTGCATTAGAGTAGTGTAGCATGTTACTGTTTCGGTTAATCCTATTCTGTTGCATAGCCTGTCATTGTTGCTACAGTTGTTGATACCTTACCTGCAATCCTAAATGCTTAGTATAGGATGCTAGTTTATCATCTGTGGCCCTACATTCTTGTCCGTCTACCAAGCTATACTATCAGGCCGTGATCACTTGAGAGGTGATCACGGGTATATGCTATACATACATACTATTCAGATGGTGACTAAAGTCAGGTCAGCTCGTAGAGTACCCGCAAGTGTTTCGGAGATGGGGGCTAAAGAGGCAGGTGGTTCCATCCAGGTAGTGATGGGCCTGGGTTCCCGACAGCCCCCTGATGGTTACTTTGTGGCGGAGCGATAGGACAGGTTGCGACCACCTAGGAGAGAGGTGGGCCTGGCCCTGGTCGGCGTCCCCGGTTACTTCAAAATAACACGCTTAACGAGATCTTGGTATTTCATCTGAGTCTTGCCACTAGGCTATACGCCCTAACCAACTATGCGGGAACAATTATGGGCACTCGACGTCGTGGTATCAGCCGAAGTATTCTTGACGTCAGCAACTGAGCGGCGCGCGCCGGATTGGACTGGAACGCCTGCTCTTGTATAAGGGAGGCTAGGTCTGTTTACCGTCTGCGTACGCAACATGCAGGTGTGCAATGGGCGATGGGCCCACACCCCTGCGCGCATAGGATTTAGACCAGAGTGCTGACCTCTCTGTTGTGCCTAGGTGGGGCTGCAACGTGTTGATCTTCCGAGGCCGGGCTTGACCTAGGAAAGTGTGTCTAGCCAGAGGGATCGAGCGTGTTGGGAAATGTGGTGCACCCCTGCATGGAAGTTTATCTATTTGAATAGCCGTGTCCCTCGGTAAAAGGACGACCCGAAGTTGTACGTAGACCTTATGACAACTAGAACCGGATACTTAATAAAACACACCTAGACAAGTTCCAGAGACAACCCGGTGATTGCTTTCCCACAGGGCGACAATGGGAGGATCCCCGGGTAGGATTATGCTATGCAATGATACTTGGTGAACTTAACATTTACTCTCTTCTATATGCTGCAAGACGGAGGCTGCCAGAAGCGTAGTCTTCGATAGGACTAGTGATGCGGAGCATCCCTCGACCATCCCCATGGACGTCACACCGCAAGCACGGAGAGGACCTACGACAAGAGCTCGCGCACGCACCGTCGAAACCGAGGTGAACTCTTTCCTCTTCGGGTCTCTTTCGGTGTCACACGAGAGTCGGATTCTACCTCATATGGAAACTCTATGCACTCGTAGGTACCAAGAAGAAGACCGTGAAGAGGCGAGGACGGAGACACAAGCACATTAAGAGAAGAAGAGCGAGAGAAGAGCGCGAAGCTACGGAGGCCTCGGACCCCTCCGGGTGCCCGGCCACCAGCCGCCGGTTGGCCAAGGCCTAGGCTTCCCCGGGTGCCCGGTCAGGAGGGCCCGAATGCCTGGCCCTAACCACCAGGGCGCTGTGCAGCCCACCCCGGGTGCCTGGGTCGCCACCCCTGGGTTGCCCGGCCTCCTCCCCGCGCCGGCCCAGCCCCGCCCTAGGTGCCCGGCCTCTTGGCTTCGGGTGCGCGGCCCCGCCCGCGCCCCGCTCCAGCCGTGACCGGGTGCCCGGGCCTTGGACCCCCGGGTGCCCGGCCGAGGCCGCCCAGCCGCCTACACCGACCCCGGGTGCCCAGGCTTAGGACCCCGGGAACCCAGTCCCCCCTTTGCCGGGTCCCTGTTCGGTCCGGGTGCCCGGACCCCTCCGAGGCCTGCGTGCCTTTTGGGCTTTTTGCCCTTCTGTCCCTGCTCCTCTCTTATTTCGTCCCTAAACTATATAAGGGCTCCACCTAGCTCATTTAGAGGATAGCTAAGAATAGACACAAATCATAGAGCTTAGCTCATGTACATCCCCTTGTGGGATTCCTCTTGATAGAGAAGACTCCATTGGAGTACAAGACCTCCATTGGAGAAGATCCCTAGGGATTCAAGCCCCCTTGAGGGAAGGATCTACCTAGATCATCAAGCCCTCATCTCCTTCATATGATTTGGGATGGACTCTACCATGTATCTTGTTTCCCTTTGATTGTTCATGTACCTTGTGGATCTTATGTGTTTGTTGGTCTAGTGGATGTGTGGTTGGACTTGTTCTTGAGTGTTCCTCTTGTTTTCTCTCTTGTGTTCATCTTGTTCTTGGGGATTCCCCCTCCAATTCGTGAAAGATCTTCACTTAGGGTTCCACCCTACAACATCTTGGTATCATGAGCCAAGGTTTCTGATGTAGGGTAGAACCCTAGGAAGGACCTTTTCACACTTGGAGGGGGAAAAAGGAGAGAAATCACAAGAACAACAAGAACACAAAGATGAACACAAAGAGACAATCACTCCAACAATTCCCGATTACACATCCACTAGAGTAACAACACAAGATCCACAAGTCTCAAACACAATCAAAGGAAAGATACAATGGCAAAGTTCATCCCAAATTCAAAGGAAGAGGGGTCTTGGTGGTAGTCTTCTCCCAATGGAGGTCTTGAAATCCTCAAGAATTCTTCCCTATGGGGTCTTGATCCTCAAAAAGGGAAGGTAATGGAGCAAAGCTCACCAAGATCTCATCTAATACTTTGCTAACCCTAAACATGGCCCTAGGTACGGAATATATAGGCTTGGGGTCGAAGCAGGAGAAGTGGAGCCGAAGAGGTCATCTCAGTCGTCCATCTTGGGAGGCCCGTGCGCACGGGGTAAGTTGGGCCCGTGCGCATGGGGGTCCCGTGGGCACGGTACACGCCCGTGCGCACGGGGTGCTCCAGGCCGGGTTCCTGTGTAGCCCGTGGGCACGGGGTCTCGGGGGCCCGTGCGCACGGGGTCACCTGGGACTTGCTGTTTTGCTACTGCTGCACTCCGTCTTGATCCTTATGGCCTTGGGGGGGTTCTCCTTCTCCTTGTGGATGCTCCTGAGCTTCTTGGTGGTGTTCCACTTCATACCTAAGGAGGCATAGCATATTTTGGTGAGGTAGTAGACATGTTCCATTTGTGTCCATATGTAATTCTAGTAGGAAGGAGTTCACCTCGGTTTCCAAAGCACGTGCTCTAGCTCTTGTCATGGGTCCTTGTGGGGTTGGATGTGTTGATGTAGAGCCATGGGGATGATGGAAGGATGCTCCGCATCATCTCCCCTCCCTTCGAAATGATCCGACCTCGGATCAAGATCTTCATCACCATGGAAAGGCGAGAGGTCTTTGACGTTGAAGATGTCGCTCACGTTGTACTTGTCTCGTGGGAGTTCAATCTTGTAGGCGTTGTCGTTGTAGCATGCTAGCACCTTGAATGGTCCATCGGCTCGAGGTAGTAGTTTGGACTTGCGTTCGTTGGGGAAGCGTTCCTTGCGAAGGTGTAGCCACACGAGATCACCTATGTTGAAGATCATGGGTTGTTTGTTGACATTTAGCTTGGTCGCTAGTCGATGTACTTGGCGCTCGATGATGTTTCTTGTATCTTCATGCATCTTCTTGATGTAGCTTGCTCGTGCACTCGCATCCATGTTGGTGCGCTCTTGTAGAGGTAGAGGTAGAATGTCCAATGGGGACAATGGGTTGAAGCCGTAGACGACCTCGAAGGGGGACTTGCCGGTAGTCGAATGTCTTGCGCGGTTGTAGGCGTACTCGGCGATGGGTAGACATGCCTCCCACTCCTTGATGTTCTTCTTGATCAACACGCGAAGGAGAGTGGATAGTGTCCGGTTCGTCACCTCCGTTTGGCCGTCGGTTTGAGGATGGTATGCGGATGAGAACAAGAGCTTGATTCCGAGCTTGGCGCATAGAGTCTTCCAAAAGTAACTCAAGAACTTGACGTCGCGGTCGGAGACGATTGTCTTTGGTACTCCATGGAGGCGCAAGATTTCCCTACAAAAGAGATTTGCAATATGTGAAGCATCGTCTATCTTGTTGCAAGGAATGAAATGTGCCATCTTAGAAAATCGTTCCACAACAACAGACACGGAATCCTTTCCATTTTTAGTTCTAGGCAAACCAAGTATAACATCCATACTAATGTCTTCCCAAGGTTGATAAGGAATAGGAAGAGGCATGTAAAGACCATGAGATTGAGCTTTTGACTTAGCTTTGCGACATGTAGAGCATCGGGTGGTGAAGCGTGAGACGTCGCGGAACATCTTGGGCCAAAAGTAGTTCTTGGAGAGCGTGGCGAAAGTCTTGTCGCATCCAAAGTGTCCCATGAGTCCGCCTCCATGAGCCTCTTGCAAAAGGAGCAAACGAAGAGAAGATTCGGGAATGCGTAGTTTGTTAGCTCTCATAAGATAACCATCCTTGATGTAGTATTGTTCCCAAGATGTATGCGTCAAACATTTAGCATAATGAGGTGCAAAAGATGGATCACTAGCATACAAGTCTTTTATGTGCTCAAAGCCAATAACATTCAACTCAAGTTTAGTGACAAGCGCGCATATGCGTGAAAGTGCATCGGCAACTACATTTTCCTTACCCTTAATGTACTTGATCACATATGGAAAAGATTCAATAAATTCACTCCATTTGGCATGACGCTTGTTCAACTTAGTTTGACCTTTTAAGTACTTAAGCGTTTCATGATCGGTATGTATGACAAACTCATGAGGTCTAAGATAATGTTCCCAAACATGTAGGACACACACTAAAGCATACAATTCTTTGTCATAGATGGGATAGTTAAGTTGAGCACCGGAGAGTTTTTCACTAAAATATGCAATTGCTCGTTTTTCTTGCATCAAAACTCCGCCAATTCCGGTACCACTTGCATCACAATGAACCTCAAAAGTTTTGTCAAAGTTGGGCAAAGAAAGAATCGGAGCATGAGTAAGCAAAGACTTGAGCTCATCAAAAGCGGTTGATTGCAAAGATCCCCAAACAAAAGGAGCATTTTTCTTACTCAAAGCATGCAAAGGAGCGGCTATTGTGCTAAAATCTTTCACAAAACGGCGATAGAAACCTGCAATACCAAGAAAACTTCGCACTTGTTGCAAATTGGTGGGTTGGGGCCAAGTTTTAATTGCTTCAATTTTAGTTTCATCAACATGGACACCCTTGGAAGAGACAACGAAACCCAAGAAGACCACTTTGTCAACACCAAATGTGCACTTTTTCATGTTGGCATAAAGACTTTCCTTGCGAAGTGTTTGCAAAACAAGCCTAACATGATCAAGATGCTCTTTCATGGTTTTGCTAAACACAAGAATATCATCGAAGTAAACCACAACAAAGACTCCAATGTAAGGTCGAAGTACATGATGCATGAGACACACAAAAGTACCGGGAGCCTCCGATAAACCCATAGGCATGACTAACCACTCGTATAAGCCAAATTTTGTTTTGAAAGCAGTTTTCCATTCATCACCTTCTTGTATGCGGATTTGATAATAGCCACTTTTAAGATCAATTTTTGAGAAAAAGTTGGCTCCACTAAGTTCATCAAGCATATCATCTAAGCGAGGAATGGGATGCCTATAGCGAACGGTGATAGCATTTATAGGTCTACAATCAGAACACAAGCGGAAACTTCCATCGGGCTTAGGCACAAGTATGACGGGAACGACACAAGGGCTTAAGCTTTCACGTACATGACCGTTGTCGATTAGTTGTTGTACTTGTCGTTGAATCTCCTTGGTTTCTTTGGGATTGACACGGTATGGAGCTTTGTTTGGAAGTGGCGCTCCGGGGATGAGGTCAATTCGATGCTTAGTGCCTGGTAGAGGAGGTAGACCCAGAGGTAGCTCATTGGGGAAAACATCTTGAAATTCATGCAAAAGAGATTGAAACACCAAAGGTAGCTCGTGAGTGGTGTTAGCTTTCGGTTCGCCATCCTTGCACACAAGGACAAAGTGCATCACACTCGATGGGTTCTCACACACTTCTCTCATCTCACTTTTTGTGGCGAATAGTATTAGGTTTTTCTCTCTAGGCGAAGAGGCGCTCAAGTGTGGCTTGTTGCTCTCACTCATGTTTTGGTGGCTCACTTTCTCACTCTTCTCTCTATGGTGGGTGGCTTGCTTGTCGGCTATCACTTGACTAGGAGACATGGGTCATAGCACATATTCCTTTCCTTTCATCTTGAGGCTATAGTGATTGGTACGCCCATTGTGGACGACGCCACGGTCGAATTGCCATGGTCGACCAAGAAGGAGGTGGCAAACGGTCATTGGGACCACATCACACTTCAAAGTGTCTTCATATGCACCAATTTTGAAGGATACTTGGACCGTATCCTCAACTCGTATAGTGCCGGAGTCACTTAGCCATTGAACCTTGTAGGGGTGCGGGTGCTTCCTCTTGATCAATTGAAGCTTGGAGCATAGTTCTTCACTTGCCAAGTTGTGGCAACTACCTCCGTCGATGATGACATTGATGGACCTTCCATTGATGCCGGCCTTGGTGTGGAAGATATGGCATCGTTGGTCTTCTTCTTGTTGATGTTGAAGTGTCAAGACCTTGGAGACAACGAGAGCGGGGCTCGTATCTTCATCACAAAAGACTTTGATGAGGACATCAATACCATTGTTACACCCACAGCCCCTACTGCTACATATACTGGACCAATTACTAGAGCTCGCGCACGCCAAATAAATTATCAGGTACTTTCGTTTCTTGGTAATGATTCTAATGTTCATGAGAATATGATGCTACCTAAATTGGATACATTTGTTTTGCTTACAAACGAAGGGCCTAGCTTGGAGAAGGATGGACATTGGAGCAAGAACAAGCATGGATATGATGCCATGCGCAAGGGGAACCAGAACGGAGTTACAAGTGATGATTTCAGGACTTTGAAGCCACCATAATGGGTGCATGAAGCCTTGGACGAAATATACAAGATGCCACTTCATAAATTTCGTCCCGAGGCTATTATAGATGCTGCGTCACCTTTTTATTGGGCCAGGCCCATGTAATTTCGAAATACATAAGTATAGGCTATTTTTAGAGTCCGTATGTGTGGGGAAACAAGAGATAGGGTTGATTTCGGACCCCTCCACCAAGGGTCACGAAATTCCCCCCTCTTCCTCCATATATACAGCCCTTAGGGCATCGTTTAGACTTTGGGTTTTCTTTAGATTAAAAGTTCGCCATAGCTGCAACTTCGCGTACTTCGTTTGTGTTCAACGACCAGACAAAGGCGTCACAGAACCCCACCTTGATCAATAAAGCTTTCATCTTATATTCGCAATATCCAGATTGCAATCTTAGTTTCTTGCTTGTTCTTCGTTTGCTCGCAGGAAACAGACCCTCGTGGTCAGGTTGATCGTGCTCCGGCATGGTCAATAACCTCTCGGAGTTGGTTTAGCGATTGCTAAGGCGCGACGTCCTCGCACGTTCGTAGTCGGATCATCAAAGTCGACTTCCACCAAAGCGAAATCCATCATCTCATCGAAAGACGGGACACCTTAGCCTCTATCAAGTGGTATCAGATTTCCAGGTTCCTCGGTGAGATTTTACAGTTTTTCGTAGATTAGATCGAGTCTGTTCTTCATACCTACAGTCCACGAAAAAGCCACAAAAAAAATTAGTGATGAGGACATCAATACCATTGTTACACCCACAGCCCCTACTGCTACATATACTGGACCAATTACTAGAGCTCGCGCACGCCAATTAAATTATCAGGTACTTTCGTTTCTTGGTAATGATTCTAATGTTCATGAGAATATGATGCTGCCTAAATTGGATACATTTGTTTTGCTTACAAATGAAGGGCCTAGCTTGGAGAAGGATGGACATTGGAGCAAGAGCAAACATGGAGATGATGCCATGCGCAAGGGGAACCAGAACGGAGTTACAAGTGATGATTTCAGGACTTTGAAGCCACCATAAGAGTGCATGAAGCCTTGGACGAAATATACAAGATGCCACTTCATAAATTTCGTCCAGAGGCTATTCTAGGTGCTGCGTCACCTTATTATTGGGCCAGGCCCATGTAATTTCGAAATACATAAGTATAGGCTATTTTTAGAGTCCGTATGTGTGGGGAAACAAGAGATAGGGTTGATTTCGGACCCCTCCACCAAGGGTCACGAAATTCCCCCCCTCTTCCTCCATATATACAGCCCTTAGGGCATCGTTTAGACTTTGGGTTTTGTTTAGATTAAAAGTTCGCCATAGCTGCAACTTCGCGTACTTCGTTTGTGTTCAACGACCAGACAAAGGCGTCACAGAACCCCACCTTGATCAATAAAGCTTTCATCTTATATTCGCAATATCCAGATTGCAATCTTAGTTTCTTGCTTGTTCTTCGTTTGCTCGCAGGAAACAGACCCTCGTGGTCAGGATGATCGTGCTCCGGCGTGGTCAATAACCTCTCGGAGTTGGTTTAGCGATTGCTAAGGCGCGACGTCCTCGCACGTTCGTAGTCGGATCGTCAAAGTCGACTTCCACCCAAGCGATATCCATCATCTCATCGAAAGACGGGACACCTTAGCCTCTATCAATTAGGGTTAGTTCATCATATCCGAACCAATCTGAGCCTTTGCATAATCTTTTTAGGGTTTTTGCTTTGTTGAATTTGCGGTTGCATCGTCGTGTCAAGTTGCTGGTCTTAGAGTCTAGTCTTTTAGAGTTTCGAGTTCTGGTCATAAGTTGTCACGCCGCTGCCGCACCGTCATCATCGCCCATCTACCACTTTTGCTTATCCGCCACCGCTCTGAATCCATATCCATATACCACTACCAATCCGTATCCATATACCACCACCAATCTGTATCCATATACCACCACCGCTACCATATACCACAACCATATATCCACCACCAATCCGAGTTCTTCTCATATTAGGTTTGGTCTTGAGATCAATCTAAATTCCGATTCGTGTTTCCTTGCCTGCGTAGGTCTCGGAAAAAAAAGTCTGGAGACCCCCGGGCAGTTTTTAGGCCAAAATTTTCACGGGCAAATTTTTTTTTCCCTATCCTATTTTTAGGCTTTTCTGAGTCTTTTGAGCCACGTGCCATCATAGTGATTTTTGGTCGCACTTTTTCGTCGTCGCTGCCCTAATTTCCAAAAAAAAAGTGAAAAAAAAATTTCGTGCCCATCCTATCAGTTTGACGAGGGAAGAGTTTTGAGACACTCGCCATTATAGTGATTTTTCGCAAAAAAAAAGAGGAGCGCAAAAAAAAAGGAGCGCAAAAAAAAGAGCGAAAAAAAAAGAGTTCCAGAGTGTGGTTTTCCCTTATTTACGTGCAGTGCCGTGATTTTGTTAGTGTTCTAGGCTCGCGTCTCTAGCACGGTCTAGCCTAGGACCAGCACAGTACCGTCGTTGAGCGTTTATTCAACTTTGCATCTCTGAATTGATTATGGCTGACCCTTTTTGCTACCATACTATAAGCCTTCCCAGCTCCACATACATCTACGTCGTGTGTTTGACTCTCCCTAGTAATCGCTCTATCCAAGCTTTGAGAGTTTTTGACTACAACGGTTGCCGAACACCGCCTGCTGCTGGGTAAGAACTGGTAAGAATTTGAGATTTGCTTGACGGATTTGTGACACCCACCACCACCTCTTGTTAGTAGTATGTAGGATCATCTTCTTGTGTGTTTCTATTGCTGCTAACCATGCCAGGATCACAAGCCGACGAGACTGACTGGCAGAACATGACGAATAAGGATTTGCATGATAAATTTCAGCAAATGATGAGTGGACAGGTGCAAGATGTGCTAAACAGATTTGAAGAGGCCATGGAGAAGATAGATGGCATGGAGAAGACGTTCGAAACAAAGCTCGATAACAAGTTTAATGAATTGCTCGCGCGTCTTCCACCACCACCACCCGCTGCACCTAACGCACCTCTCCAACAACAACAACAACAACAACGCATCCTTTCGAATCAGTATGGACGAGCGAAGCGTGTTCCTATTGAGGATGGCCAAACTTCTGGTGCTGCTGTTCATGTTGTTGATGCTTCTTTGGCCCCTGCTACTGCTGCTGCTGGTACCCAGGAGGATGATGAGTATGCGGGCGATTATGAGGATGAGGTTGATCAAAATCAGCACTACGTGCAGCCACCAGCACCACCACCACCAGGTCGACCTCAGGTATATATTCGTAATGGTAGGCCTGCACCACCACCTCAGGTATGAGATGATGTCCATATTCCTAAACTGAAATTGAATATTCCACCATTTGAGGGTAGATATGTTCCTGATATATATCTTACTTGGGAGTTAGAAACTGAACAACGTTTTACATGTTTACAATATCCCGACGAGAGACGGGTTGCTGCTGCTGTTTGTGCTTTCACTAGTTTTGCATGTGTATGGTGGTCTGAACATTGTAGATTATATCCTATTCCCGCTACTTGGGCTGCTTTGAAAACTGCTATGCGTACCCGTTGGGTTCCACCATATTATCAACGTGAATTGCTTCAAAAATTACAGCGCTTAAGACAAGGAAAAAATTCTGTAGAAGAATATTATCAGGAATTACAAACTGGCATGATTAGATGTGGTATTGTTGAGGAGAATGAAGCTATGCTTGCACGTTTTCTGGGTGGATTAAATAGAGAGATTCAGACCATTCTAGACTATAAGGAGTATACTAATATCACTCGTTTATTCCATCTTGCTTGTAAAGCTGAACGTGAAGTGCAGGATCGACAGGCATTGGCGCGGACTAACTTTTCTGCAGGTCGACCTTCATCATGGACACCACGTGCATCATCTACTTCCACACGTTCTGCTACACCGGCGCCTCCGTCGGCTGCCACCTCCAACCGTGATACAATAAAGCAGGCACAATCACCACTATCTGCCAAGAGCACACCTTCTGGGCCTGCAAAGAGCTCTTCTTCATCCATGGCATCAACAGGGCAAACACATGATATTATTTGTCGACGTTGCAAGGGTGGAGGTCATTATGCGAGAGAATGCCCATCTAAGCGTGTGATGATTGTTACTGAGGATGGTGGGTATGAGTCCGCTAGTGACTATGATGAGGAGACTTTGGCTCTTATTACACGTGACGAACACGGTGGAGACGATTCTAATCATGAGACGCAATACATGGCTCCTGAAGATGCTGACAGGTATGAATGTTTAGTTGCTCAACGTGTTTTGAGTGTGCAGGTTACACAAGCTGAGCAAAATCAGAGGCATAATTTGTTCCATACAAAGGGAGTTGTGAAGGAACGTTCTGTTCGCGTGATCATAGATGGAGGGAGTTGCAACAACTTGGCTAGCATGGAGATGGTGGAGAAGCTATCTCTCACCACAAGACCACATCCACATCCTTACTACATCCAATGGTTCAACAACAGCGGCAAGGTTAAGGTAACACGTACTGTTTGTGTACATTTTAGTATCTCTACATATGCTGATTATGTTGATTGTGATGTGGTACCTATGCAAGCATGTTCCTTATTACTTGGTAGACCATGGCAATTTGATAAAAATTCTATTCACCATGGTAGAAACAATCAGTATACTCTTGTTCATAAGGATAATAATATTACTTTGCTTCCTATGACTCCTGATTCCATTTGAAAGATGATATTAATAGAGCTAATAAAGCAAAACAGGAGAAAACAAAGAGTGAAAATCAGATTGTGGCAAAAGAATTTGAGCAACAAATGCAGCCTAATAATAATAAACAATCTAGTGTTGCTTCTGAAATTAAATTGAAAAGTGCATGTTTACTTGCCACCAAATTTGATATTGAAGATCTAGATTTCAGCAAATCTGTTTGCTATGCTTTTGTGTGCAAAGAGGCATTATTTTCATTCGAGGACGTGCCTTCCTCTTTGCCTCCTGCTGTCACTAACATTTTGCAGGAGTTCGCTGACGTCTTTCCACAAGACGTGCCACCGGGATTACCACCTATTCGCGGGATTGAGCATCAAATTGACTTAATTCCCGGTGCATCATTACCCAACCGTGCACCATACCGTACCAATCCAGAGGAGACGAAGGAGATTATGCGTCAAGTACAAGAACTGCTCGACAAAGGTTATATACGCGAATCCCTTAGTCCTTGTGCTGTTCCTATCATTTTAGTGCCGAAAAAGGATGGTACGTCGCGTATGTTCGTTGATTGTAGAGGCATTAATAATATTACTATTCGTTATCGTCATCCTATTCCTAGGCTAGATGATATGCTTGATGAATTGAGTGGCTCTACAATATTCTCCAAGTTGATTTGCGTAGTGGATACCATCAAATTCGTATGAAATTGGGAGATGAATGGAAAACAGCATTTAAAACTAAGTTTGGATTATATGAGTGGTTAGTCATGCCTTTTGGGTTAACTAATGCACCTAGTACTTTCATGAGGTTAATGAATGAAGTTTTACGTGCTTTCATTGGACGATTTGTGGTAGTTTACTTTGATGACATATTGATTTATAGCAAATCTTTGGAGGAACATTTGGAACATTTACGTGCTGTTTTTATTGCTCTACGTGATGCACGTTTGTTTGGTAACCTTGGAAAGTGCACCTTTTGCATCGACCGAGTATCTTTTCTTGGCTATGTTGTTACTCCACAGGGAATTGAAGTTGATAAAGCCAAGATTGAAGCTATTGAGAGTTGGCCGCAGCCCAAAACGGTCACACAAGTGAGGAGTTTCCTTGGCCTCGCTGGATTCTATAGGCATTTTGTGAGAGATTTCAGCACCATTGCTGCACCTCTCAATGAGCTTACAAAGAAAGATGTGCCTTTTCTGTGGAGTACCGCACAGGAAGAAGCCTTCACGGTATTGAAAGATAAGTTGACACATGCTCCTTTACTCCAACTTCCTGATTTTAATAAGACTTTTGAGCTTGAATGTGATGCTAGTGGAATTGGATTAGGAGGTGTGTTATTACAAGATGGCAAACCTGTTGCATACTTTTCTGAAAAATTCAGTGGGCCTAGCCTGAATTATTCTACTTATGATAAAGAATTATATGCTCTTGTTCGGACTTTAGAAACATGGCAACATTATTTATGGCCCAAAGAATTTGTTATACATTCTGATCATGAATCTTTGAAACATATTAAAAGTCAAGCTAAACTGAATCGTAGACATGCTAAATGGGTTGAATTCATTGAGACTTTCCCTTATGTCATTAAACACAAGAAGGGAAAAGAAAATGTTATTGCCGATGCATTGTCTCGTCGCTATACTATGCTTTCACAACTTGACTTCAAAATATTTGGTTTGGAGACCATCAAAGATCAATATGTGCATGATGCTGATTTTAAAGATGTAATGCGGAATTGTAAAGAAGGAAGAATGTGGAACAAGTTTGTCGTTAACGATGGATTTGTGTTTCGTGCTAACAAGCTATGCATTCCAGCTAGCTCCGTTCGTCTTTTGCTGTTGCAGGAGGCGCATGGGGGAGGATTAATGGGACACTTTGGCGTGAAGAAGACGGAGGACGTACTTGCTACACATTTCTTTTGGCCAAAGATGAGACGGGATGTTGAGCGTTTTATTGCTCGCTGCACTACATGTCAAAAAGCTAAGTCACGACTCAATCCTCATGGTTTATATATGCCTTTGCCTGTACCTAGTGTTCCTTGGGAGGATATATCTATGGACTTTGTTTTAGGTTTACCTCGAACAAAGAAGGGGAGGGATAGCATATTTGTTGTCGTGGATAGATTCTCGAAAATGGCACACTTTATACCATGTCATAAAAGCGATGATGCTGTTAATGTTGCTGATTTGTTCTTTCGTGAAATTATTCGCTTGCATGGTGTGCCAAATACTATTGTTTCAGATCGTGATACTAAATTTCTTAGCCACTTTTGGAGATGTTTATGGGCTAAGTTGGGGACTAAACTGCTTTTTAGTACTACTTGTCACCCCCAAACTGATGGACAAACTGAAGTAGTCAATAGAACATTGTCTACTATGCTTAGGGCTGTTTTGAAGAATAATAAGAAAATGTGGGAGGAATGTTTGCCTCATATTGAATTTGCTTATAATCGTTCATTGCATTCTACTACTAAGATGTGCCCTTTTGAAGTTGTGTATGGTTTCCTACCTCGTGCACCTATTGATTTGTTGCCTCTTCCATCTTCGGAGAAGGTTAATTTTGATGCTAAACAACGTGCTGAATTGATTTTAAAAATGCATGAGTTAACTAAGGAAAACATTGAGCGTATGAATGCTAAATATAAACTTGCTGGAGATAAGGGTAGAAAACATGTTGTATTTGCACCTGGAGATCTTGTTTGGTTACATTTGCGTAAGGATAGATTTCCTGATTTGCGCAAATCAAAGCTAATGCCACGTGCTGCTGGTCCCTTTAAGGTGTGGGAAAAAGTAAATGATAATGCATATAAACTTGAGCTGCCTGCAGATTTTGGGGTTAGTCCCACTTTTAACATTGCAGATTTGAAGCCTTATTTGGGTGAGGAAGATGAGCTTCCGTCGAGGACGACTTCATTTCAACAAGGGGAGGATGATGAGGACATCAATACCATTGTTACACCCACAGCCCCTACTGCTACATATACTGGACCAATTACTAGAGCTCGCGCACGCCAAATAAATTATCAGGTACTTTCATTTCTTGGTAATGATTCTAATGTTCATGAGAATATGATGCTACCTAAATTGGATACATTTGTTTTGCTTACAAACGAAAGGGCCTAGCTTGGAGAAGGATGGACATTGGAGCAAGAACAAGCATGGAGATGATGCCATGCGCAAGGGGAACCAGAACGGAGTTACAAGTGATGATTTCAGGACTTTGAAGCCACCATAAGAGTGCATGAAGCCTTGGACGAAATATACAAGATGCCACTTCATAAATTTCGTCCAGAGGCTATTATAGGTGCTGCGTCACCTTTTTATTGGGCCAGGCCCATGTAATTTCGAAATACATAAGTATAGGCTATTTTTAGAGTCCGTATGTGTGGGGAAACAAGAGATAGGGTTGATTTCGGACCCCTCCACCAAGGGCCACGAAATTCCCCCTCTCTTCCTCCTTATATACAGCCCTTAGGGCACCGTTTAGACTTTGGGTTTTGTTTAGATTAAAAGTTCGCCATAGCTGCAACTTCGCGTACTTCGTTTGTGTTCAACGACCAGACAAAGGCGTCACAGAACCCCACCTTGATCAATAAAGCTTTCATCTTATATTCGCAATATCCAGATTGCAATCTCAGTTTCTTGCTTGTTCTTCGTTTGCTCGCAGGAAACAGACCCTCGTGGTCAGGTTGATCGTGCTCCGGCGTGGTCAATAACCTCTCGGAGTTGGTTTAGCGATTGCTAAGGCGCGACGTCCTTGCACGTTCGTAGTCGGATCGTCAAAGTCGACTTCCACCAAAGCGAAATCCATCATCTCATCGAAAGACGGGACACCCTCGCCTCTATCAGAGTTACAAGTGATGATTTCAGGACTTTGAAGCCACCATAAGAGTGCATGAAGCCTTGGACGAAATATACAAGATGCCACTTCATAAATTTCGTCCAGAGGCTATTATAGGTGCTGCGTCACCTTTTTATTGGGCCAGGCCCATGTAATTTCGAAATACATAAGTATAGGCTATTTTTAGAGTCCGTATGTGTGGGGAAACAAGAGATAGGGTTGATTTCGGACCCCTCCACCAAGGGCCACGAAATTCCCCCTCTCTTCCTCCATATATACAGCCCTTAGGGCACCGTTTAGACTTTGGGTTTTGTTTCGATTAAAAGTTCGCCATAGCTGCAACTTCGCGTACTTCGTTTGTGTTCAACGACCAGACAAAGGCGTCACAGAACCCCACCTTGATCAATAAAGCTTTCATCTTATATTCGCAATATCCAGATTGCAATCTTAGTTTCTTGCTTGTTCTTCGTTTGCTCGCAGGAAACAGACCCTCGTGGTCAGGTTGATCGTGCTCCGGCGTGGTCAATAACCTCTCGGAGTTGGTTTAGCGATTGCTAAGGCGCGACGTCCTCGCACGTTCGTAGTCGGATCGTCAAAGTCGACTTCCACCAAAGCGATTTCCATCATCTCATCGAAAAGACGGGACACCTTTGCCTCTATCAAGTGGTATCAGATTTCCAGGTTGCTCGGTGAGATTTTCCAGTTTTTCGTAGTTTAGATCGAGTCTGTTCTTCATACCTATAGTCCACGAAAAAGCCACAAAAAAAATTAGGGTTAGTTCATCATATCCGAACCAATCTGAGCCTTTGCATAATCTTTTTAGGGTTTTGCTTTGTTGAATTTGCGGTTGCATCGTCGGTCTAGTTGCTGGTCTTAGAGTCTAGTCTTTTAGAGTTTCGAGTTCTGGTCATAAGTTGTCACGCCGCCGCCGCACCATCATCATCGCCCCTGCCATCTACCACCACCACTCCGAATCCGTATCCATATACCACCACCAATCCTTGTCCATATACCACCACGGATCCATATCCATATACTACCACCGCTTCCACCACCGCTGCCATATACCACAACCATATATCCACCACCAATCCGAGTTCCTTGCTTATTAGGTTTGTTTTCGGGATTCATCTAGTTTCCGATTCGTGTTTCCTTGCCGGAGTAGGTTTCGGAAAAAAAAAATTAGGGTTTGTTCATCCCATCCGAACCAATCTGAGTCTCGAAACCACGCTCCGTTTAGGCCCAAAATTTTTCGAAAACGCATTTTTCGAAAAAAATTCTGGCTATCTTATTTTTAGGTGTTTCTGAGTGTTTTGAGACAGGTGCCATTATAGGAAGTTTTTTTTGACCCGTTTCCAGTTTTTGGGTCCGGGCAGTCGAAAAAACGAAAAAAAAAAATTGGTCGAAAAAATTTCGTGCCCATCCTGTCAGTTTGACCTAGGAAGAGTTTTGAGACACTCGCCATTATAGTGATTTTTCGCAAAAAAAAAAGAGTAGCGAAAAAAAAAGAGCGCAAAAAAAAAAAGAGCGAAAAAAAATCCAGAGTGTGCTTTTCCCTTGTTTACGTGCAGCGCCGTGATTTTGTTAGTGTTCTAGGCTCGCGTCTCTAGCACGGTCTAGCCTAGGACCAGCACAGTACCGTCGTTGAGCGTTTATTCAACTTTGCATCTCTGAATTGATTATTGCTGACCCTTTTTGCTACCATATTATAAGCCTTCCCAGCTCCACATACATCTACATCGTGCGTTTGACTCTCCCTGGTAATCGCTCTATCCAAGCTTTGAGAGTTTTTGACTACAACGGTTGCCGATCACCGCCTGCTGCCGGGTAAGAACTGGTAAGAATTTGAGATTTGCTTGACGGATTTGTGACACCCACCACCACCTCTTGTTAGTAGTCTGTAGGATCATATTCTTGTGTGTTTCTATTGCTGCTAACCATGCCAGGATCACAAGCCGACGAGACTGACTGGGAGAACATGACGAATAAGGATTTGCATGATAAATTTCAGCAAATGATGAGTGGACAGGTGCAAGATGTGCTAAACAGATTTGAAGATGCCATGGAGAAGATAGATGGCATGGAGAAGACGTTCGAAACAAAGCTCGATAACAAGTTTAATGAATTGCTCGCGCGTCTTCCACCACCACCACCCGCTGCACCTAACGCACCTCTCCAACGACAACAACAACAACAACGCATCCTTTCGAATCAGTATGGACGAGCGAAGCGTGTTCCTATTGAGGATGGCCAAACTTCTGGTGCTGCTGTTCATGTTGTTGATGCTTCTTTTGCCCCTGCTACTGCTGCTGCTGGTACCCAGGAGGATGATGAGTATGTGGGCGATTATGAGGATGAGGTTGATCAAAATCAGCACTACGTGCAGCCACCAGCACCACCACCACCAGGTCGACCTCAGGTATATATTCGTAATGGTAGGCCTGCACCACCACTTCAGGTACGAGATGATGTCCATATTCCTAAACTGAAATTGAATATTCCACCATTTGAGGGTAGATATGTTCCTGATATATATCTTACTTGGGAGTTAGAAACTGAACAACGTTTTACATGTTTACAATATCCCGAGGAGAGACGGGTTGCTGCTGCTGTTTGTGCTTTCACTAGTTTTGCATGTGTATGGTGGTCTGAACATTGTAGATTATATCCTATTCCTGCTACTTGGGCTGCTTTGAAAACTGCTATGCGTACTCGTTGGGTTCCACCATATTATCAACGTGAATTGCTTCAAAAATTACAGCGCTTAAGACAAGGAAAAAATTCTGTAGAAGAATATTATCAGGAATTACAAACTGGCATGATTAGATGTGGTATTGTTGAGGAGAATGAAGCTATGCTTGCACGTTTTCTGGGTGGATTAAATAGAGAGATTCAGACCATTCTAGATTATAAGGAGTATACTAATATCACTCGTTTATTCCATCTTGCTTGTAAAGCTGAACGTGAAGTGCAGGATCGACAGGCATTGGCGCGGACTAACTTTTCTGCAGGTCGACCTTCCTCATGGACACCACGTGCATCATCTACTTCCACACGTTCTGCTACACCGGCGCCTCCGTCGGCTGCCACCTCCAACCGTGATACAATAAAGCAGGCACAATCACCACTATCTGCCAAGAGCACATCTTCTGGGCCTGCAAAGAGCTCTTCTTCATCCATGGCATCAACAGGGCAAACACATGATATTATTTGTCGACGTTGCAAGGGTGGAGGTCATTATGCGAGAGAATGCCCCTCTAAGCGTGTGATGATTGTTACTGAGGATGGTGGGTATGAGTCCGCTAGTGACTATGATGAGGAGACTTTGGCTCTTATTACACGTGATGAACACGGTGGAGAAGATTCTGATCATGAGACGCAATACATGGCTCCTGAAGATGCTGACAGGTATGAATGTTTAGTTGCTCAACGTGTTTTGAGTGTGCAGGTTACACAAGCTGAGCAAAATCAGAGGCATAATTTGTTCCATACAAAGGGAGTTGTGAAGGAACATTCTGTTCGCGTAATCATAGATGGAGGGAGTTGCAACAACTTGGCTAGCATGGAGATGGTGGAGAAGCTATCTCTCACCACAAGACCACATCCACATCCTTACTACATCCAATGGTTCAACAACAGCGGCAAGGTTAAGGTAACACGTACTGTTCGTGTGCATTTTAGTATCTCTACATATGCTGATTATGTTGATTGTGATGTGGTACCTATGCAAGCATGTTCCTTATTACTTGGTAGACCATGGCAATTTGATAAAAATTCTATTCACCATGGTAGAAACAATCAGTATACTCTTGTTCATAAGGATAAAAATATTACTTTGCTTCCTATGACTCCTGATTCCATTTTGAAAGATGATCTTAATAGAGCTAATAAAGCAAAACAGGAGAAAACTAAGAGTGAAAATCAGATTGTGGCAAAAGAATTTGAGCAACAAATGCAGCCTAATAATAATAAACAATCTAGTGTTGCTTCTGAAATTAAATTGAAAAGTGCATGTTTACTTGCCACCAAATCTGATATTGATGATCTAGATTTTAGCAAATCTGTTTGCTATGCTTTTGTGTGCAAAGAGGCATTATTTTCATTCGAGGACGTGCCTTCCTCTTTGCCTCCTGCTGTCACTAACATTTTGCAGGAGTTCGCTGACGTCTTTCCACAAGACGTGCCACCGGGATTACCACCTATTCGCGGGATTGAGCATCAAATTGACTTAATTCCCGGTGCATCATTACCCAACCGTGCACCATACCGTACCAATCTAGAGGAGACGAAGGAGATTATGCGTCAAGTACAAGAACTGCTCGACAAAGGTTATATACGTGAATCCCTTAGTCCTTGTGCTGTTCCTATCATTTTAGTGCCGAAAAAGGATGGTACGTCGCGTATGTGCGTTGATTGTAGAGGCATTAATAATATTACTATTCGTTATCGTCATCCTATTCCTAGGCTAGATGATATGCTTGATGAATTGAGTGGCTCTACAATATTCTCCAAAGTTGATTTGCGTAGTGGATACCATCAAATTCGTATGAAATTGGGAGATGAATGGAAAACAGCATTTAAAACTAAGTTTGGATTATATGAGTGGTTAGTCATGCCTTTTGGGTTAACTAATGCACCTAGTACTTTCATGAGGTTAATGAACGAAGTTTTACGTGCTTTCATTGGACGATTTGTGGTAGTTTACTTTGATGACATATTGATTTATAGCAAATCTTTGGAGGAACATTTGGAACATTTACGTGCTGTTTTTATTGCTCTACGTGATGCACGTTTGTTTGGTAACCTTGGAAAGTGCACCTTTTGCACTGACCGAGTATCTTTTCTTGGCTATGTTGTTATTCCACAGGGAATTGAAGTTGATAAAGCCAAAATTGAAGCTATTGAGAGTTGGCCACAGCCCAAAACGGTCACACAAGTGAGGAGTTTCCTTGGCCTCGCTGGATTCTATAGGCGTTTTGTGAGAGATTTCAGCACCATTGCTGCACCTCTCAATGAGCTTACAAAGAAAGATGTGCCTTTTCTGTGGGGTACCGCACAGGAAGAAGCCTTCTCGGTATTGAAAGATAAGTTGACACATGCTCCTTTACTCCAACTTCCTGATTTTAATAAGACTTTTGAGCTTGAATGTGATGCTAGTGGAATTGGATTAGGAGGTGTGTTATTACAAGATGGCAAACCTGTTGCATACTTTTCTGAAAAATTGAGTGGGCCTAGTCTGAATTATTCTACTTATGATAAAGAATTATATGCTCTTGTTCGGACTTTAGAAACATGGCAACATTATTTATGGCCCAAAGAATTTGTTATACATTCTGATCATGAATCTTTGAAACATATTAAAAGTCAAGCTAAACTGAATCGTAGACATGCTAAATGGGTTGAATTCATTGAGACTTTCCCTTATGTCATTAAACACAAGAAGGGAAAAGAAAATGTTATTGCTGATGCATTGTCTCGTCGCTATACTATGCTTTCACAACTTGACTTCAAAATATTTGGTTTGGAGACCATCAAAGATCAATATGTGCATGATGCTGATTTTAAAGATGTAATGCAGAATTGTAAAGAAGGAAGAATGTGGAACAAGTTTGTCGTTAACGATGGATTTGTGTTTCGTGCTAACAAGCTATGCATTCCAGCTAGCTCCGTTCGTCTTTTGCTGTTGCAGGAGGCGCATGGGGGAGGATTAATGGGACACTTTGGCGTGAAGAAGACGGAGGACGTACTTGCTACACATTTCTTTTGGCCAAAGATGAGACGGGATGTTGAGCGTTTTGTTGCTCGCTGCACTACATGTCAAAAAGCTAAGTCACGACTCAATCCTCATGGTTTATATATGCCTTTGCCTGTACCTAGTGTTCCTTGGGAGGATATATCTATGGACTTTGTTTTAGGTTTACCTCGAACAAAGAAGGGGAGGGATAGCATATTTGTTGTCGTGGATAGATTCTCGAAAATGGCACACTTTATACCATGTCTTAAAAGCGATGATGCTGTTAATGTTGCTGATTTGTTCTTTCGTGAAATTATTCGCTTGCATGGTGTGCCAAATACTATTGTTTCAGATCGTGATACTAAATTTCTTAGCCACTTTTGGAGATGTTTATGGGCTAAGTTGGGGACTAAACTGTTATTTAGTACTACTTGTCACCCCCAAACTGATGGACAAACTGAAGTAGTCAATAGAACATTGTCTACTATGCTTAGGGCTGTTTTGAAGAATAATAAGAAAATGTGGGAAGAATGCTTGCCTCATATTGAATTTGCTTATAATCGTTCATTGCATTCTACTACTAAGATGTGCCCTTTTGAAATTGTGTATGGTTTCCTACCTCGTGCACCTATTGATTTGTTGCCTCTTCCATCTTCGGAGAAGGTTAATTTTGATGCTAAAGAACGTTCTGAATTGATTTTAAAAATGCATGAGTTAACTAAGGAAAACATTGAGCGTATGAATGCTAAATATAAACTTGCTGGAGATAAGGGTAGAAAACATGTTGTGTTTGCACCTGGAGATCTTGTTTGGTTACATTTGCGTAAAGATAGATTTCCTAATTTGCGCAAATCAAAGCTAATGCCACGTGCTGATGGTCCCTTTAAGGTGTTAGAGAAAATAAATGATAATGCATATAAACTTGAGCTGCCTGCAGATTTTGGGGTTAGTCCCACTTTTAACATTGCAGATTTGAAGCCTTATTTGGGTGAGGAAAATGAGCTTCCGTCGAGGACGACTTCATTTCAAGAAGGGGAGGATGATGAGGACATCAATACCATTGTTACACCCACAGCCCCTACTGCTACATATACTGGACCAATTACTAGAGCTCGCGCACGCCAATTAAATTATCAGGTACTTTCGTTTCTTGGTAATGATTCTAATGTTCATGAGAATATGATGCTGCCTAAATTGGATACATTTGTTTTGCTTACAAATGAAGGGCCTAGCTTGGAGAAGGATGGACATTGGAGCAAGAGCAAGCATGGAGATGATGCCATGCGCAAGGGGAACCAGAACGGAGTTACAAGTGATGATTTCAGGACTTTGGAGCCACCATAAGAGTGCATGAAGCCTTGGACGAAATATACAAGATGCCACTTCATAAATTTCGTCCAGAGGCTATTATAGGTGCTGCGTCACCTTTTTATTGGGCCAGGCCCATGTAATTTCGAAATACATAAGTATAGGCTATTTTTAGAGTCCGTATGTGTGGGGAAACAAGAGATAGGGTTGATTTCGGACCCCTCCACCAAGGGCCACGAAATTCCCCCTCTCTTCCTCCATATATACAGCCCTTAGGGCACCGTTTAGACTTTGGGTTTTGTTTAGATTAAAAGTTCGCCATAGCTGCAACTTCGCGTACTTCGTTTGTGTTCAACGACCAGACAAAGGCGTCACAGAACCCCACCTTGATCAATAAAGCTTTCATCTTATATTCGCAATATCCAGATTGCAATCTTAGTTTCTTGCTTGTTCTTCGTTTGCTCGCAGGAAACAGACCCTCGTGGTCAGGTTGATCGTGCTCCGGCGTGGTCAATAACCTCTCGGAGTTGGTTTAGCGATTGCTAAGGCGCGACGTCCTCGCATGTTCGTAGTCGGATCGTCAAAGTCGACTTCCACCAAAGCGATTTCCATCATCTCATCGAAAAGACGGGACACCTTTGCCTCTATCACCACGAAAAAGCCACAAAAAAAATTAGGGTTAGTTCATCATATCCGAACCAATCTGAGCCTTTGCATAATATTTTTAGGGTTTTTGCTTTGTTGAATTTGCGGTTGCATCGTCGTGTCAAGTTGCTGGTCTTAGAGTCCAGTCTTTTAGAGTTTCGAGTTCTGGTCATAAGTTGTCACGCCGCCGCCGCACCGTCATCATCGCCCATCTACCACTTTTGCTTATCCGCCATCGCTCTGAATCCATATCCATATACCACTACCAATCCGTATCCATATACCACCACCAATCTGTATCCATATACCACCACCGCTACCTTATACCACTACCGCTACCATATACCACAACCATATATCCACCACCAATCTGAGTTCTTCTCATATTAGGTTTGTTCTTGAGATCAATCTAAATTCCGATTCGTGTTTCCTTGCCTGCGTAGGTCTCGGAAAAAAAAAGTCTGGAGACCCCCGGGCAGTTTTTAGGCCAAAATTTTCACGGGCAATTTTTTTTCCCTATCCTATTTTTAGGCTTTTCTGAGTCTTTTGAGCCACGTGCCATCATAGTGATTTTTGGTCGCACTTTTTCGTCGTCGCTGCCCTAATTTCCGAAAAAAAGTGAAAAAAAATTTCGTGCCCATCCTATCAGTTTGACGAGGGAAGAGTTTTGAGACACTCGCCATTATAGTGATTTTTCGCAAAAAAAAAGAGGAGCGCAAAAAAAAAGGAGCGCAAAAAAAAGAGCGAAAAAAAGAGTTCCAGAGTGTGCTTTTTCCCTTATTTACGTGCAGTGCCGTGATTTTGTTAGTGTTCTAGGCTCGCGTCTCTAGCACGGTCTAGCCTAGGACCAGCACAGTACCGTCGTTGAGCGTTTATTCAACTTTGCATCTCTGAATTGATTATTGCTGACCCTTTTTGCTACCATACTATAAGCCTTCCCAGCTCCACATACATCTACGTCGTGTGTTTGACTCTCCCTAGTAATCGCTCTATCCAAGCTTTGAGAGTTTTTGACTACAACGGTTGCCGAACACCGCCTGCTGCTGGGTAAGAACTGGTAAGAATTTGAGATTTGCTTGACGGATTTGTGACACCCACCACCACCTCTTGTTAGTAGTCTGTAGGATCATCTTCTTGTGTGTTTCTATTGCTGCTAACCATGCCAGGATCACAAGCCGACGAGACTGACTGGCAGAACATGACGAATAAGGATTTGCATGATAAATTTCAGCAAATGATGAGTGGACAGGTGCAAGATGTGCTAAACAGATTTGAAGAGGCCATGGAGAAGATAGATGGCATGGAGAAGACGTTCGAAACAAAGCTCGATAACAAGTTTAATGAATTGCTCGCGCGTCTTCCACCACCACCACCCGCTGCACCTAACGCACCTCTCCAACAACAACAACAACAACGCATCCTTTCGAATCTGTATGGACGAGCGAAGCGTGTTCCTATTGAGGATGGCCAAACTTCTGGTGCTGCTGTTCATGTTGTTGATGCTTCTTTGGCCCCTGCTACTGCTGCTGCTGGTACCCAGGAGGATGATGAGTATGCGGGCGATTATGAGGATGAGGTTGATCAAAATCAGCACTACGTGCAGCCACCAGCACCACCACCACCAGGTCGACCTCAGGTATATATTCGTAATGGTAGGCCTGCACCACCACCTCAGGTATGAGATGATGTCCATATTCCTAAACTGAAATTGAATATTCCACCATTTGAGGGTAGATATGTTCCTGATATATATCTTACTTGGGAGTTAGAAACTGAACAACGTTTTACATGTTTACAATATCCCGAGGAGAGACGGGTTGCTGCTGCTGTTTGTGCTTTCACTAGTTTTGCATGTGTATGGTGGTCTGAACATTGTAGATTATATCCTATTCCCGCTACTTGGGCTGCTTTGAAAACTGCTATGCGTACTCGTTGGGTTCCACCATATTATCAACGTGAATTGCTTCAAAAATTACAGCGCTTAAGACAAGGAAAAAATTCTGTAGAAGAATATTATCAGGAATTACAAACTGGCATGATTAGATGTGGTATTGTTGAGGAGAATGAAGCTATGCTTGCACGTTTTCTGGGTGGATTAAATAGAGAGATTCAGACCATTCTAGACTATAAGGAGTATACTAATATCACTCGTTTATTCCATCTTGCTTGTAAAGCTGAACGTGAAGTGCAGGATCGACAGGCATTGGCGTGGACTAACTTTTCTGCAGGTCGACCTTCATCATGGACACCACGTGCATCATCTACTTCCACACGTTCTGCTACACCGGCACCTCCGTCGGCTGCCACCTCCAACCGTGATACAATAAAGCAGGCACAATCACCACTATCTACCAAGAGCACACCTTCTGGGCCTGCAAAGAGCTCTTCTTCATCCATGGCATCAGCAGTGCAAACACATGATATTATTTGTCGACGTTGCAAGGGTGGAGGTCATTATGCGAGAGAATGCCCATCTAAGCGTGTGATGATTGTTACTGAGGATGGTGGGTATGAGTCCGCTAGTGACTATGATGAGGAGACTTTGGCTCTTATTACACGTGATGAACACGGTGGAGACGATTCTGATCATGAGACACAATACATGGCTCCTGAAGATGCTGACAGGTATGAATGTTTAGTTGCTCAACGTGTTTTGAGTGTGCAGGTTACACAAGCTGAGCAAAATCAGAGGCATAATTTGTTCCATACAAAGGGAGTTGTGAAGGAACGTTCTGTTCGCGTGATCATAGATGGAGGGAGTTGCAACAACTTGGCTAGCATGGAGATGGTGGAGAAGCTATCTCTCACCACAAGACCACATCCACATCCTTACTACATCCAATGGTTCAAAAACAGCGGCAAGGTTAAGGTAACACATACTATTCGTGTACATTTTAGTATCTCTACATATGCTGATTATGTTGATTGTGATGTGGTACCTATGCAAGCATGTTCCTTATTACTTGGTAGACCATGGCAATTTGATAAAAATTCTATTCACCATGGTAGAAACAATCAGTATACTCTTGTTCATAAGGCTAAAAATATTACTTTGCTTCCTATGACTCCTGATTCCATTTTGAAAGATGATATTAATAGAGCTAATAAAGCAAAACAGGAGAAAACTAAGAGTGAAAATCAGATTGTGGCAAAAGAATTTGAGCAACAAATGCAGCCTAATAATAATAAACAATCTAGTGTTGCTTCTGAAATTAAATTGAGAAGTGCATGTTTACTTGCCACCAAATTTGATATTGAAGATCTAGATTTCAGCAAATCTGTTTGCTTTGCTTTTGTGTGCAAAGAGGCATTATTTTCATTCGAGGACGTGCCTTCCTCTTTGCCTCCTGCTGTCACTAACATTTTGCGGGAGTTCGCTGACGTCTTTCCACAAGACGTGCCACCGGGATTACCAGCTATTCGCGGGATTGAGCATCAAATTGACTTAATTCCCGGTGCATCATTACCCAACCGTGCACCATACCGTACCAATCCAGAGGAGACGAAGGAGATTATGCGTCAAGTAGAAGAACTGCTCGACAAAGGTTATATACGCGAATCCCTTAGTCCTTGTGCTATTCCTATCATTTTAGTGCCGAAAAAGGATGGTACGTCGCGTATGTGCGTTGATTGTAGAGGCATTAATAATATTACTATTCGTTATCGTCATCCTATTCCTAGGCTAGATGATATGCTTGATGAATTGAGTGGCTCTACAATATTCTCCAAAGTTGATTTGCGTAGTGGATACCATCAAATTCGTATGAAATTGGGAGCTGAATGGAAAACAGCATTTAAAACTAAGTTTGGATTATATGAGTGGTTAGTCATGCCTTTTGGGTTAACTAATGCACCTAGTACTTTCATGAGGTTAATGAATGAAGTTTTACGTGTTTTCATTGGACGATTTGTGGTAGTTTACTTTGATGACACATTGATTTATAGCAAATCTTTGGAGGAACATTTGGAACATTTACGTGTTGTTTTTATTGCTCTACGTGATGCACGTTTGTTTGGTAACCTTGGAAAGTGCACCTTTTGCACCGACCGAGTATCTTTTCTTGGCTATGTTGTTACTCCACAGGGAATTGAAGTTGATAAAGCCAAGATTGAAGCTGTTGAGAGTTGGCCGCAGCCCAAAACGGTCACACAAGTGAGGAGTTTCCTTGGCCTCGCTGGATTCTATAGGCGTTTTGTGAGAGATTTCAGCACCATTGTGATAGAGGCGGGGTGTCCCGATCTTTCGATTTGGTGGAGACGACTTTGACGATCCGACTACAAACGTGCAACGACGTTGTGCCTTAGCAATCGCTAAACCAACTCCGAGAGGTTATTGACCACGCCGGAGCACGATCAACCTGACCACGAAGGTCTATTCCTGCAAGCAATCGAAGAACAAGCAAGAATATGATAAAAGCAATCTGAATATCGCGAATATGTATGAAGTATTGATAATGGTGGGGATCCGAAAAGTGGTCTTGGTCTGGTCGTTGGACACAAACGAAGCACACGAAGTTGCAATGGCTAACTTTTAACTAAACAAATCCCAAGGAAAAGCTACTAGATGGATCTACTTATATAGGAGCAAGGGGTGGCGGCCAAGGAGGTGGGAGGACGTCCCAAGGCAGCCTAAAACTAAATCTAGGTCGTACAAGGCCAATGGGCCCAAGTGGAGGTGATGTAACACCTTTGGACTTGTAGTTTGACTCGGATTCTGCTGCAGCATCAGATTGTTTCGTCCACAACTCAACGCTCCGGACGAATTTGAAGGTGATTCCAATTGGGTTGGAAAGTGCACGAAATCTAGTTTCCAACAAAAAAAGAATCACCCAATTCGGAGTCCGTATGAAAAACTTGTGTGCGTTTTGAGTCAGGTACGTCTGTGCAGTCCGAATCTGAATCCAGAACGTGAGAGACTTGGACTCTATCTTCTCTTTTGCCAAAAGTGACGTGAGAGAACTTTTTGGACAGCAAATAAACATCTCTTTCTTCCTTATCTTCATATGTGGATTGTACAAATGTCTCATACACCTGCAATTACATAAAACACAAAAGTGTGTGAAGTATTTTTGTTCTGGATAACATAAATAGATTATTGAATAGTTTGCACTAGAAATCACCTGACAAATATGCATATATGCAATATTTTTGGTCATATCCAAGGTAGTCATGTCCTCATCATCCTCCCCTTCTTGAAAATAAAGCCATCCTCGGCGTTGCTTAATCTGAAATGTGGCTAACAAAAGAGACAAGGTGTACATGTTGTATATGTATATGTCATCCATTTTTACTTCCCTTGATTTTTGCATATATGACACATGAATAGATGAGAAACTTGCGTAGTTCATAAAATCTAAAGCCAAAAAATTAGCACAAGAAGTAGAAGGCATGAAAATATTGCAACTCAGTTTGCACATATAAGTGAAGCTCTTATTCATTTCAAAAGATTGAGAATGTTCATCATTAAACCATCCCAACATTGGTGAATAAACCTTACTTGCATCAAATTTACATGCTACAACATGCTTAAACAAGCAAACATGCAATAAGTCATTCAACACAGAATCATCACCAAGATTAGAGGTCATATCAAAATGATTAAACATTGGTTCTTTTGCATCAATAGTTAATTCAATGGGTGCACTCAAAATTGTTGGTATTTCAGTTGTTTGATCACATGGCAAAGTCAAATTATCAACGTAGTCCTCTAAAATAGGTGGTGTGATCAAAGTAGTGGGTAGCTCATCAGATGGTGCATTCAAATTGACAAGGCATTCATCATTCTCATGTAGAGATGGAAGATCAGTACCTTTGTCATTACCTCTTATGATCAACTCAGATGATGTAGCCACTCTCGGGGGCGATGTGTCACATGGTGGAGGTGATGTAGTCCTGACAACAACGGATGTGGTTGTCATAGTATGCCTAGTAGTTGAAGGAACAATCATATCAACTCTTGGAATGTGCACCGTGCGCTTGTTCTCCTCGTGGCCAACACGTTGTTTTATTTCCTGTTCAGCTTTGCAAGCAAGATGAAACAAATGGTCCATAGGATAACACTCTTCATGAATTAGTATCTCTTGAATATCACGGTTTAATCCTCCCCAAAATCTATCCATAAAATCATCTTCACTTTCTTCTAAAGAGGAATGCAACAAGGTAGTTTGTAAATCATCATAATATTTTGTTACAGTTTCACTACCTTGTTTTAAGTGTTGCAACTTCTTAATCATGTCACGAGTATAATAAGCAGGGACGAAAGTATGTCGCATGGCAAGTTTCAAATCATCCCAAGTAGTAGGTATATAATCAGGGTGTAACCGACAATATTCACTCCACCAAACCAAAGCATAACCAGTGAAAGAACCAACTGCAACCTTAACCTTTTTATGTTCATCGAAATTATGGGAAGCAAATATATTTTTTATGTCGAACTCCCATTCAATATATAAAGCAGGTTTAAAACGGCCATTAAATGGTGGTATAGATACATTAACCTGATCATGTGCATTTGGATGTTTGTGCGCCTCTCGTGACGGTTGTGGTATTTGCAAAGGTGGTGGCACGTCTCCCGCGATCGACAAAGCCCATGAATTGACTCTGGATCCTGTCATGATTAGTAGAACAAGAAACAAAACCCAAAAATAATGTTCCTATAACTACTAGGATGTGGTGGTAAAACGCTCACAGTAAAGCAAATATCAATGTCTTACAAGTTCTTACCATGCAGCAGGCGGTGATCGGCAACCAGCGGTGTCAAGTAACTCCGAATATTGAGTAAAGCGATTGCCAGGGGAGCGTACGTATACACGGTGTAGAAATATGTGGAGCTGGGTTGGCTATATATGGTAGCAAAAGATTAGCAATAATCAATTCAAAGATGCAATGTTGAATAAACGCTCAATGACGGTACTGTGCTGGTCCTAGGCTAGACCGGACTAGAGACGCGAGCCTAGAACACTAATGAGGTCACAGCATAGCACAACTAGCATCAATGAAGGATGCTAAGTAGCTCTTGACAGCAAGATATAAGTGAAGATCACAACGGCAGTGAAGATAATGATGAAAAACAACTGCCAAGCAGGATATACAACAACTTTGTCTCCAACTTTCCTCTGACAAAGTTTGTGCCGATTTTTTTGATTTTTTTTTTCTCCTTTTTTTCTCTGACTTTTTTTTTCTCTTTTTTTTCTCTCGTTTTTTTTCTCTCGTTTTTTTTTCTCTCTTTTTTTTCTCCCTCTTTCCAAAACAAACTAGATAAGATGCAGATTGGATCAAGTGAAGATGTGAACGATCTCAACTATTATTATGACAATGAATGGTGGGTAGCACGTGGTGGAAATTGATGGATGGGTGGTGGACAGCGGAAGAGATAATGATGCAGCGGTGGCGTGACTAATGTGAACAGAACTCGAAACTCTAAACGAACTAGACACTAAGACCAGCAACTCGACACGACGATGCAACCGATAATTCAACTATGCAAGCAATGAAAAGAAAATTGCAAAGGCTCAGACTGGCTTGGACCAAGGATGAACAGATCTAACTCTTTTTTGTGGCTTTTTCTTGGACAATAGGTAAGAAAATAAATCTAATCTAGGAAAACTGGAAATTCTCACCGAGCAACCTGAAAACTGATACCACTTGATAGAAGCGGGGGTGTCCCGATCTTTCGATGAGATGATAACTATCGATTTGGTGGAGACGACTTTGACGATCCGACTACAAACGTGCAACGACGTTGTGCCTTAGCAATCGCTAAACCAACTCCGAGAGGTTATTGACCACGCCGGAGCACGATCAACCTGACCACGAAGGTCTATTCCTGCAAGCAATCGAAGAACAAGCAAGAATATGATAAAAGCAATCTGAATATCGCGAATATGTATGAAGTATTGATAATGGTGGGGATCCGAAAAGTGGTCTTGGTCTGGTCGTTGGACACAAACGAAGCACACGAAGTTGCAATGGCTAACTTTTAACTAAACAAATCCCAAGGAAAAGCTACTAGATGGATCTACTTATATAGGAGCAAGGGGTGGCGGCCAAGGAGGTGGGAGGACGTCCCAAGGCAGCCTAAAACTAAATCTAGGTCGTACAAGGCCAATGGGCCCAAGTGGAGGTGATGTAACACCTTTGGACTTGTAGTTTGACTCGGATTCTGCTGCAGCATCAGATTGTTTCGTCCACAACTCAACGCTCCGGACGAATTTGAAGGTGATTCCAATTGGGTTGGAAAGTGCACGAAATCTAGTTTCCAACAAAAAAAGAATCACCCAATTCGGAGTCCGTATGAAAAACTTGTGTGCGTTTTGAGTCAGGTACGTCTGTGCAGTCCGAATCTGAATCCAGAACGTGAGAGACTTGGACTCTATCTTCTCTTTTGCCAAAAGTGACGTGAGAGAACTTTTTGGACAGCAAATAAACATCTCTTTCTTCCTTATCTTCATATGTGGATTGTACAAATGTCTCATACACCTGCAATTACACAAAACACAAAAGTGTGTGAAGTATTTTTGTTCTGGATAACATAAATAGATTATTGAATAGTTTGCACTAGAAATCACCTGACAAATATGCATATATGCAATATTTTTGGTCATATCCAAGGTAGTCATGTCCTCATCACATTGCTGCACCTCTCAATGAGCTTACAAAGAAAGATGTGCCTTTTCTGTGGGGTACCGCACAGGAAGAAGCCTTCACGGTATTGAAAGATAAGTTGACACATGCTCCTTTACTCCAACTTCCTGATTTTAATAAGACTTTTGAGCTTGAATGTGATGCTAGTGGAATTGGATTAGGAGGTGTGTTATTACAAGATGGCAAACCTGTTGCATACTTTTCTGAAAAATTGAGTGGGCCTAGTCTGAATTATTCTACTTATGATAAAGAATTATATGCTCTTGTTCGGACTTTAGAAACATGGCAACATTATTTATGGCCCAAAGAATTTGTTATACATTCTGATCATGAATCTTTGAAACATATTAAAAGTCAAGCTAAACTGAATCGTAGACATGCTAAATGGGTTGAATTCATTGAGACTTTCCCTTATGTCATTAAACACAAGAAGGGAAAAGAAAATGTTATTGCCGATGCATTGTCTCGTCGCTATACTATGCTTTCACAACTTGACTTCAAAATATTTGGTTTGGAGACCATCAAAGATCAATATGTGCATGATGCTGATTTTAAAGATGTAATGCGGAATTGTAAAGAAGGAAGAATGTGGAACAAGTTTGTCGTTAACGATGGATTTGTGTTTCGTGCTAACAAGCTATGCATTCCAGCTAGCTCCGTTCGTCTTTGTTGTTGCAGGAGGCGCATGGAGGAGGATTAATGGGACACTTTGGCGTGAAGAAGACGGAGGACGTACTTGCTACACATTTCTTTTGGCCAAAGATGAGACGGGATGTTGAGCGTTTTATTGCTCGCTGCACTACATGTCAAAAAGCTAAGTCACGACTCAATCCTCATGGTTTATATATGCCTTTGCCTGTACCTAGTGTTCCTTGGGAGGATATATCTATGGACTTTGTTTTAGGTTTACCTCGAACAAAGAAGGGGAGGGATAGCATATTTGTTGTCGTGGATAGATTCTCGAAAATGGCACACTTTATACCATGTCATAAAAGCGATGATGCTGTTAATGTTGCTGATTTGTTCTTTCGTGAAATTATTCGCTTGCATGGTGTGCCAAATACTATTGTTTCAGATCGTGATACTAAATTTCTTAGCCACTTTTGGAGATGTTTATGGGCTAAGTTGGGGACTAAACTGCTTTTTAGTACTACTTGTCACCCCCAAACTGATGGACAAACTGAAGTAGTCAATAGAACATTGTCTACTATGCTTAGGGCTGTTTTGAAGAATAATAAGAAAATGTGGGAGGAATGCTTGCCTCATATTGAATTTGCTTATAATCGTTCATTGCATTCTACTACTAAGATGTGCCCTTTTGAAGTTGTGTATGGTTTCCTACCTCGTGTACCTATTGATTTGTTGCCTTTTCCATCTTCGGAGAAGGTTAATTTTGATGCTAAAAAACGTGCTGAATTGATTTTAAAAATGCATGAGTTAACTAAGGAAAACATTGAGCGTATGAATGCTAAATATAAACTTGCTGGAGATAAGGGTAGAAAACATGTTGTATTTGCACCTGGAGATCTTGTTTGGTTACATTTGTGTAAGGATAGATTTCCTGATTTGCGCAAATCAAAGCTAATGCCACGTGCTGCTGGTCCCTTTAAGGTGTTGGAAAAAGTAAATGATAATGCATATAAACTTGAGCTGCCTGCAGATTTTGGGGTTAGTCCCAGTTTTAACATTGCAGATTTGAAGCCTTATTTGGGTGAGGAAGATGAGCTTCCGTCGAGGACGACTTCATTTCACGAAGGGGAGGATGATGAGGACATCAATACCATTGTTACACCCACAGCCCCTACTACTACATATACTGGACCAATTACTAGAGCTCGTGCACGCCAAATAAATTATCAGGTACTTTCGTTTCTTGGTAATGATTCTAATGTTCATGAGAATATGACGCTACCTAAATTGGATACATTTGTTTTGCTTACAAACGAAGGGCCTAGCTTGGAGAAGGATGGACATTGGAGCAAGAACAAGCATGGAGATGATGCCATGCGCAAGGGGAACCAGAACGGAGTTACAAGTGATGATTTCAGGACTTTGAAGCCACCATAATGGGTGCATGAAGCCTTGGACGAAATATACAAGATGCCACTTCATAAATTTCGTCCCGAGGCTATTATAGGTGCTGCGTCACCTTTTTATTGGGCCAGGCCCATGTAATTTCGAAATACATAAGTATAGGCTATTTTTAGAGTCCGTATGTGTGGGGAAACAAGAGATAGGGTTGATTTCGGACCCCTCCACCAAGGGTCACGAAATTCCCCCCCTCTTCCTCCATATATACAGCCCTTAGGGCATCGTTTAGACTTTGGGTTTTGTTTATATTAAAAGTTCGCCATAGCTGCAACTTCGCGTACTTCGTTTGTGTTCAACGACCAGACAAAGGCGTCACAGAACCCCACCTTGATCAATAAAGCTTTCATCTTATATTCGTAATATCCAGATTGCAATCTTAGTTTCTTGCTTGTTCTTCGTTTGCTCGCAGGAAACAGACCCTCGTGGTCAGGTTGATCGTGCTCCGGCGTGGTCAATAACCTCTCGGAGTTGGTTTAGCGATTGCTAAGGCGCGACGTCCTCGCACGTTCGTAGTCGGATCGTCAAAGTCGACTTCCACCAAAGCGAAATCCATCATCTCATCGAAAGACGGGACACCTTAGCCTCTATCAAGTGGTATCAGATTTCCAGGTTGCTCGGTGAGATTTTACAGTTTTTCGTAGATTAGATCGAGTCTGTTCTTCATACCTACAGTCCACGAAAAAGCCACAAAAAAAACTAGGGTTAGTTCATCATATCCGAACCAATCTGAGCCTTTGCATAATCTTTTTAGGGTTTTTGCTTTGTTGAATTTGCGGTTGCATCGTCGTGTCAAGTTGCTGGTCTTAGAGTCTAGTCTTTCAGAGTTTCGAGTTCTGGTCATAAGTTGTCACGCCGCCGCCGCACCGTCATCATCGCCCATCTACCACTTTTGCTTATCCGCCACCGCTCTGAATCCATATCCATATACCACTACCAATCCGTATCCATATACCACCACCAATCTGTATCCATATACCACCACCGCTACCATATACCACCACCGCTACCATATACCACAACCATATATCCACCACCAATCTGAGTTCTTCTCATATTAGGTTTGTTCTTGAGATCAATCTAAATTCCGATTCGTGTTTCCTTGCCTGCGTAGGTCTCGGAAAAAAAAAAGTCTGGAGACCCCCGGGCAGTTTTTAGGCCAAAATTTTCACGGGCAAATAGTGATTTTTAGGCTTTTCTGAGTCTTTTGAGCCACGTGTCGTCATAGTGATTTTTGGTCGCACTTTTTCGTCGTCGCTGCCCTAATTTCCGAAAAAAAGTGAAAAAAAAATTTCGTGCCCATCCTATCAGTTTGACGAGGGAAGAGTTTTGAGACACTCGCCATTATAGTGATTTTTCGCAAAAAAAAAAGAGGAGCGCAAAAAAAAGGAGCGCAAAAAAAAGAGCGAAAAAAAAAAGAGTTCCACAGTGTGCTTTTCCCTTATTTACGTGCAGTGTCGTGATTTTGTTAGTGTTCTAGGCTCGCGTCTCTAGCACGGTCTAGCCTAGGACCAGCACAGTACCGTCATTGAGCGTTTATTCAACTTTGCATCTCTGAATTGATTATTGCTGACCCTTTTTGCTACCATACTATAAGCCTTCCCAGCTCCACATACATCTACGTCGTGTGTTTGACTCTCCCTAGTAATCGCTCTATCCAAGCTTTGAGAGTTTTTGACTACAACGGTTGCCGAACACCGCCTGCTGCTAGGTAAGAACTGGTAAGAATTTGAGATTTGCTTGACGGATTTGTGACACCCACCACCACCTCTTGTTAGTAGTCTGTAGGATCATCTTCTTGTGTGTTTCTATTGCTGCTAACCATGCCAGGATCACAAGCCGACGAGACTGACTGGCAGAACATGACGAATAAGGATTTGCATGATAAATTTCAGCAAATGATGAGTGGACAGGTGCAAGATGTGCTAAACAGATTTGAAGAGGCCATGGAGAAGATAGATGGCATGGAGAAGACGTTCGAAACAAAGCTCGATAACAAGTTTAATGAATTGCTCGCGCGTCTTCCACCACCACCACCCGCTGCACCTAACGCACCTCTCCAACAACAACAACAACAACGCATCCTTTCGAATCAGTATGGACGAGCGAAGCGTGTTCCTATTGAGGATGGCCAAACTTCTGGTGCTGCTGTTCATGTTGTTGATGCTTCTTTGGCCCCTGCTACTGCTGCTGCTGGTACCCAGGAGGATGATGAGTATGCGGGCGATTATGAGGATGAGGTTGATCAAAATCAGCACTACGTGCAGCCACCAGCACCACCACCACCAGGTCGACCTCAGGTATATATTCGTAATGGTAGGCCTGCACCACCACCTCAGGTACGAGATGATGTCCATATTCCTAAACTGAAATTGAATATTCCACCATTTGAGGGTAGATATGTTCCTGATATATATCTTACTTGGGCACAAATCGTGCTTGCATGACATCCTTCATTTGAGCCCAAGTGGTGATTGGAGGGTCACCTCTTGCTTCTCGGCGCTCAAGGATTTGTTCCCACCATATTAGCACATAGTCTTGGAACTCAAGTGATGCCATTGCGATCTTCTTCTCTTCCTCATAGTTGTGCAAACGAAAGATTTTGTCAACCTTCAATGCCCATGAGAGGTATTCTTTCGGATCATTGCTTCCATTGAACTTGGGCATTGTGAATTTGAGTTTTCCATAGCGTTGCTCTTCATCTTGGTAGCGATTGTGATATCGCTCTTGCCTTGGAAAGTCCTCGAATGCTCGTTCCTCATGATGTTGCTCTTGGTGTGGAGGAGGGTCTTGAACCACTTGTTCCACATGGTGTCGCTCTTGTTGCACTTGAGGTTGAGGTGGGGCTTGCCGACCTTGTGGAGGAGCTTGAGAAACTTGACGGTGTACACGTGGTTGATAGTTCCTATCTTGTATTTCTTCTCGAAGGGCTTCCTTTTGATTGCGCCGTTCGCGATTGTGGTTGGCGATGGCTCGACTTGATTCTTGAAGGGCACGTTCCGCCTCAAGAGCTTGTGCTTCTCGTTGTTGTTGTTGAAGACGTTGGGCCTTGGCGTATTGTTCCTCTTGGTGTAGACGCGCTCGTTCTTCTTCTTCTTGACGGCGAAGACTTTGTCGTTCTTGAGATTGAGCAAAAGTGACTTGGTTTGCTTGAGGACGAGGAACTTGCTCATCGACTTGCTCTTGTGAATGCTTGACATGTAGCGGGTCACGAGATGCATGACGGTCTTGATGCACGGCTCGTCGAAGAATGGTCGATGACGGTGTACTTGAGCTGGAGAAGGTGTCGTCGGAGTGTCGACTTGATTGGCTCCGTCTTGAGTAGGAAGAAGTTGAAGGATGCCGGTTGACCAACAAAGCTCGGATCTCGTCCATTCTTGCATCGTTCTCTTGCTTGTGCGCGTCGAGCTTGTTGTCGAAGTAGTCGCGTGTACATTGCTCGGAGAGTCGCAAGTCGGTGGCGAGGTTGTTGATGCGGTCGTTCATTGCTTGTTGCTCTTGATGTAGAGCTCATTGTGCACCAAAGAGGTGGCTCTTGGTGACGAAGGATGACATGTCATCGTCTTGCTCGATGAAGAGTGGGTTGGTAGAAGAACTTGGCCTATCCATCATAAGAAAGTGGTGGTGAGTAGGAAAATGAGAGAACAAAACCAAAGTTACCTTTTCGAAGATTGTGGATGTAACAAGTACGATCCCACATGATGTTACAGTAGGGGAATTGGTACCGGGAATTGTTTCTCACACCTACAAGTAAATGGTCTATGGAGGAGCTTGGTTAGGAAAGGCACAAATAATTCAAGCAAATGTTAGTCAAGATGTTGATAAAGTTGAGAAAATTCACAAATGGCAAATAAGACAAATAGATCAACGTCCCAATATAACACGTGGAACACACACACGGAAGATAAATGGGATCTGCACAACCAAGGAATGAGCTCGAAGATATCGAAACACGGGAAAAGCTCTTGTCGTACGGATACTAGAGAGACGCTAGCTCGATTGCACTAATGGGCTAGATACGCTAGTGCACCAACCTAATAGAGAATCTACTCGTCTCACTATCCCAAGTATGCTTATGTATGTGGTGACCAAGATGATGCACGAATGCGAAGGCTCGATGCTATTGCTTATAAGCTCTTTGCTTTTCTTGTCTTTTGCTTAAAAGCTTTTTTTTCAACTATGCCATGATGCTTGATATGCGAGCCACACAACGAGGTAACAAGTAGTAGATGCACGAGATGGACGAAACACTAAATGGTGCACTAAGACGTGGCCCGACAATACTCAACAAGCTAGTATCGATGGGTAAGCTACGCAAAATGGCTCAAAGCTATCAAGTTAATGGCAAGGGGTACAAGTTGTCGTCGAAGTTACCATCCTTGCTTACGGTCGAAGATGATCTTGTCGAAGCCGAAGTGTTGTCCGAGTCGATGATTGGTGGCGATGAAGATACCAACTTGCACCTAAGTAGCCTAAACACCTTAGGACACAATAGAAATCGCAACCGAACACTCAACAAACACGTGAAATGGTGTGGAAGAACTCGAGAGGTGGTGGTGAAACAAAATCAGAAAAACAGAAAAATGGCCGAAAGTTCCTGGATGGTCCGTGCGCACGGGGTAAGTGAGGCCCGTGTGCACGGGGTCCCGATGGCCCATGTGCACGGGGTCTCCCGAGAGCGGATGAACTTCTGTGATTTCGTGGTGATTGCATGTTTTTGGATAAATTCCAATGGGGGATGGGTGGGGATGATGGTGGAGCTGTAGATCCACTTGCCAAACACCAAATTCGTGGATCAAATCAACCAAATCTCACAAGATCAACAAATTGCAAGAAAAATTTTTGGGGCTATTTTTGGTGGGGATTTTCGGATTAGGACGAAAAACAACAAAATCAAGCTAGAAAGTGGAAGGTAGGGACTCCAAGGTGTGAATCAACGTGGCTCATGATACCATATGATGTAGGGTAGAACCCTAGGAAGGACCTTTTCACACATGGAGGGGGAAAAAGGAGAGAAATCACAAGAACAACATGAACACAAAGATGAACACAAAGAGATAATCACTCCAACAATTCCCGATTACACATCCACTAGAGTAACAACACAAGATCCACAAGTCTCAAACACAATCAAAGGAAAGATACAATGGCAAAGTTCATCCCAAATCCAAAGGAAGGGGGGTCTTGGTGGTAGTCTTCTCCCAATGGAGGTCTTGAAATCCTCAAGGATTCTTCCCTATGGGGTCTTGATCCTCAAAGAGGGAAGGTAATGGAGCAAAGCTCACCAAGATCTCATCTAATACTTTGCTAACCCTAAACATGGCCCTAGGTACGGAATATATAGGCTCGGGGTCGAAGGAGGAGAAGTGGAGCCGAAGAGGTCATCTCAGCCGTCCATCCTGGGAGGCCCGTGCGCACGGGGTAAGTTGGGCCCATGCGCACAGGGGTCCCGTGGGCACGGTACACGCCCGTGCGCACGGGGTGCTCCAGCGCCGGGTTCCTGTGTAGCCCGTGGGCACGGGGTCTCGGGGGCCCGTGCGCACGGGGTCACCTGGGACTTGCTGTTTTGCTGCTGCTGCACTCCGTCTTGATCCTTATGGCCTTAGGGGGGGGGGGGTCTCCTTCTCCTTGTGGATGCTCCTGAGCTTCTTGGTGGTGTTCCACTTCATACCTAAGGAGTCATAGCATATTTTGGTGAGGTAGTAGACATGTTCCATTTGTGTCCATATGTAATTCTAGTAGGAAGGAGTTCACCTCGGTTTCCAAAGCACGTGCCCTAGCTCTTGTCATGGGTCCTTGTGGGGTTGGATGTGTTGATGTAGAGTCCATGGGGATGATGAAGGATGCTCCGCATCAGTTTCTCACAAAATTAGAGCCCCCTCTTTGTTTTCTAGCCTAACTTTGTGTGTTCTTCCCCAGTTTCGAAAATTCCCCACCAAAAATAGCCCCAAATGTTTTTGTGATTTGTTGGTTTGCTGAGATTTTATTGGATTTGATCCATGGATTTGCTTGGTTTCAAGTGGATCTAGCCTTCCCCCATCCATCTCCACCTTTCCCTCCACGAAATCCACCAATTTCTTGCATCTTCCCACGAATTTCCGCCCAAATCCGTCACCCCAGGTACCCGGACCCCCCACGCATCCCCGCTGACCCCCCCCCCCCCCGGGTTCCCGCACCCCAAGCCCCGGGCACCTGCACCCCCGGTCTTTTTTCCCCTGACCACCCCGGGTGCCCGCACCCCCAAACCCCGGGCACCCGCACCCCCCGAATCATCCCACTTCCACTCACCGTTTCGGCCTTAACTTTCATCTCCGGAGTCCGATTTTGACGTTCTTTAGCTCATTGAGTAGCTATTGACATCCCCCATCCATCTAGGTAGGTTCCAACATCATTTGACTCCATCAACAATTTGGCATTTTGGCATCTTTGCATAGGCCAGCCACCATATCATCCGCATACCACCATCGCTTTCTGCAACCTAACCCATTTTCGATCCATATAGCATTTGTGGTTGCTTGAGTGGTGACTTGAGTCTCCTAAGGTGTTTCGGCTACTTAGGGACGGTTGCTTCATCATCAACAACCACCAGCACTTCCGCATTGCTAACTCCGGAACCGCCAACGCATTCCGCTACCACCATTTGACATTTTCCTTGAGATTTTGAGTTCGTGGTTTTTTACCGTTTCCTAAGGTGTTTATGCTACTTAGGGACGGGTCTACATCATCTTGATATCTACATCAAGAACACCGCCACTCATCATCGCCACGAGGTCGTCATCGACATCGACCACTTCGCCATTTTGACAACCTAACCGTAAGCAAGAGCGGTAACCTCTATATCATCTTGGTATCGTGGTATCCCTTCATTGTACATTCTTGCCATTATATTGTTAACCCCTTAGCCCATTTTACGTCACTTGCCTATCGAGACTAGCCATTTGAGTATTGCAGGCAATGTTACTTGTGCACATTAGTGATCCGTACCTTCCATTGCATACATACCATATCATATTGGTATCATCGTGGTATCATCATATCATCCCTTGTGTCACAAGATCGTTCCCGCATATACACAATTGCTATCTTGGTTTGTGCATTTCGCATAAGTGGCCATATAAAAAAAGAGAATAAGCTTTTAAGCAAAAGGAAAAGAGAGCAAAGAGCTCGTGAGCAAGAGCCATAGCATCATACCACATTGCACATAAGATTGTCATATCCGATCATCTTGGATCACCTTGAGAAGAACATCGTGAATATACTTGGGATAGAAAGCTCATACACTTTGCATCTTATAGGATGTGCACAAGTGTCGTATCTGCCTATTGAGCAATCATGCTAGCGTCTCTCTTGAGTTGTGCAACACGAGCGTTTTTCGTGGATTCCACATTTTGTGCTCATTCCTTGGTTGCACGACCCCATTTATCTATCCATGTGTGTGTTTCCGTGTGCCACATATTGCTATTAGTCTACTTGTTTCACTTGCAATTTCGTGAATCTTTTCCAACATTATTGACTCTTGCTAACATTTTGCATCAAATTTTTGTGCCACTATCCTCACCGAGCTCCACTATAAGCTTTACTTGATAGGTGTGAGTGAACAAGTCCGGTACCAATTCCACTATTCTTTCATCTCACATTGAGTGAAACAGGATACATCCTCAACTTTGGGAAAAGGTAACTTGGTATTGTTTATCTCATTTCCTACTCACCTCTACTCGAGTCTTGTGATGGATAGGCAAGGCATTTCATCTCCGGTCTTCCACGACAACGACATCGTGAACAACTACATCACCAAAACGTCCATCTTCGGACTACAAATGCAAGGCATTGAGCGACTTGCCATCGACATTCGCCAAAACGAAGAAAGGATAAGGGACTACCTCGACACCAAGTTGGCCGAACAGAGGGATCAAGTACGAGACATGATGGCCAACTACAAGTCTTGTTCCCCTTCATCATCTTCAAGGCGGCGATGCTCAAGTGGCCACTCTTCGGAAAATCATCGAGCTCAAGCACTACAACACCATCAAGATGAAGATGCTCGTGATGCGTACACCTACAAGTCCCAAAAAGCTCTACATCAAGCTACGGCCAAACTTCATGAGCACAAGAGAAGACCGCGAGACAAGCACCACCAAGACGGAGCTACGACTACTACGACCACTTCAGCATCTTCGCCAAGTGTCATCAAGGCATCTTCGCCTTTGGACGTATGGCATCTTCGCCTACCTCCGACGAGTACGCCGACTTCGGCCTTCCTCCATGGCGATTGTGACGAGATGATCGAGCATGGGATTTTCCCTTCGGTCATGGAGGAGAGCGATGATGTGCCATCTTCGGCCTTCATCCACGGTGACAACGACTAGATGGTTGAGCATGGGATTTTCCCTTCGACCACGGCGATGTATGATGACTTGAGTGACTTGTGCCACCATATGGAGAGTGAGAGTGACTTCACCACTAACCCCATATATGATGAGTTGCCACAATTTCCATGTGAGGAGAGCCACCACCACCACAACTTGAGTGATTTGAGTGACTCCACCATATGTGACATTGAGTGCACCTACCTTGAGGGAGTGAGTGAGCCACCACCACATAGAGAGAGTGAGGAATTTGATAGGGCACGTGAGGCCATTTGCATTGCTAACAACTTGACCTCTACATCTATTGTGTCTTCTCATTTGGTGCTAGGTCCCATATATGATGATGCACCGATCCGTGACGACTTCGTCCTTCCTATGGACAAGACGATGGCCATGGTGGAATATTGTGCACCCCCCACATGGTTCCATCAAGATGAAGATGATGACCACCATTTGGTCTTTGCCACCTCACCTACACCACTTGAGTGGAATGAACAAGGTAACATAGGTGAAGGTGATGCTCTTGTCCCACTAGTGGACATTCTTGACATTGATTGCTTGCATGATGTTGATCCACCTATTTCCATGAATAAACATGCTAGTGATGTGCCATATACTTGCATTCTCAATTTGTGTCTCCATTGTGTCATACATAACAACTATTCTTTCATGATGGATGACATGTTCTTTGAGCGATGCTTATCTTGTACTAACTCACATGTGCACATACACATCATGATGGATGATGTGTACATTTACCACGAACACAATTTCTTTGGTTTGTATCTCTTTTGTGTAGGTACCCATGAATACTTGTCAACCTCGCAATCCCATGAGTTGACAAAACGAGCTCTGGAGAGCAACGATGACTTGGGATTCCATGGAGTGTCTTTCCCACCGCTCTCTTCGTGCAAGGACTTCGCGCATTTCTTCTACATGGCTCTCACTTGGTTATGGGTTATTTACCACTTCTCACTTTATGCCCATCTTACGATGTTCACTTTGCATGATATGCTCATTCCTATGCCTTTGCCATGCATTTGTGACCCATGCTTTGCATTACACGTGATGCTTGATTCTACTCCTATGTGTATTTGCAAGCTTGGGGGAGATATTGCTTGTTATTGCCATGTTCCAGTTATGCCACATTCCTATGATGATATCTTGCTTTGCAATTGTGCTTGTGATATGCCATGTGCATTGCCTATGCCTACTCTTTGCTCTCATGACATGATTGCCATGATTTCCTCTAGTGTGTTGCATCTGCGCTCCACTAGTTTGCATGACTTGGTTTCTATGAATTCTCATGTTGCATCCAATTCTTGGATTACTTGCTCCTATCACATGTTTGGTTGCAACAATGTCATTCGTTCACATATGCCATGTCCCATTGATTGCAACATGCTTGCCTTGATTGCCTCACACATGATGAACAATTGCTCTTTCTATTGTGTTGAGTGCCACTCGTTTTTCACTACACCATATGCACATTATGCTTGGATTGTCTTGCACTCGCATGTGTTTAGTCATATCATCTTCTTGGGTGTTGTGAATGACTCTTATGCCTACCATAGACCGTTCATTGAGAGTCTTATGCATGCTTGCTATGATATTGTGGTAGATGCTTGTTCACTTGTCACACATATTAGCACCTTTACCTCACCCTTGCATGATTGTTTCCATGATGCTTCTCCATGTGCTCAATTTATATGCTTACATGCCATGCCACAATCCCTTGTCACACCATATGCTATACTTGATGACGACACTTGCTTGGTTACTCACCTCTTGAATGCCTGGTTTTGCTCTAATGCTAACCGCATTTGTTTTTCCAAGTGTTTGTTCTACTCGTTCCTTTTGAAGGAATCACAAGACGGTGCGACATTGGAGAGTGACCATTTCGAGCTTCCACATAACAAGTGCTTGGTGGTCGTCCACTTCTACACGGCGACGCCGTCTCCTTCCCATGGTGATGAAGATCACGATCCGTGGACGGATCTCTCCCAAGGGGGGGGAGATGATGCAGAGCATCCCTCGACCATCCCCATGGACGTCACACCGCAAGCACGGAGAGGACCTACGACAAGAGCTCGCGCACGCACCGTCGAAACCGAGGTGAACTCTTTCCTCTTCGAGTCTCTTTCGGTGTCACACGAGAGTCGGATTCTACCTCATATGGAAACTCCATGCACTCGTAGGTACCAAGAAGAAGACCGTGAAGAGGCGAGGACGGAGACACAACCACATGAAGAGAAGAAGAGCGAGAGAAGAGTGCAAAGCTACGGAGGCCTCGGACCCCGCCGGGTGCCTAGCCACCAGCCGCCGGTTGGCCAAGGCCCAGGCCACCCCGGGTGCCCGGCCAGGAGGGCCCGGGTGCCCGGCCCTGACCACCAGGGCGCTGTGCAGCCCACCCGGGTGCCCGGGTCGCCACCCCCTGATAGAGGCAAAGGTGTCCCGTCTTTCGATGAGATGGTGGATTTCGCTTTGGTGGAAGTCGACTTTGACGATCCGACTACGAACGTGCGAGGACGTCGCGCCTTAGCAATCGCTAAACCAACTCCGAGAGGTTATTGACCACGCCGGAGCACGATCAACCTGACCACGAGGGTCTGTTTCCTGCGAGCAAACGAAGAACAAGCAAGAAACTAAGATTGCAATCTGGATATTGCGAATATAAGATGAAAGCTTTATTGATCAAGGTGGGGTTCTGTGACGCCTTTGTCTGGTCGTTGAACACAAACGAAGTACGCGAAGTTGCAGCTATGGCGAACTTTTAATCTAAACAAAACCCAAAGTCTAAACGGCGCCCTAAGGGCTGTATATATGGAGGAAGAGGGGGGGGAATTTCGTGGCCCTTGGTGGAGGGGTCCGAAATCAACCCTATCTCTTGTTTCCCCACACATACGGACTCTAAAAATAGCCTATACTTATGTATTTCGAAATTACATGGGCCTGGCCCAATAAAAAGGTGACGCAGCACCTATAATAGCCTCTGGACGAAATTTATGAAGTGGCATCTTGTATATTTCGTCCAAGGTTTCATGCACTCTTATGGTGGCTTCAAAGTCCTGAAATCATCACTTGTAACTCCGTTCTGGTTCCCCTTGCGCATGGCATCATCTCCATGCTTGCTCTTGCTCCAATGTCCATCCTTCTCCAAGCTAGGCCCTTCATTTGTAAGCAAAACAAATGTATCCAATTTAGGCAGCATCATATTCTCATGAACATTAGAATCATTACCAAGAAACGAAAGTACCTGATAATTTAATTGGCGTGCGCGAGCTCTAGTAATTGGTCCAGTATATGTAGCAGTAGGGGCTGTGGGTGTAACAATGGTATTGATGTCCTCATCATCCTCCCCTTCTTGAAATGAAGTCGTCCTCGACGAAAGCTCATCTTCCTCACCCAAATAAGGCTTCAAATCTGCAATGTTAAAAGTGGGACTAACCCCAAAATCTGCAGGCAGCTCAAGTTTATATGCATTATCATTTACTTTCTCCAACACCTTAAAGGGACCAGCAGCACGTGGCATTAGCTTTGATTTGCGCAAATCAGGAAATCTATCCTTACGCAAATGTAACCAAACAAGATCTCCAGGTGCAAACACAACATGTTTTCTACCCTTATCTCCAGCAAGTTTATATTTAGCATTCATACGCTCAATGTTTTCCTTAGTTAACTCATGCATTTTTAAAATCAATTCAGCACGTTCTTTAGCATCAAAATTAACCTTCTCCGAAGATGGAAGAGGCAACAAATCAATAGGTGCACGAGGTAGGAAACCATACACAACTTCAAAAGGGCACATCTTAGTAGTAGAATGCAATGAACGATTATAAGCAAATTCAATATGAGGCAAGCATTCCTCCCACATTTTCTTATTATTCTTCAAAACAGCCCTAAGCATAGTAGACAATGTTCTATTGACTACTTCAGTTTGTCCATCAGTTTGGGGGTGACAAGTAGTACTAAAAAGCAGTTTAGTCCCCAACTTAGCCCATAAACATCTCCAAAAGTGGCTAAGAAATTTAGTATCACGATCTGAAACAATAGTATTTGGCACACCATGCAAGCGAATAATTTCACGAAAGAACAAATCAGCAACATTAACAGCATCATCGCTTTTATGACATGGTATAAAGTGTGCCATTTTCGAGAATCTATCCACGACAACAAATATGCTATCCCTCCCCTTCTTTGTTCGAGGTAAACCTAAAACAAAGTCCATAGATATATCTTCCCAAGGAACACTAGGTACAGGCAAAGGCATATATAAACCATGAGGATTGAGTCGTGACTTAGCTTTTTGACATGTAGTGCAGCGAGCAACAAAACGCTCAACATCCCGTCTCATCTTTGGCCAAAAGAAATGTGTAGCAAGTACGTCCTCCGTCTTCTTCATGCCAAAGTGTCCCATTAATCCTCCCCCATGCGCCTCCTGCAACAGCAAAAGACGAACGGAGCTAGCTGGAATGCATAGCTTGTTAGCACGAAACACAAAACCATCGTTAACGACAAACTTGTTCCACATTCTTCCTTCTTTACAATTCTGCATTACATCTTTAAAATCAGCATCATGCACATATTGATCTTTGATGGTCTCCAAACCAAATATTTTGAAGTCAAGTTGTGAAAGCATAGTATAGCGACGAGACAATGCATCAGCAATAACATTTTCTTTTCCCTTCTTGTGTTTAATGACATAAGGGAAAGTCTCAATAAATTCAACCCATTTAGCATGTCTACGATTCAGTTTAGCTTGACTTTTAATATGTTTCAAAGATTCATGATCAGAATGTATAACAAATTCTTTGGGCCATAAATAATGTTGCCATGTTTCTAAAGTCCGAACAAGAGCATATAATTCTTTATCATAAGTAGAATAATTCAGACTAGGCCCACTCAATTTTTCAGAAAAGTATGCAACAGGTTTGCCATCTTGTAATAACACACCTCCTAATCCAATTCCACTAGCATCACATTCAAGCTCAAAAGTCTTATTAAAATCAGGAAGTTGGAGTAAAGGAGCATGTGTCAACTTATCTTTCAATACCGAGAAGGCTTCTTCCTGTGCGGTACCCCACAGAAAAGGCACATCTTTCTTTGTAAGCTCATTGAGAGGTGCAGCAATGGTGCTGAAATCTCTCACAAAACGCCTATAGAATCCAGCGAGGCCAAGGAAACTCCTCACTTGTGTGACCGTTTTGGGCTGCGGCCAACTCTCAATAGCTTCAATTTTGGCTTTATCAACTTCAATTCCCTGTGGAGTAACAACATAGCCAAGAAAAGATACTCGGTCGGTGCAAAAGGTGCACTTTCCAAGGTTACCAAACAAACGTGCATCACGTAGAGCAATAAAAACAGCACGTAAATGTTCCAAATGTTCCTCCAAAGATTTGCTATAAATCAATATGTCATCAAAGTAAACTACCACAAATCGTCCAATGAAAGCACGTAAAACTTCGTTCATTAACCTCATGAAAGTACTAGGTGCATTAGTTAACCCAAAAGGCATGACTAACCACTCATATAATCCAAACTTAGTTTTAAATGCTGTTTTCCATTCATCTCCCAATTTCATACGAATTTGATGGTATCCACTACGCAAATCAACTTTGGAGAATATTGTAGAGCCACTCAATTCATCAAGCATATCATCTAGCCTAGGAATAGGATGACGATAACGAATAGTAATATTATTAATGCCTCTACAATCAACGCACATACGCGACGTACCATCCTTTTTCGGCACTAAAATGATAGGAACAGCACAAGGACTAAGGGATTCGCGTATATAACCTTTGTCGAGCAGTTCTTGTACTTGACGCATAATCTCCTTCGTCTCCTCTGGATTGGTACGGTATGGTGCACGGTTGGGTAATGATGCACCGGGAATTAAGTCAATTTGATGCTCAATCCCGCGAATAGGTGGTAATCCCGGTGGCACGTCTTGTGGAAAGACGTCAGCGAACTCCTGCAAAATGTTAGTGACAGCAGGATGCAAAGAGGAAGGCACGTCCTCGAATGAAAATAATGCCTCTTTGCACACAAAAGCATAGCAAACAGATTTGCTAAAATCTAGATCATCAATATCAGATTTGGTGGCAAGTAAACATGCACTTTTCAATTTAATTTCAGAAGCAACACTAGATTGTTTATTATTATTAGGCTGCATTTGTTGCTCAAATTCTTTTGCCACAATCTGATTTTCACTCTTAGTTTTCTCCTGTTTTGCTTTATTAGCTCTATTAAGATCATCTTTCAAAATGGAATCAGGAGTCATAGGAAGCAAAGTAATATTTTTATCCTTATGAACAAGAGTATACTGATTGTTTCTACCATGGTGAATAGAATTTTTATCAAATTGCCATGGTCTACCAAGTAATAAGGAACATGCTTGCATAGGTACCACATCACAATCAACATAATCAGCATATGTAGAGATACTAAAATGCACACGAACAGTACGTGTTACCTTAACCTTGCCGCTGTTGTTGAACCATTGGATGTAGTAAGGATGTGGATGTGGTCTTGTGGTGAGAGATAGCTTCTCCACCATCTCCATGCTAGCCAAGTTGTTGCAACTCCCTCCATCTATGATCACGCGAACAGAACGTTCCTTCACAACTCCCTTTGTATGGAACAAATTATGCCTCTGATTTTGCTCAGCTTGTGTAACCTGCACACTCAAAACACGTTGAGCAACTAAACATTCATACCTGTCAGCATCTTCAGGAGCCATGTATTGCGTCTCATGATCAGAATCTTCTCCACCGTGTTCATCACGTGTAATAAGAGCCAAAGTCTCCTCATCATAGTCACTAGCGGACTCATACCCACCATCCTCAGTAACAATCATCACACGCTTAGAGGGGCATTCTCTCGCATAATGACCTCCACCCTTGCAACGTCGACAAATAATATCATGTGTTTGCCCTGTGGATGCCATGGATGAAGAAGAGCTCTTTGCAGGCCCAGAAGATGTGCTCTTGGCAGATAGTGGTGATTGTGCCTGCTTTATTGTATCACGGTTGGAGGTGGCAGCCGACGGAGGCGCCGGTGTAGCAGAACGTGTGGAAGTAGATGATGCACGTGGTGTCCATGATGAAGGTCGACCTGCAGAAAAGTTAGTCCGCGCCAATGCCTGTCGATCCTGCACTTCACGTTCAGCTTTACAAGCAAGATGGAATAAACGAGTGATATTAGTATACTCCTTATAGTCTAGAATGGTCTGAATCTCTCTATTTAATCCACCCAGAAAACGTGCAAGCATAGCTTCATTCTCCTCAACAATACCACATCTAATCATGCCAGTTTGTAATTCCTGATAATATTCTTCTACAGAATTTTTTCCTTGTCTTAAGCGCTGTAATTTTTGAAGCAATTCACGTTGATAATATGGGGGAACCCAACGAGTACGCATAGCAGTTTTCAAAGCAGCCCAAGTAGCGGGAATAGGATATAATCTACAATGTTCAGACCACCATACACATGCAAAACTAGTGAAAGCACAAACAGCAGCAGCAACCCGTCTCTCCTCGGGATATTGTAAACATGTAAAACGTTGTTCAGTTTCCAACTCCCAAGTAAGATATATATCAGGAACATATCTACCCTCAAATGGTGGAATATTCAATTTCAGTTTAGGAATATGGACATCATCTCGTACCTGAGGTGGTGGTGCAGGCCTACCATTACGAATATATACCTGAGGTCGACCTGGTGGTGGTGGTGCTGGTGGCTGCACGTAGTGCTGATTTTGATCAACCTCATCCTCATAATCGCCCGCATACTCAACATCCTCCTGGGTACCACCAGCAGCAGTAGCAGGGGCGAAAGAAGCATCAACAACATGAACAGCAGCACCAGAAGTTTGGCCATCCTCAATAGGAACACGCCTCGCTCGTCCATACTGATTCGAAAGGATGCGTTGTTGTTGTTGTTGTTGTTGTTGGAGAGGTGCGTTAGGTGCAGCGGGTGGTGGTGGTGGAAGACGCGCGAGCAATTCATTAAATTTGCTATCGAGCTTTGTTTCGAACGTCTTCTCCATGCCATCTATCTTCTCCATGGCCTCTTCAAATCTGTTTAGCACATCTTGCACCTGTCCACTCATCATTTGCTGAAACTTATCATGAAGCTCCTTGTTCGATAAATTCTCCCAGTCAGTCACGTCGGCTTGTGATCCTGGCATGGTTAGCAGCAATAGAAACACACAAGAATATGATCCTACAGACTACGAACAAGTGGTGGTGGTGGGTGTCACAAATCCGTCAAGCAAAACTCAAATTCTTACCAGTTCTTACCCAGCAGCAGGCGGTAATCGGCAACCGTTGTAGTCAAAAACTCTCAAAGCTTGGATAGAGCGAGTACCAGGGAGAGTCAAACGCACGACGTAGATGTATGTGGAGCTGGGAAGGCTTATAATATGGTAGCAAAAAGGATCAGCAATAATCAATTCAGAGATGCAAAGTTGAATAAACGCTCAACGACGGTACTGTGCTGGTCCTAGGCTAGACCGTGCTAGAGACGCGAGCCTAGAACACTAACAAAATCACGGCGCTGCACGTAAACAAGGGAAAAGCACACTCTGGATTTTTTTTTTTTTTCGCTCTTTTTTTTTTTTTTGCGCTCTTTTTTTTTTTTTTTTTTTTTTTGCGCTCTTTTTTTTTTTTTGCGCTGCTCTTTTTTTTTTTTTTTTTGCGAAAAATCACTATAATGGCGAGTGTCTCAAAACTCTTCCTAGGTCAAACTGACAGGATGGGCACGAAATTTTTTCGACCAAATTTTTTTTTTCGTTTTTCGACTGCCCGGACCCAAAAACTGGAAACGGGTCAAAAAAAACTTCCTATAATGGCACCTGTCTCAAAACACTCAGAAACACCTAAAAATAGGATAGCCAGAAAATTTTTCGAAAAATGCGTTTTCGAAAAATTTTGGGCCTAAACGGAGCGTGGTTTCCAGACTCTTTTTTTTGGATCCCGAAAACAAACCTAATAAACAAGGAACTCGGATTGGTGGTGGTTATATGGTGGTGGTATATGGCAGCGGTGGTGGTAGCGGTGGTAGTATATGGATATGGATCGGTGGTGGTATATGGACACGGATTGGTGGTGGTATATGGATACGGATTCGGAGTGGTGGTGGTAGATGGCAGGGGCGATGATGATGGTGCAGCGGCGGCGTGACAACTTATGACCAGAACTCGAAACTCTAAAAGACTAGACTCTAAGACCAGCAACTAGACCGACGATGCAACCGCAAATTCAACAAAGCAAAACCCTAAAAAGATTATGCAAAGGCTCAGATTGGTTCGGATATGATGAACTAACCCTAAATTTTTTTTGTGGCTTTTTCGTGGACTATAGGTATGAAGAACAGACTCGATCTAAACTACGAAAAACTGGAAAATCTCACCGAGCAACCTGGAAATCTGATACCACTTGATAGAGGCAAAGGTGTCCCGTCTTTCGATGAGATGGTGGATTTCGCTTTGGTGGAAGTCGACTTTGACGATCCGACTACGAACGTGCGAGGACGTCGCGCCTTAGCAATCGCTAAACCAACTCCGAGAGGTTATTGACCACGCCGGAGCACGATCAACCTGACCACGAGGGTCTGTTTCCTGCGAGCAAACGAAGAACAAGCAAGAAACTAAGATTGCAATCTGGATATTGCGAATATAAGATGAAAGCTTTATTGATCAAGGTGGGGTTCTGTGACGCCTTTGTCTGGTCGTTGAACACAAACGAAGTACGCGAAGTTGCAGCTATGGCGAACTTTTAATCTAAACAAAACCCAAAGTCTAAACGGCGCCCTAAGGGCTGTATATATGGAGGAAGAGGGGGGGGGGGAATTTCGTGGCCCTTGGTGGAGGGGTCCGAAATCAACCCTATCTCTTGTTTCCCCACACATACGGACTCTAAAAATAGCCTATACTTATGTATTTCGAAATTACATGGGCCTGGCCCAATAAAAAGGTGACGCAGCACCTATAATAGCCTCTGGACGAAATTTATGAAGTGGCATCTTGTATATTTCGTCCAAGGTTTCATGCACTCTTATGGTGGCTTCAAAGTCCTGAAATCATCACTTGTAACTCCGTTCTGGTTCCCCTTGCGCATGGCATCATCTCCATGCTTGCTCTTGCTCCAATGTCCATCCTTCTCCAAGCTAGGCCCTTCATTTGTAAGCAAAACAAATGTATCCAATTTAGGCAGCATCATATTCTCATGAACATTAGAATCATTACCAAGAAACGAAAGTACCTGATAATTTAATTGGCGTGCGCGAGCTCTAGTAATTGGTCCAGTATATGTAGCAGTAGGGGCTGTGGGTGTAACAATGGTATTGATGTCCTCATCACCCCCGGGTGCCCGGCCTCCTCCCAGTGCCGGCCCAGCCCCGCCCCGGGTGCCCGGCCCCTTGGCTCCGGGTGCCCGGCCCCGCCCGCGCCCCGCTCCAGCCCTGACCGGGTGCCCGGGCCTTGGACCCCCGGGTGCCCGGCCGAGGCCGCCTAGCCGCCTACACCGACCCCGGGTGCCCGGGCTTAGGACCCCGGGTGCCCGGTCCCCCCTTCGTCGGGTCCCTGTCCGGTCCGGGTGCCCGGCCCCCTTTGCACTGGGTGCCCGCACCCCTCCGAGGCCTGCGTGCCTTTTGGGATTTTTGCCCTTGTATCCCTCCTCCTCTCTTATTTTGTCCCTAAACTATATAAGGGCACCACCTAGCTCATTTAGAGGATAGCTAAGAATAGACACAAATCATAGAGCTTAGCTCATGTACCTCCCCTTGTGGGATTCCTCTTGAGAGAGAAGACTCCATTGGAGTACAAGACCTCCATTGGAGAAGATCCCAAGGGATTCAAGCCCCCTTGAGGGAATGATCTACCTAGATCATCAAGCCCTCATCTCCTTCATAGGATTTGGGATGAACTCTACCATGTATCTTGTTTCCCTTTGATTGTTCATGTACCTTGTGGATCTTGTGTGTTTGTTGGTCTAGTGGATGTGTGATTGGACTTGTTCTTGAGTGTTCCTCTTGTTTTCTCTCTTGTGTTGATCTTGTTCTTGTGGATTCCCCCTCCAATTCGTGAAAGATCTTCACTTAGGGTTCCACTCGACAACAACTGGCTATCCCCCTCTTATTCTGGCATTCTGCAATTCAGTCCATTGATATTGCTTCTTTACACAGATACCCATGCATATGTAGTGTAGATCCTTTCTTGCGAGTACTTTGGATGAGTACTCACGGTTGCTTTGCTCCCTCTTTCCCCCCTTTTCCCTCTTCTTCTCGGATGCCGCAACCAGATGTTGGAGCCCAGGAGCCAGACGTCACCATCAACGATGACTCCTACTACACTGGAGGTGCCTACTACCACGTGCAGGCCGCCGCCGATGAGGAGTAGTTTAGGTAGATCCCAGGCAGGGGGCCTGCGCCTCTTTCGATCTGTATCCTAGTTTGTGCTAGCCATCTTACGGCAACTTGTTTAACTTATGTCTGTACTCAGATATTGTTGCTTCCGCTGACTCATTCATGTTCGAGCACTTGTATTCGAGCCCTCGAGGGCCCTGGCTTGTAATATGATGCTTGTATGACTTACTTTACTTTTAGAGTTGTGTTGTGATATCTTCCCGTGAGTCCCTGATCTTGATCGTACACATTTGCATGCATGATTAGTGTACGATTGAATCGGGGGCGTCATAAGTTCGTATCAGAGTCCACACTCTTTGGCCGAAGTCGAGTCTATTCACTATAAAACTTTTACTAACATGGTTGTGTGTATTACGGGCCCACGTTGCCATTTGGTTGGTATTAGGATCTTTTACTCATCGACCTTTACTCTAGGAATCTGATCTCTCTTCTATTCGAGTCAAAAGATTTTACTAACTCTAACACTAGGATGTCGTGATCACATCCACCCGGAGAGCCCCTTATCACATATGATCACTTGCTGCACCAGAAGATTCCGAAGATACTCTACCATGTTCTATTGAGACTTTGTGCCATCTCTATTGCAATTTCCTTCCATCGATAAACCCATATGTATAACCATGTGCATTTGCCTTTCATACAATCATTCCCCACTGATCTTGTATTTACAAGATACCCCGAAATTCTCTCTATTGTTCCGAAAATACTTAATGCCTACCACCATGCAATTCTTGCCACATGAATACCCCCTACGGATATTTCCTCGCACTTACCGAGTATCTGTTCTTCCCTCATTGTTCATATGATTCACAAGATACATTGAAGTACTATCTGATCTTTCGGTAATCCTCTACCCGCTATTGCTCTGCAAATACTTGTCTGCTTGCATTATGGTTGCGTTCCATATGGCGAGCAATATTCATTAATATCCTTCGTCATTATAATTTTGAGCTCCTTGATTCAAAATGTTGTGATTGATTGCAATCCTCAGTCAAATCCTCGAATTTATCCTTCCGGCTCAGACATCATTTTGACGAGGAGCTGGTTCTCGACCAATCAAATTGCCATCAATTGTACCACTAAGCCTACTCAACTTACCCATCCTTAATCAGAGCGTTTGCTTATGATCCCTTGATTTGGAAATCATAATTCCTTTGCATTGGATTTATGAATTAGTCAGTTGTTTCCGTAATCCAATGCCTTTGCATTTTTCTTATTCTTCCGACTGAGTACCAATACTCATTCCAGATCCTTTGTGGACTGTCAGATCCTTTGTTGAATTATCATCTGACATTGTCCTTCATATACAAAAACCTCGAGAAGTTCTTTTCTCTGATACATAATACCATTGGTAAATCCTATTCTCTGATTTGGCCAACCATGCTCTGCTTTCGAGCTGGTGATATTTACTATTGAAGCTTGTGGTATATGTTTCCACGATGCCCCGATGGGTTGAACCTATGCCTTCCTTAATATGTGTGAACTCGAAAGTTTTCACGAGTCATACTCTTCTGGTATTTTGCCAGGTAATATTTCAACACTACAACTTCATCGAACGCGAGAAGTGAATGAAAGGTTATGCATTGAAGAAGTGGGAGTCGACCTTGAACTTTGTGCATGATGTAGATCTTATCATGGAAACTTCTCTTAAATTAAGTATTCCCTTGGTATAAGTCCATCTTATATCTGGGGTCTGGTCTTTTGCAATCGTGGTTCTGACCATATTGTTCTTCTTTGATCCCATTTCTCGGACAAGTTGAAGTACTTGTCTTCTACAGATCAGTACACCTATCCAACCTCTATTCTGCTCTACCTTTGAGTATACCCTATGGTATCTCGAGATTATCACGAAACTGCATAACTTATGAGTTCTCCATCTAGTACTACATTCTCACCGATTCCAAATTTTTTCACGGGCTCTGAGTTATTAACACTCAAGAACACAGATAACTGAACCGAGTTTGTATCGCGATTAAACAACTCTTAGTAATCTTCTTTACTTATGAGTTTGTAGTCAATCTTGTCATTCCTAGCCTTATCGGCTATATCATTATTGTGCTAAAGTTTAACTATGCTACCTGGTCCTTCTTCCCCCAGCACAATTTTCGACGATGAGATGACCTTACGTCGATCTTCCTCATCGTATCATTTCGCCTTGAACAGCAAGCTTGATTTTGAGTTTGTGTCGTACCCTTGGTTCCAATAACCTTTCGCTTCATCATTCCTTTGACTGGATGCCATCGCCGATCGTTTACATCTTTATGAAATCTCGCGACAAATGTGTCATGATCATCATCAACATTCTGAGCTCTTCTAGGATACCAATCGAATTCATGATGAGAAATACCATCCTTACCCCTCGATGATTTGTGTTATCATCGACAACATTCTTCTCTCCCCCCCCAACACAAAACTTGTTCATATAAATTTTGGAAATACATCCTTTTTGACATGTTGATGGATTGCTCCTGAACACATCGGCCACCTCGTCATCTTTTCCCTAATAACATTGCGTGAGATGTTCTAGAAATTCCCGATGGATCATTTGTGCCTCCAAAGACTGACCTTTACCCGATGACCATGTCAATGCTATCCCGAAGCACGACTGTGGTACTCCGTTCATCAACAAGAACATTGGAAGCGCAATGCCAAATTTCCTTATCAATTATCCAAACACCTTGTATGGGTAACGTCGTGAAATTCCTCTGCACTTATATAAACGGTTTTCTACTTTCTATCCTATCATGCATATCATGTTGTGTGTGTCCTTGGGGAGGATATACCCCTGGAATATGTGTTTAAACACATTTTCTTTTCCCTTGTTATGTTTAATCCGATAATCACATTTCCCTTTCCATTGTTTTGTTTAACCCTTCTTGTGATCTATATGACATAATCGATGATAATTTTGGTCCGCCTCGTTCAATGAGCAGGAAAATGGTTCTCTTCATCCCTCGCCCTTGGTACCAATGGTATTGCCAACATAATTGATAGGCTATCCTCTGACATGCCTTGCTTACATGATCATGCAAGACGTCACCGCCCTTCCTACTTTTAACCCACTTGGTGGGCCCATAACCCACAGGTTCCACAGGATCGAAATCTGACTCTCCTGTACACCCCCCCTGTTCCCATAGTTATTCCTTGCGCTTGACTTCGTATGAAATTCACGGGCCACCTGCCTAGTGATCTATTCTGGTATCAGACGCAATACTTATTGCCATTACTTTGAACCCCTTTCACACTTCATTTTAGGCAACGAACGATTGCCTACCCGCTCAAAAACTTCTCATGGTACCTTCTTACCTTGCTCTCGATCGTTTCTTAAGTTTCAGTTCGAGACTTACTTTCCGCCACCTTTACATATGTTAGCTACCAGATAGTTAACCTTACAGAGGCCCGTTCAAATACCCCCCCCCCTTTTATTCTTTTGTAAGTATGATGGTTTTCCCGAATAAAGGATGACGACGTCATCATGATGACCTGAAGCAGAGAAATGAAGACATCGACGTAATGGATCGACCTCTTCGAGAAGAGCAACCAAGACCGAGAACACTCGCTAGAATTTCGTGTCCAGAACCTTGCCCCTTTACTGCGCTTCTTAAATCTCAGGACGAAATTTCTTGTAGTGGAGGAGAATTGTGATGCCCGGATAATTAAGATACGGTGTCCATATGCTAGTCATGCCATGTCATTATATTTCCTAAGCCTAGTTTCCATGTGTCACAAATCAAACTCAAATTTAATTTCAAAATACCAATTAAAATATTTAATTCTTCAAACTGCAAAACAAAAGTGTTCACAATATTTCAAATAATCAACTGATATGTTTTCATGACGAAACCCCACTTGAGAGAATATCTAAAACGCCCTAACTAATTTTAAAATGTGTCAAGAACATTTAAGGTGGTCCAATTAAACGCAAACATATTTATAAACTTTTCCAGTTGGCCTCAAACTTCTTGAAGAACCTCAAAATTTTCCAAAGAATTTATGTACCAAGTTTTATATTTAGCAAAAATCGTTTGGACACTAAAATAATTAGAAACCAGTGGCTAAATAGAAAATAGGAAATGTAAAAAAGAAAAAGATTGCAAAAGTCAGTAAAAGGAAAAGCCCCTGGCCTCCCCTGGGCGTCAGTCCACCCCAGCCGACAGCCCAACCTCACCCCCTCCTTCCCCACTTCTCACCCGAGCGCGGTGGCCGCCGGGCACTCGTTCGTGGCCACGGATGGCCAAGCGGTGGCCATCCTTCGCTCTCCCGTCGACTACTAGGTTGACCTCCACCTAAATCCAAACCCTAGCGCCCCCAGTACCCCACTCCCTCGCTCCCCTTCACCCTTCTCCTCCCTCACCGAGCACAGCCGTTGCCGCGTGCCCGTTGATCCCCCGGTCGTCTTTCTCCTTCCCGTGATGTCCTAAAGCTCTGCCGCCGGCTATTGCTCCTTCCCGTGCCACTGGACGAAGCCGAGGGCTGCTGCATCGACCTGTGCCACGTCGTATTCAACCTCGAGCACTAGCGGCCGGCGAACTCCTGCGATCCACTGCCGTTCGTCCACCCCGGCGTCAACGAGCCATCTGCACGACCTCACGGTGAGCACCACAGCAAAAGCCCCATGTTTCTCATTCAATTCCTCCCCATAGCTTCCACCTCCACCTGTAGTGTTAACCCTGTCCATCCCATGCCCTGGCCGCTGCCGTTTAGTCACCCCGCACTTCAGCTGCCATAGATGGGAGTTCGCCCCGTCCACGCTTGGGCTCGATCGTCCACACATGGCCGCGCTCGCGCACTCGCTCGCGCCGTGCCTACCACCACTCCCCTGTCTCGGTTGGCCGCGCTCCTCGCGAGCTCCCAGTCGCGCCTGCCGGCATGTGCTGCATCGTCACGCAAGCCCGGGTCGTGCCCCGCGCGCAGCTGCTGCGCTACTACCGTGTTGCTTGCCGCGCCGCTGCTTGCTGTAATGCTGCTGCTACTAGTGCAACGCTGCTACAGTAACATTCAGTTGCTGTAGTGGGTAGCTAGCTTTTATAAATCTGCATCTACTAACCCTCTAGACAACCCCTAAACAGCGGTTAAACAACTGTTAACAAGGCTAAAGAAAATATGAGTAGAAAGTATGCTTGAAAAGCTGCAAGTTACTCCATTGGACCAAATTCAAATATGGCATGGATTAATTCCTATAAAAATGACAAAACTCTATGTTCTGTTAAGAGAGAAAACTGGAAAACAAATTTACTGTCTTAACTACTTCAGAGCTACAAATGGACCTGTTACGGGAGCTGTTCAGGCCATCTAATGGCATGGCCTTGTAGTAGTGTTTATGTAGAGTAAAACACTTATATGTAGTGTCTTCATTAGAACTACATAACATTAGTTATAGCCGTCGAAAAATAGCCAAGTGGAGTTAAAAAAACTGAACAATCCTCAGATTTGGCCAATTTTCAGGAATTCCATAATATTGTTTAAACTTTGAAAAATCATAGAAAATAAATCGTAAATCGGATGGAAGAACTTTATACATGAAAGTTGCTCAGAACAACGAGACGAATCTGAATAGCAGTCCGTTCGTTCATTACATGTTCCTAGCATAGCGAACATGCAATAATCCACCTCCGGTTCATCTGTCCGAAGACGTGAAACACCGGGGATACTTTCCTGGATGTTTCCCCATTTCACGGGTATCACCTACTACTGTGTTAGGTCACTTCTAGCACCATGTATGATGAGGACATGACTACCTTGGATATGACCAAAAATATTGCATATATGCATATTTGTCAGGTGATTTCTAGTGCAAACTATTCAATAATCTATTTATGTTATCCAGAACAAAAATACTTCACACACTTTTGTGTTTTGTCTAATTGCAGGTGTATGGGACATTTGTACAATCCACATATGAAGATAAGGAAGAAAGAGATGTTTATTTGCTGTCCAAAAAGTTCTCTCACGTCACTTTTGGCCCAAGAGAAGATAGAGTCCAGGTCTCTCACGTTCTGGATTCAGATTCGGACTGCACAGACGTACCTGACTCAAAACGCACACAAGTTTTTCATACGGACTCCGAATTGGGTGATTCTTTTTTTGTTGGAAACTAGATTTCGTGCACTTTCCAACCCAATTGGAATCACCTTCAAATTCGTCCGGAGCGTTGAGTTGTGGACGAAACAATCTGATGCTGCAGCAGAATCCGAGTCAAACTACAAGTCCAAAGGTGTTACATCACCTCCACTTGGGCCCATTGGCCTTGTACGACCTAGATTTAGTTTTAGGCTGCCTTGGGACGTCCTCCCACCTCCTTGGCCGCCACCCCTTGCTCCTATATAAGTAGATCCATCTAGTAGCTTTTCCTTGGGATTTGTTTAGTTAAAAGTTAGCCATTGCAACTTCGTGTGCTTCGTTTGTGTCCAACGACCAGACCAAGACCGCTTACGGATCCCCACCTTTATCAATACTTCATATATACTCGCAATATTTAGATTGCTTTTATCATATTCTTGCTTGTTCTTCGATTGCTTGCAGGAATAGACCTTCGTGGTCAGGTTGATTGTGCTGCGGCGTGGTCAATAACCTCTCAGAGTTGGTTTAGTGAATGCTAAGGCGCAACGTCGTGCACGTTTGTAGTCGGATCGTCAAAGTCATCTTCACCAAATCGATAGTTATCATCTCATCGAAAGATCGGGACGCCCCCGCCTCTATCAAGTGGTATCAGAGCCAGGTTGCTCGGTGAGATTTTACAGTTTTTCATAGTTTAGATCGCATCTGTCATTCATACCTACAGTCCATGATAAAGCCACAAAAAAAAGTTAGATCTGTTCATCCTTTATCCAAGCCAGTCTGAGCCTTTGCAATTTTCTATTCATTGCTTGCATAGTTGAATTATCGGTTGCATCGTCGTGTCAGTTGCTGGTCTTAGTGTCTAGTTCGTTTAGAGTTTCGAGTTCTGTTCACATTAGTCACGCCACCGCTGCATCATTATCTCTTCCGCTGTCCACCACCCATCCATCAATTTCCACCACGTGCTACTCACCATTCATTGTCATAATAGTAGTTGAGATCGTTCACATCTTCACTTGATCCAATCTGCATCTTATCTAGTTTGTTTTAGAAAGAGGGAGAAAAAAAGAGAGAGAAAAAACGAGAGAAAAAAACGAGAGAAAAAAAGAGAAAAAAAAAGTCAGAGAAAAAAGGAGAAAAAAAATCAAAAAAATCGGCACAAGCTTTTTCAGAGGAAAGTTGGAGACAAAGTTGTTGTATATCCTGCTTGGCAGTTGTTTTTCATCATTATCTTCACTGCCGTTGTGATCTTCACTTATATCTTGCTGTCAAGAGCTACTTAGTATCCTTCATTGATGCTAGTTGTGCTACGCCGTGACCTCATTAGTGTTCTAGGCTCGCGTCTCTAGTCCGGTCTAGCCTAGGACCAGCACAGTACCGTCGTTGAGCGTTTATTCAACATTGCATCTTTGAATTGATTATTGCTAATCTTTTGCTACCATATATAGCCAACCCAGCTCCACATATTTCTACACCGTGTATACGTACGCTCCCCTGGCAATCGCTTTACTCAATATTCGGAGTTACTTGACACCGCTGGTTGCCGATCACCGCCTGCTGCATGGTAAGAACTTGTAAGACATTGATATTTGCTTTACTGTGAGCATTTTACCACCACATCCTAGTAGTTATAGGAACATTATTTTTGGGTTTTGTTTCTTGTTCTACTAATCATGACAGGATCCAGAGTCAATTCATGGGCTTTGTCGATCGCGGGAGACGTGCCACCACCTTTGCAAATACCACAACCATCACGAGAGGTGCACAAACATCCAAATGCACATGATCAGGTTAATGTATCTATACCACCATTTAATGGCCGTTTTAAACCTGCTTTATATATTGAATGGGAGTTCGACATAAAAAATATATTTGCTTCCCATAATTTCGATGAACATAAAAAGGTTAAGGTTGCGGTTGGTTCTTTCACTGGTTATGCTTTGGTTTGGTGGAGTGAATATTGTCGGTTACACCCTGATTATATACCTACTACTTGGGATGATTTGAAACTTGCCATGCGACATACTTTCGTCCCTGCTTATTATACTCGTGACATGATTAAGAAGTTGCAACACTTAAAACAAGGTAGTGAAACTGTAACAAAATATTATGATGATTTACAAACTACCTTGTTGCATTCCTCTTTAGAAGAAAGTGAAGATGATTTTATGGATAGATTTTGGGGAGGATTAAACCGTGATATTCAAGAGATACTAATTCATGAAGAGTGTTATCCTATGGACCATTTGTTTTATCTTGCTTGCAAAGCTGAACAGGAAATAAAACGATGTGTTGGCCACGAGGAGAACAAGCGCACGGTGCACATTCCAAGAGTTGATATGATTGTTCCTTCAACTACTAGGCATACTATGACAACCACATCCGTTGTTGTCAGGACTACATCACCTCCACCATGTGACACATCGCCCTCGAGAGTGGCTACATCATCTGAGTTGATCATAAGAGGTAATGACAAAGGTACTGATCTTCCATCTCTACATGAGAATGATGAATGCCTTGTCAATTTGAATGCACCATCTGATGAGCTACCCACTACTTTGATCACACCACCTATTTTAGAGGACTACGTTGATAATTTGACTTTGCCATGTGATCAAACAACTGAAATACCAACAATTTTGAGTGCACCCATTGAATTAACTATTGATGCAAAAGAACCAATGTTTAATCATTTTGATATGACCTCTAATCTTGGTGATGATTCTGTGTTGAATGACTTATTGCATGTTTGCTTATTTAAGCATGTTGTAGCATGTAAATTTGATGCAAGTAAGGTTTATTCACCAATGTTGGGATGGTTTAATGATGAACATTGTCAATCTTTTGAAATGAATAAGAGCTTCACTTATATGTGCAAACTGAGTTGCAATATTTTCATGCCTTCTACTTCTTGTGCTAATTTTTTGGCTTTAGATTTTATGAACTATGCAAGTTACTCATCTATTCATGTGTCATATATGCAAAAATCAAGGGAAGTAAAAATGGATGACATATACATATACAACATGTACACCTTGTCTCTTTTGTTAGCCACATTTCAGATTAAGCAACGCCGAGGACGGCTTTATTTTCAAGAAGGGGAGGATGATGAGGACATGACTACCTTGGATATGACCAAAAATATTGCATATATGCATATTTGTCAGGTGATTTCTAGTGCAAACTATTCAATAATCTATTTATGTTATCCAGAACAAAAATACTTCACACACTTTTGTGTTTTGTCTAATTGCAGGTGTATGGGACATTTGTACAATCCACATATGAAGATAAGGAAGAAAGAGATGTTTATTTGCTGTCCAAAAAGTTCTCTCACGTCACTTTTGGCCCAAGAGAAGATAGAGTCCAGGTCTCTCACGTTCTGGATTCAGATTCGGACTGCACAGACGTACCTGACTCAAAACGCACACAAGTTTTTCATACGGACTCCGAATTGGGTGATTCTTTTTTTGTTGGAAACTAGATTTCGTGCACTTTCCAACCCAATTGGAATCACCTTCAAATTCGTCCGGAGCGTTGAGTTGTGGACGAAACAATCTGATGCTGCAGCAGAATCCGAGTCAAACTACAAGTCCAAAGGTGTTACATCACCTCCACTTGGGCCCATTGGCCTTGTACGACCTAGATTTAGTTTTAGGCTGCCTTGGGACGTCCTCCCACCTCCTTGGCCGCCACCCCTTGCTCCTATATAAGTAGATCCATCTAGTAGCTTTTCCTTGGGATTTGTTTAGTTAAAAGTTAGCCATTGCAACTTCGTGTGCTTCGTTTGTGTCCAACGACCAGACCAAGACCGCTTACGGATCCCCACCTTTATCAATACTTCATATATACTCGCAATATTTAGATTGCTTTTATCATATTCTTGCTTGTTCTTCGATTGCTTGCAGGAATAGACCTTCGTGGTCAGGTTGATTGTGCTGCGGCGTGGTCAATAACCTCTCAGAGTTGGTTTAGTGATTGCTAAGGCGCAACGTCGTGCACGTTTGTAGTCGGATCGTCAAAGTCATCTTCACCAAATCGATAGTTATCATCTCATCGAAAGATCGGGACGCCCCCGCCTCTATCAATGTATTGCCATGTTATGCTTTGTGATGCTTTGACCGCTTTGTTATTTATTGTGTTCCCCCTCCGTAACTTCTTTCTGGTAGACCCCGAGATAGCCGGCAGTCCCAGTTCGACTACGGAGTTGTACCTCGACGTTATGACAACTAGAACCAGATACTTAATAAAACACACCTAGACAAGTTCCAGAGACAACCCGGTGATCGCTTTCCCACAGGGTGACAAGGGGACACCACTAGCGAAAACCTTATAGACAGAACTTTAGCAGTAGCGTGGGTCAAAAAAGCACGCGGTGCTAAGTAGCAGTAGCGCGCCTGTGCAAACCGCACTGCAGATAAAGTTCTAGCAGTAGCGCGCCTTGTTCTAAACACGTTACTACTAAAATTCCCACGGCTTAGCCGATAGGCTACACATAGTAGTAGCGATCTATATCGAACCGCGGTACCGCTACTTTCTTTGTAGCAGCGCGTTTTATTCTAAACTCGCTACTGCTAGAGGATATAAAATTAAATGGAAAGCAAATAGAAAGGTAATTCAAAATGAAAGAAATAGAATAAGGTGAAAGGAAAAAATAAAATGTGAAGAAAAATAAATGAAAAAGGGGGGAAAAAGAGAAAGGAGTAGCAGTAGCGTGTATCCCAGAACGCGCTGTAGCTAACATAGCAGTAGCACGCTTTCTGGAACGCGCTACTGCTACTTCTGACTTAAACACGGGGTTCGTTCTTCCCCACGGCCACTTCCCCCAAATCCAACTCTCTACTCTCACCGCCGCCGTCGCCCGTTGGCCGCCGTGCGCTCTCCACACACCCTCTACGCCGCCCCGACCCCAGATTCAACGCCGCCCCCGCCCACGACCTCAACGCCGCCCCGGACGCCACCCCCGACCCCGACCTCGACGCCGCCATCCGCCGCGCGCCCGAGCCCCGACCCTGGCCTCGATGCCGCCTGCCCCTCCCTCGTCGCAGGCACCCGAGGTGAGCACGCTGCTCCTCCCTCTCCCCTACCTCTGCCTAGGGTTTCTTTATATTTTAGTTGCATCAAATTAGTTAGGGTTCATGTAAGGGTGGAAACGAATCGGATGCGGATGCGGCTCAAATGAGTTAGGGTTCATGTAAGGGTGGAAACGAATCAAATTTCTAAGATGAATCATAAAATGAGTAAAATTTGACCACTTATTTCACTTTATAGTTGGATAATTGGAATATCCGCTACCACTTTCCACCCCTAGGTTCATCAAATTAGATGGTAATTAGGGCAGTAGTTCCTAGGTACTAATTAGTTAGTAAGAACTAGGTACTAATTAGGTACTAGTTTATTTTTATTTATAGTAAGTTTATTTTTAGTGAGAACTAATTGAATTAATAGAACTAGTTAGTAAGAACTTGTTGCTATTTTTTTAGTTAAAGCAATTTTTCCCGCATCGACGTGGACGATGCCTATCTCGCATCCTCGTCGTCGAGTCGGCGGAGGACGACACCTGCTTGACCAGACGGGCCATGTCCGGGACTGGGCTCCGCCGGAGTGGTACTGGGAGGCGCTACCTACCGGGGGCGCAGGTTGGTGAGGAGCTAGCCTGTCGTTGACCCGAACCTTCTTTGGTGGCGGTTGCGTGGGCCAGTGATGGTCCAGAGGCTCGAGGACCCAGCGGAGGTGGTGCGTCACCGTGTCAGTGAGGATGACGCGCACGTCCGTTGCTACTTGTTTGCGTTGGAGCACAGGTTCTCCAATACCTGGCAGGTTCTCCAGGGATCTCACTGGAGCTATGATCCCGTGATGGTTCCTTCTCTGTGGGTGAACACCAGGATAGTGTCCGGCTCTGTAAAATAAATTCCACATACCACCATAGAGAGAATAACATTTACACAAGTTCAATCTGCTGACGTATTTTGTGGCGTGACGTCACACCACAACCAAGCCTTTACTCAAATCGTTTTTATTATACCACCTCAGCGCGTTTAGCGAAGCGGTTTCCTTGGCACGTCCTGTCGAAGCAGAGATCGTGTTCCCCATATTCCGGGATTCCCATCAATACGGACGTGGGTAACCCAACCGCGCCCGTTGCCACACCCCCTCCATCGAAGGTGAGTTCCGAACGGTCACGGGGACGGCTCTTGGTATTCTCCCTCTTTATAATGAGACCAAGGCCCATTTCTTTTCTTCAATCCTCAATCGAATCCGCCCCTCGCCCCGAGTTCCAACACCCAGGGCTCCAGATCCGGGCACTTCGAACCTTCGACAATGTCCGGCTCCGACCTACAGGGCCGGTGGATGCCCTCCTCCATCACGGAAGAGGACGTGCTAAAGCTGAGAGGCGCCAGGTACTTAACCTACGAGATTTCGCATAGGTTGCCTGCCCAAGGGCAAGTCATTCCCACTCCCGAGCCTGGCGAGAGTGTCGTATTCGTGCCTCACCTCCGTCGGGGTTTAGGCTTCCCGATGGATCCCTTCATGAGGGGGCTCATGTTTTACTATGGGCTGGAATTCCACGACTTGGCTCCGGAGTCCATCCTCCACATCTCATCATTTGTTATCGTCTGCGAAGCCTTCCTCCGCACTACCCCTCACTTCGGTTTGTGGCTCAAAACCTTCAACGTGGAGCCGAAGATGATTGAGGGGCGTCAGGCAGAGTGCGGCGGGGCGGTTATAAGCAAGAGGACCGATGCTCCATGGCCCGAGGGCTCTTTTCAGGAGGAGCTCGGCTTGTGGCAACAGGAGTGGTTCTATATCACCGCTCCCAGGGGCAGCAGGCAGAGGCCGCCGCCCGCCTTTCGCTCGGGCCCTCCACAACGGCTGATGTCATGGGTCAACCAAGGGCTTGACTGGGGGCCGTCCAAGGACGTACCCCTATTGCAGGGCCGGATTCGAGACCTCCAAGAGAGGGAGATCAATCTGGTCGTAGTGACGCAGGTTATGCTGATTCGATGTCTTCTGCCCTCAAACGTCGCCCCCTCCGCCTGTGGGAATTCAATCCGGAGGGACCACGAGCTTTCCAACACTTCATGGGTACGACACCCATGGAGATGTACAAACTGTTCTTCGGATCACAAGAGATGTATCCGGGCTTGACCGAGGACGCTGGCTTAAGCTGCAATCGCCCGGATACTCAAGTAAGTAGCCCTGTGTCCGGACATATCATCCATTTATTTATCATGCATTTGCCTTTTAACCAGCTATCCCTTGACAGGAGTGGATAGCGCAAGCAAAACTTATACGGTGTCCGGCCCCCCTCCCTGAGACCACGCCGGATCCCATGTTAATCAAAATGTTGGAGGTAGCGCCTTTGGAGGAGGGCGAAGGGGGGAACAGGGAAACTACCGCCTCTTCTAAGGAGGCTCTCAGCAAGGGGGGGAATCAAGAATCCCTCCCTCCAGGGGGAGAAGAGGACCGCTTCCGAAGACCCGGAGGTCAAGGCCTTAAAGCGGGGAAAGAAATCTGCACCGGAAGGTCCTGTGCCGGGAGGAGTCCCGGCCGCACAGTCTCCCCAAAGGAATCAACCCTCCAGCGAGCCGTAAGTAGAAAAAGGGGGAGTTTTGTAATAAGGGGTATCCCTATTTTATTTCTAAGGATAACCGAAGTTTTTACCTTGTAGTTCGGATCTCAGCCCTTCTCAGCAGAGCTCGTCCTCGGGGGACCTTCGTCCGGAGAAGATGGAGAGCGAAACGCCTCCATCTGCCGCCCCGTCAGGCGGGGAGGACGACCCTGAGGTGTCGTCACGGAGGGTCTCCCCGAGTCCGGCGGGGCCGGGGAGTTTGGCACCCACTGGAGTACGGCCGGCGGAGCTATAGGATCTGCTCGAGAGGGCGTCTATCTCAGAAGATCACCGCACATTAATGAGTACGGTGATTGAAAGGATCTTATCCGACGAGAGCGGGTTGCATGAGGCCGTCGGAAGTTTACTGACGGGGTTTGAGGTATGCAAAAAATGACATACCTTTTGACAGTTTTGCACATAGAGTGCGCCCTGTATAGATAGTAGCCCCTGAGACTCGGTATGTTGTCGAAAGCGATAGTGTGCCGAGGATCATAATCTCAGTTATAAAATGTCGCCTTTCCTATGCAGGTGGCGGAACGTTCGGTGGTCAGCCGGACTGATAGAGTTGCCGAGCTGAAGCGGCAACTCGACGTTGCGGATACGGACATCGCGCTGGTCAATAAATGACTTGACGAGTCACAAGGTAGGTGGTTTCTCCGCGGTCACCTGGTAAGGGAGCTGATGCCCACTCCTTACAACATGTATGCTTGATGCAGATGGTGCCGCTGCTGTGGAAGACCTTCGGCAGAGCTTGCTTGAGCCAAGGAGCAAGCCAGAAAAAGTGATGCGGCTGCCTCGAAGGCAGCGGAGGAGCTAAAAGTCGAAAAGGCTGCTCACTACCGAAGCAGGGAGGAGATGGCCGGAATGGCCATGAAACTAAAAGATGCTACCGACCGCTATGAGGTTCTTGAAAGATAACGCCAAGCGGAGCAAGAGGACCTGAAGAAGGCCACCGCCGAAGCCAAGGATGCCCGTTCTGCAATGCGGGCTACAAAGGAGGAACTGCGTCAGGCCGGAGACATTGCGGCTGGAAAGCCTTTTCTGCTGCGTAGGAAGTTCACGGATCCGAAGTATGCTCAGTTGGGCCAGTTGTGGGGTGAGGAGGACCCTTATCTGAATTTGGCGGCGAGTGCGGCGGACGCAGTCGTGCACTTCCGAAGCCGGAAGGATCACGAAATGGAAGAGCTTTTTTGGTCTCAATTCCATTGTCCGGAGCATCCACTTCCGTTGACCGATCGGTTGGCTGAATGGGCTGAGCTGAATAGGCTGTCCGGACTTGCCATGAAGGACGTCGTGGCTCATCTGTGGCCGGAAAGGCCCAAGCCAAAGAGTTATTTTGGTTTAGTGCAGCAATTCCTTGATGCGGTGCCGCATATCACGGCGATGAAGCGGTCGGCATGCATAGAGGGTGCACGGATGGCTCTCGCCCGTGTCAAAACATACTGGGCAGAGATGGATGCCACCGACGTTGCATCCCGGGATTCGGATAGAAGCCGATTACCCACCGAGCACTATTTTGAGGAAGTCCTGCGGGGCGCTCGTTTAGTAGAGTCGCAGTGCTCGAAAAATGTTATGTTCAAATGACATGTATGATTTGTAAAACCATATTTATAATATAAGGGCTTTTTATACTTGTGCGTTCAAGTATTGAAATTCCTCCTGTGCGGCCGTTAATGTATATGTATATATAACCTGAAAGATGGCAGTCTTTGGCTTCAGCCCCCACGCACAAGGTGCGGGGGTGTTTGGAAAAAAGCGCATTTTCACACTTAATCCAACGTCTTGGTCCTGTGTAGGAGGTGGTAGCGTAGCAAACGAGGCAACCGGACTATAATGCTTTATCACTTTCACTTAGCCATAGGAGTTCGAAGGTGGAGCTACGATATAGCCCCTAGGGGCACCGCGCTCTCCGAATTCGGGGCGCGTATGTGCCTGACCGGGAAACGGTCCTTCGTCAAGGCGGAGGAATTCTAGACATTCCGGTAGTCGATCGAGTGGTTGACCAGTCTCTCGCTATATCATGACAGTCAGTTTTCGGCTTTCTCTACTGAGGTGCTCGCCTGGCCGAACCGGGGCACAATCGCAGTAGTTCTCCTGGTGCCGCGTTAGCCGATAATACGGAACGTAAGGCAGCAAAACACAGGAGCCAGGCAAACCCAACATTTGACCAAAGACATGATTCGGAGCTGATGCATATAAGGCCTAACTCGAGACGTCGAACACTCCCTAAGGTATTCGGTCTTTATAAAAAACGGGCCGAACGATGCCCTAAGCCCCTAGTGTCCAGGTACGCGCGAAATCTTCTGACGCGGCCGATGCCAAAACGTCAGCCTCCTCCTTGGTTATGATAAGAAACCGGGGGATGTATAGCAACAAGAGACAGTAAAAAAGGTTTACACAGGGTCTTAATCTGAAAAGAATCCTTGTAACGGGTCCCTGCTGCACGTCTGCGCCTGTGTCTCCGTTGTGCTATATCCTGGACGGGTGTAGCACGTTGTTCATCTATAAAAGAGAAGAACTTAGTTTGGAAAAATATCGTGCAAAAAATGTATTTAAAACAGAGTCTGATTTGGAAGATGAATAAAGTTGAGCTTTATTGGCTCTCATTGTTCATACGTGCAGCCCCTTGTAAAGAGGTATGCGGCTGGGAAGCCCCTTGTTTATTTATACCGGACTCGCCTAACCGTGTCCGAGGTCTGAATGACCTGATTTTAGGGGCTTTGATCAGCAAGGCCGGATTAGTGTGTGGCTGTCAAGGCAGTCTCACGTTTTCCGTGGCCAAGGAACACTCGGAGTTACCCTTTAATGAGATTATGCCGCGTGGACCGGGCATTTTAAGTGTAAGAGACGCGTAATGCGGTATTGCGTTAAAGCGGGCGAAAGCTTCGCGTCCCAGTAGTGCTTAATGGCTACTTTTGAATGGGGCGATATGGAATATTAGCTTTTCGCCATGGAAGTTGTCGGATGAGCCGAACACAACCTCTAGTAGTACAGAGCCTGTACAATTGGCAGAAAGGCCTGTCATCACTCCTTTGAAGGAAGTGCTGCTACGGCGAATTTTTGTAGGGTCTATCCCCATTCTGCGGATGGTGTCCTGGTATAGCAGGTTTATATCACTACCGCCATCCATTAGGACTTGTGTGAATTGTAGTCCGTCGATTATGGGATCCAATACCAAAGTAGTCCCTCCTGCGTATCGAATACTTCTGGAGTAATCCTGATGGACGAAAGTAATTGGTTTTGACATCCAATTTCGGGACTCCGCTGGGTGGACCGTTCGGCGCGTGCTTCAGCAGGTGCCGCACTATTTTTTCTTGTTATCACATGAAGTGAGTTCACTGTTTTGACTTCTAGTGGGAAAGTCTTCTGTTTTCCGGCGTGCTGCTTGTGGGGTTCGTCATCGTCTTCGCTTGGTGTGTCGAGCCCCTTGTGTTCGGCGTTAAGTCGGCCGGACTGCTTGAAGACCCAACAATCTCTGTGGGTATGGTTTGCAGGCTTCCCTGGGGTACTATGGATTTGACATATCCTATCCAAGATTTTGTTTAGGTTGGATAACTCGTCACTGTTGTCCTTAAGAGGCAGTGTTTTGTTATTCGGCCGAGACCTTTTGAACCCGGCGTTGACCGCCGTGCTATTTGGGCCATTTTCCTTATTCCGGCGCTGATCTTTTCTGCGTCGTGATTTCCCATTTCCATCCCTAACCTCGGATGTACTCGAGTCGCTGGTGCTGCATCTTGCCAGCCAGCTATCTTCCTCTGCGTAGAAGTGGGTCATGAGGCTTGTTAGCGCGGCCATTGTTCTTGGTTTTTCCTGGCCGAGGTGTCTGGCGAGCCATTCATCTTGGACGTTATGTTTAAAGGCTGCTAAGGCTTCGGCGTCCGGACAGTCGACTATTTGGTTCTTTTTGGTGAGGAACCTGTTCCAGAATTTGCGTGCTGACTCTCCGGGCTGTTGAGTTATGTGCTTAAATCGTCTGCATCCGGAGGGCGGACATAAGTTCCCTGGAAATTTGCTCGAAACGCATCCTCGAGCTCTTCCCAGCTTCCGATGGTATTTTCTGGGAGGCTTTTGAGCCAATGCCGAGCTGGCCCTTTGAGCTTGAGGGGTAGGTATTTTATGGCGTGGAGATCGTCTCCTCTAGCCATATGTATGTGTAGGATATAATCCTCAATCCAGACTCCGGGGTCTGTTGTTCCGTCATATGCCTCTATGTTTACGGGTTTGAATCCCGATGGAAATTCATGATCCAATACCTTATCGGTGAAACATAGTGGGTGTGCGGCGCCCCTGTATTTAGGTGTGCCGTTATCTTCGAACACTCGGCGAGTTGTGTTGCTTCCTGGAGCCTTCTTTTTTGGCCCATAGATGGACCTGACCGGGCCATCCTTTCTGCGAGGATCCTTATGTGGGTCGTGTGCCGGCTTGTGTGCGGCGCCGCTTGCCGCTCTTAGCCTATCATCTGGTCGTCTATCTGGCCAGGTGGCCTCTTTGTTTTTTGACTGTGGGGGCTCTACAGCCTCCTCGTCAAATTTGGGCAACAGCTTGCGCTTCGGGTAGCTCTTTGCTTGGTGACTATCGCCGTATTTATTTGCGGTCTTGAGTACTTTGCTCCATCTCATTTTGAGTACGTCTCCCGCTATTTTGAGCTTCCGCTTCTGCTTCTTCAAACTTCTTGCAGTGGCGACGAGCCTTTTGTGAAGGTTCTTATGCTCCGGTGATGTGTCCGGCGTGAGATCGTCTGGACTGTTGTTTTCGCCGGGGATGGGTTGCTCGTCCAATTCATCCTATTCGGATGGTTGCTTGGTGGCATGTTCGTCGTCCACTGGTTCGCCCTGCTCTACGGCTGGGTCAGTATGGGTGCTGTTGTTATCGAGGCGGGACTTCGGGCGGCGCTTGCGTCGCTGTTTTGGTTGTTTTTCGGGGGAATTATCCTTTGTCGCGTCCCGTTGTTCCTCGTTATCGTTTCCTTTTGGTGTATCCACCATGTATACTTCGTGAGTTGAGGTGGCTTTCCAGTGCCCAGTAGGCGCTGGTTCTTGGTCGTCTCCGGCATCGTCGCCCATACTGTCGATGTCTTCGGAGTCGAAGTCTAGCCTGTCGGTTAGATCGTCGACAGTGGCTATTAAGTGGGTGGTGGGTGGGCTTTGAATTTCTTCGTCGTCCGCATCCCAACCGTCCTGACCGCAGTCCAGCCAGGGCTCTCCTGATAATGAGAGATATTTTAGCGAATTCAGGATGTCGCCGAAAAGTGAGTGTTGAAAGATGTCCGTAGCGGTGAACTCCATGATCGGCGCCCAATCGGATTCGATTGGTAGGGGCGCGAGGGGGTCAGAGTCCGGCGAGGAGTCCGGCACCTCGGAGTCACGAGCTTGACAAGGGACAAGGTCGGTATTCGGCTCCATCGCCGTAGAGGTAGCAGCCCCCGAGGCGGTGTCTAGCCACCCATCCTCGATCTGCGCAGCCGGCTCCGAATTGAGGGTCGGAGCGGACTCGTGTGCGGCCTCCAGGGCACTGTCCGGCAGCAGAGCTAAATCCTGCCCATCGTGACAGTGCGGCGCGCTCGGCTGTGGCTCGAATCCATCGAAGATCAAGTCTCCGCGGATGTCAGACGTGAAGTTCAGACTTCCAAATTTGACCTGACTGCCAAGGGCGTAGCTTTCGATCTGCTCCAGATGGCCAAGCGAATTGGCCCGCAGTGCAAAGCCGCCGAATACGAAGATCTGTCCGGGGAGAAAAGTCTCACCCTGGACTGCGTCGTTGTTGTTGATGATCGAAGGAGCCATCGAGCCTATCGGTGACGACACAGAGGAACTCTCAATGAAAGCACCAATGTCGGTGCCAAAACCGGCGGATCTCGGGTAGGGGGTCCCGAACTGTGCGTCTAGGCGGATGGTAACAGGAGACGAGGGACACGATGTTTTTACCCAGGTTCGGGCCCTCTCGATGGAGGTAAAACCCTACTCCTGCTTGATTGATATTGATGATATGGGTAGTACAAGAGTGGATCTACCACGAGATCAAGGAGGCTAAACCCGAGAAGCTAGCCTATGGTATGATTGTTCTTCTGTCCTATGGACTAAAACCCTTCGGTTTATATAGACCGGAGAGGGCTAGGGTTACACAGAGTCGGTTACAATGGTAGGAGATCTACATATCCGTATCGCTAAGCTTGCCTTCCACGCCAAGGAAAGTCCCATCCGGACACGGGACGAAGTCTTCAATCTTGTATCTTCTTAGTCTTGGAGTCCGGCCGATGATGATAGTTCGGCTATCCGGACACCCCCTAGTCCGGTACTCCCTCAGTCATGCCAGATTTTTCCGTGAATTTTGGCATGACTTGTGCAAGAATATGTAGGAAATATCGAGTGCCCAGATTTGTGTGTTGAGTATCCTGGTAGTTGTCTTCATCAATTTTCAATTAATGTTTTAACTATGAACATAGGAAATCTCTAACGATGAAAAGGATTTCGGTATTTGCAAATACTACGAAGACGAGCGCGGCCTGTGCGACGGAATCTTCCAAGATGATGATAGGCGCTTCAGCATCAAGCTAGACGAGAACTTTGAAGTAGATATAGTAAGTCACAACGACAAGTCTTTTTTCGTAATTAAGCATGACATTTGCTTCATTTGCTCCAACTTATAATTTTTTTTACTATTCTACTAGCGTATCCCCTGCCATGCAAGAGTTTTTGTATTGGATAAGATAGGTTTCAGTCGTACTATGGAGGTAAAGAAAGTTTACTTGAAGACCGAGCATGGTTATATTTTCAACGTAAAATTATACAATTCAGACGACTACACCTATTTTGGATGCAAAACATGGCGAGCACTATGCAAGACTTATGCATTTGAGCCTGATATGGTTATCACCTTTGATATTCGTCCGGAAGATGATATTGAAGGTAATACCGACATCTGGGTCGATGTGCACACGCCTCCAGTTATACCATTATGTAAGTTTCTCAACCATATTTATGTCTTGGATATTGTTTATTCAAAAATAGTTGACAACTAATTTGTATTGTCAGCTTATTTCGGTGCAAGCAAACATGTCCACCACTTGGTAGACAGGACCGTATACTGTGCCAGGGCTGAACTCAACTGCGAGGAGCTCAGTCATTATGTTTCATGGCTTGTGAATCTTGATACTGTCAAGACAAATTTTCTTCCTGCATTTAGAAATGTTAGTACTAAAAACGTGCGACCAATAGTGTTCGTAATGAACTACGGTCACATCTATTTAGGAAGGATGGTAAGATTTTTACTATTTGTCCTCAGTGCATCTTTTCCATACATTATTTTTGAAGCTAAACTTCATTGCTAAGTATGTTACCATACGATGTTCTTCAACAGGGACTCCCGATGAATGTTGTGCCTTATGGGATCGAGACAAAAGGTACCATGAGTATTATTAGCTTACGGCCAAGATATCCTATAGTTTACTTTAGTGCATTCAAGATTAGCGATGGATTCTTAATAGTGCAAGACTGGTCCAAATATGTGATGGGGGAGCACAGAGAAGTACTAGGGGGTAGCAAACAGATGCACTACCCACGATTAGGAGACAGGTTCATCTGCATGCTCCAACTTGATTAAGGAGGAGAGCTATACATGTTTTATGTTATTTTACCTAAGAGAGAGCAGCAGGAGTGATTAGCTAGCTAGAAATGAGTTTGAAGATGATGATGTGCTACACTATTACTATGATGATAAAATAGCTAGTGTTGGTGGTAATGACTATGATGATTACTATTAGCTAGTGTTAGTGGTGATTAAATAAATATTGTTGGTGGTAACGACTATGATGATGATTAAATAGCTTGTGCTAGCGGATTATATTCAAGTGGAGGCAACATGTGTTGCACATCGAAAGTACTACTAGTCCAAACTAGATCAAGTTTGAATTAGTAGTATACTTTTGACATGCACCACATATTGCCTCCACTTGAACCTAATCCACCTTCATTTAACACACTGTTATGGACATAATGATGTAAACCTCGTAACTGGTATTGTACCAATATTTGTACGATGGCGCATAAATACACTAAAAATAAAAAATAAAAAAAGAATACTAGTAGCAATGGAGAGAAAACACGCTGCCACTAGTTACATTAGCAGTAGCGTGGGAATGAACAAACGCTGCAGCTATTTGTCCTAGCAGTAGCGCGTGCGGGCACGCGTTACTGCTAAGCAATAGCTATAGTGCCTTATTAGTAGTGCGCACCCCCGCGCTACTAGTGAGCACAAAACCAGCGCTACTGCTAGGGTTTTCCCTAGTAGTGGGAGGATCGCCAGGTAGGATTATGCTATGCGGTGATACTTGGTGAACTTACCATCTACTCTCTTCTATATGCTTCAAGATGGAGGCTGCCAGAAGAGTAGTCTTCGATAGGACTAGCTATCCCCCTCTTATTCTAGCATTCTGCAGTTCAGTCCACCGATATTGCCCCTTTACACAGATACCCATGCATATGTAGTGTAGATCCTTGCTTGCGAGTACTTTGGATGAGTACTCACGGTTGCTTTGCTCCCTCTTTTCCCCCATTTTCCTCTTCTTCTCGGATGCTGCAACCCGACATTGGAGCCCAGGAGCCAGATGCCACCGTCGATGACGACTCCTACTACAATGCAGGTGCCTACTACCACGTGCAGGCCGCCGATGACGAGGAGTAGTTTAGGAGGATCCCAGGCAGGAGGTCTGCGCCTCTTTTGATCTGTATCTCAGTTTGTGCTAGCCATCTTATGGCAACTTGTTTAACTTATGTCTGTACTCAGATATTGTTGCTTCCGCTGACTCGTTTATGTTCGAGCACTTGTATTCGAGCCCTCGAGGCCCCTGGCTTGTAATATGATGCTTGTATGACTTATTTTACTTTTAGAGTTCTGTTGTGATATCTTCCCGTGAGTCCCTGATCTTGATCGTACACATTTGCATGCATGATTAGTGTACGACTGAATCGAGGGCGTCACAGAGGTGGAGCGATGGAACTTTGGCGGGGTAGTCCACCCTCAGCATCCCCAGTAAGCTTGCCGGGGCAGTCTTAAGATTTGTCTTCGGGGAAACCTCAACCCCGCCAGGCTCGCCTGCCCGACAAGGGAGGTTTTTCCTTAGTGGTATCTTGCTCCTTCAGTTTGACTTGGTCTTCTTGATCCGCTCTTAGATTTCTCAAACAGCTATCTCTTCTGCTTGGTCTCGTCTTGGATGTTGTAACCTTGCTCTTGTGCCTGTGTACAGTCAAGGCAACACTCCCGGGGTTTGTTGCACCGGCAGGAGCTCCCGAGCCTTGCCTGAACGCGCTGCCGAGCGTCGTCGGGGTAGGCCCTTCCAAGTACACAGGCGAGGAGCCTGCGATAATTCATCCTTTGAGGTCTTCTTTGCTTCTTCATTAATCTAAGCTTGGATCAGTTTTCGGTCTTCCCGTGAGTCGTGTAACGCTAATTATAATGGGGCCATCTCTGTAATGGCCCGTGAATGGCTTTAACGCACGGGGGAGTAACTGCCAATTCACTCTTCCCACCACGTTCTTATCCTCTACCGCGTATGCTGCATGCATTTAGTGGGGTAGGTAGCGGAGGCGCGTGGTGTGGGAGAGTGTCAAGGCAAGGGCCCGGCCTTCTCGCATCAATGGAGAAGGACGGCGGTCACCCATCAGGGGATCAGCTTCCAGCCTCGTTTTCCCTATAAAAGAGGGGGCAGGAAGGGGCGGAAAGGCTCATCCACGCACCTCTCCTCTTCCACCCCCTGCCTTCTTCTTGCTATGTTGAGAGGGAGGGACTGGGGCCAAACCCTGGGCTCTAGCTTGGGGTCAATGGCCCTGAATGGTTGTGTCGATGCTTGGGAAGTGAGTCTAGTCTGGGGCCCGAGGAGATGTGGCGGTCGGGCTGCTCGCAATGGGGGAGGTGCCAAGCTCTTCAAAAATGGTGGAATGCTTGCCTCCGTCGCTCGGGGCGGCCGTCTAGTGGGGAGCGGTGCACTTTGCGCGTCTCGGACGCTGTTGCCGCCCGCTGTTTCTCTGGGGGAGGTGACAGTTCAAGGAGTCGGCGTCCTCCTGGAGTGGTGGCGAGGAAGAAAGAACGAGGGAAGACGGAGAAGGCGAGTGGAAGGTCGTCACATCGGAGTATGAGGGCACCAATGCATGTGTCTCATACTGTCGGCCCGCTGCCTCGTCTTTCCGCTCTTCCCCTCCCTCCGTGGCACCATCATCACCGGCGTCTTCAGGACGGTTGCCGGGGAGGGGGTCGCTCTCTTGGTGCCTTCACCTACTCCAGCAGTCTTCTAGCTGAGCTCCAGTGGTTCTCCCACCGGCGCTCGTGATGGGGCTTCTTGCTAGTCCTGGAGGTGGTGACCAGGGCACCGCCGAGCTGCTCCCTCCGCCCCTCTCCTCCGCAGCCTCGCCACTCCTGATCTTGTAAGGCTACACCTAGTAGGTCCTGACGGGATCGGGTCGGGCGTCTTCTCAGGCACTCCTTCTGCCCCCTTCACTTCCCACCTGAGTACATGGGAGAAGAGGGACCAAAAAGGGGTATTACGGGGCACTTATCTTTTTCAGTCTAAAATATGTAGGCATTAGCCGAACTTTTTAGTCTAAATTATGTAATCTTTACCCATGTTTGTGCTCTGTAAGAATTGTACTTGCTTATTAGCATATTAATGAAAAAGACAAGCTTTGTCGGGTACTTGTGCATGTATTATATCCATGCAGAGGTGAAATGCCTCTATACATTCAAGTAAACAAGTTATCCCCAGCATGCCATCCTGTTGGTACCCTCAGTTTGTTGCTGTGGGGCTAAGCCTACGGAGAAAAATCGTAGAGAGGGACCAGCCCCCCGCCAAACCTTTTCTATCAGAGGCCACTATGACCATCTTGATCGAAGCAACGTTCGAGTCAAAGGACGGGAGCACCTATGCTTCGAAGGCAACAAGGTTTTCATATGCACAAGTTTCTCTTCACAGAGCATGTATGGATAAGAGATAATACTTATCTATTTGGCTTGCCGAGGATCGTCACGTAGGCTTTGTCTTCTCTTCTTTTCTTTGGAACCAGGTCCATAGCAAGAATTCCTGCAGCTTAGTGCAGATGAAAACAAAGCTACATGCGATCTTATCTACATGATCATGCTATGCTCATGATATGCTTATACATGCATGCAATTTGTCGGGGACCCCAGCGCTTCGTTTATTTCTCTGTTGCTTAGGGTCTGCGCCTGGCTTTGTACAAGGGGTTACATGCAACATCGGCAAGGCCTGTACAAAAGGGTGGTTGTCGGGCAGGGCCCGGCAGTCGCGCCTTACGGGTAGAACTTATGGAGATACTCAATGTTCCATGAGTTTTGCAACTGAATGCCATATCCGGTCTCCAGATGGACTGCGCCAGGTCTGGTGACTCGTACTACCCGGTAAGGGTCTTCCCACTTTGGCGTCAACTTGTTTGTACCCTTGGCGGACTGAACGCGCCTAAGGACAAGGTCGCCTTCCTCAAAGCTCCGGGCATGAACCCTGCAGAGCTGTGATAGCGACGTAGGGCTTGCTGGTAGCGTGTAGCATGCGTAGCAGCCCGGAGACGGTTCTCCTCAAGTAGCACAGCATCGTCACGCCGGTGCTGTTGTTCCGCCACTTCATATAGGCAAGCACTCGAGGTGATCTGTATATGAGTTCTGTGGGGATAACTGCTTCTGCCCCATAGACTAGGGAGGAGTCTGCCTGGTAGCTCGATTTGGTATCGTACGGAGGGACCAAAGAACCACCGGCAGCTCGTCGATCCATTGCCTACCGCAGTTCTGAAGCTTATCAAATCTTCTTGTCTTGAGGCCTCGCAGCACTTCACCGTTCGCCCTCTCAGCTTGTCCGTTGCTTCTAGGATGGGTAACAGAGGCAAAGGAGATCTTGCATCCGAGGGCATGAGCGTATTGCATGAAGGTGCAGCTTGTGAATTGGGTGCCATTATCGGTGATGCTTCAGGCAGGTACCTCGAAGTGGCATACCAATCCTTTTAAGAACTTGATAGCTGACTATGCGGTCACCTTTCTCACGGGTCTACCTTTGGCCACTTTGTGAACTTGTTGATAGTGACAAAGAAGAACTCAAAGCCCCCGGTGGCACGGGGAAGGGGCCCAAGATGCCGAGCACCAGACCGGGAAGGGCCATGATAAAGGGATCGTTTGGAGAGCTTGGGCAGGCTGGTGGATATTCTCAGAGTGGAACTGGCAGGCTTCACACTTAGTGACAAGCTCAATTGCGTCTTGGAGGGCCGTGGGCCAGTAAAAACCTTGCCGGAAGGCTTTTCCAAGGGCCCTCAATCCAATGTGTGATTCGCACATACCCTTGTGTATTTCTACCAACAATTCCTTTCCTTCTTCCCGGCAAATACACTTCAATTTCATACTGTTGGGCCTTCTTCTGTATAGTGGGTCATCAACGAACTAATACATACTGGCCCTCCGGGATACTCTCTCAGCTTCTTCTGGCTCTTCGGGAAGTTCTCCTGTTTGGAGGAAATTGACTATGTGTCGTGCCCAAGCCGGGGCCAGGGGCTTGGCAACGAGGACCAGCAGCACCTCCTCATTTGTGGGAGCGCACTCCTCGACCGTAGGGACCGTTGGTTCTAGTGGGAGGGTGCGGCTCTACGATCGAAGGGGAGTTGTTCCCGCCAAGCTCTCTGTCGGGGGATTCGGGAAGCTCTGTCGGGAAAGGCTTTTTGAAGTCCATTTTCCTCCTCTTTCTGACCATTGTTGCCAGGGACACGGAGGGCTGAGTCAGATGGAGAACAAAAGTCCCTAGTCCCATAGGGAGTTCTTGCGCAGCGCACTTTGACAGATGATCAGCAATGTTGTTTTCCGCACGGGGACCTTGCTCTATTTGCAATCTGTCAAAGCGCTCCTCCAACTTTCTCTTCCTCGACGTATGCCTCCATCAATGGGCTTTAGTAATCCTTGTTTACTTGTCTCACCACAAGTTGTGAATCTGCGCGGATGATTAGCTTCTTGATTCCCAGTTCTGTTGCAATCCTGATCCCGGCAAGGAGCCCTTCATACTCTGCAGTATTGTTGGTAGCCTTCTCCCGGGGGGGAATGCATTTGTATGACATACTTATGGTGCTCCCCAGTGGGAGCAACGATAAGCATGCCAGCTAGTACACCTTGTAGGGAGAAGGCACCATCGAAATACATAATCCATTCTTGGGCCGCTTCCTTGCCGGGGATGACTGTCTCCAACGCTTCCCCATTAGGGGTTGGTGTCCATTCTACGATAAACTCTGCAAGTGCTCTACTCTGAATAGTTGATATGCTCTCAAACTTCGAACCAAAGCTGGATAACTCCAAGGCCCATTCCACTATCCTTCCAGTAGCCTCGGAGTTTCTGAGTATGCATTGCAAAAGGGAGGCGGGTGACAACCGTGATCTCGTGGGCTTGGAAGTAGTGGCGCAGTTTCCTTGAGGCCATGACGAGGCCAAAAATCAATTTTTTGCACACCAGAGTACCTCGATCTAGCCCCCTGCAGCAGGGATCTGACAAAGTACACTTGGCGCTACACCACCTTCTTCCTTGTCATGACCTTGCGACTGTCTTTGCTGACTCGCCCTCCCTTGTCTTGAACTGCATCTGACCTTGCTGGGACGGGTTCGCTTTCCTCCCCAGAGGGGACAAAGTTTGTGGCTGCGGTCTTTGCGCTGGCTATCATGGAGAAGACTGCACCGTGGGGGTGCCCCCTTCGGTACGGCCAACGGCTCGGGCCGTCGTTGCCGCCTATGGAGGCCATGGCGGGCCTACTCGCTGTGATCCTCCCGCCTCAGTGAAACCAATCAAACTCTGAATGTTAGCTCTCAATTCGTCCATTTGATCAACTGCTGGCAAGAATCTCAACAAGAGTTGGGCTAGCACCATAGCCTCCAAAGCAGTGCTTGGCTGGGACGACAACGCAGATTATGACGTTGCTCGGCTTCAGATGGTGCCAGTAGTGATGGCACCATGCTCTCGCCGACATGAGCCGGTCGCCAATGCGGTGTGGCGACAAGGAGGATGCGTGCGGGGATTGGCGACCCCATCCGATGCATTATCTTGGCCAACTTGCTCTAGGGGTGGCGCATTCCCAATGCCCGCACCTGCAGCGGGGGCAGCCAGAGCGTCGCGAATCGCCCAAGAGCGAGCGCCATCGCTGAGGCTGCGCAACTCAGCGGAGCGGAAAGGCAGAGATCGAATGATTTCTCCACCCGTACCTTGTGGAGCGTGGCCGCTAGGGTGTTGTTGATGATGTCCTCCTCTAATGCCTCCCGCTCCTGTTTCGGCCGCAGGAGGAATGGCGGCTGCGCCACTACTATGTCTCGAGCTTGCGTTGGTTTTCCCCGAAGAGGAGAGGATGATGCAGCACAGTAGCGTAAGTATTTCCCTCAGTTTTTAAGAACCAAGGTATCAATCCAGTAGGAGGTCACACGCAAGTCCCTCGTACCTGCACAAAACGATAGCTACTCGCAACCAACGCGATTAGGGGTTGTCAATCCCTTCACGGTCACTTACGAGAGTGAGATCTGATAGAGATAATATTTTTGGTATTTTTGGTATAAAGATGCAAAGTAAAAAGTAAAAGCAAAGCAAGTAAATAAAGTGATGGAGATTGATATGATGAGAATAGACCCGGGGGCCATAGGTTTCACTAGTGGCTTCTCTCAAGAGCATAAATATTCAACGGTGGGTGAACAAATTACTGTTGAGCAATTGATAGAATTGAGCATAGTTATGAGGTTATCTAGGTATGATCATGTATATAGGCATCACGTCCGTGACAAGTAGATCGAAACGATTCTGCATCTACTACTATTACTCCACTCATCGACCTCTATCCAGCATGCATCTAGAGTATTAAGTTAAAAACAGAGTAACGCCTTAAGCAAGATAACATGATGTAGAGGAATAAATTCATGCAATATGATAAATACCCCATCTTCTTATCCTCGATGGCAACAATACAATATGTGCCTTGCAACCCTTTCTGTCACTGGGTAAGGACACCGCAAGATTGAACCCAAAGCCATGCACTTCTCCCATTGCAAGAACTATCAATCTAGTTGGCCAAACCAAACGGATAATTCGAAGAGACTTGCAAAGATAACTCAATCATACATAAAAGAATTCAGAGAAGATTCAAATATTATTCATAGATAAGCTGGATCATAAACCCACAATTCATCCGTCTCAACAAACACACCGCAAAAAGAAGATTACATCGAATAGATCTCCACGAGAGAGGGGGAGAACATTGTATTGAGATCCAAAAAGAGAGAAGAAGCCATCTAGCTACTAGCTATGGACCCGAAGGTCTGAAGTAAACTACTCACACTTCATCGAAGGGGCTATGGTGATGATGTAGAAGCCCTCCATGGTGGATGCCCTCTCCGGCGGAGCTCCGGAACAGGCTCCAAGATGGGATCTCGTGGATACAGAAGGTTGCGGCGGTGGAATTAGGTTTTTGTCTCCTGTTCTGATCGTTCGGGGATACGTAGGTATATATAGGGGGAAGGAGTACGTCGGTGGAGCTCTGAGGGGCCCACGAGGTAGGGGGGCGCGCCCTCCACCCTCGTGACCTCCTCGGAGACTTCTTGGAGTAGGGTCCAAGTCTCCTGGACCACGTTCGGTTGGAAAATCACGATCCCGAAGGTTTCATTCCGTTTGGACTCCGTTTGATATTCTGTTTCTTCGAAATACTGAAAAAGGCAAAAAAACAGCAACTCTGGGCTGGGCCTCCTGTTAATAGGTTAGTCACAAAAGTAATATAAAAGTGAAAAATAAAGCCCAATATAGTCCAAAACAGTAGATAAAGTAGCATGGAGCAATCAAAAATTATAGATACGTTGGAGACGTATCAGGCATGCCAAGCTTAATTCCTACTCGTCCTCGAGTAGGTAAATGATAAAAAGAGAATTGTTGATGCGGAGTGATACTTTGGCATAATTTCAATGTAAATCTTCTTAATCATGGTATGAATATTCAGATCCGAAAGATTCAAGACAAAAGTTCATATTGACATAAAAATAATAATACTTCAAGCATACTAACAAAGCAATTATGTCTTCTCAAAATAACATGGCCAAAGAAAGTTATCCCTACAAAATCATATAGTCTGGCTATGCTCCATCTTCCCCACACAAAGTATTTAAATCATGCACAACCCCGATGACAAGCCAAGCAATTGTTTCATACTTTAACATTTTCAAAACTTTTTCAATCTTCACGCAATACATGAGCGTGAGCCATGGATATAGCACTAATGTGGAATAGAACGGTGGTTGTGGAGAAGACAAAAAGAGGGAAGATAGTCTCACATCAACTATGAGTATCAACGGGCTATGGAGATGCCCATCAATAGATATCAATGTGAGTGAGTAGGGATTGCCACGCAACGGATGCACTAGAGCTATAAGTATATGAAAGCTCAACAAAAGAAACTAAGTGGGTGTGCATCCAACTCGCTTGCTCACGAAGACCTAGGGCATTTTGAGGAAGCCCATCATTGGAATATACAAGCCAAGTTCTATAATGAAAAATTCCCACTAGTATATGAAAGTGACGAAATGAGAGACTCTCTATCATGAAGATCATGGTGCTACTTTGAAGCACAAGTGTGGTAAAAGGATAGTAGCATTGTCTCTTCTCTCTTTTTCTCTCATTTTTTTATTTGGGCCTTTTCTCTTTTTTTTATGGCCTCTTTTTTTTCGTCCGGAGTCTCATCCCGACTTGTGGGGGAATCATAGACTCCATCATCCTTTCCTCACTTGGGACAATGCTCTAATAATGATGATCATCACACTTTTATTTTCCTTACAACTCAACAATTACAATGATGGAGCGTGTCATAATAAACGGAACGGTGGAAAGTTGCATGGCAATATATCTCGGAATGGCTATGGAAATGCCATGAAAGGTAGGTATGGTGGCTGTTTTGAGTAAGGTTTATGGTGGGTGTATGATACCGGCGAAAGGTGCGCGGTATTAGAGAGGCTAGCAATGGTGGAAGGATGGGAAAAAGTGCGTATAATCCATGGACTCAACATTAGTCATAAAGAACTCATATACTTGTTGCAAAAATCTAGAAGTTATCAAAGCAAAGTATTACGCGCATGCTCCTAGGGGGATAGATTGGTAGGAAAAGACCATCGCTCGTCCCCAACCGCCACTCATAACGAAGACAATCAATAAATAAATCATGCTCCGAGTTCATCACATAACGGTTCACCATACGTGCATGCTACGGGAATCACAAACTTCAACACAAGTATTCTTTAAATTCACAACTACTCAACTAGCATGACCTAATATTATCACCTTCATATCTCAAAACAATTATCAAGCATCAAACTTATCTTAGTATTCAACGCACTCAAAAGAAAGTTTCACATATCTTGAATACCAAGTATATTATCATTAAGCAAATTACCATGCTATTAACAACTCCCAAAATAATCTAAGTGAAGCATGAGAGATCAAGTTTCTTTAAAACAAATCCACCACCGTGCTCTAAAAGATCTAAGTGAAGCACTAGAGCAAAAATTATCACGCTCAAAAGATATAAGTGAAGCACTATGAGCAAACTATCAAGCTCAAAAGATATAAGTGAAGCACATAGAGTATTCTAACATATTTCAATTCATGTATGGCTCTCTCAAAAGGTGTGTACATCAAGTATGATTATGGTAAACTAACAAGCAAAGACGCAAATAATACAAGACGCTCCAAGCAAAACACATATCATGTTGGTGAATAAAAATATAGCTCCAAGTAAATTACCCATGGAAGTGGAAGAAAGAGGGGATGCCTTCCGGGGCATCCCCAAGCTTTGACTTTTTGGTGTAGTTGGATTATCTTGGGGGTTCCATGGGCATCCCCAAGCTTAGGCTCTTGCCACTCCTTGTTCCATAATCCATCAAAAGAATTCACCCAAAACTTGAAAACTTCACAACACAAAACTCAACAGAAATCTCGTGAGCTCCGTTAGAGAAAGAAAACAAAAGACTACTTCAAGGTACTGTAATGAACTCATTCTTTATTTATATTGGTGTTAAACCTACTATATTCCAACTTTTCTATGGTTTATAAACTATTTTACTAGCCATAGATTCATCAAAATAAGCAAACAACACACGCAAAACAGAATCTGTCAAAAACTGAATAGTCTGTAGTAATCTGTAACTAACGCAAACTTCTGGAACTCTAAAAATTCTACCAAAATAGGAAGTCCTGGAAAATTTGTTTATTGATCAGCATCAAAAAGAATCAACGCAAAAGCATGTTCCTGTGATTTATGATAACTAAATTCGTGCGTGCAAAGTTTCTGTTTTTCAGCAGAATCAAATCAACTATCATCGTAGGTTATCCTATAGGTCCTACTTGGCACAAACACTAATTAAAACATAAAACCACATCCAAACATAAGGTAGATGGATTGTTTATTCCTAAACATAAGCAAAAACAAAAAACACAAAATAAATTGGGTTGCCTCCCAACAAGCGCTATCGTTTAACGCCCCTAGCTAGGCATAAAAGCAAAGATAGATCTAGGTATTGCCATCTTTGGTAGGCAATCCATAAGTGGCTCTCATGATAGATTCATATGGTAATTTTATTTTATTTCTAGGGAAGTGTTCCATACCCTTCTCTAAGGGAAATTGGAATCTAATATTCCCTTACTTCATATCAATAATTGCACCAATCGTTCTAAGAAAAGGTCTACCAAGAATAATAGGACATGAAGGATTGCAATCTATATCAAGAACTATAAAATCTACGGGCACATAATTCCTATTTGCAACAATAAGAACATCATTAATTCTTCCCATAGGCTTTTTAATAGTGGAATCCGCAAGATGCAAGTTTAGAGAGCAATCATCAAAATCACGGAAATCTAGCAAATCACATAAAGTTTTCGGAATAGTGGAGACACTAGCACCCAAATCACACAAAGCATGAAACTCAAAATCTTTAATTTTAATTTTAATAGTAGGTTCCCACTCATCATAGAGTTTTCTAGGGATAGAAACTTTCAACTCAAGTTTTTCTTCATAAGATTGCATCAAGGCATCAACAATGTGTTCGGTAAAGGCTTTATTTTGACTATAAGCATGAGGAGAATCTAGCACGGATTGCAACAAGGAAATAAAACCAATCAAAGAGCGATTTTCATAATTAAATTCCTTGAGATCCAAAATAGTGGGTTTAGCAACATCATTGTTTTTATTTATTTCAACCCCACTTTCATCAATTTCATCATCGAGATCTAGAAACTCCGAATTCTTAAAACATCTTCTAGGTAAAGGAAGATAATCTTCAGATTCATCAAGATTCATATTGCAAAACAAAGATTTAATAGGGGACACATCGATAACTTTTAGATCTTCATCTTGATTTTCATAGGAATTCGAAGAACACGCTTTAATAAAGGCATCTTTGGAAGCATGCATCCTAGCGGTTCTTTCTTTGCACTCATCAATGGAAGTTCTCATGGCTTTGAGAGACTCATTGATTTCATGCTTAGGAGGAATAGATCTAAGCTTTAAAGAATCAATCTCGAGAGAAATTCTATCAACGTCCCTAGCCAAATCATCAACTTTAAGCAATTTCTCTTCAAGCAAAGCATTGAAATTCTTTTGTGAATTCATAAACTCTTTAACACTACTCTCAAATTCAGAGGGCATCTTATTAAAATTTCCATAAGAGTTGTTGTAGGAATTTCCATAATTATTAGAAGAATTACTAGGATAAGGCCTAGGATTAAAATTCCCTCTATACGCGTTGTTACCAAAACTATTCCTACCAATAAAATTCACATCCATAGACTCATTATTATTCTCAAGCAAAGTAGATAAAGGCATATTATTGGGATCAGAAGAAACACTCTTAGCAAATAAATTCCTAAGTTCATCCATCTTTTCACTCAAAGCATTGATTTCTTCTATAGCATGCACCTTTTTATTAGTAGATCTTTCAGTATGCCATTGAGAATAATTAACCATAATATTATCTAGGAGTTTAGTAGCATCTCATAAAGTGATTTCCATAAAAGTGCCTCCCGCGGCCGAATCTAAAAGATTTCTAGAAGCAAAATTCAATCCAGCATAAAAAAATTGTATAATCATCCACAAGTTCAAACCATGAGTAGGACAATTACGTAGCATTAATTTCATTCTCTCCCAAGCTTGTGCAACATGTTCATGATCAAGTTGCTTGAAATTCATAATATCGTTCCTAAGAGAGATAATCTTAGCGGGAGGAAAATACTTAGAGATAAAAGCATCTTTGCACTTGTTCCAAGAATCAATACTATTTTTAGGCAAAGATGAAAACCACGCTTTAGCATGATCTCTAAGCGAAAAAGGAAATAGCTTCAATTTAACGACATCATTATCGACATCTTTTTTCTTTTGCATATCACATAAATCAACGAAGCTATTCAGATGAGTAGCGGCATCTTCACTAGGAAGGCCGGCGAATTAATCTTTCATAACAAGATTCAACAAAGCAGTATTGATTTCACAAGATTCAGTATTGGCAAGAGGAGCAATCGGAGTCCTAAGGAAATCATTATTATTGGTATTGGTGAAGTCACACAATTTGGTAGCATCTTGAGCCATCGCGACAAACAAGCAAACTAACACATGAGCAAACAAACGGACGAAGAAAAAGGCAACGGAAAGAGAGGAGGAGATTGGGAAAGAGAGGGTGAATAAAACGGCAAGGGTGAAGTGGGGGAGAGGAAAACGAGAGGCAAATGGCAAATAATGTAATGCAAGAGATAGGGATTGTGATGGGTACTTGGTATGTTGACTTTTGCGTAAGCCTCCCTGATGAGGACATCAATACCATTGTTACACCCACAGCCCCTACTGCTACATATACTGGACCAATTACTAGAGCTCGCGCACGCCAATTAAATTATCAGGTACTTTCGTTTCTTGGTAATGATTCTAATGTTCATGAGAATATGATGCTGCCTAAATTGGATACATTTGTTTTGCTTACAAATGAAGGGCCTAGCTTGGAGAAGGATGGACATTGGAGCAAGAGCAAGCATGGAGATGATGCCATGCGCAAGGGGAACCAGAACGGAGTTACAAGTGATGATTTCAGGACTTTGAAGCCACCATAAGAGTGCATGAAGCCTTGGATGAAATATACAAGATGCCACTTCATAAATTTCGTCCAGAGGCTATTATAGGTGCTGCGTCACCTTTTTATTGGGCCAGGCCCATGTAATTTCGAAATACATAAGTATAGGCTATTTTTAGAGTCCGTATGTGTGGGGAAACAAGAGATAGGGTTGATTTCGGACCCCTCCACCAAGGGCCACGAAATTCCCCCTCTCTTCCTCCATATATACAGCCCTTAGGGCACCGTTTAGACTTTGGGTTTTGTTTAGATTAAAAGTTCGCCATAGCTGCAACTTCGCGTACTTCGTTTGTGTTCAACGACCAGACAAAGGCGTCACAGAACCCCACCTTGATCAATAAAGCTTTCATCTTATATTCGCAATATCCAGATTGCAATCTTAGTTTCTTGCTTGTTCTTCGTTTGCTCGCAGGAAACAGACCCTCGTGGTCAGGTTGATCATGCTCCGGCGTGGTCAATAACCTCTCGGAGTTGGTTTAGAGATTGCTAAGGCGCGACACCTTGCACGTTCGTAGTCGGATCGTCAAAGTCGACTTCCACCAAAGCGATTTCCATCATCTCATCGAAAGACGGGACACCTTTGCCTCTATCAAGTGGTATCAGATTTCCAGGTTGCTCGGTGAGATTTTACAGTTTTTCGTAGATTAGATCGAGTCTGTTCTTCATACCTACAGTCCACGATAAAGCCACAAAATAAATTAGGGTTAGTTCATCATATCCGAACCAATCTGAGCCTTTGGATAATCTTTTTAGGGTTTTGCTTTGTTGAATTTGCGGTTGCATCGTCGTGTCAAGTTGCTGGTCTTAGAGTCTAGTCTTTTAGAGTTTCGAGTTCTGGTCATAAGTTGTCACGCCGCCGCCGCACCATCATCATCGCCCATCTACCACTTTTGCTTATCCGCCACCGCTCTGAATCCATATCCATATACCACCACCAGTCTGTATCCATATACCACCACCGCTACCATATACCACCACCGCTGCCATATACCACAACCATATATCCACCAGCAATCCGAGTTCTTCTCATATTAGGTTTGTTCTTGAGATCAATCTAAATTCCGATTCGTGATTCCTTGCCTGCGTAGGTCTCGGAAAAAAAAAAGAGTCTGGAGACCCCCGGGCAGTTTTTAGGCCAAAATTTTCACGGGCAAAATTTTTTTTTCCCTATCCTATTTTTAGGCTTTTCTGAGTCTTTTGAGCCACGTGCCATCATAGTGATTTTTTGTCGCACTTTTTCGTCGTCGCTGCCCTAATTTCCGAAAAAAAAGTGAACAAAAAAATTTTCGTGCCCATCCTATCAGTTTGACGAGGGCAGAGTTTTGAGACACTCGCCATTATAGTGATTTTTCGCAAAAAAAAAAGAGGAGCGCAAAAAAAAGGAGCGCAAAAAAAAGAGCGAAAAAAAAGAGAGTTCCAGAGTGTGCTTTTCCCTTGTTTACGTGCCGCGCCGTGATTTTGTTGGTGTTCTAGGCTCGCGTCTCTAGCACAGTCTAGCCTAGGACCAGCACAGTACCGTCGTTGAGCGTTTATTCAACTTTGCATCTCTGAATTGATTATTGCTGACCCTTTTTGCTACCATATTATAAGCCTTCCCAGCTCCACATACATCTACGTCGTGCGTTTGACTCTCCCTGGTAATCGCTCTATCCAAGCTTTGAGAGTTTTTGACTACAACGGTTGCCGATCACCGCCTGCTGCTGGGTAAGAACGGGTAAGAATTTGAGATTTGCTTGACGGATTTGTGACACCCACCACCACCTCTTGTTAGTAGTCCGTAGGATCATATTCTTGTGTGTTTCTATTGCTGCTAACCATGCCAGGATCACAAGCCGACGAGACTGACTAGGAGAACATGACGAATAAGGATTTGCATGATAAATTTCAGCAAATGATGAGTGGACAGGTGCAAGATGTGCTAAACAGATTTGAAGAGGCCATGGAGAAGATAGATGGCATGGAGAAGACGTTCGAAACAAAGCTCGATAACAAGTTTAATGAATTGCTCGCGCGTCTTCCACCACCACCACCCGCTGCACCTAACGCACCTCTCCAACGACAACAACAACAACAACGCATCCTTTCGAATCAGTATGGACGAGCGAAGCGTGTTCCTATTGAGGATGGCCAAACTTCTGGTGCTGCTGTTCATGTTGTTGATGCTTCTTTGGCCCCTGCTACTGCTGCTGCTGGTACCCAGGAGGATGATGAGTATGTGGGCGATTATGAGGATGAGGTTGATCAAAATCAGCACTACGTGCAGCCACCAGCACCACCACCACCAGGTCGACCTCAGGTATATATTCGTAATGGTAGGCCTGCACCACCACCTCAGGTACGAGATGATGTCCATATTCCTAAACTGAAATTGAATATTCCACCATTTGAGGGTAGATATGTTCCTGATATATATCTTACTTGGGAGTTAGAAACTGAACAACGTTTTACATGTTTACAATATCCCGAGGAGAGACGGGTTGCTGCTGCTGTTTGTGCTTTCACTAGTTTTGCATGTGTATGGTGGTCTGAACATTGTAGATTATATCCTATTCCCGCTACTTGGGCTGCTTTGAAAACTGCTATGCGTACTCGTTGGGTTCCACCATATTATCAACGTGAATTGCTTCAAAAATTACAGCGCTTAAGACAAGGAAAAAATTCTGTAGAAGAATATTATCAGGAATTACAAACTGGCATGATTAGATGTGGTATTGTTGAGGAGAATGAAGCTATGCTTGCACGTTTTCTGGGTGGATTAAATAGAGAGATTCAGACCATTCTAGACTATAAGGAGTATACTAATATCACTCGTTTATTCCATCTTGCTTGTAAAGCTGAACGTGAAGTGCATGATCGACAGGCATTGGCGCGGACTAACTTTTCTGCAGGTCGACCTTCATCATGGACACCACGTGCATCATCTACTTCCACACGTTCTGCTACACCGGCGCCTCCATCGGTTGCCACCTCCAACCGTGATACAATAAAGCAGGCACAATCACCACTATCTGCCAAGAGCACACCTTCTGGGCCTGCAAAGAGCTCTTCTTCATCCATGGCATCAACAAGGCAAACACATGATATTATTTGTCGACGTTGCAAGGGTGGAGGTCATTATGCGAGAGAATGTCCATCTAAGCGTGTGATGATTGTTACTGAGGATGGTGGGTATGAGTCCGCTAGTGACTATGATGAGGAGACTTTGGCTCTTATTACACGTGACGAACACGGTGGAGACGATTCTGATCATGAGACGCAATACATGGCTCCTGAAGATGCTGACAGGTATGAATGTTTAGTTGCTCAACGTGTTTTGAGTGTGCAGGTTACACAAGCTGAGCAAAATCATAGGCATAATTTGTTCCATACAAAGGGAGTTGTGAAGGAACGTTCTGTTCGCGTGATCATAGATGGAGGGAGTTGTAACAACTTGGCTAGCATGGAGATGGTGGAGAAGCTTTCTCTCACCACAAGACCACATCCACATCCTTACTACATCCAATGGTTCAACAACAGCGGCAAGGTTAAGGTAACACGTACTGTTCGTGTGCATTTTAGTATCTCTACATATGCTGATTATGTTGATTGTGATGTGGTACCTATGCAAGCATGTTCCTTATTACTTGGTAGACCATGGCAATTTGATAAAAATGCTGTACACCATGGTAGAAACAATCATTATACTCTTGTTCATAAGGATAAAAATATTACTTTGCTTCCTATGACTCCTGATTCTATTTTGAAAGATGATATTAATAGAGCTAATAAAGCAAAACAGGAGAAGAATAAGAGTGAAAATCAGATTGTGGCAAAAGAATTTGAGCAACAAATGAAGCCTAATAATAAACCATCTAGTGTTGCTTTTGAAATTAAATTGAAAAGTGCATGTTTATTTGCCACCAAATCTGATATTGATGAGCTAGATTTCAGCAAATCTGTTTGCTATGCTTTTGTGTGCAAAGAGGCATTATTTTCATTCGAGGACGTGCCTTCCTCTTTGCCTACTGCTATCACTAACATTTTGCAGGAGTTCGCTGATGTCTTTCCACAAGACGTGCCACCGGGATTACCACCTATTCGAGGGATTGAGCATCAGATCGACTTAATTCCCGGTGCTTCACTGCCAAACCGTGCGCCATACCGTACCAATCCAGAGGAGACGAAGGAGATTATGCGTCAAGTACAAGAGCTTCTCGACAAAGGTTATATACGCGAATCCCTTAGTCCTTGTGCTGTTCCTATTATTCTAGTGCCAAAAAAGGATGGTACATCGCGTATGTGTGTTGATTGTAGAGGCATTAATAATATTACTATTCGTTATCGTCATCCTATTCCTAGGCTAGATGATATGCTTGATGAATTGAGTGGCTCTACAATATTCTCCAAAGTTGATTTGCGTAGTGGATACTATCAAATTCGTATGAAATTGGGGGATGAATGGAAAACAGCATTTAAAACTAAGTTTGGATTATATGAGTGGTTAGTCATGCCTTTTGGGTTAACTAATGCACCTAGTACTTTCATGAGGTTAATGAACGAAGTTTTACGTGCTTTCATTGGACGATTTGTGGTAGTTTACTTTGATGACATATTGATTTATAGCAAATCTTTGGAGGAACATTTGGAACATTTACGTGCTGTTTTTATTGCTCTACGTGATGCACGTTTGTTTGGTAACCTTGGAAAGTGCACCTTTTGCACCGACCGAGTATCTTTTCTTGGCTATGTTGTTACTCCACAGGGAATTGAAGTTGATAAAGCCAAGATTGAAGCTATTGAGAGTTGGCCGCAGCCCAAAACGGTCACACAAGTGAGGAGTTTCCTTGGCCTCGCTGGATTCTATAGGCGTTTTGTGAGAGATTTCAGCACCATTGCTGCACCTCTCAATGAGCTTACAAAGAAAGATGTGCCTTTTCTGTGGGGTACCGCACAGGAAGAAGCCTTTACGGTATTGAAAGATAAGTTGACACATGCTCCTTTACTCCAACTTCCTGATTTTAATAAGACTTTTGAGCTTGAATGTGATGCTAGTGGAATTGGATTAGGAGGTGTGTTATTACAAGATGGCAAACCTGTTGCATACTTTTCTGAAAAATTGAGTGGGCCTAGTCTGAATTATTCTACTTATGATAAAGAATAATATGCTCTATTTCGGACTTTAGAAACATGGCAACATTATTTATGGCCCAAAGAATTTGTTATACATTCTGATCATGAATCTTTGAAACATATTAAAAGTCAAGCTAAACTGAATCGTAGACATGCTAAATGGGTTGAATTCATTGAGACTTTCCCTTATGTCATTAAACACAAGAAGGGAAAAGAAAATGTTATTGCTGATGCATTGTCTCGTCGCTATACTATGCTTTCACAACTTGACTTCAAAATATTTGGTTTGGAGACCATCAAAGATCAATATGTGCATGATGCTGATTTTAAAGATGTAATGCAGAATTGTAAAGAAGGAAGAATGTGGAACAAGTTTGTCGTTAACGATGGATTTGTGTTTCGTGCTAACAAGCTATGCATTCCAGCTAGCTCCGTTCGTCTTTTGCTGTTGCAGGAGGCGCATGGGGGAGGATTAATGGGACACTTTGGCGTGAAGAAGACGGAGGACGTACTTGCTACACATTTCTTTTGGCCAAAGATGAGACGGGATGTTGAGCGTTTTGTTGCTCGCTGCACTACATGTCAAAAAGCTAAGTCACGACTCAATCCTCATGGTTTATATATGCCTTTGCCTGTACCTAGTGTTCCTTGGGAGGATATATCTATGGACTTTGTTTTAGGTTTACCTCGAACAAAGAAGGGGAGGGATAGCATATTTGTTGTCGTGGATAGATTCTCGAAAATGGCACACTTTATACCATGTCATAAAAGCGATGATGCTGTTAATGTTGCTGATTTGTTCTTTCGTGAAATTATTCGCTTGCATGGTGTGCCAAATACTATTGTTTCAGATCGTGATACTAAATTTCTTAGCCACTTTTGGAGATGTTTATGGGCTAAGTTGGGGACTAAACTGCTATTTAGTACTACTTGTCACCCCCAAACTGATGGACAAACTGAAGTAGTCAATAGAACATTGTCTACTATGCTTAGGGCTGTTTTGAAGAATAATAAGAAAATGTGGGAAGAATGCTTGCCTCATATTGAATTTGCTTATAATCGTTCATTGCATTCTACTACTAAGATGTGCCCTTTTGAAATTGTGTATGGTTTCCTACCTCGTGCACCTATTGATTTGTTGCCTCTTCCATCTTCGGAGAAGGTTAATTTTGATGCTAAAGAACGTTCTGAATTGATTTTAAAAATGCATGAGTTAACTAAGGAAAACATTGAGCGTATGAATGCTAAATATAAACTTGCTGGAGATAAGGGTAGAAAACATGTTGTGTTTGCACCTGGAGATCTTGTTTGGTTACATTTGCGTAAAGATAGATTTCCTAATTTGCGCAAATCAAAGCTAATGCCACGTGCTGATGGTCCCTTTAAGGTGTTAGAGAAAATAAATGATAATGCATATAAACTTGAGCTGCCTGCAGATTTTGGGGTTAGTCCCACTTTTAACATTGCAGATTTGAAGCCTTATTTGGGTGAGGAAAATGAGCTTCCGTCGAGGACGACTTCATTTCAAGAAGGGGAGGATGATGAGGACATCAATACCATTGTTACACCCACAGCCCCTACTGCTACATATACTGGACCAATTACTAGAGCTCGCGCACGCCAATTAAATTATCAGGTACTTTCGTTTCTTGGTAATGATTCTAATGTTCATGAGAATATGATGCTGCCTAAATTGGATACATTTGTTTTGCTTACAAATGAAGGGCCTAGCTTGGAGAAGGATGGACATTGGAGCAAGAGCAAGCATGGAGATGATGCCATGCGCAAGGGGAACCAGAACGGAGTTACAAGTGATGATTTCAGGACTTTGAAGCCACCATAAGAGTGCATGAAGCCTTGGACGAAATATACAAGATGCCACTTCATAAATTTCGTCCAGAGGCTATTATAGGTGCTGCGTCACCTTTTTATTGGGCCAGGCCCATGTCATTTCGAAATACATAAGTATAGGCTATTTTTAGAGTCCGTATGTGTGGGGAAACAAGAGATAGGGTTGATTTCGGACCCCTCCACCAAGGGCCACGAAATTCCCCCTCTCTTCCTCCATATATACAGCCCTTAGGGCACCATTTAGACTTTGGGTTTTGTTTAGATTAAAAGTTCGCCATAGCTGCAACTTCGCGTACTTCGTTTGTGTTCAACGACCAGACAAAGGCGTCACAGAACCCCACCTTGATCAATAAAGCTTTCATCTTATATTCGCAATATCCAGATTGCAATCTTAGTTTCTTGCTTGTTCTTCGTTTGCTCGCAGGAAACAGACCCTCGTGGTCAGGTTGATCGTGCTCCGGCGTGGTCAATAACCTCTCGGAGTTGGTTTAGCGATTGCTAAGGCGCGACGTCCTCGCACGTTCGTAGTCGGATCGTCAAAGTCGACTTCCACCAAAGCGATTTCCATCATCTCATCGAAAAGACGGGACACCTTTGCCTCTATCACTCCCCGGCAACGGCGCCAGAAATCCTTCTTGCTACGTCTCGAGCTTGCATTGGTTTTCCCCGAAGAGGAGAGGATGATGCAGCACAGTAGCATAAGTATTTCCCTAAGTTTTTGAGAACCAAGGTATCAATCCAGTAGGAGGTCACGCGCAAGTCCCTCGTACCTGCACAAAACGATAGCTACTCGCAACCAACGCGATTAGGGGTTGTCAATCCCTTCACGGTCACTTACGAGAGTGAGATTTGATAGAGATAATATTTTTGGTATTTTTGGTATAAAGATGCAAAGTAAAAAGTAAAAGCAAAGCAAGTAAATAAAGTGATGGAGATTGATATGATGAGAATAGACCCGGGGGCCATAGGTTTCACTAGTGGCTTCTCTCAAGAGCATAAATATTCTATGGTGGGTGAACAAATTACTGTTGAGCAATTGATAGAATTGAGCATAGTTATGAGGTTATCTAGGTATGATCATGTATATAGGCATCATGTCCGTGACAAGTAGATCGAAACGATTCTGCATCTACTACTATTACTCCACTCATCGACCGCTATCCAGCATGCATCTAGAGTATTAAGTTAAAAACAGAGTAACGCCTTAAGCAAGATGACATGATGTAGAGGAATAAATTCATACAATATGATAAATACCCCATCTTGTTATCCTCGATGGCAACAATACAATACGTGCCTTGCAACCCTTTCTGTCACTGGGTAAGGACACCGCAAGATTGAACCCAAAGCCATGCACTTCTCCCATTTCAAGAACTACCAATCTAGTTGGCCAAACCAAATGGATAATTCGAAGAGACTTGCAAAGATAACTCAATCATACATAAAAGAATTCAGAGAAGATTCAAATATTATTCATAGATAAGCTGGATCATAAACCCACAATTCATCGGTCTCAACAAACACACTGCAAAAACAAGATTACATCGAATAGATCTCCACGAGAGAGGGGGAGAACATTGTATTGAGATCCAAAAAGAGAGAAGAACCCATCTAGCTACTGGCTATGGACCCGAAGGTCTGAAGTAAACTACGCACACTTCATCGGAGGGGCTATGGTGATGATGTAAAAGCCCTCCGTGGTGGATGCCCTCTCCGGTGGAGCTCCGAAACAGGCTCCAAGATGGGATCTCGTGGATACAGAAGGTTGCAGCGGTGAAATTAGGTTTTTGGCTCCTGTTTTGATCGTTCGGGGATACGTAGGTATATATAGGAGGAAGGAGTACGTCGGTGGAGCTCCGAGGGGCCCACGAGGTAGGGGGCGCGCCCAGGGGGGCGCCCTCCACCCTCGTGACCTCCTCGGAGACTTCTTGGAGTAGGGTCCAAGTCTCCTGGATCACGTTAGGTTGGAAAATCACGATCCCGAAGGTTTCATTCCGTTTGGACTCCGTTTGATATTTTGTTTCTTCGAAATACTGAAAAAGGCAAAAAACAACAATTCTGGTTTGGGCCTACGGTTAATAGGTTAGTCCCAAAAGTAATATAAAAGTGAAAAATAAAGCCTAATATAGTCCAAAACAGTAGATAAAGTAGCATGGAGCAATCAAAAATTATAGATACGTTGGAGATGTATCAGCCGCCAGCGCCGGCCACGTCCTCCGTGGCGTCTATGTTCCCGTGCACCCCCGTCGCCCCCCTGGCGCCGGCGTCCGCATGCGAAGGGGCCTTTGAGGTGGATGGGTAAGTTGTGGCGCTGGGCTTTTTCTTGGGCGCCATGGATGATGGAGCCATTGATGAAGAAAACGATGTTGAAGATGACGCGTTGTCTACACTCTCGGGTTCGCGCAAGCGCTTCCCCCTACCTGGCGCGTCAAAGTTGTCATGGGAAACCACGGCCACCTATGGGACCATCGGCCCCTTATGGTTCTGCAGGGGGGAGAGCACATTGCATAAAGAGCGGAGGGTGCAGGAGCAACACGACGGCGATCACACGAGCAATTTTACCCAGGTTCGGGCCGCTGCCAGGCGCAAAACCCTACTCCTGCTTTGGTGGATAGATGATAGGACCGTGGAGGAGATGTAGAGCTCTAGCCTGGCACGGTTGCCTCGAGGCGAGAGCAACTACGCGCGTGTGTGTGTACAAGGGTTCGACTCCTTTCTAAGGTTGCCATGGCCCTGCTTTTATAGATCAAGGGGTCACCACAATGGCAAATCAGTCATTGCCTATTGATTAGATAGCAAACAGTGCTATCATACCTAACTCTACAGACAAGACAGAGCACATTAAATGCGCCACTTAGTGTCACATCATAGCGCAGCCTAGACGACCCTGTCGGGCCATTCGGCCACCTTTTTGCCTATCTGCATGACACGTCTCTAGACGGGTGTCATTTGGAGGTGATTTCCTTTGGAAGTGGCTGCTATGTGTCAAATGAGAGCCACTTAGTCACTTGGGGGCTCGACACTGCATTGATCGATGACTTGCTTGTTGTGATGTGGAGCAGTGGAACTTTGGCAGGGTAGTCCACCCTCAGCATCCCTGGTAAGCTTGTCGGGGCAGTCTTGAGACTAGTCTTCGGGGTAACCTCGACTCCGCCAGGCTCGCCTGCCCGGCAAGGGAGGTTTTTCCTTAGTGGTATCTTGCTCCTTTAGTTTGACTTGGTCTTCTTGATCCGCTCTTAGATTTGTCAAAGAGCTATCTCTTTTGCTTGGTCTCATCTTGGATGTTGTAACCTCGCACTTGTGCCTGTGTACAGTCAGGGCAACACACCTGGGGTTTGTTGCACCGACAACCTACGTCACAATTCCTGACCAGAGTGATGATGGGGATAAGGAGAAAGAAGAATTCCTACTCTTTAATCTATAACTAGACTCAAAATAGTTTTTTTAGACTCGACATGGCCAAGTTATGATCAAGCAAGGGGATCCTATAGTCGGTATGGCTCTGATTACCAACTTGTGATGCCCAAGCTGCAATTATATCCTGATCACGTGATGAATTCATGATTGGGGCATAATTGCATTTCAACCGCATAGAAAGGTGGATCTCATTACAGCATACGATGTAATAAATAGATGAGAATACTAGATAAAGGCTTACACTCGCCACAAGCTACAGTACAAATATCTCAACATTCATATAAGCATCATAGACAAGAGAATATCTGACTACAGATGAAATCAAATGACAAGAACAACATCCACATCGCCGACTAAGGCACCACTACTGATCGTCTGAGAGTGTCACATACATCCACTACTGCGGGATGCTGCTAACGCGACACTACGATTAGAGACCCTTCGACGAAATTGTGTGCGATGCAATAATCGCAAACATTGATGTAAAAAACTGTCAAAAAAGGTGCAAAATGTTTGCGATGATGGATGTATCAAACACGGTTCAGATTTTAGTTGCGTGTGCGATGCAGGGCATACGGTTCAGTTCAATGAACTGTTTGCGATGAGGCAGAAGAACGGTAATGGGCAGCCAGATGAAGGTGTGTGCGATATACGGAATACAGTTCACTCGGATGAACTGTTTGTGATTAGGAAGAACAAAAGAAATGGTCAGCCAGATCAAGGTGTGTGCCATAGAGGGCAAATAGTTCACTTGGATGAACTCTTTGCATTGAGCCAAGATAACAGAAACTGTTCAATATAACAAGATGTGTGTGATATGCGGCAAAATGGTCTATAATCAGAAATGTGTGCAAAGACCGATAATAACACAGACGATTGCTGCTAATAAGACGTATGTGTTGTGCGTTGGGATTGCATACATAACAACACACATACACATATATATATAGAGAGAGAGTAGGACTATTCTGATCCTAGGATCATAATACTTATTCAGATCACAACTGCCCTATAAGGGCGTGACGAGGTGTTCCCGAACTCTGAAAAAAAAACTGTCCCACCCACTCTTCCCCAATCCTCCTCCATCTTCCGCTGACCACGCTGACGTCCCACCCTGCGGCGCAGCGCCGCCCCAGCCCACGCCGCACTGTCTCCCGGTGCGCTGCGAAGGTATTCCCTGCAGTTGAGGGGAATACCCAAACACGAGGCTTCTTCCCCAATTCCGACCTGCGGCTGCCTGCCCGACATGTACGCGCCACCGCTCGTGGATCCCTGCGCGCAGCCATCCTGCTCCCTATGCAACGCTGCACCCGACCACCTACGTGCCGCCGCCCAGCTCCCTGCCTGTTGTCGCGCCGACAACCTACGGGTCGCCGCTCTCGTACCCCTGCGCGACGCCGCACCCGACCACCTACGCGCCACCGCTGCTCGGTTCCCGCACGTGCCGCCTCCAGGTTCAACAGCACGCATACGGCTACGGCCAATGCTCTTCCCCAAGCTCTTTGCTTCGTTCGTCAACGGAAGCTAGCCGCGACGAGCGACCTTCCGTGCCAACTGTCTCCAATCTTCAGTGCCAACTCTTTCCTAACTGCGCCTCGTCCCAAACTCTGGTGGTGGACCTCCCCTCTGTGACGTGCGCCAGCACCTCGTGACCAGCTTGCGTCGCCTCTAGACGGCCTGCTGCCATCGCACATCTCCGGCCATCGTCTTTCCCCTTTGTTGTGCAGGCAACGAAAGGCGACCACCCTGCCTCGTGCATGACCAAAGGTGACCTTCTCCACTCTAGCGTAGTGACCTTCTTCCTCCTGCAGCTAATGCGAGTAGCGGATTGTTTGAAGCTGCTCGAGCCATGCTCTTTCCATTTTTGTGGATGTGTCTGCAGTCTGCTCTTAGTTGTAGAAGAAAGAAAAGAAGAACTTGGGAAGAGAGGCCATGTGCGGTGGTCAAAGTATAAGATAAGAGCGAAACCTTTTTTAGACAGAGATAAGACCAAGCTTGTGGTTGGAAAAAATCACTACTTTTAGGACATGTGCGTTTGCGTGTACGCTTGCTGGACGTGAGTTGGCTAAGCATCAGGCTTGCTCTCAACACCTTATATCTCCCTCTTTCTAGTTTTCTTTCTAGTAACTTGTTTTTTTAGGAATCATGAAACTTGTTAAGTACTCCCTTTGTTTCAAAATAAATGACTCAACTTTATACTAAATTTAATAAAAGTTGGGTCATCTATTTTGGAACGGAGGGAGTAGTATGTTGTGCGGCGGCTTCACAGAATGCCCCCAAAAGTTAATTGTGACTACTCTGGGCTTCTTTGTGTGTGTGCTCTGCTCCTCATGTACTTGCATGCCGTCCGCCTGAATGAAAAATTGTTCCTACTCTCACTAATACCTTATATTTTCTGAATTTCAACCTAGAGAAAACGCCATGGCACGTGAAGTTCATATTCTGACGGGTACAAGTTCACATATGTCAGTGACCATGAGGGAAGAAAGAAAAAACATGATTTAAAATTTGTCAAAAATATGTACCATTTTTGTGTGTGTGAATGTGTACATTCAAAACAATACCTGCGTGAATATTTGTTGCTAGTCATTTGTCTGTTGTTGCACATTTCTTCAACTACCTTTTTTGGTTTTGAGAAATCTTGTGAAAAAAATATTCCATCTGATTTTTTTTGAAAAGTTGGTACACATCCTGCACATGGAAAAACATGAAACGTGCTCCTCTCTCCTCCTAAAAAAGGATTTTCACCATTTCAAAAAAAAAATACTAGAAGTTCAAATTTAAATAACGGATTGGTTCAATATTTATTACAAAACTAGGGTTTTTTTCGTTACTAAAAGAAATAAACCAACAAGTCCAAATTACAAGAGTAGAGAGGTTAGATATTTATAAAAAAAAATCAGATTTACCTTGTTACTTAAGAACAAAAAAGAAGAAGTTCAAATTAAAATAAATTTGTAGTTCGATGTATATGGAAAACTAAACTTCTTTCCGTTTATAGGAAAAAAAATAAAAGTATGAAGTTCATTTTTTTAATGTTTGATGCTTATTTAAAAACATATTTTTGTAAAAAAAAGACTAAGAAGTTCAAATGAAAATAATAGAGAAGTACGAAGTATATTAAAAACCCGGATTTTTCTCGTTACTAGACAATAAAACTAGAAGATCTCTAGTTTACAATAAAGGAACAACTAAAATGTTTAAATAGATTTTTCCCTTTTTTAAAACTAGAAGTTAAAACTAAAACAACGAAGTGGTCCTGTATTTATTTAGAAATCTAGGATTTTACTATTTTTGAAAAAAACTCAGATATATACGTTGTTATTAAAGAATCAACCATGAAGTTCAAAATTACAAAAATAGTGAAACTCAAAGTTTATTAAAACAAATGAATAAATCTTTAATCAAAAATAAAAATATGAAGTTCAAATTAATATAACAGAGAAGTTCAAAGTATATTAAATGATAGAGGCAAAGGTGTCCCGTCTTTCGATGAGATGATGGATATCGCTTTGGTGGAAGTCGACTTTGACGATCCGACTACGAACGTGCGAGGACGTCGCGCCTTAGCAATCTCTAAACCAACTCCGAGAGGTTATTGACCACGCCGGAGCATGATCAACCTGACCACGAGGGTCTGTTTCCTGCGAGCACACGAAGAACAAGCAAGAAACTAAGATTGCAATCTGGATATTGCAAATATAAGATGAAAGCTTTATTGATCAAGGTGGGGTTCTGTGACGCCTTTGTCTGGTCGTTGAACACAAACGAAGTACGCGAAGTTGCAGCTATGGCGAACTTTTAATCTAAACAAAACCCAAAGTCTAAACGGTGCCCTAAGGGCTGTATATATGGAGGAAGAGAGGGGGAATTTCGTGGCCCTTGGTGGAGGGGTCCGAAATCAACCCTATCTCTTGTTTCCCCACACATACGGACTCTAAAAATAGCCTATACTTATGTATTTCGAAATTACATGGGCCTGGCCCAATAAAAAGGTGACACAGCACCTATAATAGCCTCGGGACGAAATTTATGAAGTGGCATCTTGTATATTTCGTCCAAGGCTTCATGCACCCATTATGGTGGCTTCAAAGTCCTGAAATCATCACTTGTAACTCCGTTCTTGTTCTCCTTGCGCATGGCATCATCTCCATGCTTGTTCTTGCTCCAATGTTCATCCTTCTCCAAGCTAGGCCCTTCATTTGTAAGCAAAACAAATGTATCCAATTTAGGCAGCATCATATTCTCATGAACATTAGAATCATTACCAAGAAACGAAAGTACCTGATAATTTAATTGGCGTGCGCGAGCTCTAGTAATTGGTCCCGTATATGTAGCAGTAGGGGCTGTGGGTGTAACAATGGTATTGATGTCCTCATCATCCTCCCCTTCTTGAAATGAAGTCGTCCTCGACGGAAGCTCATCTTCCTCACCCAAATAAGGCTTCAAATTTGCAATGTTAAAAGTGGGACTAACCCCAAAATCTGCAGGTAGCTCAAGTTTATATGCATTATCATTTATTTTCTCTAACACCTTAAAGGGACCATCAGCACGTGGCATTAGCTTTGATTTGCGCAAATCAGGAAATCTATCCTTACGCAAATGTAACCAAACAAGATCTCCAGGTGCAAACACAACATGTTTTCTACCCTTATGTCCAGCAAGTTTATATTTAGCATTCATACGCTCAATGTTTTCCTTAGTTAACTCATGCATTTTTAAAATCAATTCAGCACGTTGTTTAGCATCAAAATTAACCTTCTCCGAAGATGGAAGAGGCAACAAATCAATAGGTGCACGAGGTAGGAAACCATACACAACTTCAAAAGGGCACATCTTAATAGTAGAATGCAATGAACGATTATAAGCAAATTCAAAATGAGGCAAGCATTCCTCCCACATTTTCTTATTATTCTTCAAAACAGCCCTAAGCATAGTAGACAACGTTCTATTGACTACTTCAGTTTGTCCATCAGTTTGGGGGTGACAAGTAGTACTAAAAAGCAGTTTAGTCCCCAACTTAGCCCATAAACATCTCCAAAAGTGGCTAAGAAATTTAGTATCATGATCTGAAACAATAGTATTTGGCACACCATGCAAGCGAATAATTTCACGAAAGAACATATCAGCAACATTAACAGCATCATCGCTTTTATGACATGGTATAAAGTGTGCCATTTTCGAGAATCTATCCACGACAACAAATATGCTATCCCTCCCCTTCTTTGTTCGAGGTAAACCTAAAACAAAATCCATAGATATATCCTCCCAAGGAACACTAGGTACAGGCAAAGGCATATATAAACCATGAGGATTGAGTCGTGACTTAGCTTTTTGACATGTAGTGCATCGAGCAATAAAACGCTCAACATCCCGTCTCATATTTGGCCAAAAGAAATGTGTAGCAAGTACGTCTTCCGTCTTCTTCACGCCAAAGTGTCCCATTAATCCTCCTCCATGCGCCTCCTGCAACAACAAAAGACGAACGGAGCTAGCTGGAATGCATAGCTTGTTAGCACGAAACACAAATCCATCATTAACGACAAACTTGTTCCACATTCTTCCTTCTTTACAATTCTGCATTACATCTTTAAAATCAGCATCATGCACAGATCTTTGATGGTCTCCAAACCAAATATTTTGAAGTCAAGTTGTGAAAGCATAGTATAGCGACGAGACAATGCATCAGCAATAACATTTTCTTTTCCCTTCTTGTGTTTAATGACATAAGGGAAAGTCTCAATAAATTCAACCCATTTAGCATGTCTACGATTCAGTTTAGCTTGACTTTTAATATGTTTCAAAGATTCATGATCAGAATGTATAACAAATTCTTTGGGCCATAAATAATGTTGCCATGTTTCTAAAGTCCGAACAAGAGCATATAATTCTTTATCGTAAGTAGAATAATTCAGACTAGGCCCACTCAATTTTTCAGAAAAGTATGCAACAGGTTTGCCATTTTGTAATAACACACCTCCTAATCCAATTCCACTAGCATCACATTCAAGCTCAAAAGTCTTATTAAAATCAGGAAGTTGGAGTAAAGGAGCATGTGTCAACTTATCTTTCAATACCGTAAAGGCTTCTTCCTGTGCGGTACCCCACAGAAAAGGCACATCTTTCTTTGTAAGCTCATTGAGAGGTGCAGCAATGGTGCTGAAATCTCTCACAAAACGCCTATAGAATCCAGCGAGGCCAAGGAAACTCCTCACTTGTGTGACCGTTTTGGGCTGCGGCCAACTCTCAATAGCTTCAATCTTGGCTTTATCAACTTCAATTCCCTGTGGAGTAACAACATAGCCAAGAAAAGATACTCGGTCGGTGCAAAAGGTGCACTTTCCAAGGTTACCAAACAAACGTGCATCACGTAGAGCAATAAAAACAGCACGTAAATGTTCCAAATGTTCCTCCAAAGATTTGCTATAAATCAATATGTCATCAAAGTAAACTACCACAAATCGTCCAATGAAAGCACGTAAAACTTCGTTCATTAACCTCATGAAAGTACTAGGTGCATTAGTTAACCCAAAAGGCATGACTAACCACTCATATAATCCAAACTTAGTTTTAAATGCTGTTTTCCATTCATCTCCCAATTTCATACGAATTTGATGGTATCCACTACGCAAATCAACTTTGGAGAATATTGTAGAGCCACTCAATTCATCAAGCATATCATCTAGCCTAGGAATAGGATGACGATAACGAATAGTAATATTATTAATGCCTCTACAATCAACGCACATACGCGACGTACCATCCTTTTTCGGCACTAAAATGATAGGAACAGCACAAGGACTAAGGGATTCGCGTATATAACCTTTGTCGAGCAGTTCTTGTACTTGACGCATAATCTCCTTCGTCTCCTCTGGATTGGTACGGTATGGTGCACGGTTGGGTAATGATGCACCGGGAATTAAGTCAATTTGATGCTCAATCCCGCGAATAGGTGGTAATCCCGGTGGCACGTCTTGTGGAAAGACGTCAGCGAACTCCTGCAAAATGTTAGTGACAGCAGGAGGCAAAGAGGAAGGCACGTCCTCGAATGAAAATAATGCCTCTTTGCACACAAAAGCATAGCAAACAGATTTGCTAAAATCTAGATCATCAATATCAGATTTGGTGGCAAGTAAACATGCACTTTTCAATTTAATTTCAGAAGCAACACTAGATTGTTTATTATTATTAGGCTGCATTTGTTGCTCAAATTCTTTTGCCACAATCTGATTTTCACTCTTAGTTTTCTCCTGTTTTGCTTTATTAGCTCTATTAATATCATCTTTCAAAATGGAATCAGGAGTCATAGGAAGCAAAGTAATATTTTTATCCTTATGAACAAGAGTATACTGATTGTTTCTACCATGGTGAATAGAATTTTTATCAAATTGCCATGGTCTACCAAGTAATAAGGAACATGCTTGCATAGGTACCACATCACAATCAACATAATCAGCATATGTAGAGATACTAAAATGTACACGAACAGTACGTGTTACCTTAACCTTGCCGCTGTTGTTGAACCATTGGATGTAGTAAGGATGTGGATGTGGTCTTGTGGTGAGAGATAGCTTCTCCACCATCTCCATGCTAGCCAAGTTGTTGCAACTCCCTCCATCTATGATCACGCGAACAGAACGTTCCTTCACAACTCCCTTTGTATGGAACAAATTATGCCTCTGATTTTGCTCAGCTTGTGTAACCTGCACACTCAAAACACGTTGAGCAACTAAACATTCATACCTGTCAGCATCTTCAGGAGCCATGTATTGCGTCTCATGATCAGAATCGTCTCCACCGTGTTCGTCACGTGTAATAAGAGCCAAAGTCTCCTCATCATAGTCACTAGCGGACTCATACCCACCATCCTCAGTAACAATCATCACACGCTTAGATGGGCATTCTCTCGCATAATGACCTCCACCCTTGCAACGTCGACAAATAATATCATGTGTTTGCCCTGTTGATGCCATGGATGAAGAAGAGCTCTTTGCAGGCCCAGAAGGTGTGCTCTTGGCAGATAGTGGTGATTGTGCCTGCTTTATTGTATCACGGTTGGAGGTGGCAGCCGACGTAGGCGCCGGTGTAGCAGAACGTGTGGAAGTAGATGATGCACGTGGTGTCCATGATGAAGGTCGACCTGCAGAAAAGTTAGTCCGCGCCAATGCCTGTCGATCCTGCACTTCACGTTCAGCTTTACAAGCAAGATGGAATAAACGAGTGATATTAGTATACTCCTTATAGTCTAGAATGGTCTGAATCTCTCTATTTAATCCACCCAGAAAACGTGCAAGCATAGCTTCATTCTCCTCAACAATACCACATCTAATCATGCCAGTTTGTAATTCCTGATAATATTCTTCTACAGAATTTTTTCCTTGTCTTAAGCGCTGTAATTTTTGAAGCAATTCACGTTGATAATATGGTGGAACCCAACGAGTACGCATAGCAGTTTTCAAAGCAGCCCAAGTAGCGGGAATAGGATATAATCTACAATGTTCAGACCACCATACACATGCAAAACTAGTGAAAGCACAAACAGCAGCAGCAACCCGTCTCTCCTCGGGATATTGTAAACATGTAAAACGTTGTTCAGTTTCTAACTCCCAAGTAAGATATATATCAGGAACATATCTACCCTCAAATGGTGGAATATTCAATTTCAGTTTAGGAATATGGACATCATCTCGTACCTGAGGTGGTGGTGCAGGCCTACCATTACGAATATATACCTGAGGTCGACCTGGTGGTGGTGGTGCTGGTGGCTGCACGTAGTGCTGATTTTGATCAACCTCATCCTCATAATCGCCTGCATACTCAGCATCCTCCTGGGTACCAGCAGCAGCAGTAGCAGGGGCCAAAGAAGCATCAACAACATGAACAGCAGCACCAGAAGTTTGGCCATCCTCAATAGGAACACGCTTCGCTCGTCCATACTAATTCGAAAGGATGCGTTGTTGTTGTTGTTGTTGTTGGAGAGGTGCGTTAGGTGCAGCGGGTGGTGGTGGTGGAAGACGCGCGAGCAATTCATTAAACTTGTTATCGAGCTTTGTTTCGAACGTCTTCTCCATGCCATCTATCTTCTCCATGGCCTCTTCAAATCTGTTTAGCACATCTTGCACCTGTCCACTCATCATTTGCTGAAATTTATCATGCAATTCCTTATTCGTCATGTTCTCCCAGTCAGTCTCGTCGGCTTGTGATCCTGGCATGGTTAGCAGCAATAGAAACACACAAGAATATGATCCTACAGACTACTAACAAGAGGTGGTGGTGGGTGTCACAAATCCGTCAAGCAAATCTCAAATTCTTACCAGTTCTTACCCAGCAGCAGGCGGTGATCGGCAACCGTTGTAGTCAAAAACTCTCAAAGCTTGGATAGAGCGATTACCAGGGAGAGTCAAACGCACGACGTAGATGTATGTGGAGCTGGGAAGGCTTATAATATGGTAGCAAAAAGGGTCAGCAATAATCAATTCAGAGATGCAAAGTTGAATAAACGCTCAACGACGGTACTGTGCTGGTCCTAGGCTAGACTGTGCTAGAGACGCGAGCCTAGAACACCAACAAAATCACGGCGCGTCACGTAAACAAGGGAAAAGCACACTCTGGAACTCTTTTTTTTCGCTCTTTTTTTGCGCTCCTTTTTTTTGCGCTCCTCTTTTTTTTGCGAAAAATCACTATAATGGCGAGTGTCTCAAAACTCTTCCCTCATCAAACTGATAGGATGGGCACGAAAATTTTTTTTTCACTTTTTTTTCGGAAATTAGGGCAGCGACGACGACAAAGTGCGACCAAAAAATCACTATGATGGCACGTGGCTCAAAAGACTCAGAAAAGCCTAAAAATAGGATAGGGAAAAAAATTGCCTGTGAAAATTTTGGCCTAAAAACTGCCCGGGGGTCTCTAGACTCTTTTTTTTTTCTTTTTTTTCTTTTTTTTTCGGAGACCTACGCAGGCAAGGAAACACGAATCGGAATTTAGATTGATCTCAAGAACAAACCTAATATGAGAAGAACTCGGATTGGTGGTGGATATATGGTTGTGGTATATGGCAGCGGTGGTGGTATATGGTAGCGGTGGTGGTATATGGATACAGATTGGTGGTGGTATATGGATACGGATTGGTAGTGGTATATGGATATGGATTTAGAGCGGTGGCGGATAAGCAAAAGTGGTAGATGGGCGATGATGATGGTGCGGCGGCGGCGTGACAACTTATGACCAGAACTCGAAACTCTAAAAGACTAGACTCTAAGACCAGCAACTTGACACGACGATGCAACCGCAAATTCAACAAAGCAAATACAGAAAATATTATGCAAAGGCTCAGATTGGTTCGGATGGGATGAACTAACCCTAATTTTTTTTGGCTTTTTCGTGGACTAAAGGTATGAAGAACAGACTCGATCTAAACTACGAAAAACTGTAAAATCTCACCGAGCAACCTGGAAATCTGATACCACTTGATAGAGGCAAAGGTGTCCCGTCTTTCGATGAGATGATGGATATCGCTTTGGTGGAAGTCGACTTTGACGATCCGACTACGAACATGCGAGGACGTCGCGCCTTAGCAATCGCTAAACCAACTCCGAGAGGTTATTGACCACGCCGGAGCACGATCAACCTGACCACGAGGGTCTGTTTCCTGCGAGCAAACGAAGAACAAGCAAGAAACTAAGATTGCAATCTGGATGTTGCAAATATAAGATGAAAGCTTTATTGATCAAGGTGGGATTCTGTGACGCCTTTGTCTGGTCGTTGAACACAAATGAAGTACGCGAAGTTGCAGCTATGGCGAACTTTTAATCTAAACAAAACCCAAAGTCTAAACGGTGCCCTAAGGGCTGTATATATGGAGGAAGAGAGGGGGAATTTCGTGGCCCTTGGTGGAGGGGTCCGAAATCAACCCTATCTCTTGTTTCCCCACACATACGGACTCTAAAAATAGCCTATACTTATGTATTTCGAAATTACATGGGCCTGGCCCAATAAAAAGGTGACACAACACCTATAATAGCCTCGGGACGAAATTTATGAAGTGGCATCTTGTATATTTCGTCCAAGTCTTCATGCACCCATTATGGTGGCTTCAAAGTCCTGAAATCATCACTTGTAACTCCGTTCTTGTTCCCCTTGCGCATGGCATCATCTCCATGCTTGTTCTTGCTCCAATGTTCATCCTTCTCCAAACTAGGCCCTTCATTTGTAAGCAAAACAAATGTATCCAATTTAGGCAGCATCATATTCTCATGAACATTAGAATCATTACCAAGAAACGGAAGTACCTGATAATTTAATTGGCGTGCGCGAGCTCTAGTAATTGGTCCCGTATATGTAGCAGTAGGGGCTGTGGGTGTAACAATGGTATTGATGTCCTCATCATTAAACCCTAGGATTTACAAGTTCAAAAAAAACCAACATAATTTTTGGCGTTTTTAAAAAACCAAGAAGTTCAAATTAAAATACCAAAGCAGCTCGATGTATACAAAAAGTCAGATTCTTCTCGTTTCTATTAAAAAAGTATTTAATTCATTCAAAAAAATTTGTTTGATTTTTTCTTAGAAAAATTAATTTTTTTCTCATATAAAAATAGAACTAAGAAGTTCAAATTGAAATAACAGAGAAGTACGAAGTTTATAAAAACCTCAGATTCACATGTTAAAAAAATCGATACCATTTTTGGCATTTCAAAAACTACTCATAAATGGTGATGAATTTGAAAATTTTCTCTAGATGAAAAATTGCTTCAAAAAACATAACCTTTCCAAATGTATATCATACACGTTATTCACATAATATGATTTTTTTATATCGCTAAAAACAAGTTTTAGCGTGTTCAAAAAGATGCTCGTAATCCATCATGATTTTGTAAAAGTATGCTTTTCAATAGTTTTCTATTGGTATCATTTTCTCGGATTCGATGAGTACTTTAGGAGTTAGGGTGGAAAAGAAATAGATATCAGTTCAAATTGAAAACAATCAGAAGTCCACGTACTGCATGGTGTGTGTTTTCATATGAGAAAAAGGAATAAAAATGCAGGTGCTCAGCAAGGGAAAGTTCAAACCTTCTTTTGAGAGAGGTTCATCGTGTATTTACAAGTTCAAAAACACACACAAATAGTTGTTTTTGGTGTTTTAAAAAATATCTCTCAATCCATTACAAATTTGAAACAAAAATTCTCTACATGAAAAAAGTTCCTCATATTCAACAAATTTTCAAGGGCATATAGCATTCTTATTCCAAAGTAAAACAGTTAAATAAAAGTTGCGTGTTTTCAACAGCTTTCGATCGATATATTTTTTTCTCAATTCCGGGAAGTGGTTTGGGAGTTACGGTCAAAAAGCAGCACGTGAAAAACAGAGTGAAGTTCAAACTTTGTTTTTATGATGAAAGTAGAACGCATGATCTCAGAAGTTCAAATTGATAACTGCCAGAAGTTCACGTACTACACAGTGTGCATTTCATATTAAAAAAGAATAAAAAGGCAAATATTAAAAGTTTTGTTGTTATAAGTTCAAGTCCTTGATCGGAGAATGTTAAAAAAATTATTGTGAGAGAGGTTTGTACAAAAGGAATATCATTTGTATAACATTGACGAATAGATGAGAAAATTACAAACAAAAACACGTCACAGAAGTTCAACGTGAAAACAGTAGGAAGTTCAACTACTACATGAATGAATTTCAGATGAAAAACTTTTAAAACCGTCGCGAGTATGAAAAAATGATCAACACGGGAAAGTTGCGTGTTTAGAGCAGCTTTTGATCTTGATATCATTTGCTCAATTCCAGTGAGTGGATGGAGAGCTACGAGCAGTGGATGGAGATCTACCAGCAAAAAAACACGTGAAAAACAGAGTGAAGTTCAGGTAGACATGCCGAGAAGTTCAAGTTCTTCACGCAGTGCATTTTCAAAGAATTCGTTTCGCGATAAACGCAGAACGCGTGATCTCGCTATTTTTGAAATTACTTAAACATGGCTAGGAATCAGAGAAAACCATCAACATAAAAAAGTTTTGCATTTTCCGTAGCTTTTCAGCGGTATATTATTTGCCCCATTCCGATAAAGTTTATAGAAATTATTGCAAAAATACGTTTTGAGCCATTTTCAAAATTGACTCAAAACAGTAAGGAAATGAGAGAAACAATATATACAATTTTTTTTTGCATTTCCTCAAGCTTTCCAATGCCATATCATTTGTTGCATTCGAACGTACGGTTAAAAAATTAGCTTGAAAATACAAATTCGGTGGAACTTATACCGTTTTCTAAATTACTTTTAAACCGTTCAAAATTAGAAAAAACTTTCAACATGAGAAAGTAGCGCATTTTCACAAGCTTTCCAACAATTGGATTAGCCGTTAGAAATTATCTTGAAAATACGAACTCAGTTGTCCGGTTTGCGAAATTTTACGATTTTCCAAATTACTTTTTATCCATAGGGAATTAGAGAAAACTTTCAACATGACGAAGGAGTGGTTTTGCAGTAGCTTTCCAACGCCATATTATTTACCTCATTCCGATAAACAATTTAGAAATGCGATCGAAAATACGATTCACATTTTTTGTATGAAGAAAAAACAGTTTTCAAAACTGCTCTTAAACCGCTTACATTTTGCCAAAAGTTTAACTTGGGTCATGATACTGGTGTCCATAGCTTTCCAACGGTATATCGCAAGCCCCATTTTGACACCTTTTAGCTGAAGTTCAACCTAGTACTCGGGGAAGGTCAGGCGCGTTACTCGGGAAGTTCATGTTGTGATCAGTATATATATATATATATCCGAACTTCTGAACTGCTGCCGGCCCGACAGGATCCACTGGATCCCGAGGCCCCCCGACAGGATCCACCTAATCCCGATCTCGAGCCGCCCCAGCCCCCCTCCTCCCCTCGATCCCCCGACCTCCCCTCGTGGTCGCCGCCGATCTTCACCGGATCCGCCGCCTCCCTACCCCGTCTCCACCTCCTGGACGACCGGATCTGCCGCATCCCCTCCGTCTCCAGTGCCTGGTCGACCGGATCCGCAGCCACCCCTCCGTCCCACCTCTTGGCCGACCACCAGCGCGGGCGGGCGAGCGAGCGACGGCGGACGCCGGCTTGAGGGAGCCTGCGTCGCCTGGACGCGACGAAGCCGCCATGGACTTCTGGAAGCCGCATCCTCCTTCCATCTTCACCGCCCGACGCATTGGCAGAGTAGATGACGGCCCCGACGGAAGCGACGGCGAACGGCGCGGCCAACGGGTCAACTCCGCTGTGAAGGCGGCATTGGCGGCGCCTTCAAATCCAGCAGCTGTACATGAACTTCCTCCCACTTGTCGCCTTCTTCTTCAATCGTCCCTTGCCTGACCTTCTTGCTTAGTGCATATGAACTTCGCACCCTATGCAAGACATGGATTGCCATGCAGTTCCTCTCCTAGCTCTCTGACAAATTGCTCACAAGGTGGCCTATCAGTTGCTGGAAAAAGGTTGACCGAACTTCTAGGCAGGGTATGGTTGAACTTCTTCCCTCTGCTTGTTATTTTCTTACTGCCATGTGAAGCTCAGGTGGTGTGTAGCATCAGTCCAGGCTACAAAGGCTTTTTCAAAATCTGCCTGCCCACATCCATGTGAAGTTCAGGTAGTCTGTGAGCATCAGTCCAGGCTGCCAAATAGTAGTAAATCTGCCTGCTCACATGCATCTGAAGTTCAGGTAGTCTGTGAGCATCAGTCCAGGCTACAAAGGCTTTTTCAAAATCTGCCTGCTCACATCCATGTGAATATCAGGTGGTGTGTAGCATCAGTCCAGGCTACAAAAAAAGTAGTAAATTTGCCTAAACTTCACAGGTGAAAAAGCCATGTGAAGTTCAGGTTGTGAATAATGCTAAGTTCAGTTAGAAAGGTATAGGCAGATGTAACTTTCGTGCTAATAAACATTTTTTTGCTTTTATGACAGGAAGACGAGAGACGCATGAAAAAGCTCAGAAGTTCCCAGCAGCAATTACCCAACCCTGTACGCGTTGCACCACCGCCTCAATGGGTCACCCCTTAAACGCACCAACAGCATTGCCAGCCTGCTCCAGACCAAAAATGGATGACACACGAAGCACATGGAGACTTCCAAGATGCTGGGTCACAGCCCTATCCGCACAACTTTGCGGCTCCACCTAATTGGGTGACGCCGGAAATCCCACGCGGATTCTTTGTATCGACGAGCAGACTCCCAAGGACGCCGATGGAGGAGGGGGTTAGCTCAAGTCCTGCATGTAAATCTGGAGGTTATCATGGTGTGCCTCGTCAACGCCAAACGGAAACAACTAAACAAGATCCCAGGACAAATCAAACAGGAACACACACACGGAGGAGAGTGCTCTGCACACTACCACCGTTGGATCTTGCTGCTGCTGCTACAAGTCAGAATTGTACGGGACATAAGGTAGATGGATTGCTTCACAAAACAAAAGTGCAAACCAATACCAGGATCGCAGAACCTCCACAACCACCTCAAGCAAAAAGGACGCAAACAAGAGAGAGGCCATCTTCAGCCCTTCTTCCTCCTCGTGATCCACTCCTGCATCCTGCTATGATAACTCCACCGTGCCCCATCACAGAGGGCCAGCAGCAGACTCTAGTGGAGTTGCGATCATACACGCACGTAAGTGAAACAAAAAATATTTATATACGCATCTTGTATTATCTGCAAATTTTCTGCTCCCTCTAGGATAACAAGTTCATAAACTGCATTTTAATGTGGCGTTTGGATTATTTTTTCTTTTTCTGCAGATGCCGGATCTACCGGATTATCTAATACCAAGACTAAAGATGTGATTCAAAGATATAGAGAAAGCAATGGAATTTTATAACAGATACGCCAGACACGCTGGTTTTGGAATCAGGAAGACGGGAGGGAATGACAATCACAAGTATTTTGTTTGCGCCTTCCAAGGGATACACACATCTTCTATTTTAGAGGCTGACAGGCAGCAAAACAAAACATCGCAGAGGACAGGCTACAATGCAAGAATGAGGGTGAAGGTGCAGGAGGATAACACATGCATGGCAGTGGACATTGAGTACAATCATAATCACAAACTCATTCAAATTGGTGACATGCTGGTTTTCTTGCACTCACACAAGAATTATGACCCCACTATTTTGGAGTACGTAAAACTTCTGCAGTACCATGATGTCAAGCACACAACAATCATGTCTATGCTATCTGAAAATGAAGATGGAAGCTACTTCCTAAGCATGACCGGACGAGACTTACTAAACCAATGAGTATTCAAACATCCACATACTGCAATGCACATAGCATCCTAAGTCACAACCCTTTGCTAGCAAAAATAACAAAATGAATGTTTGCATCTAATTTGTAGGAAAGCCATGAATGCAAGGAAAGATGATTTGGATGATGTGATGAAACTTGTTTCATTCTTCAAGGACATGAAGGAAATCAATGATGAGTTTTTCTATGACATACAAGTAGACAAGGACAAGTCAATCAAAAACATTTTCTAGTCCAATGCAAGCTGTCGAGGAGCGTATCAAGACTTTGGCAATTGCGTAACCTTTGACACAACTTACAAAACCAACATATTTCATATGCCTCTGGGAGTGTTTGTTGCAACAAACCATCACTTGCAGTCAACAATATTTGTTGTTGCCCTTATCAGAGACGAAGATGCAAAGTCATTCAAGTGGCTGTTTGATACATTTGTACTGTGCATGAACAACAAGCACCCAACTTGCATTCTAATAGGTGAGTTCAAATAAAAAACTATACAAGTTTCATCATCTTTTCAGTCTATGGGTCTGTATTGGGTATATTTGGTTTTATCTGAAAATAATATACAGAAAGCAGTTCAACCACTGTTAGCACAGAAGTACAACTAGCAGCAGATGAAAGCAAAATTATCTGTCACATGTTTAGAAAATAATATACAGCAAGCAATTCAACCACTATTAGCACAGAAGTCCAACTAGCAGTAGATGAAAGCAAAATTATCTGTCACATGTTTAGAAAATAATATACAGCAAGCGGTTCAACCACTATTAGCACAGAAGTCCAACTAGCAGCAGATGAAAGCAAAATTATCTGTCACATGTTTAGAAAAAAAGTGCAAAATTATCTGTCACATGTTTAGAAAAAAAAACTAGTCATGAATGTGAAGTTCAAGTACAGGAATCATAGAAGTTCAAGGACAAAAAGATGTAAAGGAAAATACATGTAACATGTTCAGAAAAATAGTTATTTATGTGAAGTTCAAGCACTGGTACCACAGAAGTTCAAGAACACTGCTGTAAAAAAATTGAGTGTGACACTACTAGGTAGTCCTATTGCTACCTGTTAAGTTCAAGCACTGGTACCATAGAAGTTCAAGAACACTACTGTAAGAAAAAATACATGTGCCATTTTTAGATAATCATATTGCTTCATGTGAAGTTCAAGTACTTGTACAACATAAGTTCACCATCACAGAAAAAAAGGAGCAAGTTACATTTTTTAATTCATGCAGACCAGTGCCCGTCGATGGCGAAAGCTATACCACAATCATTCGCAAACACCGTCCACAAGCTATGCCGTTGGCACATCCTGAAGAAGTACAAGGAATACCTCGCGTTGCTGTACAAAAAGTACAAAGCATTCAAAGAGGAGTTCACAGCTATATTAAAACTGCCCGCTCATGCCAACAGAGTTTGAAACTGTCTGGGCTGAACTCGTGCACAGGTACAACTTGGAGAACGACCAGATGATGATGCAGCTCTGGAATGGTAGGAAAATGTGGATTTCAACATATTACAAGAACATTTTCTGTGCTAGAATGACTTCCACACAACGAAGCGAGAGCATGAACCACGTGCTCAAGAGAGGGTTTGTTAGGGGGACCCAGAACCTACACAAGTTTGCTAGGCGGGTAAATGCTTGCATACAAACTCGGATACAGAAGGAGAACGAGCAAACAATGACCAGCATGGTATGAACACACACACAAAAAAAGAACCCCATCATATTGTGTTTTCCTTCAAACATGTGCACTTTGAATTTAAAAATGAAACCCATGACTCTGCTTCTACTAATATCTTATTTTTTGACATGTGCAGACCAATCCTGTGACAAAAACAACATACGACTACGAGGAAGACATGTCTATCAAGTACACGAGAGTCGTGTACACCGAGATGAGGACTAGGATGAGAAAAGCCATGCTATTTCGCGCAAAGCCTACAGCAGAGCCCACTAAGTACCTTGTGTACTACCACAACAAGGTTGGCCATGATGATGAAGAAAGATTTTCCTGGTCAAAGCATGAATTCCAGGTTGTAGCTGACCCTGATAATGAAATATACGAGTGTGAATGCAAGCTATGGACACACACAGGTGAGCGGAAAAACAAACTCACTAAATAGCTAAACTAGTAGTATCATATCAAAATATGTGAAACTCATTGTTGGCTCACAAACTATGTATTCTGCATTCATCACAAAAATGCAGGCCTCTTCTGCCTTCACATCATGAACATACTGGATCACCTGAAGCCTGACAAATTTCCAAACAAGTATATCCTCAAACGGTACACAAAGACTGCAAAATCACAGCCGACCTTTGATACAAGGGACTACAACACAACCGCATCGGATGGCAGCTCAAGACTATCGAAGCAAGACATCTTGCTGCAACTAAATTTGATGGTTAACAAGAAAGCGATGAGATGTGACTAGCAATATGACAGAGCCTACTATGTTCTCAAGAGGCTCGTGGAAGAGCTTGATGCAATACATTCAGCAAATCAAGCGGATGGTGACGAAAGGATGGCTCAAGAGGATGCTGAAATTGAAGATGACCTTCATTATTATGAAGCTGAAATGCTAAACGTCGCTGCTCATGCCAACCAATGCAAGCAGGATGTTGACCAATCAATGGAGCAGCGCCAGCAAGAGATGCCGCTGTACTCTGAAACAAAGGGTAGGAAGAAAATTTTTGCAGCAAAGAAAAGTGGCAAGGGAGCTCAAATAAAGGCACCACCTGCAGGAAGAGTCGTCGTGCTCGATCAGAACGGAGTGCCACTTGGACACAGGAAATGTACTGTGTGCAACCAGGTTGCGGGACACAACAAGCTCATCTGTCCAACACTCTTGGAAAGAAATGATGCAGAGGAGGTCAAGCAACCCAAAGTTCAGAAACAGCAGCCCAAAGTTATAGAACAAAAGAAGGGACCACACCCGCAGAAAGCAAGCAACAGGCTTTGTAGCATATGCAAGCAGTATGAACCACATAATGCAAGAACATGCCCGCAGCGTGCAGATGCTACAAAGACAAGCAAAAAGCAAGAGAAGAAACAGAAAGCAAAACCTAGAGCCAGCAACAAGAAAGTGGTGGAAGATGAAGAGGAAGAAGAAGATGAAGACGCAATCGAAGAAGAGGAAGACGAAGAGGAAGAGGAAGAGGACGATGAAGAGGAAGAGGAAGAGGAAGAGGATGATGAAGAGGAAGAGGACGATGAAGAGGAAGATAGAGAAGAAGATGAAGAGGAAGAGGTACATGTCAAGCAAAAACCACCACAACCAAAGCCTAGGAGGAGCGCAAGGCTGATGAACAGTTATACTAGGTCAATTAAACGAAGCGAACTTATGTCATGCCAATGTGCAGAATATTATTCCACTTTTGAAACAGTAGTTTAGGAGAAAGCTTACTTGAACTTTTATTGCTGAAGTTTCAAAATAAATTATACATTAGAAGTTCAAGTAAGCTTTCTACAGAAGTACTAGTATAGTATAAGAGGAGATGCTAGTGATGTATTGCATGAGAGAGCCAGCAGTAATAAAATGAAAAAATATGCACTGTGAAGTTCAAGTAATATTACAGCAGAAGTCCTGATATATTATGGTAGGAAGTGCTGTGCTGGTGATGCATTACATGCAGAGTGCAAGCAAGATTAAAAATGAAAAATATACAATATGAAGTTCAAGCAACATTACAGTGGAAGTTCTGGTATACTATGGCAGGAGGAGGTGCTGGTGTTGTATTCCATAAAATAGCAACCAGCAAATAATTATACAGTCTGAAGTTCAGGTTACCTTGCAGAAGAAGTTCTGGTATATAAAATCATATAAAATCGATGTAGGAAAAAATATACTTAAAAAAATTAAAGTTTTGCCGTATGAACTAAGGTTAGTAAGCCTAAGACAACGCGCTCAGATATGAAGTTCTGTTTGGATACATGCAAAAATTGAGCGTGACACTACTAGGTAGTCCTATTGCTACCTGTTAAGTTCAAGCACTGGTACCATAGAAGTTCAAGAACACTGCTGTAAGAAAAAATACATGTGCCATTTTTAGATAATCATATTTCTTCATGTGAAGTTCAAGTACTTGTACAACATAAGTTCACCATCACGGCAAAAAAGGAGCAAGTTACATTTTTTAATTCATGCAGACCAGTGCCCGTCGATGATGAAAGCTATACCACAATCATTCGCAAACACCGTCCACAAGCTATGTCGTTGGCACATCCTGAAGAAGTACAAGGAATACCTCGCGTTGCTGTACAAAAAGTACAAAACATTCAAAGAGGAGTTCACAGCTATATTAAAACTGGCCGCTGATGCCAACAGAGTTTGAAACTGCCTCAGCTGAACTCGTGCACAGGTACAACCTGGAGAATGACCAGATGATGATGCAGCTCTGGAATGATAGGAAAATGTGGATTTCAGCATATTACAAGAACATTTTCTGTGCCAGAATGACATCCACACAATGAAGCGAGAGCATGAACCACGTGCTCAAGAGAGGGTTTGTCAGGGGGACCCAGAACCTACACAAGTTTGCTAGGCGGGTAAATGCTTGCATACAAACTCGGATACAGAAGGAGAACGAGCAAACAATGACCAGCATGGTATGAACACACACACAAAAAAAGAACCCCATCATATTGTGTTTTCCTTCAAACATGTGCACTTTGAATTTAAAAAAATGAAACCCATGACTCTGCTTCTACTAATATCTTATTTTTTGACATGTGCAGACCAATCCTGTGATGAAAACAACATACGACTACGAGGAAGACATGTCTATCAAGTACACGAGAGCCGTGTACACCGAGATGAGGACTAGGATGAGAAAAGCCATGCTATTTCGCGCAAAGCCTACAGCAGAGCCCACTAAGTACCTTGTGTACTACCACAAGGCTGGCCATGATGATGAAGAAAGATTTTCCTGGTCAAAGCATGAATTCCAGGTTGTAGCTGACCCTGATAATGAAATATACGAGTGTGAATGCAAGCTATGGATACACACAGGTGAGCGGAAAAACAAACTCACTAAATAGCTAAACTAGTAGTATCATATCAAAATATGTGAAACTCATTGTTGGCTCACAAACTATGTATTCTGCATTCATCACAAAAATGCAGGCCTCTTCTGCCTTCACATCATGAACATACTGGATCACCTGAAGCCTGACAAATTTCCAAACAAGTATATCCTCAAACGGTACACAAAGACTGCAAAATCACAGCCAACCTTTGATACAAGGGACTACAACACAACCGCATCAGATGGCAGCTCAAGACTATCGAAGCAAGACATCTTGCTGCAACTAAATTTGATGGTTAACAAGAAAGTGATGAGATGTGATCAGCAATATGACAGAGCCTACTATGTTCTCAAGAGGCTCGTGGAAGAGCTTGATGCAATACATTCAGCAAATCAAGCGGATGGTGACGAAAGGATGGCTCAAGAGGATGCTGAAATTGAAGATGACCTTCATTATTATGAAGCTGAAATGCTAAACGTCGCTGCTCATGCCAACCAATGCAAGCAGGATGTTGACCAATCAATGGAGCAGCGCCAGCAAGAGATGATGAAACTACCGCTGTACTCTGAAACAAAGGGTAGGAAGAAAATTTTTGCAGCAAAGAAAAGTGGCAAGGGAGCTCAAATAAAGGCACCACCTGCAGGAAGAGTCGTCCTGCTCGATCAGAACGGAGTGCCACTTGGACACAGGAAATGTACTGTGTGCAACCAGGTTGCAGGACACAACAAGCTCATCTGTCCAACACTCTTGGAAAGAAATGATGCAGAGGAGGTCAAGCAACCCAAAGTTCAGAAACAGCAGCCCAAAGTTATAGAACAAAAGAAGGGACCACACCCGCAGAAAGCAAGCAGCAGGCTTTGTAGCATATGCAAGCAGTATGAACCACATAATGCAAGAACATGCCCGGAGCGTGCAGATGCTGCAAAGACAAGCAAAAAGCAAGAGAAGAAACAGAAAGAAAAACCTAAAGCCAGCAACAAAAAAGTGGTGGAAGATGAAGAGGAAGAAGAAGATGAAGACGCAATCGAAGAAGAGGAAGACGAAGAGGAAGAGGAAGAGGACAATGAAGAGGAAGAGGAAGAGGAAGAGGATGATGAAGAGGAAGAGGACGATGAAGAGGAAGATAGAGAAGAAGATGAAGAGGAAGAGGTACATGTCAAGCAAAAACCACCACAACCAAAGCCTAGGAGGAGCGCAAGGCTGATGAACAGTTAGACTAGGTCAATTAAACGAAGCGAACTTATGTCATGCCAATGTGCAGAATATTATTCCACTTTTGAAACAGTAGTTTAGGAGAAAGCTTACTTGAACTTTTATTGCTGAAGTTTCAAAATAAATTATACAATAGAAGTTCAAGTAAGCTTTCTGCAGAAGTACTAGTATAGTATAAGAGGAGGTGCTGGTGATGTATTGCATGAGAGAGCCAGCAGTAATAAAATGAAAAAATATGCACTGTGAAGTTCAAGTAATATTACAGAAGAAGTCCTGATATATTATGGTAGGAAGTGTTGTGCTGGTGATGCATTACATGCAGAGTGCAAGCAAGATTAAAAATGAAAAATATACAATATGAAGTTCAAGCAACATTACAGTGGAAGTTCTGGTATACTATGGCAGGAGGAGGTGCTGGTGTTGTATTCCATAAAAGAGCAACCAGCAAATAATTATACAGTCTGAAGTTCAGGTTACCTTGCAGAAGAAGTTCTGGTATATAAAATCATATAAAATCGATGTAGGAAAAAATATACTTAAAAAAATTAAAGTTTTGCCGTATGAACTAAGGTTAGCAAGCCTAAGACAACGTGCTCAGATATGAAGTTCTGTTTGGATACATGCAAAAGTTCATGTACAATGCCGACAAAAGACAAAAAGAAAAGTTAAGGAGTGTATGAGAATATTTTTACATAAAGTTATAGTTGAAATCCGTTCGAAGTTGAAAAATCACAAAAAAAACAAATATAGATTCTATGCAAAAGGCTACGTATTGGTTGGGTTGAAAAATAACAATACATTACACAACACAGAAAATCCTATCCATCTGAAACCAGCAGCCCAGCCAGATCTCAAGCAGAAGTTCAAGTCAAAGATCATTTGTTGTGCCCAAAATTAAACAACACAGAAAATAAAAAGAACGAGCAGTTCAGCCATAGCTCAGGGAGAAGTTCAGGTACATTTGTTGCTAAAAAACATACTACACATGGATACTGAAAACGATGCATTATATTGAAATTCACAAGCCAAATCATTATTCACACCAAATACATTTGTCCTCAAATATCATAAGTAATAGTGCTGCAGCTATAGATACACAAATCACTAAACAAATCTTAAAACCAAATCTTTACAGAATCGTTCCAATCACTATCAAACATAAATCTTTACCAGATCAAATCTGCACTATAAACTAATGCTTCGACTTCACGGGCCAAAGGACTGAATCTCTTTAGGAAGCTCTGCACGCACGACTTCATTCTTCTCGCTAAAGATTAGAGTGTGCATGAACTCGGCCTTCCAGTCATTTCCAGCAGCCTACCAACAGGAAATGAAACGATAGTTTAGTAAAGGATAACTAAGACCACAGCAGGAGCGTCTCAGCAAAAACAAACAACAAAAATGAAATGATGATCAGACAAGAACAAGGACAAAACATACCTCGAAATCACCAATATCATCAACAAGCTCATCGCCATCATATATAGAGCAGAACTTCACGGCAAAGAAACCACAATCATTATTCACTTTTTTTGTGGCCACGAGCACCTATGGGGCACGGGGGGCCCCTTCTAGTCCGGCAAGGGGGCGGAGGCCGCGCGCAGAGCAGATCGAGGTCGGGCGCGCGCGGGGAGACGGGCGATTTTTACCCAGCTTCGGAGCTCTCCGGAGAGATAAAACTCCTACTGCTGCCTTGTGTTTGTATTTGATCTTGCTCGAGAGCGAGCGTATGGTGGTATTGCGTGTGTCGAATGGACCGAACCCCTTCTACGTGCGCATGGGCCTCCCTTTTATAGTCTGAAGGGGGCACCAACAGGTGGCAGCGTAGGAAGAGGGGGTACAAAGGTAAAAGCGCAGGTTGGTACAACAGTGACCAACAGTGTCCCCTACCTAACTCTGACGGCAGGGGACACGGGCATTTAATGCCCGTCCGGTCGTCCCAACAGTGCAAAGAAACGACTGTTAGGTGAGCCACCGGTTGCCACGATGGCGTCTCTGTCAGCTCCGTTTGCCACCTCGCTCTGCATGGCTACGCAACGCCTCGCCATGTGCCCCTGGGGTGGCCCTGGGGTGACACGTCGCTAGGTGCGCTGGATTTTGGGTGGCCGCCTTGCCGCGGCAAGTGCCTTGCCGTGGCCCTTCTCTTGTCGTGCCGGCAAGCTTGCCGGCCGTCGGGCCTTGCCGGGACGCGCGGGGCGCCGCGGCAAGTCTTCTGGAGATGCCTTGGTCGGCCTTCCCAGCAAGCTCCTCTTGCCGGGGCCTTTGTTTTTCCCGGCAAGCTCCTCTTGCCGGGGCCTTGGTTGGCCTTCCCGATAAGCTCCTCTTGCTGGGACCTTGTATTCTTCCCGGCCAGCTTCTCTTGCCGGGGCCTTGGTTGGCCTTCCCGGCAAGCTCCTCTTGCCGGGGCCTTGGTTTGAGTACTTCGATCTTGAATGGCATCAAAGTAGCCGTGGAGGATCTTGGCGGACGCCCGGCAAGCCCTGCCGTGGGTCGCTGCGACTGCCCGTGCACAAGTTCGGGATACTAAGGTACCCCCCTACTTTAGTACACCGACAGGAGCCCCCGGGCCTGGGCCATACACGGTGCCGAGCGCTGTTGGGCCAGGCTCAAAACAGTGCACGGGCACGCGCGGCCTAGGTCACACCGCATATCTCTCCGCTTCCACCGCGCACGCCCAGAGCGGCACGCGTCAAACGCGGCGTCGTGGGTAACGTGGGCGGCGCGTGCGGGGCTGAGCCTCACGAGCGTGCATCAAGCCATGATGAAGGGGACGGCTCACGCCCTCCTACCTAAACGGAGGTAAGCGTGGGGGCGTGGTGCATTTACTGGATGGGACCGGTGCGCGGTTTTCGAGGCATCCAACCCCACGATCACGGGGTGGGGCGAGGCCACCTCACCCGTCACCTCGGCCCTGCATCCCCGCCATGTGGCTCCCATGCACTTGGGGTCACGGACGGTGGGAGTGGGAATCCGGGCCGTCGCGAGCAGAGGTAGCGGGTCGGTCCCGATTCCCTGCTCCTCCCGTGCCTTGGTTCGCCGAGCGGGGCGGCCGGGCCCCCACCCTGCTCCTTTAAAAAGGGCAGGAGGGGGGCACAGAAGCCCGCACTCTCTCATCTCCTCCTTTCTTCAGCTTCTGCTCTCCTTTCTCCCATTCGCCATGGAGAAAGGGAATCATGGCTCTTCATCGATGGCGGCGAGGGTCGCCGCCAGGCAGCGCATCTCTCCCTCTCTCGCACCCTTGGCGGGGCAACTGGCCATAAGGGGAAGAGGGAGGGGGCGAGGTCGCGGACGAGGTCGAGGACGAGGCCGAGGCGCTCGGGGAAGAGGCGGACGGGGCGGCGCGCCAGCTTCGCCTCCGCCGGCGGTTCCTCCCCCCACGGCGGTCCACATGGGGGACGACCCTTGCGAGTTCTTCGTCAGGCTGCGTCGGGCGCCTCGTCGTCGCCTTCGGCTTCCAACTCCGTTCGCGAGCGCGATGGAACTGGACCCGCCCGAGATGCTGAGACTGCAGATGAGGGGCTGCGGGATCAGCGGCACGCGAGTCCACGTTGTATCCCCAGCCCCTAGCGTGATGTATCTTGATCGTGGATGGAAGACGTTCGCCCGCATCCACAGCCTGACGGCGGGGTTTACCCTCCATTTTAAGTTAATGGAGGGCGACCTCCTCTCCGTCAAGGTCTTCGGGGACTCCGGCATCCGGGCAAGGTGCTGCGTGGACAGATCCTCCGATAGCGAAGACTCCCCTTCGAGCGAGAGTGACGAGGAGGGGAGCGGCAGCGACGACGAGGGTAGCGGGCGGCGGAGTGGCGGGTCCGACTAGGTGTCGGGCGCCGCTCCGCGCGTCACCGGTGACCCCATCATCCGCGTCGCCGGCTCCTTGAACTCCCCAGGGTCGTCTCCTCGGGCGGCTGGCGCAGGGAGGCTGCGGAAGGGGAAGAGGGCCGGCAAGGCCGTCAGGTCGGAGTACGAGGGCGTGGTGCCCTCGACAGCATGCTGACGTCCTGCCGCCCTGTCCTCGAACCCCGCTTCCGGCGCTGCCATCACCGTTCAGCCTTCGGACAGCCCCCGGGCTGTTCTCTTGGTGTCTTCTGGCACCCGTAGCTCACTTAGGCGCCCCTTTTGCCCTCCCTGGCAAGCTTCTCTCGCCGGGGCCTCCTTGACCTACCTCCTGAAGAGAGAAACAGGAGAGGGATTACGGGCATCTTATCTTTTTAATTTGTAAGCCTTCGGGCCTTAGCTGCATTTAAAATTTGTAATCCTCTCTATCATATTTTTCATCCTCTATGGACTTGTACTAAATTGGGATGTTTTTTTAATGAAAAGAGGGGAATGCCTGCCGGATTATGCCCTCTACTTGATTTTGTGTCTTGTATGTTCCCACCCTACGCTTCTAGGGAACTTGCCGGCGCAAACACACTTGCTGAGTGCGGAACGTCAGCAGCCCGCTGGCGGTGTTGCTTCCAGCAAGAAACCTTGTCGGGCCAGTTGCAGCGCACTTGTATTGTTTGAGCGGACTCGGAAACAAACCCAGGGCGCAACTTGGCCGCGACTTGGCTCCTCCGCGCACGGGGTTTTTTTTTTTTTACAAGACACATTCGTTCAAGGGCGCGGCCTCGCTTTCCCCAGCCCATAAGAGGATGCATGACGAGGGATGAAAAACTTATCTGATACCGCAGCCCCCGGCGACTCTAGCTCGCCGGGGATGAATCTTGGCGTTTGCAGCCCCCGGCAACTCTGGCTCCGCCGAGACCTAGGTGTCGGTGCGCCTTTCCTTGCCCTTGTCGCTGACGCTGCGGCCTCCGGGGTCCTAGCCTGCCGCGAAGGAACTTCGATACTTGCAGCCCCCAGCGAAATCAGCTTGCCGGGGCCCCTGCACCAGTGCGCCCTTCTGGTTTTTCCTTGTCGCTGTTATTATAGTCACAAAAATAACTAAGACAGCATCGTAACAAGTTACTCTTTCGTGGCGTGATTATTTAGGTTGGGCAACGCAATGCCATGCTTCGCCCTTCGTATGTTTACACTCTACGCTTTTTAGGGGACTTGCCGGTGCATACACACTTGCTGAGTGCGGAACATCAGCAGCCCGCTGGCGGTGTTGCCTCCGGCAAGAAACCTCGTCGGGCTAGTTGCAGCGCGCTTTCATTGTCGAGCGGACTCGGAAACAAATCAAGGGTGCAACTCAGCCGCGAGTTAGCTCCTCTGCGCACAAGTTTTACATACGAAGGACGTCCCACGGCAAGGCTTGCTATGTTACGTCCTCTACTTCATTACATCCCTTGTACGTTTTTACCCTACGCTTCTAGGGAACTTGCCGGCGCTAACACACTTGCTGAGTGCGGAACATCAGCAGCCCGCTGGCGGTGTTGTCCCCGGCAAGAAACCTTCTCGGGCCAGTTGCAGTGCACTTGTATTGTTGAGCGGACTCGAAAACAAAGCAAGGGCGCAACTTAACCACGAGTTGGTTCCTCCGCGCACAGGCTTTTCGTACAAGGGACGAACGTTCGAGGAATATAACATAAGAGCTTAGAACTAAAAAGTGCTCTGTACTCAAGCTCGGGCGACTTAGCTTTTCCGTCCTCCGCGATCCGGCGAAGCCGCACTTCTCCCTTGACTTCCTCCCTTGTACGTTTTCACCCCCACGCTTTCAGGGAACCCGCCGGCGCAAACACACTTGCTGAGTGTGGGACATCAGCAGCCCGCTGGCGGTGTTGCTTCCGGCAGGAAGAACTCGTCGGGCTAGTTGCGGCGCGCTTTCATCGTTGAGCGGACTCGAAACAGATCAAGGGCGCAACTTAGCCACGATTCGACCCTTCTGCGCACAGGTTCTTCATACAAGGTATGGATTCTCAGGGAATACGACTCAAAAGCTCGAAACTGGACGCTTTCTTCGCCCTACTGGCTGGTGGAGCTCGATGGCGCATCCTCGACGGCAGCGCGGCACTCCGGGGAGGCGTGCTTGCCGGAGCAGGCACCAGAGCTGTTCTTGCCGGGCTTAGTCTTTGGTGGATCTGCCTTTGCCTTCTTGCATTTGCCGGTGGAGCTCGATGGTGCGTCCTCGACGGCAGCGCAGCACTCCGGGGAGGTGCGCTTGCCGGAGTGGGCATCAGAGCTGCACTTGCCGGACTTGATTTTCTTCTTCCCCCGGGGGGCTTCAGCGGCAAGTGGCTTGCCCTCTGCTGCGGCTGCTGCTTCCCGGTAGATCTTGTCGGTGCAGATAAGTGCATCCTTCTTGTCGCCTTGGACAGAGATGACACTTATCGGACCAGGCATCTTGAGCACGTTGTATGCGTAGTGAGAGGCTGCCATGAACTTGGCAAGCGCTGGTCGGCCGAGTATCCCATTGTAGGGTAATGGGATATCAACAACATCGAAGGTGACCCTCTCTGTCCTGAAGTTTAGCTCGCTGCCAAACGTTACTGGCAGCATGATCTTCCCCTTGGGCTTGCTCCTTCCCGGATTTATCCCTTGAAAGGTACCAGTTTCTTCGAGCTCGCTGTCGGGGATCTGGAGCTTCTTGAGCACTGCGGAGGAAATCAGGTTCAGGCTGGCCCCGCCGTCAATCAACATCTTCGTGACCTCGAGGTTGCGGATTGTTGGTGAGACCAACATCGGCAAGCACCCGACCGCAGTGATGCGATCAGGGTGGTCCTCAATATCGAAGATGATGGGCGTGCTGGACCATTTCAGAGGCTTGCGCGCCTCGACGGACGGCTCCGCTGCATTCACCTCTCGCACCCACTGCTTGAGTTGGCGGTGCGAGGTGTGCAGAGAGGCGCCGCCGTCGATGCACAACACCTCTGTCGCCTTTTGAAACTCTTGGTCATCGGTCTTATCTTCCTCCATCTCATCGTCCTCATCCTCATCTTCGTCCTTGTCGCGGCCGCGGGGAGGCCTATCTCCTTGCCGCGGCTTGGCCTTGCCGCGGTGCCCTCCCCGGGCAGGAAGCTTCTTGCCGGATCCTCCGCCTCCTCCCTGGGCTCTCTCCTTATCGCGGCGCTCATATTCGGCTTTCTGTAGCTCTGCCATCTGCTCCACTTTCTTGCAGGTTTGGAGATCATGGCCCTTGGTGCGGTGGATCTTGCAGTACCGCTTGCCGGAGCCATCCTGCTTGTCGGCGGCTACCACAGCCTCGCCGGAGTCATCGGCTTTGGCCTTGTCGGAGCCGCCTCCGTTGCCAGAATGCTCAACAGCTAGCACATCCTTAGCCTTTCTCTTCCTGTTGTTCCGCCTCCGGTTCTTCCTTGCCGGGGCGGCATCCTCTCTGTCAGATCCTTCTGCTCCTGCAACCTCTCCGGGGATTTTCCTCCCCTCCTCAGCCCGTGCACACTTGTCGGCCAGAGCATAGAGCTCGCTGAAGTCTCTGATCTTGCACATTGCCATCTCCTCCCTCATCCTGCGGTTACGCACGTTCTGATGAAACGCGCTGATAACTGCGGCAGGGTGGACGTCTGGGATGTTGCGCTGCACTTGGTTGAATCTCTGTATGTACTTGCGCAGGGGTTCTCCCTCCTTCTGGACGAGCAAGTGGAGGTCACTCTCCTGGCCATGAGGCTTGTGGCCGCCTGTGAAGGCGCCGACAAACTGATGACACAGGTCCACCCATGAAGAGATGGAACCGCCCGGCAAGTGCATGAGCCAAGATCTGACGTTGGGCTTGAGCACCAGCGGGAAGTAGTTGGCGAGGATCTTCTCGTTACGCCCTCCGGCAGCCTGCACCGCGATGGTGTAGATGCTGAGGAACTCCGATGGATGTATCCTGCCATCGTACTTCTCGGGCACGTCTGGCTTGAAGTTCTTGGTTTTGGGCCACTGGACTTGCCGCAGCTCGCGGGTGAACGCAGGGCAACCTGCCGCGTACGGCAAGTCGCTTGGTTCCCCTGGTGCGTGCATATCGACAGTGGGCCCAGCGCGCTGGTCGGATTGACGGCGCGCTTCCCTTCTGCTCTCGATGCGAGTGCGAGCGTCTTCGTGTCGCCGTTCTTGGAGAACGTGGCGTTGATCGCGTCGGGTTCGCGGGTCCGACGACGCGGTGGAGTCGCCGCCGGGGTTGGCCCGACGAGTCGGCGATCTTGGCCTTCGGGGCTGGGAGTGCACGGAGGTGGCACCCCCAGCGGTCTTGTCAGCGTCGGCTTGCGTCTGGGCGCCTTGCCGGGGCCTCGATGCGCTCGGTTGCCGGGGCTTGTCGCCGTTGGCGAAGCCGATGAGACTGTATATGGTCATCCTCCAGTCGTCGATCTTGTGCGGCGCCGGAGGGTAGTCTAGAAGCAGCTGGGCTCGGGCCAGCGCTTCCTCTGCTGTCTTGGGTGGTGGTGGCGACGAGCGGCGCGAGGAGCGGGATGTGCTCGGACTCCCAATTGGATTGGGAGGTGCAACACCGCGCCCGGGCGACCGTACCTCGCTCGCGCCAGCATGCGGGCGTGCATGCTGACCTCGAGCGTCCCGCGACCCACCAGCTTGGCCTTGTTCCAATGCGAGCACGGTGCTAGGAGCACCAGGGCGTTGTCGACCTTGCACTTCCTGGGAAGGGTGCGGAGTCTGCACGGTCGCCGACGCTTGCGGGGCCTTGTTTTTGGATCTGGTGATGACGTGAGTCCCACCATCGGCGCCCACTCCTTCGCCGGCGTCCACTCCACCGCCCGTTTATTCCGGCGGTGGTGGCGGAATCGATGTAGACGGAGCGGCCACCTCCGAAGGCTTCTTCTTCGGTGGCATGTTGATGAAGGCGTTGATGCAGCGTGTGTGGAGACCGGATCAGATGCTCACGACCTCGACGCGCCCCCTACCTGGCGCGCCAAAGATGTCGGGGCCGTTCCTTTCTGTGGCCACGAGCACCTATGGGGCACGGGGGGGCCCTTCTAGTCCGGCAAGGGGGCGGAGGCCGCGCGCAGAGCAGATTGAGGTCGGGCGCGCGCGGGGAGACGGGTGATTTTTACCGAGCTTCGGAGCTCTCCGGAGAGATAAAACTCCTACTGTTGCCTTGTGTTTGTATTTGATCTTGCTCGAGAGCGAGCGTATGGTGGTATTGCGTGTGTCGAATGGACCGAACCCCTTCTACGTGCGCATGGGCCTCCCTTTTATTGTCTGAAGGGGGCACCAACAGGTGGCAGCGTAGGAAGAGGGGGTACAAAGGTAAAAGCGCAGGTTGGTACAATAGTGACCAACAGTGTCCCCTACCTAACTCTGACGGCAAGGGACACGGGCATTTAATGCACGTCCAGTCGTCCCAACAGTGCAAAGAAACGACTGTTAGGTGAGCCACCGGTTGCCACGATGGCGTCTCTGTCAGCTTCGTTTGCCACCTCGCTCTGCATGGCTACGCAACGCCTCGCCACGTGCCCCTAGGGTGGCCCTGGGGTGACACGTCGCTGGGTGCGCTGGATTTTGGGTCCGCCTTGCCGCGGCAAGTGCCTTGCCGCGGCCCTTCTCTTGTCGTGCCGGCAAGCTTGCCGGCCGTCGGGCCTTGCCGGGACGCGCGGGGCGCCGCAGCAAGTCTTCTGGAGATGCCTTGGTCGGCCTTCCCGGCAAGCTCCTCTTGCCGGGGCCTTTGTTTTTCCCGGCAAGCTCCTCTTGCCGGGGCCTTGGTTGGCCTTCCCGATAAGCTCCTCTTGCTGGGACCTTGTATTCTTCCCGGCCAGCTTCTCTTGCCGGGGCCTTGGTTGGCCTTCCCGGCAAGCTCCTCTTGCCGGGGCCTTGGTTTGAGTACTTCGATCTTGAATGGCATCAAAGTAGCCGTGGAGGATCTTGGCGGACGCCCGGCAAGCCCTGCCCCGGGTCGATGCGACTGCCCGTGCACAAGTTCGGGATACTAAGGTACCCCCCTACTTTAGTACACCGACAACTTGCTTTGGAACATCGATTAAAGTCGGCCTCTTTGCAATAGTCACCCAGATAGGCTGCTTGCTTGCTTTGTACGCAGCCTTGCTGTACACCTCCTCGAGCAACCCAACAAATCTCTTGATCTGCAGGAAACGCCAAAATAAGATGAAGTCAAGAACATGTTAACCAAAATAGTTAGGTTTCAGGTACATAAAAGGGACACTTGCAGACGATCCAGCTAAACACATAGGAGAAGTTCAACTATCAAATGATAGTCAGTTCAAGCAGTATTACCAAAAACAGAGACAGAAAACATATTTTCTCAACACAAGCCATAGATATGAAAGGAGGTTCAGGCTAAGAAACACTCACGATATTTTGGCAGTCTCCATGGAAACTTGTTTGCGACGTTCCCTTATTACTGTAAGGTAGTGAATCAAGGATGTCAATGCTCCCACGATATCTATTCAGCACATACACACTGTAGTGCGCCATTGTGTCAAATGGCTTGAATAGTACCAAAAAAACCTGCCAAGAATGAAAGAAACGATGAACACAAACTATAAAGCATAGATATTGAATAACTGGGATGAACACAAAGTTATTTACAAACTCAGCAAAAGGATGTACATAAAATTTTAAAAAGCAAGAGTTATGAAAACCTAACCAGCTTTGCATTAGGCGGCCGCAGCCTCCGCCACCCGCACGCGGTACCGCCAGCGCTCGAGGCGACCCTTGCGACCGGAGCGGTACGAGTCGAGCAGTGCCTCCTTCTCCGCCCGCTCCGTGGCGATCTGCTCCTCCGCCTGCAGGTGCTCCTGGAGGAGATGGTGGTTGTAGGCAGCGTCGACCTGCGCCTCCCAGAACTGCTCTGCACGCTTCTGCTCACCGTGTCCATATCTTGGGCACCGGGCTTGCCGATGGTCATGGTGCAATGCACCGGCGAGGATGGCGTGGAGGAGGGGGTTGGCGCTGGATCGTCGACTACCATGTTCTCCATTGGGACGTCGTCGTCCTCCGGCTGCCCGCCGGCCAGCCAATCGGCAGCAATGGTTGCCATCTCCTTGTGGTCTGTCGTCCGCCCGTCCCGAAGAACGCTAGAGCGCGAGGAAGCCATGGTGGGCAGTAGTGGTGTGGACAGGAGAAAGGGAACGGATGCGGATGACTGCGGCTATGGCCGGCGCAGCAGTTTATATAGCAATGGCGGGCGGCGGAGGGACGGATATGTGGCACCGGAGTAGCCTCCTTGGCAACCGCGTATCATTAATGTGGGTGGTAGATGGACGGACGGACGACACTTGTGTCGTTTGAAGGCAGAGCAATCGCCTGCACCGGGAAGCGGGGCGGGCAGCGCTGACTGTTTCAGGCGGAAAGCGCGCACGGGCGAGGAGATGACTTTACTTGGAGAGGATGACAATGGGGACCCACCAGGGCCATAGCCTCACGTATGCAAGTGCCTCCTTATTATATAAAACTATAAAAAAAATTGCTTCCTCCTGGTTTCCTGACATCACGGTCCCACACCATTGTCAACCTATGTAGCCAATAAACAAGAGAATTGCACAAGAAGCGGCCGACAGCTGGGACTGATGAGGACATCAATTCCATTGTTACACCCACAGCCCCTGCTGCCATACATACTGGACCAATTACTAGAGCTCGTGCACGCCAACTAAATTACCAGGTACTTTCGTTTCTTGGTAATGATTCTAATGTTCATGAGAATATGATGCTGCCTAAATTGGATACATTTGTTTTGCTTACAAATGAAGGGCCTAGCTTGGAGAAGGATGAACATTGGAGCAAAAACAAGCATGGAGATGATGGCATGCACAAGGGGGACAAGAACGGAGTTACAAGTGATGATTTCAGGATTTTGAAGCCACCATAATGAGTGCATGAAGCCTTGGACGAAATATACAAGATGCCACTTCATAAATTTCGTCCAGAGGCTATTCTAGGTGTTGCGTCACCTTATTATTGGGCCAGGCCCATGTAATTTTGAAATACATAAGTATAGGCTATTTTTAGAGTCCGTATGTGTGGGGAAACAAGAGATAGGGTTAGTTTCGGACCCCTCCACCAAGGGCCACGAAATGCACCCCCTCTTCCTCCATATATACAGCCCTTAGGGCACCGTTTAGACTTTGGGTTTTGTTTAGATTAAAAGTTCGCCATAGCTGCAACTTCGCGTACTTCGTTTGTGTTCAACGACCAGACAAAGGCGTCACAGAACCCCACCTTGATCAATAAAGCTTTCATCTTATATTCGCAATATCCAGATTGCAATCTCAGTTTCTTGCTTGTTCTTCGTTTGCTCGCAGGAAACAGACCCTCGTGGTCAGGTTGATCGTGCTCCGGCGTGGTCAATAACCTCTCGGAGTTGGTTTAGCGATTGCTAAGGCGCGATGTCCTCGCACGTTCGTAGTCGGATCGTCAAAGTCGACTTCCGCCAAAGCGAAATCCACCATCTCATCGAAAGACGGGACACCTTTGCCTCTATCAAGTGGTATCAGATTTCAGGTTGCTCGGTGAGATTTTACAGTTTTTCGTAGTTTAGATCGAGTCTGTTCTTCATACCTATAGTCCACGAAAAAGCCAAAAAAAATTAGGGTTAGTTCATCCCATCCGAACCAATCTGAGCCTTTGCATAATCTTTTCTGTATTTGCTTTCTTGAATTTGCGGTTGCATCGTCGTGTCAAGTTGCTGGTCTTAGCGTCTAGTCTTTTAGAGTTTCGAGTTCTGTTCACAGGTTGTCACGTCGCTGCCGCCATATACCACCACCACATATTCACCGCCAATCCGAATCCATATACGCCACCACATATCCGCCGCCATCACGCCCATTCGAGTCCACCTGCAACATATATCCGCCACCAGTCCGACTTCCACCAGATTCATCTCCGCCACCAGTCCGAGTTCCACCAGATTCATCTCCGCCACCAGTCCGAGTTCCACCAGATTCATCTCCGCCACCAGTCCTAGTCCGAGTCCAGTAATTGTTGCATTGTTCTCGATTTCCAGATCACGCGATACTCCGAGTCGTGACAGCGGAGGACTCCCCAACTTCTGAGCCATCCGTAGAAGAAAAATAGTTCCAGTTTCAAAAAGAAAACTAAGTCTGGAAAATTCTGGCTAGGCAGTTTTTAGACAATTTGTAGACTTTTTCGAAAAAAAATTGTTGCAGAGCAAAAAAAAGAGAAAAAAGAAGTGCAAAAAAAAGAAAAAAAAAGAGAAAAAAAAATTCAGAGTGTGCTCCTCCTTTGTTTACGTGCCACGTCGTGATTTTGTTGGTGTTCTAGGCTCGCGTCTCTAGCACAATCTAGCCTAGGACCAGCACAGTACCGTCGTTGAGCGTTTATTCAACTTTGCATCTCTGAATTGATTATTGCTGACCCTTTTTGCTACCATATTATAAGCCTTCCCAGCTCCACATACATCTACGTCGTGCGTTGGACTCTCCCTGGTAATCGCTCTATCCAAGCTTTGAGAGTTTTGACTACAACGGTTGCCGATCACCGCCTGCTGCTGGGTAAGAACTGGTAAGAATTTGAGATTTGCTTGACGGGTTTGTGATACACCACCACCACTTCTTAGTAGTCTGTAGGATCATATTCTTGTGTGTTTCTATTTGCTGCTAACCATGGTAGGATCACAAGCCGATGAGACTGATTGGGAGAACCTGACGAACAAACAGCTACATGATAAATTTCAGCAAATGATGAGTGGACAGGTGCAAGATGCGCTAAACAGATTTGACGAGGCCATGGAGAAGATAGATGGCATTGAGAAGACGTTTGAAACAAAGCTTGATAGTAAGTTTAATGAATTGCTCGTGCGTTTTGCACAACCACCGCCGGCTGCACCTATCGCACCTCTGCAACAACAACAACTGCGCCCCCTTCCGAATCAGTATGGACGAGCTCAGCGTGTTCCTATTGAGCCAGGACAAAATTCTGGTGCCGCTGCTACTGCTGTTGGTGCTTCTTTGGCTCCTGCTACTGCTGCTGCTGGTACCGAGGAGGATGATGAGTATGTGGGCGATTATGAGGATGAGGTTGATCAAAATCAGCACTACGTGCAGCCACCAGCACCACCACCAGCAGGTCGACCTCAGGTATATATTCGTAATGGTAGGCCTGCACCACCACCTCAGGTACGAGATGATGTCCATATTCCTAAACTGAAATTGAATATTCCACCATTTGAGGGTAGATATGTTCCTGATATATATCTTACTTGGGAGTTAGAAACTGAACAATGTTCTACATGTTTACAATATCCCGAGGAGAGACGGGTTGCTGCTGTTGTTTGTGCTTTCACTAGTTTTGCATGTGTATGGTGGTCTGAACATTGTAGATTATATCCTATTCCCGCTACTTGGGCTGCTTTGAAAACTGCTATGCGTACTCGTTGGGTTCCACCATATTATCAACATGAATTGCTTCAAAAATTGCAGCGTTTAAGACAAGGAAAAAATTCTGTAGAAGAATATTATCAGGAATTACAAACTGGCATGATTAGATGTGGTATTGTTGAGGAGAATGAAGCTATGCTTGCACGTTTTATAGGTGGATTAAATAGAGAGATTCAGACCATTCTAGAATATAAGGAGTATACTAATATCACTCGTTTATTCCATCTTGCTTGTAAAGCTGAACATGAAGTGCAGGATCGACAAGCATTGGCGCGAACTAACTTTTCTGCAGGTCGACTTTCATCATGGACACCGCGTGCATCCTCTACTTCCACTACACCAGCACCTCCATCAGCTGCTACCTCCAGCCGTGATACAAGAAAGCAGGCACAACCTCCACTATCTGCCAAGAGCGCACCTGCCGGGCCTACACAAAGCTCTTCTTCTTCCATGGCATCAACTGGGCACACCAGTGATATTATTTGTCATCGTTGTAAGGGCAGAGGTCATTATGCGAGAGAATGCAAATCTCAGCGTGTGATGATTGCTATTGAGGATGGTGGGTATGAGTCCGCTAGTGACTATGATGAGGAGATGTTGCCTCTTATTACACGTGAAGAACACGGTGGAGATGATTCTGATCATGAGACGCAATACATGGCTCCTGAAGACGCTGACAGGTATGAATGTTTAGTTGCTCAACGTGTTTTGAGTGTGTAGGTCACACAAGCTGAGCAAAATCAGAGGCACAATTTGTTCCATACCAAGGGAGTTGTGAAGGAATGTTCTATGCGCGTCATCATAGACGGAGGGAGCTGCAACAACTTGGCTAGCATGGAGATGGTGGAGAAGCTTTCTCTCACCACAATACCACATCCACATCCTTACTACATCCAATGGTTCAACAACAGCGGCAAGGTTAAGGTAACACGTACTGTTCGTGTGCATTTTAGTATCTCTACATATGCTGATTATGTTGATTGTGATGTGGTACCTATGCAAGCATGTTCCTTATTACTTGGTAGACCATGGCAATTTGATAAAAATTATGTGCACCATGGTAGAAACAATAAGTATACTCTTGTTCATAAGGATAAAAATATTACTTTGCTTCCTATGACTCCAGTTTCTATTTTGAAAGATGATATTAATAGAGCTAATAAAGCAAAACAGGAGAAGAATAAGAGCGAAAATCAGATTGTGGCAAAAGAATTTGAGCAACAAATGAAGCCTAATAATAAACCATCTAGTGTTGCTTCTGAAATAAAATTGAAAAGTGCATGTTTATTTGCCACCAAATCTGATATTGATGAGCTAGATTTCAGCAAATCTGTTTGTTATGCTTTTGTGTGCAAAGAGGCATTATTTTCATTTGAGGACGTGCCTTCCTCTTTGCCTCTTGCTGTCACTAACATTTTGCAGGAGTTCGCTGACGTCTTTCCACAAGACGTGCCACCGGGATTACCGCCTATTCGAGGGATTGAGCATCAGATTGACTTAATTCCCGGTGCTTCACTGCCAAACCGTGCGCCATACCGTACCAATCCAGAGGAGACGAAGGAGATTATGCGTCAAGTACAAGAGCTGCTCGACAAAGGTTATATACGCGAATCCCTTAGTCCTTGTGCTGTTCCTATTATTCTAGTGCCGAAAAAGGATGGTACATCACGTATGTGTGTTGATTGTAGAGTCATTAATAATATTACTATTCGTTATCGTCATCCTATTCCTAGGCTAGATGATATGCTTGATGAATTGAGTGGCTCTACAATATTCTCCAAAGTTGATTTGCGTAGTGGATACCATCAAATTCGTATGAAATTGGGAGATGAATGGACAACAGCATTTAAAACTAAGTTTGGTTTATACGAGTGGTTAGTCATGCCTTTTGGGTTAACTAATGCACCTAATACTTTCATGAGATTAATGAATGAAGTTTTACGTGCTTTCATTGGACGATTTGTGGTAGTTTACTTTGATGACATATTGATTTATAGCAGATCATTGGAGGAACATTTGGAACATTTACGTGCTGTTTTTATTGCTCTACGTGATGCACGTTTGTTTGGTAACCTTGGGAAGTGCACCTTTTGCACCGACCGAGTGTCTTTTCTTGGTTATGTTGTTACTCCACAGGGAATTGAAGTTGATAAAGCCAAGATTGAAGCTATTGAGAGTTGGCCGCAGCCCAAAACGGTCACACAAGAGAGGAGTTTTCTTGGCCTCGCTGGTTTCTATAGGCGTTTTGTGAGAGATTTCAGCACCATTGCTGCACCTCTCAATGAGCTTACAAAGAAGGATGTGCCTTTTGTTTGGGGTACTGCACAGGAAGAAGCTTTCACGATATGGAAAGATAAGTTGACACATGCTCCTTTACTCCAACTTCCTGATTTTAATAAGACTTTTGAGCTTGAATGTGATGCTAGTGGAATTGGATTAGGAGGTGTGTTATTACAAGATGGCAAACCTGTTGCATACTTTTCTGAAAAATTGAGTGGGCCTAGTTTGAATTATTCTACTTATGATAAAGAATTATATGCTCTTGTTCGGACTTTAGAAACATGGCAACATTATTTATGGCCCAAAGAATTTGTTATACATTCTGATCATGAATCTTTGAAACATATTAAAAGTCAAGCTAAACTGAATCGTAGACATTCTAAATGGGTTGAATTCATTGAGACTTTCACTTATGTCATTAAACACAAGAAGGGTAAAGAAAATGTTATTGCTGATGCATTGTCTCGTCGCTATACTATGCTTTCACAACTTGACTTCAAAATATTTGGTTTGGAGACCATCAAAGGTCAATATGTGCATGATGCTGATTTAAAGATGTATTGCAGAATTGTAAAGAAGGAAGAACATGGAACAAGTTTGTCGTAAATGATGGATTTGTGTTCCGTGCTAACAAGCTATGCATTCCAGCTAGCTCCGTTCGTCTTTTGTTGTTGCAGGAGGCGCATGGAGGAGGACTAATGGGACACTTTGGCGTGAAGAAGACGGAGGACGTACTTGCTACACATTTCTTTTGGCCAAAGATGAGACGGGATGTTGAGCGTTTTATTGCTCGCTGCACTACATGTCAAAAAGCTAAGTCACGACTCAATCCTCATGGTTTATATATGCCTTTGCCTGTGCCTGGTGTTCCTTGGGAGGATATATCTATGGACTTTGTCTTAGGTTTACCTAGAACAAAAAGGGGAGGGATAGCATATTTGTTGTCGTGGATAGATTCTCGAAAATGGCACACTTTATACCATGTCATAAAAGCGATGATGCTGTTAATGTTGCTGATTAGTTCTTTCGTGAAATTATTCGCTTGCATGGTGTGCCAAATACTATTGTTTCAGATCGTGATACTAAATTTCTTAGCCACTTTTGGAGATGTTTATGGGCTAAATTGGGGACTAAACTGCTTTTTAGTACTACTTGTCACCCCCAAACTGATGGACAAACTGAAGTAGTCAATAGAACATTGTCTACTATGCTTAGAGCTGTTCTAAAGAATAATAAGAAAATGTGGGAGGAATGCTTGCCTCATATTGAATTTGCTTATAATCGTTCATTGCATTCTACTACTAAGATGTGCCCTTTTGAAGTTGTGTATGGTTTCCTACCTCGTGCACCTATTGATTTGTTGCCTCTTCCATCTTCGGAGAAGGTTAATTTTGATGCTAAAGAACATGCTGAATTGATTTTAAAAATGCATGAGTTAACTAAGGAAAACATTGAGCGTACGAATGCTAAATATAAACTTGCTGGAGATAAGGGTAGAAAACATGTTGTATTTGCCCCTGGGGATCTTGTTTGGTTACATTTGCGTAAGGATAGATTTCCTGATTTGCGCAAATCAAAGCTAATGCCACGTGCTGCTGGTCCCTTTAAGGTGTTGGAGAAAGTAAATGATAATGCATATAAACTTGAGCTGCCTGCAGATTTTGGGGTTAGTCCCACTTTTAACATTGCAGATTTGAAGCCTTATTTGGGTGAGGAAGATGAACTTCCGTCGAGGACGACTTCATTTCAAGAAGGGGAGGATGATGAGGACATCAATTCCATTGTTACACCCACAGCCCCTGCTGCTATACATACTGGACCAATTACTAGAGCTCGCGCACGCCAACTAAATTACCAGGTACTTTCGTTTCTTGGTAATGATTCTAATGTTCATGAGAATATGATGCTGCCTAAATTGGATACATTTGTTTTGCTTACAAATGAAGGGCCTAGCTTGGAGAAGGATGAACATTGGAGCAAGAACAAGCATGGAGATGATGGCATGCACAAGGGGGACAAGAACGGAGTTACAAGTGATGATTTCAGGACTTTGAAGCCACCATAATGAGTGCATGAAGCCTTGGACGAAATATACAAGATGCCACTTCATAAATTTCGTCCAGAGGCTATTATAGGTGTTGCGTCACCTTATTATTGGGCCAGGCCCATGTAATTTCGAAATACATAAGTATAGGCTATTTTTAGAGTCCGTATGTGTGGGGAAACAAGAGATAGGGTTAGTTTCGGACCCCTCCACCAAGGGCCACGAAATGCACCCCCTCTTCCTCCATATATACAGCCCTTAGGGCACCGTTTAGACTTTGGGTTTTGTTTAGATTAAAAGTTCGCCATAGCTGCAACTTCGCGTACTTCGTTTGTGTTCAACGACCAGACAAAGGCGTCACAGAACCCCACCTTGATCAATAAAGCTTTCATCTTATATTCGCAATATCCAGATTGCAATCTCAGTTTCTTGCTTGTTCTTCGTTTGCTCGCAGGAAACAGACCCTCGTGGTCAGGTTGATCGTGCTCCGGCGTGGTCAATAACCTCTCAGAGTTGGTTTAGCGATTGCTAAGGCGCGACGTCCTCGCACGTTCGTAGTCGGATCGTCAAAGTCGACTTCCGCCAAAGCGAAATCCACCATCTCATCAAAAGACGGGACACCTTTGCCTCTATGAGGACCAAGCAGCTCGAGCGGTATTTGTGTTTTTGAGGTGTGAGCAGTGCAGAGTTTTTCGATGTTTAGCCCAGATATTAATTTTTCTCCTCTGAACAACAACGAAAACATCATTGCAGGTATTTACTGGGCGGGTTGTGGCCCGTCTAGCCGAGGCCACATATCCATCCCAGATATTAATTTTTTTTCAAGCTGAAAATGGCTAGCCCAGCTATAGTTTTTTTAGGAATACCCAGGCAAGGTCAAGTTGTTATTCTCCGCCCGCTGGGCTGCAAATCTTTCTTAGGAGGGATGCATTAGGCTTAACAAGAAAATGGGCTTTAAGAAATAATAAATGGGATGTAATTATAAAAACTGGGCATTAACTATAAAGAAATGCACCAAACACGTAATTACTTTATAAAATATAATTTTTGGATATTGAAAATTTTAATTTCATTAATTGTTGCGAGCGCAATGTTTCGTTGGATTTTTACATAATATAAATTTATATTGAAATTGTATTTAATCTCACTAGAAATTTCGGGATAAAAATATTTTCGATCCCATCAAAATGTGGGAAATTTTATTGAATTCTGTTTTGAACGGTTGGTTGAAATGGGTTGTACTTTTAACAAACTGTAAATGGGCTGTAGTAAATTCCATTAGAATTCAAAAATGGGCTGCACATTCTTACAAATCTCAAATGGGCTATAAGTTCTCTGCCACACACTTGTGGCCTTACTAAGTTGACACGTCCCCTCAAAAAAAAGAGTTGACGGGTATGCAAGGCTTTGTCAACTTATAGTCAACACATGGTTCTGGCAGCAGTGGCCATTGGATGTCCATCCAATGGATGCCGTGCTTCTTCTTCAATCTCGGATATTCTAGCTTCACCCGCCCAAAAAATGATTCCTCCCCCTGAAATCTGGGGTGCACCATTTCAGAAGCTGACCTGTGGGCCTACTAAGTTGACGCGTACCAAGGGCTTTGTCAACTTAGTCAATATAAACGATTCTAGCTGCAGTGACCGTACGATGTCCATCCAATGACTGTCGTGCTTCTTCAACCTTTGGTCTTCTTGCTCCAGCCACCCAAAGCAGTGTCGATCGTGCCGCCTGCTCCTGCCTCCCGTGACCGGTTGTGCTGCCGCGGAGGCCTCACCGCCCGCTACTACTCCCACCGCTGGCCAGGCCATCCCTCCACTCACCCACACCCCCTGTTATTCTGCGGCGACGGCAGCCTCACACCATAGTCGAACCAGTGAACCCTCGTACTCCTCTCCGCGTGGGCATCCACTGCTGCGTCTTCCCCGGCTCCGCGTCATCCCCTTCCTAGGCCTCGCCATCATCCACCGCCGTGGTGAGCTCGGCGCAGCATGGTCAACGTGGTCAAGGAACGACTTCCATCGGACGTGGACTGTACGTGCAGAGGCTGACAGCTGGGTCCATGGCAGCAGCAAGGAAGTGCCTCCTTATTACGCGGAAAATAATGATTCCTTCACCTGACAGCTGGGACCCACCGGACAGGCCACTGTATTTCATGAAAAAAACGTTTCCCCCCTGACTGCTAGGACCCACCAGCTACATCTTCGGACGCAAGGAAGTGCGTCCGGGCCAAAAATAACGATTCGCCCCCCTGACTGATGGGACCCACCAGCTACATCTTCGCACGCAAGGAAGTGCCTGACAGTCGGGACCCACCTGGTCGAAGCGTACGTAGCGTTGTCATTCTGGTCGCGAACGTGTACGCACATACTGGTCGATGTAGAGGCGCGCACGTGATGTAGTAGATGCACGCACGTGTCATAGTAGAGGCGCGCACATAGCATGTACACGTACGTACAGCGGCCAGGGTGCAAGAATGTAAATATGGCCATGTACATACATACTGGCGGGGTCTCGAACGCCTACTCGCGCATACGTACGGCCAGGGCTCGTGTACATGGCTGGGTCGGAACGGAGAAACAGCGTCGTCGTCGTGTTCATGGGGAGCCAACCGGCTGGGTCAGAATGGAATGCGTCGTCGTGTTCATCGGGAGGGCTTGGATGGAATAGGCGATGGAAACGAGGCCTGGCGTACCGCAGAACGGAGGAAACGGCCTTGTGTTCGATCGGCCACATTCGAAACGGGATCCTGTTCATTAGGGGGTCTGGCGTACCGCAAAACGGAGGAAACGGACTTGTGTTGGACCTCCTACGGTTGAAACGGGGTCCTGTTGATCGGGAGGGGTGTGGCGTACCGCAAAATGGAGGAAATGGACTTGTGTTGGAGCGCTATGATCGAAACGGGGGTCATGTTCATCGGGAGGGGTGTGGCATACCGCAAAACGGGACTCCACGGGATACTGTTCATCTCCACCGTCGACCTCCTCCAGCCTCCACGGGCTACTGTTCATCCACCGTCGACCTCCTCCAGCCTCCACATGCGACTGTTCATCCATGGGCTCCTGTTCATCCAGCCTCCACCGCGTGCTACTCCACCGGCTACTGTTCAACCACCCCTCTCCACGGGCTCCTATTCAACCACCCCCCACGGGCTACTGTTCATCCACCCCTCCACCATCTACTATTCATCCAGCCCTCCACGGGGTCGTCCTGTTCATCCAGCCCTCCACGGGGTCCTGTTCATCCAGCCCCAACCGGCTAGATCGATCGGGGTCCTGTTCATCCAGAGGCAACAACACGGGGTCCTGTTCATCCAACCTCACCACTCACTGTTCATCCACCCCCCCCCCCCCATCCCGGCAACACTCACTGTTCATCCAGAGGCAGCATCGATCGGCTTCAGTTAGCAGCAATAACAAAGGAATCGCTCGATCGGGTTCAGTTAACAGCCATCGATCGATCGCTCGGGTTCAGTAACGCGTAGGCTGCAGTGCAATCGCTCGGGTTCAGTTAGAGCCCAACGCCTCGCTCGTGTTCAGTTACAACCCAACGCCTCGCACACACGCGCGTACGTGTACGAGAAAAAACGTGCATCGCTCGGCCCCCGACCACCCACCATAACCGGGAACTCCCTGATATTTTCCTCGCCCTCGCTTCTACCACGGTTTTTTCCGTCAGGGACGGCCCAAAGAATGTCATGCAGCTGCGTCTCCAGCCCGCCCAGGACGAAAAGCCCATTTTTAGTCATGATTTTTTGTCATAGAAGTAGGAGCCCACCACATCTATGATTATACTGGGTTTTGTCACAATTATTGTCATAGAAGTGTCATAAGTATGACAGGAAAAAAAATCGTTCGGCCCAAAATGTCACAGATGTGTCTTTTTTTGTAGTGTATACATGATCATTGCCTTGGATATCGTCATGATTATTTGCTTTTCTATTAATTGCCCAACAGTAATTTGTTTACCCACCGTATGCTATGTTCAAGAGAGAAGCCTCTAGTGAAAACTATGGCCCCGGGTGATGCGGAGCATCCCTCGACTACTCGCACCGACACTCCATCACCAACGCAAGCTCCAAGTGGACCAATGACACAAGCACGTGCACGCGCCATCAAGAACGAGGTTGATTCTCTCCTCTTCGAGTTTTGCTCGGTTTCACATGAGAGTTGGATTCTACCATCATCGGAAAACATTGTGCATGCTTAGGTACCAAGAATACAATGGTGACAAGGAGAGGACAGAGACTCAAGTGACCTCGAGGCAAGGGAAGGAAGAGAAGGAAGAAGAGTACGAGAAGGAGAAGACCGAGGAGAAGAAGAGGCTGCAGCCCCTGGACTCCCCGAGTGCCCGGCCACAGCCTGGGAGGCACCCCAGCCGGCCCCGGGTGCCCGGCCTACCACCTGGGCCTCGCCAGCCCACCCCGGGTGCCCGGCCAACTGGCCCCGGGTGCCCGGCCTGCCCTGGGTCGCGTCCAGCCCACACCCCGGGTGCCCAGGCCATCACCCCTGGGTGCCCGGTCGGCCCCGCCTAGCCTTCTGCCACCGCCCCGGGTGCCCGGGCTTTGGACCCCGGGTGCCCGGCCTGCTGCCAGTCGGCTTCCCTGACCGGTCCGGGTGCCCGGACCCTACCTCCGTGGACGCATTTTTCGGGGCTTTTTGGTCCTTTGTATCCCCTCTCCCTAATGTTTCGTCCCTAGACTATATAAGTGGATCTCCTAGGTCATTTGTGGGTCAGCAAAGATTAGACTACACATTTTGAGCCTTTGCTCATTGTATCCCCTCCTCCTAGGAGCTCAAGCCCCCACCTTGGGAAGAATCCATAGGATTATCAAGGCCTCCTCTTGGAGAAGATCATCAAGACCTCACATAGTGGGAAGAATTTTACCAAGTGCTACTCTCCTTGTATTGATCTTGTAATCATGTGGATCTTATGTGTGCCACTCTAGTAGATGTGATACTTGGTTTGTTTGAGAGATTTTGTTCTTGTTGTTCTTGGTGTTCTTGAGTTTTTCCACCTTTTCCCCCTCCAAGAGTGAAAAGATCCTTCATAGGGTTTGACCCTACAACATCTTGGTATCATGAGCAAGGTTTATTCACATCTTGGAGTCCCATCCCCCCATTTGCTAGCTTGATTTTGCTGTTTTTCGTCCAAATCCGAAAATCCCCACAAAAATAGCCCCAAAAAAATTTTCTTGCAATTTGTTGGATCTTGTGAGATTTGGTTGTTTTGGTCCATCGATTTGATGTTTGGCAAGTGGATCTAGCCCCTCCCAACAATCCCCACCCTTCCCACCACGAAATCCACCGAATTTGGCCTTTCCCCCAAAATTTCCGCCCAAATCGGCCACCACCGGGTGCCCGCACCTCGAACCACCGGGCACCCGCACCGCGCCCAGCTACCCCCGGGCACCAGCACCTCACACCCTCGGGTGCCCGCACCCCCGAAATCAGCCCACTACCAACACCATTTTGGCCATAACTTCCACCTCCCAAGCCCGTTTTTGTGTTCTTTAGCTCGTTTAGAAGCCCTTGACATCCCACATCCACTCATCCCACTACCACCACCATTAACCCCCATCCAAAAAATCATCACAAAAACACCCACCTTCCGCATTTGACTGATTTTGTGTTGCCATTTGCGTTTCCTAAGGTGTTTCGGCTACTTAGGAGCGTGTGACATCTTCGTCACCATCTTCGACTCGGAGTCATCTTCATCACTAACCGTAAGAAAGGACGATAACCTCGATGACACTTACTCCTTACCTTGCTTTTGCATTGATAGCCCGAGCCACTTTGCGTCGCTTACCCATTGAGACTAGCAAGTTGAGAATTGCCGGGCCACGCTATTGTGCACCGTAGTGATCGTGTTATCATCTTAGTGCCATAAGTCTCTCCCGTGCATAGCATACATACTTGTCTCATATCTTACTCGGCTCGAGCATCAAGCATAGAAAAAAAGCTTTTAAGCAAAAGAGGAGCAGCAAAGAGCTTGTAAGAAATAGAGTGAGCCATTTGCATACCTCTATCATCTTGGTCATTGTCAGTGTCAAAACTGGCGGATCTCGGGTAGGGGGTCCCGAACTGTGCGTCTAGGCGGATGGTAACAGGAGACAAGGGACACGATGTTTTTACCCAGGTTCGGGCCCTCTCGATGGAGGTAAAACCCTACTCCTGCTTGATTGATATTGATGATATGGGTAGTACAAGAGTGGATCTACCACGAGATCAAGGAGGCTAAACCCTAAAAGCTAGCCTATGGTATGATTGTTCTCCTGTTCTATGGACTAAAACCCTTCGGTTTATATAGACACCGGAGAGGGCTAGGGTTACACAGAGTCGGTTACAATGGTAGGAGATCTACATATCCGTATCGCCAAGCTTGGCTTCCACGCCAAGGAAAGTCCCATCCGGACACGGGACGAAGTCTTCAATCTTGTATCTTCTTAGTCTTGGAGTCCGGCCGATGATGATAGTCTTGGAGGACCGCTTCCGAAGACCCGGAGGCCAAGGCCTTAAAGCGGGGAAAGAAATCTGCACCGGAAGGTCCTGTGCCGGGAGGAGTCCCGGCCGCACAGTCTCCCCAAAGGAATCAGCCCTCCAGCGAGCCGTAAGTAGAAAAAGGGGGAGTTTTGTAATAAGGGACATCCCTATTTTATTTCTAAGGATAACCGAAGTTTTTACCTTGTAGTTCAGATCTCAGCCCTTCTCAGCAGAGCTCGTCCTCGGGGGACCTTCGTCCGGAGAAGATGGAGAGCGAAACGCCTCCATCTGCCGCCCCGTTAGGCGGGGCGGACGACCCTGAGGTGTCGTCACGGAGGGTCTCCCCGAGTCCGGTGGGGCCGGGGAGTTCGGCACCCACTGGAGTACGGTCGGCGGAGCTGCAGGATCTGCTCGAGAGGGCGTCTATCTCAGAAGATCACGGCACATTAATGAGTACGGTGATTGAAAGGATCTTATCCGCCGAGAGCGGGTTGCATGAGGCCGTCGGAAGTTTACTGACGGGGTTTGAGGTACGCAAAAAATGACATACCTTTTGACAGTTTTGCACATAGAGTGCGCCCTGTATAGATAGTAGCCCCTGAGACTCGGTATGTTGTCGAAAGCGACAGCGTGCCGAGGATCATAATCTCAGTTATAAAATGTCGCCATTCCTATGCAGGTGGCGGAACGTTCGGTGGCCAGCCGGACTGATAGAGTTGCTGAGCTGAAGCGGCAAGTCGACGTTGCGGATGCGGACATCGTGCTGGTCAATAAACGACTTGACGAGTCACAAGGTAGGTGGTTTCTCCGCGGTCACCTGGTAAGGGAGCTGATGCCCACTCCTTACAACATGTATGCTTGATGCAGATGGTGCCACTGCTGTGGAAGACCTTCAGGCAGAGCTTGCTCGAGCCAAGGAGCAAGCTAGAAAAAGTGATGCGGCTGCCTCGAAGGCAGCGGAGGAGCTAAAAGCCGAAAAAGCTGCTCACTGCCGAAGCAGGGAGGAGATGGCCGGAATGGTCGTGAAACTAAAAGATGCTACCGACCGCTATGAGGTTCTTGAAAGAGAACGCCAAGTTGAGCAAGAGGACTTGAAGAAGGCCACCGCCAAAGCCAAGGATGCCCGTTCTGCAATGCGGGCTATAAAGGAGGAACTGCGTTAGGCCGGAGATGTTGCGGCTGGAAAGTTTTTTCTGCTGCGTAGGAAGTTCACGGATCCGAAGAATGCTCAGTTGGGCCAGTTGTGGGGTGCGGAGGACCCTTATCTGAATTTGGCGGCGAGTACGGTGGACGCAGTCGTGCACTTCCGAAGCCAGAAGGATCACGAAATGGAAGAGCTTTTTTGGTCTCAATTCCATAGTCCGGAGCGTCCACTTCCGTTGACCGATCGGTTGGTTGAGTGGGCTGAGCTGAATAGGATGTCCGGACTTGCCATGAAGGACGTCGTGGCTCATCTGTGGCCGGAAAGGCCCAAGCCAAAGAGTTATTTTGGTTTAGTGCAGCAATTCCTTGATGCGGTGCCGCATATCAAGGTGATGAAGCGGTCGGCATGCATAGAGGGTGCACGGATGGCTCTCGCCCATGTCAAAACATACTGGGCAGAGATGGATGCCACCGACGTTGCATCCCGGGATTCGGATAGAAGCCGATTACCCGCCGAGCACTATTTTGAGGAAGTCCTGCGGGGCGCTCGTTCAGTAGAGTCGCAGTGCTCGAAAAATGTTATGTTCAAATGACATGTATGATTTGTAAAACCATATTTATAATATAAGGGCTTTTTATACTTGTGCGTTCAAGTATTGAAATTCCTCCTATGCGGCCGTTAATGTATATGTATATATAACCTGAAAGATGGCAGTCTTCGGCTTCAGCCCCCACGCACATGGTGCGGGGGTGTTTGCAAAAAAGCGCATTTTCACACTTAATCCAATGTCTTGGTCCTGTGAAGGAGGTGGTAGCGTAGCAAACGAGGCAACCGGACTATAATGCTTTATCACTTTCACTTAGCCATAGGAGTTCGAAGGTGGAGCTACGATATAGCCCCTAGGGGCACCGCGCTCTCCGAATTCGAGGCGCGTATGTGCCGGACCGGGAAACGGTCCTTCGTCAAAGCGGAGGAATTCTAGACATTCCGGTAGTCGATCGAGTGGTTGACCAGTCTCTCGCTATATCATGACAGTCAGTTTTCGGCTTTCTCTACTGAGGTGCTCGCCTGGCCGAACCGGGGCACAATCGCAGTAGTTCTCCTGGTGCCGCGTTAGCCGATAATACGGAACGTAGGGCAGCAAAACACAGGAGCCGGGCAAACCCAACATTTGACCAAAGACATGATTGGGAGCTGATGCATATAAGGCCTAACTCGAGACGTCAGACACTCCCTAAGGTATTCGGTCTTTATGAAAAACGGGCCGAACGATGCCCTAAGCCCCTAGTGTCCAGGTACGCGCGAAATCTTCTGACGCGGCCGATGCCAAAACGTCAGCCTCCTCCTTGGTTATGATTAGAAACCGGGGAATGTATAGCAACAAGAGACAGTAAAAAAGGTTTACGCAGGGTCTTAATCTGAAAAAAATCCTTGTAACGGGTCCCTGCTGCACGTCTGCGCCTGTGTCTCCGTTGTGCTGTATCCTGGACGGGTGTAGCACGTTGTTCATCTGTAAAAGAGAAGAACTTAGTTTGAAAAAAAAGATCGTGCGAAAAATGCATGTAAAAAAGAGTATGATTTTTAAAAAATGAATAAAATTGAGCTTTATTGGCTCTCATTCTTCGTTCGTGCAGCCCCTTGTAAAGGGGTATGCGGCTGGGAAGCCCCTTGTTTGTTTATGCCGGACTCGCCTAACCGTGTCCGGGGTTTAAATGACCTTTTTTAGGGGCTTCGATCAGCCAGGCCGGATTAGTTTGTGGCTGTCAAGGCAGTCTCACGTTTTTCCATGGTCGAGGAACACTCTAAGTTACCCTTTAATGAGATGATGCCGCGTGGACCGGGCATTTTAAGTGTAAGAGACGCGTAGTGCGGTATTGCGTTAAAGCGGGCGAAAGCTTTGCATCCCAATAGTGCTTGATGGCTACTTTTAAATGAGGCGATATGGAAGATTAGCTTTTTGCGACGGAAGTTGTCGGATGAACCGAACACAACTTCTAGTAGTAAGGAGCCCGTACTATTGGCATAAGGGCCTGGCGTCGCTCCTTTAAAGGAAGTGCCGCTATGGCGAATTTTGGTAGGGTCTATCACCATTCTGCGGATGGTGTCCTGGTATAGTAGGTTTATATCACTGTCGCCGTCCATTAGGACTTGTGTAAATTGTAGTCCGTCGATTATAGGATCCAATATCAAAGCAGTCCATCCTGCGTTTCAAATACTTCTTGAGTAATCCAGATGGTCGAAAGTAATTGGTTTTGACATCCAATCTCGGGATTCCGCTGGGGTGGACCGTGCGGCACATGCTTTGGTAGATGCCGCCCTATTTTTCCTTGTTATCACTTGAAGTGAATTCACTGTTTTGACTTCTTGTGGGAAGTTCTTTTGTTTTCCGGCGCTCTGCTTGTGGGGTTCGTCATCATCCTCGCTTGGTGTGTCGAGCCCCTTGTGTTCGGCGTTAAGTCGGCCAGACTGCTTGAAGACCCAACAATCTCTGTGGGTATGGTTTGCAGGCTTCCCGGGGGTACTGTGAATTTGACATATCCTATCCAAGATTTTGTTTTGGTTGGATAGCTCGTCACTGTTGTCCTTAAGAGGCAGTGTTTTGTTGTTCGGCCGAGAGCTTTTGAACCCGGCGTTGACCGCCGTGTTCTTTGAGCCATTTTCCTTAGTCCGGCGCTGGTCTTTTCTGCGTGCATGAAGCCACCATAATGAGTGCATGAAGCCTTGGACGAAATATACAAGATGCCACTTCATAAATTTCGTCCAGAGGCTATTCTAGGTGTTGCGTCACCTTATTATTGGGCCAGGCCCATGTAATTTCGAAATACATAAGTATAGGCTATTTTTAGAGTCCGTATGTGTGGGAAAACAAGAGATAGGGTTAGTTTCGGACCCCTCCACCAAGGGCCACGAAATGCACCCCCTCTTCCTCCATATATACAGCCCTTAGGGCACCGTTTAGACTTTGGGTTTTGTTTAGATTAAAAGTTCGCCATAGCTGCAACTTCGCGTACTTCGTTTGTGTTCAACGACCAGACAAAGGCGTCACAGAACCCCACCTTGATCAATAAAGCTTTCATCTTATATTCGCAATATCCAGATTGCAATCTCAGTTTCTTGCTTGTTCTTCGTTTGCTCGCAGGAAACAGACCCTCGTGGTCAGGTTGATCGTGCTCCGGCGTGGTCAATAACCTCTCGGAGTTGGTTTAGCGATTGCTAAGGCGCGACGTCCTCGCACGTTCGTAGTCGGATCGTCAAAGTCGACTTCCGCCAAAGCGAAATCCACCATCTCATCGAAAGACGGGACACCTTTGCCTCTATCAAGTGGTATCAGATTTCAGGTTGCTCGGTGAGATTTTACAGTTTTTCGTAGTTTAGATCGAGTCTGTTCTTCATACCTATAGTCCACGAAAAAGCCAAAAAAAATTAGGGTTAGTTCATCCCATCCGAACCAATCTGAGCCTTTGCATAATCTTTTCTGTATTTGCTTTCTTGAATTTGCGGTTGCATCGTCGTGTCAAGTTGCTGGTCTTAGCGTCTAGTCTTTTAGAGTTTCGAGTTCTGTTCACAGGTTGTCACGTCGCTGCCGCCATATACCACCACCACATATTCACCGCCAATCCGAATCCATATACGCCACCACATATCCGCCGCCATCACGCCCATTCGAGTCCACCTGCAACATATATCCGCCACCAGTCCGAGTTCCACCAGATTCATCTCCGCCACCAGTCCGAGTTCCACCAGATTCATCTCCGCCACCAGTCCGAGTTCCACCAGATTCATCTCCGCCACCAGTCCTAGTCCGAGTCCAGTAATTGTTGCATTGTTCTCGATTTCCAGATCACGCGATACTCCGAGTCGTGACAGCGGAGGACTCCCCAACTTCTGAGCCATCCGTAGAAGAAAAATAGTTCCAGTTTCAAAAAGAAAACTAAGTCTGGAAAATTCTGGCTAGGCAGTTTTTAGACAATTTGTAGACTTTTTCGAAAAAAAATTGTTGCAGAGCAAAAAAAAGAGAAAAAAGAAGTGCAAAAAAAAGAAAAAAAAAGAGAAAAAAAAAATTCAGAGTGTGCTCCTCCTTTGTTTACGTGCCACGTCGTGATTTTGTTGGTGTTCTAGGCTCGCGTCTCTAGCACAATCTAGCCTAGGACCAGCACAGTACCGTCGTTGAGCGTTTATTCAACTTTGCATCTCTGAATTGATTATTGCTGACCCTTTTTGCTACCATATTATAAGCCTTCCCAGCTCCACATACATCTACGTCGTGCGTTGGACTCTCCCTGGTAATCGCTCTATCCAAGCTTTGAGAGTTTTGACTACAACGGTTGCCGATCACCGCCTGCTGCTGGGTAAGAACTGGTAAGAATTTGAGATTTGCTTGACGGATTTGTGATACACCACCACCACTTCTTAGTAGTCTGTAGGATCATATTCTTGTGTGTTTCTATTTGCTGCTAACCATGGTAGGATCACAAGCCGATGAGACTGATTGGGAGAACCTGACGAACAAACAGCTACATGATAAATTTCAGCAAATGATGAGTGGACAGGTGCAAGATGTGCTAAACAGATTTGACGAGGCCATGGAGAAGATAGATGGCATTGAGAAGACGTTTGAAACAAAGCTTGATAGTAAGTTTAATGAATTGCTCGCGCGTTTTGCACAACCACCGCCGGCTGCACCTATCGCACCTCTGCAACAACAACAACTACGCCCCCTTCCGAATCAGTATGGACGAGCTCAGCGTGTTCCTATTGAGCCAGGACAAAATTCTGGTGCCGCTGCTACTGCTGTTGGTGCTTCTTTGGCTCCTGCTACTGCTGCTGCTGGTACCGAGGAGGATGATGAGTATGTGGGCGATTATGAGGATGAGGTTGATCAAAATCAGCACTACGTGCAGCCACCAGCACCACCACCAGCAGGTCGACCTCAGGTATATATTCGTAATGGTAGGCCTGCACCACCACCTCAGGTACGAGATGATGTCCATATTCCTAAACTGAAATTGAATATTCCACCATTTGAGGGTAGATATGTTCCTGATATATATCTTACTTGGGAGTTAGAAACTGAACAATGTTCTACATGTTTACAATATCCCGAGGAGAGACGGGTTGCTGCTGTTGTTTGTGCTTTCACTAGTTTTGCATGTGTATGGTGGTCTGAACATTGTAGATTATATCCTATTCCCGCTACTTGGGCTGCTTTGAAAACTGCTATGCGTACTCGTTGGGTTCCACCATATTATCAACATGAATTGCTTCAAAAATTGCAGCGTTTAAGACAAGGAAAAAATTCTGTAGAAGAATATTATCAGGAATTACAAACTGGCATGATTAGATGTGGTATTGTTGAGGAGAATGAAGCTATGCTTGCACGTTTTATAGGTGGATTAAATAGAGAGATTCAGACCATTCTAGAATATAAGGAGTATACTAATATCACTCGTTTATTCCATCTTGCTTGTAAAGCTGAACATGAAGTGCAGGATCGACAAGCATTGGCGCGAACTAACTTTTCTGCAGGTCGACTTTCATCATGGACACCGCGTGCATCCTCTACTTCCACTACACCAGCACCTCCATCAGCTGCTACCTCCAGCCGTGATACAAGAAAGCAGGCACAACCTCCACTATCTGCCAAGAGCGCACCTGCCGGGCCTACACAAAGCTCTTCTTCTTCCATGGCATCAACTGGGCACACCAGTGATATTATTTGTCATCGTTGTAAGGGCAGAGGTCATTATGCGAGAGAATGCAAATCTCAGCGTGTGATGATTGCTATTGAGGATGGTGGGTATGAGTCCGCTAGTGACTATGATGAGGAGATGTTGCCTCTTATTACACGTGAAGAACACGGTGGAGATGATTCTGATCATGAGACGCAATACATGGCTCCTGAAGACGCTGACAGGTATGAATGTTTAGTTGCTCAACGTGTTTTGAGTGTGTAGGTCACACAAGCTGAGCAAAATCAGAGGCACAATTTGTTCCATACCAAGGGAGTTGTGAAGGAATGTTCTATGCGCGTCATCATAGACGGAGGGAGCTGCAACAACTTGGCTAGCATGGAGATGGTGGAGAAGCTTTCTCTCACCACAATACCACATCCACATCCTTACTACATCCAATGGTTCAACAACAGCGGCAAGGTTAAGGTAACACGTACTGTTCGTGTGCATTTTAGTATCTCTACATATGCTGATTATGTTGATTGTGATGTGGTACCTATGCAAGCATGTTCCTTATTACTTGGTAGACCATGGCAATTTGATAAAAATTATGTGCACCATGGTAGAAACAATAAGTATACTCTTGTTCATAAGGATAAAAATATTACTTTGCTTCCTATGACTCCAGTTTCTATTTTGAAAGATGATATTAATAGAGCTAATAAAGCAAAACAGGAGAAGAATAAGAGCGAAAATCAGATTGTGGCAAAAGAATTTGAGCAACAAATGAAGCCTAATAATAAACCATCTAGTGTTGCTTCTGAAATAAAATTGAAAAGTGCATGTTTATTTGCCACCAAATCTGATATTGATGAGCTAGATTTCAGCAAATCTGTTTGTTATGCTTTTGTGTGCAAAGAGGCATTATTTTCATTTGAGGACGTGCCTTCCTCTTTGCCTCCTGCTGTCACTAACATTTTGCAGGAGTTCGCTGACGTCTTTCCACAAGACGTGCCACCGGGATTACCGCCTATTCGAGGGATTGAGCATCAGATTGACTTAATTCCCGGTGCTTCACTGCCAAACCGTGCGCCATACCGTACCAATCCAGAGGAGACGAAGGAGATTATGCGTCAAGTACAAGAGCTGCTCGACAAAGGTTATATACGCGAATCCCTTAGTCCTTGTGCTGTTCCTATTATTCTAGTGCCGAAAAAGGATGGTACATCACGTATGTGTGTTGATTGTAGAGTCATTAATAATATTACTATTCGTTATCGTCATCCTATTCCTAGGCTAGATGATATGCTTGATGAATTGAGTGGCTCTACAATATTCTCCAAAGTTGATTTGCGTAGTGGATACCATCAAATTCGTATGAAATTGGGAGATGAATGGACAACAGCATTTAAAACTAAGTTTGGTTTATACGAGTGGTTAGTCATGCCTTTTGGGTTAACTAATGCACCTAATACTTTCATGAGATTAATGAATGAAGTTTTACGTGCTTTCATTGGACGATTTGTGGTAGTTTACTTTGATGACATATTGATTTATAGCAGATCATTGGAGGAACATTTGGAACATTTACGTGCTGTTTTTATTGCTCTACGTGATGCACGTTTGTTTGGTAACCTTGGGAAGTGCACCTTTTGCACCGACCGAGTGTCTTTTCTTGGTTATGTTGTTACTCCACAGGGAATTGAAGTTGATAAAGCCAAGATTGAAGCTATTGAGAGTTGGCCGCAGCCCAAAACGGTCACACAAGTGAGGAGTTTTCTTGGCCTCGCTGGTTTCTATAGGCGTTTTGTGAGAGATTTCAGCACCATTGCTGCACCTCTCAATGAGCTTACAAAGAAGGATGTGCCTTTTGTTTGGAGTACTGCACAGGAAGAAGCTTTCACGATATGGAAAGATAAGTTGACACATGCTCCTTTACTCCAACTTCCTGATTTTAATAAGACTTTTGAGCTTGAATGTGATGCTAGTGGAATTGGATTAGGAGGTGTGTTATTACAAGATGGCAAACCTGTTGCATACTTTTCTGAAAAATTGAGTGGGCCTAGTTTGAATTATTCTACTTATGATAAAGAATTATATGCTCTTGTTCGGACTTTAGAAACATGGCAACATTATTTATGGCCCAAAGAATTTGTTATACATTCTGATCATGAATCTTTGAAACATATTAAAAGTCAAGCTAAACTGAATCGTAGACATTCTAAATGGGTTGAATTCATTGAGACTTTCACTTATGTCATTAAACACAAGAAGGGTAAAGAAAATGTTATTGCTGATGCATTGTCTCGTCGCTATACTATGCTTTCACAACTTGACTTCAAAATATTTGGTTTGGAGACCATCAAAGGTCAATATGTGCATGATGCTGATTTAAAGATGTATTGCAGAATTGTAAAGAAGGAAGAACATGGAACAAGTTTGTCGTAAATGATGGATTTGTGTTCCGTGCTAACAAGCTATGCATTCCAGCTAGCTCCGTTCGTCTTTTGTTGTTGCAGGAGGCGCATGGAGGAGGACTAATGGGACACTTTGGCGTGAAGAAGACGGAGGACGTACTTGCTACACATTTCTTTTGGCCAAAGATGAGACGGGATGTTGAGCGTTTTATTGCTCGCTGCACTACATGTCAAAAAGCTAAGTCACGACTCAATCCTCATGGTTTATATATGCCTTTGCCTGTGCCTGGTGTTCCTTGGGAGGATATATCTATGGACTTTGTCTTAGGTTTACCTAGAACAAAAAGGGGAGGGATAGCATATTTGTTGTCGTGGATAGATTCTCGAAAATGGCACACTTTATACCATGTCATAAAAGCGATGATGTTGTTAATGTTGCTGATTAGTTCTTTCGTGAAATTATTCGCTTGCATGGTGTGCCAAATACTATTGTTTCAGATCGTGATACTAAATTTCTTAGCCACTTTTGGAGATGTTTATGGGCTAAATTGGGGACTAAACTGCTTTTTAGTACTACTTGTCACCCCCAAACTGATGGACAAACTGAAGTAGTCAATAGAACATTGTCTACTATGCTTAGAGCTGTTCTAAAGAATAATAAGAAAATGTGGGAGGAATGCTTGCCTCATATTGAATTTGCTTATAATCGTTCATTGCATTCTACTACTAAGATGTGCCCTTTTGAAGTTGTGTATGGTTTCCTACCTCGTGCACCTATTGATTTGTTGCCTCTTCCATCTTCGGAGAAGGTTAATTTTGATGCTAAAGAACATGCTGAATTGATTTTAAAAATGCATGAGTTAACTAAGGAAAACATTGAGCGTACGAATGCTAAATATAAACTTGCTGGAGATAAGGGTAGAAAACATGTGGTATTTGCCCCTGGGGATCTTGTTTGGTTACATTTGCGTAAGGATAGATTTCCTGATTTGCGCAAATCAAAGCTAATGCCACGTGCTGCTGGTCCCTTTAAGGTGTTGGAGAAAGTAAATGATAATGCATATAAACTTGAGCTGCCTGCAGATTTTGGGGTTAGTCCCACTTTTAACATTGCAGATTTGAAGCCTTATTTGGGTGAGGAAGATGAACTTCCGTCGAGGACGACTTCATTTCAAGAAGGGGAGGATGATGAGGACATCAATTCCATTGTTACACCCACAGCCCCTGATGCTATACATACTGGACCAATTACTAGAGCTCGCGCACGCCAACTAAATTACCAGGTACTTTCGTTTCTTGGTAATGATTCTAATGTTCATGAGAATATGATGCTGCCTAAATTGGATACATTTGTTTTGCTTACAAATGAAGGGCCTAGCTTGGAGAAGGATGAACATTGGAGCAAGAACAAGCATGGAGATGATGGCATGCACAAGGGGGACAAGAACGGAGTTACAAGTGATGATTTCAGGACTTTGAAGCCACCATAATGAGTGCATGAAGCCTTGGACGAAATATACAAGATGCCACTTCATAAATTTCGTCCAGAGGCTATTCTAGGTGTTGCGTCACCTTATTATTGGGCCAGGCCCATGTAATTTCGAAATACATAAGTATAGGCTATTTTTAGAGTCCGTATGTGTGGGGAAACAAGAGATAGGGTTAGTTTCGGACCCCTCCACCAAGGGCCACGAAATGCACCCCCTCTTCCTCCATATATACAGCCCTTAGGGCACCGTTTAGACTTTGGGTTTTGTTTAGATTAAAAGTTCGCCATAGCTGCAACTTCGCGTACTTCGTTTGTGTTCAACGACCAGATAAAGGCGTCACAGAACCCCACCTTGATCAATAAAGCTTTCATCTTATATTCGCAATATCCAGATTGCAATCTCAGTTTCTTGCTTGTTCTTCGTTTGCTCGCAGGAAACAGACCCTCGTGCTCAGGTTGATCGTGCTCCGGCGTGGTCAATAACCTCTCAGAGTTGGTTTAGCGATTGCTAAGGCGCGACGTCCTCGCACGTTCGTAGTCGGATCGTCAAAGTCGACTTCCGCCAAAGCGAAATCCACCATCTCATCAAAAGACGGGACACCTTTGCCTCTATGAGGACCAAGCAGCTCGAGCGGTATTTGTGTTTTTGAGGTGTGAGCAGTGCAGAGTTTTTCGATGTTTAGCCCAGATATTAATTTTTCTCCTCTGAACAACAACGAAAACATCATTGCAGGTATTTACTGGGCGGGTTGTGGCCCGTCTAGCCGAGGCCACATATCCATCCCAGATATTAATTTTTTTTCAAGCTGAAAATGGCTAGCCCAGCTATAGTTTTTTTAGGAATACCCAGGCAAGGTCAAGTTGTTATTCTCCGCCCGCTGGGCTGCAAATCTTTCTTAGGAGGGATGCATTAGGCTTAACAAGAAAATGGGCTTTAAGAAATAATAAATGGGATGTAATTATAAAAACTGGGCATTAACTATAAAGAAATGCACCAAACACGTAATTACTTTATAAAATATAATTTTTGGATATTGAAAATTTTAATTTCATTAATTGTTGCGAGCGCAATGTTTCGTTGGATTTTTACATAATATAAATTTATATTGAAATTGTATTTAATCTCACTAGAAATTTCGGGATAAAAATATTTTCGATCCCATCAAAATGTGGGAAATTTTATTGAATTCTGTTTTGAACGGTTGGTTGAAATGGGTTGTACTTTTAACAAATGTAAATGGGCTGTAGTAAATTCCATTAGAATTCAAAAATGGGCTGCACATTCTTACAAATCTCAAATGGGCTATAAGTTCTCTGCCACACACTTGTGGCCTTACTAAGTTGACACGTCCCCTCAAAAAAAAGAGTTGACGGGTATGCAAGGCTTTGTCAACTTATAGTCAACACATGGTTCTGGCAGCAGTGGCCATTGGATGTCCATCCAATGGATGCCGTGCTTCTTCTTCAATCTCGGATATTCTAGCTTCACCCGCCCAAAAAATGATTCCTCCCCCTGAAATCTGGGGTGCACCATTTCAGAAGCTGACCTGTGGGCCTACTAAGTTGACGCGTACCAAGGGCTTTGTCAACTTAGTCAATATAAACGATTCTAGCTGCAGTGACCGTACGATGTCCATCCAACGACTGTCGTGCTTCTTCAACCTTTGGTCTTCTTGCTCCAGCCACCCAAAGCAGTGTCGATCGTGCCGCCTGCTCCTGCCTCCGTGACCGGTTGTGCTGCCGCGGAGGCCTCACCGCCCGCTACTACTCCCACCGCTGGCCAGGCCATCCCTCCACTCACCCACACCCCCTGTTATTCTGCAGCGACGGCAGCCTCACACCATAGTCGAACCAATGAACCCTCGTACTCCTCTCCGCGTGGGCATCCACTGCTGCGTCTTCCCCGGCTCCGCGTCATCCCCTTCCTAGGCCTCGCCATCATCCACCGCCGTGGTGAGCTCGGCGCAGCATGGTCAACGTGGTCAAGGAACGACTTCCATCGGACGTGGACTGTACGTGGAGAGGCTGACAGCTGGGTCCATGGCAGCAGCAAGGAAGCGCCTCCTTATTACGCGGAAAATAATGATTCCTTCACCTGACAGCTGGGACCCACCGGACAGGCCACTGTATTTCATGAAAAAAACGTTTCCCCCCTGACTGCTAGGACCCACCAGCTACATCTTCGGACGCAAGGAAGTGCGTCCGGGCCAAAAATAACGATTCGCCCCCCTGACTGATGGGACCCACCAGCTACATCTTCGCACGCAAGGAAGTGCCTGACAGTCGGGACCCACCTGGTCGAAGCGTACGTAGCGTTGTCATTCTGGTCGCGAACGTGTACGCACATACTGGTCGATGTAGAGGCGCGCACGTGATGTAGTAGATGCGCGCACGTGTCATAGTAGAGGCGCGCACATAGCATGTACACGTACGTACAGCGGCCAGGGTGCAAGAATGTAAATATGGCCATGTACATACATACTGGCGGGGTCTCGAACGCCTACTCGCGCATACGTACGGCCAGGGCTCGTGTACATGGCTGGGTCGGAACGGAGAAACAGCGTCGTCGTCGTGTTCATGGGGAGCCAACCGGTTGGGTCAGAATGGAATGCGTCGTCGTGTTCATCGGGAGGGCTTGGATGGAATAGGCGATGGAAACGAGGCCTGGCGTACCGCAGAACGGAGGAAACGGCCTTGTGTTCGATCGGCCATATTCGAAACGGGATCCTGTTCATTAGGGGGTCTGGCGTACCGCAAAACGGAGGAAACGGACTTGTGTTGGACCTCCTACGGTTGAAACGGGGTCCTGTTGATCGGGAAGGGTGTGGCGTACCACAAAATGGAGGAAACGGACTTGTGTTGGAGCGCTATGATCGAAACGGGGGTCATGTTCATCGGGAGGGGTGTGGCATACCGCAAAACGGGACTCCACGGGATACTGTTCATCTCCACCGTCGACCTCCTCCAGCCTCCACGGGCTACTGTTCATCCACCGTCGACCTCCTCCAGCCTCCACATGCGACTGTTCATCCATGGGCTCCTGTTCATCCAGCCTCCACCGCGTGCTACTCCACCGGCTACTGTTCAACCACCCCTCTCCACGGGCTACTGTTCATCCACCCCTCCACCATCTACTATTCATCCAGCCCTCCACGGGGTCGTCCTGTTCATCCAGCCCTCCACGGGGTCCTGTTCATCCAGCCCCAACCGGCTAGATCGATCGGGGTCCTGTTCATCCAGAGGCAACAACACGGGGTCTTGTTCATCCAACCTCACCACTCACTGTTCATCCACCCCCCCCATCCCGGCAACACTCACTGTTCATCCAGAGGCAGCATCGATCGGCTTCAGTTAGCAGCAATAACAAAGGAATCGCTCGATCGGGTTCAGTTAACAGCCATCGATCGATCGCTCGGGTTCAGTAACGCGTAGGCTGCAGTGCAATCGCTCGGGTTCAGTTAGAGCCCAACGCCTCGCTCGTGTTCAGTTACAACCCAACGCCTCGCACACACGCGCGTACGTGTACGAGAAAAAACGTGCATCGCTCGGCCCCCGACCACCCACCATAACCGGGAACTCCCTGATATTTTCCTCGCCCTTGCTTCTACCACGGTTTTTTCCGTCAGGGACGGCCCAAAGAATGTCATGCAGCTGCGTCTCCAGCCCGCCCAGGACGAAAAGCCCATTTTTAGTCATGATTTTTTGTCATAGAAGTAGGAGCCCACCACATCTATGATTATACTGGGTTTTGTCACAATTATTGTCATAGAAGTGTCATAAGTATGACAGGAAAAAAAATCGTTCGGCCCAAAATGTCACGGATGTGTCTTTTTTTGTAGTGTATACATGATCATTGCCTTGGATATCGTCATGATTATTTGCTTTTCTATTAATTGCCCAACAGTAATTTGTTTACCCACCGTATGCTATGTTCAAGAGAGAAGCCTCTAGTGAAAACTATGGCCCCGGGTGATGCGGAGCATCCCTCGACTACTCGCACCGACACTCCATCACCAACGCAAGCTCCAAGTGGACCAATGACACAAGCACGTGCACGCGCCATCAAGAACGAGGTTGATTCTCTCCTCTTCGAGTTTTGCTTGGTTTCACATGAGAGTTGGATTCTACCATCATCGAAAACATTGTGCATGCTTAGGTACCAAGAATAAAATGGTGACAAGGAGAGGACAGAGACTCAAGTGACCTCGAGGCAAGGGAAGGAAGAGAAGGAAGAAGAGTACGAGAAGGAGAAGACCGAGGAGAAGAAGAGGCTGCAGCCCCTGGACTCCCCGAGTGCCCGGCCACAGCCTGGGAGGCACCCCAGCCGGCCCCGGGTGCCCGGCCTACCACCTGGGCCTCGCCAGCCCACCCCGGGTGCCCGGCCAACTGGCCCCGGGTGCCCGGCCTGCCCTGGGTCGCGTCCAGCCCACACCCCGGGTGCCCAGGCCATCACCCCTGGGTGCCCGGTCGGCCCCGCCTAGCCTTCTGCCACCGCCCCGGGTGCCCGGGCTTTGGACCCCGGGTGCCCGGCCTGCTGCCAGTCGGCTTCCCTGACCGGTCCGGGTGCCCGGACCCTACCTCCGTGGACGCATTTTTCGGGGCTTTTTGGTCCTTTGTATCCCCTCTCCCTAATGTTTCGTCCCTAGACTATATAAGTGGATCTCCTAGGTCATTTGTGGGTCAGCAAAGATTAGACTACACATTTTGAGCCTTTGCTCATTGTATCCCCTCCTCCTAGGAGCTCAAGCCCCCACCTTGGGAAGAATCCATAGGATTATCAAGGCCTCCTCTTGGAGAAGATCATCAAGACCTCACATAGTGGGAAGAATTTTACCAAGTGCTACTCTCCTTGTATTGATCTTGTAATCATGTGGATCTTATGTGTGCCACTCTAGTAGATGTGATACTTGGTTTGTTTGAGAGATTTTGTTCTTGTTGTTCTTGGTGTTCTTGAGTTTTTCCACCTTTTCCCCCTCCAAGAGTGAAAAGATCCTTCATAGGGTTTGACCCTACAACATCTTGGTATCATGAGCAAGGTTTATTCACATCTTGGAGTCCCATCCCCCCATTTGCTAGCTTGATTTTGCTGTTTTTCGTCCAAATCCGAAAATCCCCACAAAAATAGCCCCAAAAAAATTTTCTTGCAATTTGTTGGATCTTGTGAGATTTGGTTGTTTTGGTCCATCGATTTGATGTTTGGCAAGTGGATCTAGCCCCTCCCAACAATCCCCACCCTTCCCACCACGAAATCCACCGAATTTGGCCTTTCCCCCAAAATTTCCGCCCAAATCGGCCACCACCGGGTGCCCGCACCTCGAACCACCGGGCACCCGCACCGCGCCCAGCTACCCCCGAGCACCTGCACCTCACACCCTCGGGTGCCCGCACCCCCGAAATCAGCCCACTACCAACACCATTTTGGCCATAACTTCCACCTCCCAAGCCCGTTTTTTGTGTTCTTTAGCTCGTTTAGAAGCCCTTGACATCCCACATCCACTCATCCCACTACCACCACCATTAACCCCCATCCAAAAAATCATCACAAAAACACCCACCTTCCGCATTTGACTGATTTTGTGTTGCCATTTGCGTTTCCTAAGGTGTTTCGGCTACTTAGGAGCGTGTGACATCTTCGTCACCATCTTCGACTCGGAGTCATCTTCATCACTAACCGTAAGAAAGGACGATAACCTCGATGACACTTACTCCTTACCTTGCTTTTGCATTGATAGCCCGAGCCACTTTGCGTCGCTTACCCATTGAGACTAGCAAGTTGAGAATTGCCGGGCCACGCTATTGTGCACCGTAGTGATCGTGTTATCATCTTAGTGCCATAAGTCTCTCCCGTGCATAGCATACATACTTGTCTCGTATCTTACTCGGCTTGAGCATCAAGCATAGAAAAAAAGCTTTTAAGCAAAAGAGGAGCAGCAAAGAGCTTGTAAGCAATAGAGTGAGCCATTTGCATACCTCTATCATCTTGGTCATTGTCAGTGTCAAAACTGGCGGATCTCGGGTAGGGGGTCCCGAACTGTGCGTCTAGGCGGATGGTAACAGGAGACAAGGGACACGATGTTTTTACCCAGGTTCGGGCCCTCTCGATGGAGGTAAAACCCTACTCCTGCTTGATTGATATTGATGATATGGGTAGTACAAGAGTGGATCTACCACGAGATCAAGGAGGCTAAACCCTAAAAGCTAGCCTATGGTATGATTGTTCTCCTGTTCTATGGACTAAAACCCTTCGGTTTATATAGACACCGGAGAGGGCTAGGGTTACACAGAGTCGGTTACAATGGTAGGAGATCTACATATCCGTATAGCCAAGCTTGCCTTCCACGCCAAGGAAAGTCCCATCCGGACACGGGACGAAGTCTTCAATCTTGTATCTTCTTAGTCTTGGAGTCCGGCCGATGATGATAGTCTTGGAGGACCGCTTCCGAAGACCCGGAGGCCAAGGCCTTAAAGCGGGGAAAGAAATCTGCACCGGAAGGTCCTGTGCCGGGAGGAGTCCCGGCCGCACAGTCTCCCCAAAGGAATCAGCCCTCCAGCGAGCCGTAAGTAGAAAAAGGGGGAGTTTTGTAATAAGGGACATCCCTATTTTATTTCTAAGGATAACCGAAGTTTTTACCTTGTAGTTCAGATCTCAGCCCTTCTCAGCAGAGCTCGTCCTCGGGGGACCTTCGTCCGGAGAAGATGGAGAGCGAAACGCCTCCATCTGCCGCCCCGTCAGGCGGGGCGGACGACCCTGAGGTGTCATCACGGAGGGTCTCCCCGAGTCCGGTGGGGCCGGGGAGTTCGGCACCCACTGGAGTACGGTCGGCGGAGCTGCAGGATCTGCTCGAGAGGGCGTCTATCTCAGAAGATCACGGCACATTAATGAGTACGGTGATTGAAAGGATCTTATCCGCCGAGAGCGGGTTGCATGAGGCCGTCGGAAGTTTACTGACGGGGTTTGAGGTACGCAAAAAATGACATACCTTTTGACAGTTTTGCACATAGAGTGCGCCCTGTATAGATAGTAGCCCCTGAGACTCGGTATGTTGTCGAAAGCGACAGCGTGCCGAGGATCATAATCTCAGTTATAAAATGTCGCCATTCCTATGCAGGTGGCGGAACGTTCAGTGGCCAGCCGGACTGATAGAGTTGCTGAGCTGAAGCGGCAAGTCGACGTTGCGGATGCGGACATCGTGCTGGTCAATAAACGACTTGACGAGTCACAAGGTAGGTGGTTTCTCCGCGGTCACCTGGTAAGGGAGCTGATGCCCACTCCTTACAACATGTATGCTTGATGCAGATGGTGCCGCTGCTGTGGAAGACCTTCAGGCAGAGCTTGCTCGAGCCAAGGAGCAAGCTAGAAAAAGTGATGCGGCTGCCTCGAAGGCAGCGGAGGAGCTAAAAGCCGAAAAAGCTGCTCACTGCCGAAGCAGGGAGGAGATGGCCGGAATGGCCGTGAAACTAAAAGATGCTACCGACCGCTATGAGGTTCTTGAAAGAGAACGCCAAGCGGAGCAAGAGGACTTGAAGAAGGCCACCGCCAAAGCCAAGGATGCCCGTTCTGCAATGCGGGCTATAAAGGAGGAACTGCGTTAGGCCGGAGATGTTGCGGCTGGAAAGTTTTTTCTGCTGCGTAGGAAGTTCACGGATCCGAAGAATGCTCAGTTGGGCCAGTTGTGGGGTGCGGAGGACCCTTATCTGAATTTGGCGGCGAGTACGGTGGACGCAGTCGTGCACTTCCGAAGCCAGAAGGATCACGAAATGGAAGAGCTTTTTTGGTCTCAATTCCATAGTCCGGAGCGTCCACTTCCGTTGACCGATCGGTTGGTTGAGTGGGCTGAGCTGAATAGGATGTCCGGACTTGCCATGAAGGACGTCGTGGCTCATCTGTGGCCGGAAAGGCCCAAGCCAAAGAGTTATTTTGGTTTAGTGCAGCAATTCCTTGATGCGGTGCCGCATATCAAGGTGATGAAGCGGTCGGCATGCATAGAGGGTGCACGGATGGCTCTCGCCCATGTCAAAACATACTGGGCAGAGATGGATGCCACCGACGTTGCATCCCGGGATTCGGATAGAAGCCGATTACCCGCCGAGCACTATTTTGAGGAAGTCCTGCAGGGCGCTCGTTCAGTAGAGTCGCAGTGCTCGAAAAATGTTATGTTCAAATGACATGTATGATTTGTAAAACCATATTTATAATATAAGGGCTTTTTATACTTGTGCGTTCAAGTATTGAAATTCCTCCTATGCGGCCGTTAATGTATATGTATATATAACCTGAAAGATGGCAGTTTTCGGCTTCAGCCCCCACGCACATGGTGCGGGGGTGTTTGCAAAAAAGCGCATTTTCACACTTAATCCAACGTCTTGGTCCTGTGAAGGAGGTGGTAGCGTAGCAAACGAGGCAACCGGACTATAATGCTTTATCACTTTCACTTAGCCATAGGAGTTCGAAGGTGGAGCTACGATATAGCCCCTAGGGGCACCGCGCTCTCCGAATTCGAGGCGCGTATGTGCCTGACCGGGAAACGGTCCTTCGTCAAAGCGGAGGAATTCTAGACATTCCGGTAGTCGATCGAGTGGTTGACCAGTCTCTCGCTATATCATGACAGTCAGTTTTCGGCTTTCTCTACTGAGGTGCTCGCCTGGCCGAACCGGGGCACAATCGCAGTAGTTCTCCTGGTGCCGCGTTAGCCGATAATACGGAACGTAGGGCAGCAAAACACAGGAGCCGGGCAAACCCAACATTTGACCAAAGACATGATTGGGAGCTGATGCATATAAGGCCTAACTCGAGACGTCAGACACTCCCTAAGGTATTCGGTCTTTATGAAAAACGGGCCGAACGATGCCCTAAGCCCCTAGTGTCCAGGTACGCGCGAAATCTTCTGACGCGGCCGATGCCAAAACGTCAGCCTCCTCCTTGGTTATGATTAGAAACCGGGGGATGTATAGCAACAAGAGACAGTAAAAAAGGTTTACGCAGGGTCTTAATCTGAAAAAAATCCTTGTAACGGGTCCCTGCTGCACGTCTGCGCCTGTGTCTCTGTTGTGCTGTATCCTGGACGGATGTAGCACGTTGTTCATCTGTAAAAGAGAAGAACTTAGTTTGAAAAAAAAGATCGTGCGAAAAATGCATGTAAAAAAGAGTATGATTTTTAAAAAATGAATAAAATTGAGCTTTATTGGCTCTCATTCTTCGTTCGTGCAGCCCCTTGTAAAGGGGTATGCGGCTGGGAAGCCCCTTGTTTGTTTATGCCGGACTCGCCTAACCGTGTCCGGGGTTTAAATGACCTTTTTTAGGGGCTTCGATCAGCCAGGCCGGATTAGTTTGTGGCTGTCAAGGCAGTCTCACGTTTTTCCATGGTCGAGGAACACTCTAAGTTACCCTTTAATGAGATGATGCCGCGTGGACCGGGCATTTTAAGTGTAAGAGACGCGTAGTGCAGTATTGCGTTAAAGCGGGCGAAAGCTTTGCATCCCAATAGTGCTTGATGGCTACTTTTAAATGAGGCGATATGGAAGATTAGCTTTTTGCGACGGAAGTTGTCGGATGAACCGAACACAACTTCTAGTAGTAAGGAGCCCGTACTATTGGCATAAGGGCCTGGCGTCGCTCCTTTAAAGGAAGTGCCGCTATGGCGAATTTTGGTAGGGTCTATCACCATTCTGCGGATGGTGTCCTGGTATAGTAGGTTTATATCACTGTCGCCGTCCATTAGGACTTGTGTAAATTGTAGTCCGTCGATTATAGGATCCAATATCAAAGCAGTCCATCCTGCGTTTCAAATACTTCTTGAGTAATCCAGATGGTCGAAAGTAATTGGTTTTGACATCCAATCTCGGGATTCCGCTGGGGTGGACCGTGCGGCACGTGCTTTGGTAGATGCCGCCCTATTTTTCCTTGTTATCACTTGAAGTGAATTCACTGTTTTGACTTCTTGTGGGAAGTTCTTTTGTTTTCCGGCGCTCTGCTTGTGGGGTTCGTCATCATCCTCGCTTGGTGTGTCGAGCCCCTTGTGTTCGGCGTTAAGTCGGCCAGACTGCTTGAAGACCCAACAATCTTTGTGGGTATGGTTTGCAGGCTTCCCGGGGGTACTGTGAATTTGACATATCCTATCCAAGATTTTGTTTTGGTTGGATAGCTCGTCACTGTTGTCCTTAAGAGGCAGTGTTTTGTTGTTCGGCCGAGAGCTTTTGAACCCGGCGTTGACCGCCGTGTTCTTTGAGCCATTTTCCTTAGTCCGGCGCTGGTCTTTTCTGCGTCGTGGCTTCCCATTTCCATCCCTGACCTCGGATGTACTTGGGTCACTGGTGCTGCATCTTGCCAGTCAGCTATCTTTTCCGCGCAGAAGCGGGTCATGAGGCTCGTTAGTGCGGCCATTGTCCTTGGCTTTTCCTGGCCGAGGTGTCTGGCGAGCCATTCGTCTCGGACGTTATGTTTAAATGCTGCTAAGGCCTCGGCGTCCGGACAGTCGACTATTTGGTTCTTTTTGGTGAGGAACCTGTTCCAGAATTTGCGTGCTGACTCTCCGGGATGTTGAGTTATGTGACTTAAATCGTCTGCATCCGGAGGGCGGACATAAGTTCCCTGAAAGTTTGCTCGAAACGCATCCTCGAGCTCTTGCCAACTTCCGATGGTATTTTTTGGGAGGCTTTTGAGCCAATGCCGGGCTGGCCCTTTGAGCTTGAGGGGTAGATATTTTATGGCGTGGAGATCGTCTCCTCTAGCCATATGTATGTGTAGGATATAATCCTCAATCCAGACTCCGGGGTCTGTTGTTCCGTCATATGCCTCTATGTTTACGGGTTTGAATCCCGCTGGAAATCATGATCCAGTACCTCATCGGTGAAACTTAGTGGGTGTGCGGCGCCCCTGTATTTAGGTGTCCCGTTATCTTCGAATGCTCGGCGTGTTGTGTTGCTTCCTGGAGCCTTCTTTTTTGGCCCATAGATGGACCTGACCGGGCCATCCTTTCTGCGAGGATCCTTATGTGGATCGTGTGCCGGCTTGTGTGCGGCGCCGCTTGCCGCTCTTAGCCTGTCGTCTGGTCGTCTATCCGGCCAGGCGGCCTCTTTGTTTTTTGACTGTGGGGGCTCTACGGCCTCCTCGTCAAATTGGGGCAACAGCTTGCGCTTCGGGTAGCTCTTTGCTTGGTGACTATCGCCGTATTTATCTGCGGTCTTGAGTACTTTGCTCCATCTCATTCTGAGTACGTCTTCCGCTGTTTTGAGCTTCCGCTTCTGCTTCTTCAAACTTCTTGCAGTGGCGACGAGCCTTTTGTGAAGGTTCTTATGCTCCGGTGATGTGTCCGGCGTGAGATCGTCTGGACTGTTGTTTTCGCCGGGGATGGGTTGCTCGTCCAATTCATCCTGTTCGGATGGTTGCTTGGTAGCATGTTCGTCGTCCACTGGTTCACCCTGCTCTATGGCTGGGTCAGTATGGGTGCTGTTGTTATCGAGGCGGGATTTTGGGCGGCGCTTGCGTCGCCGTTTTGGTTGTTTTTCGGGGGAATTATCCTTCACCGCGTCCCGTTATTCCTCGTTATCGCTTCCTTTTGGTGTATCCACCATGTATATGTTGTGAGTTGAGGTGGCTTTCCAGTGCCCAGTAGGTGCTGGTTCTTGGTCGTCTCCGACATCGTCGTTCGTACCGTCGATGTCTTCGGAGTCGAAGTCTAGCATGTCTGTTAGATCGTCAACAGTGGCTACTAAGTGGGTGGTGGGTGGGCTTTGAATTTCTTCGTCGTCCGCATCCCAACCGTCCTGACCGCAGTCCGGCCAGGGCTCTCCTGATAATGAGAGATATTTTAGCGAATTCAGGATGTCGCCAAAAGGTGAGTGCTGAAAGATGTCCGCGGTGGTGAACTCCATGATCGGCGCCCGACCGGATTTGGTTGGTAGGGGCACGAGGGGTTCGGAGTCCGGCGAGGAGTCCGGAACCTCGGAGTCACAAGCTTCACAAGGGACAGGGTCAGTATTCGGCTTCATCACCGTAGAGGTTGCAGCCCCCGAGGCGGTGTCTAGCCACCTGTCCTCGATCTGCGCAGCCAGCTCCGAATTGAGGGTCGGAGCGGACTCGTGTGCGGCCTCCAGGGCACTATCCGGCAGCAGAGCTAAATCATGCTGATGAGGACATGACTACCTTGGATATGACCAAAAATATTGCATATATGCATATTTGTCAGGTGATTTCTAGTGCAAACTATTCAATAATCTATTTATATTATCCAGAACAAAAATACTTCACACACTTTTGTGTTTTGTCTAATTGCAGGTGTATGGGACATTTGTACAATCCACATATGAAGATAAGGAAGAAAGAGATGTTTATTTGCTGTCCAAAAAGTTCTCTCACGTCACTTTTGGCCCAAGAGAAGATAGAGTCCAAGTCTCTCACGTTCTGGATTCAGATTCGGACTGCACAGACGTACCTGACTCAAAACGCACACAAGTTTTTCATACGGACTCCGAATTGGGTGATTCTTTTTTTGTTGGAAACTAGATTTCGTGCACTTTCCAACCCAATTGGAATCACCTTCAAATTCGTCCGGAGCATTGAGTTGTGGACGAAACAATCTGATGCTGCAGCAGAATCCGAGTCAAACTACAAGTCCAAAGGTGTTACATCACCTCCACTTGGGCCCATTGGCCTTGTACGACCTAGATTTAGTTTTAGGCTGCCTTGGGACGTCCTCCCACCTCCTTGGCCGCCACCCCTTGCTCCTATATAAGTAGATCCATCTAGTAGCTTTTCCTTGGGATTTGTTTAGTTAAAAGTTAGCCATTGCAACTTCGTGTACTTCGTTTGTGTCCAACGACCAGACCAAGACCGCTTACGGATCCCCACCTTTATCAATACTTCATATATACTCGCAATATTCAGATTGCTTTTATCATATTCTTGCTTGTTCTTCGATTGCTTGCAGGAATAGACCTTCGTGGTCAGGTTGATTGTGCTCCGGCGTGGTCAATAACCTCTCAGAGTTGGTTTAGCGATTGCTAAGGCGCAACGTCGTGCACGTTTGTAGTCGGATCGTCAAAGTCATCTTCACCAAATCGATAGTTATCATCTCATCGAAAGATCGGGACACCCCCGCCCCTATCAAGTGGTATCAGTTTTCAGGTTGCTCGGTGAGAATTTTCAGTTTTCCTAGATTAGATTTATTTTCTTACCTATTGTCCAAGAAAAAGCCACAAAAAAGAGTTAGATCTATTCATCCTTGGTCCAAGCCAGTCTGAGCCTTTGCAATTTTCTTTTCATTGCTTGCATAGTTGAATTATCGGTTGCATCGTCGTGTCGAGTTGCTGGTCTTAGTGTCTAGTTCGTTTAGAGTTTCGAGTTCTGTTCACATTAGTCACGCCACCGCTGCATCATTATCTCTTCCGCTGTCCACCACCCATCCATCAATTTCCACCACGTGCTACCCACCATTCATTGTCATAATAATAGTTGAGATCGTTCACATCTTCGCTTGATCCAATCTGCGTCTTATCTAGTTTGTTTTGGAAAGAGGGAAAAAAAGAGAGAAAAAAAGAGAGAAAAAAAAGAGAAAAAAAAAGTCAGAGAAAAAAAAAGGAGAAAAAAAATCAAAAAAATCGGCACAAACTTTTTCAGAGGAAAGTTGGAGACAAAGTTGCTGTATATCCTGCTTGGCAGTTGTTTTTCATCATTATCTTCACTGCCGTTGTGATCTTCACTTATATCTCGCTGTCAAGAGCTACTTAGTATCCTTCATTGATGCTAGTTGTGCTACGCCGTGACCTCATTAGTGTTCTAGGCTCGCGTCTCTAGTCTGGTCTAGCCTAGGACCAGCACAGTACCGTCGTTGAGCGTTTATTCAACATTGCATCTTTGAATTGATTATTGCTAATCTTTTGCTACCACATATAGCCAACCCAGCTCCACATATTTCTACACCGTGTATACGTACGCTCCCCTGGCAATCGCTTTACTCAATATTCGGAGTTACTTGACACCGCTAGTTGCCGATCACCGCCTGCTGCATGGTAAGAACTTGTAAGACATTGATATTTGCTTTACTGTGAGCGTTTTACCACCACATCCTAGTAGTTATAGGAACATTATTTTTGGGTTTTGTTTCTTGTTCTACTAATCATGACAGGATCCAGAGTCAATTCATGGGCTTTGTCGATCGCGGGAGACGTGCCACCACCTTTGCAAATACCACAACCGTCACGAGAGGTGCACAAACATCCAAATGCACATGATCAGGTTAATGTATCTATACCACCATTTAATGGCCGTTTTAAACCTGCTTTATATATTGAATGGGAGTTCGACATAAAAAATATATTTGCTTCCCATAATTTCGATGAACATAAAAAGGTTAAGGTTGCGGTTGGTTCTTTCACTGGTTATGCTTTGGTTTGGTGGAGTGAATATTGTCGGTTACACCCTGATTATATACCTACTACTTGGGATGATTTGAAACTTGCCATGCGACATACTTTCGTCCCTGCTTATTATACTCGTGACATGATTAAGAAGTTGCAACACTTAAAACAAGGTAGTGAAACTGTAACAAAATATTATGATGATTTACAAACTACCTTGTTGCATTCCTCTTTAGAAGAAAGTGAAGATGATTTTATGGATAAATTTTGGGGAGGATTAAACCGTGATATTCAAGAGATACTAATTCATGAAGAGTGTTATTCTATGGACCATTTGTTTTATCTTGCTTGCAAAGCTGAACAGGAAATAAAACGATGTGTTGGCCACGAGGAGAACAAGTGCACGGTGCACATTCCAAGAGTTGATATGATTGTTCCTTCAACTACTAGGCATACTATGACAACCACATCCGTTGTTGTCAGGACTACATCACCTCCACCATGTGACACATCGCCCTCGAGAGTGGCTACATCATCTGAGTTGATCATAAGAGGTAATGACAAAGGTACTGATCTTCCATCTCTACATGAGAATGATGAATGCCTTGTCAATTTGAATGCACCATCTGATGAGCTACCCACTACTTTGATCACACCACCTATTTTAGAGGACTACGTTGATAATTTGACTTTGCCATGTGATCAAACAACTGAAATACCAACAATTTTGAGTGCACCCATTGAATTAACTATTGATGCAAAAGAACCAATGTTTAATCATTTTGATATGACCTCTAATCTTGGTGATGATTCTGTGTTGAATGACTTATTGCATGTTTGCTTATTTAAGCATGTTGTAGCATGTAAATTTGATGCAAGTAAGGTTTATTCACCAATGTTGGGATGGTTTAATGATGAACATTGTCAATCTTTTGAAATGAATAAGAGCTTCACTTATATGTGCAAACTGAGTTGCAATATTTTCATGCCTTCTACTTCTTGTGCTAATTTTTTGGCTTTAGATTTTATGAACTATGCAAGTTACTCATCTATTCATGTGTCATATATACAAAAATCAAGGGAAGTAAAAATGGATGACATATACATATACAACATGTACACCTTGTCTCTTTTGTTAGCCACATTTCAGATTAAGCAACGCCGAGGACGGCTTTATTTTCAAGAAGGGGAGGATGATGAGGACATGACTACCTTGGATATGACCAAAAATATTGCATATATGCATATTTGTCAGGTGATTTCTAGTGCAAACTATTCAATAATCTATTTATATTATCCAGAACAAAAATACTTCACACACTTTTGTGTTTTGTCTAATTGCAGGTGTATGGGACATTTGTACAATCCACATATGAAGATAAGGAAGAAAGAGATGTTTATTTGCTGTCCAAAAAGTTCTCTCACGTCACTTTTGGCCCAAGAGAAGATAGAGTCCAAGTCTCTCACGTTCTGGATTCAGATTCGGACTGCACAGACGTACCTGACTCAAAACGCACACAAGTTTTTCATACGGACTCCGAATTGGGTGATTCTTTTTTTGTTGGAAACTAGATTTCGTGCACTTTCCAACCCAATTGGAATCACCTTCAAATTCGTCCGGAGCATTGAGTTGTGGACGAAACAATCTGATGCTGCAGCAGAATCCGAGTCAAACTACAAGTCCAAAGGTGTTACATCACCTCCACTTGGGCCCATTGGCCTTGTACGACCTAGATTTAGTTTTAGGCTGCCTTGGGACGTCCTCCCACCTCCTTGGCCGCCACCCCTTGCTCCTATATAAGTAGATCCATCTAGTAGCTTTTCCTTGGGATTTGTTTAGTTAAAAGTTAGCCATTGCAACTTCGTGTACTTCGTTTGTGTCCAACGACCAGACCAAGACCGCTTACGGATCCCCACCTTTATCAATACTTCATATATACTCGCAATATTCAGATTGCTTTTATCATATTCTTGCTTGTTCTTCGATTGCTTGCAGGAATAGACCTTCGTGGTCAGGTTGATTGTGCTCCGGCGTGGTCAATAACCTCTCAGAGTTGGTTTAGCGATTGCTAAGGCGCAACGTCGTGCACGTTTGTAGTCGGATCGTCAAAGTCATCTTCACCAAATCGATAGTTATCATCTCATCGAAAGATCGGGACACCCCCGCCCCTATCACATGCCCATCGTGACAGTGCGGCGCGCTCGGCTGTGGCTCGAGTCCATCGAAGATCAAGTCTCTGCGGATGTCAGCCGTGAAGTTCAGACTTCCAAATCTGACCTGACGGCCAGGGGCGTAGCTTTCGATCTGCTCCAGATGGCCAAGCGAATTGGCCCGCAGTGCAAAGCCGCCGAATACGAAGATCTGTTCGGGGAGAAAAGTCTCACCCTGGACAGCGGCGTTGTTGTTGATGATCGAAGGAGCCATCGAGCCTATCAGTGACGACACAGAGGAACTCTCAATGAAAGCACCAATGTCGGTGTCAAAACCGGCGGATCTCGGGTAGGGGGTCCCGAACTGTGCGTCTAGGCGGATGGTAACAGGAGACAAGGGACACGATGTTTTTACCCGGGTTCGGGCCCTCTCGATGGAGGTAAAACCCTACTCCTGCTTGATCGATATTGATGATATGGGTAGTACAAGTGTGGATCTACCACGAGATCAAGGAGGCTAAACCCTAGAAGCTAGCCTATGGTATGATTGTTCTTCTGTCCTATGGACTAAAACCCTTCGGTTTATATAGACACCGGAGAGGGCTAGGGTTACACAGAGTCGGTTACAATGGTAGGAGATCTACATATCCGTATCGCCAAGCTTGCCTTCCACGCCAAGGAAAGTCCCATCCGGACACGGGACGAAGTCTTCAATCTTGTATCTTCTTAGTCTTGGAGTCCGGCCGATGATGATAGTTCGGCTATCCAGACACCCCCTAGTCCGGGACTCCCTTAGTCATCGCATACATACCATAGTTGGGATTGAAGACGGCACGGTTCTCTCATAGGTAGGTGCACAAGCGTATCTTTCCCATTTGAGTAATCGAGCTAGTGTCTCTCGAGCATTCGCACAACAAGAGCATTTTCTATGGTTGCACATTTTGAGCTCACCCCTTGGTTTTGCGGATCCCATCTATCTTCCGTGCGTGTGTACCTAGTGATACCGTTGGGTTTGATCTATTTGCTTTACTTGCATTTTTGTGAACCTTCTCAACCTTATCGATATCTTGACTAACATTTGCTTGAAATTTTTGCCACCATCCTAACCGAGCTACTCCATAAGCCTTTTACTTGTAGGTGTGAGAAACAAACCCGGTTCCAATTCTCCTATTGTGGCATTACATTGAGTGACACTTGTTACATCTTCAATCCTCGGAGAAGGTAACTTTGGTATTGTTCTCTCACTTTCCTACTCACCCCACTTGGTTATGATGGATAGGCCAAGCGCATCGTCGAACCCACTTTTCGAGGAGCAAGGTGATGATTCCGGATATGTCTCCAAGAACCACTTCTTCATCGCACAATGAGCGCTTCATCAAGAAAACGTCGCATTGGGTCAATGCTTCGAACAACTCGCCTCTGACCTTCATCAAAACCTCAACGATAGATTCAACACACAAATGGAAGAGCTCCGCAACATGATCATTCGACGCCCGTCTTCCTCAGTGGCTTCTTCAAGACGGTGCCACTCAAGTCACCGTAGAAGTTGGCAATCTTTGGGCTACTCCTCTTATCATGCAAGTCCGCCACGAGCTCGCCCTCCTCGACGTGATCATCATCAAGCTCACCAAGCTCAAGAAAATCCATTCCATTGCAATGGATTACAAGACCGAGTCCGAGCACGTGAACGGATGCGACATCAAGTCCTTCATGAAGCAATGGAGCAAGAGCAAATACCTCCACAAGTACCACTTCAAGCCCCTCAAGATGGTGATGCACTTCGACAAGCACAAGAACAACGTGAAGCACAAGCCCTCGACCGTGAAGCTCAAGCACTTGAAGCACAACAAGCTCTACGCGAGGCCACTAGAGCCGTTGAAGTCCGCAACCACCAAGTGCGAGAACAAGAGGAAGCTCTTCATCGCGAGATACAAGAGGAAGCCGCCCGACGCGAAGAAGAACAAGAAAGGCGCAACCAAGCGCACATTCCTCGCCCTCCTCCAAGACAAGAGCGACACCAAGTGGAACAAGTGCTTCAAGACCCTCCTCCACGCCAAGAGCGACATCATGAGGAACGAGCATTTGAGGACTTTCCAAGACAAGAGCGATATCACAACCTCTATCAAGATGAAGAACTCCGCTACGGCAAGCTCAAGTTCACCATGCCAAAGTTCTCCGGAAGCAATGATCCCGAAGAATATCTCTCTTGGGCATTGAAGGTGGACAAGATTTTTTGCCTCCACAACTACGATGAAGAAAAGAAGATAGCAATGGCCTCTCTCGAGTTCCAAGACTACATCCTCATTTGGTAGGAACAAGTGATCGAGCGTCGACATACAAGAGGCGAACCACCAATCATAACTTGGGAAGATATGAAGGAAGTCATGAGAGCCCGCTTTGTGCCTACTCACTACACTCGAGATCTTTTCAAGAAGTTGCAACTCCTCAAGCAAGGCACCAAGACGGTGGAAGAATACTACCAAGAAATGGAGATTGCCATGATACGAGCCAATGTCAAGGAAGATGATGAGCAAACAATGGCACGCTTCTTGAATGGCCTCAACCACCCAATCAAGCGGATCGCCGACTTCCAACCATACTCCAACCTTCTTGAGTTAGTTCATCAAGCGACCAAGGCCGAGCGACAAGTGCAAGCTGACTTCAAATACGCCAAGTACTCGTCCAAGACCTACAGCTCCTACTCTCAAGCTCCCACGACTTCGGCACCTCCTACATCAACTCGAGCATCACCAAGTACCGGCGACAAGTCAAGTTCCAAGCAAGTGGCACCTTCCTCCACTCGTCCTCCGACAAGCACCTACAAATCCAAGACTCCTTCATCTTCGGCGCCTCTCGATGATCCCGTCAAGACAAGTTCAATCAAGTGCTTCACATGTGGCGGCCGAGGCCACAAGTCCTTCCAATGCACCAACAAGCGAACGATGATCTTCAACGATGACGGCACATATGACTCAACGAGTGAAGAAGAAATGGAAGCCATTGAGCACGTGGCCATGCACCGGCGCGTGAATGAAGATGACGATGACCAAGTCTTTTGTGACAATGATTCAAGTCCCTCTCTCGTGGTCTCCAAGGTCTTGACGCTCCAACACCACCAAGAAGAAGACCAACGGTGCCACATCTTCCACACCAAGGCCGGCATCAATGGAAGGTCCGTCAAGGTCATCATCGACGGAGGTAGTTGCCACAATTTGGCGAGTGAAGAACTATGCTCCAAGCTTCAATTGGTAAAGAGGAAGCATCCGCACACTTACAAGGTTCAATGGCTAAGTGACTTCGGTACTATCCGAGTTGAGCATACGGTCCAAGTCTCTTTCAAAATTGGTGCATATGAGGACACTTTGGAGTGCGATGTGGTCCCAATAACCGTTTGCCACCTCCTTCTTGGTCGACCATGGCAATTCGACCGTGGTGTTATCCACAATGGGCGTACCAATCACTATAGCTTCAAGATGAAAGGGAAGGAATATGTGCTACGACTATGTCTCCTAGTCAAGTGATAGCCGACAAGCAAGCCACCCACCATGGAGAGAAGAGTGAGAAAGTGAGCCACCCTAACGTGAGTGAGAGCCACAAGCCAAACTTGAGCGCCTCTTCGCCTAGAGAGAAAAACCTCATACTATTTGCCACAAAAAGGGAGATGAGAGAAGTGTGTGAGAACCCATCGAGTGTGATGCACTTTGTCCTTCTATGCAAGGATGGAGAACCAAAAACTAACACCGTTCACGAGCTACCTTTGGTGTTTCAATCTCTTTTGCAGGAATTTCAAGATGTTTTCCCCGATGAGCTACCTCCGGGTCTCCCTCCTCTTCGAGGCATTGAGCATCGAATCGACCTCATCCCCGGAGATCCTCTTCCAAACAAGGCTCCCTACCGCGTCAACCCCGAAGAGACAAAGGAGATTCAACGGCAAGTACAACAACTAATCGACAACGGTCATGTACGTGAAAGCTTAAGCCCTTGTGCCGTTCTCGTTATACTTGTGCCCAAGCAAGATGGTAGTTTTCACTTGTGTTCCGATTGTAGACCCATAAATGCTATTACCGTTCGCTATAGGCATCCCATTCCTCGCTTAGATGACATGCTTTATGAACTTAGTGGAGCCAACTTTTCTCAAAAAATGATCTTAAAAGTGGCTATTAACAAATCCGCATACAAGAGGGTAATGAATGGAAAACTGCTTTCAAAACCAAATTTGGCTTATATGAATGGTTAGCCATGCCTATGGGTTTATCGGAAGCTCCCGGTACTTTCGTGCGTCTCATGCATCATGTACTTCGCCCTTATATTGGAGTCTTTGTTGTGGTTTACTTCGATGATATTCTTGTGTTTAGCAAAACCATGAAAGAGCATCTTAATCATGTTAGGGCTGTTTTGCAAACACTTCGCAAGGAAAGTCTTTATGCCAACATGAAAAAGTGCACATTTGGTGTTGACAAAGTGGTTTTCTTGGGTTTTGTTGTCTCTTCCAAGCGTGTCCATGTTGATGAAACTAAAATTGAAGCAATTAAAATTGGCCCCAACCCACCAATTTGCAACAAGTGCGAAGTTTTCTTGGTCTTGCGGGTTTTTATCGTCGCTTTGTGAAAGATTTTAGCACTATCGCCGCTCCTTTGCACGCTTTGAGCAAGAAGAATGGTCCTTTTGTTTGGGGACCTTTGCAATCAACTGCTTTTGATGAGCTCAAATCTTTGCTTACACATGCTCCAATTCTTGCTTTATCCAACTTTGACAAAACTTTTGAGGTTCATTGCGATGCAAGTGGTACCGGAATCGGTGGAGTTTTGATGCAAGAAAAATGAGCTATTGCTTATTTTAGTGAAACACTTTCCGGTGCTCAACTTAACTATCCCATCTATGACAAAGAATTGTTTGCTTTAGTGCGTGTGTTACATGTGTGCGAGCATTACCTTAGACCGCATGAGTTTGTCATACATACCGATCATGAAACACTTAAATACCTCAAAGGTCAAACCAAGTTGAATAAACGACATGCTAAATGGAGTGAATTCATTGAATCTTTTCCCTATGTGATCAAGTACATTAAGGGCAAAGAAAACGTGGTGGCGGATGCCCTTTCCCGCAAATGCATGTTACTTACTCAACTTGAATTGAATGTCATAGGATTTGATCATATCAAAGATTTGTATGAGGGTGATGTGACTTTTGCTACTCCTTACGCTAAGTGTGTGACGCATACTTCTTGGGAACGATATTATATCAAAGATGGTTACCTTATGAGAGCTAACAAACTATGCATTCCCAAGTCCTCTTTTCGTTTGCTCCTTTGGCAAGAGGCTCATGGAGGTGGACTCATGGGACACTTTGGACACGACAAGACTTTCACCACGCTCTCCAAGAACTATAATTGGCCCAAGATGTTTCGCGATGTTGCCTGCTTCACCAACCGGTGCTCTACATGTTGCAAAGCTAAGTCACACTCTCAATCCCATGGTTTACATATGCGTTTACCTATCCCACATCAACCTTGGGAAGATATTAGCATGGATTTTGTGCTTGGATTACCTAGAACTAAAAATGGCAAGGATTCGGTTTTTGTTGTTGTGGACCGTTTCTCTAAAATGGCTCATTTTATCCCATGCAATAAGATAGACGATGCTTCACATGTTGCCAATCTCTTTTGTAGGGAAATCTTGAGGTTGCACGGCGTGCCAAAGACAATTGTGTCGGATCGAGACGTCAAGTTCTTAAGCTACTTTTGGAAGACACTATGCGCCAAGCTCGGGATCAAGCTACTATTCTCCACGGCATATCATCCCCAAACCGATGGCCAAACGGAAGTCACCAACCAGACGCTTGCAACTCTCCTACGTGTGTTGATCAAGAAGAACATCAAGGAGTGGGAGGAGTGCCTACCCATCGCCGAGTACGCCTACAATCGCGCAAGACACTCCACAACCGGTAAGTCCCCCTTCGAGGTCGTCTACGGTTTCAACCCTTTGTCGCCATTGGACATCCTTCCTCTACCGCTTCAAGAACGAGAAAACATGGACGCAAGTACAAGAGCCGCCTACCTCAAGAAGATGCATGAAGAAACACGCTCCACGATCGAGCGCCAAGTGCAAGGCCTCTCCGCCAAGCTCAACATCAACAAGTCTCCGATGGTGTTCCAACCGGGTGATCAAGTATGGATACATCTCCGCAAAGACCGCGTCCCCAACGAACGCAAGTCCAAGCTACTACCACGAGCCAACGGCCCATTCAAGGTGATTGCACGCTACAACGACAACGCCTACAAGGTCGACATCCCACGCGACAAGTACAATGTTAGCGACATCCTCAACGTCAAAGACTTGGCCAAGTACCATGGTGATGAAGAGCACGATCCGTGGACGGATCTCTCCCAAGGGGGGAAGATGATGCGGAGCATCCCTCGACTACTCGCACCGACACTCCATCACCAACGCAAGCTCCAAGTGGACCAATGACACAAGCACGTGCACGCGCCATCGAGAACGAGGTTGATTCTCTCCTCTTCGAGTTTCGCTCGGTTTCACATGAGAGTTGGATTCTACCGTCATCGGAAACATTGTGCATGCTTAGGTACCAAGAAGACAATGGTGACAAGGAGAGGACGGAGACTCAAGTGACCTCGAGGCAAGGGAAGGAAGAGAAGGAAGAAGAGTACGAGAAGGAGAAGACCGAGGAGAAGAAGAGGCTGCAGCCCCTGGACTCCCCGGGTGCCCGGCTGCCAAGGCCCCGGGTGCCCGGCCACAGCCTGGGAGGCGCCCCAGCCGGCCCCGGGTGCCCGGCCCCAAGGCCCCGGGTGCCCGGCCTACCACCTGGGCCTCGCCAGCCCACCCCGGGTGCCCGGCCTGCCCTGGGCCGCATCCAGCCCACACCCTCGGTGCCCGGGCCATCACCCCCGGGTGCCCGACAGGCCCCGCCTGGCCTTCTGCCACCGCCCCAGGTGCCAGTGATTTGGACCCTGGGTGCCCGGCCTGCTGCCAGCCGGCTCCCCTGACCGGTCCGGGTGCCCGGCCGGTTTAACCCCGGGTGCCCGGACCCTACCTCCGTGGACGCATTTTGGGGGGCTTTTTGGTCCTTTGTATCCCCTCTCCCTAATGTTTCATCCCTAGACTATATAAGTGGATCTCCTAGGTCATCTGTGGGTCAGCAAAGATTAGACTACACATTTTGAGCCTTTGCTCATTGTATCCCCTCCTCCTAGGTGCTCAAGCCCCCACCTTGGGAAGAATCCATAGGATTATCAAGGCCTCCTCTTGGAGAAGATCATCAAGACCTCACATAGTGGGAAGAATTTTACCAAGTGCTACTCTCCTTGTATTTATCTTGTAATCATGTGGATCTTATGTGTGCCACTCTAGTAGATGTGATACTTGGTTTGTTTGAGAGATTTTGTTCTTGTTGTTCTTGGTGTTCTTGAGTTTTTCCTCCTTTTCCCCCTCCAAGAGTGAAAAGATCCTTCCTAGGGTTTGACCCTACAACACCGGGTCTATTTTCATCATATATTAAAATCCAAAAATACCTTGCTGCAATTTTATTTACTTTATTCTATTTTGTATTTTTGTTCGTCTATCTATAAATACGAGATTTGATCCTTGCAATTAACCGCCAAGGGATTGACAACCCCTTGTTTGCGTTGGGTGCAAGTTATTTTGTGTGTTGGTACTGCTAACGAGGTGTTGCTTGGTTCTCCTACTGGATTGACAACCTTGGTTCTTAACTGAGGGAAATACTTATCTCTACTGTAATGCATCATCTTATCCTCTTCGGGGAAATCCCAACACAGCTCACAAGTAGCAATACTCTCATGGTCTAAGGAGCAAAATCACATGTTAACACTCTGTGTTATTACAATTGATTACAAACGATACTAACTCAATTCATAACATACAAGTTTGGGTCGATTCAATATGACTATTCTCCACATCATAATCTCATTGTTGTTTTAGGACTATCGTTACTCTAACGATATCCTAAGATTTGGAAACCGTGATCACCAACAACACTTGAGCTAGTCCTAGAGGCAAGACTAGAAAAAATTTGTCTAACTGTTTATCATTCCACACGTGCATATGAGTTTTTCACTGAATCGCGTATTCCAGGATCGTAGTAGTTATACCATACAATATAAACTCTATAATTACGAATATAGAAATATAATAATACGAATATTATTGCCTCTAGGGGATATTTTCAACAGATGTTTACTTGCCACCAAATCTGATATTGATGATTTAGATTTTAGCAAATCTGTTTGCTATGCTTTTGTGTGCAAAGAGGCATTATTTTCATTCAAGGACATTGTCGGTGTCAAAACCGGCGGATCTCTGGTAGGGGTGCCCGAACTGTACGTCTAAGGCTAATGGTAACAGGAGGTGGGGGACACAATGTTTACCCAGGTTCGGGCCCTCTCTATGGAGGTAATACCCTACTTCCTGCTTGATTGATCTTGATAAATATGAGTATTACAAGAGTTGATCTACCACGAGATCGTAATGGCTAAACCCTAGAAGTCTAGCCTATGAGATTATGATTGTTGTCCTACGGACTAAACCCTTCGGTTTATATAGACACCGGAGGGGGCTAGGGTTACACAAAGTCGGTTACAGAGAAAGGAATCTACATATCCGAATCGCCAAGCTTGCCTTCCACGCAAAGGAGAGTCCCATCCAGACACGGGACGAAGTCTTCTATCTTATGTCTTCATAGTCCAACAGTCCGGCCACCGTACATAGTCCGGCTGTCCGAGGACCCCCTAATCCAGGACTCCCTCAGTAGCCCCCGGACCAGGCTTCAATGACGATGAGCATGGCGCGCAGATTGTCTTCGGCATTGCTAGGCGGGTTCCCTCTCCGAATACTTTAAAGTACCTGACTTAAATAGCAGTGTCCGGCCTTTCATTTAATGATGCGCTCATCGGCTTCTGCACCTTCATGATTTCAGCTTCCACGTGTCGAGCGAATACGAGAGGTTGGGTCATTTTTGCATTTACCACCCTGACCGTATGAGAAAATTGTCTATTAAAGAGATGGGGATCTTCAGATCTAATCCACACCATCTCCCCCAAACGAGGAATTCGCAGAGCTTGCTCTGATAGAGGCAAAGGTGTCCCGTCTTTCGATGAGATGATGGATATCGCTTTGGTGGAAGTCGACTTTGATGATCCGACTACGAACGTGCGAGGACGTCGCGCCTTAGCAATCGCTAAACCAACTCCGAGAGGTTATTGACCACGCCGGAGCACGATCAACCTGACCACGAGGGTCTGTTTCCTGCGAGCAAACGAAGAACAAGCAAGAAACTAAGATTGCAATCTGGATATTACGAATATAAGATGAAAGCTTTATTGATCAAGGTGGGGTTCTGTGACGCCTTTGTCTGGTCGTTGAACACAAACGAAGTACGCGAAGTTGCAGCTATGGCGAACTTTTAATCTAAACAAAACCCAAAGTCTAAACGGTGCCCTAAGGGCTGTATATATGGAGGAAGAGAGGGGGAATTTCGTGGCCCATGGTGGAGGGGTCCGAAATCAACCCTATCTCTTGTTTCCCCACACATACGGACTCTAAAAATAGCCTATACTTATGTATTTCGAAATTACATGGGCCTGGCCCAATAAAAAGGTGACGCAGCACCTATAATAGCCTCGGGACGAAATTTATGAAGTGGCATCTTGTATATTTCGTCCAAGGCTTCATGCACCCATTATGGTGGCTTCAAAGTCCTGAAATCATCACTTGTAACTCCGTTCTTGTTCCCCTTGCGCATGGCATCATCTCCATGCTTGTTCTTGCTCCAATGTTCATCCTTCTCCAAGCTAGGCCCTTCAAGTGGTATCAGATTTCCAGGTTGCTCGGTGAGATTTTCCAGTTTTTCGTAGTTTAGATCGAGTCTGTTCTTCATACCTATAGTCCACGAAAAAGCCACAAAAAAAATTAGGGTTAGTTCATCATATCCGAACCAATCTGAGCCTTTGCATAATCTTTTTAGGGTTTTGCTTTGTTGAATTTGCGGTTGCATCGTCGGTCTAGTTGCTGGTCTTAGAGTCTAGTCTTTTAGAGTTTTGAGTTCTGGTCATAAGTTGTCACGCCGCCGCCGCACCATCATCATCGCCCCTGCCATCTACCACCACCGCTCTGAATCCGTATCCATATACCACCACCAATCCGTGTCCATATACCACCACCGATCCATATCCATATACTACCACCGCTACCACCACCGCTGCCATATACCACCACCATATATCCACCACCAATCCGAGTTCCTTGCTTATTAGGTTTGTTTTCGGGATCCATCTAGTTTCCGATTTGTGTTTCCTTGCCGGAGTAGGTTTCTGGAAAAAAAAATTCTGGAGTCCGGAAACCACGCTCCGTTTAGGCCCAAAATTTTTCGAAAACGCATTTTTCGAAAAATTTTCTGGCTATCCTATTTTTAGGTGTTTCTGAGTGTTTTGAGACAGGTGCCATTATAGGAAGTTTTTTTTGACCCGTTTCCAGTTTTTGGGTCCGGGCAGTCGAAAAATGAAAAAAAAAATTGGTCGAAAAAATTTCGTGCCCATCCTGTCAGTTTGACCTAGGAAGAGTTTTGAGACACTCGCCATTATAGTGATTTTTCGCAAAAAAAAAAGAGCAGCGCAAAAAAAAAGAGCGCAAAAAAAAGAGCGAAAAAAAAATCCAGAGTGTGCTTTTCCCTTGTTTACGTGCAGCGCCGTGATTTTGTTAGTGTTCTAGGCTCGCGTCTCTAGCACGGTCTAGCCTAGGACCAGCACAGTACCGTCGTTGAGCGTTTATTCAACTTTGCATCTCTGAATTGATTATTGCTGACCCTTTTTGCTACCATATTATAAGCCTTCCCAGCTCCACATACATCTACGTCGTGCGTTGGACTCTCCCTAGTAATCGCACTATCCAAGCTTTGAGAGTTTTGACTACAACGGTTGCCGATCACCGCCTGCTGCTGGGTAAGAACTGGTAAGAATTTGAGATTTCCTTGACGGGTTTGTGATACACCACCACCACTTCTTAGTACTCTGTAGGATCATATTCTTCTGTGTTTCTATTTACTGCTAACCATGGTAGGATGACAAGCTGATGAGACTGATTGGGAGAACCTGACGAACAAACAGCTACATGATAAATTTCAGCAACTGATGAGTGGACAGGTGCAAGATGTGCTAAACAGATTTGACGAGGCCATGGAGAAGATAGATGGCATTGAGAAGACATTTGAAACAAAGCTTGATAGCAAGTTTGATGAATTGCTCGCGCGTTTTCCACAACCACCGCCGGCTGCACCTATCGCACCTCTGCAACGACAACAACTACGGCCCCTTCCGAATCAGTATGGACGAGCTCAGCGTGTTCCTATTGAGCTAGGACAAAATTCTGGTGCCGCTGCTACTGCTGTTGGTGCTTCTTTGGCTCCTGCTACTACTGCTGCTGGTACCGAGGAGGATGATTATGTGGGAGATTACGAGGATGAGGTTGATCAACATCAGAACTACGTGCAACCACCAGCACCACAACCACCAGGTCGTCCACATGCAAATAATGGCAATGTTAGGGCTCCCCCTCAGGTACGAGATCATGACCATCTCCCTAAACTGAAATTGAATATTCCACCATTTGAGGGTAGATATGTTCCTGATATATATCTTACTTGGGAGTTAGAAACTGAACAATGATTTACATGTTTACAATATCCTGAGGAGAGACGTGTTCCTGCTGCTGTTTGTGCTTTCACTAGCTTTGCATGTGTTTGGTGGTCTGAACATTGTAGATTATATCCTGTTCCAGCTACTTGGGCTGCTTTGAAAACTGCTATGCGTACTCGTTGGGTTCCACCATATTATCAACGTGAATTACTTCAAAAATTGCAGCGCTTAAGACAAGGAAAAAATTCTGTAGAAGAATATTATCAGGAATTACAAACTGGCTTGATTAGATGTGGTATTGTTGAGGAGAATGAAGCTATGCTTGCACGTTTTCTGGGTGGATTAAATAGAGATATTCAGACCATTCTAGACTATAAGGATTATAATAATATCACTCGTTTATTCCATCTTGCTTGTAAAGCTGAACGTGAAGTGCAGGATCGACAGGCATTGGCGCGCACTAACTTTTCTGCAGGTCGACCTTCATCATGGACACCACGTGCATCATCTACTTCCACTGCACCATCACCTCCTTCAGGTGCCACCTCCAACCGTGATACAAGAAAGCAGGCACAACCACCACTATCTGCCAAGAGCACACCTGCCGGGCCTGCACAGAGCTCTTCTTCTTCCATGGCGTCAACAGGGCACACAAGTGATATTATTTGTCGTCGTTGTAAGGGAAGAGCACATTTTGCGAGAGAATGCAAATCTCAGCGTGTGATGATTGCTACTGAGGATGGTGGATATGAGTCCGCTAGTGACTATGATGAGGAGACTTTGGCTCTTATTACACATGAAGAACATGGTGGAGATGATTCTGATCATGAGACGCAATACATGGCTCCTGAAGATGCTGACAGGTATGAATGTTTAGTTGCTCAACGTGTTTTGAGTGTGCAGGTCACACAAGCTGAGCAAAATCAGAGGCACAATTTGTTCCATACTAAGGGAGTTGTGAAGGAACGTTATGTGCGCGTCATCATAGACGGAGGGAGCTGCAACAACTTGGCTAGCATGGAGATGGTGGAGAAGCTTTCTCTCACCACAAGACCACATCCACATCCTTACTACATCCAATGGTTCAACAACAGCGGCAAGGTTAAGGTAACACGTACTGTTCGTGTGCATTTTAGTATCTCTACATATGCTGATTATGTTGATTGTGATGTGGTACCTATGCAAGCATGTTCCTTATTACTTGGTAGACCATGGCAATTTGATAAAAATGCTGTACACCATGGTAGAAACAATCATTATACTCTTGTTCATAAGGATAAAAATATTACTTTGCTTCCTATGACTCCTGATTCTATTTTGAAAGATGATATTAATAGAGCTAATAAAGCAAAACAGGAGAAGAATAAGAGTGAAAATCAGATTGTGGCAAAAGAATTTGAGCAACAAATGAAGCCTAACAATAAACCATCTAGTGTTGTTTCTGAAATTAAATTGAAAAGTGCATGTTTATTTGCCACCAAATCTGATATTGATGAGCTAGATTTCAGCAAATCTGTTTGCTATGCTTTTGTGTGCAAAGAGGCATTATTTTCATTCGAGGACGTGCCTTCCTCTTTGTCCCCTGCTGTCACTAACATTATGCAGGAGTTCGCTGACGTCTTTCCACAAGACGTGCCACCGGGATTACCACCCATTCGAGGGATTGAGCATCAAATTAACTTAATTCCCGGTGCATCGCTACCCAACCGTGCACCATACCGTACCAATCCAGAGGAGACGAAGGAGATTATGCGTCAAGTACAGGAGCTACTCGACAAAGGTTATATACGCGAATCTCTTAGTCCTTGTGCTGTTCCTATTATACTAGTGCCTAAAAAGGATGGTACGTCACGTATGTGTGTTGATTGTAGAGGCATTAATAATATTACTATTCGTTATCGTCATCCTATTCCTAGGCTAGATGATATGCTTGATGAATTGAGTGGCTCTACAATATTCTCCAAAGTTGATTTGCGTAGTGGATACCATCAAATTTGTATGAAACTGGGTGATGAATGGAAAACAGCATTTAAAACTAAGTTTGGTTTATATGAGTGGTTAGTCATGCCGTTTAGGTTAACTAATGCACCTAGTACTTTCATGAGATTAATGAACGAAGTTTTACGTGCTTTCATTGGACGATTTGTGGTAGTCTATTTTGATGATATTCTGATTTATAGCAAATCTTTGGAAGAACACTTGGAACATTTACGTGTTGTTTCTATTGCTCTACGTGATGCACGTTTGTTTGGTAACCTTGGAAAGTGCACCTTTTGTGATGAGGACATGACTACCTTGGATATGACCAAAAATATTGCATATATGCATATTTGTCAGGTGATTTCTAGTGCAAACTATTCAATAATCTATTTATGTTATCCAGAACAAAAATACTTCACACACTTTTGTGTTTTGTCTAATTGCAGGTGTATGGGACATTTGTACAATCCACATATGAAGATAAGGAAGAAAGAGATGTTTATTTGCTGTCCAAAAAGTTCTCTCACGTCACTTTTGGCCCAAGAGAAGATAGAGTCCAAGTCTCTCACGTTCTGGATTCAGATTCGGACTGCACAGACGTACCTGACTCAAAACGGACACAAGTTTTTCATACGGACTCCGAATTGGGTGATTCTTTTTTTGTTGGAAACTAGATTTCGTGCACTTTCCAACCCAATTGGAATCACCTTCAAATTCGTCCGGAGCGTTGAGTTGTGGACGAAACAATCTGATGCTGCAGCAGAATCCGAGTCAAACTACAAGTCCAAAGGTGTTACATCACCTCCACTTGGGCCCATTGGCCTTGTACGACCTAGATTTAGTTTTAGGCTGCCTTGGGACGTCCTCCCACCTCCTTGGCCGCCACCCCTTGCTCCTATATAAGTAGATCCATCTAGTAGCTTTTCCTTGGGATTTGTTTAGTTAAAAGTTAGCCATTGCAACTTCGTGTACTTCGTTTGTGTCCAACGACCAGACCAAGACCGCTTACGGATCCCCACCTTTATCAATACTTCATATATACTCGCAATATTCAGATTGCTTTTATCATATTCTTGCTTGTTCTTCGATTGCTTGCAGGAATAGACCTTCGTGGTCAGGTTGATTGTGCTCCGGCGTGGTCAATAACCTCTCAGAGTTGGTTTAGCGATTGCTAAGGCGCAACGTCGTGCACGTTTGTAGTCGGATCGTCAAAGTCATCTTCACCAAATCGATAGTTATCATCTCATCGAAAGATCGGGACACCTTTGCCTCTATCATTTTGCACCGACCGAGTATCTTTTCTTGGCTATGTTGTTACTCCACAGGGAATTGAAGTTGATAAAGCCAAGATTGAAGCTATTGAGAGTTGGCCGCAGCCCAAAACGGTCACACAAGTGAGGAGTTTTCTTGGCCTCGCTGGATTCTATAGGCGTTTTGTGAGAGATTTCAGCACCATTGCTGCACCTCTCAATGAGCTTACAAAGAAAGATGTGCCTTTTATTTGGGGTACCGCACAGGAAGAAGCCTTCACGGTATTGAAAGATAAGTTGACACATGCTCCTTTACTCCAACTTCCTGATTTTAATAAGACTTTTGAGCTTGAATGTGATGCTAGTGGAATTGGATTAGGAGGTGTGTTATTACAAGATGGCAAACCTGTTGCATACTTTTCTGAAAAATTGAGTGGGCCTAGTCTGAATTATTCTACTTATGATAAAGAATTATATGCTCTTGTTCGGACTTTAGAAACATGGCAACATTATTTATGGCCCAAAGAATTTGTTATACATTCTGATCATGAATCTTTGAAACATATTAAAAGTCAAGCTAAACTGAATCGTAGACATGCTAAATGGGTTGAATTTATTGAGACTTTCCCTTATGTCATTAAACACAAGAAGGGAAAAGAAAATGTTATTGCTGATGCATTGTCTCGTCGCTATACTATGCTTTCACAACTTGACTTCAAAATATTTGGTTTGGAGACCATCAAAGATCAATATGTGCATGATGCTGATTTTAAAGATGTAATGCAGAATTGTAAAGAAGGAAGAATGTGGAACAAGTTTGTCGTTAACGATGGATTTGTGTTTCGTGCTAACAAGCTATGCATTCCAGCTAGCTCCGTTCGTCTTTTGTCGTTGCAGGAGGCGCATGGAGGAGGATTAATGGGACACTTTGGCGTGAAGAAGACAGAGGACGTACTTGCTACACATTTCTTTTGGCCAAAGATGAGACGGGATGTTGAGCGTTTTATTGCTCGCTGCACTACATGTCAAAAAGCTAAGTCACGAATCAATCCTCATGGTTTATATATGCCTTTGCCTGTACCTAGTGTTCCTTGGGAGGATATATCTATGGACTTTGTTTTAGGTTTACCTCGAACAAAGAAGGGGAGGGATAGCATATTTGTTGTCGTGGATAGATTCTCGAAAATGGCACACTTTATACCATGTCATAAAAGCGATGATGCTGTTAATGTTGCTGATTTGTTCTTTCGTGAAATTATTCGCTTGCATGGTGTGCCAAATACTATAGTTTCAGATCGTGATACTAAATTTCTTAGCCACTTTTGGAGATGTTTATGGGCTAAGTTGGGGACTAAACTGCTTTTTAGTACTACTTGTCACCCCCAAACTGATGGACAAACAGAAATAGTCAATAGAACATTGTCTACTATGCTTAGGGCTGTTTTGAAGACTAATAAGAAAATGTGGGAAGAATGCTTGCCTCATATTGAATTTGCTTATAATCGTTCATTGCATTCTACTATTAAGATGTGCCCTTTTGAAGTTGTGTATGGTTTCCTACCTCGTGCACCTATTGATTTGTTGCCTCTTCCATCTTCGGAGAAGGTTAATTTTGATGCTAAAGAACGTGCTGAATTGATTTTAAAAATGCATGAGTTAACTAAGGAAAACATTGAGCGTATGAATGCTAAATATAAACTTGCTGGAGATAAGGGTAGAAAACATGTTGTGTTTGCACCTGGAGATCTTGTTTAGTTACATTTGCGTAAGGATAGATTTCCTGATTTGCGCAAATCAAAGCTAATGCCACGTGCTGCTGGTCCCTTTAAGGTGTTGGAGAAAGTAAATGATAATGCATATAAACTTGAGCTGCCTGCAGATTTTGGGGTTAGTCCCACTTTTAACATTGCAGATTTGAAGCCTTATTTGGGTGAGGAAGATGAGCTTTCGTCAAGGACGACTTCATTTCAAGAAGGGGAGGATGATGAGGACATCAATACCATTGTTACACCCACAGCCCCTACTGCTACATATACTGGACCAATTACTAGAGCTCGCGCACGCCAATTAAATTATCAGGTACTTTCGTTTCTTGGTAATGATTCTAATGTTCATGAGAATATGATGCTGCCTAAATTGGATACATTTGTTTTGCTTACAAATGAAGGGCCTAGCTTGGAGAAGGATGGACATTGGAGCAAGAGCAAGCATGGAGATGATCCCATGCGCAAGGGGAACCAGAACGGAGTTACAAGTGATGATTTCAGGACTTTGAAGCCACCATAAGAGTGCATGAAGCCTTGGACGAAATATACAAGATGCCACTTCATAAATTTCGTCCAGAGGCTATTATAGGTGCTGCGTCACCTTATTATTGGGCCAGGCCCATGTAATTTCGAAATACATAAGTATAGGCTATTTTTAGAGTCCGTATGTGTGGGGAAACAAGAGATAGGGTTGATTTCGGACCCCTCCACCAAGGGCCACGAAATTCCCCCCCCCCCCCCCCCTCTTCCTCCATATATACAGCCCTTAGGGCGCCGTTTAGACTTTGAGTTTTGTTTAGATTAAAAGTTCGCCATAGCTGCAACTTCGCGTACTTCGTTTGTGTTCAACGACCAGACAAAGGCGTCACAGAACCCCACCTTGATCAATAAAGCTTTCATCTTATATTCGCAATATCCAGATTGCAATCTCAGTTTCTTGCTTGTTCTTCGTTTGCTCGCAGGAAACAGACCCTCGTGGTCAGGTTGATCGTGCTCCGGCGTGGTCAATAACCTCTCGGAGTTGGTTTAGCGATTGCTAAGGCGCGACGTCCTCGCACGTTCGTAGTCGGATCGTCAAAGTCGACTTCCACCAAAGCGAAATCCATCATCTCATCGAAAGACGGGACACCTTTGCCTCTATCACTCCTTATAGTCTAGAATGGTCTGAATCTCTCTATTTAATCCACCCAGAAAACGTGCAAGCATAGCTTCATTCTCCTCAACAATACCACATCTAATCATGCCAGTTTGTAATTCCTGATAATATTCTTCTACAGAATTTTTTCCTTGTCTTAAGCGCTGTAATTTTTGAAGCAATTCACGTTGATAATATGGTGGAACCCAACGAGTACGCATAGCAGTTTTCAAAGCAGCCCAAGTAGCGAGAATAGGATATAATCTACAATGTTCAGACCACCATACACATGCAAAACTAGTGAAAGCACAAACAGCAGCAGCAACCCGTCTCTCCTCGGGATATTGTAAACATGTAAAACGTTGTTTAGTTTCTAACTCCCAAGTAAGATATATATCAGGAACATATCTATCCTCAAATGGTGGAATATTCAATTTCAGTTTAGGAATATGGACATCATCTCGTACCTGAGGTGGTGGTGCAGGCCTACCATTACGAATATATACCTGAGGTCGACCTGGTGGTGGTGGTGCTGGTGGCTGCACGTAGTGCTGATTTTGATCAACCTCATCCTCATAATCGCCCGTATACTCATCATCCTCCTGGGTACCAACAGCAGCAGTAGCAGGGGCCAAAGAAGCATCAACAACATGAACAGCAGCACCAGAAGTTTGGCCATCCTCAATAGGAACACGCTTCGCTCATCCATACTGATTCGAAAGGATGCGTTGTTGTTGTTGTTGTTGTTGGAGAGGAGCGTTAGGTGCAGCGGGTGGTGGTGGTGGAAGACGCGCGAGCAATTCATTAAACTTGTTATCGAGCTTTGTTTCGAACGTCTTCTCCATGCCATCTATCTTCTCCATGGCCTCTTCAAATCTGTTTAGCACATCTTGCACCTGTCCACTCATCATTTCCTGAAACTTATCATGAAGCTCCTTGTTCGATAAATTCTCCCAGTCAGTCTCGTCGGCTTCTGATCCTGGCATGGTTAGCAGCAATAGAAACACACAAGAATATGATCCTACAGGCTACTAACAAGAGGTAGTGGTGGGTGTCACAAATCCGTCAAGCAAATCTCAAATTCTTACCAGTTCTTACCCAGCAGCAGGCGGTGATCGGCAACCGTTGTAGTCAAAAACTCTCAAAGCTTGGATAGAGCGATTACCAGGGAGAGTCAAACGCACGACGTAGATGTATGTGGAGCTGGGAAGGCTTATAATATGGTAGCAAAAAGGGTCAGCAATAATCAATTCAGAGATGCAAAGTTGAATAAACGCTCAACGATGGTACTGTGCTGGTCCTAGGCTAGACTGTGCTAGAGACGCGAGCCTAGAACACCAACAAAATCACGGCGCGGCACGTAAACAAGGGAAAAGCACACTCTGGAACTCTTTTTTTTCGCTCTTTTTTTTTGCGCTCCTTTTTTTTTTGCGCTCCTCTTTTTTTTTGCGAAAAATCACTATAATGGCGAGTGTCTCAAAACTCTTCCCTCGTCAAACTGATAGGATGGGCACGAAAAAAAAATTCACTTTTTTTTCGGAAATTAGGGCAGCGACGACGAAAAAGTGCGACCAAAAAATCACTATGATGGCACGTGGCTCAAAAGACTCAGAAAAGCCTAAAAATAGGATAGGGGAAAAAAATTTGCCCGTGAAAATTTTGCCCTAAAAACTGCCCGGGGGTCTCCAGACTTTTTTTTTCCCGAGACCTACGCAGGCAAGGAAACACGAATCGGAATTTAGATGGATCTCAAGAACAAACCTAATATGAGAAGAACTCGGATTGGTGGTGGATATATGGTTGTGGTATATGGCAGCGGTGGTGGTATATGACCGGTGGTGGTATATGGATACAGATTGGTGGTGGTATATGGATACGGATTCAGAGCGGTGGCGGATAAGCAAAAGTGGTAGATGGGCGATGATGATGGTGCGGCGGCGGCGTGACAACTTATGACCAGAACTCGAAACTCTAAAAGACTAGACTCTAAGACCAGCAACTTGACACGACGATGCAACCGCAAATTCAACAAAGCAAAAACCCTAAAAAGATTATGCAAAGGCTCAGATTGGTTCGGATATGATGAACTAACCCTAATTTTTTTTGTGGCTTTTTCGTGGACTGTAGGTATGAAGAACAGACTCGATCTAATCTACGAAAAACTGTAAAATCTCACCGAGCAACCTGGAAATCTGATACCACTTGATAGAGGCAAAGGTGTCCCGTCTTTCGATGAGATGATGGATATCGCTTTGGTGGAAGTCGACTTTGACGATCCGACTACGAACGTGCGAGGACGTCGCGCCTTAGCAATCGCTAAACCAACTCCGAGAGGTTATTGACCACGCCGGAGCACGATCAACCTGACCACGAGGGTCTGTTTCCTGCGAGCAAACGAAGAACAAGCAAGAAACTAAGATTGCAATCTGGATATTGCGAATATAAGATGAAAGCTTTATTGATCAAGGTGGGGTTCTGTGACGCCTTTGTCTGGTCGTTGAACACAAACGAAGTACGCGAAGTTGCAGCTATGGCGAACTTTTAATCTAAACAAAACCCAAAGTCTAAACGGTGCCCTAAGGGCTGTATATATGGAGGAAGAGAGGGGGAATTTCGTGGCCCTTGGTGGAGGGGTCCGAAATCAACCATATCTCTTGTTTCCCCACACATACGGACTCTAAAAATAGCCTATACTTATGTATTTCGAAATTACATGGGCCTGGCCCAATAAAAAGGTGACGCAGCACCTATAATAGCCTCGGGACGAAATTTATGAAGTGGCATCTTGTATATTTCGTCCAAGGCTTCATGCACCCATTATGGTGGCTTCAAAGTCCTGAAATCATCACTTGTAACTCCGTTCTTGTTCCCCTTGCGCATGGCATCATCTCCATGCTTGTTCTTGCTCCAATGTTCATCCTTCTCCAAGCTAGGCCCTTCATTTGTAAGCAAAACAAATGTATCCAATTCAGGCAGCATCATATTCTCATGAACATTAGAATCATTACCAAGAAACGAAAGTACCTGATAATTTAATTGGCGTGCGCGAGCTCTAGTAATTGGTCCCGTATATGTAGCAGTAGGGGCTGTGGGTGTAACAATGGTATTGATGTCCTCATCATTGCTCGCCGAAACCACCCCAACATGGCTAGCGCTCCCAGCTCTTCCTCACGCCCTCACGGCCCCAAGCAGGGTGATTGGGAAAAAGTGTTCCGTATCCCACGGCCAACTGGTGAACCTACAGACCCAGGGATTTCTTCCCGCCGCAGATCTGGTCCCCGTTCGAGCCGGATTGGCTTCTTTCGATGGCAGGGAATAGGAGGAGAAGTTCCCCAACCCATCCAGGGGGAACGGGTATGTTTTGTTCCCTATTTGTTGAGAGGCATTGGATTTCCAATCCATCCATTCCTCCGAGGGCTTCTGGAGCACTATGGCCTCTAACTGCACAACTTCACACCTGCCTCCATTATGCATATTGCGGGTTATGTTGCTCTTTGCGAGCTATTTCTAGGTTGTGAGGCCCATTTCGAGTTATGGAAGAAGTTGTTTTGCCTCGTCCCTCATAATCAGGAGGGGTCGATATTCCAAGTGGGTAGAGCCGAGATATGGCGCATCATCGGAACCAGATACCTATCCGGCACGCCGAAGAAGGCATCCAAAGAATGGCCTTCCGAATGGTTTTATGTCGAAGACGTTTCCCTTCCTGACCCAATCCGGAGGGGTCTTCCCGAATATTCAAGTACTCCATTGAAGAAGCGCCTCAACTGGCGTCCCCGTAGCCCTAGGGAGGAGGATAGTATGGAAGTCCACCAACTGATGAGCAAGATAAAGACGCTCGCTCAATCCGGATTGCCAATAGTTGAGGTTATGGCGATATCCATAATGCGAGGGGTTCAGCCACTCCAATACCGTGGGCATCCTATGTGGCACTTCAATGGAGAAGATGATGCCACCCGCTATGGTCGGAAGGGTCCGGACTCTTCCGCTGCATGGGCAAAAATACTGTCCGATTTATACAAGGGGGAGGAGGAGGAGTTCACCCACATTAAGCCCATGGATGGATTTTCCACATTAAGCTGGGTGAGTTTTTCGTTCCACTACTCTACTCCATCAACTCCGTAAATCCATTTTCATAAATATTAATCTGTCATTTATAACAGGAATGGCGGAAAGTCACCAGGGAGATCCGCAGCCCCGAACCACAACCAGAGGACCAAAACTAGGCCCTTGATCCCGGATTCGAAGAGGATCTGGACATATTCGTGGAGCTTGGGGAAGGGGTGTTTTACCAGGCGAGCCGCGACGGCACCGAAGTGGCCATCATTGCTGGCTATCCCGGTCTCCTCCCTGCGTTGCATGTAAGTAATTAGGAGACTTGTCCTTTGGGAGAATTTCCCTCTTCTGCCTTACCCACCGCACTATATTATGCTCTAAAGGGGAGGCGATCGGCGCACCACGCAGCACCAGAGGTGACGCGCAGGCCTTCAAAGAGGAAGGAAAATAGAGATATGGCTGAGTCTTCATTGAAGAGGTATAGTCTTAAATATGCCCCATGGTCGTCATCTTAAAGTATGACACTATCCATTGTGTCTTATCAGGAAAAACATTCGTCGGACTGTGTCCGGGGATCCTGTCGGTCATGCCTCTACTAGCCGGATTCCGGACCCTGTCACAAGGACTGAGGCTAACGTGGAAGTGATACCGGATTGTCCTTCTGCGGAGGATTCGGATAAAGTATCCGCCACCAACTCCGAAGTGGAAAGCGCCATGAATCATCGGCGTCGGCGGGCTGCTCTTCGTGACCCTAGTTTTTCAGAAGAGGCTTTCAACGCCTTCAATTTGGGTGATGCATACATCCAAGCTGCTCGAGATGGGCTTTATAGAGCCACAGATCAGTATTTGAAGGATATGCGGGTAAGTTCATACTTGCACAATTCTGATAAATATATACCAGTAGCCCCTGAGACTTGAAGCAGTTTAAGCAACTGATTTGAGGATCGTTGTATACCCAGGTGCTCAAAGAGAAGAACGGCATGTTGTACCAAGAGCTGAAGAAGTGTCAAGCCTAGCTAACTGCAGCTACCACCGAACTGGAGAAATCCAAGAAGGCAGCGTCTGGTAATGTTCCCCTCTATCGAGAAAACATGATCAAATATCAGGACTATTAATACAGGTGCAAATCTTATGACAGAGGCACTGGAAGTCGCACGAGCGGAAAATCTAGGAGCTCAGAGGCAACTGGCTGCGGGCGAACGTGTACTAACAAAAGTCAGGGTGGAGAAGAACAAACTGCAAGATGCCAACACCAAGCTCGGTGAAGAGCTAAAAGATGTGCGAGCCCAGCTAGCTAACTCCGTGAAGGAGAATAAGAAGCTATGAGGCAGCATATTTAGTATGTGTTCGGACTTACCTTTACATAGTTCGGCAAGGAAAGAAACTGACAATAATTATGTCTGTAGGTATATTGACGGGCCGTCCCGAAGAGGAGGTGTCCGGATTGTCGAGCAATCTACTACAAGAGCTGTCGCAAATGCACGAGCGAGCTCGGCAAGCGATGCAAAGTATGGCCAAAGCCTTATGGCCATCCGACTCTCCTCCAGGAAGTATGGAGGGGCTTGTACAGCTATTCAAGGGAGCGCGGCAGCGCTTCCGATTATGGAAGATATCGTCCTGCCAGGAAGGTGCGCGAGAAGCTTGGGTAATGGTGAAAACTCGGTATACCAAGCTCGACCTGAATCATACGGCCCGGGTCGGACCTGTAGGGTCAAACGGAGAAGAAATTCCCGTTAGCTTGGTGTATGACCAAGTACAAGTAGCCGCCAAGTATTCCCAACAGGATTGTACGCTAGATAGCTTGTTGGATGGCATAGAGGAAGAAGTGTTTGAGTCTAAGTGACTATGTACTTCATTTGACAAATTATGTCTCTAGCTAAATTGTAAAAAACCCTTGTCATGGCAGACCTTTTCGCTTCAACCTCTGGACCCGAAGGTGCGGAGTGCTTCCGAATACCCGCTCAGTAATGTAAACCGGGGTATGCGTGGAAACCAGGCGTAGGGGTCATAGTTGCTTGAACATACAAGTATCCGGCTAGTTATGTTATATTACATTTTGATAGTAAGAAACATCTTCCAGAGAGAATAGTTCTGTTAAGGGTTCCTTTCCCTGGGTCGACATGCGTTTAACGTGCATGTCTAGACTGTGATTGAGAAAACCACAGCATACATGGCATCTGTGGGTTCATAATGTGACAAATAAAAACATCTTTAGACCGCCGACCGAATATTCCCTTAAGAACGCTAGCTTTTGACTTCACCCAGTCTGAGGTACACATCCGGATGACCCGGCAGTAACTATCACAGAGGTGCTCCCTTTATGCCCTAGCCGAACTAACGGGAACATAGGGCATAAGCACAAGAGCCAGGCAACCCATCTTGGCCAAAACTTAAGTCATATTGATGCATATAATGGCGAAGAAAAGGTACATACGTGGAAAAGACACATACGTGGTGAGCTTGATGCTCGGAAAATAATAATAATAAGCTTCTGTGCCAGAAGCCCCCAGGTATAATTGACATACATATTAAGAATTGTATGCGTCGTAGGCGTACGATTTAGCCATACGAAAGCTTTACAGCTCTAAAAAAGAAAGGTGAGAAGAGAGAGAAAATAAATAACGAAAACAAAACAGGGGGGAAAGGGGACGAATGAAGAGTCCGGCGCTAGGCATAGAATCTTTGGAGTCTGGCCGTGTTCCATGGGTTAGGCTCTAGGCGGTTGTCTGATGCATCACGCAGGCGGTACACTCCTCCGGTGAGAACTTCGTCAATGATGAAGGGACCCTCCCACTTGGGCTTGAGTTTGTCCTTTTTCTTCTCTGGCAAGCGTAGAGCGAGTTTGCCAACATTATAAGTCTTGGCCCGTACTTCTCTGCTTTGATATCTGCGGGCCTGTTGTTGGTAGAATGCAGAACGGGCTTTTGCGACATCGCGCTCCTCCTCCAGGGCATCTAAGCTATCCTGCTGATCCAGCTCGGCTTCTCTCTCTTCATACATGCGCACTCGAGGTGAGTCATGAATAATGTCGAAGGGCAACACGGCCTCTGCGTCGTACACCATAAAAAAAGGTGTATATCCAGTTGAACGATTGGGCGTGGTCCGCAGCCCCTAGAGTACGGAGTCGAGCTCCTCAACCCAGTGCTTATCTGATTCTTTCAAAGACCGCACTAGCCTGGGTTTAATGCCGCTCATAATAAGACCATTGGCGCGTTCGACCTGACCGTTGGTTTGTGGGTGATAGACAGAGGCGTAGTCGAGCTTGATTCCCAGATTGGCACACCAGGCCTTCACCTCATCGGCTGTGAAATAGAGTCGTTGTCGGTGATGGTGCTGTTTGGAACACCATAGCGGTGCACAACACCGGATATAAAGTTTATCACTGGCCCGGCTTTGCCCATTTTAACTGGTTTGGCCTCTATCCACTTGGTGAATTTATCCACCATGACCAATAGATATTTTTTCTTATGGCTTCCTCCTTTAAGGGGTTCGACCATATCAAGCTCCCAGACCGCAAAAGGCGAAGTGATGGGGATTGTTTGTGGAGCGGTGGGTGGCATATGGCTTTGGTTTGCGAAAAGCTGGCATCCGACGCAATGTTGGACAAGGTCTTGTGCGTTTGCTCGGGCCGTCGGCCAATAGAAACTTGTACGGAAGGTGATGCAGGGTGGAACCCTATAGTGTCGATCTTTCACGTTTGGAGTGGATCCTACGGGGAATCACGAAGAACACGCGGAAGCACAAAGGGAAAACACAGGGAAAACGCGAGAGAATCACTCAACCAACAAGGGAATCGATCACACAAGTGCTAGATCACCATACACATAAGAGATTCACGAGATCCAAAGTCAACAAAGGACGATACAAAAGGTAACCGGATTCTTCTCCGTGAGGAGGTCTTGATGGTCTTCCCTTGAAGGGGTCTTGAATCCGCTTGGGGGATCTTCTCCGTAGAGGTCCTGAGCTCCGAGGAGAAGTAACCAAGTGGATGAGCAAGGGCTCTCACACAAACATGAGCTAATCCAATGCTAACCCTAACTAGGAGGAGGTGGGGGAGTATATATAGTGCTAGCCCACGAAGGGGTAAGTGAGAGGGGGATACATGGGCCCTTGGCCCTTTCTCTGCGCACAGGCAGGTGCCGGATGTCCGAGCTGGGGCCGGATGTCTGGGGCTTCGTGACGGGCCGGATGTCCGGGCTGGGAGGCCGGATGTCCGGGCTAGCCTGGGTGCCCTGCGGTTGCTCTCTGGACAGGCGGGGTCCGGATGTCCGGGCTGTGGGCGGGATGTCCGGCGGCTCGGGAAGAGTCGGATGTCCGGGCCTCTGGCCGGATGTCCGGGCTGACGAGGTTCAGCTTCGGATGCGTTCTGTGATGGGTGCCGGATTTCCGGGGTCGGGCCGGATGTCCGGGCTGGCGGGAAGGGCCGGATGTCCGGGCTGGGGCCGGATGTCCGGGGCCTGTAGCAGTTGCGTTTTCTTCCTTCTCCTCTTCCATGCTTGGCCTTTGTCCTTTGATTCTCCATGGTCATCTCGGTTGTACCTGAGTATAGGCAAGGTCCATGCATGAGGTAGCAACCATGTCTCACGCGAATGGAAAGGGGAAGCATTTAGGAACGGGTTCACCTTGTGTCCAATGGCGCATAGTCAAGGTCTCATCTTATGTATCCTTGGGGCTTGGAGAGTAGTCGGAGTGTACATGGGGATGAACGTGGGATGCTCCGCATCATATCCCCCCCCTTGGGAAAGATCCGACCTCGGATCGTGATCCTCATCACCATGAAAACGGTTGTCGTGGACGGACTTGTAGTCGGACGTAGATGAAGGCATTGCGCAATCGAAGTACTCCAAGGTGTCTCCGGAGTGATAGACATGCAAAAAGAGCAAACACAAGCGACACTCGGGCATACAGTGGTTAGCGCACACAAAGTGTCCATCATGCAAGAATGAGTCCGTGTGGCAAGATAGTGCGTGGCAAGACACATGATGCTTATCAAGATGATCTAGAATGATATGCAAAGCATTCTTGGGGTAATTAGCATGGTGCCCGAAGCGATAAATTCTACCATTGTGCAAAATGATATCATAATGGGATGGTGCATCGAAAGCAAGAACATGGCAATGGGTGCTCAATATGTATATGTTATCATGCAATTGATGGTGGACAATATGATCATGATGTATGAATATGCCATCAAGGAAGATCACAACAAATTTGCTTAGGAAGTGAACAAGCTCATATTTCATGGATGACATGGGAATACAAGATGCAACAAGGCAATCATAATGTGTGTCAATCCATGCGTGGGGTGCAAACTTGTGGTGAGCATGATATGTCCATCGAGCATGACATGTATGAGCACAATCATCAAATATGGAGGTGTTGGTGTACCAATGCTCGATGTCGTGGCATGAGTGGAAGTCCGAAGATGCATCCAAGTCCAAGCGCTCCTCAATGTAAAGGTCCATAGAGCCAATGTCCAATGTCGCTCCTCCGTCCGTGAGATGTATCATGTAGACAACAAGAAGGAAACAACAATGAAAGAGTGACCCATCCAATATGCATATTTGAGGATGGCTCAAAGGGAAGGAGTTCACCTTTAGTAGATTCTCGCAAATGTTGGTGTTGCACATCGTGTATGCCTTTGCATGACCAAGTTGTCGCATAACGGCATCGCCTTGTGAAACCTCCAAAATGAAAGAACATGACAAACACTCGAAAAAACAAATGAGGTTAGCGGAAATGCAAAACCTATCATTCGAGTGGTAAGATACCCAACAAGTGTATGCATCATTCTCATCATAAGAAAGTACAAGGGAGCGTGCCATAGTATGGAGGCATATGATGTTAGAACAACCAAGTACAAGATGCTCAGTCAAACAAGCATGCATCACAAGTATAGTGTCCAAGTCTCCAAGATCAATAAGCATAGCAAGTTGGCACTCAATACAAGGTGATATGAGAGATGCAACTAATGGAGACAAGAGACAATGATCATGACAAATCAAGTGAGAGGCATGAGCATATATGTCATCAACCCAAGAAAGCGAGTAAGAGTGGAACATGGGTGATGCAACATAGCAAGCAATCCTACCAATCAAGTCAAGCAAGCTAGTAGTGCGAAGATGCAACATACTAGGAGGAATCATGGCAAGCATGTCATGTGTGCAAATAGTGGGCATGAATAATTCACATTTCATAGCACAATCATGAAAGCAAGATAAGAGGAAAATAGCATGAATGTATTGGTGAGAAGCCATATGTAAATAGCAATGGGTCATCATGACTCTCCCAACACAACAAGTATCAATAGTATGGGGCACATGATAAACATGGCAATAGCAACAAGGATCTCCACCAAGCATGCAAATACACATAGGGATATCATAATGGTTCATCACGGGTAAATGCAAGCAAGGGTCACAATTGCATGGCAAAGGCATAGGAGCAAGCATAGCATGCAATGTGAACACGGTAAAATGAGCATAAGGTGACAAGTGGTAAATGGCCCATAGCCGTGTGAGAGCCAAGTAGAAAAGATGCGCGTAGTCCTTGCGCGAAGGGAACGGTGGTAAGGATAGTCCACGGAATCCCAAGTCATCGTTGCTCTCAAGAGCTCGTTTCGTCAACTCTTGGGATTGAGAGGTTGACGAGTATACATGAGTACCTAAACAAAACAAAGACAAAGGGAAAATTGTGTGTGCGTGGTAGATGTACACATCATCCATCATGATGCGCACGTGCGTGTGTTTGTTAGCATAAAATATCCAACGCTCAAATAAATGAGATGCGTGATATAGAAACATGTCATCCGTCATGATAGGTTTGTTATTATGTATAGCATAATGGAGACTCAAATTGTGTAATGCATCATGAGAAATATCTAGAGCATTGTTATTCATGGAATGCATATGGTGTACACTATCATGGGAATCATGCAAAGTATGGAATGCATCAAAGTCTCCTAATATGTATGAGGAAACTATGGGGGTCTTCTCATGAGCAAGAGTAGTAACATCATGTGGAGAATATTGACAACATCCAAAACAATGCATATTTGGAACAATGTGATCATGGCATGACATATTGGATGAATTGCGCAAATCATGTAAAGGAAGCATGGCAATATCATCACATGAAAAACAAAAGCCAATGACCATCATCTCGTCATCTATGCCATAAGTGCAAATGGGATTGATTTTAATGGGGCATGCATAGTTACTATGTTGAGATTGTAGGGATGCAATATGGGAGATCTCATTCATAGCATATGACAAGTTCAATGGATTGTCAAACATGAAGTGACCAATAGAATTTTCACATGCTATCCTATGAAGCATAGCATCACAACTAGGCAACTCAACATGCTCATCATCATATTCATCATAAATAGGTAAGTCAAGGCATGAAGTTTCACTAGCATGAAGCATGGTAATAGGTGGGTCAACATCATGGGAGCAATCGTTGTCAAGAGAGTCCACTAGTGGGACAAGAGAAGCACCATCACCTATGTTACCTTTGGAGCGTCGCTCAAGTGTTGTAGGTGAGGTGTTGAAGATCCAATCATTGTCATCTTCATCTTGATGGAACCATGTGGGGGGTGCATCATCGTCCACCATGGCCATCGGTTTTTCCATTGGAGGGATGGACTCGTTGAGGATAGGCATGTCGTCATGTAGGAGACCTTGCACCAAAGAAGAAAACACACTAGGAGTAGAGGTTAAATTGTTAGAAATCATAGTGGCCTCACATGTCGTGTCAACTACCTCACTCTCTAAGTGTTGTGGCTCACTCACTCCCTCAATGATGCTCTCACTCATATTGTTGGTGGAGTCATTCAAATGGCGCTCAACCTCACATAGGATGTGTGGCATGCTCTCATGTGTGGGGCTAGTGGTGGTCACACTCATCCTCTCATAGGAAATGCTCTCAATGTCACATATGGTGGAGTCACTCATGTCACTCATGGGGTGGTGGCTCTCCTCACATGGCAAATTGGGCATCTCGACATATGTGGGTGTCGGAGAGGTGTAGGTGCAAATGTCTCCATGTGCGGTCGTGTAGCTTGACTCGGAGTATGAGTCCAATATGGGCGCCGTCTTCGTGTTGTTGAAGAGGTTCGCGCTCATCGCCGTGGTCGAAGGGGATGGCCCTTGCTCGACCGTCTTGTCACCGTCTTGGTGTTGGAGGCCCATATGATGTGGCACCTCATAGCTCGTCTCCAAGACCGAAGGGAGTTTCCCATGCTCGGCCATCTTCCTTGAGGGGCTTCCGAAGATGGAAGTGTCACCCTCGCTCGTAGGTAGTCGCCTTGGACTTGATGAAGTCGATGTAGGCGTACTCGTGGGAAGTAGGCGAAGATGTCGTACGTCCAAAGGCGAAGATGTCTTGATAGCACTTGGCGAAGATGCCAAAGTGATTGATGTAGCCGTAGCGCCATCTTGGTAGTGGTCTTCTCGCGGTCTTCTTTTGTGCTCTTGAAGCTTGGACTTGGCGTGAAGTAGGTCTTGTTGGGACTTGTGCATTTGCGCTTGTGGAGCATCTTCATGATGATGATGTCGTTCGTCGTCATCGTGCACATGATGCTTGGAGGTGACTTGCCCTTCATGACGATGTTGATCACGAACGTGATGGTGGTCGCCATGTAGATGTGGACGAGGACGATTTGTACTTGCATCTTTTTCGCACTCCGAAGACTTGTGGCTTGACCGTCATCGTCTTGAGGATGATGAAGTGGAAGAAGACTTGATCAAGGCTCTAATCTCCTCCATCCGTGCATCTTGCTCCTCTTTATGTGCGGAAAGCTTCTTGTCGATGTAGTCCCTTTTTCGTGCTTCGGAGTGGAAAATGTCGATGGAGATGTTCTCGATGCGCTCTTGCAATCTTGATTGTGCGCCTTTCATTTGTCGTTGGAGATCGAAGATGGACGCTTTGGAGATGTAGTTGTTCACGCCGTCGTTGTTGTCGTAGACCGGAGAGGAAATGCCTTGCCTATCCATCACAAGACTCGAGCAAATATGAGTGGGAGAAAGAGAAGAACTTATACCAATGTACCTTGACCGACGTTGACAATGAATCAAGTTCACTCAAATGCGGACAATAAAATAGCACTATTGGTACCAATCCTTGTCAGTTCTCACACCTACACAAGTAAAGCTTATGGTGGAGCTCGTTGAGGATAGTGGCACAAAAATTTAATGCAAAATGTTAGCAAGAGTCAATAATGTTGAAAGAGATTCACAAATTCGCAAGTGAAACAAATGGACTAATAGCAAATAATGGCACACGGAAACGCACACACGGATAGATAAATGGGGTCGTGCAACCAAGGAATGAGCACAAAATGTGGAATCCACGGAAAACGCTCGTGTTGCACAACTCAAGAGAGACGCTAGCACGATTGCTCAATAGGCGGATACGACACTTGTGCACAACCTATAAGATGCAAAATGGACAAACTTTCTATCCCAAGTATCCTATGTATGTATGGTTCCCAGTGTTTCTCTCAAGCATGATATCATATGATGTAGATTTTGGAATGGCTCTTATGTGCAATGGGGTATGATGCTATGGCACTTGCTCACGAGCTCTTTGCTCTCTTTTTGCTTAAAAGCTTTTTTTTTGTATGACCACTTTTGCACAATGCACAAACCAAGATAGCAATTGTGTATATGCGGGAACAAACTTGAGGCACAATGGATGATATGATACCAAGATGATATGGTATGTATGTAATGGATGGTGTAGACCACTAATGTGCACAAGTCACGTTGCCGGCAATACTCAAATGGCTAGTCTCGATAGGCAAGTAACGCAAAATGGGCTAGGGGTTAACAATGCAATTGCAAGGGAATATACAAAGGTGTCGTCGAGGTTACCGTCCTTTGCGATGATGAGTGGCGGTGTTCTTGGTATAGATACCAAGATGATGGAGACTCGTCCCTAAGTAGCCGAAACACCTTAGGAAACGGAAAAACCGCAAACTCAAAATCTCAAATGACAAATGTCAAAATGGTGGTAGCGGAAATGCGGTGGTGGTTTGCACTTGGCAATGCGGAAGTGGAAGTGATGGCTATACACGTGTCGGAGTTGAAGTTGCCGTCCCTAAGTAGCCTAAACACCTTAGGAGACACAAGCCACAACTCAAAAAAGCTCAAACAACAATTGGGTTAAGTTGGGTTGTCGGAAGTGTATGGTGGGTAAGCCTATGCGGAAGGTATGGTGGTGGTGGTGGTTGATGAAGAAGCAACCGTCCCTAAGTAGCCTAAACACCTTAGGAGACTCAAATCACAACTCAAACAACCACTAATGCTATATGGATCAAAATGGGTTAGGTTGCGGAAGTCGGTGGTGGTTATGCGGATGTTGTGGTGGAAGCCCTAGGCAAAGATGCCAAAATTCACAAAATTTGATGGAGTCAAATGATGTTGGTGTTATTTTTGTGGGATGGGGGGTGTCAAGAGCTTCAAAACAAGCTAAAGAACGTCAAAATCGGACTCCGGATGAATTAGTTATGGCCGAAACGGTGAAATGGGAAAAGCTGAAATGACAGGGGCCGGACATCCGGGGCTCGGGCCGGATTTCCGAGACCTGATGTCCAGAACCGCGTGCGAAAATGCGCTCCAGGAGCCGGATGTCCGGGCTAATGGCCGGATTTCCGGGATGGCCGGATGTCCGGGGCTCGGGCCGGATGTCCGGGCTCCAAATCCGAGGATGAACTCGAGGAACTCGATTTTGGGGCGGAAAATTGAGATTTCGGGGTCAAAATTGAAGAGATTTCGTGGATGGAAAGTGGGGAAACTTGGGAAAAAGCTAGATCCACTTGAAACCAAGCAAATCCATGGATCAAAATCAACAAAACATCATCAAACCAACAAATCACAAAAAAAAATTGGGGGCTATTTTTGGTGGGGATTTTCGGATTTAGGACGAAATCAACAAAATCAAGCTCGAAAAAGAGGGGTATGGGCTCCAAAAACGTGATCAACATGGCTCATGATACCATATGATGCAGGGTGGAACCCTATAGTGTCGATCTTTCACGTTTGGAGTGGATCCTACGGGAAATCACGAAGAACACGCGGAAGCACAAAGGAAAACACGGGGAAAACGAGAGAGAATCACTCAACCAACAAGGGAATCGATCACACAAGTGCTAGATCACCATACACATAAGAGATTCACGAGATCCAAAGTCAACAAAGGACGATACAAAAGGTAACCGGGTTCTTTCTCCGTGAGGAGGTCTTGATGGTCTTCCCTTGAAGGGGTCTTGAATCCGCTTGGGGGATCTTCTCCGTAGAGGTCCTGAGCTCCGAGGAGAAGTAACCAAGTGGGTGAGCAAGGGCTCTCACACAAACATGAGCTAATCCAATGCTAACCATAACTAGGAGGAGGTGGGGGAGTATATATAGTGCTAGCCCACGAAGGGGTAAGTGAGAGGGGGATACATGGGCCCTCGGCCCTTTCTCTGCGCACAGGCAGGTGCCGGATGTCCGGGCTGTGGGCCGGATGTCCGGCGGCTCGGGAAGAGCCGGATGTCCGGGCCTCTGGCCGGATGTCCGGGCTGACGAGGTTCAGCTTCGGATGCGTTCTGTGATGGGTGCTGGATTTCCGGGGTCGGGCCGGATGTCCGGGCTGGCGGGAAGGGCCGGATGTCCGGGCTGGGGCCGGATGTCCGGGGCCTGTAGCAGTTGCGTTTTCTTCCTTCTCATCTTCCATGCTTGGCCTTTGTCCTTTGATTCTCCATGGTCATCTCGGTTGTACCTGAGTATAGGCAAGGTCCATGCATGAGGTAGCAACCATGTCTCACGCGAATGGAAAGGGGAAGCATTTAGGAACGGGTTCACCTTGTGTCCAATGGCGCATAGTCGAGGTCTCATCTTATGTATCCTTGGGGCTTGGAGAGTAGTCGGAGTGTACATGCGGATGAACGTGGGATGCTCCGCATCAGAAGGCCTTGCTTACAAGGGCCCGAGCCACGGCGTGGTGACCGTCGAGACCGGCATGAATTTCAGCCAATAGCTGTCGCCCTTCCTCCTCGGAGATACATCTTTGAAGTACTCCGGTAGCGCTTTTCTTATAAAGTTCTCCCTCGTGAACCTTGTAGGCTTTAGAGCGCCGCACGATGCAGCGTGCCTCATTCTGGTCCTCAGGAAGTTCCCGCCTATTAAGGTAGGCTAGAAAGGGTTCGGTCCATGGGGTGATGACTGCCATGATGAGATGGGCCGATGGTGTGATTTCGGTGGCTGAGCCCCCGATGATGTCGGTGTGTTCGGAATCTGGGGTTGTATTCGGGTCCGGATTGGTATTGCCGCTCTCCCCTTGCCACACCACGAAAGCATTTCCAGAAAGATGTTAGGTGCGATGGGGTCGCGCTTGGCGCCGATGCGAGCAAGGACATCCACCGCTTGATTGCTTTCTCGAGACACATGGTGAAACTTGAGCCCCTCGAACCGAGCCAACATTTTGAGAACGGCGTTACGGTAAGCCACCATCTTCGGATCTTTGGCATCAAAATCTCCATTTATTTGAGATATTGCGAGGTTTGAATCCCTGGGCACTTCCAGGCGTTGTATGCCCATGGAGACGGCCATCCGAAGACCATGCAATAAGGCTTCGTATTCGGTTGCATTGTTGGAGTCCGTGAATAATATTTGTAGGACGTACTGAACAGTGTCTCCCGTGGGGGATGTTAGGACAACGCTTGCCCCTAGGCCTGCCAGCATTTTGGAGCCGTCGAAGTGCATGACCCAGTTTGAATATGTGTCGTACTCTTTAGGGAGTTCGGCCTCTGTCCATTCAGCGATGAAGTCGGCCAATACCTGGGATTTAATGGCCCGGCGCGGTTTGTATGATACGTCGAATGAGAGGAGCTCAAAGGCCCACTTGGCAATCCGTCCCGTAGCGTCGCGGTTGTTTATTATGTCATTGAGAGGTACTTCGGAGGCTACCGTTATTGAGCACTCTTGAAAGTAGTGTCGTAGCTTCCGGGATGCCATGAAGACCGCGTATGCTATTTTTTGGTAGTGAGGGTGCCGGGATTTGCATGGTGTGAGGACAGTGGATACGTAGTATACCGGCTTCTGGAGCGGGAATTTGTGTCCGTCCTCCTCTCGTTCGACGACGAGTACCGCACTCACGACTTGGTGTGTGGCCGATATGTATAATAACATTGGCTCGCCGATGTTTGGCGCGGCCAGGATTGGGTTGCTTGCTAGAAGAGCCTTTATTTCTTCCAGTCCGGCCATTGCCGCGTCCGTCCACTCGAAGTGATCGGTGCGTCGGAGAAGGCGATAGAGTGGCAATGCCTTTTCCCCTAGTCTGGAGATAAAGCGGCTCAAAGCTGCCACACATCCGAATAGTTTTTGGACTTGTTTGAGGTCTGTTGGCATAGCCAACTGTGACAAAGCTCGAATTTTAGCTGGGTTTGCCTCAATTCCTCTATTGGAAAGGATGAAGCCCAGAAGCTTTCCGGCGGGAACGCCGAAAATGCATTTTTCCGGATTGAGCTTAATGACATATGTTCGGAGGTTGTCGAATGTAAGACGCAGATCGTCTATTAACGACTCGACGTGTCTGGTTTTGATGACTACGTCATCCACGTATGCTTCAGCTGTCTTGCCGATTTGTTTCTCCAGGCATGTTTGAATCATGCGTTGATAGGTGGCACTGGCGTTTTTAAGCCCAAAAGGCATAGTGTTGAAGCAGAAAGGCCCGTATGGGGTAATAAATGCCGTTGCGGCTTGATCGAACTCCTTCATCTTGATCTGATGGTATCCGTAGTATGCGTTGAGGAAACACAGTGAGTCATTTCCTGGGTAGCATCGATGATCTGATCGATGCGAGGGAGGGGAAAAGGATCCTTAGGGCATGCTTTGTTGTGGTCTTTGAAATCGATGCACATGCGCCAGGATTTATCCTTCTTTGGTACCATCACAGGTTTTCTAGCCAGTCTGGGTGTTTTATCTCTCTGACGAATCCGACCTTGAGTAACTTGGCTAGCTCCTCTCCCATGTCTTGTCGTTTGGGTTCGGAAAAGCGTCGTAATGTTTGCTTGACCGGCTTGTATCCCTTCAATATGTTTAGGCTATGTTCGGCCAGCCTGCAAGGGATTCCTGGCATATCAGAAGGGTGCCAGGCAAAAGTGTCCCAGTTTTCGCGTAGGAACGCCCGCAATGCGGCGTCGACCGTGGGGTCCAGCTGTGCCCCGATGGATGCTGTCTTCGTGGGGTCCGTTGGGTGAACCTGAAATTTGACTATTTTGTCTGCTGGTTTAAAGGAGGTGGATTTGGATCGCTTATCAAGTATCACGTCGTCCCTATCCACTATGGAGCGCAATGCGGTTAATTCTTCTGCCACGAGGGCTTCAGACAATGCCTCGAGGGCCAAGGCGGCGGTTTTGTTTTCGGCGCGAAGTGCTATGTCCGGATCACTGGCAAGAGTGATGATTCCATTGGGCCCTGGCATCTTGAGCTTCATGTACTTGTAATGGGGTATGGCTTGGAAGCTTGCAAATGCGTCTCGCCCTAACAGGGCATGATATCCACTGTTGAAAGGGGCCACTTGAAAGGTTATATCTTCGGACCGATAATTCTTCGGCGTGCCGAATACCACATCGAGTGTGATTTTTCCCGCACATCGCGCCTCCCGACTGGGAATAATTCCTCGGAAGGTCGTATTACTTTGCTCAATGCGGCTCATGTCTATTTCCATTTTGCTGAGAGTTTCCTCATAAATGAGGTCTAGTCCGCTACCGCCGTCCATGAGCACTTTGGTTAGCCGAAAGTCGTCCACGATCGGACTGAGGACCAATGCGACAGGTGCTCGGACTGTTCTGAATTTTGGTTCATCACTGGCGTTGAAAGTTATGGCCGTGTCGTTCCAGGGGTTTATTTTTGCAACTTGGCAGACTTCGGCGAGGCTGCGGAGTGCCCTTTTGCACCTATTGTTTGAGGCGGAAGTCTCGAAGACTGTCAATACTGTAGGGTTGTTGTCTTCCATGGGATGTTGCTCCGCGGTGTTTTTGGTGAGTAGATCCTCGCCGCTCTTGGCCACCTCCCGGAGTATCCAACATGCTCGAAGGCTATGGGTTGGTACGGCATCCGGTGTTGTGTGTATTTTGCATGGCCTATCGAGTCATCCCTCTAGAACGGTTCCATGCCCCGTAACGGGCTTTGATTTTTTTGTTATTGGATCTGGTGAACGACGAGGGTGCGTCCTTTTTATCCGGATGAGGGGTTTAGTGGAAAGTGGTGGCTCCCAAGAGGCTGCCTGAGTTTTCCAGGTGCTTTCCACTGCGCAATACTTCTGTACTATGGTTGCCAAGTCAGCGAAGTGTGATACGTGACGGTGATTGATTGCGTTGAGGATTCCCTCGTCTGTGCAGTTTTTGTAGAATAATGAGGTTGCGTCTTCATCGCGGCAGTCCTTGATCTTGTCCTTGACTAGGAGGAATCTGGCCCAAAAGTGATGGATCGTTTCCTGGGACTGCTGTCTGATGTAGGTAAGATCGCTTGTATCTGGGTGGGTGGGTGGAGTTAAGTCTGAACCCTGACCCAATCTGGGATCCGGAGCTTGAGAAGATTCCGAGCTTAACAGTTCGGACTCCGGGATATCAACCAATTTTTCCGGCCCATGGTCCGATTCTAAGCTCGGAATACGGGGCATCTCTTCCCGCAGGCGAGTATCCGGCTCTATGAGCTCGGAGATCCGAACATAGATCGTCCTCAACATAGGGGAAGAGTCATCGCATTGCTCCTCCACTACTGCTATCTGATGGGTGATCGGTGGAGATTCAATTTCTCTCTGATCGGGTTTAAGCCCAATCCGATCGTAGTCTGTAGCGACTCCCAAGGCGGCGATGCGATCCAGGAGTTCGTTTAAAGATGACAACTCCATCGGATCCATCTGTTCGGAGTATTCTGAGCTGACGCGAAGGCGATTTTCGAGGACTCGAGAAGTCATCGTTGGCCCGACGGCCGAACGGGCGGCCATGGTAAAGCCGCCCAGTGGGAGGGTTTGGCCTGAAGCCAGGGCTCCCCCGGAGGTTATGTTGTCCTTGATAACAAGGCGAACCATCAAGCCTATCTTCGACGTCATAGTGGAACTCTCAATGAAAGTAGCAATGTCGGTATCAAAACCGGCGGATCTCAGGTAGGGGGTCCCGAACTGTACGTCTAAGGCTAATGGTAACAGGAGGCGGGGGACACAATGTTTACCCAGGTTCGGGCCCTCTCTATGGTGGTAATACCCTACTTCCTGCTTGATTGATCTTGATGAATATGAGTATTACAAGAGTTGATCTACCACGAGAACGTAATGGCTAAACCCTAGAAGTCTAGCCTATGAGATTATGATTATTGTCCAACAGACCAAACCCTCCGGTTTATATAGACACCGGAGGGGGCTAGGGTTACACAAAATCGGTTACAGAGAAAGGAATCTACATTCCAAATCGCCAAGCTTGCCTTCCACGCAAAGGAGAGTCCCATCCGGACACGGGATGAAGTCTTCTATCTTGTGTCTTCATAGTCCAACAGTCCGGCCACCGTACATAGTCCGGCTGTCCGAGGACCCCCTAATCCAGGACTCCCTCAGACATGCCTCCCTCTTTGCCTCCTGTTGTCACTAACATTTTGCATGAGTTCACTGACGTCTTTCCACAAGACGTGCCACCAGGATTACCACCTATTCGAGGGATTGAGCATAAAATTGACTTAATTCCTGGTGCATCACTGCCCAACCATGCGCCATACCGTACAAATCCATAGGAGACGAAGGAGATTATGTGTTAAGTACAAGAGTTGCTCGATAATGGTTATATACACGAATCTCTTAGTCCTTCCTGTTATACTAGTGCCAAAAAAGGATGGTACATCGCGTATGTGTGTTGATTGTAGATCCATTAATTATACTACAATTCGTTATCATCATCCTATTCCTAGGCTAGATGATATGCTTGATGAATTAAATGGGTCTACCATATTCTCCAAAGTTGATTTGCATAGTGGATACCATCAAATTTGTATGAAACTGGGAGATGAATGAAAACTGCATTTAAAACTAAGTTTGGGTTATATGAGTGGTTAGTCATGCCTTTTGGGTTAACTAATGCACCTAGTACTTTCATGAGACTAATGGACGAAGTTTTACGTGCTTTCATTGGACAATTGGTGGTAGTCTATTTTGATGATATACTAATTTATAGCAGATCTTTGGAGGAACATTTGGAACATTTACATGTTGTTTTTGTTGCTCTACGTGCTGCACGTTTGTTTTGTAACCTTGGGAAGTGCACCTTTTGCACCGACCGAGTATCTTTTCTTGGCTATGTTGTTACTCCACAAGGACTTGAAGTTCATAAAGCCAAGATTGAAGCTATTAAGTGTTGGTCGCAACCCAAAACAGTCACACAAGTACGGAGTTTTCTTGGCCTCAATGGTTTCTATAGGCATTTTGTGAGAAATTTCAGCACCATTGGTGCATCTCTCGGTGAGCTTACAAAGAAGGATGTGCCTTTTTGTACCGCAAAGGAACAAGCCTTCAGGGTATTGAAAGATAAGTTAACACATGCTCCTTCACTCCAACTTCCTGATTTTAGTAAGACTTTTGAGCTTGAAGGTGACGCTAGTGGAAGGATTAGGTTATTACAAGATGGTAAACCTATTGCATACTTTTCTGAAAGGGTTTTTATCATTTATGCCACTAGTTGTGTCCCACTACTCAGTTTTGCCACTAGGAATTTCAACTGCTCAAAAATGCCATCGCTTCGATAAGCGCATGCTCAAAAATGCCACTGGACACTATTACTTTCATCTCAAATGATGTTTGCCATGTTATAGTGACATAAATACCTCCCTCTATCTCACTACAATAGAGTGTTGGTCCCACTTGATCCCAACAGCGTTCTTATTTTCTTGTAAAATTATTCGCTTGCTTTACTCCTCACAATTGGGTCCCACACTTATCATTGTGAGATAGAGAGAACTGGCATGTGGATCTAGTGGTATTTTGTCATATAACATGGTTAACGGGTTTGACCCGACAATAACGATGTCTAATGGCATTTTTTAGCAAACATATAATAGAATGATGGCATTTTTGAAATATCTAATAGCATTTTTTAGCAAGGATCTCACAGAACAATGGCATTTTTGAGCAGTTGTAACTTCTAATGGAAAAACTGAGTAGTGGGACACAAATGGTGGCATAAATGATAAAAAAGCTAAAAAGTTGAGTGGACCTGGTCTGAACTATTCTACTTATGATAAGGAATTATATGCTCTTGTTCGGACGTTGAAAACATGGCAACATTATTTATGGCCCAAAGAATTTTTTATACATTCTGGTCATGAATCTTTGAAACATATTAGAAGTCAAGCAAAACTAAATTGTAGACATGCTAAATGGGTTGAATTCGTTGTGATTTTCCCTTATGTCATTAATCACAAGAAGGGTAAAGAAAATGTTATTGCTGATGCATTGTCTCATCGCTATACTATGCTTTCACAACCTAACTTTAAAATATTTGGTTTGAGACCATCAAAGATCAATATGTGCATGACGTGGATTTTAAAGATGTGATGCAGAATTGTAAAGAAGGAAGAACTTGGAACAAGTTTGTCATTAATGACAGATTGTGTCGTGGGGTTAACCCGGTAGATGCCCTGCTGAAAGGACTTAGGTGCGAGGCCATCGCTACAGTGACTAGCTTGAAGGGGTTGAGCGGGACGAAAGACATAAGTTTACCCAGGTTTGGCCCCTCACGATCGAGGTAAAAGCCTACGTCCTGCTTTTAGTTGTATTGCTTGAGTATCGATTACAAGGGAGCGGATTCGCTTGACCAAGCTACCGATTGATTGTAACTTAAGTTTACCCGTCGTAGGGGCTCGCCTTTATATACACAGGTCGAGGCCCTGGACTTGCAAGAGTCCGGGTCGGGTCATACTTCAAGACTGACCCTAGTCTAAGTCGCCTTGCCTTGCTTGGTAAGTCGCCATCGGGCGGCTTACACTTCCGGGTATGCACCGTCTTCTGGCCTTGGGCCTCCGTCCGGCTTACCACGTAAGTTGCCTCCCTGGCTCCATGTCTTGGTCTCTTGGGCCTGTCTAAGGCCTTACTGTTAAGTCGCCAACATCTTAACTCGGCCCTTCTAGGGCGAGTTATATCACGGGGTCATATCCCCAACATTAGGCCCTAGATTCATGTGAACTTGTTCATGTCGATCTTCAATGCTTCTGGTTGGCGAGTCTTCTTTGATTCTTCTTAATGTTTTACCTTGAGCAGATCTTCATAACCCGCCATAAGAAAGAATGATGCCATCTTCATAAATTTCAAAAAAAGAACTCATGACGTCATAGTGGATCTTTCGCATTAATCAATTATTCCGAGAATCGAGGCGCCCCCTTTGTTGTAGCAGTTATTATGTCTCCTCGATTTTTCGCACATGCCTATTATTGTTCCACCATTTTCTCCTTATAAATAGGCGTGGGGGGGGCTGCTCTTTTCACTTTTCACCCCCGTCGCATCCTCTTCTTCTTCCTTGTGACACCTGCTATGGCCAGAGCTCCGTCGCATCAGTCGAACCGCACCAGCCGCTCCCGTCGAGGCTGCTGCATCACCCTATTGTTACCAGTACTCTGTGGCACATGCCCGCTCATCTCCATCATTGCCAGGTGCCATTTTTCTGCCCTTCCAGATCTATATTACGTCGCCCGAGTTCTTAGGAGTTTGTCGGCGTTCATCATAGTTCTTCATACCTTTGAATAGAACTTGTATCCAATCCAAAAATGCCACAGAAACACTGCGGTAGCTAGTTTAGTATCTATCTTGAATTATGAACAAATATCTTCTTCAGAATTGATAAATAGTTCACTAGCTTTTCCACTGCCACCATTAGGTTTTGCAATTATTTTTCTTTTTGAACTGCATGTAGATTCGCGAATATAGCTACAACTTGCGAAACTTGTTTGCCCACACTTAGCAATATCTTCAGTAAGTCTCTGCTTTAGATGACCCGCCAGCATGCTGTCGGCTCATACTTTCATACTTTAACCCACCGTATCCTACCGGCCCGATAGTCACCTCACTCCCATAGTTAAGGCGGCTCATAATTTCTCAATGGTTCATTATTGCTGAGATATTATGTAATTGCTTAGGCAGCTTACCACTGTAGTTTTAACTTGCCATACACTCATCTGTAGCTTTTAACCCGGCCAAACATGTCTAAAGCTCCCACTTCTTGTGACTGGGAAGCTTCCCAAGTCTCAAAGCTCATGCTCAATGAGTATGTGGATATGGGCGTCTTACCAGCTAAAGAAGTTGTCCACTGGCGGGTTCCCGGTCCTGAAACTATTCCTGAGCCCGAAGAGGGTGAAGTTGTGATTTTCACGGATCACCTCCTTCGTGGTTTTTCACCACCCGGGTCAAAAAAATTCTGGGACGCTCTGCATTTTTACAAACTTCATCCTCAAGACATCGGTCCCAACTCCGTCTCCAATCTATGCCTGTTTCAAGTATTCTCTGCAAGAAGAACCCACTGTTGATCTCTTTAAGGATTTCTTTTATATCAACCGCCAAATTAACTAAGATGACAGACGGCCCCAGTCTAGAACTTGGAGGTGTTTCCATACAAATGCGAAGAGATGTGACCTTCCCCTCAGTCGTACTGCCCAGCCATCCCAAGGGCTAGAACCGCACTTGGTTCTACTGCCGGAACACTGCTCCAGCTGAAGAAAACCCCTTGCTGGGTTATCGCCCCTACCGGCTCAGCACCAGCAGCGAACTCCCTGGTCGATTAACTGCCACAGAACGTGCTCAGTATGCACACGTATTTTCAAAGATAAGGGCTTTAATAGCCAACGGTTTAACTGGAGTCGACTTACTATTCAGGATGTCTCAACGTTCGTCAATTCTGAGGATGTTCTTTTGCCAAATTTTATGTACAAAAAGACTTCGGTACTTTACAACGTCTATATAGTATTATAAATAGGGAGACGCACGTCACGGCAGGGTATTGACTATTACACTCTTAACATCACCAAATGTGTACGACCTTGGTCCGGCGGTGTTATCTGCAGGTCACGGCAGGGTATTATCTGCAGTACCAAGCCACCAGCGGTATGAGTGAACCAAGTTGGTTGCAGAAAACCTCAGTTCAGCGCATAGTGGACCCGCTCCAACATTCGCATGACCTGGAAAACTGAGATAGACCTGCGTGGTGCCTTTACTGAAGACCCATCGTCAAGTACAGTTTGCTGTTGCTCACTGGTGAGCTCTAAGAATTGCACCAGCATGTCACCATCCAGAATTGAAGGCACTCCCGACTGTAAAATCAACGGCCCACGTCACTAAAGGCTTTCAGAACAACTTTATCACATAGAATTAGCAGTATTTTGTACAGTTGTTCAAAGAGTAAGGATAATTGTCCTACCGGGATACCACGTCGACGAAACTCTGCATGGTCATTTCCCAAGATTGGAGCAGTCAACGGGTGAAGTGAAAGTCTTTCTTGGACATCTTGCAACAGTTGATGCTCCTCACTGCGTTATCAGTTCATAAGCTTCAGAAACTGGATCAGAACTATTAACAGATGTGTATGAAATATCACTTCAAAAAGGTAGTTACACAGCTCTATGTTCGATGAGAAGACATTAAACAGAACTCCAGTGTAGTACAGTGGCAGGGGAATCAACTGAGCAACGATTGGTTGACATCCATGTTACAGTTAATGAACTTTAGATCATCTGTTCATGTGAAGGACATTGAGAAGACATGCCCAGAAGAGACCTCTATGTCTCAAATCTCAGAGCATACCTGGTGAGCGGAATCATAACAAAAACACTCCCCAGCAAAGTACTCGCCACAACGCAGTTATAAGCTGATTCCAACACTGGGTCTGTCTCATCACCAATAGGGAGCCGATACTTAAATGCAGCCTACGGTAGATTGCACAAACGAGTTACAACATTCCATTAGTTCTAAATAGTTAGGAAAAGCTAACAGTTAGTGTGATTTTTCCAAGTGAAGGAATAGAAACAGGATAAGCCATAACAAAGAAATAAAACCACGGTTAATGGGTGAGATCCTTAAGGATCTGTTGGGTAGGGGTATTTAGACCCAAAAAATCTTAGAATTAAATACCAAAATTCCTAAACAAATCCCTGCCAACCAAACACTCCCTCGGTGTTCCCTCATGGTAAAATTGAACTGATTAGCCCTAAGACCCTAAGCAATAAAAACTCACCTTCTGGATGCTCATAGCTATTTCGCCCATAAAAAATGAACATTGTACAGCTAAGTTCTTTTCTGGACTTTCAGAAACTGCAAGATATATTTAAAAGATGTCAAAGTACATCTTAAAAGAAAAGTAAGAATGCGATAATTTAGGAAGCAGCTTTGAACAATGAGAAACTGGCATAAACAATGAGAAACAGGCATATACAAACGAGGAATCCTAAGCTTCTACTTTAGAACAATACCCACAGCAACATGTCCTCAACCAATTTACGTCAACCAATTTTCTGTGTGCTAAGCTAGGATGTGACTTAAATGTTTAGCACATACTCCCTCCGTTTCTAAATATTTGTCTTTCTAGAGATTTCAATAAATGACTATATACGGAGCAAAATGAGTGAATCTACACTCTAAAATATGTCTATATACATCCGTATGTGATGGTCCATTTGGAATCTCTAAAAAGACAAATATTTAGGAACGGAGGGAGTACATAAGACAAGAAAGTGAACACGATAGGCTATGAATAACCACCACAAAAGTATAAGTGAAATACCACTATCAGACTCATCTACATATACACAAATCAGCTACAGTGTACCTTCCAGTCCAGGGCAGGATAATACAGATATGCTACCACGACGATCTGACACAACAGCAGTTTCACAGTCTAAGAGGACAACATCACCCACCAATCGTTGAGCAGGATCAGCATAAACAAGTTCCAACTTCCTAAGATTCTGATATCAATAAAAAAGAGAAGAGCAGGATCAGAGGCAATTATAAGAGCATTACTCCATAACAAGAAACATCATCTGTGAAGATGCAACATTTAAACCCAATGTTACCTCGTGATAAGAATAGAAGAGAACACCATCACGACAATCACCCGCTGCAATCTGTGATGCATATGTCTTCAAACAAGTAATAGTAAATCGTGTTCTACTCACGGCATACTTCTTCATACGATGAGGATTTTCATTCACAAAACCAAATACAGAAAGCTATCAAGACAGAGAGAAAATGGGAAGAGTGTCAGAATGATTCTCCACAATTGATGGTAGTCAAATTAAAACCAAGTTTGAGAAATTTAGCTTAGTAAGTACTCCCTCCGTCCGGAAATACTTGTCGGAGAAATGCGTAAAAATGGATGTATCTAGAATTAAAATACGTCTAGATACATCCATTCCTCCGACAAGTATTTCCGGACGGAGGGAGTATATGAAATAACAACAGATAGGAGTTTGATTGCCAGCTGTTATCACAAAAACTGTTTTGTTGGGGAAAATTAACTCTCCCATGGAATATCCTCACAGAAAAACTTAAAATGACACTGCACCCAATCCTTTCTGTTCTTCCCCACCCAACCAACCCCCCACTTTTCACTGGTCTAGCTGTCAAGCTGATATTGTCACAAAATGCCCGCTACTATGAGCGATGAGGCTACTCTGCCTCTGCACCCACCAACATGCACGTTGTCTCCAAATTGGGGGGGGGGGCAGAAACCAAGAACGGGAGGAAAGGCTGAGCTCCTTTGCAGAACGAGTGTTATGGCTGTCACAAAACCGAGCTCCTTTGCAATGTTACTTTTCTAGTCTTGCTCATTGCTCTGTCGTTGAGTCAATTTCCAAGTGATTTATCAAAAAGTAGAGCTAAAGAAATAACTGATATCATACCGTATTACCAGCTGCTGCCAACACATATCGGTCTAGATATGGATATACAGCAAGAACTGCACCAGTGAAGGTAACATGAGTCAGTGATCTCAGGTGTCCTGCTATTTGTTCAAATTGAATCTGATTGTAGCAAATATCATCAGGACTGCTGCACATGCTGTTGCTAGAGAATTCTTCATTTGCATATCCAACAATTTCAGGGAATGAGCCCGTATGAGAAGAGGAACTCAAATTAGAAGTCGGAATAAATGAACTGCACTCATGAGGACTTCCAAGAGTATCCAAGCTTAGAACAATTAGGCGTCCTTTGATACTGCTTCATGAGGAGATAATGGTTACAGTTTAAAAAACAGTTCACAGTGACAAGTCATGGAAAAGGAAAAAATAGATTAAGTGCAGCAGCTACAATATAGAACAGAAGAACAAATCAACATAGCATAAAGACAAATGATTAAGCCGCAATCAACTAAATAATGAATGATAAATTGGAACGAAGACCATGTACTAAGCGAGTAATTTGGAAAAGGCATCCACATAAAATCATGGCAGGCAATGACCAGGCGAGAACCAACCTGGAATTACAGGCAACAAAATGGGAACTTGCAAAAAGGGCTACGTGTTTCCCTTTTTGTTTAAGAAAAATATTAAGTTTAAATACAAAATGCTTCAAATTTAACAAATTAAAGGTGGCTAGATCATCGATAGGGTGTCATGTCATGTAGCTTCGATTACAAGGTGCTGCAATAGCAGCCTGGCTAGTGGAAATCATAATCAAATCAGAACCTTATAGCCTCAAGAGTTGATATCTAATCAAATAATCGGTGCATTAACCAAATGAAATCTAACTTAATTTTAGATACAGCAGCTAACCATAGTTGGCTGCTTCTTGAGCGCACACAACATTCAAGCTTGTAGCCTCTTTGGGAATAGAAAAAGATCAACGTCCATTACAACAGAATTACCTAAGTGCAGATATTTCGAACATGTAGACATATGCACCGATTTAAAAATTCACAATTATGTACTGTAACAAAGTCAGGGCATCGATAAAAATTATGCCAGACATGAATATTTGTATCCGTACAAACAATACATACAAAAATAGACAAAATATGGAAACGGTGCACACAAAGTTACGTATTTTGTACAGGTTACAAATGTGTATAGTTTTTCAGAATTCTTTGCTCGTGCTCTCATATACACATTTGTGAATTTTCCAGATTTTGTTGATATACCCAAATAAAGAAAAACGGAGTGTGGGCATATCCACCCATGTTCACTTGCATATCCACCATCTACACTATGTCTTCCCTGGCAAGAGGCAGTTACTTCATCCTATCTAAGATTTCACGTGTAGCTTTCATGATGCACCTTGCTTGCCTAGCATTTTCAGAGAATTCTTTAGCCCCTAAGGGAAAAAAGAAAAGAAATTCACGTCCCGATGTGATGAGGAACACTAGATGAGAAGAAAGAAAACACATGCCTTGCAGTTGCGAGAATCTTATCTCCCGAAGTTGGTGAACCATTTAAAGCTTGATATTCATGATCATCCAAACCCCTACACTATTGGGTGGATCAAGAAAGGAGTGAATATGAGGATCACCAAACAATGCAACCTGCCACTTTCTTTGGGCAAGCATTATCGCTCAAATTCTTACTCTTGGGAGACATGGATGCCAGCCATGTTCTTCTTGGGAGACCTTGGCAATTTGATGTGGATACTAAACACAAGGGCAAGGAAAATTCTCACTTTCATTTGGAACAAGAGAAAGATCGTTATCTTACCAAACAAAACCGAAGGTAATACCTCTAAGGAAAAGGGGAAAACTATGTTAACTATCTCCCATGCCTCTCATGAGTTTATGGAAGACTTGAAGGAGGCAGATTTGTGTGCTGCACTTGTTGTAAAAGGAGAAGAGCACTTGACTGTTGAAATTTCAGCAAAGGTACGTGGTTTATTGGCAGAATTTCAGAACATACTTGGAGAGCCACAAGGCTTGCCACCGATGAGAGGAATTCAACATAGAATTGACTTAATTCCGGGAGCAAGTCTTCCTAATCTTCCACACTATCGAATGAGCCCAAAGGAGCATGATATATTGAAGGAGAAAGTGGAGGAATTGCTGCAAAAGGGGCACATTCGAGAAAGTATTAGCCCATGTGCTGTACCAGCCCTGCTCGCGCCCAAGAAAGATGGATCTTGGCGCATGTGTACGGACAGTAGAACCATTAACAAGATCACTGTAAGGTATAGATTCCCTATTCCCCGTCTGGATGATATGTTGGATCAGCTTAGTGGAGCAAGAGTGTTCACAAAGCTAGATTTAAGAAGCGGATATCATCAAATCCGTATCAGACTCGGGGATGAATGGAAAACCGCCTTCAAGACAAAGGAAGGGTTGTTTGAATGGCTAGTCATGCCATTTGGACTCTCAAATGCACCAAGTACCTTTATGTGCTTAATGAATCATGTCCTTCGACCCTTCTTGTCCCACTTTGTTGTGGTCTATTTCGATGACATCTTGGTCTATAGCAAGGATGAGGATGAACACTTTGATCACATTCGGAAGGTGCAAGAAGTACTAAAGGAAAATGAGCTCTATGTCAACATGAGGAAATGTGTTTTCCTGCAAACACAGCTTCTTTTCCTAGTATTCGTCGTAACATGTGACGGTATTCGTGTTGATGATTCTAAGGTTGAAGCAATCCGAGAATGGCCAACTCCGAAGACCATTTCTGAAGTAAGATGTTTTCATGGCCTTGCAACTTTCTATAGGCGATTTGTGAAGAATTTTCAACGCTATCATGGCACCAATTACCGAGTGTTTGAAGAAAGGAAAGTTCCAATGGACAGAAGCAGCTGAAGCTAGTTTCAATGAGATTAAACAAAAACTATCACAAGCTCCTGTCTTGGTGCTACCAGATTTCAACAAGACTTTTGAGTTAGAGTGATGCAAGTGGAGTAAGCATTGGAGCTGTCCTATCTCAAGAAAGGAAGCCCATTGCTTTCTTTAGTGAGAAGTTAAGTGAAGCTAGACAGAAGTGGAGTACCTATCAGCAAGAATTATATGCCGTTTTCAGAGCGTTGAAAACTTGGGAAGTCCATTTGCTGCCTAAAGAGTTCATTGTTTATAGCGACCATCAATCCTTGAAGCATTTTAGAAATCAAAAGCATGTTGACCGCATGCTAGCAAGATGGGCAGCATATCTGGAGAGGTTTAACTATCTCATCGTGCATAAATCTGGAATAACTAACAGAGTGGCCGATGCTTTGAGTCGTCGTGCATGCCTCTTGACTTCTTTTGAAGCTGAACTTCCGGACATGGATCAAATAAAGGAGTTGTATGAGGGTGACGAAGATTTTGGCCATGTTTGGGTAAAGCACGCAAGGGGCCAACCATTAGGTGATGACTATTTGATGCAAGATGGATATCTCTTCAAAAATGATCGTTTGTGCATTCCAAGAAGTTCTCTACGTGACAAGCTGGTTAGAGAGCTCCATTCAAGTGATCTTAGTGGCCATGTTGGACGGGGCAAGACTATTGCTAGCCTGGAAGCTCGCTACTTTTGGCCACAACTAAAGAGAGATGCTGGAAAGTTTGTTCAGCGATGCCCTATATGTCAAACCTGCAAAGGCCAAGTCCAGAACACAGGGTTATACATGCCTTTGCCTGTTCCTGTCGCTCCATGGGAGGACATCTCTATGGACTTCGTCTTGGGCTTGCCAAGAACAAGACGAGGGAGTGATGCTGTGTTTGTGCTCGTGGACAGATTCTCTAAGATGGCTCATTTCATCCCATGCCGCAAGACAACAGATGCTCATCATGTGGCAAACCTATTCTTTCGAGAAGTGGTCAGACTTCATGGAGTTCCAAGGTCCATCGTCTCAGACCGTGATAGCAAGTTTCTTGCTGCATTTTGGCTCACTTTGTGGAAGCAATTCAACACTGAATTGAAATTTTCTAGCACTGCTCATCCTCAAACAGATGGACAAACAGAAGTGGTGAACAAGTTTTTGGGTAATCTGATCCGTTGCATTTGTGGAGAAAAAAAGGGGACAGTGGGATTTGGCTCTATCTCTTGCAGAGTTCTCCTACAATAACTCCAAGCATAGATCCACAGGAAGGAGTCCTTTTTCCATTGTCTACACTAAAGAACCATGTGGTGGACCTGGTAAAGCTACTATCAAGGGGAAACTCAAAATCAGCATTGTCCTTTGCTGATAATTACACTGAGTTATTTGAAGAGATTCGTGGTGTTTTGGAAGCACAAAATCAGAAATATAAACAACTTGCTGACTGCAAAAGGAGGCCGAAATCATTCCAAGTTGGTGATAAGGTGATGGCCTACCTCCAAAAAGAGAGGCTGCCTCTAGGTGTTAAGGGGAAGCTTAGGCAGCGAAAGTATGGGCCCTTCTCTATCGTGAGGAAGATAAATGATAATGCTTATGTGATAGATCTTCCAAGCGACATGGGTATCTCCAACACTTTCAATGTTGCGGACTTGACTCTCTATCATCCAAAAGAAGCGCTCTATGAAGATAACTCGAGGGCGAGTTCCAAACAACCAGTGGAGAATGATGAGGAACACTAGATGAGAAGAAAGAAAAACACATGCTAGATCTGTTTGGCTACTTCTACATACTTCTGTTGTGGTCTAGTATTTCTTTTCTTTTCTTTACCCTACCTGATGTTTCTAGAGTTTACTAGTTATAAGTAGATGTGAGTTGAGAGATGAATCCCAAAATAATGTTTTCTAGAGTGTTCCAGCTATAAGTAGAAGTATGTGAAGGCTTCCCAAAGCCCCTATAAATAGAGGTCCTCACCTCTACTTCGTAACGGAGACTATGAACCCACTACCTATAATAGAACTTGTTGTTCTTATCTAAGATCTTGGAGTAGATCTTGTGCCCTAGGAGTTCTGGATTGAACTCTTGCTGCCCTATCGGCCTACATTCGCCTCTAGAGCGATATCTAGCACAGCACGTTGAAGCTGTTCCTTCAACACTTGTGCTGTACACATTGTAGCAGCAAGGTGGAGTTGCTCCTCCACAACCTTTGTGCTGCTTCACGATGATTCCTCTTTATGTTCTTATAGTACAACATAAGAAACTAAGAATGAGGTTAACTGCTCAAACATGGTATGCAAACAAATCATTATAAGATCATTGCAAATGTAAGGTTTTTCATTGTTTGAATGTGCAAAATTATTGGGAATTTAGCTCCAATTCAAAGACGGCTTGCTTTACTGCATTTCTTCGGCCGTAGCTTCCAAAACTCCGTGTCAGATCGGTGAGGCAAGAGACGAATTCATCCCTACTTTACTTTTATCCCGCTCTTCCTTTTTACATCCACTTTCTTATTCACACTAGGAAATACTAGACAATGCAAATGCGTTGTTACGAAACTATAAAATACGAGGAGTTCAGTCACTGGCTTAGGAAATCATCAAAATATTGTATCCTGCAGCCTTTGCGCGCGGTTCACGATTAAAAAGAACGGAAATACAATGAAAAATCATTGCAGCAGGCATTGGAGAACTGTAAGCGATCATTGCAAGACACAACATTTCGAATGTCGAAACATATGTGTAGGCATTAGTAAGTTTTTTTTTTTTTGAAATGGAACACGCATGCATTCCTCTTACACATCATTGCTGGACAGATCGCCAGCTACAGAGTCTAGTACAAACTCTGGGAGATCCCCCAGCCAAGTGACACACTCATCAGAATTTAACCTAGCACCAAACGACGCTAAGCCATGTGCCACCAGATTACATGCTCGAGGGCAATTTACATAGGCATTAGTAAGTTGACTGCACGGCAGGAGGACAAATGTCTATCGCCGCTTTGGAATTATAATTTGTTCACTCTTATTTCTGTGACTGGAAGAAATTGGTTGGGAAGAAACTGAAAATAAGAGCATTATTTTGAGTTGGAGTCATATTTCTGCATTTGTTATTTGTTGTAACATGAGTTGGTCGCGAGATCTTATGGGTTTCACCTCTAGCCTACCCCAACTTGTTTGGGACTAAAGGCTTTGTTATTGTTGTTGTTGTTGATGATCTCACACAAAAGCAGTAGTGTACTTGTTTTATTTGTGTTAGGTGCCACATGTGAGCGGAAGTACATTTATTTATCTTTTGGATGGTTGCGAGTCGCACATGTGGGTAGGGGTGCATTTGTTTATTGGTGAAGGTTGGTGGTCCCACATGTGAACTCCGCACCAACTCCAACCTTTACAAGTAGGAAAAAAGGAAAGATGCAATCTGTCTACAACAGCATGAACATTCAGGACTAGATAAATAAAAAAGGCAGCCCAGTGCATGTAGCTCCCGCTTGTGCAGGGTCCGGGGAAGGGTCTGACCACTTTGGGTCTATTGTACGCAGCCTTTCCCTACATTTCTGCAAGAGGCTGTTTCCAGGACTTGAACCTGTGACCTCATGGTCACAAGGCAGCAGCTTTACCACTGCACCAAGGCTCCCCTTCAACATTCAGGACTAAATAAGAATCACAAAAAAATTGACTTAAAAGAGTATGGTGCAAAGTTAGTGAACAACAATAAAGTTAAGTTTTTTACAAAATGGCGTGAGCTTTACTAATTCATACACATGCCAGAAGAGAAGAAAAAATATGAGAAGGACTGCCAATGAGCAAACAGACAGGCCTGAGGTAAACAGATCAATAATAGCTGGAACACTGAAATTGCAAGTTGAATAAAAAAATATTGCTAATGGATCAAAGATATCTGAGAGGACAGCAGCACTTAATTAGAAAGAATAGATGAGATGTTAACCTTTCTGCTTCGCCATTTGGCATCATCGGACGGTCAGTAGATTTACTTGTCCCAACAATTAACACTTGCTCACTTCCTATTTTCGCAATCTGGATGCATTTTGCAGTTTCACCAAGTTCACACTTGAATCGGGAAAGCAAGATCCCATTATTAGGATCTATTTGGACAATATCTGAAGAACATGATGCACCAGTTAAACCAGTTCTCATAACCAACAGTGTTCTACTATCGCTGTGGTATAGCACTTTCCTTGGAGTCCCTCCAACTGAAAACTTTTGTGCATTTAATCTTTTGCCATGAACCATTTCAACCTGACAAAAAAATGGTTTAGACTGGAAAAACTGTAATGCACATGGCGCAAACACTCGTGGGGCACATACGCATGTGCAAGTGAAAAAAATAAAAACATCACAATAACAGCTACAGCAAAAGCCCCAAAGAAAAGTGGTATGCTTTTGTCTAAATTACCTCATACCATATGGCAGACCTAACTGACAGCCTGGAACAGATAGAAGTCTACTACTAATATTGGCACAGTAACCTAACAGGGCATGGTTCCGATGGGACAGGCAAAACTAAGAGGTTGGTCTGACTTGGCCAACATTACCTGTTTCAATATTTGAAACGTCTGATGTCACACACAAAAAAGGCGCATGCAGTATAAAGAAGTGATAACTGCTGATAACTGCTAAAGACCCAGGTTCCCTCCAGGTCTCCAACTACTAACTGACAAAACAGAGTTACGTTAGAATATTTTTAGCAGAACTATTTCCAAAGGTTGATATGGTCCAGCTTGTAAACTGGATGCGAACCTGCAAAGAAAACTGAACTATGATCTGCCCTAGATACTGATTAGCGGACGCTGTCCTGGAAACAGCATTAAGCTAGATATTTTATTATTTATGTAAACAAGAAAATCATACAGATAACAAAGATACTAAATCAAGTACTTTGTAGTAATTCAAGAATTACTGATTTAACCAAGTGTTTGGGCAGGTGATAGTGAGACCAATACCTTATTAATTACAATAGGACTACATCAAGGATCAGCTTTTAGCCCATACATTTTTGCCATAGTGATGGAACAGGGTCACAAAGGATATACAAGGAGATATCCCTTGGTGATGATGTGGTCCTAGTTGACAAGAGACTAGATTGGGTATCCATATGAAATTATAATTGAGACAGACTTTAGAGTCCAAGGGTCTTTAGCAGGACCAAGACCGAGTATATGAGGTGTGACTTTAGTGGTGCTAGGGGTGAGGAGGGAGAGGTTAGCTCAGAAGGACATATAGTGCCTAAGAGGGACACTTCCCGATAATTGGGTTCAATGCTACAAAGCAACGGTGGTATCGATGAGGATGTTAGCCACAGGATCAAAGTGGCTCAAAGGTAAGTTCTACAGGATGGCGATCAGACCTGCGATGCTATATGGAGCGGAGTGTTGGCCTACTAAGAGACAACACATCGAACAAATGAGTGTCGCCGAAAAGGTGGATTGTGGACATACAATAAAGGACCGAATTAGGAACAAGGGAATACGTGACAAGGCATCTCTAGCGTACCCCAACTTGCTTAGGACAAAAGGCTTTGTTGTTGTTTGTTTAACCAAGTGATAAATTAGGAACGAGGGAATACGTGACAAGGCATCTCTAGCCTACCCCAACTTGCTTGGGACAAAACGCTTTGTTGTTGTTTGTTTATTTAACCAAGTGATATCTGCATACAATACTTGTTGGCCAGCAAAACATAACTTGTCATGGGACTATATTTGGTTCTTTGGTTAGCCATGGAATTAGCCACCGCTGTAGTTGTTTGGGACGTGAGCAAAGACATAAAAACACTGTTTCTTCGCTCCCAATCCCAGGAAATTATCTCATGCAGGACACAAAATGGGTGTAAGATAGAAAACAGGAGTCGGAGAGGGAAGAAGTATAGATCCCTCCATCTTGGCGTTCACTCCAGTTAAAGCATCTCCAACAGACTCTAATATCGGTATTAGGGGAGCTGGGCCAAAAAATCAGCTCCAACAGATTCCCTTTCCCCAAGAAGTTTTCGGTGAATCACCAATAAATAAACCCAACTCGCCAATATAGAGGGGGAGTTGCTTCTCCCCCCATATTTCAGCCACCCGCCCTCCCACCAGAAGCCGCCGCTGCCTGGACCTGCCCCGCCGCCACCGCCTCCAAACACTAGACCACTGCACCACCACCACACCACCTCCACTGACCACCGCACCACCATTCTGAGAGAGAGAGAGAGAGAGAGAGAGAGAGAGAGATCATTGACAAAGTGGGGCTCATATGACAGTTTGAATAGGGATGGGGTTATTGGGGATCTGCAAAAGCAAGCATCCCCATGATCTGAAAAAACTGCTATTGGGGATCTGTTGGCGATGCTCTTACAGCCTGTCATGGAAATTTGTGCCATCTCCTGACACGGTCGCCAACACAAGAATTCTACCATTACATCTCTCTATTTATGTGTCAGGAAAAAAATTATTTCAAAAATGATTGGAATCTCTCATTTCTCACAAATCTACAATCATTTCCATCTGTCAAATTTAACTACTTGTGTCTATATGAATGATAAAAGGCAAGCCTGACGCAATGGTAGAGTGTCCCTACTTGTGTTCTGGAGGTCCTGGGTCAAAATTTCAGAAATGAACTCCATGCTAGATATTGATTGAAGAGCAGAGGTAGTATACATATTTCTACTTAATAGGCATCAAACAACAGCAGTAATTTCTAATCTGACAGTTGAACTTAATATGCACTATACAATCGTATTATCAATCTATCTATCTCAGTGACTCCCCCTGTTTTCGAGTCGAACGACTAGTCGCGACTAGTCAATGAGTCGTAAATGGAAGTCGACTAACACCTCGACTAGTCGAGACTAGTCGATCGGCACGGCACGAATCGTCAAGGGTCGCTACCCCAGAACGACTCGACTCAAAAACCTTGTCTGACTCCATGGCTCGAGATATGCACTATGAGCAATAACGCAATCACCCTGATCCCTCACAAGAGAAGGTGTGCACACATGTTTTGTTTTGTGGATTCAACCAAGTCCTAGTAACTTACCAAATGTAAACAGTTCTCTGCAACAAATAGCAGACCGCTGGGGCAATCCACAGAAGATACTGGAGTCACATGGGACGCAGGCAGAAATGAGATGGATGAATATGCCAAGCTGTGTCTACTAGCATATAATAGCCAAGTCCTATCACTGAGAACAATAATATCAGAATTAGCTGAATCACGCAATGGTACCAAGCCTACAGGGGTAATTCCAATATGCCTTATAGCAACCAACTGAAGGAGAGTATTAAGAGAAGGTGCAAAAGACTCCTTGTAAAAGGAAACAGGGAGATACTGGTCTTTGCTTGTTCCTGACTCAAACCTGAGTAGCATGCCATTTCTTAGACCTGCGAGAATGTAGAACCTCTCAGATGCTACAAACCGAACATTTTCAGGTATACAGCCACTAACTGGAGCACCGAGCGCATTGTTCACTGACATAGACCCAATAGAGAGCAGCCTAAATGCTTCATCAGGTTCCAATGAGATGACTTCCACAGAAGGTTTATGAGTTCCAATGACAGCAAACATGCGAACATCAACTTCAGCAGCAGAATTATTCCCTTTTCTCTTCCTAAAATCACCACCAAAAGCAGAAGATGACGTTCTAAGTCTCGAGTCCTCCTCCGGAATGGATATGCAAGATACTTCATATTGCAATTGGACATGCTGTGTCTCATACAACTCGTACTGGAGTGAAGATAATGGTCTGACCCTGAGAATATATAGGCAACAAGGATTTGATGTAGCGACAGCAACAACATCATGTCCAACAGCACCAACACTGATAGTGACATCAGGATACCAGTCAACACAAACTGGAGAAGTTAAGGTGGCGCCCTCAGGGTGAGCATATGATGTAGGCAAACAAAGCTTTACGCCTTTGCTGTGAATTTGCACAAGTAAACCATCAGCTATTAAACCACATGCCAAAGTGCAAACCTCAGGCTGAAATCCCACAGCATCACTGATGTCATTAAAACTCAGTCCTACTGATAGTATTCTTGTTTCCTCAACAAATGCCAATACAAGAAAAGAGTGATATGTATCAGTTCTCTTCATTCTCAACGTCCACAAACCAGTAACACCCTGATAAATAGGTTCAGTCCTCAGAAGTTTCTCCACATTAACACCATTCCTTATAACACGCAATGATCCCTCCGGGCACATTCCACAACATGAAAACAACTGATCCTGCTTCTCACCATGGTAGTCAGCAATTGCTAAATCTAATATTGGTCCAACATTCTGAACTGTACTTTTATGCACCAGTCTACCATGTTCAAGATGAAGGATCATTCCATCTCCCATCTCTACAAACCCTACTATCATTCCTCTGTCCATCCATAAAAGAGGTTTACAAGGCAAACCCCTATGGACACGCTCAGGCAATACCTTCAATCCTTCCGTATCCCAATTAAATTCCAGAATATGAAATTCTCCATCATCCAAGCAAAAGATCAGCCTCGGTTGTCCTCGCATGGCATCCGGCTCCCAGCTCCATGAGCAAATAACCCTTGATTCCATGCTTCCTGGGTTATCAGCACCGTCAATAGCCATGTAACTGTCATCCATCATTATGTTATTTCCAGAATCTCTCAGTTCTAGCAAAGCACAAGCAGCAACATCGTCATCAACATCTAATCCTCGACATGAATCTTCAACACTGATTTGTTCTCCAACCAGACTTCCTGTCATGCTTATTCTAATGGTACAACAGATGTCCTTTGGGTCCCTAAGATCCACAATTAGAATATCACCAGCACGAAATAGAAGTCCAAAGCCATCCAGCTGAGGAATTTCTGCGATCTCAAGCGCCAAAGGTCCAGGTTCTGAGTAACCAGATAGGTACTGGATGCCACCATCGTTGGCAGCTAGTGCATACATTGACAAGTCATTCGCATCAGAGCCCTTCCTGAAACAAAGAAACTATGCCACTTGCACAACCGTACTGGGGAACTGAATAGCAACTGACGGTACAAAAAAATCAAATAGCAGCTGCATGTAACGAGCCAAGAGCAAACCTGTTAATTATCATTGCTACAACTGGGTAATATTCATCCATCGAGCAGCGAGTCCTCATGAAGCACATGCTCCAAACCGTACCGCGGATATCACTGGTCTTATATACAGCATGCACGATTTTTGCCTTCTCTACAATTTCTGGTGGATAAAAATATTTCTCAAATTATGACATGGAAGATCTTCAAATCTGGAATAATGTACTAGATTAGATTGGGCTTGAGCAACAGAAGTAGGAAAGGCACTATTTATATTCAATAGCCACCTTGTCAAAGAAATTACCTTCATTTGGACCATAAACATGCTGAGTCCTTCCAACACGCACAACAGCAAATGCATCCTCGTACGCGCTAATAGCAACCCAAGCAGAGCTGATAACAAAAGACAGAACAAATGTTAATAACTAGATGACAAGATCCATTTTCCAAGCGCTCAAAAGGTTGTGCAGACATCATTTTAGGAAAATTCATTCATGACTGCAGTCTACAGTATCATGTTCATATGCACAATTAACAAATCTTCCTAATGAATATATATCGATATCAGAATCAAAAGAGGACATCCGTAAAATGCCTCACAAGTCACTGAAGGACCATTTTACATAGTTCAAATATTTTCTTGGATTACATCCTCCAAATATAAGGTCCATAGGTGTTTGCTTATCAATATTGTAACCTGATAACCAGAACGTTGCATTAGGAATGCAGTGGTATTATTTCTGGAGTCAAAGAAGCGTCAACTATCAACCCTCAGACACGAACAGGAAGTGTAGCGTCAAAAAGTACACAGATATTTCCTCATGCCACATAATCAAATACTCCCACCTAATAGACAGACAGCTGCAAAATAAAGCCTGCACTGCAGATAAAGACAAATAGGGTGTGTTTGGTTCAGGGAATGAAGTGGAATGTAACGGGTCGGACCTGCACCTGGGAGCGATTCCTGTGTTTAGTTGAAAAAGGGAACGGAACGCACTGGTTCCGTGGAGAGGAATATTCCCCTTATATGCCGAACCGGGTGGTTCCTCCAAATTGGCCGGACCACGCGGAACGCGTCTCTCTCGCGTCGTCCCCCACTCACCAACGAGGAAGGCGTCCTGCGCGGCACCCCGCTCCCTCTCCCTCGATGGGCATGGCTGCGGCCATACACCTCCCCCTCCTCTACGACACCCCCTCGCCACGGTTGGATATGCAGCCTCGCCGGCGTCTCCTTCCCCTCGTCGGAGATGCAGCTTCGCCGCGTCTCCTGCCCCTCGACCAAGGATCTGGGAAAGGACGGGGCGGCTCCCTCTCGATCCGGCCTCTCCCTCGGCTCGCCTTCTGGAACGACGGCTCCTCCCCCGTCTCTCTCTCGTCAAGCAGCAGCTGATTGCTCCCTCCTCCCGTTCCTCTCACCCAGCAGCAACGATGGCAGGTCAGATGCAGACGATTTGTTGGGAAGCAGAGCAGATAAGCGGCGGTCGGCTCGGCTCGTCTCCTTCCCGGCAGCTAGCCGGCCGGTGGCATCCACACACCTGGGCGGTAGCAGCACCAACCAGGGAGCAGCCAGTTCGGCAAGCAGCAAGAGAAGCATCAGCGGCGGCAAGAGCAAGCTTCTTCGATTGGCTCTTTCTAACTTGGCATTCTCCGTCCAATAATCAGTAGTACTCAACTTGATTAGTGCTAGCTTTGTGTGCTCTGTGTTGAGACTGGTAGTAACAATTTTTGTTGTCATTAATACTTTGTGATCTAGATTTTGTGCTTCATCAACATTTGTTATTTACTTTCTGAAAAGTTGCTGTGACTACCATTTTTTATATATAAACAATCAAATATCAGGTTATATATTTCAGTGATAAATCATTGTGAAATTCAGATGTTGTTCAAAACTATTTATGCTTGCGAGTGGAGTTATAAATTATTGTGAGCGGAACCAAATTCATTCGATTCAATCTCTCCTGCCAAACACCGAAATGTAACCATTCCATTTCATCTATTGTGCTCAAGCAAACGCAGAGACGGAACCGACCCATTCTAGTGGAATGGAACCATGACATTCCATTCCACTTCGTTCCGCAACCAAACACACCCATAATAGGCCTAAAATCTTGCAAAGATGTTCTGTGCACAAGTGCACTATAATAAATTCCAGTGATTGAGTAAATTCATAACAGAAGACGTAAAGAAAATAATTGCTCTAAAGAAAGTTTGAGTGGTGTAAGGGTTAATATATCACTGACTGATAACAGAATACCAGAGCTCTGTTGTAAGAAGCATTCTGTCACTTCCATGAACATAAGATTCAGCACTAAGAACTTTCACTCACTCGTGGTCTATAGCCAAAATTCTTCCGAGTTGATCCCTCATATTTCCTGGTTTAGATAACTCGATATTTCCAATTGGAATAAACCTACAAAAAATCCATGCCTATCAACAATAGGTATCCGAATAGTGAACAAACAATCTAAGCAACTCCAATCAATCTCAAACACAACGACATATGTGCAGAATGAAACTTCCATGCCTAAATACCATCAACTAAGTTCACGTTAGGTTTGATTAAGAACCAGCAGATAACATGCTTCCATAAATACTGAACCAGATTAAAGGACAGACCCAGTACATAGAAGCTCCCACACAAGGTGGGGTCTGGGAAGGGATTATTGGAACCTAGTCTTACCCCTGCAAAATCCAATGCAGAGAGGCTGGTTCGAACCCAGGACCTCTTGGCACATGTGGGGAGGACTTCACCACTGCGCCAGGCCTGCCCTCAAATACTGAACCAGGTTATTAAATTTATTTACAGGAATCGCCTCACTCTGTTTATTTCGTCTGGAAAGTGCAGAGAGCTGGAAGCATCGAACCATTGTTATGAGCTTTGTTCCCACTTGCTACACTAGAAGCCCATAGGGGAATGTGTAAAAGTAACTTAAAAGTTTGCAACGATAGGCAACAAACTAAGGTACTTTGTAGAATTAGTATAAAGAGTATTGCAATCCGCTCAAATTCTTGCTACTGTTTGCAGTATAGAATGTACATGCTTCCAGATTCTGAAATTCTAGTTGCTATTTCAGCAGGTGAGTTGGATGCTGAAAGTGATATATTTCTCAAAAAAAAAAAGGATGTTGAAAGTGATATGCATCCTATCCTATATACAAAAATACACATTTCCCCCTATGTCTAAATTGCATGCTATCTTCTAACTTCTTCAAGTCTCACAAGGACCCGGTTACCTATAATCAGAATACTGCTAGAGTACAACGTACTAATTTGCAACAAATTGCTTGCTGCGTAATAAGGAGCTCAAATTTGCACAGAAGAAGAGAGCATTGAAAAAACTAACAAGGACCAGGACTGACCTCTGCATCTGACAACAGAAGTAAAGAAGAGAAAGCTTTCCAGAATCAGAGAGTAGAACCAGAATTTCTTTCCCTTCAATCTGAAAAATACAGCAATTAAATATCATTCAACATGTTAACACCTCAAAAAGCAATTAAAACAGAGACGAGCACAAGAAGAAGAGATGCAAAGTATTATGCTTTGTTGCGAAAATGAACAGAACCTCAGGCCAGATACCGAAGTGTTTAAAGCGCCAGTCCAAGACACCAACATCTTTTACAATCCCAAATGTACTTTGCTCGCAGATTGACTGTAAAACACCATCCTCACCAACCACAACTAATTCAAGTGAAGTTCCCTGTAGCAATGACCAACTTTTCAGTAAAATACAGAGTAATAATAAGCAAGAAGCAACAACAGCATCATGCACAAATAATACATCAGCCTTACAACAAGAGATTGATATAACATATGTAGCGTTAAAAACATTTCTACAAGTGTCCGACCTTCTGATTCAGGTTTTACCATGACCACACTCCAAGTAGATTGAGAAATGGAGAAAGAAGACGCCACATTACCGAGATAAAATGTTTCGAATTATTACGCTGCTGAACCGAGACAGTGTTAGCCAACCCAATTGATTGAATAACCACGATCTGTTTGTGCCTACAAGTTCCCACAAAACCGGCGACAAATTCCTCACCTATTTACTTGTAGTACTACGAGGGGAGCAATAAGCAAACCCGCCCGGATCCAGACCTCCAAACCCAAACTCTGCGGCACACAGGGGCACCCCTTCCCACTAGACTGACAAGGAAACCATGATCAAACCCTTCACGTATCGAAGCTCTCCACTACAGCCCGTGATTAGGCAAGCAGGGTCGGGGAGGGGAGAGAATGAGGAGCCGACCTTGCAGAGGACGATCTCCCAAAGGTGCTCCGAGCGGAAGTGGCCCCGGGCGACGTGCTGCACGGCGCTGCCATGGAGCACGCGTTTGGCGAGGTAGTGGGTGGCGCTTGCCCCACCCGAGACACCGGCGGAGAAGGCGGAGGCAGAGGTGGAGGGGCCCGATGAGGACGACGCCACCGCTGCTGCCGCAGCAACAGCAGCCGTCGTGGCAGAGGCGCCGTCACCGGAGGCGGAGGACTCCATGCGCGCCGCTTCTGGAAGCTTCGGGGAGAGGAGAAACGCTTGCTAGGGTTTGGGAGGTGGGTGCGGTTGCCTCGGTCACGTCACGTGCCCGACCGGCTGAGGAGAAGACAGGAGGCGGCCCAGGGGCCAGGGGCCTTTCGGTTTTGCTGTCCAAATAAATCTTTATCTTTATCTTTACCTAATATATATCTTTACCTAATTATATTATATATATATATATATAATATATATATTATATAATTATAATCTCTACCTAATAATAAAGCACCGTGGGTTTCTGGTCGTACGTCGTCGCTGGCGATTTGCGAAAAAGCCCCTCGGTTTATAAAAAATCAACCCGCAGTCCCTGTTTTAGTGTGTGGTCCTGAAAAACCGGTTGGATTTTGCAAAAAGCCCCCTGCATCCATTGTCGTTCTCCGCCGCGGCTTATACATTGCCGTACTCCACCGCCGGGCACGCCGCTCGCCGCCGGCGCCTGCACGCCGTCCTCCACCACCGCATCTTGCCGGCGGCGTCCGCGCCGCCCGAGCCCAGGAATGGGCGAGGCGTCGCCGCGGTAGCCAAGGAAGGGGAGAGGTGTCGCGGCGGGCGTCCGCGCCGCCCGAGCCTAGGAAGGGGGCGAGGCATCCCGGCGGCTGGCCTTCTCGCTTGGGGCGAGGCGTCGCGGCGGAAGACGATAAGATGGAAGGCGTGCTCGCTTGGGAGAATGGAGGCCGCCTCGCCGGGTTCGGGCGCGGCAGCACGGCGTCGGGCTGTTGCGAGTGGCGCCGGGGCCGGGGCGGTGGTTTGACGGGCGACACGGAGGAGGTGCTGCCCTGGACCCAGCGACGGCGGCTGCAGCGGAACGATGCGGGCGTCCACATCTTGCTTCAGTGCCTGCGGGCTGCGGGCGCTGGGCGGTACGATGCTCGCGCGCGCGCGAGACCTATGCCTGATTTGGATCGAATTGCAGACCGTGTCCCTGAGGTGCAGCAGCAGCGCGATGGCGCCGCTGAGGGACTCCCCGTAGAGGAAGCAGAGCAGCGGGGGAGGGTAGTCAGCGCGGAAGGGGGCGAAGCCGGCCTCGCAGTCGTCGAGCACGGGGCTGATGTCCGGGATGTGGGCCTGGAAGCCCTCGGAGAAGCCGTGCCCCTGGTGGTCGATGGCGGCGACGGCGAAGCCCTGCTTGGCGAAGTGGACGGCGGTGAGCAGGACCATCCAGCTGGACTCGCCGGTGAAGCCGTGGACGACGGCGATGGCGCCGAGGACGGGGGCGCCGCCGCTGGGCACCCAGCGCTGCGTGAAGATGCGGAGCCCCCGCGGGTTGACCAAGGTGGAGGAGGAGTGCGTGACGCCGTGGCGCGTGCAGTACACCTCCCTGGTGAGCCGGCCGAAGGGGCTCCGCTCGTTGGCCTCCGCCACCGGATGCACCATGGCTTCTCTGCGCGCTCCCCTTGATTTAGTGTGTTCTTGGAGTAGTAGATGCAAACGAGGGCGAGAGGAGGGTATATTTTCTTTAGTACTCCTACAGCGGCGGCCGTTGAGAGGGGGAGTGCTGCGCATGGTCCTCGCCGGACAGAGGAGGGAGTGCGTTGGGGAGAGATAAGATAGGGGATGATTGGGAGGGTGAGAAGATAAGCTTGGAGGAATGGACAGCGGTGCGTGCGGCCAAACGATACGCGTCGCCGGCGTGTGATGCATGCACGCGTCCATCCTGATCATTTGTTTCTCGCCGTGCATTGCCGGGTTTGGTTCTATTTTTTTTCTTCTAGACGTTGGATTTGCATCTGTTTGTGTTATCATTTTTCTGCTTTCTAAATTGCTTCAACTAAAAACTGAAAAAACGCAAGCCTATCAACTTAACAAATAATAACAAATAATAAAAGATTCGACCCAGTTAAAAAAGACACAAAAGTAAAGAAGAACATGGCGTCAACACAGAAGATAAAAAAGTGTGCATGAAAAATACACCCCCAGGTGATTCCTCAAAAAAAATGCAGAAATACACCAATATGCAACCAGAGAAAAAAGCTAGAAGATAGCCGTGAATTGAGGCGCAACACACTAAGCAAAGATTCAATTCCGATGAAGAATCCTTCATATATTGCGACAGGTAACAAAGTTAGTACATCTATAGAGAAGGACTTTGTGGATAGCACACATACAATATGGTTGGGCGCTAGGCAAAGTATGCAACATTTTATTTGTGCGATATCAGTGCACTCAACATAAGTGTTGCGTGTATGATATTTTTAGTATGCGTTGTCACTATATATTGACAGTCTAATCTACGATGTCATGTTGAAGACAGACGAAAAACATCATATGTGCTCTTATTTCAAAATATTTAAATTAAATGATTTTTTAAATTACCCGTATCTTTTAAACCGTAACTTTGATTTTAACATATTATATATGAAATTTTATTAGAAAAATGTGTGGAATCCTGTGTGGAATCTAAATATGTTGTTAATTTTACCTTTAAATATTTTTAAAATATTTTTTTGAAAGCAAACTTATAATTTATAGCGCAAGATCTTTTTTTCATACCGGCGGCGATCCGGATTGCAAATAAACACCCCACTATAACCATATAGGGAAAATAAAACATCGCTAACTACACATGTATACCTCTGAAAAATGTCACAAGGGAAAACAATAGATTTCTCATCGCGGGAGTGAGAGATAGCGAGAGAGAGAGGGGGAGAGAGAGACGCCTTAGGATTAACCATATTCAAACATGTTTTTGTTTTATTTTGTGTGAACACCGAGACCATCACCGGCGAGGGTGAGAAGGAGGATAAGCGGCAACACAAATATGATGCCTCGCAAAAATAAAGAAGATGGACCTATTGTGGTGTTGAGTGATGGTTGTTGGCTTAAAAGCGTGTGTTATGTTTTCTCTCCCGTTGCAATGCACGGGCTCTTTTGCTATAATAATAAAGCAAATTGGGTTTCGTTGGTTCGTCATGGCATTTTTCAGAAAAGTCCATGTGTTTTGATGAAATCAACCCGCGGTCCGGATTTAAGTCGCACTCGAACCGTTATTTTACATTTTCGAAAACCTCCCTGATGTTTTAGGTAATTCATCCGCAGATCATATCTAAGTCAAACAAATGCTTTTTTAAATCATCCATATCTTTTAAACCGTAACTCCGATTTAAACATGTTATATATGAAATTTGATTAGAAAAATATGTAGAATATGAATATGAGATTATTTTTACATGTTAAGTATTTTAAATATTATTTTGGAATATATTTAAGTCAAACAAATGATTTTCTAAATTACCCGTATCTTTTAAACCGTAACTTCGATTTTAACATATTATATATGAAATTTTATTAGAAAAATGTGTGGAATCCTGTGTGGAATCTAAATATGTTGTTAATTTTACCTTTAAATATTTTTAAAATATTTTTTTGAAAGCAAACTTATAATTTATAGCGCAAGATCCTTTTTTTCCATACCGGCGGCGATCCGGATTGCAAATAAACAACCCACTATAACCATATAGGGAAAATAAAACATCGCTAACTACACATGCATACCTCTGAAAAATGTCACAGGGGAAAACAATAGATTTCTCATCGCGGAAGTGAGAGATAGCGAGAGAGAGAGGGAGGGAGAGAGAGACGCCTTAGAATTAACCATATTCAAACACGTTTTTGTTTTATTTTGTGTGAACACCGAGACCATCACCGGCGAGGGTGAGAAGGAGGATAAGCGGCAACACAAATATGATGCCTCGCAAAAATAAAGAAGATGGACCTATTGTGGTGTTGAGTGATGGTTGTTGGCTTAAGAGCGTGTGTTATGTTTTCTCTCCCGTTGCAATGCACGAGCTCTTTTGCTAGTGTAGGAATAAGAAAATAAAGAATTGTTCGGTTCATATGGAACCGTACAACTAATGCAGCATTTTTTTTAAGGCAAAGCATAGCTTTATTACTCAACTATGGAATGAATATTCCTCTTGAAAGACTAGAATTCCTGTGAAGCGAACGCACAGAATTCCAGTTGCCGTTGAATGAATAAATGCTTGGCTGCTCGCTTCTCCTTCTCATCAGAGAATAAATGCTTGCCTGTTCTGAACCTCTTCATGCGCTACTTGACGTGGTGCAGGCGCAGCACGTATAAACCTGAAGACTGGAGAGCGAGCTGTGTGGTGGAACAGCTCGCCGAGCTCATGATCGTGATGAACTCCAGGTCGGGTCAAAAAAAAAACTCCAGGTCGGGCATGTGCCGCCGCCGCCCCCATCCTTCCCGTCTGCCGCCGTCGCCTGCCATCCTTCCCGTCTTCCGCCGCCGCTGCCCCATCCTTCCCGTCTTCCGCCGCCGCTGCCCCATCCTCCCCGTCCGCCGCCGACGCCTGCCATCCTCCCCGTCCTTCGCCGCCGCCGCCGCCCCATCCTTCCCGTCCTCCACCGCCGCCGCCCCCATCCTCCGTTTCCGTCGCGGGTCTCCTCGCGCAAGTGCACGACCTCCGCCAAGGCCGCGCCCGAGGCCGACCGCGGGGCTCCTCGGGCAAGCGCACGACCTCCGCCAAGGCCGCGCCCGAGGCCAACCAGTAGGCCACGGTCACCAAGCGCCCGCACAAGGGAACCACGTCGGGGAAGAAAAAGTCGGCGCAAAGACACCAGAAAGCCCAAGAGCTTGCCTGTCGGTACACCTGAAAGCCCAAGAGCTTGCCTGCCGGTACACCAAAGACACTTGGCCGGATTAAGCATCATCTTATAAACCCGGAGGTTATCAAAGGTCTCCTTCAAGTCATCTATCAATGTCTCCTCCTTCCTGGATTTCACCATAATATCATCCACATAGACATGAACATTGCGGCCGATCTGATTATAAAGACAATTCTGCACACAGCGCTGATAAGTCGCCTGAGCACTCTTGAGCCCAAAAGGCATAAATACATAGCAGAAGGCTCCAAAAGAAGTTATGAAAGATGTCTTCTCCTGATCCTTAACTGCCATTTTGATCTGATGATAACCAGAGTAAGCATCCAGAAAACTCAAACGCTCACAACCCGCCGTAGCATCAATGATTTGATCAATACAATGATTTGATCAATACGAGGGAGAGCAAAAGGATCTGCCAGACAAGCCTTGTTCAAATCTGTATAGTCCACACACATACGCCAAGTGCCGTTCTTCTTAAGTACTAGCACCGGATTAGCCAACCACTCAGGATGAAATACTTCAATGATAAACCCAGCCGCCAAGAGTCTAGCTACCTCCTCACCAATGGCTTTGCGTCTTTCTTCATTGAAACGGCGGAGAAATTGCTTGGGATTAATATTAAGAGTGTGCTTACCGAGTTCCCTCGGTAGACCTGGCATGTCAGAAGGTTTCCATGCAAAGATGTCCCGGTTCTTACGGATGAACTCGATAAGCGCGCTTTCCTAGTTACTCCTAAGGCTTTCTACCACGTAGGTGCCCGGCATATTAGTTTGCACGTGCAACACACGTCATGAATAATAGTGTTTCAAAACATGTATAACTTAAATGGATACACAATGTTTGTGATATCACTTAACATATATTTTCAAAAAAGAACAACAGAGCATGGAATCAAGTTGCTGCGTAAATACAATAATACATATGTTCCATCCATTCGGTCTCTAATGGATTGTAAAAGAAGAACACTGAATCTACGAATTAATCCTCCAACCGGACGCAGAGTTTTTGCTCCCGAGCATCATTTAAGCTCGGGTGAATAGTAAAATAAACAAAAATTCAAAAAAAATCCAATTTTTTTGAGAGAAACATTGACAAAAGATTTAAGTGGCTGCAAAAATTCTTCATGAAATAACATTCCTAGAAGGTGTGGCAAAAAAAATTGATACTCTGAAAATGCTACTTTCAAAAGCATTTTGGAGCACTGAATTATTTTTTTTGCCACACCTTATAGGAATGTGGTACCATGAAGAATTTTTGCAAGTACTTAGAACTTTTGTCAATGTTTCTCCCAAAATAAAATTGGATTTGTTTGAATTTTTTTTATTTTACTGTTCACCGAGCTCATTTGAGCTTGGGAGCAGAAAGACACGTTCGCCTCCAACCTCCCATTGTCAAAGATATCGAGTCGTTAGAGAAGCTAGTTCTATCATGATACTTCTTAATACAACATGATTTCAGTATACAACATATATTGATCCCAAGAAAAAAATCCGGTTGAAGAAGAAAGTAGAACTACAATTTAGACTCTTCAAGATCCCATACCATACGTTGTTCCCTCTTTCCTCGTGATGGAATGTAAATTACTTCCACGGACTCTCTGTATACTCTCTGCTTCTTGTGATTCAGATTAAAGGGGAATTTGTCAAATAGGCAGATAAATACATTGCTTAGAAGCTGAAAACAGCACATAGTTCCATTTAATTCTAGAAAGCTAGTAATTAGAAGTTGTAACTGTGTGGTGGCATCTAGGGCGAGCGTACAAATCAACTGTACCATGGTCAGAGCCCCGATATTAGACTCACTCTTCTTTAGCTTCGACGTGCAAGGTTCCAGCAACAGATTGTGCTTTAGCCTTGCTGAACTACCAAAGTTGCGTAAATTCTCACGGCATAGTTATATGTTTGCTTTTTAGGTATATATCTGAACCAAACCAAAGCAAAACTGGGCAGGAACATAGCTGTAATAACAACATAACGGAGATAACCATAATGTTCTAGCTGGGGGTTGGATAAGAGACCCTGAAGCAAACCTGGTGCATATTCTATTCGGACAAAACATAACTTAAGAAAACAAATGAGATAAAAATCAAATACCAAACTTGATTGCAATTTCGCATGTTGTTCCATGGAGCCTCCAAAGATGAGGAGACCTCTACTCCTCCATGCAACATTTGCTTCAAAATATGGTGTGCACAAAATATAGAAGATAAGCATCCAACCAAAGACACAAAGCAAATTTACCTGGATCAGGACACACACCTGCACATCTCTGTACACAATTTGTGATACCCACTTGTCCTGTTTTTGGACCGTGGCACAAAATTTGTGATATCAGCAAAAAGAGTTTGCTTCCATGGATTTTGTTTTGACTCCATTCTCAATCTTCTGTTCCTGCACGTCCAATGGAATTATCTGTACCATTATATGTGTATATGATGCATAATGAAGTCTAAGCATAAACTTTTTGTTGTTGTTGAAAACAATGCCTTTTTGTACATGGATCATTAAACACATATCCTATAAACTCACAGATGCTAGAAAATGTACTACTTTCAGACATACCAAAATGCCTAAGGGAAATATATGTGACCCCACTGAATTCCTCTATAAAAAACTGTTGAAGTAAATGATCCTACTTTCAGACATACCAAAATACCAAAGGGGAATATAAGTTCATATGACCTAACTGAATTCCTCTGTAGAATCCAGGGAAGTAAATGATCCTACTTTCAGACATACTCCTAGTTTCAACGGAAACAAAGATATAGTTAAAAGTGTCATGGATGTGTTAAATTTAAGGGCCGGATTGCACTTCAGATGTTATCAATTTCCCTTTTCTTATGAACTATATAGATCAAGTTTAAAATTCAATGATACATTATGTGTCATTTCAGACATGGGTAACAACATGAACCCTTTCAGATCACCATGACAATCAGACAACTAATTATTCAAAATAGAATTTCCTAAATAAATGTTCTGATACCAAATGATCATAGATGAATTAACACCATTCACATTACTGACCGAACTAACTTTGAATAGATGACCCCAAGAATAATCAAATCTGATTTGAAATTAAGCTTAAGGCTGCAAAGTGAAGTCCCAGATGCGAGCCAGCGAAGGGGGGTGGGTAAAACTCAGAGTGGATTTGAGGATCAGGGGCTGGCTATGTCAAAGACCGACCGAAGAGGAGAATTTGAATGAATCAACTACAATTGATACACCAGAGATTCTGAAGAAAAATTGATACATCATACCAATACGGGAATAAAACCAATGAGAAAAACCTATGTGCCAAGGGGATTCAGAGGGCTCCATATTCGTTCTTTTGCCACGGACCTCACTGTCCAAAAATACTGAACCTTAAAACAGAAATACTCTACAGCAACATGCATTTGGAAAATTAAGAAGAATGCAGGGCTAACACATGTGTTGTCCGGTTGTTGTAGGTGATGCTACAGGGAATAAGTAGTGACCCCAAGCTTACAATGCAATTTTCAGTTGAGGGGATTAGCATGTAGCCACCAAAAGCCTACAGCATACTAAATCAGATTTTCTGTGAGCCATAAGCTAATTAAGGCCAGGTCAAACGATTTTTTATATACAAAACAATTAGAAACCCAACTTACATTTTGCTAATAGGAAACCATCGACAGATTAGGCTCTTGCATGCTTAGGTCTTTGGCAGGCATGCCTCTCGCAACACCCCTCCGCCCCTGCTGCCTCCGTGGCAATGCGGGAGCCTCGATCTAGGCGGTGGCCTTGGCTCCATATGCGGCCACGACGGTCGAAGTTGACGTCTCCGGCGTTGGGTGGAGTCGTCTCCGTTGGCAGCGGCGGCGACGGCAGGCGCAGTAATTTTATCCAGATTTTAACCATGGAAGTATAATTTAAACGGACCTGAATTGCACACAGAGGTGAATATTTGCATATTTAAACTGGTAATTGAAGCCAGGAAGCATCGGCAAAATTACCGACAGTCAAAAGAGGAGGGCGAGAGGACCGAGGTGGCCGTCATGGTCGTGGGGGACAGCCACTGGCTCGACTTTGTCCAAGTGGAGGCAATCTGGAGTCTAAGGAGACTAAACATTCAGCATTAGAGAAGCTGCAACCTGAGAATATTGCATGCACTCACACTTGTCAACTTGAGTTAATTCTGAATCCTGGTTATACACAAACCACCATAACACAACAGGACATAATAATTATATTTTCTAATAGGGCTGCATCAAACGAAAACGAAGTATTGCTTCATGCTTGGCGACATTAATTGATGATAGGGGTGGGATCGGCGAAGCATGATGAACATCGTGGCACCGGGTGCTGACAAATTACTCTCATATTATGAGATTAATTAACAAACGTAACCAAGAACATGAGGCATCGATTGCTTATCTTACCAGAGCTAGCTGGTTTCTTCTGCTCGTCATCTCCCAGCCTGGCGGCTTGATCTACACCGGAAATTACAAAGATGCCATCGTGCGTGACCGCCGCTAGCACCGGCACCGAAGACGACCACCTGCCAAGAACGGGCGCTTCCGGGGTGACGCCCTCGGTAACTCTTCCTCGGGCTGGCCTGCTTCCTGCCCCTTGACCGTGCACGTTGGGAGGTAGGCAGTGGCATCATGTCCAAGCCCGTTGATCGGAACTCTGACCAAGGTGACTAAGATTTAAGAATAGACGAGGCAATCAGTAAATACATGTCGTTAGTTGGAAATCCTAACGCGAAGTGAATCTTCATAGCACCACATGATTCTTGAACGCCTCGCGGTTTTCGCTCTTGTTGCCAAACACCACCGCGACCTTGTCCGTCCGACTAAGTCAAAGGTTCCTGCGGCAAAGAACCAAGAAGAATGTCAAAAACAAAATATTTCGTTTTTTCGGGTGGCCATCAATCAATTACCTCAACATCTTGTTTCTTGTCAACCTCCGACGCCACAACGCTGACAGGATTGTATGTCTCCAGGACGCTCGGCTGCTCGCCCTCGGCGCTGGCCACCTCGCCGCGAAAACCGCCCCTGGAGCGAGAGCCACTCCGCCCTGCTTCCTCTGCACCTTGAGCGAATAAACAGCCGCACGAGCGTGTTGATTCATGGTAATCGAATTCTTGGCGTAGACAAAGAGGAGGAAGGGCCGGGTGGAAGCAGCAGCAGACCGGCGGCACCCGCTCCCCGGCGGTGGCAGGGATGGAGAGGAGGGCCAGCGGGGCGCAGCTGCGGCACCCACTCCCCGGCGGTGGCGGGGAGGGAGAGGAGGGCCAGCGGGGCGCAGCGGCGGCACCCGCTCCCCGGTGGTGGCGGGGAGGGAGAGGAAGACCAGCGGGGCGCAGCGGCGGCACCCGCTCCCCGGCGGTGGCGGGGAGGGAGAGGAGGGCCAGCGGGGCGCAGCGGCGGCACCCGCTCCCCGGCGGTGGCGGGGAGGGAGAGGAAGACCAGCGGGGCGCAGCGGCGGCACCCGCTCCCCAGCGGCGGCGGGGCGCGGGGGTGGGAGGAGGAGGCGTCGATGGCGGAGGGCCGATGGTGGCGGGGTGGTAGGAGGAGGCGTCAATGGATAACTGGCGCGAGGCTGGACAGTTTGGGTAGGAGGAGGCGAGAAGGGCGTGGGTGCGGGGCGTGGTGGAGAGGTTAGCGAGGGAGAGAGAGAGGCGTGCAAGAGAGAGGGGCGAGCGGTGGGGTACCGTGTTTGGTTAGCGACGGTGATTTCGTTAACGATGATTTTCGTTAACAGATGTTTTAGGCAATGGCATGGTGGGTAATTAAAGCGAAAAACATGTTTAGTATGCTGGAGGGATGTAGACCATCAGATTGCAGGTTTCGATGGATAGAATGATCTGGTTCTCCGTCCTCTCTTTCTTTTATAGTGGTACTAGCTGCATGCCCATGCGTTGCCACGGAGCAATAAAATATATAATCAAACAACTTATTTTTAGAAGTGCATGCTCATGTCAGCTTAAATAATGCAATGTCATTCCCGTCCCCACATCATATTGTCTCTGAACCTCTCATCTTCGCCGCTTCACCCCACATCTCTCTGTAGCAGTTTTTCATCACATTCTAAATATCCCCGTCCTATTATCACTACATGTAGATCTTATTTCTCAAACTTCAAGTTTTTTTCCAATGTCGTTTGGCAAAGATTTAGTAACGCCTTAATGCAGCAATATACTGAAAATATGTAGTATAATGATATGATGGTGATATGAAAATTACCTGATTCATGCTAGTACAATGAGTGCTCCATCCACATTCTAACCGACGTGGCTAGAACACACCCATAGAATCCACCAAATGAAGAGGGATTCTCTATCCTTTGTTTTTAATTTGCCTCGCTCCTCGACATCCTCCTTTTGCATCTCCTCCCCTCCACTGTTGTGTGCTCACGAGGCTCCTATAGAAATAAAACGTATAGAGAGAAGGATTTGTTTACTCTATTCCATTTTGTTTATGTGGCTGCTACCACCACCGTAGCTTTGAGAAAACACACATATTGTTCTTACTATACTCACACATGGACACGATGAATATTTTTAGTATTGGAAGCATAGCTTTAAAATCTTCTCTTACAGTCTTAAATGACCAAGCCAATTACATGCCTAGGAAGTAACCCTTATCTCATCTGCATAGAGCAATGCATAAAGTAAACACATTTACTGATAGGCTAAACTATATGATAAACTCTTATGAAAACTAAATATAAGGAGAGATGCATTGCATGCTAAATTGGAACATAAGGGTGCAATGGAAAGGGAGCTTACAGAGTAGACAAGGTAATTGTACATATGAAAACTGACGAATCTCATGTATACATGATACCATATCAAGATGCATGTAAAATCATATAGGCTCCCTCCACCCTACGAAGAAATAAATGAAGTTACAGGATGCTCCAAAAACTGAGGATAGTAAAAACTAAAAGCATCATGCTATAGGCATCCATCAAAGATGAAGACAAGAGGAATATATGCGTGCCTATAGACACAAAAAACAGCTAGTGGTAATTATCAAACATATCTGAAATAATTCATAGAATTTGACTGAATTCCCGGAAAGAATACATGCCGGAGTTATCTATCAAGTGAACTTATGTGTCGCTCTAACAAGTGTGGATCTGGCTTTTCACTCTTTCGGAAAATAAAAAATGGGGTAAAGAAGCTATCACAATGTTAGAACTAACTAAGGGTAACATGTGATAATGTATTAAAACAGAATATAACTTACCACAAGATCACAATTGGGCAGAAAAACTGGAAGTTACTATAGAATATTTAATATTTTGTAACTTCATTATTTACACAATATATGTAGAAAATATACAGACACATACCTTCTGTTTTAAAGTCTTCCCTTCAGTTTGTTGATCAGTTGTCAGCTCTTGTCTACAAAGAGAGGTATAAAGCTTATAGTACCAGCATGCCTCGCTGTCGCTCTAACTCGTCACTGAAACTAAAAAAATCGTAGACCTATAAGGCCGAGAACAACCAAAATCAGTCGTCTCAAAAAAAGGATCCAAATAAGGCAAGAACCCCTCCAAATATACTGTACCAAATTGCTCAAGCCGAACCATTCCGACACAAATATGCATGGCCATGGATCGGCTATACATGCCTGATGTGGCCCAGTGGCTTCATCTTTCATATTCTCCTCTGCCTGAACATTGGCGCCCTTACCCACCATTGCCTGTGTGCATCTCTACCTGCTACTTGTGAAGTACCTACGGCCACACTTCCAACATTCGCCTAAGCACCATTGCCTGTTCCAAGTTTGGCCTGACACACACGCTTGCAGTATGTTTGGCGACACATGAACTGATGAACAGCCCTTGCCAAGCCTGCCCTTACCCATCCCGTGAGCCCCTACTAAACTCGTAGGCGGCCAGCACGCGCCCTACTGCCACGACGCGGACAGAAAGGAGACAAGGAAGGTCACTGCGAGAGAGGGAGATGAGATAGGCGAGAGGAAAGAGTGCTTACCTACGGCCGACGCCCACGCCGATGTTAGCGGCTCTTGACCTGTACCACGTTCCTTAAACGATGCAACTCTTGCGCTTGCCCTCATCTCCTCACCCACCTCCTCCTCCTTCCCATCGCCGGCATTCGTGGGAAAAGTAGACGGCGAACTGCAGGCAGTGACCTGCGGCGGTGTAGGAAGTGCAGAACGTCGAGGCAGCGGCAACAAGGGAGGCACTGCACTTCAGGTTGGAGGGGTGGTTGTTGCGGCGGCGGTGGCATGCGTCAATCGTGGCGATGGGATAGATGGCCTGGGCACGATCGTTCGTGGGGTGTAAGGCAGACCGGTTCGGTAGGGAAGAAAATTGAATAAGAAAACCCGGGGGAGGAAAGACGTGGGGAGATGGTCAACCAAGAGAAGTAGAAAACCATAAAAATCATGCGGGAAAGCGATGGACGGAAAAAACGGTGGGAGGAGGTATCGATAGCATCAGGAGGTGGTCGAACCATCACGACGTTCTATTCTCCTTTAATAGTAGAGATAAGTAGATAAGGTTGCTAGCCAACCTGGCTTGAGGAGGCTCCCTCGATTTCCTGCCTTCTCAGCCGTCGCATGATGGTCAAAACGGTCTTCTGTGTGATCTAATACGTTGGATCCTCACGGCTTGTTTTTTTTTTTCGAGAGTACGTCAATGGCGTACCTTAGCTTTATAGAAGAGAGAGACATAATTACAAGATAGCCGACGTTTGTGCGAACACATCAGCCGGGGTACAACGCACCCAACTCCCACACCATCTATCCTAGATCAACTTCTCACAAAATGTTGTAAACCTCCAGCTCCTAGACCCGCCTGCCTCAGCTCGGCAATGTCGTCGAGTATCCTAAATGGTAACTCACTAGCAGTCATTTGCTCGCTACTCCTATTAAAAACTCTGGCGTTCCTTTGCTTCCAGAGGGTCCAGGCCACCATTGTCACTAGCATGTCAAAGCCTCTGCGGTCCTGTCCTCCGAAGCCTCTCCGCACCCTCAGCCACCAGTCCTTAAACACATCCGACTCTCCTAGCTCTTGCACCTCGATCGCGATGAGATGAAACACTTTATGCCACACCTCCTGTGCATATATGCAATTAGCCAAGATGTGGTCCACATTATCTTCCGCCTGCAAACACGTGTAACATGCCGACGGGTGGTCCTGTAAACCATGTCTCGCTCTCCTATCCGACGTCCATAGCCTGTACTGCAAAGCGAGCCACACGAACAGCTTACATTTGAGCGGTGCCCAACTCTTCCAGTTGCACTTGGCCGTGGGGGATCGTTCCAGCTCCGAGTAGAGATAGTCATAAATTGACCTGGCCGTGTAGGAGCCAGAGGCCGATCTTGGCCAAGTAAAACTGTCCGGACGGGAAGGATCTCTATCCACCGTGTTGATCGCCTGGCAAAGATGCATGTATTGCATTAGCCCGGTGAAGGAGATGTTTTGATCGAAGTCATGCACCCATCTGCCCTCATCTAAAGCTTGTCGCACCGTCCTTCTGTTTGTTGTTCTCGTAGGGACCGAAGCAACAATCAGAGGTGCAATCTCCACAGCCGCCACTCCCTGGATCCATTTGTCCTTCCAGAAGAGCACCTTGTCTCCCAAGCCCACGTTGATGACCAGCGCATCAAACACTTGTCTCGCCTCCTCGTCTTGGGTCATGGGAAGTCCTTGCCACGGCCTCTGGGCATCCGTTCTCTTGAGCCATTCCCACCTTACCCGAAGCGCCAACGCTTGCCACTTCAGGTGTTTGATCCCTAAGCTGCCATAATCTTTGGGTCGACAGATTTTGTCCCAGGCCACTAGGCATTGTCCTCCATTGCACTTATCTTTGCCCGCCCAGAAGAATGATCTCATCCACTTATTTATGTCCTCAAGCACCCATTCCGGCGCCTCCGTGACCATCGGGTGATGAACTGGCCGAGCCGCCACTACCGACTGCACCAAGATGAGCCGTCCCTGCTTTTGTATCAGTCCTCTTTGCCAAGCCGGCATGAAATGCCGTACTTTATCAAGCATTGGTTGCCATTCCGCTCTTGTCAGGCTCTTGATCGCCAATTGCAAACCTAGGTATCGCCAGGGAAATTCAGAGATGTCACACTGCAACATTGCGGCCACTTTGGCCCTGTCCTCCTCGCTCCCTCGAATGAGCACCGTAGTGGACTTACCGTAGTTCACTCTGAGCCCCGAAGCCTCGCCAAACACTTTTAAGATCTCCGTAATCGCAGCCAGGTCGAGCTCCGTGGGTCTGGCAAACATAGCCACGTCATCGGCATAGATGGACAGTCATTGCGTTGTCGTGACTCCAGCAAACGAAGTGAGCACTCCCATGTCCGTGGCCTTGTGTACTAGAGCCGAAAGGGCCTTCATAGCTATCACGAAGAGTAGGGGTGAGATCTGGTCTCCCTGCCTCAGTCTGCATGCATGTAAGATCTTCCTCCCTAGTGACCCATTGACCACCACCTTAGTGCTCGCCGTGTGAAGCAGCGCCGCCATCCAGTCTAACCACCTCTGGCCAAAACCCTTAGCTCTCATCACCTCGAATAGGAAAGGCCGGGATAGGGAGTCAAATGCGCGCGAAATGTCCAGCTTGATGAAGGCTCCAGGAGTTTTCCTCGCATGTTCCTTGCTACTTGGCGTACCAACAGAAAGTTGTCGTGAAGTTGTCTTCCTTTTATGAAAGCGGATTGATTCATCCCAACCAGCTCATGCATTTGTAGATGGAGCCTATTGTCCAGCACTTTTGCGAACAGCTTAGGTATGCTATGGATGAGGCTGATAGGTCTGAAATCTCCTATCTCTTCTGCCTCCGCTCTCTCGGGGATGAGAATAATGTTGGCCTTGTTTAGCTTCGCAAAACCCCTAGTGTCTCCCACAAACAGCTTTGCCATAAATGCCATGACATCTTTCTTTATGATCTGCCACGCTCGTTGGAAGAAGGCACCAATTATCTGTCCAGTCCCGGGGCCCTATCCGGCGGTAACTCCTTGACAACCTGCCACACTTCCTCTTCCGTGATCATATGCTCCAAACAATGCAAGTCCTTGGCCTCCAACCCTAGGTATTGCAGGTCCAGAGTGTGCTCCCTAACCCGCGCGGTCCCCAACAACCTCTCAAAAGCACCCGAGAACACCTCCACTTTCCTTTCTTGGTCAGTGATAATTTCCGTGTCTATTTTCACGTGCGCGATAAAGTTTTTGGATCTTCTACGATTTGCCACCGCTTGGAACAATTTGGTGTTGGCATCTCCCTCTCTGATCCAGCGGAGTCTGGACCGCTGCCTATCAATAGTTCTCTCGAGAGCCGCCATACCCAACAGAGCGTGTTTGATCGTTCGCCGTAGCCAGATCTCCGGGGCGTCGAGCACTGTGATGCCCGAATATTTAAGCTACAGTAAACCTCTGCTAATGATGCCACGTCACCTCGATTACTGTTGCTAATCTCGCGTTAGTTCACAACCGGTTCGAATTCAAATTCAAAATCAAGCAAACAATAAAAGTTTTCAAATATTAAAACTAAAATGTTCGGAGTGAGCCAAATAATGCATAGGTAATTATGGTGGTGAAACCACACTTTTATAAAATGTTTAAATACTCTAAAATGAATAAAACAGTAGCAAATACAATTATTTAAATGCTTTAAAAATAATAAACATTTTCAAAACTAATTTGTTATAAGTATTAAACTATTGTGGCAGTGGCATAATTTGTAAAATCTATTTAGGTGCCACTTTGGTAATTTATTAAAACTAAAATAAAAGAGAAACTAAAAGTAAAACGGTAAAAGAAAAATTAAGAAAAACAAAATACAAAGAAAAGAGAACACCCCCCCTCGCTGGGCCACGGCCCAGATGGCCTCGTGGCCAATCGGGCCGGCCCAGCCGCACCTCTCCTGGCCTATGTGGCCCCCTCCCTCGTGACCTAACCCCCGAACGCCCTATTCCCCTCACGATCCCCACCTCCCCCTCGTCTCCCTCACCCGCCGCCACCACACAACACACACACACACACGCACGCACGCACGCACGCACGCACGCATTGTGCCGGGGAGAGGAGCTCCCTGCACCCGATCCCCTCGCGTGCATCGGTGCCCCGCCTCCCTCCGTCACCGGCGACCACCAGCAGGCCGCCGCCCCGGTCCGCCGCCGCCAACGGCCCCATGTTGGCTGCAGCTTCATCGCCGACGCCGCCTGGAGGCCTCCAGCGCCCGCTGTCGCCGCTCGGAGCTCGTCTTCCGTCACTGCCTCCTCCCCACCGGCTCTCGTCCCCATCCTCCTCCTCAACTCGGCTCCTGCGAGCCTCGCCGCCCCAGATCCCCTGCAACGGGGGTGAGCAACGAATCCTCCCCCCCTCTCCTCCTCCTTCCCCTGTCCCCGTGTGCGACGCACCCGCGTGTCTGTCGTCGCGACCGTCTGGTCGCCTGATCCATGCTGCTGTCACCGCAGACCGCCGCCCCATCTGCTTCCCGAAGCCACGCCCGTCGCGGACCTCTGGCCGCGAACGGCTACGCCTAGCCGCGCCTCCACGCGCGCCCTGGCCGCGTGCCTCGCCCGCCTATGCTTCTCCGGCTCTACACGCACCCGCAGTCATCAGCGCGCACGCCACTGAACCTCCTCGTCGCTCGCCGCTTCCCCCGCGGTGTCGTTCGGGTCCGTCCCGCTCGACCTCCGCCTCCCTGCCGCCGGCCCCGCCTCGGGCTGCCGTGCCCGCTGCCGCCCTGGCTCGACCTTCGCTCGGGCGCCCGCACGCCCCAGCCACCGAGCGGGCTGGTGCCCGCACCCGTTTGCGAGCGCCCGTTTGGCCCCTAGGGCCATTGACATGTGGGGCCTGGCCCCACAACGTTTTTAATAAAATAAGTAAAAATGAATTAATAAAATTTACAATTAATTAACTAATTAATTAGTGAATTAATTAAGTTAATTAATCCTCTTTATTTAATCTAATTAACCTATTAGTTTAAATAGACAGTAATTAGTTTAACCTAAACCCTAATCAACCTAACAGTGTATGACATGTGGGTGCCACTGGACCCACACGTCAGTTTGACCAGTCAACACCTCTGTTGACTGCTTATGTCATGCTGATGTCATGATGACGTCAGCAAACACTGTTTTGGATAATGTTGAATTAAATTAATTAAATAAATTCTAAAAATGATTTAAACTTTAGAAAATCATATAAAATAAACCGTAGCTCACATGAAAATACTTTCTACATGAAAGTTGTTCAGAACGGCGAGACGAATCCGGATACGCAACCCGTTTGTCCACCCCACATCCCTAGCATAGCGAACACATCCGCGAACTCCTCGAGTAGGTCGGCGAGCGGGGTTTGGCTTGCACACTTGCGCGCCGGTCGCGGCGCACCGTTGATGTGTCCACCATGGCCATGGCCCAAACTTCGTTCCCGGCCACCATCTTGCGCAGCTCTTCGGGTCCTACGGCCTTGATGGAGGTGGCCGGCTTGGTGGACACGCCGCGCTGTGCGACTTCTTCGCCGTCGTGCTGGAATCTCACCCACTTGTCCTGCCAGTGGCATGTCATCGGGCTGTTCTGGGCAAGCCAATCCATGCCCAGAATGCCATCGTACGCGCCGATCTCCAGTTCGCGCATGGGCGTGTTGAAGGTGTGACCCTGCATCCACCACTTGAGGCCGGGCACCCGGCGCGTACACGTGAGCTTGTCGCCGTTGGCCACCCGCACCTCGGTTGGCGGCATTTCTTTCGTGGCGAGGCCGAGGCGGTCGACGAAGGCCTTGTTGACGAAGCTGTGGGTGCTGCCCGAATCGAGCAACAGGGGCATGACCTGGTTCCCGACGAGGGCGCGCAACCGGATCGTCGTGGTGGAGTCTGTGCCGTCGAGCGCCTGTGACGAGAGGAGGCAGCACTCTGGCGCGTCCACGGCCAGGGCCGGAAGTTGCGCCGCTGGTCCCGGATCATCGAGCAGTTGCAAGGCGTGGATGGTGTCGTCGGAGAGCACCTCGCCGTGGTCGCCCACGTTGATGGTGAGCAACTGTGCGGGCTGGGCGCAGCGATGCTCTCTGGTGTACCGATCCCCGCACTTGAAACAGAGATTGTTCGCCCGGCGGAAGTCGCGTAGCTGCCTCTCCCGCGCGTACTCGTCCCCTTGGGCACGCGCCGGCACGGCCATGGCGCGCTGTGGTGCGGCCGCGACAGCTGTCGGTGGTGGTCGGGCAGCGGGTGTGATGCGGGGGCGTGCATGGTACGTGCCCAGTTCTTCCTCCTGTATGCGTGCGAGCACCGAGGCGCGCGTGATGCTTGACGGCGCCTGGAGCCGCACCGGGGCACGCAGTTCATCCTTCAGACCGAGGAGGAATTGCGTGACGAAGAACTTGGTGTTGATGGACGGATCGAGTGCGAGCAAGTGGTACATCTGCTCGTCGAAGGCGGCACGGTACTCGGCGACGGTGCCTGTCTGCCGGAGTTGCAGGAGCTTGTGCATCACGATCTCGAACTCGTCGGCGCCAAATTCCTCCAGGATCGCCGATGTAAACGCGTCCCACGTGATGTGGCGATGCGATTGGCGGAACGCTTGGAGCCAGTGTGCTGCCTGGCCGTCGATGTAGAGCGCGGCGGTGGCGACCCACTGGATCGTGTGCAGCGACCTTGTAGAGCTCGAAGTAGGCGAGGCAGCGGTCCAGCCATAAGTACGGCGCCGTTCCGTCGAACTTGGGAAAATCATGCTTCGGGGGTTTGTGGTACTCGTTGGCGTGGTAGCCCGGCGGAGACGCGGTTGGAGCGGCGACGAACCCTCCCTGTGGCGGCACCGGAAGGAGGGGAGGGCGGTGATCGCCGAGGCGCGCGTGCGATGACGACGGTCGTGACGGATCCGAAGGCGGTGGGGGTTGCTGCGGTTGCGCGGGCTGATGGATGTGCGTGGTGACCGAGCCTGCTGGAGAGGATCCTTCCGCCGTCTTGCGCGTGAGGTCGAGGTCCGCCTGCGTCAGATCGAGCTGCCGCGCGAAGCCGCGCATCTCCTGCGAGATCTGCGTGTTGAAGGCGGCCTGGAGCTCGATCTGCTTCTCGTGCGTCGCCTTCTGACCGTCGATCTTGGCGAGCAGTGACTCCAGCAACTTGGTGATGTTGGTGTTCCCCTCGTCCATGGCGGCCAGCACTTGCCGCGTCGCCGCTGAAGCCTTGGAAGGAGCCGTCGTCCTGCTCGAGAGGGCGTCGAACCCCGCGACGGATTTTGTGTGGTTCGCCGGAGCAACCCACACCGGCGCGGTGGATGTTACCGACCCCCAAACAAGCGAGGAACAAAAATTTTCGGAAGATTTGTGGCTCTGAATACCAGTTGTAACACCCCAGGGAGAGATCGAGAGGGAGAGAATCCAGATCGCGATGAGGGAGGAGAGGCTGGCTTGGAGAGGAAGGAGGGGATGGATTGCAGAGGAAAGATTAAGATTCAGAGTACATTCCACGCACGCTCCACACGCAGCCACAGGCGGCCAATTTAACCCCACACACGCATGCCACTTGTCTGGCCAGCTGGCTGGGCCCACCAGCCAGCTCTTAGGCGCACTAACCGCTGGTTAGGTGTGACACACCGCCTCCTAGGTGCTCATCCGCCCCGGCTCGTGAGGAAGCAGCGGGAGGAGGGATGAGCTCAACTGGGCGCATCAGAGAAAGAGGGAAGGAGCGGATACCAGCCAGGAGGCTGCTCGGCTCAGTCCAGCCATGGAGCTGGCGCTGCGGACTCCCTGCTAGCCTCCTTCATCTTCATGTGGATTTAGGTGGCACACTAGATGTTGCACCACCGATGGCAGCAGCCAGATTTGGCGTTCGTGATGCAAGTAGGTGTTTTTGTCCTCCCTGCCTTTCATTCTTCCCCTCTCTTCATATATTATGTCTTATATCCCACTGCTCTTATTTGTAGTGGCTTGGTGTTGCCATTGCTTGATGGTGCTGGATATGTCAATAAACTGATCGTGGATTATCTCCAACGATGTACTTACCTCTTTCGCTCTCAATGGTGACGCAGATCTCCTTTTGACCGATATGCCATTGTTTCGTGCAGCTGGTTGAGGTTTGTCTCTGAGTTCCCTCTTTTGATTTTATTTATTTTTTCCGTTGGTCCTTTTTTGTTTGGGAATTAAGAGGACTGCATGCTCCTTCCTTGAGGTGTGTAGAATTTGCTATCTTACATAGACATCATATTCCAAAACTGAAATATGCTGAACAATGCTCCCATGACTGAGAACAAAAACGAGGCCTGAATTTTTATATTATGTGTCTTCCAACTTTTTGCAGGTATGTAATGCGCAGTTCAGGGGCATAATTATGATTGAGCACCAAAACGAGACCTGAATCCAACTTCTTACAGATATATTAAGTGGGCCTTTTTATGCATATTAGCTCAGAAATATCAACTATTTGTTCCGAGGGAAGCTAATATGAGCTCCATTACTCCAATGTAGGTTCGGGTGTGCTTGTGCAGATAGTCGATGGCTCTTGGCCTTCTAGCTATAGACTGATTGACAAGCATGGTTCATTGTTATTTCCTTCCTTTAATAGGTAATGGCACTACACCTATCTCAGTTCTCTATAGACATCACTCCTGTTTCTAGCCATCAGTTTTTGTTTCAGTAGCAAATAACCAAAATGAATGGATCTTATTTGTTGTAGTATTGTAAGGGAAGCAGGTTCTCCAAATAAAATGTGGAAGATTGCAGCATCAAGGGTATCACTTCACTGGATTTTTCTACTTCTTGGTGGGCAGCTAAATTAGTTTCCTTGGTCCGTTTCTCAACTTATCACAGAAGAACTCTTTATCTCTGTAATTTTCTCTTTATTGGCGCTGCAGGCATAGATCAAGTGCTACATGGCTATGCTCTTAGGAGCTTAGAGCATCAGTGGTTGGCCTCCTTTCTATTTGTTCTTTTTTCTAGGATTTGCGTGTGTTAATCAGGTGAATATATGGAAGGATACAGAGAGGCCAGAGGTATATATTCTTCTACCAATAGAAATCATTCTGTCCTTTTCTTCACTCGATTAAAATAATTTGGTCTATCGTAAGAAGTTCCACTGTTTATTTGTACTGCTCTCAATAAAACATAGGCTAGAAAAGTTCCCTTCGGTATGCATTCTCATGTTATTAAAACATTTTTGTGGTGCAGTCTGTTAGGCAAACTCTGTTTTCCAGTCAACAGTTTTTACCTGCTTTCTAATGCATGTAATACTGCTGACTTCTCTTCAAGTCCTATCTGGTTTGTGTGCATTCTATGGTTCAGTGTATCATTGCAAGAGTTTATGGTTCAGTGTATCACTGCGTGTTCCTAACACCGACAAATTTTAATGTTTTTTGTATTTTTGTCGATGCAAGCCTATTCTTCGACTATAAGACAATAGAGATTTCCTATCAAGTCTAATCTTTTTTGGGTGCATTACAGAGTTTGCTATCAAATTCTAAAGCAGAAAGAAGATAGCCAGCCTAAATGAATCAAGACATGAACAAGTGTCGAGAAGTTACGGATGCAGAAGTGCAGCTAGTATCGCCTCTATTTTTTTGTCTCAAATCAACCGCAGAAAAAACTACTGGATAATCATCTTGCCACTTTATAATTGGCTTACTGCTATGATCCTGGTGTTATTTGCTATGAGAAAAGAACGAGAGGTTCAATGTGCGCCTCATATCATCACATCAAATGGAATAATTGGATAGGCTTATATATCATCATATCTGCACACATAATCTCTTCTATGATTGTTTACCTCTTTAGTCTACTGTTCTTAGATGACAAACTTCTGCTCTTTTATGCCAAGTAGTTAAATTTGTGTGCATGTTCTCATGGATCATACTTAGATTTTGCAACTGTGGCCCATAGGGCCATGCTAATTAGTCCTGGCCATGATCAGGAGTAAATTTATACAGATTTTAATTTGCATGGTATTTTGTCCAGCACCAAAGGCACCAATGGTGCTATTGTTATGCTTATTTTTCACTTGATAAGAAAATATACGTACAAAATCTGCTTGAAGTTGTAACTTTAACTGTACGTCTGCATTGGATAATTTCTTGGACTCGTGTACAGTAGCTTGCAGGATCTTTTCAGAAGCAGCCCATAGGAAGTATAATCAGGCATCTTTAGCTGCAAAAGTTTCTTTCAGCAGGCTTTTCCATGTTGGTATATCTGGATGGTCCGAGTTTCAAAAGATTTTCTTAGAGACGTTAGGTAAATTTGGCTATAATGGCCCTCCACATAGCAGGAATGATCCAGCAAAATTCCTATGTATGCTTGCCTATGTCTCAGTTTCAATTGAATTTGTACATACCGTCTAGCTCATTTTTGTGCCTCTTTTATGGAAATCCTAGCATTTTCTGACCTATGTGGATTTTCTCTTATAATCTGAGGAGTCCTTAAAATTGTCGATAATATTATAAATGACTAATTGATAATAGAAGAGTTCAAGGGTTTACCACGTTCTGCAATTATCTTTCATTAGGAACCAAGACGGCAATCCTCCAAACTTTTCAGCAATTTCCTATGTTTTTTCGCATGTAGGCATAATAAAAAGTTTATAGAAACACTATTTTTTTAAAAGGCCTCCTTAACTGGTTTACCCATGCTGTTAGGTATACGTATATTTTTAGGACCAGAAATATGAGTTTTTCTTAGAGCTGAAATATGTGTTTTTAAACACACACCAAAGTATATATTTTTTTACGGCATAAGGATCTAAATTCTTAGCGTTGGTATTTGCTCAAACAGGAGATTACTAAAATTATACATGTATTTTCAAGGTGGCATAATTTTGAATGGGGCTTTGTGCTACCAAACTAAAATGTGTACACGCATCTCATTACTCCGTTTGTTCCTTAATATAAGTCTTTTTTTAGAAATTTCAATATGGATTGCATACGGATGTATATATACATAGTTTAGAGTGTAGATTCACTTATTTTGCTTCGTATGTACTCCCTCCGTCCAAAAAAGCTTGTCCCTCAAATGGATGTATCTAGACCCCTCAAATGGATGTATCTAGACCAAGTTAGTGCTAGATACATCCATTTGAAGGACAAGTTTGGGACAAGTTTTTTGGGACGAAGGGAGTAGTTCATAGTGGAATATCTTAAAAAACTTATATTTAGAAATGAAGGGAGTAGATAACAAGCCACTGTTTTTTCTTTTGTTAAAGGAAATTAAATTTGCTTCATATGTGCTTGCCCACAACTAGTAAACCAATTAAATCATGGATTTTGTTTTGAATACAACTCTGTGCTACCAAACTAAAATGTGTGTCTACGTCTCATTGTAGACAACAGACCACAGTTTTTTCTTCTTAAAAGATTTGTTGCCAATATGCTTGCCCACAACTAAACCAACTAAACCATGGAGTTTCTTTTCAATGTTCACATGGATTCGATGGGTTTGTGCGCCTTTTGGTACTAAATACAACCAAATAAGAATGTGTATATACCATCTCATTGTACACAACGACAGACCATTTTTTTGGCTAAAGAATATTTCATTCATTATCATATACGTGCTTGCCCATACATATTTCTTTAAATGAGACTCTATACTATCAAGTTCTTTTTGCGAGAAAACTACGACTACAAGAAACTAAAGCGAGCCGAAGGTGCGCCGTCATCATCGCCCCTCCCTTGCAGGAGCTGGGCAAAACTTTTGTAGTAGACAGTCGGAAAGTCGTCGTGCTAAGGTCTCATCGGACCAGCGCAGCAGAACAACAACTGTCGCCGATGAAGAGTAGTGTAGATCGAAAGGATCCAACCTGAATACACATGAACGTAGACGAACTACCACCACAACCGAGCAAATCCACCAAGTACATATCTGTCGGAGACACACCTCCACACGCTCACCGACACACCATCGGAACGGGGGTTAGGCAGGGAGAATTTATTCCATCTTCAGGGAGCCGCCGCCGTCTCGTCTTCCTGAGCAGTACACAAACTCTAACAAAAGTCAAAGGAACATCTAAAAGCAGATCCCTCCCACCGGCAAGGGTCGGGATTCACCATGCCACAATAACCTTAAGACCAACATTGACGAGGCGGACCGGTGGCGGAGCCGGTGAGAGACAGAGAAACCCTAAACTCTATACTATCAAGTTAAAATATGTATATTCATTTCATTGCACACAACAGTCCACCGCGTTTCCAATTAGAGGGGATTAAACCATGATTTTTTTCATCGCGAACATGGTTTTAGCGTGCATCTGCGCCATTTGGCGCAACGGGTCCACTAGTGTTAAAATATAGTAGACTGGGCATCGATGCCGTGGTAAATTTCTTTGGCACCCGCCTCACACTGTGCGGGTGCAACCCCAGAAAGATGGGACCCAAATATATATAGAAAAATCAAAGCAAGCCAACCTCTGGTCAATCCTTCACGCGAGTTCCTCTCGTCCACCTTCAGAAAAATGGGGCATCGGAGCAGCGTGTACAGATGGTAGTATATTCTATTGCAATGCTCGAATGGGGCATCGGAGCACGAACTTGCTCCGGTTCCCAGAAAACTTTTTATGGCACCGCATGAGCTATGGAGGGCACCGGTGCCAAATAATGTAAAAGTAGATTTGGCACCTCTTTTGGCCTACATAGTGGAAGGCCTAACTACTCCTTTTTTCTCGAACACTGTATAGGCGCAAGCTCTCATATACACGCGCATACACTCATCCTAATGAATACACACACACATCATACCCCTATGAGCACCTTCGAAAGCTTGAGCCGGCATATCATCTTGAAATTTATGAAGTCATCGTAGGCACATCGTCGTCGACGGGAACGTCTCCTCCCACTGAATGCGCATCATCGGAAATTCTAAAATAAATTCAGGAATAAATACGAGCACCGGGACTTCAACCCTGCTAGGCTGGGAATACCATAGCCCCTCTAACTATCCAAGCATAGGTTGGTTCGCTCCTAACTACTCCCTCGATTATCAGTAAAGAAACACTCTTATATTTCTCTACGCATATAAACATGCCTTTACACCTTAAAACAATAACAACGCACACCTAAAATACTCCCTTCATCCTGTAATTCTTGTTACGAGGGCATTCTTGCAAAAAAACCTCTAGTTTCTCCCTACCAAACCCGCGCTCCTCGTCGTCCTCCTCCGACAGAAGCAGCAGTTGCGTTGCTCTCCGCCGCCGCAGCTGCCCTTCTCCCCGTCGCCGCAGCTCCCCTGCTCCCCCGCTCTCCCGCCGCAGTTGCCTCCTGCTCCGTCGCCGTAGCTGCCGCTTGCCTGCCTCCCCAAGCTCCCCCTTCCTCAAAAAATCTTCGATTTCCCCAACTACCGCCGCGCTCTGCTCCGGCTGCGTCGGAAATGTCGTCGGAGAGCCCGGAGGCGCTGGATCCGGACCACCAACAACAACCTAGAAGCCAACGAGCCCGACGACTACAGGAGATGCAGCAAGCTAAATGCCGACGAGCCCGACGACAACGGCAAGGGTCGTGGATTTGGGAGCGTGGAAGACGAAGACGACAGCTCCATGAGGAATACGATTGCGGCGGGGTCTTCTTCGTTGTTTCTCTGGTGGAAGACCCGCGCCTGCGACACCGCGCCTGCTCACTTGGCAGCAGCGGCGGCAGCTACAAGTTTTCTGCACTGCTGCAGATCATCCCCAAGTCCTACAGCCTGGGTCAACCTCCCTTCTCCACTTCATGTTTATTGAATTTACTGAATTTTTGCACTACTTCTGTTAGTTTAGAGTTTGGAGTATTTTGCACAGTTAACTGACACAGTTTTGCAAGCATTCGATCTCCGAACAATTTTGTTTTCAGTAAGATTTTTACTGTCTCCAAATTCAGTCATGAACTATGAACTCTGAAATTAGTACTGTCTCAACAGCATTTTAAATATTCAAGTTAGGACTGAACTTTTAAAGTTTAAGATACTCCTGTAAATTAAACCTCAACTTGCAGAGTTGTTGTTTCAGTTAACTGAAATTATAGTGACTACTCCTACTTCTTCCTTCTCCTCTGGTCTGAAAAACTTCCGCTATCCTATCTACAGTACCCAGCTACTGTCAGAATAGAACACTATCTATAGCTTCATTTTCGAAATATCCACTAATTCTAAAATGCTAGATTCAGTAACTAATCTTTGTATCAGAATATAACATTGTACTAGATGATACCCCGCGTGTTGCTGCGGGAATTTTAGCGCGCAAAGGTAGAAGTTTAATTCAGAAAAAAATTATATGGTTCCAATATTTGATAGTATAGTAGCCCAAAATATGTAGACATTTAGTTTTTTTTATTGCTAGGAAGAAAGCAAGTTTAGTATAAGCAAATTGAAATAAACAAATTGAGGAGAAATCCTGACAAAAGAAATTCAAACATACTCTGGTTAGAGGAGGCTGGAATTTGACATGTTATTCTTAGGCCTTATTCTTATATATGGCAATTAGGTTTGTAGGTAATCTGATCTGACATGCATGTATCTCTCACAGCTAGAGTCTAATGGCTAAGTACCTTAGGGTAGTTAAGAAAGAACTAATCAGATTGCCTACATAGGAGTACATACGTGCGCATGCTAGTACACGGAAGTGGGCATGCACACACGCGCATCACTCTCGCTGGTGAGGCTGTCGGAGGACATCGTCATGGAGATCCTGGCACGCGTGCCCGCTTCGCCAACCTCTTGCCGTGGCCGTGCGCCGCCGCACGCAAGCGCTGGCGCGCCCTTGTCACCGAGCCATCTTTCCTGCGCCGGCGCTGGCCAGAGGGCGCCTGCCACTGCTCTCCCTCGTCGTCTTCCTCTCTCTTGAGCGGCGCCATGGCGGGGAAGGTCGGCGGGTCTCGATCTTCGTTCGGAAGGCTCAAGTTGCGGACATCCCTTGCTCGGCTCCTTGTCCCAGGCGCCGACGGCCGCTTCGACGACCGCGTCATGCTGCTCGTGTCACAGGACCACATCCTCCTCGTGCGCTTCGGCGGCGGTGCGCGGAGGTGGAGCCGTGCGTCGACCGCCTCGCCGTCTTCGATCTGCTCTCCCGCGCATGCCACGTAGTCTGGGAGAACAGAAGTGTACCCGTGTTTTCCTCTCAACCACACTACTTGTTCTTCTACTACTTACACACGAGCGTGCACGTGCCTGTGCCGGACGCCGGCCATGCATCAGCATGAAGACAACAGGGAGCGTTGAACAGAAAAAGGAAAGTGTGTGAGGGTCAGCGGTTCACCAGATAAACCGTGCAACCGAGAAGAACAGAGGCAGCCACGAGCTTGACGGCGGTCTACAACGGCAATGATGATGGCAGCAAATGGAGCTATGCATGTGAGCAAGCACCGGTCATCAGGTAGGTGTGAAGGTCCCCAGGAGCTTCTGAAGATAATGGGAGCAAAGAGCTCGACGCTCATGGCGACAACAGGCGCTGATCGTCTGTATCAGGTGGATCCACTATTATATAAGGAGATGATTGGAAGAAGAGAAGTCATGCTTGCGTTGGAAGGGGGAAAGGCTCCACTAAGCACACGTAACGCTGGGCAATAAAATCATTGCAATGATAGTGGGCCTAATGTCCGGCCAAGCGTGGATGCATGGGAAATGGTTGTTCCTATTCCGATGTGAGAGAAACTTTGAGTTCACGCCTAAGGCGAGTCATAGTGGAGAGTAACTTAGACTAGTAATATGCATATGTTACTAGTCTATGTTACTATCTTTATAATGGGTAGTATCATATATGTGGTAACATAGATGTCTTCATTTATTATTTTATAGACTCATTTTGCATTGGGAAGCGCTATGTGATGGTAACATATTATGTTACTCTATTTGCCTCTCTCCTCATTAACTACTTGCCACTTCATCATTTTTGCTTATGTGGCATCTTAGTTACTACCTATGTTACTCCCACTATGACCAGCCTAAGAGAGGGCTCGAATGGAATGCATGCGTGCGGTGGATGGATAATTGCTGACTTGGCACATTGCTTAGGTGGATAGGCTGCATGTTTAGATAAATAGGTTAGTGGGGATGAATCTCTTAGGTATATAGGTTTACGCGCAGAGTAATTATGTGATGTGAACTAGTGCATCCTTAATGTTTTGAGGATTTTGTTCAGTCGATAAGCTAGTCCACCTGTTTATTCTGATAGGCACGGTTCAGAGCTCACCGAGAAAGAAACAAGTACAAGAAGTTACTTCAAAGTGTTGGCATCCTTGAGAAGATCATGCTGAGGTGGTTCCGAAAAGGCGTTGGTCTGCGAGGAATCAATAGCACGGCGATGCCAATCGACCAAGACGAGGAAGAAGACATTGTCAAGGTTTTCCGCAAGGGAAGAGTGGAAACGGTTGTCAGTGAGGCTATTTCGAGGGTATAGGCTATCGTCTGTTGCCCTGTCGCAAGGCTGGACTACCGCGGGATGCTCGAAATGCACCAACAAACAAAGGTGAGGCCATGATCTGTGGTGTCTACTGAAGGCGTTTCACTGTACATAACCTTCATGCATTTTAGAAATATCTAGTAACACAGTTAGTTACTAAATCTATATCTATAGTATCACTTTATAAATTAGTTCATTTCTAAAATGGCAAAGATTATGGCATAAAGATTAGTTACATCACATCAAGCATGCCATGCCATCTTTGATTCCGTTTTTGATGGAGTACTAGGTAACCTTGTGAAGTGAATAATCAGCATGGGCAATAAATATCCACTACTACTCCCACATTATGTCTTTGATTCTGTTTTGATGGGTACATTTGCATGGCACTGAATCTTGAAAATACTAGTAGGAGTAATACTGTCAACCACTGGGATATCTACAGTTTTATTACCGGATCCACCATACAAACCATGCAAACCTCATATTCTTTTGTTAGTTGAGAAGATCTGCTCTAGCATTTAGCAAAAGGATTACCACCACTACTATCTTATGTTGTGTAGGTACTTAGAAGTTAATCAGGATCTTAGCTGAGAAGATCTACTCTAGCCTAAGCAGGAGTTAATTTGGAGTACTATGATTTTTTGACAGTCAGTAAAACAGGGCACTTACTTCGCAGGAGAAATGGATTAATTAAAGCTAATCTTTCCCAAGGAGAGACGAGAGAGTATGTTCTTTTCTGATGTCCTGATGCAAGCAAGCACCCTAAACATGTCCAGATTAAACAAAAAGTGCACACACCCTCTACACATCAGGTGGCTAGTAGGGGTAATACTAGTACGGGTAGACGAGCAGCAAATAAATCCAAATAATTCAAATAAATCCAAATAATTCCAAATAGATCCAATAGATTCAAATAATCACAATAATCCAATACACGTGACATGCACATGCCATTCACAAGACATACACTTCCCTTCCCTTTACTTTTCTTTCTTTTCCCTTCTATTGCTACTTCTTCCCTTCCCTTTAATTTTCTTTCTTTTCCCTTCCATAGCTACTTCTTCCCTTCCCTTTTCTTTTCCTATTGCAATTTCCATTTCCTCTATAATGGCCCTGGTACCAACACTACCTGACTGTCACAATATACACTAATTATTTCCCGCCAGCATTCTGAATACGATCCTTGTGCAAATGTGGCAACTTATATTGATTTACTCCTATGTCTTTCATAACTTCAAACATAACTATTTCTAATGTGATAAAGTTGATGTACAACTTATGGGGATCATAGTTCTCGAATTCCTCTTCCACACCCTATACCAGTTCCTGGATGTGTGTAGGTGACCTGTAGTCGGTTAGGGACTGGAGAGAGTTATGGAAGCAAAGGTCCAAACAATTGAACTCAGGCTATTTGGGGGCTATTGTAGCAATCGGATGTCAAGATCAGTTTGTTCCACAGCTTCTCGAAAAGCTACATCATTGGGAAGGACATGAGGCTTTGCGTTATCGTGTTGGATGAATATTGTTACTCCCTCATCATCGTCAGGCCACTTATCTTGAATTGCTGGGATAACCTTATTGATGAGATAATCTCTGCACACAGGTCTAGTTACTTTTACTGATTTCAGCACTTTTGTTCCCTTTGCTCTATTCTGACTTGTTCGCAGCGCCTCAGTCTCTTCAATGAATGCCCAAATGCCAATCTTCCCATCGAATGTTAGCTCCCCCTCATTGTTATATCGAGGCCGGGCCACATCAATTAGGAACATTACCTTCCCAATGATGTTAGTGTTTGACATGGTGCGCTTGGGTTCAGGTTCTCCTGGAAGTACATAGTAACTATTCTTCACTCTCGTCATGTCAAACCACTTTTCATCTATGTGCACCATATTGGTCATTGGCTTGAACATAGCCTGAGAAGTTGAGATCCAATTGTCATCGAGCATGGACATGCAAAATTTCAATCTCGCAATCTTGTTCTATGGCTTGAGCTCAGGCTTCACAGTGCTTGTGATGCGGTTGAGCTCATTCAACTAGACCTCTTATGTAGGGTCAATCGGGCCACACCTAGAGACCGTGCCACAGATCGAATTGTCCTTCTTATATTCAGTGGGATTGTTGAGGTCCTTGCAAGATCCAACTCTTTTCTCTTTCGGCCAGCTCTTCTTTTCTTCTTGTTTGAGACATCTACTTCTTGGCCCTCGGCAATCTACTTTTTGGCATCTGCCCAGATTCTTTCAACAGACCGTACATGTATGTTCAACAGGGTTGAGACTAGCAGCTTATCGTCTGGTTCAACAGATCCATCTCTAAGCTCGATTACTAGCAAGGCGAATTAAACACCATGCCTCCCCTTATCTAACAATTCTCTTCTTTTTTGTTTACCTGCTACATCTTCTTGATCTTCTTCATCTCCTTGAGCTTGTTCATCTTCTTGAAGTATCCAATTCATAACTTCATCATCTTCCTCTTGAGCTTCATCCTCTTCATCTTCCTCTTCTTTAGTCATCCAATTCATAGCTTCATCTTCCTCCTCTTGAGGCATCAAGTTCAAATCCATAGCTCCATTCTCTGCCTCTTGAGGTTCTTCCTCTCTAGGAATACAATTCAAATTAATACCTTCATCCTCTTCCTCTTGAGGCATCATGTTCAAATCCATACTCCTGCTATCAGTGACAAAATATGAGTACATCATGGTTTACAGCAGCACGAAGAGATTACAACTAGCAACAACAATCAGTAGGTTACTAGTGAACTTTTACACATAAGTAAGCTTGGTTTTTCCAAGATCATGTGAATTAGCATCAATACCTATGATCAGTGAACTTTCTACATCCTGAGATAAGAGATGTGCAACCAACATGCATGCATTTGTGTTTGATGAATCCCCTCCATCACCACACACAAAATAATTAGGGGATCATGCGTGAATCTTTGAATCTCTGACAACAATGTAAACTAAGATCATACTCCCCTGTATTGAAAAGAATCTAGTTAACACTATTTTTGCAGAATTGTTGTTTTAAGTTAACTGAAATTACAGTGACTATCTACTGTTCTGAATCTCCTATGTACTGCTTCTTCCTTGTATAAGATTATGACATGACAAGTGCTTAACAGTTCAATTTATCTATAGCTTCATCTTAGAAATTTAATTAGTGCATTTGTACAGTTTAAACTGGAGTACATTTTGATTTTGATGACTGACAACATATTCATACACTTATTTTGACTTTAGTTTTGTTTTCTATACAAGACAATTGGCTTCTTCAAGATATCTTCAACATCAAGGATGACAAGGCTGAAACTCTATCATCGAATGACAAGGTTAAACCGAAACTCGTTCAACAGCAACAAGATTACTCAACAACAACAAGATAAAAAATCAGTGTATGTGTGTGATATGATAATACTCCAGTTTACAGAAGTTTGTGTTGTCAATTCCTATAAGAACTGCCACTTGATCTGAACAAACGTGGCTCTACAAATCACAACAGGAAGTACTCTGAGTGGCTCTACTACAAATTGTTTGAAATAGGAAAATGGATCACAATTGTTCTGCTAAAAATTGTCCTAGTTAATCTAAAATTTCAGAACCTTAACATAGGAGTACTATAGTTAATCTAACCATTTACAAAATTTTAAAAATCTGACCATGATTCTGTTCTAGCTCTAATGCTCTAACAGTAATCATGCAGGCTAGCTAGGCTGCAATCATGCGCACGGGCGGAGGTAGACACGACAATCGCGAGTCGGCAGATTAAAGAATGCTAGTGACTCAAAATGGTATGGTTCTTAGACTGGATGAAATCACCATCAACCTTAGTTAGTACAAACCGTTGAACTACTTAGTGACAAACATTCCACCAATCAAGCCATAGTTTATCAACCACAAGATAGCAAGCAGTAGAGGCAGCCTACGAACCAATTTTAATTTTACAGAGTAGAGCGGAGAAGAGAGCAGCACTTACAGGGCAGGGCAGGGTAGGGCAAAAACCTACTAACACCAGACACTACAGAAATCAGAATCAACCAAGATCACACAACAGTGTGTTCACAGAGCATTAGAGCTAGGACACGTATTATCACAATGATCAACGACAGTTTCTGTATAACAATGAATGTTTTTTTCGAAAAGGGGGGACTCCCCGGCCTCTGCATCAAAACGATGCATACGACCGCCTTTATAGCAAAATAAAGAGGTTCAGCAATGTCTTACAGTCTGAGAACAAAATAACGGCAAGCTGACAAAGAGCCACAACGCCAAAAACAAAAGGCCAAGAAGCCACAACCGGCTGGCATAACAAAGATAGGTAAACTAATCGCCTATCCTATTACATGACTGCCATCCAAACCGGTTGAAAATATCCCGCGCTACCATCTCCCACCGGATAGATCCAGTAACCAAACGCTCCCTGGCCTCTGTCGGAGTGAGTAACGACCACATACGGATGAGCGCAATGGCTTGGAATATAACCTGCAAAAAATGAATATTTGTTGTTCTGTTAAAAGCCAAATCATTTATGCAATTCCAAATTGCCCACAACAAAGCACATACTCCTATGCGAATGTGTCTAGCTGTTTCGGACTCTATCCCAACAAGCCACGTTCCAAATAACATACTGACCGAATTCGGAGGAGTAATGTTGAAGGCAATATGCACCGTGTGCCACAAAACTCTCGCCAACGGGCAATCAAAGAATAGGTGCTTGATAGTTTCGTCCCGATCACAAAAACTGCACCTAGTAGATCCTGTCCAGTTGCGCTTAACCAAATTATCCTTTGTTAATATGACTTGTTTATGTACAAACCACATAAACACTTTAATCTTCAAAGGAACTTTGACTTTCCAAAGATTTTTGGAACTAGGAATAGCACTAGAGTTGATGACATCGATATACATCGACTTAACTGTGAACTCTCCAGACCTAGTAAGCTTCCAGCACAACTGATCGGGCTGATGAGATAGCTGAACCTCCATCAGTCTACTCACCAAATGAAGCCATGCTTCCCACCGGTCGCCCACAAGCGCCCTCCTAAACTGAATATTAAGGGGAATGGACTGCAAGATCGTTGCAACAAGAGCATCACGTCGTTGAACAATACGATACAGGGACGGATACTGAAGCGCCAGCGGTGTTTCACCAAGCCAAGTATCCTCCCAGAAGCGAGTGGTGGTGCTATTACCGACTATAAACTTTGTTCTATTAAAGAAGGCTGCTTTGACTCTCATAAGCCCCTTCCAAAAAGGCGAGTCAGTCGGTCTCACTGTCACCTGGGACAAAGTCTTGGACTGCAGATACTTACTACGGAGAATCCGCGCCCACATGGCGTCAGTCTCAACTGATAACTTATACAACCACTTACTGAGAAGACATCTATTCTTGACTTCAAGATTCTCAATACCAAGGCCCCCCTGATCCTTTGGTCGACAGATGATATCCCATTTGGCGAGTCGGTATTTCCTCTTAAGTTCATCACTCTGCCAGAAGAATCGGGATCGATAGAAGTCCAGCCTTTTCCTAACACCAACTGGGACTTCGAAGAAAGATAAGAGAAACATAGGCATACTCGTGAGCACTGAATTAATAAGAATCAATCGGCCTCCATATGACATGAGTTTGCCCTTCCAACAACTCAACTTCTTCTCAAATCGATCCTCGATGCACTTCCATTCTCTGTTTGTCAGCTTACGATGGTGAATGGGTATACCTAAGTACGTGAAAGGTAATGTCCCCAATTCACATCCAAACAATTGCCTATAAGCCTCCTGTTCCTCATTGGCTCTACCAAAACAGAACAACTCGCTTTTATGGAAGTTAATCTTCAATCCGGTCAATTGTTCAAATAAGCATAACACCAACTTCATATTTCTCGCTTTTGCCAGGTCGTGCAGGATGGACACACCTCCATCAACTAGATGAGGCACCAAGCCACCCACCTGACCGGCCTCCTTTGCCCTACCTATCAGAATTGCCAACATATCAACCACAATGTTGAACATAATAGGAGACATTGGATCACCTTGTTTCAGGCCCTTGTGTGTCTGGAAATAATGACCTATGTCATCATTCACTTTAATTCCAACACTCCCTTTTTGTGTGAAAGATTCTACCTGGCATCGCCAAGCTTCATCAAAACCCTTCATGCGTAAAGCCTGTTGAAGGAAAGGCCATTTGACTTTATCGTACGCCTTTTCGAAATCCACCTTGAAAACAACTCCATCTAGTTTTTTCGTGTGAATCTCATGGAGCGTTTCATGAAGGACCACAACCCCTTCGAGGATGTTCATGTCCGGCATGAAAGCAGTTTGGGTATGCTGCACGACAGAATGCGCAATCTGCGTGAGCCTATTAGTCCCGACCTTGGTAATTTTTTTGAAAGTAACATTAAGAAGACAAATGGGCCAGAATTGCTCAATTCTCACAACCTCTGTTTTCTTAGGAAGCAGGGTTATCGTTCCAAAATTTAGTTGAAAAAGCTGAAGCTGTCCAGAGAATAGATCATGGAACAACGACAAAAGATCCCCCTTAATAATATGCTAGCACTTCTTATAGAACTCAGTCGGGAATCCATCCGGACCAGGAGCCTTATTATTCTTCATCTGCGATATGGCCTCAAACACCTCTTTCTCAGAAAAAGGAGCAGCTAAAATATCATTCTCAACAGTAGTAAGTTGAGGAACATCCTCAATCCTGGACTCATCCAGAGACACACAGTTATCCTCTGGAGGCCCAAACAACTGCTTGTAATACTCGGTAATGTATAATTTTAGGTTCTCCTGTCCTAAAATCGTTCCTTCATCTTGCTCAAGCTGAAAGATCCTCTTCTTTCTGTGTTTGCCATTAGCGATCATGTGAAAGAATTGAGTGTTCGCGTCCCCCTGGACTACTCGTCGGACCTTGGCCCGCAATGCCCACTTTAATTCCTCTTCACGAAGAAGCTCTTTCAATCTCATCTCCGCGTCAAGCTTGGCACGAAGCTCCGAGGCCGGCAGAACCGTGGTTTCTGCTTTTACATCCAGGGACTGAATAAGGGTAAGGAGCCGTTCCTTTTCAACCTTATAAATCCCACTAAGATGCTTAGCCCACCCACGAAGGAAACTTCTCAAGTGCCTGATCTTATTCTGCCAACGCTCAAGCGCCGTCCTACCTCCTGCATCCTTAGCCCACTCTCTGGCTACGAGATCAAAGAAGCCGTCTCGTTCAAACCAAGCAAGCTCGAACGAAAACGTGTTTTTGTTTCCCAAGTGGGTGGCCTCACCAGAGTCAAGAAATAAAGGCGTGTTGTCAGAAATACCATGAGAAAGAGCCTGAACTGTTACAAAGGGAAACTTCTGTTGCCAATCGACGCTAGCCAGCACTCGATCCAACTTTTCAAACGTCGGATTTGGCAACGCGTTAGCCCAGTTGAACTTTCTCCCCAACAGCTCTAACTCTGTGAGATCTAGGCTTTCAATGATAGTATTGAACATGAACGACCATCTCCCATCAAAGTTATCATTGTTCTTCTTCTCACGCCTTCTAATGATGTTGAAATCACCCCCACCAGGATTGGAAGCTGCTCAGAGCCGCAAATCCTAACCAGATCAGCCAAAATCTCAGGTTTGAGTTCGGGCTGTGCGGCACCATATACCGCCACTAGAGCCCAATTAAACCCATCGACCTTCGACCGCACCCGAAACTTAACTGCAAAGTCACCCATCACCATACTTCGAACTTTGAGCGAATCGCATCTAACTCCGAGTAAGATCCCACCCGGTCTCCCTCTCGGTGGCAGACAATGCCAGTCAAAATCAATACCTCCTGATAAAGTGTTTAGAAATTGTGGTGAAAAATTATCTCTACCAGTTTCCGACAATGCGATGAAATCCAACCTATGCTCGATAGACGCCTCTGCAAGAAACCTTCTTTTAGCCAAGTCTTTCAGACCTCAGCTATTCCAAAAGATTCCTTTCATATTTCGTCATGAAATTTTTTCGCCGTATGGATCCTAGCACTCCTACGCACTGCGGAAGTCGGGTAAATTTTCCGCTTCCACTTGCATTTAGGAATGTTCTGACTCTCCAACTGGTCCTCACAACAAGTCTCAGAAGGTCTATCCACAACATTCTCAGATGTATCATCCTCCTCCTCAGACTCAGATAGGGGAGGTCTAAGATCCGCACGAAAATTATCGAGCACCCTGACCCCCAAAGCATCAAATTCAGAATCATTCATTGGCTTAACCGCTGCTAAGTTACGAATCATCTCTAAAGCCCGCTCTACCTCTAAATCCAGGATATCATTAACAGAATTTGAAATTTCACTATCATTACTACCTAGTGAAACTCCTAATTGATTTACATTATTAATAATCTCATCATTAGAAAAATGCAAAATGGAATTAGAGGTATTAACCAACATACCAGTAGTGACCTCAATGTCACGAAGCTTGGCCGCCCTCATGGCGCACCGCTGCTGTATGTCGTCAGCCTCAGGACGATCCTGGAGACGGCAGCTCAACCGTCACCCCTCAGAGATCTGATCCGGAATCCCTCCAAAGGCAATAACCTCCTCCCGAGTGACCCTGCTCGGGGTGGGGCCTCCTGCCTCACCCCAAACACACAGCCGGTCAGCCTCCATGGCCAAACCAGCGGGAACACCAGAAAGCAGTGAGGCGCTCGACGGGACCGCCGACTTCGGTCGCGCCCCACAGCACAGAGACGGCAACGCACCAGGGGAGGGGAGTGCATGGGCCACCTGCCCGAACTCCCCACCCACCACAGGAGTGGCGGCCACCCTAGGCGCCCCAGGTGCAAAGGGCTCCGAGGCCACCTGCCCCAAGCCCCCTCCAGACGGCAGAGCCGCCACCTGCAACTCCGGCATCGCGAGGGAAGAAGAGGGTGCCGAGGCCACCTGCCCCGAACCCCCTCCCGAAGGTAAGACCTCCACCACCGAGACCTCGTCCACCGCGAGAGACGAAGAGGGCACCAGGGCAGCCTGCCCCGAGCCCCCTTCAGAAGGCGGAACCGCCCCCTGCAGCTCCTGCACCGCTGGAGAAGAAGAGAGAGCCAAGGCCACCTGCCTTGGACCCCCTCCCGAAGGTAAGACCTCCACCACCGGAACCTCGTTCTGAGGAGAGTCAACGTGCTGAGCACGCGAGGGAGTGGCCGCCTGCCTAGACTCCTACTCCTCTCCCCTAACCGAGATCGGCGAGGCCCCAAAGACGGGACTCGCAGCATCCTCAAAATCCAAGGAAGGTAACGCGTGCTCAAAAACTTCGTCAGACTCCACCTGATCACTCCAAAGTCTCGGAGGTGCAGAAGCAGGCATGAATGACCCAAATCTCAGAGATGTCATAGGCACCGTGGAGGGTGGTACCGTCCCATCCCCGGGCGTCTGAGAAACGGACCCCGGTCCATTGGACAATTCCCGTCCAGTATCATCGACCGGTGTCTCCTTCGCTCCCGAGCTGTCATCTCCCTCGTGCATATCAACATCAGTCCCGTTAGCCGCCTCGGTGAGCAGACTCTCATCCTCAAACTCAATCACGAGGTTATAAATCTGGCCTCAATATGTCCACTTGACCACATCAGGCACGAACTCAATATCCAGAACACTAACCAGCAGACATGCTACCCCGTGAGCTCTGGTAAAAGCCATATCCACTCGCTCAGTTTTCCCCACCATAATGCCCAAGCTAGCCACGACCCTAGCATCCTGCATCGGCTTCGAGGGAGCCCCGGAAAAACGTAGCCAAACCTGTGTAAGAGGCTTACCCTGCAGCTCAACCTTCTTCCACTCATGGAACTCGAGGATACAATCTGTACCCGGCACCTTGCACATCCCAAAACTCAGAAGTCTCTGCAAATCCTCCACCGAAGGGAACTCAACCCTAAACAACTTTGCCTCGAGACTAACGAGCTCCCACTGGAAGTCCCCTGGAGCTAACTCCTTGAGCCTCTGCACGGTCTGGGTCTCAGAGACCTCTCCTCTGGTGACCTTGACAATCCCAGTGGTCATGCTCTGTGCCTCGTCAGGAGCCTCCCTCTCATTAGGACACTCAAAGAATGTGAGTTCAGCACAATACACTTCGTACATCATAAGAGACGGTGCCTGATCTCGCAAAAGCGGACATTCCCTCGAGTTATGTGCTGGCTTGCCACAAGTATCACATAATTCAGCCACACACTCAGCAATAAAATGACCCTCTCTTCACAACGACAGCATAACATTTTCTCCTTCTTGCGCGCCCATTTGGACGCCCTATCCAAATCAGCCCTGTCTGTCGCCTCCACAGACACTGACCCCAAGGTCTCATTCCCAGGTACCTCAGCAGTAGCGAGCGTTGTCACCACCTCCATAGCCCGACCGGACAAAACCAGCTCCTCAGCAGCCCCGCCAGCGGTCGTCTGCTCGACAACAACAGACGGGGGAGGCTGTCGTGGACGGTACCGACCACCTCGACCGCCTCGACCACCACGATGACCGCGGAAACCACCCCACTGTCGATAGCTCGGGTTAGACGCCCCCTCAACAAAACCACCCGTAGGACCCATAAGCAGCCTCTCCGCCGAATCATCACTCTACCAAGCATATCCACGGCCACCACCCGTCGACGAGGAACCACGGTGTTGACCATACCCATATGCATTGTAACCATCATCTCCCCATTGACCCTCGGGGCGTACCTGAAGCACCTCCAACACCCGTGATCTGCGGCGGCGGTGCCTGCGTCTGCACCGGCCCAGCCCGATTCTGCGTTGGCCGGGCGACGAAGTGAGGTGGCGGGGCCGCCCGAGGCTACTAACCTGGAGACACTCCTTGGCTCCCCGACATAGGCGGCCTGGGCGGCACGCCACCCCGGCCCGCAGCGGCCACCCCAATCAGGCCGGGCGCCGATGGTCTAGGACCGTGAGCTAGCCCACCTCGCCCGGCCGAAGGCAGCACCACCGAGCCCTGCGTCGACGGCCGAGCATCGGGCAAAATACCTCCGCCGCAACCCACCGCCGCATTGGCCACCCCACCGAGCACCACAGCACCCCGCCCCACTGCAGATGGCGAGGGCAACACACCTCCGCAGCCTGAGCCAGGGACCGGCAAGGGCGCAGCACCACGGCCGCTGCCAGCGCCCGGCGGCGGTGCTCCCCCGGCACGGCCAGTTTCGGCTGGCGCAGCCTGCTTTTTCCCCGGCGGCGGAGCTGCACCGCGGCCCACCATGACCCCAAGGGGTGGGATGCGCCGAGCTCGACCAGTCCCAGTGGATCGAAACCGAGGCGCGCGTCGCAGAAAAACCCTAGGGCGCAGGGAGGCAGACGGCAACGTCGATCGAACCATGATGCATGTGTCATCGTCCTCGATATCAGTCTGGACCGGACTTGTCTGGGCCACATACCCAACAGTCCCCGACCCAGAGATACTCTGCAGCCCAACATCCGAATCCAACCCCCTTTGGCCCAGGAGCGATTTCAAACGCTCCTGGCGAGCCACCCTGATCTGGGACGCCGTGATCGCCGGCCTCGCTGCCGCGGTCACCTCCGACGCCGATCTAGGCCCTGCCCGGTGAGGTTTCTTTCTTCGCATCATCGTAGTCCACGAGTCCCGCCGAATCAAATCGAAAAGAGTTAGGTTCGGTAAACTTACCTTAGGCAGGGGGCCCTTCCATGGCCGGATCACCGTCGCCGTCGTTCTCCAATGAACCACACGGCGCAACATCTCCTTATCTCCCGCGTGAAGCCCAACCCTAGCCGGATCATCGAGGGGCAGGATATTGTCGACCATAGTTGCCACCTCATCTTCATAACCGGCATTGAAGAACTAGGTGGCACTCCACGAGGCGATGCGTAGGAGGCCGGTTCCGGTGATGCCCGTAGGGGATCACGGCGGGAGAGATCGCCGTGGCGCATGGGAGGCAGCTCAAGGTGGACTCGCGGGAGCTCGAGGGCGATGAGAGAGAGCTCCTGCTCCACCGGATCATGGTAGGAAATTCCGCCGACGCCCGCAGGTAATCACGGCGGAGGGGATCTCGGCGGTGCAGGTCTGGGCGGCGGTGGTGGAGCAGGTACTTGACAATGGCAATGGCGTTGTAGGTTCATGGCGGCGGAGGTGGAGCACTTCCTGATGGGTGGCAAATCGCGTAGCTTGGTGACGCCGGCCCCTGGCGACGCACGGGCAACGACGGAGGAAGAAGACGGGGGTGGAGGGGCTTGTTTGCGATCATTTTGAAACTACGAGGGCTTTTTTGAAAAATTAGCAATGAACTACGGGCATGACAAGAATTACGGAACGGGGGGAGTAATAAACATATTCATGCATTGTAACGGGAATAACACACGGTCCTAATCCTATATGTTTGAGAGGGGGAAACACAGGAAACTATATAAATGTCCACTCACCTAATGCAAAATATGAAGAATGGAGGGTGGAGCAGACCTCCAATGGGATTTACAAAGCTGAATGTGGATGCTTCTTTTGATCATGATCTCTTAAGGGGCACAACTCATGCAGTTCACATGGATGATAAAGAAAATTTATTATTGGCGAAAATTTGAAGATTGAGTGGTGTGTTGATGTTTTGACAGCTGAAGCACTAGCGCTTAGGTGTATGGTTTGCTGTTGGCACAAAAGGCAGGCTGCAATCGTCTCGTTATTAATTATAAAAATATGGAGGTCATTGACACAATGAAGAACGGAGGGTAATCAGCAGGAGCAGCGGCGGTAGTTTTTGATGATTGTTATTTTATGGCTTGTGATTTTCCTCTTACCAATTTTGAATTTTGTAATAGAGAAGCGAATAAAGTAGCACATGAGCTTGCTAGACTAGCAAATATTCCATGGCAAGGGACTGGATAGAGGAGCCTATGGAAAATATTGTATCCCTTCTCACAAATGATGTAATAATTATTTCTAATTAATAAAGTTGATGTTTCTGAAAGAAAAAAGAGAGGGGAAACACACCACACATTCATTAGCCTCACGGGCAGGGGATTATATGCAGTTTACAGCCCCGCCTGGAGATCATGGGGGAGTCCCACGACCTGGGATCATGCGCCACTACGGCAGAGGGCAGGTAGCACGATCGTATCTCAACTACCGAGCGTATGTGCTACGTACAAGTATAGGTGGGAGCACATGCGATAATGAGTACATGTATAGTCTAACACACACCCCGCCACTCCCCGTGCACGCAGTTGTGACGACGTCGCCGGTGACGCAACGACTAGACCTGAACTCAGAGAAAACATCCGAGGGCATGCCTTTGGTCATGATGTCGGTGAGCTGTTGTCGAATGGGGATGTGCAGGACATGGAATTGGCCCAACGCCATGTGCTCACAAACGAAGTGTATGTCCAACTGCACGTGCTTCATCCGGCGGTGGTGCATTGGGTTGGCAGAGAGGTAGACGGTGGACATGTTGTCGCAGCACCCGCGTGGCCTTGTGCACCGAAGACAGGAGCTCACTGAGGAGTTGCTGGAGCAAGATGCACTCTGCGACGGCGTTGGTGATGCCGTGGTATTCAGCCTACGCGCTTGAGCAGGACACCGTCGCTTGGCGCTTGGAGGAGTAGGAGATGAGCTTGTCGCTGAGGTAGACGGTGAAGCCAGACATGGAGGCACGCGTGTCGAGGCAGCCTGCCTAGTCAGTGTTGGTGAAGGCAGGCACGTCAAGCGTGGTCGAGGCGTGGCGATGGAGATCGAGGGACACCGTGTCGCGCACATACTGTAGCATGCGCTTGACCAGAGCGAGATGACACTCGCGGGGGTCATGCATGTGCAAGCAGACCTGTTGGACGGCGTAGGCGAGCTCGCCGCGAGTGATGGTGAGATACTGCAGGCCACCGATGATGCTCCTGTACACAGACGGGTCGTCAACGTGGGGGCCATCGGCTGCAAGCAACTTGGCCTTGGTGTCAATTGGCGTCGGTGAGGGACGACAGTTGTCCATGTCGGCGCGATCGAGAAGCTCCTCCGCGTACTGTTGTTGGCAGAGGAAGAACCCGTCTGCCATGAGTTTCACGTGAACGCCGAGGAATAAGTGGAGGTCACCCATGTCCTTCATCGCAAATTCACCAGTGAGCTGGGTGACGACGCATTTGAGGACAACCGCAGAGGCAGTGAGCACTATGCCATCCACGTAGAGGAGGAGGAACACTGTGTCCTTGCCGTGACGGTAGACGAACAACGACAAGTCGGAGCGTGTTTCCACAAACCCCACAGTCGCGATGAAGCCGGCAAAGCGGAGGAACTAGACATGTGGGGCCTATTTCAGCCCATAGAGTGACTTGGAGAGTCAACACACATGCTGCAGGCGCTAGGGGTCGACAAAGCCAGCGGGTTGAAGGCAGTAAACCTCCTCGATGAGAGTGCCACAGAGGAAGGCATTGGAGACGTCAAGTTGGTGCACCGGGCAGCCGCGAGACGCAATGAGGGTGAGCACCGTGCAGATCATTGCCAGCTTGGCGACTAGGAGAACGTCTTGTCATAGTCAATGTCAGCGCATTGTCGAAACCCGTGCATGACCCACTCGGCCTTGTAGCGCTCCAGCGTGCCATCGGTGTTCATCTTGTAATTGAAGAGCCACTTGTCGATGATGAGGTTGGCACCAGAAGGCCGAGGCACCAGCTCCCACGTTCGGTTGCGAACAAGGGCGTCGTGCTCAGCCCGCATGGCAGCGAGCCAGTTGGGATCATGCACTGCGAACCGAGCTGGGCACCGGTGAGATCTCTGTCGTCGTGGTAGCAGCAGCGTCGTAGTATTTCGGATTAGGCCGAAAGATCCCATGCTGGGTGCGGGTGACAACACGTGTCAGTGGTGGTGACATAGGTGTGGCAACGGGCAGACTGGAGATGCCTGTACTCGATGAGGAGGTGCCTGACGAATAGGTTCCCATGATGGAGCCGTCGATGGTCAAGCCAATGCCCATTTAGCCATCCGCCGAGGATCCGACGGGTGAGCTTGAATGCTACATGGGCGCGTTGGTCATGTTCGAAGCAACTGGTAGCATGTGAACGCGGGGTGGCGAGGGAGCGATCGACACCTGCACAACACTGGGCGGGGGCCGCAGGCGAAGGCATAGACGCGGGGACCAGTGGTCAGGCGAACGAGAACACGTCCTCGTGGAAGGTCACATGCCGAGAAGTGAACACGCAGCCTGAGGTGGATTGAAGAACCGATACCTGTGGTGGTGAGGGGGTACCCAAGGAAGACACACGCGATGGACCGACGATCAAGTTTGTGGTGCGAGGTCAAGGCGAGGTTGGGGAAGGAGAGGCAACCAAAGACTCGAAGGAGGAAGTAGTCGGGTGGCGCGCCTAAAAGCATCTCATGCGGTGACCGCGACTCAGTGGAGTGACACGGGTGACGGTTGAGCAAGTAGGTGGAAGTGCTGAGGGCTTCAGCCCTGAAGCGCGGCGGCATGGAAGCGTGAAAGAGGAGTGCGCAGACACCATCGTTGAGGGTTCACGGGGCACGCTCAGCTTTTCCATTTTGCTGGCTAGTGTACGAGCACAAGAGGCGGAAGTGGGTGTCGTGGCGAGAAAGGAGAGTACGGACAATGGAATTGTTGAACTTGCGCCCATTGTCTGTCTCGAGAGCAAAGATGGGAAGCTGAAACTGAGTTTGAACATACGCGAAGAAATCTGTCAGAATAGAGAAAAAAAAAATCAGATTTGTGTTTCAAAGGGAAGGTCCATGCATAGTGTGTATAGTAATTAAGCATAACCAAGTAAAATTGATACCCGGAAATGCTTACAACTGGTGATATCCATGCATCAAGATGCAAAGTTTGAAAGGGAAACATGCTTAAATTAGAAGATGACTAGAATGGTAGGCGTGTATGTTTTCCTAAATGACAGGCAGTGAACACATGCGGGTGTGACTTGCTGAATTCAGGTGACAGGTGCAGTGGGAGGTGACGCAGCGAGGACACACCGGCATGACCAAGCCTCTGGTGCCACATGTTGGTGACTGCAATGCCGGCGAACGGAGACGAAGAGGGCGGTGACGGGCGGCCCATGGGGTACAAATCTCCACCGGAATCGCATCGGAGGATCGCCACCCTAGTTCGAAGGTCCTTGACAAAGAAACCACACGCGTCAAATTCAACAGTTACTGGGTTATCTCGACAGAGTTGACAGACGGAAAGGACATTCTTAATGAGGGAAGGAAAAACGATGACATTGGGAGCTGGATCGGCGAGGTGTCGCCGATCAGGGAGTCGGTGTCAGGGAGTCAGTGCCCATGTGGGTAATGGGTAGGCACTCCATGCCGCCAACAATGACATGAGATGTGGATCGAGAGGGGTGGATAGAGAGGAGGTTACCAAGAGACGAAAACATGTGCGAGGCTGCCCCTTAGTTGAGGTACCACTCTTGCGATGGGCCAGAGGAAGATGGGCGAGAACACCGGCGCCGGGCGCGCGGCAGGCCACGGGCCACGTCTGGACAAGGCCGGTCCAGGAGTTGGTGCCTGGTTTAGGGGCGGGGACACCCGGAGGGCACGACGCTGGTGACAGTGAGGGAGCGACGTGTGCGCCCTGGCCTCCATTGCCAAGGCCACGGCAGCGCCCGCGCCCTTGCTGGTTGCTGTTGCTGGACGTAGGAGGCGGTGGGGTCGGTGGAGAGCCGCGGCCAGCGACCAGGGCATGGGTGGACTGTAGCTGAGCAGACTGCTCGGCGCGGTGTTCCTCCAGAAGCAGGAAGGAGCGCAGCTGAAGTAAGGATGGAAGGGGCATCTACGATGCCACATGGGGAATGATGGAGTGGTACTAACAATTGAGGCCGCGCAGGAGGTGAAACACTTGGCGCGTGTCAGTGACCGGCTGGCCCAGGTGATGAGCACATGACTATGTTGGATACGACAAAAAATATTGCATACATGTATATTTGTGAGGTGATTTCTAGTGCAAACTATGCAATAATTTATTTATGTCATCCAGGACAAAAATACTTCACAAACTTTTGTGTCATGTCTAATTACAGGTGTATGGGACATTTGTACAATCCACATATGAAAATAAGGGGAAAAGAGATGTTTAGGTGCTGTTCAAAAAGTCCTCTTGCTTCACTTTTGGGCCAAGAGAAGATAGAGTCCAAGCCTCTCACGTTTTGGATTCAGATTCGGACTTCAGAGACATACCTGACTCAAAATGCCAAGAACTCTTTCATACAGACTCTGAATTGGGTGATGAGGACATTAATACCATTGTTACACCCACAGCCCCTACTGCTACATATACGGGACCAATTACTAGAGCTCGCGCACGCCAATTAAATTATCAGGTACTTTCGTTTCTTGGTAATGATTCTAATGTTCACGAGAATATGATGCTGCCTAAATTGGATACATTTGTTCTGCTTACAAATGAAGGGCCTAGCTTGGAGAAGGATGAACATTGGAGCAAGAACAAGCATGGAGATGATGCCATGCGCAAGGGGAACAAGAACGGAGTTACAAGTGATGATTTCAGGACTTTGAAGCCACCATAATGGGTGCATGAAGCCTTGGACGAAATATACAAGATGCCACTTCATAAATTTTGTCCCGAGGCTATTATAGGTGCTGCGTCACCTTTTTATTGGGCCAGGCCCATGTAATTTCGAAATACATAAGTATAGGCTATTTTTAGAGTCCGTATGTGTGGGGAAACAAGAGATAGGGTTGATTTCGGACCCCTCCACCAAGGGCCACGAAATTCCCCCTCTCTTCCTCCATATATACAGCCCTTAGGGCACCGTTTAGACTTTGGGGTTTTGTTTAGATTAAAAGTTCGCCATAGCTGCAACTTCGCGTACTTCGTTTGTGTTCAACGACCAGACAAAGGCATCACAGAACCCCACCTTGATCAATAAAGCTTTCATCTTATATTCGCAATATCCAGATTGCAATCTCAGTTTCTTGCTTGTTCTTCGTTTGCTCGCAGGAAACAGACCCTCGTGGTCAGGTTGATCGTGCTCCGGCGTGGTCAATAACCTCTCGGAGTTGGTTTAGCGATTGCTAAGGCGCGACGTCCTCGCACGTTCGTAGTCGGATCGTCAAAGTCGACTTCCACCAAAGCGATATCCATCATCTCATCGAAAGACGGGACACCTTTGCCTCTATCAAGTGGTATCAGATTTCCAGGTTGCTCGGTGAGATTTTACAGTTTTTCGTAGTTTAGATCGAGTCTGTTCTTCATACCTATAGTCCACGAAAAAGCCAAGAAAAAAAATTAGGGTTAGTTCATCCCATCCGAACCAATCTGAGCCTTTGCATAATCTTTTCTGTATTTGCTTTGTTGAATTTGCGGTTGCATCGCCGTGTCAAGTTGCTGGTCTTAGCGTCTAGTCTTTTAGAGTTTCGAGTTCTGTTCACAGGTTGTCACGTCGCTGCTGCCATATATCACCACCGCATCATCATCGTCGCTGTTGCCATATACCACCACCACATATTCACCGCCAATCCGAATCCATATACGCCACCACATATCCGCCGCCATCACGCCAATCCGAGTTCACCTGCAACATATATCCGCCACCTGTCCGTGTTCCACCAAATTCATCTCCGCCACCAGTCCGAGTTCCACCAGATTCATCTCCGCCACCAGTCCTAGTCCGAGTCCAGTAATTGTTGCATTGTTCTCGATTTCCAGATCACGCGATACTCCGAGTCGTGACAGAGAAGGACTCCCCAACTTCCGAGCTATCCGCAGAAGAAAAATAGTTCCAGTTTCAAAAAAAAAAAACTAAGTCTGGAAAATTCTGGCTAGGCAGTTTTTAGACCATTTGTAGACTTTCTCGAAAAAAATTTGTTGCGGAGCAAAAAAAAAAGAGGAAAAAAAGTGCAAAAAAAAAGAAGAGAAAAAAATTCAGAGTGTGCTCCTCCCTTGTTTACGTGCCGCGCCGTGATTTTGTTGGTGTTCTAGGCTCGCGTCTCTAGCACAGTCTAGCCTAGGACCAGCACAGTACCGTCGTTGAGCGTTTATTCAACTTTGCATCTCTGAATTGATTATTGCTGACCCTTTTTGCTACCATATTATAAGCCTTCCCAGCTCCACATACATCTACGTCGTGCGTTTGACTCTCCCTGGTAATCGCTCTATCCAAGCTTTGAGAGTTTTTGACTACAACGGTTGCCGATCACCGCCTGCTGCTGGGTAAGAACTGGTAAGAATTTGAGATTTGCTTGACGGATTTGTGACACCCACCACCACCTCTTGTTAGTAGTCTGTAGGATCATATTCTTGTGTGTTTCTATTGCTGCTAACCATGCCAGGATCACAAGCCGACGAGACTGACTGGGAGAACATGACGAATAAGGAATTGCATGATAAATTTCAGCAAATGATGAGTGGACAGGTGCAAGATGTGCTAAACAGATTTGAAGAGGCCATGGAGAAGATAGATGGCATGGAGAAGAGGTTCGAAACAAAACTCGATAACAAGTTTAATGAATTGCTCGCGCGTCTTCCACCACCACCACCCGCTGCACCTAACGCACCTCTCCAACAACAACAACAACAACAACAACAACAACAACAACAACAACAACAACGCATCCTTTCGAATCAGTATGGACGAGCGAAGCGTGTTCCTATTGAGGATGGCCAAACTTCTGGTGCTGCTGTTCATGTTGTTGATGCTTCTTTGGCCCCTGCTACTGCTGCTGCTGGTACCCAGGAGGATGATGAGTATGCGGGCGATTATGAGGATGAGGTTGATCAAAATCAGCACTACGTGCAACCACTAGCACCACCACCACCAGGTCGACCTCAGGTATATATTCGTAATGGTAGGCCTGCACCACCACCTCAGGTACGAGATGATGTCCATATTCCTAAATTGAAATTGAATATTCCACCATTTGAGGGTAGATATGTTCCTGATATATATTTTACTTGGGAGTTAGAAACTGAACAACGTTTTACATGTTTACAATATCCCGAGGAGAGACGGGTTGCTGCTGCTGTTTGTGCTTTCACTAGTTTTGCATGTGTATGGTGGTCTGAACATTGTAGATTATATCCTATTCCCACTACTTGGGCTGCTTTGAAAACTGCTATGCGCACTCGTTGGGTTCCACCATATTATCAACGTGAATTGCTTCAAAAATTGCAGCGTTTAAGACAGGGAAAAAATTCTGTAGAAGAATATTATCAGGAATTACAAACTGGCATGATTAGATGTGGTATTGTTGAGGAGAATGAAGCTATGCTTGCACGTTTTCTGGGTGGATTAAATAGAGAGATTCAGACCATTCTAGACTATAAGGAGTATACTAATATCACTCGTTTATTCCATCTTGCTTGTAAAGCTGAACGTGAAGTGCAGGATCGACAAGCATTGGCGCGAACTAACTTTTCTGCAGGCCGACCTTCATCATGGACACCGCGTGCATCTTCTACTTCAACTGCACCAGCACCTCAATCACGTGCCTCCTCCAGTCGTGATACAAGAAAACAGGCACAACCACCTTTATCTGCGAAGAGCGCACCTGCTGGGCCTGCACAGAGTTCTTCTTCTTCCATGGCATCAACAGGGCACACAAGTGATATTATTTGTCGTCGTTGTAAGGGAGGAGGTCATTATGCGAGAGAATGCAAATCTCCGCGTGTGATGATTGCTATCGCGGATGGTGGATATGAGTTCGCTAGTGACTATGATGAGGAGACTTTGGCTCTTATTACACGTGAAGAACATGGTGGAGATGATTCTGATCATGAGACGCAATACATGGCTCCTGAAGACGCTGACAGGTATGAATGTTTAGTTGCTCAACGTGTTTTGAGTGTGCAGGTCACACAAGCTGAGCAAAATCAGAGGCACAATTTGTTCCATACCAAGGGAGTTGTGAAAGAACGTTCTGTGCGCGTCATCATAGATGGAGGGAGCTGCAACAACTTGGCTAGCATGGAGATGGTGGAGAAGCTTTCTCTCACGGCAAGACCACATCCACATCCTTACTACATCCAATGGTTCAACAACAGCGGCAAGGTTAAGGTAACACGTACTGTTCGTGTGCATTTTAGTATCTCTACATATGCTGATTATGTTGATTGTGATGTGGTACCTATGCAAGCATGTTCCTTATTACTTGGTAGACCATGGCAATTTGATAAAAATTCTGTACACCATGGTAGAAACAATCACTATACTCTTGTTCATAAGGATAAAAATATTACTTTGCTTCCTATGACTCCTGATTCCATTTTGAAAGATGATATTAATAGAGCTAATAAAGCAAAACAGGAGAAGAATAAGAGTGAAAATCAGATTGTGGCAAAAGAATTTGAGCAACAAATGCAGCCTAATAATAAACCATCTAGTGTTGCTTCTGAAATTAAATTGAAAAGTGCATGTTTATTTGCCACCATATCTGATATTGATGAGCTAGATTTCAGCAAATCTGTTTGCTATGCTTTTGTGTGCAAAGAGGCATTATTTTCATTCGAGGACGTGCCTTCCTCTTTGCCTCCTGCTAACACTAACATTTTGCAGGAGTTCGCTGACATCTTTCCACAAGACGTGCCACCGGGATTACCACCTATTCGAGGGATTGAGCATCAGATCGACTTAATTCCCGGTGCTTCACTGCCAAACCGTGCGCCATACCGTACCAATCCAGAAGAGACGAAGGAGATTATGCGTCAAGTACAAGAGCTTCTCGACAAAGGTTATATACGCGAATCCCTTAGTCCTTGTGCTGTTCCTATTATTCTAGTGCCGAAAAAGGATGGTACATCGCGTATGTGTGTTGATTGTAGAGGCATTAATAATATTACTATTCGTTATCGTCATCCTATTCCTAGGCTAGATGATATGCTTGATGAATTGAGTGGCTCTACAATATTCTCCAAAGTTGATTTGCGTAGTGGATACCATCAAATTTGTATGAAATTGGGGGATGAATGGAAAACAGCATTTAAAACTAAGTTTGGATTATATGAGTGGTTAGTCATGCCTTTTGGGTTAACTAATGCGCCTAGTACTTTCATGAGATTAATGAACGAAGTTTTACGTGCTTTCATTGGACGATTTGTGGTAGTCTATTTTGATGATATACTGATTTATAGCAGATCTTTGGAAGAACATTTGGAACATTTACGTGCTATTTTTATTGCTCTACGTGATGCACGTTTGTTTGGTAACCTTGGGAAGTGCACCTTTTGCACCGACCGAGTATCTTTTCTTGGCTATGTTGTTACTCCACAGGGAATTGAAGTTGATAAAGCCAAGATTGAAGCTATTGAGAGTTGGCCGCAGCCCAAAACAGTCACACAAGTGAGGAGTTTTCTTGGCCTCGCTGGATTCTATAGGCGTTTTGTGAGAGATTTCAGCACCATTGCTGCACCTCTCAATGAGCTTACAAAGAAAGATGTGCCTTTTCTGTGGGGTACCGCACAGGAAGAAGCCTTCACGGTATTGAAAGATAAGTTGACACATGCTCCTTTACTCCAACTTCCTGATTTTAATAAGACCTTTGAGCTTGAATGTGATGCTAGTGGAATTGGATTAGGAGGTGTGTTATTACAAGATGGCAAACCTGTTGCATACTTTTCTGAAAAATTGAGTGGGCCTAGTCTGAATTATTCTACTTACGATAAAGAATTATATGCTCTTGTTCGGACTTTAGAAACATGGCAACATTATTTATGGCCCAAAGAATTTGTTATACATTCTGATCATGAATCTTTGAAACATATTAAAGTCAAGCTAAACTGAATCGTAGACATGCTAAATGGGTTGAATTTATTGAGACTTTCCCTTATGTCATTAAACACAAGAAGGGAAAAGAAAATGTTATTGCTGATGCATTGTCTCGTCGCTATACTATGCTTTCACAACTTGACTTCAAAATATTTGGTTTGGAGACCATCAAAGATCAATATGTGCATGATGCTGATTTTAAAGATGTAATGCAGAATTGTAAAGAAGGAAGAATGTGGAACAAGTTTGTCGTTAACGATGGATTTGTGTTTCGTGCTAACAAGCTATGCATTCCAGCTAGCTCTGTTCGTCTTTTGTTGTTGCAGGAGGTGCATGGAGGAGGATTAATGGGACACTTTGGCGTGATGAAGACGGAGGACGTACTTGCTACACATTTCTTTTGGCCAAAGATGAGACGGGATGTTGAGCGTTTTATTGCTCGCTGCACTACATGTCAAAAAGCTAAGTCACGACTCAATCCTCATGGTTTATATATGCCTTTGCCTGTACCTAGTGTTCCTTGGGAGGATATATCTATGGACTTTGTTTTAGGTTTACCTTGAACAAAGAAGGGGAGGGATAGCATATTTGTTGTCGTGGATAGATTCTCGAAAATGGCACACTTTATACCATGTCATAAAAGCGATGATGCTGTTAATGTTGCTGATTTGTTCTTTCGTGAAATTATTCGCTTGCATGGTGTGCCAAATACTATTGTTTCAGATCGTGATACTAAATTTCTTAGCCACTTTTGGAGATGTTTATGGGCTAAGTTGGGGACTAAACTGCTTTTTAGTACTACTTGTCACCCCCAAACTGATGGACAAACTGAAGTAGTCAATAGAACATTGTCTACTATGCTTAGGGCTGTTTTGAAGAATAATAAGAAAATGTGGGAGGAATGCTTGCCTCATATTGAATTTGCTTATAATCGTTCATTGCATTCTACTACTAAGATGTGCCCTTTTGAAGTTGTGTATGGTTTCCTACCTCGTGCACCTATTGATTTGTTGCCTCTTCCATCTTCGGAGAAGGTTAATTTTGATGCTAAAGAATGTGCTGAATTGATTTTAAAAATGCATGAGTTAACTAAGGAAAACATTGAGCGTATGAATGCTAAATATAAACTTGCTGGAGATAAGGGTAGAAAACATGTTGTGTTTGCACCTGGAGATCTTGTTTGGTTACATTTGCGTAAGGATAGATTTCCTGATTTGCGCAAATCAAAGCTAATGCCACGTGCTGATGGTCCCTTTAAGGTGTTAGAGGAAATAAATGATAATGCATATAAACTTGAGTTGCCTGCAGATTTTGGGGTTAGTCCCACTTTTAACATTGCAGATTTGAAGCCTTACTTGGGTGAGGAAGATGAGCTTCCATCGAGGACGACTTCATTTCAAGAAGGGGAGGATGATGAGGACATCAATACCATTGTTACACCCACAGCCCCTACTGCTACATATACGGGACCAATTACTAGAGCTCGCGCACGCCAATTAAATTATCAGGTACTTTCGTTTCTTGGTAATGATTCTAATGTTCATGAGAATATGATGCTGCCTAAATTGGATACATTTGTTTTGCTTACAAATGAAGGGCCTAGCTTGGAGAAGGATGAAAATTGGAGCAAGAACAAGCATGGAGATGATGCCATGCGCAAGGGGAACAAGAACGGAGTTACAAGTGATGATTTCAGGACTTTGAAGGCACCATAATGGGTGCATGAAGCCTTGGATGAAATATACAAGATGCCACTTCATAAATTTCGTCCCGAGGCTATTATAGGTGCTGCGTCACCTTTTTATTGGGCCAGGCCCATGTAATTTCGAAATACATAAGTATAGGCTATTTTTAGAGTCCGTATGTGTGGGGAAACAAGAGATAGGGTTGATTTCGGACCCCTCCACCAAGGGCCACGAAATTCCCCCTCTCTTCCTCCATATATACAGCCCTTAGGGCACCGTTTAGACTTTGGGGTTTTGTTTAGATTAAAAGTTCGCCATAGCTGCAACTTCGCGTACTTCGTTTGTGTTCAACGACCAGACAAAGGCGTCACAGAACCCCACCTTGATCAATAAAGCTTTCATCTTATATTCGCAATATCCAGATTGCAATCTCAGTTTCTTGCTTGTTCTTCGTTTGCTCGCAGGAAACAGACCCTCGTGGTCAGGTTGATCGTGCTCCGGCGTGGTCAATAACCTCTCGGAGTTGGTTTAGTGATTGCTAAGGCGCGACGTCCTCGCACGTTCGTAGTCGGATCGTCAAAGTCGACTTCCACCAAAACGATATCCATCATCTCATCGAAAGACGGGACACCTTTGCCTCTATCATTGGGTGATTCTTTTTTTGTTGGAAAGTAGATTTCATGCTCTTTCCAACTCAGTTGGATTCACCTTCAAATTCATCTGGAGTATTGAGTTATCAAAAACAATCTGACACACCAGCAAAATTCGAGTCAAACTACAAGTCCAAAGGTGTTGCATCACCTCCACTTGGACCCATGAGCCTTGTACGATCTAGGGTTGCATCACCTCCTTGGCCGCCACTCCTTGCTCCTATATAAGTAGATCCATCTAGTAGCTTTTATATCTTGCTGTCCAGAGCTACTTCATATCCTTTATTGATGCTAATTGTGCTACACTGTGACCTCATTAGTGTTCTAGGCTCGCGTCTCTAGTACGGTCTAGCCTAAGACCAGCACAGTACCGTCGTTGAGCGTTTATTCAACATTGCATATGTGAATTGATTATTGCTAATCTTTTGCTACCAAATATTTAAGCCTTCCAAACTCCACATATTTCTACACCGTGTATACGTACGTTCCACCGGCAATCACTTTACTCAATTTTCGGAGTTATTTGACACCGCTGGTTGCCTGTCACCACCTGTTGCATGGTAAGAACTTGTAAGATATTGATATTTGCTATACTTAGAGCATTTTATCACCACATCCTAGTAGTTCATAGGAACATTATTCTCGGATTTTGTTTCTTGTTTTGTACTAACTATGGCAGGCTCCGGAGTTGTTAGTTCCTGGGCTTCATCGATCATGGGATATTTGCCACCATTTATTGGTTGTTTTAGGCCTGATTTATATATTGAATGGGAGTACGAAATAAATGCTATATTTGCTTCCCATAATTTTGATGAGCGTGGAAAATTTCAAGCTACGGTTAGTACTTTCAGTAGCTTTGCTTTAGTTTGGTGGAGTGAATATTGTTGGTTAAACCCTGATTTTATACCTACTACTTGGGATGATTTAAAACATGTCATGAGAGATAGATTCGTAGATGTTTATTATACTCGTGGCATGATTAAAAACTACAACATTTAAAACAAGGTAGTGACACGGTAACAAAATATTATGATGATTTATAAACTATATTGTTGCACTCATTTTTAGAAGAAAGTGAAAAAGATTTTATGGATAGATTTTGGGGAGGATTAAACCATGATATTCAAGAGATACTAGTTCATGAAGAGTGTTATCCTATGGACCATTTGTTTTTTCTTGCTTGCAAAGCCGAACAGGAAATAAAATGACATGTTGCCCACAAGGAGAACAAGCGCACGATGCACATTCCAAGTATTGATACAAATGTTTCTTCAACTACTAGGCGTACTATGACAACCACATCCATTGTTGCGAGGACTACATCATCTCCATCATGTGACACATCACCACCGAGAGTGCCTACATCATCTGAGTTGATCATAAGAGGTAATGACAAAGGTACAGATTTTTCACTTTCACATGAGAATGATGCATGCCTATTTAACTTAAATACATCATGTGTTGAGTTACCTATTGATTTAGGCACACTTCCTACTTTACAGAATTGCGTTACTGTTATGAATGCGTCATGTGATAAAACAACTGAAACACCAACAATTTTGAGTGCACCCATTGAATTAACTGTTGATGCAAAAGAACCAATGTTTAATCATTTTGATATGACCTCTAATCTCGGTGATGATTCTGTGACCAAAGACTTATTGCATGTTTGCTTATTTAAGAATGTTGTAGTATGTAAATTTGATGCAAGTAAGGTTTATTCACCAATGTTAGGATGGTTTAATGATGAACATTGTCAACCTTTTGAAATGAATAAGAGCTTCATTTATATGTGCAAACTGAGTTGCAATATTTTCATGCCTTCTACTTCTTGCGATAATATTTTGGCTTTAGATTTTATGAACTATGAAGGTTACTCATGTATACATGTGTCATATGTGCAAAAACCAAGGGAAGTAAAAATGGACGACATATACATATACAACATGTACATCATGTCTCTTTTGTCAGCCACATTTCAGACTAAGCAGTGCCAAGGACGGCTTTGTTTTCAAGAAGGGGAGGATGATGAGGACATGACTACGTTGGATACGAACAAAAATATTGCATACAGATATATTTGTGAGGTGATTTCTAATGCAAACTATGCAAAAATTTATTTATGTCATCCAGGACAAAAATACTTCACAAACTTTTGTGTCATGTCTAATTGCAGGTGTATGGGACATTTGTACAATCCACATATGAAGATAAGGGGGAAAGAGATGTCTAGGTGCTGTTCAAAAAGTCCTCTCACGTCACTTTTGGGCCAAGAGAAGATAGAGTCCAAGTCTCTCACGTTCTAAATTCAGATTCGGACTGCACAAACATACCTGATTCAAAACGCCAAGAACTCTTTCATAGTGACTCTGAATTGGGTGATTCTTTTTTTGATGGAAATTAGATTTTGTGCTCTTTCCAACCCAATTGGATTCACCTTCAAATTCATCAGGAGCGTTTAGTTGTTGATGAAACAATCTGATGTTGTAGCACAATCCGAGTCAAACTACAAGTCCAAAGGTGTTGCATCACCTCCACTACTTTGGGCCAAGTAGCTTTTTCCTTGGGATTTGTTTAGTTAAAAGTTAGCCAACGCAACTTCGTGTACTTCGTTTGTGTACAACGACAATACTAAGACCGCTTTCGGATCCCCACCATTATCAATACTTCATCCATATTCGCAATATTCAGATTACTTTATCCTATTCTTGCTTGTTCTTTGATTGCTTGCAGGAATAGACCTTTGTGGTCAGGTTGATCGTGCTCCGGCATGGTCAATAACCTCTCAGAGTTGGTTTAGCGATTGCTAAGGCGCAATGGCGTGCACGTTTGTAGTCGGATCATCAAAGTCGACTCCACAAATCGATAGTTATCATCTCATCGAAAGATCGGGAAACCCCGCCTCTATCACCAGGTCCCAGAGTTGGCCAGTGAAGTTCTTGAGCTTGGTGCAGTACTGCATGACCAACATGTCATCTTGGACGGCAGCGTGCGGTGTCGACTTAGATGGCGCGGGTGAGGTGGTTGTCATGGAACAGTCTGTCGATGGCGGTCCACACAGTGATCGTCATGTCTTCAGGCTGCATGACGACATCGAGGAGCTTCGGCGAGATGGTGGTGTAGATGATAGAGGCAAAGGTGTCCCGTCCTTCAATGAGATGATGGATATCGCTTTGGTGGAAGTCAACTTTGATGATCCGACTACGATCGTGCGAGGATGTCGCGCCTTAGCAATCGCTAAACCAACTCCGAGAGGTTATTGACCATGCCGGAGCACGATCAACCTGACCACGAGGGTCTGATTCCTGCGAGCAAACGAAGAACAAGCAAGAAACTGAGATTGCAATCTGGATATTGTGAATATAAGATGAAAGCTTTATTGATCAAGGTGGGGTTCTGTGACGTCTTTGTCTGGTCGTTGCACACAAACGAAGTACGCGAAGTTGCAGCTATGGCGAACTTTAATCTAAACAAAACCCAAAGTCTAAACGACGCCCTAAGGGCTGTATATATGGAGGAAGGGGGGGGGGGGATTTCGTGGCCCTTGGGGAAGGGGTCCGAGACCAACCCAATCTCTTGCTTCCCCACACATACGGACTCTAAAAACAGCCTATACTCAAGTATTTCGAAAATACATGGGCCTGGCCCAATAATAAGGTGACGCAGCACCTAGAATAGCCTCTGGACGAAAGTTATGAAATAGCATCTTGTATATTTCGTCCAAGGCTTCATCCACTCATTATGGTGGCTTCAACGTCTTGAAATCATCATTTGTAACTCCGTTCTTGTTCCCCTTGCGCATGCCATCATCTCCATGCTTGTTCTTGCTCCAATGTTCATCCTTCTCCAAGCTAGGCCCTTCATTTGTAAGCAAAACAAATGTATCCAATTTTGGTAGCATCATATTCTCATGAACATTAGAATCATTACCAAGAAACGAGAGTACCTGGTAATTTAATTGGCGTGCGCGAGCTCTAGTAATTGGTCCAGTATGTATAGCAGCAGGGGCTGTGGGTGTAACAATGGTATTGATGTCCTCATCATCCTCCCCTTCTTGAAATGAAGTCATCCTCGACGGAATCTCATCTTCCTCACCCAAATAAGGCTTCAAATCTGCAATGTTAAAAGTGGGACTAACCCCAAAATCTACAGGCAGCTCATGTTTATATGCATTATCATTTATTTTCTCTAACACCTTAAAAGGACCATCATCACGTGGCATTAGCTTTGATTTGCGCAAATCAGGAAATCTATCCTTACGCAAATGTAACCAAACAAGATCTCCGGGTGCAAACACAACATGTTTTCTACCTTTATCTCCAGCAAGTTTATATTTAGCATTCATATGCTCAATGTTTTCCTTAGCTAACTCATGCATTTTTAAAATCAATTCAGCACGTTGTTTAGCATCAAAATTAACCTTCTCCGAAGATGGAAGAGGCAACAAATCAATAGGTGCACGAGGTAGGAAACCATACACAATTTCAAAAGGGCACATCTTAGTAGTAGAACGCAATGAACGATTATAAGCAAATTCAATATGAGGCAAGCATTCTTCCCACATTTTCTTATTATTCTTCAAAACAGCCCTAAGCATAGTAGACAATGTTCTATTGACTACTTCAGTTTGTCCATCAGTTTGGGGGGTGACAAGTAGTACTAAAAAGCAGTTTAGTCCCCAACTTAGCCCATAAACATCTCCAAAAGTGGCTAAGAAATTTAGTATCACGATCTGAAACAATAGTATTTGGCACACCATGCAAGCGAATAATTTCACGGAAGAACAAATCTGCAACATTAACATCATCATCGCTTTTATGACATGGTATAAAGTGTGCCATTTTTGAGAATCTATCCACGACAACAAATATGCTATCCCTCCCCTTCTTTGTTCGAGGTAAACCTAAAACAAAGTCCATAGATATATCCTCCCAAGGAACACTAGGTACAGACAAAGGCATATATAAACCATGAGGATTGAGTCGTGACTTAGCTTTTTGACATGTAGTGCAGCGAGCAACAAAGCACTCAACATCCCGTCTCATCTTGGTCCAAAAGAAATGTGTAGCAAGTATGTCCTCCGTCTTCTTCACGCCAAAGTGTCCCATTAGTCCTCCATGCGCCTTCTGCAACAACAAAAGACGAACGGAGCTAGCTGGAATGCATAGCTTGTTAGCACGGAACACAAATCCATCATTAACGACGAACTTGTTCCAAGTTGTTCCTTCTTTACAATTCTGCAATACATCTTTAAAATCAGCATCATGCACATATTGATCTTTGATGGTCTCCAAACCAAATATTTTCTTTACCCTTCTTGTGTTTAATGACATAAGGGAAAGTCTCAATGAATTCAACCCATTTAGCATGTCTATGATTCAGTTTAGCTTGACTTTTAATATGTTTCAAAGATTCATGATCAGAATGTATAACAAATTCTTTGGGCCATAAATAATGGTGCCATGTTTCTAAAGTCCGAAATAGAGCATATAATTCTTTATCATAAGTAGAAAAATTCAGACTAGGCCCACTCAATTTTTCAGAAAAGTATGCAACAGGTTTGCCATCTTGTAATAACACACCTCCTAATCCAATTCCGCTAGCATCACATTCAAGCTCAAAAGTCTTATTAAAATCAGGAAGTTGGAGTAAAGGAGCGTGTGTCAACTTATCTTTCAACACCGAGAAGGCTTCTTCCTGTGCGGTACCCCAAACAAAAGGCACATCCTTCTTTGTAAGCTCATTGAGAGGTGCAACAATGGTGCTAAAATCTCTCACAAAACGCCTATAGAATCCAGCGAGGCCAAGAAAACTCCTCACTTGTGTGACCGTTTTGGGCTGCGGCCAACTCCCAATAGCTTCAATCTTGGCTTTATCAACTTCAATTCCCCGTGGAGTAAGAACATAGCCAAGAAAAGACACTCGGTCAGTGCAAAAGGTGCACTTCCCAAGGTTACCAAACAAACGTGCATCACGTAGAGCAATAAAAACAGCATGTAAATGTTCCAAATGTTCCTCCAAAGATCTGCTATAAATCAATATGTCATCAAAGTAAACTACCACAAATCGTCCAATGAAAGCACATAAAACTTTGTTCATTAATCTGATGAAAGTACTAGGTGCATTAGTTAACCCAAAAGGCATGACTAACAACTCATATAGTCCAAACTTAGTTTTAAATGTTGTTTTCCATTCATACCCCAATTTCATACGAATTTGATGGTATCCAATACGCAAATCAACTTTGGAGAATATTGTAGAGCCATTCAATTCATCAAGCATATCATCTAGCCTAGGAATAGGATGACGATAACGAATAGTAATATTATTAATGCCTCTACAATCAACACACATACGCGATGTACCATCCTTTTTTGGCACTAGAATAATAGGAACAGCACAAGGACTAAGGGATTCGCGTATATAACCTTTGTCGAGAAGCTCTTGTACTTGACGCATAATCTCCTTCGTCTCCTCTGGATTGGTACGGTATGGCGCACGGTTTGGCAGTGAAGCACCAGGAATTAAGTCAATCTGATGCTCAATCCCTCGAATAGGCGGTAATCCCGGTGGCACGTCTTGTGGAAAGACGTTAGCGAACTCCTGCAAAATGTTAGTGACAGCAGGAGGCAAAGAGGAAGGCACGTCCTCGAATGAAAATAATGCCTCTTTGCACACAAAAGCATAGCAAACAGATTTGCTAAAATCTAGCTCATCAATATCAGATTTAGTGGCAAGTATACATGCACTTTTCAATTTAATTTCAGAAGCAACACTAGATGGTTTACTATTAGGCTTCATTTGTTGCTCAAATTCTTTTGCCACAATCTGATTTTCACTCTTATTTTTCTCCTGTTTTGCTTTATTAGCTCTATTAATATCATCTTTCAAAATGGACTCAGGAGTCATAGGAAGCAAAGTAATATTTTTATCCTAATGAACAAGAGTATACTGATTGTTTCTACCATGGTGTACAGAATTTTTATCAAATTGCCACGGTCGACCAAGTAATAAGGAACATGCTTGCATAGGTACCACATCACAATCAACATAATCAACATATGTAGAGATACTAAAATGCACACGAACAGTACTGTTACCTTAACCTTGCCGCTGTTGTTGAAAACCATTGGATGTAGTAAGGATGTGGATGTGGTCTTGTGGTGAGAGATAGCTTCTCCACCATCTCCATGCTAGCCAAGTTGTTGCAGCTCCCTCCATCTATGATGACGCGCACAGAACGTTCCTTCACAACTCCCTTTGTATGGAACAAATTATGCCTGTGATTTTGCTCAGCTTGTGTAACCTGCACACTCAAAACACGTTGAGCAACTAAACATTCATACCTGTCAGCATCTTCAGGAGCCATGTATTGCGTCTCATGATCAGAATCATCTCCACTGTGTTCTTCACTTGTAATAAGGGCTAAAGTCTCCTCATCATAGTCACTAGCAGACTCATACCCACCATCCTCAGTAGCAATCATCACACGCTGAGATTTGCATTCTCTCGCATAATGACCTCCTCCCTTACAACGACGACAAATAATATCACTTGTGTGCCCAGTTGATGCCATGGAAGAAGAAGAGCTCTGTGCAGGCCCGGCAGGTGCGCTCTTGCCAGATAGTGGTGGTTGTGCCTGCTTTCTTGTATCACGGCTGGAGGTGGCACCTAATGGAGGTGCTGGTGCCGTGGAAGTAGAAGATGCACGCGGTGTCCATGATGAAAGTCGTCCTGCAGAAAAGTTAGTTCGCGCCAATGCTTGTCGATCCTGCACTTCACGTTCAGCTTTACAAGCAAGATGGAATAAACGAGTGATATTGGTATACTCCTTATACTCTAGAATGGTCTGAATCTCTCTATTTAATCCACCCATAAAACGGGCAAGCATAGCTTCATTCTCCTCAACAACACCACATCTAATCATGCCAGTTTGTAATTCCTGATAATATTCTTCTATAGAATTTTTTCCTTGTCTTAAACGCTGCAATTTTTGAAGCAATTCACGTTGATAATATGGTGGAACCCAACGAGTACGCATAGCAGTTTTCAAAGCAGCCCAAGTAGTTGGAATAGGATATAATCTACAATGTTCAGACCACCATACACATGCAAAACTAGTGAAAGCACAAACAACAGCAGCAACACGTCTCTCCTCGGGATATTGTAAACATGTAAAATGTTGTTCAGTTTCTAACTCCCAAGTAAGATATATATCAGGAACATATCTACCCTCAAATGGTGGAATATTCAATTTCAGTTTCGGAATATGGTCATTATCTCATACCTGAGGTGGTGGTGCAGGCCTACCGTTGTGAATATATACCTGAGGTCGACCTGCTGGTGGTGGTGCTGGTGGCTGCACGTAGTTCTGATTTTGATCAACCTCATCCTCGTAATAGTCCTCCACCTCTGCAGTAACAGCAGGAGCTATAGAAGCACCAACAGCAGTAGCAGCGGCACCAGAATTTTGTCTTGGCTCAATAGGAACACGCTGTGCTCGCCCTACAGTATCGCGACGTAGAGCTGGTTGTGGGAGACATTTGAGTAATTCATCAAAATTGGCGTCCAACTTGGTGTCAATTGACTTCTCAATGTCATACATCTTCTCCATTGCCTTTCCAAAGCTGGCCATCACGTCTTCCACCTGTTAACCCAACATTTGATGAAACTTATCATGAAGCTCCTTGTTCGTCATGTTCTCCCAGTCAATCTCGTCGACTTGTGTTCCTGCCATAGTTAGCAGCAATAGAAACAGACAAGAATATGATCCTACAGACTACTAGAATATGGTGGTGGTGGGGTGTCACAAATCCGTCAAGCGAATCTCAAATTCTTACCAGTTCTTACCCAGCCAGGTGGTGATCGGCAACCGTTGTAGCCAAAACTCTCAAAGCTTGGATAGAGCGATTACCAGGGAGAGTCAAACGCACGACGTAGATGTATGTGGAGCTGGGAAGGCTTATAATATGGTAGCAAAAAGGGTCAGCAATAATCAATTCGGAGATGCAAAGTTGAATAAATGCTCAACGACGATACTGTGCTGGTCCTAGGCTAGACCGTGCTAGAGACGCGAGCCTAGAACACTAACAAAATCACGACGCGACACGTAATCAAGGGAGGAGCACACTCTGAATTTTTTTCTCTTTTTTTCACTTTTTTTGCACTTTCTTTTTCCCCTTTTTTTTTTGCTCCGCAACAATTTTTTTTCAAAAAAGTCTACAAATGGTCTAAAAACTGCCTAGCCAGAATTTTTCTTCTGCGGGTAGCACGACAATTCGGGAGTCCTACTCTGTGACGACTCGGAGTATCGCGTGATCTGGAACTAGGAAATAAAGGAACAAATACTGGACTCGGACTAGGACTGGTGGCGGTGACGAATCTGATGGAACTCGGACTGGTGATGATGGTATATGATGGGAAAATATGGCAGCGGTGGTGGTATATGGATACAGACTGGTGGTGGTATATGGATACAGATTGGTGATGGTATATGGATACGGATCGGTGGCGTATAAGCGGTGGTGGTAGATGGAAGGGGCGATGATGATAGTGCGGCGGCGGCGTGACAACTTATGACCAGAACTCGAAACTCTAAAAGACTAGACGCTAAGACCAGCAACTTGACACGACGATGCAACCGCAAATTCAACAAAGCAAAATACTGAAAAGACTATGCAAAGGCTCAGGCTGGTTCGGATATGATGACCTAACCCTAATTTTTTTGTGGCTTTTTCATGGACTGTAGGTATGAAGAACATGCTCGATCTAAACTACGAAAAACTGTAAAATCTCACCGAGCAACCTGGAAATCTGATACCACTTGATAGAGGCAAAGGTGTCCCGTCTTTCGATGAGATGATGGATATCGCTCTGGTGGAAGTCGACTTTGACGATCCGACTACGATCGTGCGAGGACGTCGCGCCTTAGCAATCGCTAAACCAACTCCGAGAGGTTATTGACCACGCCGGAGCACGATCAACCTGACCACGAGGGTCTGATTCCTGCGAGCAAACGAAGAACAAGCAAGAAACTGAGATTGCAATCTGGATATTGCGAATATAAGATGAAAGCTTTATTGATCAAGGTGGGGTTCTGTGACGTCTTTGTATGGTCGTTGAACACAAACGAAGTACGCGAAGTTGCAGCTATGGCGAACTTTAATCTAAACAAAACCCAAAGTCTAAATGACGCCCTAAGGGCTGTATATATGGAGGAAGAGGGGGGAATTTCGTGGCCCTTGGGGAAGGGGTCCGAAACCAACCCTATCTCTTGTTTCCCCACACATACAGACTCTAAAAACAGCCTATACTCAAGTATTTCAAAATACATGGGCCTGGCCCAATAATAAGGTGACGCAGCACCTAGAATAGCCTCTGGACGAAAGTTATGAAGTAGCATCTTGTATATTTCGTCAAGGCTTCATCCACTCATTATGGTGGCTTCAACGTCCTGAAATCATCACTTGCAACTCCGTTCTTGTTCCCCTTGCGCATGCCATCATCTCCATGCTTTTTCTTGCTCCAATGTTCATCCTTCTCCAAGCTAGGCCCTTCATTTGTAAGCAAAACAAATGTATCCAATTTAGGCAGCATCATATTCTCATGAACATTAGAATCATTACCAAGAAATGAAAGTACCTGGTAATTTAATTGGCATGCGCGAGCTCTAGTAATTGGTCCAGTATGTATAGCAGCAGGGGCTGTGGGTGTAACAATGGTATTGATGTCCTCATCAGTAGAGCTAGTGCACAACGACATGGTCGGCCATGAGCCACTCGGGGTGGTCGAGACACGGGAGCGCCTCGGGATCGACATGATCGCAAAGCCCAAACATCCCTATGACCGTGTCGAAGTGGCGGCACTATTGGGTGTAGTTCCAGGCGAGGAGGTCTACCGTGACTGTGGCATGGCGGCTGATATCAACGGTTTGAAGAACCGGCGAGAGGATGGAGGGAGGAGGAGGCGCCACGACCACCATGGCCAACGCAGGCAGAGCAGCAGGTGGTGCTGAGGTGGTGGCCACGACCGTGGCAGCAGGGACGATTGCAGCAATGACAACAGTAGCAGGAGGTGCTGGGGCGGTGGCCACGACCATGGTAGTAGGGACGGCTGCAACAGCGGCAGCAATAGCAGGTGGAGCAATGGCGAGGGGGGCAACATGAGGGACTGCGTCGCCGTCGGCATGCTCCATTGTGGTGGAAGCGGGATCGGGAGTATCAGATACCATGTTTGAGAGAGGATTAGGCGGAAACACACCACACATTCATTAGCCTCACGGGCAGGGGATTATATGCAGTTTACAGCAATGCCTAGAGATCATGGGGGAGTTCCACGACCTAGGATCGTGCGCCACTACGACAGAGGGCAGGCATCACGATCGTATCTCAACTACCGGGCGTATGTGCTACGTACAAGTACAGGTGGGAGCACATGCGATAATGAGTACATGTATAGTCTAACAGTATAATCATGACTTATAACCAGTGGCGGACCTAGGAATTCAAGTTAGCCAAGGCGAACATGTTAGGAAAAAAATTGTAGCACAAACGCAAGTGTTTTCAACACAATAAATGCCTCGAAAGATTCAGTCTCAATATGGATAAGATTCAACTATCAATAACATGGAAAATTATACAAAAAACATCTTTGAGAGTACTAACATGGTCTCTTGTTGCCCAAATACTTATTGGCTATAACAACATGACCCATCACTCCAAGAAAAACCTACGACATGTAAAAAAGAAAAAAAATATGTGTCTAAATCTCGTTGCCTACTAACATGATCGTGAAGGTGAGCTAGGGATTGGAATTTAGGAGGCAGTGTGGGAATTTTTCTCCAATTGAATAGGCTTGTGCGCGTAGTGTACGTGGTGTGTTGGTTCCTGAAAAATAAAAAAGTGGGCCTTCCACAACTAACTAAAGCCCACAAAGTCCAACCATCTAGAACCATCTTTTCTTTCTTCTTCCTCATGAATATAACTGTTTGATAGAAATAGATCTCATCGTCAATGGCGCCGCTCCCCTTCAACTAAAACTGAAAGGAGCTGAGCTGGGGTAACCTGCTCCGCACAAAGGGAGCCAGGGAAGCCTCCCCTGCTCGCCCCAATGGTAGGCCCGTCACTGCTTATGACACCCTACTGTTACACACACATAGGTCATCCAGGACCTCCTTTTCAGTACGACAACCCACCGGTTCCGACGCTTTATCTTCCTGGAATTTAGTATTTGATTTATTTTCGATAAATCAAATTCAGTATTCTCAAGATATGCGGAAGTTCTGAAAAACTTAAGGAATAAAAAAATAATTGATTGGTTGCAAATTATAGTGTGCTCCAAAAATAGAATAACCAACTAAGTATGATTAATTAATCATGTTAAACTAACAATAGAACTAGGTAAGAATTGATGCAGGTATCTACCTAAACTATAAAAAATAAGCATTAACATACTCTAAATATTCATAAGGTAAATGTTTGGAACACACAATCTTTTACATTGATTTTGCTGAAAATTATGTACTTTTTGGACATGGAAGGAGAAATTGTAAGACCTAAAAAATTATGGAGATGCAAAGACTCACGTCGAATCAACAATAGCAGATCCATTTTCACTGTGATCAATAATGCGACCATATCGGTATTGGTAGTAGTTAAAATCATTTAAAGATTTGAGATGTACATTGCAAATCCTATATGTGATCCACATACCAATATCATGATATATTAAGTTGTTCATATAGCTTTTTTAAGAGCTCCACGTGCATAGTAGGCTTATTCAAATGAGTGTCCTAGTATAGTCCTTAGAGAACACAATAAGTACAAATTTGTTTTTTTACTAACATAGCAACCATGAAAAAAAACATATATGACCCATTGCGTCGAGAAAGAAGTATTGCAGATCACCATAAAAAGATATTTAAGTGGCCATGAGCCCAAATATAAAATTGTAAGATGCTAATAATGTATGCAGATTTATATTCCTCTATATATTTTCAATATCCGTCTCGTAGGAATATAAGATGCTATACAATTTAGCATTATATATGTGCAAAGTTAGCAAGTAGCCAGCTATAAAATATTGGTCTAAAATATGGAGGATCGGGTAATAAAACGCAAGACATGCTTTAACTCTTAATTCGTTTCTTTAAGCCCTTTAGTAATAAGCCACATCAAGTGTCATGAGTAGAATGAGGAAAATTAGATGGACAATGCTACATCTTATAAAAATGTTAGCCTCACACAAAATCGTCTGCTTGTAATGTGTTTATCCTCATTCGCAAAAAAATGTGTTTATCCTGAATTTTGTCCACAAACCATGAGCGTAAACAATTATAAATCTATGGAAATTAGTATTGTAAATCTGTAATCTTATCATCTTAGCGATGCACAACCAAATTAAAGCTAGCTGAGGAGGGGCATTTTGATGTTGCTTGACTAGCTTTCCATGTAGCGAAGGTTTAGTACAGAATTTCGATATACCTTCATTAGCCCAGTCATAATGGTCCCATGAGGAATGAAATAGGCAACTGGGAGGATGATATGCTTACACACCATCAACACAAAGATAGTTGCTCATAAACTACATCCGTGTATGACCATGGCTAACATCTGAATTCCTTAAATCAGTCTGTATTCTGCAGACTTGATTCCCCCTAAAACTATGACAAATGTCCACACCTCTAGACTTCTTTCTTCGCTGAAAATTCTGAAAACATACCAAGATCTTATTATACAATAAAATTTTATGATACGTTAAATATGAAATTCGTACGAATATGCATGACCAAACTGAAATATCCATTGTTGATTTCTAACGAAATTTGAGTCACACCTCAAATCTTCAGTCAGAGGTAGTCTGTTGTAGGCACAATCATAAATTTGCTAGAACCCCATTGTGCAAATTACCAACAGAAAATTTGAATTCCTTTATCTATTGGAGGCTTACTGGATTCAATATCCATCTAATATCCTCAAAGGATGAGGTTGCTGGGGAGTTCTCTGTGAATCATAGCCTGCTCCAAAGCCTATTGTGCAGTGATCCTACGATCGAACACAGTGGTACATTCTGTAATATGTATTATTAAACAACTGATAGACCATTCAGTTTTCTCTAATGCGATGAATTTTTTAACCATTATGAAGGTGTAGACCTTTGATGATTCAACTCACATTAACCATGTAAATATTTAGAGCAGTGGGGTACCTTGTTGTCGACCATCAGAGAAACTTCCAGTTATGCCTCACCGGCCATAGTGTCCACATGACCCCGTCGCCCTCTCCTTTTGCTTCTTCTCTGCTCTCTCCCTTTTTGAATTCGTCTCTCTCACACAGAAACAATTCCCATGAGGCTTTGTACAGGCAAGTAGCTTAAGAACACTGGTGAGACTGAATGTGCAAACTATAGGCGCACTGAGATACAGGGATATTACTGTTGGAGGCGACTGTCAACAAATTCAACTCTAGTGTTAATAATTGTCACCTGTTGGAAATAAAGCACCCTCTTTAATAGTTTTTTGCCTCATTTGTAGAAGTCAAAGTCTGTTTAAGGCTTCTTGATGTTGGTTCGGTAACCCTTCTCGAAGTCCTTGGGGAGGATAACATAACGATTTTTGCGGACATCATGCATGCCAGCTTCGTGGCAAATAGCAGCACACTGAAAATGAATAACATAGTGAATAACACAAAGGAGGACGCAGAAAAGCGGTGCCTAATTTACACAAGCAATTACATCACATCTCATAATCAGGTGTTGCTACTGTTATTATAGGTGTCACTATATATGAAACAAATGTATGGTGAGCAGAAGGCCGCCCGTCGAAAGAATTAACATGCCAAAAGGGACACCAGCTTTCCCCCCAAAAGCCAAAAGGGCCACCAGCTTCCCCCCCCCCAAAAAAGGGGAGATCCGTTGCTTACTGCTCACGAAAACATCCGACCTTATGGTCAAGTTGTCCACCTATCTTTCTAACATCATTCGTTTTGCGCATGCACTATGATAACCTTTTAAGAGTGAAGGACTTAGAAATCATTATTCTTTTCTAATTAAGACGAGGCAATGAAATTTCTTATGTTGAATTAGTACAAGTGAAAAAGAATGTTCAACATGATGAAAAGGCACTCACATCGTCAACATTGATTTTATCTGAGCTGGAGACATAATCTTCCAAATCAACTCACATCAGTAGCACTGATTTTATCTTGTCTGGAGACATAATCTTCCAAATCAACCTTGTCACCGGATCGGGCTCTGGTAGGGACGGGGGGGGGGGGGGGTGTGGGCGCATCTGCCCCGTCCTCTCCTTCCTCCCCTCCGGTGCCCTTCCTCGCCTGTGCGTCATCTGGGAGGCCGGCTCCGGCCCGTCGAGGATGGCGGCAATGCCGTCTGACCTAGATCTGGCGACGGGGTCTGCGGAAGGGTCCCTGTCTGGGCTGCGGGCCCTTGTGCCGCTTCATGGGCGTGGTGGGCCTGGGTCGGTGCCCTCCCTGAGCTGCGTGTCCGTTTTCCCTCCTCTTCCTATCCTGGTTTCTGGGCCGCGGATGGCCCAGGCCCATTCCCTCCTCCCTCTCGACCCTCCCTGTCTGCCCGGGCCTGGCTCGGTCCAGATATATATGGATTCGGAAGGGTTTGCCCCCCCCCATTTCTAGGGTTCCCTGCCTCCTCCTCTGACCTGCATCCTCACCGCTCCCCCATCCGCTTCTTCTCCAGATCTGCTCGTCCCCCTCCCCTCTCCCGTTCGTTTGCGGCGGTGGTCTCGATGGATCGCTCGCGTGGGTCCTCTAGCGAGGCCGTCTCCGGCTAGAAGCGGGGGCGTGACGGTTCGGGCGAGGCGGCGGCGGATCTGGAGTATGAGGCCGTGCTGCGCTCCAAGCTCCAGGTGTCGCGTGCTTTGGTGGCGGGGTCGGCGGCGACGGCGGCCGGCTCTCCCTCGCTTGCCTCTGGTTCTGGGCCGGCGGATCCCTCGGTGCCTCTGCCTGGATCTGCTCCGGCCTCTGCTGATCCATGGGAGTTGGCGGCTGCGGGTAGCCGGGCTGGATCTTCTGGCCCGGCTCTGCCGCCTCCTTCGCGTGGTGCTGCGCCCTAGGGAGGTGGTCTGCTGCGGGCTCCGGCGACTGCTGGTGGGGGTCCGTCACACTTCGTCCCGCAGGGTGCGTCGGGGGGCGCCGGTCCGCCGTCCCGTTAGGGCTATTGCTGGGCGGGGCGCCGAATCAGGGTGCAGCGTTGCTGGTGACGGCATTCTTCCCCCTCCCCCTCTTGGATCTGGTCGCGCTCCTCCTCAGTCCCAGGTCGCCAACCCTACTCTCACCTGCTTCGCGTGTCACCGTCCTGGTCACTTTTAGTCTCGCTGCCAAAACCCCCCTTCTGCCCCATCTGTAGGGAAGATGGTCACCTCACTGTGGACTGTTAGAACCGATCCAAACCACGTGCCTTTGTCCAATATGGTCTTGGTCTCCCTAGGTGCCCCTTCTTTGCCTTAGATCGGGAGGTCCCTGTTGTTGCTCCTATCCCAGCGCTCTCCAACTCCGGCATCATTTCTGTCCAATCCAAACGCATCACCCCTCAGATCCTTCTCGATGAGCTCCGGCTGTGGGATGAGGGCGGGGGGTGGGATTGGCAAATTTGTCATCTTTCGGATTTCGAGTTTGCTGCGACTTTCCCCTCCAAGGAGAGCCTTCGGATGATATCCTCCTGCACTAGCTTTACACTACCTCTTAATCAACTGGTAGTTTTGGTCAAGGCTGCGTCTAATGGCTCCAAAGCTATCTCCTCCCTGTCTGATATATGGGTTTTAGTTGATGATGTCCCTCCTGTTCTGTGTTCCACGACTTTTCTGATGGCTTTTGGGGTGCTTATCGGCAAACCATTGAGGTTGATCAAGATTCGTTGGCTATCCTCGGGCCAGTCCGTCTGCGGGTGTGGTGTGTTGATCCTCTTTGTATCCGTGCCTCCATCGACGTCTTCCCCTTGGCTGGAGGCTTTCGGCTCAGGGTCCGGGTGGAGGGTGACTCGGGCCCGGTGTTGCCTCCGCCTCCTCCCCCGCGTCCTGCTTCCGGCAACGATGACAAGAGTAAGGACGATGACGGCTCACCAGAGGATTCTATGCACGACAATGATCATCACTTTACCCAGTCGGAGTGGGACGGGCTCTCTCCAGAGGATTAGGATATGCTAAAGGAGAATGCTCCGGCTGGTGGGGGGGCCAATGATTCGCTGCCGGACTCTGTTGGAGGGGCCGCGGCTTCTAGTGGGGCAAAGGGGACACCACTCTCGGCGGTGTGATCTAACCTACCAGCTCGCCCTGCCTCTCCTTCCCTCTCGGGCATCGAAGATCTGCCCCCGGCCGGTCCCTTGGCCTCGAAAAAGAAGAAGAAGAAGTCGGTCAAGAAGTACTCCGCTAAAAGCAGGGCGTCAGGTGACTCAAGGCAGTTTGCGGCTGGGCTCTGCCATAGGCTGGATGCTGATTTGGGTACGGCCTCGGGCCCGTCTTCTGCTGCGGTGTCTCCCTGCCGTGCTCGCTCTGCGCTGTTGCGCTCGCCGGCTTCCACGGCCTGCAAGAGCGGTTGCATCTCCAACAGTGGCGAGCGGGTTGCTAATCGGGCCGCTCGGTGCGCTGCGGCTAGGGATCTGCCTCCTTCAGGTTCGCGTCCATGCCCCCTCTCCTAACCCCTCTATTCATTCTCCAGTCCGTTTAGTGCTTCAGTCTCAATCTGATGATCATTTGCTTCGTATTTTAGAAGATGTTGGTATTTCTTATTATGCTAGTTTGGGTACTCCTTCTTCCTTGCTTGGCATTATTAGGGCAAACGAAATAGCTCAGGCTGACATCGCTAAAGCCAAGGAGGCTGGGCTGGGATCTATTGCCCCACTAGTTGTGGCCGGTGGGGATGGGGAGGGAACTGATAGGAGTCAGGCTCCCCCGACTGTGTCTAAACGTGGGGCTGGTAAACGAGCTAAATCCTGCATGGCTCCTAACAGGTCGAGCCTTCGCATTAAAAACCTCTCTTTTAGATGAAGGCACTATTCTAGAATATTAGGGGTTTCGGCGCTAGGGGGCACATGGATCAGCTAAAAGATTTGGTTCATTATGAAAATATTGATATCATTGGTCTTGTTGAGACTCTCAAACCTTCCTTCTCCCCAAATGAGCTCTCTGGCATCTCTGGGATCGATAGAGTTGATTGGAATTTTGTGGCTTATGTTGGACATTCGGGTGGTATCCTCCTTGGCACAAAGAGAGACTTGTTCGATTTTGTCGCTTTCAATCATGTTTTTTTGGGGCTAGCACGGTGGTGTCTCATCGCACCCTTAATTCTTTACTAGAAATCATGGTGGTATATGGACCGGCTGACCATTCTATGTCCTATATTTTTCTAGATGAACTTCGAAATAAAATAGATTCCCGTGAGCTGCTGCTACTTATTGGGGGAGACTTTAATCTGATGCACTACCTTTCGGATAAGAGTTCTTCTAACTTCTCGTGGCCGCTGGCCGATGCGTTTAATGCTTTCATCAGAGACACGGCGATACGTAAAATCCCTAGGGTTGGGGCCTGTTTTACCTGGACGAATTGCCAAACCTCTCCCATTCGATCTGTCCTCGATCGGGTTTTCTTTTGTTCTAGATGGAACTCGATGTTCCCCCGGGCCATTCTCAGAGCCCTGGCCATAGTGGGTTCTGACCATTCCCCTCTGATTCTTGATGATGGCACTCGTTCGGTTTCCTTTCCGAGGTTTCAGTTCGGTGCTTCCTGGCTCCTACTTGAGGGTCTTGCTTACTTGGTTGCGCAAAAGATTTCGACTTTCCTGTCTTCTAACCGCCGTTCTTTTGGTCCGATGGATGACTGGCATTAGTGCTCCTACTTTCTTCGTAGATTTCTTCGTGGTTGGTCTAAAAATCACTTTGCCGAGTCAAGGCGTGTCAAGCTAAGCTGGCTGCTCAAATAGTCGCGCTTGATGCTCGCGTGGACGGCATGGGCCTCTCCCCTGCCGAGTGGCAGATTCGGTACGGCCTTGAAGAGGCCCTTTTGGATATCCATCATCAGGAGGAAGTGTATTGGAAGCAAAGAGGCACTATTAACTAGACTTTAAAGGGTGACTCGCCTATGTCCTATTTCTTTGCTATCGCGAATGGTAGGCGTCGGCGATGTCTGATTGATAGCCTCCTTATCGATGGTGTCAGGGTTTCTGATCAATCTGTGATTATGCAACATGTGGTCCATTTCTTCTCTACTCTCCTATCCGCTAAACCTGAGGTGGGTTTTAGGCTGGCTTCCTCCTTTTGGTCCCCCCCACGAGCAGATTTTGAGCGATGAGAACGAGGGATTGATGATCCCTCTTTCTGAAGAGGAGATCTTTGAAACGATCCGATCTGCCAACTCTAATGCGGCCTATGGGCCTGATGGCTTCTCCATTCCTTTCTTTAGGCAGTTCTGGCCTCAGTTAAAGGGCCTAATTCAGGTGATTATCCAAGGTTTTTGGCTGGGAACTATTAACATCTCTATTTTGAATTACACGGTGCTCACTCTCATTCCTAAAGTCAAAGGGGCTGACCTGATTTCCCAATTTAGGCCCATTGCCTTAATCAATAATTTTGTGAAGCTACCGGCTAAGGGTCTGGCTACCAGGATCTCTCCGATCGCCCATCGTGTCATTAGTCCTTTCCAATCTGCGTTTATAAAGGGTCGATTTATTCTAGATGGTGTTCTATGCTTGCATGAGATTGTCCATGACTTGTGAACCAAGGGAACTGAGGCAGTGGTTCTCAAACTTGACTTCGAGAAGGCTTACGATTCGGTGAGCTGGAACTTCCTTCGGCAAGTCCTTCTTGCTAAAGGTTTCGAGTGTGCGGTGGTGCATCGTCTTATGCAGCTGGTCTCGGGAGGCCATACGGCTGTGTCGGTCAATGGGCAGATAAGTAATTTCTTTGCCAATGGCAGGGGCCTTAGGCAAGGAGATCCGGCTTCCCCCCTTCTCTTTAATTTCGTAGCAGATGCTGTCTCTCATATCCTTCCTCGGGCAGCTCTTGCTGGACACATTACGCCTGTTAGTTCTCACTTGATTCCCAATGGCATCACCATCTTCAATACGCGGACGACACCATTATTATGGTTGAACTTAATGAGGCTAGTCTCATGCATTTGAAATTCCTTCTTCTTTGCTTTGAAGCGCTATCGGATCTTAAAATCAACTTTTCGAAGAGCGAAGTTATTGTGACTGGGTAACTGACTCTGAATCTCAGAGAGTGGCGCATCTTCTAAATTGCTCTCTTGGTTCATTCCCTTTCAAATACCTAGGCCTCCCAATCTCCCCACTTAAGCTATTGGCTAAAGACTTTGCCCCGGCAGTGACCAAAGTAGGGAACAGGGTTTTGCCGTGGACATGCCACTATAATTCCCAGGCGGGCAAGGTTGCCCTTACTAATGCCTGCCTGTCTTCCCTTCCTATGTTTCTAATGGGCTTTTATCTCCTGACCGGAGGGATTCACGCTGGCTTTGACAAGCACAGGGGTGATTTTTACTGGAACTCCTCTGACAATAAGCGCAAATATAGGATGGTTAAGTGGAACATGAGGGGCTTAGGTATCATTAATACGGTGGTCATGAATAAGTGCCTCATGATAAAATGGTGGTGGAAAATAATGTCCCTCGAGGAGCGCCCCCTCTGGCTATCTCTTCTCAAAGCTAAATATTTCCCTTCATCGAGCCCCTTATTTGCTTCTTCCTCGGGTGGCTCTCAGTTTTGGCGTCAGCTTGTTAAAGTTCGCCCGATCTTTCAGTCCATCGTTAAGTTTGTAGTTAGGAATGGTAAGTCCACTCGCTTTTGGTTAGATTGGTGGGTAGGAGACACCACTCTCGCGGTGGCCTTCCTGACCTTGTTTTCGTATTGCTCTACTCCGGAGATCTCTATCTTTGAGCTCTCGGTTAACAACTGGGACCTTGACTTCCGGCGATCCCTTTCTCCCGCGGAGTTGGATGATTGGCAACGTCTTACTGCCTGCTTCCCCTTACTCTCGGAGGAAGATGACTCGGTTGTCTGGCCTCACTCTTCTTCTGGTCGTTTTTCAGTTAAGTCTGCGTACGCCAAACTTATCTCAGGCGCTCATACAGTGAAATTCAAGGATATTTGGTTGGCCCGTATCCCTCCTAAGATCAAAATTTTCATGTGGCAAGCTTTCCGTCGTAAACTACCTGCGGCTAATCAAATAGGAAGAGGAATGGTCCGGGCTCTAATAGATGCACTTTATGTGGGGCATTTGAAAACACCAAGCACATATTTTTTCATTGCTCGCTGGACAAATTTCTTTGGAGTTGTATTAGACATTGGCTTCATGTTAATTGGAATCCCTCTTCCTTCGAGGACCTGCGGTGCTGTGTTAATACTTTATCTGGTCGGACTAAGAGGTTATTCTGGGTTGGTTGGGCAGCGATTTGTTGGTCGCTGTGGATACTAGGAACAAGTTCACTATTGAGCACATCTGATAGAGGCAAAGGTGTCCCGTCTTTCGATGAGATGATGGAAATCGCTTTGGTGGAAGTCGACTTTGACGATCCGACTACGAACGTGCGAGGACGTCGCGCCTTAGCAATCGCTAAACCAACTCCGAGAGGTGATTGACCACGCCGGAGCACGATCAACCTGACCACGAGGGTCTGTTTCCTGCGAGCAAACGAAGAACAAGCAAGAAACTAAGATTGCAATCTGGATATTGCGAATATAAGATGAAAGCTTTATTGATCAAGGTGGGGTTCTGTGACGCCTTTGTCTGGTCGTTGAACACAAACGAAGTACGCGAAGTTGCAGCTATGGCGAACTTTTAATCTAAACAAAACCCAAAGTCTAAACGGTGCCCTAAGGGCTGTATATATGGAGGAAGAGAGGGGAATTTCGTGGCCCTTGGTGGAGGGGTCCGAAATCAACCCTATCTCTTGTTTCCCCACACATACGGACTCTAAAAATAGCCTATACTTATGTATTTCGAAATTACATGGGCCTGGCCCAATAAAAAGGTGACGCAGCACCTATAATAGCCTCTGGACGAAATTTATGAAGTGGCATCTTGTATATTTCGTCCAAGGCTTCATGCACTCTTATGGTGGCTTCAAAGTCCTGAAATCATCACTTGTAACTCCGTTCTGGTTCCCCTTGCGCATGGCATCATCTCCATGCTTGCTCTTGCTCCAATGTCCATCCTTCTCCAAGCTAGGCCCTTCATTTGTAAGCAAAACAAATGTATCCAATTTAGGCAGCATCATATTCTCATGAACATTAGAATCATTACCAAGAAACGAAAGTACCTGATAATTTAATTGGCGTGCGCGAGCTCTAGTAATTGGTCCAGTATATGTAACAGTAGGGGCTGTGGGTGTAACAATGGTATTGATGTCCTCATCATCCTCCCCTTCTTGAAATGAAGTCGTCCTCGACGGAAGCTCATTTTCCTCACCCAAGTAAGGCTTCAAATCTGCAATGTTAAAAGTGGGACTAACCCCAAAATCTGCAGGCAGCTCAAGTTTATATGCATTATCATTTACTTTCTCCAACACCTTAAAGGGACCAGCAGCACGTGGCATTAGCTTTGATTTGCGCAAATCAGGAAATCTATCCTTACGCAAGTGTAACCAAACAAGATCTCCAGGTGCAAACACAACATGTTTTCTACCCTTATCTCCAGCAAGTTTATATTTAGCATTCATACGCTCAATGTTTTCCTTAGTTAACTCATGCATTTTTAAAATCAATTCAGCACGTTCTTTAGCATCAAAATTAACCTTCTCCGAAGATGGAAGAGGCAACAAATCAATAGGTGCACGAGGTAGGAAACCATACACAACTTCAAAAGGGCACATCTTAGTAGTAGAATGCAATGAACGATTATAAGCAAATTCAATATGAGGCAAGCATTCCTCCCACATTTTCTTATTATTCTTCAAAACAGCCCTAAGCATAGTAGACAATGTTCTATTGACTACTTCAGTTTGTCCATCAGTTTGGGGGTGACAAGTAGTACTAAAAAGTAGTTTAGTCCCCAACTTAGCCCATAAACATCTCCAAAAGTGGCTAAGAAATTTAGTATCACGATCTGAAACAATAGTATTTGGCACACCATGCAAGCGAATAATTTCACGAAAGAACAAATCAGCAACATTAACAGCATCATCGCTTTTATGACATGGTATAAAGTGTGCCATTTTCGAGAATCTATCCACGACAACAAATATGCTATCCCTCCCCTTCTTTGTTTGAGGTAAACCTAAAACAAAGTCCATAGATATATCCTCCCAAGGAACACTAGGTACAGGCAAAGGCATATATAAACCATGAGGATTGAGTCGTGACTTAGCTTTTTGACATGTAGTGCAGCGAGCAACAAAACGCTCAACATCCCGTCTCATCTTTGGCCAAAAGAAATGTGTAGCAAGTACGTCCTCCGTCTTCTTCACGCCAGTGTCCCATTAATCCTCCCCCATGCGCCTCCTGCAACAGCAAAAGACGAACGGAGCTAGCTGGAATGCATAGCTTGTTAGCACGAAACACAAATCCATCGTTAACGACAAACTTATTCCACATTCTTCCTTCTTTACAATTCTGCATTACATCTTTAAAATCAGCATCATGCACATATTGATCTTTGATGGTCTCCAAACCAAATATTTTGAAGTCAAGTTGTGAAAGCATAGTATAGCGACGAGACAATGCATCAGCAATAACATTTTCTTTTCCCTTCTTGTGTTTAATGACATAAGGGAAAGTCTCAATGAATTCAACCCATTTAGCATGTCTACGATTCAGTTTAGCTTGACTTTTAATATGTTTCAAAGATTCATGATCAGAATGTATAACAAATTCTTTGGGCCATAAATAATGTTGCCATGTTTCTAAAGTCCGAACAAGAGCATATAATTCTTTATCATAAGTAGAATAATTTAGACTAGGCCCACTCAATTTTTCAGAAAAGTATGCAACAGGTTTGCCATCTTGTAATAACACACCTCCTAATCCAATTCCACTAGCATCACATTCAAGCTCAAAAGTCTTATTAAAATCAGGAAGTTGGAGTAAAGGAGCATGTGTCAACTTATCTTTCAATACCGAGAAGGCTTCTTCCTGTGCGGTACCCCACAGAAAAGGCACATCTTTCTTTGTAAGCTCATTGAGAGGTGCAGCAATGGTGCTGAAATCTCTCACAAAACGCCTATAGAATCCAGCGAGGCCAAGGAAACTCCTCACTTGTGTGACCGTTTTGGGCTGTGGCCAACTCTCAATAGCTTCAATTTTGGCTTTATCAACTTCAAATCCCTGTGGAGTAACAACATAGCCAAGAAAAGATACTCGGTCGGTGCAAAAGGTGCACTTTCCAAGGTTACCAAACAAACGTGCATCACGTAGAGCAATAAAAACAGCACGTAAATGTTCCAAATGTTCCTCCAAAGATTTGCTATAAATCAATATGTCATCAAAGTAAACTACCACAAATCGTCCAATGAAAGCACGTAAAACTTCGTTCATTAACCTCATGAAAGTACTAGGTGCATTAGTTAACCCAAAAGGCATGACTAACCACTCATATAATCCAAACTTAGTTTTAAATGCTGTTTTCCATTCATCTCCCAATTTCATACGAATTTGATGGTATCCACTACGCAAATCAACTTTGGAGAATATTGTAAAGCCACTCAATTCATCAAGCATATCATCTAGCCTAGGAATAGGATGACGATAACGAATAGTAATATTATTAATGCCTCTACAATCAACGCACATACGCGACGTACCATCCTTTTTCGGCACTAAAATGATAGGAACAGCACAAGGACTAAGGGATTCGCGTATATAACCTTTGTCGAGCAGTTCTTGTACTTGACGCATAATCTCCTTCGTCTCCTCTGGATTGGTACGGTATGGTGCACGGTTGGGTAATGATGCACCGGGAATTAAGTCAATTTGATGCTCAATCCCGCGAATAGGTGGTAATCCCGGTGGCACGTCTTGTGGAAAGACGTCAGCGAACTCCTGCAAAATGTTAGTGACAGCAGGAGGCAAAGAGGAAGGCACGTCCTCGAATGAAAATAATGCCTCTTTGCACACAAAAGCATAGCAAACAGATTTGCTAAAATCTAGATCATCAATATCAGATTTGGTGGCAAGTAAACATGCACTTTTCAATTTAATTTCAGAAGCAACACTAGATTGTTTATTATTATTAGGCTGCATTTGTTGCTCAAATTCTTTTGCCACAATCTGATTTTCACTCTTAGTTTTCTCCTGTTTTGCTTTATTAGCTCTATTAAGATCATCTTTCAAAATGGAATCAGGAGTCATAGGAAGCAAAGTAATATTTTTATCCTTATGAACAAGAGTATACTGATTGTTTCTACCATGGTGAATAGAATTTTTATCAAATTGTCATGGTCTACCAAGTAATAAGGAACATGCTTGCATAGGTACCACATCACAATCAACATAATCAGCATATGTAGAGATACTAAAATGCACACGAACAGTACGTGTTACCTTAACCTTGCCGCTGTTGTTGAACCATTGGATGTAGTAAGGATGTGGATGTGGTCTTGTGGTGAGAGATAGCTTCTCCACCATCTCCATGCTAGCCAAGTTGTTGCAACTCCCTCCATCTATGATCACGCGAACAGAACGTTCCTTCACAACTCCCTTTGTATGGAACAAATTATGCCTCTGATTTTGCTCAGCTTGTGTAACCTGCACACTCAAAACACGTTGAGCAACTAAACATTCATACCTGTCAGCATCTTCAGGAGCCATGTATTGCGTCTCATGATCAGAATCTTCTCCACCGTGTTCGTCACGTGTAATAAGAGCCAAAGTCTCCTCATCATAGTCACTAGCGGACTCATACCCACCATCTTCAGTAACAATCATCACACGCTTAGAGGGGCATTCTCTCGCATAATGACCTCCACCCTTGCAACGTCGACAAATAATATCATGTGTTTGCCCTGTTGATGCCATGGATGAAGAAGAGCTCTTTGCAGGCCCAGAAGATGTGCTCTTGGCAGATAGTGGTGATTGTGCCTGCTTTATTGTATCACGGTTGGAGGTGGCAGCCGACGGAGGCGCCGGTGTAGCAGAACGTGTGGAAGTAGATGATGCACGTGGTGTCCATGATGAAGGTCGACCTGCAGAAAAGTTAGTCCGCGCCAATGCCTGTCGATCCTGCACTTCACGTTCAGCTTTACAAGCAAGATGGAATAAACGAGTGATATTAGTATACTCCTTATAATCTAGAATGGTCTGAATCTCTCTATTTAATCCACCCAGAAAACGTGCAAGCATAGCTTCATTCTCCTCAACAATACCACATCTAATCATGCCAGTTTGTAATTCCTGATAATATTCTTCTACAGAATTTTTTCCTTGTCTTAAGCGCTGTAATTTTTGAAGCAATTCACGTTGATAATATGGTGGAACCCAACGAGTACGCATAGCAGTTTTCAAAGCAGCCCAAGTAGCGGGAATAGGATATAATCTACAATGTTCAGACCACCATACACATGCAAAACTAGTGAAAGCACAAACAGCGGCAGCAACCTGTCTCTCCTCGGGATATTGTAAACATGTAAAACGTTGTTCAGTTTCTAACTCCCAAGTAAGATATATATCAGGAACATATCTACCCTCAAATGGTGGAATATTCAATTTCAGTTTAGGAATATGGACATCATCTCGTACCTGAGGTGGTGGTGCAGGCCTACCATTACGAATATATACCTGAGGTCGACCTGGTGGTGGTGGTGCTGGTGGCTGCACGTAGTGCTGATTTTGATCAACCTCATCCTCATAATCGCCCACATACTCATCATCCTCCTGGGTACCAGCAGCAGCAGTAGCAGGGGCCAAAGAAGCATCAACAACATGAACAGCAGCACCAGAAGTTTGGCCATCCTCAATAGGAACACGCTTCGCTCGTCCATACTGATTCGAAAGGATGCGTTGTTGTTGTTGTCGTTGGAGAGGTGCGTTAGGTGCAGCGGGTGGTGGTGGTGGAAGACGCGCGAGCAATTCATTAAACTTGTTATCGAGCTTTGTTTCGAACGTCTTCTCCATGCCATCTATCTTCTCCATGGCCTCTTCAAATCTGTTTAGCACATCTTGCACCTGTCCACTCATCATTTGCTGAAATTTATCATGCAAATCCTTATTCGTCATGTTCTCCCAGTCAGTCTCGTCGGCTTGTGATCCTGGCATGGTTAGCAGCAATAGAAACACACAAGAATATGATCCTACAGACTACTAACAAGAGGTGGTGGTGGGTGTCACAAATCCGTCAAGCAAATCTCAAATTCTTACCAGTTCTTACCCAGCAGCAGGCGGTGATCGGCAACCGTTGTAGTCAAAAACTCTCAAAGCTTGGATAGAGCGATTACCAGGGAGAGTCAAACGCACGACGTAGATGTATGTGGAGCTGGGAAGGCTTATAATATGGTAGCAAAAAGGGTCAGCAATAATCAATTCAGAGATGCAAAGTTGAATAAACGCTCAACGACGGTACTGTGCTGGTCCTAGGCTAGACTGTGCTAGAGACGCGAGCCTAGAACACTAACAAAATCACGGCGCTGCACGTAAACAAGGGAAAAGCACACTCTGGTTTTTTTTTTCGCTCTTTTTTTTGCGCTGCTCTTTTTTTTTTGCGCGGCTCTTTTTTTTTTTGCGCTGCTCTTTTTTTTTGCGCTGCTCTTTTTTTTTTGCGAAAAATCACTATAATGGCGAGTGTCTCAAAACGCTTCCTAGGTCAAACTGATAGGATGGGCACAAAATTTTTTCGACCAATTTTTTTTTTCGTTTTTTCGACTGCCCGGACCCAAAAACTGGAAACGGGTCAAAAAAAACTTCCTATAATGGCACCTGTCTCAAAACACTCAGAAACACCTAAAAATAAGATAGCCAGAATTTTTTTTCGAAAAATGCGTTTTCGAAAAATTTTGGGCCTAAACGGAGCGTGGTTTCCAGACTCTTTTTTTTTCCGAAACCTACTCCGGCAAGGAAACACGAATCGGAAACTAGATGGATCCCGAAAACAAACCTAATAAGCAAGAAACTCGGATTGGTGGTGGATATATGGTTGTGGTATATGGCAGCGGTGGTGGTAGCGGTGGTAGTATATGGATATGGATCGGTGGTGGTATATGGACACGGATTGGTGGTGGTATATGGATACGGATTCGGAGTGGTGGTGGTAGATGGTAGGGGCGATGATGATGGTGCGGCGGCGGCGTGACAACTTATGACCAGAACTCGAAACTCTAAAAGACTAGACTCTAAGACCAGCAACGAGACCGACGATGCAACCGCAAATTCAACAAAGCAAAACCCTAAAAAGATTATGCGAAGGCTCAGATTGGTTCGGATATGATGAACTAACCCTAATTTTTTTTGTGGCTTTTTCGTGGACTATAGGTATGAAGAACAGACTCGATCTAAACTACGAAAAACTGGAAAATCTCACCGAGCAACCTGGAAATCTGATACCACTTGATAGAGGCAAAGGTGTCCCGTCTTTCGATGAGATGATGGAAATCGCTTTGGTGGAAGTCGACTTTGACGATCCGACTACGAACGTGCGAGGACGTCGCGCCTTAGCAATCGCTAAACCAACTCCGAGAGGTGATTGACCACGCCGGAGCACGATCAACCTGACCACGAGGGTCTGTTTCCTGCGAGCAAACGAAGAACAAGCAAGAAACTAAGATTGCAATCTGGATATTGCGAATATAAGATGAAAGCTTTATTGATCAAGGTGGGGTTCTGTGACGCCTTTGTCTGGTCGTTGAACACAAACGAAGTACGCGAAGTTGCAGCTATGGCGAACTTTTAATCTAAACAAAACCCAAAGTCTAAACGGTGCCCTAAGGGCTGTATATATGGAGGAAGAGAGGGGAATTTCGTGGCCCTTGGTGGAGGGGTCCGAAATCAACCCTATCTCTTGTTTCCCCACACATACGGACTCTAAAAATAGCCTATACTTATGTATTTCGAAATTACATGGGCCTGGCCCAATAAAAAGGTGACGCAGCACCTATAATAGCCTCTGGACGAAATTTATGAAGTGGCATCTTGTATATTTCGTCCAAGGCTTCATGCACTCTTATGGTGGCTTCAAAGTCCTGAAATCATCACTTGTAACTCCGTTCTGGTTCCCCTTGCGCATGGCATCATCTCCATGCTTGCTCTTGCTCCAATGTCCATCCTTCTCCAAGCTAGGCCCTTCATTTGTAAGCAAAACAAATGTATCCAATTTAGGCAGCATCATATTCTCATGAACATTAGAATCATTACCAAGAAACGAAAGTACCTGATAATTTAATTGGCGTGCGCGAGCTCTAGTAATTGGTCCAGTATATGTAACAGTAGGGGCTGTGGGTGTAACAATGGTATTGATGTCCTCATCAACATCTTTCCGGCTATCCCTGTGAGTTGCTTATTTAAAGCCAATATCTTTTTGCAGCAGTGGAGATTATTGACTAAGGAGGTGGACCTAGAGGTGTTCGGCGACATGTTATCTAAGATGAGGTATACGGTTTCTTCCCTACTGCGGCGATCTAGGAGGATGGCTTAGTGTCATGCTCTTTTGGTTTCAAGGCTGGCCTGCGTGCCATGATTGGCTGGGTTGCCATGTATTTGTACTTCTTAACTGTTGCTCTGCTTCTGTGATGTTTGGATGGTTGTGACGTGACTCTGCCTGTTGGCTTTATTTATAAAGTCGGGCGTTTGCCTTTTCTCTAAAAAAACCTTGTCACTCAAGTTCACCTTAGCATACAAACCTAAAAGAAAGGAGGTCATCCTAATTATTAGATGCAAACAAAACATAAGGATCACGAAACTAATATTTCAATAGTTAAATCGAGCATACCGCAACCACTGCGATGCTCCTGCTCGCTGGAGTGGTGGAAGTCAGATCGAAGGTGGTGGTGGTGGACCATCACCATCACCATCATGGGTAGGTGGACTCCGTCCTAGGGGTAGCGCACTGATAACCCACAAGTATAGGGGATCGTGACAGTCTTAGAGGGTAGTATTTCACCCAAATTTGTTAATTCGACACAAGGGGAGTCAAAGAATATTTATGAGCCTTAGCAGTTGAGTTGTCAATTCAACCACAGCTAGGAAATAACATTTCAGCAACAAATTGTTTAGTAGCACAATAGCTTGATAGTTTTGATAGTAGAAGTAACTGTAAAACTGTTGTAATCTGTTTCTCATTGCATACAGAGGGTACAGAGGGGGATACATATAGCGTCGCGCGAGAGAGAGAGATCATGGGGTCGTGGCGATCGTGGGCAGGAGCGTGGGTCGCTCCTGCGAGGACTCCTGAGCTGACTTGGCCCATGACTTGGCCCATCGCCTAACACCCCCCCCCCCCCCGCAGTGTCAGTGGCGAGCTCGACGACGTTGAGACTGGAACGGATGCCGGCGAAGGTTGCGGTTGGGAGCCCCTTGGTGAAGATATCGGCGAACTGCGCGCTGGTGGGAACATGAAGACCCTCACCTCACCTAAAGCTACCTTGTCTCTTACAAAATGAATGTCAATCTCTATATGCTTAGTTCTACGATGCTGGACCGGATTACAGGACATGTAGACAGCAGAAATGTTGTCACAATATACGACAGTAGCCCTCTGGATGGGTCGATGAAGTTCACCAAGCAGCTATCGAAGCCAGACTGTCTCAGCAACAGCGTGAGCTACCGAGCGATACTCGGCTTCCGCAGAGGACCTGGAGACTGTTAGCTGTCGTTTTGACGACCAAGAAATCAAATTATCACCCAAAAACACACAGTATCCGGAAGTAGATCGTCGAGTGTCTGGGCAGCCTGCCCAGTCTGCATCAGAGTAGGCTGTAAGAGAAGTGGGAGAGGAGGTGTTAATAAGAAGACCGTGGTCGAGAGTGCCTTTGAGGTAACGGAGGATGCATTTGACGTGGTTAAAATGGGGAACACGGGGATCATGCATGAATAGGCAGGCTTGTTGCACGGAGTATGCGATCTCAGGACGGGTGAGGGTCATGTATTGGAGCGCTCCAACGAGGCTGCGATAAAGTGTAGGATCAGGGTATGGGTCGCCAGACGCGGAGAGTTTTGAACCGGTTTCAGTGGGGGTGCGCGTGGCATGACACTCGAGCATGCCGGCCTTGGAAAGAATCTCAAGGGCGTATTGCTGCTGGGACAGAAAGAGGCCCGAAGGCGAGCGGGAGACAGCTACACCGAGGAAGTGATGGAGCTGCCCGAGATCGGTCATGCAGAATTCAGCACGTAGGGAGGAAATGACGCGATCGAGAAAGGACGTGGAAGAGGCAGTGAGGACTATATCATCGACGTATAGAAGAAGATAGGCGAGGTGGTCATCAGACTTGAAGACGAAGAGAGAGGAATCGGACCACGAAAGGATGAACCCAATGGTGCGGATGAACGCGGCGAAGCGTGTGAACCAAGCTCGGGGAGCTTGTTTGAGCCCGTACAAGGATTTCTGCAAGTGACAGACGTGGTCAGGAAAGTTGGGGTCGACGAACCCGAGAGGTTGACGACAAAACACTGTCTCATTCAAGGAGCCATGAAGGAAGGCGTTTTTTACATCCAGCTGATGGATGGGCCACGCTGAAGAAACAGCAATGCTTAAGACCGCGCGGATGGTGCTAGGCTTAACAACGGGAGAGAACGTCTCGTCAAAATTGATACCAGGTTGTTGAGAGTCACCCCGACAAACCCACCGAGCCTTGTAACGAGAGAGAGAGCCGTCGGATTTGAATTTGTGTCGAAAAACCCATTTCCCGGAGACGATGTTGGCACCGGGAGGACGAGGAACGAGTGACCACGTGTGGTTGAGGAGGAGGGCATCATGCTCTTCTTTCATAGCCTGAAACCAGTTAGGATCAAGGAGGGCTTGTTTATAGGATGGTGGGAGAGGAGAAATGGGAGAAGAAGAAACAGAAGCCGTTAAGTTGAGACGACGAGTGGGAAGACCAAAACCGGCTTTGCCACGAGTACGCATAGTGTGAGCATTGGCAGGGACTTGGACGCGAACTGCGCGGGGCGGAAGAGGGCAAGCGACGTCAGGTGATAGAGTAGCAGCGGATTGGTGAAGGGGCATTGTACGTACGAGGGTGAAATCTGCATGGACGGGCGATGTGTGGGTCGGCGATGCATGCATGTTGGCAGCATCTGCATGTGCGTGCGGAGTGGCGGGTGCAGGCGGTTCTGGTGGATGATCATGGGTAGTGGCGGTAGGTGGGAGGGGCGCGGGGGAAGCGCTGGGGGGTGCCCGATCGACGTGAACAGTGCCATGCACAGCATGCACGTCGATCGTGGGGTGGCGAGGGCTCCTGTGCGAAGCAATGGAGATCGGGGAGGAGTCGTGGGGTGGTGTGTGTTGAGCAAAGGGAAAAACCGACTCATCGAAAATCACATGCCGCGAGAGAATCACGCTGCTAGTGGGAAGATGAAGGCAGCGGTAGCCACGGTGATCGTCGGAGTAGCCAAGAAAGACACAAGGAAGCGAGCGGGGTTCGAGCTTATGGTTGGTCGTGGCGGACATATTTGGGAAACACAGACATCCAAACACCTTGAGATCAGTGTAGGTAGGATGATGAAGAAAAAGAGATTCGTAAGGAGTGGTTTTCGGGCATGTTTTGGTAGGGCGGATGTTGAGGAGAAACGTCGCATGACGGAGAGACTCAACCCAGTAGCGAGGTGGCATGGAAGCATGGATGAGAAGAGTGCGGAGAATGTCATTGATACTGCGCAGAGATCTTTCGGCCTTACCATTTTGGGGAGAAGTATATGGACAAGAAAAACGAAGAAGGACACCGTGTTGCAGAAAGAATGCGTGATTGCGAGCATTGTTGAATTCACGACCATTATCACATTGGAGAAAGCGGATGGGGAGAGAGAAATGCGTGTAAACATATTTTTGAAAGTTGACAAATAGGGTATGTACATCAGATTTAGCACGAAGGGGGAAAGTCCACATAAAATGAGAGTAGTCGTCCACGATTACAAGATAAAACCTAAAACCAGAAACACTAGGTACAGGAGATTGCCATAGATCACAGTGCAACAACTCGAAAGGAAAGGAACTAGAGGTAGTAGACGAGCTAAAAGGTAGTCTAACGTGCTTGCCCATCTGGCAAGACTGGCACAAAGCAGAATCATTCGCGTCGCGGACATGCGGAAGCTGGAACTCGCGGAGGAGAGTGGTGGTGGCTGTTGGGGTGACCGAGCCGGCGATGCCACAGAGAGACCGAGGCGACCAGCGCGTGGACAGATGATGAAGACATGCCGCCGGAAGCAGTGTACAGGTCGCCGGAACTATTGAACCGCGCGATCACCTCCTTGCTGCGAAGATCCTTCACAGACACACCCAAGGGATCAAACTCAACAGAAACAAGATTGTCAATAGTGAAACGTCGAACAGAAATCAAGTTCTTGATGAGGGCAGGAGCAACAAGCACTTCGCGCAAAGAAAGAGAAGGGGGAAGAGAAGTGGACCCGATGCACGAAACGGGAACAGAGGAGCCATTTCCTACGGTGATGGATGGGAAGATAGAAGGATGAAGCGAAGACAATGAGGAGCTAGATGCAGACATGTGCGAGGAAGCGCCAGAATCAAAAATCCATTCCGTACCTGGGTCCTGAGTGGTAAGTGAGTTCATGGCGGCAATGAACGCAGCCTGGTCCCAAGTTGGAGTCGTCTGCGTAGTGGTGGAAGTCGCAGCGGGAGGCGCCGGCGCGCGCGGATCCCATGACGAAGTAGAGGAAGCCGCCGGCGGCGCCGGACCCCAAGGTGTAGTAGAGGGGGCCGCCGGGGACGCCTGCTCCCAAGGGAAAGCAGAAGGGGCTGCCGGCACCTGGTCCCATGGTGAAGCAGAGGGAGCGCCGTAGTGGTACGGTGGTGAAGCAGAGGGTGGCGGTGCTGCCTGGTAGAGGGGTACATACGCCGTATAGGCATGCGGAGGAGGCCGGGCTCCAAGGAGGCCCGGGGCACCAAGCTGAGGGCGCATGCCCGGGGCCCAACTGCCACTGTAAGCTGGAGGAGCACCGGTCGGAGATGGCGCGGACCACGGCATGGGCCATGCTTGGACGAGCCCGGTCCAGGGATCGTGCGCAGGGCGCCACGGTGCCGGAGTGGTGGTGGAGACCGGGGAAGCCGCAGGAGCAGGGGTTGACGGAGCCGAAGGCGCCGGGTTTGAGCCTGACGACGAACCCGACGCCCGATGCTGCGGAGGACGATAGATGGGGTTCTTGCCCTTGTAGTTCGGACTGGGACGCCATCCCGGCGGCGGCTGGGGAGAAGACGCCCCCTGAGGCGGTGCCGGAGTCGAAGGAGATGCTGCAGGAGGGCGCGTAGTGGCGTGAAAGAGGCGCGGTGCCCCCGCCTTGCGCGCCTGGTTTTGCTCCTCCATCTGAAGCATTGAGCAGGCCTCGGCGAGCGTCGGGAGGGGACGAAGGAGGGGGATCAAAGTCGCCTGCTGGGCAAAGCGATCATCGAGGCCACCCATCAGAGCGTGGAGCAGCGATCGATCGGCGACCACCTCGCCGAGTTCGCGAAGTTCGTCGCCAATCGCCTTGATCCTCTGACAGAAGACGCCCACGGGGCGATCGCCCTGCGTAATCGTGCGGAGCTCCGTGTTGAGGGCGGAGATGCGGGCGTCACGGTTGTCTTGAAAAAGCCGGCGGAGCTCGAGCCAGATGTCGCGCGCGGAGGCACCATCCGTGATGACGAGGTTGAAGAGCTCCGTCGAGATGCGCGTGTAGAGCCACTAAATAATGGCTAGGTCATCTTTGATCCATGCAGGATCGCGAGGAGCTGGGGGGACATCATCGGAGATGTGATGGAGGAGGGAGCATCGCCCAAGATGGATCTCAAAAAGATGGCGCCAGTGGTAGTAATTGTGGCTGTTGAGATCGAGAACTATAGGGATGAAGGGCGTAATGTCGGTAATGGTGTCGCTGAATGCGATGGGGGAAGGAAGAACCAGGGTGGAGGAGAGGGGAGCGTTGTCTGGAGGAGTAGTCATGGCGGAGGAGGAAGAAGGAGACTTGCCGGCGGAAGGAAAGGGAGGAGGTGGCGGCGGTGGTGCGCCGGGGATTGTCATGGCGAGGGAAGGAAAGGATCGATGTCTGATACCATGTAAAACTGTTGTAATCTGTTTCTCATTGCATACAGAGGGTACAGAGGGGGATACATATAACGTCGTGAGAGAGAGAGAGAGAGAGAGAGAGATCATGGGGTCGTGGCGATCGTGGGCAGGAGCATGGGTCGCTCCTGCGAGGACTCCTGAGCTGACTTGGCCCATGACTTGGCCCATCGCCTAACAGTAACATCAGTTTTGTGATGATTGTAACAGCAACAACAGTAGTAACTTAGCAAAGATCAATATGAGAAAGCGTAGGCATTGGATCAGCGATGGATATATGTGTTGGATGATATTCATCATGTAACAGTCACAATCTAGAGCGATACACAATAGCTCCAACTCATCAATTCAATGTAGGCATGTACGTATATAGTCATACATGCTTATAACAAGAACTTGCATGGCATATTTTGTCCTATCCTCCCATGGCAGCGGGGTCCATAAGGAAATCTAAGTGATATTAAGGCCTCCTTCTAATAGAGAACCGGAACAAAGCATTATTACTTAGCAAATACATGAACTCCTCATACTACAGTCATCACCGGAGTGAATCTCAGTTGCTGTCACTTTGGGGTGTGTGGATCATAACACATAGTAGGTGCATACAACTTGCAAGATAGGATCCAAAACACACTTATATTCATGAAAACATAAAGGGTTCAAATATGAAATCATGGCACTCGGGCCCTAGTGATAGGCATTAAGCATAGCAAAGTCATAGTACATCAATCTCAGAACATAGTGGATATTAAGGATCAAGCCCTAACAAATTGACTCGATTACACGACAAATCTCATCCAATCCCATCACCGTCTAGCAAGCCTATGAAGGAATTACTCACTCCCGGTGGTGAGCATCATGGAATTGTTGATGAATAAGGGTTTATGATGACAACGACGATGAACCCCCCCTCTCCGGAGCCTCGAACGGACTCCAGATCAGCCCTCCTCATGAAGAACAAGAGGTTGCTGTGGATCCATACCGTAAAACGCGATGGTTCCTTCTCTCTGTTTTTTTCCTTGAGACAGTACTTATAGAGTCAGAGTTAGGGCTAACAGAGGCCTCTGGGACCCACGAGCTCACAGGGCGCGCCCTAGGGGGGGCGTGCCCCTCGGCTCGTGGCTCTTTGGTGGCTTCCCTCTAGTAGTTCTCTTCGCCAATAACTTTTATATATTCTGAAAATAATCTCCGTAAATTTTCAGCCCAATCCAAGAACTTTTATTTCTGCACAAAATAACAACATGGTAGTTCTGCTAAAAACAGCGTCAGCCCGGGTTAGTTTCATTCAGATCATGCAATTTAGAGTCCAAAACAAGAGCAAAAGTGTTTGGAAAGGTAGATACGTTTGGGACATATCACACACACCCCGACCTCAACGCCCGAGCTCCTCCCAAGGAGAGCCGCCACCGCCGTGAGCCACGTCTCCTGCCCGAGCCATTCACATGCATCCACGAGTGTGTGCATGTACCTATGACCACACACCCTCTCCTTTTCCTACTTATCCGCTCTCTCCATTTCTGAATTATTCTCTCTCGTAGGGAAGCAACTCCCATGGAAATACAACTCTGTCGCGAGCTCCTCACCTCGCCAGCCGATGGATCCGCCCCCACTGGATCTGGTCCACCACGAGTCCCAAGCCGCCCTTTCTCCATGCTCATTCTCCGCCTCGTTGCCGGCAAGCCCCGTTGCGGCATGTGCTCATGGCCGTCGTGCCCACCTGAAGCCGTCCCCCTCCCATCCTCCATCAATGCTCACGAGCGCAGCAAGGGTGGCCTCCCTTACCCAAGCACGCGCCCATGGCATCCGCCTTCTCGTCCTCCATCGCGGCTGTACCCGTCTCCGATGCTGACAAGGGCGCCGCCCTCACCTTCTCGTCCTCCATCGTGGCTGGATAAGATAAAAAAATAAAGGATCACGGGGTGAATACTTACAAATAAAGGGTTTTTGTAAAAATGAAATGTTTTCTGAGATATCCACTTAAAAAGGGACTGCAGGTTGAATAACTAAAATGATAGGGACTATTATGTAAAATACTGATGGTGAATGGGAAGAAGCAATTGATACTTTATTAATAGGTGAAGATAAGTTTTAAAAAGAAAAGCTACTACTATAAGCTCATTAATGATATTTGGGGCTTCTAAACTCGTTAACCTTTATAACTATTACTGTAAAGTAATAAAAAAAACTATTTTCCGAACTACTAACTTTTTGCATTAGATCCGAACGCCTTGGCTATCATCCAATGCACAAATCACGGTTGCAGGTTTCTCCAGCTTGCGTGAGTGTGGTCTCGGTTTCCACCATGTTTTTTGTGCATGGATGCCTCACAAAAGGTGGGGTGACAGTGGGAGTCAACCCTCCCACCTCCAGGTTGAGCTCTTAGCTCGCAGAGCACCTGGGCTATGATTAGTTTTGTGTTTAGATACGAGTTAGACTCTTTCTTGTACTCTGCCATGTTCGTTGTAAACTAGGGAAGAAGATTAAATGTGAGTTTGTGATGTCTAGTCGACGAACTTGGGTCTTCGGCTAATTAAGTTGAGGCCCATTATCATCCTAGCCCCGAATTCCTTTTGTGTACAATAGCAAAAATACTTACAAGAAAACAAACGTATACATATGGTATAGAAGTGTAACAACCCAAGATCGAGACCTCCATTAGTTTGTGTGTTGGAAATATGCCCTAGAGACAATAATATTTCTATCATTATATTTCCATATTCATAATTATAGAATTTATATTCTATGTTATAACTGCTATGATCCTGGAATATGCGATTCAGTGAAAAATTCATTGATGACCCACAAGTATATGGGATCAATCGTAGTCCTTTTGATAAGTAAGAGTGTCGAGCCAAACGAGGAGCAGAAGGAAATGACAAGTGGTTTTCAGTAAGGTATTTTCTGCAAGCACTGAAATTGTCGGTAACAGGTAGTTCGATAGCAAGATAATTTGTAATGAGCAAGTAAGGGTAACGGTAAATAAAGTGCAGCAAGGTATCCCAATCCTTTTGTGGCAAAGGACATGCCAAAATGATCTCTTATAATAGGCAAAGCATTGTTGAGGGTACACGGGAATTTCATCTAGTCACTTTCATCATGTTGGTTTGATTTGTGTTCGCTACTTTGATAATTTGATATGTGGGTGTACCGGTGCTTGGGTGCTATTCTTACTTGAACAAACCTCCCACTTATGATTAACCCCCTCGCAAGCATCTGCAACTACGAGAAAAGTATTAAGCTAAAATCTAAGCATAGCATTAAACATTTGGATCCACATCGGTCCCTTACGAAGTAGCGCATAAACTAGGGCTTAAGCTTCTGTCACTCTAGCAACCCATCATCTAATAACTACTCCACAATGCATTCCCTTAGGCCCAAAGATGGTGAAGTGCCATGTATTCGACGTTCACATGACACCACTAAGTGAAGCACAACATACATATCATCAAAATATCAAACACATATGAAGTTCACATGATTGCTTGCAACAAGATTTCTCACGTGACCTCAAACAAAAGTAACCACTCACAAATGATAATCATGCTCAAGATCAGAGGGGTATTAAATAGCATAATGGATCTAAACATATAATCTTCCACCAAATAAACCATATAGTAATCAACTACAAGATGTAATCAACACTACTAGTCATCCACAGGTACCAATGTGAGGTTCCAGTACAAAGATTGAACACAAGAGATGAACTAGGGTTTGAGAGGAGATGATGCTGTTGAATATGTTGATGGAGATTGGCCTCCCAAAGATGATAGGGTTGTTCATGAGGACGATGGCTTCGATTTCCCCCTCCAGGAGGGAAGTTCCCCTGGCAGAATCGCTTCATCGTAGGGCAAAAGTGCCCCTGCCCAAGTTTCACCACGAGACGGTGGCGCTCCGTCCCGAAAGTCCTCCTCTTATTTTTTTCTAGGTCAAAATTGATGGGGAACAAAAAAATTCTACGCACACACAAGATCTATCCTTGGAGATGCATAACTAGGAGAGGGGAGAGTATGTCTACGTACCCTCCTAGACCGTTAAGTGGAAGCATTTATCAACGCGGTTGATGTAGTCGAACACCTTCATGATCCAACTGATCAAGTACCGAGCGTACGACACCTCTGGGTTCAGCACACATTCAGCTCGCCGACGTCCTCGCCTTCTTGATCCAGTAAGACGGGTGAAGTAGTAGATGAGTTCCGGCAACATGACGACATGGTGACGGTGGTGGTGAACTTGTTCCCACAAGGCTTTGTCGTGCACTGCAGAAAAACTAGACGAAGGATGAAACTGTGGAGAGGGGCGCCGCACACGGCTTAGGGTTTGTCGTGGTTTGTGTGGCGCCCCCTCCATCTCATATATATAGGTGGGGGAGGGGAGGCAGCCAGGGGGCACCCCAAGGGTGGACACCGCCCCCCTTGGGCTCCTTCCCTATGGCGCCCCCTTCCTTGTTTGCACAAGGGGAAAGGAAAGGGGAGGAGAGGGAAGGCAGGGGGAGGGCAATTCCCGCCCTTCCTTTTCTCCCCAAGGCCCGCGACCATAGGAGTGGCGCGCCACCCCCTTGTGGGCTGGTGTGCTCCCCTCAATATCGCAAGTTTCTTACCTCCAAACAAAATATTTACTTGTTGCGGACCATTAACCACCCGGGGCTTCCCGGAACCCCTTCCGGTGATCCAGTCATTACCCGGTACACTCTGAAACCTTTCAGGTGGCTTCCACCACAACATCCGCATAACCACCACCGACTTCCGCAACCTAACCGATTTTGTTTGCCATAGCATTAGTGGTTTCTTGAGTAGTGATTCGAGTCTCCTAAGGTGTTTAGGCTACTTAGGGACGGTTGCTTCTTCATCAACCACCACCACCAACATAACTTCTGCATAGGCTTGCTCACCATACACGTCCGCCAACCCAACTTAACCCATTTTGTTTGTGTTGTGAGTTGTGTCTCCTAAGGTGTTTCGGCTACTTAGGGACCGCGCACTTCCAACTCTTACACCGTGTATAGCCCATCATCCCACTTCTGCATTGCCAAGTGCAAACCACCACCGCTCTCCGCTACTACCATTTTGACATTTGACGTTTGAGATTTTGAGTTCGCGGTTTTCCATTTCCTAAGGTGTTTTGGCTACTTAGGGACGAGTCTCCATCATCTTGGTTTCGACATCAAGAACACCGCCACTCATCATCTCCAAGGACAGTAACCTCCATATCATCTTGGTATCGTGGTATCCCTCCATTGTATATTCCCCTTGCCATTGCATTGTTAACCCCTAGCCCATTTTGCATCACTTGCCTATCGAGACTAGCCATTTGAGTATTGCCGGCAACATTACTTGTGCACATTAGTGATCATACTTCCCATAGCATATATACCATATCATCGTGGTGCATATATTGGTATCATATCTTGTGTCACAAGTTTGTTCCCGCATATACACAATTGCTATCTTGGTTTGTGCATTGTGCAAAAGTGGCCATACAAAAAAAGGAGAAAAAAATAAAGCTTTTAAGCAAAGAAAGAGAGAAAAGAAGATTATAAGCAAGTGCCATAGCATCATACCACATTGCATATAAGATTGTCATATCCGATCATCTTGGATCATCTTGAGAGAAACACCGGGAACCATACATACATAGCATACTTGGGATAGAAAGTTTATCCAATTTGCATCTTATAGGTTGTGCACAAGTGTCGTATCCGCCTATAGAGCAATCGTGCTAGCGTCTCTCTTGAGTTGTGCAACACAAGCGTTTTCCGTGGATTCCACATTTTGTGCTCACTCCTTGGTTGCACGACCCCTTTTATCTATCTGTGTGTGTGTTTCAGTGTGCCACATATTGCTATTGGTCCATTTGTTTCACTTGCGAATTTGTGAATCTCTTTCAACATTATTGACTCTTGCTAACATTTTGCATTAAATTTTTGTGCCACTATCCTCATCGAGCTCCTCCATAAGCTTTACTTGTGTAGGTGTGAGAACCGACAAGGATTGGTACCAATAGTGCTATTTCATTGTCCGCATTTGAGTGAACTTGATTCATTGTCAACATCGGTCAAGGTACATTGGTATAAGTTCTTCTCTTTCTCCCACTCATATTTGCTCGAGTCTTGTGATGGATAGGCAAGGCATTTCATCTCCGGTCTACGACAATAACGACAGCGTGAACAACTACATCAACACAGCGTCCATCTTTGATCTACAACGACAAATGCAAGGCGCACAATCAAGATTGCGAGAGCGCATCGAGAACATCTCCATCGACATTCGTCACTCCGAAGCAAGGAAAAGGGACTACATCGACAAGAAGCTTTCCACACATAAAGAGGAGCAAGATGCAAGGATGGAGGAGATTCAGGCCTTGGTCAAGTCCTCTTCCCCTTTGTCATCTTCAAGGCGGCGACATTCAAGCCACAAGTCATCGGAGCGCGAAAAAGATGCAAGTGCATATCGTCCTCGTCGACATCTACATGGCGACCACCGTCACGTTCGTGATCCACATCGTCATGAAGGGCAAGCCACCTCCAAGCAACATGTGGACGACGACGACGAACGACATCTACTACAAGCTCAAGCACGACAACGACATCATCATCATGAAGATGCTCCACAAGCGCAAATGCACAAGTCCCAACAAGACCTACTTCACGCCAAGTCGACGCTTCATGAGCACAAAAGAAGACCGCGAGACGACCACCACCAAGACGGTGCTACTACTACAACAACCACTTCGGCATCTTCGCCAAGTGCTATCAAGGCATCTTCGCCTTTGGACGTACGACATCTTTGCCTACTTCCCATGAGTACGCCTACAACGACTTCTGCAAGTCTAAGGCGACCACCTACGAGCGAGGGCGACACTTCCATCTTTGGAAGCCCCTCAAGGAAGATGGCCGAACATGGGAAACTCCCTTCGGTCATGGGGACGAGCTATGAGGTGCCACATCATATGGGCCTCCAACAACAAGACAGCGACAAGAATGTTGAGCAAGGGCCATCCCCTTCGACTACGGCGACGAGCGCGAACCTCTTCAACAACAGAAGACGGAGCCCATATTGGACTCATACTCCGAGTCAAGCTACATGACCGCACATGGAGAAATTTGCACCAACATCTCTCCGACACCCACATATGTTGAGATGCCCCAAGTGCCATGTGAGGTTGAGCGCCATTTGAGTGACTCCACCAACAATATGAGTGAGAGCATATTTAAGGGAGTGAGTGAGCCACAACACTTAGAGAGTGAGGAAGTTGACACGGCACGTGAGGCCACTATGATTTCTAACGACTTAACCTCTACTCCTAGTGTGTTTTCTTCTTTGGTGCTAGGTCTCCTACATGACAACATGCCTATCCTCGACGAGTCCATCCCTCTAGTGGAAACACCGATGGCCATGGTGGACGATGATACACCCCCCACATGGTTCCATCAAGATGAAGATGACAACGAGTGGATCTTCAACACCTCACCTACAACACATGAGCGACGCTCCAAAGGTAACATAGGTGATGGTGCTTCTCTTGTCCCACTAGTGGACTCTCTTGACATCGATTGCTCCCATAATGTTGACCCACCTATTACCATGCTTCATGCTAGTGAAACTTCTTCATGCCTTGACTTACCTCTTTATGATGAATATGATGATGAGCATGTTGAGTTGCCTAGTTGTGATGCTATGCTCTATAGGATATCATGTGCAAATTCTTTTGGTCACATCATGTTTGACAATCCATTGAACTTGTCATATGCTATGAGTGAGATCTTCCATATTGCATCATTTCAATCTCAACATAGTAACTATGCATGCCCCATTAAAATCAATCCTATTTGCACTTATGGCATAGATGACGAGATGATGGTCATTGGCTTTTGTTTTTCATGTGATGATATTGCCATGCTTCCTTTACATGATTTGCGCAATTCATCTACTATTCCATGCCATGATCACATTGTTCCAAATATGCATTGTTTTGGATGTTGTCAATATTCTCCATGTGATGTTTCCATTAATGCTCATGAGGAGACCCCCATAGTTTCCTCATACATATTAGGAGATCTTGATGCATTTCATACTTTGCATGATTCCCATGATAGTGTACACCTTATGCATTCCATGAATAACAATGCTCTAGATATTTCTCATGATGCATTACACAATTTGAGTCTCCATTATGCTATACATAATAACAAACCTCTCATGATGGATGACATGTTTCTATATCACGCATCTCATTTATTTGAGCATTGGATATTTTGTGCTAACCGACACATGCACGTGCGCATCAGGATGGATGATGTGTACATATATCACGCACACACAAATTTTCCTTTGTCTTTGTTTTGTGTAGGTACTCATGTATACTCGTCAACCTCTCAATCCCAAGAGTTTATGAAACGAGCTCTCGAGAGCACCGATGACTTGGGATCCCGTGGACACTTACCACCGTTCCCTTCGTGCAAGGACTACGCGCATCTCTTCTACTTGGCTCTCACACGGCTATGGGCTATTTACCACTTGTCACCATATGCCCATACTATTGTGTTCACTTTGCATGTTATGCTTGCTCCTATGCCTTTGCCATGCAATTGTGACCCTTGCTTGCATATACCCATGATTCACCATTATGCTACTTCTATGTGTATTTGCATGTTTGGTGGAGATCCTAGTAGCTATTGCCATGATTTCTTTGTGCCCCATGTTATTGATACTTGTTGTGTTGGGAGAGTCATGATGACCCATTTCTATTTACATATGGCTTCTCACCAATACATTCATGCTATTTTCCTCTTATCTTGCTTTCATGCTTGTGATATGTCATGTGAATTATTCTTGCACACTATTTGCACCAATGACATGCTTGCCATGATTCCTCCTAGTATGTTGCATCTTCGCACTACTAGCTTGCTTGACTTGATCGCTATGATTGCTTGCTATGTTGCATCACCCATGTTCCACTATTACTTGCTTTCTTGGGTTGATGACATATATGTTGATGCCTCTCACTTGATTTGTCATGATCATTGCCTCTTGTTTCCATTAGTTGCATCTCTCATATCACCTTGTATGGAGTGCCAACTTGTTATGCTTATTGATCTTGGAGACTTGGACACTTTACTTGTGATGCATGCTTGTTTGATTGAGCCTCTTGTATTTGGTTGTTCGTACATCATATGCATTCATACTATGAAATGCTCCCTTGTACTTTCTTATGATGAGCATGATGCATACACTTGTTGGGTATCTTACCACACGAATGATAGGTTTTGCACTTCCGCTAACCTCATTTGTTTTTCCGAGTGTTTGTCATGTTCTTTCGTTTTGAAGGATTCACAAGGCATTACCGTCATGAGACATATTGGTTATGTGAAGGCATACATGATGTGCAACTCCAACATCTTCCGGAACATTCATAAGGTGAACTCCTTCTCTTTGAGCCATCCTCAAATACGCATATTGGATGGGTCCCTCTTTCATTGCTGTTTCCTTCTTGTTGTCTACATGTTACATCTATTGGATGGAGGAGCAACATTGGAGATTGGCTCTTTGGACCTTCACTTTAAGGAGCGCTCGCACTTCTTGGATGAACCTTCGAACCTCCACTCTTGCCACGACATCGAGCATTGGTACACAAACACCTCCATATTTGTTGATTGTGCTCATACATGTCATGCTCGATGGATATTTCATACTCACCACAAGTTTGCACCGTATGCATGGATTGACTCACATTATGCTTGTCTTGTTGAATCTATTTCCATGTCATCCATGATATATGAGCTTGTGCATTTCCTTAGCAAATTTGTTGTGATCTACCTTGATGGCATATTCATACATAATGATCACATTGCCCACCATCAATTGCATGATCACATACCGACATTGAGCACCAATTACCATGTTCATGCTCTTGATAAACCATCACATTATGACATCATTTTGCACAATGGTAGAATTTGTCGCTTTGTGCACCATGCTAATTAACCCATGAATGCTTTGCATATCATTCTAGATCATCTTTTGGATAAGTGTCTTGTGCCTTGCCATGAACTATCTTGCCGCACGGACTCTTTCTTACATGATGGACACTTTGTGTGCGCTAACCATTGTATTTCCGAGTGTTGTTTGTGTTTGCTCCTTTTGCATGTATACCACTCCGGCGACACCTTGGACTACTTGGATTGCGCCATGTCTTCAACTTCGTCCAACTACATGTCCGTCCATGACAACTGTTTCCATGGTGATGGTGATCACGATCCGAGGTCGGATCTTTCCCAAAGGGGGGGGGAGATGATGCGGAGCATCCCACGTTCATCCCCATGTACACTCCGACTACTCTCCAAGCCCCAAGGATACATAAGATGATACCTCGACTATGCGCCATTGGACACAAGGTGAATTCACTCCTCTTCGAACCGTCACTTTCCACGTGTGAGACATGGCTACTACCTCATGCATGGACCTTGCCTATACTCAGGTACAACCGAGATGACCATGGAGAATCAAAGGACAAAGGCCAAGCATGGAAGAGGAGAAGGAAGAAGAGCCAGCTACTACAGGCCTCGGACATCCGGCCCCAGCCCGGACATCCAGCCCTTCCCGCAAGCCCGGACATCCGACCACAGCCCGGACATCCGGCGGCCATCACAGAACGCATCCAGAAGCTGAACCCTGTCAGCCCAGACATCCGGCCAGAGGCCCGGACATTCGGCTCTCCCCGAGCCACCGGACATCCGGCCCCCAGCCTGGACATCCGAACCCCGCCTGTCCAGAGAGCAACCGTAGGGCACCCATGCCAGCCCGGACATCCGGCCCGTCGCGAAGCCCCGGACATCCGGCCCCCAGCCCAGACATCCGGCGCCTGTCTGCGCACAGTGAACGGGCCAAGGGCCCATGTATCCCTCTCACTTACCCCTTCGAGGCTAAGGCCTATATATACTCCACCACCTCCTCCTAGTTAGGGTTAGCGTTGATTTAACTCATTTGTGAGATAGAGCCTCGCTCATCCATCGGATCTCCTCCTCGTGAGAGACCGCGGCCTCTTCGGAGAAGATCCACTTGGATTCAAGACCCCTTTACGGGAAGATCCCCTCGTGGATTCAAGACTTCCTCTCGGAGAAGAACGGTTACCTTTGTATCTTTCCTTTGTTGATTTTGAATCTTGTGCTACCTTATGTGTTCGGTGATCTAGACCTTGTGTGATCAATTACTTGTCGGTTGAGTGATTCTCTCGTTTCTCCCCGTGTTTTCCCTTGTGATTTCCGCGCGTTCTTCGTGTCTCCCCATAGGATCCACTCCAAACATGAAAGATCGACCCCTAGGGTTCCGCCCTACATCACATATGCTGGAGCTTGCACACCTTGTTAGCACCTTTAGGATTGACAAAACCTCCTGGTTGCATCATATACAACTCTTCTTTAAAAAATCCATTAACGAATGCAGTTTTGACATCCATCTGCCAGATTTCATAATCATAAAATGCGGCAATTGTTAACATGATTCAGACAGACTTAAGCATCGCTATGGGTGAGAAAGTCTCATCGTAGTCAACCCCTTGAACTTGTCAAAAACCTTTCGCGACAAGTCGAGCTTTGTAGATATGACATTACCATTAGCGTATGTGTTCTTCTTAAAGATCCATTTATTGTCAATGGCTTACTGATTATCGGGCAAGTCCACCAAAGTCCACACTTTGTTCTCATACATGGATCCTATCTCAGATTTCATGGCCTCAAGCCATTTATCGCAATCTGGGCTCATCATAGTTTCTTCATAGTTCGTAGGTTCGCCATGGTCTAATAACATGACTTCCAGGACCGGATTACCTTACCACTCTGGTGCGAAACGTGTTCTGGTCAACCTACGAAGTTTAGTAGTAACTTGATCTGAAGTTTTACGATCATCATCATTAGTTTCCTCTCTAGTTGGTGTAGGCATCACAGAAACGTTTTTCCCTGGTGTGCTACTTTCCAATTCGAGAGAAGGTACAATCACCTCTTCAAGCTCTACTTTCCTCCCATTCACTTCTTTCGAGAGAAACTCCTTCTCTAGAAAGGACCCATTCTTGGCAACAAAGATCTTGCCTTTGAATCTGCGTAGAAGGTGTACCCAATAGTTTCCTTAGGGTATCCTATTAAGACACACTTCTCCGATTTGGGTTCGAGCTTATCAGGCTTAAACATCGCATCCCCAAACTTTAAGAAATGACAGCTTAGGTTTCTTGCCAAACCATAGTTCATACGGTGTCATCTCAACGGATTTAGACAGTTCCCTACTTAACGTGAATGAGGCTGTCTCTAATGCATAACCCCAAAATGATAGTGGTAAATCGGTAAGAGACATCATAGAATGCACCATATCTAATAAAGTACGTTTACAACGTTCGGACACACCATTACGCTGTGGTGTTCCAAGTGGCGTGAATATGAAACTATTCCACATTGTTTTAAATGAAGGCCAAACTCGTAACTCAAATATTCGCCTCCGCGATAAGATCATAGAAACTTTATTTTCTTGTTATGATGATTCTCCACTTCATTCTGAAATTCTTTGAACTTTTCAAATGTTTCAGATTTGTGTTTCATAAAGTAGATATACCCATACTTACTCAAATCATCTGTGAAGGTTAGAAAATAACGATACCCGCCGCGTGCCTCAACACTCATCGAACTGCATGCATCGATATGTATTATTTCCAATAATTCATTAGATCACTCCGTTGTTCCATAGAACGGAATTTTAGTCATCTTACCCATGAGGCATGGTTCGCAAGTATCAAATGATTCATAATCAAGTGATTCCAAAAGTTCATCCACATGGAGTTTCTTCATGCGCTTTACACCAATATGACCTAAACGGCAATGCCACAAGTATGTTGCACTATGATTATCAACTTTGCATCTTTTGGCATCAACATTATGAATAGGTGTATCACCACGAACAAGATTTAACAAGAATAGGCCATTCATCAAAGGTGCATGACCATACAACATATTAGTCATATAAATAGAACAACCATTATTCTCAGACTTAAATGAATAACCGTGTCGCATTAAACAAGATTGATGTAGGGTGGAACCCTAGATGTCCGATCTTTCACGATTGGAGTGGATCCTACCAAGAACACGAAGAACATGAGGAAAAACACGAGGAGAGAAATCACTCAAACCAACAAGATTCGATTACACATGTGCTAGATTCTCGAAACACAAAGAGTTACATGATCCACAATCAACAAGGGACGATACAAGTGGCAACTAGTTCATCTCCATGAGGAGGTCTTGAGGGGTCTTCCCATGAAGGGGTCATGAATCCAAGGTGGATCTTCTCCGAAGAGGGAGTGGTCTCTCTCGAATGGAGTAGATCCGGATGGATGAGCAAAGCTCAATCTCACAAATGAGCTAAACCATTGCTAACCCTAACTAGGAGGAGGTGGAGGAGTATATAAATTCTAGGGCCACGAAGGGGTAAGTGGGGAGTACATGGGTTTCGGCCCAAAACACTGTGCATAGACAGACATCGGACGTCCAATGGGTGTCGGTCGTCCGGTCGTCAGGAAGTCTTCGGACTTCCGATGTTTTGGCTCTAGTCCAATAGTGCCGGACGTCCGGTCGGCGTCGGTCATCCAGGCACTGATGAGAGTCGGATGTCCGGTGTCTGGCGGTCATCTGGGCACTGTAGGTTGCCATGGCTGGCGGAGTCTCCAGGCGTCGGACGTTCGGAGATCATCGGTCATCCGGTGGCTGTCGGATGTCCGAGCGCTGTAGCTTCCCAGTAACTCTTCCTCTTGTTCTTGTTCCTCGCGCTTGGTGTCCTCGCTATCTTGTCCAATGCTCCTAGTTGTTCCATGGCCTTCCTCTTGGTTCCTGGTCAGGCATAGCACATATATTTGAGGTAGTAGCCATGTCTCACATGTGGAAAGTGAAGGTTCGGAGATGAGCGAGTTCACCTTGTGTCCAATGGTGTATGGTCGAGGTCTCATCGTATGTCCTCTTCGGGCTTGGAGATGTAGACATAGTGTACATGGGGATGAGCGTAGGATGCTCCGTATCATCTCCCCCCCTTGGGAAAGATCCGACCTCAGATCGTGATCCTCATCACCATGGAAAAGGTTGTCGTGGACGGACTTGTAGTTGGACGAAGGTGAAGACATGGTGCAATCCAAGTACTCCAAGTTGTCTCCGGAGTGATAGACATGCAAAAAGAGCAAACACAAGCGACACTCGGAAATACAATGGTTAGCGCACACAAAGTGTCCATCAAGTAAGTATGAGACCATTCAGCAAGACTGTTCATGACAAAGCACATGAAGCTTATGAAGATGATGTAGAATGATATGTAAAGCATTCATGAGGGAAAATTTGTGCAAAATGATGTCATAATGTGATGGTGTATCAAAAGCATGAACATGGTAATTGGTGCTCAAAGTGACTATGTGATCGTGCAAATGATAGTGGGCAATATGATCATGATGTACGAATATGCCACCAAGAAAGATCACAACAAATTTGCTAAGGAAGTGCACAAGATCATATATCATGGATGACAATGAAATACAAGATGCAACAAGGCAGTCATAATGCAAGTCAATCCATGCATAGGGTGCAAACTTGTGCTGAGTATGATATGTCCATCGAGCATGACATGTGGGATGACAATCAACAAAAATGGTTATGGTGGTGCAATGTGTCAATGGAGTGTTGATGTACCAATGCTCGACATCATGGCATGAGTGGAGGTTCGAAGGTGCATCCAATAAGTGCGAGCACTCCTCAACTTGAAGGTCCAAAGGGTCCATCTCCAATGTTGCTCCTACATCCAATAGATGTAACATGTAGATAAGATGAAGGAGAGAACAATGAAAGAATGACCCATCCAATATGCATATGTGAGGATGGCTCAAAGGGAAGGAGTTCACTTTTATGAGGATGCCGAAAATGTTGGTGTCGCGCATCATGTAGACCTCTGCATGACCACTATGTTTCATGATAGTGCCACCTTGTGAATCCTTCAAACCGAAAGAACATGGCAAACACTCAGAAAAACAAATGAGGTTAGCGGAAGTGCAAAACCTATCATTCGTGTGGTAAGATAGCCAACAAGTGTATGCATCATGCTGATCATAAGAAAGGACAAGGGAGAATTTCATAGCATGGAGGCATATGATGCGAGAACAACCAAATACAATAAGCTCAATCAAACAAGCACACATGACAAGTAAGGTGTCAAAGTCTCCAAGATCAATAAGCATAGTATGGTTGCACTCAATACAAGTGTATATGAGAGAGGCAACTAATGGACACAAGAGGCAATGATCAAGATATATCATGTGAGAGGAATGAACATATATGTCATCAGCCTAAGAAAGCGAGTAAGAATGGAACAGGGTGATGCGAAAAAGTAAGCAATCATAGTGATCAAGTCAAGCAATCTAGTAGTGCAAAGATGCAACGTACTAGAGGGAATCATGGCAAGCATGTCATGTGTGCAAATAGTGGTCATGAATAATGCACATGACATATCACAAGCATGAAAGCAAGATATGAGCAAAATATCATCAATGTATTGTTGAGAGGCCATATGTGAATAGCAATGGGACATCATGACTCACCCAACACAACAAGCATCAATAACATGGGGCACAAACTAATCGTGTCAATAGCTACTAGTATCTCCACCAAGCATGCAAATACACATAGGAGTAGCCTAATGGTGAATCATGGGTAGATGCAAGCAAGGGTCACAATTGCATGGCAAATGCATAGAAGCAAGTATAACATGCAAAGTGAACACGGTAAAATGAACATAAGTTGACAAATGGTAAATAGCCCATAGCCGTGTGAGAGCCAAGTAAAAGAAATGCGCGTAGTCATTGCAAAAAGAGAACGGTGGTAAGGGAAATCCACGGGATCCCGAGCCGTCGTTGCTCTAAAGAGCTCTTTTCGTCAATTCTTGGGATTGAGAGGTTGACGAGTATACGTGAGTACCTACACAAAACAAAGGCAAAGGGAAAATTGTGTGTGCATGGTAGATGTACACATCATCCATCATGATGCGAACGTGCATGTGTTGGTTAGCACAAAATATCCAATGCTCAAATAGATGAGATGCGTGATATAGAAACATGTCATTCATCATGAGAGGTTTGTTATTATGTATAGCATAATGGATACTCAAATTGTGTAATGCATCACGAGAAATATGTAGAGCATTGTTATTCATGGAATGCATATGGTGCACAATCATGGTAATCATGCAAGTTATGGAATGCATCAAGACCTCCTAGTATGTATGAGGAAACTATGGGGGTCTCCTCATGAGCATTAATGGAAACATCACATGGAGAATATTGACAACATCCAAAACAAAGCATATTTGGTTCTATGTGATTATGGCATGGGATATTAGATGAATTGCGCAAATCATGTAAAGGAAGCTTAGTAATCACAAGAGAAACACATTCCAATAACCATGACCTTGTCATCTATGCCATAAGTGCAAATAGGATTTATTTTAATGGGGCATTCATAGTCACTCTGTTGAGATTGAAATGATGCAATATGGGAGATCTCCCTCATAGCATATGACACGTTTAAAGGATTATCAAACATGACGTGACCAATAGAATTTTCACATGAGATCCTATGAAGCAATGCATCACAACTAGGCAAGTCAACATGCTCATCATCATATTCATCATAAATGGCTGGCATATCGAAACAAGACATAGTATGCGATGAATCCATAAGGTTATCAACATCATGCAAGCAATCATTTGCAAGATAGTCCACTAGTGGGACAAGCGAAGTACCGTAACCTATGTTACCTTTGGAGCATCGCTCATGTGTTGTAGGTGAGGTTGCAACTTGATGGTACCATGTGGGGGGTGCATCTTCTTCCACCATGGCCATCGGTTTGCCCATTGGAGGTATGGACTCGTCGAGGATTGGCTTTTCGTCTTGTTGGAGATCTAGCACCAAAAAGGAAAACACACTCCGAGTAGAGGGTAAGTCATTAGAAATCATATGGCCTCACATGCCGTGTCAACTACCTCACTTGCTAAGTGTTGTGGCCAACTCACTCCCTCAAGGATGCTCTCACTCATATGGTTGGTGGAGTCACTCAAATGGCTCTCAACCTCACGAAGGATGTGTGGGATGCTCCTATGTGTGGGGCTAGTGGTGGTCACACTCATCCTCTCATAGGAAATGCTCTCAATGTAACGTATGGTGGAGTCACTCATGTCGCTCATGTGGTAGTGGCTCTCCTCACATGGCAATTGGGGCATCTCGTCATTTGTGGGTGTCGGAGAGATGTAGGTGGAAATGTCTCCATGCTCGACTCCTATAGCCGCCTTGGTTGAAGGGATATCCCATGCTCAACATCCTCATCCATAACGCCTCCAAAGATGAATGTCGTAGGAAGTGACAAATCATCACTCTCCTCCAAGATCAAAGAGAAGGTCTCATGTGCGCTCGCGTAGCTTGACTCGGAGTATGAATCTAATATGGGCGCCGTCTTCATGTTGTTGAAGAGGTTCATGTTTGTTTCCATGGTTGAAGGGGATGGCCCTTGCTCGACCGTCTTGTCACCATCCTGTTGTATGAGGCCCATATGATGTGGCACCTCGTAGCAAGTCTTCATGACCGAAGGGAATTTCACATGCTCGGCCATCTTCCTTGAGGGGCTTCCGAAGATGGAAGTGTCGCCCTCGCTTGTAGGTGGTTGCCTTGTTGTTGAAGATGTCGATGTAGGCGAACCCGTGGGAAGTAGGCGAAGATGTCATACGTCCAAAGGCGAAGATGCCTTGATAGCACTTGGCGAAGATGCCGAAGTGGTGGTGGTAGCCGTAGCTTGCTCTTGGTGGTGCTTGTCTCGCGGTCTTCTCTTGTGCTCTTGAAGCTTGGCCTTGGCATGTAGTAGAGCTTGTTCATACTTGTAGGTTTGCGCGTGTCGAGCGTCTTCATGATCATGGTATCGTTGTCGTGCTTGAGCTCGTAGTAAATGTCGTTCGTCATTGTTGTGCACATGATGCTTGGAGGTGACTTGCCCTTCATGACGATGTTGATCATGATGATCGCCATGTAGATGTGGACGTGGACGACTTGCGCTTGCAACATTTTTGCACTCCGAGGACTTGTGGCTTGAACGTCGCCGCCTTGAAGATGATGAAGGGGAAGAAGACTTGTAGTCGACCAACATTTGTCGTAGCTCCTCCATGTGTTTGTTGTTGTAGTCGAACAAGTTGCCGATGTAGTCCCTTTGCCTTGCTTCGGATTGTCGTAAGTCGGTGGCGATGTTCTCGAGGCCTTGCATGGCTCGTTGTAGTCCGAAGTTGGGAGTTTTGTTCTTGTAGTTGTACGCGCCCTTGTTGTTGTCGAAGATCAGAGATGAAATGCCTTACCTATCCATCACAAGACTCGAGCAAATATGAGTTGAGGAAAGGAGAGAACTATACCTATTCTACCTTGACCGATGTTGAGAATGGATCAATGATCGCTCAATGATGTAACAAGGAAATAGCACAATTGGTACCGATCTCATCGATTTCTCACGCCTACACAAATAAAGCTTACGGTGGAGCTCGGTGAGGATAGTGGCACAAAAATTTGATGCAAAATGTTAGCAAGAGTCAATAATGTTGAAAGAGATTCACAAATTCGCAAGCGAAACAAGTAGACCAATAGCAATGGGTGGCACACAAAAACACACACACGGATAGATAAATGGGGTCGTGCAAACAAGGAATGAGCACAAAATGTGGAATCCACGGAAAACGCTCGTATTGGACAACTCAAGAGAGACGCTAGCATGATTGCTCAATAGGCGGATACGACACTTGTGCACAACCTATAAGCTGCAAAATGGATAAACTTTCTATCCCAAGTATGCTATGTTTGTATGGTTCCTGGAGTTCCTCTCAAGATGATCCAAGATGATCGGATATGACAATCTTATATGCAATGTGGTATGATGCTATGTCTATTACTTACAAGCTTCTTTGGTCTCTTTTTCTTTGCTTACAAGCTTATTCTTTTTCTCTCTGTTTTTCTCTTTTCTTTTTTGGCCACTTTTGCACAATGCACAAACCAAGATAGCAATTGCATATATGCGGGAACAATCTTGTGACACAAGAGATGATATGATACCAAGATGATACCAATATGATATGGTATGTATGCAATGGAAGGTGTACCAATGATCACTAATGTGCACAAGTAACGTTGCCGGCAATACTCAAAGGCTAGTCTCGATAGGCAAGCGACACAAAATGGGCTAGGGGTTATCAATGCAATGGCAAGAATGAATGTACAATGATGTCGTCGTGGTTACCGTCCTTATGTACAATGATGACCTCATGGCGATGATGAGTGGCGGTGTTCTTGATGTAAAACCATTCCTAATTAGCCGAAACACCTTAGAAAAGGGAAAAAACCGCGAACTCAAAATCTCAAACGTCAAATATCAAATGGTGGTAGCGGAAATGCGGTGGTGGTTCACACTCGGCAATGCGGAAATGGAATGATGGGTTACGCGAGTCGAAGTTGAAGTTGTCGTCCCTAAGTAGCGAAAACACCTTAAGAGACATAAGCCACAACTCAAACAACATTGGGTTAAGTTGGGGTGGCGAAAAGTATATGGCGGGTAAGCCTATGCGGAAATGAAGGTGGTTGATGAAGAAGTAATCGTCCCTAAGTAGCCGAAACACCTTAGGAGATTCGAATCACTACTTAAGCAACCACTAATGCTATATGGATCAAAAAGGGTTAGGTTGCGGAAGTCGGTGGTGGTAATGCAGATGATATGGTGGTGGCCCTAGGCAAAGATGCCAAAGTTACAAAAATTTGATGGTGTCAAATGATGTTGGAGGTATTTTTGTGGGATGGGGGATGTCAATAGCTTCAAAACAAGCTAAAGAACGTCAAAATCGGAGTTCAGATGAATTAGTTATGGGCAAAACAAAAATCAACCAAAGTTGATATCTACACGTGTCGGACGTCCGATAATGCTCGGACGACCGATGGCTGGAGCGCGGGACAGACGTCTGGAAAAGACTGGAAATCCGATGCTTTCGTTCTGGATTGGGGGTGTCGGACGTCCGATAAGTGTCGGTCGTCTGATGGTTCTGGGGGCGAGGGACGTCCGAGAAAACTTCGGTCGTTCGGTGTGATCAGGACATGACTACCTTGGATATGACCAAAAATATTGCATATATGCATATTTGTCAGGTGATTTCTAGTGCAAACTATTCAATAATCTATTTATGTTATCCAGAACAAAAATACTTCACACACTTTTGTGTTTTGTCTAATTGCAGGTGTATGGGACATTTGTACAATCCACATATGAAGATAAGGAAGAAAGAGATGTTTATTTGCTGTCCAAAAAGTTCTCTCACGTCACTTTTGGCCCAAGAGAAGATAGAGTCCAAGTCTCTCACGTTCTGGATTCAGATTCGGACTGCACAGACGTACCTGACTCAAAACGGACACAAGTTTTTCATACGGACTCCGAATTGGGTGATTCTTTTTTTGTTGGAAACTAGATTTCGTGCACTTTCCAACCCAATTGGAATCATCTTCAAATTCGTCCGGAGCGTTGAGTTGTGGACGAAACAATCTGATGCTGCAGCAGAATCCGAGTCAAACTACAAGTCCAAAGGTGTTACATCACCTCCACTTGGGCCCATTGGCCTTGTACGACCTAGATTTAGTTTTAGGCTGCCTTAGGACGTCCTCCCACCTCCTTGGCCGCCACCCCTTGCTCCTATATAAGTAGATCCATCTAGTAGCTTTTCCTTGGGATTTGTTTAGTTAAAAGTTAGCCATTGCAACTTCGTGTACTTCGTTTGTGTCCAACGACCAGACCAAGACCGCTTACGGATCCCCACCTTTATCAATACTTCATATATACTCGCAATATTCAGATTGCTTTTATCATATTCTTGCTTGTTCTTCGATTGCTTGCAGGAATAGACCTTCGTGGTCAGGTTGATTGTGCTCCGGCGTGGTCAATAACCTCTCAGAGTTGGTTTAGCGATTGCTAAGGCGCAACGTCGTGCACGTTTGTAGTCGGATCGTCAAAGTCATCTTCACCAAATCGATAGTTATCATCTCATCGAAAGATCGGGACACCCCTTTGCCTCTATCAAGTGGTATCAGTTTTCAGGTTGCTCGGTGAGAATTTTCAGTTTTCCTAGATTAGATTTATTTTCTTACCTATTGTCCAAGAAAAAGCCACCAAAAAGAGTTAGATCTATTCATCCTTGGTCCAAGCCAGTCTGAGCCTTTGCAATTTTCTTTTCATTGCTTGCATAGTTGAATTATCGGTTGCATCGTCGTGTCGAGTTGCTGGTCTTAGTGTCTAGTTCGTTTAGAGTTTCGAGTTCTGTTCACATTAGTCACGCCACCGCTGCATCCTTATCTCTTCCGCTGTCCACCACCCATCCATCAATTTCCACCACGTGCTACCCACCATTCATTGTCATAATAATAGTTGAGATCGTTCACATCTTCGCTTGATCCAATCTGCGTCTTATCTAGTTTGTTTTGGAAAGAGGGAGAAAAAAAGAGAGAAAAAAACGAGAAAAAAAAGAGAAAAAAAGTCAGAGAAAAAAAGGAGAAAAAAATCAAAAAAATCGGCACAAACTTTTTCAGAGGAAAGTTGGAGACAAAGTTGTTGTATATCCTGCTTGGCAGTTGTTTTTCATCATTATCTTCACTGCCGTTGTGATCTTCACTTATATCTTGCTGTCAAGAGCTACTTACTATCCTTCATTGATGCTAGTTGTGCTACGCTGTGACCTCATTAGTGTTCTAGGATCGCGTCTCTAGTCCGGTCTAGCCTAGGACCAGCACAGTACCGTCGTTGAGCGTTTATTCAACATTGCATCTTTGAATTGATTATTGCTAATCTTTTGCTACCATATATAGCCAACCCAGCTCCACATATTTCTACACCGTGTATACGTATGCTCCCCTGGCAATCGCTTTACTCAATATTCGGAGTTACTTGACACCGCTGGTTGTCGATCACCGCCTGCTGCATGGTAAGAACTTGTAAGACATTGATATTTGCTTTACTGTGAGCGTTTTACCACCACATCCTAGTAGTTATAGGAACATTATTTTTGGGTTTTGTTTCTTGTTCTACTAATCATGACAGGATCCAGAGTCAATTCATGGGCTTTGTCGATCGCGGGAGACGTGCCACCACCTTTGCAAATACCACAACCGTCACGAGAGGTGCACAAACATCCAAATGCACATGATCAGGTTAATGTATCTATACCACCATTTAATGGCCGTTTTAAACCTGCTTTATATATTGAATGGGAGTTCGACATAAAAAATATATTTGCTTCCCATAATTTCGATGAACATAAAAAGGTTAAGGTTGCGGTTGGTTCTTTCACTGGTTATGCTTTCGTTTGGTGGAGTGAATATTGTCGGTTACACCCTGATTATATACCTACTACTTGGGATGATTTGAAACTTGCCATGCAACATACTTTCGTCCCTGCTTATTATACTCGTGACATGATTAAGAAGTTGCAACACTTAAAACAAGGTAGTGAAACTGTAACAAAATATTATGATGATTTACAAACTACCTTGTTGCATTCCTCTTTAGAAGAAAGTGAAGATGATTTTATGGATAGATTTTGGGGAGGATTAAACCGTGATATTCAAGAGATACTAATTCATGAAGAGTGTTATCCTATGGACCATTTGTTTCATCTTGCTTGCAAAGCTGAACAGGAAATAAAACGACGTGTTGGCCACAAGGAGAACAAGCGCATGGTGCACATTCCAAGAGTTGATATGATTGTTCCTTCAACTACTAGGCATACTATGACAACCACATCCATTGTTGTCAGGACTACATCACCTCCATCATGTGACACATCGCCCCTGAGAGTGGCTACATCATCTGAGTTGATCATAAGAGGTAATGACAAAGGTACTGATCTTCCATCTCTACATGAGAATGATGAATGCCTTGTCAATTTGAATGCACCATCTGATGAGCTACCCACTACTTTGATCACACCACCTATTTTAGAGGACTACGTTGATAATTTGACTTTGCCATGTGATCAAACAACTGAAATACCAACAATTTTGAGTGCACCCATTGAATTAACTATTGATGCAAAAGAACCAATGTTTAACCATTTTGATATGACCTCTAATCTTGGTGATGATTCTGTGTTGAATGACTTATTGCATGTTTGCTTATTTAAGCATGTTATAGCATGTAAATTTGATGCAAGTAAGGTTTATTCACCAATGTTGGGATGGTTTAATGATGAACATTGTCAATCTTTTGAAATGAATAAGAGCTTCACTTATATGTGCAAACTGGGTTGCAATATTTTCATGCCTTCTACTTCTTGTGCTAATTTTTTGGCTTTAGATTTTATGAACTATGCAAGTTACTCATCTATTCATGTGTCATATATGCAAAAATCAAGGGAAGTAAAAATGGATGACATATACATATACAACATGTACACCTTGTCTCTTTTGTTAGCCACATTTCAGATTAAGCAACGCCGAGGACGGCTTTATTTTCAAGAAGGGGAGGATGATGAGGACATGACTACCTTGGATATGACCAAAAATATTGCATATATGCATATTTGTCAGGTGATTTCTAGTGCAAACTATTCAATAATCTATTTATGTTATCCAGAACAAAAATACTTCACACACTTTTGTGTTTTGTCTAATTGCAGGTGTATGGGACATTTGTACAATCCACATATGAAGATAAGGAAGAAAGAGATGTTTATTTGCTGTCCAAAAAGTTCTCTCACGTCACTTTTGGCCCAAGAGAAGATAGAGTCCAAGTCTCTCACGTTCTGGATTCAGATTCGGACTGCACAGACGTACCTGACTCAAAACGGACACAAGTTTTTCATACGGACTCCGAATTGGGTGATTCTTTTTTTGTTGGAAACTAGATTTCGTGCACTTTCCAACCCAATTGGAATCATCTTCAAATTCGTCCGGAGCGTTGAGTTGTGGACGAAACAATCTGATGCTGCAGCAGAATCCGAGTCAAACTACAAGTCCAAAGGTGTTACATCACCTCCACTTGGGCCCATTGGCCTTGTACGACCTAGATTTAGTTTTAGGCTGCCTTAGGACGTCCTCCCACCTCCTTGGCCGCCACCCCTTGCTCCTATATAAGTAGATCCATCTAGTAGCTTTTCCTTGGGATTTGTTTAGTTAAAAGTTAGCCATTGCAACTTCGTGTACTTAGTTTGTGTCCAACGACCAGACCAAGACCGCTTACGGATCCCCACCTTTATCAATACTTCATATATACTCGCAATATTCAGATTGCTTTTATCATATTCTTGCTTGTTCTTCGATTGCTTGCAGGAATAGACCTTCGTGGTCAGGTTGATTGTGCTCCGGCGTGGTCAATAACCTCTCAGAGTTGGTTTAGCGATTGCTAAGGCGCAACGTCGTGCACGTTTGTAGTCGGATCGTCAAAGTCATCTTCACCAAATCGATAGTTATCATCTCATCGAAAGATCGGGACACCCCCGCCTCTATCACGGTGGGTCTAGGTCAACTCGAGATCCGAGTTCCGGGACGCGATTTTGGGCGGAAAATGGGTATTTTGGGGTCAAAATTGGAGAGATTTCATGGATGAAAGATGGGGAAACCTGGGGAGATGCTAGATCCACTTGAAACCAAGCAAATCCATGGATCAAAATCAACAAAAGATCATCAAATCAACAAATCACAAAAAACATCGAGGCTATCTTTTGGGGGATTTTCAAAATTGGGGAAGAACACAACAAAAATTAGGCTAGAAAAAGAGGGGGCAGGGGATTCAAATTTGTGATCAACCTTGCTCTGATCCAAGATGATGTAGGGTGGAACCCTAGATGTCCGATCTTTCACGATTGGAGTGGATCTTACCAAGAACACGAAGAACACGAGGGAAAACACAAGGATAGAAGTCACACAAACCAACAAGATTCGATTACACATGTGCTAGATTCTCGAAACACAAAGAGTTACACGATCCACAATCAACAAGGGACGATACAAGTGGCAACTAGTTCATCTCCATGAGGAGGTCTTGAGGGGTCTTCCCATGAAGGGGTCTTGAATCCAAGGTGGATCTTCTCCGAAGAGGGAGCGGTCTCTCTTGAATGGAGTAGATCCAGATGGATGAGCAAAGCTCTATGTCACAAATGAGATAAACCATTGCTAACCCTAACTAGGAGGTGGTGGATAAGTATATATAGTCTATTGCCACGAAGGGGTAATTGGGGAGTACGTGGGCTTCGGCCCAAAACACTTGTGCAGACAGGCATCAGATGTCGGACGGCTATCGGTCGTCCGGTCGCCCGTGGGCGTCCGGTAATCCGGAAGTCTTTGGGCTTCCGATGTTTTGGCTCCGGTCCGGTAGTGTCGGACGTCCGGTCGACGTCGGTTGTCCGGGTGCTGATGAGTGTCGGACATTCGGTGTCGCGGTCGTCCGGGCGCTATAGGTTGCCTCGGTTGGAGTCGATCTAGATGGTGGAATCTCCAGGCGTCGGACGCCCGGAGATCATTGGTCGTCCGGTGGATGTCGGACGTCCGAGCGCAGTAGCTTCCCAGCAGCTCTTCCTCTTGTTCCTCGCGCTTGGTGTCCTTGCCGTCTTGTCCAATGATCCTAGTTGTTCCATGGCCTTCCTCTTGGTTCCTGGTGAGGCATAGCACATATATTTGAGGTAGTAGCCATGTCTCACATGTGGAAAGTGAAGGTTCGGAGAGGAGCGAGTTCACTTTGTGTCCAATGGTGTATGGTCGAGGTCTCATCGTATGTCCTTTGGGGCTTGGAGAATAGACGCAGTGTACATGGGGATGATCGTAGGATGCTCCGCATCATCTCCCCCGTGGGAAAGATCCGACCTCGGATCGTGATCCTCATCACCATGGAAACGATTGTCGTGGACGGACTTGTAGTTGGACGAAGGTGAATACATGGTGCAATCCAAGTACTCAAAGGTGTCTCCGGAGTGATAGACATGCAAAAAGAGTAAACACAAGCGACACTCGGAAATACAATGGTTAGCGCACACAAAGTGTCCATCAAGTAAGTATGAGACCGTTCGGCAAGATTGTTCATGACAAAGCGCATGAAGCTTATGAAGATGATGTAGAATGATATGTAAAGTATTCATGAGGGCAAATTCGTGCAAAATGATGTCACAATCTGATGGTGCTCAAAGTGACTATGTGATCATGCAAATGATAGTGGGCAATATGATCATGATGTATGAATATGCCATCAGGAAAGATCACAACAAATTTGCTAAGGAAGTGCACAAGATCATATATCATGGATGACAATGAAATACAAGATGCAACAAGGCAGTCATAATGCAAGTCAATCCATGCATAGGATGCAAACTTGTGCTGAGTATGATATGTCCATCGAGCATGACATGTGGGATCACAATCAACAAATATGGATATGGTGGTGCAATGTGTCAAAGGAGTGTTGATGTACCAATGCTCGACGTCGTGGCATGAGTGGAGGTTTGAAGGTGCATCCAATAAGTGCGAGCGCTCCTCAACTTGAAGGTCCAAAGGGTCCATATCCAATGTTTCTCCTCCATCCAATAGATGTAACATGTAGATAATAAGAAGTAGAGAACAATGAAAGAATGACCCATCCAATATGCATATGTGAGGATGGCTCAAAGGGAAGGAGTTCACCTTTATGAGGATGTCGAAAATGTTGTTGTCGCGCATCATGTAGACCTTTGCATGACCAATATGTCTCGTGATAGTGCCACCTTGTGAATCCTTGAAAACGAAAGAACATGGCAAACACTCGGAAAAACAAATGAGGTTAGCGGAAGTGTAAAACCTATCATTCATGTGGTAAGATACCCAACAAGTGTATGGATCATGCTCATCATAAGAAAGGACAAGGGAGTATTTCATAGCATGGAGGCATATGATGCGAGAATAACCAAATACAACAGGCTCAATCAAACAAGCACACATGACAAGTAAGGTGTCAAAGTCTCCAAGATCAATAAGCATAGTATGGTTGCACTCAATACAAGTGGATATGATAGAGGCAACTAATGGATACAAGAGACAATGATCAAGATATATCATGTGAGAGGCATGAACATATATGTCATCAACCCAAGAAAGCGAGTAAGAATGGAACATGGATGATGCGACAAAGCAAGCAATCATAGTGATCAAGTCAAGCAAGCTAGTAGTGCGAAGATGCAATGTAGTAGAGGGAATCACGGCAAGCATTTCCTGTTTGCAAATAGTGGTCATGAATAATGCACATGACATATCACAAGCATGAAATCAAGATATGAGCAAAATATCATCAATGTGTTGGCGAGAGGCCATATGTGAATAGCAATGGGACATCATGACTCTCCCAACACAACAAGCATCAATAGAATGGGGCACAAAGAAATCATGGCAATAGCTACTAGTATCTCCACCAAGCATGCAAATACACGTAGGAGTAGCATAATGGAGAATCATGGATAGATGCAAGCAAGGGTCTCAATCGCATGGCAAAGGCATAGAAGCAAGTATAACATGCAAAGTGAACACGGTAAAATGAGCATAAGTTGAAAAATGGTAAATAGCCCATAGCCGTGTGAGAGCCAAATAAAAGAAATGCGCGTAGTCGTTGCGCGAAGAGAACTGTGGTAAGGGCAATCCACGGGATCCCAAATCGTCGTTGTTCTCAAGAGCTCGTTTCGTCAACTCTTGGGATTGAGAGGTTGACGAGTATACGTGAGTACCTACACAAAACAAAGGCAAAGGGAAAATTGTGTGTGCATGGTAGATGTACACATCATCCATCATGATGCGAACGTGCATGTGTTGGTTAACACAAAATATCCAATGATCAAATAGATGAGATGCGTGATATAGAAACATGTCATCCATAATGAGAGGTTTGTTATTATATATAGCATAATGGATACTCAAATTGTTTAATGCATCACGAGAAATATGTAGAGCATTGTTATTCATGGAATGCATATGGTGCACACAATCATGGTAATCATGCAAGTTATGGAACACGTCAAGATCTCCTAGTATGTATGAGGAAACTATGGGGGTCTCCTCATGAGCATTAATGGAAACATCACATGGAGAATATTGACAACATCCAAAACAAAGCATATTTGGTTCTATGTGATTATGGCATGGGATATTAGATGAATAGCGCAAATGATGTAAAGGAAGCTTGGCAATATCATCACTAGAGAAACACATTCCAATAAACATGACCTTGTCATCTATGCCATAAGTGCTAATAGGATTTATTTTAATGGGGCATGCATAGTCACTCTATTGAGATTGAAATGATGCAATATGGGAGATCTCCCTCATAGCATATGACAAGTTTAAAGGATTATCAAACATGATGTGACCAATAGAATTTTCACATGATATCCTACGAAGCAATGCATCACAACTAGGCAATTCAACATGCTCATCATCATATTCATCATAAATGGCTGGCATATCAAAACAAGACATAGTATGCGATGAATCCAAAGGTGATCAACATCATGCAAGCAATCATTTGCAAGATAGTCCACTAGTGGGACAAGCGAAGTACCGTCACCTATGTTACCTTTGGAGCGTCGCTCATGTTGTAGGTGAGGTTGCAACTTGATGGTACCATGTGGGGGGTGCGTATTCTTCCACCATGGCCATCGGTTTGCCCATTGGAGGTATGGACTCATCGAGGATTGGCGTTTCGTCTTGTTGGAGATCTAGCCCCAAAAAGGAAAACACACTCTGAGTAGGGGGTAAGTCGTTTGAAATCATAGTGGCCTCACATGACGTGATGAGGACATCAATACCATTGTTACACCCACAGCCCCTACTGCTACATATACTGGACCAATTACGAGAGCACACACCCGCCAATTAAATTATCAGGTACTTTCGTTTCTTGGTAATGATTCTAATGTTCATGAGAATATGATGCTACCTAAATTGGATACATTTGTTTTGCTTACAAGTGAAGGGCCTAGCTTGGAGAAGGATGGACATTGGAGCACGAACAAGCATGGAGATGATGGTATGCGCAAGGGGAACAAGAACGGAGTTACAAGTGATGATTTCAGGACTTTGAAGCCACCATAATGGGTGCATGAAGCCTTGGACGAAATATACAAGATGCCACTTCATAAATTTTGTCCCGAGGCTATTCTAGGTGCTGCATCACCTTATTATTGGGCCAGGCCCATGTAATTTCGAAATACATAAGTATAGGCTATTTTTAGAGTCCGTATGTGTGGGGAAACAAGAGATAGGATTGATTTCGGACCCCTCCACCAAGGGCCACGAAATTCCCCCCTCTTCCTCCATATATACAGCCCTTAGGGCACTGTTTAGACTTTGGGTTTTGTTTAGATTAAAGTTCGCAATAGCTGCAACTTCGCGTACTTCGTTTGTGTTCAACGACCAGACAAAGACGTCTCAGAACCCCACCTTGACCAATAAAGCTTTCATCTTATATTCGCAATATCCAGATTGCAATCTCAGTTTCTTGCTTGTTCTTCGTTTGCTCGCAGGAAACAGACCCTCGTGGTCAGGTTGATCGTGCTCCTGCGTGGTCAATAACCTCTCGGAGTTGGTTTAGCGATTGCTAAGGCGCGAGGACGTTCGTAGTCGGATCGTCAAAGTCGATTTCCACCTAAGCGATATCCATCATCTCATCGAAAGACGGGACACCTTTGCCTCTATCAAGTGGTATCAGATTTCCAGGTTGCTCGGTGAGATTTTACAGTTTTTCGTAGTTTAGATCGAGTCTGTTCTTCATACCTATAGTCCACGAAAAAGCCAAAAAAAAATTAGGGTTAGTTCATCCCGTCAGAACCAATCTGAGCCTTTGCATAATCTTTTCTGTATTTCCTTTGTTGAATTTGCGGTTGCATCATCGTGTCAAGTTGCTGGTCTTAGCGTCTAGTCTTTTAGAGTTTTGAGTTCTGTTCACAGGTTGTCACGTCGCCGCTGCCATATATCATCACCGCATCATCATCGTTGCTGCTGCCATATACCACCACCACCACATATTCACCGCCAATACGAATCCATATACACCACCACATATCCGCCGCCATCACGCCAATCCGAGTTCCACCAGATTCATCTCCGCCACCAGTTCGAGTTCCACCAGTTTCATCTCTGCCACCAGTCCTATTCCGAATCCAGTATTTTGTTACTCTGTTTTGGTTTTCCATATCACGCCATACTCCGAGTCGGGACAGAGAAGGACTCCCCAACTTTCGTGCTACCCGCAGTAGAGAAATAGTTCCAAACTCAAAAAAAAAACAAAGTCTGGAAAATTCTGGCTAGGCTGTTTTTAGAAGATTTGTAGACTTTTTCGAAAAAAAATTGTTGCGGAGCAAAAAAAAAGGAAAAAAATGCAAAAAAAAAGGAAAAAAAAAGAGATTTTTTTTTCAGAGTGTGCTCCTCCCTTGTTTACGTGCAGCGCTGTGATTTTGTTAGTTCTAGGCTCGCGCCTCTAGCACGGTCTAGCCTAGGACCAGCACAGTACCGTCGTTGAGCATTTATTCAACTTTGCATCTCTGAATTGATTATTGCTGACCCTTTTTGCTACCATATTATAAGCCTTCCCAGCTCCACATACATCTACGTCATGCGTTTGATTCTCCCTGGTAATCGCTCTATCCAAGCTTTGAGAGTTTTGACTACAACGGTTGCCGATCACCACCTGCTGCTGGGTAAGAACTGGTAAGAATTTGAGATTTGCTTGACGGATTTGTGACACCCACCACCACCTCTTGTTAGTAGTCTGTAGGATAATATTCTTGTGTGTTTCTATTGTTGCTAACCATGCCAGGATCACAAGCTGATGAGATTGACTGGGAGAACATGACGAACAAGGATCTTCATGATAAGTTTCATCAAATGTTGGGTCAACAGGTGGAAGACGTGATGGCCAGTTTTGGAAAGGCATTGGAGAGGATGGATGAGATTGAGAAGACAATTGACACCAAGTTGGACGCCAAGTTTGATGAATTACTCAAACGTCTCCCACAACCAGTTCTACGCCGCGATACAGTAGGGCGAGCACAGCGTGTTCCTATTGAACCAGGACAAAATTCTGGTGCCACTGCTACTACTGTTGGTGCTTCTGTAGCTCCTGCTGTTACTTCAAAGGTGGAGGACTACTACGAGGATGAGGTTGATCAAAATCAGAACTACGTGCAGCCACCAGCACCACCACCAGCAGGTCGACCTCAGGTATATGTTCGCAACGGTAGGCCTGCACCACCACCTCAGGTACAATATAATGACCACATTCCTAAACTGAAATTGAATATACCACCATTTGAGGGTAGATATGTTCCTGATATATATCTTACTTGGGAGTTAGAAACTGAACAACGTTTTACATGTTTACAATATCCCGAGGAGAGACGGGTTGCTGCTGCTGTTTGTGCTTTCACTAGTTTTGCATGTGTATGGTGGTCTGAACATTGTAGATTATATCCTATTCCAACTACTTGGGCTGCTTTGAAAACTGCTATGCGTACTCGTTGGGTTCCACCATATTATCAACGTGAATTGCTTCAAAATTGCAGCGTTTAAGACAAGGAAAAAATTCTGTTGAAGAATATTATCAGGAATTACAAACTGGCATGATTAGATGTGGTATTGTTGAGGAGAATGAAGCTATGCTTGCACGTTTTATAGGTGGATTAAATAGAGAGATTCAGACCATTCTAGAGTATAAGGAGTATACTAATATCACTCGTTTATTCCATCTTGCTTGTAAAGCTGAACATGAAGTGCAGGATCGACAAGCATTGGCGCGAACTAACTTTTCTGCAGGTCGACTTTCATCATGGACATCGCGTGCATCCTCTACTTCCACTACAACAGCACCTCCATTAGCTGCTACCTCCAGCCGTGATACAATAAATCAGGCGCAACCACCACTATCTGCCAAGAGCGCACCTGCCGGGCCTACACAGAGCTCTTCTTCCATGGCATCAACAGGGCACACAAGTGATATTATTTGTCGTCGTTGTAAGGGAAGAGGTCATTATGCGAGAGAATGCAAATCTCAGCGTGTGATGATTGCTACTGAGGATGGTGGGTATGAGTCCTCTAGTGATTACGATGAGGAGACTTTGGCTCTTATTACACGTGAAGAACATGGTGGAGATGATTCTGATCATGAAATGCAATACATGGCTCCTGAAGACGCTGACAGATATGAATGTTTAGTTGCTCAACGTGTTTTGAGTGTACAGGTCACACAAGCTGAGCAAAATCAGATGCACAATTTGTTCCATACAAAGGGAGTTGTGAAGGAACGTTCTGTGCGCGTCATCATAGATGGAGGGAGCTGCAACAACTTGGCTAGCATGAAGATGGTGGAGAAGCTATCTCTCACCACAAGACCACATCCACATCCTTACTACATCCAATGGTTCAACAACATCGGCAAGGTTAAGGTAACACGTACTGTTCGTGTGCATTTTAGTATCTCTACATATGCTGGTTATGTTGATTGTGATGTGGTACCTATGCAAGCATGTTCCTTATTACTTGGTTGAGGATGCTCTCACTTGCTAAGTGTTGTGGCTCACTCACTCCCTCAAGGATGCTCTCACTCATATGGTTGGTGGAGTCACTCAAATGGCTCTCAACCTCACATAGGATGTGTGACATGCTCTCATGTGTGGGGCTAGTGGTGGTCACACTCATCCTCTCATTGGAAATTCTCTCAATGTAACGTATGGTGGAGTCACTCATTTCACTCATGTGGTAGTGGCTCTCCTCACATGGCAATCGGGGCATCTCGTCATTTGTGGGTGTCGGAGAGATGTAGGTGGAAATGTCTCCATGCTCGACTCCTATAGCCGCCTTGGTTGAAGGGATAGTCCCATGCTCAACCTCCTCATCCATAACGCCTCCAAAGATGAATGTCGTAGGAAGTGGCAAATCATCACTCTCCTCCGAGATCAAAGAGAAGGTCTCATGTGCGCTCGCGTAGCTTGACTCGGAGTATGTATCCAATATGGGCGCTGTCTTCACGTTGTTGAAGAGGTTCATGCTCGTCACCGTGGTCGAAGGGGATGGCCCTTGCTTGACCGTCTTGTCACCGACGTGTTGTAGGAGGCCCATATGATGTGGCACCTCGTAGCTCGTCTCCATGACCGAAGGGAATTTCCCATGCTCGGCCATCTTCCTTGAGGGGCTTCCGAAGATGGAAGTGTCGCCCTCGCTTGTAGGTGGTCGCCTTGTTGTTGAAGATGTCGATGTAGGCGAACCCGTGGGAAGTAGGTGAAGATGTCGTACGTCCAAAGACGAAGATGCCTTGATAGCACTTGGCGGCAATACTCAAAGACTACTCTTCATAGGTTAGTGATGCAAAATGGGCTAGGGGTTATCGATGAAATGGCAAGAAAGAATGTACAATGATATCGTCGAGGTTACCGTCCTTATGTTTGATGGCGACCTCGTGGCGATGATGAGTGGCGGTGTTCTTGATGTAGAACTATTCCTAATTAGCCGAAACACCTAAGGAAACGGAAAAAACCGTGAACTCAAAATATCAGACGTCAAATGTCAAATGGTGGTAGTGGAAATGCGGTGGTGGTTTGCACTTGGCCATGCGGAAGTGGAATGATGGGTTATGCAAGTCGAAGTTGACGTTGTCATCCCTAAGTAGCCGAAACACCTTAGAAGATAAGCCACAACTCAAACAAGCTCAAACAACATTGGATTAAGTTGGGGTAGCAAAAAGTATATGGCGGGTAAGCCTATGCGGAAATGGAGGTGGTCGGAAGTGTATGGTGGGCAAGGTTATGCGGAAATGGTCGTGGTTGTTGATGAAGAAGCAATTGTCCCTAAGTAGCCAAAACACCTTAGGAGACTCGAATCACTACTCAAGCAACCACTAATGCTATATGGATAAAAATGGTTAGGTTGCGGAAGTCGGTGGTGGTAATGCAGATGATATGGTGGTGGCCCTAGGCAAAGATGCCAAAGTTACAGAAATTTGATGAATCAAATGATGTTGGAGGTATTTTTGTGGGATGGAGGATGTCAATAACTTCAAAACAAACTAAAGAATGTCAAAATTGGAGTTCGGATGAATTAGTTATGGGCAAAACAAAAATCAGCCGAAGTTATATCTACAAGTGTCGGACGTCCGATAGTGGTCGGACGACCGATGGCTAGAGCGCGGGACGGACGTCTGGAAAAGACCGAAAATCCAATGTTTTCGTTCTGGATCGGGGGTGTCGGACGTCCGATAGGTGTCAGTCGTCCGATGGTTCTGGGGGCGTCGGACGTCCGAGAAAACGTCGGTCGTCCGGTGGGACTGGGTCAACTCGAGATCTGAGTTTCGAGACGCGATTTTGGGCGGAAAATGGGTATTTCGGGGTCAAAATTGGGGAGATTTTGTGGTTGAAAGATTGGGAAACTTGGGGAGATGCTATATCCACTTGAAACCAAGCAAATCCATGGATGAGAATCAACAAAACATCATCAAACCAACAAATCACAAAAAAAATTGGGGCTATTTTTGGTGGGGATTTTCGAAATTGGGGAAGAACACAACAAAACTTAGGCTGGAAAAAGAGGGGGTAGGGGCTCAAAATTCGTGATCAACCTTGCTCTGATCCAATATGATGTAGGGTGGAACCCTAGATATCCGACCTTTCACGATTGGAGTGGATCCTATCAAGAACACGAAAAACACGAGGAAAAACACGAGGAGAGAAATCACTCAAAACAACAAGATTCGATACAAGGGACGATACAAAGTGTAACACGATCAACAATCAACAAGGGACGATACAAGTGGCAACTAGTTCATCTCCATGAGGAGGTCTTGATGGGTCTTCCCATGAAGGGGTCTTGAATCCAAGGTGGATCTTCGCCGAAGAGGGAGTGGTCTCTCTCGAATGGAGTAGATCCGGATGGATGAGCAAAGCTCTATCTTACAAATGAGCTAAACCATTGCTAACCCTAACTAGGAGGAGGTGGAGGAGTATATATTGTCTAGGGCCACGAAGGGGTAAATGGGGAGTACATGGGCTTTGGCCCAAAACATTGTGCGCAGACAGGCATCGAACGTCCGACGGCTATCGGTCGTCCGGTCGGTCGTGGGCGTCCGGTCGTCCGAAAGTGTTCGGACTTCCGATGTTTTGGCTCCGGTCCGGTAGTGCCAGACGTCCGGTCGGCGTCGGTCGTCCCGGCGCTGATGAGTGTCGGACGTCCAGTGTCCGGCGGTCGTCCGGGCACTGTAGGTTGCCTCGGCTTGAGTCGATCTGGCTGGTGGAGTCTCCAGGCGTCTGACGTCCGGAGATCGTCGGTCGTCCGGTGGCTGTCGGATGTCCGAGCGCTGTAGCTTCCTAGCAGCTCTTCCTCTTGTTCCTCATGCTTGGTGTCAAGGAAATATGCCCTAGAGGCAATAATAAAGTTATTATTTATTTCCTTATTTCATGATAAATGTTTATTATTCATGCTAGAATTGTATTAACCAGTAACATGATACATGTGTGAATACATAGACAAACATAATGTCACTAGTATGCCTCTACTTGACTAGCTCATTAATCAAAGATGGTTGTGTTTCCTGACCATAGGCATGTGTTGTCATTTGATTAATGGGATCACATCATTAGGAGAATGATGTGATTGACTTGACCCATTCCGTTAGCTTAGCACTTGATCGTTTAGTATGTTGCTATTGCTTTCTTCATGACTTATACAAAGTTCCTACAACTATGAGATTGTGCAACTCCCGTTTACCGGAGGAACACTTTGTGTGCTACCAAACGTCACAACGTAACTGGGTGACTATAAAGGTGCTCTACAGGTGTCTCCAAAGGTACATGTTGAGTTGGCATTATTCGAGATTAGGTTTTGTCACTCCGATTGTCGGAGAGGTATCTCTAGGCCCTCTCGGTAATACTCATCACTTAAGCCTTGCAAGCATTGTAACTAATGAGTTACGAAATGATGTATTACGGAGTGAGTAAAGAGACTTGCCGGTAACGAGATTGAACTAGGTATTGGATACCGACGATCGAATCTCGGGCAAGTAACATACCGATGACAAAGGGAACAACGTATGTTGTTATGCGGTTTGACCGATAAAGATCTTCGTAGAATATGTAGGAACCAATATGAATATCCAGGTTCCTCTATTGGTTATTGACCGAGAATAGCTCTAGGTCATGTCTACATAGTTCTCGAACCCGTAGGGTCCGCACGCTTAACGTTACGATGACAGTTTTATTATGAGTTTATAAGTTTTGATGTACCGAAGTTTGTTCGGAGTCCCGGATGTTATCACGGACATGACAAGGAGTCTCAAAATGGTCGAGACATAAAGATTGATATATTGGACGGATATATTTGGACACTGGAAAGGTTCCGGATGAGATTGGGACTATACCGGAGTTCCGGGAGGTTACCGAAACCCCCCAGTAAGTATATGGGCCTTATTGGGCCTTAGTGGAAAGGAGGGAGAAGGAGCAAAGGAGGGGGCGCGCCCCCCCAAGCCCAATCCGAATTGGGAGGGGGGCTGGCCCCCCCTTTCCTTCTTCCCTCCCCTCTCTTCCTTCCCTCTCCTACTCCTAATAGGAAAAGGGGGGCCAAACCTACTTGGAGTAGGATTGCCCCCCCCCCTAGGGCCCGCCTCTCCCCTTGGCCGGCCCCCTCCTCCTCTCCCCCTTTATATACAGGGGAGGGGGCACCCCTAAGACACACAAGTTGATCTACGGATTGTTCCTTAGCCATGTGCGGTGCCCCCCTCCACCATATTCCACCTCGGTCATATCGTCGCGGAGTTTAGGCGAAGCCCTGCGCCGGTAGAACATCATCATCGTCACCACGCCGTCGTGCTGACGGAACTCATCCCTGACGCTTTGCTGGATTGAAGCCCGGGGAACATCATCGAGCTGGACGTGTGCTGAACACGGAGGTGCCGTACGTTCGGTGCTTGGATCGGTCGGATCGTGAAGACGTACGACTACATCAACCGCATTGTCATAACGCTTCCTCTTAACGGTCTACGAGGGTACGTAGACAACACTCTCCCCTCTCGTTGCTATGCATCACCATGATCTTGCGTGTGCGTAGGAAATTTTTGAAATTACTACGTTCCCCATCAGTGGCATCCGAGCCTAGGTTTTATGTGTTGATGTTATATGCACGAGTAGAACACAAGTGAGTTGTGGGCGATACAAGTCATACTGCTTACCAGCATGTCATACTTTGGTTCAGCGGTATTGTTGGATGAAGCGGCCCGGACCGACATTACGCGTACGCTTATGCGAGACTGGTTTTACCGCCGTGCTTTGCACACAGGTGACTAGCGGGTGTCTGTTTCTCCAACTTTAGTTGATCCGAGTGTGGCTACGCCCGGTCCTTGCGAAGGTTAAAATAGCACTAACTTGACGAACTATCGTTGTGGTTTTGATGCGTAGGTAAGAACGGTTCTTGCTAAGCCCGTAGCAGCCACGTAAAACTTGCAACAACAAAGTAGAGGACGTCTAACTTGTTTTTGCAGGGCATGTTGTGATGTGATATGGTCAAGACGCGATGCTATATTTTATTGTATGAGATGATCATGTTTTGTAACCGAAGTTATCGGCAACTGGCAGGAGCCATATGGTTGTCGCTTTATTGTATGAAATGCAAACACCCTGTAATTGCTTTACTTTATCACTAAGCGGTAGCGATAGTCGTAGAAGCAATAGATGGCGTAAACGACAACGATGCTACGATGGAGATCAAGGTGTCGCGCCGGTGACGATGGTGATCACGACGATGCTTCGGAGATGGAGATCACAAGCACAAGATGATGATGGCCATATCATATCACTTATATTGATTGCATGTGATGTTTATCCTTTATGCATCTTATTTTGCTTTGATTGACGGTAGCATTTTAAGATGATCTCTCACTAAATTATCAAGAAGTGTTCTCCCTGAGTATGCACCGTTGCCAAAGTTCGTCGTGCCCAGACACCACGTGATGATCGGGTGTGATAAGCTCAACGTCCATCTACAACGGGTGCAAGCCAGTTTTACACACGCAGAATACTCAGGTTAAACTTGACAAGCCTAGCATATGCAGATATGGCCTCGGAACACGGAGACCGAAAGGTCGAGCGTGAATCATATAGTAGATATGATCAACATAGTGATGTTCACCATTGAAAACTACTCCATCTCACGTGATGATCGGTTATGGTTTAGTTGATTTGGATCACGTGATCACTTAGATGACTATAGAGATGTCTGTCTAAGTGGGAGTTCTTAAGTAATATGATTAATTGAACTTAAATTTATCATGAACTTAGTCCTGGTAGTATTTTGCAAATTATGTTGTAAGATCAATAGCTTGCGTTGTTGCTTTCATATGTTTATTTTGATATGTTCATAGAGAAAACTGTGTTGAAAGATGTTAGTAGCAATGATGCGGATTGGATCCGTGATCTGAGGTTTATCCTCATTGCTGCATAGAAGTATTATGTCCTTAATGCACCGCTAGGTGACAGACCTATTGCAGGAGCAGATGCAGACGTTATGAACATCTGGCTAGCTCAATATGATGACTACTTGATAGTTTAGTGCACCATGCTTAACGGCTTAGAATCAGGACTTCAAAGACGTTTTGAACGTCATGGACCATATAAGATGTTCCAGGTATTGAAGTTAATATTTCAAGCAAATACCCGAGTTGAGAGATATGAAGTCTCCAACAAGTTCTATAGCTAAAAGATGGAGGAGAATCGCTCAACTAGTGAGCATGTGCTCAGATTGTCTGGGTACTTCAATCGCTTGAATCAAGTGGGAGTTAATCTTCCAGATAATATAGTGATTGGCAGAATTCTCCAGTCACCATCACTAAGTTACTAGAACTTCGTGATGAACTATAGTATGCAAGGGATGACAAAAATGATTCCCGAGCTCTTCGTGTTGTTGAAATCGACGAAGGTAGAAATCAAGAAAGAGCATCAAGTGTTGATGATTGACAAGACCGCTAGTTTCAAGAGAAGGGCAAAGGGAAAGAAAGGGAACTTCAAGTGGAAAGACAAGCAAGTTGTCACTGCCGTGAAGAAGACCAAAGCTGGACCAAAGCCTGAAACTGAGAGCTTACACTGCAAAGGAAAGGGTCACTGGAAGCGGAAATGCCCTGAATATTTGGTGGATAAGAAGGATGGCAAAGTAAACAATGGTATATTTGATATACAGGTTATTGATGTGTACCTTACTAGTGTTTATAGTAGCCCCTGAGTATTTGATACTTGTTCTGATAGAGGCAAAGGTGTCCCGTCTTTCGATGAGATGATGGATATCGCTTTGGTGGAAGTCGACTTTGACGATCCGACTACGAACGTGCGAGGACGTCGCGCCTTAGCAATCGCTAAACCAACTCCGAGAGGTTATTGACCACGCCGGAGCACGATCAACCTGACCACGAGGGTCTGTTTCCTGCGAGCAAACGAAGAACAAGCAAGAAACTGAGATTGCAATCTGGATATTGCGAATATAAGATGAAAGCTTTATTGATCAAGGTGGGGTTCTGTGACGCCTTTGTCTGGTCGTTGAACACAAACGAAGTACGCGAAGTTGCAGCTATGGCGAACTTTTAATCTAAACAAAAACCAAAGTCTAAACGGTGCCCTAAGGGCTGTATATATGGAGGAAGAGAGGGGGAATTTCGTGGCCCTTGGTGGAGGGGTCCGAAATCAACCCTATCTCTTGTTTCCCCACACATACGGACTCTAAAAATAGCCTATACTTATGTATTTCGAAATTACATGGGCCTGGCCTAATAAAAAGGTGACGCAGCACCTATAATAGCCTCTGGACGAAATTTATGAAGTGGCATCTTGTATATTTCGTCCAAGGCTTCATGCACTCTTATGGTGGCTTCAAAGTCCTGAAATCATCACTTGTAACTCCGTTCTGGTTCCCCTTGCGCATGGCATCATCTCCATGCTTGCTCTTGCTCCAATGTCCATCCTTCTCCAAGCTAGGCCCTTTATTTGTAAGTAAAACAAATGTATCCAATTTAGGCAGCATCATATTCTCATGAACATTAGAATCATTACCAAGAAACGAAAGTACCTGATAATTTAATTGGCGTGCGCGAGCTCTAGTAATTGGTCCAGTATATGTAGTAGTAGGGGCTGTGGGTGTAACAATGGTATTGATGTCCTCATCATCCTCCCCTTCTTGAAATGAAGTCGTCCTCGACGGAAGCTCATTTTCCTCACCCAAATAAGGCTTCAAATCTGCAATGTTAAAAGTGGGACTAACCCCAAAATCTGCAGGCAGCTCAAGTTTATATGCATTATCATTTATTTTCTCTAACACCTTAAAGGGACCATCAGCACGTGGCATTAGCTTTGATTTGCGCAAATTAGGAAATCTATCTTTACGCAAATGTAACCAAACAAGATCTCCAGGTGCAAACACAACATGTTTTCTACCCTTATCTCCAGCAAGTTTATATTTAGCATTCATACGCTCAATGTTTTCATTAGTTAACTCATGCATTTTTAAAATCAATTCAGAACGTTCTTTAGCATCAAAATTAACCTTCTCCGAAGATGGAAGAGGCAACAAATCAATAGGTGCACGAGGTAGGAAACCATACACAATTTCAAAAGGGCACATCTTAGTAGTAGAATGCAATGAACGATTATAAGCAAATTCAATATGAGGCAAGCATTCTTCCCACATTTTCTTATTATTCTTCAAAACAGCCCTAAGCATAGTAGACAATGTTCTATTGACTACTTCAGTTTGTCCATCAGTTTGGGGGTGACAAGTAGTACTAAATAGCAGTTTAGTCCCCAACTTAGCCCATAAACATCTCCAAAAGTGGCTAAGAAATTTAGTATCACGATCTGAAACAATAGTATTTGGCACACCATGCAAGCGAATAATTTCACGAAAGAACAAATCAGCAACATTAACAGCATCATCGCTTTTATGACATGGTATAAAGTGTGCCATTTTCGAGAATCTATCCACGACAACAAATATGCTATCCCTCCCCTTCTTTGTTCGAGGTAAACCTAAAACAAAGTCCATAGATATATCCTCCCAAGGAACACTAGGTACAGGCAAAGGCATATATAAACCATGAGGATTGAGTCGTGACTTAGCTTTTTGACATGTAGTGCAGCGAGCAACAAAACGCTCAACATCCCGTCTCATCTTTGGCCAAAAGAAATGTGTAGCAAGTACGTCCTCCGTCTTCTTCACGCCAAAGTGTCCCATTAATCCTCCCCCATGCGCCTCCTGCAACAGCAAAAGACGAACGGAGCTAGCTGGAATGCATAGCTTGTTAGCACGAAACACAAATCCATCGTTAACGACAAACTTGTTCCACATTCTTCCTTCTTTACAATTCTGCATTACATCTTTAAAATCAGCATCATGCACATATTGATCTTTGATGGTCTCCAAACCAAATATTTTGAAGTCAAGTTGTGAAAGCATAGTATAGCGACGAGACAATGCATCAGCAATAACATTTTCTTTTCCCTTCTTGTGTTTAATGACATAAGGGAAAGTCTCAATGAATTCAACCCATTTAGCATGTCTATGATTCAGTTTAGCTTGACTTTTAATATGTTTCAAAGATTCATGATCAGAATGTATAACAAATTCTTTGGGCCATAAATAATGTTGCCATGTTTCTAAAGTCCGAACAGGAGCATATAATTCTTTATCATAAGTAGAATAATTCAGACTAGGCCCACTCAATTTTTCAGAAAAGTATGCAACAGGTTTGCCATCTTGTAATAACACACCTCCTAATCCAATTCCACTAGCATCACATTCAAGCTCAAAAGCCTTATTAAAATCAGGAAGTTGGAGTAAAGGAGCATGTGTCAACTTATCTTTCAATACCGAGAAGGCTTCTTCCTGTGCGGTACCCCACAGAAAAGGCACATCTTTCTTTGTAAGCTCATTGAGAGGTGCAGCAATGGTGCTGAAATCTCTCACAAAACGCCTATAGAATCCAGCGATGCCAAGGAAACTCCTCACTTGTGTGACCGTTTTGGGCTGTGGCCAACTCTCAATAACTTCAATTTTGGCTTTATCAACTTCAATTCCCTGTGGAGTAACAACATAGCCAAGAAAAGATACTCGGTCGGTGCAAAAGGTGCACTTTCCAAGGTTACCAAACAAACGTGCATCACGTAGAGCAATAAAAACAGCACGTAAATGTTCCAAATGTTCCTCCAAAGATTTGCTATAAATCAATATGTCATCAAAGTAAACTACCACAAATCGTCCAATGAAAGCACGTAAAACTTCGTTCATTAACCTCATGAAAGTACTAGGTGCATTAGTTAACCCAAAAGGCATGACTAACCACTCATATAATCCAAACTTAGTTTTAAATGCTGTTTTCCATTCATCTCCCAATTTCATACGAATTTGATGGTATCCACTACGCAAATCAACTTTGGAGAATATTGTAGAGCCACTCAATTCATCAAGCATATCATCTAGCCTAGGAATAGGATGACGATAACGAATAGTAATATTATTAATGCCTCTACAATCAACGCACATACGCGACGTACCATCCTTTTTCGGCACTAAAATGATAGGAACAGCACAAGGACTAAGGGATTCGCGTATATAACCTTTGTCGAGCAGTTCTTGTACTTGACGCATAATCTCCTTCGTCTCCTCTGGATTGGTACGGTATGGTGCACGGTTGGGTAATGATGCACCGGGAATTAAGTCAATTTGATGCTCAATCCCGCGAATAGGTGGTAATCCCGGTGGCATGTCTTGTGGAAAGACGTCAGCGAACTCCTGCAAAATGTTAGTGACAGCAGGAGGCAAAGAGGAAGGCACGTCCTCGAATGAAAATAATGCCTCTTTGCACACAAAAGCATAGCAAACAGATTTGCTAAAATCTAGATCATCAATATCAGATTTGGTGGCAAATAAACATGCACTTTTCAATTTAATTTCAGAAGCAACACTAGATTGTTTATTATTATTAGGCTGCATTTGTTGCTCAAATTCTTTTGCCACAATCTGATTTTCACTCGTAGTTTTCTCCTGTTTTGCTTTATTAGCTCTATTAAGATCATCTTTCAAAATGGAATCAGGAGTCATAGGAAGCAAAGTAATATTTTTATCCTTATGAACAAGAGTATACTGATTGTTTCTACCATGGTGAATAGAATTTTTATCAAATTGCCATGGTCTACCAAGTAATAAGGAACATGCTTGCATAGGTACCACATCACAATCAACATAATCAGCATATGTAGAGATACTAAAATGCACACGAACAGTACGTGTTACCTTAACCTTGCCGCTGTTGTTGAACCATTGGATGTTGTAAGGATGTGGATGTGGTCTTGTGGTGAGAGATAGCTTCTCCACCATCTCCATGCTAGCCAAGTTGTTGCAACTCCCGCCATCTATGATCACGCGAACAGAACGTTCCTTCACAACTCCCTTTGTACGGAACAAATTATGCCTTTGATTTTGCTCAGCTTGTGTAACCTGCACACTCAAAACATGTTGAGCAACTAAACATTCATACCTGTCAGCATCTTCAGGAGCCATGTATTGCGTCTCATGATCAGAATCTTCTCCACCGTGTTCGTCACGTGTAATAAGAGCCAAAGTCTCCTCATCATAGTCACTAGCGGACTCATACCCACCATCCTCAGTAACAATCATCACACGCTTAGAGGGGCATTCTCTCGCATAATGACCTCCACCCTTGCAACGTCGACAAATAATATCATGTGTTTGCCCTGTTGATGCCATGGATGAAGAAGAGCTCTTTGCAGGCCCAGAAGATGTGCTCTTGGCAGATAGTGGTGATTGTGCCTGCTTTATTGTATAACGGTTGGAGGTGGCAGCCGACGGAGGCGCCGGTGTAGCAGAACGTGTGGAAGTAGATGATGCACGTGGTGTCCATGATGAAGGTCGACCTGCAGAAAAGTTAGTCCGCGCCAATGCCTGTCGATCCTGCACTTCACGTTCAGCTTTACAAGCAAGATGGAATAAACGAGTGATATTAGTATACTCCTTATAATCTAGAATGGTCTGAATCTCTCTATTTAATCCACCCAGAAAACGTGCAAGCATAGCTTCATTCTCCTCAACAATACCACATCTAATCATGCCAGTTTGTAATTCCTGATAATATTCTTCTACAGAATTTTTTCCTTGTCTTAAGCGCTGTAATTTTTGAAGCAATTCACGTTGATAATATGGTGGAACCCAACGAGTACGCATAGCAGTTTTCAAAGCAGCCCAAGTAGCGGGAATAGGATATAATCTACAATGTTCAGACCACCATACACATGCAAAACTAGTGAAAGCACAAACAGCAGCAGCAACCCGTCTCTCCTCGGGATATTGTAAACATGTAAAACGTTGTTCAGTTTCTAACTCCCAAGTAAGATATATATCAGGAACATATCTACCCTCAAATGGTGGAATATTCAATTTCAGTTTAGGAATATGGACATCATCTCGTACCTGAGGTGGTGGTGCAGGCCTACCATTACGAATATATACCTGAGGTCGACCTGGTGGTGGTGGTGCTGGTGGCTGCACGTAGTGCTGATTTTGATCAACCTCATCCTCATAATCGCCCACATACTCATCATCCTCCTGGGTACCAGCAGCAGCAGTAGCAGGGGCCAAAGAAGCATCAACAACATGAACAGCAGCACCAGAAGTTTGGCCATCCTCAATAGGAACACGCTTCGCTCGTCCATACTGATTCGGAAGGATGCGTTGTTGTTGTTGTCGTTGGAGAGGTGCGTTAGGTGCAGCGGGTGGTGGTGGTGGAAGACGCGCGAGCAATTCATTAAACTTGTTATCGAGCTTTGTTTCGAACGTCTTCTCCATGCCATCTATCTTCTCCATGGCCTCTTCAAATCTGTTTAGCACATCTTGCACCTGTCCACTCATCATTTGCTGAAATTTATCATGCAAATCCTTATTCGTCATGTTCTCCCAGTCAGTCTCGTCGGCTTGTGATCCTGGCATGGTTAGCAGCAATAGAAACACACAAGAATATGATCCTACAGACTACTAACAAGAGGTGGTGGTGGGTGTCACAAATCCGTCAAGCAAATCTCAAATTCTTACCAGTTCTTACCCAGCAGCAGGCGGTGATCGGCAACCGTTGTAGTCAAAAACTCTCAAAGCTTGGATAGAGCGATTACCAGGGAGAGTCAAACGCACGACGTAGATGTATGTGGAGCTGGGAAGGCTTATAATATGGTAGCAAAAAGGGTCAGCAATAATCAATTCAGAGATGCAAAGTTGAATAAACGCTTAACGACGGTACTGTGCTGGTCCTAGGCTAGACTGTGCTAGAGACGCGAGCCTAGAACACTAACAAAATCACGGCGCTGCACGTAAACAAGGGAAAAGCACACTCTGGTTTTTTTTTTCGCTCTTTTTTTTTGCGCTCTTTTTTTTTTGCGCTGCTCTTTTTTTTTTGCGAAAAATCACTATAATGGCGAGTGTCTCAAAACTCTTCCTAGGTCAAACTGACAGGATGGGCACGAAATTTTTTCGACCAATTTTTTTTTTCGTTTTTTCGACTGCCCGGACCCAAAAACTGGAAACGGGTCAAAAAAAAACTTCCTATAATGGCACCTGTCTCAAAACACTCAGAAACACCTAAAAATAAGGTAGCCAGAAATTTTTTCGAAAAATGCGTTTTCGAAAAATTTTGGGCCTAAACGGAGCGTGGTTTCCAGACTCTTTTTTTTTCCGAAACCTACTCCGGCAAGGAAACACGAATCGGAAACTAGATGAATCCCGAAAACAAACCTAATAAGCAAGGAACTCGGATTGGTGGTGGATATATGGTTGTGGTATATGGCAGCGGTGGTGGAAGCGGTGGTAGTATATGGATATGGATCGGTGGTGGTATATGGACACGGATTGGTGGTGGTATATGGATACGGATTCGGAGTGGTGGTGGTAGATGGTAGGGGCGATGATGATGGTGCGGCGGCGGCGTGACAACTTATGACCAGAACTCGAAACTCTAAAAGACTAGACTCTAAGACCAGCAACTAGACCGACGATGCAACCGCAAATTCAACAAAGCAAAACCCTAAAAAGATTATGCAAAGGCTCAGATTGGTTCGGATATGATGAACTAACCCTAATTTTTTTTGTGGCTTTTTCGTGGACTATAGGTATGAAGAACAGACTCGATCTAAACTACGAAAAACTGGAAAATCTCACCGAGCAACCTGGAAATCTGATACCACTTGATAGAGGCAAAGGTGTCCCATCTTTCGATGAGATGATGGATATCGCTTTGGTGGAAGCGGAAATGCCCTGAATATTTGGTGGATAAGAAGGATGGCAAAGTAAACAATGGTATATTTGATATACAGGTTATTGATGTGTACCTTACTAGTGTTTATAGTAGCCCCTGAGTATTTGATACTTGTTCTGATAGAGGCAAAGGTGTCCCGTCTTTCGATGAGATGATGGATATCGCTTTGGTGGAAGTCGACTTTGACGATCCGACTACGAACGTGCGAGGACGTCGCGCCTTAGCAATCGCTAAACCAACTCCGAGAGGTTATTGACCACGCCGGAGCACGATCAACCTGACCACGAGGGTCTGTTTCCTGCGAGCAAACGAAGAACAAGCAAGAAACTGAGATTGCAATCTGGATATTGCGAATATAAGATGAAAGCTTTATTGATCAAGGTGGGGTTCTGTGACGCCTTTGTCTGGTCGTTGAACACAAACGAAGTACGCGAAGTTGCAGCTATGGCGAACTTTTAATCTAAACAAAACCCAAAGTCTAAACGGTGCCCTAAGGGCTGTATATATGGAGGAAGAGAGGGGGAATTTCGTGGCCCTTGGTGGAGGGGTCCGAAATCAACCCTATCTCTTGTTTCCCCACACATACGGACTCTAAAAATAGCCTATACTTATGTATTTCGAAATTACATGGGCCTGGCCCAATAAAAAGGTGACGCAGCACCTATAATAGCCTCTGGACGAAATTTATGAAGTGGCATCTTGTATATTTCGTCCAAGGCTTCATGCACTCTTATGGTGGCTTCAAAGTCCTGAAATCATCACTTGTAACTCCGTTCTGGTTCCCCTTGCGCATGGCATCATCTCCATGCTTGCTCTTGCTCCAATGTCCATCCTTCTCCAAGCTAGGCCCTTCATTTGTAAGTAAAACAAATGTATCCAATTTAGGCAGCATCATATTCTCATGAACATTAGAATCATTACCAAGAAACGAAAGTACCTGATAATTTAATTGGCGTGCGCGAGCTCTAGTAATTGGTCCAGTATATGTAGCAGTAGGGGCTGTGGGTGTAACAATGGTATTGATGTCCTCATCATGTTCAGTTGCTAAAAATTAGTAACTCGAAACAGGAGTTACAGAATAAACAGAGACTAGTTGAAGGGTGAAGTGACGATGAGTGTTGGAAGTAGTTCCAAGATTGATATGATCATCATCGCACACTCCCTATACTTTTGGGATTAGTGTTAAACCTAAATAAATGTTATTTGGCGTTTGTGTTGAGCATGAATATGATTTGATCATGTTTATTGCGATACGATTATTCATTTAAGGTTAGAGAATAAATTGTTATTCTGTTTACATGAATAAGACCTTCGATGGTCATACACCCAATGAACATAGTTTGTTGGATCTCGATCGTAGTGATACACATATTCATAACATTGATGCCAAAAGATGCAAAGTTAATAATGATAGTGCAACTTATTTGTGGCACTGCCGTTTGGGTCATATCGGTGTAAAGCGCATGAAGAAACTCCATAAAGATGGATTTTCGGAATCACTTGGTTATGAATCATTTGATGCTTGCGAACCGTGCCTTTGGGCGAGATGACTAAAACTCTGTTCTTCGGAACAATGGAACGAGCAACAAACTTGTTGGAAATAATACATACTGATGTATGCAGACCAATGAGTATTAAGGCTCGTGGCGGGTATCGTTATTTTCTGACCTTCACAGATGATTTGAGCAGATATGGGTATATCTACTTAATGAAACATAAACCTGAAACATTTGAAAGGTTCAAAGAATTTCAGAGTGAAGTTGAAAAACATCGTAACAAGAAAATAAAATTTCTACGATCTGATCATGGAGGAGAATATTTGAGTTACGAGTTTGTTCTTCAATTAAAACAATGTGGAATAGTTTCACAAACTCACGCCACCTGGAACACCACAATGTAATGGTGTGTCCGAACGTCGTAATCGTACTTTACTAGATATGGTGCGATCTATGATATCTCTTATCAGTTTACCACTATCGTTTTGGGGTTATGCATTAGAGACAGCTGCATTCACGTTTAATAGGGCACCATCTAAATCCGTTGAGACGACACCGTATGAACTATGGTTTAGCAGTAAACCTAAGCTGTCGTTTCTTAAAGTTTGGAGTTGCGATGCTTATATGAAAAAGGTTTTCAACTTGATAAAGCTCGGACCCAAATCGGAGAAGTGCGTCTTCATAGAATACCCAAAGGAAACTGTTGGGTACACCTTCTATCACAGATCTGAAGGCAAGATATTCGTTGCTAAAAATGGATCCTTTCTAGAGAAGGAGTTTCTCTCGAAAGAAGTGAGTGGGAGGAAAGTAGAACTTGATGAGCTAACTGTACCTTCTCCCGAATTGGAAAATAGTTCATCACTGAAATCAGTTCCAGTGATTCCTACACCAATTAGTGAGGAAGCTAATGATGATGACCATGAAACTTTAGATCAAGTTACTACAGAACCTCGTAGGTCTTCCAGAGTACGGTCCATACCAGAGTGGTACGGTAATCCTGTTCTGAAAGTCATGTTACTAGACCATGATAAACCTACGAACTATGAGGAAGTGATGATGAGCCCAGATTCCACGAAATGGCTTGAGGCCATGAAATCTAAGATATGATCCATGTATGAGAACAAAGTGTAGACTTTGATTGACTTGCCCGATGATCGGTGAGTCATTAAGAATAAATGGATCTTTAAGAGGAAGACATACGCTGATAGTAGTGTTACTATCTACAAAGCTAGACTTGTCGAAAAAAGGTTTTTGACAAAGTTCAAGGTGTTGAATACAATGAGATTTTCTCACTCATATCGATGCTTAAAAGTCTGTCCGAATCATGTTAGCAATTGCCACATTTTATGAAAATTGGCAAATGGATGTCAAAACTACATTCCTTAATGGATTTATTAAAGAAGAGTTGTATATGATACAACCAGAAGGTTTTGTCAATCCTAAAGGTGCTAACAAAATATGCAAGGTCCAGCAATCCATCTATGGACTGGTGCAAGCATCTCGGAGTTGGAATGTACGCTTTGATAAGTTGATCAAAGCATATAGTTTTATACAGACTTGCGGTGAAGCCTGTATTTACAAGAAAGTGAGTGGGAGCACTACAGCATTTCTGATAAGTATATGTGAATGACATATTGTTGATCGGAAATAATGTAGAATTATTCTGCAAAGCATAAAGGAGTGTTTGAAAGGAGTTCTTTAAAAGAAAGACCTCGGTAAAGCCACTTACATATTGAGCATCAAGATCTATTGAGATAGATCAAGACGCTTGATAAGATTTTCAATGAATACATACCTTGATAAATTTTTGAAATAGTTCAAAATGGAACAGTCAAAGAAAGAGTTCTTGCCTGTGTTGCAAAGGTATGAAATTGAGTAAGACTCAAATCCGGACCACGGCAAAAAATAGAAAGAGAATGAAAGTCATTCCCTATGCATCAGTCATAGGTTCTATAAAAGTATGCCATGCTATGGACCAGACCTATTGTATACTCTGCCCTGGTTTGGCAAGGGAGTACAATAGTGATCTAGAAGTAGATCACTGGACATTGGTCAGAATTATCCTTAGTGGAATAAGGATATGTTTCTCAATTATGGAGGTGCCAAAAGGTTCGTTGTAAAGGGTTACGTCGATACAAGTTTTGGCACTGATCCAGATGACTCTAAGTCTTAATCTGGATACATATTGGAAGTCGGAGCAATTAGCTAGAGTAGCTCCGTGCAGAGCATTGTAGACATAGAATATTTGCAAAATACATACGGATCTGAATATGACAGACCCGTTGACTAAGATTCTCTCACGAGAAAAACATGGTCACACCTTAGTACTCTTTGGGTGTTAATCACATAGCGATGTGAACTAGACTATTGACTCTAGTAAACCCTTTGGGTGTTGGTCACATAAAGATGTGAACTATGGGTGTTAATCATATACAGATATGAATATTGGTGTTAAATCACATGGTGATGTGAACTAGATTATTGACTCTAGTGCAAGTGGGAGACTGAAGGAAATATGCCCTAGAGGCAATAATAAAGTTATTATTTATTTCCTTATTTCATGATAAATGTTTATTATTCATGCTAGAATTGTATTAACCAGTAACATGATACATGTGTGAATACATAGGCAAACATAACGTCACTAGTATGCCTCTACTTGACTAGCTCATTAATCAAAGATGGTTGTGTTTCCTGACCATAGGCATGTGTTGTCATTTGATTAATGGGATCACATCATTAGGAGAATGATGTGATTGACTTGACCCATTCCGTTAGCTTAGCACTTGATCGTTTAGTATGTTGCTATTGCTTTCTTCATGACTTATACAAAGTTCCTACAACTATGAGATTGTGCAACTCCCGTTTACCGGAGGAACACTTTGTGTGCTACCAAACGTCACAACGTAACTGAGTGACTATAAAGGTGCTCTACAGGTGTCTCCAAAGGTACATGTTGAGTTGGCATTATTCGAGATTAGGTTTTGTCACTCCGATTGTCGGAGAGGTATCTCTGGGCCCTCTCGGTAATACTCATCACTTAAGCCTTGCAAGCATTGTAACTAATGAGTTACGAAATGATGTATTACGGAACGAGTAAAGAGACTTGCCGGTAACGAGATTGAACTAGGTATTGGATACCGACGATCGAATCTCGGGCAAGTAACATACCGATGACAAAGGGAACAACGTATGTTGTTATGCGGTTTGACCGATGAAGATCTTCGTAGAATATGTAGGAACCAATATGAACATCTAGGTTCCACTATTGGTTATTGATCGAGAATAGTTCTAGGTCATGTCTACATAGTTCTCGACCGTAGGGTCAGCACGCTTAACGTTATGATGACAGTTTTATTATGAGTTTATAAGTTTTGATGTACCGAAGTTTGTTCCGAGTCCCGGATGTGATCACGGACATGACGAGGAGTCTCGAAATGGTCGAGACATAAAGATTGATATATTGGACGGATATATTTGGACACCGGAAAGGTTCCAGATGAGATTGGGACTATATCGGAGTTCCGGGAGGTTACCGGAACCCCCCGGTAAGTATATGGGCCTTATTGGGCCTTAGTGGAAAGGAGGGAGAAGGAGCAAAGGACGGGGTGCGCCCCCCCAAGCCCAATCCGAATTGGGAGGGTGCCGGCCCCCCTTTCCTTCTTCCCTCCCCTCTCTTCCTTCCCTCTCCTACACCTAATAGGAAAAGGGGGGCCAAACCTACTTGGAGTAGGATTGCCCCCCCTAGGGCGCGCCTCTCCCCTTGGCCGGCCCCCTTCTCCTCTCCCCCTTTATATACGGGGGAGGGGGGCACCCCTAAGACACACAAGTTGATCTACGGATTGTTCCTTAGCCGTGTGCAGTGCTCCCCTCCACCATATTCCACCTCGGTCATATCGTCGCAGAGTTTAGGCGAAGCCCTGCGCCGGTAGAACATCATGATCGTCACCACGCCGTCGTGCTGACGGAACTCATCCCCGACGCTTTGCTGGATTGAAGCCCGGGGAACGTCATCGAGCTGGACGTGTGCTGAACACGGAGGTGCTGTACGTCCGGTGCTTGGATCGGTCGGATCGTGAAGACGTACGACTACATCAACCGCGTTGTCATAAATCTTCCGCTTAACGGTCTACGAGGGTACGTAGACAACACTCTCCCCTCTCGTTGCTATGCATCACCATGATCTTGCGTGTGCGTGGGAAATTTTTGAGATTACTACGTTCCCCATCATGGTGTCCTCGCCGTCTTGTCCAATGCTCCTAGTTGTTCCATCGCCTTCCTCTTGGTTCCTGGTCAGGCATAGCACATATATTTGAGGTAGTAGCCATGTCTCACATGTGGAAAGTGAAGGTTCAGAGAGGAGCGAGTTCACCTTGTGTCCAATGGTGTATGGTCGAGGTCTCATCATATGTCCTCTTGGGGCTTGGAGAGTGGATGCCATGTACATGGGGATGATCATAGGATGCTCCGCATCAAAGAACCAGATATAATATTCATGCTCAACGCTGGCACCAAATAACAATTATTGAGGTCTAAAACTAACCCCGATGGTAGATGTTGAGGTAGCGTGCCGACGACGGTCACATCGACCTTGGAACCATTCCTGACATGCATCGTCACCCGTCCTTAGCCAATCTTCGTTTATTTCGTAGCTCCTGTTTCGAGTTACAAATATGAGCAACTAAACTAGTATCAAATACCCAGTCGCTGCTACAAGCATTAGTAAGGAACACATCAATAACTTGTATATCAAATATTCCTTTGTTCACTTTGCCATCCTTCTTATCCGCCAAATATTTGGGGCAGTTCCCCTTCCAGTGACCATTACCCTTGTAGTAGAAGCACTCAGTCTCCAGCTTGGGTCCATCTTTGGGCTTCTTTACGAGAGCAGCAACTTGCTTGCCATTCTTCTTGAAGTTCCCCTTCTTTCCCTTGCCCTTTTTCTTGAAACTAGTGGTATTGTTAACCATCAACACTTGATGCTCTTTCTTGATTTCTACCTCTGCCAATTTCAGCATCACGAAGAGCTCGGGTATCATTTTCGTCATCCCTTGCATATTATAGTTCATCACGAAGCCTTTATAGCTTGGTGGTAGTGATTGAAGAACTCTATCAATAACACACTCATCTGGGAGCTCAGTTCCCAGCTGAGTCAAGTGGTTGTGGTACCCAGACATTCTGAGTATGTGTTCACTAACATAACTGTTCTCCTCCATCTTACATCTATAGAACTTGTTGGAGACTTCATATCTCTCAACCCGGGCATTTGCTTGAAATATCAATTTCAGCTCTTGGAACATCTCATATGCTCCTTGGTGCTCAAAACGCTTTTGGAGCCCGGTTCTAAGCCGTAAAGCATGGCACACTAAACTATCAAGTAGTCATAATTCACGTTTGCTAGGCGTTCACAATGTATAGATTAGCGGGAGCGGGTTTGTCACCTAGTGGTGCATCAAGGACATAATTCTTCTATGCAGCAATGAGGATAATCCTCAAGTTATGAACACAATGCATGTAGTTGCTACCATCATCTTTCAACTTAGCTTTCTCTAGGAACGCATTAAAGTTAAGGGGAACGGTAGCACGGGCCATTGATCTACAACATAGATATGCAAAAACTATTAAGACTAAGTTCATGATAAATTAAGTTCAATTAATCAAATTACTAATGAATTCCCACTTAAATTAACATCCCTCAAGTTATCTAAGTGATACATGATCCAAATCAACTAACCCATGTCTAATCATCACGTGAGATGGGGCAGTCTTCAATGGTCAACATATCTATGTTGATCATCTCTACTCCTAATGGAGCAGTTGGTAGGATTGCATCCAGGTTTTTTTTCGTCTGGTTTATTTTCGTATGATTTATTTTCGTCTCACCTTCCGTCATCATATCCTCACGTTGATTTTTCTACCTCCCAATAAATACCTTCTTAACATTTGCAAACTTTCCCAACCAGACACATCACAAACAGGTATGTACTGATATCATGTTACCAAACAATAAAACCCTATTTTCATGAAAATCAATTTAAAATCCTAACTTTTCTAACCCATCGATTCCTACCTTTCCTAATCTCTTCTCTGTTCTCCATCGATCGAACGAACATGTCCAAAGAAAAAAAGCCCACCACGTAGCGCTTCCCCCCGATAATTAACCTTACCTTAATAAGTCCTTCATCCCTCAATCACATCCAAATCTAAGTTAAAATACTAATAAGAAAAAAAAGATATGCCTCCACCGATCCAACTTCTCTCTTGATCTTTTTCCTATGGCGTGGTTCAGGGACGACCCTGCCACCGCGGAACCAGGGTTCCCAGCCTTCACTGCTCAACGTCAACGGTGTCATCGTCGTCGCGTGGTTGTGGGACATTGCCGCTGCCGCTGCCGCCCTATTGGCATTTTCGCCATGGTTGCCACCACCGACATCGCTTGTCCAAGGTGAGACTCCATCCTTAGACAAGCAACTGTCTCACCTCTCCCCCACGGGAACGACCGGACCCTCCAACCATCGAGTGACCTGGATGGTCGCCGCCACCGGAGAAAGATGTGGAGGCGGTGGCGATGTTTATGGAGGTGTAGCAGGATGATCGCCTCTATACCATCCACCGATCCACCAATCAATACCAAAAACGAAATCAAGCGCCCTGCCTATCTCGACCTCCTATGCTCGCCCCATCACCGCAACTGGTTAGGTCGAGTTCTTGAGATAGAATTGAAGGAAATATGCCCTAGAGGCAATAATAAAGTTGTCATTTTGTATTTCCTTATTTCATGATAAATGTTTATTATTCATGCTAGAATTGTATTAACCAGAAACTTGATACATGTGTGGATACATAGACAAAATACCGTGTCCCTAGTAAGCCTCTTCTAGACTAGCTCGTTGATCAAAGATGGTTAAGTTTCCTAATCATAGACATGTGTTGTCATTTGATAAATGAGATCACATCATTAGGAGAATGATGTGATGGACAAGACCCATTTGTTAGCTTAGCATTATGATCGTTCCATTTTATTGCTATTGCTTTCTTCATGTCAAATACATATTCCTCTGACTATGAGATTATGCAACTCCCGGATACCGGAGGAATGCCTTTTGTGCTATCAAACGTCACAACATAACTGGGTGATTATAAATATGCTCTACAGGTATCTCCGAAGGTGTCTGTTGGGTTGGCATAGATCGAGATTAGGATTTGTCACTCCGAGTATCGGAGAGGTATCTCTGGGCCCTCTCGGTAATACACATCATAAGAAGCCTTGCAAGCAGAGTGACTAATGAGTTTGTTGCGAGATGATGTTTTACGAAACAAGTAAAGAGACTTGCCGGTAACGAGATTGAACTAGGTATGAAGATACCGACGATCGAATCTTGGGCAAGTAATATACCGATGACAAAGGGAATAACGTATGTTGTCATAACGGTTCGACCGTTAAAGATCTTCATAGAATATGTGGGAGCCAATATGAGCATCTAGGTTCCGCTATTGGTTATTGACCGGAGTGGTGTCTCAGTCATGTTTACATAGTTCTTGAACCCGTAGGGTCCGCACGCTTTACATTCGATGACGATTTTGTATTATATGAGTTATGTGATTTGGTGACCGAATGTTGTTTGGAGTCTCGGATGAGATCACAAAAATGATGAGGAGTCTCGAAATGACCGAGAGGTAAAGATTGATATATAGGACGATGATATTCGGACACCGGAAGTGTTTCGGAGGGTACCGGGTACATATTGGGTCACCGGAAGGGGTTCCGGGCACTGCCTCGGCAAAGATATGGGCCTAATGGGCCAAGAGGGGAATACAGCATCCAGCAGGGGCTGTTGTGCCCCCCCATATGGTCCGCATGTGAGGGGAAGGAAAGAGGGGAAGAGAGAAATGAAGGGGAGGAATTCAGCCTCCCCCTTCCTTCCCTCCTCCCTCCTCCTTCCTTTCCCCTCCGGTGAATAAGGAAGGGGGGAGGCCGAATTGGGGGAGGCGCCCAAGTAGGATTCCTCCTACTTGGCCGCCCCCTGCTGCTCCCCTCCCACTCCCACCTATATATACATGGGGAGGGGGCGCCTAGAACACATAACAACATCTGTTAGCCATGTGCGGCGCCCCCCTCCACAGATTACACTCTCGGTCATATTCTCGCGGTCCTGGCGAAGCCCTGTGCGGATAACTTCACCATCACCGTCACCACACCATCATGTTGATAAAATCATCTACTTCCTCGACACCTTGCTGTATCAAGAAAAGGCGAGGAACTTCATTGCGCTGAACGTGTGTAGAACTCGGAGGTGCCGTACGTTCTGTACTTGATCGGTCGGAACTAGAAGAAGTACGACTACATCAACTGCGTTGTCAAACTCTTCCTATTTGGGTCTACGAGGGTACGTAGACACACTCTCCCCCTCTCGTTGCTATGCATCTCCTAGATAGATCTTGCGTGAGCGTAGGAATTTTTTTGAAATTGCATGCTACATTCCCCAATAGTGGCATCCGAGCCAGGTCTATGCGTAGATGATATGCACGAGTAGAAAACAAAGGGCTGCGGGCGGTGATCGTCATACTGCTTACCACCAATGTCTTATTTTGATTCGGCGATATTGTTGGATGAAGCGGCCCGAACCAACCTTACATGACCATGTTCATGAGACCAGTTCCACCGACGGACATGCAACTAGTTTTGCATAAAGGTGGCTGGCGGGTGTCTATTTCTCCTACTTTAGTTGATTCGAACTTGACTGCGGCCGGTCCTTGTTGAAGGTTAAAACAACAAACTTGATAAATCACCGTTGTGGTTTTGTGCCGTAGGTAAGAACAGTTCTTGCTAGAAGCCCGTAGCAGCCACGTAAAACTTGCAACAACAAAGTAGAGGACGTCTAACTTGTTTTTGCTGGGCATGTTGTGATGTGATATGGTCAAGACATGATGTGATATACGTTGTTGTATGAGATGATCATGTTTTGTAAAAGTTATCGACAACTGGCATGTAGAATCGAAAGTATGTCTAGAGGGGGGGGGGGTGATTAGACTACTTGACCAAATAAAAACTTACCCTTTTCCCAATTTTAGTTCTTGGCAGATTTTAGCAACTTAGCACAAGTCAAGCAATCACAATACAATTCAAGCAAGCATGCAAAGAGTATATGAGCAGCGTAAAGTAAAACATGCAACTTGCAAGAAAGTAAATGGGAGGAGTTTGGAGGGAGCAAACGTAATGTTGACACGGAGATTTTTGGCGTGGTTCCGATAGGTGGTGCTATCATACATCCACGTTGATGGAGACTTCAACCCACGGAGGGTACCGGTTGCGCGAGTCCATGGAGGGCTCCACCCACGAAGGGTCCACGAAGAAGTAACCTTGTCTATCCCATCATGGCCATCGCCCATGAAGGATGTGCCTCACTAGGGTAGATCTTCACGAAGTAGGCAATCTCCTTGCCCTTACAAACTCCTTGGTTCAACTCCACAATCTTGACGAAGGCTCCCAAGTGACACCTAACCAATCTAGGAGACACCACTCTCCAAAAGGTAATAGATGGTGTGTTGTTGATGAACTCCTTGCTCTTGTGCTTCAAATGTTAGTCTCCCCAACACTCAACTCTCTCTCTCAGATTTGGAAAGATGATTTGAGTGGAAAGCAACTTGGGGAAGGCTAGAGATCAAGATTCATATGGTAGGATTGGAATATCTTGGCCTCAACACATGAGTAGGTGATTCTCTCTCAGAAATGAGTACTGGAAGTGTAGGTTTGTTCTGATGGCTCTCTCCACGAATGAAGAGTGGGTGGAGGGGTATATATGGCCTCCACACAAAATCTAACCGTTACACACAGATTCCGAAACTCAGTGGGACCGAATCAGCAAACTCGGCCGGACCGATTTAGTTCAAAATGTGAACGTTAGGATTTTCGGTGGGATCGATTTGGTTATCTCGATGGGACCGACATGCTAGGATTAGGGCATAACGTAATCTTGGTGTGACCGATCGCATAAACTCGGTGGGACCGATTTCAGCAAATAGGTACACAGAGGGTTGGTCAGGCAAAATCGGCGGGACCGATTCGCTCACTTCGGTGGGACCGAAGTGTTACAAAGAGGAAACAGGGAGTTTGCAATGCAGACTCGGTGGGACCGATTTGCTCATTTTGGTGAAACCAAAATGTTACAAAGGGGAAACAGAGAGTTTGCAATCCTATATCGGTGAGACCGAGCTCCCTATCGGTGATATTGAAGTAACTAGGGTTTGTGGTAGTGGCTATGTCAAGTGAAACTCGGTGGCGCCAGATAGATCAAATCGGTGGGGCCGAGTTTGACTTTTGGGTTTAGGACACATGTGGGAATGAGAAAGTGGTTAAGGGTTTTGGAGCATATCACAAAGCATTTTGAGCAAGTAACTCATTAAGCAACACCTCATCCCCTTTTAATAGTATTGGCTTTCCTATGGACTCAATGTGATCTTGAATCACTAAAATGAAAATGTAGAGTCTTGAGCTTGTTGCCAATATATGTCCTTTGCATTTTGAGGGGTCCACATCTCTAGTCCATGCCATGCCAAACATTGAACTTTCTAAAATGTTTATCTTGAAATAGCATTAGTTCAATGAACTATATGTTGTTAAGAATTACCAAAACCACCCAGGGATTAGTTGCACTTTCATGGCAGGAGCCTTATGGTTGTCGCTTTATTGTATGAAATGCAAACACTGTGTAATTGCTTTACTTTATCACTAAGCGGTAGCGATAGTTGTAGAAGCAATAGTTGGCGAGACAACCACGACGCTACGATGGAGATCAAGGTGTCGATCCGGTGATGATGGAGATCATGATGATGCTTTGGAGATGGAGATCAAAAGCACAAGATGATGATGGCCATATCATGTCACAGATTTTGATAGCATGTGATGTTTATCTTTTATGCATCTTATTTTGCTTAGTACGGCGGTAGCATTATAAGATGATCCCTTAACTAAAATTTCAAGGTATAAGTGTTCTCCCTGAGTATGCACCGTTGTGATAGTTCTTCGTGCTGAGACACCACGTGATGATCGGGTGTGATAGGCTCTACGTTCACATATAACGGGTGCAAGATAACTTGCACATGCGGAATACTCGAGTTAAACTTGACGAGCCTAGCATGTATAGACATTGTCGGATTCCGGGCTCCGCAGACCCAAGAAAGGTTCGAACTCAGGGGCGTGTGCGAAGAATTCAATCTCTCAACCCGACCGATCCGCTGCTCTCACGACTTAGCTCGATGAACATGAAGGAGAAAGACACAACCGTTTACCCAGGTTCGGGCCACCTTGCGGTGTAATACCCGACTCTGCTTTGTGGTGGATTAGCCTCGCGAGGGGATGAGGATGAAATAGTACAAGTGGAAGAGCAGCCTCAGGAGGCATGTTCTTTTGATGAGCTCTTGGGGATTCGATGAGCTGGTCACCCGATGCTTTCTGCGGTGGTGGCTAGGCTATATTTATAGTGGCCTTGGTCTTCTTCCTCCAAAACTTAGGTGGGAAGGGATTCCACAACGGCCAAATTTGAAAGGGAACAAGAAGTACATATGATCCCGACGAAAGGAGGTCTTCGCTGCAAAGCCTCCGATCATGACATCGTCGTGGGCTCGGCGATGACATCCATCCTACCGTTCTGGCGGTCCTGGTCTTGTTGCAAGCAAATGGCAACCTTTGGCTTATTCCTTTGGACTCCACACCCACGCTTGCCTCCTTTGCACCAAAGAGGAAACCTTCCACTCAGCACGCGCTGGTGCGCGTGTGGCCTTGGTCGTCATGGCTGATGTCATTTCAGCCACACGAGGCTGGGTTTTGCATAGAAATCTCCGCTCCGTCGGGAGTCCACCTAAGGAGGCCGCTCCCTCAGGAGGTCTTGATGTCGCTCGCCTCGCGAGGCTTGGCCCCTCGTGAGGGTCTTGTCTTGTCGTGGGTGAATATGGGCCATACCAGGCCGCCAATGGAGCCATTCCACGGGCCGCAGGCAGGCGGGTCTGGTACCTTGGTTCCTAGAACGCTGACAGAAGCCCCCGGGCCCAAGGCGCAGTCGCACTTGGCTTCGGGGCGAAGCCAAAAGGGCAAGTGCGGAACGCCGCGGCCCCAATCGCCTACGGGCCAGGTCGACGCGTGTTGCTCGTTAAGACATGGGCGTCTCAGTTTCCCCATGCTGCCTCGGCAACTGGCGCGGCCTGACAAAAATGCCAACTCCCGCAGCCGAGCTTTCATTGCCTTCCCTTTGTCTTGCTCCAGATCTCATCCATCTCCTGCTGAGGGCGCCTCTAGATCCACCAACTCCTTGCTCCCAAGCTCCTCGCTGATGACGGGGAAGAAGGCGAAGCTTGCCGGCGCGGCCGCGCCTGCCGTTCCTGCTGTCGAAGCGGCCCTCAGTCGATCAACCATCACCGAAGTCGAGCACCTCACCGCCGTGCTCCCGCTGACGGCGGGCAATGAGAACGCGGCGGGAGCGACCGAGCTTCGCATCGGCTCCGCTGAGCAGGCAACCTTGGTGGGTGCATTCTTCCCTTTCTTCCTCCACTACCTCTTTGCGGGGCTCATCCCGCCTTTCTCCAGGTTCTTCTTTGCTATCCTTGACCACTACCAGATCCACACGCTTCATCTTCAACCCAACTCCGTCCTCCTCCTGTCGATCTTTGCCTTCTACTGCTAGGCCTTCATGGGGGTGAGGCCCTCCGTCACGTTGTTCCGCCATTTCTTCGCCTTTGGATGCATGGCTCGAACCAACGCTCCAGATGCGTCTCCTTTGTCTCGCTCCATGATAATAACGCACTCATGAAGGCCGGGAAGAAGGTGGATGACATCCGGCGTAGGTGGATCTACCTGGACGGCCGAAGCCATCATGCTCGGCTGGAGCTGCGGATTGGGCGGCCGGAGAAGCTGGCTCAATGGTCTCACGAGAAGCTCACCGACCCCCGGGCGGCGCCGGTCTTGAAGAAGATGCAGGCATACATGGGCTCCGGGGCGTTGACGGGGCCATGATCGTCCATGAGTTCCTGACGCAGCAACTGGCCCCCCTCCAAGCTCACTCGCGCCCTATGTGGGACCTCAAGGGCGCAGAAGATGACCTCTGGTTGCGCCGAGGGAACCTGGCGGCCGAGGATCTAGGCAAGGCTGTGCAGGTCTTGCTCGGGAAGGATCTGGGCTGCTTTCCGGCGGCCCACCTTCCGCTGTATCGTCGTGACGACGGGGTGTCGCTGGCCACCTCCATGCCACTCTTCAACGAGCGGGGTGATGCAGAGCATCCTTCCATCATCCCCGTGGACTCTACACCAACACATCAAGCCCCAGATGGACCCATGACAAGAGCTAGGCAACGTGCAATAGAAACCAAGGTGAACTCCTTCCTAGTTGACATGCATATGGATACAAGTGGAACTTGGTTGCTACCTCACCAAAACACTCTATGCCTCGTTAGGTACGAAGAGGGACCCTTCCAAGCAGCTGAGGAGCACCCCCAAGTCCAAGGAGAAGCAACCCAAGTCAACAAGGAAGGGGAGCAAGCAAATCTGCAGCTGGACAGGAAGTCCCAGGCGACCCCGTGCGCACGTCCCCCCAAGACCACTTGCCCACGGGCTACACAGGGAGCTACGGCTGTAGCACCCCGTGTGCTCAGGCCCAACTTACCCCATGCGCACGGGCCCTACAGGATGGCCGGCTGATCCGGGCTGTTGGGCCTCCACTTCGCACCCTCTCCACCTCCTACCTACCCAAGCCTATATAATCTGTACCTAGGGTCATGTTTAGGGTTAGCAAAGTATTAGATGAGATATTTGTGAGCTTTGCTCCTTCTACCACCTCCATTGGAGATCAAGGCCTCTTTGGAGAGGATCCACTTGTGAATTTCAAGACCTCCATCTTGGAGAAGACTACTATCATCAAGACCTCATCTCCTAGGAGTGGGAAGAACTCTACCATTGTATCTTTCCTTTGATTGTGATTGTGACTTGTGGATCTTGTGTTGCTATTCTCTTGGATGTGTAATTTGGTATTGTTGGAGTGAATTCCTCTTTGTCTTCTTGGCATTTTTCCTCTTTTCCCCTCTAAGTGTGAAAAGATCCATCTTAGGGTTTCACCCTACAACATCTTGGTATCATGAGCAAGGTTGATTCACATCTTGGAGTCCCTACCCTCCACTTTCTAGCTTGATTTTGTTGTTTTTCGCCCTAATTCAAAAATCTCCACAAAAAATAGCCCCATAATTTTTTCTTGCAATTTGTTGATCTTGTGAGATTTGGTTGATTTGATCCACGAATTTGGTGTTTGGTAAGTGGATCTACCCCTCCTATCTTCCCCACCCTCCAATCCATCGAATTCGGCCTCAAGTTTGAAAATCCCCATGGATCCGGAGCAGTTCATCCGCTCGCTGAGGTCCCTGTGCACACGGGCCATCAGGACCCCATGCACACGGGCCTCACTTACCCCGTGCGCACGACCCATCCAGAGACTTTCGGCCAGATTTGTTTTTCCATCATTTTGACACCCCACCACCACTTGTGTTCTTCCGCAATATTTCTGGTGGTTTTTTGAGTTTTGGGTTGTGGTTTCTCTCGTGTCCTAAGGTGTTTCGGCTACTTGGGTGCGATTTGGCGTCATCATCACCGCCACTCGACCATCGACTTGGACTCCTCATCGGCTTCGACCACTCCGTCTTCATCACAACCGTACGCAAGGATGGTAACCTCAACGACACCATTGTATTACCCTTGCCTTTACCTTGATAGCTTCGAGCCTCTTTTGCGTAGCTTACCCATCAATACTAGCTTGTTGATTATTGCTGGGCCACGCCTTTAGTGCACCATTAGTGTTACATCTCTCCCATGCATATACTACTTGTTATCTCGCATTGTGTCATAGTCAAAAAATAGAAGAGAAGGTTTTAAGCAAAAGAGAAGAGAAGCAAAGAGCTTATAAGCAATAGCATCGAGCCTCATAACATAGCCACATCATCTTGGTCATTACATACATAAGCATACTTGGGATAGTAAGATGACTTGTTTCTATTCTAGGTTGGTGCACTAGTGTATCTAGCCCATTAGAGCAATCGAACTAGCGTCTGTCTAGTATTTGTACAACACGAGCATTCCCGTAGTTACTCATCTTAGAGCTCACTCCTTGGTTGTGCAAATCCCATTTATCTTCCATGTGTGTGTTCCTAGTGATATCCTTGGGTATGATCTATTTGTCTTACTTGCCATTTGTGAATCTTCTCAACTTTGTCAACATCTTGACTAACATTTGCTTGAATTATTTGTGCCACTTCCTAACTGAGCTCCTCCATAAGCCTTTTACTTGTAGGTGTGAGAAACAATACCAAGTACCAATTCTCCTATTATAGCATCCCGTGGGATTGTACTTGTTACCTCTACAATCTTCGGACAAGGTAACTTTGGTTTTGTTCTCTCATTTTCCTACTCACCACCACTTCCACATGATGGATAGGCCTTCTTCTTCGGCGAACCCTCTCTTCGAGGAGCAAGATGGCGAACGCGACTACATCACCAAGAACCACTTCTTCATCGCGCAACGAGCTCTACATCAAGAGAGCGAAGCTTTGGGTGAACGCATGGCCACCGACCTATGACAATTGAAAGCACGGCAACAGGACTATTTGGACGCCAAGCTCTCCAAACAAATGGATGAATTCCGCAACATGATCGTGAGCCGGGCTTCTTCCTCAACTTCTTCACCAAGACGGCGTCACTGAAGTCACCACTCATCTTCCTACTCGTCTTCCAATGCGAGTCCTCCTCAACGCGACAACACTTAAGACCACCAAGCGCAAGAAAATCCGTTCCATGGCAATGGCCTACAAAACTGAGTTCAAGCACGTGAGCAGGCGCGACGCCATGAACGATATGCCATGGATCAAGAACAACAACCACCACCACATCGTCCATGTCAAGAATCTCAAGACGGCGAGGCAATTCAACAAGAGCAACAAAACCGTGAAGCTCAAGCTCTAGCGACTCAAGACGCACTCCGAGAGTCCACTCGAGCTGTCGCCCAATGAAGTCGTCAAGTACATGAGCAGGAGGAAGCTCTTCGGTGGGAAATACAGGAAGCCGCTCGACGTGAAGAACAACAAGAAAGGTGAGGGAGTCCTGGACTAGGGGGTGTCCGGACAGCCGGACTATCAATATCCGCCGGACTCCAAGACTACGAAGATACAAGATTGAAGACTCCGTCCCATGTCCGGATGGGACTTTCCTTGGCGTGGAAGGCAAGCTTGGCAATACGGATATGTAGATCTCCTACCATTGTAACCGACTCTGTGTAACCCTAGCCCTCTCCGGTGTCTATATAAACCGGAGGGCTTTAGTCCGTAGGACAACATACATTACAACAATCATACCATAGGCTAGCTTCTAGGGTTTAGCCTCCTTGATCTCGTGGTAGATCTACTCTTGTACTACCCATATCATCAATATTAATCAAGCAGGACGTAGGGTTTTACCTCCATCGAGAGGGCCCGAACCTGGGTAAAAACATCGTGTCCCTCGTCTCCTGTTACCATCCGCCTAGACGCACAGTTCGGGACCCCCTACCCGAGATCCGCCGGTTTTGACACCGACATTGGTGCTTTCATTGAGAGCTCCCCTGTGTCGTCACCGATAGAGCGGATGCCTCCACCCGTCTTCAAAGACGGTGTTTTCGCCGGAGGGGCCTTGGCCGCCGGCCAAACTATCCGGCTTGGTGGTTTTCTCATGACCGCTTGTCCGGCCGCCGCTTCGGCAATGACTTCTCAAGTCGTCGAAAGCAATCTTCGCGTCAGCCCTAAAGCTGCCGAACAGTTAGATCCAATAGAGCTCTCGTCTGTTAACGAGCTCTTGGATCGCATCGCCGCCCTGGGAGTCGCTACGGACTACAACCAGATTGGGCTTAAAACCGATCTGAGAGAGATTAACTCTCCCCAGGCCACCCACCACGTTGTAGTGGTAGAGGAGCAATACGGCAACTCTTTGCCAGTGTTGAAAACAATTCATGTCCGGATTCCCGAACCCTCCATGCCGGATTCCCGCGGGGGGACGGACTTCGATCGAGCATTGAACTTAAAATCATGCATCGCCCCGGACTCGCTGGACTGTCCCCAGCAAACCACACTTCCGAATTCGGAAACCCCTTGGCCTTTGAGCCTCAAGATGGGCAGGGATTCGGATTTTATTCCACCCACCCGCCCAGACATATGCGATCTATCTCTAATACGGCAAGAGCCTACAGAAACAGTACATCACTACTGGGCCAGATTCCTCCTGGTTATGGACAGGATAAAGGACTGCCGAGAGGAAAACACAATATCAATCTTCCGCAATAACTGCACGGACAAGGGAATACTAAACGCCATTGATCGTTGCAAAATTACGCGCTTCACCGATCTGGCATCCATTGTACGAAAGTACTGTGCGATGGAGAGTTTCCGGAAAACCGAAAATCAATTTTGGGATAATCCGGCCCCAAACCCAGTCCGCAGTAAAAGGGCGCCTTACACTCAGGCCCCAGATGCAAAAATGAAAAAACAAAAACCCAATCAGGGAAACGGAACCGTACTGGAGGGATGGCTCAATGGACCCTGTAAGCTTCATAATACAGAGGGAGCCGTCCCAACACATAGCCTTCGAGCATGTTGGAGATTACGGCAGGTGGCCAAAAGTGGCGAAGAGCTTCTAGCTCCGGGAAACCACTCCAACAATACCAGTACGGTATCAACAGTCTTCGAGACTTTTGCATCAAATAATACGCGAAAACGATCAATCCGCGAACTCGCCGAAGTCTACCAAGTAGCAACAGCAAATCCATGGAGCGACACGGCTATTACCTTCAATGGCAGCGACGAGCCCACATTCCGAACAACCAGAGCCCCTGCCGCATTGGTACTTAGTCCCATAGTGGACGGCTTTCGACTGACAAAAGTCCTCATGGACGGCGGCAGCGGACTAAACCTCATTTATGAGGAAACCCTACGAAAAATGGAAATCGATTGGAGCCGTATTGAGTGAAGCAACACAACCTTTAGAGGAATAATCCCTAGCCGGGAAGCGCGCTGCACCGAAAAAATCACACTCGATGTGGTGTTCGGCTCTCCGGACAATTACAGATCCGAAGAAGTCACGTTCCAGGTGGCCTCGTTCAGCAGTGGGTATCACCCCATATTAGGACGAGAGGCATTCACAATTTTTCAAGCAATACCTCATTACGGGTACATGAAGCTCAAAATGCCTGGGCCCAGCGGAATAATCACTCTCGCTAGTGATCCGGATATAGCATTCCGCGCCGAAAACAAGACAGCCGCACTAGCCCTCGAGGCACTATCCGAAGCCGTAGCGGCAGAGGAACTCACCGCGCTGCGCTCTACGGTGAACAGGGACGATGTGATACTCGATAAAAGATCCAAGTCCACCTCCTTCAAACCAGCAGACGAAATAATAAAATTCCAGGTCCATCCAACGGACCCAACAAAGACGGCCTCCATTGGGGCACAGTTGAACCCCGAAGTAGACGTCGCACTGCACGAATTCCTTCGGGAAAATTGGGATATCTTCGCCTGGCATCCTTCGGACATGCCCGGAATCCCTCGCAAGTTGGCAGAACACAGCCTAAACATCCTAAAAGGGTTCAAGCCAGTCAACAGGCTCTTCGACGATTTTTCGAGCCCAAAAGACAGGCAATGGGAGAAGAGCTAGCCAAACTATTGGAAGCCGGATTCATTAGAGATATCAAACATCCGGACTGGCTAGCAAATTTGGTGATGGTACCAAAAAAGGATAAATCCTGGCGCCTCTGTGTCGATTTTAAAGACCTCAATAAAGCTTGCCCAAAGGATCCCTTCCCTCTCCCCCGCATCGATCAAATCATCGATGCCACAGCAGGGCACGATTCGTTGTGCTTCCTGGACGCATACTCTGGCTATCATCAAATCAAGATGGCGGAAGCAGACCAAGCCGCAACGGCATTTATCACTCCATATGGACCATTCTGCTTCAACACGATGCCCTTCGGACTCAAAAACGCCGGCGCAACATATCAGCGCATGATTCAAACGTGTCTGGCCACCCAGATCGGCAAAATAGTCGAGGCATACGTAGACGACGTAGTCGTCAAAACAAAACACGTCGAAACTTTAGTAGACGATTTGAGGCTCACATTCGACAACCTCAGAGCATATGACATCAAGCTGAATCCGGAAAAATGCGTTTTCGGCGTACCAGCCGGAAAGCTGCTGGGCTTCATCGTATCCGGTAGAGGAATTGAAGCAAATCCGGCCAATATCCGAGCTCTGTCACAGTTGGATATTCCAAAAAACCTCAAACAAATACAAAAATTAACAGGATGCGTGGCAGCCTTAAGCCGCTTTATCTCCCGTTTAGGAGAAAAGGCGTTGCCCCTCTATCGCCTCCTCAGGTGCACCGAACACTTCGAGTGGACGGATGCTGCCACTACCGGACTTGAAGAAATAAAGGCCATACTGGCAACAAATCCGGTCCTGGCTGCGCCCACTCTGGGCGAACCAATGTTATTATACATCACAGCAACACATCAAGTTGTAAGCGCAGTCCTCGTCGTCGAACGAGCGACATAAGGGCATAAACTCCCTCTTCAAAAACCAGTGTATTATGTATCCACTGTGTTAACCCCCTGCAAATCCCGTTACCCGCACTATCAGAAGATAGCATATGCGGTGTTCATGGCGTCTCGAAAGCTCCGGCACTACTTTCAAGAGTGCTTGATAACAGTGGCCTCTGAAGTACCACTCAATGACATTATAAATAACCGCGACGCAACGGGCAGGATAGCAAAATGGGCCATTGAGCTCTTACCATTCGACATCACTTACAAACCTCGACGAGCTACAAAGTCACAAGTTTTGGCTGACTTCGTCGCCGAATGGACTGAAGCCGAACTCCCTAAAGAGTACGGCGCATACTCCAATTGGACTATGCATTTCGACGGCTCCAAAATGTTGGCCGGACTGAGGGCTGGCGTCTTACTGACGTCCCCCACCGGAGATACAGTCTAGTATGTACTTCAAATAATGTACACGGACTCCAAGAATGCAGCCGAATACGAGGCCCTGTTACATGGTCTCCGGATGGCGGTCTCCATGGGCATTCAACGCCTAGAGGTGCGCGGGGACTCAAACCTTGCAATATCCCAAATAAATGGAGACTTCGACGCCAAGGATCCGAAAATGGCAGCATATCGCAACGCTGTCCTAAAAATGTCAGCTCGGTTTGAAGGACTCGAATTCCATCACATAGCCCGAGATAATAACCAAGCGGCCGATGTCCTGGCACGCATCGGTGCGAAACGTGATGCTGTCCCTCCAAATATCTTCCTGGAACGGCTCTTCAAGCCATCTGTACTATGGGAAGAGGAGCCCGGTAGCGACAAACCGGAGAAAACCGCACCAACCGGTGATTCGGCAGACGACATAACACCCTCCGCCCACGTCATAATGGCAGTAATCGCCGCGTGGACAGAACCTTTCCTAGCCTACTTACTTAGGCAGGAACTTCCCGCAGACCAAAATGAGGCCCGCTGCATAGTCCGGCGATCGAAGGCCTACAAGGTCCATGAGGGAGAACTTTATAAGAAAAGTACCACCGGAGTCCTTCAAAGGTGCATCTCCGAAGAAGAAGGGCGAAACCTCCTGGCTGAAATTCATGCCGGACTAGGCGGACACCACGCAGCAGCCCGGGCCCTCGTAGGAAAGGCATTACGTACAGGATTTTATTGGCCAACGGCTCGGGCAGACGCACGGGACTTGGTCCAGCGATGCGTTGGTTGTCAGCTCTTTGCTAATCAGAGCCATATGCCACCCACCGCCCTCAAAACCATACCCATTACCTGGCCGTTCGCGGTCTGGGGGCTTGACATGGTTGGACCCCTTAAAGGGGGAACCCACAAGAAAAAGTACCTATTGGTCATGGTGGATAAGTTCACCAAATGGATAGAGGCCAAACCGGTCAAAACGGCAGAGTCCGGACCAGTGATAGACTTTATATCAGGGGTGGTACACCGTTACGGAGTCCCCCACAGCATCATCACCGACAACGGCACGAACTTCACAGCCGACGAGGTTAAGTCAGGTGCAAAAATATGGGCATCAAGCTCGACTATGCGTCAGTCTATCACCCTCAAACCAATGATCAAGTGGAAAGAGCAAATGGTCTAATAATGAGCGGCATTAAACCCAGACTAGTGAGGTCACTCACTAAATCCGACACACAATGGGTCGAGGAGCTCGACTCCGTACTCTGGGGGCTGCGGACAACGCCTAACCGTACTACCGGATTCACACCATTTTTTATGGTATACGGCGCAGAGGCAATCTTGCCCTGTGACATTATTCATGACTCACCTCGAGTGCGCATGTATGAGGAAAGAGAGGCCGAGCTTGATCGGCAGGACAGCTTGGACACATTGGAGGAAGAACGTGACGTCGCGAAGGCTCGTTCCGCATTCTATCAGCAGCAGGCCCGAAGATATCAAAGCAGAGAAGTACGGGCCAAGACTTACAACGTTGGTGAACTAGTTCTACGCCTGCCGAATAAGAAAAAGGACAAGCTCAAGCCCAAATGGGAGGGCCCCTTCATTATCGATCAAGTACTGACCGGCGGAGCATACCGTCTACGAAATTCGTCGGATCACCGACTCGAGCCGAACCCATGGAACGCAACCCGCCTCCGACGATTCTATGCCTAGCGCCGGACTAAGAGTTCGTCCCCTTCCCCCGTCCAAACTTTTACACTTCAGCTGTCTTTTGTTTCTCTTTTTATCCTTTTCACTTAAAAGCCCTTCCGGGCCTATTTTTGCATTCTTTGCATACGCATGATGTGCCATCCGCACTCATTATTCCTGGGGGCTTCTTTTACAAAAGCTCAATTATACGCATGATGTGCCATCCGCACTCATTATTCCTGGGGGCTTCTTTTACAGAAGCTCAATTATACGGGTTTATACCCAGCACATGTGTCAAGCTTCCACATGTACCTTTTACTCGCCATTATATGCATCGATATGACTTAAGTTTTGGCCAAGCTAGGTTGCCTGGCTCCTGTGCTTACCCCTACGTTCCCGATTGTTCGGCTAGGAGGTAAAGGGAGCACCTCTGCGATTGTTACTGCCGGGTCAGCCGGATGTGTACCTCAGACTGGGTGAAGCCGAAAGCTAGCGTTCTTAAGGGAATATTCGGTCGCTGACTTAAAAGATGACTTTTTACCTATTTATCTATTTGCCCCCAGATGTTTTACTGCTTTCTTTGCAGTCCGGACATGCACTTTAGGGCATGCCTCCCAGGGAAAGGAACCCTTAACGGAACTATTCTCCCTGGAAGATGTTTCTTACTAACCATGTAATATAACATAACTAGTTGGGCACTTGTCTGATAAAGCACTAATGACCCCTACGCCTGGTCTCCATGCATACCACGGTTGTCTCTTAACCAAAAAAGTATTCGGACACACTCCGGACTCTAGGGTCCCGAGGTCGAAGCGAAAAGGTCGGCAAAGACAAACGATCTACAATCCGGCTAGAAGGCATTTCACATGTCACTTTAAAGGATAACATACATTGTCAAATTTACTGATTGTATTCCTCCTCAATCCCGTCTAACAGGCTGTCTAGTTTACAGTCCCGTTGGGAAAATTTAGCAGCCAACTCTACTTGGCTATACACTAAACTCACAGGGATCTCCTTCCCATCGGGCCCCACCGGTCCAACTTCGGCCATGTGGTTGGGATCCGCCTTCTTGTACCGCGTCTTCACCATGGTCCAAGCCTCCCTGGCACCTTGACGGCAAGCCGAAATCTTTCACAAACGGAAGCGCTGCCGCACTCCCTGCAGCTTCTCCGCAAGCTCCCCGAGGCCCTCGGGTAGGGTGAGGGCTGGCCATAAAGCCTGAACGACGCCGCTCATTGCCTGCCAAACTCGTTTGAGTAGCTGCAACAGTTCGGGAAGTTGATCACCCATTGATATGGGCATCTCCTCTGCAGGACGACCCGTGAGTATACCTACAAGACATATCATGTCAAAATACTTCCTCGCCGAACTCTTCTTTTCAAAAAAGTTCGCTCAAGCACTTACTATAAATGCTACGACGAAGCCGCTGATTCTCCTTAACGGAGCCGGACAGCTCGGCCTGAGCGCCTTTCAGCTCTTCTCCGAGCTTGGCGTTGGCATCCTGGAGCTTGTTCCTTTCCTGCTGAACCCTATTCAGCACACTCTCGCCGGCCTTTAGCTGGCGTAGCAATGCTTGCCTGTCCGGATCTTGTCCGGCGGTACCTGCAAATGTCATTATTAGACTCGCGCGCACACCGCACAGTGCTTATATTTATTAATAAAAATGTGTTACCAGGAGGGGTCTTTCCGTCTCCTCCTGCGACAGCAAGTGCGGCCTCAAGTTGGGCCTTGCAATCTTGCAGCTCCCGAGACAGCTGGGCGTTCTTCTTGTTAAGTGCCTGAAATTTTCAATGATCCTTAAATCAGTTAACATAACTACTTTAAGTCTCGGGGGCTACTGGTATATACAACCATTAAAATTCCCTTACCCGTATGTCTTTCACATACTGCTCCGTGGCTCTGGTAAAACCATTTTGAGCAGCACGGAGATGCGCGTCCCCTGCGTTAAAAGCATCCAATGCCTCAGGGGAAAAGCACGCTTCTTGAAATACTGTCCGGCGGCGCCTATGGTTCATGGCGCTCTCCACCTCAGACTTGGTGGCGGACAGTCTGTCGGTATCCTCCGTTGGAGAAGGATCCGGCTCGCCTCTTGCGCTTGCCTCCCCCTCCAGATTGGGCGCTGGAGCCTGGCCGGTGTTGGTCGGATTGGCAATTCCTGTGCTCGCAGTCCGGCGAGCGCTTTTTCTCCTACAAAGATCATGAGCACTCAGACGTTTCCTCGGAACGTTGCTCTAAAAATTCAAATACGAGCTATACCTTTGCGGCGACGTTTCCGTCCGCACTGCGCTCCTTTTCTGCCTGCTGGTTCGGACTGACCTCTGTTGGTCGGCCGCCGCGGGCTCGGCTTCCTGCCGTAAAGGCGCTTCCTGCAAAATACCATCGTCCGCGAAGGTCAGAAATGGGCAAGGATGAGATAATGGTGTCCGGACTTTGGTCGCGGTCACCTGGGAAGCCGAACTTAGCCCGGGGTAGTCCGCCGTAATGGCGACCAAAGCATTGTCTATCCTGAGCTGGTGATACACCCCGTCGATCAGCTCCACCTCGATTTTTGGGTCCTCTTCGGAGGCCGGACCCAGGGATCCTTCTGGATCCTCGGGTTGCGGAGCAGGACTCACCATGTCTTCCACAGTCCGGCGTAGATCCTGCGCCGAAGACATAATGTAAGAAGCTTAAACTTCGAAAGCGTGGGTTGGGCCCTTCAAGGTGTTCACTTACCCATCCTCTGGGGTTGATCATGGAAAACCCCTTCAAAGGGTTCGTTCGAAGGAAATCCTCCTTCTCCCCCTTGTACAGGCTGGACAGGATCTTCACCAGATCCTCGGTCGAATCCGGCCCTTTGCGGCCGTGCCGGGTAGCATCGTCTTCCCCGTTGAAATCCCACATGGGGTGGCCTCTGTATTGCAGTGGCTGCACCCCTCGCTTGATGCATGTCGCCATGACTCCGATCATGGTCAAGCCGGAATGAGCCATTAATCTTATCCGGCCCATCAAGTAGTGGACGCTCTTGTCTTCCTCCAATCGGGGGCTCCGTGGGCGCCAGCTGAGGCGTTTCTTCAAGGGAGCGGCACTAAACTCCGGGAGGCCGATCCGAACTGGGTCTGGCAGCGGAGCGTCTCCTACATAAAACCACTCCGAGGGCCAGTCTTCGGACGCCTTCTTGGGAGTGCCGGATAGGTATCCGATCCCGGCGGTGCGCCATATTTCGGCGCCGCCCACTTGATATATGGACCCCTGGTAAGAACGGGGTACGAGGCAAAACAGCCTCCTCCACAATGCGAAATGGGGCTCAATGCCCAGGAATAGCTCGCAAAGAGCTACGTAGCCCGCGATATGCAAGATAGAGGCAGGCGTGAGGTGGTGGGGCTGGAGTCCATAGAACTTCAGGAGCCCGCGGAGGAACGGATGTATTGGAAATCCGAGTCCCCTTATCAGATAAGGGACAAAACATACTCGCTCCCCCTTGTTGGGGCTTGGAGTGTCCTCCGCCTGTCTCCCACCTTGATAAGTAACCAGTCCGGCCCGGACTGGGATCATGAAGGCCGGAGGGAGGAATCCCCCCGTTTGGAGCTTCACAAGCTCGTTGTGCGAAATAGAGCACCTCCTCCAATTCCCCGGCGGTGGGCTGGGAGCGCGCGAAGAAGAGCCGTGTTGACGATCCATGGTGGAATGGATTTCTAGGTCAAAGGCGCTTCGATGGAGTTTTCGCGGGAGGAAGACGGTGTGGTTTGGATCTGGATTCTTGCCTCTTTTATAGGCGGGCGACTCGCACAATTGGGGGGTGAAATGCAAAAGACACCCTGGCTTTTCGCATTCGTGCGACGCGTGGAAGAGGGCCATTATTTGGCGTAGAAGCCGAGGAACACAGTATTCAAGATGAAGCCGGACACTGTTCGGCAGGTACATGGAATTTGAAGGGAGAACCCGCCTTGCAACGCCGAAGACTATAAACGCGCTGGACTTATCGTCATTGAAGCCTGGTTCGGGGGCTACTGAGGGAGTCCTGGACTAGGGGGTGTCCGGACAGCAGGACTATCAATATCCGCCGGACTCCAAGACTACGAAGATACAAGATTGAAGACTCCGTCCCATGTCCGGATGGGACTTTCCTTGGCGTGGAAGGCAAGCTTGGCAATACGGATATGTAGATCTCCTACCATTGTAACCGACTCTGTGTAACCCTAGCCCTCTCCGGTGTCTATATAAACCGGAGGGCTTTAGTCCGTAGGACAACATACATTACAACAATCATACCATAGGCTAGCTTCTAGGGTTTAGCCTCCTTGATCTCGTGGTAGATCTACTCTTGTACTACCCATATCATCAATATTAATCAAGCAGAACGTAGGGTTTTACCTCCATCGAGAGGGCCCGAACCTGGGTAAAAACATCGTGTCCCTCGTCTCCTGTTACCATCCGCCTAGACGCACAGTTCGGGACCCCCTACCCGAGATCCGCCGGTTTTGACACCGACAAAAGGCAAAACCGGGAACATATGCCTCGACCTCCTCCTCGGCAACAAGATCGAGTGATCCACGACCCTCCTCCACACCAAGAGCGACATCAAGCAGACCGAATGCTTGAAGATCCTCCTCCTCAACAAGACCGATACCAACATCATCACTATGATGAAGAACTCCGCTATAGCAAGCTCAAGTTCACTATGCCCATGTTCTCCGGAAGCAACGACCCGAAGGAATACCTATTATGGGCATTGAATGTTGACAAGATATTCCATCTCCACAACTATGACGAGGAAAAGAAGATCGCCATGGAAACCCTCGAGTTTCAAGACTATGTCCTAATTTGGCGGGAGCAAGTCATCAAGCAACGTCGCGAGAAGGACGAGCCACCCATCATGATTTGGGCACAAATGAAGGACGTCATGAGAGCTCGCTTTGTGCCTACATACTACACTCGAGATCTCTTCAAGAAGTTGCAACTCCTCAAGCAAGGCATGAAGACGGTGGAAGAATACTATCAAGAAATGGATATTGATACTAGCCAATGTCAAAGAAGATGATGAGCAAACAATGGCACGCTTTTTGAATGGCCTCAGCCCAATACGGAAGATTGCCGACTTCCAACCCTACTCCAACCTCCTCGAGCTAGTTCACCAAGCAACCAAGGCGAAACGTCAAGTACAAGAAGACTTCAAGTACGCCAAGTACTCATCCAAGACCTACGGCTCATACACGCAAGCTACTCCTACTTCGACTAGAGCATCACCAAGTACCGGCGACAAATCAACTTTCAAGCAAGCAATGCCTTCCTTGAATCGTCCTCCGACAAGCACCTGTTGGGAAACGTAGCATGCAATTTCAGAAAATTTCTTATGCTCACACAAGATTTATCTAGGAGATGCATAGCAACGAGAGGGGGAGAGTGTGTCCACGTACGCTCGTAGACTAAAAGCGGAAGCGTTTGCTTAACACGGTTGATGTAGTCGAACGTCTTCTCGTTCCGACCGGTCAAGTATCGAACGTACGACACCTCCGAGTTATGCACATGTTCAGCATGATGACGTCCCTTGAGCTCTTGATCCAGCAGAGGGTCGAGGAAGTAGATGAGTTACGCCAACACGACGGCATGGTGACGGTGATGGCGATGTGATCCACGCAGGGCTTCGCCTAAGCACCGCGAGAATATGACGGGAGGTGTAAACTGTGGAGGGGGGCGCCGCACATGGCTTGGAACAATTGATGTGTGTTGTAGACGCCCCCCGTATATAAAGGAGGGAGAGGGAGAGGGCCGGCCCTAGGCATGCCCCAAGTAGGAGGAGTCCTAGTTGGGCTCCTAGTTGTATTCGGCCCCCCTTCCTTTTACCGGAGGGGAAAAGGGGGAAGGAGAGAGAGGGGGAGAAGGAAAGGGGGCGGCGCCCCCTCCCCTAGTCCAATTCGGTCTCCTCCTTGATGGGGGGTGCGCCACCCCTTTGTGGGCTGGTGTGCCTCCCTCCTATGGCCCATATGGCCCATATCTTTCCTCGGGGGGTTTCGGTAACCCCTCCGGTACTCCGATATGTACCCGATACATTCCGAAAAACTTCCGGTATCCGAATACTACCTTACAATATATAATCTTTACCTCTCGACCATTTTGAGACTCCTCGTCATGTCCGTGACCTCATCCGGGACTTCGAACAACATTCGGTTACCAAAACACATAACTCATATAATACAAATCGTCATCGAACGTTAAGCGTGCGGACCCTAAGGGTTCGAGAACTATGTAGACATGACCGAGAAACCTCTCCAGTCAATAACCAATAGCGGAACTGGATGCTTATATTGGTTCCCACATATTCTATGAAGATCTTTATCGGTTGAACCACTATGACAACATACGTTCTTCCCTTTGTCATCGGTATGGTACTTGCCCAAGATTCGATCATCGATATCGTCATACCTAGTTCAATCTCGTTACCAGCAAGTCTCTTTACGCATTCCGTAATGCATCATCCCGCAGCTAACTCATTAGTCACATTGCTGGCAAGGATTCATACGATGTGCATTACCGAGAGGGCCCAGAGATACCTCTCCAATACTCAGAGTGACAAATCGTAATCTTGATCTCTGCCAACCCAACAAACACCTTCGGAGATACCTGTAGAGCATCTTTATAATCACCTAGTTAGTTGTGACGCTTGATAGCACATAAGGCATTCCTCCGGTGTCCGGGAGTTCCATAATCTCATAGTCGGAGGAATATGTATTTGATACGAAGAAAGCAGTAGCACTAAAACTGTATGATCATTATGCTAAGCTAACGGATGGGTCTTGTCCATCACATCATTCTCCTAATGATGTGATCCCGTTCATCAAATGACAACACGTGTCCATGGCTAGGAAACTTAACCATCTTTGATCGACGAGCTTGTCTAGTAGAGGCATACTAGGGACACGATGTTTTGTCTATGTATTCACACATGTATCAAGTTTCCGGTAATACAATTCTAGCATGAATAATAAGCATTTATCATGAATAAGGAAATATAAAATAACAACTTTATTATTGCCTCTAGGGCATATCTACTTCAGTCTCCCACTTGCACTAGAGTCAATAATCTACATTACATTGTAATGATTCTAACACCCATGGAGTCTTGGTACTGATCATGTTTTGCTCGTGGAAGAGGCTTAGTCACTGGGTCTGCCACATTCAGATCCGTATGTATTTTGCAAATCTCTATGTCTCCCTCCTTGACCAAATCTCGGATGGAGTTGAAGCATCTTTGATAGAGGCAAAGGTGTCCCGTCTTTCGATGAGATGATGGATATCGCTTAGGTGCAAATCGACTTTGACGATCTGACTACGAACGTGCGAGGACGTCGCGCCTTAGCAATCGCTAAACCAACTCTGAGAGGTTATTGACCATGCAGGAGCACGATCAACCTGACCATGAGGGTCTGTTTCCTGCGAGCAAACGAAGAACAAGCAAGAAACTGAGATTGCAATCTGCATATTGCGAATATAAGATGAAAGCTTTATTGATCAAGGTGGGGTTCTGAGACGTCTTTGTCTGGTCGTTGAACACAAACAAAGTACGCGAAGTTGCAGCTATGGCGAACTTTAATCTAAACAAAACCCAAAGTCTAAACGGTGCCCTAAGGGCTGTATATATGGAGGAAGAGGGGGGAATTTCGTGGCCCTTGGTGGAGGGGTCCGAAATCAACCCTATCTCTTGTTTCGCCACACATACGGACTCTAAAAATAGCCTATACTTATGTATTTCGAATTTACATGGGCCTGGCCCAATAATAAGGTGACGCAGCACCTAGAATAGCCTCGGGACGAAGTTTATGAAGTGGCATCTTGTATATTTCGTCCAAGGCTTCATGCACCCATTATGGTGGCTTCAAAGTCCTGAAATCATCACTTGTAACTCCGTTCTTGTTCCCCTTGCGCATGCCATCATCTCCATGCTTGTCCGTGCTCCAATGTCCATCCTTCTCCAAGCTAGGCCCTTCATTTGTAAGCAAAAAAAATGTATCCAATTTAGGCAGCATCATATTCTCATGAACATTAGAATCATTACCAAGAAACGAAAGTACCTTATAATTTAATTGGCGGGCGCGTGCGCTAGTAATTGGTCCAGTATATGTAGCAGTAGGGGCTGTGGGTGTAACAATGGTATTGATGTCCTCATCATCCTCCCCTTCTTGAAATGAAGTCGTCCTCGACGGAAGCTCATCTTCCTCACCCAAATAAGGCTTCAAATCTGCAATGTTAAAAGTGGGACTAACCCCAAAATCTGCAGGCAGCTCAAGTTTATATGCATTATCATTTATTTTCTCTAACACCTTAAAAGGTCCGTCAGCACGTGGCATTAGCTTTGATTTGCGCAAATCAGGAAATCTATCCTTACGCAAATGTAACCAAACAAGATCTCCAGGTGCAAACACAACATGTTTTCTACCCTTATCTCCAGCAAGTTTATATTTAGCATTCATACGCTCAATGTTTTCCTTAGTTAAATCATGCATTTTTAAAATCAATTCAGCACGTTGTTTGGCATCAAAATTAACCTTATCCGAAGATGGAAGAGGCAATAAATCAATAGGTGCACGAGGTAGGAAACCATACACAATTTCAAAAGGGCACATCTTAGTAGTAGAATGCAATGAAAGATTATAAGCAAATTCAATATGAGGCAAGCATTCTTCCCACATTTTCTTATTATTCTTCAAAACAGCCCTAAGCATAGTAGACAATGTTCTATTGACTACTTCAGTTTGGGGGTGACAAGTAGTACTAAAAAGCAGTTTAGTCCCCAACTTAGCCCATAAACATCTCCAAAAGTGGCTAAGAAATTTAGTATCATGATCTGAAACAATAGTATTTGGCACACCATGCAAGCGAATAATTTCACGAAAGAACAAATCAGCAACATTAACAACATCATCACTTTTATGACATGGTATAAAGTGTGCCATTTTCGAGAATCTATCCACGACAACAAATATGCTATCCCTCCCCTTTTTTGTTCGAGTTAAACCTAAAACAATGTCCATAGATATATCCTCCCAAGGAACACTAGGTACAGGCAAAGGCATATATAAACCATGAGGATTGAGTCGTGACTTAGCTTTTTGACATGTAGTGCAGCGAGCAACAAAGCGGTCAACATCCCGTCTCATCTTTGGCCAAAAGAAATGTGTAGCAGGTATGTCCTCCGTCTTCTTCACGCCAAAGTGTCCCATTAGTCCTCCTCCATGCGCCTCCTGCAACAACAAAAGACGAACAGAGCTAGCTGAAATGCATAGCTTGTTAGCACGGAACACAAATCATTATTAACGACGAACTTGTTCCAAGTTGTTCCTTCTTTACAATTCTGCAACACATCTTTAAAATCAGCATCATGCACATATTGATCTTTGATGGTCTCCAAACCAAATATTTTGAAGTCAAGTTGTGAAAGCATAGTATAACGACGAGACAATGCATCAGCAATAACATTTTCTTTACCCTTCTTGTGTTTAATGACATAAGGGAAAGTCTCAATGAATTCAACCCATTTAGCATGTCTACGATTCAGTTTAGCTTGACTTTTAATATGTTTCAAAGATTCATGATCAGAATGTATAACAAATTCTTTGGGCCATAAATAATGTTGCCATGTTTCGAAAGTCCGAACAAGAGCATATAATTCTTTATCATAAGTAGAATAATTCAGACTAGGCCCACTCAATTTTTCAGAAAAGTATGCAACAGGTTTGCCATCTTGTAATAACACACCTCCTAATCCAATTCCGCTAGCATCACATTCAAGCTCAAAAGTCTTATTAAAATCAGGAAGTTGGAGTAAAGGAGCATGTGTCAACTTATCTTTCAACACCGTGAAGGCTTCTTCCGGTGCGGTACCCCAAACAAAAGGCACATCCTTCTTTGTAAGCTCATTGAGAGGTGCAGCAATGGTGCTGAAATCTCTCACAAAACGCCTATAGAATCCAGCGAGGCCAAGAAAACTCCTCACTTGTGTGACCGTTTTGGGCTGCGGCCAACTCTCAATAGCTTCAATCTTGGCTTTATCAGCTTCAATTCCCTGTGGAGTAACAACATAGCCAAGAAAAGACACTCAGTCGGTGCAAAAGGTGCACTTTCCAAGGTTACCAAACAAACGTGCATCACGTAGAGCAATAAAAACAGCACGTAAATGTTCCAAATGTTCCTCCAAAGATCTGCTATAAATCAATATGTCATCAAAGTAAACTACCACAAATCGTCCAATGAAAGCACGTAAAACTTCGTTCATTAATCTCATGAAAGTACTAGGTGCATTAGTTAACCCAAAAGGCATGACTAACCACTCATATAATCCAAACTTAGTTTTAAATGCTGTTTTCCATTCATCCCCCAATTTCATACGAATTTGATGGTATCCACTACGCAAATCAACTTTGGAGAATATTGTAGAGCCACTCAATTCATCAAGAATATCATCTAGCCTAGGAATAGGATGATGATAACGAATAGTAATATTATTAATGCCTCTACAATCAACACACATACGTGATGTACCATCCTTTTTCGGCACAAGAATAATAGGAACAGCACAAGGACTAAGGGATTCGCATATATAACCTTTGTCGAGAAGCTCTTGCACTTGACGCATAATCTCCTTCGTCTCCTTTGGATTGGTACGGTATGGCGCATGGTTTGGCAGTGAAGCACCGGGAATTAAGTTAATCTGATGCTCAATCCCTCGAATAGGCGGTAATCCCGGTGGCACGTCTTGTGGAAAGACGTCAGCGAACTCCTGCAAAATGTTAGTGACAGCAGGAGGCAAAGAGGAAGGCACGTCCTCGAATGAAAATAATGCCTCTTTGCACACAAAAGCATAGCGAACAGATTTGCTAAAATCTAGCTCATCAATATCAGATTTAGTGGCAAGTAAACATGCACTTTTCAATTTAATTTCAGAAGCAACACTAGATGGTTTACTATTAGGCTTCATTTGTTGCTCAAATTCTTTTGCCACAATCTGATTTTCACTCTTATTTTTCTCCTGTTTTGCTTTATTAGCTCTATTAATATCATCTTTCAAAATGGACTCAGGAGTCATAGGAAGCAAAGTAATATTTTTATCCTTATGAACAAGAGTATACTGATTGTTTCTACCATGGTGTACAGAATTTTTATCAAATTGCCATGGTCGACCAAGTAATAAGGAACATGCTTGCATAGGTACCACATCATAATCAACATAATCAGCATATGTAGAGATACTAAAATGCACACGAACAGTACGTGTTACCTTAACCTTGCTGCTGTTGTTGAACCATTGGATGTAGTAAGGATGTGGATGTGGTCTTGTGGTGAGAGATAGCTTCTCCACCATCTCCATGCTAGCCAAGTTGTTGCAGCTCCCTCCATCTATGATGAGCGCACAGAACGTTCCTTCACAACTCCCTTTGTATGGAACAAATTGTGCCTCTGATTTTGCTCAGCTTGTGTGACCTGCACACTCAAAACACGTTGAGCAACTAAACATTCATACCTGTCAGCGTCTTCAGGAGCCATGTATTGCGTGTCATGATCAGAATCATCTCCACCATGTTCTTCACGTGTAATAAGAGCCAAAGTCTCCACATCGTAGTCACTAGCGGACTGATACCCACCATCCTCAGTAGCAATCATCACATGTTGAGATTTGCATTCTCTCGCATAATGACCTCTTCCCTTACAACGACGACAAATAATATCACTTGTGTGCCCTGTTGATGCCATGGAAGAAGAAGAGCTCTGTGTAGGCCCGGCAGGTGCGCTCTTGGCAGATAGTGGTGGTTGTGCCTGCTTTCTTGTATCATGGCTGGAGGTAGCTGCTGATGGAGGTGCTGGTGTAGTGGAAGTAGAGGATGCACGCGGTATCCATGATGAAAGTCGACCTGCAAAAAAGTTAGTTCGCGCTAATGCTTGTCGATCCTGCACTTCATGTTCAGCTTTACAAGCAAGATGGAATAACGAGTGATATTAGTATACTCCTTATACTCTAGAATGGTCTGAATCTCTCTATTTAATCCACCTATAAAATGTGCAAGCATAGCTTCATTCTCCTCAACAATACCACATCTAATAATGCCAGTTTGTAATTCCTGATAATATTCATCTACAGAATTTTTCCCTTGTCCTAAACGCCGCAATTTTTGAAGCAATTCACGTTGATAATATGGTGGAACCCAATGAGTACGCATAGCAGTTTTCAAAGCAGCCCAAGTAGTTGGAATAGGATATAATCTACAATGTTCAGACCACCATACACATGCAAAACTAGTGAAAGCACAAACAACAGCAGCAACCCGTCTCTCCTCGGGATATTGTAAACATGTAAAACGTTGTTCAGTTTCTAACTCCCAAGTAAGATATATATCAGGAACATATCTATCCTCAAATGGTGGAATATTCAATTTCAGTTTAGGAATATGGTCATTATCTCGTACCTGAGGTGGTGGTGCAGGCCTACCGTTGCGAACATATACCTGAGGTCGACCTGCTGGTGGTGGTGCTGGTGGCTGCACGTAGTTTTGATTTTGATCAACCTCATCCTTGTAATAGTCCTCCACCTTTGAAGTAACAACAGGAGCTACAGAAGCACCAACAGCAGTAGCAGCGGCACCAAAATTTTGTCCTGGTTCAATAGGAACATGCTGTGCTCGCCATACTGTATCGCAGCGTAGAACTGGTTGTGGGAGACGTTTGAGTAATTCATCAAACTTGGCATCCAACTTGGTGTCAATTGTCTTCTCAATGTCATCCATCCTCTCCAATGCCTTTCCAAAACTGGCCATCACGTCTTCCACCTGTTGACCCAACATTTGATGAAACTTATCACGAAGATCCTTGTTCGTCATGTTCTCCCAGTCAATCTCATCAGCTTGTGATCTTGGCATGGTTAGCAGCAATAGAAACACGCAAGAATATTATCCTACAGACTACTAACAAGAGGTGGTGGTGGGTGTCACAAATCCATCAAGCAAATCTCAAATTCTTACTAGTTCTTACCCAGCAGCAGGTGGTGATCGGCAACCGTTGTAGTCAAAACTCTCGAAGCTTGGATAGAGCGATTACTAGGGAGAATCAAACGCACGACATAGATGTATGTGGAGCTGGGAAGGCTTATAATATGGTAGCAAAAAGGGTCAGCAATAATCAACTCAGAGATGCAAAGTTGAATAAACGCTCAACGACGGTACTGTGCTGGTCCTAGGCTAGATCGTGCTAGAGACGCGAGCCTAGAACACTAACAAAATCACAGCGCTGCACGTAAACAAGGGAGGAACACACTCTGATTTTTTTTCTCTTTATTTTCACTTTTTTTTGCACTTCTTTTTCCTCTTTTTTTTTTGCTCCGCAACAATTTTTTTTCGAAAAAGTCTACAAATGGTCTAGAAACTGCCTAGCCAGAATTTTCCAGACTTAGTTTTCTTTTGAAACTGGAGCTATTTTTCTACTGCGGGTAACCCGAAAGTTCGGGAGTCCTTCTCTATCACGACTCGGAGTATGACGTGATCTGGAAATCAAAAACAAAGCAACAAATACTGGACTCGGACTGGTGGCGGAGATGAATCTGGTGGAACTCGGACTGGTGGCGGAGATGAATCAGGTGGAACTCGGACTGGTGGCGGATATATGTTGCAGGTGGACTTGGATTGGCGTGATGGAGGTGGATATGTGGTATATGGATGCGGTGATGTCGATGATGGTAGGTGGCAGCGATGATGATGATGGTGGTATATGGCAGCGGTGATGACAATGGTGGTATATGGCAGTGGTGATGATGATGATGCGGCGGCGGCGTGACAACTTGTGAACAGAACTGGAAACTCTAAAGGACTAGACACTAAGACCAGCAACTAGACACGACGATGCAACCGCAAATTCAACAACGCAAATATAGAAAAGATTATGCAATGGCTCAGACTGGTTCGGATATGATGAACTAACCCTAAATTTTTTTTGTGTGGCTTTTTCGTGGACTATAGGTATGAAGAACAGACTCGATCTAAACTACGATAAACTGTAAAATCTCACCGAGCAACTTGGAGCTCTGATACCACTTGATAGAGGCAAAGGTGTCCCGTCTTTCGATGAGATGATGGATATCGCTTAGGTGGAAATTGACTTTGACGATCCGATTACGAACGTGCGAGGACGTCGCGCCTTAGCAATCGCTAAACCAACTCCGAGAGGTTATTGACCACGCAGGAGTACGATCAACCTGACCACGAGGGTCTGTTTCCTGCGAGCAAACGAAGAACAAGCAAGAAACTGAGATTGCAATCTGCATATTGCGAATATAAGATGAAAGCTTTATTGATCAAGGTGGGGTTCTGAGACGTCTTTGTCTGGTCGTTGAACACAAACGAAGTACGCGAAGTTGCAGCTATGGCGAACTTTAATCTAAACAAATCCCAAAGTCTAAACGGTGCCCTAAGGGCTGTATATATGGAGGAAGAGGGGGGAATTTCGTGGCCCTTGGTGGAGGGGTCCGAAATCAACCCTATCTCTTGTTTCCCCACACATACGGACTCTAAAAATAGCCTATACTTATGTATTTCGAAATTACATGGGCCTGGCCCAATAATAAGGTGACGCAGCACCTAGAATAGCCTCGGTACGAAATTTATGAAGTGGCATCTTGTATATTTCGTCCAAGGCTTCATGCACCCATTATGTTGGCTTCAAATTCCTGAAATCATCACTTGTAACTCCGTTCTTGTTCCCCTTGCGCATGCCATCATCTCCATGCTTGTTCGTGCTCCAATGTCCATCCTTCTCCAAGCTAGGCCCTTCATTTGTAAGCAAAACAAATGTATCCAATTTAGGCAGCATCATATTCTCATGAACATTAGAATCATTACCAAGAAACGAAAGTACCTGATAATTTAATTGGCGGGCGCGTGCTCTAGTAATTGGTCCAGTATATGTAGCAGTAGGGCTGTGGGTGTAACAATTGTATTGATGTCCTCATCGTCCTCTTGATGTGTTTGGTATTTTTGTGAAATCTGGATTTCTTTGCTAAGGAAATTGCTCCAGTATTGTCACAATTTTTTTTCATTGGACCCGATGCACTAGGTATTACACCTAGATCAAATATGAACTCCTTCATCAAGACTCCTTCATTTGCTGCTTCTGAAGCAGCTATGTACTCCGCTTCACACGTAGACCCCACCGCGACGCTCTGCTTGGAACTGCACCAACTAACAGCTCCACCATTCAATAAAACTATGTATCCGGTTTGTGACTTAGATTTATCCGGATCAGTATCAAAGCTAGCATTAACGTAACCACTTACGACAAGCTCTTTGTCACCTCCATAAACGAGAAAACTATCCCTAGTCCTTTTCAAGTATTTCAGGATGTTCTTGACCGCTGTCCAGTGATCCACTCCTGGATTACTTTGGTACCTCCGTGCAAAACTTATAGCAAGGCACACATCTGGTCTGGCACACAACATAGCATACATGATAGAACCTATGGCTGAGGCATAGGGGACAACTTTCATTTTCTCTCTATCTTCTGCAGTGGTCGGGCATTGAGTCTGACTCAACTTCACACCTTGTAATAAAGGCAAGCACTACTAGGGAAAACCTTATACACAGAATCTTAGCAGCAGTGCGGTTTAGGGGGAGGCACTACTGCTAATTAGCAGCAGCACGGGAAAAAATCACGCGCTACTGCTACTGACTTAGCAGTAGCGCGGCTCGGCGTAAACACGCTGCTACTAAAATCGACCGACAGTTCCCGCCACCCTAGGTTTAGACGTAGCGCGGTCTTTATAACCGCACTACTGATAAAGTTGTAGTAATAGCGCACTTTTGGGACGTGCTACTGCTAATTGTCTCTATTTTTGAAACTGACCACATGGTGGGCCCCACTTAGCAGTAGCGCGTGAGGCTTAAGCGCACTGCTGCTAGTTAATAGTAGTAGCGCGGTTTATGACCAGCGCTACTACTAAGCCGTAGCATATACGACCTTTTCCCCTCTTCCTCCCCTTCCACCATCCCCACTTCCTCACTTTCCCCTACCTCCCACCTCCTCTCTCTCCCTCACTTTGCTTCTTCCTCACTACTTCTCCCCCTATTACTCTCCTTCTTCTACCTACCTTTCTCTCTTTTTATTACTCCTAGCTAACTTACACCACCTCCATTAATGCATCTCCTTTCTCTTTTTCCTCCCCCTCCACTAGATAAAGTCATCTCCTTCCCCAACTAGCTTGGTAGATCTACCCAGTTAATGAAGTGACCTATGTACCTCCCTAACTAGATCTAGCCATCTCAAGAAGTAAGCTTTGTCCACTTTTGATCATTCCCTAGGTGTGTGGTGACACCGACCGACATCATCATCACCGTGCTCGATCTCGAGATAGGTGATTAAAAATTTGTGCTTTTGCAAGAATGGAAATATGTGTATGTGTGCTATATGACATAATCGCGTGATATGATGGAAATTGTGTGTGTGGCTTGAGTTTCCGCCGAATTGTGCTTGAGTTGCCTATGTTTTGCCGAAATGTCGATTTATTTCCATTTCGGCGAATTTCGGGCAAACTCTATATGTCCTCTTTTTTGGGAAGGTCATGCCGAATTTTTGTATGATTTTGATGCATGCATGCATTTTTATAATCAATTTGTTTATGATTACCGTGCAGGCGGTCATGATGGTCAGTGGAACGATGGTGGACAGGTGGTTGCGGTCGGCGGTGCAGGATATGAAAGAAAATAACCCGACAGAGGTTTTATGTCTGTGTCGAAGATGCAAAGGAATAGTTTGTCTCGACCCCTATGACGATGGTCGTGTCGAAGCACACCTGCTCATGACTAGTTTCATGGAGGGCTATACTCGGTGGATAATTGAAGATGAGGATGATGATGTCGAGGACGCCGACGGGGCAGGCAATGACGACACGGGGCAAGACGAAGAGATGATCGATAATGGCGGCAGGGAAGAGGCCGGACATGGCAGAGGAGAACAGGCCGGACATGGCGGCGGAGAAGGGGCCGGACATAGCAACGGAGAGAATGTGGGCTCCATGCCACAGAGTTCGTCGGTACTAAGTTCAATCGTGCGGGACCCTCATGTTCAAGCACTGCTTCGCAAGGAGACGAGTACTGAGAGAGCTGCTTCTAGAGAGGAGGCTAAGCTGTAGCAACTAGTGGTAGACTCGAACACTCCATTGTATGATGGTTGCAATCCTGAGGTGACACGCTTGAGTTTTACGCTCCAACTCCTGAAGACGAAGGCTAAAAACAAATGGACCGACACTAGCCTCAATGAGCATCTCAAGTACCTAAAGGATGTTCTTCCTGCGGGGAATGTATGTCCTACTAGTGTGTATGAGGCCAAGGAGATCGTGTGCCCTCTTGATCTGCCGCACATTAGATACCATGCATGCATCAATGATTGCATAATTTATCGGAAGGTGCACGCGAAAAAAACAAGCCGTCCGGTGTGCAATGCTTCTCGATACAAGAAGGCCGGGAAGAAATCTCCCCAGAAAGTTGTATGGTACTTACCAATCACTCCCCGTCTCCAGCGGTATTTCATAGATCCCAAGGAAGCAAAGCTCATGCGTTGGCACGCGGAGAGAACGAAGCCCGATGATGGAGATGATCCGAAGCTAAGACACGTCAAGGATGGAAGCCAGTGGGGAGCGTTGAACGGCTTCTATCGGTATTTCGAATGTGATACAAGGAACATCGTGCTCGGCGGGTGTACCGATGGCATGAGTCCGTTTGGCAACCAGAACACCAACCATAGCACAAGGCCCATTTTTGTATGGATGTACAACCTCCCCCTGGTTGTGCATGAAGTCGAAGTACATTCACATGAGCATGCTAATTTAAGGGCCGAAACAACAAGGGAATAATATTAATCTGTATCTGGGGCTACTTCAAGAGGAGTTAGACATGTTATGGAAAACACTGGCCAAGACATGCAACGCCAGCGAAGGCGAGTATTTCTACACGAGAGCTACACTAATCACGACGGTGCACGACTATCTCGGTTATGGATATGTCGCATGCCAGGTGTGCCATGGATATTGCGGATGCACGCAGTGAATGGATGATACAACCTCTCAGCAATTAATGTCAAGGAAAGAGGGCGGGTCTGTGAAAATCGTGTACATGGGGCATCAAAGATGGCTCGAGAAGGACGATCCATGGAGAAACCGTGGAGATCTATTCAATCGTCACGCTGAGCATCGAGGACCTCCACGTAAGCGGAGCGGCGCCAAAATCGATGAGCTGTTGAAAAACTGGGAACAGTGCCCCACGCCGGGAAAGACGATGAAAAAGGCACTGGAGCCGCTGCTGAAGGTCTGGAAGACGAGGTCTGTGTTCTGGGACTTGGAGTACTGGCACAAACTCGACACACCTAATTGCCTTGATCAAATGCATATCTGTAAGAATGTCCTTGAGAGCTTGCTCACGACACTGATGAACATGCCGGATAAGACCAAGGATGGGCCGAAGGCAAGAAAAGACTTGCAAGATTTGGAAATGAGGTAAGATCTGCAGATGGCGCCCCGTAAAAAGTCAGACGAGACAGAGACGGAGACAAAGGCGCGGGAGAAGAAGGGCAAAAAAGTAAAGGAAGAGGATTATTGCCCCCCTTCTTGCTTCACCTTAAGTCCGGCTGAGATCGATCAATTCTTTAAGTGCCTTACCAGAGTCAAAGTTTGTTCCGGTTACTGTGGCAAGATAAGAAGATATCTAGACACGAACAAGAAAAGTTTCAACGGGATGAAGTCCCATGACTGTCATTTGATGATGACGTAGATACTACCTATTGCCCTTAGAGGGATAATGGACAAGCATGTCCGTGACACGCTTATTGGTCTCTGCAACTTTTTCGACGTCATCTCTCAAAAGTCGATCAGTGTGAAGCAGCTCCGAAGGCTACAATAAGAGATCATTGTGATACTGAATGAGCTTGAGATGTACTTCCCGCCCGCGTTCTTTGACGTCATGGTGCATCTGTGTGTCCATATTGTCGACGACATAATAGACCTGGGGCCGTCATTCCTGCACAACATGATGCCGTTTGAGAGGATGAATGGTATCATCAAAGGATTCATTCGTAATATGTCCCGTCCGGATGGAAGCATCGTCCAGGGCTATCTGACACAAGAGTGCATCTCTTTCTGCGAGAATTTTCTATATGGCATGGACCAGCCGCCTGGTGTTGGTGTTGGCTTGCGTGTTAACAAGTACGATGGAAGGCTCGAAGGAGAAGGTCACTCCAACAGTCGCAGGGAACTGCACGTGGCATACTCAGATTTACGCAACGACTTTGATAGAGCAAACTTGGTAATGCTACAACACCTAGACGAGGTAGATCCTTTCATGCCACTGCACAAAGAAATTATCACAAAGAAGAATCGTGGCCGGGGGGTATGCAGGACGAATGTCGAAGTTACTAGAGAGAACAACTCCACTTTCCTGTATTGGTTCAAAGAGCATATTATTGCTAATCTCCCGGAAGAGGGCTCTAAGGACAAATTGCTCATATATGCCTTAGCGCATGGCCCTTCGCCCAACCTCATCACCTATCAGGCAGACGATATCAACGGATACACGTTCTACACGGAGGCCAAAGATATGGACAATGATGATCAGAACTCAGGGGTGACGATGGTATGCTTGACCGGCAGCGACAATGGCGCAACTAAGAGATTTTATGGAAGTGTCAAGGAGATCTGGGAGCTTGACTACTCTGGACTGCACAACGCGATAATGTTCCGTGTCAGATGGGCTAAGAATGTTGAAAGAGAAAACCGGTATTTCACTACGATGACTATACCCGATGCCAAGAGCGTTACCGTGAACACTATCGCAAAAAACTAGCCATGGGTACACGCTAAGCACGTGACACAATGCTTCTACATAACTGGACCGTTCAATCCCAGCTGTGTTGTCGTGAGGAGAGGCAAAAGGAACATCATTGGAATGGATGGAGTCACCAATGAGGAAGACCACGACCAGTACGGCAACCCAATGAGGGAAGATGACGATGACGATGAAGTATACGTCAAAAGAAGAATCAATACTACATTACCTAATAAAGATCGTACTCCATGGAAAAGGAAAAGTCACAATGAGGGGCTCAATTATTCTTCAACGAACAAGAAGGGAAAGAAGCTCACTCAAAAACGAAAACGTCAACACTGAGGAACCGTATATTATCGGTCAAATGATGTAATATATATGTTCCTACTTTGTGTACACACTTGGCCATTATGCATTTGTTAAATGATGTAATATATATGTTCCTATTTTGTATACATACTTAACCGTCAGATGATGTAATATATATCGCTTTAGTTATATACATTGTATCACCTTCCCTTCATTCACTGCTCTTGGAAAGAAGTGGACATGTGATATGTGGACACGTGATTTGTACATGTCATATTTGGAATTTGGACATGTCATTTGGACATGTGATGTGCAGGGTAAATGATCCGAGTGGCCTATGTTTCACCGGAATGTTGATTCATTTCCATTCCAGTGAATTTCAGGCGCTCAATACGTCCACTTTTTAGCAAAGGTCATGCCGAAATTTTTCGTGAATTTTGGCATGACTTGTGCTAGAAAGTAGGCATATCGAGTGCCGGGAGTTGCTAGGAACGGCATTCCGGCAAACATAGATATTTTTATGTCATTTCTCATTTTTTAATAGTTTTAGAATTAAACGAGGGGACTTAATCATAGGAAACATGTTGAATAACGAAGAAACCGGGCCTCCTGACCAAGATGCAGACGAGATGGATTATGATGGTGAACAACAGTACCTCGACTTTTTGTCTGCTAAGAACAATCAAGGTTTGCAGGTCGGCCTCGATGATGGTACTGATGCCAACATCGATACCAATGGTGCCGACACCGATGGCGGCGCCGAGACCGGCAGGAAAGATACCAGCGCCGATGCCGCTACCGGAGAGAAGAAGCAGAAGAAGTAGAGGATGCGAGAAACCTAACAAACTCGGCATCAGACGACTGGTGATCACAAAGATGGCACCTGGCAAATTTGAGCCATTAGAGCCGGAAGAACCTCGCAAGTGCTATGGGAACCAAGTAGGATGCATCCTACGGGAATGTGTGAGCATCAACGATGATGACTTAAGGAGTAAAGAACATTTGAGGCAGTTGCTCCTGACGAAGTTGCACAAGAGATTCAAGTTCCCTGACCGGGATGATAGCATAGAGCTACCGTGGGATGATCCGAAGATGAAGAAGATTAACAATCATGCCATGGGCATGTTCAACAATGATTTGGCCTCTTGGAAAGGGAGGGTGAAACGAGCTATTGAGGCTGAGGAACCCCTGTCCAAGATTCTGGAGGAAAATCCGACACTTACGGATGAGGAGTTCGAAAAGTTCAAGGACACTTGCGCTACCGAGGCAGTTAAGGCTAAGGCTGCGAAATTCAAAAGCCTTCAGCAAAGGAATACGAGGAAGCATTGCCTCGGAAGCCATGGCTACCTTGGAAAAGGCCCATATTGGATAAGGATGACGCGGAACGTGAAGCCGTGGGTCTCCCAGACCCCTTCACGAAGTTCACCAACCCCTTGGAGCGTGACTTCATCAGGGCCCACTACAAGTGGGACAAGAAAAAGAAGGTTTTTTACACGGACGAGATCATAAGGAGATTGATTAGATTACTGGTAATTATTATTTTACCACCTTATATTTAGCTCCTGATCAAGTCGACTACACATTCGTAAACGGTTCACGTTCCTTCTGTAGGAGAAGCAACACTAGCTTGCAGCCGAAAGCCCTACTTCGCCGATGAGGCCCAAGTGGGACACCCCTCTCAACTAGGCCTTGATCAAACTTAAGGGACTCCCTTTGGGCCAGTGGCCGCAATATGGACGTGTGCACGATGCCGGAGGCGGCGCCACATTGAAGGTGTTTTACAACAAGGGCCCGGAGGCCAAGAAGCAGAAAAAGAAGTTTAGTTAGGAGGACATCGACGAGAAGGTGAAGCTTGCAGTCGAGAAAAAAGCAGCTGAGGACACGCAATATGCAGCCGAGGAGAAACATGATTTGCTAAAGCAGGCAGTAGATGCAGCTGTAAATGGCTGCAGAAATGATTTCGCTACTAACTTGGTCCCGGCTATCATCAACTGGACGAAGGAAAATCCAGACAAGACAGTACATAATTACCCCATGCCCAGTTTCGGCACAAGCAACTCCGCGAACACCACCACCGCACCATCGCCTGCTCACGCAACTGGGCCTGCTCTCGCACCCGCACCCACACCCGCACCCGCTCATAGCAGCCCGTCCTCAGTCTCTGGCACGCTAGGCGGGCCTTCATTTTTTAGCTGAGCTCAACGCCCTCATGGTAATTACATATCGCACCAACATATATATCTAGAATATTCCATTTTCGTTGCCTTTCGTATGTTTTACGCCACAGACATGTGTTTGAAGGCCGACGAAACCCCGTGCACTATACTCTACTTGATCAAAGGCCAGAATGTGGACGTGGTAAAGGGGGTGATAATGAAGCCCTTGCAACTCACGTTCCACAACCAGCCGATTCTCGCTGGGCACTTCAGGGTTAACTTGTCGAGTGTGAAATTGGGGCACATGGATTTGCCTCCTCCATTGATGAGACCCTGCTGCGGATTGGAAGCTGCAAGGTTTGGGTCCTGCTATGGCCGAAGAATCTTCTTCGTCTGGAGCCAGCCGAGAGCACACCAATAACCACACATCAACAAGCATGTATGGAGACCACCACCCCGCCTACACAATTACCAGCTCCTGTAGTGTCGGGTGAGAGCGGCAGACGACGTGATGAAGGGGGTCCAATAGTGGCTGATGTAATCGGCCCCGTAGAACAAAGAATGGATGATGAGATGGAGGAGACAGAGGACCCAATGGGTTTCCTCAATACAGGCGCCTATGACCGTGACTTAGATATGATGAGTCAGCCATATGACGAATCGGGCTATCAACATGCTGATGACGATATGGATGATCTGCCCGGGCAGGAACGTCCTAGCAGGGATTGCAAGAAGTCTCTTTTCATGAAATCCTCACAGGACACGCCTGAAGATGCCGCCCCAACACAACTCAACTAGCCGGGGGTCGTACAATGCTTAGCCCAACAACACTGGGGCAGGGGTTAAGGAAGGGCCTAGAAGGTGTGCCCAAGAAAAAGGAGAGGAAGAGACCGGGGAAGATAGGCTCAGCTGCCTACAAACAAGCCAGAGCACATAACAGCCAGATGGTGGATTTTGAAGAGCGTGTACCCGTCAAAGGTGCAGCCATGTTCCATGTCACGGGCGAGCGGATGCTACCGCCGAAACCGCTGGAGGCACTATTAGGGGATCTCAAGAGACTGCCCGACCATGTGCTGTCAACTGAGAAAAGCCTACTAGCCTCGAAGGGTCTAGGATATCCGACATACGCGGCTCGTGTGACTGAGGGGAAGTGCTACGTCGACACACGGCCTGCAGAGGTGTTCTTCCTGCGGTTTGACCATATCTTCGAGATGTTTCTGACAAGGCGGCTCGATTTTACAATCGTCCGCCTTTTTGCGCTACATATGAGCTCCATCATGAAGAGAGAAGAAGTCTCGCAAACCTGTGTGGTGGATCCGTACTACATGCACGAGTCCTTCTTGAGTCTCGGCGACTTTGAGCATGAAGCTGCTAGGGAGTACCTCCAAAACTTCATGGTATAGAATAAGGACCAGGAAATTGTCCTCCTGCCTTATCATCCAAAGTAAGTGAGTTCCGGACAACCCTTTCGTACATTTCAATCATTCCTTCTCACTCATATGGAGAATAATTTGAGGTGTCTTTTCCCCAGCAGCAACGGGTGCGCCGTCCTTATCGTTCTTTACCCGCGAGTCTCCCACGCCATGTATTTGGACCCTACCAAAAACTATGAGAAGGACTACACCCACATAATGAATATTGTAGATGATGCTCTCCAAGGCTTCAGCATTAGGGATGGCCACCTGTAGATCAGGAAACAATGGAACAAGAATATGGGTTTCGCGCATAAAACTAACTTCTGCTGCATCCATGTCCCAAAACCAAGCAAGAAAGATGAATTCTACATCCACCATCTCATGATTGAGTTCAACACGGATCACCAAAAGCTTCGGATCACAAACAGAAACGATGATCATATCCGCAAGTGGGTAGAATCTCATGGAGAAGCGGATTATAACCTTAGAGATGACTTCTTTCGCATCCAAAGGGACATTGCGACGATCATCATGAAAGAAGTCATCAATGAGAAGGGGATGTTCCACCACAGCCCTATATCGCGATCTGACGTCCGACCTCACATAGGCATGCAATGTCATGACCTCACGCCGTTCAAGAAGCTAGGGTCCATCCTTGATGATATGGAAGGATGGAACATCTAGTGATTTACAATGCCGATGATGATGATATGTGTCGGTTGAACTTGTATACTTTCTGTAGCGATGAAACTTTGTGATGTCCACGGTCCCTGCCGAACTTGCCTAATGCTACTTTGTTAGTTTGGGTACGATGACCTATGTACCTCTAGTTAATTAGTTTGTGTACTATATGTTGCATCTAGTTGCTAACCCTTTCTTTTTGTGTTGCTCTAGTATATTTTGTTGCATATGATTGTACATTCTCTTGATGAAGATGCATCTCTAACATGTACCTATCTTCTTGATGGCGAAGAAGTAGTACTATGTCGTGTACAAAGGGAAGGTTCCGAGGGCGTACGATGAGTGGCCTAAGTGTCAAGCGCAAGTGAATGGGGTCTCAGGTGCCAGCCATAAAGGCTTCAAAAGCAGACAAGAAGCAGAAGCTAGTTACTTGAGGTTCACGCTAGCGCGAGAAAGGACTCGTAACCGCCGCCTCATGTACTGCATAGTTCCGCTCTCACTCATAGTGATAGCTCTTCTTGCGTATATCATTGTTTAGATGGATGATGATGTAGTTGCAAGTATTTGAGACTTGTATCACTATTTTTGAAATGATGAAGAGCAGCCACTTTCTGTTGGATGATGATTATGATGATGACCACCTTGCATCGCTATGTATATGCTATGATTACATTTGTATGTGTATGATATGCTAGAGATTATTGTATAAAGCCCGAAACAAAATTCAACAGCACAAAATGTGGAGCGGATTTTTTTTCAAAAACTAATAACAGTAGTGCGGGGTATGGCATTAGCAGCAGCGAGTTCTTAGTAGTAACGCGCTTTGCACAAGGGCGCTGCAGCTATTATCAGCAGCGCGTGTTGCAGACAAACGCTGCTGCTATACCTAGTTAGCAGTAGCGCTGGTCAGGCCGCGCTACTGATAAACATTAGCTGTAGCGCCATATCAGTAGTGTGGCCACCCACACTATTGATAAGCATATAACCCGCGCTACTGCTAGGCTTTTCCCTAGTAGTGAAGAACCCTTTCTTTGACTGATGCATTTTGAACTTCTTCAAAACTTTATCAAGGTATGTGCTTTGTGAAGTCCTATCAAGCGTCTTGATCTATCTCTATAGATCTTGATGTCCAATATATAAGTAGCTTCACAGAGGTCTTTCATTGAAAAACTTTTATTCAAGTATCTTTTTATGCTATCCAAAAATTCTACATCATTTCCAATCAACAATATGTCATCCACATATAATATTAGAAATGCTATAGAGCTCCCACTCACTTTCTTGTAAATATAGGCTTCTCCAAAAGTCTTTATAGAACCATATGCTTTGATCACCTCGTCAAAGCGTATATTCCAACTCCGAGATGCTTGCACCAGTCCATAAATGGATCGCTGGAGCTTGCACACTTTGGTAGCACCTTTAGGATCGACAAAACCTTTTGGTTGCATCATATACAACTCTTCTTTAAGAAAAATCCATTAAGGAATGCAGCTTTGACATCCATTTGCCAGATTTCATAATCATAAAATGCGGCAATTGCTAACATGATTCAGACAGACTTAACCATCACTACGGAAGAGAAAGTCTTATCGTAGTAAACTCCTTGAACTTGTCGAAAACCTTTTGCGACAAGTCCTGCTTTATAGACAGTAACATTACCATCAGCGTCAGTCTTCTTCTTAAAGATCCATTTATTCTCTATGGGTCGCCGATCATCGGGCAAATCCACCAAAGTCCACACTTTGTTCTCATACATGGATCCTATCTCAGTTTTCATGGCCTTAAGCCATTTATCAGAAACTGCGCTCATCATAGCTTCTTCATAGTTCGTAGGTTCATCATGTTCAAGTAACATGACTTCCAGAACAGGATTACCGTACCACTCTGGTGCGGATCGTGCTCTAGTTGACCTATGAGGTTCTGTAGCAATTTGATCTGAAGTTTCATGATCATTATCATTAGCTTCCTCTCTAGTTGGTGTAGGCATCATGGGAACGGATTTCTCAGATGAGCTACTTTACAAATTGAGAGAAGGTAAAATTACCTCATCAAGTTCTACTTTCCTCCTACTCACTTCTTTCGAGAGAAACTCCTTCTCTAGAAAGGTTCCATTCTTGGCAACAAAGATCTTGCCTTCAGATCTGTTGTAGAAGGTGTACCCAATTGTTTCCTTACGGTATCCTATGGAGATGCACTTCTCTGATTTGGGTTCGAGCTTATCAGGCTGAGGCCTTTTGACATAAGCATCACATCCCCAAACATTAAGAAACGACAGCTTAGGTTTGTTGCCTAACCATAGTTCATACGGTGTCGTCTCAACGGATTTTGACGGTGCCCTTTTTAACGTGAATGCAGCTGTCTCTAATGCATATCCCCAAAGTGATAGTAGTAAATCGGTAAGAGACATCATAGATCACATCATATCTAATAAAGTGTGGTTATTTGTGTTCCAGGTGGCGTGAGTTGTGAATATTCCACATTGTTTTAAATGAAGGCCAAACTCGTAACTCCAATATTCACCTCCACGATCATATCATAGAAACTTTATTTTCTTGTTACATGATTCTCCACCTCGTAAGGAAACATGAATCGGAAAATAGATGGATCCCGAAAACAAACCTAATAAGCAAGGAACTCGGATTGGTGGTGGATATATGGTTGTGGTATATGGCAGCGGTGGTAGTATATGGATATGGATCGGTGGTGGTATATGGACACGGATTGGTGGTGGTATATGGATACGGATTCGGAGCGGTGGTGGTAGATGGCAGGGGCGATGATGATGGTGCGGCAGCGGCGTGACAACTTATGACCAGAACTCGAAACTCTAAAAGACTAGACTCTAAGACCAGCAACTAGACCGACGATGCAACCGCAAATTCAACAAAGCAAAACCCTAAAAAGATTATGCAGAGGCTCAGATTGGTTCAGATATGATGAACTAACCCTAATTTTCTTTTGTGGCTTTTTCGTGGACTATAGGTATGAAGAACAGACTCGATCTAAACTACGAAAAACTGGAAAATCTCACCGAGCAACCTGGAAATCTGATACCACTTGATAGAGGCAAAGGTGTCCCGTCTTTCGATGAGATGATGGATTTCGCTTTGGTGGAAGTCGACTTTGACGATCCGACTACGAACGTGCGAGGACGTCGCGCCTTAGCAATCGCTAAACCAACTCCGAGAGGTTATTGACCACGCTGGAGCACGATCAACCTGACCACGAGGGTCTGTTTCCTGCGAGCAAACGAAGAACAAGCAAGAAACTGAGATTGCAATCTGGATATTGCGAATATAAGATGAAAGCTTTATTGATCAAGGTGGGGTTCTGTGACGCCTTTGTCTGGTCGTTGAACACAAACGAAGTACGCGAAGTTGCAGCTATGGCGAACTTTTAATCTAAACAAAACCCAAAGTCTAAACGGCGCCCTAAGGGCTGTATATATGGAGGAAGAGGGGGGGAATTTCGTGGCCCTTGGTGGAGGGGTCCGAAATCAACCCTATCTCTTGTTTCCCCACACATACGGACTCTAAAAATAGCCTATACTTATGTATTTCGAAATTACATGGGCCTGGCCCAATAATAAGGTGACGCGGCACCTATAATAGCCTCTGGACGAAATTTATGAAGTGGCATCTTGTATATTTCGTCCAAGGCTTCATGCACTCTTATGGTGGCTTCAAAGTCCTGAAATCATCACTTGTAACTCCGTTCTGGTTCCCCTTGCGCATGGCATCATCTCCATGCTTGCTCTTGCTCCAATGTCCATCCTTCTCCAAGCTAGGCCCTTCATTTGTAAGCAAAACAAATGTATCCAATTTAGGCAGCATCATATTCTCATGAACATTAGAATCATTACCAAGAAACGAAAGTACCTGATAATTTAATTGGCGTGCGCGAGCTCTAGTAATTGGTCCAGTATATGTAGCAGTAGGGGCTGTGGGTGTAACAATGGTATTGATGTCCTCATCAAAATTCGTCCGGAGCGTTGAGTTGTGGACGAAACAATCTGATGCTGCAGCAGAATCCGAGTCAAACTACAAGTCCAAAGGTGTTACATCACCTCCACTTGGGCCCATTGGCCTTGTACGACCTAGATTTAGTTTTAGGCTGCCTTGGGACGTCCTCCCACCTCCTTGGCCGCCATCCCTTGCTCCTATATAAGTAGATCCATCTAGTAGCTTTTCCTTGGGATTTGTTTAGTTAAAAGTTAGCCATTGCAACTTCGTGTACTTCTTTTGTGTCCAACGACCAGACCAACACCGCTTACGGATCCCCACCTTTATCAATACTTCATATATACTCGCAATATTCAGATTGCTTTTATCATATTCTTGCTTGTTCTTCGATTGCTTGCAGGAATAGACCTTCGTGGTCAGGTTGATTGTGCTCCGGCGTGGTCAATAACCTCTCAGAGTTGGTTTAGCGATTGCTAAGGCGCAACGTCGTGCACGTTTGTAGTCGGATCGTCAAAGTCATCTTCACCAAATCGATAATTATCATCTCATCGAAAGATCGGGACACCCCCGCCTCTATCAAGTGGTATCAGTTTTCAGGTTGCTCGGTGAGAATTTCCAGTTTTCCTAGATTAGATTTATTTTCTTACCTATTGTCCAAGAAAAAGCCACAAAAAAGAGTTAGATCTATTCATCCTTGGTCCAAGCCAGTCTGAGCCTTTGCAATTTTCTTTTCATTGCTTGCATAGTTGAATTATCGGTTGCATCGTCGTGTCGAGTTGCTGGTCTTAGTGTCTAGTTCGTTTAGAGTTTCGAGTTCTGTTCACATTAGTCACGCCACCACTGCATCATTATCTCTTCCGCTGTCCACCACCCATCCATCAATTTCCACCACGTGCTACCCATCATTCATTGTCATAATAATAGTTGAGATCGTTCACATCTTCGCTTGATCCAATCTGCGTCTTATCTAGTTTGTTTTGGAAAGAGGGAGAAAAAAAGAGAGAAAAAAAACGAAAAAAAGAGAAAAAAAGTCAGAGAAAAAAAATCAAAAAAATCGGCACAAACTTTTTCAGAGGAAAGTTGGAGACAAAGTTGTTGTATATCCTGCTTGGCAGTTGTTTTTCATCATTATCTTCACTGCCATTGATATCTTCACTTATATCTTGCTGTGAAGAGCTACTTAGTATCCTTCATTGATGCTAGTTGTGCTACGCCGTGACCTCATTAGTGTTCTAGGCTCGCGTCTCTAGTCCGGTCTAGCCTAGGACCAGCACAGTACCGTCGTTGAGCGTTTATTCAACATTGCATCTTTGAATTGATTATTGCTAATCTTTTGCTACCATATATAGCCAACCCAGCTCCACATATTTCTACACCGTGTATACGTATGCTCCCCTGGCAATCGCTTTACTCAATATTCGGAGTTACTTGACACCGCTAGTTGCCGATCACCGCCTGCTGCATGGTAAGAACTTGTAAGACATTGATATTTGCTTTACTGTGAGCGTTTTACCACCACATCCTAGTAGTTATAGGAACATTATTTTTGGGTTTTGTTTCTTGTTCTACTAATCATGACAGGATCCAGAGTCAATTCATGGGCTTTGTCGATCGCGGGAGACGTGCCACCACCTTTGCAAATACCACAACCGTCACGAGAGGTGCACAAACATCCAAATGCACATGATCAGGTTAATGTATCTATACCACCATTTAATGGCCGTTTTAAACCTGCTTTATATATTGAATGGGAGTTCGACATAAAAAATATATTTGCTTCCCATAATTTCGATGAACATAAAAAGGTTAAGGTTGCAGTTGGTTCTTTCACTGGTTATGCTTTGGTTTGGTGGAGTGAATATTGTCGGTTACACCCTGATTATATACCTACTACTTGGGATGATTTGAAACTTGCCATGCGACATACTTTCGTCCCTGCTTATTATACTCGTGACATGATTAAGAAGTTGCAACATTTAAAACAAGGTAGTGAAACTGTAACAAAATATTATGATGATTTACAAACTACCTTGTTGCATTCCTCTTTAGAAGAAAGTGAAGATGATTTTATGGATAGATTTTGGGGAGGATTAAACCGTGATATTCAAGAGATACTAATTCATGAAGAGTGTTATCCTATGGACCATTTGTTTCATCTTGCTTGCAAAGCTGAACAGGAAATAAAACGACGTGTTGGCCACGAGGAGAACAAGCGCATGGTGCACATTCCAAGAGTTGATATGATTGTTCCTTCAACTACTAGGCATACTATGACAACCACATCCGTTGTTGTCAGGACTACATCACCTCCACCATGTGACACATCGGCCCTGAGAGTGGCTACATCATCTGAGTTGATCATAAGAGGTAATGACAAAGGTACTGATCTTCCATCTCTACATGAGAATGATGAATGCCTTGTCAATTTGAATGCACCATCTGATGAGCTACCCACTACTTTGATCACACCACCTATTTTAAAGGACTACGTTGATAATTTGACTTTGCCATGTGATCAAACAACTGAAATACCAACAATTTTGAGTGCACCCATTGAATTAACTATTGATGCAAAAGAACCAATGTTTAATCATTTTGATATGACCTCTAATCTTGGTGATGATTCTGTGTTGAATGACTTATTGCATGTTTGCTTATTTAAGCATGTTGTAGCATGTAAATTTGATGCAAGTAAGGTTTATTCACCAATGTTGGGATGGTTTAATGATGAACATTGTCAATCTTTTGAAATGAATAAGAGCTTCACTTATATGTGCAAACTGAGTTGCAATATTTTCATGCCTTCTACTTCTTGTGCTAATTTTTTGGCTTTAGATTTTATGAACTATGCAAGTTACTCATCTATTCACGTGTCATATATGCAAAAATCAAGGGAAGTAAAAATGGATGACATATACATATACAACATGTACACCTTGTCTCTTTTGTTAGCCACATTTCAGATTAAGCAACGCCGAGGACGGCTTTATTTTCAAGAAGGGGAGGATGATGAGGACATGACTACCTTGGATATGACCAAAAATATTGCATATATGCATATTTGTCAGGTGATTTCTAGTGCAAACTATTCAATAATCTATTTATGTTATCCAGAACAAAAATACTTCACACACTTTTGTGTTTTGTCTAATTGCAGGTGTATGGGACATTTGTACAATCCACATATGAAGATAAGGAAGAAAGAGATGTTTATTTGCTGTCCAAAAAGTTCTCTCACGTCACTTTTGGCCCAAGAGAAGATAGAGTCCAAGTCTCTCACGTTCTGGATTCAGATTCGGACTGCACAGACATACCTGACTCAAAACGCACACAAGTTTTTCATACGGACTCCGAATTGGGTGATTCTTTTTTTGTTGGAAACTAGATTTCGTGCACTTTCCAACCCAATTGGAATCACCTTCAAATTCGTCCGGAGCGTTGAGTTGCGGACGAAACAATCTGATGCTGCAGCAGAATCCGAGTCAAACTACAAGTCCAAAGGTGTTACATCACCTCCACTTGGGCCCATTGGCCTTGTACGACCTAGATTTAGTTTTAGGCTGCCTTGGGACGTCCTCCCACCTCCTTGGCCGCCACCCCTTGCTCCTATATAAGTAGATCCATCTAGTAGCTTTTCCTTGGGATTTGTTTAGTTAAAAGTTAGCCATTGCAACTTCGTGTACTTCGTTTGTGTCCAACGACCAGACCAAGACCGCTTACGGATCCCCACCTTTATCAATACTTCATATATACTCGCAATATTCAGATTGCTTTTATCATATTCTTGCTTGTTCTTCGATTGCTTGCAGGAATAGACCTTCATGGTCAGGTTGATTGTGCTCCGGCGTGGTCAATAACCTCTCAGAGTTGGTTTAGCGATTGCTAAGGCGCAACGTCGTGCACGTTTGTAGTCGGATCGTCAAAGTCATCTTCACCAAATCGATAGTTATCATCTCATCGAAAGATCGGGACACCCCCGCCTCTATCAAAGGGTGTCCCGATCTTTCGGTGCATCAAGGACATAATTCTTCTGTGCAGCAATGAGGATAATCCTCAAGTTACGGACCCAGTCTGTGTAGTTGCTACCATCATATTTCAACTTAGCTTTCTCTAGGAACGCATTAAAATTTAAGGGAACGATAGCACGAGCCGTTGATCTACAACAGAGAGATGCAATAAACTATCAGGACTAAGTTCATGATAAATGAAGTTCAATTAATCATATTACTTAAGAACTCCCACTTAGATAGACACCCCTCAAGTCATCTAAATGATACGTAATCCAAATCAACTAAACCATGTCCAATCATCACGTGAGATGGAGTAGTCATCAATGGTGAACATCTCTGTGTTGATCATATCCACTATATGATTCACATTCGGCCTTTCGGTCTCCAGTGTTCCGAGGACACGTCTGTATATGCTAGGCTCGTCAAGTTTAACCCAAGTATTCCGCATGTGCAAAACTAGCTTGCACCCATTGTATGTGAACGTAGAGCCTATCACACCCGAACATCATGTGGTGTCTCAGCACAAAGAACTTTTGCAATGGTGCATACTCGGGGAGAACACTTTTACCTTGAAATTTTAGTTAAGGGATCATCTTATATTGTTACCGCCATACTAAGAAAAATAAGATGCATAAAGATAAACATCACATAAAATCAAAATATGTGACATGATATGGCCTTCATCATCTTGTGCTTTTGATCGCCATCACCAAAGCAACGTCATGATATCCATCATCATCGGCATGACACTTTGATCTCCATCGTAGCGTCATGTCGCCAACTATTGCTTCTACTACTATCGCTACCGCTTAGTGATAAAGTAAAGCAATTACATGGCATTTGTATTTCATTCAATAAAGTGACAACCATAAGGCTCCTGCCAGTTGCCGATAACTTTTACAAAACATGGTCATTTCATACAACAACGTATATCACATCATGTCTTGACCATATCACATCACAGTATGCCCTGCAAAAACAAGTTAGACATCCTCTACTTTGTTGTTGCAAGTTTTACGTTGCTGCTACGGGCTTCTAGCAAGAACTGTTCTTATCTATGGCATAAAACCACAATGGTGATTTATCAAGTTTGTTGTTTTGACCTTCCACAGGGACCGGCCGTAGTCAAATTCGATTCAACTAAAGTTGGAGAAACATACACCCGCCAGCCACCTTTATGCAAAACTAGTTGCATGTCTGTCAGTGGAACCGGTCTCAAGAACGTGGTCATGTAAGGTTGGTCTGGGCCGCTTCATCCAACAATACCGCCGAATCAAAATAAGACATTGGTGGTAAGCAGTATGACGATCACCTCCCAGAACTCTTTGTGTTCTACTCGTGCATATCATCTACGCATAGACCTGGCTCGGATGCCACTTTGGGAAACGTAGCATGCAATTTCAAAAAATTCCTATGCTCACGCAAGATCTATCTAGGAGATGCATAGCAACGAGAGGGGGAAAGTGTGTCCATGTACCCTCGTAGACCAAAAGCGGAAGCGTTTGCTTAAAGCGGTTGATGTAGTCGAACGTCTTCTTGTTCCGACGGATTAAGTATCGAACGTACGACATCTCCAAGTTCTGCACACGTTCAGTGCGATGATGTCCCTCAAGCTCTTAATCCAGCAGAGGGTCAAGGAAGTGGATGAGTTCCGTCAACATGACAGCGTGGTGATGGTGATGGTGATGTGATCCGCGCAGGGCTTCGCCTAAGCACCGCAAGAATATGACCCGAGGTGTAAACTATGGAGGGGGCACCGCACACGGCTTGGAACAATTGATTTGTGTTGTAGGCGCCCCTCGTATATAAAGGAGGGAGAGGGAGAGGGCCGGCCCTAGGCGCGCCCCAAGTAGGAGGAGTCATACTTGGGCCCCTAGTTGGATTTGCCCCCTTCCTTTTACCAAAGGGGGAAAGGGGGAAGGAGAGAGTGAGAGGAGGAGAAGGAAAGGGGGGCGCCGCCCCTCCCCTAGTCCAATTTGGTCTCCTCCCTTGTGGGGGGCGCGCCACCCCTTTATGGGCTGGTGTGTCTCCCTCCTATGGCCCATAGGGCCCATATCTTTCCCCCCGGGGGGGGGGGGGGGTTCCGGTAACCCCTCTGGCACTCCAATATGTACCTGCTACATTTCAGAACACTTCCGGTGTCCGAATACTACCTTCCAATATATCAGTCTTTACCTCTCGACCATTTCGAGACTCCTCTTCATGTCTGTGATCTCATCCGGGACTCTGAACAAGATTCAGTCACCAAAATACATAATTCATATAATACAAATCATCATTGAACGTTAAGCGTGCGGACCCTACGGGTTCGAGAACAATGTAGACATGACCGAGACACCTCTCCGGTCAATAACCAATAGCGGAACCTGGATGCTTGTATTGGTTCCCACATATTCTATGAGGATCTTTATCGCTCGAACCGCTATGACAACATACGTTATTCCCTTTGTCATCGGTATGTTACTTGCCCGAGATTCGATCGTTGGTATCTTCATAGCTAGTTCAATCTCATTACTGGCAAGTCTCTTTACTCATTTCGTAATGCATCCTGCAAATAACTCATTAGTCACATTGCTTGCAAGGCTTCATATGATGTGCATTACCTAGAGGGCCCAGAGATACCTCTCCGATACTCGGAGTGACAAATCCTAATCGTGATCTATGCCAACCCAACAAACACCTTTAGATATACCTGTAGAGCATCTTTATAATCACCTGAATATGTTGTGACATTTGATAGTACACAAGGCATTCCTCCGGTGTCCGGGAGTTGCATAATCTCATAGTCGGAGGAATATGTATTTTACACCAAGAAAGCAGTAGCAATAAAACTGAACGATCATTATGCTAAGCTAACGGATGGGTCTTGTCCATCACATCATTCTCCTAATGGTGTGATCTCGTTCATCAAATGACAACACATGTCCATGGCTAGGAAACTTAACCATCTTTGATCAACGAGCTAGTCTAGTATAGGCATACTAGGGACACGGTGTTTTGTCTATGTATTCACACATGTATCAAGTTTCCGGTTAATACAATTCCAACATGAATAATAAACATTTATCATGAATAATAAAATATAAAATAACAAATTCATTATTTCCTCTAGGGTATATTTCCTTCAGCACCTACAAGAACAAGACCTCTTCTTCGGCACCACAGGACGATCCCGTCAAGACAAGTTCTATCAAGTGCTTCACATGTGGTGGCCGTGGACACAAGTCTTTCCAATGTATCAACAAGTGAACCATGATCGCCAATTATGATGGCACGTACGACTCCATGAGTGAAGATGAGATGGAAGCTATCGAGCACATCGCCATGCACCGTCAAGTGAACGACGAAGAAGATGCTCAAGTCTATTGTGTGAATGATTCAAGATCCCCCCTCTCGTGGTCTCAAAGGTTTTGACGCTCCAACAGTGTGGCACCCCGGCTCAGAGCAACCGGTTTCCCTTGCATTGCTAGCCCATAGATCAAGTCTTCTGGCAACACACAACATCATGGTACAGAAACAACTACTTTATTGATGCTAGCGGGTACATAAGTCTGATAATACATCGAGATAAGAGGCCAAGGGGCACACACGGTGCAGCTGAACTGTATGTACATTATTTAATGAACATGAAAGGGCCTCGATCATATCAACGACACGGTAGCGAAATAATGACGAAGTGGAACTCCATAGTACAGGGACACCGACGTGGACACGATGCTAGACGCAGGACGCTCCTCGATCCGATCAGTCTTGTCTGAAAGCTAGCATGACACGCCAGGTCAGTACATTGAATTTACTTGCAAGCTCACAACAAACATAAGCACAATGACAAACAATATCATGACAATTAATCAGGTTTAATGCAATGCAAGTGATACTACAGATGCAATGAAACCGACATCTGCACCGAGTCCCTCGGACTCGCTAACCAGACGGGTTACCACTGTAACCGAATGGTGATCATACCTGGATCACAACTGAAGCCAATCACTTACGATCATCACATGGTCCATAGTTCATCATGAAACTAGTGCCACAATAATACCAAGTGTGCAAGATTAATTATAATTGTTGATCCATGGTGTGACTTACTACCAAGTTGTGTCCATAACCGAGGACGCGGCTATCGATATATTAAAATACACTCTGCAGAGGTTAGTGGACTTTACCCACACTACAGAACTCAAGGGCCTCGCGCTCCCATTCGGGTGGACCACGGAGTTCCGACGAAACCCTTCCCTTGCCATGACCCTCTCCCGGCCACTCCGACTCACTCCCTCTCAGGGCTAAGTCATGGGTGGCCCATGCCTACCAAAGGCATCTTCGGGCACTGTCGTGGCAAAATGGTCCCAGACGGGGACAAGGTACCATAAAAACAAACGAGCACACAAGGTTATGTCTGCTTACCGGGCCAAGGTACCGCACGCCCATAACCTTCCCTTGTTGGAGGCACCGGTAAGAGGCATGACAAAGGACCGAATCAAGACCCCCCATAAAGGTAAATGTGGTCCCACTGAAAAGAACCCGATTCAGAGGCACCATGACTTGATCAACTTAATATTCAAGTTGGATTATTTTCATGTTTAACTTGAAAATAAACTCACTACAAGCCATATGATGCCATGATCATGCAACTACCCGATAATCTCAAGATGCAACTCATAAGAACGGATCAACATCAAAGAAATAACTTTCTTGCACTACTCAACAACAAAACTACTGGTATTACTACACTGATTATTATCAAACCTCTCTTTTAGTCATTTATCTTTAATATGAAAATTTACTTATCAAAATAAACTATCATTATTTATCATTAAGCCAAAATATTTACTCTACTTGATTAAACTACTGCATGCAATCAACCAGTAACTAAATCAAGCATAACAAGCATGATAAAGTAACTAAGCATTTAATCATAATTATTTAACTATTTTGAATGCATGAAAATAAGCTCATATTTAAGTAGAAAAATCATAGATATTGAGATGACACCATCCAAATGTTATTGTGGCTTGCCTTAGTGCAGAGGAGGTTCACACTCCTCCTGGATAGCTTCAAGACAAGTCTCTCCTTCTAAAAATATTTAAAACCACAAAACAGAATATCAAGAACCACTCTGAAAATCAACAGAAATTCTAGGTAGCAAGGAAAGATCCACACTTTGATGTGTTGGTAGAGTTTTCTGTAACAAACCAAATGCAAAAAGAATCAACTCATTTGGACTTATAGGCTAGGAGATATTCAAGGTCAAAGTTCTGGTCAAGATATTTGAATTAATTTGAATAAACAGAAAATCCAGGGGGTGACGTCGATAGCGTAAAGCCAAAAGACACCTCCACTCGTACTACTTCGGGTGCGAGTGGAGAGGCTGACAGCGGGCCCCATCGGTCAGGAGAGAGGGGAGGGGGAGAGAAACAGAATGTGGCGGCGTTTCACCGGAGCTCACGCCGGCGAGCAGGAGTCCTTGGGCCAAACTGGAGGGATACAAATGGAGAGGGGGCTACAGTGCACCTGCTTATACCCGTGGCACGACGAGAGACGGCCGAAGCTGCTCGCAATCAACCTCGCAAGCGGTGGCGGCGGTCGGGTCTTGCCGGAGAGGAAGAAGGCGATAGCGAGGGGCTGTTCTATGGGCTCTGCGGCTTCAGGGACGGCACCAGAGGGGCTCCAGGGACGCGCCTAGGTGGTTGGTTGGGCTCCAGGAGGTCGGGGACGGGGTGGCTGAGCTACTTGTGTTGCCGGCGAGCTCAGGTTGGGCACGGCGGCCAGAGGCCTACCCGGCCGGGCTCGGCTGTGCGGCGTGTGTGTGGAGGTTGGATGGTGTTGTGGGCTGCTCTGGAATGGGGGGAGGACTCAATTTATAACCGGAGGGGGAAGGGGGCACATGTTGCCGCCAGAGTTCTCTGGAAGACAACAGGAGGCGATGAGGGACATCAGCGAGTGCGCGATAAGCTCAGCGATCACGCGGAGGCTGTCCAAGTTCGCGGATGAGCACATGGAGGAGGGGGAGAAGATGACAGGGGCACGGGTGCACTGTGGCTTTTGGCTGCGACGCGCCCGTGCTCGCTGCGGCGTCTCCGGCGTCAGCGAGTGCCAAGGAGAGGTCAAGGGCAATGAGACGAAGGGGGTGGTGTCGATGTCAAAACCGGCGGATCTTGGGTAGGGGGTCCCGAATTGTGCGTCTAAGGCTAATGGTAACAGGAGGCGGGGGACACAATGTTTACCCAGGTTCGGGCCCTCTCGATGGAGGTAATACCCTACTTCCTGCTTGATTGATCTTGATGATATGAGTATTACAAGAGTTGATCTACCACGAGATCATAGAGGCTAAACCCTAGAAGCTAGCCTATGGTTGTGATTGTTGTTCTCCTATGAACTAAACCCTCCGGTTTATATGGACATTGGAGGGGGCTAGGGTTACACAGAGTCGGTTACAGAGAAAGGAATCTTCATATCCTAACCACCAAGCTTGCCTTCCACGCAAAGGAGAGTCCCATCCGGACACGGGACGAAGTCTTCTATCTTGTATCTTCATAGCGCAACAGTCCGGCATACGCATATAGTCTGGCTATCCGAGGACCCCTTAATCCAGGACTCCCTCAGTAGCCCCCGAACCAGGCTTAAATGACGATGAGTCCGGCACACATATTGTCTTTGGTATTTCAAGGCGGGTTCCTTCTCCGAATTCTTCAAAGTACCCGTTGTAAAAAGCAGTGTCCAGTTCCCCATTTACTGTTAGGCTCATCGGTTTCTGCACCTTAACGGTCTCAGCCTCCATGTGTCGATCGAATGCGAGAAGTCGGGGCATTTTTACATTTGCCACCCTAGCCATGTAAATAAATTGTCTATTAAAGAGACGGGGATCTTCAGATTTGAGCCACACCATCTTCCCCAAGCGAGGAATCATCAGAGCGCGCCCGAAAAAAAACTCCAACATGGCCGGCGCTCGCATCTCTTCCTCCCGCTCTCGCAACACCAAGCTGGGCGATTGGGAGAAGTGTACCATATCCCACGGTCGATTAGTGAAGTTGCAGACCCAAGGGTACCTACCTCCTGCATATCTAGTCCCCGTTCGAGCCAGATTGGCTTCCTCGATGGCGGGGAGCAGGCGGAGAACTTTCCCAACCCTTTCAGGGGGGAGTGAGTATGCCTCATCTCTTACTTACTGAGGGGCGTCAGATTTCCAATCCATCCGTTCCTCCGCGGGCTTCTGGAGTTCTACGGCCTCCAACTGCACAACTTCACACCTGCTTCGATCCTGCATATCGCAGGCTACGTCACTCTTTGTGAGCTATTTCTCGACTGCGAAGCCCATTTTGAGCTATGGAAGAAGCTATTCTGCTTCGTCCCCCGTAATCAAGGGGGATCAATATTCCAAGTGGGCGGAGCCGAGATATGGCGCATCGCCGAGACTGGATACTTATCCGGCACACCGAAGAAGGCACCCTAAGAGTGGCCCTCCGAGTGGTTTTATATCGAGGACGTCTCCCTTCCCGACCCAATCTGAATGGGTCTTCCTGAGTTTACAAACGCTCCGCTGAAAAACGCATTAACTGGTGTCCCCGGAGCCCCAGCGAGGAAGATAGCAGGGAGGTCCTTCAATTGATGAACAAGATAAGAATACTCACTCAGTCCAGATTATCTATAGTCTAGGTTATGGCGATATCCATAATGCGGGGGGTTCAGCCACTCCAATACCGAAGGCATCCCATGTGGCACTTTAATGGAGAAGACGATGCCACCCGTTGGGGCCGAAAAGGTCCGGACTCCACCACTGCTCTGGTGGAAATGATGTCCGATTTGTACAAGGGGGAAAGAGAGGAGTTTTTCTGCATTAAACCACGTGATGGCTTTTCCATGTACAACCCTCCCATCTGGGTGAGCTGCCATCCATCACTCTACTCTATTAATTCCCTAAGCCTTTGTTTTTAGAAATATTTACTTCCGTCTATTTATAACAGAAATGGCGGAAAGTAATCAGGGAGTTCCATAGCCCAGCACCATAGCTAGAGGACCGCAACCGGGCCCTTGACCCCTGATTCGAAGAGGATCCAGATATATTCATGGAGCTCGTGGAAGGGGTGTTTCACCAGGCGAGCTATGACGGCATAGAGGTGGCCATCATTGTTGACTATCCCGGCCTCCTCCCTGTATCGCATGTAAGTAAACAAGAGACTTATCTTCTGAAAAAGATTTATTCCTTCCGTATTACCCACTGCGCAATTCTTACGCTCTAAAGGGAAGACGATCGGCGCGCCAAGCCGAACCCGAGGCGACTCACCAGCAAGGGGCGCCTGTGCCGGGTAGGCCTTTAAAAAGAAAGGCGAACAAAAATATGGCGGAGCCGTCCTCAAGGAGGTATGGTTTTAAATATGCTCCGTGGTTCGTCATCTTAAAGTATGACGCTATCCGTTGTGTATTAGTAGAAAGAACATCCTCCGAACTATGTTCGGGGATCCTTCCAACCGTGCCTCCACTAGCTGGATTCCAAGCCCGGTCTCGAGGACGGAGGCCAACACGGGAGTGACACTGTACTGTCCTCATACAGAGGATTCAGACAAAATGTCCGTTACAAATTCTGAAGTGGAGAGCGCCATGAATCATCGGCGCCGGCAGGCCGCACTCCGCGACCCTGGTTTTTCAGATGAGGCTTTTAATGCCTTCAACTCGGGTGATGCATATATCCGAGCCGCTCAGGATGGGCTTGCTAGAGCCACAGACCAGTATTTGAAAGATATATGGGTAAATATAAAAATCTGATAATTATGTATATTAGTAGCCCCTGAGACTTAAAGCAGTTGGTACAACTGATTTGATGATCATTGTACATGTAGGTTCTCTCGGAGAAGAACAACCTGTTGTCTCAAGAGCTGGAAGAGTGTCGAACCCAGCTAACGGCCGCTATGGCCAAGCTGTCAAGATCCGAAGAGGCATCGACTGGTATGTATTCCCGAATTGAGAAAAAACAATATTGTGTTTATAAACCAGTAATGCTAACAATATCTAATGACCAAAATCCTCAGATAATCCGGAATAGAATCCGGGAACCCCTCAAGAGGGTGAGAAAGAGGCACAAAGGCAAGCAGCTGCTGGTAAGCGTGTACTTACACGGGTCATATAGAAGAATAAGAAGCTCCGAGATGCTAATACCCAGCTGGGTGAAGAATTGAAAGATGTTCGGGCCTAGCTGGCTCACTCCGTGAAGGAAAATAAAAGGCTTCAACGCGACATTTTTAGTATGTTCTCAAGCGAACATTTACATAGTTCTGTAAAGATAGGAACTAACAGAGTTATGTTTGTAGGTATGCTGACGGGCCGTCCCGAAGAGGAGATGCTCGGATCCTCAGGCGATCTGCTACAAGAGCTTTCGCAACTGCACGAGCAAGTTCGGCAGGTCATGCGGAATGTCGCCAAGGCCTTGTGGCCATCCGCCTCCCTACCAGGATGTATGGGGGAGCTTGCTCAACTTTTTAAGGGAGCGTGGCGGCGTTTCCGACTATGGAAAATATCTGCCTGTCGAGAAGGGGCGAGAGAGGCTTGGGCCATGGTGAAGACACGGTATACCAAGCTTGACCCGAATCATATGGCCCGAGTCGGACCTATAGGGCCATATGGGAAAGAAATTCCCGTTAGTCTGGTATATGACCAGGTAGGATTAGCTGCAAAATATTCCCAACAGGATTGTAGGCTAGACAACCTGTTGGATGGCATAGAAGAAGAAGAAGCATTTGAGTCTAAATGACTATGTACTTCAATTGGCATATTTGTCCCTAGCCGGGTTGTAAAACATTTGTCATGGCGGACCTTTTCGCTTTGGCCTCTGGACCCGACAGTCCGGAGTGTTTCTGAATACCCGCTCGGTAATATAAAACGGGGTACATGTCGAAACCAGGCATAGGGGTCATAATTGCTTGAACAGACAAATACCCAACTAGCTATGTTATATTACATGGTTAGTAAGAAACATCTTCCAGAGAGAATATTTCCGTTAAGGGTTCCTTTCCCTGGGTACACATGCATTAACGTGCATGTCCGAACTGCGATCAAAAAGTGCAGGATATGTAACATCCGGGGGTTTGTATTGTGATAGGTAAAAACATCTTTAGTCCATCGACCGAATATTCCCTTAAGAATGCTAGCTTTCGGCTTCACCCAGTCTGAGGTACATGTCCGGAGTACCAGGCAGTAACAATCACAGAGGTGCTCCCTTTATGCCCTAGCCGAACTAACGGGAATGTAGGGCATAAGCACAGGAGCCATGCAACCCAGCTTGGCCAAAAATTAAGTCATATCGATGCATATAATGGCGAAGAAAAGGTGCATATGGATAAAGGACGCATATGAAGTGGGCTTGATGCCCTGAAGATAATTATATCAAGCTTTTGTATAAGAAGCCCCCAGGTATAATGAGCGCACATACTTGAAAATTAGTGTGTTACAAGTGTGTAGTCTAGCCACAATAAAGCGTTAGAGCTTTTCAAAAAGGAAAGGTGAGAGGAGGGCTAAAGAAAACCAAAAGCAACTGAGGGAAGGAGACGAACGGGGAGTTCAGTGCTAGGCGTAGAATCTTCTGAGTCTGGCTGCGTTCCATGGGTTCGGCTCGAGGCGATTATCGGATGCATCCCGCAGTCTGTACGCTCCTCCGGTGAGAACTTTGTCAATAATGAAGGGACCCTCCCACTTGGTCTTGAGCTTGTCCTTTTTCTTCTCCGGTAGACGTAAAACGAGTTCGCCAATATTATAAGTCTTGGCCCGTACTTCTCTTCTTTGATACCTGCGAGCTGTTGTTGATAGAATGCGGAACGAGCTTTTGCGACGTCGCGCTCCTCTTCCAGGGCATCTAAACTGTCCTACCGATCAAGCTCGGCCTCTCTCTCTTCGTACATGCGCACTCGAGGTGAGTCATGAATAATATCGCAGGGCAGCACAACCTCTGCGCCGTACACCATGAAGAAGGGTGTGTATCCGGTAGTGCGATTTGGCGTGGTCTGCAGCCCCCAGAGTACGGAGTCAAGCTCCTCAACCCAGTGCGTGTCTGATTCTTTTAAGGATCACACTAGTCTAGGTTTAATGCCGCTCATAATAAGACCATTGGCTCGTTCGACTTGACCGTTTGTTTGAGGGTGATAGATGGAGGTGTAATCAAGCTTAATGCCCATCTTGCCGCACCAAGTTTTCACCTCATCGGCCGTGAAATTGGAGCCGTTATCGGTGATGATGCTGTGGGGGACACCATAATAGTGTAGTACACCCGATATGAAGTCTATCATGGGTCCGGATTCGGCCGTTTTGACTGGTTTGGCTTCTATCCATTTGGGGAATTTGTCCACCATGACCAACAAGTATCTTTTCTTATGGCTTCCTCCTTTAAGGGATCCAACCATATCAAGCCCCCAGACCGCGAAAGGCCAGGTTATGGGGATTGTTTGTAGGGAGGTGGGTGGCATATGGCTTTGGTTGGCGAAAAGCTGGCATCCGACACAATGTTGGACAAGGTCTTGTGCATCTACTCGGGCCGTCGGCTAGTAAAAACCTGTACGAAAGGCCTTGCTTACAAGGGCCCGAGCTGCGGTGTGGTGACCGCCGAGGCCGGCATGAATTTCAGCCAAGAGCTGCCGCCCTTCCACCTCGGAGATACATCTTTGAAGTACCCCAATAGCGCTGTTCTTATAAAGCTCTCACTCATGGACTTTGTAGGCTTTGGAGCGCCGCACAATGCAGCGTGCCTCATTTTGATCCTCAGGGAGTTCGTGCCTATTAAGGTAGGACAAGAAGGGTTCGGTCCATGGGGCGATAACAGCCATGATGAGATGGGCCGAGGGTGTTATTTTGGTGGCAGAGCCCCCGATTATGTCAGTGTGTTCGGGTTCTGGGGTTGTGGTCGGATCCGGACTGATGTTGCCGGTCTCCCCTTGCCACACTACGGATGGCTTGAAAAGCCTTTCCAGAAAGATATTATGTGGGAGGGGGTCGCGCCTAGCACCGATACGAGCAAGGACATCCGCCGCTTGATTGTTTTCTCCAACCACATGATGAAATTCGAGCCCCTCGAACCGAGTTGACATCTTAAGGACGGCATTACGATATGCCGCCATTTTCGGATCTTTGGCATCAAAGTCTCCATTTATTTGAGATATTGCAAGGTTTGAATCCCCACGCACTTCTAGGTGCTAAATGCCCATGGAGACGGCCATCCAAAGACCATGCAACAGAGCCTTGTATTCGACTGCATTGTTGGAGTATGTGTATAATATTTGGAGTACGTATTGGATTGTATATCCAGTGGGGGATGTGAGGACGACGCCTACTCCCAGACCTGCCAGCATTTTAGAGCCGTCGAAGTGCATGATCTAGTTGGAGTATGTGCCGTACTCTTTAGGGAGTTCGACCTCTGTTCATTCGGCGACGAAGTCCGCCAGTACTTGGGATTTAATGGCTTGCCGTGGTTTATATGTTATGTCGAATGGGAGGAGCTCTATGGCCCACTTGGCAATCCGGCCCGTGGCATCGCGGTTGTTTATTATGTCATTAAGTGGTACTTCGGAGGCCACAGTGATTGAACACTCTTGAAAGTAGTGTCGTAATTTCCGGGATGCCATGAAGACCGCGTATGCTATTTTTTGATAATGTGGGTACCGGGATTTGCATGGTGTGAGGATAGTGGATACGTAGTATACCAGCTTCTGAACCGGAAATTTGTGTCTGTCCTCCTCTCGTTCGACGATGAGCACCGCACTCACAACTTGGTGCATTGCGGCTATGTATAACAACATAGGTTTGCCAACGTTCGGTGCGGCTAGGATTGGGTTGCTTGCTAAAAGAGCCTTTATTTCCTCCAGTCCGGCTGTTGCCGCGTTCGTCCACTCGAAGTGTTCGGTTCGTCGAAGGAGGCGATAAAGTAGCAATGCCTTTTCTCCCAGTCTGGAGATAAAGCGGCTTAAAGCTGCCATGTATCTAGTTAGTTTCTGGATTTGTTTGAGATCTGTTGGGAACAATATTACCTCAAGGATGGTTATCTTATGAGAGCTAACAAACTATGCATTCCCGAGTCTTCTCTTCGTTTGCTCCTTTTGCAAGAGGCTCACGGAGGCGGACTCATGGGACACTTTGGACGCGACAAGACCTTCGCCACGCTCTCCAAGAACTACTTTTGGCCCAAGATGTTTCGAGACGTCTCACGCTTCACCACCCAATGCTCTACATGCCGCAAAGCTAAGTCAAAAGCTCAATCTCATGGTCTTTACATGCCTCTTCCTATTCCTTATCAACCTTGGGAAGACATTAACATGGATTTTGTACTTGGTTTGCCTAGAACTAAAAATGGAAAGGATTCCGTGTTTGTTGTTGTGGATCGATTTTCTAAGATGGCACATTTCATTCCTTGCAACAAGGTAGACGATGGTTCACATATTGCAAATCTCTTTTGTAGGGAAATCTTGCGCCTCCATGGAGTACCAAAGACAATCGTCTCCGACCGCGACGTCAAGTTCTTGAGTTACTTTTGGAAGACCCTATGCGCCAAGCTCGGAATCAAGCTCTTGTTCTCATCCGCATACCATCCTCAAACCGACGGCCAAACGGAGGTGACGAACCGGACGCTATCCACTCTCCTTCGCGTGTTGATCAAGAAGAACATCAAGGAGTGGGAGGCATGTCTACCTATCGCCGAGTACGCCTACAACCGTGCATGACATTCGACTACTGGCAAGTCTCCTGTCGAGGTCGTCTACAGCTTCAACCCATTGTCCCCATTGGACATTCTACCTCTTCCTCTACAAGAGCGCACCAACCTCGACGCAAGTGCCCGTGCAAACTAAATCAAGAAGATGCATGAAGATACAAGACACACCATCGAGCACCAAGTACAACGACTAGCGACCAAGCTCAACATCAACAAGCAACCCATGATCTTCAACATAGGCGATCTCGTGTGGTTACACCTTCGCAAGGAACGCTTCCCCAACGAACGCAAGTCCAAACTTCTACCTCGAGCCGATGGACCCTTCAAGGTGTTAGCACGCTACAACAACAATGCTTACAAGCTCGACCTACCAAGCGACAAGTACAACGTGAGCGACACCTTCAACGTCAAAGACCTCTCGCCTTTCCATGGTGATGAAGATCTTGATCCGAGGTCGGATCCTTTCAAAGGGAGGGGGTATGATGCGGAGCATCCCTCCATCATCCCCATGGACTCTACATCAACACATCCAACCCCACAAGGACCTATGACTCGAGCACGTGCAAGAGCTCTTGAAACCGAGGTGACTTCTCTCCTAAATGATATTTCATATGACCCTCTCGAGACATGGCTACTACCTAAGTCAGATACACTGTGCATGATTAGGTGTCAAGAAGAACCTCCCGAGGATGCGCGTGAACATGGACAAACTGCCCACTCCACGGATGAAGAGAACCAGCTGAAACGGACCAGTTCACCTTGCAGGCCCCGGACATCCGGCCCAGACCCCGGACATCCGGCCCCTGGAGACGCCAATACAGCAGCCGCAGCTCAGCCAAGAAGACTACAGGGCCCGGACATCCGGCCCCCAGGTCCCAGACATCCGGCCTCCCACGAAACCCCGGAAATCCGGCCCTCTGCCCAGAAATCCGGCGCCCCGCACTAGAGACTACAGAAGGTCGCGCAGCCAGCCCGGACATCCAGCCCCCAGCCCGGACATCCGACCTCACACGAAGCCCCGGACATCCGGCCCGACGCCCGGACATCCGGCCTCACCTGCGCGTGAACAGTGAAGGGCCGAAGCCCATGTACCCTTTCGCCCCCGTAGACTATATATACTCCATCCCCTTCCTCTTTCTAGGGTTAGCATTGGATTAGCTCATGTTTGTGTGAGAGCCCTTGCTCATCCACTTGGTTACTTCTCCTCGGAGCTCAGAACCTCTACGGAGAAGATCCCCCAAGCGGATTCAAGACCCCTTCAAGGGAAGACCATCAAGACCTCCTCACGGAGAAGAACCCGGTTACCTTTTGTATCGTCCTTTGTTGACTTTGGATCTCGTGAATCTCTTATGTGTATGGTGATCTAACACTTGTGTGATCGATTCCCTTGTTGGTTGAGTGATTCTCTCTCATTTTCCCCGTGTTTTCCCTTTGTGCTTCCGCGTGTTCTTCGTGATTCCCCGTAGGATCCACTCCAAACGTGATAGATCGACGCTATAGGGTTCCACCCTACATCACATATAGTCTGGCTGTCCGAGGACCCCTTAATCCAGGACTCCCTTAGGTGGCGCGGTGCAGCAGTCATCAGCGAGCTCTGTCTCGGGCATGCTCCGAACAGAGGCACTGGCGCGACACAGAGCGCGTCGAACGCATGCCAGGCCCTGTGTCCACACGCGGTCACCGCCCTGGCATTGCCAAAACAATGCCCAAACGCTGCAAAACCTTGTCTGGGTTAAACTCCACGCAGTGTTAGGTCTAAGAAAGGTGAAAACTCAAACACAGGCCGACCAGAAGTGACTCAAGCTTGATGGTAAGTTTCTGGACAGAAACCTGGTCGTCAAGTTTGGCTAGCTTCTAGAAGGCCATTATGGCTGATCTCCTGGGGTTAAAGGTTTCTTAGGAGGGTGTTTAAGCTCAAGAAAGATCAGCTCCAAAAGATTAAGGAAAAATGCACTTGCTATACAAAGTGCATTTTTGGGCCAGAAAGGAAAAGATTTTTTGTAGCAAAAATATTACAAAATGTCATGCAATATTTTTACTTAGGGAGGTGGGCCAAGGTTCAAAGAAAATTCGGGAATTATCTCAGGATTTCTGGAGCTATCAAAATTGGGGTTGCTTTGGAGCCCTAATTTCTGAAATGGGGTTTCAGAAAGAAAATGATTATTTTCACTTATGAAAATTATGCAATGGGCCATTCTAGGGTTTTAGAAAGAAATGGAGTTGGATGAGATGCAAATGGGTCACTTGGGTCAAAGTCAAGGGCATTCCCAAGTGACAAGTCCATTTGAATTGATTCTAAAAACTCAAAACCAAGGCAAATGCAAACCAAGTCCGGAAAAGGAGAGAAGGCAAAAACCAGGATGTCACAAACCTCCCCCACTTAGGATGAATCTCGTCCTCGAGATTCGGTTACTTGGGAAAACAGTTCTTGGTAAGTAGTCCTTAAAAATTCCTCTCTTTCCCAGGTTGCCTCTTCCTCGGTATGGTGCTCCCATTAAACTTTGAAAAACCTGATTACTTTGTTGCGAGTTACTCTTTCTGTCTTATCCAATATTTTCACCGCTATTTCCTCATATGTCAGATCCTTAGCCATTTCTATCTCTGCCATATCAGTCTTTTTCTCTGGTGGCGAGATACATCTTCTCAGCTGGGAGACATGAAACACATTGTGTACCTATGACAGTTCTAGTTGCAACTCCAATCGATAAGCAACTGCTCCAACTCTGTTCATGACTGGGAATGGGCCAATGTATCTAGGTGCCAACTTGCCCCGAGTCTGAAACCTCTTAATTCCTTTCATCAGGGTGACTCAGAGATACACGTGCTCTCCTGGTTCAAATCTGATCTGACGGTGCTTGGCATCATAATAACTCTTCTGTCGTGACTTGGCCAACTGCAGTCTGTCTCGGATCTCCTTGACTTGCTTCTCAGCTTCCATCATTAGGTCTGTTTCAAAGATACGAGTGTCTCCGGTTTGAGACCAGTTCAGTGGAGTGCGGCACTTACGGCCATACAGAGCTTCATATGGTGACATCTTCAAACTGGTCTGGAAACTGTTGTTGTAGGAAAACTCGGCGTACGGAAGATAGTCTTCCCACTTAGATCCTTGGGCCAATACACATGCTCGGAGCATAAATTCGAGTATTTGATTTACCCGCTCGGTCTGTCCGTCTGTCTGTGGATGATAAGCTATGCTGTATTTTGGGGCAGCCCCCAAGGCTTGATGTAGACGTGACCAGAAGGCTGAAGTGAAGAGAGATCCTCTGTCAGAGGTGATGGTCCTTGGTACTCCATGCAAACTGACGATCCTGGACACATATAATTGTGCAAGTTGATCAGCACGATAAGTGGCCCGGATAGGCAGAAAATGAGGCACCTTGGTTAAGGTATCCCTGTTTACCCATATTGCATCATTCTCTCGCTGTGTCTTTGGTAAGCCGGTGATGAAGTACATGTAGACATCGTCCCATTTCCACTATGATACGGGCAACGGTTGAAGGAGTCCGGCAGGCTTCTGATGTTCCACCTTCACCTTGTTGCATATGTCGCAACAAGCTACCAAGTAAGCAATGTCTTTCTTCATTCCTTCCCACCAGAATACTCTACGGAGATCTTCATACATTTTGGTGCCACTTGGGTGAATCGAGTATGAGGATTCATGGGCTTCTGACAATATCTTCCTTTTCAGACTTTCTTGGTTGGGCACGCAAATCCTTCCTCGAAACCTCAGCGTATCGTTATGATCCTTCGAGAAATCCTTGGTTGGCTTGGCATATGATTGCAGTGAATATTCATTTGCTTGAGTGCTGTGAATTTCTTCCTCGAGAGTAGGAGCCATTTCCAATATGCTGGCTATACGGGCATCCACTATAGACAAATTGAGCTGAGCCATTTCTTCATAGATTTTGGGATGCAACATATCCAGTAGAGCATTCAGGCTGATGGGCTTGCGGCTGAGGGCATCTGCTACCACATTAGATTTTCCCGGGTGATAATTTATCCTGAGGTCATAATCCTTAACCAACTCAAGCCATCTTCACTGACGGAGGTTTAAGTCCGGTTGAGTGAATATATACTCGAGACTCTTGTGGTCCATAAATATTTGACACCTTTTTCCAATCAGATAGTGTCTCCAAATGTTCAAGGCATGCACCACCGCGGCCAATTCCAAATCATGAGTTGGGTAATTTCCTTCGTGAGGCCGTAGTTGTCAAGATGCATATGCCACAACCTTGCCATCTTGCATGAGGACACATCTGAGTCCTTTCTTGGATGCATTGCAGTAGACATCAAAACTGCGGTAGATGTCGGGAAGAGTCAATACTGGCGTGGATGTCAGCCTGGTTTTTAACTTGTTGAAGCTCCTTTCGCAGTCCTCAGTCCATATAAACTTCTTATCCTTCTTTAGGAGCTCTGTCATTGGCTTGGCAATCTTAGAGAATCCTTCGATAAAACAGCGATATACCCGACTAATCCAAGGAAACTCCAGATTCCTGAGACTGTCATGGGTGCGGACCAATCAAGCACATCTTTCACTTTACTTGGATCCACATCGATACCTTCAGCTGAAAGAATATACCCCAGAAATCCTACTTGGTAGAGCCAAAATTCACATTTCCTGAACTTTGCATAAAGCTGATGATCAAGGAGTCTTTGCAAGACTGCTCGGAGGTGGCCCTTGTGCTCTTCCTTGCTTTTTGAATAAATGAGGATATCATCAATGAACACCACCACAAACTTATCCAAGAAATCCATAAACACCTTATTCATCATATGCATGAAAAAGGCGGGGGCGCTGGTGAGACCGAATGACATAACAGTATATTCATAAAGACCGTACCGAGTGGTGAACGCGGTCTTGGGAGTATCTTCCTTCCTGATTTTTAGTTGATGATATCCGGTCCTCAAATCAATCTTGGAGAATACTTTGGCCACACTGAGTTGATCAAACAAATCATCAATTCTTGGCAGTGGATACTTGTTCTTGATGGTGACGTCATTCAACTGTCGGTAGTCTACACACATCCAAAGACTGCTGTCCTTTTTATCCACGAATATAGCGGGTGATCCCCAAGGTGAAGAGCTTGGATGGATGTATCCTTTCTGCATATTTTCATCGAGCTATTTCTTTAACTCCACCAATTCTGACGAAGGCATCCGATAATATTTCTTATATATCAGTGCAGTCCCGGGCACCAAGTCAATAGCAAACTCCAATTCTCTGTCTGACATTCCACTTATTCGTCCACAGCTGAGAATACCATATCCTTCTTGGGTATACTTCTGTGAGCTTAAAAACTTGCGATGCGACCTTCCTGATTTACCATTGTGACTTCTTTGGTCGCACAGTTGATGCATACTTGGTATTGGGTCAACCAATTCATTCCTAGAATAATGTCCAATTTATCAGATTCAATGACTATCAAAGCTGTTGGAAACTTGACTCCCTTTATCTCAACTTTCAAATTTCGGCAGACCAGATTACTTCGGAGCACCGATCCCGGGGATTGTACCATCATACTTTTGCCCATAATCGAGCGGGGAAATTTGTTTTGGGCAGCAAAACCCCACGAAATAAAAGAGTGGGAAGCCCAGAATCAAATAAAATTACTGCAGGTATGCTATTAACAGGGAACATACCAATTGCGACTTCTGGGTCTTCTTGGGCTTCGTCAGCGAAGATATGATGGATTTGGCCTTAGATGGCCCTCGGGTCAGAATATGACTCCAGGTGGTTGACTTGTGGACGATAGGAGGCTATTGGTTTGCCGTTCTTGGGACATTGTCTGGCGTAATGTCCGGTTTGTCCACAACTGAAACATGCGGTGTTGCGCTGACAGTCTTCACGCACCGGATTGGTTACAACATTCTTGACTTGAGTAGTGGTCTTGTTGACATTCTGCTGCCAGTTGGGTTTGTACTCCACCTGAGTCTGTTGCCATGTACGAGCCTTCTGCACTGGTTGCATATCCTTCTTAGGCTCGAATTTGCGCTAGTGATCATTATTGCGGGCTTGCTGTCGTGCATGAGCTTGTGTTCCCTTTCTGCGATGAGGGCCTTGTTCACCAGAGTTCGGAAGTCTGGAAAATCAAACATGCTAAGAGTGCATCTGAGGTGCTGGTTCAGTCCGCCAAGGAATCTATCGACCTTCCTTTCTTCAGTGGCCACATCACAGAGAGAATACCGGGCCAAATGGTTGAACTTTTTTAGGTATTCACTTACTGTCATGCTTCCTTGAGTAAGGGTGAGGAATTCGTGCTACTTGATCTTCATAATTCCGGTGGGTATATGATACTTGCGGAAATGATCCTTGAATTTGGTCCACGTAATTTCCTCGTCTGCGGGCCACATAGCTTTAGCATTATCCCACCATATAGCGGCAGCTCCTTTGAGATAATGTGTTGCGAACGGAACCTTGTCTCCTTCTTCAGTGCGAGCAATTTCCAGCTTCCTCTCAATGGTCTTTAACCAATCATCGGCTTCCAATGGATCAACAGCTTGACTGAAACTAGGAGGCTTGGTCCTTTGAAAATTTGACAGCTTGGAGTAATGACCATTTTGATTTCCATTTTGTCCAACCATAACTTGCACACTTTTCAGCATCTCCATCAGATCATTGTTTCTTCTTTCTTCAAATATTTGCATAATCTACTAAGTGGAGGGCGGATGTGGCGGTGGAGGTGGTGGTGGCTGGTATGGCTCGGGGGAATGTCCTGCTTGCCGGGTGGAGCGACGAACAGGGACATCCTCACAAGCTTGGCTGCTGCTACCTCCCCGCGTCATCCTATTATTTATTTTCCGAATACAAGGCAACCGTGATGAGAAATATCCAAAATGGGAGAAAAAAGCCAGTGACAAACCCAAAAGAACACGGCGAAAAGAAACCAATGCGAATAAAAAGGTTCCAACATAATTATACATAGACTCAACATAAAAGGTAACATCATGACGGGCTCACTACCCTCATACATGGAACTAAACATCATGACACGTACGACTACATCCATACATCATACTCATGATGAAGATGATACTCTAGCGATCTACTGCTCGGCTGGTGCTGCTGCAGGCTCCTCTCCTGAGCCAGACTCAGACCCTGAACTGATAGTGAAGACCTTCGGATTAAAAGAAACGCGACGATGCTGCCTCAAGGACTCTCCCTCAGGGGCAGGTGCGGGGTGGGATCTAAGCATGGGAGTCGCAGGAGTAGCGACAAGGGAAGACCACGCAGCATGAGCATTGCGAGGAGTCACTGCGAAAGGGTTGATGGTACCCTGGGTGGTCACCGGGGTACTAGAAGTGGGAGGAATGTATGGAGTGAAACCGACAGTGGGTAGAGGGTTCCTATTCCGAGCTGTGGCAAGGGCTATCCGATCTCGGGTTAGCTCTCGAGCTAACTCATATATCAAGAGATAAGTGGCAGTGATATAGCGAGAAAGGTGGCTAGAAGGATGATCGCACGCCGGATCAATAAGAGGGAAGTGAATACGCCCATTCTCATGCAGAGATGGGTAGTAGTAAAAACCTGGGTGTGCGTGCGTGCGAACCTCGTTGTAGCGCAAGTCTACAAGAGCCTCGATAGCAGCAAACTGGACCGCCTGAGATGGCGTAGAAGCGCAAGCACCCTTAGAGGAACGAGTGTAAGCGCCGGAAGGGGAACTGTGGTGTAGAGTGACCTCAGCATAATACTCATATAGCAAACCGACCAGCTGCTCCCGATACACTGGATCAGCACCCTCTGGATAGAGTCGTCGCCACACGTTCTGAAGAAGGTGCGACGATGTGTACGGAGCTGGATCCGGAAGGTACAAGATTGGAACTGGTGCCATCTACACTCACAATCACCAGATAATTAGTAATAACAACAAATAAACAGGCATGCAATGCAGCAACCAATTTCTATGACTACCGACACTTAGACACAACTATCTACCGTTTCACTAATGCACTAATGGTCTAGCGTGTCCTACAATTAGCGCGCCTCTGCTACCAAGCGTTGTGGCACCCTGGCTGAGAGCAACCGGTTTATCTTGCATTGCCAGCCCAGAGATCAAGTCTTCTGGCAACACACAACATCACGGTACAGATACAACCGCTTTATTGATGCTAGCAGCTACATAAGTCGGATATTACATTGAGATAAGAGGCCAAGCGGCACACACGGTGCAGCTAAACAGTATGTACATTATTTAATGAACATGAAAGGGCCTCGATCATATCAACTATGCGGCAGCGGAATAACGACGAAGTGGAACTCCATAGTACAGGGACACCGACGTGGACACGATGCTAGACGCGGGACGCTCTCCGATCCGATCAGTCTTGCCTGAAAGCTGGCATTACACACCAGGTCAGTACATTGAATGTACTTGCAAGCTCACAACAAACATAAGCACAATGACAAAGAATATCATGACAATTAATTAGGTTTAATGCAATGCAAGTGATACTATAGATGCAATGAAACCGACATGTGCACCGAGTCCCTCGGACCCGCTTACCAGACAGGTTACCACTGTAACCGAACGGTGATCATACCCGGATTACAACTGAAGCCAATCACTTACGATCATCACATGGTCCACAGTTCATCATGAAACCAGTGCCACAATAATACCAAGTGTGCAAGATTAATTATAATTGTTGATCCATGGTGTGACTTACTACCGAGTTGTGTCCATAACCAAGGATGTGGCTATCGATAGATTAAAATACACTCTGTAGAGATTAGCACACTTAACCTACACTACGAAACTCAAGGGCCTCACACTCCCATTCGGGTGGACCACAGAGTTCCGAAGAAACCCTTCCCTTGCCATGACACTCTCCCGGCCACTCCGACTCACTCCCTCTCAGGGCTAAGTCATGGGTGGCCCATTCCTACCAAAGGCATCTTCGGCCACCGTCGTGGCCAAATGGTCCCAGACGGGGACAAGGTACCATAAAAACAAACAAGCACACAAGGTTATGTCTGCTTACCGGGTCAGGGTACCGCACGCCCATAACCTTCCCTCATTGGAGGCACCGGTAAGAGGCATGACAAAGGACCGAATCAAGACCCCCCATAAATGTAAGTGTGGTCGCATTAAAAGAACCTGATTCAGAGGCACCATGACTTGATCAACTTAATATTCAAGTTGGATTATTTTCATGTTTAACTTGAAAATAAACTCACTACAAGCCATATGATGCCATGATCATGCAACTACCCGATATGCTCAAGATGCAACTCATAAGAATGGATCAACATCAAAGAAATAACTTTCTTGCACTGCTTATCAACAAAACTACTGGTATTACTACACTGGTTATTATCAAACCTCACTTTTAGTCATTTATCTTCAATATGAAAATTTACTTATCAAAATAAACTACCATTATTTATCAAAGCACCTTCATTAACCCAAAATATTTACTCTACTTGATTAAACTACTGCATGCAATCAACCAGTAACTAAAGCAAGCATAACAAGCATGATAAAGTAACTAAGCATTTAATCATAATTATTTAACTATTTTAAATGCATGAAAATAAGCTCATATTTAAGTAGAAAATCATAGATATTGAGATGACACCATCCAAATGTTATTGTGGCTTGCCTTATTGCAGAGGAGGTACTGATGAGGACATCAATACCATTGTTACACCCACAGCCCCTACTGCTACATATACTGGACCAATTACTAGAGCTCGCGCACGCCAATTAAATTATCAGGTACTTTCGTTTCTTGGTAATGATTCTAATGTTCATGAGAATATGATGCTGCCTAAATTGGATACATTTGTTTTGCTTACAAATGAAGGGCCTAGCTTGGAGAAGGATGGACATTGGAGCAAGAGCAAGCATGGAGATGATGCCATGCGCAAGGGGAACCAGAACGGAGTTACAAGTGATGATTTCAGGACTTTGAAGCCACCATAAGAGTGCATGAAGCCTTGGACGAAATATACAAGATGCCACTTCATAAATTTCGTCCAGAGGCTATTATAGGTGCTGCGTCACCTTTTTATTGGGCCAGGCCCATGTAATTTCGAAATACATAAGTATAGGCTATTTTTAGAGTCCGTATGTGTGGGGAAACAAGAGATAGGGTTGATTTCGGACCCCTCCACCAAGGGCCACGAAATTTCCCCCCTCTCTTCCTCCATATATACAGCCCTTAGGGCACCGTTTAGACTTTGGGTTTTGTTTAGATTAAAAGTTCGCCATAGCTGCAACTTCGCGTACTTCGTTTGTGTTCAACGACCAGACAAAGGCGTCACAGAACCCCACCTTGATCAATAAAGCTTTCATCTTATATTCGCAATATCCAGATTGCAATCTCAGTTTCTTGCTTGTTCTTCGTTTGCTCGCAGGAAACAGACCCTCGTGGTCAGGTTGATCGTGCTCCGGCGTGGTCAATAACCTCTCGGAGTTGGTTTAGCGATTGCTAAGGCGCGACGTCCTCGCACGTTCGTAGTCGGATCGTCAAAGTCGACTTCCACCCAAGCGATTTCCATCATCTCATCGAAAGACGGGACACCTTAGCCTATATCAAGTGGTATCAGATTTCCAGGTTGCTCGGTGAGATTTTCCAGTTTTTCGTAGTTTAGATCGAGTCTGTTCTTCATACCTATAGTCCACGAAAAAGCCACAAAAAAAATTAGGGTTAGTTCATCATATTCGAACCAATCTGAGCCTTTGCATAATCTTTTTAGGGTTTTGCTTTGTTGAATTTACGGTTGCATCGTCGGTCTAGTTGCTGGTCTTAGAGTCTAGTCTTTTAGAGTTTCGAGTTCTGGTCATAAGTTGTCACGCCGCCGCTGCACCATCAGCATCGCCCCTGCCATCTACCACCACCACTCCGAATCCGTATCCATATACCACCACCAATCCGTGTCCATATACCACCACCGATCCATATCCATATACTACCACCGCTACCACCACCGCTGCCATATACCACCACCATATATCCAAAATGAATGAAGATACTTGACAAGATTTAGATACAAGAGAACAAAGAGATCATGAGCTGACTAGAGTAAACTTGAACGATGCACCGGTAAGATTTGGAGAAAGATAGCTACACGCTGAGAATGAAGAATTATGACATGATGGCCTTCGGAGGAAAGAAATGGAAACAACTCATGAAATGCTCCGGATGGGTGAAAAGATTTCCCACAATTGAAAACAAATTATGAGGATGGCATGAAGCTAGAACCATGAATCTTGAAGAGAATGGACCAAGATTTTAGGAGAAATCTCTTCCTCAGTCTTGAAATGTTGAGGATGATGATGAGAAACACCACTATGAATAGTTGAGACACTCCGGGAGAATTAAAAGAGGAAAGGCTGAGCCAAAGATGAAAAGAATTTGAAAACGACCTTGGAGAAGGCATGTGACTGATGAAAATTCATTCTTACGTCAAACTTGGAAATGAATTTGAGAATCGCTTCTGATAATTTGAAGAGTCAGGTAAGATCCTGGGAAAAGACCTGTGGGTTAGGGCCCACTCAAAAGAAAACACCGTTGAAAATGATTTTAAAGAGAGATTGCACCGGTTGAATTAAATGGCTTGAATGAGATAACAATCTCCAAATGGCTTGAACGGATTAAGAATGGAAACACAAATCTTCTGAGATATCTTCAACACTCTGGAACAAATGAATAGCAAGAGGTGAGTGAATGAGAGGTGCGCCGGCATGAGAGAGCATTTGACACGAGGAAAGGAATATGATCAACACTGAAAGCTTGAATTGGATCCACCGGAGAAGCAAAAAGAACGGACGATGATAGACTAGAAGCTCATGAGCATCTTCACGAGGGATCACCGGATCAGAACATTGATTGAAAAGAGTGAAGTGACTTCACATGAATAAATGGATACTTGATTAAAATAAATGAGTCCTTGAAGAAAAGGGTGGGAGGGTGGGGAAAAACAAAGACAACTTGGGATGAACGAAACAAACACCGTTGAGAAAACTTAGAATTGATCTTGCGGATGGGAAAAATGATGGGATCCACTTGAAGAGAAGCACACCGGTTGGAAAAGAGTTGACATGACAACCTCAGTAATCAAGAACGATTAGTATTCACATAGCAATATGAGAACACCGTTTAGGAAAGGTATGGATTCAACATTTGACTTCGAAGCAACTCGAATACCACATATAACACAAAACAAAGGATTTGGCTTGCAGAATAAGCCGGAACAAATACATATGATAGAGATTTACCCAATCCCATATCATGCATCTGTCGAAAAGATATTCTAGGAGCTACTTGAATCCCCACCTATAAACTCCCGAAACTTTCTGGTTATGCAATCTGGTGTTGGGGATATAGGGGAAGCAATATATCTCACCCAAACTAACAATCCCTACATCAAAGCTGTATCCATCCGTTAACACATAACCAAGAAAACTCCGGAAATCGTGTACCTCAACCTTCGAAAAGAATCCGTTATACGAGTTATGGCAATACTCCCGAACTCCCCAGTACTGGGTGGCGTCGAGGTTATCTCACCAACAACTGCATAAAAGAGATTTTCGATGTCGGCAAAACTCAGGTATTCCAGAACTGCAACGATAAAATTATGACAACAACACCTCGGAGCTCAACTCCCCGGGACACTGCCACAACCCCTAAATGTCAGGAGGCACCAAGAACAATGTTCTCGTCATAAGAATATCGGAACGATCCCAAGATACCCGCGTGATCCTAAATTTTTTTTAGTGAAATCTGAGGAGAGGAAAGACAAAACATCTACGTCAGGAGTCCTCACAAGAGCGATGAAGGGGGCTGAGGAGTAAAAAGAATCCTACTCTCCGATATATATAATCCTAAGACTCAAAATAGTTTTCTTCTAGACTCAACAATGGCCAACAATCAAGGGGGCTCCTATGGTCGGTCGAGGCTCTGATACCAACTTGTCACGCCCAATATGCGACCCTATCCAAAAGGAACTCGAAGGTCCCACCAAGGATAGACGCGCATATTGAAACGCTTTTGCAAGGTGGATATCATTACATCAACATTACATAATAGATGGGGGTACATACAAAAGACATACAATGCCACACGAATACAACATCATCTTACATGAGAGCACCATCCGACTACAGATGAATCACAAACAGAAACTCAAGCGACATCCACCCTGCTAGCCCAGGCTGCTATCCTGGAACCTATCCCCCGATCGAAGAAGAAGCAGAAGGAGAACTCCAAACAAACAAACATCGCTCTCGCGTCATGATCATCGTATAACCTGTACCTGCAACTGTTGTTGTAGTAATCTGTGAGCCACGAGGACTCAGCAATCCCATTACCATGGGTATCAAGACTAGCAAAGCTTAATGGGAAAGGAAGGGGTAAAGTGGTGAGGTAGTAGCAGCGACTAAGCATATATGGTGGCTAACATACGCAAATGAGAGCGAGGAGAGAAACAAAGGAACGGTCGTGAACTAGCAATGATCAAGAAGTGATCCTGAACTCCTACTTACGTCAAACATAACCCAGAAACCGTGTTCACTTCCCGGGCTCCGCCGATAAGAGACCATCACGGCTACACACACGGTTGATGCGTTTTAATTCGGATCTGGTGTCAAGTTATCTACAACCGGACATTAACAAATTCCCATCTGCCACATAACCGCGGGCACGGCTCTCGAAAGTTTATACCCTGTAGGGGTGTTCCAACTTAGCACATGATAAGCTCTCGCGATCAGCGAAGGATATTCCTTATCCCAGGAAGACCCGATCAGTCTCGGAATCCCGGTTTACAAGACATTTCAACAATGGTAAAACAAGACCAGCAAAGCCGCCCGATGCGCCGACAATCCCGATAGGAGCTGCACATATCTCGTTCTCAGGGCAACACCGGATAGGTCAGCCTACGAGTAAAACCAGACCTCGAGTTGCCCCGAGGTGGCCCCGCAGTCTGCCCGGTTCGGACCAACACTTAGACAAGCACTGGCCCGGGGGGGCTAAAATAAAGATGACCCTTGGGTTGGCCGACCCAAGGGAAGGGTATAGGTGGTGGTGAGGCAAATGGTAAAACCAAGGTTGGGCCTTGCTGGACAAGTTTTATTCAAAGCGAACTGTCAGGGGGGTCCCATAAATCACCCGACCGCATTAGGAACGCAAAATCCGGGAACATAACACCGGTATGACGGAAACTAGGGATGCAAGAGTGGAACAAAACACCAGGCATAAGGCCGAGCCTTCCACCCTTTACCAAATGTATAGATGCATTAATTAAATAAGAGATATTGTGATATCCCAACATAATCCTGTCCACCATGGAGCAATCTTCCTCTTCACCTGCAGCTAGCAACGCTATAAGAGGGGCTGAGCAATGCGGTAACATAGCCAAACAACGGTTTGCTAGGAAGGGTGTCAAAGATTAGAGGTTCATGGCAATTTGGGAGGCTTGAAGAGCAAATGATAGGTAGCGCAGCAAAGCGATAGAACGAAGCAACTAGCATAGCAATGATAGTAGAGAGATCCAGGGTAGCGGTCATCTTGCCTGAAATCCCGCTAGGAAGAAGAGTGAGTCCATGAAGAAGATGAAGCCACGAAGACGAACCACACGTAGACGAACACATCCTCACGATCGCAACGAAACGGGAACTATCGAAAAGAAGCACACAACATGGTAAACACACCACACATAGACAAGACATGATGCACAACAAGCATGATGCATGTCCGGTTTAAAGAGGCATGGCATGGTAATGTGCAACAAACAACACTACAAATTAAGTGGAGCTCAATATGCAACGAGTTGCATATTGACAAAACACCACATTGACATATTTAGTTCGCTCTTGTTTAGGTACACAACAATGTTAAATGTTGTTAAACATGGCAAGGGGTGTAACAAAAGTAAACTAACTATTTAGGCAAGTTTAAATGAGGCCGGAACAACAAACAACATTTCCAGAAAATCCTCATATGCAATTTATGAATTTGCTACTGTTCTGCCATAAACCATATTTTTAATGATGTTAAACAGCAAAATGATGTGCACCATGTTAAACTAGGCATTTTTCCACCCCATTTACATATAAGGAACATTTAATTCCGAGCTACGGTTATTTAGTTATGAAATAAATCATTTTAACATGGCATTAAAGCAAATTTAAACAAACATCATTTTAAACATTTTAAACATGGATGAGAGTGGCAAAATATTAAACTAGATGAAATTCTAAGCATTTTACATAGATGCAGTTTTCACATATGATGCACGGTTAGTGAGATATTAATGCATGAACATGAGGGTGCAATCTGTAAAATGCAGTTTTCTGAACAATTAGGAAAATCGCAGACATATGCGTGCCGAATCTGGTGGGCACTGGGGCGCTCACCATGGGCCAAGGCCCAGTCGATGAGGGGAGGAGACTGGGCAAGCCGCGAAGGGGCGCGCTGGGTCTTGGCACGGAGGAGGCCGACCCGCGGTTGCAGCCCACGTGAGCAGCCGAATCGGTCAACTGGCGAAGGGGCGAGCGAGTTGCTGCTGCTGCTCGTTTCTGAAGAACAGAGGCAGCAACAGCAGATACAGCAGGGGAGCCGCAGTGCGATGCAGGGGCTCCGGCGAGGCGGCCTCGGCGGGGACCGGCCGGAACGGGAACTGGGGCGACGGGGTCCGACGGAGGGGCTGGATCTGGAGCGAATGATGGTGGCTTGAGGCGCCGACGCAGGCAGAGCTCAGCAAGGCCATGGCGCGGAGTGCTCCTGTCAACAGAGAAAGAGAGAACAGAGAGAGATGTGAGGCGATGGAAGAGAGGGGACTTCAACGAAGGGAACGGGGAAGGGAGTATGGGCACGGCTTGGTGGAAGACTCACCGACGGCGCCGAACGGCGATGGCGAAAAGGGGCTTCGAGAGGAGCTCCTCTCCCTGGGTTGATGAGGAGAGCGAGGAGGCTCAGGCGCAAGGCCCCCTGGAAGGCGTCTGCTTGGAGCTCCCGCGGTAAACGAGGCGGAGGGCGCCGGGAATGGAGCAGGTTTGGCGAGGGGAGGCGGAGCAGAGGCAAGCCGGTGGCGTACCAGAAGTGGAGGCGGAGCTCGAGCGAGGTGCCCCCATGGCGTCCTGTAGAACACCGAAAGCAAGAGAGTTTGAGAGACCAGAGGGAGAGAGAGAACCGAAGGAGAGAGAGGAAGCTGGGGCATGGCCTGGCCGTGGTCGATTCGGCGCCGGGCGCCATGGACCGAGAGAAGGGAGCTTGAGCTCCTGGATGCTGCCGGTCGAGGAGGGCCGTGGGGATCTCTGGTTGGTGGGGATCGATGGATGGATGGATCGACAGGACTGTGTGGCAGGGGAGATCGAGGTAGGAGGAGGCTGCGGCTGATTGGAGCGAAGGGGATCTGGGAGGATCCCGAGGTGAGAGATGAGTGCGGCGGCGGCAGGACAAATGTCCTAGAATTTAGGGTTTGGTCTAGAAATGGACTAGGGGTCTATATATATATATGAAAGGGGGATGATTTGGATCCACCGATCGCGATCAGGCGGTCCAGAATAAATGGGTTAGGGAGTCCAAAAGAGAAGACAGAGATGTTTTATAGATATTTGGGGATGATCCGGACCCAACGGTGATGACTGCCCGGGTCGGGTTCGGGGAAGTTTCGGAAGCGCACACGAGGGGGCTGCGAGCTGGCAAGAGAGGTTAGGTGGTCGGACAAAAGGGAAACAAAAACACGGTTGGTCTCGAGGCGGTCAACAAAAGCAAGGGGGGCGCGGCAACTACGAGCGGATGCAAGTTAAAAAAAACTATGATGGCAACGAGTGCCGATGCAATGCAAATGATGCGATGATGAAATGCATGACATGAACACGAAGCAAAACAAAAGACAAAGCCCAACAATGGAGGAAATAACATAACGCATCTTTGGAAAAGGCAAGAGTTGGAGTTACAAATATGGAAAGCTACATCCGGGACGTTACAGAGAAGGGCCTGAACTCGTACATCCCTTGTCTGTACAACTGCTCCATAGCTAGGATCTTGCCTCTCCATACCTACCCCCTGATGAGGACATCAATACCATTGTTACACCCACAGCCCCTACTGCTACATATACTGGACCAATTACTAGAGCTCGCGCACGCCAATTAAATTATCAGGTACTTTCGTTTCTTGGTAATGATTCTAATGTTCATGAGAATATGATGCTGCCTAAATTGGATACATTTGTTTTGCTTACAAATGAAGGGCCTAGCTTGGAGAAGGATGGACATTGGAGCAAGAGCAAGCATGGAGATGATGCCATGCGCAAGGGGAACCAGAACGGAGTTACAAGTGATGATTTCAGGACTTTGAAGCCACCATAAGAGTGCATGAAGCCTTGGACGAAATATACAAGATGCCACTTCATAAATTTCGTCCAGAGGCTATTATAGGTGCTGCGTCACCTTTTTATTGGGCCAGGCCCATGTAATTTCGAAATACATAAGTATAGGCTATTTTTAGAGTCCGTATGTGTGGGGAAACAAGAGGTAGGGTTGATTTCGGACCCCTCCACCAAGGGCCACGAAATTCCCCCCCTCTCTTCCTCCATATATACAGCCCTTAGGGCACCGTTTAGACTTTGGGTTTTGTTTAGATTAAAAGTTCGCCATAGCTGCAACTTCGCGTACTTCGTTTGTGTTCAACGACCAGACAAAGGCGTCACAGAACCCCACCTTGATCAATAAAGCTTTCATCTTATATTCGCAATATCCAGATTGCAATCTCAGTTTCTTGCTTGTTCTTCGTTTGCTCGCAGGAGACAGACCCTCGTGGTCAGGTTGATCGTGCTCCGGCGTGGTCAATAACCTCTCGGAGTTGGTTTAGCGATTGCTAAGGCGCGACGTCCTCGCACGTTCGTAGTCGGATCGTCAAAGTCGACTTCCACCCAAGCGATTTCCATCATCTCATCGAAAGACGGGACACCTTAGCCTATATCAAGTGGTATCAGATTTCCAGGTTGCTCGGTGAGATTTTCCAGTTTTTCGTAGTTTAGATCGAGTCTGTTCTTCATACCTATAGTCCACGAAAAAGCCACAAAAAAAAATTAGGGTTAGTTCATCATATCCGAACCAATCTGAGCCTTTGCATAATCTTTTTAGGGTTTTGCTTTGTTGAATTTACGGTTGCATCGTCGGTCTAGTTGCTGGTCTTAGAGTCTAGTCTTTTAGAGTTTCGAGTTCTGGTCATAAGTTGTCACGCCGCCGCTGCACCATCAGCATCGCCCCTGCCATCTACCACCACCACTCCGAATCCGTATCCATATACCACCACCAATCCGTGTCCATATACCACCACCGATCCATATCCATATACTACCACCGCTACCACCACCGCTGCCATATACCACCACCATATATCCACCACCAATCCGAGTTCCTTGTTTATTAGGTTTGTTTTCGGGATCCATCTAGTTTCCGATTCGTGTTTCCTTGCCGGAGTAGGTTTCGGAAAAAAAAAAAAAAAAAAAAAGAGTCTGGAAACCACGCTCCGTTTAGGCCCAAAATTTTTCGAAAACGCATTTTTCGAAAAATTTTCTGGCTATCCTATTTTTAGGTGTTTCTGAGTGTTTTGAGACAGGTGCCATTATAGGAAGTTTTTTTTGACCCGTTTCCAGTTTTTGGGTCCGGGCAGTCGAAAAAACGAAAAAAAAATTTGGTCGAAAAAATTTCGTGCCCATCCTGTCAGTTTGACCTCGGAAGAGTTTTGAGACACTCGCCATTATAGTGATTTTTCGCAAAAAAAAAAAAAAAAAAAAAGAGCAGCGCAAAAAAAAAAAGAGCGCAAAAAAAAAAAACAAAAGAGCGAAAAAAAAAATCCAGAGTGTGCTTTTCCCTTGTTTACGTGCAGCGCCGTGATTTTGTTAGTGTTCTAGGCTCGCGTCTCTAGCACGGTCTAGCCTAGGACCAGCACAGTACCGTCGTTGAGCGTTTATTCAACTTTGCATCTCTGAATTGATTATTGCTGATCCTTTTTGCTACCATATTATAAGCCTTCCCAGCTCCACATACATCTACGTCGTGCGTTTGACTCTCCCTGGTACTCGCTCTATCCAAGCTTTGAGAGTTTTTGACTACAACGGTTGCCGATCACCGCCTGCTGCTGGGTAAGAACCGGTAAGAATTTGAGTTTTGCTTGACGGATTTGTGACACCCACCACCACCACTTGTTCGTAGTCTGTAGGATCATATTCTTGTGTGTTTCTATTGCTGCTAACCATGCCAGGATCACAAGCCGACGTGACTGACTGGGAGAATTTATCGAACAAGGAGCTTCATGATAAGTTTCAGCAAATGATGAGTGGACAGGTGCAAGATGTGCTAAACAGATTTGAAGAGGCCATGGAGAAGATAGATGGCATGGAGAAGACGTTCGAAACAAAGCTCGATAACAAATTTAATGAATTGCTCGCGCGTCTTCCACCACCACCACCCGCTGCACCTAACGTACCTCTCCAACAACAACAACAACAACAACAACGCATCCTTTCGAATCAGTATGGACGCGCGAGGCGTGTTCCTATTGAGGATGGCCAAACTTCTGGTGCTGCTGTTCATGTTGTTGATGCATCTTTCGCCCCTGCTACTGCTGCTGGTGGTACCCAGGAGGATGTTGAGTATGCGGGCGATTATGAGGATGAGGTTGATCAAAATCAGCACTACGTGCAGCCACCAGCACCATCACCACCAGGTCGACCTCAGGTATATATTCGTAATGGTAGGCCTGCACCACCACCTCAGGTACGAGATGATGTCCATATTCCTAAACTGAAATTGAATATTCCACCATTTGAGGGTAGATATGTTCCTGATATATATCTTACTTGGGAGTTAGAAACTGAACAACGTTTTACATGTTTACAATATCCCGAGGAGAGACGGGTTGCTGCTGCTGTTTGTGCTTTCACTAGTTTTGCATGTGTATGGTGGTCTGAACATTGTAGATTATATCCTATTCCCGCTACTTGGGCTGCTTTGAAAACTGCTATGCGTACTCGTTGGGTTCCACCATATTATCAACGTGAATTGCTTCAAAAATTACAGCGCTTAAGACAAGGAAAAAATTCTGTAGAAGAATATTATCAGGAATTACAAACTGGCATGATTAGATGTGGTATTGTTGAGGAGAATGAAGCTATGCTTGCACGTTTTCTGGGTGGATTAAATAGAGAGATTCAGACCATTCTAGATTATAAGGAGTATACTAATATCACTCGTTTATTCCATCTTGCTTGTAAAGCTGAACGTGAAGTGCAGGATCGACAGGCATTGGCGCGGACTAACTTTTCTGCAGGTCGACCTTCATCATGGACACCGCGTGCATCATCTACTTCCACACGTTCTGCTACACCGGCGCCTCCGTCGGCTGCCACCTCCAACCGTGATACAATAAAGCAGGCACAATCACCACTATCTGCCAAGAGCACATCTTCTGGGCCTGCAAAGAGCTCTTCTTCATCCATGGCATCAACAGGGCAAACACATGATATTATTTGTCGCCGTTGCAAGGGTGGAGGTCATTATGCGAGAGAATGCCCCTCTAAGCGTGTGATGATTGTTACTGAGGATGGTGGGTATGAGTCCGCTAGTGACTATGATGAGGAGACTTTGGCTCTTATTACACGTGACGAACACGGTGGAGAAGATTCTGATCATGAGACGCAATACATGGCTCCTGAAGATGCTGACAGGTATGAATGTTTAGTTGCTCAACGTGTTTTGAGTGTGCAGGTTACACAAGCTGAGCAAAATCAGAGGCATAATTTGTTCCATACAAAGGGAGTTGTGAAGGAACGTTCTGTTCGCGTGATCATAGATGGAGGGAGTTGCAACAACTTGGCTAGCATGGAGATGGTGGAGAAGCTATCTCTCACCACAAGACCACATCCACATCCTTACTACATCCAATGGTTCAACAACAGCGGCAAGGTTAAGGTAACACGTACTGTTCGTGTGCATTTTAGTATCTCTACATATGCTGATTATGTTGATTGTGATGTGGTACCTATGCAAGCATGTTCCTTATTACTTGGTAGACCATGGCAATTTGATAAAAATTCTATTCACCATGGTAGAAACAATCAGTATACTCTTGTTCATAAGGATAAAAATATTACTTTGCTTCCTATGACTCCTGATTCCATTTTGAAAGATGATCTTAATAGGGCTAATAAAGCAAAACAGGAGAAAACTAAGAGTGAAAATCAGATTGTGGCAAAAGAATTTGAGCAACAAATGCAGCCTAATAATAATAAACAATCTAGTGTTGCTTCTGAAATTAAATTGAAAAGTGCATGTTTACTTGCCACCAAATCTGATATTGATGATCTAGATTTTAGCAAATCTGTTTGCTATGCTTTTGTGTGCAAAGAGGCATTATTTTCATTCGAGGACGTGCCTTCCTCTTTGCCTCCTGCTGTCACTAACATTTTGCAGGAGTTCGCTGACGTCTTTCCACAAGACGTGCCACCGGGATTACCACCTATTCGCGGGATTGAGCATCAAATTGACTTAATTCCTGGTGCATCATTACCCAACCGTGCACCATACCGTACCAATCCAGAGGAGACGAAGGAGATTATGCGTCAAGTACAAGAACTGCTCGACAAAGGTTATATACGCGAATCCCTTAGTCCTTGTGCTGTTCCTATCATTTTAGTGCCGAAAAAGGATGGTACGTCGCGTATGTGCGTTGATTGTAGAGGCATTAATAATATTACTATTCGTTATCGTCATCCTATTCCTAGGCTAGATGATATGCTTGATGAATTGAGTGGCTCTACAATATTCTCCAAAGTTGATTTGCGTAGTGGATACCATCAAATTCGTATGAAATTGGAAGATGAATGGAAAACAGCATTTAAAACTAAGTTTGGATTATATGAGTGGTTAGTCATGCCTTTTGGGTTAACTAATGCACCTAGTACTTTCATGAGGTTAATGAACGAAGTTTTACGTGCTTTCATTGGACGATTTGTGGTAGTTTACTTTGATGACATATTGATTTATAGCAAATCTTTGGAGGAACATTTGGAACATTTACGTGCTGTTTTTATTGCTCTACGTGATGCACGTTTGTTTGGTAACCTTGGAAAGTGCACCTTTTGCACCGACCGAGTATCTTTTCTTGGCTATGTTGTTACTCCACAGGGAATTGAAGTTGATAAAGCCAAAATTGAAGCTATTGAGAGTTGGCCGCAGCCCAAAACGGTCACACAAGTGAGGAGTTTCCTTGGCCTCGCTGGATTCTATAGGCGTTTTGTGAGAGATTTCAGCACCATTGCTGCACCTCTCAATGAGCTTACAAAGAAAGATGTGCCTTTTCTGTGGGGTACCGCACAGGAAGAAGCCTTCTCGGTATTGAAAGATAAGTTGACACATGCTCCTTTACTCCAACTTCCTGATTTTAATAAGACTTTTGAGCTTGAATGTGATGCTAGTGGAATTGGATTAGGAGGTGTGTTATTACAAGATGGCAAACCTGTTGCATACTTTTCTGAAAAATTGAGTGGGCCTAGTCTGAATTATTCTACTTATGATAAAGAATTATATGCTCTTGTTCGGACTTTAGAAACATGGCAACATTATTTATGGCCCAAAGAATTTGTTATACATTCTGATCATGAATCTTTGAAACATATTAAAAGTCAAGCTAAACTGAATCGTAGACATGCTAAATGGGTTGAATTCATTGAGACTTTCCCTTATGTCATTAAACACAAGAAGGGAAAAGAAAATGTTATTGCTGATGCATTGTCTCGTCGCTATACTATGCTTTCACAACTTGACTTCAAAATATTTGGTTTGGAGACCATCAAAGATCAATATGTGCATGATGCTGATTTTAAAGATGTAATGCAGAATTGTAAAGAAGGAAGAATGTGGAACAAGTTTGTCGTTAACGATGGATTTGTGTTTCGTGCTAACAAGCTATGCATTCCAGCTAGCTCCGTTCGTCTTTTGCTGTTGCAGGAGGCGCATGGGGGAGGATTATTGGGACACTTTGGCGTGAAGAAGACGGAGGACGTACTTGCTACACATTTCTTTTGGCCAAAGATGAGACGGGATGTTGAGCGTTTTGTTGCTCGCTGCACTACATGTCAAAAAGCTAAGTCACGACTCAATCCTCATGGTTTATATATGCCTTTGCCTGTACCTAGTGTTCCTTGGGAGGATATATCTATGGACTTTGTTTTAGGTTTACCTCGAACAAAGAAGGGGAAGGATAGCATATTTGTTGTCGTGGATAGATTCTCGAAAATGGCACACTTTATACCATGTCATAAAAGCGATGATGCTGTTAATGTTGCTGATTTGTTCTTTCGTGAAATTATTCGCTTGCATGGTGTGCCAAATACTATTGTTTCAGATCGTGATACTAAATTTCTTAGCCACTTTTGGAGATGTTTATGGGCTAAGTTGGGGACTAAACTGCTATTTAGTACTACTTGTCACCCCCAAACTGATGGACAAACTGAAGTAGTCAATAGAACATTGTCTACTATGCTTAGGGCTGTTTTGAAGAATAATAAGAAAATGTGGGAAGAATGCTTGCCTCATATTGAATTTGCTTATAATCGTTCATTGCATTCTACTACTAAGATGTGCCCTTTTGAAATTGTGTATGGTTTCCTACCTCGTGCACCTATTGATTTGTTGCCTCTTCCATCTTCGGAGAAGGTTAATTTTGATGCTAAAGAACGTTCTGAATTGATTTTAAAAATGCATGAGTTAACTAAGGAAAACATTGAGCGTATGAATGCTAAATATAAACTTGCTGGAGATAAGGGTAGAAAACATGTTGTGTTTGCACCTGGAGATCTTGTTTGGTTACATTTGCGTAAAGATAGATTTCCTAATTTGCGCAAATCAAAGCTAATGCCACGTGCTGATGGTCCCTTTAAGGTGTTAGAGAAAATAAATGATAATGCATATAAACTTGAGCTGCCTGCAGATTTTGGGGTTAGTCCCACTTTTAACATTGCAGATTTGAAGCCTTATTTGGGTGAGGAAAATGAGCTTCCGTCGAGGACGACTTCATTTCAAGAAGGGGAGGATGATGAGGACATCAATACCATTGTTACACCCACAGCCCCTACTGCTACATATACTGGACCAATTACTAGAGCTCGCGCACGCCAATTAAATTATCAGGTACTTTCGTTTCTTGGTAATGATTCTAATGTTCATGAGAATATGATGCTGCCTAAATTGGATACATTTGTTTTGCTTACAAATGAAGGGCCTAGCTTGGAGAAGGATGGACATTGGAGCAAGAGCAAGCATGGAGATGATGCCATGCGCAAGGGGAACCAGAACGGAGTTACAAGTGATGATTTCAGGACTTTGAAGCCACCATAAGAGTGCATGAAGCCTTGGACGAAATATACAAGATGCCACTTCATAAATTTCGTCCAGAGGCTATTATAGGTGCTGCGTCACCTTTTTATTGGGCCAGGCCCATGTAATTTCGAAATACATAAGTATAGGCTATTTTTAGAGTCCGTATGTGTGGGGAAACAAGAGGTAGGGTTGATTTCGGACCCCTCCACCAAGGGCCACGAAATTCCCCCCCTCTCTTCCTCCATATATACAGCCCTTAGGGCACCGTTTAGACTTTGGGTTTTGTTTAGATTAAAAGTTCGCCATAGCTGCAACTTCGCGTACTTCGTTTGTGTTCAACGACCAGACAAAGGCGTCACAGAACCCCACCTTGATCAATAAAGCTTTCATCTTATATTCGCAATATCCAGATTGCAATCTCAGTTTCTTGCTTGTTCTTCGTTTGCTCGCAGGAAACAGACCCTCGTGGTCAGGTTGATCGTGCTCCGGCGTGGTCAATAACCTCTCGGAGTTGGTTTAGCGATTGCTAAGGCGCGACGTCCTCGCACGTTCGTAGTCGGATCGTCAAAGTCGACTTCCACCCAAGCGATTTCCATCATCTCATCGAAAGACGGGACACCTTAGCCTATATCACCCCCATTCTACTGTCAGACTTAGAACCACGACAGTTGGCACCCACCGTGGGGCAGGTGTCTTAGCGATTTTTTGGAGAAGTTGCAGTTGTTCCGATTTCCTTCATCATGGTTTCTGGTGGAGTTTTGGTCGAGGGCCGCGAGATCCGTCTCGGCGCGCTCACCTTCATCACCGACGACTCCGCTTGGCTCCAGGAGGCTCCACTCGACATCGACGCGCTCCCCATCCGCGGTGCGACACATTTTCGGGCATGTGTCCGCGGCGTTCTGCTGCGGCAGCCGTCGACTCTGTACCGGCCGATTCCCCTGTCGTCCTCCCTCCCTGTCTCTCGCCAGCGCAAGCGCTCTGGTCGGTCGAGGCTTCAGCGATGGGTGAGGCACGCAATGGCTCGCCAGTCGGCCACCACCCAACTCGCGGCAATCAAGCCCGATGAATCTCTTTACGGCCTGTTCGATCTGTCGACAGGCTCCGTAGAGACCGCATCCGAGTGCGTAGCAGCGATCCGGCGGCGGAGGTCTTGATGGTCAATGGGCCTCGTAGCCCTCCCGGCTTCCCCCACGACGACGGGATGGACGGTGGAGGCGACCCTGCTCAGGATCATGAGGAATATCAACCCGATCCACTTAATTCCCTGCAAAGGGAAGAACTTCGCCGCAGGAACATGGATGCCCTGCATACTTCGCAGGAGAAACCCCCGAGGCTCGCGCCTTGGAGGAGGCACGTTTGGCCAACTTGGCTGAACGCACTCAACAGGAGAATCTTCAGCGAGCACTCGACGAGCGCGCGCGGCAACGAGTACCCGACTCCAGTCGACGTCAACTCTTTCCGCAGCCGACTCAGGTATATCGAACCCCGATTCAGAATTTAGCAGCTGCAGCCCGTATAGCAGAGTCAATTCAGCCCTCTCAGTCAGAGGCTGGCAGAGGCTTGATGCAGATCAGGGATTTGCTCCGAGCAGCAGGAGATCAGAATTCAGTTGTGTCACAGTCACGCAATAGGATTCACAGTCGACCCGTCGCTGCGAATACGGTTCAGTCGGCTCACAGCCCAAGATCGCCTCCGCGGCATGAGGGACGCGAGGGTCGACGTGACCCATATGGTGACCGATTCGATCGTGATGACAGGCGTCGAGAGCCCACTTCTCCTCCGAGGGGTGGCTCTTATGCTCATCGGCAGTTAGATGACAGGCGCCAGCTCACTGTGGGGCGAAGAGCTCCGGTCGACCCCAGGGAACCAGGCTTTGACGCGCGATCCATCATCGTGCAAGGCCTGGCCAATTGGAACAGGGCTCATCGAGGTGGCCACGACAGAGATGCGCCCACTAGCGGCCGAGTACATGTTTCAGGTCCAGAACGTTTCAGCAGGGCAATCAGAGCCGCGGTGATTCCCCCCAACTTCTGGTTGGCGACTGGAGTAAGTAAGTTCACCGGTGAGTCTAAGCCTGAAACTTGGCTTGAAGACTACCGAGTGGCAGTGCAGATTGGCGGCGGAAATGATGAAGTGGCTATGAAGCATTTACCACTCATGTTGGAAGGTTCGGCCAGGGCGTGGTTGAATCAGTTAGCTCCAAGCAGCATTTACACTTGGGAAGATCTTTCCCGAGTGTTCGTCAGGACATTTGAGGGAACCTGCAAGCGACCAGCTGGATTGACAGAGCTGCAAGTCTGCGTGCAGAAGTCGAATGAAACCTTAGGAGATTACATTCAGAGATGGATCACTTTGCATCATACCGTGGAGAACGTGTCTGATCATCAGGCAGTATGTGCCTTCAAGGATGGTGTTAAGAATAGAGAGTTAAGTTTGAAGTTTGGTCGAACCGAAGATATGACCCTGAGTCGAATGATGGAAATTGCCACCAAGTACGCTAATGGTGAAGAGGAGGACCAACTCCGGAGTGGCAAGTACAAGCCAAGTCAGTCGGAGAAAGGAAACTCCAGTCGGAGACAGAAACGGAAGGCCGAGCCAGCGGCTCGTGGAGAGGCTCTGGCCGTGACTCAGGGTAAATTCAAAGGAAAACCCAAAGGATCTTGGAACCCCAAGAAGGTGAAGTATAAAGAAGGAAATGACGTGATGGATCTGCCGTGTCACATTCACACGAAGAAAGACGAAGAGGGAAATTTCATCTACCCGAAGCATACCACTCGCCAGTGCCGGCTCTTGATCCAGCAGTTCCAAGGTAAACAGCCCAAGGACAAGGAAAAGGAGTCGGACAAAGCTGAGGACAAGGAGGACAGTGATGGAGGATATCCTCATGTTAACTCTACTTTGATGATCTTTGCTGATGTAGAAAGCAACAGCCGACTGAAGGTTATCAACCGTGAGGTGAACATGGTCGCCCCGACGACACCAAGTTATTTGAGATGGTCCCAAACTCCCATTACATTCGACCAGTCCGATCACCCGACTCATATAGCCACCCCAGGGAGGCAAGCTTTGGTGGTCGACCCGGTCGTTGAAGGCACCCGACTGACGAAGGTGCTAATGGATGGTGGTAGCGGACTGAACATATTGTACGCTGAGATGCTGAAGGGAATGGGCATTCCGATGTCCAGATTAAGCGCCAGCAACATGAGTTTTCACGGAGTTATACCTGGAAAGAAGGCCGAGTCACTCTGTCAAATAGCTCTGGACGTGGTGTTCGGTGACTCAAAGCATTTCCGCAAGGAGAGGCTGACCTTTGAAGTCGTGGATTTTCAGAGCGCTTACCACGCTATTTTGGGGCGACCAGCTTACGCACGGTTCATGGCTCGACCATGTTACGTGTACCTCAAACTGAAGATGCCCGGCCCCAAGGGCGTGATCACTATCACTGGCAATCGGAAGAAGGCAGAAGAGTGTTTTCAGAAAGGCTCGAAAATTGCCGATTCCCAGATAACAATGGTAGAGCTGGAGGGATACAAGAAAAATGCAGATCCGAGTGATTTGTTGCGAGGCAAGAAGCCTGCCACAGAATCAGCGTTTCAGTCGTCCGGTGAGACGAAGCCAGTTCACATTCACCCGACGGATCCCAATGCGGCTCTGACTCACATTTCCACAACACTCGACCCTAAATAGGAAGAAGCGCTCATCCAGTTCCTCCGTGAGAACTGGGACATCTTTGCATGGAAGCCTGCTGACATGCCGGGTGTTCCCAGGGGGCTGGCTGAGCATCGCCTTAGAGTCGACTGAACAGCAAAACCAGTCAAAGAACATCTTCGACGGTCCGCCGTCCAGAAGAGAAAGGCCATTGGCGAGGAGGTGGCTCGACTGTTGGCGGCAGAGTTTATCCGAGAGATATACCACTCCGAGTAGCTCACCAATGTCGTCATGGTTCCCAAGAAGGACAAGTCACTCTGCTTGTGCATTGATTTCAAACACATCGAAAGGGCCTGCCCGAAAGATCATTTTCCTCTCCCTCGCATCGACCAAATTGTCGAATCGACTACGGGATGTGAGAGATTGTCTTTTCTAGACGCCTATTCTGGATACCATCAGATCCATCTGTATGGACCGCATGAGATCAAAGCAGCTTTCATCACTCCATTCGGGTGCTTTTGCTATGTCACCATGCCATTCGGCCTCAAGAATGCCGGAGCCACGTTCATGAGGATGATTCAAAAGTGTTTACTCACTCAAATCAGTCGGAACGTTGAAGCGTACATGGATGATATTGTGGTCAAATCACGAAAGGGTTCCGACCTGTTGATTGACCTAGCTGAAACATTTGCCAATCTCAGGAGGTATGATATCAAGCTCAATCCATCAAAGTGCACATTCGGAGTTCCTGGTGGAAAGTTACTCGGTTTTCTTGTTTCCGAACGAGGAATCGACGCTAACCCAGAAAAAGTTGGCACTATACTCCGAATGAAACGCCCTGTGCGGGTGCACGACGTCCAGAAGCTTACTGGATGCTTGGCCGCGTTAACTCGATTCATCTCTCGACTCGGTGAAAAGGCTTTGCCTCTTTACCGACTGATGAAGAAGGCGGACAAGTTCGAGTGGACTCCAGAAGCTGATGCAGTGTTTGCCGAGCTAAAAGCTCTGCTCTCCACCCAGCCAGTGCTTGCTGCTCCAATCAGGAAAGAGCCTCTGTTGCTTTATATTGCAGCCACAGGACAAGTCGTCAGTACAGTACTTACGGTCGAGCGGGAAGAAGAAGGGAAAGCCTTCAAAGTTCAGCGCCTAGTGTACTATCTGTCTGAAGTTTTGACTCCATCAAAGCAAAGATATCCTCATTATCAGAAGCTTGTGTATGGGATCTACATGACCACGAAGAAGGTTGCTCATTATTTCTCTAATCATTCCATTACAGTCGTCAGCGACGCTCCACTTTCAGAGACTCTGCACAACAGAGATGCAACTGGTCGAGTGGTGAAATGGGCGATTGAACTTCTTCCACTTGATATCAAGTTTGAGGCAAAGAAAGCCATTAAGTCCCAAGCAATAGCAGATTTCCTTGCCGAGTGGATTGAACAGCAGCAGCCGACTCAAGTTCACTCGGAGCATTGGACTATGTTCTTTGATGGCTCTAAGATGTTAAATGGTTCTGGTGCTGGGGTAGTCTTGGTTTCCCCCAGAGGAGATAAGCTCAGATATATGCTCCAGATTCACTTTGATTCCTCCAACAATGAAGCAGAATACGAGGCCCTTTTGTATGGGTTGCGCATGGCCATTTCACTCGGCGTCCGTCGCCTTATGGTTTATGGCGACTCAGATTTGGTGGTCAACCAAGTGATGAAGGAGTGGGACGTTATAAGCCCAGCTATGACTAGATACTGCAATGCAGTGAGGAAGCTTGAAACGAAGTTCGAAGGGTTAGAGCTCCATCATATACCCCGACTGAAAAATCAAGCGGCTGATGATTTGGCGAAAATAGGTTCCAAGAGAGAAGCCATTCCCAGTAATGTGTTCTTGGAGCATATCCATACTCCATCAGTCAAGGAAGATCCTTTTACCGAAGAAGCTCCGCAGCCCAAGAGTGCCACAGATCCGACTGAGGTTGAAGTTCCAACAGTGGTCGACTTGGTCATGGAGGCTTTAGTGATCACTCCCGATTGGACAGTTCCATATATCGCGTATATCTTAAGAAAAGAGCTCCCGGAGGACGAGGAAGAGGCTCGAGAGATCGTCCGCCGATCCAAGGCCTTTACTGTGATCGAAGGGCAGCTATACAGAGAGAGCGCGACTGGAGTTGGTCAGAAGTGCATAACGCCAGAAGAAGGTTGGATAATTCTTGATGACATCCACTCGGGGACCTGTGGCCATCATGCGTCCTCTCGGACCATAGTGGCCAAAGCATACCGAGCCGGATTTTATTGGCCAAGAGCAAATGAAATGGAAAAGGAAATAGTCGACAAGTGCGAGGGATGTCAATTTTACTCCAACATGTCACACAAGCCTGCATCAGCTCTGAAGACCATACCACTCGTCTGGCCCTTTGCAGTATGGGGATTGGATATGGTTGGGCCCTTGAGAACAGGTCGAAGCGGTTTTACACATGTGCTGGTAGCAGTCAACAAGTTCACCAAGTGGATCGAGGCTAAACCCATCAAGAACCTTGACGCCGGTACTGCTGTTAGCTTCATCAGAGAATTGATATTCAGATATGGTGTTCCACACAGCATCATCACTGACAATGGGTCAAACTTTGATTCGGAGGAATTTAGGGCGTTCTGCACATCTCAGGGCACACGAGTCGACTATGCTTCAGTCGCCCATCCCCAGTCGAATGGACAAGCAGAGCGGGCCAATGGCTTGATTCTCAAATGGTTGAAACCCCGTCTGATGCGTGATCTCAAGCATGCGGCTGGAGCATGGGTCGACGAACTTCCCTCGGTGCTTTGGGGTCTAAAGACCACGCCTAACCGGTCAACCGGAAGAACTCCGTTCTTCTTGGTCTACGGAGCTGAAGTGGTCTTGCCGAGTGATCTGCTCCACAACGCTCCTCGGGTCGAGCTCTACACCGAAGCTGAGGCAGAACAAGCGCGGCAGGATGCAGTCGACCTCTTAGAAGAAGAAAGGGAGATGGCTCTGATCCGCTCAACCATTTACCAACAAGACTTGCGTCGCTTCCATGCCAAAAATGTGAAGAGTCGAGCCTTCCAGGAAGGAGATTTGGTTCTCCGAGTGGATCAGCAGAAACCACACAAGCTTGCTCCTTCTTGGGAAGGTCCCTTCATCATCACCAAGGTTCTCCACAATGGAGCGTACCGTTTCTACAATGTCGAGCACAACATTGACGAGCCCCAAGCTTGGAACGCGGAGTTGCTCCGCCCCTTTTACACCTAAGTATTCACTCGGATGAGTTGTAATAAAAGTACTTCTGTAGTTCATGTTTCACAAAATAATAGTGTCATAATTTCCCCAATGATCAATGACATTTTTATTTGTTCAATAAAATTTCCCCTCAGTGGGTGGCTTAGCTGTGAATCCGTTTCGCCTAAGTTTGTAAAAAAAATCCTTACCAAGTGGAGAGCCAGCCTCCCACTCGGGGGCTTAGCTGCGAATCCGTTTCGCCTAAGTTTCAATAAAATCCTACTGAGTGGTGAGCCAGCCTTCCACTCGGGGGCTTAGCTGCAGTCCAAGTACTCGCCTAAGTTCCAATAAAATCCTACCGAGTGGTGAGCCAGCCTCCCACTCGGGGGCTTACCTGCAGTCCAAGTACTCGCCTAAGTTCCAATAAAATCCTACCGAGTGGTGAGCCGGTCACTCACTCGGGGGCTTAGCTGCAGTCCAAGTACTCGCCTAAGTTCAAATTCAAACTTGCGCTCTGCAAGGGGGACGAGGTGCAAGTCGACTGCTACCCTCTCCTCCGAGCTACGCCACAAGTACAACGTGCGCTCTGCAAGGAGGGCGAGGTGCAGGTCGACTGCTACCCTTTCCTCCGAGCTACGCCACAAGTACAACGTGCGCTCCGAGATGAGGGGCAGGTCGACTGCTACCCTTTCCTCCGAGCTACGCCACAAGTACAACATGCGCTCTGCAAGGAGGGCAAGGTGCAGGTCGACTGCTACCCTCTCCTCTGAGCTACGCCACAAGTACAATGTGCGCTCCGCAAGGAGGACGAGGGGCAGGTTGACCGCCACCTTCTCCTTCCGAGTTACGCCACAAGTACAATATGTTCTCCATAAGAAAGACAAGGTCAATTAACACCTTATTTTTCAGAGAGACGCCGTAAAAATCCTACCGAGTGGATAGTAGACCTCCCACTCGGAGGCTTAGCTGCAGCTCAGTGCTCGCCTAAGTTTTGAAAATCCTACCGAGTGGAGAGCATACCTCCCACTCGTGGGCTTAGCTGCAGCCCGGTGCTCGCCTAAGTTTTGAAAATCCTACCGAGTGGAGAGCAGACCTCCCAGTCGGGGGCTTAGCTACAGCCCAGTGCTCACCTAAGTTTTGAAAAATCCTACTGAGTGGAGAGCAGACCTCCCACTCAAGGGCTTAGCTGTAGCCCAGTGCTCGCCTAAGTTTTGAAAAATCCTACCGAGTGGAGAGCAGACCTCCCACTCGGGGGCTTAGCTGCAGCCTAGTGCTCGCCTAAGTTTTGAAAATTCTACCGAGTGGAGAGCAGACCTCCCACTCGGAGGCTTAGCTGTAGCCCAGTGCTCGCCTAAGTTTTGAAAAATCCTACTGAGTGGAGAGCAGACCTCCCACTCGGAGGCTTAGCTGCAGCCCAGTGCCTGCCTAAGTGTATTGGGGAATAAGTCGATTGCAATAAGCACCTCGCTTTAACCTGCAAAGGATACCTCAAACCAAATGCAAGCATATTTAAACGTCGAATCCAAGTTCGGATAACACCTAACGGAACCGAAAGTGCTCAGGCGCTAAGCCTGTTAAGGTTTGTCGGTTACAAAAATCACTCGGCATACCGAGGCAAATTTAAAGTGTCGAGATCAGAAGTTTTTTACCTCTCCTGTGGAGGGCTGGAAGGTGCAACAAACTCGTCCAGGTCGATTCCATCAGCAATCCGAGTGGCAGCGGCGATGATGGTCTCCATGAAAGACCGGAAATCGTGCTTCTTGGTGTTAGCCACCCTAAGGGCCGCCATCTTGTCCTCTCGTGCATCCTTGCAATGAACTCGGACCAGAGATAGAGCAACGTCTGCACCACACCTGGCAGAAGACTTCTTCCACTCCTGCACTCGATTTGGGACTGTGTTCAGTCAAGTCATCAGAGACTCGAGGTCGTTCTGGAGCGTCTCTCTGGGCCAGAGCGTGGTGTCGATGCGGGAAGTGGCGACCTTCAGCCTTGCGAGATAATCAACGACGGCAGCAACGCGAGATTCGAGCCGGAGCACATTCATGGCGACTACATCCTTCACAGGAGAGTTGATGGGATCCAGGTTTACTTCCAGTCGACCAGTCTCCTCTTCAAAGTTCTGGCAAAATTCTGCAAGCACAACCACCGAGTCAGGACAACAGTCGAATGGAAAGATCACAGTTAAAATACCTGTTTGGTGCAAAAGATTACCTTCGAGCATGAGGAATAGCTTCTTGGCGAGTCCGCCCAGATAAGCCTCCAGATCGTTCTTCTTTCCCACCAACTCACTGGCCTTGTCACTCAGGGCAATCTTATCACTTTTCAGTCGACTGACCTCTTTGTTGGCAGCATCGAGAGCAGCTTTCAGATTGGTGTTTTCTTCTTCAAGCTTGGTGACCGAAGCCAACTTCTCATCTGCGAGCTTGGTTTTCTCTAAAGCTGCTTTCTGCGTTTCAGCCAACTCAAGGTCTTTCTTCTTCAGGGCATCCTTCACTTTGCCTGCAAAGTTACAGCAAGGTCAGACTTTTGAAACAAACGAGGGGCAAAGGCAGTCGTCGAAAGCCTCACCAAACATACCTTTAGCTTCCTCCTTCACCTTCGTTAAATTCTCCTGTGCCAGCTTCAGATCAAGCTTGAGCTGGATGTGTTTGTTCTCCAACTCAGTGTAACGAGCCGGAAGGTCGCAGGATTTCTACGAAGAACCAATCGATAGATGTCAAAGACAATTCACTTCCGAGTGACTAAGGAAAAATCATACGTTTCTAAGACTACGGCCGAATACAAACATTCGACCACAGTCTCGGGGACTACACCCAGTGGGTGCACTCAGCGTGCCCCCACTAGTTTTATCAAGTTAGAGTCGACCAGTCGACCAACAAAAAAACGGAAGATGTTCTTCAGACTGTAGTCAACTGCCAGCAGTCAACCACAGTCTCGGGGACTACACCCAGTGGGTGCACTCAGCGTGCCCCCACCGGTCTGTGAATCCATTCGACCTAGTCCAATGAAGGAAAAACTTAAGACATAAAGACTATGGTCGACTGCCAGCAGTCCACCATAGCCTTGGGGACTACACCCAGTGGGTGCACTTAGCTTGCCCCCACTAACCCAAAATTCCAATCGACACACCCAGTGGGTGTACGACAATTACTATGAATTTCAGAAAGAAGAATTTTCAGACATCATATCCTAACAGAACAGGCGATGACCGACTGACATCATATCCTAACAGAACAGGCGATGACCGACTGACCTGAACGTTACTCTGAAGAGCTGAACTGGCGGCTGCCTGGCTGGCTTCTCGGATGGCCTTCACTTGCTCCATCATGACTCCCGCCTGGCGTATTGCTTCCTTCGCAGCACTGGTTTGGTCCTCTGGGATGTAGTGGGTCAAGAAAAGTGAAGGCTGTGCAGCACTCGACGACGAGGGGCGAGCACTCGTCAACGGCACCGCAAAAGATACAGTAGGCCGAGTGATATTCTCTCCCTCCGTGACCAGTGTCTCGGGTGCTGGCACATCTTGAGTCGCTTTGCTAGCAGATGTTTTCCTGTTCCTCCTCTGCTTCAGTGGTTCTTCATCATCGTCATCAGGAAGGTCAATAACAACATTAAATGGAGCTGCAGGAAAGAATCAAAATTAGAGACAATGAGCCAATCGGCTGAAGGCGGAATTATGAAGGACATACCAGGTTTAGAAGTGGCAGCGTCCTCCATCTCATGATCTTCAGCCCTGGCCGAAGCATCAGAAGTAGCAGCACTGCAATTCCAGAAGTCAGTCGGTTAACTCATGAGTCGACCAAAAATAAATTCATGTGGAACAAGAAGACTCAAGTAGCACCATTACCCTGATATGGTGGGAATCACCATCTTCATCTTCAGCAAGACCTTCGCCGGCTTCGATGGCGCCACTCGTGATTGCTTCGGAGCTTTCTCAGTCGGCGCTGGAGAAGTGGTCCGAGGGCGCTTAGCCGACTGCGCGACAGTCGCGACCCCCTTACCTCGCTCGGTTGCAGGGTCATGGACGAGCTTCGAGCGTCTTTCCGAGTGAGGAGGTGCAACTTCCTCCTCCTCCTCCTCTTCTTCCTCCTCACCAGAGTCATCACCCTCATCATCATCAACAGCATCCAAATCCCACTCCTCCTGGCTTTCGCCCCCACTTCCTTCCTCCTCCTCAGTCGGCGTCTGTGCTCCATTGGGCATCGAGTATAATTCAGTGGTGGCCTGACAGATAACAAAACAAAGGTCAATCGACCAATTTGCAACAAAGCAGGATGAATAAAGCAAGATTACAATTAAGGATAAAGTGGGCATACCGTGTCCGGGGTGTAGGTATGGTCGAGTGGCGGAATTCTCCTGGCCCCTCGAGGGTTGTCCTTATTCCCTGTGATCGTGGTCATCCACCTCTCCAGTGTGGCGTCGTCGACTGCTTCTGGATGGACCCGAGTTTCATCCTCGGTTCCACAGTACAACCACATCGGGTGGCCTCGGTACTGAAGCGGTTGGATACGCCGCCTAAGGAAGACCTCCAGAAGGTCCATGCCCGTCACTCCGTCCCGAACGAGCTGGACTACACGCTCCATCAACATTTTTACTTGGGCTTTCTCTTCAGGAAGCACCTTCAGAGAAGAGGCTTGTTCGCTCGGTCCATGGAGAACGGAGGGAGACCAGTCGACTGCCCCAGCGTCGACTCGTCCTGGCAGTAGAACCAGGTCGACTGCCACCCTCTGACCGACTCAGGAAGCGTCATGGTCGGAAAAGTACTCTTGCTCCTCATCTGAATCCCAAGGCCCCCGCACATCTGAATAACCTTAGTCCTATCATCATCCGGACTCGCCTTTTTCACTGTGTGTGAGCGACAAGTGAATATGTGCTTAAAGAGACCCCAGTGTGGTCGACAACCCAGGAAGTTCTCGCACATAGACACGAAGGCAGCAAGGTAGGCAATGGAATTTGGATTGAAATGGTGGAGTTGCACCCCAAAGAAATTCAGGAACCCTCGGAAGAAAACACTTGGGGGCAGAGAGAACCCACGGTCTACGTGGGTAGCTAGAAGAACACACTCACCCTCCTGCGGCTGCGGTTGCCACTCGGTCCCCGGGAGCCTTGCTGCCCCGTGGGGGATCAGGCCCTCGTTGGCCAGGTCATTGAGATCCGTCTCAGTGATGGTCGAGCGGATCCAATCCAATTGGACCCAACCTTGCGGCAGGCGGGACCTTGACGAAGATCCGCCCTGACTGGGTGCCTTCCCTTCGCTTTCCCGTCGCCGTCGCCTTCTTCACGCGCTCCAAGGCCGCCGTCTTCTCCTTCACCATTGTCGCCGGCGAAGCACGCGAGGAGTGGGTGGGCGGGGGCGTGAGCAGACGCAGCGAGCGGAGGCGAAGAGGGGAGAGGGGGAAATGGGGAGCACTGTTCAAAAACCCTCGCCCGGTACCTTATATAAGGACGCTTCCGAGTGCCTGACAAGTGGGCCCGGGCGATCCTATCACATCCCGAAACAGTGGCGCACGCGTGATACGTGGCGAAAAAGGCGGCGCGGAAATCGAGGCGTCTACGCCTTATCCCATCTGAGCGCCGCAGTCCGCCCCGCTTCGCGCGCTTCCCAAAATTCAGATCCCACAAAATCCGCTAACAGCAGCTCAATCTGTCAGACGGTAGATTTCCTGCGATCCGTCGCTCGGGAGTTTATTAAGTTCAAAAGTTCACTCGACAGAAGAAAGGAATGGATCAAGGCGACTGAAAGAAAAGTTGTTGCCATCATCGGAAAGATCATTGCTCCAAAAATAAGACACGTTCAGAACACAAAAACAGGTCGGAAAAATTATCAACTCCTTCCTCACTCAAACCTCGATCCATTCGGGGGCTAATGATGAAGTCATGTACCTAGGGTAGGGTCACGGACCTGTCCTAAGTACCATTCCCAAGAACATCCTCAAAAGAAGCTGCCTTCCAATCGACCAAGAGAGACTTCACTCGACGGACTCGAAGGACTCGACCATGAAGACTCACTCGACCACCAGGAGACCAAGAGCCACTCTGCATCCAAACGGTCTGTAATTAAGTAGTCTTTATGGCCATGATGACACTTTATGTAAGGCGTTACTGGTAACGCCAGGCCGTAATGTACTTTAAACCCTGCATAACTGAGGGCCGGAGGGGTCTGGCAGACACTATATAAGCCACCCCCTCCTCGGTATGAAGGGTTCGCACCTCTGTAACCTACGCACACATAAATCCAGTCGACCGCCTCCGGGCTCCGAGACGTAGGGCTGTTACTTCTTCCGAGAAGGGCCTGAACTCGTACATCCCTTGTCTGTACAACTGTTCCATAGCTAGGATCTTGCCTCTCCATACCTACCCCCCATTCTACTGTCAGACTTAGAACCACAACAACAGCGGGGGGAACGTTTTTTTTGCGAAATACAGTGGCCCGTCCGGTAGGTCCCAGCAGTTAGGGGGGCAACATTTTTTTCACGAAATACGGTGGCCCATCCGGTGGGTCCCTACTGTCAGGTGGAGGAATAATTATTTTCGGCGTAATAAGGAGGCACTTCCTTGCGGCTGCCGTGGACCCAGCTGTCAGCCTCTCCACGTACAGTACTCTTCCGATGGAAGTCGGTCGTTGAACACATTGACCACGCCGCGCCGAGAGCACCACGGCGATGTACGACGGCGAGGCCTAGGAAGGGGTCGACGCGGAGCCAGGGAAGACGCGGCAGTGGATGCCCACGCAGAGAGGAGTACGAGGGTTCACTGGTTTGGCTGCGGTGTGAGGCTACCATCACCGCAGAATAAAAGGGGGTGTGGGTGAGTGGAGGGATGGCCTGGCCAGCGGTGGGAGTAGTATGGGGGCGGTGAGGCCTTCGCGGCAGCACAGCCGGCCACGTGAGGCAGGAGCAGGCGACACGACCGGCGCTGCTTTGGGCGGCTGGAGCAAGAAGACCAGAGGTTGAAGAAGCACTATGGCCATTGGATGGACATCATACAGTCACTGGAGTATTGACTAAGTTGACAAAGCCCTCCGTCCCCTTCAACTTAGTAGGCCCACAAGTCAGCCACCCACTATGGTGGGTCCCAACTAGCAGGGGGTATTCATTTTTTTGTGCGTAATAAGGAGGCACTTCCTTGCATGCGAAGATATAGCTTGAGATTCCGACGTGTAAGCGGGGGAACGTTTTTTGCGTGAAATACAGAGGCCCTTCTCGTGGGTCCTAGCTGTCCGGTGGAGGAATCATTATTCTGGGCGTAATAAGGAGGCATTTACTTGCGTGCGGCCGTGGATCCAGCTGTCAGCCTCTCCACGTACAGTCCACTTCCGATGGATGTCGTTCATTGACCACGTTGACCAGGCTGCGCCGAGAGCACCAGGGCGGTGGACGACGGTGAGGCCTAGGAAGGGAATGCCACAGAGCCAGGGAAGACTCGGCAGTTGTTTCCCATGCAAAGGAGTATGAGGGTTTACTGGTTCATCTGCCATCCCCGGAGAATAACAACAGGTGTGGGTGAGTAGAGGGATGGCTAGGCTAGCAATGGGAGTACGGTGGGGCGGTGAGGCCTGCGCGGCAGCATAGCCGGCCGCGAGAGGAGGGAGCAGGCTGTCTTGCCGGCGCTTGTTTGAGCGGCTGGAGCAGGAAGAGCAGAGATTGAAGAAGCACGACAGCCGTTGGATGGACAGGGCATTGCGTGTGCGTCAACCTTTTTTTAGGAAAGCATACGCGTCAACCTATAGTAGGCGCACAAGTCAGCCTCAAATATGTGGAAAACATCATACAACCCATCTGCCATTATTTCAAATAATGCACAACCCATTTGCTAATTCTTAAGAATTTTTTTGGAGCCCATCTTTTTTTGTTAGCATTACACCCCATATTGTGGCCACGGTTAAAAAGTATACGAAATTTTGCATATTTCGATGCGGTCAACTGTTTTTAATCCTGAAATTTCGATTCACATTCAAACTATTTTGAAAAATAATTTATATAAATATAAAATCCATATAATTGTCCACGCATAAAAATAAATGGAATTTAAAATCTTGTAATGAAAAAAAATTGAAACTAATTCCCGGTTTGATGTGTTTTAAAAATGTACAACCCATTTTTGGGCAAACTGAATGAAACTCTCATCATCTTGAAAGATTTGTAGCCCAGCAGGGCTGATAAAGCAAGTAGGCCTCGTTTGGGTATTTCTTAAAAAAAATAGAACTGGGCTAGCCATTTTCAGCAAGAAAAAACACAACTGGGTTCATGATGTGGTAAACATAAATAAAACCCTGGCCAGACGGGCCACAGCGCCCACACAGCCCCGTTGTTACCATGATCCATCGCTAAAACTAGTATAAATAACAACTGCTTGTTCCTCAAAAAAACTGCACGCCCTGCTGGGTCCCTGGTGTCAGCCGCTCGTAGTGTAATTCCCTCGTTTATTGACTACGTTGACAATGGCGTGAGCCCCAGATGTCCAGCCATTAGGAGGAACCATATTTTTGGGCTTGTAATATAGAGGCACTTAGTACTAGGGTTGACTGGTTCGGGTGTGGGTGCGTGTTGGGGCTAACGTCACCAGAGAATAACATGACGTGTGGGGGAATAGAGGGAGGGACTGGCCAACGTTGGAGGGTACATACGGTAGGGCGGCGGAGGCGCAACCAGCCATGGGAGGCGGGAGCAGGCAGAGCTGACGGGGTGGATTGGATTTGGCGACTGGAGGAAGAAGAAGACAAGATATAGAAGATACATGACAGATGTTGGATTTCAATCCAACGGCTGGTAGGTAGAATCATTTGTTGACTCGCTAGTAAGTCGACACCACCTTGGATAGGCTATTTCCTCGCGGGTCCCAAATGTCAGAATCCGAATCCATCACGGTCCTGCAACCTTTCCTATGAAAATTTACAGCCCATTTGATGTGCTAGTTCGAAATAAGTTTGTGGGTGCTGGTGGGGGCTAATCACTTGGCTTCTATAATGCACAGTGAGCTCAAGCAGCCGGCGAGAGTGATGTAATTTCCCTTGGTTGTGATTTGTTACAATATTTCACTCTAAGTTAAACAAATGGCAAGCCATTTGCCTTGTTTCAAAGAAAATATGGCAGTCACAACCGAGTTGAAAAGGGCAAGAACATCGAACTCCAGCTTACAAACTGTACAAAAGCATGAGGGTTACTTGTTCATCAGGTTTACAAAAAAACCCAGGTTGCAAAGGGCAACAACATCTAACTCCAGCACTGTTTTTGGCAGTCACAGTCAAAATGGGTTGGTCAGGTCCATAGAATGAACATCCTGGGTCGTAAAATTTACTGGAATATGACCACAATATGTTGTAAATAGAAGCCCGACACATTCAGAAGCTCTTTTGCCCACCTGAAACTCCTTTTTTTGCTCTTCGACATACCCATCCGTCAAAACCATGCTGCTGATAAACTTTAGCCTGTTGGACAATAGTAACCTCACATTCAGCAGGAAGAATGTGACAAATCTAGTGTTTGCACGATTGGCTACATATCGTTCTAGCGTTATTGTCTTCAATCGAATCTCATGAGAAGTGAGAAAATCCCGATGCTCACGAATCCATCGATTGGTTATAAGTTTCTTACCCCGTCCTGTTGCCTAAATAGACATGAAGATTAAAAACAGTTAAGGTCTAAAAAAAGAGTGTCGAAAGAGCAACAGCTGAACGGTTAATTCTCGTACACTATATGCGGGTATCCAATGTGCGTGAAATTATCACCTTTATATACAACTTCTCCAGACATTGAAAGCATTGCATCAAGCAAATAATCTTGTTCAGATCAAAGCCATTCATTTTGATATATAAGATCTTGACAGAATCCAGCACCATTGTAGGCCATCCATGGATAAACTCTTCATTGAGCATTGAATATAATATTAGTAGAAAAAGTGTACTCCAAGATGATATATAACTTATGTGCAGAAATTTAAAATGTAGCTTATGGTTACAAGTGTAGATGATAATATAAAGTACCTGAAGAACTGTGGAGCCAAACACCATATTGAAATGAGCACATAGATCATGTATTACACCAAAGGTCTCCAGTTTAGGCGCAAAGCGGACGGTTATTTGCAACGGTGAATAACTAGAATCAAGGATCAACCTTTGAAGTGAAGGGGCATCTTGGATGATGAGCTGCCTTCCGTCAAAAGAAATTCCAATTCTTACAAGGTTAGGCAAATTTATTTTGAGACAACCGATTCTAACTATGAAAACAAGCACCAAGCACTCCAGCTCCAGGGCAGGGCAACTGGAGTGGATGATGTTGTGCAATGAGGCCTCCGATATACGAACCCGCACAAGTGAAAGTTTCTTGAGAAATGGGAGTCAAAGGTTTAGTACCAGATTGTCTGGTAGGTAGCACAGCGCAAAGGTGACGTTGTGGAGAGAGGAGGAAAACAGCGAGATGGACACCGGTGCTGAGGGCACAAGTACATTGCGTTCTGCATGTGGTATGTATTTCCAGGGGAATAGTAGAACTCAAGTAGCTGTAGTTCCATGAATTCAGGGGATTTTAGCCAGGCGTCCATCATGCAGGGCATGGTATGCTTGCTCAGGTAGCATGACGGGATGTAGAGGCTTTGAACGAAGCCCTGGTGGGAGGAGATGATGACTCTAGGGATTTCAAAATCATTGAAGAGAGATAGCCGATGACAGTCGAGATTAAGGGGCACGACGCGCCATAGAGGGCGCCACCGAATTGAGAGGACTTGGATGCGGCAGCAATCTTTGGTGGGGAGAAGCGAGATGATCTCCCCAAGGACGGCGTCTGTGAGATCGTTGATGCGGTCCACCCGAGATTCTACGGTTCCTGGGATCCGGTGGGGGCGGGGTCGCCGCTTCTCCCCACACTGCCGGGCGTGGGATCTACAACAAGCGTCGCTGCTGGAGGGAGCCTCATCTTCTTGGTGCTGGGGTCAGCCGACTCCATTTTCCTCGAGGGCGTTGCATCGCGCTCACGGATTTGAGTAGAGTAACGAATGACGAGCCTAGTTATAGTGTGAGTGAAGAAGAAGGGGAACCGGGGTTTTTCTGTAGTAGTGAGGAAGAAGGGGAGTTGGGGTTTTCTATAGGAGTGAGGTGAGGAATTTGGGGGTACGAGTGGAGCAAGCTGACGTGAGGTGTGTGGGAGTGAGGAGGAAGAAGAGCACCCAGGTTTTTTTGGGGGGCGGTGTGCTGGGTGTGGGTAGCGCCTCTCATTCAGTAAATATATAGGCTTTTGAATTGATTTTACTATTTACTAGGGTGGATGGGCTGTTTTGTCTTGGGCCCAGAGAAACAATTACTACTAGTACAGTGGAGACACTCTACAGCTACCCAGAAAAACAATTACTACTAGTAAAGTGGATACAATACCGCTTCTGGCTCCTCCTAGGTCATTGAAACGTCTCCCTCTACTGAATGCCGCTATACTTTTGTTAACCGACATGCGGGCCATGCAGCGCGCGGGCCCAAATTCCATCCACCAAATTAGAATGCAGTATGCAGGCGGATAGTCACCCCGGTCGTACTGCGGCAGTAACGAGCCATCGTATCACAAAACCCCACCTCCCCGCAGTCTAAGTTTGACGGACAAAGCAACCATCATTTCACTCTTCGCTGAATCCCCTTCTCCCTCACCGTATTCAAGAAAGGCAACACTCGCATCTGCCACAGTTCTTCTCTCCCAATGAAGGGAAGGTAAGCGGATCCGTGATGTTGGTATATTTTCGTTCAGAGAAAAAAAAACTTTTGCACAGCAGTAACCGATCCTCACTCTCTTTTTGTTTCATTGTCATTGCGATTGTGTTTTCCTTTCTGTGGTCTCCTAGTATTCGTCAGTTTCATGATGGACCAAGGAGAACCAGGCAAAGATCTGCCGATATTGGAGCAGACATGGGAGGCTGATCCCCACGAGACAGAGAGCTCCAAGAAGATGGAGGCAGCCACCGAGCCAACCCCAGATACACTCACGGCCACTACTGAGATGGTCAACGCCCCGTTTGAGATTACAACCCCCGTGGCACTGCAGGAGCAGTTTTTCCCCTTCGAGGATGTGTCCCCCCACCCCCACCTGATGTAGGGTGGAACCCTATAGCGTCGATCTTTCACGTTTGGAGTGGGATCCCTCGAAGAACACGATGAACACGGGGAAGAACGGGGAGAAATCACAAGGGGAAACACTCAAGAACAAGTCCAAATCACACATCCACTAGACAATCAAACACACAAGATCACAAGGTACATGAACAACAAAGGGAAAGATACAAGGTAAGGTTCATCTCCAAGAGGAGGTCTTGATGATATCCTAGATGGATCTTCCCACAAGGGGGTCTTGATGATATCCCGCGGGATCTTCTCCTAGATGGAGGTCTTGGCCTCCAATGGAGTAGTGGTCTCTCTCTCTCAAGATAGAGATAGGTAGGAGCAAAGCTCACCTAAAAATGAGCTATCACTTTGCTAACCCTAGAAAGGAGGTGGAGGAGGTCTATTTATAGCCCAAGGGGCGAAGGGGTAAGTGAGGGGCGAAGGGGTACACGGGCTTCGGCCCAAGTCACGCACGCAGGCGGGGTCCGGATGATCCAGATGGTGGCCCGGATGATCCGGGTGTCAGGGGTCCGGATGATCCGGGCGACCGTCCGGATGATCCGGCTTCGTCGAGCAGGTTCTGTTGTCTTCGGGCACGTTAGCCGGATCGTCCGGGAGGTCGTCCGGATCATCCGGGCTCGGTCCGGATCGTCCGGCTGGGGGTCCGGATGATCCGGGCAACTCCAGTCCTGCTTCGTTCTTCTTCTTCCTTTCTTCCGTCTTCTCTTCCACGCTTCCCTCGCGGATGGCGTAGTCGTTCCTTGGCGCTTGCACTCCTCCTCGTCATCCGTGAAGTTCCGACAATACCTATGCATCACACGGGAGAAGTGTCAAGTAGTATGCCATCCTCGAAGGGGTCAAGTGAGCACGTGTAAAGGAGATGATTCACCTTTGTGTGTGTGAAGTAGATGTCGCACGTGTCACTTGCCAAATGGGCTCTTGACATGGTGATGTTCGTAGGATGCTCCGCATCATCCCCTCCCCCTTGGGAAAGATCTGACCTCGGATCGAAATCCAAATCATCATGGGAAAGAGATGATGTCGTCGTGTAGAAGTGGACGATCACCAAGCATTCGTCATCTTGTAGTTCCAAATGGGCACTCTCCAATGTCGCACCATCTTGTAATTCCTTCAAAAGTAGCAAAGATAACAAGAACTTGGAAAAACAAATGTGGTTGTCGTAAGAGCAAAACCAAGCATTCAAGAGGTGATTCACCCAACAAGTGTTGTCATCAAGCATAGCATATGGTTTGACAAAGAAGTGTGGCATGGCATTTGAGCATATAAATTGAGCACAATCAAGTATATCATGGGAACAAGCATGCAAATGGGAGGTCAAGATGCAAATATATGTGATAAGTGAACAAGCATCTACCTCGAGGTCATAGCAAGCATTGACAAATTGCTCAATGAAAGGTCTATGGTAGGCATAGGAAGTATTCACAACACCAAATAAAATGAAGTGTCTAAACAGACGGGTCAAGTGCAAGACAATCCAAGCATAACGTGCATAGGGTGTAGTGAAGATATCGTGGCACTCAACACAAAGGAAAGAGCAATTGTTCAACATGTGTGAGGCATGAGCATATATGTCATCAACCCAAGAAAGCAAGTAGTGGAACATGGGTGATGCAATATAGCGAGCATTCATAGCTATCCAGGCAAGTATGCTAGTAGTGCGAAGATGCAACATACTAGGAGGAATCATGGCAAGCATGTCATTGGTGCAAATAGTGGGCATGAATAATTCACAAGTCATAGCACAAGCATGAAAGCAAGATATGAGTACAATATCATGAATGTATTGGTGAGAGGCCATATGTGAATAGCAATGGGTCATCATGACTCTCCCAACACAACAAGCATCAATAGAATGGGGCACATGATAAACATGGCAAAAGCAACAAGGATCTCCACCAAGCATGCAAATACACAGAGAAGTAGCATAATGATGAAACATGGGTAGATGCAAGCAAGTGTCACAATTGCATGGCAAAGGCATAGAAGCAAGCATAGCATGCAAAGTGAACACGGTAAAATGAGCATAAAGTGACAAGTGGTAAATGGCCCATAGCCGTGTCAGAGCCAAGTAGAGGAGTTGCGCGTAGTCCTTGCGCGAAGGGAACGGTGGTAAGGATAGTCCACAGGATCCCAATTCATCATTGCTCTCAAGAGCTCGTTTTGTCAACTCGTGGGATTGCGAAGTTGACAAGTATGCATGGGTACCTACACAAAAGAGACACAAACGAAAGAAATTGTGTGTGTGGTAAATGTACACATCATCCATCATGATGTGTATGTGCACGTGTGAGTTAGCACAAGATAGGCATCGCTCAAAGAAATTTGATGCATGGTATAGGAACATGTCATCCATCATGAAACAATAGTTGTTATGTATGACACGATGGGGACACAAATTGAGCAAACAAGTATATGGCACATCAAAAGCATGTTTGTTCATGGGTAGCATATGGTGCACACAAGTATTGGGATCATGCAATGGATGGGATGGGTCAAAATCTCCTAAAATGTATGAGGAAACTATGGGGGTCTCCTCATGAGCAATATCGGAAACATCATATGGAGAAAATGGACAACATCCAAAACAATGCATATCCGAAGCTAGGTGGTCATGGCATGGCATATGAGATAAATGATGCAAAGGGAGCATATCAATATCATCACAAGAGAAACAAATGCCAATAACCATGGGCTTGTCATCTATGCCATATGTGCAAATTGGGTTTATTTTAATGGCATATGCATAGTCACTATGAAGAGATTGCAAATAAGACATATGGTTGATCTCATGCATAGCATATGACAAGTCAAACGGATTATCAAACATGATGTGACCTAAAGATTTGTCACAAGAAATCCTATGTAACATGGCATCACAACTAATAGACTCCACAATAGAATCATGACACTCAATGGGCAAATCATCGTATGGGGAAATCATACTAGCATGAAGCATGGCAATAGGTGGATCAACATCATGCAAGCAAGCAATGTCAAGAATGTCCACTAGTGCGACTAGAGTATCACCTTCACCTATGTTACCTTTGTCAATCCACTCAAGTGGTGTAGGTGAGGTGGGAAAGACCAAATGGTGGTCATCATCATCATCTTGATGGAACCATGTGGGCGGTGCATCATAATCCACCATGGCCATCGTCTTGTCCAAAGGGAGGACGAAGTCGTTGAGGATCGGTGCGTCATCATCAATGCGACCTAGCACCAAATGAGAAGACACAATAGAGGTAGTGGTCAAGTTGTTAGAAATGCAAATGTCCTCAAGAGACCTATCAACTATCTCACTCTCTCTATGTGGTGGTTCACTCACTCCCTCAAGATAGGTGGACTCAATCTCACATATGGTGGAGTCACTCATCTCACTCAAGTGGTGGGGGTTGTGGCTCTCCTCACATGGGAATTGTGGCAAGTCTTCATATATGGGGCTAGTGGTGAAGTCACTCTCACTCTCAATATGGTGGCACAAGTCATTCAAGTCATCATACGTCGCCGTGGTCGAAGGGAAGATCCCATGCTCAACCATCTCGTCGTCGCCGCCGTGGATGAAGGCCGAAGATGGCACATCATCACTCTCGTCGTGGATGAAGGCCAAAGATGGCACATCATCACTCTCGTCGTGGATGAAGGCCGAAGATGGCACATCATCACTCTCGTCGTGGATGAAGGCAGAAGATGGCACATCATCACTCTCGCCTCCTAAGATGGAAGCATCATCCTTGCTCGCCACCTTGTCGCTCGCCTCCAAAGCTTGGTCCTTGAGGGTCTCCGTAGTCGTACTCGTCGCCGCACCGTCTTGAAAAAGAGTTGAAGTAGACTCGGCATCATCAATGCCACAAAGCGGGATGGCGGTGAAGTCACACTTGGGAGCATCGTCTTGGAGCTTGTCGGCCTTGGGCATCGTGGTGGTACTAGCCTCATGCTTGTCGTAGAGCTTGGTCGCCGTGAAGTTTGCTTGGGGTGGAGAAACCTTGGCCTTCATGAGTTCTTGTTCCGCCTTGAGAGCACTAATGTAGTAGTCGTTGATGGACTTGTAGTTCTCGAGGAAGATGGTCTTGGAGATGTCATTGTGCAATCCCATCATGAAGTGGAACTTCATCGAAATGGGGTCGTCCACGCCGGCTCGTCGCAAGGCAATCATCATCTCCTTGAAGTACTTGTCGATGGACTTGGATCCTTGGGTGGTGTTCTCCAATTGGCGTCGAAGTTGTTCCGTGTAGGTTGGAGGCACAAACTCTCACCGTAAAGCTCTCTTCGTCTTGGGCCAACTCATGTCGTAGTACTCCAAAGGTGTGTGAAGCCACCATGTCGAGGCGTAGTCGTGGAAGTTTCTTGTGGCGCACTTCACTTGATCTTCGGGACGAACTTGATGTAGCTTGAGGTAGTCGTCCATCAAACGCTCCCACTCGAGGTACTCCTCGGGTTCTTGAGTCCCATAGAAAGGAATCGCGTGGTCGATGTCGAGGTCGTAGTAGCTCGTGGAAGTCGCGGACTTGAGCTTGGGGAGCTTCTCTTGAGCGTAGTCTTGGGGTTCTTGTTGGCGAAGATGCCGTATGTCCGTAGGCGAAGATGCCTTGAAGTCGCTTGGCGAAGATGCCAAGGGAGATGGTGAAGTCATCGAGCGGTTGTTGGTGTAGAGCTCTTGACCTTCACGTTCTTGTTGGTGATGGTGTCGATGCCGATGTGATCTTGCCGGAGATGGTAGCACGGAAGTCTTTACACTTGAGCGTCTTCTCGAAGATGAGGAAGACCACTTGCGGTTCTTGATGAGGGCCTTGATCTCCTCCATGTGCTTGTCCATCTTGGCGTCGGAGTTGTTGTTCATGGCATCGAACTCGTCGTTGTTGTTGTAGACCGAAGGTGAAATGCCTTGCCTATCCATCACAAGACTCGAGTAGAGGTGAGTAGGAAATGAGATAAACAATACCAAGTTACCTTTTCCCAAAGTTGAGGATGTATCCCGTGTCACTCAATGTGAGATGAAAGAATAGTGGAATTGGTACCGGACTTGTTCACTCACACCTATCAAGTAAAGCTTATGGTAGAGCTCGGTGAGGATAATGGCACAAAAATTTGATGCAAAATGTTAGCAAGAGTCAATAATGTAGAAAAAGATTCACAAATTCGCATGTGAAACAAGTAGACCAATAGCAAATGGTACACGGAAACACACACACGGATAGATAAATGGGGTCGTGCAACCAACGAATGAGCACAAAATGTGGAGTCCACGGGAGACGCTCTTGTTGCACAACTCAAGAGAGACGCTAGCACGATTGCTCAATCGGCGGATACGACACTTGTGCACAACCTATAAGATGCAAAATGGATAAATTTCTATCCCAAGTATGATATGTATGTATGGTTCCCGGTGTTTCTCTCAAGCATGATACCATATGATGTGGATTTTGGTATGGCTCTTACGTGTAATGGGGTATGATGCTATGGCACTTGCTCACGAGCTCTTTGCTCTCTTTTTGCTTAAAAGCTTTTTCTCTTTTTTTTCTATGGCCACTTTTGCACAATGCACAAACCAAGATAGCAATTGTGTATATGCGGGAACAAACTTGAGGCACAATGGATGATATGATACCAATATGATATGGTATGTATGCAATGGATGGTGTAGACCACTAATGTGCACAAGTCACGTTGCCGGCAATACTCAAATGGCTAGTCTCGATAGGCAAGTAACGCAAAATGGGCTAGGGGTTAACAATGCAATTGCAAGGGAATATACAAAGGTGTCGTCGAGGTTACCGTCCTTTGCGATGATGAGTGGCGGTGTTCTTGGTGTAGATACCAAGATGATGGAGTCTCGTCCCTAAGTAGCCGAAACACCTTAGGAAACGGATAAACCGCAAACTCAAAATCTCAAATGACAAATGTCAAATGGTGGTAGCGGAAAGCGGTGGTGGTGTTGCACTAGGCAATGCGGAAGTGGAATGATGGGCTATACACGAGTCGGAGTTGAATTTGCCGTCCCTAAGTAGCCGAAACACCTTAGGAGACACAAGCCACAACTCAAACAAAATTGGGTTAAGTTGGGGTGGAAATGTATGGTGGTTAAGCCTATGCAGAAGGTATGGTGGTGGCTGATGAATAAGCAACCGTCCCTAAGTAGCCGAAACACCTTAGGAGACTCAAGTCACTACTCAAACAACCTCAAATGCTATGGTGAACAAATTGGGTTAGGTTGCGGAAGTCGGAGGTGGCTATGCGGATGATATGGTGGAAGGCCTAGGCAAACTTGCCAAATTTCAGAAAATATGATGGATTCAAATGATGTTGGTGGTATTATTGTGGGATGGGGGATGTCAATAGCTTCAAAACGAGCTAAAGAACGTCAAAATCGGACTCCGGATGGATTAGTTATGACCAAAACAAAAATCTGTCCGTGTCAGTTTCAGGGTTAACCGGACATCCGGGAGGAGGGCCGGATGATCCGGGCTAGATCCGGATGATCCGGGAGGAAATCCGGATGATCCGGGTTCGTCAGCGCCGGTTCTGTTTTCTGGGTGCGTGGGGTATCCGGACGTCCGGGGGGGGGGGGCGTCCAGCTGATCCGGGAGATGGTCCGGATGATCCAGGCAAGTCAATCCGCTCGGGATTTGCTCGTGGAGATGAATTTTTGGGCGGAATTTGGGGATTTTGGGGTCAAAATTGGCGAGATTTTGTGGATGAAAGATGGGGAAACTTGGGGAAATGCTAGATCCACTTGAAACCAAGCAAATCCACGGATCAAAATCAACAAAACATCATCAAACCAACAAATCACAAAAATTTTGGGGCTATTTTTGGTGGGGATTTTCGGATTTAGGACGAAATCAACAAAATCAAGCTAGAAAAGAGGGGTAGGGGCTCCAAAAACGTGATCAACGTGGCTCATGATACCATATGATGTAGGGTGGAACCCTATAGCGTGGATCTTTCACGTTTGGAGTGGGATCCCTCGAAGAACACGATGAACACGGGGAAGAACGGGGAGAAATCACAAGGGGAAACACTCAAGAACAAGTCCAAATCACACATCCACTAGACAATCAAACACACAAGATCACAAGGTACATGAACAACAAAGGGAAAGATACAAGGTAAGGTTCATCTCCAAGAGGAGGTCTTGATGATATCCTAGATGGATCTTCCCACAAGGGGGTCTTGATGATATCCCGCTGGATCTTCTCCTAGATGGAGGTCTTGGCCTCCAATGGAGTAGTGGTCTCTCTCTCAAGATAGAGATAGGTAGGAGCAAAGCTCACCTAAAAATGAGCTATCACTTTGCTAACCCTAGAAAGGAGGTGGAGGAGGTCTCTTTATAGCCCAAGGGGCGAAGGGGTAAGTGAGGGGCGAAGGGGTACACGGGCTTCGGCCCAAGTCACGCACGCAGGCGGGGTCCGGATGATCCGGATGGTGGCCCGGATGATCCGGGTGTCGGGGGTCCGGATGATCCGGGCGACCGTCCGGATGATCCGGCTTCGTCGAGCAGGTTCTGTTGTCTTCGGGCACGTTAGCCGGATCGTCCGGGAGGTCGTCCGGATCATCCGGGCTTGGTCCGGATCGTCCGGCTAGGGGTCCGGATGATCCGGGCAACTCCAGTCCTGCTCCGTTCTTCTTCTTCCTTTCTTCCGTCTTCTCTTCCACGCTTCCCTCGCGGATGGCGTAGTCGTTCCTTGGCGCTTGCACTCCTCCTCGTCGTCCGTGAAGTTCCGACAATACCTATGCATGCACACGGGAGAAGTGTTAAGTAGTATGCCATCCTCGAAGGGGTCAAGTGAGCACGTGTAAAGGAGATGATTTACCTTTGTGTGTGTGAAGTAGATGTCGCACGTGTCACTTGCCAAATGGGCTCTTGACATGGTGATGTCCGTAGGATGCTCCGCATCACCACCCCTCTGCGGAGCCGCACAAGGTGATTTTATTCTTTGCCGATCTCGATTGTGGTTTTTATCTAAGTATGTGGTGATGAATAATGAAAAAAATTATTAGCTCCGATGCCATGCTATACATAGTGGTTTAAATAACTTGTGTTTCTTATACTGGAAAGTAATTCAGAATTTGTTTCTGTTTCAATTAGAGCCCTGATGCAGACAAGGATTGTGTGGTTGTACATGTCACTCGCTATGAGGCGGATGACCTGAATATACGCACTAGGAAAACAGAGTTCTTAGGCTATTGGATCCTGGAAGCCATTTGCGCTTATACCAATGAAGAGTTGTATTCCAGCCTCACTGTTGTCAGGCGTGTTGTCCAAGGTGTACTGAAGCACAAGAAGTTCAAAGCTACTCCTTCGTTTGTGAGGCATACTATTCTTGTCAAGCTTACGGAGGAAGATGATGTGGCATGCCTCCACAAACAAGTTTATCAGTGGCAAGGCCACAAGGTTGTCTTCATGAAGGTTCACAGGATTGAGCTGCTGCGGGACGTCCTCGACGATGTTCATGGAAAGGTCCATCTTGTGTCTAGCCCAAATTAGACCGAGGCATGAAATAGTTGCCCCAGCTAGTGTTTAATAGTAGTTTGCATTGTGTCTAATTATCCGAACCTTGCTTGTTATCGACCCCTCTGGGCTAGTACTCTGTTTGAATCCGTCTATGGGAACTGCTGCTACTTTTGTGTGCCCGTGAATCATGTGAGAACCATCATAATTGTTGCCGAAACAGTTGCGTCCTCACTACTTTTTTCATGAATATGGCATGGTAAGACATAAGTTGTCACAGTTTATCATACGAGCAGTGTGTGTTTCAATGAAATAAATTACTCGTTCCAGAACTATGAGCCGACGTATACATTAGTACTTGTAAACACTGTTGGTGCTACCCCACTTGTAAGCAGTTGTGCAAAACATGACACATTGGCTTAGCTCGCTTCAACACTAGGCTATCGACCAGCTAACAATCAACAATCTGCTTTCTGACATATAAGCAACTATATATCTTGTTACAGTGGTTCATGCAGTTAACTGAGGCCACAATGGAAATTCCAAACATTCACACGCTAGTCCAGCGTTCATGTGGAACACTCACATTAAACTCGGCTTCATAAAAAACTTGAAAAGCATAAGTTAAGCAATTTTATACATCTCAATGATTCATAGAACATAACAAACATATACTAGCTCATTGCAAAAGACAAAGTTGTGAGAAGGTTTACAAATCAGGAAAAAACAAGCAAGGCTTCTCTGAGCAAAGGGCCTCCCGGCAGGCTTAAATTTCCTGGAGTTCACTCTGGTTTTTTCTTGTTACCACCATCCAGGGTTAGGTTCTCTTCTTCCAGAATAACCAATTATATATATGGTCTTAGATGGAATGCTGAACTGAACCATGCAGTGTACTGACCAGCTGAAATTCTTGTGCATTCCACTAAATTTAAGCACCGCTATTTGCAGAAATAAGCAGACCACAATGCCTCTTGTCTGCGCACCTGTCCAAAAAACCGCCGTGCAGCTGTGCCAGTTAGTCCTCGGTCCATGGATGAACTGGTAGAAAGTGCATTCCGGACTAGGATGCAGTTGTTTTCGCTCGTCCCTACACTGCAATCAGGAAGTAAAACATACGAATCAACTTCTTTTAGATTGCGTTGGTCATTCCACCTAGTAACTACCAATGTAGGAATACCTGGAAGACGGGTGGTTAGACGACGGCAGCGAGGGATAGCCATCTCATTTTGTGCAGTTCCACTAAAACTGTGGTCTGTGCTTCTGATTGCGCGGATAGAAATGATACAGAGACAGACATCCCGAAACAATATGAAGACAGACATCCCTGTTTGCGCAAATACGAAATACGGTTATTTAAACAGTGAAAAATATTTGCAGCGGCGTATGATTAACAGCAGCATCTATTGTGTTACAATTGGCACTAGATTGACAGTATGAAAGTGCCCTTAAGTAAGTAGCATCACATCACATCAACACTGCCACTAGATTAACATGCAAAACAATAGCATTAGTATTACTGTCATGAGAGTAGCACATGGTCAGTAAATGTGCAATCAAATTTGTGCAGTTCCATTGGGATGAAGCAATGTTAGCAGTGTGAGATTTAAGTATAACTGCAAAAACACAATTCATGGGAAATAAAGCAAGACGGAAGCACTTCATAAAATGGTGGTGGCATTGCTTCAATTTATCGACGGGACTAGACCATTACTTATAGTGACATTAGGTGGCATTGCTTAATGCTTCATGTGATTTTACATTAACGGTAGCGATATGGGCGTAGGGACAGCAGGGGCATAATGTGGTGAGGCAGATGTGGTTGCCGAGAGCGGCAAACACTCAGGCAGCATGTCTGCATTTGTCCCATTTTTTATCTCCTCGGCGACATTTTCCTATGTGAGCACAGGAAATCTAGACCTGCTCATTCTCATTTGCATTGTCCCCCAACACCCGTCACTTTCTTTCCTTTTTCAATCAAGAGATAGGTCCACTTCCCACCACCCTTCGCCATGCACCATGCTTTCTTCGTCTTTTCAACCAAGAGACCAGTTGGGTAGCCAATATCTACTACTTTCCCCCGTTTCCTCATAGAACCAAGTCCTAGATTCATGCTACAGCTTTCCCACTTTCTTCCCTATATGAACCAACTCTTAGAGTCGACTGTATGAACTAGCTTTACCTCTAATAATAGTGAAAGTCTAGGTGGCTTTCGAACAGCGGACAGAAGTAGGAAAAGATCCACACGAAGCCAAGTGGGGAGCTGGGGCAGTAGAGCAAGGCAGGTTTCAAAGGAATATAAACCTGAGGGTCGTCGGCATGTGGCAAAGACGGCGTCAGGAGGCTGCATCTTGGCCACAAGCCCGCAGGGAGGAAGAAGGGGTCGAAGGCCCTCCCGAGCCGGCGTTCTCTCAGAGAGAATGGCACGGCCGCCAATCGGGACGCGCGGGCAGCCGTTGGTCTCCTCCCTCACCGCCGACGACAGTGTGAACGATGCACCTACACCCCTGCCCTGGCCGAGGTTGTTCGGCTAGATTTATGACCAGCCGTGAGCTGAGAGAGAGTGTGTCCACCTATGTCTTGCTTAGATCTGGAGAGCATGAGAGAGTGAATGAGAGGAACCCTAGTAAAGCAAGCGCTAAGGCTCCTGCTTATATATATAGTGGAGTGATTTTGTTGTACCAGCTTCAAAAAATGCACTCCTACGTGTACCCGCGAGTGGGTGTGAGAGAACTAGTACGCGTGTGCACCGCTTCTCTTTGCGAGAGTACAATATACTATGCCCAAAGAACGTTCTCCACAAGAGTGATAGTACTATAAGTGTGTGACGTGTGAGCTAAAATAAAATGTGCGCGGCGTCTTTTGTTTTTTAGAAGTTCTGAGGGTAGGGTCTGAAGAGAACATATGTGCGTGACGTCTACCTGCAGATAGACGGTGGGTGCGAGAGGACTCGGGAGAGTCGTGACTCGTGAGCGTGTGTGTGCGCGAGAGAGAGTGGGGCACGTATCAATGCAATTCATGTGTCCGTAAATCATTATCCGACAAACATTCGCCACAAGCCTTTTCCTGACGAACACCGTAAGAACCGTTAGATCGACATCCGATAGTGTCAGTTTTGCCATGTCATTTAACAGAATAGCCACTCCTCCTACACACAAATCTTCCACGTGAGTGTTAGCTACTGCCGTATGCTCCCTCCATTCCAAAATGCAGTGCATATAGCTTTATTCAAAATTCGAACCTCGCAAACTTTTAGCGAGTTTTCGTGTACCTAATTGCACATGTAGAATACCCTGTATATATCATTTCATTCATCTTCGAGAGGTAACTATAAAGATGGGCGAGGAGTCTACAAAGAAAGACCATCGTATCACCTGCAACAATTTCAACCATCCTTTGGTGTGGAGGAATATCATAGGAACTCTATATGATATGATTTTTATAGGATTTTTTCCTTTAGAGCCAATTGGTACATAGGAATAGATTCACATACCCCACATTTCAAAGGAAATAAACATGATATCATTTCTATAGCTTTAGAGCCACTTGGTTCATATGAATGGATTCCTATACTTCCATAATTTCAAAGGAAAATAAACATTAGCATATATTCAATAGAAAAGTTCCTATGATATGAACCAAATTACATCTCTTTTCTAATCCCTCCTCATAGGAATTGAGATACATGTCATCTCTAGATTCAATAGAAAAGTTCCTATGATGTGAACCAAATGACATCTCTTTTCCAATCCCTACTCATAGGAATTGAGATACTCCATGTCATCTCTTTCCCTACAACTTCCATGTATACGTCTTATATTCCTAAATAGCTAGTACAACACACTAGTAGTTTTTTTCTAAGACATGCAACTATTGATACCACTTGGTAGAGGCGGGGGTGTCCCGATCTTTCCATGAGATGATAACTATCGATTTGGTGAAGATGACTTTGACGATCCGACTACAAACGTGCACGACGTTGCGCCTTAGCAATCGCTAAACCAACTCTGAGAGGTTACTGACCACGCCGGAGCACAATCAACCTGACCACGAAGGTCTATTCCTGCAAGCAATCGAAGAACAAGCAAGAATATGATAAAAGCAATCTGAATATTGCGAGTATATATGAAGTATTGATAAAGGTGGGGATCCGTAAGCGGTCTTGGTCTGGTCGTTGGACACAAACGAAGTACACGAAGTTGCAATGGCTAACTTTTAACTAAACAAATCCCAAGGAAAAGCTACTAGATGGATCTACTTATATAGGAGCAAGGGGTGGCGGCCAAGGAGGTGGGAGGACGTCCCAAGGCAGCCTAAAACTAAATCTAGGTCGTACAAGGCCAATGGGCCCAAGTGGAGGTGATGTAACACCTTTGGACTTGTAGTTTGACTCGGATTCTGCTGCAGCATCAGATTGTTTCGTCCACAACTCGACGCTCCGGACGAATTTGAAGGTGATTCCAATTGGGTTGGAAAGTGCACGAAATCTAGTTTCCAACAAAAAAAGAATCACCCAATTCGGAGTCCGTATGAAAAACTTGTGTGCGTTTTGAGTCAGGTATGTCTGTGCAGTCCGAATCTGAATCCAGAACATGAGAGACTTGGACTCTATCTTCTCTTGGGCCAAAAGTGACGTGAGAGAACTTTTTGGACAGCAAATAAACATCTCTTTCTTCCTTATCTTCATATGTGGATTGTACAAATGTCCCATACACCTGCAATTAGACAAAACACAAAAGTGTGTGAAGTATTTTTGTTCTGGATAACATAAATAGATTATTGAATAGTTTGCACTAGAAATCACCTGACAAATATGCATATATGCAATATTTTTGGTCATATCCAAGGTAGTCATGTCCTCATCATCCTCCCCTTCTTGAAAATAAAGCCGTCCTCGGCGTTGCTTAATCTGAAATGTGGCTAACAAAAGAGACAAGGTGTACATGTTGTATATGTATATGTCATCCATTTTTACTTCCCTTGATTTTTGCATATATGACACATGAATGGATGAGTAACTTGCATAGTTCATAAAATCTAAAGCCAAAAAATTAGCACAAGAAGTAGAAGGCATGAAAATATTGCAACTCAGTTTGCACATATAAGTGAAGCTCTTATTCATTTCAAAAGATTGACAATGTTCATCATTAAACCATCCCAACATTGGTGAATAAACATTACTTGCATCAAATTTACATGCTACAACATGCTTAAACAAGCAAATATGCAATAAGTCATTCAACACAGAATCATCACCAAGATTAGAGGTCATATCAAAATGATTAAACATTGGTTCTTTTGCATCAATAGTTAATTCAATGGGTGCACTCAAATTTTTTGGTATTTCAGTTGTTTGATCACATGGCAAAGTCAAATTATCAACGTAGTCCTCTAAAATAGGTGGTGTGATCAAAGTAGTGGGTAGCTCATCAGATGGTACATTCAAATTGACAAGGCATTCATCATTCTCATGTAGAGATGGAAGATCAGTACCTTTGTCATTACCTCTTATGATCAACTCAGATGATGTAGCCACTCTCGGGGGCGATGTGTCACATGGTGGAGGTGATGTAGTCCTGACAACAACGGATGTGGTTGTCATAGTATGCCTAGTAGTTGAAGGAACAATCATATCAACTCTTGGAATGTGCACCGTGCGCTTGTTCTCCTCGTGGCCAACACGTCGTTTTATTTCCTGTTCAGCTTTGCAAGCAAGATGAAACAAATGGTCCATAGGATAACACTCTTCATGAATTAGTATCTCTTGAATATCACGGTTTAATCCGCCCCAAAATCTATCCATAAAATCATCTTCACTTTCTTCTAAAGAGGAATGCAACAAGGTAGTTTGTAAATCATCATAATATTTTGTTACAGTTTCACTACCTTGTTTTAAGTGTTGCAATTTCTTAATCATGTCACGAGTATAATAAGCAGGGACGAAAGTATGTCGCATGGCAAGTTTCAAATCATCCCAAGTAGTAGGTATATAATCAGGGTGTAACCGACAATATTCACTCCACCAAACCAAAGCATAACCAGTGAAAGAACCAACGCAACCTTTACCTTTTTATGTTCATCGAAATTATGCTAAGCAAATATATTTTTTATGTCGAACTCCCATTCAATATATAAAGCAGGTTTAAAATGGCCATTAAATGGTGGTATAGATACATTAACCTGATCATGTGCATTTGGATGTTTGTGCACCTCTCGTGACGGTTGTGGTATTTGCAAAGGTGGTGGCACGTCTCCCGCGATCGACAAAGCCCATGAATTGATTCTGGATCCTGTCATGATTAGTAGAACAAGAAACAAAACCCAAAAATAATGTTCCTATAACTACTAGGATGTGGTGGTAAAACGCTCACAGTAAAAGCAAATATCAATGTATTACAAGTTCTTACCATGCAGCAGGCGGTGATCGGCAACCAGCGGTGTCAAGTAACTCCGAATATTGAGTAAAGCGATTACCAGGGGAGCGTACGTATACACGGTGTAGAAATATGTGGAGCTGGGTTGGCTATATATGGTAGCAAAAGATTAGCAATAATCAATTCAAAGATGCAATGTTGAATAAACGCTCAACGACGGTACTGTGCTGGTCCTAGGCTAGACCGGACTAGAGACGCGAGCCTAGAACACTAATGAGGTCACAGCGTAGCACAACTAGCATCAATGAAGGATACTAAGTAGCTCTTGACAGCAAGATATAAGTAAAGATCACAACGGCAGTGAAGATAATGATGAAAAACAACTGCCAAGCAGGATATACAACAACTTTGTCTCCAACTTTCCTCTGAAAAAGTTTGTGCCATTTTTTTTTTATTTTTTCGCCTTTTTTTCTCTGACTTTTTTCTCTTTTTTTCTCGTTTTTTTCTCTCTTTTTTTCTCCCTCTTTCCAAAACAAACTAGATAAGACGCAGATTGGATCAAGCGAAGATGTGAACGATCTCAACTATTATTATGACAATGAATGGTGGGTAGCACGTGGTGGAAATTGATGGATGGGTGGTGGACAACGGAAGAGATAATGATGCAGCGGTGGCGTGACTAATGTGAACAGAACTCGAAACTCTAAACGAACTAGACACTATGACCAGCAACTCGACACGACGATGCAACCGATAATTCAACTATGCAAGCAATGAAAAGAAAATTGCAAAGGCTCAGACTGGCTTGGACCAAGGATGAATAGATCTAACTCTTTTTTGTGGCTTTTTCTTGGACAATAGGTAAGAAAATAAATCTAATCTAGGAAAACTAGAAATTCTCACCGAACAACCTGAAAACTGATACCACTTGATACCACTTGGTAGAGGCGGGGGTGTCCCGATCTTTCGATGATATGATAACTATCGATTTGGTGAAGATGACTTTGACGATCCGACTACAAACGTGCACGACGTTGCGCCTTAGCAATCGCTAAACCAACTCTGAGAGGTTATTGACCACGCCGGAGCACAATCAACCTGACCACGAAGGTCTATTCCTGCAAGCAATCGAAGAACAAGCAAGAATATGATAAAAGCAATCTGAATATTGCGAGTATATATGAAGTATTGATAAAGGTGGGGATCCGTAAGCGGTCTTGGTCTGGTCGTTGGACACAAACGAAGTACACGAAGTTGCAATGGCTAACTTTTAACTAAACAAATCCCAAGGAAAAGCTACTAGATGGATCTACTTATATAGGAGCAAGGGGTGGCGGCCAAGGAGGTGGGAGGACGTCCCAAGGCAGCCTAAAACTAAATCTAGGTCGTACAAGGCCAATGGGCCCAAGTGGAGGTGATGTAACACCTTTGGACTTGTAGTTTGACTCGGATTCTGCTGCAGCATCAGATTGTTTCGTCCACAACTCAACGCTCCGGACGAATTTGAAGGTGATTCCAATTGGGTTGGAAAGTGCACGAAATCTAGTTTCCAACAAAAAAAGAATCACCCAATTCGGAGTCCGTATGAAAAACTTGTGTGCGTTTTGAGTCAGGTATGTCTGTGCAGTCCGAATCTGAATCCAGAACGTGAGAGACTTGGACTCTATCTTCTCTTGGGCCAAAAGTGACGTGAGAGAACTTTTTGGACAGCAAATAAACATCTCTTTCTTCCTTATCTTCATATGTGGATTGTACAAATGTCCCATACACCTGCAATTAGACAAAACACAAAAGTGTGTGAAGTATTTTTGTTCTGGATAACATAAATAGATTATTGAATAGTTTGCACTAGAAATCACCTGACAAATATGCATATATGCAATATTTTTGGTCATATCCAAGGTAGTCATGTACTCATCAACTATGGCACAAGAACTATATATTGTGCAAATAACTTTGAAAGATGGTCGATGGATGAAGCTAATCCGACGGTGCAGAGATGGCAAATCCAAGCACTACTGGCCGTTGGATATCATCAACATTCCACCAGATCTGCCACATGTACAATTTAGAAGACTCCATGGTTGAACTTAAGCATAATGCACAAACCTCAAAACACAAGCACTTCTCCTTTGTTCTAGAATCTTCCGTATCATAATTGATTTTTTTTCTAAATGAATTGCCATTATTTGTTTTTTACTTTATGCTTTACAATGCACAACCCCATGAATCTTAACATTTTTATAAAACTAATTGATTTTAAATGAGAAGAACTATAAGAACTAAACAAACATCTACATCATGCCTATATGACTCAAAGCTTTACATGCTATAGTGTGTATTTATTCATAATTTGGTTTCGAAATCTCATGCGTTCAATGCATGTGTACCTTACTAGTTTTGAGTAGAGTAGCAAATTTCACGAGGCCCCGGGTATATCAAAATGCAGGGCCCATGCATCATTTCCTTTTGGTCAAACCTACGTCCATAATTTTTTGTACGTACTATATCTCCACTGGTCCCCGAACCCAAAATGTTGCCTCGTTCCCGTAAAACCAAGCGGCCCACACATATTGAAGGCGTCGACTCGAACTCAATCCCTCTCCCGTTTACTACGACATGGCCCTGCACGTCGTAGTACTCCTACAAACCCTACCGCCGCACTCATCATCAGTTTTCTTCAAGAGGACGAGGGAGAAGACGATTTGTAGTGGAGGCGCTTTAAAAAAAGGATTTGTAGTGGAGACCCCTACCCTAGGGTGCCCTAGGTAGCTGCCGCACACATCATTGTTTTCTCTTTTCTTTATGCTCTTGCGCCTAGAGTGAAATGATGGTTGCTTCGTCCGTCCATCTTAATGCGGCAAAGGTGGGGCTTTGTGATTTGACCCCTAATCGCTCATTTTCTACTACTGCGGCTGATAGAGGAGAGGGTCCCGATCTTTCGATGAGATGATAACTATTGATTTAGTGGAGTCAACTTTGACGATCTGACTACAAACGTGCATGACATTGCGCCTTAGCAATCGCTAAACCAATCTCCTGAGGTTACTGACGATGCCAGAAGCACGATCAGCCTGACCACGAAGGTCTATTCCTGCAAGCAATCGAAGAACAAGCAAGAATATGATAAAGCATTATGGATATTGCGAATATGGATGAAGTATTGATAAAAGTGGGGTTCCATAAGAGGTCTTGTTCTGGTCGTTGGACACAAACGAAGTACACGAAGTTGCAGCGATGGCTAACTTTTAACTAAATAAAACCCCAGTCTAAATGATGCCTTAAGGGCTATATTTATAGGGAAAGGAGAGGGGATTTTGTCCACCCTTGGCAAGGTGGGACTAAAACACCTCCTAAGTCGTTTCCCCTACAATATGGACTCTAAAAATAGATTACATGGGCCTGGCCCAAAATAAGGTCACGCCACACCAATAATAAGCTATGGACGAAATTTATGAAAGGCCATCTTGTATATTTCGTCCATCTTCTTGTATGTCATCATGGTGGCTTCAAAGTCCGGAAATCTCCACTTGAACCTCCGTTCTTGTTCTCCTCACACGCACCTTCATCTTCGTGCTTGACCATGCTCCAATGTTCAACCTTCTTGTCTGTGCTAGGCCCTTCAATTGCAAACAACACAAATGTATCTAAGTTAGGCAACATCATATTCTCATGAACACTAGAAACATTACCAAGAAACGAAAGTACCTGATAATTTAATTGGCATATCTGAGCTCTAGCAACTGTTCTAAGAGGTAAAATAGTAGGGGATATGGGTGTAACTATGGTGGCCATGTCCTCATCATCCTCCCCTTCCTGAAAACAAAGCCGTCCTCGGCGTTGCTTAATCTGAAATCTGGCTAACAAAAGAGACAAGGTGTACACATTGTATATGTATATGTCATCCATTTTTACTGATCTCAGTTGGGGCACATGTGACACAGTTATACAAGAGCACCCTTTAAAAGTCATGAAATATAAAGCCAATATATCACCACAAGAATTCAAAGGCATGAAAATATTGCAACTTAGTTTGCACATAGAAGTGAAGCTCTTATTCATATCAAAAGATTGACAATGCTTATCATTAAACCATCCTAACATTGATGAATCATCACCAAGATTAGAGGTCATATCAAAATGATTAAACATTGGCAAAATTATTTTCAAACGTATTTGATCCAAATATGATTTATTCTCTGATTCACATGATTCATTTGCGTCAATAGTTAATTCAATGGGTTCACTCAAAATTGTTTGATCACATGGCAAAGTCAAATCATGAACATAGCCCTCTAAAATAGCTGGTGTGATCAAAGTAGTGGGTAGCTCATCGCATGGTTCATTTAAATTGACAAAGCATTCATCAAACTCATGTGGAGGTGGAATACCGGTACCTTTGTCATTACCTCTTATGATCAACAAAGATGATGTAGGCACTCTAGGTGGCGACAGGGCACATAGTGGAGGTGATGTAGTGCTCTCAACAATGGATGTTGTTTTCATAGGAGACACGATGGTGGAAGGAACAACCATCGCAACTCGTGGGATTTGCTCCTTCCGCTTGTTTGTCTTGTAGGCAACACGTCTTGTTATCTCCTGTTCAGCTTTGCAAGCAAGACGAAACAAACAGTCCATAGGATAACATGTTTCATGAATAAGTATATCCTGAATGTCACGGTTTAATCCTCCCCAAAATCTATCCATAAAATCTTCTTCACTTTCTTCTAAAGAGGTATGCAACAAGGTAGTTTGTAAATCATCATAATATTTCGTTACGGTGTCACTACGTTCTTTTAAATGTTGCAACTTTTTCAACATGTCACGAGTATAATAAGCAGGGAAAAATATATGTCGCATGGCAAGTTTCAAATCATCCCAAGTAGTAGGTATATAATCAGGGTGTAACCGACAATATTCACTCCACCAAACTAAAGCATAACCGGTGAAAGAACCAACCGCAACCTTAACTTTTTTATGTTCATCAAAATTATGGGAAACAAATATATTATTTATGTCGAACTCCCATTCAATATATAAAGCAGGTCTAAAACGTCCATTAAATGGTGGTATAGAAACATTAACCTGATCATGTGCATTTGGATGTTTGTGCACCTCTCGTGACGGTTGTGATATTTGCATAGGTGGTGGCACGTCTCCCGCGATCGATAAAGCCCATGAATTGACTCTGGATCCTGTCATGATTAGTAGAAACAAGAAACAAAATCCAAAAATAATGTTCCGATGAACGACTAGGAAGTGGTGGTAAAACGCTCACAGTATAGCAAATGAAAGTCTTACAAGTTCTTACCATGCAACAGGAGGTGACCGGCAACTAGCGGTGTCAAATAACTCGCGGAGTTGGGTAAAGCGATTGTGAACGTATGTATGCACGATGTAGAAATATGTGGAGCTAGGTTGGCTTTATATATGTGGGAAAAATGCTATAACCACGTTAATTAAGGCACACTGAAAATTCGTTCAAGTGGTCGAGTGCTGATCCTAGGCTAGACTATACTAGAGACGCGAGCCTAAGACACAAATGAGATGATCCACTGGAAAAAAATGTGTTTACAATAGCAGACACGATGGATGTGACTGAAAATAAAGATCCTCGGAAATAGAGCAACCAATAATATGCCTAATGGGAAAAACCAACGGGGCAGCAGAGAAATCTTGTGGCCCTCTCCCTGATCCAAGTCAACTTTTAGGCACAAGTATACTAGTCACGTACCACTCCTTCAATTAGCTAGTCTTGCCTTTTCTTTTGAAGCCAACACCACTAAGGGATCAAGTCAACCGCTGCACTTTTCTCTCTCTCCAAAGAAAAATTGCACGGGTTGTTTTCTCTTCTTTTTTCTTGGGAAAGACAACCGAATTAGTCAAGAGATTTTTTTTATTGTGAGGACCTAGGCAAAATCACGCGCACTTCCGTGCTCTTGTTTCTTTTTTTTCACTCCAAGATAAACTAAGGCGATGGCAACAAATGATCAAAGTGGATGGATGGTGATTATGATGGCAAACAAAACAAGTGGCAGCGGAATATGATAATGAAGTGGACGATGGTGCATGTAGATGCGGCGCGAACAAAATGTGACAAGAACTCAAAACTCTAAAAGTTTAGCCACTAAAACCAGCAACTCGACACATGATGCAACCGAAAATTCAACAAGCAAAAATTAAGTGGCAATGGCAAAAAGGCTCAGACTGTCTCGGACATGGATGAACTAATCTAACACTTTTTTTGTGGCTTATTTTTTTGTGGAGTCTAGGTATGAAGAACAGATGCAATCTAGACTACGAAAAACTGGAAATCTCACTGAGCAACCTGAAAACTGATACCACTTGATAGAGGACAGGGTCCCGATCTTTCGATGAGATGATAACTATTGATTTAGTGGAGTCAACTTTGACGATCTGACTACAAATGTGCACGACGTTGTGCCTTAGCAATCGCTAAACCAATCTCCTGAGGTTACTGACGATGCCGAAAGCACGATCAGCCTGACCACGAAGGTCTATTCCTACAAGCAATCGAAGAACAAGCAAAAATATGATAAAGCAATCTGGATATTGCGAATATGGATGAAGTATTGATAAAAGTGGGGTTCCATAAGCGGTCTTGGTCTGGTCGTTGGACACAAATGAAGTATACGAAGTTGCAGCGATGGCTAACTTTAAACTAAATAAAACCCCATTCTAAACGATGCCTTAAGGGCTATATTTATAGGGAAATGAGAGGGGATTTTGTCCACCCTTGGCAAGGTGGGACTAAAACAACTCCTAAGTCGTTTCTCCTACAATATGGACTCTAAAAATAGATTACATGGGCCTGGCCCAAAATAAGGTCGCGCCACACCAATAATAAGCTATGGACGAAATTTACGGAAGGCCATCTTGTATATTTCGTCCATCTTCTTGTATGTCATCATGGTGGATTCAAAGTCCGGAAATCTCCACTTGAACCTCCGTTCTTGTTCTCCTCGCACGCACCTTCATCTCCGTGCTTGACCATGCTCCAATGTTCAACCTTCTTGTCCGTGCTAGGCCCTTCAATTGCAAACAACACAAATGTATCTAAGTTACATCATATTCTCATGAACACTAGAAACATTACCAAGAAACGAAAGTACCTGATAATTTAATTGGCATATCTGAGCTCTAGCAACTGTTCTAAGAGGTAAAACAGCAGGGGATATGGGTGTAACTATGGTGGCCATGTCCTCATCAGCGGCGCTATGACCGGGGTGCCTCCAATTCCAACCGCTGCTCTGAACTGTAATTTGGTGCATCGCACGTGGAACAAGATGGTGGATGAGCCACATGTCGGCCAAAGGGGTCTTGTTAAGTGTGTCTCCATTACGTGTGCGGACTGACCCTGCTTGAGTTGCTACACCAACACGATAGGAGCAACCTACCACTTGGTTTTGCTCCTTGGTGAATCCCGACTATATTGATCTAAAAAGATATATACTGAACTACCCTCTCCGTCTCATTTTTTAGGCGTCTCGGTTTATAGGGTGTGCACGTAGTTCTAGGTCATCCATTTGACTAACTAAATATGAGTTACTATGTCACAAAAAGTATATCATTGGATTCTTAAGCGGATGTAGTTTCTAAACATATAGTATTAAAAAGTTGAGGGCGGGGCTTTTCCTACGCGATAGGCGAGGCAGTTCCGCCTAGTCGGTTCGACAGAGACGCGAGAAGATGAGGGAGTAGGCTGCTGCAAACGTAGGGCTGTGTGATTTGACAGCGAGTTACTGCTGGACAGGTGGGGCCCCGTGATTTGACTTGCCATCATCATTTTAACTGCGGCGCTACGACCGGCGTGAGTCTCCCGATTCCTGACCACGTCCATACAGGTGCCTCTCCCAATGCTCCACCGTGTAGAGGCTGGCTCTTGCATGAGAGCCCACTTCTCCACTTTTTCCTTGCCTCTTTCCTCCACATATGCAAAAATACCATGTAAAGCGCACTATTGTACTTACTTCCTCCTACAGGTGCTAAGCTTGCCACATAGGCATAAAGTCTGATGTGGCAAGTTAATTAAGAAGAGAGAGACTAGTTTGGTGACCCAAGGAAGAAACGGTGCTAAACGCGTGTACCTAGGTGAAAAGACAATTTTGAGTCTATAGCTAATTAAATGAAGCAAACTTAGCAACAAAAAACTAAGCACCTATGCATTGGGGACTTGATTGCCACGCCATTTAATGCCCTTAGCACCTCATCAAAGCACCATTTCATTGAAAGAGGTCACTCCTTGGCAAACACAATAAATACTACGAGGAAAGAGATAGAGAGAAGTAAAAAAAATACACTTATAGCCAACCTTATAACCTTGTTGTAGTATGAGTGACTAAGTGATGACATGCCAACATCAGATAGCCTAACGCACCGTGTTAAACCTCCAAGGGCGCGACCGCGCGAGCGACGCGACGGTCGTCGTAGGCGTGACCATGATACGGGCAGCTGGCAGCCCTTGGATCTAAGATCGAACGGTCACATGCTAAGTTGTTGAAAATTTGCAGAATAACCCTCTATGATAGGATATTCACCCATAGGTCTAGAATCACACCATGCAACCGTTCGATCTCAGATCCAAGGGCCCTCGAAAGCCCGTATCATGGGAGAATAGAAAACCACTACCCTGCCGTTCGCACGCTGGCAGTTCGCTCCTACTGTCCCCACACGTTCTTTAATATTACGGCGGTTCGCTCCTAGTCGTCCCGTCCTTTCACATAATGATAGTTCCACTAATCCTAACCCTCCTCCCAAGTCCATGGCGTCCCAAATCTCCATTATCGGCGGTGAGTACAAGGTTAGAACCATCACCGGCGATGAGTTCGACGTCATCTACACCCGTTCTTCCACGACAATGAAAGGATGCCTTGCTCGCTTCAGACGCATGTTCGAAAACTCAGATGATGAGTGGGTCGCTGGGCTAGATGCTGAGTACACCACAGTTCTGGGACGAGAGAAGGATCTAAAGGGGGAAGAGAGGAAGAAGCCTGCCGTGATCCAGGTTTGCGTGCATGAATTATGCTTGGTATACCACATATGCCATGCCGACGTTGAATGCCAGGATTTTAAGAACTTCCTCAAGAGTGACCTAGTCAAATACGTTACTGTAGACTTTACGAACGACAAAAGAGTCCTGGGTCAGATAGGCCTCATTATAGGCAACCCCTTCGACCTCCAGAAGAATCAGCTGCTGCCCTCTAGTGGTCAACCTTCAATGCTGACCCTAGCAGGAGCCATGGTTCATCCTTCGTACGGTAAACTCGAGAAACCTCATTACATGTTTCATCCTCATGCATGGCAGCGGAATGTACTAGATATGGACCATGATAGAGGCAAAGGTGTCCTGTCTTTTGATGAGATGATGGATATCGCTTAGGTGGAAATCGACTTTGACGATCCGACTACGAACGTGCGAGGACGTCGCGCCTTAGCAATCGCTAAACCAACTCCGAGAGGTTATTAACCACTCCGGAGCATGATCAACCTGACCATGAGGGTCTGTTTCCTGCGAGCAAACGAAGAACAAGCAAGAAACTGAGATTGCAATCTGGATATTGCGAATATAAGATGAAAGCTTTATTGATCAAGGTGGGGTTCTGTGACGTCTTTGTCTGGTCGTTGAACACAAACGAAGTACACGAAGTTGCAGCTATGGCGAACTTTAATCTAAACAAAACGCAAAGTCTAAACGACGCCCTAAGGGCTGTATATATGGAGGAAGAGGGGGGAATTTCGTGGCCCTTGGTGGAGGGGTCCGAAATCAACCCTGTCTCTTGTTTCCCCACACACACGGACTCTAAAAATAGCCTATACTTATGTATTTTGAAATTACATGGGCCTGGCCCAATAATAAGGTGACGCAGCACCTAGAATAGCCTCGGGACGAAAGTTATGAAGTGGCATCTTGTATATTTCGTCCAAGGCTTCATGCACCCATTATGGTGGCTTCAAAGTCCTGAAATCATCACTTGTAACTCCATTCTTGTTCCCCTTGCGCATGCCATCATCTCCATGCTTGTTCTTGCTCCAATGTTCATCCTTCTCCAAGCTAGGCCCTTCATTTGTAAGCAAAACAAATGTATCCAATTTAGGCAGCATCATATTCTCATGAACATTAGAATCATTACCAAGAAACGAAAGTACCTGGTAATTTAGTTGGCGTGCGCGAGCTCTAGTAATTGGTCCAGTATGTATAGCAGCAGGGGCTGTGGGTGTAACAATGGTATTGATGTCATCATCATCCTCCCCTTCTTGAAATGAAGTCGTCCTCGACGGAAGTTCATCTTCCTCACCCAAATAAGGCTTCAAATCTGCAATGTTAAAAATGGGACTAACCCCGAAATCTGTAGGCAGCTCAAGTTTATATGCATTATCATTTATTTCTCCAACACCTTAAAGGGACCATCATCACGTGGCATTAGCTTTGATTTGCCCAAATCAGGAAATCTATCCTTACGCAAATGTAACCAAACAAGATCTCCAGGTGCAAACACAACATGTTTTCTACCCTTATCTCCAGCAAGTTTATATTTAGCATTCATACGCTCAATGTTTTCCTTAGTTAACTCATGCATTTTTAAAATCAATTCTGCACGTTCTTTAGCATCAAAATTAACCTTCTCCGAAGATGGAAGAGGCAACAAATCAATAGGTGCACGAGGTAGGAAACCATACACAACTTCAAAAGGGCACATCTTAGTAGTAGAATGCAATGAACGATTATAAGCAAATTCAATATGAGGCAAGCATTCCTCCCAAATTTTCTTATTATTCTTCAAAACAGCCCTAAGCATAGTAGACAATGTTCTATTGACTACTTTAGTTTGTCCATCAGTTTGGGGGTGACAAGTAGTACTAAAAAGCAGTTTAGTCCCCAACTTAGCCCATAAACATCTCCAAAAGTGGCTAAGAAATTTAGTATCACGATCTGAAACAATAGTATTTGGCACACCATGCAAGCGAATAATTTCACGAAAGAACAAATCAGCAACATTAACAGCATCATCGCTTTTATGACATGGTATAAAGTGTGCCATTTTCGAGAATCTATCCACAACAACAAATATACTATCCCTCCCCTTCTTTGTTCTAGGTAAACCTAAAACAAAGTCCATAGATATATCCTCCCAAGGAACACTAGGTAGAGGCAAAGGCATATATAAACCATGAGGATTGAGTCGTGACTTAGCTTTTTGACATGTAGTGCAGCGAGCAACAAAACGCTCAACATCCCGTCTCATCTTTGGCCAAAAGAAATGTGTAGCAAGTACGTCCTCCGTCTTCTTCACGCCAAAGTGTCCCATTAGTCCTCCTCCATGCGCCTCCTGCAACAACAAAAGACGAACGGAGCTAGCTGGAATGCATAGCTTGTTAGCACGGAACACAAATCCATCATTAACGACGAACTTGTTCCATGTTCTTCCTTCTTTACAATTCTGCAATACATCTTTAAAATCAGCATCATGCACATATTGATCTTTGATGGTCTCCAAACCAAATATTTTGAAGTCAAGTTGTGAAAGCATAGTATAGCGACGCGACAATGCATCAGCAATAACATTTTCTTTACCCTTCTTGTGTTTAATGACATAAGGGAAAGTCTCAATGAATTCAACCCATTTACCATGTCTACGATTCAGTTTAGCTTGACTTTTAATATGTTTCAAAGATTCATGATCGGAATGTATAACAAATTCTTTGGGCCATAAATAATGTTGCCATGTTTCTAAAGTCCAAACAAGAGCATATAATTCTTTATCGTAAGTAGAATAATTCAGACTAGGCCCACTCAATTTTTCAGAAAAGTATGCAACAGGTTTGCCATCTTGTAATAACACACCTCCTAATCCAATTCCACTAGCATCACATTCAAGCTCAAAAATCTTATTAAAATCAGGAAGTTGGAGTAAAGGAGCATGTGTCAACTTATCTTTCAATACCGTGAAGGCTTCGTCCTGTGCGGTACCCCAAACAAAATGCATATCCTTCTTTGTAAGCTCGTTCAGAGGTGTAGCAATGGTGCTGAAAACTCTCACAAAACGCCTATAGAATCCAGCGAGGCCAAGAGAATTCCTCACTTGTGTGACCGTTTTGGGCTGCGGCCAACTCTCAATAGCTTCAATCTCGGCTTTGTCAACTTCAATTCCCTGTGGAGTAACAACATAGCCAAGAAAAGATACTCGGTCGGTGCAAAAGGTGCACTTCCCAAGGTTACCAAACAAACGTGCATCACGTAGAGCAATAAAAACAGCACGTAAATGAAAGCAATCGCTAAACCAAATGTTCTTCCAAAGATCTGCTATAAATCAATATGTCATCAAAGTAAACTACCACAAATCGTCCAATGAAAGCACGTAAAACTTCGTTCATTAATCTCATGAAAGTACTAGGTGCATTAGTTAACCCAAAAGGCATGACTAACCACTCATATAATCCAAACTTAGTTTCAAATGCTGTTTTCCATTCATCTCCCAATTTCATACGAATTTGATGGTATCCACTACGCAAATCAACTTTAGAGAATATTGTAGAACCACTCAATTCATCAAGCATATAATCTAGCCTAGGAATAGGATGACGATAACGAATAGTAATATTATTAATGCCTCTACAATCAACACACATACGTGATGTACCATCCTTTTTACTAGAATAATAGGAACAACACAAGGACTAAGGGATTCACGTATATAACCTTTGTCAAGCAGCTCCTGTACTTGACGCATAATCTCCTTCGTCTCCTCTGGATTGGTACGATATGGTGCACGGTTGGGTAACGATGCACCGGGAATTAAGTCAATCTGATGCTCAATCCCTCGAATGGGAGGTAATCCCGGTGGCACGTCTTGTGGAAAGACGTCAGCGAACTCCTGCAAAATGTTAGTGACAGCAGGAGGCAATGAGGAAGGCACGTCCTCGAATGAAAATAATGCCTCTTTGCACACAAAAGCATAGCAAACAGATTTGCTGAAATCTAGCTCATCAATATCATGTTTAGTGGCAAATAAACATGCACTTTTCAATTTAATTTCAGAAGCAACACTAGATGGTTTACTATTAGGCTTCATTTGTTGCTCAAATTCTTTTGCCACAATCTGATTTTCACTCTTAGTTTTCTCCTGTTTTGCTTTATTAGCTCTATTAATATCATCTTTCAAAATGGAATCAGGAGTCATAGGAAGCAAAGTAATATTTTTATCCTTATGAACAAGAGTATACTGATTGTTTCTACCATGGTGTACAATTTTTTTATCAAATTGCCATGGTCGACCAAGTAATAATGAACATGCTTGCATAGGTACCACATCACAATCAACATAATCAGCATATGTAGAGATACTAAAATGCACACGAACAGCACGTGTTATCTTAACCTTGCCGCTGTTGTTGAACCATTGTATGTAGTAAGGATGTGGATGTGGTCTTGTGGTGAGAGATAGCTTCTCCACCATCTCCATGCTAGCCAAGTTGTTGCAGCTCCCTCCATCTATGATGACGCGCGCAGAACGTTCCTTCACAACTCCCTTTGTATGGAACAAATTGTGCCTCTGATTTTGCTTAGCTTGTGTGACCTGCATACTCAAAACACGTTGAGAAACTAAACATTCATACCTGTCAGTGTCTTCAGGAGCCATGTATTGCGTCTCATGATCAGAATCATCTCCACCATGTCCTTCACGTGTAATAAGAGCCAAAGTCTCCTCATCATAGTCACTAGCGGACTCATACCCACCATCCTCAGTAGCAATCATCACACGCTGAGATTTGCATTCTCTCGCATAATGACCTCTTCCCTTACAACAATGACAAATAATATCACTTGTGTGCCCTGTTGATGCCATGGAAGAAGAAGAACTCTGTGGAGGCCCGGCAGGTGCGCTCTTGGCAGATAATGGTGCTTGTGCCTGCTTTCTTGTATCACGGCTGGAGGTGGCACCTGATGGAGGTGCTGGTGCAGTTGAAGTAGAAGATGCACACGGTGTCCATGATGAAGGTCGGCCTACAGAAAAGTTAGTTCGCGCTAATGCTTGTCGATCCTGCACTTCACGTTCAGCTTTACAAGCAAGATGGAATAAACGAGTGATATTAGTATAATCCTTATACTCTAGAATGGTCTGAATCTCTCTATTTAATCCACCCATAAAACGTGCAAGCATAGCTTCATTCTCCTCAACAATACCACATCTAATCATGCCAGTTTGTAATTCCTGATAATATTCTTCTACAGAATTTTTCCCTTGTCTTAAGTGCTGCAATTTTTGAAGCAATTCACGTTGATAATATGGTGGAACCCAACGTGTACGCATAGCAGTTTTCAAAGCAGCCCAAGTAGTTGGAATAGGATATAATCTACAATGTTCAGACCACCATACACATGCAAAACTAGTGAAAGCACAAACAGCAGTGGCAACCCGTCTCTCCTCAGGATATTGTAAACATGTAAATCGTTGTTCAGTTTCTAACTCCCAAGTAAGATATATATCAGGAACATATCTACCCTCAAATGGTGGAATATTCAATTTCAGTTTAGGAAGATGGTCATGATCTCGTACGTGAGGGAGAGCCCTACCATTGTGATTATTTGCATGTGGACTACCTGGTGGTTGCGGTGCAGGTGGTTGCACGTAGTTCTGATTTGGATCAACCTCATCCTCGTAATCTCCCACATAATCATCCTCCTCCACATCAGCAGTAGGAGCCACAGAAGTATCAACAGCAGCACGAACAGCTTGGCCAAATGCAAGAGGGACACGGCTCGCTCGGCGGAGGGCTGTTTCGCATCGTGGAGGTAGTCGTTGTTATTGTTGTTATAGAGGTGCGTTAGGTGCAGCCGGCTGTGGTTGTGGAAAACGCGCGAGCAATTCATTAAACTTGCTATCAAGCTTTGTTTCGAACATCTTCTCAATGCCATCTATCTTCTCCATGGCCTCGTTAAATCTATTTAGCACATCTTGCACCTGGCCACTCATCATTTGCTGAAATTTATCATGTAGCTGTTTGGTCGTCAGGTTCTCCCAATCAGTCTCATCGGCTTGTGATCCTACCATGGTTAGCAGCAAATAGAAACACACAAGAATTTGATCCTACAGACTACTAAGAAGTGGTGGTGGTGTATCACAAACCCGTCAACCAAATCTCAAATTCTTACTAGTTCTTACCCAACAGCAGGTGGTGATCGGCAACCATTGTAGTCAAAACGCTCAAAGCTTGGATAGAGCGATTACCAGGGAGAGTCAAACGCACGATGTAGATGTATGTGGAGCTGGGAAGGCTTATAATATGGTAGCAAAAAGGGTCAGCAATAATCAATTCAGAGATGCAAAGTTGAATAAATGCTCCACGACGGTACTGTGCTGGTCCTAGGCTAGACTGTGCTAGAGACGTGAGCCTAGAACACTAACAAAATCACGACGCTGCACGGAAACAAGGGAGAAGCACACTCTGAATTTTTTTTCCACTTTTTTCTTGTGCTCCTTTTTTGCGCTCTTTTTTTTGCGCTCCTCTTTCTTTTTTTGCCGAAAATCACTACAATGGCGAGTGTCTCAAAACTCGACCAATTTTTTTTTTCGATTGCCCGGACCCAAAAACTGGAAACGGGTCAAAAAAAACTTTCTATAACAGCGACTGCCTCAAAACGCTTAGAAACACCTAAAAATAGGATAGCCAGAATTTTTTTTGTCTAGTGCGTTTTTGGAAAATTTTGGGCCTAAACGGAGGGTGGTTTCCAACCTCTTCTACGGAAAATTTTGGGCCTAAACGGAGGGTGATTTCCAACCTAAACGGTTTTTTTGGAAACCAACCTCTTTTACGGACGCCAAAAGATTGCTGGAATCCGAAACCTACTCAGACAAGGAAAACACAAATCTGGAAAAAGATGGATCTCGAAAGTTAACCTAATATGAGATGGACTCGGAGTGGTGGTAGTATATGGATGTGGGTCGATGGTGGTATATGGACTCGGATCGGTGTTGCTATATGGACTTGGAGCGGTGGCGGATAAGCGGTGATGGTAGATGGTAGGAACGACGTATCTGGTGTGGTGGTGGAATATGGTAGCGGATGATGATGGTGCGGCGGCGGCGTGAAGACCCGTGAACAGAACTGGAAACTCTAAAAGACTAGACACTAAGACTAGCAACTAGACACGACGATGCAACCAAAAATTCAACAAAGCAAAATACTAAAAAGACTATGCAATGGCTCAGACTGGTTCGGATATGATGAACTAATGGCTTTTTCGTGGACTGTAGGTATGAAAAATAGACTCGATCTAAACTAGGAAAAACTGTAAAATCTCACCGAGCAACCTGGAAATCTGATACCACTTGATAGAGGCAAAGGTGTCCCGTCTTTCGATGAGATGATGGATATCGCTTTGGTGGAAATCGACTTTGACGATCCGACTACGAACGTGCGAGGACGTCACGCCTTAGCAATCGCTAAACCAACTCCGAGAGGTTATTGACCACGCCGGAGCACAATCAACCTGACCACGAGGGTCTGTTTCCTGTGAGCAAACAAAGAACAAGCAAGAAACTGAGATTGCAATCTGGATATTGCGAATATAAGATGAAATCTTTATTGATCAAGGTGGGGTTCTGTGACGTCTTTGTCTGGTCGTTGAAGACAAATGAAGTACGCGAAGTTGCAGCTATGGCGAACTTTAATCTAAACAAAACCCAAAGTCTAAACGACGCCCTAAGGGCTGTATATATGGAGGAAGAGGGGGGAATTTCGTGGCCCTTGGTGGAGGGGTCTAAATCAACCCTATCTCTTGTTTCCCCACACATACGGACTCTAAAAATAGCCTATACTTATGTACTTCGAAATTACATGGGCTTGGCCCAATAATAAGGTGATGCAGCACCTAGAATAGCCTCGGGACGAAAGTTATGAAGTGGCATCTTGTATATTTCGTCCAAGGCTTCATGCACCCATTATGGTGGCTTTAAAGTCCTGAAATCATCACTTGTAACTCCGTTCTTGTTCCCCTTGCGCATGCCATCATCTCCATGCTTTTTCTTGCTCCAATGTTCATCCTTCTCCAAGCTTGGCCCTTCATTTGTAAGCAAAACAAATTATCCAATTTAGGCATCATCATATTCTCATGAACATTAGAATCATTACCAAGAAACGAAAGTACCTGGTAATTTAGTTGGCGTGCGCGAGCTCTAGTAATTGGTCCAGTATGTATAGCAGCAGGGACTGTGGGTGTAACAATGGTATTGATGTCCTCATTAGATGATGAGGACATCAATACCATTGTTACACCCACAGCCCCTACTGCTACATATACTGGACCAATTACTAGAGCTCGCGCACGCCAATTAAATTATCAGGTACTTTCGTTTCTTGGTAATGATTCTAATGTTCATGAGAATATGATGCTGCCTAAATTGGATACATTTGTTTTGCTTACAAATGAAGGGCCTAGCTTGGAGAAGGATGGACATTGGAGCAAGAGCAAGCATGGAGATGATGCCATGCGCAAGGGGAACCAGAACGGAGTTACAAGTGATGATTTCAGGACTTTGAAGGCACCATAAGAGTGCATGAAGCCTTGGACGAAATATACAAGATGCCACTTCATAAATTTCGTCCAGAGGCTATTATAGGTGCTGCGTCACCTTATTATTGGGCCAGGCCCATGTAATTTCGAAATACATAAGTATAGGCTATTTTTAGAGTCCGTATGTGTGGGGACACAAGAGATAGGGTTGATTTCGGACCCCTCCACCAAGGGCCACGAAATTCCCCCTCTCTTCCTCCATATATACAGCCCTTAGGGCACCGTTTAGACTTTGGGTTTTGTTTAGATTAAAAGTTCGCCATAGCTGCAACTTCGCGTACTTCGTTTGTGTTCAATGACCAGACAAAGGCGTCACAGAACCCCACCTTGATCAATAAAGCTTTCATCTTATATTCGCAATATCCAGATTGCAATCTCAGTTTCTTGCTTGTTCTTCGTTTGCTCGCAGGAAACAGACCCTCGTGGTCAGGTTGATCGTGCTCCGGCGTGGTCAATAACCTCTCGGAGTTGGTTTAGCGATTGCTAAGGCGCGACGTCCTCGCACGTTCGTAGTCGGATCGTCAAAGTCGACTTCCACCAAAGCGAAATCCGTCATCTCATCGAAAGACGGGACACCTTTGCCTCTATCAAGTGGTATCAGAGCTCCAGGCTGCTCGGTGAGATTTTCCAGTTTTTCGTAGTTTAGATCGAGTCTGTTCTTCATACCTACAGTCCATGAAAAAGCCACAAAAAAATTAGGGTTAGTTCATCATATCCGAACCAATATGAGCCTTTGCATAATCTTTTTAGGGTTTTTGCTTTGTTGAATTTGCGGTTGCATCGTCGTGTCAAGTTGCTGGTCTTAGAGTCTAGTCTTTTAGAGTTTCGAGTTCTGGTCATAAGTTGTCACGCCGCCGCCGCACCATCATCATCGCCCCTGCCATCTACTACCACCGCTCCGAATCCGTATCCATATACCACCACCAATCCGTGTCCATATACCACCACCGATCCATATCCATATACTACCACCGCTACCACCACCGCTGCCATATACCACCACCATATATCCACCACCAATTCGAGTTCCTTGCTTATTAGGTTTGTTTTCGGGATCCATCTAGTTTCCGATTCGTGTTTCCTTGCCGGAATAGGTTTCGGAAAAAAAAAGCTCGTAGGCAATGGATCAGTGATGTAGTTATGTCGGATGCGATTACTCATGTAATAGCCATAACATAGGGTGACACAGAACTAGCTCCAGTTCATCAATGTAATGTAGGCATGTATTCCGTAAATAGTCATACGTGCTTATGGAAAAGAACTTGCATGACATCTTTTGTCCTACCCACCCGTGGTAGCGGGGTCCTAGTGGAAACTAAGGGATATTAAGGCCTCCTTTTAATAGAGAACCGAAACAAAGCATTAGCACATAGTGAATACATGGACTCCTCAAACTACGGTCATCACCGAGAAGTATCCCGATTATTGTCACTTCGGGGTTGTCGGATCATAACACATAATAGGTGACTATAGCCTTGCAAGATAGGATCAAGAACACACATATATTCATGGAAGCATAGTAGGTTCAGATCTGAAATCATGGCACTCGGGCCCTAGTGACAAGCATTAAGCATAGCAAAGTCATAGCAACATCAATCTCAGAACATAGTGGATACTAGGGATCAAACCCTAACAAAACTAACGTAATTATAGTAAATCTCATCCAACCCATCACCGTCCAGCAAGCCTATGATGGAATTACTCAGGCACGGCGGTCGGCATCATGAAATTGGTGATGGAGGATGGTTGATGATGATGACGGCGACGAATCCCCCTCTCCGGAGCCCCGAACGGACTCCAGATCAGCCCTCCCGAGAGAGATTACGGCTTAGCGGCGGCTCCGTATCATAAAACGCGATGAAACTTTCTCTTTCATTTTTTTCTCCGCGAGACGGAATATATGGAGTTGGAGTTGAGGTCGACGGAGCCTCAAGGGGCCCATGAGACAGGGGGCACGCCCAGGGAGGTGGGCATGCCCCCCACCCTCGTGGACAGGGTGTGGGCCCCCTGGTCTTGATTCTTTCGCCAGTATTTTTTATATTTTCCAAAAAGTGCCTCCGTGGATTTTCAGGACATTCCGAGAACTTCTATTTTCTACACATAAAACAACATCATGGCAGTTCTGCTGAAAACAGCGTCAGTCCGGGTTAGTTTCGTTCAAATCATGCAAGTTAGAGTCCAAAACAAGGGCAAAAGTGTTTGGAAAAGTAGATACGTTGGAGACGTATCAGGGGACAACCCTTGCAGGTTCTTCGTCAGGCTGCGCTAGCCGCCGCACCGTCATCTTCGCCTCCCGACTCCATTTGCGCGGGAGATGGAGCTGGATCCACAGCAGGTGTTGCGGCTGCATATGAGGGGTTGTGGGAATAGCAGCACATGGGCCGACGTCGAGTTCCCCGCCCCTCAAGTCATGTATCTCCGCCGAGCGGCACCGGCGACCCCATCATCCATGTCGCCGACTCCTTGAACTTCTCGTGGTCATCTCCTTGGGCGGCTGGTGTTGGGAGGCTGTGGAAGAGGCAGAGGGCGGGCGGCAAGTCCGTCAAGTCGGAGTACGCGGGCACCGACGCCTTTGTCACGTATTGACATCCTGCTGCTTCGTCTTCGAGCTCTTCCTCCGGCGCCGCCATCACCATCCAGCCCTTGGACGGCCACCGAGATGTTGTATTGGTGTCTTCTGCCACTCGTAGCTCGCTTAGGCGCCCCTTTGGCCCTTCTGCTTTCTTGTTTCATTTCCTGAGGAGAGGGGCAAGAAAGGGATTGCGGGCATCATATCTCTTTTTAGTCTTGTAAGCCTTCGGGCCGTTGTTAACTTTAGAACTTGTAATCCCCTTGCTCATGTTTTTCATTTCATATGAACTGTACCTATACGGGATGTTTTTTAATGAAAAAGGGATGTTTGCCGGGTTTTTCGTTCGCGGGTGGAACCCACGATAAGGAGCGAATCCTCGTTATTTTTCAAGATAAACGTTTTTTGCCCGGCAACAGGCCTTGCCGTTCCCCCACTTCGCTCGACCTTTCTCACGCCCTTGGCGGAGGCAGGGATGAGGTGGGCTTATGCTCCTCGTTTCATTTCCTTGTTGCCGCGACTACGACCAAATTCGGCCCCAGGAGATAGTCCTAGGATACGGAAAGAGGGGAGCACGGTAGCCTAGGGATAAAACGAGGTTTCACATACCCCAGTCCATAACGAAATGCGTGATAGAGGATAGAGAACTTATCTGGATTTGCAGCCCCGACAACCTTGGCTTGCCATGGACGGATCCTTGTTCTTGCAGCCCCCGGCAACTTTGGCTTGCCGGGGCCCGGACGCCGGTCCGTCCCTTCCTTCCAAAATAGCTCGGCAAGAATACTTATGTGCCCTGCGAACCAAAGAAGACAGAGAAGAACAGAGAGACGCGCACTCGACCTCTAAGCTAGGGGTTAGCCTCCGCCAAGCACTATCAACCCTAACCAAGGAAGAGACTCAACCTAGCATGCATGCTATAACTTAGGGCGCCAGCGCTTCATTTAGTTATGCTCACGGTCTGCGCCTGGCTTTGTACAAAGAGTTACATGCCTTGCCGGCAAGGCTTGTACAAAAGGGTGGCTTGCCGGGAGGCCCGGCAGCCGCGCCTTATGGGTAGAACTTGCGGAGATGCTCAATGTTCCAGGAGTTGCTCACTTGAATGGCATCTTCGGTCTCCAGCCGGACTGCGCCGGGCCTGGTGACCCGTGTTACCCGATAAGGGCCTTCCCACTTCAGCGTCAACTTGTTGGAATTCTTGGCCGACTGAAGTGCCGAAGAACAAGGTCGCCTTCCTCAAAGCTCTGGGCATGAACCTTGTGGCTATGGTAGCGGCGCAAGGTTTGCTGGCAGCGTGCTGCTCTCACAGCCGCCCGGAGACGATCTTCCTCAAGGAGCGTTGCGTCATCTTGCCGCAATCGCTCTTGCTCAAGCTCATCATAAGCGAGCACTCGAGGTGACCCGTATATGAGTTCCGTGGGGAGAACTGCTTCTGCCCCATAGACTAGGGCAAAGGGTGTCTGGCCAGTGGCTCGATTTGGCGTCATTCTGATCGACCAAAGAACCGCCGGCAACTCATCAATCCAGCGTCTTCCACTCTTGTGCAGCCTATCAAAAGTCGTCGTTCTTAAGCCTCACAGGACTTCCGCATTTGCTCTCTCCGCTTGGCCATTGCTCCGTGGATGTGCCACGGAGGCAAAATAGACCCTGCTGCCGAGATCCTCAATGTATTGCATGAAGGCGTGGCTTGTGAACTGTGTGCCGTTGTCGGTGATGATCCTGTTAGGCACCCCAAAGCGGCACACTAGTCCCTTGAAGAACTTGATGGCTGACTGCGCCGTCACCTTCCTCACTGCTTCTACCTCTGGCCACTTTGTGAACTTGTCAATTGCGACGTACAAGTACTCAAGGCCCCCGACAGCACGGTGGAAGGGGCCCAATATGTCGAGCCCCCAGACCGAGAAGGGCCAGGAGAGAGGGATAGTTTGAAGGGCTTGAGCTATTTGATGAAGCTTCTTCGAATGGAACTGGCACACTTCACACTTGGTTACTAGTGTCATCACATCCTGGAGGGCGGTGGGCCAGAAGAAACCTTGCCGGAAAGCCTTGCCGGCAAGGGCCCTCGACCCTATGTGGGAGCCACATATGCCTCCATGTATCTCTGCCAACAGCTTTAGTCCTTCCTCCCGGGAGAATCACTTCAATTTCACACCATTCGGTCTTTTTCTGTACAATACGTTATCAACTAATTGGTACAGAGTAGACCGGCGGGCTACTCTTTCTGCCTCTTCCTGCTCTACAGGAAGCTCTCCTTTTTGGAGGAATCGGACGGTGTGTTGCGCCCATGTCGGAGCCTCTGGCTCGACGACAAGGACCAAAGGCATCTCTTCTGCCATGGGAGCGGCCATCTCTATGGCCATGACCTGAGGCCCTGCCGAAGTCGGTTGCCCTGTGGCAGGATCGGCATCCACGTCAACATCTTTGCCGGCGGCTCCGGGGAGCTCAGTGGGGAAGTACTTGCCGGAGCCTAGCTTCCTCCGCTTGTTCTGCCCGGTTGACGGCTCAACGGATGGTTGAGTTAACTGAAGCACAAAAGTACCTGGTTCCACGGGTAGCTTCAGGGCAGCGCGCTTTGACAGGTAGTCGGTGATGTCGTTCTCCGGCCGAGGGACATGCTCCGCCTGTATACCGTCAAAGCGCTCCTCCAGTTTCCTCACATCATCTACGTAAGCTTCCATCAACGGGCTTTGATAATCTTTGTTGATCTGCCTGACGACGAGCTGTGAGTCGCCCCTGACGATGAGCTTTTTGACTCCGAGGTCCGCCGTGATCCTGAGACCGGCAAGCAAACCCTCGTACTCGGCGGTGTTGTTAGTTGACATCTCCCGGGGGAAGTGCATCTGGATGACATACTTGAGGTGCTCTCCGGTGGGTGCGACAAGCGGCACACCAGCACCGGTGCCTTGCAGCGAAAAGGCCCCATCAAAGTACATGATCCAGTTGCGGCTCGTTTCCTTGCCGGGGAGAGTGGTCTCCTGCACCTCTTCACCGGGTGTCGAGGTCCATTCTGCAACAAACTCCGCCAAGACTCTGCTCTAAATCGTCGAGGTACTTTCAAACTTTAAACTGAAACTTGACAACTCCAAGGCCCATTCCACGATCCTCCCGTTGCATTTGGGTTATGCAGTATCCGCTGCAATGGGAGGCGAGTGACCACCGTGATCTCGTGTGCTTGGAAGTAATGGCGCAGCTTCCTCGAGGCCATAAGGAGGCCGAAGAGCAGCTTTTGCACACCTGAGTACCTCGACCTAGCCCCCTGCAAGAGGGAGCTGACGAAGTAAAAAGGGTGCTGCGTCATTTTCTTATTTTGTGCCACTTCACCCGATCACGTGGACCCTGTTGCATTAGCGTCAGCCCCCGCCGAGGGCTCAGTCTTGCCGGGACCGAGCCCTGCCGGAGAGGGTTCCGGCTCGCCATCCGTTGACTCTGCCGCCGCCGCCGCTTCTTCGTTGACCTCTCTCTGTGCCACTAGTGTGGTGCTAACCACCTGATTCGTCGCCGCTAGATACAGCAGCAACGGTTCTTGTGGTTTGGGCGCAACCAGCACCGGGGTAGAGGAGAGGTATTTCTTCAAATCTTGGAGTGCTGCCTCGGCCTCTGGGGTCCACTCCACTGGCCCCGTTTTCTTCAAGATCTTGAAAAAAGGAAGGGCACGCTCTGCGGACTTGGAGATGAATCGGTTCATGGCGGCAACGCAGCCAATGAGCCGACGCACATCCTTGATCCGTTTGGGTGCCTCAATCTACTCAATGGCCTTGATCTTAGCTGGGTTTGCTTCAATCCCACGGTGGTACACAAAGAATCCGAGAAGCTTGTAGGACGGGACGCCAAAGACACACTTCTCAGGGTTCAATTTGAGGTTGATCTTGTGCAGGTTTGCAAATGTTTCCTCCAGATCTTGCACAAGTGTTGCTTTGTCCTTGGTTTTGACCACTATGTCATCCATATAATCTTCCATATTTCTATGTAGCTGGGGCTCAAAACCAATTTGGACCGCTCTTGCAAAGGTTGAGCCAGCACTCTTCAACCCGAAAGGCATCCGTAAAAAGCAATACATACCACATGGGGTGATGAATGCTATCTTCTCCTTGTCCTCTTTCATCATGAAGATCTTGTGGTATCCCGAGTAGGCGTCAAGGAATGATAACAGGTCACACCCAGCCGTGGAGTCAACAATCTGGTCAATGTGCGGTAACGGGAAGGGATCCTTTGGACAAGCCTTATTGATATCTGTGTAATCAATACACAGTCTCCACTTCCCGTTTGCCTTGCGCACCACTACCGGATTGGCCAACCACGTCGGATGGAGTACTCCTCTTACCAAGCCTGCTGCCACTAGTTTTCTGATCTCCTCCGTGATGAACTCCTGCCATTCCAGAGGTTGCTTCCCGACCTTCTGCTTGATGGGCCGCGCATGAGGACAAACAGCAAGATGGTGCTCAATCACTTCCCTGGGAACGCCGGGGATGTCGGAGGCTTGCCATGCAAACACATCGACACTTGCCCACAGGAAAGTGACGAGCTCGCTTTCCTTTTTGCTGTCCAGGGTGGAGCTTATGGTAAAAGCTCCCCCCGTGCCGTCCTCCTTGACGGGCACCTTCTTGGTCTCCGGTTGCTGGACTTCTTGCTTTTGCCGGCAGAGCTCTCTGGCACGTCCTCAACAGGAGCGCAACACCCCGAACAGGTGCGCTTGCCGGAGTAGGTGCGAGGGGCCTCGTCGGTCTTCTTCCCTCTCGGGGCTCCATCGGCAGGAGCAGGTGCCTTGGCGGCAGCTGCTGCAACTGCTTCCCGATAAAGTTGGTCGGCGCAAATCAACACATCTTTCTTGTCGGAGAGGACGGTGATGATGTTCATCAGCCCGGGCATCTTCAGCATGTTATAGGCGTAATGTGAAGCCGCCATGAACTTGGCTAGTGCCGGGCGGCCGAGGATCCCGTTGTAGGGCAAGGGGATCTCGGCTACATCGAAGATAATCCTCTCTGTCCTGTGGTTCAGGTCACCTCCGAACGTCACGGGCAGCGTGACCTTTCCTTTCGGCTGGCTCCTCCCCGGGTTGACCCCTTGGAACATGCCCGTCTCCTCGAGGTCTCCTTCAGGGATTTGCAGCCTCTTGATCACAATGGGCGAAATCAAGTTCAGACCGGCCCTGCCATCAACCAGCATCTTCGTTACCTTGAGGTTGCGGATTGTTGGTGAGACCAACAACGGCAAGCACCCGACCGTTGTAGTGCGGTCAAGGTGGTCCTCGGTGTCGAAGATGATAGGCGTGCTGGACCACCTCAGCGGCTTCCATGCGTCGACCGACGACTCCACCCCTGTGATCTCACGTGCCTACTGCTTGAGCTGGTGGTGGGATGTATGCAGCGAGGCGCCATCATCAATGCACATGGCTTCTGTGGCTTTCTGAAACTCATGGTCGCCGGACTCATCGTCCTCATCGTGATCATCGTCTTCCTGCTTCTTGTCGCGCCCCCGGGCGGGGCTCTCATGTTGATTGTCCTTGCCGCGGCGCCCCCCTTGGCCGCCACGTTTCTTGCCGAATCCTTCGGCACCTTCTTGGACTTTCTCCTTGTCCCGCCGTTCGTATTCGGCTTTCTGCTTCTCAGAGAGCAGCTCTACTTGCCAGCAGTTCTGGAGATCGTGGCCTTTGGTGCGATGGATCTTGCAATACTGCTTGTCGGAGCCCCCTGGCTTATCGGCAGCCGCCAAGGCCCCACAAGCGGTACACCCGGCAACTTCCTTGCCGGGGTCACTTGCCTTGGGTTTCTTGGTGGCGCCGGTATCGTCGGATCCCTCGACAGCAAGCATGGTCTTACTCCAGCGCTTCCTGTTACGGCACCGGCCCTTCTTCGTCGGGGTGGCGGTATCATCCGTGGAGTCGGTTTTTGTGCCGACGTCTTCGCCGGGGTACTTCCTTCCCTTTTCAGCGCTAGCGCACCGATCGGCCAGAACATAAAGTTCGGCCACATCTCTGACCTTGTTCATCGCCAGCTCTTCACACATCTTATGATTGCGCACATTCTGATGGAATGCACTGATCACGGCGGCAGGATGAACGTCCGGGATATTGTATTGCACTCGACTAAACCTTTGGATGTACTTGCGCAAGTTTTCTCCTTCCTTCTGAGGGATGATATGCAGATCACTCGCCTGGCCATGAGCTTGGTGGCCTCCAGTAAAGGCAAGCACCTTGTCATTGCGGGCCCCAGTAGCTTGCATCGCTATGGTGTAGATGCTGAGGAACTCCGATGGGTGAGTCTTGCCGTTGTACTTTTCGCCAACGTCGGGCTTGAACGTGCGGTGGGAGGGCCAGTGGAACTGCCGCTGCTCAAGGGTGAAGGCCGGACAACCTACCTTGTAAGGTAGGCCACCGTAGCCTCCCGGTGCTGGGTGGTCCGTAGTAGGCCCTGCCCGCCTGTCCGACTGGTGGCGCGCGTCACGCCGGCGCTCGATGGTGGTTCGAGTATCTTCATGAACTTGCTTCCGAAGAACTTGGCGTTGGTCGTGTTGGGTTCGCGGGTCGGACGACGCTATGGAGATATCATCATGAGCATCGTCGCGACGGACCGACACCCGCGGTGGTCGGGATGTAGGAGGGGAGTGCACCATGGCCGCATCGCATCCGGCCCGGCCTCCGCTGGCGATGGCCTACGGGTCCCGCCGGCCGCAACTCATCGTTGTTGGCGATGCCGACGAGGCTCCGGACGGTGGCCCTCCATTCGTCGAGCTTCTCCACGGCGGGAGGAAAATCGATGAGCAGCTGTGCGCGTGCTAAGGCTACTGCTGGCGTGGGTGGCGGCGAAAGCTGTGTGGACCGCGATCCGCCTTGACTTCTAACCGCGTTAGAAGGAGCCGCATCACGGCCCCACAGCCGTTAGCCATCCGCATCAGCACCTCGGCGCGCATGGTGGCCTTTCTCCTCATGTGAAGGGCGCATGAGACTCTTCCCAGGACGGCGCCCAGGGTCACCAGCAGGGCGGCGCTGCTCGTCACGCACAACCTGAGAAGAGCGCGCCGTGGGCGCTGGTGTTGGCGTCTTGGAGGCCGCCGCGCCGCCGTCTGGCGCGATGACGGCGCCCCTGGAGGGCCCCACGCCGCCTGCGCGGGGGGGCCGACTCCGTCTCTGGAGCCCGCGACTGGTGGCTCGTCGCCTGGCGCACGAACGACGCCGCTCGCCAAGCCTGGACCGCCAGGGTGATGTGGATGTTTGCGGGCCGCGCCACGGGTTATCTCCGGGACTGGCCCGCTGCTGGTCCGCACCGGTACTGGCAATCCGGTCCCGGACGAACCGATCGCCGTGGTCGTCTTCTTCTTAGGATCCATGGCGATGAAGAACATCTAGGTCAACTACTAGACTAGATTCTCATAATTGCGCCCCCTACCTGGTGCGCCAAAGATGTCGGTGGGAAACAACACCTATGGGATCACAAGAATCCCTACTACGGTTGCAGGGCGCGGGGTTGTGAGAAGAGCAGGATTAGTAATTGACACGAGGATCATTTACCCAGGTTCGGGCCGCGAGGATGCATAAAACCCTAGTCCTGCTTGGTGGATGTATTGAGTGTTCTTGAGCTCTCGAACTAGCTACGGGTGTTGTGTGGTTCCAAAGAGCCGAATCCCCCTTCTGTATGCCATGGGCCTCCTTTTATAGGCGAAAGGGGCTGCCACAGTGGCACACAGGAGGTGGAAAGAGCCTACAGTGTTGCGAGCTTATCGCCCGTATTACAGGACAAGATGCATTTAAGGCATGGCTTAGGTGTCCCTCACTTTATCGAGGACGGGAGCGAGGCCCGTCCCGTCCGTCGCCGCACCTCCTTGCTTCGACACACGCCCTGGCCAGGGATGCATGCGGTGCCATGTAGGCAGGCAAGCAGCTGAGGTGGCGCGGTGGTGGAGCCTCCACGAAGATCTGCATGCCGCCACGCAGGTGCGTGCTGAGTTGGCCTGGAAGCTGCATGTTGCCACGCAGGTGCCTGCCCAGCTGGTTGGGCTTGCAGCTGCATGCGAACGGCGGCTGGGAGTTGGTTGGTGCGGGCCTAGCAGTGGCCCTGCTGTCACCTCTGGCAAGGGTCTTGTCAGGTGGCCCGGCAAAGGTCTTGTCGTGGCGTGCTGGCGTCCTCGGCAAGGATTTTGCCGGGGGTCTTGTGTATTTCTTCAGTAAGGGTCTTTGGTGAGGATTGTTGCCTCTCAACCCCCATCTGATCTTGAGCATTCTATGTCTTCACAAAGATCTGCATGCCACCACGGAGGTACCTCCTGAACCGTGGTCCAACGTGGTTGTTAACATTGGAGGCCGTGGGTTCAAGGGTGGCTCCCTCTGCCGGTGTGGGCGAGCTGCCCCGGCAAGGGCCTTGCCAGGGAAACCTGCTTCGTCCATCTGCACTTTGTGGCCTTGGTCCTTGATGTTGCCTTGTTTGTCTCGAGCCTTCGGCTTCTCCCCGGCTTCCCTCCTTTTCCCTGCTATGTGTGGTCATGGCGCGTGGCTTCGACTGCCCGTGCACAAGTAAAGGGGTCAAAAGGAGAGCCCCTACTTTTGTACACCGACACTCCACCAAGTGGACAACCAGTACACGTGTCAAATTACCACGTGGGCTACCTTTTCGTACAGAAATGAGCTCCACCGTGTACCCGCACGGGTGTGGTTGGGGAAGAGACGGGAGTACGTGCACCGTGCGTGCACCTCTTCTCTTCGTGCACGCCCCCCACCTACGTGGGTGTGTGTGAGAGAGATACAAACCTAGACATAATGCACCGTCCATCCCCATGCCTCTGCCCAGTCCGACCACCAGTCACCACCACGCCCCACTCCTCCTCACCTTATCTCTCATATTTCTCCCTCCATTTTTATATACAAGGCCACTATCAGAATTACAATTTGCTGATATACAAGGCCACTAACACTAATAGTTGCAATATTAATGGTGTTTGCCTCATAGTACTAGCAAAGGAGGACATTAATTATCCCTTGCATGCATGCAGGAGTGTGAGCATTGACTTGATGTGCAAGAAAGAGTAGAATACACATTAATTTACATGGCAAACAAGGAAACAAGGTGGCTTGCAACATTGACTTAGAAGACATTAGTTTTTGCCTTGGTACCTGTAATATGGGTTTGTGGCCTTGTATACAAGAATGGAGTCCGATAAAATTCTTGAGATACCATTTATATCCAATAAAATTCAATGGTCCAACGTGGTTGTTGACATTGGAGGACGTGGGTTCAATCACAACAGGTGTTCTATAAAAAAATGCATCTTGATGTTCCGTGCAATGCACGGGCATCTTGCTAGTCCATGAAAACAACACATGGCAAAATTCCACGGCGACGAGGGATTTGAATCTATTGGGAGGGGCTGTTTGGATCTTGCCCAGAGTAGCCAAAATATTGGCGACCCTTTTGTCCATCGATGCCTTTTCCTCCGATGAACGAGGAATGGCTCGGGTGCTCATGCATCATCCAGCGCACACGTTGGAGACGAGCTCGCACGAGCTGTGTTTTTTTGTCCCACCATGCCGCCCGAGCCGCCCGCAGACCGACCAGCAACCTGCAAATTACACGATCCAACCATAGTCGCACACATTATGATAGCTACTCAACCAACCGGACGAAATTCACGCAAACACGGCGATATTTCATATAAACAACAACAGAAATCATATAAAATACAGGATTTTCATGCAAACATGACGGATTTCATTACATTCAAATGAACTACGTGGTGCTAGTTCTAGACAGCACAGGTATATAATACCTGGCCTAAATGGCCGCCCGCCGATCGATTTGTGTTCCTCATGTCCGGCACCACAATCACCGGACTACCGGGAGCCCGGGAGGTATATGCTTCAGCGTAAAGGATGGCTCGCTTCCCCACTGCCCAACTGATATCATTGGCTGATGCCGAAGATGTTGGTGGAAGGGGGCTTCCCCGCTTCCTTGGAGCCCATGCGGGGTCGATGAAGGTCCTTGCAACAAAAGGATCCGGCAAGACACCTGTTGTGTATGCCGGTGTTGCCTCCACGGTGGCCTTCGTGGGACCCAAGTGGCAGAGGCCTCCCGTATTCTACCTCTCCTCGATGATGGTGGCGGACGCGGAGGCACTGGCCATCGACTCGTCGCTCTCCTCGCACCCGACTTCTGCCGCCGCTTGCATGGCGCGGCCGCCGACATGGGAGTCTTGGCCACGGAAATGGTAGACGCGGTACGAGGTGGCGGCGTGGACGACAGCAACGACGCCCGTGCGTCGCTCCTCGTCGAGCTGGCCTGGAGCGGCGAGTTGCTGAACCGCGCGCCGGCTTGGGACGACAACTGGCTCCATCGGGCGAGGGGCGGGAGGTGGATCAGCGAGCTGCATAGCTCGTATCCGGCGGGCTACCCAGCCGGCTTGGATGCGGAATAACTACTCTTTGTAAGCCATTGTAAGAGTGGACAAAACGGTGAAGGAGGAGATAGGGGAGCGGCGGAAGTGTGCGATTCTTGGCCGGCGTTTGGCCTCGTTTAAATAGGAGATTAAATAGATGGCCGTCGAGAGGAGCTCGGCCGGCGTTGCGTTTAATGCCGGCCCAGTCATGAACGGACGTGTGTCCAGAGTGGGTTTCTCGGCTTCCACACGGGCGGGTTTCGTGGAGGCATTTGAATGCAACAAGGAGGCATGTTCAGCTGGGCGGGCAGAGTGGTGCCCTCGACTCTGACGTAGGACAGCGCGCCGTTCTTCCACTAACGTGTGGGCTCTTTGCGTACATGGCCTACATGTCAGTGACCCAACGCAGGCTGCGCACAGCAGAGGAACCTTTGTGATGTGGAGCATCCCACGATCATCCCCATGGACGCATCTGCATCCCCTACAACACCACTTGGACCTATGACTCGAGCACGTGCAAGAGCTCTTGAAACCGAGGTGACATCACTCCTCTCACAACTCCCTTTCAATTCACATGAGACATGGTTACTACCTCAAACGGAAACGCTATGCATACTCAGGTACCAAGGAGTTAACCATGAAGGAGCTAGGAAGCAAGGAGAACCGGAAGTGGAAGACATGCGTGAAGACGGAGAGGAAAAGCGCCAAGTCCCAAACTGGCCGGACGATCCGGACAGCGGCCCGGACGATCTGGACAGAGCCCGGACGATCCGGACCATGACCCGGACGATCCGGCTAACTCACCCAGAAGGCACCCGAAGCTCCCACCTGAAGCCGGATCATCCGGACCCTGCCCGGACGTCCGGACCCCCAGCCGGACATCCGGCCCTGCACCGCCACCAGCTGCGCCTCCAGCTCATCCGGGCCTCCACCAGGATCATCCGGACCAGCCCGGATCATCCGGCTCCAGCCCCGGATAATCCAGCAAGCGCCTGCGCGCGCGTGTTGGGCTGAGCACATGTACCCCTTCACCCCCTAGCCTATATATATGAGCCCTCCTCCTCACTTTGTGATGAGGACATCAATACCATTGTTACACCCACAGCCCCTACTGCTACATATACTGGACCAATTACTAGAGCTCGCGCACGCCAATTAAATTATCAGGTACTTTCGTTTCTTGGTAATGATTCTAATGTTCATGAGAATATGATGCTGCCTAAATTGGATACATTTGTTTTGCTTACAAATGAAGGGCCTAGCTTGGAGAAGGATGAACATTGGAGCAAGAACAAGCATGGAGATGATGCCATGCGCAAGGGGAACAAGAACGGAGTTACAAGTGATGATTTCAGGACTTTGAAGCCACCATAATGGGTGCATGAAGCCTTGGACGAAATATACAAGATGCCACTTCATAAATTTCGTCCCGAGGCTATTATAGGTGCTGCGTCACCTTTTTATTGGGCCAGGCCCATGTAATTTCGAAATACATAAGTATAGGCTATTTTTTGAGTCCGTATGTGTGGGGAAACAAGAGATAGGGTTGATTTCGGACCCCTCCACCAAGGGCCACGAAATTCCCCCTCTCTTCCTCCATATATACAGCCCTTAGGGCACCGTTTAGACTTGGGGGATTTGTTTAGTTAAAAGTAGCCATTGCAACTTCGTGTACTTCGTTTGTGTCCAACGACCAGACCAAGACCGCTTACGGATCCCCACCTTTATCAATACTTCATATATACTCGCAATATTCAGATTGCTTTTATCATATTCTTGCTTGTTCTTCGATTGCTTGCAGGAATAGACCTTCGTGGTCAGGTTGATTGTGCTCCGGCGTGGTCAATAACCTCTCAGAGTTGGTTTAGCGATTGCTAAGGCGCAACGTCGTGCACGTTTGTAGTCGGATCGTCAAAGTCATCTTCACCAAATCGATAGTTATCATCTCATCGAAAGATCGGGACACCCCCTCCTCTATCAAGTGGTATCAGATTTCCAGGTTGCTCGGTGAGATTTTACAGTTTTTCGTAGATTAGATCGAGTCTGTTCTTCATACCTACAGTCCACAAAAAAGCCACAAAAAAAATTAGGGTTAGTTCATCATATCCGAACCAATCTGAGCCTTTGCATAATCTTTTTAGGGTTTTTGCTTTGTTGAATTTGCGGTTGCATCGTCGTGTCAAGTTGCTGGTCTTAGAGTCTAGTCTTTTAGAGTTTCGAGTTCTGGTCATAAGTTGTCACGCCGCCGCTGCACCATCATCATCGCCCATCTACCACTTTTGCTTATCCGCCACCGCTCTGAATCCATATCCATATACCACCACCAATCTGTATCCATATACCACCACCGCTACCATATACCACCACCGCTGCCATATACCACAACCATATATCCACCACCAATCCGAGTTCTTCTCATATTAGGTTTGTTCTTGAGATCAATCTAAATTCCGATTCGTGATTCCTTGCCTGCGTAGGTCTCGGAAAAAAAAAATTCACGGGCAAATTTTTTTTCCCTATCCTATTTTTAGGCTTTTCTGAGTCTTTTGAGCCACGTGCCATCATAGTGATTTTTTGTCGCACTTTTTCGTCGTCGCTGCCCTAATTTCCGAAAAAAAAGTGAAATTTTTTTTTTCGTGCCCATCCTATCAGTTTGACGAGGGAAGAGTTTTGAGACACTCGCCATTATAGTGATTTTTCGCAAAAAAAAGAGGAGCGCAAAAAAAAAGGAGCGCAAAAGAAAAGAGGAGCGCAAAAAAAAAAGAGCGAAAAAAAAAGAGAGTTCCAGAGTGTGCTTTTCCCTTGTTTACGTGCCGCGCCGTGATTTTGTTGGTGTTCTAGGCTCGCGTCTCTAGCACAGTCTAGCCTAGGACCAGCACAGTACCGTCGTTGAGCGTTTATTCAACTTTGCATCTCTGAATTGATTATTGCTGACCCTTTTTGCTACCATATTATAAGCCTTCCCAGCTCCACATACATCTACGTCGTGCGTTTGACTCTCCCTGGTAATCGCTCTATCCAAGCTTTGAGAGTTTTTGACTACAACGGTTGCCGATCACCGCCTGCTGCTGGGTAAGAACTGGTAAGAATTTGAGATTTGCTTGACGGATTTGTGACACCCACCACCACCTCTTGTTAGTATTCTGTAGGATCATATTCTTGTGTGTTTCTATTGCTGCTAACCATGCCAGGATCACAAGCCGACGAGACTGACTGGGAGAACATGACGAATAAGGATTTGCATGATAAATTTCAGCAAATGATGAGTGGACAGGTGCACGATGTGCTAAACAGATTTGAAGAGGCCATGGAGAAGATAGATGGCATGGAGAAGACGTTCGAAACAAAGCTCGATAACAAGTTTAATGAATTGCTCGCGCGTCTTCCACCACCACCACCCGCTGCACCTAACGCACCTCTCCAACGACAACAACAACAACAACGCATCCTTTCGAATCAGTATGGACGAGCGAAGCGTGTTCCTATTGAGGATGGCCAAACTTCTGGTGCTGCTGTTCATGTTGTTGATGCTTCTTTGGCCCCTGCTACTGCTGCTGCTGGTACCCAGGAGGATGATGAGTATGTGGGCGATTATGAGGATGAGGTTGATCAAAATCAGCACTACGTGCAGCCACCAGCACCACCACCACCAGGTCGACCTCAGGTATATATTCGTAATGGTAGGCCTGCACCACCACCTCAGGTACGAGATGATGTCCATATTCCTAAACTGAAATTGAATATTCCACCATTTGAGGGTAGATATGTTCCTGATATATATCTTACTTGGGAGTTAGAAACTGAACAACGTTTTACATGTTTACAATATCCCGAGGAGAGACGGGTTGCTGCTGCTGTTTGTGCTTTCACTAGTTTTGCATGTGTATGGTGGTCTGAACATTGTAGATTATATCCTATTCCCGCTACTTGGGCTGCTTTGAAAACTGCTATGCGTACTCGTTGGGTTCCACCATATTATCAACGTGAATTGCTTCAAAAATTACAGCGCTTAAGACAAGGAAAAAATTCTGTAGAAGAATATTATCAGGAATTACAAACTGGCATGATTAGATGTGGTATTGTTGAGGAGAATGAAGCTATGCTTGCACGTTTTCTGGGTGGATTAAATAGAGAGATTCAGACCATTCTAGATTATAAGGAGTATACTAATATCACTCGTTTATTCCATCTTGCTTGTAAAGCTGAACGTGAAGTGCAGGATCGACAGGCATTGGCGCGGACTAACTTTTCTGCAGGTCGACCTTCATCATGGACACCACGTGCATCATCTACTTCCACACGTTCTGCTACACCGGTGCCTCCGTCGGCTGCCACCTCCAACCGTGATACAATAAAGCAGGCACAATCACCACTATCTGCCAAGAGCACACCTTCTGGGCCTGCAAAGAGCTCTTCTTCATCCATGGCATCAACAGGGCAAACACATGATATTATTTGTCGACGTTGCAAGGGTGGAGGTCATTATGCGAGAGAATGCCCCTCTAAGCGTGTGATGATTGTTACTGAGGATGGTGGGTATGAGTCCGCTAGTGACTATGATGAGGAGACTTTGGCTCTTATTACACGTGACGAACACGGTGGAGAAGATTCTGATCATGAGACGCAATACATGGCTCCTGAAGATGCTGACAGGTATGAATGTTTAGTTGCTCAACGTGTTTTGAGTGTGCAGGTTACACAAGCTGAGCAAAATCAGAGGCATAATTTGTTCCATACAAAGGGAGTTGTGAAGGAACGTTCTGTTCGCGTGATCATAGATGGAGGGAGTTGCAACAACTTGGCTAGCATGGAGATGGTGGAGAAGCTATCTCTCACCACAAGACCACATCCACATCCTTACTACATCCAATGGTTCAACAACAGCGGCAAGGTTAAGGTAACATGTACTGTTCGTGTGCATTTTAGTATCTCTACATATGCTGATTATGTTGATTGTGATGTGGTACCTATGCAAGCATGTTCCTTATTACTTGGTAGACCATGGCAATTTGATAAAAATTCTATTCACCATGGTAGAAACAATCAGTATACTCTTGTTCATAAGGATAAAAATATTACTTTGCTTCCTATGACTCCTGATTCCATTTTGAAAGATGATCTTAATAGAGCTAATAAAGCAAAACAGGAGAAAACTAAGAGTGAAAATCAGATTGTGGCAAAAGAATTTGAGCAACAAATGCAGCCTAATAATAATAAACAATCTAGTGTTGCTTCTGAAATTAAATTGAAAAGTGCATGTTTACTTGCCACCAAATCTGATATTGATGATCTAGATTTTAGCAAATCTGTTTGCTATGCTTTTGTGTGCAAAGAGGCATTATTTTCATTCGAGGACGTGCCTTCCCCTTTGCCTCCTGCTGTCACTAATATTTTGCAGGAGTTCGTTGACGTCTTTCCACAAGACGTGCCACCGGGATTACCACCTATTCGCGGGATTGAGCATCAAATTGACTTAATTCCTGGTGCATCATTACCCAACCGTGCACCATACCGTACCAATCCAGAGGAGACGAAGGAGATTATGCGTCAAGTACAAGAACTGCTCGACAAAGGTTATATACGCGAATCCCTTAGTCCTTGTGCTGTTCCTATCATTTTAGTGCCGAAAAAGGATGGTACGTCACGTATGTGCGTTGATTGTAGAGGCATTAATAATATTACTATTCGTTATCGTCATCCTATTCCTAGGCTAGATGATATGCTTGATGAATTGAGTGGCTCTACAATATTCTCCAAAGTTGATTTGCGTAGTGGATACCATCAAATTCGTATGAAATTGGGAGATGAATGGAAAACAACATTTAAAACTAAGTTTGGATTATATGAGTGGTTAGTCATGCCTTTTGGGTTAACTAATGCACCTAGTACTTTCATGAGGTTAATGAACGAAGTTTTACGTGCTTTCGTTGGACGATTTGTGGTAGTTTACTTTGATGACATATTGATTTATAGCAAATCTTTGGAGGAACATTTGGAACATTTACGTGCTATTTTTATTGCTCTACGTGATGCACGTTTGTTTGGTAACCTTGGAAAGTGCACCTTTTGCACCGACCGAGTATCTTTTCTTGGCTATGTTGTTACTCCACAGGGAATTGAAGTTGATAAAGCCAAGATTGAAGCTATTGAGAGTTGGCCACAGCCCAAAACGGTCACACAAGTGAGGAGTTTCCTTGGCCTCGCTGGATTCTATAGGCGTTTTGTGAGAGATTTCAGCACCATTGCTGCACCTCTCAATGAGCTTACAAAGAAAGATGTGCCTTTTCTGTGGGGTACCGCACAGGAAGAAGCCTTCTCGGTATTGAAAGATAAGTTGAAACATGCTCCTTTACTCCAACTTCCTGATTTTAATAAGACTTTTGAGCTTGAATGTGATGCTAGTGGAATTGGATTAGGAGGTGTGTTATTACAAGATGGCAAACCTGTTGCATACTTTTCTGAAAAATTGAGTGGGCCTAGTCTGAATTATTCTACTTATGATAAAGAATTATATGCTCTTGTTCGGACTTTAGAAACATGGCAACATTATTTATGGCCCAAAGAATTTGTTATACATTCTGATCATGAATCTTTGAAACATATTAAAAGTCAAGCTAAACTGAATCGTAGACATGCTAAATGGGTTGAATTCATTGAGACTTTCCCTTATGTCATTAAACACAAGAAGGGAAAAGAAAATGTTATTGCTGATGCATTGTCTCGTCGCTATACTATGCTTTCACAACTTGACTTCAAAATATTTGGTTTGGAGACCATCAAAGATCAATATGTGCATGATGCTGATTTTAAAGATGTAATGCAGAATTGTAAAGAAGGAAGAATGTGGAACAAGTTTGTCGTTAACGATGGATTTGTGTTTCGTGCTAACAAGCTATGCATTCCAGCTAGCTCCGTTCGTCTTTTGCTGTTGCAGGAGGCGCATGGGGGAGGATTAATGGGACACTTTGGCGTGAAGAAGACGGAGGACGTACTTGCTACACATTTCTTTTGGCCAAAGATGAGACGGGATGTTGAGCGTTTTGTTGCTCGCTGCACTACATGTCAAAAAGCTAAGTCACGACTCAATCCTCATGGTTTATATATGCCTTTGCCTGTACCTAGTGTTCCTTGGGAGGATATATCTATGGACTTTGTTTTAGGTTTACCTCGAACAAAGAAGGGGAGGGATAGCATATTTGTTGTCGTGGATAGATTCTCGAAAATGGCACACTTTATACCATGTCATAAAATCGATGATGCTGTTAATGTTGCTGATTTGTTCTTTCGTGAAATTATTCGCTTGCATGGTGTGCCAAATACTATTGTTTCAGATCGTGATACTAAATTTCTTAGCCACTTTTGGAGATGTTTATGGGCTAAGTTGGGGACTAAACTGCTATTTAGTACTACTTGTCACCCCCACACTGATGGACAAACTGAAGTAGTCAATAGAACATTGTCTACTATGCTTAGGGCTGTTTTGAAGAATAATAAGAAAATGTGGGAAGAATGCTTGCCTCATATTGAATTTGCTTATAATCGTTCATTGCATTCTACTACTAAGATGTGCCCTTTTGAAATTGTGTATGGTTTCTTACCTCGTGCACCTATTGATTTGTTGCCTCTTCCATCTTCGGAGAAGGTTAATTTTGATGCTAAAGAACGTTCTGAATTGATTTTAAAAATGCATGAGTTAACTAAGGAAAACATTGAGCGTATGAATGCTAAATATAAACTTGCTGGAGATAAGGGTAGAAAACATGTTGTGTTTGCACCTGGAGATCTTGTTTGGTTACATTTGCGTAAAGATAGATTTCCTAATTTGCGCAAATCAAAGCTAATGCCACATGCTGATGGTCCCTTTAAGGTGTTAGAGAAAATAAATGATAATGCATATAAACTTGAGCTGCCTGCAGATTTTGGGGTTAGTCCCACTTTTAACATTGCAGATTTGAAGCCTTATTTGGGTGAGGAAAATGAGCTTCCGTCGAGGACGACTTCATTTCAAGAAGGGGAGGATGATGAGGACATCAATACCATTGTTACACCCACAGCCCCTACTGCTACATATACTGGACCAATTACTAGAGCTCGCGCACGCCAATTAAATTATCAGGTACTTTCGTTTCTTGGTAATGATTCTAATGTTCATGAGAATATGATGCTGCCTAAATTGGATACATTTGTTTTGCTTACAAATGAAGGGCCTAGCTTGGAGAAGGATGAACATTGGAGCAAGAACAAGCATGGAGATGATGCCATGCGCAAGGGGAACAAGAACGGAGTTACAAGTGATGATTTCAGGACTTTGAAGCCACCATAATTGGTGCATGAAGCCTTGGACGAAATATACAAGATGCCACTTCATAAATTTCGTCCCGAGGCTATTATAGGTGCTGCGTCACCTTTTTATTGGGCCAGGCCCATGTAATTTCGAAATACATAAGTATAGGCTATTTTTAGAGTCCGTATGTGTGGGGAAACAAGAGATAGGGTTGATTTCGGACCCCTCCACCAAGGGCCACGAAATTCCCCCTCTCTTCCTCCATATATACAGCCTTTAGGGCACCGTTTAGACTTGGGGGATTTGTTTAGTTAAAAGTTAGCCATTGCAACTTCGTGTACTTCGTTTGTGTCCAACGACCAGACCAAGACCGCTTACGGATCCCCACCTTTATTAATACTTCATATATACTCGCAATATTCAGATTGCTTTTATCATATTCTTGCTTGTTCTTCGATTGCTTGCAGGAATAGACCTTCGTGGTCAGGTTGATTGTGCTCCGGCGTGGTCAATAACCTCTCAGAGTTGGTTTAGCGATTGCTAAGGCGCAACGTCGTGCACGTTTGTAGTCGGATCGTCAAAGTCATCTTCACCAAATTGATAGTTATCATCTCATCGAAAGATCGGGACACCCCCGCCTCTATCACTTTGAGACTTAGCATTGGTTTAGCTCATATTTTGTGTGAGAGCCTTGCTCATCCACTTGGTTACTTCTCCTTGGAGCTCACGACCTCTTCGGAGAAGATCCCCCAAGCGGATTCAAGACCCCTTCAAGGGAAGACAATCAAGACCTCCTCACGGAGAAGAACGGCTACCTTTGTATCTTTCCTTTGTTGATTTTGAATCTTGTGCTACCTTATGTGTTCGGTGATCTAGCCCTTGTGTGATCGATACTTGTCGGTTGAGTGATTCTCTTGTTTCTCCCCGTGATTTCCTCGTGTTCTTTCGCGTGTTCTTCGTGTTTCCCCCGTAGGATCTTCTACAAACATGAAAGATCAGCCCCTAGGGTTCCGCCCTACATCATCTTGGTATCATGAGCCACGCTGATCATGTTTTTGGAGCCCCTACCCCGTGTTTTCTAGCTTGATTTTGTTGTTTTTGTCCTAAATCCAAAAATCCCCACCAAAAATAGCCCCAAATTTTTTTGTGATTTGTTGGTTTTGATGATGATTTGTTGATTTTGATCCATGGATTCAGTGTGTAACTCGTGGATCTTGCTTTTCCCCACCTTCTCCCCCTCGAAATCCATCCAAAATCCGTGGATTCGTCGAAATTCTCGCCGTTTTCGAGTTCGTCCCGTGCAGTTCCCGACAGCGATTGACCTGCCCGGATCATCCGGACCCTAACCCGGATCATCCGGACATGCCCGGATCATCCGGCTCCTGACTTGGATCATCCGACTTCCTCTGCCGAAACTGCATTTTTGTAGTTCTCCACCACCCCCACCTACGTCTATGTACTTCCCCACTTCAACCACCACCACTTCCACTTGCCAAAACCCCACGACACAACCTCCGTACCACCATTCGACTTTGGGTTCAAGAATTTGAGTTGTGATTTCCCGTGTTCTATTGTGTTTCGGCTATCTAGGTACGGTGCGACATCAACATCACCAACGCTCATCTTCGTCGACTACTCATCTTCGCTATGGACTATAACTTCGATGACATCTTTGTCATACCTTGCAATTGCATTGATAACCATCATACCCCATCTTTTGCATAGCTTCCCCATCGAGACTAGCCATTGAGTATTGCCGGCAACGTGACTTGTGCACATTAGTGATCATACTCCATAGCATACATACCATACCACCGTGGTGCATATCTTGGAATCAACTTGTGTGTCACAAAGTTTTCATAGCATACAAAATTGCTATCTTGGTTTGTGAAGTATTGCATGAGAAAAGAGCTCAAAAGTGAAAGAGCCAACCAAGCTTTTAAGCAAAGAGGAAAGATAAGCAAAGAGATTATAAGCAAGAACCATAGCATCATACTACATTAGATTGTCATATAAGATCATCTTGGATCATAGCACCGAAATACCATACATATAGCATACTTGGGATAGAGATCGTTGCATTTTTGCCTCGTAGGTTGTGCACAAGCTCCGTATCCGCCTATTGTGCAATCGTGCTAGTGTCTCTCTAGTATTGTGCAACAAGAGCATTTTCGTGGATTCCACATTTTGGCTCACTTTTGGTTTGCACAATCCCATTTATCTATTTGCGTGTGTGTTTCCGTGTACCCCTACTTGCTTGGTCTACTTGTTGCATTTGCGAATTTGCGAATCTTTTTCAACATCTTTGAGTCAAACTAACGATTGCAATCAATTTTGTGCCACCATCCTAACCAAGCTCCACCATAAGCTTTTACTTGTGTAGGTGTGAGAACCGACAAGAATTGGTACCAATAGTGCTATTTCATTGTCCGCATTTGAGTGAACTTGATTCATCATCAACATCGGTCAAAGGTACATTGGTATAAGTTCTTCTCCTTCTACCACTCACATTTTTGCTTGGAATGATGGATAGGCCAAGTACTTCTACCAACCCACTCTTCATCGAGCAAGACGACGACATGTCATCATACGTCACCAAGAGCCACCTCTTTGGTGCACAACAAGCGTTACATCAAGCGCAACAAGCAATGAACGACCGCATCGACAACCTCGCCACCGTCTTGCGACTCTCCGAGCAACGTACATGAGACTACTTCAACAACAAGCTCGACGCACGCAAGCAAGAGAATGATGCAAGAATGGACGAGATCCGCGCTTTGTTGGTGAACCGTCCTCCTTCTACATCGTCATACTCAAGACGGAGCCACTCAAGTCGACACTCCGAAGACTCCTTCTCTGGCTCAAGTACACCGTCATCGAACACTCTTCGACGAGCCGCGCGTCAAGACCGTCATGCATCTCGCAACCTGCTACACGTCAAGCATTCACAAGAGCAAGCCGATGAGCAAGTCCATTGTCCTCAATGAAACCAAGTCGCTTTTGCTCAAGCTCAAGAACGACAACGACTACGGCGCCAAGAGGAAGAATGAGCGCGTCTACACCAAGAGGAACAAGACGCTGAGGCTCAATGTCTTCAACAACAACAACGAGAAGCACAAGCTCTTGACGCGGAACGTGCCCTTCAAGAATCAAGTCGAGCCATCGCCAACCGCAATCGCGAACGGCACAATCAAGAGGAAGCCCTTCGAGAAGAAATCCAAGAGAGGAACTACCAACTGCGTGTGCAACGCCAAGCTCCACAAGCTCCTCCACAAGCTCGTCAAGCTCCACCTCAACCTCATGTTCAACAAGAGCAAGTTGATCATGGACTTCCTCCACGCAAAGAGCAACATGAGGATGATAACCCTCCTCGTCAAGGGCGTCATCATCACCATCGCCAACAACACAATGAAGAGCAACGCTATGGCAAGCTCAAATTCACAATGCCCAAGTTCAATGGAAGCAATGATCCGGAAGAGTACCTCTCATGGGCATTGAAGGTCGACAAAATCTTTCGTTTGCACAACTATGAGGTAGAGAAGAAGATCGCTATGGCATCACTAGAGTTCCAAGACTATGTGCTCATATGGTGGGAACAAGTCCTTGAGCGCCGACAAGCAAGAGGTGAACCTCCAATCACAACTTGGGCTCAAATGAAGGATGTCATGCGAGCACGTTTTGTGCCCACATACTACAACCGCGATCTCTTCAAGAAGCTACAACTCCTCAAGCAACGAACAAAGACCGTTGAAGAATACTACAAGGAAATGGAGATTGCCATGATTCGAGCCAATGTCACGGAGGATGATGAGCAAACAATGGCATGATTCTTGAATGGACTCAATCATCCCATCAAGAGGATCGCCGACTTCCAACCCTACTCCAACCTCATTGAGCTCGTGCATCAAGCTACAAAGGCGGAACGTCAAGTGCAAGATGACCTCAAGTATGCAAAGTACTCATCCAAGACCTACGGCTTCTCCAATAACCAAGCTCCAACAACTACTCCAACTTTGACATCAACTAAGCCTTCTCCAAGCAACGATGACAAGTCAAGTTACAAGAAAACTTCAGCAAGTTCAAGTCGTCTTCCTCCTACTACAAGCAACTTCAAGCCGCGTGCTTCTTCATCTACTCCGACCGATGAGACCGTCAAGACGAGCTCCTTCATGTGTTTCACTTGGAGCGGCCGAGGCCACAAGTCCTATGAATGCACAAACAAGCGCACCATGATCCTCAACGATGATGGCACCTACGACTCCATGAGTGATGAGGAGATGGAAGCTCTTGAGCAAGTGGCCATGCACCGGCGCGTGAACAAGGATGAAGATGATCAAGTCTTTTGCGATGAAGATACAAGCCCCGCTCTTATTGTCTCCAATGTCTTGACTCTTCAACATCAACAATAAGAAGACCAAGGATGCCATATCTTCCACACCAAGGCCGGCAGCAATGGAAGGTCCGTCAAGGTCATCATCGATGGAGGTAGTTGCCACAACTTGGCAAGTGAAGAACTATGCTCCAAGCTTCAATTTGTCAAGAGGAAGTACCCGCACCCCTGCAAGGTTCAATGGCTAAGTGACTCCGGCACTATACGAGTTGAGCATACGGTCCAAGTCTCCTTCAAAATAGGTGCATATGATGACACTTTGGAGTGTGATGTGGTCCCAATGACCGTTTGCCACCTCCTTCTTGGTCGACCATGGCAATTCGACCGTGGTGTCATCCACAACGGGCGCACCAACCACTATAGCTTCAAGATGAAAGGGAAGGATATGTGCTACGACCTATGACTCCTAGTCAAGTGATAGCCGACAAGCAAGCCACCCACCATAGAGAGAAGAGTGAAAAAGAGATCCACCAAAAAGTGAGTGAGAGCCACAAGCCAAACTTGAGCGCCTCTTCGCCTAGAGAGAAAAACCTCATACTATTTGCCACAAAAAGTGAGATGAGGGAAGTGTGTGAGAACCCATTGAGTGTGATGCACTTTGTCCTTGTGTGCAAGGATGGAGAACCAAAAACTAACACCATTCACGAGCTACCTTTGGTGTTTCAATCTCTTTTGCAGGAATTTCAAGATGTTTTTCCCGATGAGCTACCTCCGGGTCTACCTCCTCTACGAGGCATTGAGAATCGAATCGACCTCATCCCCGGAGTGCCACTTCCAAACAAAGCTCCATATCGTGTCAATCCCGAAGAAACCAAGGAGATTCAACGGCAAGTACAACAACTAATCGACAACTTTCATGTACGTGAAAGCTTAAGCCCTTGTGTCGTTCCCGTTATACTTGTGCCTAAGCCCGATGGAAGTTTCCGCTTGTGTTCCGATTGTAGACCTATAAATGCTATCACCGTTCGCTATAGACATCCCATCCTCTCTTAGATGATATGCTTGATGAACTTAGTGGAGCCATGATGTAGGGTGGAACCCTAGGGGCCGATCTTTCACGTTTGGAGAGGATCCTACGGGGGAAACACGAAGAACACGTGGAAGAAGACGAGGAAATCACGGGGAGAAACAAGACAATCACTCAACCGACAAGTATCGATCACACAAGGGCTAGATCACCGAACACATAAGGTAGCACAAGATTCAAAATCAACAAAGGAAAGATACAAAGGTAGCAATTCTTCTCCGTGAGGAGGTCTTGATTGTCTTCCCTTGAAGGGGTCTTGAATCTGCTTGGGGGATCTTCTCCGAAGAGGTCGTGAGCTCCGAGGAGAAGTAACCAAGTGGATGAGCAAGGCTCTCACACAAACTATGAGCTAAACCAATGCTGAGTCTCAAAGTGAGGAGGAGGAGTCCTATATATAGGCTAGGGGGCGAAGGGGTACATGGGCTCAGCCCAACGCGTGCGTGCAGGCACTGGCCGGATGATCCGGGGGTGGAGCCGGATGATCCGGGCTGGTCCGGATGATCCGAGTGGAGGCCCGAATGAGCTGGTGACGCAGGCGGTGGCGGCGCAGGTCCGGATGTCCGGCTGGGGGTCCGGATGTCCGGGCAGGGTCTGGATGATCCGGGACGGGGACCGGATGATCCGGCTTCAGGTGGGAGCTTCGGGTGTCTTCGGGACGAGTTAGCCGGATCGTCTGGGCCGGGGTCCGGATCATCCGGGCTTTGCCGGATCATCCGGGCCGCCATCCCGATCGTCCGGCCAGTCTGGGCCTTGGCGCTTTTCCTCTCCGTCTTCACGCATGTCTTTTGCTTCCGGTTCTCCTTGCTTCCTAGCTTCTTCATGGTTAACTCCTTGGTACCTGAGTATGCATAGCGTTTCCATTTGAGGTAGTAACCATGTCTCATGTGAATCAAAAGGGAGTTGTGAGAGAAGTGATGTCACCTCGGTTTCAAGAGCTCTTGCACATGCTCGAGTCATAGGTCCAAGTGGTGTTGTAGGGGATGTAGATGCGTCCATGGGGATGATCGTGGGATGCTCCGCATCAAGACAACTTTTTCTCGAAAATTGTTCTTAAAAGTGGATATTATCAAATCCGCATACAAGAGGGTGATGAATGGAAAACTGCTTTCAAAACGAAATTTGGCTTATATGAGTGGTTAGTTATGCCTATGGGTTTACCGGAGGCTCCCGGTACTTTCGTGCGTCTCATGCATTATGTGCGTCGCCCTTATATTGGAGTCTTTGTTGTGGTTTACTTCGATGATATTCTTGTGTTTAGCAAAACCATGAAAGAGCATCTTGATCATGTTAGGGCTGTTTTACAAACACTTCGCAAGGAAAGTCTTTATGCCAACATGAAAAAGTGCACATTTGGTGTTGACAAAGTGGTTTTCTTGGGTTTCGTTGTATCTTCCAAGGGTGTCCATGTTGATGAATCTAAAATTGAAGCAATTAAAACTTGGCCCCAACCCACCAATTTGCAACAAGTGTGTAGTTCTCTTGGTCTTGCGGGTTTTTATTATCGCTTTGTGAAAGATTTTAGCACTATCGCTGCTCCTTTGCATGCCTTGAGTAAGAAGAATACTCATTTTGTTTGGGGATCTTTGCAATCCACCGCTTTTGATGAGCTCAAGTCTTTGCTTACTCATGCTCCGATTCTTGCTTTGCCCAATTTTGACAAAACTTTTGAGGTTCATTGTGATGCAAGCGGTACCGGAATTGGCGGAGTTTTGATGCAAGAAAAACGAGCCATTGCATATTTTAGTGAAAAACTCTCCGGTGCTCAACTTAACTATCCCATATATGACAAAGAATTGTATGCTTTAGTACGTGTGCTACATGTTTGGGAACATTATCTTAGACCTCATGAGTTTGTCATCCATACCGATCATGAAATGCTTAAGTACTTAAAAAGTGAAACTAAGTTGAACAAGCGTCATGCCAAATGGAGTGAATTTATTGCATCTTTCCCCTATGTGATCAAATACATTAAGGGTAAGGAAAATGTAGTTGCGGATGTGCTTTCACGCATATGCACGCTTGTCACTAAACTTGAGTTGAATGTTATTGGCTTTTGAGCACATCAAATACTTGTATGCTAATGATCCATCTTTTGCAACTCCTTATGCTAAGTGTTTGACGCATACATCTTGGGAACAACATTACATCAAGGATGGCTATCTTATGAGAGCTAACAAACTATGCATTCCCGAGTCTTCTCTTCGTTTGCTCCTTTTGCAAGAGGCTCATGGAGGCGGACTCATGGGACATTTCGAACGCGACAAGACATTCGCCACGCTCTCCAAGAACTACTTTTGGCCCAAGATGTTCCGTGACGTCTCACGCTTCACCACCCGATGCTCTACATGTCGCAAAGCTAAGTCTAAAGCTCAATCCCATAGTCTTTACATGCCTCTTCCTATTCCTTATCAACCTTGGGAAGACATTAGCATGGACTTTGTACTTGGTTTGCCTAGAACTCAAAATGGAAAGGACTCCGTGTTTGTTGTTGTGAACCGATTTTCTAAGATGGCACATTTCATCCCTTGCAACAAGATAGACGATGCTTCACATGTTGCAAATCTCTTTTGTAGGGAAATCTTGCGTCTCCATGGAGTACCAAAGACAATCATCTTCGACCGCGACGTCAAGTTCTTGAGTTACTTTTGGAAGACCCTATGCGCCAAGCTCGAAATCAAGCTCTTGTTCTCATCCGCATACCATCCTCAAACTGACGGCCAAACGGAGGTGACGAACCGGACTCTCTCCACTCTACTTCGCGTGTTGATCAAGAAGAACATCAAGGAGTGGGAAGCATGTCTACCCATCGCTGAGTACGCCTACAACCGTGCAAGACATTCGACGACCGGCAAGTCCCCCTTCGAGGTCGTCTACGGAATCAACCCGTTGTCACCATTAGACATTCTACCTCTTCCTCTACAAGAGCGCACCAACATGGATGTGATTGCACGAGCAAGCTACATCAAGAAGATGCATGAGGATACAAGAAACACCATCGAGTGCCAAGTACAACAACTAGCGACCAAGCTCAACATCGACAAGCAACCCATGATCTTCAACATAGGCGATCTCGTGTGGCTACACCCTCGCAAGGACCGCTTCCCCAACGAACGCAAGTCCAAACTTCTCCCTCGAGCCGATGGACCCTTCAAGGTGTTAGCACGCTAAAACAACAACGCTTACAAGATCGACCTACCAAGCGACAAGTACAACGTGAGCGACATCTTCAATGTCAAAGACCTCTCGCCTTACCATGGTGATGAATATTTCGATCCGAGGTCGGATCTTTCCCAAGGGGGGGAGATGATGCGGAGCATCCCACGATCATCCCCATGGACGCATCTACATCCCCTACAACACCACTTGGACCTATGACTCGAGCACGTGCAAGAGCTCTTGAAACCGAGGTGACATCACTCCTCTCACAACTCCCTTTCGATTCACATGAGACATGGTTACCACCTCAAACGGAAACGCTATGCATACTTAGGTACCAAGGAGTTAACCATGAAGGAGCTAGGAAGCAAGGAGAACCGGAAGCGGAAGACATGCGTGAAGACGGAGAGGAAAAGCGCCAAGTCCTAGACTGGTCGGACGATCCGGATGGCAGCCCGGATGATCCGGACAGAGCCCGGACGATCCGGACCACGACCCGAACGATCCGGATAACTCACCCCGAAGGCACCCGAAGCAGCCACCTGAAGCCGGATCATCCGGACCCTGCCCGGACGTCCGGAACCCCAGTCGGACATCCGGCCCTGCACCGCCACCAGCCGCGCCTCCAGCTCATCCGGGCCTCCACCCAGATCATCCGGACCAGCGCGGATCATCCGGCTCCACCCCCGGATCATCCGGCCAGCTCCTGCGCGCGCGTGTTGGGCTGAGCCCATGTACCCCTTCGCCCCCTAGCCTATATATAGGACTCCTCCTCCTCACTTTGAGACTTTGCATTGGTTTAGCTCATATTTTGTGTGAGAGCCTTGCTCATCCACTTGGTTACTTCTCGGAGCTCACGACCTCTTCGGAGAAGATCCCCCAAGCAGATTCAAGACCCCTTCAAGGGAAGACAATCAAGACCTCCTCACGGAGAAGAACGGCTACCTTTGTATCTTTCCTTTATTGATTTTGCATCTTGTGCTACCTTATGTGTTCGGTAATCTAGCCCTTGTGTGATCGATACTTGTCGGTTGAGTGATACTCTTGTTTCTCCCCGTGATTTCCTTGTGTTCTTCCGCGTGTTCTTCGTGTTTCCCCCATAGGATCATCTCCAAACGTGAAAGATCGGCCCCTAGGGTTCCGCCCTACATCACTTTGGTGGGCCAGGGCAGTCAGAAGCGGGCATTTCATAAACCGATGATTGTTCATTGAGTGTAATGTCATCTTTTTCATGTAGATAAGCCTACTACTAGCATGTTCGATACAGTGTGATTCACAAAGACTGCTGCAAACATCAATGTTCTGCTTATCACAGATAAGATTGATTAATACCCATAACAATCCATGTCCTTAACAAAGGGTGCATGCAGGTATAGGTTGAGCGTGTGTCTTGCGTCGTGTGCTATGTGCATGCAGGCGTGCGAGTGTTGCGTGCATGCAAGGGTACATTTCAGTGTTGCATGCATGGGTGCGTATGTGCGTGTGTTCGTGAGTGCATGCGTACACGTTAGTGTTGCATGCCTGCATGCGTGCGTGTGTTCGTTATGTGTACGTGTCAGTATTGCATGCCTGCATGCGTGCGTGTGTTCGTTATGTGTACATGTCAGTGTAGCATGCTTGCATGCGTGCGTGCATGTGTACGTGTGGGGTGAGGCTACACGTCAGTCGACTGACTTTTTCATCTTTGGTCATTAGATTTTCCAGCCGTTGGATACGAAATCAAGGGCCTGCAGTTTATCATCAAACTCCACCCACCTGAGGCGCTGATGAGGACATCAATACCATTGTTACACCCACAGCACCTACTGCTACATATACTGGACCAATTACTAGAGCTCGCGCACGCCAATTAAATTATCAGGTACTTTCGTTTCTTGGTAATGATTCTAATGTTCATGAGAATATGATGCTGCCTAAATTGGATACATTTGTTTTGCTTACAAATGAAGGGCCTAGCTTGGAGAAGGATGGACATTGGAGCAAGAGCAAGCATGGAGATGATGCCATGCGCAAGGGGAACCAGAACGGAGTTACAAGTGATGATTTCAGGACTTTGAAGCCACCATAAGAGTGCATGAAGCCTTGGACGAAATATACAAGATGCCACTTCATAAATTTCGTCCAGAGGCTATTATAGGTGCTGCGTCACCTTTTTATTGGGCCAGGCCCATGTAATTTCGAAATACATAAGTATAGGCTATTTTTAGAGTCCGTATGTGTGGGGAAACAAGAGATAGGGTTGATTTCGGACCCCTCCACCAAGGGCCACGAAATTTCCCCTCTCTTCCTCCATATATACAGCCCTTAGGGCACCGTTTAGACTTTGGGTTTTGTTTAGATTAAAAGTTCGCCATAGCTGCAACTTCGCGTACTTCGTTTGTGTTCAACGACCAGACAAAGGCGTCACAGAACCCCACCTTGATCAATAAAGCTTTCATCTTATATTCGCAATATCCAGATTGCAATCTTAGTTTCTTGCTTATTCTTCGTTTGCTCGCAGGAAACAGACCCTCGTGGTCAGGTTGATCGTGCTCCGGCGTGGTCAATAACCTCTCGGAGTTGGTTTAGCGATTGCTAAGGCGCGACGTCCTCGCACGTTCGTAGTCGGATCGTCAAAGTCGACTTCCACCAAAGCGATTTCCATCATCTCATCGAAAGACGGGACACCTTTGCCTCTATCAAGTGGTATCAGATTTCCAGGTTGCTCGGTGAGATTTTCCAGTTTTTCGTAGTTTAGATCGAGTCTGTTCTTCATACCTATAGTCCACGAAAAAGCCACAAAAAAAATTAGGGTTAGTTCATCATATCCGAACCAATCTGAGCCTTTGCATAATCTTTTTAGGGTTTTGCTTTGTTGAATTTGCGGTTGCATCGTCGGTCTAGTTGCTGGTCTTAGAGTCTAGTCTTTTAGAGTTTCGAGTTCTGGTCATAAGTTGTCACGCCGCCGCCGCACCATCATCATCGCCCCTGCCATCTACCACCACCACTCCGAATCCGTATCCATATACCACCACCAATCCGTGTCCATATACCACCACCGATCCATATCCATATACTACCACCGCTACCACCACCGCTGCCATATACCACAACCATATATCCACCACCAATCCGAGTTCCTTGCTTATTAGGTTTGTTTTCGGGATCCATCTAGTTTCCGATTCGTGTTTCCTTGCCGGAGTAGGTTTCAGAAAAAAAAAAGAGTCTGGAAACCACGCTCCGTTTAGGCCCAAAATTTTTCGAAAACGCATTTTTCGAAAAAATTTCTGGCTATCTTATTTTTAGGTGTTTCTGAGTGTTTTGAGACAGGTGCCATTATAGGAAGTTTTTTTTGACCCGTTTCCAGTTTTTGGGTCCGGGCAGTCGAAAAAACGAAAAAAAAAATTGGTCGAAAAAATTTTGTGCCCATCCTGTCAGTTTGACCTAGGAAGCGTTTTGAGACACTCGCCATTATAGTGATTTTTCGCAAAAAAAAAAAGAGCAGCGCAAAAAAAAAAAGAGCAGCGCAAAAAAAAAGAGCAGCGCAAAAAAAAAAAAGAGCGAAAAAAAAACCAGAGTGTGCTTTTCCCTTGTTTACGTGCAGCGCCGTGATTTTGTTAGTGTCTAGCACAGTCTAGCCTAGGACCAGCACAGTACCGTCGTTGAGCGTTTATTCAACTTTGCATCTCTGAATTGATTATTGCTGACCCTTTTTGCTACCATATTATAAGCCTTCCCAGCTCCACATACATCTACGTCGTGCGTTTGACTCTCCCTGGTAATCGCTCTATCCAAGCTTTGAGAGTTTTTGACTACAACGGTTGCCGATCACCGCCTGCTGCTGGGTAAGAACTGGTAAGAATTTGAGATTTGCTTGACGGATTTGTGACACCCACCACCACCTCTTGTTAGTAGTATGTAGGATCATATTCTTGTGTGTTTCTATTGCTGCTAACCATGCCAGGTTCACAAGCCGACGAGACTGACTGGGAGAACATGACGAATAAGGATTTGCATGATAAATTTCAGCAAATGATGAGTGGACAGGTGCAAGATGTGCTAAACAGATTTGAAGAGGCCATGGAGAAGATAGATGGCATGGAGAAGACGTTCGAAACAAAGCTCGATAGCAAGTTTAATGAATTGCTCGCGCGTCTTCCACCACCACCACCCGCTGCACCTAACGCACCTCTCCAACGACAACAACAACAACAACGCATCCTTTCGAATCAGTATGGACGAGCGAAGCGTGTTCCTATTGAGGATGGCCAAACTTCTGGTGCTGCTATTCATGTTGTTGCTGCTTCTTTGGCCCCTGCTACTGCTGCTGCTGGTACCCAGGAGGATGATGAGTATGTGGGCGATTATGAGGATGAGGTTGATCAAAATCAGCACTACGTGCAGCCACCAGCACCACCACCACCAGGTCGACCTCAGGTATATATTCGTAATGGTAGGCCTGCACCACCACCTCAGGTACGAGATGATGTCCATATTCCTAAACTGAAATTGAATATTCCACCATTTGAGGGTAGATATGTTCCTGATATATATCTTACTTGGGAGTTAGAAACTGAACAACATTTTACATGTTTACAATATCCCGAGGAGAGACGGGTTGCTGCTGCTGTTTGTGCTTTCACTAGTTTTGCATGTGTATGGTGGTCTGAACATTGTAGATTATATCCTATTCCCGCTACTTGGGCTGCTTTGAAAACTGCTATGCGTACTCGTTGGGTTCCACCATATTATCAACGTGAATTGCTTCAAAAATTACAGCGCTTAAGACAAGGAAAAAATTCTGTAGAAGAATATTATCAGGAATTACAAACTGGCGTGATTAGATGTGGTATTGTTGAGGAGAATGAAGCTATGCTTGCACGTTTTCTGGGTGGATTAAATAGAGAGATTCAGACCATTCTAGATTATAAGGAGTATACTAATATCACTCGTTTATTCCATCTTGCTTGTAAAGCTGAACGTGAAGTGCAGGATCGACAGGCATTGGCGCGGACTAACTTTTCTGCAGGTCGACCTTCATCATGGACACCATGTGCATCATCTACTTCCACACGTTCTGCTACACCGGCGCCTCCGTCGGCTGCCACCTCCAACCGTGATACAATAAAGCAGGCACAATCACCACTATCTGCCAAGAGCACATCTTCTGGGCCTGCAAAGAGCTCTTCTTCATCCATGGCATCAACAGGGCAAACACATGATATTATTTGTCGACGTTGCAAGGGTGGAGGTCATTATGCGAGAGAATGCCCCTCTAAGCGTGTGATGATTGTTACTGAGGATGGTGGGTATGAGTCCGCTAGTGACTATGATGAGGAGACTTTGGCTCTTATTACACGTGACGAACACGGTGGAGAAGATTCTGATCATGAGACGCAATACATGGCTCCTGAAGATGCTGACAGGTATGAATGTTTAGTTGCTCAACGTGTTTTGAGTGTGCAGGTTACACAAGCTGAGCAAAATCAGAGGCATAATTTGTTCCATACAAAGGGAGTTGTGAAGGAACGTTCTGTTCGCGTAATCATAGATGGAGGGAGTTGCAACAACTTAGCTAGCATGGAGATGGTGGAGAAGCTATCTCTCACCACAAGACCACATCCACATCCTTACTACATCCAATGGTTCAACAACAGCGGCAAGGTTAAGGTAACACGTACTGTTCGTGTGCATTTTAGTATCTCTACATATGCTGATTATGTTGATTGTGATGTGGTACCTATGCAAGCATGTTCCTTATTACTTGGTAGACCATGGCAATTTGATAAAAATTCTATTCACCATGGTAGAAACAATCAGTATACTCTTGTTCATAAGGATAAAAATATTACTTTGCTTCCTATGACTCCTGATTCCATTTTGAAAGATGATCTTAATAGAGCTAATAAAGCAAAACAGGAGAAAACTAAGAGTGAAAATCAGATTGTGGCAAAAGAATTTGAGCAACAAATGCAGCCTAATAATAATAAACAATCTAGTGTTGCTTCTGAAATTAAATTGAAAAGTGCATGTTTACTTGCCACCAAATCTGATATTGATGATCTAGATTTTAGCAAATCTGTTTGCTATGCTTTTGTGTGCAAAGAGGCATTATTTTCATTCGAGGACGTGCCTTCCTCTTTGCCTCCTGCTGTCACTAACATTTTGCAGGAGTTCGCTGACGTCTTTCCACAAGACGTGCCACCGGGATTACCACCTATTCGCGGGATTGAGAATCAAATTGACTTAATTCCCGGTGCATCATTACCCAACCGTGCACCATACCGTACCAATCCAGAGGAGACGAAGGAGATTATGCGTCAAGTACAAGAACTGCTCGACAAAGGTTATATACGTGAATCCCTTAGTCCTTGTGCTGTTCCTATCATTTTAGTGCCGAAAAAGGATGGTATGTCGCGTATGTGCGTTGATTGTAGAGGCATTAATAATATTACTATTCGTTATCGTCATCCTATTCCTAGGCTAGATGATATGCTTGATGAATTGAGTAGCTCTACAATATTCTCCAAAGTTGATTTGTTTAGTGGATACCATCAAATTCGTATGAAATTGGGAGATGAATGGAAAACAGCATTTAAAACTAAGTTTGGATTATATGAGTGGTTAGTCATGCCTTTTGGGTTAACTAATGCACCTAGTACTTTCATGAGGTTAATGAACGAAGTTTTACGTGCTTTCATTGGACGATTTGTGGTAGTTTACTTTGATGACATATTGATTTATAGCAAATCTTTGGAGGAACATTTGGAACATTTACGTGCTGTTTTTATTGCTCTACGTGATGCACGTTTGTTTGGTAACCTTGGAAAGTGCACCTTTTGCACCGACCGAGTATCTTTTCTTGGCTATGTTGTTACTCCACAGGGAATTGAAGTTGATAAAGCCAAAATTGAAGCTATTGAGAGTTGGCCACAGCCCAAAACGGTCACACAAGTGAGGAGTTTCCTTGGCCTCGCTGGATTCTATAGGCGTTTTGTGAGAGATTTCAGCACCATTGCTGCACCTCTCAATGAGCTTACAAAGAAAGATGTGCCTTTTCTGTGGGGTACCGCACAGGAAGAAGCCTTCTCGGTATTGAAAGATAAGTTGACACATGCTCCTTTACTCCAACTTCCTGATTTTAATAAGACTTTTGAGCTTGAATGTGATGCTAGTGGAATTGGATTAGGAGGTGTGTTATTACAAGATGGCAAACCTGTTGCATACTTTTCTGAAAAATTGAGTGGGCCTAGTCTGAATTATTCTACTTATGATAAAGAATTATATGCTCTTGTTCGGACTTTAGAAACATGGCAACATTATTTATGGCCCAAAGAATTTGTTATACATTCTGATCATGAATCTTTGAAACATATTAAAAGTCAAGCTAAACTGAATCGTAGACATGCTAAATGGGTTGAATTCATTGAGACTTTCCCTTATGTCATTAAACACAAGAAGGGAAAAGAAAATGTTATTGCTGATGCATTGTCTCGTCGCTATACTATGCTTTCACAACTTGACTTCAAAATATTTGGTTTGGAGACCATCAAAGATCAATATGTGCATGATGCTGATTTTAAAGATGTAATGCAGAATTGTAAAGAAGGAAGAATGTGGAACAAGTTTGTCGTTAACGATGGATTTGTGTTTCGTGCTAACAAGCTATGCATTCCAGCTAGCTCCGTTCGTCTTTTGCTGTTGCAGGAGGCGCATGGGGGAGGATTAATGGGACACTTTGGCGTGAAGAAGACGGAGGACGTACTTGCTACACATTTCTTTTGGCCAAAGATGAGACGGGATGTTGAGCGTTTTGTTGCTCGCTGCACTACATGTCAAAAAGCTAAGTCACGACTCAATCCTCATGGTTTATATATGCCTTTGCCTGTACCTAGTGTTCCTTGGGAGGATATATCTATGGACTTTGTTTTAGGTTTACCTCGAACAAAGAAGGGGAGGGATAGCATATTTGTTGTCGTGGATAGATTCTCGAAAATGGCACACTTTATACCATGTCATAAAAGCGATGATGCTGTTAATGTTGCTGATTTGTTCTTTCGTGAAATTATTCGCTTGCATGGTGTGCCAAATACTATTGTTTCAGATCGTGATACTAAAGTTCTTAGCCACTTTTGGAGATGTTTATGGGCTAAGTTGGGGACTAAACTGTTATTTAGTACTACTTGTCACCCCCAAACTGATGGACAAACTGAAGTAGTCAATAGAACATTGTCTACTATGCTTAGGGCTGTTTTGAAGAATAATAAGAAAATGTGGGAAGAATGCTTGCCTCATATTGAATTTGCTTATAATCGTTCATTGCATTCTACTACTAAGATGTGCCCTTTTGAAATTGTGTATGGTTTCCTACCTCGTGCACCTATTGATTTGTTGCCTCTTCCATCTTCGGAGAAGGTTAATTTTGATGCTAAAGAACGTTCTGAATTGATTTTAAAAATGCATGAGTTAACTAAGGAAAACATTGAGCGTATGAATGCTAAATATAAACTTGCTGGAGATAAGGGTAGAAAACATGTTGTGTTTGCACCTGGAGATCTTGTTTGGTTACATTTGCGTAAAGATAGATTTCCTAATTTGCGCAAATCAAAGCTAATGCCACGTGCTGATGGTCCCTTTAAGGTGTTAGAGAAAATAAATGATAATGCATATAAACTTGAGCTGCCTGCAGATTTTGGGGTTAGTCCCACTTTTAACATTGCAGATTTGAAGCCTTATTTGGGTGAGGAAAATGAGCTTCCGTCGAGGACGACTTCATTTCAAGAAGGGGAGGATGATGAGGACATCAATACCATTGTTACACCCACAGCCCCTACTGCTACATATACTGGACCAATTACTAGAGCTCGCGCACGCCAATTAAATTATCAGGTACTTTCGTTTCTTGGTAATGATTCTAATGTTCATGAGAATATGATGCTGCCTAAATTGGATACATTTGTTTTGCTTACAAATGAAGGGCCTAGCTTGGAGAAGGATGGACATTGGAGCAAGAGCAAGCATGGAGATGATGCCATGCGCAAGGGGAACCAGAACGGAGTTACAAGTGATGATTTCAGGACTTTGAAGCCACCATAAGAGTGCATGAAGCCTTGGACGAAATATACAAGATGCCACTTCATAAATTTCGTCCAGAGGCTATTATAGGTGCTGCGTCACCTTTTTATTGGGCCAGGCCCATGTAATTTCGAAATACATAAGTATAGGCTATTTTTAGAGTCCGTATGTGTGGGGAAACAAGAGATAGGGTTGATTTCGGACCCCTCCACCAAGGGCCACGAAATTTCCCCTCTCTTCCTCCATATATACAGCCCTTAGGGCACCGTTTAGACTTTGGGTTTTGTTTAGATTAAAAGTTCGCCATAGCTGCAACTTCGCGTACTTCGTTTGTGTTCAACGACCAGACAAAGGCGTCACAGAACCCCACCTTGATCAATAAAGCTTTCATCTTATATTCGCAATATCCAGATTGCAATCTTAGTTTCTTGCTTGTTCTTCGTTTGCTCGCAGGAAACAGACCCTCGTGGTCAGGTTGATCGTGCTCCGGCGTGGTCAATAACCTCTCGGAGTTGGTTTAGCGATTGCTAAGGCGCAACGTCCTCGCACGTTCGTAGTCGGATCGTCAAAGTCGACTTCCACCAAAGCGATTTCCATCATCTCATCGAAAGACGGGACACCTTTGCCTCTATCAGGCGCCAGCCACCACCGGCCGAACTGCCGGCCCCTCCGCTCGCGGCCGGCCCGGGGCGCCATGCCGCACCGACCATCCCTCTAGGCCCCCCCACACCGATCCCCACCCCACCGCCCAATCAATGCACCACCGCCGACGACTGCCAACCAGAGGTCTCACGACTTCGAATACCCATCGACCACTAATTTATTACCATTTCTATCCTTCATATACGCGCTGATGGGTGGGCCCTATGGTAATGTGCGATGCTGAATTTGGACCGTTTGACTGGTCAATTGATCGTGTCATCAACAAATTACGGAGCTGTATGGTGAGCCAGTCACCGTATGATCACCCTAAAATGTATTTTATTAACATAGTACAGACTCAAACTACCATTTCTTCTTTCATATATGGGCCGACAGGTGGGCCCCACGGTTATGCGCCCCGATGGTGCAACGCTAGTTGCGCCGCGTGGAACGTTTGACTGGTCAATTGATTGTGTCATCAACAAAATACGGAGTTGTACGGGTGAGCCAGTGACCGTATAATCATGACATGTATTTTTTTAACACGGTACAGACGCAAGGGCTCATATATACGTGCAAGCACTCACCGATGTAAGCGCACACATGCAGACCCTACCCCCATGAGCACCTTCGAGAGAGTGAGCCAGCATATGATCTTGAGATTTTACGAAGTCACCATAGGTGCCTCGTAGTCGAGTGGAACGTCTCCTCCCACTGAACGCACATCTCCGGAAAATACTGAAATTAACACAGGATAAATGCGAGCACCGGTACTTTAACCGTGGTGGGCTCGAGAAACCGCTGTCCTCCTAACCATCCAACCACATGTTGGTTAGCACGACAAAATGTATGTGGTGACAGTGATGAGCTTATTCTGAAGTAGAGTGACCATATCGTGCTTTCGCTTCAAATACAATGACCGTAACTGTCGTCAACAAAATACAGAGCACGCATCAAATGCAAAGTCCGTCGTTGTCATCAAGAAAATATGAAGACGTATCATGAGCTAGATACCGTATGATCACCATGAGAATGTATACGGTGACCATAATGAGCATATTCTGAAGTCCAGTGACCGTATAGTGCTTTAGCTTGAAATACATTGACCGTCACGCGTGAATGTGTCGTGGGCATGCATACTTTTAGAGGGCCGAGAGATAGTTTGTGTGCGTACGTGAAAGTGGTGTACAAAGAGGGGGTGTCCGGTGGAGACAAGGAGAGATATGCCCTTCGTTTCTCTTTCCCATGACTAATATTTTAGGAGAATATATAAACATTCACAATGCAGAACAAATATTTTTGGATGCACCATGCAATTAACTTTCATGTATAACATTGCACTATTGTATATGCTTATATTCTTAGTGGCCGATTGCGTGTGTGGTGTGGTGGGCACATCATTTCTAGTTGTGGTGGGTCAACATGAGGACTCATGGGTCGGTTCCATCCTGCGCCATGATAATCCACAAGTGTAGGGGATCGCAACAGCTTTCGAGGGTAAAGTATTCAACCCAAATTTATTGATTCGACACAAGGGGAGCCAAAGAATATTCTTGAGTATTAGCAGTTGAGTTGTCAATTCAACCACACCTGGATAACTTAGTATCTGCAACAAAGTATTTAGTAGCAAAAGCGGTATGATAATAAAGATAACAGTAGCAAAAGTAAAGATAATTGTTTTGGGTTTTTGTAGTAGTTGTAACAGTAGCAACGGAAAAGTAAATAAGCGAAGAACAATATGTGAAAAGGTCGTAGGCAATGGATCAGTGATGGATAATTATGCCGGATGCGATTCCTCATGTAATAGTTATAACATAGGGTGACACAGAACTAGCTCCACTTCATTAATGAAATGTAGGCATGTATTCCGTAAATAGTCATACGTGCTTATGGAAAAGAACTTGCATGACATCTTTTGTCCTACCCTCCCGTGGCAGCGGGGTCCTAGCAGAAACTAAGGGATATTAAGGCCTCCTTTTAATAGAGAACCGGAACAAAGCATTAGCACATAGTGAATACATGAACTCCTCAAACTACGGTCATCACCGGGAAGTAACCCGATTATTGTCACTTTGGGGTTGTCGGATCATAACACATAACATGTGACTATAGGCTTGCAAGATAGGATCAAGAACACACATATATTCATGAAAACATAATAGGTTCAGATCTGAAATCATGGCACTCGGGCCCTAGTGACAAGCATTAAGCATAGCAAAGTCATAGCAACATCAATCTCAGAACATAGTGGATACTAGGGATCAAACCCTAACAAAACTAACTTGATTACATGGTAAATCTCATCCAACCCATCACCGTCAAGCAAGCCTACGATGGAATTACTCATGCACGGCAGTGAGCATCATGAAATTGGTGATGGAGGATGGTTGTTGATGATGATGGCGACGAATCCCCCTCTCCGGAGCCCCGAACGGACTCCAGATCAGCCCTCCCGAGACAGATTAGGGCTTGGCGGCGGCTCCATGTCGTAAAACGCGATGAAACTTTCTCTCTGATTTTTTTCTCCCCGAACGTGAATATATGGAGTTGGAGTTGAGGTTGGTGGAGGTCCAGGGGGCCCATGAGATAGGAGGGCGCGCCCTACAGGGGGGCGTGCCCCCTGTCTCGTGGATAGGCCCTGGGCCACCTGGTGTATTTCTTCCGCCCAGAAATTCTTATTAATTCCAAAAAGTGCCTTCGTGGATTTTCAGGACATTCCGAGAACTTTTCTTTTCTACACATAAAACAACATCATGGCAGTTCTGCTGAAAACAGCGTCAGTCCGGGTTAGTTTCATTCAAATCATGCAAGTTAGAGTCCAAAACAAGGGCAAAAGTGTTTGGAAAAGTAGATACGTTGGAGACATATCAACTCCCCCAAGCTTAAACCTTTGCTTGTCCTCAAGCAATTCAGTTGATAAACTGAAAGTGATAAAGAAAAACTTTTACAAACTCTGTTTGCTCTTGTCGTTGTAAACATGAAAAGCCAGCATTCAAATTTCAGCAAATATTATGAACTAACCATACTAACAATAACACCTAGGTCTCACAATTACTCATACCAATGGCATAATCAGCTAGCGAGCCATAATAATAAAACTCGGATGACAACACTTTCTCAAAATAATCATAGCATGATATAACAAAATGGTATCTCGCTAGCCCTTTCTGAGACCGCAAAACATAAATGCAGGGCACCTTTAAAGATCAAGGACTGACTAAACATTGTAATTTATGGTAAAAGAGATCCAGTCAAGTCATACCCAATATAAACCAATAATAATGAATGCAAATGATAGAGTGCTCTCCAGCGGGTGCTTTTTAATAAGAAGGGTGATGACTCAACATAAAAGTAAATAGATAGGCCCTTCGCAGAGGGAAGCAGGGATTTGTAGAGGTGCCAGAGCTCGATTTTAAAATAGAGATTGAATAACATTTTGAGCGGCATACTTTTGCTATCAACGCAACAACTATGAAATGGTTGTATCTTCCATACTACATGCATTATAGGCAGTTTCCAAACAGAATGGTAAAGGTTTATACTCCCCCAACCACCAACAAGCATCAATCCATGGCTTGCTCGAAACAACGAGTGCCTCCAACTAACAACAACCCTGGGGGAGTTTTGTTTAATTATTTTGATTTGCTTTGATCTTTTTGGATCATGGGACTGGGCATCCCGGTTACCAGCCCTTTCTCGTGAATGAGGAGCGGAGTCCACTCTTGAGAATAACCCACCTAGCATGGAAGATATAGGCAGCCCTAGTTGTAACATGAGCTGCTCGAGCATACAAAACAGAATTTCATTTGAAGGTTTGGAGTTTGGCACATACAAATTTACTTGGAACGGTAGGTAAATACCGCATATAGGAAGGTATGGTGGACTCATATGGAACAACTTTGGGGTTTAAGGAGTTTGGATGCACAAGCAGTATTCCCGCTTAGTACAGGTGAAGGCTAGCAAAAGACTGGGAAGCGACCAACTGAGAGAGCGACAACAGTCATAAACATGCATTAAAATTAATTTACACCGAGTACAAGCATGAGTAGGATATAATCCACCATGAACATAAATATCGTGAAGGCTATGTTGATTTGTTTCAACTACATGCGTGAACATGTGCCAAGTCGAGTCACTCAATTTCTTCAAAGGAGGATACCATCACATCATACCACATCATAATCATTCTAATAGCATGTTGGCACGCAAGGTAAACCATTATAACTCATAGCTAATCAAGCATGGCACAAGCAACTATGATCTCTAAATGTCATTGCAAATATGTTTACTTCCTAATAAGCTGACTCAGAAACGATGAACTCATCATATTTACAAAAACAAGAGAGGTAGAGTTCATACCAGCTTTTCTCATCTCAATAAGTCCATCATATATCATCATTATTGCCTTTCACTTGCACAACCGAACGATGTGTATAATAATAATAGTGCACGTGCATTGGGCTAAGCTGGAATCTGCAAGCATTCAATTCAAGAGAGAAGACAAGTAATATGGGCTCTAAGTTAAATAAACAATCATGCATATTTGAGCCGCTAAACATTTTCAATATGGTCTTCTCGACGCCCAAAGGAAAGAAAAGAAAATAAAACTATTTACACGGGAAAGCTCCCAACAAGTAAAAGAAGAACGAGAAATCTTTTTGGGTTTTCATTTGAATTTCTACTACAAGCATGGAAAGTAAACTAACTAATTTTTTTGGTTTTTCTTAAGGTTTATCAAACACACAAGAAGAAAACTAGAAAAAGAAATTTAAACTAGCATGGATAATACAATGAAAGAGTATGTGCATCGACGACTAGTGTGTGAACATGAATGTAAAGTCGGTGAGAAATACGTACTCCCCCAAGCTTAGGCTTTTGGCCTAAGATGGTTTAGTACCAAGGACCACCTGGCTGATATCCGTAAGTGAAACTGGGGTCGTACTGAGACGCAGCGGCAACCGCCTCCTGAGCTGCAGCGTGTTGGCGAGCTGCCTCCGCTCCCCTCTCGTGTTCAGCTGCTTCCTCCCTGGTGACAACATATCTTCCTTTTGCCTAATAACCAAAAAGGTAGGGAGCAGGAAGAGTAACAGGGACGACGTTGCGTCTGTCATAGATTAGTCGATAATGGAGGAATTGTTCATTCCTCGCAAGAAATTGATGATTGAACATAGCTTGTTTATCCAAATAAACAGGAGGTAAAATCATATCCCCCTCTCGTGGGGCTATATTAAGATAATTAGCCACACGGGTTGCATAAATTCCTCCAAATAAATCCCCATTTCTACTATTATTCTGCAACCTACGTGCAACTATTGCCCCCAAGTTATAACCTTTATAACCTGACACAGCACTCTTGAGGACACAAAGATCAGGGACACACATGTGACATGCTTCATCCTTACCGTTAATGCATCTACCAATAAAGAGAGCAAAATAATGTATAGCAGGAAAATGAATGCTCCCTATGGTAGCTTGTGCTATGTCCCTAGATTCTCCCATAGTAATACTAGCAAGAAAATCTCTAAACTCAGATTTGCGAGGATCATTAATATTACCCCACTGCGGGAGATTGCAAGCAGTTGTGAAATCCTCTAAATCCATGGTATAAGATGTATCATAAATATCAAACATGACACAAGGAGAATTACGCGCAAAGTTATATTGGAACCTCCGCACAAAGGAATCAGTCAATTGATAGTACTGAGGACACTTATCTTGTAAGAAGTCCTCCAGCTCGGCATTAAGCACATACGCGTCAAATTCCTCCTTCAAGCCTGCTTCGACCATAAAATCATCGGATGGCCACTCACAAGCTCGTACATCCGCGTCCCTCGGCAATTCAACATCTTGCTCACGTATGGCAATCCTGGGCCCTTTCTTCACCGAGGAACCACCTTGGTACATTCTTCTAAACATAATTCTTTTTTCTGAAATAATTCTGAAATTTTAATAACTTCAAAATAAAAGTGAATAAAATTAAACAAGATTGATAGCAACTACTCCTACAAGTGCCTAGAGCCTATATCATGCATTAGAATTGCTTGGGACCTCATAAATTTAACATGCAAGCTCAAGAGCATGGTCACCTATGTGGCAAAAATTTACAATGAATAAAGCACTAGAACAAAAACTAATTGGACAAATGGAGGAGTCACATACCAAGCAACAATCTCCCAAAGCAGCTTTCTGAATGGAGCTTTGAGCAAGGAGATCGAAAATCGCAGCAAAATGAGCTAAAACTCGTGCTTGAGCTGGATGGGGATTTTTTTGGGCAGAAGATGAAGTGTGTGGGTGCTGGCATAAGTGGAGGGGGGCCACTAGGGGCCCACGAGACAGGGGGGGTGCGCCCTATAGGGGGGGCGCCCTCCACTCTCGTGGCCTGGTGCTTGCCCCTCCTGCAGTGTTTTCAGTGCCTAAAATCCTCAAATAATTCATAAAAAATCGTAATAAATTTGCAGGGCATTTGGAGCACTTTTATTTTCGGACTATTTTTTTATTGCACGGATAATTCAGAAAACAGACAGATAATACTATTTTTGCTTTATTTATTCTAAATAACCGAAAGTAAAAAGAGGGTACAGAAGGTTGTGCCTTCTAGTTTCATCCATCTCATGATCATCAAAATGAATCCACTAACAAGGTTGATCAAGTCTTGTTAACAAACTCATTCCGAATAACACGGAACCGGAGAAATTTCGAATGACACTAAGTTACCTCAACGGGGATATGAAAATCCCCAACAATAAGAATATCATACTTTTTCTTGATAGTAGGGAGAGGAAATTCAAAACCTCCAATAATGATAGTTGGAATTTTTCCAATAGAATCGATGCTATGAACTTGAGATTGTTTCCTCGGAAAGTGTACCGTATGCTCATTACCATTAACATGAGAAGTGACATTGCCTTTGTTGCAATCAATAACAGCCCCTGCATTACTAAGAAAAGGTCTACCAAGGATAATAGACATACTATCGTCCTCGGGAATATCAAGAATAACAAAGTCCGTTAAGATAGTGACATTTGCAACCACAACAGGCACATCCTCACAAATGCCGACAGGTATAGCAGTTGATTTATCAGCCATTTGCAAAGATATTTCAGTAGGTGTCAACTTATTCAATTCAAGTCTACGATATAAAGAGAGAGGCATAACACTAACACCAGCTCCTAGATCACATAAAGCAGTTCTAACATAATTTCTTTTAATGGAGCATGGTATAGTAGGTACCCCGGGATCTCCAAGTTTCTTTGGTATTCCACCCTTAAAAGTGTAATTATCAAGCATGGTGGAAATTTCAGCTTCCGATATCTTTCTTTTATTTGTAATGATATCCTTCATATACTTAGCATAAGGATTTACTTTAAGCATATCAGTTAAGCGCATACGTAAGCAAATAGGTCTAATCATTTCAGCAAAGTCCTCAAAATCCTCATCATCCTTTGACTTGGATGGTTTAGGAGGAAAGGGCATGGGTTTCTGAACCCATGGTTCTCTTTCTCTACCGTGCTTCCTAGCAACAAAATCTCTCTTATCATAATGTTGATTCTTTGATTGTGGGTTATCAAGATCAACTTCAGGTTCAATCTCTACATCATTGTTTTTGCTAGGTTGAGCATCAACATGAACATTATCATTAACATTATCATTAGGTTCATGTTCATCACCTGATTGTGTTTCAGCATCAGAAATAGAAATATCATTGCAATTCTCAGGTGTGTCTACAGTAGGTTCACTAGAAGCATGCAAAGTTCTACCGTTCTTCTTCTTCTTCTTTTTAGAAGAACTAGGTGCCTCTAGATTGTTTCTCTGAGAATCCTGCTTGATTCTCTTAGGGTGACCTTCAGGGTACAAAGGTTCCTGAGTCATTCTACCAGTTCTAGTAGCCAATCTAACAGCAAAGTCATTTTTATTACTTAATTCATCAAGCAAATCATTTTGAGCTTTAAGTACTTGCTCAGCTTGAGTAGCAACCATAGAAGCATATTTGCTAACGAGTTTGAGTTCATCTTTAACTCTAGCTATATTATTGCCTACGCGTCCTATCTCGAAAGCATTAATCTTTAACTCTCTACCAACATAAGCATTAAAAATTTCTTGTCTAGCCATAAAGTCATCACATTCATGTAAGCATGAGCTATGAAATTTAGTAGAGGGGATTTCAACTTTATCATATCTATAGAGAGAATTTACCTTTACTACCTGTGTCGGGTTATCAAGACAATATGGTTCTTCAACTGGCGGTATATTAAGACCATGTATTTCTTCAATAGGAGGTAAATTCTTAACATCTTCAGCTTTAATACCTTTTTCTTTCATTGATTTCTTTGCCTCTTGCATATCTTCAGGACTGAGAAATAAAACACCTCTCTTCTTCGGAGTGGGTTTAGGAATAGGCTCAGGAGTTGGCTCAATTGCTTCAGGAATTGCCTCAAGAATTGGCTCAGGAAGAGTCCAATTATTTTCATTAGTCAACATATTATTCAATAGTATTTCAGCTTCGTTGACTGTTCTTTCCCTGAAAACACAACCAGCACAACTATCCAAGTAGTCCTTGGAAGCATCGGTTAGTCCATTATAAAAGATATCAAGTATTTCATTTTTCTTGAGAGGATGATCATGCAAAGCATTAAGTAACCGGAGAAGCCTCCCCCAAGCTTGTGGGAGACTCTCTTCTTTGATTTGCACAAAATTATATATTTCCCGCAAGGCAGCTTGTTTATTATGAGCAGGGAAATATTTAGCAGAGAAGTAATAAATCACATCCTGGGGACTACGCACACAACCAGGAGCAAGAGAATTATACCAAGTCTTAGCATCACCCTTTAATGAGTACGGAAATATCTTAAGGATATAATAATAGCGAGACTTCTCATCATGAGTAAACAGGGTAGCTATATCATTTAACTTGGTAAGATGTGCCACAACAGTTTCAGATTCAAGGCCATAAAAAGGATCAAATTCAACTAAAGTAATAATTTCAGGATCAACAAAGAATTCATAATCCTTATCAGTAACACAGATAGGTGAAGTAGCAAAAGTAGGGTCAAGTTTCATTCTAGCATTAAGAGACTATTGCTTCCATTTAGCTAATAATTTCTTAAGATCATATCTATCATTGCAAGCAAAGATTTCCCTAGCAGCTTCTTCATTCATAACATAACCCTTAGGAACAACAGGTAATACATAATCATTGGGAGAACCTTCATCATCACTATCATCAATAGTAGCATCTTCAATATTTTCACTCCCCCTAACTCTAGCAAGTTGTTCATCAAGGAATTCACCTAATGGTAAAGTAGTATCACGCACAGAAGTAGTTTCATCATGCATAGCAGAAGTGGCATCATCAACAACATGCGACATATCAGAATTCATAGCAGTAGCAGGTTTAGGTGTCGCAAGCCTACTAATAACGGAAGGAGAATCTAGTGCAGAGCTAGATGGCAGTTCCTTACCTCCCCTCGTAGTTGAGGGCAAAATAGTAGTTTGGTCGTCTTTCCAGTTCTTCGAAGTGATCAACAGATATAAATCCCATGTGACTCAGAGAATAGAGCTATACTCCCCGGCAAAGGCGCCAGAAATTAGTCTTGATAACCTACAAGTGTAGGGGATCGCAACAGCTTTCGAGGGTAAAGTATTCAACCCAAATTTATTGATTCGACACAAGGGGAGCCAAAGAATATTGTTGAGTATTAGCAGTTGAGTTGTCAATTCAACCACACCTGGATAACTTAGTATCTACAGCAAAGTATTTAGTAGCAAAAGTGGTATGATAACAAATATAACAGTAGCAAAAGTAAAGATAATTGTTTTGGGGTTTTTGTAGTAGTTGTAACAGTAGCAACGGAAAAGTAAATAAGCGAAGAACAATATGTGAAACGCTCGTAGGCAATGGATCAGTGATGGATAATTATGCCGGATGTGATTCCTCATGTAATAGTTATAACATAGGGTGACAAAGAACTAGCTCCAGTTCATCAATGTAATGTAGGCATGTATTCCGTAAATAGTCATACGTGCTTATGGAAAAGAACTTGCATGACATCTTTTGTCCTACCCTCCCGTGGCAGCGGGGTCCTAGCAGAAACTAAGGGATATTAAGGCCTCCTTTTAATAGAGAACTGGAACAAAGAATTAGCACATAGTGAATACATTAACTCCTCAAACTACGGTCATCACCGAGAAGTATCCCAATTATTGTCACTTCGGGGTTGTCGGATCGTAACACATAATAGGTGACTATAGACTTGCAAGATAGGATCAAGAACACACATATATTCATGAAAGGTTCAAATCTGAAATCATGGCACTCGGGCCCTAGGGACAAGCATTAAGCATAGCAAAGTCATAGCAACATCAATCTCAGAACATAGTGGATACTAGGGATCAAACCCTAACAAAACTAACTTGATTACATGGTAAATCTCATCCAACCCATCACCGTCCAGCAAGCCTACGATGGAATTACTCACGCACGGCGGTGAGCATCATGAAATTGGTGATGGAGGATGGTTGATGATAACGACAGCGACGAATCCCCCTCTCCCAAGCCCCGAACGGACTCCAGATCAGCCCTCCCGAGAGAGAATAGGGCTTGGCGGCGGCTCCGTGTCGTAAAAACGCGATGAAACTTTCTCTCTGATTTTTTCTCCCCGAACGTGAATATATGGAGTTGGAGTTGAGGTCGGTGGAGGTCCTGGGGGGCCCACGAGATAGGAGGGCGCGCCCTACAGGGGGGCGCCCCCCTGTCTCGTGGACAGGCCCTGGGCCCCCTGGTGTATTTCTTTCACCCAGAAATTCTTATTAATTCCAAAAAGTGCCTCCGTGGATTTTCAGGACATTCTGAGAACTTTTCTTTTCTACACATAAAACAACATCATGGTAGTTATGCTGAAAACAGCGTCAGTCCGGGTTAGTTTCATTCAAATCATGCAAGTTAGAGTCCAAAACAAGGGCAAAAGTGTTTGGAAAAGTAGATACATTGGAGACGTACCACGCCACATATAGGTTGGACCGAGACGCGTTATACGAAGACCCATGTGGAGGACTCAGCGTACAACACGAAGCTAGCAGAGTCGCGGAGGACTCTGTCCCCACTGGTGATAAGCCGACTATATATGATTTGTAATCCTAGGCCCCCAGTATGTTATAGAAGCTTGGGGGCTAGTTCATCGATAGTATACACACACACACAATGCCTAGTATTCACCTGTACTTTGTACACACCCCTATCACTAATATACAGTACCAGGAGTAGGCTTTTTCCTCAACTGCAAGGGTCCGAACCAGGGTAAAACTTTGCCTCGTATTACCATCCAACCTAACAGTTAGGGATATTGATGCGGAGCATCCCACGTTCATCCCCATGTACACTCCGACTACTCTCCAAGCCCCAAGGATACATAAGATGATGCCTCAACTATGCGCCATTAGACACAAGGTGAATTCACTCCTCTTCGAATCGTCACTTTCCACGTGTGAGACATGGCTACTACCTCATGCATGGACCTTGCCCATACTCAGGTACAATCGAGATGACCATGGAGAATCAAAGGACAAAGGCCAAGCATGGAAGAGGAGAAGGAAGAAGAACCAGCTGCTACAGGTCCCAGACATCCGGCCCCTGCCCGGACATCCGGCGCTTCTCGCAAGCCCGGACATCCGGCCACAGCCTGGACATCCGGCCAGAGGCCCGGAAATCCGGCTCTTCCCGAGCCGCCGGACATCCGGCGCCTGCCCGGAAATCCGACGCACGCTATCTAGAGAGCAGAAGAATCGGCCGCTCCAGCCCGGACATCCGGCCCGCTAGCCCGGACATCAGGACCTCGCGAAGGCCTGGACATCCGGACCGACGCCCGGACATCCGGCCTTCCCTGCCTGCGTGCAGCGCATCTGGGCCGAGGCCCATGTACCCCTTCGCCCCTTAGACAATATATACTTCCCCTCCACCTACGTTTTAGGGTTAGCGTTGATTTAGCTCATTTGTGAGATAGAGCCTCGCTCATCCATCGGATCTCCTCCCCGTGAGAGACCGCGGCCTCTTCGGAGAAGATCCACTTGGATTCAAGACCCCTTTACGGGAAGATCCCCTCGTGGATTCAAGACCTCCTCTCGGAGAAGAACGGCTACCTTTGTATCTTTCCTTTGTTGATTTTGAATCATGTGCTACCTCATGTGTTCGGTGATCTAGCCCTTGTGTGATCGATTACTTGTCGGTATAGTGATTCTCTCGTTTGTCCCCGTGTTTTCCCCTTTGTGTTTCCGCGCGTTCTTCGTGTTTCCCCGTAGGATCCACTCCAAACGTGAAAGATCGGCCCCTAGGGTTCCGCCCTACATCATCTTGGTATCAGAGCCACGTTGATCACGTTTCTGGAGCCCCTACCTCTCTTTTTCTAGCTTGATTTTATTGATTTCGTCCTAAATCCGAAAATCCCCACAAAAAATAGCCCCCAATTTTTTTGTGATTTGTTGGTTTGATGATGTTTTGTTGATTTTGATCCATGGATTTGCTTGGTTTCAAGTGGATCTAGCTTTCCCCCAAGTTTCCCCACTTTCCATCCTTGAAATCTCTCCAATTTTGCCCCCGAAATCATCAAATTCCACCCCAAAATCGAGTTCCTCGAGTTCATCCTCGGATTTGGAGCCCGGACATCCGGCCGGCCTGGACATCCGCCTATTAGCCCGGACATCCGGCTCCTGGATTGCATTTTCGCACAAGTTTCTGGACATTAGGTCCCGGATATCCGCCCAAACCGCCGGATGTCCGCCCGCTGTCATTTCAGATTTTCCCGTTTCACCGTTTTGCCCATAACTAATTCATCCGGAGTCCGATTTTGACGTTCTTTAGCTCGTTTTGAAGCTCTTGACACCCCCCTTCCCACAAAGTTACCACCAACACCATATGACTCCATCAAATTTTGTGAATATTGGCATCTTTGCCTAGTGCTTCCACCACAACATCCGCATAACCACCACCGACTTCCGCAACCTAACCCATTTTGTTCCATATAGCATTAGTGGTTATTTGAGTTGTGATTTGAGTCTCCTAAGGTGTTTAGGCTACTTAGGGATGGTTGCTTCTTCATCAACCACCACCACCAACATAACTTCCACATAGGCTTGCCCACCATACACTTCCGCCACCACAACTTGATGAGGACATGACTACCTTGGATATGACCAAAAATATTGCATATATGCATATTTGTCAGGTGATTTCTAGTGCAAACTATTCAATAATCTATTTATGTTATCCAGAACAAAAATACTTCACACACTTTTGTGTTTTGTCTAATTGCAGGTGTATGGGACATTTGTACAATCCACATATGAAGATAAGGAAGAAAGAGATGTTTATTTGCTGTCCAAAAAGTTCTCTCACGTCACTTTTGGCCCAAGAGAAGATAGAGTCCAAGTCTCTCACGTTCTGGATTCAGATTCGGACTGCACAGACGTACCTGACTCAAAACGCATACAAGTTTTTCATACGGACTCCGAATTGGGTGATTCTTTTTTTGTTGGAAACTAGATTTCGTGCACTTTCCAACCCAATTGGAATCACCTTCAAATTCGTCCGGAGTGTTGAGTTGTGGACGAAACAATCTGATGCTGCAGCAGAATCCGAGTCAAACTACAAGTCCAAAGGTGTTACATCACCTCCACTTAGGCCCATTGGCCTTGTACGACCTAGATTTAGTTTTAGGCTGCCTTGGGATGTCCTCCCACCTCCTTGGCCGCCACCCCTTGCTCCTATATAAGTAGATTCATCTAGTAGCTTTTCCTTGGGATTTGTTTAGTTAAAAGTTAGCCATTGCAACTTCGTGTACTTCGTTTGTGTCCAACGACCAGACCAAGACCGCTTACGGATCCCCACCTTTATCAATACTTCATATATACTCGCAATATTCAGATTGCTTTTATCATATTCTTGCTTGTTCTTCGATTGCTTGTAGGAATAGACCTTCGTGGTCAGGTTGATTGTGCTCTGGCGTGGTCAAAAACCTATCGGAGTTGGTTTAGCGATTGCTAAGGCGCAACGTCGTGCACGTTTGTAGTCGGATCGTCAAAGTCATCTTCACCAAATCGATAGTTATCATCTCATCGAAAGATCGGGACACCCCTGCCTCTATCAAGTGGTATCAGTTTTCAGGTTGCTCGGTGAGAATTTCCAGTTTTCCTAGATTAGATTTATTTTCTTACCTATTGTCCAAGAAAAAGCTACAAAAAAGAGTTAGATCTATTCATCCTTGGTCCAAGCCAGTCTGAGCCTTTGCAATTTTCTTTTCATTGCTTGCATAGTTGAATTATCGGTTGCATCGTCGTGTCAAGTTGCTGGTCTTAGTGTCTAGTTCGTTTAGAGTTTCGAGTTCTGTTCACATTAATCACGCCACCGCTGCATCATTATCTCTTCCGCTGTCCACCACCCATCCATCAATTTCCACCACGTGCTACCCACCATTCATTGTCATAATAATAGTTGAGATCGTTCACATCTTCGCTTGATCCAATCTGCGTCTTATCTAGTTTGTTTTGGAAAGAGGGAGAAAAAAAGAGAGAGAGAAAACGAGAAAAAAAAGAAAAAAAGTCAGAGAAAAAAAGGAGAAAAAAAATCAAAAAAATCGGCACAAACTTTTTCAGAGGAAAGTTGGAGACAAAGTTGTTGTATATCCTGCTTGGCAGTTGTTTTTCATCATTATCTTCACTGCCGTTGTGATCTTCACTTATATCTTGCTGTCAAGAGCTACTTAGTATCCTTCATTGATGCTAGTTGTGCTACGCCGTGACCTCATTAGTGTTCTAGGCTCGCGTCTCTAGTCCAGTCAAGCCTAGGACCAGCACAGTACCGTCGTTGAGCGTTTATTCAACATTGCATCTTTGAATTGATTATTGCTAATCTTTTGCTACCATATATAGCCAACCCAGCTCCACATATTTCTACACCGTGTATACGTATGCTCCCCTGGCAATCGCTTTACTTAATATTCGAAGTTACTTGACACCGCTGGTTGCCGATCACCACCTGCTGCATGGTAAGAACTTGTAAGACATTGATATTTGCTTTACTGTGAGCGTTTTACCACCACATCCTAGTAGTTATAGGAACATTATTTTTTGGGTTTTGTTTCTTGTTCTACTAATCATGACAGGATCCAGAGTCAATTCATGGGCTTTGTCGATCGCGGGAGACGTGCCACCACCTTTGCAAATACCACAACCGTCACGAGAGGTGCACAAACATCCAAATGCACATGATCAGGTTAATGTATCTATACCACCATTTAATGGCCGTTTTAAACCTGCTTTATATATTGAATGGGAGTTCGACATAAAAAATATATTTGCTTCCCATAATTTCGATGAACATAAAAAGGTTAAGGTTGCGGTTGGTTCTTTCACTGGTTATGCTTTGGTTTGGTGGAGTGAATATTGTCGGTTACACCCTGATTATATACCTACTACTTGGGATGATTTGAAACTTGCATGCGACATACTTTCGTCCCTGCTTATTATACTCGTGACATGATTAAGAAGTTGCAACACTTAAAACAAGGTAGTGAAACTGTAACAAAATATTATGATGATTTACAAACTACCTTGTTGCATTCCTCTTTAGAAGAAAGTGAAGATGATTTTATGGATAGATTTTGGGGAGGATTAAACCGTGATATTCAAGAGATACTAATTCATGAAGAGTGTTATCCTATGGACCATTTGTTTCATCTTGCTTGCAAAGCTGAACAGGAAATAAAACGACGTGTTGGCCACGAGGAGAACAAGCGCACGGTGCACATTCCAAGAGTTGATATGATTGTTCCTTCAACTACTAGGCATACTATGACAACCACATCCGTTGTTGTCAGGACTACATCACCTCCACCATGTGACACATCGGCCCCGAGAGTGGCTACATCATCTGAGTTGATCATAAGAGGTAATGACAAAGGTACTGATCTTCCATCTCTACATGAGAATGATGAATGCCTTGTCAATTTGAATGCACCATCTGATGAGCTACCCACTACTTTGATCACACCACCTATTTTAGAGGACTACGTTGATAATTTGATTTTGCCATGTGATCAAACAACTGAAATACCAACAATTTTGAGTGCACCCATTGAATTAACTATTGATGCAAAAGAACCAATGTTTAATCATTTTGATATGACCTCTAATCTTGGTGATGATTCTGTGTTGAATGACTTATTGCATGTTTGCTTATTTAAGCATGTTGTAGCATGTAAATTTGATGCAAGTAAGGTTTATTCACCAATGTTGGGATGGTTTAATGATGAACATTGTCAATCTTTTGAAATGAATAAGAGCTTCACTTATATGTGCAAACTGAGTTGCAATATTTTCATGCCTTCTACTTCTTGTGCTAATTTTTTGGCTTTAGATTTTATGAACTATGCAAGTTACTCATCTATTCATGTGTCATATATGCAAAAATCAAGGGAAGTAAAAATGGATGACATATACATATACAACATGTACACCTTGTCTCTTTTGGTAGCCACATTTCAGATTAAGCAACGCCGAGGACGGCTTTATTTTCAAGAAGGGGAGGATGATGAGGACATGACTACCTTGGATATGACCAAAAATATTGCATATATGCATATTTGTCAGGTGATTTCTAGTGCAAACTATTCAATAATCTATTTATGTTATCCAGAACAAAAATACTTCACACACTTTTGTGTTTTGTCTAATTGCAGGTGTATGGGACATTTGTACAATCCACATATGAAGATAAGGAAGAAAGAGATGTTTATTTGCTGTCCAAAAAGTTCTCTCACGTCACTTTTGGCCCAAGAGAAGATAGAGTCCAAGTCTCTCACGTTCTGGATTCAGATTCGGACTGCACAGACGTACCTGACTCAAAACGCACACAAGTTTTTCATACGGACTCCGAATTGGGTGATTCTTTTTTTGTTGGAAACTAGATTTCGTGCACTTTCCAACCCAATTGGAATCACCTTCAAATTCGTCCGGAGCGTTGAGTTGTGGACGAAACAATCTGATGCTGCAGCAGAATCCGAGTCAAACTACAAGTCCAAAGGTGTTACATCACCTCCACTTGGGCCCATTGGCCTTGTACGACCTAGATTTAGTTTTAGGCTGCCTTGGGACGTCCTCCCACCTCCTTGGCCGCCACCCCTTGCTCCTATATAAGTAGATCCATCTAGTAGCTTTTCCTTGGGATTTGTTTAGTTAAAAGTTAGCCATTGCAACTTCGTGTACTTCGTTTGTGTCCAACGACCAGACCAAGACCGCTTACGGATCCCCATCTTTATCAATACTTCATATATACTCGCAATATTCAGATTGCTTTTATCATATTCTTGCTTGTTCTTCGATTGCTTGCAGGAATAGACCTTCGTGGTCAGGTTGATTGTGCTCTGGCATGGTCAATAACCTATCGGAGTTGGTTTAGCGATTGCTAAGGCGCAACGTCGTGCACGTTTGTAGTCGGATCGTCAAAGTCATCTTCACCAAATCGATAGTTATCATCTCATCGAAAGATCGGGACACCCCTGCCTCTATCACAACTTAACCCATTTTGTTTGCGTTATGAGTTGTGTCTCCTAAGGTGTTTCGGCTACTTAGGGACGGCAACTTCAACTCTGACACGTGTATAGCCATCACTTCCACTTCCGCATTGCCAAGTGCAAACCACCACCGCTTTCCGCTACCACCATTTTGACATTTGACGTTTCAGATTTTGAGTTCGCGGTTTTTCCGTTTCCTAAGGTGTTTCGGCTACTTAGGGACGAGACTCCATCATCTTGGTTTCTACATCAAGAACACCGCCACTCATCATCGCCAAGGACGGTAACCTCCATATCATCTTGGTATCGTGGTATCCCTCCATTGTATATTCCCCTTGCCATTGCATTGTTAACCCCTAGCCCATTTTGCGTTACTTGCCTATTGAGACTAGCCATTTGAGTATTGCCCGCAACGTTACTTGTGCACATTAGTGATCATACTTCCCATAGCATATATACCATATCATCGTGGTGCATATATTGGTATCATATCTTGTGTCACAAGTTTGTTCCCGCATATACACAATTGCTATCTTGGTTTGTGCATTGTGCAAAAGTGGTCATAGAAAAAAAATAAAGCTTTTAAGCAAAAGAAAGAGAGCAAAGAAGCTTGTAAGAAAGTGCCATAGCATCATACCGCATTGCATATAAGATTGTCATATCCGATCATCTTGGATCATCTTGAGAGAAACACCGGGAACCATACATACATAGCATACTTGGGGTAGAAGTTTATCCATTTTGCATCTTATAGGTTGTGCACAAGTGTCGTATCCGCCAATAGAGCAATCGTGCTAGCGTCTCTCTTGAGTTGTGAAACACAAGCGTTTTCCGTGGATTCCACATTTTGTGCTCATTCCTTGGTTGCACGACCCCATTTATCTATCCGTGTGTGTGTGTGTTTCCGTGTGCCACATATTGTATTGGTCCATTTGTTTCGCTTGCGAATTTGTGAATCTCTTTCAACATTATTGACTCTTGCTAACATTTTGCATTTAATTTTTGTGCCACTATCCTCACCGAGATCCACTATAAGCTTTACTTGTGTAGGTGTGAGAACCGACAAGGATTGGTACCAATAGTGCTATTTCATTGTTCGCATTTGAGTGAACTTGATTCATTGTCAACATCGGTCAAGGTACATTGGTATAAGTTCTTCTCTTTCTCCCACTCATATTTGCTCGAGTCTTGTGATGGATAGGCAAGGCATTTCATCTCCGGTCTACGACAACAATGACGGCGTGAACAACTACATCAACAAAGCGTCCATCTTCGATCTACAATGACAAATGCAAGACGCACAATCAAGATTGCGAGAGCGCATCGAGAACATCTCCATCGACAGTCATCACTCCGAAGCAAGAAAAAGGGACTACATCGACAAGAAGCTTTCCGCACCTAAAGAGGAGCAAGATGCAAGGATGGAGGAGATTAGAGCGTTGATCAAGTCTTCTTCCCCTTCGTCATCTTCAAGGCGGCAACATTCAAGACACAAGTCTTCGGAGTGTGAAAGCGATGCAAGTGCAAATCGTCCTCGTCCACATCTACATGGCGACCACCATCACGTTCATGATCAACATCGTCATGAAGGGCAAGTCACCTCCAAGCAACATGTGTACAACGACGACGAACGACATCTACTACGAGCTCAAGCGCGACAACGACATCATCATCATGAAGATGCTCCACAAGCGCAAGTGCACAAGTCCCAACAAGCCCTACTTCACGCCAAGTCCAATCTTCATGAGCAAAAGAGAAGACCGCGAGACGACCACCACCAAGATGATGCTACGACTACAACAACCACTTCGGCATCTTCGCCAAGTGCTATCAAGGCATCTTCGCCTTTGGACGTACGGCATCTTCGCCTACTTCCCACGAGTACGCCTACAACGACTTCATCAAGTCCAAGGCGACTACCTACGAGCGAGGGTGACACTTCCATCTTCGGAAGCCCCCCAAGGAAGATGGCCGAGCATGGGAAACTCCCTTCGGTCATGGAGACGAGCTACGAGGTGCCACATCATATGGGCCTCCAACAACAAGACGACGACAAGAAGGTCGAGCAAGGGCCATCCCCTTCAACCACGGCGATAGGAGTTGAGCATGGATACATTTGCACCTACATCTCTCCGACACCCACATATGTTGAGATGCCCCTAGTGCCATGTGAGGAGAGCCACCACCACATGAGTGACATGAGTGACTCCACCATACGTGACATTGAGAACATTTCCTATGAGAGGATGAGTGTGACCACCACTAGCCCCACACATGAGAGCATGCCACACATCCTATGTGAGGTTGAGCGCCATTTGAGTGACGCCACCAACCATATGAGTGAGAGCATCCTTGAGGGAGTGTGTGAGCCACAACAAGTAGTGAGTGAGGTAGTTGACACGGCATGTGAGGCCACTATGATTTCCAACGACTTAACCTCTACTCCTAGTGTGTTTTCTTCTTTCGTGCTAGGTCTCCTACATGACGACATGCCTACCCTCGACGAGTCCATCCCTCCAATGGAGACACCGATGGCCATGGTGGATAATGAGGCACCCCCCACATGGTTCCATCAGGATGAAGATGACAATGAGACGATCTTCGACACCTCACCTACAAAACATGAGCGATGCTCCAAAGGTAACATAGGTGATGGTGCTTCTCTTGTCCCACTAGTGGACTCTCTTGACATCGATTACTCCCATGATGTTGACCCACCTATTCCCATGCTTCATGCTAGTGAAACTTCTTCATGCCTTGACTTACCTATTTATGATGAATATGATGATGAGCATGTTGAGTTGCCTAGTTGTGATGCTATGCTTCATAGGATATTATGTGAAAATTCTATTGGCCACATCATGTTTGACAACCCATTGAACTTGTCATATGCTATCAGTGAGATCTCCCATATTGCATCATTACAATCTCAACATAGTAACTATGCATGCCCTATTAAGATAAACCCCATTTGCACTTATGGCATAGATGACGAAATGATGGTCATTGGCTTTTGCTTCTCTTGTGATGATATTGCCATGCTTCCTTTACATGATTTGTGCAATTCATCTACTATGTCATGCCATGATCACATTGTTCGAAGTATGCATTGTTTTGGATGTTGTCAATATTCTCCACGTGATGTTTCTACTCTTTCTCATGAGGAGACCCCCATAGTTTCCTCATACTTATTCGGAGATCTAGATACATTTCATACTTTGCATGATTCCCATGTTTGCGTGGACCTTATGCATTCCATGAATAACAATGCTCTAGATATTTCTCATAATGCATTACACAGTTTGAGTCTCCATTATGCGATACATAATAACAAACCTCTCATGATGGATGACATGTTTCTATATCACGCATCTCATTTATTTGAGCATTGGCTATTTTGTGCTAACCGACACATGCCCGTGCGCATCATGATGGATGATGTGTACATATACCACGCACACACAATTTTCCCTTTGTCTTTGTTTTGTGTAGGTACTCATGTATACTCGTCAACCTCTCAATCCCAAGAGTTGACAAAACGAGCTCTTGAGAGCAACGATGCTTTGGGATCCCATGGACTATCATTACCACCGTTCCCTTTGCGCAAGGACTACGCGCATCTCTTCTACTTGGCTCTCACACGGCTATGGGCTATTTACCACTTGTCACCTTATGCCCATTCTATTGTGTTCACTTTGCATGTTATCCTTGCTTCTATGCCTTTTCCATGCAATTGTGACCCTTGCTTGCATATACCCATACTTCACCATTATGATACTCCTATGTGTATTTGCATGCTTGTGGAGATACTTGTAGCTATTGCCATGATTTCTTTGTGCCCCATGTTATTGATACTTGTTGTGTTGGGAGAGTCATGATGACACATTGCTATTTACATATGGCCTCTCACCAATACATTCATGCTACTTTCCTCACATCTTGCTTTCATGCTTGTGCTATGTCATGTGAATTATTCATGCACACTATTTGCACCAATGACATGCTTGCCATGATTCCTCCTAGTATGTTGCATCTTCGCACTACTAGCTTGCTTGACTTGATTGCTATGATTGCTTGCTTGGTTGCATCACCCATGTTCCACTATTACTTGCTTTCTTGGGTTGATGACATATATGCTCATGCCTCTCACTTGATTTGTCATGATCATTGTCTCTTGTCTCCATTAATTGCATCTCTCATATCACCTTGTATTGAGTGCCAACTTGCTATGCTTATTGATCTTGGAGACTTGGACACTATACTTGTGATGCATGCTTGTTTACTTGAGCCTCTTGTATTTGGTTGTTCTCGCATCATATGCCTCCATACTATTAAATGCTCCCTTGTACTTTCTTATGATGAGCATGATGCATACACTTGTTGGGTATTTTACCACACGAATGATAGGTTTTGCACTTCCGCTAACCTCATTTGTTTTTCCAAGTGTTTGTCATGTTCTTCCATTTTGAAGGATTCACAAGGCATTACCGCCATGAGACATATTGGTTATGTGAAGGCATACATGATGTGCAACTCCAACATCTTCGGGAACATTCATAAGGTGAACTCTTTCCCTTTGAGCCATCCTCAAGTTTGCATATTGGATGGGTTATTCTTTCATTGTTGTTTCCTTGTTGTTGTCTACATGATACATCTCATGAACGGAGGAACGACATTGGAGATTGGCTCTATGGACCTTCACATTGAGGAGCGCTCGGACTTAGTGGATGCACCTTCGGAATTCCACTCATGCCACGACATCGAGCATTGGTACATCAACACTCCTTTGACACATTGCACTCTGATGAGGACATCAATACCATTGTTACACCCACAGCCCCTACTACTACATATACTGGACCAATTACTAGAGCTCGCGCACGCCAATTAAATTATCAGGTACTTTCGTTTCTTGGTAATGATTCTAATGTTCATGAGAATATGATGCTGCCTAAATTGGATACATTTGTTTTGCTTACAAATGAAGGGCCTAGCTTGGAGAAGGATGGACATTGGAGCAAGAGCAAGCATGGAGATGATGCCATGCGCAAGGGGAACCAGAACGGAGTTACAAGTGATGATTTCAGGACTTTGAAGCCACCATAAGAGTGCATGAAGCCTTGGACGAAATATACAAGATGCCACTTCATAAATTTCGTCCAGAGGCTATTATAGGTGCTGCGTCACCTTTTTATTGGGCCAGGCCCATGTAATTTCGAAATACATAAGTATAGGCTATTTTTAGAGTCCGTGTGTGTGGGGAAACAAGAGATAGGGTTGATTTCGGACCCCTCCACCATGGGCCACGAAATTCCCCTCTCTTCCTCCATATATACAGCCCTTAGGGCACCGTTTAGACTTTGGGTTTTGTTTAGATTAAAAGTTCGCCATAGCTGCAACTTCGCGTACTTCGTTTGTGTTCAACGACCAGACAAAGGCGTCACAGAACCCCACCTTGATAAATAAAGCTTTCATCTTATATTCGCAATATCCAGATTGCAAACTCAGTTTCTTGCTTGTTCTTCGTTTGCTCGCAGGAAACAGACCCTCGTGGTCAGGTTGACCGTGCTCCGGCGTGGTCAATAACCTCTCGAAGTTGGTTTAGCGATTGCTAAGGCGCGACGTCCTCGCACGTTCGTAGTCGGATCGTCAAAGTCGACTTCCACCAAAGCGAAATCCACCATCTCATCGAAAGACGGGACACCTTTGCCTCTATCAAGTGGTATCAGATTTCCAGGTTGCTCGGTGAGATTTTATAGTTTTTCGTAGATTAGATCGAGTCTATTCTTCATACCTACAGTCCACGAAAAAGCCACAAAAAAATTAGGGTTAGTTCATCATATCCGAACCAATCTGAGCCTTTGCATAATCTTTTTAGGGTTTTTGCTTTGTTGAATTTGCGGTTGCATCGTCGTGTCAAGTTGCTGGTCTTAGAGTCTAGTCTTTTAGAGTTTCGAGTTCTGGTCATAAGTTGTCACGCCGCCGCCGCACCATTATCATCGCCCATCTACCACTTTTGCTTATCCGCCACCGCTCTGAATCCATATCCATATACCAATACCAATCCGTATCCATATACCAGCACCAATCTGTATCCATATACCACCACCGCTACCATATACCACCACCGCTGCCATATACCACAACCATATATCCACCACCAATCCGAGTTCTTCTCATATTAGGTTTGTTCTTGAGATCAATCTAAATTCCGATTCGTGTTTCCTTGCCTGCGTAGGTCTCGGAAAAAAAATTAGGCCAAAATTTTCACGGGCAAAATTTTTTTCCCTATTCTATTTTTAGGTTTTTCTGAGTCTTTTGAGCCACGTGCCATCATAGTGATTTTTTGGTCGCACTTTTTCGTCGTCGCTGCCCTAATTTCCGAAAAAAAAGTGAAAAAAAAATTTCGTGCCCATCCTATCAGTTTGACGAGGGAAGAGTTTTGAGACACTCGCCATTATAGTGATTTTTCGCAAAAAAAAAGAGGAGCGCAAAAAAAAAAGGAGCGCAAAAAAAAGAGCGAAAAAAAAGAGTTCCAGAGTGTGCTTTTCCCTTGTTTACGTGCCGCGCCGTGATTTTGTTGGTGTTCTAGGCTCGCGTCTCTAGCACAGTCTAGCCTAGGACCAGCACAGTACCGTCGTTGAGCGTTTATTCAACTTTGCATCTCTGAATTGATTATTGCTGATCCTTTTTGCTACCATATTATAAGCCTTCCCAGCTCCACATACATCTACGTCGTGCGTTTGACTCTCCCTGGTACTCGCTCTATCCAAGCTTTGAGAGTTTTTGACTACAACGGTTGCCGATCACCGCCTGCTGCTGGGTAAGAACTGGTAAGAATTTGAGTTTTGCTTGACGGATTTGTGACACCCACCACCACCACTTGTTCGTAGTCTGTAGGATCATATTCTTGTGTGTTTCTATTGCTGCTAACCATGCCAGGATCACAAGCCAACGTGACTGACTGGGAGAATTTATCGAACAAGGAGCTTCATGATAAGTTTCAGCAAATGATGAGTGGACAGGTGCAAGATGTGCTAAACAGATTTGAAGAGGCCATGGAGAAGATAGATGGCATGGAGAAGACGTTCGAAACAAAGCTCGATAACAAATTTAATGAATTTCTCGCGCGTCTTCCACCACCACCACCCGCTGCACCTAACGCACCTCTCCAACAACAACAACAACAACAACGCATCCTTTCGAATCAGTATGGACGAGCGAGGCGTGTTCCTATTGAGGATGGCCAAACTTCTGGTGCTGCTGTTCATGTTGTTGATGCTTCTTTGGCCCCTGCTACTGCTACTGGTGGTACCCAGGAGGATGATGAGTATGCGGGCGATTATGAGGATGAGGTTGATCAAAATCAGCACTACGTGCAGCCACCAGCACCACCACCACCAGGTCGACCTCAGGTATATATTCGTAATGGTAGGCCTGCACCACCACCTCAGGTATGAGATGATGTCCATATTCCTAAACTGAAATTGAATATTCCACCATTTGAGGGTAGATATGTTCCTGATATATATCTTACTTGGGAGTTAGAAACTGAACAACGTTTTACATGTTTACAATATCCCGAGGAGAGACGGGTTGCTGCTGCTGTTTGTGCTTTCACTAGTTTTGCATGTGTATGGTGGTCTGAACATTGTAGATTATATCCTATTCCTGCTACTTGGGCTGCTTTGAAAACTGCTATGCGTACTCGTTGGGTTCCACCATATTATCAACGTGAATTGCTTCAAAAATTACAGCGCTTAAGACAAGGAAAAAATTCTGTAGAAGAATATTATCAGGAATTACAAACTGGCATGATTAGATGTGGTATTGTTGAGGAGAATGAAGCTATGCTTGCACGTTTTCTGGGTGGATTAAATAGAGAGATTCAGACCATTCTAGACTATAAGGAGTATACTAATATCACTCGTTTATTCCATCTTGCTTGTAAAGCTGAACGTGAAGTGCAGGATCGACAGGCATTGGCGCGGACTAACTTTTCTGCAGGTCGACCTTCATCATGGACACCACGTGCATCATCTACTTCCACACGTTCTGCTACACCAGCGCCTCCGTCGGCTGCCACCTCCAACCGTGATACAATAAAGCAGGCACAATCACCACTATCTGCCAAGAGCACACCTTCTGGGCCTGCAAAGAGCTCTTCTTCATCCATGGCATCAACAGGGCAAACACATGATATTATTTGTCGACGTTGCAAGGGTGGAGGTCATTATGCGAGAGAATGCCCATCTAAGCGTGTGATGATTGTTACTGAGGATGGTGGGTATGAGTCCACTAGTGACTATGATGAGGAGACTTTGGCTCTTATTACACGTGACGAACACGGTGGAGATGATTCTGATCATGAGACGCAATACATGGCTCCTGAAGACGCTGACAGGTATGAATGTTTAGTTGCTCAACGTGTTTTGAGTGTGCAGGTCACACAAGCTGAGCAAAATCAGAGGCACAATTTGTTCCATACCAAGGGAGTTGTGAAGGAACGTTCTGTGCGCGTCATCATAGACGGAGGTAGTTGCAACAACTTGGCTAGCATGGAGATGGTGGAGAAGCTTTCTCTCACCACAAGACCACATCCACATCCTTACTACATCCAATGGTTCAACAACAGCGGCAAGGTTAAGGTAACACGTACTGTTCGTGTGCATTTTAGTATCTCTACATATGCTGATTATGTTGATTGTGATGTGGTACCTATGCAAGCATGTTCCTTATTACTTGGTAGACCATGGCAATTTGATAAAAATGCTGTACACCATGGTAGAAACAATCATTATACTCTTGTTCATAAGGATAAAAATATTACTTTGCTTCCTATGACTCCTGATTCTATTTTGAAAGATGATATTAATAGAGCTAATAAAGCAAAACAGGAGAAGAATAAGAGTGAAAATCAGATTGTGGCAAAAGAATTTGAGCAACAAATGAAGCCTAATAATAAACCATCTAGTGTTGCTTCTGAAATTAAATTGAAAAGTGCATGTTTATTTGCCACCAAATCTGATATTGATGAGCTAGATTTCAGCAAATCTGTTTGCTATGCTTTTGTGTGCAAAGAGGCATTATTTTCATTCGAGGACGTGCCTTCCTCTTTGCCCCCTGCTGTCACTAACATTATGCAGGAGTTCGCTGACGTCTTTCCACAAGATGTGCCACCGGGATTACCACCCATTCGAGGGATTGAGCATCAAATTGACTTAATTCCCGGTGCATCGCTACCCAACCGTGCACCATACCGTACCAATCCAGAGGAGACGAAGGAGATTATGCGTCAAGTACAGGAGCTACTCGACAAAGGTTATATACGCGAATCTCTTAGTCCTTGTGTTGTTCCTATTATACTAGTGCCTAAAAAGGATGGTACGTCACATATGTGTGTTGATTGTAGAGGCATTAATAATATTACTATTCGTTATCGTCATCCTATTCCTAGGCTAGATGATATGCTTGATGAATTGAGTGGCTCTACAATATTCTCCAAAGTTGATTTGCGTAGTGGATACCATCAAATTCGTATGAAATTGGGTGATGAATGGAAAACAGCATTTAAAACTAAGTTTGGTTTATATGAGTGGTTAGTCATGCCTTTTGGGTTAACTAATGCACCTAGTACTTTCATGAGATTAATGAACGAAGTTTTACGTGCTTTCATTGGACGATTTGTGGTAGTCTATTTTGATGATATATTGATTTATAGCAAATCTTTGGAAGAACATTTGGAACATTTACGTGCTGTTTTTATTGCTCTACGTGATGCACGTTTGTTTGGTAACCTTGGAAAGTGCACCTTTTGCACTGACCGAGTATCTTTTCTTGGCTATGTTGTTACTCCACAGGGAATTGAAGTTGATAAAGCCAAGATTGAAGCTATTGAGAGTTGGCCGCAGCCCAAAACGGTCACACAAGTGAGGAGTTTCCTTGGCCTCGCTGGATTCTATAGGCGTTTTGTGAGAGATTTCAGCACCATTGCTGCACCTCTCAATGAGCTTACAAAGAAAGATGTGCCTTTTCTGTGGGGTACCGCACAGGAAGAAGCCTTCACGGTATTGAAAGATAAGTTGACACATGCTCCTTTACTCCAACTTCTTGATTTTAATAAGACTTTTGAGCTTGAATGTGATGCTAGTGGAATTGGATTAGGAGGTGTGTTATTACAAGATGGCAAACCTGTTGCATACTTTTCTGAAAAATTGAGTGGGCCTAGTCTGAATTATTCTACTTATGATAAAGAATTATATGCTCTTGTTCGGATTTTAGAAACATGGCAACATTATTTATGGCCCAAAGAATTTGTTATACATTCTGATCATGAATCTTTGAAACATATTAAAAGTCAAGCTAAACTGAATCGTAGACATGCTAAATGGGTTGAATTCATTGAGACTTTCCCTTATGTCATTAAACACAAGAAGGGAAAAGAAAATGTTATTGCTTATGCATTGTCTCGTCGCTATACTATGCTTTCACAACTTGACTTCAAAATATTTGGTTTGGAGACCATCAAAGATCAATATGTGCATGATGCTGATTTTAAAGATGTAATGCAGAATTGTAAAGAAGGAAGAATGTGGAACAAGTTTGTCGTTAACGATGGATTTGTGTTTCGTGCTAACAAGCTATGCATTCCAGCTAGCTCCGTTCGTCTTTTGTTGTTGCAGGAGGCGCATGGAGGAGGATTAATGGGACACTTTGGCGTGAAGAAGACGGAGGACGTACTTGCTACACATTTCTTTTGGCCAAAGATGAGACGGGATGTTGAGCGTTTTATTGCTCGCTGCACTACATGTCAAAAAGCTAAGTCACGACTCAATCCTCATGGTTTATATATGCCTTTGCCTGTACCTAGTGTTCCTTGGGAGGATATATCTATGGACTTTGTTTTAGGTTTACCTCGAACAAAGAAGGGGAGGGATAGCATATTTGTTGTTGTGGATAGATTCTCGAAAATGGCACACTTTATACCATGTCATAAAAGCGATGATGCTGTTAATGTTGCTGATTTGTTCTTTCGTGAAATTATTCGCTTGCATGGTGTGCCAAATACTATTGTTTCAGATCGTGATACTAAATTTCTTAGCCACTTTTGGAGATGTTTATGGGCTAAGTTGGGGACTAAACTGCTTTTTAGTACTACTTGTCACCCCCAAACTGATGGACAAACTGAAGTAGTCAATAGAACATTGTCTACTATGCTTAGGGCTGTTTTGGAGAATAATAAGAAAATGTGGGAGGAATGCTTGCCTCATATTGAATTTGCTTATAATCGTTCATTGCATTCTACTACTAAGATGTGCCCTTTTGAAGTTGTGTATGGTTTCCTACCTCGTGCACCTATTGATTTGTTGCCTCTTCCATCTTCGGAGAAGGTTAATTTTGATGCTAAACAACGTGCTGAATTGATTTTAAAAATGCATGAGTTAACTAAGGAAAACATTGAGCGTATGAATGCTAAATATAAACTTGCTGGAGATAAGGGTAGAAAACATGTTGTGTTTGCACCTGGAGATCTTGTTTGGTTACATTTGCGTAAGGATAGATTTCCTGATTTGCGCAAATCAAAGCTAATGCCACGTGCTGCTGGTCCCTTTAAGGTGTTGGAAAAGGTAAATGATAATGCATATAAACTTGAGCTGCCTGCAGATTTTGGGGTTAGTCCCACTTTTAACATTGCAGATTTGAAGCCTTATTTGGGTGAGGAAGATGAGCTTCCGTCGAGGACGACTTCATTTCAAGAAGGGGAGGATGATGAGGACATCAATACCATTGTTACACCCACAGCCCCTACTGCTACATATACTGGACCAATTACTAGAGCTCGCGCACGCCAATTAAATTATCAGGTACTTTCGTTTCTTGGTAATGATTCTAATGTTCATGAGAATATGATGCTGCCTAAATTGGATACATTTGTTTTGCTTACAAATGAAGGGCCTAGCTTGGAGAAGGATGGACATTGGAGCAAGAGCAAGCATGGAGATGATGCCATGCGCAAGGGGAACCAGAACGGAGTTACAAGTGATGATTTCAGGACTTTGAAGCCACCATAAGAGTGCATGAAGCCTTGGACGAAATATACAAGATGCCACTTCATAAATTTCGTCCAGAGGCTATTATAGGTGCTGCGTCACCTTTTTATTGGGCCAGGCCCATGTAATTTCGAAATACATAAGTATAGGCTATTTTTAGAGTCCGTATGTGTGGGGAAACAAGAGATAGGGTTGATTTCGGACCCCTCCACCAAGGGCCACGAAATTCCCCTCTCTTCCTCCATATATACAGCCCTTAGGGCACCGTTTAGACTTTGGGTTTTGTTTAGATTAAAAGTTCGCCATAGCTGCAACTTCGCGTACTTCGTTTGTGTTCAACGACCAGACAAAGGCGTCACAGAACCCCACCTTGATCAATAAAGCTTTCATCTTATATTCGCAATATCCAGATTGCAAACTCAGTTTCTTGCTTGTTCTTCGTTTGCTCGCAGGAAACAGACCCTCGTGGTCAGGTTGACCGTGCTCCGGCGTGGTCAATAACCTCTCGAAGTTGGTTTAGCGATTGCTAAGGCACGACGTCCTTGCACGTTCGTAGTCGGATCGTCAAAGTCGACTTCCACCAAAGCGAAATCCACCATCTCATCGAAAGACGGGACACCTTTGCCTCTATCACACTCACACATCCATATTTGTTGATTGTGCTCATACATGTCATGCTCGATGGACATATCATACTCACCACAAGTTTGCACCCTATGCATGGATTGACTCACATTATGATTGCCTTGTTGCATCTTGTATTCCCATGTCATCCATGATATATCTGCTTGTTCACTTCCTTAGCAAATTTGTTGTGATCTTCCTTGATGGCATTTTCATACATCATGATCATATGGTCCTCCATCAATTGCATGATGACATTCACATATTGAGCATCCATTGCTATGTTCATGCTTTTGATGCACCATCCCATTATGACATCATTTTGCACCGTGGTTGCATTGCTCATACTCATAACACAATTGTGTGCATAATGATTGCATTTGTTCCCATGAATGCTTTGCATACCATTCTAGATCATCTTGATAAGCTTCATGCGCTTTGTCACGAGCTATCTTGCCGCACAGACTCATTCTTACATGATGGACACTTTGTGTGTGCTAACCATTGTATTTCTGAGTGTTGTTTGTGTTTGCTCCTTTTGCATGTATACCACTCCGGCGACACCTTGGAATACTTGGATTACGCCATGCATTCAACTTCGTCCAACTACAAGTCCGTCCACGACAACCATTTCCATGGTGATGAGGATCACGATCCGAGGTCGGATCATTCCCAAGGGGGGGGGGGGAGATGATGCGGAGCAACCCAAGTTCATCCCCATGTACACTCCGACTACTCTCCAAGCCCCAAGGATACATAATATGAGGCCTCGACTATGCGCCATTGGACACAAGGTGAATTCACTCCTCTCCGAATCGTCACTTTCCACATGTGAGACATGGCTACTACCTCATGCATGGACCTTGCCTATACTCAGGTACAACCGAGATGACCATGGAGAATCAAAGGACAAAGGCCAAGCATGGAAGAGGAGAAGGAAGAAGAACCAGCTGCTACAGGTCCCGGACATCCGGCCCCAGCCCGAACATCCGGCCCTTCCCACAAGCCCGGACATCCGGCCACAGCCCGGACATCCGGCGCCCATCACAGAACGTGTCCAGAAGCTGAACCCCGTCAGCCCGGACATCCGGCCAGAGGCCCGGACATCCGGCTCTTCCCGAGCCACCGGACATCTGGCGCCTGCCCGGAAATCCAACGCACGCTATCCAGAGAGCAGAAGAATCGGCCGCTCCAGCCCGGACATCCGGCCCACTAGCCCGGACATCCGGCACCTCGTGAAGGCCCGGACATCCGGCCCGACGCCCGGACATCCGGCCTTCCCTGCCTGCATGCAGCGCATCTGGGCCGAGGCCCATGTACCCCTTCGCCCCTTAGACTATATATACTTCCCCTCCACCTACATTTTAGGGTTAGCGTTGATTTAGCTCATTTGTGAGATAGAGCCTCGCTCATCCATCGTATCTCCTCCTTGTGAGAGACCGCGGCCTCTTCGGGAAGATCCACTTGGATTCAAGACCCCTTTATGGGAAGATCCCCTCGTGGATTCAAGACCTCCTCTCGGAGAAGAACGGCTACCTTTGTATCTTTCCTTTGTTGATTTTGAATCTTGTGCTACCTCATGTGTTCAGTGATCTAGCCCTTGTGTGATCGATTACTTGTCAGTTTAGTGATTCTCTTGTTTCTCCCCGTGTTTTCCCCTTTGTGTTTCCGCGCGTTCTTCGTGTTTCCCCGTAGGATCCACTCCAAACTTGAAAGATCGGCCCCTAGGGTTCCGCCCTACATCAGATATCCTACCGAATGGTATGATGGAATCATATTTGCCAACTACTAACAGAGAGGTGCGTCTGGGGGGGGGGGCAATGTGCGCGAGGGAGGCCTAAAGATAATGTGCGTGCAGGAGACACGTAGGCACATATATGTGCGTATAGAGGGCTAGTAGAGACCATGCGTGTGTATATATACATGTGAGAGAAATAGTGTTTTCCAACTGAGATTAGTGAAAAGAATGCTACATAATTGTCAGAAAGAGAGAGGGAGATACAAAGAGAGCATGTGCGTGAGACACCCCGACACCCCGAGAGAGATTTTGAGCATGTGTGAAAGAGAAATGCCGATGCATATAAAGTGTGTGCACTTATGTGTTAGATAGAGAGATATATAGCACATTTGTGCGAACGGGCCGAGGCATAGTGCATCTACGTGTAAAAGGCGGTTCTACGCATTTAATTAAAATATAAATGGCATTATTATTTTTGGATGAGATCATGAATTTTGCAAATTGCGTATGGACAAAAATCGGTCTATCAGACACCCGTACTCTATTGAATTCTAGCATGTGCATGTGTTTATTTCATATTACCGGTCCATAGAGTGAGAGAGGTTTGAAATACATGCAATGGATGCTTTTGCAATTCATATATAAACATTATGATGTAGGGCGGAACCCTAGGTGATGAGGACATCAATACCATTGTTACACCCACAACCCCTACTGCTACATATACTGGACCAATTACTAGAGCTCGCGCACGCCAATTAAATTATCAGGTACTTTCGTTTCTTGGTAATGATTCTAATGTTCATGAGAATATGATGCTGCCTAAATTGGATACATTTGTTTTGCTTACAAATGAAGGGCCTAGCTTGGAGAAGGATGGACATTGGAGCAAGAGCAAGCATGGAGATGATGCCATGCGCAAGGGGAACCAGAACGGAGTTACAAGTGATGATTTCAGGACTTTGAAGCCACCATAAGAGTGCATGAAGCCTTGGACGAAATATACAAGATGCCACTTCATAAATTTCGTCCAGAGGCTATTATAGGTGCTGCGTCACCTTTTTATTGGGCCAGGCCCATGTAATTTCGAAATACATAAGTATAGGCTATTTTTAGAGTCCGTATGTGTGGGGAAACAAGAGATAGGGTTGATTTCGGACCCCTCCACCAAGGGCCACGAAATTCCCCTCTCTTCCTCCATATATACAGCCCTTAGGGAACCGTTTAGACTTTGGGTTTTGTTTAGATTAAAAGTTCGCCATAGCTGCAACTTCGCGTACTTCGTTTGTGTTCAACGACCAGACAAAGGCGTCACAGAACCCCACCTTGATCAATAAAGCTTTCATCTTATATTCGCAATATCCAGATTGCAATCTCAGTTTCTTGCTTGTTCTTCGTTTGCTCGCAGGAAACAGACCCTCGTGGTCAGGTTGATCGTGCTCTGGCGTGGTCAATAACCTCTCAGAGTTGGTTTAGCGATTGCTAAGGCGCGACGTCCTCGCACGTTCGTAGTCGGATCGTCAAAGTCGACTTCCACCAAAGCGATATCCATCATCTCATCGAAAGACGGGACACCTTTGCCTCTATCACTAGGGGCCGATCTTTCACGTTTGGAGAGGATCCTACGGGGGAAACACGAAGAACGCGCAGAAGAACACGAGGAAATCATGGGGAGAAACAAGAGAATCACTCAAGCGACAAGTATCGATCACACAAGGGCTAGATCACCAAACACATAAGGTAGCACAAGATTCAAAATCAACAAATGATAGAGGCGGGGGTGTCCCGATCTTTCGATGAGATGATAACTATCGATTTGGTGAAGATGACTTTGACGATCCGACTACAAACGTGCACGACGTTGCGCCTTAGCAACCGCTAAACCAACTCTGAGAGGTTATTGACCACGCCGGAGCACAATCAACCTGACCACGAAGGTCTATTCCTGCAAGCAATCGAAGAACAAGCAAGAATATGATAAAAGCAATCTGAATATTGCGAGTATATATGAAGTATTGATAAAGGTGGGGATCCGTAAGCGGTCTTGGTTTGGTCGTTGGACACAAACGAAGTACACGAAGTTGCAATGGCTAACTTTTAACTAAACAAATCCCAAGGAAAAGCTACTAGATGGATCTACTTATATAGGAGCAAGGGGTGGCGGCCAAGGAGGTGGGAGGACGTCCCAAGGCAGCCTAAAACTAAATCTAGGTCGTACAAGGCCAATGGGCCCAAGTGGAGGTGATGTAACACCTTTGGACTTGTAGTTTGACTCGGATTCTGCTGCAGCATCAGATTGTTTCGTCCACAACTCAACGCTCCGGACGAATTTGAAGGTGATTCCAATTGGGTTGGAAAGTGCACGAAATCTAGTTTCCAACAAAAAAAGAATCACCCAATTCGGAGTCCGTATGAAAAACTTGTGTGCGTTTTGAGTCAGGTACGTCTGTGCAGTCCGAATCTGAATCCAGAACGTGAGAGACTTGGACTCTATCTTCTCTTGGGCCAAAAGTGACGTGAGAGAACTTTTTGGACAGCAAATAAACATCTCTTTCTTCCTTATCTTCATATGTGGATTGTACAAATGTCCCATACACCTGCAATTAGACAAAACACAAAAGTGTGTGAAGTATTTTTGTTCTGGATAACATAAATAGATTATTGAATAGTTTGCACTAGAAATCACCTGACAAATATGCATATATGCACTATTTTTGGTCATATCCAAGGTAGTCATGTCCTCATCATCCTCCCCTTCTTGAAAATAAAGCCGTCCTCGGCGTTGCTTAATCTGAAATGTGGCTAACAAAAGAGACAAGGTGTACATGTTGTATATGTATATGTCATCCATTTTTACTTCCCTTGATTTTTGCATATATGACACATGAATAGATGAGTAACTTGCATAGTTCATAAAATCTAAAGCCAAAAAATTAGCACAAGAAGTAGAAGGCATGAAAATATTGCAACTCAGTTTGCACATATAAGTGAAGCTCTTATTCATTTCAAAAGATTGACAATGTTCATCATTAAACCATCCCAACATTAGTGAATAAACCTTACTTGCATCAAATTTACATGCTACAACATGCTTAAATAAGCAAACATGCAATAAGTCATTCAACACAGAATCATCACCAAGATTAGAGGTCATATCAAAATGATTAAACATTGGTTCTTTTGCATCAATAGTTAATTCAATGGGTGCACTCAAAATTGTTGGTATTTCAGTTGTTTGATCACATGGCAAAGTCAAATTATCAACGTAGTCCTCTAAAATAGGTGGTGTGATCAAAGTAGTGGGTAGCTCATCAGATGGTGCATTCAAATTGACAAGGCATTCATCATTCTCATGTAGAGATGGAAGATCAGTACCTTTGTCATTACCTCTTATGATCAACTCAGATGATGTAGCCACTCTCGGGGGCGATGTGTCACATGGTGGAGGTGATGTAGTCCTGATAACAACGGATGTGGTTGTCATAGTATGCCTAGTAGTTGAAGGAACAATCATATCAACTCTTGGAATGTGCACCGTGCGCTTGTTCTCCTCGTGGCCAACACGTCGTTTTATTTCCTGTTCAGCTTTGCAAGCAAGATGAAACAAATGGTCCATAGGATAACACTCTTCATGAATTAGTAACTCTTGAATATCACGGTTTAATCCTCCCCAAAATCTATCCATAAAATCATCTTCACTTTCTTCTAAAGAGGAATGCAACAAGGTAGTTTGTAAATCATCATAATATTTTGTTACAGTTCCACTACCTTGTTTTAAGTGTTGCAACTTCTTAATCATGTCACGAGTATAATAAGCAGGGACAAAAGTATGTCGCATGGCAAGTTTCAAATCATCCCAAGTAGTAGGTATATAATCAGGGTGTAACCGACAATATTCACTCCACCAAACCAAAGCATAACCAGTGAAAGAACCAACCGCAACCTTAACCTTTTTATGTTCATCGAAATTATGGGAAGCAAATATATTTTTTATGTCGAACTCCCATTCAATATATAAAGCAGGTTTAAAACGGCCATTAAATGGTGGTATAGATACATTAACCTGATCATGTGCATTTGGATGTTTGTGCACCTCTCGTGACGGTTGTGGTATTTGCAAAGGTGGTGGCACGTCTCCCGCGATCGACAAAGCCCATGAATTGACTCTGGATCCTGTCATGATTAGTAGAACAAGATACAAAACCCAAAAATAATGTTCCTATAACTACTAGGATGTGGTGGTAAAACGCTCACAGTAAAGCAAATATCAATGTCTTACAAGTTCTTACCATGCAGCAGGCGGTGATCGGCAACCAGCGGTGTCAAGTAACTCCAAATATTGAGTAAAGCGATTGCCAGGGGAGCGTACGTATACACGGTGTAGAAATATGTGGAGCTGGGTTGGCTATATATGGTAGCAAAAGATTAGCAATAATCAATTCAAAGATGCAATGTTGAATAAACGCTCAACGACGGTACTGTGCTGGTCCTAGGCTTGACCGGACTAGAGACGCGAGCCTAGAACACTAATGAGGTCACGGCGTAGCACAACTAGCATCAATGAAGGATACTAAGTAGCTCTTGACAGCAAGATATAAGTGAAGATCACAACGGCAGTGAAGATAATGATGAAAAACAACTGCCAAGCAGGATATACAACAACTTTGTCTCCAACTTTCCTCTGAAAAAGTTTGTGCCGATTTTTTTGATTTTTTTTCTCCTTTTTTTCTCTGACTTTTTTTCTTTTTTTTTCTCGTTTTCTCTCTCTCTTTTTTTCTCCCTCTTTCCAAAACAAACTAGATAAGACGCAGATTGGATCAAGCGAAGATGTGAACGATCTCAACTATTATTATGACAATGAATGGTGGGTAGCACGTGGTGGAAATTGATGGATGGGTGGTGGACAGCGGAAGAGATAATGATGCAGCGGTGGCGTGACTAATGTGAACAGAACTCGAAACTCTAAACGAACTAGACACTAAGACCAGCAACTTGACACGACGATGCAACCGATAATTCAACTATGCAAGCAATGAAAAGAAAATTGCAAAGGCTCAGACTGGCTTGGAGCAAGGATGAATAGATCTAACTCTTTTTTGTGGCTTTTTCTTGGACAAAAGGTAAGAAAATAAATCTAATCTAGGAAAACTGGAAATTCTCACCGAGCAACCTGAAAACTGATACCACTTGATAGAGGCGGGGTGTCCCGATCTTTCGATGAGATGATAACTATCGATTTGGTGAAGATGACTTTGACGATCCGACTACAAACGTGCACGACGTTGCGCCTTAGCAACCGCTAAACCAACTCTGAGAGGTTATTGACCACGCCGGAGCACAATCAACCTGACCACGAAGGTCTATTCCTGCAAGCAATCGAAGAACAAGCAAGAATATGATAAAAGCAATCTGAATATTGCGAGTATATATGAAGTATTGATAAAGGTGGGGATCCGTAAGCGGTCTTGGTTTGGTCGTTGGACACAAACGAAGTACACGAAGTTGCAATGGCTAACTTTTAACTAAACAAATCCCAAGGAAAAGCTACTAGATGGATCTACTTGTATAGGAGCAAGGGGTGGCGGCCAAGGAGGTGGGAGGACGTCCCAAGGCAGCCTAAAACTAAATCTAGGTCGTACAAGGCCAATGGGCCCAAGTGGAGGTGATGTAACACCTTTGGACTTGTAGTTTGACTCGGATTCTGCTGCAGCATCAGATTGTTTCGTCCACAACTCAACGCTCCGGACGAATTTGAAGGTGATTCCAATTGGGTTGGAAAGTGCACGAAATCTAGTTTCCAACAAAAAAAGAATCACCCAATTCGGAGTCCGTATGAAAAACTTGTGTGCGTTTTGAGTCAGGTACGTCTGTGCAGTCCGAATCTGAATCCAGAACGTGAGAGACTTGGACTCTATCTTCTCTTGGGCCAAAAGTGACGTGAGAGAACTTTTTGGACAGCAAATAAACATCTCTTTCTTCCTTATCTTCATATGTGGATTGTACAAACGTGCACGATGTTGCGCCTTAGCAATCGCTAAACCAACTCCGAGAGGTTATTGACCACGCCGGAGCACAATCAACCTGACCACGAAGGTCTATTCCTGCAAGCAATCGAAGAACAAGCAAGAATATGATAAAAGCAATCTGAATATTGCGAGTATATATGAATTATTGATAAAGGTGGGGATCCGTAAGCGGTCTTGGTCTGGTCGTTGGACACAAACGAAGTACACGAAGTTGCAATGGCTAACTTTTAACTAAACAAATCCCAAGGAAAAGCTACTAGATGGATCTACTTATATAGGAGCAAGGGGTGGCGGCCAAGGAGGTGGGAGGACGTCCCAAGGCAGCCTAAAACTAAATCTAGGTTGTACAAGGCCAATGGGCCCAAGTGGAGGTGATGTAACACCTTTGGACTTGTAGTTTGACTCGGATTCTGCTGCAGCATCAGATTGTTTCGTCCACAACTCAACGCTCCGGACGAATTTGAAGGTGATTCCAATTGGGTTGGAAAGTGCACGAAATCTAGTTTCCAACAAAAAAAGAATCACCCAATTCGGAGTCCGTATGAAAAACTTGTGTGCGTTTTGAGTCAGGTACGTCTGTGTAGTCCGAATCTGAATCCAGAACGTGAGAGACTTGGACTCTATCTTCTCTTGGGCCAAAAGTGACGTGAGAGAACTTTTTGGACAGCAAATAAACATCTCTTTCTTCCTTATCTTCATATGTGGATTGTACAAATGTCCCATACACCTGCAATTAGACAAAACACAAAAGTGTGTGAAGTATTTTTGTTCTGGATAACATAAATAGATTATTGAATAGTTTGCACTAGAAATCACCTGACAAATATGCATATATGCACTATTTTTGGTCATATCCAAGGTAGTCATGTCCTCATCAACAAAGGAAAGATACAAAGGTCTTGATTGTCTTCCCTTGAAGGGGTCTTGAATCCGCTTGGGGGATCTTCTCCGAAGAGGTCGTGAGCTCCGAGGAGAAGTAACCAAGTGGATGAGCAAGGCTCTCACACTATGATGATAGAGGCAAAGGTGTCCCGTCTTTCGATGAGATGGTGGCTATCGTTTTGGAGGAAGTCGACTTTGACGATCCGACTACGAACGTGCGAGGACGTCGCGCCTTAGCAATCGCTAAACCAACTCCAAGAGGTTATTGACCACGCCGGAGAACAATCAACCAGATGACGAAGGTCTGTTTCCTGCAGGCAAACAAAGAACAAGCAAGAAACTAAGATTGCAATCTGGATATTGCGAATATAAGAGGAAAGCTTTATTGATCAAGGTGGGGTTCTGAGACGTCTTTGTCTGGTCGTTGAACACAAACGAAGTATGCGAAGTTGCATCTATGGCAAACTTTAATATAAACAAAACCCAAAGTCTAAACGGTGCCCTAAGGGCTGTATATATGGAGGAAGAGGGGGTGAATTTCGTGGCCCTTGGTGGAGGGGTCCGAAACTAACCCTATCTCTTGCTTCCCCACACATACGGACTCTAAAAATAGCCTATACTTATGTATTTCGAAATTACATGGGCCTGGCCCAATAATAAGGTGACGCAGCACCTAGAATAGCCTCTCGACGAAATTTATGAAGTGGCATCTTGTATATTTCGTCCAAGGCTTCATGCACTCATTATGGTGGCTTCAAAGTCCTGAAATCATCACTTGTAACTCCGTTCTGGTTCCCCTTGCGCATGGCATCATCTCCATGCTTGCTCTTGCTCCAATGTCCATCCTTCTCCAAGCTAGGCCCTTCATTTGTAAGCAAAACAAATGTATCCAATTTAGGCAGCATCATATTCTCATGAACATTAGAATCATTACCAAGAAACGAAAGTACCTGATAATTTAATTGGCGTGCGCGAGCTCTAGTAATTGGTCCAGTATATGTAGCAGTAGGGGCTGTGGGTGTAACAATGGTATTGATGTCCTCATCATCCTCCCCTTCTTGAAATGAAGTCGTCCTCGACGGAAGCTCATCTTCCTCACCCAAATAAGGCTTCAAATCTGCAATGTTAAAAGTGGGACTAACCCCAAAATCTGCAGGCAGCTCAAGTTTATATGCATTATCATTTACCTTTTCCAACACCTTAAAGGGACCAGCAGCACGTGGCATTAGCTTTGATTTGCGCAAATCAGGAAATCTATCCTTACGCAAATGTAACCAAACAAGATCTCCAGGTGCAAACACAACATGTTTTCTACCCTTATCTCCAGCAAGTTTATATTTAGCATTCATACGCTCAATGTTTTCCTTAGTTAACTCATGCATTTTTAAAATCAATTCAGCACATTGTTTAGCATCAAAATTAACCTTCTCCGAAGATGGAAGAGGCAACAAATCAATAGGTGCACGAGGTAGGAAACCATACACAACTTCAAAAGGGCACATCTTAGTAGTAGAATGCAATGAACGATTATAAGCAAATTCAATATGAGGCAAGCATTCCTCCCACATTTTCTTATTATTCTCCAAAACAGCCCTAAGCATAGTAGACAATGTTCTATTGACTACTTCAGTTTGTCCATCAGTTTGGGGGTGACAAGTAGTACTAAAAAGCAGTTTAGTCCCCAACTTAGCCCATAAACATCTCCAAAAGTGGCTAAGAAATTTAGTATCACGATCTGAAACAATAGTATTTGGCACACCATGCAAGCGAATAATTTCACGAAAGAACAAATCAGCAACATTAACAGCATCATCGCTTTTATGACATGGTATAAAGTGTGCCATTTTCGAGAATCTATCCACAACAACAAATATGCTATCCCTCCCCTTCTTTGTTCGAGGTAAACCTAAAACAAAGTCCATAGATATATCCTCCCAAGGAACACTAGGTACAGGCAAAGGCATATATAAACCATGAGGATTGAGTCGTGACATAGCTTTTTGACATGTAGTGCAGCGAGCAATAAAACGCTCAACATCCTGTCTCATCTTTGGCCAAAAGAAATGTGTAGCAAGTACGTCCTCCGTCTTCTTCACGCCAAAGTGTCCCACTAGTCCTCCTCCATGCGCCTCCTGCAACAACAAAAGACGAACGGAGCTAGCTGGAATGCATAGCTTATTAGCACGGAACACAAATCCATCATTAACGACAAACTTGTTCCATGTTCTTCCTTCTTTACAATTCTGCAATACATCTTTAAAATCAGCATCATGCACATATTGATCTTTGATGGTCTCCAAACCAAATATTTTGAAGTCAACTTGTGAAAGCATAGTATAGCGACGAGACAATGCATCAGCAATAACATTTTCTTTACCCTTCTTGTGTTTAATGACATAAGGGAAAGTCTCAATGAATTCAACCCATTTAGCATGTCTACGATTCAGTTTAGCTTGACTTTTAATATGTTTCAAAGGTTCATGATCAGAATGTATAACAAATTCTTTGGGCCATAAATAATGTTGCCATATTTCTAAAGTCCGAACAAGAGCATATAATTCTTTATCATAAGTAGAATAATTCAGACTAGGCCCACTCAATTTTTCAGAAAAGTATGCAACAGGTTTGCCATCTTGTAATAACACACCTCCTAATCCAATTCCACTAGCATCACATTCAAGCTCAAAAGTCTTATTAAAATCAGGAAGTTGGAGTAAAGGAGCATGTGTCAACTTATCTTTCAATACCGTGAAGGCTTCTTCCTGTGCGGTACCCCAAACAAAAGGAAGATCCTTCTTTGTAAGCTCATTGAGAGGTGCAGCAATGGTGCTGAAATCTCTCACAAAATGCCTATAGAATCCAGCGAGGCCAAGAAAACTCCTCACTTGTGTGACCGTTTTGGGCTGCGGCCAACTCTCAATAGCTTCAATCTTGGCTTTATCAACTTCAATTCCCTGTGGAGTAACAACATAACCAAGAAAAGACACTCGGTCGGTGCAAAAGGTGCACTTCCCAAGGTTACCAAACAAACGTGCATCACGTAGAGCAATAAAAACAGCACGTAAATGTTCCAAATGTTCCTCCAAAGATCTGCTATAAATCAATATGTCATCAAAGTAAACTACCACAAATCGTCCAATGAAAACATGTAAAACTTCGTTTATTAATCTCATGAAAGTACTAGGTGCATTAGTTAACCCAAAAGGCATGACTAACCACTCATATAATCCAAACTTAGTTTTAAATGCTGTTTTCCATTCATCCCCCAATTTCATCCGAATTTGATGGTATCCACTGCGCAAATCTACTTTGGAGAATATTATAGAGCCACTCAATTCATCAAGCATATCATCTAGCATAGGAATAGGATGACGATAACGAATAGTAATATTATTAATGCCTCTACAATCAACACACATACGCGATGTACCATCCTTTTTTGGCACTACAATAATAGGAACAGCACAAGGACTAAGGGATTCGCGTATATAATCTTTGTCGAGAAGCTCTTGTACTTGACGCATAATCTCCTTCGTCTCCTCTGGATTGGTACGGTATGGCGCACGGTTGGGCAATGAAGCACCGGGAATTAAGTCAATCTGATGCTCAATCCCTCGAATAGGCGGTAATCCTGGTGGCACGTCCTGTGGAAAGACGTCAGCGAACTCCTGCAAAATGTTAGTGATAGCAGGAGGCAAAGAGGAAGGCACGTCCTCGAATGAAAATAATGCCTCTTTGCACAAAAAAGCATAGCAAACAGATTTGCTAAAATCTAGCTCATCAATATCAGATTTAGTGGCAAGTAAACATGCACTTTTCAATTTAATTTGAGAAGCAACACTAGATGGTTTACTATTAGGCTTCATTTGTTGCTCAAATTCTTTTGCCACAATCTGATTTTCACTCTTATTTTTCTCCTGTTTTGCTTTATTAGCTCTATTAATATCATCTTTTAAAATGGAATCAGGAGTCATAGGAAGCAAAGTAATATTTTTATCCTTATGAACAAGAGTATACTGATTGTTTCTACCATGGTGTACAGAATTTTTATCAAATTGCCATGGTCGACCAAGTAATAAGGAACATGCTTGCATAGGTACCACATCACAATCAACATAATCAGCATATGTAAAGATACTAAAATGCACACGAATAGTACGTGTTACCTTAACCTTGCCGCTGTTGTTGAACCATTGGATGTAGTAAGGATGTGGATGTGGTCTTGTGGTGAGAGATAGCTTCTCCACCATCTCCATGCTAGCCAAGTTGTTACAGCTCCCTCCATCTATGATGACACGCACAGAACGTTCCTTCACAACTCCCTTCGTATGGAACAAATTATGCCTCTGATTTTGCTCAGCTTGTGTAACCTGCACACTCAAAACACATTGAGTAACTAAACATTCGTACCTGTCAGCATCTTCAGGAGCCATGTATTGCGTCTCATGATCAGAATCATCTCCACCGTGTTCTTCACTTGTAATAAGGGCTAAAGTCTCCTCATCATAGTCACTAGCAGACTCATACCCACCATCCTCAGTAGCAATCATCACACGCTGAGATTTGCATTCTTGCGCATAATGTCCTCTTCCCTTACAACGACGACAAATAATATCACTTGTGTGCCCTGTTGATGCCATGGATGAAGAAGAGCTCTGTGCAGGCCCGGCAGGTGCGCTCTTGGCAGATAGTGGTGGTTGTGCCTGCTTTCTTGTATCAAGGCTGGAGGTAGCAGCTGATGGAGGCGCTGGTACAGTGGAAGTAGACGATGCACGCGGTGTCCATGATGAAAGTTGACCTGCAGAAAAGTTAGTTCGCGCCAATGCTTGTCGATCCTGCACTTCACGTTTAGCTTTACAAGCAAGATGGAATAAACGAGTGATATTAGTATACTCCTTATACTCTAGAATGGTCTGAATATCTTTATTTAATCCACCCATAAAATGTGCAAGCATAGCTTCATTCTCCTCAACAATACCACATCTAATCATGCCAGTTTGTAATTCCTGATAATATTCTTCTACAGAATTTTTTCCTTGTCTTAAGCGCTGCAATTTTTGAAGTAATTCACGTTGATAATATGGTGGAACCCAACGAGTACGCATAGCAGTTTTCAAAGCGGCCCAAGTAGTTGGAATAGGATATAATCGACAATGTTCAGACCACCATACACATGCAAAACTAGTGAAAGCACAAACAGCAGCAGCAACACGTCTCTCCTCAGGATATTGTAAACATGTAAAACGTTGTTCAGTTTCTAACTCCCAAGTAAGATATATATCAGGAACATATCTACCCTCAAACGGTGGAATATTCAATTTCAGTTTCGGAATACGGTCATTATCTCGTACCTGAGGTGGTGGTGCGGGCCTACCGTTGCGATAATATACCTGAGGTCGACCTGCTGGTGGTGGTGCTGGTGGCTGCACGTAGTTCTGATTTTGATCAACCTCATCCTCGTAATAGTCCTCCACCTCTGCAGTAACAGCAGGAGCTACAAAAGCACCAATAGCAGTAGCAGCGGCACCAGAATTTTGTCCTGGCTCAACAAGAACTCGTTGTGCTCGCCCTACTGTATCACGGTGTAGAGCTGGTTGTGGGAGACGTTTGAGTAATTCATCAAACTTGGCGTCCAACTTGGTGTCAATTGACTTCTCAATGTCATTCATCTTCTCCATTGCCTTTCCAAAGCTGGCCATCACGTCTTCCACCTATTGACCCAACATTTGATGAAACTTATCATGAAGCTCGTTGTTCGTCATGTTCTCCCAGTCAATCTCGTCGACTTGTTGATGCGGAGCATCCTTCCATCATCCCCATGGACTCTACATCAACACCTACAACACCACAAGGATCGATGACTCGAGCACGTGCAAGAGCTCTTGAAACCGAGGTGACATCACTCCTCTCACAACTCTCCTTCGATTCACATGAGACATGGTTACTACCTCAAACGGAAACCCTATGCATACTCAGGTACCAAGGAGTCGACCATGAAGAAGCTAGGAAGCAAGGAGAACCGGAAGCGGAAGACATACATGAAGACGGAGAGGAGAAAGCAACAAGGACCAGAGAGGCCGGACAATTCGGACAGAGGCCCGGACGATCCGGATAGAGCCCGGATGATCCGGACCCAGGTCCGGACGATCCGGCTAACTCCACCGAAGGCAACAGAAGCTCCCTCCCGAAGCCGGATCATCCGGACCCAGACCCGGATCATCCGGACCCAGCCCGGACGTCCGGATCGCCAGCCGGACATCTGGCCCGTCGCCGCCACCAGCCGAGCCTCCAACTCATCCGGGTTCCCACCCGGATCATCCGGACCCTCGTCCGGATCATCCAGCCAGCGCCTGTGCGCGCGTGTTGGGTTGAGCCCATGTACCCCTTCGCCCCCAACTCTATATATAGGACCCCATCTCCTCACTTTGAGACATAGCATTGGATTAGCTCATATTTGTGTGAGAGCCTTTGCTCATCCACTCGGTTACTTCTCCTCGGAGATCAGGACCTCCTCGGAGAAGATCCCTCAGCGGATTCAAGACCCCTATCTAGGGAAGAACATCAAGCCCTCCTCTTGGAGATGAACGGTTCCTTTGTATCCTTACCCTAGTTGACTATGTATCTTGTGGATCTCATGTGTGTATGTTGATCTAGCACTTGTGTGATCGATTCCTTGTTGGTTGAGTGTTTCTCTCTCGTTTTCCCCGTGTTTCCCCTTGTGCTTCCACGTGTTCTTCGTGTTTCCTCCGTAGGATCCCCTCCAAACGTGAAAGATCGACGAATTAAGGTTCCACCCTACATCATATGGTATCATGAGCCACGTTGATCACGTTTTTGGAGCCCCTACCCCGTGTTTTCTAGCTTGATTTTGTTGTTTTCGTCCTAAAATCCAAAAATCCCCACAAAAATACCCCCCAAATTTTTTGTGATTTGTTAGTTTTGATGATGTTTTGTTGATTTTGATCCGTGGATTCGGTGTGTAACTCGTGGATCTTGTGTTTCCCCACCTTCTCCCCCTCGAAATCCATCCAAAATCCCCGAAATCGTCAAATCTCCCCCCATTTTCGCGTTCTTCCCGAGCAGTTCCCGTGCGTGGTTGACCTGCCCGGATCATCCGGACCGAGTCCCGGATCATCCGAACGTGCCCGGATCATCCGGCTCCTGGCCCGGATCATCCGGCTTCCTCTGCCGAAACTGCAGTTCTGCAGTCCACCATCCACCACCACCACCATCCACACATACATACATCCTCCCCACCCCATCCACCACCATTCCCACTTGCCAAACCCCAAGACTCAACCTCCGTACTACCATTCGAATTTGAGTTCGACAAATTGAGTGAGATTTCCGTGTCCTCTTGTGTTTCGGCTATTTAGGCGCGGTGTGACATCAACAACAAACGCTCATTTTGGTCGGCTACTCATCTTCGCTATGGACGGTAACTTCGACGACATCTTTGTCATACCTTGCAATTGCATTGATAACCATCATATACCATCTTTTGCGTTGCTTACCCATCGAGACTAGCCATTGAGTATTGCCGGCAACGTGACTTGTGCACCTTAGTTGCATACACTATATCATACATACCACCGTGGTGCATATCTCGGAATCAACTTGTGTGTCACAAAGTGTCATCGCATACACAATTGCTATCTTGGTTTGTGAAGTTTGCATAAGAAAAGAGCTCAAAAGAGAAAGAGCCACTCAAGCTTTTAAGCAAAGAGGAAAGATAAGCAAAGAGCTTATAAGCAACAAGCATAGCATCATACAACATTAAGATTGTCATATAAGATCATCTTGGATCATTGCACCGAAATACCATACATATAACATACTTGGGATAGAGATCGTTGCATTTTTGCCTAGTAGGTTGTGCACAAGCTCCGTATCCGCCTATTGTGCAATCATGCTAGCGTCTCTCTAGTATTGTGCAACAAGAGCATTTTCGTGGATTCCACATTTTGGCTCATTTTTGGTTTGCACAATCCCATTTATCTTTTTGCATGTGTGTTTCCGTGTACCACTACTTGCTTGGTCTACTTGTTGCACATGCGAATTTGCGAATCTTCTTCAACATTTTTGAGTCAAGCTAACGATTGCAATCAATTTTGTGCCACCATCCTAACCAAGCTCCACCAAAAGCTTTTACTTGTGTAGGTGTGAGAATCGACAAGGATCGGTACCAATAGTGCTATTTCATTGTCCGCATTTGAGTGAACTTGATTCATCTTCAACTTCGGTCAAAGGTACATTGGTATTCGTTCTTCTCCTTCTACCACTCACAATTTGCTTGAAATGATGGATAGGCCAAGTTCTTCTACAAATCCACTCTTCATCGAGCAAGACGACGACATGTCATCATACGTCACCAAGAGCCACCTCTTTGCCGCACAACGAGCTCTCCATCGAGAGCAACAAGCAATGAGCGAACGCATCGACAACAAGCTCGACGCGCACAAGAAAGAGAATGATGCAAGAATGGACGAGCTCCGCGCCTTGTTGATGAACCGGCGTACGTCTACTTCTTCACACTCAAGACGGAGCCACTCAAGTCGCCACTCCGACGACTCCTTCTCCGACACAAGTACACCGTCATCGAACACTCTTCGACGAGCAGCGCGTCAAGACCGTCATGCATCTCGCAACCCGCTACACGACAAGAATCTCCAAGAGCAAGTTGATGAACAAGTTCCTCGTCCTCAATCGAACCAAGTAGCGTTTGCTCAAGCCCAAGAACGACAACGTCTTCATCGCCAACAAGAACAAGAACGAGCGCGCCTACACCAAGAGCAACAAGACGCCGAGGCTCAACGTCTTCAACAACAACAATGAGAAGCACAAGCTCTTGAGGCGGAACGTGCCCTTCAAGCATCAAGTCGAGCTATCGCCAACCGCAATCGCGAAAGGCGCAATCAAGAGGAAGCCCTTCGAGAAGAAATACAACAGAGGAACTACCATCCGCGCGCACAACGTCAAGTCCCACAAGCTCGTCCACAAGCTACTCAAGCTCAACTTCAACCTCAAGGTCAACAAGAGCAAGTTGATAATGGACTTCCTCCTCGCCAAGAGCAACATGAGGATGATTACCCTCCACGTCAAGAACGTCATCATCAACATCGACCTCAACACAATGAAGAACAACGCTATGGCAAGCTCAAGTTCACAATGCCCAAGTTCAATGGAACCAATGATCCCGAAGAATACCTCTCATGGGCATTGAAGGTCGACAAAAATCTTTCGTTTGCACAACTATGATGAAGAAAAGAAGATCGCTATGGCATCACTTGAGTTCCAAGACTATGTGCTCATATGGTGGGAACAAGTCCTTGAGCGACGACAAGCAAGAGGTGAACCTCCAATCACCACTTGGGCTCAAATGAAGGATGTCATGCGAGCACGCTTTGTGCCCACCTACTACAACCGTGATCTCTTCAAGAAGCTACAACTCCTCAAACAAGGGACAAAGAGTGTTGAAGAATACTACAAGGAAATGGAGATAGCCATGATTCGAGATGATGAGCAAACAATGGCACGATTCTTGAATGGCCTCAATCACCCCATCAAGAAGATCACCGACTTCCAACCCTACTCCAACCTCATTGAGCTCATGCATCAAGCTACAAAGGCGGAACGTCAAGTGCAAGATGACTTCAAGTACGCCAAGTACTCCTCTAAGACATATGGCTTCTCCAACAACCAAGATTCAACAACTACTCCAACTTCGACGTCAACCAAGCCTTCTCCAAGCAACGACGACAAGTCAAGTTACAAGAAAACTTCTACAAGTTCAAGTCGTCCTCCTCCTACTACAAGCAATTCTAAGCCACGTGCTTCATCATCTACTCCAACCGATGAGACCGTCAAGACAAGCTCCTTCAAGTGTTTTACTTGCGGCGGCCGAGGCCACAAGTCATATGAATCCACCAACAAGCGCACCATGATACTCAACGACGATGGCACCTACGACTCAATGAGTGAAGATGAAATGGAAGCTATTGAGCAAGTGTCCATGCACCGGCGCATCAACGAGGATGAAGATGATCAAGTCTTTTGTGATGAAGATACGAGCCCCGCTCTTGTTGTCTCCAAGGTCTTGACACTTCAACACCAACAAGAAGAAGACCAACGATGCCACATCTTCCACACAAAGGCCGACATCAATGGACGATCCGTCAAGGTCATCATCGATGGAGGTAGTTGCCTCAATTTGGCAAGCGAAGAACTATGCTCCAAGCTCCAATTGGTCAAGAAGAAGCATCCGCAACCTTACAAGGTTCAATGGCTAAGTGACTCCGGCACTATACGAGTTGAGCATACGGTCCAAGTATCCTTCAAAATCGGTGCATACGAAGACACTTTGGAGTGTGATGTGGTCCCAATGACCATTTGCCACCTCCTCCTTGGTCGGCCATGGCAATTCGACTGTGGTGCATACCACAATGGGCGTACAAACCACTATAGCTTCAAGATGAAAGGCAAAGAATATGTCCTACGACCCATGTCTCCTAGTCAAGTGATAGCCGACAAACAAGCCACCAACCAAAGAGATAAGAGTGAGAAAGTGAGCCACCAAAAAGTGAGCGAGAGCCACAAGCCAAATTTGAGCGCCTCTTCGCCTAGAGAGAAAAACCTCATACTATTCGCCACCAAACATGAGATGAGAGAAGTGTGTGAGAACCCATCGAGTGTGATGCACTTTGTCCTAGTGTGCAAGGATGGAGAACCAAAAACTAACACCACTCATGAGCTACCTTTGGTGTTTCAATCTCTTTTGCAGGAATTTCAAGATGTTTTCCCCGATGAGCTACCTCCGGGTCTACCTCCCCTTCGAGGCATTGAGCATCGAATCGACCTCATCCCCAGAGCGCCACTTCCAAACAAAGCTCCCTACCATGTCAATCCCGAAGAAACCAAGGAGATTCAACGGCAAGTACAACAACTAATCAACAACGGTCATGTACGTGAAAGCTTAAGCCCTTGTGCCGTTCCCGTTATTCTTGTGCCTAAGCCCGATGGAAGTTTCCGCTTGTGCTCCGATTGTAGACCTATAAATGCTATCACCGTGCGCTATAGGCATCCCATTCCTCGCTTAGATGATATGCTTGATGAACTTAGTGGAGCCAACTTTTTCTCAAAAATTGATCTTAAAAGTGGCTAATCCGCATTCATGAGGGTGATGAATGGAAAACTGCTTTCAAAACAAAATTTGGCTTATATGAATGGTTGGTTATGCCTATGGGTTTGTCGGAAGCTCCCGGCACTTTTGTGCGTCTCATGCATCATGTACTTCGTCCATACATTGGAATCTTTGTTGTGGTTTACTTCGATGATATTCTTGTGTTTAGCAAAACCATGAAAGAGCATCTTGATCATGTTAAGCTTGTTTTGCAAACGCTTCGAAAGGAAAGTCTTTATGCCAACTTGAACAAATGCACTTTTGGCGTTGACAAAGTGGTTTTCTTGGGTTTCGTTGTCTCTTCCAAGGGTGTCCATGTTGATGAAACTAAGATCAAAGCAATTAAAACTTGGCCCCAACCCACCAATTTGCAACAAGTGCGAAGTTTCCTTGGTCTTGCAGGTTTTTATCGTCGCTTTGTGAAAAACTTTAGCACTATTGCAGCTCCTTTGCATGCTTTGAGTAAGAAGAATACTCCTTTTGTTTGGGGACCTTTGCAATCCAACGCTTTCGATGAGCTCAAGTCCTTGCTTACTCATGCTCCAATTCTTGCTTTGCCCAATTCTGACAAAACTTTTGAGGTTCATTGTGATGCAAGTGGTACCGGAATTGGCGGAGTTTTAATGCAAGAAAAACGAGTGATTGCTTATTTTAGTGAAAAACTCTCCGGTGCTCAACTTAACTATCCCGTATATGACAAGGAATTGTATGCTTTAGTGCGTGTCCTACATGTTTGGGAACATTATCTTAGACCTCATGAGTTTGTCATCCATACCGATCATGAAACGCTTAAGTACTTAAAAGGTCAAACTAAATTGAACAAGCGTCATGCCAAATGGAGTGAATTTATTGAATCTTTTCCGTATGTGATCAAGTACATTAAGGGCAAGGAAAATGTAGTTGCCGATGCGCTTTCACGTATATGCACGCTCGTCACCCAACTTGAGTTGAATGTTATAGGCTTTGAGCACATAAAGGATTTGTATGCTAGTGATCCATCTTTTGCACCTCATTATGCTAAATGTTTGACGCATACATCTTGGGAACAATATTACCTCAAGGATGGTTATCTTATGAGAGCTAACAAACTCTGCATACCTGAGTCTTCTCTTCGTTTGCTACTTTTGCAAGAGGCTCATGGAGGTGGACTCATGGGACATTTTGGACGCGACAAGACCTTCGCCACGCTCTCCAAGAACTACTTTTGGCCCAAGATGTTTCGAGACGTCTCACGCTTCACCACCTGATGCTCAACATGCTGCAAAGCTAAGTCAAAAGCTCAATCTCATGGTCTTTACATGCCTCTTCCTATTCCTTATCAACCTTGGGAAGACATTAGCATGGACTTTGTACTTGGTTTGCCTAGAACTCAAAATGGAAAGGACTCCGTGTTTGTTGTTGTGGATAGATTTTCTAAAATGGCACATTTCATTCCTTGCAACAAGGTAGACGATGCTTCACATATTGCAAATCTCTTTTGTAGGGAAATCTTGCGCCTCCATGGAGTACCAAAGACAATCGTCTCCGACCGCGACATCAAGTTCCTGAGTTACTTTTGGAAGACCCTATGCGCCAAGCTCGGAATCAAGCTCTTCTTCTCATCCGCATACCATCCTCAAACCGACGGCCAAACGGAGGTTACGAACCGAACGCTCTCCACTCTACTTCGCGTGTTGATCAAGAAGAACATCAAGGAGTGGGAGGCGTGTCTACCCATCGCCGAGTACGCCTACAACCGCGCAAGACATTCAACGACTGGCAAGTCACCCTTCGAGGTCGTTACGGCTTCAATCCATTGTCCCCATTGGACATTCTACCTCTACCTCTACAAGAGCGCACCAACATCGACGCAAGCGCCCGTGCAAGCTACATCAAGAAGATGCATGAAGAGACAAGACACACCATCGAGCGCCACATACAACGACTCACTACCAAGCTCAACATCAACAAGTAACCCATGATCTTCAACATAAGCGATCTCGTGTGGCTACACCTTCGCAAGGAACGCTTCCCCAACGAACGCAAGTCCAAACTTCTACCTCGAGACGATGGACCCTTCAAGGTGTTAGCACGCTACAACAACAACGCCTACAAGCTCGACCTACCAAGCGACAAGTACAACGTGAGCGACAACTTCAACATCAAAGACCTCTCGCCTTTCCATGGTGATGAAGATCTAGATCCGAGGTCGGATCCTTTCGAAGGGAGGGGATATGATGCGGAGCATCCTTCCATCATCCCCATGGACTCTACATCAACACCTACAACACCACAAGGACCGATGACTCGAGCACGTGCAAGAGCTCTTGAAACTGAGGTGACATCACTCCTCTCACAACTCTCCTTCGATTCACATGAGACATGGTTACTACCTCAAACGGAAACCCTATGCATACTCAGGTACCAAGGAGTCGACCATGAAGAAGCTAGGAAGCAAGGAGAACCGGAAGCGGAAGACATACATGAAGACGGAGAGGAGAAAGCAACAAGGACCAGAGAGGCCGGACGATCCGGACAGAGGCCCGGACGATCCGGACAGAGCCCGGATGATCCGGACCCAGGTCCGGACGATCCGGCTAACTCCACCGAAGGCAACAGAAGCTCCCTCCCGAAGCCGGATCATCCGGACCCAGACCCGGATCATCCGGACCCAGCCCGGACGTCCGGATCGCCAGCCGGACATCCGGCCCGTCGCCGCCACCAGCCGAGCCTCCAGCTCATCCGGGTCCCCACCCGGATCATCCGGACCAGCCCGGATCATCCGGACCCTTGTCCGGATCATCCGGCCAGCGCCTGTGCGCGCATGTTGGGCTGAGCCCATGTACCCCTTCGCCCCCAACTCTATATATAGGACCCCATCTCCTCACTTTGAGACTTAGCATTGGATTAGCTCATATTTGTGTGAGAGCCTTTGCTCATCCACTCAGTTACTTCTCCTCGGAGATCAGGACCTCCTCGGAGAAGATCCCTCAGTGGATTCAAGACCCCTATCTAGGGAAGAACATCAAGGCCTCCTCTTGGAGATGAACGGTTCCTTTGTATCCTTACCCTAGTTGACTATGTATCTTGTGGATCTCATGTGTGTATGTTGATCTAGCACTTGTGTGATCGATTCCTTGTTGGTTGAGTGTTTCTCTCTCGTTTCCCCGTGTTTCCCCTTGTGCTTCCGCGTGTTCTTCGTGTTTCCTCCGTAGGATCCCCTCCAAACATGAAAGATCGACGAATTAGGGTTCCACCCTACATCACTTGTGTTCCTACCATAGTTAGCAGCAATAGAAACAGACAAGAATATGATCCTACAGACTACTAGAATATGGTGCTGGTGGGGTGTCACAAATCCGTCAAGCGAATCTCAAATTCTTACCAGTTCTTACCCAGAAGCAGGTGGTGATCGGCAACCGTTGTAGTCAAAACTCTCAAAGCTTGGATAGAGCGATTACCAGGGAGAGTCAAACGCACGACGTAGATGTATGTGGAGCTGGGAAGGCTTATAATATGTGATGAGGACATCAATACCATTGTTACACCCACAGCCCCTACTGCTACATATACTGGACCAATTACTAGAGCTCGCGCACGCCAATTAAATTATCAGGTACTTTCGTTTCTTGGTAATGATTCTAATGTTCATGAGAATATGATGCTGCCTAAATTGGATACATTTGTTTTGCTTACAAATGAAGGGCCTAGCTTGGAGAAGGATGGACATTGGAGCAAGAGCAAGCATGGAGATGATGCCATGCGCAAGGGGAACCAGAATGGAGTTACAAGTGATGATTTCAGGACTTTGAAGCCACCATAAGAGTGCATGAAGCCTTGGACGAAATATACAAGATGCCACTTCATAAATTTCGTCCAGAGGCTATTATAGGTGCTGCGTCACCTTATTATTGGGCCAGGCCCATGTAATTTCGAAATACATAAGTATAGGCTATTTTTAGAGTCCGTATGTGTGGGGAAACAAGAGATAGGGTTGATTTCGGACCCCTCCACCAAGGGCCACGAAATTCCCCCCCCTCTTCCTCCATATATACAGCCCTTAGGGCGCCGTTTAGACTTTGGGTTTTGTTTAGATTAAAAGTTCGCCATAGCTGCAACTTCGCGTACTTCGTTTGTGTTCAACGACCAGACAAAGGCGTCACAGAACCCCACCTTGATCAATAAAGCTTTCATCTTATATTCGCAATATCCAGATTGCAATCTCAGTTTCTTGCTTGTTCTTCGTTTGCTCGCAGGAAACAGACCCTCGTGGTCAGGTTGATCATGCTCCGGCGTGGTCAATAACCTCTCGGAGTTGGTTTAGCGATTGCTAAGGCGCGACGTCCTCGCACGTTCGTAGTCGGATCGTCAAAGTCGACTTCCACTAAATCGAAATCCATCATCTCATCGAAAGACGGGACACCTTTGCCTCTATCAAGTGGTATCAGATTTCCAGGTTGCTCGGTGAGATTTTCCAGTTTTTCGTAGTTTAGATCGAGTCTGTTCTTCATACCTATCGTCCACGCAAAAGCCACAAAAAAAAATTAGGGTTAGTTCATCATAGCCGAACCAATCTGAGCCTTTGCATAATCTTTTTAGGGTTTTGCTTTGTTGAATTTGCGGTTGCATCGTCGGTCTAGTTGCTGGTCTTAGAGTCTAGTCTTTTAGAGTTTCGAGTTCTGGTCATAAGTTGTCACGCCGCCGCTGCAACATCATCATCGCCCCTGCCATCTACCACCACCGCTCCGAATCCGTATCCATATACCACCACCAATCCGTGTCCATATACCACCACCGATCCATATCCATATACTACCACCGCTACCACCACCGCTGCCATATACCACCACCATATATCCACCACCAATCCGAGTTCCTTGCTTATTAGGTTTGTTTTCGGGATCCATCTAGTTTCCGATTCGTGTTTCCTTGCCGGAGTAGGTTTCGGAAAAAAAAAATTTCGAAAACGCATTTTTCGAAAAAATTTCTGGCTATCCTATTTTTAGGTGTTTTTGAGTGTTTTGAGACAGGTGCCATTATAGGAAGTTTTTTTGACCCGTTTCCAGTTTTTGGGTCCGGGCAGTCGAAAAAACGAAAAAAAAAAATTGGTCGAAAAAATTTCGTGCCCATCCTGTCAGTTTGACCTAGGAAGAGTTTTGAGACACTCGCCATTATAGTGATTTTTCGCAAAAAAAAAAAAAAGAGCAGCGCAACAAAAAAAAAAGAGCGCAAAAAAAAAAGAGCGAAAAAAAAATCCAGAGTGTGCTTTTCCCTTGTTTACGTGCAGCGCCGTGATTTTGTTAGTGTTCTAGGCTCGCGTCTCTAGCACGGTCTAGCCTAGGACCAGCACAGTACCGTCGTTGAGCGTTTATTCAACTTTGCATCTCTGAATTGATTATTGCTTATCCTTTTTGCTACCATATTATAAGCCTTCCCAGCTCCACATACATCTACGTCGTGCGTTTGACTCTCCCTGGTACTCGCTCTATCCAAGCTTTGAGAGTTTTTTTGACTACAACGGTTGCCGATCACCGCCTGCTGCTGGGTAAGAACTGGTAAGAATTTGAGTTTTGCTTGACGGATTTGTGACACCCACCACCACCACTTGTTCGTAGTCTGTAGGATCATATTCTTGTGTGTTTCTATTGCTGCTAACCATGCCAGGATCACAAGCCGACGTGACTGACTGGGAGAATTTATCGAACAAGGAGCTTCATGATAAGTTTCAGCAAATGATGAGTGGACAGGTGCAAGATGTGCTAAACAGATTTGAAGAGGCCATGGAGAAGATAGATGGCATGGAGAAGACGTTCGAAACAAAGCTTGATAACAAATTTAATGAATTGCTCGCGCGTCTTCCACCACCACCACCCGCTGCACCTAACGCACCTCTTCAACAACAACAACAACAACAACAACAACAACAACGCATCCTTTCGAATCAGTATGGACGAGCGAGGCGTGTTCCTATTGAGGATGGCCAAACTTCTGGTGCTGCTGTTCATGTTGTTGATGCTTCTTTGGCCCCTGCTACTGCTGCTGGTGGTAACCAGGAGGATGATGAGTATGCGGGCGATTATGAGGATGAGGTTGATCAAAATCAGCACTACGTGCAGCCACCAGCACCACCACCACCAGGTCGACCTCAGGTATATATTCGTAATGGTAGGCCTGCACCACCACCTCAGGTACGAGATGATGTCCATATTCCAAAACTGAAATTGAATATTCCACCATTTGAGGGTAGATATGTTCCTGATATATATCTTACTTGGGAGTTAGAAACTGAACAACGTTTTACATGTTTACAATATCCCGAGGAGAGACGGGTTGCTGCTGCTGTTTGTGCTTTCACTAGTTTTGCATGTGTATGGTGGTCTGAACATTGTAGATTATATCCTATTCCCGCTACTTGGGCTGCTTTGAAAACTGCTATGCGTACTCGTTGGGTTCCACCATATTATCAACGTGAATTGCTTCAAAAATTACAGCGCTTAAGACAAGGAAAAAATTCTGTAGAAGAATATTATCAGGAATTACAAACTAGCATGATTAGATGTGGTATAGTTGAGGAGAATGAAGCTATGCTTGCACGTTTTCTGGGTGGATTAAATAGAGAGATACAGACCATTCTAGATTATAAGGAGTATACTAATATCACTCGTTTATTCCATCTTGCTTGTAAAGCTGAACGTGAAGTGCAGGATCGACAGGCATTGGCGCGGACTAACTTTTCTACAGGTCGACCTTCATCATGGACACCACGTGCATCATCTACTTCCACACGTTCTGCTACACCGGCGCCTCCGTCGGCTGCCACCTCCAACCGTGATACAATAAAGCAGGCACAATCACCACTATCTGCCAAGAGCACATCTTCTGGGCCTGCAAAGAGCTCTTCTTCATCCATGGCATCAACAGGGCAAACACACGATATTATTTGTCGACGTTGCAAGGGTGGAGGTCATTATGCGAGAGAATGCCCCTCTAAGCGTGTGATGATTGTTACTGAGGATGGTGGGTATGAGTCCGCTAGTGACTATGATGAGGAGACTTTGGCTCTTATTACACGTGACGAACACGGTGGAGAAGATTCTGATCATGAGACGCAATACATGGCTCCTGAAGATGCTGACAGGTATGAATGTTTAGTTGCTCAACGTGTTTTGAGTGTGCAGGTTACACAAGCTGAGCAAAATCAGAGGCATAATTTGTTCCATACAAAGGGAGTTGTGAAGGAACGTTCTGTTCGCGTGATCATAGATGGAGGGAGTTGCAACAACTTGGCTAGCATGGAGATGGTGGAGAAGCTATCTCTCACCACAAGACCACATCCACATCCTTACTACATCCAATGGTTCAACAACAGCGGCAAGGTTAAGGTAACATGTACTGTTCGTGTGCATTTTAGTATCTCTACATATGCTGATTATGTTGATTGTGATGTGGTACCTATGCAAGCATGTTCCTTATTACTTGGTAGACCATGGCAATTTGATAAAAATGTTGTACACCATGGTAGAAACAATCATTATACTCTTGTTCATAAGGATAAAAATATTACTTTGCTTCCTATGACTCCTGATTCTATTTTGAAAGATGATATTAATAGAGCTAATAAAGCAAAACAGGAGAAGAATAAGAGTGAAAATCAGATTGTGGCAAAAGAATTTGAGCAACAAATGAAGCCTAACAATAAACCATCTAGTGTTGCTTCTGAAATTAAATTGAAAAGTGCATGTTTATTTGCCACCAAATCTGATATTGATGAGCTAGATTTCAGCAAATCTGTTTGCTATGCTTTTGTGTGCAAAGAGGCATTATTTTCATTCAAGGACGTGCCTTCCTCTTTGCCCCCTGTTGTCACTAACATTATGCAGGAGTTCGCTGACGTCTTTCCACAAGACGTGCCACCGGGATTACCACCCATTCGAGGGATTGAGCATCAAATTGACTTAATTCCTGGTGCATCGCTACCCAACCGTGCACCATACCGTACCAATCCAGAGGAGACGAAGGAGATTATGCGTCAAGTACAGGAGCTACTCGACAAAGGTTATATACGCGAATCTCTTAGTCCTTGTGCTGTTCCTATTATACTAGTGCCTAAAAAGGATGGTACGTCACGTATGTGTGTTGATTGTAGAGGCATTAATAATAATACTATTCGTTATCGTCATCCTATTCCTAGGCTAGATGATATGCTTGATGAATTGAGTGGCTCTACAATATTCTCCAAAGTTGATTTGCGTAGTGGATACCATCAAATTCGTATGAAATTGGGTGATGAATGGAAAACAGCATTTAAAAATAAGTTTGGTTTATATGAGTGGTTAGTCATGCCTTTTGGGTTAACTAATGCACCTAGTACTTTCATGAGATTAATGAACGAAGTTTTACGTGCTTTCATTGGACGATTTGTGGTAGTCTATTTTGATGATATACTGATTTATAGCAAATCTTTGGAGGAACATTTGGAACATTTACGTGCTGTTTTTATTGCTCTACGTGATGCATGTTTGTTTGGTAACCTTGGGAAGTGCACCTTTTGCACCGACCGAGTATCTTTTCTTGGCTATGTTGTTACTCCACAGGGAATTGAAGTTGATAAAGCCAAGATTGAAGCTATTGAGAGTTGGCCGCAGCCCAAAACGGTCACACAAGTGAGGAGTTTTCTTGGCCTTGCTGGATTCTATAGGCGTTTTGTGAGAGATTTCAGCACCATTGCTGCACCTCTCAATGAGCTTACAAAGAAAGATGTGCCTTTTATTTGGGGTACCGCACAGGAAGAAGCCTTCACGGTATTGAAAGATAAGTTGACACATGCTCCTTTACTCCAACTTCCTGATTTTAATAAGACTTTTGAGCTTGAATGTGATGCTAGTGGAATTGGATTAGGAGGTGTGTTATTACAAGATGGCAAACCTGTTGCATACTTTTCTGAAAAATTGAGTGGGCCTAGTCTGAATTATTCTACTTATGATAAAGAATTATATGCTCTTGTTCGGACTTTAGAAACATGGCAACATTATTTATGGCCCAAAGAATTTGTTATACATTCTGATCATGAATCTTTGAAACATATTAAAAGTCAAGCTAAACTGAATCGTAGACATGCTAAATGGGTTGAATTTATTGAGACTTTCCCTTATGTCATTAAACACAAGAAGGGAAAAGAAAATGTTATTGCTGATGCATTGTCTCGTCGCTATACTATGCTTTCACAACTTGACTTCAAAATATTTGGTTTGGAGACCATCAAAGATCAATATGTGCATGATGCTGATTTTAAAGATGTAATGCAGAATTGTAAAGAAGGAAGAATGTGGAACAAGTTTGTCGTTAACGATGGATTTGTGTTTCGTGCTAACAAGCTATGCATTCCAGCTAGCTCCGTTCGTCTTTTGTTGTTGCACGAGGCGCATGGAGGAGGATTAATGGGACACTTTGGCGTGAAGAAGACGGAGGACGTACTTGCTACACATTTCTTTTGGCCAAAGATGAGACGGGATGTTGAGCGTTTTATTGCTCGCTGCACTACATGTCAAAAAGCTAAGTCACGACTCAATCCTCATGGTTTATATATGCCTTTGCCTGTACCTAGTGTTCCTTGGGAGGATATATCTATGGACTTTGTTTTAGGTTTACCTCGAACAAAGAAGGGGAGGGATAGCATATTTGTTGTCGTGGATAGATTCTCGAAAATGGCACACTTTATACCATGTCATAAAAGCGATGATGCTGTTAATGTTGCTGATTTGTTCTTTCGTGAAATTATTCGCTTGCATGGTGTGCCAAATACTATTGTTTCAGATCGTGATACTAAATTTCTTAGCCACTTTTGGAGATGTTTATGGGCTAAGTTGGGGACTAAACTGCTTTTTAGTACTACTTGTCACCCCCAAACTGATGGACAAACTGAAGTAGTCAATAGAACATTGTCTACTATGCTTAGGGCTGTTTTGAAGAATAATAAGAAAATGTGGGAGGAATGCTTGCCTCATATTGAATTTGCTTATAATCGTTCATTGCATTCTACTACTAAGATGTGCCCTTTTGAAGTTGTGTATGGTTTCCTACCTCGTGCACCTATTGATTTGTTGCCTCTTCCATCTTCGGAGAAGGTTAATTTTGATGCTAAAGAACGTGCTGAATTGATTTTAAAAATGCATGAGTTAACTAAGGAAAACATTGAGCGTATGAATGCTAAATATAAACTTGCTGGAGATAAGGGTAGAAAACATGTTGTGTTTGCACCTGGAGATCTTGTCTGGTTACATTTGCGTAAGGATAGATTTCCTGATTTGCGCAAATCAAAGCTAATGCCACGTGCTGCTGGTCCCTTTAAGGTGTTGGAGAAAGTAAATGATAATGCATATAAACTTGGGCTGCCTGCAGATTTTGGGGTTAGTCCCACTTTTAACATTGCAGATTTGAAGCCTTATTTGGGTGAGGAAGATGAGCTTTCGTCGAGGACGACTTCATTTCAAGAAGGGGAGGATGATGAGGACATCAATACCATTGTTACACCCACAGCCCCTACTGCTACATATACTGGACCAATTACCAGAGCTCGCGCACGCCAATTAAATTATCAGGTACTTTCGTTTCTTGGTAATGATTCTAATGTTCATGAGAATATGATGCTGCCTAAATTGGATACATTTGTTTTGCTTACAAATGAAGGGCCTAGCTTGGAGAAGGATGGACATTGGAGCAAGAGCAAGCATGGAGATGATGCCATGCGCAAGGGGAACCAGAACGGAGTTACAAGTGATGATTTCAGGACTTTGAAGCCACCATAAGAGTGCATGAAGCCTTGGACGAAATATACAAGATGCCACTTCATAAATTTCGTCCAGAGGCTATTATAGGTGCTGCGTCACCTTATTATTGGGCCAGGCCCATGTAATTTCGAAATACATAAGTATAGGCTATTTTTAGAGTCCGTATGTGTGGGGAAACAAGAGATAGGGTTGATTTCGGACCCCTCCACCAAGGGCCACGAAATTCCCCCCCTCTTCCTCCATATATACAGCCCTTAGGGCGCCGTTTAGACTTTGGGTTTTGTTTAGATTAAAAGTTCGCCATAGCTGCAACTTCGCGTACTTCGTTTGTGTTCAACGACCAGACAAAGGCGTCACAGAACCCCACCTTGATCAATAAAGCTTTCATCTTATATTCGCAATATCCAGATTGCAATCTCAGTTTCTTGCTTGTTCTTCGTTTGCTCGCAGGAAACAGACCCTCGTGGTCAGGTTGATCGTGCTCCGGCGTGGTCAATAACCTCTCGGAGTTGGTTTAGCGATTGCTAAGGCGCGACGTCCTCGCACGTTCGTAGTCGGATCGTCAAAGTCGACTTCCACTAAAGCGAAATCCATCATCTCATCGAAAGACGGGACACCTTTGCCTCTATCAATATGGTAGCAAAAATGGTCAGCAATAATCAATTCAGAGATGCAAAGTTGAATAAACGCTCAACGACGGTACTGTGCTGGTCCTAGGCTAGACCGTGCTAGAGACGCGAGCCTAGAACACTAATAAAATCACGGCGCGACACGTAGTCAAGGGAGGAGCACACTCTGATTTTTTTCACTTTTTTTTTGCACTTTTTTTCCTCTTTTTTTTTGCTCTGCAACAATTTTTTTTCGAAAAAGTCTACAAATGGTCTAAAAACTGCCTAGCCAGAATTTTCTGGACTTAGTTTTTTTTGAAACTGGAACTATTTTTCTTCTGCGGGTAGCACGACAATTCGGGAGTCCTACTCTGTCACGACTCAGAGTATCGCGTGATCTGGAACTCGGAAATAAAGGAACAAATACTGGACTCGGACTAGGACTGGTGGCGGAGATGAATCTGATGGAACTCGGACTGGTGATGATGGTATATGATGGGAAAATATGGCAGCGGTGGTGGTATATGGATACAGACTGGTGGTGGTATATGGATACGGATTGGTGATGGTATATGGATACGGATCGGTGGCGTATAAGCGATGGTGGTAGATGGATGGGCCGATGAGGATAGTGCGGCGGCGGCATGACAACTTATGACCAAAACTTGAAACTCTAAAAGACTAGACGCTAAGACCAGCAACTTGACACGACGATGCAACCGCAAATTCAACAAAGCAAAATACTGAAAAGACTATGCAAAGGCTCAGACTGGTTCAGATATGATGACCTAACCCTAATTTTTTTTGTGGCTTTTTCGTGGACTATAGATATGAAGAACAGGCTCGATCTAAACTATGAAAAACAGTAAAATCTCACCGAGCAACCTGGAAATCTGATACCACTTGATAGAGGCAAAGGTTTCCCGTCTTTCGATGAGATGGTGGCTATCGTTTTGGAGGAAGTCGACTGTGATGATCCGACTACGAACGTGCGAGGCCGTCGCGCCTTAGCAAGCGCTAAACCAACTCCAAGAGGTTATTGACCACGCCGGAGCACGATCAACCTGACCACGAAGGTCTGTTTCCTGCAGGGAAACGAAGAACAAGCAAGAAACTAAGATTGCAATCTGGATATTGCGAATATAAGAGGAAAGCTTTATTGATCAAGGTGGGGTTCTGAGACGTCTTTGTCTGGTCGTTGAACACAAACAAAGTGCGCGAAGTTGCAGCTATGGAAAACTTTAATCTAAACAAAACCCAAAGTCTAAACGGTGCCCTAAGGGCTGTATATATGGAGGAAGAGGGGGTGAATTTCGTGGCCCTTGGTGGAGGGGTCCGAAACTAACCCTATCTCTTGCTTCCCCACACATATGGACTCTAAAAATAGCCTATACTTATGTATTTCGAAATTACATGGGCCTGGCCCAATAATAAGGTGACGCAGCACCTAGAATAGCCTCTGGACGAAATTTATGAAGTGGCATCTTGTATATTTAGTCCAAGGCTTCATGCACTCATTATGGTGGCTTCAAAGTCCTGAAATCATCACTAGTAACTCCGTTCTTGTTCCCCTTGCGCATGCCATCATCTCCATGCTTGTTCTTGCTCCAATGTTCATCCTTCTCCAAGCTAGGCCCTTCATTTGTAAGCAAAACAAATGTATCCAATTTAGGCAGCATCATATTCTCATGAACATTAGAATCATTACCAAGAAACGAAAGTACCTAGTAATTTAGTTGGCGTGCGCGGGCTCTAGTAATTGGTCCAGTATGTATAGCAGCAGGGGCTGTGGGTGTAACAATGGTATTGATGTCCTCATCATATGAGCTTGCTAACCCTCAAAATGGGGAGGAGGAGGTCTATTTATACTGCTAAGCCACGAAGGGGTAAGTGAGGGGCGAAGGGGTACACGGGCCTCGGCCCAAGTCATGCGCGCAGGCAAGGCCGGATGATCCGGACGGGGTCCCGGATGATCCGGGTGTCGGGGGTCCGGTTGATCCGGACGGAGTCCCGGATGATCCGGCTTTGGTAGAAGCCTTCAGGTGTCTTCGGCGCAGTTACCCGGACGATCCGGGGGAGGGTCCGGATGATCCGGCTGGGCCCGGATGATCTGTACGACGGTCCGGATGTCCGGCCTGGCTCCAGCAGCCGCTCCGCCTTCTTCTTCCTTCTCCTCTTCTATGCTTGGCCTTGATCCTTGGATTCTCCATGATCATCTCGATTGTACCTGAGTATATGCAAGGTCAGTGCACGAGGTAGTAGCCATGTCTCACATGCGGAAAGTGACGGTTCGAAGAGGAGTGAATTCACCTTGTGTCCAATGGCGTATGTTCGAGGTCTCGTCATATGTGCTCTTGGGGCTTGGAGAGTAGTCAGAGTGTAAATGGGGATGAACGTGGGATGCTCTGCATCATCTCCCCCCCCTTGGGAAAGATCTGACCTCGGATGATGATCCTCATCACCATGGAAATGGTTGTCATGCACGTACTTGTAGTTGGACGTGGATGAAGGCATTGCGCAATCCAAGTACTCCAAGGTGTCTCCGGTATGTGGTACATGCAAAATGAGCAAACACACAAAGTACACTTGGAAATACAATGGTTAGCGCACACAAAGTGTCCATCAATTAAGCGTGCGTCCGTGCAAAGGGATAGTGCATGACAAAGCACATGAAGCTTATCAAGATGATATAGAAGGATATGCAAAGCATTCATGGGATAATTAGCATGGTGCACAAAGTGAAAAATTCTACCATTGTGCAAAATGATGTCATAGAGGGACAGTTCATCAATAGCATGAATATGGCAATGGATGCTCAATATGTGTATGGTATCATGCAATTGATGGTGGGCAATATGATCATGATGTATGAATATGCCATCAAGGTAGATCACAACAAATTTGCTAAGGAAATGCACAAGATCATATATCATGGATGACATGGAAATAGATGCAACAAGGCAAGCATAATGTGAGTCAATCCATGCATATGGTGCAAACTTGTGGTGAGTATGAAATGTCCATCGAGCATGACATGTATGAGCACAATCAACAAATATGGAGGTGTTGGTGTACCAAAGCTCAATGTCGAGGCATGAGTGGAGTTCCGAAGGTGCATCCAATAAGAGCGAGCGCTCCTCAATGTGAAGGTCCATGTAGCCAATCTCCAATGTTGCTCCTTCGTTCACGAGATGTATCATGTAGACAACAAGAAGGAAACAAGAATGAAAGAGTGACCCATCCAATATGCGTACTTGAGGATGGCTCAAAGGGAAGGAGTTCACCTTATGAATGTTCCCGAAGATGTTGGAGTTGCACATAACTTATGCCTTCACATAACCAAGTTGTCGCACAACGCCACCGCCTTGTGAATCCTCCAAAATGAAAGAACATGACAAACACTCGAAAAAACAAATGAGATTATCGGAAGTGCAAAACCTATCATTCGTGTGGTAGGATACCCAACAAGTGTATGCATCATGCTCATCATAAGAAAGTACAAGGGAGCATTTCATAGTATGGAGGCATATGATGCGAGAACAACCAAATGCAATAGGCTCAATCAAGCAAGCATGCATCACAAGTAAGGTGTCAAAGTCTCTAAGATCAATAAGCATAGTATGGTTGCACTCAATATAAGTGGATATGAAAGAGGCAACTAATGGACACAAGAGACAATGATCAAGATATATCATGTGAGAGGCATGAACATATATGTCATCAACCCAAGAAAGCGAGTAAGAGTGGAACATGGGTGATGCAACATAGCAAGCAATCATAGCGATCAAGTCAAGCAAGCTAGTAGTGCGAAGATGCAACATACTAGAGGGAAGAATGGCAAGCATGTCATGTGTGCAAATAGTGGGCATGAATAATTCACTTGTCATAGCACAAGCATGAAAGCAAGATACGAGAAAAGTAGGTTCATGGTGTTGGCAAGAAGTCCTATGTAAATAGCAATGTAACATCCTGACTCTCCCAACAAAGAATCAACAATAGCATGAGGCACATGATAAACATGGCAAAAGTAACAAGGATCTCCACCAAGCATGCAAATACACATAGGAATATCATAATGGTGCATCATGGGTAAATGCAAGCAAGGGTCACAATTGCATGGCAAAGGCATAAGGATAACATGCAAATTGAACACGATAGTATGGGCGTAAGGTGACAAGTGGTAGATAGCCCATAGCCGTGTGAGAGCCAAGTAGAAGAGATGCGCGTAGTCCTTGCGCGAAGGGAACGGTGGTAAGGATAGTCCATGGATCCCAAAGCTTCGTTGCTCTCAAGAGCTCGTTTCATCAACTCATGGGATTGTGACGTTGATGAGTGTTCATAAGTACCTACACAAAGCAAAGGCAAAGGAAAAATTGTGTGTGCGTGGTAGATGTACACATCATCCATCATGATGCACACGTGCATGTGTCGGTGAGCACAAAATATCCAATGCTCAAATAAATGAGATGTGTGATATAGAAACATGTCATCCATCATGAGAGGTTTCTTATTATGCATAGCATAACGGAGACTCAAATTGTGTAATGCATCACGAGCAATATCTAGAGCATTGTTATTCATGGAATACATATGGTGTACACTATCATGGGGATCATGGAAAGTATGAAATGCATCAAGATCTCCTAATATGTATGAGAAAACCATGGGGGTCTCCTCATGAGCATGAGTAGCAACATCACATGGACAATATTGACAACATCCAAAACAATGCATATTTGGTTCAATGTGATTATGGCACAGCATAGTAGATGATTTGAGCAAATCATGTAAAGGAAGCATGGCAATATCATCACATGAAAAACAAAAGCCAATGACCATCATCGTGTCATTTATGCCATAAGTGCAAATGGGATTGATTTTAATGGGGCATGCATAGTTACTATGTTGAGATTGAAATGATGCAATATGGGAGATCTCATTCATAGCATATGACAAGTTCAATGGGTTGTCAAACATGATGTGACCAAAAGAATTTTCACAAGATATCCTATGGAGCATAGCATCACAACTAGGCAACTCAACATGCTCATCATCATATTCATCATAAATAGGTAAGTCAAGGCATGAAGAAATCTCACGAGCATGAAGCATGGGAATAGGTGGATCAACATCATGGAAGCAATCGATGTCAAGAGAGTCCACTAGTGGGACAAGAGAAGCACCATCACCTATGTTACCTTTGGAGCGTCGCTCATGTGTTGTAGGTGAGGTGTTGATGATCCACTCGTTGTCATCTTCATCTTGATGGAACCATGTGGGGGGTGCATCATCGTCCACCATGGCCATCGGTTTCTCCATTGGAGGGATGGACTCGTCGAGGGTAGGCATGTCGTCATGTAGGAGACCTAGCACCAAAGAAGAAAACACACTAGGAGTAGAGGTTAAGTCGTTAGAAATCATAGTGGCCTCACGTGCCGTGTCAACTACCTCACTCTCTAAGTGTTGTGGCTCACTCACTCCCTCAAGGATGCTCTCACTCATATGGTTGGTGGAGTCACTCAAATGGCGCTCAACCTCACATAGGATGTGTGGCATGCTCTCATGTGTGGGGCTAGTGGTGGTCACACTCATCCTCTCATAGGAAATGCTCTCAAGGTCACATATGGTGGAATCACTCATGTCACTCATGTGGTGGTGGCTCTGCTCACAGACAAATGGGGCATCTCGACATATGTGGGTGTCGGAGAGATGTTGGTGCAAATGTCTCCATGTTCAACTCCTATCGCCGTGGTCGAAGGGGATGGCCCTTGCTCGACCTTCTTGTCGCCATCTTGGAGTTGGAGGCCCATATGATGTGGCACCTCGTAGCTCGTCTCCATGACCGAAGGGAATTTCCCATGCTCGGCCATCTTCCTTGAGGGGCTTCCAAAGATGGAGGTGTCGCCCTCGCTCGTAGGTAGTCGCCTTGAACTTGATGAAGTCGATGTAGGCGTACACGTGGTAAGGAGGCGAAGATGCCGTACGTCCAAAGGCGAAGATGCCTTGATAGCACTTGGCGAAGATGCAGAAGTAGTTGTTGTAGCAGTAGCATCGTGTTGGTGGTGGTCGTCTCGCGGTCTTCTTTTGTGCTCATGAAGCGTCGACTTGGTGTGAAGTAGGGCTTGTTGGGACTTGTGAATTTGTGCTTGTGGAGCATCTTCATGATGATGATGTCATTGTCATGCTTGAGCTCGTAGGCGTTCGTCGTCGTCGTGCACATGTTGCTTGGAGGTGACTTGGCCTTCATGATGATGTGGATCACGAAGGTGATGATGGTCGCCATGTAGATGTTGACGAGGACAATTTGCACTTGCATCGTTTCTGCGATCCGAAGACTTGTGGCTTGAATGTCCCCGCCTTGAAGATGACGAAGGGGAAGAAGACTTGACCAAGGCTCTAATCTCCTCCATCCTTGCATCTTGCTCCTCTTTATGTGCGGAAAGCTTCTTGTCAATGTAGTCCCTTTTCCTTGCTTCGGAGTGACGAATATCGATGGAGATGTTCTCGATGTGCTCTCGCAATCTTGATTGTGCGCCTTGCATTTGTCGTTGTAGATCAAAGATGGATGCTTTGGAGATGTTGTTGTTCACGCCGTTGTTGTTGTCATAGACCGGAGATGAAATGCCTTGCCTATCCATTACAAGACTCGAGCAAATATGAGTGGGAGAAAGAGAAGGACTTATACCAATGTACCTTGACCGATGTTGACAATGAATCAAGTTCACTCAAATGCGGACAATGAAATAGCACTATTGGTACCATTCCTAGTCGATTCTCACACCTACAAAAGTAAAGCTTATGGAGGAGCTCGGTGAGGATAGTGGCACAAAAATTTAATGCAAGATGTTAGCAAGAGTCAATAATGTTGAAAGAGATTCACAAATTCGCAAGCGAAACAAGTAGACCAATAGCAATGAATGGCACATGGAAACACACACACGGATAGATCAATGGGGTCGTGCAACCAAGGAATGAGCACAAAATGTGGAATCCACGGAAAACGCTCGTGTTGCACAACTCAAGAGAGACGCTAGCATGATTGCTCAATAGGCGGATAAGACACTTGTGCACAACCTATAAGATGCAAAATGTAGCAACTACTATCCCAAGTATGCTATGTATGTATGGTTCCCGGTGTTTCTCTTAAGATGATCCAAGATGATCGGATATGACAATCTTATATGCAATGTGGTATGATGCTATGGCACTTGCTTACAAGCTTCTTTGCTCTCTTTATTTTGCTTAAAAGCTTTATTTATTTTTTTATTTTTTCTATGGCCACTTTTGCACAATGCACCAACCAAGATAGCAATTGTGTATATGCGGGAACAAAGTTGTGACACAAGATATGATAGCAATATATGCACCACGATGATATGGTATGTATGCTATGGGAAGTATGATCACTAATGTGCACAAGTAACGTTGCCGACAATACTCAAATGGCTAGTCTCGATAGGCAAGCAACGCAAAAGTAAGGCTAGGGGTTAACAATGCAATGGCAAGGGGAATATACAATGGAGGGATACCACGATAACAAGATGATATGGAGGTTACCGTCCTTGGCGATGATGAGTGGCGGTGTTCTTGATGTAGAAACCAAGATGATGGAGTCTCGTCCCTAAGTAACCGAAACACCTTAGGAAACGGAAAAACCACGAACTCAAAATCACAAACGTCAAATGTCAAAATGGTGGTAGTGGAAAGCGGTGGTGGTGTTGCACTAGGCAATGCGGAAGTGGAATGATGGGCTATACACGAGTCGGAGTTGAAGTTGCCGTCCCTAAGTAGCCGAAACACCTTAGGAGACACAAGCCACAACTCAAACAAAATTGGGTTAAGTTGGGGTGGAAATGTATGGTGGGCACGTCTATGCGGAAGTGGTGGTGGTGGTCGATGAAGAAGCAATTGTCCCTAAGCAGCCAAAACACCTTAGGAGAAGCGAATCACTACTCAAGCAACCACTAATGCTATGGGGAACAAAAAGGGTTAGGTTGCGGAAGTGGTGGTGGTAATGCGGATGATGTGGTGGAAGCCCTAGGCAAAAATGCCAAAATTCCGAAACTTTGATGGTGTCAAATGGTGTTGGTGGTATTTTTGTGGGATGGGGGATGTCAATAGCTTCAAAACGAGCTAAAGAACGTCAAAAACGGACTCCGGATGAATTAGTTATGACCAAAACAAAATTTCAGCCGAGTCAGTGTCAGGGTTAACCGGACATCCGGGAGGAGGTCTAGCTCATCCGGGCTATGTCCGGATGATCCGGGAGTACATCCGGATGATCCAGGTTCGTCAGCTCCGGTTCGGAAATTCGGGCGCGTGGGTTATCCGGACGTCCGGGAGAGGGTCCAGCTGATCCAGGAGGTGTCCGGATGATCCGGGAGAAGGTCCGAATGATCCGGGCAGGTCAAACTGCTCGAGATTTCCTCTCGGGGATGAATTTTTGGCGGAAATGGATGATTTTCGAGGCAAAATTGAGGAGATTTTGTGGATCGAAGGTGGGGAAACTTGGGGAGATGCTAGATCCACTCAAAACCAAGCAAATTCATGGATCAAAATCAACAAAACATCATCAAACCAACAAATCACAAATAAAATTGGGGCTATTTTTGGTGGGGATTTTCGGATTTAGGATGAAATCAACAAAATCAAGCTAGAAAACACGGGGTAGGGGCTCCAAAAACGTGATCAACGTGGCTCGATGTAGGGCGGAACCCTAGGGGCCGATCTTTCACGTTTGGAGAGGATCCTACGGGGGAAACACGAAGAATGCGTGGAAGAACACGAGGAAATCACGGGGAGAAACAAGAGAATCACTCAACCGACAAGTATTGATCACACAAGGGCTAGATCACCGAACACATAAGGTAGCACAAGATTCAAAATCAACAAAGGAAAGACACAAAGGTAGCCCTTCTTTTCCGTGAGGAGGTCTTGATTGTCTTCCCTTGAAGGAGTCTTGAATCCTCTTGGGGGATATTCTCCGAAGAGGTCGTGAGCTCCGAGGAGAAGTAACCAAGTGGATGAGCATGGCTCTCACACAAAATATGAGCTAAACCAATGCTAACCCTCAAAATGGGGAGGAGGAGGTCTATTTATAGTGCTAAGCCACGAAGGGGGTAAGTGAGGGGCGAAGGGGTACACGGGCCTCGGCCCAAGTCATGCGCGCAGGCAAGGCCGGATGATCCGGACGGGGTCCCAAATGATCCGGGTGTCGGGGGTCCGAATGATCCGGACGGAGTCCCGGATGATCCGGCTTCGGTAGAAGCCTTCGGGTGTCTTCGGCGCAGTTACCCGGACGATCCGGGGGAGGGTCTGGATGATCAGGCTAGGCCCGGATGATCCGGACGGCGGTCCGGATGTCCGACCTGGCTCCAGCAGCCGCTCCGTCTTCTTCTTCCTTCTCCTCTTCCATGCTTGGCCTTGATCCTTGGATTCTCCATGATCATCTCGGTTGTACCTGAGTATATGCAAGGTCCATGCATGAGGTAGTAGCCATGCCTCACATGATGAGGACATGACTACCTTGGATATGACCAAAAATATTGCATATATGCATATTTGTCAGGTGATTTCTAGTGCAAACTATTCAATAATCTATTTATATTATCCAGAACAAAAATACTTCACACACTTTTGTGTTTTGTCTAATTGCAGGTGTATGGGACATTTGTACAATCCACATATGAAGATAAGGAAGAAAGAGATGTTTATTTGCTGTCCAAAAAGTTCTCTCACGTCACTTTTGGCCCAAGAGAAGATAGAGTCCAAGTCTCTCACGTTCTGGATTCAGATTCGGACTGCACAGACGTACCTGACTCAAAACGCACACAAGTTTTTCATACGGACTCCGAATTGGGTGATTCTTTTTTTGTTGGAAACTAGATTTCGTGCACTTTCCAACCCAATTGGAATCACCTTCAAATTCGTCCGGAGCGTTGAGTTGTGGACGAAACAATCTGATGCTGCAGCACAATCCGAGTCAAACTACAAGTCCAAAGGTGTTACATCACCTCCACTTGGGCCCATTGGCCTTGTACGACCTAGATTTAGTTTTAGGCTGCCTTGGGACGTCCTCCCACCTCCTTGGCCGCCACCCCTTGCTCCTATATAAGTAGATCCATCTAGTAGCTTTTCCTTGGAATTTGTTTAGTTAAAAGTTAGCCAACGCAACTTCGTGTACTTCGTTTGTGTTCAACGACCAGACCAAGACCGCTTACGGATCCCCACCTTTATCAATACTTCATATATACTCGCAATATTCAGATTGCTTTTATCATATTCTTGCTTGTTCTTCGATTGCTTGCAGGAATAGACCTTCGTGGTCAGGTTGATTGTGCTCCGGCGTGGTCAATAACCTCTCAGAGTTGGTTTAGCGATTGCTAAGGCGCAACGTCGTGCACGTTTGTAGTCGGATCGTCAAAGTCATCTTCACCAAATCGATAGTTATCATCTCATCGAAAGATCGGGACACCCCCGTCTCTATCAAGTGGTATCAGTTTTCAGGTTGCTCGGTGAGAATTTCCAGTTTTCCTAGATTAGATTTATTTTCTTACCTATTGTCCAAGAAAAAGCCACAAAAAAGAGTTAGATCTATTCATCCTTGGTCCAAGCCAGTCTGAGCCTTTGCAATTTTCTTTTCATTGCTTGCATAGTTGAATTATCGGTTGCATCGTCGTGTCGAGTTGCTGGTCTTAGTGTCTAGTTCGTTTAGAGTTTCGAGTTCTGTTCACATTAGTCATGCCACCGCTGCATCATTATCTCTTCCGCTGTCCACCACCCATCCATCAATTTCCACCACGTGCTACCCACCATTCATTGTCATAATAATAGTTGAGATCGTTCACATCTTCGCTTGATCCAATCTGCGTCTTATCTAGTTTGTTTTGGAAAGAGGGAAAAAAAGAGAGAAAAAAAACGAGAGAAAAAAAAGAGAAAAAAAAAGTCAGAGAAAAAAAAGGAGAAAAAAAATCAAAAAAATCGGCACAAACTTTTTCAGAGGAAAGTTGGAGACAAAGTTGTTGTATATCCTGCTTGGCAGTTGTTTTTCATCATTATCTTCACTGCCGTTGTGATCTTCACTTATATCTTGCTGTCAAGAGCTACTTAGTATCCTTCATTGATGCTAGTTGTGCTACGCCGTGACCTCATTAGTGTTCTAGGCTCGCGTCTCTAGTCCGGTCTAGCCTAGGACCAGCACAGTACCGTCGTTGAGCGTTTATTCAACATTGCATCTTTGAATTGATTATTGCTAATCTTTTGCTACCATATATAGCCAACCCAGCTCCACATATTTCTACACCGTGTATACGTACGCTCCCCTGGCAATCGCTTTACTCAATATACGGAGTTACTTGACACCGCTAGTTGCCAATCACCGCCTGCTGCATGGTAAGAACTTGTAAGACATTGATATTTGCTTTACTGTGAGCGTTTTACCACCACATCCTAGTAGTTATAGGAACATTATTTTTGGGTTTTGTTTCTTGTTCTACTAATCATGACAGGATCCAGAGTCAATTCATGGGCTTTGTCGATCGCGGGAGACGTGCCACCACCTTTGCAAATACCACAACCGTCACGAGAGGTGCACAAACATCCAAATGCACATGATCAGGTTAATGTATCTATACCACCATTTAATGGCCGTTTTAAACCTGCTTTATATATTGAATGGGAGTTCGACATAAAAAATATATTTGCTTCCCATAATTTCGATGAACATAAAAAGGTTAAGGTTGCGGTTGGTTCTTTCACTGGTTATGCTTTGGTTTGGTGGAGTGAATATTGTCGGTTACACCCTGATTATATACCTACTACTTGGGATGATTTGAAACTTGCCATGCGACATACTTTCGTCCCTGCTTATTATACTCGTGACATGATTAAGAAGCTGCAACACTTAAAACAAGGTAGTGAAACTGTAACAAAATATTATGATGATTTACAAACTACCTTGTCGCATTCCTCTTTAGAAGAAAGTGAAGATGATTTTATGGATAGATTTTGGGGAGGATTAAACCGTGATATTCAAGAGATACTAATTCATGAAGAGTGTTATTCTATGGACCATTTGTTTTATCTTGCTTGCAAAGCTGAACAGGAAATAAAACGATGTGTTGGCCACGAGGAGAACAAGCGCACGGTGCACATTCCAAGAGTTGATATGATTGTTCCTTCAACTACTAGGCATACTATGACAACCACATCCGTTGTTGTCAGGACTACATCACCTCCACCATGTGACACATCGCCCTCGAGAGTGGCTACATCATCTGAGTTGATCATAAGAGGTAATGACAAAGGTACTGATCTTCCATCTCTACATGAGAATGATGAATGCCTTGTCAATTTGAATGCACCATCTGATGAGCTACCCACTACTTTGATCACACCACCTATTTTAGAGGACTACGTTGATAATTTGACTTTGCCATGTGATCAAACAACTGAAATACCAACAATTTTGAGTGCACCCATTGATATGACCTCTAATCTTGGTGATGATTCTGTGTTGAATGACTTGTTGCATGTTTGCTTATTTAAGCATGTTGTAGCATGTGAATTTGATGCAAGTAAGGTTTATTCACCAATGTTGGGATGGTTTAATGATGAACATTGTCAATCTTTTGAAATGAATAAGAGCTTCACTTATATGTGCAAACTGAGTTGCAATATTTTCATGCCTTCTACTTCTTGTGCTAATTTTTTGGCTTTAGATTTTATGAACCATGCAAGTTACTCATCTATTCATGTGTCATATATACAAAAATCAAGGGAAGTAAAAATGGATGACATATACATATACAACATGTACACCTTGTCTCTTTTGTTAGCCACATTTCAGATTAAGCAACGCCGAGGACGGCTTTATTTTCAAGAAGGGGAGGATGATGAGGACATGACTACCTTGGATATGACCAAAAATATTGCATATATGCATATTTGTCAGGTGATTTCTAGTGCAAACTATTCAATAATCTATTTATATTATCCAGAACAAAAATACTTCACACACTTTTGTGTTTTGTCTAATTGCAGGTGTATGGGACATTTGTACAATCCACATATGAAGATAAGGAAGAAAGAGATGTTTATTTGCTGTCCAAAAAGTTCTCTCACGTCACTTTTGGCCCAAGAGAAGATAGAGTCCAAGTCTCTCACGTTCTGGATTCAGATTCGGACTGCACAGACATACCTGACTCAAAACGCACACAAGTTTTTCATACGGACTCCGAATTGGGTGATTCTTTTTTTGTTGGAAACTAGATTTCGTGCACTTTCCAACCCAATTAGAATCACCTTCAAATTCGTCCGGAGCGTTGAGTTGTGCACGAAACAATCTGATGCTGCAGCAGAATCCGAGTCAAACTACAAGTCCAAAGGTGTTACATCACCTCCACTTGGGCCCATTGGCCTTGTACGACCTAGATTTAGTTTTAGGCTGCCTTGGGACGTCCTCCCACCTCCTTGGCCGCCACCCCTTGCTCCTATATAAGTAGATCCATCTAGTAGCTTTTCCTTGGGATTTGTTTAGTTAAAAGTTAGCCATTGCAACTTCGTGTACTTCGTTTCTGTCCAACGACCAGACCAAGACCGCTTACGGATCCCCACCTTTATCAATACTTCATATATACTCGCAATATTCAGATTGCTTTTATCATATTCTTGCTTGTTCTTCGATTGCTTGCAGGAATAGACCTTCGTGGTCAGGTTGATTGTGCTCCGGCGTGGTCAATAACCTCTCAGAGTTGGTTTAGCGATTGCTAAGGCGCAACGTCGTGCACGTTTGTAGTCGGATCGTCAAAGTCATCTTCACCAAATCGATAGTTATCATCTCATCGAAAGATCGGGACACCCCCGTCTCTATCATCACATGCGGAAAGTGACGGTTCGAAGAGGAGTGAATTCACCTTGTGTCCAATGGCATATGTTCAAGGTCTCGTCATATGTCCTCTTGGGGCTTGGAGAGTAGTCGGAGTGTACATGGGGATGAACGTGGGATGCTCCGCATCACATTAATTAGTGCACCCCATGTTGTTAGTGTGAAGCTCTTTATACATTTGTCACTTGCATGGATACATTCCAAATTGCTAGTTACGAAATAGAATACATGTCGAATTCAACATAAAGGGGGTTTCGAAGATTCGAATTTATAGGAAGTGCATTCATCTATTTCAACCTGAGATAATGGCATTTGTAAATCAGATGTAAAAGGGGCATCAATCTTTGTTGTGCATTTGAACATGCTATATATATTCATACGCATGTCTAACTTTTTGTTTTTGTAACCAAGGAGATTATATTTGGAACCATGCATGAACTGAGGTAAGTTGCATATTTTTAAATATATACTCGTGTACAATGTATATTCAAATGTACCCCCTCCATTCCAAAATAATCGTAGATTTAGGATTTTCAAGAGTAAAGATTTGTGAAGTTTGACAAATCCTGAAAGTTCAATTCAAGAGAACCAAAAACATTAATGCTTTTGCTCCCAAATATTGAACAAAGCACCAAATAGGCCTCTGGTCACCCGAAACTGCGCGAGACTATTGTTTGGTGGTAGGAAATTACTGTCCTGACTCTAGCCCGTGTAGCCTATCGGCCCGATGTCCAAAGGTCTAAACCGGGGTAGGTTTGTAACTTCACCTAGACGCCAGTCTCAACCACCTCCGAGAAGCATTCATACGCTGTGGGCGCCTAAACACCCATGCGCTCGGCCGAAATCTATCCCGCCCACATTTGGACACCTCAGATTACTGTCCTACCCCCAACCCGCAATATGTCCAAAATTTTAGATGGGGGCAAAGTTTGTAACTTTCCCCAAATTTCAAACAAGCGCGTCTCAAACCGAAACATTGTTCCCCCTTAGTTCCCTGCCTCCCTCCATTTCCCCATTCATACTCCGTGGGCGCCAAAACGCCCTCTCCACCAGCTGCGAAACCCCATCCTCCTCCGTCGTCCACCCCATAGCGTCCAATCCACCGCCGCCCTCCTCCATCACGCCGAAGCTGGTACCCCAACGTCGTTGTCCAACACAACCGCAACCGCAACACCCTCAAGGACTTAACAGCTGAAGCCGAGGCAGAGCTGCCTCCACGATGCCGATGCCGACGTGTGCCGTACCAGAACCACTCCGACCATGCCGTCATGTGCCTCACTGCTGCCGCTCCACTATCGCAACCGTCCACCGCACCGGAGCTGTTCCCGCTACGCCATCGTTCGCCACCTCGGATCTGTTTCCCCGCCGCCGACAGACGGCCACGGCACCACACTCAACAATTTGGCCATGGGTTCGTCCAAGGTTCCACTGTCCTCCATAACTTCTCGTTTCCAGCGAACCACAAGAAGATCATTGGAAAAACAGAAGGATAACACATCACTGCCAGTAGAAAGAGATACTCCTCTTCCCTTATTCGTGCAAATCTTACGTCTCTGCTCACGCCATGTTCATCTCACGAAAGAAACTAGTTGAGCGCTTCTTACTGCATCTTCTTCGTGATACTAAATGCACAAGGTTTCCTCCCTTTACCATTTCACCTTTGCTACAGGTCAGTAGCCCGCCTAGACTTCAATTCAGGGTCAGTCGAACCGCAATTAAAAGAAGCAGCACCCACTTAGGTGCGCGGAGCACCTAGTTCGCCTGTTCATCGGGGAAGCGGCGCATCGGTGTCTATCATAAGGGTGTGGGGCGCAGGAGCTGCTTGCACCTGATATGGAGGTCGGCGGGGCTTGATTGGATGGCTGGGGGCGGTGCCTAGCACGACGGCGCGGTGAGGTCGAGGGGAGGGCGCAGGCAGGGGACTGGGCCGGTGGTTGCTGGCATTTCGAGGAAGATCATCAACACTGACTGGCTGGAGGTAGATGTAGGCGATCTGCCCGTTCTTTGTACATCGGACGGTGCAGAAAAAATGGACTAACCTATTTGTTTTCAGTCGACTGTTATTTTCATAGAATCTTGTAGTAATTTAGTGTGCCATGCATGTTGTAGAGCTATCATATGTCTCCCGTCATTTATTTCTCAACGACCTACTATCTGCTACCTTTACACTGTACTAATTGTGCACACACTTCACCCATACTCACACTATTGTTTTTTTATGCATGGGTATTTCAGACTCTGACGCAGTGTTGATGAATGCAGAAAAGAAAAGATAGAAGTCCCTCCAGTGTAATTCGAAGATAAGCACTAAGCGTTTCAGCGCTCTAAAGGGTGCAGTGTCAGCAGTTCGAGACAGTAAACGTAGCTCTGCAGTTGATGATCTCCATTGCCACACACAACCATCCCAGGTGCTTGCTTTAACTCTGCGCTGTCAAATGTGGTTGCATGTTGCAGATGGTGTCTAGCTTGTATTGCTTCCAATTTGGTTAAACTGCATCTGCTTACTTTACACATTATATCCTTGATAATGACATGCCTTCCTGTTTTTGACTCATACTACATATGTCTATTAACCATGTTCGTACATCAAAGTAATGCTCTTTTGTATCCCTCGTCAATCACTTATGATGAGACAGTCACCCTAGTGGGTTACTGTGAGACGCCTTACTCGTTTAAAGAGTGCAGTGTCATCCTCCCCACATGATTCTCAAGAAACAACAAGGCTAAATGAAGATAGTCAACGTAGCTCTCTAGTTGATGACCGCAATACCCCGACATCACCATCGCAGGTGCTTGCTCTTACTTGGCAGTGTGATATGTGGTTGCATGTTGCATATGGTGTCTACCTTGTAATGCTTCTAATTAAGGTAAATTGCATTTGCTTAGTTAACACATTATACTTGTGAATAGGACATGCCTTCCTGTTTTTGGTACATACTACGTCTTTCTATTAACCATGTTCTTACATCAAAGTACTTTTCTTGTGTATCCCTCATCAATCACTTCTGACGATACACCTTCAAGTTGACAGTGTAATATTGGTTGCAACTTGCATATCATTTCAAACATGTATTGCCTCTAATTTGTTGAAGTGCCACTTATAATGAGACACATCTAACTTGGTAGAGTGATTTTGGTTGGATCTTTCATATGGTGTCTAGATTGCATTGCTTCCAATTTGTTGAAATGCCTTCTGCTTAGCGTTTTTCATACATAATCCATCCTCCTACAATGTGGTTGCCATACATAAAGTTGTGTTCGTCAGTATCATGCATGATGAGGACATCAATACCATTGTTACACCCAGAGCCCCTACTGTTACATACACTAGACCAATTACTAGAGCTCGTGCACGCCAATTAAATTACCAGGTACTTTCGTTTCTTGGTAATGATTCTAATGTTCATGAGAATATGATGCTGCCTAAATTGGATACATTTGTTTTGCTTACAAATGAAGGGCCTAGCTTGGAGAAGGATGAATATTGGAGCAAGATCACGCATGGAGTTGATGGCATGCGCAAGGGGATCAAGAATGGAGTTACAAGTGATGATTTCAGGACTTTGAAGCCACCATAAGGAGTGCATGAAGCCTTGGACGAAATATACAAGATGCCACTTCATAAATTTCGCCTAGAGGCTATTCTAGGTGCTGCATCACCTTATTATTGGACCAGGCCCATGTATTTTCGAAATACTTAAGTATAGGCTATTTTTAGAGTCCGTATGTGTGGGGAAACAAGAGATAGGGTTAGTTTCGGACCCCTCTACCAAGGGCCACGAAATTCACCCCCTCTTCCTCCATATATACAGCCCTTAGGGCACCGTTTAGACTTTGGGTTTTGTTTAGATTAAAGTTCGCCATAGCTGCAACTTCGCGTACTTCGTTTGTGTTCAACAACCAGACAAAGACGTCACAGAACCCCACCTTGATCAATAAAGCTTTCATCTTATATTCGCAATATCCAGATTGTAATCTCAGTTTCTTGCTTGTTCTTCCTTTGCTCGTAGGAAACAGACCCTCGTGGTCAGGTTGATCGTGCTCCGGCGTGGTCAATAACCTCTCGGAGTTGGTTTAGCGATTGCTAAGGCGCGACGTCCTCGCACGTTCGTAGTCGGATCGTAAAAGTCGACTTCCACCAAAGGGATATCCATCATCTCATCAAAAGACGGGACACCTTTGCCTCTATCACAACGACTACCTCCACGTCACGAAACAACCCTCCGTGTCCCTCTTGCGCTTGTCCAAACTATTGGTGCTGCTTGATACTTCTGTGGCTCCTGCTGCTGATGAGGAGGAGGATGATTATGTGGGAGATTACGAGGATGAAGTTGATCAAAATCAGAACTACGTGCAACCACCAGCACCACAACCACCAGGTCGTCCACATGCAAATAATGGCAATGTTAGGGCTCCCCCTCAGGTACGATATCATGACCATCTCCCTAAACTGAAATTGAATACTCCACCATTTGAGGGTAGATATGTTCCTGATATATATCTTACTTGGGAGTTAGAGACTGAACAACGATTTACATGTTTACAATATCCTGAGGAGAGACGTGTTCCTGCCGCTGTTTGTGCTTTCACTAGCTTTGCATGTGTTTGGTGGTCTGAACATTGTAGATTATATCCTGTTCCGGCTACTTGGGCTGCTTTGAAAACTGCTATGCGTACTCGTTGGGTTCCACCATATTATCAATGTGAATTACTTCAAAAATTGCAACGCTTAAGACAAGGAAAAAAATTCTATAGAAGAATATTATCAGGAATTACAAACTGGCTTGATTAGATGTGGTATTGTTGAGGAGAATGAAGCTATGCTTGCACGTTTTATGGGTGGATTAAATAGAGTGATTCAGACCATTCTAGAGTATAAGGATTATAATAATATCACTCGTTTATTCCATCTTGCTTGTAAAGCTGAACGTTAAGTGGAGGATCGACAGGCATGGGCGCGAACTAACTTTTCTGCAGGTCGACCTTCATCATGGACACCACGTGCATCATCTACTTCCACTGCCCCATCACCTCCTTCAGGTGCCACCTCTAACCGTGATACAAGAAAGCAGGCACAACCACCACTATCTGCCAAGACCACACCTGTCGGGCCTGCACAGAGCTCTTCTTCTTCCATGGCGTCAATAGGGCACACAAGTGATATTATTTGTCGTTGTTGTAAGGGAAGAGGACATTTTGCGAGAGAATGCAAATCTCAGCATGTGATGATTGCTACTGAGGATGGCGGGTATGACTCCGCTAGTGACTATGACGAGGAGACTTTGGCTCTTATTACACATGAAGAACACGGTGGAGATGATTCTGATCATGAGATGCAATACATGGCTGCTGAAGATGCTGACATGTATGAATGTTTAGTTGCTCAACGTGTTTTGAGTGTGCAAGTTACACAAGCTGAGCAAAATCGGAGGCATAATTTGTTTCATACAAAGGGAGTTGTGAAGGAACGTTCTATTCACGTCATCATAGATGGAGGGAGCTGCAACAACTTGGCTAGCATGGAGATGGTGGAGAAGCTATCTCTCACCACAAGACCACATCCAGATCCTTACTACATCCAATGGTTCAACAACAGCGGCAAGGTTAAGGTAACACGTACTATTCGTGTGCATTTTAGTATCTCTACATATGCTGATTATGTTGATTGTGATGTGGTACCTATGCAAGCATGTTCCTTATTACTTGGTAGACCATGGCAATTTGATAAAAATTTCGTACACCATGGTAGAAACAATCAGTATACTCTTGTTCATAAGGATACAAATATTACTTTGCTTTCTATGACTCCTGATTCCATTTTGAAAGATGATATTCATAGAGCTAATAAAGCAAAACAGGAGCAAAATAAGAGTGAAAATCAGATTGTGGCAAAAGAATTTGAGCAACAAATGAAGCCTAATAATAAACCATCTGGTGATGCTTCTAAAATTAAATTGAAAAGTGCATGTTTACTTGCCACCAAATCTGATATTGATGAGCTAGATTTTAGTAAATCTGTTTGCTATGCTTTTGTGTTCAAAGAAGCATTATTTTCATTCGAGGACGTGCCTTCCTCTTTGCCCCTGCTGTCGCTAACATTTTGCAGGAGTTCGCTGACGTCTTTCCACAAGACGTGCCACCGGGATTACCACCTATTCGAGGGATTAAGCATCAAATTGACTTAATTCCCGGTGCATCGCTACCCAACCATGCACCATACCATACCAATCCAAAGGAGACGAAGGAGATTATGCGCCAGGTACAGGAGCTGCTCGACAAAGGTTATATACGCGAATCTCTTAGTCCTTGTGCTGTTCCTATTATACTAGTGCCTAAAAAGGATGGTACGTCGCGTATTGTGTTGATTGTAGACGCATTAATAATATTACTATTCATTATCGTCATCCTATTCCTAGGCTAGATGATATGCTTGATGAATTGAGTGGCTCTACAATATTCTCCAAAGTTGACTTGCGTAGTGGATACCATCAAATTCGTATGAAATTGGGAGATGAATGGAAAACAACATTTAAAACTAAGTTTGGTTTATATGAGTGGTTAGTCATGCCTTTTGGGTTAACTAATGCACCTAGTACTTTCATGAGACTAATGAACGAAGTTTTACGTGCTTTCATTGGACGAGTTGTGGTAGTCTATTTTGATGATATACTGATTTATAGCAAATCTTTGGAAGAACATTTGGAACATTTACGTGCTGTTTTTATTGCTCTACGTGATGCACGTTTGTTTGGTAACCTTGGGAAGTGCAGCTTTTGCACCGACTGAGTATCTTTTCTTGGCTATGTTGTTACTCCACAGGGAATTGAAGTTGATAAAGCCAAGATTGAAGCTATTGAGAGTTGGCCGCAGCCCAAAACGATCACACAAGTGAGGAGTTTCCTTGGCCTCGCTTGTTTCTATAGGCGTTTTTTGAGAGATTTCAGCACCATTGCTGCAACTCTCAACGAGCTTACAAAGAAGGATGTGCCTTTTGTTTGAGGTACCGCACAGGAAGAAGCCTTCACGGTATTGAAAGATAAGTTGACACATGCTGCTTTACTCCAACTTCCTGATTTTAATAAGACTTTTGAGCTTGAATGTGATGCTAGTGGAATTGGATTAGGAGGTGTGTTATTACCTGATAGAGGCGGGGGTCCCAATCTTTCGATGAGATGATAATTATCGATTTGGTGGAGCCGACTTTGACGATCCGACTACAAACATGCACGACGTTGCGCCTTAGCAATCGCTAAACCAATCTCCTGAGGTTACTGACGATGCCGGAAGCACGGTCAGCCTGACCACGAAGGTCTATTCCTGCAAGCAATCGAAGAACGAGCAAGAATATGATAAAGCAATCTGAATATTGCAAATATATATAAATTATTGATAATGGTGGGGATCCGTAAGCGGTCTTAGTCTGGTCGTTGGACACAAACGAAGTACACGAAGTTGCGTTGGCTAACTTTTAACTAAACAAATCCCAAGGGAAAAGCTACTAGATGGATCTACTTATATAGGAGCAAGGGGTGGCGGCCAAGGAGGTGGGAAGACGTCCCAAGGCAGCCTAAAACTAACCCTAGGTTGTACAAGACTCATGGGCCCAAGTGGAGGTGATGCAACACCTTTGGACTTCTTGTTTGACTCGGATTCTGCTGCAGCGTCTGATTGTTTCGTTGATATCTCAACTCTCCGGACGTATTTGAAGGTGAATCCAATTGTGCTGGAAAGAGCACAAAATCTACTTTCCAACAAAAAAAGAATCACCCAATTCTGAGTCTGTATGAAAAAGTTGTTGGCGTTTTGAGTTAGGTATGTCTGTTTAGTCTGAATCTGAATCCATAACGTAAGAGACTTGGACTCTATCTTCTCTTGGCCCAAAAGTGACGTGAGAGGACTTTTTGAATAGAACCTAAACTTCTCCTTTTCCCTTATATTCATATGTGGATTGTACAAATGTCTCATACACCTGCAATTAGACAAAACACAAAAGTGTGTGAAGTATTTTTGTTCTGGATAACATAAATAGATTAGTGAATAGTTTGCACTAGAAATCACCTGACAAATATGCATGTATGCAATATTTTTGGTTGTATCCAAGGTAGTCATGTCCTCATCATCCTCCCCTTCTTGAAAACAAAGCCGTCCTCGGCGTTGCTTAATCTGAAATGTGGCTAACAAAAGAGACGATGTGTACATGTTGTATATGAATATGTCATCCATTTTTACTTCCCTTTGTTTTTGCACACATGACACATGTATGCATGAGTAACTTTCATAGTTCATAAAATATAAAGCCAAAATATTATCACAAGAAGTAGAAGGCATGAAAATATTGCAACTTAGTTTGCACATATAAGTGAAGCTCTTATTCATTTCAAAAGATTGACAATGTTCATCATTAAACCATCCCAACATTGGTGAATAAACCTTACTTGCATCAAATCTACATGCTACAACATGCTTAAATAAGCAAACAAGCAATAAGCCATTCGACACAGAATCATCACCAAGATTAGAGGTCATATCAAAATGATTAAACATTGATTCTTTTGCATCAACAGTTAATTCAATGGGTGCACTCAAAATTGTTGGTATTTCAGTTGTTTGATCACATGACGTATTCATGACAGTATCAAGATTCTCTAAAATAGGTGATGTGCTCAAATCACCAGGTAACTCAACACATGATACATTCAAGTTAACTAGGGATGCATTATTCTCATGTGAAGTTATATCAACAATACCTTTACTGTTACCTTGTTGCAAAGACGTAGCTGATGTAGGTACGGACGTTGACAATGCACCATACTCTTGAGATGATGTTGAGCTCACAATCCGAGGTGGGGCTGCTCTAGTAGGTGCAACGGTGGAGGAACCAACCGGCGGTGGTGAGCATGAACTGGAATAGTAGTTGTTGTAGTCAACCAATGCATCCTCCTGTATCTGTCTCTCAAAGGTACAAGCGCGAAAATACATACCAGTAATTCAACGAGGAATATAGTGAAATCTTGCACGGATATCATGGTTCAAACCAACAAAAAATCTATTCATTGTGTCATCCTCAGATTCTTCTATGTCACAATGATGCATATAAGATTTGAACTCTTGGTAGTAAGCATGAATAGTGTTACTGCCTTGTTTTAATTGTTCCAATTTGCGAAGCAATTCACGACGATAGTAAGGAGGAAAAATTGTTGTCTCATTACAGCTTTCAAAACTTTCCAAGTTGTGGGTTGGTTATCAATATTTTTCTTACAATGTACACTCCACCAAACGGAAGCAAAACCAGTAAATGCTCTAGTGGTAGCTCGTACTCTCTCAAGTTCAGAAAAATCATGGTGACTAAAAACTTCTTCTAATTCAAGCTCCCAAGCTAGATAAATAGCAGGATTAAATCTACCCTCAAATGATGGTAAAGACATAACCTAACAATATGCTTGTGTGTGTTGTCCCAACTCTCGTGATGGTGAAGATGTGTTCGTCGTCCAAGAACTTCTATCTCCGAATCTTGTCATGATTAGTAGAAACAAGAAGCAAAATTCGAGAATAATGTTCCTATGAACTACTAGGATGTGGTTGTAAAGTGCTCACAGTAAAGCAAATATCAATATCTTACAAGTTCTTACCATATGGCAGGTGGTGACAGGCAACCAGCGGTGTCAAATAACTCCGAAGATTGTGTAAAGGGATTGCCAAGGGAACATACGTATACACGGTGTAGAAATATGTGGAGCTGGGTTGGATATATATGGTAGCAAAAGATTAGCAATAATCAATTCAAAGATGCAATGTTGAATAAACACTCAACGACGGTACTGTGCAGGTCCTAGGCTAGACCGGACTAGATACGAGAGTAGAATACTGATGAGGTCACGACGTAGCACAACTAGCATCAATGAAGAATACTAAGTAGCTCTGGACAGCAAGATATAAGTGAAGATCACAACGGCAGTAAAGATAATGATGAAAAAGAACTGCCAAGCAGGATATACAACAACTCTCTCTCCAACTTTCCTCTTGAAAAGTTTGAGCCAATTTAATGATAACTTTTTTCAAAGAATGCTACTAACTCAAGCTTTCCAATGCAAAAATAATCACTCAATTCCGAATTGATATGAGGAGTCAAAGAATTCTAAAACTGGCCTGAAAAACTGGAACAAACTTTATGCGCGAACTTCGGAGGGCAAAAAGACCTATTTAGAAGCTGATTTTGAGGTGCCAAATATTGAACTAGCTTTTGCAACTATTGAGATGCGGCTAGTCGCTTTCTTTTATTTGAGTACTTGCGGAGCCAAAACGGACTTCGTATGAGGAAGTTATATCTGTTTTACTGAACAGTGCGTAAAACAGATTCCAATCCGAATTCAACTACGAGAATGAGACTAGATAGATCCGAATTTTTTTTTCTTCTCTCTTTTTCTACTCACACTTTCTTCTTCTTTCTCTTTTTTTCATTGACTTTTTTTTTACTTTTTTTCTCTTTTTTATTCTCTGTCTTTTTTCCCTCTTTTTCCAAAACAAACTAGATGAGATGCAGATTGGATCAAGCGAAGATCTGAACGATCTCAACTATGATTATGACAATGAACAGTGGGTAGCACATGGTGGAAATTGATGGATGGTTGGTGGACAGCGGAAGGGATAACGATGCAGCGGCGGCGTGACTAATGTGAAAAGAACTCGAAACTCTGAACGAACTAGACACTAAGACTAGCAACTCGACACGACGATGCAACCGATAATTCAATAATGCATACAATGAAAAGAAAATTGCAAAGGCTCAGACTGGCTTGGACAAAGAATGAATAGATCTAACTTTTTTTGTGGCTTTTTCTTAGACAATAGGTAAGAAAATAAATCTAATCTAGGAAAACTGGAAATTCTCACCGAGCAACCTGAAAACTGATACCACTTGATAGAGGCGGGGTGTCCCGATCTTTCGATGAGATGATAACTATCGATTTGGTGGAGACGACTTTGACGATCCGACTACAAACGTGCACGACGTTGTGCCTTAGCAATCGCTAAACCAATCTCCTGAGGTTACTGACAATGCCGGAAGCACGGTTAGCCTGACCACGAAGGTCTATTCCTACAAGCAAACAAAGAAGGAGCAAGAATATGATAAAGCAATCTGAATATTGCAAATATATATAAATTATTGATAATGGTGGGGATCCGTAAGCGGTCTTAGTCTGGTCGTTGGACACAAACGAAGTACACGAAGTTGCAATGGCTAACTTTTAACTAAACAAATCCCAACCAAAAAGCTACTAGATGGATCTACTTATATAGGAGTAAGGGGTGGCGGCCAAGGAGGTGGGAGAACATCCCAAGGCAGCCTAAAACCAACCCTAGGTCGTACAAGGCTCATGGGCCCAAGTGGAGGTGATGCAACACCTTTCGACTTGTTGTTTGACTCGGATTCTGCTGCAGCGTCTGATTGTTTCACTGATATCTCAATGCTCCAGACGAATTTGAAGGTGAATCCAATTGGGCTGGAAAGAGCACGAAATCTACTTTCCAACAAAAAAAGAATCACCCAATTCGGAGTCCGTATAAAAAAGTTGTTGGCATTATGATTCAGGAATGTCTGTGCAGTCCGAATCTGAATCCAAAACGTGAGAGTTGGACTCTATCTTCTCTTGGCCCAAAAGTGATGTGAGAGGACTTTTTGAATAGAACCTAAACTTCTCCTTCTCCCTTATATTCATATGTGGATTGTACAAATGCCCATACACCTGCAATTAGACAAAACACAAAAGTGTGTGAAGTATTTTTGTTCTGGATAACATAAATAGATTATTGAATAGTTTGCACTAGAAATCACCTGACAAATATGCATGTATGCAATATTTTTGGTTGTATCCAAGGTAGTCATGTCGTCATCATTACCAGATGGCAAACCTGTTGCATACTTTTATGAAAAATTGAGTTGGCCTAGTCTGAACTATTCTACTTATGGTAAAGAATTATATGCTCTTGTTCGGTCTGTAGAGACATGGCAACATTATTTATGGCCCAAAGAATTCGTTATACATTCTGATCATGAATCTTTGAAAAATATTAAAAGTCAAGCTAAACTGAATCATAGACATGCTAAATGGGTGGAATTCATTGAGACTTTCCCTTATGTTATTAAACACAAGAAGGGTAAAGAAAATGTTATTGCTGATGCTTTGTCTCGTCGCTATACTATGCTTTCACAACTTGACTTCAAAATATTTGGTTTGGAGATCATCAAAGATCAATATGTGCATGATGCTTAATTTAAAGATGTATTGCAGAATTATAATGAAGGTAGAACATGGAACAAGTTCATCGTTAACGATGGATTTGCGTTTCGTGCTAACAAGCTATGCATTCCAGCTAGCTCCGTTCATCTTTTGTTGTTGCAGGAGGCGCACGGAGGAGGACTAATGGGACACTTTGGCATGAAGAAGACGGAGGATATACTTGCTACACATTTCTTTTGGCCAAAGATGAGATGGGATGTTGAGCGTTTTGTTGCTCGCTGCACTACATGTGAAAAAGCTAAGTCACGACTCAATCCTCATGGTTTATATATGCCTTTGCCTGTACCTAGTATTCCTTGGGAGGATATATCTATGGACTTTGTTTTAGGTTTACCTCGAACAAAGAAGGGGAGGGATAGCATATTTGTTGTCGTGGATAGATTTTCAAAAATGGCACTCTTTATACCATGTCATAAAAGCGATGATGCTGTTAATGTTGCTGATTTGTTCTTTCGGGAAATTATTCGCTTGCATGGTGTGCCAAATACTATTGTTTCAGATCGTGATACTTAATTCCTTAGCCACTTTTGGAGATGTTTATGGGCTAAGTTGGGGACTAAACTGCTTTTTAGTACTACTTGTCACCCCCAAACTGATGGACAAACTGAAGTAGTCAATAGAACATTGTCTACTATGCTTAGGGCTATTTTGAAGAATAATAAGAAAATGTGGGAAGAATGCTTGCCTCATATTGAATTTGCTTATAATCGTTCATTGCATTCTACTACTAAGATGTGCCCTTTTGAAATTGTGTATGATTTCCTACCTCGTGCACCTATTGATTTGTTGCCTCTTCCATCTTCGGAGAAGGTTAATTTTGATGCTAAAGAACATGCTGAATTGATTTTAAAAATGCATGAGTTAACTAAGGAAAACATTGAGCGTATGAATGCTAAATATAAACTTGCTGGAGATAAGGGTAGAAAACATGTTGTGTTTGCACCTGGAGATCTTGTTTGGTTACATTTGCGTAAGGATAGATTTCCTAATTTGCGCAAATCAAAACTAATGCCACGTGCTGATGGTCCTTTTAAGGTGTTAGAGAAAATAAATGATAATGCATATAAACCTGAGCTACCTGCAGATTTTGGGGTTAGTCCCACTTTTAACATTGCAGATTTGAAGCCTTATTTGGGTGAGGAAGATGAGCTTACGTCGAGGATGACTTCATTTCAAGAAGGGGAGGATGATGAGGACATCAATACCATTGTTACACCCACGGCCCCTATTGTTACATATACTGGACCAATTACTAGAGCTCACGCACGCTAATTAAATAACCAGGTACTTTCGTTTCTTGGTAATGATTCTAATGTTCATGAGAATATGATGCTGCCTAAATTGGATACATTTGTTTTGCTTACAAATGAAGGGCCTAGCTTGGAGAAGGATGAATATTGGAGCAAGAACACGCATGGAGTTGATGGCATGCGCAAGGGGATCAAGAACGGAGTTACAAGTGATGATTTCAGGACTTTGAAGCCACCATAAGGAGTGCATGAAGCCTTGGACGAAATATACAAGATGCCACTTCATAAATTTCGTCTAGAGGCTATTCTAGGTGCTGCGTCACCTTATTATTGGGCCAGGCCCATGTATTTTCGAAATACTTAAGTATAGGCTGTTTTTGGAGTCCGTATGTGTGGGGAAACAAGAATTAAGGTTGGTTTCGGACCCCTCCTCCAAGGGCCACGAAATTCCCCCCTCTTCCTCCATATATACAGCCCTTAGGGCGTCGTTTAGACTTTGGGTTTTGTTTAGATTAAAAGTTCGCCATAGCTACAACTTCGCGTACTTCGTTTGTGTTCAACGACCAAACAAAGGCGTCACAGAACCCCACCTTGATCAATAAAGCTTTCCTCTTATATTCGCAATATCCAGATTGCAATCTTAGTTTCTTGCTTGTTCTTTGTTTGCCTGCAGGAAATAGACCTTCGTGGTCAGGTTGATCGTGCTCCGGCGTGGTCAATAACCTCTCGGAGTTGGTTTAGCGATTGCTAAGGCGCGACGTCCTCGCACGTTCGTAGTCGGATCGTCAAAGTCGACTTCATCCTAAACGATAGCCACCATCTCATCGAAAGACGGGACACCTTTGCCTCTATCAATGCATCAATGAATTTGGAAGTGGGAATTTCATTCCTTTTTCTTGTGTGTTTACTTGGCAAGGCAAAATCTGACAGGACGAAGACATGGAATGATGGTGGTCCTCTGGAGCAACCAAAACAGATGATCTCTGCAGATTCTCCTGCTACTCGTACAGCAGTGCTAGTTCCAAATCTCATCTCCCCTACTCCACAACCCAAGGTGCTTGCTCTAACATGGCAGTGTGATACCAGGTTGCATGTTGCATATGGTTCCTAGCTTGTATTGCTCCTAATTTGTTAAATTGCATCTCCTTAGCTTACACATTATACATGTGAATATGACACGCCTTCCTGCTTTTGGTACATACTACATCTGCCTATCACACCATGTTCTTACATCAAACTATGGTTCTTGTGTATCCTGCATCTATCACTTATGATGAGACAGTCACGCCCGTGTGTTAATATGAGACGTGCTACTCTTATATAGAATGCAATTTCATCCTCTCCACATGATTCTCAAGATACCTTAGGGCTCTGTACTTGAAGACCGCACTTCCCCAACACCACCATTACAGGTGCTTGCTCTAACTTCGCAGTGTGATATGTGGTTGCATGTTGCATACGGTGTCTATCTTGTAATACTTCTAATTAGGGTAAATTGCATCTGCTTAGTTTACACATTATACGTGTGAATATGACATGCCTACCTATTTTTGGTACACACTACATCTATGTGTTAACCTTGTTCTTACATGAAACTACCTCTCTTCTGTATCCTGCATCAATCACTTACGATGAGTCACCTTTATTCATTGCATATTGCATATTATTTCCAGCCTGTTGCCATGTATTACTTCTAATTTGGTCAAATACATTTGTTAGGGCACCCTTTTAATTTGGCAGAGTGATATTGGTTTCATCTTTTATATGGTTTCTAGCTTGCATTGATTCTAACAAGTTCAAGCACCTTGTGCTTAGTTTACACTTTATACATCATACATGTCAATATGTCACGCCATCCTGTTTTTCATACATATTCCATCCTCCTATCATGCAGATTCCTTACATGAAAGTAGTGTTCGTCAGTATCATGCATCAACGAGTTTTGAAGAGCAAATTTTATTCCTTTTTCTTGTTGGTTTGACTTGACAAGGCAAAATCAAGAAATAGGAACGAAAAGAGTAAGGAAGGCGATGATGGTGGTCCTCTGCAGCAACATAAACGGAGCATCTGTACCGATTCTCCTTGTACTGATAGTGCATTACAAGGTCCAAGTCTCTGCTCCCCTACTGCACCATCCAAGGTGCTTGCTCTAACTTGGCAGTGTGATATCTGGTTGCATGTGGCATATGGTGTCTAGCTTGTATTGCTCCTAATTACTATAAACTGCATCTGCTTAGCTTACACATGATACGTGTGAATATGACACGCTTTCCTGTTTTTGGTATATACTATATCTGTCTATCACACCATGTTCTTACATGAAACTACTCTTCTTGTGTATCCTACATTAGTCACTTATGATGGGACACCTTTAAGTTCGCAGTGTGATATTGGTTTGTGTCTTGAATATGATTTCTAGCATGTATTGCTTCTAGTTTGATGAACGCCACCTATGACGAGACAGTTTTAACTTGGCAGAGTGATATTGATTGCACCTTCCATATGGTGTCTAGTTTGCAGTGCTTCTAATTTGTTGAAGTGTCTTATGCTTAGTTACCACATCATAGGTGTGAATATGTCAAGCCATCCATTTTTTCGTCTATATTTGCCTTCCATCAGAGTAATGTTCGTCAGTATCATGCATGAATGAGTTCTGAAGAGCGAATTATATTCCTTTTTCTTGTCGGTTTGACCTCACAATGCAACATTAATAAATCTGAAGGAAATTGGCAAGGCATTGGATGATGGTGGTCCTTCCGAGCAACTGAAATGGAGGTTCTCTACAGATTCTACTCCGCCATCCTCCCAACAAGATTCGCAAGACAACGCAAGGCTAGACAGTCAACGTAGCTATGTAGATGATGAGCACATCTCCCCTACTCCACCATCACAGGTGCTTGCTCTAACTTGGCACTATTATATGTGGTTGCATGTTGCGTATGATGTCTAGCTTGTATTGCTTCTAACTTTGTTGAATTGCATCTGCTTACTTTACACATGATGCCTGTGAATATGACATGTGTTCCTGTTTCTAGAACATACTATATCTGATCACATGATGTTCTTACATCAGACTACTGTTCTTGCATATCCCGCATCAGTCACTTATGATAAGGCACCTTTAAGTCGCCACTGTGATATTGGTTGTGTCTTGCATATGATTTCTAGCATGTACTGCTTCTAATTTGTTGAAACGCCATACAGTTTGAACTTGGCAGAGTGACATTGGTTGCATATTTCATATGGTGTCTAGCTTGCAGTGCTTCTAATTTGTTGAAATGTCTTCTGCTTTGTTACCAAATCATAGGTGTGAATATGTCACGCCATCCTGTTTTTCATACATATTCCATCCTTGCATCATGTGTTTGCCTTTCATCCGAGTAGTGTTCATCAGTATCATGCATGAATGAGTTCTGAAGAGCGAATTTTATTCATTTTTCTTATCGGTTTGACTTCACAATGCAAAATCATTACAGCTAAAGGAAATTAGTCCGGCAGTGGATGATGGTGGTCCTTCAGAGCAACTCAAACAGGGGGTCTCTACAGATTCTACTCCGCCATCCTCCCAACAAGATTCGCAAGACAACACAAGGCTGGACAGTCAACATAGCTGTGTGGATGATGAGCAATCTCCCCTACTCCACCATCACAGGTGCTTGCTCTAACTTGGCACTATTATATGTGGTTGCATGTTGCGTATGATGTCTAGCTTGTATACTTCTAACTTTGTTGAATTGCATCTGCTTACTTTACACATAATGCCTGTGAATATGACACGTGTTCCTGTTTCTAGAACAAACGTGTACATGATGAGCACATCTCCCCTACTCCACCATCACAGGTGCTTGCTCTAACTTGGAACTGTTATATGTGGTTGCGTTTTCCGTATGATGTCTAGTTTGTATTGCTTCTGATTATGTTGAATTGCATCTGCGTAGCTTACAACTTATACCTGCAATGATGACTTACCCATAAGACACATTAAATTGGGACTGTGATGTAGGTTGCATCTTGCATTGTCTTCTAGCTTGTACTACTTCTAATTTCTTGAAATGGCACTTACGACGAGACACTTTTTACCTGATAGAGTGATATTAGTTGCATGTTCATATGGTTCCTAGCTTTCATTTCTTCTAATTTTGTTGAAATGCCTTCCGCTTACTATTTTTTCATACATATTCCATCCTCCTATCGTACGTGTGAATATGAAATGTTGTCTTTTTTTATATATTCCATCCTCCTATCCTGCGCTTGCCTTACATCAAAGTAGTGTTCGTTTGTATCATGCATCAACCAGTTATGTAGAGCTAATTTTATTCATCTTCTTGTGATTTTGACTTCATAAGGCAATATCAGAAAATAGGAAGGAAAAGAGTAAGTTAGGGGATGTTGGTGGTCCTCCGCACCGACGCAAACAGAGACTCTCTAGATTTGCCACTGCTACTGCTAATGAAGTTGAAGTCCCAAGTCTACACGATGAGTTCATCTCCTGTACTCCACCATCGCAGGTGCTTGCTCTAAGTTGACAGTGTGATCATTGGTTTCATGTTGCATATGTTGTCTAGCCTGTATTTCTTCTATTGTGATTAAATTGCACCTGCTGAGTTTATACGTTATACATGTGCATATGACATGGCTTTCTGTGTCTAGAATACACTACATCTATCTATCATACCATGTTCTTACATCAAAGTACTGTTGTTGTGTATCCCGCATCACTCACTATGATTGGACGCTATTAACATGGCAGTTTGATAGTGGTTGCATCCTGCATTGATTTCTATGTTGTACTGCTTCTAATTTTTCGAATTGCCACTTATGACAAGACACTTTTAACTTGGCAGTGTAATATTGGTTGCATCTTTCATATGGTGTCTAGCTTGCATTACTTCTATTTTCTTGAAAATCCTTCTGCTTAGTTGATGCGGAGCATCCTTACATCATCCCCATGGACTCTACATCAACACATCCAACCCCACAAGGACCCATGACTCGAGCACGTGCAAGAGCTCTTGAAACCGAGGTGACATCACTCCTCTCACAACTCCCTTTCGATTCACACGAGACATGGTTACTACCTCAAACGGAAATGCTATGCATACTCAGGTACCAAGGAGCCGACCATGAAGAGGCTAGGAAGCAAGGAGAACCGGAAGCGGAAGACATGCGAGAAGACGGAGAGGAAAAAGCATCAGGGACCAGGATGGTCGGACGATCCGGACGGCGGCCCGGACGATCCGGACAGAGCCCGGACGATCCGGACCCCCGGTCCGGACGATCCGGCTAATTCGACCGAAGGCAACAGAAGCTCCGCCCTGAAGCCGGATCATCCGGACCCCGTCCCGGATCATCCGGACCCTGCCCGGACGTCCGGACCTCCAGCCGGACATCCGGCCCTGCGCGACCACCAGCCGACCCTCCGGCTCATCCGGGCTTCCACCCGGATCATCCGGACCAGCCCGGATCATCCGGACCCACGTCCGGATCATCCGGCCAGCGCCTGTGCGCGCGTGTTGGGCTGAGCCCATGTACCCCTTCGCCCCCAATTCTATATATAGGACCCCATCTCCTCACTTTGAGACTTAGCGTTGATTTAGCTCGTTTTTGAGATAGAGCCTCGCTCATCTATCGGATCTCCTCCTCGTGAGAGACCGCGACCTCTTCGGAGAAGATCCTCTCGGATACAAGACCCCTTTACGGGAAGATACATCTAGGATATCATCAAGACCTCCTCTTGGAGATGAACCTTACCTTGTATCTTTCCCTTTGTTGTTCATGTACCTTGTGATCTTGTGTGTTTGATTGTCTAGTGGATGTGTGATTTGGACTTGTTCTTGAGTGTTTCCCCTTGTGATTTCTCCCCGTTCTTCCCCGTGTTCATCGAGTTCTTCGAGGGATCCCACTCCAAACGTGAAAGATCGACGCTATAGGGTTCCACCCTACATCATATGGTATCATGAGCCACGTTGATCACGTTTTTGGAGCCCCTACCCCGTGATTTCTAGCTTGATTTTGTTGTTTTCGTCCTAAAATCCGAAAACCCCCACAAAAATACCCCCCAATTTTTTTTGTGATTTGTTAGTTTTGATGATGTTTTGTTGATTTTGATCCGTGGATTCGGTGTGTAACTCGTGGATCTTGTGTTTCCCCACCTTCTCCCCCTCGAAATCCACCCAAAATCCCCGAAATCGTCAAATTTCACCCCATTTTTGTGTTCTTCCCGAGCAGTTCCCGTGCGTGGTTGACCTGCCCGGATCATCCGGACCAAGTCCCGGATCATCCGGACGTGCCCGGATCATCCGGCTCCTGGCCCGGATCATCCAGCTTCCTCTGCCGAAACTGTAGTTCTGCAGTCCACCATCCACCACCACCACCATCCACACATACATACATCCTCCCCACCCCATCCACCACCATTTCCACATGCCAAACCCCAAGACTCAGCCTCCGTACTACCATTCGAATTTGAGTTCGACAATTTGAGTGAGATTTCCGTGTCCTCTTGTGTTTCGGCTATTTAGGCGCGGTGTGACATCAACAACAAATGCTCATTTTGGTCGGCTACTCATCTTAGCTACAGCCGGTAACCTCAACGACATCTTTGTCATACCTTGCAATTGCATTGATAACCATCATAGACCATCTTTTGCGTTGCTTACCCATCGAGACTAGCCATTGAGTATTGCCGGCAACGTGACTTGTGCACATTAGTTGCATACACCATATCATACATACAATCGTGGTGCATATCTCGGAATCAACTTGTGTGTCACAAAGTTGTCATCGCATACACAATTGCTATCTTGGTTCGTGAAGTTTGCATAAGAAAAGAGCTCAAAAGAGAAAGAGCCACTCAAGCTTTTAAGCAAAGAAGAAAGATAAGCAAAGAGCTTATAAGCAACAAGCATAGCATCATACAACATTAAGATTGTCATATAAGATCATCTTGGATCATTGCACCGATACACCATACACATAGCATACTTGGGATAGAGATCGTTGCATTTTTGCTTAGTAGGTTGTGCACAAGCTCCGTATCCGCCTATTGTGCAATCGTGCTAGCGTCTCTCTAGTATTGTGCAACAAGAGCATTTTCGTGGATTCCACATTTTGGCTCATTTTTGGTTTGCACAATCCCATTTATCTATTTGTGTGTGTGTTTCCGTGTACCACTACTTGCTTGGTCTACTTGTTGCATATGCGAATTTGCGAATCTTCTTCAACATTTTTGAGTCAAGCTAACGATTGCAATCAATTTTGTGCCACCATCCTAACCAAGCTCCACCAAAAGCTTTTACTTGTGTAGGTGTGAGAATCGACAAGGATCGGTACCAATAGTGCTATTTCATTGTTCGCACTTGAGTGAACTTGATTCATCTTCAACTTCGGTCAAAGGTACATTGGTATTAGTTCTTCTCCTTCTACCACTCACAATTTGCTTAAAATGATGGATAGGCCAAGTTCTTCTACAAATCCACTCTTCATCGAGCAAGACGACGACATGTCATCATACGTCACCAAGAGCCACCTCTTTGGCGCACAACGAGCTCTCCATCAAGAGCAACAAGCAATGAGCGAACGCATCGACAACCTCGCCAACGACTATCCGAGCAACGTACAAGAGAATACTTCGACAACAAACTCGACGTGCACAAGAAAGAGAACGATGCAAGAATGGACGAGATCCGCGCCTTGTTGGTGAACCGGCGTCCTTCTACTTCCTCACACTCAAGACGGAGCCACTCAAGTCGCCACTCCGACGACTCCTTCTCCGACACAAGTACACCGTCATCGAACACTCTTCGACGAGCCGCGCGTCAAGACCGTGATGCATCGCGCAACCCGCTACACGACAAGCATCCCCAAGAGCAAGTTGATGAACAAGTTCCTCGTCCTCAATCGAACCAAGTGGCGTTTTCTCAAGCTCAAGAACGACAATGTCTTCGTCACCAACAAGAACAAGAACGAGCGCGCCTACACCAAGAGCAACAAGACGCCGAGGCTCAACGTCTTCAACAGCAACAACGAGAAGCACAAGCTCTTGAGGCGGAACGTGCCCTTCAAGCATCAAGTCGAGCTCTCGCCAACCGCAATCGCGAAAGGCGCAATCAAGAGGAAGCCCTTCGAGAAGAAATACAAGATAGGAACTACCATCCGCGTGCGCAACGTCAAGCCCAACAAGCTCCTCCACAAGCTCCTCAAGCTCAACCTCAACCTCAAGGTCAACAAGAGCAAGTTGATCATGGACTTCCTCCTCGCCAAGAACAACATGAGGATGATTACCCTCCACGTCAAGAACGTCATCATCAACATCGACCTCAACACAATGATGAACAACGCTATGGCAAGCTCAAGTTCACAATGCCCAAGTTCAATGGAACCAATGATCCCGAAGAGTACCTCTCATGGGCATTGAAGGTCGACAAAATCTTTCGTTTGCACAACTATGAGGAAGAAAAGAAGATCGCTATGGCATCACTTGAGTTCCAAGATTATGTGCTCATATGGTGGGAACAAGTCCTTGAGCGCCGACAAGCAAGAGGTGAACCTCCAATCACCACTTGGGCTCAAATGAAGGATGTCATGAGAGCATGCTTTGTGCCCACCTACTACAACCGTGATCTTTTCAAGAAGCTACAACTCCTCAAGCAAGGAACAAAGAGTGTTGAAGAATACTACAAAGAAATGGAGATTGCCATGATTCGAGCCAATGTCAAGGAAGATGATGAGCAAACAATGGCACGATTCTTGAATGGACTCAACCATCCAATCAAGAAGATTGCCGACTTCCAACCATACTCCAACCTCATTGAGCTCATGCATCAAGCTACAAAGGCGGAACGACAAGTGCAAGATGACTTCAAGTACGCCAAGTACTCATCCAAGACATACGGCTTCTCCAACAACCAAGCTTTAACAACTACCCCAACTTCGACATCAACCAAGCTTTCTCCAAACAACGACGACAAGTCAAGTTACAAGAAAACTTCTACAAGTTCAAGTCGTCCTCCTCCTACTACAAGCAACTCCAAGCCACGTGCTTCATCATCTACTCCTATCGATGAGACCGTCAAGACAAGCTCCTTCAAGTGTTTCACTTGCGGCGGCCGAGGCCACAAGTCCTATGAATGCACCAACAAGCGCACCATGATACTCAACGATGATGGCACCTACGACTCAATGAGTGAAGATGAAATGGACGCTATTGAGCAAGTGGCCATGCACCGGCGCATCAACGAGGATGAAGATGATCAAGTCTTTTGTGATGAAGATACGAGCCCCGCTCTTGTTGTCTCCAAGGTCTTGACACTTCAACATCAACAAGAAGAAGATCAAAGATGCCACATCTTCCACACAAAGGCCGGCATCAATGGACGCTCCGTCAAGGTCATCATCGATGGAGGTAGTTGCCACAACTTGGCAAGCGAAGAACTATGCTCCAAGCTCCAATTGGTAAAGAAGAAGCACCCGCAACCCTACAAGGTTCAATGGCTAAGTGACTCCGGCACTATACGAGTTGAGCATACGGTCCAAGTATCCTTGAAAATCGGTGCATATGAGGACACTTTGGAGTGTGATGTGGTCCCAATGACCGTTTGCCACCTCCTCCTTGGTCGGCCATGGCAATTCGACCGTGGTGTCTACCACAATGGGCGTACAAACCACTATAGCTTCAAGATGAAAGGCAAAGAATATGTCCAACGACCCATGTCTCCTAGTCAAGTGATAGCCGACAAACAAGCCACCAACCAAAGAGAGAAGAGTGAGAAAGTGAGCCACCAAAAAGTGAGTGAGAGCCACAAGCCAAATTCGAGCGCCTCTTCGCCTAGAGAGAAAAACCTCATACTATTCGCCACCAAACATGAGATGAGAGAAGTGTGTGAGAACCCATCGAGTGTGATGCCCTTTGTCCTTGTGTGCAAGGATGGAGAACCAAAAACTAACACCACTCATGAGCTACCTTTGGTGTTTCAATCTCTTTTGCAGGAATTTCAAGATGTTTTCCCCGATGAGCTACCTCCGGGTCTACCTCCTCTTCGAGGCATTGAGCATCGAATCGACCTCATCCCCGGAGCGCCACTTCCAAACAAAGCTCCCTACCGTGTCAATCCCAAAGAAACCAAGGAGATTCAACGGCAAGTACAACAACTAATCGACAACGGTCATGTACGTGAAAGCTTAAGCCCTTGTGCCGTGCCCGTTATACTTGTGCCTAAACCCGATGGAAGTTTCCGCTTGTGCTCCGATTGTAGACCTGTAAATGCTATCACCATGCGCTATAGGCATCCCATTCCTCGCTTAGATGATATGCTTGATGAACTTAGTGGAGCCAACTTTTTCTCAAAAATTGATCTTAAAAGTGGCTATTATCAAATCCGCATTCATGAGGGTGATGAATGGAAAACTGCTTTCAAAACAAAATTTGGCTTATATGAATGGTTGGTTATGCCTATGGGTTTGTCGGAAGCTCCCGGAACTTTTGTGCGTCTCATGCATCATGTACTTCGTCCATACATTGGAATCTTTGTTGTGGTTTACTTCGATGATATTCTTGTGTTTAGCAAAACCATGAAAGAGCATCTTGATCATGTTAAGGTTGTTTTGCAAACGCTTCGAAAGGAAAGTCTTTATGCCAACTTGAAAAAATGCACTTTTGGCGTTGACAAAGTGGTTTTCTTGGGTTTCGTTGTCTCTTCCAAGGGTGTACAAAGCAATTAAAACTTGGCCCCAACCCACCAATTTGCAACAAGTGCGAAGTTTCCTTGGTCTTGCAAGTTTTTATCGTCGCTTTGTGAAAAACTTTAGCACTATTGCAGCTCATTTGCATGCTTTGAGTAAGAAGAATACTCCTTTTGTTTGGGGACCTTTGCAATCCAACGCTTTCAATGAGCTTAAGTCCTTGCTTACTCATGCTCCAATTCTTGCTTTGCCCAATTTTGACAAAACTTTTGAGGTTCATTGTGATGCAAGTGGTACCGGAATTGGCGGAGTTTTAATGCAAGAAAAACGAGTCATTGCTTATTTTAGTGAAAAACTCTCCGGTGCTCAACTTAACTATCCCGTATATGACAAGGAATTGTATGCTTTAGTGCGTGTCCTACATGTTTGGGAACATTATCTTAGACCTCATGAGTTTGTCATCCATACCGATCATGAAACGCTTAAGTACTTAAAAGGTCAAACTAAATTGAACAAGCATCATGCCAAATGGAGTGAATTTATTGAATCTTTTTCGTATGTGATCAAGTACATTAAGGGCAAGGAAAATGTAGTTGCCGATGCGCTTTCACGCATATGCACGCTCGTCACCCAACTTGAGTTGAATGTTATTGGCTTTGAGCACATAAAAGATTTATATGCTAGTGATCCATCTTTTGCACTTCACTATGCTAAATGTTTGACGCATACATCTTGGGAACAATATTACCTCAAGGATGGTTATCTTATGAGAGCTAACAAACTTTGCATACCCGAGTCTTCTCTTCGTTTGCTACTTTTGCAAGAGGCTCATGGAGGTGGACTCATGGGACATTTTGGACGCGACAAGACCTTCGCCACGCTCTCCAAGAACTACTTTTGGCCCAAGATGTTTCGAGACGTCTCACGCTTCACCACCCGATGCTCAACATGCCGCAAAGCTAAGTCAAAAGCTCAATCTCATGGTCTTTACATGCCTCTTCCTATTCCTTATTGATAGAGGCAAAGGTGTCCCGTCTTTCAATGAGATGATGGAAATCGCTTTGGTGGAAGTCGACTTTGACGATCCGACTACGAACGTGCGAGGACGTCGCGCCTTAGCAATCGCTAAACCAACTCCGAGAGGTTATTGACCACGCCGGAGCACGATCAACCTGACCACGAGGGTCGGTTTCCTGCGAGCAAACGAAGAACAAGCAAGAAACTAAGATTGCAATCTGGATATTGCGAATATAAGATGAAAGCTTTATTGATCAAGGTGGGGTTCTGAGACGCCTTTGTCTGGTCGTTGAACACAAACGAAGTACGCGAAGTTGCAGCTATGGCGAACTTTTAATCTAAAGAAAACCCAAAGTCTAAACGGTGCCCTAAGGGCTGTATATATGGAGGAAGAGAGGGGGAATTTCGTGGCCCTTGGTGGAGGGGTCCGAAATCAACCCTATCTCTTGTTTCCCCACACATACGGACTCTAAAAATAGCCTATACTTATGTATTTCGAAATTACATGGGTCTCGCCAATAAAAAGGTGACGCAGCACCTATAATAGCCTCTGGACGAAATTTATGAAGTGGCATCTTGTATATTTCGTCCAAGGCTTCATGCACTCTTATGGTGGCTTCAAAGTCCTGAAATCATCACTGGTAACTCCGTTCTGGTTCCCCTTGCGCATGGCATTATCTCCATGCTTGCTCTTGCTCCAATGTCCATCCTTCTCCAAGCTAGGCCCTTCATTTGTAAGCAAAATAAATGTATCAAATTTAGGTAGCATCATATTCTCATGAACATTAGAATCATTACCAAGAAACGAAAGTACCTGATAATTTAATTGGCGTGCGCGAGCTCTAGTAATTGGTCCAGTATATGTAGCAGTAGGGGCTGTGGGTGTAACAATGGTATTGATGTCCTCATCATCCTCCCCTTCTTGAAATGAAGTCGTCCTCGACGGAAGCTCATTTTCCTCACCCAAATAAGGCTTCAAATCTGCAATGTTAAAAGTGGGACTAACCCCAAAATCTGCAGGCAGCTCAAGTTTATATGCATTATCATTTATTTTCTCTAACACCTTAAAGGGACCATCAGCACGTGGCATTAGCTTTGATTTGCGCAAATTAGGAAATCTATCTTTACGCAAATGTAATAAAACAAGATCTCCAGGTGCAAACACAACATGTTTTCTACCCTTATCTCCAGCAACTTTATATTTAGCATTCATACGCTCAATGTTTTCCTTAGTTAACTCATGCATTTTTAAAATCAATTCAGAACGTTCTTTAGCATCAAAATTAACCTTCTCCGAAGATGGAAGAGGCAACAAATCAATAGGTGCACGAGGTAGGAAACCATACATAATTTCAAAAGGGCACATCTTAGTAGTAGAATGCAATGAACGATTATAAGCAAATTCAATATGAGGCAAGCATTCTTCCCACATTTTCTTATTATTCTTCAAAACAGCCCTAAGCATAGTAGACAATGTTCTATTGACTACTTCAGTTTGTCCATCAGTTTGGGGGTGACAAGTAGTACTAAATAGCAGTTTAGTCCCCAACTTAGCCCATAAACATCTCCAAAAGTGGCTAAGAAATTTAGTATCACGATCTGAAACAATAGTATTTGGCACACCATGCAAGCGAATAATTTCACGAAAGAACAAATCAGCAACATTAACAGCATCATTGCTTTTATGACATGGTATAAAGTGTGCCATTTTCGAGAATCTATCCACGACAACAAATATGCTATCCCTCCCCTACTTTGTTCGAGGTAAACCTAAAACAAAGTCCATAGATATATCCTCCCAAGGAACACTAGGTACTGGCAAAGGCATATATAAACCATGAGGATTGAGTCGTGACTTAGCTTTTTGACATGTAGTGCAGCGAGCAACAAAACGCTCAACATCCCGTCTCATCTTTGGCCAAAAGAAATGTGTAGCAAGTACGTCCTCCGTCTTCTTCACGCCAAAGTGTCCCATTAATCCTCCCCCATGCGCCTCCTGCAACAGCAAAAGACGAACGGAGCTAGCTGGAATGCATAGCTTGTTAGCACGAAACACAAATCCATCGTTAACGACAAACTTGTTCCACATTCTTCCTTCTTTACAATTCTGCATTACATCTTTAAAATTAGCATCATGCACATATTGATCTTTGATGGTCTCCAAACCAAATATTTTGAAGTCAAGTTGTGAAAGCATAGTATAGCGACGAGACAATGCATCAGCAATAACATTTTCTTTTCCCTTCTTGTGTTTAATGACATAAGGGAAAGTCTCAATGAATTCAACCCATTTAGCATGTCTACGATTCAGTTTAGCTTGACTTTTAATATGTTTCAAAGATTCATGATCAGAATGTATAACAAATTCTTTGGGCCATAAATAATGTTGCCATGTTTCTAAAGTCCGAACAAGAGCATATAATTCTTTATCATAAGTAGAATAATTCAGACTAGGCCCACTCAATTTTTCAGAAAAGTATGCAACAGGTTTGCCATCTTGTAATAACACTCCTCCTAATCCAATTCCACTAGCATCACATTCAAGCTCAAAAGTCTTATTAAAATCAGGAAGTTGGAGTAAAGGAGCATGTGTCAACTTATCTTTCAATACCGAGAAGGCTTCTTCCTGTGCGGTACCCCACAGAAAAGGCACATCTTTCTTTGTAAGCTCATTGAGAGGTGCAGCAATGGTGCTGAAATCTCTCACAAAACGCCTATAGAATCCAGCGAGGCCAAGGAAACTCCTCACTTGTGTGACCGTTTTGGGTTGTGGCCAACTCTCAATAGCTTCAATTTTGGCTTTATCAACTTCAATTCCCTGTGGAGTAACAACATAGCCAAGAAAAGATACTCGGTCGGTGCAAAAGGTGCACTTTCCAAGGTTACCAAACAAACGTGCATCACGTAGAGCAATAAAAACAGCACGTAAATGTTCCAAATGTTCCTCCAAAGATTTGCTATAAATCAATATGTCATCAAAGTAAACTACCACAAATCGTCCAATGAAAGCACGTAAAACTTCGTTCATTAACCTCATGAAAGTACTAGGTGCATTAGTTAACCCAAAAGGCATGACTAACCACTCATATAATCCAAACTTAGTTTTAAATGCTGTTTTCCATTCATCTCCCAATTTCATACGAATTTGATGGTATCCACTACGCAAATCAACTTTGGAGAATATTGTAGAGCCACTCAATTCATCAAGCATATCATCTAGCCTAGGAATAGGATGACGATAACGAATAGTAATATTATTAATGCCTCTACAATCAACGCATATACGCGACGTACCATCCTTTTTCGGCACTAAAATGATAGGAACAGCACAAGGACTAAGGGATTCGCGTATATAACCTTTGTCGAGCAGTTCTTGTACTTGACGCATAATCTCCTTCGTCTCCTCTGGATTTGTACGGTATGGTGCACGGTTGGGTAATGATGCACCGGGAATTAAGTCAATTTGATGCTCAATCCCGCGAATAGGTGGTAATCCCGGTGGCACGTCTTGTGGAAAGACGTCAGCGAACTCCTGCAAAATGTTAGTGACAGCAGGAGGCAAAGAGGAAGGCACGTCCTCGAATGAAAATAATGCCTCTTTGCACACAAAAGCATAGCAAACAGATTTGCTAAAATCTAGATCATCAATATCGGATTTGGTGGCAAGTAAACATGCACTTTTCAATTTAATTTCAGAAGCAACACTAGATTGTTTATTATTATTAGGCTGCATTTGTTGCTCAAATTCTTTTGCCACAATCTGATTTTCGCTCTTAGTTTTCTCCTGTTTTGCTTTATTAGCTCTATTAAGATCATCTTTCAAAATGGAATCAGGAGTCATAGGAAGCAAAGTAATATTTTTATCCTTATGAATAAGAGTATACTGATTGTTTCTACCATGGTGAATAGAATTTTTATCAAATTGCCATGGTCTACCAAGTAATAAGGAACATGCTTGCATAGGTACCACATCACAATCAACATAATCAGCATATGTAGAGATACTAAAATGCACACGAACAGTACGTGTTACCTTAACCTTGCCGCTGTTGTTGAACCATTGGATGTAGTAAGGATGTGGATGTGGTCTTGTGGTGAGAGATAGCTTCTCCACCATCTCCATGCTAGCCAAGTTGTTGCAACTCCCTCCATCTATGATCACGCGAACAGAACGTTCCTTCACAACTCCCTTTGTATGGAACAAATTATGCCTCTGATTTTGCTCAGCTTGTGTAACCTGCACACTCAAAACACGTTGAGCAACTAAACATTCATACCTGTCAGCATCTTCAGGAGCCATGTATTGCGTCTCATGATCAGAATCTTCTCCACCGTGTTCGTCACGTGTAATAAGAGCCAAAGTCTCCTCATCATAGTCACTAGCGGACTCATACCCACCATCTTCAGTAACAATCATCACACGCTTAGAGGGGCATTCTCTCGCATAATGACCTCCACCCTTGCAACGTCGAAAAATAATATCATGTGTTTGCCCTGTTGATGCCATGGATGAAGAAGAGCTCTTTGCAGGCCCAGAAGATGTGCTCTTGGCAGATAGTGGTGATTGTGCCTGCTTTATTGTATCACGGTTGGAGGTGGCAGCCGACGGAGGCGCCGGTGTAGCAGAACGTGTGGAAGTAGATGATGCACGTGGTGTCCATGATGAAGGTCGACCTGCAGAAAAGTTAGTCCGCGCCAATGCCTGTCGATCCTGCACTTCACGTTCAGCTTTACAAGCAAGATGGAATAAACGAGTGATATTAGTATACTCCTTATAATCTAGAATGGTCTGAATCTCTCTATTTAATCCACCCAGAAAACGTGCAAGCATAGCTTCATTCTCCTCAACAATACCACATCTAATCATGCCAGTTTGTAATTCCTGATAATATTCTTCTACAGAATTTTTTCCTTGTCTTAAGCGCTGTAATTTTTGAAGCAATTCACGTTGATAATATGGTGGAACCCAACGAGTACGCATAGCAGTTTTCAAAGCAGCCCAAGTAGCGGGAATAGGATATAATCTACAATGTTCAGACCACCATACACATGCAAAACTAGTGAAAGCACAAACAGCAGCAGCAACCCGTCTCTCCTCGGGATATTGTAAACATGTAAAACGTTGTTCAGTTTCTAACTCCCAAGTAAGATATATATCAGGAACATATCTACCCTCAAATGGTGGAATATTCAATTTCAGTTTAGGAATATGGACATCATCTCGTACCTGAGGTGGTGGTGCAGGCCTACCATTACGAATATATACCTGAGGTCGACCTGGTGGTGGTGGTGCTGGTGGCTGCACGTAGTGCTGATTTTGATCAACCTCATCCTCATAATCGCCCACATACTCATCATCCTCCTGGGTACCAGCAGCAGCAGTAGCAGGGGCCAAAGAAGCATCAACAACATGAACAGCAGCACCAGAAGTTTGGCCATCCTCAATAGGAACACGCTTCGCTCGTCCATACTGATTCGAAAAGATGCGTTGTTGTTGTTGTTGTCGTTGGAGAGGTGCGTTAGGTGCAGCGGGTGGTGGTGGTGGAAGACGCGCGAGCAATTCATTAAACTTGTTATCGAGCTTTGTTTCGAACGTCTTCTCCATGCCATCTATCTTCTCCATGGCCTCTTCAAATCTGTTTAGCACATCTTGCACCTGTCCACTCATCATTTGCTGAAATTTATCATGCAAATCCTTATTCGTCATGTTCTCCCAGTCAGTCTCGTCGGCTTGTGATCCTGGCATGGTTAGCAGCAATAGAAACACACAAGAATATGATCCTACAGACTACTAACAAGAGGTGGTGGTGGGTGTCACAAATCCGTCAAGCAAATCTCAAATTCTTACCAGTTCTTACCCAGCAGCAGGCGGTGATCGGCAACCGTTGTAGTCAAAAACTCTCAAAGCTTGGATAGAGCGATTACCAGGGAGAGTCAAACGCACGACGTAGATGTATGTGGAGCTGGGAAGGCTTATAATATGGTAGCAAAAAGGGTCAGCAATAATCAATTCAGAGATGCAAAGTTGAATAAACGCTCAACGACGGTACTGTGCTGGTCCTAGGCTAGACTGTGCTAGAGACGCGAGCCTAGAACACTAACAAAATCACGGCGCTGCACGTAAACAAGGGAAAAGCACACTCTGGTTTTTCTTTTCGCTCTTTTTTTTTGCGCTGCTCTTTTTTTTTTTTTTTTTTTGCGCTGCTCCTTTTTTTTGCGCTGCTCTTTTTTTTTTTTTTGCGAAAAATCACTATAATGGCGAGTGTCTCAAAACGCTTCCTAGGTCAAACTGACAGGATGGGCACAAAATTTTTTCGACCAATTTTTTTTTTTCGTTTTTTCGACTGCCCGGACCCAAAAACTGGAAACGGGTCAAAAAAACTTCCTATAATGGCACCTGTCTCAAAACACTCAGAAACACCTAAAAATAAGATAGCCAGAAAATTTTTCGAAAAATGCGTTTTCGAAAAATTTTGGGCCTAAACGGAGCGTGGTTTCCAGACTCTTTTTTTTTTTCCGAAACCTACTCCGGCAAGGAAACACGAATCGGAAACTAGATGGATCCCGAAAACAAACCTAATAAGCAAGGAACTCGGATTGGTGGTGGATATATGGTTGTGGTATATGGCAGCGGTGGTGGTAGCGATGGTAGTATATGGATATGGATCGATGGTGGTATATGGACACGGATTGGTGGTGGTATATGGATACGGATTCGGAGTGGTGGTGGTAGATGGCAGGGGCGATGATGATGGTGCGGCGGCGGCGTGACAACTTATGACCAGAACTCGAAACTCTAAAAGACTAGACTCTAAGACCAGCAACTAGACCGACGATGCAACCGCAAATTCAACAAAGCAAAACCCTAAAAAGATTATGCAAAGGCTCAGATTGGTTCGGATATGATGAACTAACCCTAATTTTTTTGTGGCTTTTTCGTGGACTATAGGTATGAAGAACAGACTCGATCTAAACTACGAAAAACTGGAAAATCTCACCGAGCAACCTGGAGCTCTGATACCACTTGATAGAGGCAAAGGGGTCCCGTCTTTCGATGAGATGATGGAAATCGCTTTGGTGGAAGTCGACTTTGACGATCCGACTACGAACGTGCGAGGACGTCGCGCCTTAGCAATCGCTAAACCAACTCCGAGAGGTTATTGACCACGCCGGAGCACGATCAACCTGACCACGAGGGTCGGTTTCCTGCGAGCAAACGAAGAACAAGCAAGAAACTAAGATTGCAATCTGGATATTGCGAATATAAGATGAAAGCTTTATTGATCAAGGTGGGGTTCTGAGACGCCTTTGTCTGGTCGTTGAACACAAACGAAGTACGCGAAGTTGCAGCTATGGCGAACTTTTAATCTAAAGAAAACCCAAAGTCTAAACGGTGCCCTAAGGGCTGTATATATGGAGGAAGAGAGGGGGAATTTCATGGCCCTTGGTGGAGGGGTCCGAAATCAACCCTATCTCTTGTTTCCCCACACATACGGACTCTAAAAATAGCCTATACTTATGTATTTCGAAATTACATGGGCCTGGCCCAATAAAAAGGTGACGCAGCACCTATAATAGCCTCTGGACGAAATTTATGAAGTGGCATCTTGTATATTTCGTCCAAGGCTTCATGCACTCTTATGGTGGCTTCAAAGTCCTGAAATCATCACTGGTAACTCCGTTCTGGTTCCCCTTGCGCATGGCATTATCTCCATGCTTGCTCTTGCTCCAATGTCCATCCTTCTCCAAGCTAGGCCCTTCATTTGTAAGCAAAACAAATGTATCAAATTTAGGCAGCATCATATTCTCATGAAAATTAGAATCATTACCAAGAAACGAAAGTACCTGATAATTTAATTGGCGTGCGCGAGCTCTAGTAATTGGTCCAGTATATGTAGCAGTAGGGGCTGTGGGTGTAACAATGGTATTGATGTCCTCATCACTTATCAACCTTGGGAAGACATTAGCATGGACTTTGTACTTGGCTTGCCTAGAACTCAAAATGGAAAGGATTCCGTGTTTGTTGTTGTGGATAGATTTTCTAAAATGGCACATTTCATTCCTTGCAACAAGGTAGACGATGCTTCACATATTGCAAATCTCTTTTGTAGGGAAATCTTGCGCCTCCATGGAGTACCAAAGACAATCGTCTTCGACCGCGACGTCAAGTTCCTGAGTTACTTTTGGAAGACCCTATGCGCCAAGCTCGGAATCAAGCTCTTCTTCTCATCCGCATACCATCCTCAAACCGACGGCCAAACAAAGGTGACGAACCGAATGCTCTCCACTCTACTTCGCGTGTTGGTCAAGAAGAACATCAAGGAGTGGGAGGCGTGTCTACCCATCACCGAGTACGCCTACAACCGCGCAAGACATTCGACGACCGGCAAGTCCCCCTTCGAGGTCGTCTACGGCTTCAATCCATTGTCCCCATTGGACATTCTACCTCTACCTCTACAAGAGCGCACCAACCTCGACGCAAGTGCCCGTGCAAGCTACATCAAGAAGATGCATGAAGAGACAAGACACACCATCGAGCGCCACGTACAACGACTCACTACCAAGCTCAACATCAACAAGCAACCCATGATCTTCAACATAGGCGATCTCGTGTGGCTACACCCTCGCAAGGAACGCTTCCCCAACGAACGCAAGTCCAAACTTCTACCTCGAGCCGATGGACCCTTCAAGGTGTTAGCACGCTACAACAACAACGCCTACAAGCTCGACCTACCAAGCGACAAGTACAACGTGAGCGACACCTTCAACGTCAAAGACCTCTCGCCTTTCCATGGTGATGAAGATCTAGATCCGAGGTCGGATCCTTTCGAAGGGAGGGGATATGATGCGGAGCATCCTTACATCATCTCCATGGACTCTACATCAACACATCAAACCCCACAAGGACCCATGACTCGAGCACGTGCAAGAGCTCTTGAAACCGAGGTGACATCACTCCTCTCACAACTCCCTTTCGATTCACACGAGACATGGTTACTACCTCAAACGGAAATGCTATGCATACTCAGGTACCAAGGAGCCGACCATGAAGAGGCTAGGAAGCAAGGAGAACCGGAAGCGGAAGACATGCGAGAAGACGGAGAGGAAAAAGCATCAAGGACCAGGATGGCCGGACGATCCGGACGGCGGCCTGGACGATCCGAACAGAGCCCGGACGATCCGGACCCCGGTCCGGACGATCCGGCTAATTCGACCGAAGGCAACAGAAGCTCCGCCCTGAAGCCGGATCATCCGGACCCCGTCCCGGATCATCCGGACCCTGCCCGGACGTCCGGACCTCCAGCCGGACATCCGGCCCTGCGCGACCACCAGCCGACCCTCCGGCTCATCCAGGCTTCCACCCGGATCATCCGGCCAGCGCCTGTGCGCGCGTGTTGGGCTGAGCCCATGTACCCCTTCGCCCCCCCAACTCTATATATAGGACCCCATCTCCTCACTTTGAGACTTAGCGTTGATTTAGCTCGTTTTTGAGATAGAGCCTCGCTCATCTATCGGATCTCCTCCTCGTGAGGGACCGCGGCCTCTTCGGAGAAGATCCTCTCGGATACAAGACCCCTTTACGGGAAGATCCCCTCGTGGATTCAAGGCCTCCTCCGGGAGATGAACGGTTCCTTTGTATCCTTACCCTAGTTGACTATGTATCTTGTGGATCTCATGTGTGTATGTTGATCTAGCACTTGTGTGATCGATTCCTTGTTGGTTGAGTGATTCTCTCTCGTTTTCCCCGTGTTTCCCTTTGTGCTTCTGCGTGTTCTTCGTGTTCCCTCCGTATGATCCCCTCCAAACGTGAAAGATCGACGAATTAGGGTTCCACCCTACATCATTAGTTTACACAACATAGCTGTGAATATGTCATGTCGTCCTGTTTTTCTTACATATTCCATCCTCGTACGGTTGTCTTACATCAAAGTATTGCTTGTCTGTATCATGCATCAATGAGTTCTGAAGAGCGATTTTATTCTTTTGTGTTGTGGGTACGGCTTGACATGGCAAGGTAAAAAAAGAGCAAGAAAAATAATATAGTAGGGAGTGGTGTTACTCGCCGGGTGACACGGAAAAGGATCTGCCGTCGAGATTCTGCTGGTACTTATAGTGCAGTAGAAGGTCCAAGGCCACCGGCTAAATCTACAAACACAGTATCACCTGCTCCACCAGCTGCAGCATCCGCTTCAACTGTACCAGCATCTCAACTAGTTACTCGTTTGTTTGCTCCAGAATTGGCCAGTTCCCAAGCTGCCTTCACACCTAACACTACTTCTGAAGCACTGCTGACACAACATGACTTGGCAAGATCAGATGAACCTCATGAGCATCAACACCAAGACGGTACCTGACCGAGTCAAGTTGCAGTTGCATGCTCTTTTATATGTACTCTCACAGTTTGATGTACACTAACACTTTCCATATTTGTTGTTGAACTAGCACCATGGCGCAAGCAGAAAGAGAAATCAGGGATAATGCTTGACAGATTAACAAAATCTAAAGGAGGAAGAATGGAGATCCATTTTGAGGCAGGTTTAAAAAGGCCACGTGATGCTACAGAGTCAGCCAAGTTAGTATCAGAGGCAGCCGTTGCCATTAGGTGTCATGCACGCATCCTCCCAACGTGGATCCAGTACAGGAATGAGAAAGACAATACCCATTTTAACACCTTCCTTGACCATTTATCCGCAAGTAATGTTATTCATCACAATTAGTAATATTGTCTTGCTCTGTCCCATACTTTCTAGCTTCCTCCTAATAAGACTCACATTCTTTTTTCAACAGATGAGGTTCAAGTTGGATCCGAAAGATGATGCAACTAAACAAGCATGCAATCATGTTTTTCAGTCTGCTCTGCGACAGTATCGGTACCACCTTAGAAAATCTCACTTTGAAGGCAAGGCTAACAATGAAATCGCCCAAACATCTCCAGTGGAATATATTATAGATGAAGACTGGACAACCCTCGTTAAACACTGGTCTGATCCAAAATATCAGGTAGGCAATATGTATTTGTTCAGACCACATATTGAACTTGTATTTATGTATGTGCCTTACAAGTGTATCTTCTTCTAGGCTAACTATTTGAAGAACAAAACCAACCGTTCAAAAGTGAAATTCCAGCAGACAACAGGATCTCGTAGCTATATTGCACACTACGAGGCTCTTTTAAATAGCTACTACTTCCTTCTTTTTTCTCTGCCATATTATCGTATCTATATTGACTTGTTCCAAATACAGAGGAAAGCCCGTGCGGACCAAAAAGAACCTGAACCGAATGCAGTGCAAATCTTCAAGGATTGCCACACCAGCAAGATGAAGGGCATGAGCACACCAGTTCAAGCCGCTGTTGTAAGTCCTTACTCCTCGTACCTTTGAACTGATTAGTACTGTGATGTGTTCATTTAACTACTTGGTTTGCAGCCAATGTCAGTTACTCTGTTCACTTTCATACACAGCTGTCTTACTGCATCATTTCACCTTACATGGTTTAAAAGAGACGAAGGATATTCTTTTGGTCTTGATCTGTAATCTAGTTGTTATGTTCACGTGCGCACACAATGATAAAATATCATGTTTGTTTTATATCTGTTTGCCCATGATATGAATGATGTCATACTATGTTCATCCTACTTTAAACCATGTCTCTTTATCCTTAGATGTCAACGAATGTGAGGAAGTAGACAATACAGTAGGCATGCTACATGGACATATGTTCCGACAGTGATTTTATTATGTAGTTGGCACTACAATACATGCTAATGTATTACAGTAGTTCACCAAAATAAGTTATGTAGAAATGTGTAACCTACTTTGTTTGTTTTTGTCTCATTAGTAACTTATCTGGTACACTAATCTACAAGTTCAAACTTTCAGGAAGCTATGGAACAAATGATTGAACAGCCACAACCACCTGAAGGTGACGAGGGTACCACAGACACAATGTCACCTCTTGCTACAGTGCGTCAGTATCTCTCCACTAACAGTGCAAAAATCACCTTCCTGCTTAATTCTGGGTTGGTTGTCAAGGTAACATCGTCCAAATCGCCTACTGACCAAAATCTTCCTGCTAGATAGAGTGATATATCTGTGCTCCAGACACAAGTCCAATCCCTAATGGACGTCCTTTTGGAAACAAGAATAGTGGTTGACAAATGTCGTCAATATATGAGTAGTTTTTAAACCAGACTGTCAGACATTCGCTTCGTTGTTCAAGAGCAATGGCAGAAAAAAGGTGAAGATCGTGCTGCTCCATCAGATTCTACAGCCTGAAACATTAGCAATCAGGTCAAATGATCTGTGCTTCTATACATCTGATGGTGCTTTTATCTGCAAGGACTTTAAACTTTATGCCAACAGGCCTTTTGTTGTATGGTTGTAATTTATTTTGTTGTGATTCAGCACTTATGATGCTGCCAAAGGCTGCAGTAATTACAATGCTATTTTTGTATAGTGTAGGTTTATCTTAGTAATGTATTCGGCCGGAAGCTTCGTAGGAGCCGAACATGCCAACATTCTCGGGCCCATTCCTATTGGGCTAAAAACGATTATGCGCCAAAATTTGCATGTAGCCCACTAAAAATATCTGGGCCTAAATCGGCATAAGCTTTCATATTTTTCTGGTAGGCATGTGCCCATAGTGGGCCTTTTAACAGGCCTAAACATAATTTGGGCCCTCAGTAACAATAGGCTGTTTACAGGTGTAAATATCTCGAGCCCATAAAAACATGGGCCTTTAATAGACCGAAAGTGAGATTTGGCCCTGATTGTGCCAAATAACCCACTGATCTTAGCAGGCCGAAATGGTGGCCCATATACGATGCGGATCTTTGACAGGCCAAAATCGGATGGGCCGTAAATGCGCCGACCTAATACACGGGCCTTTAATAGGCCGGAAGTTCGGTCAGGCTAGATTATCGTCATTTTTATATGGGCCGTTAATGGGCCCGATGTGACGTTGGGCCACATATGGCCCATGGTTTTCGTCCGACGTTAAAAAGCCGAAAACCACAACAGGCCGCAAGTGGCCCAATCTATAGTGGGCCTCAAACTGGCCGAATGTCGGACATGGCCGAATATGACCCAAATCCTTCATTGTCGTTTATGGGCCGAAAGTTTCAATGGCATGTAAATGGCCCCAAATGAAGCAGGACCTTTCACAGGCCGGAAATACACCGGGCCGGAATTCGGCCCAAATACTTAGCGGACTATTAACGGGCCAGAAGCGACCATGGGCCGTGATGATGACAAGTTTAGGACAGGCTGTTGACGGGCCGATTTGACACTAGCCATATGGGCCTTAACAGAGAATGTTGGGCCTTTAGCTGGGCCGGCCCATTATGGTCTGCAAAATCTTGTGGGCCTTTAGCTGGGCGGGCCCATTGTGGTCCACTAAATCTTGTGGGCCTTTAGCTGGGCCGGACCATAATGGTCTGCAAAATCTTGTGGGCCTTTAGCTGGGCCGGCCCATTATGGTCCGCTAAATCTTATGGGCCTTCAGTTGGGCCGGCCCATTCAAACTTTATGGGCCACTTTTGGGCCCGTCCTCGTGTCAACATATCATAGGCCCATCTCGACCGTGGATGAGTGACACCTGTGAAAATGCAGAGCTGACGCGTGGTTCCATCGGCCAATGAGAATTTTACACGTGGAAAATCAGCATTGGTCGTGGTTGTTAGCGAGTTATCAGATCCAAAACCGGACCCGATAGCTTAATGGTGTTCCGTTACGGTGGATGCCATGTGTCGGTCACCCTTAATGAAAGCACTTCTGTGACGCGTGATTTATTGTCATGGAAATGGACACTTCCGTGATGATAACTTTGGTAAGGTCATGGAACACTTCTACGACAGCACAGGTATGACTATCTTGATTCTGTCATAAAATTGTCATGGATGTACATGCACGACAAAAAAACGCGACCTACTATGACAAAGACGTATCATCATGGAAGTGTATTTTTTTGTAGTGTCGTGTTTAGCAAATCCCTCAAAGAGCTTGCAAATCATCTTAGGGACGTTCAGCAAACACTTAGAAAAGAGTGCCTTTATGCCAATATAGAGAAATGCACTTTTGGTGTTGACAAGATAGTTTTCTTGGGATTTGTTGTGTCTTCCAAGGGAGTTCATGTAGATGAGTCTAAAATTGAAGCAATTAAAACTTGGCCCCAACCCACTAATTTGCAACAAGTGCGTAGTTTCCATGGTCTAGCGGGTTTATACCATCGCTTTGTGAAAGAATTTAGCACTATTGCCGCACCATTGCATGCTTTGAGTAAGAAAAATGCGCCTTTTGTTTTGGGAACATCCGGATCTACCGCATTTGATGAGCTCAAATCTTTGCTAACACATGCCCCAATTCTTGCATTACTCGATTTCACCAAAACATTTGAGGTCCGTTGTGATGCTAGTGCTCATGGAATTGGTGGAGTCTTGATGCAAGAAAAGCGACCTGATGAGGACATGAATACCATTGTTACACCCACAGCCCCTACTACTACATATACGGGACCAATTACTAGAGCTCGCGCACACCAATTAAATTATCAGGTACTTTCGTTTCTTGGTAATGATTCTAATGTTCATGAGAATATGATGCTGCCTAAATTGGATACATTTGTTTTGCTTACAAATGAAGGGCCTAGCTTGGAGAAGGATGAACATTGGAGCAAGAACAAGCATGGAGATGATGCCATGCGCAAGGGGAACAAGAACGGAGTTACAAGTGATGATTTCAGGACTTTGAAGCCACCATAATGGGTGCATGAAGCCTTGGACGAAATATACAAGATGCCACTTCATAAATTTCATTCCGAGGCTATTATAGGTGCTGCGTCACATTTTTATTGGGCCAGGCCCATGTAATTTCGAAATACATAAGTATAGGCTATTTTTAGAGTCCGTATGTGTGGGGAAACAAGAGATAGGGTTGATTTCGGACCCCTCCACCAAGGACCACGAAATTCCCCCTCTCTTCCTCCATATATACAGCCCTTAGGGCACCGTTTAGACTTTGGGTTTTGTTTAGATTAAAAGTTCGCCATAGCTGCAACTTCGCGTACTTCGTTTGTGTTCAACGACCAGACAAAGGCGTCACAAAACCCCACCTTGATCAATAAAGCTTTCATCTTATATTCGCAATATCCAGATTGCAATCTCAGTTTCTTGCTTGTTCTTCGTTTGCTCGCAGGAAACAGACCCTCGTGGTCAGGTTGATCGTGCTCCGGCGTGGTCAATAACCTCTCGGAGTTGGTTTAGCGATTGCTAAGGCGCGACGTCCTCGCACGTTCGTAGTCGGATCGTCAAAGTCGACTTCCACCAAAGCGAAATCCATCATCTCATCAAAAGACGGGACACCTTTGCCTCTATCAAGTGGTATCAGATTTCCAGGTTGCTCGGTGAGATTTTACAGTTTTTCGTAGATTAGATCGAGTCTGTTCTTCATACCTACAGTCCACGAAAAAGCCACAAAAAAAATTAGGGTTAGTTCATCATATCCGAACCAATCTGAGCCTTTGCATAATCTTTTTAGGGTTTTTGCTTTGCTGAATTTGCGGTTGCATCGTCGTGTCAAGTTGCTGGTCTTAGAGTCTAGTCTTTTAGAGTTTCGAGTTCTGGTCATAAGTTGTCACGCCGCCGCCGCACCATCATCATCGCCCATCTACCACTTTTGCTTATCCGCCACCGCTCTGAATCCATATCCATATACCACTACCAACCCGTATCCATATACCACCACCGCTACCATATACCACCACCGCTGCCACATACCACAACCATATATCCACCACCAATCCGAGTTCTTCTCATATTAGGTTTGTTCTTGAGATCAATCTAAATTCCGATTCGTGTTTCCTTGCCTGCGTAGGTCTCGGAAAAAAAAAAGAGTCTGGAGACCCCCGGGCAGTTTTTAGGCCAAAATTTTCACGGGCAAATTTTTTTTCCCTATCCTATTTTTAGGCTTTTCTGAGTCTTTTGAGCCACGTGCCATCATAGTGATTTTTTGGTCGCACTTTTTCGTCATCGCTGCCCTAATTTCCGAAAAAAAAAGTGAAAAAAAATTTTCGTGCCCATCCTATCAGTTTGACGAGGGAAGAGTTTTGAGACACTCGCCATTATAGTGATTTTTCGCAAAAAAAAAGGAGCGCAAAAAAAAAGGAGCAAAAAAAAAGAGCGAAAAAAAAAGAGTTCCTGAGTGTGCTTTTCCCTTGTTTACGTGCCGCGCCGTGATTTTGTTGGTGTTCTAGGCTCGCGTCTCTAGCACAGTCTAGCCTAGGACCAGCACAGTACCGTTGTTGAGCGTTTATTCACCTTTGCATCTCTGAATTGATTATTGCTGACCCTTTTTGCTACCATATTATAAGCCTTCCCAGCTCCACATACATCTACGTCGTGCGTTTGACTCTCCCTGGTAATCGCTCTATCCAAGCTTTGAGAGTTTTTGACTACAACGGTTGCCGATCACCGCCTGCTGCTGGGTAAGAACTGGTAAGAATTTGAGATTTGCTTGACGGATTTGTGACACCCACCACCACCTCTTGTTAGTAGTCTGTAGGATCATATTCTTGTGTGTTTCTATTGCTGCTAACCATGCCAGGATCACAAGCCGACGAGACTGACTGGGAGAACATGACGAATAAGGATTTGCATGATAAATTTCAGCAAATGATGAGTGGACAGGTGCAAGATGTGCTAAACAGATTTGAAGAGGCCATGGAGAAGATAGATGGCATGGAGAAGACGTTCGAAACAAAGCTCGATAACAAGTTTAATGAATTGCTCGCGCGTCTTCCACCACCACCACCCGCTGCACCTAACGCACCTCTCCAACAACAACAACAACAACAACAACAATGCATCCTTTCGAATCAGTATGGACGAGCGAAGCGTGTTCCTATTGAGGATGGCCAAACTTCTGGTGCTGCTGTTCATGTTGTTGATGCTTCTTTGGCCCCTGCTACTGTTGCTGCTGGTACCCAGGAGGATGATGAGTATGCGGGCGATTATGAGGATGAGGTTGATCAAAATCAGCACTACGTGCAGCCACCAGCACCACCACCACCAGGTCGACCTCAGGTATTTATTCGTAATGGTAGGCCTGCACCACCACCTCAGGTACGAGATGATGTCCATATTCCTAAACTGAAATTGAATATTCCACCATTTGAGGGTAGATATGTTCCTGATATATATCTTACTTGGGAGTTAGAAACTGAACAACGTTTTACATGTTCACAATATCCCGAGGAGAGACGGGTTGCTGCTGCTGTTTGTGCTTTCACTAGTTTTGCATGTGTATGGTGGTCTGAACATTGTAGATTATATCCTATTCCCGCTACTTGGGCTGCTTTGAAAACTGCTATGCGTACTCATTGGGTTCCACCATATTATCAACGTGAATTGCTTCAAAAATTACAACGCTTAAGACAAGGAAAAAATTCTGTAGAAGAATATTATCAGGAATTACAAACTAGCATGATTAGATGTGGTATTGTTGAGGAGAATGAAGCTATGCTTGCACGTTTTCTGGGTGGACTAAATAGAGAGATTCAGACCATTCTAGACTATAAGGAGTATACTAATATCACTCGTTTATTCCATCTTGCTTGTAAAGCTGAACGTGAAGTGCAGGATCGACAGGCATTGGCGCGGACTAACTTTTCTGCAGGTCGACCTTCATCATGGACACCACGTGCATCATCTACTTCCACACGTTCTGCTACACCGGCGCCTCCGTCGGCTGCCACCTCCAACCGTGATACAATAAAGCAGGCACAATCACCACTATCTGCCAAGAGCACACCTTCTGGGCCTGCAAAGAGCTCTTCTTCATCCATGGCATCAACAGGGCAAACACATGATATTATTTGTCGACGTTGCAAGGGTGGAGGTCATTATGCGAGAGAATGCCCATCTAAGCGTGTGATGATTGTTACTGAGGATGGTGGGTATGAGTCCGCTAGTGACTATGATGAGGAGACTTTGGCTCTTATTACACGTGACGAACACGGTGGAGACGATTCTGATCATGAGACGCAATACATGGCTCCTGAAGATGCTGACAGGTATGAATGTTTAGTTGCTCAACGTGTTTTGAGTGTGCAGGTTACACAAGCTGAGCAAAATCAGAGGCATAATTTGTTCCATACAAAGGGAGTTGTGAAGGAACGTTCTGTTCGCGTGATCATAGATGGAGGGAGTTGCAACAACTTGGCTAGCATGGAGATGGTGGAGAAGCTATCTCTCACCACAAGACCACATCCACATCCTTACTACATCCAATGGTTCAACAACAGCGGCAAGGTTAAGGTAACACGTACTGTTCGTGTACATTTTAGTATCTCTACATATGCTGATTATGTTGATTGTGATTGTGGTACCTGTGCAAGCATGTTCCTTATTACTTGGTAGACCATGGCAATTTGATAAAAATTCTATTCACCATGGTAGAAACAATCAGTATACTCTTGTTCATAAGGATAAAAATATTACTTTGCTTCCTATGACTCCTGATTCCATTTTGAAAGATGATATTAATAGAGCTAATAAAGCAAAACAGGAGAAAACTAAGAGTGAAAATCAGATTGTGGCAAAAGAATTTGAGCAACAAATGCAGCCTAATAATAATAAACAATCTAGTGTTGCTTCTGAAATTAAATTGAAAAGTGCATGTTTACTTGCCACCAAATCTGATATTGATGATCTAGATTTTAGCAAATCTGTTTGCTATGCTTTTGTGTGCAAAGAGGCATTATTTTCATTCGAGGACGTGCCTTTCTCTTTGCCTCCTGCTATCACTAACATTTTGCAGGAGTTCGCTGACGTCTTTCCACAAGACGTGCCACCGGGATTACCACCTATTCGCGGGATTGAGCATCAAATTGACTTAATTCCCGGTGCATCATTACCCAACCGTGCACCATACCGTACCAATCCAGAGGAGACGAAGGAGATTATGCGTCAAGTACAAGAACTGCTCGACAAAGGTTATATACGCGAATCCCTTAGTCCTTGTGCTGTTCCTATCATTTTAGTGCCAAAAAAGGATGGTACGTCGCGTATGTGCGTTGATTGTAGAGGCATTAATAATATTACTATTCGTTATCGTCATCCTATTCCTAGGCTAGATGATATGCTTGATGAATTGAGTGGCTCTACAATATTCTTCAAAGTTGATTTGCGTAGTGGATACCATCAAATTCGTATGAAATTGGGAGATGAATGGAAAACAGCATTTAAAACTAAGTTTGGATTATATGAGTGGTTAGTCATGCCTTTTGGGTTAACTAATGCACCTAGTACTTTCATGAGGTTAATGAATGAAGTTTTACGTGCTTTCATTGGACGATTTGTGGTAGTTTACTTTGATGACATATTGATTTATAGCAAATCTTTGGAGGAACATTTGGAACATTTACGTGCTGTTTTTATTGCTCTACGTGATGCACGTTTGTTTGGTAACCTTGGAAAGTGCACCTTTTGCACCGACCGAGTATCTTTTCTTGGCTATGTTGTTACTCCACAGGGAATTGAAGTTGATAAAGCCAAGATTGAAGCTATTGAGAGTTGGCCGCAGCCCAAAACGGTCACACAAGTGAGGAGTTTCCTTGGCCTCGCTGGATTCTATAGGCGTTTTGTGAGAGATTTCAGCACCATTGCTGCACCTCTCAATGAGCTTACAAAGAAAGATGTGCCTTTTCTGTGGGGTACCGCACAGGAAGAAGCCTTCTCGGTATTGAAAGATAAGTTGACACATGCTCCTTTACTCCAACTTCCTGATTTTAATAAGACTTTTGAGCTTGAATGTGATGCTAGTGGAATTGGATTAGGAGGTGTGTTATTACAAGATAGCAAACCTGTTGCATACTTTTCTGAAAAATTGAGTGGGCCTAGTCTGAATTATTCTACTTATGATAAAGAATTATATGCTCTTGTTCGGACTTTAGAAACATGGCAACATTATTTATGGCCCAAAGAATTTGTTATACATTCTGATCATGAATCTTTGAAACATATTAAAAGTCAAGCTAAACTGAATCGTAGACATGCTAAATGGGTTGAATTTATTGAGACTTTCCCTTATGTCATTAAACACAAGAAGGGAAAAGAAAATGTTATTGCTGATGCATTGTCTCGTCGCTATACTATGCTTTCACAACTTGACTTCAAAATATTTGGTTTGGAGACCATCAAAGATCAATATGTGCATGATGCTGATTTTAAAGATGTAATGCAGAATTGTAAAGAAGGAAGAATGTGGAACAAGTTTGTCGTTAACGATGGATTTGTGTTTCGTGCTAACAAGCTATGCATTCCAGCTAGCTCCGTTCGTCTTTTGTTGTTGCAGGAGGCGCATGGAGGAGGATTAATGGGACACTTTGGCGTTAAGAAGACGGAGGACGTACTTGCTACACATTTCTTTTGGCCAAAGATGAGACGGGATGTTGAGCGTTTTATTGCTCGCTGCACTACATGTCAAAAAGCTAAGTCACGACTCAATCCTCATGGTTTATATATGCCTTTGCCTGTACCTAGTGTTCCTTGGGAGGATATATCTATGGACTTTGTTTTGGGTTTACCTCGAACAAAGAAGGGGAGGGATAGCATATTTGTTGTCGTGGATAGATTCTCGAAAATGGCACACTTTATACCATGTCATAAAAGCGATGATGCTGTTAATGTTGCTGATTTGTTCTTTCGTGAAATTATTCGTTTGCATGGTGTGCCAAATACTATTGTTTCAGATCGTGATACTAAATTTCTTAGCCACTTTTGGAGATGTTTATGGGCTAAGTTGGGGACTAAACTGCTTTTTAGTACTACTTGTCACCCCCAAACTGATGGACAAACTGAAGTAGTCAATTGAACATTGTCTACTATGCTTAGGGCTGTTTTGAAGAATAATAAGAAAATGTGGGAGGAATGCTTGCCTCATATTGAATTTGCTTATAATCGTTCATTGCATTCTACTACTAAGATGTGCCCTTTTGAAGTTGTGTATGGTTTCCTACCTCGTGCACCTATTGATTTGTTGCCTCTTCCATCTTTGCAGAAGGTTAATTTTGATGCTAAACAACGTGCTGAATTGATTTTAAAAATGCATGAGTTAACTAAGGAAAACTTTGAGCGTATGAATGCTAAATATAAACTTGCTGGAGATAAGGGTAGAAAACATGTTGTGTTTGCACCTGGAGATCTTGTTTGGTTACATTTGCGTAAGGATAGATTTCCTGATTTGCGCAAATCAAAGCTAATGCCACGTGCTGATGGTCCCTTTAAGGTGTTAGAGAAAATAAATGATAATGCATATAAACTTGAGCTGCCTGCAGATTTTGGGGTTAGTCCCACTTTTAACATTGCAGATTTGAAGCCTTATTTGGGTGAGGAAGATGAGCTTCCGTCGAGGACGACTTCATTTCAAGAAGGGGAGGATGATGAGGACATGAATACCATTGTTACACCCACAGCCCCTACTACTACATATACGGGACCAATTACTAGAGCTCGCGCACGCCAATTAAATTATCAGGTACTTTCGTTTCTTGGTAATGATTCTAATGTTCATGAGAATATGATGCTGCCTAAATTGGATACATTTGTTTTGCTTACAAATGAAGGGCCTAGCTTGGAGAAGGATGAACATTGGAGCAAGAACAAGCATGGAGATGATGCCATGCGCAAGGGGAACAAGAACGGAGTTGCAAGTGATGATTTCAGGACTTTGAAGCCACCATAATGGGTGCATGAAGCCTTGGACGAAATATACAAGATGCCACTTCATAAATTTCGTTCCGAGGCTATTATAGGTGCTGCGTCACCTTTTTATTGGGCCAGGCCCATGTAATTTCGAAATACATAAGTATAGGCTATTTTTAGAGTCCGTATGTGTGGGGAAACAAGAGATAGGGTTGATTTCGGACCCCTCCACCAAGGGCCACGAAATTCCCCCTCTCTTCCTCCATATATACAGCCCTTAGGGCACCGTTTAGACTTTGGGTTTTGTTTAGATTAAAAGTTCGCCATAGCTGCAACTTCGCGTACTTCGTTTGTGTTCAACGACCAGACAAAGGCGTCACAGAACCCCACCTTGATCAATAAAGCTTTCATCTTATATTCGCAATATCCAGATTGCAATCTCAGTTTCTTGCTTGTTCTTCGTTTGCTCGCAGGAAACAGACCCTCGTGGTCAGGTTGATCGTGCTCCGGCGTGGTCAATAACCTCTCGGAGTTGGTTTAGCGATTGCTAAGGCGCGACGTCCTCGCACGTTCGTAGTCGGATCGTCAAAGTCGACTTCCACCAAAGCGAAATCCATCATCTCATCGAAAGACGGGACACCTTTGCCTCTATCACGACCCATTGCATACTTTAGTGAAAAACTCTCCCGTGCTCAACTTAACTATCGTATATATGACAAAGAATTGTATGCATCAGTGCGAGTATTGCATGTTTGGGAGCATTATATTCGCCCACATGAATTCTTCATACATACCGATCACGAGTCACTAAAGTACCTTAAAGGTCAAACTAAGTTTAATAAACAACATGCTAAATGGAGTGAATTTATTGAGTCTTTCCCTTATGTGATCAAGTACATTAAGGGCAAAGAAAATGTAGTGGCGGATGCTCTTTTCCGCATATGCATCCTTGTTACTCAACTTGAGTTAAACGTTATTGGCTTTGAACATATTAAAGATCTTTATGTCAATGATCCTTCCTTTGCACTACCTTATGCCAAATGTCTTACTCACACTTGCTGGGAGAAATTATATCTCAAGGATGGCTACCTTATGTGTGCTAACAAACTTTGTGTACCCGAGTCTTCTCTTCGTTTGTTGCTTTTGCAAGAGCTCACAGAGGCAGACTCGTGGGACATTTCGGACGCGACAAGACCTTCATCACACTCTCCTTCAAGTACTTTTGGCCAAAGATGTTCCGCGACGTGGCACGCTTCACCAAAAAATGCTCTACATGCCGCAAAGCTAAGTCCAATGCCCAATCTCATGGTTTACATATGCCACTTATAATTCTATATCAACCATGGGAGGATATTAGTACGGATTTCATGCTTGGTTTGCCTAGAACTCGCAATGGAAAGGATTCCATCTTTGTTGTTGTGGACCCATTCTCAAAGATGGCACATTTCATCCCATGCAATAAGATAGATGATGCTTCACATGTTGTAAATCTTTTTCTAGGGAAATCTCGAGGTTGCATGGAGTGCCAAGGACCATATTGTCAGACGGCAATGTCAAGTCCTTAAGCTAATTTTGGAAGACCATACAATCGAGCATCAAGTACATCGCATCTCCAACAAGCTCAACATCAAAAAGACACTAATGGTGTTCCAACCGGGAGATCTCGTATGGCTTCATCTTCAAAAGGAGCGCCAGATCGACTCCGGGATGATCTTCAGGGAGCTGACGGGCGTGCGGCGATGGGGCGCCTAGAGCTGATCTCGGGGTGGCTTCGAGCCAACTCATCCGTCAGGACGGCTTGGACCCAGGCCGAAGACGCCGCTGCGGATGCCAAGGAGCAAGCCACGAAAGCCACAGCGGCTCGCGACGCTGTGCTGGCCAACACCGCGTCCGCCAAAAGCCGCTGCCACAAGGTGGAGGCCGAGATGAAGAAGCTTTTTTGTAGGGAAATCTTGAGGTTGCATGGAGTGATAAGGACCATAGTGTCGGACCGTGACGTCAAGTTCTTAAGCTACTTTTGGAAGATCATTTGCGCCAAGCTCAACATTGTAAGTGCATCTAGTGCCACCCCTAGTTGGTTTTGGAGTATTGACGACAAAAGTGGTTGAGGGACTAATGTGTTTGTGGGAATTGCAGGATAACACAGGTAGTAGTCCCTCACTGATTCGGTTTACCTACCAGAGATGACCCCTAAAAATGTGTGAAGACATTGAAGACAATGGTGGTTCATGAAGACATTCACGATGAAGATTATGACGTGTGAAGATATTCACGTGAAGACTACGGAGTGCGAAGACATAGTTGTTTCATAGTTTCCTTTCTTCTTTATTGAGTCATAGGAACCACCGAACTGTTAAGTGGGTTCCAAGTGAACAAAGTCAGAGTGACTGATGTGATGCTCAACCAAATCCTATGTCTTCGAGCGAAGACAACAAGAGCAAATCTTATCCATAGCTGGATGAGTCAGCTTTGCTTGTAGCCCAAGCCAAGCTGCCGCGTGTGTTTGAAAGCCGACCGTTGGACATGTGTCGGTTCCTTAGTGACCCAAGATCGTTTCGGACAAATCGGGTCGGGTTGCCACTTGGCTATAAATAGCCCACCCCCGACACCATAAATGGTGGCTGCTCAGAGTTAGTGCACAGCTTTTGTCATTTGAGAGCAACCCACCTCCGAAGCATTTTAGAGAGAGATCCTTGCGAGGACAAAGCCCAAAACATCCAGAGCCAAATAGTGTTAGGCATCACCGAAGTCTTTCTGTCCGCGTGATCTGAAGACTTGTTACACTTGAGGACTGTGCATCCTCCAGCCGGTTAGGCGTCGCATTCTGAGCATCCAAGAGTCATTGTGGATCGCCGGTGAACGAAGTCTGTGAAGGTTTGGAAGTCTAGATTGAAGACTTACCTAAGTGATAGGGCGAGGACTAAGTGTTCTTAGATCTAGGGGAATAAGGTGAAGACACGGTCTTCTGAGTTCAATCTCAGCCTCCCTAACCAGACGTACCGTTGTCATAGCAACTGGAACTGGTCTACCAAATCCCTGTCTTCACCAAGCAACTGGTTCTATCCCCTACACTCCTTACTTTTTCAGTTTGTCTTCGTGAAGTCATTGCGTGCCTGCCTGATCCATTTGACTTCATTGAGTGAAGACTTATATCTGTTTGGCTTCATACTGTCTTCCATTCTGATCCTGTCTACCTAGCTGCTGATAGTCTTCGTCTTTCTCCGAACTGCTTGCTTGACTATTACTTGCCTAGTGTAGATTACATTCCGCTGCATATTTTTTAGGTTCAACATTACCAGTTTGTCTTCAAAGCCCTCGTGTTTTGAATACTTTCATAAAAATAGCCTATTCACCCCCCTCTAGTCGATAACTATCACTTTCAATTGGTATCAGAGCAAGGTAGTCCCTTGTTTTGTGTGATTCAATTTAACCACCTGGAGTTTTAGCTATGTTGATTGCAGGGATAATCAAGGTCTCCATTGCGTGCCCAGTCTTCGATGGCACTGATTACCCCTACTGGAAGAATAAGATGCATATGCATCTTGAAGCCATTGACGTCGACCTCTGGTATGTCGTCAAGACTGGCGTTCCCAAGGTCGGTGAAGGTGTCACCGCTGCTGATGTCAAGAGGTTCGTGCAACTGGACTCAACCGCCAAGAACATCATCTGTGGTCATCTGACCAAAGGGCAGTATGGCCGTGTGAGTGCACTGGAAACTACGAAGCTAGTCTAGGACTGGCTGTCCAAGGTCAACGAAGGTGTCTCAACTTAGAGGGACTCAAGGATTGATGTTCTTCGCAATCTCTTCAACTGATTCAAGAGGAATGACAATGAGAATGTCCAGCTCACGTTCGATCGCATCACTGATATCACTAATGAGCTTTGAGCACTTGGCGCCACTGAGATCACCAAGCATGAGATCTTGAAGAAGCTTCTGCGATCACTTGACAGCTCAGTTGACACCCTAGCCCTGATGATACAAGAATGTCCTGACTTCAAAGATTTCGATCCGTCTGATATACTTGAGAGGCTGTTTCCTCATCCAAAGAAGAATCTGACTGAAGTTCTGGTGATCTTGAAGACATTGGCAAAGAGCTTGCATTGCTTGTGAGGAAGTTCCAGAAGTTCTCCAAGAAGAATCATTTTAGCAAGTCTTCAAGATCCAGCTCAAAGAACGATGAGGCTTCATCTCGTGACTACAAGAAGAGAACTTGCCACAAATGCAAGAAGACATGACACTACATCTCTGAGTGTCCTCAGTGGGATAAGGAATCAAAGAAGAAGAAGAGCAAGTAATATGATTCTGATGTCAAGAAGAAGAAGAAATCGTCAAAGTCTTCGTCTCACAAGAAGGCCTCATCAAGCAAGCCTCGTGCATTTATTGGCAAGGAGATGGATTCAGAGGAGGAGTCTGCTTATGAAGAGGCGGAGGTGGAGTCTCAGGAGGAGTCTGATTCAGGCGTGGCAAGCCTGGCACTAGCTTCGGCCTTCGTCACCAAGTCCATCTTCAACACTCAAGACAATCGTTACACCACCGAAGCTGAAGCTGATGATGACGACGGGTCTGCTCCAACCTACTGCTTCAGGGCACGTGGTTCCAAGGTAAACTCACGCGATGCTTATTTCCAAACCTCCAATGAAGATGACTCTGAATGTGAATCCAAACCTAGCTATAAGACACTTGCTAAAATCGCAACTGAGAAACAAACTGCCATGGAACATATTTAAAATCTGCTAGACAGAAGCGATGACCTGTTGGATGCGGAAATGAATCGATCTCAGTCCTTAATCGAAGACATAAAAAAATCTTTGCAATAAGTACGAGGAACTTGAGAGTCATCATGAAACTCTCTCAGCCTCTCATGAGAAGCTTTCCTATGATTATCTTCAAAGGAAGCAAGAACTTGAGAAACTGAGAGCGTCTCATGAAGATCTTCAAAAAGAGAATGATAGAGGCAAAGGTGTCCCGTCTTTCGATGAGATGATGGATTTCGCTTTGGTGGAAGTCGACTTTGACGATCCGACTACAAACGTGCACGACGTTGCGCCTTAGCAATCGCTAAACCAACTCTGAGAGGTTATTGACCACGTCGGAGCACAATCAACCTGACCACGAAGGTCTATTCCTGCATGCAATCAAAGAACAAGCAAGAATATGATAAAAGCAATCTGAATATTGCGAGTATATATGAAGTATTGATAAAGGTGGGGATCCGTAAGCGGTCTTGGTCTGGTCGTTGGACACAAACGAAGTACACGAAGTTGCAATGGCTAACTTTTAACTAAACAAATCCCAAGGAAAAGCTACTAGATGGATCTACTTATATAGGAGAAAGGGGTGGCGGCCAAGGAGGTGGGAAGACGTCCCAAGGCAGCCTAAAACTAAATCTAGGTCGTACAAGGCCAATGGGCCCAAGTGGAGGTGATGTAACACCTTTGGACTTATAGTTTGACTCGGATTCTGCTGCAGCATCAGATTGTTTCGTCCACAACTCAACGCTTCGGACGAATTTGAAGGTGGTTCCAACTGGGTTGGAAAGTGCACGAAATCTAGTTTCCAACAAAAAAAGAATCACCCAATTCGGAGTCCGTATGAAAAACTTGTGTGCGTTTTGAGTCAGGTACGTCTGTGCAGTCCGAATCTGAATCCAGAACTTGAGAGACTTGGACTCTATCTTCTCTTGGGCCAAAAGTGACGTGAGAGAACTTTTTGGACAGCAAATAAACATCTCTTTCTTCCTTATCTTCATATGTGGATTGTACAAATGTCCCATACACCTGCAATTAGACAAAACACAAAAGTGTGTGAAGTATTTTTGTTCTGGATAACATAAATAGATTATTGAATAGTTTGCACTAGAAATCACCTGACAAATATGCATATATGCAATATTTTTGGTCATATCCAAGGTAGTCATGTCCTCATCAAGCGGCTCATCGTACCCTCCTCGTAAAGGGAGTGGAGTGCCTCGCGGCATTTCTGCTCAAAGGAAGTGAAGGCGTCGCACCCGACCTTCTCGGCCACGACAAGGATCTTCTCCCTAGCGTCCAGCTTGGCCGTCTCCTCCGAGACATGCTTGGCGTGGGCGCTAGGGAGAAGATCCTTGTCGTGGCCGAGAAGGTCGGGTGCGACGCCTTCACTTCCTTTGAGCAGAAATGCCGCGAGGCACTCCACTCCCTTTACGAGGAGGGTACGATGAGCCGCTTGATGAGGACATGACTACCTTGGATATGACCAAAAATATTGCATATATGCATATTTGTCAGGTGATTTCTAGTGCAAACTATTCAATAATCTATTTATGTTATCCAGAACAAAAATACTTCACACACTTTTGTGTTTTGTCTAATTGCAGGTGTATGGGACATTTGTACAATCCACATATGAAGATAAGGAAGAAAGAGATGTTTATTTGCTGTCCAAAAAGTTCTCTCACGTCACTTTTGGCCCAAGAGAAGATAGAGTCCAAGTCTCTCACGTTCTCGATTCAGATTCGGACTACACAGACGTACCTGACTCAAAACGCACACAAGTTTTTCATACGGACTCCGAATTGGGTGATTCTTTTTTTGTTGGAAACTAGATTTCGTGCACTTTCCAACCCAATTGGAATCACCTTCAAATACGTCCGGAGCGTTGAGTTGTGGACGAAACAATCTGATGCTGCAGCAGAATCCGAGTCAAACTACAAGTCCAAAGGTGTTACATCACCTCCACTTGGGCCCATTGGCCTTGTATGACCTAGATTTAGTTTTAGGCTGCCTTGGGACGTCCTCCCACCTCCTTGGCCGCCACCCCTTTCTCCTATATAAGTAGATCCATCTAGTAGCTTTTCCTTGGGATTTGTTTAGTTAAAAGTTAGCCATTGCAACTTCGTGTACTTCGTTTGTGTCCAACGACCAGACCAAGACCGCTTATGGATCCCCACCTTTATTAATACTTCATATATACTCGCAATATTCAGATTGCTTTTATCATATTCTTGCTTGTTCTTCGATTGCTTGCAGGAATAGACCTTCGTGATCAGGTTGATTGTGCTCCGGCGTGGTCAATAACCTCTCAGAGTTGGTTTAGCGATTGCTAAGGCGCAACGTCGTGCACGTTTGTAGTCGGATCGTCAAAGTCATCTTCACCAAATCGATAGTTATCATCTCATCGAAAGATCGGGACACCCCCGCCTCTATCAAGTGGTATCAGTTTTCAGGTTGCTCGGTGACAATTTCCAGTTTTCCTAGATTAGATTTATTTTCTTACCTATTGTCCAAGAAAAAGCCACAAAAAAGAGTTAGATCTATTCATCCTTGGTCCAAGCCAGTCTGAGCCTTTGCAATTTTCTTTTCATTGCTTGCATGGTTGAATTATCGGTTGCATCTTCGTGTCGAGTTGCTGGTCTTAGTGTCTAGTTCGTTTAGAGTTTCGAGTTCTGTTCACATTAGTCACGCCACCGCTGCATCATTATCTCTTCCGCTGTCCACCACCCATCCATCAATTTCCACCACGTGCTACCCACCATTCATTGTCATAATAATAGTTGAGATCGTTCACATCTTCACTTGATCCAATCTGCATCTTATCTAGTTTGTTTTGGAAAGAGGGAGAAAAAAAAGAGAGAAAAAAAACGAGAGAGAAAAAAAGAGAGAAAAAAAAGAGAAAAAAAAGTCAGAGAAAAAAAAGGAGAAAAAAAATAAAAAAAATCGGCACAAACTTTTTCAGAGGAAAGTTGGAGACAAAGTTGTTGTATATCCTGCTTGGCAGTTGTTTTTCATCATTATCTTCACTGCCGTTGTGATCTTCACTTATATCTTGCTGTCAAGAGCTACTTACTATCCTTCATTGATGCTAGTTGTGCTACGCCGTGACCTCATTAGTGTTCTAGGCTCGCGTCTCTAGTCCGGTCTAGCCTAGGACCAGCACAGTACCATCGTTGAGCGTTTATTCAACATTGCATCTTTGAATTGATCATTGCTAATCTTTTGCTACCATATATAGCCAACCCAGCTCCACATATTTCTACACCGTGTATACGTACGCTCCCCTGGCAATCGCTTTACTCAATATTCGGAGTTACTTGACACCGCTGGTTGCCGATCACCGCCTGCTGCATGGTAAGAACTTGTAAGACATTGATATTTGCTTTACTGTGAGCGTTTTACCACCACATCCTAGTAGTTATAGGAACATTATTTTTGGGTTTTGTTTCTTGTTCTACTAATCATGACAGGATCCAGAGTCAATTCATGGGCTTTGTCGATCGCGGGAGACGTGCCACCACCTTTGCAAATACCACAACCGTCACGAGAGGTGCACAAACATCCAAATGCACATGATCAGGTTAATGTATCTATACCACCATTTAATGGCCGTTTTAAACCTGCTTTATATATTGAATGGGAGTTCGACATAAAAAATATATTTGCTTCCCATAATTTCGATGAACATAAAAAGGTTAAGGTTGCAGTTGGTTCTTTCACTGGTTATGCTTTGGTTTGGTGGAGTGAATATTGTCGGTTACACCCTGATTATATACCTACTACTTGGGATGATTTGAAACTTGCCATGCGACATACTTTCGTCCCTGCTTATTATACTCGTGACATGATTAAGAAGTTGCAACACTTAAAACAAGGTAGTGAAACTGTAACAAAATATTATGATGATTTACAAACTACCTTGTTGCATTCCTCTTTAGAAGAAAGTGAAGATGATTTTATGGATAGATTTTGGGGAGGATTAAACCGTGATATTCAAGAGATACTAATTCATGAAGAGTGTTATCCTATGGACCATTTGTTTCATCTTGCTTGCAAAGCTGAACAGGAAATAAAACGACGTGTTGGCCACGAGGAGAACAAGCGCACGGTGCACATTCCAAGAGTTGATATGATTGTTCCTTCAACTACTAGGCATACTATGACAACCACATCCGTTGTTGTCAGGACTACATCACCTCCACCATGTGACACATCGCCCTCGAGAGTGGCTACATCATCTGAGTTGATCATAAGAGGTAATGACAAAGGTACTGATCTTCCATCTCTACATGAGAATGATGAATGCCTTGTCAATTTGAATGCACCATCTGATGAGCTACCCACTACTTTGATCACACCACCTATTTTAGAGGACTACGTTAATAATTTGACTTTGCCATGTGATCAAACAACTGAAATACCAACAATTTTGAGTGCACCCATTGAATTAACTATTGATGTAAAAGAACCAATGTTTAATCATTTTGATATGACCTCTAATCTTGGTGATAATTCTGTGTTGAATGACTTATTGCATATTTGCTTATTTAAGCATGTTGTAGCATGTAAATTTGATGCAAGTAATGTTTATTCACCAATGTTGGGATGGTTTAATGATGAACATTGTCAATCTTTTGAAATGAATAAGAGCTTCACTTATATGTGCAAACTGAGTTGCAATATTTTCATGCCTTCTACTTCTTGTGCTAATTTTTTGGCTTTAGATTTTATGAACTATGCAAGTTACTCATCTATTCATGTGTCATATATGCAAAAATCAAGGGAAGTAAAAATGGATGACATATACATATACAACATGTACACCTTGTCTCTTTTGTTAGCCACATTTCAGATTAAGCAACGCCGAGGACGGCTTTATTTTCAAGAAGGGGAGGATGATGAGGACATGACTACCTTGGATATGACCAAAAATATTGCATATATGCATATTTGTCAGGTGATTTCTAGTGCAAACTATTCAATAATCTATTTATGTTATCCAGAACAAAAATACTTCACACACTTTTGTGTTTTGTCTAATTGCAGGTGTATGGGACATTTGTACAATCCACATATGAAGATAAGGAAGAAAGAGATGTTTATTTGCTGTCCAAAAAGTTCTCTCACGTCACTTTTGGCCCAAGAGAAGATAGAGTCCAAGTCTCTCACGTTCTCGATTCAGATTCGGACTGCACAGACGTACCTGACTCAAAACGCACACAAGTTTTTCATACGGACTCCGAATTGGGTGATTCTTTTTTTGTTGGAAACTAGATTTCGTGCACTTTCCAAGCCAATTGGAATCACCTTCAAATTCGTCCAGAGCGTTGAGTTGTGGACGAAATAATCTGATGCTGCAGCAGAATCCGAGTCAAACTACAAGTCCAAAGGTGTTACATCACCTCCACTTGGGCCCATTGGCCTTGTACGACCTAGATTTAGTTTTAGGCTGCCTTGGGACGTCCTCCCACCTCCTTGGCCGCCACGCCTTGCTCCTATATAAGTAGATCCATCTAGTAGCTTTTCCTTGGGATTTGTTTAGTTAAAAGTTAGCCATTGCAACTTCGTGTACTTCGTTTGTGTCCAACGACCAGACCAAGACCGCTTATGGATCCCCACCTTTATCAATACTTCATATATACTCACAATATTCAGATTGCTTTTATCATATTCTTGCTTGTTCTTCGATTGCTTGCAGGAATAGACCTTCGTGATCAGGTTGATTGTGCTCCGGCGTGGTCAATAACCTCTCAGAGTTGGTTTAGCGATTGCTAAGGCGCAACGTCGTGCACGTTTGTAGTCGGATCGTCAAAGTCATCTTCACCAAATCGATAGTTATCATCTCATCGAAAGATCGGGACACCCCCGCCTCTATCACCGCTGGTGACCCCGGATGGTGCCTTCCTGGTCTTCTCACCAAGCTTGTCAAGGAGCTGGGGAACATCTCTGCTGCGGTGTGCTCCATGATGGAAGGGGAGTGCCGCGCACTCTTCACCGCGGCTGCAACGCGCCTCTACAACCATCTTCATCTCCTGTACCCCAGCCTGGACTTCGCCACGCTGCTGGAGCCGGTGGCTCCTGAGTCCCGGGTCGCTGCTACCGAAGCCGTGAAGAAGCAGGTGGAAGCCCTGGTGGTGATGTTCCGCTGCATCGACCCTGAGGCCTTGGCGACCGTAGCCGGCGGCGAAGGCGACAGCGGCACCGTCGAGGATGTGCTCCCCAAGGTGGCTGGTGGCAGTGAGCAGGGCTGAAGGCGGCGTATCCCATCTTTATCCTGCAACATTTAACGTGCCTCGTGGAGGTGTAAGAACTTCTCCTTTGAATTCATGAACATTATGGTATGTAATAATTTGCTAGGATTCTACGATTTTCTTTTCTGTGCTCGATTTCCTTCCGTTCACCTTTAGTGTTCTGCATCGGCAGGGCCAGGCCCCGCGCATACCTCAGCCGCCGTTGGTTCATCCGGATCGCCAGGACGAGACCAAGGGGTGAGGGGCTATGTGACCAGTGAGGCCCCTGAGTTGCGATGCTCAGGGGTCCCCCTTGACGTACGAGCGACCTCATGAAGGAAGTGCAAGCAGCGTCTGGGTTAATCCGGAGTCCTCATACCTTTCCTCGCCAGCTATTGCCTAGGAGGGGCATGAGATGACTAGGTGCTGAAGACCTGATAGGGTGGCATGCGCCAGGCGTGACCTAGACGCAGCCCCCGTGCCCAGCCGCCTCACGCGGCTCTGCCGGGGGAAAGTTGGCGCGCTGGGGCCAGAGGACGAGCCCTGGGGCTCTCTTGAGGTTAGTGCAGCCGCTAGGGTTCCCTAGTTGTTTATCACCAGCGCAGAGCATGACGCTTCCACTCTTGCATGGGCATAGCCGCTCCTCGACCGTGTTGTTCACCAGTGCGGAGCATGGGCTTCCACCGGTGCGTGGGAGGGAGCTCCCTCTGAGGGGAGGCTCTGGGGCGTGTACAACCCCATCCTAGCACGTGGCTTGCACGGCTGGACTAGAGGAGGTGTATATGGGCACCCGTGAGCCAACGTGGGACTCACGAGGCCCTACCTCAAGGCGGGTTGCACCTGAATTTTTGTAAGGATGCTCGTTGGAATCCTGTGAGATGGTTAGGTCACCTGCGCCGAGTGAATCTCCGGAGGATATTGCATGAGAAGGCCAAACACCAGTGACCCCAGGAGGTGACGTGAACGGGGCCGGCCCACCAGACAGAGCTCAGCCGCTGGATTTGTCGATGTTGCAGGGATGGACCCGAGCACAGCCGCTATGCGCAGACTTCTCATGCATCGGTCCCAAAGAAAGACAGCCGGCGCGCGGCTCCCGAGGTGGTGAGGCACCGTGCCGCGCGCCCTAACTTATCCACTCGTGATTAGCTCATGCGAGAAAAAGGCACCAAGGGCCATGGGAGGTGACGTAAACAGGGCTGGCCCGTGAGACAGAGCTCGACCACTTGGGTTTAGCGATGCTGCAGGGACGGCCCGAGCACAGACGTAGTGCCAGTCCATAATCATGAGGCGGTCACGGGCGGGTTTGTAAGGGCGCACGACATGCATGATGGCGAAGCACCGGACAGGCAGGTGATAGTATAAAGCAGCTCCTAAAAGGGCAAAATTAGTTCTGATAGATGCACAAAATGATGCATGCTACGGGGCGGAACCATACAGCTTGAGGATAATGTAGCCCGAGGGGTGCCCTCAACCGAATGAACTTAAAAGTCAGCTGGCACCATTGGGGTAGAAGTGTTGAAGTAGCTGAAGATGAGCGCTGCAGAAGTTGCTCCTGACGAGCCAGCAAGCTCCTAAGCCTCGGGGGCTCCAAAGGCTCTGGATGCTCGTTTGCCAGGACTGCCTGGCACCTGCGCCACGCATGCATCGCTGGAGCGAGGCAGTCGTGCCCGGCAGGCTGAATGACATGCGGACGTAGCTGTGGGGGTGGCCTCCACACCGGTCGACGCTGGACGACCGGAAGAGCTCCTAAGAAGCAGCTCTATTAAGGCCCGGGATGTTGATGCAGACGCATAGCTTGCTGCCCGTGTCCTGGGCGGCAACTGCATTGAGCGATGCGGTCCGCCGGTCGCCTCGCATGGCCCACGCCTCCTGATGATCTTCGATTACCCTGGTGATGAACTCCTGCGCGCTTGGTGCCTCGTGCCCTGTGCCTTGCTCCTGGAAGCACGCGTTGAAGCACGCCTCCACATGGTGCCCAAACGCCTCCCTCGTGACGCTGGCCACATCAGAGGCCTTCCAGAGAATAGCCCCCGAGCCCAACCTGAGGGGGCATCGGGCACGCCTCCCTATGCGAGAGGGAAAGGTGCCCCAGTAGAGGGCGAGGAGCCCGAGTCACGATCATGAGGCATGCCAGCCTCCTGAGTGCCCCTGAGGAGGAGCTGCTCCTTCTTCTTGGGGGAAACCTCAGGGGGAAGGGTGACACCCTCGCCATCCGAGTTCTCGACCGCTGCAGCCTGGTAGGCATGCTCGAGGGAGCACACCGCGTCTTTCTCATCATAGGCGACCGTGATGATGCCGTCGCTTCCTGGCATCTTGAGGATGTTGTAGCCGTGGTGCATTGCCGCCATGAACTTGGCGAGGGCTGGGTACCCAAGGATGGCATTATACGGCAGGCGAATGTGAGCGACGTCGAAGTCGATGAGCTCGGTGCGATAGTTGTCGCGCTTGCCGAAGGTGACGGGGAGGCGAATCTGCCCGATGTGGTGTGTGGAGCCGTTGGTCACCCCTGAGAATGACTTGGTGGGATGAAGCTGGTCAGATGGCACCTGGAGCCTGTCAAATGTCTTGACGGAGAGGACATTGAGCCCAGCGCCGCCATCGACGAGTGTCTTGGTGACTAGAACGTTGCTCATGGTAGGTGAGCAGAGCATGGGGAGCGCGCCTGAAGTGGCCATGCACTTGAGCTGGTCCGAAGAGTCAAAAGTGATGGCTTACTTGGACCACCTGAGCGGACGCGATGCCTCGAGCTTGGGGAGGGCCGCGTTCACCTCACGAGTGAACTGCTTGAAGATGCAATGGGAGGCAGGGGCCTGATCACCTCCCAGGATGCAGGCGATAGCACGAGGCTCTTGGAAGCCCCCAGCCGCATCGTCCTAGTGGTGGTCGTCGTTCCTTCTTGGTGGCGGGTACAGTGGAGGGAGGCCAGCATTGCCCTAGGGATGGACCTCATGAGGCTGATCCCGCCCCGGACCATCACGAGACTCGTCCCGCCAGCGGTCTTCACGAGGCTGGTCACGCCAACCTTGGTGTGGGCCACGATCGTCCCAGCGGCCTCCGCCACGACCTCCTCCGGGGACGTAGCCACGGTCGTTGCGCTCAGGGCGGCGGACGAGGCGCCTGTCTCGGATAGCCCTGAGCTCTTGTGATGAGGAGCATCCCACGATCATCCACATGGACGTATCTACATCTCCCACGACACCACTTGGACCAATGACAAGAGCTCGAGCAAAGGCTATCGAAGATAAGGTGAACTCGCTCCTCTCCGAACTACCACTTTCTACACATGAGACATGGCTACTACGTCAAGCGGAAACACTATGTGTGATCAGGTACTTGGAGGAAGGCCACGGAACAACTACATCCACTGGACAAAACGGCGAGGACACCGAGTACAAAGGACAAGAAGAAGAGCTACCGAAGAAGCTCCAGCGAGCGAATGTCCGCCCAAGACCGGACGTCCGGCACCTAACGCTCCAGCCAACGGACGTCTGACCAAGACCGGACATCCGGCGCGTGAAGGCCCAACTGTCCCAAGTCCCAGCCAACAAGAGTTACAGCGAGCGGACGTCCGGCCCCCTCCGGATGACCGACAACACTGCCCAGCAAGCGGACATCCGGCCCCCACTTGATGACCGACAATTCCACTCCTGAGCCGATTCTGCGAAAGACCGAAGTGACCGGATGACCGGCCACCTCCGGACGTCCGGTACCATGTTTACATAACATAATTAGCGGAAGTCTGAGCCCTACCGGACGTCCGGACCTTCGCGAGCGACCGGATGACCGGTAGAGACCGGACGTCCGCTGCGTGTGTGTGTGCGCAGCTTCGGGCCCGAGGCCCATGTACCCTTTCATTCTGCCCCCTTTTGCACTTAGACTATAAATAGACCTCTTCATCCTCCTAGTTAGGTTTAGCAAAAGAATAGCTCATATTTGTGTGAGAGCTTTGCTCATCCACTTGGTTACTTCTCCTCGGAGCCCACGACCTTTTCGGAGAAGATCCCCGAAGCAAATTCAAGACCCCATCACGAGAAGACCCTTCAAGAACTCCTCACAGAGAAGACCTTTTGTATCGTACTTTGTTGACTTCGAATTGTGTATCACTCTTTGTGTTTCAAGGATCTAGCATATTTGTGACCGTATCTTGTTGGTTTGAGTGATTCTCTCGCGTTTCCCCTCGTGATTTCTCCTTGTGTTCTTTGTGTTCTTCATAGGATCCCCTCCGATCATGAAATATCGGGCATCTAGGGTTCTACCCTACATCATCTTGGTATCATGAGCCACGTTGATCACGTATTTGGAGCCCCTACCCCTTGTTTTCTAGCCTGATTTTGTTGTGTTCTTCCCCAATTTCAAAAATCTCAACCAAAAATAGCCCCATTTTTTTGTGATTTGTTGGTGTGATGGAGTTTTGTTGGATTTGATCCATGGATTTGCTTTGCCACGAGTGTATCTAGCTTTCCCCCATCATCTCCACCATTTCCATCCACAAAATCGCTCGAATTTGACCAAATTCGCCACCTCCACCACGAACCAGAGTTGTTCATCCCGTGCCTGAAATCGCTCAGGCATCGGACGACCGCTTGCCACCGAACGTCTGACGACCGGACGACCGCTCACCTACCAGATGTCCGCTACTCCCTGATGAAACTGAAGTTTTTTCGCCCGAAAATTTTCAGCCACCACCCCCACTTCCGCATACGCGCTTCCACCACTGCATATGCAGTCCGATACCTCCACCGCTTTCCGCAAGCACCACCATCGCTTACCCGCTATCACCCCCGACAATTTTGACCCATTTTGGCCTTTGAGAATTTGAGTTGTGGTTCCCGTGTCCTATTGTGTTTCGGCTATATATGTACGGTTCGACATTAGCATCACCACCGCTCATCTTCGCAAAGGACTCGTCATCACCAACAACCGTACTTGCTTACAAACGACTACCTCGACGGTCCTCGACGACATCTTTGTCTACTCCTTGCCATTGCTATTGATAACCCCATACCCTTACTTTTGCGTTATTTACCTGCTATAGGGTGGAACCCTAGATGAAGATCTTTCACAAATTGGAGGGGAAATCCCCAAGAACAAGAACACAAAGGGGGAAAACAAGAGAAACACTCAAATTGACCTGATCCAGTCACACATGTGCTAGATCCAATCACACAAAGAGAGATACAAAGGTCCAAATCCATCACAAGAAGATACAAGAGGTAACTACTTCATTCCAATCCTATGAGGAAAGAGGTCTTGATGATCCTTTGATGGGGATCCTTATCCAAGAGAAGGCCTTGATATCCACAAGAGGATCTTCTCCCTTAGGAGGTCATGATCTCCAAGAGGAGGAAGATGAGCAAAGCTCTCTCAATATCTCACATATACTTTGTTATCTCCTAAATGAGCGGGGGGAGAGTACTTATGGCCTAGGGATGAAATATGAGGGAAAGAGGGATACAAGGGTCATTATGCCCAAAGTGCTCGCAGGCACAATCGGAGGTGTCCGGGCACCTGGTGCAAAGGGGTCCAGGAACCCGGAGGGAGACGTGCCAGGGGGTCGGGCACCTGGGGTGCGGAGGACCGGGCACCCGGTCCGGTCAAAGAGGCCGTGACATTGTGGCTGTTGGGGCCGAGTATGATATATAAACATGTCATCCATCATGATAGGTATAGCATAATGGAGACTCAAATTGTTTAATGCATCACGAGAAATATGTATAGCATTGTTATTCATGGAATGCATATGGGGCACGCAATCATGGGAATCATGCAAAGTATGGAATGCATCAAAATCTCCTAATATGTATGAGGAAAATATGGGGGTCTCCTCATGAGCAATATTGGAAACATCATATGGAGAAAATGGACAACATCCAAAACAGTGCATATTCGCAGCTAGGTGCTCATGGTCTGGCATATGAGATAAATGATGCAAAGGGAGCATATCAATATCATCACAAGAAAAACAAATGCCAATAATCATGGGCTTGTCATCTATGCCATATGTGCAAATTGGGTTTATTTTAATGGCATATGCATAGTCACTATGAAGAGATTGCAAATATGACATATGGTTGATCTCATGCATAGCATATGACAAGTCAAGCGGATTGTCAAACATGATGTGACCTAGAGAATTGTCACAAGAAATCCTATATAACATGGCATCAAAATTAATGGACTCCACATGGCAATCATCAAACTCATCATAAATTGGTAAATCATTGCATGGGGAAGTCACACTAACATGAAGCATGGTAATAGGTGGATTAACATCATGCAAGCAATTAATGTCAAGAATGTCCACTAGTGGGACTAGAGCATCACCTTCACCTATGTTACCTTTTTCATTCCTCTCAAGTGGTGTAGTTGAGGTGGCAAATACCAAATGGTGGTCATCTTCATCGCGATGGAACCATGTGGGGGGCGCATCTTATTCCACCATGGCCATCATCTTGTCCAAAGGAAGGACGAAGCCGTCGAGGATCGGCGCGTCATCATATATGGGACCTAGCACCAAAGGAGAAGACACAATAGAGGTATAGGTTAAGTCGTTAGAAATCATAGTGGCCTCACATGCCCAATCAACTATCACACTCTCTCTATGTGGTGGTTCACTCACTCCCTCAAAAAAGGCGCACTCAACGTCACATATGGTGGAGTCACTCATCTCACTCAAGCGGTAGGGGTTGTGGCTCTCCTCACATGGGAATTGTGGCAACTTATCATATATGGGGCTAGTGGTAAAGTCACTCTCACTCTCAATATGGTGGCACAAGTCACGCAAGTCATCATACGTCGCCGTGGTCGAAGGGAAAATCCCATGCTCAACCATCTCCTCACCGTCACCGTGGATGAAGGCCGAAGATGGTACCTTATCACTCTCCTCCATGATCAAAGGGAAAATCCCATGCTCGATCATCTTCCTTGAGGGGCTTCCGAAGATGGAAGTGTTGCCCTCGCTCGTAGGTGATCGCCTTGGACTTGATGATGTCGAAGTAGGCATACTTGTGGGAAGTAGGCGAAGATGCCGTACATCCGAAGGCGAAGATACCTTGATAACCCTTGGCAAAGATGCCAAAGTAGTCGTGGTAGCCGAACCTTCCTTTTGGTGGGGCTTGTCTCACGATCTTCTCTTTTCCTCATGAAGCTTATCCTTGGCGTGAAGTAGAGCATGTTCGGACTTGCAAGTTTGCGCGTGTCGAGCATCTTCATGTTGATGGTGTTGTAGTGCTTGAGCTCGATGGAGTTCTAAAGATTTGCTACTAGAGCGGCGCCGCCTTGAAGATGAGGAAGGGGAAGAAGACTTGTAGTTGGCCAACATGTCTTGTACTTGATCCATTTGTTCGTCCAACTTAGTGTCGATGTAGTCCCTTTTCGTTGCTTCATTTTGGCGAATGTCGAAGGCGAGTTACTCAATGCCTTGCATTGCTCGTTGTAGTCCGAAGATGGACATTTTGTTGATGTAGTTGTTCACACCGTCGTTGTCGTGGAAGACCGGAGATGAAATGCCTTGCCTATCCATCACAAGACTCGAGCAACTGTGAGTGGAAGAAAGGAAAGAACTAGACCAATGTACCTTATCCAATGTTGAAGATGGATCAATGATCACTCAATAATGTAACAAGGAAATAGCACAATTGGTACTAGATCTTGTCAATTCTCACACCTACACATGTAAGGCTTATGGTGGAGCTCGGTGAGGATAGTGGCTCAAAAATTTGATGCAAACTATTAGCAAGAGTCAATAATGTTGTAAAAGTTTCACAAATTTGCAAGTGAAACAAGTAGACCAATAGCAATGTGATGTGGAGCATCCTATGGACATCACCATGTCAAGAGTTCGTTTGGCAAGTGACACGTGCCACATCTACTTCACAAACATAAAGGTGAATCATCTCCTTTACACGTGTTCACTTGACCCCTTTGAGGATGGTATACTACTTGACATTCCTTCCGTGTGCATTCATAGGTATTGTCGGAGCTTCAAACATAGCGAGGACGAGTTCATGCGGAAGAGAACATCTACACCATCCAAGAGGGAAGCCTGGAAGCGGAGAAGGAAGCGCCAAGAAGAAGGCAGCAGCTCCCAGGCTACCCCGTGCGCATGGGCCCCTCCGACCCCGTGCCCACGGGCCTCCCAGGCTGGCGGTCCTGAAGACCCCGTGCGCACGAGCGTGTACCGTGCCCACGGGACCCCTGTGTCCACGAGCCTCAGAGACCCCGTGCGCACGGGCCCTTGCGTCTGGTCCCTGGATACCCCGTGCGCACGGGCTCCACTCACCCCGTGCACACGGGGCCCCCTGTGTGATGCTGCGGGCTTTGCCCTTGTTTTACCATTTCGCCCCCACCTATCCCCCTCTTTGCCTAGGACTATATATACTCCTTCATCTCCTCCATTTAAACTTAGCTAAGATTAGATCTAAATGCTAGAGCTTAGCTCATGTACCTCCCCTTGTGGGATTCCACTCCATTGGAGTTCAAGACCTCCATTGGAGAAGATCCCTAGTGGATGAAGACCCCATTGAGGGAAGGATCTATCTAGATCATCAAGCCCTCATCTCCTTCATAGGATTTGGGATGAACTCTACCATGTACCTTATTTCCCTTTGATTGTTCATGTACCTTGTGGATCTTATGTGTTTGATTGTCTAGTGGATGTGTGATTTGACTTGTTCTTGAGTGTTCCTCTTGTTTTCCCTCTTTTGCTCATCTTGTTTCTTGGGGATTCCCCTCCAATTCGTGAAAGATCTCCCCATAGGGTTCCACCCTACATCATATGGTATCATGAGCCATGGTTCCTCATGAAATTGGAGCCCCCCTCTTTGTTTTCTAGCCTAGTTTTTTGTGATTTCGTCCTAAATTCGAAAATTCCCCACCAAAAATAGCCCCAATTTTTTTTGTGATTTGTTGGTTTGATGAGATTTTGTTGGATTTGATCCATGGATTTGGTGTTTAGCAAGTAGATCCACCCCTCTACCACCTTCCCCTACCTTCCACCCTTCGATTTTGACCTCATATGCGAGATTTGCCACGGATCCGGAGCTGTTCGTCCGCTCCTCGAGGACCCCGTGCACACGGGCCATCGGGACCCCGTGCACACGGGCCCCCGTGCACATGGACCAGCCAGACCCCGTGCGCACGGCCCTTCCAGTGCGCTTCGGCCACTATCCCTTCGACCTCCCACCCACCCCATACCACCCCATACCACCCCCTTCCACCCCAGCTACTCCCCAGCCACGAGATCCATCCATTTGGAGCCCAAATCGCCAAGAAATCTGCCAAACCCGCGAGTCCCAAGTGACCCCGTGCCCTTGGTACGTGTACCGTGTGCACGGGACCCCGTGCCCACGGGCCCTAGACCCCGTGCGCACGGCCCCCCTACAGCAGTCGCGTGCAGTCCACCGTTTTGCCCATAATTTCCACATTCGGAGTTTGATTTTAGCGTTCTTTAGCTCGTTGAGTAGCTATTGACATCCCCCATACACCTAGATAGATTCCATCACCATTTGAGTCCATCAAAATTTCGTCATTTTGGCAAGATTGCCTAGGCCCTCCACCATATCATCCGCTACACCACCATTGACTTTCGCAACCTAACCCATCTTGATCCCCTTAGCATTAGTGGTTGTTTAAGTAGTGACTTGAGTCTCCTAAGGTGTTTCGGCTACTTAGGGACAATTGCTTCTTCATCAACCACCACCACCATTTCCACATAGGCTTACCCACCATATACTTCCACCATCCCAACTTAACCCAATTTTGTTTGAGCTTGTTTGAGTTGTGTGTTGTGTCTCCTAAGGTGTTTCGGCTACTTAGGGATGGCAACTTCAACATTGACTCGCATAACCCATCATTCCGCTTCTGCATTTCCTAGTGCAACACCACCACTTTCCGCTACCACCATTTGACATTTTTCATTTGAGATTTTGAGTTTGCGGTTTTTACCGTTTCCTAAGGTGTTTCGGCTACTTAGGGACGGGTCTACATCATCTTGGTATCTACATCAAGAACACCGCTACTCATCATCGCAGAGGACGGTAACCTCGACGACACCATTGTATATTACCCTTGCAATTGCGTTGATAATCCCTAGCCCATTTTGCGTCACTTACCTATTGAGACTAGCCATTTGAGTATTGCCGGCAATGTTACTTGTGCACATTAGTGATCCACCATTCCATTGCATACATACCATATCATATTGGTAACATATCATCCATTGTGTCACAATATCGTTCCCGCATATACACAATAGCTATCTTGGTTTGTGCATTGTGCAAAAGTGGCCATAGAAAAAAAAAGCTTTTAAGCAAAAACAGAGCAAAGAGCTCGTGAGAAAGTGCCATAGCATCATACCCCATTGCACATAAGGTTTCCATATTCGATCATCTTGGGTCATCTTGAGAGAAACACCGGGAACCATACATACATAGAATACTTGGGATAGAAGTTTATCCATTTTGCATCTTATAGGTTGTGCACAAGTGTCGTCTCCGCCGATTGAGCAATTGCGCTAGCGTCTCTCTTGAGTTGTGCAACACGAGCATTTTCCGTGGACTCCACATTTTGTGCTCATTCCTTGGTTGCACGACCCCATTTATCTATCCGTGTGTGTGTTTCCGTGTACCATGTTTCTATTGGTCTACTTGTTTCACTTGCGAATTTGTGAATCTTTTCCAACATTATTGACTCTTGCTAACATTTTGCATCAAATTTTTGTGCCACTATCCTCACCGAGCTCTACCATAAGCTTTACTTGATAGGTGTGAGTGAACAAGTCCGGTACCAATTCCACTATTCTTTCATTTCACATTGACTGATACAAGATACATCCTCAACTTTGGGAAAAGGTAGCATGGTATTGTTTATCTCATTTCCTACTCACCTTTGCTCGAGTCTTGTGATGGATAGGCAAGGCATTTCCTCTCCGGTCTACGACAACAACAACGGCGTGAACAACTAAATCACCAAAGCGTCCATCTTCGATGTACAACGACAAATGCAAGGCGCACAATCAAGATTGCGAGAGCGCATCAAGAATATCTCCATTGACATTCATCACTCCGAAGCAAGGAAAAGGGACTACATCGACAAGAAGCTTTCCGCACATAAAGAGGAGCAAGATGCAAGGATGGAGGAGATTAGAACCTTGATCAAGTCTTCTTCCCATTCGTCATCTTCAAGGCGGCGACATTCAAGCCACAAGTCCTCGGAGCGCAGCCACGATGCAAGTGCAAATCGTTCTCGTCCGCATCTACATTGCGACCACCATCACGGTCGTGATCAACATAGTCATGAAGGGCAAGTCACATCCAAGCATCATGTGCACGACGATGACGAACGACATCTACTACGAGCTCAAGCACGACAATGACATCATCATCATGAAGATGCTCCACAAGCGCAAATGCACAAGTCCCAAAAAGCCCTACTTCACGCCAAGTCCAAGCTTCAAGAGCACAAAAGAAGACCACGAGATGACCACCACCAAGACGGCGCTACAGCTACACCAACCAATTTGGCATCTTCGCCAAGTGCTATCAAGGCATCTTCGCCTTTGGACGTACGACATCTTCGCCTACTTCCCACGAGTACGCCTACAACGACTTCCTCAAGTCCAAGGCGACGACCTACGAGCGAGGGTGACACTTCCATCTTCGGAAGCCCCTCAAGGATGATGGATGAGCATGGGAAACTCCCTTCGGTCATGGAGACGAGCTACGAGGTGCCACATCATATGGGCCTCCAACACCAAGACGGCGATAAAAAGGTCGAGCAAGGGCCATCCCCTTCGACCACGGTGATAGGAGTTGAGCATGGAGACATTTGCACCTACATCTCTCCGACACCCACATATGTCGAGATGCCCCATTTGTCATGTGAGGAGAGCCACCACCACATGAGTGACTCCACCATACGTGACATTGAGAGCATTTCCTATGAGAGGATGAGTGTGACCACCACTGGCCCCACACATGAGAGCATGCCACACATCCTATGTGAGGTTGAGTGCCATCCGAGTGACTCCACCAACCATATGAGTGAGATCATCCTTGAGGGAGTGAGTGAGCCACCACACTTAGTGAGTGAGGAAGTTGGCACGGCACGTGAGGCCACTATGATTTCTAACGACTTAACCTCTACTCCTAGTGTGTTTTCTTCTTTGGTGCTAGGTCTCCTACATGACGACATGCCTACCCTCGACGAGTCCATCCCTCCAATGGACAATATGATGGCCATGGTGGACGATGATGCACCCCCCACATGGTTCCATCAAGATGAAGATGACAACGAGACGATCTTCCACACCTCACCTACAACACATGAGCGACGCTCCAAAGGTAACATAGGTGATGGTGCTTCTCTTGTCCCACTAGTGGACGCTCTTGACAATGATTGCTCCCATGATGTTGACCCACCTATTACCATGCTTCATCTAGTGAAACTTCTTCATGCCTTGACTTACCTATTTATGATGAATATGATGATGAGCATGTTGAGTTGCCTAGTTGTGATGCTATGCTCCATAGGATATCATGTGAAAATTCTATTGGTCACATCATGTTTGACAATCCATTGAACTTGTCATATGCTATTAGTGAGATCAACCATATTGCATCATTTCAATCTCAACATAGTAACTATGCATGCCCCATTAAAATAAATCCCATTTGCACTTATGGCAGAGATGACGAGATGATGGTCATTGGCTTTTGCTTCTCTTGTGATGATATTGCCATGCTTCCTTTACATGATTTTCGCAATTCATCTACTATGCCATGCCATGATCACATTGAACCGCATATGCTTTGTTTTGAATGTTGTCAATATTCTCCATGTGATGTTTCCACCATTGCTCATGAGGAGACCCCCATAGTTTCCTCATACATATTAGGAGATCTTGATGCATTTCATACTTTGCATGATTCCCATGATAGTATACACCATATGCGTAACATGAATAACAATGCTCTAGATATTTCCCATGATGCATTGCACAATTTGAGTCTCCATTATGCTATACATAACAACAAACCTATCATGATGGTTGGCATGTTTCTATATCACGCATCCCATTTATTTGAGCATTGGATATTTGGTGCTAACCAACACAAGCACGTATGCATCATGATGGATGATGTGTACATCTACCACACACACACACAATTTTCCCTTTGTCTTTGTTTTGTGTTGATAGAGGCAAAGGTGTCCTGTCTTTCGATGAGATGATGGATATCGCTTTGGTGGAAGTCGACTTTGACGATCCGACTACGAACGTGCGAAGACATCACGCCTTAGCAATCGCTAAACCAACTCCAAGAGGTTATTGACCACACTGAAGCACGATCAACCTGACCACGAGGGTCTGTTTCCTACGAGCAAACGAAGAACAAGCAACAAACTCAGATTGCAATATGGATATTGCGAATATAAGATGAAAGCTTTATTGATCAAGGTGGGGTTCTGTGACGCCTTTGTCTGGTTGTTGAACACAAACGAAGTACGCGAAGTTGCAGCTATGGCGAACTTTAATCTAAACAAAACCCAAAGTCTAAACGGTGCCCTTAGGGCCGTATATATGGAGGAAGAGGGGGGAATTTCATGGCCCTTGGTGGAGGGGTCCGAAATCAACCCTATCTCTTGTTTCCCCCCACACACAGACTCTAAAATAGCCTATACTTATGTATTTCGAAATTACATGAGCCTGGCCCAATAATAAGGTGACGCAGCACCTAGAATAGCCTCGGGACGAAATTTATGAAGTGGCATCTTGTATATTTCGTCCAAGGCTTCATGCACCCATTATGTGGCTTCAAAGTCCTGAAATCATCACTTGTAACTCCGTTCTTGTTCCCCTTGCGCATGCCATCATCTCCATGCTTGTTCGTGCTCCAATATCCATCCTTCTCCAAGCTAGGCCCTTCATTTGTAAGCAAAACAAATGTATCCAATTTAGGCAGCATCATATTCTCATGAACATTAGAATCATTACCAAGAAACGAAAGTACCTGATAATTTAATTGGCGGGCGCGTGCTCTACTAATTGGTCCAGTATATGTAGCAGTAGGGGCTGTGGGTATAACAATGGTATTGATGTCCTCATCATCCTCCCCTTCTTGAAATGAAGTCGTCCTCGACGGAAGCTCATCTTCCTCACCCAAATAAGGCTTCAAATCTGCAATATTAAAAGTGGGACTAACCCCAAAATCTGCAGGCAGCTCAAGTTTATATGCATTATCATTTATTTTCTCTAACACCTTAAAAGGTCCGTCAACACGTGGCATTAGCTTTGATTTGCGCAAATCAGGAAATTTATCCTTACGCAAATGTAACCAAACAAGATCTCCAGGTGCAAACACAACATGTTTTCTACCCTTATCTCCAGCAAGTTTATATTTAGCATTCATACGCTCAATGTTTTCCTTAGTTAACTCATGCATTTTTAAAATCAATTCAACACGTTGTTTAGCATCAAAATTAACCTTCTCCAAAGATGGAAGAGGCAACAAATCAATAGGTGCACGAGGTAGGAAACCATACACAATTTCAAAAGGGCACATCTTAGTAGTAGAATGCAACGAACAACTATAAGCAAATTCAATATGAGGCAAGCATTCTTCCCACATTTTCTTATTATTCTTCAAAACAGCCCCAAGCATATTAGACAATGTTCTATTGACTACTTCAGTTTGTCCATCAGTTTGGGGGTGACAAGTAGTACTAAAAAGCAGTCTAGTCCCCAACTTAGCCCATAAACATCTCCAAAAGTGGCTAAGAAATTTAGTATCACGATCTGAAACAATAGTATTTGGCACACCATGCAAGCGAATAATTTCACGAAAGAACAAATCAGCAACATTAACAGCATCATCGCTTTTATGACATGGTATAAAGTGTGCCATTTTCGAGAATCTATCCACGACAACAAATATGCTATCCCTCCCCTTCTTTGTTCGAGGTAAACCTAAAACAAAGTCCATAGATATATCCTCTCAAGGAACACTAGGTACAGGCAAAGGCATATATAAACCATGAGGATTGAGTTGTGACTTAGCTTTTTGACATGTAGTGCAGCGAGCAACAAAGCACTCAACATCCCGTCTCATCTTTGGCCAAAACAAATGTGTAGCAAGTACGTCCTCCGTCTTCTTCACGCCAAAGTGTCCCATTAGTCCTCCTCCATGTGCCTCCTGCAACAACAAAAGACGAACGGAGCTAGCTGGAATGTATAGCTTGTTAGCACGGAACACAAATCCATCATTAACGGCGAACTTGTTCCAAGTTGTTCCTTCTTTACAATTCTGCAATACATCTTTAAAATCAGCATCATGCACATATTGATCTTTCATGGTCTCCAAACCAAATATTTTGAAGTCAAGTTGTGAAAGCATAGTATAGCGACGAGACAATGCATCAGCAATAACATTTTCTTTACCCTTCTTGTGTTTAATGACATATGGGAGAGTCTCAATGAATTCAACCCATTTAGCATGTCTACGATTCAGTTTAGCTTGACTTTTAATATGTTTCAAAGATTCATGATCAGAATGTATGACAAATTCTTTGGGCCATAAATAATGTTGCCATGTTTCTAAAGTCCGAACAAGAGCATATAATTCTTTATCATAAGTAGAATAATTCAGACTAGGCCCACTCATTTTTTCAGAAAAGTATGCAACAGGTTTGCCATCTTGTAATAACACACCTCCTAATCCAATTCCGCTAGCATCACATTCAAGCACAAAAGTCTTATTAAAATCAGGAAGTTGGAGTAAAAGAGCATGTGTCAACTTATCTTTCAACACCTTGAAGGCTTCTTCCTGTGCGGTACCCCAAACAAAAGGCACATCCTTCTTTGTAAGCTCATTGAGAGGTGCAGCAATGCTGCTAAAATCTCTCACAAAACTCCTATAGAATCCAGCTAGGCCAAGAAAACTCCTCACTTGTGTGACCGTTTTGGGCTGCGGCCAACTCTCAATAGCTTCAATCTTGGCTTTATCAACTTCAATTCCCTGTTGAGTAACAACATAGCCAAGAAAAGACACTCGGTCGGTGCAAAAGGCGCACTTCCCAAGGTTACCAAACAAATGTGCATCACGTAGAGCAATAAAAACAGCACATAAATGTTCCAAATGTTCCTCCAAAGATCTGCTATAAATAAATATGTCATCAAAGTAAACTACCACAAATCGTCCAATGAAAGCACGTAAAACTTCGTTCATTAATCTCATGAAAGTACTAGGTGCATTAGTTAACCCAAAAGGCATGACTAACCACTCATATAATCCAAACTTAGTTTTAAATGCCGTTTTCCATTCATCCCCTAATTTCATATGAATTTGATGGTATCCACTACGCAAATCAACTTTGGAGAATATTGTAGAGCCACTCAATTCATCAAGCATATCATCTAGCCTAGGAATAGGATGACGATAATGAATAGTAACATTATTAATGCCTCTACAATCAACACACATACGTGATGTACCATCCTTTTTCGGCACAAGAATAATAGGAACAGCACAAGGACTAAGGTATTCGCGTATATAACCTTTGTCGAGCAGCTCTTGTACTTGACGCATAATCTCCTTCGTCTCCTCTGGATTTGTACGGTATGGCGCACGGTTTGGCAGTGAAGCACCGGGAATTAAGTCAATCTGATGCTCAATCCCTTGAATAGGCGGTAATCCCGGTGGCACGTCTTGTGGAAAGACGTCAGCGAACTCCTGCAAAATGTTAGTGACAGCAGGAGGCAAAGAGGAAGACACGTCCTCGAATGAAAGTAATGCCTCTTTGCACACAAAAGCATAGCAAAGAAATTTGCTGAAATCTAGCTCATCAATATCAAATTTGGTGGCAAATAAACATGCACTTTTCAATTTAATTTCAGAAGCAACACTAGATGGTTTATTATTAGGCTTCATTTGTTGCTCAAATTCTTTTGCCACAATCTGATTTTCACTCTTACTCTTCTCCTGTTTTGCTTTATTAGCTCTATTAATATCATCTTTCAAAATAGAATCAGGAGTCATAGGAAGCAAAGTAATATTTTTATCCTTATGAACAAGAGTATACTGATTGTTTCTACCATGGTGTACAAAATTTTTATCAAATTGCCATGGTCTACCAAGTAATAAGGAACATGCTTGCATAGGTACCACATCACAATCAACATAATTAGCATATGTAGAGATACTAAAATTCACACGAAAAGTACGTGTTACCTTAACCTTGCCGCTGTTGTCGAACCATTGGATGTAGTAAGGATGTGGATGTGGTCTTGTGGTGAGAGAAAGCTTCTCCACCTTCTCCATGCTAGCCAAGTTGTTGCAGCTCCCTCCGTCTATGATGACGCGCACAGAACGTTCCTTCACAACTCCCTTGGTATGGAACAAATTGTGCCTCTGATTTTGCTCTGCTTGTGTGGCCTGCACACTCAAAACACGTTGAGCAACTAAACATTCATACCTGTCAGCGTCTTCAGGAGCCATGTATTGCGTCTCATGATCAGAATCATCTCCACCGTGTTCTTCACGTGTAATAAGAGCCAACGTCTCTTCATCATAGTCACTAGCGGACTCATACCCACCATCCTTAGTAGCAATCATCACACGCTGAGATTTGCATTCTCTCGCATAATGACCTCTTCCCTTACAACGACGACAAATAATATCACTTGTGTGCCCAGTTGATGCCATGGAAGAAGAAGAGCTCTGTGTAGGTCCGGCAGGTGCGCTCTTGGCAGATAGTGGTGGTTGTGCCTGCTTTCTTTTATCACGGCTGGAGGTCGCAGCTGATGGAGGTGCTGGTGTAGTGGAAGTAGAGGATGCATGCAGTATCCATGATGAAAGTCGACCTGCAGAAAAGTTAGTTCGCGCCAATGCTTGTCGATCCTGCACTTCACGTTCAGCTTTACAAGCAAGATGGAATAAACGAGTGATATTAGTATACTCCTTATACTCTAGAATGGTCTGAATCTCTCTATTTAATCCACCCATAAAATGTGCAAGCATAGCGTCATTCTCCTCAACAATACCACATCTAATCATGCCAGTTTGTAATTCCTGATAATATTCTTCTACAGAATTTTTTTCTTGTCTTAAACACTGCAATTTTTGAAGCAATTCACGTTGATAATATGGTGGAACCCAACGAGTACGCATAGCAGTTTTCAAAGCAGCCCAAGTAGTTGGAATAGGATATAATCTACAATGTTCAGACCACCATACACATGCAAAACTAGTGAAAGCACAAACAGCAGCAGCAACCCGTCTCTCCTCGGGATATTGTAAACATGTAAAACGTTGTTCAGTTTCTAACTCCCAAGTAAGATATATATCAGGAACATATCTACCCTTAAATGGTGGAATATTCAATTTCAGTTTCGGAATATGGTCATTATCTCGTACCTGAGGTGGTGGTGCAGGACTACCGTTGCGAAAATATACCTGAGGTCGACCTGCTGGTGGTGGTGCTGGTGGCTGCACGTAGTTCTGATTTTGATCAACCTCATCCTCGTAATAGTCCTCCACCTCTGCAACAGCAGCAGGAGCTACAGAAGCACCAACAGCTGTAGCAGCGGCATCCGAATTTTGTCCTGGCTCAATAGGAACACGCTATGCTCGCCGTACTGTATCGCGGCGTAGAGCTGGTTGTGGGAGACGTTTGAGTAATTCATCGAACTTGGCGTCCAACTTGGTGTCAATTGTCTTCTCAATGTCATCCATCCTCTCCAATGCCTTTCCAAAGCTGGCCATCACGTCTTCCACCTGTTGACCCAACATTAGATGAAACTTATCATGAAGGTCCTTGTTCGTCATGTTCTCCCAGTCAATCTCGTCGGCGTGTGTTCCTGCCATAGTTAGTAGCAATAGAAACAGACAAGTATATGATCCTACAGACTACTGGAATAAGGTGGTGGGGGGTGTCACAAATCCTTCAAGCAAATCTCAAATTCTTACCAGTTCTTACCCAGCAGCAGGTGGTGATCGGCAACCGTTGTTGTCAAAACTTTCAAAGCTTGGATAGAGCGATTACCAGGGAGAGTCAAATGCACGGCGTAGATGTATGTGGAGCTGGGAAGGCTTATAATATGGTAGCAAAAAGGGTCAGCAATAATCAATTCAGAGATGCAAAGTTGAATAAACGCTCAACGACGGTACTGTGCTGGTCCTAGGCTAGACTGTGCTAGAGACGCGAGCCTAGAACACTAACAAAATCACGACGCTGCACAGAAACAAGGGAGAAGCACACTCTGATTTTTTTTCACTCTTTTTTTTGCGCTCTTTTTTTTCTGCGCTCCTCTTTTTTTTCGAAAATCACTCTAATGGCGAGTGTCTCCAAACTCTTCCCAAGTCAAGAGAACAGGATAGGCAAGAAATTTTTTCGACCAATTTTTTTTTTCAACTGCCCGGACCCAAAAACTGGAAACGGGTCAAAAAAAAACTTTCTATAATGGCGACTGTCTCAATATGCTTAGAAACACCTAAAAATAGGATAGCCAGAATCTTTTTTGTCCAGTGTGTTTTTGGAAAATTTTGAGCCTAAACGGAGGGTGGTTTCTGGACTCTTTTTTTTGGAAACCAACCTCTTCTACGGACGGCAAAAGATTGCTGGAATCCGAAACCTACTCAGACAAGGAAACATGAATCAGAAATTAGATGGATCCCGAAAACAAACCTAATATGCAAGGAACTCGGATTGGTGGTGGTATATGGCAGTGGTGGTGGTATATGGCAGCGGTGGTGGTAGCGGTGGTAGTATATGGATATGGATCGATGGTGGTATATGGATACGGATTGGTGGTGGTATATGGATACGGATTCGGAGCAGTGGTGGTAGATGGCAGGGGCGATGATGATGGTGCGGTGGCGGCGTGACAACTTATGACCAGAACTCGAAACTCTAAAAGACTAGACGCTAAGACCAGCAACTAGACATGACGATGCAACCGCAAATTCAACAAAGCAAAACCCTAAAAAGATTATGCAAAGGCTCAGATTGGTTCGGATATGATGAACTAACCCTAAATTCTTTTGTGGCTTTTTCGTGGACTGTAGGTATGAAGAACAGACTCGATCTAAACTACGAAAAACTGTAAAATCTCACCGAGCAACCTGGAAATCTGATACCACTTGATAGAGGCAAAGGTGTCCCGTCTTTCAATGAGATGATGGATATCGCTTTGGTGCAAGTCGACTTTGACGATCCGACTACGAACGTGCGAAGACGTCGCGCCTTATCAATCGCTAAACCAACTCCGAGAGGTTATTGACCACACCGGAGCATGATCAACCTGACCATGAGGGTCTATTTCCTGCGAGCAAACGAAGAACAAGCAAGAAACTAAGATTGCAATCTGGATATTGTGAATATAAGATGAAAGCTTTATTGATCAAGGTGGGGTTCTGTGACGCCTTTGTCTGGTCGTTGAACACAACAAAGTACGCAAAGTTGCAGCTATGGCAAACTTTAATCTAAACAAAACCCAAAGTCTAAACGGTGCCCTAAGGGCTGTATATATGGAGGAAGAGGGGGGAATTTCGTGGCCCTTGGTGGAGGGGTCCGAAATCAACCCTATCTCTTGTTTCCCCACACATACGGACTCTAAAAATAGCCTATACTTATGTATTTCGAAATTACATGGGCCTGGCCCAATAATAAGGTGACGCAACACCTAGAATAGCCTCGGAACAAAATTTATGAAGTGGCATCTTGTATATTTTGTCCAAGGCTTCATGCACCCATTATGGTGGCTTCAAAGTCCTGAAATCATCACTTGTAACTCCGTTCTTGTTCCCCTTGCGCATGCCATCATCTCCATGCTTGTTCGTGCTCCAATGTCCATCCTTCTCCAAGCTAGGCCCTTCATTTGTAAGCAAAACAAATGTATCCAATTTAGGCAGCATCATATTCTCATGAACATTAGAATCATTACCAAGAAACGAAAGTACCTGATAATTTAATTGGCGGGCGCGTGCTCTAGTAATTGGTCCAGTATATGTAGCAGTAGGGGCTGTGGGTGTAACAATGGTAGTGATGTCCTCATCATGTGTAGGTACTCATGAATACTTGTCAACCTCGCAATCCCACGAGTTGACAAAACGAGCTCTAGAGAGCAATGATGACTTGGGATCCCATGGATTGCCTTTCCCACCAATCTCTTCATGCGAAGTCTTCGTGCATCTCTTCTACATGGCCCTCACATGGTTATGGGTTATATATTACATCTTCCTTTATACCCATATTGCCACGTTCGCTATGCATGATATTATCATTCCTATGCCTTTGCCATGCATTTGCGACCCATGCTTTGCATTAAACAGATGATTGTTTCTACTACTTATATGTGTATTTGCAAGCTTGGTGGAGACATTTCTTGTTATTGCCATGTTCCATTTGTGACCCATACCTATGATGATACTATGATCTTGCTATGTGTTCGTGCTAGCGACATGTCATATGCATTGTTTATGCCTCTTATTTGCTCACATGACATGATTGCCATGATTTCCTCTAGTATGTTGCATCTTCGCACTACTAGCTTGCACGACTTGATTTCTATGATTGCTTGCTTTGTTGCATCACCAATGCTTCATACATACTTATTTCATTCGGTTGATGACAACCATCTACATGTTTGTCACATGATTGTCTTGCACTTGCCCCATGTGTTTAGACATATCATTATATTTGGTGTTGTGGATGATACTTATGCATACCATAGACCTTTTGTTGAGCACTTTGCGCATTCTTGCTATGACATTGAGGTAGATGCTTGTTCACCTCTCAAACATATTCGCATCTCTACCTACCATTTGCATGCTTGTTCCAATGATGTACTTGATTGTGCTCAATTTATATGCTCAAATGCCATACCACACTTCTTTGTCAAACCAGATGCTATGCTTGATGACAACACTTGTTGGGTGAATCACCTCTTGAATGCTTGGTTTTGCTCTTACGACAACCACATTTATTTTTCCAAGTGCTTGTTATCTTTGCTCCTTTTGAAGGAATTACAAGATGGTGCGACATTGTAGAGTGCCCATTTGGAATTACAACATGACGAATGCTTGGTGATCGTCCACTTCTACGCGACACCACCATCTCTTTCCCATGGTGATTTGGATTTCGATCCGAGGTCGGATCTTTCCCAACGGGGAGGGGATGATGCGGAGCATCCTATGGACATAACCATGTCAAGAGTTCGTTTGGCAAGTGGCACGTGCCATATCTACTTCACATACATAAAGGTGAATCATCTCCTTTACACGTGTTCACTTGACCCCTTTGAGGATGGTATACTACTTGACATTCCTTCCGTGTGCATTCATAGGTATTGTCGGAGATTCAAACATAGCGAGGACGAGTTCATGCAGAAGAGAACATCTACACCATCCAAGAGGGAAGCCTGGAAGCGGAGAAGGAAGCGCCAAGAAGAAGGCAGTAGCTCCCAGGCTACCTTGTGCGCACGAGCCCCTCCGACCCCGTGCCCACGGGCCTCCCAGGCTGGCGGTCCTGAAGACCCCGTGCGCACGGGCGTGTACCGTGCCCACGGGACCCCCGTGTCCACGGGCCTCACAGACCCCGTGCGCACAGGCCCTTGCGTCCGGTCCCTGGATACCCCGTGCGCACGGGCTCCACTTACCCCGTGCACACGGGGCCCCCTGTGTGATGCTTCGGCCTTTGCCCTTGTTTTACCATTTCGCCCCCACCTATCCCCGTCTTTGCCTAGGACTATATATACTCCTTCATATCCTCCATTTAGACTTAGCTAAGATTAGATCTAAACACTAGAGCTTAGCTCATGTACCTCCCCTTGTGGGATTCCACTCCACTGGAGTTCAAGACCTCCATTGGAGAAGATCCCTAGTGGATGAAGATCCCCTTGAGGGAAGGATCTATATAGATCATCAAGCCCTCATCTCCTTCATAGGATTTGGGATGAACTCTACCATGTACCTTATTTCCCTTTGATTGTTCATGTACCTTGTGGATCTTATGTGTTTGATTGTCTAGTGGATGTGTGATTTGACTTGTTCTTGAGTGTTCCTCTTGTTTTCCCTCTTTTGCTCATCTTGTTCTTGGGGATTCCCCTCCAATTCGTGAAAGATCTCCCCATAGGCAATGCGGAAGTGGAGGTGGTGGTTGATGACGAAGCAACCGTCCATAAGTAGCCGAAACACCTTAGGAGACTCAAGTCACCACTCAAGCAACCACAAATGCTATACGGAGGAAAATGGGTTAGGTTGCAGAAAGCTACGGTGGTTTTGCGGATGATATGGTGGACGGCCTAGGGAGATGCCAAAGTGCCAAAATTTTGATGTAGTCAAATGATGGTGTAACCTATCTAGATTTATGGGGGATGTCAATAGGTACTCAATGAGCTAAAGAACGTCAAAATCAGACTTCGGGAGTGAAAGTTATTGCCGAAATGGTTTTTGTTGGTGGGCTGATTCTGGGTGGTGCGGGTGTCCGGGGGTTGGAGGTGCGGGCACCCGGGGTGGTCAGCGGGTTTGGGCGGAAGAAGTGGCCCGGGGTCCGGGTGCCCAGGGGAAAGGGGTGCGGGCACCCGGAGTGGTCAGCGGGGATGGTCGGGGGGTCAGGGTGCTTGGGGTTTGAGGTCCGGGTGCCCGGGGGTCACGGATTTGGGCGGAAAATCATGGGAAAATGGAAGAAATTGGTGGATTTCGTGGAGGGAAAGGTGGAGATGGATGGGGAGAAGGCTAGATCCACTTGAAACCAAGCAAATCCACTGATAAAATCCAACAAAACCTCATAACAAATCACAAAAAATTGGGGCTATTTTTGGTGAGGAATTTTCGAAATTGGGGAAGAACACAACAAAATTAGGCTAGAGAACAAGAATGGGGGCTCCAATTTCGTGAGAAACCATGGCTCATGATACCAAGATGTTGTAGGGTGGAACCCTAGATGGAGATCTTTCACGAATTGGAGGGGAAAACCCCAAGAACAAGAAGAATACAAAGGAAAAAAAGAGAAACACTCAAATTGACATGATCCAATCACACAGAGAGATACAAAGGTCCAAATCTAACACAAGAAGATACAAGAGGTAACTAGTTCATCCCAATCCTATGAGGAAACATGTCTTGATGATCCCATGATGGGGATCCTTCTCCAAGTGGAGGCCTTGATATCCATAGGAGGATCTTCTCCCTTAGGAGGTCATGATCTCCAAGAGGAGGAAGATGAGCAAAGCTCTCACAATATCTCACATATACTTTTCTATCTCCTAAATGAGCTAGGGGAGTACTTATAGCCTAGGGATGAAATATGAGGGAAAGAGGGCTACAAGGGTCATTATGCACATAGTACGCGCAAGCACAACCGGAGGTGTCCGGGCACTCGGTGCAAAGGGTCCGGGCACCCGGAGGGAGACGTGCCAGGGGGGGCGGGCACCCGTGGTGCGGAGGACCGGGCACACGGTCCGGTCAGAGAGGCCGCGGCGATGTGGCTATTGGGGTCGGGCACCCGGGCACCCGGGGTGGCGGGGCAGCGCCTAGGCTGCTGGGCCGGGTACCTGGGGTGTGGCGGCCTGGGCACCCGGGGGGCATCTCTAGCGTGAGGTGGGGAAGGGGTCAGGCACCCGGGGGTATCGGCCCGGGCACCCGGGGCGGCGGTGCAGCTCCCAGGTTGGGAGGCCGGGCACCCGGGGTGGCCAGGGCCATCTCCCAGCCGGAGGCCGAGCACCCGGAGGCATAGGGGTCCGGGCACCCGGGGTGTCCCGAGCCTCCATGTCTTCGCGTCCTTCTTTCCCTTCCTCTTCCATAGTCGCTCGTGTCTCCGTCCTTGCCTCTTCACGATCTTCTTCTCGGTACCTACGAATGTGTAGCGTTTCCAATTGAGGTAGAAGCCAACTCTCGTGTGAATTTGAATGGAGCTCGAGGAGGAAGGAGTTAACCTCGGTTTCGATGGCACGTGCACGTGTCCTTGTCATTGGTCCTCTAGGTGCTAGTGGTGGTGATGGAGTGTCCATGTGGATGGATGAGGGATGCTCTGCATCATTTCCCCCCTTGGGAGAGATCCGTCCATGGATCATGATCTTCATCACCATGGGACCGAGAGGGTGTCGTCGTGTAGAAGTGGACAACCACCAAGCACTTAGCATGTTGAAGCTCGAAATGGGCACACTCCAAAGTCTCACCGTCTTGTGGTTCCTTCAAAATGAGCAAGGAGAACAAACACTTGGAAAAAGAAATGTGGTTAGCGTTAGTGCAAAACCAAACATTCAAGAGGTGATTCACCAAACAAGTGTCATCATCAAGCATAGCATATGGTGTGACAAGGGATTGTGACATGGCATGTAAGCACATAGATTGAGCCAAATCAAGGACACCATGGAAACAAGCATGCAAAGGTGAGGTAAAGGCGCTAATATGTGTGACAAGTAAACAAGCATCTACCTCAATGTCATAGCAAGCATGCCTTAATTGCTCAACAAATGGTCTATGGTATGCATATGAACCATTCACAACACCAAATAAGAGAAGATGTCTAAACACAAGGTGTAAGTGCAAGACAATCCAAGCATAATGTGCATATGGTGTGGTGAAAATCATGTGGCACTAGACATAATAGAAAGATCTATTGTTCAACATGTGTGAGGCAATCAAATCATTCAAGTCAGTAGTGCAAAGATGCAACATGCTACAGGTAATCATCGTAATCATGTCATGTGAGAAAATAGTAGGCATCACTACATTAAAAATACACTTCCGTGATGACACGTGTTTGTCACAGTAGGTCGCGTTGTTTGTCATGCATGTACATCCATGAAGATTTTATGATAGAATCAAGATAGTCATACCTGTGCTGTCATAGAAGTGTTCCATGACATTACCAAAATTATCATCACGGAAGTGTCCACTTCCATGACAATAAATCGCGCGTCATAGAAGTGCTTTCGTCAAGGGTGACTGACACGTGGCATCCACTGTAACGGAATGCCGTTAAGCTATCGGGTCCAATTTTGGATCCGATAACCCGTTAACAGCCCGAACCAATGGGGATTTTCCACGTGTAAAATCATCATTGGTTGGAGGAAACACGTGTCATCTCCTCGTTGGCACAGGTGTCACTCATCCAATGGGCGAGATGCGCTTATGAAATGTTGACACGTGGACCGGCCCAAAAGTGGCCCATAAAATTTAAATGGGCCGGCCCAACTAAAGGCCCACAAGATTTTGCGGTCCATAATGGGCCGGCCCAGCAAAAGGCCCATGAGATTTTGCGGGCCATAATGGGCTGGCCCAGCTAAAGGCCCACAAGTTTTTGCGGGCCATAATGGGCCGGCCCAGCTAAAGGCCCGCATGATTTTGTGGGCCATAATGGGCTGACCCAGCTAAAGGCCCCCAAGACTTTGCGGACCCTAATGGGCCGGCCCAGCTAAAGGCCCACGAGATTCCGCCGACCATAATGGGCCGGCCCAGCTGAAGGCCCAAAAGATTTTGATGACACTAGTAGGCCGGCCCATTAACAGGCTGCCATGTTTTGGGCCAAATGCCGGCCCATATTTGATCTGGTCCACTAACAGCTTGCCATGTCCCGGGCCTAATAAAGGCCCATATGAGATCCGGCCCATTAAAAGCCTACCACGTTCTGGGCCTAATTACGGCCCAAATCAGGTTCGGCCCTTTGAGAGGATTTGGGCTAAATTATGACCCATATCAGATTCGGCCCGTCAACTGGACATTATGCTTTTGGACCCACTTGATAAAGGGCCATTTAGTAATTCAGTCTGATATTAGTTTCGGCCTGTTAAAGGCCCGTTTAACAATGCGGCCCTATATATATTTCGGCCAGTTAAAAGCCCATCATAGTTGGGCCTAAGTACGACCCCGTTTGCATCCGGCCTGCTCACAGCCGATAATCTGATTGGGCCAAACAAGGACCGAGACAATTTTGGCCTGTTATAAGCCCATGATTTGATTGGCACAATCATGGGCTGGGGTCTATTTCGGCCTGCTGCCGGCCCATGAGCTGTTCGGAACGTTTCAGGCCCAACCTACTTTTCAGCCTCGTAAAATCCCATTGAGTTTTCTTGGGAAAATAGGGCCGGTGGTTTACTCGGCCTATTAAAGGCCCAAATCTATCCAGTTTACATTTAGGCTTGTTAACGGACCAAGATGACGGGGCCCATGATGCAGATCATACATAGTGATTTTCATGACGGCCCGATTATGTACCATAATTTTACGGTTTGGCCGGTTTACTGCGAAGACAAGATATATATACAGTAAAATAATTGCATCATCGTGAATAAGAAAAAACCTAGACTATACAATAAAGAAATTACGGCATATTACATCCACTGGGCATCAAAGTTCGCCACTATGATAATAAAGCACAAGCAGACAGCAGAATACATACACTGGGCATCAAAGATCGCCACTAGTGCAATTAAACATGCCGACAAAATAATATACAAAACTGGCAGCACTTCAATAGAGTTCAAGAAAGGTTAGCCCTGCTCGGGAGCTGCAGCGCAAGCAGCTGAGCAAGCTGATGAGACTGCACTTGTTTGACACTTATATCCTCCTCACTCTGAAAGATAAACAAGCAGATAGATGACAGGTTTTGCACATATAAGTATCAGTGCTGACAATTCATCACATTTCTTACTGATGAATAAAGTGACACAGTTTAAAATAGCATTAACACAATATGGTATTGTTCAGGTCAAGACATGGCAGGAAATGACATTGTGAGGGAGTTGGCAGCTTCACGACACCACTGGATTACAGATCAAGAACTCATAGTATCAATGGTTAGTGTGCTATCAATTTATCCCATTTCAGATTGGCAAAATAAGATCACTTGCTCTGTATAGTTTAATTTACATGGCATGAAGAAGGAACTTGGTTGTACAACTAAAAACTTAAATTGAGAAGGACAAACTTTTGTTTATGAATTACATAATAAACTTTAAACATGCAATTTGATGCAAACACCAAAAATAAACAGCTGTTGCAGTCATGCCTAACCAAATATACACAACAAAGTTTGAAGGCTTGAGAAGGACAAACTTACATTATTGGTGAAGGCAGGCTCTATAAAGCTCTTGTCCATTCTAATGGGGGGGGGGGCGCAGTTCAAGAAGTTTACCACAGAATCTTCTTCATAAGCATTGCCTTTATTCGACATTTTATTAAGAGTAAATATAGATGTGACAATATAAGAAAAAAAATGGAGAATATTTAAGATAAGATGAAGAGTGATGCTACATAACTAAGTAGCTATGAATGTAAGTATAGTGATATAGGCAAAAGGTATAGCCAAGAGCAATGCAGAGCTAAACTTCTTCAGTACCATCGGTGTTATCCAACCTTATGGTAAGAGTAAATATAGATCTTATGTGTATAAAATGGAGGGCAAAGGAAAATAAGATGCAGAGTGATGGTACATGAACAACTACCTGTCAATATAAGTACACTGATAAAGGACAACAAGTACTTACAAGAACAATGTAGAACTAAAAATTTTCATTGGCATTGGATATATTCTACACTAATGTAACCATTCATACAGATCAGATAATTTGGAGTGAACAATTGATAAGCAAGCTATCATGCATACTGCTGTCACATAATGAACCAGGTATGTATGCAAGTACAGTGATACATGACAATAGGTACTAACAAGAGCAAAGCAGCGGGCAACATATTTGCGATATCATGTCGTTCTTTTCAAACCGGAATTCTTTTTCGAGCAGATTTCCTACAAAAAAGATCCATAAGGCACATGCGGAAAGTAGAAGTTCAAATTGTCATGCGATATCATAGACAATACCTCATCCTCGGAATGAGACCAGTGCATAACAAGGTTTTTCCATTCAATGTCTTCTAAATTTAGCACAGAAGACTTCACCGGAAATTCGTTTATAGACTTGCCATCAAAGTGTGATTTCCTTAATTAACATGGATACTGCTGCAATGCTTCCTTGAAAAGTGCAAGCAAGATTTGCTCATCATGACCGTCCAGATTGACCCTCGCCTACTTACAACAATGTAATGTAAATCATTGATGTGTTCAATCAGCAGAAAACAGGAAAATAATCACCATGAATAATAGCACTTACACGTAAGTGGGACAGGAAGATGTGAAAATGGTGTTTGTCTTCACTATAATCTTCCCATGATTGGAATATATGCATGTTGTCCCTAACAACATTGAAAGCATTGTCTTTTAAACTAGGAATAGCTAGAATGGGGTTCCAATCTGCAGGAATTAGCCGTCTCTGCAGTTGGGATAGGTCTTCGGCCGGTGGACTTGCTATACTTTTTGCTGGAGTCGGATTTTCCTGTGGTACGGCTGGTGCTATGGCAACTGAAATCGACATACCTTTTGCTAGAGTGCAGGTCCTGTGTTGCAGGGCTAGTGTTGTGGCCAGTGAAGTATGGGTAAAGTCTGCTGGAGTTGGTCCTATGTTTTGTGTCACTGGTTGTACAGCCAATATAAGTGGGGTGCTGTCTGATTTCTCCGACACAACCACGTTTTTCAAGGACTTTGCAGGTGCTCCTTCAGGTTCGGCAATCACCCTCTTCCTTTTTGATGTCTGATGCACAAGAACAACATTTGAGTGGAAAAACATGGTATGATGATAGATGGAATATGTATTGATAATGGATGGGCATGGCATCTCGACATATACGATGAGTAAACTAAGCAGATGGCGGTGCAACAAAGTAGAAGAAATGCAAGACAACATATGCAAGATACGTGGAATCAATAAAACCTTACCAAATTAGAACAGGCACCTTGATGTGCGAACATGACAGGCCATCTGCCTTTGACTCCTCGAGGTTAGAATAGTCATTAGGATCATATTCTGAACAAGAATCTACAGGTGGGGAGCGTATGAGTTTCATTGCATCCAGAATGGCACTCAATGCCTTGGTGCCAATTTTGTAAGTCATTGCAGTGTTCCAAAATATTCTTCTGATGCGCGGATTCTGATATTCACTGTAATTGCTTATAATATCTAAGAACCATGAAAACATAAATAGTTGTGAGATTATCTATGTAATGCAGGTGATATTCCAATATAGGGGCACCCTTGTAAACACTTGTGTGCTATCACTGGATTCTGATGAGAGCTCTCATGTGTGTTGTGATATGGTGCGTGCATTTATATAATCTGGCACAAGTACACAAAAAAAATAAGCTCCAGAAGTAAGGATAGTTGGCAGATGATAGGTTTATAATATACTGTATAGAGAGTTTATTGCCAAACCATGATAACAAGAGCACACAACAACTAGGCAGATCATAGTGTACATAAAAGTGGTACACCATAACCATGATACCTAAATCGGGAAAGTGGAACTGGCTTGCACATACGGTGTTGTATTGCCGCTAGTAATTGAAAGCCTATCGATCACATACAGGCCAACTCTATCAGCTGTTGACTGCGGATGTCCCTGCTCCCCTTCCTGACAAGGCACATACTGTACGTACTAAATACAGAATAAACAAAGAGGAACATGTTAAAGAACAGAAGAGGAAGCATATTCTTGAGGTTCCGCTTTACAATGTTGGTTGCCCACTCATGATGAATCACAGCGCCCAAAGAAATGCAATTCCATGCTGTCTCTCTATATGTGGCAATTTTGAAAAAGAGTCATTAGGATCATATTCTGAATAAGAGTCAACAGGTGGGAAGCGTGTGAGTTTCATTGCATCTAGAATGGCACTCAATGCCTTGGTGCCAATTTTGTAAGTCATTGCAGTGTTTAGCTTCAAGAGTGGACTGCTGCTAGTGCGACACAAAGCAGCTCACAGATCATAGTGTAGATATAATGGGAAAACCTTAAGCATTAGAGTAAAATCAGCAAAGTGGAACTTGCTGGAATATATGTGCTAGTATTGCCAGTACAGCTAGAAAGGCTTCGGATACCAGCTCTCTTCAACTGAAGATGCGGTACTGTTAATATTAGTGTAACTCTCAACGGCGACACAGCTCCCCGCACTTCCTTGCTATTCTTATAGGATTCAAGTGGGCAGGCCACTACACATCCTATTCCTATGTTTACAAGATTACGAATCAAAGAGGCTCAAAGTGTCCATCACAACCGACCATATAGACCTCTACACTGCAAATGTCCCTGCTCATCTTCAATACAAGTAACATACTGTACTACTATCATACTCCCATTCGTTCCAAAATAGAAGTCTTGGTAGAGATTTCCACTATGGATCACATACAGATGTATCCAGATACATTTTAGAGTGTAGATTCACTCCTTTTGCTCCATATGTAGTCCATGGTGGAATCTATACAAAGACTTGTATTTAGGAACGGAGAGAGTACATATTAAAGAAGAACAGAAGAGGAACATGGTAAAGAAGAGCAAGGAGATTTTGGATAATAAAATGTTGGTTGCGCAGTGCCCACACATGATGAACCAGAGCGCATAAAGAATGCAACTCCCTGCTGTCTCTTGACCATTTCGGGCGGTTGGATGAAGATCCTACGTCTCCTAGCCCTTCTTCTTCCTCGTCTCTGATTCTCCCCATACAAAATACCGCACGGACCACCGGCACCCACCGCCTGTGTTCCTCCGCCACCCCGAACCCCCACCCCCGCCCGCACCCGCGTCGAGTTTTCTTCCTTCGGCGAGGCCCCACCATCGCCCCCCACAACCACTGTCCCCACCCGAGCCCCTTCGTTCGCACCGGCGAACTCCGGCGAGCTCTGGAAAATCGACTGACCCAATTTTGAAATTTAGTATACTGTGATTTAACTAGTGTGGAATATAAAAGGGGAAAACCATAAGCATTGGGAGTGTAGTGTTGAGCGTGCCACGGCAGATCTGAAGGCGCAAACTGGACAAAGGCTACTTCGCAACCAATATTTGCTTTCAACTAGCAAGTGAGTGATGGACAAGAAATCAGAGTAAAGCAGTGGCGATCTATTTTCTTGCTGCGGTAAATAAGTTGAGCAGATACGAAAGAGTACCGCCTCTGGTGCAGCGCCGTGTATGCATCTGTTGAGAATTTGACGGTGCTGCGGTAGCGATGGCAGTCGGCGGTGTGGAAGCAGATCTAGGAGGGTAGATGGTGGTGGCGGGGCGTGGTGGACGAGACGGTTGTAGGAGCAGCGCCGACAAGGTGGACGACGGCGGGGATGAAGCGAGAGGATGGGTGAGGGAGTGATGAGGACATCAATACCATTGTTACACCCACAGCCCCTACTGCTACATATACTGGACCAATTACTAGAGCACGCGCCCGCCAATTAAATTATCAGGTACTTTCGTTTCTTGGTAATGATTCTAATGTTCATGAGAATATGATGCTGCCTAAATTGGATACATTTGTTTTGCTTACAAATGAAGGGCCTAGCTTGGAGAAGGATGGACATTGGAGCACGAACAAGCATGGAGATGATGGCATGCGCAAGGGGAACAATAACGAAGTTATAAGTGATGATTTCAGGACTTTGAAGCCACCATAATGGGTGCATGAAGCCTTGGACGAAATATACAATATGCCACTTCATAAATTTCGTCTAGAGGCTATTCTAGGTGCTGTGTCACCTTATTATTGGGCCAAGCCCATGTAATTTCGAAATACATAAGTATAGGCTATTTTTAGAGTCTGTATGTGTGGGGAAACAAGAGATAGGGTTGATTTCGGACACCTCCACCAAGGGCCACGAAATTCCCCCCTCTTCCTCCATATATACAGCCCTTAGGGCACCGTTTAGACTTTGGGTTTTGTTTAGATAAAAAGTTCGCCATAGCTGCAACCGCGCGTACTTCGTTTGTGTTCAATGACCAGACAAAGGCGTCACAGAACCCCACCTTGATCAATAAAGCTTTCATCTTATATTCGCAATATCCAGATTGTAATCTCAGTTTCTTGCTTGTTCTTCGTTTGCTCGCAGGAAACAGACCTTCGTGGTCAGGTTGATCATGCTCCAGCGTGGTCAATAACCTCTCGGAGTTGGTTTAGCGATTGCTAAGGCGCGACGTCCTCGCACGTTCGTAGTCGAATCGTCAAAGTCGATTTCCACCAATGAGAAATCCATCATCTCATCGAAAGACGGGACACCTTTGCCTCTATCAAGTGGTATCAGATTTCCAGGTTGCTCGGTGAGATTTTACAGTTTTTCATAGTTTAGCTCGAGTCTGTTCTTCATACCTACAGTCCACGAAAAAGCCAAAAAAAATAGGGTTAGTTCATCATATCCGAACCAGTCTGAGCCATTGCATAGTCTTTTCAGTATTTTGCTTTGTTGAATTTTCGGTTGCATCGTCGTGTCTAGTTGCTGGTCTTAGTGTCTAGTCTTTTAGAGTTTTGAGTTCTGTTCATGGGTCTTCACGCCGCCGCCACACCATCATCATCCGCTGCCATATACCACCACCACACCAGATACGTCGTTCCTGCCATCTACCATCCCGCTTATCCGCCACCGCTCCGAGTCCATATACCAACACCGATCCAAGTCCATATACCACCATCAACCCACATCCATATACTACCACCACTCCGAGTCCATCTCATATTAGGTTAACTTTCGAGATCCATCTATTTCCAGATTTGTGTTTTCCTTGTCTGAGTAGGTTTCGGATTCCAGCAATCTTTTGCCGTCCATAGAAGAGGTTGGTTTCCAAAAAAAAGGAGTCCGGAAACCACCCTCCGTTTAGGCCCAAAATTTTCCAAAAACGCACTAGACAAAAAAAATTCTCGCTATCCTCTTTTTAGGTGTTTCTAAGCGTATTGAGACAGTCGCCGTTATAGAAAGTTTTTTTTGACCCGTTTCCAGTTTTTGGGTCTGGGCAGTCAAAAAAAATTGGTTGAAAAAAATTTCGTGCCTATCCTGTTATCTTGACTTGGGAAGTTTTGAGACACTCGCCATTATAGTGATTTTTGGAAAAAAAAAGAGGAGCGCAAAAAAAAAGAGCGAGAATTTTTTTTCCCAGAGTGTGCTTTTCCCTTGTTTAAGTGCAGCGCCGTGATTTTGTTAGTGTTCTAGGCTCGCGTCTCTAGCACGGTCTAGCCTAGGACCAGCACAGTACCGTCGTTGAGCGTTTATTCAACTTTGCATCTCTGAATTGATTATTGCTGACCTTTTTTTTGCTACCATATTATAAGCCTTCCCATCTCCACATACATCTATGTCGTGCGTTTGACTCTCCCTGGTAATCGCTCTATCCAAGCTTTGAGAGTTTTGACTACAACGGTTGCCGATCAGCACCTGCTGCAGGGTAAAAACTGGTAAGAATTTGAGATTTGCTTGACGGGTTTGTGATACACCACCACCACTTCTTAGTGGTCTGTAGGATCATATTCTTGTGTGTTTCTATTCGCTACTAACCATGGTACGATCACAAGCCGATGAGTCTGATTGGGAGAACCTGACGAACAAACAGCTACATGATAAATTTCAGCAAATGATGAGTGGACAGGTGCAAGATGTGCTAAACAAATTTGATGAGGCCATGGAGAAGATAGATGGCATTGAGAAGACGTTCGAAACAAAGCTTGATAGCAAGTTTAATGAATTGCTCGCGCATTTTCCACAACCACCGCCGGCTGCACCTATCGCACCTCTGCAACAACAACAACAACAACAACAACAACAACAACAACAACAACACCCTCTTCTGAATCAGTATGGACGAGCATAGCGTGTTCCTATTGAGCCAGGACAAAATTCTGGTGCTGCTGCTACTGCTGTTGGTGCTTTTGTAGCTCCTGCTGTTACTAGAGGTGGAGGACTATTATGAGGATGAGGTTGATCAAAATCAGAACTACGTGCAGCCACCAGCACCACCACCAGCAGGTCGACCTCAGGTATATATTCGCAATGGTAGGCCTGCACCACCACCTCAGGTACAAGATAATGACCATATTCCGAAACTGAAATTGAATATTCCACCATTCGAGGGTAGATATGTTCCTGATATATATCTTACTTGGGAGTTAGAAACTGAACAACGTTTTACATGTTGACAATATCCCGAGGAGAGACGGGTTGCTGCTGCTGTTTGTGCTTTCACTAGTTTTGCATGTGTATGATGGTCTGAACATTGTAGATTATATCCTATTCCAACTACTTGGGCTGCTTTGAAAACTGCTATGCGTACTCGTTGGGTTCCACAATATTATCAACGTGAATTGCTTCAAAAATTGCAGCGTTTAAGACAAGGAAAAAATTCTGTAGAAGAATATTATCAGGAATTACAAACTGGCATGATTAGATGTGGTATTGTTGAGGAGAATGAAGCTATGCTTGCATGTTTTATAGGTGGATTAAATAGAGAGATTCAGACCATTCTAGAGTATAAGGAGTGTACTAATATCACTCGTTTATTCCATCTTGCTTGTAAAGTTGAGCGTGAAGTGCAGGATCGACAAGCATTGGCGCGAACTAACTTTTCTGCAGGTCGACTTTCATCATGGACACCGTGTGCATCCTCTACTTCCACTACACCAGCACCTCCATCAGCTGCTACCTCCAGCCATGATACAAGAAAGCAGGCACAACCACCACTATCTGCCAAGAGCGCACCTGCCGGGCCTACAGAGAGCTCTTCTTCTTCCATGGCATCAACAGGGCACACAAGTGATATTATTTGTCGTCGTTGTAAGGGAAGAGGTCATTATGCGAGAGAATGCAAATCTCAATGTGTGATGATTGCTACTGAGGATGGTGGGTATGAGTCCGCTAGTGACTATGATGAGGAGACTTTGGCTCTTATTAGACGTGAAGAACATGGTGGAGATGATTCTAATCATGACACACAATACATGGCTCCTGAAGACGCTGACATGTATGAATTTTTAGTTGCTCAACGTGTTTTGAGTGTGCAGGTCACACAGGCTGAGCAAAATCAGAGGCACAATTTGTTCCATACAAAGGGAGTTGTGAAGGAACGTTCTGTGCGCGTCATCATAGATGGAGGGAGCTGCAACAACTTTGCTAGCATGGAGATGGCGGAGAAGCTATCTCTCACCACAAGACCACATCCACATCCTTACTACATCCAATGGTTCAACAACAGCGGCAAGGTTAAGGTAACATGTACTGTTCGTGTGCATTTTTGCATCTCTACATATGCTAATTATGTTGATTGTGATGTGGTACCTATGCAAGCATGTTCCTTATTACTTGGTCGACCATGGCAATTTGATAAAAAAAATTGTACACCATGGTAGAAACAATCAGTATAATCTTGTTCATAAGGATAAAAATATTACTTTGCTTCCTATGACTCATGAGTCCATTTTGAAAGATGATATTAATAGAGCTAATAAAGCAAAACAGGACAAAAATAAGAGTGAAAATCAGATTGTGGCAAAAGAATTTGAGCAACAAATGAAGCCTAATAGTAAATCATCTAGTGTTGCTTCTGAAATTAAATTGAAAAGTGCATGTTTACTTGCCACTAAATCTGATATTGATGAGCTAGATTTTAGCAAATCTGTTTGCTATGCTTTTGTGTGCAAAGAGGCATTATTTTCATTCGAGGACGTGCCTTCTTCTTTGCCTCCTGCTGTCACTAACATTTTGCAGGAGTTCGCTGACGTCTTTCCACAAGACGTGCCACCGGGATTACCTCCTATTCGAGGGATTGAGCATCAGATTGACTTAATTCCCGGTGCTTCACTGCCAAACCGTGCGCCATACCGTACCAATCCAGAGGAGACGAAGGAGATTATGCGTCAAGTACAAGAGGTTCTCGACAAAGGTTATATACGCGAATCCCTTAGTCCTTGTGCTGTTCGTATTATTCTAGTGCCGAAAAAGGATGGTACATCGCGTATGTGTGTTGATTGTAGAGGCATTAATAATATTACTATTCGTTATCGTCATCCTATTCCTAGGCTAGATGATATGCTTGATGAATTGAGTGGCTCTACAATATTCTCCAAAGTTGATTTGCGTAGTGGATACCATCAAATTCGTATGAAATTGGGGGATGAATGGAAAACAGCATTTAAAACTAAGTTTGGATTATATGAGTGGTTAGTCATGCCTTTTGGGTTAACTAATGCACCTAGTACTTTCATGAGATTAATGAACAAAGTTTTATGTGCTTTCATTGGACGATTTGTGGTAGTTTACTTTGATGACATATTGATTTATAGCAAATCTTTGGAAGAACATTTGCAACATTTACGTGCTGTTTTTATTGCTCTACGTGATGCACGTTTGTTTGGTAACCTTGGGAAGTGCACCTTTTGCACCGACCGAGTATCTTTTCTTGGCTATGTTGTTACTCCACAGGGAATTGAAGTTGACAAAGCCAAGATTGAAGCTATTGAGAGTTGGCCGCAGCCCAAAACGGTCACACAAGTGAGGAGTGTTCTTGGCCTCGCTGGATTCTATAAGCGTTTTGTGAGAGATTTCAGCACCATTGCTGCACCTCTTAACGAGCTCATCTTTCTTTGTAAGCTCATTGAGAGGTGCAGCAATGGTGCTGAAATCTCTCACAAAACGCCTATAGAATCCAGCGAGGCCAAGGAAACTCCTCACTTGTGTGACCGTTTTGGGCTGTGGCCAACTCTCAATAGCTTCAATCTTGGCTTTATCAACTTCAATTCCCTGTGGAGTAACAACATAGCCAAGAAAAGATACTCGGTCGGTGCAAAAGGTGCACTTTCCAAGGTTACCAAACAAACGTGCATCACGTAGAGCAATAAAAACAGCACGTAAATGTTCCGAATGTTCCTCCAAAGATTTGCTATAAATCAATATGTCATCAAAGTAAACTACCACAAATCGTCCAATGAAAGCACGTAAAACTTCGTTCATTAACCTCATGAAAGTACTAGGTGCATTAGTTAACCCAAAAGGCATGACTAACCACTCATATAATCCAAACTTAGTTTTAAATGCTATTTTCCATTCATCTCCCAATTTCATACGAATTTGATGGTATCCACTACGCAAATCAACTTTGGAGAATATTGTAGAGCCACTCAATTCATCAAGCATATCATCTAGCCTAGGAATAGGATGACGATAACGAATAGTAATATTATTAATGCCTCTACAATCAACGCACATACGCGACGTACCATCCTTTTTCGGCACTAAAATGATAGGAACAGCACAAGGACTAAGGGATTCGCGTATATAACCTTTGTCGAGCAGTTCTTGTACTTGACGCATAATCTCCTTCGTCTCCTCTGGATTGGTACGGTATGGTGCATGGTTGGGTAATGATGCATCGGGAATTAAGTCAATTTGATGCTCAATCCCGCGAATAGGTGGTAATCCCGGTGGCACGTCTTGTGGAAAGACGTCAGCAAACTCCTGCAAAATGTTAGTGACAGCAGGAGGCAAAGAGGAAGGCACGTCCTCGAATGAAAATAATGCCTCTTTGCACACAAAAGCATAGCAAACAGATTTACTAAAATCTAGATCATCAATATCAGATTTGGTGGCAAGTAAACATGCACTTTTCAATTTAATTTCAGAAGCAACACTAGATTGTTTATTATTATTAGGCTGCATTTGTTGCTCAAATTCTTTTGCCACAATCTGATTTTCACTCTTAGTTTTCTCCTGTTTTGCTTTATTAGCTCTATTAAGATCATCTTTCAAAATGGAATCAGGAGTCATAGGAAGCAAAGTAATATTTTTATCCTTATGAACAAGAGTATACTGATTGTTTCTACCATGGTGAATAGAATTTTTATCAAATTGCCATGGTCTACCAAGTAATAAGGAACATGCTTGCATAGGTACCACATCACAATCAACATAATCAGCATATGTAGAGATACTAAAATGCACACGAACAGTACGTGTTACCTTAACCTTGCCGCTGTTGTTGAACCATTGGATGTAGTAAGGATGTGGATGTGGTCTTGTGGTGAGAGATAGCTTCTCCACCATCTCCATGCTAGCCAAGTTGTTGCAACTCCCTCCATCTATGATCACGCGAACAGAACGTTCCTTCACAACTCCCTTTGTATGGAACAAATTATGCCTCTGATTTTGCTCAGCTTGTGCAACCTGCACACTCAAAACACGTTGAGCAACTAAACATTCATACCTGTCAGCATCTTCAGGAGCCATGTATTGCGTCTCATGATCAGAATCGTCTCCACCGTGTTCGTCACGTGTAATAAGAGCCAAAGTCTCCTCATCATAGTCATTAGCGGACTCATACCCACCATCCTCAGTAACAATCATCACACGCTTAGAGGGGCATTCTCTCGCATAATGACCTCCACCCTTGCAACGACGACAAATAATATCATGTGTTTGCCCCGTTGATGCCATGGATGAAGAAGAGCTCTTTGCAGGCCCAGAAGGTGTGCTCTTGGCAGATAGTGGTGATTGTGCCTGCTTTATTGTATCACGGTTGGAGGTGGCAGCCGACGGAGGCGCCGGTGTAGCAGAACGTGTGGAAGTAGATGATGCACGTGGTGTCCATGATGAAGGTCGACCTGCAGAAAAGTTAGTCCGCGCCAATGCCTGTCGATCCTGCACTTCACGTTCAGCTTTACAAGCAAGATGGAATAAACGAGTGATATTAGTATACTCCTTATAATCTAGAATGGTCTGAATCTCTCTATTTAATCCACCCAGAAAACGTGCAAGCATAGCTTCATTCTCCTCAACAATACCACATCTAATCATGCCAGTTTGTAATTCTTGATAATATTCTTCTACAGAATTTTTTCCTTGTCTTAAGCGCTGTAATTTTTGAAGCAATTCACGTTGATAATATGGTGGAACCCAACGAGTACGCATAGCAGTTTTCAAAGCAGCCCAAGTAGCGGGAATAGGATATAATCTACAATGTTCAGACCACCATACACATGCAAAACTAGTGAAAGCACAAACAGCAGCAGCAACCCGTCTCTCCTCGGGATATTGTAAACATGTAAAACGTTGTTCAGTTTCTAACTCCCAAGTAAGATATATATCAGGAACATATCTACCCTCAAATGGTGGAATATTCAATTTCAGTTTAGGAATATGGACATCATCTCGTACCTGAGGTGGTGGTGCAGGCCTACCATTATGAATATATACCTGAGGTCGACCTGGTGGTGGTGGTGCTGGTGGCTGCACGTAGTGCTGATTTTGATCAACCTCATCCTCATAATCGCCCACATACTCATCATCCTCCTGGGTACCAGCAGCAGCAGTAGCAGGGGCCAAAGAAGCATCAACAACATTAACAGCAGCACCAGAAGTTTGGCCATCCTCAATAGGAACACGCTTCGCTCGTCCATACTGATTCGAAAGGATGCGTTGTTGTTGTTGTTGTCGTTGGAGAGGTGCGTTAGGTGCAGCGGGTGGTGGTGGTGGAAGACGCGCGAGCAATTCATTAAACTTGTTATCGAGCTTTGTTTCGAACGTCTTCTCCATGCCATCTATCTTCTCCATGGCCTCTTCAAATCTGTTTAGCACATCTTGCACCTGTCCACTCATCATTTGCTGAAATTTATCATGCAAATCCTTATTCGTCATGTTCTCCCAGTCAGTCTCGTCGGCTTGTGATCCTGGCATGGTTAGCAGCAATAGAAACACACAAGAATATGATCCTACGAACTACTAACAAGAGGTGGTGGTGGGTGTCACAAATCCGTCAAGCAAATCTCAAATTCTTACCAGTTCTTACCCAGCAGCAGGCGGTGATCGGCAACCGTTGTAGTCAAAAACTCTCAAAGCTTGGATAGAGCGATTACCAGGGAGAGTCAAACGCACGACGTAGATGTATGTGGAGCTGGGAAGGCTTATAATATGGTAGCAAAAAGGGTCAGCAATAATCAATTCAGAGATGCAAAGTTGAATAAACGCTCAACGACGGTACTGTGCTGGTCCTAGGCTAGACTGTGCTAGAGACGCGAGCCTAGAACACCAACAAAATCACGGCGCGGCACGTAAACAAGGGAAAAGCACACTCTGGAACTCTCTCTTTTTTCGCTCTTTTTTTTGCGCTCCTTTTTTTTTGCGCTCCTCTTTTTTTTTTTTTTTTTGCGAAAAATCACTATAATGGCGAGTGTCTCAAAACTCTGCCCTCGTCAAACTGATAGGATGGGCACGAAATTTTTTTTCACTTTTTTTTTCGGAAATTAGGGCAGCGACGACGAAAAAGTGCGACAAAAAATCACTATGATGGCACGTGGCTCAAAAGACTCAGAAAAGCCTAAAAATAGGATAGGGAAAAAAAAATTTGCCCATGAAAATTTTGGCCTAAAAACTGCCCGGGGGTCTCCAGACTCTTTTTTTTTTCCGAGACCTACGCAGGCAAGGAATCACGAATCGGAATTTAGATTGATCTCAGGAACAAACCTAATATGAGAAGAACTCGGATTGGTGGTGGATATATGGTTGTGGTATATGGCAGCGGTGGTGGTATATGGTAGCGGTGGTGGTATATGGATACAGACTGGTGGTGGTATATGGATATGGATTCAGAGCGGTGGCGGATAAGCAAAAGTGGTAGATGAGCGATGATGATGGTGCGGCGGCGGCGTGACAACTTATGACCAGAACTCGAAACTCTAAAAGACTAGACTCTAAGACCAGCAACTTGACACGACGATGCAACCGCAAATTCAACAAAGCAAAAACCCTAAAAAGATTATGCAAAGGCTCAGATTGGTTCGGATATGATGAACTAACCCTAATTTTTTTTGTGGCTTTTTCGTGGACTGTAGGTATGAAGAACAGACTCGATCTAATCTACGAAAAACTGTAAAATCTCACCGAGCAACCTGGAAATCTGATACCACTTGATAGAGGCAAAGGTGTCCCGTCTTTCGATGAGATGATGGAAATCGCTTTGGTGGAAGTCGACTTTGACGATCCGACTACGAACGTGCGAGGACGTCGCGCCTTAGCAATCGCTAAACCAACTCCGAGAGGTTATTGACCACACCGGAGCACGATCAACCTGACCACGAGGGTCTGTTTCCTGCGAGCAAACGAAGAACAAGCAAGAAACTAAGATTGCAATCTGGATATTGCGAATATAAGATGAAAGCTTTATTGATCAAGGTGGGGTTCTGTGACGCCTTTGTCTGGTCGTTGAACACAAACGAAGTACGCGAAGTTGCAGCTATGGCGAACTTTTAATCTAAACAAAACCCAAAGTCTAAACGGTGCCCTAAGGGCTGTATATATGGAGGAAGAGAGGGGGAATTTCGTGGCCCTTGGTGGAGGGGTCCGAAATCAACCCTATCTCTTGTTTCCCCACACATACGGACTCTAAAAATAGCCTATACTTATGTATTTCGAAATTACATGGGCCTGGCCCAATAAAAAGGTGACGCAGCACCTATAATAGCCTCTGGACGAAATTTATGAAGTGGCATCTTGTATATTTCGTCCAAGGCTTCATGCACTCTTATGGTGGCTTCAAAGTCCTGAAATCATCACTTGTAACTCCGTTCTGGTTCCCCTTGCGCATGGCATCATCTCCATGCTTGCTCTTGCTCCAATGTCCATCCTTCTCCAAGCTAGGCCCTTCATTTGTAAGCAAAACAAATGTATCCAATTTAGGCAGCATCATATTCTCATGAACATTAGAATCATTACCAAGAAACGAAAGTACCTGATAATTTAATTGGCGTGCGCGAGCTCTAGTAATTGGTCCAGTATATGTAGTAGTAGGGGCTGTGGGTGTAACAATGGTATTGATGTCCTCATCAATAATCCTCTCAAGAAGCAACCAAAGCGCCAACGACGGCACCACTCTAAATCCCGCCACAGCAAAAAAGAGCGATAGCGGCAATAGAAAAAATAATAGCCCAGTCGACTCCAAAAGTAACGACGACCCCATGGACCCAGCGATGGAGCAGGATGAGCCAGGGGATGCCGAACACAATCCGGGGACGCTGTCCGATCATAGCGATGGCAAAGATAAAACTCATGAACCTATCTCCAGGAAGGAGAACAGTCCGGACGACGATGTACTCATCATCCCGAAAAAGCATTTGGAACAAGAAAACCTCCACAAAAGGCTTATCGCCACCGCAAGGAGCTTGAAGAAGCAGAAGCAAAGGCTTAAGGCCACATGATACACTCAATCATAGATGGAACAAAGTGCTCGACACTAACAAAAAATACGGTGGCGATCGCCACACCAAGAGCTACCAAAAGCGCAAGCTACTGCCCGAATTCGATGACGAGGCTATAGAGCCCATCCCGCCAAAAAATAATATGGTCGATTTGCCTGACCGACCACACCGTGGCCAAGACAGAGCGACTAATGACGCCACACACAAGTCAGCACACGATCTACGTGAGCATCTGGACAAAAAGCCGGTATGGCCAGGTCCATCTATGGATCTAGGAAGCGTGCCCCTACGCAGGATCATGTCCACCAAAACGACCATACTGATCAAATACCGGCTCGGAATCAACACTGAACGCTACATCCGTCGGAAACACGCCACAGTACATCCAAATACAGGGGCGCTGCGCAGCCCCTGTGCTTCACCGATGAGGTGCTCGATCATGAATTTCTAGAGGGATTTAAACCCGTAAACATAGAGGCATACGACGGAAGAACAGACCCTGCGGTCTGGATTGAGGAATTTATTCTTCACATCCACATGGCTCGCGGAGACGATCTTCACGCCATCAAATACCTACCCCTCAAGTTCAAAGGACCAGCTCAGCACTGGTTGAAAAGCCTACCCGAAAAATCAATTGGAACTTGGGAGGAACTTGAGGAAGCTTTCAGGGCCAATTTTCAAGGGATCTATGTCCGACCTCCGGACACAGACCAGTTAAGTCACATAATCCAACAACCCGAAGAGTCAGCCCGTAAGCTTTGGAACAGATTTCTCACCAAGAAGAATCAAATAGTTGATTGCCCGGACGCTGAAGCCTTAGCGGCTTTCAAACACAGTGTCCGGGATGAATGGCTCGCCAGACACCTCAGTCAGGAAAAACCGAGGACAATGGCAGCCCTAACAAGCCTTATGACCCACTTTTGTGCGGGAGAGGATAGTTGGTTGGCCCGCAGCGGCACCAGCGACCCAGGCACATCCGAAGTCAGGGATGGCAATGGGAAGCCGCGACGCAATAAAAACAAGCATCGAAACAAGGAGGACAGCCCAGACAACACGGCGGTAAATGCCGGATTCAGGGGCTCTCAACCCGGTCAACGAAAAAAGCCATTTAAAGGCAGCAGAGACGGACAGTCGAGCCTAAATAAAATTCTAGACAAATCATGTCAGATTCATGGCAGCCCCGAGAAACCTGCAAATCACACCAACAAAGAATGCTGGGTCTTCAAGCAGGCCAGCAAGCTAAGTGCCGAACACAAGGGGAGGGAGCAGCCAAGTGAAGACGAGGACGAACCGCGCCAGTCGAACACTGGGGGACAGAAATTTTTTCCACCAGAGGTCAAAATAGTGAGCATGATTTACGTAACTCACATACCAAAGAGGAGGCGCAAACGCGCACTCCGAGGTGTATACGCTATAGAGCCCGTCGCCCCCAAATTCATCCCATGGGGTCGGCCTGCCCAATCACTTTCGATCGCAGGGATCATCCGACTAGTATCCGACATGGAGGTTTAGCTGCCTTGGTGCTCGACCCAATAATTGACGGATACCATCTAACCCGAGTCCTTATGGACGACGGCAGTAGTCTTAATCTGATATATCAGGACACCGCAAAATGGGGATAGACCCGTTAAGAATCAGCCTAAGTAGTACTACCTTTAAAGGAGTAATACCATGCGTAGAGGCCCGCTGTACGGGCTCTCTAACATTAGAGGTTGTATTTGGTTCTCCCGACAACTTTCGAAGCAAAGAACTAATCTTCGACATCGCTCCATTCCGAAGCGGCTATCACGCACTACTCGGAAGAACGGCCTTCGCTCGTTTCAATGTAGTGCCGCATTACGCTTATCTTAAACTTAAGATGCCCGGTCCACGTGGCGTCATCACAATAAGTGGAAATACAGAGCGTTCCTTGTGTGCGGAAGAATATGTGGCGGCTCTAGCAGCCGAACCACTGAACGGCCTCTCCAACCCGAATAAATGATCGATCGTCAAGACCACGGATATGGCTAGATGTGTCCGGTGCACCACTAGTTGTAACAGCCCAGATAAACCTGAGCTTGGTTGATGGATACGCCCCCATATGTGGTGCTAGGGGCCGCCAACATGTAAAAGGGTCCATAGTTCGGCTTGACCCTATTTATACACAATAGATTGAATTCTCATGGTTCATTAAGAATAACCAACTTTTTGCACGATTACACCAGATTCTTTCACCTGGGTTTTTTTGTTTTACAGATGATCATCGTGCTACACCCTTCCAGGATACGGCACAATGCAGACAAAGGCACAGATGTGCAGCAGGGCCCCGTTCAAAGGTTTCTTTTTCGATTAAGACCCTGTGTAAAACTTTTTTATTGTCTCTTGTTGCTTCACACCCTCCAGGTACTCAAAACAACCGAGAGGGATACTGGCGTTATTAGCAAGCTTTTTTCATGCCAGATTCATGCATGTACCTGGAAATTCAGGGCTCATAATCGAGGGCAGTACTCAGGCCAGTATATGTTGTAAAGTCCAAATACCTTAGGGAGTGTTCGGTGTCGCGAGTTTGGCCTTATATGCATCAGCTCTGAATCATGTCTTTGGTCAATAGTTGGGTTTTCCCGGCTCCCCTGTTTTGCTACCTTACGTTCTGCTCTATCGGCTAAGGTGGCACCGGGAGAACTACTGCGATTGTGCCCTGGTTCATCTGGATGAGCACCTCAGTAGAGAAAGCCGAAAACTGTTTGTCATGATAAAGCGAGAGACTGGTCAACCACTCGATGACTCAGCAGAATCTTCGGGATTCCTCCTCATTAACGAAGGACCAGTTTCCCGGTCACATGTGTACACGCACCGTATTCGGATTAGCGCGGACATACCAGGGGCTATATAGTAGCCCCACCGTCAAACTCCTATGGCTAAGTGAAAGTGTTAAAGCTATATAGTCCGATTGCCTTGTTCGCCGCGCTATCACCTCCTTAACGGACCAAGATGTTGGATCAAGTGTGATCATGCGCTTTACCGAACACCCCCCGCATTATGTGCGTGGGGGCTGAAGCGGACGACTACAAACTTTCAGGTTATATACATACATACATAAACAGCCGCACAGGAGGCACTACAATACTTTACGGGCACAAGTATAAATATAGCCTTTACTATCAAAAGCATTGTTTTTACAATCAAGATACATGTCACTGGAACATGGTACTCTTTGAGCACTGAGCCTCTATTAAACGGGCACCTTCTAGGACTTCTTCAAAATAGTGCTCGGGCGAGTTCGGACCCCCGGGCGGACCCCTGGTCACAATTTCAGTGGCTTCCATCTTCTCCCAATATGTCTTGACACGGGCGAGAGCCATCCGCGCACCCTCTATGCACGTCGACCTCTTGACAGCGTCGATATGCGGCACAACACGAAGAAATCGTTGCACCAAACCAAAATAACTGCCTGGGCTGGGTTCCTTCGACCACAGATGATCCACGACAGCCTTCTTGGCAAGTTCGGATAACCTATGGAGCTTGGCCCACTCGGCCATTCGCTCATTCAACTACAGCGGACGCTTTGGAGCACTAAACTGCGACCAGAACAATCTTTCCACCTCACGATCTTTCCGATCCTTGAAATACTCCGTCGCATCAGCAGCACTCTTTGCTAAATCCAGGTATGCGTCTGCAGAGCTCCACAATTGATCAAGAGGGGCATATTTTGGATCATCGAATTTCGTTCTCAATAGAAAGGGCCTCCCAACCGCGATATCACCAGATTGACGAAGCTCCTCCCGCGCCGCTCTGATTTCTGAGCGAGTTTCCTTTGCTGCCTGCAAGGCCTTCTCCAGATCAGCTGCTTTCGCTTGGCTTTCCCTCTCAAGGAGCTCATATCGACTGGCGGCGTTTTGCAGCTCAAGAGCCATGTTGGCTATTTTATCTTCGCTCTGGCGATGCGTAGCTTGTTCGGCTTTTAACTCTTCGGCCGCCTTCAGGGCGGCCGCATCACTTCTCCTGGCTTTTTCCTTGGCTCGGGCAAGTTTTGCCCGAAGGGTCTCCACGGCGGTAGCTCCATCTGCAGTCAAAGCATATTATAAATACTAGCATCACGCTACTTTTAATATTTGCTGACCACCTGAATACACATACCCTGTGCCTCGTCAAGCCGCTTGTTCACAAGCATAATGTCCGCATCCGCCACGTCAAGCTGCCACTTCAATTTGGCAAAATCAGCAGTTCGATCAGTCGGATCTGCAGCCGCTTGCGCATGAAAGCAGCGCTGTTATTACCTGAGACTATGATCCTCTGTTCACCGCGTCGGGACGGCAACCAGAGTCTCAGGGGCTACTATCTATACAGAGCACACCTAGCGTGTGCGGTACAATCAAAAATATATATATTACTTTGCGTACCTCAAAGCCTCTTAGCAGGCTCGTAAAAGCTTCATTCAACCCGCTTTTTGCGGATGAAATCCTCTGAACCACCATACCCATTAAGGTATGATGCGCCTCTGAGATAGCCGCTTGCTCCAGAAGACCCACCAATGTGTCCAGTTGAGCACCGGATAACCCGGGTTCTTTCCGTTGGTCTCCTTAGGGGCTGAGAACTCCGGACTTCGGGCGGCCAAAGAATTACCTTCTGGCCTTTGCGGATCAGGAGAAATCCTCCGCGACGACACTTCAGGGTCATCCGTCTCATGAAGCGGGGAAGCAGGAGGAGGCGTTTGCTTACCATCATCTCCGGAAGAAGATCCCCCAAAGACGAGCATTGCGGAGAAGGGCTATGAGTCGGACTGCAAAACATATGTCTCGGTCGTTATTCTCAGGAAAGGAGCAGGGCAGATTTAGTAATGCGCCTTTAATTACTTACAGTTCGGCTGACGGCTGGCCCGCTTGGGGGCGCTGATCACTAAGAATGCCCTCTGGGGCTGGGCCCCCTGGTAAAGGTTGCTTTCCTTGTTTGGAAACCTCCGTTCCCAAGTCCTCAGGGGTGGCCCTTTTCTTCCCGTGGGGAGAGGGGATTTTAGATTCACCTCCCCGATCATCCTCCTTCGCGGAGGCACTAATTCCCCCGGTTTGGATGTGTAACATATGAAGCCTGCTTTCGGCTTCTCTATTCCTCCCCTCGTCTTCTCCCGATGGCGCTTGATAAGGTGCGCGAGCCAGCATCCTGGTTAGTACAGGATCCGGCGAGCCTTCGGGAAGTGGGGCCGAAGACCTGATCCTCTCCGCCTTTCTTATCCAGTCCTGGCTGAGGGTAATGGTTCAGAATAATGTTGTGACAAACATAATGATAGCATGTTCGGTCGCAGAATTACTTACTTGGGTATCTAGATGGTTGCAGTTGAGACCCGCATCTTCGGTGCTGTCCGGACACTTTATTCGTGATCCGAAGAATAATCGATACATTCCTTCGTCATGCCGAAGAAGTGTTGAATGTTTCGCGGTCCTTCCGGGTTGAACTCCCACATACGGACAGATCGACGTTGGCAGGGCAGGACCCGACGAACTAACATTACTTGAATTGCTTTGATGAGACTGACATCCCTCTTGAGGAGATCTCGAATGCGGCTTTGCAATGTCAGCACATCATTAGCTAGCCCCCAGTCCAGCCCTTTGTTGACCCATGATGCCAGTTGGGGCGGAGGGGTAGAGCGGAAGGCTGGGGCAGCTGCCCGCTTTGTACCTCGGGGAGCTGTGATGTAAAACCACTCCCGCTGCCATAATTCGAACACCTCCGAGAAGGAACCCTTTGCCCATAGGGCATCGGTGCCTTTGCTTATTATAGCGCCTCCGCACTCTGCATTTGCCCGTCGATCATCTTCGGCTTCACATTGAAAGTCTTGAGCCATAAGCTGAAGTGTGGGGTAATGCGGAGGAAGGCCTCACACACGACGATAAACGACAAGATGTGAAGGATGGAGTTTGGGGCCAGATCATGGAAATCTAGCCCGTAATAGAACATGAGCCCCCTAACGAAGGGATCAAGACTAAAGCCTAACCCTCGGAGGAAGTGGGAAACAAATACAACACTCTCGTTGGGTTCAGGAGTGGGGATAACCTGCCCTTGAGCAGGTAGCCTGTGGGGGATTTCGGCGGTCAGATACCTTGCCTCCATAAGCTTTTTGATATCCTCCTGTGTTACAGAAGAGTCCATCCACCAGCCTTGAAGGTTGGATCCGGACATGGTCGAAGGCCCGGGGCGCTTAACCTGAACCTTGGGTGTTGGAACTCGAGGTAGGGGAAGGGAAGGATCGGGCGTGGAAAGAAAAGGACAGGTCTTGACCTCTTTATGAAGAGGGTGAATATCAAGCATCCTCCGCATGGCCGTTTGGAACTTGATTAAAACCGAGGAATCATACTAACGGCACGGTTGGGTTACCCATGCCCGTATTGATGAGAATCCCATGGTAAGGGGAACATGATCTCTGCTTTGACAAGACGTGCCAATAAAACTGCCTCGCAAGACGTGCAGCAGCAGGTTGGGAAAAACGGTTCATGTAATGACCGGGCCGCGGCGTGATGTCACGCTATGAAAAGTTGTCAGCAGATTAGATTTGTGGAGTATTGTGCTCTCTACGGTGGTGCGTGGAATTTGTTTTGTAGAGCCGTACACGATTCATGTGTTCAAAATCTACCTTGGAGTATTCGGAGAAGGAACCCGCCTTGCATTGCCGAAGACAATCTGCGCGCCGGACTCATTATCATTGAAGCCTGGTTCAGGGGCTACTGAGGGAGTCCTGGGTTATGGGGTACTCGGACAGCCGGACTATGTACTTGTGCCGGACTGTTGGACTATGAAGTTACAAGATTGAAGACTTCATCCCGTGTCCGGGTGGGACTCTCCTTTGCGTGGAAGGCAAGCTTGGCAATTCGAATATGTAGATTTCCTTCTCTGTAACCGACTTTGTGTAACCCTGCCCCCCTCCGGTGTCTATATAAACCGCAAGGCTTAGTCCGTAGGACAACAACAATCAGAATCATAGGCTAGCTTCTAGGGTTTAGCCTCTACGGTCTCGTGGTAGATCAACTCTTGTAATACTCATATCATCAAGATCAATCAAGTAGGAAGTAGGGTATTACCTCCATAGAGAGGGCCCGAACCTAGGCAAATATTGTGCTCCCCGCCTCCTGTTACCATTAGCCTTAGACACACAGTTCGGGACCCCCTACCCGAGATCCGCCGGTATTGACACCGACAACGGGATGCAAGGATCCCGGTCCCAAGCCGTGGATGAGAGAGGTCGATCTCTTGTAATGGACGGCGGCGTCAGGGTATCAGCTCCGGCATGGTGGAGGAGGACGGCGGTGGATGGGGTGGCGGACGGAGGAGGCTGGGGTGGAGAGGGTGTTTTGGCGCCCACGGAGTACGAATGGGGAAAAGGGAGGTAGAGAATAAGGTGGGAACCATGTATTCAGGGCGTGCTTGTCTCAAATGCGAGGAAATTTACAAACATAGCCCCCGTTTCAAATTTCCTACATCACAGCTATATTAGTCGGTTGGGGATAGGACGGTAATCTCGCATACACCAAATATTTGCCGACGAGAGTTTGTTTTTGGCGCCCACCGTGTATGAATCGGGGAGGCAGTCGATTTCGACCGAGACACACTTTGTTTTGGCTCCCACCGTGTATGAATCTGGGTGAGAGGCGGTTATGTCACTCAAATCCTACCCAAACGTGACATAACCGCCTCTCACCCAGATTCATACACGGTGGGAGCCAAAACAATGTGTGCCTCGGTCGAAATCGACTCCCTCCCCGATTCATACACGGTGGGCGCCAAAAACAAACTGTCATAGGCAAATATTTGGTGTATGCGAGATTACTGTCCTATCCCCAGCCGACTAATGTAACTGTGATGTAGGAAATTTGAAACGGGGGCTATGTTTGTAAATTTCGACCGAGGCACACTTATGTGAGCTAGCATATCAATTACTATTTCCTTTGACTGGAAGCCGAGATAAGCGAAGCGACTAACAGCAAAGGAAGAAAGCAGACCGAGATTAGCGACTGATAGGAAAGGACAGAAGCTGTCGAGGGAATGAAGCACCCAAAGTTTTTGTGCAGTTCCACCAAAATCGAGCATCCCTGTTGGCACATATATTGAGAGAGGCAGATTACTGTAATAGTGGGACTAGTTGATGAAACATACAATAACAAATAGAAGCACCCTCATTATCTTAATGGGTAAAGTTAGCAACATAGTAGTCTTGCTTAAAGAGAGGTATTAGTTTACTTAATCAGTGCCAATTAGCTCAACACTCAAAGCATTGCCTGATGAGGACATGACTACCTTGGATATGACCAAAAATATTGCATATATGCATATTTATCAGGTGATTTCTAGTGCAAACTATTCAATAATCTATTTATGTTATCCAGAACAAAAATACTTCACACACTTTTGTGTTTTGTCTAATTGCAGGTGTATGGGACATTTGTACAATCCACATATGAAGATAAGGAAGAAAGAGATGTTTATTTGCTGTCCAAAAAGTTCTCTCACGTCACTTTTGGCCCAAGAGAAGATAGAGTCCAAGTCTCTCACGTTCTGGATTCAGATTCGGACTGCACAGACGTACCTGACTCAAAATGCACACAAGTTTTTCATACGGACTCCGAATTGGGTGATTCTTTTTTTGTTGGAAACTAGATTTCGTGCACTTTCCAACCCAATTGGAATCACCTTCAAATTCGTCCGGAGCGTTGAGTTGTGGACGAAACAATCTGATGCTGCAGCAGAATCCGAGTCAAACTACAAGTCCAAAGGTGTTACATCACCTCCACTTGGGCCCATTGGCCTTGTACGACCTAGATTTAGTTTTAGGCTGCCTTGGGACGTCCTCCCACCTCCTTGGCCGCCACCCCTTGCTCCTATATAAGTAGATCCATCTAGTAGCTTTTCCTTGGGATTTGTTTAGTTAAAAGTTAGCCATTGCAACTTCGTGTACTTCGTTTGTGTCCAACGACCAGACCAAGACCGCTTACGGATCCCCACCTTTATCAATACTTCATATATACTCGCAATATTCAGATTGCTTTTATCATATTCTTGCTTGTTCTTCGATTGCTTGCAGGAATAGACCTTCGTGGTCAGGTTGATTGTGCTCCAGCGTGGTCAATAACCTCTCAGAGTTGGTTTAGCGATTGCTAAGGCGCAACGTCGTGCACGTTTGTAGTCGGATCGTCAAAGTCATCTTCACTAAATCGATAGTTATCATCTCATCGAAAGATCGGGACACCCCCGCCTCTATCAAGTGGTATCAGTTTTCAGGTTGCTCGGTGAGAATTTCCAGTTTTCCTAGATTAGATTTATTTTCTTACCTATTGTCCAAGAAAAAGCCACAAAAAAGAGTTAGATCTATTCATCCTTGGTCCAAGCCAGTCTGAGCCTTTGCAATTTTCTTTTCATTGCTTGCATAGTTGAATTATCGGTTGCATCGTCGTGTCGAGTTGCTGGTCTTAGTGTCTAGTTCGTTTAGAGTTTCGAGTTCTGTTCACATTAGTCACGCCACCGCTGCATCATTATCTCTTCCGCTGTCCACCACCCATCCATCAATTTCCACCACGTGCTACCCACCATTCATTGTCATAATAATAGTTGAGATCGTTCACATCTTCGCTTGATCCAATCTGCGTCTTATCTAGTTTGTTTTGGAAAGAGGGAGAAAAAAAGAGAGAGAAAAAACGAAAAAAAAAGAGAAAAAAAGTCAAAGAAAAAAAGGAGGAAAAAAATCAAAAAAATCGGCACAAACTTTTTCAGAGGAAAGTTGGAGACAAAGTTGTTGTATATCCTGCTTGGCAGTTGTTTTTCATCATTATCTTCACTGCCGTTGAGATCTTCACTTATATCTTGCTGTCAAGAGCTACTTAGTATCCTTCATTGATGCTAGTTGTGCTACGCCGTGACCTCATTAGTGTTCTAGGCTCGCGTCTCTAGTCCGGTCTAGCCTAGGACCAGCACAGTACCGTCGTTGAGCGTTTATTCAACATTGCATCTTTGAATTGATTATTGCTAATCTTTTGCTACCATATATAGCCAACCCAGCTCCACATATTTCTACACCGTGTATATGTACGCTCCCCTGGCAATCGCTTTACTCAATATTCGGAGTTACTTGACACTGCTGGTTGCCGATCACCGCCTGTTGCATGGTAAGAACTTGTAAGACATTGATATTTGCTTTACTGTGAGCGTTTTACCACCACATCCTAGTAGTTATAGGAACATTATTTTTGGGTTTTGTTTCTTGTTCTACTAATCATGACAGGATCCAGAGTCAATTCATGGGCTTTGTCGATCGCGGGAGACGTGCCACCACCTTTGCAAATACCACAACCGTCACGAGAGATGCACAAACATCCAAATGCACATGATCAGGTTAATGTATCTATACCACCATTTAATGGTCGTTTTAAACCTGCTTTATATATTGAATGGGAGTTCGACATAAAAAATATATTTGCTTCCCATAATTTCAATGAACATAAAAAGGTTAAGGTTGCGGTTGGTTCTTTCACTGGTTATGCTTTGGTTTGGTGGAGTGAATATTGTCGGTTACACCCTGATTATATACCTACTACTTGGGATGATTTGAAACTTGCCATGCGACAGACTTTCGTCCCTGCTTATTATACTCGTGACATGATTAAGAAGTTGCAACACTTAAAACAAGGTAGTGAAACTGTAACAAAATATTATGATGATTTACAAACTACCTTGTTGCATTCCTCTTTAGAAGAAAGTGAAGATGATTTTATGGATAGATTTTGGGGAGGATTAAACCGTGATATTCAAGAGATACTAATTCATGAAGAGTGTTATCCTATGGACCATTTGTTTCATCTTGCTTGCAAAGCTGAACAGGAAATAAAACGACGTGTTGGCCACGAGGAGAACAAGCGCATGGTGCACATTCCAAGAGTTGATATGATTGTTCCTTCAACTACTAGGCATACTATGACAACCACATCCGTTGTTGTCAGGACTACATCACCTCCACCATGTGACACATCGCCCCTGAGAGTGGCTACATCATCTGAGTTGATCATAAGAGGTAATGACAAAGGTACTGATCTTCCATCTCTACATGAGAATGATGAATGCCTTGTCAATTTGAATGCACCATCTGATGAGCTACCCGCTACTTTGATCACACCACCTATTTTAGAGGACTACGTTGATAATTTGACTTTGCCATGTGATCAAACAACTGAAATACCAACAATTTTGAGTGCACCCATTGAATTAACTATTGATGCAAAAGAACCAATGTTTAATCATTTTGATATGACCTCTAATCTTGGTGATGATTCTGTGTTGAATGACTTATTGCATGTTTGCTTATTTAAGCATGTTGTAGCATGTAAATTTGATGCAAGTAAGGTTTATTCACCAATGTTGGGATGGTTTAATGATGAACATTGTCAATCTTTTGAAATGAATAAGAGCTTCACTTATATGTGCAAACTGAGTTGCAATATTTTCATGCCTTCTACTTCTTGTGCTAATTTTTTGGCTTTAGATTTTATGAACTATGCAAGTTACTCATCTATTCATGTGTCATATATGCAAAAATCAAGGAAAGTAAAAATGGATGACATATACATATACAACATGTACACCTTGTCTCTTTTGTTAGCCACATTTCAGATTAAGCAACGCCGAGGACGGCTTTATTTTCAAGAAGGGGAGGATGATGAGGACATGACTACCTTGGATATGACCAAAAATATTGCATATATGCATATTTATCAGGTGATTTCTAGTGCAAACTATTCAATAATCTATTTATGTTATCCAGAACAAAAATACTTCACACACTTTTGTGTTTTGTCTAATTGCAGGTGTATGGGACATTTGTACAATCTACATATGAAGATAAGGAAGAAAGAGATGTTTATTTGCTGTCCAAAAAGTTCTCTCACGTCACTTTTGGCCCAAGAGAAGATAGAGTCCAAGTCTCTCACGTTCTGGATTCAGATTCGGACTGCACAGACGTACCTGACTCAAAATGCACACAAGTTTTTCATACGGACTCCGAATTGGGTGATTCTTTTTTTGTTGGAAACTAGATTTCGTGCACTTTCCAACCCAATTGGAATCACCTTCAAATTCGTCCGGAGCGTTGAGTTGTGGACGAAACAATCTGATGCTGCAGCAGAATCCGAGTCAAACTACAAGTCCAAAGGTGTTACATCACCTCCACTTGGGCCCATTGGCCTTGTACGACCTAGATTTAGTTTTAGGCTGCCTTGGGACGTCCTCCCACCTCCTTGGCCGCCACCCCTTGCTCCTATATAAGTAGATCCATCTAGTAGCTTTTCCTTGGGATTTGTTTAGTTAAAAGTTAGCCATTGCAACTTCGTGTACTTCGTTTGTGTCCAACGACCAGACCAAGACCGCTTACGGATCCCCACCTTTATCAATACTTCATATATACTCGCAATATTCAGATTGCTTTTATCATATTCTTGCTTGTTCTTCGATTGCTTGCAGGAATAGACCTTCGTGGTCAGGTTGATTGTGCTCCAGCGTGGTCAATAACCTCTCAGAGTTGGTTTAGCGATTGCTAAGGCGCAACGTCGTGCATGTTTGTAGTCGGATCGTCAAAGTCATCTTCACTAAATCGATAGTTATCATCTCATCGAAAGATCGGGACACCCCCGCCTCTACCATTGCCATTTATCATAGGTTGCAAAACTTTAACGTGCAAAGATAAAGGAGTTTCTCATGACAGTAGCACGATAAACATAGAGATGACAACAAACTAATATGGGTGAAGGCCTTAGGCCCGTACCAACCTGAGAAAAAAAGCTTATTCATGTAGTCCCATAAGAGATGATAAAGCACTCGCTGGAATCACTCAATAGTATATATTTTTGTGCACTTTAAATGTATGGTTGAAATCACTCTTGTTTACCAGTGCTGAGATTATATCGAAAGATTATCAAGAACTTCCAGCAGAGTTAAAGCACTGGCTGGGATACAGTTCATTGTATTGTATTGAGTAGTTCCACTAAAATGTATGATTGGCACAACATGATCCCTGTTTGCACAAGTAGGAACAAGGTGAAACCTTCGTTAGCTTAGTGAGAAAGGATAGGAAGACATTAGCATATTACTCTAACAGTAGCATCAAATTCATGATGGACAATACGCAAAACATTGCCTCATTGAACCAATGGCAATAAATTGACATGCAAAACAATAGCACTATTATGTCATGACACTGATAATATTCCCTCCCGGCTCCACCACATGATTCACCTCCATAGACAAATATACACACATACATGATTCAGCATAGGGTCCTACTAAAGATTTGTTTAACTCCGACAGGAAAATTAGGCAGCAATAAATTAGTGGTACTTAACTACTCCTAATTAATTAAGTGAGACAGCAGAAGTGGAAGGGCTCCCTAGAGGATCGTCTCACATGTAAGGTAGTCGTTGCCGGAGCCCTTGAATGACCTCGACTGAGGCCTCTGGCTTCAGCAAGATCGCCTTGGCACTGTTTATTCTTCTTCTTCTTCCTCTTCATGCTCTGTTTCTCTTTCTCCTCACCAGTTGGTGAAACCAAGTACATGATTGGCCTTCTATTTCAGAATTGGTTTTGTCAGTGAAGGAGTACAAGTATACTAGTAAAAAATAGCATTGTTTTCTCATGGCAGTCGAAAAATAGAGATGAACACATGCATTAAATATCATTCTTACCTAAAGGAAGGTTATGGCGCCAATATGGATGATGAGGATTGGAACATAGATCTCCCTTTTTGCAGCTCCACCAAAATGAACCAACTGTTCCATTCTGACATTCCAGTTAAACAACACAAAACTTACTTCTTTTAAGAAGAGTTTTGTGCAGTGCACCAAATGGTCACAATAGCAACCAGGTGAAGTGTATATCCCTGTTTGCACAAAAAGCTACAGAGCAAACAGTTAGAGTCTCAAACAATTACAGGCAAAAACATTTTGCTAAACTTGTCATGGCTTATAATGGTGGCATGGCTTCATTTTTACCAGGAACATTAGATTAATAGAACAGCTAAATATTTGGTATAAGGGCATGGGACAGTGGGTGCACCAGCAGTCCAACACCATGTACGTAAACAGGGGCATAAAGTGGTGATTCATAGTTTGTTGCCCCGAGAAACAAACATCCAAGAAACATATCTGGGTTGGTCCCATTTTTCTTCACTCTAGCCACCTACTCCTATGTGTGGATAGCAAATCTAGTCTTGGTCATACCACTGTGTACAGCGTTACCCCTATATTTCCCTTTTCGACCAAGAGACCGGTTGGATGACCAGTCTGTACTACTTTCACCCCCTTTCCTTCATGTTTGTACCAAGTCCAATGTACATACTAAATTCCCCCACCCCCACTTTATTTCTTGTTTGAACCAAGTACTCCCTCCATCCGGAATTACTTGTCATCGAAATGGATGTGTCTAGAACTAAAATACATCTAGATACATCCATTTCAGTGACAAGTATTTCCAGACAGAGGGAGTACAAGATTCGACTCCATGAAGTAGCTTTACCTCTAACAATAGAAGAAGAAAAATAGGTGACGTTGGACCATCCGATCGAGAGGGGCTAAGAGGTAGAATATGATGCACATGCAGCAACATAGTGAGTTGGGGAAGTAGAGCTAAGGCGGATTCGAACGAAGATATACCTGAAGGTCGTCGCGATGTGGATAGGTGGGCTGCGGGAGGCCGGATCCGCCCACACTAGGGCAGCGACGAAGGGATCGGAGGACCTCCCACACCGGCGCTCGGCCAGAGATAACGGTGCGGCCGGCAGTGGGACTCCTCCCTCGCTGTCGACGACGGCCTAAACGCTGCCCCTCCTCGCCTTCACCGGCGGAGGGGGATACGTCCGGATCTGTAACTAGTGGTGAGGATAGAAAGACAGTGTTTTTGAAGGGAGAAAGACAGTGTTACCACCCCTATCTTGTTTAGATCTGGAGAGGATGAGAATGTGTGAATAGAGCAACCCTAGCAAGCAAGCGCGGAGGCTCCGGCCTATATATACGTAGTGGGGTAGTTTTCCTTTTTCACTCCATCAAAACAATCATTTAAAATTGTGTACTGCGTGCCAGGTTGCCATTTTTTAGTTGTTGATTGTTTTTTGAGATAGCTACCCGTTTGTTCCAAGTGGTCTTACGGTGTGCCAGGTCGCACTTTGTATCGTTCAAGTCTGGTACAAGTCCCTCCATTAAATGAACAACCACCCCCTCGTAAAAATTGTGAACAAGCCCACGGCTAAAATTACCGGAAATGTGGGTTGCCCCAACATGCATTATTTTTTATATTTTCTACTCCCTCCGTTCCTAAATATAAGTATTTTTTGATTAGCCACACCTAAGACAAGATTTTTTTATTAGTAGTGAACCCCACATGTCATAGACACAAAAAGTGTGGCAAGATTCCCTTACGCAAGCCAAAGTGTGTCTAACAATTTGAGCAACTCAAGTTAGGCAAGTGTGGCAAGTGTGGGAAAAATAATGTGGCAACATAAGACAAACATAGTCACAATCCAAACAACCCCGTAATTTTTTGTGACATGCATGAAAATTTGGTTAGTTAAATTTATAGTCAAATTTTGGCAAGGTGCATCAAATCAACACATGCAAGTATCAAAAGGAAAGTCACGGCATGCATGCATGCGTTGTACTCCCTCCGTTTCCCAATATATGTCTTTTTAGAGATTGCAACAAGTGACTACATACAAAGCAAAATATGTCTACATACATCCGTATGTTGTAGTCCATTTCAAATGTGTAAAAAGACTTATATCGAGTGCAGTGCTTTGATGTGTCGCGTCAACTCATACAAGACCAAGAAGTTTGATTACTACAATGCCCTCTCCCTCGCGGACTGAGCTCCGATGCCTTAACTGCACCTGCCTTTGGCTGCATGACAGGTGGGCCAACCACCTGTTGGGCCCACCTGTCGTAGACGCAAAGGCAGGAGCAGTAAGTCAATGAAGGTGCGTCCCTCCCTCGCGCATGAGCGTGGTGGCTAGCAGGACTAGTAGAAGCTTTCGCTACATGCTATCCCTCCCGCACGAGGTGGACGGATATGCAGCAGCGGATTCGATACTATAGAAGTATGAGTAACATCATTTTTCGTCTTCTCGAAGAGGCAAAGAGCTAAGCGCAACCTGAACGTGGTAGTTGCGAACGCTCCCGTGGTGCGGTGCCTTGAAGCACGCATATAGCCAGGCTCTTGCATGAGACAAAATTGCTATTTGAGCCCACTATTGTAGTTGTACTTGATAGAGGCGGGGGGTGTCCCGATCTTTCGATGAGATGATAACTATCGATTTGGTGAAGATGACTTTGACGATCCGACTACAAACGTGCACGACGTTGCGCCTTAGCAATCGCTAAACCAACTCTGAGAGGTTATTGACCACGCCGGAGCACAATCAACCTGACCACGAAGGTCTATTCCTGCAAGCAATCGAAGAACAAGCAAGAATATGATAAAAGCAATCTGAATATTGCGAGTATATATGAAGTATTGATAAAGGTGGGGATCCGTAGGCGGTCTTGGTCTGGTCGTTGGACACAAACGAAGTACACGAAGTTGCAATGGCTAACTTTTAACTAAACAAATCCCAAGCAAAAGCTACTAGATGGATCTACTTATATAGGAGCAAGGGGTGGCGGCCAAGGAGGTGGGAGGACGTCCCAAGGCAGCCTAAAACTAAATCTAGGTCGTACAAGGCCAATGGGCCCAAGTGGAGGTGATGTAACACCTTTGGACTTGTAGTTTGACTCGGATTCTGCTGCAGCATCAGATTGTTTCGTCCACAACTCAACGCTCCGGACGAATTTGAAGGTGATTCCAATTGGGTTGGAAAGTGCACGAAATCTAGTTTCCAACAAAAAAAGAATCACCCAATTCGGAGTCCGTATGAAAAACTTGTGTGCGTTTTGAGTCAGGTATGTCTGTGCAGTCCGAATCTGAATCCAGAACGTGAGAGACTTGGACTCTATCTTCTCTTGGGCCAAAAGTGACGTGAGAGAACTTTTTGGACAGCAAATAAACATCTCTTTGTTCCTTATCTTCATATGTGGATTGTACAAATGTCCCATACACCTGCAATTAGACAAAACACAAAAGTGTGTGAAGTATTTTTGTTCTGGATAACATAAATAGATTATTGAATAGTTTGCACTAGAAATCACCTGACAAATATGCATATATGCAATATTTTTGGTCATATCCAAGGTAGTCATGTCCTCATCATCCTCCCCTTCTTGAAAATAAAGCCGTCCTCAGCGTTGCTTAATCTGAAATGTGGCTCACAAAAGAGACAAGGTGTACATGTTGTATATGTATATGTCATCCATTTTTACTTCCCTTGATTTTTGCATATATGACACATGAATAGATGAGTAACTTGCATAGTTCATAAAATCTAAAGCCAAAAAATTAGCACAAGAAGTAGAAGGCATGAAAATATTGCAACTCAGTTTGCACATATAAGTGAAGCTCTTATTCATTTCAAAAGATTGACAATGTTCATCATTAAACCATCCCAACATTGGTGAATAAACCTTACTTGCATCAAATTTACATGCTACAACATGCTTAAATAAGCAAACATGTAATAAGTCATTCAACACAGAATCATCACCAAGATTAGAGGTCATATCAAAATGATTAAACATTGGTTCTTTTGCATCAATAGTTAATTCAATGGGTGCACTCAAAATTGTTGGTATTTCAGTTGTTTGATCACATGGCAAAGTCAAATTATCAACGTAGTCCTCTAAAATAGGTGGTGTGATCAAAGTAGTGGGTAGCTCATCAGATGGTGCATTCAAATTGACAAGGCATTCATCATTCTCATGTAGAGATGGAAGAGCAGTACCTTTGTCATTACCTCTTATGATCAACTCAGATGATGTAGCCACTCTCGGGGGCGATGTGTCACATGGTGGAGGTGATGTAGTCCTGACAACAACGGATGTGGTTGTCATAGTATGCCTAGTAGTTGAAGGAACAATCATATCAACTCTTGGAATGTGCACCGTGCGCTTGTTCTCCTCGTGGCCAACACGTCGTTTTATTTCCTGTTCAGCTTTGCAAGCAAGATGAAACAAATGGTCCATAGGATAACACTCTTCATGAATTAGTATCTCTTGAATATCACGATTTAATCCTCCCCAAAATATATCCATAAAATCATCTTCACTTTCTTCTAAAGAGGAATGCAACAAGGTAGTTTGTAAATCATCATAATATTTTGTTACAGTTTCACTACCTTGTTTTAAGTGTTGCAACTTCTTAATCATGTCACGACTATAATAAGCAGGGACGAAAGTATGTCGCATGGCAAGTTTCAAATCATCCCAAGTAGTAGGTATATAATCAGGGTGTAACCGACAATATTCACTCCACCAAACCAAAGCATAACCAGTGAAAGAACCAACCGCAACCTTAACCTTTTTATGTTCATCGAAATTATGGGAAGCAAATATATTTTTTATGTCGAACTCCCATTCAATATATAAAGCAGGTTTAAAACGGCCATTAAATGGTGGTATAGATACATTAACCTGATCATGTGCATTTGGATGTTTGTGCACCTCTCGTGACGGTTGTGGTATTTGCAAAGGTGGTGGCACGTCTCCCGCGATCGACAAAGCCCATGAATTGACTCTGGATCCTGTCATGATTAGTAGAACAAGAAACAAAACCCAAAAATAATGTTCCTATAACTACTAGGATGTGGTGGTAAAACGCTCACAGTAAAGCAAATATCAATGTCTTACAAGTTCTTACCATGCAGCAGGCGGCGATCGGCAACCAGCGGTGTCAAGTAACTCCGAATATTGAGTAAAGCGATTGCCAGGGAAGCGTACGTATACACGGTGTAGAAATATGTGGAGCTGGGTTGGCTATATATGGTAGCAAAAGATTAGCAATAATCAATTCAAAGATGCAATGTTGAATAAACGCTCAACAACGGTACTGTGCTGGTCCTAGGCTAGACCGGACTAGAGACGCGAGCCTAGAACACTAATGAGGTCACGGCGTAGCACAACTAGCATCAATGAAGGATACTAAGTAGCTCTTGACAGCAAGATATAAGTGAAGATCACAACGGCAGTGAAGATAATGATGAAAAACAACTGCCAAGCAGGATATACAACAACTTTGTCTCCAACTTTCCTCTGAAAAAGTTTGTGCCGATTTTTTTGATTTTTTTTCTCCTTTTTTTCTCTGACTTTTTTTCTCTTTTTTTTCTCGTTTTTTTCTCTCTTTTTTTCTCCCTCTTTCCAAAACAAACTAGATAAGACGCAGATTGGATCAAGCGAAGATGTGAACGATCTCAACTATTATTATGACAATGAATGGTGGGTAGCACGTGGTGGAAATTGATGGATGGGTGGTGGACAGCGGAAGAGATAATGATGCAGCGGCGGCGTGACTAATGTGAACAGAACTCGAAACTCTAAAGGAACTAGACACTAAGACCAGCAACTGACACGACGATGCAACCGATAATTCAACTATGCAAGCAATGAATAGAAAATTGCAAAGGCTCAGACTGGCTTGGATAAAGGATGAACAGATCTAACTTTTTTTTGTGGCTTTATCATGGACTGTAGGTATGAATGACAGATGCGATCTAAACTATGAAAAACTATAAAATCTCACCGAGCAACCTGAAAACTGATACCACTTGATAGAGGCGGGGGGTGTCCCGATCTTTCGATGAGATGATAACTATCGATTTGGTGAAGATGACTTTGACGATCCGACTACAAACGTGCACGACGTTGCGCCTTAGCAATCGCTAAACCAACTCTGAGAGGTTATTGACCACGCCGGAGCACAATCAACCTGACCACGAAGGTCTATTCCTGCAAGCAATCGAAGAACAAGCAAGAATATGATAAAAGCAATCTGAATATTGCGAGTATATATGAAGTATTGATAAAGGTGGGGATCCGTAGGCGGTCTTGGTCTGGTCGTTGGACACAAACGAAGTACACGAAGTTGCAATGGCTAACTTTTAACTAAACAAATCCCAAGCAAAAGCTACTAGATGGATCTACTTATATAGGAGCAAGGGGTGGCGGCCAAGGAGGTGGGAGGACGTCCCAAGGCAGCCTAAAACTAAATCTAGGTCGTACAAGGCCAATGGGCCCAAGTGGAGGTGATGTAACACCTTTGGACTTGTAGTTTGACTCGGATTCTGCTGCAGCATCAGATTGTTTCGTCCACAACTCAACGCTCCGGACGAATTTGAAGGTGATTCCAATTGGGTTGGAAAGTGCACGAAATCTAGTTTCCAACAAAAAAAGAATCACCCAATTCGGAGTCCGTATGAAAAACTTGTGTGCGTTTTGAGTCAGGTATGTCTGTGCAGTCCGAATCTGAATCCAGAACGTGAGAGACTTGGACTCTATCTTCTCTTGGGCCAAAAGTGACGTGAGAGAACTTTTTGGACAGCAAATAAACATCTCTTTCTTCCTTATCTTCATATGTGGATTGTACAAATGTCCCATACACCTGCAATTAGACAAAACACAAAAGTGTGTGAAGTATTTTTGTTCTGGATAACATAAATAGATTATTAAATAGTTTGCACTAGAAATCACCTGACAAATATGCATATATGCAATATTTTTGGTCATATCCAAGGTAGTCATGTCCTCATCAAGTACTAGTACTTGCTACTCCCTCCGTCTAGGTGAGTCAGTCATCTTAGGCTACTTCCAATGCATTGGTGCTTAGCTTTTGTAGCCAAGCTTCCCTCATTAAATTGTTTAACAATTAAACTCCATCATCCATTGGTTGATAGTCATTCTGCATAGGTCCACGCGCTTAGCACCGTTTCCTCCTGCGGTCACCATAATGCTCTCTCTCCTCCTTAATTACTTTGCCACATCACTTTCTTGCCTATGTGGAACCCTTAGCACCTGTACATCATGGAGCACTGGGAAGGGCCTTTAGGTTGTGCACCATGACCAAAGAGGAGGGGAAAATGAGAGACCTTAATGTTTATTTGCTAATTAGTAGCATTGCATGCAATGAACTAGCCACTGCATGTCATGTTTGGTAGTCTCAAGTCATTAAAAGCATGCACACCTCTCATCTCTTATTGGTTGATATGTCAAGAAACAAGAAACAAGGTAGAAGTTAATGCACCGCGCCTAAGTGTTTTGGGATTATTTGGTTTTCGTAAGATGACTTACACACCTAGACGGAGGGAGTAGTATAGCCCTGTAAACCGGAAAGGAGTATTTGCCTTTCTAGAGATTTCAACAAGTGACTAGACTACACCGCGTGCAGTACTCCCTCCCTTCCGGTTTATAGGGCTCAAATCTCAAATCTCATGAACCAAGGCATTTTGCGATTGGAGGAATGTATCTTGTACTTTACAAAACTACCCTAATTAAACTCATGCATTAATTATGTAGTTCTCTCGTTTTCCTCTCCGCCTTGCTCGCGGTGCACAATATTGAGCACTCCTATATGACTAGCCGCTCTATCTACATGCGGGACATCAAAGCATCCGGGCCCACGTGCCATCCACCAAATCACAGCGAGGTGCTACAGTCGAGACTCACTTGTCACCCCAGTGTGGCTGTCATGACCCGTCATATCACAAAACCCACGCCTTTACCAGCAGTGGTAAAGTGGCCTCAAAGTTGGACTGGATGAAGCAACCATCATTTCACTCGAACGCTCGTTGAAGCCCTTTCTCCCCTTTGTTGAAGAAAACCTCACTCCAGGATACTCACTTCTGCCATTTTTCTTCTGTACCGATGAAGGAAAGGTGGGCGAATCAGTGATGCTACTATATTTTCATTATAAGAATCTTCTTTTTGTGAAGCACCGACTGATTCTCACAGCCTATTCTTTTCCCGTTTTCATTGCGATTGTGGTTTCCTTTCAATTGCTTTTTGTTTGTCAGTTCATTGATGGATCCTGGAGCACTAGGCAAAGAGTTGCCGGCGGACAACCCACTGGAGACAGCGATCTCCAGGAAGCGAGCACCGACCAACGAGTTGACCATGTTGGCGGGCCAACCCATGGAGACGAAGAACTCCAAGAAACAAGCACTGGCCAAAGAGTTGATGACATTGGCGGACAAACTCCTCAAAGAAAGTTGGAAGAACAGCAAGGGCCCCACCGTGCCTGCCCCAGAAACTTTGATGGCCACCTATGCAAGGCTCAAGGCCGAGTTTGAGGAGATAGTCGCTGTTGAGAAGCAGTATTCCCCTGGCAAGGTGATGGCCCCCATCAAGGACGAGGAGATGGCCCCCGGAGGGATGAGATCCCCCGGTGAGCTGCACAAGGTAAAAAACAATGGCTTATTACCATAGTTGTGGTTTTTGATTATTTGCAATGTGCTTGCTAATATGTTAGGGTTGTGCAGGTGCTAGTGGACGTCCTTGATGATTTCGATGTCGCGGCTCGTCCTGTGGACAACGCCCTAGAGATCGTTTTGGATGTCGCGGTCCGTCCTATTGGCATCGCCCCGGAGATCGATTCCGATGCCACTGTCCATCCTGTGGACATCGCCCCAGAGATCAATTCCAATGTCGCGGTCAATCCTGTGGACATCGCCCCAGAGATCGATTCCCATGCCGTTGTCTGTGCTGTGGTCATTGCCCGAGAGATCGATGACAAGAAATAGTTGGTCGCGCTAATACTTCAGGGTAGTTTGCATTACCCTGTGTTTAATTACCAGAACGATGCATGTTATCAAACCATCTTAGGGCTAGTGCACTGTCTTGTGTGGGCGGTACTTGCTACATTTGTTTGATAGTGAATCATGCAAACCCTCTCTGAGTTATGGAAACACATGTATCCTCACCAGCTTTTGATGTAATATATGGCATGCTTAGATGTAAGTTTGAACTGTTTATCATATCAGCAGGGCTTGTTTGATGATTCTTGGTTTTAGTAGGCTAGCTACTGCGCGACCTATAGTACTTGCAAAACACTCACCGAAGGGAAACGTTGGGGCTGATGAGCTCGTGGTACGCTTATACTTATCAGTCATCGATCGACCAATAGCCCAAGCTCCTAAAATGGTAGGCTTAGCGATTGATCAGACAATAGTCAACACGGATACATTCAGGCCTCATTTGGTTCATAGGGTAGGAAAATTGTAGCAAAAGTATAGACACGTACAACACAAAATCATAGCAGTACAGAGACGTACTCCCTCCGTTCCAAAATAGATGACCTAGGCGGGCTAGTTTGGCCTAGTGGGTTTCAGTGATATGACGTGGTACAGTGCCGTCCAGTCTTCACATGTGGTAGTAGTATTGCGGGTACAGTAAGTTTTCTTGAAGAAGCGGAATTCAATGAAGTCATGATGGTTCCGTCGTCCGAACAACTTACAGTGGGAAAGGTTGGGCCTGCGATAGGACCAGGGTAGACCAGGATAATTTTGTGCATGGCAGGTGGACCAGGATGGTCGACGTCCCACATGTCGGCGAATGAAAGTATCCTTTTCGATATAGAGGATGAGCAACGAGTATTCATTGTTTATTTTTGATGAAAGCTATTGTCTCCGCTGTTACAACGGAGGAGTGTGAAACACGGCAGCCCAATGAACTTGGCATGTGCACCACTCCCTCCTTCCTCATGTAATGCTACCATACTGTTGACTATAAGGTTGGCTATAAGGTTACAATTTTTCTCACTTCCTCTCTATCTATTTCCTCTCAAATGTTTTTTACCTTCCTTTTAGACACAATTGTTTTTATGCCTTTTTTAGAATTATTTTTTTATACCTAGGAGCACGTGTAGAGACGGGCTCTTGTAGAGCCCACTCCTTGACTTTGTCAACACCTCTCTCTCCTCCACATAAGCGGGCTTATAGCCCAGTATTTTACTGGTACTACTTGCTATGCATGCATGCGGCGGGCAGCTGGCGTATTGAGGGGCCAGGGCGGTCAGAACGGGCTTGGAAGAGGTCCGGACTCCAGCATGGCCCACCTCACATTATCACCATATATTTCTAGGAGTCCGTGCGCGGCGGGCGGGCAATCTCTTCTCCCTCCTACGTTTCTTTGTTCTCAGCCAACGCCCGCCGAGCGATTAGACTTCGGCTATCGACAGTTTATTCAATTGCAGTCCCACATGTCAATGAAATTGCAAGACAACGCGTGTCCCCTCTGGTGAGCGGCGTGCGAGCCGGACTGTCAGGGGTGCGACACGTACGAGTCATAAGTGTGCCGCCTTTTCCTTTATAACTTGCAAAGCATAACATTTTCGCGTGATCAATCGATAGAAATCCAGAACAAAATGACAAGGGTGGTGCTTTACCACTCGTTAGGCGGGCTAGTTTGAGTGATATGACGTGCTACAGTGCCGTCCACTTGCTCCATTATTATGTAAGCAAGAGATTACACTCTTACGCGGGAGGAGTGTGAAACACCGCAGATCTGATTTTGATCGAGGGATAACTGTTCCCTGCCAAATAATGGAGCATTGTTAGCGATTATAGCATGATAGTTAGGGCATCTCCAGTGCTGGCCCACAAATTTACACCGGCATCAGTCCGAGGACACTGATGGATGCCATCCGATGCTGCCTGCAGACCTTTCAACAACTATATGAACTAACCGGACGAAATTCGTGCAAACAAAGCAAATTTCAAATTAACTGGATGAAATTCATTACATTTCGAAAAGTTTTCCGACAAACTGGATGAAATTCATTACATATTTCGCACAAACTGTACTAAAACCTACTGTAAACCTAATCTGAACGATCGTCGGCGCCGAACCACCATGTCCGGCCATGAACCCGAGAAAGCCGGCCATTGCCTTTGCCTCCTCCTCATTCGCCTCGATAACCTCCTCCACGTCGCCGTCTAGCGGCTAATCGGCCGCTGATGTTTACCCCACCAAGCTTGGCGTCGACTGAGTGGAGTAGCAGTGGCCTTCCGGGGACCAGAGCGGCAGCGACCTACCGTGTACTACTCTTCCTCGCTGCGGGCTGCGCCCGCGCACGCGCGCTGGCTTCGTGGTCGTGGCGGCGGAGGGCGGCTGGGGGAGTGCCGGCGATCTCCTTCGTTTGCTCCTGCGACAGTACGTCGAAGAGAGCTTTAGAGAGCGCCCGGAGCGGAGCCGCCGATGTCCCTCATCTGCTCCTGCGACAGTACGTCCAAGAGAGCTTCAGAGCGCCAGGAGGTCATGGTTGGAGTGCTGCCGACAGAAGAAAGGGACCGGAGGAGAATGAGTGCGGGTCTTTGGCTATGGCTGGGAGCTGGGGCTCAAGTTAATATAGCGGGCGAATGGCAATGAGCCACGGCAGACGGATGGACGGCTGGCGTCGGAGTAGGTTCATCGGGCATGAATGCAGACGCTGCTTCAGTGACTTAACTGCGGATGCGTTGGGTTACTGACATGTGGGCCCAACGGGCATCTAGCCTGCATGTCAGTGACACACCAACTGCACCTGCAGTTAAGTCTGGTAAATGCGGCATTGACGTTCTTGAGAGACGATGACCGCTTTAGGCGGGAAGCGCGCGCTAGCGATGGAAGGGGTTTCGATAGGCCAGGGCGGTCATACGCTGGCGTGGTGGTAAAGTGTGAACTCATGGATGACGAGCCCTTGAAGCATATGCGGCACGTATTGACAACCAGGCGTCCATGCAACCTCTCTTGTCACCAGCTAGCCTTTGACGACCACCATTAGACACCACAAAACCATGCATAACTTACAAATAATGGATGAATCAGTCAGACACACACTCGTGTGCAGTGGCACTAAGATCGGTCGCTCACGATAGTACATACTGCGTACCATAGTACCCTATCTAGCTAGGCTGTTTTATAGATTGTCATTGTGATGGACTATATGCATGAGCAAGGCGCTCCGAGTATGACCGTTGGTGTTGAGCCAGGTGAATACATGCTCGGCGTTTGCGTAGGCCTCCATCAAACGTCTAAACAGTAATGTCAGACACCGCCGGGGCGCGCAGGCGATGGGCTTGCCATTTGCGTTGTGCCATGAGAAGGACTTTGATTTAGAGGGCGACGTGCATGCATTAGCATGCTTTGAAAGCGTGAGTGTGAGTGTCTGATGCAAAGTATTTCATTTTCATTTGGCTGACGAGTGTGCGTTGCAGCGGCGAGTCCGTGCTTTGATTCCCCACATACGCATAATTTTGGTTTTTACTCCCTCCATCCAAAAATAAGTGTCTTAACTTTGTACTAGCTCTAGTACAGAGTTGTACTAACCTTGAGACACTTATTTTAGGATAGAGGGAGTATTTCTCTCTCCATTGAAAGGTAGGCCCGCGTAGATAGATAAAGAACACGAGCTGATGAGGCGCATGCGGACTGTTTGACTGGTCAACCAGACAAATACGGAGCTATACGCTAAGCCAGTGACCGTATAATCACCATATCTCGTATACAATGATCAAAGTGAGCTATCAAGACAAGTTCGATGACCGCCAATGTATTTTACTCAGTAATAAATGACCAGTATTGAAGGGGAATCCAAATTTCCTTCGTCTTCTGTCCTTGAGCTCTTGACAAACCAATGCACTATACGGTTGTCCGGCCACTCCACCCCAGAGCTCTCACCAAGCGTCGTTCATGCCACCGCGCCGCACACTAACCAGTAAGGCAGTGATGGCATCCCGCCGCGCCGAGTTCCTCGCCGCCCACGACCGCACACAAAATGGTAGGGAAGCGATGGCATCCCGCCGTGCCAAGTTCATCGCCGCTCGCAACCTCACACCTATGTGGGAGGAATTTGAAGCTGCCAAGGCCAAATGGGCGGTAGAGCAAGAGGCGGCCAAAGCCACACAGAGGGAGCGGAAAAGTCAGAAAGCACTCAAGAAAAGAGAGGCCCGTCGCCGCAAGAAAGAAGAGGATGCACGCGCTGCTGCAGAGAGGTCGGCGAAGATCGAAGCACGGTGGGGTGATGCCGACATAGCCGGGAAGGAGAACGACGGCGTCTGGCCAGCATGTGAGAAGTAGTAGTACTAGTAGTTAGTGTGTGTGTCTGTGTGTGAGTACGAGCATGTACCAGTATAGTTACTACTATAGTTTTTAGAGCAAATTACCAGTACATTAGCCTAGACTAAATGGAAAAATTCCTATCCTATGCATCAAATGTCATCTCTTTCTCTATAGGAATTGAGATGCATGTCATCTCACTTCCTATGATTTTCATATTCCTATAAAATTCCTATCCTATGAACGAAAGGAGGCCTCTGTTGGAGTAAGTACTGTAGCTAGCAGTACTGCTGGTTAGTAGTTTTCTTCAAGAAGCGGAATTCAATGAAGTCATGATGGTTCCTTCGTCCGAGCTACTTCAAAGTGGGAAAGTGGGCCTGTGATTTGATGGCTCATTAGCCATTATTACTGCGGCGCGACAACCAGGGTGACTCTCCCTTGGAGTTCTGTGTGCATGGCAAGTGGACCAAGATGGTCCACGTCCCACATGTTGGCGAACGGATGTATTCTTTCCGATATCGAGGAGCAAGGAAACCACGTGGTATAGTATCACTACTGATTGATTCTCAAAAAAATAGTATCACCGCTGATTTACAATTATTTTTTATTTCTGATGAATGTTAGCGTTTCAACTCTTACGACGAAGAGTGCAAACATGGCATGTGCTGGATGTCCCACACGTCAGCGAAAGGAGTGGGACATGAACAGCGTGGTAGAGCCCAGCACAAAAAAACGGCGTGGTAGAGCGTCTCCACTTCTTCCACTTCTGGGTCGGAGACCACACGTAGTCTATACCCCTATATAGTGTGTGAATAACTTTGAAAGTTGGTCGTTGGATGAAGCCAACCCGACGGTACAAAGATGGCAAATCCGAGCAATACTGGCCATTGGATATGGTCTACATTCCACCAGATTTTGCCACATGTAGAATCTAGAAAGCTCCAGATGTAGAAGCATAATGCTAACCACCAGAATCTCATGCGTGCAATGCACGTGTACCTTACTAGTAGTACTAGTGGTATGAACGATACAAAGTGCGACCTGGAGAGAAAGACAAGTCTAGTTGGTAGGTCTCGGGGCATACACGTAAACAAATATAAAAGTTAATATGTGCCTCCAACTAATATAGTAGTAGTAGAGTACTTAGGCACATACTCCATAACATCACTGTGCATTGCACGTACAACGTTTAGTGGTAGTACGTAGTAAGAGACAAATGACGCCCAAGAGTTCCCTTCTCGACCCACTTTTGGGTGTTTGGTAGAGTGTATGGAGGGTGCATGAATCCACACTAGTTTAGCACAACTCACTAGAAGCATGCATGAAGAGAGCATGCATGAAGAGGGGTGTTGAGTTGAGCATGCATGAAGAGGGAACAACTATGCTGAGACGAGAACGCAACCAAACACACCCTATATGCCATGCATGTTCATGCCATTTGTGTCTTTCTACGTCACTTACTGCGCTACATTACTCAGGTTCGTACGTCCACTCTTGGGTACATGTCCGTCTCGTAGTTCCAGTCCCACGTGTTCTTCATATAGATGGAATGATCCTTGCATGACATGTGCACCTTGATGCTAGATGTCTCACGTGTTGGCAAAAGGATGAACAAAGCTCACATAAAAAAATAGAGTGGAAGAACATAGATTCCCGACAACCGAGAAGGAGCAAGGAACCTCGTGGTGGAGCGTCTGCACTCATAATATTTAATATTATTCAGAGATATAAAATCAACCAATCATCTCCATAGTGGACTGGAAGAGTACGAAACACGGCAGCCCAGTGTAGTTACATCATACTAGTACATGGGTAACCCACACTATCACCATATTTCTTGGCTTCCGTGCGACACCTATCTCTAGTAATCCAGCAGCCTGTATCGCTTCTCCCTCCTCGTCTCTCTCAAAGTGAGGTGGACTGGCGTTTTTGCTGTCTATTGAGGTCGGTTAACTCATAACCTATTAGCGACATGCCAAGAGCATTCTAAAAACATTCCTTTTACGTTCCGTTTTCAAAAAAAAACCTTTCACGTACGAATTTGATTGTATGCTTTGAGCAACTTGCATGTCCTATACTGTCCTGTTTGGATACTCTAACTTAGCTAGAGGTTAGACTAACTCATGACTAACCCTGAACTAACTTTAGCCAAACAAGTATTTGGGTGACAGGGTTAGATTGATACTAAATACACTTGATGGAGAGAGAAAAGTGATTTTTCAGTGGTCCCAATGAGAACTATCTCCAGTTAGCACCTCTTGGGTGGGATAGTTTTTTTGGTGGGTTCGGTGCAACTTGCTCCAATTTAAACCCTCATGCTTGGATACTTTAGGCCTATTTGAGTCCAAACTAGCTCAAACTAACTCTAACCCATGGATCCAAACAGGGCCTATGGCCAGCCTCGACGCGGAGCAGTCGCGTGCATCGGGAAGCGGCGCTCTCTTGGCCGTCGCGCCACTTCAAAGTCGGCGCCAGTGAGAGGTCGCCTCCGCTCTGGCCAGGCATTAATGCGGCACTGACTCTCCAGGGCGACACTGGCTGTTTCACGCGGGAAGCGCGCGCTGGCAAGGGAGTATAGGTTTTGAACCATTTCAGGTGTAGTACTGGTAGTTTGCAAAACTACTGAATTATTGCACTCAGTTTCCTAAGGAATTGTGGTAAAAAACATTACTCCACAGCCCGCTTCCCTTCTCCTTCCTCTTCCACCGCCCGCGCACGTCCGCCGGAAGCGACCAGTCAACCCTTATATAGGAGTGCTAGCACAAAAATATGCATGCATGACCACTAAAATTTCCAGATTAAAGCGCTGCTCTGCTTCGGCCGGGCCATGGCTACCGGGCGACGGCGACCAGAGAAGAGGCAGCAGGAGGGGAATGAATACTGGTACTATTTGGGTTCGCCGTCCGACTTAAATATATGCGCAACATCAAGTGTACCCGCGGGTGCAGAAATTGTAACATACGTGTCTGCTTAAGTGGGCGTCACGTAACTGGTGTGTGTGTGTGAGAGAGAGATTCTGAGAGACAGAGTGCGTGTGTGTGACTCTACTCTTCGTACATGTACTCAACCTTTTGCATCGGGATATAAGTATAATGGTATTTACTTTAGCTAGTAATTTACGTGGACATGTTAACATGGTTGTGTAAAAAAACTGTCACTTCCTGCTCGTGATTTGCGTTATATAATTACAAGCAAGATGCTCGTACATTGCACGGAACATCAATATGCATTTTTTTACAAAACACCTGTTGTGATTAACCCATGCAGGAGTAATCCCATGTGTAAAAACTAATGATATCTCAAGAATTTTATCGGAAAACTGGTATCTCGAGAATGTCATCGAAAAAACGAAAGATGAGAGATAAGGTGAGGAGGAGTGGGGCGTGGTGGTGAATGGTGGTCAGAATGGGTGGAGGCATGGGGATGGACGACGCTGGCAGGCGGCAGCGGCCACCATGCTAGATTGTTCTAGAGACTTCCTTTTTTAATTGCTGAGCAATGAGGTTGTGGGAGATAAGGATGTGGAGAGAGGTGCGGGTATCTTTTGTAAAATTATCGTAGTTTACTTTCTATCTGCAGATATAGATCAGACGGTCTATATTACAAGATGGTAGGCACACCATCATCGCCAACTCGGTTTTTATAAGGGTACAGATGATAAGTTTGCTAACTACTAAAGTAAAGTGGAATTTGTCCATGTTATACAAGTAAATTAAGGTGATTGTTTATCTTATGGGTAAGGTTGGATGAAGGATGGTAGAACAAATGCTCCACCTAGAGCATGTCTGTGTGAGATGGAGTGTTAGTGTGTGTGTGTGGGAGGGTGAGAGAGAGAGAGAAAGAGAGAGATGGAGTCTTTGTGTGTGTGTGTGAGAGAGAGAGAGATGGAGTTTTAGTGTGTGTGTGTGTGTGTTTGCATGGGTGGGTGGGTCTGCGTGCGTGCGTGCATGCGTGTGTGTGTGTGTGTGTGTGTGTGTGTGTGTGTCACAGGGTCCTCGGTGGCGGATGTAATTTAAGTGTGCATGGCTTCATCATAGAGAGGTGATGTGTATGGCAGAGGCCACCAATGATGGGGTGCGAGAGAGAAAATGCCCGTAGAGAGGGAAGAGAAGCTGTGTGCACGTGAGAGGAGTCGACATCGAGAGAATGTGTTTGTTCGAGAGACACCGAGGAAGACTACTATATATCGATGGTGCATGTAGGCGGGAATTAAACGAAGGGATGGTCTTATTGGTTTCAGGGATATAGGGGAAGAGTGAGAGGGGGTAGCTAGAAGGAGATTGTTAAGTGTGAGTGTGTGTTTTACCCATCCAGGCGGAAGTTATGTGCACACAAGAAGAGAACGATTCGATATGGCGTTAGGGTTGAGGGTAATTAACTATGTATGGAGACATATAGAGACCTTCAACGTGCATGTGTAAGAGGTATACATGTATACATGGGATGTGTGTGTGACGCGCGCGCATGATCGAGATAAAAGAAAGAAGACATAAGTCATAAGATCAACGACATGGGAGGGACAGATCGGTATGACAATATGCATGCATGTGAGAATGCAGGGAAGAAGGCCCGACAATTGAGCATGTGTTTTTGTCTTTAAGAGATAGTGGCGTGGGCTGGAGCATGCATCTATGGCGAGCAGAAGGAGTGAGGCATAACGATTGTGCAAAAGAGATCAACCTATAAATGCATATGTATAGAGAGACATATATATTGTGGGTGATAGGAAGCAAGACTCCGTGCGAGAAAGAAATGTTGACGGAGAAACTACAGATAGATACAGAGATGGAGATGATAGCTAGAGCGACATCCGCTAGTTTGAGTGTTGGAGATGACTGCCAGGTGGTTCAGAGGGTGAAGTTATATATGTGTGTGAGAGAGAAAGATAAAAAGAGGGCACTTGACTGCATGTAGAGAGAAACATATGTAGTGTGAGTGATAGGAAGCAAGAGTGAGGGCGAGAAAGAGAGAAACAGATAAATAGAAAGATAAAGATGCTAGCTAGTATGCGTTAGAGATAGGAGTCGAGTGGATCAGAAGGCTGAGTTATGTGTGTGGGTGTGAGAGAGATAGAGAGAGAGTGCATGTGAGTCACATACAAACAAATATCAGAGATAAATGAGATCCCGAGAGACGGAGTTTTGTGTCTGCGAGAGAGAAAGATATTTCACAACGAGAGTGATAGCTAGAGAGACATATGAGGGAACGCAAGATATCTATAGGGAGAGAGAGAGTGTGTGTGTCAGCGACATACAAGAGAACAGTGGAGAAATATGAGACCCTGGGAGATAGAGTTTGTGTTTGTGTGTGAGAAAGAGATATTTAAGAGGAAGAGTCGTAGGTTCTCATATCTAAGGAGCGAAAGACATCTCTCACTACTAGGGAAAAGCCTAGCAGCAGCGCGGGTTTTGGGCCTATCAGTAGCGCGGGCAGGAGCGCTACTGATAAGGCGCTACAGCTAATGCTTAGCAATAGCGCGTCTGGACCCACGCTACTGCTAAATTGAGTTAGTAGCAGCGCTTCTTCAGAACATCGCTACTGGTAATTAGTAGTAGCTCTTCTCCTCTCCCGCGCTACTACTATCATTTAGTATTTTATTTCTTTTCTTTTTCATGTTGTATTCATACACCTTTACACAAGTTTTCATACAACAGGAATTTAGAGATTGTTTTTACATCATAATGAGTTATTACATCATGGGGTGAAAGAACCGTGGACTAGTTTCAAGTGGATGTCCATCCACTTGAAACTAATCCGCGGTTCTTTCACCCAGTGATATAATAATATCATCATCATCATCATATCATTAACAACTTATCATCATAATACATCATTGTCATATAACACCTCCTCAAGATCATCGTTTTCATCATTGACATCACATAACACCTCCTCAAGATCATCATTATCAACTCTATCACATTACCACATAATAAACATATTGTACCTCATAGGACCTATTACATTCGATTAAGACCTACTACATTTTCTAAGGTAAAATAGCAAAAAACAAGATAGCCCCTGACTCGCCATTATGGAGAATGGAGATTAGCCTGTCTCCAATTCTTGCCTTTCGCTGAATGTTACTTCCAAGAACCTCCTTGTGAATGTCCATACATTTCTTCCATTCTTTGATGATCATGTGTTCACGGGTTCTAGAAATCTGATATGCACAGGTGAGCTCCGTAGATTTACCTGGCAGTATGTTCAGAACTAAGAGGCGACGATGCAGAGACATCAGATGAGGCACACAATCCATCGGGAGTTTCTGTTGAAAAACATAATAATAACTTCATAGTTAGCAATGATGTACTAGTTTTAGAAGTATGCAAAAGATGCACGGATGTCGTAATAGTAAAAAATCTTACCAGGGTATCTCCAGAGAAGTTATCGTGGTTCAACACATGCACTAGTGGCACGTATTCACCATAATTTGGAGGAGTTCGATAATAGTCATTGTAATTCTCAAGAAGAGTACAAAATGTGATCAGATGATTTTTCTCCTTATAGGTTAATTCGGTGCAATCGGTGTAGTGGGTTTTATCTACCATCTTCCGCACAGTCTTTGAAGAATCAAAATAAGCTGTCAATGGAAATAAGCTATCAACTATTTTGAAATAAACAATATAAATTAGTTAATAACTATGTTTGAGAAACTCACATAGCGGTACAATCGGAAGTGTATCAACAAGGACCCAAATGTCCATATTGTCTTCCTCGCTGTCAGGATCACCAAGATCCATGGTGACAATCATACCCTCATAAAAACCATACATTTTGCAAAGTGCTTCCCAATTTTGGCAACCAAAATGGGTTACGCTCTGAGCATTGCATAGATTTACTTCAAAATCCATATCATGATGGGTCCTTAGGTGTATTTTCTTTGTTTCGAAATTTTCATGGTCTTCAAAACCCATCCTCTCCAAGACATAGCGTCTTGCATGGCATGGGATAAGCTAGTCGAATTGTAAAATATGAAAATTAGACGTTGAAATAGTTGAAGTCATGCTTAATTACGAAAAAAACACTTGTCGTTGTTGCGTACCGTTTCACAATCGAAGGTCTCCTCGAGCTTAGTGCTGAAGCGCCAATCTTCGTCCAGCCAAACGAACCTGTCGCACATACCTCGATTGTCGTGGCACCAGCTACACTCCCCTGGGAGACCGTCATCGTCCGAGTACGACATTTCCTACAATCATAATTCAAAGGTTAAACTTGTACATATTGTAGCACAAGTCATGCCAGAATTCACGACAGAATCCAGCATGACCTTTGCTAAAAAAGGACATATTGAGCGCCTGAAATTTGCCGGAACGGAAATTAATCAACACTCCGACAAAACATAGGCCACTCGGAGATGTAAACTGAACATGAACGACCACTTGGGAAACCACATATGCTATTTGAGCAACAACACAAGATATACAAGGATATTTGGCTGGTCTCACCTCGATTTCGGAGGGGGTCGGTGACTGGGACGACGGTGGGATGTCGGAGGGGGTCGGTGACGGGGACGACGGTGGTCACCTGAAACCATATAAGTTATCACTAATTGATAGAGGCAAAGGTGTCCCGTCTTTCGATGAGATGATGGATTTCGCTTTGGTGGAAGTCGACTTTGACGATCCGACTACGAACGTGCGAGGACGTCGCGCCTTAGCAATCGCTAAACCAACTCCGAGAGGTTATTGACCACGCCGGAGCACGATCAACCTGACCACGAGGGTCTGTTTCCTGCGAGCAAACGAAGAACAAGCAAGAAACTGAGATTGCAATCTGGATATTGCGAATATAAGATGAAAGCTTTATTGATCAAGGTGGGGTTCTGTGACGCCTTTGTCTGGTCGTTGAACACAAACGAAGTACGCGAAGTTGCAGCTATGGCGAACTTTTAATCTAAACAAAACCCAAAGTCTAAACGGCGCCCTAAGGGCTGTATATATGGAGGAAGAGGGGGGAAATTTCGTGGCCCTTGGTGGAGGGGTCCGAAATCAACCCTATCTCTTGTTTCCCCACACATACGGACTCTAAAAATAGCCTATACTTATGTATTTCGAAATTACATGGGCCTGGCCCAATAATAAGGTGACGCAGCACCTATAATAGCCTCTGGACGAAATTTATGAAGTGGCATCTTGTATATTTCGTCCAAGGCTTCATGCACTCTTATGGTGGCTTCAAAGTCCTGAAATCATCACTTGTAACTCCGTTCTGGTTCCCCTTGCGCATGGCATCATCTCCATGCTTGCTCTTGCTCCAATGTCCATCCTTCTCCAAGCTAGGCCCTTCATTTGTAAGCAAAACAAATGTATCCAATTTAGGCAGCATCATATTCTCATGAACATTAGAATCATTACCAAGAAACAAAAATACCTGATAATTTAATTGGCGTGCGCGAGCTCTAGTAATTGGTCCAGTATATGTAGCAGTAGGGGCTGTGGGTGTAACAATGGTATTGATGTCCTCATCATCCTCCCCTTCTTGAAATGAAGTCGTCCTCGACGAAAGCTCATCTTCCTCACCCAAATAAGGCTTCAAATCTGCAATGTTAAAAGTGGGACTAACCCCAAAATCTGCAGGCAGCTCAAGTTTATATGCATTATCATTTACTTTCTCCAACACCTTAAAGGGACCAGCAGCACGTGGCATTAGCTTTGATTTGCGCAAATCAGGAAATCTATCCTTACGCAAATGTAACCAAACAAGATCTCCAGGTGCAAACACAACATGTTTTCTACCCTTATCTCCAGCAAGTTTATATTTAGCATTCATACGCTCAATGTTTTCCTTAGTTAACTCATGCATTTTTAAAATCAATTCAGCACGTTCTTTAGCATCAAAATTAACCTTCTCCGAAGATGGAAGAGGCAACAAATCAATAGGTGCACGAGGTAGGAAACCATACACAACTTCAAAAGGGCACATCTTAGTAGTAGAATGCAATGAACGATTATAAGCAAATTCAATATGAGGCAAGCATTCCTCCCACATTTTCTTATTAGTCTTCAAAACAGCCCTAAGCATAGTAGACAATGTTCTATTGACTACTTCAGTTTGTCCATCAGTTTGGGGGTGACAAGTAGTACTAAAAAGCAGTTTAGTCCCCAACTTAGCCCATAGACATCTCCAAAAGTGGCTAAGAAATTTAGTATCACGATCTGAAACTATAGTATTTGGCACACCATGCAAGCGAATAATTTCACGAAAGAACAAATCAGCAACATTAATGGCATCATCGCTTTTATGACATGGTATAAAGTGTGCCATTTTCGAGAATCTATCCACGACAACAAATATGCTATCCCTCCCCTTCTTTGTTCGAGGTAAACCTAAAACAAAGTCCATAGATATATCCTCCCAAGGAACACTAGGTACAGGCAAAGGCATATATAAACCATGAGGATTGATTCGTGACTTAGCTTTTTGACATGTAGTGCAGCGAGCAATAAAACGCTCAACATCCCGTCTCATCTTTGGCCAAAAGAAATGTGTAGCAAGTACGTCCTCCGTCTTCTTCACGCCAAAGTGTCCCATTAATCCTCCTCCATGCGCCTCCTGCAACAACAAAAGACGAACGGAGCTAGCTGGAATGCATAGCTTGTTAGCACGAAACACAAATCCATCGTTAACGACAAACTTGTTCCACATTCTTCCTTCTTTACAATTCTGCATTACATCTTTAAAATCAGCATCATGCACATATTGATCTTTGATGGTCTCCAAACCAAATATTTTGAAGTCAAGTTGTGAAAGCATAGTATAGCGACGAGACAATGCATCAACAATAACATTTTCTTTTCCCTTCTTGTGTTTAATGACATAAGGGAAAGTCTCAATAAATTCAACCCATTTAGCATGTCTACGATTCAGTTTAGCTTGACTTTTAATATGTTTCAAAGATTCATGATCAGAATGTATAACAAATTCTTTGGGCCATAAATAATGTTGCCATGTTTCTAAAGTCCGAACAAGAGCATATAATTCTTTATCATAAGTAGAATAATTCAGACTAGGCCCACTCAATTTTTCAGAAAAGTATGCAACAGGTTTGCCATCTTGTAATAACACACCTCCTAATCCAATTCCACTAGCATCACATTCAAGCTCAAAAGTCTTATTAAAATCAGGAAGTTGGAGTAAAGGAGCATGTGTCAACTTATCTTTCAATACCGTGAAGGCTTCTTCCTGTGCGGTACCCCAAATAAAAGGCACATCTTTCTTTGTAAGCTCATTGAGAGGTGCAGCAATAGTGCTGAAATCTCTCACAAAACGCCTATAGAATCCAGCGAGGCCAAGAAAACTCCTCACTTGTGTGACCGTTTTGGGCTGCGGCCAACTCTCAATAGCTTCAATCTTGGCTTTATCAACTTCAATTCCCTGTGGAGTAACAACATAGCCAAGAAAAGATACTCGGTCGGTGCAAAAGGTGCACTTCCCAAGGTTACCAAACAAACGTGCATCACGTAGAGCAATAAAAACAGCACGTAAATGTTCCAAATGTTCTTCCAAAGATTTGCTATAAATCAGAATATCATCAAAATAGACTACCACAAATCGTCCAATGAAAGCACGTAAAACTTCGTTCATTAATCTCATGAAAGTACTAGGTGCATTAGTTAACCCAAACGGCATGACTAACCACTCATATAAACCAAACTTAGTTTTAAATGCTGTTTTCCATTCATCACCCAATTTCATACGAATTTGATGGTATCCACTACGCAAATCAACTTTGGAGAATATTGTAGAGCCACTCAATTCATCAAGCATATCATCTAGCCTAGGAATAGGATGACGATAACGAATAGTAATATTATTAATGCCTCTACAATCAACACACATACGTGACGTACCATCCTTTTTAGGCACTAGTATAATAGGAACAGCACAAGGACTAAGAGATTCGCGTATATAACCTTTGTCGAGTAGCTCCTGTACTTGACGCATAATCTCCTTCGTCTCCTCTGGATTGGTACGGTATGGTGCACGGTTGGGTAGCGATGCACCGGGAATTAAGTCAATTTGATGCTCAATCCCTCGAATGGGTGGTAATCCCGGTGGCACATCTTGTGGAAAGACGTCAGCGAACTCCTGCATGATGTTAGTGACAGCAGGGGGCAAAGAGGAAGGCACGTCCTCGAATGAAAATAATGCCTCTTTGCACACAAAAGCATAGCAAACAGATTTGCTGAAATCTAGCTCATCAATATCAGATTTGGTGGCAAATAAACATGCACTTTTCAATTTAATTTCAGAAACAACACTAGATGGTTTATTGTTAGGCTTCATTTGTTGCTCAAATTCTTTTGCCACAATCTGATTTTCACTCTTATTCTTCTCCTGTTTTGCTTTATTAGCTCTATTAATATCATCTTTCAAAATAGAATCAGGAGTCATAGGAAGCAAAGTAATATTTTTATCCTTATGAACAAGAGTATAATGATTATTTCTACCATGGTGTACAGCATTTTTATCAAATTGCCATGGTCTGCCAAGTAATAAGGAACATGCTTGCATAGGTACCACATCACAATCAACATAATCAGCATATGTAGAGATACTAAAATGCACACGAACAGTACGTGTTACCTTAACCTTGCCGCTGTTGTTGAACCATTGGATGTAGTAAGGATGTGGATGTGGTCTTGTGGTGAGAGAAAGCTTCTCCACCATCTCCATGCTAGCCAAGTTGTTGCAGCTCCCTCCGTCTATGATGACGCGCACCGAACGTTCCTTCACAACTCCCTTGGTATGGAACAAATTGTGCCTCTGATTTTGCTCAGCTTATGTGACCTGCACACTCAAAACACGTTGAGCAACTAAACATTCATACCTGTCAGCATCTTCAGGAGCCATGTATTGCGTCTCATGATCAGAATCATCTCCACCATGTTCTTCATGTGTAATAAGAGCCAAAGTCTCCTCATCATAGTCACTAGCGGACTCATATCCACCATCCTCAGTAGCAATCATCACACGCTGAGATTTGCATTCTCTCGCAAAATGTCCTCTTCCCTTACAACGACGACAAATAATATCACTTGTGTGCCCTGTTGACGCCATGGAAGAAGAAGAGCTCTGTGCAGGCCCGGCAGGTGTGCTCTTGGCAGATAGTGGTGGTTGTGCCTGCTTTCTTGTATCACGGTTGGAGGTGGCACCTGAAGGAGGTGATGGTGCAGTGGAAGTAGATGATGCACGTGGTGTCCATGATGAAGGTCGACCTGCAGAAAAGTTAGTGCGCACCAATGCCTATCGATCCTGCACTTCACGTTCAGCTTTACAAGCAAGATGGAATAAACGAGTGATATTATTATAATCCTTATAGTCTAGAATGGACTGAATATCTCTATTTAATCCACCCAGAAAACGTGCAAGCATAGCTTCATTCTCCTCAACAATACCACATCTAATCAAGCCAGTTTGTAATTCCTGATAATATTCTTCTACAGAATTTTTTCCTTGTCTTAAGCGCTGCAATTTTTGAAGTAATTCACGTTGATAATATGGTGGAACCCAACAAGTACGCATAGCAGTTTTCAAAGCAGCCCAAGTAGCTGGAACAGGATATAATCTACAATGTTCAGACCACCAAACACATGCAAAGCTAGTGAAAGCACAAACAGCAGCAGGAACACGTCTCTCCTCAGGATATTGTAAACATGTAAATCGTTGTTCAGTTTCTAACTCCCAAGTAAGATATATATCAGGAACATATCTACCCTCAAATGGTGGAATATTCAATTTCAGTTTAGGGAGATGGTCATGATCTCGTACCTGAGGGGGAGCCCTAACATTGCCATTATTTGCATGTGGACGACCTGGTGGTTGTGGTGCTGGTGGTTGCACGTAGTTCTGATGTTGATCAACCTCATCCTCGTAATCTCCCACATAATCATCCTCCTCGGTACCAGCAGCAGTAGTAGCAGGAGCCAAAGAAGCACCAACAGCAGTAGCAGCGGCACCAGAATTTTGTCCTAGCTCAATAGGAACACGCTGAGCTCGTCCATACTGATTTGGAAGGGGCCGTAGTTGTTGTCGTTGCAGAGGTGCGATAGGTGCAGCCGGCGGTGGTTGTGGAAAACGCGCGAGCAATTCATCAAACTTGCTATCAAGCTTTGTTTCAAATGTCTTCTCAATGCCATCTATCTTCTCCATGGCCTCGTCAAATCTGTTTAGCACATCTTACACCTGTCCACTCATCAGTTGCTGAAATTTATCATGTAGCTGTTTGTTCGTCAGGTTCTCCCAATCAGTCTCATCGGCTTGTGATCCTACCATGGTTAGCAGCAAATAGAAACACAGAAGAATATGATCCTACAGAGTACTAAGAAGTGGTGGTGGTGTATCACAAACCCGTCAAGCAAATCTCAAATTCTTACCAGTTCTTACCCAGCAGCAGGCGGTGATCGGCAACCGTTGTAGTCAAAACTCTCAAAGCTTGGATAGAGCGATTACCAGGGGGAGTCCAACGCACGACGTAGATGTATGTGGAGCTGGGAAGGCTTATAATATGGTAGCAAAAAGGGTCAGCAATAATCAATTCAGAGATGCAAAGTTGAATAAACGCTCAACGACGGTACTGTGCTGGTCCTAGGCTAGACCGTGCTAGAGACGCGAGCCTAGAACACTAACAAAATCACGGCGCTGCACGTAAACAAGGGAAAAGCACACTCTGGATTTTTTTTTCGCTCTTTTTTTTTGCGCTCTTTTTTTTGCGCTGCTCTTTTTTTTTTGCGAAAAATCACTATAATGGCGAGTGTCTCAAAACTCTTCCTAGGTCAAACTGACAGGATGGGCACGAAATTTTTTCGACCAAATTTTTTTTTTCATTTTTTCGACTGCCCGGACCCAAAAACTGGAAACGGGTCAAAAAAACTTCCTATAATGGCACCTGTCTCAAAACACTCAGAAACACCTAAAAATAGGATAGCCAGAAAATTTTTCGAAAAATGCGTTTTCGAAAAATTTTGGGCCTAAACGGAGCGTGGTTTCCGGACTCTTTTTTTTTCCGAAACCTACTCCGGCAAGGAAACACGAATCGGAAACTAGATGGATCCCGAAAACAAACCTAATAAGCTAGGAACTCAGATTGGTGGTGGATATATGGTGGTGGTATATGGCAGCGGTGGTGGTAGCGGTGGTAGTATATGGATATGGATCGGTGGTGGTATATGGACACGGATTGGTGGTGGTATATGGATACGGATTCGGAGCAGTGGTGGTAGATGGCAGGGGCGATGATGATGGTGCGGCGGCGGCGTGACAACTTATGACCAGAACTCGAAACTCTAAAAGACTAGACTCTAAGACCAGCAACTAGACCGACGATGCAACCGCAAATTCAACAAAGCAAAACCCTAAAAAGATTATGCAAAGGCTCAGATTGGTTCGGATATGATGAACTAACCCTAATTTTTTTTGTGGCTTTTTCGTGGACTATAGGTATGAAGAACAGACTCGATCTAAACTACAAAAAACTGGAAAATCTCACCGAGCAACCTGGAAATCTGATACCACTTGATAGAGGCAAAGGTGTCCCGTCTTTCAATGAGATGATGGATTTCGCTTTGGTGGAAGTCGACTTTGACGATCCGACTACGAACGTGCGAGGACGTCGCGCCTTAGCAATCGCTAAACCAACTCCGAGAGGTTATTGACCACGCCGGAGCACGATCAACCTGACCACGAGGGTCTGTTTCCTGCGAGCAAACGAAGAACAAGCAAGAAACTGAGATTGCAATCTGGATATTGCGAATATAAGATGAAAGCTTTATTGATCAATGTGGGGTTCTGTGACGCCTTTGTCTGGTCGTTGAACACAAACGAAGTACGCGAAGTTGCAGCTATGGCGAACTTTTAATCTAAACAAAACCCAAAGTCTAAACGGCGCCCTAAGGGCTGTATATATGGAGGAAGAGGGGGGAAATTTCGTGGCCCTTGGTGGAGGGGTCCGAAATCCACCCTATCTCTTGTTTCCCCACACATACGGACTCTAAAAATAGCCTATACTTATGTATTTCGAAATTACATGGGCCTGGCCCAATAATAAGGTGACGCAACACCTATAATAGCCTCTGGACGAAATTTATGAAGTGGCATCTTGTATATTTCGTCCAAGGCTTCATGCACTCTTATGGTGGCTTCAAAGTCCTGAAATCATCACTTGTAACTCCGTTCTGGTTCCCCTTGCGCATGGCATCATCTCCATGCTTGCTCTTGCTCCAATGTCCATCCTTCTCCAAGCTAGGCCCTTCATTTGTAAGCAAAACAAATGTATCCAATTTAGGCAGCATCATATTCTCATGAACATTAGAATCATTACCAAGAAACGAAAATACCTGATAATTTAATTGGCGTGCGCGAGCTCTAGTAATTGGTCCAGTATATGTAGCAGTAGGGGCTGTGGGTGTAACAATGGTATTGATGTCCTCATCACTAATACATCCCGAATAATTGCTTAAAATAAAAAATAACAACAAATATGACATGTTCAACTAGTTTTATTAATTCAACTAGTTCTTACTAAATATAAACTTACTATAAATAGAAAAAAACTAGTTCTTTCCAAAAATAAAGTAGTTCAACTAGTTATATTAATTATCTTACTAAAAATACATTAGTTCTATTAATTCAACTAGTTCAACTAGTTTATTAATTTACTTGCTAAACTAGTTCAACTACAACTAAAGTAGTTCAACTACCACTACTACTACTAAAAATCTTGTACTAACTAAGCAACATCTAGTACTAGCTAACCCTAAATTAACATCTACTACTACTAAATCTAGTACTAACTAGTGGCAGGGGGTGGGGGCGACGGAGAGGTAGCTAGGGGCGGCGAGATCGAGGGCGGTGGGAGGAGGGCTGCCGGTGGAGGAGGGCTGCCGGTGGAGGAGAGAGGAGGGGCGGCCGCAGGCGGAGGGAGGAGGGCGGCGGCGGAGGAGGGAGGGGCGGCCGTAGGCGGAGGGAGGATGTGCGAGGAGGATGGAGGAGGGACGGAAGGAGGGGAGTACCTCGGCGGCGGACGGACGAAGGCGGCGGCGGCGGCGACGCACAACGACGGTTACGCGGGCGAGAGTGAGAGTGTGAGTGAGAGGGCTGGTCGTGCGCGTGGGGATAAGCTAGGGATAGTTGTAGCGCATTTGCCAAAACGCGCTAGAGCTAATCTGAATAGTAGTAGCGCTGTTTAGTAAAGTGCGCTACTGCTATAACTAGCGGGGGGGGGGGGGGCGAGGTCATGGCAACTATAGCAGTAGCGCTGTATGCTGTGGACGCGCTACTGCTATTTTCCTGTCAGCAGCGCGTTTTGACGACACGCGCTACTGCTAAATAGCAGTAGCGCGGTATTTTGAAGAGCGCTGCTAGTAAGATTCTGTGTATAGGCTTTTCCCTAGTAGTGTCTGTATGAGGGGTGTGCGAGTGGCACACAGGGGAATAGTAGAGAGAAATGAGACCCCGGGAGACAAAGTTTGTGTTTCTGTGAGAGAAAGAGATTCCACATGGAGAATCATAGTTAGAGACACATAGCTGGGAGCGAGATATACTTAGAGAGAGATAGAGTGATGAAGGTCGAGGGAGAGAGTACCGTCAGTGTGTTACGAAGATAAAAGATCATTGTCGACATACATGTAGCACGAGAGATACCTGAGAGACGATGAACGCGTATAGGTCTAGAGAGATAGTCCTATATAAGCATGAGCATAGCTATATGAGACGAATATCTGGATTAAAGGGGATTCAAATATTTAAACTGGAGATCACGACATCGATAATATTATAACACAAATTGGTGTATCAAACATGCATATTCATTTGAATTTGGGCACACTTGTAATGTTATATAGTTTATCAATATTGGTGATCCATAGATACTTTAATTAGAAACAATGCATGGTTTCTATGCAATTAATGTCTAAACAGGATTACACTATATGTTGTGTGTGTGAAACACATTATACATGTTTGAGAAGTAAAAAAAACCGCATGAAACACACATTAATTACAGACAGTTAGAGAGGAATGCATACATTGGATTTCAACATAAAGTGGTTTCAAATATTTGAAAATCCAAATTTATGGATACAATCTTATGAATCTGAGATCATGCCATTTGTCAACCATATTTATGTATAAATGGTGTTGTGCTTTTGAAAGTATATATAAAAAAGTGATGTATATAGAATTTTATTCCAAACGGAAATGGATCCCGCCCGAAAAAATAGAATACAAACGGGATTCGAATTGAGTTGGCACGGTAAAACGAGCACTCTGCAAAATTTGAACGAAGCGGGGAAATCGCAGTAACCGCTCGAAACCAAAATCTGTGAGATGGAAATTACTACTGCCTATCTCTGCCACGCAAAGCGTATCTGCTTGATTTCTATATGTTTCGATAGGGGTTGGTTTGTAATTTCACCCAAATGTGACATAACCGCCTCTCACCCAGATTCATAGGCATACTTTGTTTTGGCTCCCACCGCGTATGAATCTGGGTGAGAGGCGGTTACTCATGCCATGCTTAAATAGCTAGGAGTGGATAACGGTTTGTCTTGTCTGTCAACATGCATTTAAAATGGTTATGATGTAGTATGATAGGATGGTATCCTCTTCAAAATGATTCAAGTTGCTTGACTTGGCACATGTTCACACATGTAGTTGAATAAAAACCAACAAAGCCTCCATGATATTTATGTCCATGGTGTTTTATATCCTACTCATGCTTGTATTCAATGTTGATTAATCTCAATGCATGTTTATGACCTTTGTCGCACTCTGGTTGGTCGCTCCTCAATCTATTTGCTAGCCTTCACTTGTACCAAGCGAGAATACTGCTTGTGCATCCAGTTCCTAAAAACCAAAAGTTATTACATATGAGTCCACCATACCTACCCTATATGTGGTAATTACCTACCATTCCAAGTAAATCTGCATGTACCAAACTCTAAATCTTCAAATAATAATATGTTTTGTATGCTTGAATTGCTCATGAAGTGACGGGGGGCGGTTAGTATCTTCCATGCTAGGTGGGTTATTATCGATGAGTGTTTATTCACGTGTCATTCACGAGAAAGTGGCTGGTAATTGGGATGCCCAGTCCTATGAGGAAAATCAAAATATAATAATGAAACAAAAGTCCCCCGGATTTTTGTTGGTATGGAGGGCACCCAAGGATTTGGCTAGCCATGGCTTGTGTTTGTTGCTGAAGGGGGAGTAAAACCTTACCTTTCTGTTTGGGAGCCGCCTATGATGTGTCTAGCGTGGAAGATGTTGGAATCTCTCGGTCGCTACATTGACAATGAAAGCATACCTCCCAAAATTATATTTATTCTATTTTAAAAGCTTCGAGCTCTGGCACCTCTGCAAATACCTGCTTCCCTCTGTGAAGGGTATATCTATTTACTTTTATTTTTGAGTCATCATCTTCTTATTAAAGCACCAGCTAGAGAGCACTATTGTCATTTATAAGCTTTGTGTTTAGTTGATATTGAGTATGAGTGCGACTGGATCTCTTTTACCATGAATTACAATGTCTAGTCAGTGCTTGAACTTCAGAGGTACCCTGCATTTATGTTTTGCGGTCCCAGAAAGGGCTCGCAAGATACCAGTACGTCATATCATATCATTAGTGTTTTGAAAAAGAGTTGCCATCCAAAATATCGTATTATTGCTCGCTAGATGGTTATGCTATTGATGTGGGTTAATGTGATATCTAAGTATTATCATGAATATGGTAGTTCATAATCTTTGCTAAAAACCTGAACATTGGTGAGACATATTTACAACAATAAGATCAAACAGAGTTTGTAAAAGTTTTTCTTTGTCACTTTTAGTTTGTCAACTGAATTGCTCGAGGACAAGCAGTGAGTTAAGCTTGGGGGAAGTTGATATGTCTCCATCGTATCTACTTTTCCAAACAATTTTTCTCTTGTTTTGGACCCTAATTTGCATGATTTGAATGAAACTAAACCGGACTGACGCTGTTTTCAGCAGAATTGCCATGGTGTTCTTTTTGTGCAGAAATCAAAGTTCTTTGATTGACCTAAAAATTTATGGAGAATTTTTATGGAGTGTAAAAAATACTGGCAGAAGAATATACCAGAGGGGGGCCACCCAGGAGCCACAAGCTTAGGTCTGCGCGTATCCCCCAAGGCGTGCCCTGCGGGCTTGTGGGCCCCCTGGTCCTCGGGGAACCCTAACTCCAAATTCATATATACCTATTCTCCAAGAAAAAAATCAAGGAGAATGATTCATCACGTTTTACGATACAGAGCAGCCGCCACCTCCCGTTCTTCATCGGGAAGGCTCATCTGGAGTCCGTTCAGGGCTCCGGAGAGGGGAATTCGACCCCGTCGTCATCATCAACCTTCCCCGAGCACCAATTTCATGATGCCCACCACTGGGAGCGAGTAATTCCTTCATAGGCTTGCTGGACGGTGATGGGTTGGATGAGATTTATCAAGTAATTGAGTTAGTTTTGTTAGGGCTTAATCCCTAGTATCCACTATGTTCTGAGACTGATGTTGCTATGACTTTGCTATGTGTAATGCTTGTCACTAGGGCTCGAGTGCCATGAATTCAGATATGAACCTATTATGTTTTCATGAATATATGTGTGTTCTTGATCCTATCTTGCAAGTTATATGCACCTATTACATGTTATGATCCGCATACCCCAAGGTGACAATAATTGGGATTCTTTCCGATGATTACCGTAGTTTGAGGAGTTCATGTACTCACTAAGTGCTATTGCTTTGTTCTGGTTCTCTTTTAAAAGGAGGCCTTAATATCCCTTAGTTTCCTAATGGACCCCGATACCACGGGAGGGTAGGACAATAGATGTCATGCAAGTTCTTTTCCATAAGCATGTATGACTATATACGGAATACATGCCTACATTACATTGATGAATTGGAGCATGTTCTGTATTGCTCTAGGTTACAATAGCTACATGATGAATATTATCCAATGCAATTATCCATCGCTGATCTAATGCCTATGCTTTTCATATATTGATCTTTGCTAAGTTACTTTCATTGTTGTTGTTGTTACAATCACTTCAAAACTGCTACTGTTTCTGCTACTGTTAATATCAAATTGCCATACTACTTTGCTACTGATCAGCCTGCTATAGATATTAAGTCTTTCAGGTGTGGTTGAATTGACAACTCAACTGCTAATACTTGCGAATATTCTTTGGCTCCCCTTGTGTCAAATTAATAAATTTGGGTTGAATACTCTACCCTAGAAAACTGTTGCAATCCCCTATATTTGTAGGTTATCAAGACCCGCTTTGAGTTGCGCTGCTGGTCCCTTTGAACCTCGCTGCCGATTGTGGTTCTAAGACTGATAGTAGAAAGGGGGGTAGGTATGGAGAGGCAAGATATTAGCTATGGTGAAGGTGTACACATGAGATTTCGAGTTCAGGCCCTTCTCGGAGGAAGTAACAACCCTACGTCTCGGTGCCCGGAGGCGGTCGACTGGATTATATATGTGTGATGTTACAGGGGGTGTGAACCCTTGTCCCAGAGGAGGGGGGTGGCTTATATAGAGTGCGCAAGGACCCTAGCCATCCTCCATTACAAGGGGCTTAATGTACATAAAGTAGGGGCGTTACTGGTGGGTCGACTACAGAGTGAACACCTGACCGTTGCAATGCTGAGTGACTCCTAATCTTTGATGGGTCGAGTGATTCCTTGCATGGTCGAGTGGCAATAGGTAGAGGGTCGCCTGAGTGATATGACTAGTCGAGTGGATTTCACTCGACTTCTTTGACTGGGGGTCTCTTGTTGCCTCTTGGACTTCTTATCTTCCAGGGTAGTGACCTTGGGTAGGACGTATGGGTCAGGCCCATGACCCTACCCCAGGTCTGTATCCTCATCAGTAGCCCCCGAATGGATTAAGGTTCGAGTGGAACGTAGGATGAAGTTGAACTTGTTCTGAGCTTTGCACCTCGTGAGCGTTTTCTGCAAGATGGAAAACTCACGTTGGTACTTCAGCGTCGATTCAGTCGCCTTGATCCATTCAGAAAGTTACCGACTGAACTAATAGCACCATCTGCCGAGTGTTGTCTGGGAGTGCAAAAATCCTCGGCGCGATTGATTGCTGTGTATCCCGGATTTCACGGGATACGAAATTTTGGGGAAGCGCGCGGGACGGGGAGCGCTGAAGTAGGCGGAGCGGATAAATAGTGGTGCCTCGATTTCTGCACCACCTTTTTCGCCACATACAACCCGCGTGACTGTTGCAGGATTTGACAGGATCGCCTGGTCCCACGCGTCAGCCACTCGGAAGCGGCCCTTTATAAGGCGACGGGGCTGAGGCGTCTGCACTGTGCACGCCTGTCTCTCTTTTTTCTTCCTCTGCTTCTCCACCGCATCCAGTTCTTCTGCTCTCAACGCCGCCGCTCTACCGCCATGGTGAAGGACTGGGCGGCGGCGCTGGAGCGTGCAAAGAAGGCGAAGGGGGCGGCGAAAGGCAAGAAGCAGAACCGTGGGTTGTCATCGCGCGTGGGGCTACTGCCAAGCTGGATCCAGGGCGATTGGATCCGGTCTTCGCTCCGGCAAGAAGATCTGGACAAGCTGACGGAGTCCGGATTGATCGCCAAGGGTGCGGCAAGGCTGCCTGAGGGGGAGATGGAGCCGCAGCCTCGACCGTGCGAGTGTGTACTGCTCGCCACCCATGTCGACCGGGGATTTTCGCTCCCTCCGCACCCCTTCTTCCGGGGCTTCCTGAACTTCTTCGGTGCACAACTCCACCATTGCTCTCCCAACACCATTATGTACCTGGCCGCGTTCGTGTCTATGTGTGAAAACTTTTTGGGGTGTCGACCACACTGGGGTCTTTTCAAACATATCTTCACCATCCGTTCCCAGTCGGTAAAGAAAGCAAAATACGAGTTACTCGAAAACCCATGTCATCCAGATGTGTGGGGGTTTGGGTATCCAGAAGAGGCATAGGAGTTCTTTCCCTGCTATGACCCTACCTGAATCGGTTAGAGGCTGGCAATCGACTTGGTTCTACTGCCAGGACGTCGCAACTCCAGGTCAGTCGACTAGCCTTCCCCACTTCACATTCGACCATGTCCAGACTCCTTCTCCACAGAAAGTGACTGCTGCTGAGAACGTGGAGACGAAGATGTTGGTTGAGAAAGTGGTCCAACTGATTAATGAGGGTGTCATTTTCCTAGACCTGCTGGAAGTGTTCCTCAGTCGACGCATCCAGCCTCTTCAGGCTTGTGACCATCCTATGTGGCTGTACTCCGGATCTGACGACACCGCTCGGGTCCATCCAGAGGAAGTGCCACCCAAGACCGTGGCCATGTGGTTGAAGAGCATCACAGGCAACCAGGACAACCCCAGAGGAGCTAGGCGAGTCATCCCCTTCAGCAACAATAATCAACCCGACAAGGTATGCTCTTTATTTCAATTGTCTTGCATATATGTTCCGACTATACTTGATCTCGACTGACTTTTACTCGACTTTTTGTCTTGTAGGTTTTCACTGAGATGTATTCGATGCCCAACAGCGATCAAGCTCTTGAGCAGGACCAGGAGGGACAGGCCAGCGCAGAGGAGAGTGGTGAATGGGAGTCTTCGGATGGAGAGGAGGAGGAGGAGAGAGAGGAGTCGGACGATGAGGAAGAAGTCGACTCACCGCCGCGCTCCGAGCACCGATCCAAGCAGCACCATGACCCGGCGGGCGAGCGCGGGAAGAACGTGGCTTCGAGTACCCACACTCAGAAGCACACTGGGACGTCGACTCCGGAGCCGACAAAGAAGGTCGCCAAGCAGCCCAAGGTTGCTCCTCCAAAGGCTCAGGAGACTTTGCCGCGAATCAAGATGGACGTCCCTATTGCTTCGGGGTGAGTATCTCACTTGTGTTTATATAGGCCGAGTGAAGTTTTTGTTCTGACCAACTGGGTCATGTATCTTTCTAGCCCCACCTCTGCTGCTACTGACCTGGACATCGACAAGGCACCAGGAGACGAGGAGACCGACGATTCAGCCACCTCTCGAGCTGGTAAGTCCATTCGACCAGGCTTCATTTAGTCGAGTGGATCTTCAGTCGGCTGAATTTCCGATATTTCTCTCTTTCCATAGTTCCGCAAGAGGTCGTCGTGCTCCCTGACAATGAAGAAGAAGAAGCGCCTCTACAGGAGAGGAGGAAGAGGAGGGGGGGCTCAAGCAGGAGGAGGCTTGAACTTCAAGTCCCTCAGTCGACGCTGGCGCTTGAGGCGGTGGTCGAACGTTCCGGGGATCCGGTTCGGATTAACGTCACATTCGCCAACCTGCTGACGACTGATCGTTTGTTGGGGTCGACTGCTTTGACTCCTGCCGCTCCAGTGCAACTCCATGCGTCTGACCCAGTAGCTGCTTTGACCGCCTTGGAGCCATCACTCTTCGCTGCATATCAGACCCCAGACGACTCGCCGAGTGCTGCCAGGGAGGCTCTTCGCCAGGTGAAGCTTGTCATGGAGCAGGTGAAGGTGATGCACGAGGCTAGTCAGCTGGCTTACAATGCCAGCACTGCCCTGCAGACAATGTTCAGGTCAGCGAACTCCGACTGAACTTTTGAATGCTGTTTTATATCCGATCACCCACTTGGGTGTGTCTTTGTTTAGAGTTTAGGAAACCTTCAACTTCACTCGACTCAAGGTGAGTCTTAGTAATCTGTCTGGACCAGTGGGGGCACGGCGAGTGCACCCACTGGGTGAAGACCACGGTCGACTGCTGGCAGTCGGCTGAGGTCTTAGAATCTTCTCTCCCTTTTTTGACTCACGCTGGGCAGACTCTGCTAAGTGTTGATCTGAACCAATGGGGGCACGTTAAGTGCACCCACTGGGTGTAGTCCCCGAGACTACTGTTGAATATTTGATTCGGGCAGTAGTCTTAGAGTAACTTTTCACTGTCATTGTCTCTTATTTCTGTCGACTAACATATCTCTCTCGCTGACTGCAGAGGTCTTGTGATCTTGGAGCTCGACTTTCTGAGTTAAAGAAGAAGCATATGAGTGTTGAACTTGATCTTGAACTCGCAAAGAAGAATCTCAAGACTGCTCAACAAGAGACGGCCATCATGGGAGATAACCATTCGACTCTTGCATACTTAGTAGCTCGCGTCTTTCACTGCTTTTTCTTTCAGTCTCTTTGAACCGAGTGACTTCACACAAGAAGATGTGCGTAGTGAGAACCGTCAACTTCAGGCTCGTCTCAAGAGTGTTGTTTCTTTAGAGAGAATGAAGGAAGCTTTGGAGAAGAAGGACCAGGACCTTACTGCTGCTCAGAAGGAAGCACGTGAGAAGACAACGCTTGCGGACCAGAAGCTGGCTTCAGTCGGCAAGTTGGAAGAGGAGAACGCGAAGTTGAAGACCGCCATCTCGGAAGCCAATCGAGAAGTAGAGCAACTGAAGAAGGACAAGGAGAACCTGACCACTGAAGTTGGAGGCCTCAAGCCAAGACAGGCAAGTTAGAGTCCTATCTGGGATAACTTGCCGTGAAACTAGTTCTGAAGCTTGAAGGTATAGTCACTCGACTGGTTAATTGTCGTCGATCGACGTATGTTGTAATATTGTCGACTCATTATTTTTCACGATGGAACAGAACTTTGCCAGGACTTTGAAGCTGAAACCGGGTGGGTCAAGACAGGTCTCGACCCCATTAATTGTCCTGTGAAAGATGGCATTGTGATGAACTTGCTGCGATTGGAATCACGCTTGGACGGCGTTCTTGCCTATCTGGCTTGACTGAAGGTTGCGATGACCCGAGTGGACGCCGAACTCTGGCCTCAGGCGGAACTTTCTCAAGACCTCGAGTCGCTGATGACTTGACACAATCAGATTCCTGGCCGAGTGCAAGAGTGGAAGAAGTCATCTGCTGGTTGTAATGCTGACGTCGCCCTGTCATTGGTTCGAGTGCACTGCAAGGAGGCTAGAGAAGACAAGTTAGTGGCCCTCAAGGTTGTGAATACTAAGAAGCACTCCATCCAGTCCTTCATGGACACCTTCCCTGAGGTAGCCACTCGTATTGCTGACAGCATCGACCTTGACAGCTTCTCCGATCCAGCCAGCCCTTCTCCCGCCGAGTGACTGAAAAAACATTATGCTTCACCCTCATTTGCCTCGGAATGCCGAGTGATTTTGTAATCGTTAAAACTCCTTCGGGCCTGACGCCCGAGTACTTTAATATGCTATTAGAAACCTTTGGACTTATCTTTGAATATGTTGTGTTTATCTTTGAGTGAAATTTGTTCTTCTCTCGGATTGGTTTTTGTACTTTCGATGCAGCTTCTGAGGAAGAATCCGCAGTCGATCTATTGGACGAGCCTTGAGCAGCATTGATCAGCTCATCGGCAAGGCACTCAGCAATGGTATTGACGTTCCTGATAGCTGTTTGCCTTGGTGCTAGCCGTTGAATGAGCCTTTGACAGTGCGCACAATATCGTCCTTCTTCTTGACGGTGTAGCCCCAGAGGGGGGGGGGTCGTGGTCGACCCGCACCACTCGGCAGGATTGATCAGCTCATGAAAGCAGCTCGTCTTGGTGCTAGCTGTTGGATGAGCCTTTGGTAGCATTGATCAGCTCATCAGCGAGGCATTTATCAATGGTCTTGACATTCCTGAAAGCCGCTCACCTTGGCGTTGGCTGTCATATGAGCATTTGACAACGTGCATAGTCTCGTCCTTCTTCTTGATGTGCACAGTCGTGGTCGAACTAAGGCGAGTACTCGACTGCAGCTAAGCTCCCGAGTGAGAGGATTGCTCGTCACTTGGTAGGATTTTCAAACTTAGGCGAGTACTGGACTACAGCTAAGCCGCCGAGTGAGAGGATTACTCGTCATTCGGCAGGATTTTTCAAACTTAGGCGAGTACTGGACTGCAGCTAAGTCCCCGACTGAGAGGATTGCTCGCCACTCGGTAGGATTTTTCAAACTTAGGCGAGTACTGGACTGCAGCTAAGCCCCCGACTGAGAGGATTGCTCGCCACTCGGTAGGATTTTTCAAACTTAGGCGAGTACTAGACTGCAGCTAAGCCCTCGAGTGAGAGGATTGCTCGCCACTCGGTAGGATTTTTCAAACCTAGGCAAGTGCTGGGCTGCAGCTAAGCCCCCGAGTGAGAGGATTGCTCGCACAATCTCGTCCTTCTTCTTGACGGTGCAGCCCCGGGGGGAGGGGTCATGGTCAACCCGTATCGTTTGGTAGGACCTTTTAAACTTAGGCGAGTACTGGACTACAGCTAAGCCTCCGAGTGAGAGGCTGGCTCACCACTCGGTAGGATTTTCTAACACTTAGGCGAGTATTGGACTGCAGCTAAGCCTCCGAGTGAGAGGCTGGCTCACCACTCGGTAGGATTTTCTAACACTTAGGCGAGTACTGGACTGCAGCTAAGCCTCCCAGTGAGAGGCTGGCTCACCACTCGATAGTATTTTTTTAACACTTAGGCGGAACAGATTCGCAGCTAAGCCTCTGAGTGAGAGGCTGGCTCACCACTCAGTAGGATTTTCTCTTCAACTTAGGCGAAACGGATTCACAGCTAAGGCACCCAGTGGGGGATTTTAGAACATGTAAAAAATGAACAACAATCATTCGGAAGACTGTAAAATCATGTCTTTTGATAATCAAACTAAAAGGTACTTCTTATTACATCTCAACAGTCTGAATACTTTAAGAGTAAAAGGGGCGGAGCAGTTCCGCATTCCAAGCGCGTGGCTCATCTTTATTGTGCTCGACGTTGAAAAGACGATATGCTCCGTTGTGGAGCACTTTGGTGACGACGAAAGGGCCTTCCCAAGCAAGAGCGAGCTTGTGTGGTTTCTGCTGGTCCACTCGAAGAACCAAGTCTCCTTCCTGAAATGCCCAACCCCTTACGTTTCTGGCATGGAATCGTCGTGATAGAGGCAAAGGTGTCCCGTCTTTCGATGAGATGGTGGATTTCGCTTTGGTGGAAGTCGACTTTGACGATCCGACTACGAACGTGCGAGGACGTCGCGCCTTAGCAATCGCTAAACCAACTCCGAGAGGTTATTGACCACGCCGGAGCACGATCAACCTGACCACGAGGGTCTGTTTCCTGCGAGCAAACGAAGAACAAGCAAGAAACTAAGATTGCAATCTGGATATTGCGAATATAAGATGAAAGCTTTATTGATCAAGGTGGGGTTCTGTGACGCCTTTGTCTGGTCGTTGAACACAAACGAAGTACGCGAAGTTGCAGCTATGGCGAACTTTTAATCTAAACAAAACCCCAAAGTCTAAACGGTGCCCTAAGGGCTGTATATATGGAGGAAGAGAGGGGAATTTCGTGGCCCTTGGTGGAGGGGTCCGAAATCAACCCTATCTCTTGTTTCCCCACACATACGGACTCTAAAAATAGCCTATACTTATGTATTTCGAAATTACATGGGCCTGGCCCAATAAAAAGGTGACGCAGCACCTATAATAGCCTCTGGACGAAATTTATGAAGTGGCATCTTGTATATTTCGTCCAAGGCTTCATGCACTCTTATGGTGGCTTCAAAGTCCTGAAATCATCACTTGTAACTCCGTTCTGGTTCCCCTTGCGCATGGCATCATCTCCATGCTTGCTCTTGCTCCAATGTCCATCCTTCTCCAAGCTAGGCCCTTCATTTGTAAGCAAAACAAATGTATCCAATTTAGGCAGCATCATATTCTCATGAACATTAGAATCATTACCAAGAAACGAAAGTACCTGATAATTTAATTGGCGTGCGCGAGCTCTAGTAATTGGTCCAGTATATGTAGCAGTAGGGGCTGTGGGTGTAACAATGGTATTGATGTCCTCATCATCCTCCCCTTCTTGAAATGAAGTCGTCCTCGACGAAAGCTCATCTTCCTCACCCAAATAAGGCTTCAAATCTGCAATGTTAAAAGTGGGACTAACCCCAAAATCTGCAGGCAGCTCAAGTTTATATGCATTATCATTTACTTTCTCCAACACCTTAAAGGGACCAGCAGCACGTGGCATTAGCTTTGATTTGCGCAAATCAGGAAATCTATCCTTACGCAAATGTAACCAAACAAGATCTCCAGGTGCAAACACAACATGTTTTCTACCCTTATCTCCAGCAAGTTTATATTTAGCATTCATACGCTCAATGTTTTCCTTAGTTAACTCATGCATTTTTAAAATCAATTCAGCACGTTCTTTAGCATCAAAATTAACCTTCTCCGAAGATGGAAGAGGCAACAAATCAATAGGTGCACGAGGTAGGAAACCATACACAACTTCAAAAGGGCACATCTTAGTAGTAGAATGCAATGAACGATTATAAGCAAATTCAATATGAGGCAAGCATTCCTCCCACATTTTCTTATTATTCTTCAAAACAGCCCTAAGCATAGTAGACAATGTTCTATTGACTACTTCAGTTTGTCCATCAGTTTGGGGGTGACAAGTAGTACTAAAAAGCAGTTTAGTCCCCAACTTAGCCCATAAACATCTCCAAAAGTGGCTAAGAAATTTAGTATCACGATCTGAAACAATAGTATTTGGCACACCATGCAAGCGAATAATTTCACGAAAGAACAAATCAGCAACATTAACAGCATCATCGCTTTTATGACATGGTATAAAGTGTGCCATTTTCGAGAATCTATCCACGACAACAAATATGCTATCCCTCCCCTTCTTTGTTCGAGGTAAACCTAAAACAAAGTCCATAGATATATCCTCCCAAGGAACACTAGGTACAGGCAAAGGCATATATAAACCATGAGGATTGAGTCGTGACTTAGCTTTTTGACATGTAGTGCAGCGAGCAACAAAACGCTCAACATCCCGTCTCATCTTTGGCCAAAAGAAATGTGTAGCAAGTACGTCCTCCGTCTTCTTCACGCCAAAGTGTCCCATTAATCCTCCCCCATGCGCCTCCTGCAACAGCAAAAGACGAACGGAGCTAGCTGGAATGCATAGCTTGTTAGCACGAAACACAAATCCATCGTTAACGACAAACTTGTTCCACATTCTTCCTTCTTTACAATTCTCCATTACATCTTTAAAATCAGCATCATGCACATATTGATCTTTGATGGTCTCCAAACCAAATATTTTGAAGTCAAGTTGTGAAAGCATAGTATAGCGACGAGACAATGCATCAGCAATAACATTTTCTTTTCCCTTCTTGTGTTTAATGACATAAGGGAAAGTCTCAATAAATTCAACCCATTTAGCATGTCTACGATTCAGTTTAGCTTGACTTTTAATATGTTTCAAAGATTCATGATCAGAATGTATAACAAATTCTTTGGGCCATAAATAATGTTGCCATGTTTCTAAAGTCCGAACAAGAGCATATAATTCTTTATCATAAGTAGAATAATTCAGACTAGGCCCACTCAATTTTTCAGAAAAGTATGCAACGGGTTTGCCATCTTGTAATAACACACCTCCTAATCCAATTCCACTAGCATCACATTCAAGCTCAAAAGTCTTATTAAAATCAGGAAGTTGGAGTAAAGGAGCATGTGTCAACTTATCTTTCAATACCGTGAAGGCTTCTTCCTGTGCGGTACCCCAAATAAAAGGCACATCTTTCTTTGTAAGCTCATTGAGAGGTGCAGCAATGGTGCTGAAATCTCTCACAAAACGCCTATAGAATCCAGCGAGGCCAAGAAAACTCCTCACTTGTGTGACCGTTTTGGGCTGCGGCCAACTCTCAATAGCTTCAATCTTGGCTTTATCAACTTCAATTCCCTGTGGAGTAACAACATAGCCAAGAAAAGATACTCGGTCGGTGCAAAAGGTGCACTTCCCAAGGTTACCAAACAAACGTGCATCACGTAGAGCAATAAAAACAGCACGTAAATGTTCCAAATGTTCTTCCAAAGATTTGCTATAAATCAGTATATCATCAAAATAGACTACCACAAATCGTCCAATGAAAGCACGTAAAACTTCGTTCATTAATCTCATGAAAGTACTAGGTGCATTAGTTAACCCAAAAGGCATGACTAACCACTCATATAAACCAAACTTAGTTTTAAATGCTGTTTTCCATTCATCACCCAATTTCATACGAATTTGATGGTATCCACTACGCAAATCAACTTTGGAGAATATTGTAGAGCCACTCAATTCATCAAGCATATCATCTAGCCTAGGAATAGGATGACGATAACGAATAGTAATATTATTAATGCCTCTACAATCAACACACATACGTGACGTACCATCCTTTTTAGGCACGAGTATAATAGGAACAGCACAAGGACTAAGAGATTCGCGTATATAACCTTTGTCGAGTAGCTCCTGTACTTGACGCATAATCTCCTTCGTCTCCTCTGGATTGGTACGGTATGGTGCACGGTTGGGTAGCGATGCACCGGGAATTAAGTCAATTTGATGCTCAATCCCTCGAATGGGTGGTAATCCCGGTGGCACGTCTTGTGGAAAGACGTCAGCGAACTCCTGCATAATGTTAGTGACAGCAGGGGGCAAAGAGGAAGGCACGTCCTCGAATGAAAATAATGCCTCTTTGCACACAAAAGCATAGCAAACAGAGTTGCTGAAATCTAGCTCATCAATATCAGATTTGGTGGCAAATAAACATGCACTTTTCAATTTAATTTCAGAAGCAACACTAGATGGTTTATTATTAGGCTTCATTTGTTGCTCAAATTCTTTTGCCACAATCTGATTTTCACTCTTATGCTTCTCCTGTTTTGCTTTATTAGCTCTATTAATATCATCTTTCAAAATAGAATCAGGAGTCATAGGAAGCAAAGTAATATGTTTATCCTTATGAACAAGAGTATAATGATTGTTTCTACCATGGTGTACAGCATTTTTATCAAATTGCCATGGTCTACCAAGTAATAAGGAACATGCTTGCATAGGTACCACATCACAATCAACATAATCAGCATATGTAGAGATACTAAAATGCACACGAACAGTACGTGTTACCTTAACCTTGCCGCTATTGTTGAACCATTGGATGTAGTAAGGATGTGGATGTGGTCTTGTGGTGAGAGAAAGCTTCTCCACCATCTCCATGCTAGCCAAGTTGTTGCAACTCCCTCCATCTATGATCACGCGAACAGAACGTTCCTTCACAACTCCCTTTGTATGGAACAAATTATGCCTCTGATTTTGCTCAGCTTGTGTAACCTGCACACTCAAAACACGTTGAGCAACTAAACATTCATACCTGTCAGCATCTTCAGGAGCCATGTATTGCGTCTCATGATCAGAATCGTCTCCACCGTGTTCGTCACGTGTAATAAGAGCCAAAGTCTCCTCATCATAGTCACTAGCGGACTCATACCCACCATCCTCAGTAACAATCATCACACGCTTAGATGGGCATTCTCTCGCATAATGACCTCCACCCTTGCAACGTCGACAAATAATATCATGTGTTTGCCCTGTTGATGCCATGGATGAAGAAGAGCTCTTTGCAGGCCCAGAAGGTGTGCTCTTGGCAGATAATGGTGATTGTGCCTGCTTTATTATATCACGGTTGGAGGTGGCAGCCGACGGAGGCACCGGTGTAGCAGAACGTGTGGAAGTAGATGATGCACGTGGTGTCCATGATGAAGGTCGACCTGCAGAAAAGTTAGTCCGCGCCAATGCCTGTCGATCCTGCACTTCACGTTCAGCTTTACAAGCAAGATGGAATAAACGAGTGATATTAGTATACTCCTTATAGTCTAGAATGGTCTGAATCTCTCTATTTAATCCACCCAGAAAACGTGCAAGCATAGCTTCATTCTCCTCAACAATACCACATCTAATCATGCCAGTTTGTAATTCCTGATAATAATCTTCTACAGAATTTTTTCCTTGTCTTAAACGCTGTAATTTTTGAAGCAATTCACGTTGATAATATGGTGGAACCCAACGAGTACGCATAGCAGTTTTCAAAGCAGCCCAAGTAGCGGGAATAGGATATAATCTACAATGTTCAGACCACCATACACATGCAAAACTAGTGAAAGCACAAACAGCAGCAGCAACCCGTCTCTCCTCGGGATATTGTAAACATGTAAAACGTTGTTCAGTTTCTAACTCCCAAGTAAGATATATATCAGGAACATATCTACCCTCAAATGGTGGAATATTCAATTTCAGTTTAGGAATATGGACATCATCTCGTACCTGAGGTGGTGGTGCAGGCCTACCATTACGAATATATACCTGAGGTCGACCTGGTGGTGGTGGTGCTGGTGGCTGCACGTAGTGCTGATTTTGATCAACCTCATCCTCATAATCGCCCACATCCTCATCATCCTCCTGGGTACCAGCAGCAGCAGTAGCAGGGGCCAAAGAAGCATCAACAACATGAACAGCAGCACCAGAAGTTTGGCCATCCTCAATAGGAACACGCCTCGCTCGTCCATACTGATTCGAAAGGATGCGTTGTTGTTGTTGTTGTTGTTGTTGGAGAGGTGCGTTAGGTGCAGCGGGTGGTGGTGGTGGAAGACGCGCAAGCAATTCATTAAATTTGTTATCGAGCTTTGTTTCGAACGTCTTCTCCATGCCATCGATCTTCTCCATGGCCTCTTCAAATCTGTTTAGCACATCTTGCACCTGTCCACTCATCATTTGCTGAAACTTATCATGAAGCTCCTTGTTCGATAAATTCTCCCAGTCAGTCACGTCGGCTTGTGATCCTGGCATGGTTAGCAGCAATAGAAACACACAAGAATATGATCCTACAGACTACGAACAAGTGGTGGTGGTGGGTGTCACAAATCCTTCAAGCAAAACTCAAATTCTTACCAGTTCTTACCCAGCAGCAGGCGGTGATCGGCAACCGTTGTAGTTAAAAACTCTCAAAGCTTGGATAGAGCGAGTACCAGGGAGAGTCAAACGCACGACGTAGAATGTATGTGGAGCTGGGAAGGCTTATAATATGGTAGCAAAAAGGATCAGCAATAATCAATTCAGAGATGCAAAGTTGAATAAACGCTCAACGACGGTACTGTGCTGGTCCTAGGCTAGACCGTGCTAGAGACGCGAGCCTAGAACACTAACAAAATCACGGCGCTGCACGTAAACAAGGGAAAAGCACACTCTGGATTTTTTTTTTCGCTCTTTGTTTTTTTTTTTTTTTTTTTTTTTTGCGAAAAATCACTATAATGGCGAGTGTCTCAAAACTCTTCCTAGGTCAAACTGACAGGATGGGCACGAAATTTTTTCGACCAATTTTTTTTTTTCGATTTTTCGACTGCCCGGACCCAAAAACTGGAAACGGGTCAAAAAAAACTTCCTATAATGGCACCTGTCTCAAAACACTCAGAAACACCTAAAAATAGGATAGCCAGAAATTTTTTCGAAAAATGCGTTTTCGAAAAATTTTGGGCCTAAACGGAGCGTGGTTTCCAGAAATTTTTTTTTTTTTTTTTTTTTTTCCGAAACCTACTCCGGCAAGGAAACACGAATCGGAAACTAGATGGATCCCGAAAACAAACCTAATAAACAAGGAACTCGGATTGGTGGTGGTTATATGGTGGTGGTATATGGCAGCGGTGGTGGTAGCGGTGGTAGTATATGGATATGGATCGGTGGTGGTATATGGACACGGATTGGTGGTGGTATATGGATATGGATTTGGAGTGGTGGTGGTAGATGGCAGGGGCGATGATGATGGTGCAGCGGCGGCGTGACAACTTATGACCAGAACTCGAAACTCTAAAAGACTAGACTCTAAGACCAGCAACTAGACCGACGATGCAACCGCAAATTCAACAAAGCAAAACCCTAAAAAGATTATGCAAAGGCTCAGATTGGTTCGGATATGATGAACTAACCCTAAATTTTTTTTGTGGCTTTTTCGTGGACTATAGGTATGAAGAACAGACTCGATCGAAACTACGAAAAACTGGAAAATCTCACCGAGCAACCTGGAAATCTGATACCACTTGATAGAGGCAAAGGTGTCCCGTCTTTCGATGAGATGGTGGATTTCGCTTTGGTGGAAGTCGACTTTGACGATCCGACTACGAACGTGCGAGGACGTCGCGCCTTAGCAATCGCTAAACCAACTCCGAGAGGTTATTGACCACGCCGGAGCACGATCAACCTGACCACGAGGGTCTGTTTCCTGCGAGCAAACGAAGAACAAGCAAGAAACTAAGATTGCAATCTGGATATTGCGAATATAAGATGAAAGCTTTATTGATCAAGGTGGGGTTCTGTGACGCCTTTGTCTGGTCGTTGAACACAAACGAAGTACGCGAAGTTGCAGCTATGGCGAACTTTTAATCTAAACAAAACCCCAAAGTCTAAACGGTGCCCTAAGGGCTGTATATATGGAGGAAGAGAGGGGAATTTCGTGGCCCTTGGTGGAGGGGTCCGAAATCAACCCTATCTCTTGTTTCCCCACACATACGGACTCTAAAAATAGCCTATACTTATGTATTTCGAAATTACATGGGCCTGGCCCAATAAAAAGGTGACGCAGCACCTATAATAGCCTCTGGACGAAATTTATGAAGTGGCATCTTGTATATTTCGTCCAAGGCTTCATGCACTCTTATGGTGGCTTCAAAGTCCTGAAATCATCACTTGTAACTCCGTTCTGGTTCCCCTTGCGCATGGCATCATCTCCATGCTTGCTCTTGCTCCAATGTCCATCCTTCTCCAAGCTAGGCCCTTCATTTGTAAGCAAAACAAATGTATCCAATTTAGGCAGCATCATATTCTCATGAACATTAGAATCATTACCAAGAAACGAAAGTACCTGATAATTTAATTGGCGTGCGCGAGCTCTAGTAATTGGTCCAGTATATGTAGCAGTAGGGGCTGTGGGTGTAACAATGGTATTGATGTCCTCATCACGTCGCAGGTCTTCTTGATAAATGGTCGATCGGATCACCACCTCTCTTTCTTCTTCCAGGAGATCGACTGCATCTTGCCGAGCCTGTACTGCTTCCTCTTCTAAGAAGAGTTCAACTCGGGGCGCATTGTGGAGCAGATCACTCGGGAGTACGGCTTCAGCTCCGTAGACTAAGAAGAATGGAGTTTGTCTAGTCGACCGATTAGGAGTTGTCCTCAATCCTCAAAGTACTGATGGAAGTTCATCGACCCAGGCCCCTGCTGCATGCTTGAGGTCAAGCATCAATTGGGGTTTCAGTCCTTTGAGAATCAATCCATTTGCTCTTTCAGCCTGCCCATTCGACTTAGGATGGGCGACCGAAGCGTAATCGACCCTCGTGCCTTGGGAAGCACAAAAGGCTCTGAATTCGTCAGAGTCGAAGTTCGACCCGTTATCCATGATGATGCTGTGCGGAACACCATATTTGAATATCAATTCTCTGATGAAACTTGCAGCTGTACTTGCTTCAAGGTTTTTAATGCGCTTGGCTTCCATCCATTTGGTAAACTTGTCGACTGCCACCAGCGCATGGGTAAATCCACTCCTGCCAGTCCTCAGAGGTCCAACCATGTCCAATACCCAGACAGCGAAAGGCCAGACGAGTGGAATAGTCTTCAGAGCTGACGTAGGCTTATGGGACATGTTGGAGTAAAACTGACAGCCTTCACATTTGTCCACTATTTCTTTCGCCATCTCGTTGGCATGCGGCCAGTAAAATCCGGCTCGGTATGCTTTGGCCATGATGGTCCGAGAGGACGCATGGTAACCACAGGTCCCCGAGTGAATATCATTGAGGATCATCCGGCCTTCTTCTGGCGTGATGCATTTCTGGCAGACTCCAGTTACACTTTCTCTGAAGAACTGACCTTTTATCACGGTAAAGGCTTTAGATCGTCGAACGATCTGTCGAGCCTCTTCTTCATCCTCTGGAAGTTCTTTCCTAAAAATGTATGCAATGTAGGGCACTGTCCAGTCGAGAGTGACGACACCTCCATGACTAAGTCGACCACGGCTGGGATTTCGAATTCAATCGGATCTGTGGAGCTCTTAGGCTGTGGGGACTCTTCAGTGAAAGGATCTTGCTGAACTGAAGGTGAATGAATGTGCTCCAAAAACACATTGATGGGAATGGCCTCTCTCTTACGCGACTGAGACACTGCTGTGTTCTGTTCTCCTGCTGCCTGGAGCCAGGCCCGGATCTGCATCAAACCTCTGCCAGCCTCCGACTGGGAAGGTTAAATTGACTCTGCTATTCGGGCCGCAGCTATGAGATTCTGAATCGGAGTACGATATACCTTAGGCGGAGGTGGGAAAAGCTGCTGTCGATTGGACTCAGGAATCCGCGCCGAGCGTGCTCATCGAGAGCGCGCTGAAGGTTCTCCAGTCGAGTGTGCTCAGCCAAATTAGCCAAGCGCACCTCTTCCAAGGCCTGAGCCTCGGGGGTTTCTCCACCGATGGGTATGTGGAGTGCATCCATGTTGTGGCGACGAAGTTCCTTCCTCTGCTGCGAAGAGAGGGATTCAAGATGGTATTCCTCGTGGACGCGCGACGGATCGCTTCCACCATCCTCGCCGTCCGCACGGCGGAAACCAGGTGGACTACATGGTCCATTGACCATCAAGACTTCAGCCGCAGGGTCGCTGCTATCACACTCGGACGCGGTCTCCGTGGAGCCAGTCGACAAATCGAACAGTCCATGGAGAGTGTCATCGGGCTCGATTGCCGTGACTTGATGGGTGGTCGAATGTTGAGCCACCACGTGTTTCACCCACCGCTGAAGCCGCGACCAACCAGATCGCTTGCAGCGGCGAACAGCGAGGAGGGCAGACACCATCGGGGCCGACTGATACTGGGTCGACAGCTACCGGAGAAAGACGCCGCGAATGCACGCGTGAAAGTGCGTCGCCCCTTGGACGGGGAGCGCCTCGACATCAAGGGGAGCTTCCTGAAGCCAAGCGGAGTCGTCGACGATGAAAATGACCGCGCTGAGATGGATCTCGTGGCCCTCAGCCAATCCACTGCCGGAAACCATGATGATGGTGATCGGAAAAATTGCAACTTCACCAACAAGTCGCTAAGACACCTGCCCCAAGGTGGGCGCCAACTGTCATGGTTGTAAGACTGACAGTAGAAAGGGGGCTAGGTATGGAGAGGCAAAATCTTAGCTATGGTGAAGGTGTACACACGAGATTTATGAGTTCAGGCCCTTCTCGGAGGAAGTAACAACCCTACGTCTTGGTGCGTGGAGGCGGTCGACTGGATTATATATGTGTGATGTCATAGGGGGTGTGAACCCTTGTCCCAAAGGAGGGGGTGGCTTATATAGAGTGCGGCAGGACCCCAGTCGTCCTCCATTACAAGGGGCTTAATGTACATAAAGTAGGGGCGTTACTGGTAACGCCAGCCTTATGTGTTATTTATGACCTTAAAGACTACAGAGTGAACGCCTGACCGTTGCAATGCTGAGTGACTCCTGATCTTTGGTGGGTCGAGTGATTCCTTGCATAGGGGGTCGCCCGAGTGATATGACTAGTCGAGTGGATTGCACTCGACTTCTTTGACTGGGGGTCTCTTGTTGCCTCTTCGACTTCTTATCTTCCAGGGTAGTGACCTTGGGTAGGACGTATGGGTCAGGCCCATGACCCTACCCCAAGTCAATATCCTCATCACAGCCCACGGTCGCCCACCTGCGCCGCCCGCGGTCGCCCACTTGCACCTCCCGCGGTCACACACCTATCTTTCCTACCTTTGCCGCCCATGGTCGCCCACCTGCGCCTCCATCTTTGTCCACTTCGGTCATCGGCACTGTGGACAATTCCAGCCACTCCCGCCTTTGATGTTGATACTGGTGGTGGGCGCAGCAGACGCCGTGGACCTTTCACGCTGATTCTGCATTTTCCCATGTCCCTCCTCTCCTGCTACTACTGCTAGTGAGTCTGCCTCGCCCGCCTCTACTACTGCTACTATTCAATTTGTTGCTAGGAGTCAGAAGATAATTGTTGTGGCTGCTAGAGAACCTGCAGAGATAATCATTCATCATCTCAAACAGTCCATTCTCAATTGACACATGAGATTGACAAAGGGATTCCTTATCACTGTGCATAACTGTTGAGTGCAGGAACAACAAACTTGAGAGTTTAGTCTCTGCACTAGTTTAACCAATCTACAACAGAAAATGCAGTGAACATAGAAGAAGTAATCGCATGAGAATACAAATAATCTCAGAACATGATGAGGACATAATACCATTGTTACGCCCACAACCCCTGTTGATATACATAATGGACCAATCACTAGAGCTCATGCACGCCAATTGAAATACCAGGTACTTTCGTTTCTGGGTAACAATTCTTATGTTCATGCGAATATGATGTAGCCTAAATTGTATACTTTTGTATTGGTTACAAATAAAGGGCCTAGCATGGACAAGAGGGATGAACACTGGAGCAAAAACAATCATGGAGATGAAGGCGCGCATGATGGGAACCAGAATGGCGTTTCTAGTGTAGATTTCAGTACTTTGAAGCCTCCTTGATGACATCGAAGGACATGCACGAAATATGCAAGATGCCCTTTCATAAATGTCGTCCATAGCTTATAATAGGTGTTGCGCCACCCTAATTTTGGGCCAGGCCCATGTAATTTCGAAATACTTGAGTATAGGCTGTTTTTAGAGTCTGTATGTGTGGGGAAACAAGAGTTAGGGTTGGTTTCGAACCCCTCCTCCAAGGGCCACGAAATTTACCCTCTTCTCCATATATACAGCCCTTAGGGTGTCGTTTAAACTTTGGATTTTGTTTAGATTAATGTTTGCCATAGCTACAACTTCGCGTACTTCATTTGTGTTCAACAACCATACCAAGACATCATGGAACCCCACTTTCATCAATAAAGTTTTCGTCTTATATTCGCAATATCTAGATTCCAATCTCAGTTTCTTGCTTGTTCTTCATTTCCTCGCAGGAAATAGACCCTCGTGGTCAGGTTGATCGTGCTTCGGCGTGGTCAGTAACCCCTCGGAAGTTGGTTTAGTGATTGCTAAGGCACGACGTCTTCACACATTCGTATTCGGATAGTGAAAGTTGACTCCCACAAAAATGATAGCTATCTCATCAAAACATTGGGACACCTTCGCCTCTATCAAGTGGTATTAGTTTTCAGGTTGCTCAGTGAGATTTTCCCATTTTTCATAGTTTAGATCGAGTCAGTTATTCATACCTACAGTCCACGAAAAAGCCAAAAAAATTAAGGTTAGTTCATCATATCCGAACCAATCGGAGCCTTTGCATAATCTTTTTAGGGTTTTGCTTTGTTGAATTTGCGGTTGCATCGTTGTGTCGAGTTGCTGTTCTTAGTGCCTAGTCCTTTAGAGTTTTGAGTTCTGTCATAGTTTGTCACGCCGCAGCCGCACCATCTTCATCGTTGTTGCCATATACCACCACCACATATCTGCCACCAATCCGAGTTCCTATACACCACCACATATCCGCCATTTCCATTAAAACCACCACATATCCGCTGCCATCACGCCACCAGTCAGACTTGCCACCATATACATCTCCGCTACCAGTCCGAGTTGCTACCAGATACATCTTCGCCACCAGTCCGAGTTCCGTCAGATTCTTCTTCGCTACCAATCCCATTCCAAGTCCAGTATTTACTTCCTTGTTATTGATTTTCAGGTCACGTCCAACTAGAATCATGACCAAGTCGGAATCCCCAACTTCCGAGACACCAGCAGAAGAAAAATAGTTCCAGTTTCAAAAAAAGAAACTACTGGCTAGGCAGTTTTTAGGCCATTTGTAGACTTTTTCGAAAAAAATGTTGCGGAGCCAAAAAAAGAGAAAAGGTGAAAAAAGTGAAAAATAGATTCAGAGTGTGCTCCTCCCTTGTTTACATGCAGCGCCGTGATTGTTAGTGTTCTAGGTTCGCGTCTCTAGCACGGTCTAGCTTAGGACCAGCACAGTGCCGCCGTTGAGCGCTTATTCAACTTTGCATCTCTGAAATGATTATTGCTGAAATTTTTCCTACCATATCATAAGCCTTCCCAGCTCCACATACATCTACATCGTGCATTTGACACCAGCTAGCAATCGCTCTGTCCAAGCTTTGAGAGTTTTGACTACAATGGTTGCCGATCACCACCTGCTGTTGCGTAAGAATGGGTAAGAATTTGAGATTTGCTTGACGGATTTCTAACACACCACCACTTTCTAGTAGTCTGTAGGATCATATTCTTGTGTGTTTCTATTGCTGCTAACCATGCCAGGATCAGAAGTTGACTGGATTGACTGGGAGAACATGACGAAGAAGGAGCTTCATGACAAATTTTAGCAAATGTAAGGTCAACAAGTGGAAGACATGATGGCCAGTTTTGGAAAGGCACTTGAGAGGATTGATGACATTGAGAAAACAATTGACACCAAGTTGGATGCCAACTTCAATGTAATACTCAAGCCTCTACCACAACCACCACCCGCATCTGTTGCATCATTGTAACAACATCAACAATGATGTGGAGCATCCCACGATCATCCCCATGGACGTATCTACATCTCCCACGACACCACTTGGACCAATGACAAGAGCTCAAGCAAAGGCTATTGAAGATAAGGTGAACTCGCTCCTCTCCGAAATCCCACTTTCTACACATGAGACATGGCTACAACCTCAAGAAGAAACACTATGTGTGATCACGTAATTGGAGAAAGGCCATGGAGCAGCTACATCCAATGGTCAAGACGGCGAGGAAACCGAGCACGAAGGACAAGAAGAGGAGCTACCGAAGAAACTCGAGAGAGCGGGCGTCCGCCCAGGACCGGACGTCCGGCGCCTGACGCTCCAGCCAGTGGAAGTCCGACCAGGACCGGATGTCCGGCGCCTGAAGGCCCAACCGACCCAAGTCCCAACTGACGAGAGTTACAGCGAGCGAGCGTTCGGACGACCGGCAACATTGCCCAGCGAGAGGATGTCTGGTCCCCATTGAATGACCGACAATTCCACTCCTGACCGATTCTGCGGAAGACTGAAGCGACCGGACGACCGGCCACCTCCGGACGTCCGGTACACCATTTACAAAACGTAATTAGCGGAAGTCCAAACCCTATCGGACGTTCGGACCTCCGCGAGCGACTAGACGACCAGCAAAGACTGGACGTCCGCTGCTTGTGTGTGCGCAACTTCGGGCCCAAGGCCCATGTACCCTTTCATTCCGCCCCCCCCTTTTGCACTTAGACTATACATATACCTCCTCCTCCTCCTAGCTAGGGTTAGGAAAGGATTAGCTCATATTTGTGTGAGAGCTTTGCTCATCCACTTGGTTACTTCTCCTCGGAGCTCACGACCTCTTCGGAGAAGATCCCCCAAGCGGATTCAAGACCCCATCACGGGAAGACCCTTAAAGACCTCCTCACGGAGAATACCTTTTGTACCGTCCTTTGATGGATTTGAATCATTTATACCTTTGTGTTTCGAGGATCTAGCATATGTCTGACCAAATCTTGTTGGTTGAGTGATTTCTCTCGTGTTTCCCCCCGTGATTTGTCCTCGTGTTCTTCGTAGGATCCCCTCCAATCATGAAAGATCGGGCATCTAGGGCTCTACCCTACATCTTCTTGGTATCAGAGCCACGTTGATCACGTATTTGGAGCCCCTACCCCTTGTTTTCTAGCTTGATTTTGTTGTGTTCTTCCCCAATTTTGAAAATCCCCACCAAAAATAGCCCCAGTTTTATTCTGTGATTTGTTGGTGTGATGAAGTTTTGTTGGATTTGATCCATACATTTGCTTTGCCACGAGTAGATCTAGCTTTCCCCCATCATCACCACCATTTTCGTCAACAAAATTGCTCGGATTTGACCAAATTTGCCACCTCCACCACGAACCCGAGCTGTTCATCCCGTGCCCGAAATCGCCCAGGCACCGGACGTCCACTAGCCACCGGATGTCCGACGACCGGACGACCGCTCCACTCCGGATGTCCGCTGTGCCCTGACAAAACTGAAGTTTTTTCACCCGAAAATTTTCGGACACCGCCACCACTCCCGCATACCCACTTCAACTCCCATTCCACCATCGCATACACACTCCGATACCACCACCGCTTTCCGCAAGCACAACCTTCACTTAACCACTACCACCTCCAACAATTTTGACCCATTTTGGTCTTTGAGAATATGAGTTGTGGTTCCCGTGTCCTATTGTGTTTTGGCTATATAGGTACGGTGCAACATCAATCATCACCACCACGCATCTTCGCCAAGGACTCTTCATCGCCAACCACCGTCCGTGCTTACAAATGACTACCTCGACAGTAACCTCGATGACATCTTTTTCTACTCCTTGCCATTGCATTGATAACCACATAGCCTTACTTTTGTGTCGCTTACCCATCGAGACTAGCCTTTGCATACTGCCGGCAACGTGACTTGTGGACATTAGTGATCATACTTCCCATAGCATACATACCATATCATCGTGGTACATATCTTGGTATCATCTCTTATGTCACAAAGTTGTCATCGCATATACACAATTGCTATCTTGGTTCGTGAAGTTTTGCATGAGAAAAGAGCTCAAAAGAGAAAGAACCAAACTGATAAAGGCGGGGGTGTCCCGATCTTTCGATGAGATGATAACTATCGATTTGGTGAAGATGACTTTGACGATCCGACTACAAACGTGCACGACGTTGCGCCTTAGCAATCGCTAAACCAACTCTGAGAGGTTATTGACCACGCCGGAGCACAATCAACCTGACCACGAAGGTCTATTCCTGTAAGCAATCGAAGAACAAGCAAGAATATGATAAAAGCAATCTGAATATTGCGAGTATATATGAAGTATTGATAAAGGTGGGGATCCGTAAGCGGTCTTGGTCTGGTCGTTGGACACAAACGAAGTACACGAAGTTGCAATGGCTAACTTTTAACTAAACAAATCCCAAGGAAAAGCTACTAGATGGATCTACTTATATAGGAGCAAGGGGTGGCGGCCAAGGAGGTGGGAGGACGTCCCAAGGCAGCCTAAAACTAAATCTAGGTCGTACAAGGCCAATGGGCCCAAGTGGAGGTGATGTAACACCTTTGGACTTGTAGTTTGACTCGGATTCTGCTGCAGCATCAGATTGTTTCGTCCACAACTCAATGCTCCGGACGAATTTGAAGGTGATTCCAATTGGGTTGGAAAGTGCACGAAATCTAGTTTCCAACAAAAAAAGAATCACCCAATTCGGAGTCTGTATGAAAAACTTGTGTGCGTTTTGAGTCAGGTACGTCTGTGCAGTCCGAATCTGAATCCAGAACGTGAGAGACTTGGACTCTATCTTCTCTTGGGCCAAAAGTGACGTGAGAGAACTTTTTGGACAGCAAATAAACATCTCTTTCTTCCTTATCTTCATATGTGGATTGTACAAATGTCCCATACACCTGCAATTAGACAAAACACAAAAGTGTGTGAAGTATTTTTGTTCTGGATAATATAAATAGATTATTGAATAGTTTGCACTAGAAATCACCTGACAAATATGCATATATGCAATATTTTTGGTCATATCCAAGGTAGTCATGTCCTCATCATCCTCCCCTTCTTGAAAATAAAGCCGTCCTCGGCGTTGCTTAATCTGAAATGTGGCTAACAAAAGAGACAAGGTGTACATGTTGTATATGTATATGTCATCCATTTTTACTTCCCTTGATTTTTGTATATATGACACATGAATAGATGAGTAACTTGCATAGTTCATAAAATCTAAAGCCAAAAAATTAGCACAAGAAGTAGAAGGCATGAAAATATTGCAACTCAGTTTGCACATATAAGTGAAGCTCTTATTCATTTCAAAAGATTGACAATGTTCATCATTAAACCATCCCAACATTGGTGAATAAACCTTACTTGCATCAAATTTACATGCTACAACATGCTTAAATAAGCAAACATGCAATAAGTCATTCAACACAGAATCATCACCAAGATTAGAGGTCATATCAAAATGATTAAACATTGGTTCTTTTGCATCAATAGTTAATTCAATGGGTGCACTCAAAATTGTTGGTATTTCAGTTGTTTGATCACATGGCAAAGTCAAATTATCAACGTAGTCCTCTAAAATAGGTGGTGTGATCAAAGTAGTGGGTAGCTCATCAGATGGTGCATTCAAATTGACAAGGCATTCATCATTCTCATGTAGAGATGGAAGATCAGTACCTTTGTCATTACCTCTTATGATCAACTCAGATGATGTAGCCACTCTCGAGGGCGATGTGTCACATGGTGGAGGTGATGTAGTCCTGACAACAACGGATGTGGTTGTCATAGTATGCCTAGTAGTTGAAGGAACAATCATATCAACTCTTGGAATGTGCACCGTGCACTTGTTCTCCTCGTGGCCAACACATCGTTTTATTTCCTGTTCAGCTTTGCAAGCAAGATAAAACAAATGGTCCATAGAATAACACTCTTCATGAATTAGTATCTCTTGAATATCACGGTTTAATCCTCCCCAAAATTTATCCATAAAATCATCTTCACTTTCTTCTAAAGAGGAATGCAACAAGGTAGTTTGTAAATCATCATAATATTTTGTTACAGTTTCACTACCTTGTTTTAAGTGTTGCAACTTCTTAATCATGTCACGAGTATAATAAGCAGGGACGAAAGTATGTCGCATGGCAAGTTTCAAATCATCCCAAGTAGTAGGTATATAATCAGGGTGTAACCGACAATATTCACTCCACCAAACCAAAGCATAACCAGTGAAAGAACCAACCGCAACCTTAACCTTTTTATGTTCATCGAAATTATGGGAAGCAAATATATTTTTTATGTCGAACTCCCATTCAATATATAAAGCAGGTTTAAAACGGCCATTAAATGGTGGTATAGATACATTAACCTGATCATGTGCATTTGGATGTTTGTGCACCTCTCGTGACGGTTGTGGTATTTGCAAAGGTGGTGGCACGTCTCCCGCGATCGACAAAGCCCATGAATTGACTCTGGATCCTGTCATGATTAGTAGAACAAGAAACAAAACCCAAAAATAATGTTCCTATAACTACTAGGATGTGGTGGTAAAACGCTCACAGTAAAGCAAATATCAATGTCTTACAAGTTCTTACCATGCAGCAGGCGGTGATCGGCAACTAGCGGTGTCAAGTAACTCCGAATATTGAGTAAAGCGATTGCCAGGGGAGCGAACGTATACACGGTGTAGAAATATGTGGAGCTGGGTTGGCTATATGTGGTAGCAAAAGATTAGCAATAATCAATTCAAAGATGCAATGTTGAATAAACGCTCAACGACGGTACTGTGCTGGTCCTAGGCTAGACCAGACTAGAGACGCGAGCCTAGAACACTAATGAGGTCACGGCGTAGCACAACTAGCATCAATGAAGGATACTAAGTAGCTCTTGACAGCGAGATATAAGTGAAGATCACAACGGCAGTGAAGATAATGATGAAAAACAACTGCCAAGCAGGATATACAGCAACTTTGTCTCCAACTTTCCTCTGAAAAAGTTTGTGCCGATTTTTTTGATTTTTTTCTCCTTTTTTTTTCTCTGACTTTTTTTTTCTCTTTTTTTTCTCTCTTTTTTTCTCTCTTTCTTTCCCTCTTTCCAAAACAAACTAGATAAGACGCAGATTGGATCAAGCGAAGATGTGAACGATCTCAACTATTATTATGACAATGAATGGTGGGTAGCACGTGGTGGAAATTGATGGATGGGTGGTGGACAGCGGAAGAGATAATGATGCAGCGGTGGCGTGACTAATGTGAACAGAACTCGAAACTCTAAACGAACTAGACACTAAGACCAGCAACTCGACACGACGATGCAACCGATAATTCAACTATGCAAGCAATGAAAAGAAAATTGCAAAGGCTCAGACTGGCTTGGACCAAGGATGAATAGATCTAACTCTTTTTTGTGGCTTTTTCTTGGACAATAGGTAAGAAAATAAATCTAATCTAGGAAAACTGGAAATTCTCACCGAGCAACCTGAAAACTGATACCACTTGATAAAGGCGGGGGTGTCCCGATCTTTCGATGAGATGATAACTATCGATTTGGTGAAGATGACTTTGACGATCCGACTACAAACGTGCACGACGTTGCGCCTTAGCAATCGCTAAACCAACTCTGAGAGGTTATTGACCACGCCGGAGCACAATCAACCTGACCACGAAGGTCTATTCCTGTAAGCAATCGAAGAACAAGCAAGAATATGATAAAAGCAATCTGAATATTGCGAGTATATATGAAGTATTGATAAAGGTGGGGATCCGTAAGCGGTCTTGGTCTGGTCGTTGGACACAAACGAAGTACACGAAGTTGCAATGGCTAACTTTTAACTAAACAAATCCCAAGGAAAAGCTACTAGATGGATCTACTTATATAGGAGCAAGGGGTGGCGGCCAAGGAGGTGGGAGGACGTCCCAAGGCAGCCTAAAACTAAATCTAGGTCGTACAAGGCCAATGGGCCCAAGTGGAGGTGATGTAACACCTTTGGACTTGTAGTTTGACTCGGATTCTGCTGCAGCATCAGATTGTTTCGTCCACAACTCAATGCTCCGGACGAATTTGAAGGTGATTCCAATTGGGTTGGAAAGTGCACGAAATCTAGTTTCCAACAAAAAAAGAATCACCCAATTCGGAGTCTGTATGAAAAACTTGTGTGCGTTTTGAGTCAGGTACGTCTGTGCAGTCCGAATCTGAATCCAGAACGTGAGAGACTTGGACTCTATCTTCTCTTGGGCCAAAAGTGACGTGAGAGAACTTTTTGGACAGCAAATAAACATCTCTTTCTTCCTTATCTTCATATGTGGATTGTACAAATGTCCCATACACCTGCAATTAGACAAAACACAAAAGTGTGTGAAGTATTTTTGTTCTGGATAATATAAATAGATTATTGAATAGTTTGCACTAGAAATCACTTGACAAATATGCATATATGCAATATTTTTGGTCATATCCAAGGTAGTCATGTCCTCATCACAAACAAGCTTTTAAGCAAGAGGGAAAGATAAGCAAAGAGCTTTTAAGCAAGAACCATAGCATCATACTACATTAAGATTGTCATACTCGATCATCTTGGATCATATCACCAGAATATAATACATATGGCATACTTGGGATAGAAGTCGTTGTTGATGAGGACATCAATACCATTGTTACACCCACAGCCCCTGCTGCTATACGTACTGGACCAATTACTAGAGCTCGCGCATGCCAATTAAAGTAGCTAAGTCACGACTCAATCCTCATGGTTTATATATGCCTTTGCCTGTACCTAGTGTTCCTTGGGAGGATATATCTATGGACTTTGTTTTAGGTTTACCTAGAACAAAGAAGGGGAGGGATAGCATATTTGTTGTCCTGGATAGATTCTTGAAAATGGCACACTTTATACCATGTCATAAAAGCGATGATGCTGTTAATGTTGCTGATTTGTTCTTTCATGAAATTATTCACTTGCATGGTGTGCCAAATACTATTGTTTCAGATCGTGATACTAAATTTCTTAGCCACTTTTGGAGATGTTTATGGGCTGATGAGGACATGACTACCTTGGATATGACCAAAAATATTGCATATATGCATATTTGTCAGGTGATTTCTAGTGCAAACTATTCAATAATCTATTTATATTATCCAGAACAAAAATACTTCACACACTTTTGTGTTTTGTCTAATTGCAGGTGTATGGGACATTTGTACAATCCACATATGAAGATAAGGAAGAAAGAGATGTTTATTTGCTGTCCAAAAAGTTCTCTCACGTCACTTTTGGCCCAAGAGAAGATAGAGTCCAAGTCTCTCACGTTCTGGATTCAGATTCGGACTGCACAGACGTACCTGACTCAAAACGCACACAAGTTTTTCATACAGACTCCGAATTGGGTGATTCTTTTTTTGTTGGAAACTAGATTTCGTGCACTTTCCAACCCAATTGGAATCACCTTCAAATTCGTCCGGAGCATTGAGTTGTGGACGAAACAATCTGATGCTGCAGCAGAATCCGAGTCAAACTACAAGTCCAAAGGTGTTACATCACCTCCACTTGGGCCCATTGGCCTTGTACGACCTAGATTTAGTTTTAGGCTGCCTTGGGACGTCCTCCCACCTCCTTGGCCGCCACCCCTTGCTCCTATATAAGTAGATCCATCTAGTAGCTTTTCCTTGGGATTTGTTTAGTTAAAAGTTAGCCATTGCAACTTCGTGTAATTCGTTTGTGTCCAACGACCAGACCAAGACCGCTTACGGATCCCCACCTTTATCAATACTTCATATATACTCGCAATATTCAGATTGCTTTTATCATATTCTTGCTTGTTCTTCGATTGCTTACAGGAATAGACCTTCGTGGTCAGGTTGATTGTGCTCCGGCGTGGTCAATAACCTCTCAGAGTTGGTTTAGCGATTGCTAAGGCGCAACGTCGTGCACGTTTGTAGTCGGATCGTCAAAGTCATCTTCACCAAATCGATAGTTATCATCTCATCGAAAGATCGGGACACCCCCGCCTTTATCATGGGCTAAGTTGGGGACTAAACTGCTTTTTAGTACTACTTGTCACCCCCAAACTGATGGACAAACTGAAGTAGTCAATAGAACATTTTCTACTATGCTTAGGGCTGTTTTGAAGAATAATAAGAAAATGTGGGAAGAATGCTTGCCTCATATTGAATTTGCTTATAATCGTTCATTGCATTCTACTACTGAGATGTGCCCTTTTAAAATTGTGTATGGTTTCCTACCTCGTGCACCTATTGATTTGTTGCCTCTTCCATCTTTGGAGAAGGTTAATTTTGATGTTAAACAACATGCTGAATTGATTTTAAAAATGCATGAGTTAACTAAGGAAAACATTGAGCTTATGAATGCTAAATATAAACTTGCTGGAGATAAGGGTAGAAAACATGTTGTGTTTGCACCTGGAGATCTTGTTTGGTTACATTTGCGTAAGGATAGATTTCCTGATTTGCGCAAATCAAAGCTAATGCCACGTGCTGACGGAACTTTTAAGGTGTTAGAGAAAATAAATGATAATGCATATAAAGTTGAGCTGCCTGCAGATTTTGGGGTACTCCCACTTTTAACATTGCAGATTTGAAGCCTTATTTGGGAGAGGAAGATGAGCTTCCGTCGAGGACGACTTCATTTCAAGAAGGGGAGGATGATGAGGACATCAATACCATCGTTACACCCATAGCCCCTGCTGCTATACATAGTGGACCAATTGCTAGAGCTCGCGCACGCCAATTAAATTACTAGGAACTTTCGTTTCTTGGTAATGATTCTAATGTTCATGAGAATATGATGCTGCCTAAAGTGGATACATTTGTTTTGTTTACAAATGAAGGGCCTAGCTTGGAGAAGGATGAACATTGGAGCAAGAACAAGCATGGAGATGATGGCATGCGCAAGGGGAACAAGAACGGAGTTACAGGTGATGATTTCCGGACGTTGAAGCCACCATAATGTGTGCATGAAGCCTTGGATGAAATATACAAGATGCCACTTCATAACTTTCGTCCAAAGGCTATTCTAGGTGCTACGTCACCTTATTATTGGGCCAGGCCCATGTATTTTCGAAATACTTCAGTATAGGCTGTTTTTAGAGTCCGTATGTGTGGGGAAACAAGAGATAGGGTTGGTTTCGGACCCCCTTCCCCAAGGGCCACGAAATTCCCCCTTCTTCCTCCATATATACAGCCCTTAGGGCGTCGTTTGGACTTTGGGTTTTGTTTAGACTAAAGTTCGCCATAGCTGCAACTTCGCGTACTTCGTTTGTGTTCAACGACCAGACAAAGGCGTCACAGAACCCCACCTTGATCAATAAAGCTTTCCTCTTATATTCACAATATCCAGATTGCAATCTTATTTTCTTGCTTGTTCTTCGTTTGCCTGCAGGAAATAGACCTTCGTGGTCAGGTTGATCGTGCTCCGGCGTGGTCAATAAGCTCTCGGAGTTGGTTTAGCGGTTGCTAAGGCGCGACGTCCTCACACGTTCGTAGTCAGATCGTCAAAGTCGACTTCCTCCAAAATGAAAGCCACCATCTCATCGAAAGACGGGACACCTTTGCCTCTATCAGTTGCATTTTTGCCTAGTAGGTTGTGCACAAGTTCCATATCCGCCTATTGTGCAATTGTGCTAGCATCTCTCTAGTGTTGTGCAATAAGAGCATTTTCGTGGTTTCCACATTTTGGCTCAATCCTTGGTGGCACGACCCCACTTATCTATTTGCGTGTGTGTTTCTGTGTACCATACCTTGCTATTGGTCTACTTGTTGCATCAAATTTTGTGCCACCATCCTAACCGAGCTCCACCATAAGCTTTTACTTGTGTTGGTGTGAGAATCGACTAGAATTGGTACCAATTGTGCTATTTCCTTGTTACATATTTGAGTGATCATTGATCCATCTTCAACATCGGTCAAGGTACATTTGGTATAAGTTCTTCTCTTTCTCCTACTCACATATTTGCTTGGAATGATGGATAGGCCAAGTTCTTCTACCAACCCACTCTTCATCAAGCAAAACGACGACATGTCATCCTATGTCACCAAGAGCCACCTCTTCAGTGCACAAAGAGCTTTGCATCATGAACAACAAGCAATGAGCGACCGCATCGACAATCTCGCCACCGACTTGCGGCTCTCCGAGCAACAAACAAGAGACTACTTTGACAACAAGCTCGATGCACAGAAACAAGAGAACGATGCAAGAATGGACAAGATTCATGCCTTGTTGGTAAACCGCTCTTCTACCACTCCGTCCTACTCAATACATTGCCGCACGAGTTGACACTCCGTCGACAACCTCTCCGGCTCACGTACACCAACATTGAACACTCTACGTCGAGCCATGCACCAAGACCGTCAAGCAACTCGCAATCCTCTACACAACAATCATCCAAGAGAGAAATTCAACGAGCAAGCACATCGTCATTGCCAAAACCAGGCTACTATTGCACAAGCACAAGAAAGGCAACGTCAACATCACCATGAGGAAGAGCGAGCGCGACAACACCAAGACAAACAAGATGCCGAGGCTCAACGTCTTCAATAACAACAACGTGAAGCTCAAGCACTTGAGGCGCAACGTGCCCTTCGAGAGTCAAGTCGAGCCGTCGTCAACCGCAACCGAGATACGCGCAATCAAGAGGAAGCACTTTGCGAAGAAATTAAAGAGCAAACCTACCAAGCAAGAGTGCATCTGATGTAGGGTGGAACCCTATGGGGAGATATTTCATGAATTGGAGCGGGAATCCCCAAGAACAAGATGAACAAAAGAGGGAAAACAAGAGGAACACTCAAGAACAAGTCAAATCACACATCCACTAGACAATCAAACACACAAGATCCACAAGGTACATGAACAATCAAAGGGAAATAAGATACATGGTAGAGTTCATCCCAAATCCTATGAAGGAGATGAGGGCTTGATGATCTAGATAGATCCTTCCCTCAAGGGGGTCTTCATCCACTAGGGATCTTCTCCAATGGAGGCCTTGAACTCCAATGGAGTGTCTCTCTCTCTCAAGAGGAATCCCACAAGGGGAGGTACATGAGCTAAGCTCTAGTGTTTATATCTAATCTTAGATTCCTCTAAATGGAGGAGATGAAGGAGTATATATAGTCCTAGGCAAAGAGAGGGATAAGTGGGGGCGAAATGGTAAAACAAGGGCAAAGCCTACAGCATCACACAGGGGGCCCGTGTGCACGGGGTAAGTGGAGCCCGTGCGCACGGGGTATCCAGGGACCGAACGCAAGGGCCCGTGCGCACGGGGTCTGGGAGGCCCGTGGACACGGGGGTCTCGTGGGCACAGTACACGCCCGTGCGCATGGGGTCTTTAGGACCGCCAGCCTGGGAGGCCCGTGGGCACGGGGTCGGAGGGGCCCGTGCGCACGGGGTCACCTGGGAGCTGCTGCCTTCATCTTGGCGCTTCCTTCTCCGCTCCCAGCCTTCCCTCTTGGATGGTGTACATGTTCTCTTCCGCATGAACTCGTCCTCGCTATGTTTGGAGCCCCGACAATACCTATGAATGCACAAGGAATGTCAAGTAGTATACCATCCTCAAAGGGGTGAAGTGAACACGTGTAAAGGAGATGATTCACCTTTATGTATGTGAAGTAGATGTGGCACGTGTCACTTGCCAAAAAAACTCTTGACATGGTGATGTCCATAGGATGCTCCGCATCATCCCCTCCCCCTTGGGAAAGATCCGACCTCGGATCGAAATCCAAATCACCATGGGAAAGAGATGATGTTGCCGTCTAGAAGTTGACGATCACCAAGCATGCATCATCTTGTAGTTGCAAATTGGCACTCTCCAATGTCGCACCATCTTGTAATTCCTTCAATTGGCACTCTCCAATGTCGCACCATCTTGTAATTCCTTCAAAAGGAGCAAAGGTAACAAGCACTTGGAAAAACAAATTTGGTTGGCGTAAGAGAAAAACCAAGCATTCGAGAGGTGATTCACCCAACAAGTGTTGTCATCAAGCATAGCATATGGTTTGACAAAGAAGTGTGGCATGGCATTTAAGCAAATAAGTTTAGCACAAGCAAGGATATCATGGAAACAAGCATGCAAATGGGAGGTCGAGATGCAAATATGTGTGACAAGTGAACAAGCATCTACCTCAAGGTCATAGCAAGAATGCACAAAGTGCTCAACAAATGGTCTATGGTATGCATAGGAATCATTCACAACACCAAATATAGTGAAATGTCTAAACACATGGGGCAAGTGCAAGACAATCCAAGCATAATGTGCATCGGGTGTAGTGAAGATATCGTGGCACTCATCACAAAGTAAAGAGCAATTGTTCAACATGTGTGAGGCAATCAAGTCAAGCATGTGATAAGCAAAGGGACATGGCATATGTGAAGAACTAGATACAACACACAAGGCATATATATCATGTGGCATGGCAATGTGGTAATGATAAGTCGAAGCAAGATCGCTAGCATGTGTGCAAAGTGTCATGGAGCAAGCAACACATGAAGTATGATCCACAATATGCATGCTCATGGTTTTGGTGTTCCCGAGATAGAAGGATATCACCTCGAAAGCATATCCTTGTGCGTTCTTCACAATGTCGAAGTGGTAGGAAATGTGGTGTAGAAGCGAGTGATGGTCGAATGTATGAGGCTCGCTCTCAAGAGCTCAAATGGTCAACTCATATGAAGTGGAAGTCGACACGAAGTCCAAGTATCCTACACATGCACATAACAAAACAAAGAGCGTATGCGCATGGTAGATAAACACATCATCCATCATGATGGTTCTCTTCTCTTGCACATAACCATTAGAAGCTCAAGTGCATGAATAATATGATGCAACAATGGCGATATTCAAGGCACTAGGTATATGGTGCAAAGAGGTAAGACAAGCATGCTTCACAAGGAATATGTCAAAATCTCCAAACATATGTGAGAGTGCTATGGGGGCAATCTTATGAGCAAGACTATAAGCATTGTTGCACTCAATACATGGCAAGTCATCTAGCATGATAGATGCAACATATGGAGATAAGTGACAAGAAGCAATAACAACCATGTGCAACGCATGTAGATGGTTGTCATCAACCACATGAAATGAGCAAGTATGAGTCATTGGTGATGCAACATAAGCAAGTACATCAATCAAGTCGTGCACACTAGTGGAGCGAAGATACAACACACTAGAGTAAATCATGGCAATCATGTCATGTGAGCAAATACCAGGCATAGACAATGCACATGACATATCGTAAGCATTGACACAAAGCAAGATGAAAGTATCATCATAGCAATGGGTCATAGATGGAATATGGCAATAACAAGCAATATCTCCACCAAGCTTGCAAATACACATACAAGTACTAGAATCAATCATCATGTGTAATGCGAAGCATGGGTCACAAATGCATGGCAAAGGCATAGGAATAAGCATATTATGCAAAGTGAACAAGGCAAGATGGGTATGTAATATGTAATGGACAATAACCCATAGCCAAGTGAGGGCCATGTAGAAGAAATGCGCTAAGTCTTTGCGCGAAGAGAGCGGTGGGAAAGACAATCCATGGGATCCCAAATCATCGCTGCTCTCTAGAGCTCGTTTTGTCAACTCATGGGACTGCGAGGTTGACAAGTATTCATGGGTACCTACACAAAAGGGACACAAATGAAAGAAATTGTGTGTGTGGTAAATGTACACATCATCCAACATGATGTGTATGTGCACGTGTGAGTTAGCACAAGATAGGCAATGCTCAAAGAAATTTGAGGCATGGTATATGAAAATGTCATCCATCATGAAAGAATAGTTGTTATGTATGACACGATGGGGACACAAATTGAGCAAACAAGTATATGGCACATCAATAGCATGTTTATTCATGGGGAGCATATGGTGCACACAATCATGGAAATCATGCAAATCATTGGATGGATCAAAATCTCCTAATGGGTATGAGGAAACTATGGGGGTCTCCTCATGAGCAATATCGGAAGCATAATATGGAGAAAATGGACAACATGGCAAACAATGCATGTTCGAAGCTCGGTGGTCATGGCATGGCATATTTGATAATTGATGCAAAGGGAGCATATCAATATCATCACAAGAAAAAGAAATGCCAATAACCATGGGCTTGTCATCTATGCCATATGTGCAAATTGGGTTTATTTTAATGGCATATGCATAGTCACTACAATGAGATTGCAAATATGACATACGGGAGATCTCATGCATAGCATATGACAAGTCAAGCGGATTATCAAACATGATGTGACCAAGAGAATTATCACAAGAAATCCTATGTAACATGGCATCACAACTACTAGACTCCTCATGGCAATCATCAAACTCATCATAAATGGGTAAATCATCGCATGGGGAAATCATACTAGCATGAAGCATGGTAATAGGTGGATCAACATCATGCAAGCAATCAATTTCAAGAACGTCCACTAGTGGGACAAGAGCATCACCTTCACCTATGTTACCTTTGTCGTTCCACTCCAGTGGTGTAGGTGAGGTGGGGAAGACCACATCGTGTTCATCTTCATCGTGATGGAACCATGTGGGAGGTGCATCATAGTCCACCATGGCCATCGTCATGTCCAAAGGGAGGACGAAGTCCTCGAGGATCGGCGCGTCATCATATACGGGACCTAGCACCAAATGAGAAGACACAATAGAGGTAGAGGTTAAGTTGTTAGAAACCAAAATGGCCTCATATGCCTCAACAACTATCTCACTCTCTCTTTGTGGTGTTGGCTCACTCACTCCCTCAAGGTAGGTGCACTCAATGTCGCATATGGTGGAGTCACTCAAATCACTCAAGTGGTGGTGGTGGTGGCTCTCCTCACATGGGAATTGGGGCAGCTCATTATATATGGGGCTAGTGGTGAAGTCACTCTCACTCTCAATATGGTGGCAAAAGTCACTCAAGTCATCATACATCGCCGTGGTCGAAGGGAGAATCCCATGCTCAACCATCTCGTAGTCGTCGCCGTGGATGAAGGCCGAAGATGGCACATCATCACTCTCGTCATGGATGAAGACCAAAGATGGCACGTCATCACTCTCGTCATGAATGAAGGCCGAAGATGGCACATCATCACTCTCGCTGTCTTGTAGCGTGGTCGTTGCGAAGTGAGCTCGGGGTCGAGTAGACTTGGCCTTCTTGAGTTCTTGCTCCGCCTTGAGAGCACCAAAGTAGTTGTCATCAAGGGACTTGTAGTTCTCAAGGAAAGTAGTCTTGGAGACGTCGTTGTTCAATCCCATCATGAAGTAGAACTTCATTCAAATGGGGTCATCCACGCCGGCACGTCGCAAGGCTTCCTTCATGTTCTTGAGGTACTCGTCGAGGGACTTGGATCCTTGTATGGTGTTCTCCAATTGGCGTTGAAGATGTTCCATGTAGGTTGGAGGAACAAACTCTCGCCGCATCACTTTCTTCATCTTGGACCAACTCATCTCGTAGCTCTCCGAAGGTGTGTGAAGCCACCATGTCGAGGCGTAGTCATGGAAGTTTCTTGTGGCGCACTTCACTTGATCTTCGGAAGGGACTTGATGTAGCTTGAGGTAGTTGTGCATCAAACGCTCCCACTCGAGGTACTCCTCGGGTTCTTGAGTCCCATAGAAAGGAATCGCATGGTCGATGTCGAGGTTGTAGTAGCTAGTGGAAGTCACGGACTTGAGCTTGGGGAGCTTCTCTTGAGCGCAGTCTTGGGGTGCTTGTTGGCGAAGATGTCGTACGTTCGAAGGCAAAGATGCCTTGAAGTCACTTGGCGAAGATGCCAAAGGTGTTGAAGAAGCTGCAGCCTTGGTAGTTGATGTCGCGACTCTGTATAGCCCGTGTGCACGGGGGTACAGGAGGCCGTGTGCACGGGGTCCTGTGGGCACGGGGGTCGAGGGCCCGTGTGCAAGGGGTTGGCAGAGCAGCCAACACGTGTCCTAAAGCTCGCTCTTCATGGTCATGTCGATGTCGATGCTTGTGTGTATTTGCCGGAGATGGTAGCTCGGGAGTCTTTGCACTTGAGCATCTTCTCGAAGATGAGGAAGATCGCTTGCGGTTCTTGATGAGGGCCTTGAGCTCCTCCATGCGCTTGTCCAACTTGGCGTCGATGAAGTTCTTCATAGCATCGAACTCGTCGTCGTTGTTGTAGACCGGAGATGATGTGCTTTGCCTATCCATGACAAGACTCGAGCAAAGGTGAGTAGGAAATGAGATAAACAATACCAAGCTACCTTTTCCCAAAGTTGAGGATGTATCTTGTATCACTCAATGTGAAATGAAATAATAGTGGAATTGGTACCGGACTTGTTCACTCACACCTACAAAGTAAAGCTTATCGAGTGGCTTGGTTATGACAAGTGGCACAAATTTCATGCAAATTGAAGTCCAAGATATTGTAAATGTTGAAATAAATCCAAAGGACTCAAAATGCAAAGCAAGTGATCAGAAATATAGAGGAGGGCAATAAAGAAACACACACGGTGGGATAATGGGGCTTGTGCAACTATAGGGATGAGCAATACAAAATTGCCTAATGAAGACAAAGCTCGTGTTGCACAAACACTAGGAGAGCACTAGCTTGATTGCACACTTGGGCACGATTCACTATTTGGCACCAACCTATATGTATGCAACAATAATGTTTCCTATTCCATGTATCCTCATGCACAAGTATCTCTTTTCATGCTCAACTCTTTGCTTATAAGCTTATGATCATTCTCTTTCTTGCTTAAAAGCTTTTTTTTCTCTTTTTTTTTTGACTTTCCTCTTCCTTTCCACTATGCTTGATGAGCCTCAACCACAAATATGGAACAAGTATCACAAGATATGCACGGGAGTAAACAATGGCACAATCTGATATATCTAATGATGCAACAATATGATATCGTATCACTATGGTGCACAAGTTTTCGCAAAGCCCGGCAATACTCGGATAGCTAGTCTCAATGGGTATGAAGGTATTCACAAAGATGGTGGGGTTATCAAGATGTAATGGCAAGGAAGGAGAAGTTTATGACGGAATGGATACCTTCATCACACTTAACCTTTCACGAAGTCGGGGGTAACCGGCCTTGCTTCCGGTTGAAGATGGTCTCAAAGGATGGATGGTCGTCGTCGATGTGGAAGCTCGTGGTGGATGTAGTCGATGGACCGATACAAGTCACCGGTGGTGGATGAAGACGGAACCATCCCTAAGTAGCCTAAACACCTTAGGAGACTCAAATCACAACTCAAACAACCACAAATACCAAAGGAACCAAAATGGGTTAGTTTGCGGAAGTTTTATGTGGTGGTCCGAAAGTTATGGCGGAGGGCCGATGCAAAAGATGCAAAATGTACAAAAATTGACGGAGTCAAATGGTGGTAAAACCAATATGAGCACCTCGGGCACGTCGCTAGCTTTTCAACGAGCCAAAGAACACCCAAATCGGAGTTCGGATGCGAAAATTACGGCCAAAACGGTGAAGTCCGGGCGGCTGTTGTAGGGGGGCCGTGCGCACGGGGTACAGGGCTCGTGGACACGGGGTCCCGTGCGCACGGTACACATACCGAGGACACGGGGTCTCCAAGGACTTCGCGGGGGCCCGTGGGCACGGGGTGGGGAGCCCGTGGGCACGGGGTAGGCGGAAATTGTGCGATTTTCTTGTCAAATTTGATGGGGGAAAGAAAAATTGGGGTATGGGAACGCAAGAGGGGGTAGATCTACTTGCTATGCATCAGATCCATGGATCAAAATCAACAAAAACTCACAAAAACTTCAAATCACAAAAAAAATTGTATGGCTCTTTTTGTGGGGAATTTTCGCAATTAGGCAAGAACAAGCAAAATTAGGCTAGAAAACTAAGAGGGGGGCTCCAATTTCGTGAGAAACCATGGCTCGTGATACCAAGATGATGTAGATTTTTGTGGGGATTTTTGAAATTGGGCAAGAACAAGCAAAATTAGGCTAGAAAACTAAGAGGGGGGGCTCCAATTTCGTGAGAAACCATGGCTCATGATACCATATGATGTAGGGTGGAACCCTATGGGGAGATCTTTCACGAATTGGAGGGGGAATCCCCAAGAACAAGATGAACAAAAGAGGGAAAACAAGAGGAACACTCAAGAACAAGTCAAATTACACATCCACTAGACAATCAAACACACAAGATCCACAAGGTACATGAACAATCAAAGGGAAATAAGATACATGGTAGAGTTCATCCCAAATCCTATGAAGGAGATGAGGGCTTGATGATCTAGATAGATCCTTCCCTCAAGGGGGTCTTCATCCACTAGGGATCTTCTCCAATGGAGGCCTTGAACTCCAATGGAGTGTCTCTCTCTCAAGAGGAATCCCACAAGGGGAGGTACATGAGATAAGCTCTAGTGTTTAGTTCTAATCTTAGCTTCCTCTAAATGGAGGAGATGAAGGAGTATATATAGTCCTAGGAAAAGAGAGGGATAAGTGGGGGCGAAATGGTAAAACAAGGGCAAAGCCTGCAGCATCACATAGGGGGGCCCGTGTGCACGGGGTAAGTAGAGCTCGTGCACACGGGGTATCCAAGGACCGGACGCAAGGGCCCGTGCGCACGGGGTCCGGGAGGCCCGTGGACATGAGGGTCCCGTGGGCACGGTACACGCCCGTGCGCACGGGATCTTCAGGACCGCCAGCCTGGGAGGCCCGTGGGCACGGGGTCGGAGGGGCCCGTGCACACGGGGTCGCCTGGGAGCTGCTGCCTTCTTCTTGGCGCTTCCTTCTCCGCTTCCAGGCTTCCCTCTTGGATGGTGTAGATGTTCTCTTCCGCATGAACTCGTCCTCGCTATGTTTGAAGCCCCGACAATACCTATGAATGCACAAGGAATGTCAAGTAGTATACCATCCTCAAAGGGGTGAAGTGAACACGTGTAAAGGAGATGATTCACCTTTATGTATGTGAAGTAGATGTGGCACATGTCACTTGCCAAACAAACTCTTGACATGGTGATGTCCATAGGATGCTCCGCATCAGCATAGTCAAGTTCCCCAAGCTCCTCCACTGATGAGGACATCAATACCATTGTTACACCCACAGCCCCTACTGCTACATATACTGGACCAATTACTAGAGCTCGCGCACGCCAATTAAATTATCAGGTACTTTCGTTTCTTGGTAATGATTCTAATGTTCATGAGAATATGATGCTGCCTAAATTGGATACATTTGTTTTGCTTACAAATGAAGGGCCTAGCTTGGAGAAGGATGGACATTGGAGCAAGAGCAAGCATGGAGATGATGCCATGCGCAAGGGGAACCAGAACGGAGTTACAAGTGATGATTTCAGGACTTTGAAGCCACCATAAGAGTGCATGAAGCCTTGGACGAAATATACAAGATGCCACTTCATAAATTTCGTCCAGAGGCTATTATAGGTGCTGCGTCACCTTTTTATTGGGCCAGGCCCATGTAATTTCGAAATACATAAGTATAGGCTATTTTTAGAGTCCGTATGTGTGGGGAAACAAGAGATAGGGTTGATTTCGGACCCCTCCACCAAGGGCCACGAAATTCCCCCTCTCTTCCTCCATATATACAGCCCTTAGGGCACCGTTTAGACTTTGGGTTTTGTTTAGATTAAAAGTTCGCCATAGCTGCAACTTCGCGTACTTCGTTTGTGTTCAACGACCAGACAAAGGCGTCACAGAACCCCACCTTGATCAATAAAGCTTTCATCTTATATTCGCAATATCCAGATTGCAATCTTAGTTTCTTGCTTGTTCTTCGTTTGCTCGCAGGAAACAGACCTTCGTGGTCAGGTTGATCGTGCTCCGGCGTGGTCAATAACCTCTCGGAGTTGGTTTAGCGATTGCTAAGGCGCGACGTCCTCGCACGTTCGTAGTCGGATCGTCAAAGTCGACTTCCACCAAAGCGATTTCCATCATCTCATCGAAAGACGGGACACCTTTGCCTCTATCAAGTGGTATCAGAGCCAGGTTGCTCGGTGAGATTTTCCAGTTTTTCGTAGTTTAGATCGAGTCTGTTCTTCATACCTATAGTCCACGAAAAAGCCACAAAAAAAATTAGGGTTAGTTCATCATATCCAAACCAATCTGAGCCTTTGCATAATCTTTTTAGGGTTTTGCTTTGTTGAATTTGCGGTTGCATCGTCGGTCTAGTTGCTGGTCTTAGAGTCTAGTCTTTTAGAGTTTCGAGTTCTGGTCATAAGTTGTCACGCCGCCGCCGCACCATCATCATCGCCCCTGCCATCTACCACCACCACTCCGAATCCGTATCCATATACCACCACCAATCCGTGTCCATATATCCACCACCAATCCGAGTTCCTTGCTTATTAGGTTTGTTTTCGGGATCCATCTAGTTTCCGATTCGTGTTTCCTTGCCGGAGTAGGTTTCGGAAAAAAAAAAAGAGTCTGGAAACCACGCTCCGTTTAGGCCCAAAATTTTTCGAAAATGCATTTTTCGAAAAAAATTCTGGCTATCTTATTTTTAGGTGTTTCTGAGTATTTTGAGACAGGTGCCATTATAGGAAGTTTTTTTTGACCCGTTTCCAGTTTTTGGGTCCGGGCAGTCGAAAAAACGAAAAAAAAAATTGGTCGAAAAAATTTCGTGCCCATCCTGTCAGTTTGACCTAGGAAGCGTTTTGAGACACTCGCCATTATAGTGATTTTTCGCAAAAAAAAAGAGCAGCGCAAAAAAAAAAGAGCAGCGCAAAAAAAAAAGAGCGAAAAAAAAACCAGAGTGTGCTTTTCCCTTGTTTACGTGCAGCGCCGTGATTTTGTTAGTGTTCTAGGCTCGCGTCTCTAGCACAGTCTAGCCTAGGACCAGCACAATACCGTCGTTGAGCGTTTATTCAACTTTGCATCTCTGAATTGATTATTGCTGACCCTTTTTGCTACTATATTATAAGCCTTCCCAGCTCCAGATACATCTACGTCGTGCGTTTGACTCTCTGATGAGGACATGACTACCTTGGATATGACCAAAAATATTGCATATATGCATATTTGTCAGGTGATTTCTAGTGCAAACTATTCAATAATCTATTTATGTTATCCAGAACAAAAATACTTCACACACTTTTGTGTTTTGTCTAATTGCAGGTGTATCGGACATTTGTACAATCCACATATGAAGATAAGGAAGAAAGAGATGTTTATTTGCTGTCCAAAAAGTTCTCTCACGTCACTTTTGGCCCAACAGAAGATAGAGTCCAAGTCTCTCACGTTCTGGATTCAGATTCGGACTGCACAAACATACCTGACTCAAAACGCACACAAGTTTTTCATACGGACTCCGAATTGGGTGATTCTTTTTTTGTTGGAAACTAGATTTCGTGCACTTTCCAACCCAATTGGAATCACCTTCAAATTCGTCTGGAGCGTTGAGTTGTGGACGAAACAATCTGATGCTGCAGCAGAATCCGAGTCAAACTACAAGTCCAAAGGTGTTACATCACCTCCACTTGGGCCCATTGGCCTTGTACGACCTAGATTTAGTTTTAGGCTGCCTTGGGACGTCCTCCCACCTCCTTGGCCGCCACCCCTTGCTCCTATATAAATAGATCCATCTAGTAGCTTTTCCTTGGGTTTTGATGAGGACACGACTACCTTGGATATGACCAAAAATATTGCATATATGCATATTTGTCAGGTGATTTCTAGTGCAAACTATTCAATAATCTATTTATGTTATCCAGAACAAAAATACTTCACACACTTTTGTGTTTTGTCTAATTGCAGGTGTATGGGATATTTGTACAATCCACATATGAAGATAAGGAAGAAAGAGATGTTTATTTTCTGTCCAAAAAGTTCTCTCACGTCACTTTTGGCCCAAGAGAAGATAGAGTCCAAGTCTCTCACGTTCTGGATTCAGATTCGGACTACACAGACGTACCTGACTCAAAACGCACACAAGTTTTTCATACGGACTCCGAATAGGGTGATTCTTTTTTTGTTGGAAACTAGATTTCGTGCACTTTCCAACCCAATTGGAATCACCTTCAAATTCGTCCGGAGCGTTGAGTTGTGGACGAAACAATCTGATGCTGCAGCAGAATCCGAGTCAAACTACAAGTCCAAAGGTGTTACATCACCTCCACTTGGGCCCATTGGCCTTGTACGACCTAGATTTTGTTTTAGGCTGCCTTGGGACGTCCTCCCACCTCCTTGGCCGCCACCCCTTGCTCCTATATAAGTAGATCCATCTAGTAGCTTTTCCTTGGGGATTTGTTTAGTTAAAAGTTAGCCATTGCAACTTCGTGTACTTCGTTTGTGTCCAACGACCAGATCAAGACCGCTTACGGATCCCCACCTTTATCAATACTTCATATATACTCGCAATATTCAGATTGCTTTTATCATATTCTTGCTTGTTCTTCGATTGCTTGCAGGAATAGACCTTCGTGGTCAGGTTGATTGTGCTCCGGCGTGGTCAATAACCTCTCAGAGTTGGTTTAGCGATTGCTAAGGCGCAACGTCGTGCACGTTTGTAGTCGGATCGTCAAAGTCATCTTCACCAAATCGATAGTTATCATCTCATCGAAAGATCGGGACACCCTTTGCCTCTATCAAGTGGTATCAGTTTTCAGGTTGCTCGGTGAGAATTTCCAGTTTTCCTAGATTAGATTTATTTTCTTACCTATTGTCCAAGAAAAAGCCACAAAAAAGAGTTAGATCTATTCGTCCTTGGTCCAAGCCAGTCTGAGCCTTTGCAATTTTCTTTTCATTGCTTGCATAGTTGAATTATCGGTTGCATCGTCGTGTCGAGTTGCTGGTCTTAGTGTCTAGTTCGTTTAGAGTTTCGAGTTCTGTTCACATTAGTCACGCCACCGCTGCATCATTATCTCTTCCGCTGTCCACCACCCATCCATCAATTTCCACCACGTGCTACCCACCATCATTGTCATAATAATAGTTGAGATCGTTCACATCTTCACTTGATCCAATCTGCATCTTATCTAGTTTGTTTTGGAAAGAGGGAGAAAAAAAAGAGAGAAAAAACGAGAGAAAAAAAACGAGAGAAAAAAAAGAGAAAAAAAAAGTCGGAGAAAAAAAAAGGAGAAAAAAAAATCAAAAAATCGGCACAAACTTTTTCAGAGGAAAGTTGGAGACAAAGTTGTTGTATATCCTGCTTGGCAGTTGTTTTTCATCATTATCTTCACTGCCGTTGTGATCTTCACTTATATCTTGCTGTCAAGAGCTACTTAGTATCCTTCATTGATGCTAGTTGTGCTACGCCGTGACCTCATTAGTGTTCTAGGCTCGCGTCTCTAGTCCGGTCTAGCCTAGGACCAGCACAGTACCGTCGTTGAGCGTTTATTCAACATTGCATCTTTGAATTGATTATTGCTAATCTTTTGCTACCATATATAGCCAACCCAGCTCCACATATTTCTACACCGTGTATACGTACGCTCCCCTGGCAATCGCTTTACTCAATATTCGGAGTTACTTGACACCGCTGGTTGCCGATCACCGCCTGCTGCATGGTAAGAACTTGTAAGACATTGATATTTGCTTTACTGTGAGCGTTTTACCACCACATCCTAGTAGTTATAGGAACATTATTTTTGGGTTTTGTTTCTTGTTCTACTAATCATGACAGGATCCAGAGTCAATTCATGGGCTTTGTCGATCGCGGGAGACGTGCCACCACCTTTGCAAATACCACAACCGTCACGAGAGGTGCACAAACATCCAAATGCACATGATCAGGTTAATGTATCTATACCACCATTTAATGGCCGTTTTAAACCTGCTTTATATATTGAATGGGAGTTCGACATAAAAAATATATTTGCTTCCCATAATTTCGATGAACATAAAAAGGTTAAGGTTGCGGTTGGTTCTTTCATTGGTTATGCTTTGGTTTGGTGGAGTGAATATTGTCGGTTACACACTGATTATATACCTACTACTTGGGATGATTTGAAACTTGCCATGCGACATACTTTCGTCCCTGCTTATTATACTCGTGACATGATTAAGAAGTTGCAACACTTAAAACAAGGTAGTGAAACTGTAACAAAATATTATGATGATTTACAAACTACCTTGTTGCATTCCTCTTTAGAAGAAAGTGAAGATGATTTTATGGATAGATTTTGGGGAGGATTAAACCGTGATATTCAAGAGATACTAATTCATGAAGAGTGTTATCCTATGGACCATTTGTTTCATCTTGCTTGCAAAGCTGAACAGGAAATAAAACAACGTGTTGGCCACGAGGAGAACAAGCGCACGGTGCACATTCCAAGAGTTGATATGATTGTTCCTTCAACTACTAGGCATACTATGACAACCACCTCCGTTGTTGTCAGGACTACATCACCTCCACCATGTGACACATCGCCCCCGAGAGTGGCTACATCATCTGAGTTGATCATAAGAGGTAATGACAAAGGTACTGATCTTCCATCTCTACATGAGAATGATGAATGCCTTGTCAATTTGAATGCACCATCTGATGAGCTACCCACTACTTTGATCACACCACCTATTTTAGAGGACTACGTTGATAATTTGACTTTGCCATGTGATCAAACAACTGAAATACCAAAAATTTTGAGTGCACCCATTGAATTAACTATTGATGCAAAAGAATCAATGTTTAATCATTTTGATATGACCTCTAATCTTGGTGATGATTCTGTGTTGAATGACTTATTGCATGTTTGCTTATTTAAGCATGTTGTAGCATGTAAATTTGATGCAAGTAAGGTTTATTCACCAATGTTGGGATGGTTTAATGATGAACATTGTCAATCTTTTGAAAAGAATAAGAGCTTCACTTATATGTGCAAACTGAGTTGCAATATTTTCATGCCTTCTACTTCTTGTGCTAATTTTTTGGCTTTAGATTTTATGAACTATGCAAGTTACTCATCTATTCATGTGTCATATATGCAAAAATCAAGGGAAGTAAAAATGGATGACATATACATATACAACATGTACACCTTGTCTCTTTTGTTAGCCACATTTCAGATTAAGCAACGCCGAGGACGGCTTTATTTTCAAGAAGGGGAGGATGATGAGGACACGACTACCTTGGATATGACCAAAAATATTGCATATATGCATATTTGTCAGGTGATTTCTAGTGCAAACTATTCAATAATCTATTTATGTTATCCAGAACAAAAATACTTCACACACTTTTGTGTTTTGTCTAATTGCAGGTGTATGGGATATTTGTACAATCCACATATGAAGATAAGGAAGAAAGAGATGTTTATTTTCTGTCCAAAAAGTTCTCTCACGTCACTTTTGGCCCAAGAGAAGATAGAGTCCAAGTCTCTCACGTTCTGGATTCAGATTCGGACTGCACAGACGTACCTGACTCAAAACGCACACAAGTTTTTCATACGGACTCCGAATAGGGTGATTCTTTTTTTGTTGGAAACTAGATTTCGTGCACTTTCCAACCCAATTGGAATCACCTTCAAATTCGTCCGGAGCGTTGAGTTGTGGACGAAACAATCTGATGCTGCAGCAGAATCCGAGTCAAACTACAAGTCCAAAGGTGTTACATCACCTCCACTTGGGCCCATTGGCCTTGTACGACCTAGATTTTGTTTTAGGCTGCCTTGGGACGTCCTCCCACCTCCTTGGCCGCCACCCCTTGCTCCTATATAAGTAGATCCATCTAGTAGCTTTTCCTTGGGGATTTGTTTAGTTAAAAGTTAGCCATTGCAACTTCGTGTACTTCGTTTGTGTCCAACGACCAGATCAAGACCGCTTACGGATCCCCACCTTTATCAATACTTCATATATACTCGCAATATTCAGATTGCTTTTATCATATTCTTGCTTGTTCTTCGATTGCTTGCAGGAATAGACCTTCGTGGTCAGGTTGATTGTGCTCCGGCGTGGTCAATAACCTCTCAGAGTTGGTTTAGCGATTGCTAAGGCGCAACGTCGTGCACGTTTGTAGTCGGATCGTCAAAGTCATCTTCACCAAATCGATAGTTATCATCTCATCGAAAGATCGGGACACCCTTTGCCTCTATCAGGTTTTGTTTAGATTAAAAGTTGCCATAGCTGCAACTTCGCGTACTTCGTTTGTGTTCAACGACCAGACAAAGGCGTCACAGAACCCCACCTTGATCAATAAAGCTTTCATCTTATATTCGCAATATCCAGATTGCAATCTCATTTTCTTGCTTGTTCTTCGTTTGCTCGCAGGAAACAGACCCTCGTGGTCAGGTTGGTCGTGCTCCGGCGTGGTCAATAACCTCTCGGAGTTGGTTTAGCGATTGCTAAGGCGCGACGTCCTCGCACGTTCGTAGTCGGATCGTCAAAGTCGACTTCCACCAAAGCGAAATCCATCATCTCATCGAAAGACGGGACACCTTTGCCTCTATCAAGTGGTATCAGAGGGAGAAAAAAAGAGAGAAAAAAACGAGAAAAAAAAGAGAAAAAAAGTCAGAGAAAAAAAGGAGAAAAAAAATCAAAAAAATCGGCACAAACTTTTTCAGAGGAAAGTTGGAGACAAAGTTGTTGTATATCCTGCTTGGCAGTTGTTTTTCATCATTATCTTCACTGCCGTTGAGATCTTCACTTATATCTTGCTGTCAAGAGCTACTTAGTATCCTTCATTGATGCTAGTTGTGCTACGCCGTGACCTCATTAGTGTTCTAGGCTCGCGTCTCTAGTCCGGTCTAGCCTAGGACCAGCACAGTATCCTCGTTGAGCGTTTATTCAACATTGCATCTTTCAATTGATTATTGCTAATCTTTTGCTACCATATATAGCCAACCCAGCTCCACATATTTCTACACCGTGTATACGTACGCTCCCCTGGCAATCGCTTTACTCAATATTCGGAGTTACTTGACACCGCTAGTTGCCGATCACCGCCTGCTGCATGGTAAGAACTTGTAAGACATTGATATTTGCTTTACTGTGAGCGTTTTACCACCACATCCTAGTAGTTATAGGAACATTGTTTTTGGGTTTTGTTTCTTGTTCTACTAATCATGATAGGATCCAGAGTCAATTCATGGGCTTTGTCGATCGCGGGAGACGTGCCACCACCTTTGCAAATACCACAACCGTCACGAGAGGTGCACAAACATCTAAATGCACATGATCAGGTTAATGTATCTATACCACCATTTAATGGCCGTTTTAAACCTGCTTTATATATTGAATGGGAGTTCGACATAAAAAATATATTTGCTTCCCATAATTTCGATGAACATAAAAAGGTTAAGGTTGCGGTTGGTTCTGTCACTGGTTATGCTTTGGTTTGGTGGAGTGAATATTGTCGGTTACACCCTGATTATATACCTACTACTTGGGATGATTTGAAACTTGCCATGCGACATACTTTCGTCCCTGCTTATTATACTCGTGACATGATTAAGAAGTTGCAACACTTAAAACAAGGTAGTGAAACTGTAACAAAATATTATGATGATTTACAAACTACCTTGTTGCATTCCTCTTTAGAAGAAAGTGAAGATGATTTTATGGATAGATTTTGGGGAGGATTAAACCGTGATATCCAAGAGATACTAATTCATGAAGAGTGTTATCCTATGGACCATTTGTTTCATCTTGCTTGCAAAGCTGAACAGGAAATAAAACGATGTGTTGGCCACGAGGAGAACAAGCGCACGGTGCACATTCCAAGAGTTGATATGATTGTTCCTTCAACTACTAGGCATACTATGACAACCACATCCGTTGTTGTCAGGACTACATCACCTCCACCATGTGACACATCGCCCTCGAGAGTGGCTACATCATCTGAGTTGATCATAAGAGGTAATGACAAAGGTACTGATCTTCCATCTCTACATGAGAATGATGAATGCCTTGTCAATTTGAATGCACCATCTGATGAGCTACCCACTACTTTGATCACACCACCTATTTTAGAGGACTACGTTGATAATTTGACTTTGCCATGTGATCAAACAACTGAAATACCAACAATTTTGAGTGCACCCATTGAATTAACTATTGATGCAAAAGAACCAATGTTTAATCATTTTGATATGACCTCTAATCTTGGTGATGATTCTATGTTGAATGACTTATTGCATATTTGCTTGTTTAAGCATGTTGTAGCATGTAAATTTGATGCAAGTAATGTTTATTCACCAATGTTGGGATGGTTTAATGATGAACATTGTCAATCTTTTGAAATGAATAAGAGCTTCACTTATATGTGCAAACTGAGTTGCAATATTTTCATGCCTTCTACTTCTTGTGCTAATTTTTTGGCTTTAGATTTTATGAACTATGCAAGTTACTCATCTATTCATGTGTCATATATGCAAAAATCAAGGGAAGTAAAAATGGATGACATATACATATACAACATGTACACCTTGTCTCTTTTGTTAGCCACATTTCAGATTAAGCAACGCCGAGGACGGCTTTATTTTCAAGAAGGGGAGGATGATGAGGACATGACTACCTTGGATATGACCAAAAATATTGCATATATGCATATTTGTCAGGTGATTTCTAGTGCAAACTATTCAATAATCTATTTATGTTATCCAGAACAAAAATACTTCACACACTTTTGTGTTTTGTCTAATTGCAGGTGTATCGGACATTTGTACAATCCACATATGAAGATAAGGAAGAAAGAGATGTTTATTTGCTGTCCAAAAAGTTCTCTCACGTCACTTTTGGCCCAACAGAAGATAGAGTCCAAGTCTCTCACGTTCTGGATTCAGATTCGGACTGCACAGACATACCTGACTCAAAACGCACACAAGTTTTTCATACGGACTCCGAATTGGGTGATTCTTTTTTTGTTGGAAACTAGATTTCGTGCACTTTCCAACCCAATTGGAATCACCTTCAAATTCGTCTAGAGCGTTGAGTTGTGGACGAAACAATCTGATGCTGCAGCAGAATCCGAGTCAAACTACAAGTCCAAAGGTGTTACATCACCTCCACTTGGGCCCATTGGCCTTGTACGACCTAGATTTAGTTTTAGGCTGCATTGGGACGTCCTCCCACCTCCTTGGCCGCCACCCCTTGCTCCTATATAAATAGATCCATCTAGTAGCTTTTCCTTGGGTTTTGTTTAGATTAAAAGTTCGCCATAGCTGCAACTTCGCGTACTTCGTTTGTGTTCAACGACCAGACAAAGGCGTCACAGAACCCCACCTTGATCAATAAAGCTTTCATCTTATATTCGCAATATCCAGATTGCAATCTCATTTTCTTGCTTGTTCTTCGTTTGCTCGCAGGAACCAGACCCTCGTGGTCAGGTTGATCGTGCTCCGGCGTGGTCAATAACCTCTCGGAGTTGGTTTAGCGATTGCTAAGGCGCGACGTCCTCGCACGTTCGTAGTCGGATCGTCAAAGTCGACTTCCACCAAAGCGAAATCCATCATCTCGTCGAAAGACGGGACACCTTTGCCTCTATCACTCTCCCTGGTAATCGCTCTATCCAAGCTTTGAGAGTTTTTGACTACAACGGTTGCCGATCACCGCCTGCTGCTGGGTAAGAACTGGTAAGAATTTGAGATTTGCTTGACGGATTTGTGACACCCACCACCACCTCTTGTTAGTAGTCTGTAGGATCATATTCTTGTGTGTTTCTATTGCTGCTAACCATGCCAGGATCACAAGCCGACGAGACTGACTGGGAGAACATGACGAATAAGGATTTACATGATAAATTTCAGCAAATGATGAGTGGACAGGTGCAAGATGTGCTAAACAGATTTGAAGAGGCCATGGAGAAGATAGATGGCATGGAGAAGACGTTCGAAACAAAGCTCGATAACAAGTTTAATGAATTGCTCGCGCGTCTTCCACCACCACCACCCGCTGCACCTAACGCACCTCTGCAACGACAACAACAACAACAACAACGCATCCTTTCGAATCAGTATGGACGAGCGAAGCGTGTTCCTATTGAGGATGGCCAAACTTCTGGTGCTGCTGTTCATGTTGTTGATGCTTCTTTGGCCCCTGCTACTGCTGCTGCTGGTACCCAGGAGGATGATGAGTATGTGGGCGATTATGAGGATGAGGTTGATCAAAATCAGCACTACGTGCAGCCACCAGCACCACCACCACCAGGTCGACCTCAGGTATATATTCGTAATGGTAGGCCTGCACCACCACCTCAGGTACGAGATGATGTCCATATTCCTAAACTGAAATTGAATATTCCACCATTTGAGGGTAGATATGTTCCTGATATATATCTTACTTGGGAGTTAGAAACTGAACAACGTTTTACATGTTTACAATATCCCGAGGAGAGACGGGTTGCTGCTGCTGTTTGTGCTTTCACTAGTTTTGCATGTGTATGGTGGTCTGAACATTGTAGATTATATCCTATTCCCGCTACTTGGGCTGCTTTGAAAACTGCTATGCGTACTCGTTGGGTTCCACCATATTATCAACGTGAATTGCTTCAAAAATTACAGCGCTTAAGACAAGGAAAAAATTCTGTAGAAGAATATTATCAGGAATTACAAACTGGCATGATTAGATGTGGTATTGTTGAGGAGAATGAAGCTATGCTTGCACGTTTTCTGGGTGGATTAAATAGAGAGATTCAGACCATTCTAGATTATAAGGAGTATACTAATATCACTCGTTTATTCCATCTTGCTTGTAAAGATGAACGTGAAGTGCAGGATCGACAGGCATTGGCGCGGACTAACTTTTCTGCAGGTCGACCTTCATCATGGACACCACGTGCATCATCTACTTCCACACGTTCTGCTACACCGGCGCCTCCGTAGGCTGCCACCTCCAACCGTGATACAATAAAGCAGGCACAATCACCACTATCTGCCAAGAGCACATCTTCTGGGCCTGCAAAGAGCTCTTCTTCATCCATGGCATCAACAGGGCAAACACATGATATTATTTGTCGAAGTTGCAAGGGTGGAGGTCATTATGCGAGAGAATGCCCCTCTAAGCGTGTGATGATTGTTACTGAGGATGGTGGGTATGAGTCCGCTAGTGACTATGATGAGGAGACTTTGGCTCTTATTACACGTGACGAACACGGTGGAGAAGATTCTGATCATGAGACGCAATACATGGCTCCTGAAGATGCTGACAGGTATGAATGTTTAGTTGCTCAACGTGTTTTGAGTGTGCAGGTTACACAAGCTGAGCAAAATCAGAGGCATAATTTGTTCCATACAAAGGGAGTTGTGAAGGAACGTTCTGTTCGCGTGATCATAGATGGAGGGAGTTGCAACAACTTGGCTAGCATGGAGATGGTGGAGAAGCTATCTCTCACCACAAGACCACATCCACATCCTTACTACATCCAATGGTTCAACAACAGCGGCAAGGTTAAGGTAACACGTACTGTTCGTGTGCATTTTAGTATCTCTACATATGCTGATTATGTTGATTGTGATGTGGTACCTATGCAAGCATGTTCCTTATTACTTGGTAGACCATGGCAATTTGATAAAAATTCTATTCACCATGGTAGAAACAATCAGTATACTCTTGTTCATAAGGATAAAAATATTACTTTGCTTCCTATGACTCCTGATTCCATTTTGAAAGATGATCTTAATAGAGCTAATAAAGCAAAACAGGAGAAAACTAAGAGTGAAAATCAGATTGTGGCAAAAGAATTTGAGCAACAAATGCAGCCTAATAATAATAAACAATCTAGTGTTGCTTCTGAAATTAAATTGAAAAGTGCATGTTTACTTGCCACCAAATCTGATATTGATGATCTAGATTTTAGCAAATCTGTTTGCTATGCTTTTGTGTGCAAAGAGGCATTATTTTCATTCGAGGACGTGCCTTCCTCTTTGCCTCCTGCTGTCACTAACATTTTGCAGGAGTTCGCTGACGTCTTTCCACAAGACGTGCCACCGGGATTACCACCTATTCGCGGGATTGAGCATCAAATTGACTTAATTCCCGGTGCATCATTACCCAACCGTGCACCATACCGTACCAATCCAGAGGAGACAAAGGAGATTATGCGTCAAGTACAAGAACTGCTCGACAAAGGTTATATACGCGAATCCCTTAGTCCTTGTGCTGTTCCTATCATTTTAGTGCCGAAAAAGGATGGTACGTCGCGTATGTGCGTTGATTGTAGAGGCATTAATAATATTACTATTCGTTATCGTCATCCTATTCCTAGGCTAGATGATATGCTTGATGAATTGAGTGGCTCTACAATATTCTCCAAAGTTGATTTGCGTAGTGGATACCATCAAATTCGTATGAAATTGGGAGATGAATGGAAAACAGCATTTAAAACTAAGTTTGGATTATATGAGTGGTTAGTCATGCCTTTTGGGTTAACTAATGCACCTAGTACTTTCATGAGGTTAATGAACGAAGTTTTACGTGCTTTCATTGGACGATTTGTGGTAGTTTACTTTGATGACATATTGATTTATAGCAAATCTTTGGAGGAACATTTGGAACATTTACGTGCTGTTTTTATTGCTCTACGTGATGCACGTTTGTTTGGTAACCTTGGAAAGTGCACCTTTTGCACCGACCGAGTATCTTTTCTTGGCTATGTTGTTACTCCACAGGGAATTGAAGTTGATAAAGCCAAAATTGAAGCTATTGAGAGTTGGCCACAGCCCAAAACGGTCACACAAGTGAGGAGTTTCCTTGGCCTCGCTGGATTCTATAGGCGTTTTGTGAGAGATTTCAGCACCATTGTTGCACCTCTCAATGAGCTTACAAAGAAAGATGTGCCTTTTCTGTGGGGTACCGCACAGGAAGAAGCCTTCTCGGTATTGAAAGATAAGTTGACACATGCTCCTTTACTCCAACTTCCTGATTTTAATAAGACTTTTGAGCTTGAATGTGATGCTAGTGGAATTGGATTAGGAGGTGTGTTATTACAAGATGGCAAACCTGTTGCATACTTTTCTGAAAAATTGAGTGGGCCTAGTCTGAATTATTCTACTTATGATAAAGAATTATATGCTCTTGTTCGGACTTTAGAAACATGGCAACATTATTTATGGCCCAAAGAATTTGTTATACATTCTGATCATGAATCTTTGAAACATATTAAAAGTCAAGCTAAACTGAATTGTAGACATGCTAAATGGGTTGAATTCATTGAGACTTTCCCTTATGTCATTAAACACAAGAAGGGAAAAGAAAATGTTATTGCTGATGCATTGTCTCGTCGCTATACTATGCTTTCACAACTTGACTTCAAAATATTTGGTTTGGAGACCATCAAAGATCAATATGTGCATGATGCTGATTTTAAAGATGTAATGCAGAATTGTAAAGAAGGAAGAATGTGGAACAAGTTTGTCGTTAACGATGGATTTGTGTTTCGTGCTAACAAGCTATGCATTCCAGCTAGCTCCGTTCGTCTTTTGCTGTTGCAGGAGGCGCATGGGGGAGGATTAATGGGACACTTTGGCGTGAAGAAGACGGAGGACGTACTTGCTACACATTTCTTTTGGCCAAAGATGAGACGGGATGTTGAGCGTTTTGTTGCTCGCTGCACTACATGTCAAAAAGCTAAGTCACGACTCAATTCTCATGGTTTATATATGCCTTTGCCTGTACCTAGTGTTCCTTGGGAGGATATATCTATGGACTTTGTTTTAGGTTTACCTCAAACAAAGAAGGGGAGGGATAGCATATTTGTTGTCGTGGATAGATTCTCGAAAATGGCACACTTTATACCATGTCATAAAAGCGATGATGCTGTTAATGTTGCTGATTTGTTCTTTCGTGAAATTATTCGCTTGCATGGTGTGCCAAATACTATTGTTTCAGATCGTGATACTAAATTTCTTAGCCACTTTTGGAGATGTTTATGGGCTAAGTTGGGGACTAAACTGCTATTTAGTACTACTTGTCACCCCCAAACTGATGGACAAACTGAAGTAGTCAATAGAACATTGTCTACTATGCTTAGGGCTGTTTTGAAGAATAATAAGAAAATGTGGGAAGAATGCTTGCCTCATATTGAATTTGCTTATAATCGTTCATTGCATTCTACTACTAAGATGTGCCCTTTTGAAATTGTGTATGGTTTCCTACCTCGTGCACCTATTGATTTGTTGCCTCTTCCATCTTCGGAGAAGGTTAATTTTGATGCTAAAGAACGTTCTGAACTGATTTTAAAAATGCATGAGTTCACTAAGGAAAACATTGAGCGTATGAATGCTAAATATAAACTTGCTGGAGATAAGGGTAGAAAACATGTTGTGTTTGCACCTGGAGATCTTGTTTGGTTACATTTGCGTAAAGATAGATTTCCTAATTTGCGCAAATCAAAGCTAATGCCACGTGCTGATGGTCCCTTTAAGGTGTTAGAGAAAATAAATGATAATGCATATAAACTTGAGCTGCCTGCAGATTTTGGGGTTAGTCCCACTTTTAACATTGCAGATTTGAAGCCTTATTTGGGTGAGGAAAATGAGCTTCCGTCGAGGACGACTTCATTTCAAGAAGGGGAGGATGATGAGGACAACAATACCATTGTTACACCCACAGCCCCTACTGCTACATATACTGGACCAATTACTAGAGCTCGCGCACGCCAATTAAATTATCAGGTACTTTCGTTTCTTGGTAATGATTCTAATGTTCATGAGAATATGATGCTGCCTAAATTGGATACATTTGTTTTGCTTACAAATGAAGGGCCTAGCTTGGAGAAGGATGGACATTGGAGCAAGAGCAAGCATGGAGATGATGCCATGCGCAAGGGGAACCAGAACGGAGTTACAAGTGATGATTTTAGGACTTTGAAGCCACCATAAGAGTGCATGAAGCCTTGGACAAAATATACAAGATGCCACTTCATAAATTTCGTCCAGAGGCTATTATAGGTGCTGCGTCACCTTTTTATTGGGCCAGGCCCATGTAATTTCGAAATACATAAGTATAGGCTATTTTTAGAGTCCGTATGTGTGGGGAAACAAGAGATAGGGTTGATTTCGGACCCCTCCACCAAGGGCCACGAAATTCCCCCTCTCTTCCTCCATATATACAGCCCTTAGGGCACCGTTTAGACTTTGGGTTTTGTTTAGATTAAAAGTTCGCCATAGCTGCAACTTCGCGTACTTCGTTTGTGTTCAACGACCAGACAAAGGCGTCACAGAACCCCACCTTGATCAATAAAGCTTTCATCTTATATTCGCAATATCCAGATTGCAATCTTAGTTTCTTGCTTGTTCTTCGTTTGCTCGCAGGAAACAGACCCTCGTGGTCAGGTTGATCGTGCTCCGGCGTGGTCAATAACCTCTCGGAGTTGGTTTAGCGATTGCTAAGGCGCGACGTCCTCGCACGTTCGTAGTCGGATTGTCAAAGTCGACTTCCACCAAAGCGATTTCCATCATCTCATCGAAAGACGGGACACCTTTGCCTCTATCATCCACAAGCTCAACAAGCTCCTCCACAACATCAAGTTCACCAAGAGCATGATGACTATGGAAATCCTCCACGCCAAGAGCAATATGAGGTTGGCAATCATCCATGTCAAGGGCGTCATCATCACTCTCGACCCCAACACAATGAAGAGCAACGCTAGCAAGCCCAAGTTCACCATGCCCAAGTTCAATGGATGCAATGATCCCGAGAGTACCTTTCATGGGCAATGAAGGTTGACAAGATCTTTCAGTTGTACAACTATGAGGAAGAGAAGAAGATCGCTATGGCATCCCTTGAGTTCCAAGACTATGTGCTCATATGGTGGGAACAAGTCCTTGAGCGCCGAGAAGCAAGAGGTGAACCACCAATCACCACACGGGATGAAATGAAAGATGTCATGCGAGCACGTTTTGTGCCCACCTACTACAACCGCTATCGCTTCAAGAAACTCCAACTCCTCAAGCAAGGAACAAAGAGCATTGAAGAATACTACAAGGAAATGGAGATTCCCATGATAAGAGCCAATATCACGGAAGATGATGAGCAAACTATGGCACGTTTCTTGAATGGCCTCAATCATCCCATCAAGAAGATTGCCGACTTCCAACCCTATTCCAACCTCATTGAGCTCGTGTATCAAGTTACCAAAGCGGAACGTCAAGTGCAAGATGACTTCAAGTAAACCAAGTTGATGCAGAGCATCCCATGTTCATCCCCATGTACACTCCAACTACTCTCCAAACCCCAAGAGGACATATGACGAAACCTCGAAGATACAGCATTGGACACAAGGTGAACTTGCTCCTCTCCGAACCTTTACTTTCCACATGTGAGGCATGGCTACGACCTCAAACTTGTGTGCTATGCATGTCTAGTAACCAAGAGGAAGGCCATGGAACAGCTACGAGCATTGGACAAGACGGCGAGGACAACAAGCGCGAGGAACAAGAGGAAGAGCTGCTGGGAATTTACAGCGCTCGGACGTCCGACAGCCACTGGACGACCGATGATCTCCGAACGTCCGACGCCTGGAGACTCCACCAGCCAGATCGACCGCAGCCGAGGCAACCTACAACACCCGGACGACCGCCAGACACCGGACGTCCGACACTCTCCAGCGCCCGGATGACCGACGCCGACCGGACGTCCGACTCCACCTGTCTAGAGCCAAAACGCCGGACGTCCGACATGCACCGGACGACCGGACCCTCGCGAGCCACCGGACGTCCGGTACCTGTCGGACGTCCGACGCCTGTGCGTCCGCCCGTGTGTTGGGCCGAAGCCACTTACCCTTTCATTCACCTAGACTATATATACTCCTCCACCTCCTCCTAGTTAAGGTTAGCGTTGAATTAGCTCATTTGTGAGATAGAGCCTCGCTTATCCATCGGATCTCCTCCTCGTGAGAGACCGTGGCCTCTTCGGAGAAGATCCACTTGGATTCAAGACCCCTTTACGGGAAGATCCCCTCGTGGATTCAAGACCTCCTCTTGGAGAAGAACGGCTACCTTTGTATCCTTACCTTTGTTGATTATGGATCATGTGTTACTCTTTGTTTTCGGTGATCTAGCACTTGTGTGATTGATTCCTTGTCGGTTTAGTGATTCTCTCGTTTTCCCCGTGTTTTCCCTTTGTGATTCCGCGTGTTCTTCATGATTCCCCGTAGGATCCACTCCAAACGTGAAAGATCATCACCATAGGGTTCCGCCCTACATCAACTTGGTATCATGAGTCACGTTGATCACGTTTTTGGAGCCCCTACCCCTCGTTTTCTAGCTTGATTTTGTTGATTTCGTCCTAAATCCGAAAATCCCCACCAAAAATAGCCCCCAATTTTTTTGTGATTTGTTGGTTTGATGATGTATTGTGATTTTGATCCATGGATTTGCTTGGTTTCAACTGGATCTAGCATCTCCCCAAGTTTCCCCATCTTCCATCCACAAAATCCCATGAATTTTGACCCCGAAATCTCCATTTTCCGCCCAAAATCGCGCCCCCGAACTCGCATCTCGTGTTGACCCCGACCCACCGGACGACCGGCGTTTTACGGACGTCCGAAACCCCACGAGGCACCGGACGTCCGACCTTCTCGGACGACCGGAACCCCTAACCCGAGCCAAATTTACGGATTTCCGACTTTCCCGGATGTCCGACGCCCCGGACATCTGACCTTCCCATTACGTCTGTAACCTGTAGGTATTGACTTCGGCTGATTCTTGTTTCGCCCATAAATAATTCATCCGAACTCCGATTTTGACGTTCTTTAGCTCGTTTTGAAGATATTGACATCCCCCATCCCACATAAATACCACCAAAATCATTTGAATCCATCAAATTTTGTGAAATTTGGCAAGTTTGCCTAGGCCCTCCACCATATCATCAGCATAGCCACCACCGACTTCCGCAACCTAACCCATTTTGCTTGCCATAGCATTAGTGGTTGCTTGAGTAGTGATTCGAGTCTCCTAAGGTGTTTCGGCTACTTAGGGACAATTGCTTCTTCATCAACCACCACCACCACTTCCGCATAGACGTGCCCACCATACATTTCCACCCCAACTTAACCCAATTGTGAGTTGTGGCTTGTGACTCCTAAGGTGTTTTGGCTACTTAGGGACGGCAACTTCAACATTGACTCGCATAACCCATCATCCCACTTCTGCATTGCCTAGTGCAAAACCACCACCGCTTTCCGCTACCACCATTTAACATTTGTCATTTGAGATTTTGAGTTCACGGTTTTTTCGTTTCCTAAGGTGTTTCGGCTACTTAGGGATGAGTCTCCATCTTCTTGGTATCTACATCAAGAACACCGCCACTCATCATCGCAAAGGACGGTAACCTCGACGACACCATTGTATATTCCCCTTGCCATTGCATTGTTAACCCATAGCCCATTTTGCGTTACTTGCCCATTGAAACTAGCCATTTGAGTATTGCCGACAACGTGACTTGTGCACATTAGTGATCATACTTCCCATAGCATACATACCATATCATATTGGTATATATCTTGTGTCACAAGTTTGTTCCTGCATATACACAATTACTATCTTGGTTTGTGCATTGTGCAAAAGTGGCCATAGAAAAAAAATAAAGCTTTTAAGCAAAAAAAGAGAGATCAAAGAAGCTTGTAAGCAAGTGCCATAGCATCATACCACATTGTACATAAGATTGTCATATCCGATCATCTTAGATCATCTTGAGAGAAACTGATAGAGGCGGGGTGTCCCGATCTTTCGATGAGATGATAACTATCGATTTGGTGGAGACGACTTTGACGATCCGACTACAAACGTACACGACGTTGCGCCTTAGCAATCGCTAAACCAATCTCCTAAGGTTATTGACCACGCCAGTGCACGATCAACCTGACCACAAAGGTCTATTTCTGCAAGCAATCGAAAAACGAGCAAGAATATGATAAAAGCAATCTGAATATTGCGAATATGTATTATGTATTGATAAAGGTGGGGATCGGAAAGCGGTCTTGGTCTGGTCGTTGGACACAAATGAAGTACACGAAGTTGCGTTGGCTAACTTTTAACTAAACAAATCCCAAGGGAAAAGCTACTAGATGGATCTACTTATATAGGAGCAAGGGGTGGCGGCCAAGGAGGTAGGAGGACGTCCCAAGGCAGCCTAAAACCAACCCTAGGTCGTACAAAGCTCATGGGCTCAAGTGGAGGTGATGCAACACCTTTGGACTTCTTGTTTGACTCGGATTCTGCTGCAGCGTCTGATTGTTTCGTCGATATCTCAACTCTCCGGACGTATTTGAAGGTGAATCCAATTGGGCTGGAAAGAGCACAAAATCTACTTTCCAACACAAAAAGAATCACCCAATTTGGAGTCCGTATGAAAAAGTTGTTGGCGTTTTGAGTCAGGTATGTCTGTGCAGTCCGAATCTGAATCCAGAACGTAAGAGACTTGGACTCTATCTTATCTTGGCCCAAAAGTGATGTGAGAGGACCTTTTTAATAGCACCTAAACTTATCCTTTTCCCTTATCTTCATATGTGGATTGTACAAATGTCCCATACACCTGCAATTAGACAAAACACAAACATGTGTGAAGTATTTTTGTTCTGGATAACATAAATAGATTATTGAATAGTTTGCACTAGAAATCACCTGACAAATATGCATGTATGCAATATTTTTGGTTGTATCCAAGGTAGTCATGTGCTCATCATCCTCCCCTTTCTGAAAACAAAGCCGTCCTCGGCGTTGCTTAATCTAAAATTTGGCTAACAAAAGAGACAGTGTGTACATGTTGTATATGAATATGTCATCCATTTTTACTTCCCTTTGTTTTTGCACATATGACACATGTATGCATGAGTAAATTTCATAGTTCATAAAATATAAAGCCAAAAAATTATCATAATAAGAAGAAGGCACGAAAATATTGCAACTTAGTTTGCACATATAAGTGAAGCTCTTATTCATTTCAAAAGATTGACAATATTCATCATTAAACCATCCCAACATTGTTGAATAAACCTTACTGGCATCAAATTTAAATGCTACAACATGCTTAAATAAGCAAACATGCAATAAGTCATTTGACACAAAATGATCACCAAGATTAGAGGTCATATCAAAATGATTAAACATTGGCACAATTGTTTTAAAATGTATTTGATCCAAATCTGATTTATTTCCTGATTCACATGGTTCTTTGACATCAACAGTTAATTCAATGGGCGCACTCAAAATTGTTGGTATTTCAGTTGTTTGATCACATGATGCATTCATGATAGTAACATTATTATCTAAAATAGGTGGCATGCTCAAATCAGCAGGTAACTCAACAGATGATGTATTTAAGTTAATTAGGCATGCATCATTCTCATGTGAAATTATATCATCAATACCTTTACTGTTACCTTGTCGCAAAGATGTAGCTGATGCAGGTATGGACAATGGCAATATACCATAAACTTGAGATGTTGTCGCACTCACAATCTGAGGTGTGGCTGCTCTAGAAGGTGCAATGATGGAGGAATCAACCGATGGTAGTGAGCATGAATTGGAATAATAATTGTTGTAGTCACCCAATGCATCCTCCTGTAACTGTCTCTCAAAGGTACAAGCACGAACATACATACCAGTAATGAAACGAGGAATATACTGAAATCTTGCCTGAATATCATGGTTCAAACCACCAAAAAATCTATTCATTGTATCATGCTCAGATTCTTCTATGTCACAATGATGCATATAAGATTTGAACTCTTGGTAGTAAGCATGAACAGTGTTGTTGCCTTGTTTAAATTGTTTAAATTTGTGAAGCAATTCATGATGATAGTAAGGAGGGAAAAATTGTTGTCTCACTACATCTTTCAAATCTTTCCAAGTTGTGGGTTGGTTATCAATGTTTTTCTTACAATGCACACTCCACCAAACAGAAGCAAAACCAGTAAATGCTCTAGTGGCAGCTCGTACTCGCTCAAGTTCAGAAAAGTCATGGTGACTAAAAACTTGCTCTACTTCAAGAACCCAAGCGAGATAAATAGCAGGATTAAATCTACCCTCAAATGACGGTAAAGAGATAACCTGACCATGTGCTTGTGTGTGTTGTCCCAACTCTCGTGATGGTGAAGATGTGTCCATTGTCCAAGAACATCTATCTCCGGAACCTGTCATGATTAGTAGAAACAAGAAACAAAATTCGAGAATAATGTTCCTATGAGCTACTAGGATGTGGTTGTGAAGTGCTCACAGTAAAATAAATATCAATATCTTACAAGTTCTTACCATGCGGCAGGTGGTGACAGGCAACCAGCGGTGTCAAGTAACTCTGAAGATTGTGTAAAGCGATTGCCAGGGGAACGTACGTATACACGGTGTAGAAATATGTGGAGCTGGGTTGGCTATATAATATGGTAGCAAAAAGGGTCAGCAATAATCAATTTAGAGATGCAAAGTTGAATAAACGCTCAACGACGGTACTGTGCAGGTCCTAGGCTAGACTGTGCTAGAGACGCGAGCCTAGAACACCAACAAAATCACAGCGCGGCACCTAAACAAGGGAGGAGCACACTCTGAATATCTTTTCTCTTTTTTTTCCTTTTTTATGCACTTTTTTTTCCTTTTTTTTGCTCCGCAACAATTTTTTTTTTGAAAAAGTCTACAAATGGTCTAAAAACTGCCTAGCCAGAATTTTCCAGACTTAGTATTTTTTTTGAGTTTGGAACTATTTCTCTACTGCGGGTAGCGCGGAAGATGGGGAGTCCTTCTCTGTCCTGACTCGGAGTATGGCGTGATCTGGAAATCCAAAACAGAGTAACAGAATACTGGACTTGGAATAGGACTGGTGGCGGAGATGAAACTGGTGGAACTTGGACTAGTGGCGGATATATGTTGCAGGTGGACTTGGATTAGCGTGATGGCGGCGGATATGTGGTGGCGTATATGGACTCGGATTGGCGGTGAATATGTGGTGGTGGTATATGGCAGTAGCGACGATGATGATGCGGTCGTGATATATGGCAGCGGCGACGTGACAACCTGTGAACAGAACTCGAAACTCTAAAGGACTAGATGCTAAGACCAGCAACTTGACACGACCATGCAACCGCAAATTCAACAAAGCAAATACAGAAAAGATTATGCAAAGGCTCAGTTGGTTCGGATGGGATGAACTAACCATAATTTTTTCTGGCTTTTTCGTGGACTATAGGTATGAAGAACAGACTCGATCTAAACTACGAAAAACTGTAAAATCTCACCGAGCAACCTAGAAATCTGATACCACTTGATAGAGGCGGGGTGTCCCGATCTTTCGATGAGATGATAACTATCGATTTGGTGGAGACGACTTTGATGATCCGACTACAAACGTGCACGACGTTGCGCCTTAGCAGTCGCTAAACCAATCTCCTGAGGTTATTGACCACGCCGGTGCACGATCAACCTTACCACGAAGGTCTATTCCTGTAAGCAATCGAAGAACGAATACGAATATGATAAAAGCAATCTGAATATTGCGAATATGTATGAAGTATTGATAAAGGTGGGGATCCGAAAGCGGTCTTGGTCTGGTCGTTGGATTCAAACGAAGTACACGAAGTTGCGTTGACTAACTTTTAACTAAACAAATCCCAAGGGAAAAGCTACTAGATGGATCTACTTATATAGGAGCAAGGGGTGGCGGCCAAGGAGGTGGGAGGACGTCCCAAGGCAGCCTAAAACTAACCCTAGGTCGTACAAGACTCATGGGCCCAAGTGGAGGTGATGCAACACCTTTGGACTTCTTGTGTGACTCGGATTCTGCTGCAGCGTCTGATTGTTTCGTCGATATCTCAACTCTCCGGACGTATTTGAAGGTGAATCCAATTGTGCTGGAAAGAGCACAAAATCTACTTTCCAACAAAAAAAGAATCACCCAATTCTGAGTCCGTATTTAAAAGTTGTTGGCGTTTTGAGTTAGGTATGTCTGTTTAGTCTGAATCTGAATCCATAACGTAAGAGACTTGGACTCTATCTTCTCTTGGCCCAAAAGTGACGTGAGAGGACTTTTTGAATAGAACCTAAACTTCTCCTTTTCCCTTATCTTCATATGTGGATTGTACAAATGTCCCATACACCTGCAATTAGACAAAACACAAACATGTGTGAAGTATTTTTGTTCTGGATAACATAAATAGATTATTGAATAGTTTGCACTAGAAATCACCTGACAAATATGCGTGTATGCAATATTTTTGGTCGTATCCAAGGTAGTCATGTCCTCATCAGAAACACCGGGAACCGTACATACATAGCATACTTGGGATAGAAAATTTATCCATTTTGCATCTTATAGGTTGTGCACAAGGGTCGTATCCGCCTATTGAGCAATCGTGCTAGCGTCTCTCTTGAGTTGTGCAACACAAGCGTTTTCCGTGGATTCCACATTTTGTGCTCATTCCTTGGTTGCACGAACCTATTTCTCTATCCGTGTGTGTGTTTCCGTGTGCCATTCTTTGCTATTGGTCGTTTTGTTTCACTTGCAAATTTGTGAATCTCTTTCAACATTATTGACTCTTGCTAACATTTTGCATCAAATTTTTGTGCCACTATCCTCACCGAGCTCCACCCAAAGCTTTACTTGTGTAGGTGTGAGAACCGACAAGAATTGGTACCAATAGTGCTATTTCATTGTCCGCATTTGAGTGAACTTGATTCATTGTCAACATCGGTCAAAGGTACATTGGCATAAGTTCTTCTCTTTCTCCCACTCATATTTGCTCGAGTCTTGTGATGGATAGGCAAGGCATTTCATCTCCGGTCTACGACAACAACGACGGCGTGAACAACTACATCAACAAAGCATCCATCTTTGATCTACAACGACAAATGCAAGGCGCACAATCAAGATTGCGAGAGCGGATCGAGAACATCTCCATCGACATTCGTCATTCCGAAGCAAGGAAAAGGGACTACAACGACAAGAAGCTTTCCGCACATAAAGAGGAGCAACATGCAAGGATGGAGGAGATTAGAGCCTTGATCAAGTTTTCTTCCCCTTCGTCATCTTCAAGGCGGCAACATTCAAGACACAAGTCTTCGGAGCGTGAAAGCGATGCAAGTGCAAATCGTCCTCGTCCACATCTACATGGCGATCACCATTACGTTCGTGATCATCATCGCCATGAAGGGCAAGTCACCTCCAACCATCATGTGCACGGCGACGACGAACGACATCTACTACGAGCTCAAGCACGACAACGACATCATCATCATGAATATGCTCCACAAGCGCAAATGCACAAGTCCCAACAAGCCCTACTTCACGCCAAGTCGAAGCTTCATGAGGCACAAGTCCCAACAAGCCCTACTTCACGCCAAGTCTAAGCTTCATGAGCACAGAACAAGACCGCGAGACGACCACCACCAAGACAGCGCTATGGCTACAACAACCACTTCGGCATCTTCGCCAAGTGCTATCAAGGCATCTTCGCCTTTGGACGTACGACATCTTCGCCTACTTCCCACGTGTACGCCTACATTGACTTCATCAAGTCCAAGGCGACTACCTACGAGCGAGGGCGACACTTCCATCTTTGGAAGCCCCTCAAGGAAGATGGCCGAGCATGGGAAACTCCCTTCGGTCATGGAGACGAGCTACGAGGTGCCACATCATATGGGCCTCCAACAACAAGACGGCGACAAGAAGGTCGAGCAAGGGCCTTCCCCTTCGACCACGGCGATAGGAGTTGAGCATGGAGACATTTGAACCTACATCTCTCCGACACCCACATATGTCGAGATGCCCCAAGTGCCATGTGAGGAGAGCCACCACCACATAAGTGACATGAGTGACTCCACCATACGTGACACTGAGAGCATTTCCTATGAGAGGATGAGTGTGACCACCACTAGCCCCACACATGAGAGCATGCCACACATCCTACGTGAGGTTGAGCACCATTTGAATGACTCCACCAACCATATGAGTGAGGGCATCCTTGAGGGAGTGAGTGAGCCACAACACGCAATGTGTGAGGTAGTTGACACGACAAGTGAGGCCACTATGATTTCTAACGACTTAACCTCTACTCCTAGTGTGTTTTCTTCTTTGGTGCTAGGTCTCCTACATGAAGACATGCCTATCCTCGACGACTCCATCCCTCCATTGGAGACGACGATGGCCATGGTGGACGATGATGCACCCCCCACATGGTTCCATCAAGATGAAGATGACAACGAGACGATCTTCAACACCTCACCTACAACACATGAGCGACGCTCCAATGGTAACATAGGTGATGGTGCTTCTCTTGTCCCACTAGTGGACTCTTGACATCGATTGCTCCCATGATGTTGACCCACCTATTCCCATGCTTCATGCTAGTGAGACTTCTTCATGCCTTGACTTACCTATTTATGATGAATATGATGATGAGCATGTTGAGTTGCCTAGTTGTGATACTATGCTTCATAGGATATCATGTGAAAATTCTATTGGTCACTTCATGTTTGACAATCCATTGAACTTGTCATATGCTATGAGTGAGATCTCCCATATTGCATCATTACAATCTCAACATAGTAACTATGCATGCCCCATTAAAATCAATCCCATTTGCACTTATGGCATAGATGACGATATGATGGTCGTTGGCTTTTGTTTTTCATGTGATGATATTGCCATGCTTCCTTTACATCATTTGCGCAATTCATCTACTATGCCATGCCATGATTACATTGTTCCGAATATGCATTGTTTTGGATGTTGTCAATATTCTCCACGTGATGTTTCTACTCTTTCTCATGAGGAGACCCCCATAGTTTCCTCATACATATTAGGAGATTTTGATGCATCTCATACTTTGCATGATTCCCATGATTGCGTGCACCTTATGCATTCCATGAATAACAATGCTCTAGATATTTCTCATGATGCAGTACACAATTTGAGTCTCCATTATGCGATACATAATAACAAACCTCTCATGATGGATGACATGTTTCTATATCACGCATCTCATTTATTTTAGCATTGGCTATTTTGTGCTAACCGACACATGCATGTGCGCATCATGTGTGTACACCTACCACGCACACACAATTTTTGCTTTGTCCTTGTTTTGTGTAGGTACTCATGTATACTCATCAACCTCTCAATCCCAAGAGTTGACGAAACGAGCTCTTGAGAGCAATGATGCTTTGGGATCCCGTGGACTATCCTTACCACCGTTCCCTTCGCGCAAGGACTACGCGCATCTCTTCTACTTGGCTCTCACACGGCTATGGGCTATTTACCACTTGTCACCTTATGCCCATACTATTGTGTTCACTTTGCATGTTATGCCTCTTTCGATGCCTTTGCCATGCAATTGTGACCCTTGGTTGCACTTAAATATGATTCACCATTATGCTACTTCTATGTGTATTTGCATGCTTGGTGGAGATCCTTGTTGCTTTTGCCATGTTTATCATGTGCCCCATGCTATTGATGCTTGTTGTGTTGGGAGAGTCATGATGCCCCATTGCTACTTACATAAGGTCTCTCACCGATACATTGATGATATTTTTCTCATATCTTGCTTTCATGCTTGTGATATGTCATGTGCATTATTCATGCCCGCTATTTGCAACATGACATGCTTGCCATAATTCCTTCTAGTATGTTGCATCTTCGCACTACTAGCTTGCTTGACTTGATCGCTATGATTGCTTGCTATGTTGCATCACCCATGTTCCACTATTACTTGCTTTCTTGGGTTGATGACATATATTCTCATGCCTCTCACATGATATATCTTGATCATTGTCTCTTGTGTCCATTAGTTGCCTCTTTCATATCCACTTGTATTGAGTGCATCCATACTATGCTTATTGATCTTAGAGACTTTGACACCTTACTTGTAATGCATGCTTGTTTACTTGAGCCTATTGTATTTGGTTGTTCTTGCATCATATGCCTCCATACTACGAAATGCTCCCTTGTATTTTCTTATGATGAGCATGATGCATACACTTGTTGGGTATCTTACCACTCGAATGATAGGTTTTGCATTTTAGCTAACCTCATTTGTTTTTCCGAGTGTTTATCATGTTATTTCATTTTGGAGGATTCACAAGGCGGTGCCGTTATGCGACATATTGGTTATGTGAAGGCATACATGATGTACAACTCCAACATCTTTGGGAACCTTCTTGAGGTGAACTCCTTCTTTTTGAGCCATCCTCAAATACACATATTAGATTGGTCACTCTTTCATTGTTGTTTCCTTCTTGTTGTCTACATGATACATCTCGTGAACGGGGGAGCGATATTGGAGATTGGCTACATGGACCTTCACATTGAGGAGCGCTCGCACTTATTGGATGCACCTTCGGAATTCCACTCATGCCACGACATCGAGCATTGGTACATCAACACTCCTTTGGCACATTGCACTCACACATCCATATTTGTTGATTGTGCTCCCATATGTCATGCTCCATGGACATATCATACTCACCGCAATTTTGCACCCTATGCATGGATTGACTCACATTATGATTGCCTTGTTGCATCTTGTATTACCATGTCATCCATGATATATGAGCTTGTTCACTTCCTTAGCAAATTTGTTGTGATCTTCCTTGATGGCATATTCATACATCATGATCATATTGTCCACCATCAATTACATGATAACATACACATGTTGAGCATCCATTGTCATATCCATGCTATTGATAAACTGTCTCACTATGACATCATTTTGCACTGTGGTTGCATTGATCATATTTACAACACATTTGTGTGCACAATGATTGCATTTCCTCCCATGAATGCTTTGCATCTCATTCTAGATCATCTTGATAAGATTCATGCGTTTTGTCACGACTAATCTTGTCGCACAGACTCATTCTTACATGATGGCCACTTTGTGTGCGCTAACCATTGTATTTCGATTGTTGCTTGTGTTTGCTCTTTTTGCATGTCTATCACTCTGGCGACACCTTGGACTACTTGGATTGCGCCATGTCTTCAACTTCGTCCAACTACAAGTCCGTCTATGACAACCGTTTCCATGGTGATGAGGATCACGATCCGAGGTTGGATCTTTCCCAAGGGGGGGGGGAGATGATGCGGAGCATCCCACGTTCCTCCCCATGTACACTCCGACTACTCTCCAAACCCCAAGAGGACATATGACGAGACCTCGAAGATACACCATTGGACACAAGGTGAACTTGCTCCTCTCCGAACCTTCACTTTCCACATGTGAGACATGGCTACTACCTCAAACTTGTGTGCTATGCATGTCCAGGAACCAAGAGGAAGGACATGGAACAACTACGAGCATTGGACAAGACGGCGAGGACACCAAGCGCGAGGAACAAGAGGAAGAGCTGCTGGGAAGTTATAGCGCTCGGATGTCCAACAGCCACCGGATGACCGATTATCTCCGGACGTCCGATGCCTGGAGACTCTAGCAGCCAGATCGACCGCAGCCGAGGCAACCTATAGCACCCGGACGACCGCCAGACACCGGACATCCGACACTCTCCAGTGCCCGGACGACCGACACCGACCGGACGTCCGACTCCACCTGTCCAGAGCCAAAACGCCGGACATCCGACATGCACCGGACGACCGGACCCTCGCGAGCCACCGGACGTCCGGTACCATTCGGACGTTCGACGCTTGTGCGTCCGCTCGTGTGTTGGGCCGAAACCACTTACCCTTTCATTCACCTAGACTATATATACTCCTCCACCTCCTGCTAGTTAAGGTTAGCGTTAATTTAGCTCATTTGTGAGATAGAGCCTCGCTCATCCATCGTTTCTCCTCCTCGTGAGAGACCGCGGCCTCTTCGGAGAAGATCCACTTGGATTCAAGACCCCTTTATGGGAAGATCCCCTCGTGGATTCAAGAGCTCCTCTTGTAGAAGAACGGGTACCTTTGTATCCTTACCTTTGTTGATTATGGATCATGTGTTACTCTTTGTTTTCGGTGATCTAGCACTTGTGTGATTGATTCCTTGTTGGTTTAGTGATTCTCTCATTTTCCCCGTGTTTCCCCTTTGTGCTTCCGCGTGTTCTTCGTGATTCCCTGTAGGATCCACTCCAAACATGAAAGATTGTCACCATAGGGTTCTGCCCTACATCACAAGTACTCTTCAAAGAGCTACAGCTTCTCCAACACCCAGGCTTCAACGACTCCAACAACTTCTACCTCAACCAAAACACCTACAAGCAATGGCGACAAGTCAAGTTATAAGAAAACTTCGACCACCTCAAGTCGTCCTCCTATTACAAGCACCTTCAAGGCGCGAGCTTCATCATCTACTCCAACCGATGAGACCGTCAATACTAGTTCCTCAAGTGTTCCACATCTGGAGGTCGAGGCCACAAGTCGTTTGAGTGTACCAACAAGCGCACCATGATCCTCAACGACGATGGAACCTATGACTCCATGAGTGAAGAGGAGATGGAAGCCCTTGAGCAAGTTGCCATGCACCGACGCGTGAATGAAGATGAAGATGATCAAGTCTTTTGTGATGAGGATTCAAGCCCCGCTCTCGTTGCCTCCAAAGTCTTGACTCTTCAACATCAACAAGATGAAGACCAAAGATGCCATATCTTCCACACCAAGGCCAACATGAATGGAAGGTCCGTCAAGGTCATCATCGATGCAGGTAGTTTCCATAACTTGGCAAGTGAAGAACTATGCTCCAGCTCCAAGCTCCAATTGTTCAAGATGAAGCACCCGCACCCCTACAAGGTCCAATGGCTAAGCGATTCTGGCACTATCCAAGTTGAGCATACGGTGAAAGTTTCCTTCAAGATAGGCCCATATGAAGACACCTTGGAGTGTGATGTCATTCCTATGTCCGTTTGCCACCCCCTTCTTGGTCGACCATGGCAATTTGACCGAGACATCATCCACAACGAGCGCATGGAGTGTGATGTCATTCCTATGTCCGTTTGCCACCTCCTTCTTGGTCGACCATGGCAATTTGACCGAGACGTCATCCACAATGGGCGCACAAATCACTATAGCTTCAAGATGAAAGTAAAGGAGTATGTGCTATGACCTATGTCTCCAGGTCATGTGATCACCGACAAGCAAGCCACCCATCATGGAGAAAAGTGCGAGAGAGCGAACCACCACAAAGAGAGTGAGCGCCACAAGCCAAAATCGAGTGCTTCCACGATGAGTGACAAGAATAACTTAGTTCTATTTGCCACCAAAAGCGAGATGAGAGAAGTGTGTGAGAACCCAGTGTTATGCATTATGTCCTTTTGTGCAAGGATGAGGCACCAAAAACTAACACCTCTCACAATCTACCTTTTGTATTGTCTTCTCTTTTGCAGGAATTCCAAGATGTTTTCCCTGATGAGCTACCTCCGTTACGTAGGGTGGAACCCTATGGTGACGATCTTTCACATTTGGAGTGGATCCTACGGGGAATCACGAAGAACACGCGGAAGCACAAAGGGGAAACACGGGGAAAATGAGAGAATCACTAAACCGACAAGGAATCAATCACACAAGTGCTAGATCACCGAAAACAAAGAGTAACACATGATCCATAATCAACAAAGGTAAGGATACAAAGGGAACCGTTCTTCTCCGTAGAGGTCTTGATTGTCTTCCCTTGAAGGGGTCTTGAATCCGCTTGGGGGATCTTCTCCGAAGAGGTCGTGAACTCCAAGGAGAAGTATCCAAGTGGATGAGCAAGGCTCTCACACAAATATGAGCTAAACCAATGCTACCCTAGCTAGGAGGTGGGAGAGACCTATTTATAGTCGTAGTGCAAACGGGAGTCAAAGTGAAGGGGTACAAGGGCTGTTGCCCGTGGCTGCGGTCACTCAGGTGTCGGACGTCCGGAAGGCGTCGAACATCCGGGGCTTCGGAACGGTCTGGACGTCCGGGGCTGTCGGACTTCTGTAAATTTAGCTCTGGTCCCGGTCGCCCAGTCGTCCTGTGGCTTCGATCTTTCGTTAATTTCCTCTCGGGTGCCCAGCTGCCGGACGTCCGGAGGGTGTCGGTCGTCCGTGGCCCTGGGAGTCATTGGACGTTCGGGAAGGGCCGCTCGTCTGTGGCCTGTATGATGAGGACATGACTACCTTGGATATGACCAAAAATATTGCATATATGCATATTTGTCAGGTGATTTCTAGTGCAAACTATTCAATAATCTATTTATGTTATCCAGAACAAAAATACTTCACACACTTTTGTGTTTTGTCTAATTGCAGGTGTATGGGACATTTGTACAATCCACATATGAAGATAAGGAAGAAAGAGATGTTTATTTGCTGTCCAAAAAGTTCTCTCACGTCACTTTTGGCCCAAGAGAAGATAGAGTCCAAGTCTCTCACGTTCTGGATTCAGATTCGGACTGCACAGACGTACCTGACTCAAAACGCACACAAGTTTTTCATACGGACTCCGAATTGGGTGATTCTTTTTTTGTTGGAAACTAGATTTCGTGCACTTTCCAACCCAATTGGAATCACCTTCAAATTCGTCCGGAGCGTTGAGTTGTGGACGAAACAATCTGATGCTGCAGCAGAATCCGAGTCAAACTACAAGTCCAAAGGTGTTACATGACCTCCACTTGGGCCCATTGGCCTTGTACGACCTAGATTTAGTTTTAGGCTGCCTTGGGACGTCCTCCCACCTCCTTGGCCGCCACCCCTTGCTCCTATATAAGTAGATCCATCTAGTAGCTTTTCCTTGGGATTTGTTTAGTTAAAAGTTAGCCATTGCAACTTCGTGTGCTTCGTTTGTGTCCAACGACCAGACCAAGACCACTTTTCGGATCCCCACCATTATCAATACTTCATACATATTCGTGATATTCAGATTGCTTTTATCATATTCTTGCTCGTTCTTCGATTGCTTGCAGGAATAGACCTTCGTGGTCAGGTTGATCGTGCTCCGGCGTGGTCAATAACCTCTCGGAGTTGGTTTAGCGATTGCTAAGGCACAACGTCGATGCACGTTTGTAGTCGGATCGTCAAAGTCGTCTCCACAATATCGATAGTTATCATCTCATCGAAAGATCGGGACACCCCCGCCTCTATCAAGTGGTATCAGTTTTCAGGTTGCTCGGTGAGAATTTCCAGTTTTCCTAGATTAGATTTATTTTCTTACATATTGTCCAAGAAAAAGCCACAAAAAAGAGTTAGATCTATTCATCCTTGGTCCAAGCCAGTCCGAGCCTTTGCAATTTTCTTTTCATTGCTTGCATAGTTGAATTATCGGTTGCATCGTCGTGTCGAGTTGCTGGTCTTAGTGTCTAGTTCGTTTAGAGTTTCGAGTTCTGTTCACATTAATCACGCCACCGCTGCATCATTATATCTTCCGCTGTCCATCACCCATCCATCAATTTCCACCACGTGCTACCCACCATTCATTGTCATAATAATAGTTGAGATCGTTCACATCTTCACTTGATCCAATCTGCATCTTATCTAGTTTGTTTTGGAAAGAGGGAGAAAAAAAAGAGAGAGAAAAAACGAGAGAGAAAAAACGAGAGAAAAAAAAGAGAAAAAAAAAGTCAGAGAAAAAAAAAGGAGAAAAAAAAAATCAAAAAAATCGGCACAAAATTTTTCAGAGGAAAGTTGGAGACAAAGTTGTTGTATATCCTGCTTGGCAGTTGTTTTTCATCATTATCTTCACTGCCGTTGTGATCTTCACTTATATCTTGCTGTCAAGAGCTACTTAGTATCCTTCATTGATGCTAGTTGTGCTACGTCGTGACCTCATTAGTGTTCTAGGCTCGCGTCTCTAGTCCGGTCTAGCCTAGGACCAGCACAGTACCGTCGTTGAGCGTTTATTCAACATTGCATTTTTGAATTGATTATTGCTAATCTTTTGCTACCATATATAGCCAACCCAGCTCCACATATTTCTACACCGTGTATACGTACGCTCCCCTGGCAATCGCTTACTCAATATTCGGAGTTACTTGACACCGCTGGTTGCCGATCACCGCCTGCTGCATGGTAAGAACTTGTAAGACATTGATATTTGCTTTACTGTGAGCGTTTTACCACCACATCCTAGTAGTTATAGGAACATTATTTTTGGGTTTTGTTTCTTGTTCTACTAATCATGACAGGATCCAGAGTCAATTCATGGGCTTTGTCGATCGCGGGAGACGTGCCACCACCTTTGCAAATACCACAACCGTCACGAGAGGTGCACAAACATCCAATTGCACATGATCAGGTTAATGTATCTATACCACCATTTAATGGCCGTTTTAAACCTGCTTTATATATTGAATGGGAGTTCAACATAAAAAATATATTTGCTTCCCATAATTTCGATGAACATAAAAAGGTTAAGGTTGCGGTTGGTTCTTTCACTGGTTATGCTTTGGTTTGGTGGAGTGAATATTGTCGGTTACACCCTGATTATATACCTACTACTTGGGATGATTTGAAACTTGCCATGCGACATACTTTCGTCCCTGCTTATTATACTCGTGACATGATTAAGAAGTTGCAACACTTAAAACAAGGTAGTGAAACTGTAATAAAATATTATGATGATTTACAAACTACCTTGTTGCATTCCTCTTTAGAAGAAAGTGAAGATGATTTTATGGATAGATTTTGGGGAGGATTAAACCATGATATTCAAGAGATACTAATTCATGAAGAGTGTTATCCTATGGACCATTTGTTTCATCTTGCTTGCAAAGCTGAACAGGAAATAAAACAACGTGTTGGCCACGAGGAGAACAAGTGCACGGTGCACATTCCAAGAGTTGATATGATTGTTCCTTCAACTACTAGGCATACTATGACAACCACATCCGTTGTTGTCAGGACTACATCACCTCCACCATGTGACACATCGCCCCCGAGAGTGGCTACATCATCTGAGTTGATCATAAGAGGTAATGACAAAGGTACTGATCTTCCATCTCTACATGAGAATGATGAATGCCTTATCAATTTGAATGCACCATCTGATGAGCTACCCACTACTTTGATCACACCACCTATTTTAGAGGACTACGTTGATAATTTGACTTTGCCATGTGATCAAACAACTGAAATACCAACAATTTTGAGTGCACCCATTGAATTAACTATTGATGCAAAAGAACCAATGTTTAATCATTTTGATATGACCTCTAATCTTGGTGATGATTCTGTGTTGAATGACTTATTGCATGTTTGCTTATTTAAGCATGTTGTAGCATGTAAATTTGATGCAAGTAAGGTTTATTCACCAATGTTGGGATGGTTTAATGATGAACATTGTCAATTTTTTGAAATGAATAAGAGCTTCACTTATATGTGCAAACTGAGTTGCAATATTTTCATGCCTTCTACTTCTTGTGCTAATTTTTTGGCTTTAGATTTTATGAACTATGCAAGTTACTCATCTATTCATGTGTCATATATGCAAAAATCAAGGGAAGTAAAAATGGATGACATATACATATACAACATGTACACCTTGTCTCTTTTGTTAGCCACATTTCAGATTAAGCAACGCCGAGGACGACTTTATTTTCAAGAAGGGGAGGATGATGAGGACATGACTACCTTGGATATGACCAAAAATATTGCATATATGCATATTTGTCAGGTGATTTCTAGTGCAAACTATTCAATAATCTATTTATGTTATCCAGAACAAAAATACTTCACACACTTTTGTGTTTTGTCTAATTGCAGGTGTATGGGACATTTGTACAATCCACATATGAAGATAAGGAAGAAAGAGATGTTTATTTGCTGTCCAAAAAGTTCTCTCACGTCACTTTTGGCCCAAGAGAAGATAGAGTCCAAGTCTCTCACGTTCTGGATTCAGATTCGGACTGCACAGACGTACCTGACTCAAAACGCACACAAGTTTTTCATACGGACTCCGAATTGGGTGATTCTTTTTTTGTTGGAAACTAGATTTCGTGCACTTTCCAACCCAATTGGAATCACCTTCAAATTCGTCCGGAGCGTTGAGTTGTGGACGAAACAATCTGATGCTGCAGCAGAATCCGAGTCAAACTACAAGTCCAAAGGTGTTACATGACCTCCACTTGGGCCCATTGGCCTTGTACGACCTAGATTTAGTTTTAGGCTGCCTTGGGACGTCCTCCCACCTCCTTGGCCGCCACCCCTTGCTCCTATATAAGTAGATCCATCTAGTAGCTTTTCCTTGGGATTTGTTTAGTTAAAAGTTAGCCATTGCAACTTCGTGTGCTTCGTTTGTGTCCAACGACCAGACCAAGACCACTTTTCGGATCCCCACCATTATCAATACTTCATACATATTCGTGATATTCAGATTGCTTTTATCATATTCTTGCTCGTTCTTCGATTGCTTGCAGGAATAGACCTTCGTGGTCAGGTTGATCGTGCTCCGGCGTGGTCAATAACCTCTCGGAGTTGGTTTAGCGATTGCTAAGGCACAACGTCGATGCACGTTTGTAGTCGGATCGTCAAAGTCGTCTCCACAATATCGATAGTTATCATCTCATCGAAAGATCGGGACACCCCCGCCTCTATCACTGTAGCTCTGTCCTGTCTTCCTTCCCTCGCTGTAGCATCTCCCAGGGCTCGAACGTCCGGGGCCGGCCGATCGTCCGGTGCCTGTAGCTTCACAAGCGGCCTTTCTTCTTGATGTCCGTGCTTGGCGTCCTTGCCACCTTGGCCATTGGGTGTAGCTGTCTCGTGGCTCTCCTCGAGGTACCTGATCACACACAGAGTGTCCATATGAGGTAGTAGCCAAGTCTCGTGAGTAGAGAGAGGAAGTTCGGAGAGGAGCGAGTTCACCTTATCTTCGATAGCCTTTGCTCTAGCTCTTGTCATGGGTCCAAGTGGTGTTGAGGGATATGTAGGTACGTCCATGGGGATGAGCGAGGGATGCTCCGCATCATCTCCCCCCCCCCCTGGGAAAGATCCGACCACGGATCAAAAGCTTCATCTCCATGGTATGGCGCAAGGTCCTTGACGTTGAAGATGTCACTCACATTGTACTTGCGTCGTGGTAGGTCTATCTTGTAGGCATTGTCATTGTAGCATGCTAGCACATTGAAGGGTCCATCGGCTCGAGGGAGAAGTTTGGACTTGCGTTCGTTGGGGAAGCGGTCCTTTCGAAGGTGTATCCACACACGATCGCCAATGTGGAAGATCATGGGTTGCTTGTTGATGTTGAGCTTCGTTGCTAGTCGTTGTACTTGGCGCTCGATGGTGTGCCTTGTATCCTCATGCATCTTCTTGATGTAGCTTGCCCGTGCACTCACATCCATGTTGGTGCGCTCTTGTAGAGGAAGAGGTAGTATGTCCAATGGTGACAACGGGTTGAAGCCGTAGACGACCTCGAAGGGTGACTTGCCGATAGTCGAATGTCTTGCACGGTTGTAGGCGTACTCAGCGATGGGTAGACATGCTTCCCACTCCTTGATGTTCTTCTTGAGCACGCGAAGGAGAGTGGAGAGAGTCCGGTTCGTCACCTCCGTTTGGCCGTCCATTTGAGGATGGTATGCGGATGAGAACAAGAGCTTGATTCTGAGCTTGGCGCATAGGGTCTTACAAAAGTAACTCAAGAACTTGACGTCGCGGTCGGAGATGATTGTCTTTGGTACTCCATGGAGACGCAAGATTTCCCTACAAAAGAGATTTGCAACGTGTGAAGCATCGTCTATCTTGTTGCAAGGGATGAAATGTGCCATCTTAGAAAATCGGTCCACAATAACAAACACGGAATCCTTTCCATTTTGAGTTCTAGGCAAACCAAGTACAAAGTCCATGCTAATGTCTTCCCAAGGTTGATAAGGAATAGTAAGAGGCATGTAAAGACCATGAGATTGAGCTTTAGACTTAGCTTTGCGACATGTAGAGCATCGGGTGGTGAAGCGTGAGACGTCTCGAAACATCTTGGGCCCAAAGTAGTTCTTGGATAGCATGGCGAATGTCTTATCTCGTCCAAAATGTCCCATGAGTCCGCCTCCATGCGCCTCTTGCAAAAGTAGCAAACGAAGAGAAGACTCGGGAATGCATAGTTTGTTAGCTTTCATAAGATAAGCATCCTTGATATAATATTGTGATGAGGACATCAATACCATTGTTACACCCACAGCCCCTACTGCTACATATACTGGACCAATTACTAGAGCTCGCGCACGCCAATTAAATTATCAGGTACTTTCGTTTCTTGGTAATGATTCTAATGTTCATGAGAATATGATGCTGCCTAAATTGGATACATTTGTTTTGCTTACAAATGAAGGGCCTAGCTTGGAGAAGGATGGACATTGGAGCAAGAGCAAGCATGGAGATGATGCCATGCGCAAGGGGAACCAGAACGGAGTTACAAGTGATGATTTCAGGACTTTGAAGCCACCATAAGAGTGCATGAAGCCTTGGACGAAATATACAAGATGCCACTTCATAAATTTCGTCCAGAGGCTATTATAGGTGCTGCGTCACCTTTTTATTGGGCCAGGCCCATGTAATTTCGAAATACATAAGTATAGGCTATTTTTAGAGTCCGTATGTGTGGGGAAACAAGAGATAGGGTTGATTTCGGACCCCTCCACCAAGGGCCACGAAATTCCCCCCCTCTCTTCCTCCATATATACAGCCCTTAGGGCACCGTTTAGACTTTGGGTTTTGTTTAGATTAAAAGTTCGCCATAGCTGCAACTTCGCGTACTTCGTTTGTGTTCAACGACCAGACAAAGGCGTCACAGAACCCCACCTTGATCAATAAAGCTTTCATCTTATATTCGCAATATCCAGATTGCAATCTCAGTTTCTTGCTTGTTCTTCGTTTGCTCGCAGGAAACAGACCCTCGTGGTCAGGTTGATCGTGCTCCGGCGTGGTCAATAACCTCTCGGAGTTGGTTTAGCGATTGCTAAGGCGCGACGTCCTCGCACGTTCGTAGTCGGATCGTCAAAGTCGACTTCCACCCAAGCGATTTCCATCATCTCATCGAAAGACGGGACACCTTAGCCTATATCAAGTGGTATCAGATTTCCAGGTTGCTCGGTGAGATTTTCCAGTTTTTCGTAGTTTAGATCGAGTCTGTTCTTCATACCTATAGTCCACGAAAAAGCCACAAAAAAAAAATTAGGGTTAGTTCATCATATCCGAACCAATCTGAGCCTTTGCATAATCTTTTTAGGGTTTTGCTTTGTTGAATTTACGGTTGCATCGTCGGTCTAGTTGCTGGTCTTAGAGTCTAGTCTTTTAGAGTTTCGAGTTCTGGTCATAAGTTGTCACGCCGCCGCTGCACCATCAGCATCGCCCCTGCCATCTACCACCACCACTCCGAATCCGTATCCATATACCACCACCAATCCGTGTCCATATACCACCACCGATCCATATCCATATACTACCACCGCTACCACCACCGCTGCCATATACCACCACCATATATCCACCACCAATCCGAGTTCCTTGTTTATTAGGTTTGTTTTCGGGATCCATCTAGTTTCCGATTCGTGTTTCCTTGCCGGAGTCTGGAAACCACGCTCCGTTTAGGCCCAAAATTTTTCGAAAACGCATTTTTCGAAAAATTTTCTGGCTATCCTATTTTTAGGTGTTTCTGAGTGTTTTGAGACAGGTGCCATTATAGGAAGTTTTTTTTGACCCGTTTCCAGTTTTTGGGTCCGGGCAGTCGAAAAAACGAAAAAAAAATTTGGTCGAAAAAATTTCGTGCCCATCCTGTCAGTTTGACCTCGGAAGAGTTTTGAGACACTCGCCATTATAGTGATTTTTCGCAAAAAAAAAAAAAAAAAAAAAAGAGCAGCGCAAAAAAAAAAAGAGCGCAAAAAAAAAAAAAGAGCGAAAAAAAAAAATCCAGAGTGTGCTTTTCCCTTGTTTACGTGCAGCGCCGTGATTTTGTTAGTGTTCTAGGCTCGCGTCTCTAGCACGGTCTAGCCTAGGACCAGCACAGTACCGTCGTTGAGCGTTTATTCAACTTTGCATCTCTGAATTGATTATTGCTGATCCTTTTTGCTACCATATTATAAGCCTTCCCAGCTCCACATACATCTACGTCGTGCGTTTGACTCTCCCTGGTACTCGCTCTATCCAAGCTTTGAGAGTTTTTGACTACAACGGTTGCCGATCACCGCCTGCTGCTGGGTAAGAACCGGTAAGAATTTGAGTTTTGCTTGACGGATTTGTGACACCCACCACCACCACTTGTTCGTAGTCTGTAGGATCATATTCTTGTGTGTTTCTATTGCTGCTAACCATGCCAGGATCACAAGCCGACGTGACTGACTGGGAGAATTTATCGAACAAGGAGCTTCATGATAAGTTTCAGCAAATGATGAGTGGACAGGTGCAAGATGTGCTAAACAGATTTGAAGAGGCCATGGAGAAGATAGATGGCATGGAGAAGACGTTCGAAACAAAGCTCGATAACAAATTTAATGAATTGCTCGCGCGTCTTCCACCACCACCACCCGCTGCACCTAACGTACCTCTCCAACAACAACAACAACAACAACAACGCATCCTTTCGAATCAGTATGGACGCGCGAGGCGTGTTCCTATTGAGGATGGCCAAACTTCTGGTGCTGCTGTTCATGTTGTTGATGCATCTTTCGCCCCTGCTACTGCTGCTGGTGGTACCCAGGAGGATGTTGAGTATGCGGGCGATTATGAGGATGAGGTTGATCAAAATCAGCACTACGTGCAGCCACCAGCACCATCACCACCAGGTCGACCTCAGGTATATATTCGTAATGGTAGGCCTGCACCACCACCTCAGGTACGAGATGATGTCCATATTCCTAAACTGAAATTGAATATTCCACCATTTGAGGGTAGATATGTTCCTGATATATATCTTACTTGGGAGTTAGAAACTGAACAACGTTTTACATGTTTACAATATCCCGAGGAGAGACGGGTTGCTGCTGCTGTTTGTGCTTTCACTAGTTTTGCATGTGTATGGTGGTCTGAACATTGTAGATTATATCCTATTCCCGCTACTTGGGCTGCTTTGAAAACTGCTATGCGTACTCGTTGGGTTCCACCATATTATCAACATGAATTGCTTCAAAAATTACAGCGCTTAAGACAAGGAAAAAATTCTGTAGAAGAATATTATCAGGAATTACAAACTGGCATGATTAGATGTGGTATTGTTGAGGAGAATGAAGCTATGCTTGCACGTTTTCTGGGTGGATTAAATAGAGAGATTCAGACCATTCTAGATTATAAGGAGTATACTAATATCACTCGTTTATTCCATCTTGCTTGTAAAGCTGAACGTGAAGTGCAGGATCGACAGGCATTGGCGCGGACTAACTTTTCTGCAGGTCGACCTTCATCATGGACACCGCGTGCATCATCTACTTCCACACGTTCTGCTACACCGGCGCCTCCGTCGGCTGCCACCTCCAACCGTGATACAATAAAGCAGGCACAATCACCACTATCTGCCAAGAGCACATCTTCTGGGCCTGCAAAGAGCTCTTCTTCATCCATGGCATCAACAGGGCAAACACATGATATTATTTGTCGCCGTTGCAAGGGTGGAGGTCATTATGCGAGAGAATGCCCCTCTAAGCGTGTGATGATTGTTACTGAGGATGGTGGGTATGAGTCCGCTAGTGACTATGATGAGGAGACTTTGGCTCTTATTACACGTGACGAACACGGTGGAGAAGATTCTGATCATGAGACGCAATACATGGCTCCTGAAGATGCTGACAGGTATGAATGTTTAGTTGCTCAACGTGTTTTGAGTGTGCAGGTTACACAAGCTGAGCAAAATCAGAGGCATAATTTGTTCCATACAAAGGGAGTTGTGAAGGAACGTTCTGTTCGCGTGATCATAGATGGAGGGAGTTGCAACAACTTGGCTAGCATGGAGATGGTGGAGAAGCTATCTCTCACCACAAGACCACATCCACATCCTTACTACATCCAATGGTTCAACAACAGCGGCAAGGTTAAGGTAACACGTACTGTTCGTGTGCATTTTAGTATCTCTACATATGCTGATTATGTTGATTGTGATGTGGTACCTATGCAAGCATGTTCCTTATTACTTGGTAGACCATGGCAATTTGATAAAAATTCTATTCACCATGGTAGAAACAATCAGTATACTCTTGTTCATAAGGATAAAAATATTACTTTGCTTCCTATGACTCCTGATTCCATTTTGAAAGATGATCTTAATAGGGCTAATAAAGCAAAACAGGAGAAAACTAAGAGTGAAAATCAGATTGTGGCAAAAGAATTTGAGCAACAAATGCAGCCTAATAATAATAAACAATCTAGTGTTGCTTCTGAAATTAAATTGAAAAGTGCATGTTTACTTGCCACCAAATCTGATATTGATGATCTAGATTTTAGCAAATCTGTTTGCTATGCTTTTGTGTGCAAAGAGGCATTATTTTCATTCGAGGACGTGCCTTCCTCTTTGCCTCCTGCTGTCACTAACATTTTGCAGGAGTTCGCTGACGTCTTTCCACAAGACGTGCCACCGGGATTACCACCTATTCGCGGGATTGAGCATCAAATTGACTTAATTCCTGGTGCATCATTACCCAACCGTGCACCATACCGTACCAATCCAGAGGAGACGAAGGAGATTATGCGTCAAGTACAAGAACTGCTCGACAAAGGTTATATACGCGAATCCCTTAGTCCTTGTGCTGTTCCTATCATTTTAGTGCCGAAAAAGGATGGTACGTCGCGTATGTGCGTTGATTGTAGAGGCATTAATAATATTACTATTCGTTATCGTCATCCTATTCCTAGGCTAGATGATATGCTTGATGAATTGAGTGGCTCTACAATATTCTCCAAAGTTGATTTGCGTAGTGGATACCATCAAATTCGTATGAAATTGGGAGATGAATGGAAAACAGCATTTAAAACTAAGTTTGGATTATATGAGTGGTTAGTCATGCCTTTTGGGTTAACTAATGCACCTAGTACTTTCATGAGGTTAATGAACGAAGTTTTACGTGCTTTCATTGGACGATTTGTGGTAGTTTACTTTGATGACATATTGATTTATAGCAAATCTTTGGAGGAACATTTGGAACATTTACGTGCTGTTTTTATTGCTCTACGTGATGCACGTTTGTTTGGTAACCTTGGAAAGTGCACCTTTTGCACCGACCGAGTATCTTTTCTTGGCTATGTTGTTACTCCACAGGGAATTGAAGTTGATAAAGCCAAAATTGAAGCTATTGAGAGTTGGCCGCAGCCCAAAACGGTCACACAAGTGAGGAGTTTCCTTGGCCTCGCTGGATTCTATAGGCGTTTTGTGAGAGATTTCAGCACCATTGCTGCACCTCTCAATGAGCTTACAAAGAAAGATGTGCCTTTTCTGTGGGGTACCGCACAGGAAGAAGCCTTCTCGGTATTGAAAGATAAGTTGACACATGCTCCTTTACTCCAACTTCCTGATTTTAATAAGACTTTTGAGCTTGAATGTGATGCTAGTGGAATTGGATTAGGAGGTGTGTTATTACAAGATGGCAAACTTGTTGCATACTTTTCTGAAAAATTGAGTGGGCCTAGTCTGAATTATTCTACTTATGATAAAGAATTATATGCTCTTGTTCGGACTTTAGAAACATGGCAACATTATTTATGGCCCAAAGAATTTGTTATACATTCTGATCATGAATCTTTGAAACATATTAAAAGTCAAGCTAAACTGAATCGTAGACATGCTAAATGGGTTGAATTCATTGAGACTTTCCCTTATGTCATTAAACACAAGAAGGGAAAAGAAAATGTTATTGCTGATGCATTGTCTCGTCGCTATACTATGCTTTCACAACTTGACTTCAAAATATTTGGTTTGGAGACCATCAAAGATCAATATGTGCATGATGCTGATTTTAAAGATGTAATGCAGAATTGTAAAGAAGGAAGAATGTGGAACAAGTTTGTCGTTAACGATGGATTTGTGTTTCGTGCTAACAAGCTATGCATTCCAGCTAGCTCCGTTCGTCTTTTGCTGTTGCAGGAGGCGCATGGGGGAGGATTAATGGGACACTTTGGCGTGAAGAAGACGGAGGACGTACTTGCTACACATTTCTTTTGGCCAAAGATGAGACGGGATGTTGAGCGTTTTGTTGCTCGCTGCACTACATGTCAAAAAGCTAAGTCACGACTCAATCCTCATGGTTTATATATGCCTTTGCCTGTACCTAGTGTTCCTTGGGAGGATATATCTATGGACTTTGTTTTAGGTTTACCTCGAACAAAGAAGGGGAAGGATAGCATATTTGTTGTCGTGGATAGATTCTCGAAAATGGCACACTTTATACCATGTCATAAAAGCGATGATGCTGTTAATGTTGCTGATTTGTTCTTTCGTGAAATTATTCGCTTGCATGGTGTGCCAAATACTATTGTTTCAGATCGTGATACTAAATTTCTTAGCCACTTTTGGAGATGTTTATGGGCTAAGTTGGGGACTAAACTGCTATTTAGTACTACTTGTCACCCCCAAACTGATGGACAAACTGAAGTAGTCAATAGAACATTGTCTACTATGCTTAGGGCTGTTTTGAAGAATAATAAGAAAATGTGGGAAGAATGCTTGCCTCATATTGAATTTGCTTATAATCGTTCATTGCATTCTACTACTAAGATGTGCCCTTTTGAAATTGTGTATGGTTTCCTACCTCGTGCACCTATTGATTTGTTGCCTCTTCCATCTTCGGAGAAGGTTAATTTTGATGCTAAAGAACGTTCTGAATTGATTTTAAAAATGCATGAGTTAACTAAGGAAAACATTGAGCGTATGAATGCTAAATATAAACTTGCTGGAGATAAGGGTAGAAAACATGTTGTGTTTGCACCTGGAGATCTTGTTTGGTTACATTTGCGTAAAGATAGATTTCCTAATTTGCGCAAATCAAAGCTAATGCCACGTGCTGATGGTCCCTTTAAGGTGTTAGAGAAAATAAATGATAATGCATATAAACTTGAGCTGCCTGCAGATTTTGGGGTTAGTCCCACTTTTAACATTGCAGATTTGAAGCCTTATTTGGGTGAGGAAAATGAGCTTCTGTCGAGGACGACTTCATTTCAAGAAGGGGAGGATGATGAGGACATCAATACCATTGTTACACCCACAGCCCCTACTGCTACATATACTGGACCAATTACTAGAGCTCGCGCACGCCAATTAAATTATCAGGTACTTTCGTTTCTTGGTAATGATTCTAATGTTCATGAGAATATGATGCTGCCTAAATTGGATACATTTGTTTTGCTTACAAATGAAGGGCCTAGCTTGGAGAAGGATGGACATTGGAGCAAGAGCAAGCATGGAGATGATGCCATGCGCAAGGGGAACCAGAACGGAGTTACAAGTGATGATTTCATGACTTTGAAGCCACCATAAGAGTGCATGAAGCCTTGGACGAAATATACAAGATGCCACTTCATAAATTTCGTCCAGAGGCTATTATAGGTGCTGCGTCACCTTTTTATTGGGCCAGGCCCATGTAATTTCGAAATACATAAGTATAGGCTATTTTTAGAGTCCGTATGTGTGGGGAAACAAGAGATAGGGTTGATTTCGGACCCCTCCACCAAGGGCCACGAAATTCCCCCCCTCTCTTCCTCCATATATACAGCCCTTAGGGCACCGTTTAGACTTTGGGTTTTGTTTAGATTAAAAGTTCGCCATAGCTGCAACTTCGCGTACTTCGTTTGTGTTCAACGACCAGACAAAGGCGTCACAGAACCCCACCTTGATCAATAAAGCTTTCATCTTATATTCGCAATATCCAGATTGCAATCTCAGTTTCTTGCTTGTTCTTCGTTTGCTCGCAGGAAACAGACCCTCGTGGTCAGGTTGATCGTGCTCCGGCGTGGTCAATAACCTCTCGGAGTTGGTTTAGCGATTGCTAAGGCGCGACGTCCTCGCACGTTCGTAGTCGGATCGTCAAAGTCGACTTCCACCCAAGCGATTTCCATCATCTCATCGAAAGACGGGACACCTTAGCCTATATCATATTGTTCCCAAGAAGTATGCGTCAAACATTTAGCATAAGGAATAGCAAAAGATGGATCATTAGCATACAAGTCTTTTATGTGCTCAAAGCCAATAACATTCAACTCAACTTTAGTGACAACCGTGCATATGCGTGAAAGCGCATCCGCAACTACATTTTCCTTACCCTTAATGTACTTGATCACATAGGGGAAAGATTCAATAAATTCACTCCATTTGGATGACGCTTGTTCAACTTAGTTTGACCTTTTAAGTACTTAAGTGTTTCATGATCGGTATGTATGACAAACTCATGAGGTCTAAGATAATGTTCCCAAACATGTAGCACATATATGGGATAGTTAAGTTGAGCACCGGAGAGTTTTTCACTAAAATATGCAATGGCTCGTTTTTCTTGCATCAAAACTCCGCCAATTCCGGTACCACTTGCATCACAATGAACCTCAAAAGTTTTGTCAAAATTGGGCAAAGCAAGAATCTGAGCATGAGTAAGCAAAGACTTGAGTTCATCAAAAGCGGTGGATTGCAAAGATCCCCAAACAAAAGGAGCATTCTTCTTACTCAAGGCATGCAAAGGAGCGGCAATAGTGCTAAAATCTTTCACAAAGCGACGATAAAAACCCGCAAGACCAAGAAAACTTCGCACTTGTTGCAAATTGGTGGGTTGGGGCCAAGTTTTAATTGCTTCAATTTTATTTTCATCAACATGGACACCCTTGGAAGAGACAACAAAACCCAAGAAAACCACTTTCTCAACACCAAATGTGCACTTTTTCATGTTTGCATAAAGACTTTCCTTGCGAAGTGTTTGTAAAACAGCCCTAACATGATCAAGATGCTCTTTCATGGTTTTGCTAAACACAAGAATATCATTGAAGTAAACCACAACAAAGACTCCAATATAAGGTCGAAGTACATGATGCATGAGACACACAAAAGTGCCAGGAGCCTCCGATAAACCCATAGTCATTACTAACCACTCATATAAGCCAAATTTGGTTTTGGAAGCAGTTTTCCGTTAATCACCCTCTTGAATGCGGATTTGATAATAGCCACTTTTAAGATCCACTAAGTTCATCAAGCATATCAACTAAGCGAGGAATGGGATGCCTATAACGAACGGTGATAGCATTTATAGGTCTACAATCGGAACACAAGCGGAAACTTCCATCGGGCTTAGGCACAAGTATGACGGGAACGGCACAAGGGCTTAAGCTTTCACGTACATGACCGTTGTCAATGAGTTGTTGTACTTGCCGTTGAATCTCCTTAGTTTCTTCAGGGTTGACACGGTATGGAGCTTTGTTTGGAATTGGCGCTCCAGGGATGAGGCCGATTCGATGCTCAATGCCTCGTAGAGGAGGTAGACCCGGAGGTAGCTCATCGGGGAAAACATCTTGGAATTCTTGCAAAAGAGATTGAAACACTAAAGGTAGCTCGTGAGAGGTGTTAGTTTTAGGTTCTCCATCCTTGCACACAAGGACAAAGTGCATCACACTCGATGGGTTCTCACACACTTCCCTCATCTCACTTTTTGTGGCAAATAGTATGAGGTTTTTCTCTCTAGGCGAAGAGGCGCTCAAGTTTGGCTATGGCTCTCACTCACTTTTTGGTGGATCACTTTTTCACTCTTCTCTCTATGGTGGTTGGCTTGCGTGTCGGCTATCACTTGACTAGGAGACATAGGTCGTAGCACATATTCCTTCCCTTTTATCTTGAAGCTATAGTGATTGGTACGCCCGTTGTGGAAGACACCACGGTCGAATTGCCATGGTCTACCAAGAAGGAGGTGGAAAACGGTCATTGGGACCACATCACACTCCAAAGTATCCTCATATGCACCAATTTTGAAGGAGACTTGGACCATATGCTCAACTCGTATAGTGCCGGAGTCACTTAGCCATTGAACCTTGTAGGGGTGCGGGTGCTTCCTCTTGACCAATTGAAGCTTGGAGGATAGTTCTTCACTTGCCAAGTTGTGGCAACTACCTCTGTCAATGATGACCTTGACGGACCTTCCATTGATGCTGGCCTTTGTGTGGAAGATATGGCATCGTTGGTCTTCTTCTTGTTGATGTTGAAGAGTCAAGACCTTGGAGACAACAAGAGCGGGGCTCGTATCTTCATTCACTCGCCTATGCATGGCCACTTGCTCAATAGCTTCCATTTCATGTTCACTCATTGAGTCGTAGGTGCCATCGTCATTGAGGATCATGGTGCACTTGTTTGTGCATCCATAGGACTTGTGGCCTCGTTCGCCGCAAGTGAAACACTTGAAGGAGCTTGTCTTGACGGTCTCATCGGTCGGAGTAGATGAAGAAGCACGCGGCATGAAGTTGCATGTAGTAGGAGGAAGACGACTTGAACTTGATGAATGTTTCTTGTAACTTGACTTATAGTCGTTGCTTGGACAAGGCTTAGTTGATGTCGAAGTTGGAGTAGTTGTTGAAGCTTGGTTATTGGAGAAGCCGTAGGTCTTGGATGAGTACTTGGCGTACTTGAAGTCATCTTGCACTTGACGTTCCGCCTTTGTAGCTTGATGCACAAGCTCAATGAGGTTGGAGTAGGGTTGGAAGTCGGGGATCTTCTTGATGGGATGATTGAGTCCATTCAAGAATCGTGCCATTGTTTGCTCATCATCTTCCGTGACATTGGCTCGAATCATGGCTATCTCCATTTCCTTGTAGTATTCTTCTACACTCTTTGTTCCTTGCTTGAGGAGTTGTAGCTTCTTGAAGAGATCACGGTTGTAGTAGGTTGGTACAAAATGTGCTCACATGACATCCTTCATTTGAGCCCAAGTGGTGATTGGAGGTTCACCTCTTGCTTGTCGGCGCTCAAGGACTTGTTCCCACCATATGAGCACATAGTCTTGGAACTCAAGTGATGCCATAGCAATCTTCTTCTCTTCCTCATAGTTGTGCAAACGAAAGATTTTGTCGACCTTCAATGCCCATGAGAGGTATTCTTCGGGATCATTGTTTCCATTGAACTTGGGCATTGTGAATTTGAGCTTGCCATAGCGTTGCTCTTCATTGTGTTGTGGTGATGGTGATGATGACGCCCTTGACATGGAGGGTAATCATCCTCATGTTGCTCTTGGCGTGGAGCAAGTCCATGATCAAATTGCTCTTGTTGACCTTGAGGTTGAGGTGGAGCTTGACGAGCTTGTGGAGGAGCTTGAGGGACTTGACGTTGCACGCGCGGTTGATAGTTCCTTTCTTGATTGCGCCATTCGCGATTGCGGTTGGCGATGGCTCGACTTGATTCTTGAAGGGCACGTTGCGCCTCAAGAGCTTGCACTTCACGTAGTTGTTGTTGAAGATGTTGAGCCTCGGCGTCTTGTTGCTCTTGGTGTAGACGCGCTCGTTCTTCTTCTTCTTGGCGATGAAGACGTTGTCGTTCTTGAGCTTGGGTAAAAGCGACTTGATTTGGTTGAGGACGAGGGACTTGCTCATCGGCTTGCTCTTGTGAATGCTTGACGTGTAGCAGGTTTCGAGATGCATGACGGTCTTGATGCGCGACTCGTCGAAGAGTGTTCGATGACGGTGTACTTGAGCCGGAGAAGGAGTCGTCGGAGTGTCGACTTGAGTGGCTCTGTCTTGAGTATGACGATGTAGAAGGAGGCCGGTTCACCAACATGGCGCGGATCTCGTCCATTCTTGCATCATTTTCTTGCTTGTGCGCGTCGAGCTTGTTGTCGAAGTAGTCTCGTGTACATTGCTTGGAGAGTCGCAAGTCGGTGGCGAGGTTGTCAATGCGGTCGTTCATTGCTTGTTGCTCTTGATGTAACGCTCGTTGTGCACCAAAGAGGTGACTCTTGGTGACGTATGATGACATGTCGTCGTCTTGCTCGATGAAGAGTGGGTTGGTAGAAGTACTAGGCCTATCCATCATTCCAAGCAAAATGTGAGTGGTAGAAGGAGAAGAAATTATACCAACGTACCTTTGACCGATGTTGATGAGGAATCAAGTTCACTCATGATGAGGACATCAATACCATTGTTACACCCACAGCCCCTACTGTTACATATACTGGACCAATTACTAGAGCTCGCGCACACCAATTAAATTATCAGGTACTTTCGTTTCTTGGTAATGATTCTAATGTTCATGACAATATGATGCTGCCTAAATTGGATACATTTGATTTGCTTACAAATGAAGGTGCTAGCTTGGAGAAGGATGAACATTGAACCCGTGAGCCCACTTCCAAGGTCAAGCCCCGGTTAGCCCCTTCCATTGGATCTTCAAGCTCTGCTCCTTCTGTGGATGATGGCATCCCCCCACCAACACCGGTTTCAACTCTGTAACAAATTGGCATCAATGGTGCGCGATTCCAGAAGCTGAGCTCACTGCTGAAGCTCTCCTCGCCCTGCCGGATGTTTCTGCTCCAACAACTTCAAGTACTCCTGCCATTCAAAATCAGGAGGAGGGCTCCTCTGCTCATCTTCAGTAACTCTCTTCCGTGCCATGCCCTCTTTACGCTACTGGAATGTCCTTTTGTAGAATATCAGAGGCTTAAACTCTGAGAAGAAACGCTTAGCTCTTAATAATGCGATCCTCTCAAGTGGCTGCGCCGTAGTTTGTCTTCAGGAGACCAAATTATCTGACATTACTCCTGCTTTGCTGTCCTCATCAGTTTGATCAATTTGCTTTTGTTCCTTCGCGTGGCGCCTCGGGTGGGATTCTCACCATCTGGAAAAGCTCTGTTTTCACCGGTACAGTAGTTTCCGTCGACACGCATGCGCTAGTCACCTCTTTCGTCAGTACGCAAACATCCCAAACCTGGACACTCGTGAATGTTTATGGTCCATGCACTGGCGCAGATCGTGATACTTTTACTAATTGGCTCTATGATATGAACATTCCCAATGGGCAGGACTAGCTACTCCCCGGCGACTTTAACTATATGCGTGCACCTGATAATCGTAACAAGCCGGGGGGAAACATGCACGACATGCTCACTTTTAATGACATCATACATAAACATCAACTTATTGAGCTACCAGTTCAGGGTCGTGCATACACCTGGAGTAATATGCAAACTGACCCCCTACTCGAGCAAATTGACTAGTTTTTTACTTCGCTTAACTGGACCACGGTATACCCTAAAACCTTGGTTAAACCTCTTGGTAAGCCAGTATCCGATCATATCCCTTGTGTTGTCAGTATTGAGACCAAGATTCCCCGCAGTAAGATCTTCCGTTTTGAGTCCTACTGGATCCTTCACCCAGGATTTATGGATGTTGTGCGAAATGTTTGGGAAAGGCCTGTTAAGTCTGAGAATGCTGCCACTAAACTTTGCCGCAAATTCAAAGCCCTGAGACATGCTTTGAAACACTAGAGTAAGAACATCTCCCGCCTCTCTGTTGCCATTTCTAACTGCAATGGTGTACTTGCTGATCTTGACGAGCTTGAAAACAAACGTACACTCACTATACCAGAGGCTAATTTTAGGAAAATTCTAAAAACTCACTTGATCAGGCTCCTTCAGTATCAAAAGCTTTATTGGAAAAAACGATGCACTATTAGGTGGATCAAATTTGGCGACGAAAACACCAAGTTCTTTCAAGCCATTGCTACAGAAAGATACAGACAGAATAACATTGCAAGCTTACGTGATGACAGTGGTGCTATTTTTGATGATCATACTAGTAAAGAAGCCCTCTTGTTCCTCAGTTATAAAAATCGTCTGGGCTCCACTTCAGCCTCTGAGATGAACTTCTCTCTGCCCGACCTCATCAGAAGATCTGATAATCTTGATGCTCTGACCGAGCCGTTTACACAAAAAGAAATAGACCAAGTTGTTAATGACATGCCTCCAGATCGTGCACCTGGCCCTGATGGTTTCAGTGGTGCTTTTCTCAAAGCATGTTGGCCTATCATCAAGCACGATTTTTATGATCTTTGTGCTCAATTTTATGCTGGCACCCTGGATATTAACAGCATCAATGATGGGCTCATCACGTTGATCCCTAAAATCAACTCCCCGGAAACAGTTAATGACTACAGACCGATCACGCTGTTGAACTGCTGCCTCAAGCTGATTACAAAACTTCTAGCAGATCGGCTACAATCCTCTATCTTGGACTTAGTTCATCGCAACCAATATGGCTTCATTAAGGGGAGGACTATATAGGATTGCCTTGCCTGGGCTTACCAGTATTTACACCAATGTCACAGCTCGGGCAGACAGATAATTTTGCTCAAACTTGACTTTGCAAAGGCCTTTGACACAATTGCTCATGACCCGATGATCCAGATTATGCGTCATATGGGCTTCAACGACAAATGGATCTCTTGGATCCAATGTTTATTCTCCTCTGGGCGCTCTTCTGTCCTTCTCAATGTGGTGCAAGGCAGACAATTTCAATGTCGCTGTGGTGTCCGACAGGGCGATCCCCTGTCCCCCCTCATTTTTGTGCTCGCTGCGGATTTATTGCAGTCTGCCATAAATGATGCATTCAGACAAGGCAAAATCGAGCTCCCCTTTCCTTGTGTTGGACAATCTGACTACCCCTTTATTCAATACGCCGACGACACTTTGATAGTCTTGTCTGCATGCATCCGTCAAGCTTCTTTGATCAAGGATCTTATCGGATTACGCCACCTCTATTGGCTTGAAAATCAATTTTCACAAGTCCACATTGGTACCGATCATCCTCGACCCCTCCTCTGCGGATGTTCTTGCTAGGATTTTTGGCTGTAATGTGGGCACGTTGCCTTTCACCTATCTTGGCTTGCCACTGGGTACCACTCGGCCTACAGTCCAAGACCTCATGCCTCTTGTTTGTCGATTGGAAAGGCGCCTAACGTCAAGCATTGCTATGATGAACTATGGTGGTAGATTAACCTGGCTGAATGCCTCAGTCACGTCTCTTCTCACCTTTGCCATTTGTACACTCAAATTCCCGCCCAAGCTTCTTGAAATCCTAGACAAAATCAGAAGACGCTGTCTCTGGACTAAGAAAACCGAGCAAGGCGACAAATGCAACTCCCTTGCGGCTTGGGACATGGTCTGTCGTCCCAAAGACAAAGGTGGGCTAGGAGTGATCAATCTCAAAATCCATAATGAACCCCGACTCCTAAAATTCCTCCATAAATTCTACAATAAAATGGATGTGCCCTGGGTTCACCTGTTATGGGACAATCTCTACGTCGATAAAATACCCCATGCAGTGGACCAGGGCGGCTCTTTCTGGTGGCGCGATGTTCTAAAATTGACACCAACCTTCAGGGGAGTGTCTCGTGTCTAGTTGGTGGATGGAAGGACAACCCTGCTTTGGAAGGATCTTTGGGCGTGTGATGTGCTGCAAGACTCCCACCCACGTGCCTTCTCTTTTGTGTTGCATGAAGATATCTCGGTTGCTGACTTCTGGGCCTCCAATGATCTGCATGAAACCTTTCACCTCCCCGTGTCTCCAACTGCGCTGGCCGAAATCCGAGACATGCAGCTAACGCTAACCAGAATCTGCCCTTCAAAGTCAACTACGGATGTTTGGCACTACATGTGGGGTGCGGCCGAGTTTCGACCTAAGGACTACTATTCTTTCTTCTTTCGAGATGCTCAAACCGATCCCATGTTCAAGCACCTATGGGAATCAAAATGTACGATGAAACTGAAGGTGTTTGGGTGGCTGCTTTTCCTGGATAGGCTCAACACACGTAATATGTTGAAACGGAGGCACTACAACATTGGTGATGATTTTGATTGCCTCCTTTGCGGGCTGCCAATTGAAGAAACGGTGGACCACATGATCTTCACTTGTGATTTTAGCAGGACCTGCTGAACCAAGCTTGGCATTCATTGGCCCCCTTTTGATAGTTGTCTTGCTGCCATCAGCTTAAATAGAGACTCCTGGCCCGGCCCTTTTTTCATGGAAGTTTTCCTCGCTGCTGCGTGGAGCTTATGGAAGGAGAGGAATAACAAGCACTTCCGAGGAGTTGACCCTAATGTTGGGTCCTGGTTGTCACGCTTCAAAAACGACCTGAGTGATAGAGGCAAAGGTGTCCCGTCTTTCGATGAGATGATGGATATCGCTTTGGTGGAAGTCGACTTTGACGATCCGACTATGAACGTGCGAGGACGTCGCGCCTTAGCAATCGCTAAACCAACTCCGAGAGGTTATTGACCACGCCGGAGCACGATCAACCTGACCACGAGGGTCTGTTTCCTGCGAGCAAATGAAGAACAAGCAAGAAACTGAGATTGCAATCTGGATATTGCGAATATAAGATGAAAGCTTTATTGATCAAGGTGGGGTTCTGTGACGCCTTTGTCTGGTCGTTGAACACAAACGAAGTACGCGAAGTTGCAGCTATGGCGAACTTTTAATCTAAACAAAACCCAAAGTCTAAACGGTGCCCTAAGGGCTGTATATATGGAGGAAGAGAGGGGGAATTTCGTGGCCCTTGGTGGAGGGGTCCGAAATCAACCCTATCTCTTGTTTCCCCACACATACGGACTCTAAAAATAGCCTATACTTATGTATTTCGAAATTACATGGGCCTGGCCCAATAAAAAGGTGACGCAGCACCTATAATAGCCTTTGGACGAAATTCATGAAGTGGCATCTTGTATATTTCGTCCAAGGCTTCATGCACTCTTATGGTGGCTTCAAAGTCCTGAAATCATCACTTGTAACTCCGTTCTGGTTCCCCTTGCGCATGGCATCATCTCCATGCTTGCTCTTGCTCCAATGTCCATCCTTCTCCAAGCTAGGCCCTTCATTTGTAAGCAAAACAAATGTATCCAATTTAGGCAGCATCATATTCTCATGAACATTAGAATCATTACCAAGAAACGAAAGTACCTGATAATTTAATTGGCGTGCGCGAGCTCTAGTAATTGGTCCAGTATATGTAGCAGTAGGGGCTGTGGGTGTAACAATGGTATTGATGTCCTCATCATCCTCCCCTTCTTGAAATGAAGTCGTCCTCGACGGAAGCTCATTTTCCTCACCCAAATAAGGCTTCAAATCTGCAATGTTAAAAGTGGGACTAACCCCAAAATCTGCAGGCAGCTCAAGTTTATATGCATTATCATTTATTTTCTCTAACACCTTAAAGGGACCATCAGCACGTGGCATTAGCTTTGATTTGCGCAAATTAGGAAATCTATCTTTACGCAAATGTAACCAAACAAGATCTCCAGGTGCAAACACAACATGTTTTCTACCCTTATCTCCAGCAAGTTTATATTTAGCATTCATACGCTCAATGTTTTCCTTAGTTAACTCATGCATTTTTAAAATCAATTCAGAACGTTCTTTAGCATCAAAATTAACCTTCTCCGAAGATGGAAGAGGCAACAAATCAATAGGTGCACGAGGTAGGAAACCATACACAATTTCAAAAGGGCACATCTTAGTAGTAGAATGCAATGAACGATTATAAGCAAATTCAATATGAGGCAAGCATTCTTCCCACATTTTCTTATTATTCTTCAAAACAGCCCTAAGCATAGTAGACAATGTTCTATTGACTACTTCAGTTTGTCCATCAGTTTGGGGGTGACAAGTAGTACTAAATAGCAGTTTAGTCCCCAACTTAGCCCATAAACATCTCCAAAAGTGGCTAAGAAATTTAGTATCACGATCTGAAACAATAGTATTTGGCACACCATGCAAGCGAATAATTTCACGAAAGAACAAATCAGCAACATTAACAGCATCATCGCTTTTATGACATGGTATAAAGTGTGCCATTTTCGAGAATCTATCCACGACAACAAATATGCTATCCCTCCCCTTCTTTGTTCGAGGTAAACCTAAAACAAAGTCCATAGATATATCCTCCCAAGGAACACTAGGTACAGGCAAAGGCATATATAAACCATGAGGATTGAGTCGTGACTTAGCTTTTTGACATGTAGTGCAGCGAGCAACAAAACGCTCAACATCCCGTCTCATCTTTGGCCAAAAGAAATGTGTAGCAAGTACGTCCTCCGTCTTCTTCACGCCAAAGTGTCCCATTAATCCTCCCCCATGCGCCTCCTGCAACAGCAAAAGACGAACGGAGCTAGCTGGAATGCATAGCTTGTTAGCACGAAACACAAATCCATCGTTAACGACAAACTTGTTCCACATTCTTCCTTCTTTACAATTCTGCATTACATCTTTAAAATCAGCATCATGCACATATTGATCTTTGATGGTCTCCAAACCAAATATTTTGAAGTCAAGTTGTGAAAGCATAGTATAGCGACGAGACAATGCATCAGCAATAACATTTTCTTTTCCCTTCTTGTGTTTAATGACATAAGGGAAAGTCTCAATGAATTCAACCCATTTAGCATGTCTACGATTCAGTTTAGCTTGACTTTTAATATGTTTCAAAGATTCATGATCAGAATGTATAACAAATTCTTTGGGCCATAAATAATGTTGCCATGTTTCTAAAGTCCGAACAAGAGCATATAATTCTTTATCATAAGTAGAATAATTCAGACTAGGCCCACTCAATTTTTCAGAAAAGTATGCAACAGGTTTGCCATCTTGTAATAACACACCTCCTAATCCAATTCCACTAGCATCACATTCAAGCTCAAAAGTCTTATTAAAATCAGGAAGTTGGAGTAAAGGAGCATGTGTCAACTTATCTTTCAATACCGAGAAGGCTTCTTCCTGTGCGGTACCCCACAGAAAAGGCACATCTTTGTTTGTAAGCTCATTGAGAGGTGCAGCAATGGTGCTGAAATCTCTCACAAAACGCCTATAGAATCCAGTGAGGCCAAGGAAACTCCTCACTTGTGTGACCGTTTTGGGCTGTGGCCAACTCTCAATAGCTTCAATTTTGGCTTTATCAACTTCAATTCCCTGTGGAGTAACAACATAGCCAAGAAAAGATACTCGGTCGGTGCAAAAGATGCACTTTCCAAGGTTACCAAACAAACGTGCATCACGTAGAGCAATAAAAACAGCACGTAAATGTTCCAAATGTTCCTCCAAAGATTTGCTATAAATCAATATGTCATCAAAGTAAACTACCACAAATCGTCCAATGAAAGCACGTAAAACTTCGTTCATTAACCTCATGAAAGTACTAGGTGCATTAGTTAACCCAAAAGGCATGACTAACCACTCATATAATCCAAACTTAGTTTTAAATGCTGTTTTCCATTCATCTCCCAATTTCATACGAATTTGATGGTATCCACTACGCAAATCAACTTTGGAGAATATTGTAGAGCCACTCAATTCATCAAGCATATCATCTAGCCTAGGAATAGGATGACGATAACGAATAGTAATATTATTAATGCCTCTACAATCAACGCACATACGCGACGTACCATCCTTTTTCGGCACTAAAATGATAGGAACAGCACAAGGACTAAGGGATTCGCGTATATAACCTTTGTCGAGCAGTTCTTGTACTTGACGCATAATCTCCTTCGTCTCCTCTGGATTGGTACGGTATGGTGCACGGTTGGGTAATGATGCACCGGGAATTAAGTCAATTTGATGCTCAATCCCGCGAATAGGTGGTAATCCCGGTGGCACGTCTTGTGGAAAGACGTCAGCGAACTCCTGCAAAATGTTAGTGACAGCAGGAGGCAAAGAGGAAGGCACGTCCTCGAATGAAAATAATGCCTCTTTGCACACAAAAGCATAGCAAACAGATTTGCTAAAATCTAGATCATCAATATCAGATTTGGTGGCAAGTAAACATGCACTTTTCAATTTAATTTCAGAAGCAACACTAGATTGTTTATTATTATTAGGCTGCATTTGTTGCTCAAATTCTTTTGCCACAATCTGATTTTCACTCTTAGTTTTCTCCTGTTTTGCTTTATTAGCTCTATTAAGATCATCTTTCAAAATGGAATCAGGAGTCATAGGAAGCAAAGTAATATTTTTATCCTTATGAACAAGAGTATACTGATTGTTTCTACCATGGTGAATAGAATTCTTATCAAATTGCCATGGTCTACCAAGTAATAAGGAACATGCTTGCATAGGTACCACATCACAATCAACATAATCAGCATATGTAGAGATACTAAAATGCACACGAACAGTACGTGTTACCTTAACCTTGCCGCTGTTGTTGAACCATTGGATGTAGTAAGGATGTGGATGTGGTCTTGTGGTGAGAGATAGCTTCTCCACCATCTCCATGCTAGCCAAGTTGTTGCAACTCCCTCCATCTATGATCACGCGAACAGAACGTTCCTTCACAACTCCCTTTGTATGGAACAAATTATGCCTCTGATTTTGCTCAGCTTGTGTAACCTGCACACTCAAAACACGTTGAGCAACTAAACATTCATACCTGTCAGCATCTTCAGGAGCCATGTATTGCGTCTCATGATCAGAATCTTCTCCACCTGTTCGTCACGTGTAATAAGAGCCAAAGTCTCCTCATCATAGTCACTAGCGGACTCATACCCACCATCCTCAGTAACAATCATCACACGCTTAGAGGGGCATTCTCTCGCATAATGACCTCCACCCTTGCAACGTCGACAAATAATATCATGTGTTTGCCCTGTTGATGCCATGGATGAAGAAGAGCTCTTTGCAGGCCCAGAAGATGTGCTCTTGGCAGATAGTGGTGATTGTGCCTGCTTTATTGTATCACGGTTGAAGGTGGCAGCCGACGGAGGCGCCGGTGTAGCAGAACGTGTGGAAGTAGATGATGCACGTGGTGTCCATGATGAAGGTCGACCTGCAGAAAAGTTAGTCCGCGCCAATGCCTGTCGATCCTGCACTTCACGTTCAGCTTTACAAGCAAGATGGAATAAACGAGTGATATTAGTATACTCCTTATAATCTAGAATGGTCTGAATCTCTCTATTTAATCCATCCAGAAAACATGCAAGCATAGCTTCATTCTCTTCAACAATACCACATCTAATCATGCCAGTTTGTAATTCCTGATAATATTCTTCTACAGAATTTTTTCCTTGTCTTAAGCGCTGTAATTTTTGAAGCAATTCACGTTGATAATATGGTGGAACCCAACGAGTACGCATAGCAGTTTTCAAAGCAGCCCAAGTAGCAGGAATAGGATATAATCTACAATGTTCAGACCACCATACACATGCAAAACTAGTGAAAGCACAAACAGCAGCAGCAACCCGTCTCTCCTCGGGATATTGTAAACATGTAAAACGTTGTTCAGTTTCTAACTCCCAAGTAAGATATATATCAGGAACATATCTACCCTCAAATGGTGGAATATTCAATTTCAGTTTAGGAATATGGACATCATCTCGTACCTGAGGTGGTGGTGCAGGCCTACCATTACGAATTTATACCGGAGGTCGACCTGGTGGTGGTGGTGCTGGTGGCTGCACGTAGTGCTGATTTTGATCAACCTCATCCTCATAATCGCCCACATACTCATCATCCTCCTGGGTACCAGCAGCAGCAGTAGCAGGGGCCAAAGAAGCATCAACAACATGAACAGCAGCACCAGAAGTTTGGCCATCCTCAATAGGAACACGCTTCGCTCGTCCATACTGATTCGAAAGGATGCGTTGTTGTTGTTGTTGTTGTCGTTGGAGAGGTGCGTTAGGTGCAGCGGGTGGTGGTGGTGGAAGACGCGCGAGCAATTCATTAAACTTGTTATCGAGCTTTGTTTCGAACGTCTTCTCCATGCCATCTATCTTCTCCATGGCCTCTTCAAATCTGTTTAGCACATCTTGCACCTGTCCACTCATCATTTGCTGAAATTTATCATGCAAATCCTTATTCGTCATGTTCTCCCAGTCAGTCTCGTCGGCTTGTGATCCTGGCATGGTTAGCAGCAATAGAAACACACAAGAATATGATCCTACAGACTACTAACAAGAGGTGGTGGTGGGTGTCACAAATCCGTCAAGCAAATCTCAAATTCTTACCAGTTCTTACCCAGCAGCAGGCGGTGATCGGCAACCGTTGTAGTCAAAAACTCTCAAAGCTTGGATAGAGCGATTACCAGGGAGAGTCAAACGCACGACGTAGATGTATGTGGAACTGGGAAGGCTTATAATATGGTAGCAAAAAGGGTCAGCAATAATCAATTCAGAGATGCAAAGTTGAATAAACGCTCAACGACGGTACTGTGCTGGTCCTAGGCTAGACTGTGCTAGAGACGCGAGCCTAGAACACTAACAAAATCACGGCGCTGCACGTAAACAAGGGAAAAGCACACTCTGGTTTTTTTTTTCGCTCTTTTTTTTTTGCGCTCTTTTTTTTTGCGCTGCTCTTTTTTTTTGCGAAAAATCACTATAATGGCGAGTGTCTCAAAACTCTTCCTAGGTCAAACTGACAGGATGGGCACGAAATTTTTTCGACCAATTTTTTTTTTCGTTTTTTCGACTGCCCGGACCCAAAAACTGGAAACGGGTCAAAAAAAACTTCCTATAATGGCACCTGTCTCAAAACACTCAGAAACACCTAAAAATAAGATAGCCAGAATTTTTTTCGAAAAATGCGTTTTCGAAAAATTTTGGGCCTAAACGGAGCGTGGTTTCCAGACTCTCTTTTTTTTTCCGAAACCTACTCCGGCAAGGAAACACGAATCGGAAACTAGATGGATCCCGAAAACAAACCTAATAAGCAAGGAACTCGGATTGGTGGTGGATATATGGTTGTGGTATATGGCAGCGGTGGTGGTAGCGGTGGTAGTATATGGATATGGATCGGTGGTGGTATATGGACACGGATTGGTGGTGGTATATGGATACGGATTCGGAGTGGTGGTGGTAGATGGCAGGGGCGATGATGATGGTGCGGCGGCGGCGTGACAACTTATGACCAGAACTCGAAACTCTAAAAGACTAGACTCTAAGACCAGCAACTAGACCGACGATGCAACCGCAAATTCAACAAAGCAAAACCCTAAAAAGATTATGCAAAGGCTCAGATTGGTTCGGATATGATGAACTAACCCTAATTTTTTTTGTGGCTTTTTCGTGGACTATAGGTATGAAAAACAGACTCGATCTAAACTACGAAAAACTGGAAAATCTCACCGAGCAACCTGGAGCTCTGATACCACTTGATAGAGGCAAAGGTGTCCCGTCTTTCGATGAGATGATGGATATCGCTTTGGTGGAAGTCGACTTTGACGATCCGACTACGAACGTGCGAGGACGTCGCGCCTTAGCAATCGCTAAACCAACTCCGAGAGGTTATTGACCACGCCGGAGCACGATCAACCTGACCACGAGGGTCTGTTTCCTGCGAGCAAACGAAGAACAAGCAAGAAACTAAGATTGCAATCTGGATATTGCGAATATAAGATGAAAGCTTTATTGATCAAGGTGGGGTTCTGTGACGCCTTTGTCTGGTCGTTGAACACAAACGAAGTACGCGAAGTTGCAGCTATGGCGAACTTTTAATCTAAACAAAACCCAAAGTCTAAACGGTGCCCTAAGGGCTGTATATATGGAGGAAGAGAGGGGGAATTTCGTGGCCCTTGGTGGAGGGGTCCGAAATCAACCCTATCTCTTGTTTCCCCACACATACGGACTCTAAAAATAGCCTATACTTATGTATTTCGAAATTACATGGGCCTGGCCCAATAAAAAGGTGACGCAGCACCTATAATAGCCTTTGGACAAAATTTATGAAGTGGCATCTTGTATATTTCGTCCAAGGCTTCATGCACTCTTATGGTGGCTTCAAAGTCCTGAAATCATCACTTGTAACTCCGTTTTGGTTCCCCTTGCGCATGGCATCATCTCCATGCTTGCTCTTGCTCCAATGTCCATCCTTCTCCAAGCTAGGCCCTTCATTTGTAAGCAAAACAAATGTATCCAATTTAGGCAGCATCATATTCTCATGAACATTAGAATCATTACCAAGAAACGAAAGTACCTGATAATTTAATTGGCGTGCGCGAGCTCTAGTAATTGGTCCAGTATATGTAGCAGTAGGGGCTGTGGGTGTAACAATGGTATTGATGTCCTCATCACTGAGTCAGCTCCAACATAGAATCAAGGAGGCCCATCGAGGCTCATTCGTAAACCTTTGTAATACTCTAGGTTGATCCTTGCTGAATCTTTGCTCTTGCCCCCTTCTGTGGAAAGGCTGGTAGTTTGGCTCCTCCCTAAGCCATGGGGAGGGGGTGGTAGTTGGTTAATTGTGTTTGGCATTGTATATGTCTATGTAAACACCCCATTTATATAGATATATAAAACCACAGTGGGAGTGCTCTCCCACTGTCAATTCTTTCAAAAAAAAGAACAAGCATGGAGATGATGGCATGCGCAAGGGGAACAAGAACGGAGTTACAAGTGATGATTTCAGTACTTTGAAGCCACCATAATGAGTGCATGAAGCCTTGGACGAAATATACAAGATGCCACTTCATAAATTTCGTCCAGAGGCTATTCTAGGTGCTGCGTCACCTTATTATTGGGCCAGGCCCATGTAATTTCGAAATACATAAGTATATGCTATTTTTAGAGTCCGTATGTGTGGGAAAACAAGAGATAGGGTTAGTTTCGGACCCCTCCACCAAGGGCCAGGAAATTCGCCCCCTCTTACTCCATATATACAGCCCTTAGGGCACCGTTTAGACTTTAGGTTTTGTTTAGATTAAAGTTCGCCATAGCTGCAACTTCACATACTTCGTTTGTGTTCAACGACTAGACAAAGACATCTCAGAACCCCACCTTGATCAATAAAGCTTTCATCTTATATTCGCAATATCCGAATTGCAATCTCAGTTTCTTGCTTGTTCTTTGTTTGCTCACAGAAAACAGACCCTCGTGGTTAGGTTGATCGTGCTCCGGCGTGGTCAATAACCTCTCGGAGTTGGTTTAGCGATTCTAAGGCGCGACGTCCTCGCACGTTCGTAGTCGGATCGTCAAAGTCGATTTCCACCAAAGCGATATCCTTCATCTCATCGAAAGACGGGACACCTTTGCCTCTATCAAGTGGTATCAGATTTCCAGGTTGCTCGGTGAGATTTTATAGTTTTTCATAGTTTAGATCGAGTCTGTTCTTCATACCTACAGTCCACGAAAAAGCCAAAAAAAATTTTAGGGTTAGTTCATCATATCCGAACCAGTCTGAGCCATTGCATAGTCTTTTCAGTATTTTGCTTTGTTGAATTTTCGGTTGCATCGTCGTGTCTAGTTGCTGGTCTTAGTGTCTAGTCTTTTAGAGTTTCGAGTTCTGTTCACGAGTCTTCACACCGCCGCCGCACCATCATCATCCGCTGCCATATACCACCACCACACCAGATACGTCGTTCCAGCCATCTACCATCCTGCTTATCCGCCACCGCTCCGAGTCCATATACCAACACCGATCCGAGTCCATATACCACCATCGAACCACATCCATATACTACCACCACTCCGAGTCCATCTCATATTATGTTAACTTTCGAGATCCATCTATTTCCAGATTTGTGTTTTCCTTGTTTGAGTAGGTTTCGGATTCCAGCAATCTTTTGCTGTCCGTAGAAGAGGTTGGTTTCCAAAAAAAATAGTCCGGAAACCACCCTCCGTGTAGGCCCAAAATTTTCCAAAAACGCACTGGACAAAAAAAATTCTAGCTATCCTATTTTTAGGTGTTTCTAAGCGTATTGAGACAGTCGCCGTTATAGAAAGTTTTTTTGACCCGTTTCCAGTTTTTTGGTCCGGGCAGTCGAAAAAAAAATTGGTCGAAAAAATTTCGTGCCTATCCTGTTATCTTGACTTGGGAAGAATTTTGAGACACTCGCCATTATAGTGATTTTCGGCAAAAAAAAGAGGAGCGCAAAAAAAAGAGCGAATTTTTTTCTAGAGTGTGCTTTTCCCTTGTTTAAGTGCAGCGTCGTGATTTTGTTAGTGTTCTAGGCTCGCGTCTCTAGCACGGTCTAGCCTAGGACCAGCACAGTACCGTCGTTGAGCGTTTATTCAACTTTGCATCTCTGAATTCATTATTGCTGATCCTTTTTGATTCCATATTATAAGCCTTCCTAGCTCCACATACATCTACATCGTGTGTTTGACTCTCCCTGGTAATCGCTCTATCCAAGCTTTGAGAGTTTTGACTACAACGGTTGCCGATCACCGCCTACTGCTGGGTAAGAACTAGTAAGAAATTGAGTTTTGCTTGACGGATTTGTGACACCCACCACCAGCACTTGTTAGTAGTCTGTAGGATCATATTCTTGTGCGTTTCTATTGCTGCTAACCATGCCAGGATCACAAGCCGACGAGATTGACTGGGAGAACTTAACGAACAAGGAGCTTCACGATAAGTTTCAGCAAATGATGACTGAACAGGTGCAAGATATGCTGAACAATTTTGAAGAGGCCATGGAGAATATCACTGTCCTTGAGAAGACATTTGAAACAAAGCTCGATAACAGATTTAATGAACTGCTTGCGCGTCTTCCACCACCGATTGCACCTGCCGCACCTCTGCAACAACAACAACAACGACGACTACCTCCACATCGTGAAACAGCCCTCCGCCGAGCGAGCCGTGTTCCTCTTCAGCCTGGCCAAACTGTAGGTGCTTATTTGATAATTCTGTGGCTCCTGCTACTGATGGGGAGGAGGATGATTATGCGGGAGATTATGAGGATGAGGTTGATCAAAATCAGAACTACGTGCAACCACCAACACCACAACCACCAGGTCGTCTACATGCAAATAATGGCAATGTTAGGGCTCCCCCTCAGGTACGAGATCATGAACATCTCCCTAAACTGAAATTGAATATTCCACCATTTGAGGGTAGATATGTTCCTGATATATATCTTACTTGGGAGTTAGAAACTGAACAACGATTTACATGTTTACAATATCCTGAGGAGAGACGTGTTCCTGCTGATGTTTGTGATTTCACTAGATTTGCATGTGTTTGGTGGTGTGAACATTGTAGATTATATCCTGTTCAAGCTACTTGGGCTGCTTTGAAAACTGCTATGCGTACTCGTTGGGTTCCACCATATTATCAACGTGAATTGCTTCAAAAATTGCAGCGTTTGAGACAAGGAAAAAATTCTGTAGAACAATATTATCAGGAGTTACAAACTGGCATGATTAGATGTGGTATTGTTGAGGAGAATGAACCTATGCTTGCACGTTTTATGGGTGGATTAAATAGAGAGATTCAGACCATTCTAGAGTATAAGGAGTATACTAATATCACTCGTTTATTCCATCTTGCTTGTAAAGCTGAACGTGAAGTGCAGGATCGACAAGCATTGGTGCGAACTAACTTTTCTGTAGGTCGACCTTCATCATGGGCACCGCGTGCATCTTCTACTTCCACTGCACCAGCACCTCCATTAGGTGCCACCTCCAGTCGTGATACAAGAAAGCAGGCACAACCACCACTATCTGCCAAGAGCGCACCTGCCGGGCCTACACAGAGCTCTTCTTCTTCCATGGCATCAACTGGGCACACAAGTGATATTATTTGTCGTCGTTGTAAGGGAAGAGGTCATTATGCGAGAGAATTCAAATCTCAGCGTGTGATGATTGCAACTGAGGATGGTGGGTATGAGTCCGCTAGTGACTATGACGAGGAGATGTTGGCTCTTATTACACGTGAAGAACACGGTGGAGATGATTCTGATCATGAGTAGCAATACATGGCTCCTGAAGACGCTGACATGTATGAATGTTTAGTTGCTCAACGTGTTTTGAGTGTGCAGGTCACACAAGCTGAGAAAAATCAGAGGCATAATTTGTTCCATACAAAGGGAGTTGTGAAGGAACGTTCTGTGCGCGTCATCATAGACGGAGGGAGCTGCAACAACTTGGTAGCATGGAGATGGTGGAGAAGCTCTCTTTCACCACAAGACCACATCCACATCCTTACTACATCCAATGGTTCAACAACTGCGGCAAGGTTAAGGTAACACGTACTGTTCGTGTGCATTTTAGAATCTCTACATATGCTGATTATGTTGATTGTGATGTGGTACCTATGCAAGCATGTTCCTTATTACTTGGCTGACCATGGCAATTTGATAAAAATGCTGTCCACCATGGTAGAAACAATCAGTATACTCTTGTTAATAAGGATAAAAATATTACTTTGCTTCCTATGACTCCTGATTCCATTTTGAAAGATGGTATTAATAGAGCTAATAAAGCAAAACAGGAGAAGAATAAGAGTGAAAATCAGATTGTGGCAAAAGAATTTGAGCAACAAATGAAGCCTAATAATAAACCATCTAGTGTTGCTTCTGAAATTAAATTGAAAAGTGCATGTTTACTTGCCACTAAATCTGATATTGATGAGCTAGATTTTAGCAAATCTGTTTGCTATGCTTTTGTGCGCAAAGAGGCATTATTTTCATTTGAGGACGTGCCTTCCTCTTTGCCCCCTGCTGTCACTAACATTTCGCAGGAGTTCGCTGACGTCTTCCCACAAGACGTGCCACCGGGATTACCACCTATTCGAGGGATTGAACATCAAATTGACTTAATTCCTGGTGCATCGCTACCCAACCGTGCACCATACCGTACCAATCCAGAGGAGACAAAGGAGATTATGCGTCAAGTACAAGAGCTTCTCCACAAAGGTTATATACACGTATCCCTTAGTCCTTGTGCTGTTCCTATTATTTTAGTGCCAAAAAAGGATGGTACATCGCGTATGTGTGTTGATTTTAGAGGCATTAATAATATTGCTATTCGTTATCGTCATCCTATTCCTAGGCTAGATGATATGCTTGATGAATTGAGTGGCTCTACAATATTCTCCAAAGTTGATTTGCATAGTGGATACCATCAAATTCGTATGAAATTGGGGGATGAATGGAAAACAACATTTAAAACTAAGTTTGGATTATATGAGTTGTTAGTCATGCCTTTTGGGTTAACTAATGCACCTAGTACTTTCATGAGATTAATGAACGAAGTTTTACGTGCTTTCATTGGACAATTTGTGTTAGTTTACTTTGATGACATATTGATTTATAGCAGAACTTTGGAGGAACATTTACGTGCTGTTTTTATTGCTCTACGTGATGCACGTTTGTTTGGTAACCTTGGGAAGTGCACCTTTTGCACCGACCGAGTGTCTTTTCTTGGCTACGTTGTTACTCCACAGGGAATTGAAGTTGATAAAGCCAAGATTGAGGCTATTGAGAGTTGGCCGCAGCCCAAAACGGTCACACAAGTAAGGAGTTTTCTTGGCCTTGCTGGATTCTATAGGCGTTTTGTTAGAGATTTCAGCACCATTGCTGCACCTCTCAATGAGCTTACAAAGAAGGATGTGCCATTTGTTTGGGGTACTGCACAGGAAGAAGCCTTCACGGTATTGAAAGATAAGTTAACACATGCTCCTTTACTCCAACTTCCTGATTTTGAGCTTGAATGTGATGCTAGTGGAATAGGATTAGGAGGTGTGTTATTACAAGATGGCAAACCTGTTGCATATTTTTTTGAAAAATTGAGTGGGCCTAGTCTAAATCATTCTACTTATGATAAAGAATTATATGCTCTTGTTCGGACTTTAGAGACATGGCAACATTATTTATGGCCCAAAGAATTTGTTATACATTCTGATCATGAATCTTTGAAACATATTAAAAGTCAAGCTAAACTGAATCGTAGACATGCTAAATTTGTTGAATTCATTGAGACTTTCCCTTATGTTATTAAACACAAGAAGGGAAAATAAAATGTTATTGTTGATGCATTGTCTCGTCGCTATACTATGCTTTCACAACTTGATTTCAAAATATTTGGTTTGGAGACCATCAAAGATCAATATGTTCATCATGCTGATTTTAAAGATGTATTGCAGAATTGTAAAGAAGGGAGAACATGGAACAAGTTCGTCATTAATGATGGATTTGTGTTTCGTGCTAACAAGCTATGCAGTCCAGGTAGCTCTGTTCGTCTTTTGTTGTTGCAGGAGGCGCATGGAGGAGGATTAATGGGACACTTTGGCGTGAAGAAGACGGAGGACGTACTTGCTACACATTTCTTTTGGCCAAAGATCAGACGGGATTTTGAGCGTTTTATTGCTCGCTGCACTACATGTCAAAAAGCTAAGTCATGACTCAATGCTCATGGTTTATATATGCCTTTGCCTGTACCTAGTGTTCCTTGGGAGGATATATCTATGGACTTTGTTTTAGGTTTACCTCGAACAAAGAAGGGGAGGGATAGCATATTTGTTGTCGTGGATAGATTCTCGAAAATGGCACACTTTATACCGTGTCATAAAAGCGATGATGGTGTTAATGTTGCTGATTTGTTCTTTCGTGAAATTATTCGCTTGCATGGTGTGCCCAATACTATTGTTTCAGATCGTGATACTAAATTTCTTAGCCACTTTTGGAGATGTTTATGGGCTAAATTGGGGACTAAACTGCTTTTTAGTACTACTACCCCCAAACTGATGGACAAACTGAAGTAGTCAATAGAACATTGTCTACTATGCTAAGGGCTGTTTTGAAGAATAATATGAAAATGTGGGAAGAATGCTTATCTCATATTGAATTTGCTTATAATCGTTCATTGCATTCTACTACTAAGATGTGCCCTTTTGAAATTGTGTATGGTTTCTTACCACCTCGTGCACCTATTGATTTGTTGCCTCTTCCATCTTCGGAGAAGGTTAATTTTCATGCTAAACAACGTGTTGAATTGATTTTAAAAATTTATGAGTTAAGTAAGGAAAACATTGAGCGTATGAATGCTAAATATAAACTTGCTGGAGATAAGGGTAGAAAACATCTTGTGTTTGCACCTGGAGATCTTGTTTGGTTACATTTGCGTAAGGATAGATTTCATGATATGCGCAAATCGAAGTTCATGCCACGTGTTGATGGTCCTTTTAAGGTGTTGGAGAAAATAAATGATAATGCATATAAACTTGAGCTGCCTGCAGATTTTGGGGTTAGTCCCATTTTTAACATTGCAGATTTGAAGCCTTATTTGGGTGAGGAAGATGAGCTTCCGTCGAGGAGGACTTCATTTCAAGAAGGGGAGGATGATGAGGACATCAATACCATCGTCACCCCCACAGCCCCTACTGTTACATATACTGGACCAATTACTAGAGCTCGCGCACGCCAATTAAATTATCAGGTACTTTCGTTTCTTGGTAATGATTCTAATGTTCATGAGAATATGATGCTGCCTAAATTGGATACATTTGTTTTTCTTACAAATGAAGGGGCTAGCTTGGAGAAGGATGAACATTGGAGCAAGAACAAGCATGGAGATGATGGCATGCGCAAGGGGAACAAGAACGGAGTTACAAGTGACGATTTCAGGACTTGGAAGCCACCATAATGAGTGCATGAAGCCTTGGACGAATATATAAGATGCCACTTCATAAATTTCGTCCAGAGGCTATTCTAGGTGCTGCGTCACCTTATTATTGGGCCAGGCCCATGTAATTTCGAAATACATAAGTATAGGCTATTTTTAGAGTCCGTATGTGTGGGGAAACAAGAGATAGGGTTAGTTTCGGACCCCTCCACCAAGGGCCACGAAATTCCCCCCTCGGAGTGGGTTTAGCGATTGCTAAGGCGCGACGTCCTCGCACGTTCGTAGTCGGATTGTCAAAGTCGATTTCCACCAAAGCGATATCCATCATCTCTGATAGAGGCGGGGGTGTCCCGATCTTTCGATGAGATGATAACTATCGATTTGGTGAAGATGACTTTGACGATCCGACTACAAACGTGCACGACGTTGCGCCTTAGCAATCGCTAAACCAACTCTGAGAGGTTATTGACCACGCCGGAGCACAATCAACCTGACCACGAAGGTCTATTCCTGCAAGCAATCGAAGAACAAGCAAGAATATGATAAAAGCAATCTGAATATTGCGAGTATATATATGAAGTATTGATAAAGGTGGGGATCCGTAAGCGGTCTTGGTCTGGTCGTTGGACACAAACGAAGTACACGAAGTTGCAATGGCTAACTTTTAACTAAACAAATCCCATACACCTGCAATTAGACAAAACACAAAAGTGTGTGAAGTATTTTTGTTCTGGATAACATAAATAGATTATTGAATAGTTTGCACTAGAAATCACCTGACAAATATGCATGTATGCAATATTTTTGATCATATCCAAGGTAGTCATGTCCTCATCATCCTCCCCTTCTTGAAAATAAAGCCGTCCTCGGCGTTGCTTAATCTGAAATGTGGCTAACAAAAGAGACAAGGTGTACATGTTGTATATGTATATGTCATCCATTTTTACTTCCCTTGATTTTTGCATATATGACACATGAATAGATGAGTAACTTGCATAGTTCATAAAATCTAAAGCCAAAAAATTAGCACAAGAAGTAGAAGGCATGAAAATATTGCAACTCAGTTTGCACATATAAGTGAAGCTCTTATTCATTTCAAAAGATTGACAATGTTCATCATTAAACCATCCCAACATTGGTGAATAAACCTTACTTGCATCAAATTTACATGCTACAACATGCTTAAATAAGCAAACATGCAATAAGTCATTCAACACAGAATCATCACCAAGATTAGAGGTCATATCAAAATGATTAAACATTGGTTCTTTTGCATCAATAGTTAATTCAATGGGTGCACTCAAAATTGTTGGTATTTCAGTTGTTTGATCACATGGCAAAGTCAAATTATCAACGTAGTCCTCTAAAATAGGTGGTGTGATCAAAGTAGTGGGTAGCTCATCAGATGGTGCATTCAAATTGACAAGGCATTCATCATTCTCATGTAGAGATGGAAGATCAGTACCTTTGTCATTACCTCTTATGATCAACTCAGATGATGTAGCCACTCTCGGGGGCGATGTGTCACATGGTGGAGGTGATGTAGTCCTGACAACAACGGATGTGGTTGTCATAGTATGCCTAGTAGTTGAAGGAACAATCATATCAACTCTTGGAATGTGCACCGTGCGCTTGTTCTCCTCGTGGCCAACATGTTGTTTTATTTCCTGTTCAGCTTTGCAAGCAAGATGAAACAAATGGTCCATAGGATAACACTCTTCATGAATTAGTATCTCTTGAATATCACGGTTTAATCCTCCCCAAAATCTATCCATAAAATCATCTTCACTTTCTTCTAAAGAGGAATGCAACAAGGTAGTTTGTAAATCATCATAATATTTTGTTACAGTTTCACTACCTTGTTTTAAGTGTTGCAACTTCTTAATCATGTCACGAGTATAATAAGCAGGGACGAAAGTATGTCGCATGGCAAGTTTCAAATCATCCCAAGTAGTAGGTATATAATCAGGGTGTAACCGACAATATTCACTCCACCAAACCAAAGCATAACCAGTGAAAGAACCAACTGCAACCTTAACCTTTTTATGTTCATCGAAATTATGGGAAGCAAATATATTTTTTATGTCGAACTCCCATTCAATATATAAAGCAGGTTTAAAACGGCCATTAAATGGTGGTATAGATACATTAACCTGATCATGTGCATTTGGATGTTTGTGCACCTCTCGTGACGGTTGTGGTATTTGCAAAGGTGGTGGCATGTCTCCCGCGATCGACAAAGCCCATGAATTGACTCTGGATCCTGTCATGATTAGTAGAACAAGAAACAAAACCCAAAAATAATGTTCCTATAACTACTAGGATGTGGTGGTAAAACGCTCACAGTAAAGCAAATATCAATGTCTTACAAGTTCTTATCATGCAGCAGGCGGTGATCGGCAACCAGCGGTGTCAAGTAACTCCGAATATTGAGTAAAGCGATTGCCAGGGGAGCGTACATATACACGGTGTAGAAATATGTGGAGCTGGGTTGGCTATATATGGTAGCAAAAGATTAGCAATGATCAATTCAAAGATGCAATGTTGAATAAACGCTCAACGACGGTACTGTGCTGGTCCTAGGCTAGACCGGACTAGAGACGCGAGCCTAGAACACTAATGTGGTCACGGCGTAGCACAACTAGCATCAATGAAGGATAGTAAGTAGCTCTTGACAGCAAGATATAAGTGAAGATCACAACGGCAGTGAAGATAATGATGAAAACCAACTGCCAAGCAGGATATACAACAACTTTGTCTCCAACTTTCCTCTGAAAAAGTTTGTGCCGATTTTTTTGATTTTTTTCTCCTTTTTTTCTCTGACTTTTTTTCTCTTTTTTTTCTCGTTTTTTTTCTCTCTTTTTTTCTCCCTCTTTCCAAAACAAACTAGATAAGACGCAGATTGGATCAAGCGAAGATGTGAACGATCTCAACTATTATTATGACAATGAATGGTGGGTAGCACGTGGTGGAAATTGATGGATGGGTGGTGGACAGCGGAAGAGATAATGATGCAGCGGTGGCGTGACTAATGTGAACAGAACTCGAAACTCTAAACGAACTAGACACTAAGAACAGCAACTCGACACGACGATGCAACCGATAATTCAACTATGCAAGCAATGAAAAGAAAATTGCAAAGGCTCAGACTGGCTTGGACCAAGGATGAATAGATCTAACTCTTTTTTGTGGCTTTTTCTTGGACAATAGGTAATGATAGAGGCAAAGGTGTCCCGTCTTTCGATGAGATGATGGAAATCGCTTTGGTGGAAGTCGACTTTGACGATCCGACTACGAACGTGCGAGGACGTCGCGCCTTAGCAATCGCTAAACCAACTCCGAGAGGTTATTGACCACGCCGGAGCACGATCAACCTGACCACGAGGGTCTGTTTCCTGCGAGCAAACGAAGAACAAGCAAGAAACTAAGATTGCAATCTGGATATTGCGAATATAAGATGAAAGCTTTATTGATCAAGGTGGGGTTCTGTGACGCCTTTGTCTGGTCGTTGAACACAAACGAAGTACGCGAAGTTGCAGCTATGGCGAACTTTTAATCTAAACAAAACCCCCAAAGTCTAAACGGTGCCCTAAGGGCTGTATATATGGAGGAAGAGAGGGGGAATTTCGTGGCCCTTGGTGGAGGGGTCCGAAATCAACCCTATCTCTTGTTTCCCCACACATACGGACTCTAAAAATAGCCTATACTTATGTATTTCGAAATTACATGGGCCTGGCCCAATAAAAAGGTGACGCAGCACCTATAATAGCCTCTGGACGAAATTTATGAAGTGGCATCTTGTATATTTTGTCCAAGGCTTCATGCACTCTTATGGTGGCTTCAAAGTCCTGAAATCATCACTTGTAACTCCGTTCCGGTTCCCCTTGCGCATGGCATCATCTCCATGCTTGCTCTTGCTCCAATGTCCATCCTTCTCCAAGCTAGGCCCTTCATTTGTAAGTAAAACAAATGTATCCAATTTAGGCAGCATCATATTCTCATGAACATTAGAATCATTACCAAGAAACGAAAGTACCTGATAATTTAATTGGCGTGCGCGAGCTCTAGTAATTGGTCCAGTATATGTAGCAGTAGGGGCTGTGGGTGTAACAATGGTATTGATGTCCTCATCATCCTCCCCTTCTTGAAATGAAGTCGTCCTCGACGGAAGCTCATTTTTCCTCACCCAAATAAGGCTTCAAATCTGCAATGTTAAAAGTGGGACTAACCCCAAAATCTGCACGCAGCTCAAGTTTATATGCATTATCATTTATTTTCTCTAACACCTTAAAGGGACCATCAGCACGTGGCATTAGCTTTGATTTGCGCAAATTAGGAAATCTATCTTTACGCAAATGTAACCAAACAAGATCTCCAGGTGCAAACACAACATGTTTTCTACCCTTATCTCCAGCAAGTTTATATTTAGCATTCATACGCTCAATGTTTTCCTTAGTTAACTCATGCATTTTTAAAATCAATTCAGAACGTTCTTTAGCATCAAAATTAACCTTCTCCGAAGATGGAAGAGGCAACAAATCAATAGGTGCACGAGGTAGGAAACCATACACAATTTCAAAAGGGCACATCTTAGTAGTAGAATGCAATGAACGATTATAAGCAAATTCAATATGAGGCAAGCATTCTTCCCACATTTTCTTATTATTCTTCAAAACAGCCCTAAGCATAGTAGACAATGTTCTATTGACTACTTCAGTTTGTCCATCAGTTTGGGGGTGACAAGTAGTACTAAATAGCAGTTTAGTCCCCAACTTAGCCCATAAACATCTCCAAAAGTGGCTAAGAAATTTAGTATCACGATCTGAAACAATAGTATTTGGCACACCATGCAAGCGAATAATTTCACGAAAGAACAAATCAGCAACATTAACAGCATCATCGCTTTTATGACATGGTATAAAGTGTGCCATTTTCGAGAATCTATCCACGACAACAAATATGCTATCCCTCCCCTTCTTTGTTCGAGGTAAACCTAAAACAAAGTCCATAGATATATCCTCCCAAGGAACACTAGGTACAGGCAAAGGCATATATAAACCATGAGGATTGAGTCGTGACTTAGCTTTTTGACATGTAGTGCAGCGAGCAACAAAACGCTCAACATCCCGTCTCATCTTTGGCCAAAAGAAATGTGTAGCAAGTACGTCCTCCGTCTTCTTCACGCCAAAGTGTCCCATTAATCCTCCCCCATGCGCCTCCTGCAACAGCAAAAGACGAACGGAGCTAGCTGGAATGCATAGCTTGTTAGCACGAAACACAAATCCATCGTTAACGACAAACTTGTTCCACATTCTTCCTTCTTTACAATTCTGCATTACATCTTTAAAATCAGCATCATGCACATATTGATCTTTGATGGTCTCCAAACCAAATATTTTGAAGTCAAGTTGTGAAAGCATAGTATAGCGACGAGACAATGCATCAGCAATAACATTTTCTTTTCCCTTCTTGTGTTTAATGACATAAGGGAAAGTCTCAATGAATTCAACCCATTTAGCATGTCTACGATTCAGTTTAGCTTGACTTTTAATATGTTTCAAAGATTCATGATCAGAATGTATAACAAATTCTTTGGGCCATAAATAATGTTGCCATGTTTCTAAAGTCCGAACAAGAACATATAATTCTTTATCATAAGTAGAATAATTCAGACTAGGCCCACTCAATTTTTCAGAAAAGTATGCAACAGGTTTGCCATCTTGTAATAACACACCTCCTAATCCAATTCCACTAGCATCACATTCAAGCTCAAAAGTCTTATTAAAATCAGGAAGTTGGAGTAAAGGAGCATGTGTCAACTTATCTTTCAATACCGAGAAGGCTTCTTCCTGTGCGGTACCCCACAAAAAAGGCACATCTTTCTTTGTAAGCTCATTGAGAGGTGCAGCAATGGTGCTGAAATCTCTCACAAAACGCCTATAGAATCCAGCGAGGCCAAGGAAACTCCTCACTTGTGTGACCGTTTTGGGCTGTGGCCAACTCTCAATAGCTTCAATTTTGGCTTTATCAACTTCAATTCCCTGTGGAGTAACAACATAGCCAAGAAAAGATACTCGGTCGGTGCAAAAGGTGCACTTTCCAAGGTTACCAAACAAACGTGCATCACGTAGAGCAATAAAAACAGCACGTAAATGTTCCAAATGTTCCTCCAAAGATTTGCTATAAATCAATATGTCATCAAAGTAAACTACCACAAATCGTCCAATGAAAGCACGTAAAACTTCGTTCATTAACCTCATGAAAGTACTAGGTGCATTAGTTAACCCAAAAGGCATGACTAACCACTCATATAATCCAAACTTAGTTTTAAATGCTGTTTTCCATTCATCTCCCAATTTCATACGAATTTGATGGTATCCACTACGCAAATCAACTTTGGAGAATATTGTAGAGCCACTCAATTCATCAAGCATATCATCTAGCCTAGGAATAGGATGACGATAACGAATAGTAATATTATTTATGCCTCTACAATCAACGCACATACGCGACGTACCATCCTTTTTCGGCACTAAAATGATAGGAACAGCACAAGGACTAAGGGATTCGCGTATATAACCTTTGTCGAGCAGTTCTTGTACTTGACGCATAATCTCCTTCGTCTCCTCTGGATTGGTACGGTATGGTGCACGGTTGGGTAATGATGCACCGGGAATTAAGTCAATTTGATGCTCAATCCCGTGAATAGGTGGTAATCCCGGTGGCACGTCTTGTGGAAAGACGTCAGCGAACTCCTGCAAAATGTTAGTGACAGCAGGAGGCAAAGAGGAAGGCACGTCCTCGAATGAAAATAATGCCTCTTTGCACACAAAAGCATAGCAAACAGATTTGCTAAAATCTAGATCATCAATATCAGATTTGGTGGCAAATAAACATGCACTTTTCAATTTAATTTCAGAAGCAACACTAGATTGTTTATTATTATTAGGCTGCATTTGTTGCTCAAATTCTTTTGCCACAATCTGATTTTCACTCTTAGTTTTCTCCTGTTTTGCTTTATTAGCTCTATTAAGATCATCTTTCAAAATGGAATCAGGAGTCATAGGAAGCAAAGTAATATTTTTATCCTTATGAACAAGAGTATACTGATTGTTTCTACCATGGTGAATAGAATTTTTATCAAATTGCCATGGTCTACCAAGTAATAAGGAACATGCTTGCATAGGTACCACATCACAATCAACATAATCAGCATATGTAGAGATACTAAAATGCACACGAACAGTACGTGTTACCTTAACCTTGCCGCTGTTGTTGAACCATTGGATGTAGTAAGGATGTGGATGTGGTCTTGTGGTGAGAGATAGCTTCTCCACCATCTCCATGCTAGCCAAGTTGTTGCAACTCCCTCCATCTATGATCACGCGAACAGAACGTTCCTTCACAACTCCCTTTGTATGGAACAAATTATGCCTCTGATTTTGCTCAGCTTGTGTAACCTGCACACTCAAAACACGTTGAGCAACTAAACATTCATACCTGTCAGCATCTTCAGGAGCCATGTATTGCGTCTCATGATCAGAATCTTCTCCACCGTGTTCGTCACGTGTAATAAGAGCCAAAGTCTCCTCATCATAGTCACTAGCGGACTCATACCCACCATCCTCAGTAACAATCATCACACGCTTAGAGGGGCATTCTCTCGCATAATGACCTCCACCCTTGCAACGTCGACAAATAATATCATGTGTTTGCCCTGTTGATGCCATGGATGAAGAAGAGCTCTTTGCAGGCCCAGAAGATGTGCTCTTGGCAGATAGTGGTGATTGTGCCTGCTTTATTGTATCACGGTTGGAGGTGGCAGCCGACGGAGGCGCCGGTGTAGCAGAACGTGTGGAAGTAGATGATGCACGTGGTGTCCACGATGAAGGTCGACCTGCAGAAAAGTTAGTCCGCGCCAATGCCTGTCGATCCTGCACTTCACGTTCAGCTTTACAAGCAAGATGGAATAAACGAGTGATATTAGTATACTCCTTATAATCTAGAATGGTCTGAATCTCTCTATTTAATCCACCCAGAAATCGTGCAAGCATAGCTTCATTCTCCTCAACAATACCACATCTAATCATGCCAGTTTGTAATTCCTGATAATATTCTTCTACAGAATTTTTTCCTTGTCTTAAGCGCTGTAATTTTTGAAGCAATTCACGTTGATAATATGGTGGAACCCAACGAGTACGCATAGCAGTTTTCAAAGCAGCCCAAGTAGCGGGAATAGGATATAATCTACAATGTTCAGACCACCATACACATGCAAAACTAGTGAAAGCACAAACAGCAGCAGCAACCCGTCTCTCCTCGGGATATTGTAAACATGTAAAACGTTGTTCAGTTTCTAACTCCCAAGTAAGATATATATCAGGAACATATCTACCCTCAAAAGGTGGAATATTCAATTTCAGTTTAGGAATATGGACATCATCTCGTACCTGAGGTGGTGGTGCAGGCCTACCATTACGAATATATACCTGAGGACGACCTGGTGGTGGTGGTGCTGGTGGCTGCACGTAGTGCTGATTTTGATCAACCTCATCCTCATAATCGCCCGCACACTCATCATCCTCCTGGGTACCAGCAGCAGCAGTAGCAGGGGCCAAAGAAGCATCAACAACATGAACAGCAGCACCAGAAGTTTGGCCATCCTCAATAGGAACACGCTTCGCTCGTCCATACTGATTCGAAAGGATGCGTTGTTGTTGTTGTTGTTGTTGGAGAGGTGCGTTAGGTGCAGCGGGTCGTGGTGGTGGAAGACGCGCGAGCAATTCATTAAACTTGTTATCGAGCTTTGTTTCGAACGTCTTCTCCATGCCATCTATCTTCTCCATGGCCTCTTCAAATCTGTTTAGCACATCTTGCACCTGTCCACTCATCATTTGCTGAAACTTATCATGAAGCTCCTTGTTCGATAAATTCTCCCAGTCAGTCTCGTCGGCTTGTGATCCTGGCATGGTTAGCAGCAATAGAAACACACAAGAAAATGATCCTACAGACTACTAACAAGAGGTGGTGGTGGGTGTCACAAATCCGTCAAGCAAATCTCAAATTCTTACCAGTTCTTACCCAGCAGCAGGCGGTGATCGGCAACCGTTGTAGTCAAAAACTCTCAAAGCTTGGATAGAGCGATTACCAGGGAGAGTCAAACGCACAACGTAGATGTATGTGGATCTGGGAAGGCTTATAATATGGTAGCAAAAAGGGACAGCAATAATCAATTCAGAGATGCAAAGTTGAATAAACGCTCAACGACGGTACTGTGCTGGTCCTAGGCTAGACCGGACTAGAGACGCGAGCCTAGAACATTAATGAGGTCACGGCGTAGCACAACTAGTATCAATGAAGGATAGTAAGTAGCTCTTGACAGCAAGATATAAGTGAAGATCACAACGGCAGTGAAGATAATGATGAAAAACAACTGCCAAGCAGGATATACGACAACTTTGTCTCCAACTTTCCTCTGAAAAAGTTTGTGCCGATTTTTTTGATTTTTTTTCTCCTTTGTTTCTCTGACTTTTTTTCTCTTTTTTTTTCTCGTTTTTTTTCTCTCGTTTTTTTCTCTCGTTTTTTTCTCTCTTTTTTTCCAAAACAAACTAGATAAGACGCAGATTGGATCAAGCGAAGATGTGAACGATCTCAACTATTATTATGACAATGAATGGTGGGTAGCACGTGGTGGAAATTGATGGATGGGTGGTGGACAGCGGAAGAGATAATGATGCAGCGGCGGCGTGACTAATGTGAACAGAACTCGAAACTCTAAAGGAACTAGACACTAAGACCAGCAACTGACACGATGATGCAACCGATAATTCAACTATGCAAGCAATGAATAGAAAATTGCAAAGGCTCAGACTGGCTTGGATAAAGGATGAACAGATCTAACTTTTTTTTGTGGCTATATCATGGACTGTAGGTATGAATGATAGATGCGATCTAAACTATGAAAAACTGTAAAATCTCACCGAGCAACCTGAAAACTGATACCACTTGATAGAGGCAAAGGTGTCCCGTCTTTCGATGAGATGATGGAAATCGCTTTGGTGGAAGTCGACTTTGACGATCCGACTACGAACGTGCGAGGACGTCGCGCCTTAGCAATCGCTAAACCAACTCCGAGAGGTTATTGACCACGCCGGAGCACGATCAACCTGACCACGAGGGTCTGTTTCCTGCGAGCAAACGAAGAACAAGCAAGAAACTAAGATTGCAATCTGGATATTGCGAATATAAGATGAAAGCTTTATTGATCAAGGTGGGGTTCTGTGACGCCTTTGTCTGGTCGTTGAACACAAACGAAGTACGCGAAGTTGCAGCTATGGCGAACTTTTAATCTAAACAAAACCCCCAAAGTCTAAACGGTGCCCTAAGGGCTGTATATATGGAGGAAGAGAGGGGGAATTTCGTGGCCCTTGGTGGAGGGGTCCGAAATCAACCCTATCTCTTGTTTCCCCACACATACGGACTCTAAAAATAGCCTATACTTATGTATTTCGAAATTACATGGGCCTGGCCCAATAAAAAGGTGACGCAGCACCTATAATAGCCTCTGGACGAAATTTATGAAGTGGCATCTTGTATATTTCGTCCAAGGCTTCAAGCACTCTTATGGTGGCTTCAAAGTCCTGAAATCATCACTTGTAACTCCGTTCCGGTTCCCCTTGCGCATGGCATCATCTCCATGCTTGCTCTTGCTCCAATGTCCATCCTTCTCCAAGCTAGGCCCTTCATTTGTAAGTAAAACAAATGTATCCAATTTAGGCAGCATCATATTCTCATGAACATTAGAATCATTACCAAGAAACGAAAGTACCTGATAATTTAATTGGCGTGCGCGAGCTCTAGTAATTGGTCCAGTATATGTAGCAGTAGGGGCTGTGGGTGTAACAATGGTATTGATGTCCTCATCAGGTAAGAAAATAAATCTAATCTAGGAAAACTGGAAATTCTCACCGAGCAACCTGAAAACTGATACCACTTGATAGAGGCGGGGGTGTCCCGATCTTTCGATGAGATGATAACTATCGATTGGTGAAGATGACTTTGACGATCCGACTACAAACGTGCACGACGTTGCGCCTTAGCAATCGCTAAACCAACTCTGAGAGGTTATTGACCACGCCGGAGCACAATCAACCTGACCACGAAGGTCTATTCCTGCAAGCAATCGAAGAACAAGCAAGAATATGATAAAAGCAATCTGAATATTGCGAGTATATATATGAAGTATTGATAAAGGTGGGGATCCGTAAGCGGTCTTGGTCTGGTCGTTGGACACAAACGAAGTACACGAAGTTGCAATGGCTAACTTTTAACTAAACAAATCCCATACACCTGCAATTAGACAAAACACAAAAGTGTGTGAAGTATTTTTGTTCTGGATAACATAAATAGATTATTGAATAGTTTGCACTAGAAATCACCTGACAAATATGCATGTATGCAATATTTTTGATCATATCCAAGGTAGTCATGTCCTCATCAATCTCATCGAAAGACGGGACACCTTTGCCTCTATCAACTCAAATGCGGACAATGAAATAGCACTATTGGTACCAATTCTTGTCGGTTCTCACACCTACACAAGTAAAAGCTTATGGTGGAGCTTGGTTAGCATGGTGGCATAAAATTTGATGCAATAGTAAGTGAGCTTCAATAATGTTGGAAATGATTCACAAATTTGCAAATGCAACAAGTAGACCAAGCAAATAGTGGAACACGGGAACACACACGCAAATAGATAGATGGGATTGTGCAAACCAGAAGTGAGCCAAAATGTGGAACCCACCAAAATGCTCTTGTTGCATAATACTAGAGAGACACTAGCACGATTGCACAATAGGCGGATACGGAACTTGTGCACAACCTACTAGGCAAAAATGCAACAATCTCTATCCCAAGTATGCTATATGTATGGTATTTCGGTGGTATGATCCAAGATGATCTTATATGACAATCTTAATGTAGTATGATGCTATGGTTCTTGCTCATAAGCTCTTTGCTTATCTTTCCTCTTTTCTTAAAAGCTTGGGTGGCTCTTTCACTTTTGAGCTCTTTTTTCATGCAAAACTTCATGAACCAAGATAGCAATTGTGTATGCGATGACAACTTTGTGACACACAAGTTGATGCCAAGATATGCACCACGATGGTATGGTATGTATGCTATGGAGTATGATCACTAATGTGCATAGGTCACGTTGCCGGCAATACTCAATGGCTAGTCTTGCTTGGTAAGCTACGCAAAAGTAAGGCCATGTGGGGTATCAATGCAATTGCACGGTATGACAAAGATGTCGTCGAAGTTACCGTCCTTGGCGATGATGAGACCCTTGCGAAGATGAGCCGTGGTGATGATGAAGTCGAACCGTACCTAAATAGATGAAACACAATAGGACACCGGAGCCACAACTCAAAATCTCAAGGACCAAAATGTGTCAAAATCGTCATCGGAGGTATTGGGGAGGATGGTGGTGTATGTGGGTTTGGAAGATGTGGTGGAAGGTGGGGTTCTGGTGGTGGCCGAACTGAAAAATTCAGTTTCGTCAGAGTTTCACGGACGTACGGGTTGTACGATCGTCCGGTCGTCGGACGTCCGGCAGGATCCGGTCGTCCGGTGCCTGGGCGAAATTCAGGCACGGGATGAACTGCGCGATTTCAGGGTGGATGAAGATGGTGAGGTCGAAATCGAGCGGATTGGTGGATGGAAAAGGGTGGGGAGGGTGGGGAAAGCTAGATCCACACGTAGCAACTCAAATCCATGAACCAAATCCAACAAAATCTCAACTCACCAACAAATCACAAAAAATTTTGGGGCTATTTTTGGTGGGGAATTTTCAGATTTAGGAGGAAAACAACAAATCAAGCTAGAAAACACGGGGTAGGGGCTCCAAAAACGTGATAAACGTGGCTCATGATACCAAGATGATGTAGGGTGGAACCCTATGGTGATGATCTTTCACGTTTGGAGTGGATCCTACGGGGAATCACGAAGAACACGCGGAAGCACAAAGGGGAAACACGGGGAAAACGAGAGAATCACTAAACCGACAAGGAATCAATCACACAAGTGCTAGATCACCGAAAACAAAGAGGAACACATGATCCATAATCAACAAAGGTAAGGATACAAAGGGAACCGTTCTTCTCCGTGAGGAGGTCTTGATTGTCTTCCCTTGAAGGGGTCTTGAATCCGCTTGGGGGATCTTCTCCGAAGAGGTCGTGAACTCCGAGGAGAAGTATCCAAGTGGATGAGCAAGGATCTCACACAAATATGAGCTAAACCAATGCTACCCTAGCTAGGAGGTGGGAGAGACCTATTTATAGTCGTAGTGCAAATGGGAGTCAAAGTGAAGGGGTACAAGGGCTCTTGCCCGTGGCTGTGGTCACTCAGGTGTCGGACGTCCGGAAGGCGTCAGACGTCCGGGGCTTCGGAACGGTCCGGACGTCTGGCGCTGTCGGACTTTCGTAAATTCGGCTCTCGTCCCGGTCGCCCGGTCGTTCGGTGGCTTCGGTCTTCCGTTAATTTCCTCTCGGGTGCCCAGCTGCCGGACGTCCGGAGGGCGTCGGTCGTCCGTGGCCCTGGGAGTCATCGGACGTCCGGGAAGGGCCGGTCGTCCATGGCCTGTAGCTCTGTCATGTCTTCCTTCCCTTGCGGTAGCATCTCCCCGGGCTCGGACTTCCAGGGCCGGCCGGTCGTCCAGTGCCTGTAGCTTCACAAACAGCCTTTCTTCTTGATGTCGTGCTTGGCGTCCTTGCCACCTTGGCCATTGGGTATAGCTGTCCCGTGGCTCTCCTCCAGGTACCTGATCACACACAGAGTGTCCATATGAGGTGATGAGGACATGACTACCTTGGATATGACCAAAAATATTGCATATATGCATATTTGTCAGGTGATTTCTAGTGCAAACTATTCAATAATCTATTTATGTTATCCAGAACAAAAATACTTCACACACTTTTGTGTTTTGTCTAATTGCAGGTGTATGGGACATTTGTACAATCCACATATGAAGATAAGGAAGAAAGAGATGTTTATTTGCTGTCCAAAAAGTTCTCTCACGTCACTTTTGGCCCAAGAGAAGATAGAGTCCAAGTCTCTCACGTTCTGGATTCAGATTCGGACTGCACAGACGTACCTGACTCAAAACGCACACAAGTTTTTCATACGGACTCCGAATTGGGTGATTCTTTTTTTGTTGGAAACTAGATTTCGTGCACTTTCCAACCCAATTGGAATCACCTTCAAATTCGTCTGGAGCGTTGAGTTGTGGACGAAACAATCTGATGCTGCAGCAGAATCCGAGTCAAACTACAAGTCCAAAGGTGTTACATCACCTCCACTTGGGCCCATTGGCCTTGTACGACCTAGATTTAGTTTTAGGCTGCCTTGGGACGTCCTCCCACCTCCTTGGCCGCCACCCCTTGCTCCTATATAAGTAGATCCATCTAGTAGCTTTTCCTTGGGATTTGTTTAGTTAAAAGTTAGCTATTCCAACTTCGTGTACTTCGTTTGTGTCCAACGACCAGACCAAGACCGCTTACGGATCCCCACCTTTATCAATACTTCATATATACTCGCAATATTCAGATTGCTTTTAGCATATTCTTGCTTGTTCTTCGATTGCTTGCAGGAATAGACCTTCGTGGTCAGGTTGATTGTGCTCCGGCGTGGTCAATAACCTCTCAGAGTTGGTTTAGCGATTGCTAAGGCGCAACGTCGTGCACGTTTGTAGTCGGATCGTCAAAGTCATCTTCACCAAATCGATAGTTATCATCTCATCGAAAGATCGGGACACCTTTGCCTCTATCAAGTGGTATCAGTTTTCAGGTTGCTCGGTGAGAATTTCCAGTTTTCCTAGATTAGATTTATTTTCTTACCTATTGTCCAAGAAAAAGCCACAAAAAAGAGTTAGATCTATTCATCCTTGGTCCAAGCCAGTCTGAGCCTTTGCAATTTTCTTTTCATTGCTTGCATAGTTGAATTATCGGTTGCATCGTCGTGTCGAGTTGCTGGTCTTAGTGTCTAGTTCGTTTAGAGTTTCGAGTTCTCTTCACATTAGTCACGCCACCGCTGCATCATTATCTCTTCCGCTGTCCACCACCCATCCATCAATTTCCATCACGTGCTACCCGCCATTCATTGTCATAATAATAGTTGAGATCGTTCACATCTTCGCTTGATCCAATCTGCGTCTTATCTAGTTTGTTTTGGAAAGAGGGAGAAAAAAAGAGAGAGAAAAAACGAGAAAAAAAAGAGAAAAAAGTCAGAGAAAAAAAGGAGAAAAAAATCAAAAAAATCGGCACAAATTTTTCAGAGGAAAGTTGGAGACAAAGTTGTTGTATATCCTGCTTGGCAGTTGTTTTTCATCATTATCTTCACTGCCGTTGTGATCTTCACTTATATCTTGCTGTCAAGAGCTACTTAGTATCCTTCATTGATGCTAGTTGTGCTACGCCGTGACCTCATTAGTGTTCTAGGCTCGCGTCTCTATTCCGGTCTAGCCTAGGACCAGCACAGTACCGTCGTTGAGCGTTTATTCAACATTGCATCTTTGAATTGATTATTGCTAATCTTTTGCTACCATATATAGCCAACCCAGCTCCACATATTTCTACACCGTGTATACGTACGCTCCCCTGGCAATCGCTTTACTCAATATTCGGAGTTACTTGACACCGCTAGTTGCCGATCACCGCCTGCTGCATGGTAAGAACTTGTAAGACATTGATATTTGCTTTACTGTGAGCGTTTTACCACCACATCCTAGTAGTTATAGGAACATTATTTTTGGGTTTTGTTTCTTGTTCTACTAATCATGACAGGATCCAGAGTCAATTCATGGGCTTTGTCGATCGCGGGAGACGTGCCACCACCTTTGCAAATACCACAACCGTCACGAGAGGTGCACAAACATCCAAATGCACATGATCAGGTTAATGTATCTATGCCACCATTTAATGGCCGTTTTAAACCTGCTTTATATATTGAATGGGAGTTCGACATAAAAAATATATTTGCTTCCCATAATATCGATGAACATAAAAAGGTTAAGGTTGCGGTTGGTTCTTTCACTGGTTATGCTTTGGTTTGGTGGAGTGAATATTGTCGGTTACACCCTGATTATATACCTACTACTTGGGATGATTTGAAACTTGCCATGCGACATACTTTCATCCCTGCTTATTATACTCGTGACATGATTAAGAAGTTGCAACACTTAAAACAAGGTAGTGAAACTGTAACAAAATTTTATGATGATTTACAAACTACCTTGTTGCATTCCTCTTTAGAAGAAAGTGAAGATGATTTTATGGATAGATTTTGGGGAGGATTAAACCGTGATATTCAAGAGATACTAATTCATGCAGAGTGTTATCCTATGGACCATTTGTTTCATCTTGCTTGCAAAGCTGAACAGGAAATAAAACGACGTGTTGGCCACGAGGAGAACAAGCGCACGGTGCACATTCCAAGAGTTGATATGATTGTTCCTTCAACTACTAGGCATACTATGACAACCACATCCGTTGTTGTCAGGACTACATCACCTCCACCATGTGACACATCGCCCCCGAGAGTGGCTACATCATCTGAGTTGATCATAAGAGGTAATGACAAAGGTACTGATCTTCCATCTCTACATGAGTGATGAGGACATCAATACCATTGTTACACCCACAGCCCCTACTACTACATATACTGGACCAATTACTAGAGCTCGCGCACGCCAATTAAATTATCAGGTACTTTCGTTTCTTGGTAATGATTCTAATGTTCATGAGAATATGATGCTGCCTAAATTGGATACATTTGTTTTGCTTACAAATGAAGGGCCTAGCTTGGAGAAGGATGGACATTGGAGCAAGAGCAAGCACGGAGATGATGCCATGCGCAAGGGGAACCAGAACGGAGTTACAAGTGATGATTTCAGGACTTTGAAGCCACCATAAGAGTGCATGAAGCCTTGGACGAAATATACAAGATGCCACTTCATAAATTTCGTCCAGAGGCTATTATAGGTGCTGCGTCACCTTTTTATTGGGCCAGGCCCATGTAATTTCGAAATACATAAGTATAGGCTATTTTTAGAGTCCGTATGTGTGGGGAAACAAGAGATAGGGTTGATTTCGGACCCCTCCACCAAAGGCCACGAAATTCCCCTCTCTTCCTCCATATATACAGCCCTTAGGGCACCGTTCAGACTTTGGGTTTTGTATAGATTAAAAGTTCGCCATAGCTGCAACTTCGCGTACTTCGTTTGTGTTCAACGACCAGACAAAGGCGTCACAGAACCCCACCTTGATCAATAAAGCTTTCATCTTATATTCGCAATATCCAGATTGCAATCTTAGTTTCTTGCTTGTTCTTCGTTTGCTCGCAGGAAACAGGCCCTCGTGGTCAGGTTGATCGTGCTCCGGCGTGGTCAATAACCTCTCGGAGTTGGTTTAGCGATTGCTAAGGCGCGACGTCCTCGCACGTTCGTAGTCGGATCGTCAAAGTCGACTTCCACCAAAGCGATATCCATCAACTCATCGAAAGACGGGACACCTTTGCCTCTATCAAGTGGTATCAGATTTCCAGGTTGCTCAGTGAGATTTTACAGTTTTTCGTAGATTAGATCGAGTCTGTTCTTCATACCTACAGTCCACGAAAAAGCCACAAAAAAAATTAGGGTTAGTTCATCATATCCGAACCAATCTGAGCCTTTGCATAATCTTTTTAGAGTTTTTGCTTTGTTGAATTTGCGGTTGCATCGTCGTGTCAAGTTGCTGGTCTTAGAGTCTAGTCTTTTAGAGTTTCGAGTTCTGGTCATAAGTTGTCACGCCGCCGCCGCACCATCATCATCGCCCATCTACCACTTTTGCTTATCCGCCACCGCTCTGAATCCATATCCATATACCAATACCAATCCGTATCCATATACCAGCACCAATCTGTATCCATATACCACCACCGCTACCATATACCACCACCGCTGCCATATACCACAACCATATATCCACCACCAATCCGAGTTCTTCTCATATTAGGTTTGTTCTTGAGATCAATCTAAATTCTGATTCGTGTTTCCTTGCCTGTGTAGGTCTCGGAAAAAAAAAGAGTCTGGAGACCCCCGGGCAGTTTTTAGGCCAAAATTTTCACGGGCAAAATTTTTTTTCCCTATCCTATTTTTAGGCTTTTCTGAGTCTTTTGAGCCATGTGCCATCATAGTGATTTTTTGGTCGCACTTTTTCGTCGTCGCTGCCCTAATTTCCGAAAAAAAAAGTGAAATTTTTTTTTCGTGCCCATCCTATCAGTTTGACGAGGGAAGAGTTTTGAGACACTCGCCATTATAGTGATTTTTCGCAAAAAAAAAGAGGAGCGCAAAAAAAAAGGAGCGCAAAAAAAAAGAGCGAAAAAAAAGAGTTCCAGAGTGTGCTTTTCCCTTGTTTACGTGCCGCGCCGTGATTTTGTTGGTGTTCTAGGCTCGCGTCTCTAGCACAGTCTAGCCTAGGACCAGCACAGTACCGTCGTTGAGCGTTTATTCAACTTTGGATCTCTGAATTGATTATTGCTGATCCTTTTTGCTACCATATTATAAGCCTTCCCAGCTCCACATACATCTACGTCGTGCGTTTGACTCTCCCTGGTACTCGCTCTATCCAAGCTTTGAGAGTTTTTGACTACAACGGTTGCCGATCACCGCCTGCTGCTGGGTAAGAACTGGTAAGAATTTGAGTTTTGCTTGACGGATTTGTGACACCCACCACCACCACTTGTTCGTAGTCTGTAGGATCATATTCTTGTGTGTTTCTATTGCTGCTAACCATGCCAGGATCACAAGCCGACGTGACTGACTGGGAGAATTTATCAAACAAGGAGCTTCATGATAAGTTTCAGCAAATGATGAGTGGACAGGTGCAAGATGTGCTAAACAGATTTGAAGAGGCCATGGAGAAGATAGATGGCATGGAGAAGACGTTCGAAACAAAGCTCGATAACAAATTTAATGAATTGCTCGCGCGTCTTCCACCACCACCACCCGCTGCACCTAACACACCTCTCCAACAACAACAACAACAACAACGCATCCTTTCGAATCAGTATGGACAAGCGAGGCGTGTTCCTATTGAGGATGGTCAAACTTCTGGTGCTGCTGTTCATGTTGTTGATGCTTCTTTGGCCCCTGCTACTGCTGCTGGTGGTACCCAGGAGGATGATGAGTATGCGGGCGATTATGAGGATGAGGTTGATCAAAATCAGCACTACGTGCAGCCACCAGCACCACCACCACCAGGTCGACCTCAGGTATATATTCGTAATGGTAGGCCTGCACCACCACCTCAGGTACGAGATGATGTCCATATTCCTAAACTGAAATTGAATATTCCACCATTTGAGGGTAGATATGTTCCTGATATATATCTTACTTGGGAGTTAGAAACTGAACAACGTTTTACATGTTTACAATATCCCGAGGAGAGACGGGTTGCTGCTGCTGTTTGTGCTTTCACTAGTTTTGCATGTGTATGGTGGTCTGAACATTGTAGATTATATCCTATTCCCGCTACTTGGGCTGCTTTGAAAACTGCTATGCGTACTCGTTGGGTTCCACCATATTATCAACGTGAATTGCTTCAAAAATTACAGCGCTTAAGACAAGGAAAAAATTCTGTAGAAGAATATTATCAGGAATTACAAACTGGCATGATTAGATGTGGTATTGTTGAGGAGAATGAAGCTATGCTTGCACGTTTTCTGGGTGGATTAAATAGAGAGATTCAGACCATTCTAGACTATAAGGAGTATACTAATATCACTCGTTTATTCCATCTTGCTTGTAAAGCTGAACGTGAAGTGCAGGATCGACAGGCGTTGGCGCGGTCTAACTTTTCTGCAGGTCGACCTTCATCATGGACACCACGTGCATCATCTACTTCCACACGTTCTGCTACACCAGCGCCTCCGTCGGCTGCCACCTCCAACCGTGATACAATAAAGCAGGCACAATCACCACTATCTGCCAAGAGCACACCTTCTGGGCCTGCAAAGAGCTCTTCTTCATCCATGGCATCAACAGGGCAAACACATGATATTATTTGTCGACGTTGCAAGGGTGGAGGTCATTATGCGAGAGAATGCCCATCTAAGCGTGTGATGATTGTTACTGAGGATGGTGGGTATGAGTCCGCTAGTGACTATGATGAGGAGACTTTGGCTCTTATTACACGTGACGAACACGGTGGAGACGATTCTGATCATGAGACGGAATACATGGCTCCTGAAGATGCTGACAGGTATGAATGTTTAGTTGCTCAACGTGTTTTGAGTGTGCAGGTTACACAAGCTGAGCAAAATCAGAGGCATAATTTGTTCCATACAAAGGGAGTTGTGAAGGAACGTTCTGTTCGCGTGATCATAGATGGAGGGAGTTGCAACAACTTGGCTAGCATGGAGATGGTGGAGAAGCTTTCTCTCACCACAAGACCACATCCACATCCTTACTACATCCAATGGTTCAACAACAGCGGCAAGGTTAAGGTAACACGTACTGTTCGTGTGCATTTTAGTATCTCTACATATGCTGATTATGTTGGTTGTGATGTGGTACCTATGCAAGCATGTTCCTTATTACTTGGTAGACCATGGCAATTTGATAAAAATGCTGTACACCATGGTAGAAACAATCATTATACTCTTGTTCATAAGGATAAAAATATTACTTTGCTTCCTATGACTCCTGATTCTATTTTGAAAGATGATATTAATAGAGCTAATAAAGCAAAACAGGAGAAGAATAAGAGTGAAAATCAGATTGTGGCAAAAGAATTTGAGCAACAAATGAAGCCTAATAATAAACCATCTAGTGTTGCTTCTGAAATTAAATTGAAAAGTGCATGTTTATTTGCCACCAAATCTGATATTGATGAGCTAGATTTCAGCAAATCTGTTTGCTATGCTTTTGTGTGCAAAGAGGCATTATTTTCATTCGAGGACGTGCCTTCCTCTGTGCCCCTTGCTGTCACTAACATTATGCAGGAGTTCGCTGACGTCTTTCCACAAGATGTGCCACCGGGATTACCACCCATTCGAGGGATTGAGCATCAAATTGACTTAATTCCCGGTGCATCGCTACCCAACCGTGCACCATACCGTACCAATCCAGAGGAGACGAAGGAGATTATGCGTCAAGTACAGGAGCTACTCGACAAAGGTTATATACGCGAATCTCTTAGTCCTTGTGCTGTTCCTATTATACTAGTGCCTAAAAAGGATGGTACGTCACGTATGTTTGTTGATTGTAGAGGCATTAATAATATTACTATTCGTTATCGTCATCCTATTCCTAGGCTAGATGATATGCTTGATGAATTGAGTGGCTCTACAATATTCTCCAAAGTTGATTTGCGTAGTGGATACCATCAAATTCGTATGAAATTGGGTGATGAATGGAAAACAGCATTTAAAACTAAGTTTGGTTTATATGAGTGGTTAGTCATGCCTTTTGGGTTAACTAATGCACCTAGTACTTTCATGAGATTAATGAACGAAGTTTTACGTGCTTTCATTGGACGATTTGTCGTAGTCTATTTTGATGATATATTGATTTATAGCAAATCTTTGGAAGAACATTTGGAACATTTACGTGCTGTTTTTATTGCTCTACGTGATGCACGTTTGTTTGGTAACCTTGGAAAGTGCACCTTTTGCACCGACCGAGTATCTTTTCTTGGCTATGTTGTTACTCCACAGGGAATTGAAGTTGATAAAGCCAAGATTGAAGCTATTGAGAGTTGGCCGCAGCCCAAAACGGTCACACAAGTGAGGAGTTTCCTTGGCCTCGCCGGATTCTATAGGCGTTTTGTGAGAGATTTCAGCACCATTGCTGCACCTCTCAATGAGCTTACAAAGAAAGATGTGCCTTTTCTGTGGGGTACCGCACAGGAAGAAGCCTTCACGGTATTGAAAGATAAGTTGACACATGCTCCTTTACTCCAACTTCCTGATTTTAATAAGACTTTTGAGCTTGAATGTGATGCTAGTGGAATTGGATTAGGAGGTGTGTTATTACAAGATGGCAAACCTGCTGCATACTTTTCTGAAAAATTGAGTGGGCCTAGTCTGAATTATTCTACTTATGATAAAGAATTATATGCTCTTGTTCGGACTTTAGAAACATGGCAACATTATTTATGGCCCAAAGAATTTGTTATACATTCTGATCATGAATCTTTGAAACATATTAAAAGTCAAGCTAAACTGAATCGTAGACATGCTAAATGGGTTGAATTCATTGAGACTTTCCCTTATGTCATTAAACACAAGAAGGGAAAAGAAAATGTTATTGCTGATGCATTGTCTCGTCGCTATATTATGCTTTCACAACTTGACTTCAAAATATTTGGTTTGGAGACCATCAAAGATCAATATGTGCATGATGCTGATTTTAAAGATGTAATGCAGAATTGTAAAAAAGGAAGAATGTGGAACAAGTTTGTCGTTAACGATGGATTTGTGTTTCGTGCTAAGAAGCTATGCATTCCAGCTAGCTCCGTTCGTCTTTTGTTGTTGCAGGAGGCGCATGGAGGAGGATTAATGGGACACTTTGGCGTGAAGAAGACGGAGGACGTACTTGCTACACATTTCTTTTGGCCAAAGATGAGACGGGATGTTGAGCGTTTTATTGCTCGCTGCACTACATGTCAAAAAGCTAAGTCACGACTCAATCCTCATGGTTTATATATGCCTTTGCCTGTACCTAGTGTTCCTTGGGAGGATATATCTATGGACTTTGTTTTAGGTTTACCTCGAACAAAGAAGGGGAGGGATAGCATATTTGTTGTCGTGGATAGATTCTCGAAAATGGCACACTTTATACCATGTCATAAAAGCGATGATGCTGTTAATGTTGCTGATTTGTTCTTTCGTGAAATTATTCGCTTGCATGGTGTGCCAAATACTATTGTTTCAGATCGTGATACTAAATTTCTTAGCCACTTTTGGAGATGTTTATGGGCTAAGTTGGGGACTAAACTGCTATTTAGTACTACTTGTCACCCCCAAACTGATGGACAAACTGAAGTAGTCAATAGAACATTGTCTACTATGCTTAGGGCTGTTTTGAAGAATAATAAGAAAATGTGGGAGGAATGCTTGCCTCATATTGAATTTGCTTATAATCGTTCATTGCATTCTACTACTAAGATGTGCCCTTTTGAAGTTGTGTATGGTTTCCTACCTCGTGCACCTATTGATTTGTTGCCTCTTCCATCTTCGGAGAAGGTTAATTTTGATGCTAAACAACGTGCTGAATTGATTTTTAAAATGCATGAGTTAACTAAGGAAAACATTGAGCGTATGAATGCTAAATATAAACTTGCTGGAGATAAGGGTAGAAAACATGTTGTATTTGCACCTGGAGATCTTGTTTGGTTACATTTGCGTAAGGATAGATTTCCTGATTTGCACAAATCAAAGCTAATGCCACGTGCTGCTGGTCCCTTTAAGGTGTTGGAAAAAGTAAATGATAATGCATATAAACTTGAGCTGCCTGCAGATTTTGGGGTTAGTCCCACTTTTAACATTGCAGATTTGAAGCCTTATTTGGGTGAGGAAGATGAGCTTCCGTCGAGGACGACATCATTTCAAGAAGGGGAGGATGATGAGGACATCAATACCATTGTTACACCCACAGCCCCTACTACTACATATACTGGACCAATTACTAGAGCTCGCGCACGCCAATTAAATTATCAGGTACTTTCGTTTCTTGGTAATGATTCTAATGTTCATGAGAATATGATGCTGCCTAAATTGGATACATTTGTTTTGCTTACAAATGAAGGGCCTAGCTTGGAGAAGGATGGACATTGGAGCAAGAGCAAGCATGGAGATGATGCCATGCGCAAGGGGAACCAGAACGGAGTTACAAGTGATGATTTCAGGACTTTGAAGCCACCATAAGAGTGCATGAAGCCTTGGACGAAATATACAAGATGCCACTTCATAAATTTCGTCCAGAGGCTATTATAGGTGCTGCGTCACCTTTTTATTGGGCCAGGCCCATGTAATTTCGAAATACATAAGTATAGGCTATTTTTAGAGTCCGTATGTGTGGGGAAACAAGAGATAGGGTTGATTTCGGACCCCTCCACCAAGGGCCACGAAATTCCCCTCTCTTCCTCCATATATACAGCCCTTAGGGCACCGTTTAGACTTTGGGTTTTGTTTAGATTAAAAGTTCTCCATAGCTGCAACTTCGCGTACTTCGTTTGTGTTCAACGACCAGACAAAGGCGTCACAGAACCCCACCTTGATCAATAAAGCTTTCATCTTATATTCGCAATATCCAGATTGCAATCTTAGTTTCTTGCTTGTTCTTCGTTTGCTCGCAGGAAACAGACCCTCGTGGTCAGGTTGATCGTGCTCCGGCGTGGTCAATAACCTCTCGGAGTTGGTTTAGCGATTGCTAAGGCGCGATGTCCTCGCACGTTCGTAGTCGGATCGTCAAAGTCGACTTCCACCAAAGCGATATCCATCAACTCATCGAAAGACAGGACACCTTTGCCTCTATCAATGAGAATGATGAATGCCTTGTCAATTTGAATGCACCATCTGATGAGCTACCCACTACTTTGATCACACCACCTATTTTAGAGGACTACGTTGATAATTTGACTTTGCCATGTGATCAAACAACTGAAATACCAACAATTTTGAGTGCACCCATTGAATTAACTATTGATGCAAAAGAACCAATGTTTAATCATTTTGATATGACCACTAATCTTGGTGATGATTCTGTGTTGAATGACTTATTGCATGTTTGCTTATTTAAGCATGTTGTAGCATGTAAATTTGATGCAAGTAAGGTTTATTCACCAATGTTGGGATGGTTTAATGATGAACATTGTCAATCTTTTGAAATGAATAAGAGCTTCACTTATATGTGCAAACTGAGTTGCAATATTTTCATGCCTTCTACTTCTTGTGCTAATTTTTTGGCTTTAGATTTTATGAACTATGCAAGTTACTCATCTATTCATGTGTCATATATGCAAAAATCAAGGGAAGTAAAAATGGATGACATATACATATACAACATGTACACCTTGTCTCTTTTGTTAGCCACATTTCAGATTAAGCAACACCGAGGACGGCTTTATTTTCAAGAAGGGGAGGATGATGAGGACATGACTACCTTGGATATAACCAAAAATATTACATATATGCATATTTGTCAGGTGATTTCTAGTGCAAACTATTCAATAATCTATTTATGTTATCCAGAACAAAAATACTTCACACACTTTTGTGTTTTGTCTAATTGCAGGTGTATGGAACATTTGTACAATCCACATATGAAGATAAGGAAGAAAGAGATGTTTATTTGCTGTCCAAAAAGTTCTCTCACGTCACTTTTGGCCCAAGAGAAGATAGAGTCCAAGTCTCTCACGTTCTGGATTCAGATTCGGACTGCACAGACGTACCTGACTCAAAACGCACACAAGTTTTTCATACGGACTCCGAATTGGGTGATTCTTTTTTTTGTTGGAAACTAGATTTCGTGCACTTTCCAACCCAATTGGAATCACCTTCAAATTCGTCTGGAGCGTTGAGTTGTGGACGAAACAATCTGATGCTGCAGCAGAATCCGAGTCAAACTACAAGTCCAAAGGTGTTACATCACCTCCACTTGGGCCCATTGGCCTTGTACGACCTAGATTTAGTTTTAGGCTGCCTTGGGACGTCCTCCCACCTCCTTGGCCGCCACCCCTTGCTCCTATATAAGTAGATCCATCTAGTAGCTTTTCCTTGGGATTTGTTTAGTTAAAAGTTAGCCATTGCAACTTCGTGTACTTCGTTTGTGTCCAATGACCAGACCAAGACCGCTTACGGATCCCCACCTTTATCAATACTTCATATATACTCGCAATATTCAGATTGCTTTTATCATATTCTTGCTTGTTCTTCGATTGCTTGCAGGAATAGACCTTCGTGGTCAGGTTGATTGTGCTCCGGCGTGGTCAATAACCTCTCAGAGTTGGTTTAGCGATTGCTAAGGTGCAACGTCGTGCACGTTTGTAGTCGGATCGTCAAAGTCATCTTCACCAAATCGATAGTTATCATCTCATCGAAAGATCGGGACACCTTTGCCTCTATCATGAGGTAGGAGCCAAGTCTCGTCAGTAGAGAGAGGAAGTTCGGAGAGGAGCGAGTTCACCTTATCTTCGATAGCCTTTGCTCTAGCTCTTGTCATGGGTCCAAGTGGTGTTGAGGGAGATGTAGGTACGTCCATGGGGATGAGCGAGGGATGCTCCGCATCACTCCGGGTCTACCACCACTATGAGGCATCGAACACTGAATTGACCTCATCCCTGGAGCACCTCTACCTAACAAGGCTCCATACCGCGTCAACCCCGAGGAAACTAAGAGATCCAATGGAAAGTACAACAACTCATCAACAACGGTCATGTACGTGAAAGCTTGAGCCTATGTGCCGTTCCGGTAATCCTTGTTCCTAAGAAACATGGCACTTACCGCATGTGTTCCGATTGCCGTCCCATCAATGTTATAGTCGTTCGATGTCGTTACCCTATTCCATGACTAGATGATATGCTTGATGAGCTTAGCGGAGCCACCATTTTCTCTAAGATTTATCTTAACAGTGGCTACTATCAAATATGCATCCAAGAAGGTGATGAATGGAAAACCGCATTTAAGACCAAATTGGCTTATATGAATGGCTAGTTATGCCAATGGGTTTATCCGAAGCACCCGGTACTTTCCTGCGAGTCATGCATTTTGTTCTTCGACCCTATATTGGTGTATTTGTTGTGTTCTATTTTGATGATATTCTTGTCTTTAACAAATCCCCCAAAGATCATGTCACCCATCTTAGAACCGTGTTGCAAACCCTAAGGAAAGAGCGACTTTATGCTAATTTGGACAAATGCCTTTTTGGTGTTGATAAGCTTGTTTTCTTGGGTTTTGTTGTGTCTTCTAAGGGTGTTCATGTAGATGAATCTAAGATCAATGCTATTAAAACTTGGCCCCAACCAACCAACTTGCAACAAGTGCGTAGTTTTCTTGGTTTAGCCAGTTTCTATCGTAGATTTGTGAAGGATTTTAGCACCATTGCTTCACCTTTGCATTCTTTGAGTGCGAAAAATGCGCCTTTTGTTTGGGGACCATCACAAGATACCGCATTTAATGAGCTTAAAATTTTCTTACTCATGCTCCTGTGCTTGCATTACCCAATTTTGACAAACCTTTTGAAATTCATTGCGATGTTAGTGGTAATGGCATAGGAGGTGTGTTAACGCAAGAGAAGCGCCCCATAGCATACTTTAGTGAGAAACTTTCCAGAGCGCAACTCAATTATCCCATCTATGACAAAGAGTTATATGCTTTAGTGCAAGTTTGGCGTGAATGGGAACATTATCTTCGCCCTCATGAATTTATCATTCATACCGATCATGAAATGCTCAAGTACCTAAAGGGTCAAACTAAGTTGAACAAGCGTTATGATAAGTGCAGTGAATTCATTGAGTCATTTCCTTATGTCATCAAGTACATCAAAGGTAAGGAAAATGTTGTGGCGGATGCTCTTTCCCGCATATGCATGCTTGTCACTAAACTTGAATTGAGTGCCATTGGCTTTGAGTACATAAAAGACTTGTATGCGCATGATCCTACTTTCGCAATTCCTTATGCCAAGTGTTTGACACATACATCTTGGGAACACTACTACATCAAGGATGATTATCTTATGAGAGCTACCAAACTTTGCATCCCCGAGTCTTCTCTTCGTTTCCTCCTTTTGCAAGAGGCTCATGGAGGCGGACTAATGGGACACTTTGGACGCGACAAGACATTCGCTATGCTCTCCAAGAACTATTTTTGGCCCAAGATGTTACGCGACATCTCACGCTTCACCAACCGATGCTCTACATGTCGCAAAGCTAAGTCAAAAGCTCAATCCCATGGTCTTTACATGCCCCTTGCTATTCCTTATCAACCTTGGGAAGACATTAGCATGGAATTTGTACTTGGTTTGCCTAGAACTCAAAATGGAAAGGATTCCGTGTTTGTTGTTGTGGACCGATTCTCTAAGACGGCTCATTTTATCCCATGCAACAGACGATGCTTCACATATTACAAATCTTTTATGTAGGGAAATCTTGCTCCTCCATGGAGTGCCAAAGTCGATTGTCTCGGACCACGACGTCAAGTTCTTGAGTTACTTTTGGAAGACTCTATGCGCCAAGCTCGAAATCAAGCTCTTGTTCTCTTCGGCATACCATCCTCAAACTGACGGCCAAACAGAGGGGAAGAACCAAACACTCTCCACTCTACTACGCATGTTGATCAAGAGGAACATCAAGGAGTGGGAGGAGTGCTTACCATCACCGAGTACGCCTAGAACTGTGCAAGACATTCGACTACCGGCAAGTCCCCCTTCGAGGTCGTCTATGGTTTCAACTTGTTGTCCCCATTGGACATTCTTCCTCTTTCACTACAAGAGCGCACCAACATGGACGCGAGTGCACGAGCAAGCTACCTAAAGAAGATGCATGAGGATACAAGGCACACCATCGAGCACCAAGTACAACAACTCGCGACCAAGGTCAATATCAGCAAGCAATCCATGATATTCAACACCGAAGATCTTGTGTGGCTACACCTTCGCAAGGAACGCTTCCCCAAGGAACACAAGTACAAACTTCTACCCCGAGCCGATGGACGCTTCAAGGTGCTAGCACCCTACAACAACAATGCTTACAAGATCGACCTCCCAAGCGACAAGTACAACGTCAGCGATATTTTCAATGTCAAAGACCTCTTGCCATACCATGGTGATGAAGCTTTCGATCCGAGGTCGGATCTTTCCAAAGGGGGTGGGGGAGATGATGCGGAGCATCCCATGATCATCCCCATGGACGTATCTACATCTCCCACGACACCAGTTGGACCAATGACAAGAGCTCGAGCAAAGGCTATCGAAGATAAGGTGAACTCGCTCCTCTCCGAACTCCCACTTTCTACACATGAGACATGGCTACTACCTCAAGCGGAAATACTATGTGTGATCAGGTACTTGGAGGAAGGCCACGGAGCAGCCACATCCAATGGTCAAGACGGCGAGGACACCGAATACGAAGGACAAGAAGAAGAGCTACCGACGAAGCTCCAGATAGCGGACGTCCACCTAGGACCGGACGTCGGGCGCCTGATGCTCCAGCCAGTGGATGTCCGACAAGGACCGGAGGTCCGGCGCCTGAAGGCCCAGCCGACCCAAGTCCCAGCCTATGAGAGCTATAACAAGCGGACGTCCAGACGACTGGCAACACTGCCCAGAGAGCGGACGTCCGACCTCCACCACACTACCGGCAATTCCACTCCCGATCCGATTCGGCGAGCGACCGGATGACCCACGACCGGACGACCGGCCACCTCTGGACATCCGGTACCCCGATTATAGAATGTAAATAGTGAAAATTTGAGCCCTACCGGACGTCCGGTAGAGACCGGACTTCCACTGCCTGTGTGTGCGCAGCTTTGGGCCCGTGGCCTATGTACCCTTTCGTTCCGCCCCCCTTTTGCACTTAGACTATAAATAGACCTCCTCCTAGTTAGAGTTAGCAAAGGATTAGCTCATATTTGTGTGAGAGCTTTGCTCATCCACTTGGTTACTTCTCCTCGGAGCTCACGACCTCTTCGGAGAAGATCCGCCAATCGGATATAACACCCCATCACAGGAAGACCCTTCAAGACCTCCTCACGGAAAAGACCTTTTGTATCATCCTTTGTTGGATTTGAATTGTGGATCTCTTTGTGTTTTGAGGATCTAGCATATGTGTAACCAAATCTTGTTGGTTGAGTGATTTCTCTTGTGTTTCCTCTCGTGGTTTCTCCTCATGTTCTTCGTGTTCTTAGTAGGATCCCCTACAATCATGAAAGATCGGGCATCTAGGGTTCTACCCTACGTCAAACAACCACCTCCACGTTGCGATCCAGTAAGGCGAGCGCAACGTGTTTCTCTTGAGCCAGGAAACACTTCTGGTGTCGTTGCTACTGTTGTTCATGCTTCTATAGCTCCTACTGCTACTACAAAGGCGAAGGACTATTACGAGCATGAGCTTGATCAAAATCATAACTACGTGCAACCACCAGCACCACCAGCACCAGGTCGACCTCATGCATATAATCGCAACGGTAGGGCTGCAGCACCACCTCAGGTACAAGATTATGACCTTGTTCGTAAACTAAAATTGAATATTTCATCGTTTAAGGGTATATATATTCCTGATGTATATCTTACTTGGGAGTTAGAAACTGAACAACGTTTCACATGCTGACAATATCCTGAGGATAGACGTGTTGCTACTGCTGCTGTTTGTGAATTCACTAGTTTTGCTTATGTTTGGTGGTCTAAACATTGTAGATTATATCATGATAATATACCTACTACTTAGGTTGCTTTGAAAGCTGCTATGCATACTTGTTGGGTTCCCCCATATTATCAACGTGAATTACTACAAAAATTGAAGTGTTTAAGACAAGGAAAAAATTCTGTAGAAGAATATTATCAGGAATTACAAACTTGAATGATTACATGTGGTATAGTTGAGGATAATGAAGCTTTGCTTGCATGTTTTATGGGTGGATTAAATAGAGAGATTCATACCATTTTAGAGTACAAGGAGTATAACAATATCACTCGTTTATTCCATCTTGCTTGCCAAGCTGAACGTGAAGTGCAGGATCGCGCGGACTAACTTTTCTGCTGGTCGACCTTCATCATGGGCGCCGCGTGCATCCTCTACTTCCACAAATTCTGCTGCACTGGCACCTCCGTCAGCTGTCACATCCAGCCGTCATACAAGAAAGTAGGCACAACCACCACTATCTTCCAAGAGCACACCTGCCGGGCCTGCACAGAGCTCTTCTTCATCCATGGCATCAACAGGGCACATACATGATATTATTTGTTGTCGTTGTAAGGGAAGAGGTCATTACGCGAGAGAATGCATGTGATGATTGCTACTGAGGATGGTGGGTATGAGTCCGCTAATGACTATGATGAGGAGACTTTGGATCTTATTGAAAGTGAAGAACATGGTGGAGATGATTCTGATCATGAGACATAATACATGGCTGCTGAAGATGCTGACAGGCATGAAAGTTTAGTTGCTCAACATGTTTTGAGTGTGCAGGTCGCACAAGCTGAGCAAAATCAGAGGCATAATTTGTTCCATAAAAAGGGCGTTGTGAAGGAATGTTCTGTTCGCGTCATCATAGATGGAGGGAGTTACAACAACTTGGCTAGCATGGAGATGGTGGAGAAGCTATCTCTCACCACAAGACCTCATCCACATCCTTACTACATCCAATGGTTCAACAACAGCGGCAATGTTAAGGTAACACATACTGTTCATGTGCATTTTAGTATCTCTACATATGATGACTATGTTGATTCTGATGTGCTACCCATTCAAGCGTGTTCCTTATTACTTGGTAGAGCAAGGCAATTTGATAGAAATTCTATACACCATGGTAGAAACAATCAGTATACTCTTGTTCCTAAGGATAAACATATTAATTTACATCCTATGTCTACTGATTCCATTTTGAAAGATGATATTAATAGAGCTAATATAGCAAAACAAGAGAAAAATAAGAGTGAACATCAGATTGTGGAAAAAGAATTTGACCAACAAATGAACCCTAATAATAAACCATCTAGTGTTGCTTCTGAAATTAAATTAAAAAGTGCATGTTTACTTGCCACCAAATCTGATATTGGTGATCTAGGTTTTAGCAAATCTGTTTGCTATGCTTTTTTGTGCAAAGAGGGATTATTTTGATTCGAGCCTCTTTGCCTCCTCCTGTTACTAACATTTTGCAGGAGTTTGCCGACGTCTTTCCACAAGACATGCCAATAGGATAACCACATATTCAAGGGATTGAGCATCAGTTTGACTTAATTCCCGGTGTTTCGCTTCCAAACCATGTGCCATACCGTACCAATCTAGAGGAGACGAAGGGGATTATGTGTCAAATACGAGAGCTGCTCGACAAAGGTTATATACGTGAATCCCTTAGTCCTTGTGTTGTTCCTATTATTCTAGTGCCAAAAAAGGATGGTATGTCATGTATGTGTGTTGATTGTAGAGACATTAATAATATTACTATCCGTTATCGCCATCATATTCTGAGGTTAGATGATATGCTTGATGAATTGAGTGGCTCTACAATATTCTCCATAGTTGATTTGCATAGTGCATACCATCAAATTCGTTTGAAACTGGGAGATAAATGGAAAACAACATTTAAAACTAAGTTTGGATTATATGAGTGGTTAGTCATTCCTTTTCAGTTAACTAATGCACCTAGTACTTTCATGAGATTAATGAACGAAGTTTTATGTGCTTTAATTGGAAGATTTGTGGTAGTCTATTTTGATGATATACTGATTTATAGCAGATCTTTGGAGGAACATTTGGAACATTTACGCGTTTTTTATTGCTCTACGTGATGCACGTTTGTTTGGTAACCTTGGGAAGTGCACCATTTTCACTGACCGAGTATCTTTTCTTGGCTATGTTGTTACTCCACAGGGAATTGAAGTTGATAAAGCCAAGATTTAAGCTATTGAGAGTTGGCCGCAACCCAAAACGGTCACACAAGTGTGGAGTTTCCTTGGCCTCGCTGGTTTCTATAGGTGTTTTGTGAGAGATTTTCAACACCATTGCTGCACCTCTCAATGAGCTTACAAAGAAGGATGTGCCTTTTGTTTGGGTAGCACACAAGAAGAAGCCTTCACGGTATTGAAAGATAAGTTGACACATGCTCCTTTACTCCAACTTCCTGATTTTAATAAGACTTTTGAGCTTGAATGTGATGCTGGTGGAATTGGATTAGGAGGTGTGTTATTACAAGATGGCAAACCTGTTGCATACTTTTCTGAAAAACTGAGGGGGCCTAGCTTGAATTATTCTACTTATCATAAAGAATTATATGCTCTAGTCCGCACTTTAGAAACATGGCAACATTATTTATGGCCCAAAGAATTTGTTATACATTCTGATCATGAATCTTTGAAACATATTAAGAGTCAAGCTAAACTGAATCGTACACATGTTAAATGGGTTGAATTCATTGAGACTTTTCCTTATGTCATTTAACACAACAAGGCTAAAGAAAATGTTATTGCTGAGGCATTATCTCGTCGTTATACTATGCTTTCACAACTTGACTTTAAAATATTTGGTTTGGAGACCATCAAAGATCAATATGTGCATGATGCTGATTTTAGAGATGTAATGCAGAATTGTAAAGAAGAAGAACATGGAACAAGTTCGTCGTTAATGATGGATTTATGTTCCATGCTAACAAGCTATGCAATCCAGCTAGCTCCGTTCGTCTTTTGTTGTTGCAGGAGGCGGATGGAGGAGGATTACTGGGATACTTTGGCGTGATGAAGACGGAGGATGTACTTGCTACACATTTCTTCTGGCCAAAGATGAGATGGGCTATTGATCATTTTGTTGCTCGCTGCACTACATGTCAAAAAGCTAAGTCACGACTCAATCCTCATGGTTTATATATGCTTTTGCCTGTACCTAGTGCTCCTTGGGAGGATATATCTATGGAATTTATTTTAGGTTTACCTCAAACAAAGAAGGGGAGGGATACCATATTGTTGTCGTGGATAGATTTTCGAAAATGGCACACTTTGTACCATGTCATAAAAGCGATGATGCTGCTAATGTTGCTGATTTGTTCTTTCGTGAAATTATTCACTTGCATGGTGTGCCAAATACCGTTGTTTTAGATCATGGTACTAAGTTTCTTAGCCACTTTTGGAGATGTTTATGGGCTAAGTTGGGGACTAAACTGCTTTTAGTACTACATGTCACCCCAAACTGATGGACAAACTGAAGTAGTCAATAGAACATTGTCAACTATGCTTAGGGCTGTTTTGAGGAATAACCTTAAAATGTGGGAAGAAGGCTTGCCTCATACTGAATTTGCTTATAATCATTCATTGCATTCTACTACTAAGATGTGCCCTTTTGAAGTTGTGTATGGTTTCCTACCTCGTGCACCTATTGATTTGTTGCCACTTCCATCTTCGGAGAAGGATAATTTCGATGCTAAACAACATGCTGAAATAGTCTTAAAAATGCATGAGTTAACTAAGGAAAAAATTGAGCATATGAATGCTAAATATAATCTTGCTAGAGATAAGGGTAGAAAACATGTTGTGTTTGCACCTGGAGATCTTGTTTTGTTACATTTGTGTAAGGATAGATTTCCTGATTTGCGCAAATCAAAGCTAATACCACGTGTTGATGGTCCTTTTATGGTGTTGGAGAAAATAAATGATAATGCTTATAAACTTGAGCTGCCAGCAGATTTTGGGGTTAGTCCCACTTTTAACATTGCAGATTTGAAGCCTTATTTGGGTGAGGAAGATGAGCTTCCGTCAAGGACGACTTCATTTCAAGAAGGAGGTGATGATGAGGACATCAATACCATTGTTACGCCCACAACCCCTACTGCTATACATACTGGACCAATCACTAGAGCTCGCGCACGGAAATTGAATTACCAGGTACTTTAGTTTCTTGGTAACAATTCTTATGTTCATGAGAATATGATGCTGCCTAAATTGTATACTTTTGTGTTGATTACAAATGAAGGGTCTAGCATGGACAAGAGGGATGAACACTGGAGCAGAAACTTATAATAGGTTCTAGTGTAGATTTCTAGAACGGCATTTCTGGTGCAGATTTCAGTACTTTGAAGCCTCCTTGATGAATCCAAGGACATGGATGAAATATACAAGACGCCCTTTCATAAATTTCGTCCATAACTTATAATAGGTTCTGCGCCACCTTATTTTTGGGCCAGGCCCATGTAATTTCGAAATACTTGAGTTTAGGCTGTTTTTAGAGTCCGTATGTGTGGGGAAACAAGAGTTAGGGTTACTTTTGGACCCCCCCCCTCCAAGGGCCACGAAATTCCCCCCTCTTCCTCCATATATACAGCCCTTAGGGCGCCGTTTAGACTTTTGATTTTTTTTAGATCAAAGTTCACCATAGCTGCAACTTCGCGTACTTCATTTGTGTTCAACAACCATACCAAGACGTCACAGAACCCACTTTCATCAATAAAGTTTTCCTCTTATATTCGTAATATCCAGATTGCAATCTCATTCTCTTGCTTGTTCTTCATTTGCTTACAGGAAGTAGACCTTTGTGGTCAGGTTGATCGTGCTTCGGCGTGGTCAATAACCCCTCGGATGTTGGTTTAGCAATTTCTTAGGCGCGACATCTTCGCACGTTCATAGGTGGATCGACAAAGTTGACTCCCACAAAAACGATAGCTATCTCATCGAAACATCGGGACACCTTTGCCTCTGTCAGAACAGTTGAAGCTCGAATGCACAATGGAACACTTCTTTCAAATAAATTCAGAACAATGAAATGCCACATACAGAAGAAGTTAAGCTTCTTTCAGATAAAATTAACTTGAGCGAGTTCAGGTGTGTGCCACATGCAGGACCTTAAGTTCAGGTTTAAGGAAGAATTTGGGTAGTTAGTCAGTTACCCCATAATTCATCAGCTGTAAGGACGCAAATCGGAAGCTAAACTATTGTTATGATTAACCTAATCATAACATCGACTATAAGGACAAAAAATCGAGCATGGCATCTACAGGTTACAAATTTGAGCATCTTCTCTGCTTTTACGAAGCATTAGGATACAAAATTTTGAGTGAATACTCCACTATTTTTAGTGAGCGGTACAGTTTGATAGTACTCCACTATTCAGTTTGATTTGGTATTAATCTCAGCTTGATCTTTTAATTATCTCTGAATTCTAAATAGAGTCTACATACTGCAAAAAACTGAGAAAACTACTGAATTATTTTTGTCACTATGAGTTATTGACAGTAGCCAAAATCTTGTGTATTATTGACCAATCCAAACAGCAACAAAATGGTGGCAAAGATAATCCTGATGCTTTATTCTGCTTGAAAACTTGCTGAAATTGAAATGTTTTCCTTTGGTATGCAAATAGCTGATGAGTAGAATGTCCTATTTAGGCACTATAATTTCCAATATTCTGTACAAGCTGAAAACTGATTGTGTTAGACTAGGAGTACTTGATTGTGTTAGACTAGGAGTACTTGATTGTGTTAGACTAGGAGTACTTGCTTAATTCACCTACAAATTGGCCACACTTGGATTACCTGCTTCTTAATTCTGGTATTTTCTCATTTTGTTACTAGGACTAGTTTCTTATCTGTGACAAGATAGCGAGACTAAAGTTCTGCATATCCATGATGGACGAGCGATGGATATCAACTCCTTGGACTAGTTGCAAGCCAATGAAAATATGGTGCACATAGATGAGAAATGGTATGACATGATCGAGGGAAGAGTAGCTACTATGTACTGACTTGAGAAGAAGAACCAAATTGCAATGTGCACAATACTAATAGCATTGGGAAGGTAAAGTTCCTAACAGTTGTGGCCAAACCTCGCTACAATGAAGATGGGGAGATGACATTCGATGGAAAGATTGGCATTTGGCCATTCGTGGTAGACACCAAGGCACAACGAACTAGCCACAACAGAGATAGAGGAACTATAGAGCTGAAACTGGTGAAAGTAAGCAGACCTATGTGCAGAGATTACTTGATCAATAAAGTAATCCCTACCATTTAAGACAAATGTCCTGACGGTGACAAGGACATAACGATCATCATTTAATAAGATAGTGCAACACCGCATCTCCTACCTAATGATGCAGGTTTTTAGAAGCTGTGGAACAGACAGATCTGGATATTCTATTATTACAACAACCACCAAATAGCACTGAGCTCAATGTTCTAGATCTTTGTTTCCACTCCTCCCTCCAATCCCTAACCGACTATAGAGCACCTATGAATTCCAGGAATTGGTACAGTGTGTAGAGGAGGAGTTTGAGAACTACGATGCCCATAAGCTGTTCAAAAGTTTTATGATGTTGCAAGCAGTCATGGTTGAAGTGATGAAAGATCAACGAGGAAACAACTACAAGATACTGCATCTGCATAAGGAACATCTACAGAATGCTGGAGAGGAAATAGTTGGTGTATATTGCAGTACAGAGCTAGTTGCTGACACGAAGGCCATTATAGAACAAGGAAATGAGTAGATAGAGAAAGGAAAAAGAAAGGGAAATGGAAAGCGAAAAGGAAAAGGAAAAGAAAGGATAGGGGTATGTGATGTGTATGTCATGTGTCATGTGTATGTCTTGTGTATATGTGTATGTCTTGTTGAATTTATTTGAAAAGAAAGGAAAAGGAAAATTTAGAAGTATTTTAATTAAGTTGGATTTAGTTGAATTAAGTTGGAATTATTTGAATTAAGTATGATTTAGTTGAATTAAGTTGGAATTATTTGAATTAGCTAGGTTTATTTGAATTAATTTGGAATTATTTGAATTAGCTAGGTTTATTTGAATTAATTTGGAATTATTTGAATTAAGTTGGATTTATTTGAATTAGCTAGATTCTTGTTCTTCTTCATCTTCTTCTTCTTCATAAACAGAAAAGGATGAATATTGTTGGTCTACTAGTTACTCCAAATTTAGAACTGAATAAACACTTGTCATCTTCAGGAAACAATTGTACATCTAGAGTGGTTATAAATCTAGATAAACACTTGTCATCTCTGAATCCGAGAGACTGTCTTTTTTCTTGTTGTCTTAAATGGTGATATCTTTATAAAAGCTGACTTTAATTTCACCCCGCAAGACAATCTAGATAATGGTGTAAGATCAACAACACTTGTTGTTGTCGCTCCAACATTTTTAGTCTCTAAGAAACATTTTCAGGTGTATGGCTAAATGAGAGCACATTGCTACTACAAGTGATATAGTGCGGAAAAGAAAACAATCAAACATGAAACATATATAACCTTGAGAGTGTGCAGTGTTGTCAACTGCCAATCGGTTTCTAATTACTCCATAGTTTTGTGGGAAACCACGGCCACCTATGGGCCATGATCCCTTTTGGTTCGGCGGGGGGATGGTCATGTTGCACAAAGAGCAGAGAAGCATAACACACCACGGTAGATATCACACGGGCAGTTTTTATCCAGGTTCAAGCCTCCGCAAGGCGTAAAACCCTACTTCTGCTTTGGTGGATTGGTGGTGGATAATGGTGGGAACGTGGCGCTCTTTTGCCCGGCAGGGTTGCCTCGGGGCGAGAGTAGCTACGCGCATATAAATGTTTGAAAGTCCGAATCCTTTGTATGGTTGCCACGGGCCTCCTTTTATAGATCAAGGGGTCACCATAGTGGCAAATTAGTCTTTACATATTGATTAGATAGCAAACGTGCTGTCATACTGATGAGGACATGACTACCTTGGATATGACCAAAAATATTGCATATATGCATATTTGTCAGGTGATTTCTAGTGCAAACTATTCAATAATCTATTTATGTTATCCAGAACAAAAATACTTCACACACTTTTGTGTTTTGTCTAATTGCAGGTGTATGGGACATTTGTACAATCCACATATGAAGATAAGGAAGAAAGAGATGTTTATTTGCTGTCCAAAAAGTTCTCTCACGTCACTTTTGGCCCAAGAGAAGATAGAGTCCAAGTCTCTCACGTTCTGGATTCAGATTCGGACTGCACAGACGTACCTGACTCAAAACGCACACAAGTTTTTCATACGGACTCCGAATTGGGTGATTCTTTTTTTGATGGAAACTAGATTTCGTGCACTTTCCAACCCAATTGGAATCACCTTCAAATTCGTCCGGAGCGTTGAGTTGTGGACGAAACAATCTGATGCTGCAGCAGAATCCGAGTCAAACTACAAGTCCAAAGGTGTTACATCACCTCCACTTGGGCCCATTGGCCTTGTACGACCTAGATTTAGTTTTAGGCTGCCTTGGGACGTCCTCCCACCTCCTTGGCCGCCACCCCTTGCTCCTATATAAGTAGATCCATCTAGTAGCTTTTCCTTGGGATTTGTTTAGTTAAAAGTTAGCCATTGCAACTTCGTGTACTTCGTTTGTGTCCAACGACCAGACCAAGACCGCTTACGGATCCCCACCTTTATAAAGCTTTCATCTTATATTCGCAATATTCAGATTGCTTTTATCATATTCTTGCTTGTTCTTCGATTGCTTGCAGGAATAGACCTTCGTGGTCAGGTTGATTATGCTCCGGCGTGGTCAATAACCTCTCAGAGTTGGTTTAGCGATTGCTAAGGCGCAACGTCGTGCACGTTTGTAGTCGGATCGTCAAAGTCATCTTCACCAAATCGATAGTTATCATCTCATCGAAAGATCGGGACACCCCCGCCTCTATCACATACCTAACTCTGCAGGAGGACAGAGCGCATTAAATGTGCCGCTTAGTGTCATATGACAGCGTGCCCAGCAAGGTTTGTCAGTTTGCGCTTGCTTGCTTGACACGTCTCTAGACGGGTGTCATATAGAGGTATTGTCTGTAGGAAGTGGTTGCCATGTGGTAGGAAGCAGCCACTTAATCATTTAGGAGCTTGACACTGCATCGATTGATGACTTGCATCACTGTGAGGTGGTGCGGTGGAGTGGTTTGCCTCCACAAGTCCCGGCAGGCCTGCCGAGACGATCTGGAGCTTGCTTCCGGGGCAACCCCATCCTCGCCATCCCGGCAAGAGAGATTTTTCCCTTAGTGATATCTTGCCTTCTCTTTCTTGACTTGGTCTTCTCGACTAGCTCTCTAATTAGTGTTGTAATCTTGTTCTTAGGCATGTGCACCATCCGGGCAATGGACAAAGGGTTTGTTGCACCGACAGGAGCCCCCGGGCTTTGCCCGAACGCGCTATCGGGCGTCGTCGGGTAGGTCCTAACCAGTGCAGAGGCCGGAGCATAGCAGTGGCTCGCCCTTTTGAGATCTTCTTTGCTTCTTTATTAACCTGAGCCTAGGTCAGTTTCTTGTTCTGCCGCACGTCCTGTAATGCCAATTGCAGTGGGGCCACTCTTGTAATGGCCCATGAATGATTTTAAGGCATGGGTGAGTAACCGACAATTGACTCTTCCCACCACTCCCTTATCTTTAGCCACATATGCTGCATTCATAAAGTGGGGTAGGTAACGGAGGCGCATGGTGCGGGAGGTCATCAAGGCAGTGATGAGGACATGACTACCTTGGATATGACCAAAAATATTGCATATATGCATATTTGTCAGGTGATTTCTAGTGCAAACTATTCAATAATCTATTTATGTTATCCAGAACAAAAATACTTCACACACTTTTGTGTTTTGTCTAATTGCAGGTGTATGGGACATTTGTACAATCCACATATGAAGATAAGGAAGAAAGAGATGTTTATTTGCTGTCCAAAAAGTTCTCTCACGTCACTTTTGGCCCAAGAGAAGATAGAGTCCAAGTCTCTCACGTTCTGGATTCAGATTCAGACTGCACAGACGTACCTGACTCAAAACGCACACAAGTTTTTCATACGGACTCCGAATTGGGTGATTCTTTTTTTTTGTTGGAAACTAGATTTCGTGCACTTTCCAACCCAATTGGAATCACCTTGAAATTCGTCCGGAGCGTTGAGTTGTGGACGAAACAATCTGATGCTGCAGCAGAATCCGAGTCAAACTACAAGTCCAAAGGTGTTACATCACCTCCACTTGGGCCCATTGGCCTTGTACGACCTAGATTTAGTTTTAGGCTGCCTTGGGACGTCCTCCCACCTCCTTGGCCGCCACCCCTTGCTCCTATATAAGTAGATCCATCTAGTAGCTTTTTCGGGGGTTTTGTTTAGATTATAAGTTCGCCATAGCTGCAACTTCGCGTACTTCGTTTGTGTTCAACGACCAGACAAAGGCGTCACAGAACCCCACCTTGATCAATAAAGCTTTCATCTTATATTCGCAATATCCAGATTGCAATCTCAGTTTCTTGCTTGTTATTCGTTTGCTCGCAGGAAACAGACCCTCGTGGTCAGGTTGATCGTGCTCCGGCGTGGTCAATAACCTCTCGGAGTTGGTTTAGCGATTGCTAAGGCACGACGTCCTCGCACGTTCGTAGTCGGATCGTCAAAGTCGACTTCCACCAAAGCGAAATCCATCATCTCATCGAAAGACGGGACACCTTTGCCTCTATCAAGTGGATGATGAGGACATGACTACCTTGGATATGACCAAAAATATTGCATATATGCATATTTGTCAGGTGATTTCTAGTGCAAACTATTCAATAATCTATTTATGTTATCCAGAACAAAAATACTTCACACACTTTTGTGTTTTGTCTAATTGCAGGTGTATGGGACATTTGTACAATCCACATATGAAGATAAGGAAGAAAGAGATGTTTATTTGCTGTCCAAAAAGTTCTCTCACGTCACTTTAGGCCCAAGAGAAGATAGAGTCCAAGTCTCTCACGTTCTGGATTCAGATTCGGACTGCACAGACGTACCTGACTCAAAACGCACACAAGTTTTTCATACGGACTCCGAATTGGGTGATTCTTTTTTTGTTGGAAACTAGATTTCGTGCACTTTCCAACCCAATTGGAATCACCTTCAAATTCGTCCGGAGCGTTGAGTTGTGGACGAAACAATCTGATGCTGCAGCAGAATCCGAGTCAAACTACAAGTCCAAAGGTGTTACATCACCTCCACTTGGGCCCATTGGCCTTGTACGACCTAGATTTAGTTTTAGGCTGCCTTGGGATGTCCTCCCACCTCCTTGGCCGCCACCCCTTGCTCCTATATAAGTAGATCCATCTAGTAGCTTTTCCTTGGGATTTGTTTAGTTAAAAGTTAGCCATTGCAACTTCGTGTACTTCGTTTGTGTCCAACGACCAGACCAAGACCGCTTACGGATCCCCACCTTTATCAATACTTCATATATACTCGCAATATTTAGATTGCTTTTATCATATTCTTGCTAGTTCTTCGATTGCTTGCAGGAATAGACCTTCGTGGTCAGGTTGATTGTGCTCCGGCGTGGTCAATAACCTCTCAGAGTTGGTTTAGCGATTGCTAAGGCGCAACGTCGTGCACGTTTGTAGTCGGATCGTCAAAGTCATCTTCACCAAATCGATAGTTATCATCTCATCGAAAGATCGGGACACCCCCGCCTCTATCAAGTAGTATCAGTTTTCAGGTTGCTCGGTGAGAATTTCCAGTTTTCCTAGATTAGATTTATTTTCTTACCTATTGTCCAAGAAAAAGCCACAAAAAATAGTTAGATCAATTCATCCTTGGTCCAAGCCAGTCTGAGCCTTTGCAATTTTCTTTTCATTGCTTGCATAGTTGAATTATCGGCTGCATCGTCGTGTCGAGTTGCTGGTCTTAGTGTCTAGTTCGTTTAGAGTTTCGAGTTCTGTTCACATTAGTCACGCCACCGCTGCATCATTATCTCTTCCGCTGTCCACCACCCATCCATTAATTTCCACCACGTGCTACCCACCATTCATTGTCATAATAATAGTTGAGATCGTTCACATCTTCGCTTGATCCAATCTGCGTCTTGTCTAGTTTGTTTTGGAAAGAGGGAGAAAAAAAAAGAGAAAAAACGAGAAAAAAAAGAGAAAAAAAGTCAGAGAAAAAAATCAAAAAAATCGGCACAAACTTTTTCAGAGGAAAGTTGGAGACAAAGTTGTTGTATATCCTGCTTGGCAGTTGTTTTTCATCATTATCTTCACTGCTGTTGTGATCTTCACTTATATCTTGCTGTCAAGAGCTACTTACTATCCTTCATTGATGCTAGTTGTGCTACGCCGTGACCTCATTAGTGTTCTAGGCTCGCGTCTCTAGTCCGGTCTAGCCTAGGACCAGCACAGTACCGTCGTTGAGCGTTTATTCAACATTGCATCTTTGAATTGATTATTGCTAATCTTTTGCTACCATATATAGCCAACCCAGCTCCACATATTTCTACACCGTGTATACGTACGCTCCCCTGGCAATCGCTTTACTCAATATTCGGAGTTACTTGACACCGCTGGTTGCCGATCACCGCCTGCTGCATGGTAAGAACTTGTAAGACATTGATATTTGCTTTACTGTGAGCGTTTTACCACCACATCCTAGTAGTTATAGGAACATTATTTTTGGGTTTTGTTTCTTGTTCTACTAATCATGACAGGATCCAGAGTCAATTCATGGGCTTTGTCGATCGTGGGAGACGTGCCACCACCTTTGCAAATACCACAACCATCACGAGAGGTGCACAAACATCCAAATGCACATGATCAGGTTAATGTATCTATACCACCATTTAATGGCCGTTTTAAACCTGCTTTATATATTGAATGGGAGTTCGACATAAAAAATATATTTGCTTCCCATAATTTTGATGAACATAAAAAGGTTAAGGTTACGGTTGGTTCTTTCACTGGTTATGTTTTGGTTTGGTGGAGTGAATATTGTCGGTTACACCCTGATTATATACCTACTACTTGGGATGATTTGAAACTTGCCATGCGACATACTTTCGTCCCTGCTTATTATACTCGTGACATGATTAAGAAGTTGCAACACTTAAAACAAGGTAGTGAAACTGTAACAAAATATTATGATGATTTACAAACTACCTTGTTGCATTCCTCTTTAGAAGAAAGTGAAGATGATTTTAGGGATAGATTTTGGGGAGGATTAAACCGTGATATTCAAGAGATACTAATTCATGAAGAGTGTTATCCTATGGACCATTTGTTTCATCTTGCTTGCAAAGCTGAACAAGAAATAAAACGACGTGTTGGCCACGAGGAGAACAAGCGCATGGTGCACATTCCAAGAGTTGATATGATTGTTCCTTCAACTACTAGGCATACTATGACAACCACATCCATTGTTGATGAGGACATCAATACCATTGTTACACCCACAGCCCCTACTGCTACATATACTGGACCAATTACTAGAGCTCGCGCACGCCAATTAAATTATCAGGTACTTTCGTTTCTTGGTAATGATTCTAATGTTCATGAGAATATGATGCTGCCTAAATTGGATACATTTGTTTTGCTTACAAATGAAGGGCCTAGCTTGGAGAAGGATGGACATTGGAGCAAGAGCAAGCATGGAGATGATGCCATGCGCAAGGGGAACCAGAACGGAGTTACAAGTGATGATTTCAGGACTTTGAAGCCACCATAAGAGTGCATGAAGCCTTGGACGAAATATACAAGATGCCACTTCATAAATTTCGTCCAGAGGCTATTATAGGTGCTGCGTCACCTTTTTATTGGGCCAGGCCCATGTAATTTCGAAAATACATAAGTATAGGCTATTTTTAGAGTCCGTATGTGTGGGGAAACAAGAGATAGGGTTGATTTCGGACCCCTCCACCAAGGGCCACGAAATTCCCCCTCTCTTCCTCCATATATACAGCCCTTAGGGCACCGTTTAGACTTTGGTTTTGTTTAGATTAAAAGTTCGCCATAGCTGCAACTTCGCGTACTTCGTTTGTGTTCAACGACCAGACAAAGGCGTCACAGAACCCCACCTTGATCAATAAAGCTTTCATCTTATATTCGCAATATCCAGATTGCAATCTCAGTTTCTTGCTTGTTCTTCGTTTGTTCGCAGGAAACAGACCCTCGTGGTCAGGTTGATCGTGCTCCGGCGTGGTCAATAACCTCTCGGAGTTGGTTTAGCGATTGCTAAGGCGCGACGTCCTCGCACGTTCGTAGTCGGATCGTCAAAGTCGACTTCCACCAAAGCGATATCCATCATCTCATCGAAAGACGGGACACCTTTGCCTCTATCAAGTGGTATCAGATTTCCAGGTTGCTCGGTGAGATTTTCCAGTTTTTCGTAGTTTAGATCGAGTCTGTTTTTCATACCTATAGTCCACGAAAAAGCCACAAAAAAAATTAGGGTTAGTTCATCATATCCGAACCAATCTGAGCCTTTGCATAATCTTTTTAGGGTTTTGCTTTGTTGAATTTGCGGTTGCATCGTCGGTCTAGTTGCTGGTCTTAGAGTCTAGTCTTTTAGAGTTTCGAGTTCTGGTCATAAGTTGTCACGCCGCCACCGCACCATCATCATCGCCCCTGCCATCTACCACCACCACTCCGAATCCGTATCCATATACCACCACCAATCCGTGTCCATATACCACCACCGATCCATATCCATATACTACCACCGCTACCACCACCGCTGCCATATACCACAACCATATATCCACCACCAATCCGAGTTCCTTGCTTATTAGGTTTGTTTTCGGGATCCATCTAGTTTCCGATTCGTGTTTCCTTGCCGGAGTAGGTTTCGGGAAAAAAAAAAGAGCAGCGCAAAAAAAAAAGAGCGCAAAAAAAAAGAGCGAAAAAAAACCAAAGTGTGCTTTTCCCTTGTTTACGTGCAGCGCCGTGATTTTGTTAGTGTTCTAGGCTCGCGTCTCTAGCACAGTCTAGCCTAGGACCAGCACAGTACCGTCGTTGAGCGTTTATTCAACTTTGCATCTCTGAATTGATTATTGCTGACCCTTTTTGCTACCATATTATAAGCCTTCCCAGTTCCACATACATCTACGTCGTGCGTTTGACTCTCCCTGGTAATCGCTCTATCCAAGCTTTGAGAGTTTTTGACTACAACGGTTGCCGATCACCGCCTGCTGCTGGGTAAGAACTGGTAAGAATTTGAGATTTGCTTGACGGATTTGTGACACCCACCACCACCTCTTGTTAGTAGTCTGTAGGATCATATTCTTGTGTGTTTCTATTGCTGCTAACCATGCCAGGATCACAAGCCGACGAGACTGACTGGGAGAACATGACGAATAAGGATTTGCATGATAAATTTCAGCAAATGATGAGTGGACAGGTGCAAGATGTGCTAAACAGATTTGAAGAGGCCATGGAGAAGATAGATGGCATGGAGAAGACGTTCGAAACAAAGCTCGATAACAAGTTTAATGAATTGCTCGCGCGTCTTCCACCACCACCACCCGCTGCACCTAACGCACCTCTCCAACGACAACAACAACAACAACAACGCATCCTTTCGAATCAGTATGGACGAGCGAAGCGTGTTCCTATTGAGGATGGCCAAACTTCTGGTGCTGCTGTTCATGTTGTTGATGCTTCTTTGGCCCCTGCTACTGCTGCTGCTGGTACCCAGGAGGATGATGAGTATGTGGGCGATTATGAGGATGAGGTTGATCAAAATCAGCACTACGTGCAGCCACCAGCACCACCACCACCAGGTCGACCTCAGGTATATATTCGTAATGGTAGGCCTGCACCACCACCTCAGGTACGAGATGATGTCCATATTCCTAAACTGAAATTGAATATTCCACCATTTGAGGGTAGATATGTTCCTGATATATATCTTACTTGGGAGTTAGAAACTGAACAACGTTTTACATGTTTACAATATCCCGAGGAGAGACGGGTTGCTGCTGCTGTTTGTGCTTTCACTAGTTTTGCATGTGTATGGTGGTCTGAACATTGTAGATTATATCCTATTCCCGCTACTTGGGCTGCTTTGAAAACTGCTATGCGTACTCGTTGGGTTCCACCATATTATCAACGTGAATTGCTTCAAAAATTACAGCGCTTAAGACAAGGAAAAAATTCTGTAGAAGAATATTATCAGGAATTACAAACTGGCATGATTAGATGTGGTATTGTTGAGGAGAATGAAGCTATGCTTGCACGTTTTCTGGGTGGATTAAATAGAGAGATTCAGACCATTCTAGATTATAAGGAGTATACTAATATCACTCGTTTATTCCATCTTGCTTGTAAAGCTGAACGTGAAGTGCAGGATCGACAGGCATTGGCGCGGACTAACTTTTCTGCAGGTCGACCTTCATCATGGACACCACGTGCATCATCTACTTCCACACGTTCTGCTACACCGGCGCCTCCGTCGGCTGCCACCTCCAACCGTGATACAATAAAGCAGGCACAATCACCACTATCTGCCAAGAGCACATCTTCTGGGCCTGCAAAGAGCTCTTCTTCATCCATGGCATCAACAGGGCAAACACATGATATTATTTGTCGACATTGCAAGGGTGGAGGTCATTATGCGAGAGAATGCCCCTCTAAGCGTGTGATGATTGTTACTGAGGATGGTGGGTATGAGTCCGCTAGTGACTATGATGAGGAGACTTTGGCTCTTATTACACGTGACGAACACGGTGGAGACGATTCTGATCATGAGACGCAATACATGGCTCCTGAAGATGCTGACAGGTATGAATGTTTAGTTGCTCAACGTGTTTTGAGTGTGCAGGTTACACAAGCTGAGCAAAATCAGAGGCATAATTTGTTCCATACAAAGGGAGTTGTGAAGGAACGTTCTGTTCACGTGATCATAGATGGAGGGAGTTGCAACAACTTGGCTAGCATGGAGATGGTGGAGAAGCTATCTCTCACCACAAGACCGCATCCACATCCTTACTACATCCAATGGTTCAACGACAGCGGCAAGGTTAGGGTAACACGTACTGTTCGTGTGCATTTTAGTATCTCCACATATGCTGATTATGTTGATTGTGATGTGGTACCTATGCAAGCATGTTCCTTATTACTTGGTAGACCATGGTAGAAACAATCAGTATACTCTTGTTCATAAGGATAAAATTTTTACTCTGCTTCCTATGGCTCCTGATTACATTTTGAAAGATGATATTAATAGGGCTAATAAAGCAAAACAGGAGAAAAATAAGAGTGAAAATCAGATTGTGGCAAAAGAATTTGAGCAACAAATGAAGCCTAATAATAAACCATCTACTGTTGCTTCTGAAATTAAATTGAAAAGTGCATGTTTACTTGCCACCAGATCTAATATTGATGAGCTAGATTTTAGCAAATCTGTTTGCTATGCTTTTTTGTGCAAAGAGGCATTATTTTCGTTCGAGGACGTGCCTTCCTCTTTGCCCTTGCTGTCACTAGCATATTGCAGGAGTTCGCTGACGTCTTTCCACAAGACATGCCACCGGGATTACCACCTATTCGAGGGATTGAACATCAAATTGACTTAATTCCCGGTGCATCGCTGCCCAACTGTGCACCATACCGTACCAATCCAGAGGAGACGAAGGAGGTTATGCATCAAGTACAGGAGCTGCTCGATAAAGGTTATATACGCGAATCTCTTAGTCCTTGTGCTGTTCCTATTATACTAGTGCCTAAAAAGGATGGTACGTCGCGTATGTGTGTTGATTGTAGAGGCATTAATAATATTACTATTCATTATCGTCATCCTATTCCTAGGCTAGATGATATGCTTGATGAATTGAGTGGCTCTACAATATTCTCCAAAGTTGATTTGCGTAGTGGATACCATCAAATTCGTATGAAATTGGGTGATGAATGGAAAACAGCATTTAAAACTAAGTTTGGTTGATATGAGTGGTAAGTCATGCCTTTTGGGTTACTAATGCGCCTAGTACTTTCATGAGACTAATGACCGAAGTTTTACGTGCTTTCATTGAACGATTAGTGGTAGTCTATTTTGATGATATACTAATTTATAGCAAATCTTTGGAAGAACATTTGGAACATTTACGTGTTGTTTTACGTGATGCACGTTTGTTTGGTAACCTTGGGAAGTGCACCTTTTGCACCGACCGAGTATCTTTTCTTGGCTATGTTGTTACTCCACAGGGAATTGAAGTTGATAAAGCCAAGATTGAAGCTATTGAGAGTTGGCCGCAGCCCAAAACGGTCACATAAGTGAGGAGATTCCTTGGCCTCGCTGGTTTCTATAGGCGTTTTGTGAGAGATTTCAGCACCATTGCTGCACCTCTCAACGAGCTTACAAAGAAGGATGTGCCTTTTGTTTGGGGTGCCGCACAGGAAGAAGCCTTCACGGGATTGAAAGATAAGTTGACACATGCTCCTTTACTCCAACTTCCTGATTTTAATAAGATTTTTGAGCTTGAATGTGATGCTAGTGTAATTGGATTAGGAGGTGTGTTATTACGAGATGGCAAACCTGTTGCATACTTTTCTGAAAAATTGAGTGCGCCTAGTCTGAACTATTCTACTTATGATAAAGAATTATATGCTCTTGTTCGGACTTTCGAGACATGGCAACATTATTTATGGCCCAAAGAATTTGTTATACATTCTGATCATGAATCTTTGAAACATATTAAAAGTCAAGCTAAACTGAATCATAGACATGCTAAATGGATTTAATTCATTGAGACTTTCCCTTATGTCATTAAACACAAGAAGGGTAAAGAAAATGTTATTGCTGATGCATTGTCTCGTCGCTATACTATGCTTTCACAACTTGATTTCAAAATATTTGGTTTGGAGACCATCAAAGATCAATATGTGCATGATGCTGATTTTAAAGATGTATTGCAGAATTGTAAAGAAGGAAGAACATGGAACAAGTTCGTCGTTAATGATGGATTTGTGTTTCGTGCTAACAAGCTATGCATTCCAGCTACCTCTGTTCGTCTTTTGTTGTTGCAGGAGGCGCACGGAGGAGGATTAATGGGACACTTTGGCGTGAAGAAGACGGAGAACGTACTTGCTACACATTTCTTTTGGCCTATGATGAGACGAGATGTTGAGCGTTTTGTTGCTCGCTGCACTACATGTCAAAAAGCTATGTCACGACTCAATCCTCATGTGTTATATATGCCTTTGCCTGTACCTAGTGTTCCTTGGGAGGATATATCTATGGACTTTGTTTTAGGTTTACCTCGAACAAAGAAGGGGAGGGATAGCATATTTGTTGTCGTGGATAGATTTTCGAAAATGGCACACTTTATACCATGTCATAAAAGCGATGATGCTGTTAATGTTGCTGATTTGTTCTTTCGGGAAATTATTCGCTTGCATGGTGTGCCAAATACTATTGTTTCAGATCGTGATACTAAATTCCTTAGCCACTTTTGGAGATGTTTATGGGCTAAGTTGGGGACTAAACTGCTTTTTAGTACTACTTGTCACCCCCAAACTGATGGACAAACTGAAGTAGTCAATAGAACATTATCTACTATGCCGAGGGATGTTTTGAAGAATAATAAGAAAATGTGGGAAGAATGCTTGCCTCATATTGAATTTGCTTATAATCGTTCATTGCATTCTACTACTAAGATGTGCCCTTTTGAAATTGTGTATGGTTTCCTACCTCGTGCACCTATTGATTTGTTGCCTCTTCCATCTTCGGAGAAGGTTAATTTTGATGCTAAAGAACGTGCTGAATTGATTTTAAAAATGCATGAGTTAACTAAGGAAAACATTGAGCGTATGAATGCTAAATATAAACTTGCTGGAGATAAGGGTAGAAAACATGTTGTGTTTGCACCTGGAGATCTTGTTTGGTTACATTTGCGTAAGGATAGATTTCCTAATTTGCGCAAATCAAAGCTAATGCCACATGCTGATGGTCCTTTTAAGGTGTTGGAGAAAATAAATGATAATGCATATAAACTTGAGCTACCTGTAGATTTTGGGGTTAGTCCCACTTTTAACATTTGCAGATTTGAAGCCTTATTGGGGTGAGGAATATGAGCTTCCGTCGAGGACGACTTTATTTCAAGAAGAGGAGGATGATGAGGACATCAATACCATTGTTACACCCACAGCCCCTACTGTTACATATACTGGACCAATTACTAGAGCTCGCGCACGCCAATTCAATTACCAGGTACTTTCGTTTCTTGGTAATGATTCTAATGTTCATGAGAATATGATGTTGCCTAAATTGGATACATTTGTTTTGCTTACAAATGAAGGGCCTAGCTTGGAGAAGGATGAACATTGGAGCAAGAACACGCATGGAGTTGATGGCATGCGCAAGGGGATCAAGAACGGAGTTACAAGTGATGATTTCAGGACTTTGAAGCCACCATAAGGAGTGCATGAAGCCTTGGACGAAATATACAAGATGCCACTTCATAAATTTCGTCTAGAGGCTATTCTCGGTGCTGCATCACCTTATTATTGGGCCAGGCCCATGTATTTTCGAAATAGGGACAATTGCATTTTTACCCCTAATTGGTTCCTACCCACGGGTTTTGCCCTTACTTTTCGAGCTTGCTCAGTTTTGCCCTTACTTTTCCGTCGAGATCCATCGAATGCCCTTTGACCGTTTGACCAAAACTTTGAAAATTCATTACTAATCCATACGAACTCGGAAAAATGCAAATAAGATATCAACATGTTCAGATACACATTACCTTTATGGGCATATCATTTGCATTCAGGACAAATGCATCGTTTAAAATACTTGGGGTAATTAATATCATTAACATTATTAAAAATAAATAGGTATAAACAATAACTTTTTGTGAATAAAAATTATATGCAAATGTAGGTGATGTTTTCTGAACATCCTGATACCTTATTTGGATTTTCCTGAGTTCGTACCAACTTGTTTTGAAGTTTCCAAATAATGGTCAAAGTTGTTAGAACAATCATAACAAGTTGATACAAACTCAGAAAAATGCAAATAAGTTATCAGGATGTTCAGAAAACATCATGTACATTTCAATGTAATTTTTATTCCTGAAAAAATATTGTTTATACCTATTTATTTCTAATAATGTTAATAACATTAATTACCTCGGGTAGTTTAAATGATGCTTTTGTCATGAATGCAAATGATATGCTCACAAAGGTAATGTTTATCTGAACATTTTGATATCTTATTTGCATTTTTCTGAGTTCATATGAATTAGTTATGAATTTTCAAAGTTTTTGTCAAACAGTCAAAGGGCATTCGAGGGACCTCGATGGGAAAAATAAGGGCAAAACTGAGCAAGCTCGAAAAGTAAGGGCAAAACCCGTGGGTAGGAACCAACTAGGGGTAAAAATGCAATTGTCCCTTCGAAATACTTAAGTATAGGTTGTTTTTAGAGTCCGTATGTGTGGGGAAACAAGAGTTAGGGTTGGTTTCGGACCCTCCTCCAAGGGCCACGAAATTCCCCCCTCTTCCTCCATATATATAGCCCTTAGGGCGTCGTTTAGACTTTGGGTTTTGTTTAGATTAAAAGTTCGCCTTAGCTACAACTTCGCGTACTACGTTTGTGTTCAACGACCAGACCAAGGCGTCGCAGAACCCCACCTTCATTAATAAAGCTTTCCTCTTTTATTCGCAATATCCAGATTGCAATCTCAGTTTCTTGCTTGTACTTCGTTTGCTCGCAGGAAATAGACCCTCGTGGTTCGGTTGATCATGCTCCGGCGTGGTCAATAACCCCTCGGAAGTTGGTTTAGCGATTGCTAAGGCGCGACGTCTTCGCACGTTTGTAGTCGGATCGTCAAAATCGACTCCCACAGAAAACGATTGCTATCTCATCGAAACATCGGGACACCTTTGCCCCTATCAGAAGGGAGCCTACCCGGTAGCCTGATTTGGTGTCGTTCCGAGGGACCAAAGAACCACTGGCAGCTCGTCGATCCATCACCTGCCGCATTTCTGCTGCTTATCAAATGTTCTTGTCTTGAGTGCTTGCAACAATTCAGTGTTTGCCCACATTGCTTATGGGATGTGAAACAGAGGCAGATGTGATCTTGCTTCCGAGGGCATGAACATATTGCATGAAGGCGCGACTCGTGATTTGGGCGCCGTTGTTAGTGATGATCTGGGCAGGGACCCCAAAGCGACACACCAATCATCTCAAAAACTTGATAGCTGACTGAGCAGTCACCTTTCTCATGGCTTCTACTTCCGGCCACTTTGTAAACTTGTCAATTGCAATGAACAAGAATTCAAAGCCCGTGGTAGCATGGGGGAAAGGGCTGAGGATGTTGAGCCCCCAGATCGAAAACAGCTATGACAAAGGGATTGTCTGAAGAGCTTGGGCAGGCAGATGGATATTCTTTGAATGGAACTAGCAGGCTTCACACTGGTGACTAGTTCGACCACATCTTGGAGCGTTGTGGGCCAATAGAATCCTTGCCGGAACGCTTTCCCAACCAAAGCCCTTGATCTAATGTGGGAGCCACACATGCGTTTGTGTATTTCTGCCAGGAGTTCCTTTCCTTCTTCCCCGCAAATGCACTTCAATTTCACACCGTTGGGCCTTCTTCTGTATAGTGTGTCATCGATAAACTGATACATACTAGCCCTCCAGGCTACTCTTTCAGCCTCTTCTTGCTCTTCGGGAAGTTCTCTGATGAGGACATGACTACCTTGGATATGACCAAAAATATTGCATATATGCATATTTGTCAGGTGATTTCTAGTGCAAACTATTCAATAATCTATTTATGTTATCCAGAACAAAAATACTTCACACACTTTTGTGTTTTGTCTAATTGCAGGTGTATGGGACATTTATACAATCCACATATGAAGATAAGGAAGAAAGAGATGTTTATTTGCTGTCCAAAAAGTTCTCTCACGTCACTTTTTGATGAGGACATGACTACCTTGGATATGACCAAAACTATTGCATATATGCATATTTGTCAGGTGATTTCTAGTGCAAACTATTCAATAATCTATTTATGTTATCCAGAACAAAAATACTTCACACACTTTTGTGTTTTGTCTAATTGCAGGTGTATGGGACATTTGTACAATCCACATATGAAGATAAGGAAGAAAGAGATGTTTATTTGCTGTCCAAAAACTTCTCTCACGTCACTTTTGGCCCAAGAGAAGATAGAGTCCAAGTCTCTCACGTTCTGGATTCAGATTCGGACTGCACAGACGTACCTGACTCAAAACGCACACAATTTTTTCATAGGGACTCCGAATTGGGTGATTCTTTTTTTGTTGGAAACTAGATTTCGTGCACTTTCCAACCCAATTGGAATCACCTTCAAATTCGTCCGGAGCGTTGAGTTGTGGACGAAACAATCTGATGCTGCAGCAGAATCCGAGTCAAACTACAAGTCCAAAGGTGTTACATCACCTCCACTTGGGCCCATTGGCCTTGTACGACCTAGATTTAGTTTTAGGCTGCCTTGGGACGTCCTCCCACCTCCTTGGCCGCCACCCCTTGCTCCTATATAAGTAGATCCATCTAGTAGCTTTTCCTTGGGATTTGTTTAGTTAAAAGTTAGCCATTGCAACTTCGTGTGCTTCGTTTGTGTCCAACGACCAGACCAAGACCACTTTTCGGATCCCCACCTTTATCAATACTTCATATATACTCGCAATATTCAGATTGCTTTTATCATATTCTTGCTTGTTCTTCGATTGCTTGCAGGAATAGACCTTCGTGGTCAGATTGATTGTGCTCCGGCGTGGTCAATAACCTCTCAGAGTTGGTTTAGCGATTGCTAAGGCGCAACGTCGTGCACGTTTGTAGTCGGATCGTCAAAGTCATCTTCACCAAATCGATAGTTATCATCTCATCGAAAGATCGGGACACCCCCGCCTCTATCAAGTGGTATCAGTTTTCAGGTTGCTCGGTGAGAATTTCCAGTTTTCCTAGATTAGATTTATTTTCTTACCTATTGTCCAAGAAAAAGCCACAAAAAAGAGTTAGATCTATTCATCCTTGGTCCAAGCCAGTCTGAGCCTTTGCAATTTTCTTTTCATTGCTTGCATAGTTGAATTATCGGTTGCATCGTCGTATCGAGTTGCTGGTCTTAGTGTCTAGTTCGTTTAGAGTTTCGAGTTCTGTTCACATTAGTCACGCCACCGTTGCATCATTATCTCTTCCGCTGTCCACCACCCATCCATCAATTTCCACCACGTGCTACCCACCATTCATTGTCATAATAATAGTTGAGATCGTTCACATCTTTACTTGATCCAATCTGCATCTTATCTAGTTTGTTTTGGAAAGTGGGAGAAAAAAAGAGAGAAAAAAACGAGAGAAAAAAAAAAGAGAAAAAAAAGTCAGAGAAAAAAAGGAGAAAAAAAATCAAAAAAAATCGGCACAAACTTTTTCAGAGGAAATTTGGAGACAAAGTTGTTGTATATCCTGCTTGGCAATTGTTTTTCATCATTATCTTCACTGCCGTTGTGATCTTCACTTATATCTTGCTGTCAAGAGCTACTTAGTATCCTTCATTGATGCTAGTTGTGCTACGTCGTGACCTCATTAGTGTTCTAGGCTCGCGTCTCTAGTCCGGTCTAGCCTAGGACCAGCACAGTACCGTCGTTGAGCGTTTATTCAACATTGCATCTTTGAATTGATTATTGCTAATCTTTTGCTACCATATATAGCCAACCCAGCTCCACATATTTCTACACCGTGTATACGTACGCTCCCCTGGCAATCGCTTTACTCAATATTCGGAGTTACTTGACACCGCTGGTTGCCGATCACCGCCTGCTGCATGGTAAGAACTTGTAAGACATTGATATTTGCTTTACTGTGAGCGTTTTACCACCACATCCTAGTAGTTATAGGAACATTATTTTTGGGTTTTGTTTCTTGTTCTACTAATCATGACAGGATCCAGAGTCAATTCATGGGCTTTGTCGATCGCGGGAGACGTGCCACCACCTTTGCAAATACCACAACCGTCACGAGAGGTGCACAAACATCCAAATGCACATGATCAGGTTAATGTATCTATACCACCATTTAATGGCCGTTTTAAACCTGCTTTATATATTGAATGGGAGTTCGACATAAAAAATATATTTGCTTCCCATAATTTCGATGAACATAAAAAGGTTAAGGTTGCGGTTGGTTCTTTCACTGGTTATGCTTTGGTTTGGTGGAGTGAATATTGTCGGTTACACCCTGATTATATACCTACTACTTGGGATGATTTGAAACTTGCCATGCGACATACTTTCGTCCCTGCTTATTATACTCGTGACATGATTAAGAAGTTGCAACACTTAAAACAAGGTAGTGAAACTGTAACAAAATATTATGATGATTTACAAACTACCTTGTTGCATTCCTCTTTAGAAGAAAGTGAAGATGATTTTATGGATAGATTTTGGGGAGGATTAAACCGTGATATTCAAGAGATACTAATTCATGAAGAGTGTTATCCTATGGACCATTTGTTTCATCTTGCTTGCAAAGCTGAACAGGAAATAAAACAACGTGTTGGCCACGAGGAGAACAAGCGCACGGTGCACATTCCAAGAGTTGATATGATTGTTCCTTCAACTACTAGGCATACTATGACGACCACATCCGTTGTTGTCAGGACTACATCACCTCCACCATGTGACACATCGCCCTCGAGAGTGGCTACATCATCTGAGTTGATCATAAGAGGTAATGACAAAGGTACTGATCTTCCATCTCTACATGAGAATGATGAATGCCTTGTCAATTTGAATGCACCATCTGATGAGCTACCCACTACTTTGATCACACCACCTATTTTAGAGGACTACGTTGATAATTTGACTTTGCCATGTGATCAAAAAACTGAAATACCAACAATTTTGAGTGCACCCATTGAATTAACTATTGATGGAAAAGAACCAATGTTTAATCATTTTGATATGACCTCTAATCTTGGTGATGATTCTGTGTTGAATGACTTATTGCATATTTGCTTGTTTAAGCATGTTGTAGCATGTAAATTTGATGCAAGTAATGTTTATTCACCAATGTTTGGATGGTTTAATGATGAACATTGTCAATCTTTTGAAATGAATAAGAGCTTCACTTATATGTGCAAACTGAGTTGCAATATTTTCATGCCTTCTACTTCTTGTGCTAATTTTTTGGCTTTAGATTTTATGAACTATGCAAGTTACTCATCTATTCATGTGTCATATATGAAAAAATCAAGGGAAGTAAAAATGGATGACATATACATATACAACATGTACACCTTGTCTCTTTTGTTAGCCACATTTCAGATTAAGCAACGCCGAGGACGGCTTTATTTTCAAGAAGCGGAGGATGATGAGGACATGACTACCTTGGATATGACCAAAACTATTGCATATATGCATATTTGTCAGGTGATTTCTAGTGCAAACTATTCAATAATCTATTTATGTTATCCAGAACAAAAATACTTCACACACTTTTGTGTTTTGTCTAATTGCAGGTGTATGGGACATTTGTACAATCCACATATGAAGATAAGGAAGAAAGAGATGTTTATTTGCTGTCCAAAAAGTTCTCTCACGTCACTTTTGGCCCAAGAGAAGATAGAGTCCAAGTCTCTCACGTTCTGGATTCAGATTCGGACTGCACAGACGTACCTGACTCAAAACGCACACAATTTTTTCATACGGACTCCGAATTGGGTGATTCTTTTTTTGTTGGAAACTAGATTTCGTGCACTTTCCAACCCAATTGGAATCACCTTCAAATTCGTCCGGAGCGTTGAGTTGTGGACGAAACAATCTGATGCTGCAGCAGAATCCGAGTCAAACTACAAGTCCAAAGGTGTTACATCACCTCCACTTGGGCCCATTGGCCTTGTACGACCTAGATTTAGTTTTAGGCTGCCTTGGGACGTCCTCCCACCTCCTTGGCCGCCACCCCTTGCTCCTATATAAGTAGATCCATCTAGTAGCTTTTCCTTGGGATTTGTTTAGTTAAAAGTTAGCCATTGCAACTTCGTGTGCTTCGTTTGTGTCCAACGACCAGACCAAGACCACTTTTCGGATCCCCACCTTTATCAATACTTCATATATACTCGCAATATTCAGATTGCTTTTATCATATTCTTGCTTGTTCTTCGATTGCTTGCAGGAATAGACCTTCGTGGTCAGATTGATTGTGCTCCGGCGTGGTCAATAACCTCTCAGAGTTGGTTTAGCGATTGCTAAGGCGCAACGTCGTGCACGTTTGTAGTCGGATCGTCAAAGTCATCTTCACCAAATCGATAGTTATCATCTCATCGAAAGATCGGGACACCCCCGCCTCTATCACTTTTGGCCCAAGAGAAGATAGAGTCCAAGTCTCTCACGTTCTGGATTCAGATTCGGACTGCACAGACGTACCTGACTCAAAACGCACACAAGTTTTTCATACGGACTCCGAATTGGGTGATTCTTTTTTTGTTGGAAACTAGATTTCGTGCACTTTCCAACCCAATTGGAATCACCTTCAAATTCATCCGGAGCGTTGAGTTGTGGACGAAACAATCTGATGCTGCAGTAGAATCCGAGTCAAGCTACAAGTCCAAAGGTGTTACATCACCTCCACTTGGGCCCATTGGCCTTGTACGACCTAGATTTAGTTTTAGGCTGCCTTGGGACGTCCTCCCACCTCCTTGGCCGCCACCCCTTGATCCTATATAAGTAGACCCATCTAGTAGCTTTTCCTTGGGATTTGTTTAGTTAAAAGTTAGCCATTGCAACTTCGTGTACTTCGTTTGTGTCCAACGACCAGACCAAGACCGCTTACGGATCCCCACCTTTATCAATACTTCATACATACTCGCAATATTCAGATTGCTTTTATCATATTCTTGCTTGTTCTTCGATTGCTTGCAGGAATAGACCTTCGTGGTCAAGTTGATTGTGCTCCGGCGTGGTCAATAACCTCTCGGAGTTGGTTTAGCGATTGCTAAGGCGCAACGTCGTGCACGTTTGTAGTCGGATCGTCAAAGTCGTCTCCACCAAATCGATAGTTATCATCTCATCGAAAGATCGGGACACCCTCGCTTCTATCAAGTGGTATCAGATTTCCAGGTTGCTCGGTGAGATTTTCCAGTTTTTCGTAGTTTAGATCGAGTCTGTTCTTCATACCTACAGTCCATGATAAGGCCACAAAAAAAAGTTAGATCTGTTCATCCTTTATCCAAGCCAGTCTGAGCCTTTTCAATTTTCTATTCATTGCTTGCATAGTTGAATTATCGGTTGCATCGTCGTGTCAGTTGCTGGTCTTAGTGTCTAGTTCCTTTAGAGTTTCGAGTTCTGTTCACATTAGTCACGCCGCCGCTGCATCATTATCTCTTCCGCTGTCCACCACCCATCCATCAATTTCCACCACGTGCTACCCACCATTCATTGTCATAATAATAGTTGAGATCGCTCACATCTTCACTTGATCCAATCTGCATCTTATCTAGTTTGTTTTGGAAAGAGGGAGAAAAAAAAGAGAGAAAAAAAAACGAGAGAAAAAAACGAGAGAATTTGAGATTTGCTTGACGGGTTTGTGATACACCACCACCACTTCTTAGTACTCTGTAGGATCATATTCTTCTGTGTTTCTATTTGCTGCTAACCATGGTAGGATCACAAGCCGATGAGACTGATTGGGAGAACCTGACGAACAAACAGCTACATGATAAATTTCAGCAACTGATGAGTGGACAGGTGCAAGATGTGCTAAACAGATTTGACGAGGCCATGGAGAAGATAGATGGCATTGAGAAGACGTTTGAAACAAAGCTTGATAGCAAGTTTGATGAATTGCTCGCGCGTTTTCCACAACCACCGCCGGCTGCACCTATCGCACCTCTGCAACGACAACAACAACGCCCCCTTCCGAATCAGTATGGACGAGCTCAGCGTGTTCCTATTGAGCTAGGACAAAATTCTGGTGCCGCTGCTACTGCTGTTGGTGCTTCTTTGGCTCCTGCTACTACTGCTGCTGGTACCGAGGAGGATGATTATGTGGGAGATTACGAGGATGAGGTTGATCAACTTCAGAACTACGTGCAACCACCAGCACCACGACCACCAGGTCGTCCACATGCAAATAATGGCAATGTTAGGGCTCCCCCTCAGGTACGAGATCATGACCATCTCCCTAAACTGAAATTGAATATTCCACCATTTGAGGGTAGATATGTTCCTGATATATATCTTACTTGGGAGTTAGAAACTGAACAACGATTTACATGTTTACAATATCCTGAGGAGAGACGTGTTCCTGCTGCTGTTTGTGCTTTCACTAGCTTTACATGTGTTTGGTGGTCTGAGCATTGTAGATTATATCCTGTTCCAGCTACTTGGGCTGCTTTGAAAACTGCTATGCGTACTCGTTGGGTTCCACCATATTATCAACGTGAATTACTTCAAAAATTGCAGCGCTTAAGACAAGGAAAAAATTCTGTAGAAGAATATTATCAGGAATTACAAACTGGCTTGATTAGATGTGGTATTGTTGAGGAGAATGAAGCTATGCTTGCACGTTTTCTGGGTGGATTAAATAGAGATATTCAGACCATTCTAGACTATAAGGATTATAATAATATCACTCGTTTATTCCATCTTGCTTGTAAAGCTGAACGTGAAGTGCAGGATCGACAGGCATTGGTGCGCACTAACTTTTCTGCAGGTCGACCTTCATCATGGACACCACGTGCATCATCTACTTCCACTGCACCATCACCTCTTTCAGGTGCCACCTCCAACCGTGATACAAGAAAGCAGGCACAACCACCACTATCTGCCAAGAGCACACCTGCCGGGCCTGCACAGAGCTCTTCTTCTTCCATGGCGTCAACAGGGCACACAAGTGATATTATTTGTCGTCGTTGTAAGGGAAGAGGACATTTTGCGAGAGAATGCAAATCTCAGTGTGTGATGATTGCTACTGAGGATGGTGGATATGAGTCCGCTAGTGACTATGATGAGGAGACTTTGGCTCTTATTACACATGAAGAACATGGTGGAGATGATTCTGATCATGAGACGCAATACATGGCTCCTGAAGATGCTGACAGGTATGAATGTTTAGTTGCTCAACGTGTTTTGAGTGTGCAGGTCACACAAGCTGAGCAAAATCAGAGGCACAATTTGTTCCATACCAAGGGAGTTGTGAAGGAACGTTCTGTGCGCGTCATCATAGACGGAGGTAGCTGCAACAACTTGGCTAGCATGGAGATGGTGGAGAAGCTTTCTCTCACCACAAGACCACATCCACATCCTTACTACATCCAATGGTTCAACAACAGCGGCAAGGTTAAGGTAACACGTACTGTTCGTGTGCATTTTAGTATCTCTACATATGCTGATTATGTTGATTGTGATGTGGTACCTATGCAAGCATGTTCCTTATTACTTGGTAGACCATGGCAATTTGATAAAAATGCTGTACACCATGGTAGAAACAATCATTATACTCTTGTTCATAAGGATAAAAATATTACTTTGCTTCCTATGACTCCTGATTCTATTTTGAAAGATGATATTAATAGAGCTAATAAAGCAAAACAGGAGAAGAATAAGAGCGAAAATCAGATTGTGGCAAAAGAATTTGAGCAACAAATGAAGCCTAATAATAAACCATCTAGTGTTGCTTCTGAAATTAAATTGAAAAGTGCATGTTTATTTGCCACCAAATCTGATATTGATGAGCTAGATTTCAGCAAATCTGTTTGCTATGCTTTTGTGTGCAAAGAGGCATTATTTTCATTCGAGGACGTGCCTTCCTCTTTGCCCCCTGCTGTCACTAACATTATGCAGGAGTTCGCTGACGTCTTTCCACAAGACGTGCCACCGGGATTACCACCCATTCGAGGGATTGAGCATCAAATTGACTTAATTCCCGGTGCATCGCTACCCAACCGTGCACCATACCGTACCAATCCAGAGGAGACGAAGGAGATTATGCGTCAAGTATAGGAGCTACTCGACAAAGGTTATATACGCGAATCTCTTAGTCCTTGTGCTGTTCCTATTATCCTAGTGCCTAAAAAGGATGGTACGTCACGTATGTGTGTTGATTGTAGAGGCATTAATAATATTACTATTCGTTATCGTCATCCTATTCCTAGGCTAGATGATATGCTTGATGAATTGAGTGGCTCTACAATATTCTCCAAAGTTGATTTGCGTAGTGGATACCATCAAATTCGTATGAAATTGGGTGATGAATGGAAAACAGCATTTAAAACTAAGTTTGGTTTATATGAGTGGTTAGTCATGCCTTTTGGGTTAACTAATGCACCTAGTACTTTCATGAGATTAATGAACGAAGTTTTACGTGCTTTCATTGGATGATTTGTGGTAGTCTATTTTGATGATATACTGATTTATAGCAAATCTTTGGAAGAACATTTGGAACATTTACGTGCTGAATTGATTTTAAAAATGCATGAGTTAACTAAGGAAAACATTGAGCGTATGAATGCTAAATATAAACTTGCTGGAGATAAGGGTAGAAAACATGTTGTGTTTGCACCTGGAGATCTTGTTTGGTTACATTTGCGTAAGGATAGATTTCCTGATTTGCGCAAATCAAAGCTAATGCCACGTGCTGCAGGTCCCTTTAAGGTGTTGGAGAAAGTAAATGATAATGCATATAAACTTGAGCTGCCTGCAGATTTTGGGGTTAGTCCCACTTTTAACATTGCAGATTTGAAGCCGTATTTGGGCGAGGAAGATGAGCTTCCGTCGAGGACGACTTCATTTCAAGAAGGGGAGGATGATGAGGACATGACTACCTTGGATATGACCAAAAATATTGCATATATGCATATTTGTCAGGTGATTTCTAGTGCAAACTATTCAATAATCTATTTATGTTATCCAGAACAAAAATACTTCACACACTTTTGTGTTTTGTCTAATTGCAGGTGTATGGGACATTTATACAATCCACATATGAAGATAAGGAAGAAAGAGATGTTTATTTGCTGTCCAAAAAGTTCTCTCACGTCACTTTTGGCCCAAGAGAAGATAGAGTCCAAGTCTCTCACGTTCTGGATTCAGATTCGGACTGCACAGACGTACCTGACTCAAAACGCACACAAGTTTTTCATACGGACTCCGAATTGGGTGATTCTTTTTTTGTTGGAAACTAGATTTCGTGCACTTTCCAACCCAATTGGAATCACCTTCAAATTCATCCGGAGCGTTGAGTTGTGGACGAAACAATCTGATGCTGCAGTAGAATCCGAGTCAAGCTACAAGTCCAAAGGTGTTACATCACCTCCACTTGGGCCCATTGGCCTTGTACGACCTAGATTTAGTTTTAGGCTGCCTTGGGACGTCCTCCCACCTCCTTGGCCGCCACCCCTTGATCCTATATAAGTAGACCCATCTAGTAGCTTTTCCTTGGGATTTGTTTAGTTAAAAGTTAGCCATTGCAACTTCGTGTACTTCGTTTGTGTCCAACTACCAGACCAAGACCGCTTACGGATCCCCACCTTTATCAATACTTCATACATACTCGCAATATTCAGATTGCTTTTATCATATTCTTGCTTGTTCTTCGATTGCTTGCAGGAATAGACCTTCGTGGTCAGGTTGATTGTGCTCCGGCGTGGTCAATAACCTCTCGGAGTTGGTTTAGCGATTGCTAAGGCGCAACGTCGTGCACGTTTGTAGTCGGATCGTCAAAGTCGTCTCCACCAAATCGATAGTTATCATCTCATCGAAAGATCGGGACACCCTCGCCTCTATCATTCTCCGATTTGGAGGAAATGAACTATGTGCCATGCCTAAGTTGTAGCATGGGGCTCGGCAACGAGGATCAGTGGCACCTCCTGCTTCATTGGAGCGCACCATTTGACCACGAAGACTGGTGGTCTGGTGGGAGGGGGTAGCTCAGGAGCTGAAGGGGAGTTTTTCCCGTCAAGCTCTCTACCGAGGGCCCCGGGAGGCTCTACCGGGAGAGGCTTGCCGGAGTCCAGTTTCCACCTTGATGTGGAACCCTAGGGGCCGATCTTTCACGTTTCGAGAGGATCCTATGGGGGAAACACGAAGAACGCGCGGAAGAACACGAGGAAATCACAGGGAGAAACAAGAGAATCACTCAACCGACAAGTATCGATCACACAAGGGCTAGATCGCCGAACACATAAGGTAGCACAAGATTCAAAATCAACAAAGGAAAGATACAAGGGTAGCCATTCTTCTCCGTAAGGAGGTCTTGATTGTCTTCCCTTGAAGGGGTCTTGAATCCGCTTGGGGGATCTTCTCCGAAGAGGTCGTGAGCTCCGAGGAGAAGTAACCAAGTGGATGAGCAAGGCTCTCACACAAAATATGAGCTAAACCAATGCTAAGTCTCAAAGTGAGGAGGAGGAATCAATTATATAGGCTAGGGGGCGAAGGGGTACATGGGCTCAGCCCAACACGCGCGCAGGCTCTGGCCGAATGATCCGGGGGTGGAGCCGAATGATCTGGGCTGGTCCGGATGATCCGGGTGGAGGCCCGAAGGAGCTGGAGACGAGGCTGGTGGTGATGCAGGTCCGAATGTCCGACTGGGGGTTCGGATGATCCGGGACGGGGTCCGGATGAACCGGCTTCAGGTGGGAGCTTCGGGTGTCTTCGGGGCGAGTTAGCCGGATCGTCCGGGCCGGGGTCCCGATCATCCGGGCTCTGTCCGGATCATCCGGGCCGCCATCCGGATCGTCCGGCCAGTCTGGGACTTGGCGCTTTTCCTCTCCGTCTTCACGCATGTCTTCCGCTTCCGCTTCTCCTTGTTTCCTAGCTTCTTCATGGTTAACTCCTTTGTACCTGAGTATGCATAGCGTTTCCGTTTGAGGTAGTAACCATGTCTCATGTGAATCGGAAGGGAGTTGTGAGAGGAGTGATGTCACCTCGGTTTCAAGAGCTCTTGCACGTGCTCGAGTCATAGGTCCAAGTGGTGTTGTAGGGGATGTAGATGCGTCCATGGGGATGATCGTGGGATGCTCCACATCATCTCCCCCCCCTTGGGAAAGATCTAACCTCGGATCGAAAGCTTCATCACCATGGTAAGGCGAAAGGTCTTTGACGTTGAAGATGTCGCTCACGTTGTACTTGTTGCTTGGTAGGTCGATCTTGTTAGCGTTGTTGTTGTAACGTGCAAGCACCTTGAAGGGTCCATCGGCTCGAGGGAGTAGTTTGGACTTGCGTTCGTTGGGAAAGCGGTCCTTGCGAAGGTGTAGCCACACGAGATCGCCTATGTTGAAGATCATGGGTTGCTTGTTGATGTTGAGCTTGGTCGCTAGTCGTTGTACTTGGCGCTCGATGGTGTTCCGTGTACCCTCATGCATCTTCTTGATGTATCTTGCTTGTGCACTCGCATCCATGTTGGTGCGCTCTTGTAGAGGAAGAGGTAGAATGTCCAATGGTGACAACGGGTTGAAGCCGTAGATGACCTCGAAGGGGGACTTGCCGGTAGTCGAATGTCTTGCGCAGTTGTAGGCGTACTCGGCGATGGGTAGACATGCTTCCCACTCCTTGATGTTCTTCTTGATCAACAAGCGAAGTAGAGTGGATAGTGTCCGGTTCGTCACCTCCGTTTAGCCGTCGGTTTGAGGATGGTATGCGGATGAGAATAAGAGCTTGATTCCGAGCTTGGTACATAGCGTCTTCCAAAAGTAACTCAAGAACTTGACGTCGCGGTCGGAGACGATTGTCTTTGGTACTTGATAGAGGCGGGGGTGTCCCGATCTTTCGATGAGATGATAACTATCGATTTGGTGAAGATGACTTTGACGATCCGACTACAAACGTGCACGACGTTGCGCCTTAGCAATCGCTAAACCAACCCCGAGAGGTTATTGACCACGCCGGAGCACGATCAACCTGACCACGAGGGTCTGTTTCCTGCGAGCAAACGAAGAACAAGCAAGAAACTGAGATTGCAATCTGGATATTGCAAATATAAGATGAAAGCTTTATTGATCAAGGTGGGGTTCTGTGACGCCTTTGTCTGGTCGTTGAACACAAACGAAGTACGCGAAGTTGCAGCTATGGCGAACTTTTAATCTAAACAAAACCCAAGGAAAAGCTAGTAGATGGATCTACTTATATAGGAGCAAGGGGTGGCGGCCAAGGAGGTGGGAGGACGTCCCAAGGCAGCCTAAAACTAAATCTAGGTCGTACAAGGCCAATGGGCCCAAGTGGAGGTGATGTAACACCTTTGGACTTGTAGTTTGACTCGGATTCTGCTGCAGCATCAGATTGTTTCGTCCACAACTCAACGCTCCGGACGAATTTGAAGGTGATTCCAATTGGGTTGGAAAGTGCACGAAATCTAGTTTCCAACAAAAAAAGAATCACCCAATTCGGAGTCCGTATGAAAAACTTGTGTGCGTTTTGAGTCAGGTACATCTATGCAGTCCGAATCTGAATCCAGAACGTGAGAGACTTGGACTCTATCTTCTCTTGGGCCAAAAGTGACGTGAGAGAACTTTTTGGACAGCAAATAAACATCTCTTTCTTCCTTATCTTCATATGTGGATTGTACAAATGTCCCATACACCTGCAATTAGACAAAACACAAAAGTGTGTGAAGTATTTTTGTTCTGGATAACATAAATAGATTATTGAATAGTTTGCACTAGAAATCACCTGACAAATATGCATATATGCAATATTTTTGGTCATATCCAAGGTAGTCATGTCCTCATCATCCTCCCCTTCTTGAAAATAAAGCCGTCCTCGGCGTTGCTTAATCTGAAATGTGGCTAACAAAAGAGACAAGGTGTACATGTTGTATATGTATATGTCATCCATTTTTACTTCCCTTGATTTTTGCATATATGACACATGAATAGATGAGTAACTTGCATAGTTCATAAAATCTAAAGCCAAAAAATTAGCACAAGAAGTAGAAGGCATGAAAATATTGCAACTCAGTTTGCACATATAAGTGAAGCTCTTATTCATTTCAAAAGATTGACAATGTTCATCATTAAACCATCCCAACATTGGTGAATAAACCTTACTTGCATCAAATTTACATGCTACAACATGCTTAAATAAGCAAACATGCAATAAGTCATTCAACACAGAATCATCACCAAGATTAGAGGTCATATCAAAATGATTAAACATTGGTTCTTTTGCATCAATAGTTAATTCAATGGGTGCACTCAAAATTGTTGGTATTTCAGTTGTTTGATCACATGGCAAAGTCAAATTATCAACGTAGTCCTTTAAAATAGGTGGTGTGATCAAAGTAGTGGGTAGCTTATCAGATGGTGCATTCAAATTGACAAGGCATTCATCATTCTCATGTAGAGATGGAAGATCAGTACCTTTGTCATTACCTCTTATGATCAACTCAGATGATGTAGCCACTCTCGGGGGCGATGTGTCACATGGTGGAGGTGATGTAGTCCTGACAACAACGGATGTGGTTGTCATAGTATGCCTAGTAGTTGAAGGAACAATCATATCAACTCTTGGAATGTGCACCGTGCGCTTGTTCTCCTCGTGGCCAACACGTCGTCTTATTTCCTGTTCAGCTTTGCAAGCAAGATGAAACAAATGGTGATGAGGACATGACTACTTTGGATATGACCAAAAATATTGCATATATGCATATTTGTCAGGTGATTTCTAGTGCAAACTATTCAATAATCTATTTATGTTATCCAGAACAAAAATACTTCACACACTTTTGTGTTTTGTCTAATTGCAGGTGTATGGGACATTTGTACAATCCACATATGAAGATAAGGAAGAAAGAGATGTTTATTTGCTGTCCAAAAAGTTCTCTCACGTCACTTTTGGCCCAAGAGAAGATAGAGTCCAAGTCTCTCACGTTCTGGATTCAGATTCGGACTGCACAGACGTACCTGACTCAAAACGCACACAAGTTTTTCATACGGACTCCGAATTGGGTGATTCTTTTTTTGTTGGAAACTAGATTTCGTGCACTTTCCAACCCAATTGGAATCACCTTCAAATTCGTCCGGAGTGTTGAGTTGTGGACGAAACAATCTGATGCTGCAGCAGAATCCGAGTCAAACTACAAGTCCAAAGGTGTTACATCACCTCCACTTGGGCTCATTGGCCTTGTACGACCTAGATTTAGTTTTAGGCTGCCTTGGGACGTCCTCCCACCTCCTTGGCCGCCACCCCTTGCTCCTATATAAGTAGATCCATCTAGTAGCTTTTCCTGGGGGGATTTGTTTAGTTAAAAGTTAGCCATTGCAACTTCGTGTACTTCGTTTGTGTCCAACGACCAGATCAAGACCGCTTACGGATCCCCACCTTTATCAATACTTCATATATACTCGCAATATTCAGATTGCTTTTTATCATATTCTTGCTTGTTCTTCGATTGCTTGCAGGAATAGACCTTCGTGGTCAGGTTGATTGTGCTCCGGCGTGGTCAATAACCTCTCAGAGTTGGTTTAGCGATTGCTAAGGCGCAACGTCGTGCACGTTTGTAGTCGGATCGTCAAAGTCATCTTCACCAAATCGATAGTTATCATCTCATCGAAAGATCGGGACACCCCCGCCTCTATCAAGTGGTATCAGTTTTCAGGTTGCTCGGTGAGAATTTCCAGTTTTCCTAGATTAGATTTATTTTCTTACCTATTGTCCAAGAAAAAGCCACAAAAAAGAGTTAGATCTATTCATCCTTGGTCCAAGCCAGTCTGAGCCTTTGCAATTTTCTTTTCATTGCTTGCATAGTTGAATTATCGGTTGCATCGTCGTGTCGAGTTGCTGGTCTTAGTGTCTAGTTCGTTTAGAGTTTCGAGTTCTGTTCACATTAGTCACGCCACCGCTGCATCATTATCTCTTCCGCTGTCCACCACCCATCCATCAATTTCCACCACGTGCTACCCACCATTCATTGTCATAATAATAGTTGAGATCGTTCACATCTTCACTTGATCCAATCTGCATCTTATCTAGTTTGTTTTGGAAAGAGGGAGAAAAAAAAGAGAGAAAAAAAACGAGAGAAAAAAAAACGAGAGAAAAAAAAAGAGAAAAAAAAGTCAGAGAAAAAAAAGGAGAAAAAAATCAAAAAAATCGGCACAAACTTTTTCAGAGGAAAGTTGGAGACAAAGTTGTTGTATATCCTGCTTGGCAGTTGTTTTTCATCATTATCTTCACTGCCGTTGTGATCTTCACTTATATCTTGCTGTCAAGAGCTACTTACTATCCTTCATTGATGCTAGTTGTGCTACGCCGTGACCTCATTAGTGTTCTAGGCTCGCGTCTCTAGTCCGGTCTAGCCTAGGACCAGCACTGTACCGTCGTTGAGCGTTTATTCAACATTGCATCTTTGAATTGATCATTGCTAATCTTTTGCTACCATATATAGCCAACCCAGCTCCACATATTTCTACACTGTGTATACGTACGCTCCCCTGGCAATCGCTTTACTCAATATTTGGAGTTACTTGACACCGCTGGTTGCCGATCACCGCCTGCTGCATGGTAAGAACTTGTAAGACATTGATATTTGCTTTACTGTGAGCGTTTTACCACCACATCCTAGTAGTTATAGGAACATTATTTCTGGGTTTTGTTTCTTGTTCTACTAATCATGACAGGATCGAGAGTCAATTCATGGGCTTTGTCGATCGCGGGAGACGTGCCACCACCTTTGCAAATACCACAACCGTCACGAGAGGTGCACAAACATCCAAATGCACATGATCAGGTTAATGTATCTATACCACCATTTAATGGCCGTTTTAAACCTGCTTTATATATTGAATGGGAGTTCGACATAAAAAATATATTTGCTTCCCATAATTTCGATGAACATAAAAAGGTTAAGGTTGCGGTTGGTTCTTTCACTGGTTATGCTTTGGTTTGGTGGAGTGAATATTGTCGGTTACACCCTGATTATATACCTACTACTTGGGATGATTTGAAACTTGCCATGCGACATACTTTCGTCCCTGCTTATTATACTCGTGACATGATTAAGAAGTTGCAACACTTAAAACAAGGTAGTGAAACTGTAACAAAATATTATGATGATTTACAAACTACCTTGTTGCATTCCTCTTTAGAAGAAAGTGAAGATGATTTTATGGATAGATTTTGGGGAGGATTAAACCGTGATATTCAAGAGATACTAATTCATGAAGAGTGTTATCCTATGGACCATTTGTTTCATCTTGCTTGCAAAGCTGAACAGGAAATAAAACGACGTGTTGGCCACGAGGAGAACAAGCGCATGGTGCACATTCCAAGAGTTGATATGATTCTTCCTTCAACTACTAGGCATACTATGACAACCACATCCGTTGTTGTCAGGACTACATCACCTCCACCATGTGACACATCGCCCCCGAGAGTGGCTACATCATCTGAGTTGATCATAAGAGGTAATGACAAAGGTACTGATCTTCCATCTCTACATGAGAATGATGAATGCCTTGTCAATTTGAATGCACCATTTGATGAGCTACCCACTACTTTGATCACACCACCTATTTTAGAGGACTACGTTGATAATTTGACTTTGCCATGTGATCAAACAACTGAAATACCAACAATTTTGAGTGCACCCATTGAATTAACTATTGATGCAAAAGAACCAATGTTTAATCATTTTGATATGACCTCTAATCTTGGTGATGATTCTGTGTTGAATGACATATTGCATGTTTGCTTATTTAAGCATGTTGTAGCATGTAAATTTGATGCAAGTAAGGTTTATTCACCAATGTTGGGATGGTTTAATGATGAACATTGTCAATCTTTTGAAATGAATAAGAGCTTCACTTATATGTGCAAACTGAGTTGCAATATTTTCATGCCTTCTACTTCTTGTGCTAATTTTTTGGCTTTAGATTTTATGAACTATGCAAGTTACTCATCTATTCATGTGTCATATATGCAAAAATCAAGGGAAGTAAAAATGGATGACATATACATATACAACATGTACACCTTGTCTCTTTTGTTAGCCACATTTCAGATTAAGCAACGCCGAGGACGGCTTTATTTTCAAGAAGGGGAGGATGATGAGGACATGACTACTTTGGATATGACCAAAAATATTGCATATATGCATATTTGTCAGGTGATTTCTAGTGCAAACTATTCAATAATCTATTTATGTTATCCAGAACAAAAATACTTCACACACTTTTGTGTTTTGTCTAATTGCAGGTGTATGGGACATTTGTACAATCCACATATGAAGATAAGGAAGAAAGAGATGTTTATTTGCTGTCCAAAAAGTTCTCTCACGTCACTTTTGGCCCAAGAGAAGATAGAGTCCAAGTCTCTCACGTTCTGGATTCAGATTCGGACTGCACAGACGTACCTGACTCAAAACGCACACAAGTTTTTCATACGGACTCCGAATTGGGTGATTCTTTTTTTGTTGGAAACTAGATTTCGTGCACTTTCCAACCCAATTGGAATCACCTTCAAATTCGTCCGGAGTGTTGAGTTGTGGACGAAACAATCTGATGCTGCAGCAGAATCCGAGTCAAACTACAAGTCCAAAGGTGTTACATCACCTCCACTTGGGCTCATTGGCCTTGTACGACCTAGATTTAGTTTTAGGCTGCCTTGGGACGTCCTCCCACCTCCTTGGCCGCCACCCCTTGCTCCTATATAAGTAGATCCATCTAGTAGCTTTTCCTGGGGGGATTTGTTTAGTTAAAAGTTAGCCATTGCAACTTCGTGTACTTCGTTTGTGTCCAACGACCAGACCAAGACCGCTTACGGATCCCCACCTTTATCAATACTTCATATATACTCGCAATATTCAGATTGCTTTTTATCATATTCTTGCTTGTTCTTCGATTGCTTGCAGGAATAGACCTTCGTGGTCAGGTTGATTGTGCTCCGGCGTGGTCAATAACCTCTCAGAGTTGGTTTAGCGATTGCTAAGGCGCAACGTCGTGCACGTTTGTAGTCGGATCGTCAAAGTCATCTTCACCAAATCGATAGTTATCATCTCATCGAAAGATCGGGACACCCCCGCCTCTATCAAATGGTCCATAGGATAACACTCTTCATGAATTAGTATCTCTTGAATATCACGGTTTAATCCTCCCCAAAATCTATCCATAAAATCATCTTCACTTTCTTCTAAAGAGGAATGCAACAAGGTAGTTTGTAAATCATCATAATATTTTGTTACAGTTTCACTACCTTGTTTTAAGTGCTGCAACTTCTTAATCATGTCACGAGTATAATAAGCAGGGACGAAAGTATGTCGCATGGCAAGTTCCAAATCATCCCAAGTAGTAGGTATATAATCAGGGTGTAACCGACAATATTCACTCCACCAAACCAAAGCATAACCAGTGAAAGAACCAACCGCAACCTTAACCTTTTTATGTTCATCGAAATTATGGGAAGCAAATATATTTTTTATGTCGAACTCCCATTCAATATATAAAGCAGGTTTAAAACGGCCATTAAATGGTGGTATAGATACATTAACCTGATCATGTGCATTTGGATGTTTGTGCACCTCTCGTGACGGTTGTGGTATTTGCAAAGGTGGTGGCACGTCTCCCGCGATCGACAAAGCCCATGAATTGACTCTGGATCCTGTCATGATTAGTAGAACAAGAAACAAAACCCAAAAACAATGTTCCTATAACTACTAGGATGTGGTGGTAAAACACTCACAGTAAAGCAAATATCAATGTCTTACAAGTTCTTACCATGCAGCAGGCGGTGATCGGCAACCAGCGGTGTCAAGTAACTCCGAATATTGAGTAAAGCGATTGCCAGGGGAGCGTACGTATACACGGTGTAGAAATATGTGGAGCTGGGTTGGATATATATGGTAGCAAAAGATTAGCAATAATCAATTCAAAGATGCAATGTTGAATAAACGCTCAACGACGGTACTGTGCTGGTCCTAGGCTAGACCGGACTAGAGACGCGAGCCTAGAACACTAATGAGGTCACGGCGTAGCACAACTAGCATCAATGAAGGATACTAAGTAGCTCTTGACAGCAAGATATAAGTGAAGATCACAACGGCAGTGAAGATAATGATGAAAAACAACTGCCAAGCAGGATATACAATAACTTTGTCTCCAACTTTCCTCTGAAAAAGTTTGTGCCGATTTCTTTGATTTTTTTTCTCCTTTTTTTTCTCTGACTTTTTTTTTCTTTTTTTTTTCTCTCGTTTTTTTCTCTCGTTTTTTCTCTCTCTTTTTTTTTCTCCCTCTTTCCAAAACAAACTAGATAAGATGCAGATTGGATCAAGTGAAGATGTGAACGATCTCAACTATTATTATGACAATGAATGGTGGGTAGCACGTGGTGGAAATTGATGGATGGGTGGTGAACAGCGGAAGAGATAATGATGCAGCGGTGGCGTGATTAATGTGAACAGAACTCGAAACTCTAAACGAACTAGACACTAAGACCAGCAACTCAACACGACGATGCAACCGATAATTCAACTATGCAAGCAATGAAAAGAAAATTGCAAAGGCTCAGACTGGCTTGGACAAAGGATGAATATTTCTAACTCTTTTTTGTGGCTTTTTCTTGGACAATAGGTAAGAAAATAAATCTAATCTAGGAAAACTGGAAATTCTCACCGAGCAACCTGAAAATTGATACCACTTGATAGAGGCGGGGGTGTCCCGATCTTTCGATGAGATGATAACTATCGATTTGGTGAAGATGACTTTGACGATCCGACTACAAACGTGCACGACGTTGTGCCTTAGCAATCGCTAAACCAACCCCGAGAGGTTATTGACCACGCCGGAGCACGATCAACCTGACCACGAGGGTCTGTTTCCTGCGAGCAAACGAAGAACAAGCAAGAAACTGAGATTGCAATCTGGATATTGCAAATATAAGATGAAAGCTTTATTGATCAAGGTGGGGTTCTGTGACGCCTTTGTCTGGTCGTTGAACACAAACGAAGTACGCGAAGTTGCAGCTATGGCGAACTTTCAATCTAAACAAAACCCAAGGAAAAGCTACTAGATGGATCTACTTATATAGGAGCAAGGGGTGGCGGCCAAGGAGGTCGGACGACGTCCCAAGGCAGCCTAAAACTAAATCTAGGTCGTACAAGGCCAATGGGCCCAAGTGGAGGTGATGTAACACCTTTGGACTTGTAGTTTGACTCGGATTCTGCTGCAGCATCAGATTGTTTCGTCCACAACTCAACTCTCCGGACGAATATGAAGGTGATTCCAATTGGGTTGGAAAGTGCACGAAATCTAGTTTCCAACAAAAAAAGAATCACCCAATTCGGAGTCCGTATGAAAAACTTGTGTGCGTTTTGAGTCAGGTACGTCTGTGCAGTCCGAATCTGAATCCAGAACGTGAGAGACTTGGACTCTATCTTCTCTTGGGCCAAAAGTGACGTGAGAGAACTTTTTGGACAGCAAATAAACATCTCTTTCTTCCTTATCTTCATATGTGGATTGTACAAATGTCCCATACACCTGCAATTAGACAAAACACAAAAGTGTGTGAAGTATTTTTGTTCTGGATAACATAAATAGATTATTGAATAGTTTGCACTAGAAATCACCTGACAAATATGCATATATGCAATATTTTTGGTCATATCCAAGGTAGTCATGTCCTCATCAGTACTCCATGGAGGGCAAGACTTCCCTACAAAAGAGATTTGCAATGTGTGAAGCATCGTCTATCTTGTTGCAAGGAATGAAATGTGCCATCTTAGAAAATCGGTCCACAAGAACAAATACGGAATCCTTCCCATTTTGAGTTCTAGGCAAGCCAAGTACAAAATCCATGCTAATGTCTTCCCAAGGTTGATAAGGAATATGAAGAGGCATGTAAAGACCATGGGATTGAGCTTTAGACTTAGCTTTGCGACATGTAGAGCATCGGGTGGTGAAGCGTGAGACATCGTGGAACATCTTGGGCCAAAAGTAGTTCTTAGAGAGTGTGGCAAAAGTCTTGTCGCGTCCAAAGTGTCCCATGAGTCCGCCTCCATGAGCCTCTTGCAAAAGGAGCAAACAAAGAGAAGACTCGGGAATGCATAGATTGTTTGCTCTCATAAGATAACCATCCTTGATGTAATATTGTTCCCAAGATGTATTCGTCAAACATTTAGCATAATGAGTTGCAAAAGATGGATCATTAGCATACAAGTCTTTTATGTTCTCAAAGCCAATAACATTCAGCTCAAGTTTAGTGACAAGCGTGGAAAGTGCACCGGCAACTACATTTTCCTTACCCTTAATGTACTTGATCACATAGGGAAAAGATTCAATAAATTCACTCCATTTGTCATGACTCTTGTTCAACTTAGTTTGACCTTTTAAGTACTTAAGCGTTTCATGATCGGTATGGATGACAAACTCATGAGGTCTAAGATAATGTTCCCAAACATGTACCACACGCACTAAAGCATATAATTCTTTGTCATAGATGGGATAGTTAAGTTGAGCACCGGAGAGTTTTTCACTGAAATATGCAATGGCTCGTTTTTCTTGCATCAAAACACCGCCAATTCCAGTACCACTTGCATCACAATGAACCTTAAAAGTTTTGTCAAAGTTGGGAAAAGCAAGAATCGGAGCATGAGTAAGCAAAGTGATGAGGACATCAATACCATTGTTACACCCACAGCCCCTACTGCTACATATACTGGACCAATTACTAGAGCTCGCGCACGCCAATTAAATTATCAGGTACTTTCGTTTCTTGGTAATGATTCTAATGTTCATGAGAATATGATGCTGCCTAAATTGGATACATTTGTTTTGCTTACAAATGAAGGGCCTAGCTTGGAGAAGGAGGGACATTGGAGCAAGAGCAAGCATGGAGATGATGCCATGCGCAAGGGGAACCAGAACGGAGTTACAAGTGATGATTTCAGGACTTTGAAGCCACCATAAGAGTGCATGAAGCCTTGGACGAAATATACAAGATGCCACTTCATAAATTTCGTCCAGAGGCTATTATAGGTGCTGCGTCACCTTTTTATTGGGCCAGGCCCATGTAATTTCGAAATACATAAGTATAGGCTATTTTTAGAGTCCGTATGTGTGGGGAAACAAGAGATAGGGTTGATTTCGGACCCCTCCACCAAGGGCCACGAAATTCCCCACCTCTCTTCCTCCATATATACAGCCCTTAGGGCACCGTTTAGACTTTGGGTTTTGTTTAGATTAAAAGTTCGCCATAGCTGCAACTTCGCGTACTTCGTTTGTGTTCAACGACCAGACAAAGGCGTCACAGAACCCCACCTTGATCAATAAAGCTTTCATCTTATATTCGCAATATCCAGATTGCAATCTCAGTTTCTTGCTTGTTCTTCGTTTGCTCGCAGGAAACAGACCCTCGTGGTCAGGTTGATCGTGCTCCGGCGTGGTCAATAACCTCTCGGAGTTGGTTTAGCGATTGCTAAGGCGCGACGTCCTCGCACGTTCGTAGTCGGATCGTCAAAGTCGACTTCCACCCAAGCGATTTCCATCATCTCATCGAAAGACGGGACACCTTAGCCTATATCAAGTGGTATCAGATTTCCAGGTTGCTCGGTGAGATTTTCCAGTTTTTCGTAGTTTAGATCGAGTCTGTTCTTCATACCTATAGTCCACGAAAAAGCCACAAAAAAAAATTAGGGTTAGTTCATCATATCCGAACCAATCTGAGCCTTTGCATAATCTTTTTAGGGTTTTGCTTTGTTGAATTTACGGTTGCATCGTCGGTCTAGTTGCTGGTCTTAGAGTCTAGTCTTTTAGAGTTTCGAGTTCTGGTCATAAGTTGTCACGCCACCGCTGCACCATCAGCATCGCCCCTGCCATCTACCACCACCACTCCGAATCCGTATCCATATACCACCACCAATCCGTGTCCATATACCACCACCGATCCATATCCATATACTACCACCGCTACCACCACCGCTGCCATATACCACCACCATATATCCACCACCAATCCGAGTTCCTTGTTTATTAGGTTTGTTTTCGGGATCCATCTAGTTTCCGATTCGTGTTTCCTTGCCGGAGTAGGTCTGGAAACCACGCTCCGTTTAGGCCCAAAATTTTTCGAAAACGCATTTTTCGAAAATTTTTCTGGCTATCCTATTTTTAGGTGTTTCTGAGTGTTTTGAGACAGGTGCCATTATAGGAAGTTTTTTTTGACCCGTTTCCAGTTTTTGGGTCCGGGCAGTCGAAAAAACGAAAAAAAAATTTGGTCGAAAAAATTTCGTGCCCATCCTGTCAGTTTGACCTCGAAAGAGTTTTGAGACACTCGCCATTATAGTGATTTTTCGCAAAAAAAAAAAAAAAAAGAGCAGCGCAAAAAAAAAAGAGCGCAAAAAAAAAAAAAGAGCGAAAAAAAAAAATCCAGAGTGTGCTTTTCCCTTGTTTACGTGCAGCGCCGTGATTTTGTTAGTGTTCTAGGCTCGCGTCTCTAGCACGGTCTAGCCTAGGACCAGCACAGTACCGTCGTTGAGCGTTTATTCAACTTTGCATCTCTGAATTGATTATTGCTGATCCTTTTTGCTACCATATTATAAGCCTTCCCAGCTCCACATACATCTACGTCGTGCGTTTGACTCTCCCTGGTACTCGCTCTATCCAAGCTTTGAGAGTTTTTGACTACAACGGTTGCCGATCACCGCCTGCTGCTGGGTAAGAACCGGTAAGAATTTGAGTTTTGCTTGACGGATTTGTGACACCCACCACCACCACTTGTTCGTAGTCTGTAGGATCATATTCTTGTGTGTTTCTATTGCTGCTAACCATGCCAGGATCACAAGCCGACGTGACTGACTGGGAGAATTTATCGAACAAGGAGCTTCATGATAAGTTTCAGCAAATGATGAGTGGACAGGTGCAAGATGTGCTAAACAGATTTGAAGAGGCCATGGAGAAGATAGATGGCATGGAGAAGACGTTCGAAACAAAGCTCGATAACAAATTTAATGAATTGCTCGCGCGTCTTCCACCACCACCACCCGCTGCACCTAACGTACCTCTCCAACAACAACAACAACAACAACAACGCATCCTTTCGAATCAGTATGGACGCGCGAGGCGTGTTCCTATTGAGGATGGCCAAACTTCTGGTGCTGCTGTTCATGTTGTTGATGCATCTTTCGCCCCTGCTACTGCTGCTGGTGGTACCCAGGAGGATGTTGAGTATGCGGGCGATTATGAGGATGAGGTTGATCAAAATCAGCACTACGTGCAGCCACCAGCACCATCACCACCAGGTCGACCTCAGGTATATATTCGTAATGGTAGGCCTGCACCACCACCTCAGGTACGAGATGATGTCCATATTCCTAAACTGAAATTGAATATTCCACCATTTGAGGGTAGATATGTTCCTGATATATATCTTACTTGGGAGTTAGAAACTGAACAACGTTTTACATGTTTACAATATCCCGAGGAGAGACGGGTTGCTGCTGCTGTTTGTGCTTTCACTAGTTTTGCATGTGTATGGTGGTCTGAACATTGTAGATTATATCCTATTCCCGCTACTTGGGCTGCTTTGAAAACTGCTATGCGTACTCGTTGGGTTCCACCATATTATCAACGTGAATTGCTTCAAAAATTACAGCGCTTAAGACAAGGAAAAAATTCTGTAGAAGAATATTATCAGGAATTACAAACTGGCATGATTAGATGTGGTATTGTTGAGGAGAATGAAGCTATGCTTGCACGTTTTCTGGGTGGATTAAATAGAGAGATTCAGACCATTCTAGATTATAAGGAGTATACTAATATCACTCGTTTATTCCATCTTGCTTGTAAAGCTGAACGTGAAGTGCAGGATCGACAGGCATTGGCGCGGACTAACTTTTCTGCAGGTCGACCTTCATCATGGACACCGCGTGCATCATCTACTTCCACACGTTCTGCTACACCGGCGCCTCCGTCGGCTGCCACCTCCAACCGTGATACAATAAAGCAGGCACAGTCGCCACTATCTGCCAAGAGCACATCTTCTGGGCCTGCAAAGAGCTCTTCTTCATCCATGGCATCAACAGGGCAAACACATGATATTATTTGTCGCCGTTGCAAGGGTGGAGGTCATTATGCGAGAGAATGCCCCTCTAAGCGTGTGATGATTGTTACTGAGGATGGTGGGTATGAGTCCGCTAGTGACTATGATGAGGAGACTTTGGCTCTTATTACACGTGACGAACACGGTGGAGAAGATTCTGATCATGAGACGCAATACATGGCTCCTGAAGATGCTGACAGGTATGAATGTTTAGTTGCTCAACGTGTTTTGAGTGTGCAGGTTACACAAGCTGAGCAAAATCAGAGGCATAATTTGTTCCATACAAAGGGAGTTGTGAAGGAACGTTCTGTTCGCGTAATCATAGATGGAGGGAGTTGCAACAACTTGGCTAGCATGGAGATGGTGGAGAAGCTATCTCTCACCACAAGACCACATCCACATCCTTACTACATCCAATGGTTCAACAACAGCGGCAAGGTTAAGGTAACACGTACTGTTCGTGTGCATTTTAGTATCTCTACATATGCTGATTATGTTGATTGTGATGTGGTCCCTATGCAAGCATGTTCCTTATTACTTGGTAGACCATGGCAATTTGATAAAAATTCTATTCACCATGGTAGAAACAATCAGTATACTCTTGTTCATAAGGATAAAAATATTACTTTGCTTCCTATGACTCCTGATTCCATTTTGAAAGATGATCTTAATAGGGCTAATAAAGCAAAACAGGAGAAAACTAAGAGTGAAAATCAGATTGTGGCAAAAGAATTTGAGCAACAAATGCAGCCTAATAATAATAAACAATCTAGTGTTGCTTCTGAAATTAAATTGAAAAGTGCATGTTTACTTGCCACCAAATCTGATATTGATGATCTAGATTTTAGCAAATCTGTTTGCTATGCTTTTGTGTGCAAAGAGGCATTATTTTCATTCGAGGACGTGCCTTCCTCTTTGCCTCCTGCTGTCACTAACATTTTGCAGGAGTTCGCTGACGTCTTTCCACAAGACGTGCCACCGGGATTACCACCTATTCGCGGGATTGAGCATCAAATTGACTTAATTCCTGGTGCATCATTACCCAACCGTGCACCATACCGTACCAATCCAGAGGAGACGAAGGAGATTATGCGTCAAGTACAAGAACTGCTCGACAAAGGTTATATACGCGAATCCCTTAGTCCTTGTGCTGTTCCTATCATTTTAGTGCCGAAAAAGGATGGTACGTCGCGTATGTGCGTTGATTGTAGAGGCATTAATAATATTACTATTCGTTATCGTCATCCTATTCCTAGGCTAGATGATATGCTTGATGAATTGAGTGGCTCTACAATATTCTCCAAAGTTGATTTGCGTAGTGGATACCATCAAATTCGTATGAAATTGGGAGATGAATGGAAAACAGCATTTAAAACTAAGTTTGGATTATATGAGTGGTTAGTCATGCCTTTTGGGTTAACTAATGCACCTAGTACTTTCATGAGGTTAATGAACGAAGTTTTACGTGCTTTCATTGGACGATTTGTGGTAGTTTACTTTGATGACATATTGATTTATAGCAAATCTTTGGAGGAACATTTGGAACATTTACGTGCTGTTTTTATTGCTCTACGTGATGCACGTTTGTTTGGTAACCTTGGAAAGTGCACCTTTTGCACCGACCGAGTATCTTTTCTTGGCTATGTTGTTACTCCACAGGGAATTGAAGTTGATAAAGCCAAAATTGAAGCTATTGAGAGTTGGCCGCAGCCCAAAACGGTCACACAAGTGAGGAGTTTCCTTGGCCTCGCTGGATTCTATAGGCGTTTTGTGAGAGATTTCAGCACCATTGCTGCACCTCTCAATGAGCTTACAAAGAAAGATGTGCCTTTTCTGTGGGGTACCGCACAGGAAGAAGCCTTCTCGGTATTGAAAGATAAGTTGACACATGCTCCTTTACTCCAACTTCCTGATTTTAATAAGACTTTTGAGCTTGAATGTGATGCTAGTGGAATTGGATTAGGAGGTGTGTTATTACAAGATGGCAAACCTGTTGCATACTTTTCTGAAAAATTGAGTGGGCCTAGTCTGAATTATTCTACTTATGATAAAGAATTATATGCTCTTGTTCGGACTTTAGAAACATGGCAACATTATTTATGGCCCAAAGAATTTGTTATACATTCTGATCATGAATCTTTGAAACATATTAAAAGTCAAGCTAAACTGAATCGTAGACATGCTAAATGGGTTGAATTCATTGAGACTTTCCCTTATGTCATTAAACACAAGAAGGGAAAAGAAAATGTTATTGCTGATGCATTGTCTCGTCGCTATACTATGCTTTCACAACTTGACTTCAAAATATTTGGTTTGGAGACCATCAAAGATCACTATGTGCATGATGCTGATTTTAAAGATGTAATGCAGAATTGTAAAGAAGGAAGAATGTGGAACAAGTTTGTCGTTAACGATGGATTTGTGTTTCGTGCTAACAAGCTATGCATTCCAGCTAGCTCCGTTCGTCTTTTGCTGTTGCAGGAGGCGCATGGGGGAGGATTAATGGGACACTTTGGCGTGAAGAAGACGGAGGACGTACTTGCTACACATTTCTTTTGGCCAAAGATGAGACGGGATGTTGAGCGTTTTGTTGCTCGCTGCACTACATGTCAAAAAGCTAAGTCACGACTCAATCCTCATGGTTTATATATGCCTTTGCCTGTACCTAGTGTTCCTTGGGAGGATATATCTATGGACTTTGTTTTAGGTTTACCTCGAACAAAGAAGGGGAGGGATAGCATATTTGTTGTCGTGGATAGATTCTCGAAAATGGCACACTTTATACCATGTCATAAAAGCGATGATGCTGTTAATGTTGCTGATTTGTTCTTTCGTGAAATTATTCGCTTGCATGGTGTGCCAAATACTATTGTTTCAGATCGTGATACTAAATTTCTTAGCCACTTTTGGAGATGTTTATGGGCTAAGTTGGGGACTAAACTGCTATTTAGTACTACTTGTCACCCCCAAACTGATGGACAAACTGAAGTAGTCAATAGAACATTGTCTACTATGCTTAGGGCTGTTTTGAAGAATAATAAGAAAATGTGGGAAGAATGCTTGCCTCATATTGAATTTGCTTATAATCGTTCATTGCATTCTACTACTAAGATGTGCCCTTTTGAAATTGTGTATGGTTTCCTACCTCGTGCACCTATTGATTTGTTGCCTCTTCCATCTTCGGAGAAGGTTAATTTTGATGCTAAAGAACGTTCTGAATTGATTTTAAAAATGCATGAGTTAACTAAGGAAAACATTGAGCGTATGAATGCTAAATATAAACTTGCTGGAGATAAGGGTAGAAAACATGTTGTGTTTGCACCTGGAGATCTTGTTTGGTTACATTTGCGTAAAGATAGATTTCCTAATTTGCGCAAATCAAAGCTAATGCCACGTGCTGATGGTCCCTTTAAGGTGTTAGAGAAAATAAATGATAATGCATATAAACTTGAGCTGCCTGCAGATTTTGGGGTTAGTCCCACTTTTAACATTGCAGATTTGAAGCCTTATTTGGGTGAGGAAAATGAGCTTCCGTCGAGGACGACTTCATTTCAAGAAGGGGAGGATGATGAGGACATCAATACCATTGTTACACCCACAGCCCCTACTGCTACATATACTGGACCAATTACTAGAGCTCGCGCACGCCAATTAAATTATCAGGTACTTTCGTTTCTTGGTAATGATTCTAATGTTCATGAGAATATGATGCTGCCTAAATTGGATACATTTGTTTTGCTTACAAATGAAGGGCCTAGCTTGGAGAAGGAGGGACATTGGAGCAAGAGCAAGCATGGAGATGATGCCATGCGCAAGGGGAACCAGAACGGAGTTACAAGTGATGATTTCAGGACTTTGAAGCCACCATAAGAGTGCATGAAGCCTTGGACGAAATATACAAGATGCCACTTCATAAATTTCGTCCAGAGGCTATTATAGGTGCTGCGTCACCTTTTTATTGGGCCAGGCCCATGTAATTTCGAAATACATAAGTATAGGCTATTTTTAGAGTCCGTATGTGTGGGGAAACAAGAGATAGGGTTGATTTCGGACCCCTCCACCAAGGGCCACGAAATTCCCCACCTCTCTTCCTCCATATATACAGCCCTTAGGGCACCGTTTAGACTTTGGGTTTTGTTTAGATTAAAAGTTCGCCATAGCTGCAACTTCGCGTACTTCGTTTGTGTTCAACGACCAGACAAAGGCGTCACAGAACCCCACCTTGATCAATAAAGCTTTCATCTTATATTCGCAATATCCAGATTGCAATCTCAGTTTCTTGCTTGTTCTTCGTTTGCTCGCAGGAAACAGACCCTCGTGGTCAGGTTGATCGTGCTCCGGCGTGGTCAATAACCTCTCGGAGTTGGTTTAGCGATTGCTAAGGCGCGACGTCCTCGCACGTTCGTAGTCGGATCGTCAAAGTCGACTTCCACCCAAGCGATTTCCATCATCTCATCGAAAGACGGGACACCTTAGCCTATATCACAAAGACTTGAGCTCATCAAAAGTGGTGGATTGCAAAGATCCCCAAACAAAAGGAGCATTCTTCTTACTCAAAGCATGCAAAGGAGCAGCAATAGTGCTAAAGTCTTTCACAAAGCGGCGGTAAAAACCTGCTAGACCAAGAAAACTGCGCACTTGTTGCAAATTGGTGGGTTGGGGCCAAGTTTTAATTGCTTCAATTTTAGATTCATCAACATGGACACCCTTGGAAGATAGAACAAAACCCAATAAAACCACTTTTTCAACACCAAACGTGCATTTTTTCATGTTTGCATAAAGTCGTTCCTTGCGAAGGGTTTGCAAAACATCCCTAACATGATTAAGATGTTCTTTCATGGTTTTGCTAAACACAAGAATATCATCAAAGTAAACCACAACAAAGACTCCAATGTAAGGGTGAAGCACATAATGCATGAGACGCGCGAAAGTACCGGGTGCCTCCGATAAACCCATAGGCATAACTAACCACTCATATAAGCCAAATTTGGTTTTGAAAGCAGTTTTCCATTCATCACCCTCTTGTATGCGGATTTGATAATAGCCACTTTTAAGATCAATTTTTGAGAAAAAGTTGGCTCCACTAAGTTCATCAAGCATATCATCTAAGCAAGGAATGGGATGCCTATAGCGAACGGTAATAGCATTTATAGGTCTACAATCGGAACACAAGCGGAAACTTCCATCGGGCTTAGGCACAAGTATAACCGGCACGGCACAAGGGCTCAAGCTATCACGTGCATGACCGTTGTCGATTAGTTGTTGTACTTGCTGTTGAATCTCCTTGGTTTCTTTGGGATTGACACGGTATGGAGCTTTGTTTGGAAGTGGCGCTCTGGGATGAGGTCGATTCGATGCTCAATGCCTTGTAGAGGAGGTAGACCCGGAGGTAGCTCATCGGGACAAACATCTTGGAATTCCTCCAAAAGAGATTGAAACACTAAAGGTAGCTCGTGAGAGGTGTTAGTTTTAGGTTGCCCATCCTTGCACACAAGGACAAAGTGCGTCACACTTGATGGGTTCTCACACACTTCTCTCATCTCACTTTTTGTGGCAAATAATATGAAGTTTTTCTCTCAAGGCGAAGAGGCGCTCAAGTTTGGTTTGTGGCTCTCACTCACTTTTTGGTGGATCACTTTTTCACTCTTCTCTCCATGATGGGTGGCTTGCTTGTCGGCTATCACTTGACTAGGAGACATAGGTCGTAGCACATATTCCTTCCCTTTCATCTTGAAGCTATAGTGATTGGTACGCCCATTGTGGATGACACCACGGTCGAATTGCCATGGTCGACCAAGTAGGAGGTGGCAAACGGTCATTGGGACCACATCACACTCCAAAGTGTCCTCATATGCACCAATTTTGAAGGAGACTTGGACCGTATGCTCAACTCGGAAAGTGCTGGAGTCACTTAACCATTGAACCTAGTAGGGGTGCGGGTGCTTCCTCTTGACCAATTGAAGCTTGGAGCACAGTTCTTCACTTGCCAAGTTGTGACAACTACCTCCGTCGATGATGACCTTGACGGACCTTCCATTGATGCCGGCCTTGGTGTGGAAGATATGGCATCGTTGGTCTTCTTCTTGTTGATGTTGAAGAGTCAAGACCTTGGAGACAACAAGAGCGGGGCTCGTATCTTCATCACAAAAGACTTGATCATCTTTATCCTCATTCACACGCCGGTGCATGGCCACTTGCTCAAGAGCTTCCATCTCCTCATCACTCATGGAGTCGTAGGTGCCATCATCGTTGAGGATCATGGTTCGCTTGTTTGTACATTCATAGGACTTGTGGCCTCGGCCGCCGCAAGTGAAACACTTGAAGGAGCTTGTCTTGACGGTCTCATCGGTCTGAGTGGATGAAGAAGCACGCGTCTTGAAGTTGCTTGTAGTAGGAGGAAGACGACTTGAACTTGACGAAGTTTTCTTGTAACTCGTCTTGTCGTCGTTGCTTGGAGAAGGTTTGGTTGATGTAGATGTTGGAGGAGTTGTTGAAGCTTGGTTGTTGGAGAAGCCGTAAATCTTGGATGAGTACTTGGCGTACTTGAAGTCATCTTGCACTTGATGTTCCGCCTTTGTAGCTTGATGTACGAGCTCAATGAGGTTGGAGTAGGGTTGGAAGTCGGCGATCTTCTTGATGGGATGATTGAGTCCATTCAAGAATCGTGCCATAGTTTGCTCATCATCCTCCGTGACATTGGCTCGAATCATGGCAATCTCCATTTCCTTGTAGTATTCTTCAACACTCTTTGTTCCTTGCTTGAGGAGTTGTAGCTTCTTGAAGAGATCGCGGTTGTAGTATGTGGGCACAAAACGTGCTCGCATGACATCCTTCATTTGAGCCCAAGTGGTGATTGGAGGTTCACCTCTTGCTTGTCGGCGCTCAAGGACTTGTTCCCACCATATGAGCACATAGTCTTGGAACTCAAGTGATGCCATAGTGATCTTCTTCTCTTCCTCATAGTTGTGCAAACGAAAGATTTTGTCGACTTTCAATGCCCATGAGAGGTATTCTTCGGGATCATTGCTTCCGTTGAACTTGGGCATTGTGAATTTGAGCTTGCCATAGCGTTGCTCTTCATTGTGTTGTTGGCGATGGTGATGATGACGCCCTTGACGTGGAGGGTAATCATCCTCATGTTGCTCTTGGCATGGTGGAAGTCCATGATCAACTTGATCATGTTGAACTTGAGGTTGAGGTGGAGCTTGTCGAGCTTGTGGAGGAGCTTGTGGAGCTTGGCGTTGCACGCGCGGTTGGTAGTTCCTCTCTTGTATTTCTTCTCGAAGGGCTTCCTCTTGATTGTGCCGTTCTCGATTGCAGTCTGCGATAGCTCGACTTGATTCTTGAAGGGCACGTTGCGCCTCAAGAGCTTGCGCTTCACGTAGTTGTTGTTGAAGACGTTGAGCCTCGGCGTCTTGTTGCTCTTGGTGTAGACGTGCTTGTTCTTCTTCTTCTTGGCAACGAAGACGTCGTCGTTCTTGAGCTTGGGCAAAAGCGACTTCATTTGATTGAGGACGAGGGACTTGCTCCTCGGCTTGCTCTTGTGAATGCTTGACGTGTAGCGGATTGCGAGATGCATGACGGTCTTGACACGCGGCTTGTCGTAGAGTGTTCGATGACGGTGTACTTGAGCCGGAGAAGGAGTCATCGGAGTGTCGACTTGAGTGGCTCCGTCTTGAGTATGACGATGTAGAAGGAGGACAGTTCACCAACAAAGCACGGATCTCGTCCATTCTTGCATCATTCTCTTGCTTGTGCGCGTCGAGCTTGTTGTCGAAGTAGTCTCGTGTACGTTGCTCAGAGAGTCGCAAGTCGGTGGCGAGGTTGTCGATGCGGTCGTTCATTGCTTGTTGCTCTTGATGCAACGCTCGTTTTGCACCAAAGAAGTGGCTCTTGGTGACATATGATGACATGTCGTCGTCTTGCTCGGTGACCAATGTTGATGATGAATCAAGTTCACTCAAATGCGGACAATGAAATAGCACTATTGGTACCAATTCTTGTCGGTTCTCACACCTACACAAGTAAAAGCTTATGGTTGATCTTGGTTAGGATGGTGGCATAAAATTGATTGCAATCGTTAGTTTAACTCAAAGATGTTGAAAAAGATTCGCAAATTCGCAAATGCAACAAGTAGACCAAGCGAGTAGTTGAACGAGGAAACACACACGCAAATAGAATAATGGGATTGTGCAAACCAAAAATGAGCCCAAATGTGGAATCCACGAAAATGCTCTTGTTGCACAATACTCAAGAGACGCTAGCACGATTTCACAATAGGCGGATACAGAGCTTGTGCACAACCTACTAAGCAAAAATGTAACAATCTCTATCCCAAGTATGCTATATGTATGGTATTTCGGTGTTATGATCCAAGATGATTGGGTATGACAATCTTAATGTAGTATGATGATATGGTTCTTGCTTATTAGCTCTTTGCTTATCTTTCTCTTTTTGCTTAAAAGCTTGGTTGGCTCTTTCACTTTTGAGCTCTTTTCTTATGCAATACTTCACGAACCGAGATAGCAATTGTGTATGCGATGACAACTTTGTGACACAAGAGATGATAATGTATGTATGGTATGGTATGATCACTAATGTGCACAAGTCACGTTGCCGGCAATACTCAATGGCTAGTCTCGATGGGTAAGCTATGCAAAAGATGGGGTATGATGGTTATCAATGCAATTGCAAGGTATGACAAAGATGTCGTCGAAGTTACCGTCCGTAGCGAAGATGAGTAGTCGACGAAGATGAGCGTTGGTGATGTTGATGTCGCACCGTACCTAGATAGCCGAAACACAATAGGACACAGGAAATCACAACTCAGATTCTCGAACCCAAAGTCGAATGTTGGTACGGAGGTTGTGTCGTGGGGTTTTGCTAGGTGGAAGTGGTGGTGGTTGAAGTGGGGAAGTGCATAGACGTAGGTGGTGGTGGTGGAGAACTGCAAAAATGCATTTTCGGCAGAGGAAGCCGGATGATCCGGGCCAGGAGCCGGACGATCCGGGCGCGTCAGGATGATCCGGGTCAGGGTCTGGATGATCCGGGGAAGTCAATCGCGGTCGGGAACTGCTCGGGATGAACTCGAAAACGGCGAGAATTTCGACAATTCCGCGGATTTTGGACGGATTTCGAGGGGAAGAAGGTGGAGAAAAGCAAGATCCACGAGTTACACACCGAATCCACAGATCAAAATCAACAAATCATCATCAAAACCAACAAATCACAAAAAAATTTGGGGCTATTTTTGGTGGGGATTTTCGGATTTAGGACGAAATCAACAAAATCAAGCTAGAAAACGAAGGGTAGGGGATCCAAAAACGTGATCAACGTGGCTCATGATACCAAAATGATGTAGGGCGGAACCCGAGGGGCCGATCTTTCATGTTTGGAGAGGATCCTATGGGGGAAACACGAAGAATGCGCGGAAGAACACGAGGAAATCATGGGGAGAAACAAGAGAATCACTCAATCGACAAATATCGATCACACAAGGGCTAGATCACCGAACACATAAGGTAGCACAAGATTCAAAATCAACAAAGGAAAGATACAAGGGTAGCCGTTCTTCTACGTAAGGAGGTCTTGATTGTCTTCCCTTGAAGGGGACTTGAATCCGCTTGGGGGATCTTCTTCGAAGAGGTCGTGAGCTTCGAGGAGAAGTAACCAAGTGGATGAGCATGGCTCTCACACAAAATATGAGCTAAACCAATGCTAAGTCTCAAAGTGAGGAGGAGGAGTCCTATATATAGGCTAGGGGGCGAAGGGGTACATGGGCTCAGCCCAACACGCGCGCGCAGGCGCTGGCCGGCTGATCCGGGGGTGGAGCCGGATGATCCGGGCTGGTCCGGATGATCCGGGTGGAGGCCCGGAGGAGCTGGAGACGCGGCTGGTGGTGATCCAGGTCCGGATGTCCGGCTGGGGGTCCGGATGTCCGGGCAGGGTCCGGATGATCCGGCTTCAGGTGGGAGCTTCAGGTGTCTTCGGGGCGAGTTAGCCGGATCGTCCGGGCCGGGGTCCGGAGCATTCGGGCTCTGTCCGGATCGTCCGGGACGCCATCCGGATCATCTGGCTAGTCTGGGACTTGGCGCTTTTCCTCTCCGTCTTCACGCATGTCTTCCTCTTCCGGTTCTCCTTGCTTCCTAGCTTCTTCATGGTTAACTCCTTGGTACCTGAGTATGCATAGCGTTTCCGTTTGAGGTAGTAACCATGTCTCATGTGAATCGAAAGGGAGTTGTGAGAGGAGTGATGTCACCTCGGTTTCAAGAGATCTTGCACGTGCTCGAGTCATAGGTCGAAGTGGTGTTGTGATGTAGATGCGTCCATGGGGATGATCATGGGATGCTCCGCATCACTCCTCTTCCGGGCCATTGTTGCTGGGGATACAGAGGGCTGAGTAAGATGGGGAACAAAAGTTCCTGGTTACATAGGAAGCTTTTGCACATCGCACTTTGACAGATGATTAGCAATGCTGTTTTCCACACGGGGTACGTGCTCTGTTTGCAATTCGTCAAAGTGCTCCTCCGGCCTTCTCACTTCCTCAATGTATGCCTCCATCGATGGACTTTGGTAATCCTTGTTGACTTGTCTCACCATAAGTTGTGAATCTCCTTGAATGATCAGCTTTTTGATCCCCAATTCTGTGGCAACCACGAGCCTGGCAAGGAGCCCTTCATACTCTGCAGTATTGTTGGCCACCTCCTCCCGGGGAAAATGCATCTGGATGACATATTTCAGGTGCTCTATAGTGGGAGCAACGAGAAGCATGCCAACCCCTGCACCTTGTAGGGAGAAGGCACCATTGAAATACATGATCCATTCTTGGGGTGTTTCCTTAACGGGAATAACTGTCTTGAGTACCTCTTCATTAGGGGTGGACATACATTCTGCAATAAACTCTGCCAGTGCTCTGCTCAGAATTGTTGATGTGCTATCAAACTTTAAGACAAAGCTGGATAACTCCAATGCCCAATCCACTATCCTGCCGATTGCCTCAGGGTTTTGGAGTATCATTAGCAAAGGGAAGCGGGTGACAACCGTGATCTTGTGGGCTTGCAAGTAGTGGCGCAGTTTCCTTGAGGCCATTACTAGGCCAAAAATCAATATTTGCACGCCAGAATACCTGGATCTAGCTACAATAGGGACCTGACAAAGTAAACTGGGCGCTGCACCACTTTCTTCCTTGTCGTGTCCTTGTGTTTGTCTCCACTGCGGTGCTTTTCTCGATCCTAATCCACGTCTGGCCTTGTCGGGTTGTGCTCTCTCTCTCTCCCCCGGAAGGGACACTGGCTGAGGTTACTGCTTCCTCCACTTCTTGCTGCGCCACTAGTGCTGCACTAACCGCTTGATTAGTTGCCGCCAAGTATAGCAGGAATGGCTGTTGTGGTTTGGGAGCAACCAAAGTGGGCACAGAAGACAAGTAGGTCTTCAAATCTTGTAGTGCTGCTTCTGCTTCCGGAGTGCGCTTCATGGGTCCTACCTTCTTCAAAATTTTGAAGAACGGCAAGGCACGCTTGACAGACTTGGAGATGAACCTGCTAAGTGCGGCAACGCACCCTGTCAAATGCCGCACATCCTTAACTGTCTTAGCTGCTTGAATCGTCTCGATAGCCTTGATCTTATCGGGTTGGCCTCTATCCCGTGATGGGACATAGAGAAGCCAAGTAACTTGTCAGAGGAAACGCCAGACACACACTTCTCTGGGTTCATCTTGAAGTTGATCTTGCGCAGATTAGGAAACGTCTCTTCTAAGTCATGGATGAGGGTTGATCTGTCCTTGGTCTTGACCACAATATCATCCATATAATCTTCAATATTCCTGTGCAACTCTGATACAAAACCAATCTGGACTGCCCTTGCAAAAGTGGATCCGGCACTCTTCAACCTGAAAGGCATTCGCAAGAAGCAATATGTGCCACATGGGGTGATGAATGATGTCTTTTCTTCGTCTTCCTTGGACATAAAGATTTGGTGGTATCCAGAGTATGCATCCAGACAGGAAAGCAAATAACAGCCAGAAGTGGAATCCACAATCTGATCGATGCACGGCAAGGGGAATGGGTCTTTAGGCATGCCTATTTCAGATCCGTGAAATCTATGCAAAGCCTCCATTTCCCATTAGCCTTGCATACGACCACTGGGTTTGCTAACCATGTCGGATGTAGTACACCTCTGACCAAACCAGCCACCACAAGTTTCTTGATTTCCTCGGCAATGAACTGTTGCCGCTCCAAGGCTTGCTTTCGGACCTTCTACTTGATTGGCCGGGCATGTGGGCAGACAGCAAGGTGGTGCTTGATTACCCCCTGGGAACACTAGGGATATCATATGATTGCCAGAAAAACACATCAATATTCACCCACAGGAAGGCAACGGGTGCGCTTTCCAATTTTTCATCGAGGGTGGCACTGATAGTAAAAGTACAATCAGTGCCACTCAGCCCTATCGGGACGTTTTTCACATGGGGTGCAGCAGCCTTGGACCTCTTGCTATTGGAATGCTCTGGCAAGTCATCAACAGGCGCATCATACTCCGAAGAGGTATGCTTCCTGGATTCCTTGATGTCATCCTTGCTATCCTTCTTCTTTCCCTTGCTTTCCTTGGCGGGAACTGCGGCTTCAGTGGTCTCTACCGTGACTATGTCTCGGTACATCTTATCCACGGAAATGATTGCGTCCTTCTCATCCGATGGAACGGAAATGACACCCACCGGCCCTGGCATCTTCAAGGTATTGTAGGCATAGTGGGATGCCGCCATGAACTGAGCTGGGCGTCCAAGGATTCCATTGTAGGGCAGGGGGAGATCAACCACATCAAACACAACCTTCTCAGTCCGGTAATTCAACTCTCCCCCGAATGTCACTGCCAATGTGATCTTTCCCTTAGGTCAACTCCTCCCGGTTTTGATTCCATGAAACATGCCCGTGACCTTGAGCTCTTCCTCTGCTATCTGAAGTTTGCTGATGACCTTTGGGGAAATCAGATTCAACCCGCCCCCCTCAACCAACATCTTTGTGACTTTGAGGTTCCGGATTGTTGGTGAGACCAACAACGTCAAGCACCCTACCACGATGGAGCGGTCAAGGTGGTCCTCTTCGTCAAAGATGATGGGCATGCGTGACCATTTGAGCGGCTTCCGAGAATCTGTCGCTGGCTCCATGACATTAACCTCACGTGCGCACTGTTTAACTTGGCAGTGAGAGGAGTGCAGAGATGCACCCCCGTCAATGCATAGAGCGTCAGTGGCCTTCTGCAATTCCTGCTCGCTGGTTTCCTCATCATCCCCTCCATCACTTTCACAATTGCAATGTTCCTTCTAATGGCCCCTGGCGGGATTTCCTTGGTTCCGAGGAGCCTTGCCGAGGAGATTTTCTTCACCGCCTCGGCCCTTCCCGCCAGCGCCATCCTGACCTTTTTCCTTATCATGCTTTCATACATAGCCCTCTGCTTCTTTACGAGCTGTTCAACCTGATGACACTCCTGGAGATCGTTGCCCTTGGTCCAATGAATCTTACAGTACGACCCATCACCTTTCCCAGCCTTCTCGGTAGTCGCAGCCTCCAGGCAATCAGTGCACGTGGCAACTTCCTTGCCGGGAGCTTCGACCTTAGCCTTCTTGCCGGTATTAGGTGTGCCCGATCCCTCAATGGTCATAACTGCCTTATCCTTTCATTTCTTGTTGTGCTTCTTGTTCTTCTTCTTCTGACTGGTGGCCTCGTCATCATCCTCGAATCAATTCTGACGCCAAATTCCTCTCCAGGGAGTTTCCTCCCTTCCTCCACCCAAGAACACATGTCCGCCATGGTATAAGGTTCCTTCATAGTCTTGGGCAGCCAAACGTTCATCTTTGAACGTATCCAACAGTTGCGCACGTTGGATTGGAATGCAACTATCACAGCTGTCAGGTTGATGTCAGAAATATTTCTGTGGACTCAGCTGAACCTCTGCATGTACTTCCGCTGAGTCTCCCCTTCTGTCTGCTGGAGAATCTGCAAATCGCCGGGCCGCCCTGGTTCTTGATGGCCGCCTGTGAAGGCACCAATGAACTCATGGCACAGGTCAGCCCAGGTCGGAATGGTGTTCTCCGGCAGGTGCATCAGCCAAGACCTCACGTTGGACTTGAGTGCCAAGGGGAAGTAGTTGGCGAACACCTTCTCATCTCTTCCCCCGGCAGCTTGAACAGCAATGGTGTAGATGCTCAAGAACTCTGCCGGGTTTAGCCTCCCATCATACTTCTTTGGTATCTCCGGCTTGAATGTACGGGCGGACAGCCAACGGACTTGCCGCAACTCTTGAGTGAAGGCGGGGCACCCAAACTCGAAAGGCAGGTGCCTGCCCCTGCCGAGCGCGAGCTCATCGACGTCGGGGCCGTCACACCAATCAGACTGGTGGAGGGTGCCAGGGCGTTGCTCAATGGGGACGCGCGCGCCTTCCCTCTGCCAGTCCTCCTGGGCCTGCCGTTGGCCTCAACGCGCTCGAGGGTCGGATGAGGCTATCGAGATGTCTTTAGGGTCTTGGTTGTGTGGCTCCCACGCTGGTTGCTGCGGTGGGGATTGCAACGTAAGGGTGGCCCCTTCTGTACGACCAGTAGTGCGGGCCGTTGCCATCGCCTGGGGAGGCTGTGTCGGGCCACCTTGTTGTGATCCTCCCGCCTCGGCGAAACCAATCAGGCTTTGGATGGTGGCTCGCCAATCATCCATCTAGTCGGCTGCCGGCGGAAATGTCAAGAGCAGTTCGGCCCGCACCATGGCCTCCGAGGCGCTTCTTGGCATAGGTGATGACAATGTAGATCATAGCGTCGCTTGGCTTCTGATGGTACCGGCAACGACCGCGCCATGCCCTCGCTGTTGCGAACCAAATGCTTGGATGGCGTGGTGATGAGGTGGGGGCGCTTGAGGGCCAGCGGCTCCGTTGGGCACAATAGTTGGGTCAGCCTGCTCCGGGGGTGGTGCATGCCCTGCGGTCGCGCTCGCAGCGGGAGCGGCCGAGAGTTGCGATTCGCCCCAGAATGAGCACCACCACTTTGGTTGTGCACTTTGGCTGGGTGGAGGGGTGCAGACGGAATAATCTCCCCACCCGTACCTCGTGGAGCATGGCCGTTAGAATGTTGCTGTTGATGTCCTTCCCCGGTGCCTCCCGCTCCTGCTCCGGCCGCGGGGGAGGTGGTAACAGTGCCGCCCGTGTCGACCACGTCCCCAGCAACGTCCACACCTTGACGCATCCCCACGGTCCCCGCGACGTCGGTGATCACGGGCGGTGGTGCCTTCAACGTGGATGGGTGAGACGCGGCTCCGGGCTTCTTTTTTGGCACCATAGTTGATGGAGCCGTTGATGATGAAAATGTTGATGAAGATGATGCGCTACTTACACTCTCTGGGTTCACGCATGTGATCCACCTACCTGGCATGCCAAAGATGTCTTGGGAAACCACAACCACCTATGGGGCCATGAGCCCCTTTTGGTTCGGCGGGGGGATGGTCACGTTGCACAAAGAGCAGAGAAGCATAACACAGCACGACAGAGATTACACAGGCTGTTTTTACCTAGGTTCGGGTCACCGCGAGGCGTAAAACCCTACTGCTGCTATGGTGGATTGATGGTGGATAATGGTGGAGAACGTGGCGCTCTTGCCCGGCAGGGTTGCCTCGGGGCGAGAGTAGCTACACACGTATGAATGTGCGAGGGTCTAAATCCTTTCTACGGTGGCCATGGGCATCCTTTTATAGATCAAGGGGTCACCATAGTGGCAAATCATATTTACATACTGATTAGATAGCAAACAGTGCTATCATACTTAACTCTACAAGAGGACAGAGCGCATTAAATGCGCAGTGTCATATCATAGCGTGCTCGGCAAACCTTGCTGGGTTGTTTTGTCAGCTTTGCGCCTGCTTGCTTGATACGTCTCTGGACGGGTGTCATATGGAGGTATTTTCTGTAGGAAGTGGCTGCCATGTGGTAGGAAATTGACACCGCATGTCTACACCGATTAATTTAGGACCTTGACACCGCACCGATTGATGACTTGCATTGCTGTGAGGTGGTGCGGACCGTGCAGTGGAGTGGTTTGCCTCAGAAAGTCCCACATGTCTGCCGGGACGATCTGGAGGCTTGCTTCTTGGGCAATCCCATCCTTGCCAGGCTCGCCTGCCCGCCAAGGGAAGTCTTTCCCTTAGTGATATCATGCCTTCTCTTGCTTGACTAGGTCTTCTCGACGAGCTCTCTGATTCCTCAAAAGAGCTGATCCCTTCGTGCTGGATCTGATCTTGGTGGTGTAATCTTGTTCTTAGGCTTGTGCACCATCTGGGCAACGGACCCAGGGTTTGTTGCATCGACACATAGTGAATGACTTAGAATGCAACAAGTACTAACGTCCTTGCGGCAACAAGTACAAAGTCTCAAATTTATTACCAGGCTATCCACCGTCTTCTCAGCCAAATTCACAAAGACATGCACACTTCAATAGACTTGTGGATGCTAGCAAAGTGATAAAAACTTGGACGTTTTTAGAAATAACACCAGAGGACATTAAGTAATCCATTCACGAAACCTTTAAACATAGCATCACAAGCCGCATAGGTTCATGAACTGGCCTTTATGCTAAAGGCAAGAAAATGCCACCTTCTTTTCTTCTTCTAGCAGTTCATGAACTGGCCTATATGATACAGCTACGCATATATGTAGAAAATGCACCAAACAAGTTACACACAGGTGAAGTAAGTGGACAGTTGCATTTAATCTCCACTCTTTTCTTTTGGTAGTAAATTCAATCTGAATTTCGTAATCAGAGAAGCAATGTAGTGACTTGTAACATCCCAAATTTTCAATTCGGAATGTTATACATTAGATCATCATTGCATGTCATATTTTATTGCATTTTGGCTTGATCCTAGAAATTCTACGCAACTCAAGGACCCACGGAGAGAGTTGGGCATTTCATTATTTCCAGATTTGAGTTTTCTCAAATTTTCAAAAGAGGATCATTTGATTTTAATTATTTTCTCTTCGAATATTTCTATTATAAAAATAAAAGAGAGGGGATAAAATGACTTTCCCAAAATAAAGAAATATTGGAGATTTAATATTAAAATCAAATAAGAACTTTATTTGGAGTTTAATCGCTATTTTATTTGAATTAGGAAAAATACGCGTTTTTCAAAATTGCATTAGAGGCCCATATAAATGTTCACTTTGTCCGCTATATTTTTAGAGGACGGGAAAATTTTATTTCAGGATTTTTGGTGCTTGTTTAGTATTTCTTTTATTTGTTTTCCTGCGCGGAATTTTTTAAAAAAAAGTCCACCACCTTACTGGGCCGTGTCCGACCAGGACACTGTACCCGGGCGACCTTTTTAAGGCTGAGGCCCGACCCGGTTGAAACCCTAGCCGCCAGCCCCGCCCTGCCTCGTAACTCGCGTCGCCGCTGCCGGAACCCACCGACGGCCGCCCCGTTCGCCGCCGACCGCCGCCGCCGCCGCCCCACCTCGCTCGCCTACCCCGCCGCCCGATGCCCAGCTGGAGTGTGCCGCCGCCGCCGTAGTTGCCGCAGCCCTCGACGGATCTCGTCCCAGTAGCCGCCGCCGGTTTTCATTATAAAATCGGGCATTTTTTTAGAACCCGCGGTTTATTTTTTTAGATCGGTTTATTTATTTATTTTCCCGGTTTAGTTATTTAGCGAACACCCGTTTGTTCGTTCGTTTTAACGAACGGTTTTCACCCGTTAGACGCAGACAGTGAATGTTCGTTTGTTAGCCTGTTCATCAGTTTTTCTTTTTCTAGGGTTTTTCTGAGATTATTTTTTGATCGCGATTTCTGCCTTGATTTTCGTTTTAGTTTATCTTTTCGCTCGTTTATCGGAATCAGGCGGTTCAAGCGCCTGGATCTTTGTCTCGAAGCCCTCTTTCTGTTTACCCAACCTTAGCAAGATTTTGCTACTATAAAATTTGACTTAGGTCCAGATTAGTAAGCGAAGCTTGTTTCTTTCGCAGTTTGAGTTTCGTTGCTTCGTTTGATTCGATTCTTTTTGCAAACCGGAGTTCATAAGTTGAACTTTTTGGTTAGACCTCTTATTTGAGTTTTACCCGTGCTTCTATTTGAGTGCTTATTGTATGCTTGTTTGTTTGCGATAGAGTACCCGGAGTGCGAAGCGTGCTACTACGAGTCTCTAGGTTTCACGGATCATCAGCAAGGCAAGTAACACTTTGATCATACCTCTTTACTAGCCAGTTTTATTGCATTAGATCAATCCTCAAACAATTGCGTGGTTAGGATCTGATTAACATGTGGGTTTTGGGAAGTAGATGAGGTAGAACCTATTACCTGTTTATTATCAAACCTTTGGGAGTTACTTCTACGTTGCTTATATTGTTATGCTATGCTAGTAGACGTGGTTTGGTTCGAGTGATTCATGACAGATATGAGTGTTGTTAATTAATGGTTGAAACTAAGGTGACTACTTTAATACACATCTAGGTGGATTGCTTGAAGGCACCATGGAGTACCCAGTGGTTGCTAGGGCACCTGGAGAATCCAGTGTTGTCCTAGGATATCCTGGAGTACCCGTGTGATCATCCTACGGTCCGCCACCCAGGCTCAAAGGGATCATAAGATTATTCATGCTAGAAACTTCCGTGTGCAGCCACAAGCCAATATGGACTCTGGCATAGTTGAGTAAGTTGCGTTAAGCTCTTGAAGAGGTAGACTAGCAGATGTAGTGGGTGATAGAGGCAAAGGTGTCCCGTCTTTCGATGAGATGGTGGCTATCGTTTTAGAGGAAGTCAACTTTGACGATCCGACTACGAACGTGCGAGGACGTCGCGCCTTAGCAATCGCTAAACCAACTTCGAGAGGTTATTGACCATGCCGGACCATGATCAACCTGACCACGAAGGTCTGTTTCCTGCAGGCAAATGAAGAACAAGCAAGAAACTAAGATTGCAATCTGGATATTGCAAATATAAGAGGAAAGCTTTATTGATCAACATGGGGTTCTGTGACGCCTTTGTCTGGTCGTTGAACACAAACAAAGTACGCAAAGTTGCAGCTATGGCGAACTTTAATATAAACAAAACACAAAGTCTAAACGATGCCCTAAAGGCTGTATATATGGAGGAAGAGGGGGGGGGGGGATTTCGTGGCCCTTGGTGGAGGGGTCCAAAATCAACCCTATCTCTTGTTTCCCCACACATACGGACTCTAAAAATAGCCTATACTTATGTATTTCGAAATTACATGAGCCTGGCCCAATAATAAGGTGACGCAGCACCTAGAATAGCCTCGGGACGAAATTTATGAAGTGGCATCTTGTATATTTCGTCCAAGGCTTCATGCACCCATTATGGTGGCTTCAAAGTCCTGAAATCATCACTTGTAACTCCGTTCATGTTCCCCTTGCGCATGCCATCATCTCCATGCTTGTTCTTGCTCCAATGTTCACCCTTCTCCAAGCTAGGCTCTTCATTTGTAAGCAAAACAATTTAGGCAGCATCATATTGTCATGAACATTAGAATCATTACCAAGAAACGAAAGTACCTGCTAATTTAGTTGGCGTGCACGAGCTCTAGTAATTGGTCCAGTATGTATAGCAGTAGGGGCTGCGGGTGTAACAATGGTATTGATGTCCTCATCATCCTCCCCTTCTTGAAATGAAGTCGTCCTCGATGGAAGTTCATCTTCCTCACCCAAATAAGGCTTCAAATCTGCAATGTTAAAAGAGGGACTAACCCCAAAATCTGCAGGCAGCTCAAGTTTATATGCATTATCATTTATTTTCTCCAACACCTTAAAGGGACCATCAGCACATGGCATTAGCTTTGATTTGCGCAAATCAGGAAATGTATCCTTATGCAAATGTAACCAAACAAGATCTCCAGGTGCAAACACAACATGTTTTCTACCCTTACGTCCAGCAAGTTTATATTTAGCATTCATATGCTCAATGTTTTCCTTAGTTAACTCATGCATTTTTAAAATCAATTCAGCATGTTGTTTAGCATCAAAATTAACCTTCTCCGAAGATGGAAGAGGCAACAAATCAATAGGTGCACGAGGTAGGAAACCATACACAACTTCAAAAGGGCACATCTTAGTAGTAGAATGCAATGAACGATTATAAGCAAATTCAATATGAGGCAAGCATTCCTCCCACATTTTCTTATTATTCTTCAAAACAGCCCTAAGCATAGTAGATAATGTTCTGTTGACTACTTCAGTTTGTCCATCAGTTTGGGGGTGACAAGTAGTACTAAAAAGCAGTTTAGTCCCCAACTTAGCCCATAAACAACTCCAAAAGTGGCTAAGAAATTTAGTATCACAATCTGAAACAATAGTATTTGGCACACCATGCAAGCGAATAATTTCACGAAAGAACAAATCAGCAACATTAACAGCATCATCGCTTTTATGACATGGTATAAAGTGTGCCATTTTCGAGAATCTATCCACGACAACAAATATGCTATCCCTCCCCTTCTTTGTTCTAGGTAAACCTAAAACAAATTACATAGATATATCCTCCCAAGGAACACTAGGTACAGGCAAAGGCATATATAAACCATGAGGATTGAGTCGTGACTTAGCTTTTTGACATGTAGTGCAGTGAGCAATAAAACGCTCAACATCCCGTCTCATCTTTGGCCAAAAGAAATGTGTAGCAAGTACGTCCTCCGTCTTCTTCACGCCAAAGTGTCCCATTAGTCCCCTCCTCCATGCGCCTCCTGCAACAACAAAAGACGAATGGAGCTAGCTGGCATGCATAGCTTGTTAGCACGAAACACAAATCCATCATTAACGACGAACTTGTTCCATGTTCTTCCTTCTTTACAATTCCACAATACAGCTTTAAAATCAGCATCATGCACATATTGATCTTTGATGGTCTCCAAACCAAATATTTTGAAGTCAAGTTGTGAAAGCATAGTATAACGACGAGACAATGCATCAGCAATAACATTTTCTTTACCCTTCTTGTGTTTAATGACATAAGGGAAAGTCTCAATGAATTCAACCCATTTAGCATGTCTACGATTTAGTTTAGCTTGACTTTTAATATGTTTCAAAGATTCATGATCAGAATGTATAACAAATTCTTTGGGCCATAAATAATGTTGCCATGTTTCTAAAGTCCGAACAAGAGCATATAATTCTTTATCATAAGTAGAATAATTCAGACTAGGCCCACTCAATTTTTCAGTAAAGTATGCACCAGGTTTTCCATCTTGTAATAACACACCTCCTAATCCAATTCCACTAGCATCACATTCAAGCTCAAAAGTCTTATTAAAATCAGGAAGTTGGAGTAAAAGAGCATGTGTGATGCGGAGCATCCTTCCATCATCCCCATGGACTCTACATCAACACATCCAACCCCACAAGGACCCATGACAAGAGCTAGAGCAAGTGCTTTGGAAACCGAGGTGAACTCCTTCCTACTAGACTTGCATATGGACACAAATGGAACATGTCTACTACCTCACCAAAATATGCTATGCCTCCTTAGGTATGAAGTGGAACACCACCAAGAAGCTCAGGAGCATCCACAAGGAGAAGGAGAACCACCCGAAGGCCATAAGGATCAAGACGGAGTGCAGTAGCAGCAAAACAGCAAGTCCCAGGTGACCCCGTGCGCACGGGCCCCCGAGACCCCGTGCCCACGGGCTACACAGGAACCCGGCGCTGGAGCACCCCGTGCGCACGGGCGTGTACCATGCCCACGGGACCCCCGTGCGCACGGGCCCAACTTACCCCGTGCGCACGGGCCTCCTAGGATGGACGGCTGAGATGACTTCTTCGGCTCCCCTTCTACTCCTTCGACCCCAAGCCTATATATTTCGTACCTAGGGCCGTGTTTAGGGTAAGCAAAGTATTAGATGATATCTTGGTGAGCTTTGCTCCATTACCTTCCCTCTTTGAGGATCAAGACCCCATAGGGAAGAATCCTTGAGGATTTCAAGACCTCCATTGGGAGAAGACTACCACCAAGACCCCTCTTCCTTTGGATTTGGGATGAACTTTGCCATTGTATCTTTCCTTTGATTGTGTTTGAGACTTGTGGATCTTGTGTTGTTACTCTAGTGGATGTGTAATCGGGAATTGTTGGAGTGATTGCATCTTTGTGTTCATCCTTGTGTTCTTGTTGTTCTTGTGATTTTCCTCCTTTTTCCCCCTCCAATTGTGAAAAGGTCCTTCCTAGGGTTCTACCCTACATCATATGGTATCATGAGCCACCTTGATTCACACCTTGGAGTCCCCACCTTCCACTTTCTAGCTTGATTTTGTTGTTTTTCGTCTGAACCCGAAAATCCCCACCAAAAATAGCCCCAAAAATTTTTCTTGCAATTTGTTGATCTTGTGAGATTTGGTTGATTTAATCCACGAATTTGGTGTTTGGCAAGTGGATCTACACCTCCACCATCATCCCCACCCATCCCCCACTGGAATTTGGCCAAAAACTTGAAATCACCACGAAATCATAGAAGTTCATCCGTTCTCGGGAGACCCCGTGCACACGGGCCATCGGGACCCCGTGCACATGGGACCTCGTGCACACGGGCCTCACTTACCCCGTGCGCACGGACCATCCAGAAACTTTCAGCCATTTTTCTGTTTTTCTTATTTTGTATCACCACCACCTCTCGAGTTCTTCCACACCATTCCACGTGTTTGTTGAGTGTTCGGTTGCGATTTCTCTTGTGTCCTAAGGTGTTTCGGCTACTTAGGCGCACGTTGGTATCATCATCGCCACCAATTATCGACTCGGACAACACTTCGGCTTCGACAAGATCATCTTCGACCGTAAGCAAGGACGGTAACCTCGACGACACCTCGTACCCCTTGCCATTAACTTGATAGCTTCGAGCCATTTTGCGTAGCTTACCCATCGAGACTAGCTTGTTGAGTATTGCCGGGCCACGTCTTAGTGCACCATTTAGTGTTTCATCCATCCCGTGCATCTACTACTTGTTACCTCGTTGTGTGGCTCGCATATCAAGTATCGTGGCATAGTTAAAAAAAAGCTTTTAAGCAAAAGAGAAGAAAAGAAAAGAGCTTATAAGCAATAGCATCGAGCCTTCGCATACGTGCATCATCTTGGTCACCACATACATAAGCATACTTAGGATAGTGAGACGAGTAGAGCATTTCTCGTCTTTCGATATCTTCGAGCTCATCCCTTGGTTGTGCGGATCCCATATATCTTCCGTGTGTGTGTTCCATGTGTTATATTGGGAGGTTGATATATTTGTCTTATTTGCCATTTGTGAATCTTCTCAACTTTATCAACATCTTGACTAACATTTGCTTGAATTATTTGTGCCTTTCCTAACCAAGCTCCTCCATAGACCATTTACTTGTAGGTGTGGAAACAATTCCCGGTACCAATTCCCCTATTGTAACATCACGTGGGATCGTACTTGTTACATCCACAATCTTCGAAAAAGGTAACTTTGGTTTTGTTCTCTCATTTTCCAACTCACCACCACTTTCTTATGATGGATAGGCCAAGTTCTTCTACCAACCCACTCTTCATCGAGCAAGACAATGACATGTCATCCTTCGTCACCAAGAGCCACCTCTTTGGTGCACAACGAGCTCTACATCAAGAGCAACAAGCAATGAACGACCGCATCGACAACCTCGCCACCGACTTGCGACTCTCCGAGCAACGTACACGCGACTACTTCGACAACAAGCTCGACGCGCACAAGCAAGAGAACGATGCAAGAATGGACGAGATCCGAGCTTTGTTGGTCAACCGGTATCCTTCAACTTCTTCCTACTCAAGACGGAGCCAATCAAGTCGACACTCCGACGACACCTTGTCCGGCTCAAGTACATCGTCATCGACCCTTCTTCGACGAGCCGCGCGTCAAGACTGTCATGCATCTCGCAACCCGCCACATGTCAAGCATTCACAAGAGCAAGTCGATGAGCAAGTTCCTCGTCCTCAAGCAAACCAAGTCGATTTTGCTCAAGCTCAAGAACGACAATGTCTTCGCCGTCAAGAAGAAGAAGAACGAACGCATCTACACCAAGAGGAACAAGAGGCCGAGGCCCAACGTCTTCAACAACAACAACGAGAAGCACAAGCTCTTGAGGCGGAACGTGCCCTTCAAGAATCAAGTCGAGCCATCGCCAACCGCAATCGCGAACGGCGCAATCAAGAGGAAGCCCTTCGAGAAGAAATACAAGAGAGGAACTATCAACCACGTGTGCACTGTCAAGTTTCTCAAGCTCCTCCACAAGCTCGTCAAGCTCCACATCAACCCCAAGTGCAACAAGAGCGACACCAAGTGGAACAAGTGCTTCAAGACCCTCCTCCACACCAAGAGCAACATCATGAGGAATGAGCATTCGAGGACTTTCCAAGGCAAGAGCGATACCGCAACTGCTATCAAGATGAAGAGCAACGCTATGGGAAACTCAAATTCACAATGCCCAAGTTCAATGGAAGCAATGATCCAGAAGAATACCTCTCATGGGCATTGAAGGTTGACAAAATCTTTCGTTTGCACAACTATGAGGAAGAGAAGAAGATCACAATGGCATCACTTGAGTTCCAAGACTATGTACTAATGTGGTGGGAACAAGTCCTTGAGCGCCGAGAAGCAAGAGGTGACCCTTCGATCACCACTTGGGCTCAAATGAAGGATGTCATGCGAGCATGATTTGTGCCCACCTACTACAACCGTGATCTCTTCAAGAAGATACAACTCCTCAAGCAAGGAACAAAGAGTGTTGAAGAATACTACAAGGAAATGGAGATAGCCATGATTCGAGCCAATGTCAAGGAAGATGATGAGCAAACCATGGCACGATTCTTGAATGGACTCAATCATCCCATCAAGAAGATCGCCGACTTTCAACTCTACTCCAATCTCATCGAGCTAGTGCATCAAGCGACCAAGGCGGAACGTCAAGTGCAAGATGACTTCAAGTACGCCAAGTACTCATCCAAGACATACGGTTCTCCAATAATCAAGCTTCAACAACTCCTCCAACATCTACTTCAATCAAGCCTTCTCCAAGCAACGACGACAAGAAAACATACAAGAAACCTTCGTCAAGTTCAAGTAGTCTTCTTCCTACTACAAGCAACTACAAGCCGCGTGCTTCTTCCTCTACTCCGACCGATGAGACCATCAAGACAAGTTCAATCAAGTGCTTCACATCTGGCGGCCGAGGCCATAAGTCCTTCCAATGCACCAACAAGCGCACTATGATCCTCAACGACGATGGCACCTACGACTCAATGAGTGAAGATGAAATGGAAGCTATTGAGCAAGTGGCCATGCACCGACACGTGAATGAGGATGAAGATGATCAAGTCTTTTGTGATGAAGTTACGAGACCCGCTCTCATTGTCTCCAAGGTCTTGACACTTAAACATCAACAAGAAGAAGACCAACGATGCCATATCTTCCACACCAAGGCCGGCATGAATGGAAGGTCCGTCAAGGTCATCATCGATGGAGGTAGTTGCCACAACTTGGCAAGTGAAGAACTTTGCTCCTAGCTTCAATTGGTCAAGAGGAAGCACCCGCACCCCTACAAGGTTCAATGGCTAAGTGACTCCAGGACTATACGAGTTGAGCATACGGCCCAAGTATCCTTCAAAATTGGTGCATATGAAGACACTTTGGAGTGTGATGTGGTCCCAATGACCGTTTGCCACCTCCTTCTTGGTCGACCATGGCAATTCGACCGTGGCGTCGTCCACAATGGGCGTACCAATCACTATAGCTTCAAGATGAAAGGAAAGGAATATGTGCTATGACCCATGTCTCCTAGTCAAGTGATAGCCGACAAGCAAGCCACCCACCATAGAGAGAAGAGTGAGAAAGTGAGCCACCAAAACATGAGTGAGAGCAACAAGCCACACTTGAGCGCCTCTTCGCCTAGAGAGAAAAACCTAATACTATTCGCCACAAAAAGTGAGATGAGAGAGTGTGTGAGAACCCATCGAGTGTGATGCACTTTGTCCTTGTGTGCAAGGATGGGGAACCAAAAACTAACACCACTCACGAGCTTCCTTTGGTGTTTCAATCTCTTTTGCAGGAATTTCAAGATGTTTTCCCCAATGAGCTACCTCCGGGTCTACCTCCTCTACGAGGCATTGAGCATCGAATCGACCACATCCCCGGAGTGCCACTTCCAAACAAAGCTCCATACCGTGTCAATCCCGAAGAAACCAAGGAGATTCAACGGCAAGTACAACAACTAATCGACAACGATCATGTATGTGAAAGCTTAAGCCCTTGTGCCGTTCCCGTCATACTTGTGCCTAAGCCCGATGGAAGTTTCCGCTTGTGTTCCTATTGTAGACCTATAAATGCTATCACCGTTCGCTATAGGCATCCCATTCCTCGCTTAGATGATATGCTTGATGAACTTACTGGAGCCAACTTTTTCTCAAAAATTGATCTTAAAAGTGGCTATTATCAAATCCGCATACAAGAAGGTGATGAATGGAAAACTGCTTTCAAAACAAAATTTGGCTTATATGAACGGTTAGTCATGCCTATGGGTTTATCGGAGGCTCCCGGTACTTTTGTGCGTCTCATGCATCATGTACTTCGACCTTACATTGGAGTCTTTGTTGTGGTTTACTTCGATGATATTCTTGTGTTTAGCAAAACCATGAAAGAGCATCTTGATCATGTTAGGCTTGTTTTGCAAACACTTCGCATGGAAAGTCTTTATGCCAACATGAAAAATTGCACATTTGGTGTTGACAAAGTGGTTTTCTTGGGTTTCGTTGTCTCTTCCGAGGGTGTCCATGTTCATGAAACTAAAATTGAAGCAATTAAAACTTGGCCCAAACCCACCAATTTGCAACAAGTGCGAAGTTTTCTTGGTCTCGCAGGTTTTTATCGCCGCTTTGTGAAAGATTTTAGCACAATAGCCGCTCCTTTGCATGCTTTGAGTACGAAAAATACTCCTTTTGTTTAGGGATCTTTGCAATCAACTGGTTTTGATGAGCTCAAGTCTTTGCTTACTCATGATCCGATTCTTGCTTTGCCCAACTTTGACAAAACTTTTGAGGTTCATTGTGAGGCAAGTTGTACCGGAATTTGCGGAGTTTTGATGCAAGAAAAACGAGCAATTCCATATTTTAGTGAAAAACTCTCCGGTACTCAACTTAACTATCCCATCTATGACAAAGAATTATATGCTTTAGTGCGTGTCCTACATGTTTGGGAACATTATCTTAGACCTCATGAGTTTGTCATACATACCGATCATGAAACGCTTAAGTACTTAAAAGGTCAAACTAAGTTGAACAAGCGTCATGCCAAATGGAGTGAACTTATTGAATCTTTTCCCTATGTGATCAAGTACATTAAGGGTAAGGAAAATGTAGTTGCTGATGCACTTTCACGCATATGCACTCTTGTCACTAAACTTGAGTTGAATGTTATTGGCTTTAAGCACATAAAAGACTTGTATGCTAGTGATCCATCTTTTGCACCTCATTATGCTAAATGTTTGACGCATACATCTTGGGAACAATACTACATCAAGGATGGTTATCTTATGAGAGCTAACAAACTATGCATTCCCGAGTCTTCTCTTCGTTTGCTCCTTTTGCAAGAGGCTCATGGAGGCGGACTCATGGGACACTTTGGACGCGACAAGACTTTCTCCTCGCTCTCCAAGAACTACTTTTGGCCCAAGATGTTCCGCGACGTCTCACGCTTCACCACCCGATGCTCTACATGTCGCAAAGCTAAGTCAAAAGCTCAATCTCATGGTCTTTACATACCTCTTCCTATTCCTTATCAACCTTGGGAAGACATTAGTATGGATTTTGTACTTGGTTTGCCTAGAACTCAAAATGGAAAGGATTCCGTGTTTGTTGTTGTGGACCGATTTTCTAAGATGGCATATTTCATTCCTTGCAACAAGATAGACGATGCTTCACATATTGCAAATCTCTTTTGTAGGGAAATCTTGTGCCTCGATGGAGTACCAAAGACAATCATCTCTGACCGCGATGTCAAGTTCGTGAGTTACTTTTGGAAGACTCTATGCGCTAAGCTCGGAATCAAGCTCTTGTTCTCATCCGCATACCATCCTCAAACCGACGGCCAAACGGAGGTGACGAACCGGACACTATCCACTCTACTTCGCGTGTTGATCAAGAAGAACATCAAGGAGTGGGAGGCATGTCTACCCATCGCCGAGTACGCCAACAACCGTGCAAGACATTCGACAACCGGCAAGTCCCCCTTCGAGGTCGTCTACGGCTTCAACCCATTGTCCCCATTGGACATTCTACCTCTACCTCTACAAGAGCGCACCAACATGGATGCGAGTGCATGGGCAAGCTACATCAAGAAGATGCATGAAGATACAGAAACATCATCGAGCGCCAAGTACATCGACTAGCAACCAAGCTCAACGTCAGCAAACAACGCATGATCTTCAACATATGTGATCTCGTGTGGCTACACCTTCGCAAGGACCACTTCCCAACGAACGCAAGTCCAAACTACTACCTCGAGCCGATGGACCATTCAAGGTGCTAGCACGCTACAACGACAACGCCTACAAGATTGAACTCCCACGAGACAAGTACAACATGAGCGACATCTTCAACGTCAAAGACCTCTCGCCTTTCCATGGTGATGAAGATCTTGATCCGAGGTCGGATCCTTTCGAAGGGAGGGGAGATGATGCAGAGCATCCTTCCATCATCCCCATGGACTCTACATCAACACATCCAACCCCACAAGGACCCATGACAAGAGCTAGAGCACGTGCTTTGGAAACCGAGGTGAACTCCTTCCTACTAGACTTGCATATGGACACAAATGGAACATGTCTACTACCTCACCAAAATATGCTATGCCTCATTAGGTACGAAGTGGAACACCACCAAGAAGCTCAGGAGCATCCACAAGGAGAAGGAGAACCACCCCAAGGCCATAAGGATCAAGACGGAGTGCAGCAGCAGCAAAACAGCAAGTCCCAGGTGACCCCGTGCGCACGGCCCCCCGAGACCCCGTGCCCACGGGCTACACAGGAACTCGGCGCTGGAGCACCCCATGCGCACGGGCGTGTACCGTGCCCACGGGACCCCCGTGCGCATGGGCCCAACTTACCCCGCGCGCACGGGCCTCCCAGGATGGGCGGCTGAGATGACTTCTTCGGCTCCCCTTCTCCTCCTTCGACCCGAAGCCTATATATTCTGTACCTAGGGCCATGTTTAGGGTAAGCAAAGTAATAGATGAGATCTTGGTGAGCTTTGCTCCATTACCTTCCCTCTTTGAGGATCAAGACCCCATAGGGAAGAATCCTTGAGGATTTCAAGACCTCCGTTGGGAGAAGACTACCACCAAGACCCCTCTTCCTTTGGATTTGGGATGAACTTTGCCATTGTATCTTTCCTTTGATTGTGTTTGAGACTTGTGGATCTTGTGTTGTTACTCTAGTGGATGTGTAATCGGGAATTGTTGGAGTGATTGCCTCTTTGTGTTCATCCTTGTGTTCTTGTTGTTCTTGTGATTTCCATCCTTTTTCCCCCTCCAAGTGTGAAAAGGTCCTTCCTAGGGTTCTACCCTACATCATATGGTATCATGATCCACGTTGATTCACACCTTGGAGTCCCTACCTTCCACTTTCTAGCTTGATTTTGTTGTTTTTTGTCCTAACCCGAAAATCCCCACCAAAAATAGCCCCAAAATTTTTTCTTGCAATTTGTTGATCTTGTGAGATTTGGTTGATTTGATCCACGAATTTGGTGTTTGGCAACTGGATCTACACCTCCACCATCATCCCCACCCATCCCCCACTGGAATTTGGCCAAAAACTTGAAATCACCACGAAATCATAGGAGTTCATCCGCTCTAGGGAGACCCCGTGCACATGGGCCATCGGGACCCCGTGCCCACGGGACCCCGTGCACACGGGCCTCACTTACCCCGTGTGCATGGACCATCCAGAAACTTTCGGCCATTTTTCTGTCTTTCTTATTTTGTATAACCACCACCTCTCGATTTCTTCCACACCATTCCACGTGTTTGTTGAGTGTTCGGTTGCGATTCTCTTGTGTCCTAAGGTGTTTCGGCTACTTAGGCACACGTTGGTATCATCATCGCCACCAATCATCGACTTGGACAACACTTCGGCTTCGACAAGATCATCTTCGACCGTAAGCAAGGACGGTAGCCTCGACGACACCTCGTACCCCTTGCCATTAACTTGATAGCTTCGAGCCATTTTGCGTAGCTTACCCATCGAGACTAGCTTGTTGAGTATTGCCGGGCCACGTCTTAGTGCACCATTTAGTGTTTCGTCCATCCCGTGCATCTACTACTTGTTATGATGAGGACATCAATACCATTGTTACACCCACAGCCCCTACTGCTACATATACTGGACCAATTACTAGAGCTCGCGCACGCCAATTAAATTATCAGGTACTTTCGTTTCTTGGTAATGATTCTAATGTTCATGAGAATATGATGCTGCCTAAATTGGATACATTTGTTTTGCTTACAAATGAAGGGCCTAGCTTGGAGAAGGATGGACATTGGAGCAAGAGCAAGCATGGAGAAGATGCCATGCACAAGGGGAACCAGAACGAAGTTACGAGTGATGATTTCAGGACTTTGAAGCCACCATAAGAGTGCATGAAGCCTTGGACGAAATATACAAGATGCCACTTCATAAATTTCGTCCAGAGGCTATTATAGGTGCTGCGTCACCTTTTTATTGGGCCAGGCCCATGTAATTTCGAAATACATAAGTATAGGCTATTTTTAGAGTCCGTATGTGTGGGGAAACAAGAGATAGGGTTGATTTCGGACCCTCCACCAAGGGCCACGAAATTCCCCCTCTCTTCCTCCATATATACAGCCCTTAGGGCACCGTTTAGACTTTGGGTTTTGTTTAGATTAAAAGTTCGCCATAGCTGCAACTTCGCGTACTTCGTTTGTGTTCAACGACCAGACAAAGGCGTCACAGAACCCCACCTTGATCAATAAAGCTTTCATCTTATATTCGCAATATCCAGATTGCAATCTCAGTTTCTTGCTTGATCTTCGTTTGCTCGCAGGAAACAGACCCTCGTGGTCAGGTTGATCGTGCTCCGGCGTGGTCAATAACCTCTCGGAGTTGGTTTAGCGATTGCTAAGGCGCGACGTCCTCGCACGTTCGTAGTCGGATCGTCAAAGTCGACTTCCACCAAAGCGAAATCCATCATCTCATCGAAAGACGGGACACCTTAGCCTCTATCAAGTGGTATCAGATTTCCAGGTTGCTCGGTGAGATTTTCCAGTTTTTCGTAGTTTAGATCGAGTCTGTTCTTCATACCTATAGTCCACGAAAAAGCCACAAAAAAAATTTAGGGTTAGTTCATCATATCCGAACCAATCTGAGCCTTTGCATAATCTTTTTAGGGTTTTGCTTTGTTGAATTTGCGGTTGCATCATCGGTCTACTTGCTGGTCTTAGAGTCTAGTCTTTTAGAGTTTCGAGTTCTGGTCATAAGTTGTCACGCCGCCGCTGCACCATCATCATCGCCCCTGTCATCTACCACCACCACTTCGAATCCGTATCCATATACCACCACCAATCCGTGTCCATATACCACCACCGATCCATATCCATATACTACCACCGCTACCACCACCGCTGCCATATACCACCACCATATATCCACCACCAATCCGAGTTCCTTGTTTATTAGGTTTGTTTTCGGGATCCATCTAGTTTCCGATTCGTGTTTCCTTGCCGGAGTAGGTTTCGGAAAAAAAAGAGTCCGGAAACCACGCTCCGTTTAGGCCCAAAATTTTTCGAAAACGCATTTTTCGAAAAATTTTCTGGCTATCCTATTTTTAGGTGTTTCTGAGTGTTTTGAGACAGGTGCCATTATAGGAAGTTTTTTTTGACCCGTTTCCAGTTTTTGGGTCCGGGCAGTCGAAAAAACGAAAAAAAAAAAATTGGTCGAAAAAATTTCGTGCCCATCCTGTCAGTTTGACCTAGGAAGAGTTTTGAGACACTCGCCATTATAGTGATTTTTTCGCAAAAAAAAAAAAAAAAAAAAAGAGCAGCGCAAAAAAAAAAAAGAGCGCAAAAAAAAAAAAGAGCGAAAAAAAAAATCCAGAGTGTGCTTTTCCCTTGTTTACGTGCAGCGCCGTGATTTTGTTAGTGTTCTAGGCTCGCGTCTCTAGCACGGTCTAGCCTAGGACCAGCACAGTACCGTCGTTGAGCGTTTATTCAACTTTGCATCTCTGAATTGATTATTGCTAATCCTTTTTGCTACCATATTATAAGCCTTCCCAGCTCCACATACATCTACGTCGTGCGTTTGACTCTCCCTGGTACTCGCTCTATCCAAGCTTTGAGAGTTTTTGACTACAACGGTTGCCGATCACCGCCTGCTGCTGGGTAAGAACTGGTAAGAATTTGAGTTTTGCTTGACGGATTTGTGACACCCACCACCACCACTTGTTCGTAGTCTGTAGGATCATATTCTTGTGTGTTTCTATTGCTGCTAACCATGCCAGGATCACAAGCCGACGTGACTGACTGGGAGAATTTATCGAACAAGGAGCTTCATGATAAGTTTCAGCAAATGATGAGTGGACAGGTGCAAGATGTGCTAAACAGATTTGAAGAGGCCATGGAGAAGATAGATGGCATGGAGAAGACGTTCGAAACAAAGCTCGATAACAAATTTAATGAATTGCTCGCGCGTCTTCCACCACCACCACCCGCTGCACCTAACGCACCTCTCCAACAACAACAACAACAACAACAACGCATCCTTTCGAATCAGTATGGACGAGCGAGGCGTGTTCCTATTGAGGATGGCCAAACTTCTGGTGCTGCTGTTCATGTTGTTGATGCTTCTTTCGCCCCTGCTACTGCTGCTGGTGGTACCCAGGAGGATGTTGAGTATGCGGGCGATTATGAGGATGAGGTTGATCAAAATCAGCACTACGTGCAGCCACCAGCACCACCACCACCAGGTCGACCTCAGGTATATATTCGTAATGGTAGGCCTGCACCACCACCTCAGGTACGAGATGATGTCCATATTCCTAAACTGAAATTGAATATTCCACCATTTGAGGGTAGATATGTTCCTGATATATATCTTACTTGGGAGTTAGAAACTGAACAACGTTTTACATGTTCACAATATCCCGAGGAGAGACGGGTTGCTGCTGCTGTTTGTGCTTTCACTAGTTTTGCATGTGTATGGTGGTCTGAACATTGTAGATTATATCCTATTCCCGCTACTTGGGCTGCTTTGAAAACTGCTATGCGTACTCGTTGGGTTCCACCATATTATCAACGTGAATTGCTTCAAAAATTACAGCGCTTAAGACAAGGAAAAAATTCTGTAGAAGAATATTATCAGGAATTACAAACTGGCATGATTAGATGTGGTATTGTTGAGGAGAATGAAGCTATGCTTGCACGTTTTCTGGGTGGATTAAATAGAGAGATTCAGACCATTCTAGACTATAAGGAGTATACTAATATCACTCGTTTATTCCATCTTGCTTGTAAAGCTGAACGTGAAGTACAGGATCGACAGGCATTGGCGCGGACTAACTTTTCTGCAGGTCGACCTTCATCATGGACACCACGTGCATCATCTACTTCCTCCCGTTCTGCTACACCGGCGCCTCCGTCGGCTGCCACCTCCAACCGTGATACAATAAAGCAGGCACAATCACCACTATCTGCCAAGAGCACACCTTCTGGGCCTGCAAAGAGCTCTTCTTCATCCATGGCATCAACAGGGCAAACACATGATATTATTTGTCGACGTTGCAAGGGTGGAGGTCATTATGCGAGAGAATGCCCATCTAAGCGTGTGATGATTGTTACTGAGGATGGTGGGTATGAGTCCGCTAGTGACTTTGATGAGGAGACTTTGGCTCTTATTACACGTGACGAACACGGTGGAGACGATTCTGATCATGAGACGCAATACATGGCTCCTGAAGATGCTGACAGGTATGAATGTTTAGTTGCTCAACGTGTTTTGAGTGTGCAGGTTACACAAGCTGAGCAAAATCAGAGGCATAATTTGTTCCATACAAAGGGAGTTGTGAAGGAACGTTCTGTTCGCGTGATCATAGATGGAGGGAGTTGCAACAACTTGGCTAGCATGGAGATGGTGGAGAAGCTATCTCTCACCACAAGACCACATCCACATCCTTACTACATCCAATGGTTCAACAACAGCGGCAAGGTTAAGGTAACACGTACTGTTCGTGTACATTTTAGTATCTCTACATATGCTGATTATGTTGATTGTGATGTGGTACCTATGCAAGCATGTTCCTTATTACTTGGTAGACCATGGCAATTTGATAAAAATTCTATTCACCATGGTAGAAACAATCAGTATACTCTTGTTCATAAGGATAAAAATATTACTTTGCTTCCTATGACTCCTGATTCCATTTTGAAAGATGATATTAATAGAGCTAATAAAGCAAAACAGGAGAAAACTAAGAGTGAAAATCAGATTGTGGCAAAAGAATTTGAGCAACAAATGCAGCCTAATAATAATAAACAATCTAGTGTTGCTTCTGAAATTAAATTGAAAAGTGCATGTTTACTTGCCACCAAATCTGATATTGATGATCTAGATTTTAGCAAATCTGTTTGCTATGCTTTTGTGTGCAAAGAGGCATTATTTTCATTCGAGGACGTGCCTTCCTCTTTGCCTCCTGCTATCACTAACATTTTGCAGGAGTTCGCTGACGTCTTTCCACAAGACGTGTCACCGGGATTACCGCCTATTCGAGGGATTGAGCATCAGATTGACTTAATTCCCGGTGCTTCACTGCCAAACCGTGCACCATACCGTACCAATCCAGAGGAGACGAAGGAGATTATGCGTCAAGTACAAGAGCTTCTCGACAAAGGTTATATACGCGAATCCCTTAGTCCTTGTGCTGTTCCTATTATTCTAGTGCCGAAAAAGGATGGTACATCACGTATGTGCGTTGATTGTAGAGGCATTAATAATATTACTATTCGTTATCGTCATCCTATTCCTAGGCTAGATGATATGCTTGATGAATTGAGTGGCTCTACAATATTCTCCAAAGTTGATTTGCGTAGTGGATACCATCAAATTCGTATGAAATTGGGAGATGAATGGAAAACAGCATTTAAAACTAAGTTTGGATTATATGAGTGGTTAGTCATGCCTTTTGGGTTAACTAATGCACCTAGTACTTTCATGAGGTTAATGAACGAAGTTTTACGTGCTTTCATTGGACGATTTGTGGTAGTTTACTTTGATGACATATTGATTTATAGCAAATCTTTGGAGGAACATTTGGAACATTTACGTGCTGTTTTTATTGCTCTACGTGATGCACGTTTGTTTGGTAACCTTGGAAAGTGCACCTTTTGCACCGACCGAGTATCTTTTCTTGGCTATGTTGTTACACCACAGGGAATTGAAGTTGATAAAGCCAAGATTGAAGCTATTGAGAGTTGGCCGCAGCCCAAAACGGTCACACAAGTGAGGAGTTTCCTTGGCCTCGCTGGATTCTATAGGCGTTTTGTGAGAGATTTCAGCACCATTGCTGCACCTCTCAATGAGCTTACAAAGAAAGATGTGCCTTTTCTGTGGGGTACCGCACAGGAAGAAGCCTTCACGGTATTGAAAGATAAGTTGACACATGCTCCTTTACTCCAACTTCCTGATTTTAATAAGACTTTTGAGCTTGAATGTGATGCTAGTGGAATTGGATTAGGAGGTGTGTTATTACAAGATGGCAAACCTGTTGCATACTTTTCTGAAAAATTGAGTGGGCCTAGTCTGAATTATTCTACTTATGATAAAGAATTATATGCTCTTGTTCGGACTTTAGAAACATGGCAACATTATTTATGGCCCAAAGAATTTGTTATACATTCTGATCATGAATCTTTGAAACATATTAAAAGTCAAGCTAAACTGAATCGTAGACATGCTAAATGGGTTGAATTCATTGAGACTTTCCCTTATGTCATTAAACACAAGAAGGGAAAAGAAAATGTTATTGCTGATGCATTGTCTCGTCGCTATACTATGCTTTCACAACTTGACTTCAAAATATTTGGTTTGGAGACCATCAAAGATCAATATGTGCATGATGCTGATTTTAAAGATGTAATGCAGAATTGTAAAGAAGGAAGAATGTGGAACAAGTTTGTCGTTAACGATGGATTTGTGTTTCGTGCTAACAAGCTATGCATTCCAGCTAGCTCCGTTCGTCTTTTGCTGTTGCAGGAGGCGCATGGGGGAGGATTAATGGGACACTTTGGCGTGAAGAAGACGGAGGACGTACTTGCTACACATTTCTTTTGGCCAAAGATGAGACGGGATGTTGAGCGTTTTGTTGCTCGCTGCACTACATGTCAAAAAGCTAAGTCACGACTCAATCCTCATGGTTTATATATGCCTTTGCCTGTACCTAGTGTTCCTTGGGAGGATATATCTATGGACTTTGTTTTAGGTTTACCTCGAACAAAGAAGGGGAGGGATAGCATATTTGTTGTCGTGGATAGATTCTCGAAAATGGCACACTTTATACCATGTCATAAAAGCGATGATGCTGTTAATGTTGCTGATTTGTTCTTTCGTGAAATTATTCGCTTGCATGGTGTGCCAAATACTATTGTTTCAGATCGTGATACTAAATTTCTTAGCCACTTTTGGAGATGTTTATGGGCTAAGTTGGGGACTAAACTGCTATTTAGTACTACTTGTCACCCCCAAACTGATGGACAAACTGAAGTAGTCAATAGAACATTGTCTACTATGCTTAGGGCTGTTTTGAAGAATAATAAGAAAATGTGGGAAGAATGCTTGCCTCATATTGAATTTGCTTATAATCGTTCATTGCATTCTACTACTAAGATGTGCCCTTTTGAAATTGTGTATGGTTTCCTACCTCGTGCACCTATTGATTTGTTGCCTCTTCCATCTTCGGAGAAGGTTAATTTTGATGCTAAAGAACGTGCTGAATTGATTTTAAAAATGCATGAGTTAACTAAGGAAAACATTGAGCGTATGAATGCTAAATATAAACTTGCTGGAGATAAGGGTAGAAAACATGTTGTGTTTGCACCTGGAGATCTTGTTTGGTTACATTTGCGTAAGGATAGATTTCCTGATTTGCGCAAATCAAAGCTAATGCCACGTGCTGCTGGTCCCTTTAAGGTGTTGGAGAAAGTAAATGATAATGCATATAAACTTGAGTTGCCTGCAGATTTTGGGGTTAGTCCCACTTTTAACATTGCAGATTTGAAGCCTTATTTGGGTGAGGAAAATGAGCTTCCGTCGAGGACGACTTCATTTCAAGAAGGGGAGGATGATGAGGACATCAATACCATTGTTACACCCACAGCCCCTACTGCTACATATACTGGACCAATTACTAGAGCTCGCGCACGCCAATTAAATTATCAGGTACTTTCGTTTCTTGGTAATGATTCTAATGTTCATGAGAATATGATGCTGCCTAAATTGGATACATTTGTTTTGCTTACAAATGAAGGGCCTAGCTTGGAGAAGGATGGACATTGGAGCAAGAGCAAGCATGGAGAAGATGCCATGCACAAGGGGAACCAGAACGAAGTTACGAGTGATGATTTCAGGACTTTGAAGCCACCATAAGAGTGCATGAAGCCTTGGACGAAATATACAAGATGCCACTTCATAAATTTCGTCCAGAGGCTATTATAGGTGCTGCGTCACCTTTTTATTGGGCCAGGCCCATGTAATTTCGAAATACATAAGTATAGGCTATTTTTAGAGTCCGTATGTGTGGGGAAACAAGAGATAGGGTTGATTTCGGACCCTCCATGATGAGGACATCAATACCATTGTTACACCCACAGCCCCTACTGCTACATATACTGGACCAATTACTAGAGCTCGCGCACGCCAATTAAATTATCAGGTACTTTCGTTTCTTGGTAATGATTCTAATGTTCATGAGAATATGATGCTGCCTAAATTGGATACATTTGTTTTGCTTACAAATGAAGGGCCTAGCTTGGAGAAGGATGGACATTGGAGCAAGAGCAAGCATGGAGATGATGCCATGCGCAAGGGGAACCAGAACGGAGTTACAAGTGATGATTTCAGGACTTTGAAGCCACCATAAGAGTGCATGAAGCCTTGGACGAAATATACAAGATGCCACTTCATAAATTTCGTCCAGAGGCTATTATAGGTGCTGCGTCACCTTTTTATTGGGCCAGGCCCATGTAATTTCGAAATACATAAGTATAGGCTATTTTTAGAGTCCGTATGTGTGGGGAAACAAGAGATAGGGTTGATTTCGGACCCCTCCACCAAGGGCCACGAAATTCCCCTCTCTTCCTCCATATATACAGCCCTTAGGGCACCGTTTAGACTTTGGGTTTTGTTTAGATTAAAAGTTCGCCATAGCTGCAACTTCGCGTACTTCGTTTGTGTTCAACGACCAGACAAAGGCGTCACAGAACCCCACCTTGATCAATAAAGCTTTCATCTTATATTCGCAATATCCAGATTGCAATCTTAGTTTCTTGCTTGTTCTTCGATTGCTCGCAGGAAACAGACCCTCGTGGTCAGGTTGATCGTGCTCCGGCGTGGTCAATAACCTCTCGGAGTTGGTTTAGCGATTGCTAAGGCGCGACGTCCTCGCACGTTCGTAGTCGGATCGTCAAAGTCGACTTCCACCAAAGCGAAATCCACCATCTCATCGAAAGACGGGACACCTTTGCCTCTATCAAGTGGTATGCTCAATATAAACTTGCTGGAGATAAGGGTAGAAAACATGTTGTGTTTGCACCTGGAGATCTTGTTTGGTTACATTTGCGTAAGGATAGATTTCCTGATTTGCGCAAATCAAAGCTAATGCCACGTGCTGCTGGTCCCTTTAAGGTGTTGGAGAAAGTAAATGATAATGCATATAAACTTGAGCTGCCTGCAGATTTTGGGGTTAGTCCCACTTTTAACATTGCAGATTTGAAGCCTTATTTGGGTGAGGAAGATGAGCTTTCGTCGAGGACGACTTCATTTCAAGAAGGGGAGGATGATGAGGACATCAATACCATTGTTACACCCACAGCCCCTACTGCTACATATACTGGACCAATTACTAGAGCTCGCGCACGCCAATTAAATTATCAGGTACTTTCGTTTCTTGGTAATGATTCTAATGTTCATGAGAATATGATGCTGCCTAAATTGGATACATTTGTTTTGCTTACAAATGAAGGGCCTAGCTTGGAGAAGGATGGACATTGGAGCAAGAGCAAGCATGGAGATGATGCCATGCGCAAGGGGAACCAGAACGGAGTTACAAGTGATGATTTCAGGACTTTGAAGCCACCATAAGAGTGCATGAAGCCTTGGACGAAATATACAAGATGCCACTTCATAAATTTCGTCCAGAGGCTATTATAGGTGCTGCGTCACCTTTTTATTGGGCCAGGCCCATGTAATTTCGAAATACATAAGTATAGGCTATTTTTAGAGTCCGTATGTGTGGGGAAACAAGAGATAGGGTTGATTTCGGACCCCTCCACCAAGGGCCACGAAATTCCCCTCTCTTCCTCCATATATACAGCCCTTAGGGCACCGTTTAGACTTTGGGTTTTGTTTAGATTAAAAGTTCGCCATAGCTGCAACTTCGCGTACTTCGTTTGTGTTCAACGACCAGACAAAGGCGTCACAGAACCCCACCTTGATCAATAAAGCTTTCATCTTATATTCGCAATATCCAGATTGCAATCTTAGTTTCTTGCTTGTTCTTCGATTGCTCGCAGGAAACAGACCCTCGTGGTCAGGTTGATCGTGCTCCGGCGTGGTCAATAACCTCTCGGAGTTGGTTTAGCGATTGCTAAGGCGCGACGTCCTCGCACGTTCGTAGTCGGATCGTCAAAGTCGACTTCCACCAAAGCGAAATCCACCATCTCATCGAAAGACGGGACACCTTTGCCTCTATCACTCCACCAAGGGCCACGAAATTCCCCCTCTCTTCCTCCATATATACAGCCCTTAGGGCACCGTTTAGACTTTGGGTTTTGTTTAGATTAAAAGTTCGCCATAGCTGCAACTTCGCGTACTTCGTTTGTGTTCAACGACCAGACAAAGGCGTCACAGAACCCCACCTTGATCAATAAAGCTTTCATCTTATATTCGCAATATCCAGATTGCAATCTCAGTTTCTTGCTTGTTCTTCGTTTGCTCGCAGGAAACAGACCCTCGTGGTCAGGTTGATCGTGCTCCGGCATGGTCAATAACCTCTCGGAGTTGGTTTAGCGATTGCTAAGGCGCGACGTCCTCGCACGTTCGTAGTCGGATCGTCAAAGTCGACTTCCACCAAAGCGAAATCCATCATCTCATCGAAAGACGGGACACCTTAGCCTCTATCATGTTACCACGTTGTGTGGGTCGCATATCAAGTATCGTGGCATAGTTGATAAAAAGCTTTTAAGCAAAAGAGAAGAAAAGCAAAGAGCTTATAAGCAATAGCATCGAGCCTTCGCATACGTGCATCATCTTGGTCACCACATACATAAGCATACTTAGGATAGTGAGACGAGTAGATTCTCTATTAGGTTGGTGCACTAGCGTATCTAGCCCATTAGTGCAATCGAGCGAGCGACTCTCTAGTATCCGTACGACAAGAGCTTTTCCCCTCTTTTGATATCTTCGAGCTCATCCCTTGGTTGTGCGGATCCCATATATATTCCGTGTGTGTGTTCCACGTGTTATATTGGGAGGTTGATCTATTTGTCTTATTTGCCATTTGTGAATCTTCTCAACTTTATCAACATCTTGACTAACATTTGCTTGAATTATTTGTGGCTTTCCTAACCAAGCTCCTCCATAGACCATTTACTTGTAGGTGTGAGAAACAATTCCTGGTACCAATTCCCCTATTGTAACATCACGTGGGATCGTACTTGTTACATCCACAATCTTCGAAAAAGGTAACTTTGGTTTTGTTCTCTCATTTTCCTACTCACCACCACTTTCTTATGATGGATAGGCCAAGTTCTTCTACCAACCCACTCTTCATCGAGCAAGACGACGACATGTCATCCTTCGTCACCAAGAGCCACCTCTTTGGTGAACAACGAGCTCTACATCAAGAGCAACAAGCAATGAACGACCGCATAAACAACCTCGCCACCGACTTGCGACTCTCCGAGCAACGTACACACGACTACTTTGACAACAAGCTCGACGCGCACAAGCAAGAGAACGATGCAAGAATGGACGAGATCCGAGCTTTGTTGGTCAACCGGCATCCTTCAACTTCTTCCTACTCAAGACGGAGCCAATCAAGTCGACACTTCGACGACACCTTCTCCGGCTCAAGTACACCGTCATCGACCATTCTTCAACGAGTCGCGCGTCAAGACCGTCATGCATCTCGTGATCTGCTACATGTCAAGCATTCATAAGAGCAAGTCGATGAGCAAGTTCCTCGTCCTCAAGAAAACCAAGTCGCTTTTGCTCAAGCTCAAGAACGACAACGTCTTCGCCGTCAAGAAGAAGAAGAACGAGTGCGTTTACACCAAGAGGAACGAGACGCCGAGGCCCCGACGTCTTCAATAACGACAACGAGAAGCACAAGCTCTTGAGGCGGAACGTGCCCTTCAAGAATCAAGTCGAGCCATCGCCAACCGCAATCGCGAACGGCGCAATCAAGAGGAAGCCCTTCGAGAAGAAATACAAGAGAGGAACTCTCAACCACGTGTGCACCGTCAAGTTTCTCAAGCTCCTCCACAAGCTCGTCAAGCTCCACATCAACCCCAAGTGCAACAAGAGCGACACCAAGTGGAACAAGTGCTTCAAGACCCTCCTCCACACCAAGAGCAACATCATGAGGAATGAGCATTCGAGGACTTTCCAAGGCAAGAGCGATACCGAAACTGCTATCAAGATGAAGAGCAACGCTATGGGAAACTCAAATTCACAATGCCCAAGTTCAATGGAAGCAATGATCCAGAAGAATACCTCTCATGGGCATTGAAGGTTGACAAAATCTTTCGTTTGCACAACTATGAGGAAGAGAAGAAGATCACAATGGCATCACTTGAGTTCCAAGACTATGTACTAATGTGGTGGGAACAAGTCCTTGAGCGCCGAGAAGCAAGAGGTGACCCTTCGATCACCACTTGGGCTCAAATGAAGGATGTCATGCGAGCATGATTTGTGCCCACCTACTACAACCGTGATCTCTTCAAGAAGATACAACTCCTCAAGCAAGGAACAAAGAGTGTTGAAGAATACTACAAGGAAATGGAGATAGCCATGATTCGAGCCAATGTCAAGGAAGATGATGAGCAAACCATGGCACGATTCTTGAATGGACTCAATCATCCCATCAAGAAGATCGCCGACTTTCAACTCTACTCCAATCTCATCGAGCTAGTGCATCAAGCGACCAAGGCGGAACGTCAAGTGCAAGATGACTTCAAGTACGCCAAGTACTCATCCAAGACATACGGTTCTCCAATAATCAAGCTTCAACAACTCCTCCAACATCTACTTCAATCAAGCCTTCTCCAAGCAACGACGACAAGAAAACATACAAGAAACCTTCGTCAAGTTCAAGTAGTCTTCTTCCTACTACAAGCAACTACAAGCCGCGTGCTTCTTCCTCTACTCCGACCGATGAGACCATCAAGACAAGTTCAATCAAGTGCTTCACATCTGGCGGCCGAGGCCATAAGTCCTTCCAATGCACCAACAAGCGCACTATGATCCTCAACGACGATGGCACCTACGACTCAATGAGTGAAGATGAAATGGAAGCTATTGAGCAAGTGGCCATGCACCGACACGTGAATGAGGATGAAGATGATCAAGTCTTTTGTGATGAAGTTACGAGACCCGCTCTCATTGTCTCCAAGGTCTTGACACTTAAACATCAACAAGAAGAAGACCAACGATGCCATATCTTCCACACCAAGGCCGGCATGAATGGAAGGTCCGTCAAGGTCATCATCGATGGAGGTAGTTGCCACAACTTGGCAAGTGAAGAACTTTGCTCCTAGCTTCAATTGGTCAAGAGGAAGCACCCGCACCCCTACAAGGTTCAATGGCTAAGTGACTCCAGGACTATACGAGTTGAGCATACGGCCCAAGTATCCTTCAAAATTGGTGCATATGAAGACACTTTGGAGTGTGATGTGGTCCCAATGACCGTTTGCCACCTCCTTCTTGGTCGACCATGGCAATTCGACCGTGGCGTCGTCCACAATGGGCGTACCAATCACTATAGCTTCAAGATGAAAGGAAAGGAATATGTGCTATGACCCATGTCTCCTAGTCAAGTGATAGCCGACAAGCAAGCCACCCACCATAGAGAGAAGAGTGAGAAAGTGAGCCACCAAAACATGAGTGAGAGCAACAAGCCACACTTGAGCGCCTCTTCGCCTAGAGAGAAAAACCTAATACTATTCGCCACAAAAAGTGAGATGAGAGAGTGTGTGAGAACCCATCGAGTGTGATGCACTTTGTCCTTGTGTGCAAGGATGGGGAACCAAAAACTAACACCACTCACGAGCTTCCTTTGGTGTTTCAATCTCTTTTGCAGGAATTTCAAGATGTTTTCCCCAATGAGCTACCTCCGGGTCTACCTCCTCTACGAGGCATTGAGCATCGAATCGACCACATCCCCGGAGTGCCACTTCCAAACAAAGCTCCATACCGTGTCAATCCCGAAGAAACCAAGGAGATTCAACGGCAAGTACAACAACTAATCGACAACGATCATGTATGTGAAAGCTTAAGCCCTTGTGCCGTTCCCGTCATACTTGTGCCTAAGCCCGATGGAAGTTTCCGCTTGTGTTCCTATTGTAGACCTATAAATGCTATCACCGTTCGCTATAGGCATCCCATTCCTCGCTTAGATGATATGCTTGATGAACTTACTGGAGCCAACTTTTTCTCAAAAATTGATCTTAAAAGTGGCTATTATCAAATCCGCATACAAGAAGGTGATGAATGGAAAACTGCTTTCAAAACAAAATTTGGCTTATATGAACGGTTAGTCATGCCTATGGGTTTATCGGAGGCTCCCGGTACTTTTGTGCGTCTCATGCATCATGTACTTCGACCTTACATTGGAGTCTTTGTTGTGGTTTACTTCGATGATATTCTTGTGTTTAGCAAAACCATGAAAGAGCATCTTGATCATGTTAGGCTTGTTTTGCAAACACTTCGCATGGAAAGTCTTTATGCCAACATGAAAAATTGCACATTTGGTGTTGACAAAGTGGTTTTCTTGGGTTTCGTTGTCTCTTCCGAGGGTGTCCATGTTCATGAAACTAAAATTGAAGCAATTAAAACTTGGCCCAAACCCACCAATTTGCAACAAGTGCGAAGTTTTCTTGGTCTCGCAGGTTTTTATCGCCGCTTTGTGAAAGATTTTAGCACAATAGCCGCTCCTTTGCATGCTTTGAGTACGAAAAATACTCCTTTTGTTTAGGGATCTTTGCAATCAACTGGTTTTGATGAGCTCAAGTCTTTGCTTACTCATGATCCGATTCTTGCTTTGCCCAACTTTGACAAAACTTTTGAGGTTCATTGTGAGGCAAGTTGTACCGGAATTTGCGGAGTTTTGATGCAAGAAAAACGAGCAATTCCATATTTTAGTGAAAAACTCTCCGGTACTCAACTTAACTATCCCATCTATGACAAAGAATTATATGCTTTAGTGCATGTCCTACATGTTTGGGAACATTATCTTAGACCTCATGAGTTTGTCATACATACCGATCATGAAACGCTTAAGTACTTAAAAGGTCAAACTAAGTTGAACAAGCGTCATGCCAAATGGAGTGAACTTATTGAATCTTTTCCCTATGTGATCAAGTACATTAAGGGTAAGGAAAATGTAGTTGCTGATGCACTTTCACGCATATGCACTCTTGTCACTAAACTTGAGTTGAATGTTATTGGCTTTAAGCACATAAAAGACTTGTATGCTAGTGATCCATCTTTTGCACCTCATTATGCTAAATGTTTGACGCATACATCTTGGGAACAATACTACATCAAGGATGGTTATCTTATGAGAGCTAACAAACTATGCATTCCCGAGTCTTCTCTTCGTTTGCTCCTTTTGCAAGAGGCTCATGGAGGCGGACTCATGGGACACTTTGGACGCGACAAGACTTTCTCCTCGCTCTCCAAGAACTACTTTTGGCCCAAGATGTTCCGCGACGTCTCACGCTTCACCACCCGATGCTCTACATGTCGCAAAGCTAAGTCAAAAGCTCAATCTCATGGTCTTTACATACCTCTTCCTATTCCTTATCAACCTTGGGAAGACATTAGTATGGATTTTGTACTTGGTTTGCCTAGAACTCAAAATGGAAAGGATTCCGTGTTTGTTGTTGTGGACCGATTTTCTAAGATGGCATATTTCATTCCTTGCAACAAGATAGACGATGCTTCACATATTGCAAATCTCTTTTGTAGGGAAATCTTGTGCCTCGATGGAGTACCAAAGACAATCATCTCTGACCGCGATGTCAAGTTCGTGAGTTACTTTTGGAAGACTCTATGCGCTAAGCTCGGAATCAAGCTCTTGTTCTCATCCGCATACCATCCTCAAACCGACGGCCAAACGGAGGTGACGAACCGGACACTATCCACTCTACTTCGCGTGTTGATCAAGAAGAACATCAAGGAGTGGGAGGCATGTCTACCCATCGCCGAGTACGCCAACAACCGTGCAAGACATTCGACAACCGGCAAGTCCCCCTTCGAGGTCGTCTACGGCTTCAACCCATTGTCCCCATTGGACATTCTACCTCTACCTCTACAAGAGCGCACCAACATGGATGCGAGTGCATGGGCAAGCTACATCAAGAAGATGCATGAAGATACAAGAAACATCATCGAGCGCCAAGTACATCGACTAGCAACCAAGCTCAACGTCAGCAAACAACGCATGATCTTCAACATATGTGATCTCGTGTGGCTACACCTTCGCAAGGACCACTTCCCAACGAACGCAAGTCCAAACTACTACCTCGAGCCGATGGACCATTCAAGGTGCTAGCACGCTACAACGACAACGCCTACAAGATTGAACTCCCACGAGACAAGTACAACATGAGCGACATCTTCAACGTCAAAGACCTCTCGCCTTTCCATGGTGATGAAGATCTTGATCCGAGGTCGGATCCTTTCGAAGGGAGGGGAGATGATGCAGAGCATCCTTCCATCATCCCCATGGACTCTACATCAACACATCCAACCCCACAAGGACCCATGACAAGAGCTAGAGCACGTGCTTTGGAAACCGAGGTGAACTCCTTCCTACTAGACTTGCATATGGACACAAATGGAACATGTCTACTACCTCACCAAAATATGCTATGCCTCATTAGGTACGAAGTGGAACACCACCAAGAAGCTCAGGAGCATCCACAAGGAGAAGGAGAACCACCCCAAGGCCATAAGGATCAAGACGGAGTGCAGCAGCAGCAAAACAGCAAGTCCCAGGTGACCCCGTGCGCACGGCCCCCCGAGACCCCGTGCCCACGGGCTACACAGGAACTCGGCGCTGGAGCACCCCATGCGCACGGGCGTGTACCGTGCCCACGGGACCCCCGTGCGCATGGGCCCAACTTACCCCGCGCGCACGGGCCTCCCAGGATGGGCGGCTGAGATGACTTCTTCGGCTCCCCTTCTCCTCCTTCGACCCGAAGCCTATATATTCTGTACCTAGGGCCATGTTTAGGGTAAGCAAAGTAATAGATGAGATCTTGGTGAGCTTTGCTCCATTACCTTCCCTCTTTGAGGATCAAGACCCCATAGGGAAGAATCCTTGAGGATTTCAAGACCTCCGTTGGGAGAAGACTACCACCAAGACCCCTCTTCCTTTGGATTTGGGATGAACTTTGCCATTGTATCTTTCCTTTGATTGTGTTTGAGACTTGTGGATCTTGTGTTGTTACTCTAGTGGATGTGTAATCGGGAATTGTTGGAGTGATTGCCTCTTTGTGTTCATCCTTGTGTTCTTGTTGTTCTTGTGATTTCCATCCTTTTTCCCCCTCCAAGTGTGAAAAGGTCCTTCCTAGGGTTCTACCCTACATCATATGGTATCATGATCCACGTTGATTCACACCTTGGAGTCCCTACCTTCCACTTTCTAGCTTGATTTTGTTGTTTTTTGTCCTAACCCGAAAATCCCCACCAAAAATAGCCCCAAAATTTTTTCTTGCAATTTGTTGATCTTGTGAGATTTGGTTGATTTGATCCACGAATTTGGTGTTTGGCAACTGGATCTACACCTCCACCATCATCCCCACCCATCCCCCACTGGAATTTGGCCAAAAACTTGAAATCACCACGAAATCATAGGAGTTCATCCGCTCTAGGGAGACCCCGTGCACATGGGCCATCGGGACCCCGTGCCCACGGGACCCCGTGCACACGGGCCTCACTTACCCCGTGTGCATGGACCATCCAGAAACTTTCGGCCATTTTTCTGTCTTTCTTATTTTGTATAACCACCACCTCTCGATTTCTTCCACACCATTCCACGTGTTTGTTGAGTGTTCGGTTGCGATTCTCTTGTGTCCTAAGGTGTTTCGGCTACTTAGGCACACGTTGGTATCATCATCGCCACCAATCATCGACTTGGACAACACTTCGGCTTCGACAAGATCATCTTCGACCGTAAGCAAGGACGGTAGCCTCGACGACACCTCGTACCCCTTGCCATTAACTTGATAGCTTCGAGCCATTTTGCGTAGCTTACCCATCGAGACTAGCTTGTTGAGTATTGCCGGGCCACGTCTTAGTGCACCATTTAGTGTTTCGTCCATCCCGTGCATCTACTACTTGTTACCACGTTGTGTGGCTCGCATATCAAGTATCGTGGCATAGTTGATAAAAAGCTTTTAAGCAAAAGAGAAGAAAAGCAAAGAGCTTATAAGCAATAGCATCGAGCCTTCGCATACGTGCATCATCTTGGTCACCACATACATAAGCATACTTAGGATAGTGAGACGAGTAGATTCTCTATTAGGTTGGTGCACTAGCGTATCTAGCCCATTAGTGCAATCGAGCGAGCGACTCTCTAGTATCCGTACGACAAGAGCTTTTCCCCTCTTTCGATATCTTCGAGCTCATCCCTTGGTTGTGCGGATCCCATATATATTCCGTGTGTGTGTTCCACGTGTTATATTGGGAGGTTGATCTATTTGTCTTATTTGCCATTTGTGAATCTTCTCAACTTTATCAACATCTTGACTAACATTTGCTTGAATTATTTGTGGCTTTCCTAACCAAGCTCCTCCATAGACCATTTACTTGTAGGTGTGAGAAACAATTCCTGGTACCAATTCCCCTATTGTAACATCACGTGGGATCGTACTTGTTACATCCACAATCTTCGGAAAAGGTAACTTTGGTTTTGTTCTCTCATTTTCCTACTCACCACCACTTTCTTATGATGGATAGGCCAAGTTCTTCTACCAACCCACTCTTCATCGAGCAAGACGACGACATGTCATCCTTCGTCACCAAGAGCCACCTCTTTGGTGAACAACGAGCTCTACATCAAGAGCAACAAGCAATGAACGACCGCATCGACAACCTCGCCACCGACTTGCGACTCTCCGAGCAACGTACACACGACTACTTTGACAACAAGCTCGACGCACACAAGCAAGAGAACGATGCAAGAATGGACGAGATCTGATGAGGACATGACTACCTTGGATATGACCAAAAATATTGCATATATGCATATTTGTCAGGTGATTTCTAGTGCAAACTATTCAATAATCTATTTATGTTATCCAGAACAAAAATACTTCACACACTTTTGTGTTTTGTCTAATTGCAGGTGTATGGGACATTTGTACAATCCACATATGAAGATAAGGAAGAAAGAGATGTTTATTTGCTGTCCAAAAAGTTCTCTCACGTCACTTTTGGCCCAAGAGAAGATAGAGTCCAAGTCTCTCACGTTCTGGATTCAGATTCGGACTGCACAGACGTACCTGACTCAAAACGCACACAAGTTTTTCATACGGACTCCGAATTGGGTGATTTTTTTTTTGTTGGAAACTAGATTTCGTGCACTTTCCAACCCAATTGGAATCACCTTCAAATTCGTCCGGAGCGTTGAGTTGTGGACGAAACAATCTGATGCTGCAGCAGAATCCGAGTCAAACTACAAGTCCAAAGGTGTTACATCACCTCCACTTGGGCCCATTGGCCTTGTACGACCTAGATTTAGTTTTAGGCTGCCTTGGGACGTCCTCCCACCTCCTTGGCCGCCACCCCTTGCTCCTATATAAGTAGATCCATCTAGTAGCTTTTCCTTGGGATTTGTTTAGTTAAAAGTTAGCCATTGCAACTTCGTGTACTTCGTTTGTGTCCAACGACCAGACCAAGACCGCTTACGGATCCCCACCTTTATCAATACTTCATATATACTCGCAATATTCAGATTGCTTTTATCATATTCTTGCTTGTTCTTCGATTGCTTGCAGGAATAGACCTTCGTGGTCAGGTTGATTGTGCTCCGGCGTGGTCAATAACCTCTCAGAGTTGGTTTAGCGATTGCTAAGGCGCAACGTCGTGCACGTTTGTAGTCGGATCGTCAAAGTCATCTTCACCAAATCGATAGTTATCATCTCATCGAAAGATCGGGACACCCCTCCGCCTCTATCAAGTGGTATCAGTTTTCAGGTTGCTCGGTGAGAATTTCCAGTTTTCCTAGATTAGATTTATTTTCTTACCTATTGTCCAAGAAAAAGCCACAAAAAAGAGTTAGATCTATTCATCCTTGGTCCAAGCCAGTCTGAGCCTTTGCAATTTTCTTTTCATTGCTTGCATAGTTGAATTATCGGTTGCATCGTCGTGTCGAGTTACTGGTCTTAGTGTCTAGTTCGTTTAGAGTTTCGAGTTCTGTTCACATTAGTCACGCCACCACTGCATCATTATCTCTTCCGCTGTCCACCACCCATCCATCAATTTCCACCACGTGCTACCCACCATTCATTGTCATAATAATAGTTGAGATCATTCACATCTTCACTTGATCCAATCTGCATCTTATCTAGTTTGTTTTGGAAAGAGGGAGAAAAAAAAGAGAGAGAAAAAACGAGAGAAAAAAAAAGAGAAAAAAAAGTCAGAGAAAAAAAAGGAGAAAAAAAAATCAAAAAAATCGGCACAAACTTTTTCAGAGGAAAGTTGGAGACAAAGTTGTTGTATATCCTGCTTGGCAGTTGTTTTTCATCATTATCTTCACTGCTGTTGTGATCTTCACTTATATCTTGCTGTCAAGAGCTACTTAGTATCCTTCATTGATGCTAGTTGTGCTACGCCGTGACCTCATTAGTGTTCTAGGCTCGCGTCTCTAGTCCGGTCTAGCCTAGGACCAGCACAGTACCGTCGTTGAGCGTTTATTCAACATTGCATCTTTGAATTGATTATTGCTAATCTTTTGCTACCATATATAGCCAACCCAGCTCCACATATTTCTACACCGTGTATACGTACGCTCCCTTGGCAATCGCTTTACTCAATATTCGGAGTTACTTGACACCGCTGGTTGCCGATCACCGCCTGCTGCATGGTAAGAACTTGTAAGACATTGATATTTGCTTTACTGTGAGCATTTTACCACCACATCCTAGTAGTTATAGGAACATTATTTTTGGGTTTTGTTTCTTGTTCTACTAATCATGACAGGATCCAGAGTCAATTCATGGGCTTTGTCGATCGCGGGAGACGTGCCACCACCTTTGCAAATACCACAACCGTCACGAGAGGTGCACAAACATCCAAATGCACATGATCAGGTTAATGTATCTATACCACCATTTAATGGCCGTTTTAAACCTGCTTTATATATTGAATGGGAGTTCGACATAAAAAATATATTTGCTTCCCATAATTTCGATGAACATAAAAAGGTTAAGTTTGTGGTTGGTTCTTTCACTGGTTATGCTTTGGTTTGGTGGAGTGAATATTGTCGGTTACACCCTGATTATATACCTACTACTTGGGATGATTTGAAACTTGCCATGCGACATACTTTCGTCCCTGCTTATTATACTCGTGACATGATTAAGAAGTTGCAACACTTAAAACAAGGTAGTGAAACTGTAACAAAATATTATGATGATTTACAAACTACCTTGTTGCATTCCTCTTTAGAAGAAAGTGAAGATGATTTTATGGATAGATTTTGGGGAGGATTAAACCGTGATATTCAAGAGATACTAATTCATGAAGAGTGTTATCCTATGGACCATTTGTTTCATCTTGCTTGCAAAGCTGAACAGGAAATAAAACAACGTGTTGGCCACGAGGAGAACAAGCGCACGGTGCACATTCCAAGAGTTGATATGATTGTTCCTTCAACTACTAGGCATACTATGACAACCACATCCGTTGTTGTCAGGACTACATCACCTCCACCATGTGACACATCGCCCCCGAGAGTGGCTACATCATCTGAGTTGATCATAAGAGGTAATGACAAAGGTACTGATCTTCCATCTCTACATGAGAATGATGAATGCCTTGTCAATTTGAATGCACCATCTGATGAGCTACCCACTACTTTGATCACACCACCTATTTTAGAGGACTACGTTGATAATTTGACTTTGCCATGTGATCAAACAACTGAAATACCAACAATTTTGAGTGCACCCATTGAATTAACTATTGATGCAAAAGAACCAATGTTTAATCATTTTGATATGACCTCTAATCTTGGTGATGATTCTGTGTTGAATGACTTATTGCATGTTTGCTTATTTAAGCATGTTGTAGCATGTAAATTTGATGCAAGTAAGGTTTATACACCAATGTTGGGATGGTTTAATGATGAACATTGTCAATCTTTTGAAATGAATAAGAGCTTCACTTATATGTGCAAACTTAGTTGCAATATTTTCATGCCTTCTACTTCTTGTGCTAATTTTTTGGCTTTAGATTTTATGAACTATGCAAGTTACTCATCTATTCATGTGTCATATATGCAAAAATCAAGGGAAGTAAAAATGGATGACATATACATATACAACATGTACACCTTGTCTCTTTTGTTAGCCACATTTCAGATTAAGCAACGCCGAGGACGGCTTGATTTTCAAGAAGGGGAGGATGATGAGGACATGACTACCTTGGATATGACCAAAAATATTGCATATATGCATATTTGTCAGGTGATTTCTAGTGCAAACTATTCAATAATCTATTTATGTTATCCAGAACAAAAATACTTCACACACTTTTGTGTTTTGTCTAATTGCAGGTGTATGGGACATTTGTACAATCCACATATGAAGATAAGGAAGAAAGAGATGTTTATTTGCTGTCCAAAAAGTTCTCTCACGTCACTTTTGGCCCAAGAGAAGATAGAGTCCAAGTCTCTCACGTTCTGGATTCAGATTCGGACTGCACAGACGTACCTGACTCAAAACGCACACAAGTTTTTCATACGGACTCCGAATTGGGTGATTTTTTTTTTGTTGGAAACTAGATTTCGTGCACTTTCCAACCCAATTGGAATCACCTTCAAATTCGTCCGGAGCGTTGAGTTGTGGACGAAACAATCTGATGCTGCAGCAGAATCCGAGTCAAACTACAAGTCCAAAGGTGTTACATCACCTCCACTTGGGCCCATTGGCCTTGTACGACCTAGATTTAGTTTTAGGCTGCCTTGGGACGTCCTCCCACCTCCTTGGCCGCCACCCCTTGCTCCTATATAAGTAGATCCATCTAGTAGCTTTTCCTTGGGATTTGTTTAGTTAAAAGTTAGCCATTGCAACTTCGTGTACTTCGTTTGTGTCCAACGACCAGACCAAGACCGCTTACGGATCCCCACCTTTATCAATACTTCATATATACTCGCAATATTCAGATTGCTTTTATCATATTCTTGCTTGTTCTTCGATTGCTTGCAGGAATAGACCTTCGTGGTCAGGTTGATTGTGCTCCGGCGTGGTCAATAACCTCTCAGAGTTGGTTTAGCGATTGCTAAGGCGCAACGTCGTGCACGTTTGTAGTCGGATCGTCAAAGTCATCTTCACCAAATCGATAGTTATCATCTCATCGAAAGATCGGGACACCCCTTTGCCTCTATCAAGATCCGAGCTTTGTTGGTCAACCGGCATCCTTCAACTTCTTCCTACTCAAGACGGAGCCAATCAAGTCGACACTTCGACGACACCTTCTCCGGCTCAAGTACACCGTCATCGACCATTCTTCAACGAGTCGCGCGTCAAGACCGTCATGCATCTCGTGATCTGCTACATGTCAAGCATTCATAAGAGCAAGTCGATGAGCAAGTTCCTCGTCCTCAAGAAAACCAAGTCGCTTTTGCTCAAGCTCAAGAACGACAACGTCTTCGCCGTCAAGAAGAAGAAGAACGAGTGCGTTTACACCAAGAGGAACGAGACGCCGAGGCCCCGACGTCTTCAATAACGACAACGAGAAGCACAAGCTCTTGAGGCGGAACGTGCCCTTCAAGAATCAAGTCGAGCCATCGCCAACCGCAATCGCGAACGGCGCAATCAAGAGGAAGCCCTTCGAGAAGAAATACAAGAGAGGAACTCTCAACCACGTGTGCACCGTCAAGTTTCTCAAGCTCCTCCACAAGCTCGTCAAGCTCCACATCAACCCCAAGTGCAACAAGAGCGACACCAAGTGGAACAACTGCTTCAAGACCCTCGTCCACACCAAGACCAACATCATGAGGAACAAGCATTCGAGGACTTTCCAAGGGAAGAGCGATACCGCAACCACTATCAAGATGAAGAGCAACGCTATGGGAAACTCAAATTCACAATGCCCAAGTTCAATGGAAGCAATGATCCGGAAGAATACCTCTCATGGGCATTGAAGGTTGACAAAATCTTTCGTTTGCACAACTATGAGGAAGAGAAGAAGATCACAATGGCATCACTTGACTTCCAAGACTATGTGCTAATATGGTGGGAACAAGTCCTTGAGCACCGAGAAGCAAGAGGTGACCCTCCAATCACCACTTGGGCTCAAATGAAGGATGTCATGCGAGCACTATTTGTGCCCACCTACTACAACCGTGATCTCTTCAAGAAGCTACAACTCCTCAAGCAAGGAACAAAGAGTGTTGAAGAATACTACAAGGAAATGGAGATAGCCATGATTCGAGCCAATGTCAAGGAAGATGATGAGCAAACAATGGCACGATTCTTGAATGGACTCAATCATCCCATCAAGAAGATCGCCCACTTCCAACCCTAATCCAATCTCATCGAGCTAGTGCATCAAGCGACCAAGGCGGAACGTCAAGTGCAAGATGACTTCAAGTACGCCAAGTACTCATCCAAGACATACGGCTTCTCCAACAATCAAGCTTCAACAACTCCTCCAACATCTACTTCAACCAAGCCTTCTCCAAGCAACGACGACAAGAAAACATACAAGAAACCTTCGTCAGGTTCAAGTCGTCTTCCTCCTACTACAAGCAACTACAAGCCGCGTGCTTCTTCCTCTACTCCGACCGATGAGACCGTCAAGACAAGTTCAATCAAGTGCTTCACATGTGGCGGCCGAGGCCATAAGTCCTTCCAATGCACCAACAAGCGCACTATGATCCTCAACGACGATGGCACCTACGATTCAATGAGTGAAGATGAAATGGAAGCTATTGAGCAAGTGGCCATGCACCGACGCGTGAACGAGGATGAAGATGATCGAGTCTTTTGTGATGAAGATACGAGCCCCGCTCTCGTTGTCTCCAAGGTCTTGACACTTCAACATCAACAAGAAGAAGACCAACTATGCCATATCTTCCACACCAAGGCCGGCAGCAATGGAAGGTCCGTCAAGGTCATCATCGATGGAGGTAGTTGCCACAACTTGGCAAGTGAAGAACTATGCTCCAAGCTTTAATTGGTCAAGAGGAAGCACCCACACACCTACAAGGTTCAATGGCTAAGTGACTCTGGCACTATACGAGTTGAGCACACGGCCCAAGTATCCTTCAAAATGTGTGCATATGAAGACACTTTGGAGTGTGATGTGGTCCCAATGACCGTTTGCCACCTCCTTCTTGGTCGACCATGGCAATTCGACCGTGGCATCGTCCACAATGGGCGTACCAATCACTATAGCTTCAAGATGAAAGGAAAGGAATATGTGCTACGACCCATGTCTCCTAGTCAAGTGATAGCCGACAAGCAAGCCACCCACCATAGAGAGAAGAGTAAGAAAGTGAGCCACCAAAACATGAGTGAGAGCAACAAGCCACACTTGAGCGCCTCTTCGCCCAGAGAGAAAAACCTAATACTATTCGCCACAAAAAGTTAGATAAGAGAAGTGTGTGAGAACCCATCGAGTGTGATGCACTTTGTCCTTGTGTGCAAGGACGGGGAACCAAAAACTAACACCACTCACGAGCTACCTTTGGTGTTTCAATCTCTTTTGCAGGAATTTCAAGATGTTTTCCCCAATGAGCTACCTTCGGGTCTACCTCCTCTACGAGCCATTGAGCATCGAATCGACCTCATCCCCGGAGCGCCACTTCCAAACAAAGCTCCATACCGTGTCAATCCCAAAGAAACCAAGGAGATTCAACGGCAAGTACAACAACTAATCGACAACGGTCATGTACGTGAAAGCTTAAGCCCTTGTGCCGTTCCCGTCATACTTGTGCCTAAGCCCGATGGAAGTTTCCACTTGTGTTCCGATTGTAGACCTATAAATGCTATCACCGTTCGCTATAGGCATCCCATTCCTCGCTTAGATGATATGCTTGATGAACTTAGTGGAGCCAACTTTTTCTCAAAAATTGATCTTAAAAGTGGCTATTATCAAATCCGCATACAAGAAGGTGATGAATGGAAAACTGCTTTCAAAACAGAATTTGGCTTATATGAATGGTTAGTCATGCCTATGGGTTTATCGGAGGCTCCCGGTACTTTTGTGCGTCTCACGCATCATGTACTTCGACCTTACATTGGAGTCTTTGTTGTGGTTTACTTCGATGATATTCCTGTGTTTAGCAAAACCATGAAAGAGCATCTTGATCATGTTTGGCTTGTTTTGCAAACACTTCGCATGGAAAGTCTTTATGCCAACATGAAAAAGTGCACATTTGGTGTTGGCAAAGTGGTTTTCTTGGGTTTCGTTGTGTCTTCCAAGGGTGTCCATGTTGATGAAACTAAAATTGAAGCAATTAAAACTTGGCCCCAACCCACCAATTTGCAACAAGTGCGAAGTTTTCTTGGTCTTGCAGGTTTTTATCGCTGCTTTGTGTAAGATTTTAGCACAATAGCCGCTCCTTTGCATGCTTTGAGTAAGAAAAATGCTCCTTTTGTTTGGGGATCTTTGCAATCAACCGCTTTTGATGATCTCAAGTCTTTTCTTACTCATGCTCCGATTCTTGCTTTGCCCAACTTTGACAAAACTTTTGAGGTTCATTATGATGCAAGTGGTACCGGAATTGGCGGAGTTTTGATGCAAGAAAAACGAGCAATTGCATATTTTAGTGAAAAACTCTCCGGTTCTCAACTTAACTATCCCATCTATGACAAAGAATTATATGCTTTAGTGTGTGTCCTACATGTTTGGGAACATTATCTTAGACCTCATGAGTTTGTCATACATACCGATCTTGAAACGCTTAAGTACTTAAAAGGTCAAACTAAGTTGAACAAGCGTCATGCCAAATGGAGTGAATTTATTGAATCTTTTCCATATGTGATCAAGTACATTAAGGGTAAGGAAAATGTAGTTGCCGGTGCACTTTCACGCATATGCACGCTTGTCACTAAACTTGAGTTGAATGTTATTGGCTTTGAGCACATAAAAGACTTGTATGCTAGTGATCCATCTTTTGCACCTCATTATGCTAAATGTTTGACGCATACATCTTGGAACAATACTACATCAAGGATGGTTATCTTATGAGAGCTAACAAAATTTGCATTACTGAGTCTTCTCTTCGTTTGCTCCTTTTGCAAGAGGCTCATGGAGGCGGCCTCATGGGACACTTTGGACACGACAAGACTTTCGCCACGCTCTCCAAGAACTACTTTTGGCCCAAGATGTTCCGTGACGTCTCACGCTTCACCACCCGATGCTCTACATGTCGCAAGCTAAGTCAAAAGCTCAATCTCATGGTCTTTACATGCCTCTTCCTATTCCTTATCAACCTTGGGAAGACATTAGTATGGATTTTGTACTTGGTTTGCCTAGAACTCAAAATGGAAAGGATTCCGTGTTTGTTGTTGTGGACCAATTTTCTAAGATGGCACATTTCATTCCTTGCAGCAAGATAGACGATGCTTCACATATTGCAAATCTCTTTTGTAGGGAAATCTTGCGCCTCCATGGAGTACCAAAGACAATCGTCTCCGACCGCAACATCAAGTTCTTGAGTTACTTTTGGAAGACTCTATGCACTAAGCTCGGAATCAAGCTCTTGTTCTGATAGAGGCTAAGGTGTCCCGTCTTTCGATGAGATGATGGATTTCGCTTTGGTGGAAGTCGACTTTGACGATCCGACTACGAACGTGCGAGGACGTCGCGCCTTAGCAATCGCTAAACCAACTCCGAGAGGTTATTGACCACGCCGGAGCACGATCAACCTGACCACGAGGGTCTGTTTCCTGCGAGCGAACGAAGTACAAGCAAGAAACTGAGATTGCAATCTGGATATTGCGAATATAAGATGAAAGCTTTATTGATCAAGGTGGGGTTCTGTGACGCCTTTGTCTGGTCGTTGAACACAAACGAAGTACGCGAAGTTGCAGCTATGGCGAACTTTTAATCTAAACAAAACCCAAAGTCTAAACGGTGCCCTAAGGGCTGTATATAAGGAGGAAGAGAGGGGGAATTTCGTGGCCCTTGGTGGAGGGGTCCGAAATCAACCCTATCTCTTGTTTCCCCACACATACGGACTCTAAAAATAGCCTATACTTATGTATTTCGAAATTACATGGGCCTGGCCCAATAAAAAGGTGACGCAGCACCTATAATAGCCTCTGGACGAAATTTATGAAGTAGCATCTTGTATATTTCGTCCAAGGCTTCATGCACTCTTATGGTGGCTTCAAAGTCCTGAAATCATCACTTGTAACTCCGTTCTGGTTCCCCTTGCGCATGGCATCATCTCCATGCTTGCTCTTGCTCCAATGTCCATCCTTCTCCAAGCTAGGCCCTTCATTTGTAAGCAAAACAAATGTATCCAATTTAGGCAGCATCATATTCTCATGAACATTAGAATCATTACCAAGAAACGAAAGTACCTGATAATTTAATTGGCGTGCGCGAGCTCTAGTAATTGGTCCAGTATATGTAGCAGTAGGGGCTGTGGGTGTAACAATGGTATTGATGTCCTCATCATCCTCCCCTTCTTGAAATGAAGTCGTCCTCGACGGAAGCTCATTTTCCTCACCCAAATAAGGCTTCAAATCTGCAATGTTAAAAGTGGGACTAACCCCAAAATCTGCAGGCAGCTCAAGTTTATATGCATTATCATTTATTTTCTCTAACACCTTAAAGGGACCATCAGCACGTGGCATTAGCTTTGATTTGCGCAAATTAGGAAATCTATCTTTACGCAAATGTAACCAAACAAGATCTCCAGGTGCAAACACAACATGTTTTCTACCCTTATCTCCAGCAAGTTTATATTTAGCATTCATACGCTCAATGTTTTCCTTAGTTAACTCATGCATTTTTAAAATCAATTCAGAACGTTCTTTAGCATCAAAATTAACCTTCTCCGAAGATGGAAGAGGCAACAAATCAATAGGTGCACGAGGTAGGAAACCATACACAATTTCAAAAGGGCACATCTTAGTAGTAGAATGCAATGAACGATTATAAGCAAATTCAATATGAGGCAAGCATTCTTCCCACATTTTCTTATTATTCTTCAAAACAGCCCTAAGCATAGTAGACAATGTTCTATTGACTACTTCAGTTTGTCCATCAGTTTGGGGGTGACAAGTAGTACTAAATAACAGTTTAGTCCCCAACTTAGCCCATAAACATCTCCAAAAGTGGCTAAGAAATTTAGTATCACGATCTAAAACAATAGTATTTGGCACACCATGCAAGCGAATAATTTCACGAAAGAACAAATCAGCAACATTAACAGCATCATCGCTTTTATGACATGGTATAAAGTGTGCCATTTTCGAGAATCTATCCACGACAACAAATATGCTATCCCTCCCCTTCTTTGTTCGAGGTAAACCTAAAACAAAGTCCATAGATATATCCTCCCAAGGAACACTAGGTACAGGCAAAGGCATATATAAACCATAAGGATTGAGTCGTGACTTAGCTTTTTGACATGTAGTGCAGCGAGCAACAAAACGCTCAACATCCCGTCTCATCTTTGGCCAAAAGAAATGTGTAGCAAGTACGTTCTCCGTCTTCTTCACGCCAAAGTGTCCCATTAATCCTCCCCCATGCGCCTCCTGCAACAGCAAAAGACGAACGGAGCTAGCTGGAATGCATAGCTTGTTAGCACGAAACACAAATCCATCGTTAACGACAAACTTGTTCCACATTCTTCCTTCTTTACAATTCTGCATTACATCTTTAAAATCAGCATCATGCACATATTGATCTTTGATGGTCTCCAAACCAAATATTTTGAAGTCAAGTTGTGAAAGCATAGTATAGCGACGAGACAATGCATCAGCAATAACATTTTCTTTTCCCTTCTTGTGTTTAATGACATAAGGGAAAGTCTCAATGAATTCAACCCATTTAGCATGTCTACGATTCAGTTTAGCTTGACTTTTAATATGTTTCAAAGATTCATGATCAGAATGTATAACAAATTCTTTGGGCCATAAATAATGTTGCCATGTTTCTAAAGTCCGAACAAGAGCATATAATTCTTTATCATAAGTAGAATAATTCAGACTAGGCCCACTCAATTTTTCAGAAAAGTATGCAACAGGTTTGCCATCTTGTAATAACACACCTCCTAATCCAATTCCACTAGCATCACATTCAAGCTCAAAAGTCTTATTAAAATCAGGAAGTTGGAGTAAAGGAGCATGTGTCAACTTATCTTTCAATACCGAGAAGGCTTCTTCCTGTGCGGTACCCCACAGAAAAGGCACATCTTTCTTTGTAAGCTCATTGAGAGGTGCAGCAATGGTGCTGAAATCTCTCACAAAACGCCTATAGAATCCAGCGAGGCCAAGGAAACTCCTCACTTGTGTGACCGTTTTGGGCTGTGGCCAACTCTCAATAGCTTCAATTTTGGCTTTATCAACTTCAATTCCCTGTGGAGTAACAACATAGCCAAGAAAAGATACTCGGTCGGTGCAAAAGGTGCACTTTCCAAGGTTACCAAACAAACGTGCATCACGTAGAGCAATAAAAACAGCACGTAAATGTTCCAAATGTTCCTCCAAAGATTTGCTATAAATCAATATGTCATCAAAGTAAACTACCACAAATCGTCCAATGAAAGCACGTAAAACTTCGTTCATTAACCTCATGAAAGTACTAGGTGCATTAGTTAACCCAAAAGGCATGACTAACCACTCATATAATCCAAACTTAGTTTTAAATGCTGTTTTCCATTCATCTCCCAATTTCATACGAATTTGATGGTATCCACTACGCAAATCAACTTTGGAGAATATTGTAGAGCCACTCAATTCATCAAGCATATCATCTAGCCTAGGAATAGGATGACGATAACGAATAGTAATATTATTAATGCCTCTACAATCAACGCACATACGCGACGTACCATCCTTTTTCGGCACTAAAATGATAGGAACAGCACAAGGACTAAGGGATTCACGTATATAACCTTTGTCGAGCAGTTCTTGTACTTGACGCATAATCTCCTTCGTCTCCTCTGGATTGGTACGGTATGGTGCACGGTTGGGTAATGATGCACCGGGAATTAAGTCAATTTGATGCTCAATCCCGCGAATAGGTGGTAATCCCGGTGGCACGTCTTGTGGAAAGACGTCAGCGAACTCCTGCAAAATGTTAGTGACAGCAGGAGGCAAAGAGGAAGGCACGTCCTCGAATGAAAATAATGCCTCTTTGCACACAAAAGCATAGCAAACAGATTTGCTAAAATCTAGATCATCAATATCAGATTTGGTGGCAAGTAAACATGCACTTTTCAATTTAATTTCAGAAGCAACACTAGATTGTTTATTATTATTAGGCTGCATTTGTTGCTCAAATTCTTTTGCCACAATCTGATTTTCACTCTTAGTTTTCTCCTGTTTTGCTTTATTAGCTCTATTAAGATCATCTTTCAAAATGGAATCAGGAGTCATAGGAAGCAAAGTAATATTTTTATCCTTATGAACAAGAGTATACTGATTGTTTCTACCATGGTGAATAGAATTTTTATCAAATTGCCATGGTCTACCAAGTAATAAGGAACATGCTTGCATAGGTACCACATCACAATCAACATAATCAGCATATGTAGAGATACTAAAATGCACACGAACAGTACGTGTTACCTTAACCTTGCCGCTGTTGTTGAACCATTGGATGTAGTAAGGATGTGGATGTGGTCTTGTGGTGAGAGATAGCTTCTCCACCATCTCCATGCTAGCCAAGTTGTTGCAACTCCCTCCATCTATGATTACGCGAACAGAACGTTCCTTCACAACTCCCTTTGTATGGAACAAATTATGCCTCTGATTTTGCTCAGCTTGTGTAACCTGCACACTCAAAACACGTTGAGCAACTAAACATTCATACCTGTCAGCATCTTCAGGAGCCATGTATTGCGTCTCATGATCAGAATCTTCTCCACCGTGTTCGTCACGTGTAATAAGAGCCAAAGTCTCCTCATCATAGTCACTAGCGGACTCATACCCACCATCCTCAGTAACAATCATCACACGCTTAGAGGGGCATTCTCTCGCATAATGACCTCCACCCTTGCAACGTCGACAAATAATATCATGTGTTTGCCCTGTTGATGCCATGGATGAAGAAGAGCTCTTTGCAGGCCCAGAAGATGTGCTCTTGGCAGATAGTGGTGATTGTGCCTGCTTTATTGTATCACGGTTGGAGGTGGCAGCCGACGGAGGCGCCGGTGTAGCAGAACGTGTGGAAGTAGATGATGCACGTGGTGTCCATGATGAAGGTCGACCTGCAGAAAAGTTAGTCCGCGCCAATGCCTGTCGATCCTGCACTTCACGTTCAGCTTTACAAGCAAGATGGAATAAACGAGTGATATTAGTATACTCCTTATAATCTAGAATGGTCTGAATCTCTCTATTTAATCCACCCAGAAAACGTGCAAGTATAGCTTCATTCTCCTCAACAATACCACATCTAATCATGCCAGTTTGTAATTCCTGATAATATTCTTCTACAGAATTTTTTCCTTGTCTTAAGCGCTGTAATTTTTGAAGCAATTCACGTTGATAATATGGTGGAACCCAACGAGTACGCATAGCAGTTTTCAAAGCAGCCCAAGTAGCGGGAATAGGATATAATCTACAATGTTCAGACCACCATACACATGCAAAACTAGTGAAAGCACAAACAGCAGCAGCAACCCGTCTCTCCTCGGGATATTGTAAACATGTAAAACGTTGTTCAGTTTCTAACTCCCAAGTAAGATATATATCAGGAACATATCTACCCTCAAATGGTGGAATATTCAATTTCAGTTTAGGAATATGGACATCATCTCGTACCTGAGGTGGTAGTGCAGGCCTACCATTACGAATATATACCTGAGGTCGACCTGGTGGTGGTGGTGCTGGTGGCTGCACGTAGTGCTGATTTTGATCAACCTCATCCTCATAATCGCCCGCATACTCAACATCCTCCTGGGTACCACCAGCAGCAGTAGCAGGGGCGAAAGAAGCATCAACAACATGAACAGCAGCACCAGAAGTTTGGCCATCCTCAATAGGAACACGCCTCGCTCGTCCATACTGATTCGAAAGGATGCGTTGTTGTTGTTGTTGTTGTTGTTGGAGAGGTGCGTTAGGTGCAGCGGGTGGTGGTGGTGGAAGACGCGCGAGCAATTCATTAAATTTGTTATCGAGCTTTGTTTCGAACGTCTTCTCCATGCCATCTATCTTCTCCATGGCCTCTTCAAATCTGTTTAGCACATCTTGCACCTGTCCACTCATCATTTGCTGAAACTTATCATGAAGCTCCTTGTTCGATAAATTCTCCCAGTCAGTCACGTCGGCTTGTGATCCTGGCATGGTTAGCAGCAATAGAAACACACAAGAATATGATCCTACAGACTACGAACAAGTGGTGGTGGTGGGTGTCACAAATCCGTCAAGCAAAACTCAAATTCTTACCAGTTCTTACCCAGCAGCAGGCGGTGATCGGCAACCGTTGTAGTCAAAAACTCTCAAAGCTTGGATAGAGCGAGTACCAGGGAGAGTCAAACGCACGACGTAGATGTATGTGGAGCTGGGAAGGCTTATAATATGGTAGCAAAAAGGATCAGCAATAATCAATTCAGAGATGCAAAGTTGAATAAACGCTCAACGACGGTACTGTGCTGGTCCTAGGCTAGACCGTGCTAGAGACGCGAGCCTAGAACACTAACAAAATCACGGCGCTGCACGTAAACAAGGGAAAAGCACACTCTGGATTTTTTTTCGCTCTTTTTTTTTTGCGCTCTTTTTTTTTTTTTTGCGCTGCTCTTTTTTTTTTTTTTTTTTGCGAAAAATCACTATAATGGCGAGTGTCTCAAAACTCTTCCTAGGTCAAACTGACAGGATGGGCACGAAATTTTTTCGACCAATTTTTTTTTTCGTTTTTTCGACTGCCCGGACCCAAAAACTGGAAACGGGTCAAAAAAAACTTCCTATAATGGCACCTGTCTCAAAACACTCAGAAACACCTAAAAATAGGATAGCCAGAAAATTTTTCGAAAAATGCGTTTTCGAAAAATTTTGGGCCTAAACGGAGCGTGGTTTCCAGACTCTTTTTTTTTCCGAAACCTACTCCGGCAAGGAAACACGAATCGGAAACTAGATGGATCCCGAAAACAAACCTAATAAGCAAGGAACTCGGATTGGTGGTGGATATATGGTGGTGGTATATGGCAGCGGTGGTGGTAGCGGTGGTAGTATATGGATATGGATCGGTGGTGGTATATGGACACGGATTGGTGGTGGTATATGGATACGGATTCGGAGCGGTGGTGGTAGATGGCAGGGGCGATGATGATGGTGCAGCGGCGGCGTGACAACTTATGACCAGAACTCGAAACTCTAAAAGACTAGACTCTAAGACCAGCAACTAGACCGACGATGCAACCGCAAATTCAACAAAGCAAAACCCTAAAAAGATTATGCAAAGGCTCAGATTGGTTCGGATATGATGAACTAACCCTAAATTTTTTTTTGTGGCTTTTTCGTGGACTATAGGTATGAAGAACAGACTCGATCTAAACTACGAAAAACTGGAAAATCTCACCGAGCAACCTGGAAATCTGATACCACTGGATAGAGGCTAAGGTGTCCCGTCTTTCGATGAGATGATGGATTTCGCTTTGGTGGAAGTCGACTTTGACGATCCGACTACGAACGTGCGAGGACGTCGCGCCTTAGCAATCGCTAAACCAACTCCGAGAGGTTATTGACCACGCCGGAGCACGATCAACCTGACCACGAGGGTCTGTTTCCTGCGAGCGAACGAAGTACAAGCAAGAAACTGAGATTGCAATCTGGATATTGCGAATATAAGATGAAAGCTTTATTGATCAAGGTGGGGTTCTGTGACGCCTTTGTCTGGTCGTTGAACACAAACGAAGTACGCGAAGTTGCAGCTATGGCGAACTTTTAATCTAAACAAAACCCAAAGTCTAAACGGTGCCCTAAGGGCTGTATATAAGGAGGAAGAGAGGGGGAATTTCGTGGCCCTTGGTGGAGGGGTCCGAAATCAACCCTATCTCTTGTTTCCCCACACATACGGACTCTAAAAATAGCCTATACTTATGTATTTCGAAATTACATGGGCCTGGCCCAATAAAAAGGTGACGCAGCACCTATAATAGCCTCTGGACGAAATTTATGAAGTAGCATCTTGTATATTTCGTCCAAGGCTTCATGCACCCTTATGGTGGCTTCAAAGTCCTGAAATCATCACTTGTAACTCCGTTCTGGTTCCCCTTGCGCATGGCATCATCTCCATGCTTGCTCTTGCTCCAATGTCCATCCTTCTCCAAGCTAGGCCCTTCATTTGTAAGCAAAACAAATGTATCCAATTTAGGCAGCATCATATTCTCATGAACATTAGAATCATTACCAAGAAACGAAAGTACCTGATAATTTAATTGGCGTGCGCGAGCTCTAGTAATTGGTCCAGTATATGTAGCAGTAGGGGCTGTGGGTGTAACAATGGTATTGATGTCCTCATCATGTTCTCATCCGCATACCATCCTCAAACCCACGGCCAAACGGAGGTGACGAACTGGACACTATCCACTCTACTTCACGTGTTGATCAAGGAGAACATCAAGGAGTGGGAGGCGTGTCTACCCATTGCCGAGTACGCCTACAACCGCGCAAGACATTCGACTACCGGCAAGTCCCCCTTCGAGGTCGTCTACGGCTTCAACCCATTGTCCCCATTGGACATTCTACCTCTACCTCTACAAGAGCGCACCAACATGGATGCGAGTGCATGAGCAAGCTACATCAAGAAGATGCATGAAGATACAAGAAACATCATCGAGTGCCAAGTACATCGACTAGCGACCAAGCTCAACGTCAACAAACAACCCATGATCTTCAACATAGGTGATCTCGTGTGGCTACACCTTCGCAAGGACCGCTTTCCCATCGAACGCAAGTCCAAACTACTACCTCGAGCCGATGGACCATTCAAGGTCTAGCATGCTACAATGACAGCGCCTACAAAATTGAACTCCCACGAGACAAGTACAACGTGAGCGACATCTTCAACGTCAAAGACCTCTCGCCTTTCCATGGTGATGAAGATATTGATCCGAGGTCGGATCCTTTCGAAGGGAGGAGAGATGATGCGGAGCATCCTTCCATCATCCCCATGGACTCTACATCAACACATCCAACCCCACAAGGACCCATGACAAGAGCTAGAGCACGTGCTTTGGAAACCGAGGTGAACTCCTTCCTACTAGACTTGCATATGGACACAAATGGAACATGTCTACTACCTCACCAAAATATGCTATGCCTCCTTAGGTATGAAGTGGAACACTACCAAGAAGCTCAGGAGCATCCACAAGGAGAAGGAGAACCACCCCAAGGCCATAAGGATCAAGACGGAGTGCAGCAGCAGCAAAACAGCAAGTCCCAGGTGACCCCGTGCGCACGGGCCCCCGAGACCCCATGCCCACGGGCTACACAGGAACCCGGCGCTGGAGCACCCCGTGCGCACGGGCGTGTACCATGCCCATGGGACCCCCGTGCGCACGGTCCCAACAAACCCCGTGTGCACGGGCCTCCCAGGATGGACGGCTGAGATGACTTCTTCGGCTCCCCTTCTCCTCCTTCGACCCCAAGCCTATATATTCCGTACCTAGGGCCATGTTTAGGGTAAGCAAAGTATTAGATGAGATCTTGGTGAGCTTTGCTCCATTACCTTCCCTCTTTGAGGATCAAGACCCCATAGGGAAGAATCCTTGAAGATTTCAAGACCTCCATTGGGAGAAGACTACCACCAAGACCCATCTTCCTTTGGATTTGGGATGAACTTTGCCATTGTATCTTTCCTTTGATTGTGTTTGAGACTTGTGGATCTTGTGTTGTTACTCTAGTGGATGTGTAATCGGGAATTGTTGGAGTGATTGCCTCTTTGTGTTCATCCTTGTGTTCTTGTTGTTCTTGTGATTTCCCTCCTTTTTCCCCCTCCAAGTGTGAAAAGGTCCTTCCTAGGGTTCTACCCTACATCAATGTGTCAACTTATCTTTCAATACCGTGAAGGCTTCTTCCTGTGCGGTACCCCAAACAAAAGGCACATCCTTCTTTGTAAGCTCGTTGAGAGGTGCAGCAATGGTGCTGAAATCTCTCACAAAACGCTTATAGAATCGAGCGAGGCCAAGAAAACTCCTCACTTGTGTGACCGTTTTGGGCTGCGGCCAACTCCCAGTAGCTTCAGTCTTGGCTTTGTCAACTTCAATTCCCTGTGGAGTAACAACATAGCCAAGAAAAGATACTCGGTCGGTGCAAAAGGTGCACTTCCCAAGGTTACCAAACAAACGTGCATCACGTAGAGCGATAAAAACAGCACGTAAATGTTCCAAATGTTCTTCCAAAGATCTGCTATAAATCAAGAAGTCATCAAAGTAAACTACCACAAATCATCCAATGAAAGCACGTAAAACTTCGTTCATTAATCTCATGAAAGTACTAGGTGCATTAGTTAACCCAAAAGGCATGACTAACCACTTAATCCAAACTTAGTTTTAAATGCTGTTTTCCATTCATCTCCCAATTTCATACGAATTTGATGGTATCCACTACGCAAATCAACTTTGGAGAATATTGTAGAGCCACTCAATTCATAAAGCATATCATCTAGCCAAGGAATAGGATGACGATAACGAATAGTAATAATATTAATGCCTCTACAATCAACACACATACGTGATGTACCATCCTTTTTCGGCACTAGAATAATAGGAACAACACAAGGACTAAGGGATCCGCGTATATAACCTTTGTCGAGCAGCTCCTGTACTTGACGCATAATCTCCTTCGTCTCCTCTGGATTGGTACGGTATGGTGCACGGTTGGGTAGCGATGCACCAGGAATTAAGTCAATCTGATGCTCAATCCCTCGAATGGAAGGTAATCCCAGTGGCACGTCTTGTGGAAAGACGTCAGCGAACTCCTGCAAAATGTTAGTGACAGCAGGAGGCAAAGAGGAAGGCACGTCCTCGAATGAAAATAATGCCTCTTTGCACACAAAAGCATAGCAAACAAATTTGCTGAAATCTAGCTCATCAATATCTGATTTAGTGGCAAGTAAACATGCACTTTTCAATTTAATTTCAGAAGCAACACTAGATGGTTTACTATTAGGCTTCATTTGTTGCTCAAATTCTTTTGCCACAATCTGATTTTCACTCTTATTTATCTCCCGTTTCGCTTTATTAGCTCTATTAATATCATCTTTCAAAATGGAATCAGGAGTCATAGGAAGCAAAGTAATATTTTTATCCTTATGAACAAGAGTATACTGATTGTTTCTACCATGGTGTACAGAATTTTTATCAAATTGCCATGGTCGACCAAGTAATAAGGAACATGCTTGCATAGGTACCACATCACAATCAACATAATCAGCATATGTAGAGATACTGAAATGCACATGAACAGTACGTGTTAACTTAACCTTGCCGCTGTTGTTGAACCATTGGATGTAGTGAGGATGTGGATGTGGTCTTGTGGTGAGAGATAGCTTCTCCACCATCTCCATGCTAGCCAAGTTGTTGCAGCTCCCTCCGTCTATGATGACGTGCATAGAACGTTCCTTCACAACTCCCTTTGTATGGAACAAATTGTGCCTCTGATTTTGCTCAGCTTGTGTTACCTGCACACTCAAACACGTTGAGCAACTAAACATTCATACCTGTCAGCGTCTTCAGGAGCCATGTATTGCGTCTCATGATCAGAATCATCTCCACCATGTTCTTCACGTGTAATAAGAGCCAAAGTCTCCTCATCATAGTCACTAGCGGACTCATACCCACCATCCTCAGTAGCAATCATCACACGCTGAGATTTGCATTCTCTGGCATAATGACCTCTTCCCTTACAACGACGACAAATAATATCACTTGTGTGCCCTGTTGATGCCATGGAAGAAGAAGAACTCTGTGGAGGCCCGGTAGGTGCGCTCTTGGTAGATAATGGTGGTTGTGTCTGCTTTCTTGTACCACGGCTGGAGGTGGCACCTGATGGAGGTGCTGGTGCAGTTGAAGTAGAAGATGCACGCAGTGTCCATGATGAAGGTCGGCCTGCAGAAAAGTTAGTTCGCGCCAATGCTTGTCGATCCTGCACTTCACGTTCAGCTTTACAAGCAAGATGGAATAAACGAGTGATATTAGTATACTCCTTATACTCTAGAATGGTCTGAATCTCTCTATTTAATCCACCCATAAAATGTGCAAGCATAGCTTCATTCTCCTCAACAATACCACGTCTAATCATGCCAGTTTGTAATTCCTGATAATATTCTTCTACAGAATTGTTCCCTTGTCTTAAGCGCTGCAATTTTTGAAGCAATTCATGTTGATAATATGGTGGAACCCAACGAGTACGCATAGCAGTTTTCAAAGCAGCCCAAGTAGTTGGAATAGGATATGATCTACAATGTTCAGACCAGCATACACATGCAAAACTAGTGAAAGCACAAACAGCAGCGGCAACCCGTCTCTCCTCAGGATATTGTAAACATGTAAATCGTTGTTCAGTTTCTAACTCCCAAGTAAGATATATATCAGGAACATATCTACCCTCAAATGGTGGAATATTCAATTTCAGTTTAGGAAGATGGTCATTGATGCGGAGCATCCCACGTTCATCCCCATGTACACTCCGACTACTCCCCAAGCCCCAAGGATACATAAGATGACACCTCGACTATGCGCCATTGGACACAAGGTGAACCCGTTCCTAAATGCTTCCCCTTCCCATTCGCGTGAGACATGGTTGCTACTTCAAGCGTGGACCTTGTGCATACTCATGTACACCCAAGGAAACCATGGAGAAACCAAGGAACAAGGCCAAGCGTGCGTGGAAGCAAAGGAAGGAGAAGGAAGAAGTGCCAGCAACTACAGCGACCGGATATCCGACAGGATCCCGGACATCCGGCGCCACCAACCAGAAGAAGACCAGAGAGAGACAGAAGCTAGGCGACTCTACAGTGGCCAGACATCCGGCCGACCCCCGGACATCCGGCGCCCCGCGACGGGCCGGACATCCGGCGCCTGCTCGGAAATCCGGCGCACGCCATCCAGAGAGCAGAAGAATCGGCCACTCCATCTAGGACATCCGGCCGAGGCCCAGACATCCGGCTCTTCGTGAGTCGCCAGACATCCGGCCCCTAGCCCGGACATCCGGCACCTGCCTGTGCGCAGAGAACAGGCCAAGGGCCCATGTATCCCCCTCTCACTTACCCCTTCGTGGGCTAGCACTGTATATACTCTCCCACCTCCTCCTAGTTAGGGTTAGCATTGGTTTAGCTCATATTTTGTGTGAGAGCCTTGCTCATCCACTTTGTTACTTCTCCTCGGAGCTCACGACCTCTTCGGAGAAGATCCCCCAAGCGGATTCAAGACCCCTTCAAGGGAAGACAATCAAGACCTCCTCACGGAGAAGAACGGCTACCTTTGTATCTTTCCTTTGTTGATTTTGAATCTTGTGCTACCTTATGTGTTCCGTGATCTAGCCCTTGTGTGATCGATTACTTGTCGGTTTAGTGATTCTCTCGTTAATCCCCGTGTTTTCCCCTTTGTGTTTTCCACGCATTCTTCGTGTCTCCCCATAGGATCCACTCCAAACATGAAAGATCGGCCCCTAGGGTTCGGCCCTACATCATCTTGGTATCATGAGCCACGTTGATCACGTTTTTGGAGCCCCTACCCCGTGTTTTCTAGCTTGATTTTGTTGATTTCGCCCTAAATCCGAAAATCCTCACCAAAAATAGCCCCCAATTTTTTTTTGTGATTTGTTGGTTTGATGATGTTTTGTTGATTTTGCTCCATGGATTTGCTTGGTTTCGAGTGGATCTAGCATCTCCCCAAGTTTCCCCACTTTCCATCCACGAAATCTCTCCAATTTTGGCCCCGAAATCATCAATTTCCGCCCCAAAATCGAGTTCCTCGAGTTCATCCTCGGATTTGGAGCCCGGACATCTGGCCCGACCCCCGGACATCCGGCCATCCCGGAAATCTGGCAATTAGCCCGGACATTCGGCTCCTGGATCGCATTTTCGCGCAAGTTTCTGGACATCAGGCCCCGAAAATCCGGCCCGACCCCCGGATGTCCGGCCCCTGGGATTTCATTTTTTCCCGTTTCACCGTTTTGACCATAACTAATTCATCCGGAGTCCGTTTTTGACGTTCTTTAGCTCGTTTTGAAGCTAGTGACATCCCCCATCCCACAAAAATTCCACCAACATCATTTGACTCCATCAAATTTTGTGAATATTGGCATCTTTGCCTAGGCCCTCCACCATATCATCCGCATTACCACCACCAACTTCCGCAACCTAACCCATTTTGTTCCATATAGCATTAGTGGTTGTTTGAGTTGTGATTTGAGTCTCCTAAGGTGTTTAGGCTACTTAGGGACAATTGCTTCTTCATCAACCACCACCACCACTTCCGCATAGACGTGCCCACCATACATTTCCACCACAACTTAACCCAATTTTGTTTGAGTTGTGGCTTGTGTCTCCTAAGGTGTTTCGCTACTTAGGGACGGCAACTTCAACTCCGACACGTGTAGAGCCCATCATTTCACTTCTGCATTGCCAAGTGCAAACCACCACCGCCTTTCCGCTACCACCATTTGACATTTGTCCTCGAGATTTTGAGTTCGCGGTTTTTCCGTTTCCTAAGGTGTTTCGGCTACTTAGGGACGAGTCTCCATCATCTTGGTTTCTACATCAAGAACACTGCTACACATCATGGCTGGACGGTAACCTCCATATCATCTTGGTATCGTGGTATCCCTCCATTGTATATTCCCCTTACCATTGCATTGTTAACCCCTAGCCCATTTTGCGTTACTTGCCTATCGAGACTAGCCATTTGAGTATTGCCGGCAACGTTACTTGTGCACATTAGTTGTCTATACCTTCCATTACATACATACCACATCATCTTGGTATCATATCTTGTGTCACAAGTTTGTTCCCGCATATGCACAATTGCTATCTTGGTTTGTGCATTGTGCAAAAGTGGCCATAGAAAAAAAAGAGAGAAGAAGAATAAGCTTTTAAGCAAAGAAAAAGAGTGAGCAAAGAGTTTGTAAGCAAGTGCCATACCATTATACCACATTGCATATAAGATTGTCATATCCGATCATCTTGGATCATCTTGTGAGAAACAGGGGGAACCATACATACATAGCATACTTGGGATAGAAGTTTATCCATTTTGCATCTTATAGGTTGTGCACAAGTGTCGTATCCGCCTCTCTTGAGTTGTGCAACACGAGCGTTTTCCGTGGATTCCACATTTTGTGCTCATCCCTTGGTTGCACGACCCCATTTATCTATCCGTGTGTGTGTTTCCGTGTACCTTCATTGCTATTGGTCTACTTGTTTCGCTTGCGAATTTGTGAATCTCTTTCAACATTATTGACTCTTGCTAACATTTTGCATTAAATTTTTGTGCCACTGTCCTCACCGAGCTCCACCATAAGCTTTACTTGTGTAGGTGTGAGAACCGACAAGGATTGGTACCAATAGTGCTATTTCACTGTCCGCATTTGAGTGAACTTGATTCATTGTCAACATCGGTCAAGGTACATTGGTATAAGTTCTTCTCTTTCTCCCACTCATATTTGCTCGAGTCTTGTGATGGATAGGCAAGGTATTTCCTCTCTGGTCTACGACAACAACGACGGCGTGAACAACTACATCTCCAAAGCGTCTATCTTAGATCTACAATGACAAATGCAAGGCGCACAATCAAGATTGCAAGAGCGCATCGAGAACATTTCCATCGACATTCGTCACTCCGAAGCAAGGAAAAGGGACTACATCGACAAGAAGCTTTCCGCACATAAAGAGGAGCAAGATGCAAGGATGGAGGAGATTAGAACCTTGATCAAGTCTTCTTCCCCTTCGTCATCTTCTAGGAGGCTACGTTCAAGCCACAAGTCTTCGGAGTGCGAAAAAGATGCAAGTGCAAATCGTCCTCGTCCACATCTACATGGCGACCATCATCACGTTCGTGATCCACATCGTCATGAAGGGCAAGTCACCTCCAAGAAACATGTGCACGATGAGGGAGTCCTGGACTAGGGGGTGTCCGGACAGCCAGACTATCATCGTCCGCCGGACTCCAAGACTACGAAGATACAAGATTGAAGACTCCGTCCCGTGTCCGGATGGGACTTTCCTTGGCGTGGAAGGCAAGCTTGGCGATACGGATATGTAGATCTCCTACCATTGTAACCGACTCTGTGTAACCCTAGCCCTCTCCGGTGTCTATATAAACCAGAGGGCTTTAGTCCGTAGGACACAACATACATTACAACAATCATACCATAGGCTAGCTTCTATGATGAGGACATCAATACCATTGTTACACCCACAGCCCCTACTGCTACATATACTGGACCAATTACTAGAGCTCGCGCACGCCAATTAAATCATCAGGTATTTTCGTTTCTTGGTAATGATTCTAATGTTCATGAGAATATGATGCTGCCTAAATTGGATACATTTGTTTTGCTTACAAATGAAGGTCCTAGCTTGGAGAAGGATGGACATTGGAGCAAGAGCAAGCATGGAGATGATGCCATGCGCAAGGGGAACCAGAACGGAGTTACAAGTGATGATTTCAGGACTTTGAAGCCACCATAAGAGTGCATGAAGCCTTGGACGAAATATACAAGATGCCACTTCATAAATTTCGTCCAGAGGCTATTATAGGTGATGCGTCACCTTATTATTGGGCCAGGCCCATGTAATTTCGAAATACATAAGTATAGGCTATTTTTAGAGTCCGTATGTGTGGGGAAACAAGAGATAGGGTTGATTTCGGACCCCTCCACCAAGGGCCACGAAATTTCCCCCCTCTTCCTCCATATATACAGCCCTTAGGGCGCCGTTTAGACTTTGGGTTTTGTTTAGATTAAAAGTTCGCCATAGCTGCAACTTCGCGTACTTCGTTTGTGTTCAACGACCAGACAAAGGCGTCACAGAACCCCACCTTGACCAATAAAGCTTTCATCTTATATTCGCAATATCCAGATTGCAATCTCAGTTTCTTGCTTGTTCTTCGTTTGCTCGCAGGAAACAGACCCTCGTGGTCAGGTTGATCGTGCTCCGGCGTGGTCAATAACCTCTCGGAGTTGGTTTAGCGATTGCTAAGGCGCGACGTCCTCGCACGTTCGTAGTCGGATCGTCAAAGTCGACTTCCACCAAAGCGAAATCCATCATCTCATCGAAAGACGGGACACCTTTGCCTCTATCAAGTGGTATCAGATTTCCAGGTTGCTCGGTGAGATTTTCCAGTTTTTCGTAGTTTAGATCGAGTCTGTTCTTCATACCTATAGTCCACGAAAAAGCCACAAAAAAAATTAGGGTTAGTTCATCATATCCGAACCAATCTGAGCCTTTGCATAATCTTTTTAGGGTTTTGCTTTGTTGAATTTGCGGTTGCATCGTCGGTCTAGTTGCTGGTCTTAGAGTCTAGTCTTTTAGAGTTTCGAGTTCTGGTCATAAGTTGTCACGCCGCCGCCGCACCATCATCATCGCCCCTGCCATCTACCACCACCGCTCCGAATCCATATCCATATACCACCACCAATCCGTGTCCATATACCACCACCGATCCATATCCATATACTACCACCGCTACCACCACCTCTGCCATATACCACAACCATATATCCACCACCAATCCGAGTTCCTTGCTTATTAGGTTTGTTTTCGGGATCCATCTAGTTTCCGATTCGTGTTTCCTTGCCGGAGTAGGTTTCGGAAAAAAAAAGAGTCCGGAAACCACGCTCCGTTTAGGCCCAAAATTTTTCGAAAACGCATTTTTCGAAAAAATTTCTAGCTATCCTATTTTTAGGTGTTTCTGAGTGTTTTGAGACAGGTGCCATTATAGGAAGTTTTTTTTGACCCGTTTCCAGTTTTTGGGTCCGGGCAATCGAAAAAACAAAAAAAAAAATTGGTCGAAAAAATTTCGTGCCCATCCTGTCAGTTTGACCTAGGAAGAGTTTTGAGACACTCGCCATTATAGTGATTTTTCGCAAAAAAAAAAGAGCAGCGCAAAAAAAAGAGCGCAAAAAAAAAGAGCGAAAAAAAAATCCAGAGTGTGCTTTTCCCTTGTTTACGTGCAGCGCCGTGATTTTGTTAGTGTTCTAGGCTCGCGTCTCTAGCACGGTCTAGCCTAGGACCAGCACAGTACCGTCGTTGAGCGTTTATTCAACTTTGCATCTCTGAATTGATTATTGCTGACCCTTTTTGCTACCATATTATAAGCCTTCCCAGCTCCACATACATCTACGTCGTGCGTTGGACTCTCCCTGGTAATCGCTCTATCCAAGCTTTGAGAGTTTTGACTACAACGGTTGCCGATCACCGCCTGCTGCTGGGTAAGAACTGGTAAGAATTAGAGATTTGCTTGACGGGTTTGTGATACACCACCACCACTTCTTAGTACTCTGTAGGATCATATTCTTCTGTGTTTCTATTTGCTGCTAACCATGGTAGGATCACAAGCCGATGAGACTGATTGCGAGAACCTGACGAACAAACAGCTACATGATAAATTTCAGCAACTGATGAGTGGACAGGTGCAAGATGTGCTAAACAGATTTGACGAGGCCATGGAGAAGATAGATGGCATTGAGAAGACATTTGAAACAAAGCTTGATAGCAAGTTTGATGAATTGCTCGCGCGTTTTCCACAACCATCGCCGGCTGCACCTATCGCACCTCTGCAACGACAACAACTACGGCCCCTTCCGAATCAGTATGGACGAGCTCAGCGTGTTCCTATTGAGCTAGGACAAAATTCTGGTGCCGCTGCTACTGCTGTTGGTGCTTCTTTGGCTCCTGCTACTACTGCTGCTGGTACCGAGGAGGATGATTATGTGCGAGATTACGAGGATGAGGTTGATCAACATCAGAACTACGTGCAACCACCAGCACCACAACCACCAGGTCGTCCACATGCAAATAATGGCAATGTTAGGGCTCCCCCTCAGGTACGAGATCATGACCATCTCCCTAAACTGAAATTGAATATTCCACCATTTGAGGGTAGATATGTTCCTGATATATATCTTACTTGGGAGTTAGAAACTGAACAACGATTTACATGTTTACAATATCCTGAGGAGAGACGTGTTCCTGCTGCTGTTTGTGCTTTCACTAGCTTTGCATGTGTTTGGTGGTCTGAACATTGTAGATTATATCCTGTTCCAGCTACTTGGGCTGCTTTGAAAACTGCTATGCGTACTCGTTGGGTTCCACCATATTATCAACGTGAATTACTTCAAAAATTGCAGCGCTTAAGACAAGGAAAAAATTCTGTAGAAGAATATTATCAGGAATTACAAACTGGCTTGATTAGATGTGGTATTGTTGAGGAGAATGAAGCTATGCTTGCACGTTTTCTGGGTGGATTAAATAGAGATATTCAGACCATTCTAGACTATAAGGATTATAATAATATCACTCGTTTATTCCATCTTGCTTGTAAAGCTGAACGTGAAGTGCAGGATCGACAGGCATTGGTGCGCACTAACTTTTCTGCAGGTCGACCTTCATCATGGACACCACGTGCATCATCTACTTCCACTGCACCATCACCTCCTTCAGGTGCCACCTCCAACCGTGATACAAGAAAGCAGGCACAACCACCAGTATCTGCCAAGAGCACACCTGCCGGGCCTGCACAGAGCTCTTCTTCTTCCATGGCGTCAACAGGGCACACAAGTGATATTATTTGTCGTCGTTGTAAGGGAAGAGGACATTTTGCGAGAGAATGCAAATCTCAGCGTGTGATGATTGCTACTGAGGATGGTGGATATGAGTCCGCTAGTGACTATGATGAGGAGACTTTGGCTCTTATTACACATGAAGAACATGGTGGAGATGATTCTGATCATGAGACGCAATACATGGCTCCTGAAGATGCTGACAGGTATGAATGTTTAGTTGCTCAACGTGTTTTGAGTGTGCAGGTCACACAAGCTGAGCAAAATCAGAGGCACAATTTGTTCCATACCAAGGGAGTTGTGAAGGAACGTTCTGTGCGCGTCATCATAGACGGAGGGAGCTGCAACAACTTGGCTAGCATGGAGATGGTGGAGAAGCTTTCTCTCACCACAAGACCACATCCACATCCTTACTACATCCAATGGTTCAACAACAGCAGCAAGGTTAAGGTAACACGTACTGTTCGTGTGCATTTTAGTATCTCTACATATGCTGATTATGTTGATTATGATGTAGTATCTCTACATATGCTGATTATGTTGATTATGATGTGGTACCTATGCAAGCATGTTCCTTATTACTTGGTAGACCATGGCAATTTGATAAAAATGCTGTACACCATGGTAGAAACAATCATTATACTCTTGTTCATAAGGATAAAAATATTACTTTGCTTCCTATGACTCCTGATTCTATTTTGAAAGATGATATTAATAGAGCTAATAAAGCAAAACAGGAGAAGAATAAGAGTGAAAATCAGATTGTGGCAAAAGAATTTGAGCAACAAATGAAGCCTAACAATAAACCATCTAGTGTTGTTTCTGAAATTAAATTGAAAAGTGCATGTTTATTTGCCACCAAATCTGATATTGATGAGCTAGATTTCAGCAAATCTGTTTGCTATGCTTTTGTGTGCAAAGAGGCATTATTTTCATTCGAGGACGTGCCTTCCTCTTTGCCCCCTGCTGTCACTAACATCATGCAGTAGTTCGCTGACGTCTTTCCACAAGACGTGCCACCGGGATTACCACCCATTCGAGGGATTGAGCATCAAATTGACTTAATTCCCGGTGCATCGCTACCCAACCGTGCACCATACCGTACCAATCCAGAGGAGATGAAGGAGATTATGCGTCAAGTACAGGAGCTACTCGACAAAGGTTATATACGCGAATCTCTTAGTCCTTGTGTTGTTCCTATTATACTAGTGCCTAAAAAGGATGGTACGTCACGTATGTGTGTTGATTGTAGAGGTATTAATAATATTACTATTCGTTATCGTCATCCTATTCCTAGGCTAGATGATATGCTTGATGAATTGAGTGGCTCTACAATATTCTCCAAAGTTGATTTGCGTAGTGGATACCATCAAATTCGTATGAAATTGGGTGATGAATGGAAAACAGCATTTAAAACTAAGTTTGGTTTATATGAGTGGTTAGTCATGCCGTTTGGGTTAACTAATGCACCTAGTACTCTCATGAGATTAATGAACGAAGTTTTACGTGCTTTCATTGGACGATTTGTGGTAGTCTATTTTGATGATATTCTGATTTATAGCAAATCTTTGGAAGAACATTTGGAACATTTACGTGCTGTTTTTATTGCTCTACGTGATGCACGTTTGTTTGGTAACCTTGGGAAGTGCACCTTTTGCACCGACCGAGTATCTTTTCTTGGCTATGTTGTTACTCCACAGGGAATTGAAGTTGATAAAGCCAAGATTGAAGCTATTGAGAGTTGGCCGCAGCCCAAAACGGTCACACAAGTGAGGAGTTTTCTTGGCCTCGCTGGATTCTATAGGCGTTTTGTGAGAGATTTTAGCACCATTGCTGCACCTCTCAATGAGCTTACAAAGAAAGATGTGCCTTTTATTTGGGGTACCGCACAGGAAGAAGCCTTCACGGTATTGAAAGATAAGTTGACACATGCTCCTTTACTCGAACTTCCTGATTTTAATAAGACTTTTGAGCTTGAATGTGATGCTAGTGGAATTGGATTAGGAGGTGTGTTATTACAAGATGGCAAAACTGTTGCATACTTTTCTGAAAAATTGAGTGGGCCTAGTCTGAATTATTCTACTTATGATAAAGAATTATATGCTCTTGTTCGGACTTTAGAAACATGGCAACATTATTTATGGCCCAAAGAATTTGTTATACATTCTGATCATGAATCTTTGAAACATATTAAAAGTCAAGCTAAACTGAATCGTAGACATGCTAAATGGGTTGAATTTATTGAGACTTTCCCTTATGTCATTAAACACAAGAAGGGAAAAGAAAATGTTATTGCTGATGCATTGTCTCGTCGCTATACTATGCTTTCACAACTTGACTTCAAAATATTTGGTTTGGAGACCATCAAAGATCAATATGTGCATGATGCTGATTTTAAAGATGTAATGCAGAATTGTAAAGAAGGAAGAATGTGGAACAAGTTTGTCGTTAACGATGGATTTGTGTTTCGTGCTAACAAGCTATGCATTCCAGCTAGCTCCGTTCGTCTTTTGTTGTTGCAGGAGGCGCATGGAGGAGGATTAATGGGACACTTTGGCGTGAAGAAGACGGAGGACGTACTTGCTACACATTTCTTTTGGCCAAAGATGAGACGGGATGTTGAGCGTTTTATTGCTCGCTGCACTACATGTCAAAAAGCTAAGTCACGAATCAATCCTCATGGTTTATATATGCCTTTGCCTGTACCTAGTGTTCCTTGGGAGGATATATCTATGGACTTTGTTTTAGGTTTACCTCGAACAAAGAAGGGGAGGGATAGCATATTTGTTGTCGTGGATAGATTCTCAAAAATGGCACACTTTATACCATGTCATAAAAGCGATGATGCTGTTAATGTTGCTGATTTGTTCTTTCGTGAAATTATTCGCTTGCATGGTGTGCCAAATACTATTGTTTCAGATCGTGATACTAAATTTCTTAGCCACTTTTGGAGATGTTTATGGGCTAAGTTGGGGACTAAACTGCTTTTTAGTACTACTTGTCACCCCCAAACTGATGGACAAACTGAAGTAGTCAATAGAACATTGTCTACTATGCTTAGGGCTGTTTTGAAGACTAATAAGAAAATGTGGGAGGAATGCTTGCCTCATATTGAATTTGCTTATAATCGTTCATTGCATTCTACTACTAAGATGTGCCCTTTTGAAGTTGTGTATGGTTTCCTACCTCGTGTACCTATTGATTTGTTGCCTCTTCCATCTTCGGAGAAGGTTAATTTTGATGCTAAAGAACGTGTTGAATTGATTTTAAAAATGCATGAGTTAACTAAGGAAAACATTGAGCGTATGAATGCTAAATATAAACTTGCTGGAGATAAGGGTAGAAAATATGTTGTGTTTGCACCTGGAGATCTTGTTTGGTTACATTTGCGTAAGGATAGATTTCCTGATTTGCGCAAATCAAAGCTAATGCCACGTGCTGCTGGTCCCTTTAAGGTGTTGGAGAAAGTAAATGATAATGCATATAAACTTGAGCTGCCTGCAGATTTTGGGGTTAGTCCCACTTTTAACATTGCAGATTTGAAGCCTTATTTGGGTGAGGAAGATGAGCTTTCGTCGAGGACGACTTCATTTCAAGAAGGGGAGGATGATGAGGACATCAATACCATTGTTACACCCACAGCCCCTACTGCTACATATACTGGACCAATTACTAGAGCTCGCGCACGCCAATTAAATTATCAGGTATTTTCGTTTCTTGGTAATGATTCTAATGTTCATGAGAATATGATGCTGCCTAAATTGGATACATTTGTTTTGCTTACAAATGAAGGGCCTAGCTTGGAGAAGGATGGACATTGGAGCAAGAGCAAGCATGGAGATGATGCCATGCGCAAGGGGAACCAGAACGGAGTTACAAGTGATGATTTCAGGACTTTGAAGCCACCATAAGAGTGCATGAAGCCTTGGATGAAATATACAAGATGCCACTTCATAAATTTCGTCCAGAGGCTATTATAGGTGCTGCGTCACCTTATTATTGGGCCAGGCCCATGTAATTTCGAAATACATAAGTATAGGCTATTTTTAGAGTCCGTATGTGTGGGGAAACAAGAGATAGGGTTGATTTCGGACCCCTCCACCAAGGGCCACGAAATTTCCCCCCTCTTCCTCCATATATACAGCCCTTAGGGCGCCGTTTAGACTTTGGGTTTTGTTTAGATTAAAAGTTCGCCATAGCTGCAACTTCGCGTACTTCGTCTGTGTTCAACGACCAGACAAAGGCGTCACAGAACCCCACCTTGATCAATAAAGCTTTCATCTTATATTCGCAATATCCAGATTGCAATCTCAGTTTCTTGCTTGTTCTTCATTTGCTCGCAGGAAACAGACCCTCGTGGTCAGGTCGATCGTGCTCCGGCGTGGTCAATAACCTCTCGGAGTTGGTTTAGCGATTGCTAAGGCGCGACGTCCTCGCACGTTCGTAGTCGGATCGTCAAAGTCGACTTCCACCAAAGCGAAAGCCATCATCTCATCGAAAGACGGGACACCTTTGCCTCTATGATTCTAGGGTTTAGCCTCCTTGATCTCGTGGTAGATCCACTCTTGTACTACCCATATCATCAATATTAATCAAGCAGGACGTAGGGTTTTACCTCCATCGAGAGGGCCCGAACCTGGGTAAAAACATCGTGTCCCTCGTTCCTGTTACCATCCGCCTAGACGCACAGTTCGGGACCCCCTACCCGAGATCCGCTGGTTTTGACACCGACATTGGTGCTTTCATTGAGAGTTCCTCTGTGCCGTCACCGATAGGCCCGACGGCATCTTCAACCAACAACGCTGTCCAGGGTGAGACTTTTCTCCCCGGGCAGATCTTCGTATTCGGCGGCTTCACACTGCGGGCTAATTCACTTGGCCATCTGGAGCAGATCGAAAGCTACACCCCTGGCCGCCAGGTCAGATTCGGAAGCCTAAACTTCACGGCCGATGTCCACGGAGACTTGATCTTCGACGGACTCGAGCCACAGCCAAGCGCGCCGCACTGTGACGACGGGCATGATCTAGCTCTGCCGCCGAACAGTGCCTTGGTGGCCGCACACGAATCCGCTTCGGCCATTAGTCCGGAGCCGATTGCCCAGATCGAGGGTCGGTGGATAGAGGCCGCCCTGGGGGCTTCAACATCCACGACGATGGAGCCGAACACTAATCTTGTCCCCTGCGAAACTCGTGATTCCGAGGCGCCGGACTCCTTGCCGGACTCCGAACCTCCCGCGCCCCCACCAATCGATTCAGATTGGGCGCCGGTTATGGAATTCACCGCCGCGGACATCTTCCAACACTCGCCCTTTGGCGACATCCTAAACTCGCTAAAGCATCTCTCGCTATCGGGAGAGCCCTGGCCGGACTATGGCCAGGATGGTTGGGGTACGGACGACGAAGAAATTCAGAGCCCACCCACCACCCACTTTGTAGCCACTGTCGACGATCTAACCGACATGCTAGACTACGACTCCGACGACATCGACGCTATGGACGACGATGCCGGAGACGAACAGGAACCAGCGCCTACAGGGAACTGGAAGACCACCTCGTCATACGACATATATATGGTGGACACCCCAAAAGACAGGGACGGCGAAGAAGCAGCGGAGGAAGACTCTTTAAAGAAGCAGCCCAAAAGCCGGCGTCAACGGCGCCGCTCTAAATCCCGCCACAGCAAGAATGGAGATTCCGGCACAGGAGATAATAATACTCCAGAGAGTGCCGAAGACAATCCCCTCCCGCAAGACTCGGCGCAGGAGGATGCAGAAGCAAGCCCTCACGAGAGGGCGGCAGACGAAGAGGTTGAGGATCATACCTATATGCCCCCCTCCGACGACGAAGCAAGCCTCAACGATGATGAATTCGTCGTACCTGAGGATCCCGTCGAACAAGAGCGCTTCAAGCGCAGGCTTATCGCCACAGCAAACAGCCTAAAGAAAAAGTAGCAACAGCTTCAAGCTGATCAGGACCTGCTGCCCGATCGATGTACCGAGGTCCTCGCGGCCGAAGAGTATAAACTCGAACACCCCTCCAAAAGTTACCCAAGACGCAAGCTGCTCCCCCGATTAGAGGAGGAAGCATACACACCTCCATCACCAGCGCACGATATGGCTGACCGACCACCCCGTGGTCGTGACAGAGAGGCATCCAGGCCCCCAGCCAAGACCGTACCCCGGCATCGCTCCAAAAGTACGAAGCCAAGAGGGAACGCGTCGGACTTGCGAGACATATTGGAGGACAAAGGAAGGCAATCCAGATCCATCTACGGATCACGTGGGCGCCCCACGACCCATGACGAATACCGTCGCGCCGGATACAATAACCCCGGCCGGGCCGAACATAGCAGACAGCGCTCTCTCGAGCTGCGTCGCGATATTGCTCAATACAGAGGCGCCGCACACCCGCTATGCTTCACTGACGAAGTAATGGATCATCAAATCCCCGAAGGGTTTAAACCCGTAAACATCGAATCTTATGATGGCACAACAGACCCCGCGGTTTGGATCGAAGATTATCTTCTCCACATCCATATGGCCCGCGGCGATGATCTCCATGCCATCAAGTATCTCCCACTCAAGCTTAAAGGACCAGCTCGGCATTGGCTAAACAGCTTGCCCGCAGAGTCAATTGGATGCTGGGAAGACCTGGAAGCCGCATTCCTCGACAACTTCCAGGGCACGTATGTGCGACCACCAGACGCCGATGACCTAAGCCACATTATTCAGCAGCCAGACGAATCGGCCAGACAATTCTGGACACGGTTCTTGACAAAGAAAAACCAAATCGTCGACTGTCCGGATGCAGAGGCCCTTGCAGCCTTCAAACATAACATCCGGGACGAATGGCTAGCCCGGCACCTGGGGCAGGAAAAGCCGAAATCTATGGCAGCCCTCACATCATTAATGACCCGCTTCTGCACGGGAGAGGACAGCTGGCTAGCTCGCAGCAACAATCTCCGCAAAAATTCTGGCAGTCCGGATACCAAGGACAACAACGGCAGGTCACGTTGAAACAAAAACAAACGCCGCATTAACGGCGACGATAAGGAGGGTACGGCAGTCAACGCCGGATTCCGAGGCTCTAAACCCGGTCAGCGGAAGAAGTCGTTCAAAAGAACCACTCCGGGTCCGTCCAATTTGGACCGAATACTCGACCGCTTATGCCAGATACATGGCACCCCTGAAAAACCAGCTAATCACACTAATAGAGATTGCTGGGTGTTCAAGCAGGCAGGCAAGTTAATTGCCGAAAACAACGACAAGGGGCTGAACAGCGACGACGAGGAAGAGACCCGACCGCCGAACAATAGAGGATAGAATGGTTTTCCCCCACAAGTGCGGATGGTGAATATGATTTATGCGACCCATATACCCAAGAGGGAGAGGAAACGCGCACTAAGGGACGTCTATGCGATGGAGCCAGTCGCCCCGAAGTTCAATCCATGGTCCTCTTGTCCGATCACTTTCGATCGAAGAGACCATCCGACCAGCATACGCCATGGCGGATTCGCCGCATTGGTTTTAGACCCAATCGTCGATGGATTTCACCTCACGAGAGTCCTGATGGACGGCGGAAGTAGCCTGAACCTGCTTTATCAGGATACAGTGCGCAAAATGGGCATAGACCCCTCAAGGATTAAACCTACAAAGACAACCTTTAAAGGTGTCATACCAGGAGTGGAAGCCAACTGTACAGGCTCAGTCACACTGGAAGTGGTCTTCGGATCCCCGGATAATTTCCGGAGCGAGGAGATAATCTTCGACATAGTCCCATTTCGCAGCGGCTATCACGCTCTGCTCGGACGAAGCGCGTTTGCAAAATTCAACGCGGTGCCGCATTATGCATACCTAAAGCTCAAGATGCCAGGCCCTCATGGAGTAATCACGGTCAATGGGAATACGGAACGCTCCCTCCGAACGGAGGAACATACAGCGGCTCTCGCGGCAGAAGTACAGAGCAGCCTTTTAAGGCAATTCTCGAGTCCGGCCGTTAAAAGGCCGGATACAGCAAAACGCGCCCGGAGCAATGCCAACCAAGACCACCTGGCGCGATCAGAGCACGCGTAGCAATGCGGCCCCAACCCTCGCCCACGCATGATCGCAAGAATAACACTCCGCGTACATCATTACGCTTTGGAGATACCATGGGCACAGGGGAAGGGGCATGATCGCAACGGACCTAGAGTGCGGTTCGACCACACCGGGGGCTCGCAAGTGTGCCCCCCTCTCTTTTTTTTATTTTTTATTTACCTTATTTGTGTACACAGGACTCCGTTAACCAGAGGCCCTGTCCGGTGATGAACCTGCCGAACTCATGATGCAACAGTCAGGGACGAAAGAAGGTTGCGACGAACACTCAGGTGGTCTCAATTATGAGCATTAAATTCGATTATATACACCAAGTCCGCAGCTCACCCCTGAAGGGGGACATGTTTACTTAGTCCAAATCCCTTTCTTACCGTACTATTTGTATCAGTCCGCACTCATAGCAGATTCCCTTTAATAAATAATGCAGCACTTTTCGACTGCAATTACATCACCTTTTTATATATATGTTCATTACATGACATCTTGCACCCGTATATTTTGGTACGGCCGAATACACCAGGGGCTTCTGTTCCCCAAATTATGGTGTGATAAAGTCCGAACACTTTCATAAGTGCGGCACCCCGAACTTATAGCATTATATTAATCGGCTCCGAATCATGTCTTGGGTCAATAGTTGGGTTTGCCCGGCTCCCACGTTTTGGTGCCTTACGTTCCGTTCTGTCGGCTAAGGTGGCACTGGGAGAACCACTGCGATTGCGCCCCGGTTGAGCCGGGCGAGCGCCTCAGTGGAGAAAGCTAAAACTGACTGGCATGATAAGGCGAGAGACTGGTCGCTGTTCCAGAGGTTTTTTTCGGGTCCTTAAAGACTCACGCCGCTTCGAGCGAAGTTCCGGACAATGTCCGACGAAGGCATGGATAGCGCCCCGGATTCGGTCTTCCGAATACCAGGGGCTTCACTGAAATTTAAAATTATAGAATTCTATGGCTAAGTGAGAGTGTTCAAGCATTATAAGTCCGGTTGCCTTGTTCGTTGTGTTGAGCGCCTCCCTAGATGGACCCAAAAATGGGAACAAGAGTGCTCAAGTTTATCCCGAACACCCCAGCACTCGTGGCTTGGGGGCTGAAGCCAACGACTTGCCATCTCTCAGATTTTATAAACGGCCGCACAGAAGGTAATGTTTTAAATTAAACAAGCGTTGCTTAACGCGCACATGAACAAAGTTTCAGCGCGCAGGATAATACATAACGAGTTTACTCAAAAGATTACATTTCGGGGGCACTCATCCGCAATATCGCGGGCTCCCTTTAGGACAGTTTTATAATACATCTCGGGCGTGCGATACTCCTTGCCCGGTGGCGGTGGGTCCGTGAGAAGCTTCTCCGCATCCAACTTGCCCCAATGCACCTTTGTGCGGGCAAGGGCCCGACGAGCACCTTCAATACAGGCGGAGCGCTTGATGACCTCCACCTAGGGGCATGCATCCACCAGCCGCCGCACGAGGCCGAAGTAGCTTCCAGGCATGGCCTGTCCAGGCCACAGCCGGACTATGAGGGCCTTCATGGCCTCCTCAGCTACCTTGTGGAGTTCGACCAGCTGCTTCAGCTGGTGGCTTGGGGGCACCGGATGTCCGGCCTCAGCATACTGAGACCAGAAGACCTTCTCCGTCGAACTCCCCTCCACGCCACGATAGAATGCGGCGGCATCGGACGCACTACGCGGCAGATCTGCAAACGCCCCTGGAGAGCTCCGAACGTGGGTAAGTGTAAGGTAGTTTACATTAACATGCTTGCTTTGCATGAAAAATGCCTTACCCGCCGCTATTTTCTTCACATCTTCAACCTCCTGAAGGGCCTTATGGGCCTCGGCCTTGGCGGACATGGCACTTTCGAGAGCCGAGGCAAGCTCGGACTCTCGAGTCTTGGAGTCACGCTCCAAACTCTCATGCTTCTCCATGAGAGCTTGGAGCTCTTGCCGTACTTCCGCCACCCGTGCCTCCTGCTTCTCTCGCTCTTCCCGCTCCGCGGCCGCACTACGTTCAGCCGCGGACACGGCCTCCTTCAGGGCTGCCACCTCGTTCGTGGCCCCTAAAATATCCAAATTATCCTTGTTAATTTCATTGCAACCAAAATCCTTTTCTGTAAGGTAACTATTCAAAGTGGTGTTAATCACCTTCTTTGTCCTCGAGCTGCTTCTTAGCATGGCCGAGCTCTTGCTCGGACCGCTCAAGATCCTTCTTCAACACTTCGACCTCCGCCGATAGTGCGGCAGAGGTCAGCAGCGCAGCCTGCAAACCCATATTGACATATTTTAAGTACCCTGCGTATATCTTGTTAGATCCTCAGTCCGGCTTTTCTTTCCGAACACCGAACTGAGCATCAGGGGCTACTGTCTATGCGGTATTACATTACATAATTTTAACTTCTTACCTCAAAGCCTGTTAAAAGGCTGCTGCAGGCCTCGGTCAGCCCGCTCTTGGTGAGATGAACCTTCTGAATCACCGCACTCATGATAGTGCGGTGTTCTTCCTCGATGGAAGCGCCTTTAAGCGCCTCCAACAAGTTATCCGGCGCCTCCGGTTGGACGGAGATCGCCGGTGTCATGGTCTTGCCCTTCCTTCGAAGGGGCCGCCCGCCGGACTCTAGAACGACTGCGGGTTCCGAGGTAGAGTCCGGCACAAAGTCCGGGAGGCAGCCTGACGGCGCCTCCGGAGCCTCCTCCTGATGGGTCCCTCTCTGGGATCCCACCTCGGCGTCTTCGCTGGCGCGGGGGGTAGTGGCAGTCGGAAGTGAATCCACATCCGACGGGGCCAATGACCCGCTTGATGAAGCGGGGAGATCATCATTGGCCGGACTACGGACAGAACGCGGCATTAGAAGGACACTACGTGGCACGAAAGAAATTACATATCAAGGATCCAGATACTTACGATCTTGCCGGACGCCTGGCCCTGGGGGACCATTCATCCTCGCCGATGATGGTGTTGGCGAAACTGTCCGGGGGGATAGTCCTTCCCCTCTTGGACCCTTCGGCCTCCCCTATTGGGGAAGCCTTCCTCTTCTTCTGTCCCTCCTCCGGGAGAGAGTCCTCCTCCTCCTCGTCGTCTTCGGGGGAGGAGTCCACGTCGTCGTCAGACGCCTGATTGCGGGAACTCTTTCGAGTCCCCGCGTCCACCTTCTTGGCCTTCTTCTCCGATACCACGTGCGGTACCGGAACCAACAGCCCTGCTAAACGGGCGTTCTCTGGGTCTTCTGGCATGGGAGCCGGGCTGATGAGCTGCTTGGACTTCTCCATCCATTCCTGTCAAAGGAAGGAAGGGAACCCTCTGAGAATCAACTTAATTACCACAAGTGTCCCGTAATGGGGTTGAATCACTTACCTCGTCAGCCGGATGCTGCGAGCAGAATCCGCGATCTTCCGTCGCGGATGCGGGGGCTTCGGCGCCCTTGAATAGCACCCTCCAGGCGCCTTCGTATGTCGTATCGAAGAGCCCGCTCAGCGCCTGGTGCTGTTCCGGATTGAAATCCCACAGATTGAATGCCCGTTCTTGGCATGGGAGAATCCGGCGGATGAGCATGACTTGGACCACGTCGACGAGCCTGAGCTTATTGCTCACCAGCTTCTGGATGCAGGCTCGGAGTCTCGTCACCTCCTTCGGATTGCCCCACTGCAAGCGCTTCTCTTTCCAGGAGGTGAGCTGTGTGGGGACGCCAGATCTAAACTCCGGGGCCGCCGCCCATGTGGGCTTGCGCGGCTTGGTGATGTAGAACCACCCCGATTGCCACCCCTTGACGGAGTCCACGAAGGCCCCTTCGAGCCAAAGGACGTTGGGCAACTTGCCCAACATAGCGCCTCCGCATTCCGCCTGCGTGCCCTTCACAACCTCTGGCTTGACGTTGAAGGTCTTGAGCCACAGGCCGAAGTGGGGCTGGATGCAGAGGAAGGCCTCGCACACGACGATAAACGCCGAGATGTTGAGGATGAAGTTCGGCGCCAGATCGTGGAAATCCAGGCCGTAGTAAAACATGATCCCCCGGACGAATGGGTGGAGTGGAAAGCCCAGTCCGCGGAGGAAGTGGGGAAGGAAGATGATGAGGACATGACTACCTTGGATATGACCAAAAATATTGCATATATGCATATTTGTCAGGTGATTTCTAGTGCAAACTATTCAATAATCTATTTATGTTATCCAGAACAAAAATACTTCACACACTTTTGTGTTTTGTCTAATTGCAGGTGTATGGGACATTTGTACAATCCACATATGAAGATAAGGAAGAAAGAGATGTTTATTTGCTGTCCAAAAAGTTCTCTCACGTCACTTTTGGCCCAAGAGAAGATAGAGTCCAAGTCTCTCATGTTCTGGATTCAGATTCGGACTGCACAGACATACCTGACTCAAAACGCACACAAGTTTTTCATACGGACTCCGAATTGGGTGATTCTTTTTTTGTTGGAAACTAGATTTCGTGCACTTTCCAACCCAATTGGAATCACCTTCAAATTCGTCCGGAGCGTCGAGTTGTGGACGAAACAATCTGATGCTGCAGCAGAATCCGAGTCAAACTACAAGTCCAAAGGTGTTACATCACCTCCACTTGGGCCCATTGGCCTTGTACGACCTAGATTTAGTTTTAGGCTGCCTTGGGACGTCCTCCCACCTCCTTGGCCGCCACCCCTTGCTCCTATATAAGTAGATCCATCTAGTAGCTTTTCCTTGGGATTTGTTTAGTTAAAAGTTAGCCAACGCAACTTCGTGTACTTCGTTTGTGTCCAACGACCAGACCAAGACCACTTTTGGATCCCCAACATTATTAATACTTCATCCATATTCGCAATATTCAGATTGCTTTATCATATTCTTGCTTGTTCTTCGATTGCTTGCAGGAATAGACCTTCGTGGTCAGGTTGATTGTGCTCCGGCGTGGTCAATAACCTCTCAGAGTTGGTTTAGCGATTGCTAAGGCGCAACGTCGTGCACGTTTGTAGTCGGATCGTCAAAGTCATCTTCACCAAATCGATAGTTATCATCTCATCGAAAGATCGGGACACCCCCGCCTCTATCAAGTGGTATCAGTTTTCAGGTTGTTCGGTGAGAATTTCTAGTTTTCCTAGATTAGATTTATTTTCTTACCTATTGTCCAAGAAAAAGCCACAAAAAAGAGTTAGATCTATTCATCCTTGGTCCAAGCCAGTCTGAGCCTTTGCAATTTTCTTTTCATTGCTTGCATAGTTGAATTATCGGTTGCATCGTCGTGTCGAGTTGCTGGTCATAGTGTCTAGTTCGTTTAGAGTTTCGAGTTCTGTTCACATTAGTCACGCCACCGCTGCATCATTATCTCTTCCGTTGTCCACCACCCATCCATCAATTTCCACCACGTGCTACCCACCATTCATTGTCATAATAATAGTTGAGATCGTTCACATCTTCGCTTGATCCAATCTGCGTCTTATCTAGTTTGTTTTGGAAAGAGGGAGAAAAAAAGAGAGAAAAAAACGAGAAAAAAAGAGAAAAAAGTCAGAGAAAAAAAGGCGAAAAAATAAAAAAAAATTGGCACAAACTTTTTCAGAGGAAAGTTGGAGACAAAGTTGTTGTATATCCTGCTTGGCAGTTGTTTTTCATCATTATCTTCACTGCCGTTGTGATCTTTACTTATATCTTGCTGTCAAGAGCTACTTAGTATCCTTCATTGATGCTAGTTGTGCTACGCTGTGACCTCATTAGTGTTCTAGGCTCGCGTCTCTAGTCCGGTCTAGCCTAGGACCAGCACAGTACCGTCGTTGAGCGTTTATTCAACATTGCATCTTTGAATTGATTATTGCTAATCTTTTGCTACCATATATAGCCAACCCAGCTCCACATATTTCTACACCGTGTATACGTATGCTCCCCTGGTAATCGCTTTACTCAATATTCGGAGTTACTTGACACCGCTGGTTGCCGATCACCGCCTGCTGCATGGTAAGAACTTGTAATACATTGATATTTGCTTTTACTGTGAGCGTTTTACCACCACATCCTAGTAGTTATAGGAACATTATTTTTGGGTTTTGTTTCTTGTTCTACTAATCATGACAGGATCCAGAATCAATTCATGGGCTTTGTCGATCGCGGGAGACGTGCCACCACCTTTGCAAATACCACAACCGTCACGAGAGGTGCACAAACATCCAAATGCACATGATCAGGTTAATGTATCTATACCACCATTTAATGGCCATTTTAAACCTGCTTTATATATTGAATGGGAGTTCGACATAAAAAATATATTTGCTTCCCATAATTTCGATGAACATAAAAAGGTAAAGGTTGCGGTTGGTTCTTTCACTGGTTATGCTTTGGTTTGGTGGAGTGAATATTGTCGGTTACACCCTGATTATATACCTACTACTTGGGATGATTTGAAACTTGCCATGCGACATACTTTCGTCCCTGCTTATTATACTCGTGACATGATTAAGAAATTGCAACACTTAAAACAAGGTAGTGAAACTGTAACAAAATATTATGATGATTTACAAACTACCTTGTTGCATTCCTCTTTAGAAGAAAGTGAAGATGATTTTATGGATAGATTTTGGGGCGGATTAAACCGTGATATTCAAGAGATACTAATTCATGAAGAGTGTTATCCTATGGACCATTTGTTTCATCTTGCTTGCAAAGCTGAACAGGAAATAAAACGACGTGTTGGCCACGAGGAGAACAAGCGCACGGTGCACATTCCAAGAGTTGATATGATTGTTCCTTCAACTACTAGGCATACTATGACAACCACATCCGTTGTTGTCAGGACTACATCACCTCCACCATGTGACACATCGCCCCCGAGAGTGGCTACATCATCTGAGTTGATCATAAGAGGTAATGACAAAGGTACTGATCTTCCATCTCTACATGAGAATGATGAATGCCTTGTCAATTTGAATGTACCATCTGATGAGCTACCCACTACTTTGATCACACCACCTATTTTAGAGGACTACGTTGATAATTTGACTTTGCCATGTGATCAAACAACTGAAATACCAAAAAATTTGAGTGCACCCATTGAATTAACTATTGATGCAAAAGAACCAATGTTTAATCATTTTGATATGACCTCTAATCTTGGTGATGATTCTGTGTTGAATGACTTATTGCATATTTGCTTGTTTAAGCATGTTGTAGCATGTAAATTTGATGCAAGTAATGTTTATTCACCAATGTTGGGATGGTTTAATGATGAACATTGTCAATCTTTTGAAATGAATAAGAGCTTCACTTATATGTGCAAACTGAGTTGCAATATTTTCATGCCTTCTACTTCTTGTGCTAATTTTTTGGCTTTAGATTTTATGAACTATGCAAGTTACTCATCCATTCATGTGTCATATATGCAAAAATCAAGGGAAGTAAAAATGGATGACATATACATATACAACATGTACACCTTGTCTCTTTTGTTAGCCACATTTCAGATTAAGCAACGCCGAGGACGGCTTTATTTTCAAGAAGGGGAGGATGATGAGGACATGAATACCTTGGATATGACCAAAAATATTGCATATATGCATATTTGTCAGGTGATTTCTAGTGCAAACTATTCAATAATCTATTTATGTTATCCAGAACAAAAATACTTCACACACTTTTGTGTTTTGTCTAATTGCAGGTGTATGGGACATTTGTACAATCCACATATGAAGATAAGGAAGAAAGAGATGTTTATTTGCTGTCCAAAAAGTTCTCTCACGTCACTTTTGGCCCAACAGAAGATAGAGTCCAAGTCTCTCATGTTCTGGATTCAGATTCGGACTGCACAGACATACCTGACTCAAAACGCACACAAGTTTTTCATACGGACTCCGAATTGGGTGATTCTTTTTTTGTTGGAAACTAGATTTCGTGCACTTTCCAACCCAATTGGAATCACCTTCAAATTCGTCCGGAGCGTCGAGTTGTGGACGAAACAATCTGATGCTGCAGCAGAATCCGAGTCAAACTACAAGTCCAAAGGTGTTACATCACCTCCACTTGGGCCCATTGGCCTTGTACGACCTAGATTTAGTTTTAGGCTGCCTTGGGACGTCCTCCCACCTCCTTGGCCGCCACCCCTTGCTCCTATATAAGTAGATCCATCTAGTAGCTTTTCCTTGGGATTTGTTTAGTTAAAAGTTAGCCAACGCAACTTCGTGTACTTCGTTTGTGTCCAACGACCAGACCAAGACCACTTTTGGATCCCCAACATTATTAATACTTCATCCATATTCGCAATATTCAGATTGCTTTATCATATTCTTGCTTGTTCTTCGATTGCTTGCAGGAATAGACCTTCGTGGTCAGGTTGATTGTGCTCCGGCGTGGTCAATAACCTCTCAGAGTTGGTTTAGCGATTGCTAAGGCGCAACGTCGTGCACGTTTGTAGTCGGATCGTCAAAGTCATCTTCACCAAATCGATAGTTATCATCTCATCGAAAGATCGGGACACCCCCGCCTCTATCAGAAGACGACCCTCTCATGAGGCCCAGGGGTAGGGATGAGCTGCCCCTCGTCGGGCAGCCGATGCGCGATATCGCCGGAAAGGTATCCGGCGCTGCGCAGCTTGGTGATGTGCTCCTCCTTAACGGTGGAGGCCAACCATTTGCCTCCCGCTCCGGACATATTCGGAGAAGGTCGAGGCGAGATGCGCGAACTTGGGCGCTCGAGCTTGAGTGCGCGGAGATGGATAAGCAAAGGAGGAAGAAGGCGTAGGTGAGAAGGTGAATCCTTATCCCTTATATATTGGCGGACGAAAACTATGCGTCCCCCACCGGCCTGTTAAAACTCGCTTATCTCCCAAGCGCCACCATCAATGGCAAAGTTGGGTTACCCACGTCCGTATTAACGAGAATCCCGGAATAAGGGGAACACAATCTCTGCTCTGACAAGACGTGCCAAGGAAACCGCTTTGCTAAACGTGCTGAGGTGGTATAGTAAAAAATGATTCAAGTAAAAGCCTGGTAGCGGTGTGATGTCACGCCGCATAATACGTCAGCAGATTGAACTGGTGTACATTTTATTCTCTCTATGGTGGAATGTGGAATTTATTTTGCAGAGCCGGACACTATCCTGGTGTTCATGATCTTCTCTGGATTATTCAAGGGAGGAACCCGCCTTGCAATGCCGAACATTATGCACGCCGGACTAATCGTCATTGAAGCCTGGTTCAGGGGCTACTGAGGGAGTCCTGGACTAGGGGGTGTCCGGATAGCCGGACTATCATCGTCCGCCGGACTCCAAGACTACGAAGATACAAGATTGAAGACTCCGTCCCGTGTCCGGATGGGACTTTCCTTGGCGTGGAAGGCAAGCTTGGCGATACGGATATGTAGATCTCCTACCATTGTAACCGACTCTGTGTAACCCTAGCCCTCTCCGGTGTCTATATAAACCGGAGGGCTTTAGTCCGTAGGATACAACATACATTACAACAATCATACCATAGGCTAGCTTCTCGGGTTTAGCCTCCTTGATCTCGTGGTAGATCCACTCTTGTACTACCCATATCATCAATATTAATCAAGCAGGACGTAGGGTTTTACCTCCATCGAGAGGGCCCGAACCTGGGTAAAAACATCGTGTCCCTCGTTCCTGTTACCATCCGCCTAGACGCACAGTTCAGGACCCCCTACCCGAGATCCACCGGTTTTGACACCGACACACGACGACAACAAACGACATCTACTACAAGCTCAAGCACGACAATGACACCATCATCATGAAGATGCTCCACAAGCGCAAATGCACAAGTCCCAGTAAGCCCTACTTCACGCCAAGTCGAAGCTTCATGAGCAAAAGGGAAGACTGCGAGATGACCACCACCAAGACGACGCTACGGCTACAACAACCACTTTGGCATCTTCGCCCAGTGCTATCAAGGTATCTTCGCCTTTGGACGTACGGCATCTTCGCCTACTTCCCACGAGTACGCCTACATCGACTTCATCAAGTCCAAGGCGACCACCTACAAGTGAGGGCGACACTTCCATCTTTGGAAGCCCCTCAAGGAAGATGGCCGAGCATGGGAAACTCCCTTCGGTCATGGATATGAGCTATGAGGTGCCACATCATATGGGCCTCCAACACCAAGACGGTGACAAGATGGTCGAGCAAGGGCCATTCCCTTCGACCACGGCAACGAACGCGAACCTCTTCTACAACATGAAGACGATGCCCATATTGGACTCATACTCCAAGTCAAGCTATGCGACCGCACATGGAGACATTTGCACCTACATCTCTCCGACACCCACATATGTCGAGATGCCCCATTTGCCATGTGAGGAGAGCCACCACCCCATGAGTGAGATGAGTGACTCCACCATACGTGACATTGAGAGCATTTCCTATGAGAGGATGAGTGTGACCACCACTAGCCCCACACATGAGAGAATGCCACACATCCTATGTGAGGTTGAGCGCCATTTGAGTGACTCCACCAACAATATGAGTGACAACATCTTTGAGGGAGTGAGTGAGCCACAACACTTAGAGAGTGAGGTAGTTGACACGGCACATGAGGCCACTATGATTTCTAACGACTAAACCTCTACTCCTAGTGTGTTTTCTTCTTTGGTGCTAGGTCTCCTACATGACGACATGCCTACCTTCGACGAGTCCATCCCTCCAATGGACAGACCGATGGCCATGGTGGACGATGATACACCCCCCACATGGTTCCATCAAGATGAACATGACAACGAGCGGATCTTCAACACCTCACCTACAACACATAAGCGATGCTCCAAAGGTAACATAGGTGATGGTGCTTCTCTTGTCCCACTAGTGGACTCTCTTGACAATGATTGCTCCCATGATGTTGACCCACCTATTACCATGCTTCATGCTAGTGAAACTTCTTCATGCCTTGACTTACCTATTTATGATGAATATGATGATAAGCATGTTGAGTTGCCTAGTTGTGATGCTATGCTCCATAGGATATCATGTGAAAATTCTTTTGGTCACATTATGTTTGACAACCCATTGAACTTGTCATATGCTATGAGTGAGATCTCCCATATTGCATCATTTCAATCTCAACATAGTAACTATGCATGCCCCATTAAAATAAATCCTATTTGCACTTATGGCATAGATGGCGAGATGATGGTCATTGGCTTTTGTTTTTCATGTGATGATATTGCCATGCTTCCTTTACATGATTTGCGCAATTCATCTACTATGACATGCCATGATCAAATTATTTTGAATATGCATTGTTTTGGATGTTGTCAATATTCTCCATGTGATGTTGCTACTCATGCTCATGAGGAGACCCCCATACTTTCCTCATACATATTAGGAGATTTTGACGCATTCCATATTTTGCATGATTCCCATAATTGCGTGCACCTTATGCATTCCATGAATAACAATGCTCTAGATATTTCTCATGATGCATTACATCCTTTGAGTCTCCATTATGACAAACATCATAACAAACCTCTCATGATGGATGACATGTTTCTATATCACGCATCTCATTTATTTGAGCATTGGATATTTTGTGCTAACCGACACATGCCTGTGCGCATCATGATGGATGATGTGTACATATACCATGCACACACAATTTTTCCTTTGCCTTTGTTTTGTGTAGATACTCATGTATACTCATCAACCTCTCAATCCCAAGAGTTGATGAAATGAGCTCTTGAGAGAAACGATGACTTGGGATCCCGTGGACTATCCTTACCACCGTTCCCTTCGTGCAAGGACTACGCGCATGTCTTTTACTTGGCTCTCACATGGCTATGGGCTATTTACCACTTGTCACCTTATGCCCATACTATCGTGTTCACTTTGCATATTATGCCTTTGCCATGCAATTGTGACCCTTGCTTGCATATACCCATGATTCACCATTATGCTACTTCTATGTGTACTTGCATGCTTGGTGGAGATACTTGTTGCTATTACCATGATTTCTTTGTGCCCCATGCTATTGATGCTTGTTGTGTTGGGAGAGTCATGATGCCCCATTGCTACTTACATATGGCCTCTCGCCAATACATTGATGATATTTTTCTCATATCTTGCTTTCATGCTTGTGCTATGTCATGTGATTTATTCTTGCACACTATTTGCACCAATGACATGCTTGCCATGATTCCTCCTAGTATGTTGCATCTTCGCACTACTAGCTTGCTTGACTTGATCGCTAGGATTGCTTGCTATGTTGCATCACCCATGTTCCACTACTACTTGCTTTCTTGGGTTGATGACATATATGCTCATGCCTCTCACATGATATATCTTGATCATTGTCTCTTGTGTCCATTAGTTGCCTCTTTCATATCCACTTGTATTGATTGCAACCATACTATGCTTATTGATCTTGGAGACTTTGACATATTACTTCTGATGCATGCTTGTTTGATTGAGCCTCTTGTATTTGGTTGTTCCCGAATCATATGCCTCCATACTATGAAATGCTCCCGTGTACTTTCTTATGATGAGCATGATGCATACACTTGTTTGGTATCTTACCACACGAATGATAGGTTTTGCACTTCCACTAACCTCATTTGTTTTTCCGAGTGTTTGTCATGTTCTTTCATTTTGGAGGATTCACAAGGCGGTGCCATTATGCGACAAGTTGGTCATGCGAAGGCATACATTATGTGCAACTCCAACATCTTTCGGAACATTCATAAGGTGAACTCCTTCCCTTTGAGCCATCCTCAAGTACGCATATTGGATGGGTCACTCTTTCATTGTTGTTTCCTTCTTGTTGTCTACATGATACATCTCGTGAACGGAGGAGCGACATTGGAGATTGGCTACATGGACCTTCACATTGAGGAGCGCTCGCACTTATTGGATGCACCTTCGGAACTCCACTCATGCCTCGACATCGAGCTTTGGTACACCAACACCTCCATATTTGTTGATTGTGCTCATACATGTCATCCTCGATGGACATTTCATACTCACCACAAGTTTGCACCCCATGCATGGATTGACTCACATTATGATTGCCTTGTTGGATCTTGTATTCCCATGTCATCCATGATATTTGAGCTTGTTCACTTCCTAAGCAAATTTGTTGTGATCTTCCTTGATGGCATATTCATACATCTTGATCATATTGCCCACCATCAATTGCATGATAACATATACATATTGAGCATCCATTGCCATGTTCATGCTTTTGATGCACCATCCCATTATGACATCATTTTGCAAAATGGTCACATTCATCATATTCACAACACATTTGTGCATGCCTCGAATGAATTTGCTCACATGAATGCTTTACATCTCATTCTACATCTTTTGGATAAGCATCTTGTGTTTTGTCACGCACTATCTTGCCGCACGGAATCATTCTTACATGGTGGACACTTTGTGTGCGCTAACCATTGTATTTTTGAGTGTTGTTTATGTTTGCTCCTTTTGCATGTATACCACTCCTGCGACACCTTGGAATACTTGGATTGCACCATGCCTTCAACTTCGTCCAACTACAAGTTCGTCCACGACAACCGTTTCCATGGTGATGAGGATCACGATCCGAGGTCGGATCTTTCCCAAGGGGGGGAGATGATGCGGAGCATCCCACGTTCATCCCCATGTACACTCCGACTACTCCCCAAGCCCCAAGGATACATAAGATGAGACCTCGACTATGCGCCATTGGACACAAGGTGAACCCGTTCCTAAATGCTTCCCCTTTCCATTCGCGTGAGACATGGTTGCTACTTCAAGCGCGGACCTTGTGCATACTCAGGTACACCCGAGGAAACCATGGAGAACCCAAGGAACAAGGCCAAGCATGTGCGGAAGCAAAGGAAGGAGAAGGAAGAAGTGCGAGCAGCTACAGCGACCGGACATCCGGCAGGAGCCCGGACATCCGGCGCCACCAACCAAAATAAGACTAGAGAGACAGAAGCCAGGTGACTCTACAGCGGCCGGACATCCGGCCGACCCCCGGACATCCGGCGCCCCGCGACGGGCCAGACATCTGGCGCCTGCTCGGAAATCCGGCGCACACCATCCAGAGAGCATAAGAATCGACCACTCCATCCCGGACATTCGGCTCTTCGTGAGCCGCCGGACATCTGGCCCCCAGCCCGGACATCCGGCACCTGCCTGTGCGCAGAGAACGGGCCAAGGGCCCATGTATCCTCGTCTCACTTACCCCTTCGTGGGCTAGCACTATATATACTCTCCCACCTCCTCCTAGTTAGGGTTAGCATTGGTTTAGCTCATATTTTGTGTGAGAGCCTTGCTCATCCACTTGGTTACTTCTCCTCGGAGCTCATGACCTCTTCGGAGAAGATCCCCCAAGCAGATTCAAGACCCCTTCAAGGGAAGACAATCAAGACCTCCTCGCGGAGAAGAATGGCTACCTTTGTATCTTTCCTTTGTTGATTTTGAATCTTGTGCTACCTTATGTGTTCGGTGATCTAGCCCTTGTGTGATCGATTACTTGTCGGTTTAGTGATTCTCTTGTTTCTCCCCTTGTTTTCCCCTTTGTGTTTTCCGTGCGTTCTTCGTGTCTCCCCGTAGGATCCACTCCAAACGTGAAAGATCGGCCCCTAGGGTTCCGCCCTACATCAGACATGATCTCGTACCTGAGGGAGAGCCCTACCATTGTGATTATTTGCATGTGGACGACCTAGTGGTTGTGGTGCAGGTGGTTGCACGTAGTTCTGATTTTGATCAACCTCATCCTTGTAATCTCCCACATAATGATCCTCCTCTGCATCAGCAGCAGGAGCCATAGAAGTATCAACAGCAGCACCAACAGTTTGGCCAAACACAAGAGGGACACGGCTCGCTCGGCGGAGGGCTGTTTTGCGATGTGGAGGTAGTCGTTGTTGTTGTTGTTGTTGTTGTAGAGGTGCGTTAGGTGCAGCGGGTGGTGGTGGTGGAAGACACGCGAGCAATTCATTAAACTTGTTATCGAGCTTTGTTTCGAACGTCTTCTCCATGCCATCTATCTTCTCCATGGCCTCTTCAAATCTGTTTAGCACATCTTGCACCTGTCCACTCATCATTTGCTGAAATTTATCATGCAACTCCTTATTCATCATGTTCTCCCAGTCAGTCTTGTCGGCTTGTGATCCTGGCATGGTTAGCAGCAATAGAAACACACAAGAATATGATCCTACAGACTACTAACAAGAGGTGGTGGTGGGTGTCACAAATCCGTCAAGAAAATCTCAAATTCTTACTAGTTCTTACCCAGCAGCAGGCGGTGATCGGCAACCGTTGTAGTCAAAACTCTCAAAGTTTGGATAGAGCGATTACCAGGGAGAGTCAGACGCACGACGTAGATGTATATGGAGCTGGGAAGGCTTATAATATGGTAGCAAAAAGGGTCAGCAATAATCAATTCAGAGATGCAAAGTTGAATAAACGCTCAATGACGGTACTGTGCTGGTCATAGGCTAGACTGTGCTAGAGACGCGAGCCTAGAACACCAACAAAATCACGGCGCGACACGTAAACAAGGGAGGAGCACAATCTAATTTTTTTTTCTCTTTTTTTTCCTCTTTTTTTTTGCTCCACAACAAATTTTTTTCGAAAAAGTCTACAAATGGTCTAAACACTGCCTAGCCAGAATTTTCCAGACTCAGTTTTTTTTGAGTTTGGAACTATTTCTCTACTGCGGGTAGCACAGAAGTTGGGGAGTCCTTCTCTTTCACGACTCGGAGTATGGCGTGATCTGGAAATCCAAAACGGAGTAACAAAATACTGGACTCGGAATAGGACTGGTGGCGGAGATGAAACTGGTGGAACTCGGACTGGTGGCGGAGATGAATCTGGTGGAACTCGGACTGGTGGCGGATATATGTTGCAGGTGGACTCGGATTGACGTGATGGCGGCAGATATGTGGTGTCGTATATGGACTCAGATTGGTGGTGAATATGTGGTGCTGGTATATGGTAGCAGCGACGATGATGATGCGGTGGTGATATATGGCAGCGGTGACATGACAACCTATGAACAGAACTCGAAACTCTAAAGGACTGGACGCTAAGACCAGCAACTTGACACAACGACGCAACCACAAATTCAACAAAGCAAATACAAAAAAGATTATGCAAACGCTCAGATTGGTTCGGATGGGATGAACTAACCCTAATTTTTTTGGCTTTTTCGTGGACTATAGGTATGAAGAACAGACTTGATCTAAACTACGAAAAACTGTAAAATCTCGCCGAGCAACCTGGAAATCTGATACCACTTGATAGAGACAAAGGTGTCCCGTCTTTCGATGAGATGGTGGCTATCGTTTTGGAGGAAGTCGACTTTGACGATCCGACTACGAACGTGCGAGGACGTCGCGCCTTATCAATCGCTAAACCAACTCCGAGAGGTTATTGACCATGCCGGAGCACGATCAACCTGACCACGAAGGTCTGTTTCCTGCAGGCAAACGAAGAACAAGCAAGAAACTAAGATTGCAATCTGGATATTGCGAATATAAGAGGAAAGCTTTATTGATCGACGTGGGGTTCTGTGACGCCTTTGTCTGGTCGTTGAACACAAACAAAGTACACGAAGTTGCAGCTATGGCGAACTTTAATCTAAACAAAACCCAAATTCTAAACGATGCCCTAAGGGCTGTATATATGGCGGAAGAGGGGGGTGGGGGATTTCGTGGCCCTTGGTGGAGGGGTCCGAAATCAACCCTATTTCTTGTTTCCCCACACACACGGACTCTAAAAATAGCCTATACTTATGTATTTCGAAATTACATGGGCCTGGCTCAATAATAAGGTGATGCAGCACCTAGAATAGCCTCGGGACAAAATTTATGAAGTGGCATCTTGCATATTTCGTCCAAGGCTTCATGCACCCATTATGGTGGCTTCAAAGTCCTGAAATCATCACTTGTAACTCCGTTCTTGTTCCCCTTGCGCATGCCATCATCTCCATGCTTGTTCTTGCTCCAATGTTCATCCTTCTCCAAGCTAGGCCCTTCATTTGTAAGCAAAACAAATGTATCCAATTTAGGCACCATCATATTCTCATGAACATTAGAATCATTACCAAGAAACGAAAGTACCTGGTAATTTAATTGGCGGGCGCGTGCTCTAGTAATTGGTCCAATATATGTAGCAGTAGGGGCTGTGGGTGTAACAATGGTATTGATGTCCTCATCACTAACGCACCTGCCTATTTCATGAACATGATGAACAAGGTGTTTATTGAGTTTTTGGATAAGTTCGTCGTGGTGTTCATTGATGATATTCTGGTTTACTCGAAGAATGAAGAGGAGCATAAGGAGCATTTGCGTTTGGTACTTGTAAAGCTCAGAGAACATCAGTTATATGCCAAGTTCAGCAAGTGTGAGTTTTGGCTGAAGGAAGTTGGATTCCTCGGACATGTTATATCCGGAGAAGGAATTGCAGTAGACCCCACCAAGGTTGTCACTGTGACAAATTGGGAAGCACCCACGTCAGTTGGAGAGATCCGGAGTTTTTTTGGACTCGCAGGATACTACCGGAGATTCATTGAGAATTTCTCGAAGATTGCAAAGCCCATGACGGAGTTGTTGAAGAAGGACACCAAGTTCAAATGGACTGAGGAATGCGGGGTCAGTTTTCAGGAGTTGAAGAAACGTTTGGTTACAACTCCAGTGTTGATTCTGCCCGATCAACGCAAGGATTATCAAGTGTATTGTGACGCTTCTCGTCGAGGACTTGGAGCAGTGCTTATGCAGGATGGAAGAGTTGTTTCATATGCCTCACAACAGCTTAAACCCCATGAGTTGAATTATGCTACCCACAATTTGGAGTTAGCAGCCGTAGTGCATGTGTTGAAGACATGGAGACATTTTCTCATCGAAAACCATTGTGAGGTGTACACGGATCACAAGAGTTTGAAGTATATCTTCACACAGAAGGAGTTGAATCTCAGGCAAAGGAGATGGTTGTAGCTCATCAAGGATTATGATATGAGATTGCATTATCATCCCGGAAAGGCTAACGTAGTAGCCGATGCGTTGAGCTGCAAGAGCCATGTCAACACACTCATGACTAGAGAGCTAGCCAAGGAGTTAGCAGAGGATCTTTGCGATCTATGTTTGGAAATATTTCTGAGAGGCTATGTAGCAGCATTGGAAATTCAGTCTACTTTGATGGATAAGATTAGAGAAGCTCAGAAGACTGACAAGGAGATTGCCGAGATAAAGGAAAGGATGAGCAAAGGAAAGGCTAAAGGTTTTCATGAGGATGAACATGATACCTTATGGTTTGAGGACCGCGTATATGTGCCTAATGACCCGGAGATCAGGAAGTTGATTCTGCAAGAGGCCCATGATTCGCCGTATTCGATTCACCCAAGAAATACCAAGATGTATCTGGATTTGAAGGACAATTTCTGGTGGACCGGAATGAAGAAGGATATTGGGGAGTATGTAGCAGTTTGTGATGTATGTCAGAGAGTGAAGGCAGAGCATCAGAAGCCAGCTGAATTGTTACATTGCCGATACCCGAATGGAAGTGGGATAAGCTAGGCATGGGTTTTATCACGGGATTGCCTAGGACTCATTAAGGCTATGACTCGATATGGGTTGTAGTCGATCGTTTGACGAAGGTAGCCCATTTCATCCCAGTGAAGACCACTTACACCAGTGCTAAGTTGGCAAAGATATACATGACCAGGATCGTATGTCTACATGGAGTTCCGAGGACCATTGTATCAGACAGAGGAACCCAGCTTACCTCAAAGTTCTGGAATCAGTTGCATGAAACTTTGGATACTAGGCTAGAATTCAGTACAACCTTTCATTCACACACAGATGGACAGACCGAGAGAGTCAATCAGATTTTGGAGGACATGTTGAGAGCTTGTGCGCTAGACTATGGATCTAGTTGGGACGACAATTTGCCATATGCAGAGTTCTCTTAGAACAATAGCTATCAAGCCAGTTTGAAGATGGCCCGTTTCGAAGCTTTGTACGGAAGAAGGTGCAGGACACCGTTGTTGTGGGATGAAGTAGGAGACCGTCAGTTGTTTGGACCAGATTTGATCAAAGAGTCTAAAGAGAAGGTTAAGCTGATTCAAGATAGACAAGGTAGCCTAGTCCAGGCAGAAGAGCTACGCGGATTCTAAACGCAATGAGACAGTCTACGAAGTCAGAGACAGAGTTTATCTTCGTGTGTCCCCACTTCGAGGAGTTAAGCGTTTTGGAGTTAAGGGAAAGTTAGCACCACGTTTTGTGGGACCATATAAAGTTTTGGAACGTATGGGAGAAGTTGCTTACAAGTTGGAGTGCCCAAAGGATTGTCAGGAGTTCACGATGTGTTCCACGTTTCCCAGTTGAGAAGTGCCACGCTGAGATGGCCGATATTCCTCTGAGAGATACAGTGTCACTAGAAGCGATTCAGTTGGATAGCGAATTGACCCACGAGGAGAAACCAGTGAAGATTCTCGAGTTCGCCAGCCGAGTCACACGCAGCAAGGTTATCAAGTTCTGCAAAGTTCAGTGGAGCCACCATACCGAGGATGAAGCCACCTGGGGGCGAGAGGAAGATCTACGGAAGGACCACCCTCACCTATTTCCTAGCCAACCCGAATCTCGAGGGCGAGATTCATCTTAAGGGGGGTAGGTTTGTAACATCCCAAATTTTCAATTTGGAATGTTATACATTAGATTATCATTGCATATCATATTTATTGCATTTTGGCTTGATCCTAGAAATTCTACGCAACTCAAGGACCCACGGAGAGAGTTGGGGATTTCGTTATTTTCATATTTAAGTTTTCTCAAATTTTGAAAAGAGGATCATTTGATTTTAATTATTTCTCTTCGAATATTTCTATTATAAAAATAAAAGAGAGGGGATAAAATGACTTTCCTAAAATAAAAAAATATTGGATATTTAATATTAAAATCAAATAAGAACTTTATTCGGAGTTTTATCGCTATTTTATTTGAATTAGGAAAAATATGCGTTTTTCAAAATTGCATTAGGGGCCCAAATAAATGTTCACTTTGTCCGCTATATTTTTAGAGGGTGGAGAAAATTTATTTCAGGATTTTTGGAGTCCGTTTAGTATTTCTTTTATTTATTTTTCTGCACAGATTTTTTTTTAAAGTCTACCGCCTTACCAGGCCATGTCTGACCAGGACACTGTACCCGGGCGGCCTTTTTAAGGCCGAGGCCCGACCTGGCCAAAACCCTAGCCGCAACCCCTGCCCGCCTCGTAACCCGCACCATCGCCACCGCCGCCGAGTGCCGCCGCCGCTTCCGGAACCTGCCGACGGCCACCCCGATCGTCGCCGACCCTGCCGTCCCTCGCCGCCGACCGCCGTCGCCGCCCCGCCTCGCCCAGCGACCCCGCCGCCCGCCGCCCCGCCGGAGTTGCCGCCGCCCTCGCCGGATCTCGTCGAGGTAGCTGCCACCGGTTTTCGTTAGAAAATCGGGCGTTTTTTTAGAACCCGTGGTTTATTTTTTTAGATCGGTTTATTTATTTATTTTCCCGGTTTAGTTATTTAGCGAACGTCCGTTCGTTCGTTCGTTTTGACGAACGGTTTCACCCGTTAGCCGCAGACAGCGAACATTCGACGGTTAGCCTGTTCGTCAGTTTTTCTTTTTCCAGGGTTTTTCCGTGATTATTTTTCGATCGCGATTTCTGCCTTGATTTTCGTTTTAGTTTATCTTTTCGCTCGTTTATCGGAATCAGGTGATTCAAGCGCTTGGATCTTCATCTCGAAGCCCTCTTTCTGTTTAACCAACTTGAACAAGATTTTACTACTATAAAATTTGACTTAAGTCCAGATTAGTAAGCGAAGCTTGTTTCTGTCGCAATTTGAGTTTCGTTGCTTCGTTTGATTCGATTCTTTCTGCAAACCGGAGTTCTTAAGTTGAGCTTTCTGGTTAGACCTCTTATTTGAGATTTACCCGTGCTTCTAGTTGAGTGCTTATTGTATGCTTGTTTGTTTGCGATAGAGTACCCGGAGTGCGAAGCGTGCTACTATGAGTCTCTAGGTTTCACGGATCATCAGCAAGGCAAGTAACACATTGATCATACCTCTTTACTACCTAGTTTTATTACATTAGATCAATCCTCAAATAATTCCATGGTTAGGATCTGATTAACATGTGGGTTTCGGGAAGTAGATGAGGTAGAACCTATTACCCTGTTTATTATCAAACCTTTGGGAGTTACTTCTACGTTGCTTATATTGCTATGCTATGCTAGTAGACGTGGTTTGGTTCGAGTGATTCATGACAGATGTGAGTATTGTTAATTAATGGTTGAAACTAAGGTGACTACTTTAATACACATCTAGGTGGATTGCTTGAAGGCACCCTGGTGTACCCAGTGGTTGCCAGGGCACCTGGAGAATCCATTGTTGTCCTAGGATATCACGGAGTACCCGTGTGATCATCCTACGGTCCGCCACCCAGGCTCAAAGGGATCATAACATCATTCATGCTAGAAACTTCCGTGTGCAGCCACAAGCCAATATGGGCTCTGTGATAGAGGCAAAGGGTGTCCTGATCTTTCGATGAGATGATAACTATCGATTTGGTGAAGATGACTTTGACGATCCGACTACAAACGTGCACGACGTTGCGCCTTAGCAATCGCTAAACCAACTCTGAGAGGTTATTGACCACGCCGGAGCACAATCAACCTTACCACGAAGGTCTATTCCTGCAAGCAATTGAAGAACAAGCAAGAATATGATAAAAGCAATCTGAATATTGCGAGTATATATGAAGTATTGATAAAGGTGGGGATCCGTAAGCGGTCTTGGTCTGGTCGTTGGACACAAACGAAGTACACGAAGTTGCAATGACTAACTTTTAACTAAACAAATCCCAAGGAAAAGCTACTAGATGGATCTACTTATATAGGAGCAAGGGGTGGCGGCCAAGGAGGTGGGAGGACGTCCCAAGGCAGCCTAAAACTAAATCTAGGTCGTACAAGGCCAATGGGCCCAAGTGGAGGTGATGTAACACCTTTGGACTTGTAGTTTGACTCGGATTCTGCTGCAGCATCAGATTGTTTCGTCCACAACTCAACGCTCCGGACGAATTTGAAGGTGATTCCAATTGGGTTAGAAAGTGCACGAAATCTAGTTTCCAACAAAAAAAGAATCACCCAATTCGGAGTCCGTATGAAAAACTTGTGTGCGTTTTGAGTCAGGTACGTCTGTGCAGTCCGAATCTGAATCCAGAACGTGAGAGACTTGGACTCTATCTTCTCTTGGGTCAAAAGTGACGTGAGAGAACTTTTTGGACAGCAAATAAACATCTCTTTCTTCCTTATCTTCATATGTGAATTGTACAAATGTCCCATACACCTGCAATTAGACAAAACACAAAAGTGTGTGAAGTATTTTTGTTCTGGATAACATAAATAGATTATTGAATAGTTTGCACTAGAAATCACCTGACAAATATGCATATATGCAATATTTTTGGTCATATCCAAGGTATTCATGTCCTCATCATCCTCCCCTTCTTGAAAATAAAGCCGTCCTCGGCGTTGCTTAATCTGAAATGTGGCTAACAAAAGAGACAAGGTGTACATGTTGTATATGTATATGTCATCCATTTTTACTTCCCTTGATTTTTGCATATATGACACATGAATAGATGAGTAACTTGCATAGTTCATAAAATCTAAAGCCAAAAAATTAGCACAAGAAGTAGAAGGCATGAAAATATTGCAACTTAGTTTGCACATATAAGTGAAGCTCTTATTCATTTCAAAAGATTGACAATGTTCATCATTAAACCATCCCAACATTGGTGAATAAACATTACTTGCATCAAATTTACAAGCTACAACATGCTTAAATAAGCAAATATGCAATAAGTCATTCAACACAGAATCATCACCAAAATTAGAGGTCATATCAAAATGATTAAACATTGGTTCTTTTGCATCAATAGTTAATTCAATGGGTGCATTCAAAATTGTTGGTATTTCAGTTGTTTGATCACATGGCAAAGTCAAATTATCAACGTAGTCCTCTAAAATAGGTGGTGTGATCAAAGTAGTGGGTAGCTCATCAGATGGTGCATTCAAATTGACAAGGCATTCATCATTCTCATGTAGAGATGGAAGATCAGTACCTTTGTCATTACCTCTTATGATCAACTCAGATGATGTAGCCACTCTCGAGGGCGATGTGTCACATGGTGGAGGTGATGTAGTCCTGACAACAACGGATGTGGTTGTCATAGTATGCCTAGTAGTTGAAGGAACAATCATATCAACTCTTGGAATGTGCACCGTGCGCTTGTTCTCCTCGTGGCCAACACGTCGTTTTATTTCCTGTTCAGCTTTGCAAGCAAGATGAAACAAATGGTCCATAGGATAACACTCTTCATGAATTAGTATCTCGTGAATATCACAGTTTAATCCTCCCCAAAATCTATCCATAAAATCATCTTCACTTTCTTCTAAAGAGGAATGCAACAAGGTAGTTTGTAAATCATCATAATATTTTGTTACAGTTTCACTACCTTGTTTTAAGTGTTGCAACTTCTTAATCATGTCACGAGTATAATAAGCAGGGACGAAAGTATGTCGCATGGCAAGTTTCAAATCATCCCAAGTAGTAGGTATATAATCAGGGTGTAACCGACAATATTCACTCCACCAAACCAAAGCATAACCAGTGAAAGAACCAACCGCAACCTTAACCTTTTTATGTTCATCGAAATTATGGGAAGCAAATATATTTTTTATGTCGAACTCCCATTCAATATATAAAGCAGGTTTAAAACGGCCATTAAATGGTGGTATAGATACATTAACCTGATCATGTGCATTTGGATGTTTGTGCACCTCTCGTGACGGTTGTGGTATTTGCAAAGGTGGTGGCACGTCTCCCGCGATCGACAAAGCCCATGAATTGACTCTGGATCCTGTCATGATTAGTAGAGCAAGAAACAAAACCCAAAAATAATGTTCCTATAACTACTAGGATGTGGTGGTAAAACGCTCACAGTAAAGCAAATATCAATGTCTTACAAGTTCTTACCATGCAGCAGGCGGTGATCGGCAACCAGCGGTGTCAAGTAACTCCGAGTATTGAGTAAAGCGATTGCCAGGGGAGCGTACGTATACACGGTGTAGAAATATGTGGAGCTGGGTTGGCTATATATGGTAGCAAAAGATTAGCAATAATCAATTCAAAGATGCAATGTTGAATAAACGCTCAACGACGGTACTGTGCTGGTCCTAGGCTAGATCGGACTAGAGACGCGAGCCTAGAACACTAATGAGGTCACGGCGTAGCACAACTAGCATCAATGAAGGATACTAAGTAGCTCTTGACAGCAAGATATAAGTGAAGATCACAACGGCAGTGAAGATAATGATGAAAAACAACTGCCAAGCAGGATATACAACAACTTTGTCTCCAACTTTCCTCTGAAAAAGTTTGTGCCGATTTTTTTGATTTTTTTCTCCTTTTTTTTCTTTGACTTTTTTTTCTCTTTTTTTTTCTCTTGTTTTTTTTCTCTCTTTTTTTCTCCCTCTTTCCAAAACAAACTAGATAAGATGCAGATTGGATCAAGTGAAGATGTGAACGATCTCAACTATTATTATGACAATGAATGGTGGGTAGCACGTGGTGGAAATTGATGGATGGGTGGTGGACAGCGGAAGAGATAATGATGCAGCGGTGGCGTGACTAATGTGAACAGAACTCGAAACTCTAAACGAACTAGACACTAAGACCAGCAACTCGACACGACGATGCAACCGATAATTCAACTATGCAAGCAATGAAAAGAAAATTGCAAAGGCTCAGGCTGGCTTGGACCAAGGATGAATAGATCTAACTCTTTTTTGGCTTTTTCGTGGACTATAGGTATGAAGAACAGACTCGATCTAAACTACGAAAAACTGTAAAATCTCACCGAGCAACCTGGAAATCTGATACCACTTGATAGAGGCAAAGGGTGTCCCGATCTTTCGATGAGATGATAACTATCGATTTGGTGAAGATGACTTTGACGATCCGACTACAAACGTGCACGACGTTGCGCCTTAGCAATTGCTAAACCAACTCTGAGAGGTTATTGACCACGCCGGAGCACAATCAACCTTACCACGAAGGTCTATTCCTGCAAGCAATCGAAGAACAAGCAAGAATATGATAAAAGCAATCTGAATATTGCGAGTATATATGAAGTATTGATAAAGGTGGGGATCCGTAAGCGGTCTTGGTCTGGTCGTTGGACACAAACGAAGTACACGAAGTTGCAATGACTAACTTTTAACTAAACAAATCCCAAGGAAAAGCTACTAGATGGATCTACTTATATAGGAGCAAGGGGTGGCGGCCAAGGAGGTGGGAGGACGTCCCAAGGCAGCCTAAAACTAAATCTAGGTCGTACAAGGCCAATGGGCCCAAGTGGAGGTGATGTAACACCTTTGGACTTGTAGTTTGACTCGGATTCTGCTGCAGCATCAGATTGTTTCGTCCACAACTCAACGCTCCGGACGAATTTGAAGGTGATTCCAATTGGGTTAGAAAGCGCACGAAATCTAGTTTCCAACAAAAAAAGAATCACCCAATTCGGAGTCCGTATGAAAAACTTGTGTGCGTTTTGAGTCAGGTACGTCTGTGCAGTCCGAATCTGAATCCAGAACGTGAGAGACTTGGACTCTATCTTCTCTTGGGTCAAAAGTGACGTGAGAGAACTTTTTGGACAGCAAATAAACATCTCTTTCTTCCTTATCTTCATATGTGAATTGTACAAATGTCCCATACACCTGCAATTAGACAAAACACAAAAGTGTGTGAAGTATTTTTGTTCTGGATAACATAAATAGATTATTGAATAGTTTGCACTAGAAATCACCTGACAAATATGCATATATGCAATATTTTTGGTCATATCCAAGGTATTCATGTCCTCATCACTCTGGCATAGTTGAGTAAGTTGCGTGAAGCTCTTGAAGAGGTAGACTAGCAGATGTAGTGGGTTGTAGGTGGTACTGTCTATCCAGAGTAGAGAGTTAATGCTTCAGAAAGTGATGAGGACATCAATACCATTGTTACACCCACAGCCCCTACTGCTACATATACTGGACCAATTACTAGAGCTCGCGCACGCCAATTAAATTATCAGGTACTTTCGTTTCTTGGTAATGATTCTAATGTTCATGAGAATATGATGCTGCCTAAATTGGATACATTTGTTTTGCTTACAAATGAAGGGCCTAGCTTGGAGAAGGATGGACATTGGAGCAAGAGCAAGCATGGAGATGATGCCATGCGCAAGGGGAACCAGAACGGAGTTACAAGTGATGATTTCAGGACTTTGAAGCCACCATAAGAGTGCATGAAGCCTTGGACGAAATATACAAGATGCCACTTCATAAATTTCGTCCAGAGGCTATTATAGGTGCTGCGTCGCCTTTTTATTGGGCCAGGCCCATGTAATTTCGAAATACATAAGTATAGGCTATTTTTAGAGTCCGTATGTGTGGGGAAACAAGAGATAGGGTTGATTTCGGACCCCTCCACCAAGGGCCACGAAATTCCCCCCCTCTCTTCCTCCATATATACAGCCCTTAGGGCACCGTTTAGACTTTGGGTTTTGTTTAGATTAAAAGTTCGCCATAGCTGCAACTTCGCGTACTTCGTTTGTGTTCAACGACCAGACAAAGGCGTCACAGAACCCCACCTTGATCAATAAAGCTTTCATCTTATATTCGCAATATCCAGATTGCAATCTCAGTTTCTTGCTTGTTCTTCGTTTGCTCGCAGGAAACAGACCCTCGTGGTCAGGTTGATCGTGCTCCGGCGTGGTCAATAACCTCTCGGAGTTGGTTTAGCGATTGCTAAGGCGCGACGTCCTCGCACGTTCGTAGTCGGATCGTCAAAGTCGACTTCCACCCAAGCGATTTCCATCATCTCATCGAAAGACGGGACACCTTAGCCTATATCAAGTGGTATCAGATTTCCAGGTTGCTCGGTGAGATTTTCCAGTTTTTCGTAGTTTAGATCGAGTCTGTTCTTCATACCTATAGTCCACGAAAAAGCCACAAAAAAAAATTAGGGTTAGTTCATCATATCCGAACCAATCTGAGCCTTTGCATAATCTTTTTAGGGTTTTGCTTTGTTGAATTTACGGTTGCATCGTCGGTCTAGTTGCTGGTCTTAGAGTCTAGTCTTTTAGAGTTTCGAGTTCTGGTCATAAGTTGTCACGCCGCCGCTGCACCATCAGCATCGCCCCTGCCATCTACCACCACCACTCCGAATCCGTATCCATATACCACCACCAATCCGTGTCCATATACCACCACCGATCCATATCCATATACTACCACCGCTACCACCACCGCTGCCATATACCACCACCATATATCCACCACCAATCCGAGTTCCTTGTTTATTAGGTTTGTTTTCGGGATCCATCTAGTTTCCGATTCGTGTTTCCTTGCCGGAGTAGGTCTGGAAACCACGCTCCGTTTAGGCCCAAAATTTTTCGAAAACGCATTTTTCGAAAAATTTTCTGGCTATCCTATTTTTAGGTGTTTCTGAGTGTTTTGAGACAGGTGCCATTATAGGAAGTTTTTTTTGACCCGTTTCCAGTTTTTGGGTCCGGGCAGTCGAAAAAACGAAAAAAAAATTTGGTCGAAAAAATTTCGTGCCCATCCTGTCAGTTTGACCTCGGAAGAGTTTTGAGACACTCGCCATTATAGTGATTTTTCGCAAAAAAAAAAAAAAAAAGAGCAGCGCAAAAAAAAAAGAGCGCAAAAAAAAAAAAAAAAAAAGAGCGAAAAAAAAAATCCAGAGTGTGCTTTTCCCTTGTTTACGTGCAGCGCCGTGATTTTGTTAGTGTTCTAGGCTCGCGTCTCTAGCACGGTCTAGCCTAGGACCAGCACAGTACCGTCGTTGAGCGTTTATTCAACTTTGCATCTCTGAATTGATTATTGCTGATCCTTTTTGCTACCATATTATAAGCCTTCCCAGCTCCACATACATCTACGTCGTGCGTTTGACTCTCCCTGGTACTCGCTCTATCCAAGCTTTGAGAGTTTTTGACTACAACGGTTGCCGATCACCGCCTGCTGCTGGGTAAGAACCGGTAAGAATTTGAGTTTTGCTTGACGGATTTGTGACACCCACCACCACCACTTGTTCGTAGTCTGTAGGATCATATTCTTGTGTGTTTCTATTGCTGCTAACCATGCCAGGATCACAAGCCGACGTGACTGACTGGGAGAATTTATCGAACAAGGAGCTTCATGATAAGTTTCAGCAAATGATGAGTGGACAGGTGCAAGATGTGCTAAACAGATTTGAAGAGGCCATGGAGAAGATAGATGGCATGGAGAAGACGTTCGAAACAAAGCTCGATAACAAATTTAATGAATTGCTCGCGCGTCTTCCACCACCACCACCCGCTGCACCTAACGTACCTCTCCAACAACAACAACAACAACAACAACAACGCATCCTTTCGAATCAGTATGGACGCGCGAGGCGTGTTCCTATTGAGGATGGCCAAACTTCTGGTGCTGCTGTTCATGTTGTTGATGCATCTTTCGCCCCTGCTACTGCTGCTGGTGGTACCCAGGAGGATGTTGAGTATGCGGGCGATTATGAGGATGAGGTTGATCAAAATCAGCACTACGTGCAGCTACCAGCACCATCACCACCAGGTCGACCTCAGGTATATATTCGTAATGGTAGGCCTGCACCACCACCTCAGGTACGAGATGATGTCCATATTCCTAAACTGAAATTGAATATTCCACCATTTGAGGGTAGATATGTTCCTGATATATATCTTACTTGGGAGTTAGAAACTGAACAACGTTTTACATGTTTACAATATCCCGAGGAGAGACGGGTTGCTGCTGCTGTTTGTGCTTTCACTAGTTTTGCATGTGTATGGTGGTCTGAACATTGTAGATTATATCCTATTCCCGCTACTTGGGCTGCTTTGAAAACTGCTATGCGTACTCGTTGGGTTCCACCATATTATCAACGTGAATTGCTTCAAAAATTACAGCGCTTAAGACAAGGAAAAAATTCTGTAGAAGAATATTATCAGGAATTACAAACTGGCATGATTAGATGTGGTATTGTTGAGGAGAATGAAGCTATGCTTGCACGTTTTCTGGGTGGATTAAATAGAGAGATTCAGACCATTCTAGATTATAAGGAGTATACTAATATCACTCGTTTATTCCATCTTGCTTGTAAAGCTGAACGTGAAGTGCAGGATCGACAGGCATTGGCGCGGACTAACTTTTCTGCAGGTCGACCTTCATCATGGACACCGCGTGCATCATCTACTTCCACACGTTCTGCTACACCGGCGCCTCCGTCGGCTGCCACCTCCAACCGTGATACAATAAAGCAGGCACAATCACCACTATCTGCCAAGAGCACATCTTCTGGGCCTGCAAAGAGCTCTTCTTCATCCATGGCATCAACAGGGCAAACACATGATATTATTTGTCGCCGTTGCAAGGGTGGAGGTCATTATGCGAGAGAATGCCCCTCTAAGCGTGTGATGATTGTTACTGAGGATGGTGGGTATGAGTCCGCTAGTGACTATGATGAGGAGACTTTGGCTCTTATTACACGTGACGAACACGGTGGAGAAGATTCTGATCATGAGACGCAATACATGGCTCCTGAAGATGCTGACAGGTATGAATGTTTAGTTGCTCAACGTGTTTTGAGTGTGCAGGTTACACAAGCTAAGCAAAATCAGAGGCATAATTTGTTCCATACAAAGGGAGTTGTGAAGGAACGTTCTGTTCGCGTGATCATAGATGGAGGGAGTTGCAACAACTTGGCTAGCATGGAGATGGTGGAGAAGCTATCTCTCACCACAAGACCACATCCACATCCTTACTACATCCAATGGTTCAACAACAGCGGCAAGGTTAAGGTAACACGTACTGTTCGTGTGCATTTTAGTATCTCTACATATGCTGATTATGTTGATTGTGATGTGGTACCTATGCAAGCATGTTCCTTATTACTTGGTAGACCATGGCAATTTGATAAAAATTCTATTCACCATGGTAGAAACAATCAGTATACTCTTGTTCATAAGGATAAAAATATTACTTTGCTTCCTATGACTCCTGATTCCATTTTGAAAGATGATCTTAATAGGGCTAATAAAGCAAAACAGGAGAAAACTAAGAGTGAAAATCAGATTGTGGCAAAAGAATTTGAGCAACAAATGCAGCCTAATAATAATAAACAATCTAGTGTTGCTTCTGAAATTAAATTGAAAAGTGCATGTTTACTTGCCACCAAATCTGATATTGATGATCTAGATTTTAGCAAATCTGTTTGCTATGCTTTTGTGTGCAAAGAGGCATTATTTTCATTCGAGGACGTGCCTTCCTCTTTGCCTCCTGCTGTCACTAACATTTTGCAGGAGTTCACTGACGTCTTTCCACAAGACGTGCCACCGGGATTACCACCTATTCGCGGGATTGAGCATCAAATTGACTTAATTCCTGGTGCATCATTACCCAACCGTGCACCATACCGTACCAATCCAGAGGAGACGAAGGAGATTATGCGTCAAGTACAAGAACTGCTCGACAAAGGTTATATACGCGAATCCCTTAGTCCTTGTGCTGTTCCTATCATTTTAGTGCCGAAAAAGGATGGTACGTCGCGTATGTGCGTTGATTGTAGAGGCATTAATAATATTACTATTCGTTATCGTCATCCTATTCCTAGGCTAGATGATATGCTTGATGAATTGAGTGGCTCTACAATATTCTCCAAAGTTGATTTGCGTAGTGGATACCATCAAATTCGTATGAAATTGGGAGATGAATGGAAAACAGCATTTAAAACTAAGTTTGGATTATATGAGTGGTTAGTCATGCCTTTTGGGTTAACTAATGCACCTAGTACTTTCATGAGGTTAATGAACGAAGTTTTACGTGCTTTCATTGGACGATTTGTGGTAGTTTACTTTGATGACATATTGATTTATAGCAAATCTTTGGAGGAACATTTGGAACATTTACGTGCTGTTTTTATTGCTCTACGTGATGCACGTTTGTTTGGTAACCTTGGAAAGTGCACCTTTTGCACCGACCGAGTATCTTTTCTTGGCTATGTTGTTACTCCACAGGGAATTGAAGTTGATAAAGCCAAAATTGAAGCTATTGAGAGTTGGCCGCAGCCCAAAACGGTCACACAAGTGAGGAGTTTCCTTGGCCTCGCTGGATTCTATAGGCGTTTTGTGAGAGATTTCAGCACCATTGCTGCACCTCTCAATGAGCTTACAAAGAAAGATGTGCCTTTTCTGTGGGGTACCGCACAGGAAGAAGCCTTCTCGGTATTGAAAGATAAGTTGACACATGCTCCTTTACTCCAACTTCCTGATTTTAATAAGACTTTTGAGCTTGAATGTGATGCTAGTGGAATTGGGTTAGGAGGTGTGTTATTACAAGATGGCAAACCTGTTGCATACTTTTCTGAAAAATTGAGTGGGCCTAGTCTGAATTATTCTACTTATGATAAAGAATTATATGCTCTTGTTCGGACTTTAGAAACATGGCAACATTATTTATGGCCCAAAGAATTTGTTATACATTCTGATCATGAATCTTTGAAACATATTAAAAGTCAAGCTAAACTGAATCGTAGACATGCTAAATGGGTTGAATTCATTGAGACTTTCCCTTATGTCATTAAACACAAGAAGGGAAAAGAAAATGTTATTGCTGATGCATTGTCTCGTCGCTATACTATGCTTTCACAACTTGACTTCAAAATATTTGGTTTGGAGACCATCAAAGATCAATATGTGCATGATGCTGATTTTAAAGATGTAATGCAGAATTGTAAAGAAGGAAGAATGTGGAACAAGTTTGTCGTTAACGATGGATTTGTGTTTCGTGCTAACAAGCTATGCATTCCAGCTAGCTCCGTTCGTCTTTTGCTGTTGCAGGAGGCGCATGGGGGAGGATTAATGGGACACTTTGGCGTGAAGAAGACGGAGGACGTACTTGCTACACATTTCTTTTGGCCAAAGATGAGACGGGATGTTGAGCGTTTTGTTGCTCGCTGCACTACATGTCAAAAAGCTAAGTCACGACTCAATCCTCATGGTTTATATATGCCTTTGCCTGTACCTAGTGTTCCTTGGGAGGATATATCTATGGACTTTGTTTTAGGTTTACCTCGAACAAAGAAGGGGAGGGATAGCATATTTGTTGTCGTGGATAGATTCTCGAAAATGGCACACTTTATACCATGTCATAAAAGCGATGATGCTGTTAATGTTGCTGATTTGTTCTTTCGTGAAATTATTCGCTTGCATGGTGTGCCAAATACTATTGTTTCAGATCGTGATACTAAATTTCTTAGCCACTTTTGGAGATGTTTATGGGCTAAGTTGGGGACTAAACTGCTATTTAGTACTACTTGTCACCCCCAAACTGATGGACAAACTGAAGTAGTCAATAGAACATTGTCTACTATGCTTAGGGCTGTTTTGAAGAATAATAAGAAAATGTGGGAAGAATGCTTGCCTCATATTGAATTTGCTTATAATCGTTCATTGCATTCTACTACTAAGATGTGCCCTTTTGAAATTGTGTATGGTTTCCTACCTCGTGCACCTATTGATTTGTTGCCTCTTCCATCTTCGGAGAAGGTTAATTTTGATGCTAAAGAACGTTCTGAATTGATTTTAAAAATGCATGAGTTAACTAAGGAAAACATTGAGCGTATGAATGCTAAATATAAACTTGCTGGAGATAAGGGTAGAAAACATGTTGTGTTTGCACCTGGAGATCTTGTTTGGTTACATTTGCGTAAAGATAGATTTCCTAATTTGCGCAAATCAAAGCTAATGCCACGTGCTGATGGTCCCTTTAAGGTGTTAGAGAAAATAAATGATAATGCATATAAACTTGAGCTGCCTGCAGATTTTGGGGTTAGTCCCACTTTTAACATTGCAGATTTGAAGCCTTATTTGGGTGAGGAAAATGAGCTTCCGTCGAGGACGACTTCATTTCAAGAAGGGGAGGATGATGAGGACATCAATACCATTGTTACACCCACAGCCCCTACTGCTACATATACTGGACCAATTACTAGAGCTCGCGCACGCCAATTAAATTATCAGGTACTTTCGTTTCTTGGTAATGATTCTAATGTTCATGAGAATATGATGCTGCCTAAATTGGATACATTTGTTTTGCTTACAAATGAAGGGCCTAGCTTGGAGAAGGATGGACATTGGAGCAAGAGCAAGCATGGAGATGATGCCATGCGCAAGGGGAACCAGAACGGAGTTACAAGTGATGATTTCAGGACTTTGAAGCCACCATAAGAGTGCATGAAGCCTTGGACGAAATATACAAGATGCCACTTCATAAATTTCGTCCAGAGGCTATTATAGGTGCTGCGTCGCCTTTTTATTGGGCCAGGCCCATGTAATTTCGAAATACATAAGTATAGGCTATTTTTAGAGTCCGTATGTGTGGGGAAACAAGAGATAGGGTTGATTTCGGACCCCTCCACCAAGGGCCACGAAATTCCCCCCCTCTCTTCCTCCATATATACAGCCCTTAGGGCACCGTTTAGACTTTGGGTTTTGTTTAGATTAAAAGTTCGCCATAGCTGCAACTTCGCGTACTTCGTTTGTGTTCAACGACCAGACAAAGGCGTCACAGAACCCCACCTTGATCAATAAAGCTTTCATCTTATATTCGCAATATCCAGATTGCAATCTCAGTTTCTTGCTTGTTCTTCGTTTGCTCGCAGGAAACAGACCCTCGTGGTCAGGTTGATCGTGCTCCGGCGTGGTCAATAACCTCTCGGAGTTGGTTTAGCGATTGCTAAGGCGCGACGTCCTCGCACGTTCGTAGTCGGATCGTCAAAGTCGACTTCCACCCAAGCGATTTCCATCATCTCATCGAAAGACGGGACACCTTAGCCTATATCAGAAAGACTGTGTCTCGAATCTCCGACCATGGATGTATTCGAGTCTTGTGGGGAAAAGTGCGCAAACCTCTGCAGAGTGTATAAACTAATCGTGGTTAGCCGTGTCCCCGATTATGGACGTTTTGAATATCTAGTTCTTGGATTATCATGTTGATCTTATCACTCTTAATGTAATTTGATTCGGTTAATGATGATGCTTAATTGGGATTGAGTTGGAGGAACCTGCTCAATGTTTAACAACTACCATGATAGTTAAATAAAATCTATTCCTTTGTCGTTGGGAAAAATTGGTTTTATGCAAAACTGTTAACCATAGAGCTTTCCACCAGCCCTATATGCATGTAGTGATAGCAATTATTCTGTCCATTACTCTCTTGTGTTACATTGCCATCATATTCCAGGTGCTGACTCGTTTCGGGCTGCAACGTTCATGTTGCAGACTTTTCAGATGACGAGTAAGGTGCCATAGGTCGTTGTCTTTCACTCAGTGATGCCGTTGGAGTTGATGGACTCACTTTATTTTTGAAGCATTCCGCTGTTATCATATTTAGATGGCCTTAAGACATATTTATTGTAATAAGCTCTCTTTTGAGACATTCGATGTAATAAGTGTCTAATTGCTACTCTGTTATAAATCCTCGAGTACTGTGCGTGTCAGCATTACCGATCCAGGGATGACACTGATGCACAGAGATCAGACTATTTGAGGTCTGGTCGCTACATGACTGTACTCCAAGTTAAATTCAGTCAATGTGTACACAAAGTAGTGATTTTGTCACCAACTGAATTTAATTATCACCAATATTGTTCATACTGAATTTATATTGTATGTTTATCTAGTGTATGTTCACTAATACTGAAAGCATACAAAGTGCAAGGCTAACTGAATCTGTACTATATGTTCATCTATTGTATGTTCACACATTCAGAAAGCATACAAAGTGCAAGGCTAACTTAATTTATAATGTATGTTCATCTCAAGTACTCCATGGCTAACTGAATTTTGTCAGTACTACTCGTACTCGCAATACTCTATGGCTCACCTGCACCAACGGAAGAAGCATCCATTCCTCTGCAATACTCCATTCCTCCTCCAATCGCTGCACAAAACCAGCTCACCTGCTTGCTTCAACAGACAAACATCACCTGTAAATTCAGAAGAGAGACCTGCGATGTGCGTGAGCGTGGAGTAGAAGCAGCAGTGGTGGAGTGATGAGGACATCAATACCATTGTTACACCCACAGCCCCTACTGCTACATATACTGGACCAATTACTAGAGCTCGCGCACGCCAATTAAATTATCAGGTACTTTCGTTTCTTGGTAATGATTCTAATGTTCATGAGAATATGATGCTGCCTAAATTGGATACATTTGTTTTGCTTACAAATGAAGGGCCTAGCTTGGAGAAGGATGGACATTGGAGCAAGAGCAAGCATGGAGATGATGCCATGCGCAAGGGGAACCAGAACGGAGTTACAAGTGATGATTTCAGGACTTTGAAGCCACCATAAGAGTGCATGAAGCCTTGGACGAAATATACAAGATGCCACTTCATAAATTTCGTCCAGAGGCTATTATAGGTGCTGCGTCACCTTTTTATTGGGCCAGGCCCATGTAATTTCGAAATACATAAGTATAGGCTATTTTTAGAGTCCGTATGTGTGGGGAAACAAGAGATAGGGTTGATTTCGGACCCCTCCACCAAGGGCCACGAAATTTCCCCCCTCTTCCTCCATATATACAGCCCTTAGGGCGCCGTTTAGACTTTGGGTTTTGTTTAGATTAAAAGTTCGCCATAGCTGCAACTTCGCGTACTTCGTTTGTGTTCAACGACCAGACAAAGGCGTCATAGAACCCCACCTTGATCAATAAAGCTTTCATCTTATATTCGCAATATCCAGATTGCAATCTTAGTTTCTTGCTTGTTCTTCGTTTGCTCGCAGGAAACAGACCCTCGTGGTCAGGTTGATCGTGCTCCGGCGTGGTCAATAACCTCTCGGAGTTGGTTTAGCGATTGCTAAGGCGCGACGTCCTCGCACGTTCGTAGTCTGATCGGTAAAGTCGACTTCCACCAAAGCGATATCCATCATCTCATCGAAAGACGGGACACCTTTGCCTCTATCAAGTGGTATCAGATTTCCAGGTTGCTCGGTGAGATTTTACAGTTTTTCGTAGATTAGATCGAGTCTGTTCTTCATACCTACAGTCCACGAAAAAGCCACAAAAAAAATTAGGGTTAGTTCCTCATATCCGAACCAATCTGAGCCTTTGCATAATCTTTTTAGGGTTTTTGCTTTGTTGAATTTGCGGTTGCATCGTTGTGTCAAGTTGCTGGTCTTAGAGTCTAGTCTTTTAGAGTTTCGAGTTCTGGTCATAAGTTGTCACGCCGCCGCCGCACCATCATCATCGCCCATCTACCACTTTTGCTTATCCGCCACCGCTCTGAATCCATATCCATATACCACTACCAATCCGTATCCATATACCACCACCAATCTGTATCCATATACCACCACCGCTACCATATACCACCACCGCTGCCACATACCACAACCATATATCCACCACCAATACGAGTTCTTCTCATATTAGGTTTGTTCTTGAGATCAATCTAAATTCCGATTCGTGATTCCTTGCCTGCGTAGGTCTCGGAAAAAAAAATTTCACAGGCAATTTTTTTCCCTATCCTATTTTTAGGCTTTTCTGAGTCTTTTGAGCCACGTGCCATCATAGTGATTTTTTGTCGCACTTTTTCGTCGTCGCTGCCCTAATTTCCGAAAAAAAAGTGAAAAAAAAAATTTTCGTGCCCATCCTATCAGTTTGGCGAGGGCAGAGTTTTGAGACACTCGCCATTATAGTGATTTTTCGCAAAAAAAAAGAGGAGCGCAAAAAAAAAGGAGCGCAAAAAAAAGAGCGAAAAAAAAGAGAGTTCCAGAGTGTGCTTTTCCCTTGTTTACGTGCCGCGCCGTGATTTTGTTGGTGTTCTAGGCTCGCGTCTCTAGCACAGTCTAGCCTAGGACCAGCACAGTACCGTCGTTGAGCATTTATTCAACTTTGCATCTCTGAATTGATTATTGCTGACCCTTTTTGCTACCATATTATAAGCCTTCCCAGCTCCACATACATCTACGTCGTGCGTTTGACTCTCCCTGGTAATCGCTCTATCCAAGCTTTGAGAGTTTTTAACTACAACGGTTGCCGATCACCGCCTGCTGCTGGGTAAGAACTGGTAAGAATTTGAGATTTGCTTGACGGATTTGTGACACCCACCACCACCTCTTGTTAGTAGTCCGTAGGATCATATTCTTGTGTGTTTCTATTGCTGCTAACCATGCCAGGATCACAAGCCGACGAGACTGACTGGGAGAACATGACGAATAAGGATTTGCATGATAAATTTCAGCAAATGATGAGTGGACAGGTGCAAGATGTGCTAAACAGATTTGAAGAGGCCATGGAGAAGATAGATGGCATGGAGAAGACGTTCGAAACAAAGCTCGATAACAAGTTTAATGAATTGCTCGCGCGTCTTCCACCACCACCACCCGCTGCACCTAACGCACCTCTCCAACGACAACAACAACAACAACGCATCCTTTCGAATCAGTATGGACGAGCGAAGCGTGTTCCTATTGAGGATGGCCAAACTTCTGGTGCTGCTGTTCATGTTGTTGATGCTTCTTTGGCCCCTGCTACTGCTGCTGCTGGTACCCAGGAGGATGATGAGTATGTGGGCGATTATGAGGATGAGGTTGATCAAAATCAGCACTACGTGCAGCCACCACCACCACCACCACCAGGTCGACCTCAGGTATATATTCGTAATGGTAGGCCTGCACCACCACCTCAGGTACGAGATGATGTCCATATTCCTAAACTGAAATTGAATATTCCACCATTTGAGGGTAGATATGTTCCTGATATATATCTTACTTGGGAGTTAGAAACTGAACAACGTTTTACATGTTTACAATATCCCGAGGAGAGACGGGTTGCTGCTGCTGTTTGTGCTTTCACTAGTTTTGCATGTGTATGGTGGTCTGAACATTGTAGATTATATCCTATTCCCGCTACTTGGGCTGCTTTGAAAACTGCTATGCGTACTCGTTGGGTTCCACCATATTATCAACGTGAATTGCTTCAAAAATTACAGCGCTTAAGACAAGGAAAAAATTCTGTAGAAGAATATTATCAGGAATTACAAACTGGCATGATTAGATGTGGTATTGTTGAGGAGAATGAAGCTATGCTTGGACGTTTTCTGGGTGGATTAAATAGAGAGATTCAGACCATTCTAGATTATAAGGAGTATACTAATATCACTCGTTTATTCCATCTTGCTTGTAAAGCTGAACGTGAAGTGCAGGATCGACAGGCATTGGCGCGGACTAACTTTTCTGCAGGTCGACCTTCATCATGGACACCACGTTCATCATCTACTTCCACACGTTCTGCTACACCGGCGCCTCCGTCGGCTGCCACCTCCAACCGTGATACAATGAAGCAGGCACAATCACCACTATCTGCCAAGAGCACACCTTCTGGGCCTGCAAAGAGCTCTTCTTCATCCATGGCATCAACGGGGCAAACACATGATATTATTTGTCGACGTTGCAAGGGTGGAGGTCATTATGCGAGAGAATGCCCCTCTAAGCGTGTGATGATTGTTACTGAGGATGGTGGGTATGAGTCTGCTAGTGACTATGATGAGGAGACTTTGGCTCTTATTACACGTGATGAACACGGTGGAGACGATTCTGATCATGAGACGCAATACATGGCTCCTGCAGATGCTGACAGGTATGAATGTTTAGTTGCTCAACGTGTTTTGAGTGTGCAGGTTACACAAGCTGAGCAAAATCAGAGGCATAATTTGTTCCATACAAAGGGAGTTGTGAAGGAACGTTCTGTTTGCGTGATCATAGATGGAGGGAGTTGCAACAACTTGGCTAGCATGGAGATGGTGGAGAAGCTATCTCTCACCACAAGACCACATCCACATCCTTACTACATCCAATGGTTCAACAACAGCGGCAAGGTTAAGGTAACACGTACTGTTCGTGTGCATTTTAGTATCTCTACATATGCTGATTATGTTGATTGTGATATGGTACCTATGCAAGCATGTTCCTTATTACTTGGTAGACCATGGCAATTTGATAAAAATTCTATTCACCATGGTAGAAACAATCAGTATACTCTTGTTCATAAGGATAAAAATATTACTTTGCTTCCTATGACTCCTGATTCCATTTTGAAAGATGATCTTAATAGAGCTAATAAAGCAAAACAGGAGAAAACTAAGAGTGAAAATCAGATTGTGGCAAAAGAATTTGAGCAACAAATGCAGCCTAATAATAATAAACAATCTAGTGTTGCTTCTGAAATTAAATTGAAAAGTGCATGTTTACTTGCCACCAAATCTGATATTGATGATCTAGATTTTAGCAAATCTGTTTACTATGCTTTTGTGTGCAAAGAGGCATTATTTTCATTCGAGGACGTGCCTTCCTCTTTGCCTCCTGTCTTTTGATGAGATGATGGATTTCGCTTTGGTGGAAGTCGACTTTGACGATCCGACTACGAACGTGCGAGGACGTCGCGCCTTAGCAAGCGCTAAACCAACTCCGAGAGGTTATTGACCACGCCGGAGCACGATCAACCTGACCACGAGGGTCTGTTTCCTGCGAGCAAACGAAGAACAAGCAAGAAACTGAGATTGCAATCTGGATATTGCGAATATAAGATGAAAGCTTTATTGATCAAGGTGGGGTTCTGTGACGCCTTTGTCTGGTCGTTGAACACAAACGAAGTACGCGAAGTTGCAGCTATGACGAACTTTTAATCTAAACAAAACCCCACCGTCTAAACGGCGCCCTAAGGGCTGTATATATGGAGGAAGAGGGGGGGAATTTCGTGGCCCTTGGTGGAGGGGTCCGAAATCAACCCTATCTCTTGTTTCCCCACACATACGGACTCTAAAAATAGCCTATACTTATGTATTTCGAAATTACATGGGCCTGGCCCAATAATAAGGTGACGCAGCACCTATAATAGCCTCTGGACGAAATTTATGAAGTGGCATCTTGTATATTTCGTCCAAGGCTTCATGCACTCTTATGGTGGCTTCAAAGTCCTGAAATCATCACTTGTAACTCCGTTCTGGTTCCCCTTGCGCATGGTATCATCTCCATGCTTGCTCTTGCTCCAATGTCCATCCTTCTCCAAGCTAGGCCCTTCATTTGTAAGCAAAACAAATGTATCCAATTTAGGCAGCATCATATTCTTATGAACATTAGAATCATTACCAAGAAACGAAAGTACCTGATAATTTAATTGGCGTGCGCGAGCTCTAGTAATTGGTCCAGTATATGTAGCAGTAGGGGCTGTGGGTGTAACAATGGTATTGATGTCCTCATCATCCTCCCCTTCTTGAAATGAAGTCGTCCTCGACGAAAGCTCATCTTCCTCACCCAAATAAGGCTTCAAATCTGCAATGTTAAAAGTGGGACTAACCCCAAAATCTGCAGGCAGCTCAAGTTTATATGCATTATCATTTACTTTCTCCAACACCTTAAAGGGACCAGCAGCACGTGGCATTAGCTTTGATTTGCGCAAATCAGGAAATCTATCCTTACGCAAATGTAACCAAACAAGATCTCCAGGTGCAAACACAACATGTTTTCTACCCTTATCTCCAGCAAGTTTATATTTAGCATTCATACGCTCAATGTTTTCCTTAGTTAACTCATGCATTTTTAAAATAAATTCAGCACGTTCTTTAGCATCAAAATTAACCTTCTCCGAAGATGGAAGAGGCAACAAATCAATAGGTGCACGAGGTAGGAAACCATACACAACTTCAAAAGGGCACATCTTAGTAGTAGAATGCAATGAACGATTATAAGCAAATTCAATATGAGGCAAGCATTCCTCCCACATTTTCTTATTAGTCTTCAAAACAGCCCTAAGCATAGTAGACAATGTTCTATTGACTACTTCAGTTTGTCCATCAGTTTGGGGGTGACAAGTAGTACTAAAAAGCAGTTTAGTCCCCAACTTAGCCCATAAACATCTCCAAAAGTGGCTAAGAAATTTAGTATCACGATCTGAAACTATAGTATTTGGCACACCATGCAAGCGAATAATTTCACGAAAGAACAAATCAGCAACATTAACAGCATCATCGCTTTTATGACATGGTATAAAGTGTGCCATTTTCGAGAATCTATCCACGACAACAAATATGCTATCCCTCCCCTTCTTTGTTCGAGGTAAACCTAAAACAAAGTCCATAGATATATCCTCCCAAGGAACACTAGGTACAGGCAAAGGCATATATAAACCATGAGGATTGATTCGTGACTTAGCTTTTTAACATGTAGTGCAGCGAGCAATAAAACGCTCAACATCCCGTCTCATCTTTGGCCAAAAGAAATGTGTAGCAAGTACGTCCTCCGTCTTCTTCACGCCAAAGTGTCCCATTAATCCTCCTCCATGCGCCTCCTGCAACAACAAAAGACGAACGGAGCTAGCTGGAATGCATAGCTTGTTAGCACGAAACACAAATCCATCGTTAACGACAAACTTGTTCCACATTCTTCCTTCTTTACAATTCTGCATTACATCTTTAAAATCAGCATCATGCACATATTGATCTTTGATGGTCTCCAAACCAAATATTTTGAAGTCAAGTTGTGAAAGCATAGTATAGCGACGAGACAATGCATCAGCAATAACATTTTCTTTTCCCTTCTTGTGTTTAATGACATAAGGGAAAGTCTCAATAAATTCAACCCATTTAGCATGTCTACGATTCAGTTTAGCTTGACTTTTAATATGTTTCAAAGATTCATGATCAGAATGTATAACAAATTCTTTGGGCCATAAATAATGTTGCCATGTTTCTAAAGTCCGAACAAGAGCATATAATTCTTTATCATAAGTAGAATAATTCAGACTAGGCCCACTCAATTTTTCAGAAAAGTATGCAACAGGTTTGCCATCTTGTAATAACACACCTCCTAATCCAATTCCACTAGCATCACATTCAAGCTCAAAAGTCTTATTAAAATCAGGAAGTTGGAGTAAAGGAGCATGTGTCAACTTATCTTTCAATACTGTGAAGGCTTCTTCCTGTGCGGTACCCCAAATAAAAGGCACATCTTTCTTTGTAAGCTCATTGAGAGGTGCAGCAATGGTGCTGAAATCTCTCACAAAACGCCTATAGAATCCAGCGAGGCCAAGAAAACTCCTCACTTGTGTGACCGTTTTGGCCTGCGGCCAACTCTCAATAGATTCAATCTTGGCTTATCAACTTCAATTCCCTGTGGAGTAACAACATAGCCAAGAAAAGATACTCGGTCGGTGCAAAAGGTGCACTTCCCAAGGTTACCAAACAAACGTGCATCACGTAGAGCAATAAAAACAGCACGTAAATGTTCCAAATGTTCTTCCAAAGATTTGCTATAAATCAGAATATCATCAAAATAGACTACCACAAATCGTCCAATGAAAGCACGTAAAACTTCGTTCATTAATCTCATGAAAGTACTAGGTGCATTAGTTAACCCAAACGGCATGACTAACCACTCATATAAACCAAACTTAGTTTTAAATGCTATTTTCCATTCATCACCCAATTTCATACGAATTTGATGGTATCCACTACGCAAATCAACTTTGGAGAATATTGTAGAGCCACTCAATTCATCAAGCATATCATCTAGCCTAGGAATAGGATGACGATAACAAATAGTAATATTATTAATGCCTCTACAATCAACACACATACGTGACGTACCATCCTTTTTAGGCACTAGTATAATAGGAACAGCACAAGGACTAAGAGATTCGCGTATATAACCTTTGTCGAGTAGCTCCTGTACTTGACGCATAATCTCCTTCGTCTCCTCTGGATTGGTACGGTATGGTGCACGGTTGGGTAGTGATGCACCGGGAATTAAGTCAATTTGATGCTCAATCCCTCGAATGGGTGGTAATCCCGGTGGCACGTCTTGTGGAAAGACGTCAGCGAACTCCTGCATAATGTTAGTGACAGCAGGGGGCAAAGAGGAAGGCACGTCCTCGAATGAAAATAATGCCTCTTTGCACACAAAAGCATAGCAAACAGATTTGCTGAAATCTAGCTCATCAATATCAGATTTGGTGGCAAATAAACATGCACTTTTCAATTTAATTTCAGAAACAACACTAGATGGTTTATTGTTAGGCTTCATTTGTTGCTCAAATTCTTTTGCCACAATCTGATTTTCACTCTTATTCTTCTCCTGTTTTGCTTTATTAGCTCTATTAATATCATCTTTCAAAATAAAATCAGGAGTCATAGGAAGCAAAGTAATATTTTTATCCTTATGAACAAGAGTATCATGATTGTTTCTACCATGGTGTACAGCATTTTTATCAAATTGCCATGGTCTACCAAGTAATAAGGAACATGCTTGCATAGGTACCACATCACAATCAACATAATCAGCATATGTAGAGATACTAAAATGCACACGAACAGTACGTGTTACCTTAACCTTGCCGCTGTTGTTGAACCATTGGATGTAGTAAGGATGTGGATGTGGTCTTGTGGTGAGAGAAAGCTTCTCCACCATCTCCATGCTAGCCAAGTTGTTGCAGCTCCCTCCGTCTATGATGACGCGCACAGAACGTTCCTTCACAACTCCCTTGGTATGGAACAAATTGTGCCTCTGATTTTGCTCAGCTTGTGTGACCTGCACACTCAAAACACGTTGAGCAACTAAACATTCATACCTGTCAGCATCTTCAGGAGCCATGTAGTGCGTCTCATGATCAGAATCATCTCCACCATGTTCTTCATGTGTAATAAGAGCCAAAGTCTCCTCATCATAGTCACTAGCGGACTCATATCCACCATCCTCAGTAGCAATCATCACACGCTGAGATTTGCATTCTCTCGCAAAATGTCCTCTTCCCTTACAACGACGACAAATAATATCACTTGTGTGCCCTGTTGACGCCATGGAAGAAGAAGAGCTCTGTGCAGGCCCGGCAGGTGTGCTCTTGGCAGATAGTGGTGGTTGTGCCTGCTTTCTTGTATCACGGTTGGAGGTGGCACCTGAAGGAGGTGATGGTGCAGTGGAAGTAGATGATGCACGTGGTGTCCATGATGAAGGTCGACCTGCAGAAAAGTTAGTGCGCGCCAATGCCTGTCGATCCTGCACTTCATGTTCAGCTTTACAAGCAAGATGGAATAAATGAGTGATATTATTATAATCCTTATAGTCTAGAATGGTCTGAATATCTCTATTTAATCCACCTAGAAAACGTGCAAGCATAGCTTCATTCTCCTCAACAATACCACATCTAATCAAGCCAGTTTGTAATTCCTGATAATATTCTTCTACAGAATTTTTCCTTGTCTTAAGCGCTGCAATTTTTGAAGTAATTCACGTTGATAATATGGTGGAACCCAACGAGTACGCATAGCAGTTTTCAAAGCAGCCCAAGTAGCTGGAACAGGATATAATCTACAATGTTCAGACCACCAAACACATGCAAAGCTAGTGAAAGCACAAACAGCAGCAGGAACACGTCTCTCCTCAGGATATTGTAAACATGTAAATCGTTGTTCAGTTTCTACCCTCAAATGGTGGAATATTCAATTTCAGTTTAGGGAGATGGTCATGATCTCGTACCTGAGGGGGAGCCCTAACATTGCCATTATTTGCATGTGGACGACCTGGTGGTTGTGGTGCTGGTGGTTGCACGTAGTTCTGATGTTGATCAACCTCATCCTCGTAATCTCCCACATAGTCATCCTCCTCGGTACCAGCAGCAGTAGTAGCAGGAGCCAAAGAAGCACCAACAGCAGTAGCAGCGGCACCAGAATTTTGTCCTAGCTCAATAGGAACACGCTGAGCTCGTCCATACTGATTCGGAAGGGGCCGTAGTTGTTGTCGTTGCAGAGGTGCGATAGGTGCAGCCGGCGGTGGTTGTGGAAAACGCGCGAGCAATTCATCAAACTTGCTATCAAGCTTTGTTTCCAATGTCTTCTCAATGCCATCTATCTTCTCCATGGCCTCGTCAAATCTGTTTAGCACATCTTGCACCTGTCCACTCATCAGTTGCTGAAATTTATCATGTAGCTGTTTGTTCGTCAGGTTCTCCCAATCAGTCTCATCGGCTTGTGATCCTACCATGGTTAGCAGCAAATAGAAACACAGAAGAATATGATCCTACAGAGTACTAAGAAGTGGTGGTGGTGTATCACAAACCCGTCAAGCAAATCTCAAATCCTTACCAGCTCTTACCCAGCAGAAGGCGGTGATCGGCAACCGTTGTAGTCAAAACTCTCAAAGCTTGGATAGAGCGATTACCAGGGAGAGTCCAACGCACAACGTAGATGTATGTGGAGCTGGGAAGGCTTATAATATGGTAGCAAAAAGGGTCAGCAATAATCAATTCAGAGATGCAAAGTTGAATAAACGCTCAACGACGGTACTGTGCTGGTCCTAGGCTAGACCATGCTAGAGACGCGAGCGTAGAACACTAACAAAATCACGGCGCTGCACGTAAACAAGGGAAAAGCAAACTCTGGATTTTTTTTTCGCTCTTTTTTTTGCGCTCTTTTTTTTTTGCGCTCTTTTTTTTTGCGCTGCTCTTTTTTTTTGCGAAAAATCACTATAATGGCGAGTGTCTCAAAACTCTTCCTAGGTCTAACTGACAGGATGGGCACGAAATTTTTTCGACCAATTTTTTTTTTTTCGTTTTTTCGACTGCCCGGACCCAAAAACTGGAAACGGGTCAAAAAAAACTTCCTATAATGGCACCTGTCTCAAAACACTCAGAAACACCTAAAAATAGGATAGCCAGAAATTTTTTCGAAAAATGCGTTTTCAAAAAATTTTGGGCCTAAACGGAGCGTGGTTTCCGGACTCTTTTTTTTTTCCGAAACCTACTCCGCCAAGGAAACACGAATCGGAAACTAGATGGATCCCGAAAACAAACCTAATAAGCAAGGAACTCGGATTGGTGGTGGATATATGGTGGTAGTATATGGCAGCGGTGGTGGTAGCGGTGGTAGTATATGGATATGGATCGGTGGTGGTATATGGACACGGATTGGTGGTGGTATATGGATATGGATTCAGAGCGGTGGTGGTAGATGGCAGGGGCGATGATGATGGTGCGGCGGCGGCGTGACAACTTATGACCAGAACTCGAAACTCTAAAAGACTAGACTCTAAGACCAGCAACTAGACCGACGATGCAACCGCAAATTCAACAAAGCAAAACCCTAAAAAGATTATGCAAAGGCTCAGATTGGTTCGGATATGATGAACTAACCCTAATTTTTTTTGTGGCTTTTTCGTGGACTATAGGTATGAAGAACAGACTCGATCTAAACTACGAAAAACTGGAAAATCTCACCGAGCAACCTGGAAATCTGATACCACTTGATAGAGGCAAAGGTGTCCCGTCTTTCGATGAGATGATGGATTTCGCTTTGGTGGAAGTCGACTTTGACGATCCGACTACGAACGTGCGAGGACGTCGCGCCTTAGCAATCGCTAAACCAACTCCGAGAGGTTATTGACCATGCCGGAGCACGATCAACCTGACCACGAGGGTCTGTTTCCTGCGAGCAAACGAAGAACAAGCAAGAAACTGAGATTGCAATCTGGATATTGCGAATATAAGATGAAAGCTTTATTGATCAAGGTGGGGTTCTGTGACGCCTTTGTCTGGTCGTTGAACACAAACGAAGTACGCGAAGTTGCAGCTATGGCGAACTTTTAATCTAAACAAAACCCCACCGTCTAAACGGCGCCCTAAGGGCTGTATATATGGAGGAAGAGGGGGGGAATTTCGTGGCCCTTGGTGGAGGGGTCCGAAATCAACCCTATCTCTTGTTTCCCCACACATACGGACTCTAAAAATAGCCTATACTTATGTATTTCGAAATTACATGGGCCTGGCCCAATAATAAGGTGACGCAGCACCTATAATAGCCTCTGGACGAAATTTATGAAGTGGCATCTTGTATATTTCGTCCAAGGCTTCATGCACTCTTATGGTGGCTTCAAAGTCCTGAAATCATCACTTGTAAATCCGTTCTGGTTCCCCTTGCGCATGGTATCATCTCCATGCTTGCTCTTGCTCCAATGTCCATCCTTCTCCAAGCTAGGCCCTTCATTTGTAAGCAAAACAAATGTATCCAATTTAGGCAGCATCATATTCTCATGAACATTAGAATCATTACCAAGAAACGAAAGTACCTGATAATTTAATTGGCGTGCGCGAGCTCTAGTAATTGGTCCAGTATATGTAGCAGTAGGGGCTGTGGGTGTAACAATGGTATTGATGTCCTCATCAATAAAGAATTATATGCTCTTGTTCGGACTTTAGAAACATGGCAACATTATTTATGGCCCAAAGAATTTGTTATACATTCTGATCATGAATCTTTGAAACATATTAAAAGTCAAGCTAAACTGAATCGTAGACATGCTAAATGGGTTGAATTCATTGAGACTTTCCCTTATGTCATTAAACACAAGAAGGGAAAAGAAAATGTTATTACTGATGCATTGTCTCGTCGCTATACTATGCTTTCACAACTTGACTTCAAAATATTTGGTTTGGAGACCATCAAAGATCAATATGTGCATGATGCTGATTTTAAAGATGTAATGCAGAATTGTAAAGAAGGAAGAATGTGGAACAAGTTTGTCGTTAACGATGGATTTGTGTTTCGTGCTAACAAGCTATGCATTCCAGCTAGCTCCGTTCGTCTTTTGCTATTGCTGGAGGCGCATGGGGGAGGAATTAATGGGACACTTTGGCGTGAAGAAGATGGAGGACGTACTTGCTACACATTTCTTTTGGCCAAAGATGAGAGGGGATGTTGAGCATTTTGTTGCTCGCTGCACTACATGTCAAAAAGCTAAGTCACGACTCAATCCTCATGGTTTATATATGCCTTTGCCTGTACCTAGTGTTCCTTGGGAGGATATATCTATGGACTTTGTTTTAGGTTTACCTCGAACAAAGAAGGGGAGGGATAGCATATTTGTTGTCGTGGATAGATTCTCGAAAATGGCACACTTTATACCATGTCATAAAAGCGATGATGCTGTTAATGTTGCTGATTTGTTCTTTCGTGAAATTATTCGCTTGCATGGTGTGCCAAATACTATTGTTTCAGATCGTGATACTAAATTTCTTAGCCACTTTTGGAGATGTTTATGGGCTAAGTTGGGGACTAAACTGCTATTTAGTACTACTTGTCACCCCCAAACTGATGGACAAACTGAAGTAGTCAATAGAACATTGTCTACTATGCTTAGGGCTGTTTTGAAGAATAATAAGAAAATGTGGGAAGAATGCTTGCCTCATATTGAATTTGCTTATAATCGTTCATTGCATTCTACTACTAAGATGTGCCCTTTTGAAATTGTGTATGGTTTCCTACCTCGTGCACCTATTGATTTGTTGCCTCTTCCATCTTCGGAGAAGGTTAATTTTGATGCTAAAGAACGTTCTGAATTGATTTTAAAAATGCATGAGTTAACTAAGGAAATCATTGAGCGTATGAATGCTAAATATAAACTTGCTGGAGATAAGGGTAGAAAACATGTTGTGTTTGCACCTGGAGATCTTGTTTGGTTACATTTGCGTAAAGATAGATTTCCTAATTTGCGCAAATCAAAGCTAATGCCACGTGCTGATGGTCCCTTTAAGGTGTTAGAGAAAATAAATGATAATGCATATAAACTTGAGCTGCCTGCAGATTTTGGGGTTAGTCCCACTTTTAACATTGCAGATTTGAAGCCTTATTTGGGTGAGGAAAATGAGCTTCCGTCGAGGACGACTTCATTTCAAGAAGGGGAAGATGATGAGGACATCAATACCATTGTTACACCCACAGCCCCTACTGCTACATATACTGGACCAATTACTAGAGCTCGCGCACACCAATTAAATTATCAGGTACTTTCGTTTCTTGGTAATGATTCTAATGTTCATGAGAATATGATGCTGCCTAAATTGGATACATTTGTTTTGCTTACAAATGAAGGGCCTAGCTTGGAGAAGGATGGACATTGGAGCAAGAGCAAGCATGGAGATGATGCCATGCGCAAGGGGAACCAGAACGGAGTTACAAGTGATGATTTCAGGACTTTGAAGCCACCATAAGAGTGCATGAAGCCTTGGACGAAATATACAAGATGCCACTTCATAAATTTCGTCCAGAGGCTATTATAGGTGCTGCGTCACCTTTTTATTGGGCCAGGCCCATGTAATTTCGAAATACATAAGTATAGGCTATTTTTAGAGTCCGTATGTGTGGGGAAACAAGAGATAGGGTTGATTTCGGACCCCTCCACCAAGGGCCACGAAATTCCCCCTCTCTTCCTCCATATATACAGCCCTTAGGGCACCGTTTAGACTTTGGGTTTTGTTTAGATTAAAAGTTCGCCATAGCTGCAACTTCGCGTACTTCGTTTGTGTTCAACGACCAGACAAAGGCGTCACAGAACCCCACCTTGATCAATAAAGCTTTCATCTTATATTCGCAATATCCAGATTGCAATCTTAGTTTCTTGCTTGTTCTTCGTTTGCTCGCAGGAAACAGACCCTCGTGGTCAGGTTGATCGTGCTCCGGCGTGTTCAATAACCTCTCGGAGTTGGTTTAGCGATTGCTAAGGCGCGACGTCCTCGCACGTTCGTAGTCGGATCGTCAAAGTCGACTTCCACCAAAGCGATATCCATCATCTCATCGAAAGACGGGACACCTTTGCCTCTATCATGGAGCCAGTGGAGCCAAGAGTGCTGGTCCTCCATCATCATCCCGCTAGCTCGAGGACCAAGACGAGCACGGGGCAGTGACATGTGGCTGGAGCGAGTCTATCCCATGCCCTGGTCATCTTTCCCACGCTGCTGCCACCGAAGCTCGAGGTCTGGAGGAGGTACCCGAGGGCAAGGAGCTCGAGGAGGAGGAGCGGTTCATCGAGCGCCGCCGCCGGAGCCGGCAAGGATTGGGCTTTGCATAAGAGGGGACCCTTCCTCCTTGATCTCCTAGTACGGACGGGGAGAAGCAGCGAGACGAGGGGGAGAAGGCGGCCGACGTGCAGCAAGGCGACGGAGCAGGCGGCCGACATGTGGCTTCTTGATAGAGCAGAGAAACAGCCGGAGGGAGCACTGCGTAGTTTGTTGGAAGAAAAGGGAGGTGCTTTTCATAAAATTTTGTCGGCGACAACTTTTCCCGGACAGAGGGAGTATAATACTAAGCACTAGTAATGCACACTACATGTCACGACTAACTATATAGGAAACTAGTACATACCAAAGTGCAATGGCAACAACACACATGGAAAGGAACCGAAGTATGCATTTAACTACACAATCACAACATGTCACAGTAAAGCTAAAAGTTAACCACAAATAAATATCTAGATAAAATCTAAATATTTATAATGCTAAATAGCAACCAAACATATACATTAACTCTATAATAATTCAAAATAAATTTTATATACAACAAGCAAACCATCATTATAAACCATACACCCTCCATCCCGAAATAAGTGTCTCAACCTAAGTAGAAGTGTGCACTAAACATGTACAAAGTTGAAACACTTATTTTGGGACGGAGGGAGTACTAGTTAAGAAATCAAATATGAATCAAGAACATGGATTGTATAATCTAGGTATAGCCCTAAAACATTATTAAATAAAATAGGATCAACTCCGTTATAACAAACAATACATTTGTCAACCAATTGAAGGAAGTATTGAACACATGGACAAATGAATATCAACTGTCATGGACATGACATAGTAATACATGTTAATGCAACCTTATCCTACCACAACTAAAATTTAGATAATTTTAATATTTATAATGGTTAACAACAAGCAGAATAAAACATCAACCATAACAACTATTATCAAACATTCTATAACAAAAGAGAAAACGAATATTATGGTGGAAACTAATTAAACAATTACTACATGGTAAGACATAACATGCAAGTCATGTGAGTGAAAGAATCATAACTGTGTCTTAACTAATAACACACGCATCAAGCATATGAGTTGTCATGAGAAGATACTAAACTAAGACATTCTCTTTGTAATAGAGAACAACATATACCTACATAAAAACTAGCAACCAGAATACCACCACATGGTTAGGATAACAGGCAATCTATACACGATAGACATATGATCAAAGCATAACTCTACTAACATGACATATGCCTCGTCCTAATCATATGATGAGTCATAAAAACAAGTATTAAAGCGCCCATAATACTAACATGAGCCGAGTTAAGCATTAATAAGAAACACAAGCATAACTATAACACATGGAATATAATAAGACGAGAAATTCCACTACTAGCATGACTTGATGCATAGACTTAAGCATATCCAAGTGAAATATAAAATAAACTAGATATGATGCTAAGCATGGATATGATCAGCACATGAGTCACTAGTATAGTGAGCTGCTGTACAAACAGTTTTTAACCCCTTTCCGCGACATCATTTTAAACTGCCTCCTTGCCAGTGTGGGCGATAGGGGGGGGGGTCCTTCCCACACGACCGAGAAACCGTCGGGGATAGGGAGTACCAATGCATATGTTTTGCATAACTAAGCATATGCGATGCCAGCATCTATCCAAAATGCAAGTCTTCAGACAACTGTTTGTGATATCTCGAGTATCCCAAACGCTCCATCCTCGCTACTCATTGGTGCTCGCATTACCATCGCAGTTGGTATTCTGTGGTGCTACTACGATGCATGCCCCATCACAAACAGTTCATGATTATAGAATGTGTATGATAAGCATCCAATCATACACATTTACTTTTCCTCGACTGTATGCGATTCGATGTAGGAGTGCATACAGTTGTCCCTATAAACCTGTATGTGAATCTTGAATATACCCCACATGATTCATCCATCATACCCATGTTGGATGAAGGCCTATCGCACGCGTTCTTCCATGAGCAAATGTTTATGATGCGCACAACGTCATAAACAGTCATAATTGCCAAGCTTGTGTGATAAGGTGACTTTTGCAAACATTTAATAAGAAGGAACAACGTGCGTTGATGTTGTTAATCTCACACGTTTTTTCTTGGTTGATCATGTGTGCAGTAGATATTCATTGCACATGTAGGGGATCTAAGAAACATGTCTAATCTTGATGTTTATCACAGACGTTTTGCTGTCGCAAACCATGTGCCATGTACTGGCCTGCAGAACATAATTTATCCCTAGTTTAACCCAAATGTAATCCTTGCAATTAAAAATCACAGATTTTGAATTTTAAAGTAGGTAATCACTTATTTTATATCGAACCATGTTTATTGCAAATATAGGATCAAGCACGAATGCATAATTCAATGTACATGTACATATACTTAAGAACTATAGAAGCACCAATTAAAGAATGATGAACCACAGTTGTACTAAAGATTGTAAAGAGAGAGGCGAAAGACATTCAGGTTGCTAAATAAAGGTGAAGCGGAATGCCCATATTGTACCATCCTCCATGCGTAATGCGTGCACAACTCTAGGACAACCCCTTGTGATGGCTTCCCGCCCATCCTTCACTATCTTCATTAGACTTCTCGATGGTCATTGTAGTCTTGATGAAATACTTTAACCTTCATTGCATACTCACCAATCATCTACTTTGCGAGGCAATCTTGAGTAAACTGCTTTGGGAACCACTTGAAACGAAAAAGATTCAGACATTGTTGTCTAACAAGTCATTATGGGCAGTAAAAAGAGAAGGCTACAGAGTTTGTAGTTACCATCCTACAACTCACTGTTGTGTTGGATAGAGCACAAACAAATAATTTGATTGCCATCGTTCATATATTTTTGCTAATAATCCTTATCATCTTCCTCAGTTGATGCTGGTTCATGAATATCACATTGCCCCGTACGCAATAAGGGTCGATCGTTGATCTTTGCCAAGGACGTATGTACCTACAAGCAACAAGTCAATATTAGAAACTAAAAAGTGTCCATGACTGGATCTATATGCGCTACATTATGGAACGACGGGGAAGTACAAGCCGTGGGTGAAACTAACTTCGGTGGTAAATGCTGGCCACTCCCGTGGTTGTCCTGCATAAGTACATGGAAAGGCATGATAAGTACAACAACCTTAACATCAAACAAATAGCCAAGGTAAACAACATCATCTCCAAATGATAGCTTGATTGTGTTGGTTTCGACATGTTGTTAAAGCGGATATAAAATGGAAGGGAATGTTAACTACAACAGGCTTAATAGCCACCAAGTATTGTAATTCAAACTAGTATTGTTGAAAATGAATAGAAAGCAGCTCATGCTTAAACATCACACAGGATAAATGTGTAAAACTGAATAAAGGGCATGTGTTAACTACACCAGGCATAACAGGAACCAAATATAGCCGTTCAAACAGGTATTGATGAAATTAAACTACACAGTTCTGACTTGCACATATTGAACATCACATTGTGAATAACTAAAATAAACAAGGCATATATGATAAGTATAACAACCAAATATAGCCATTGAAAACTAGGTTGAGGCTCACTACAACCAACCTAACAAGTAAATACAGATAAACAGAGCATATGCTTGAAAACTAGACAAATGCGCACTGCAACGAACCTAACAAGCAAATACAGATAAAAAAGGCATTTGCATGAAAACTAGATAAATGCTCACTACAACCAGCCTAACAACAAAATACAGATAAACACGGCATCTGCTTGATAACTGGACAAATGCTCACTTCAACCAACCTAAGAACCAAATACAGATAAACAAGGCATGTGCTTGACAACTGGACAAATGCTCACTACAACATCCAACAACCAAATACAGATAAACAAGGCAACTCACTATAAACAACCAAATATAGCCATTCGTGAAACTGTAGTGGACAATTCATACTTAAAAATCACATAGCCCTATTGAACATTACATTTTTGCATAACTGAAATAATTAAACACAACAGAGTTAAAACACCGCATGGAAAAAGCTACTACAACAAAGGGTATAGATTGGCTAGCTAGAAAAAGTAAGATTTGCTGATAGGATATTGTCACACTTGTCATGGATGGGATCCTTCCAGTTGGAAGAGCACAGACCCATGGTGCGCTCCCTGATGTCACGGATGGGTTGTTTCATCTTGGAAGACCCTATGTGGGTGCCCTCCTCGTGGTCATGGTCGTTGAGAGCTAACTTGATAATTGAGGATCCCAAGCCATCGTCGTAGAATGTGTCCTTAAGAAAAGACAAAATGGGATTGATGGCGTACAAGGATCGCAAATCCTTCACTGTGTGGCAGAGGAGATCAGCGGCAGGGCCTTCAAAGAGATCGACGGCGGTTGAACCAGATGGCTTGGGGATGGACAACTTAACCTGTGACATGGCCCACATGAAGCTATCATTGTCGATGAGCTTGATGTCGTAGCCAGCATTCCTGACATATAGTAATATGTGAGCCTGCTGATGTAAAGCCTTTCGCATGGCTACCTCATGAACGTCCTCGTCAGCTTCCACGGCGAGGTGTTGCACTGGGATCCACAGGTTGGGATGAACGGCGGCCACCTTGCAAACGTCCGTCGGAGAGGCCGTGATAAACCTCTTTTTGGCCGTACGCTCGTCATGCTCCCTGGGATACGTGGTCGGGCTTAGCATGCGACTCTCTAGAGTAGGGGATGTTCATCTGGCAGGGAGGGACACCACAGGCCTCATCTAAAAACTCAGGGGGCGACGTTATGGGAATCGCTGGGTAACCTGCACTTTATTATCTAAGCTAGGAGGCATGGGCAGACCGGCAGGGGTTGGCAGCGGCGGCAGCAGCAAGCTAGGGTTCAAGCGAGGGTGGGGGAGTGTGGGGGATGGACTGTGGGGGGGTGTTCGAGGATACGTCGTGGCTACTGAATGTTTTAGTAATGGTGGGTGGAGACGGTGGTGGAAAGGGGAGGGCGACGGTTCAAATGCCTCAGCTACTGGAATTTTACTATAAGGGCGGTGGTGGCGGAGGGGGGTGATGATTGAAATACCGCGGCTACTAAAATTTGGGTAAAGGAATTGAAGCAGGGCGGGAGCAACCAAGATCACACATGGTCCAAAAAGAATATGCGTGTATAATAATAAGGAAAAGCGGTGGAACCACCTATTTTTGCATCGCTCAAGGTGGGTAGTTTGTTTTTTGATTTCTAGCTAGTTGGTCTACCGCACACATTCATCCTATTTTTCAGAAGCAAATGTGGAATTCGTCCTAAATAAACTACGCGCCTTGAGCTTGTGAAGTCGTGGTGAATTTACAGTGCACCAGCATCACACATGGTTAAGCCAGTACCTCCACCCTTGCTAGCGCTTGCACAAGTGGTGAATTTACAGCGCACTAGCATCACACACAGTTAAGCTAGTACCTCCACCATTGCTAGCGCTTGCACAAGTGGTGATTTTACAGCGCACTAGCATCACACACGGTTAAGCTAGTACCTCCACCATTGCTCACGCTTTGTCGGGGGATCGACACCTATGGCATCACGAGGATCCCTTCTACGGTTGGTGGGGAAAGAACTGCGCAAAGAGCAGGTCTAGCGATCAGCACGAGGGATTTTTACCCAGGTTTGGGCCGCTGAGGAGCGTAAAACCCTATCCTGCTTTGGGTGTATATTTAGGGCTCTTGAGTTCTTAGACTAGCTGCTATGCATGCCCAGTCTAAAAAGTCCGAAAAAAATCCCCCCTCCAGTACACCTTGTGCCTCCTTTTATATGTCAAAGGGGTTGCCACAGTGGCACACATGAGGTGTAAAGTAGCTACAGTGTACAAGCTTATCACTGACATTGTAGGACAAACACATTAAAAGCCCTGGTTACATGCCCTCCAACTTTATCAGGGACGATAAAAGAACCCCTCCCGTTTGTTGCCGCCTCATCTAGCCTCGACATGCGTTCAGGCTGACGAGGCAGGCAACGCTAGGTTGGCTGGCTAGCTACTGCGCTGGCGCGGTGGCAGGGCCTGCACGAAGATGTACATGCCACCACGCAGGTGCTTGCTTAGTTGGCAGGCTGGTCACTGCGTCGGAATGGCTGTGAGGTGTCAAAACTTTGTCCGGCGCGGGCCTGGCTGTGGCCCCGCAATTGTCCCCGACAAGGGTCTTGCCGAGGCCTCGCAGTCGTCCCCGGCAAGGGCCTTGCTTGGGGTCTTCGTTCTCTAGACTCCAGTGGGCCAGTAGGCCACCAGTCTTCACAAAGATCTGCATGCTACTACGCATGTGCCCCTGAGTTTTGGCCTTGACGTTGTTAATGGTGCCAGAGCTCTCAGCCTCGAGGGTGGTAGCTTCGCTGGTGCCCCACAAGTTGCCCCGGCAAGGCTCTTGCCGGGGCTACGTAGGCCGCCCCGACAAGGGTGTTTCCGGGGGAGGTATAGCTTGTCTTCTGCCCTTTATTCACTGGCCTTAATGCTTATCTTGGCAGTCTTGTATTTTTGTCTTCTACTATCCTGCCAAGCCTTGCCGTAGATGTGGCTACGACTGCCCGTGCACAAGTAAGGGGTATAGAAGGTCCCATACTTATGTACACCGACAGGAGCCCCTGTACCTGGGCCACACATAAGCGCGAACTGTCGTTGGGCCAGGACCAAAACAGTGCACGGGCATGCGTGGCAGGGATTAACTGCCACAATCTTCTTGCCAGTTGTGCTTCCCCATGGTCCGCATTGAGTGCATGACGTGGGGGTCGTGCGTGGAACGGTCGTAGCACACTTGCGATGCTTCACGTTGTACAGTAAAGAGGCGGCCCGCGCCTTCCCCATAAAAAGAGGAATCCGCAGGGGTGCTTCTCATTTACCCTTCTTGCCTTTCCCAATCTAGGAACTGTCGTTCCCCTCTTCTTCCTCGAGCGCAAACCAGAGCTCTCGCCTCTGCTCGCCGCCGCTGCATTTCCATTGCTCTTGATTCCTCGCCCCCCTCACAGCCGCCATGGCGCCCAAGGCAAGCAAGGGCAAGGGAGTGGCCAAGGCCGCCGAGGGGAAGGAGGTGCCAGAGAGCGAGCTAGTAAAGCTGCGGAATAAGCATGCCATCACCTCGACGATTGATGCGCTCACGCTGAGGGACCGATTCAAGTGCCTGTGGGGGAGAGAGAGGTCGTAGCATCCCGCTACACACATCATCGCCTCTCCCTTCGCTAAGACTGATCCAGATAAATATCCTTTCTTCGTTGATTACTTCTACTGCGGGCTCTGCCCCCCTTTCTCAGACTTCTTCAATGACATCATGCACACCTATGGCTTCCACCTTCTAGATTTCACTCCGAATATCGTGGCGTGCATGGCCCTCTATGCCGCACCTTTGTGAGGGTTTCGCCGGGGTACAACCCAACACGACACTCTTCCACCATTACTTCGTCCCTCGCATCCAGCCAGGGGATGCCATCTCTGGCTGTGTCACTTGGATCCCAAGGGCTTTGAGCAAGGGCACGTACCCGGAGGGGGCCCAGAAGGAGAAGTGGGAAGATTGGTGGGGAAGGTGGTGTTGGATCATGAAGGAGGTGCCGCGGGAGTTCTGCCAGGTCCGTCAGAAGCCGTCGACCCGTGGAAAGCACTGGGGCGACCTCGACGTCAACGAAAAGAAGCTTACGGTTGCCACCACCAGAATCCAACGCCTCACATCAGCCCCGCTCATGCTTGAGATGGTTGTGGCCGACTTCTTCCGCCGCCGCATTGCTCCTCTGCACAATAAGGGGCGGCCGGCCTGGGACTTCAAGAATGCGACAGACATCATGAGGTTTCACCCAGACCTAAATTACAACTTCACGGTAATGCAGCATGCGTTCCTGATGCGGAGCATCCCTCGACCATCACCATGCACGTTCATCAAGCATATCATCTAATCGAGGAATGGGATGCCTATAGTGAATGGTGATAGCATTTATAGGTCTACAATCGGAACACAAGCGGAAACTTCCATCGGGCTTAGGCACAAGTATAACCGGAACGGCACAAGGGCTTAAGCTTTCACGTACATGACCGTTGTCGATTAGTTGTTGTACTTGCCGTTGAATCTCCTTGGTTTCTTCGGGATTGACACGGTACAGAGCTTTGTTTGGAAGTGGCGCTCCAGGGATCAGGTCGATTCGATGCTCAATGCCTCGTAGAGGAGGTAGACCTGGAGGTAGCTCATCGGGGAAAACATCTTGAAATTCCTGTAAAAGAGATTGAAACACCAAAGGTAGCTCGTGAATGGTGTTAGTTTTTTTGCTCCATCCTTGCACACAAGGACAAAGTGCATCACACTCGATGAGTTCTCACACACTTCTCTCATCTCACTTTTTGTGGCAAATAGTATAAGGTTTTTCTCTCTAGGCGAAGAGGCGCTCAAGTTTGGCTTGTGGCTCTCACTCACTTTTTGGTGGATCTCTTTTTCTGTCTTCTCTCTATGGTGGGTGGCTTGCTTGTGGCTCTCACTCACTTGACTAGGGGACATAGGTCGTAGCACATATTCCTTCCCTTTGATCTTGAAGCTATAGTGATTGGTACGCCCGTTGTGGAAGACACCACGGTTGAATTGCCATGGTCGACCATGAAGGAGGTGGCAAACGGTCATTAGTACCACATCACACTCCAAAGTGTCCTCATATGCACCAATTTTGAAGGAAACTTGGACCGTATGCTCAACTCGTATAGTGCCGGAGTCACTTAGCCATTGAACTTTGTAGGGGTGCGGGTGCTTCATCTTTACCAATTGAAGCTTGGAGCATAGTTCTTCACTTGCCAAGTTGTGGCAACTACCTCCGTCGATGATGACCTTGACGGACCTTCCATTAATGACGGCCTTTGTGTGGAAGATGTGGCATCGTTTGTCTTCTTCTTGTTGATGTTGAAGAGTCAAGACCTTGGAGACAACAAGAGCGGGCCTCGTATCTTCATCATAAAAGACTTGGTCATCTTCATCTTCATTCACTCGCCTATGCATGGCCACTTGCTCAATAGCTTCCATTTCATCTTCGCTCATTGAGTCGTAGGTGCCATCGTCGTTGAGGATCATGGTGCGCTAGTTTGTGCATTCATAGGACTTGTGGCCATGGCCGCCGCAAGTGAAACATTTGAAGGAGCTTGTCTTGACGGTCTCATCGGTCGGAGTAGATGAAGAAGCGCGCGGCTTGAAGTTGCATGTAGTAGTAGGAAGACGACTTGAACTTGACGAACTTTTCTTGTAACTCGGCTTGTCGTCGTTAATTGGATAAGGTTTGGTTGATGTAGAAGTTGGAGGAGTTGTTGAAGCTTGGTTGTTGGAGAAGCCGTAGGTCTTGGATGAGTACTTGGCGTACTTGAAGTCATCTTGCACTTGACGTTCCGCATTTGTAGCTTGATGTACGAGCTCAATGAGGTTGGAGTAGGGTTGGAAGTCGGCGATCTTCTTGATGGGATGATTAAGTCCATTCAAGAATCGTGCCATTGTTTGCTCATCATCTTCCGTGACATAGGCTCTGATCATGGCTATCTCCATTTCCTTGTAGTATTCTTCAACACTCTTTTTTCCTTGCTTGAGGAGTTGTAGCTTCTTGAAGAGATCACGGTTGTAGTAGGTTGGTACAAAACATGCTCACATGACCTCCTTCATTTGAGCCCAAGTGGTGATTGGAGGTGCACCTCTTGCGTGACGGCGCTCAAGGACTTGTTCCCACCATATGAGCACATAGTCTTGGAACTCAAGTGATGCCATAGCGATCTTCTTCTCTTCCTCATAGTTGTGCAAACGAAAGATTTTGTCGACCTTCAATGCCCATGAGAGGTACTCTTCGGGATCATTGCTTCCATTGAACTTGGCCATTGTGAATTTGAGCTTGCCATAGCGTTGCTCTTCATTGTGTTGTTGGCGATGGTGATGATGACGCCCTTGAGGTGGAGGGTAATCATCCTCATGTTGCTCTTGACATGGAGGAAGTCCATGATCAACTTGCTCTTGTTGAACTTGAGGTTGAGGTGGAGCTTGACAAGCTTGTGAAGGAGCTTGTGGAGCTTGACGTTACACACGCGGTTGGTAGTTCCTCTCTTGGATTTCTTCCCGAAGGGCTTCCTCTTGATTGCGCCGTTCGCGATTCCAGTTGGCGATGGCTCGACTTGATTCTTGAAGTGCATGTTGCGCCTCAAGAGCTTGTGCTTCTCGTTGTTGTTGTTGAAGATGTTGAGCCTCGGCGTCTTGTTGCACTTGGTGTAGACGCGCTCGTTCTTCTTCTTCTTGGCGGTGAAGACGTTGTCTTTCTTGAGCTTGGGCAAAAGCGACTTGATTAGATTGAGGACGAGGGACTTACTCACCGGCTTGCTCTTGTGACTGCTTGACGTGTAGCTGGTTGCGAGATGCATGACGGTCTTGACGCGCGGCTTGTCGAAGAGTGTTCGATGACGGTGTACTTGAGCCGAAGAAGGAGTCGTCGGAGTGTCGACTTGAGTGGCTCTGTCTTGAGTATGACGATGTAGAAGGAGGCCGGTTCACTAACAAGGCACGGATCTCGTCCATTCTTGCATCGTTCTCTTGCTTGTGTGTGTCGAGCTTGTTGTCGAAGTAGTCTCTTGTACGTTGCTCGGAGAGTCGCAAGTCGGTGGCGAGGTTGTCGATGCGGTCGTTCATTGCTTGTTGCTCTTGATGCAGCGCTTGTTGTGCACCAAAGAGGTGGCTCTTGGTGACGTATGATGGCATGTCGTCGTCTTGCTCGATGAAGAGTGGGTTGGTAGAAGTACTTGGCCTATCCATCATTTCAAGCAAAATGTGAGTGGTAGAAGGAGAAGAACTTATACCAATGTACCTTTGACCGATGTTGATGATGAATCAAGTTCACTCAAATGCGGACAATGAAATAACACTATTGGTACCAATTCTTGTCGGTTCTCACACCTACACAAGTAAAAGCTTATGGTGGAGATTGGTTCGGATGGTGGCACAAAATTTGATGCAATTGAAAGCGAGATTCAATAATGTTGGAAAAGATTCACAAATTTGCAAATGCAACAAGTAGACCAAGCAAGTAGGGGTACACGGAAACACACACGCAAATAGATAAATGGGATTGTGCAAACCAAAAGTGAGCCAAAATGTGGAATCCACAGAAATGCTCTTGTTGCACAATACTAGAGAGACGCTAGCATGATTGCACAATAGGCGGATACGGAGCTTGTGCACAACCTACTAGGCAAAAATGCAACGATCTCTATCCCAAGTATGCTATATGTATGGTATTTCGGTGCTATGATCCAAGATGATCGTATATGACAATCTTAATGTAGTATGATGCTATGGTTCTTGCTTAAAAGCTCTTTGCTTATATTTCCTCTTTGCTTAAAAGCCTGGGTGGCTCTTTCACTTTTGAGCTCTTTTCTCATGCAAAACTTCACGAACCAAGATAGCAATTGCGTATGCTATGACAACTTTGTGACACACAAGTTGATTCCAAGATATGCACCACGGTTTATGGTATGTATGCTATGGAGTATGATGACTAATGTGCACAAGTCAGGTTGCCGGCAATACTCAATGGCTAGGCTCGATGGGTAAGCTACGCAAAAGTAAGGCTATGTGGGGTATCAATGCAATTGCAAGGTATGACAAAGATGTCGTCGAAGTTACCGTCCTTGGCGATGTTGAGTAGTCGATGGAGATGAGCGGTGGTGATGGTGACGTCGAACCGTACCTATATAGCCGAAACACAATAGGACACGGGAACCACAACTCAAAATCTGAAAGACCAAAACGTGTCAAAATCGACATAGGAGGTAGCGGTGAGCGGTTGTGGTGTTTGGAATGAGTTGGGGGGATTGCGGAAGTAAGCGTGGGCATCGGGGTAAAATTTGGCTAAAGATATGCGGAAATGGACGTGGGGGATGGAGTTGCTGCTTCCAGGGGCCGGATGTCCGGGCCAGCTGCCGGATGTCCGGGGCGTCGGATGTCCTGTGGACACGGGGCGGATGTCCGGGCTCTGGATCGGGGACGAACACGACGAACTCCACGGGAGAAATTGCAACTCCGGGGAAAAATTCAGACTAATTGGTGGATGGAAAAGGGTGGGGAGGGTGGGGAAAGCTAGATCCACACGCAGCAACACAAATCCATGGATCAAATCCAAAAAAATTCATCACACCAACAAATCACAAAAAAAATTTGGGGCTATTTTTGGTGGGGATTTTCGGATTTAGGACGAAAACAACAAAATCAAGCTAGAAAACACCGGGTAGGGGCTCCAAAAACGTGATCAACGTGGCTCTGATACCAAGATGATGTAGGGCGGAACCCTAAGGGCCGACCTTTCACATTTGGAGTGGATCCTACGGGGAATCACGAAGAACACGCGGAAGCACAAAGGGGAAACACGGGGAAAATGAGAGAGAATCACTAAACCGACTAGCAATCAATCACACAAGTGCTAGATCATCGAAAACAAAGAGTAACACATGATCCTCAATCAACAAGGGTAAGGATACAAAGGAACCGTTCTTCTCCGTGATGAGGTCTTGATGGTCTTCCCTAGAAAGGGGTCTTGAATCCGCTTGGGGGATCTTTTCCGAAGAGGTCGTGAACTCCGAGGAGAAGGATCCAAGTGGATGAGCAAGGCTCTCACACAAATATGAGCTAAACCAATGCTAACCCTAGAACGTACGGGATGAGGGAGTATATGTAGTCAAAGGGCGAAGGGGTACACGGGTCACGGCCCAAAGGAGCTACGCGCAGGCAGAGGGCGCCGGATGTCCGGGCGACTGGCCGGATGTCCGGGCGCTCACGAGGTGCCGGATGTCCGGGCTGGAGGGGCCGGATGTCCGGGCCAGTGGAGTTGACTCTTCTGTGCACTTGAGGGGCGATGCCGGATGTCCGCTCGGAGGGGCCGGATGTCTGCGGCTTCGGGAGGCGCCGGATGTCCGGGGCGAACGCCGGATGTCCGGGCTGTCCGGGCAAGCTTCTGTGCTCCCTGGACACCAGTGCCGGATGTCCGGGATTTAGGCCGGATTTCCGGTGGGGGCCGGATGTCCGGTCCCTGTAGCTTCTTCTGCAGATGCCTGGCCTTGTGGATCTCCAGCGGTCGGATGTCCGGGGTCCTGGCCGGATGTCCGGTGCCTGGAGGCTGTCCTTGCCTTCTTCCATTCATTCTTTTCTTTCATGGACTTGGGGTCTTGACCATCTTCACGTGCATCCTCGGGAGGGTCCTCTTGGTACCTAATCATGCGCAACATTCCGGATTGAGGTAGTAGCCATGTCTCGAGAGGATCATATGGGATATCATTAAGGAGAGAAGTCACCGCGGTCTCGAGAGCTCTAGCACGTGCTCTAGTCATGGGTCGTCTTGGGGCTTGGTGAGGCGATGGAAGGTCCATGGGGTTGACCGAAGGATGCTCCGCATCACAAATCCCAGCAGAATCGGCCCAACGTGTGTTTTTTTCCTCAAGGCGAATTTCTCTATTTTCCAGAATTGCATATTTATAGATTGGACCCCGAACATCATGCATATAATAAATCACAAACCGTGCATCAGATTAACATGTTTTAAATATGAAAAATGCCTAGTTTTTCATCTAGTTTCATAGTATGCCACTTTCAACCATGTTTAAAATGTTTAAAATGCTGTTTCATTAAATTTGCTCAAATGCCATGTTAAAATGATTTATTTCATAACTAAATAACAGTAGCGCAGTACAGTACCAAATTCAAAATATGGACATGAGGATTTTTTGGAATTGTAGTTTGTTGTTCCGGCCTCATTTAAACTTGCCTAGATAGGTAATTTTCATATGCTTCACCCCTTGCCATGTTTAATAACATTTAATATTGTTGGGTACATGACTGAGAGAGAACTAAGTAATTGATGTGGTGTTTCATCAATATGCAACTCGTCGCATATTGAGCTCCACTTAAATTATAGTGTTGTTTGTTGCACATTGCCATGCCATGCCTATTTAAACCGGACATGCATCATACTTGATTGGCATCATGCCATGCTTATGTGATGTTTGTTTACCATGTTGTTTTCTTCTTTCCGGTTGTGCTTCTTCTCGATAGCTCCCGTTTCGTTGTGATTGTGAGGATTCGTTCGACTATACTTGACTCGTCTACACTCGTTCGTCTTCTTCATGGACTCATTCTTCTTCATAGCGGGATTTAAGGCAAGATGAGAATTACCCACGATATCACTTCTATCTTTGCTGGCTAGTTGCTTCGTTCTGTCGCTATGTTGCGTTACCTATCACATGTTTACCATGCCTCCCATTTTGCCATGTAAAGCCTCTAAGCCACCTTCCTAGCAAACCGTTGTTTGGCTAAGTTACCGCTTTTGCTCAGCCCCTCTTATAGTGTTGTTAGTTGGAGGTGAAGTTGAACATTGCTCCATGTTGGAACATGATTATGTTGGGATATCACAATATCTCTTATTTTAATTAATGCATCTATATACTTGATAAAGGGTGGAAGGCTCGGCCTTTTGCCTAGTGTTTTGTTCCACCCTTGCCGCCCTAGTTTCCTGTAACGCCCCGGATTCGATGCGCCAAGTGTCCGCCAGTTTTTCGCCGTCATTGCCATGTCATTTGCTTGCGTGTTGCACTTTGCCATGTCATCATATGCATTTCATATCATGTCATCATGTGCATTTCATTTTGCATACGTGTTCATCTCATGCATCCGAGCATTTTCCCCGTTGTCCGTTTTGCAATCCGGCACTCCTATGTCCTCCGGCGTTCCCCTTTTGCCTCTTTTCGTGTGCGGGTGTTAAACTTTCTTGGAATGGCCCGAGGTTTGCCAAGTGGCTTTGGTATAGCACCGGTAGACCGCCTGTCAAGTTTCGTGCCATTTGGAGGTCGTTTGATACTCCAACGGTTAACCGGGTAACCGTAAAGGCCCCTTCTCTTTGCAGCCCAACACCCCTTCCAAAGTGGCCCAAAACCCAGCAAACTCCCATCCATGCTCTCGGTCGTTCGATCACGATCGCGTGGCCGAAAACCGCTCCTCATTTGGACTCTCCTAGCTCCCTCTACCTATATATAGGCCCTCCCCTTCCATTTTCGCGGATGAAACCCTAGCCCCGCTCCCTCTCCGCGCCCGGACATGTCCGCCGCCTCCGGACAAAGCCGTCGCCGCCGTCCAGCCAGTTAGACGCCGCCACCTGTCCCGCTGCCGCCGCGGCCCGGCGAACCCGCAGCGGGCCCGCCCGGCCCGATCCGGCCGCGACGCCGCCCCGCGGCCCCTCCGCTCGCCCGCGCCCCGAGGCGCCCGTGCCTCCCCGCCGGCTCGCGCCGCCGCCGCCCGGCCCGGCCGCCGGAGCCGCGCGCCCGCCGGCCTCCTGCGCGGCCCTGCCTCCTCGCCCCGCCGTCGGCGCCGTCCTCGCCGGCGTGCTCTGCCGCCCTGCCGCCGACCGCGCCGCCCCGCAGCTCCCCGCCGCCGGCAAGCTCCTCCACCGCCGGATCTGCTCATCTCCGGCGCCTCCTACGGCCCCCGGCCTTCACAGCCTCGCCGGAGTTGCGCCAGGGGCCGCCGCCGTCGCCCTGTCTGCGGTCGGGGACGACGCCCTCGACCTCGTGGGCCCGAGGCCTCAGCCCTCGGCCCAGATCCGGCGTCCCCAGGGCCCAGCGCCCCGGCCCAGCTCGACGGGCCTCCTCCGCTTCCTGGGCCAGGCCCGCTAGGTGAGCGCCTCGCCAGCCCTATCCCTCGCTCCGGGCGATTTTCAGTCATTTTGCGCTCGGTCCGTTTTTTTCAGAAAAACTGCCAAGTCCTCAAAACCTCATAATATTTTTGCATGTTCGACCTGTTGTAACTCTGCGCATACTGCTCTGTTTCGTGCGTGTAATATGTCAAATTGTTCGGCTCGATGAGTACTTCATTTCATTCCATTGCATCATTTTCATTTGAGCTCATCTTGATGCCCAAAATGCTGTTGGAAGAGTGCATGTTGATGTTAATCTGCTGAAACTGTTATAACTTGCTCATTTATCATTTTTGCCATGATTGATGTGTGCATCCTATGAGGTTGAGCTCTACATGTGTTTTGATCTATGTCATGCCATCTTTCCAGTGGTGCCAACCATGTATTTTTGTGACTTGTGTACTGAGTGCATCGAGCTTGTTAAGGAGGGTACTTGCTGTTGTTGTTTTCCTGACAGATTCTATTATATTTTGTTGCTATGTTCACATGTTGCTACTAATCATTCTATGCATAATCTGGAGATGTTCTATGATAGAAGCGGGGGTGTCCCGATCTTTCGATGAGATGATAACTATCAATTTGGTGAAGATGACTTTGACGATCCGACTACAAACGTGCACGACGTTGCGCCTTAGCAATCGCTAAACCAACTCTGAGAGGTTATTGACCACGCCGGAGCACAATCAACCTGACCACGAAGGTCTATTCCTGCAAGCAATCGAAGAACAAGCAAGAATATGATTAAAAGCAATCTGAATATTGCGAGTATATATGAAGTATTGATAAAGGTGGGGATCCGTAAGCGGTCTTGGTCTGGTCGTTGGACACAAACGAAGTACACGAAGTTGCAATGGCTAACTTTTAACTAAACAAATCCCCAGGAAAAGCTACTAGATGGATCTACTTATATAGGAGCAAGGGGTGGCGGCCAAGGAGGTGGGAGGACGTCCCAAGGCAGCCTAAAACTAAATCTAGGTCGTACAAGGCCAATGGGCCCAAGTGGAGGTGATGTAACACCTTTGGACTTGTAGTTTGACTCGGATTCTGCTGCAGCATCAGATTGTTTCGTCCACAACTCAACGCTCCGGACGAATTTGAAGGTGATTCCAATTGGGTTGGAAAGTGCACGAAATCTAGTTTCCAACAAAAAAAGAATCACCCAATTCGGAGTCCGTATGAAAAACTTGTGTGCGTTTTGAGTCAGGTACGTCTGTGCAGTCCGAATCTGAATCCAGAACGTGAGAGACTTGGACTCTATCTTCTCTTGGGCCAAAAGTGACGTGAGAGAACTTTTTGGACAGCAAATAAACATCTCTTTCTTCCTTATCTTCATATGTGGATTGTACAAATGTCCCATACACCTGCAATTAGACAAAACACAAAAGTGTGTGAAGTATTTTTGTTCTGGATAACATAAATAGATTATTGAATAGTTTGCACTAGAAATCACCTGACAAATATGCATATATGCAATATTTTTGGTCATATCCAAGGTAGTCATGTCCTCATCATCCTCCCCTTCTTGAAAATAAAGCCGTCCTCGGCGTTGCTTAATCTGAAATGTGGCTAACAAAAGAGACAAGGTGTACATGTTGTATATGTATATGTCATCCATTTTTACTTCCCTTGATTTTTGCATATATGACACATGAATAGATGAGTAACTTGCATAGTTCATAAAATCTAAAGCCAAAAAATTAGCACAAGAAGTAGAAGGCATGAAAATATTGCAACTCAGTTTGCACATATAAGTGAAGCTCTTATTCATTTCAAAAGATTGACAATGTTCATCATTAAACCATCCCAACATTGGTGAATAAACCTTATTTGCATCAAATTTACATGCTACAACATGCTTAAATAAGCAAACATGCAATAAGTCATTCAACACAGAATCATCACCAAGATTAGAGGTCATATCAAAATGATTAAACATTGGTTCTTTTGCATCAATAGTTAATTCAATGGGTGCACTCAAAATTGTTGGTATTTCAGTTGTTTGATCACATGGCAAAGTCAAATTATCAACGTAGTCCTCTAAAATAGGTGGTGTGATCAAAGTAGTGGGTAGCTCATCAGATGGTGCATTCAAATTGACAAGGCATTCATCATTCTCATGTAGAGATGGAAGATCAGTACCTTTGTCATTACCTCTTATGATCAACTCAGATGATGTAGCCACTCTCGGGGGCGATGTGTCACATGGTGGAGGTGATGTAGTCCTGACGACAACGGATGTGGTTGTCATAGTATGCCTAGTAGTTGAAGGAACAATCATATCAACTCTTGGAATGTGCATCATGCGCTTGTTCTCCTCGTGGCCAACACGTTGTTTTATTTCCTGTTCAGCTTTGCAAGCAAGATGAAACAAATGGTCCATAGGATAACACTCTTCATGAATTAGTATCTCTTGAATATCACGGTTTAATCCTCCCCAAAATCTATCCATAAAATCATCTTCACTTTCTTCTAAAGAGGAATGCAACAAGGTAGTTTCTAAATCATCATAATATTTTGTTACAGTTTCACTACCTTGTTTTAAGTGTTGCAACTTCTTAATCATGTCACGAGTATAATAAGCAGGGACGAAAGTATGTCGCATGGCAAGTTTCAAATCATCCCAAGTAGTAGGTATATAATCAGGGTGTAACCGACAATATTCACTCCACCAAACCAAAGCATAACCAGTGAAAGAACCAACCGCAACCTTAACCTTTTTATGTTCATCGAAATTATGGGAAGAAAATATATTTTTTATGTCGAACTCCCATTCAATATATAAAGAAGGTTTAAAACGGCCATTAAATGGTGGTATAGATACATTAACCTGATCATGTGCATTTGGATGTTTGTGCACCTCTCGTGACGGTTGTGGTATTTGCAAAGGTGGTGGCACGTCTCCCGCGATCGACAAAGCCCATGAATTGACTCTGGATCCTGTCATGATTAGTAGAACAAGAAACAAAACCCAAAAATAATGTTCCTATAACTACTAGGATGTGGTGGTAAAACGCTCACAGTAAAGCAAATATCAATGTCTTACAAGTTCTTACCATGCAGCAGGCGGTGATCGGCAACCAGCGGTGTCAAGTAACTCCGAATATTGAGTAAAGCGATTGCCAGGGGAGCGTACGTATACACGGTGTAGAAATATGTGGAGCTGGGTTGGCTATATATGGTAGCAAAAGATTAGCAATAATCAATTCAAAGATGCAATGTTGAATAAACGCTCAACGACGGTACTGTGCTGGTCCTAGGCTAGACCGGACTAGAGACGCGAGCCTAGAACACTAATGAGGTCACGGCGTAACACAACTAGCATCAATGAAGGATACTAAGTAGCTCTTGACAGCAAGATATAAGTGAAGATCACAACGGCAGTGAAGATAATGATGAAAAACAACTGCCAAGCAGGATATACAACAACTTTGTCTCCAACTTTCCTCTGAAAAAGTTTGTGCCGATTTTTTGATTTTTTTCTCCTTTTTTTTCTCTGACTTTTTTTTCTCTTTTTTTTTCTCTCGTTTTTTTCTCCCTCTTTCCAAAACAAACTAGATAAGATGCAGATTGGATCAAGTGAAGATGTGAACGATCTCAACTATTATTATGACAATGAATGGTGGGTAGCACGTGGTGGAAATTGATGGATGGGTGGTGGACAGCGGAAGAGATAATGATGCAGCGGTGGCATGACTAATGTGAACAGAACTCGAAACTCTAAACGAACTAGACACTAAGACCAGCAACTCGACATGACGATGCAACCGATAATTCAACTATGCAAGCAATGAAAAGAAAATTGCAAAGGCTCAGACTGGCTTGGACCAAGGATGAATAGATCTAGCTCTTTTTTGTGGCTTTTTCTTGGACAATAGGTAAGAAAATAAATCTAATCTAGGAAAACTGGAAATTCTCACCGAGCAACCTGAAAACTGATACCACTTGATAGAAGCGGGGGTGTCCCGATCTTTCGATGAGATGATAACTATCAATTTGGTGAAGATGACTTTGACGATCCGACTACAAACGTGCACGACGTTGCGCCTTAGCAATCGCTAAACCAACTCTGAGAGGTTATTGACCACGCCGGAGCACAATCAACCTGACCACGAAGGTCTATTCCTGCAAGCAATCGAAGAACAAGCAAGAATATGATTAAAAGCAATCTGAATATTGCGAGTATATATGAAGTATTGATAAAGGTGGGGATCCGTAAGCGGTCTTGGTCTGGTCGTTGGACACAAACGAAGTACACGAAGTTGCAATGGCTAACTTTTAACTAAACAAATCCCCAGGAAAAGCTACTAGATGGATCTACTTATATAGGAGCAAGGGGTGGCGGCCAAGGAGGTGGGAGGACGTCCCAAGGCAGCCTAAAACTAAATCTAGGTCGTACAAGGCCAATGGGCCCAAGTGGAGGTGATGTAACACCTTTGGACTTGTAGTTTGACTCGGATTCTGCTGCAGCATCAGATTGTTTCGTCCACAACTCAACGCTCCGGACGAATTTGAAGGTGATTCCAATTGGGTTGGAAAGTGCACGAAATCTAGTTTCCAACAAAAAAAGAATCACCCAATTCGGAGTCCGTATGAAAAACTTGTGTGCGTTTTGAGTCAGGTACGTCTGTGCAGTCCGAATCTGAATCCAGAACGTGAGAGACTTGGACTCTATCTTCTCTTGGGCCAAAAGTGACGTGAGAGAACTTTTTGGACAGCAAATAAACATCTCTTTCTTCCTTATCTTCATATGTGGATTGTACAAATGTCCCATACACCTGCAATTAGACAAAACACAAAAGTGTGTGAAGTATTTTTGTTCTGGATAACATAAATAGATTATTGAATAGTTTGCACTAGAAATCACCTGACAAATATGCATATATGCAATATTTTTGGTCATATCCAAGGTAGTCATGTCCTCATCATCCTCCCCTTCTTGAAAATAAAGCCGTCCTCGGCGTTGCTTAATCTGAAATGTGGCTAACAAAAGAGACAAGGTGTACATGTTGTATATGTATATGTCATCCATTTTTACTTCCCTTAATTTTTGCATATATGACACATGAATAGATGAGTAACTTGCATAGTTCATAAAATCTAAAGCCAAAAAATTAGCACAAGAAGTAGAAGGCATGAAAATATTGCAACTCAGTTTGCACATATAAGTGAAGCTCTTATTCATTTCAAAAGATTGACAATGTTCATCATTAAACCATCCCAACATTGGTGAATAAACCTTATTTGCATCAAATTTACATGCTACAACATGCTTAAATAAGCAAACATGCAATAAGTCATTCAACACAGAATCATCACCAAGATTAGAGGTCATATCAAAATGATTAAACATTGGTTCTTTTGCATCAATAGTTAATTCAATGGGTGCACTCAAAATTGTTGGTATTTCAGTTGTTTGATCACATGGCAAAGTCAAATTATCAACGTAGTCCTCTAAAATAGGTGGTGTGATCAAAGTAGTGGGTAGCTCATCAGATGGTGCATTCAAATTGACAAGGCATTCATCATTCTCATGTAGAGATGGAAGATCAGTACCTTTGTCATTACCTCTTATGATCAACTCAGATGATGTAGCCACTCTCGGGGGCGATGTGTCACATGGTGGAGGTGATGTAGTCCTGACGACAACGGATGTGGTTGTCATAGTATGCCTAGTAGTTGAAGGAACAATCATATCAACTCTTGGAATGTGCATCATGCGCTTGTTCTCCTCGTGGCCAACACGTTGTTTTATTTCCTGTTCAGCTTTGCAAGCAAGATGAAACAAATGGTCCATAGGATAACACTCTTCATGAATTAGTATCTCTTGAATATCACGGTTTAATCCTCCCCAAAATCTATCCATAAAATCATCTTCACTTTCTTCTAAAGAGGAATGCAACAAGGTAGTTTCTAAATCATCATAATATTTTGTTACAGTTTCACTACCTTGTTTTAAGTGTTGCAACTTCTTAATCATGTCACGAGTATAATAAGCAGGGACGAAAGTATGTCGCATGGCAAGTTTCAAATCATCCCAAGTAGTAGGTATATAATCAGGGTGTAACCGACAATATTCACTCCACCAAACCAAAGCATAACCAGTGAAAGAACCAACCGCAACCTTAACCTTTTTATGTTCATCGAAATTATGGGAAGAAAATATATTTTTTATGTCGAACTCCCATTCAATATATAAAGAAGGTTTAAAACGGCCATTAAATGGTGGTATAGATACATTAACCTGATCATGTGCATTTGGATGTTTGTGCACCTCTCGTGACGGTTGTGGTATTTGCAAAGGTGGTGGCACGTCTCCCGCGATCGACAAAGCCCATGAATTGACTCTGGATCCTGTCATGATTAGTAGAACAAGAAACAAAACCCAAAAATAATGTTCCTATAACTACTAGGATGTGGTGGTAAAACGCTCACAGTAAAGCAAATATCAATGTCTTACAAGTTCTTACCATGCAGCAGGCGGTGATCGGCAACCAGCGGTGTCAAGTAACTCCGAATATTGAGTAAAGCGATTGCCAGGGGAGCGTACGTATACACGGTGTAGAAATATGTGGAGCTGGGTTGGCTATATATGGTAGCAAAAGATTAGCAATAATCAATTCAAAGATGCAATGTTGAATAAACGCTCAACGACGGTACTGTGCTGGTCCTAGGCTAGACCGGACTAGAGACGCGAGCCTAGAACACTAATGAGGTCACGGCGTAACACAACTAGCATCAATGAAGGATACTAAGTAGCTCTTGACAGCAAGATATAAGTGAAGATCACAACGGCAGTGAAGATAATGATGAAAAACAACTGCCAAGCAGGATATACAACAACTTTGTCTCCAACTTTCCTCTGAAAAAGTTTGTGCCGATTTTTTGATTTTTTTCTCCTTTTTTTTCTCTGACTTTTTTTTCTCTTTTTTTTTCTCTCGTTTTTTTCTCCCTCTTTCCAAAACAAACTAGATAAGATGCAGATTGGATCAAGTGAAGATGTGAACGATCTCAACTATTATTATGACAATGAATGGTGGGTAGCACGTGGTGGAAATTGATGGATGGGTGGTGGACAGCGGAAGAGATAATGATGCAGCGGTGGCATGACTAATGTGAACAGAACTCGAAACTCTAAACGAACTAGACACTAAGACCAGCAACTCGACATGACGATGCAACCGATAATTCAACTATGCAAGCAATGAAAAGAAAATTGCAAAGGCTCAGACTGGCTTGGACCAAGGATGAATAGATCTAGCTCTTTTTTGTGGCTTTTTCTTGGACAATAGGTAAGAAAATAAATCTAATCTAGGAAAACTGGAAATTCTCACCGAGCAACCTGAAAACTGATACCACTTGATAGAAGCGGGGGTGTCCCGATCTTTCGATGAGATGATAACTATCAATTTGGTGAAGATGACTTTGACGATCCGACTACAAACGTGCACGACGTTGCGCCTTAGCAATCGCTAAACCAACTCTGAGAGGTTATTGACCACGCCGGAGCACAATCAACCTGACCACGAAGGTCTATTCCTGCAAGCAATCGAAGAACAAGCAAGAATATGATTAAAAGCAATCTGAATATTGCGAGTATATATGAAGTATTGATAAAGGTGGGGATCCGTAAGCGGTCTTGGTCTGGTCGTTGGACACAAACGAAGTACACGAAGTTGCAATGGCTAACTTTTAACTAAACAAATCCCCAGGAAAAGCTACTAGATGGATCTACTTATATAGGAGCAAGGGGTGGCGGCCAAGGAGGTGGGAGGACGTCCCAAGGCAGCCTAAAACTAAATCTAGGTCGTACAAGGCCAATGGGCCCAAGTGGAGGTGATGTAACACCTTTGGACTTGTAGTTTGACTCGGATTCTGCTGCAGCATCAGATTGTTTCGTCCACAACTCAACGCTCCGGACGAATTTGAAGGTGATTCCAATTGGGTTGGAAAGTGCACGAAATCTAGTTTCCAACAAAAAAAGAATCACCCAATTCGGAGTCCGTATGAAAAACTTGTGTGCGTTTTGAGTCAGGTACGTCTGTGCAGTCCGAATCTGAATCCAGAACGTGAGAGACTTGGACTCTATCTTCTCTTGGGCCAAAAGTGACGTGAGAGAACTTTTTGGACAGCAAATAAACATCTCTTTCTTCCTTATCTTCATATGTGGATTGTACAAATGTCCCATACACCTGCAATTAGACAAAACACAAAAGTGTGTGAAGTATTTTTGTTCTGGATAACATAAATAGATTATTGAATAGTTTGCACTAGAAATCACCTGACAAATATGCATATATGCAATATTTTTGGTCATATCCAAGGTAGTCATGTCCTCATCATTCTATAAACATGTTTTGATATACATGTCTTGCTCTATCCATTCATGCCACTGTTTGCAATTTTAGCCTGCTGTAACAAGTTGTTATCTTGCTCCAAACTTGCTAAAAAATGTTGCTGTCAGCCTGTTAACATTAAGTTCAGTTGCTTCCATGCTTATTGTTAGTGATCCATGCACCCTATGACCTTGCTCTTGCCATGTATAGCTTCACAAACATATCTTCTTACTGTTGGTTGCCTTTCCATGCCATGTATTGCTCTGTGGTGAGTGGTTCAAGCTCACCAACATGCCTACTTATTGTTGTTCCTGCCATGTATGAATCTGTAATATAACTTGCCATGTTTACATGGGTGCTATCATATTTTCTGTTCCTTTTTGGCTCATGGTCAGTAAGGGACTTTTGATCTATGCTTTTAGTAGATTCATGCCATGCCTTTGTTTGCCTTGTTAAGTTCTTGTAACATGTTGTTTGGTTGCTCTAAACGTTGCAGCCTGATGTTATTTCTGCAAAGTCTGAAACTGTTATTATTTGCAATATTTCCATGTCATTTTGAGCATGTTCTAGTGATTTCTGGAGATATCTCAGTGTTCATGTTTTGTTGTGCTTTACCTGTACTTCATGACCATGCCTTTTGTTATTAGGTTGGGGTGCTATAGATTATTGTTTTGATGCTTGTAAGATGCCTAGTTGCTGTTTTGGACAGATTGTTGCTATAACTTGTATAGAGTGTATGTGTTGCACCGTTGCTCCGTTTTGAGTGTGCTCTATATGAAACTTGCTTGATTTTGCATGTAGCTTCATATTATCATGTTGCATCCTTGTTTTGGTGTGTTTTCTTGATGTTTGGGTGCATTTTGCATCAATGCCATGTTTAACTCGTTTTTTGCTCATATCTTCTAGGCCGTAGCTCCGAATCTAATGAACTTTATATGTAACTTGACAAGAATTTCGTGTAGATCATCTTGGTGCATCTTAACTTGCTGTTTAACAACTTCAACATAAGGTTTATTCAGTTCTGGACCAATTTCGAAATATGCATATGAGGACTTACCGGAATTGTTATATGTTGTTTCCGGCCTCATTTAAACTTGCCTTGATGTGTTACTCTTGTATGCATCGTCTCTTGCCATGAGTAGCTTCATGTAGCTTTGTCATGCATCATGCTTGTTGTGCATCATGTCTTGTTCATGTGTGGTGTGTTTACCATGTTGTGTGCTTCTTCTCGATAGTTCCCGTTTCGTTGCGATCGTGAGGATTCGTTCGTCTACGCTTGGTTCGTCTTCGTGGCTTCATCTTCTTCATGGACTCGTTCTTCTTCCTAGCGGGATTTCAGGCAAGATGACCGCTACCCTGGATATCACTACTATCATTGCTATGCTAGTTGCTTCGTTCTATCGCTATGCTGCGTTACCTATCATTTGCTCTTCAAGCCTCCCAAATTGCCATGAACCTCTAACCTTTGACACCCTTCCTAGAAAACCGTTGTTTGGCTATGTTACCACTTTGCTCAGCCCCTCTTATAGCGTTGCTAGCTGCAGGTGAAGTTGAAGATTGCTCTATGGCGGACAGGGTTATGTTGGGATATCACAATATCTCTTTTATATTATTAATGCATCTATATACTTGGTAAAGGGTGGAAGGCTCAGCCTTATGCCTGGTGTTTTGTTCCACTCTTGCCGCCCTAGTTTCCGTCATACTGGTGATATGTTCCCGGATTTTGCGTTCCTAACGCGGTCGGGTGATTTATGGGACCCCCCCTAACAGTTCGCTTTGAATAAAACTTGTCCAGCAAGGCCCAACCTTGGTTTTACCATTTGCCTCACCACCACCTACCTTTCCCTTGGGAGTAATTAACCCAAGGGTCATCTTTATTATAGCCCCCCCGGGCCAATGCTTGTCTAAGTGTTGGTCCAAACTAGAGCACCGTGCGGGACCATTCCTTGGCAACTTGGATTCGTCGGTACCTGTACGCTTCGCTTATCCGGTGTTGCCCTGAGAACGAGATATGTGCAGCTCCTATCGGGATTGTCGGCGCATCGGGCGGTCTTGCTGGTCTTGTTTTACCATTATCGAAATGTCTTGTAAACCGGGATTCCGAGACTGATCGGGTCTTCCTGGGAGAAGGTCTATTCCTTCGTTGATCGCGAGAGCTTGTCATGGGCTAAGTTGGGACACCCCTGCAGGGTATAAACTTTCGAGAGCCGTGCCCGCGGTTATCTGGCAGATGGGAATTTGTTAATGTCCGGTTGTAGATAACTTGACACCAGATCCGAATTAAAACGCATCAACCGCGTGTGTAGCCGTGATGGTCTCTTCTCGGCGGAGTCCGGGAAGTGAACACGGTTTCTGGGTTATGTTTGACGTAAGTAGGTGTTCAGGATCACCTCTTGATCCTTGCTAGCTTCACGACCGTTCAGCTTGCTTCTCTTCTCGCTCTTATTTGCGTATGTTAGCCACCATATATGCTTAGTCGCTGCTGCAACCTCACCACTTTACCCCTTCCTTTCCCATTAAGCTTTGCTAGTCTTGATACCCATGGTAATGGGATTGCTGAGTCCTCGTGGCTCACAGATTACTACAACAACAGTTGCAAGTACAAGTTTTGCGATGATCATGACGCGAGAGCGATGCTTGCTTGCGTTGAGTTCTTCTTCTACTTCTTCTTCGATCAGGGGATAGGTCCCAAGTCGGCAGCCTGGGCTAGCAGGGTGGATATTGTTTGAGTTTCTGTTTATGTTTCATCCGTAGTCGGATGTTGATCTTGTACATGATGTATTGTTGTATTCGTGTGGCATTGTATGCCTTTTGTATGTATCCCTATCTATTATGTAATGTTGATGTAATGATATCCACCTTGCAAAAGCGTTTCAATATGCGGGTCTATCCTTGGTGGGACCTTCGAGTTCCTTTTGGATAGGGTCGCATATTGGGCGTGAAAAGTTGGTATCAGAGCCTCGACCGACCCTAGGAGCCCCCCTTGATTGATCGTGTAGTTTGGCCGTTGTTGAGTCTAGAAGAAAACTGTTTTCGGAGTCTAGTTATATCGGAGAGTAGGAATTATTTTTACTCCTCAGCCCCTTCGTCGCTCTGGTGAGGAATCTTGACGTAGGTGTTTTGAATTACTCCTCTTCCTTTCAAATTTTTTCTTTAGGTTCGCGCGGTTAGTTTTTGTTAGTTGTCCATCCTCTTTTGTCCGGTGCATTTCTCATCAAGTTGACTCAAGCCTCTTCATCTTTGCCAAGTTCAATCCTCAGTTGTCTTCTTTTCCCTCCCGCCCACCCTTCTTCCTCTCGGAACCGGAGTCTGTAATCGAGTACCCATCCTACTCGTGCAAAGTCTTTGCTTTCTTTCCTCAATTATTCCAACTGGTGTTTTCTCTTCAGATATTCGTCGGTTTCCCCTTCCAAGTTGTCTTTGTTTTTCCCGCCCTCCCACCCTGTTTCTTCCTAGAGTCTGACTCTCTCTCGACCATCTATTTCATTCGTGTGGAGCCTCTTCAGTCTTCCCTCAATTATTTCAACCGGTGAATTCTCGTCTCGTTCATCATTCGTCATCTCTTTTTCTTCTCTGGTGGACTCAATTCAAGTTATTCGGGTGATTACATTCTTTTCCTTGGATTAAGTGTTTCCCCTTGCTCGTTTGCCTCTCGCCAGTTTATCCTTCCGGAGTGTTCAAGACATCTCAAGAGATTCGTCTGTGTTCGAATTAATTCGAGGTTGTCACCTCATTCGAATATTTCAATCATTCCGGTGCATCAACTATCTTTTCAACAATCCTTTCCAACGGTGTTTTTCTTTTAGTGGGCCCTAACCCACTGATGAGGACATCAATACCATTGTTACACCCACAGCACCTACTGCTACATATACTGGACCAATTACTAGAGCTCGCGCACGCCAATTAAATTATCAGGTACTTTCGTTTCTTGGTAATGATTCTAATGTTCATGAGAATATGATGCTGCCTAAATTGGATACATTTGTTTTGCTTACAAATGAAGGGCCTAGCTTGGAGAAGGATGGACATTGGAGCAAGAGCAAGCATGGAGATGATGCCATGCGCAAGGGGAACCAGAACGGAGTTACAAGTGATGATTTCAGGACTTTGAAGCCACCATAAGAGTGCATGAAGCCTTGGACGAAATATACAAGATGCCACTTCATAAATTTCGTCCAGAGGCTATTATAGGTGCCGCGTCACCTTTTTATTGGGCCAGGCCCATGTAATTTCGAAATACATAAGTATAGGCTATTTTTAGAGTCCGTATGTGTGGGGAAACAAGAGATAGGGTTGATTTCGGACCCCTCCACCAAGGGCCACGAAATTCCCCCTCTCTTCCTCCATATATACAGCCCTTAGGGCACCGTTTAGACTTTGGGTTTTGTTTAGATTAAAAGTTCGCCATAGCTGCAACTTCGCGTACTTCGTTTGTGTTCAACGACCAGACAAAGGCGTCACAGAACCCCACCTTGATCAATAAAGCTTTCATCTTATATTCGCAATATCCAGATTGCAATCTCAGATTCTTGCTTGTTCTTCGTTTGCTCGCAGGAAACAGACCCTCGTGGTCAGGTTGATCGTGCTCCGGCGTGGTCAATAACCTCTCGGAGTTGGTTTAGCGATTGCTAAGGCGCGACGTCCTCGCACGTTCGTAGTCGGATCGTCAAAGTCGACTTCCACCAAAGCGAAATCCATCATCTCATCGAAAGACGGGACACCTTTGCCTCTATCAAGTGGTATCAGATTTCCAGGTTGCTCGGTGAGATTTTCCAGTTTTTCGTAGTTTAGATCGAGTCTGTTCTTCATACCTATAGTCCACGAAAAAGCCAAATAAAAAATTAGGGTTAGTTCGTCATATCCGAACCAATCTGAGCCTTTGCATAATCTTTTTAGGGTTTTGCTTTGTTGAATTTGCGGTTGCATCGTCGGTCTAGTTGCTGGTCTTAGAGTCTAGTCTTTTAGAGTTTCGAGTTCTGGTCATAAGTTGTCACGCCGCCGCCGCACCATCATCATCGCCCCTGCCATCTACTACCACCGCTCCGAATCCGTATCCATATACCACCACCAATCCGTGTCCATATACCACCACTGATCCATATCCATATACTACCACCGCTACCACCACCGCTGCCATATACCACCACCATATATCCACCACCAATTCGAGTTCCTTGCTTATTAGGTTTGTTTTCGGGATCCATCTAGTTTCCGATTCGTGTTTCCTTGCCGGCGTAGGTTTCGGAAAAAGAAAAAAAAAAGAGTCCGGAAACCACGCTCCGTTTAGGCCCAAAATTTTTCGAAAACGCATTTTTCGAAAAATTTTCTGGCTATCCTATTTTTAGGTGTTTCTGAGTGTTTTGAGACAGGTGCCATTATAGGAAGTTTTTTTTGACCCGTTTCTAGTTTTTGGGTCCGGGCAGTCGAAAAAACGAAAAAAAAAATTGGTCGAAAAAATTTCGTGCCCATCCTGTCAGTTTGACCTAGGAAGAGTTTTGAGACACTCGCCATTATAGTGATTTTTCGCAAAAAAAAGAGCAGCACAAAAAAAAAAGAGCGCAAAAAAAAAGAGCGAAAAAAAAATCCAGAGTGTGCTTTTCCCTTGTTTACGTGCAGCGCCGTGATTTTGTTAGTGTTCTAGGCTCGCGTCTCTAGCACGGTCTAGCCTAGGACCAGCACAGTACCGTCGTTGAGCGTTTATTCAACTTTGCATCTCTGAATTGATTATTGCTTACCCCTTTTGCTACCATATTATAAGCCTTCCCAGCTCCACATACATCTACGTCGTGCGTTGGACTCTCCCTGGTAATCGCTCTATCCATGCTTTGAGAGTTTTGACTACAACGGTTGCCGATCACCGCCTGCTGCTGGGTAAGAACTGGTAAGAATTTGAGATTTGCTTGACGGATTTGTGACACCCACCACCACCTCTTGTTAGTAGTCTGTAGGATCATATTCTTGTGTGTTTCTATTGCTGCTAACCATGCCAGGATCACAAGCCGACGAGACTGACTGGGAGAACATGACGAATAAGGATTTGCATGATAAATTTCAGCAAATGATGAGTGGACAGGTGCAAGATGTGCTAAACAGATTTGAAGAGGCCATGGAGAAGATAGATGGCATGGAGAAGACGTTCGAAACAAAGCTCGATAACAAGTTTAATGAATTGCTCGCGCGTCTTCCACCACCACGACCCGCTGCACCTAACGCACCTCTCCAACAACAACAACAACAACAACAACAACAACGCATCCTTTCGAATCAGTATGGACGAGCGAAGCGTGTTCCTATTGAGGATGGCCAAACTTCTGGTGCTGCTGTTCATGTTGTTGATGCTTCTTTGGCCCCTGCTGCTGCTGGTACCCAGGAGGATGATCAGTATGTGGGCGATTATGAGGATGAGGTTGATCAAAATCAGCACTACGTGCAGCCACCAGCACCACCACCACCAGGTCGACCTCAGGTATATATTCGTAATGGTAGGCCTGCACCACCACCTCAGGTACGAGATGATGTCCATATTCCTAAACTGAAATTGAATATTCCACCATTTGAGGGTAGATATGTTCCTGATATATATCTTACTTGGGAGTTAGAAACTAAACAACGTTTTACATGTTTACAATATCCCGAGGAGAGACGGGTTGCTGCTGCTGTTTGTGCTTTCACTAGTTTTGCATGTGTATGGTGGTCTGAACATTGTAGATTATATCCTATTCCCGCTACTTGGGCTGCTTTGAAAACTGCTATGCGTACTCGTTGGGTTCCACCATATTATCAACGTGAATTGCTTCAAAAATTACAGCGCTTAAGACAAGGAAAAAATTCTGTAGAAGAATATTATCAGGAATTACAAACTGGCATGATTAGATGTGGTATTGTTGAGGAGAATGAAGCTATGCTTGCACGTTTTCTGGGTGGATTAAATAGAGAGATTCAGACCATTCTAGATTATAAGGAGTATACTAATATCACTCGTTTATTCCATCTTGCTTGTAAAGCTGAACGTGAAGTGCAGGATCGACAGGCATTGGCGCGGACTAACTTTTCTGCAGGTCGACCTTCATCATGGACACCACGTGCATCATCTACTTCCACACGTTCTGCTACACCGGCGCCTCCGTCGGCTGCCACCTCCAACCGTGATACAATAAAGCAGGCACAATCACCACTATCTGCCAAGAGCACAGCTTCTGGGCCTGCAAAGAGCTCTTCTTCATCCATGGCATCAACAGGGCAAACACATGATATTATTTGTCGACGTTGCAAGGGTGGAGGTCATTATGCGAGAGAATGCCCCTCTAAGCGTGTGATGATTGTTACTGAGGATGGTGGGTATGAGTCCGCTAGCGACTATGATGAGGAGACTTTGGCTCTTATTACACGTGACGAACACGGTGGAGAAGATTCTGATCATGAGACGCAATACATGGCTCCTGAAGATGCTGACAGGTATGAATGTTTAGTTGCTCAACGTGTTTTGAGTGTGCAGGTTTCACAAGCTGAGCAAAATCAGAGGCATAATTTGTTCCATACAAAGGGAGTTGTGAAGGAACGTTCTGTTCGCGTGATCATAGATGGAGGGAGTTGCAACAACTTGGCTAGCATGGAGATGGTGGAGAAGCTATCTCTCACCACAAGACCACATCCACATCCTTACTACATCCAATGGTTCAACAACAGCGGCAAGGTTAAGGTAACACGTACTGTTCGTGTGCATTTTAGTATCTCTACATATGCTGATTATGTTGATTGTGATGTGGTACCTATGCAAGCATGTTCTTTATTACTTGGTAGACCATGGCAATTTGATAAAAATTCTATTCACCATGCTAGAAACAATCAGTATACTCTTGTTCATAAGGATAAAAATATTACTTTGCTTCCTATGACTCCTGATTCCATTTTGAAAGATGATCTTAATAGAGCTAATAAAGCAAAACAGGAGAAAAATAAGAGTGAAAATCAGATTGTGGCAAAAGAATTTGAGCAACAAATGCAGCCTAATAATAATAAACAATCTAGTGTTGCTTCTGAAATTAAATTGAAAAGTGCATGTTTACTTGCCACCAAATCTGATATTGATGATCTAGATTTTAGCAAATCTGTTTGCTATGCTTTTGTGTGCAAAGAGGCATTATTTTCATTCGAGGACGTGCCTTCCTCTTTGCCTCCTGCTGTCACTAACATTTTGCAGGAGTTCGCTGACGTCTTTCCACAAGACGTGCCACCGGGATTACCACCTATTCGCGGGATTGAGCATCAAATTGACTTAATTCCCGGTGCATCATTACCCAACCGTGCACCATACCGTACCAATCCAGAGGAGACGAAGGAGATTATGCGTCAAGTACAAGAACTGCTCGACAAAGGTTATATACGCGAATCCCTTAGTCCTTGTGCTGTTCCTATCATTTTAGTACCGAAAAAGGATGGTACGTCGCGTATGTTCGTTGATTGTAGAGGCATTAATAATATTACTATTCGTTATCGTCATCCTATTCCTAGGCTAGATGATATGCTTGATGAATTGAGTGGCTCTACAATATTCTCCAAAGTTGATTTGCGTAGTGGATACCATCAAATTCGTATGAAATTGGGAGATGAATGGAAAACAGCATTTAAAACTAAGTTTGGATTATATGAGTGGTTAGTCATGCCTTTTGGGTTAACTAATGCACCTAGTACTTTCATGAGGTTAATGAACGAAGTTTTACGTGCTTTCATTGGACGATTTGTGGTAGTTTACTTTGATGACATATTGATTTATAGCAAATCTTTGGAGGAACAGTTGGAACATTTACGTGCTGTTTTTATTGCTCTACGTGATGCACGTTTGTTTGGTAACCTTGGAAAGTGCACCTTTTGCACCGACCGAGTATCTTTTCTTGGCTATGTTGTTACTCCACAGGGAATTGAAGTTGATAAAGCCAAAATTGAAGCTATTGAGAGTTGGCCACAGCCCAAAACGGTCACACAAGTGAGGAGTTTCCTTGGCCTCGCTGGATTCTATAGGCGTTTTGTGAGAGATTTCAGCACCATTGCTGCACCTCTCAATGAGCTTACAAAGAAAGATGTGCCTTTTCTGTGGGGTACCGCACAGGAAGAAGCCTTCTCGGTATTGAAAGATAAGTTGACACATGCTCCTTTACTCCAACTTCCTGATTTTAATAAGACTTTTGAGCTTGAATGTGATGCTAGTGGAATTGGATTAGGAGGTGTGTTATTACAAGATGGCAAACCTGTTGCATACTTTTCTGAAAAATTGAGTGGGCCTAGTCTGAATTATTCTACTTATGATAAAGAATTATATGCTCTTGTTCGGACTTTAGAAACATGGCAACATTATTTATGGCCCAAAGAATTTGTTATACATTCTGATCATGATGCTGATCTTTGATGGTCTCCAAACCAAATATTTTGAAGTCAAGTTGTGAAAGCATAGTATAGCGACGAGACAATGCATCAGCAATAACATTTTCTTTTCCCTTCTTGTGTTTAATGACATAAGGGAAAGTCTCAATAAATTCAACCCATTTAGCATGTCTACGATTCAGTTTAGCTTGACTTTTAATATGTTTCAAAGATTCATGATCAGAATGTATAACAAATTCTTTGGGCCATAAATAATGTTGCCATGTTTCTAAAGTCCGAACAAGAGCATATAATTCTTTATCGTAAGTAGAATAATTCAGACTAGGCCCACTCAATTTTTCAGAGAAGTATGCAACAGGTTTGCCATCTTGTAATAACACACCTCCTAATCCAATTCCACTAGCATCACATTCAAGCTCAAAAGTCTTATTAAAATCAGGAAATCGGAGTAAAGGAGCATGTGTCAACTTATCTTTCAATACCGTAAAGGCTTCTTCCTGTGCGGTACCCCACAGAAAAGGCACATCTTTCTTTGTAAGCTCATTGAGAGGTGCAGCAATGGTGCTGAAATCTCTCACAAAACGCCTATAGAATCCAGCGAGGCCAAGGAAACTCCTCACTTGTGTGACCGTTTTGGGCTGCGGCCAACTCTCAATAGCTTCAATCTTGGCTTTATCAACTTCAATTCCCTGTGGAGTAACAACATAGCCAAGAAAAGATACTCGGTCGGTGCAAAAGGTGCACTTTCCAAGGTTACCAAACAAACGTGCATCACGTAGAGCAATAAAAACAGCACGTAAATGTTCCAAATGTTCCTCCAAAGATTTGCTATAAATCAATATGTCATCAAAGTAAACTACCACAAATCGTCCAATGAAAGCACGTAAAACTTCGTTCATTAACCTCATGAAAGTACTAGGTGCATTAGTTAACCCAAAAGGCATGACTAACCACTCATATAATCCAAACTTAGTTTTAAATGCTGTTTTCCATTCATCTCCCAATTTCATACGAATTTGATGGTATCCACTACGCAAATCAACTTTGGAGAATATTGTAGAGCCACTCAATTCATCAAGCATATCATCTAGCCTAGGAATAGGATGACGATAACGAATAGTAATATTATTAATGCCTCTACAATCAACGCACATACGCGACGTACCATCCTTTTTCGGCACTAAAATGATAGGAACAGCACAAGGACTAAGGGATTCGCGTATATAACCTTTGTCGAGCAGTTCTTGTACTTGACGCATAATCTCCTTCGTCTCCTCTGGATTGGTACGGTATGGTGCACGGTTGGGTAATGATGCACCGGGCATTAAGTCAATTTGATGCTCAATCCCGCGAATAGGTGGTAATCCCGGTGGCACGTCTTGTGGAAAGACGTCAGCGAACTCCTGCAAAATGTTAGTGACAGCAGGAGGCAAAGAGGAAGGCACGTCCTCGAATGAAAATAATGCCTCTTTGCACACAAAAGCATAGCAAACAGATTTGCTAAAATCTAGATCATCAATATCAGATTTGGTGGCAAGTAAACATGCACTTTTCAATTTAATTTCAGAAGCAACACTAGATTGTTTATTATTATTAGGCTCCATTTGTTGCTCAAATTCTTTTGCCACAATCTGATTTTCACTTTTAGTTTTCTCCTGTTTTGCTTTATTAGCTCTATTAATATCATCTTTCAAAATGGAATCAGGAGTCATAGGAAGCAAAGTAATATTTTTATCCTTATGAACAAGAGTATACTGATTGTTTCTACCATGGTGAATAGAATTTTTATCAAATTGCCATGGTCTACCAAGTAATAAGGAACATGCTTGCATAGGTACCACATCACAATCAACATAATCAGCATATGTAGAGATACTAAAATGTACACGAACAGTACGTGTTACCTTAACCTTGCCGCTGTTGTTGAACCATTGGATGTAGTAAGGATGTGGATGTGGTCTTGTGGTGAGAGATAGCTTCTCCACCATCTCCATGCTAGCCAAGTTGTTGCAACTCCCTCCATCTATGATCACGCGAACAGAACGTTCCTTCACAACTCCCTTTGTATGGAACAAATTATGCCTCTGATTTTGCTCAGCTTGTGTAACCTGCACACTCAAAACACGTTGAGCAACTAAACATTCATACCTGTCAGCATCTTCAGGAGCCATGTATTGCGTCTCATGATCAGAATCGTCTCCACCGTGTTCGTCACGTGTAATAAGAGCCAAAGTCTCCTCATCATAGTCACTAGCGGACTCATACCCACCATCCTCAGTAACAATCATCACACGCTTAGATGGGCATTCTCTCGCATAATGACCTCCACCCTTGCAACGTCGACAAATAATATCATGTGTTTGGCCTGTTGATGCCATGGATGAAGAAGAGCTCTTTGCAGGCCCAGAAGGTGTGCTCTTGGCAGATAGTGGTGATTGTGCCTGCTTTATTGTATCACGGTTGGAGGTGGCAGCCGACGGAGGCGCCGGTGTAGCAGAACGTGTGGAAGTAGATGATGCACATGGTGTCCATGATGAAGGTCGACCTGCAGAAAAGTTAGTCCGCGCCAATGCCCGTCGATCCTGCACTTCACGTTCAGCTTTACAAGCAAGATGGAATAAACGAGTGATATTAGTATACTCCTTATAGTCTAGAATGGTCTGAATCTCTCTATTTAATCCACCCAGAAAACGTGCAAGCATAGCTTCATTCTCCTCAACAATACCACATCTAATCATGCCAGTTTGTAATTCCTGATAATATTCTTCTACAGAATTTTTTCCTTGTCTTAAACGCTGTAATTTTTGAAGCAATTCACGTTGATAATATGGTGGAACCCAACGAGTACGCATAGCAGTTTTCAAAGCAGCCCAAGTAGCGGGAATAGGATATAATCTACAATGTTCAGACCACCATACACATGCAAAACTAGTGAAAGCACAAACAGCAGCAGCAACCCGTCTCTCCTCGGGATATTGTAAACATGTAAAACGTTGTTCAGTTTCTAACTCCCAAGTAAGATATATATCAGGAACATATCTACCCTCAAAAGGTGGAATATTCAATTTCAGTTTAGGAATATGGACATCATCTCGTACCTGAGGTGGTGGTGCAGGCCTACCATTACGAATATATACCTGAGGTCGACCTGGTGGTGGTGGTGCTGGTGGCTGCACGTAGTGCTGATTTTGATCAACCTCATCCTCATAATCGCCCGTATACTCATCATCCTCCTGGGTACCAGCAGCAGCAGTAGCAGGAGCCAAAGAAGCATCAACAACATGAACAGCAGCACCAGAAGTTTGGCCATCCTCAGTAGGAACACGCTTCGCTCGTCCATACTGATTCGAAAGGATGTGTTGTTGTTGTTGTTGTTGTTGGAGAGGTGCGTTAGGTGCAGCGGGTCGTGGTGGTGGAAGACGCGCGAGCAATTCATTAAACTTGTTATCGAGCTTTGTTTCGAACGTCTTCTCCATGCCATCTATCTTCTCCATGGCCTCTTCAAATCTGTTTAGCACATCTTGCACCTGTCCACTCATCAGTTGCTGAAATTTATCATGTAGCTGTTTGTTCGTCAGGTTCTCCCAATCAGTCTCATCGGCTTGTGATCCTACCATGGTTAGCAGCAAATAGAAACACAGAAGAATATGATCCTACAGAGTACTAAGAAGTGGTGGTGGTGTATCACAAACCCGTCAAGCAAATCTCAAATTCTTACCAGTTCTTACCCAGCAGCAGGCGGTGATCGGCAACCCTTGTAGTCAAAACTCTCAAAGCTTGGATAGAGCGATTACCAGGGAGAGTCCAACGCACGACGTAGATGTATGTGGAGCTGGGAAGGCTTATAATATGGTAGCAAAAAGGGTCAGCAATAATCAATTCAGAGATGCAAAGTTGAATAAACGCTCAACGACGGTACTGTGCTGGTCCTAGGCTAGACCGTGCTAGAGACGCGAGCCTAGAACACTAACAAAATCACGGCGCTGCACGTAAACAAGGGAAAAGCACACTCTGGATTTTTTTTCGCTCTTTTTTTTGCGCTCTTTTTTTTTGCGCTGCTCTTTTTTTTTTGCGAAAAATCACTATAATGGCGAGTGTCTCAAAACTCTTCCTAGGTCAAACTGACAGGATGGGCACGAAATTTTTTCGACCAATTTTTTTTTCGTTTTTTCGACTGCCCGGACCCAAAAACTGGAAACGGGTCAAAAAAAACTTCCTATAATGGCACCTGTCTCAAAACACTCAGAAACACCTAAAAATAGGATAGCGAGAAATTTTTTTGAAAAATGCGTTTTCGAAAAATTTTGGGCCTAAACGGAGCGTGGTTTCCGGACTCTTTTTTTTTTCGAAACCTACTCCGGCAAGGAAACACGAATCGGAAACTAGATGGATCCCGAAAACAAACCTAATAAGCAAGGAACTCGGATTGGTGGTGGATATATGGTGGTGGTATATGGCAGCGGTGGTGGTAGCGGTGGTAGTATATGGATATGGATCGGTGGTGGTATATGGACACGGATTGGTGGTGGTATATGGATACGGATTCGGAGCGGTGGTGGTAGATGGCAGGGGCAATGATGATGGTGCGGCGGCGGCGTGACAACTTATGACCAGAACTCGAAACTCTAAAAGACTAGACTCTAAGACCAGCAACTAGACCGACGATGCAACCGCAAATTCAACAAAGCAAAACCCTAAAAAGATTATGCAAAGGCTCAGATTGGTTCGGATATGATGAACTAACCCTAATTTTTTTGTGGCTTTTTCATGGACTATAGGTATGAAGAACAGACTCGATCTAAACTACGAAAAACTAGAAAATCTCACCGAGCAACCTGGAAATCTGATACCACTTGATAGAGGCAAAGGTGTCCCGTCTTTCGATGAGATGATGGATTTCGCTTTGGTGGAAGTCGACTTTGACGATCCGACTACGAACGTGCGAGGACGTCGCGCCTTAGCAATCGCTAAACCAACTCCGAGAGGTTATTGACCACGCCGGAGCACGATCAACCTGACCACGAGGGTCTGTTTCCTGCGAGCAAACGAAGAACAAGCAAGAAACTGAGATTGCAATCTGGATATTGCGAATATAAGATGAAAAGCTTTATTGATCAAGGTGGGGTTCTGTGACGCCTTTGTCTGGTCGTTGAACACAAACGAAGTACGCGAAGTTGCAGCTATGGCGAACTTTTAATCTAAACAAAACCCAAAGTCTAAACGGTGCCCTAAGGGCTGTATATATGGAGGAAGAGAGGGGGAATTTCGTGGCCCTTGGTGGAGGGGTCCGAAATCAACCCTATCTCTTGTTTCCCCACACATACGGACTCTAAAAATAGCCTATACTTATGTATTTCGAAATTACATGGGCCTGGCCCAATAAAAAGGTGACGCAGCACCTATAATAGCCTCGGGACGAAATTTATGAAGTGGCATCTTGTATATTTCATCCAAGGCTTCATGCACCCATTATGGTGGCTTCAAAGTCCTGAAATCATCACTTGTAACTCCGTTCTTGTTCCCCTTGCGCATGGCATCATCTCCATGCTTGTTCTTGCTCCAATGTTCATCCTTCTCCAAGCTAGGCCCTTCATTTGTAAGCAAAACAAATGTATCCAATTTAGGCAGCATCATATTCTCATGAACATTAGAATCATTACCAAGAAACGAAAGTACCTGATAATTTAATTGGCGTGCGCGAGCTCTTGTAATTGGTCCCGTATATGTAGCAGTAGGGGCTGTGGGTGTAACAATGGTATTGATGTCCTCATCAATTCTTCAAGAGTTCATCAAGTGTCATTCCATCCTGAGCTCGTGTTCTATTCCTTCCATTTTTAGCCGGAGTGCTGCCTAAATCCCTTTCAATCATATTCATTTCTTTTCTCATTCTAACCACTCCGGTTAGAACGAGTCGTTTCTTAGCCTATCTTATTCCGTGAGCTGTCGATTCTTGTCATTCTCGTCATTCCTCTCTTCTTCTCGAGTGCCCTCGATTCTTTGCTTCTTCTCTTGAGTTCTTGTTTCACCTCATCCCTTTTCCCTTCCGTCTCGGTTCTAAGATCTCGGGACGAGATCTCTTGTTAGTGGAGGAGTGTTGTAACGCCCCGGATTCGATGCGCCAGGTGTCTGCCAGTTTTTCTCCGTCATTGCCATGTCATTTGCTTGCGTGTTGCACTTTTCCATGTCATTATATGCATTTCATATCATGTCATCATGTGCATTTCATTTTGCATACGTGTTCATCTCATGCATCCGAGCATTTTCCCCGTTGTCCGTTTTGCAATCCGGCACTCCTATGTCCTCCGGCGTTCCCCTTTTGCCTCTTTTCGTGTGCGGGTGTTAAACTTTCTCGGAATGGCCAGAGGTTTGCCAAGTGGCTTTGGTATAGCACCGGTAGACCGCCTGTCAAGTTTCGTGCCATTTGGAGGTCGTTTGATACTCCAACGGTTAACCGGGTGACCTTAAAGGCCCCTTCTCTTTGCAGCCCAACACCCTTTCCAAAGAGACCCAAAACCCAGCAAACTCCCATCCATGCTCTCGGTCGTTCGATCACGATCGCGTGGCCGAAAACCGCTCCTCATTTGGACTCTCCTAGCTCCCTCTACCTATATATAGGCCCTCCCCTTCCATTTTCGCGGATGAAACCCTAGCCCCGCTCCCTCTCCGCGCCCGGACATGTCCGCCGCCTCCGGACAAAGCCGCCGCCGCCGTCCAGCCAGTCAGACGCCACCACCTGTCCCGCCGCCGCCGCGGCCCGGTGAGCCCGCAGCAGGCCCGCCCGGCCCGATCCGGCAGCGCCGCCGCCCCGCGGCCCCTCCGCTCGCCCGCGCCCCGAGGCGCCCGCGCCTCCCCGCCGGCTCGCGCCGCCGCCACCCGGCCCGGCCGCCGGAGCCGCGCGCCCGCCGGCCTCCCGCGCCGCCCGGCCTCCTCGCCCCGTCGCGGCTCGGCCCCGCCGTCGGTGCCGTCCTCGCCGGCGTGCTCCGCCGCCCTGTCGCCGACCGCACCGCCCCGCAGCTCCCCGCCGCCGGCAAGCTCCTCCACCGCCGGATCTGCTCATCTCCGGCGCCTCCCGCGGCCCCCGGCCTTCACAGCCTCGCCGGAGTTGCGCCAGGGGCCGCCGCCGTCGCCCTGTCTGCGGTCGGGGACGACGCCCTCGACCTCGTGGGCCCGAGGCCTCAGCCCTCGGCCCAGATCCGGCCTCCCCAGGGCCCAGCGCCCCGGCCCAGCTCGACCGGCCTCCTCCGCTTCCTGGGCTAGGCCCGCTAGGTGAGCGCCTCGCCAGCCCTATCCCTCACTCCGGGCGATTTTCAGTCATTTTGCGCTCGGTCCGTTTTTTTTTCAGAAAAACTGCAAAGTCCTCAAAACCTCATAATATGTGTGCATGTTCGACCTGCTGTAACTCTGCGCATACTGCTCCGTTTCGTGCGTGTAATATGTCAAATTGTTCAGCTCGACGAGTACTTCATTTCATTCCATTGCATCATTTTCATTTGAGCTCATCTTGATGCCCGAAATGCTGTTGGAAGAGTGCATGTTGATGTTAATCTGCTGAAACTGTTATAACTTGCTCATTTATCATTTTTGCCATGATTGATGTGTGCATCCTATGAGGTTGAGCTCTACATGTGTTTTGATCTATGCCATGCCATCTTTCCAGTGGTGCCAACCATGTATTTTTGTGACTTGTGTACTGAGTGCATCGACCTTGTTAAGGAGGGTACTTGCTGTTGCTGTTTTCCTGACAGATTCTGTTATATTTTGTTGCTATGTTCACATGTTGCTACTAATCATTCTATGCATAATCTGGAGATGTTCTATAAACATGTTTTGATCTACATGTCTTGCTCTATCCATTCATGCCACTGTTTGCAATTTTAGCCTGCTGTAACATGTGGTTATCTTGCTCCAAACTTGCTAAAAAATGTTGCTGTCAGCCTGTTAACATTAAGTTCAGTTGCTTCCATGCTTATTGTTAGTGATCCATGCACCCTATGACCTTGCTCTTGCCATGTATAGCTTCACAAACATGTCTTCTTACTGTTGGTTGCCTTTCCATGCCATGTATTACTCTATGGTGAGTGGTTCAAGCTCACCAACATGCCTACTTATTGTTGTTCCTGCCATGTATGAATCTGTAATATAACTTGCCATGTTTACATGGGTGCCATCATATTTTCTGTTCCTTTTTGGCTCATGGTCAGTAAGGGACTTTTGATCTATGCTTTTAGTAGATTCATGCCATGCCTTTGTTTGCCTTGTTAAGTTCTTGTAACATGTTGTTTGCTTGCTCTAAACGTTGCAACCTGATGTTATTTCTGCAAAGTCTGAAACTGTTATTATTTGCAATATTTCCATGTCATTTTGAGCATGTTCTAGTGATTTCTGGAGATAGCTCAGTGTTCATGTTTTGTTGTGCTTTACCTGTACTTCATGACCATGCCTTTTGTTATTAGGTAGGGGTGCTGTAGATTATTGTTTTGATGCTTGTAAGATGCCTAGTTGCTGTTTTGGACAGATTGTTGCTAGAACTTGTATAGAGTGTATGTGTTGCACCGTTGCTCCGTTTTGAGTGTGCTCTATATGAAACTTGCTTGATTTTGCATGTAGCTTCATATTATCATGTTGCATCCTTGTTTTGGTGTGTTTTCTTGATGTTTGGGTGCATTTTGCATCAATGCCATGTTTAACTTGTTTTGCTCATATCTTCTAGGCCGTAGCTCCGAATCTAATGAACTTTATATGTAACTTGACTAGAATTTCGTGTAGATCATCTTGGTGCATCTTAACTTGCTGTTTAACAACTTCAACATAAGGTTTATTCAGTTCTGGACCAATTTCGAAATATGCATATGAGGACTTACCGGAATTGTTATATGTTGTTTCCGGCCTCATTTAAACTTGCCTTGATGTGTTACTCTTGTATGCATCGTCTCTTGCCATGAGTAGCTTCATGTAGCTTTGTCATGCATCATGCTTGTTGTGCATCATGTCTTGTTCATGTGTGGTGTGTTTACCATGTTGTGTGCTTCTTCTCGATAGTTCCCGTTTCGTTGCGATCGTGAGGATTCGTTCGTCTACGCTTGGTTCGTCTTCGTGGCTTCATCTTCTTCATGGACTCGTTCTTCTTCCTAGCGGGATTTCAGGCAAGATGACCGCTACCCTGGATATCACTGCTATCATTGCTATGCTAGTTGCTTCGTTCTATCGCTATGCTGTGTTACCTATCATTTGCTCTTCAAGCCTCCCAAATTGCCATGAACCTCTAACCTTTGACACCCTTCCTAGCAAACCGTTGTTTGGCTATGTTACCGCTTTGCTCAGCCCCTCTTATAGCGTTGCTAGCTGCAGGTGAAGTTGAAGATTGCTCCATGGCGAACAGGGTTATGTTGGGATATCACAATATCTCTTTTATATTATTAATGCATCTATATACTTGGTAAAGGGTGGAAGGCTCGGCCTTATGCCTGGTGTTTTGTTCCACTCTTGCCGCCCTAGTTTCCGTCATACCGGTGTTATGTTCCCGGATTTTGCGTTCCTAATGCGATCGGGTGATATATGGGACCCCCCTAACAGTTCGCTTTGAATAAAACTTGTCCAGCAAGGCCCAACCTTGGTTTTACCATTTGCCTCACCACCACCTACCTTTCCCTTGGGAGTAATTAACCCAAGGGTCATCTTTATTATAGCCCTCCCGGGCCAATGCTTGTCTAAGTGTTCGTCCAAACTAGAGCACCGTGCGGGACCATTCCTTGGCAACTTGGATTCGTCGGTACCTGTACGCTTCGCTTATCCAGTGTTGCCCTGAGAACGAGGTATGTGCAGCTCCTATCGGGATTGTCGGCGCATCGGGCGGTCTTGCTGGTCTTGTTTTACCATTGTCGAAATGTCTTGTAAACCGGGATTCCGAGACTGATCGGGTCTTCCTGGGAGAAGGTCTATTCCTTCGTTGATCGCGAGAGCTCGTCATGGGCTAAGTTGGGACACCCCTGCAGGGTATGATGAGGACATGACTACCTTGGATATGACCAAAAATATTGCATATATGCATATTTGTCAGGTGATTTCTAGTGCAAACTATTCAATAATCTATTTATGTTATCCAGAACAAAAATACTTCACACACTTTTGTCTAATTTGATGCAAGTAAGGTTTATTCACCAATGTTAGGATGGTTTAATGATGAACATTGTCAATCTTTTGAAATGAATAAGAGCTTCACTTATATGTGCAAACTGAGTTGCAATATTTTCATGCCTTCTACTTCTTGTGCTAATTTTTTGGCTTTAGATTTTATGAACTATGCAAGTTACTCATCTATTCATGTGTCATATATGCAAAAATCAAGGGGAGTAAAAATGGATGACATATACATATACAACATGTACACCTTGTCTCTTTTGTTAGCCACATTTCAGATTAAGCAACGCCGAGGACGGCTTTATTTTCAAGAAGGGGAGGATGATGAGGACATGACTACCTTGGATATGACCAAAAATATTGCATATATGCATATTTGTCAGGTGATTTCTAGTGCAAACTATTCAATAATCTATTTATGTTATCCGGAACAAAAATACTTCACACGCTTTTGTGTTTTGTCTAATTGCAGGTGTATGGGACATTTGTACAATCCACATATGAAGATAAGGAAGAAAGAGATGTTTATTTGCTGTCCAAAAAGTTCTCTCACGTCACTTTTGGCCCAAGAGAAGATAGAGTCCAAGTCTCTCACGTTCTGGATTCAGATTCGGACTGCACAGACGTACCTGACTCAAAATGCACACAAGTTTTTCATACGGACTCCGAATTGGGTTATTCTTTTTTTGTTGGAAACTAGATTTCGTGCACTTTCCAACCCAATTGGAATCACCTTCAAATTCGTCCGGAGCGTTGAGTTGTGGACGAAACAATCTGATGCTGCTGCAGAATCCGAGTCAAACTACAAGTCCAAAGGTGTTACATCACCTCCACTTGGGCCCATTGGCCTTGTACGACCTAGATTTAGTTTTAGGCTGCCTTGGGACGTCCTCCCGCCTCCTTGGCCGCCACCCCTTGCTCCTATATAAGTAGATCCATCTAGTAGCTTTTCCTGGGGATTTGTTTAGTTAAAAGTTAGCCATTGCAACTTCGTGTACTTCGTTTGTGTCCAACGACCAGACCAAGACCGCTTACGGATCCCCACCTTTATCAATACTTCATATATACTCGCAATATTCAGATTGCTTTTATCATATTCTTGCTTGTTCTTCGATTGCTTGCAGGAATATACCTTCATATATACTTGGGATGATTTGAAACTTGCCATGCGACATACTTTCGTCCCTGCTTATTATACTCGTGACATGATTAAGAAGTTGCAACACTTAAAACAAGGTAGTGAAACTGTAACAAAATATTATGATGATTTACAAACTACGTTGTTGCATTCCTCTTTAGAAGAAAGTGAAGATGATTTTATGGATAGATTTTGGGGAGGATTAAACCGTGATATTCAAGAGATACTAATTCATGAAGAGTGTTATCCTATGGACCATTTGTTTCATCTTGCTTGCAAAGCTGAACAGGAAATAAAACGACGTATTGGCCACGAGGAGAACAAGCGCACGGTGCACATTCCAAGAGTTGATATGATTGTTCCTTCAACTACTAGGCATACTATGACAACCACATCCGTTGTTGTCAGGACAACATCACCTCCATCATGTGACACATCGCCCCCGAGAGTGGCTACATCATCTGAGTTGATCATAAGAGGTAATGACAAAGGTACTGATCTTCCATCTCTACATGAGAATGATGAATGCCTTGTCAATTTGAATGCACCATCTGATGAGCTACCCACTACTTTGATCACACCACCTATTTTAGAGGACTACGTTGATAATTTGACTTTGCCATGTGATCAAACAACTGAAATACCAACAATTTTGAGTGCACCCATTGAATTAACTATTGATGCAAAAGAACCAATGTTTAATCATTTTGATATGACCTCTAATCTTGGTGATGATTCTGTGTTGAATGACTTATTGCATGTTTGCTTATTTAAGCATGTTGTAGCATGTAAATTTGATGCAAGTAAGGTTTATTCACCAATGTTAGGATGGTTTAATGATGAACATTGTCAATCTTTTGAAATGAATAAGAGCTTCACTTATATGTGCAAACTGAGTTGCAATATTTTCATGCCTTCTACTTCTTGTGCTAATTTTTTGGCTTTAGATTTTATGAACTATGCAAGTTACTCATCTATTCATGTGTCATATATGCAAAAATCAAGGGGAGTAAAAATGGATGACATATACATATACAACATGTACACCTTGTCTCTTTTGTTAGCCACATTTCAGATTAAGCAACGCCGAGGACGGCTTTATTTTCAAGAAGGGGAGGATGATGAGGACATGACTACCTTGGATATGACCAAAAATATTGCATATATGCATATTTGTCAGGTGATTTCTAGTGCAAACTATTCAATAATCTATTTATGTTATCCGGAACAAAAATACTTCACACGCTTTTGTGTTTTGTCTAATTGCAGGTGTATGGGACATTTGTACAATCCACATATGAAGATAAGGAAGAAAGAGATGTTTATTTGCTGTCCAAAAAGTTCTCTCACGTCACTTTTGGCCCAAGAGAAGATAGAGTCCAAGTCTCTCACGTTCTGGATTCAGATTCGGACTGCACAGACGTACCTGACTCAAAACGCACACAAGTTTTTCATACGGACTCCGAATTGGGTTATTCTTTTTTTGTTGGAAACTAGATTTCGTGCACTTTCCAACCCAATTGGAATCACCTTCAAATTCGTCCGGAGCGTTGAGTTGTGGACGAAACAATCTGATGCTGCTGCAGAATCCGAGTCAAACTACAAGTCCAAAGGTGTTACATCACCTCCACTTGGGCCCATTGGCCTTGTACGACCTAGATTTAGTTTTAGGCTGCCTTGGGACGTCCTCCCGCCTCCTTGGCCGCCACCCCTTGCTCCTATATAAGTAGATCCATCTAGTAGCTTTTCCTGGGGATTTGTTTAGTTAAAAGTTAGCCATTGCAACTTCGTGTACTTCGTTTGTGTCCAACGACCAGACCAAGACCGCTTACGGATCCCCACCTTTATCAATACTTCATATATACTCGCAATATTCAGATTGCTTTTATCATATTCTTGCTTGTTCTTCGATTGCTTGCAGGAATATACCTTCATATATACTTGGGATGATTTGAAACTTGCCATGCGACATACTTTCGTCCCTGCTTATTATACTCGTGACATGATTAAGAAGTTGCAACACTTAAAACAAGGTAGTGAAACTGTAACAAAATATTATGATGATTTACAAACTACGTTGTTGCATTCCTCTTTAGAAGAAAGTGAAGATGATTTTATGGATAGATTTTGGGGAGGATTAAACCGTGATATTCAAGAGATACTAATTCATGAAGAGTGTTATCCTATGGACCATTTGTTTCATCTTGCTTGCAAAGCTGAACAGGAAATAAAACGACGTATTGGCCACGAGGAGAACAAGCGCACGGTGCACATTCCAAGAGTTGATATGATTGTTCCTTCAACTACTAGGCATACTATGACAACCACATCCGTTGTTGTCAGGACTACATCACCTCCATCATGTGACACATCGCCCCCGAGAGTGGCTACATCATCTGAGTTGATCATAAGAGGTAATGACAAAGGTACTGATCTTCCATCTCTACATGAGAATGATGAATGCCTTGTCAATTTGAATGCACCATCTGATGAGCTACCCACTACTTTGATCACACCACCTATTTTAGAGGACTACGTTGATAATTTGACTTTGCCATGTGATCAAACAACTGAAATACCAACAATTTTGAGTGCACCCATTGAATTAACTATTGATGCAAAAGAACCAATGTTTAATCATTTTGATATGACCTCTAATCTTGGTGATGATTCTGTGTTGAATGACTTATTGCATGTTTGCTTATTTAAGCATGTTGTAGCATGTAAATTTGATGCAAGTAAGGTTTATTCACCAATGTTAGGATGGTTTAATGATGAACATTGTCAATCTTTTGAAATGAATAAGAGCTTCACTTATATGTGCAAACTGAGTTGCAATATTTTCATGCCTTCTACTTCTTGTGCTAATTTTTTGGCTTTAGATTTTATGAACTATGCAAGTTACTCATCTATTCATGTGTCATATATGCAAAAATCAAGGGGAGTAAAAATGGATGACATATACATATACAACATGTACACCTTGTCTCTTTTGTTAGCCACATTTCAGATTAAGCAACGCCGAGGACGGCTTTATTTTCAAGAAGGGGAGGATGATGAGGACATGACTACCTTGGATATGACCAAAAATATTGCATATATGCATATTTGTCAGGTGATTTCTAGTGCAAACTATTCAATAATCTATTTATGTTATCCGGAACAAAAATACTTCACACGCTTTTGTGTTTTGTCTAATTGCAGGTGTATGGGACATTTGTACAATCCACATATGAAGATAAGGAAGAAAGAGATGTTTATTTGCTGTCCAAAAAGTTCTCTCATGTCACTTTTGGCCCAAGAGAAGATAGAGTCCAAGTCTCTCACGTTCTGGATTCAGATTCGGACTGCACAGACGTACCTGACTCAAAACGCACACAAGTTTTTCATACGGACTCCGAATTGGGTTATTCTTTTTTTGTTGGAAACTAGATTTCGTGCACTTTCCAACCCAATTGGAATCACCTTCAAATTCGTCCAGAGCGTTGAGTTGTGGACGAAACAATCTGATGCTGCTGCAGAATCCGAGTCAAACTACAAGTCCAAAGGTGTTACATCACCTCCACTTGGGCCCATTGGCCTTGTACGACCTAGATTTAGTTTTAGGCTGCCTTGGGACGTCCTCCCGCCTCCTTGGCCGCCACCCCTTGCTCCTATATAAGTAGATCCATCTAGTGGCTTTTCCTGGGGATTTGTTTAGTTAAAAGTTAGCCATTGCAACTTCGTGTACTTCGTTTGTGTCCAACGACCAGACCAAGACCGCTTACGGATCCCCACCTTTATCAATACTTCATATATACTCGCAATATTCAGATTGCTTTTATCATATTCTTGCTTGTTCTTCGATTGCTTGCAGGAATAGACCTTCGTGGTCAGGTTGATTATGCTCCGGCGTGGTCAATAACCTCTCAGAGTTGGTTTAGCGATTGCTAAGGCGCAACGTCGTGCACGTTTGTAGTCGGATCGTCAAAGTCATCTTCACCAAATCGATAGTTATCATCTCATCGAAAGATCGGGACACCCTTTGCCTCTATCAGGGTATAAACTTTCGAGAGCCGTGCCCGCGGTTATGTGGCAGATGGGAATTTGTTAATGTCCGGTTGTAGATAACTTGACACCAGATCCGAATTAAAACGCATCAACCGCGTGTGTAGCCGTGATGGTCTCTTCTCGGCGGAGTCCGGGAAGTGAACACGGTTTCTGGGTTATGTTTGACGTAAGTAGGTGTTCAGGATCACCTCTTGATCATTGCTAGCTTCACGACCGTTCCGCTTGCTTCTCTTCTCGCTCTTATTTGCGTATGTTAGCCACCATATATGCTTAGTCGCTGCTGCAACCTCACCACTTTGCCCCTTCCTTTCCCATTAAGCTTTGCTAGTCTTGATACCCATGGTAATGGGATTGCTGAGTCCTCGTGGCTCACAGATTACTACAACAACAGTTGCAGGTACAAGTTTTGCGATGATCATGACGCGAGAGCAATGCTTGCTTGCGTTGAGTTCTTCTTCTGCTTCTTCTTCGATCAGGGGATAGGTCCCAGGTCGGCAGCCTGGGCTAGCAGGGTGGATATTGTTTGAGTTTCTGTTTATGTTTCATCCGTAGTCGGATGTTGATCTTGTACATGATGTATTGTTGTATTCGTGTGGCATTGTATGCCTTTTGTATGTATCCCTATCTATTATGTAATGTTGATGTAATGATATCCACCTTGCAAAAGCGTTTCAATATGCGGGTCTATCCTTGGTGGGACCTTCGAGTTCCTTTTGTATAGGGTCGCATATTGGGCGTGACATTTCCGTCATACCGGTGTTATGTTCCTTGATTTTGCGTTCCTTATGCGGTCGGGTTTATGGCAACCCCTTGGCAGTTCGCTTTGAATAAAACTCCTCCAGCAAGGCCCAACCTTGGTTTTACATTTGCCTAACAACCTACTAACTGCCCCTTGGGTTTTCGCGAGCCCGAGGGTCATCTTTATTTTAAACCCCCCCCCCCCCCCTGGGCCAGTGCTTCTCCAAGTATTGGTCCGAACTGGATGATGTCCGGCGCCCCCTGGGCAACAATGGTCTATGCCAACCCGACGTCCTGCCCATCTGGTGTGCCCTGAAACCGAGATACGTGCGACTCCTATCGGGATTTGTCGGCACATCGGGCGGTCTTGCTGGTCTTGTTTTACCATTGTCGAAATGTCTTGTAACCAGGATTCCGAGGCTGACCGGGTCTTCCCGGGAGAAGGAATATCCTTCCCGATGGGCTAAGTTGGGACACCCCTGCAGGGTATAAACTTTCGAAAGCCGTGCTCGCAGTTATGGGCAGATGGGAATTTGTTAATATCCGGTTGTAGACAACTTGACACTTGACTTAATTAAAAGGCATCAACCGTGTGTGTAGCCGTGATGGTCTCTTCTTGGCGGAGTCCAGGAAGTGAACACGGTTTGGGTTGTGTTTTGAATGTAAGTAGTCTTCAGGATCACTTCTTGATCACTTCCAGATGATGACTGTTGCGTAATTTCTCTTATTTCTCTTGTACTCGCCTTTAGCCACCATATTTTTTCTTATCAATTGCTGCAACTCCACCTCATTACCACATCCTACCCATAAGCTTATATAGTCTTGATCTCGCGGGTTTTGAGATTGCTGAGTCCTCGTGACTCACAAGATACTACCAAAATAGTTGCAGGTGCCGACGATACCAGTGCAGGTGATGCTACCGAACTCAAGTGGGTGTTCACGAGGTCCTTGGCCGTTACTACATGTCACGCCCAATATGCGACCCTATCCAAGAGGAACTCAAAGGTCCCACAAAGGATAGACCCGCATATTGAAACACTTTTGCAAGGTGGATATCATTACATCAACATTACATAAATAGTTGGGGATACATACAAGAGGCATACAATGCCACACGAATACAACATCATCTTACATAAGACCAACATCCGACTATGGATGAAACACAAACAGAAACTCAAACGACATCCACCCTGCTAGCCCAGGCTACCGACCTGGAACCTATCCCCTGATCGAAGAAGAAGCAGAAGAAGAACTCAAGCAAGCAAGCATCACACTCGCGTCATGATCATCGCATAACCTGTACCTGCAACTGTTGTTGTAGTAATCTATGAGCCACGAGGACTCAGCAATCCCATTACCATGGGTATCAAGACTAGCAAAGCTTAATGGGAAAGGAAGGGGGTAAACTGGTGAGGTTGCAGCAGTGACTACGCATATATGGTGGCTAACATACGCAAATGAGAGCGAGAAGAGAAACAAAGGAACGGTCGTGAAGCTAGTAATGATCAAGAAGTGATCCTGAACTCCTACTTACGTCAATCATAACACAGAAACCGTGTTCACTTCCCGGACTCCGCCGAGAAGAGACCATCACGGCTACACACGCAGTTGATGCATTTTAATTCGGATCTGGTGTCAAGTTATCTACAACCGGACATTAACAAATTCCCATCTGCCACATAACCGCAGGCACGGCTCTCGAAAGTTTATACCCTGTAGGGTTGTCCCAACTTAGCCCATGATAAGCTCTCGCGATCAACGAAGGATATTCCTTCTCCTAGGAAGACCCGATCAGTCTCGGAATCCCGGTTTACAAGACATCTCGACAATGGTAAAACAAGACCAGCAAGACCACCCGATGCGCCGACAATCCCGATAGGAGCTGCACATATTTCGTTCTCAGGGCAACACCGGATGAGCAATCCATACAACTAAAACCAGACCTCCAGTTTCCCTGAGGGGGCGCTGCAAAGGGCTCTAGTTCGGACCAACACTTGGACAAGCATTGGCCCTGGGGCCTTGCTGGAGGAGTTTTATTCAAAGTGAACTGTTAAGGGGGTCCCATAAATCACCCGGCCGCGTAAGGAACGCAAAATCCGGGAACATAATACCGGTATGTCGGAAACTAGGGCGGCATGAGTAGAACAAAACAGCAGGCATAAGGCCGAGCCTTCCACCCTTTACCAAGTATATAGATGCATTAATAATATAAGAGATATTGTGATATCCCAACATAACCCTGTCCACCATGGAGCAATCTTCAACTTCACCTGCAACTAACAATGCTATAAGAGGGGCTGAGCAAAGCGGTAACATAGCCAAACAACGGTTTGCTAGGAAAGGTGAAAAGGTTCGAGGCTGACATGGCAAATTGGGAGGATTGAAGAGCAAGTGATAGGAAGCGCAGCATAGCGATAGAACGGAGCAACTAGCATAGCAATGATAGTAGTGAGATCCAGGGTAGCGGTCATCTTGCCTGAAATCCTGCAAGGAAGAAGAACGAGTCCATCAAGAAGATGAAGCCACGAAGACGAACCGAGCGTAGACGAACGAATCCTCACGATCGCAACGAAACAGGAACTATCGAGAAGAAGCACACAACATGGTAAACACACCACACATAGGCTAGACATGATGCACAACCAAGCATGATGCATGACAAAGCTAGATGAGGTACTCATGGCAAGAGATGCCGCAAACAAGAACAACACATCAAGGCAAGTTTAAATGAGGCCGGAAACAACATATAACAATTCCGGTAAGTCCTCATATGCAAATTTGGAAATTGGTCCAAAATTGAATAAACCTTAAGTTCAAGTAGTTAAACAGCAAGTTAAGATGCACCAAGATGGTATACACGAAATTCTAGTCAAGTTACATATAAAGTTCATTTAGTTCGGAGCTACGGCCTAGAAGATATGAGCAAAACAAGTTAAACATGGCATTGATGCAAAATGCATACAAACATCAAGCAAACACCTCAAAACAAGGACGCAACATGGTAATATGAAACTACATGCAAAATCAAACAAGTTTCATATAGAGCACACTCAAAACGGAGCAACGGTTCAACACATACACTCTATACAAGTTTAAAGGACAAGCTGTCCAAAACAGCAACAAGGCATATTGCAAGCATCAAAACAATATGCTAAAGTACCACAATATGAAAACAAAAGGCATGGGCATGATGTACAGGTAAGCATAACAAAACATAAACACTGAGCTATCTCCAGAAATCACTAGAACATGCTCAAAAGGACATGGCAAGATTGCAAATAATAACAGTTTCAGACTTTGCAGAAATAACATCAGGTTGCAATGTTTAGAGCTATCAAGCAACATGTTACAAGACCTTATCATGGCAAACAAAGGCATGGCATGAATCTACTAATTGCATATAACAAAATTCCCTTACTGACCAAGAGCCAAAAAGGATCAGAAGGTATGCTGGCACTCATGTAAACTTGGCAAGTTATATGACAGATTCAAACATGGTAGGAACAACAATAAGTAGGCATGTTGGTGAGCTTGAACCACTCACCACAGAGCAATACATGGCATGGCAAGCCAACCAACAGTAAGAAGACATGTTTGAGAAACTAAGAATGGCAAGAACAAGTTCATAGGGTGCATGGATCACTAACAACAAACATGGCAACATTGAACTTAATGTTAACAGGCTGACAGCAACATTATTTAGCAACTTTGAGGGCAAGATAACAACAAGTTACATCAGGCTAAAAATGCAACCAGGGGCATGAATGGATATAGAATGACATGTATAACAAATCATCCTTAGTGAACATCTTTAGATTATGCATAGAATGACTTGTAGCAGCAGGTTTACATATGATGAGGACATCAATACCATTGTTACACCCACAGCCCCTACTGCTACATATACTGGACCAATTACTAGAGCTCGCGCACGCCAATTAAATTATCAGGTACTTTCGTTTCTTGGTAATGATTCTAATGTTCATGAGAATATGATGCTGCCTAAATTGGATACATTTGTTTTGCTTACAAATGAAGGGCCTAGCTTGGAGAAGGATGGACATTGGAGCAAGAGCAAGCATGGAGATGATGCCATGCGCAAGGGGAACCAGAACGGAGTTACAAGTGATGATTTCAGGACTTTGAAGCCACCATAAGAGTGCATGAAGCCTTGGACGAAATATACAAGATGCCACTTCATAAATTTCGTCCAGAGGCTATTATAGGTGCTGCGTCACCTTTTTTATTGGGCCAGGCCCATGTAATTTCGAAATACATAAGTATAGGCTATTTTTAGAGTCCGTATGTGTGGGGAAACAAGAGATAGGGTTGATTTCGGACCCCTCCACCAAGGGCCACGAAATTCCCCTCTCTTCCTCCATATATACAGCCCTTAGGGCACCGTTTAGACTTTGGGTTTTGTTTAGATTAAAAGTTCGCCATAGCTGCAACTTCGCGTACTTCGTTTGTGTTCAACGACCAGACAAAGGCGTCACAGAACCCCACCTTGATCAATAAAGCTTTCATCTTATATTCGCAATATCCAGATTGCAATCTTAGTTTCTTGCTTGTTCTTCGATTGCTCGCAGGAAACAGACCCTCGTGGTCAGGTTGATCGTGCTCCGGCGTGGTCAATAACCTCTCGGAGTTGGTTTAGCGATTGCTAAGGCGCGACGTCCTCGCACGTTCGTAGTCGGATCGTCAAAGTCGACTTCCACCAAAGCGAAATCCACCATCTCATCGAAAGACGGGACACCTTTGCCTCTATCAAGTGGTATCAGATTTCCAGGTTGCTCGGTGAGATTTTCCAGTTTTTCGTAGTTTAGATCGAGTCTGTTCTTCATACCTATAGTCCACGAAAAAGCCACAAAAAAAAATTAGGGTTAGTTCATCATATCCGAACCAATCTGAGCCTTTGCATAATCTTTTTAGGGTTTTGCTTTGTTGAATTTGCGGTTGCATCGTCGGTCTAGTTGCTGGTCTTAGAGTCTAGTCTTTTAGAGTTTCGAGTTCTGGTCATAAGTTGTCACGCCGCCGCTGCACCATCATCATCGCCCCTGCCATCTACCACCACCACTCCGTATCCGTATCCATATACCACCACCAATCTGTGTCCATATACCACCACCGATCCGTATCCATATACTACCACCGCTGCCATATACCACCACCATATATCCACCACCAATCCGAGTTCCTTGCTTATTAGGTTTGTTTTCGGGATCCATCTAGTTTCCGATTCGTGTTTCCTTGCCGGAGTAGGTTTCGGAAAAAAAAAAAAAAAAAAAAAAAAAAAAAAAAAAAAAAAAAAAAAAAAAAAGAGTCTGGAAACCACGCTCCGTTTAGGCCCAAAATTTTTCGAAAACGCATTTTTCGAAAAATTTTCTGGCTATCCTATTTTTAGGTGTTTCTGAGTGTTTTGAGACAGGTGCCATTATAGTAAGTTTTTTTTGACCCGTTTCCAGTTTTTGGGTCCGGGCAGTCGAAAAAACGAAAAAAAAAAATTGGTCGAAAAAATTTTGTGCCCATCCTGTCAGTTTGACCTAGGAAGAGTTTTGAGACACTCGCCATTATAGTGATTTTTCGCAAAAAAAAAAAAAAAAAAAAAAAAAAGAGCCGCAAAAAAAAAAAAAAAAAAGAGCGCAAAAAAAAAAAAAAAAAAAAAAACAAAGAGCGAAAAAAAAAAGTCCAGAGTGTGCTTTTCCCTTGTTTACGTGCAGCGCCGTGATTTTGTTAGTGTTCTAGGCTCGCGTCTCTAGCACGGTCTAGCCTAGGACCAGCACAGTACCGTCGTTGAGCGTTTATTCAACTTTGCATCTCTGAATTGATTATTGCTGATCCTTTTTGCTACCATATTATAAGCCTTCCCAGCTCCACATACATCTACGTCGTGCGTTTGACTCTCCCTGGTACTCGCTCTATCCAAGCTTTGAGAGTTTTTGACTACAACGGTTGCCGATCACCGCCTGCTGCTGGGTAAGAACTGGTAAGAATTTGAGTTTTGCTTGACGGATTTGTGACACCTACCACCACCACTTGTTCGTAGTCTGTAGGATCATATTCTTGTGTGTTTCTATTGCTGCTAACCATGCCAGGATCACAAGACGTGACTGACTGGGAGAATTTATCGAACAAGGAGCTTCATGATAAGTTTCAGCAAATGATGAGTGGACAGGTGCAAGATGTGCTAAACAGATTTGAAGAGGCCATGGAGAAGATAGATGGCATGGAGAAGACGTTCGAAACAAAGCTTGATAACAAATTTAATGAATTGCTCGCGCGTCTTCCACCACCACCACCCGCTGCACCTAACGCACCTCTCCAACAACAACAACAACAACAACAACGCATCCTTTCGAATCAGTATGGACGAGCGAGGCGTGTTCCTATTGAGGATGGCCAAACTTCTGGTGCTGCTGTTCATGTTGTTGATGCTTCTTTGGCCCCTGCTACTGCTGCTGCTGGTACCCAGGAGGATGATGAGGATGTGGGCGATTATGAGGATGAGGTTGATCAAAATCAGCACTACGTGCAGCCACCAGCACCACCACCACCAGGTCGACCTCAGGTATATATTCGTAATGGTAGGCCTGCACCACCACCTCAGGTACGAGATGATGTCCATATTCCTAAACTGAAATTGAATATTCCACCATTTGAGGGTAGATATGTTCCTGATATATATCTTACTTGGGAGTTAGAAACTGAACAACGTTTTACATGTTTACAATATCCCGAGGAGAGACGGGTTGCTGCTGCTGTTTGTGCTTTCACTAGTTTTGCATGTGTATGGTGGTCTGAACATTGTAGATTATATCCTATTCCCGCTACTTGGGCTGCTTTGAAAATTGCTATGCGTACTCGTTGGGTTCCACCATATTATCAACGTGAATTGCTTCAAAAATTACAGCGTTTAAGACAAGGAAAAAATTCTGTAGAAGAATATTATCAGGAATTACAAACTGGCATGATTAGATGTGGTATTGTTGAGGAGAATGAAGCTATGCTTGCACGTTTTCTGGGTGGATTAAATAGAGAGATTCAGACCATTCTAGACTATAAGGAGTATACTAATATCACTCGTTTATTCCATCTTGCTTGTAAAGCTGAACGTGAAGTGCAGGATCGACAGGCATTGGCGCGGACTAACTTTTCTGCAGGTCGACCTTCATCATGGACACCACGTGCATCATCTACTTCCACACGTTCTGCTACACCGGTGCCTCCGTCGGCTGCCACCTCCAACCGTGATATAATAAAGCAGGCACAATCACCATTATCTGCCAAGAGCACACCTTCTGGGCCTGCAAAGAGCTCTTCTTCATCCATGGCATCAACAGGGCAAACACATGATATTATTTGTCGACGTTGCAAGGGTGGAGGTCATTATGCGAGAGAATGCCCATCTAAGCGTGTGATGATTGTTACTGAGGATGGTGGGTATGAGTCCGCTAGTGACTATGATGAGGAGACTTTGGCTCTTATTACACGTGACGAACACGGTGGAGACGATTCTGATCATGAGACGCAATACATGGCTCCTGAAGATGCTGACAGGTATGAATGTTTAGTTGCTCAACGTGTTTTGAGTGTGCAGGTTACACAAGCTGAGCAAAATCAGAGGCATAATTTGTTCCATACAAAGGGAGTTGTGAAGGAACGTTCTGTTCGCGTGATCATAGATGGAGGGAGTTGCAACAACTTGGCTAGCATGGAGATGGTGGAGAAGCTTTCTCTCACCACAAGACCACATCCACATCCTTACTACATCCAATGGTTCAACAATAGCGGCAAGGTTAAGGTAACACGTACTGTTCGTGTGCATTTTAGTATCTCTACATATGCTGATTATGTTGATTGTGATGTGGTACCTATGCAAGCATGTTCCTTATTACTTGGTAGACCATGGCAATTTGATAAAAATGCTGTACACCATGGTAGAAACAATCATTATACTCTTGTTCATAAGAATAAAAATATTACTTTGCTTCCTATGACTCCTGATTCTATTTTGAAAGATGATATTAATAGAGCTAATAAAGCAAAACAGGAGAAGAATAAGAGTGAAAATCAGATTGTGGCAAAAGAATTTGAGCAACAATTGAAGCCTAATAATAAACCATCTAGTGTTGCTTCTGAAATTAAATTGAAAAGTGCATGTTTATTTGCCACCAAATCTGATATTGATGAGCTAGATTTCAGCAAATCTGTTTGCTATGCTTTTGTGTGCAAAGAGGCATTATTTTCATTCGAGGACGTGCCTTCCTCTTTGCCCCCTGCTGTCACTAACATTATGCAGGAGTTCGCTGACGTCTTTCCACAAGACGTGCCACCGGGATTACCACCCATTCGAGGGATTGAGCATCAAATTGACTTAATTCCCGGTGCATCGCTACCCAACCGTGCACCATACCGTACCAATCCAGAGGAGACGAAGGAGATTATGCGTCAAGTACAGGAGCTACTCGACAAAGGTTATATACGCGAATCTCTTAGTCCTTGTGCTGTTCCTATTATACTCGTGCCTAAAAAGGATGGTACGTCACGTATGTGTGTTGATTGTAGAGGCATTAATAATATTACTATTCGTTATCGTCATCCTATTCCTAGGCTAGATGATATGCTTGATGAATTGAGTGGCTCTACAATATTCTCCAAAGTTGATTTGCGTAGTGGATACCATCAAATTCGTATGAAATTGGGTGATGAATGGAAAACAGCATTTAAAACTAAGTTTGGTTTATATGAGTGGTTAGTCATGCCTTTTGGGTTAACTAATGCACCTAGTACTTTCATGAGATTAATGAACGAAGTTTTACGTGCTTTCATTGGACGATTTGTGGTAGTCTATTTTGATGATATACTGATTTATAGCAAATCTTTGGAAGAACATTTGGAACATTTACGTGCTGTTTTTATTGCTCTACGTGATGCACGTTTGTTTGGTAACCTTGGGAAGTGCACCTTTTGCACCGACCGAGTATCTTTTCTTGGCTATGTTGTTACTCCACAGGGAATTGAAGTTGATAAAGCCAAGATTGAAGCTATTGAGAGTTGGCCGCAGCCCAAAACGGTCACACAAGTGAGGAGTTTTCTTGGCCTCGCTGGATTCTATAGGCGTTTTGTGAGAGATTTCAGCACCATTGCTGCACCTCTCAATGAGCTTACAAAGAAAGATGTGCCTTTTATTTGGGGTACCGCACAGGAAGAAGCCTTCACGGTATTGAAAGATAAGTTGACACATGCTCCTTTACTCCAACTTCCTGATTTTAATAAGACTTTTGAGCTTGAATGTGATGCTAGTGGAATTGGATTAGGAGGTGTGTTATTACAAGATGGCAAACCCGTTGCATACTTTTCTGAAAAATTGAGTGGGCCTAGTCTGAATTATTCTACTTATGATAAAGAATTATATGCTCTTGTTCGGACTTTAGAAACATGGCAACATTATTTATGGCCCAAAGAATTTGTTATACATTCTGATCATGAATCTTTGAAACATATTAAAAGTCAAGCTAAACTGAATCGTAGACATGCTAAATGGGTTGAATTTATTGAGACTTTCCCTTATGTCATTAAACACAAGAAGGGAAAAGAAAATGTTATTGCTGATGCATTGTCTCGTCGCTATACTATGCTTTCACAACTTGACTTCAAAATATTTGGTTTGGAGACCATCAAAGATCAATATGTGCATGATGCTGATTTTAAAGATGTAATGCAGAATTGTAAAGAAGGAAGAATGTGGAACAAGTTTGTCGTTAACGATGGATTTGTGTTTCGTGCTAACAAGCTATGCATTCCAGCTAGCTCCGTTCGTCTTTTGCTGTTGCAGGAGGCGCATGGGGGAGGATTAATGGGACACTTTGGCGTGAAGAAGACAGAGGACGTACTTGCTACACATTTCTTTTGGCCAAAGATGAGACGGGATGTTGAGCGTTTTGTTGCTCGCTGCACTACATGTCAAAAAGCTAAGTCACGACTCAATCCTCATGGTTTATATATGCCTTTGCCTGTACCTAGTGTTCCTTGGGAGGATATATCTATGGACTTTGTTTTAGGTTTACCTCGAACAAAGAAGGGGAGGGATAGCATATTTGTTGTCGTGGATAGATTCTCGAAAATGGCACACTTTATACCATGTCATAAAAGCGATGATGCTGTTAATGTTGCTGATTTGTTCTTTCGTGAAATTATTCGCTTGCATGGTGTGCCAAATACTATTGTGTCAGATCGTGATACTAAATTTCTTAGCCACTTTTGGAGATGTTTATGGGCTAAGTTGGGGACTAAACTGCTTTTTAGTACTACTTGTCACCCCCAAACTGATGGACAAACTGAAGTAGTCAATAGAACATTGTCTACTATGCTTAGGGCTGTTTTGAAGAATAATAAGAAAATGTGGGAGGAATGCTTGCCTCATATTGAATTTGCTTATAATCGTTCATTGCATTCTACTACTAAGATGTGCCCTTTTGAAGTTGTGTATGGTTTCCTACCTCGTGCACCTATTGATTTGTTGCCTCTTCCATCTTCGGAGAAGGTTAATTTTGATGCTAAAGAACGTGCTGAATTGATTTTAAAAATGCATGAGTTAACTAAGGAAAACATTGAGCGTATGAATGCTAAATATAAACTTGCTGGAGATAAGGGTAGAAAACATGTTGTGTTTGCACCTGGAGATCTTGTTTGGTTACATTTGCGTAAGGATAGATTTCCTGATTTGCGCAAATCAAAGCTAATGCCACGTGCTGCTGGTCCCTTTAAGGTGTTGGAGAAAGTAAATGATAATGCATATAAACTTGAGCTGCCTGCAGATTTTGGGGTTAGTCCCACTTTTAACATTGCAGATTTGAAGCCTTATTTGGGTGAGGAAGATGAGCTTTCGTCGAGGACGACTTCATTTCAAGAAGGGGAGGATGATGAGGACATCAATACCATTGTTACACCCACAGCCCCTACTGCTACATATACTGGACCAATTACTAGAGCTCGCGCACGCCAATTAAATTATCAGGTACTTTCGTTTCTTGGTAATGATTCTAATGTTCATGAGAATATGATGCTGCCTAAATTGGATACATTTGTTTTGCTTACAAATGAAGGGCCTAGCTTGGAGAAGGATGGACATTGGAGCAAGAGCAAGCATGGAGATGATGCCATGCGCAAGGGGAACCAGAACGGAGTTACAAGTGATGATTTCAGGACTTTGAAGCCACCATAAGAGTGCATGAAGCCTTGGACGAAATATACAAGATGCCACTTCATAAATTTCGTCCAGAGGCTATTATAGGTGCTGCGTCACCTTTTTTATTGGGCCAGGCCCATGTAATTTCGAAATACATAAGTATAGGCTATTTTTAGAGTCCGTATGTGTGGGGAAACAAGAGATAGGGTTGATTTCGGACCCCTCCACCAAGGGCCACGAAATTCCCCTCTCTTCCTCCATATATACAGCCCTTAGGGCACCGTTTAGACTTTGGGTTTTGTTTAGATTAAAAGTTCGCCATAGCTGCAACTTCGCGTACTTCGTTTGTGTTCAACGACCAGACAAAGGCGTCACAGAACCCCACCTTGATCAATAAAGCTTTCATCTTATATTCGCAATATCCAGATTGCAATCTTAGTTTCTTGCTTGTTCTTCGATTGCTCGCAGGAAACAGACCCTCGTGGTCAGGTTGATCGTGCTCCGGCGTGGTCAATAACCTCTCGGAGTTGGTTTAGCGATTGCTAAGGCGCGACGTCCTCGCACGTTCGTAGTCGGATCGTCAAAGTCGACTTCCACCAAAGCGAAATCCACCATCTCATCGAAAGACGGGACACCTTTGCCTCTATCAACATAGCAACAAAATAACAGACTCAGACAAGCAAAACAGCAACAGCAAGTACCCTACTTCACGAGCTCGGTGCACTCAGTACAAAACTCACAAAAATACATGGATAGCACCTCTGTAAAGATGGCATGATGTAGCGCAAAAGCCATGTAGAGCTCATGCTCATAGGATGCACACATCAAATGCAACAAAAATGACAAATCATCAAGTTATAGCAGTTTCAGCAGATTAACATCATATAGCACTCATGCAACGATGATTAGGGCATCAAGATGGACTCAAATGAACATGATGCAATGGAATGAAATAAAGAGCATCTCACGGAGAACAATTTGACATATTACACGCACAAAACGGAGCAGTATGCAACAAGTTATGACGTGATGAACATGGCACCAGAATGCAAATAATTCGGGGACTTAGCAGTTTCTGGAAAAAAAATAGGTGGGCGCCCAAAAGCTAAAAGACGCCCAGGCGCGTGATAGGGGGCGGCTCACCACGGGCCTGGCCCAGGACGGCGGGGACGAAGCGAGCCGGAGGAGATGGGCCGCAGGGAAGCGGGACGAGGCGGATCCGGCCGGATCTCGCTGGATCCGACTGAGCTCCGGCGAAGACGACGCGGGCCGGGCGCGAACGGCGGCCGGGGGCGGCGACCGACGGGATCCGGCAGCGGGGAACATGCATGGCGGCGGGGACGGCGCACCGGAGGGCCGAGGCGCGGGACGGGCGCGGCGGCGCGGGGCCGAGCGGGCGGCGGCGCTGGAGGGTGGGGTCCGGCGACCGGGCCGGGTGCGCGGGCGGCGGGGCGCACTCCGGCGGAGGCGCTGGTGGCAGGCGGCGAGAAGGTGAGGCGGTGGGGTAGGCGGGCGAGGCGGGGCGACGGCGGGGCCGGCTCGGGCCGCGGGGGCCAGGGACGGGCCCGAGCGGGCTGGACGGCGGCGCGGGCGGCAGGTGCCACGTGGCGCGCCCCGATTGGCGCGGGCTGCGGCGGGGGGTTCGTCCGGCGGGCGCGGACACGTCCGGCGGGCGAGAGGGAGGAGAAATTAGGGTTTGGACCGGGAATTTTCGGGAGAGGCACATATTTATAGGTAGAGGGAGCTATGAGAGTCCAAATGAGGAGCGGATTTCGGCCACGCGATCGTGATCGAACGACGGAGAGCATGGAGGGGGTTAGGATGGGTTTTGGGCCACTTTGGAGGGGTGTTGGGCTGCAACACAAAGAGGGCTTTTACGGTTACCCGGTTAACCGTTGGAGTATCAAACGGACTCCAAATGGCACGAAACTTGACAGGCGGTCTACCGGTGCTATACCAAGGCCGCTTGGCAAACCTCGGTCCATTCCGAGAACGTTTAACACCCGCACACGAAAAGAGGCAAAAGGGGGCGCCGGGGGACATAGGAGTGCCGGATTGCAAAACGGACAACGGGGAAAATGCTGGGATGCATGAGACGAACATGCATGCAAAATGAGATGCACATGATGACATGATAGAATGCAACACACAAGCAAATGACATGGCAACAACGACGAATAACTGACAGACACCTGGCGCATCGGATCCGGGGCGTTACAACTCTCCTCCACTAACAAGAGATCTCGTCCCGAGATCTTAGGACCAAGACGGAAAGGAAAGGGATGGGGTGAAACAAGAACTCAAGAGAAGAAGCAAAGAATCGAGAGCACTCGAGAAACAGAGAGGAACAATGAAAATGATGAGAATCAAAAGCTCACGGAATCAGATAGACTATGAAACCACTCCGGTTAGAACGAAATAAGAAACGAATACGGCTGAAAGGATTTAGGCAGCACTCTGACTGAAAATGGAAGGATAGAACACGAGCTTGAGAGGATGGAATGATACTTGATGAAGACATGACACAAAACCTCCGGAAAGAATTGAAAAAGTTGAATGAAAAGAACGGAGAAGAAAATGACAACTTGTGCCACGAATGAAATTGAAAGCATCTTTAGAATGAAGGTTTAAAAGGAGTTGTTGAGAAAATCAACAACGGAAGAAAAAAAAACTTGTTGTGGACTTATCCAAAAACAACTCAAAACTTGAGGTGAAATTACGCCACAACCAAATGCTTGGATATCTGGGAATAACGAAGAAATGCAAAACTCCAATTCAAAAGAATACGGAGAATTACTTACACTTCGAGACGCAAGAGGAAAAGATATTTGAACTCCACCAACAAAATCTTGATGAACACTTGAAGAGTGAATTAACTCATGAAGAACCACCATAAGGAACTCCGTGACAAAAGGATGATGAGATAGAAATGAAGGATGAAAGAATAAGATTCAAGCCTTGCGATTATTTAGATGGAGGTTCCGGCGAGATGGCCGAGGAAATTTGAACTCCGGAAAAGAAAAGATGAGAACACTACGAACTAGAATTTATTCATCAAGAACAAACTCCGAAGAAAAGGGATTACTCACTTTGATGAAATAAGAATAAGATTTATTGTATGCTTATCCTTCATCAAATTAAATGATGACAAGCAATGGATTTTTCATACTACTTATTCTTCTTGAAAAGGATTAAGAAGTGACATAACGCAAATGATAGAGGCAAAGGGTGTCCCGATCTTTCGATGAGATGATAACTATCGATTTGGTGAAGATGACTTTGACGATCCGACTACAAACGTGCACGACGTTGCGCCTTAGCAATCGCTAAACCAACTCTGAGAGGTTATTGACCACGCCGGAGCACAATCAACCTGACCACGAAGGTCTATTCCTGCAAGCAATCGAAGAACAAGCAAGAATATGATAAAAGCAATCTGAATATTGCGAGTATATATGAAGTATTGATAAAGGTGGGGATCCGTAAGCGGTCTTGGTCTGGTCGTTGGACACAAACGAAGTACACGAAGTTGCAATGGCTAACTTTTAACTAAACAAATCCCAAGGAAAAGCTACTAGATGGATCTACTTATATAGGAGCAAGGGGTGGCGGCCAAGGAGGTGGGAGGACGTCCCAAGGCAGCCTAAAACTAAATCTAGGTCGTACAAGGCCAATGGGCCCAAGTGGAGGTGATGTAACACCTTTGGACTTGTAGTTTGACTCGGATTCTGCTGCAGCATCAGATTGTTTCGTCCACAACTCAACGCTCCGGACGAATTTGAAGGTGATTCCAATTGGGTTGGAAAGTGCACGAAATCTAGTTTCCAACAAAAAAAGAATCACCCAATTCGGAGTCCGTATGAAAAAATTGTGTGCGTTTTGAGTCAGGTACGTCTGTGCAGTCCGAATCTGAATCCAGAACGTGAGAGACTTGGACTCTATCTTCTCTTGGGCCAAAAGTGACGTGAGAGAAGTTTTTGGACAGCAAATAAACATCTCTTTCTTCCTTATCTTCATATGTGGATTGTACAAATGTCTCATACACCTGCAATTAGACAAAACACAAAAGTGTGTGAAGTATTTTTGTTCTGGATAACATAAATAGATTATTGAATAGTTTGCACTAGAAATCACCTGACAAATATGCATATATGCAATAGTTTTGGTCATATCCAAGGTAGTCATGTCCTCATCATCCTCCGCTTCTTGAAAATAAAGCCGTCCTCGGCGTTGCTTAATCTGAAATGTGGCTAACAAAAGAGACAAGGTGTACATGTTGTATATGTATATGTCATCCATTTTTACTTCCCTTGATTTTTTCATATATGACACATGAATAGATGAGTAACTTGCATAGTTCATAAAATCTAAAGCCAAAAAATTAGCACAAGAAGTAGAAGGCATGAAAATATTGCAACTCAGTTTGCACATATAAGTGAAGCTCTTATTCATTTCAAAAGATTGACAATGTTCATCATTAAACCATCCAAACATTGGTGAATAAACATTACTTGCATCAAATTTACATGCTACAACATGCTTAAACAAGCAAATATGCAATAAGTCATTCAACACAGAATCATCACCAAGATTAGAGGTCATATCAAAATGATTAAACATTGGTTCTTTTACATCAATAGTTAATTCAATGGGTGCACTCAAAATTGTTGGTATTTCAGTTTTTTGATCACATGGCAAAGTCAAATTATCAACGTAGTCCTCTAAAATAGGTGGTGTGATCAAAGTAGTGGGTAGCTCATCAGATGGTGCATTCAAATTGACAAGGCATTCATCATTCTCATGTAGAGATGGAAGATCAGTACCTTTGTCATTACCTCTTATGATCAACTCAGATGATGTAGCCACTCTCGAGGGCGATGTGTCACATGGTGGAGGTGATGTAGTCCTGACAACAACGGATGTGGTCGTCATAGTATGCCTAGTAGTTGAAGGAACAATCATATCAACTCTTGGAATGTGCACCGTGCGCTTGTTCTCCTCGTGGCCAACACGTTGTTTTATTTCCTGTTCAGCTTTGCAAGCAAGATGAAACAAATGGTCCATAGGATAACACTCTTCATGAATTAGTATCTCTTGAATATCACGGTTTAATCCTCCCCAAAATCTATCCATAAAATCATCTTCACTTTCTTCTAAAGAGGAATGCAACAAGGTAGTTTGTAAATCATCATAATATTTTGTTACAGTTTCACTACCTTGTTTTAAGTGTTGCAACTTCTTAATCATGTCACGAGTATAATAAGCAGGGACGAAAGTATGTCGCATGGCAAGTTTCAAATCATCCCAAGTAGTAGGTATATAATCAGGGTGTAACCGACAATATTCACTCCACCAAACCAAAGCATAACCAGTGAAAGAACCAACCGCAACCTTAACCTTTTTATGTTCATCGAAATTATGGGAAGCAAATATATTTTTTATGTCGAACTCCCATTCAATATATAAAGCAGGTTTAAAACGGCCATTAAATGGTGGTATAGATACATTAACCTGATCATGTGCATTTGGATGTTTGTGCACCTCTCGTGACGGTTGTGGTATTTGCAAAGGTGGTGGCACGTCTCCCGCGATCGACAAAGCCCATGAATTGACTCTGGATCCTGTCATGATTAGTAGAACAAGAAACAAAACCCAAAAATAATGTTCCTATAACTACTAGGATGTGGTGGTAAAACGCTCACAGTAAAGCAAATATCAATGTCTTACAAGTTCTTACCATGCAGCAGGCGGTGATCGGCAACCAGCGGTGTCAAGTAACTCCGAATATTGAGTAAAGCGATTGCCAGGGGAGCGTACGTATACACGGTGTAGAAATATGTGGAGCTGGGTTGGCTATATATGGTAGCAAAAGATTAGCAATAATCAATTCAAAGATGCAATGTTGAATAAACGCTCAACGACGGTACTGTGCTGGTCCTAGGCTAGACCGGACTAGGGACGCGAGCCTAGAACACTAATGAGGTCACGGCGTAGCACAACTAGCATCAATGAAGGATACTAAGTAGCTCTTGACAGCAAGATATAAGTGAAGATCACAACGGCAGTGAAGATAATGATGAAAAACAATTGCCAAGCAGGATATACAACAACTTTGTCTCCAAATTTCCTCTGAAAAAGTTTGTGCCGATTTTTTTTGATTTGTTTTCTCCTTTTTTTTCTCTGACTTTTTTTTCTCTTTTTTTTCTCTCGTTTTTTTCTCTCGTTTTTCTCTCTCTTTTTTTCTCCCACTTTCCAAAACAAACTAGATAAGATGCAGATTGGATCAAGTGAAGATGTGAACGATCTCAACTATTATTATGACAATGAATGGTGGGTAGCACGTGGTGGAAATTGATGGATGGGTGGTGGACAGCGGAAGAGATAATGATGCAACGGTGGCGTGACTAATGTGAACAGAACTCGAAACTCTAAACGAACTAGACACTAAGACCAGCAACTCGATACGACGATGCAACCGATAATTCAACTATGCAAGCAATGAAAAGAAAATTGCAAAGGCTCAGACTGGCTTGGACCAAGGATGAATAGATCTAACTCTTTTTTGTGGCTTTTTCTTGGACAATAGGTAAGAAAATAAATCTAATCTAGGAAAACTGGAAATTCTCACCGAGCAACCTGAAAACTGATACCACTTGATAGAGGCAAAGGGTGTCCCGATCTTTCGATGAGATGATAACTATCGATTTGGTGAAGATGACTTTGACGATCCGACTACAAACGTGCACGGCGTTGCGCCTTAGCAATCGCTAAACCAACTCTGAGAGGTTATTGACCACGCCGGAGCACAATCAACCTGACCACGAAGGTCTATTCCTGCAAGCAATCGAAGAACAAGCAAGAATATGATAAAAGTAATCTGAATATTGCGAGTATATATGAAGTATTGATAAAGGTGGGGATCCGTAAGCGGTCTTGGTCTGGTCGTTGGACACAAACGAAGTACACGAAGTTGCAATGGCTAACTTTTAACTAAACAAATCCCAAGGAAAAGCTACTAGATGGATCTACTTATATAGGAGCAAGGGGTGGCGGCCAAGGAGGTGGGAGGACGTCCCAAGGCAGCCTAAAACTAAATCTAGGTCGTACAAGGCCAATGGGCCCAAGTGGAGGTGATGTAACACCTTTGGACTTGTAGTTTGACTCGGATTCTGCTGCAGCATCAGATTGTTTCGTCCACAACTCAACGCTCCGGACGAATTTGAAGGTGATTCCAATTGGGTTGGAAAGTGCACGAAATCTAGTTTCCAACAAAAAAAGAATCACCCAATTCGGAGTCCGTATGAAAAAATTGTGTGCGTTTTGAGTCAGGTACGTCTGTGCAGTCCGAATCTGAATCCAGAACGTGAGAGACTTGGACTCTATCTTCTCTTGGGCCAAAAGTGACGTGAGAGAAGTTTTTGGACAGCAAATAAACATCTCTTTCTTCCTTATCTTCATATGTGGATTGTACAAATGTCCCATACACCTGCAATTAGACAAAACACAAAAGTGTGTGAAGTATTTTTGTTCTGGATAACATAAATAGATTATTGAATAGTTTGCACTAGAAATCACCTGACAAATATGCATATATGCAATAGTTTTGGTCATATCCAAGGTAGTCATGTCCTCATCATCCTCCGCTTCTTGAAAATAAAGCCGTCCTCGGCGTTGCTTAATCTGAAATGTGGCTAACAAAAGAGACAAGGTGTACATGTTGTATATGTATATGTCATCCATTTTTACTTCCCTTGATTTTTTCATATATGACAAATGAATAGATGAGTAACTTGCATAGTTCATAAAATCTAAAGCCAAAAAATTAGCACAAGAAGTAGAAGGCATGAAAATATTGCAACTCAGTTTGCACATATAAGTGAAGCTCTTATTCATTTCAAAAGATTGACAATGTTCATCATTAAACCATCCAAACATTGGTGAATAAACATTACTTGCATCAAATTTACATGCTACAACATGCTTAAACAAGCAAATATGCAATAAGTCATTCAACACAGAATCATCACCAAGATTAGAGGTCATATCAAAATGATTAAACATTGGTTCTTTTACATCAATAGTTAATTCAATGGGTGCACTCAAAATTGTTGGTATTTCAGTTTTTTGATCACATGGCAAAGTCAAATTATCAACGTAGTCCTCTAAAATAGGTGGTGTGATCAAAGTAGTGGGTAGCTCATCAGATGGTGCATTCAAATTGACAAGGCATTCATCATTCTCATGTAGAGATGGAAGATCAGTACCTTTGTCATTACCTCTTATGATCAACTCAGATGATGTAGCCACTCTCGAGGGCGATGTGTCACATGGTGGAGGTGATGTAGTCCTGACAACAACGGATGTGGTCGTCATAGTATGCCTAGTAGTTGAAGGAACAATCATATCAACTCTTGGAATGTGCACCGTGCGCTTGTTCTCCTCGTGGCCAACACGTTGTTTTATTTCCTGTTCAGCTTTGCAAGTAAGATGAAACAAATGGTCCATAGGATAACACTCTTCATGAATTAGTATCTCTTGAATATCACGGTTTAATCCTCCCCAAAATCTATCCATAAAATCATCTTCACTTTCTTCTAAAGAGGAATGCAACAAGGTAGTTTGTAAATCATCATAATATTTTGTTACAGTTTCACTACCTTGTTTTAAGTGTTGCAACTTCTTAATCATGTCACGAGTATAATAAGCAGGGACGAAAGTATGTCGCATGGCAAGTTTCAAATCATCCCAAGTAGTAGGTATATAATCAGGGTGTAACCGACAATATTCACTCCACCAAACCAAAGCATAACCAGTGAAAGAACCAACCGCAACCTTAACCTTTTTATGTTCATCGAAATTATGGGAAGCAAATATATTTTTTATGTCGAACTCCCATTCAATATATAAAGCAGGTTTAAAACGGCCATTAAATGGTGGTATAGATACATTAACCTGATCATGTGCATTTGGATGTTTGTGCACCTCTCGTGACGGTTGTGGTATTTGCAAAGGTGGTGGCACGTCTCCCGCGATCGACAAAGCCCATGAATTGACTCTGGATCCTGTCACGATTAGTAGAACAAGAAACAAAACCCAAAAATAATGTTCCTATAACTACTAGGATGTGGTGGTAAAACGCTCACAGTAAAGCAAATATCAATGTCTTACAAGTTCTTACCATGCAGCAGGCGGTGATCGGCAACCAGCGGTGTCAAGTAACTCCGAATATTGAGTAAAGCGATTGCCAAGGGAGCGTACGTATACACGGTGTAGAAATATGTGGAGCTGGGTTGGCTATATATGGTAGCAAAAGATTAGCAATAATCAATTCAAAGATGCAATGTTGAATAAACGCTCAACGACGGTACTGTGCTGGTCCTAGGCTAGACCGGACTAGGGACGCGAGCCTAGAACACTAATGAGGTCACGGCGTAGCACAACTAGCATCAATGAAGGATACTAAGTAGCTCTTGACAGCAAGATATAAGTGAAGATCACAACGGCAGTGAAGATAATGATGAAAAACAATTGCCAAGCAGGATATACAACAACTTTGTCTCCAAATTTCCTCTGAAAAAGTTTGTGCCGATTTTTTTTGATTTTTTTTCTCCTTTTTTTTCTCTGACTTTTTTTTTCTCTTTTTTTTCTCTCGTTTTTTTCTCTCGTTTTTCTCTCTCTTTTTTTCTCCCACTTTCCAAAACAAACTAGATAAGATGCAGATTGGATCAAGTGAAGATGTGAACGATCTCAACTATTATTATGACAATGAATGGTGGGTAGCACGTGGTGGAAATTGATGGATGGGTGGTGGACAGCGGAAGAGATAATGATGCAACGGTGGCGTGACTAATGTGAACAGAACTCGAAACTCTAAACGAACTAGACACTAAGACCAGCAACTCGATACGACGATGCAACCGATAATTCAACTATGCAAGCAATGAAAAGAAAATTGCAAAGGCTCAGACTGGCTTGGACCAAGGATGAATAGATCTAACTCTTTTTTGTGGCTTTTTCTTGGACAATAGGTAAGAAAATAAATCTAATCTAGGAAAACTGGAAATTCTCACCGAGCAACCTGAAAACTGATACCACTTGATAGAGGCAAAGGGTGTCCCGATCTTTCGATGAGATGATAACTATCGATTTGGTGAAGATGACTTTGACGATCCGACTACAAACGTGCACGACGTTGCGCCTTAGCAATCGCTAAACCAACTCTGAGAGGTTATTGACCACGCCGGAGCACAATCAACCTGACCACGAAGGTCTATTCCTGCAAGCAATCGAAGAACAAGCAAGAATATGATAAAAGCAATCTGAATATTGCGAGTATATATGAAGTATTGATAAAGGTGGAGATCCGTAAGCGGTCTTGGTCTGGTCGTTGGACACAAACGAAGTACACGAAGTTGCAATGGCTAACTTTTAACTAAACAAATCCCAAGGAAAAGCTACTAGATGGATCTACTTATATAGGAGCAAGGGGTGGCGGCCAAGGAGGTGGGAGGACGTCCCAAGGCAGCCTAAAACTAAATCTAGGTCGTACAAGGCCAATGGGCCCAAGTGGAGGTGATGTAACACCTTTGGACTTGTAGTTTGACTCGGATTCTGCTGCAGCATCAGATTGTTTCGTCCACAACTCAACGCTCCGGACGAATTTGAAGGTGATTCCAATTGGGTTGGAAAGTGCACGAAATCTAGTTTCCAACAAAAAAAGAATCACCCAATTCGGAGTCCGTATGAAAAAATTGTGTGCGTTTTGAGTCAGGTACGTCTGTGCAGTCCGAATCTGAATCCAGAACGTGAGAGACTTGGACTCTATCTTCTCTTGGGCCAAAAGTGACGTGAGAGAAGTTTTTGGACAGCAAATAAACATCTCTTTCTTCCTTATCTTCATATGTGGATTGTACAAATGTCCCATACACCTGCAATTAGACAAAACACAAAAGTGTGTGAAGTATTTTTGTTCTGGATAACATAAATAGATTATTGAATAGTTTGCACTAGAAATCACCTGACAAATATGCATATATGCAATAGTTTTGGTCATATCCAATGTAGTCATGTCCTCATCAGCAAACTTGAGAAGGCCTTCATGAATCACCGGTACGATTGAAAGAACGAATGAATTAATATGATTACCAATGAAAAGGGGTCTTGAACGAACCACCGTTAGAATTCAAAATTGAATGACGAAGGAGAATGACTCACCGGGAAAAATAGGAAAAACAAGAATATACTTGAGGGACTGAAGATGCAATTGAAAGAAGAGACCGCGAGCTGATTGAAGCATACTTGAACGAAGCACCGGAAGAATTTGAAAATGACTGAGGAAAGATAATGAATCACCGGGAATAATTAGAAAAACAAATATGCTAGAGGGGATTTAGATGCAGAAGAACAAAGAGATCATGAGCTGATTAAAGAACACTTGAACGAAGCACCGGAATAATATTGAGACGACCGAAGCTGAAATCTTAGAACGAAGAAATCTTCCGAAAAGATGACCTCCGGATGATCGAGAGGGAAAGCAACTCCTGAAATACTCTGGATGGATGAAAAGAATAACTGACAAATGGAATAATTTACGAGGATTACATGAAGTTAGAACCACAAATATTCGGAATAGCGGGCAAGATTTAGAGGAAAAAATCTTCTTCGGACTTCAAAGTTGAGAATGACGACGAGAAACACCACCAAAATTACTAAGATACTCCGGGAGAATGAAAAGCAGAGAGGTTGAGGCAACCATTAAAATGATTTGAAATCGACCTCGGGGAAGGCATGTGACTGATGGAATCCATTCTTACGTCACACTTTGAAAAGAATTGAGAATAACTGTGGGGGAATTAGAAGAGTCAGGTAAGATCCTGGGAAAGACCTGTGGGTTAGAGCCCACTAAAGAGAAAACACCGTTGGAAAGGGTTGTTGAACAGATAGATGATGCACCGGAATAATTGAAATATTTGAATGAGGTGACAACCTCGAATTAATTCGAACACAGAGGAATCTCCTGAGATGCCTTCCGAACTCCGGAATGATTGAATGACGAGAGGCAAACCAGTAAGGAGAACACTTGACCCAAGTAGAAGAATGTGATCAACCCGGAAAACTTGAATTGAGTCCACCGGAAAAGAAAAAAACAAGACGAACAATGACAAACTAGGCGAGAATTCACCGGTTGACTAACTAAGGGAAGAATGAAGAGGCTCCGCACGAATGAAGTTGATGCTCGAAAGAGATTCAGGCTCCGGGAAGAAGAGGGTGGGAGGGCGGGAAAACAAAGGCAACTTGGAAGGGGGAACCGACGAATATCTTGAAGAGAAAACACCGGTTGAAATCATTGAGGAAAGAAAGCAAAGGCTTCGCACGAGTAGGATGGATACTCGATTACGGACTCCGGCTCCAAGAAGAAAAAGGGGGTGGGCGGGTGGAAGAAAACAACTGAGGATTGAACTTGGCAAAGACAAAGAGGGTCGAATCAACTTGACGAGAAATGCACCGGATCAAAAGAGCTGAGAACCAACGATCGGAAAACCAACTACGTGAACCTAAAGAAAAATTTGAATAGTAAGAGGAGTAATTCAAAACACCTACGTCAAGATTCCTCACCAGAGCGACGAAGGGGTTGAGGAGTAAAAAGAATTCCTACTCTCCGATATAACTAGACTCCGAAAAAGTTTTCTTCTAGACTCGACATCGGCCAAACTACACGATCAATCAAGGGGGCTCCTAGGTCGGTCGAGGCTCTGATACCAACTTGTCACGCCCAATATGCGACCCTATCCAAGAGGAACTCGAAGGTCCCACCAACGATAGACCTGCATATTGAAACGCTTTTGCAAGGTGGATATAATTACATCAACATTACATAAATAGTTGGGGATACATACAAGAGGCATACAATGCCACACGAATACAACATCATCATACATAAGACCAACATCCGACTACGGATGAAACACAAACAGAAACTCAAACGACATCCACCCTGCTAGCCCAGGCTGCCGACCTGGAACCTATCCCCTGATCGAAGAAGAAGCAGAAGAAGAACTCAAGCAAGCAAGCATCACTCTCGCGTCATGATCATCGCATAACCTGTACCTGCAACTGTTGTTGTAGTAATCCATGAGCCACGAGGACTCAGCAATCCCATTACCATGGGTATCAAGCCTAGCAAAGCTTAATGGGAAAGGAAGGGGGTAAAGTGGTGAGGTTGCAGCAGCGACTAAGCATATATGGTGGCTGACATACGCAAATGAGAGCGAGAAGAGAAACAAAGGAACGGTCATGAAGCTAGTAATGATCAAGAGGTGATCCTGAACTCCTACTTACGTCAATCATAACACGGAAACCGTGTTCACTTCTCGGACTCCGCCGAGAAGAGACCATCATGGCTACACACGCGGTTGATGCATTTTAATTCGGATCTGATGTCAAGTTATCTACAACCAGACATTAACAAATTCCCATCTGCCACATAACTGCGGGCATGGCTCTCGAAAGTTAATACCCCGCAGGGGTGTCCCAACTTAGCCCATGATAAGCTCTCGCGATCAACGAAGGATATTCCTTCTCCCAGGAAGACCCGATCAGTCTCGGAATCCCAGTTTACAAGACATTTCGACAATGGTAAAACAAGACCAGCAAGAACGCCCGATGCGCCGACAATCCCGATAGGAGCTGCACATATCTCGTTCTCAGGGCAACACCGGATGAGCAATCCGTACAACTAAACAAGACCTCAAGTTTCCCTGAGGGGGCACTGCAAAGGGCTCTATTTCTGACCAACACTTGGACAAGAATTGGCCCCGGGAGGGGGGGCTATAATAAAGATGACCCTTGGGTTAATTACTCCCAAGGAAAAAGTAGGTGGTGGTGAGGCAAATGGTAAAACCAAGGTTGGGCCTTGCTGGAGGAGTTTTATTCAAAGCGAACTGTCAAGGGGGTCCCATAAATCACCCGACCGCGTAAGGAACGCAAAATCCGGGAACATAATACCGGTATGACGGAAACTAGGGCGGCAAGAGTGGAACAAAACACCAGGCATAAGGCCGAGCTTTCCACCCTTTACCAAGTATATAGATGCATTAATAATATAAGAGATATTGTGATATCCCAACATAACCCTGTCCACCATGGAGCAATCTTCAACTTCACCTGCAACTAACAACGCTATAAGAGGGGCTGAGCAAAAGCGGTAACATAGCCAAACAACGGTTTGCTAGGAAAGGTGAAAAGGTTAGAGGCTGACATGGCAAATTGGGAGGCTTGAAGAACAAGTGATAGGAAGCGCAGCATAGCGATAGAACGAAGCAACTAGCATAGCAATGATAGTAGTGAGATCCAGGGTAGCGGTCATCTTGCCTGAAATCCCGCAAGGAAGAAGAACAAGTCCATGAAGAAGATGAAGCCACGAAGATGAACCGAGCGTAGACGAACGAATCCTCACGATCGCAACGAAACAGGAACTATCTAGAAGAAGCACACAACATGGTAAACACACCACACATAGGCAAGACATGATGCACAACCAAGCATGATGCATGACAAAGCTAGATGAGGTACTCATGGCAAGAGATGATGCAAACAAGAACAACACATCAAGGCAAGTTTAAGTGAGGCCGGAAACAACATATAACAATTCCAGTAAGTCCTCATATGCAAATTTGGAAACTGGTCCAAAATTGAATAAACCTTAAGTTCAAGTAGTTAAACAGCAAGTTAAGATGCACCAAGATGGTATACACGAAATTCTAGTCAAGTTACATATAAAGTTCATTTAGTTCGGAGCTACGGCCTAGAAGATATGAGCAAAACAAGTTAAACATGGCATTGATGCAAAATGCATACAAACATCAAGAAAACACCTCAAAACAAGGATGCAACATGGTAATATGAAACTACATGCAAAATCAAGCAAGTTTCATATAGAGCACACTCAAATCGGAGCAACGGTTCAACACATACACTCTATACAAGTTTAAAGGACAAGCTGTCCAAAACAGCAACTAGGCATATTGCAAGCATCGAAACAATATGCTACATTACCACAATATGAAAAAAAAGGCATGGGCATGATATACAGGTAAGCATAACAAAACATGAACACTGAGCTATCTCCGGAAATCACTAGAACATGCTCAAAAGGACATGGCAAGATTGCAAATAATAACAGTTTCAGACTTTGCAGAAATAACATCAGGTTGCAATGTTTAGAGCTATCAAACAACATGTTATAGGACCTTATAATGTCAAACAAAGGCATGGCATGAATCTACTAATTGCATATAACAAAAGTCCCTTACTGACCATGAGCCAAAAAGGATCAGAAGATATGATGGCACCCATGTAAACATGGCAAGTTATATGACAGATTCAAACATGGCAGGAACAACAATAAGTAGCCATGTTGGTGAGCTTGAACCACTCACCACAGAGCAATACATGGCATGGCAAGGCAGCCAACAGTAAGCAGACATGTTTGAGAAACTAAGCATGGCAAGAACAAGTTCATAGGGTGCATGGATCACTAACAACAAACATGGCAACATTGAACTTAATGTTAACAGGCTGACAGCAACATTATTTAGCAAATTTGAGGGCAAGATAACAACAAGTTATAGCAGGCTAAAAATCCAACCAGGGGCATGAATGGATAGAACATGACAATTATAACAAATCATCCTTAGTGAACATCTTCAGATTATGCATAGAATGACTTGTAGCAGCAGGTTTACATAGCAACAAAATAACACTCAGACATGCAAAACAGCAACAGCAAGTACCCTACTTCACGAGCTCGATGCACTCAGTACAAGACTCAGAAAAATACATGGATAGCACCTCTGTAAAGATGGCATGATGTAGCACAAAAGACATGTAGAGCTCATGCTCATAGGATGCACACATCAAATGCAACAAAAATAACAAATAATCAAGTTATAGTAGTTTCAGCAGATTAACATCATATAGCACTCTTGCAACGATGATTAGGGCATTAAGATGGACTCAAATGAACATGATGCAATGGAATAAAATGAAGAGCATCTCATAGCGAACAATTTGATGTATTACACGCACAAAACGGAGCAATATGCAACAAGTTATGATGCGATGAACATGGCACCAGAATGCAAATAATTTGGGGACTTGGCAGTTTCTGGAAAAAAAACAGGCGGGCGCCCAAAAGCTAAAAGACGCCCAGGCGTGGGATAGGGGGCGGCTCACCACGGGCTTGGCCCAGGACGGCGGGGACGAAGCGGGCCAGAGGAGATGGGCCGCCGGGAGGCGGGACGAGGCGGATCCGGCCGGATCTCGCCGGATCCGGTTGAGCTCCGGCGAAGACGACGCGGGCCGGGCGCGGACGGCGGCCGGGGGCGGCGACCGATGGGGTCCGGCGGTGGGGAAGACGCATGGCGGCGGGGACGGCGCACCGGTGGGCCGAGGCGCGGGACGGGCGCGGCGGAGCGGTGCCGAGCGGGCGGCGGCGCTGGAGGGTGGGGTCCGGCGACCGGGCCGGGTGCGCGGGCGGCGGGGCGCACTCCGGCGGCGGCGCTGGTGGCCGGCGGCGAGAAGGCGAGGTGGCGGGGCAGGCGGGCGAGGCGGGGCGATGGCGGGGTCGTCTCGGGCCGCGGGGGCCGGGGACGGGTCCGAGCGGGCTGGACGGCGGCGCGGGCGGCGGGTGCCACGTGGCGCGCCCCGATTGGCACGGGCTGCGGCGGCGGGTTCGTCCGGCGGGCGCGGACACGTCCGGCGGGCGAGAGGGAGGAGAAATTAGGGTTTGGACCGGGAATTTTCGGGGGAGGCACATATTTATAGGTAGAGGGAGCTAGGAGAGTCCAAATGAGGAGCGGTTTTCGGCCACGCGATCGTGATCGAACGGCGGAGAGCATGGAGGGGGTTAGGATGGGTTTTGGGCCACTTTGGAGGGGTGTTGGGCTGCAACACAAAGAGGGCTTTTACGGTTACCCGGTTAACCGTTGGAGTATCAAACGGACTCCAAATGGCACGAAACTTGACAAGCGGTCACCGGTGCTATACCAAGGCCGCTTGGCAAACCTCAGTCCATTCCGAGAACGTTTAACACCCGCACACGAAAAGAGGCAAAAGGGGGCGCCGGGGGACATAGGAGTGCCGGATTGCAAAACGGACAACGGGGAAAATGCTCGGATTCATGAGACAAACATGCATGCAAAATGAGATGCACATGATGACATGATAGAATGCAACACGCAAGCAAATGACATGGCAACAACGACGAATAACTGGCAGACACCTGGCGCATCGAATCCAGGGCGTTACACTACATGTCTTTTCCTGATGATCAGTAGTGGAGCCCAGTTGGGACGATTGGGGATCAAGCATTTGGAATTATCTTCTTTTCATTTGGATTTTGTCCATAGACGGACTATGTGTGTACTCTGAATGATGTATTAATTATATGACCTTTGTGTGAAGTGGCGATTGTAAGCCAACTCTATTTATCCCTTTCTTGTTCATTACATGGGATTGTGTGAAGATGACCCTTCTTGCGACAAAACCACAATGCGGTTATGCCTCTAAGTCGTGCCTCGACACATGGGAGATATAGTCGCATCATGGGCGTGACAACTATAAATAGGATTTAGCCACCACCATAGAAGGGGGATCAACTCTCATCGGACCACCTCACTAGCTCTCTTGAGCTCAAGAACACCTCACCTCCGGAGGCTAGTTCATCCATTGTACTAGTTCATCCTCAGCCCCTCGAGGCAATCCACCAAAACGCTGGAGTAGTGTCATGGAATTAACACGTCAGATGTCCTTAATGTCAGGACTTAGTTGCGAGGCCAACACATCTATGTGGTAGCTTGAGAGGGGTTGAGCGCAATCGAGAGACGCAACACAAGACAAGAGTTTAGACAGCTTCGGGCCCCGGGAAACATCATCCGGTAACAACCCTACATGCTGTTTGAGGCTAGATCTCATTATCATCACGAGGGAGTCGCCGTAGACCGGCTCTCCTCTAGTTGTGTCTAGCCCTAGAGATTGTTTCTTGCTTGTTCCTCTTTGAGGATCCCAGCCCCTCCTTATATAAGTTGAAGGGACGGGTTACATGTAGAGTCCATCTCGGACTAAGACTTAAACTATTTTGACTTTCTTTCCTGGGCTTCTTAACGTCTGCCGATTTAACATTGTCTGCCGGTTTAACATTGTCTGCCGGTTTGACATGGTCTGCCGGGTTATGATTGTCTTAACACCTACCGGTGCTACCATCTGTCTTAACTCTGCCGGTTTACCGTCTGTCTTAGCCATCTGTCTTAACTGTCTGCCGGTTTAACACCGCCCCGGTTTACCAAGTCCCGGCCGGATTATGACCCTGGCAGGGTCATACCGCGGGGTATATCCCAGACAAGTAGGGTATTACACCGCAAGGTGGCCTGAACCAGGATAAACTGTCGTGTCTCTTTGTCTCTTCGAGCTCGACGCGCTAGGCTTAGGAGGATCACGAGTAGGCAGGCTGGGTAGGTTGAGATCTCCGCACGCACCCTAGAGTTTGAACCTTTCAAGGGTTTGCGGAACCTGTAGTGATAGAGGCGAAGGTGTCCCGATCTTTCGATGAGATGATAACTATCGATTTGGTGAAGATGACTTTGACGATCCGACTACAAACGTGCACGACGTTGCGCCTTAGCAATCGCTAAACCAACTCTGAGAGGTTATTGACCACGCCGGAGCACAATCAACCTGACCACGAAGGTCTATTCCTGCAAGCAATCGAAGAACAAGCAAGAATATGATAAAAGCAATCTGAATATTGCGAGTATATATGAAGTATTGATAAAGGTGGGGATCCGTAAGCGGTCTTGGTCTGGTCGTTGGACACAAACGAAGTACACGAAGTTGCAATGGCTAAGTTTTAACTAAACAAATCCCCAGGAAAAGCTACTAGATGGATCTACTTATATAGGAGCAAGGGGTGGCGGCCAAGGAGGTGGGAAGACGTCCCAAGGCAGCCTAAAACTAAATCTAGGTCGTACAAGGCCAATGGGCCCAAGTGGAGGTGATGTAACACCTTTGGACTTGTAGTTTGACTCGGATTCTGCTGCAGCATCAGATTGTTTCGTCCATAACTCAACACTCCGGACGAATTTGAAGGTGATTTCAATTGGGTTGGAAAGTGCACGAAATCTAGTTTCCAACAAAAAAAGAATCACCCAATTCGGAGTCCGTATGAAAAACTTGTGTGTGTTTTGAGTCAGGTATGTCTGTGCAGTCCGAATCTGAATCCAGAACGTGAGAGACTTGGACTCTATCTTCTCTTGGGCCAAAAGTGACGTGAGAGAACTTTTTGGACAGCAAATAAACATCTCTTTCTTCCTTATCTTCATATGTGGATTGTACAAATGTCCCATACACCTGCAATTAGACAAAACACAAAAGTGTGTGAAGTATTTTTGTTCTGGATAACATAAATAGATTATTGAATAGTTTGCACTAGAAATCACCTGACAAATATGCATATATGCAATATTTTTGGTCATATCCAAGGTAGTCATGTCCTCATCATGTAGTCCGACAGCACCGGAGTGCCAACCAAAGGGGAGGTGTTTGCTGACAAGGTCCTCGCCGCTGCTGGGCTCCAAGTTGTCGATGAGCCGAGCGCCAGCAGCAGTGGTTCTAAAGAAGACCAGCTCCTCCAGGCCATGAGCACCAATTTCCAAACGCTACAGGCACTCTACCGCGCCCGCAAGGACAAGGCGGACTCCAGGATGGCGGCTATGGACAAGGCAGAAGCAGACTTCTAGGAGTGTGTCGCTCAAATGCAAACCTGGTTCGCCGAGGCCCAGCAAGATCTGAAGGTCTCCCATGATCAGCTGAACGAGTGCTGGCAAGAGCTCCTCCAGAAGCAAGCTGACATCAAAAAGGCTCAAGAAGTGGCCACTGCGCAGGCCGCCAAGGAGGAAGCTGACCAGAGGCAGTGCCAACTTCTTCTTGATGCCCAAGAAGAAGACCTGGTTGCTCGCAAACAGGCGCTTGCTGCTAAGCTCCATGGCTAGGACAAAGAGGTCCAAAAGCTTGTCGCGTAGCGGACCCAGGAGCTAAAGCAGGAGCACAAAAGCGCACTTGATGCCCTGGCCCTGGACCATGCCGGCAAGCTGAAGGAGGCCGTTGACGGTGCTGAAGTCACAGAAGCCGCCAAGAATGAGTTGGCCGGCAAGGTGGAGAAGCTGGAGGAGCCAAAGAAGGAGATCTTGACGCTGAAGGACAATAGGGACAAGACTGTCTGCACCTTGGCGGATTTGCAGGTCACCAGCTCCAACAAGACTAAGCTACTCTCCGAGGCCAACGACTCCATCGCCGATCTGAAGCTGAAGCTAGACACCTTGGAGGGGACACTCGCAGAGACCAGGGCCCGTGAAAAGGCCCTGATCAAGGACCTCACAGATGAGAAACAGCTGCTGCAGAGTGCCGCCGCCACCCACAACGACTTAGTGGACGACACAAAGCTCTGGACCAGCCGCCTTGTTGACGTTGCAGAGAGGCTCACGATGCAGATGTCTATCATGGGCATGCCGAGCTTCAGGTTCTCCCAAGAAGTGAACGTGAGCGAAAGTGCCAGGCTGACCCAGTTCTTTGAGCGCATCCTTGACGCCCTGGTGTTGCTCCACTCCAATAGAGCGACTCGTTTGGCCAACGAGGCCCAAAAGCTTTTCTGGGGCGCCCTGATCAAGGTGCTCACCAAGGTGGCGCACTGGAACCCGAGCGTCGACTTCGCCAACGCGCTTGAGAGCTTGCCGGAGGATGCGGACCTCAAGCGCTGGAAGAGTGTATCGAGCCCATCATTAGCTACGTCGACGGAGTCAAGAGGTTGGAAGGCCATAGCCGAGACTAGCCACTCCATTTCTCATTGCCACCGCGAATTCGTACCCAAGACGTTTTATCTTAAGTTAGAACCGCGACAACCACTGATGTAATATAAGTTCCCGTGCTTTGAACTAAACACATTGTTTGGTTTCTCTTTGTATGTACTACACCCTACGCTTAATTGGATAGGCTTGCTGGTGCGCGCACCCTTGCTGCGAGCGCTTTGAGGAATGGATCCTTAGCAGCCTGCTGCGGGTGTAGCTGTCGGCAAGACACCTTGCCATTCTTAGTGCAGCCACCTGAATTGTTAAGCGGACTCGAAACAGAAACCATTCGAGGAAAATAACCTTACAAAAAGGAAATCACTCAGGGTTTGGCGTGCCTTAGGTTTTTGTTACTGTGCGGATAGCAGTCGCGACTGCACACGACACCGCTCGCCTGGCCGTTGGTATCAGGATGATGTGGATGGTCTTGATCTCCTCCGCCACCAGTGTCTGCCCCGTCTCCCGTTCGCGCTGGCACGGGCAGACCGGTCCCAAACAAATTGATCGCCGTGATATCTTCTTCTTTGGAGCCATGGTGATGAAGAAACTGACGTACTAACTACTAGACAAGATTTGCACAACTTCTCCCCCTACCTGGCGCGCCAAAGATGTCGGGGGAACGACACCTATGGGATCACCAGGATCCCTTCTACGGTTGGCGGGGAGAGAGCTGCGCAAATGGTAGGTTTAGTGATCAGATCGAGGGATTTTTACCCAGGTTCGGGCCGCTAAGGAGCGTAAAAACCTAGTCCTGCTTTGGATGTATATTTAGTGTTCTTGAGTTCTTAGACTAGCTGCTATGCATGCCTAGTCCAAAAAGTCTGAAAAAATTGCCCCTCCAGTACGCCTCGGGCCTCCTTTTATATGTCAGAGGGGTTGCCATAGTGGCACACAGGAGGTGTAAAGTAGCTACAGTGTACAAGCTTATCGTTGACATCGTAGGACAAATGCATTAAATGCACTGGTTACGTGCCCTCCAACTTTATCGGGGATGGTAACAGAACCTGTCCCGTCCGCTGCCGCCTCATCCTGCCTCGACACGCGTCCAGGATGACGAGGCATGCAACGCCAGGCTGGCTGGCTAGCTGCTATGCTGGCGTGGTGGCAGGGCCTTCACGAAGATCTGCATGCCACCACGCAGGTGCTTGCTTAATTGGCAGGCTGGTCGCTGCGTTGGAACGGCTGTGAGTTGGCAAAACTTTGTCAGGCGCAGGCCTGGTTGTGGCCCCTCAATTGTCCGCAGCAAGGGTGATGCGGAGCATCCCACGTTCATCCCCATGTAGACTCCGACTACTCTCCAAGCCCCAAGGATACATAAGACGAGGCCTCGACTATGCACCATTGCACACAAGGTGAATTCACTCCTCTTCGAACCATCACTTTCCGCATGCAAGATATGGATGCTACCTCAAGCACGAACCTTGTGCATACTCAGGTACACCCGAGGAGACCATGGAGAGCCGAAGGACCAAGGCCAAGTGTGCGCGGGAGCAAAGGAAGAAGAAGGAATAAGAGTCTGCTGCTACAGCAGCCAGACATCCGGCCATGTCCCGGACATCCGGCCCAACCACCGGAAATCCGGCCTCCATCACAGAATGCATCTGAAGGCGACCCTGACAACCCAGACATCCGGTCCCGTGCCCCGGACATTCGGCACCTCCCGAAGCCCCAGACATCCGGCCCTCCTCATCGGAAATCCGGCCCTTGGTGTCCAGAGAGCAACCGCAGGGCACCCAGGCCAGCCCGGACATCCGGCCTCCCTGCCGGGACATCCGGCCCGTCGCGAAGCCCCGGACATCCGGCCCCCAGCCCGGACATCCGGCGCCTGTCTGCGCACGGTGAACGGGCCAAGGGCCCATGTATCCCTCTCACTTACCCCTTCGAGGCTAAGGCCTATATATACTCCCCCACCTCCTCCTAGTTAGGGTTAGCATTGGTTTAGCTCATATTTGTGTGAGAGCCTTGCTCATCCACTTGGATACTTCTCCTCGCAGTTCACGACCTCTTCGGAGAAGATCCCCCAAGTGGATTCAAGACCCCTTTCTAGGGAAGATCACCAAGACCTCCGTACGGAGAAGAACGGTTCCTTTGTATCCTTACCTTTGTTGATTGTGGATCATGAGTTACTCTTTGTTTTCGGTGATCTAGCACTTGTGTGATTGATCCCTTGTCGGTTTAGTGATTCTCTCTCGTTTTCTCCGTGTTTCCCCTTTGTGCTTCCGCATGTTCTTCGTGATTCCCCGTAGGATCCACTCCAAACGTGAAAGATCGGCCCTAGGGTTCCGCCCTACATCATCTTGGTATCATGAGCCACGTTGATCACGTTTTTGGAGCCCCTACCCCGTGTATTCTAGCTTGATTTTGTTGATTTCGTCCTAAATCCGGAAATCCCCACCAAAAGTAGCCCCCAATTTTTTTGTGATTTGTTGTTTTGATGATGTTTTGTTGATTTTGATCCATGGATTTGCTTGGTTTCAAGTGGATCTAGCATCTCCCCAAGTTTCCCCACTTTCCATCCACGAAATCTCTCTAATTTTGCCCCTGAAATCATCACTTTCCGCCCGAAAATCGAGTTCCTCGAGTTCATCCTCGGATTTGGAGCCCGGACATCCGGCCAGCCCGGACATCCGGCTCCTGGAGTGCATTTTCGCACAAGTTTCTGGACATCAGGCCCCGGAAATCCGGCCCGAGCCCCGGATGTCCGGCCCCTGGGATTTCAGTATTTTCCGTTTCACCGTTTTGACCATAACTAATTCATCCGGAGTCCGTTTTTGACGTTCTTTAGCTCGTTTTGAAGCTATTGACATACCCCATCCCACAAAAATACCACCAACATCATTTGACTCCATCAAGTTTTGAAAATTTGGCAAGTTTGCCTAGGGCTTCCACCACATCATCCGCATAGCCACCACCGACTTCCGCAACCTAACCCATTTTGCTTTCCATAGCATTAGTGGTTGCTTGAGTAGTGATTCGAGTCTCCTAAGGTGTTTCGGCTACTTAGGGACGATTGCTTCTTCATCAACCACCACCACCATTTCCACATAACCTTGCCCACCATACACTTCCCTCACCCCAATTTAACCCCATTTTGGTTGAGATTGTTTGAGTTGTGGCTTGTGTCTCCTAAGGTGTTTCGGCTACTTAGGGACGGCAACTTCAATTTCGACACGTGTATAGCCATCACTTCCACTTCCGCATTGCCAAGTGCAAACCACCACCTCTTTCCGCTACCACCATTTTGACATTTGACGTTTGAGATTTTGAGTTCGCGGTTTTATTCCGTTTCCTAAGGTGTTTCGGCTACTTAGGGACGAGTCTCCATCATCTTGGTTTCTACATCAAGAACACCGCCACTCATCATCGCCAAGGACGGTAACCTCCATATCATCTTGGTATCGTGGTATCCCTCCATTTGTATATTCCCCTTGCCATTGCATTGTTAACCCCTAGCCCATTTTGCGTTACTTGCCTATCGAGACTAGCCATTTGAGTATTGCCGGCAACGTGACTTGTGCACATTAGTGATCATACTTCCCATAGCATACATACCATATCATCGTGGTGCATATATTGGTATCATATCTTGTGTCACAAGTTTGTTCCCGCATATACACAATTTCTATCTTGGTTTGTGCATTGTGCAAAAGTGGACATACAAAAAAAAGAGAATAAAGCTTTTAAGCAAAAGAAAGAGAGAGCAAAGAAGCTTGTAAGCAAGTTCCATAGCATCATACCACATTGCATATAAGATTGTCATATCCGATCATCTTGGATCATCTTGAGAGAAACACCGGGAACCATACATACATAGCATACCTGGGATAGAAGTTTATCCATTTTGCATATCATAGGTTGTGCACAAGTGTCATATCCGCCTAAAGAGCAATCATGCTAGCGTCTCTCTTGAGTTGTGCAACACGAGCGTTTTCCGTGGATTCCACATTTTGTGCTCATTCCTTGGTTGCACGACCCCATTTATCTATCCGTGTGTGCGTTTCCGTGTGCCATCCATATTCCTCGCTTGAGAATTTATGAATCTCTTTCAACATTATTGACTCTTGCTAACATTGTGCATTAAATTTTTCTGCCACTATCCTCACCGAGCTCCTCCATAAGCTTTACTTGTGTGGGTGTGAGAACCGACAAGGATTGGTACCAGTAGTGCTATTTCATTGTCCGCATTTGAGTGAACTTGATTCATTGTCAACATCGGTCAAGGTACATTGGTATAAGTTCTTCTCTTTCTCCCACTCAAATTTGCTCGAGTCTTGTGATGGATAGGCAAGGCGTTTCCTCTCCGGTCTACGACAACAACGACGGCATGAACAACTACATCTCCAAAGCGTCCATCTTCGATCTACAACGACAAAAGCAAGGCGCACAATCAAGATTGCGAGAGCGCATCGAGAACATCTCCATCGACATTCGTCACTCCGAAGCAAGGAAAAGGGACTACATCGACAAGAAGCTTTCCGCACATAAAGAGGAGAAAGATGCAAGGATGGAGGAGATTAGAGCCTTGATCAAGTCTTCTTCCCGTTCGTCATCCTCTAGGCGGCAACATTCAAGACACAAGTCTTCGGAGCGCGAAAGCGATGCAAGTGCAAATCGTCCTCGTCCACATCTACATGGTGATCACCATCACGTTCGTGATCATCATCGCCATGAAGGGCAAGTCACCTCCAAGCATCATGTGCACGACGACGATGAACGACATCTACTACGAGCTCACGCACGACAACGACATCATCATCATGAAGATGCTCCACAAGCGCAAGTGCACAAGTCCCAACAAGCCCTACATCACGCCAAGTCGAAGCTTCATGAGCAAAAGAGAAGACCGCGAGACGACCACCACCAAGACGGTGCTACGGCTACAACAACCACTTTGGCATCTTCGCCAAGTGCTATCAAGGCATCTTCGCCTTTGGACGTACGACATCTTCGCCTACTTCCCACGTGTACACCTACATCGACTTCATCAAGTCCAAGGCGACCACCTACGAGCGAGGGCGATACTTCCATCTTCGGAAGCCCCTCAAGGAAGATGGCCGAGCATGGGAAACTCCCTTCGGTCATGGAGACGAGCTATGAGGTGCCACATCATATGGGCCTCCAACAACAAGACGACGACAAGAAGGTCGAGCAAGGGCCATCCCCTTCGACCACGGCGACAGGAGTTGAGCATGGAGACATTTGCACCTACACCTCTGCGACACCCACATATGTTGAGATGACCCATTTGTCATGTGAGGAGAGCCACCACCTCATGAGTGCCATGAGTGACTCCACCATACGTGACATTGAGAGCATTTCCTATGAGAGGATGAGTGTGACCACCACTAGCCCCACACATGAGAGCATGCCACACATCCTATGTGAGGTTTAGCGCCATTTGAGTGACTCCACCAACCATATGAGTGAGAGCACCGTTGAGGGAGTGAGTGAGCCACAACACTTAGTGAGTGAGATAGTTGACACGGCATGTGAGGCCACTATGATTTCTAACGGCTTGACCTCTACTCCTAGTGTGTTTTCTTCTTTGGTGCTAGGTCTCCTACATGACGACATACCTACCCTCGACGAGTCCATCCCTCCAATGAACAAACCAATGGCCATGGTGGACGATGATGCACCCCCACATGGTTCCATCAAGATGAAGATGACAACCTGACGATCTTCAACACCTCACCTACAACACATGAGCGACACTCCAAAGGTAACATAGGTGATGGTGCTTCTCTTTTCCCACTAGTGGAATCTCTTGACATCGATTGCTCCCATGATGTTGACCCACCTATTCCCATGCTTCATGCTAGTGAGACTTCTTCATGCCTTGACTTACCTATTTATGATGAATATGATGATGAGCATGTTGAGTTCCCTAGTTGTGATGCTATGCTCCATAGGATATCATGTGAAAATTCTTTTGGTCACATCATGTTTGACAATTCATTGAACTTGTCACATGCTATGAGTGAGATCTCCCATATTGCATCATTTCAATCTCAACATAGTAACTATGCATGCCCCATTAAAGTCAATCCTATTTGCACTTATGGCATAGATGACGAGATGATGGTCATTGGCTTTTGTTTTTCATGTGATGATATTGCCATGCTTCCTTTACATGATTTGCGCAATTCATCTACTATTCCATGCCATGATCACATTGTTCCAAATATGCATTGTTTTGGATGTTGTCAATGTTCTCCATGTGATGTTCCTACTAATGCTCATGAGGAGACCCCCATAGTTCCCTCATACATATTAGGAGATCTTGATGCATTTCATACTTTGCATGATTCCCATGATTGTGTACACCATATGCATTCCATGAACAACAATGCTCTAGATATTTCTCATGATGCATTACACAATTTGAGTCTCCATTACGCTATACATAATAAATAACCTATCATGATGGATGACATGTTTCTATATCACGCATCTCATTTATTTGAGCATTGGATATTTTGTGCTAACCGACACATTCACGTGCATCATGATGGATGATGTGTACATATTACACGCACACACAATTTTTCCTTTGTCTTTGTTTTGTGTAGGTACTTATGAACACTCGTTAGCGTCACAATCCCATGAGTTGACGAAACGAGCTCTTGAGAGCAACGATGACTTGGGATCCCGTGGACTATCCTTACCACTGTTCCCTTCACGCAAGGACTACACGCATCTCTTCTACTTGGCTCTCACACGGCTATGGGCTATTTACCACTTGTCACCTTATGCCCATACTATTGTGTTCACTTTGCATGTTATGCTTGCTCCTATGCCTTTGCCATGCAATTGTGACCCTTGCTTGCATATACCCATGATTCACCATTATGCTACTTCTATGTGTATTTGCATGCTTGGTGGAGATCCTAGTAGCTATTGCCATGATTTCTTTGTGCCCCATGCTATTGATGCTTGTTGTGTTGGGAGAGTCATGATAACCAATTGCTATTTACATATGGCTTCTCACCAATACATTCATGTTATTTTTCTCTTATCTTGCTTTCATGCTTGTGCTATGTCATGTGAATTATTCATGCACACTATTTGTACCAATGACATGCTTGCCATGATTCCTCCTAGTATGTTGCATCTTCACACTACTAGCTTGCTTGACTTGATTGGTATGATTGCTTGCTTGGTTGCACCACCCATGTTCCACTATTACTTGCTTTCTTGGGTTGATGACATATATGCTCATGCCTCTCACTTGATTTGTCATGATCATTGTCTCTTGTCTCCATTAGTTGCAGCTCTCATATCACCTTGTATTGAGTGCCAACTTGCTATGCTTATTGATCTTGGAGACTTGGACACTATACTTGTGATGCATGCTTGTTTGATTGAGCCTCTTGTATTTGGTTGTTATCGCATCATATGCTTACATACCATGCCAAATTCCCTTGTCCTTTCTTATGATGAGCATGATGCATACACTTGTTGGGTATCTTACCACTCGAATGATAGGTTTTGCATTTCCGCTAACCTCATTTGTTTTTCCGAGTGTTTGTCAAGTTCTTTCATTTTGGAGGTTTCACAAGGCGATGCCGTTATGCGACAACTTGGTCATGCGAAGGCATAGACGATGTGCAACACCAACATTTGCAAGAATCTACTAAAGGTGAACTCCTTCCCTTTGAGCCATCCTCAAGTTTGCATATTGGATGGGTCACTCTTTCATTGTTGTTTCCTTCTTGTTGTCTACATGATACATCTCGCGACCGGAGGAGCGACATTGGAGATTGGCTACATGGACCTTCAGATTGAGGAGCGCTCACACTTATGGGATGCACCTTCGGAATTCCACTCATGCCACGACATCGAGCATTGGTACATCAACACTCCTTTGACACATTGCACTCGCACATCCATATTTGTTGATTGTTCTCATACATGTCATGCTCGATGGACATATCATACTCACCACAAGTTTGCACCCTATGCATGGATTGACTCACATTATGATTGCCTTGTTGCATCTTGTATTCCCATGTCATCCATGATATATGAGCTTGTTTACTTCCTTAGCAAATTTGTTGTGATCTGCCTTGATGGCATTTTCATACATCATGATCATATGGTCCTCCATCAATTGCATGATGACATTCACATATTGAGCATCCATTGCTATGTTCATGCTTTTGATGCACCATCCCATTATGACATCATTTTGCACTGTGGTTGCATTGCTCATACTCATAACACAATTGTGTGCACAATGATTGCATTTGTTCCCATGAATGCTTTGCATACCATTCTAGATCATCTTGATAAGCTTCATGCACTTTGTCACGAACTATCTTGCCGCACGGACTCATTCTTACATGATGGATACTTTGTGTGCGCTAACCATTGTATTTTCGAGTGTTGTTTGTGTTTGCTCCTTTTGCATGTATACCACTCCATGCATTCAACTTCGTCCAACTACAAATCCGTCCATGACAACCGTTTCCATGGTGATGAGGATCACGATCCGAGGTCGGATCTTTCCCAAGGGGGGGAGATGATGCGGAGCATCCCACGTTCATCCCCATGTACACTCCGACTACTCTCCAAGTCCCAAGGATACATAAGACGAGGCCTCGACTATGCACCATTGAACACAAGGTGAATTCACTCCTCGTCGAACCATCACTTTCCGCATGCAAGATGCGGATGCTACCTCAAGCGTGAACCTTGTGCATACTCAGGTACACCCGAGGAGACCATGGAGAGCCCAAGGACCAAGGCCAAGTGTGCGCGGGAGCAAAAGAAGAAGCAGGAAGAAGAGTCTGCTGCTACAGCAGCCGGACATCCGGCCATGTCCCGGACATCCGGCCCTACGCGGACATCCGGGCCAACCACCGGAAATCCGTCCTCCATCACAGAATGCATCTGGAGGCGACCCTGACAGCCCGGACATCCGGTCCTGTGGCCCGGACATCCGGCTCCTCCCGAAGCCCCGGACATCCGGCCCTCCTCGTCAGAAATCCGGCCCCTGGTGTCCAGAGAGCAACCGCAGGGCACCCAGGCCAGCCCGAACATCCGGCCTCCCCGCCCGGACATCCGGCCCGTCGCGAAGCCCCGGACATCCGGCCCCCAGCCCGAACATCCGGCGCCTGTCTGCGCACAGTGAACGGGCCAAGGGCCCATGTATCCCTCTCACTTACCCCTTCGAGGCTAAGGCCTATATATACTCCCCCACCTCCTCCTAGTTAGGGTTAGCATTGGTTTAGCTCATATTTGTGTGAGAGCCTTGCTCATCCACTTGGATACTTCTCAGAGTTCACGACCTCTTCGGAGAAGATCCCCCAAGCGGATTCAAGACCCCTTTCTAGGGAAGATCATCAAGACCTTCGTACGAAGAAGAACGGTTCCTTTGTATCCTTACCTTTGTTGATTGTGGATCATGAGTTACTCTTTGTTTTCGGTGATTTAGCACTTGTGTGATTGATCCCTTGTCGGTTTAGTGATTCTCTCTCATTTTCCCCGTGTTTCCCCTTTGTGCTTCCGCGTGTTCTTCGTGATTCCCCATAGGATCCACTCCAAACGTGAAAGATCGGCCCCTAGGGTTCCGCCCTACATTAAAGGGTCTTGTCGGGGCCTCGCAGTCGTGCCCGGCAAGGGCCTTGCCCGGGGTCTTCATTCTATGGTCTCCACATGGGCCTGTAGGCCACCAATCTTCACAAAGATCTACATGCTACTATGCACGCGTCCCTGAGTCTTGGCCTTGATGTTGTTGATGGTTCCAGAGCTCTCAATCTCGAGGGTGGTAGCTTCGCTGGTGCTCCACAAGTTTCCCCAGCAAGGCTCTTGCCGGGGCTACATAGGCCGCCCCGGCAAGGGTGTTGCCGGGGGAGGTCTAGCTTGTCTTCTGCTCTTTATTCACTGGCTTGAATGCTTGTCTTGGTAGTCTTGTATTTTTATCTTCTTCTGTCTTGCAAAGCTTTGCCGCAGACGTGGATGCGACTGCCCGTGCACAAGTAAGGGGTACAGAAGGGCCCATACTTATGTACACCGACACGCTTGCACAGTCATGGTGATTTTATAGCACACTAGCATGGCGCACGGTTAAGCCAATGCACCCTTGTCCGTTGCACGTCATCCGAGTCTTCGCATATAGCACCATTTGGCAGCAAAAAGTGTGAGAGTGGGTCAGAAGACAACCACACCAGCATGAGGCCCAAATATATATGAATGAAAAGGGTGGTGTGTGATGTTCAAATTCCCAATGCACAACTTTGACTGTGCGGGCCCATGGGTGGGCGCTTGTCGAAGATTGGTGAGAGGGGCCAGAAGTCAACAACCACTTGGAAGTGGCCAAATATATGTAGGAATATAGGGTGTGATGTTTAAATACACATTGCATAACTTTGGTGGCACCTGCATCGCAAACCGGAAATCCCCCCTTGGATATATCTATAATTATAGTCTAAGGTCATTGGTAGCTAGGGTGCTTGCCCCCCCCCCCAACTTCATGTCGGCGGGATGCATGCACGTACTCATACTTTGGTCATACATGCATGTCAGCATGACCAACCATCAGACAGACCAATGAATCTATCGCTTGGTCAAACGATGGTGTAGGGTAGAACCCTAAGAGGGACCTTTTCACACTTGGAGGGGGAAAAAGGGGAGAAATAACGAGAACACAAAGAGGAATTCACTCCAACAATTCCCGATTACACATCCACTAGGGTAACAACACAAGATCCACAAGTCACAAACAAAATCAAAGGAAAGATACAATGGCAAAGTTCATCCCAAATCCAAAGGAGATGGGGGCTTGAAGGTAGTCTTCTCCTTATGGAGGTCTTGAAATCCACAAGGATTCTTCCCTAGGGGGTCTTGATCCTCCAAGAGGGAAGGTGAAGGAGAAAAGCTCACAAAGGTCTCATCTAATACTTTGCTAACCCTAAACATGGTCCTTGGTACGGAATATATAGCCTTGGGGTCGAAGGAGATGAAGAGGAGCCGAAGATGCAATCTCAGCCAGCCATCCTGGGAGGCCCGTGCACACGGGGTAAGTTGGGCCGTGCGCACGGGGGTCTCGTGGGCACGGTATAGGCCCGTGCACACGGGGTGCTCCAGCGCCAGTTTCCTGTGTAGTCCGTGGGCACGGGGTCTCGGGGGCCCGTGCGCACGGGGTCGCGTGGAGCCTCCTGTGCTGCTATTGTTGTCCTTCTTCTTGGTTCGCACGGCCTTGGGGTGGTCCTCCTTCTCCTTGGTGATGCTCCTGAGCTTCTTGGTGATGTTCCTCTTCATACCTAAGGAGGCATAGCATATTTTGGTGAGGTAGTAAACATGTTCCGTTCGTGTCCATATGCAAGTCTAGTAGGAAGGAATTCACCTCGGTTGCCAAAACACGTGATCTAGCTCTTGTCATGGGTCCTCATGGGGTTGGATGTGTCGGTGTAGAGTCCACGGGGATGATGGAAGGATGCTCCGCATCATCTCCCCTCCCTTAGGAAAGATCCGACCTCGAATCAAAATCTTCATCACCATGGAAAGACGAGAGGTCTTTGACATTGAAGATATCGCTCACGTTGTACTTGTCTCGTGGGAGTTCAATCTTGTAGGCGTTGTCGTTGTAGCGTGCTAGCACCTTGAAGGCCCATCGGCTCGAGGGAGAAGTTTGGACTTGCGTTCGTTGGGGAAGCGGTCCTTGCGAAGGTGTAGCCACACGAGATCGCCTATGTTGAAGATCATGGGTTGTTTGTTGAGGTTGAGCTTGGTTGCTAGTCGGTGTACTTTGCGCTCGATGATGTTCCTTGTATCTTCATGCATCTTCTTGATGTAGCTTGCTCGTGCACTCGCATCCATGTTGGTGCGCTCTTGTAGAGGAAGAGGTGGAATGTCCAAAGGGGACAACGGGTTGAAGCCGTAGACGACCTCGAAGGGGGACTTACCGGTAGTCGAATGTCTTGCACGGTTGTAGGCGTACTCGGCCATGCGTAGACACGCCTCCCACTCCTTGATGTTCTTCTTGATCAACACGCGAAGTATTTGGTAGTCGGTTTGAGGATGGTATGCGGATGAGAATAAGAGCTTGATTCCGAGCTTGGCACATAGCGTCTTCCAAAAGTAACTCAAGAACTTGACGTCGCGGTCGGAGACGATTGTCTTTGGTACTCCATAGAGATTTGCAACGTGTGAAGCATCGTCTATCTTGTTGCAAGGAATGAAATGTGCCATCTTAGAAAATCGGTCTACAACAACAAATACGGAATCCTTTCCATTTTGAGTTCTAGGCAAACCAAGTACAAAATCCATGCTAATGTCTTCCCAAGGTTGATAAGGAATAGGAAGAGGCATGTAAAGACCATGGGATTGAGCTTTAGACTTAGCTTTGCGACATGTAGAGCATCGGGTGGTGAAGCGTGAGACATCGCGGAACATCTTGGGCCAAAAGTAGTTCTTGGAGAGCGTGGTGAAAGTCTTGTCACGTCCAAAGTGTCCCATGAGTCCGCCTCCATGAGCCTCTTGCAAAAGGAGAAAACGAAGAGAAGACTCGGGAATGCATAGTTTGTTAGCTCTCATAGGATAACCATCCTTGATGTAATATTGTTCCCAAGATGTATGCGTCAAACATTTAGCATAATGAGTTGCAAAAGATGGATCATTAGCACGCAAGTCTTTTATGTGCTCAAAGCCAATAACATTCAACTCGAGTTTGGTGACAAGCGTGCATATACGGGAAAGTGCATCGGCAACCACATTTTCCTTACCCTTAATGTACTTGATCACATAGGGAAAAGATTCAGTAAATTCACTCCATTTGGCATGACGCTTGTTCAACTTAGTTTGACCTTTTAAGTACTTAAGTGTTTCATGATCGGTATGGATGACAAACTCATGAGGTCTAAGATAATGCTCCCAAACATGTAGCACACGCACTAAAGCATACAATTCTTTGTCATAGATGGGATAGTTAAGTTGAGCACCAGAGAGTTTTTCACTAAAATATGCAATTGCTCGTTTTTCTTGCATCAAAACTCCGCCAATTCTGGTACCACTTGCATCACAATGAACCTCAAAAGTTTTGTCAAAGTTGTGCAAAGCAAGAATAGGAGCATGAGTAAGCAAGGACTTGAGCTCATCAAAAGCGGTGGATTGCAAAGATCCCCAAACAAAAGGAGCATTCTTCTTACTCAAAGCATGCAAAGGAGCGGCAATAGTGCTAAAGTCTTTCACAAAGCGACGATAAAAAAACCGCAAGACCAAGAAAACTACGCACTTGTTGCAAATTGGTGGGTTGGGGCCAACTTTTAATTGCTTCAGTTTTAGTTTCATCAACATGGACACCTTTGGAAGAGACAACAAAACCCAAGAAAACCACTTTGTGAACACCAAATGTGCACTTTTCATGTTGGCATAAAGACCTTCCTCTCGAAGTGTTTGCAAAACAGCCCTAACATGATTAAGATGCTCTTTCATGGTTTTTCTAAACACAAGAATATCATCGAAGTAAACCACAACAAAGACTCCAATGTAAGGGCGAAGTACATGATGCATGAGACGCACGAAAGTACCGGGAGCCTCCGATAAACCCATAGGCATGACTAACTATTCATATAAGCCAAATTTGGTTTTGAAAGCGGTTTTCCATTCATCACCCTCTTGTATGCGGATTTGATAATAGCCACTTTTTAGATCAATTTTTGAGAAAAAGTTGGCTCCACTAAGTTCATCAAGCATATCATCTAAGCGAGGAATGGGATGCCTATAGCGAACGGTGATAGCATTTATAGGTCTACAATCGGAACACGAGCGGAAACTTCCATCAGACTTAGGCACAAGTATAACGGGAATGGCACAAGGGCTTAAGCTTTCATGTACATGACCATTGTCGATTAGTTGTTGTACTTGCCGTTGAATCTCCTTGGTTTCTTTGGGATTGACATGGTATGGAGCTTTGTTTGGAAGTGGCGCTCCAGGGATGAGGTCGATTCGATGCTCAATGCCTCGTAGAGGAGGTAGATCCGGAGGTAGCTCATCGGGGAAAACATCTTGAAGTTCCTGCAAAAGAGATTGAAACACCAAAGGTAGCTCGTGAGCGGTGTTAGTTTTTGGTCCTCCATCCTTGCACACAAGGACAAAGTGCATCACACTCGATGGGTTCTCACACAGTTCTCTCATCTCACTTTTTGTGGCAAATAGTATGAGGTTTTTCTCTCTAGGCGAAGAGGCGCTCAAGTTTGGCTTGTGGCTCTCACTGGCGTTTGGGTGGCTCACTTTCTCACTCATCTCTCCATGATGGGTGACTTGCTTGGCGACTATCACTTGACTAGGAGACATAGGTCATAGCACATACTCCTTCTGATGTAGGGTGGAACCCTATGGGGAGATCTTTCACGAATTGGAGGGGAATCCCCAAGAACAAGATGAACAAAAGAGGGAAAACAAGAGGAACACTCAAGAACAAGTCAAATCACACATCCACTAGACAATCAAACACACAAGATCCACAAGGTACATGAATAACAAAGGGAAATAAGATACATGGTAGAGTTCATCCCAAATCCTATGAAGGAGATGAGGGCTTGATGATCCTATGATTGGGATCCTTCCCCAAGGAGGAGGTCTTGATGTTTGGTCACTCCAAGAGGAGGTCTTGATCTCCTAGTGGAGTGGATCCATGGAGCAAAGCTCACAAATGTCTATCAACTACTTTCCCCCCTCTAACAAATGGTCTAGGTACGGAATATATAGTCTTGGGGACAAAGTGGAGGAAGAGGGGCTCGGAATGGAGATCACAACCGTCCATCCTAATGAGCCCGTGCGCACGGGGTAAGTTGGGCCCGTGCGCACGGGGGTCCCGTGGGCACGGTACAGGCCCGTGGGCATGGGGTCGCCTGGGAGGTGCAGTGTTGATCCTGTTGCACTCCTTCTTCCTCCTTGTGGCCTTGTGGCCCTTCTCTAACTCCTTTGGGGTGTCCCTCACCAGCTTGTGGTCGTCGGTCTTCGTACCTAAGGACACATAGAGCACTTTGGTGAGGTAGAAAGCAAGTCCAATGGATATTCATGATGTTCTCGAAGAAGAGCGGGTTCACCTTAGTTCCAATGGCGTATGTTCGAGGTCTCGTCATATGTCCTCTTGGGGTATGGAGAGTAGTCGGAGTGTACATGGGGATGACCGTGGGATGCTCCGCATCATCTCCCCCTCCCTGGGAAAGATCCGACCTCGGATCGTGATCCTCATCACCATGGAAACGGTTGTTGTAGAGGGACTTGTAGTTGGACGAAGTTGAAGACATGGCGCAATCCAAGTAGTCCAAGGTGTCACCGGAGTGATAGACATGCAAAAAGAGCAAACACAAGCAACACTCAGAAATACAATGGTTAGCACACACAAAGTGTCCATCATGTAAGAATGAGTCCGTGTGACAAGATTGGTCGTGGCAAAGCGCATGAAGCTTATCAAGATGATGTAGAATGAGATGCAAAGCATTCATGGGAGGACATGCAATCATTGTGCACACAAATGTGTTTTGAATATGATCAATGCAACCACGGTGCAAAACGATGTCATAGTGAGACGGTTTATCAATAGCATGAATATGGCAATGGATGCTCAACATGTGTATGTTATCATGCAATTGATGGTGGACAATATGATCATGATGTATGAATATGCCATCAAGGAAGATCACAACAAATTTTCTAAGGAAGTGTACAAGCTCATATATCATAGATGACATGGAAATAGATGCAACAAGACAAGCATAATGTGAGTCAATCCATGCATGGTGTGCAAACTTGTGGTGAGTATGATATGTCCATCGAGCATGACATGTATGAGCACAATCAACAAATATGGAGGTGTTGGTGTACCAAAGCTCGATGTCGAGGCATGAGTGGAGTTCCGAAGGTGCATCCAATAAGTGCGAGCGCTCCTCAATGTGAAGGTCCATGTAGCCAATCTCCAATGTCGCTCCTCCGTTCACGAGATGTATCATGTAGACAACAAGAAGGAAACAACAATGAAAGAGTGACCCATCCAATATGCGTATTTGAGGATGGCTCAAAGATAAGGAGTTCACCTCGAGAAAGTTCCCAAAGATGTTGGAGTTATACATCATGTATGACTTCACGTAACCAATATGTCTCATGATGGTAATGCCTTGTGAATCCTTCAAAGTGAAATAACATGACAAACACTCAGAAAAACAAATGAGGTTAGCCGAAATGCAAAACCTATCATTCAAGTGGTAAGATACCCAACAAGTGTATGCATCATGCTCATCATAAGAAGGTACAAGGGAGCATTTCATAGTGTGGAGGCATATGATGCAAGAACAACCAAATACAAGAGGCTCAAGGAAAGAAGTATGCATCACAAGTAAGGTGTCAAAGTCTCCAAGATCAATAAGCATAGTATGGTTGCACTCAATACAAGTGGATAAGAAAGAGGCAACTAATAGAAACAAGAGAAAATGATCAAGATATATCATGTGAGAGGCATGAGCATATATGTCATCAACCCAAGAAAGCAAGTAATAGTGGAACATGGGTGATGCAACATAGCAAGCAATCATAACAATCAAGTCAAGCAAGCTAATAGTGCGAAGATGCAACATACTAGGAGGAATCATGGCAACCATGTCATGTGTGCAAATAGTGGGCATGAATAACGCACATGACATATCACAAGCATGAAAGCAAGATATGAGTAAAATAGCATGAGGCACGTGATAAACATGGCGAAAGCAACAAGGATCTCCACCAAGCACACAAATACACATAGGAATATCATAATGGTGAAGTATGGGTAGATGCAAACAAGGGTCACAATTGCATGGCAAAGGCATAGAAGCAAGCATAGCATGCAAAGTGAACACGGTAAAATGAGCATAAGGTGACAAGTGGTAAATGGTCCATAGCCGTGAGAGAGCCAAGTAGAAGAGATGCGCGTAGTCCTTGCGCGAAGGGAACAGTGGTAAGGATAGTCCATGGGATCCCAAATCGTCATTGCTCTCAAGATCTCATTTCGTCAACTCATGGGATTGAGAGGTTGACGAGTATACGTGAGTACCTACACAAAACAAAGACAAGGGAAAAATTGTGTGCGCGTGGTAGATGTACACATCATCCATCATGATGCGCACATGCATGTGTCGGTGAGCACAAAATAGCCAATGCTCAAATAAATGAGATGCGTGATATAGAAACATGTCATCCATCGTGAGAGGTTTGTTATTATGTATGGCATAATGGAGACTCAAAGGATGTAACGCATCATGAGAAATATCAAGAGCATTGTTATTCATGGTATGCATATGGTGCATGCAATCATGGAAATCATGCAAAGTATGGAATGTATCAAGATCTCCGAATAAGAATGAGGAAACTATGGGGGTCTCCTCATGAGCATGAGTAGCAACATCACGTGGAGAATATTGACAACATCCAAAACAATGCATATTTGGAACAATGTGATCATGGCATGGCATAGTAGATGAATCGCGAAAATCATGTAAAGGGAGCATGGCAATATCATCACAAGAGAAGCAAAAGCCAATGACCATCATCTCGTCATCTATGCCATAAGTGCAAATGGGATTTATTTTAATGGGGCATGCATAGTTACTATGTTGAGATTGAAATGATGCAATATGGGAGATCTAACTCATAGCAAATGACAAGTTCAATGGGTTGTCAAACATGATGTGACCAATAGAATTTTCACATGATATCTTATGAAGCATAGCATCACAACTAGGCAACTCAACATGCTCATCATCATATTCATCATAAATAGGTAAGTCAAGGCATGAAGAAGTTTCACTAGCATGAAGCATGGTAATAGGTGGGTCAACATCATGGGAGCAATCATTGTCAAGAGAGTCCACTAGTGGGACAAGAGAAGCACCATCACCTATGTTACCTTTGGAGCGTCGCACATGTGTGGTAGGTGGGGTGTGGAAGATCATCTCGTTGTCATCTTCATCTTCTTGGAACCATGTGGGGGGTGCATCATTGTCCACCATGGCCATCATATTGTCCACTGGAGGGATGGACTAATCGAGGATAGGCATGTCGTCATGTAGGAGACCTAGCACCATAGAAGAAAACACACTAGGAGTAGAGGTTAAGTCGTTAGAAATCATAGTGGCCTCACATGCCGTGCCAACTACCTCACTCACTAAGTGTGGTGGCTCACTCACTCCCTTTATGATGCTCTCACTCATATGGTTGGTGGAGTCACTCAAATGGCGCTCAACCTCACATAGGATGTGTGGCATGCTCTCATGTGTGGGGCTAGTGGTGGTCACACTTATCCTCTCATAGGAAATGCTCTCAATGTCACATATGGTGGAGTCACTCATGTCACTCATGTGGTGGTGGCTATCCTCACATGGCAAATGGGGCATCTCGACATATGTCGGTGTCGGAGAGATGTAGGTGCAAATGTCTCCATGCTCAACTCCTATCACCGTGGTCGAAGGGGATGGCACTTGCTCGAACTTCTTGTCGCCGTCTTGGTGTTGGAGGCCCATATGATGTGGCACCTCGTAGCTCGTCTCCATGACCGAAGGGAGTTTCCCATGCTCGACCATCGTCCTTGAGGGGCTTCCGAAGATGGAAGTGTCACCCTCGCTCGTAGGTCATCGCCTTGGACTTCAGGAAATCGTTTTAGGCGTACTCGTGGGAAGTAGGCGAAGATGCCGTACGTCCAAAGGCGAAGATGCCTTGATAGCACTTGGCGAAGATGCCAAAGTGGTTGGTGTAGCCGTAGCGCCGTCTTGGTGGTGGTCGTCTCGCGGTCTTCTTTTGTGCTCTTGAAGCTTGGACTTGGCGTGAAGTAGGGCTTGTTGGGACTTGTGCATTTGCGATTGTGGAGCATCTTCATGATGATGATGTCGTTGTCGTGCTTGAGCTCGTAGTAGATGTCGTTCGTCGTCGTCGTGCACATGATGCTTGGATGTGACTTGCTCTTCTTGACGATGTTGATCACGAACGTGATGGTGGTCACCATGTAGATGTGGACGAGGACGATTTGCACTTGCATCATGGCCGCGCTCCGAAGACTTGTGGCTTGAATGTCGCCGCCTTGAAGATGACGAAGGGGAAGAAGACTTGATCAAGGGTCTAATCTCCTCCATCCTTGTATCTTGCTCCTCTTTATGTGCAGAAAGCTTCTTGTCGATGTAGTCCCTTTTCCTTGATTCAGAGTGACGAATGTAGATGGAGATGTTCTCGATGCGCTCTCGCAATATTGATTATGCGCCTTGCATTTGTCGTTGTAGATCGAAGATGGACGCTTTGGTGATGTAGTTGTTCATGCCGTCGTTGTTGTCGTAGACCGGAGAGGAAATGCCTTGCCTATCCATCACAAGACTCGAGCAAATGTGAGTAGGAAATGAGATAAACAATACCAAGCTACCTTTTCCCAAAGTTGAGGATGTATCTTGTATCACTCAATGTGAAATGAAAGAATAGTGGAATTGGTACCAGACTTGTTGACTCACACCTACAAAGTAAAGCTTATCGATTGGCTTGGTTAGGACAAGTGGCACAAATTTCATGCAAATTGAAATCCAAGATATTGTAAGTGTTGAAATAAATCCAAAGGACTCAAAATGCAAAGCAAGTGATCACAAATATAGAGGAGGGCAATAAAGGAACACACACGTTGGGATAATGGGGCTTGTGCAACTATAGGGATGAGCAATACAAAATTGCCTAATGAAGACGAATCTCGTGTTGCACAAACACTAGGAGAGCACTAGATTGATTGCACACTTGGGCACGATTCACTACTTGGCACCAACCTATATGTATGCAACAAGAATGTTTCCTATTCCATGTATCCTCATGCACAAGTATCTCTTTTCATGCTCAACTCTTTGCTTATAAGCTTATGATCATTCTTGCTTAAAAGCTTTTTTTTCTCTTCTTTTTTTACTTTCCTCTTCCTTTCCACTATGCTTGATGAGCCTCAACCACAAATATGGGACAAGTATCACAAGATATGCATGGGAGTAAACAATGGCACAATATGATATATCTAATGATGCAACAATATGATATCGTATCACTATGGTGCACAAGTTTTCGCGAAGCCCGGCAATACTCGGATAGCTAGTCTCAATGGGTATGAAGGTATTTGCAAAGATGGTGGGGCTATCAAGATGTAATGGCAAGGAAGGAGAATTTTATGATGGAATGGATACCTTCATCACACTTAACCTTTCACGAAGTCGGGGGTAACCGGCCTTGCTTCCGGTTGAAGATGGTCTCAAAGGATGGATGGTCGTCATCGATGTGGAAGCTCGTGGTGGATGTAGTCGATGGACCGATACAAGTCACTCATGGTGGATGAAGGTGCAACCGTCCCTGAGTAGCTGAAACACCTTAGGAGACTCAAATCATAACTCAAACAACCACAAATACCAAAGGAACCAAAATGGGTTAGTTTGCGGAAGTTTTATGTGGTGGTGCGAAAGTTATGGCGGAGGGCCGATGCAAAAGATGCAAAATGGACAAAATTTTATGGAGTCAAATGGTGGTAAAACTAAGATGAGCAGCTCGGGCATGTCGCTAGCTTTTCAACGAGCCAAAGAACACCCAAATCGGAGTTCGGATGCGAGAGTTACGGCCAAAACGGTTAAGTACTCGCGGCTGCTGTAGGGGGGCCGTGCGCACGGGGTCCAGGCCCGTGGACACTGGGTACCGTGCGCACGGTACTCGTACCGAGGACACGGGGTCTCCAGGGACTTCACGGGGGCCCGTGGGCATGGGGTTGGGAGCCCGTGGGCACGGGGTAGGCGGAAATTTCACGATTTTCTTGTCAAATTCGAAGGGGGAAAGAAAAATTGGGGTATGGGGACGCAAGAGGGGGTAGATCTACTTGCTATACATCAGATCCACGGATCAAAATCAACAAAAACTCACAAAAACTTCAAATCACAAAAAAAATTGGTATGGCTCTTTTTGTGGGGAATTTTCGAAATTGGGCAAGAACAAGCAAAATTAGGCTAGAAAACAAAGAGGGGGGCTCACATTTCATGAGAAACCATGGCTCATGATACCAAGATGATGTAGGGTGGAACCCTATGGGGAGATCTTACACGAATTGGAGGGAAATCCTCAAGAACAAGATGAACAAAAGAGGGATAACAAGAGGAACACTCAAGAACAAGTCAAATCACACATCCACTAGACAATCAAACACACAAGATCCACAAGGTACATGAATAACAAAGGGAAATAAGATACATGGTAGAGTTCATCCCAAATCCTATGAAGGAGATGAGGGCTTGATGATCCTATGATTGGGATCCTTCCCCAAGGAGGAGGTCTTGATGTTTGGTCACTCCAAGAGGAGGTCTTGATCTCCTAGTGGAGTGGATCCATGGAGCAAAGCTCACAAATGTCTGTCAACTACTTTGCCCCCTCTAACAAATGGTCTAGGTACGGAATATATAGTCTTGGGGACGAAGTGGAGGAAGAGGGGCTCGGAATGGAGATCACAGCCGTCCATCCCGATGAGCCCGTGCGCACAGGGTAAGTTGAGCCCGTGCGCACGGGGGTCCCGTGGGCACGGTACAGGCCTGTGGGCACGGGGTCACCTGGGAGGTGCAGTGTTGATCCTGTTTCACTCCTTCGTCCTCCTTGTGGCCTTGTGGTCCTTCTCCAACTCCTTTGGGGTGTCCCTCACCAGCTTGTGGTCATCGGTCTTCATACCTAAGGACACGTAGAGAACTTTGGTGAGGTAGCAAGCAAGTCCAATGGATATTCATGATGTTCTCGAAGAAGAGCGGGTTCACCTTAGTTCCAATGGCGTATGTTCGAGGTCTCGTCATATGTCCTCTTGGGATATGGAGAGTAGTCGGAGTGTACATGGGGATGACCGTGGGATGCTCTGCATCACCTTCCCTTTCATCCTGAAGCTATAGTGATTGGTACGCCCTTTATGGATAACACCACGGTCGAATTGCCATGGTCGACCAAGAAGGAGCTGGCAAACGGTCATTGGGACCACATCACACTCCAAAGTGTCCTCATATGCACCAATTTTGGAGGAGACTTGGACCGTATGCTCAACCCGTATAGTGCCGGAGTCACTTAGCCATTGGACCTTGTAGGGGTGCGGGTGCTTCCTCTTGACCAATTGAAGCTTGGAGCATAGTTCTTCTGATGCGGAGCATCCCACTTTCATCCCCATGTATGATAAAGGCTAAGGTGTCCCGTCTTTCGATGAGATGATGGATTTCGCTTTGGTGGAAGTCGACTTTGACGATCCGACTACGAACGTGCGAGGACGTCGCGCCTTAGCAATCGCTAAACCAACTCCGAGAGGTTATTGACCACGCCGGAGCACGATCAACCTGACCACGAGGGTCTGTTTCCTGCGAGCAAATGAAGAACAAGTAAGAAACTGAGATTGCAATCTGGATATTGCGAATATAAGATGAAAGATTTATTGATCAAGGTGGGGTTCTGTGACGCCTTTGTCTGGTCGTTGAACACAAACGAAGTACGCGAAGTTGCAGCTATGGCGAACTTTTAATCTAAACAAAACCCAAAGTCTAAACGGTGCCCTAAGGGCTGTATATATGGAGGAAGAGAGGGGGAATTTCGTGGCCCTTGGTGGAGGGGTCCGAAATCAACCCTATCTCTTGTTTCCCCACACATACGGACTCTAAAAATAGCCTATACTTATGTATTTCGAAATTACATGGGCCTGGCCCAATAAAAAGGTGACGCAGCACCTATAATAGCCTCGGGACGAAATTTATGAAGTGGCATCTTGTATATTTTGTCCAAGGCTTCATGCACCCATTATGGTGGCTTCAAAGTCCTGAAATCATCACTTGTAACTCCGTTCTTGTTCCCCTTGCGCATGGCATCATCTCCATGCTTGTTCTTGCTCCAATGTTCATCCTTCTCCAAGCTAGGCCCTTCATTTGTAAGCAAAACAAATGTATCCAATTTTGGCAGCAACATATTCTCATGAACATTAGAATCATTACCAAGAAACGAAAGTACCTGATAATTTAATTGGCGTGCGCGAGCTCTAGTAATTGGTCCCGTATATGTAGTAGTAGGGGCTGTGGGTGTAACAATGGTATTGATGTCCTCATCATCCTCCCCTTCTTGAAATGAAGTCGTCCTCGACGGAAGCTCATCTTCCTCACCCAAATAAGGCTTCAAATCTGCAATGTTAAAAGTGGGACTAACCCCAAAATCTGCAGGCAGCTCAAGTTTATATGCATTATCATTTATTTTCTCTAACACCTTAAAGGGACCATCAGCACGTGGCATTAGCTTTGATTTGCGCAAATCAGGAAATCTATCCTTACGCAAATGTAACCAAACAAGATCTCCAGGTGCAAACACAACATGTTTTCTACCCTTATCTCCAGCAAGTTTATATTTAGCATTCATACGCTCAATGTTTTCCTTAGTTAACTCATGCATTTTTAAAATCAATTCAGCACGTTCTTTAGCATCAAAATTAACCTTCTCCGAAGATGGAAGAGGCAACAAATCAATAGGTGCACGAGGTAGGAAACCATACACAACTTCAAAAGGGCACATCTTAGTAGTAGAATGCAATGAACGATTATAAGCAAATACAATATGAGGCAAGCATTCCTCCCACATTTTCTTATTATTCTTCAAAACAGCCCTAACCATAGTAGACAATGTTCTATTGACTACTTCAGTTTGTCCATCAGTTTGGGGGTGACAAGTAGTACTAAAAAGCAGTTTAGTCCCCAACTTAGCCCATAAACATCTCCAAAAGTGGCTAAGAAATTTAGTATCACGATCTGAAACAATAGTATTTGGCACACCATGCAAGCGAATAATTTCACGAAAGAACAAATCAGCAACATTAACAGCATCATCGCTTTTATGACATGGTATAAAGTGTGCCATTTTCGAGAATCTATCCACGACAACAAATATACTATCCCTCCCCTTCTTTGTTCGAGGTAAACCTAAAACAAAGTCCATAGATATATCCTCCCAAGGAACACTAGGTACAGGCAAAGGCATATATAAACCATGATGATTGAGTCGTGACTTAGGTTTTTGACATGTAGTGCAGCGAGCAATAAAACGCTCAACATCCCGTCTCATCTTTGGCCAAAAGAAATGTGTAGCAAGTATGTCCTCCGTCTTCTTCACGCCAAAGTGTCCCATTAATCCTCCTCCATGCGCCTCCTGCAACAACAAAAGACGAACGAAGCTAGCTGGAATGCATAGCTTGTTAGCACGAAACACAAATCCATCGTTAATGACAAACTTGTTCCACATTCTTCCTTCTTTACAATTCTGCATTACATCTTTAAAATCAGCATCATGCACATATTGATCTTTGATGGTCTCCAAACCAAATATTTTGAAGTCAAGTTGTGAAAGCATAGTATAGCGACGAGACAATGCATCAGCAATAACATTTTCTTTTCCCTTCTTGTGTTTAATGACATAAGGGAAAGTCTCAATAAATTCAACCCATTTAGCATGTCTACGATTCAGTTTAGCTTGACTTTTAATATGTTTCAAAGATTCATGATCAGAATGTATAACAAATTCTTTGGGCCATAAATAATGTTGCGATGTTTCTAAAGTCCGAACAAGAGCATATAATTCTTTATCGTAAGTAGAATAATTCAGACTAGGCCCACTCAATTTTTCAGAAAAGTATGCAACAGGTTTGCCATCTTGTAATAACACACCTCCTAATCCAATTCCACTAGCATCACATTCAAGCTCAAAAGTCTTATTAAAATCAGGAAGTTGGAGTAAAGGAGCATGTGTCAACTTATCTTTCAATACCGTGAAGGCTTCTTCCTGTGCGGTACCCCACAGAAAAGGCACATCTTTCTTTGTAAGCTCATTGAGAGGTGCAGCAATGGTGCTGAAATCTCTCACAAAACGCCTATAGAATCCAGCGAGGCCAAGAAAACTCCTCACTTGTGTGACTGTTTTGGGCTGTGGCCAACTCTCAATAGCTTCAATCTTGGCTTTATCAACTTCAATTCCCTGTGGAGTAACAACATAGCCAAGAAAAGATACTCGGTCGGTGCAAAAGGTGCACTTCCCAAGATTACCAAACAAACATGCATCACGTAGAGCAATAAAAACAGCACGTAAATGTTCCAAATGTTCTTCCAAAGATCTGCTATAAATCAGTATATCATCAAAATAGACTACCACAAATCGTCCAATGAAAGCACGTAAAACTTCGTTCGTTAATCTCATGAAAGTACTAGGCGCATTAGTTAACCCAAAAGGCATGACTAACCACTCATATAATCCAAACTTAGTTTTAAATGCTGTTTTCCATTCATCCCCCAATTTCATACGAATTTGATGGTATCCACTACGCAAATCAACTTTGGAGAATATTGTAGAGCCACTCAATTCATCAAGCATATCATCTAGCCTAGGAATAGGATGACGATAACGAATAGTAATATTATTAATGCCTCTACAATCAACACACATACGCGATGTACCATCCTTTTTCGGCACTAGAATAATAGGAACAGCACAAGGACTAAGGGATTCGCGTATATAACCTTTGTCGAGAAGCTCTTGTAATTGACGCATAATCTCCTTCGTCTCCTCTGGATTGGTACGGTATGGCGCACGGTTTGGCAGTGAAGCACCGGGAATTAAGTCGATCTGATGCTCAATCCCTCGAATAGGTGGTAATCCCGGTGGCACGTCTTGTGGAAAGACGTCAGCGAACTCCTGCAAAATGTTAGTGATAGCAGGAGGCAAAGAGGAATGCACGTCCTCGAATGAAAATAATGCCTCTTTGCACACAAAAGCATAGCAAACAGATTTGCTGAAATCTAACTCATCAATATCAGATTTGGTGGCAAATAAACATGCACTTTTCAATTTAATTTCAGAAGCAATACTAGATGGTTTATTATTAGGCTTCATTTGTTGCTCAAATTCTTTTGCCACAATCTGATTTTCACTCTTATTCTTCTCCTATTTTGCTTTATTAGCTCTATTAATATCATCTTTCAAAATAGAATCAGGAGTCATAGGAAGCAAAGTAATAATTTTATCCTTATGAACAAGAGTATAATGATTGTTTCTACCATGGTGTACAGCATTTTTATCAAATTGCCATGGTCTACCAAGTAATAAGGAACATGCTTGCATAGGTACCACATCACAATCAACATAATCAGCATATGTAGAGATACTAAAATGTACACGAACAGTACGTGTTACCTTAACCTTGCCGCTGTTGTTGAACCATTGGATGTAGTAAGGATGTGGATGTGGTCTTGTGGTGAGAGAAAGCTTCTCCACCATCTCCATGCTAGCCAAGTTGTTGCAGCTCCCTCCATCTATGATAACGCGCACAGAACGTTCTTTCACAACTCCCTTGGTATGGAACAAATTGTGCCTCTGATTTTGCTCAGCTTGTGTGACCTGCACACTCAAAACACGTTGAGCAACTAAACATTCATACCTGTCAGCGTCTTCAGGAGCCATGTATTGCGTCTCATGATCAGAATCATCTCCACCATGTTCTTCACGTGTAATAAGAGCCAAAGTCTTGATGAGGACATCAATACCATTGTTACACCCACAGCCCCTACTGCTACATATACTGGACCAATTACTAGAGCTCGCGCACGCCAATTAAATTATCAGGTACTTTCGTTTCTTGGTAATGATTCTAATGTTCATGAGAATATGATGCTGCCTAAATTGGATACATTTGTTTTGCTTACAAATGAAGGGCCTAGCTTGGAGAAGGATGGACATTGGAGCAAGAGCAAGCATGGAGATGATGCCATGCGCAAGGGGAACCAGAACGGAGTTACAAGTGATGATTTCAGGACTTTGAAGCCACCATAAGTGTGCATGAAGCCTTGGACGAAATATACAAGATGCCACTTCATAAATTTCGTCCAGAGGCTATTATAGGTGCTGCGTCACCTTATTATTGGACCAGGCCCATGTAATTTCGAAATACATAAGTATAGGCTATTTTTAGAGTCCGTATGTGTGGGGAAACAAGAGATAGGGTTGATTTCGGACCCCTCCACCAAGGGCCACGAAATTCCCCCCTCTTCCTCCATATATACAGCCCTTAGGGCGCCGTTTAGACTTTGGGTTTTGTTTAGATTAAAAGTTCGCCATAGCTGCAACTTCGCGTACTTCGTTTGTGTTCAACGACCAGACAAAGGCGTCACAGAACCCCACCTTGATTAATAAAGCTTTCATCTTATATTCGCAATATCCAGATTGCAATCTCAGTTTCTTGCTTGTTCTTCGATTGCTCGCAGGAAACAGACCCTCGTGGTCAGGTTGATCGTGCTCCGGCGTGGTCAATAACCTCTCGGAGTTGGTTTAGCGATTGCTAAGGCGCGACGTCCTCGCACGTTCGTAGTCGGATCGTCAAAGTCGACTTCCACCAAAGCGAAATCCATCATCTCATCGAAAGACGGGACACCTTTACCTCTATCAAGTGGTATCAGATTTCCAGGTTGCTCGGTGAGATTTTCCAGTTTTTCGTAGTTTAGATCGAGTCTGTTCTTCATACCTATAGTCCACGAAAAAGCCACAAAAAAAATTAGGGTTAGTTCATCATATCCGAACCAATCTGAGCCTTTGCATAATCTTTTTAGGGTTTTGCTTTGTTGAATTTGCGGTTGCATCGTCGGTCTAGTTGCTGGTCTTAGAGTCTAGTCTTTTAGAGTTTCGAGTTCTGGTCATAAGTTGTCACGCCGCCGCCGCACCATCATCATCGCCCCTGCCATCTACTACCACCGCTCCGAATCCGTATCCATATACCACCACCAATCCGTGTCGATATACCACCACCGATCCATATCCATATACTACCACCGCTACCACCACCGCTGCCATATACCACAACCATATATCCACCACCAATCCGAGTTCCTTGCTTATTAGGTTTGTTTTCGGGATCCATCTAGTTTCCGATTCGTGTTTCCTTGCCGGAGTAGGATTAGCAAAAAAAAAAAAACGGGACACCTTCGTACGTTCGTAGTCGGATCGTCAAAGTCGACTTCCACCAAAGCGAAATCCATCATCTCATCGAAAGACGGGACACCTTTACCTCTATCAAGTCTCCTCATCATAGTCACTAGCGGACTCATATCCACCATCCTCAGTAGCAATCATCACACGCTGAGATTTGCATTCTCTCGCAAAATGTCCTCTTCCCTTACAACGACGACAAATAATATCACTTGTGTGCCCTGTTGACGCCATGGAAGAAGAAGAGCTCTGTGCAGGCCCGGCAGGTGTGCTCTTGGCAGATAGTGGTGGTTGTGCCTGCTTTCTTGTATCACGGTTGGAGGTGGCACCTGAAGGAGGTGATGGTGCAGTGGAAGTAGAGGATGCACGTGGTGTCCATGATGAAGGTCGACCTGCAGAAAAGTTAGTGCGTGCCAATGCCTGTCGATCCTGCACTTCACGTTCAGCTTTACAAGCAAGATGGAATAAACGAGTGATATTATTATAATCCTTATAGTCTAGAATGGTCTGAATATCTCTATTTAATCCACCCAGAAAACGTGCAAGCATAGCTTCATTCTCCTCAACAATGCCACATCTAATCAAGCCAGTTTGTAATTCCTGATAATATTCTTCTACAGAATTTTTTCCTTGTCTTAAGCGCTGCAATTTTTGAAGTAATTCACGTTGATAATATGGTGGAACCCAACAAGTACGCATAGCAGTTTTCAAAGCAGCCCAAGTAGCTGGAACAGGATATAATCTACAATGTTCAGACCACCAAACACATGCAAAGCTAGTGAAAGCACAAACAGCAGCAGGAACACGTCTCTCCTCAGGATATTGTAAACATGTAAATCGTTGTTCAGTTTCTAACTCCCAAGTAAGATATATATCAGGAACATATCTACCCTCAAATGGTGGAATATTCAATTTCAGTTTAGGGAGATGGTCATGATCTCGTACCTGAGGGGGAGCCCTAACATTGCCATTATTTGCATGTGGACGACCTGGTGGTTGTGGTGCTGGTGGTTGCCCGTAGTTCTGATGTTGATCAACCTCATCCTCGTAATCTCCCACATAATCATCCTCCTCGGTACCAGCAGCAGTAGTAGCAGGAGCCAAAGAAGCACCAACAGCAGTAGCAGCGGCACCAGAATTTTGTCCTAGCTCAATAGGAACACGCTGAGCTCGTCCATACTGATTCGGAAGGGGGCGTAGTTGTTGTCGTTGCAGAGGTGCGATAGGTGCAGCCGGCGGTGGTTGTGGAAAACGCGCGAGCAATTCATCAAACTTGCTATCAAGCTTTGTTTCAAATGTCTTCTCAATGCCATCTATCTTCTCCATGGCCTCCTCAAATCTGTTTAGCACATCTTGCACCTGTCCACTCATCATTTGCTGAAATTTATCATGTAGCTGTTTGTTCGTCAGGTTCTCCCAATCAGTCTCATCGGCTTGTGATCCTACCATGGTTAGCAGCAAATAGAAACACAGAAGAATATGATCCTACAGAGTACTAAGAAGTGATGGTGGTATATCACAAACCCGTCAAGCAAATCTCAAATTCTTACCAGTTCTTACCCAGCAGCAGGCGGTGATCGGCAACCGTTGTAGTCAAAACTCTCAAAGCTTGGATAGAGCGATTACCAGGGAGAGTCCAACGCACGACGTAGATGTATGTGGAGCTGGGAAGGCTTATAATATGGTAGCAAAAAGGGTCAGCAATAATCAATTCAGAGATGCAAAGGTGAATAAACGCTCAACGACGGTACTGTGCTGGTCCTAGGCTAGACTGTGCTAGAGACGCGAGCCTAGAACACCAACAAAATCATGGCGCGGCACGTAAACAAGGGAGGAGCACACTCTGAATTTTTTTTTCCTTTTTTTTGCACTTTTTTTTCCTCTTTTTTTTTTTTGGTCCGCAACAAAATTTTTTCGAAAAAGTCTACAAATGGTCTAAAAACTGCCTAGCCAGAATTTTCCAGACTTAGTTTTTTTGTTTTTTTTTTTAAACTGGAACTATTTTTCTTCTGCGGATGGCTCGGAAGTTGGGGAGTCCTCCGCTGTCACGACTCGGAGTATCGCGTGATCTGGAAATCGAGAACAACGCAACAATTACTGGACTCGGACTAGGACTGGTTGCGGAGATGAATCTGGTGGAACTCGGACTGGTGGCGGAGATGAATCTGGTGGAACTCGGACTGGTGGCGGAGATGAATCTGGTGGAACTCGGACTGGTGGCGGATATATGTTGCAGGTGGACTCGGACGGGCGTGATGGCGGCGGATATGTGGTGGCGTATATGGATTCGGATTGGCGGTGAATATGTGGTGGTGGTATATGGCAGCGGCGACGTGACAACCTGTGAACAGAACTCGAAACTCTAAAAGACTAGACGCTAAGACCAGCAACTTGACACGACGATGCAACCGCAAATTCAACAAAGCAAATACAGAAAAGATTATGCAAAGGCTCAGATTGGTTCGGATGGGATGAACTAACCCTAATTTTTTTTTTTGGCTTTTTCGTGGACTATAGGTATGAAGAACTGACTCGATCTAAACTACGAAAAACTGTAAAATCTCACCGAGCAACCTGGAAATCTGATACCACTTGATAAAGGCTAAGGTGTCCCGTCTTTCGATGAGATGATGGATTTCGCTTTGGTGGAAGTCGACTTTGACGATCCGACTACGAACGTGCGAGGACGTCGCGCCTTAGCAATCGCTAAACCAACTCCGAGAGGTTATTGACCACGCCGGAGCACGATCAACCTGACCACGAGGGTCTGTTTCCTGCGAGCAAACGAAGAACAAGCAAGAAACTGAGATTGCAATCTGGATATTGCGAATATAAGATGAAAGCTTTATTGATCAAGGTGGGGTTCTGTGACGCCTTTGTCTGGTCGTTGAACACAAACGAAGTACGCGAAGTTGCAGCTATGGCGAACTTTTAATGTAAACAAAACCCAAAGTCTAAACGGTGCCCTAAGGGCTGTATATATGGAGGAAGAGAGGGGGAATTTCGTGGCCCTTGGTGGAGGGGTCCGAAATCAACCCTATCTCTTGTTTCCCCACACATACGGACTCTAAAAATAGCCTATACTTATGTATTTCGAAATTACATGGGCCTGGCCCAATAAAAAGGTGACGCAACACCTATAATAGCCTCGGGACGAAATTTATGAAGTGGCATCTTGTATATTTCGTCCAAGGCTTCATGCACCCATTATGGTGGCTTCAAAGTCCTGAAATCATCACTTGTAACTCCGTTCTTGTTCCCCTTGCGCATGGCATCATCTCCATGCTTGTTCTTGCTCCAATGTTCATCCTTCTCCAAGCTAGGCCCTCCATTTGTAAGCAAAACAAATGTATCCAATTTAGGCAGCATCATATTCTCATGAACATTAGAATCATTACCAAGAAACGAAAGTACCTGATAATTTAATTGGCGTGCGCGAGCTCTAGTAATTGGTCCCGTATATGTAGTAGTAGGGGCTGTGGGTGTAACCATGGTATTGATGTCCTCATCAATGTACACTCTGACTACTCTCCAAGCCCCAAAAGGACATATGACGAGACCTCGAACACACGCCATTGGACACAAGGTGAATTCACTCCTCTTCGAACCGTCACTTTCCGCATGTGAGACTTGGCTACTACCTCATGCATGGACCTTGCATATACTCAGGTACAACCGAGATGATCATGGAGAATCCAAGGACCAAGGCCAAGCATGGAAGAGGAGAAGGAAGAAGAATACGGAGCGACTGCTAAAGCCAGGCCGGACATCCGAACCGCCGTCCGGATCATCCAGGCCCAGCTGGATCATCCGAGCCCTCCCCCGGATCATCCAGGTAACTGCGCCGAAGACACCCGAAGGCTTCTACCAAAACCAGATCATCCAGGACTCCATCCGGATCATCCGGACCCCCGACGCCCGGATCATCCGGGACCCCGTCCGGATCATCCGGCCTTGCCTGCGCGCATGACTTGGGCCGAGGCCCGTGTACCCCTTCGCCCCTCACTTGCCCCTTCGTGGCTTAGCACTATAAATAGACCTCCTCCTCCCCATTTTGAGGGTTAGCATTGGTTTAGCTCATATTTTGTGTGAGAGCCTTGCTCATCCACTTGGTTACTTCTCCTCAAAGCTCACGACCTCTTCGGAGATGATCCCCCAAGCGGATTCAAGACCCCTTCAAGGGAAGACCATCGAGACCTCCTCACGGAGAAGAACGGCTACTCGTGTATCTTTCCTGTGTTGATTTTGAATCTTGTGCTATCTTATGTGTTCGGTGATCTAGCCCTTGTGTGATCGATACTTGTCGGTTGAGTGATTCTCTTGTTTCTCCCCGTGATTTCCTTGTGTTCTTCCATGCGTTCTTCGTGTTTCCCCCATAGGATCGTCTCCAAACGTGAAAGGTCGGCCACTAGGGTTCTGCCCTACATCATCTTGGTATCATGAGCCACGTTGATCACGTTATTGGAGCCCCTACCCTTCTTTTTCTAGCTTGATTTTGTTGATTCCATCCTAAATCCAAAAATCCCCACCAAAAATAGCCCCCAATTTTTTTGTGATTTGTTGGTTTGATGATGTTTTGTTGATTTTGATCCGTGGATTTGCTTGGTTTCGAGTGGATCTAGCATCTCCCCAAGTTTCCCCACCTTCCATCCACGAAATCCATCAAATTTTGCCCCAAAAATCATCCATTTTCACCCAAAAATTCGTCCCCAAGAGGAAATCCCGAGCAGTTTGACCTGCCCGGATCATCCGGACACCTCCCGGATCAGCTGGGCCCTCTCCCGGACGTCCGGATAACCCACGCGCCCGAATTCCCGAACCGGAGTTGACGAACCCGGATCATCTGGATGTACTCCCGGATCATCCGGGCATAGCCCGGATGTGCTAGACCTCCTCCCGGATGTCCGGTTAACCCTGACACTGCTGCGGCTGAATTTTTGTTTTGGTCATAACTAATTCATTCGGAGTCCGTTTTTGACGTTCTTTAGCTCGTTTTGAAGCTAATGACATCCCCCATCACAAAAAATATCACCAACATCATTTGACTCCATCAAATTTTCGCAACTTTGGCATCTTTGCCTAGGACCTCCACCATATCATCCACATTACCACCATCGACTTCCGCAACCTAACCCATTTTGTTCATCATAGCATTAGTGGTTGCTTGAGTAGTGATTTGAGTCTCCTAAGGTGTTTCGGCTACTTAGGGACGGTTGCTTCTTCATCAACCACCACCAGCACCACTTCCACATAACCTTGCCCACCATACACTTCCGACAACCCAATTTAACCCCATTTTGGTTGAGATTGTTTGAGTTGTGGCTTGTGTCTCCTAAGGTGTTTCGGCTACTTAGGGATGGCAACTTCAACTTCGACAAGTTTATAGCCCATCATTCCACTTCCGCATTGCGGAGTGCAAACCACCACCGCTTTCCGCTACCACCATTTTGACATTTGATGTTTGAGATTTTGAGTTTGCCATTTTTCCGTTTCCTAAGGTGTTTCGGTTACTTAGGGACGAGACTCCATCATCTTGGTTTCTACATCAAGAACACCGCCACTCATCATCGCCAAGGATGGTAACCTCCATATCATCTTGGTATCGTGGTATCCCTCCATTGTATATTCCCCTTGCCATTGCATTATTAACCCCTAGCCTTACTTTTGCGTTGCTTGCCTATCGAGACTAGCCATTTGAGTATTGCCGGCAACGTTACTTGTGCACATTAGTGACCATACTTCCCATAGCATACATACCATATCATCGTGGTGCATATATTGCTATCATATCTTGTGTCACAAGTTTGTTCCTGCATATCCACAATTGCTATCTTGGTTTGTGCATTGTGCAAAAGTGGCCATAAAAAAAGAAAAAAAAGAAAGAAGTAAAGCTTTTAAGCAAAAGAGAGAGAGCAAAGAAGCTTGTAAGCAAGTTCCATAGCATCATACCACATTGCATAATATTGTCATATCCGATCATCTTGGATCATCTTGTGAGAAACACCGGGAACCATACATAATAGCATACTTGGGATAGAAAGTTTATCCATTTTGCATCTTATAGGTTGTGCACAAGTGTCATATCCGCCTATTGAGCAATCGTGCTAGCGTCTCTCTTGAGTTGTGCAACACGAGCGTTTTTCGTGGATTCCACATTTTGTGCTCATTCCTTGGTTGCACGACCCCATTTATCTATCCGTGTCTGTGTTTCCGCGTGCCACATATTGCTATTGGTCTACTTGTTTCACTTGCGAATTTGTGAATCTCTTTCAACATTATGGACTCTTGCTAACATTTTGCATTAAATTTTTGTGCCACTATCCTCATCGAGCTCCAACATAAGCTTTACTTGTGTAGGTGTGAGAACCGACAAGGATTGGTACCAATAGTGCTATTTCATTGTCCGCATTTGAGTGAACTTGATTCATCGTCAACATCGGTCAAGGTACATTGGTATAAGTTCTTCTCTTTCTCCCACTCATATTTGCTCGAGTCTTGTGATGGATAGGCAAGGCATTTCCTCTCCGGTCTACGACAACAACGACGGCGTGAACAACTACATCTCCAAAGCATCCATCTTCGATCTACAACGACAAACGCAAGGTGCACAATCAAGATTGCGAGAGCGCATCGAGAACATCTCCATTGGCATTCGTCACTCCGATGCAAGGAAAAGGGACTACATCGACAAGAAGCTTTCCGCACATAAAGAGGAGCAAGATGCAAGGATGGAGGAGATTAGAGCCTTGATCAAGTCTTCTTCCCCTTCGTCATCTTCAAGGCGGCGACATTCAAGACACAAGCCTTCGGAGCGCGAAAGTGATGCAAGTGCAAATCGTCCTCATCCACATCTACATGGCGACCACCATCACGTTCGTGATCAACATCGTCATGAAGGGCAAGTCACCTCCAAGCATCATGTGCACAACGACGACGAACGACATCTTCTATGATCTCAAGCACGACAACGACATCATCATCATGAAGATGCTCCACAAGCGCAAATGCACAAGTCCAAACAAGCCCTACTTCACGCCAAGTCGACGCTTCATGAGCACAAAAGAAGACCGCGAGACGACCACCACCAACATGGTGCTACGACTACAACAACCACATCGGCATCTTCGCCAAGTCCTATCAAGGAATCTTCGCCTTTGGACGTACGGCATCTTCGCCTACTTCCCACGAGTACGCCTACAATGACTTCATCAAGTCCATGGCAACCAACGACAAGTGAGGGCGACCCTTCCATCTTCGGAAGCCCCTCAAGGAAGATGGTCGAGCATGGGAAATTCCCTTCGGTCATGGAGATGAGCTACGAGGTGCCACATCATATGGGCCTCCAACAACAAAACGGCGACAAGAATGTCGAACAAGGGCCATCCCCTTCGACTACGGCGACGAGCGCGAACCTCTTCAACAACACGAAGACGGCTCCCATATTGGACTCATACTCCGAGTCAAGCTACGGGACCGCACATGGAGACATTTGCACCTACATCTCTCCGACACCCACATATGTCGAGATGCCCCGAGTGCCATGTGAGGAGAGCCACTACCCCATGAGTGACATGAGTGACTCCACCATACGTGACATTGAGAGCATTTCCTATGAGAGGATGAGTGTGACCACCACTAGCCCCACACAAGAGAGCATGCCACACATCCTATGTGAGGTTGAGCATCATTTGATAGAGTCCACTAACCATATGAGTGAGAGCATCTTTGAGGGAGTGAGTGAGCCACAATACTTGGAGAGTGAGGTAGTTGAGAGGGCACGTGAGGCCACTATGATTTCTAATGACTTAACCTCTACTCTGAGTGTGTTTTCTTTGGTGCTAGGTCTCCTACATGACGACAAGCCTATCCTCGACGAGTCCATCCCTCTAATGGGAAAACCGATGGCCATGGTGGACTACGATGCACCCCCCACATGGTACCATCAAGATGAAGATGACAACGAGTGGATCTTCGACACCTCACCTACAACACATGAGCGATGCTCCAAAGGTAACATAGGTGATGGTGCTTCTCTTGTGCCACTAGTGGACTCTCTTACCAATGATTGCTTGCATGATGTTGACCCACCTATTCCCATGTTTATGCTAGTGAGACTTCTTCATGCCTTGACTTACCTATTTATGATGAATATGATGATGAGCATGTTGAGTTTCCTAGTTGTGATGCTATGCTCCATAGGATATCATGTGAAAATTCTTTTGGTCATATCATGTTTGACAACCCATTGAACTTGTCATTTGCTATGAGTTAGATCTCCCATATTGCATCATTACAATCTCAACATAGTAACTATGCATGCCCCATTAAAAACAATCCCATTTGCACTTATGGCATAGATGACGAGATGATGGTCATTGGCCTTTGTTTTTCATGTGATAATATTGCTATGCTTCCTTTACATGATTTGCGCAATTCATCTAATATGACATGCCATGATCACATTGAACCAAATATGATTTCTTTTGGATGTTGTCAATATTCTCCACGTGATGTTGCTACTCATGCTCATGAGGAGACCCCCATAGTTTCCTCATACATATTAGGAGATCTTGATGCATTCCATACTTTGCATGATTCCCAAGATTGCGTGCACCTTCTGCATTCCATGAATAACAATGCTGTAGATATTTCTTATGATGCATTACACAATTTGAGTCTCCATTATGCTATACATAATAACAAACCTCTCATGATGGATGACATGTTTCTATATCACGCATCTCATATATTTGAGCATTGGCTATTTTGTGCTAACCGACACATGCATGTGCGCATCATGATGGATGATGTGTACATCTACCACGCACACACAATTTTTCCTTTGTCCTTGTTTTGTGTAGGTACTCATGTATACTCGTCAACCTCTCAATCCCAAGAGTTGACGAAACGAGCTCTTGAGAGCAACAATGACTTGGGATCTCGTGGACTATCCTTACCACCGTTCCCTTCGCGCAAGGACTACGCGCATCAATTTTACTTGGCTCTCATACGGCTATGGGCTATCTACCACTTGTCATCTTATGCCCATACTATCGTGTTCACTTTGCATGTCATGCCTCTTTAAATGACTTTGTCATGCAATTATGACCCTTGCTTGCATTTACCCATGATGCACCATTATGATATTCCTATGTGTATTTGCATGCTTGGTGGAGACCCTTGTTGCTATTGCCATATTTATCATGCGCCCCATGTTATTGATGCTTGTTGTGTTGGGAGAGTCATGATGCCCCATTGCTATTTACATATGGTCTCTCACCAATACATTGATGACATTTTACTCCTATCTTGCTTTCATGCTTGTGCTATGACATGTGAATTATTCATGCCCACTATTTGCACACATGAAATGCTTGCAATGATTCCTTCTAGTATGTTGCATGATGTAGGGCGGAACCCTATGGTGAAGATCTTTCACGTTTGGAGTGGATCCTACGGGGAATCACGAAGAACACGCGGAAGCACAAAGGGGAAACACGGGGAAAACGAGAGAGAATCACTAAACCGACAAGGAACCAATCACACAAGTGCTTGATCACCGAAAACAAAGAGTAACTCATGATCCACAATCAACAAAGGTAAGGATACAAAGGAATCGTTCTTCTCCGTACGGAGGTCTTGATGTTCTTCCCTAGAAAGGGGTCTTGAATCCGCTTAGGGGATCTTCTCCGAAGAGGTCGTGAACTCCGAGGAGAAGTATCCAAGTGGATGAGCAAGGCTCTCACACAAATATGAGCTAAACCAATGCTAACCCTAAAACGTACGGGATGAGGGAGTATATATAGTCAAAGGGCGAAGGGGTACATGGGTCACGGCCCAAAGGAGCTGCGTGCAGGCAGAAGGCGCCGGATGTCCGGGCGACGGGCCGGATGTCCGGGCGCTCACGAGGTGCCGGATGTCCGGGCTGGAGGGGCCGGATGTCTGGGCCAGTGGAGTTGACTCTTCTGTGCACTTGAGGGGCGATGCCGGATGTCCGCTCGGAGGGGCCGATTGTCCGCGTGATAGAGGCAGGGGTGTCCCGATCTTTCGATGAGATGATAACTATCGATTTGGTGAAGATGACTTTGACGATCCGACTACAAACGTGCACGACGTTGCGCCTTAGCAATCGCTAAACCAACTCTGAGAGGTTATTGACCACGCCGGAGCATAATCAACCTGACCACGAAGGTCTATTCCTGCAAGCAATCGAAGAACAAGCAAGAAAATGATAAAAGCAATCTGAATATTGCGAGTATATATGAAGTATTGATAAAGGTGGGGATCCGTAAGCGGTCTTGGTCTGGTCGTTGGACACAAACGAAGTACACGAAGTTGCAATGGCTAACTTTTAACTAAACAAATCCCAAGGAAAAGCTACTAGATGGATCTACTTATATAGGAGCAAGGGGTGGCGGCCAAGGAGGTGGGAGGACGTCCCAAGGCAGCCTAAAACTAAATCTAGGTCGTACAAGGCCAATGGGCCCAAGTGGAGGTGATGTAACACCTTTGGACTTGTAGTTTGACTCGGATTCTGCTGCAGCATCAATTGTTTCGTCCACAACTCAACACTCCGGACGAATTTGAAGGTGATTCCAATTGGGTTGGAAAGTGCACGAAATCTAGTTTCCAACAAAAAAAGAATCACCCAATTCGGAGTCCGTATGAAAAACTTGTGTGCGTTTTGAATCAGGTACGTCTGTGCAGTCCGAATCTGAATCCAGAACGTGAGAGACTTGGACTCTATCTTCTCTTGGGCCAAAAGTGACGTGAGAGAACTTTTTGGACAGCAAATAAACATCTCTTTCTTCCTTATCTTCATATGTGGATTGTACAAATGTCCCATACACCTGCAATTAGACAAAACACAAAAGTGTGTGAAGTATTTTTGTTTTGGATAACATAAATAGATTGTTGAATAGTTTGCACTAGAAATCACCTGACAAATATGCATATATGCAATATTTTTGGTCATATCCAAGGTAGTCATGTCCTCATCATCCTCCCTTCTTGAAAATAAAGCCGTCCTCGGCGTTGCTTAATCTGAAATGTGGCTAACAAAAGAGACAAGCTGTACATGTTGTATATGTATATGTCATCCATTTTTACTTCCCTTGATTTTTGCATATATGACACATGAATAGATGAGTAACTTGCATAGTTCATAAAATCTAAAGCCAAAAAATTAGCACAAGAAGTAGAAGGCATGAAAATATTGCAACTCAGTTTGCACATATAAGTGAAGCTCTTATTCATTTCAAAAGATTGACAATGTTCATCATTAAACCATCCCAACATTGGTGAATAAACCTTACTTGCATCAAATTTACATGCTACAACATGCTTAAATAAGCAAACATGCAATAAGTCATTCAACACAGAATCATCACCAAGATTAGAGGTCATATCAAAATGATTAAACATTGGTTCTTTTGCATCAATAGTTAATTCAATGGGTGCACTCAAAATTGTTGGTATTTCAGTTGTTTGATCACATGGCAAAGTCAAATTATCAATGTAGTCCTCTAAAATAGGTGGTGTGATCAAAGTAGTGGGTAGCTCATCAGATGGTGCATTCAAATTGACAAGGCATTCATCATTCTCATGTAGAGATGGAAGATCAGTACCTTTGTCATTACCTCTTATGATCAACTCAGATGATGTAGCCACTCTCGGGGGTGATGTGTCACATGGTGGAGGTGATGTAGTCCTGACAACAACGGATGTGGTTGTCATAGTATGCCTAGTAGTTGAAGGAACAATCATATCAACTCTTGGAATGTGCACCGTGCGCTTGTTCTCCTCGTGGCCAACACGTTGTTTTATTTTCTGTTCAGCTTTGCAAGCAAGATGAAACAAATGGTCCATAGGATAACACTCTTCATGAATTAGTATCTCTTGAATATCACGGTTTAATCCTCCCCAAAATCTATCCATAAAATCATCTTCACTTTCTTCTAAAGAGGAATGCAACAAGGTAGTTTGTAAATCATCATAATATTTTGTTACAGTTTCACTACCTTGTTTTAAGTGTTGCAACTTCTTAATCATGTCACGAGTATAATAAGCAGGGACGAAAGTATGTCGCATGGCAAGTTTCAAATCATCCCAAGTAGTAGGTATATAATCAGGGTGTAACCGACAATATTCACTCCACCAAACCAAAGCATAACCAGTGAAAGAACCAACCGCAACCTTAACCTTTTTATGTTCATCGAAATTATGGGAAGCAAATATATTTTTTATGTCGAACTCCCATTCAATATATAAAGCGGTTTAAAACGGCCATTAAATGGTGGTATAGATACATTAACCTGATCATGTGCATTTGGATGTTTGTGCACCTCTCGTGACGGTTGTGGTATTTGCAAAGGTGGTGGCACGTCTCCCGCGATCGACAAAGCCCATGAATTGACTCTGGATCCTATCATGATTAGTAGAACAAGAAAAAAAACCCCAAAATAATGTTCCTATAACTACTAGGATGTGGTGGTAAAACGCTCACAGTAAAGCAAATATCAATGTCTTACAAGTTCTTACCATGCAGCAGGCGGTGATCGGCAACCAGCGGTGTCAAGTAACTCCGAATATTGAGTAAAGCGATTGCCAGGGGAGCGTACGTATACACGGTGTAGAAATATGTGGAGCTGGGTTGGCTATATATGGTAGCAAAAGATTAGCAATAATCAATTCAAAGATGCAATGTTGAATAAACGCTCAACGACGGTACTGTGCTGGTCCTAGGCTAGACCGGACTAGAGACGCGAGCCTAGAACACTAATGAGGTCATGGCGTAGCACAACTAGCATCAATGAAGGATACTAAGTAGCTCTTGACAGCAAGATATAAGTGAAGATCACAACGGCAGTGAAGATAATGATGAAAAACAACTGCCAAGCAGGATATACAACAACTTTGTCTCCAACTTTCCTCTGAAAAAGTTTGTGCCGATTTTTTTGATTTTTTTTCTCCTTTTATTTTCTCTGACTTTTTTCTCTCTTTTTTTTCTCTCGTTTTTTTCTCTCATTTTTTCTCTCTTTTTTTTCTCCCTCTTTCCAAAACAAACTAGATAAGATGCAGATTGGATCAAGTGAAGATGTGAACGATCTCAACTATTATTATGACAATGAATGGTGGGTAGCACGTGGTGGAAATTGATGGATGGGTGGTGGACAGCGGAAGAGATAATGATGCAGCGGTGGCGTGACTAATGTGAACAGAACTCGAAACTCTAAACGAACTAGACACTAAGACCAGCAACTCGACACGACGATGCAACCGATAATTCAACTATGCAAGCAATGAAAAGAAAATTGCAAAGGCTCAGACTGGCGTGGACCAAGGATGAATAGATCTAACTCTTTTTTGTGGCTTTTTCTTAGACAATAGGTAAGAAAATAAATCTAATCTAGGAAAACTGGAAATTCTCACCGAGCAACCTGAAAACTGATACCACCTGATAGAGGCGGGGGTGTCCCGATCTTTCGATGAGATGATAACTATCGATTTGGTGAAGATGACTTTGACGATCCGACTACAAACGTGCACGACGTTGCGCCTTAGCAATCGCTAAACCAACTCTGAGAGGTTATTGACCACGCCGGAGCATAATCAACCTGACCACGAAGGTCTATTCCTGCAAGCAATCGAAGAACAAGCAAGAATATGATAAAAGCAATCTGAATATTGCGAGTATATATGAAGTATTGATAAAGGTGGGGATCCGTAAGCGGTCTTGGTCTGGTCGTTGGACACAAACGAAGTACACGAAGTTGCAATGGCTAACTTTTAACTAAACAAATCCCAAGGAAAAGCTACTAGATGGATCTACTTATATAGGAGCAAGGGGTGGCGGCCAAGGAGGTGGGAGGACGTCCCAAGGCAGCCTAAAACTAAATCTATGTCGTACAAGGCTAATGGGCCCAAGTGGAGGTGATGTAACACCTTTGGACTTGTAGTTTGACTCGGATTCTGCTGCAGCATCAGATTGTTTCGTCCACAACTCAACGCTCCGGACGAATTTGAAGGTGATTCCAATTGGGTTGGAAAGTGCACGAAATCTAGTTTCCAACAAAAAAAGAATCACCCAATTCGGAGTCCGTATGAAAAACTTGTGTGCGTTTTGAATCAGGTACGTCTGTGCAGTCCGAATCTGAATCCAGAACGTGAGAGACTTGGACTCTATCTTCTCTTGGTCCAAAAGTGACGTGAGAGAACTTTTTGGACAGCAAATAAACATCTCTTTCTTCCTTATCTTCATATGTGGATTGTACAAATGTCCCATACACCTGCAATTAGACAAAACACAAAAGTGTGTGAAGTATTTTTGTTCTGGATAACATAAATAGATTATTGAATAGTTTGCACTAGAAATCACCTGACAAATATGCATATATGCAATATTTTTGGTCATATCCAAAGTAGTCATGTCCTCATCACCGCGGCTTCGGGAGGCGCCGGATGTCCGAGGCGAACGCTGGATGTCTGGGCTGTCGGGACAAGCTTCTGTGCTCCCTGGACACCAGTGCCGGATGTCCGGGATTTAGGCCGGATTTCTGGTGGGGGCCGGATGTCCGGGCTGGACGCCGGATATCCGGTCCCTATAGCTTCTTCTGCAGATGCCTGGCCTTGTGGATCTCCAGGGGCCGGATGTTCGGTGCCTGGAGGCTGTCCTTGCCTTCTTCCATGGGTTCTCTTCTTCCATGGATTTGGGGTCTTGACCATCTTCACGTGCATCCTCGGGAGGGTCCTCTTGGTACCTAATCATGCGCAACATTCTGGATTGAGGTAGTAGCCATGTCTCGAGAGGATCATATGAGATATCATTAAGGAGAGAAGTCACCTCGGTCTCGAGAGCTCTAGCACGTGCTCTAGTCATGGGTCCTCTTGGGGCTTGGTGATGCGATGGAAGGTCCATGCGGATGACCGAAGGATGCTCCGCATCATCTCCCCTCCCTTGGGAAAGATCCGACCTCGGATGGAAATCCTCATCACCATGGTACGGGGAGAGATCGGAGACGTTGAAGATGTCGCTCACGTTGTACTTGTCGCGTGGGAGATCGATCTTGTAAGCGTTGTTATTGTAGAGTGCTAGCACCTTGAAGGGTCCGTCGGCTCGAGGGAGAAGCTTGGACTTGCGTTCATTGGGGAAGCGGTCCTTGCGAAGGTGTAGCCACACGAGGTCTCCAATGTTGAATATCATGGGATGCTTGTTCACGTTGAGCTTGGTCGCGAGTCGTTGTACTTGGTGCTCGATGGTGTGTCTTGTATCTTCATGCATCTTCTTGATGTAGCTTGCACGGGCACTTGCGTCGAGGTTGGTTCGCTCTTGTAGAGGAAGAGGTAGAATGTCCAATGGGGACAACGGGTTGAAGCTGTAGACGACCTCGAAGGGGGACTTGCCGGTCGTCAAATGTCTTGCACGGTTGTAGGCATACTCGGCGATGGGTAGACACTCCTCCCACTCCTTGATGTTCTTCTTGATCAACACGTGAAGTAGAGTGGAGAGTGTACGGTTCGTCACCTCTGTTTGGCCGTCGGTTTGAGGGTGATATGCGGATGAGAACAAGAGCTTGATTCCGAGTTTGGCGCATAGGGTCTTCCAAAAGTAACTCAAGAACTTGACGTCGTGGTCGGAGACGATTGTCTTTGGTACTCCATGGAGACGCAAGATTTCCCGACAAAAGAGATTTGCAACATGTGAAGCATCGTCTATCTTGTTGCAAGGGATGATGATGAGGACATCAATACCATTGTTACACCCACAGCCCCTACTGCTACATATACTGAACCAATTACTAGAGCACGCGCACGCCAATTAAATTATCAGGTACTTTCGTTTCTTGGTAATGATTCTAATGTTCATGAGAATATGATGCTGCCTAAATTGGATACATTTGTTTTGCTTACAAATGAAGGGCCTAGCTTGGAGAAGGATGGACATTGGAGCAAGAGCAAGCATGGAGATGATGCCATGCGCAAGGGGAACCAGAACGGAGTTACAAGTGATGATTTCAGGACTTTGAAGCCACCATAAGAGTGCATGAAGCCTTGGACGAAATATACAAGATGGCACTTCATAAATTTCGTCCAGAGGCTATTATAGGTGCTGCGTCACCTTATTATTGGGCCAGGCCCATGTAATTTCGAAATACATAAGTATAGGCTATTTTTAGAGTCCGTATGTGTGGGGAAACAAGAGATAGGGTTGATTTCGGACCCCTCCACCAAGGGCCACGAAATTCCCCCCCCCCCCTCTTCCTCCATATATACAGCCCTTAGGGCGTCGTTTAGACTTTGGGTTTTGTTTAGATTAAAAGTTCGCCATAGCTGCAACTTCGCGTACTTCGTTTGTGTTCAACGACCAGACAAAGGCTTCACAGAACCCCACCTTGATCAATAAAGCTTTCATCTTATATTCGCAATATCCAGATTGCAATCTCAGTTTCTTGCTTGTTCTTCGTTTGCTCGCAGGAAACAGACCCTCGTGGTCAGGTTGATCGTGCTCCGGCGTGGTCAATAACCTCTCGGAGTTGGTTTAGCGATTGCTAAGGCGCGACGTCCTCGCACGTTCGTAGTCGGATCGTCAAAGTCGACTTCCACCAAAGCGAAATCCATCATCTCATCGAAAGACGGGACACCTTTGCCTCTATCAAGTGGTATCAGATTTCCAGGTTGCTCGGTGAGATTTTCCAGTTTTTCGTAGTTTAGATCGAGTCTGTTCTTCATACCTATAGTCCACGAAAAAGCCACAAAAAAAATTAGGGTTAGTTCATCATATCCGAACCAATCTGAGCCTCTGCATAATCTTTTTAGGGTTTTGCTTTGTTGAATTTGCGGTTGCATCGTCGGTCTAGTTGCTGGTCTTAGAGTCTAGTCTTTTAGAGTTTCGAGTTCTGGTCATAAGTTGTCACGCCGCCGCCGCACCATCATCATCGCCCCTGCCATCTACCACCACCGCTCCGAATCCGTATCCATATACCACCACCAATCCGTGTCCATATACCACCACCGATCCATATCCATATACTACCACCGCTGCCATATACCACAACCATATATCCACCACCAATCCGAGTCCCTTGCTTATTAGGTTTGTTTTCGGGATCCATCTATTTTCCGATTCGTGTTTCCTTGCCGGAGTAGGTTTCGGAAAAAAAAAGAGTCTGGAAACCACGCTCCGTTTAGGCCCAAAATTTTTTGAAAACGCATTTTTTCGAAAAAATTTCTGGCTATCCTATTTTTAGGTGTTTCTGAGTGTTTTGAGACAGGTGCCATTATAGGAAGTTTTTTTTGACCCGTTTCCAGTTTTTGGGTCCGGGCAGTCGAAAAAACGAAAAAAAAAATTGGTCGAAAAAATTTCGTGCCCATCCTGTCAGTTTGACCTAGGAAGAGTTTTGAGACACTCGCCATTATAGTGATTTTTCGCAAAAAAAAAAAAGAGCAGCGCAAAAAAAAAAGAGCGCCAAAAAAAAAGAAGAGCGAAAAAAAAAATCCAGAGTGTGCTTTTCCCTTGTTTACGTGCAGCGCCGTGATTTTGTTAGTGTTCTAGGCTCGCGTCTCTAGCACGGTCTAGCCTAGGACCAGCACAGTACCGTCGTTGAGCGTTTATTCAACTTTGCATCTCTGAATTGATTATTGCTGACCCTTTTTGCTACCATATTATAAGCCTTCCCAGCTCCACATACATCTACGTCGTGCGTTGGACTCTCCCTGGTAATCGCTCTATCCAAGCTTTGAGAGTTTTGACTACAACAGTTGCCGATCACCGCCTGCTGCTGGGTAAGAACTGGTAAGAATTTGAGATTTGCTTGACGGGTTTGTGATACACCACCACCACTTCTTAGTACTCTGTAGGATCATATTCTTCTGTGTTTCTATTTGCTGCTAACCATGGTAGGATCACAAGCCGATGAGACTGATTGGGAGAACCTGACGAACAAACAGCTACATGATAAATTTCAGCAACTGATGAGTGGACAGGTGCAAGATGTGCTAAACAGATTTGACGAGGCCATGGAGAAGATAGATGGCATTGAGAAGACGTTTGAAACAAAGCTTGATAGCAAGTTTGATGAATTGCTCGCGCGTTTTCCACAACCACCGCCGGCTGCACCTATCGCACCTCTGCAACGACAACAACAACGCCCCCTTCCGAATCAGTATGGACGAGCTCAGCGTGTTCCTATTGAGCTAGGACAAAATTCTGGTGCCGCTGCTACTGCTGTTGGTGCTTCTTTGGCTCCTGCTACTACTGCTGCTGGTACCGAGGAGGATGATTATGTGGGAGATTACGAGGATGAGGTTGATCAACATCAGAACTACGTGCAACCACCAGCACCACAACCACCAGGTCGTCCACATGCAAATAATGGCAATGTTAGGGCTCCCCCTCAGGTACGAGATCATGACCATCTCCCTAAACTGAAATTGAATATTCCACCATTTGAGGGTAGATATGTTCCTGATATATATCTTACTTGGGAGTTAGAAACTGAACAACGATTTACATGTTTACAATATCCTGAGGAGAGACGTGTTCCTGCTGCTGTTTGTGCTTTCACTAGCTTTGCATGTGTTTGGTGGTCTGAGCATTGTAGATTATATCCTGTTCCAGCTACTTGGGCTGCTTTGAAAACTGCTATGCGTACTCGTTGGGTTCCACCATATTATCAACGTGAATTACTTCAAAAATTGCAGCGCTTAAGACAAGGAAAAAATTCTGTAGAAGAATATTATCAGGAATTACAAACTGGCTTGATTAGATGTGGTATTGTTGAGGAGAATGAAGCTATGCTTGCACGTTTTCTGGTGATAGAGGCGGGGTGTCCCGATCTTTCGATGAGATGATAACTATCAATTTGGTGAAGATGACTTTGACGATCCGACTACAAACGTGCACGACGTTGCGCCTTAGCAATCGCTAAACCAACTCTGAGAGGTTATTGACCACGCCGGAGCACAATCAACCTGACCACGAAGGTCTATTCCTGCAAGCAATCGAAGAACAAGCAAGAATATGATAAAAGCAATCTGAATATTGCGAGTATATATGAAGTATTGATAAAGGTGGGGATCCGTAAGCGGTCTTGGTCTGGTCGTTGGACACAAACGAAGTACACGAAGTTGCAATGGCTAACTTTTAACTAAACAAATCCCAAAGTCTAAACGGCGCCCTAAGGGCTGTATATATGGAGGAAGAGGGGGGGAATTTCGTGGCCCTTGGTGGAGGGGTCCGAAATCAACCCTATCTCTTGTTTCCCCACACATACGGACTCTAAAAATAGCCTATACTTATGTATTTCGAAATTACATGGGCCTGGCCCAATAAAAAGGTGACGCAGCACCTATAATAGCCTCTGGACGAAATTTATGAAGTGGCATCTTGTATATTTCGTCCAAGGTTTCATGCACTCTTATGGTGGCTTCAAAGTCCTGAAATCATCACTTGTAACTCCGTTCTGGTTCCCCTTGCGCATGGCATCATCTCCATGCTTGCTCTTGCTCCAATGTCCATCCTTCTCCAAGCTAGGCCCTTCATTTGTAAGTAAAACAAATGTATCCAATTTAGGCAGCATCATATTCTCATGAACATTAGAATCATTACCAAGAAACGAAAGTACCTGATAATTTAATTGGCGTGCGCGAGCTCTAGTAATTGGTCCAGTATATGTAGCAGTAGGGGCTGTGGGTGTAACAATGGTATTGATGTCCTCATCATCCTCCCCTTCTTGAAATGAAGTCGTCCTCGACGAAAGCCCATCTTCCTCACCCAAATAAGGCTTCAAATCTGCAATGTTAAAAGTGGGACTAACCCCAAAATCTGCAGGCAGCTCAAGTTTATATGCATTATCATTTACTTTCTCCAACACCTTAAAGGGACCAGCAGCACGTGGCATTAGCTTTGATTTGCGCAAATCAGGAAATCTATCCTTACGCAAATGTAACCAAACAAGATCTCCAGGTGCAAACACAACATGTTTTCTACCCTTATCTCCAGCAAGTTTATATTTAGCATTCATACGCTCAATGTTTTCCTTAGTTAACTCATGCATTTTTAAAATCAATTCAGCACGTTCTTTAGCATCAAAATTAACCTTCTCCGAAGATGGAAGAGGCAACAAATCAATAGGTGCACGAGGTAGGAAACCATACACAACTTCAAAAGGGCACATCTTAGTAGTAGAATGCAATGAACGATTATAAGCAAATTCAATATGAGGCAAGCATTCCTCCCACATTTTCTTATTATTCTTCAAAACAGCCCTAAGCATAGTAGACAATGTTCTATTGACTACTTCAGTTTGTCCATCAGTTTGGGGGTGACAAGTAGTACTAAAAAGCAGTTTAGTCCCCAACTTAGCCCATAAACATCTCCAAAAGTGGCTAAGAAATTTAGTATCACGATCTGACACAATAGTATTTGGCACACCATGCAAGCGAATAATTTCACGAAAGAACAAATCAGCAACATTAACAGCATCATCGCTTTTATGACATGGTATAAAGTGTGCCATTTTCGAGAATCTATCCACGACAACAAATATGCTATCCCTCCCCTTCTTTGTTCGAGGTAAACCTAAAACAAAGTCCATAGATATATCTTCCCAAGGAACACTAGGTACAGGCAAAGGCATATATAAACCATGAGGATTGAGTCGTGACTTAGCTTTTTGACATGTAGTGCAGCGAGCAACAAAACGCTCAACATCCCGTCTCATCTTTGGCCAAAAGAAATGTGTAGCAAGTACGTCCTCCGTCTTCTTCATGCCAAAGTGTCCCATTAATCCTCCCCCATGCGCCTCCTGCAACAGCAAAAGACGAACGGAGCTAGCTGGAATGCATAGCTTGTTAGCACGAAACACAAATCCATCGTTAACGACAAACTTGTTCCACATTCTTCCTTCTTTACAATTCTGCATTACATCTTTAAAATCAGCATCATGCACATATTGATCTTTGATGGTCTCCAAACCAAATATTTTGAAGTCAAGTTGTGAAAGCATAGTATAGCGACGAGACAATGCATCAGCAATAACATTTTCTTTTCCCTTCTTGTGTTTAATGACATAAGGGAAAGTCTCAATAAATTCAACCCATTTAGCATGTCTACGATTCAGTTTAGCTTGACTTTTAATATGTTTCAAAGATTCATGATCAGAATGTATAACAAATTCTTTGGGCCATAAATAATGTTGCCATGTTTCTAAAGTCCGAACAAGAGCATATAATTCTTTATCATAAGTAGAATAATTCAGACTAGGCCCACTCAATTTTTCAGAAAAGTATGCAACAGGTTTGCCATCTTGTAATAACACACCTCCTAATCCAATTCCACTAGCATCACATTCAAGCTCAAAAGTCTTATTAAAATCAGGAAGTTGGAGTAAAGGAGCATGTGTCAACTTATCTTTCAATACCGAGAAGGCTTCTTCCTGTGCGGTACCCCACAGAAAAGGCACATCTTTCTTTGTAAGCTCATTGAGAGGTGCAGCAATGGTGCTGAAACCTCTTATTAAAAACTTGTGTGCATTTTGAGTCAGGTATGTCTGTGCAGTCCGAATCTGAATCCAGAACGTGAGAGACTTGGACTCTATCTTCTCTTGGGCCAAAAGTGACGTGAGAGAACTTTTTGGATAGCAAATAAACATCTCTTTCTTCCTTATCTTCATATGTGGATTGTACAAATGTCCCATACACCTGCAATTAGACAAAACACAAAAGTGTGTGAAGTATTTTTGTTCTGGATAACATAAATAGATTATTGAATAGTTTGCACTAGAAATCACCTGACAAATATGCATATATGCAATATTTTTGGTCATATCCAAGGTATTCATGTCCTCATCATCCTCCCCTTCTTGAAAATAAAGCCGTCCTCGGCGTTGCTTAATCTGAAATGTGGCTAACAAAAGAGACAAGGTGTACATGTTGTATATGTATATGTCATCCATTTTTACTTCCCTTGATTTTTGCATATATGACACATGAATAGATGAGTAACTTGCATAGTTCATAAAATCTAAAGCCAAAAAATTAGCACAAGAAGTAGAAGGCATGAAAATATTGCAACTCAGTTTGCACATATAAGTGAAGCTCTTATTCATTTCAAAAGATTGACAATGTTCATCATTAAACCATCCCAACATTGGTGAATAAACCTTACTTGCATCAAATTTACATGCTACAACATGCTTAAATAAGCAAACATGCAATAAGTCATTCAACACAGAATCATCACCAAGATTAGAGGTCATATCAAAATGATTAAACATTGGTTCTTTTGCATCAATAGTTAATTCAATGGGTGCACTCAAAATTGTTGGTATTTCAGTTGTTTGATCACATGGCAAAGTCAAATTATCAACGTAGTCCTCTAAAATAGGTGGTGTGATCAAAGTAGTGGGTAGCTCATCAGATGGTGCATTCAAATTGACAAGGCATTCATCATTCTCATGTAGAGATGGAAGATCAGTATCTTTGTCATTACCTCTTATGATCAACTCAGATGATGTAGCCACTCTCGGGGCCGATGTGTCACATGGTGGAGGTGATGTAGTCCTGACAACAACGGATGTGGTTGTCATAGTATGCCTAGTAGTTGAAGGAACAATCATATCAACTCTTGGAATGTGCACCGTGCGCTTGTTCTCCTCGTGGCCAACACGTTGTTTTATTTCCTGTTCAGCTTTGCAAGCAAGATGAAACAAATGGTCCATAGGATAACACTCTTCATGAATTAGTATCTCTTGAATATCACAGTTTAATCCTCCCCAAAATCTATCCATAAAATCATCTTCACTTTCTTCTAAAGAGGAATGCAACAAGGTAGTTTGTAAATCATCATAATATTTTGTTACAGTTTCACTACCTTGTTTTAAGTGTTGCAACTTCTTAATCATGTCACGAGTATAATAAGCAGGGACGAAAGTATGTCGCATGGCAAGTTTCAAATCATCCCAAGTAGTAGGTATATAATCAGGGTGTAACCGACAATATTCACTCCACCAAACCAAAGCATAACCAGTGAAAGAACCAACCGCAACCTTAACCTTTTTATGTTCATCGAAATTATGGGAAGCAAATATATTTTTTATGTCGAACTCCCATTCAATATATAAAGCAGGTTTAAAACGGCCATTAAATGGTGGTATAGATACACTAACCTGATCATGTGCATTTGGATGTTTGTGCACCTCTCGTGACGGTTGTGGTATTTGCAAAGGTGGTGGCACGTCTCCCGCGATCGACAAAGCCCATGAATTGACTCTGGATCCTGTCATGATTAGTAGAACAAGAAACAAAACCCAAAAATAATGTTCCTATAACTACTAGGATGTGGTGGTAAAACGCTCACAGTAAAGCAAATATCAATGTCTTACAAGTTCTAACCATGCAGCAGGCGATGATCGGCAACCAGCGGTGTCAAGTAACTCCGAATATTGAGTAAAGCGATTGCCAAGGGAGCGTACGTATACACGGTGTAGAAATATGTGGAGCTGGGTTGGCTATATATGGTAGCAAAAGATTAGCAATAATCAATTCAAAGATGCAATGTTGAATAAACGCTCAATGACGGTACTGTGCTGGTCCTAGGCTAGATCGGACTAGAGACGCGAGCCTAGAACACTAATGAGGTCACGGCATAGCACAACTAGCATCAATGAAGGATACTAAGTAGCTCTTGACAGCAAGATATAAGTGAAGATCACAACGGCAGTGAAGATAATGATGAAAAACAACTGCCAAGCAGGATATACAACAACTTTGTCTCCAACTTTCCTCTGAAAAAGTTTGTGCCGATTTTTTTGATTTTTTTTCTCCTTTTTTTTCTCTGACTTTTTTTTTCTCTTTTTTTTTCTCTCGTTTTTTTCTCTCTTTTTTTTTCTCCCTCTTTCCAAAACAAACTAGATAAGATGCAGATTGGATCAAGTGAAGATGTGAACGATCTCAACTATTATTATGACAATGAATGGTGGGTAGCACGTGGTGGAAATTGATGGATGGGTGGTGGACAGCGGAAGAGATAATGATGCAGCGGTGGCGTGACTAATGTGAACAGAACTCGAAACTCTAAACGAACTAGACACTAAGACCAGCAACTCGACACGACGATGCAACCGATAATTCAACTATGCAAGCAATGAAAAGAAAATTGCAAAGGCTCAGACTGGCTTGGACCAAGGATGAATAGATCTAACTCTTTTTTGTGGCTTTTTCTTGGACAATAGGTAAGAAAATAAATCTAATCTAGGAAAACTGGAAATTTTCACCGAGCAACCTGAAAACTGATACCACTTGATAGAGGCGGGGTGTCCCGATCTTTCGATGAGATGATAACTATCAATTTGGTGAAGATGACTTTGACGATCCGACTACAAACGTGCACGACGTTGCGCCTTAGCAATCGCTAAACCAACTCTGAGAGGTTATTGACCACGCCGGAGCACAATCAACCTGACCACGAAGGTCTATTCCTGCAAGCAATCGAAGAACAAGCAAGAATATGATAAAAGCAATCTGAATATTGCGAGTATATATGAAGTATTGATAAAGGTGGGGATCCGTAAGCGGTCTTGGTCTGGTCGTTGGACACAAACGAAGTACACGAAGTTGCAATGGCTAACTTTTAACTAAACAAATCCCAAAGTCTAAACGGCGCCCTAAGGGCTGTATATATGGAGGAAGAGGGGGGGAATTTCGTGGCCCTTGGTGGAGGGGTCCGAAATCAACCCTATCTCTTGTTTCCCCACACATACGGACTCTAAAAATAGCCTATACTTATGTATTTCGAAATTACATGGGCCTGGCCCAATAAAAAGGTGACGCAGCACCTATAATAGCCTCTGGACGAAATTTATGAAGTGGCATCTTGTATATTTCGTCCAAGGTTTCATGCACTCTTATGGTGGCTTCAAAGTCCTGAAATCATCACTTGTAACTCCGTTCTGGTTCCCCTTGCGCATGGCATCATCTCCATGCTTGCTCTTGCTCCAATGTCCATCCTTCTCCAAGCTAGGCCCTTCATTTGTAAGTAAAACAAATGTATCCAATTTAGGCAGCATCATATTCTCATGAACATTAGAATCATTACCAAGAAACGAAAGTACCTGATAATTTAATTGGCGTGCGCGAGCTCTAGTAATTGGTCCAGTATATGTAGCAGTAGGGGCTGTGGGTGTAACAATGGTATTGATGTCCTCATCATCTGGGTGGATTAAATAGAGATATTCAGACCATTCTAGACTATAAGGATTATAATAATATCACTCGTTTATTCCATCTTGCTTGTAAAGCTGAACGTGAAGTGCAGGATCGACAGGCATTGGTGCGCACTAACTTTTCTGCAGGTCGACCTTCATCATGGACACCACGTGCATCATCTACTTCCACTGCACCATCACCTCTTTCAGGTGCCACCTCCAACCGTGATACAAGAAAGCAGGCACAACCACCACTATCTGCCAAGAGCACACCTGCCGGGCCTGCACAGAGCTCTTCTTCTTCCATGGCGTCAACAGGGCACACAAGTGATATTATTTGTCGTCGTTGTAAGGGAAGAGGACATTTTGCGAGAGAATGCAAATCTCAGCGTGTGATGATTGCTACTGCGGATGGTGGATATGAGTCCGCTAGTGACTATGATGAGGAGACTTTGGCTCTTATTACACATGAAGAACATGGTGGAGATGATTCTGATCATGAGACGTAATACATGGCTCCTGAAGATGCTGACAGGTATGAATGTTTAGTTGCTCAACGTGTTTTGAGTGTGCAGGTCACACAAGCTGAGCAAAATCAGAGGCACAATTTGTTCCATACCAAGGGAGTTGTGAAGGAACGTTCTGTGCGCGTCATCATAGACGGAGGTAGCTGCAACAACTTGGCTAGCATGGAGATGGTGGAGAAGCTTTCTCTCACCACATGACCACATCCACATCCTTACTACATCCAATGGTTCAACAACAGCGGCAAGGTTAAGGTAACACGTACTGTTCGTGTGCATTTTAGTATCTCTACATATGCTGATTATGTTGATTGTGATGTGGTACCTATGCAAGCATGTTCCTTATTACTTGGTAGACCATGGCAATTTGATAAAAATGCTGTACACCATGGTAGAAACAATCATTATACTCTTGTTCATAAGGATAAAAATATTACTTTGCTTCCTATGACTCCTGATTCTATTTTGAAAGATGATATTAATAGAGCTAATAAAGCAAAACAGGAGAAGAATAAGAGTGAAAATCAGATTGTGGCAAAAGAATTTGAGCAACAAATGAAGCCTAATAATAAACCATCTAGTGTTGCTTCTGAAATTAAATTGAAAAGTGCATGTTTATTTGCCACCAAATCTGATATTGATGAGCTAGATTTCAGCAAATCTGTTTGCTATGCTTTTGTGTGCAAAGAGGCATTATTTTCATTCGAGGACGTGCCTTCCTCTTTGCCCCCTGCTGTCACTAACATTATGCAGGAGTTCGCTGACGTCTTTCCACAAGATGTGCCACCGGGATTACCACCCATTCGAGGGATTGAGCATCAAATTGACTTAATTCCCGGTGCATCGCTACCCAACCGTGCACCATACCGTACCAATCCAGAGGAGACGAAGGAGATTATGCGTCAAGTACAGGAGCTACTCGACAAAGGTTATATACGCGAATCTCTTAGTCCTTGTGCTGTTCCTATTATCCTAGTGCCTAAAAAGGATGGTACGTCACGCATGTGTGTTGATTGTAGAGGCATTAATAATATTACTATTCGTTATCGTCATCCTATTCCTAGGCTAGATGATATGCTTGATGAATTGAGTGGCTCTACAATATTCTCCAAAGTTGATTTGCGTAGTGGATACCATCAAATTCGTATGAAATTGGGTGATGAATGGAAAACAGCATTTAAAACTAAGTTTGGTTTATATGAGTGGTTAGTCATGCCTTTTGGGTTAACTAATGCACCTAGTACTTTCATGAGATTAATGAACGAAGTTTTACGTGCTTTCATTGGACGATTTGTGGTAGTCTATTTTGATGATATACTGATTTATAGCAAATCTTTGGAAGAACATTTGGAACATTTACGTGCTGTTTTTATTGCTCTACGTGATGCACGTTTGTTTGGTAACCTTGGGAAGTGCACCTTTTGCACCGACCGAGTATCTTTTCTTGGCTATGTTGTTACTCCACAGGGAATTGAAGTTGATAAAGCCAAGATTGAAGCTATTGAGAGTTGGCCGCAGCCCAAAACGGTCACACAAGTGAGGAGTTTTCTTGGCCTCGCTGGATTCTATAGGCGTTTTGTGAGAGATTTCAGCACCATTGCTGCACCTCTCAATGAGCTTACAAAGAAAGATGTGCCTTTTATTTGGGGTACCGCACAGGAAGAAGCCTTCACGGTATTGAAAGATAAGTTGACACATGCTCCTTTACTCCAACTTCCTGATTTTAATAAGACTTTTGAGCTTGAATGTGATGCTAGTGGAATTGGATTAGGAGGTGTGTTATTACAAGATGGCAAACCCGTTGCATACTTTTCTGAAAAATTGAGTGGGCCTAGTCTGAATTATTCTACTTATGATAAAGAATTATATGCTCTTGTTCGGACTTTAGAAACATGGCAACATTATTTATGGCCCAAAGAATTTGTTATACATTCTGATCATGAATCTTTGAAACATATTAAAAGTCAAGCTAAACTGAATCGTAGACATGCTAAATGGGTTGAATTTATTGAGACTTTCCCTTATGTCATTAAACACAAGAAGGGAAAAGAAAATGTTATTGCTGATGCATTGTCTCGTCGCTATACTATGCTTTCACAACTTGACTTCAAAATATTTGGTTTGGAGACCATCAAAGATCAATATGTGCATGATGCTGATTTTAAAGATGTAATGCAGAATTGTAAAGAAGGAAGAATGTGGAACAAGTTTGTCGTTAACGATGGATTTGTGTTTCGTGCTAACAAGCTATGCATTCCAGCTAGCTCCGTTCGTCTTTTGTTGTTGCAGGAGGCGCATGGAGGAGGATTAATGGGACACTTTGGCGTGAAGAAGACAGAGGACGTACTTGCTACACATTTCTTTTGGCCAAAGATGAGACGGGATGTTGAGCGTTTTATTGCTCGCTGCATTACATGTCAAAAAGCTAAGTCACGACTCAATCCTCATGGTTTATATATGCCTTTGCCTGTACCTAGTGTTCCTTGGGAGGATATATCTATGGACTTTGTTTTAGGTTTACCTCGAACAAAGAAGGGGAGGGATAGCATATTTGTTGTCGTGGATAGATTCTCGAAAATGGCACACTTTATACCATGTCATAAAAGCGATGATGCTGTTAATGTTGCTGATTTGTTCTTTCGTGAAATTATTCGCTTGCATGGTGTGCCAAATACTATTGTTTCAGATCGTGATACTAAATTTCTTAGCCACTTTTGGAGATGTTTATGGGCTAAGTTGGGGACTAAACTGCTTTTTAGTACTACTTGTCACCCCCAAACTGATGGACAAACTGAAGTAGTCAATAGAACATTGTCTACTATGCTTAGGGCTGTTTTGAAGAATAATAAGAAAATGTGGGAGGAATGCTTGCCTCATATTGAATTTGCTTATAATCGTTCATTGCATTCTACTACTAAGATGTGCCCTTTTGAAGTTGTGTATGGTTTCCTACCTCGTGCACCTATTGATTTGTTGCCTCTTCCATCTTCGGAGAAGGTTAATTTTGATGCTAAAGAACGTGCTGAATTGATTTTAAAAATGCATGAGTTAACTAAGGAAAACATTGAGCGTATGAAAGCTAAATATAAACTTGCTGGAGATAAGGGTAGAAAACATGTTGTGTTTGCACCTGGAGATCTTGTTTGGTTACATTTGCGTAAGGATAGATTTCCTGATTTGCGCAAATCAAAGCTAATGCCACGTGCTGCTGGTCCCTTTAAGGTGTTGGAGAAAGTAAATGATAATGCATATAAACTTGAGCTGCCTGCAGATTTTGGGGTTAGTCCCACTTTTAACATTGCAGATTTGAAGCCGTATTTGGGCGAGGAAGATGAGCTTCCGTCGAGGACGACTTCATTTCAAGAAGGGGAGGATGATGAGGACATCAATACCATTGTTACACCCACAGCCCCTACTGCTACATATACTGGACCAATTACTAGAGCTCGCGCACGCCAATTAAATTATCAGGTACTTTCGTTTCTTGGTAATGATTCTAATGTTCATGAGAATATGATGCTGCCTAAATTGGATACATTTGTTTTGCTTACAAATGAAGGGCCTAGCTTGGAGAAGGATGGACATTGGAGCAAGAGCAAGCATGGAGATGATGCCATGCGCAAGGGGAACCAGAACGGAGTTACAAGTGATGATTTCAGGACTTTGAAGCCACCATAAGAGTGCATGAAGCCTTGGACGAAATATACAAGATGGCACTTCATAAATTTCGTCCAGAGGCTATTATAGGTGCTGCGTCACCTTATTATTGGGCCAGGCCCATGTAATTTCAAAATACATAAGTATAGGCTATTTTTAGAGTCCGTATGTGTGGGGAAACAAGAGATAGGGTTGATTTCGGACCCCTCCACCAAGGGCCACGAAATTCCCCCCCCCCCCTCTTCCTCCATATATACAGCCCTTAGGGCGTCGTTTAGACTTTGGGTTTTCTTTAGATTAAAAGTTCGCCATAGCTGCAACTTCGCGTACTTCGTTTGTGTTCAACGACCAGACAAAGGCGTCACAGAACCCCACCTTGATCAATAAAGCTTTCATCTTATATTCGCAATATCCAGATTGCAATCTCAGTTTCTTGCTTGTTCTTCGTTTGCTCGCAGGAAACAGACCCTCGTGGTCAGGTTGATCGTGCTCCGGCGTGGTCAATAACCTCTCGGAGTTGGTTTAGCGATTGCTAAGGCGCGACGTCCTCGCACGTTCGTAGTCGGATCGTCAAAGTCGACTTCCACCAAAGCGAAATCCATCATCTCATCGAAAGACGGGACACCTTTGCCTCTATCAGATGAAATGTGCCATCTTAGAAAATCGGTCCACAACAACAAACATGGATTCCTTGCCATTTTTAGTTCTAGGCAAACCAAGTACAAAATCCATGCTAATGTCTTCCCAAGGTTGATAAGGAATAGGAAGAGGCATGTAAAGACCTTGGGATTGAGCTTTAGACTTAGCTTTGCGACATGTAGAGCATCAGGCGGTGAAGCGTGAGACGTCACAGAACATCTTGGGCCAAAAGTAGTTCTTGGAGAGCGTGGCGTCTGTCTTGTCGTGTCCTAAGTGTCCCATGAGTCCGCCTCCGTGAGCCTCTTGCAAAAGGATCAAACGAAGAGAAGACTCGGGAATGCAAATTTTGTTAGCTCTCATAAGATAACCATCCTTGATGTAATATTGTTCCTAAGAAGTATGCGTCAAACACTTAGAGTAAGGAATAGCAAAAGATGGATCATTAGCATACAAGTCTTTTATGTGCTCAAAGCCAATAACATTCAACTCCAGTTTAGTGACAAGCGTGCATATGCGTGAAAGTGCATCGGCAACTACATTTTCCTTACCCTTAATGTACTTGATCACATAGGGAAATGATTCAATAAATTCACTCCATTTGGCATGACGCTTGTTCAACTTAGTTTGACCTTTTAAGTATTTAAGCGTTTCATGATCGGTATGGATGACAAACTCATGAGGTCTAAGATAATGTTCCCAAACATGTAGCACACGCACTAAGGCATACAATTCTTTGTCATAGATGGGATAGTTAAGTTGAGCACCAGAGAGTTTTTCACTAAAATATGCAATGGCTCGTTTTTCTTGCATCAAAACTCCGCCAATTCCGGTACCACTTGCATCACAATGAACCTCAAAAGTTTTGTCAAAGTTGGGCAAAGCAAGAATCGGAGCATGGGTAAGCAAAGACTTGAGCTCATCAAAAGCGGTGGATTGCAAAGATCCCCAAACAAATGAGCATTTTTCTTACTCAAGGCATGCAAAGGAGCGGCAATTGTGCTAAAATCTTTCACAAAGCGACAATAAAAACCCGCAAGACCAAGAAAACTACGCACTTGTTGCAAATTGGTGGGTTGGGGCCAAGTTTTAATTGCTTCAATTTTAGTTTCACCAACATGGACACCCTTGGAAGAGACAACGAAACCCAAGAAAACCATTTTGTCAACACCAAATGTGCACTTTTTCATGTTTGCACAAAGGCTTTCCTTGCGAGGGGTTTGCAAAACAGCCCTAACATGATTAAGATGTTCTTTCATGGTTTTGCTAAACACAAGAATATCATCGAAGTAAACCACAATAAAGACTCCAATATAAGGGCGAAGTACATGATGCATGAGACGCACAAAAGTACCGGGAGCCTCCGATAAACCCATAGGCATAACTAACCACTCATATAGGCCAAATTTGGTTTTGAAAGCAGTTTTCCATTCATGACCCTCTTGAATGCGTATTTGGTAATAGCCACTTTTAAGATCAATTTTTGAGAAAAAATTGGCTCCACTAAGTTCATCAAGCATATCATCTAAGCGAGGAATGGGATGCCTATAGTGAACGGTAATAGCATTTATAGGTCTACAATCGGAACACAAGCGGAAACTTCCATTGGACTTGGGCACAAGTATAACCGGAACGGCACAAGGGCTTAAGCTTTCACTTACATGACCGTTGTTGATTATTTGTTGTACTTGCCGTTGAATCTCCTTGGTTTCTTAGCGATTGACACGGTATGGAGCTTTGTTTGGAAGTGGCGCTCCGGGGATGAGGTCGATTCGATGCTCAATGCCTCGTAGAGGAGGTAGACCCAGAGGTAGCTCATCGGGGAAAACATCTTGAAATTCCTGCAAAAGAGATTGAAACACCAAAGGTAGCTCGTGAATGGTGTTAGTTTTTGGTTCTCCATCCTTTCACAAAAGGACGAAGTGCATCACACTCGATGGTTTCTCACACTTCTCTCATCTCACTTTTTGTGCCAAATAGTATGAGGTTTTTCTCTCTAGGCGAAGAGGCGCTCAAGTTTGGCTTGTGGCTCTCACTCACTTTTTGGTGGATGTCTTTTTGACTCTTCTCCCTATGGTGGTTGGCTTGCTTGTCGGCTATCACTTGACTAGGAGACATAGGTCGTAGCACATATTCCTTCCCTTTCATCTTGAAGCCATAGTGGTTGGTACGCCCGTTGTGGAAGACACCACGGTCGAATTTCCATGGTGGACCAGGAAGGAGGTGGCAAACGGTCATTGGGACCACATCACACTCCAAAGTGTCCTCATATGCACCAATTTTGAAGGATACTTGGACCGTATGCTCAACTCGTATAGTGCCGGAGTCACTTAGCCATTGAACCTTGTAGGGGTGAGGGTGCTTCCTCTTTACCAATTGAAGCTTGGAGCATAGTTCTTCGCTTGCCAAGTTGTGGCAACTACCTCCATCGATGATGACCTTGACGAATCGTCCATTGATGCCGGCCTTGGTGTGGAAGATATGGCATCTTTGGTCTTCTTCTTGTTGATGTTGAAGAGTCAAGACCTTGGAGACAACAAGAGTGGGGCTCGTATCTTCATCACAAAAGACTTGATCATCTTCATCCTCGTTCACGCACCGGTGCATGGCCACTTGCTCAAGAGCTTCCATCTCCTCATCACTCATGGAGTCATATGTGCCATCGTCGTTGAGGATCATGGTGCGCTTGTTTGTGCATTCATAGGACTTGTGGCCTCGGCCGCCGCAAGTGAAACATTTGAAGGAGCTTGTCTTGGCGGTCTCATCGGTCGGAGTAGATGAAGAAGCGCGCGTCTTGAAGTTGCTTGTAGTAGGAGAAAGACGACTTGAACTTGACGAAGTTTTCTTATAACTCGGTTTGTCATCGTTGCTTGTAGAAGGTTTGGTTGATGTACATGTTGGAGGAGTTGTTGACGCTTGGTTGTTGGAGAAGCCGTAGGTCTTGGATGAGTACTTGGCGTACTTGAAGTCATCTTGCACTTGACGTTCCGCCTTTTGTAGCTTGATGTACGAGCTCAATGAGGTTGGAGTAGGGTTGGAAGTCAGCGATCTTCTTGATGGGATGATTGAGTCCATTCAAGAATCGTGCCATTGTTTGCTCATCATCTTCCGTGACATTGGATCGAATCATAGCTATCTCCATTTCCTTGTAGTATTCTTCAACACTCTTTGTTCCTTGCTTGAGGAGTTGTAGCTTCTTGAAGAGATCGCGGTTGTAGTAGGTTGGCACAAAACGTGCTCGCATGACATCCTTCATTTGAGCCCAAGTGGTGATTGGAGGTTCACCTCTTGCTTGACGGCGCTCAAGGACTTGTTCCCACCATACGAGCACATAGTCTTGGAACTCAAGTGATGCCATAGCGATCTTCTTCTCTTCCTCATAGTTGTGCAAACGAAAGATTTTGTCGACCTTCAATGCCCATGAGAGGTACTCTTCGGGAGCATTGCTTCCACTGAACTTGGGCATTGTGAATTTGAGCTTGCCATAGCATTGCTCTTCATTGTGTTGTTGGCGATGGTGATGATGACGCCCTTGTCGTGGAGGGTAATCATCCTCATGTTGCTCTTGGTGTGGGGGAAGTCCATGATCAACTTGCTCTTGTTGAACTTGAGGTTGAGGTGGAGCTTGACGAGCTTGTGGAGGAGCTTGTGGAGCTTGGCGTTGCCCACGCGGATGGTAGTTCCTCTCTTGGATTTCTTCTCAAAGGGCTTCCTATTGATTGCGCCGTTCGCGATTGCGGTTGGCGATGGCTCGACTTGATTCTTGAAGGGCACGTTCCGCCTCAAGAGCTTGTGCTTCTCGTTGTTGTTGTTGAAGACGTTGAGCTTCGGCGTCTTGTTGCTCTTGGTGTAGACGCGCTCGTTCTTCTTCTTCTTGGCGGCGAAGACGTTGTCATTCTTGAGCTTGAGCAAACACGACTTGGTTTGATTGAGGATGAGGGAGTTGCTCATCAACTTGCTCTTGTGAATGCTTGACGTGTAGCGGGTTGCGAGATGCATGACAGTCTTGACGCTCGGCTCATCGAAGAGTGTTCGGAGTGTCGACTTGAGTGGCTCCGTCTTGAGTATGACGATGTAGAAGGAGGCCGGTTCACCAACAAGGCACGGATCTCGTCCATTCTTGCATCGTTCTCTTGCTTGTGCGCGTCGAGCTTGTTGTCGAAGTAGTCGCGTGTACGTTGCTCGGAGAGTCGCAAGTCGGTGGCGAGGTTGTCGATGCGGTCGTTCATTGCTTGTTGCTCTTGATGCAATGCTCGTTGTGCACCAAAGAGGTGGCTCTTGGTGACGTATGATGACATGTCGTCGTCTTGCTCGATGAAGAGTGGGTTGGTAGAAGTACTTGGCCTATCCATCATTTCAAGCAAAACGTGAGTGGTAGAAGGAGAAAAACTTATACCAATGTACCTTTGACCGATGTTGATGATGAATCAAGTTCACTCAAATGCGGACAATGAAATAGCACTATTGGTACCAATTCTTGTCGGTTCTCACACCTACACACGTAAAAGCTTATGGTGGAGCTTGGTTAGGATGGTGGCACAAAATTTGATGCAATTGAAAGCGAGATTCAATAATGTTGGAAAAGATTCACAAATTTGTAAATGCAACAAGTAGACCAAGCGAGTAGGGGTACACGGAAACACACACGCAAATAGATAAATGGGATTGTGCAAACCAAAAGTGAGCCAAAATGTGGAATCCACGAAAATGCTCTTGTTGCACAATACTAGAGAGACGCTAACACGATTTCACAATAGGCGGATACGGAGCTTGTGCACAACCTACTAGGCAAAAATGCAACGATCTCTATCCCAAGTATGCTATATGTATGGTATTTCGGTGCTATGATCCAAGATGATCTTATGTGACAATCTTAATGTAGTATGATGCTATGGTTCTTGCTTATAAGCTCTTTGCTTATCTTTCCTCTTTGCTTAAAAGCTTGGGTGGCTCTTTGACTTTTGAGCTCTTTTCTCATGTAAAACTTCACGAACCAAGATAGCAATTGTGTATGCTATGACAACTTTGTGACACACAAGTTGATTCCAAGATATGCACAACAGTGGTATGGTATGTACGCTATGGAGTATGATCACTAATGTGCACAAGTCACGTTGCCGGCAATACTCAATGGCTAGTCTCGATGGGTAAGCTACGCAAAAGTAAGGCCATGTGGGGTATCAATGCAATAGCAAGGTATGACAAAGATGTCGTCGAAGTTACCGTCCTTGGCGATGTTGAGTAGTCGATGGAGGTGAGCGGTGGTGATGGTGACGTCGAACCGTACCTATATAGCCGAAACACAATAGGACACGGGAACCACAACTCAAAATCTCAAAGACCAAAACGTGTCAAAATCGACATAGGAGGTAGCGGTGAGCGGTGGTTGTGTTTGTGGAAACGTAGGGAGTTTGCGGAAGTAAGCATGGGCACCGGGGCAAAATTAGGGAAAAGTATGCGGAAATGCGCGTGGGGGATGGAGTTGTTGGCCTGCTGCCAGATGTCCGGTGGACACGGGGCGGATGTCCAGGCTCTGCAGCGGGGACGAACACGATGAACTCCACGGGAGAAATTGCAACTCCGGGGCAAAATTCGGACGAATTGGTGGATGGAAAAGGGTGGGGAGGGTGGGGAAAGCTAGATCCACACGCAGCAACACAAATCCATGGATCAAATCCAAAAAAATTCATCACACGAACAAATCACAAAAAAAAATTTGGGCTATTTTTGGTGGGGATTTTCGGATTTAGGACGAAAACAACAAAATCAAGCTAGAAAACACAGGGTAGGGGCTCCACAAACGTGATCAACGTGGCTCATGATACCAAGATGATGTAGGGCGGAACCCTATGGTGAAGATGTTTCATGTTTGGAGTGGATCCTACGGGGAATCACGAAGAACACGCGGAAGCACAAATGGGAAACACGGGGAAAACGAGAGAGAATCACTAAACCGACAAGGAATCAATCACACAAGTGCTAGATCACCGAAATAAAAGAGTAACTCATGATCACAATCAACAAAGGTAAGGATACAAAGGAACCGTTCTTCTCCGTACTGATGAGGACATGACTACCTTGGATATGACCAAAAATATTGCATATATGCATATTTGTCAGGTGATTTCTAGTGCAAACTATTCAATAATCTATTTATGTTATCCAGAACAAAAATACTTCACACACTTTTGTGTTTTGTCTAATTGCAGGTGTATGGGACATTTGTACAATCCACATATGAAGATAAGGAAGAAATAGATGTTTATTTGCTGTCCAAAAAGTTCTCTCACGTCACTTTTGGCCCAAGAGAAGATAGAGTCCAAGTCTCTCACGTTCTGGATTCATATTCGGACTGCACAGACGTACCTGACTCAAAACGCACACAAGTTTTTCATACGGACTCCGAATTGGGTGATTCTTTTTTTGTTGGAAACTAGATTTCGTGCACTTTCCAACCCAATTGGAATCACCTTCAAATTCGTCCGGAGCGTTGAGTTGTGGACGAAACAATCTGATGCTGCAGCAGAATCCGAGTCAAACTACAAGTCCAAAGGTGTTACATCACCTCCACTTGGGCCCATTGGCCTTGTACGACCTAGATTTAGTTTTAGGCTGCCTTGGGACGTCCTCCCACCTCCTTGGCCGCCACCCCTTGCTCCTATATAAGTAGATCCATCTAGTAGCTTTTCCTTGGGTTTTGTTTAGATTAAAAGTTCGCCATAGCTGCAACTTCGCGTACTTCGTTTGTGTTCAACGACCAGACAAAGGCGTCACAGAACCCCACCTTGATCAATAAAGCTTTCATCTTATATTCGCAATATCCAGATTGCAATCTCAGTTTCTTGCTTGTTCTTCGTTTGCTCGCAGGAAACAGACCCTCGTGGTCAGGTTGATCGTGCTCCGGCGTGGTCAATAACCTCTTGGAGTTGGTTTAGCGATTGCTAAGGCGCGACGTCCTCGCACGTTCGTAGTCGGATCGTCAAAGTCGACTTCCACCCAAGCGATTTCCATCATCTCATCGAAAGACGGGACACCTTAGCCTATATCAAGTGGTATCAGTTTTCAGGTTGCTCGGTGAGATTTTACAGTTTTTCATAGTTTAGATCGCATCTGTCATTCATACCTACAGTCCATGATAAAGCCACAAAAAAAAGTTAGATCTGTTCATCCTTTATCCAAGCCAGTCTGAGCCTTTGCAATTTTCTATTCATTGCTTGCATAGTTGAATTATCGGTTGCATCGTCGTGTCAGTTGCTGGTCTTAGTGTCTAGTTCCTTTAGAGTTTCGAGTTCTGTTCACATTAGTCACGCCGCCGCTGCATCATTATCTCTTCCGCTGTCCACCACCCATCCATCAATTTCCACCACGTGCTACCCACCATTCATTGTCATAATAATAGTTGAGATCGTTCACATCTTCGCTTGATCCAATCTGCGTCTTATCTAGTTTGTTTTGGAAAGAGGGAGAAAAAAAGAGAGAAAAAAACGAAAAAAAAGAGAAAAAAAGTCAGAGAAAAAAAGGAGAAAAAAAAATCAAAAAATTGGCACAAACTTTTTCAGAGGAAAGTTGGAGACAAAGTTGTTGTATATCTTGCTTGGCAGTTGTTTTTCATCATTATCTTCACTGCCGTTGTGATCTTCACTTATATCTTGCTGTCAAGAGCTACTTAGTATCCTTCATTGATGCTAGTTGTGCTACGCCGTGACCTCATTAGTGTTCTAGGCTCGCGTCTCTAGTTCGGTCTAGCCTAGGACCAGCACAGTACCGTCGTTGAGCGTTTATTCAACATTGCATCTTTGAATTGATTATTGCTAATCTTTTGCTACCATATATAGCCAACCCAGCTCCACATATTTCTACACCGTGTATACGTACGCTCCCCTGGCAATCGCTTTACTCAATATTCGGAGTTACTTGACACCGCTGGTTGCCGATCACCGCCTGCTGCATGGTAAGAACTTGTAAGACATTGATATTTGCTTTACTGTGAGCGTTTTACCACCACATCCTAGTAGTTATAGGATCATTATTTTTGGATTTTGTTTCTTGTTCTACTAATCATGACAGGATCCAGAGTCAATTCATGGGCTTTGTCGATCGCGGGAGACGTGCCACCACCTTTGCAAATACCACAACCGTCACGAGAGGTGCACAAACATCCAAATGCACATGATCAGGTTAATGTATCTATACCACCATTTAATGGCCGTTTTAAACCTGCTTTATATATTGAATGGGAGTTCGACATAAAAAATATATTTGCTTCCCATAATTTCGATGAACATAAAAAGGTTAAGGTTGCGGTTGGTTCTTTCACTGGTTATGCTTTGGTTTGGTGGAGTGAATATTGTCGGTTACACCCTGATTATATACCTACTACTTGGGATGATTTGAAACTTGCCATGCGACATACTTTCGTCCCTGCTTATTATACTCGTGACATGATTAAGAAGTTGCAACACTTAAAACAAGGTAGTGAAACTGTAACAAAATATTATGATGATTTACAAACTACCTTGTTGCATTCCTCTTTAGAAGAAAGTGAAGATGATTTTATGGATAGATTTTGGGGAGGATTAAACCGTGATATTCAAGAGATACTAATTCATGAAGAGTGTTATCCTATGGACCATTTGTTTCATCTTGCTTGCAAAGCTGAACAGGAAATAAAACGATGTGTTGGCCACGAGGAGAACAAGCGCATGGTGCACATTCCAAGAGTTGATATGATTGTTCCTTCAACTACTAGGCATACTATGACAACCACATCCGTTGTTGTCAGGACTACATCACCTCCACCATGTGACACATCGCCCCCGAGAGTGGCTACATCATCTGAGTTGATCATAAGAGGTAATGACAAAGGTACTGATCTTCCATCTCTACATGAGAATGATGAATGCCTTGTCAATTTGAATGCACCATCTGATGAGCTACCCACTACTTTGATCACACCACCTATTTTAGAGGACTACGTTGATAATTTGACTTTTCCATGTGATCAAACAACTGAAATACCACCAATTTTGAGTGCACCCATTGAATTAACTATTGATGCAAAAGAACCAATGTTTAATCATTTTGATATGACCTCTAATCTTGGTGATGATTCTGTGTTGAATGACTTATTGCATGTTTGCTTATTTAAGCATGTTGTAGCATGTAAATTTGATGCAAGTAAGGTTTATTCACCAATGTTGGGATGGTTTAATGATGAACATTGTCAATCTTTTGAAATAAATAAGAGCTTCACTTATATGTGCAAACTGAGTTGCAATATTTTCATGCCTTCTACTTCTTGTGCTAATTTTTTGGCTTTAGATTTTATGAACTATGCAAGTTACTCATCTATTCATGTGTCATATATGCAAAAATCAAGGGAAGTAAAAATGGATGACATATACATATACAACATGTACACCTTGTCTCTTTTGTTAGCCACATTTCAGATTAAGCAACGCCGAGGACGGCTTTATTTTCAAGAAGGGGAGGATGATGAGGACATGACTACCTTGGATATGACCAAAAATATTGCATATATGCATATTTGTCAGGTGATTTCTAGTGCAAACTATTCAATAATCTATTTATGTTATCCAGAACAAAAATACTTCACACACTTTTGTGTTTTGTCTAATTGCAGGTGTATGGGACATTTGTACAATCCACATATGAAGATAAGGAAGAAATAGATGTTTATTTGCTGTCCAAAAAGTTCTCTCACGTCACTTTTGGCCCAAGAGAAGATAGAGTCCAAGTCTCTCACGTTCTGGATTCATATTCGGACTGCACAGACGTACCTGACTCAAAACGCACACAAGTTTTTCATACGGACTCCGAATTGGGTGATTCTTTTTTTGTTGGAAACTAGATTTCGTGCACTTTCCAACCCAATTGGAATCACCTTCAAATTCGTCCGGAGCGTTGAGTTGTGGACGAAACAATCTGATGCTGCAGCAGAATCCGAGTCAAACTACAAGTCCAAAGGTGTTACATCACCTCCACTTGGGCCCATTGGCCTTGTACGACCTAGATTTAGTTTTAGGCTGCCTTGGGACGTCCTCCCACCTCCTTGGCCGCCACCCCTTGCTCCTATATAAGTAGATCCATCTAGTAGCTTTTCCTTGGGTTTTGTTTAGATTAAAAGTTCGCCATAGCTGCAACTTCGCGTACTTCGTTTGTGTTCAACGACCAGACAAAGGCGTCACAGAACCCCACCTTGATCAATAAAGCTTTCATCTTATATTCGCAATATCCAGATTGCAATCTCAGTTTCTTGCTTGTTCTTCGTTTGCTCGCAGGAAACAGACCCTCGTGGTCAGGTTGATCGTGCTCCGGCGTGGTCAATAACCTCTCGGAGTTGGTTTAGCGATTGCTAAGGCGCGACGTCCTCGCACGTTCGTAGTCGGATCGTCAAAGTCGACTTCCACCCAAGCGATTTCCATCATCTCATCGAAAGACGGGACACCTTAGCCTATATCACGTACGGAGGTCTTGATGTTCTTCCCTAGAAAGGGGTCTTGAATCCGCTTGGGGGTTCTTGTCCGAAGAGGTCGTGAACTCCGAGGAGAAGTATCCAAGTGGATGAGCAAGGCTCTTACACTTTAGGGTTAGCATTGCTCATCCACTTGGTTACTTCTCCTCGGAGCTCACGACCTCTTCGAAGAAGATCCCCCAAGCGGATTCAAGACCCCTTCAAGGGAAGACCATCAAGACCTCCTCACGGAGAAGAACGGCTACTCATGTATCTTTCCTTTGTTGATTTTGAATCTTGTGCTACCTTATGTGTTCGGTGATCTAGCCCTTGTGTGATCGATACTTGTCCGTTGAGTGATTCTCTTGTTTCTCCCCTTGATTTCCTCGTGTTCTTCCGCGCGTTCTTCATGTTCCCCCGTAAGATCCTCTCCAAATGTGAAAGATCAGCCCCTAGGGTTCCGCCCTACATCATCTTCACTTGCCAAGTTGTGGCAACTACCTCCATCGATGATGACCTTGATGGACCTTCCATTGATGCTGGCCTTTGTGTGGAAGATATGGCATCGTTGGTCTTCTTCTTATTGATGTTGAAGAGTCAAGACCTTGGAGACAACAAGAGCGGGGCTGGAATCCTCATCACAAAAGACTCTATCATCTTCATCCTCGTTCACTCGCCGGTGCATGGCCACTTGCTCAAGAGCTTCCATTTCATCTTCACTCATTGAGTCATAGGTGCCATCGTCGTTGAGGATCATGGTGTGCTTGTTTGTGCATTCATAGGACTTGTGGCCTCGGCCGCCGCAAGTGAAACATTTCAAGGAGCTTGTCTTGACGGTCTCGTTGGTCGTAGTAGATGAAGAAGCATGCGGCTTGAAGTTGCTTGTAGTAGGAGGAAGACGACTTGAACTTGCTGACATTTTCTTGTAACTTGACTTGTCATCATTGCTTGGAGAAGGCTTGGTTGATGTAGATGTTGGAGGAGTTGGTGAAGCTTGATTGTTGGAGAAGCCGTATGTCTTGGATGAGTACTTGGCGTACTTGAAGTCATCTTGCAATTGACATTCCGCCTTGCTCGCTTGATGCACTAGCTCGATGAGGTTGGAGTAGGGTTGGAAGTCGGCGATCTTCTTGATTGGATGATTGAGTCCATTCAAGAATCGTGCCATTGTTTGCTCATCATCTTCCTTGACATTGGCTCGAATCATGGCTATCTCCATCTCCTTGTAGTATTGTTCAACACTCTTTGTACCTTGCTTGAGGAGTTGTAGCTTCTTGAAGAGATCGCGGTTGTAGTAGGTGGGCACAAATCGTGCTCGCATGACATCCTTCATTTAAGCCCAAGTGGTGATTGGAGGGTCACCTCTTGCTTCTCGGCGCTCAAGGACTTGTTCCCACCATATGAGCACATACTCTTGGAACTCAAGTGATTCCATTGCGATCTTCTTCTCTTCCTCATAGTTGTGCAAACGAAAGATTTTGTCGGCCTTCAATGCCCATGAGAAGTATTCTTCCGGATCATTGCTTCCATTGAACTTGGGCATTGTGAACTTGAGCCTTCCATAGCATTGCTCTTCATTGTGTTGTAGGCGATGGTGATGATGACGGCCTTGACGTGGAGGGTAATCATCCTCATATTACTCTTGGCGTGGAGGAAGTCCATGATCCACTTGCTCTTGTTGAACTTGAGGTTGAGGTGGAGCCTGACGAGCTTGTGGAGGAGCTTGAGGGACTTGACGGTGCGCACGTGGTTGGTAGTTCCTCTCTTGGATTTCTTCTCGAAGGGCTTCCTCTTGATTGCACCGTTCGAGATTGCGGTTGGCGATGGCTCGACTTGATTCTCGAAGGGCACGTTGCGCCTCAAGAGCTTGCGCTTCACGTAGTTTTTGTTGAAGATGTTGAGCCTCTGCGTCTTGTTGCTCTTGGTGTAGACGCGCTCGTTCTTCTTCTTCTTGACGACGAAGACGTTGTCGTTCTTGAGCTTGAGCAAAAGCGACTTGGTTTGATTGAGGACGAGGAACTTGCTCATCGACTTGCTCTTGTGAATGCTTGACGTGTAGCGGGTTGCGAGATGCATGACGGTCTTGACGCGCGGCTCATCGAAGAGTGTTCGATGACGGTGTACTTGAGCCGGAGAAGGTGTCGTCGGAGTGTCAACTTGAGTGGCTCGGTCTTGGGTAGGAATAAGTTGAAGGAGGCCGGTTGACCAACAAAGCTCGGATCTCGTCCATTCTTGCATCGTTCTCTTGCTTGTGCGCGTCGAGCTTGTTATCGAAGTAGTCTCGTGTACGTTGCTCGGAGAGTCGCAAGTCGGTGGCGAGGTTGTCGATGCGGTCGTTCATTGCTTGTTGCTCTTGATGTAGCGCTCGTTGTGCACCAAAGATGTGGCTCTTGGTGACGAATGATGACATGGCGTCGTCTTGCTCGATGAAGAGTGGGTTGGTAGAGGAACTTGGCCTATCCATCATATGAAAGTGGTGGTGAGTAGGAAAATGAGAGAACAAAACCAAAGTTACCTTTGCCGAAGATTGTGGATGTAACAAGTACGATCCCACGTGATGTTACAATAGGGGAATTGGTACCGGGAATTGTTTCTCACACCTACAAGTAAATGGTCTATGGAGGAACTTGGTTAGGAAAGGCACAAATAATTCAAGCAAATGTTAGTCAAGATGTTGATAAAGTTGAGAAGATTCACAAATGGCAAGTAAGACAAATAGATCAACCTCCAAAGATAACACGAGGAACACACACACGGAAGATAAATGGGATCCGCACAACCAAGGGATGAGCTCTAAGATGTCGAATCACGGGAAAAGCTCTTGTCGTACGGATATTAGAGAGACGCTAGCTCGATTGCACTAATGGGCTAGATACGCTAGTGCACCAACCTAATAGAGAAAGCACTCGTCTCACTATCCCAAGTATGCTTATGTATGTGATGACCAAGATGATGCACTTATGCTAGGAGGCTCGATGCTATTGCTTATAAGCTCTTTGCTTCTCTTCTCTTTTTTTTGACTATGCCACGATGCTTGATATACGAGCCACACAACGAGGTAACAAGTAGTAAATGCACGGGATGGACAGAACATTAATGGTGCACTAAGGCGTGGCCCGGCAATACTCAATAAGCTAGTCTCGATGGGTAAGCTATGCAAAAGGGCTCGAAGCGATCAAGTTAATGGGAAGGGAGTACAAGGCGTCGTCGAGGTTACCGTCCTTGCTTACGATAGTGATGAAGATGATCTTGTCGAAGCTGATGTGCTGTCCGAGTTGATGATTGGTGGCGATGATGATAGCAACTCGCACCTAAGTAGCCGAAACACCTTAGGACACGAGAGAAACCGCGACCCAAAACTCAAACAACCAAGTGGAATGGTGCGGAAGAACACAAGAGGTGGTGGTGAAACAAAATGAGGAAAAACAGAAAATGGCCAAAACTCCTAGGATAGTCCGTGCGCACGGGGTAAGTGAGGCCCGTGTGCACGGGGTCCTGTGTGCACGGGGTCCCGATGGCCCGTGTGCACGGGGTCCTCTGTGAGCGGACGAACTAATCTGATTTCGTGGTGATTCCCAAGTTTTTGGCCAAATTCGAACGATGGAAGGGTGGGGATGAAGGAGGAGGAGTAGATCCACTTGCCAACCACGAAATTCATTGATCAAAACAACCAAATCTCACAAGATCAAACAAATTGCAAGAAAAATTTTGGGGCTATTTTTGGTGGGGATTTTCGGATTAGGACGAAAAACAACAAAATCAAGCTAGAAAGTGGAAGGTAGGGACTCCAAGATGTGAATCAACGTGGCTCATGATACCAAGATGGTGTAGGGTAGAACCCTAAGAGGTTCCTTTTCACACATGGAGGGGGAAAAAGGGGAGAAACAACAAGAACACAAAGAGGAAATCAATCCAACAATTCCTGATTACACATCCACTAGGGTAACAACACAAGATCCACAAGTCACAAACACAATCAAAGGAAAGATACAATGGCAAAGTTCATCCCAAATCCAAAGGAGATGGGGGCTTGAAGGTAGTCTTCTCCTTATGGAGGTCTTGAAATCCACAAGGATTCTTCCCTAGGGGGTCTTGATCCTCCAAGAGGGAAGGTGAAGGAGCAAAGCTCACAAAGATCTCATCTAATACTTTGCTAACCCTAAACATGGTCCTTGGTACGGAATATATAGCCTTGGGGTCGAAGGAGATGAAGAGGAGCCGAAGATGCAATCTCAGCCGGCCATCCTAGGAGGCCCGTGCGCACGGGGTAAGTTGGGCCCGTGCGCATGGGGGTCCCGTGGGCACGGTATAGGCACATGCGCACGGGGTGCTCCAGCGCCAGTTTCCTGTGTAGTCCGTGGGCACAGGGTCTCGGGGGCCGTGCGCACGGGGTCGCCTGGAGCCTCCTGTGCTGCTGATGTTGTCCTTCTTCTTGGTTCGCACGGTCTTGGGGTGGTCCTCCTTCTCCTTGCTGATGCTCCTGAGCTTCTTGGTGATGTTCCTCTTCATACCTAAGGAGGCATAGAATATTTTGGTGAGGTAGTAAACATGTTTCGTTCGTGTCCATATGCAAGTCTAGTAGGAAGGAATTCACCTCGGTTTCCGAAGCACGTGCTCTAGCACTTGTCATGGGTCCTCGTGGGGTTGGATGTGTCGGTGTAGAGTCCATGGGGATGATGGAAGGATGCTTCGCATCAAATGACCAATGTTTTTGTCGATGAAAAATGGATAGAATACACCCCTTGGGCCAATAGATTGGAGCATCATCAAAAATCGCACGGGAGGAGCCACAAAACCAGCACCGCCTGCATGTAGCCCAAAATGATGTATGTTGGAAGGGGTGATGTGTTTTAAATATCAAATAATGTACAATTTAGATGTGCGGCTTCCTCTCAATACAGACAACCCCCATGAAAGCCAGGTAATTAAGGATGACATACGTAGGGTACGGTGTCAGTCCAACCAACCAATTCGAGCGTGTGGGAGGGAATACTGAGAACGCATGAGCTCGAACTTTGCTCGAACATGTCACCGTGACAGGCCCTAATAGAAGCTAGGAGGAATCAATTCATGGCCAAACCCCCCTCGTTATCGGTCAAAGGGATGATATATATAGACCCCGGGGAGTCCACATATATGTGTGTCATCTAAAACCGCACAAGGGAGATGGGGTCGATTAGAAGACCCCCTATACCCTGCATGCGGCCCGAAAATGTGTATGGGTGGTGTGTGATGTGTTCAAATCCCCAATGCGCAACTTCGATGGGGCACCAACTACATTACAAAACAAACGTCGTACCCCCGAGTCAGGTTTAAGACGTACGATGCCAGTTCCCCAACTTCGAGGCGCACGGGGGGGGGGGGGGGGGGGGGTTATCGTCCAATGCATGTGCTCAAACTTGATTTGGTCTAACATGGCACGCATAGCAAAAGAAAATCGTCATGCTCAACCCTTCACGTACGTTGGGTCAAAGGCTTAAATGAGGAACCCGTCATGGTCAAACCATTCTCATATGTTGGGTCATAGGGATAGATTGTGTGGTCCCACAGATCTCGATCATTCTCTGATTTTTGAGAACAAGAAATAACGAAAGAAAACATCATTCTACAAATTACCAAAACAAGGATCCCAAGGTTTATATAATCAACATGAAAGGTCACTACAGACAGATTTAGATGATAAATGTGTGTAATGACCAGATGATGGCGCTTAAATGAAGATTGAGATATGCAACTTCCCACTGGGTCACCCATCCTTAGATTCCTCCAGCCCCAGCATGTTTAACTTTTCCGTTCTATTCGACTCGGCTAGCGGATGGGAAGCCACACCTTGCTGATAAGAGTTTCCTCCTTGCCTTTAAGGCATTTCATGCTGGTCACCGTGTAGGACCTACTCCCTACTATCACACAAGTTTGTGCTTTTAGAAACCATGTGCAGTCTTTACATGGCTGGTGTGTCGTTGCCTAGCCTTCTATGAGCATTGACACCGGTAGCAAGATACCATGGGATAATAGGCGGGAAAACCGATGGGAGGATTGGCGGGAAACAGTAGAGTGTTTGGATATATAACACCAATAATATGAAAAACTTAGTAAAGAATGAAGCGCGAGCTAGAATGACACGTGCGCATAGTGCTTACCCATGGGTGCCAGACGATTGACTTGAACCGCTTTAATATTTAGGGTTCGTTTGGCCTTTTTTATACATTATAATTAAGTTTTATAAGCACTAATTTAATGTGCATAATTCAAATTAGAACTACAATGGGAATATCGTACCAGTGTCCTTGGATGCATGTTTAGGTCCCATGCAAAGAGTGGGAATGAATTACAACTATCTCGGCGTCTGGCTCGGCCTCGAACATTGAGAATCTAGGTTTATTAATCCTTGTAAATCCAAAACTCACCTGAAAATCTTGAAACTTGGCATGGTGTCACGACATCACACATATATGTCATGGAATTTTTTTCCCAATTTGGGGCAAGTTTTATTACAAGCCTCTTACAAACCGGAGTTTCTATCAAGAAGCCTCGTAGTTCTGATAGGGAAGCGTGTCCCCCTTGTGGGCGAAACGATAATCGCTGCCTATTCTCGCATTGTATTTTTTCTACAGGCAACATGGAACAACAGGATATTCGTGCTGAAACTTGAAATTATTCAGGGTTTGTTTGGCCTTTTTATACATTAATTGAGTTTTCTAGGCATTTATTGTCCATAATTCAATTCTGAACTACAAATACATGCTCCAGTGCACCAAAATGGCTAGAAAAACCTTACATGTGTCCTTGGGTGCATGTCTAGGTCCCATGCAAGGAATGGGAATGAATTACAACCGTCTCGGCGTCCTGGCCAGCTCGGCCTAAAACATTGGGAATCTTGGTTTTTAAGTCCCCTAAATCCAAAACTCACCAAAAAATCATGAAACTTGGCACGGTGTCCTGACATGGCACATATATATCGTGGTAAACAATTATCCAATTTGGTCCAAGCTTTATTACAAAGCTCTTACAAACCAGAGCTTGTTGCAAGAACCCTCGTGGTTCAGATAGGGAAGCATGTCTGATGAGGACATAACTACCTTGGATATGACCAAAAATATTGCATATATGCATATTTGTCAGGTGATTTCTAGTGCAAACTATTCAATAATCTATTTATGTTATCCAGAACAAAAATACTTCACACACTTTTGTGTTTTGTCTAATTGCAGGTGTATGGGACATTTGTACAATCCACATATGAAGATAAGGAAGAAAGAGATGTTTATTTGCTGTCCAAAAAGTTCTCTCACGTCACTTTTGGCCCAAGAGAAGATAGAGTCCAAGTCTCTCACGTTCTGGATTCAGATTCGGACTGCACAGACGTACCTGATTCAAAACGCACACAAGTTTTTCATACGGACTCCGAATTGGGTGATTCTTTTTTTGTTGGAAACTAGATTTCGTGCACTTTCCAACCCAATTGGAATCACCTTCAAATTCGTCCGGAGCGTTGAGTTGTGGACGAAACAATCTGATGCTGCAGCAGAATCCGAGTCAAACTACAAGTCCAAAGGTGTTACATCACCTCCACTTGGGCCCATTGGCCTTGTACGACCTAGATTTAGTTTTAGGCTGCCTTGGGACGTCCTCCCACCTCCTTGGCCGCCACCCCTTGCTCCTATATAAGTAGATCCATCTAGTAGCTTTTCCTTGGGATTTGTTTAGTTAAAAGTTAGCCATTGCAACTTCGTGTACTTCGTTTGTGTCCAACGACCAGACCAAGACCGCTTACGGATCCCCACCTTTATCAATACTTCATATATACTCGCAATATTCAGATTGCTTTTATCATATTCTTGCTTGTTCTTCGATTGCTTGCAGGAATAGACCTTCGTGGTCAGGTTGATTGTGCTCCGGTGTGGTCAATAACCTCTCAGAGTTGGTTTAGCGATTGCTAAGGCGCAACGTCGTGCACGTTTGTAGTCGGATCGTCAAAGTCATCTTCACCAAATCTATAGTTATCATCTCATCGAAAGATCGGGACACCCCCGCCCCTATCAAGTGGTATCAGTTTTCAGGTTGCTCGGTGAGAATTTCCAGTTTTCCTAGATTAGATTTATTTTCTTACCTATTGTCCAAGAAAAAGCCACAAAAAAGAGTTAGATCTATTCATCCTTGGTCCAAGCCAGTCTGAGCCTTTGCAATTTTCTTTTCATTGCTTGCATAGTTGAATTATCAGTTGCATCGTCGTGTCGAGTTGCTGGTCTTAGTGTCTAGTTCGTTTAGAGTTTCGAGTTCTATTCACATTAGTCACGCCACCGCTGCATCATTATCTCTTCCGCTGTCCACCACCCATCCATCAATTTCCACCACGTGCTACCCACCATTCATTTGTCATAATAATAGTTTAGATCGTTCACATCTTCGCTTGATCCAATCTGCGTCTTATCTAGTTTGTTTTGGAAAGAGGGAGAAAAGAAGAGAGAAAAAAACGAGAAAAAAAAAGAGAAAAAAGTCAGAGAAAAAAAGGAGAAAAAAATCAAAAAAAAATCGGCACAAACTTTTTCAGAGGAAAGTTGGAGACAAAGTTGTTGTATATCGTGCTTGGCAGTTGTTTTTCATCATTATCTTCACTGCCCTTGTGATCTTCACTTATATCTTGCTGTCAAGAGCTACTTAGTATCCTTCATTGATGCTAGTTGTGCTACGCCGTGACCTCATTAGTGTTCTAGGCTCGCGTCTCTAGTTCGGTCTAGCCTAGGACCAGCACAGTACCGTCGTTGAGCGTTTATTCAACATTGCATCTTTGAATTGATTATTGCTAATCTTTTGCTACCATATATAGCCAACCCAGCTCCACATATTTCTACACCGTGTATACGTACGCTCCCCTGGCAATCGCTTTACTCAATATTCGGAGTTACTTGACACCGCTGGTTGCCGATCACCGCCTGCTGCATGGTAAGAACTTGTAAGACATTGATATTTGCTTTACTATGAGCATTTTACCACCACATCCTAGTAGTTATAGGAACATTATTTTTGGGTTTTGTTTCTTGTTCTACTAATCATGACAGGATCCAGAGTCAATTCATGGGCTTTGTCAATCGCGGGAGACGTGCCACCACCTTTGCAAATACCAAAACCGTCACGAGAGGTGCACAAACATCCAAATGCACATGATCAGGTTAATGTATCTATACCACCATTTAATGGCCGTTTTAAACCTGCTTTATATATTGAATGGGAGTTCGACATAAAAAATATATTTGCTTCCCATAATTTCGATGAACATAAAAAGGTTAAGGTTGCTGTTGGTTCTTTCACTGGTTATGCTTTGGTTTGGTGGAGTGAATATTGTCGGTTACACCCTGATTATATACCTACTACTTGGGATGATTTGAAACTTGCCATGCGACATACTTTCGTCCCTGCTTATTACACTCGTGACATGATTAAGAAGTTGCAACACTTAAAACAAGGTAGTGAAACTGTAACAAAATATTATGATGATTTACAAACTACCTTGTTGCATTCCTCTTTAGAAGAAAGTGAAGATGATTTTATGGATAGATTTTGGGGAGGATTAAACCGTGATATTCAAGAGATACTAATTCATGAAGAGTGTTATCCTATGGACCATTTGTTTCATCTTGCTTGCAAAGCTGAACAGGAAATAAAACGACGTGTTGGCCATGAGGAGAACAAGCGCACGGTGCACATTCCAAGAGTTGATATGATTGTTCCTTCAACTACTAGGCATACTATGACAACCACATCCGTTGTTGTCAGGACTACATCACCTCCACCATGTGACACATTGCCCCCGAGAGTGGCTACATCATCTGAGTTGATCATAAGAGGTAATGACAAAGGTACTGATCTTCCATCTCTACATGAGAATGATGAATGCCTTGTCAATTTGAATGCACCATCTGATGAGCTACCCACTACTTTGATCACACCACCTATTTTAGAGGACTACGTTGATAATTTGACTTTGCCATGTGATCAAACAACTGAAATACCAACAATTTTGAGTGCACCCATTGAATTAACTATTGATGCAAAAGAACCAATGTTTAATCATTTTGATATGACCTCTAATCTTGGTGATGATTCTGTGTTGAATGACTTATTGCATGTTTGCTTATTTAAGCATGTTGTAGCATGTAAATTTGATGCAAGTAAGGTTTATTCATCAATGTTGGGATGGTTTAATGATGAACATTGTCAATCTTTTGAAATGAATAAGAGCTTCACTTATATGTGCAAACTGAGTTGCAATATTTTCATGCCTTCTACTTCTTGTGCTAATTTTTTGGCTTTAGATTTTATGAACTATGCAAGTTACTCATCTATTCATGTGTCATATATGCAAAAATCAAGGGAAGTAAAAATGGATGACATATACATATACAACATGTACACCTTGTCTCTTTTGTTAGCCACATTTCAGATTAAGCAACGCCGAGGACGGCTTTATTTTCAAGAAGGGGAGGATGATGAGGACATAACTACCTTGGATATGACCAAAAATATTGCATATATGCATATTTGTCAGGTGATTTCTAGTGCAAACTATTCAATAATCTATTTATGTTATCCAGAACAAAAATACTTCACACACTTTTGTGTTTTGTCTAATTGCAGGTGTATGGGACATTTGTACAATCCACATATGAAGATAAGGAAGAAAGAGATGTTTATTTGCTGTCCAAAAAGTTCTCTCACGTCACTTTTGGCCCAAGAGAAGATAGAGTCCAAGTCTCTCACGTTCTGGATTCAGATTCGGACTGCACAGACGTACCTGACTCAAAACGCACACAAGTTTTTCATACGGACTCCGAATTGGGTGATTCTTTTTTTGTTGGAAACTAGATTTCGTGCACTTTCCAACCCAATTGGAATCACCTTCAAATTCGTCCGGAGCGTTGAGTTGTGGACGAAACAATCTGATGCTGCAGCAGAATCCGAGTCAAACTACAAGTCCAAAGGTGTTACATCACCTCCACTTGGGCCCATTGGCCTTGTACGACCTAGATTTAGTTTTAGGCTGCCTTGGGACGTCCTCCCACCTCCTTGGCCGCCACCCCTTGCTCCTATATAAGTAGATCCATCTAGTAGCTTTTCCTTGGGATTTGTTTAGTTAAAAGTTAGCCATTGCAACTTCGTGTACTTCGTTTGTGTCCAACGACCAGACCAAGACCGCTTACGGATCCCCACCTTTATCAATACTTCATATATACTCGCAATATTCAGATTGCTTTTATCATATTCTTGCTTGTTCTTCGATTGCTTGCAGGAATAGACCTTCGTGGTCAGGTTGATTGTGCTCCGGTGTGGTCAATAACCTCTCAGAGTTGGTTTAGCGATTGCTAAGGCGCAACGTCGTGCACGTTTGTAGTCGGATCGTCAAAGTCATCTTCACCAAATCTATAGTTATCATCTCATCGAAAGATCGGGACACCCCCGCCCCTATCAATGTCCCCCTTGTGGGCGAAACGATAATCGCCGCCTCTTCTCACCTTGTATTTTTTTCTGTGGGAAACATGGAACAACATGAGATTCGTGCTAAAATTTGAAATTATTCAGGGTTCGTTTGGCCTTTTTTATACATTAATTGAGTTTTCTAGGCAATTAATGTCCATAATTCAAATCTAAACTACAAATACATGCTCGAGTGCACCAAAATGGCTCGAAAAACATACATGTGTCATTGGGTGCATGTTTAGGTCCCATGCAAGGAATGGCAATGAATTACAACCATCTCGGCGTCCTGGCTCGGCCTCAAACATTGGGAATCTCAGTTTTTAAATCCTCGTAAATCCAAAACTCACCAGAAAATCATGAAACTTGGCATGGTGTCACGACATGGCACATATATATGTCATGGTAAAAAAATTGTCCAATTTGGGCCAAGCTTTATTACAAGCCTCTTACAAATCGGGGCTTCGCGCTAGAAGCCTCGTTATCAGCGTGGAAGCACGACCGCCTATGGGGCATGAGCGCCCTTTGTGGTTCAGCATGGGGACGACCTTGTTGCACAAAGAGCAGAAGCAGAAGGGGACAGCACGGCGATGCACATCCCTCTTTTACCAAGGTTCGGGCCACTTTGCAGCGTAAAACCCTACTCCTGCTATGGTGGATTGATCTGGAGGAAGGCGAAGGCTCGACGCGCTCCTACAAGCTTGCCTCAGAGAGCGATGTGAGCGTACAAGTGTTGCGGGATCAAATGTTCAAACCCTTTGCTAGGTTGCCCCGGCCTCCTTTTATAGGTTAAGGGCTGACCACTGTGGCAAAACAGTCATTTGAGTGTGATTATGATGAGGACATCAATACCATTGTTACACCCACAGCCCCTACTGCTACATATACTGGACCAATTACTAGAGCTCGCGCACGCCAATTAAATTATCAGGTACTTTCGTTTCTTGGTAATGATTCTAATGTTCATGAGAATATGATGCTGCCTAAATTGGATACATTTGTTTTGCTTACAAATGAAGGGCCTAGCTTGGAGAAGGATGGACATTGGAGCAAGAGCAAGCATGGAGATGATGCCATGCGCAAGGGGAACCAGAACGGAGTTACAAGTGATGATTTCAGGACTTTGAAGCCACCATAAGAGTGCATGAAGCCTTGGACGAAATATACAAGATGCCACTTCATAAATTTCGTCCAGAGGCTATTATAGGTGCTACGTCACCTTTTTATTGGGCCAGGCCCATGTAATTTCGAAATACATAAGTATAGGCTATTTTTAGAGTCCGTATGTGTGGGGAAACAAGAGATAGGGTTGATTTCGGACCCCTCCACCAAGGGCCACGAAATTTCCCCTCTCTTCCTCCATATATACAGCCCTTAGGGCACCGTTTAGACTTTGGGTTTTGTTTAGATTAAAAGTTCGCCATAGCTGCAACTTCGCGTACTTCATTTGTGTTCAACGACCAGACAAAGGCGTCACAGAACCCCACCTTGATCAATAAAGCTTTCATCTTATATTCGCAATATCCAGATTGCAATCTTAGTTTCTTGCTTGTTCTTCGTTTGCTCGCAGGAAACAGACCCTCGTGGTCAGGTTGATCGTGCTCCGGCGTGGTCAATAACCCCTCGGAGTTGGTTTAGCGATTGCTAAGGCGCGACGTCCTCGCACGTTCGTAGTCGGATCATCAAAGTCGACTTCCACCAAAGCGATTTCCATCATCTCATCGAAAGACGGGACACCTTTGCCTCTATCAAGTGGTATCAGATTTCCAGGTTGCTCGGTGAGATTTTCCAGTTTTTCGTAGTTTAGATCGAGTCTGTTCTTCATACCTATAGTCCACGAAAAAGCCACAAAAAAAATTAGGGTTAGTTCATCATATCCGAACCAATCTGAGCCTTTGCATAATCTTTTTAGGGTTTTGCTTTGTTGAATTTGCGGTTGCATCGTCGGTCTAGTTGCTGGTCTTAGAGTCTAGTCTTTTAGAGTTTCGAGTTCTGGTCATAAGTTGTCACGCCGCCGCCGCACCATCATCATCGCCCCTGCCATCTACCACCACCACTCCGAATCCGTATCCATATACCACCACCAATCCGTGTCCATATACCACCACCGATCCATATCCATATACTACCACCGCTACCACCACCGCTGCCATATACCACAACCATATATCCACCACCAATCCGAGTTCCTTGCTTATTAGGTTTGTTTTCGGGATCCATCTAGTTTCCGATTCGTGTTTCCTTGCCGGAGTAGGTTTCGGAAAAAAAAAAGAGCAGCGCAAAAAAAAAAGAGCGAAAAAAAACCCAGAGTGTGCTTTTCCCTTGTTTACGTGCAGCGCCGTGATTTTGTTAGTGTTCTAGGCTCGCGTCTCTAGCACAGTCTAGCCTAGGACCAGCACAGTACCGTCGTTGAGCATTTATTCAACTTTGCATCTCTGAATTGATTATTGCTGACCCTTTTTGCTACCATATTATAAGCCTTCCCAGCTCCACATACATCTACGTCGTGCGTTTGACTCTCCCTGGTAATCGCTCTATCCAAGCTTTGAGAGTTTTTGACTACAACGGTTGCCGATCACCGCCTGCTACTGGGTAAGAACTGGTAAGAATTTGAGATTTGCTTGACGGATTTGTGACACCCACCACCACCTCTTGTTAGTAGTCTGTAGGATCATATTCTTGTGTGTTTCTATTGCTGCTAACCATGCCAGGTTCACAAGCCGACGAGACTGACTGGGAGAACATGACGAATAAGGATTTGCATGATAAATTTCAGCAAATGATGAGTGGACAGGTGCAAGATGTGCTAAACAGATTTGAAGAGGCCATGGAGAAGATAGATGGCATGGAGAAGACGTTCGAAACAAAGCTCGATAACAAGTTTAATGAATTGCTCGCGCGTCTTCCACCACCACCACCCGCTGCACCTAACGCACCTCTCCAACGACAACAACAACAACAACGCATCCTTTCGAATCAGTATGGACGAGCGAAGCGTGTTCCTATTGAGGATGGCCAAACTTCTGGTGCTGCTATTCATGTTGTTGATGCTTCTTTGGCCCCTGCTACTGCTGCTGCTGGTACCCAGGAGGATGATGAGTATGTGGGCGATTATGAGGATGAGGTTGATCAAAATCAGCACTACGTGCAGCCACCAGCACCACCACCACCAGGTCGACCTCAGGTATATATTCGTAATGGTAGGCCTGCACCACCACCTCAGGTACGAGATGATGTCCATATTCCTAAACTGAAATTGAATATTCCACCATTTGAGGGTAGATATGTTCCTGATATATATCTTACTTGGGAGTTAGAAACAGAACAACGTTTTACATGTTTACAATATCCCGAGGAGAGACGGGTTGCTGCTGCTGTTTGTGCTTTCACTAGTTTTGCATGTGTATGGTGGTCTGAACATTGTAGATTATATCCTATTCCCGCTACTTGGGCTGCTTTGAAAACTGCTATGCGTACTCGTTGGGTTCCACCATATTATCAACGTGAATTGCTTCAAAAATTACAGCGCTTAAGACAAGGAAAAAATTCTGTAGAAGAATATTATCAGGAATTACAAACTGGCATGATTAGATGTGGTATTGTTGAGGAGAATGAAGCTATGCTTGCACGTTTTCTGGGTGGATTAAATAGAGAGATTCAGACCATTCTAGATTATAAGGAGTATGCTAATATCACTCGTTTATTCCATCTTGCTTGTAAAGCTGAACGTGAAGTGCAGGATCGACAGGCATTGGCGCGGACTAACTTTTCTGCAGGTCGACCTTCATCATGGACACCACGTGCATCATCTACTTCCACACGTTCTGCTACACCGGCGCCTCCGTCGGCTGCCACCTCCAACCGTGATACAATAAAGCAGGCACAATCACCACTATCTGCCAAGAGCACATCTTCTGGGCCTGCAAAGAGCTCTTCTTCATCCATGGCATCAACAGGGCAAACACATGATATTATTTGTCGACGTTGCAAGGGTGGAGGTCATTATGCGAGAGAATGCCCCTCTAAGCGTGTGATGATTGTTACTGAGGATGGTGGGTATGAGTCCGCTAGTGACTATGATGAGGAGACTTTGGCTCTTATTACACGTGACGAACACGGTGGAGAAGATTCTGATCATGAGACGCAATACATGGCTCCTGAAGATGCTGACAGGTATGAATGTTTAGTTGCTCAACGTGTTTTGAGTGTGCAGGTTACACAAGCTGAGCAAAATCAGAGGCATAATTTGTTCCATACAAAGGGAGTTGTGAAGGAACATTCTGTTCGCGTAATCATAGATGGAGGGAGTTGCAACAACTTAGCTAGCATGGAGATGGTGGAGAAGCTATCTCTCACCACAAGACCACATCCACATCCTTACTACATCCAATGGTTCAACAACAGCGGCAAGGTTAAGGTAACACGTACTGTTCGTGTGCATTTTAGTATCTCTACATATGCTGATTATGTTGATTGTGATGTGGTACCTATGCAAGCATGTTCCTTATTACTTGGTAGACCATGGCAATTTGATAAAAATTCTATTCACCATGGTAGAAACAATCAGTATACTCTTGTTCATAAGGATAAAAATATTACTTTGCTTCCTATGACTCCTGATTCCATTTTGAAAGATGATCTTAATAGAGCTAATAAAGCTAAACAGGAGAAAACTAAGAGTGAAAATCAGATTGTGGCAAAAGAATTTGAGCAACAAATGCAGCCTAATAATAATAAACAATCTAGTGTTGCTTCTGAAATTAAATTGAAAAGTGCATGTTTACTTGCCACCAAATCTGATATTGATGATCTAGATTTTAGCAAATCTGTTTGCTATGCTTTTGTGTGCATAGAGGCATTATTTTCATTCGAGGACGTGCCTTCCTCTTTGCCTCCTGCTGTCACTAACATTTTGCAGGAGTTCGCTGACGTCTTTCCACAAGACGTGCCACCGGGATTACCACCTATTCGCGGGATTGAGCATCAAATTGACTTAATTCCCGGTGCATCATTACCCAACCGTGCACCATACCGTACCAATCCAGAGGAGACGAAGGAGATTATGCGTCAAGTACAAGAACTGCTCGACAAAGGTTATATACGTGAATCCCTTAGTCCTTGTGCTGTTCCTATCATTTTAGTGCCGAAAAAGGATGGTACGTCGCGTATGTGCGTTGATTGTAGAGGCATTAATAATATTACTATTCGTTATCGTCATCCTATTCCTAGGCTAGATGATATGCTTGATGAATTGAGTGGCTCTACAATATTCTCCAAAGTTGATTTGCGTAGTGGATACCATCAAATTCGTATGAAATTGGGAGATGAATGGAAAACAGCATTTAAAACTAAGTTTGGATTATATGAGTGGTTAGTCATGCCTTTTGGGTTAACTAATGCACCTAGTACTTTCATGAGGTTAATGAACGAAGTTTTACGTGCTTTCATTGGACGATTTGTGGTAGTTTACTTTGATGACATATTGATTTATAGCAAATCTTTGGAGGAACATTTGGAACATTTACGTGCTGTTTTTATTGCTCTACGTGATGCACGTTTGTTTGGTAACCTTGGGAAGTGCACCTTTTGCACCGACCGAGTATCTTTTCTTGGCTATGTTGTTACTCCACAGGGAATTGAAGTTGATAAAGCCAAGATTGAAGCTATTGAGAGTTGGCCGCAGCCCAAAACGGTCACACAAGTGAGGAGTTTTCTTGGCCTCGCTGGATTCTATAGGCGTTTTGTGAGAGATTTCAGCACCATTGCTGCACCTCTCAATGAGCTTACAAAGAAAGATGTGCCTTTTCTGTGGGGTACCGCACAGGAAGAAGCCTTCTCTGTATTGAAAGATAAGTTGACACATGCTCCTTTACTCCAACTTCCTGATTTTAATAAGACTTTTGAGCTTGAATGTGATGCTAGTGGAATTGGATTAGGAGGTGTGTTATTACAAGATGGCAAACCTGTTGCATACTTTTCTGAAAAATTGAGTGGGCCTAGTCTGAATTATTCTACTTATGATAAAGAATTATATGCTCTTGTTCGGACTTTAGAAACATGGCAACATTATTTATGGCCCAAAGAATTTGTTATACATTCTGATCATGAATCTTTGAAACATATTAAAAGTCAAGCTAAACTGAATCGTAGACATGCTAAATGGGTTGAATTCATTGAGACTTTCCCTTATGTCATTAAACACAAGAAGGGAAAAGAAAATGTTATTGCTGATGCATTGTCTCGTCGCTATACTATGCTTTCACAACTTGACTTCAAAATATTTGGTTTGGAGACCATCAAAGATCAATATGTGCATGATGCTGATTTTAAAGATGTAATGCAGAATTGTAAAGAAGGAAGAATGTGGAACAAGTTTGTCGTTAACGATGGATTTGTGTTTTGTGCTAACAAGCTATGCATTCCAGCTAGCTCCGTTCGTCTTTTGCTGTTGCAGGAGGCGCATGGGGGAGGATTAATGGGACACTTTGGCGTGAAGAAGACGGAGGACGTACTTGCTACACATTTCTTTTGGCCAAAGATGAGACGGGATGTTGAGCGTTTTGTTGCTCGCTGCACTACATGTCAAAAAGCTAAGTCACGACTCAATCCTCATGGTTTATATATGCCTTTGCCTGTACCTAGTGTTCCTTGGGAGGATATATCTATGGACTTTGTTTTAGGTTTACCTCGAACAAAGAAGGGGAGGGATAGCATATTTGTTGTCGTGGATAGATTCTCGAAAATGGCACACTTTATACCATGTCATAAAAGCGATGATGCTGTTAATGTTGCTGATTTGTTCTTTCGTGAAATTATTCGCTTGCATGGTGTGCCAAATACTATTGTTTCAGATCGTGATACTAAATTTCTTAGCCACTTTTGGAGATGTTTATGGGCTAAGTTGGGGACTAAACTGTTATTTAGTACTACTTGTCACCCCCAAACTGATGGACAAACTGAAGTAGTCAATAGAACATTGTCTACTATGCTTAGGGCTGTTTTGAAGAATAATAAGAAAATGTGGGAAGAATGCTTGCCTCATATTGAATTTGCTTATAATCGTTCATTGCATTCTACTACTAAGATGTGCCCTTTTGAAATTGTGTATGGTTTCCTACCTCGTGCACCTATTGATTTGTTGCCTCTTCCATCTTCGGAGAAGGTTAATTTTGATGCTAAAGAACGTTCTGAATTGATTTTAAAAATGCATGAGTTAACTAAGGAAAACATTGAGCGTATGAATGCTAAATATAAACTTGCTGGAGATAAGGGTAGAAAACATGTTGTGTTTGCACCTGGAGATCTTGTTTGGTTACATTTGCGTAAAGATAGATTTCCTAATTTGCGCAAATCAAAGCTAATGCCACGTGCTGATGGTCCCTTTAAGGTGTTAGAGAAAATAAATGATAATGCATATAAACTTGAGCTGCCTGCAGATTTTGGGGTTAGTCCCACTTTTAACATTGCAGATTTGAAGCCTTATTTGGGTGAGGAAAATGAGCTTCCGTCGAGGACGACTTCATTTCAAGAAGGGGAGGATGATGAGGACATCAATACCATTGTTACACCCACAGCCCCTACTGCTACATATACTGGACCAATTACTAGAGCTCGCGCACGCCAATTAAATTATCAGGTACTTTCGTTTCTTGGTAATGATTCTAATGTTCATGAGAATATGATGCTGCCTAAATTGGATACATTTGTTTTGCTTACAAATGAAGGGCCTAGCTTGGAGAAGGATGGACATTGGAGCAAGAGCAAGCATGGAGATGATGCCATGCGCAAGGGGAACCAGAACGGAGTTACAAGTGATGATTTCAGGACTTTGAAGCCACCATAAGAGTGCATGAAGCCTTGGACGAAATATACAAGATGCCACTTCATAAATTTCGTCCAGAGGCTATTATAGGTGCTGCGTCACCTTTTTATTGGGCCAGGCCCATGTAATTTCGAAATACATAAGTATAGGCTATTTTTAGAGTCCGTATGTGTGGGGAAACAAGAGATAGGGTTGATTTCGGACCCCTCCACCAAGGGCCACGAAATTTCCCCTCTCTTCCTCCATATATACAGCCCTTAGGGCACCGTTTAGACTTTGGGTTTTGTTTAGATTAAAAGTTCGCCATAGCTGCAACTTCGCGTACTTCGTTTGTGTTCAACGACCAGACAAAGGCGTCACAGAACCCCACCTTGATCAATAAAGCTTTCATCTTATATTCGCAATATCCAGATTGCAATCTTAGTTTCTTGCTTGTTCTTCGTTTGCTCGCAGGAAATAGACCCTCGTGGTCAGGTTGATCGTGCTCCGGCGTGGTCAATAACCTCTCGGAGTTGGTTTAGCGATTGCTAAGGCGCGACGTCCTCGCACGTTCGTAGTCGGATCGTCAAAGTCGACTTCCACCAAAGCGATTTCCATCATCTCATCGAAAGACGGGACACCTTTGCCTCTATCAGATTAGATAGCTAACAGTGCTATCATACCTAACTCTGGTAGTTAGGACAAAGTGCATTAAATACACTACTAGGTGTCAAGCCGTCTTTGAGGCCTGGCAAGCCTGCCACACTGCTTATCTGCCTCTTCTTATTAGCTTGACACGCCTTCTGGACGGGTTTCAATAAAGCTAATCTCTTATCTTCTATGGTGCCACGTGCATAAACGAATCCACCTGGTTGCTTGGTACCTTGACACCATACTGATTAGTGACTTGGGTGCGATGAGGTGGAGTGGTGGCGTCTCCGTGAAGGTTCCCCAACAAAGGAGCTTGGCGGGTTTTGGTCTTGGCGTCCCCGGCAACCCTGCCGGGTCGAATCTGGACTTGCCCTTAGGTGCGGCCCCGACCTAGCCAGGTTCTCCTGCCCAGGAAGGGTGGCCTCCCCAAGGTGGCCTTCTACTAGCTTTGTTCTTCTTAGTGCTCTCCTTGATCTCACAAAGAACGTCTTCTCTGGCTATCTTTCTGTCATGCATTGGTGCTAAATGTACTACCGTCATCACGCCTGTGCATGAGTTCGGTTAGCAAACATGAATGTTTGCTGCACCGACAGGAGCCCCTGGGCCTAGCCCACATGTGCTGTCAGGCATCATTGGGATAGGCCCAAACAATGCATAGGCGGGCAGCCTGACCTTGCCATGGTGGAATCCATGTCCTTGAGATCTTCTTGGGTTCTTCATTAACGTGGAACTGAGTTAGCTTCTGGGCTTCCCGCAAGACGTGCAACGCCAAACATCGTGAGTTCACCCATGCGGCGGACCAGAAGACTCCCACATTCATGGGGGTTGATTGGAGTGCTCGCGCATGATCTGGGAGTAACTGCCATTTCACCTTACCCACCACGTCTGCTGTTTCCGCCACGCGCACTGCATGCATTGCGCAGGGTTTGTGGTGGACGTGCAGGGCGCGGGAACGTCTGCCATGGCAGAAAGCATAGCGCCCTGGATTGGCGCAAAGGGGCGGTCAGCAAATCTGGATGCCGTCAGTGGCACAAATACGCCGAATTGGAGGAGTGGGGCGGTTGCCCTAGGATAGTAGAGAGCCAGCCCCCTGCCCCGCTCTGCTGAGCGCGACGGGATGGAGAAGCTCATCCATGTACCTTCTTCTCCTTTTTCTCATGCTCTCCTTCCACCTTGGTGAGGGGAAGGGCACCCGCTCGAGCTCCGGTGGCGGCGACAAGGGCTTCTTCTCAGTACCGTGTCCCTGCTAACGTTGGGGATGCAGGGGCAGGATCCAATGCACAAGGTGGAGCCATAGGACATGGTCGCGGCCGGCGAGGCGCTCAAGGCCAAGGTGGATGCGGCGGTGCTCCGACCGTGTCTCCCCCTATTGTTCCAATCCCAATGGAGGGCCATGTTGGAGACACGGCAGTGGAATTCATCATAAGGCTATGCGAGCCCCCGTGCAGCCGTCTGCGGCTTCCTAGCCCATTTGCAAGGGTAATAGAGGTTGATCAGCCGCATGGATTGAGGCTGCACATGAGGGGTTGCTGCAACGGCACCATGCGGGTGGACGTTGACTTCCCTGGTCCTCCTATCATGCTTCTTTGGCATGGCTGGAAGACTTTTGCAAGTGCCCATAGCCCGGCGGAGGGGCACGTTCTCTATTTCAAGCTAATGGAGGCTGATCTGCTGATGAGGACATCAATACCATTGTTACACCCACAGCCCCTACTGCTACATATACTGGACCAATTACTAGAGCTCGCGCACGCCAATTAAATTATTAGGTACTTTCGTTTCTTGGTAATGATTCTAATGTTCATGAGAATATGATGCTGCCTAAATTGGATACATTTGTTTTGCTTACAAATGAAGGGCCTAGCTTGGAGAAGGATGGACATTGGAGCAAGAGCAAGCATGGAGATGATGCCATGCGCAAGGGGAACCAGAACGGAGTTACAAGTGATGATTTCAGGACTTTGAAGCCACCATAAGAGTGCATGAAGCCTTGGACGAAATATACAAGATGCCACTTCATAAATTTCGTCCAGAGGCTATTATAGGTGCTGCGTCACCTTATTATTGGGCCAGGCCCATGTAATTTCGAAATACATAAGTATAGGCTATTTTTAGAGTCCGTATGTGTGGGGAAACAAGAGATAGGGTTGATTTCGGACCCTTCCACCAAGGGCCACGAAATTCCCCCCCTCTTCCTCCATATATACAGCCCTTAGGGCGCCGTTTAGACTTTGGGTTTTGTTTAGATTAAAAGTTCGCCATAGCTGCAACTTCGCGTACTTTGTTTGTGTTCAACGACCAGACAAAGGCGTCACAGAACCCCACCTTGATCAATAAAGCTTTCATCTTATATTCGCAATATCCAGATTGCAATCTCAGTTTCTTGCTTGTTCTTCGTTTGCTCGCAGGAAACAGACCCTCGTGGTCAGGTTGATCGTGCTCCGGCGTGGTCAATAACCTCTCGGAGTTGGTTTAGCGATTGCTAAGGCGCGACGTCCTCGCACGTTCGTAGTCGGATCGTCAAAGTCGACTTCCACCAAAGCGAAATCCATCATCTCATCGAAAGACGGGACACCTCTGCTCTCTATCAAGGTCTTCGGGCATTTGGGTGCTCGCTTACGGTGCTGCGCCGAGAGCTCGATCGATGACGAAAGCTTCTCCTCGAGCGACAGCGACGAAGAGGACATTGACGGCGAACACAGCGACGCCGAGCCCCCGGCCGTCATGCAGGAGGGTGATGACTCAGACTCTGGCTGAGCGTCAGATGCACCGTCACCATTAGCTAGGCGCGGACAGCACCATCATCTGCAGCTGGACCCCGATAGAGTGATATGCCGGGGGTGCTTGGCCTGGTCGATTCCGCTTCCACTAGCTGGATCCCGGCAGGCTTCCTCATGGACTCTGGCCTCGTCTTCCCTGCCGATGTCCCTCTTGCCGCGTTCCTTTGGTCCTGGCGGGGGTGACCAGGGCATCGCCTAGCTGCTCTCTTCGTCCCTGGCCCCTTCTTCTTTGATAGGGCGGCGCCCTCCCAATCTTGTCAGGCTGCGTCCTGATGTCTACTACGCAACCTTCTTCTTGTAGACGTTGTTGGGCCTGCAAGTGCACAAGTTTGTAGGACAGTAGAAAATTTCCCTCAAGTGGATGACCTAAGGTTTATCAATCCGTAGGAGGCATAGGATGAAGATGGTCTCTCTCAAACAACCCTGCAACCAAATAACAAAGATTCTCTTGTGTCCCCAACACACCCAATACAATGGTAAATTGTATAGGTCCACTAGTTCGGCTAAGAGATGGTGATACAAGTGCAATATGGATAGTAGATAAGGGTATTTGTAATCTGAAAATATAAAAACAGCAAGGTAACTAATGATAAAAGTGAGCGTAAACGGTATTGCAATGATAGGAAACAAGGCCTAAGGTTCATACTTTCACTAGTGCAAGTTCTCTCAACAATAATAACATAGATAGATCATATAACAATCCCTCAACATACAACAAAGAGTCACTCCAAAGCCACTAATAGCGGAGAACAAACGAAGAGATTATGGTAGGGTACGAAACCACCTCAAAGTTATTCTTTCAGATCAATCTATTCAAGAGTTCATCCTAGAATAACACCTTAAGACACAAATCAACCAAAACCCTAATGTCACCTAGATACTCCATTGTCACCTCAAGTATCCGTGGGCATGATTATACGATATGCATCACACAATCTCAGATTCATCTATTCAACCAACACAAAGTACTTCAAAGATTGCCCCAAAGTCTCTACCGGAGAGTCAAGACGAAAACATGTGCCAACCCCTATGCATAGGTTCATGGGCGGAACCCGCAAGTTGATCACCAAAACATACTGATGCGGAGCATCCTTCCATCATCCCCATGGACTCTACATCGACACATCCAACCCCACGAGGACCAATGACGAGAGCTCGAGCACGTGCTATTCAATCCGAGGTTAACTCTCTCCTTGTTGAACTTCCCTTTGACCCACTAGAGACATGGCTACTACCTCAAACGGAGATGCTTTGTGTGCTTAGGTACCAAGAAAGTAACCAGGGAGAAGTTACGACGCAAGACGAACATCAAGAGCATGTAGACAATCTGCCCAGCCCAGGAGGACCGGAACAACCGCCCAACCACCGCCCGGGCGGAACAACCGGCCAGCTACCGCCCAACAACTGGCCCACCTTCTGTGATCGAGCAGAGCAAGGCCGGTGCTGCACCGGTTTTACCGGTTTATGCCCAATGACCGGAACAACCGCCCCGACAACCGGTACAACCGCTGGCCCCTTCGACGTCCATCTCCAGAAGCCAGCGCCTGACCTCCCAGCGGTAGTACCGCCCTCCTCGTCCGGAACTACCGCCCCGCATGAGCTCTCAGCAGAACAACCGGCCCCGTGACCGTTACTACCGGCCTGCCTGCGCGCAGTGCAAGGGGTTTTCGACACATGTATCCTCTCCCACTTACCCCTTCGTGGCTTAGCACTATATATACTCGTCTCCTAGCTTCGTATTAGGGTTAGCATTGGATTAGCTCATATTTGTGTGAGAGCCTTGCTCATCCACTTGGATACATCTCCTCGGAGTTCACGACCTCTTCGGAGAAGATCCCCCAAGCGGATTCAAGACCCCTTTCTAGGGAAGATCATCAAGACCTCCGTACGGAGAAGAACGGTTCCTTTGTATCCTCTACCTTTGTTGACTTTGGACCTCGTGTATCTCTTTGTGTTCAGTGATCTAGCACTTGTGTGATCGATTCCTTGTTGGTTTAGTGATTCTCTCTTGTTTTCCCCGTGTTTTCCCTTTGTGCTTCCGCATGTTCTTCGTGATTCCTCGTAGGATCCACTCCAAACGTGAAAGATCGTCACCATAGGGTTCCGCCCTGCATCATCTTGGTATCAAGAGCCACGTTCATCACGTTTTTGGAGCCCCTACCCTGTGTTTCTAGCTTGATTTTGTCGTTTTCGTCCTAAATCCGAAAATCCCCACCAAAAATAGCCCCAATTTTTTTTTGTGATTTGTTGGTTTGATGATGTTTTGTTGATTTTAATCCGTGGATTTGCTTGGTTTCAAGTGGATTTAGCATTCCCCCAAGTTTCCCCTCTTTCCATCCACAAAATCCATCCAATTTTGCCCCTGAAATCATCCATTTCTGCCCCAAAATCATGCCACGATTCGATCTGTGACGAATCCCGACCCGAGCGGTACAACCACCCATCCAAGCGGTGCCACCGCTGAGTACCACAAGTGGTACTACCGGCCGTCCGAGCGGTACTACCACCCATACCAGATTCAGCATTCTGAGTCCGATTTTCGCGTTCTTTAGCTCGTTGAGAAGCTATTGACATCCCCCATCCACCTAGATAGGCTACAGCATCATTGGACACCATCTAATTTTCCGAATGATAGAGGCTAAGGTGTCCCGTCTTTCGATGAGATGATGGATTTCGCTTTGGTGGAAGTCGACTTTGACGATCCGACTATGAACGTGCGAGGACGTCGCGCCTTAGCAATCGCTAAACCAACTCCGAGAGGTTATTGACCACGCCGGAGCACGATCAACCTGACCACGAGGGTCTGTTTCCTGCGAGCAAACGAAGAACAAGCAAGAAACTAAGATTGCAATCTGGATATTGCGAATATAAGATGAAAGCTTTATTGATCAAGGTGGGGTTCTGTGACGCCTTTGTCTGGTCGTTGAACACAAACGAAGTACGCGAAGTTGCAGCTATGGCGAACTTTTAATCTAAACAAAACCCAAAGTCTAAACGGTGCCCTAAGGGCTGTATATATGGAGGAAGAGAGGGGGAATTTCGTGGCCCTTGGTGGAGGGGTCCGAAATCAACCCTATCTCTTGTTTCCCCACACATACGGACTCTAAAAATAGCCTATACTTATGTATTTCGAAATTACATGGGCCTGGCCCAATAAAAAGGTGACGCAGCATCTATAATAGCCTCGGGACGAAATTTATGAAGTGGCATCTTGTATATTTCGTCCAAGGCTTCATGCACCCATTATGGTGGCTTCAAAGTCCTGAAATCATCACTTGTAACTCCGTTCTTGTTCCCCTTGCGCATGGCATCATCTCCATGCTTGTTCTTGCTCCAATGTTCATCCTTCTCCAAGCCAGGCCCTTCATTTGTAAGCAAAACAAATGTATCCAATTTAGGCAGCATCATATTCTCATGAACATTAGAATCATTACCAAGAAACGAAAGTACCTGATAATTTAATTGGCGTGCGCGAGCTTTAGTAATTGGTCCCGTATATGTAGCAGTAGGGGCTGTGGGTGTAACAATGGTATTGATGTCCTCATCATCCTCCCCTTCTTGAAATGAAGTCGTCCTCGACGGAAGCTCATCTTCCTCACCCAAATAAGGCTTCAAATCTGCAATGTTAAAAGTGGGACTAACCCCAAAATCTGCAGGCAGCTCAAGTTTATATGCATTATCATTTATTTTCTCTAACACCTTAAAGGGACCATCAGCACGTGGCATTAGCTTTGATTTGCGCAAATCAGGAAATCTATCCTTACGCAAATGTAACCAAACAAGATCTCCAGGTGCAAACACAACATGTTTTCTACCCTTATCTCCAGCAAGTTTATATTTAGCATTCATACGCTCACTGTTTTCCTTAGTTAACTCATGCATTTTTAAAATCAATTCAGCACGTTGTTTAGCATCAAAATTAACCTTCTCTGAAGATGGAAGAGGCAACAAATCAATAGGTGCACGAGGTAGGAAACCATACACAACTTCAAAAGGGCACATCTTAGTAGTAGAATGCAATGAACGATTATAAGCAAATTTTCAATATGAGGCAAGCATTCCTCCCACATTTTCTTATTATTCTTCAAAACAGCCCTAAGCATAGTAGACAATGTTCTATTGACTACTTCAGTTTGTCCATCAGTTTGGGGGTGACAAGTAGTACTAAAAAGCAGTTTAGTCCCCAACTTAGCCCATAAACATCTCCAAAAGTGGCTAAGAAATTTAGTATCACGATCTGAAACAATAGTATTTGGCACACCATGCAAGCGAATAATTTTACGAAAGAACAAATCAGCAACATTAACAGCATCATCGCTTTTATGACATGGTATAAAGTGTGCCATTTTCGAGAATCTATCCACGACAACAAATATGCTATCCCTCCCCTTCTTTGTTCGAGGTAAACCTAAAACAAAGTCCATAGATATATCCTCCCAAGGAACACTAGGTACAGGCAAAGGCATATATAAACCATGAGGATTGAGTCGTGACTTAGCTTTTTGACATGTAGTGCAGCGAGCAATAAAACGCTCAACATCCCGTCTCATCTTTGGCCAAAAGAAATGTGTAGCAAGTACGTCCTCCGTCTTCTTCACGCCAAAGTGTCCCATTAATCCTCCTCCATGCGCCTCCTGCAACAACAAAAGACGAACGGAGCTAGCTGGAATGCATAGCATGTTAGCACGAAACACAAATCCATCGTTAACGACAAACTTGTTCCACATTCTTCCTTCTTTACAATTCTGCATTACATCTTTAAAATCAGCATCATGCACATATTGATCTTTGATGGTCTCCAAACCAAATATTTTGAAGTCAAGTTGTGAAAGCATAGTATAGCGACGAGACAATGCATCAACAATAACATTTTCTTTTCCCTTCTTGTGTTTAATGACATAAGGGAAAGTCTCAATAAATTCAACCCATTTAGCATGTCTACGATTCAGTTTAGCTTGACTTTTAGTATGTTTCAAAGATTCATGATCAGAATGTATAACAAATTCTTTGGGCCATAAATAATGTTGCCATGTTTCTAAAGTCCGAACAAGAGCATATAATTCTTTATCGTAAGTAGAATAATTCAGACTAGGCCCACTCAATTTTTCAGAAAAGTATGCAATAGGTTTGCCATCTTGTAATAACACACCTCCTAATCCAATTCCACTAGCATCACATTCAAGCTCAAAAGTCTTATTAAAATCAGGAAGTTGGAGTAAAGGAGCATGTGTCAACTTATCTTTCAATACCGTGAAGGCTTCTTCCTGTGCGGTACCCCACAGAAAAGGCACATCTTTCTTCGTAAGCTCATTGAGAGGTGCAGCAATGGTGCTGAAATCTCTCACAAAACGCCTATAGAATCCAGCGAGGCCAAGAAAACTCCTCACTTGTGTGACTGTGTTGGGCTGCGGTCAACTCTCAATAGCTTCAATCTTGGCTTTATCAACTTCAATTCCCTGTGGAGTAACAACATAGCCAAGAAAAGATACTCGGTCGGTGCAAAAGGTGCACTTTCCAAGGTTACCAAACAAACGTGCATCACGTAGAGCAATAAAAACAGCACGTAAATGTTCCAAATGTTCCTCCAAAGATTTGCTATAAATCAATATGTCATCAAAGTAAACTACCACAAATCGTCCAATGAAAGCACGTAAAACTTCGTTCATTAACCTCATGAAAGTACTAGGTGCATTAGTTAACCCAAAAGGCATGACTAACCACTCATATAATCCAAACTTAGTTTTAAATGCTGTTTTCCATTCATCTCCCAATTTCATACGAATTTGATGGTATCCACTACGCAAATCAACTTTGGAGAATATTGTAGAGCCACTAAATTCATCAAGCATATCATCTAGCCTAGGAATAGGATGACGATAACGAATAGTAATAGTATTAATGCCTCTACAATCAACGCACATACGCGACGTACCATCCTTTTTCGGCACTAAAATGATAGGAACAGCACAAGGACTAAGGGATTCGCGTATATAACCTTTGTCGAGCAGTTCTTGTACTTGACGCATAATCTCCTTCGTCTCCTCTGGATTGGTACGGTATGGTGCACGGTTGGGTAATGATGCACCGGGAATTAAGTCAATTTGATGCTCAATCCCGTGAATAGGTGGTAATCCCTGTGGCACGTCTTGTGGAAAGACGTCAGCGAACTCCTACAAAATGTTAGTGACAGCAGGAGGCAAAGAGGAAGGCACGTCCTCGAATGAAAATAATGCCTCTTTGCACACAAAAGCATAGCAAACAGATTTGCTAAAATATAGATCATCAATATCAGATTTGGTGGCAAGTAAACATGCACTTTTCAATTTAATTTCAGAAGCAACACTAGATTGTTTATTATTATTAGGCTGCATTTGTTGCTCAAATTCTTTTGCCACAATCTGATTTTCACTCTTAGTTTTCTCCTGTTTTGCTTTATTAGCTCTATTAATATCATCTTTCAAAATGGAATCAGGAGTCATAGGAAGCAAAGTAATATTTTTATCCTTATGAACAAGAGTATACTGATTGTTTCTACCATGGTGAATAGAATTTTTATCAAATTGCCATGGTCTACCAAGTAATAAGGAACATGCTTGCATAGGTACCACATCACAATCAACATAATCAGCATATGTAGAGATACTAAAATGTACACGAACAGTACGTGTTACCTTAACCTTGCCGCTGTTGTTGAACCATTGGATGTAGTAAGGATGTGGATGTGGTCTTGTGGTGAGAGATAGCTTCTCCACCATCTCCATGCTAGCCAAGTTGTTGCAACTCCCTCCATCTATGATCACGCGAACAGAACGTTCCTTCACAACTCCCTTTGTATGGAACAAATTATGCCTCTGATTTTGCTCAGCTTGTGTAACCTGCACACTCAAAACACGTTGAGCAACTAAACATTCATACCTGTCAGCATCTTCAGGAGCCATGTATTGTGTCTCATGATCAGAATCGTCTCCACCGTGTTCGTCACGTGTAATAAGAGCCAAAGTCTCCTCATCATAGTCACTAGCGGACTCATACCCACCATCCTCAGTAACAATCATCACACGCTTAGATGGGCATTCTCTCGCATAATGACCTCCACCCTTGCAACGTCGACAAATAATATAATGTGTTTGCCCTGTTGATGCCATGGATGAAGAAGAGCTCTTGGTAGGCCCAGAAGGTGTGCTCTTGGCAGATAGTGGTGATTGTGCCTGCTTTATTGTATCACGGTTGGAGGTGGCAGCCGACGGAGGCGCCGGTGTAGCAGAACGTGTGGAAGTAGATGATGCACGTGGTGTCCATGATGAAGGTCGACCTGCAGAAAAGTTAGTCCGCGCCAATGCCTGTCGATCCTGCACTTCACGTTCAGCTTTACAAGCAAGATGGAATAAACGAGTGATATTAGTATACTCCTTATAGTCTAGAATGGTCTGAATCTCTCTATTTAATCCACCCAGAAAACGTGCAAGCATAGCTTCATTCTCCTCAACAATACCACATCTAATCATGCCAGTTTGTAATTCCTGATAATATTCTTCTACAGAATTTTTTCCTTGTCTTAAGCGCTGTAATTTTTGAAGCAATTCACGTTGATAATATGGTGGAACCCAACGAGTACGCATAGCAGTTTTCAAAGCAGCCCAAGTAGCGGGAATAGGATATAATCTACAATGTTCAGACCACCATACACATGCAAAACTAGTGAAAGCACAAACAGCAGCAGCAACCCATCTCTCATCGGGATATTGTAAACATGTAAAACGTTGTTCAGTTTCTAACTCCCAAGTAAGATATATATCAGGAACATATCTACCGTCAAATGGTGGAATATTCAATTTCAGTTTAGGAATATGGACATCATCTCGTACCTGAGGTGGTGGTGCAGGCCTACCATTACGAATATATACCTGAGGTCGACCTGGTGGTGGTGGTGCTGGTGGCTGCACGTAGTGCTGATTTTGATCAACCTCATCCTCATAATCGTCCGCATACTCATCATCCTCCTGGGTACCAGCATCAGCAGTAGCAGGGGCCAAAGAAGCATCAACAACATGAACAGCAGCACCAGAAGTTTGGCCATCCTCAATAGGAACACGCTTCGCTCGTCCATACTGATTCGAAAGGATGCGTTCTTGTTGTTGTTGGAGAGGTGCGTTAGGTGCAGCGGGTGGTGGTGGTGAAAGACGCGCGAGCAATTCATTAAACTTGTTATCGAGCTTTGTTTCGAACGTCTTCTCCATGCCATCTATCTTCTCCATGGCCTCTTCAAATCTGTTTAGCACATCTTGCACCTGTCAACTCATCATTTGCTGAAATTTATCATGCAAATCCTTATTCGTCATGTTCTCCCAGTCAGTCTCGTCGGCTTGTGATCCTGGCATGGTTAGCAGCAATAGAAACACACAAGAATATGATCCTACAGACTACTAACAAGAGGTGGTGGTGGGTGTCACAAATCCGTCAAGCAAATCTCAAATTCTTACCAGTTCTTACCCAGCAACAGGCGGTGATCGGCAACCGTTGTAGTCAAAAACTCTCAAAGCTTGGATAGAGCGATTACCAGGGAGAGTCAAACGCACGACGTAGATGTATGTGGAGCTGGGAAGGCTTATAATATGGTAGCAAAAAGGGTCAGCAATAATCAATTCAGAGATGCAAAGTTGAATAAACGCTCAACGACGGTACTGTGCTGGTCCTAGGCTAGACTGTGCTAAAGATGCGAGCCTAGAACACCAACAAAATCACGGCGCGGCACGTAAACAAGGGAAAAGCACACTCTGGAACTCTTTTTTTTCGCTTTTTTTTGTGCTCCTTTTTTTTTGCGCTCCTCTTTTTTTTTGTGAAAAATCACTATAATGGCGAGTGTCTCAAAACTCTTCCCTCGTCAAACTGATAGGATGGGCACGAAATTTTTTTTTCAATTTTTTTTCGGAAATCAGGGCAGCGACGACGAAAAAGTGCGACCAAAAAATCACTATGATGGCACGTGGCTCAAAAGACTCAGAAAAGCCTAAAAATAGGATAGGGAAAAAAAATTTGCCCGTGAAAATTTTGGCCTAAAAACTGCCCGGGGGTCTCCAGACTTTTTTTTTTCCGAGACCTACGCAGGCAAGGAAACACGAATCGGAATTTAGATTGATCTCAAGAACAAACCTAATATGAGAAGAACTCGGATTGGTGGTGGATATATGGTTGTGGTATATGGCAGCGGTGGTGGTATATGGTAGCGGTGGTGGTATATGGATACAGATTGGTGGTGGTATATGGATACGGATTGGTAGTGGTATATGGATATGGATTCAGAGCGGTGGCGGATAAGCAAAAGTGGTAGATGGGCGATGATGATGGTGCGGCGGCGGCGTGACAACTTATGACCAGAACTCGAAACTCTAAAAGACTAGACTCTAAGACCAGCAACTTGACACGACGATGCAACCGCAAATTCAACAAAGCAAAACCCTAAAAAGATTATGCAAAGGCTCAGATTGGTTCGGATATGATGAACTAACCCTAATTTTTTTTTGTGGCTTTTTCGTGGACTGTAGGTATGAAGAACAGACTCGATCTAATCTATGAAAAACTGTAAAATCTCACCGAGCAACCTGGAAATCTGATACCACTTGATAGAGGCTAAGGTGTCCCGTCTTTCGATGAGATGATGGATTTCGCTTTGGTGGAAGTCGACTTTGACGATCCGACTACGAACGTGCGAGGACGTCGCGCCTTAGCAATCGCTAAACCAACTTCGAGAGGTTATTGACCACGCCGGAGCACGATCAACCTGACCACGAGGGTCTGTTTCCTACGAGCAAACGAAGAACAAGCAAGAAACTAAGATTGCAATCTGGATATTGTGAATATAAGATGAAAGCTTTATTGATCAAGGTGGGGTTCTATGACGCCTTTGTCTGGTCGTTGAACACAAACGAAGTACGCGAAGTTGCAGCTATGGCGAACTTTTAATCTAAACAAAACCCAAAGTCTAAACGGTGCCCTAAGGGCTGTATATATGGAGGAAGAGAGGGGGAATTTCGTGGCCCTTGGTGGAGGGGTCCGAAATCAACCCTATCTCTTGTTTCCCCACACATACGGACTCTAAAAATAGCCTATACTTATGTATTTCGAAATTACATGGGCCTGGCCCAATAAAAAGGTGACGCAACACCTATAATAGCCTCGGGACGAAATTTATGAAGTGGCATCTTGTATATTTCGTCCAAGGCTTCATGCACCCATTATGGTGGCTTCAAAGTCCTGAAATCATCACTTGTAACTCCATTCTTGTTCCCCTTGCGCATGGCATCATCTCCATGCTTGTTCTTGCTCCAATGTTCATCCTTCTCCAAGCTAGGCCCTTCATTTGTAAGAAAAACAAATGTATCCAATTTAGGCAGCATCATATTCTCATGAACATTAGAATCATTACCAAGAAACGAAAGTACCTGATAATTTAATTGGCGTGCGCGAGCTCTAGTAATTGGTCCCGTATATGTAGCAGTAGGGGCTGTGGGTGTAACAATAGTATTGATGTCCTCATCACCGAACATTGGCATATTTGCCTAGGGCTTTCACCACACCATCCGCTATACCATCTCCACTTTCCGCTACCACCATTGTTGCTTTTGGTCTTTGAGAATTTGAGTTGTGGTTCCCGTGTCCTATTGTGTTTTGGCTATATAGGTACGGTTCGACGTCAACATCACCACCGCTCATATTCGCCAAGGACTCATCATCGCCAAGGACGGTAACCTCGACGACATCTTTGTCATATCTCGCAATTGCATTGATAACCATCATAGCCCATCTTTTGTGTTGCTTACCCATCGAGACTAGCCATTGAGTATTGCCGGCAATGTGACTTGTGCACATTAGTGATCGTACTCCATAGCATACATACCATACCAAAGTGGTGCATATTTTGGCATAAACTTGTGTGTCACAAAGTTGTCATCGCATACACAATTGCTATCTTGGTTCGTGATGTTTTGCATGAGAAAAGAGCTCAAAAGTGAAAGAGCCACCAAAGCTTTTAAGCAAACAAGAAAGATAAGCAAAGAGCTTATAAGCAAGAACCATAGCATCATACTACATTAAGATTGTCATATAAGATCATCTTGGATCATAGCACCGAAATACCATACATATAGCATATTTGGGATAGAGATCGTTGCATTTTTGCCTAGTAGGTCGTGCACAAGATCCGTATCCGCCTATTGTGCAATTGTGCTAGCGTCTCTCTAGTATTGTGCAACAAGAGCATTTTCGTGTTCTCCACATTTTGGCTCACTTTTGGTTTGCACAATCCCACGTATCTATTTGCGTGTGTGTTTCCGTGTACCACTACTTGCTTGGTCTACTTGTTGCATTTGCGAATTTGGGAATCTTTTTCAACATCTTTGAGTCAAACTAACGATTGCAATCAATTTTGTGCCACCATCCTAACCAAGCTCCACCATAAGCTTTTACTTGTGTAGGTGTGAGAACCGACAAGGATTGGTACCAATAGTGCTATTTCATTATCCGCATTTGAGTGAACTTGATTCATCATCAACATCGGTCAAAGGTACATTGGTATAAGTTCTTCTCCTTCTACCACTCACATTTTGCTTGAAATGATGGATAGGCCAAGTACTTCTACCAACCCACTCTTCATCGAACAAGACGACGACATGTCATCATACGTCACCAAGAGCCACCTCTTTGGTGCACAACGAGCGTTGCCTCAAGAGCAACAAGCAATGAACGACCGCATGGACAACCTCGCCACTGACTTGCGACTCTCCGAGCAACGTACAAGAGACTACTTCGACAACAGCCTCGACGCACACAAGCATGAGAATGATGCAAGAATGGACGAGATCCGCGCCTTGTTGGTGAACCGTCCTCCTTCAACTTCTTCATACTCAAGATGGAGCCACTCAAGTCGACACTCAGGTGACTCCTTCTCCGGCTCAAGTACACCATCATCAAACACTCCTCGACGAGCCGCGCGTCAAGACCGTCATGCATCTCGAAACCCGCTACATGTCAAGCATTCACAAGAGCAAGTCGATGAGCAAGTCCCTCGTCCTCACTCAAACCAAGTCACTTTTGCTCAAGCTCAAGAACGACAACGTCTTCGGCGCCAAGAGGAAGAAGAACGAGCGCGTCTAAACCAAGAGAAACAAGACGCCGAGGCTCAACGTCTTCAACAACAACAACGAGAAGCACAAGCTCTTGAGGCGGAACGTGCACTTCAAGAATCAAGTCGAGCCATCACCAACCGCAATCGTGAACGGCGCAATCAAGAGGAAGCCCTTCGAGAAGAAATCCAAGAGAGGAACTATCAACCACGCGTCCAACGTCAAGTCCCTCAAGCTCCTCCACAAGCTCGTCAAGCTCCACCTCAACGTCAAGTTCAACACGAGCAAGTTGATCATGGACTTCCTCCACGACAAGAGCATCATGAGGATGATTACACTCCACGTCAAGGGCGTCATCATCACCATCGCTAACAACACAATGAAGAGCAACGCTATGGCAAGCTCAAATTCACAATGCCCAAGTTCAATGGAAGCAATGATCCCGAAGAATACCTCTCATGGGCATTGAAGGTCGACTAAATCTTTCGTTTGCACAACTATGAGGAAGAGAAGAAGATCGCTATGGCATCACTTGAGTTCCAAGACTATGTGCTCATATGGTGAAAACAAGTCCTTGAGCGCCGACAAGCAGGGGGTGAACCTCCAATCACCACATGGGCTCAAATGAAGGATGTCATGCAAGCACATTTTCTACCAACCTACTACAACCGTGATCTCTTCAAGAAGCTACAAATCCTCAAGCAAGGAACAAAGAGTGTTGAAGAATACTACAAGGAAATGGAGATAGCCATGATTCGAGCCAATGTCACGGAAGATGATGAGCAAACAATGGCACGATTCTTGAAAGGACTCAATCATCCCATCAAGAAGATCGCCGACTTCCAACCCTACTCCTACCTCATTGAGATCGTGCATCAAGCTACAAAGGCGGAACATCAAGTGCAAGATGACTTCAAATACGCTAAGTACTCATCCAAGACCTACGGCTTCTCCAATAACCAAGCTTCAACAACTACTCCAACTTCGACATCAACCAAGCCTTCTCCAAGCAACGCCGACAAATCAAGTTACAAGAAACATTCGTCAAGTTCAGGTCATCTTCCTCCTACTACAAGCAACTTCAAGCCGCGTGCTTCTTCATCTACTCCGACCGATGAGACCGTCAAGACAAGCTCCTTCAAGTGTTTCACTTGCGGCGGCCGAGGCCACAAGTCCTATGAATGCACAAACAAGCGCACCATGATCCTCAACGATGATGGCACCTACGACTCAATGAGTGAAGATGAAATGGAAGCTATTGAGCAAGTGGCCATGCATAGGCGAGTGAATGAAGATGAAGATGACCAAGTCTTTTGTGATGAAGATACGAGCCCTGCTCTTGTTGTCTCCAAGGTCTTGACTCTTCAACATCAACAAGAAGAAGACCAACGATGCCACATCTTCCACACAAAGGCCGGCATCAATGGAAGGTCCGTCAAGGTCATCATCGACGGAGGTAGTTGCCACAATAGGTGATGAGGACATCAATACCATTGTTACACCCACAACCCCTGCTACTATACATACTGGACCATTTACTAGAGCTCGTGCACGCCAACTAAATTACCAGGTACTTTCGTTTCTTGGTAATGATTCTAATGTTCATGAGAATATGATGCCGCCTAAATTGGTTACATTTGTTTTGCTTACAAATGAAGGGCCTAGCTTGGAGAAGGGTGAACATTGGAGCAAGAACAAGCATGGAGATGATGGCACGCGCAAGGGGAACAAGAACGGAGTTACAAGTGATGATTTCAGGACTTTGAAGCCACCATAATGAGTGCATGAAGCCTTGCATGAAATATACAAGATGCCACTTCATAAATTTCATCTAGAGGCTATTCTAGGTGCTGCGTCACCTTATTATTGGGCCAGGCCCATGTAATTTCGAAATACATAAGTATAGGCTATTTTTCGAGTCTGTATGTGTGGGGAAACAAGAGATAGGGTTAGTTTCGGACAACTCCACCAAGGGCCACGAAATTCACCCCCTCTTCCTCCATATATACAGCCCTTAGGGCACCGTTTAGACTTTGGGGTTTTGTTTAGATTATAGTTCGCCATAGCTGCAACTTCGCTACTTTGTTTGTGTTCAACGACCAGACAAAGGCGTAACAGAACCCCACCTTGATCAATAAAGATTTCCTCTTATATTCGCAATATCCAGATAGCAATCTTAGTTTCTTGCCTGTTCTTCGTTTGCCTACAGGAAACAGACCTTCGTGGTCAGGTTGATCGTGCTCCAGTGTGGTCAATAACCTCTTGGAGTTGGTTTAGCGATTGCTAAGGCGCGACGTCCTCGCACGTTCGTAGTCGGATCGTCAAAGTCGACTTCCTCCAAAACGATAGCCACCATCTCATCGAAAGACGAGACACCTTTGCCTCTATCAAGTGGTATCAGATTTCCAGGTTGCTCGGTGAGATTTTACGGTTTTTCGTAGTTTAGATCAAGTCTGTTCTTCATACCTATAGTCCACGAAAAAGCCACACAAAAAAAATTAGGGTTACTTCATCATATCCAAACCAGTCTGAGCCATTGCATAATCTTTTCTGTATTTGCGTTGTTGAATTTGCGGTTGCATCATCGTGTCTAGTTGCTGGTCTTAGTGTCTAGTCCTTTAGAGTTTCGAGTTCTGTTCACAAGTTGTCATGCCGCCGCCGCATCATCATCATCACCGCTGCCATATACCACCATTGTCATCACCGCTGCCATATACCACCATCGTCATCGCCGCTTCCATTTACCATCATCGACATCACCGCAGCCATATACCACATATCCACCTCCATCACGCCAATCCGAGTCCACCTGCAACATATATCCGCCACCAGTCCGAGTTCCACCCGATTCATCTCCGCCACCAGTCCGAGTTCCACCAGATTCATCTCCGCCACCATTCCTAGTCCGAGTCCAGTATTTGTTGCTTTGTTTTTGATTTCCAGATCACGCCATACTCCGAGTCGTGATAGAGAAGGACTCCCAAACTTTCGGGTTACCTGCAGTAGAAAAATAGCTCCAGTTTCAAAAAAAAACTAAGTCTGGAAAATTCTGGCTAGGCAGTTTCTAGACCATTTGTAGACTTTTTCAAAAAAAAAATTGTTGCGGGGCAAAAAAAAAAGAGGAAAAAGAAGTGCAAAAAAAAGTGAAAAAAAATTCAGAGTGTGCTCCTCCCTTGTTTACGTGCAGCGCTGTGATTTTGTTAGTGTTCTAGGCTCGCGTCTCTAGCACGGTCTAGCCTAGGACCAGCACAGTACCGTCGTTGAGTGTTTATTCAACTTTGCATCTCTGAATTGATTATTGCTGACCCTTTTTGCTACCATATTATAAGCCTTCCCAGCTCCACATACATCTACGTCGTGCGTTTGATTCTCCCTGGTAATTGCTCGATCCAAGCTTTGAGAGTTTTGACTACAACGGTTGCCGATCACCACCTGCTGCTGGGTAAGAACTGGTAAGAATTTGAGATTCGCTTGAAGGATTTGTGACACACCACCACCACCACCGCTTCCTACTAGTCTATAGAATCATATTATTTTGTGCTTCTATTACTGCTAACCATGCCAGGGTCACAAGCCGATGAGATTGACTGGAAGAACATGACGAACAAGGATCTTCATGATAAGTTTCATCAAATGTTGGGTCAACAGGTGGAAGACATGATGGCCAGTTTTGGAAAGGCATTGGAGAGGATGGATGACATTGAGAAGACAATTGACACCAAGTTGGACGCCAAGTTTGATGAATTACTCAAATGTCTCCCACAACCAGTTCTACGCCGCGATACGGTAGGGCGAGCACAGCATGTTCCTATTGAACCAGGACAAAATTATGGTGCCGCTGCTACTACTGTTGGTGCTTCTGTAGCTCCTGCTGTTACTTCAGAGGTGGAGGACTATTACGAGGATGAGGTTGATCAAAATCAGAACTACGTGCAGCCACCACCACCACCACCAGCAGGTCGACCTCAAGTATATGTTCGCAACGGTAAGCCTGCACCACCACCTCAGGTACGAGATAATGACCATATTCCGAAACTGAAATTGAATATTCCACCGTTTGAGGGTAGATATGTTCCTGATATATATCTTACTTGGGAGTTAGAAACTGAACAACGATTTACATGTTTACAACATCCTGCGGAGAGACATGTTCCTGCTGCTGTTTGTGCTTTCACTAGCTTTGCATGTGTTTGGTGGTCTGAACATTGTAGATTATATCCTGTTCCAACTACTTGGGCTGCTTTGATAACTGCTATGCGTACTCGTTGGGTTCCACCATATTATCAACGTGAATTACTTCAAAAATTGCAGCGCTTAAGACAAGGAAAAAATTTTGTAGAAGAATATTATCAGGAATTACAAACTGGCATGATTAGATGTGGTATTGTTGAGGAGAATGAAGCTATGCTTGCACGTTTTATGGGTGGATTAAATAAAGAGATTCAGACCATTCTAGAGTATAAGGAGTATACTAATATCACTCATTTATTCCATCTTGCTTGTAAAGCTGAACGTGAAGTGCAGGATCGACAAGCATTGGCACGAACTAACTTTTCTGCAGGTCGACTTTCATCATGGACACCGCGTGCATCCTCTACTTCCACTGTACCAGCACCTCCATCAGCTGCTACCTCCGGCCGTGATACAAGAAAGCAGGCACAACCACACAACCACCACTATCTACCAAGAGCACACCTACCGGGCCTGAACAGAGCTCTTCTTCGTCCATGGCATCAACAGGGCACACAAGTGATATTATTTGTCATCGTTGTAAGGGAAAAGGACATTATGATTGCTATTGAGGATGGTGGGTATGAGTCTGCTAGTGACTATGATGAGGAGACTTTAGCCCTTATTACAAGTGAAGAACACGGTGGAGATGATTCTGATCATGAGACGCAATACATGGCTCCTGAAGATGCTGACATGTATGAATGTTTAGTTGCTCAATGTGTTTTGAGTGTGCAGGTTACACAAGCTGAGCAAAATCAGAGGCATAATTTGTTCCATACAAAGGGAGTTGTGAAGGAACGTTCTGTGCGCGTCATCATAGATGGAGGGAGCTGTAACAACTTGGCTATCATGGAGATGGTGGAGAAGCTATCTCTCACCACAAGACCACATCCACATCCTTACTACATCCAATGGTTCAACAACAGCGGCAAGGTTAAGGTAACACGTACTGTTCATGTGCATTTTAGTATCTCTACATATGCTGGTTATGTTGATTGTGATGTGGTACCTATGCAAGCATCTTCCTTATTACTTGGTCGACCATGGCAATTTGATAAATATTCTGTACACCATGGTAGAAACAATCAGTATACTCTTGTTCATAAGGTTAAAAACATTACTTTGCTTCCTATGACTCCTGAGTCCATTTTGAAAGATGATATTAATAGAGCTAATAAAGCAAAACAGGATAAAAATATGAGTGAAAATCAGATTGTGGCAAAAGAATTTGAGCAACAAATGAAGCCTAATAGTAAACCATCTAGTGTTGCTTCTGAAATTAAATTGAAAAGTGCATGTTTACTTGCCACTAAATCTGATATTGATGAGCTTGATTTTAGCAAATCTGTTTGCTATGCTTTTGTGTGCAAAGAGGCATTATTTTCATTTGAGGACGTGCCTTCCTCTTTGCCTCCTGCTGTCACTAACATTTTGCAGGAGTTCGCTGACGTCTTTCCACAAGACGTGCCACCGGGATTACCACCTATTCGAGGGATTGAGCATCAGATTGACTTAATTCCCGGTGCTTCACTGCCCAACCGTGCGCCATACCGTACCAATCCAGAGGAGACGAAGGAGATTATGCGTCAAGTACAAGAGCTTCTCGACAAAGGTTATATATGCGAATCCCTTAGTCCTTGTGTTGTTCCTATTATTCTAGTGCCGAAAAAGGATGGTACATCGCGTATGTGTGTTGATTGTAGAGGCATTAATAATATTACTATTCATTATCGTCATCCTATTCCTAGGCTAGATGATATGCTTGATGAATTGAGTGGCTCTATAATATTCTCCAAAGTTGATTTGCATAGTGGATACCATCAAATTCGTATGAAATTGGGGGATGAATGGAAAACAGCATTTAAAACTAAGTTTGGATTATGTGAGTGGTTAGTCATGCCTTTTGGGTTAACTAATGCACCTAGTACTTTCATGAGATTAATGAACGAAGTTTTACGTGCTTTCATTGGACGATTTGTGGTAGTTTACTTTGATGACATATTGATTTATAGCAGATCTTTGGAGGAACATTTGGAACATTTACGTGCTGTTTTTATTGCTCTATGTGATGCACGTTTGTTTGGTAACCTTGGGAAGTGCACCTTTTGCACCGACCAAGTGTCTTTTCTTGGTTATGTTGTTACTCCACAGGGAATTGAAGTTGATAAAGCCAAGATTGAAGCTATTGAGAGTTGGCCGCAGCCCAAAACGGTCACACAAGTGAGGAGTTTTCTTGGCCTCGCTAGATTCTATAAGCGTTTTGTGAGAGATTTCAGCACCATTGCTGCAACCTCTCAATGAGCTTACAAAGAAGGATGTGCCTTTTGTTTGGGGTACCACACAGGAAGAAGCCTTCACGGTATTGAAAGATAAGTTGACACATGCTCCTTTACTCCAACTTCCTGATTTTAATAAGACTTTTGAGCTTGAATGTGATGCTAGTGGAATTGGATTAGGAGGCGTGTTATTACAATATGGCAAACCTGTTGCATACTTTTCTGACAAATTGAGTCGGCCTAGTCTAAATTATTCTACTTATGATAAAGAATTATATGCTCTTGTTCGGACTATGGAAACATGGCAACATTATTTATGGCCCAAAGAATTTGTTATACATTCTGATCATGAATCTTTGAAACATATTAGAAGTCAAGCTAAACTGAATCGTAGACATGCTAAATGGGTTGAATTCATTGAGACTTTCCCTTATGTCATTAAACACAAGAAGGGTAAAGAAAATGTTATTGCTGATGCATTGTCTCGTCGCTATACTATGCTTTCACAACTTGACTTCAAAATATTTGGTTTGGAGACCATCAAAGATCAATATGTGCATGATGCTGATTTTAAAGATGTATTGCAGAATTGTAAAGAAGGAAGAACATGGAACAAGTTCGTCGTTAATGATGGATTTGTGTTCCGTGCTAACAAGCTATGCATTCCAGCTAGCTCCGTTCGTCTTTTGTTGTTGCAGGAGGCGCATGGAGGAGGACTAATGGGACACTTTGGCATGAAGAAGACGGAGGACGTACTTGCTACACATTTCTTTTGGCCAAAGATGAGACGGGATGTTGAGCATTTTATTGCTCGCTGCACTACATGTCAAAAAGCTAAGTCACGACTCAATCCTCATGGTTTATATATGCCTTTGCCTGTACCTAGTGTTCCTTGGGAGGATATATCTATGGACTTTGTTTTAGGTTTACCTAGAACAAAGAAGGGGAGGGATAGCATATTTGTTGTCGTGGATAGATTCTCGAAAATGGCACACTTTATACCATGTCATAAAAGCGATGATGCTGTTAATGCTGCTGATTTGTTCTTTCGTGAAATTATTCGCTTGCATAGTGTGCCAAATACTATTGTTTCAGATCGTGATAATAAATTTCTTAGCCACTTTTGGAGATTTTTATGGGCTAAGTTGGGGACTAAACTGCTTTTTAGTACTACTTGTCACCCCCAAACTGATGGACAAACTGAAGTAGTCAATAGAACATTGTCTACTATGCTTAGGGCTGTTTTGAAGAATAATAAGAAAATGTGGGAGGAATGCTTGCCTCATATTGAATTTGCTTATAATCGTTCATTGCATTCTACTACTAAGATGTGCCCTTTTGAAGTTGTGTATGGTTTCCTACCTCATGCACCTATTGATTTATTGCCTCTTCCATCTTCGGAGAAGGTTAATTTTGATGCTAAACAACGTGCTGAATTGATTTTAAAAATGCATGAGTTAACTAAGGAAAACATTGAGCGTATGAATGCTAAATATAAACTTGCTGGAGATAAGGGTAGAAAACATGTTGTGTTTGCGCGTGGAGATCTTGTTTGGTTACATTTGCGTAAGGATAGATTTCCTAATTTGCGCAAATCAAAGCTAATGCCACGTGCTGATGGTCCCTTTAAGGTGTTGGAGAAAATAAATGATAATGAATATAAACTTGAGCTGCCTGCAGATTTTGGTGTTAGTCCCACTTTTAACATTGCAGATTTGAAGCCTTATTTGGGTGAGGAAGATGAACTTCCGTCGAGGACGACTTCATTTCAAGAAGGGGAGGATGATGTGGACATCAATACCATTGTTACAACCACAGCCCCTGCTGCTATACATACTGGACCAATTACTAGAGCTCGCGCACGCCAACTAAATTACCATGTACTTTCTTGGTAATGATTCTAATGTTCATGAGAATATGATGCTGACTAAATTGGATATATTTGTTTTGCTTACAAATGAAGGGCCTAGCTTGGAGAAGGATGAACATTGGAGCAAGAACAAGCATGGAGATGATGGCATGCGCAAGGGGAACAAGAACGGAGTTACAAGTGATAATTTCAGGACTTTGAAGCCACCATAATGAGTGCATGAAGCCTTGTACGAAATATACAAGATGCCACTTCACAAATTTCCTCCAGAGGATATTCTAGGTGCTGCGTCACCTTATTATTTGGCCAGGCCCATGTAATTTCGAAATACATAAGTATAGGCTATTTTTAGAGTCCGTATGTGTGGGGAAACAAGAGATAGGTTTGATTTCGGACACCTCCACCAAGGGCCACGAAATTCCCCCCTCTTGCTCCATATATATAGACCTTAGGGCACCGTTTAGACTTTGGGGTTTTGTTTAGATTAAAGTTCGCCATAGCTGCAACTTCGCGTACTTCGTTTGTGTTCAACGACCAGACAAAGGCGTCTCAGAACCCCACCTTGATAAATAAAGCTTTCCTCTTATATTCGCAATATCCAGATTGCAGTCTTAGTTTCTTGCCTGTTCTTCGTTTGCCTGCAGGAAATCGGACCTTCGTGGTCAGGTTGATCATGCTCCGGTGTGGTCAGTAACCTCTTGGAGTTGGTTTAGCGATTGCTAAGGCGCGACGTCCTCGCACGTTCGTAGTCGGATCGTCAAAGTCGACTTCCTCCAAAATGATAGCCACCATCTCATCGAAAGACGGGACACCTTTGCCTCTATCAACTTGGCAAGTGAAGAACTATGCTCCAAGCTTCAATTGGTCAAAAAGAAGAACCCGCACCCCTACAAGGTTCAATGGCTAAGTGACTCCGGCACCATACGAGTTGAGCATACGGTCCAAGTCTCCTTCAAAATAGGTGCATATGAGGACACTTTGGAGTGTGATGTGGTCCCAATGACCGTTTGCCACCTCCTTCTTGGTCGACCATGGCAATTCGACCGTGGTGTCTTCCACAATGGGCGTACCAACCACTATAGCTTCAAGATGAAAGGAAAGGAATATGTGCTACGACCTATGTCTCCTAGTCAAGTGATAGCCGACAAGCAAGCCAGCCACCATAGAGAGAAGAGTCAAAAAGACATCCACCAAAAAGTGACTGAGAGCCACAAGCCAAACTTGAGCGCCTCTTCGCCTAGAGAGAAAAACCTCATACTATTTGCCACAAAAAGTGAGATGAGAGAAGTGTGTGAGAACCCATCAAGTGTGATGCACTTTGTCCTTGTGTGCAAGAATGGAGAACCAAAAACTAACAACATTCATGAGCTACCTTTAGTGTTTCAATCTATTTTGCAGGAATTTCAAGATGTTTTCCCCGATGAGCTACCTCTGGGTCTACCTCCTCTACGAGGCATTGAGCATCGAATCGACCTCATCCCCGGAGCGCCACTTCCAAACAAAGCTCCATACCGTGTAAATCCCGAAGAAACCAAGGAGATTCAACGGCAAGTATAACAACTAATCGACAATGGTCATGTACGTGAAAGCTTAAGCCCTTGTGCCGTTCCGGTTATACTTGTGCCTAAGACCGATGGAAGTTTCCACTTGTGTTCCGATTGTAGACCTATAAATGCTATTACCGTTCGCTATAGGCATCCCATTCCTCGCTTAGATGATATGCTTGATGAACTTAGTGGAGCCAAATTTTTCTCCAAAATTGATCTTAAAAGTGGCTATTATCAAATCCGCATACAAGAGGGTGATGAATGAAAAACTGCTTTCAAAACAAAATTTGGCTTATATGAGTGGTTAGTTATGCCTATGGGTTTATCGAAGGCTCCCGGTACTTTCGTGCGTCTCATGCATTATGTGCTTCGCCCTTATATTGGAGTCTTTGTTGTGGTTTACTTCGATGATATTCTTGTGTTTAGCAAAACCAGGAAAGAACATCTTAATCATGTTAGGGCTGTTTTGCAAACACTTCGCAAGGAAAGTCTTTGTGCCAACATGAAAAAGTGCGCATTTGGTGTTGACAAAGTGGTTTTCCTGGGTTTCGTTGTATCTTCCAAGGGTGTCCATGTTGATGAAACTAAAATTGAAGCAATTAAAACTTGGCCCCAACCCACCAATTTGCAACAAGTGCGTGGTTTTCTTGGTCTTGCGGGTTTTTATCGTCGCTTTGTGAAAGATTTTAGCACAATTGCCGCTCCTTTGCATGCCTTGAGTAAGAAGAATGCTCCTTTTGTTTGGGGATCTTTGCAATCCACCGCTTTTGATGAGCTCAAATCTTTGCTTACTCATGCTCCGATTCTTGCTTTGCCCAACTTTGACAAAACTTTTGAGGTTCATTGCAATGCAAGTGGTACCGGAATTGGCGGAGTTTTGATGCAAGAAAAACGAGCAATTGCATATTTTAGTGAAAAACTCTCCGGTGCTCAACTTAACTATCCCATCTATGACAAAGAATTGTATGCTTTAGTGCGTGTACTACATGTTTGGGAACATTATCTTAGACCTCATGAGTTTGTCATCCATACCGATCATGAAACGCTTAAGTACTTAAAAGGTCAAACTAAGTTGAACAAGCGTCATGCCAAATGGAGTGAATTTATCGAATCTTTCCCCTATGTGATCAAGTACATTAAGTGATGTAGGGTGGAACCCTATGGGGAGATCTTTCACGAATTGGAGGGGGAATCCCCAAGAACAAGATGAACAAGAGAGGGAAAACAAGAGGAACACTCAAGAACAAGTCAAATCACACATCCACTAGACAATCAAACACATAAGATCCACAAGGTACATGAACAACAAAGGGAAATAAGATACATGGTAGAATTCATCCCAAATCCTATGAAGGAGATGAGGGCTTGGTGATCCTATGATTGGGATCCTTCCCCAAGAAGGAGGTCTTGATGTTTGGTCACTCCAAGAGGAGGTCTTGATCTCCTAGTGGAGTGGTTCCATGGAGCAATGCTCACAAATGTGTATCAACTACTTTGCTAAGTCTAAATGGAGGAGATGAAGGAGTATATATAGTCCTAGGAAAAGAGGGGAATAGGTGGGGCGAAATGGTAAAACAAGGGCAAAGCCCGTAGCACCACACAGGGGGCCCCGTGTGCACGGGGTAAGTGGAGCCCATGCGCACGGGGTATCCAGGGACCGGACGCAAGGGCCCGTGCGCACGGGGTCCGTGAGGCCTGTGGACACGGCGGTCCTGTGGGCACGGTACACGCCCGTGCGCACGGGGTCTTCAGGACCGCCAGCCTGGGAGGCCCGTGGGCACAGGGTCGGAGGGGCCCGTGCGCACGGGGTCGCCTGAGAGCTGCTGCCTTCCTCTTGGCGCTTCCTTCTCCGCTTCCAGGCTTCCGTCTGGGATGGTGTAGTTGTTCTCTTGCGCTTGGACTCCTCCATGATGAATGTGTAGCTCCGCTCACACCTAAGTATGCACACAAGAGAGGGGTCAAGTAGTATACCATCCTCGAAGGGTACAAGTGGACACATGTAAAGGAGATGATTCACCTTTGTATGCATGAGGTAGATGTGGTACGTGTCACTTGCCAAATGGACTCTTGACATGGTGATGTCCATAGGATGCTCCGCATCATCCCCTCCCCCTTGGGATAGATCCGACCTCAGATCGAAAACCAAATCACCATGGGAAAGAGATGGCGTCGCCATGTAGGAGTGATAAATCACCAAGTTCTCATCATCTTGAGGCTCGAAATAGGCACTCTCCAATGTCGCACCATCTAGTGATTCCTTCAAAAGGAGCAAATAGAACAAACACTTGGAAAAATAAATGTGGTTGTCGTAAGAGCAAAACCAAGCATTCAAGAGGTGATTCACCCAACAAGTGTTGTCATCAGGCATAGCATATGGTTTGACAAAGAAGTGTGTCATGGCATTTGAGCATATAAATTGAGCACAATCAAGGACATCATGGGAACAAGCATGTAAATGGGAGGTCAAGATGCAAATATTTGTGATAAGTGAACAAGCATCTACCTCAAGGTCATAGCAAGCATGCATAAAGTGCTCAATGAACGGTCTATGGTAGGCATAAGAGTCATTCACAACACCAAATATAGTGAAATGTCTAAACACATGGGGAAAGTGCAAGACAATCCAAGCATAACGTGCATAGGGTGTAGTGAAGATATCGTGGCACTCAACACAATGGAAAGAGCAATTCTTCAACATGTGTGAGGCAATCAAGTCAGGCATGTGATAAGCAAAGGGACATGGCATATGTGAAGAACTAGATGCAACACACAAGGCATATATGTCATGGGGCATGGCAATGTGGTAATGAGAAGTCGAAGCAAGAACGCTAGCATGTGTGCAAAGTGTCAGGGAGCAAGCAACACATGAAGTATGATCCACAATATGCATGCTAATGGTTTGGGTGTTCTCGAGATAGAAGGATATCACCTCGAAAGCATGTCCTTGTGCGTTCTTCACAATGTCCAAGTGGTAGGAAATGTGGTGTAGAAGCGAGGCATGGTCGAATGTATGAGGCTCGCTCTCAAGAGCTCGAATGGTGAACTCATAAGAAGTGGAAGTCGACACGAAGTCCAAGTATCCTACACATGCACACAACAAAACAAAGAGCGTATGCGCATGGTAGATAAACACATCATCCATCATGATGGTTCTCTTCTCTTGCACATAACCATTAGAAGCACAAGTGCATGAATAATATGATGCAACAATGGCTATATTCATGGCACTAGGTATTTGGTGCAAATAGGTAAGACAAGCATGCTTCACAAGAAATATGTCAAAATCTCCAAGTATATGTGAGAATGCTATGGGGGCAATCTTATGAGCAAGATGAGAATCATTGTTGCACTCAATACATGGCAAATCTAGCATGAGAGAGGCAACACATGGAGATATATGACACGAAGCAATATGAATCATGTGCAAAGCAAAGAGATGGTTGTCATCAACCGCATGAGATGAGCAAGTATGACACAAGAGACAATGATCAAGATATATCATGTGAGAGGCATGAGCATATATGTCATCAACCCAAGAAAGCAAGTAATAGTGGAAAATGGGTGATGCAACATAGCAAGCAAGCATAGCAATCAAGTCAAGCAAGCTAGTAGTGCGAAGTTGCAACATACTAGGAGTAATCATGGCAAGCATGTCATGTGTGCAAATAGTGGGAATGCATAACGCACATGACATATCACAAGCATGAAAGCAAGATATGAGTAAAATAGCAAGAATGTATTGGCGAGAGGCCATATGTGAATAGCAATGGGTCATCATGACTCTCCCAACACAACAAGCATCAATAGCATGGGGCACATGATAAACATGGCAAAAGCAACAAGGATCTCCACCAAGCATGCAAATACACATAGGAATATCATAATGGTGCATCATGGGTAAATGCAAGCAAGGGTCACAATGGCATGGCAAAGGCATAGAAGCAAGCATAGCATGCAAAGTGAACACGGTAAAATGAGCATAAGGTGACAAGTGGTAAATGGCCCATAGCAGTGTGAGAGCCAATTAGAAGAGATGCGTGTAGTCCTTGCGCGAATGGAACGGTGGTAAGGATAGTCCACGGGATCCCAAGTCATCATTGCTCTCTAGAGCTTGTTTTGTCAACTCGTGGGATTGCGAGGTTGACGAGTATACATGAGTACCTACACAAAACAAAGACAAAGGAAAAATTGTGTGTGCGTGGTAGATGTACACATCATCCATCATGATGCGCACATGCATGTGTCGGTTAGCACAAAATAGCCAATGCTCAAATAAATGAGATGCGTGATGATAGAGGCTAAGGTGTCCCGTCTTTCGATGAGATGATGGAAATCGCTTTGGTGGAAGTCGACTTTGACGATCCGACTACGAACGTGCGAGGACGTCGCGCCTTAGCAATCGCTAAACCAACTCCGAGAGGTTATTGACCACGCCGGAGCACGATCAACCTGACCACGAGGGTCTGTTTCCTGCGAGCAAACGAAGAACAAGCAAGAAACTGAGATTGCAATCTGGATATTGCGAATATAAGATGAAAGCTTTATTGATCAAGGTGGGGTTCTGTGACGCCTTTGTCTGGTCGTTGAACACAAACGAAGTACGCGAAGTTGCAGCTATGGCGAACTTTTAATCTAATCAAAACCCAAAGTCTAAACGGTGCCCTAAGGGCTGTATATATGGAGGAAGAGAGGGGGAATTTCGTGGCCCTTGGTGGAGGGGTCCGAAATCAACCCTATCTCTTGTTTCCCCACACATACGGACTCTAAAAATAGCCTATACTTATGTATTTCGAAATTACATGGGCCTGGCCCAATAAAAAGGTGACGCAGCACCTATAATAGCCTCTGGACGAAATTTATGAAGTGGCATCTTGTATATTTCGTCCAAGGCTTCATGCACTCTTATGGTGGCTTCAAAGTCCTGAAATCATCACTTGTAACTTCGTTCTGGTTCCCCTTGTGCGTGGCATCTTCTCCATGCTTGCTCTTGCTCCAATGTCCATCCTTCTCCAAGCTAGGCCCTTCATTTGTAAGCAAAACAAATGTATCCAATTTAGGCAGCATCATATTCTCATGAACATTAGAATCATTACCAAGAAACGAAAGTACCTGATAATTTAATTGGCGTGCGCGAGCTCTAGTAATTGGTCCAGTATATGTAGCAGTAGGGGCTGTGGGTGTAACAATGGTATTGATGTCCTCATCATCCTCCCCTTCTTGAAATGAAGTCGTCCTCGACGGAAGCTCATTTTCCTCACCCAAATAAGGCTTCAAATCTGCAATGTTAAAAGTGGGACTAACCCCAAAATCTGCAGGCAACTCAAGTTTATATGCATTATCATTTACTTTCTCCAACACCTTAAAGGGACCAGCAGCACGTGGCATTAGCTTTGATTTGCGCAAATCAGGAAATCTATCCTTACGCAAATGTAACCAAACAAGATCTCCAGGTGCAAACACAACATGTTTTCTACCCTTATCTCCAGCAAGTTTATATTTAGCATTCATACGCTCAATGTTTTCCTTAGTTAACTCATGCATTTTTAAAATCAATTCAGCACGTTCTTTAGCATCAAAATTAACCTTCTCCGAAGATGGAAGAGGCAACAAATCAATAGGTGCACGAGGTAGGAAACCATACACAATTTCAAAAGGGCACATCTTAGTAGTAGAATGCAATGAACGATTATAAGCAAATTCAATATGAGGCAAGCATTCTTCCCACATTTTCTTATTATTCTTCAAAACAGCCCTAAGCATAGTAGACAATGTTCTATTGACTACTTCAGTTTGTCCATCAGTTTGGGGGTGACAAGTAGTACTAAATAGCAGTTTAGTCCCCAACTTAGCCCATAAACATCTCCAAAAGTGGCTAAGAAATTTAGTATCACGATCTGAAACAATAGTATTTGGCACACCATGCAAGCGAATAATTTCACGAAAGAACAAATCAGCAACATTAACAGCATCATCGCTTTTATGACATGGTATAAAGTGTGCCATTTTCGAGAATCTATCCACGACAACAAATATGCTATCCCTCCCCTTCTTTGTTCGAGGTAAACCTAAAACAAAGTCCATAGATATATCCTCCCAAGGAACACTAGGTACAGGCAAAGGCATATATAAACCATGAGGATTGAGTCGTGACTTAGCTTTTTGACATGTAGTGCAGCGAGCAACAAAACGCTCAACATCCCGTCTCATCTTTGGCCAAAAGAAATGTGTAGCAAGTACGTCCTCCGTCTTCTTCACGCCAAAGTGTCCCATTAATCCTCCCCCATGCGCCTCCTGCAACAGCAAAAGACGAACGGAGCTAGCTGGAATGCATAGCTTGTTAGCACGAAACACAAATCCATCGTTAACGACAAACTTGTTCCACATTCTTCCTTCTTTACAATTCTGCATTACATCTTTAAAATCAGCATCATGCACATATTGATCTTTGATGGTCTCCAAACCAAATATTTTGAAGTCAAGTTGTGAAAGCATAGTATAGCGACGAGACAATGCATCAGCAATAACATTTTCTTTTCCCTTCTTGTGTTTAATGACATAAGGGAAAGTCTCAATGAATTCAACCCATTTAGCATGTCTACGATTCAGTTTAGCTTGACTTTTAATATGTTTCAAAGATTCATGATCAGAATGTATAACAAATTCTTTGGGCCATAAATAATGTTGCCATGTTTCTAAAGTCCGAACAAGAGCATATAATTCTTTATCATAAGTAGAATAATTCAGACTAGGCCCACTCAATTTTTCAGAAAAGTATGCAACAGGTTTGCCATCTTGTAATAACACACCTCCTAATCCAATTCCACTAGCATCACATTCAAGCTCAAAAGTCTTATTAAAATCAGGAAGTTGGAGTAAAGGAGCATGTGTCAACTTATCTTTCAATACCGTGAAGGCTTCTTCCTGTGCGGTACCCCACAGAAAAGGCACATCTTTCTTTGTAAGTTCATTGAGAGGTGCAGCAATGGTGCTGAAATCTCTCACAAAACGCCTATAGAATCCAGCGAGGCCAAGGAAACTCCTCACTTGTGTGACCGTTTTGGGCTGCGGCCAACTCTCAATAGCTTCAATCTTGGCTTTATCAACTTCAATTCCCTGTGGTGTAACAACATAGCCAAGAAAAGATACTCGGTCGGTGCAAAAGGTGCACTTTCCAAGGTTACCAAACAAACGTGCATCACGTAGAGCAATAAAAACAGCACGTAAATGTTCCAAATGTTCCTCCAAAGATTTGCTATAAATCAATATGTCATCAAAGTAAACTACCACAAATCGTCCAATGAAAGCACGTAAAACTTCGTTCATTAACCTCATGAAAGTACTAGGTGCATTAGTTAACCCAAAAGGCATGACTAACCACTCATATAATCCAAACTTAGTTTTAAATGCTGTTTTCCATTCATCTCCCAATTTCATACGAATTTGATGGTATCCACTACGCAAATCAACTTTGGAGAATATTGTAGAGCCACTCAATTCATCAAGCATATCATCTAGCCTAGGAATAGGATGACGATAACGAATAGTAATATTATTAATGCCTCTACAATCAACGCACATACGTGATGTACCATCCTTTTTCGGCACTAGAATAATAGGAACAGCACAAGGACTAAGGGATTCGCGTATATAACCTTTGTCGAGAAGCTCTTGTACTTGACGCATAATCTCCTTCGTCTCCTCTGGATTGGTACGGTATGGTGCACGGTTTGGCAGTGAAGCACCGGGAATTAAGTCAATCTGATGCTCAATCCCTCGAATAGGCGGTAATCCCGGTGGCACGTCTTGTGGAAAGACGTCAGCGAACTCCTGCAAAATGTTAGTGATAGCAGGAGGCAAAGAGGAAGGCACGTCCTCGAATGAAAATAATGCCTCTTTGCACACAAAAGCATAGCAAACAGATTTGCTAAAATCTAGATCATCAATATCAGATTTGGTGGCAAGTAAACATGCACTTTTCAATTTAATTTCAGAAGCAACACTAGATTGTTTATTATTATTAGGCTGCATTTGTTGCTCAAATTCTTTTGCCACAATCTGATTTTCACTCTTAGTTTTCTCCTGTTTTGCTTTATTAGCTCTATTAATATCATCTTTCAAAATGGAATCAGGAGTCATAGGAAGCAAAGTAATATTTTTATCCTTATGAACAAGAGTATACTGATTGTTTCTACCATGGTGAATAGAATTTTTATCAAATTGCCATGGTCTACCAAGTAATAAGGAACATGCTTGCATAGGTACCACATCACAATCAACATAATCAGCATATGTAGAGATACTAAAATGTACACGAACAGTACGTGTTACCTTAACCTTGCCGCTGTTGTTGAACCATTGGATGTAGTAAGGATGTGGATGTGGTCTCGTGGTGAGAGATAGCTTCTCCACCATCTCCATGCTAGCCAAGTTGTTGCAACTCCCTCCATCTATGATCACGCGAACAGAACGTTCCTTCACAACTCCCTTTGTATGGAACAAATTATGCCTCTGATTTTGCTCAGCTTGTGTAACCTGCACACTCAAAACACGTTGAGCAACTAAACATTCATACCTGTCAGCATCTTCAGGAGCCATGTATTGCGTCTCATGATCAGAATCGTCTCCACCGTGTTCGTCACGTGTAATAAGAGCCAAAGTCTCCTCATCAAAGTCACTAGCGGACTCATACCCACCATCCTCAGTAACAATCATCACACGCTTAGATGGGCATTCTCTCGCATAATGACCTCCACCCTTGCAACGTCGACAAATAATATCATGTGTTTGCCCTGTTGATGCCATGGATGAAGAAGAGCTCTTTGCAGGCCCAGAAGGTGTGCTCTTGGCAGATAGTGGTGATTGTGCCTGCTTTATTGTATCACGGTTGGAGGTGGCAGCCGACGGAGGCGCCGGTGTAGCAGAACGGGAGGAAGTAGATGATGCACGTGGTGTCCATGATGAAGGTCGACCTGCAGAAAAGTTAGTCCGCGCCAATGCCTGTCGATCCTGTACTTCACGTTCAGCTTTACAAGCAAGATGGAATAAACGAGTGATATTAGTATACTCCTTATAGTCTAGAATGGTCTGAATCTCTCTATTTAATCCACCCAGAAAACGTGCAAGCATAGCTTCATTCTCCTCAACAATACCACATCTAATCATGCCAGTTTGTAATTCCTGATAATATTCTTCTACAGAATTTTTTCCTTGTCTTAAGCGCTGTAATTTTTGAAGCAATTCACGTTGATAATATGGTGGAACCCAACGAGTACGCATAGCAGTTTTCAAAGCAGCCCAAGTAGCGGGAATAGGATATAATCTACAATGTTCAGACCACCATACACATGCAAAACTAGTGAAAGCACAAACAGCAGCAGCAACCCGTCTCTCCTCGGGATATTGTAAACATGTAAAACGTTGTTCAGTTTCTAACTCCCAAGTAAGATATATATCAGGAACATATCTACCCTCAAATGGTGGAATATTCAATTTCAGTTTAGGAATATGGACATCATCTCGTACCTGAGGTGGTGGTGCAGGCCTACCATTACGAATATATACCTGAGGTCGACCTGGTGGTAGTGGTGCTGGTGGCTGCACGTAGTGCTGATTTTGATCAACCTCATCCTCATAATCGCCCGCATACTCAACATCCTCCTGGGTACCACCAGCAGCAGTAGCAGGGGCGAAAGAAGCATCAACAACATGAACAGCAGCACCAGAAGTTTGGCCATCCTCAATAGGAACACGCCTCGCTCGTCCATACTGATTCGAAAGGATGCGTTGTTGTTGTTGTTGTTGTTGTTGGAGAGGTGCGTTAGGTGCAGCGGGTGGTGGTGGTGGAAGACGCGCGAGCAATTCATTAAATTTGTTATCGAGCTTTGTTTCGAACGTCTTCTCCATGCCATCTATCTTCTCCATGGCCTCTTCAAATCTGTTTAGCACATCTTGCACCTGTCCACTCATCATTTGCTGAAACTTATCATGAAGCTCCTTGTTCGATAAATTCTCCCAGTCAGTCACGTCGGCTTGTGATCCTGGCATGGTTAGCAGCAATAGAAACACACAAGAATATGATCCTACAGACTACGAACAAGTGGTGGTGGTGGGTGTCACAAATCCGTCAAGCAAAACTCAAATTCTTACCAGTTCTTACCCAGCAGCAGGCGGTGATCGGCAACCGTTGTAGTCAAAAACTCTCAAAGCTTGGATAGAGCGAGTACCAGGGAGAGTCAAACGCACGACGTAGATGTATGTGGAGCTGGGAAGGCTTATAATATGGTAGCAAAAAGGATCAGCAATAATCAATTCAGAGATGCAAAGTTGAATAAACGCTCAACGATGGTACTGTGCTGGTCCTAGGCTAGACCGTGCTAGAGACGCGAGCCTAGAACACTAACAAAATCACGGCGCTGCACGTAAACAAGGGAAAAGCACACTCTGGATTTTTTTTTTTTGCGCTCTTTTTTTTTTTTTATTTTTTGCGCTCTTTTTTTTTTTGGGCGAAAAATCACTATAATGGCGAGTGTCTCAAAACTCTTCCGAGGTCAAACTGACAGGATGGGCACGAAATTTTTTCGACCAAATTTTTTTTTCGTTTTTTCGACTGCCCGGACCCAAAAACTGGAAACGGGTCAAAAAAAACTTCCTATAATGGCACCTGTCTCAAAACACTCAGAAACACCTAAAAATAGGATAGCCAGAAAATTTTTCGAAAAATGCGTTTTCGAAAAATTTTGGGCCTAAACGGAGCGTGGTTTCCAGACTCCGGCAAGGAAACACGAATCGGAAACTAGATGGATCCCGAAAACAAACCTAATAAACAAGGAACTCGGATTGGTGGTGGATATATGGTGGTGGTATATGGCAGCGGTGGTGGTAGCGGTGGTAGTATATGGATATGGATCGGTGGTGGTATATGGACACGGATTGGTGGTGGTATATGGATACGGATTCGGAGTGGTGGTGGTAGATGGCAGGGGCGATGCTGATGGTGCAGCGGCGGCGTGACAACTTATGACCAGAACTCGAAACTCTAAAAGACTAGACTCTAAGACCAGCAACTAGACCGACGATGCAACCGTAAATTCAACAAAGCAAAACCCTAAAAAGATTATGCAAAGGCTCAGATTGGTTCGGATATGATGAACTAACCCTAAATTTTTTTTTTGTGGCTTTTTCGTGGACTATAGGTATGAAGAACAGACTCGATCTAAACTACGAAAAACTGGAAAATCTCACCGAGCAACCTGGAAATCTGATACCACTTGATAGAGGCTAAGGTGTCCCGTCTTTCGATGAGATGATGGAAATCGCTTTGGTGGAAGTCGACTTTGACGATCCGACTACGAACGTGCGAGGACGTCGCGCCTTAGCATTCGCTAAACCAACTCCGAGAGGTTATTGACCACGCCGGAGCACGATCAACCTGACCACGAGGGTCTGTTTCCTGCGAGCAAACGAAGAACAAGCAAGAAACTGAGATTGCAATCTGGATATTGCGAATATAAGATGAAAGCTTTATTGATCAAGGTGGGGTTCTGTGACGCCTTTGTCTGGTCGTTGAACACAAACGAAGTACGCGAAGTTGCAGCTATGGCGAACTTTTAATCTAATCAAAACCCAAAGTCTAAACGGTGCCCTAAGGGCTGTATATATGGAGGAAGAGAGGGGGAATTTCGTGGCCCTTGGTGGAGGGGTCCGAAATCAACCCTATCTCTTGTTTCCCCACACATACGGACTCTAAAAATAGCCTATACTTATGTATTTCGAAATTACATGGGCCTGGCCCAATAAAAAGGTGACGCAGCACCTATAATAGCCTCTGGACGAAATTTATGAAGTGGCATCTTGTATATTTCGTCCAAGGCTTCATGCACTCTTATGGTGGCTTCAAAGTCCTGAAATCATCACTTGTAACTTCGTTCTGGTTCCCCTTGTGCATGGCATCTTCTCCATGCTTGCTCTTGCTCCAATGTCCATCCTTCTCCAAGCTAGGCCCTTCATTTGTAAGCAAAACAAATGTATCCAATTTAGGCAGCATCATATTCTCATGAACATTAGAATCATTACCAAGAAACGAAAGTACCTGATAATTTAATTGGCGTGCGCGAGCTCTAGTAATTGGTCCAGTATATGTAGCAGTAGGGGCTGTGGGTGTAACAATGGTATTGATGTCCTCATCACGTGATATAGAAACATGTCATCCATCATGATAGGTTTGTTGTTATGTATGCTCATAATGGAGACTCAAAGGATGTAATGCATCATGAGAAATATCTAGAGCATTGTTATTCATGGAATGCATAAGGTGCAAGTAATCATGGAAATCATGCAGGGTATGAAATGCATCAAGATCTCCTAATATGTATGAGGAAACTATGGGGGTCTCCTCATGAGCATTAATGGAAACATCACATGGAGAATATTGACAACATCTAAAGCAATGCATATTTGGAACAATGTGGTCATGGCATGGCATAGTAGATGAATTGCGCAAATCATGTAAAGGGAGCATGGCAATATCATCACAAGAGAAGCAAAAGCCAATGACCATCATCTCGTCATCTATGCCATAAGTGCAAATGGGATTTATTTTGATGGGGCATGCATAGTTACTATGTTGAGATTGAAATGATGCAATATGGGAGATCTCACTCATAGCATATGACAAGTTCAATGGATTGTCAAACATGACGTGACCAATAGAATTTTCACAAGATATCCTATGAAGCATAGCATCACAACTAGGCAACTCAACATGCTCATCATCATATTCATCATTAATAGGTAAGTCAAGGCATGAAGAAGTCTCACTAGCATGAAGCATGGCAATAGGTGGGTCAACATCATGGGAGCAATCGATGTCAAGAGCGTCCACTAGTGGGACAAGAGAAGCACCATCACCTATGTTACCTTTGGAGCGTCGCTCATGTGTGGTAGGTGGGGTGTGGAAGATCGTCTCGTTGTCATCTTCATCTTGATGGAACCATGTGGGGGGTGCATCATTGTCCACCATGGCCATCATATTGTCCATTGGAGGGATGGACTCATCGAGGATAGGCATGTCGTCATGTAGGATACCTAGCACCATAGAAGAAAACACACTAGCAGTAAAGGTTAAGTCGTTAGAAATCATAGTGGCCTCACGTGCCGTGCCAACTACCTCACTCACTAAGTGTGGTGGATCACTCACTCCCTCAAGGATGCTCTCACTCATATGGTTGGTGGAGTCACTCAAATGGCACTCAACCTCACATAGGGTGTGTGCCATGCTCTTATGTGTGGGGCTAGTAGTGGTCACACTCATCCTCTCATAGGAAATGCACTCAATGTCATATATGGTGGAGTCACTCATCTCACTCATGGGTTGTTGGTTCTCCTCACATGGCAATTGGGTCATCTCATGATATGTGGGTGTCGGAGAGATGTTGGTGCAAATGTCCCCATGCTCAACTACTATCGTCGGCTTGGTTGAAGGGATAGTCCCATGCTCAACCTTCTTGTCACCGTCTTGTTGTTGGAGGCCCATATGATGTGGCACCTCATAGCTCGTCTCCATGACCGAAGGGAGTTTCCCATGCTCGGCCATTGTCCTTGAGGGGCTTCCGAAGATGGATGTGTCGCCCTCGCTCGTAGGTGGTCGCCTTGGACTTGATGAAGTCGTTGTAGGCATACTCGTGGGAAGTAGGCGAAGATGCCGTACGTCCAAAGGCGAAGATGCCTTGATAGCACTTGGCGAAGATGCCAAAGTGGTTGGTGTAGCCGTAGCGCCGTCTTGGTGCTGGTCGTCTCGCGGTCTTCTTTTGTGCTCTTGAAGCTTGGACTTGGCGTGAAGTAGGGCTTGTTGGGACTTGTTCATTTGTGCTTGTGGGGCATCTTCATGATGATGATGTCGTTGTCGTGCTTGAGCTCGTAGGAGATGTTGTTCGTCATCGTTGTGCACATGATGCTTGGAGGTGACTTACCCTTCATGACGTTGTTGATCACGAACGTGATGGTGGTCGCAATGTAGATGTGGACGAGGACGATTTGCACTTGCATCGTGGCCGCGCTCCGAAGACTTGTGGCTTGAATGTCGCCGCCTTGAAGATGACGAAGGGGAAGAAGACTTGATCAAGGTTCTAATCTCCTCCATCCTTGAATCTTGCTCCTCTTTATGTGTGGAAATCTTCTTGTCGATGCAGTCCCTTTTTCTTGCTTCAGAGTGACGAATGTCGATGGAGATGTTCTCGATGCGCTCTCGCAATCTTGATTGTGCGCCTTGCATTTGTCGTTGTAGATCGAAGATGGACGCTTTGGTGATGTAGTCGTTCACGCCGTCGTTGTTGTCATAGACCGGAGAGGAAATGCCTTGCCTATCCATCACAAGACTCGAGCAAAGGTGAGTAGGAAATGAAATAAACAATACCAAGCTACCTTTTCCCAAAGTTGAGGATGTATCTTGTATCACTCAATGTGAAATGAAAGAATAGTGGAATTGGTACCGGACTTGTTCACTCACACCTACAAGTAAAAGCTTATGGTAGAGCTCGGTGAGGATATTGGCACAAAAATTTGATGCAAAATGTTAGCAAGAGTCAATAATGTTGGAAAAGATTCACAAATTCGCAAGTGAAACAAGTAGACCAATAGCAATATGGTACACAGAAACACACACACGGATAGATAAATGGGGTCGTGCAACCAAGGAATGAGCACAAAATGTGGAGTCCACGGAAAACATTCAAGTTGCACAACTCAAGAGAGACACTAGCACGATTGCTCAATAGGCGGATATGACACTTGTGCACAACCTATAAGATGCGAAATGGATAAACTTCTATCCCAAGTATGCTATGTATGTATGGTTCCCGGTGTTTCTCTCAAGATGATCCAAGATGATCGAATATGACAATCTTATGTGCAATGGGGTATGATGCTATGGCACTTGCTCACGAGCTCTTTGCTCTCTTTTTGCTTAAAAGCTTTATTTCTTTTTTTCTATGGCCACTTTTGCACAATGCACAAACCAAGATAGCAATTGCGTATATGCGGGAGCAAACTTGTGACACGAGATATGATACCAATATATGCACCACGATGATATGGTATGTATGCGATGGGAAGTATGATCACTAATGTGCACAAGTAACGTTGCCGGCAATACTCAAATGGCTAGTCTCGATAGGTAAGTGACGCAAAATGGGCTAGGGGTTATCAATGCAATTGCAAGGGGTAAAATACAATGGTGTCGTCGAGGTTACCGTCCTTTGCAATGATGAGTAGCGGTGTTCTTGATGTAGATACCAAGATGATGTAGACACGTCCCTAAGTAGCCGAAACACCTTAGGAAACGGTAAAAACCGCAAACTCAAAATCTCAAATGACAAATGTCAAATGGTGGAAATGGAAATGGCAATGTGGAAGTGGTGGTGGTTTGTGAAGAAGCAAATGTCCATAAGTATTCGAAACACCTTAGGAGACTCAAATCACTCCTCAAGCAACCACTAATGCTAAGGGGATGAAGATGGGTTAGGTTGCGAAAGTCGATGGTGGTGTAGCGGATGATATGGTGGAGGGCCTAGGCAAAGATGCTAAAATGTCAAAATTTTGATGGAGTCAAATGGTGTGGGAACCTATCTAGGTGGATGGTGGATGTCAATAGCTACTCAACGAGCTAAACAACGCGAAAATCGGACTCCGAATGTGGAAGTTACGGGCAAAACGGTGAAGTGCACGCGGCTGACCTGGGGGGGGGGGGGGGTCGTGTGCACGGGGTCTAGGGCCCGTGGGCACGGGGTCCCGTGCGCACAGTACAAGCCCGTGGGCACGGGGTGTCTAGAGACTTTTCGGGGGCCCGTGCGCACGGGGTCTGGGTTCTGTGGGCACGGGGTGGGCGGAAATTTCGCGATTGAGATTTCTAGGGGAAAATTGGGAGATTTTGGGGATGGATGGTGGGGAAAAGATGGGGGAAGGCTAGATCCACTTGAAACCAAGCAAATCCATGGATCAAATCCAACAAAATCACACTAAACCAACAAATCACAAAAAATTTGGGGCTATTTTTGGTGGGGATTTTCGGATTTAGGACGAAATCACACAAAACAGGGCTAGAAAACAAGGAGGGGGCTCCAATTTCGTGAGAAACCATGGCTCATGATACCATATGATGTAGGGTGGAACCCTATGGGGAGATCTTTCACGAATTGGAGGGGGAATCCCCAAGAACAAGATGAACAAGAGAGGGAAAACAAGAGGAACACTCAAGAACAAGTCAAATCACACATCCACTAGACAATCAAACACATAAGATCCACAAGGTACATGAACAACAAAGGGAAATAAGATACATGGTAGATATCATCCCAAATCCTATGAAGGAGATGAGGGCTTGGTGATCCTATGATTGGGATCCTTCCCCAAGAAGGAGGTCTTGATGTTTGGTCACTCCAAGAGGAGGTCTTGATCTCCTAGTGGAGTGGATCCATGGAGAAAAGCTCACAAATGTGTATCAACTACTCTGCTAAGTCTAAATGGAGGAGATGAAGGAGTATATATAGTCCTAGGCAAAGAGGGGAATAGGTGGGGGTGAAATGGTATAACAAGGGCAAAGCCCGCAGCACCACATAGGGGGCCCCGTGTGCACGGGGTAAGTGGAGCCCGTGCGCACGGGGTATCCAGGGACCGGACGCAAGGGCCCGTGCGCACGGGGTCCGAGAGGCCCGTGGACACGCGGGTCCCGTGGGCATGGTACACGCCCGTGCGCATGGGGTCTTCAGGACCGCCAGCCTGGGAGGCCCGTGAGCACGGGGTCGGGGGGGGGGGGGGGGGGGGGCGTGTGCACGGGGTCGCCTCGGAGCTGCTGCCTTCCTTTTGGCGCTTCCTTCTCCGCTTCTAGGCTTCCGTCTTGGATGGTGTAGTTGTTCTCTTGCGCTTGCACTCCTCCATGATGAATGTGTAGCTCCGCTCACACCTAAGTATGCACACGAGAGAGGGGTCAAGTAGTATACCATCCTCGAAGGGTACAAGTGGACACGTGTAAAGGAGATGATTCACCTTTGTATGCATGAGGTAGATGTGGCACGTGTCACTTGCCAAATGGACTCTTGACATGGTGATTTCCATAGGATACTCCGCATATTAAGGGTAAGGAAAATGTAGTTGCCGATGCACTATCACGCATATGCACGCTCACTAAACTTGAGTTGAATGTTATTGGCTTTGAGCACATTAAAGACTTGTATGCTAATGATCCATCTTTTGCAACTCATTATGCTAAATGTTTGACGCATACATCTTGGGAACAATATTACATGAAGGATGGTTATCTTATGAGAGCTAACAAACTATGCATTCCCGAGTCGTCTCTTTGTTTGCTCCTTTTGCAAGAGGCTCATGGAGGTGGACTCATGGGACACTTCGGACGCGACCAGACTTTCGCCACGCTCTCCAAGAACTACTCTTGGCCCAAGATGTTCCGCGATGTCTCACGCTTCAACACCCGATGCTCTACATGTCTCAAAGCTAAGTCTAAAGCTCAATCCCATGGTCTTTACATGCCTCTTCCTATTCCTTATCAACCTTGGGAAGACATTAGCATGGATTTTGTACTTGATTTGCCTAGAACTGAAAATGGAAAGGATTCCGTGTTTGTTGTTGTGGACCGATTTTCTAAGATGGCACATTTCATCCCTTGCAACAAGATAGACGATGCTTCACAAGTTGCAAATCTCTTTTGTAGGGAAATCTTGCGCCTCCATGGAGTACCAAAGACAATCGTATCCGACCATGACGTCAAGTTCTTGAGTTACTTTTGGAAGACGCTATGCGCCAAGATCGGAATCAAGCTCTTGTTCTCATCCGCATACCATCCTCAAACCGACGGCCAAACGGAGGTGACAAACCGGACGCTCTCCACTCTACTTCGCGTGTTGATCAAGAAGAACATCAAGGAGTGGGAGGCGTGTCTACCCATTGCCGAGTACGCCTACAATAGTGCAAGACATTCGACTACCGGCAAGTCCCCCTTCGAGGTCATCTACGGCTGCAATCCGTTGTCCCCTTTGGACATTCTACCTCTACCTCTACAAGAGAGCAGCAACATGGATGCGAGTGTACGAGCAAGCTACATCAAGAATATGCATGAAGATACAAGGAACGTCATCGAGCGCCAAGTACAACGACTAGCAACCAAGCTCAACGTCAACAAGCAACCCATGATCTTCAACATAGGCGATCTCGTGTGGCTACACCTTCGCAAGGACCGCATCCCCAACGAACGCAAGTCCAAACTTCTCCCTCGAGCCGATGGAACATTCAAGGTGCTAGCACGCTACAACGACAACGCCTACAAGATTGAACTCCCACGAGACAAGTACAACGTGAGCGACATCTTCAACGTCAAATACCTCTCGCCTTTCCATGGTGATGAAGATTTTGATCCGAGGTCGGATCTTTCCCAAGGGAGGGGAGATGATGCGGAGCATCCTTCCATCATCCCCATGGACTCTACATCGACACATCCAACCCCACGAGGACCCATGACGAGAGCTCGAGCACATGCTATTCAATCTGAGGTTAACTCTCTCCTTGTTGAACTTCCCTTTGACCCACTAGAGACATGGCTACTACCTCAAACGGAGATGCTTTGTTTGCTTAGGTACCAAGAAAATAACCAAGGAGAAGTTACGACGCAAGATGAACATCAAGAGCATGTAGATGATCTGCCCAGCCCAGGAGGACCGGAACAACCGCCCAACCACCGCCCGGGCGGAACAACCGGCCAGCTACCGCCCAACAACCGGCCCACCTTCTGTGATCGAGCGGAGCAAGGCCGGTGTTGCACCGGTTTTACCGGTTTCTGCCCAATGACCGAAAAAACCGCCCCGACAACCGATACAACCGCGGGCCCCTTTGACGTCCATCTCCAGAAGCCAGCGCCTGACCTCCCAGCGTTAGTACCGACCTCCTCGTCCAGAACTACCGCCCCGCATGAGCTCTCAGCGGAACAACCGGCCCCGTGACCGGTACTACCGGCCTGCCTGCGCGTAGTGCAAGGGGTTTTCGACCCATGTATCCTCTCCCACTTACCCCTTCGTGGCTTAGCACTATATATACTCGTCTCCTAGCTTCGTATTAGGGTTAGCATTGGATTAGCTCATATTTGTGTGAGAGCCTTGCTCATCCACTTGGATACTTCTCCTCGGAGTTCACGACCTCTTCGGAGAAGATCCCCAAGCGGATTCAAGACCCCTTTCTACGGAAGATCATCAAGACCTCCGTACGGAGAAGAACGGTTCCTTTGTATCCTCTACCTTTGTTGACTTTGGACCTCGTGTATCTCTTTGTGTTCGGTGATCTAGCACTTGTTTGATCAATTCCTTGTTGGTTTAGTGATTCTCTCTCGTTTTCCCCGTGTTTTCCCTTTGTGCTTCCGCGTGTTCTTCGTGATTCCCCATAGGATCCACTCCAAACGTGAAAGATCGTCACCATAGGGTTCCGCCCTACATCACATACATCAAGTGGCACGTGATATCCCATTGTCACCACAGATACACATGGCAAGACATACATCAAGTGTTCTCAAATTCTTAAAGACTCAATCCGACAAGATAACTTCAAGAGGAAAACTCAATTCATCACAGGAGAGTAGAGGGGGAGAAACATCATAAGATCCAACTATAATAGCAAAGCTCGCGATACATCAAGATCGTGCCATAGAGAGAACATGAAAGAGACAGATCAAACACATAGCTACTGGTACATACCCTCAGCCCCGAGGGTGTACTACTCCCTCCTCGTCATCGAGAGCGCCGGGATGATGAAGATGGCCACCGGTGATGTGTTCCTGTCACACCCAATATGCGACCCTATCCAAAAGGAACTCGAAGGTCCCACCAAGGATAGACCCGCATATTGAAACGCTTTTGCAAGGTGGATATCATTACATCAACATTACATAATAGGTAGGGATACATACATAAGGCATACAATGCCACACCAATACAACATCATCTTACATTAGAGCACCATCCGACTACGGATGAATCACAAACAGAAACTCAAACGACATCCACCCTACTAGCCCAGGCTGCCGACCTGGAACCTATCTCCTGATTGAAGAAGCAGAAGAAGAACTCCAAACAAGCAAACATTGCTCTCGCGTCATGATCATCGCATAACCTGTACCTACAACTGTTGTTGTAGTAATCTGTGAGCTACGAGGACTCAGCAATCCCATTACCATGGGTATCAAGACTAGCAAAGCTTAATGAGAAAGGAAGGGGTAAAGTGGTGAGGTTGCAGCAGCGACTAAGCATGATATGGTGGCTAACATACGCAAATGAGAGCGAGAAGAGGAGCAAAAGGAACGGTCGTCAACTAGTAATGATCAAGAGGTGATCCTGAACTCCTACTTACGTCAAACATAACCCAAAACTGTGTTCACTTCCCGGACTCCGCCGAAAAGAGACCATCACGGCTACACACACGATTGATGCGTTTTAATTAAGCCAAGTGTCAAGTTATCTACAACCGGACATTAACAAATTCCCATCTGCCACATAACCGCGGGCACGACTTTCGAAAGATAATACCCTGCAGGGGTGTCCCAACTTAGCCCATGATAAGCTCTCGCAATCAACAAAGGATATTCCTTCTCCCAGGAAGACCCGATCAGTCTTAGAATCCCAGTTTACAAGACATTTCGACAATGGTAAAACAAGACCAGCAAGACCACCTGCTGTGCCGACAAATCCCGATAGGAGCTGCACATATCTCATTCTCAGGGCACACCGGATAAGCTAAGCGTACAGGTACCGACGTAATCCAAGTTGCCAAGGAATGGTCCCGCATGATGCTCTAGTTTGGACCAACACTCGGAGGAGCACTGGCCCGGGGGGTAAAATAAAGATGACCCTTGGGCTCCGAAAACCCAAGGGAAAAGGGCTAGGTGAGGCAAATGGTAAAACCAAGGTTGGGCCTTGCTGGAGGAGTTTTATTCAAAGCGAACTGTCAAGGGGGTCCCATAAATCACCCAACCGCGTAAGGAACGCAAAATCCAGGAACATAACACTGGTATGACGGAAACTAGGGCGGCAAGAGTGGAACAAAACACCAGGCATAAGGCCGAGTCTTCCACCCTTTACCAAGTATATAGATGCATTAATTAAATAAGAGATATTGTGATATCCCAACAACATCCTGTCCACCATGGAGCAATCTTCAACTTCACCTACAACTAACAATGCTATAAGAGGGGTTGAGCAAAGCGGTAACATAGCCAAGCAACGGTTTGCTAGGAAGGGTGAAAAAGGTTAGAGGCTAACATGGCAATTTGGGGGGTTTGAGGAGCAAATGATAGGTAGCACATCATAGCGATAGAACGAAGCAACTAGCATAGCAATGATAGTAATGAGATCCAAGGTGACGGTCATCTTGCCTGAAATCCCGCTAGGAAGAAGAACGAGTCCATGAAGAAGACAAGCGGACGTAGTCGAACGAATCCTCACAATCGCAACATTACCGGAACTAAGAAGCAACACCAGAAAGACACAAACAACATGGTAAACACACAAGCATAAACATGGCTTGATGCACAAACAAGTATGATGCATGTCTGGTTTAAAGAGGCATGGCATGGCAAAGTGCAACAAACAATACCACAAGTTAAGTGGAGCTCAATATGCAACGAGTTGCATATTGACGAAACACCACAAGCAATTATTTAGTTTGATCTCGTTTAAGCTACCAAACAATATTAAATGTTGTTAAACATGGCAAGAGGTGAAGCAAATGGAAACTAACTATTTAGGCAAGTTTAAATGAGGCCGGAACAACAAACAACAATTTCGGAAAATCCCCATATGCAAATTATGAATTTGGTACTGTTCTGCCCTAAACACAATTTTAATATTGTTAAACAGGAAAATGAAGTGCAACATGTTAAACTAGGCATTTTTCCACCCCATTTACATATAAAGTTTATTTAAAATGGAGCTACGGTTATTTAGTTATGAAATAAATCATTTTAGCATGGCATATAGCAAATTTAAACAAACAACATTTTAAACATTTTAAACATGGATGAAAGTGGCATATTATTAATCTACACAAAATTCTAAGCATTTTACATGTTTAAATCATTTGAATCCGGTGCACGGTTGATGAGTTATTATATGCATGATGTGCAAGGGCTTTTCTGCAAATCTGTCATTCACTGGATTAATAGGCAAATTCGTTTAGGAAAAAACATCACGGGCCAAAACTGGCTGGCCCAACAGGAGCATACACAAAGGGCGGGGCTGCTCACCAGGCCTCATGGGCCGGTTGGTGGAGAGGGAGGCCGGCAGGGGGTGCGCTAGGCCTTGCGCGAGACACGGCCCAGGCGCGGGTTCGATGCGGTCAACGCGAAGATGAGGGAGCTGTTGCTGTTCTCGTCACTGAAGAACAGAAACAGGAGCAGGGGGAGGCCGACGATGAGGGCTCGGGGACGAGCTCACTCTGGCGAGGGATTCGCGGCAGGGAGGGAAGCAGCGGGACTCCGGCGCGGCAGGGAGCTCGGCGAACGGGGTCGAGCTGGAGGAGCTCAGGGCCTCAGGTGCGGGAGCAGAGGAGGCCGAGACGCCATGCCAGGGGAACAGCAGCGCGATGCAGGGGCTCCGGCGAGGCGGCCTCGGCGGGGACCGGCCGGAACGGGACTGGGGCGACGGGATCCGACGGAGGAGGGCGGATCTGGAGCGAACGGTGGTCAACACGGCAGGGGCGGCGGCCTTGAGCTCCTTGCAGCTTCCATGGCGTTCTCCTGTGATCGAAAATAGAGAGAGGGAGAGGGAGATCGTGAGAACGAGAGATAGAGAAGCAGGAGGGGAAAAGGAGTGAGGCTGTCGAGGCAGTCATCTCTGGCGAGGTGAGGTGCGGCCAGCGGGAGGAGGAGATGAAGCCGAGCGCTCCTGCTCGGGGTCTCGAGCAAACGCACTGCAGGCGCGCGGGGTGGCTGTGGGATGTATGGATTTGTGGATCTGGAGGTGATCGCTAGTGGTTGTCTTGCTGGTGATCCCGAGGGAAATGGAGAGGGTGACGGCGGCGTGGGAATTTGGAGGACAAGGTGGAGGCTTGGCTGCGCTGGTTGGGTGAGAAGGGGATCTGGGATGGGGATGGGACAGACAGCCTAGGTTTTAGGGATTGGACTGATTATATAGCGAGTGGTTAGGTTAGGGTCCCTCCGATTAGATCTGACGGTCGAGAGAAAAATAGGCTAGGGAGTCCAATAAATAAAATGAAGATGTTTTATAGATGTTTGGGGATGATCCGGATCCAACGGTCATGACAGCCCGGGTCAGGTCCGGGAGAAGTTTTCAGACTAGGTTGCGGAGGTGGTCGGTTGCTGTGTAGAGAGGCTCAAACGGTTGGACAACAAATGAACGGTTGCTCTCGAAAGGGACAACTAAGGCAAGGAGGGAACGCGGCAACTACGAATGGATGCAAGTTTTATGAAAACATGCAGATGCAATGCGCATGATGCCATGAGATGAAATGCATGACATGAACAAAATGCACAATGAAAACAAAAACCCGACCACGAAGGAAATATCATATCGCATCTCCGGAAAAGGCAAGAGTTGGAGTTACGAATATGGAAAGTTGTATCCGGGACGTTACAGTTCCCCCCTCCGGCAGGGTGCCGGAACGGGTTCCCGAGAGGTTTTTGGTGGCTACAGAGGCTTGCGGCGGCGGGACTCCCAATCTATCTTCGTATTCCATGTTTTTAGGGTATATGGGAATATATAGGCGAAAGAAGTCGGTCGGGGGAGCCTCGAGGGGCCCACGAGAGGTAGGGCGCACCCAGGGGGTGGGCGCGCCCCCTATCTCGTGGCTTCCTTGATGCTCCCCTGGCTTGCACTCCAAGTTTCCTGGGTCACGTTCGTTCCAAAAATCACGCTGCCGAAGGTTTCATTCCGTTTGGACTCTGTTTGATATTCCTTTTCTTTGAAATAGTAATATAAAAGTGTATAATAAAGCACGTAATCATTCAAAACAGATAATAAAATAGCATGAATGCTTCATAAATTATAGATACGTTGGAGACGTATCAGCATCCCCAAGCTTAATTCCTGCTCGTCCTCCAGTAGGTAAATGATAAAAGAAAGAATTTATGAAGTGTGAATGCTAGAAGGTGCACAATTTTGATCACTGATAATTTCAATCACCTTTTCTAGCATGATTATATGTCATAACAGTAGTTCATCTCATAAAACTTCTCACGATCAAGTAACAAGCTATTCACATGTTAAAGCATAGACCATAAAATTTCTTGAAAACTAGCAAACTTCATTCTCAGTCATCAAACAATTGCAATTCATCTTATTTTCAGAAATAGCAAACTCCACATACTCAACTATCATATAGTCTTCTACAATTGCTAACACCCACGCAATACTAATTGTTATGGAGTTTTAATCGGACACTGAGAAAGATAGGGGCTTATAGTGTTGCCTCCCAACATATTCACCTCTGGGTGATGTCAACAATAATAGTTCATGCTAACTTACATCCAATTGGATATGTATATATCAGGATCTTTACAACACGAGGTGCTTGCCAAAGGATAAAATGAAAAAGGGAAAGGTGAAGATCACCTTGACTCTTGCATAAAAGTAAAAGATAGGCCCTTCGCAAAGGGAAGCAGGGATTTGCAGAGGTGCCAGAGCTCAATTTTTAAATAGAGATAAATAATTTTGAGAGGTATGATCTCATTGTCAACATAACAACGAAGAGTTCCCAACATCTTCCATACTACATACATTATAGGCGGTTCCCAAACAGAATGGTAAAAGTTTTTACTCCCCCTCCACCAACAATCATCAATCCATGGCTTGCCCGAAACAACGGGTGCCTCCAACTAACATCAAACCTGGGGGAGTTTTGTTAGCAATTATTTTTGATTTGATTTTGATCTTTTGATAATGGGACAGGGCATCCCGGTTACCAGCCATTTTTCTCGTGCATGATGAGCGGAGTCCACTCATCTTGAGAATAACCCACATAGCATGGAAGATACTGACAGCCCCTAGTCGCTACATGAGCGATTCGGGCATACAAAACAGATTATTATTTGAAGGTTTAGAGTTTGGCACATGCAAATTTACTTGGAACGGTAGGTAAATACCGCATATAGGTAGGTATGGTGGACACTCATGGCAAAAACGGGGTTTAAGGATATTTGGAAGCACAAGTAGTATCTCTACTTGGTGCGAGGAATTTGGCTAGCATGAGGGGGAAAGGCAAGCTCAACATGTTTGAATGATCCATGACAATATACTTTAACTGAGATGTGATAAAACATAACCCATTACGTTGTCTTCCTTGTCCAACATCAACTCTTTAGCATGTCATACTTAATGAGTGCTCACAATAATAAAAGATGTCTAAGATAGTATATTTATATGTGGAATCTCTCTTCCTTCAATATTCTTTCATGAATTGATCAAATGACCAATACAATGCTTGCTAACCGTTAATAAATTTACAACCTCTACTTCTTAGATGTGAAGTCATTACTCCCCATGGGATAAGCAAATGAGACATATATAATTTCAGATTTATGACAATCAACTCATTCAACAATTTACTCATAGGATATAAGTGAAGCACACGAGTAAATGACAAACTACTCCAAAAAGATATAAGTGAAGAGCAATGAGTAGCTAAATAATTATGTAACTATGTGAAGACTCTCTCTCATTTAAGAATCTCAGATCTTAGTATTGTATTCAAACAGTAAGCAAAACAAAATAAAATTACATTACAAGAATAGCACAACTCATGTGAAGAAGCAAAAACTTAGGCTCAACCGATACTAACCGATAGTTGTTGAAGAAGAAAGGTGGGATGCCTACCGGGGCATCCCCAAGCTTAGATGCTTGAGACTTCTTGAAATATTATCTTGGGGTGCCTTGGGCATCCCCAAGCTTGATCTTTTGTGTCTCCTTAATTCCTCCCATATCATGGTTTCTCTTTTTATCAAATGCTTCATCCACACCAAACACAACAAGAACTCGTGAGATAGGTTAGTATAAACCAATGCAAAACCTTGTCATTTTCTACTATAACAAATCACTAAAATTATTATTCAACATTGCATACTAAATGTCTCTGCATATTTAATACTCCTATCCTCAAATAGAATCATTAAACAAGCACACATATGCAAACAATGCAAACATAACAGCAATCTGCCAAAACAGTATAGTCTGTAAAGAATGCAAGAGTATCAATACTTCCCTAACTCCAAAAATTATGAGGAAAATACTACGCTGTAGAAGATTTATCAGAGCTCATTATGCAAAAAGTTTCAACATTATACCATTCTCTGACTTTTCTAGGAAATTTTTTCAACAGCGGTAAACTTTCTGTTTTCAAACAACAACAGGTATACTAGCAAAATAAGCATGGCAAAGGAAATCCTTGACATTTTTATTGAAAATAAAGATGAAAAACATTATTATAAATAACAGCAAGCAAATACTAACAAAATAAAATAACGCTCCAAGCAAAACACATATCATGTGGCGAATAAAAATATAGCTCCAAGTAAAGTTACCGATGAACGAAGACGAAAGAGGGGATGCCTTCCGGGGGCATCCCCAAGCTTAGGCGTTTGGCTATTCTTGAATATCTTGGGGGTGCCTTGGGCATCCCTAAGCTTTGACTCTTGCCACTCCTTATTCCATAGTCCATCTAATCTTTACCCAAAAACTTGAAAACTTCACAACACAAAACTCAACAGAAAACTCGTAAGCTCCGTTAGTACAAGAAAATAAAACAACCACTTAGGTACTGTAATGAACTCATTATATATTCATATTGGTGTAAGATTCATCAAAATAAGCAAACCACACATAGAAAACAGAATCTGCCAAAAACAGAACAGTCTGTAGTAATTTGTATCAAACGTATACTTCTGGAACTCCAAAACTCCTACCAAATTAGGAAGTCCTAAGCAATTTGTGTACCAATCCATATAAAAAAGAATCAGATCTGAAGCACATTTCGGTGAATTAACAAAACTAATTTACTGGGTGCAAAAGTTTCTGATTTTCAACAGGATAAACACAACTATCACTGTAAGCTATCCTAAAGGTCTTACTTGGCACTTTATTGAAATAAAAGCTATAAAACATGATTACTACAGTAGCATAATCATTTGAACACACAAAACCAGTAACGGTAAATATTGGGTTGTCTCCCAACAAGCGTTTTTCTTTAATGCCTTTCTAGCTAGGCATGATGATGACAATGATGCTCACATAAAAGATAAGAATTGAAACATAATGGGAGCATCATGAAGCATATGACTAGCATATTTAAACCTAATGCACTTCCTATGCATAGGGATTTTGTGAGCAAACAACTTATGGGAACAATAATGAACTAGCATAGGAAGGTAAAACAAGCATAGCTTCAAAATTTTCAACACATAGGGAGGAGACTTGACATTATTGCAATTCCTACAAGCATATGTTCCTCCCTCCTAAAGCATTCTTTTCATGATCTACAAGCATAGAAAATTTACTACTCTCCACATAAGCAAAATTCTTCTCATTCGGAATAGTGGGAGTATCATAAGAGACTTGAGCACTAAAAATTGTTTCCACATTAAAAGAGTAATGTTCAGAAATGGGTAATCATAATCATGACACATTTTATAAATATAATCATCACTACTTTTTATAGAATAAGTTTCATCACAATAATCATCATAAGTAGCAAGTTTGTTCTGATCATAATCGATTGAAACCTCTTCCAAGATAGTGGAATCACTAAATAAAGTTGACACTCTTCCAAATCCACTTTCGTATTCATCACAATAAAATTCAACATCCTCCAAAATAGTGGGATCACTACTTCCTAAAGTTGACACTCTTCCAAACCCACTTTCATCAATATAATCATCATAGGTAAGAGGCATGCTATCATCATAACAACTTTGCATATCAAAACTTGGGATGCTAAAAATATCATTTTCATTAAACATAGCATCCCCAAGCTTGGGACAAACATTAATTTCAGCAAATATATTCTCAAATATTTCATCCTCATCAAACATAGCTTCCCCAAGCTTGGGCCCTTTCATATCATAAGCATAATCACTCTCATCATTAAAAATATGGATAGCACCAATAGTATAGCAATTATCATGATCACAATGAGTAGTAGGAGCAACATCATTTGGGAGGGATACCTTTCTACCTTTGTTGCTCCTTCTTTTCTCTTTATTCTTCATATTATGTGTGGGTTCAACCTTCCTCTTTGAGCTCCTTATTGACGAGATTGGTTGAATAGAAACCTCCTCCTCATTACCTGATTCATCATAAGAAATAATAGGAGGATAATGGGAAGTCTCTTCCCTTGCATTAGTATTCTCATCATCTTCTATTTGCTTTCTTTTCTTCAGGTAATTGGCAATATAAGGATTTTCAATGCAATTCTCCGCACAAAACATATAAATCTTCTCTAGATCAAAATCAAGAAATCTATCAAGATTAAATTTTGGAATACCCTCAGTTATACGTTTCATTTCTTCATACCCCAAAAGAAGACTAAGCTCTTTATGATGCCCAAGGGTAATCAAGCTATCACAATTTTTGGACACGATTCGATCATGATACAGTTTGCATTGGAGATTTAAATGACCACGTTCATTGCAAAGTTCACAAGGAGCGCGAAAAATATTGAATCTTTCAGCACAACAATCAAGTCTTTCTTGCAACAATTAGTTTCTAAATATGCTTCTTGCAATATCTATCTTCCCTATTTGGTGTGCACTTGCAAATCCAATCTACTCCACAAAAATCAACATGCTTATAAGAGATAAAAATCAACATGCTTATAAGAGATATTTTCATCATAACTAGTGCAATCATCATTAGTAATATGGATATTCAAAGAGTTCATACTAACAACATTGCAATCATGCTCATCATTCAAAGATTTAGTACCATGCATTTTAATGCATTCTTCTTCTAGCAACTGAGCACAATTTTCCTTTCCATCAAACTCACGAAAGATATTAAAAAGACGAAGCGTATGAGACAAACTCAGTTCCATTTTTTTGTAGTTTTCTTTTATAAACTAAACTAGTGATAAAATAAGAAACAAAAAGATTTGATTGCAAGATCTAAAGATATACCTTCAAGCCTCCCCGGCAACGGCGCCAGAAAAGAGCTTGATGTCTACTATGCAACCTTCTTCTTGTAGACGTTGTTGGGCCTGCAAGTGCACAGGTTTGTAGGACAGTAGCAAATTTCCCTCAAGTGGATGACCTAAGGTTTATCAATCCGTAGGAGGTGTAGGATGAAGGTGGTCTCTCTCAAACAACCCTGCAACCAAATAACAAAGATTCTCTTATGTCCCCAACACACCCAATACAATGGTAAATTGTATAGGTGCACTAGTTCGGTGAAGAGATGGTGATACAAGTGCAATATGGATGGTAGATATGGGTATTTGTAATCTGAAAATATAAAACAGCAAGGTAACTAATGATAAAAGTGAGCGTAAACGGTATTGCAATGATAGGAAACAAGGCCTAAGGTTCATACTTTCACTAGTACAAGTTCTCTCAACAATAATAACATAGATAGATCATATAACAATCCCTCAACATGCAACAAAGAGTCACTCCAAAGCCACTAATAGCGGAGGACAAACGAAGAGATTATGGTAGGGTACGAAACCACCTCAAAGTTATTCTTTCGGATCAATCTATTCAAGAGTTCGTACTAGAATAACACCTTAAGACACAAATCAACCAAAACCCTAATGTCACCTAGATACTCCATTCTCACCTCAAGTATCCGTGGGCATGATTATATGATATGCATCACACAATCTCAGATTCATCTATTCAACCAACACAAAGTATTTCAAAGAGTGCCCCAAAGTCTCTACCGGAGAGTCAAGACGAAAACATGTGCCAACCCCTATGCATAGGTTCATTGGCGGAACCCGCAAGTTGATCACCAAAACATACATCAAGTGGCACGTGATATCCAATTTTCACCACAGATAAACACGGCAAGACATACATCAAGTGTTCTCAAATCCTTAAAGACTCAATCCGACAAGATAACTTCAAGAGGAAAACTCAATTCATCACAAGAGAGTAGAGGGGGAGAAACATCATAAGATCCAACTATAATAGCAAAGCTCGCGATACATCAAGATCGTGCCATAGAGAGAACACGAGAGAGAGAGAGAGAGAGAGAGAGAGAGAGAGATCCAGCACATAGCTACTGGTACATACCCTCAGCCCCGAGGGTGAACTACTCCGTCCTCGTCATGGAGAGCGTCGGGATGATGAAGATGGCCACCTGTGATGGGTTCCCCCCTCCGGAAGGGTGCCAGAACGGGTTCCCGAGAGGTTTTTGGTGGCTACAGAGGCTTGCGGCGGCGGGACTCCCAATCTATCTTCGTATTCAATGTTTTTAGGGTATATGGGAATATATAGGCGAAAGAAGTCGACCAGGGCAGCCTCGAGGGGCCCACGAGAGGGTAGGGTGCGCCCAGGAGGGTGGGCGCGCCCCCTATCTCGTGGCTTCCTCGATGCTCCCCTGGCTTGCACTCCAAGATTCCTGGGTCGCGTTCCTTCCAAAAATCACGCTGCCGAAGGTTTCATTCCGTTTGGACTCTGTTTGATATTCCTTTTCTTCGAAATACTGAAACGGGCAATAAAACAGCAATATGGGCTGGGCCTCCGGTTAATAGGTTATTCCCAAAAGTAATATAAAAGTGTATAATAAAGCCCATAATCATTCAAAACAGATAATAAAATAGCATGAATGCTTCAGAAATTATAGATACGTTGGAGACGTATCACGTCCTGCTGGTCCTGACGGGGTCCGGCTAGGCTTACGCCCAGGTGCTCCATTTGCCCTTTTTCTGTCTCGATCCAACCCCTAGGAGGAGGGGGACACGTAAGGCATTACGGGGCACTTATATTTTTTCATATCAAAAGATGTAGGCACTTGCTAAGCTTTAGTTTAAATCATGTAATCCTCTATCCATGTTTGTATTATGTATGATTTGTACTTCTTTATCTATGTATTAATAAAAAAATGCTTGCTGGATACTTGAGCATGTATCACAAACATGCTGAGGAAGGATCCCCCAATACTCTTAATTAAACAAAGTTTTCCGGCAAGACATCCTGCCGGCCCTCATCAAAGCTGCTACTAAACCTTGTCTGACGGGTAAGGAGCGTAGATGAAGGCTGGCCCCTTGTCTGCTCCCCCCAAATGTCACTGCAACCACTCTTGATCGAAAAGACTTTGAATCAATAGATGGGAGCACAGATGAGCGTAAGCGACGAGGTTCCCCTGCGCACAAGTTCCTCATACGTGAATACGTCATGGATGGTGAGGCAAACTTATCTGTGTTTGCTGTCCTCCTTATTGTTCCCGATAAGAATAGGCTATTGGGGACCAATATGTGGGCTCGTTCTCACTCTTCTTTCCGGGGAGTCCATCCGTGGCAGAACACTACTACTGACTTCAAAAAGAAGGACAAGGGAAAGGCAGCTGCATATGAATCTTAATAAGTGATTAGTCACCTTATACAAGGATTATTGCAATCATAATAAATCCATACTTAAATAAACATGCATGCAGGTTTCGTGCTAGCGCTTCATTTTATTATCTTTGCACATGGTCTGCGCGTGGCTTTGTACAAAGGGTTACAAGTCCCGGGGACTATGCTTGTACAAAACAAGTTGCTGGGGCAAGGCCCAGCAACTGTGCCTTATGGGCAGAACTTACGAAGTTGCTCAATGTTCCATGAGTTTTGCATAGGGATGCCATCTTTGGTCTCCATGCGTACTACGCACAGGTCTGGTGACATGTACTACCTGGCAAGGGCCTTCCCACTTCGGAGTCAACTTGTTTGAACCCTTGGCAGACTGAACACGCCTAAGGACAAGGTCACCTTCCTCAAGGCTTCGGGCGTGAACCCTGCAGCTATGATAGCGGCAGGGCTTGCTGGTATCGTGCAACACGTACAGCTGCCCGGAGACGATCTTCCTTGAGGAGCATGACATCGTCATGTCGTAGCTTCTCTTGTGCTACTTCATCGTAGGTAAGTACCCGAGGCGATCCGTATATGAGTTATGTGGGGAGCATTGCTTGTGCACCATATATCAGGGAGAAGGGGGTCTGGCTAGTGGCTCGATTTGGTGTCGTCCTAATTGACCAAAGAACCACCGACAACTAATCAATCCAGCGTTTGCCGCATTTTCGCAGTTTATCAAAAATTCTTGCTTTCAGCCCTTGCAACACTTCTGCATTCTACCTTTATGCCTGTCCGTTGCTCCTAGGGTGAGCAACAGAGGCGAAAGAGACCTTGCTTCCAAGGCTTTGGATGTACGGCATGAAGGCACGACCCGTGAACTGGGTGCCGTTCTCGGTAATCACTCTGTTGGGACCCCCAAAATGACACACCAGTCCTTTGAAGAACTTGATAGCTGATTGCGCTGTCACCTTTCTCACTGGCTCTACTTCAGGCCTCCTTGTAAACTTGTCGATAGCCACGTACAACAATTCAAAGCCCCTAGTAGCATGGGGAAAGGGGCCCAAGATGTCGAGCCCCCATACCGCGAAAGGCCAGGATAAAGTTTGCAAGGCTTGAGCTGGCCGATGAATATTCTTGGAATGAAATTGGCATTCTTCACACTTGGTGACAAGCTCAGTAGCATCCTGGAGGGCAGTGGGCCAGTAGAATCCTTGCCGGAAAGCTTTCTCAACAAGTCTCTTGATCCCAGATGTGAGCCACACACAACTCCATGTGTCTCTGCCAACAACACTAGTCTATCTTCTTGACTGATACACTCCAGCTTCACATCGTTCAGCCTCTTTCCATAAAGAATGTTGTCCACAAACTCGTACATACTTGATTGTCGGGCCAGTTTCTGAATTTCTCTAGATCGTCAGGAAGTTCTCCAGTTTGTAAGAATCAGGCTATGTGTTGTGCCCATGCCGGAGCCTGTGGCTCGACGACAAGGACAAAAGGCATTTCTTTAGCTGTGAGAGTGCTTTCCTCGATGGCAAGAAGTTGGGATTCTGCTAGAGAGTGCGGCCCACCGATCAGCGTAAGATTTTCCCCGGCAACCCTCTCACCAGCGGCCTCAGGGAGCCTTGCCGGGAAATGCTTGCTGGTGTTGAGTTTTCTTCTTTTTCTGGCCAAGGCTGATGGAGAAACTGATGGTTGGGTGAGGTGAAGCACAAAAGTGCCTGGTTCCACAGGAAGCTTCTGTGTAGCGCACTTCGACAGGTGATCAACGATGTTGTTTTCCGCACGAGGCACGTGCTCTGTTTGCAGCCTCTTGAAGTGTTCCTCCAGGTTCCTCACCTCTTCCACGTATGCTTCCATCAGTGGGCTCTGATAATCTTTATTCACCTGCTTCACAAAGAGCCATGAGTCGCCGCATTTGACCAACTTCTTGATTCCCAATACTATAGCAACCCGGAGCCCGGCAAGGAGTCCTTTATATTTTGCTATGTTATTTGTGGCATCTTCCCTAGGGAAATGCATTTGGATGACGCTCTCGAGGTGTTCTTCGATGGGCGTAATGAGTAATACTCCTGCGCCATCACCTTGGAGCGAGAAAGCACCATTAAAGTACATGACCCATTGCATAGGGGCCTCCTTGCTGGTGAGGGAAGTTTCCACAGTCTCTTCATCAGGCGTTGGTGTCCATCTGCTACGAATTCTGCTAGTGCTCTGCTTGGGATAGTTGTTGTGCTCTCAAATTTTAAGAAAAACTTGATAGCTCCAGATCTCATTCTACTATCCTGCCCGTGGCTTCGGAGTTCCTCAAGATTCGCTGTAGTAGGAGGCGAGTCACAATGGTGATATTGTGGGCTTGAAAGTAATGGCGCAGCTTCCTCGAGGCCATGAGGAGGCCGAAGATCAACTTTTGGACTCCCGAGTACCTTAATCTAGCCCCTGCAAGAGGGAGTTGACAAAGTAAACTAGCCGCGACACCATCTTCTTTCTTACCATCCCTTCTCGCCTATTAGTGCCGATCTGGGGTTCAATACTAGGTCGGTCTATCGCGGTGGCTTCTCCGCTATCCCCTTCACTCTGCGCCACCAAGGCAACACTAACCACTTGATTTGTTGCCGCTAGATACAGCAACAACAACTATTGTGGTTTTGGGCGCGACCAGGGTTGGAGCAGAGAAAAGGTAAGCTTTCAAATCCTGTAGGCAGCATCGACCTTTGGAGTCCATTTCATTGGACCAGCCTTCTTTAAAATTTTGAAGAATGATAGGGTGTGCTCAGCGTATCTAGAAAATGAACCTGCTCAGTGCGGCCACATAGCCAGTTATACGCCCCACATCCTTAACACTCCTTGGAGCTTGAATCTATTCTATTGCCCTGATCTTGTCGGGGTTGGCTTCTATCCCTCGCCGAGACACAAAGACCCCAAGAAGCTTGCCAGACGGAACAGCAAACACGCATTTCTCTGGGTTGAGCTTAAAGTTGATCCTCCTCAAATTTGCAAAGGTTTCTTCTAAATCATTGATATGTGAAGATTTATCCTTGGTTTTGACCACTATATCATCCATATATGCTTCAATGTTTCTATGCAGCTATGGCTCGAAACCAATCTGCACGGCCCTTGCAGATGTGGAACCAGCACTTTTTAGCCTGAAAGGCATACACACTAAGCAGTACATGCCACATGGGGTAATAAAGGCAGTCTTTTCTTCGTCTTCCTTGGCCATGAAGATCTAGTGGTACTGATGTAGAGCGGAACCCTAGGGGGCCGATCTTTCACGTTTGGAGTGGATCCTACGGGGGAAACACGAAGAACACGCGGAAAACACAAGGGAAAACACGGGGAGAAACAAGAGAACCACTCAACCGACAAGTATCGATCACACAAGGGCTAGATCACCGAACACATAAGGTAGCACAAGATTCAAAATCAACAAAGGAAAGATACAAGGGTAGTCGTTCTTCTCCGTGAGGAGGTCTTGATTGTCTTCCCTTGAAGTGGACTTGAATCCGCTTGGGGGATCTTCTCCGAAGAGGTCGTGAGCTCTGAGGAGAAGTAACCAAGTGGATGAGCAAGGCTCTCACACAAACTATGAGCTAAACCAATGCTAACCCTAACTAGGAGGAGGTGGGGGAGTATATATAGTGCTATCCCACGAAGGGGTATGTGAGATTGGGATACATGGGCCCTTGGCCAGTTCTCTGTGCACAGGTAGGTGCCGGATGTCTGGGCAGGGGGCCGGATGTCCGGCGGCTCACGAAGAGCCGGATGTCCGAGCCTCAGCCGGATGTCCGGGCTGGAGTTGCCCGATTCTTCTGCTCTCTGGATCGCATGCGCCAGATTTCTAGGAAGGCGCCGGATGTCCGGCCCGTCGCGGGGCGCCGGATGTCCGGGGGTCGGCCGGATGTCCGGCCGCTGTAGAGTTGCCTGGATACTGTCTCTCTCTAGTCTTCTTTTGGTTGGTGGTGCCGGATGTCCGGGCTCCTGCCGGATGTCTGGCCGCTGTAGCTCCACGGCGACTTCCCTTGAGGCAGCTCTTGATCTGCTTCCGTGTGGACTTGTCCTATGCTTCGAGCATCTCCATGGTGGTCTCCTCGATTCCTGAGCATACATAGTGTCTTTGCATTAGGTAGCAACCATGTCTCGCACAGGTGGAAAGGGGAAGCATTTAGGAACGGGTTCACCTTGTGTCAAATGGCGTATGTTAGAGATCTCGTTGATAGAGGCAAAGGTGTCCCGTCTTTCGATGAGATGATGGATTTTGCTTTGGTGGAAGTCGACTTTGACGGTTCGACTACGAACGTGCGAGGACGTCGCGCCTTAGCAATCGCTAAACCAACTCCGAGAGGTTATTGACCACGCCGGAGCACGATCAACCTGACCACGAGGGTCTGTTTCCTGCGAGCAAACGAAGAACAAGCAAGAAACTAAGATTGCAATCTGGATATTGCGAATATAAGATGAAAGCTTTATTGATCAAGGTGGGGTTCTGTGACGCCTTTGTCTGGTCGTTGAACACAAACGAAGTACGCGAAGTTGCAGCTATGGCGAACTTTTAATCTAAACAAAACCCAAAGTCTAAACGACGCCCTAAGGGCTGTATATATGGGGGGAAAGGAGGGAATTTCGTGGCCCTTGAGGGTGGGGTCCGAAACCAACCCTAACTCTTGTTTCCCCACACATACGGACTCTAAAGATAGCCTATACTTAAGTATTTCGAAATTACATGGGCCTGGCCCAATAATAAGGTGACGCAGCACCTAGAATAGCCTATGGACGAATATTATGAAGTGGCATCTTGTATATTTCGTCCAAGGCTTCATGCACTCCTTATGGTGGCTTCAAAGTCCTGAAAATATCACTTGTAACTCCGTTCTTGATCCCCTTGCGCATGCCATCAACTCCATGCGTGTTCTTGCTCCAATGTTCATCCTTCTCAAAGCTAGGCCCTGATAATTTAATTGGCGTGCGCGAGCTCTAGTAATTGGTCCAGTATATGTAGTAGTAGGGGCTGTGGGTGTAACAATGGTATTGATGTCCTCATCATCCTCCCCTTCTTGAAATGAAGTCGTCCTCGAAAGAACCTCATCTTCCTCACCCAAATAAGGCTTCAAATCTGCAATGTTAAAAGTGGGACTAACCCCAAAATCTGCAGGCAGCTCAAGTTTATATGCATTATCATTTACTTTTTCCAACACCTTAAAGGGACCAGCAGCACGTGGCATTAGGTTTGATTTGCGCAAATCAGGAAATCTATCCTTACGCAAATGTAACCAAACAAGATCTCCAGGTGCAAATACAACATGTTTTCTACCCTTATCTCCAGCAAGTATATATTTAGCATTCATACGCTCAATGTTTTCCTTAGTTAACTCATGCATTTTTAAAATCAATTCAGCACGTTGTTTAGCATCAAAATTAACCTTCTCCGAAGATGGAAGAGGTAACAAATCAATAGGTGCACGAGGTAGGAAACCATACACAACTTCAAAAGGGCACATCTTAGTAGTAGAATACAATGAACGATTATAAGCAAATTCAATATGAGGCAAGATTCCTCCCACATTTTCTTATTATTCTTCAAAACAGCCCTAAGCATAGTAGACAGTGTTCTATTGACTACTTCAGTTTGTCCATCAGTTTGGGGGTGACAAGTCGTACTAAAAAGCAGTTTAGTCCCCAACTTAGCCCATAAACATCTCCAAAAGTGGCTAAGAAATTTAGTATCACGATCTGAAACAATAGTATTTGGCACACCATGCAAGCGAATAATTTCACGAAAGAACAAATCAGCAACATTAACAGCATCATCGCTTTTATGACATGGTATAAAGTGTCCCATTTTCGAGAATCTATCCACGACAACAAATATGCTATCCCTCCCCTTCTTTGTTCGAGGTAAACCTAAAACAAAGTCCATAGATATATCCTCCCAAGGAACACTAGGTACAGGCAAAGGCATATATAAACCATGAGGATTGAGTCGTGACTTAGCTTTTTGACATGTAGTGCAGCGAGCAACAAAACGCTCAACATCCCGTCTCATCTTTGGCCAAAAGAAATGTGTAGCAAGTACGTCCTCCATCTTCTTCATGCCAAAGTGTCCCATTAATCCTCCCCCATGCGCCTCCTGCAACAGCAAAAGACGAACGGAGCTAGCTGGAATGCATAGCTTGTTAGCACGAAACACAATGATAGAGGCAAAGGTGTCCCGTCTTTCGATGAGATGATGGATTTCGCTTTGGTGGAAGTCGACTTTGACGATCCGACTACGAACGTGCGAGGACGTCGCGCCTTAGCAATCGCTAAACCAACTCCGAGAGGTTATTGACCACGCCGGAGCACGATCAACCTGACCACGAGGGTCTGTTTCCTGCGAGCAAACGAAGAACAAGCAAGAAACTGAGATTGCAATCTGGATATTGCGAATATAAGATGAAAGCTTTATTGATCAAGGTGGGGTTCTGTGACGCCTTTGTCTGGTCGTTGAACACAAACGAAGTACGCGAAGTTGCAGCTATGGCGAACTTTTAATCTAAACAAAACCCAAAGTCTAAACGGTGCCCTAAGGGCTGTATATATGGAGGAAGAGAGGGGAATTTCGTGGCCCTTGGTGGAGGGGTCCGAAATCAACCCTATCTCTTGTTTCCCCACACATACGGACTCTAAACATAGCCTATACTTATGTATTTCGAAATTACATGGGCCTGGCCCAATAAAAAGGTGACGCAGCACCTATAATAGCCTCTGGACGAAATTTATGAAGTGGCATCTTGTATATTTCGTCCAAGGCTTCATGCACTCTTATGGTGGCTTCAAAGTCCTGAAATCATCACTTGTAACTCCGTTCTGGTTCCCCTTGCGCATGGCATCATCTCCATGCTTGCTCTTGCTCCAATGTCCATCCTTCTCCAAGCTAGGCCCTTCATTTGTAAGCAAAACAAATGTATCCAATTTAGGCAGCATCATATTCTCATGAACATTAGAATCATTACCAAGAAACGAAAGTACCTGATAATTTAATTGGCGTGCGCGAGCTCTAGTAATTGGTCCAGTATATGTAGCAGTAGGGGCTGTGGGTGTAACAATGGTATTGATGTCCTCATCATCCTCCCCTTCTTGAAATGAAGTCGTCCTCGACGAAAGCTCATCTTCCTCACCCAAATAAGGCTTCAAATCTGCAATGTTAAAAGTGGGACTAACCCCAAAATCTGCAGGCAGCTCAAGTTTATATGCATTATCATTTACTTTCTCCAACACCTTAAAGGGACCAGCAGCACGTGGCATTAGCTTTGATTTGCGCAAATCAGGAAATCTATCCTTACGCAAATGTAACCAAACAAGATCTCCAGGTGCAAACACAACATGTTTTCTACCCTTATCTCCAGCAAGTTTATATTTAGCATTCATACGCTCAATGTTTTCCTTAGTTAACTCATGCATTTTTAAAATCAATTCAGCACGTTCTTTAGCATCAAAATTAACCTTCTCCGAAGATGGAAGAGGCAACAAATCAATAGGTGCACGAGGTAGGAAACCATACACAACTTCAAAAGGGCACATCTTAGTAGTAGAATGCAATGAACGATTATAAGCAAATTCAATATGAGGCAAGCATTCCTCCCACATTTTCTTATTATTCTTCAAAACAGCCCTAAGCATAGTAGACAATGTTCTATTGACTACTTCAGTTTGTCCATCAGTTTGGGGGTGACAAGTAGTACTAAAAAGCAGTTTAGTCCCCAACTTAGCCCATAAACATCTCCAAAAGTGGCTAAGAAATTTAGTATCACGATCTGAAACAATAGTATTTGGCACACCATGCAAGCGAATAATTTCACGAAAGAACAAATCAGCAACATTAACAGCATCATCGCTTTTATGACATGGTATAAAGTGTGCCATTTTCGAGAATCTATCCACGACAACAAATATGCTATCCCTCCCCTTCTTTGTTCGAGGTAAACCTAAAACAAAGTCCATAGATATATCCTCCCAAGGAACACTAGGTACAGGCAAAGGCATATATAAACCATGAGGATTGAGTCGTGACTTAGCTTTTTGACATGTAGTGCAGCGAGCAACAAAACGCTCAACATCCCGTCTCATCTTTGGCCAAAAGAAATGTGTAGCAAGTACGTCCTCCGTCTTCTTCACGCCAAAGTGTCCCATTAATCCTCCCCCATGCGCCTCCTGCAACAGCAAAAGACGAACGGAGCTAGCTGGAATGCATAGCTTGTTAGCACGAAACACAAATCCATCGTTAACGACAAACTTGTTCCACATTCTTCCTTCTTTACAATTCTCCATTACATCTTTAAAATCAGCATCATGCACATATTGATCTTTGATGGTCTCCAAACCAAATATTTTGAAGTCAAGTTGTGAAAGCATAGTATAGCGACGAGACAATGCATCAGCAATAACATTTTCTTTTCCCTTCTTGTGTTTAATGACATAAGGGAAAGTCTCAATAAATTCAACCCATTTAGCATGTCTACGATTCAGTTTAGCTTGACTTTTAATATGTTTCAAAGATTCATGATCAGAATGTATAACAAATTCTTTGGGCCATAAATAATGTTGCCATGTTTCTAAAGTCCGAACAAGAGCATATAATTCTTTATCATAAGTAGAATAATTCAGACTAGGCCCACTCAATTTTTCAGAAAAGTATGCAACGGGTTTGCCATCTTGTAATAACACACCTCCTAATCCAATTCCACTAGCATCACATTCAAGCTCAAAAGTCTTATTAAAATCAGGAAGTTGGAGTAAAGGAGCATGTGTCAACTTATCTTTCAATACCGTGAAGGCTTCTTCCTGTGCGGTACCCCAAATAAAAGGCACATCTTTCTTTGTAAGCTCATTGAGAGGTGCAGCAATGGTGCTGAAATCTCTCACAAAACGCCTATAGAATCCAGCGAGGCCAAGAAAACTCCTCACTTGTGTGACCGTTTTGGGCTGCGGCCAACTCTCAATAGCTTCAATCTTGGCTTTATCAACTTCAATTCCCTGTGGAGTAACAACATAGCCAAGAAAAGATACTCGGTCGGTGCAAAAGGTGCACTTCCCAAGGTTACCAAACAAACGTGCATCACGTAGAGCAATAAAAACAGCACGTAAATGTTCCAAATGTTCTTCCAAAGATTTGCTATAAATCAGTATATCATCAAAATAGACTACCACAAATCGTCCAATGAAAGCACGTAAAACTTCGTTCATTAATCTCATGAAAGTACTAGGTGCATTAGTTAACCCAAAAGGCATGACTAACCACTCATATAAACCAAACTTAGTTTTAAATGCTGTTTTCCATTCATCACCCAATTTCATACGAATTTGATGGTATCCACTACGCAAATCAACTTTGGAGAATATTGTAGAGCCACTCAATTCATCAAGCATATCATCTAGCCTAGGAATAGGATGACGATAACGAATAGTAATATTATTAATGCCTCTACAATCAACACACATACGTGACGTACCATCCTTTTTAGGCACGAGTATAATAGGAACAGCACAAGGACTAAGAGATTCGCGTATATAACCTTTGTCGAGTAGCTCCTGTACTTGACGCATAATCTCCTTCGTCTCCTCTGGATTGGTACGGTATGGTGCACGGTTGGGTAGCGATGCACCGGGAATTAAGTCAATTTGATGCTCAATCCCTCGAATGGGTGGTAATCCCGGTGGCACGTCTTGTGGAAAGACGTCAGCGAACTCCTGCATAATGTTAGTGACAGCAGGGGGCAAAGAGGAAGGCACGTCCTCGAATGAAAATAATGCCTCTTTGCACACAAAAGCATAGCAAACAGAGTTGCTGAAATCTAGCTCATCAATATCAGATTTGGTGGCAAATAAACATGCACTTTTCAATTTAATTTCAGAAGCAACACTAGATGGTTTATTATTAGGCTTCATTTGTTGCTCAAATTCTTTTGCCACAATCTGATTTTCACTCTTATGCTTCTCCTGTTTTGCTTTATTAGCTCTATTAATATCATCTTTCAAAATAGAATCAGGAGTCATAGGAAGCAAAGTAATATTTTTATCCTTATGAACAAGAGTATAATGATTGTTTCTACCATGGTGTACAGCATTTTTATCAAATTGCCATGGTCTACCAAGTAATAAGGAACATGCTTGCATAGGTACCACATCACAATCAACATAATCAGCATATGTAGAGATACTAAAATGCACACGAACAGTACGTGTTACCTTAACCTTGCCGCTATTGTTAAACCATTGGATGTAGTAAGGATGTGGATGTGGTCTTGTGGTGAGAGAAAGCTTCTCCACCATCTCCATGCTAGCCAAGTTGTTGCAACTCCCTCCATCTATGATCACGCGAACAGAACGTTCCTTCACAACTCCCTTTGTATGGAACAAATTATGCCTCTGATTTTGCTCAGCTTGTGTAACCTGCACACTCAAAACACGTTGAGCAACTAAACATTCATACCTGTCAGCATCTTCAGGAGCCATGTATTGCGTCTCATGATCAGAATCGTCTCCACCGTGTTCGTCACGTGTAATAAGAGCCAAAGTCTCCTCATCATAGTCACTAGCGGACTCATACCCACCATCCTCAGTAACAATCATCACACGCTTAGATGGGCATTCTCTCGCATAATGACCTCCACCCTTGCAACGTCGACAAATAATATCATGTGTTTGCCCTGTTGATGCCATGGATGAAGAAGAGCTCTTTGCAGGCCCAGAAGGTGTGCTCTTGGCAGATAATGGTGATTGTGCCTGCTTTATTATATCACGGTTGGAGGTGGCAGCCGACGGAGGCACCGGTGTAGCAGAACGTGTGGAAGTAGATGATGCACGTGGTGTCCATGATGAAGGTCGACCTGCAGAAAAGTTAGTCCGCGCCAATGCCTGTCGATCCTGCACTTCACGTTCAGCTTTACAAGCAAGATGGAATAAACGAGTGATATTAGTATACTCCTTATAGTCTAGAATGGTCTGAATCTCTCTATTTAATCCACCCAGAAAACGTGCAAGCATAGCTTCATTCTCCTCAACAATACCACATCTAATCATGCCAGTTTGTAATTCCTGATAATATTCTTCTACAGAATTTTTTCCTTGTCTTAAACGCTGTAATTTTTGAAGCAATTCACGTTGATAATATGGTGGAACCCAACGAGTACGCATAGCAGTTTTCAAAGCAGCCCAAGTAGCGGGAATAGGATATAATCTACAATGTTCAGACCACCATACACATGCAAAACTAGTGAAAGCACAAACAGCAGCAGCAACCCGTCTCTCCTCGGGATATTGTAAACATGTAAAACGTTGTTCAGTTTCTAACTCCCAAGTAAGATATATATCAGGAACATATCTACCCTCAAATGGTGGAATATTCAATTTCAGTTTAGGAATATGGACATCATCTCGTACCTGAGGTGGTGGTGCAGGCCTACCATTACGAATATATACCTGAGGTCGACCTGGTGGTGGTGGTGCTGGTGGCTGCACGTAGTGCTGATTTTGATCAACCTCATCCTCATAATCGCCCACATCCTCATCATCCTCCTGGGTACCAGCAGCAGCAGTAGCAGGGGCCAAAGAAGCATCAACAACATGAACAGCAGCACCAGAAGTTTGGCCATCCTCAATAGGAACACGCCTCGCTCGTCCATACTGATTCGAAAGGATGCGTTGTTGTTGTTGTTGTTGTTGTTGGAGAGGTGCGTTAGGTGCAGCGGGTGGTGGTGGTGGAAGACGCGCAAGCAATTCATTAAATTTGTTATCGAGCTTTGTTTCGAACGTCTTCTCCATGCCATCTATCTTCTCCATGGCCTCTTCAAATCTGTTTAGCACATCTTGCACCTGTCCACTCATCATTTGCTGAAACTTATCATGAAGCTCCTTGTTCGATAAATTCTCCCAGTCAGTCACGTCGGCTTGTGATCCTGGCATGGTTAGCAGCAATAGAAACACACAAGAATATGATCCTACAGACTACGAACAAGTGGTGGTGGTGGGTGTCACAAATCCTTCAAGCAAAACTCAAATTCTTACCAGTTCTTACCCAGCAGCAGGCGGTGATCGGCAACCGTTGTAGTCAAAAACTCTCAAAGCTTGGATAGAGCGAGTACCAGGGAGAGTCAAACGCACGACGTAGAATGTATGTGGAGCTGGGAAGGCTTATAATATGGTAGCAAAAAGGATCAGCAATAATCAATTCAGAGATGCAAAGTTGAATAAACGCTCAACGACGGTACTGTGCTGGTCCTAGGCTAGACCGTGCTAGAGACGCGAGCCTAGAACACTAACAAAATCACGGCGCTGCACGTAAACAAGGGAAAAGCACACTCTGGATTTTTTTTTTTGCTCTTTGTTTTTTTTTTTTTTTGCGCTCTTTTTTTTTTTTTTGCGCTGCTCTTTTTTTTTTTTTTTTTTTTTTTTTGCGAAAAATCACTATAATGGCGAGTGTCTCAAAACTCTTCCTAGGTCAAACTGACAGGATGGGCACGAAATTTTTTCGACCAATTTTTTTTTTTTCGATTTTTCGACTGCCCGGACCCAAAAACTGGAAACGGGTCAAAAAAAACTTCCTATAATGGCACCTGTCTCAAAACACTCAGAAACACCTAAAAATAGGATAGCCAGAAATTTTTTCGAAAAATGCGTTTTCGAAAAATTTTGGGCCTAAACGGAGCGTGGTTTCCAGACTCTTTTTTTTTTTTTTTTTTTTTTTTTTTCCGAAACCTACTCCGGCAAGGAAACACGAATCGGAAACTAGATGGATCCCGAAAACAAACCTAATAAACAAGGAACTCGGATTGGTGGTGGTTATATGGTGGTGGTATATGGCAGCGGTGGTGGTAGCGGTGGTAGTATATGGATATGGATCGGTGGTGGTATATGGACACGGATTGGTGGTGGTATATGGATATGGATTCGGAGTGGTGGTGGTAGATGGCAGGGGCGATGATGATGGTGCAGCGGCGGCGTGACAACTTATGACCAGAACTCGAAACTCTAAAAGACTAGACTCTAAGACCAGCAACTAGACCGACGATGCAACCGCAAATTCAACAAAGCAAAACCCTAAAAAGATTATGCAAAGGCTCAGATTGGTTCGGATATGATGAACTAACCCTAAATTTTTTTTGTGGCTTTTTCGTGGACTATAGGTATGAAGAACAGACTCGATCGAAACTACGAAAAACTGGAAAATCTCACCGAGCAACCTGGAAATCTGATACCACTTGATAGAGGCAAAGGTGTCCCGTCTTTCGATGAGATGATGGATTTCGCTTTGGTGGAAGTCGACTTTGACGATCCGACTACGAACGTGCGAGGACGTCGCGCCTTAGCAATCGCTAAACCAACTCCGAGAGGTTATTGACCACGCCGGAGCACGATCAACCTGACCACGAGGGTCTGTTTCCTGCGAGCAAACGAAGAACAAGCAAGAAACTGAGATTGCAATCTGGATATTGCGAATATAAGATGAAAGCTTTATTGATCAAGGTGGGGTTCTGTGACGCCTTTGTCTGGTCGTTGAACACAAACGAAGTACGCGAAGTTGCAGCTATGGCGAACTTTTAATCTAAACAAAACCCAAAGTCTAAACGGTGCCCTAAGGGCTGTATATATGGAGGAAGAGAGGGGAATTTCGTGGCCCTTGGTGGAGGGGTCCGAAATCAACCCTATCTCTTGTTTCCCCACACATACGGACTCTAAACATAGCCTATACTTATGTATTTCGAAATTACATGGGCCTGGCCCAATAAAAAGGTGACGCAGCACCTATAATAGCCTCTGGACGAAATTTATGAAGTGGCATCTTGTATATTTCGTCCAAGGCTTCATGCACTCTTATGGTGGCTTCAAAGTCCTGAAATCATCACTTGTAACTCCGTTCTGGTTCCCCTTGCGCATGGCATCATCTCCATGCTTGCTCTTGCTCCAATGTCCATCCTTCTCCAAGCTAGGCCCTTCATTTGTAAGCAAAACAAATGTATCCAATTTAGGCAGCATCATATTCTCATGAACATTAGAATCATTACCAAGAAACGAAAGTACCTGATAATTTAATTGGCGTGCGCGAGCTCTAGTAATTGGTCCAGTATATGTAGCAGTAGGGGCTGTGGGTGTAACAATGGTATTGATGTCCTCATCACACAATTCCATCGTTAACGACAAACTTGTTCCACATTCTTCCTTCTTTACAATTTTGCATTACATCTTTAAAATCAGCATCATGCACATATTGATCTTTGATGGTCTCCAAACCAAATATTTTGAAGTCAAGTTGTGAAAGCATAGTATAGCGACGAGACAATGCATCAGCAATAAAATTTTCTTTTCCCTTCTTGTGTTTAATGACATAAGGGAAAGTCTCAATGAACTCAACCCATTTAGCATGTCTACGATTCAGTTTAGCTTGACTTTTAATATGTTTCAAAGATTCATGATCAGAATGTATAACAAATTCTTTGGGCCATAAATAATGTTGCCATGTTTCTAAAGTCCGAACAAGAGCATATAATTCTTTATCATAAGTAGAATAATTCAGACTAGGCCCACTCAATTTTTCAGAAAAGTATGCAACAGGTTTGCCATCTTGTAATAACACACCTCCCAATCCAATTCCACTAGCATCACATTCAAGCTCAAAAGTCTTATTAAAATCAGGAAGTTGGAGTAAAGGAGCATGTGTCAACTTATCTTTCAATACCGAGAAGGCTTCTTCCTGTGTGGTACCCCAAATAAAAGGCACATCTTTCTTTGTAAGCTCATTGAGAGGTGCAGCAATGGTGCTGAAATCTCTCACAAAACGCCTATAGAATCCAGCGAGGCCAAGAAAACTCCTCACTTGTGTGACCGTTTTGGGCTGCGACCAACTCTCAATAGCTTCAATCTTGGCTTTATCAACTTCAATTCCCTGTGGAGTAACAACATAGCCAAGAAAAGATACTCGGTCGGTGCAAAAGGTGCACTTCCCAAGGTTACCAAACAAACGTGCATCACGTAGAGCAATAAAAACAACTTGTAAATGTTCCAAATGTTCTTCCAAAGATCTGCTATAAATCAGTATATCATCAAAATAGACTACCACAAATCGTCCAATGAAAGCACGTAAAACTTCGTTCATTAGTCTCATGAAAGTACTAGGCGCATTAGTTAACCCAAAAGGCATGACTAACCACTCATATAATCCAAACTTAGTTTTAAATGCTGTTTTCCATTCATCCCCCAATTTCATACGAATTTGATGGTATCCACTACGCAAATCAACTTTGGAGAATATTGTAGAGCCACTCAATTCATCAAGCATATCATCTAGCCTAGGAATAGGATGACGATAACGAATAGTAATATTATTAATGCCTCTACAATCAACACACATACGCGATGTACCATCCTTTTTTGGCACTAGAATAATAGGAACAGCACAAGGACTAAGGGATTCGCGTATATAACCTTTGTAGAGAAGCTCTTGTACTTGACGCATAATCTCCTTCGTCTCCTCTGGATTGGTACGGTATGGTGCACTGTTGGGTAGCGATGCACCGGGAATTAAGTCAATTTGATGTTCAATCCCTCGAATAGGTGGTGATCCCGGTGGCACGTCTTGTGGAAAGACGTCAGCGAACTCCTGCAAAATGTTAGTGACAGCAGGAGGCAAAGAGGAAGGCACGTCCTCGAATGAAAATAATGCCTCTTTGCACTAAAAAGCATAGCAAACAGATTTGCTAAAATCTAGATCATCAATATCAGATTTGGTGGCAAGTAAACATGCACTTTTCAATTTAATTTCAGAAGCAACACTAGATTGTTTATTATTATTAGGCTGCATTTTTTGCTCAAATTCTTTTGCCACAATCTGATTTTCACTCTTAGTTTTCTCCTGTTTTGCTTTATTAGCTCTATTAATATCATCTTTCAAAATGGAATCAGGAGTCATAGCAAAGTAATATTTTTATCCTTATGAACAAGAGTATACTGAATGTTTCTACCATGGTGAATAGAATTTTTATCAAATTGCCATGGTCTACCAAGTAATAAGGAACATGCTTGCATAGGTACCACATCACAATCAACATAATCAGCATATGTAGAGATACTAAAATGTACACGAACAGTACGTGTTACCTTAACCTTGCCGCTGTTGTTGAACCATTGGATGTAGTAAGGATGTGGATGTGGTCTTGTGGTGAGAGATAGCTTCTCCACCATCTCCATGCTAGCCAAGTTGTTGCAACTCCCTCCATCTATGATCACGCGAACAGAACGTTCCTTCACAACTCCCTTTGTATGGAACAAATTATGCCTCTAATTTTGCTCAGCTTGTGTAACCTGCACACTCAAAACACGTTGAGCAACTAAACATTCATACCTGTCAGCATCTTCAGGAGCCATGTATTGCGTCTCATGATCAGAATCGTCTCCACCGTGTTCGTCACGTGTAATAAGGGCCAAAGTCTCCTCGTCATAGTCACTAGCGGACTCATACCCACCATCCTCAGTAACAATCATCACACGCTTAGATGGACATTCTCTCGCATAATGACCTCCACCCTTGCAACGTCGACAAATAATATCATGTGTTTGCCCTGTTGATGCCATGGATGAAGAAGAGCTCTTTGCAGGCCCAGAAGGTGTGCTCTTGGCAGATAGTGGTGATTGTGCCTGCTTTATTGTATCACGGTTGGAGGTGGCGGCCGACGGAGGCGCCGGTGTAGCAGAACGTGTGGAAGTAGATGATGCACGTGGTGTCCATGATGAAGGTCGACCTGCAGAAAAGTTAGTCCGCGCCAATGCCTGTCGATCCTGCACTTCACGTCCAGCTTTACAAGCAAGATGGAATAAACGAGTGATATTAGTATACTCCTTATAGTCTAGAATGGTCTGAATCTCTCTATTTAATCCACCCAGAAAACGTGCAAGCATAGCTTCATTCTCCTCAACAATACCACATCTAATCATGCCAGTTTGTAATTCCTGATAATATTCTTCTACAGAATTTTTTCCTTGTCTTAAGCGCTGTAATTTTTGAAGCAATTCACGTTGATAATATGGTGGAACCCAACGAGTACGCATAGCAGTTTTCAAAGCAGCCCAAGTAGCGGGAATAGGATATAATCTACAATGTTCAGACCACCATACACATGCAAAACTAGTGAAAGCACAAACAGCAGCAGCAACCCGTCTCTCCTCGGGATATTGTAAACATGTAAAACGTTGTTCAGTTTCTAACTCCCAAGTAAGATATATATCAGGAACATATCTACCCTCAAATGGTGGAATATTCAATTTCAGTTTAGGAATATGGACATCATCTCGTACCTGAGGTGGTGGTGCAGGCCTACCATTACGAATATATACCTGAGGTCGACCTGGTGGTGGTGGTGCTGGTGGCTGCACGTAGTGCTGATTTTGATCAACTTCATCCTCATAATCGCCCGCATACTCATCATCCTCCTGAGTACCAGCAGCAGCAGTAGCAGGGGCCAAAGAAGCATCAACAACATGAACAGCAGCACCAGAAGTTTGGCCATCCTCAATAGGAACAAGCTTCGCTCGTCCATACTGATTCGAAAGGATGCGTTGTTGTTGTTGTTGTTGTTGTTGCAGAGGTGCGATAGGTGCAGCCGGCGGTGGGTGTGGAAAACGCACGAGCAATTCATTAAACTTGCTATCAAGCTTTGTTTCGAACGTCTTCTCAATGCCATCTATCTTTTCCATGGCCTCGTCAAATCTGTTTAGCACATCTTGCACCTGTCCACTCATCATTTGCTGAAATTTATCATGTAGCTGTTTGTTCGTCAGGTTGTCCCAATCAGTCTCATCAGCTTGTGATCCTACCATGGTTAGCAGCAAATAGAAACACACAAGAATATGATCCTACAAACTACTAAGAAGTGGTGGTGGTGTATCACAAACCTGTCAAGCAAATCTCAAATTCTTACTAGTTCTTACCCAACAGTAGGTGGTGATCGGCAACCGTTGTAGTCAAAACTCTCAAAGCTTGGATATAGCGATTACCAGGGAGAGTCAAACGCATGACATAGATGTATGTGGAGCTGGGAAGGCTTATAATATGGTAGCAAAAAGGGTAAGCAATAATCAATTCAGAGATGCAAAGTTGAATAAACGCTCAACGACGGTACTGTGCTGGTCCTAGGCTAGACTGTGCTAGAGACGCGAGCCTAGAACACCAACAAAATCACGACGCGGCACGTAAACAAGGGAGGAGCACACTCTGAATTTTTTTCTCTTCTTTTTTTCCTTTTTTTTTGCACTTTTTTTTCCTCTTTTTTTTTTGCTCCGCAACAATTTTTTTTCGAAAAAGTCTACAAATGGTCTAAAAACTGCCTAGCCAGAATTTTCCAGACTTAGTTTTTTTTTTGAAACTGGAACTATTTTTCTTCTGCGGGTGGCTCGGAAGTTGGGGAGTCCTTCTCTGTCACGACTCGGAGTATCGCGTGATCTGGAAAATCGAGAACAATGCAACAATTACTGGACTCGGACTAGGACTGGTGACGGAGATGAATCTGGTGGAACTCGGACTGGTGGCGGAGATGAATCTGGTGGAACTCGGACTGGTGGCGGAGATGAATCTGGTGGAACTCGGACTGGTGGCGGATATATGTTGCAGGTGGACTCGGATGGGCGTGATGGCGGCGGATATGTGGTGGCGTATATGGATTCGGATTGGCGGTGAATATGTGGTGGTGGTATATGGCAGCGGCGACGTGACAACCTGTGAACAGAACTCGAAACTCTAAAAGACTAGATGCTAAGACCAGCAACTTGACACGACGATGCAACCGCAAATTCAACAAAGCAAATACAGAAAAGATTATGCAAAGGCTCAGATTGGTTCGGATGGGATGAACTAACCCTAATTTTTTTTGGCTTTTTCGTGGACTATAGGTATGAAGAACAGACTCGATCAAAACTACGACAAACTGTAAAATCTCACCGAGCAACCTGGAACTCTGATACCACTTGATAGAGGCAAAGGTGTCCCGTCTTTCGATGAGATGATGGATTTCGCTTTGGTGGAAGTCGACTTTGACGATCCGACTACGAACGTGCGAGGACGTCGCGCCTTAGCAATCGCTAGACCAACACCGAGAGGTTATTGACCACGCCGGAGCACGATCAACCTGACCACGAGGGTCTGTTTCCTGCGAGCAAACGAAGAACAAGCAAGAAACTGAGATTGCAATTTGGATATTGCGAATATAAGATGAAAGCTTTATTGATCAAGGTGGGGTTCTGTGACGCCTTTGTCTGGTCGTTGAACACAAACGAAGTACGCGAAGTTGCAGCTATGGCGAACTTTTAATCTAAACAAAACCCAAAGTCTAAACGACGCCCTAAGGGTTGTATATATGGGGGAAAAGGAGGGAATTTCGTGGCCCTTGAGGGTGGGGTCCGAAACCAACCCTAACTCTTGTTTCCCCACACATACGGACTCTAAAGATAGCCTATACTTAAGTATTTCGAAATTACATGGGCCTGGCCCAATAATAAGGTGACGCAACACCTAGAATAGCCTATGGACGAATATTATGAAGTGGCATCTTGTATATTTCGTCCAAGGCTTCATGCACTGCTTATGGTGGCTTCAAAGTCCTGAAATCATCACTTGTAACTCCGTTCTTGATCCCCTTGCGCATGCCATCAACTCCATGCGTGTTCTTGCTCCAATGTTCATCCTTCTCCAAGCTAGGCCCTGATAATTTAATTGGCGTGCGCGAGCTCTAGTAATTGGTCCAGTATATGTAGTAGTAGGGGCTGTGGGTGTAACAATGGTATTGATGTCCTCATCACTCGTCATATGTCCTCTTGGGGCTTGGAGAGTAGTCGGAGTGTACATGGGGATGAACGTGGGATGCTCCGCATCATCTCCCCTCCCTTGGGAAAGATCCGACCTCGGATCGTGATCCTCATCACCATGGAAACGGTTGTCGTGGACGGACTTGTAGTTGGACGTAGATGAAGGCATTGCACAATCCGAGTACTCCAAGGCGTCTCCGGTATGTGGTACATGCAAAATGAGAAAACACAAAGTACACTTGGAAATACAATGGTTAGCGCACACAAAGTGTGCATGAAGTAAATATGAGTCCGTTGGGCAAGATTGTGCATGATAGAGCACATGAAGCTTATCAAGATGATCTAGAATGATATGCAAAGCATTCATGGGAGCAAATGAAATCATTGTGCACACAAATATGTTATGAATATGAGCAATGCAACCACGGTGCAAAATGATGTCATAATGGGATGGTTTATCAAATGCATGAACATGGCAATGGATGCTCAATATGTGGGTATTATCATGCAATTGATGGTCGACAATATGATCATTATGTATGAATATGCCATCAAGGAAGATCACAACAAATTTGAAGTGAACAAGCTCGTATATCATGGATGACATGGGAATACAAGATGCAACAAGGCAATCATAATGTGAGTCAATCCATGCATGGGGTGCAAACCTGTGGTGAGTATTATATGTACATCGAGCATGACATGTATGAGCACAATCAACAAATATGGAGGTGTTGGTGTACCAATGCTCGATGTTGTGGCAAGAGTGGAGTTCCGAAGGTGCATCCAATAAGTGCGAGCGCTCCTCAATGTAAAGGTCCATAGAGCCAATCTCCAACGTCGCTCCTCCATTCGCGAGATGTATCATGTAGACAACAAGAAGGAAACAACAATGAAAGAGTGACCCATCCAATATGCATACTTGAGGATGGCTCAAAGGGAAGGAGTTCAGCTTATGAATGTTCCGGAAGATGTTGGAGTTGCACATCATGTATGCCTTCACATAACCAATATGTCTCATGACGGTAATGCCTTGTGAATCCTTCAAAACAAATGAACATGACAAACACTCGCAAAAACAAATGAGGTTAGCAGAAGTGCAAAACCTCGTGTGGTAAAATACCAAACAAGTGTATGCATCATGCTCATCATAAGAAAGTACAAGGGAGCATTCCATAGTATGGAGGCATATGATGCGAGAACAACCAAACGCAATAGGCTCAATCAAACAAGCATGCATCACAAGTAAGGTGTCAAAGTCTCCAAGATCAATAAGCATAGTATTGTTGCACTCAATACAAGTGGATATGAAAGAGGCAACTAATGGACACAAGAGACAATGATCAAGATATATCATGTGAGAGGCATGAGCATATATGTCATCAACCCAAGAAAGCAAGTAATAGTGGAACACGGGTGTTGCAACACAGCAAGCAATCATAGCGATCAAGTCAAGCAAGCTAGTAGTGCGAAGATGCAAAGGAATTATGGCAAGCATGTCATGTGTGCAAATAGCGGGCATGAATAATGCACATGACATATCACAAGCATGAAAGCAAGATATGAGAAAAATATCATAAATGTATTGGCGAGAGACCATATGTAAGTAGCAATGGGGCATCATGACTCTCCCAACACAACAAGCATCAATAGCATGGGGCATATGATAAACATGGCAAAAGCAACAAGGATCTCCACCAAGCATGCAAATACACATAGAAGTAGCATAATGGTGAATAATATGTAAGTGCAAGCAAGGGTCACAATTGCATGGCAAAGACATAGAAAGAGGCATAACATGCAAAGTGAACACAATAGTATGGGCATAAGGTGACAAGTGGTAAATAGCCCATAGCCGTGTGAGAGCCAAGTAGAAGAGATGCGCATAGTCCTTGCGCGAAGGGAACAGTGGTAAGGATAGTCCACGGGATCCCAAAGCATCGTTGCTCTCAAGAGCTCGTTTTGTCAACTCTTGGGATTGAGAGGTTGACGAGTATACATGAGTACCTACACAAAACAAAGACAAAGGGAAAATTGTGTGTGCGTGGTATATGTACACATCATCCATCATGTTGTGCACGTGCATGTGTCGGTTAGCACTAAATAGCCAATGCTCAAATAAATGAGATGTGTGATATAGAAACATGTCATCCGTCATGAGAGGTTTGTTATTATGCATAGCATAATGGAGACTCAAATTGTGTAATGCATCATGAGAAATATCTAGAGCATTGTTATTCATGGAATGCATATGGTGCAAGCAATTATGTGAATCATGCAAAGTATGGAATGCATCAAAATCTCCTAATATGTATGAGGAAACTATGGGGGTCTCCTCATGAGCATGAGTAGCAACATCACATGGAGAATATTGGCAACATCCAAAACAACGCATATTTGAAACAATGTGATCATGGCATGGCATAGTAGATGAACTGCGCAAATCATGTAAAGGAAGCATGGCAATATCATCACATGAAAAACAAAAGCCAATGACCATCATCTCGTCATCTATGCCATAAGTGCAAATGGGATTGATCTTAATGGGGCATGCATAGTTACTATGTTGAGATTGAAATGAAGCAATATGGGAGATCTCACTCATAGCATATGACAAGTTCAATGGATTGTCAAAGATGAAGTGACCAATAGAATTTTCACATGATATCCTATGAAGCATAGCATCACACTAGGCAACTCAACATGCTCATCATCATATTCATCATAAATAGGTAAGTCAAGACATGAGGAAGTCGCACTAGCATGAAGCATGGGAATAGGTGGATCAACATCATGCAAGCAATCATTGGTAAGATAGTCCTCTAGTGGGACAAGAGAAGCACCATCACCTATGATACCTTTGGAGCATCGCTCATGTGTTGTAGGTGAGGTGTTGAAGATCCACTCCTTGTCATCTTCATCTTGATGGAACCATGTGGGGGGTGCCTCATTATCCACCATGGCCATCGGTATCTCCATTGAAGGGATGGATTCGTCGAGGATAGGCATGTCGTCATGTAGGAGACCTTGCACCAAAGAAGAAAACACACTAGGAGTAGAGGTTAATTCGTTAGAAATCATAGTGGCCTCACATGCCGTGTCAACTACCTCACTCTCTGAGTGTTGTGTCTCACTCACTCCCTCAAGGGTGCTCTCACTCATATGGTTGGTGGAGTCACTCGAATGGCGCTCAACCTCACATAGGATGCGTGGCATGCTCTCATGTGTGGGGCTAGTGGTGGTCACACTCATCCTCTCATAGGAAATGCTCTCAATGTCACATATGGTGGAGTCACTCATGTCACTCATGTGGTAGTGGCTCTCCTCACATGGCACTTTGGGGATCTCTTCATATGTGGGTGTCGGAGACATGTTGGTGCAAATGTCTCCATGCGCGGTCGCGTAGCTTGACTCGGAGTATGAGTCCAATGTGGGTGCTGTCTTTATGTTGTTGAAGAGGTTCGCGCTCGTCGCCATGGTCGAAGGGGATGGCCCTTGCTCGACCGTCTTGTCACCGTCTTGGTGTGGGAGGTCCATATGATGTGGCACCTCGTAGCTCGTCTCCATGACCAAAGGGAGTTTCCCATGCTCGGCCATCTTCCTTGGGGGGCTTCCGAAGATGGAAGTGTCGCCCTCGCTCGTAGGTAGTCACCTTGGACTTGATGAAGTCGATGTAGGCGTACACGTGGGAAGTAGGCGAAGATGTCGTACGTCCAAAGGAGAAGATGCCTTGATAGCACTTGGCGAAGATGCCCAAGTGGTTGTTGTAGCCGTAGCGCCGTCTTGGTGGTGGTTGTCTCGCGGTCTTCTCTTTTGCTCATGAAGCTTGGACTTGGCATGAAGTAGGGCTTGTTGGGACTTGTGCATTTGCGCTTGTGGAGCATCTTCATGATGATGGTGTCGTTGTCGTGCTTGAGCTCCTTGGCATTCGTTGTCGTCGTGTACATGATGCTTGGAGGTGACTTGCCCTTCATGATGATGTGGATCACGAACGTGATGGTGGTCGCCATGTAGATGTTGACTTGGACGACTTGCGCTTGCATCTTGTTTGCGCTCTGAAGATGATCGACTCGGTCGCCGCCGCCTTGAAGATGACGAAGGGGAAGTAGACTTGATCAAGGCTCTAATCTCCTCCATCCTTGCATCTTGCTCCTCTTTATGTGCAGAAAGCTTCTTGTCGATGTAGTCCCTTTTCCTTGCTTGGGAGTGACGAATGTCGATGGAGATGTTCTCGATACGCTCTAGCAATCGTGATTGTGCGCCTTGCATTTGTCGTTGTAGATCGAAGATGGATGCTTTGGAGATGTAGTTGTTCACGTCGTCGTTGTTGTCGTAGACCGGAGAGGAAATGCCTTGCCTATCCATCACAAGACTCGAGCAAATATGAGTGGGAGAAAGAGAAGAACTTATACCAATGTACCTTGACCGATGTTGACAATGAATCAAGTTCACTCAAATGTGGACAATGAAATAGCACTATTGGTACCAATCCTCGTCGGTTCTCACACCTACACAAGTAAAGCTTATGGTGGTGCTCGGTGAGGATAGTGGCACAAAAATTTGATGCAAAATGTTAGCAAGAGTCAATAATGCTGAAAGAGATTCACAAATTCGCAAGCGAAACAAGTAGTGATAGAGGCAAAGGTGTCCCGTCTTTCGATGAGATGATGGAAATCGCTTTGGTGGAAGTCGACTTTGACGATCCGACTACGAACGTGCGAGGACGTCGCGCCTTAGCAATCGCTAAACCAACTCCGAGAGGTTATTGACCACGCCGGAGCACGATCAACCTGACCACGAGGGTCTGTTTCCTGCGAGCAAACGAAGAACAAGCAAGAAACTAAGATTGCAATCTGGATATTGCGAATGTAAGATGAAAGATTTATTGATCAAGGTGGGGTTCTGTGACGCCTTTGTCTGGTCGTTGAACACAAACGAAGTACGCGAAGTTGCAGCTATGGCGAACTTTTAATCTAAACAAAACCCAAAGTCTAAACGGTGCCCTAAGGGCTGTATATATGGAGGAAGAGAGGGGGAATTTCGTGGCCCTTGGTGGAGGGGTCCGAAATCAACCCTATCTCTTGTTTCCCCACACATACGGACTCTAAAAATAGCCTATACTTATGTAGTTCGAAATTACATGGGCCTGGCCCAATAAAAAGGTGACGCAGCACCTATAATAGCCTCTGGACGAAATTTATGAAGTGGCATCTTGTATATTTCGTCCAAGGCTTCATGCACTCTTATGGTGGCTTCAAAGTCCTGAAATCATCACTTGTAACTCCGTTCTGGTTCCCCTTGCGCATGGCATCATCTCCATGCTTGCTCTTGCTCCAATGTCCATCCTTCTCCAAGCTAGGCCCTTCATTTGTAAGCAAAACAAATGTATCCAATTTAGGCAGCATCATATTCTCATGAACATTAGAATCATTACCAAGAAACGAAAGTACCTGATAATTTAATTGGCGTGCGCGAGCTCTAGTAATTGGTCCAGTATATGTAGCAGTAGGGGCTGTGGGTGTAACAATGGTATTGATGTCCTCATCATCCTCCCCTTCTTGAAATGAAGTCGTCCTCGACGGAAGCTCATTTTCCTCACCCAAATAAGGCTTCAAATCTGCAATGTTAAAAGTGGGACTAACCCCAAAATCTGCAGGCAGCTCAAGTTTATATGCATTATCATTTATTTTCTCTAACACCTTAAAGGGACCATCAGCACGTGGCATTAGCTTTGATTTGCGCAAATTAGGAAATCTATCTTTACGCAAATGTAACCAAACAAGATCTCCAGGTGCAAACACAACATGTTTTCTACCCTTATCTCCAGCAAGTTTATATTTAGCATTCATACGCTCAATGTTTTCCTTAGTTAACTCATGCATTTTTAAAATCAATTCAGAACGTTCTTTAGCATCAAAATTAACCTTCTCGGAAGATGGAAGAGGCAACAAATCAATAGGTGCACGAGGTAGGAAACCATACACAATTTCAAAAGGGCACATCTTAGTAGTAGAATGCAATGAACGATTATAAGCAAATTCAATATGAGGCAAGCATTCTTCCCACATTTTCTTATTATTCTTCAAAACAGCCCTAAGCATAGTAGACAATGTTCTATTGACTACTTCAGTTTGTCCTTCAGTTTGGGGGTGACAAGTAGTACTAAATAGCAGTTTAGTCCCCAACTTAGCCCATAAACATCTCCAAAAGTGGCTAAGAAATTTAGTATCACGATCTGAAACAATAGTATTTGGCACACCATGCAAGCGAATAATTTCACGAAAGAACAAATCAGCAACATTAACAGCATCATCGCTTTTATGACATGGTATAAAGTGTGCCATTTTCGAGAATCTATCCACGACAACAAATATGCTATCCCTCCCCTTCTTTGTTCGAGGTAAGCCTAAAACAAAGTCCATAGATATATCCTCCCAAGGAACACTAGGTACAGGCAAAGGCATATATAAACCATGAGGATTGAGTCGTGACTTAGCTTTTTGACATGTAGTGCAGCGAGCAACAAAACGCTCAACATCCCGTCTCATCTTTGGCCAAAAGAAATGTGTAGCAAGTACGTCCTCCGTCTTCTTCACGCCAAAGTGTCCCATTAATCCTCCCCCATGCGCCTCCTGCAACAGCAAAAGACGAACGGAGCTAGCTGGAATGCATAGCTTGTTAGCACGAAACACAAATCCATCGTTAACGACAAACTTGTTCCACATTCTTCCTTCTTTACAATTCTGCATTACATCTTTAAAATCAGCATCATGCATATATTGATCTTTGATGGTCTCCAAACCAAATATTTTGAAGTCAAGTTGTGAAAGCATAGTATAGCGACGAGACAATGCATCAGCAATAACATTTTCTTTTCCCTTCTTGTGTTTAATGACATAAGGGAAAGTCTCAATGAATTCAACCCATTTAGCATGTCTACGATTCAGTTTAGCTTGACTTTTAATATGTTTCAAAGATTCATGATCAGAATGTATAACAAATTCTTTGGGCCATAAATAATGTTGCCATGTTTCTAAAGTACGAACAAGAGCATATAATTCTTTATCATAAGTAGAATAATTCAGACTAGGCCCACTCAATTTTTCAGAAAAGTATGCAACAGGTTTGCCATCTTGTAATAACACACCTCCTAATCCAATTCCACTAGCATCACATTCAAGCTCAAAAGTCTTATTAAAATCAGGAAGTTGGAGTAAAGGAGCATGTGTCAACTTATCTTTCAATACCGAGAAGGCTTCTTCCTGTGCGGTACCCCACAGAAAAGGCACATCTTTCTTTGTAAGCTCATTGAGAGGTGCGGCAATGGTGCTGAAATCTCTCACAAAACGCCTATAGAATCCAGCGAGGCCAAGGAAACTCCTCACTTGTGTGACCGTTTTGGGCTGTGGCCAACTCTCAATAGCTTCAATCTTGGCTTTATCAACTTCAATTCCCTGTGGAGTAACAACATAGCCAAGAAAAGATACTCGGTCGGTGCAAAAGGTGCACTTTCCAAGGTTACCAAACAAACGTGCATCACGTAGAGCAATAAAAATAGCACGTAAATGTTCCAAATGTTCCTCCAAAGATTTGCTATAAATCAATATGTCATCAAAGTAAACTACCACAAATCGTCCAATGAAAGCACGTAAAACTTCGTTCATTAACCTCATGAAAGTACTAGGTGCATTAGTTAACCCAAAAGGCATGACTAACCACTCATATAATCCAAACTTAGTTTCAAATGCTGTTTTCCATTCATCTCCCAATTTCATATGAATTTGATGGTATCCACTACGCAAATCAACTTTGGAGAATATTGTAGAGCCACTCAATTCATCAAGCATATCATCTAGCCTAGGAATAGGATGACGATAACGAATAGTAATATTATTAATGCCTCTACAATCAACGCACATACGCGACGTACCATCCTTTTTCGGCACTAAAATGATAGGAACAGCACAAGGACTAAGGGATTCGCGTATATAACCTTTGTCGAGCAGTTCTTGTACTTGACGCATAATCTCCTTCGTCTCCTCTGGATTGGTACGGTATGGTGCACGGTTGGGTAATGATGCACCGGGAATTAAGTCAATTTGATGCTCAATCCCGCGAATAGGTGGTAATCCCGGTGGCACGTCTTTTGGAAAGACGTCAGCGAACTCCTGCAAAATGTTAGTGACAGCAGGAGGCAAAGAGGAAGGCACGTCCTCGAATGAAAATAATGCCTCTTTGCACACAAAAGCATAGCAAACAGATTTGCTAAAATCTAGATCATCAATATCAGATTTGGTGGCAAGTAAACATGCACTTTTCAATTTAATTTCAGAAGCAACACTAGATTGTTTATTATTATTAGGCTGCATTTGTTGCTCAAATTCTTTTGCCACAATCTGATTTTCACTCTTAGTTTTCTCCTGTTTTGCTTTATTAGCTCTATTAAGATCATCTTTCAAAATGGAATCAGGAGTCATAGGAAGCAAAGTAATATTTTTATCCTTATGAACAAGAGTATACTGATTGTTTCTACCATGGTGAATAGAATTTTTATCAAATTGCCATGGTCTACCAAGTAATAAGGAACATGCTTGCATAGGTACCACATCACAATCAACATAATCAGCATATGTAGAGATACTAAAATGCACACGAACAGTACGTGTTACCTTAACCTTGCCGCTGTTGTTGAACCATTGGATGTAGTAAGGATGTGGATGTGGTCTTGTGGTGAGAGATAGCTTCTCCACCATCTCCATGCTAGCCAAGTTGTTGCAACTCCCTCCATCTATGATCACGCGAACAGAACGTTCCTTCACAACTCCCTTTGTATGGAACAAATTATGCCTCTGATTTTGCTCAGCTTGTGTAACCTGCACACTCAAAACACGTTGAGCAACTAAACATTCATACCTGTCAGCATCTTCAGGAGCCATGTATTGCGTCTCATGATCAGAATCTTCTCCACCGTGTTCGTCACGTGTAATAAGAGCCAAAGTCTCCTCATCATAGTCACTAGCGGACTCATACCCACCATCCTCAGTAACAATCATCACACGCTTAGAGGGGCATTCTCTCGCATAATGACCTCCACCCTTGCAACGTCGACAAATAATATCATGTGTTTGCCCTGTTGATGCCATGGATGAAGAAGAGCTCTTTGCAGGCCCAGAAGGTGTGCTCTTGGCAGATAGTGGTGATTGTGCCCGCTTTATTGTATCACGGTTGGAGGTGGCAGCCGACGGAGGTGCCGGTGTAGCAGAACGTGTGGAAGTAGATGATGCACGTGGTGTCCATGATGAAGGTCGACCTGCAGAAAAGTTAGTCCGCGCCAATGCCTGTCGATCCTGCACTTCACGTTCAGCTTCACAAGCAAGATGGAATAAACGAGTGATATTAGTATACTCCTTATAATCTAGAATGGTCTGAATCTCTCTATTTAATCCACCCAGAAAACGTGCAAGCATAGCTTCATTCTCCTCAACAATACCACATCTAATCATGCCAGTTTGTAATTCCTGATGATATTCTTCTACAGAATTTTTTCCTTGTCTTAAGCGCTGTAATTTTTGAAGCAATTCACGTTGATAATATGGTGGAACCCAACGAGTACGCATAGCAGTTTTCAAAGCAGCCCAAGTAGCGGGAATAGGATATAATCTACAATGTTCAGACCACCATACACATGCAAAACTAGTGAAAGCACAAACAGCAGCAGCAACCCGTCTCTCCTCGGGATATTGTAAACATGTAAAACGTTGTTCAGTTTCTAACTCCCAAGTAAGATATATATCAGGAACATATCTACCCTCAAATGGTGGAATATTCAATTTCAGTTTAGGAATATGGACATCATCTCGTACCTGAGGTGGTGGTGCAGGCCTACCATTACGAATATATACCTGAGGTCGACCTGGTGGTGGTGGTGGTGGTGGCTGCACGTAGTGCTGATTTTGATCAACCTCATCCTCATAATCGCCCACATACTCATCATCCTCCTGGGTACTAGCAGCAGCAGTAGCAGGGGCCAAAGAAGCATCAACAACATGAACAGCAGCACCAAAAGTTTGGCCATCCTCAATAGGAACACGCTTCGCTCGTCCATACTGATTCGAAAGGATGCGTTGTTGTTGTTGTTGTTGTCGTTGGAGAGGTGTGTTAGGTGCAGCGGGTGGTGGTGGTGGAAGACGCGCGAGCAATTCATTAAACTTGTTATCGAGCTTTGTTTCGAACGTCTTCTCCATGCCATCTATCTTCTCCATGGCCTCTTCAAATCTGTTTAGCACATCTTGCACCTGTCCACTCATCATTTGCTAAAATTTATCATGCAAATCCTTATTCGTCATGTTCTCCCAGTCAGTCTCGTCGGCTTGTGATCCTGGCATGGTTAGCAGCAATAGAAACACACAAGAATATGATCCTATAGACTACTAACAAGAGGTGGTGGTGGGTGTCACAAATCCGTCAAGCAAATCTCAAATTCTTACCAGTTCTTACCCAGCAGCAGGCGGTGATCGGCAACCGTTGTAGTCAAAAACTCTCAAAGCTTGGATAGAGCGATTACCAGGGAGAGTCAAACGCACGACGTAGATGTATGTGGAGCTGGGAAGGCTTATAATATGGTAGCAAAAAGGGTCAGCAATAATCAATTCAGAGATGCAAAGTTGAATAAACGCTCAACGACGGTACTGTGCTGGTCCTAGGCTAGACTGTGCTAGAGACGCGAGCCTAGAACACCAACAAAATCACGGTGCGGCACGTAAACAAGGGAAAAGCACACTCTGGAACTCTCTTTTTTTTCGCTCTTTTTTTTTGCGCTCCTTTTTTTTTTGCTCCTCTTTTTTTTTGCGCTCCTTTTTTTTGCGCTCCTCTTTTTTTTTGCGAAAAATCACTATAATGGCGAGTGTCTCAAAACTCTTCCCTCGTCAAACTGATAGGATGGGCACGAAATTTTTTTTTTCACTTTTTTTTCGGAAATTAGGGCAGCGACGACGAAAAAGTGCGACAAAAAATCACTATGATGGCACGTGGCTCAAAAGACTCAGAAAAGCCTAAAAATAGGATAGGGAAAAAAAATTTTGCCCGTGAAAATTTTGGCCTAAAAACTGCGCGGGGGTCTCCAGACCCTTTTTTTTTTCCGAGACCTACGCAGGCAAGGAATCACGAATCGGAATTTAGATTGATCTCAAGAACAAACCTAATATGAGAAGAACTCGGATTGGTGGTGGATATATGGTTGTGGTATATGGCAGCGGTGGTGGTATATGGTAGCGGTGGTGGTATATGGATACAGATTGGTGGTGGTATATGGATATGGATTCAGAGCGGTGGCGGATAAGCAAAAGTGGTAGATGGGCGATGATGATGGTGCGGCGGCGGCGTGACAACTTATGACCAGAACTCGAAACTCTAAAAGACTAGACTCTAAGACCAGCAACTTGACACGACGATGCAACCGCAAATTCAACAAAGCAAAAACCCTAAAAAGATTATGCAAAGGCTCAGATTGGTTCGGATATGATGAACTAACCCTAATTTTTTTTGTGGCTTTTTCGTGGACTGTAGGTATGAAGAACAGACTCGATCTAATCTACGAAAAACTGTAAAATCTCACCGAGCAACCTGGAAATCTGATACCACTTGATAGAGGCAAAGGTGTCCCGTCTTTCGATGAGATGATGGAAATCGCTTTGGTGGAAGTCGACTTTGACGATCCGACTACGAACGTGCGAGGACGTCGCGCCTTAGCAATCGCTAAACCAACTCCGAGAGGTTATTGACCACGCCGGAGCACGATCAACCTGACCACGAGGGTCTGTTTCCTGCGAGCAAACGAAGAACAAGCAAGAAACTAAGACTGCAATCTGGATATTGCGAATATAAGATGAAAGCTTTATTGATCAAGGTGGGGTTCTGTGACGCCTTTGTCTGGTCGTTGAACACAAACGAAGTACGCGAAGTTGCAGCTATGGCGAACTTTTAATCTAAACAAAACCCAAAGTCTAAACGGTGCCCTAAGGGCTGTATATATGGAGGAAGAGAGGGGGAATTTCGTGGCCCTTGGTGGAGGGGTCCGAAATCAACCCTATCTCTTGTTTCCCCACACATACGGACTCTAAAAATAGCCTATACTTATGTATTTCGAAATTACATGGGCCTGGCCCAATAAAAAGGTGACGCAGCACCTATAATAGCCTCTGGACGAAATTTATGAAGTGGCATCTTGTATATTTCGTCCAAGGCTTCATGCACTCTTATGGTGGCTTCAAAGTCCTGAAATCATCACTTGTAACTCTGTTCTGGTTCCCCTTGCGCATGGCATCATCTCCATGCTTGCTCTTGCTCCAATGTCCATCCTTCTCCAAGCTAGGCCCTTCATTTGTAAGCAAAACAAATGTATCCAATTTAGGCAGCATCATATTCTCATGAACATTAGAATCATTACCAAGAAACGAAAGTACCTGATAATTTAATTGGCGTGCGCGAGCTCTAGTAATTGGTCCAGTATATGTAGCAGTAGGGGCTGTGGGTGTAACAATGGTATTGATGTCCTCATCAAGTAGACCAATAGCAATGAATGGCACACAGAAACACACACACGGATAGATAAATGGGTCGTGCAAAGGAATGAGCACAAAATGTGGAATCCACGGAAAATGCTCGTGTTGCACAACTCAAGAGAGACGCTAGCACGATTGCTCGATAGGCAGATACGACACTTGTGCACAACCTATAAGATGCAAAATGGATAAACTTTCTGTCCCAAGTATGCTATGTATGTATGGTTCCCGGTGTTTCTCTCAAGATGATCCAAGATGATCGGATATGACAATCTTATGTGCAATGTGGTATGATGCTATGGCACTTGCTTACAAGCTTATGTGCTCGCTTTCTTTTCTTAAAAGCTTTATTTTTTTTCTATGGCCACTTTTGCACCATGCACAAACCAAGATAGCAATTGTGTATATGCTGAAACAAACTTGTGACACACGATATGATAGCAATATATGCACCACGGTGATATGGTATGTATGCTATGGGAAGTATGATCACTAATGTGCACAAGTAATGTTGCCTGCAATACTCAAATGGCTAGTCTCGATAGGCAAGTAACGCAAAATGGGCTAGGGGTTAACAATGCAATGGCAAGGGGAATATACAATGGAGGGATACCACGATACCAAGATGATATGGAGGTTACCGTCCGGCGATGATGAGTAGCGGTGTTCTTGATGTAGAAACCAAGATTATGGAGACTCGTCCCTAAGTAGCCGACACACCTTAGGAAACGGAAAAACTGCGAACTCAAAATCTCACACGTCAAATGTCAAAATGGTGGTAGCGAAGAGCGGTGGTGGTTTGCACTTGGCAATGCGGAAGTGAAATGATGGGCTATACACATGTCGGAGATGAAGTTGCCGTCCCTAAGTAGCCGAAACACCTTAGGAGACACAAGCCACAACTCAAACAAAACTGGGTTAAGTTGGGATGGTGAAATGTATGGTGGGCAAGGTTATGCAGAAGTTATGTTGGTGGTGGTGGTTGATGAAGAAACAACCGCCCCCTAAGTAGCCTAAACACCTTAGGAGACTCACATCACAACTCAAACAACCACTAATGCTATATGGAACAAAATGGGTTAGGTTGCGGAAGTCGGTGGTGGTTATGTGGATGTTGTGGTGGAAGCCCTAGGCAAAGATGCCTAATTTCCAACAATTTGATGGAGTCAAATGATGTTGGTGGTATTTTTGTGGGAAGGGGTATGTCAAGAGCTTCAAAACGAGCTAAAGAACGTCAAAATCAGACTCCGGATGAATTAGTTATGGCCGAAATGGTGAAAGGGAAAAAGCTAAAATCCCAGGGGCCGAACATCCGGGAGTCGGGCCGGATTACCGGGACCTGATGTCCAGAAACTTGTGCGAAAATGCACTCCAGGAGCCGGATGCCCGGGCTATTGGCCGGATTTCCGGGATGGCCGGATGTCCGGGCTCCAAATCCGAGGATGAACTCGAGGAACTCGATTTTGGAGCGGAAATTGATGATTTCGGGGGCAAAATTGGAGAGATTTTGTGGATGGAAGGTGGGGAAACTTGGTGAGATGCTAGATCCACTTGAAACCAAGCAAATCCATGGATCAAAATCAACAAAACATCATCAAACCAACAAATCACAAAAAAAAATTGGGGGCTATTTTTGGTGGGGATTTTCGGATTTAGGACGAAATCAACAAAATCAAGCTAGAAAAAGAGGGGTAGGGGCTCCAAAAACGTGATCAACGTGGCTCATGATACCAAGATGATGTAGGGCGGAACCCTAGGGGACCGATCTTTCACATTTGGAGTGGATCCTATGGGGGAAACACGAAGAACGCACAGAAAACACAAGGGAAAACACGGGGAGAAACAAGAGAACCACTCAACCGACAAGTATCGATCACACAAGGGCTAGATCACCGAACACATAAGGTAGCACAAGATTCAAAATCAACAAAGGAAAGATACAAGGGTAGTTGTTCTTCTCCGTGAGGAGGTCTTGATTGTCTTCCCTTGAAGGGGTCTTGAATCCGCTTGGGGGATCTTCTCCGAAGAGGTCGTGAGCTCCGAAGAGAAGTAACCAAGTGGATGAGCAAGGCTCTCACACAAACCAATGCTAACCCTAACTAGGAGGAGGTGAGGGAGTATATATAGTGCTAGCCCACGAAGGGGTAAGTGATAGGGGGATACATGGGCCCTTGGCCCGTTCTCTTCGCACAGGCAGGTGCCGGATGTCCGGGCTGGGGGCCGGATGTCCGGCGGCTCACGAAGAGCCAGATGTCCGGGCCTCGGCCGGATGTCCGGGCTGGAGTTGCCCGATTCTTCTGCTCTCTGGATCGCATGCGCCGGATTTCCGGGAAGGTGTCAGATGTCCGGCCCGTCGCGGGGCGCCGGATGTCTGGGGGTCGGCCGGATGTCCGGCCCGTCGCGGGGCGCCGGATGTCTGGGGGTCGGCCGGATGTCCGGCCGCTGTAGAGTCGCCTGGATTCTATCTCTCTCTGGTCTTCTTCTGGTTGGTGGCGCCGGATGTCCGGGCTCCTGCCGGATGTCCGGCCGCTGTAGCTCCACGGCGACTCCCCTTGAGGCAGCTCTTGATCCGCTTCCATGTGGACTTGTCCTATGCTTCGAGTATCTCCATGGTTGTGTCCTCGATTCCTGAGCATACATAGTGTCTTTGCATTAGGTAGCAACCATGTCTCGCACAAGTGGAAAGGGGAAGCATTTAGGAACGGGTTCACCTTGTGTCCAATGGCATATGTTAGAGGTCTCGTCATATGTCCTCTTGGGGCGTGGAGAGTAGTCGGAGTGTACGTGGGGATGAACGTGGGATGCTCCGCATCAGGTACCCAGAGTACACATCATGGACGGAAAGAAAATCACATCTAGAGATGGAATCAACAATTTGATCAATGCGCGGCAAGGGGAAGGGATCCTTTGGACAAGCCTTGTTTGAGTCAGTGAAGATAATAAAAAGTCTCCACTTCCTGTTAGCCTTGCGCAGCACAACTGGATTAGCTAACCGAGTTGGATGTAGTACTCCTCGGACCAAATCCGCTACTTCTAGCTTCTTAATTTGCTCAACAATGATTTGTTGCTGCTCTAAGGCATGCTTCCTAACTTTTTGCATGACGGGGAGGGCATGAGGACGGACAACAAGGTGGTGCTCGATTACCTCCCCGGGAACACGGAGGATGTCAGATGGTTGCCAGACAAAACATCAACAATCGCCCACAGGAAGGCAATGAGTGTGGTTTCCTATTTGTCATCAAGGGTAGCACTAATGGTGAAAGTACCATCTGTTCCATCCTGCCACGCCAGAACTTTCTTGGCTGCAGGGGAGCAGCCTTGGATCTTTTGGCAGTCGAACTCTCCAGCAAGTCGCTGCTGGGCACGGTGCACTCCGAGGATGCACGCTTCCCGGGGTCATTATTGGCGTCCTTGATGGTTTCCTTAACTTCCTTCTCTTTTATGGCGAGAGCTGAGGTTCTGACGGCCTCTGCTGTGACCGCGTCTCTATACATCTTATCTACACATATGACTGCATCTCTTATATCCGACGGGATGGTAATGACTCCCATGGGACCAGACATCTTCACAGTGTTGTAGGCATAGTGGGGCGCTGCCTTGAACTTGGCCAGAGCTGGTCAACCAAGAATTATGTTAAATGGCAGGGGAAGTTCAACAACATCGAACACAATTTTCTCAGTCCTAAAGATTATTTCCCCGCCAAATGTTACCGACAAGGTAATCTTTCCCTTCGGCTAGCTCCTCCCCTGATTGATTCGTTGGAAAGTGCCAGTCTTCTTTAGGTCTTCATCAGGAATCTAGAGTTTCTTCAGCACATCAGGAGAAATCAAATTCAACCCTGCCCCACCATTAACCAACATCTTCGCGACCTTGAGGTTGCGGATTTTTGGTGAAACCATCAAGGACAAACATCCTAGCACAGTAGTGTGGTCTGGATGATCCTCAATGTCAAAGAGGATGGGTGTGTGGGACAACTTGAGTGGTTCTCGAGTGCTCACCACTGGTTCTGCAACTTTAACCTCACGCGCTCACTTATTGAGTTGGCGGTGAGAGGAGTGCAAAGATGCACCCCGTCAATGCACACTACCTCAGTAGCTTTTTTAAATTCCTATTCATTGGTTTCATCATCCTCTTCTTCACTATCATCGTTATTTTCCTTCTTCTCACGGCCTTTGGCGGGATTTCTCTCTGTTGATCAAAATTGTCGCGGTTTCCGTTACGACCACCATGGCCTTTCCCGCCAGCACCATTCTGATTTCTCTCCTTGTCATGCCTTTCATACTCAACTTTTTGCTTCTCAACCAACTGCTTGACTTGCTTGCAAGCTTGAAGGTCATGACCCTTAGTCCTGTGGATCTTGCAGTATGACCCGTCAGACTTGTCAGTTTTCTCACTAGTTGCTGCCGCCCGGCAGTCAACGCATGTAGCAGCTTCCTTGTCGGGTGTCTCAGTTTTTGCTTTCTTGCCGGCGCTAAGATCACCAGTGCTCTCAACGGCCATCACTGCTTTCTCATTTCGCTTCTTGTTGTGCCTCTTGTTGTTCTTCCTGGGGGTGGCAGGGTCGTCGTTGTCTTCCAAATCGACTTCGATGACAACCTCCTCCCCTGGAAGTCTTCTCCCTTCTTTCAGCACGAGCGCACTTATCCGCCAATGTGAAGAGCTCGCTGACGGTCTTGGGCAACTGAACATTCATCTTGGCCCACATTCTGTGGTTGCACACATTCATATGAAATGTGGCAATCACGGCTGTCGGGTATATCTTTGGAATGTTGTGGTGCACTCGTCCGAACCTCTGCAAATACTTGCGTAAACTCTTTCCTTCTTTCTGTAGAAGGGTTTGTAAGTCACTAGGTCACCCTGGTTCTTGGTAGCCAACGAACTCGTTGCCCAAATATGCCCAAGAGGAGACGGAATCCTCCAACAAGTGCATTTAGCCAGGACCTCATGTTCGACTTGAGAGGCAACGGGAAGTAGTTGGTGAGCACTTTTTCATCCCATCCCCTGACGGCTCGAACGGCAATCGAATAGATGCCCGGAAACATTGCGGGGTTCAACTTTCCATCATACTTCTCCGGCAAGTTAGGCTTGAAGGTGCAAGAGGATGGCCACTAGACTTGCTGTAGCTCGCGAGTGAAGGCCGGGCAGCCTACCTCGTAAGGCAGGTACCTGCTTACAATGGGCGTGGGTTCGTCGACATCGGCTCCATTACGCCTGTTTGACTGATAGCGTGTCTCGCGATGTTGCTCAATGGTGACGCGAGCGTCCTCCTTCCTCCTGTCAATCAACACTTGTCATTGATCTTGCAGGAGTCATGGGTCAGATGACGCCATTGATTCCTCATCATGATCATAAACACCTTGGGGTTGTTGAGCTTGCTGTGGCCACCCTTGAGCGGGCTCCCACGGAGGGGACTGCACCGTAGGCATGGACTTCCCATCTTGACTGCCAATGTGGGCCACCAGCGTCGCCTGTGGGCATAGCGACGGCTCCACACACGATGGTTTGTTGATCTCAGCAAATCCAAGGAGACTTTGGATGGTAGCTCTCCACTCGTCCATTTTGTCTGCTGCTGGATGAAAGTCCAGCAAGTGAGCTCTCACCACTGCTTCGGCCGCCGTCTCCGGCATGACGTGGGAGGTAGAGCGCGACACCGCTCGGCTTCTGGACGAGACAGAAGGAGCTTTGTCAGGCCCTTGTCGCCTCTGGACCGTGGCCAGAGGGACCTGACACGACCAGAGCTATCCTTGTTAACCGGACTCTTGGTCAGCTGGGCTCTTCCCATGTGGGCCTGGTCGTTGTGGCTCGATGGTGCCGCTCAGGTTGTTTTTGCGTTAGATCGATGCATGTCGGTGGGTCTTGGCTCGCACTAGAGCAGGCGTTGATGTCGTGTTGGTTGAGCATGCCGGTGGGGTGAGCGGGAGGAGGCTGTGCGTCTCCGTGACCCACACCGGGGGAAGCATGATTGGCGGCATGTTGAAGAGGCTGGGTTGCGCCCGTAGCCCCGCTCCAGCCACGACGGGAGTGTTAGCAGCACCGCTCACGTCATCGGCTCCACCCGCCGCAGCCGCGGCGGCTGTAGCGCCGCAGCCACGCGTGACGAAGCCTTCCAGGTGGAAGGGTGCGCCCCCGCTTTACTTCTCTTCTTTGGAGCCATGGACGATGAAGATTGACATAGATTGACGCATTGGCTACTACTTCAGGTTCGCACAAGTGACACCCCCTACCTGGCGCGCCAAAGATGTCGGTGTGGAAGCACGATCACCTATGAGGCATGAGTGCACCTTTGTGGTTCGGCATGGGACGACCACATTGCACAAAGAGCAGAAGCAGTAGGGGACAACATGGCGATGGACAACTCTCTTTTACCTAGGTTCAGGCCGCTTTGTAGTGTAAAACCCTGCTCCTGCTGTGGTGGATTGATCTGGAAGAAGCCGAAGGCTTGATGCGCTCTAGCCCGGCAAGGTTGCCTCGGAGAGAGCGATGTGAGCGTACAAGTGCGGAGGGATCAAATGTTCAAACCCTTTGCTAGGTAGCCTCCGGCCTCCTTTTATAGGTTAAGGGGTGATCACAATGGCAAAACAGTCATTTGTGTGTGATTAGATAGCTAACAGTGCTATCATACCTAACTCTGGTAGTTAGGACAAAGTGCATTAAATGAACTACTAGGTGTCAAGTTGTAGTTGAGGCCCGACAAGCCTGCCGCACCGCTTATCTGCCTCTTCTTATTAGCTTGACACGCCTCCTGGACGGGTGTCAATAAAGCTAATCTCTTTTCTTCTATGGTGCCACGTGCTTAAATGGATCCACCTGGTAGATTGATACCTTGACACGCACTGATTAGTGACTTGAATGTGATGAGGTGGAGCGGTGGCATCTCGGTGAAGGTTCCCCAGCAAAGGAGCTTGGCGGATTTTGGTCTTGGCGATCCTGGCAACCCTGCCAGGGCGAATCAGCACTTGCCCTTAGGTGCGGGCCCCGACCTAGCCAGGCTCTCCTATCCGGCAAGGAAGGCCTCCCCAAGGTGACCATATGTTAGTTTTGTTCTTCTTAATGCTCTCTTTGATCTCATGAAGAGCGGCTTGTTTGCCTCATCTTTGTGTCATGCATTGGTGCTGGATGTATAATCGTCAGCACGCCTGTGCATGAGTTCGGTTAGCAAACGTGAATGTTTGCTGCACCGACACTCGTGGTTCCGGTAGGGAACGTGCCCCCTTGCGGGCGAAATGATGATCGCTGCCTCTTCTCATTGTATTTATTTTCTACATGCAACATAGAATAACAGGAGATTCATGCTGAAATTTGAAATTATTCAGGGTTCGATTGGCCAGTTTATATATTAATTGAGTTTTCTAGGCATTTAATGTACATAATTCAAATTTGAACTACAAGCAAATGCTCCAGTGCACAAAATGGGTTGAAAATCATATATGTGTCCTTGGGTGCATGTTTGGGTCTCATTGAAGGAATGAGAATGAATTTCAAACTTCTCGTCGTCCTGAAACGTTGAGAATCTTGGTTTAAATCCTAGTAAATCCAATACTCACCCAAAAATCATGAAACTTGGCATGGTTTCATGACATGGCACATATATGCCGTGGTAAAAAAATCGCCCAATTTGAGACAAGGCGCACACGCTAATAGCCAACGTAGTCCTTTTAGAACAAATAGCTGACACGCTACTATCGCAAATGGTTGTATTATTTGAACCGTGTGCGTTCTTGTATCCATTTAAGTGCGGCCAGGTGTCCCTCTTTTTATTAGAGAGTACTACCTCGGTCCTGGTTCATTGGTCCTCTTTGTATTTTGTGCCAAAATTTAACCATAGTCGTTGCCGTGCATGCAGCTGTTTGATTAGATGGGACAAGCGTGAGAAGTCTGCCGTGCAGGCTCGATGGAACGGGTGCAAGCAGTCCATCGCGCAGGCTCGATGGGACGCATGCGACCTGTCCACCGCGCAGGCTCAATAGGACGCGTGCGACCTGTCGGTCGCCTAGGCTAGACGGGACACATGCAAGCAGAACACTACGCATGCACACCGGGAAGCATGCCCTTTGACCTGCATCCACCAGCCGCCTGTCTCGCTCACAACTTATCCCATTAATGGCGGCTAAGCTGTTGTTTAACATGCGGTTAATTAAACACTACAAAAAAAGACACATCCGTGACATTTTGGCCCGAACCAAAACTTTTTTTTGTCATGGTTATGACACTTCTATGACGATAATTATGACAAAACCAGGTATCGTCATAGATGTGGTGGGCTCCTGCTTCAATTACAAAAAATCATGACAGGAAATGTTCTTTTCGTCGTGGGGGGGGGGGGGGGGCAGGGACGCACCTGCATGACATTCTTTGGGCCGTCCATGACGGAAAAATCATGGTAGAAGCGAGGGCGAGGAAAATTTCGGGGAGTTCCTGGTTACAGTGAGTGGATGGGGCCAAGCGATGCACTGTGGTTTGCGCGTTTCTCTCTCGTACGCACGTTTGTGCGAGGCGTTGGGCTCTACTGAACCCGAGTGAGGGAGTCCTGGACTAAGGGGTCCTCGGACAACCGAACTATATACTTTGGCCGGACTGTTGGACTATGAAGATACAAGATAGAAGACTTCATCCCGTGTCTGGATGGGACTCTCCTTTGCGTTTAAGGCAAGCTCCGATTCAGATATTAGATTCCTTTCCCTGTAACCGACTTTGTACAACCCTAGTCCCCCCGGTGTCTATATAAGCTGGAGGGTTTAGACTTCTATGGTTTAGCCACAACTATCATAACCTCATATCCTAGACTTGTAGGGTTTAGCCATTACGATCTCGTGGTAGATCATCCCTTGTAATAATCATATTCATCAAGATCAATCAAGCAGGAAGTAGGGTATTACCTCCATAGAGTGGGCCCGAACCTGGGTAAACATTGTGTCCCCCGCCTCCTGTTACCATTAGCCTTAGACACACAGTTCAGGACCCCGTACCCGAGATCCACCGGTTTTGACACCGACATTGATGCTTTCATTGAGAGTTCCGCTGCGTCGTCATCAGAAGGCTTGATGGCTCAATCAATCATCTACAACAACACAGTCCAGGGGGGGGTCTTCCTCCCCGGACAGATCTTCGTATTCGGCGGCTTCGCACTGCGGGCCAACTCGCTTGGCCATCTAGAGCAGATCGATAGCTACGCCCCTGGCCATCAGGTCAGATTCGGGAGCCTGAATTTTGTGGCCGATATCCACGGGTTCGAGCCCATGACGGCTGTCCCCGGCCACCGTGATGAACATGACCTAGATCTGTCATCAGGCCACACGCAGGAGATGGCACCTATGACCGCCCTGGCCCTAGAGCCGGAGCAGACTGCGTCGTCCAATGTCGGGAAACTTAACCCCGCCACGGAGGCCGTAGACTCGGCGGTGCTCGAGCCGGACACAGACCCAACATCGAGCTGGGCTTGTGTCACTGGAACCTCGGACTCGTCTCTGGCCATGAGTTCCGGACCGCGTGCATCCGCGTCCATCGAACCCGACTGGGCGCCGGTCTTGGAGTTCAGTTCCGCGGACATCTTCCCGTACTCGCCTTTTGGCAACATGTTAAGCTCGTTAAAATCCCTCTCCTTGTGAGGGAATTCTTGGCCGAACTATGTCCGGCTCGAGTGGGAAGTGGACTACGAAGAACTTTGTGTCCCACCCACCACCCACTTTATAGCCACTGTCGTCGACTTAACTGACATGCTCGACTATGACTCCGAAGACATTGATGTATGGACGATGATGCTGGAGATGAGCAGAAACCACTACCTATAGGGCGTTGGACAGCCACCTCCACGTACGACATATACATGGTGGACACAACCAAAGAAAACAACGGTGACAACAAAAATCCAGTCGAGGATAAACCTCCCGAGATACAGCCAAAGCACCAACGTGAGCGGCGCTGCTCTAAGCCACGCCGTGGTAAAAACAGCAATACCATCACAGGAGAAAATAACACTCTGGACGACGCCGAAAACAATGAATACCCTGTTGAGCCAACCTCCAGTCAGGAGGAACGGGAGGATGGGCGAGTCAGCCCTGGCGAACAAGCCAAGAACGAAGACTCGAAGGATAGCAACTACCTTCTGCTCTCCGAGGACGAGGTGAGCCTCGGCGATGAAGATTCCATCGTGCCTGAGGAGCCCGCCGAACAGGAACGCTTTAAGCGTCTTCTAATTGATACTGCAAGAGGCCTGAAAAAGAAGCAGCAGCAGCGTCAAGCTGATCAAGACCTGCTCAATGAAAGATGGACTGATGTCCTGGTAGCTGAGGAATATGGCCTCGAGCGCCCAACCAAAAGCTACCCGAAGTGCAAAATGTTACCACAGTTCGATGACGAGGCGCTGGAGCCCGTCTGATAGAGGCAAAGGTGTCCCGTCTTTCGATGAGATGATGGATATCGCTCTGGTGGAAGTCGACTTTGACGATCCGACTACGAACGTGCAAGGACGTCGCGCCTTAGCAATCGCTAAACCAACTCCGAGAGGTTATTGACCACGCCGGAGCACGATCAACCTGACCACGAGGGTCTGTTTCCTGCGAGCAAATGAAGAACAAGCAAGAAACTGAGATTGCAATCTGGATATTGCGAATATAAGATGAAAGCTTTATTGATCAAGGTGGGGTTCTGTGACGCCTTTGTCTGGTCGTTGAACACAAACGAAGTACGCGAAGTTGCAGCTATGGCGAACTTCTAATCTAAACAAAACCCAAAGTCTAAACGGTGCCCTAAGGGCTGTATATATGGAGCAAGAGGGGGGAATTTCGTGGCCCTTGGTGGAGGGGTCCGAAATCAACCCTATCTCTTGTTTCCCCACACATACGGACTCTAAAAATAGCCTATACTTATGTATTTCGAAATTACATGGGCCTTTCCCAATAATAAGGTGACGCAGCACCTAGAATAGCCTCGGGACGAAATTTATGAAGTGGCATCTTGTATATTTTGTCCAAGGCTTCATGCACCCATTATGGTGGCTTCAACGTCCTGAAATCATCACTTGTAACTCTGTTCTTGTTCCCCTTGCGCATGCCATCATCTCCATGCTTGTTCGTGCTCCAATGTTCATCCTTCTCCAAGCTAGGCCCTTCATTTCTAAGCAAAACAAATGTATCCAAATTAGGCAGCATCATATTCTCATGAACATTAGAATCATTACCAAGAAACGAAAGTACCTGATAATTTAATTGGCGTGCGCGAGCTCTAGTAATTGGTCTAGTATATGTAGCAGCAGGGGCTGTGGGTGTAACAATGGTATTGATGTCCTCATCATCCTCCCCTTCTTGAAATGAAGTCGTCCTCGACGGAAGCTCATCTTCCTCACCCAAATAAGGCTTCAAATCTGCAATGTTAAAAGTGGGACTAACCCCAAAATCTGCAGGCAGCTCAAGTTTATATGCATTATCATTTATTTTCTCTAACACCTTAAAAGGACCTTTAGCACGTGGCATTAGCTTTCATTTGCGCAAATCAGGAAATCTATCCTTACGCAAATCTAACCAAACAAGATCTCCAGGTGCAAACACAACATGTTTTCTACCTTTATCTCCAGCAAGTTTATATTTAGCATTCGTACGCTAAATGTTTTCCTTAGTTAACTCATGCATTTTTACAATCAATTCAGCACGTTGTTTAGCATCAAAATTAACCTTCTCCGAAGATGGAAGAGGCAAAAAATTAATAGGTGCACGAGGTAGGAAACCATACACAATTTCAAAAGGGCACATCTTAGTGGTAGAATGCAATGAACGATTATAAGCAAATTCAATATGAGGCAAGCATTCTTCCCACATTTTCGTATTATTCTTCAAAACAGCCCTAAGCATAGTAGACAACGTTCTATTGACTACTTCAGTTTGTCCATCAGTTTGGGGGTGACAAGTAGTACTAAAAAGCAGTTTAGTCCCCAACTTAGCCCATAAACATCTCCAAAAGTGGCTAAGAAATTTAGTATCCCGATATGAAACAATAGTATTTGGCACACCATGCAAGCGAATTATTTCACGGAAGAACAAATCAACAACATTAACAGCATCATTGCTTTTATGACATGGTATAAAGTGTGCCATTTTCGGGAATCTATCCACGACAACAAATATGCTATCCCTCCCCTTCTTTGGTCGAGGTAAACCTAAAAAAAGTCCATAGATATATCCTCCCAAGGAACACTAGGTACAGGCAAAGGCATATATAAACCATGAGGATTGAGTCGTGACTTAGCTTTTTGACATATAGTGCAGTGAGCAACAAAGCGCTCAACATTCCGTCTCATCTTTGGCCAAAAGAAATGTGTAGCAAGTACGTCCTCCATCTTCTTCACGCCAAAGTGTCCCATTAGTCCACCTCCATGCGCCTCCTGCAACAACAAAAGATGAACGGAGCTAGCTGGAATGCATAGCTTGTTAGCACGGAACACAAATCCATCATTAACGACGAACTTGTTCCAAGTTGTTCATTCTTTACAAGTCTGCAATACATCTTTAAGATCAGCTTCATGCACATGTTGATCTTTGATGGTCTCCAAACCAAATATTTTGAAGTCAAGTTGTGAAAGCATAGTATAGCGACGAGACAAAGCATCAGCAATAACATTTTCTTTACCCTTCTTGTGTTTAATGACATAAGGGAAAGTCTCAATGAATTCAACCCATTTAGCATGTCTACGATTCAATTTAGCTTGACTTTTAATATGTTTCAAAGATTCATGATCAGAGTATATAACAAATTCTTTGGTCCATAAATAATGTTGCCATGTTTCTAAAGTCCGAACAAGAGCATATAATTCTTTATCATAAGTAGAATAATTCAGACTAGGCCCACCCAATGTTTCAGAAAAGTATGCAACAGGTTTGCCATCTTGTAATAACACACCTCCTAATCCAATTCCGCTAGCATCACATTCAAGCTCAAAAGTCTTATTAAAATCAGGAAGTTGGAGTAAAGGAGCATGTGTCAACTTCTCTTTCAACACCGTGAAGGCTTCTTCATGTGCGGTACCCCAAACAAAAGGCACATCCTTCTTTGTAAGCTCATTGAGAGGTGCAGCAATGGTGCTGAAATCTCTCATAAAACGCCTATAGAATCCAGCGAGGCCAAGAAAACTCCTCACTTGTGTGACCGTTTTGGGCTGCGGCCAACTCTCAATAGCTTCAATCTTGGCTTTATCAACTTCAATTCCCTGTGGAGTAACAACATAGCCAAGAACAGACACTCGATCGGTGCAAAAGGTGCACTTCCCAAGGTTACCAAACAAACGTGCATCACGTAGAGCAATAAAAACAACACGTAAATGTTCCAAATGTTCCTCCAAAGATCTGCTATAAATCAATATGTCATTAAAGTAAACTACCACAAATCGTTCAATGAAAGCACGTAAAACTTCGTTCATTAATCTCATGAAAGTACTAGGTGCATTAGTTAACCCAAAAGGCATGACTAACCACTCATATAATCCAAACTTAGTTTTAAATGCTATTTTCCATTCATCCCCCAATTTCATACGAATTTGATGGTATCCACTATGCAAATCAACTTTGGAGAATATTGTAGAGCCACTCAATTCATCAAGCATATCATCTAGCCTAGGAGTAGGATGATGATAACGAATAGTAATATTATTAATGCCTCTACAATCAACACACATACGCGATGTACCATCCTTTTTCGGCACTAGAATAATAAGAACAGCACAAGGACTAAGGGATTCGCGTATATAACCTTTGTCGAGAAGCTCTTCTACTTGACGCATAATCTGCTTCGTCTCCTCTGAATTGGTACGGTATGGCGCATGGTTTGGCAGTGAAGCACCGGGAATTAAGTCAATCTGATGCTCAATCCCTCGAATAGGCGGTAATACCGGTGGCACGTCTTGTGGAAAGACGTCAGCGAACTCCTGCAAATTGTTAGAGACAGCAGGAGGCAAAGAGGAAGGCACGTCCTCGAATGAAAATAATGCCTCTTTGCACGCAAAAGCATAGCAAACAGATTTGCTAAAATCTATCTCATCAATATCAGATTTAGTGGCAAGTAAATATGCACTTTTCAATTTAATTTCAGAAGCAACACTAGATGGTTTACTATTAGGCTTCATTTTTTGCTCAAATTCTTTTGCCACAATCTGATTTTCACTTTTATTTTTCTCCTGTTTTGGTTTTTTAGCTCTATTAATATCATCTTTCAAAATGTACTCAGGAGTCATAGGAAGCAAAGTAATATTTTTATCCTTATGAACAAGAGTATACTGATTGTTTCTACCATGGTGTACAGAATTTTTATCAAATTGTCATGGTCGACCAAGTAATAAGGAACATGCTTGCATAGGTACCACATCACAATCAACATAATCAACATATGTTGAGATACTAAAATGCACACGAACAGTACGTGTTACCATAACCTTGCCGCTGTTGTTGAACCATTGGATGTAGTAAGGACGTGGATGTGGTCTTGTGGTGAGAGATAGCTTCTCCACCATCTACATGCTAGCCAAGTTGTTGCAGCTCCCTCCATCTATGATGACGCGCACAGAACGTTCCTTCACAACTCCCTTTGTATGGAACAAATTATGCCTCTGATTTTGCTCAGCTTGTGTAACCTGCACACTCAAAACACGTTGAGAAACTAAACATTCATACCTGTCAGCATCTTCAGGAGCCATGTAATGCGTCTCATGATCAGAATCATCTCCACCGTGTTCTTCACTTGTAATAAGTGCTAAAGTCTCCTCATCATAGTCACTAGCAGACTCATACCCACCATCCTCAGTAGCAATCATCACACGCTGAGATTTGCATTCTCGCGCATAATGTCCTCTTCCCTTACAACGACGACAAATAATATCACTTGTGTGCCCTGTTGATGCCATGGACGAAGAAGAGCTCTGTGCAGGCCCGGCAGGTGCGCTCTTGGCAGATAGTGGTGGTTGTGCCTGCTTTCTTGTATCACGGCTGGAGGTAGTAGCTGATGGAGGTGCTGGTGTAGTGGAAGTAGAGGATGCACGCGGTGTCCATGATGAAAGTCGACCTGCAGAAAAGTTACTTCGCGCCAATGCTTGTCGATCCTGCACTTCACGTTCAGCTTTACAAGCAAGATGGAATAAACGAGAGATATTAGTATACTCCTTATACTCTAGAATGGTCTAAATCTCTCTATTTAATCCACCCATAAAACATGCAAGCATAGCTTCATTCTCCTCAACAATACCACATCTAATCATGCCAGTTTGTAATTCCTGATAATATTCTTCTACAGAATTTTTTCCTTGTCTTAAACGCTGCAATTTTTCAGCAATTCACGTTGATAATATGGTGGAACCCAACGAGTACGCATAGTAGTTTTCAAAGTGGCCCAAGTAGTTGGAATAGGAAATCTACAATGTTCAGACCACCATACACATGCAAAACTAGTGAAAGCACAAACAGTAGCAACAACCCGTCTCTCCTCGGGATATTGTAAACATGTAAAACCTTGTTCAGTTTCTAACTCCCAAGTAAGATATATATCAGGAACATATCTACCCTCAAATGGTGGAATATTCAATTTCAGTTTCGGAATATGGTCATTATCTCATACCTGAGGTGGTGGTGCAGGCCTACCGTTGCTAATATATACCTAAGGTCGACCTGCTGGTGGTGGTGCTGGTGGCTGCACGTAGTTTTGATTTTGATCAACCTCATCCTCGTAATAGTCCTCCACCTCTGCAGTAACAGCAGGAGCTACAGAAGCACCAACGGCAGTAGCAGCGGCACTAGAATTTTGTCCTGGCTCAATAGGAACACGCTGTGCTCGCCCTACTGTATCGCGGCGTAGAGCTGGTTGTGGGAGACGTTTGAGTAATTCATCAAACTTGGCGTCCAACTTGGTGTCAATTGACTTCTCAATGTCATCCATCTTCTCCATTGCCTTTCCAAAGGTGGCCATCACGTCTTCCACCTGTTGACCCAACATTTGATGAAACTTATCATGAAGCTCCTTGTTCGTCATGTTCTCCCAGTCAATCTCGTCGACTTGTGTTCCTGCCATAGTTAGCAGCAATAGAAACAGACAAGAATATGATCCTACAGACTACTGGAATATGGTGGTGGTGGGGTGTCACAAATCCGTCAAGCGAATCTCAAATTCTTACCAGTTCTTACCCAGCAGCAGGTGGTGATCGACAACCGTTGTAGTCAAAACTTCCAAAGCTTGGATAGAGCGATTACCAGGGAGAGTCAAACGCACGACGTAGATGTATGTGGAGCTAGGAAGGCTTATAATATGGTAGCAAAAAAGATCAGCAATAATCAATTCGGAGATGCAAAGTTGAATAAACGCTCAACAACGGTACTATGCTGGTCCTAGGCTAGACCGTGCTAGAGACGCGAGTCTAGAACACTAACAAAATCACGGCGCTGCACGTAAACAAGGGAGAAGCACACTCTGGGAATTTTTTTTTCGCTCTTTTTTTGTGCTCTGTTTTTTTTGCGAAAAATCATGGCGAGCGTCTCAAAACTCTTCCCAGGTCAAACTGACAGGAAGGGCACGAAATTTTTTTGACAATTTTTTTTCGGAAATCAGGGCAGCAACGACGAAAAAGTGCGGCAAAAAATCACTATGATGGCGAGTGTCTCAAAACACTCCATGGGACCTAAAAATAGGATAGGGAAAAAATATTTTTGGTCGCCGGAATTTTGGCCTAAAAACTGCCCGGGTGTCTCCAGACTTTTTTTTCCGAAACCTACTCAGGCAAGGAAACACGAATCGGAAATTAGATGGATCTCGAAAACAAACCTAATATGCAAGGAACTCGGATTGGTGGTGGATATATGGTGGTGGTATATGGCAGCGGTGGTGGTATATGGAAGCGGTGGTAGTATATGGATATGGATCAGGGATGGTATGTGGATTCGGAGCGGTGGTGGTATATGGATACGGATTCGGAGCGGTGGTGGTAGGTGGCAGGGGCGATGATGATGGTGCGGTGGCGGCGTGACAACTTATGACCAGAACTCGAAACTCTAAAAGACTAGACGCTAAGACCAGCAACTTGACGCGATGATGCAACCGCAAATTCAACAAAGCAAAATACTGAAAAGACTATGCAAAGGCTCAGACTGGTTCGGGTAGGATGAACTAACCCTTTTTTTTGGCTTTTTCATGGACTATAGGTATGAAGAACAGACTCGATCTAAACTACGAAAAACTGTAAAATCTCACCGAGCAACCTGGAAATCTGATACCACTTGATAGAGGCAACGGTGTCCCGTCTTTTGATGAGATGATGGATATCGCTTTGGTGGAAGTCGACTTTGACGATCCGACTACGAACGTGCGAGGACGTCGCGCCTTAGCAACCGCTAAACCAACTCCAAGAGGTTATTGACCACGCCGGAGCACGATCAACCTAACCACGAGGGTCTGTTTCCTGCGAGCAAATGAAGAACAAGCAAGAAACTGAGATTGCAATCTGTATATTGTGAATATAAGATGAAAGCTTTATTGATCAAGGTGGGGTTCTGTGACGCCTTTGTCTGGTCGTTGAACACAAACGAAGTACGCGAAGTTGCAGCTATGGCAAACTTTTAATCTAAAAAAAAACCAAAGTCTAAACGGTGCCCTAAGGGCTGTATATATGGAGGAAGACAGGGGAATTTCGTCGCCATTGGTGGAGGGGTCCGAAATCAACCCTATCTCTTGCTTCCCCACACATACGGACTCTAAAAATAGCCTATACTTATGTATTTCGAAATTACATGGGCCTGGCCCAATAATAAGGTGACGCAGCACCTGGAATAGCCTCGGGACGAAATTTATGAAGTGGCATCTTGTATATTTCGTCCAAGGCTTCATGCACCCATTATGGTGGCTTCAACGTCCTGAAATCATCACTTGTAACTCCGTTCTTGTTCCCCTTGCGCATGCCATCATCTCCATGCTTGTTCGTGCTCCAATGTTCATCCTTCTCCAAGCTAGGCCCTTCATTTGTAAGCAAAACAAATGTATCCAATTTAGGCAGCATCATATTCTTATGAACATTAGAATCATTACCAAGAAACGGAAGTACCTGATAATTTAATTGGCGTGCGCGAGCTCTAGTAATTGGTCCAGTATATGTAGCAGCAGGGGCTGTGGGTGTAACAATGGTATTGATGTCCTCATCACCGTCCCACCAAGGTACAATGCGGCTGACCGACCACCACGTGGTCGGGATAAGGCGGCACCTCGAGCCAAACACCAGCCCGCACTGCCTCGCCGAAAAACAGAAATACAACAGCTCGAGGATATATACATGACCTGTGGCATGATTTGGAAAACAGAGCAGGTCAGACAAGTTCGATCTATGGATCACGGGGGCGTGCACTGACGCGCGACAATGGCCATCTGGCTAAACGTGATAAACATAATCATGTTTGGGCCAAAAACTGCAGACGAACTCCATCCGAGCTACGTCACGACTTGGCCCGATATAGAGGTGCCGCACACCCCCTTTGCTTCACTGATGAAGTAATGGGACATGATTTCCTAGAAGGGTTTAAACCCATTAGCATCGAATCATACGATGGCACAACAGACCCCGCGGTATGGATTGAGGACTTTCTTCTCCATATTCATATGGCCCGTGGCGATGATCTTCACGCCATCAAGTACCTCCCGCTCAAACTCAAAGGACCAGCTAGGTACTGGTTGAACAGTCTGCCCGAAAACTCAATTGGAAACTGGGAGGACTTGGAGGACGCCTTCGTCGACAACTTCCAAGGCACATATGTCCGACCTCCGGATGCCGATGACTTAAGTCACATAATCCAACAGCCCGGAGAGTCAGCCAGGAAATTCTGGACTCGGTTCTTAACTAAAAAGAACCAGATCATTGACTGTCCGGACGCCTAAGCCCTAGAGGCCTTTAAGCACAACATTCGCGACGAATGGCTGGCCAGACACCTTGACCAGGAAAAACCGAAGTCCATGTGAGCCCTTACGGCACTGATGACCCGCTTCTGTGCGGGCAAAGACAGGTGGCTAGCCCGTAGCAACAACAATACAAGCGACCCTGGCACTTCTGAAGCCAGAAATAGCAATGGCAAGCCCCGACGCAATAGACATAAGCGTCGAAACAACAGTGATAACACCGAAGACACTGCGGTCATCGGTCAACACCGGATTTAGTGGCTCTAAGTCCGATCAGCGGAAGAAGCCATTTAAGATAAACAATCCGGGCCCATCCAGTCTGGACTGCATACTAGACCGACCATGCCAAATCCATGGCACTCCTGATAAACCAGCCAACCATACCAACAGAGAATGTTGGGTCTTCAAATAGGTCGGCAAGTTAAACGCCGAGAATAAGGAGGAAGGGTCGCAAAGCAATGACGATGACATGGAACCCCGACCACCGAACACAGGGGGACAGAAGAACCCCCCCCCCCCCCCAAGTCAAAACGGTGAACATGATATATGCCACCCATATCCCCAAGAAGGAGCGCAAGCGTGCACTCAGGGACGTCTACGCGATGGAGCCAGTCGCCCCAAAGTTCAACCCATGGTCCCCCTGTCCGATCACCTTCGATCGTAGGGACCATCCGACTAGTATCCATCATGGCGGTTCAGCCGCGCTGGTCCTTGACCCAATCATTGATTGATTCCACCTTACGCGAGTCCTCATGGATGGTGGCAGCAGCCTGAACCTGCTCTATCAGGATACGGTGCGTAAAATGGGTATCGATTCCTCAAGGATCAAGCTTACAAAAACCACCTTTAAAGGTGTCATACCAGGTGTAGAGGCCTGCTGTACGGGCTCAATCACACTGGAAGTGGTCTTCGGATCCCCGGATAATTTTTGAAGCGAAGAGTTAATCTTCGATATCGTCCCCTTCCGCAGTGGCTATCACGCACTGCTCGGACGAAATGCATTCACTCGATTCAATGCGGTGCCACACTACACCTACCTCAAGCTCAAGATGCCCAGACCACGTAGTGTCATAACGGTCAATGGAAATACGAAACGCTCCCTCCGTACTGAGGAGCACACAGTGGCCCTTGCAGCAGAAGTATAGATTAGCCTTTTTAGGCAGAACCTCAATTCGGCAGTAAAGCTCCCGGACACCGTCAAGCGAGTCCGAACTACTCTGCAGCAGGACTGTCCAGCTCGTCCAGAGCTTGACTAGCAATTCTGCCTTCGTCCGAGTCCCAATCAAGCGACGATATTTGTGCCTCGCGTACATAACTACGAACTCAAAATACCATGGGCAGGGACAGAGGCACAGCTAGATCGTGGTCCATAATGCGGCTCAACCGCCCCTAGATCCGCATACCTTCACCTTTTATTTTTTATTTCAGGTTTTTCTCTTCTCGAGGCTTTTCTGATAACCTAATCACCAGACCTACAATGGGACGGATACACCAAGAAGCCGAGGAGCTTTGACGTACAAGGAAATCCCCAGGTGGTCTCTGCTAACGATCGTTATACCTGGTTTACATACCCGCATGCAACTCGCTCTTGGTCATGCCATGTCAAATAGCCTTATTTGCTTATCGCATTACTTGTACAAATACGCCTTGACGTATCAATCAAATTACAATGGAAAATAGTTTGCGGCTCAACATTTGGCGTCAGCTTATTACATGATTCTTTCCTTGTCTTTGTATTTATTACTTATTCCACCCGTACACTCTGGTACGTATTACTTTGCCAGGGGCTTCATCACGCCCTGCAATATGGCAATAAAATCCGAACACTTTACAAATACAGTTTGGAACCCCAAACTTATAGCATTATATGCATCGGCTCCGAATCATGTCTTTGGTCAATAGTTGGGTTGCCTGGCTCCTATGCTTACTACCTTATGTTCCGCTATATCGGCTAGGGTAGTAAAGGGAGAACTACTGCGATTGTGTCCCGGTTCTTCCGGACGAGCACCTCAGTAGAGAAAGCCGAAAACTGACTGTCATGATGCAGCGAGAGTTGGCTAGCTGTTCGAGAGGTTTTCAAATCCTTAGAGATTTTTCTGCTTTATGCGAGGAATCGGTTTTTATCCGATTAGGCATGTATAGCGCCCCAAGTTCGGCCTTCCGAGCACCAGGTTCTGCGCCAAAATTTTCATTGTCAGACTCCTATGGCTAAGTGAGGGTGATAAAGCCGTATAGTCCGATTGCCTTGTTCGTTGCACTAGACACCTCCTTTAAGGACCAAAATGTGGAGTAAAGAGTGTTTAGATTTATGCCGAACACCCCCGTACTATCTACGTGGGGGCAGAAGCCGACGACTGGCCAACTCTCAGATTTTCATAAACGGACACACAGGAGGTAAAATTTTAAACTAACAGACATATTACATAACAGATCTCTTTAATATTATAGGACAGGATAACATGAATGTTTTCATCAGAATATGATATCCTTGGAACATTACTCCGCCACAAGGAGGGATCCCAACCAGGACACTATCAAAATATATTCGGGTCGGCGGTGCTCCTTGCCCTCAAGCATCCCCTCGGTCATCTGCTTCGTGGCGTCCATCTTCGCCAAGTGCGTCTTCGCGCGGGCAAAGGACATCCGCGCGCCTTCGATACAAACCGACCGCTCGATGGCTTCAAGCTGTGGGCAGGCACTCACAAGCCGCTTGACGAGTCCGAAGTAGCTGCTGGGCGTGGGCTCGGCAGGCTATAGCCGGACTATTAAGTCCTTCATGGCTAGTTCAGCCGCCTGATGCAACTCGACCAGCTGTTTCAGCTGGTCGCTAAAGGGCACTGGAAGTTCTGGTCCCAGGTATTGAGACCAGAACAACTTCTCCGTAGAGCTCCCTTCTTCGGCTCGATAAAATTCTGCAACATCTGATATGTTGCGCGGCAGATCCGTAAACGCCCCTGGAGAGCTCCAAATCCGGGTAAGTAAAAGGAATGTTTCCTTCACATATCTGCTTTGCATAAAGCCTTAGCCGACGTAATCTTCTTGGCCGCCTGGATCTCCTGGAGGGCGCCCTGGGCTTCGGCTCGGGCATCTTGTGCGCTGTGGCGGGCCATGGCAAGTTCGGACTCTTGAGCCTTAAAATCGCGCTCCAAGGACTCGTACTTCTTGATAGCGTCCTGGATCTCTTGCTGGACCTCGCTGACCCGGCCCTCCTGCTTCTCGCCCATGGCGTGTTCCTTGGCCGTTTTGTCCTCGGCTTCGGCTAATGCCTTCTTGAGGGCCGCTACTTTGGTCGTGGCCCCTAATAAAGTTCATGACACTTTAGTCAACACGAACCATTCATCCTTCCTAAATATACCCGCAGGTTACTGCATACCTTTGTTGTCCTCCAGCTGCTTCCTTGACCCGCTCCAGGTTCTGCTTCAGTCCGGAGACATCCGCAATATGAGCGGCAGAAGCCAGCAGTGACGCCTCCTTATTCACATACACATATTATGTTAGACTCCTGCGAAAATTATTTTGATCCTTTGTTCGGCTTTTCTTTCCGAACACCGGACAGAGCATCAGAGGCTACTGTCTATACGGTGACATTCTTTTTACAATTACATCACTTACCTCAAAGCCTGTTAGAAGGCTAGTGCAGGCTTCGTTCAGTCGGCTTTTTGCAGACTGGACCCTCTAATCACCATACCCATAAGGGTACAGTGTTCTTCCACAATGGAAGCGCCTTGCAGCGCTTCCAGTAATCTATCTGGTGCCTCTGGATGGACAAAGATCATCGGTGGAGTTGCCTCGGCCCCCTCAGTTGAAAGAGGTGGCCTGCCTGAATCTGGAGCCATTTGGGTCTCCGGAGCTGTATTCGGCTGGGGCCGAATTGGATACGGCCCCCATCGTCGGCGTCCATAAGGGTCTGTCCCCACATGTGTTCGGTAACCGGGGTTTTACCCTCCGGCACCACCGGGACGGCCTCCCGAGCCTCTCCCTGGCCCGGGATCCTTCGAGACAGCACCTCGATGTTGTCCGCGGCCTTGGGGGAGAAGTCCGTCAGAGGGGACCCACTGTACATCGCCGACGGGTCCAGTGACCCCTCCAAAGAGGAGGATAGTTCGATGTTGGACTGAGTAGGACTGCAAGTGCACGATCCAGCACATTAAAAACAATAAAGTAAAAAGGCCGGATATGTTACTATGTCCGGGCACTTACGATTTGGCCAGGGGCTTGACCCTGGGATCCCACTCCCTCCCGCTGTTGGTGGCCGTTGCGGAGTTGTCCGGAAGGGAAGTCTTCCCCTTCTTGGAGACCTCGGCCTCCCCATCTGTGGAGGCTTCCTTCTTCTTTCTTCCCCCAACGGGGGGGGGGGGGATGAATTTCCTCTTCTTCTTCTTCCTCCTCCTCGTCGTCTCCAGCGACGGAGGAGCGATCTTCGACGTCTTCGAACATCACGTCCGAAGCGCCCTTGCGACGGAGACCATCTCTGGTCCCCTTGGCCGTGTTCTTGGCCTTCTTCTCCGGTACCTCATAAGGCGCCGGAAACAACATCTTCGTCAGAAGTGGGGTTTCTTGGTCTTAGAGTAGCGAAGATGGATAGTTAATCCGCCCCGCTATATCTATCCAGGCCTGAAAAAATTGGAGGGGAGGCTTAGATTCTCTCCTCAAAATATGCCAGTAAAAGGATATACCTTGAAAACATGAAAGAACTTATCAAATTAGCCTGGCATTTTAAGCTAAGACCACTGAGGGAGTCCTGGATAAGGGGGTCCTCGGACAGCCGGACTATATGCTTATGCCGGACTGTTGGACTATGAAGATACAAGATTGAAGACTTCGTCCCGTGTCCGGGTGGGACTCTCCTTTGCGTGGAAGGCAAGCTTGGCAATTCGGATATGTAGATGTCCTTCTTTGTAACCGACACTGTTGTAACCCTAGCCCCCTCTAGTGTCTATATAAACCAGAGGGTTTAGTCCGTAGGACAAGAACAATCATAATCATACACTAGCTTCTAGGGTTTAGCCTCTACGATCTTGTGGTAGATCTATTCTTGTAATACTCATATCATCAAGATCAATCAAGCAGGAAGTAGGGTATTACCTCCATAGAGAGGGCCCGAACCTGGGTAAACATTGTGTCCACCGCCTCCTATTACCATTAGCCTTTGACGCACAGTTCGGGACCCCCTACCCGAGATCCGCCAGTTTTGACACCGACATTGGTGCTTTCATTGAGAGTTCCACTGTGTTGTCATGGTAAGGCTTGATGGCTCCTTCAATCATCTACAACGATGCGATCCAGGGTGAGGTTTTCCTCCCCGGACAGATCTTTGTATTCGGCGGCTTCGCATTGCGGGCAAACTCACTTGGCCATCTAGAGCAGATCGATAGCTACGCCCCTGGCCATCAGGTCAGGTTTGGAAGCTTGAACTACACTGCCGACATCCGCAGAGACTTGATCTTCGACGGATTCGAGCCCACAACAGGCGCGCCCAACAGTCGCGATGAGCATGACTTAGATCTTTCACCGGACGCTGTTCTGGAGATCACACCTGCAGCAGCCCCAGCCTTAAATCCGGAGCAGATCGTGCCATCCGGGGATGGGTGGATGGACCCCGCCACGGAGGCCGCACACTCAGCAGCGATTGAGCCGAACACAGATCTCACTTCCAAGGAGGACTGTGTCTTTGGACCCTCGGACTCATCTCCGGACAGGGTTTCTGAACCACGTGCATTTGTGCCCACCAAACCTGACTGGGCATCGATCAAGGAGTTTAGCTCCGCGGATATCTTTCAGCACTCACCCTTGGGCGATGTGCTAAACTCATCAAAATCTCTCTCCCTGTTAGGAGACTCTTGGCCGAACTAAGTCCGGCTTGAGTGGGAAGCAGACGACGAAGAAATTCGTTACCCACCCACCACCCACTTGATAGCCATTGTCGACGACTTAACCGACATGCTTGATTACGACTCCGAAGATATCGACGACACGGACGACGACGCTGGAGAAGAACAGGAACCACGGCCCACAGGGCGCTGGACAGCCACCTCATCATATGATATATATATATATATATATATATATATATATATATATGGTGGACACACCCAAAGAAAGCAATGGCGACAGCGGAGGATAATCCCCTTGAGAAGCAATCTAAGCGCCGGCGTCAGCGACACCGTTCTAAGCCCCGCCATAGGAAAAACAGCGATACCGGCACAAGAGACAATAGCACTCTGGATGATGCCGAAGACGAAAACAATCCTGCCCAGCCAAGCTTCAAGCTAGTCGGACAAAGGACGGGCAAGCTAGCCCCGATGAACAGGCAATGGATGGAGACTTGGAGGATGACAATTACATGCCCCTCTACGAAGACGAGGTGAGCCTCGGTGATGAAAAATTTATCGTGCCTGAGGATCCCATCGAGTAGGAGCGCTTCAAGCGACGGCTTATAGCCACTGCAAAAAGCCTGAAGAAAAAAATAGCAGAAACTTCAAGCTGATCAAGATCTGCTAACTGATAGATGGATTGAGGTCCTGGCAGCCGAGGAATACGGACTCTAGCGCCCAACCAAAAGTTACCCAGAGCGCAGGTTGTTACCTCAGTTCGAGGAGGAGGCACTGGAGCCTACACTACCAGCACAGGAAACGGCTGACCGGCCACCTCGTGGCCGGGACAAAGTGGCGTATCAGCCCGAACACCAGCCCGCACCCCGTCCCCAAACAAACAAAAACATGAAGGCCCGGGGCTACACACGATACCTGCGAGACGAGTTGGAAAATAAAGTAGGACAACCAAGATCGATCTACGGATCACGGGGCCGCGCCCCAATGCGTGACGATGACCGCCGTGCTGGTATACTACATACAAATCTGGCCGGGCCGAATACAACCGACGAGACTCATTTGAACTGCGTCATGATGTAGCCCGGCATAGAGGCACCGCACACCCCTTATGCTTCACTGACGAAGTAATGGAGCATGAGTTCCCAGAAGGGTTTAAACCCGTGAACATCGAATCATATGATGGGACAACTGACCCCGCGGTATGGATTGAAGATTTCCTTCTCGACATTCACATGGCCTGCAGCGATGATCTACATGCCATCAAGTACCTCCCACTAAAGCTCAAGGGACCGGCTCGGCATTGGCTGAATAGCCTGTCGGCAAACTCCATTGGCAGTTGGGAGAACCTAGAAGACGCATTCCTTGACAACTTCCAGGGCACTTATGTGCGACCCCCGGACGCTGATGACTTAAGTCACATAACCCAACAACCCGGAGAGTCAGCCAGGAAATTCTGGACTCGTTTCTTAACCAAAAAGAACCAAATTGTCGACTGTCCGGATGCCGAAGCCCTAGCGGCCTTTAAGCACAACATCCATGATGAGTGGCTTGCCCGACACCTCGGCCAAGAGAAGCCAAAATCCATGGCAGCCCTTATGACACTCATGACCCGCTTTTGTGCGGGCGAGGACAGCTCGCTGGCTCGTAGCAACATCATCTCAAGCAAGCTTGGGACTTCTGAACCAAGAGATAACAACGGCAAGCCTAGACGCAGCAAACACAAGCATCGTAATAATGGCGACAACACCGAAGACACGACTGTCAATGCCGGATTCAGCGGCTCTACTACCGGTCAAAGGAAAAAAAAATTCAAAAGAAATAGTCCGGGCACGTCCAGTTTGGACCGTATACTCGACCGTCCATGCCAAATTCATGGCACCCCAGGAACACCAGCCAACCATACCAACAGAGAATATTGGGTCTTCAAACAAGCCGGCAGGTCAGGTGCCGAAAACAAGGAGAAGGGGTCGCAAAGCGATGACCACAATGAGGAGCCCTGGCCACCGAACACAGGAGGGCAAAAGAAGTTTCCCCCGCAAGTGAAAACGATAAATATGATATACGCCACCCATCTTCCCAAGCGGGAGCGTAAGCGCGCACTAAGAGACATCTACGCGATGGAGCCAGTCGCCCCAATGTTCAACCCCTGGTCTTCTTGTCCGATCACCTTTGATCGCAGGGACCATCCGACCAGTATCTGTCATGGCGGTTCGGCCGCACTGGTCCTCGACCCTATCATTGATAGATTCAACCTCACTCGAGTCCTCATGGACGGTGGCAGCAGCCTGAACCTGCTCTATCAGGATACAGTGTGCAAAGTGGGCATTGATCCCTCAAGGATCAAACCCACCAAAACCACCTTCAAAGGTGTCATACCAGGTGTAGAGGCCTGTTGCACGGGCTCAATTACACTGGAAGTGGTCTTCGGATCTTTCGAAGCAAGGAGTTAATCCTCGATATCGTCCCCTTCCGCAGTGGCTACCATGCACTGCTCGGACGAACCTCATTTGCTCGATTCAATGCGGTGCCACACTACGCTTACCTCAAGCTCAAGATGCCCAGACCTCGCGGTGTTATAACAGTCATTGGAAATATAGAGCACTCCCTCCGTACGGAGGAGCACACTGCGGCCCTTGCAGCAGAAGTACAGAGAAGCCTCCTCAGGCAGACCCCCAATTCGGCAATAAAGCCCCCGGACACCGTCAGGTGAGTCCAGAGTACTTTGCAACAGGATCGTCCGGCCCGTCCAGAGCTTGCCTAGCATTCGGCCTCCGCCCCAGTCCCAGTCAAGCGGTGAAATTTGCGCCGCGCGTACATAATTACACACTTAAAATACCATGTGCATTGGCGGAGGCACAACTACAATGCAGTGCACAACGCGGGATTCCTATCTTCCTGAGGCTCTTTCGATAACCTGATTCTCGGACCCATCACGGGACGGAAACACCAAGGAGACAAGAAGCTTTGACGTACAACGGAATCCCCAGGTGGTCTCTGATAACGATCGTAATACCTGTTTTTACATACCCACACGCGGCTCGATCTTGGTTAGGACATGTCAAATAGTCCTATTTTGCTTATCGCACTACCTGTATACATACGCCTTGACGTATCATTCAAATAACAATGGAAAATAATGTGCAGCGTCATCTTATTACTACATTTCTTTTTCTCTTTTCCTTGAATGCTTATTTATTATAAAATGCACCTGTACATTCTGGTACGGTCAGTTCGCCAGGGGCTTCAGTGTACCCCATAACACTGCAATAAAAGTCCGAACACTTTCGACAGTGCGACACCCCGAACTTATAGCATTATATGCATCAGCTCCGAATCATGTCTTGGGTCAATAGTTGGTTTGCTCGGCTCCCATGTTTTGCTGCCTTACGTTCCGCTATATCGGCTAAGGTGGCACAGGGAGAACTACTGCGATTGTTTCCTGGTTCTTCCGGACAAGCACCTTAGTAGAGAAAGCCGAAAACTGACCGTCATGATGTGGCGAGAGCTGGTAGTTGTTCGAGAGGTTTAAAATCCTTAAAGATTTTTTCCGCTTTGGGCGAGGAATCGGTTTTTGTCTGATTTAGGCGTGTATAGCGCCCCAAGTTCGGCCTTCCGAATAACAGGGGCTACGCCAAAATTTAAAATTATAGAACTTCTATGGCTAAGTGAGCATGATAAAGCTGTATAGTCTGATTGCCTTGTTCGTTGCACTAAACACCTCCTTAAAGGACCAAATTTTTTGGATAAAGAGTGTTTAGATATATCCCAAACACCCCTATACTAGTTACATGGGGGCAGAAGCCGACGACTGGCCAACTCTCAGATTTTGTAAGCAGCCGCATAGAAGGTAAAATTTTAAATCAACAAGTGTTATAATTGCGCAAATGAACTTGTTTTCATATTACAGGATAAAATGAGTACATTCACTAAAAGATTACATCCTTAGCACATTGCTCTGCCACAGGGCGGGAGCCCTTTAGGACACTATCATAATACTTTTTGGGATGGCGATGCTCCTTGCCCTTCGGTGGCCCCTTCGTCATCAGCTTCTCGGCATCCATCTTCGCCCAGTGCACTTTCACGCGGGCGAAGGCCATGCGCGCACCTTCAATGCAAACTGACCGCTTTATGACTTCAAGCCGCGGGCAGGCATTTACAAGCCGCTTCACAAGGCCGAAGTAGCTGCTGGGCAAAGGCTCGACAGGCCACAACCAGATTATAAGGTCCTTCATGGCCAGTTCGGCAGCCTTGTGTAGTTCGACCAGTTGCTTCAGCTGGTCGCTCAAGGGCTTCGGATGTTCTGTCCCAAGATACTTAGACCAGAACAACTTCTCCAACGAGTTCCCTTCTTCAGCTCGGTAGAACTCTGCAGCATCAGATATGTTGCGTGGTAGATCTGCCGAACGCTCCTAGAAAGCTCCAAATTCGGGTAAGTAAAAGGAAAGTCTCCTTCACATGCTTGCTTTGCATAATGAATGCCTTACCCGCTGTAATCTTCTTGACCGCCTGAATCTCCTGGGGGCCTTTTGGGCTTCGGCTTTGGTTTCTTGCATGCTCTGGAGGGCCTTAGCAAGCTCAGACTCTTGAGTCTTAGAGTCACGCTCCAAGGACTCGTATTTCTGGACAAAATCCTGGAGCTCTTGCTGGACCTCGTTGACCCGGGCCTCTTGCTTCTCGCGCTCGGCGCGTTCCTTTGCAGCTTTGTCTTCGGCCTCGGTCAGCACCTTCTTAAGGGCCACCACCTCGGTCGTGGCCCCTATTAAAGTTCATGACGCTTCTATTTGCAGCAACAAGTTTTCCTTTATAAATATACAGACGGGGTATTGTGTACCTTTGTTTTCCTCGAGCTGCCTCTTCACGAGGCCGAGCTCTCCCTCGGTCCGCTCTAGGTCCCGCTTCATCCCGGAGACCTCCACAGTACGAGCGGCAGCAGCCAGCAGCGACGCCTGCTTATTCACATAGACATCTTTTGTTAGACTCCTATGGATGTTATTTGATCCTCTGGTCGGCCTTTCTTTCCGAACACCAAATAGAGCATCAGGGGCTACTGTCTATACTGTGATATTTTTTTTACAATTTTATTACTTACCTCAAAGCCTGTTAGAAGGCTGGCGTAGGCTTCGGTCAATCCGCTTTTGGCGGACCGGACCTTCTAAATCACCGTACTCATAATGGCACGGTGTTCTTCATCAATGGAAGCGCCGCGAAGCGCTTCGAGCAAGTTGTCCGATGCCTCTGGATGGACAGAGGTCATCGGCACAGGCGGCTCGCCCCCTTAGAGAGAGGCTGCCTGCCTGAATCCGGAACCGCTGGGGGTTCCGGCACAGTATCCGGCTGGGGGCCATACTTGCTGCGGCCCCCGTTTGCGGAGTCCATGGGGGTGTTCCCCCCCATGTGCCCGGCGACTAGGATTTCGCCTAGGGGCGTCTCCAAAACTGTCTCCCCTTGGTCCGGTATCCTCTGAGACAACACCTCGGTGTCGTCCGCGGGCCTGGGGGAGGAGGTTGTCGGGAGTGAATCGTTGTTCATCACCGACGGGCCCAGAGACCCATCCGAAGAAGATACATCGATGTGGGATTTGGCCGGACTGCATATGCATGTTCGGCATGATAAGAAGCAATAAAGCAATACATACCGGAAGTATTATAGTGTCCGGATACTTACGACTTAGCCAGGGGCTTGTCCCTGGGCAACCACTCCTCGCCGCTGTAGGTGGCTCTGGTGGAGTGGTCCGGAAGGAAGGTCTTTCCATTCTTGGACACCTCGGCCTCCCCAGACGGGGCGGCCTTCCCCTTCTTCTCCCCCCCCCCCCCGGTTGGGGGGGAGGGATTCCTCTTCCTCCTCCTTGTCTTCGTTGGAGAAGTGTGCCTCGGTGTCTTCGGACGTCACGTCCGATGCCACCTTGCACCGGAGACCTTTCCTGGTCCCCGCGACCTTCTTCTTGGCCTTCTTCTCCGGCACCGAAAACAACATCGTCGTTAGGAGAGGCGATGCTTGACCTTCAGGTAGCGGAGCCGGATAGTCAATTCGCTTCGCTATCAATACCCAGTCCTGATTAAAGCAGCATGGAGGCTTAGTTTCCTCCCGCGGATGTGCTAGTAAAAGGCACATTTTGCAAATATATAAAAAAAACCACTGGATGGGCTTGGCGTTTCGCTCTGAGTCCGCGATCTTCGGTTATGGGTGGGGGGAGCTCGGTGGCCTTGAAGAGCACCTTCTAGATGTTTTCGTGCATCATGTCGAAGAGCTCTTGCAGCATCTGGTGTTCAGCCGGGTCGAACTCCCAGAAATTATAGGCCCGTCTTTGACACGGAAGGATCCGACGGATGAGCGTGACCTGGACCACGTTGACAAGCTTGATTTTCTTGCCTATCATATTCTGGACGCAGGTGTGGAGTCTGGTCAGCTCCACCGCTGAGCCACAGGCTAAGCCCTTCTCATTCCAGGAGGTGAGCTGCATGGGGACGCCGGATCGAAATTCGTGGGTCGCACCCAGTTGGTGTCGCGCGGCTCGGTGATGTAGAACCACCCCGATTGCCACCCCTTCATGGTCTCCACATAGGAGCCTTCGAGCCAGGTGACATTGGGCATCTTGCCCACCATGGCGCCCCCGCACTCCGCTTGTTGGCTGCCCACCACATTTGGCTTCACGTTGAAGGTCTTCAGCCATAGGCCGAAGTGGGGTGTGATGCAGAGGAAGGCCTCACACATGACGATAAACGCCGAGATGTTGAGTATGAAGTTGGGAGCCAGATCATGGAAGCCCAGCCCATAGTAGAACATAAGCCCGCGGACGAACGGGTGGAGGGAATCCCAGTCCGTGGACAAAGTGAGAGAGTAACACTACCCTTTCCTGGGGTTTCGGGGTAGGGATGATCTGCCCTTCGGCCGGAAGCTAGTGCACGATGTTTGCGGTCAGGTATCCGGCCTCCCGAAGCTTCATGATGTCCTCCTCCGTAATGGAGGAAACCATCCACTTGCCTCTTGCTCCGGACATGTTCGGAACAACTTTGCGGGGAAGGTGAAAGCTTGGGCGCTGGAGCTCGAGGGAGAGGGAATGGGTGAGCAGAGGAAGAAGAAGGCGTCGGTCAAAAAGGGGAATCCATATCTCTTTATAAAGGCGGTAGAAACCATGCGCCTCCCCACTTGCCCAAGAAACTGGCTTATTCCCCAAGTGCCATGTTGATGGTGCGGTTGGGTTACCCACACCCGTATTGATGAGTATACCGTGATAAGGGGACACGATCTCTGCTTTGACAAGACGTGCCTATGAAACCGCCTCACAAGATGTGCAGTAGCAGGTTTAGAAAAACGGTTCAAATAATGACCGGGCCGGGGCATGATGTCATGCTATGAAAAGTTGTCAGCAGATTAGACTTGTGGAATATTGTGCTCTCTACGGTGGTATGTGGAATTTGTTTTGCAGAGCCGAATACGATCCTTGTGTTCAAAATCTTCTTTGGAGTATTCCGAGAAGGAACCCGCCTTGCAATGCCGAAGACAATCTGTGCGCCGGACTCATTCATCATTGAAGCCTGGTTCAGGGGCTACTGAGGGAGTCCTGGACTAGGGGGTCCTCGGACAGCGAGACTATATGCTTATGCCGGACTGTTGGACTATGAAGATACAAGATTGAAGACTTCGTCCCGTGTCCGGGTGGGACTCTCCTTTGCGTGGAAGGCAAGCTTGGCAATTCGGATATGTAGATTTTCTTCTCTGTAACCGACTCTGTTGTAACCCTAGCGCCCTCCGGTGTCTATATAAACCGGAGGGTTTAGTCCGTAGGACAAGAACAATCATAATCATAGGCGAGCTTCTAGGGTTTAGCCTCTACGATCTCGTGGTAGATCTACTCTTCTAATACTCATATCATCAAGATCAATCAAGCAGGAAGTAGGGTATTACCTCCATAGAGAGGGCCCGAACTTGGGTAAACATTGTGTCCCCCGCCTCCTGTTACCATTAGCCTTAGACGCCCAGTTCGGGACCCCCTACCCGAGATCCGCCGGTTTTGACACCGACACCCACGATCCTTGGTCGTGGGTGGTGGTGTCTCGTCGGCCTTGAAGAGAACCTTCCAGATGTCTTCGTGCGTCGTGCCAAAGAGCTCTAGTAGTGTCTCGTGCTTGGCCGGATCGAACTCCCACAAATAGCAAGTCCGGCATTGGCACGACAGGATCCGCCGAACAAGCATAACCTGGATCACGTTGACGAGCTTGATTCTCTTGTTTATCATGTTCAGGACGCATGTCTGGAGCCCTGTCAGCTCATTCGAAGAGCCCTAGGTTAGGCCCTTCTCTTGCCAGGAGGTGAGCCGCATTGGAACGCCGGGTCGGAATGCGGGGGCCGCCGCCCAGTTGGTGTCGCATGGCTTGGTGATGTAGAACCACCCTGACTGCCACCCTTTGATAGTCTCCACAAAGGAGCCTTCGGGCCAGGTGACATTGGGCATCTTGCCCACCATGGCGCCTCCGCACTCAGCTTGTTGGCTGCTCGCACCTTGGGCTTCACATTGAAAGTCTTCAGCCATAGGCCGAAGTGGGGTGGGATGCGGAGGAAGGACTCGCACACGACAATAAATGCCGAGATGTTGAGGATAGAGTTGGGGGCCAAATCATGGAAGTCCAGCCCGCGGACGAAGTGTGTGAGCAACACAACCCTCTCATGGGGCTCTGCGGTAGGGACGATCTGTCCCTTGGCCGGAAGTCAGTGAACGATTTCCTTGGCCAGGTACCCGGCCTCCCGGAGCTCCTTGATGTCCTTCTTCTTGACGGAGGAGGCCATAGGCTAGACTTCTAGGGTTTAGCCATCACGATCTCGTGGTAGATCAACTCTTGTAATACTCATATTCATCAAGATTAATCAAGCAGGAAGTAGGGTATGACCTCCATAGAGAGGGCCCGAACCTGCATAAACATTGTGTCCCCCGCCTCTTGTTACCACTAGCCTTAGACGCACAGTTCGGGACCCCTACCCGAGATCCGCCGGTTTTGACACCGACACCGAGCGAGCGCACTAGCTATGTTACTGAACCGAGCGGTTGATCAAACCCTTAGCTGTTAACTGAACCCAAGCGATTCATTCACTGCCGACTGAACCCGAGCGATTCCTTTGCTACTGCTGCTAACTGAACCCGAGCGATTGATCACTGCTGCTGCTTTACTGAAGCCGATCGAGCCCCTGTGCTAGATGTAGCCAGCCGGCGTTGGGCTTCCTATTGATGAACAATGACCGTTGCTACCGTGTGTGCGGTACGTGGAACTAGTAGAGACGTGGTGAGTCGAGCCGGTTGGTTGGCTGTGGATGAACAGTTCCCGATGGGGGTTGGATGAACAGGACCCCGTGGTAGTAGGCCATTGCCAATGGATGAACAACACCCCAAGGAGGCCGCCACACCCGAGATGGTTGGGGTGGATGAACAGGACCCCGTGGAGGGCTGGTTGAATAGTAGCTGGTGGAGGCTGGATGAATAGTAGCCCATGGATGAACAGTAGCTAGTGGAGGCAGGAGGAAGACGCGGTGGATGAACAGTAGCAGGTGGAGGCTGGAGGAAGTCAACAGTGGATGAACAGTAGCACGTGGACGATGGAGTGAGGCAGTAGACGATGGATGAAGAGTATCCCGTGGAGTCCCGTTTTGCGGTACGCCACACCCCTCCTGATGAACAGGACTCTGTTTCGACCGTAGGCGCTCCAACACAAGTCCGTTTCCTCTGTTTTGCGGTACGCCACGCCCCTCCCGATCAACAACACCCCGTTTCGACCATAGAAGCTTGAACACAACTCCGTTTCCTCCATTCTGCGGTATGCGAGGCCTCATTTCGGCTGTTATGTCCAAGCCTGTTGGCTCCCGATGAACACAATGCATTTTGTTGCCTCCCGATGAACACAAGACCGTTTCTCCATTCCGACCCAGCCGGTTGGCTACCGATAAACATGACACCGTTGTTACCGTCTAATGCCTCTCCATGTACACAATCCCTGGCCATACGTATGCGCGAGTAGACGTACAATACCGCGCCTGTATGTACATACGTGGTCGTATGTTTTGGCATCAGGCTGTACGTACAAGTACACGGTTTAGACTCGACTGCCTGAACAGCTACGACAGGGGCTCTACTACGACACGTGCCGCTGCTTGCTCGGCCACGGGTCATCATTGCAGAGACATCGATCGGCCAGCATGTACGTACATGTTGATGACCAGCCAAACAACGCTATGTACCCTTTGACCGGATGGGTCCAACTGTCAGGGAGGATAAGGAGGCACTTCTTTGCGTGCAAAGATATAGCTGGTGTGATGAGGACATCAATACCATTGTTACACCCACAACCCCTACTGCTACATATACTGGACCAATTACTAGAGCTCGCACACGCCAATTAAATTATCAGGTACTTTCGTTTCTTGGTAATGATTCTAATGTTCATGAGAATATGATGCTGCCTAAATTGGATACATTTGTTTTGCTTACAAATGAAGGGCCTAGCTTGGAGAAGGATGGACATTGGAGCAAGAGCAAGCATGGAGATGATGCCATGCGCAAGGGGAACCAGAACGGAGTTACAAGTGATGATTTCAGGACTTTGAAGCCACCATAAGAGTGCATGAAGCCTTGGACGAAATATACCAGATGCCACTTCATAAATTTCGTCCAGAGGCTATTCTAGGTGCTGCGTCACCTTATTACTGGGCCAGGCCCATGTAATTTCGAAATACATAAGTATAGGCTATTTTTAGAGTCCGTATGTGTGGCGAAACAAGAGATAGGGTTAGTTTCGGACCCCTCTACCAAGGGCCACGAAATTCACCCCCTCTTCCTCCATATATACAGCCCTTAGGGCACCGTTTAGACTTCGGGTTTTGTTTAGATTAAAAGTTCGCCATAGCTGCAACTTCGCGTGCTTCATTTGTGTTCAACGATCAGACAAAGGCGTCACAGAACCCCACCTTGATCAATAAAGCTTTCCTCTTATATTCGCAATATCCAGATTGCAATCTTAGTTTCTTGCTTGTTCATCGTTTGCCTACAAGAAACAGACCTTCATGGTCAGGTTGATCGTGCTTCGGCGTGGTCAATAACCCTTCGGTGTTGGTTTAGTGATTGCTAAGGCGCGACGTCCTCGCACGTTCGTAGTCGGATCGTCAAAGTCGACTTCCACCAAAGCGATATCCATCATCTCATCAAAAGACGGGACACCTTTGCCTCTATCAAGTGGTATCAGATTTCCAGGTTGCTCGGTGAGATTTTACAGTTTCTCATAGTTTAGATCGAGTCGGTTCTTCATACCTACAGTCCATGAAGAAGCCACAAAAAAAATAGGGTTAGTTCATCATATCCGAACCAATCTGAGCCTTTGCATAATCTTTTTAGGGTTTTGCTTTGTTGAATTTGCGGTTGCATCGTCGTGTCTAGTTGCTGGTCTTAGCGTCTAGTCCTTTAGAGTTTCGAGTTCTGTCACAGTTTGTCACGCCGCCGCCGCACCATCTTCATCGTTGTTGCCATATACCACCGCCGCTGCCATATCCCACCAATGCTGCCTTATACCACCACCGCTGCTATATACCACGACCGCTGCCATATCCCACCAACGCTGCCATATACCACCTATCCATCCATATACCACCACCACTATCATATACCACCACCGCTGTCATATCCTACCACCATATATCCACCACCAATCTGAGTTCTTTTCGTAGTAGGTTTGTTTCCGAGATCCATCTAATTTCGGATTCGTGTTTCCTTGCCTGAGTAGGTTTCGGAAACAAAAAAAAGAGAGTCTGGAGACCCCCGGGCAGTTTTTAGGCCAAAATTTCGGCGACCGAAAATATTTTTTCCCTATCCTATTTTTAGGTCCCCAGGAGTGTTTTGAGACATTCGCCATCATAGTGATTTTTTGTCGCACTTTTTCATCGTCGCTACCCTGATTTCCGAAAAAAAATGTGAAAAAATTTCGTGCCCATTTTTATCTTGTCAGTTTGACTTGGGAAGAGTTTTGAGACACTCGCCATTATAGTGATTTTTCGCAAAAAAAAGAGCAGCGCAAAAAAAAAAGAGCGAAAAAAATAATTCCAAAGTGTGCTTTTCCCTTGTTTAAGTGCAGCGTCGTGATTTTGTTAGTGTTCTTGGCTCGCGTCTCTAGCACGGTCTAGCCTAGGACCAGCACAGTACCGTCATTGAGCGTTTATTCAACTTTGCATCTCTGAATTGATTATTGCCGATCCTTTTTGCTACCATATTATAAGCCTTCCCAGCTCCACCTACATCTACGTCATGTGTTTGAATCTCCCTGGTAATCGCTCTATCCAAGCTTTGTGATGAGGACATCAATACCATTGTTACACCCACAGCCCCTACTGCTACATATACTGGACCAATTACTAGAGCTCGCGCACGCCAATTAAATTATCAGGTACTTTCGTTTCTTGGTAATGATTCTAATGTTCATGAGAATATGATGCTGCCTAAATTGGATACATTTGTTTTGCTTACAAATGAAGGGCCTAGCTTGGAGAAGGATGGACATTGGAGCAAGAGCAAGCATGGAGATGATGCCATGCGCAAGGGGAACCAGAACGGAGTTACAAGTGATGATTTCAGGACTTTGAAGCCACCATAAGAGTGCATGAAGCCTTGGACGAAATATACAAGATGCCACTTCATAAATTTCGTCCAGAGGCTATTATAGGTGCTGCGTCACCTTATTATTGGGCCAGGCCCATGTAATTTCGAAATACATAAGTATAGGCTATTTTTAGAGTCCGTATGTGTGGGGAAACAAGAGATAGGGTTGATTTCGGACCCCTCCACCAAGGGCCACGAAATTCCCCCCCTCTTCCTCCATATATACAGCCCTTAGGGCGCTGTTTAGACTTTGGGTTTTGTTTAGATTAAAAGTTCGCCATAGCTGCAACTTCGCGTACTTCGTTTGTGTTCAACGACCAGACAAAGGCGTCACAGAACCCCACCTTGATCAATAAAGCTTTCATCTTATATTCGCAATATCCAGATTGCAATCTCAGTTTCTTGCTTGTTCTTCGTTTGCTCGCAGGAAACAGACCCTCGTGGTCAGGTTGATCGTGCTCCGGCGTGGTCAATAACCTCTCGGAGTTGGTTTAGCGATTGCTAAGGCGCGCCGTCCTCGCACGTTCGTAGTCGGATCGTCAAACTCGACTTCCACCAAAGCGAAATCCATCATCTCATCGAAAGACGGGACACCTTTGCCTCTATCAAGTGCATGTATGTGTGTTGATTGTAGAGGCATTAATAATATTACTATTCGTTATCGTCATCCTATTCCTAGGCTAGATGATATGCTTAATGAGTTGAGTGGCTCTACAATATTCTCCAAAGTTGATTTGCGTAGTGGATACCATCAAATTCGTATGAAATTGGGTGATGAATGGAAAACAGCATTTAAAACTAAGTTTGGTTTATATGAGTGGTTAGTCATGCCATTTGGGTTAACTAATGCACCTAGTACTTTCATGAGATTAATGAACGAAGTTTTACGTGCTTTCATTGGACGATTTGTGGTAGTCTATTTTGATGATATTCTGATTTATAGCAAATCTTTGGAAGAACATTTGGAACATTTACGTGCTGTTTTTATTGCTCTACGTGATGCACGTTTGTTTGGTAACCTTGGGAAGTGCACCTTTTGCACCGACCGAGTATCTTTTCTTGGCTATGTTGTTACTCCACAGGGAATTGAAGTTGATAAAGCCAAGACTGAAGCTATTGAGAGTTGGCCGCAGCCCAAAACGGTCACACAAGTGAGGAGTTTTCTTGGCCTCGCTGGATTCTATAGGCGTTTTGTGAGAGATTTCAGCACCATTGCTGCACCTCTCAATGAGCTTACAAAGAAAGATGTGCCTTTTATTTGGGGTACCGCACAGGAAGAAGCCTTCACGGTATTGAAAGATAAGTTGACACATGCTCCTTAACTCCAACTTCCTGATTTTAATAAGACTTTTGAGCTTGAATGTGATGCTAGTGGAATTGGATTAGGAGGTGTGTTATTACAAGATGGCAAACCTGTTGCATACTTTTCTGAATAATTGAGTGGGCCTAGTCTGAATTATTCTACTTATGATAAAGAATTATATGCTCTTGTTCGGACTTTAGAAACATGGCAACATTATTTATGGCCCAAAGAATTTGTTATACATTCTGATCATGAATCTTTGAAACATATTAAAAAGTCAAGCTAAACTGAATCGTAGACATGCTAAATGGGTTGAATTTATTGAGACTTTCCCTTATGTCATTAAACACAAGAAGGGAAAAGAAAATGTTATTGCTGATGCATTGTCTCGTCGCTATACTATGCTTTCACAACTTGACTTCAAAATATTTGGTTTGGAGACCATCAAAGATCAATATGTGCATGATGCTGATTTTAAAGATGTAATGCAGAATTGTAAAGAAGGAAGAATGTGGAACAAGTTTGTCGTTAACGATGGATTTGTGTTTCGTGCTAACAAGCTATGCATTCCAGCTAGCTCCGTTCGTCTTTTGTTGTTGCAGGAGGCGCATGGAGGAGGATTGATGGGACACTTTGGCGTGAAGAAGACGGAGGACGTACTTGCTACACATTTCTTTTGGCCAAAGATGAGATGGGATGTTGAGCGTTTTATTGCTCGCTGCACTACATGTCAAAAAGCTAAGTCACGAATCAATTCTCATGGTTTATATATGCCTTTGCCTGTACCTAGTGTTCCTTGGGAGGATATATCTATGGACTTTGTTTTAGGTTTACCTCGAACAAAGAAGGGGAGGGATAGCATATTTGTTGTCGTGGATAGATTCTCGAAAATGGCACACTTTATACCATGTCATAAAAGCGATGATGCTGTTAATGTTGCTGATTTGTTCTTTCGTGAAATTATTCGCTTGCATGGTGTGCCAAATACTATAGTTTCAGATCGTGATACTAAATTTTTTAGCCACTTTTGGAGATGTTTATGGGCTAAGTTGGGGACTAAACTGCTTTTTAGTACTACTTGTCACCCCCAAACTGATGGACAAACTGAAGTAGTCAATAGAACATTGTCTACTATGCTTAGGGCTGTTTTGAAGACTAATAAGAAAATGTGGGAGGAATGCTTGCCTCATATTGAATTTGCTTATAATCGTTCATTGCATTCTACTACTAAGATGTGCCCTTTTGAAGTTGTGTATGGTTTCCTACCTCGTGCACCTATTGATTTGTTGCCTCTTCCATCTTCGGAGAAGGTTAATTTTGATGCTAAAGAACGTGCTGAATTGATTTTAAAAATGCATGAGTTAACTAAGGAAAACATTGAGCGTATGAATGCTAAATATAAACTTGCTGGAGATAAGGGTAGAAAACATGTTGTGTTTGCACCTGGAGATCTTGTTTGGTTACATTTGCGTAAGGATAGATTTCCTGATTTGCGCAAATCAAAGCTAATGCCACGTGCTGCTGGTCCCTTTAAGGTGTTGGAGAAAGTAAATGATAATGCATATAAACTTGAGCTGCCTGCAGATTTTGGGGTTAGTCCCACTTTTAACATTGCAGATTTGAAGCCTTATTTGGGTGAGGAAGATGAGCTTTCGTCGAGGACGACTTCATTTCAAGAAGGGGAGGATGATGAGGACATCAATACCATTGTTTCACCCACAGCCCCTACTGCTACATATACTGGACCAATTACTAGAGCTCGCGCACGCCAATTAAATTATCAGGTACTTTCGTTTCTTGGTAATGATTCTAATGTTCATGAGAATATGATGCTGCCTAAATTGGATACATTTGTTTTGCTTACAAATGAAGGGCCTAGCTTGGAGAAGGATGGACATTGGAGCAAGAGCAAGCATGGAGATGATGCCATGCGCAAGGGGAACCAGAACGGAGTTACAAGTGATGATTTCAGGACTTTGAAGCCACCATAAGAGTGCATGAAGCCTTGGACGAAATATACAAGATGCCACTTCATAAATTTCGTCCAGAGGCTATTATAGGTGCTGCGTCACCTTATTATTGGGCCAGGCCCATGTAATTTCGAAATACATAAGTATAGGCTATTTTTAGAGTCCGTATGTGTGGGGAAACAAGAGATAGGGTTGATTTCGGACCCCTCCACCAAGGGCCACGAAATTCCCCCCCTCTTCCTCCATATATACAGCCCTTAGGGCGCCGTTTAGACTTTGGGTTTTGTTTGGATTAAAAGTTCGCCATAGCTGCAACTTCGCGTACTTCGTTTGTGTTCAACGACCAGACAAAGGCGTCACAGAACCCCACCTTGATCAATAAAGCTTTCATCTTATATTCGCAATATCCAGATTGCAATCTCAGTTTCTTGCTTGTTCTTCGTTTGCTCGCAGGAAACAGACCCTCGTGGTCAGGTTGATCGTGCTCCGGCGTGGTCAATAACCTCTCGGAGTTGGTTTAGCGATTGCTAAGGCGCGACGTCCTCGCACGTTCGTAGTCGGATCGTCAAAGTCGACTTCCACCAAAACGAAATCCATCATCTCATCGAAAGACGGGACACCTTTGCCTCTATCACTTTGAGAGTTTTGACTACAACGGTTGCCGATCACTGCCTGCTGCTGGGTAAGAACTGGTAAGAATTTGAGATTCGCTTGACGGATTTATGACACCCCACCACAACCATATTCCAGTAGTCTGTAGGATCATATTCTTGTATGTTTCTATTGCTGCTAACTATGGCAGGAACACAAGTCGATGAGATTGACTGGGAGAACATGACGAACAAGGAGCTCATGATAAGGTTCATCAAATGTTGGGTCAACAGGTGGAAGACATGATGGCCAGCTTTGGAAAGGCAATGGAGAAGATGGATGACATTGAGAAGTCAATTGACACCAAGTTGGACGCCAAGTTTGATGAATTACTCAAACGTCTTCCACAACCAGCTCTACGCCGGGATACAGTAGGGCGAGCACAGCGTGTTCCTATTGAGCCAGGACAAAATTCTGGTGTCGCTGCTACTGTTGTTGGTGCTTCTGTAGCTCCTACTGTTACTGCAGATGTGGAGGACTATTACGAGGATGAGGTTGATCAAAATCAGAACTACGTGCAGCTACCAGCACCACCACCAGCAGGTCGGCCTCAGGTTTGTATTTGCACCGGTAGGCCTGCACCACCACCTTAGGTACGAGATAATGACCATATTCCGAAACTGAAATTGAATATTCCACCATTTGAGGGTAGATATGTTCCTGATATATATCTTACTTGGGAGTTAGAAACTGAACAACGTTTTACATGTTTACAGTATCCCGAGGAGAGACGGGTTGCTGCTGCTGTTTGTGCTTTCACTAGTTTTGCATGTGTATGGTGGTCTGAACATTGTAGATTATATCCTATTCCAAATACTTGTGCTGCTTTGAAAACTGCTATGCGTACTCGTTGAGTTCCACCATATTATCAACGTGAAGTGCTTCAAAAATTGCAGCGTTTAAGACAAGGAAAAAAATTCTGTAGAAGAATATTATCAGGAATTACAAACTGGCATGATTAGATGTGGTATTGTTGAGGAGAATGAAGCTATGCTTGCACTTTTTATGGGTGGATTAAATAGAGAGATTCAGACCATTCTAGATTATAAGGAGTATACTAATATCACTCGTTTATTCCATCTTGCTTGTAAAGCTGAACGTGAAGTGCAGGATCGACAAGCATTGGCGCGAACTAACTTTTCTGCAGGTTGACTTTCATCATGGACACCGCGTGCATCCTCTACCTCCACTGCACCAGCACCTCCATCAACTGCTACCTCCAGCCGTGATACAAGAAAGCAGGCACAACCACCACTATCTGCCAAGAGCGCACCTGCCGGGCCTGCACAGAGCTCTTCTTCGACCATGGCATCAACAGGGCACACAAGTGATACTATTTGTCGTCGTTGTAAGGGAAGAGGACATTATGCGCAAGAATGCAAATCTCAGCGTGTGATGATTGCTACTGAGCATGGTGGGTATGAGTCTGCTAGTGACATTGATGAGGAGACTTTGGCCCTTATTACAAGTGAAGAACACGGTGGAGATGATTCTGATCATGAGACGCAATACATGGCTCCTGAAGATGCTGACAGGTATGAATGTTTAGTTGCTCAACGTGTTTTCAGTGTGCAGGTTACACAAGCTGAGAAAAATCAGAGGCGTAATTTGTTCCATACAAAGGGAGTTGTGAAGGAACGTTCTATGCGCGTCATGATAGACGGAGGGAGCTGCAACAACTTGGCTAGCATGGAGATGGTGGAGAAGCTCTCTCTCACCACAAGACCACATCCACATCCTTACTACATCCAATGGTTCAACAACAGCGGCAAGGTTAAGGTAACACGCACTGTTTGTGTGCATTTTAGTATCTCTACATATGCTGATTATGTTAATTGTGATGTGGTACCTATGCAAGCATATTCCTTATTACTTGGTAGACCATGGCAATTTGATAAAAATTATGTGCACCATGCTAGAAATAATCAGTATACTCTTGTTCATAAGGATAAAAATATTACTTTGCTTCCTATGACTCCTGATTCCATTTTGAAAGATGATATTAATAGAGCTAATAAAGCAAAACATGAGCAAAATAAGAGTGAAAATCAGATTGTGGCAAAAGAATTTGAGCAACAAATGAAGCCTAATAATAAACCATCTAGTGTTGCTTCTGAAATTAAATTGAAAAGTGCACGTTTATTTGCCACCAAATCTGATATTGATGAGCTAGATTTCAGGAAATCTGTTTGCTATGCTTTTGTGTGCAAAGAGGCATTATTTTCATTCGAGGACGTGCCTTCCTCTTTGCCTCCTACTGTCACTAACATTTTGCAGGAGTTCGCTGACGTCTTTCCACAAGACGTGCCACCGGGATTACCGCCTATTCGAGGGATTGAGCATCAGATTGATTTAATTCCCGGTGCTTCATTGCCAAACCGTGCACCATATCGTACCAATCCAGAGGAGACGAAGGAGATTATGCGTCAAGTACAAGAGCTTCTCAACAAAGGATATATACGCGAATCCCTTAGTGTTTGTGTTGTTCCTATTATTCTAGTGCCGAAAAAGGATGGTACATCGCGTATGTGTGTTGATTGTAGAGGCATTAATAATATTACTATTTGTTAGCGTCATCCTATTCCTAGGTTAGATGATATGCTTGATGAATTGAGTGGCTCTACAATATTCTCCAAAGTTGATTTGCGTAGTTGATACCATCAAATTCGTATGAAATTGGGGGATGAATGGAAAACAATATTTAAAACTAAGTTTGGATTATATGAGTGGTTAGTCATGCCTTTTGTGTTAACTAATGCACCTAGTACTTTCATGAGATTAATGAACGAAGTTTTACGTGCTTTCATTGGACGATTTGTGGTAGTTTACTTTGATGACATATTGATTTATAGCAGATCTTTGGAGGAACATTTGGAACATTTACTTGCTGTTTTTATTGCTCTACGTGATGCACGTTTGTTTGGTAACCTTGGGAAGTGCACCTTTTGCACCAACCGAGTGTCTTTTCTTGGCTATGTTGTTACTCCACGGGGAATTGAAGTTGATAAAGCCAAGATTGAAGCTATTGAGAGTTGGCCGCAGCCCAAAACGGTCACACAAGTGAGGAGTTTTCTTGGCCTCGCTGGATTCTATAGGCGTTTTGTGAGAGATTTCAGCACAATTGCTGCACCTCTCAATGAGCTTACAAAGAAGGATGTGCCTTTTGTTTGGGGCACCGCATAGGAAAAAGCCTTCATGGTGTTGAAAGATAAGTTGACACATGCTCCTTTACTCCAACTTCCTGATTTTAATAAGACTTTTGAGCTTGAATGTGATGCTAGCGGAATTGGATTAGGAGGTGTGTTATTACAAGATGGCAAACCTGTTGCATACTTTTCTGAAAAATTGAGTGGGCCTAGTCCGAATTATTCTACTCATGATAAAGAATTATATGCTCTTGTTCGGACTTTAGAGACATGGCAACATTATTTATGGCCCAAAGAATTTGTTATACATTCTGACCATGTATCTTTGAAACATATTATAAGTCGAGCTAAACTAAATCGTAGACATGCTAAATGGGTTGAATTCATTGAGACTTTACCTTATGTTATTAAACACAAGAAGGGTAAATAAAATGTTATTGCTGATGCATTGTCTCGTCGCTATACTATGCTTTCACAACTTGCCTTCAAAATATTTGGTTTGGAGACCATCAAAGATCAATATGTGCATGATGCTGATTTTAAAGATGTATTTGGTTTGGAGAACATGGAACAAGTTCGTCGTTAATGATGGATTTGTGTTTCGTGCTAACAAGCTATGCATTCCAGCTAGCTCTATTCGTCTTTTGTTGTTGCAGGAGGCGCATGGAGGGGGATTAATGGGACACTTTGGCGTGAAGAAGACGGAGGACGTACTTGCTACACATTTCTTTTGGCCAAAGATGAGACGGGATGTTGAGCGTTTTATTGCTCGCTGCACTACATGTCAAAAAGCTAAGTCACGACTCAATCCTCATGGTTTATACATGCCTTTGCTTGTACCTAGTGTTCCCTGGGAGGATATATCTATGGACTTTGTTTTAGGTTTACCTCGAACAAAGAATGGGAGGGATAGCATATTTGTTGTCGTGGATAGATTCTCGAAAATGGCACACTTTATACCATGTCATAAAAGCGATGATGCCATTAATGTTGCTGATTTTTCTTTCGTGAAATTATTCGCTTGCATGGTGTGCCCAATACTATTGTTTTAGATGGTGATACTAAATTTCTTAGCCACTTTTGGAGATGTTTATGGGCTAAATTGGGGACTAAACCGCTTTTTAGTACTACTTGTCACCCCCAAACTAATGGACAAACTGAAGTAGTCAATAGAACATTGTCTACTATGCTTAGGGTTGTTTTGAATAATAATAAGAAAATGTGGGAAGAATGCTTGCCTCATATCGAATTTGCTTATAGTCGTTCATTGCATTCTACTAGTAAGATGTGCCCTTTTGAAATTGTGTATGGTTTCCTACCTCGTGCACCTATTGATTTGTTGCCTCTTTCATCTTCGGAAAAGGTTAATTTTGATGCTAAACAACGTGCTGAATTGATTTTAAAAATGCATGAGTTAACTAAGGAAAACATTGAGCGTATGAATGCTAAATATAAACTTGCTGGAGATAAGGGTAGAAAATATCTTGTGTTTGCACCTGGAGATCTTGTTTGGTTACACTTGCGTAAGGATAGATTTCCTGATTTGCGCAAATCAAAGTTAATGCCACGTGCTGATGGTCCTTTTAAGGTGTTGGAGAGAATAAATGATAATGCATATAAACTTGAGCTGCCTGCAGATTTTGGGGTTAGTCCCACTTTTAACATTGCAGATTTGAAGCCTTATTTGGGTGAGGAAGATGAGCTTCCGTCGAGGACGACTTCATTTCAAGAAGGGGAGGATGATGAGGACATCAATACCATTGTTACACCCACATCCCCTACTGCTACATATACTGGACCAATTACTAGAGCTCGCGCATGCAAATTAAATTATCAGGTACTTTTGTTTCTTGGTAATGATTCTAATGTTCATGAGAATATGATGCTGCCTAAATTGGATACATTTGTTTTGCTTACAAATGAAGGGCCTAGCTTGGAGAAGGATGAACATTGGAGCAAGAACAAGCATGGAGATGATGGCATGCGCAAGGGGAACAAGAACGGAGTTACAAGTGATGATTTCAGGACTTTGAAGCCACCTTAATGAGTGCATGAAGCCTTGGACGAAATATACAAGATGCCACTTCATAAATTTCGTCCAGAGGCTATTCTAGATGCTGCGTCACCTTATTATTGGGCCAGGCCCATGTAATTTCGAAATACATAAGTATAGGTTATTTTTAGAGTCCGTATGTGTGGGGAAACAAGAGATAGGGTTAGTTTGGACCCCTCCACCAAGGGCCACAAAATTCACCCCCTCTTCCTCCATATATATACAGCCCTTAGGGCACCGTTTAGACTTTGGGTTTTGTTTAGATTAAAAGTTCGCCATAGCTGCAACTTCCGTACTTCGTTTGTGTTCAATGACCAAACAAAGGCATCACAGAACCCCACCTTGATCAATAAAGCTTTCCTCTTATATTCGCAATATCCAGATTGCAATCTTAGTTTCTTACTTGTTCTTCGTTTGCCTGCAGGAAACAAACCTTCGTGGTTAGGTTGATCGTGCTCCGGCGTGGTCAATAACCCTTCGGAGTTGGTTTAGCGATTGCTAAGGCGCGACGTCCTCGCACGTTCATAGTCGGATCATCAAAGTCGACTTCCACCAAAGCGATATCCATCATCTCATCGAAAGACGGGACACTTTTGCCTCTATCATGGTGGGTCCCATCTATCAGCGGGAGGAATCATATTTTTTGTACGTAATATGGAGGCACTTCCTTATGTACGAAGATGTAGCTGGTGGGTCCAGCTCTCATTGTCACCGTGTACAGTCGTCTTCTAATGGCTGTCATTCGTTAACCACGTTGAACATTTCGTGCCGAGAGCACCAAGGCAGTGGATGATAGCAAGGCCTAGGAAGGGCATGACGTGGAGCCAGGGAAGACGCGGCAGTGGATGCCCACGTGGAGGGGAGTATGAGGGTTGATTGCTTCGGTTGCGGTGTGAGGCTACCGTCGTAACAGAATAACATGGGGTGTGGGTGAGTAGAGAGATGGCATGGCCAGCGATTGGAGTAGGAGGGGGCGGTGAGGCCTGGGCGGTAGCACAGCCGGCAACAGGAGGTAGAAGCACGCGGTCCCGCTGGCACTGGTTTGGGCGGTTGCATCAAGAAAATCAGAGGTTGAAGAAGCAAAACAACCGTGGGATTAACATCAATGGTCACTATTAATAGAGTAGTTTGTTGACTAAGTTGACAAACCCTGCGTATGCGTCAACTCAGTAGGGCCACAAGTCAGCCTCCAAATATGATGGGCCCCAGATGTTAAAGGGATCTATCAGTATTTTTTGTTTAATAAGGAGGCACTTCCTTGCAGGCGAAGATATATATGGTTGGTCCGAGCTGTCAGGGGGGTTCCATTTTTTGCGTAATAAGGTGGCACTTGCTTACGTGCAGCTACCGACCATGTGGGTCCCTACTATCAGGATCTCGACTTACATCCCTCTTTCGATGGATGTCCTTTGTTGACCACGTTGACCACGCTGCGCCGAGAGCATCAATGCGGTGCACGACGGCGAGGCCCAGGAAGGGAACGACCCGGAGCCGGCGAAGCCACAGTAGTGGATGCCCACGCTGAGGGGAGTACGAGGGTTGTGACTGGTTTGACCATGAGGTAAGGCTGGCGTCACCAAAAAATAGCAGGAGATGCGTGTGGGTAGAGGGACGGCCTAGCCAGCGGTGGCAGTAGGGTCGACCGGTGAGGCCTGCGTAGTAGCACAGCCGGCCACCGGAGGAGGGAGCAGGCAGTCCCGTCGGTCCTGACTTGGGCGGCTGGAGCAGGAAGATCAAAGATTGAAGAAGCACGACGGCCATTGGATGGACATCCAACGGTCATTGCTCCCTTGTGTTGACTAAGTTGGTACAACCTTGCGTACACGTCAACCTTTTATTAGGAAAGCGTACGCGTCAACCTATAGTAGGCACACAAGCCGGCCCCAAATCTGTAGAAAACAGCATACATTCCATCTGCCATTATTTCTAATAATTTACAGCCCACTTGCTAATTCTTAAGGATTTTATTGGAGCCCATATTCTTTTTGTTAGTATCACATCCCATGTTGTGGCCACGGTTAAAAAATTCTACGAAATTTTGCATATTTCGGTGCGGTCCGAACTGTTTTAAATGCCGAAATTTCGAGTCACATTATAACTAATTTGAAAAATAAATTTATATCAATATAAAATCTAAATAATTGTCCACGCATAAAAATCAATGGAATTTCAAATCTCGCAATGAAAAAAAAAGAAATTTGAAACTAATTGCTGGTTTGTTGTGTTTTAAAAATGTACAACCCATTTCTCAATACCGATAGCCCATTTTCTGGGCAAGCCAAATGAAACACTCCTCGTCTTGAAAGATTTGCAGCCCATCAGGGCTGACAAAAGCAAGTAGGCCTTGGTTGGGTATTCTGCAAAAGAACAAAAAACCTGGGCTAGCCATCAGAAAGAAAAAATCTACTCGGCTGGTCTTTTGGTAAACATAAAATAAAGGTTTGCTAGACAGGACAGAGTGCCCGCACAGCCTAGTTGGCACCCTACTCCGTCTCCAAAAGAAAAAGAACTAGGCGAGGTTCTGGGTCCCTGGTGTCAGCCGCTCGTTGTGCAATTCTGTTGTTTATTGACTACGTTGAGAATGGCATGGGACCCAGATGTCAGAAATCCATTAGGAGGAACCATTTTTTGGCTTGAAATAAGGAGGCACTTGCTTGCATACTGCCATGACCCTGGTGGGTCCCTCGTGTCATCCTATCCACGTAAAAATCATCTCCTGATTGTGTACGCATCAACCTAGTAGGCCCACAAGTCAGCCTCTAAACCATGGCGGACAAATAGAACGCATTTAAAAAATAACAGCCCATTCCGAATGTTCAAATGGAAAGTTCAACATTCAGAGCAAAGTAACAGGCCTGATCCAGATATAGAAGATTGAACTTCCACATTGACAACCATCATAGCGAAGTTCACTATATACTCCCACTAATACTCTAGTGTACAAGTACTAACTTAATCTTAGCTAACTAGACGATGTCGGCCGCCATCTGCGGTACACGGTAAACACCGGCATCGACGTCCTCCTCCTCGTCTCGGACTTGCTAGAGGTGTGATAGGGCGCGTTGCTCGCGCGCGTTGGTCCTTTCGATGTCGGCATGGTCCATCGAAGCTTCGGCTTCAAAGCGGGAAACCCACTTGATGAGCTGGTAGTAAAATTCGGCGTCGCGAACGCGTGCGTGCCCGGCAGCCTCCAGGGCTATTTGCCGGGTGCCGACCTCCATGTAGTCGGCCCAGTTGATGGCGCTCTGCTCGTGACTCAGAGCGTCGGTGCGCTGCTACTCCATGCCCCACTAGCGGCGCAAATCGGCGATACACTGCTCCTCCGCCAGACAGTCGCGCTCCAATAAGTCCTCATACTCCACATTGCCATCTAAAGACCAATAGAATGCCTCCTCCCTTCGTCTGGCTTTCAGTGAAAAACCGAACACTAGTTCCGTTGATGACCGACTCTGGCATCACCTATTGCGGATGTGCGGGGGCATGACGGACGTGCCAAGAGCGAGGGCAAGTGGCGAGCAACGTCTGGCCGGTGGAGGCATATGAGGATGGGGCGACTTGGCTGATGGTGCCACCGGAGAATGCCGGAACCTGTAATTATAGGAGGAAGGTAGGTGAACCAGCGTGTCATGGGAAACGTGATGGTCGTCGCGGTCATCAAAATTTAATGCATAAGTAGGCATGGCTTAGCGCCAGCTTGCCGTGGAAAACTAGAAAAACTGAAATTATGACTGTGTTATCCCATCCCGTCTCGTCAGTGGTATGTCCCATCCGTGCTGGGTCGCACATCGGCATGATGGTCAAACAAGTGCACTCGATTCATCTAGATGAGGTACGTGCGTGATCCACTAGTTATTCGCATAGGATCGAGTCGTACGGATAGTGTACGTGTAGGATCGCAATAGCCGATGAACCTTCGCTGGGAGATAAGGCATTTGCGAACATTTTTGCTGTCAGTTTCTTCATATTCGCATGACATTTTTCTTCAGAACATCATGTCAGTTTCTTCAGAGGTAGGCATTTTTTATTCAAAAAACTGCCACCTTTGTATCTTGCGTCGCAACTAAAACTGCTAGGAGCGTATTAGTAGGCTAGCTAGTGATCGATCAGTAACTTGTAAACACTAAGTGAGCAGAAATAAAGAGCTGCTAGTAAGTTGTAAACACTAAGCACACATAAATAAGGATCATGTTGTGCACAATAGTAAGAGCTGATCCATTTGAAATGTTCACGCAAGACACACAGGCCATGTTTTGTAATTTTGATAGAGGCAAAGGTGTCCGTCTTTCGATGAGATGATGGATATCGCTTTGGTGGAAATCGACTTTGACGATCCGACTACGAACGTGCGAGGTCGTCGCGCCTTAGAAATCGCTAAACCAACTCCGAGAGGTTATTGACCACGCCGGAGCACGATCAACCTGACCACAAGGGTATGTTTCTTGCGAGCAAACAAAGAACAAGCAAGAATCTAAGATTGCAATCTGGATATTGCGAATATAAGATGAAAGCTTTATTGATCAAGGTGGGGTTCTGAGACGTCTTTGTCTGGTCGTTGAACACAAACAAAGTACGCAAAGTTGCAGCTATGGAGAACTTTAATCTAAACAAAACCCAAAGTCAAAACGGTGCCCTAAGGGCTATATATATATATGGAGGAAGAGGGGGTGAATTTCATGGCCCTTGGTGGAGGGGTCCGAAACTAACCCTATCTCTTGTTTCCCCACACATACGGACTCTAAAAATAGCCTATACTTATGTATTTAGATATTACATGGGCCTGGCCCAATAATAAGGTGACGCAGCACCTAAAATAGCCTCTAGACGAAATTTATGAAGTGGCATCTTGTATATTTCGTCCAAGGCTTCATGCACTCATTATGGTGGCTTCAAAGTCCTGAAATCATCACTTGTAACTCCGTTCTTGTTCCCCTTGCACATGCCATCATCTCCATGCTTGTTCTTGCCCCAATGTTCATCCTTCTCCAAGCTAGGCCCTTCATTTGTAAGCAAAACAAATGTACCCAATTTAGGCAGCATCATATTCTCATGAACATTAGAATCATTACCAAGAAACGAAAGTACCTGGTAATTTCATTGGCGTGCGCGAGCTCTAGTAATTGGTCCAGTATGTATAGCAGCAGGGGCTGTGGGTGTAACAATGGTATTGATGTCCTCATCAAATTTGTTCCCATTAATCGCCCAAATTCACAACCAACTAGTATGATTCCCATACATAAGATCAACATGTTAGTGCATCTCAATGATTCATATATCATATACAATATGTAGTTCCTAAAGCAAAGATCCAAGAGAAAACATATGTTCTTGCTACTAACATGGATGCTTCTCTGGGCCAACATTCAGTACATAGTAAATGACAAATTTGATTGAGAAGTCTGCATTTCCACTTGTAAACGTAAGTGGTTTCACCAAAAGATGGAACAATGAGAGTGAACCATACATGATGGAGGAACATCGACTGAAATATGAGTTGGTCATTTGTCGATCACACGGTGAGACTATTTTTGGAATACAACTTTAACTTTGGCAAAATGATGCCCATTGGATAATCAAAACAAAGCAATGAAGCACCTAGTGTTGGCCAATAAATAGTACTATACTACTTTTGTGTAGTCCATGAAGTGACTATCCAATCTTTCTGTGTCTATTGTCAAATGGCACTTCATGCAGTGATTATACTTTTCTCTTGTGCAGTTCCACAAAAATTGAAGTCACTTTGTTTGTTCACCAAATAGAAACGGTCAGACATCTGTTTGCACAAATATCAACCAGCTAGTTAACATATATCCCACTTTGTATTTTCGATTTAAACATGCCTTTGCTAGTCGTTTCCGCTTGACATCTGTCATGTTTTGCACTAGACAAGTTGGTACTGAACTGATTTGCTGGTACAGAGTAGAAATATAGCGCCTATTCTCGGGCCAAGGATATCCATGTTTGCCAGTGATGGAAGAGGTGAAATCCATACAACAAAAATTGTGCATACAATTATTAAATCATGTCCTGCACCACCAATGTAGGTCCACCCTGCCAATAAATTTACATGCAAACCACTAATATTACTATCTAATGACAGTAGAAAAACTGTAGCAAACCATGTACCTTGGTAATGAAGAGCTCATAGTGCCACCAATTGGATATAACTGTTTGGAAGAAAAAATGCTCACAATATTGAACCATTTAGACTTATTGTGCAGTTCCACTAAAATCAAGCATCCCTATTTGCACAGATATTGAAAGTGTGCTTACTATAAAAGTGGCACTAGTAAAAGCATAGTATCACGAATATAAACATTCCAATTTCTTAATGGGAAAAGGTAGCAAGACTGTTTCTAAGGACCTGTTTGAAGGAATAAATAAGGTAAACAATGGCCGATGTCTGGAAGGCATACTTAGTATTTGCTAAAAGATTGAACCAGTACTGACCTTTCCTCTTCTTTTAAGCATATTTTGTGCAGTTCAACTAAAATAAAATGCCATCACCGCCTTGCGGCGACACGGTACAAAAAAATGACTTACCATTACATCATGATGTCAGGTATATAATAGGCACGCAATAGAGACAAACATGCAGACCTCCTCCAATAGCATAATGAACATTAATTTTAACAAAGGTGCGACTAGCTTTGCCGGCATAATTTGAATGAAATCTACACCCCGGTTCCTTAATACTCCATATATAATTTTAACAAAGGAGTATAAGACGTTTTTGCAGTTCAATTTAAAGTATCCAAACATCTAGTATTTATAAAAACATGTAGTTTTCTTGAGCACATATCTAGGAAAGCTTGCGACACCATATATATGTCCATATGCTAATGCAAGCCCAGTTGATTAGTACAAATATACACTAATCCAGTGGCTAGTACAACAATAGAGTAGTTTTTTATTACGAGGTACAGTACAATGGTTCTACTGAACATATTTCCATAAGCTAGCACTAGAAGATTTCTATAAGCATTAACTACACAAAATCTAAAGGTAACAAGTTTCAGCATTAGTATACTGGCAATGCAACAACACTAGACCAAATACAGAAGTATGAAGGTAACTAGCATTATTAACTAATGACAGTATAAAAAAATTGCAAACCATGTACCTTCAAGGTAAATATCATTTCAAACTCGAGGGGGCCTAAAAAATTGCTATCAATCTTGATAATAGATCAAACATAAAAACTTGATCAAATAAATCAAGAAAACAGCAGGAGGAAGAGGTGTCCACTCTTGACCTTTCCTCTTCTCTTCATAATTTTTTGTGTAGTTTAACTGAAATAAAACACCATCACCGCCTTAGCATTTTGGTGACACTGAACAAAAAAATTTACTTATCATAACATCATGAAGTGAGGTATGTAATCTATAAGCATTAACAGTGCAAAAATCTGAAGGTAGTAACAAGTTCCATCGTTGGTATACTGGCTGTGCAACATCACTAGAATGCCTTAACTCAAAAATCTTTAATACATCCACAATCAACAGCTAATCCTGAAATAATACGATGACATTAAATGGCACTGTTTAAATTTATCGGTGGCATTAGACTGACTGCGACATTAGTTAAATATGGCATCACTTTAGCAGTAGCATTGCTTGATTTTACCGGTGGCATTATACAAACAACAAAAAAGTGGCCATAGGAGCATGGGGAGGCCCATTCGGGTAGTGGGCCCACCAGTACGATGTACCTCCACAGATGCATGGAGTGGTGAGGGAGGGATGGTTGCCCAGGGCAACAAATATCCAGGCATCATATGTGGATTACATCCCATTTTTGTTCTCTTTAACCACCTTTTCCTATGTGAGGGCAACAAACCGATCAACCTGGTCATTCTCTATTGTGTTTTCTTGCCTTTCTACCCTTTATTGGCCAAGAGACAAGAGAATCATTCCATAGCTACTGATTTTCCCCTTTTTAACTAAGATGCGGGTTCGATACCTAGTCTCTTTGACAATACTTTCTCCCTTTCTTTCCTTATTCAACCCAGACATGGATTAGTCTGCATGAAGTAGGGTTTCCTTTAATAGTGCAAATTAAGGTTTTTGTCTGCATGACCAGCAGAGCAGAGGATAGTAAATTGGGGAGATGGGGGACTGAAAAAAGATCCATGTGCAGCGACATGGCAGATGGGGGAACAAGGGTATAGTTCGAAAAGAGGTAGCATACCTGAGGCTCGGCGGTAAGTGGCTTCGCTAGTGGTCGTCGTCTTCTGCACACACTATGCCAGCGAGCTTGGGGATGGAGGCCATCCCGCGCTGGCGCTAGGTCTGAGAGGACGGCCTTGTCGTTAGTGTGTGACCTCGCTCGTCAGTGTGTGCACGTCCTTTTCTTACCCGGTGGATGGGATCATGGCTGATCTGGGACCACCGGTGAGGAGGCAGAGAGAGGGCCACCGCTATCTTTTTTAGATCTGAGAGAGGGTGATAGTGTGAGAAGCAAGTGGACAGCCCTTAGAAAGCAAGCGCTGAAGCTCCAGCCTATATACTACTTTACTAGTACTAGTACATACTAGATGTAGAGTAGTGGTAGAGTAGTTTATATTTTCTCTGCAAGTACCAATTGGTTGTGCTTCAAAACTGAACGAAACGCCATTAAAAAAATTAGGTTGAGAAATAATGCGGCACCTCGGGCCAACACAACCAGATCGCATTTTGCACGAGAAATGATACACTATGTTTCATTAACATGTGGTCCCGTTCCAACATTCAGTTAGACGATGGCGAGTTTCCTTTTGTATAATTTGCGAACGGACATCTATGTAGGCTGAGGAGCCTCTTTATATACCGTGGCGACTGTTCACTCCCCACCAGCCTCTTCTTGTACCGTGGCAACCGTCCACCACCTCTTCGCCTTTCCCTCTCGATTTGGAACTGCTGTCGCATGCTCTTCCTCCCTCCATTTTCCTTGACTGTTCCTTCTGCCATTGTTCGTCTTCTTGATGGAGGGAACATGCAGGAAATGATCTCGTTATTCTTGCCCCGATCTGAAAGATGGCATGGTAGAGGAACTTATTGATCGGTGCGACGTCATCACCACGGCTAGCATGGAAGGTTCATTCAAGACTATTCTCGACTCAGCAAATAACATCAGTACAAAGAACCCAAGGGTTCAGGAGCAGTTTGATCTCCCCTATCTTCTTCACCATGACCCTGCTCGCTGGCGCGGGGACGACAGAAGCCTGGCCTTGTGCAAGTTGATGCGACTTGATAATGATACGTGTGATGTTAAGATGCCATCGCTTAAGGGTAAGGCCTGGGCAGTCGCAAATGGAGATTGGGTTTTTTATATTGGGTACACTACAACTGGGAACTTGTGAATGTGTACACTTATCACCGGGTTCCACTTCCAAAATCTCAGACTGCCATGAGGTTGAGCACAGTGATGATCTACGTACATCCAAATACGATCATGGTGAATGTCATCTACAGAATATAGCACTTTGTCAAGTTCCCAATCGCTCTTGGAATTATAGGAATGCTTGTGTTGTCGCCATCTTCGACAAGCTTGTTTTTGTCCTTAGTCCCTCTACTCGATGGATATTGCTCAAAATTCAGTTTTTGTACACAGATGTGTACTGTGATGTTATTCAATATGAGGGTCTTGTGTTGCTGCCACCACTTCTGGCACTATTTTGGCATGGGATCCTTATTGTTTTGGTACGTTTGTCTTCCGTTGTAAGTAATTGTTACATTCACCATGCATGTGAGTTAGTATCCCCGTACTAATTAACCTTCTCTATTTCTAAGGTCCTGTCAACATTTCCCCATCGACACTTGGAAAATTTTATAACCAAGGGGGAGATGATGATGGTTATGGTGATAAACACGAGCATGAAGACGAGCGAGACCTACATACTCAGTGGCGCCTAGCAACTTATTCAGATGGATCACCTCTTCTTGTCTGTATACAAGGCACTGCTGATGTTACTAGGGAAGCAGGTGTTGTCTGCCATGGTTGCACTCGCCGAACCTATTCCAACATCTGTTGCAGGGTATTCGGGATGGATACTAGTGTGCTAGCGCCAGCACCTTCTCCTTTGTTCAATATTGATAGTCTTGGAGAAAACTCGCTCTTCCTTGGACTAAACTATCCAATGATGGTGAAAGGTGATCCAGCTGCTGTTGGCACAACATTACTACCATTTATGAGAAACAACTGTATCTATACATCGAACATTGCTATGGTTCCCTACCATGGCTATCACAATATGCATCCTGATATAGGTCGCTTCAGCCTGGATGATGAGTCATGCGTTGGTCTAGATATTGACAATAGCTGACCCTGCCCAGAGAATCAATTATGGTTCAAAGCAAGCATTTCCAATGCCAGGAATTTGTTGGCCTGAAGTTTATTTCATCGCTTTGTTATTTGTTGTGTGGGAATTTTTTAGTATTTATAATGTATCCTCATTGTCGTTGTGCATTGATGACCTATTGTATGTAATACTAAATGATATGCATGTGATAAACTTACTAAATTTATGAATGGCTTTCGAGTCGCTTCTCAGAGTGAGTGCTGCGACGAGGCAAAAAAAACCCCAATACATAATTGTACGTGCATTTCAAAAGGTTATTGAATGAGATGAACTATAAGAATTAAACGGACATCTACATCATGCATATATGACTCAGAGCTTACATGCTATAGTGTGGTGTTTATTCATAATTTGGTTGCCAAATCTCATGCATGCAACGCACGTGTACCTTGCTAGTAGTACTAGTACTAGTTAGCTTCACATGCTTCACGCGGCGGGCGGATGTTTTATTGTAGCTGCGAATCCCACCATCCTACGTCGTCAGATGAGTCCAATCAACGGTAGAAATTGCATTCTGATGTTTCGATTGAAACTTCCAAAATTGCTGCACCATCTCTATCTACGTCTACGTATACATAATACAACAAGTTTTAAACTTGAGAACAGCCATCCACCGTCACAAAGAACACTTTTTAGCCTAGCACAGATTCCCGGAAATTTGGCCACAGTGTGAGGTGGGCCATATGTTAATGCGTTTGCTGTAAGTAACCAACACCTTGAATCCTCGATAGTACTATACTACCTCCAGCCCGGGTTTAAAGGGCCGGAGAGAAATGGAGGCTAGTCCACATTTTAAGGCCAGGAGTAACTATTTCCTTGATTTTTCGCTTAGCACAGCTGGTGTTGCCTTCATTGATTGGAAGAATTAACTAACCGAGATAGAATGGGCTACATGCAAGTGCGAGGGTCAAGGCTGCATGCAACGAGGAGAGAGACAGGGTTGCATGCAACCTCTTGATTAATGTAGCAGCCAATGCATGCCCGATTTAAGCGACCTTTCTCTCTTTCCCATACTGAAAAGTGCATGCAGAATTGATTTCTTTTAATGACTGTCATAGAGCTAATTTGACCTTGGTCTTAGATATTTGGTCGATGGGACATATATATACCCAGATGGAGGTAGTATGTAGTAGGGTGGCATGGGCTAGAACAACCATTCACGTCCAGGCGTACGACATACGCCACTAGCATGACTCCCATCTGACACCATATTTCATGGAGTCCGTGCTACAGCTATCTTTCTCCCTCCTCGTTTCTCTAACTCAGCCATCGCGCAGCGAGCGGGGTGGGGGTTTGGGGATAGTCAGTTTCGTAAACTGTGGTCCCACTTGTAAGTGCAGATGCAAGATAGCATGTGTTCCCCCCTTGAGCGGTGTGCCAGACTAACCGTGTGGGGGTGCGACGCAACACAACAAGATTTTCCTTTTGAACTTGTGCTAGTGACTAGTAAGTTGTAACACTTGACTCTGCTCCTGGCGCAGCCGATAGATAACATCGATTTTCCCCTCAAAAAATAGAAATAACGATTCAAAACGCTAGCGCTTGGCTTTTCCCGCGTGATAAATGGGGGAGTTTTGCCAATTTCAGCCATCATCACTTTCCTTACATGTGGTCCCACGTGTAAATGATATGCCTAGCCAGTGTGCATTGAGGGACGGGCCAGAACGCCTGTTGTCAGTGGGAAACGACACCTATGGGATCACAAGAATCCCTACTATGGTTGCGGGGCGCGGGGTTGTGAGAAGAGCAAGATTAGTAATTGGCACAAGGATCGTTTACCTAGGATCGGGCCGCGAGGATGCGTAAAACCCTAGTCCTGCTTGGTGGATATATCGGTGTTCTTGAGCCCTCGGACTACCTACGAGTGTTGTGTGGTTCGAAAGAGCCGAAACCTTTTCCCATACGCCATGGGCCTCGTTTTATAGGCGAAAGGGGTTGCCACACTGGCACATAGGAGGTGGAAAGCCTATAGTGCTGCGAGCTTATCGCTCGTTATTACAGGACAAGACGCATTTAATGCGTGGCTTAGGTGTCCCTTCACTTTATCGGGGACGGGGGCGAGGCCTGTCCCGTCCGTCGCCGCTCTTCCTCGCTTCGACACGCGCCCTGGCCAGCGATGCATGCGGTGCCATGTAGGCAGGCAAGCAACTGAGGTGGCGTGGTGGTGGAGCCTCCACGAAGATCTGCATGCCGCCACGTAGGCGTGTGCTGAGTTGGCCTGGAAGCCGCATGTTGCCACGCAGGTGCCTGCCCAACTGGTTGGGCTGGCAGCTGCATGTGAACGGCGGTGGGGATCTGGTTGGTGCGGGCCTGGCAGTGGCCCTGCTGTCGCCTCTGGCAAGGGTCTTGCCGGGTGGCCCGACAAGGGTCTTGCTGTGGTGCGCTGGCGTTCCCGGCAAGGGTCTTTCCGGGGGTCTTGTTGGTTTCTTTGAAGAGGATCTCAGTGAGGATTGTCGCCTCTCAATCCCCATCTGATCTCGAGTATTCTTTGTCTTCACAAAGATCTGCATGCCACCATGGAGGTGCCTCCCGAGCCCTTGTCCAACGTGGGTGTTGGTGTTGGAGACTGTTGGCTCGAGGGTGGCTCGCTCCGCTAGTGTGGGCGAGCTGCCTCGGCAAGGGGTTTGCCGAGGCTGCTGAGGCTGCCCTGGCAAGGGTCTTGCCGGGGAAACCTGCTTCGTCCATCTGATCTTTGTGGCCTTGGTCCTTGGTGTTGCCTTGTTCTCCTTGTGCCTTCGGCTTCTCTCCGGCTTCCCTCCTTTGCCCTGCTATGTGCGGCCATGGCGCGTGGCTCCGACTACCCGTGCACAAGTAAAGGGGTCAAAAGGAGAGCCCTACTTTTGTACACCGACAGGAGCCCCTGGGCCTGGGCCACACATAAGCGCGACACATTGTTGGGCCAAGCCCAGAATGGTGCGCGGGCAGCCGGGGCGGATTTCACCGCGGTAACTATTCCGTCCGCTGCGCTTCCCCACGACTTGTGTTGAATGCGCGACGTGGGGGTCGCGCGCGCGTGCGTGACCGAAGCATGCTGGCGTCATCTGGTGGTGGACAGTAAAGAGGCGGATTGCGTGTCTCTTCGAGACCGTAGGGCCGCTGCTCGTTTACTGCCCTTACTCGGGAACTGTCGCTCCACGTGTCCCATTGTGCCCGCCCCTCACGCCACGTTGGCCGCATGTATGATGCGGAGCAAATGATAGGCGCGCGGGATACAGGAAGTCACGCGCGCGGGGGCTGATTCCCATGCGCCTTCAATTGAGCAGGGAGGGCGGTCGACGGCCCCGCCCGCTATCACTTCAACGGGCTTGATTGGCTGAGAGGGGCGGCCGAGCCTCGCCCCTTTCCGTTTATAAAGAGGGGAGCGGGAGGAACGGCGCCTCTCAATCTTCCGCATCTGCTTCTCCCCATTCTTGCTTCCTCCTTCCTTTGTCATTGCGAGGGGGCGTGGCGACGCTTCATCGGTGGCGGCGAGGGTCTCGGCTAGGCAAAGCATCGCTCCTCCCCAAGAGCTCGTAGCGGCGGAGCCGGCCGTTAGAGGGAGGGGGAGAGCACGAGGTCGAGGCTGTCGCGGCGGTCGAGGGAGAGGAGGACGGGGCGGTAGATCGGCTTCGCCTCCGCCGGCGGCCCCTCCCCCGGTCGAGGGCCACGTCGGGGACAACCCTTACGAGTTCTTCATCAGGCTGCACCAGCCGCTGCACCGTCACCTTTTCCTTCCGACTCCATTTGCGCGGGAGATGGAGCTGGATCTGCCGCTGGCGTTGCGGATGCATATGAGGGGTTGTCGGAACAGCGGCCTATGGGCCGACATCGAGTTCCCTGCTCCTCATGTCATGTACCTTCGCCGAGGGTGGAAAACTTTTGCCCGCATCCACAGCTTGACGGAGAGGCTCACTCTCCATTTCTAATTAATGGAGAGTGGCCTCCTCTCCATCAAGATCTTCAGGCACTTTGGGACCCGCATGAGGTGCTGCGTGGAGAGCTCTTCTGACGATGGAGATTCCTCCTCGAGCGAGAGTGGCGAGGAGGACAGCAGAAGCGACGACGAGGGTAGCGGGTGGCAGGATGACGGGTCCGACTAAGCGTCGGGTGTCGCACTAGGCGGCACCGGCAACCCCATCATCCGTGTCGCTGGCTCTTTGAACTTCTCGGGGTCGTCTCCTTGGGCGGCTAGCGTTGGGAGGCTGCAGAAAAGGAAGAGGGCGGGCGGCAAGGCTGTCAAGTCGGAGTACGCGGGCACCGACGCCTTCGTCGCGTATTGACGTCCTGCCGCCTCGTATTCGAGCTCTTCCCCCGGCGTCATCATCCCCAGCCAGCCTTCGGACGACCACCGAGATGTCCTCTTGGTGCTCTCTCCCGCTCATAGCTCGCTTAGGCGCTTCTTTTGCCCTTTCTCACTTCCTTGTCCTGCCTCATGAGGAGAGGGATAAGAAAGGGATTACGGGCACCTTATCTCTTTTTAGTCTTGTAAGCCTTTGGGCCTTTGTTAAATTTAGAACTTGTAATCCCCTTGCTCATGTTTTCATTTCGCATGGACTGTACCTGTACGGGATGTTTTTAATGAAAAAGGGATGTTTGCCAGTTCTTTCGTTCGTGGGCGAACCCTGCTACAAGGAGCGAATCCTTGTTATCATTTAAGAGTAAACATTTTTTGCCCGGCAACATGCCTTGCCGTCCCCCCACCTTGCTTGACCTTTCTCACGCTCTTGGCGGAGGCAGGGATGAGGTGGGCTTAGGCTCCTCGTTCCATTTCCTTGCTGCCGCGACTACGACCAAACCCGGACCCAGGAAATAATCCTTGGGTTCAGAGAAAGGGGAGCACGGTAGTCTAGAAATAAAACGAGGTTCCACATATCCCAGTCCATAACGAAACACATGATAGAGGATAAAAGACTTATCTGGATCTGCAGCCCCCGGCAACCTTGGCTTGCCGTGGATGGATCCTTGTACTTGCAGCCCCCGGCAACTTTGGCCTGCCGGGGTTGGGACGTCGGCCCGTTCCTTTCTTCCAAACAGCCCGGCAGAAGCGTTCATGTTCCCTGCGAACCAAAGAGGACAGAGAAGAACAGAGACGCGCACCCGACCTCTAAGCTAGGGTTTAGCCGCCGCTAAGCACTATCAACCCTAACCAAGGAGGAGACTTGACCTAGCATGCATGCTATAACTTAGGGCGCCAGCGCTTCGTTTATTTATGCTCAGGGTCTGCGCCTGGCTTTGTACAAAGGGTTACATGCCTTGCCGGCAAGGCTTGTACAAAAGGTGGCTTGCCGGGAAACCCGGCAGCCACGCCTTATGGGTAAAACTTGTGAAGATGCTCGATGTTCCAGGAGTTGCTCACTAGAATGGCATCTTCGGTCTCCAGGCGGACAGCGCCGGGCCTGGTGACTCGTGTTACCCGATAAGGGCCTTCCCACTTCGGCGTCAACTTGTTGGAATTCTTGGTCGATTGAATGTGCCGAAGAACAAGGTTGCCTCCTCAAAGCTCCGGGCATGAACCTTGCGGCTATGGTAGCCGCGCAAGGCTTTCTGGTAGCGTGCTGCTCTCACAGCCGCCCGGAGATGATCTTCCTCAAGGAGCGTTGCATCGTCTTGCCACAATCGCTCTTGCTCAAGCTCATCATAAGTGAGCACTCGAGGTGACCCGTATATGAGTTCCATGGGGAGAACTGCTTCTGCCCCGTAGACCAGGGCAAAGGGTGTCTGGTCGGTGGCTCGATTTGGCGTCGTTCTGATCGACCAAAGAACCGCTGGCAACTCGTCAATCCAGCGCCTTCCACTCTTGCGCAGCCTGTCAAAAGTGTTCGTTCTCAAGCCCCGCAGAACTTCAGCATTTGCTCTCTCCGCTTGGTTGTTGCTCCGTGGATGTGCCACGGAAGCAAAACAGACCTTGCTACCGAGGTCCTCAATATATTGCATGAAGGCATGGCTTGTGAACTGTGTGCCGTTGTCGGTGATGATCCTGTTGGGTACCCCAAAACGGCAAACTAGTCCCTTGAAGAACTTGATGGCTGACTGCGCTGTCACCTTCCTCACTGCTTCCACTTCTGGCCACTTTGTGAACTTGTCGATTGCGACGTATAAGTACTCAAAGCCCCCGACGACGTGAGGGAAAGGGCCCAATATGTCGAGCCCCCAGACAGAGAAGGGCCAGGAGAGAGGGATGGTTTGAAGGGCTTGAGCTGGTTGATGAAGCTTCTTTGAATGGAACTGGCACGCTTCACAATTGGTTACTAGTGCCGTCGCATCCTGGAGGGCGGTGGGCCAGAAGAAGCCTTGCTGGAAAGCCTTGCCGGCAAGGGCCCTTGACCCTATGTGGGAACCACATATGCCTCCATGTATCCCTGCCAACAGCTCTAGTCCTTCCTCCCGGGAGATGCACTTCAATTTCACCCCATTCGGTCTTCTTCTGTACAACGCGTTGTCAATGAATTGGTACAGAGCAGACCGGCGGGCTACACTTTCTGCCTCTTCCTGCTCCTCAGGAAGCTCTCCCTTTTGGAGGAATCCGACGGTGTGCTGCGCCCATGTCGGAGCCTCTGGCTCGACGACAAGGATCAAAGGCATCTCTTCTGCCACGGGAGCGGCCATCTCTACGGCTGCGGCTTGAGGCCCTGCCGGAGTTGGTTGCCCCGCGGCAGGATTGGCATCCACGACAACATTTCCGCCAGCGGCTCCAGGGAGCTCAGTGGGGAAGTACTTGCCGGGGCCTAGCTTCCTCCGCTTGCTCTGCCCGGTTGATGGTTCGACGGATGGTTGAGTTAACTGAAGCACAAAAGTACCTGGTTCCACAGGTAGCTTGAGGGCATCGCGCTTTGACAAGTAGTCGGCGATGTCGTTCTCCATCAGAGGGACGTGCTCCGCTTGTATGCCATCAATGCACTCTTCTAGTTTCCTCACTTCATCCACATAAGCTTCCATCAACGGGCTTTGGTAATCTTTGTTGATTTGCCTGACGACGAGCTGCGAGTCGCCCCTGACGACGAGCTTTTTGGCTCCGAGGTCCGCCGCGATCCTGAGACCTGCAAGCAAACCCTCGTAGTCGGCGGCGTTGTTGGTTGACATCTGTTACGCCCAATATGCGACCCTATCCAAAAGGAACTCGAAGGTCCCACCAAGGATAGACCCGCATATTGAAACGCTTTTGCAAGGTGGATATCATTACATCAACATTACATAATAGTGGGGATACAACCAATACATACAATGTCACATGAATACAACAATACAACATACAAGAACAACATCCGACTACGGATGAATCATAAACAAAAACTCAAACAATATCCACCCTACTAGCCCAGGCTGCCGGCCTGGAACCTATACCCTGATCGAAGAAGCATAAGAAGAAACTCCAAAACAAGCAACATCGCTCTCGCGTCAAGATCATCGCATAACCTGTACCTGCAACTGTTGTTGTTGTAATCTGTGAGCCACGAGGACTCAGCAATCCCATTACCATGGGTATCAAGACTGATGAGGACATGACTACCTTGGATACGACCAAAAATATTGCATATATGCATATTTGTCAGGTGATTTCTAGTGCAAACTATTCAATAATCTATTTATGTTATCCAGAACAAAAATACTTCACACACTTTTGTGTTTTGTCTAATTGCAGGTGTATGGGACATTTGTACAATCCACATATGAAGATAAGGAAGAAAGAGATGTTTATTTTCTGTCCAAAAAGTTCTCTCACGTCACTTTTGGCCCAAGAGAAGATAGAGTCCAAGTCTCTCACGTTCTGGATTCAGATTCGGACTGCACAGACATACCTGACTCAAAATGCACACAAGTTTTTCATACGGACTCCGAATTGGGTGATTCTTCTTTTGTTGGAAACTAGATTTCGTGCACTTTCCAACCCAATTGGAATCACCTTCAAATTCGTCCGGAGCGTTGAGTTGTGGACGAAACAATCTGATGCTGCAGCAGAATCCGAGTCAAACTACAAGTCCAAAGGTGTTACATCACCTCCACTTGGGCCCATTGGCCTTGTACGACCTAGATTTAGTTTTAGGCTGCCTTGGGACATCCTCCCACCTCCTTGGCCACCACCCCTTGCTCCTATATAAGTAGATCCATGTAGTAGCTTTTCCTTGGGATTTGTTTAGTTAAAAGTTAGCCATTGCAACTTCGTGTACTTCGTTTGTGTCCAACGACCAGACCAAGACCGCTTACGGATCCCCACCTTTATCAATACTTCATATATACTCGCAATATTCAGATTGCTTTTATCATATTCTTGCTTGTTCTTCGATTGCTTGCAGGAATAGACCTTCGTGGTTAGGTTGATTGTGCTCCGGCGTGGTCAATAACCTCTCAGAGTTGGTTTAGCGATTGCTAAGGCGCAACGTCGTGCACGTTTGTAGTCGGATCGTCAAAGTTATCTTCACCAAATCGAGAGTTATCATCTCATCGAAAGATCGGGACACCCCCGCCTCTATCAAGTGGTATTAGTTTTTAGGTTGCTCGGTGAGAATTTCCAGTTTTCCTAGATTAGATTTATTTTCTTACCTATTGTCCAAGAAAAAGCCACAAAAAAGAGTTAGATCTATTCATCCTTGGTCCAAGCCAGTCTGAGCCTTTGCAATTTTCTTTTCATTGCTTGCATAGTTGAATTATCGGTTGCATCATCGTGTCGAGTTGCTGGTCTTAGTGTCTAGTTCGTTTAGAGTTTCGAGTTCTGTTCACATTAGTCACGCCACCGCTGCATCATTATCTCTTCCGCTGTCCACCACCCATCCATCAATTTCCACCACGTGCTACCCACCATTCATTGTCATAATAATAGTTGAGATCGTTCACATCTTCGCTTGATCCAATCTGCGTCTTATCTAGTTTGTTTTGGAAAGAGGGAGAAAAAAAGAGAGAAAAAAAACAAGAAAAAAAGAGAAAAAAAGTCAGAGAAAAAAAGGAGAAAAAAATCAAAAAAATCGGCACAAACTTTTTCAGAGGAAAGTTGGAGACAAAGTTGTTGTATATCCTGCTTGGCAGTTGTTTTTCATCATTATCTTCACTGCCGTTGTGATCTTCACTTATATCTTGCTGTCAAGAGCTACTTAGTATCCTTCATTGATGCTAGTTGTGCTACGCCGTGACCTCATTAGTGTTCTAGGTTCGCGTCTCTAGTCCGGTCTAGCCTAGGACCAGCACAGTACCGTCGTTGAGCGTTTATTCAACATTGCATCTTTGAATTGATTATTGCTAATCTTTTGCTACCATATATAGCCAACCCAGCTCCACATATTTCTACACCGTGTATACGTACGCTCCCCTGGCAATCGCTTTACTCAATATTCGGAGTTACTTGACACCGCTGGTTGCCGATCACCGCCTGCTGCATGGTAAGAACTTGTAAGACATTGATATTTGCTTTACTGTGAGCGTTTTACCACCACATCCTAGTAGTTATAGGAACATTATTTTTGGGTTTTGTTTCTTGTTCTACTAATCATGACAGGATCCAGAGTCAATTCATGGGCTTTGTCGATCGCGGGAGACGTGCCACCACCTTTGCAAATACCACAACCGTCACGAGAGGTGCACAAACATCCAAATGCACATGATCAGGTTAATGTATCTATACCACCATTTAATGGCCGTTTTAAACCTGCTTTATATATTGAATGGGAGTTCGACATAAAAAATATATTTGCTTCCCATAATTTCGATGAACATAAAAAGGTTAAGGTTGCGGTTGGTTCTTTCACTGGTTATGCTTTGGTTTGGTGGAGTGAATATTGTCGGTTACACCCTGATTATATACCTACTACTTGGGATGATTTGAAACTTGCCATGCGACATACTTTCGTCCCTGCTTATTATACTCGTGACATGATTAAGAAGTTGCAACACTTAAAACAAGGTAGTGAAACTGTAACAAAATATTATGATGATTTACAAACTACCTTGTTGCATTCCTCTTTAGAAGAAAGTGAAGATGATTTTATGGATAGATTTTGGGGAGGATTAAACCGTGATATTCAAGAGATACTAATTCATGAAGAGTGTTATCCTATGGACCATTTGTTTCATCTTGCTTGCAAAGCTGAACAGGAAATAAAACGATGTGTTGGCCACGAGGAGAACAAGCGCACGGTGCACATTCCAAGAGTTGATATGATTGTTCCTTCAACTACTAGGCATACTATGACAACCACATCCGTTGTTGTCAGGACTACATCACCTCCACCATGTGACACATCGCCCTCGAGAGTGGCTACATCATCTGAGTTGATCATAAGAGGTAATGACAAAGGTACTGATCTTCCATCTCTACATGAGAATGATGAATGCCTTGTCAATTTGAATGCACCATCTGATGAGCTACCCACTACTTTGATCACACCACCTATTTTAGAGGACTACGTTGATAATTTGACTTTGCCATGTGATCAAACAACTGAAATACCAACAATTTTGAGTGCACCCATTGAATTAACTATTGATGCAAAAGAACCAATGTTTAATCATTTTGATATGACCTCTAATCTTGGTGATGATTCTGTGTTGAATGACTTATTGCATGTTTGCTTATTTAAGCATGTTGTAGCATGTAAATTTGATGCAAGTAAGGTTTATTCACCAATGTTGGGATGGTTTAATGATGAACATTGTCAATCTTTTGAAATGAATAAGAGCTTCACTTATATGTGCAAACTGAGTTGCAATATTTTCATGCCTTCTACTTCTTGTGATAATATTTTGGCTGCCTTGGGACATCCTCCCACCTCCTTGGCCACCACCCCTTGCTCCTATATAAGTAGATCCATCTAGTAGCTTTTCCTTGGGATTTGTTTAGTTAAAAGTTAGCCATTGCAACTTCGTGTACTTCGTTTGTGTCCAACGACCAGACCAAGACCGCTTACGGATCCCCACCTTTATCAATACTTCATATATACTCGCAATATTCAGATTGCTTTTATCATATTCTTGCTTGTTCTTCGATTGCTTGCAGGAATAGACCTTCGTGGTTAGGTTGATTGTGCTCCGGCGTGGTCAATAACCTCTCAGAGTTGGTTTAGCGATTGCTAAGGCGCAACGTCGTGCACGTTTGTAGTCGGATCGTCAAAGTCATCTTCACCAAATCGATAGTTATCATCTCATCGAAAGATCGGGACACCCCCGCCTCTATCAAAGACTAGCAAAGCTTAATGGGAAAGGAAGGGGGTAAAGTGGTGAGGTTGCAGCAGCGGCTATGCAAGTATGGTGGCTAACATACGCAAATAAGAGCGAGAAGAGAGCAAAGGAACGGTCGTCAACTAGCAATGATCAAGAGGTGATCCTGAACTCCTACTTACGTCAAACATAACACAGAAACCGTGTTCACTTCCCAGACTCCGCCGAGAAGAGACCATCACGGCTACACATGCGGTTGATGCGTTTAATTTCGGATCTGGTGTCAAGTTATCTACAACCGGACATTAAGTAGGACATATATGCAAAACGGACAACGGGGAAAATGCTCGGATGCATGAGACGAACATATATGCAAAATGAGATGCACGTGATGACATGATATGAAATGCATAAGAGGACATGGCAAAGTGCAACACGCAAGCAAATGACATGGCAAGGACGGCGAATAACTGGCAGACACCTGGCGCATCGAATCCGGGGCGTTACAACACTCCTCCACTAACAAGAGATCTCGTCCCGAGATCTTAGGACCGAGACGGAAGGGAAAAGGGATGAGGTGAAATAAGAACTCAAGAGAAGAAGCAAAGAATCGAGAGCACTCGAGAAGAATAGAGTTACGACGAGAATGACGAGAATCGAAAGCTCACGAAATCAAATAGACTATGAAATCACTCGTTCTAACCGGAGTGGTTAGAATGAGAAAAGAAACGAATAAGACTGAAAGGATTTAGGTAGCACTCCGGCTGAAAATGGGAGGATTGGAACGAACTTGAGAGGATGGAATGGTACTAACTCTTGACGAAAGAATTAAATCATGAAGAACCACCATGAAGAACTCCGGTGACAAAAGGATGATGAGATTGAGTGAAGGATGAAAGAATAAGATGAGCCTTGCGGTGATTTAGATGGAGGTTCCGACGAGATGGTCGAGGAAATTTGAACTCCGGAAAAGAAAAGATGGAAACACTTGGAACTAGAATTTATTCATCGAGAACAAACTCCGAAGGAAAAGGGATTACTCACTGGGATGAAGTAAGAATAAGATTTATTGTATGCTTATCCTTCACCAAATTAAATTGATGACAAGCAATGGATTTTTGCACACTACTTATTCTTCTTGAAAAGGATTGAGAAGTGACATATCGCAAACTTGAGAAGGTCTTCATGAATCACCGGTATGATAGAAAAGAACGAATGAATTAAATGATAATCAAGGAAAAGAATCTTCAACGAACCGCCGTAAGAATTCGAAAATGACTGACGAAAGAGAATGAATCACCGGGAAGAATTAGAAGAACAAATATGCTAGAGGGGATTTAGATGCAAAAGAAGGAAGAGATCATGAGCTGATTAAAGAACACTTGAACGAAGCACCGGAAGAATACTGAGATGAACGAAGCTGAAAACATAGAACGAAGAAATCTTCCGAAAAGATGGCCTCCGGATGATCGAGAGAGAAAGCAACTCCTGAAATACTCCGGATGGATGAAAAGAATAACTGACAAATGGAATAATTCGAGAGGATAGCATGAAGCTTGAACCACGAATCTTCGCGAGAACGGGCAAGATTGAGAGGAAAAACTCTTCTTCGGTCTTTAAATGATGACGAGAGACACCACCAAAATTACTGAGATACTCCGGTAGAATGAAAAGCAAAGAGGTTGAGCCAACAATGAAAATAATTTGAACGAGATCTTGGAGAAGGCATGTGACTGATGGGATCCATTCTTACGTCACACTTGAAAAGAATTGCGAATAACTCCGGGGGAATTTAGAAGAGTCAGGTAAGATCCTGGGAAAAGACCTGTGGGTTATGGCCCACTAAAGCGAAAAACACCGTTGGAAAGGATTGTTGAACAGGTAGATGATGCACCGGAACAATGAAATATTTGAATGAGGTGACAACCTCGAATTAATTCGAACACAGACGAATCTCTTGAGATTGTCTTCCGAACTCCGGAATGATAAACTGGCGAGAGGCGAACGAGCAAGTGGAAAACCTTTGAGCCGAGGAAAAGAATATAATCACTACTGAAAAACTTGAATTGAGTCCACCGGAGAAGAAAAAATAGATGAAGAATGTCGAACGAGACGAGAATTCACCGGTTGAAACAATTGACGAAAGACTGAAGATGCTCCACACGAATGAAATTGATGGTCGAAAGAGACTCAGACTCCGGGAAGAAAAAGGGTGGGAGGGCGGGAAAAACACACGCAACTGGAAGGGGAATCCGACGAATAACTTGAAGAGAAAGCACCGGTTGAAAACATTGAGGAAAGGAAGCAAAGACTTCGCACGAGTAGGATGGATACTCGATTACGGACTCCGGTTCCGAGAGGAAGAAGGGTGGGTGGGTGGGAAAACAAGGACAACTTCGGACAGGGAAACAACATCGATCGAAAAGAGCTGAGGATTGATCTCGCGAAAGACAGAGAGGTTCGAGTCGACTTGACGAGAGATGCACTGGATGAAAAGAGCTGAGGAACAACGATCGAAAAAACCAACTGCGTGATCCTAAAGAAAAAATTTTGAAGGGAAAGAGGAGTAATTCAAAACACCTACGTCAAGATTCCTCACCAGAGCGACGAAGGGGCTGAGGAATAAAAAGAATTCCTACTCTCCGATATAACTAGACTCCGAAAACAATTTTTTCTAGACTCAACAACGGGCAAACTACACGATCAATCAAGGGGGCTCCTAAGGTCGGTCGAGGCTCTGATACCAACTTGTCATGCCCAATATGCGACCCTATCCAAAAGGAACTCGAAGGTCCCACCAAGGATAGACCCGCATTTTGAAACGCTTTTGCAAGGTGGATATCATTACATCAACATTACATAATAGTGGGGATACAACCAATACATACAATGTCACATGAATACAACAATACAACATACAAGAACAGCATCCGACTACGGATGAATCATAAACAGAAACTCAAACAATATCCACCCTGCTAGCCCAGGTTGCCGACCTGGAACCTATCCCCTGATCGAAGAAGCAGAAGAAGAAACTCCAAAACAAGCAAGATCGCTCTCGCGTCAAGATCATCGCATAACCTGTACCTGCAACTGTTGTTGTAGTAATCTGTGAGCCACGAGGACTCAGCAATCCCATTACCATGGGCATCAAGACTAGCAAAGCTTAATGGGAAAGGAAGGGGGGTAAAGTGGTGAGGTTGCAGCAGCGGCTATGCAAGTATGGTGGCTAACATACGCAAATAAGAGCGAGAAGAGAGCAAAGGAACGATCGTCAACTAGCAATGATCAAGAGGTGATCCTGAACTCCTACTTACGTCAAACATAACACAGAAACCGTGTTCACTTCCCGGACTCCGCCGAGAAGAGACCATCACGGCTACACACGCGGTTGATGCATTTTAATTCGGATCTGGTGTCAAGTTATCTACAACCGGACATTAACAAATTCCCATCTGCCACATAACCGCGGGCACGGCTCTCGAAAGTTTATACCCTGCAGGGGTGTCCCAACTTAGCCCATGACAAGCTCTCGCGATCAACGAAGGAATAGACCTTCTCCCAGGAAGACCCGATCAGTCTCGGAATCCCGGTTTACAAGACATTTCGACAATGGTAAAACAAGACCAGCAAAGCCGCCCGATGCGCCGACAATCCCGATAGGAGCTGCACATATCTCGTTTTCAGGGCAACACCGGATGAGACTAGCTACGAGTAAAACCAGACTTCGAGTTTCCCCGAGGTGGCCCCGCAGGCAGCTCAGTTCGGACCAACACTTAGACAAGCACTGGCCCGGGGGGGCTAAAATAAAGATGACCCTTGGGTTGGCCGACCCAAGGGAAGGGTATAGGTGGTGGTGAGGCAAATGGTAAAACCAAGGTTTGGCCTTGCTGGACAAGTTTTATTCAAAGCGAACTGTCAGGGGGTCCCATAAATCACCCGACCGCGTAAGGAACGCAAAATCCGGGAACATAACACCGGTATGACGGAAAGTAGGGCGGCAAGAGTGGAACAAAACACCAGGCATAAGGCCGAGCCTTCCACCCTTTACCAAGTATATAGATGCATTAATAATATAAGAGATATTGTGATATCCCAACATAACCCTGTCCATCATGGAGAAATCTTCAACTTCACCTGCAACTAGCAACGCTATAAGAGGGGCTGAGCAAAGCGGTAACATAGCCAAGCAACGGTTTGCTAGGAATGGTGTCAAAGGTTAGAGGTTCATGGCAATTTGGGAGGCTTGAAGAGCAAATGATAGGTAACGCAGCATAGCGATAGAACGAAGCAACTAGCATAGCAATGATAGTAGTGAGATCCAGGGTAGCGGTCATCTTGCCTGAAATCCCGCAAGGAAGAAGAACGAGTCCATGAAGAAGATGAAGCCACGAAGACGAACCAACCGTAGACGAACGCATCCTCACGAACGCAACGAAACGGGAACTATTGAGAAGAAGCACACAACATAGTAAACACACCACACATGAACAAGACATGATGCACAACAAGCATGATGCATGACAAAGCTACATGAAGCTACTCATGGCAAGAGATGATGCAAACAAGAACAACACATCAAGGCAAGTTTAAATGAGGCCGGAAACAACATATAACAATTCCGGTAAGTCCTCATATTCAAATTTAGAAATTGGTCCAGAACTGAATAAACCTTATGTTCAAGTAGTTAAACAGCAAGTTAAGATGCACCATGATGATCTACACGAGATTCTAGTCAAGTTACATATAAAGTTCATTAGATTCGGAGCTACGGCCTAGAAGATATGAGCAAAACAAGTTAAACATGGCGTTGATGCAAAAGGCATACAAACATCAAGCAAACACCTCAAAACAAGGATGCAACATGATAATATGAAGCTACATGCAAAAACAAGCAAGTTTCATATAGAGCACACTCAAAACGGAGCAACGGTGCAACGCATACACTCTATACAAGTCATAGCAACAATCTGTCCATAACAGCAACTAGGCATCTTACAAGAATCAAAACAACATGCTACAGTACCACAATATGGGCATGTAGTACAGGTAAAGCACAACAAAACATGAACACTGAGCTATCTCCAGAAACAATTAGAACATGCTCAAAAGGACATGGTAAGATTGCAAATAATAACAGTTTCAGACTTTAGCAGAAATAACATCAGGTTGCAATGTTTAGAGCTATCAAACAATATGTTACAGGAACTTATCATGGCAAACAAAGGCATGGCATGAACCTACTAATAACATAGATCAAAAGAACCTTACTGACCATGAGCCAGAAAATATGATGGCACACATGTAAACATGGCAAGTTATATTACAGATTCAAACATGGCAGGAACAACAATAAGTAGGCATGTTGGTGAGCTTGAACCACTCACCACAGAGCAATATATGGCATGGCAAGGCAACCAACAGTAAGAAGGCATGTTTATGAAGCTAAGCATGGCAAGAGCAAGTTCATAGGACGCATGGATCACTAGCAAAACACATGGGAACTAGTGAACTTATTGTTAACAGGCTGATAGCAACATTATCAAGCAAATTTGGAGCAAGATATGAACAATCTACCGCAAGCTATAAATGCAACTAGGGGCATGAATGGATAGATCAAGACATGTAGATCAAAACATGTTTATAGAACATCTCCAGGTTATGCATAGAATGATTAGTAGAAGCATGTTAACATGGCAACAAAATATAACAGAATCTGCCTAGCAAAACAGCAACAGCAAGTACCCTCCTTAACAAGCTCGATGCACTCACTACAATCATCACAAAAATACATGGCATACACCCCTGAAAAGATGGCATGGCATAGATCAAAACACATGTAGAGCTCAAACTCATAGGATGCACACATCAATCATGGCAAAAATGACAAATGAGCAAGTTATAACAGTTTCAGCAGATTAACATCAACATGCACTCTTCCAACAGCATTTCGGGCATCAAGATGAGCTCAAATGAAAATGATGCAATGGAATGAAATGAAGTACTCGTTGAGGCGAACAATATGACATATTACACGCACAAAACGGAGCTACAGATGCAGAGATACGATGCGATGAACATGGCATGATTATGTGCAAAAATTACAGGGGACAGCCAATTTTCACCTCGCGGAAAAGTCAACGGCGGAGTGGATCGGGTCCGGCGAGGTGGATCCGAGTGCGGGGGAGGTCCGGCGAGGTCGGAGGAGGAGCTCCGGCAAGGGGGCCGGCCGGCTGACGACGGGGAAGGCGGGAGGCGGCGGGATCCGCGGCCGGCGGAGGGCTCCGGCCGGATCCGGAACCGGCGGCGACGGGCGGCGTGCGGGGCGGCGCGGCGCTGGTCCGGGGCGGCGCCGGCGGAGCTGGGAGAGCTCGGGCCCGCGGCGGCACTGGCCGGCGAGGCGCGCCGAGCGAGGCGGGGGGCGGCGGCGACCCGCGGAGGCGGCGACGAGGGCGCGGGGGCACGGGCGGCGGCGGCGCTGGTCTTCGGCGAGCGCGGGGTGCGGGCGCGGTGGGGCGCAGGCCTGCGGCGGCGACGGGCGGAGGACGCGGCCGGCGGCGTGAACCGGCGGTGAGGGCCCCGCGGCGGCGGCGGGACGGGCCGCGGCGGCGGCGCTCGGGCCCGAGGCGGCCCGGAACGGGCTTGCGATGGGCCGAGCGGGCCCGCGGGAGCTGACGTGGTGGCGCGCGATTCGTCCGGCGCGGCGGCTGGACGTGTCCGGCGGCGGAGTGGACATGTCCGGTGCGCGGAGGTGGAAGAGGCTAGGGTTTGCACCGCGAATTTCGGGGGAGGCACATATTTATAGATAGAGGGAGCTAGGAGAGTCCAAATGAGGTGCGGTTTTCGCCCACACGATCGTGATCGAACGACCGAGAGCATGGAGGGGAGTTTGCTGGGTTTTGGGCCACTTTGGAAGGGGTGTTGGGCTGCACACAAAAGAGGCTTGCGGTTACCCGGTTAACCGTTGGGGTACCAAACGACCTCCAAATGGCACGAAACTTGACAGACGGTCTACCGGTGCTATACCAAGGCCGCTTGGCAAACCTCGGGCCATTCCGAGAAAGTTTAATACCCGCTCACAACGAGAGACAAAAGAGGGACGCCGAAGGACATAGGGGTGCCGGATTGCAAAACGGACAACGGGGAAAATGCTCGGATGCATGAGACGAACATATATGCAAAATGAGATGCACGTGATGACATGATATGAAATGCATAAGATGACATGGCAAAGTGCAACACGCAAGCAAATGACATGGCAAGGACGGCGAATAACTGGCAGACACCTGGCGCAACGAATCTGAGGCGTTACAACATCTCCCGGGGAAAGTGCATTTGGATGACGTACTTGAGGTGCTCTCCGGTGGGTGCGACAAGCAGCACACCGGCACCGGCGCCTTGCAGCGAGAAAGCCCCATCAAAGTACATGATCCAGTTGCGGCTCGTTTCATTGCCGGGGAGAGTGGTCTCCTGTTCCTCTCGGGCGTCGAGGTCCATTCTGCAACAAACTCCACCAAGACTCTGCTCTGAATCGTCGAGCTACTTTCAAACTTTAAACCGAAACTTGACAGCTCCAGGGCCCATTCCACGATCCTCCCCGTTGCATCCGGGTTATGCAGTATCCGTTGCAAGGGGAGGCGGGTGACCACAGTGATTTCGTGCGCTTGGAAGTAATGGCGCATCTTCCTCGAGGCCATAAGGAGGCCGAAGAGCATCTTTTGCATGCCTGAGTACCTCGACCTGGCCCCCTTCAAGAGGGAGCTGACGAAGTAAACTGGGTGCTGCACCATTTTCTTCTTTTGCGTCACTTCACCTGGTCGTGCGGGCCCTGTCGCACTGGCGTCAGCCTCTGCCGGGGACTCAGTCTTGCCGGGACCAAGCCTTGTCGGGGAGGGTTCCGGCTTGCGACCTATTGACTCTGCCGCTGCCACTGCCTCTTCGTCGACCTCTCTCTGCGCCACTAGTGCGGCGCTAACCACCTGATTTGTTGCCGCTAGATACAGCAGCAACGGTTCTTGTGATTTGGGCGCAACCAGCAATGGGGTAGAGGAGAGGTACTTCTTTAAATCTTGCAGCGCTGCCTCGGCCTCTGGGGTCCACTCCACTGGCCCCGCTTTCTTCAGGATCTTGAAGAAAGGAAGGGCACGCTCCGCGGACTTGGAGATGAATCGGCTCATGGCGGCAACGCTCGCTCCAGGGAGCACACTGCATCTCTCCAGGGAGCACACTGCATCTCTCTCTTCGCAGGGCACCGTGATGACCCCGCCGCTTCCTGGCATCTTGAGGACGTTGTAGCTGTGGTGGGTTACGGCCATGAACTTGGCCAGCACCGGGTACCCGAGGATGGCGTTGTACGGCAGGCGATTGTGGGCGACGTCGAAGTCGATGAGCTCGGTGCGGTAGTTGTCGCGTGCCTCGAAGGTGACAGGAAGGCGGACCTGCCCTATCGGGACCGTGGAGCCGTCGGTGACTCCGGAGAAGGGCTTGGTTGGCTGAAGCTGACTATAGGGCACTTGAAGGTTGTTGAACGTTTCCACGGACAAGACGTTGAGCCCTGCCCCGTTGTCGATGAGGGTCTTGGTGACTAGCACGTTGCTGATGATTGGGGAACAAAGCATTGGGAGGACTCCGGCCGTGGCCGCGCACTTGAGCTGATCCGCTGAGCTGAACGTGATGGCGCATGCCGACCACCTAAGAGGGCGCGTGGCCTCGAGCTTGGGGAGGACTGCATTCACTTCGCGGGCGAACTGCTTGAAGATGCGCTGAGAGGCTGGGGCTTGAGCTCCGCCTAGGATGCAGGCGATTGCGCGTGGTTCTTGGAAGCCCCCAGCCCCTTCGTCCTGATGACGGTCTTCATTTCTCCTTGGCTGCTGCGGCAGCGGAGGGAGGCCTGCGTTCCCTTGCGGGCGATCCTCGCGAGGCTGATCCCTCCAGCCTCCCTCGCGAGGCGGGTCCTGCCAGCGATCCTCGCGAGGTTGGTCGCGCCACCCTTGGCGCGGGCCGCGGTCTTCCCAACGTCCTGCATTCCTTCCTCCTCCTCGGCCGTAGCCCCAGTCGCTGCGGTCGGGACGTCTGCCGACCCTTCCTTCACGCACGGCCCGGAGCTCTTGGCATTCATTGGTGTTGTGGGTGTGGAGGTCGTGGTACACGCAGTACCGACTACCCTTGGAGGATTCAGGCTGATCTCTGCCCCGCTTGGTGTCTGGCTCGGCCGCGAGTACGGCAGCTCCCTTGCGCTTCACGTCCTTGGCCTTGGGCTTCTTCTCTTCGAGGTCCGCGGCAGGCAGCTCGAGGAAGGAGAGGCGCCCCTCCTCAGCCGTGGCGCACTTGGTCGCCAAGTTGAACAGCTCCAAGGAGGTGCACAGGTCTTCATGCATCGCCAGCTCCTCCTTCATCTTGACGTCGCACACACAATCGGAGAAGGCTGAGATGATGGCCTCCTCCGTCACCCTGGGGATCTTGAGGCGCGTGTTGTTGAAGTGCTGGATGTACTTCTGCAGGGTTTCCCCTGGTTGCTGCTTGATACAGCCCATGTCGCTCATGGCGGGTGGCCGGTCGCGAGTACCCTGGAAGTTGGCGATGAAGCGGGTGCGCATCTCGTCCCAGGAGGAGATCGTGCCTGGGGCCAGATTTAGGAGCCAGGTGCGGGCTCCGTCCTTGAGCGCCATGGGAAACCAGTTCGCCATGACCTTTTCGTCTCCGTTGGCGGCCTCGATGCCCAACTCGTAGAGTTGGAGGAACTCTGCAGGGTCAGCCGTGCCGTCATAGCGAGGAGGCAGGTCTGGCTTGAACTTGCCGGGCCACGCGACGCTGCGCAGCTCGGAGGTGAAGGTGCGGCAGCCCGCCGTGGCCACAGGGGGCCTTGGGCGATGGAGAGCTTGGTCCTGCGGGTCCCCATGCGCCGCGGCTGGGGGCAGCGCAGGGTCTTGACGTGCTAGAGCAGGGAGCACTCGGGCAGCTTCTCGAGGGCGAGGGACTTCTTGGCAGCTCTGCTCTTGCCGCGCCGGCGCCTGACGGAGCGGGTTCCACCCAGGGGCCGCGCGGCTTGGGGCTAGGGCGCCTTCTTGAGGAGGAGGCGGCTGAGGCGCCCCAGGAGCTTCATTGCCCATGCAGGGCGGGGTGCGGTGCAGCGAGAAGGACGGCATGGGGGCGCCTCCGGCGGCGCGGACGAGCTTGGCGACTCGGTCGAGCCATTCTTCGTAGACGTCGTCGATGGGGCGGTGGCGCAGGAGCTCATTTGCCGCGATGAGCGCAGCTCGGGCCTCCATGGCTGCGCGGGCGCGCGTGACGAAGAACCAGCAGGGGCGAGCGAAGGCGTGGCAGTGCGGCCGTCCCACCTCATGGACGGATGCTGGGATGATGCTTGTTGTTCGTTCCCCGCCGGGCCGATGGCGGCGTTGATGGCAGGTGACGGGGAACGATGAGGGCGCCCGCCGACGGGAGCCGTCTGGGCGACATGGGAAGCGAGGGTGGCTCGGCGCTCGGCGCGAGCCCGACGAGCGTCAGACATGGATGCGGTGGTCGGGGAAGAACGAGACGACGGAAGGCAGATTCCGGCGCACCCCTACCTGGCACGCCAAATGTCGGATTTCGGGTTCCGGCAGACCCTTGAGGTTCGAACACTGGGGTGCGCGCGGATATTCAACCCTCTACTGGCTCGCTCCTCGCCGAATCGCTAGGACCTAAACTACCAACCTGAACAGCACAAGAGACACAAAATTTATACTGGTTCAGGCCACCATTATGGTGTAATATCCTACTCCAGTGTGTGGTGTGGTGGATTGCCTCTTGGGCGGATGATGAACAATACAAGGAGGAACAGCCTTGCGAGGGTCCGTTCTTGGCTGGTGCGACGAACTGCTGGGAGGAGTTCAATCGCTCTATCTACTGGTTTCTTGGTGAGGATCCCGATTGCTAGGTCGGGTCCAGATTCAGATCAGGATGCCTCTACCCTGGGGGTGGCTAGTCCTATTTATAGGCAAAGGCCCTGGACCTCTTCCCAAATATTAAGCGGGAAGGGCGCCAACAATTGGCCATTTTGAAGGGGAACAGCGGGTACACTTATCCTGACTAAAGTTGGCCTTCGCCTGTCAAAGGCTCCGGTGGTGACACCAGCTTGGACTCCACAATGACTTCCTTCCGGCCGTTGGGCTGGTCTTGGTCTTGTTGCACTGAAATGGACGCCTTTGCTTGATGCTCTCACCTGCGATTGCTCCCTTTGCACCAAAGAGGAAAGGAGGACACTGCGCAGGCTGGCGCCCGACTGGCGCCCTTGGTCGTCATGGCTTGCGTCATGGGCACCTCGCGAGGTACCCCGCCTTGAACTCTCCGCCTCCCATGAGCCAGCCTGACGAGGCCGTTCCTGAGGAAGCTCCTTGTCGTCCGCCCTGCGAGGCTTGGCCCCTCATGAGGGTCTTGAGCTTGTGTTGATGAAGATGGGCTGTGCTGGGCCTCCTTCGAGCCACGCCGCAGGCCGCAGGCAGGCAAGTCTGGGGACCCCCGTTCCCAGAACGCCGACAGTGGGGTTCTGTGACGCCTTTGTCTGGTCATTCAACACAAACGAAGTACGCAAAGTTGCAGCTATGGCGTACTTTAGTCTAAACAAAACCGAAAGTCTAAACGGTGCCCTAAGGGCTGTATATATGGAGGAAGAGGGGGAATTTTGTGGTCCTTGGTGGAGGGGTCCGAAATCAACCCTATCTCTTGTTTCCCCACACATATGGACTCTAAAAGTAGCCTACACTTATGTATTTTGGAATTACATGGGCCTGGCCCAATAAACAGGTGACGCAGCACCTAGAATAGCTTCGGGATGAATTTTATGAAGTGGCATCTTGTATATTTCGTCCAAGGCTTCATGCACCCATTATGGTGGCTTCAAAGTCCTGAAATCATCACTTGTAACTCCGTTCTTGTTCCCCTTGTGCATGCCATCATCTCCATGCTTGTTCGACCTCCAATGCTCATCCTTCTCCAAGCTAGGCCCTTCATTTGTAAGCAAAACAAATGTATCCAATTTAGGCAACATCATATTCTCATGAACATTAGAATCATTACCAAGAAACGAAAGTACCTGATAATTTAATTGGCGTGGGCGAGCTCTAGTAATTGGTCCAGTATATGTAGCAGTAGGGGATGTGGGTGTAACAATGGTATTGATGTCCTCATCATCCTCCCCTTCTTGAAATGAAGTCGTCCTCGACGGAAGCTCATCTTCCTCACCCAAATAAGGCTTCAAATCTGCAATGTTAAAAGTGGGACTAACCCCAAAATCTGCAGGCAGCTCAAGTTTATATGCATTATCATTTATTCTCTCCAACACCTTAAAAGGACCATCAGCACGAGGCATTCGCTTTGATTTGCGCAAATCAGGAAATCTATCCTTACGCAAATGTAACCAAACAATAGTATTTGGCAGTCCATGCAAGCGAATAATTTCACGAAAGAACAAATCAGCAACATTAACAGCATCATCGCTTTTATGACATGGTATAAAGTGTGCCATTTTCGAGAATCTATCCACGACAACAAATATGCTATCCCTCCCCTTCTGATGCGGAGCATCCTTCCATCATCCCCATGGACTCTACATCGACACATCCAACCCCACGAGTTCCCATGACAAGAGCTAGAGCACGTGCTTTGGAAACCGAGGTGAACTCCTTCCTACTAGACTTGCATATGGACACAAATGGAACATGTCTACTACCTCACCAAAGTATGCTATGCCTCCTTAGGTATGAAGAGGAACACCACCAAGGAACTCTGGAGCATCCACAAGAGGAAGGAGGACCACCCCAAGGCCGTACGAATCAAGACGGAGTGCAACAGCAGCAACACAGGAAGTCCCAGGTGACCCCGTGCGCACGGGCCCCCGAGACCCTGTGCCCACGGGCTACACCGGAAATAGCCGCTGGAGCACCCCATGCGCACGGGCCTGTACCGTGCCCACGGGACCCCCGTGCGCACGGGCCCAACTTACCCCGTGCGCACGGGCCTCCCAGGATGGCCGACTGAGATTGCATCTTTGGCTCCCCTTCTTTTCCTTCGACCCCAAGGCTATATATTCTGTACCTAGGACCATGTTTAGGGTTAGCAAAGTATTAGATGAGATCTTGGTGAGCTTTGCTCCATTACCTTCCCTCTTTGAGGATCAAGACCCCATAGGGAAGAATCCTTGAGGATTTCAAGACCTCCATTGGGAGAAGACTACCTTCAAGACCCCTCTTCCTTTGGATTTGGGATGAACTTTGCCATTGTATCTTTCCTTTGATTGTGTTTGTGACTTGTGGATCTTGTGTTGTGACTCTAGTGGATGTGTAATCGGGAATTGTTGGAGTGATTACCTCTTGTGTTCATCTTTGTGTTCTTTTTGTTCTTGTTGTTTCTCTCCTTTTTCCCCTCCAAGTGTGAAAAGGTCCTTCCTAGGGTTCTACCCTACATCATCTTGGTATCATGAGCCACGTTGATTCACATCTTGGAGTCCCTACCTTCCACTTTCTAGCTTGATTTTGTTGTTTTTCGTCCTAATCCGAAAATCCCCACCAAAAATAGCCCCAAAAATTTTTCTTGCAATTTGTTGATCTTGAGAGATTTGGTTGATTTGATCCATGAAGTTGGTGTTTGGCAAGTGGATCTAACCCTCCACCATCATCCCCAACCCTTCCACCGTTTGATTTTGGCCAAAAACTTGGGAATCACCACGAAATCCGATCAGTTCATCTGCTCTCGGGAGACCCCATGCACACGGGCCATTGGGACCCCAGGCACACGGGACCCCGTGCACACGGGCCTCACTTACCCCGTGCGCACGGGCTATCCAGGAAGTTTCGGCCATTTTTCTGTTTTTTCTCATTTTGTTTCACCACCACCTCTCTTGTTCTTCCGCACCATTCCACGTGTTTGTTGAGTCTTCGGTCGTGATTTCTCTTGTGTCCTAAGGTGTTTCGGCTACTTAGGCACAAGTTGGTATCATCATCGCCACCAATCATCGACTCGGACAACACTTCGGCTTTGACAAGATCATCTTCGACCGTAAGCAAGGAGGGTAACCTCGACGACACCTTGTACTCCCTTGCCATTAACTTGATAGCTTCGAGCCATTTTGCGTAGCTTAACCATCAAGACTAGCTTGTTGAGTATTGCCGGGCCACGCCTTAGTGCACCATTTAGTGTTCCGGCCATCCCGTGCATTTACTACTTGTTACCTCGTTGTGTGGCTCGTATATCAAGCATCGTGGCATAGTTGAAAAAAAAGAAGAGAAAAAGCTTTAAGTAAAAGAGAAGAGAAGCAAAGAGCTTATAAGCAATAGCATCGAGCCTTAGGATACGCGCATCATCTTGGTCACCACATACATAAGCATACTTGGGATAGTGAGACGAGTGGATTCTCTATTAGGTTGGTGCACTAGCGTATCTAGTCCATTAGTGCAATCGAGCTAGCTTCTCTCTAGTATCCGTACGACAAGAGCTTTTCCCGTGATTAGACATCTTCGAGCTCACCCCTTGGTTGTGCGGATCCCATTTATCTTCCATGTGTGTGTTCCTCGTGTTATCTTGGAGGTTGATCTATTTGTCTTATTTGCCATTTGTGAATCTTCTCAACTTTATCAACATCTCGACTAACATTTGCTTGAATTATTTGTGCCTTTCCTAACCAAGCTCCTCCATAGACCATTTACTTGTAGGTGTGAGAAACAATTCCCGGTACCAATTCCCCTATTGTAACATCACATGGGATCGTACTTGTTACATCAACAATCTTTGGAAAAGGTAAGTTTGGTTTTGTTCTCTCATTTTCCTACTCACCACCACTTTCTTATGATGGATAGGCCAAGTTCCTCTACCAACCCACTCTTCATCGAGTGTCATCATTCGTCACCAAGAGCCACCTCTTTGGTGCACAACGAGCGCTCCATCAAGAGCAACATGCAATGAACGACCGCATCGACAACCTCGCCACCGACTTGCGACTCTTCGAGCAACGTACACGAGACTACTTCGACAGCAAGCTCGATGCGCACAAGCAAGAGGACGATGCAAGAATGGACGAGATCCGCTCTTTGTTGGTCAACCGGCATCCTTCAACTTCTTCCTACTCAAGACGGAGCCACTCTCCGGCTGAAGTACACCGTCATCGACCATTCTTCGACGAGCCACGCGTCAAGACCGTCATGCATCTCGCAACCCGCTACACGTCAAGCATTCACAAGAGCAAGTCGATGAGCAAGTTCCTCGTCCTCAATCAAACCAAGTCGCTTTTGCTCAAGCTCAAGAACGACAACGACTACGGCGCCAAGAAGAAGAACGAGCGCGTCTACACTAAGAGGAACAAGACGCCGATGCTCAAGTCTTCAACAACAACAACGAGAAGCACAAGCTCTTGAGGCGGAACGTGCCCTTCAAGAATCAAGTCGAGCCATCGCCAACCGCAATCACGAATGGCGCAATAAATAGGAAGCTCTTCGAGAAGAAATCCAAGAGAGGAACTACCAACCACGTGTGCATCGTCAAGCTCCACCTCAACCTCAAGTTCAACAAGAGCAATTTGATCATGGACTTCCTCCACGCCAAGAGCGACACCAAGTGGAACAAGCGCTTCAAGACCCTCCTCCACTCCAAGAGCGACATCATGAGGAGCGAGCATTCGAGGACTTTCCAAGGCAAGAGCGATATCGCAACCGCTATCAAGATGAAGAGCAACGCTATGGAAAGCTCAAATTCACAATGCCCAAGTTCAATGGAATCAATGATCCGGAAGAGTACCTCTCATGGGCATTGAAGGTCGACAAAATCTTTCGTTTGCACAACTATGAGGAAGAGAAGAAGATCGCAATGGCATCACTTGAGTTCCAAGACTATGTGCTCATATGCTGGGACCAAGTCCTTGAGCGCCGAGAAGCACGAGGTGACCCTCCAATCATCACTTGGGCTCAAATGAAGGATGTCATGCGAGCACGATTTGTGCCCACCTACTACAACTGTGATCTCTTCAAGAAGCTACAACTCCTCAAGCAAGGAACAAAAAGTGTTGAAGAATACTACAAGGAAATGGAGATAGCCATGATTTGAGCCAACGTCAAGGAAGATGATGAGCAAACAATGGCACGATTCTTGAATGGACTCAATCATCCCATCAAGAAGATCGCCGACTTCCAACCCTACTCCAGCCTCATTGAGCTAGTGTATCAAGCGACCAAGGCGGAATGTCAAGTGCAAGATGACTCCAAGTACGCCAAGTACTCATCCAAGACATACGGCTTCTCCAACAATCAAGCTTCAACAACTCCTCCAACATCTACTTAAACCAAGCCTTCTCCAAGCAACGATGACAAGACAACATACAAGAAACCTTCGTCAAGTTCAAGTCGTCTTCCTCCTACTACAAGCAACTACAAGCCGTGTGCTTCTTCCTCCACTCCGACCGATGAGACCATCAAGACAAGTTCAATCAAGTGCTTCACATGTGGCGGCCGAGGCCACAAGTCCTTCCAATGCACCAACAAGTGCACCATGATCCTCAACGACGATGGCACCTACGACTCAATGAGTGAAGATGAAATGGAAGCTCTTTAGCAAGTGGCCATGCACCGGCGCGTGAACGAGGATGAAGACGATCAAGTCTTTTGTGATGAAGATACGAGCCCCGCTCTCGTTGTCTCCAAGGTCTTGACACTTCAACATCAACAAGAAGAAGACCAACGATGCCATATCTTCCACACCAAGGCCGGCATCAATGGAAGGTCCGTCAAGGTCATCATCGATGGAGGTAGTTGCCACAACTTGGCAAGCGAAGAGCTATGCTCCAAGCTTCAATTGGTCAAGAGGAAGCACCCGCACCCCTACAAGGTTCAATGGCTAAGTGACTCCGGCACTATACGAGTTGAGCATACAGTCCAAGTATCCTTCAAAATTGGTGCACATGAGGACACTTTGGAGTGTGATGTGGTCCCAATGACCGTTTACCACCTCCTTCTTGGTCGACCATGGAAATTCGACCGTGGCGTCGTCCACAATGGGTGTACCAATCACTATAGCTTCAAGATGAAAGGGAAGGAATATGTTCTACGACCTATGTCTCCTAGTCAAGTGATAGCCGACAAGCAAGCCACCCGCCATAGGGAGAAGAGTGAGAAAGTGAGCCACCAAAACATGAGTGAGAGCAACAAGCCAAACTTGAGCGCCTCGTCGCCTAGAGAGAAAAACCTCATACTATTCACCGCAAAAAGTGAGATGAGAGAAGTGTCTGAGAACCCATCGAGTGTGATGCACTTTGTCCTTGTGTGCAAGGATGGAGAACCAAAAACTAACACCACTTACGAGCTACCTTTGGTGTTTCAATCTCTTGTGCAGGAATTTCAAGATGTTTTCCCCAATGAGCTACCTCCGGGTCTACCTCCTCTACGAGGCATTGAGCATCGAATCGACCTCATTCCCGGAGCGCCACTTACCAACAAAGCTCCATACCGTGTCAATCCCGAAGAAACCAAAGAGATTCAACGGCAAGTACAACAACTAATCAACAACGGTCATGTACGTGAAAGCTTAAGCCCTTGTGCCATTCCCGTTATACTTGTGCCTAAGCCCGATGGAAGTTTCCACTTGTGTTTCGATTGTAGACCTATAAATGCTATCACCGTTCGCTACAGGCATACCATTCCTCGCTTAGATGATATGCTTGATGAACTTAGTGGAGCCAACTTTTTCTCAAAAATTGATCTTAAAAGTGGCTATTATCAAATCCGCATACAAGAAGGTGATGAATGGAAAACTGCTTTCAAAACAAAATTTGGCTTATATGAGTGGTTAGTCATGCCTATGGGTTTATCGGAGGCTCCCGGTACTTTCGTGCGTCTCATGCATCATGTACTTTGCCCTTATATTGGAGTCTTTGTTGTGGTTTACTTCGATGATATTCTTGTGTTTAGCAAAACCATGAAAGAACATCTTGATCATGTTAGGGTTGTTTTGCAAACACTCGCAAGGAAAGTCTTTATGCCAACATGAAAAAGTGCACATTTGGTGTTGACAAAGTGGTTTTCTTGGGTTTTGTTGTCTCTTCCAAGGGTGTCCATGTTGATGAAACTAAAATTGAAGCAATTAAAACTTGGCCCCAACCCACCAATTTGCAACAAATGCGAAGTTTTCTTGGTCTTGCGGGTTTTTATCGTCACTTTGTGAAAAACTTTAGCACTATTGCCGCCCCTTTGCATGCTTTGAGTAAGAAGAATGCTCCTTTTGTTTGGGGATCTTTGCAATCAACCGCTTTTGATGAGCTCAAATCTTTGCTTACTCATGCTCCGATTCTTGCTTTGCCCAACTTTGACAAAACTTTTGAGGTTCATCGTGATGCAAGTGGTACCGGAATTGGCAGAGTTTTGATGCAAGAAAAACGAGCCATTGCATATTTTAGTGAAAAACTCTCCGGTGCTCAACTTAACTATCCCATCTATGACAAAGAATTGTATGCTTTAGTGCGTGTCCTACATGTTTGGGAACATTATCTTAGACCTCATGAGTTTGTCATACATACCGATCACAAAACGCTTAAGTACTTAAAAGGTCAAACTAAGTTGAACAAGCATCATGCCAAATGGAGTGAAGTTATTGAATCTTTCCCATATGTGATCAAGTACATTAAGGGTAAGGAAAATGTAGTGGCTGATGCACTTTCATGCATATGCACGCTTGTCACTAAACTTGAGTTGAATGTTATTGGCTTTGATCACATAAAAGACTTGTATGCTAGTGATCCATCTTTTGCACCTCATTATGCTAAATGTTTGACGCATACATCTTGGGAACAATATTACATCAAGGATGGTTGTCTTATGAGAGCTAACAAACTATGCATGCCTGAGTCTTCTCTTCGCTTGCTCCTTTTGCAAGACGCTCATGGAGGCGGACTCATGGGACACTTTGGACGCGACAAGACTTCCGCCACGCTCTCGAAGAACTACTTTTGGCCCTAGATGTTCTGCGACATCTCATGCTTCACCACCCGATGCTCTACATGTCGCAAAGCTAAGTCTAAAGCTCAATCTCATGGTCTTTACATGCGTCTTCCTATTCCTTATCAACCTTGGGAAGACATTAGTATGGATTTTGTACTTGGTTTGCCTAGAACTCAAAGTGGAAAGGATTAAGTGTTTGTTGTTGTGGACCTATTTTTTAAGATGGCACATTTCATTCCTTGCAACAAGATAGACGATGCTTCACATGTTGCCAACCTCTTTTGTAGGGAAATCTTGCGCCTCCATGGAGTACCAAAGACAATCCTCTCCGACCGCGACGTTAAGTTCTTGAGTTACTTTTGGAAGACTCTATGCGCCAAGCTCGGAATCAAGCTCTTGTTCTCATCCGCATACCATGCTCAAATCGACGGCCAAACGAAGGTTACGAACCAGTGATGAGGACATCAATACCATTGTTACACCCACAGCCCCTACTGCTACATATACTGGACCAATTACTAGAGCTCGCGCACGCCAATTAAATTATCAGGTACTTTCGTTTCTTGGTAATGATTCTAATGTTCATGAGAATATGATGCTGCCTAAATTGGATACATTTGTTTTGCTTACAAATGAAGGGCCTAGCTTGGAGAAGGATGGACATTGGAGCAAGAGCAAGCATGGAGATGATGCCATGTGCAAGGGGAACCAGAACGGAGTTACAAGTGATGATTTCAGGACTTTGAAGCCACCATAAGAGTGCATGAAGCCTTGGACGAAATATACAAGATGCCACTTCATAAATTTCGTCCAGAGGCTATTATAGGTGCTGCGTCACCTTTTTATTGGGCCAGGCCCATGTAATTTCGAAATACATAAGTATAGGCTATTTTTTAGAGTCCGTATGTGTGGGGAAACAAGAGATAGGGTTGATTTCGGACCCCTCCACCAAGGGCCACGAAATTCCCCCTCTCTTCCTCCATATATACAGCCCTTAGGGCACCATTTAGACTTTGGGTTTTGTTTAGATTAAAAGTTCGCCATAGCTGCAACTTCGCGTACTTCGTTTGTGTTCAACGACCAGACAAAGGCGTCACAGAACCCCACCTTGATCAATAAAGCTTTCATCTTATATTCGCAATATCCAGATTGCAATCTCAGTTTCTTGCTTGTTCTTCGTTTGCTCGCAGGAAACAGACCCTCGTGGTCAGGTTGATCGTGCTCCGGCGTGGTCAATAACCTCTCGGAGTTGGTTTAGCGATTGCTAAGGCGCGACGTCCTCGCACGTTCGTAGTCGGATCGTCAAAGTCGACTTCCACCAAAGCGAAATCCATCATCTCATCGAAAGACGGGACACCTTTGCCTCTATCAAGTGGTATCAGATTTCCAGGTTGCTCGGTGAGATTTTCCAGTTTTTCGTAGCTTAGATCGAGTCTTTTCTTCATACCTATAGTCCACGAAAAAGCCACAAAGAAAATTAGGGTTAGTTCATCATATCCGAACCAATCTGAGCCTTTGCATAATCTTTTTAGGGTTTTGCTTTGTTGAATTTGCGGTTGCATCGTCGGTCTAGTTGCTGGTCTTAGAGTCTAGTCTTTTAGAGTTTCGAGTTCTGGTCATAAGTTGTCACGCCGCCGCCGCACCATCATCATCGCCCCTGCCATCTACCACCACCACTCCGAATCCGTATCCATATACCACCACCAATCCGTGTCCATATACCACCACCGATCCATATCCATATACTACCACCGCTACCACCACCGCTGCCATATACCACAACCATATATCCACCACCAATCCGAGTTCCTTGCTTATTAGGTTTGTTTTCGGGATCCATCTAGTTTCCGATTCGTGTTTCCTTGCCGGAGTAGGTTTCGGAAAAAAAAAGAGTCTGGAAACCACGCTCCGTTTAGGCCCAAAATTTTTCGAAAACGCATTTTTCGAAAAATTTTCTGGCTATCTTATTTTTAGGTGTTTCTGAGTGTTTGAGACAGGTGCCATTATAGGAAGTTTTTTTTGACCCGTTTCCAGTTTTTGGGTCCGGGCAGTCGAAAAAACGAAAAAAAAAAATTGGTCGAAAAAATTTCGTGCCCATCCTGTCAGTTTGACCTAGGAAGCGTTTTGAGACACTCGCCATTATAGTGATTTTTCGCAAAAAAAAAAATAGAGCGAAAAACAAAAAAAAACCAGAGTGTGCTTTTCCCTTGTTTACGTGCAGCGCCGTGATTTTGTTAGTGTTCTAGGCTCGCGTCTCTAGCACAGTCTAGCCTAGGACCAGCACAGTACCGTCGTTGAGCGTTTATTCAACTTTGCATCTCTGAATTGATTATTGCTGACCCTTTTTGCTACCATATTATAAGCCTTCCCAGTTCCACATACATCTACGTCGTGCGTTTGACTCTCCCTGGTAATCGCTCTATCCAAGCTTTGAGAGTTTTTGACTACAACGGTTGCCGATCACCGCCTGCTGCGGGGTAAGAACTGGTAAGAATTTGAGATTTGCTTGACGGATTTGTGACACCCACCACCACCTCTTGTTAGTAGTCTGTAGGATCATATTCTTGTGTGTTTCTATTGCTGCTAACCATGCCAGGATCACAAGCCGACGAGACTGACTGGGAGAACATGACGAATAAGGATTTGCATGATAAATTTCAGCAAATGATGAGTGGACAGGTGCAAGATGTGCTAAACAGATTTGAAGAGGCCATGGAGAAGATAGATGGCATGGAGAAGACGTTCGAAACAAAGCTCGATAACAAGTTTAATGAATTGCTCGCGCGTCTTCCACCACCACCACCCGCTGCACCTAACGCACCTCTCCAACGACAACAACAACAACAACAACGCATCCTTTCGAATCAGTATGGACGAGCGAAGCGTGTTCCTATTGAGGATGGCCAAACTTCTGGTGCTGCTGTTCATGTTGTTGATGCTTCTTTGGCCCCTGCTACTGCTGCTGCTGGTACCCAGGAGGATGATGAGTATGTGGGCGATTATGAGGATGAGGTTGATCAAAATCAGCACTACGTGCAGCCACCAGCACCACCACCACCAGGTCGACCTCAGGTATATATTCGTAATGGTAGGCCTGCACCACCACCTCAGGTACGAGATGATGTCCATATTCCTAAACTGAAATTGAATATTCCACCATTTGAGGGTAGATATGTTCCTGATATATATCTTACTTGGGAGTTAGAAACTGAACAACGTTTTACATGTTTACAATATCCCGAGGAGAGACGGGTTGCTGCTGCTGTTTGTGCTTTCACTAGTTTTGCATGTGTATGGTGGTCTGAACATTGTAGATTATATCCTATTCCTGCTACTTGGGCTGCTTTGAAAACTGCTATGCGTACTCGTTGGGTTCCACCATATTATCAACGTGAATTGCTTCAAAAATTACAGCGCTTAAGACAAGGAAAAAATTCTGTAGAAGAATATTATCAGGAATTACAAACTGACATGATTAGATGTGGTATTGTTGAGGAGAATGAAGCTATGCTTGCACGTTTTCCGGGTGGATTAAATAGAGAGATTCAGACCATTCTAGATTATAAGGAGTATACTAATATCACTCGTTTATTCCATCTTGCTTGTAAAGCTGAACGTGAAGTGCAGGATCGACAGGCATTGGCGCGGACTAACTTTTCTGCAGGTCGACCTTCATCATGGACACCACGTGCATCATCTAGTTCCACACGTTCTGCTACACCGGCGCCTCCGTCGGCTGCCACCTCCAACCGTGATACAATAAAGCAGGCACAATCACCACTATCTGCCAAGAGCACATCTTCTGGGCCTGCAAAGAGCTCTTCTTCATCCATGGCATCAACAGGGCAAACACATGATATTATTTGTCGACGTTGCAAGGGTGGAGGTCATTATGCGAGAGAATGCCCCTCTAAGCGTGTGATGATTGTTACTGAGGATGGTGGGTATGAGTCCGCTAGTGACTATGATGAGGAGACTTTGGCTCTTATTACACGTGACGAACACGGTGGAGAAGATTCTGATCATGAGACGCAATACATGGCTCCTGAAGATGCTGACAGGTATGAATGTTTAGTTGCTCAACGTGTTTTGAGTGTGCAGGTTACACAAGCTGAGCAAAATCAGAGGCATAATTTGTTCCATACAAAGGGAGTTGTGAAGGAACGTTCTGTTCGCGTGATCATAGATGGAGGGAGTTGCAACAACTTGGCTAGCATGGAGATGGTGGAGAAGCTATCTCTCACCACAAGACCACATCCACATCCTTACTACATCCAATGGTTCAACAACAGCGGCAAGGTTAAGGTAACACGTACTGTTCGTGTGCATTTTAGTATCTCTACATATGCTGATTATGTTGATTGTGATGTGGTACCTATGCAAGCATGTTCCTTATTACTTGGTAGACCATGGCAATTTGATAAGAATTCTATTCACCATGGTAGAAACAATCAGTATACTCTTGTTCATAAGGATAAAAATATTACTTTGCTTCCTATGACTCCTGATTCCATTTTGAAAGATGATCTTAATAGAGCTAATAAAGCAAAACAGGAGAAAACTAAGAGTGAAAATCAGATTGTGGCAAAAGAATTTGAGCAACAAATGCAGCCTAAGAATAATAAACAATCTAGTGTTGCTTCTGAAATTAAATTGAAAAGTGCATGTTTACTTGCTACCAAATCTGATATTGATGATCTAGATTTTAGCAAATCTGTTTGCTATGCTTTTGTGTGCAAAGAGGCATTATTTTCATTCGAGGACGTGCCTTCCTCTTTGCCTCCTGCTGTCACTAACATTTTGCAGGAGTTCGCTGACGTCTTTCCACAAGACGTGCCACCGGGATTACCACCTATTCGCGGGATTGAGCATCAAATTGACTTAATTCCCGGTGCATCATTACCCAACCGTGCACCATACCGTACCAATCCAGAGGAGACGAAGGAGATTATGCGTCAAGTACAAGAACTGCTCGACAAAGGTTATATACGCGAATCCCTTAGTCCTTGTGCTGTTCCTATCATTTTAGTGCCGAAAAAGGATGGTACGTCGCGTATGTGCGTTGATTGTAGAGGCATTAATAATATTACTATTCGTTATCGTCATCCTATTCCTAGGCTAGATGATATGCTTGATGAATTGAGTGGCTCTACAATATTCTCCAAAGTTGATTTGCGTAGTGGATACCATCAAATTCGTATGAAATTGGGTGATGAATGGAAAACAGCATTTAAAACTAAGTTTGGTTTATATGAGTGGTTAGTCATGCCTTTTGGGTTAACTAATGCACCTAGTACTTTCATGAGATTAATGAACGAAGTTTTACGTGCTTTCATTGGACGATTTGTGGTAGTCTATTTTGATGATATACTGATTTATAGCAAATCTTTGGAAGAACATTTGGAACATTTACGTGCTGTTTTTATTGCTCTACGTGATGCACGTTTGTTTGGTAACCTTGGGAAGTGCACCTTTTGCACCGACCGAGTATCTTTTCTTGGCTATGTTGTTACTCCACAGGGAATTGAAGTTGATAAAGCCAAGATTGAAGCTATTGAGAGTTGGCCGCAGCCCAAAACGGTCACACAAGTGAGGAGTTTTCTTGGCCTCGCTGGATTCTATAGGCGTTTTGTGAGAGATTTCAGCACCATTGCTGCACCTCTCAATGAGCTTACAAAGAAAGATGTGCCTTTTATTTGGGGTACCGCACAGGAAGAAGCCTTCACGGTATTGAAAGATAAGTTGACACATGCTCCTTTACTCCAACTTCCTGATTTTAATAAGACTTTTGAGCTTGAATGTAATGCTAGTGGAATTGGATTAGGAGGTGTGTTATTACAAGATGGCAAACCCGTTGCATACTTTTCTGAAAAATTGAGTGGGCCTAGTCTGAATTATTCTACTTATGATAAAGAATTATATGCTCTTGTTCGGACTTTAGAAACATGGCAACATTATTTATGGCCCAAAGAATTTGTTATACATTCTGATCATGAATCTTTGAAACATATTAAAAGTCAAGCTAAACTGAATCGTAGACATGCTAAATGGGTTGAATTTATTGAGACTTTCCCTTATGTCATTAAACACAAGAAGGGAAAAGAAAATGTTATTGCTGATGCATTGTCTCGTCGCTATACTATGCTTTCACAACTTGACTTCAAAATATTTGGTTTGGAGACCATCAAAGATCAATATGTGCATGATGCTGATTTTAAAGATGTAATGCAGAATTGTAAAGAAGGAAGAATGTGGAACAAGTTTGTCGTTAACGATGGATTTGTGTTTCGTGCTAATAAGCTATGCATTCCAGCTAGCTCCGTTCGTCTTTTGTTGTTGCAGGAGGCGCATGGAGGAGGATTAATGGGACACTTTGGCGTGAAGAAGACAGAGGACGTACTTGCTACACATTTCTTTTGGCCAAAGATGAGACGGGATGTTGAGCGTTTTATTGCTCGCTGCACTACATGTCAAAAAGCTAAGTCACGACTCAATCCTCATGGTTTATATATGCCTTTGCCTGTACCTAGTGTTCCTTGGGAGGATATATCTATGGACTTTGTTTTAGGTTTACCTCGAACAAAGAAGGGGAGGGATAGCATATTTGTTGTCGTGGATAGATTCTCGAAAATGGCACACTTTATACCATGTCATAAAAGCGATGATGCTGTTAATGTTGCTGATTTGTTCTTTCGTGAAATTATTCGCTTGCATGGTGTGCCAAATACTATTGTTTCAGATCGTGATACTAAATTTCTTAGCCACTTTTGGAGATGTTTATGGGCTAAGTTGGGGACTAAACTGCTTTTTAGTACTACTTGTCACCCCCAAACTGATGGACAAAATGAAGTAGTCAATAGAACATTGTCTACTATGCTTAGGGCTGTTTTGAAGAATAATAAGAAAATGTGGGAGGAATGCTTGCCTCATATTGAATTTGCTTATAATCGTTCATTGCATTCTACTACTAAGATGTGCCCTTTTGAAGTTGTGTATGGTTTCCTACCTCGTGCACCTATTGATTTGTTGCCTCTTCCATCTTCGGAGAAGGTTAATTTTGATGCTAAAGAACGTGCTGAATTTCTTTTAAAAATGCATGAGTTAACTAAGGAAAACATTGAGCGTATGAATGCTAAATATAAACTTGCTGGAGATAAGGGTAGAAAACATGTTGTGTTTGCACCTGGAGATCTTGTTTGGTTACATTTGCGTAAGGATAGATTTCCTGATTTGCGCAAATCAAAGCTAATGCCACGTGCTGCTGGTCCCTTTAAGGTGTTGGAGAAAGTAAATGATAATGCATATAAACTTGAGCTGCCTGCAGATTTTGGGGTTAGTCCCACTTTTAACATTGCAGATTTGAAGCCTTATTTGGGTGAGGAAGATGAGCTTTCGTCGAGGACGACTTCATTTCAAGAAGGGGAGGATGATGAGGACATCAATACCATTGTTACACCCACAGCCCCTACTGCTACATATACTGGACCAATTACTAGAGCTCGCGCACGCCAATTAAATTATCAGGTACTTTCGTTTCTTGGTAATGATTCTAATGTTCATGAGAATATGATGCTGCCTAAATTGGATACATTTGTTTTGCTTACAAATGAAGGGCCTAGCTTGGAGAAGGATGGACATTGGAGCAAGAGCAAGCATGGAGATGATGCCATGCGCAAGGGGAACCAGAACGGAGTTACAAGTGATGATTTCAGGACTTTGAAGCCACCATAAGAGTGCATGAAGCCTTGGACGAAATATACAAGATGCCACTTCATAAATTTCGTCCAGAGGCTATTATAGGTGCTGCGTCACCTTTTTATTGGGCCAGGCACATGTAATTTCGAAATACATAAGTATAGGCTATTTTTTAGAGTCCGTATGTGTGGGGAAACAAGAGATAGGGTTGATTTCGGACCCCTCCACCAAGGGCCACGAAATTCCCCCTCTCTTCCTCCATATATACAGCCCTTAGGGCACCGTTTAGACTTTGGGTTTTGTTTAGATTAAAAGTTCGCCATAGCTACAACTTCGCGTACTTCGTTTGTGTTCAACGACCAGACAAAGGCGTCACAGAACCCCACCTTGATCAATAAAGCTTTCATCTTATATTCGCAATATCCAGATTGCAATCTCAGTTTCTTGCTTGTTCTTCGTTTGCTCGCAGGAAACAGACCCTCGTGGTCAGGTTGATCGTGCTCCGGCGTGGTCAATAACCTCTCGGAGTTGGTTTAGCGATTGCTAAGGCGCGACGTCCTCGCACGTTCGTAGTCGGATCGTCAAAGTCGACTTCCACCAAAGTGAAATCCATCATCTCATCGAAAGACGGGACACCTTTGCCTCTATCAACCAGACACTATCCACTCTACTTCGCATGTTGATCAAGAAGAACATCAAGGAGTGGGAGGCATGTCTACCCATCGTCGAGTACGCCTACAACCGTGCAAGACATTCGACTACTGGCAAGTCCCCCTGCGAGGTCGTCTACGGCTTCAACCCGTTGTCCCCATTGGACATTCTACCTCTCCCTCTACAAGAGCGCACCAACATGGATGCGAGTGCACGAGCAAGCTACATCAAGAAGATGCATGAAGATACAAGGAACATCATCAAGCGCCAAGTACATCGCCTAGCGACCAAGCTCAACGTCAACAAACAACCAATGATCTTCAACATAGGTGATCTCCTGTGGCCACACCTTCGTAAGGACCACTTCCCCAACGAACGGAAGTCCAAACTACTACCTCGAGCCGTTGGACCATTCAAGGTGCTAGCATGCTACAACGACAACGCCTACAAGATTGAACTCCCACGAGACAAGTACAACGTGAGCGACATCTTCAACATCAAAGACCTCTCGCCTTTCCATGGTGATGAAGATTTTGATCCGAGGTCGGATCTTTCCGAAGGGAGGGGAGATGATGCGGAGCATCCTTCCATCATCCCCATGGACTCTACATCGACACATCCAACCCCACGAGGACCCATGACAAGAGCTAGAGCACGTGCTTTGGAAACCGACGTGAACTCCTTCCTACTAGACTTGCATATGGACACAAATGGAACATGTCTACTACCTCACCAAAGTATGCTATGCCTCCTTAGGTATGAAGAGGAACACCACCAAGGAACTCTGGAGCATCCACAAGAGGAAGGAGGACCACCCCAAGGCCGTACGAATCAAGACGGAGTGCAACAGCAGCAACACAGGAAGTCCCAGGTGACCCCGTGCGCACGGGCCCCCGAGACCCTGTGCCCACGGGCTACACCGGAAACAGGCACTGGAGCACCCCGTGCGCACGGGCCTTGATGAGGACATCAATACCATTGTTACACCCACAGCCCCTACTGCTACATATACTGGACCAATTACTAGAGCTCGCGCACGCCAATTAAATTATCAGGTACTTTCGTTTCTTGGTAATGATTCTAATGTTCATGAGAATATGATGCTGCCTAAATTGGATACATTTGTTTTGCTTACAAATGAAGGGCCTAGCTTGGAGAAGGATGGACATTGGAGCAAGAGCAAGCATGGAGATGATGCCATGCGCAAGGGGAACCAGAACGGAGTTACAAGTGATGATTTCAGGACTTTGAAGCCACCATAAGAGTGCATGAAGCCTTGGACGAAATATACAAGATGCCACTTCATAAATTTCGTCCAGAGGCTATTATAGGTGCTGCGTCACCTTTTTATTGGGCCAGGCACATGTAATTTCGAAATACATAAGTATAGGCTATTTTTTAGAGTCCGTATGTGTGGGGAAACAAGAGATAGGGTTGATTTCGGACCCCTCCACCAAGGGCCACGAAATTCCCCCTCTCTTCCTCCATATATACAGCCCTTAGGGCACCGTTTAGACTTTGGGTTTTGTTTAGATTAAAAGTTCGCCATAGCTACAACTTCGCGTACTTCGTTTGTGTTCAACGACCAGACAAAGGCGTCACAGAACCCCACCTTGATCAATAAAGCTTTCATCTTATATTCGCAATATCCAGATTGCAATCTCAGTTTCTTGCTTGTTCTTCGTTTGCTCGCAGGAAACAGACCCTCGTGGTCAGGTTGATCGTGCTCCGGCGTGGTCAATAACCTCTCGGAGTTGGTTTAGCGATTGCTAAGGCGCGACGTCCTCGCACGTTCGTAGTCGGATCGTCAAAGTCGACTTCCACCAAAGCGAAATCCATCATCTCATCGAAAGACAGGACACCTTTGCCTATATCAAGTGGTATCAGATTTCCAGGTTGCTCGGTGAGATTTTCCAGTTTTTCGTAGTTTAGATCGAGTCTGTTCTTCATACCTATAGTCCACGAAAAAGCCACAAAAAAATTAGGGTTAGTTCATCATATCCGAACCAATCTGAGCCTTTGCATAATCTTTTTAGGGTTTTGCTTTGTTGAATTTGCGGTTGCATCGTCGGTCTAGTTGCTGGTCTTAGAGTCTAGTCTTTTAGAGTTTCGAGTTTTGGTCATAAGTTGTCACGCCGCCGCCGCACCATCATCATCGCCCCTGCCATCTACCACCACCGCTCCGAATCCGTATCCATATACCACCACCAATCCGTGTCCATATACCACCACCGATCCATATCCATATACTACCACCGCTACCACCACCGCTGCCATATATCACAACCATATATCCACCACCAATCCGAGTTACTTGCTTATTAGGTTTGTTTTCGGGATCCATCTAGTTTCCGATTCGTGTTTCCTTGCCGGAGTAGGTTTCGGAAAAAAAAAAGAGTTCGGAAACCACGCTCCGTTTAGGCCCAAAATTTTTCGAAAACGCATTTTTCGAAAAAATTTCTGGCTATCCTATTTTTAGGTGTTTCTGAGTGTTTTGAGATAGGTGCTATTATAGGAAGTTTTTTTGACCCGTTTCCAGTTTTTGGGTCCGGGCAGTCGAAAAAACGAAAAAAAAAAATTGGTCGAAAAAATTTCGTGCCCATCCTGTCAGTTTGACCTAGGAAGAGTTTTGAGACACTCGCCATTATAGTGATTTTTCGCAAAAAAAAAGAGCAGCGCAAAAAAAAGAGCGCAAAAAAAAAGAGCGAAAAAAAAATCCAGAGTGTGCTTTTCCCTTGTTTACGTGCAGCGCCGTGATTTTGTTAGTGTTCTAGGCTCGCGTCTCTAGCACGGTCTAGCCTAGGACCAGCACAGTACCGTCGTTGAGCGTTTATTCAACTTTGCATCTCTGAATTGATTATTGCTGACCCTTTTTGCTACCATATTATAAGTCTTCCCAGCTCCACATACATCTACGTCGTGCGTTGGACTCTCCCTGGTAATCGCTCTATCCAAGTTTTGAGAGTTTTGACTACAACGGTTGCCGATCACCGCCTGCTGCTGGGTAAGAACTGGTAAGAATTTGAGATTTGCTTGACGGGTTTGTGATACACCACCACCACTTCTTAGTACTCTGTAGGATCATATTCTTCTGTGTTTCTATTTGCTGCTAACCATGGTAGGATCACAAGCCGATGAGACTGATTGGGAGAACCTGACGAACAAACAGCTACATGATAAATTTCAGCAACTGATGAGTGGACAGGTGCAAGATGTGCTAAACAGATTTGACGAGGACATGGAGAAGATAGATGGCATTGAGAAGACATTTGAAACAAAGCTTGATAGCAAGTTTGATGAATTGCTCGCGCGTTTTCCACAACCACCGCCGGCTGCACCTATCGCACCTCTGCAACGACAACAACTACGGCCCCTTCCGAATCAGTATGGACGAGCTCAGCGTGTTCCTATTGAGCTAGGACAAAATTCTGGTGCCGCTGCTAGTGCTGTTGGTGCTTCTTTGGCTCCTGCTACTACTGCTGCTGGTACCGAGGAGGATGATTATGTGGGAGATTACGAGGATGAGGTTGATCAACATCAGAACTACGTGCAACCACCAGCACCACAACCACCAGGTCGTCCACATGCAAATAATGGCAATGTTAGGGCCCCCCCTCAGGTACGAGATCATGACCATCTCCCTAAACTGAAATTGAATATTCCACCATTTGAGGGTAGATATGTTCCTGATATATATCTTACTTGGGAGTTAGAAACTGAACAACGATTTACATGTTTACAATATCCTGAGGAGAGACGTGTTCCTGCTGCTGTTTGTGCTTTCACTAGCTTTGCATGTGTTTGGTGGTCTGAACATTGTAGATTATATCCTGTTCCAGCTACTTGGGCTGCTTTGAAAACTGCTATGCGTACTCGTTGGGTTCCACCATATTATCAACGTGAATTACTTCAAAAATTGCAGCGCTTAAGACAAGGAAAAAATTCTGTAGAAGAATATTATCAGGAATTACAAACTGGCTTGATTAGATGTGGTATTGTTGAGGAGAATGAAGCTATGCTTGCACGTTTTCTGGGTGGATTAAATAGAGATATTCAGACCATTCTAGACTATAAGGATTATAATAATATCACTCGTTTATTCCATCTTGCTTGTAAAGCTGAACGTGAAGTGCAGGATCGACAGGCATTGGCGCGCACTAACTTTTCTGCAGGTCGACCTTCATCATGGACACCACGTGCATCATCTACTTCCACTGCACCATCACCTCCTTCAGGTGCCACCTCCAACCGTGATACAAGAAAGCAGGCACAACCACCACTATCTGCCAAGAGCACACCTGCCGGGCCTGCACAGAGCTCTTCTTCTTCCATGGCGTCAACAGGGCACACAAGTGATATTATTTGTCGTCGTTGTAAGGGAAGAGGACATTTTGCGAGAGAATGCAAATCTCAGCGTGTGATGATTGCTACTGAGGATGGTGGATATGAGTCCGCTAGTGACTATGATGAGGAGACTTTGGCTCTTATTACACATGAAGAACATGGTGGAGATGATTCTGATCATGAGACGCAATACATGGCTCCTGAAGATGCTGACAGGTATGAATGTTTAGTTGCTCAACGTGTTTTGAGTGTGCAGGTCACACAAGCTGAGCAAAATCAGAGGCACAATTTGTTCCATACCAAGGGAGTTGTGAAGGAACGTTCTGTGCGCGTCATCATAGACGGAGGGAGCTGCAACAACTTGGCTAGCATGGAGATGGTGGAGAAGCTTTCTCTCACCACAAGACCACATCCACATCCTTACTACATCCAATGGTTCAACAACAGCGGCAAGGTTAAGGTAACACGTACTGTTCGTGTGCATTTTAGTATCTCTACATATGCTGATTAAGTTGATTGTGATGTGGTACCTATGCAAGCATGTTCCTTATTACTTGGTAGACCATGGCAATTTGATAAAAATGCTGTACACCATGGTAGAAACAATCATTATACTCTTGTTCATAAGGATAAAAATATTACTTTGCTTCCTATGACTCCTGATTCTATTTTGAAAGATGATATTAATAGAGCTAATAAAGCAAAACAGGAGAAGAATAAGAGTGAAAATCAGATTGTGGCAAAAGAATTTGAGCAACAAATGAAGCCTAACAATAAACCATCTAGTGTTGTTTCTGAAATTAAATTGAAAAGTGCATGTTTATTTGCCACCAAATCTGATATTGATGAGCTAGATTTCAGCAAATCTGTTTGCTATGCTTTTGTGTGCAAAGAGGCATTATTTTCATTCGAGGACGTGCCTTCCTCTTTGCCCCCTGCTGTCACTAACATTATGCAGGAGTTCGCTGACGTCTTTCCACAAGACGTGCCACCGGGATTACCACCCATTCGAGGGATTGAGCATCAAATTGACTTAATTCCCGGTGCATCGCTACCCAACCGTGCACCATACCGTACCAATCCAGAGGAGACGAAGGAGATTATGCGTCAAGTACAGGAGCTACTCGAAAAAGGTTATATACGCGAATCTCTTAGTCCTTGTGCTGTTCCTATTATACTAGTGCCTAAAAAGGATGGTACGTCACGTATGTGTGTTGATTGTAGAGGCATTAATAATATTACTATTCGTTATCGTCATCCTATTCCTAGGCTAGATGATATGCTTGATGAATTGAGTGGCTCTACAATATTCTCCAAAGTTGATTTGCGTAGTGGATACCATCAAATTCGTATGAAATTGGGTGATGAATGGAAAACAGCATTTAAAACTAAGTTTGGTTTATATGAGTGGTTAGTCATGCCGTTTGGGTTAACTAATGCACCTAGTACTTTCATGAGATTAATGAACGAAGTTTTACGTGCTTTCATTGGACGATTTGTGGTAGTCTATTTTGATGATATTCTGATTTATAGCAAATCTTTGGAAGAACATTTGGAACATTTACGTGCTGTTTTTATTGCTCTACGTGATGCACGTTTGTTTGGTAACCTTGGGAAGTGCACCTTTTGCACCGACCGAGTATCTTTTCTTGGCTATGTTGTTACTCCACAGGGAATTGAAGTTGATAAAGCCAAGATTGAAGCTATTGAGAGTTGGCCGCAGCCCAAAACGGTCACACAAGTGAGGAGTTTTCTTGGCCTCACTGGATTCTATAGGCGTTTTGTGAGAGATTTCAGCACCATTGCTGCACCTCTCAATGAGCTTACAAAGAAAGATGTGCCTTTTATTTGGGGTACCGCACAGGAAGAAGCCTTCACGGTATTGAAAGATAAGTTGACACATGCTCCTTTACTCCAACTTCCTGATTTTAATAAGACTTTTGAGCTTGAATGTGATGCTAGTGGAATTGGATTAGGAGGTGTGTTATTACAAGATGGCAAACCTGTTGCATACTTTTCTGAAAAATTGAGTGGGCCTAGTCTGAATTATTCTACTTATGATAAAGAATTATATGCTCTTGTTCGGACTTTAGAAACATGGCAACATTATTTATGGCCCAAAGAATTTGTTATACATTCTGATCATGAATCTTTGAAACATATTAAAAGTCAAGCTAAACTGAATCGTAGACATGCTAAATGGGTTGAATTTATTGAGACTTTCCCTTATGTCATTAAACACAAGAAGGGAAAAGAAAATGTTATTGCTGATGCATTGTCTCGTCGCTATACTATGCTTTCACAACTTGACTTCAAAATATTTGGTTTGGAGACCATCAAAGATCAATATGTGCATGATGCTGATTTTAAAGATGTAATGCAGAATTGTAAAGAAGGAAGAATGTGGAACAAGTTTGTCGTTAACGATGGATTTGTGTTTCGTGCTAACAAGCTATGCATTCCAGCTAGCTCCGTTCGTCTTTTGTTGTTGCAGGAGGCGCATGGAGGACGATTAATGGGACACTTTGGCGTGAAGAAGACGGAGGACGTACTTGCTACACATTTCTTTTGGCCAAAGATGAGACGGGATGTTGAGCGTTTTATTGCTCGCTGCACTACATGTCAAAAAGCTAAGTCACGAATCAATCCTCATGGTTTATATATGCCTTTGCCTGTACCTAGTGTTCCTTGGGAGGATATATCTATGGACTTTGTTTTAGGTTTACCTCGAACAAAGAAGGGGAGGGATAGCATATTTGTTGTCGTGGATAGATTCTCGAAAATGGCACACTTTATACCATGTCATAAAAGCGATGATGCTGTTAATGTTGCTGATTTGTTCTTTCGTGAAATTATTCGCTTGCATGGTGTGCCAAATACTATAGTTTCAGATCGTGATACTAAATTTCTTAGCCACTTTTGGAGATGTTTATGGGCTAAGTTGGGGACTAAACTGCTTTTTAGTACTACTTGTCACCCCCAAACTGATGGACAAACTGAAGTAGTCAATAGAACATTGTCTACTATGCTTAGGGCTGTTTTGAAGACTAATAAGAAAATGTGGGAGGAATGCTTGCCTCATATTGAATTTTCTTATAATCGTTCATTGCATTCTACTACTAAGATGTGCCCTTTTGAAGTTGTGTATGGTTTCCTACCTCGTGCACCTATTGATTTGTTGCCTCTTCCATCTTCGGAGAAGGTTAATTTTGATGCTAAAGAACGTGCTGAATTTCTTTTAAAAATGCATGAGTTAACTAAGGAAAACATTGAGCGTATGAATGCTAAATATAAACTTGCTGGAGATAAGGGTAGAAAACATGTTGTGTTTGCACCTGGAGATCTTGTTTGGTTACATTTGCGTAAGGATAGATTTCCTGATTTGCGCAAATCAAAGCTAATGCCACGTGCTGCTGGTCCCTTTAAGGTGTTGGAGAAAGTAAATGATAATGCATATAAACTTGAGCTGCCTGCAGATTTTGGGGTTAGTCCCACTTTTAACATTGCAGATTTGAAGCCTTATTTGGGTGAGGAAGATGAGCTTTCGTCGAGGACGACTTCATTTCAAGAAGGGGAGGATGATGAGGACATCAATACCATTGTTACACCCACAGCCCCTACTGCTACATATACTGGACCAATTACTAGAGCTCGCGCACGCCAATTAAATTATCAGGTACTTTCGTTTCTTGGTAATGATTCTAATGTTCATGAGAATATGATGCTGCCTAAATTGGATACATTTGTTTTGCTTACAAATGAAGGGCCTAGCTTGGAGAAGGATGGACATTGGAGCAAGAGCAAGCATGGAGATGATGCCATGCGCAAGGGGAACCAGAACGGAGTTACAAGTGATGATTTCAGGACTTTGAAGCCACCATAAGAGTGCATGAAGCCTTGGACGAAATATACCAGATGCCACTTCATAAATTTCGTCCAGAGGCTATTATAGGTGCTGCGTCACCTTATTATTGGGCCAGGCCCATGTAATTTCGAAATACATAAGTATAGGCTATTTTTAGAGTCCGTATGTGTGGGGAAACAAGAGATAGGGTTGATTTCGGACCCCTCCACCAAGGGCCACGAAATTCCCCCCCTCTTCCTCCATATATACAGCCCTTAGGGCGCCGTTTAGACTTTGGGTTTTGTTTAGATTAAAAGTTCGCCATAGCTGCAACTTCACGTACTTCGTTTGTGTTCAACGACCAGACAAAGGCGTCACAGAACCCCACCTTGATCAATAAAGCTTTCATCTTATATTCGCAATATCCAGATTGCAATCTCAGTTTCTTGCTTGTTCTTCGTTTGCTCGCAGGAAACAGACCCTCGTGGTCAGGTTGATCGTGCTCCGGCGTGGTCAATAACCTCTCGGAGTTGGTTTAGCGATTGCTAAGGCGCGACGTCCTCGCACGTTCGTAGTCGGATCGTCAAAGTCGACTTCCACCAAAGCGAAATCCATCATCTCATCGAAAGACGGGACACCTTTGCCTATATCAGGCCTGTACCGTGCCCACGGGACCCCCGTGCGCACGGGCCCAACTTACCCCGTGCGCACGGGCCTCCCAGGATGGCCGACTGAGATTGCATCTTTGGCTCCCCTTCTTTTCCTTCGACCCCAAGGCTATATATTCTGTACCTAGGACCATGTTTAGGGTTAGCAAAGTATTAGATGAGATCTTGGTGAGCTTTGCTCCATTACCTTCCCTCTTTGAGGATCAAGACCCCATAGGGAAGAATCCTTGAGGATTTCAAGACCTCCATTGGGAGAAGACTACCTTCAAGACCCCTCTTCCTTTGGATTTGGGATGAACTTTGCCATTGTATCTTTCCTTTGATTGTGTTTGTGACTTGTGGATCTTGTGTTGTTACTCTAGTGGATGTGTAATCGGGAATTGTTGGAGTGATTACCTCTTGTGTTCATCTTTGTGTTCTTGTTGTTCTTGTGGTTTCTCTCCTTTTTCGCCCTCCAAGTGTGAAAAGGTCCTTCCTAGGGTTCTACCCTACATCACCTTCTTTGTTAGAGGTAAACCTAAAACAAAGTCCATAGATATATCCTCCCAAGGAACACTAGGTACAAGCAAAGGAATATATAAACCATGAGGATTGAGTCGTGACTTAGCTTTTTGACATGTAGTGCAGCGAGCAACAAAGCGCTCAACATCCCATCTCATCTTTGGCCAAAAGAAATGTGTAGCAAGTACGTCCTCTGTCTTCTTCACGCCAAAGTGTCCAATTAATCCTCCTCCATGCGCCTCCTGCAACAACAAAAGACGAACAGAGCTAGCTGGAATGCATAGCTTGTTAGCACGGAACACAAACCCATCATTAACGACGAACTTGTTCCATGTTCTAACTTCATTACAATTCTGCAATACATCTTGAAAATCAGCATCATGCACATATTGATCTTTGATGGTCTGCAAACCAAATATTTTGAAGTCAAGTTGTGAAAGCATAGTATAGCGACGAGACAATGCATCAGCAATAACATTTTCTTTTCCCTTCTTGTGTTTAATGACATAAGGGAAAGTCTCAATGAATTCAACCCATTTAGCATGTCTACGATTCAGTTTAGCTTGATTTTTAATATATTTCAAAGATTCATGATCAGAGTGTATAACAAATTCTTTGGGCCATAAATAATGTTGCCTTGTTTCTAAAGTCCGAACAAGAGCATATAATTCTTTATCATAAGTAGAATAATTCAGACTAGGCCCACTCAATTTTTCAGAAAAGTATGCAACAGGTTTGCCATCTTGTAATAACACACCTCCTAATCCAATTCCACTAGCATCACATTCAAGCTCAAAAGTCTTATTAAAATCAGGAAGTTGGAGTAAAGGAGCATGTGTCAACTTATCTTTCAATACCGTGAAGGCTTCTTCCTGTGCGGTACCCCAAACAAAAGGCACATCCTTCTTTGTAAGCTCATTGAGAGGTGCAGCAATGGTGCTGAAATCTCTCACAAAACGCCTATAGAATCCAGCGAGGCCAAGAAAACTCCTCACTTGTGTGACCGTTTTGGGCTACGGCCAACTCTCAATAGCTTCAATCTTGGCTTTATCAACTTCAATTCCCTGTGGAGTAACAACATAGCCAAGAAAAGACACTCGGTCGGTGCAAAAGGTGCACTTCCCAAGGTTACCAAACAAACGTGCATCCCGTAGAGCAATAAAAACAACACATAAATGTTCCAAATGTTCCTCCAAAGATCTGCTATAAATCAATATGTCATCAAAGTAAACTACCACAAATCGTCCAATGAAAGCATGTAAAACTTCGTTCGTTAATCTCATGAAAGTACTAGGTGCATTAGTTAACCCAAAAGGCATGACTAACCACTCATATAATCCAAACTTAGTTTTAAATGCTGTTTTCCATTCATCTCCCAATTTCATACGAATTTGATGGTATCCACTACGCAAATCAACTTTGGAGAATATTGTAGAGCCACTCAATTCATCAAGCATATCATCTAGCCTAGGAATAGGATGACGATAATGACTAGTAATATTATTAATGCCTCTACAATCAACACACATACGTGATGTACCATCCTTTCTCGGCACTAGAATAATAGGAACAGCACAAGGACTAAGTGATTCGCGTATATAACCTTTGTCGAGCAGCTCTTGTACTTGACGCATAATCTCCTTCGTCTCCTCTGGATTGGTACGGTATGGTGCACGGTTGGGTAATGATGCACCGGGAATTAAGTCAATCTGATGCTCAATCCCTCGAATGGGAGGTAATCCCGGTGGTACGTCTTGTGGAAAGACGTCAGCGAACTCCTGCAAAATGTTTGTGACAGCAGGAGGCAAAGAGGAAGGCACGTCCCCGAATGGAAATAATGCCTCTTTGCACACAAAAGCATAGCAAACAAATTTGCTAAAATCTAGCTCATCAATATCAGATTTAGTGGCAAGTAAACATGCACTTTTCAATTTAATTTCAGAAGCAACACTAGATGGTTTACTATTAGGCTTCATTTGTTGCTCAAATTCTTTTGCCACAATCTGATTTTCACTCTTATTTTTTCTCCTCTTTTGCTTTATTAGCTCTATTAATATCATCCTTCAAAATGGACTCAGGAGTCATAGGAATGAAAGTAATATTTTTATCCTTATTAACAAGAGTATACTGATTGTTTCTACCATGGTGTACAGAATTTTTATCAAATTGCCATGGTCGACCAGGTAATAAGGAACATGCTTGCATAGGTACCACATCACAATCAACATAAGCAGCATATGTAGAGATACTAAAATGCACACGAACAATACGTGTTACCTTAACCTTGCCGCTGTTGTTGAACCATTGGATGTAGTAAGGATTTGGATGTGGTCTTGTGGTGAGAGATAGCTTCTCCGCCATCTCCAGGCTAGCCAAGTTGTTGCAGCTCCCTCCATCTATGATGACGCGCACAGAATGTTCTTTCACAACTCCCTTTGTATGGAACAAATTATGCCTCTGATTTTGCTCAGCTTGTGTAACCTGCACACTCAAAACACATTGAGCAACTAAACATTCATACCTGTCAGTATCTTCAGGGGCCATGTATTGCGTCTCATGATCAGAATCATCTCCACCGTGTTCTTCACTTGTAATAAGGGCCAAAGTCTCCTCATCATAGTCACTAGCATACTCATACCCACCATCTTCAGTAGCAATCATCACACGCTGAGATTTGCATTCTCGCACATATTGTCCTCTTCCCTTACAACGACGGCAAATAATATCACTTGTGTGCCCTGTTGATGCTATGGACGAAGAAGAGCTCTGTGCAGGCCCGGCAAGTGCGCTCTTGGCAGATAGTGGTGGTTGTGCCTGCTTTCTTGTATCACGGCTGGAGGTAGCAGCTGATGGAGGTGCTGGTGCAGTGGAAGTAGAGGATGCACGCGGTGTCCATGATGAAAGTCGACCTGCAGAAAAGTTAGTTCGCGCCAATGCTTGTCGATCCTGCACTTCACGTTCAGCTTTACAAGCAAGATGGAATAAACGAGTGATATTAGTATACTCCTTATACTCTAGAATGGTCTGAATCTCTCTATTTAATCCACCCATAAAACGTGCATGCATAGGTTCATTCTCCTCAACAATACCACATCTAATCATGCCAGTTTGTAATTCCTGATAATATTCTTCTACAGAATTTTTTCCTTGTCTTAAACGCTGCAATTTTTGAAGCAATTCACGTTGATAATATGGTGGAACCCAACGAGTACCGATAGCAGTTTACAAAGCAACCCAAGTAGTTGGAATAGGATATAATCTACAATGTTCAGACCACCATACACATGCAAAACTAGTGAAAGCACAAACAGCAGCAGCAACCCGTCTCTCCTCAGGATATTGTAAACATGTAAAACGTTGTTCAGTTTCTAACTCCCAAGTAAGATATATATCAGGAACATATCTACCCTCAAATGGTGGAATATTCAATTTCAGTTTTGGAATATGGTCATTATCTCGTACTTGAGGTGGTGGTGCAGGCCTACCATTGCGAATATATAACTGAGGTCGACCTACTGGTGGTGGTGCTGGTGGCTGCACGTAGTTCTGATTTTGATCAACCTCATCCTCGTAATAGTCCTCCACCTCTGCAGTAACAGCAGGAGCTACAGAAGCACCAACAGCAGTAGCAGCGGCACCAGAATTTTGTCCTGGCTCAATAGGAACATGCTGTGCTCGCCCTACTGTATCACGGCGTAGAGCTGGTTGTGGGAGACGTTTGAGTAATTCATCAAACTTGGCGTCCAACTTGGTGTCAATTAACTTCTCAATGTCATCCATCTTCTCCATTGCCTTTCCAAAGCTGGCCATCACGTTTTCCACCTGTTGACCCAACATTTGATGAAACTTATCATGAAGGTCCTTGTTCGTCACGTTCTCCCAGTCAATCTCGTCGACTTGTGTTCCTGCCATAGTTAGCAGCAATAGAAACAGACAAGAATATGATCCTACAGACTACTGGAATATGGTGGTGGTGGGGTGTCACAAATCCGTCAAGCGAATCTCAAATTCTTACCAGTTCTTACCCAACAGCAGGTGGTGATCGGCAACCGTTGTAGTCAAAACTCTCAAAGCTTGGATAGAGCGATTACCAGGGAGAGTCACACGCACGACGTAGATGTATGTGGAGCTGGGAAGGCTTATAATATGGTAGCAAAAAAGGTCAGCAATAATCAATTCAGAGATACAAAGTTGAATAAACGCTCAACGACGGTACTGTGCTGGTCCTAGGCTAGACCGTGCTAGAGACGCGAGCCTAGAACACTAACAAAATCACGGCGCTACACTTAAACAAGGGAAAAGCATACTCTGGAATATATTTTTTTGCGCCGCTCTTTTTTTTGCGCTGCTTTTTTTTGCGAAAAATCACTATAATGGCGAGTGTCTCAAAACTCTTCCCAGGTCAAACTGACAAGATGGGCACGAAATTTTTTTGACAAATTTTTTTCAGAAATCAGGGCTGCGACGATGAAAAAGTGCGACAAAAAATCACTATGATGGCGAATGTCTCAAAACACTCTTGGGGACCTAAAAATAAGATAGGGAAAAAATATTTTTGGTCGCCGAAATTTTGGCCTAAAAACTGCCGGGGATATCCAGATTTTTTTTCCGAAACCTACTCAGGCAAGGAAACACGAATCAGAAATTAGATGGATCTCGGAAACAAACCTACTATGAATAGAACTCGGATTGGTGGTGGATATATGGTGGTAGGATATGGCAGCGGTGGTGGTATATGATAGCGGTGGTGGTGTATGGATATGGATCGGTGGTATATGGCAGCATTCGTGGTATATGGCAGCGGTGGTGGTATATGGCAGTGGTGGTGGTATAAGGCAATGTTGGTGGGATATGGCAGCGGTGGTGGTATATGGCAAGAACGATGAAGATGGTGCGGCGGCGGCGTGACAAACTGTGACAGAACTCGAAACTCTAAAGGACTAGACGCTAAGACTAGCAACTAAACACGGCGATGCAACCGCAAATTCAACAAAGCAAAACCCTAAAAAAGATTATGCAAAGGCTCAGATTGGTTTGGATTTGATGAACTAACCCTGATTTTTTGTGGCTTTTTCGTGGACTGTAGGTATGAAGAACCGACTCCATCTAAACTACGAAAAACTGTAAAATCTCACCGAGCAACCTGGAAATCTGATACCACTTGATATAGGCAAAGGTGTCCCGTCTTTCGATGAGATGGTGGCTTTCGTTTTGGAGGAAGTCGACTTTGACGATCCGACTACGACCGTGCAAGGACGTCGCACCTTAGCAATCGCTAAACCAACTCCGAGAGGTTATTGACCACGCCGGAGCACGATCAACCTGACCACGAAAGTCTGTTTCCTACAGGCAAACGAAGAACAAGCAAGAAACTAAGATTGCAATCTAGATATTGCGAATATAAGAGGAAAGCTTTATTGATCAAGGTGGGGTTCTGTGACGCCTTTGTCTGGTCGTTGAACACAAATGAAGTACGCGAAGTTGCAACTATGGCGAACTTTAGTCTAAACAAAACCCAAAGTCTAAACGGTGCCCTAAGGGCTGTATATATGGAGGAAGAGGGGGTAATTTCGTGGTCCTTGGTGGAGGGGTCCGAAATCAACCCTATCTCTTGTTTCCCCACACATACGGACTCTAAAAGTAGCCTATACTTACGTATTTCGAAATTACATGGGCCTGGCCCAATAATAAGGTGACGCAGCACCTAGAATAGCCTCGGGACGAATTTTATGAAGTGGCATCTTGTATATTTCGTCCAAGGCTTCATGCACCCATTGTGGTGGCTTCAAAGTCCTAAAATCATCACTTGTAACTCCGTTCTTGTTCCCCTTGCGCATGCCATCATCTCCATGCTTGTTCGTGCTCCAATGTTCATCCTTCTCCAAGCTGATAGAGGCAAAGGTGTCCCGTCTTTCGATGAGATGATGGATTTCGCTTTGGTGGAAGTCGACTTTGACGATCCGACTACGAACGTGCGAGGACGTCGCGCCTTAGCAATCGTTAAACCAACTCCGAGAGGTTATTGACCACGCCGGAGCACGATCAACCTGACCACGAGGGTCTGTTTCCTGCGAGCAAACGAAGAACAAGCAAGAAACTGAGATTGCAATCTGGATAATGCGAATATAAGATGAAAGCTTTATTGATCAAGGTGGGGTTCTGTGACGCCTTTGTCTGGTCGTTGAACACAAACGAAGTACGCGAAGTTGCAGCTATGGCGAACTTTTAGTCTAAACAAAACCCAAGGAAAAGCTACTAGATGGATCTACTTATATAGGAGCAAGGGGTGGCGGCCAAGGAGGTGGGAGGATGTCCCAAGGCAGCCTAAAACTAAATCTAGGTCGTACAAGGCCAATGGGCCCAAGTGGAGATGATGTAACACCTTTGGACTTGTAGTTTGACTCAGATTCTGCTGCAGCATCAGATTGTTTCGTCCACAACTCAACGCTCCGGACGAATTTGAAGGTGATTCCAATTGTGTTGGAAAGTGCACGAAATCCAGTTTCCAACAAAAAAAGAATCACCCAATTCGGAGTCCGTATGAAAAACTTGTGTGCGTTTTGAGTCAGGTATGTCTGTGCAGTCCGAATCTGAATCCAGAACGTGAAAGACTTGGACTCTATCTTCTCTTGGGCCAAAAGTGACGTGAGAGAACTTTTTGGACAGCAAATAAACATCTCTTTCTTCCTTATCTTCATATGTGGATTGTACAAATGTCCCATACACCTACAATTAGACAAAACACAAAAGTGTGTGAAGTATTTTTGTTCTGGATAACATAAATAGATTATTGAATAGTTTGCACTAGAAATCACCTGACAAATATGCATATATGCAATATTTTTGGTCATATCCAAGGTAGTCATGTCCTCATCACAAGCTAGGCCCTTCATTTGTAAGCAAAACAAATGTATCCAATTTAGGCAGCATCATATTCTCATGAACAATAGAATCATTACCAAGAAACGAAAGTACCTGATAATTTAATTGGCGTGGGCGAGCTCTAGTAATTGGTCCAGTATATGTAGAAGTAGGGGTTGTGGGTGTAACAATGGTATTGATGTCCTCATCATCGGGGATGTTGTACTGCACCCGGCTGAACCTTTGGATGTACTTGCGCAAGTTTTCTCCTTCCTTCTGGGGGATGATATGCAAATCACTCGCCTGGCCATGAGCTTGGTGTCCTCCTATAAAGGCGCCAACAAACTCATGACACAGATCCACCCAAGAAGAAATGGAGTCCACCGGCAAGTGCATCAACCATGACATAACATTGGGCTTGAGTGCCAACGGGAAGTAATTGGCAGGCACCTTATCGTCGTGGGCCCCAGCATCTTGCATCGCGATGGTGTAGATGCTGAGGAACTCCGATGGGTGAGTCTTGCTTTTGTACTTCACGCTAACATCGGGCTTAAACGTGCGGTGGGAGGGCCACTGGAACTGCCGCAACTCATGGGTGAAGGCCGGAGAACCCACCTCTTAAGAAAGGGCCACCGTAGCCTCCTTGTGCTGGGTGGTCCGTGGTGGATCATGCCCACCTGTCCGACTGGTGGTGCACGTCATGCCGACGCTCGATGGTGGTTCGAGCATCTTCATGAACTCGCTCCCGAAGAACCTGGCGTTGGTTGCGGTGGGTTCGCGGGTCGGATGACGCTATGGAGATATCATCAGGAGCGTCGTCGCGATGGACCAACACCCGCGGTGGCCGGGATGGACGAGGGGAGTGCACCGTGGCCGCATCGCCTCCGGCCCGGCCTCCACTGGCATGTGGTGGCCCGACGGAGCGACGGCCTACGGGTCCTGCCGGCCGCAACTCATTGTTGTTGGCGATGCCGACGAGGCTCCGGACGGTGGCCCTCCATTCGTCAAGCTTCTCCGCAGTGGGAGGAAAATCAAGGAGCAGCTGCGCGCGTGCTAAGGCTTCTGCTGGCGTAGGTGGCGGCGAAAGCTGTGTGGACCACGATGTGCCTTGACTTCTAACCGCGTTAGAAGGAGCCCCATCATGGCCCCGCAGCCGCTCGCCACCTCCGTCAGCACCTCGACGCGCATGTGGCCCTCCTCATCATGTGATGGGCGCATGGGACTCTTCCCAGGACGGCGCCCAGGGACAATAGCAGGTCGGTGCTGCTCATCACGCACTACCTAAGAAGAGTGCACCATGGGTTCCGGTGTTGGCGTCTTGGAGGCCGCCGCGCCGCCGTCCGGCGGGATGACGGCGCCCCTGGAGGGCCCCGCGCCGCCTGCGGGGGGCCCGAATCTGTCTCTGGAGCCCGCGACTGGTGGCTCATCGCCCGACATGCGAATGACGCCGCTCACCAGGCCTGGACTGCCAGGATGATGTGGATGTTCGCGGGCCGCGCCATGGGTTCTCTCCGCGACTGGCCCGCTACTGGTCCACACCGGTACTAGCAATCCGGTTCCGGACGAACAGATCGCCATGGTCGTCTTCTTCTTGGGAGCCATGGCGATGAAGAACAGCTAGGTCAACTACTAGACCAGATCCTCACAATTGCGCCCCCTACCTGGCGCGCCAAAGATGTCGGTGGAAAACGACACCTATGGGATCACAAGAATCCCTACTACGGTTGCGGGGCGCGGGGTTGTGAGAAGAGCAGGATTAGTAATTGGCACAAGGATCGTTTACCTAGGTTCGGGCCGCGAGGATGCGTAAAACCCTAGTCCTGCTTGGTGGATATATTCGGTGTTCTTCAGCTCTCGAACTAGCTATGGGTGTTGTATGGTTCGAAAGAGCCGAATACTTTTCCCGTACGCCATGGGCCTCCTTTTATAGGCGAAAGGGGCTGCCACAGTGGCACATGGGAGGTGGAAAGCCTAGAGTGCTACGAGCTTATCGCTTGTTATTCCAGGACAAGACACATTTAATGCTTGGCTTAGGTGTCCCTTCACTTTATCGGGGACGGGGCGAGGCCCGTCCCGTCCATCGCCACTCTTCCTCGCTTTGACACGCGCCCTGGCCAGCGATGCATGCGGTGCCATGTAGGCAGGCAACCAGCTGAGGTGGCGCGGTGGTGGAGCCTCCATGAAGATCTGCATGCCGCCACGCAGGCGTGTGCTGAGTTGGCCTGGAAGCCGCATGTTGCCACGCAGGTGCCTGCCCAACTGGTTGGGCTGGTAGCTGCATGTGAACGGTGGTGGGGATCTGGTTGGTGCGGGCCTGGCAGTGGCCCTGCTGTCGCCTCTGGCAAGGGTCTTGTCGGGTGGCCCGGCAAGGGTCTTGCCGTGGCGTGCTGGCGTCCCCGGCAAGGGTCTTGCCAGGGGTCTTGTTGGTTTCTTTGGCGAGGATCTCGGTGAGGATTGTCGCATCTCAATCCCCATATGATCTCGAGTATTCTTTGTCTTCACAAAGATCTGCATGCCACCATGGAGGTGCCTCCCGAGCCCTGGCCCAACGTGGGTGTTGGTGTTGGAGACCGTGGGCTCGAGGGTGGCTCACTGCGCTGGTGTGGGCGAGCTGGTCCATTAAGGGGTTTGCCGGGGCTGCTAAGGCTGCCCCGGCAAGGGTCTTGCCGGGGAAACCTGCTTCGTCCATCCGATCTCAGTGGCCTTGGTCCTTGGTGCTGCCTTGTTCGCCTTGTGCCTTCGGCTTCTCTCCGGCTTCCCTCCTTTGCCCTGCTATGTGCGGCCATGGCGCGTGGCTCCGATTGCCCGTGCACAAGTAAAGGGGTCAAAAGGAGAGCCCCTACTTTTGTACACCGACACCCGTCTGGGGTGAACCTCCGCAGCGGTCTGCTCGCACGCCTTCGGCCTACTCAAAGGCTCCGTCTTGATTTGTGTTCTTTCGTATTTTGTGTCAAATTTTAACCATAGATTTAATTGACAAATTTTTAATGCATTTCATAAACATTTATGCGGTTGGATTCGTATTTGAACATAGTTTCCAATGATACTATTTTTGTGACATGCGTTACCATTTTGTAAATTGAATTCATAGTCAAAATTTGGCACAAAACACTAAGGGGAACAATAAACCAGGACAGAAGTAGTACCACCCGCACGACGCCTCCTAGTATCCAATTAATAGAGGGACGCGTGGCAGCACTTAAATGGTTAGTAGAACGCCCACGGTTTCAATACTACTTCTATTTCCTATTGTAACGTGGCTGCTCTTTGTTCCAAAATGACTTTGTTTCGGTTATTTATGTGTGCGCCTTCGCAAATTGAACCACCACGCCCAGAAGTTTGAAATCCATTCCCATTTCTTTCATGGGACCTACACATTCCATTACACGTCAATATTAATATATAAGAAGTTTGGTTGTGGCGCAGTTCATGCATGGTACGTACATAAGTTATGAAGTTGATGCAAAAGGTAAGATAGTTACAATATACATGGAATTGATACAAAAATAAGCATATGGATCCATCAATGACATCCTCTCGCCCTAGAGCGCTCGGTCACCAACCAATGGGTGATAAGCAGTGGTGTTGGTGGCGAGCTCAACGTGCTTCCGAACAATGCCATCCAAGGTTGCCCTGCGATCGAAGAAGGCCTGCATCCTATCGTCCTCCTCTGGCACGTAGTAGTCCTTGTGGATGATTTGCTCGTAGACGTGGGTGATTATGTTCATGGTGTCTTGCCGAGCTAGGCGCTGCATGGCGAGCGCGACCTCAAGGTGGACATTCTCCGGCACGACGGCGGGCAGTTGTAGGGCCACCAGTGTGTCGAAGAGGTTGTCACATAGAGTTCGTTGAGGGTGGCGAGCATCACAGAGCCTAGGCGCCTGGGCTAGAGGCATATGTCAAGGTCGTCCGCGAGCATCTTCACGACGATGAACTTGTCGAGGAAGCCGACAAGGGCCTCGTCGAACAAGGAGACAAATCTGTCGTCCAAGAGTCCTCTCATCGTGACAGCCTCAAGAACGACCTGGAGACGTTCCGGGTGCCGGGCCGCGGGCCGGCGTCCTGGACCATCTGCCACTGGCGGCTCATGCTCGCGCTCATTTCCTCCATGGGTCTAGCTTCTGGTCAACTAATCTTGTGATTGGAGTGATCACTCTTGCAGGGTGCGTAGGTGTGTAGGATTTCATATATGGATTGGACTGGTGGGGAACCTTTATATGAGAAGTGCATACTACATTGCATTCACGTGTGTGTCGGCCATCTACTCCTCGGCCCTTACTCCCTCCGTACCGGTGCACTATATATAGTCATCTTACCGAGACCAAGTTGGGGAAAAATGATAGAACTTGATGTTTATTTCGTATTTAATGTCATTGCATGTAGAGAATTGAGCACCACATGTTGTGCTAAGTAGTCTCAATTCAATGAATACATACACACCCCATGTGTCCTGTTGGGTGATTTCTTTTTTGTGGCAAAAAACAGGGAATGAGGTGGGTAGTTAATGCACCAAGCCTAAAAGTTTTGGGATTATTTGGTTTTCGTAACGTGACTAATGCACCAGTACGGAGGGAGAACAATCATAGTCTGGTTGATGAGATTTCAAATTTGAGCCATCTACCACAAGGGAGAGTGTATAATATCATCGGGAACTACATTCAAAACCGAATAAAACAATACTCCATGTATTTATTTACAGAGGGAGTAGTATATTTTTGTGACATGCATTACTAGATATTGCTAGTCGAATACTAAATCCAGACGGAGGTGGTAGTACTACTAAATCCAAACGGTGGGGCTAGTACTAGTAGTACTGCCAATAGTAGTACTATACTACCCGTTGGTCAAATTATTACGTGTTGCTCCTCACAGTGAAGTGACAAGACCCTGCGCCAGAGATGACACCTGAGTGTAGGCGCCGTGTTTGGCATACCAAAGTCAGCCTCACCATGTGTAGTCACTATCATCATGGCTGTAGAGCTAGCCTTCTTACAACTAGCCGTGTTCGACATAATTTTCTATGTGTTGCCATGATTAATAAGAAATATTGTACTTGAGTAATGGGTATAACATTGTTGCACCTATACACGCGAACATTTATCGTAACATAGTACCTCGTGCTGGATAGTCGTGATATTACAAGTTTCAAACTGATATTACAAATGCTAGGAGCAATGCTGCACCTACGAAGAGGGAATTATTAGGAAGATTACGTAAGAACTTTTGTTACTTTAGGTGGATACAACATTATCGTACAAACTAGAATCCACCGCCCTGACAAGTCACTGATGGGCAAATAAAGTTTTGAGTCTCTTGCGACTTGATGTTTCACAAACAAATTCAGCTTCTGCGGAGCCTTTGTCATTTAGGTTTAGATGCTTGCAGTGACTAGCACGCAATTCATTGTTGCGCCAGAGAATGCCAAACCTCATTACCTTGAGCATACTTGCCTCCAGCACAAAGAACCTAGCCAATTTAATCTCAGATGTGCTGCCTCGGTAGTCGATCAAATCGATTTCTCTAGGATGGAGATCAAGGCATTCGATGAGATTGTTATAGTGCAACACATTTTTCACTTTTGGGTCTTTTTTTATTTGCAAAAGAAGAGAACATATTAGAGCAGCTGGCTGTATAAGATTGCCGTGACATCAAGAGGTACCAATATCATTCGCTCATACGATAGGGTTGGCTCTAAAGCTAGTGATATTTTTTCACTCTCTCTCTGTCTCTTTCCTCTCATTTACCTAGGAGCACGTGAAGAGCTTGGGCATTTGTTTCCTTCCACTATATGGCCGATGCCATATATCTCAAAAGTATGCCACATAATACATATCGATGTCAAAGCAAAAGATTTTGGCACCGCTCTAGCAATGTGAGAGAGTTGGCACCATTGTGCACACAGACCCGCATGTGTAAACAAATTAATCAAACCAACTACACCAACCTCTCCCTCTCCCAAACAAGTGTTTTTTATTGCCTCAGTCCTCTCCCTCTCCCATGCAAGGGTTTTTACTGCGTGAGTTAATTTGGCACCGGAGCAAAGTAGATCATCCAGATTGGGGCACCATGTGAGTAATGGAGGGCATCGATGCCAAATACATCAAAAGTGAATTTGGCACGTGTTTTGGCCTACATAGTGGAGGGCCGTTATAGCCCACTTTTGTACTACCTCGTATTTAGTGTAAAATTTTGACCATAGATTTACCTAAGATAATGCCAAGCTTGGCACCAAAGATTATACCATTTGAAATTATGTTCAAATACGAATCCAACGATATAATTTTAGTGACATGCATTAACATTTTGTTAGTTAAATCAATGGTCAAATTTTGATACTACAAAATATGAAGGGTAAACCAAGACGGAGGTAGTACTTGCTCTTAGGCTAACCATAGAGTTACTAGTCTAAGTTACTTGCCACTATGATTAGCCTAGGCTACTAGTACAACAACAAATAACGATGCAGGTGATCACGTGAGAAAAAATACTAAAAACATTTCTTTTGGTGCCGTGCGTAGATGCAGTTTTGAACACTACACTTGTCATCATAATTTGGGAAAATTACAAAAAAACTGAGCTATGTTGTGATTACCGTTTACTAATAATAAAGAAGTTTCACCTCGATGAGTAGCTTCTCCGTGCACGGAAAGCATCTAAGGAATCCAACAACTTGATCTAGATTGGGGCCGATAGATTTTATTGCCAAGATCTTCACTATGCGCACAAACTGTGTCAAGCTTGTGGGAATCATTTTCTGGATGACAGTCATAAATACATCTATAAGAAATTTAAAATGTGAATTTCAAGAAGACGGAGAAGAAGATGAGTGTTGTACCTGAACGATTATGGATCCAATAACGAGTTCAAAGAATTTGGCAAACAAGTACACCAACGATGTCAATTTCGGCGTGTCAATGACCCCGATTTTGGTTCGACCTTCTAGATCAGATACACGCGATCTCTCAAGGAAAGGCGCATTCTCAATGACCATAACGTGCAACATCTCAAGTGATCTCTTCCCAATTGATGTCTTGTTGCGGGGCCAACAAGACACATAAATCCATTGGACATTTTTCATTGAGGCAATGTGGAGGCTATTGAACCCGTGGATCTACCGAGGACGAAGGTACTCGAGCGCAGTACAGCCGTGGAGCATGTGCTCAATAGCCTTCTTCGAGATGCCAATGTCGAAGAGGTCAAGTTTCTTGAGTTGAGGGAGAAGAAGGGTGGGCACGGCATTAATCTAGGAAAATAGCAGGACCTAAAGCTGGCGCGACGTAGCATTGGCATGAGCTGGAGCGCGGATGGTGGTAGACAGTGACATCGTCTAGCTTCAAAGCTAAGCTCGTCGAGCTGATCTAGGGTGGGGGACAAGAAACACTCGTCAAACCTGGCTTGGACCTTGTAGTTGGTATTGAACATGTGGATGTCAAGGCATCTGGCTGGCCTAGTGTGTGTTTGAAGGATCTTGGAGATTTCGGCCATGCATTTGCAATCCCCGTCGCAGAAGTAGCCGTCGACGATGACGTTGAGGGGGACGCGGCGCCAGAGGGGGCGCCACCATCGGGAGAGCAGGGTGGTCCGCTGTCACGCCCAATATGCGACCCTATCCAAATGGAACTCGAAGGTCCCACCAGGGATAGACCCGCACATTGGAACGCTTTTGCAAGGTGGATATCATTACATCAACATTACATAATAGATGGGGATACATACATAAGGCAAACAATGCCACACGAATACAACATCATCATACATAAGAACACCATCCGACTACGGATGAATCACAAACAGAAACTCAAACGACATCCACCCTGCTAGCCCAGGCTGCCGACCTGGAACCTATCCCCTGATCGAAGAAGCAGAAGAAGAAACTCCAAAACAAGCAACATCGCTCTCGCGTCAAGATCATCGCATAACCTGTACCTGCAACTTTTGTTGTAGTAATCTGTGAGCCACGAGGACTCAGCAATCCCATTACCATGGGTATCAAGACTAGCAAAGCTTAATGGGAAAAGAAGGGGTAAAGTGGTGAGGTTGCAGCAGCGACTAAGCAACTATGGTGGCTAACATACGCAAAGAAGAGTGAGAAGAGAGCAAGCGGAACTGTCGTGAAGCTAGCAATGATCAAGAGGTGATCCTGAACACCTACTTACGTCAAACATAACCCAGAAACCGTGTTCACTTCCCGGACTCCGCCGAGAAGAGACCATCACGGCTACACACACGGTTGATGCGTTTTAATTCGGATCTGATGTCAAGTTATCTACAACCGGACATTAACAAATTCCCATCTGCCACATAACCGCGGGCACGGCTCTCGAAAGTTTATACCCTGCAGGGGTGTCCCAACTTAGCCCATGATAAGCTCTCGCGATCAACGAAGGATATACCTTCTCCTAGGAAGACCCGATCAGTCTCGAAATCCCGGTTTACAAGACATTTCAACAATGGTAAAACAATACCAGCAAAGCCGCCCGATGTGCCGACATCCCGATAGGAGCTGCACATATCTCGTTCTCAGGGCAACACCGGATAAGTCAAGCTACTAGTAAAACCAGACTTCGAGTTTCCCCGAGGTGGCCCCGCAGGCTGCTCAGTTCGGACCAACACTTAGACAAGCACTGGCCCGGGGGGGGGGGGGGGGGGGGCTAAAATAAAGATGACCCTTGGGTTAATTACTCCCAAGGGAAAAGTAGGTGGTGGTGAGGCAAATGGTAAAACCAAGGTTGGGCCTTGCTGGAGGAGTTTTATTCAAAGCGAACTGTCAGGGGGTTCCCATAAATCACCCGACCGCGTTAGAAACGCAAAATCCGGGAACATAACACTGGTATGACGGAAACTAGGGCGGCAAGAGTGGAACAAAAGACCAGGCATAAGGCCGAGCCTTCCACCCTTTACCAAGTATATAGATGCATTAATAATATAAGAGATATTGTGATATCCCAACATAACCCTGTCCACCATGGAGAAATCTTCAACTTCACCTGCAACTAACAACGCTATAAGAGGGGCCGAGCAAAGCGGTAACATAGCCAAGCAACGGTTTGCTAGGAAGGGTGTCAAAGGTTAGAGGTTCATGGCAATTTGGGAGGCTTGAAGAGCAAATGATAGGTAACGCAGCATAGCGATAGAACGAAGCAACTAGCATAGCAATGATAGTAGTGAGATCCAGGGTAGCGGTCATCTTGCCTGAAATCCCGCAAGGAAGAAGAACGAGTCCATGAAGAAGATGAAGCCACGAAGACGAACCACACGTAGACGAACGCATCCTCACGATCGCAACGAAACGGGAACTATCGAGAAGAAGCACACAACATAGTAAACACACCACACATGAACAAGGCATGATGCTCAACAAGCATGATGCATGAAAAAGCTAGATGAGGCTACTCATGGCAAGGGATGATGCAAACAAGAACAACACATCAAGGCAAGTTTAAATGAGGCTGGAAACAACATATAACAATTCCGGTAAGTCCTCATATGCAAATTTCGAAAATGGTCCAGAACTGAATAAACCTTATGTTCAAGTTGTTAAACAGCAAGTTAAGATGCACCTAGATGATCTACACGAGATTCTAGTCAAGTTACATATAAAGTTCATTAGATTCGGAGCTACGGCCTAGAAGATATGAGCAAAACAAGTTAAGCATGGCATTGATGCAAAATGCACCCAAACATCAAGCAAACACCTCAAAACAAGGATGCAACATGGTAATATGAAAATACATGCAAAACCAAGCAAGTTTCATCTAGAGCACACTCAAAACGGAGCAACGGTTCAACACATACACTCTATACAAGTCATAACAACAATCTGTCCAAAACAGCAACTAGGCATCTTCCAAGCATCAAAACAACATGCTACAGCACCCCAATATAAGAACAAAAGGCATGAGCATGATGTACAGGTAAAGGACAACATGAACACTGAGCTATCTCCAGAAATCACTAGAACATGCTCAAAAGGACATGGTAAGATTGCAAATAATAACAGTTTCAGACTTTAGCAGAAATAACATCAGGTTGCAATGTTTAGAGCTATCAAACAACATGTTACAGGAACTTATCATCGCAAACAAAGGCATGGCATGATACTACTAAATGCATAGAACAAGAGTCCCTTACTAACCATGAGCCAAAAAGGCATAGAAAATATGATGGCACCCATGTAAACATGGCAAATTATATTACAGATTTATACATGGCAGCAACAACAATAAGTAGGCATGTTGGTGAGCTTGAACAACTCACCACAGAGCAATACATGGCATGTCAAGGCAAACAACAGTAAGAAGACATGTTTATGAAGCTAAGCATGGCAAGAGCAAGGTCATAGGATGCATGGATCACTAGGAAAGCACATGGCCAAAACTGAACTTCATGTAAACAGGCTGACAGCAACATCATTAAGCAACTTTGGAGCAAGATAACAACATGTTCCAGCAGTCTATAATTGCAACCAAGGGCATGAATGGATAGAGCATGACATGTAGTACAAAACATCCTTAGTGACCAATCTCCAGATTATGCTTAGAACGACTTCTAGAAGCATGTTTACATAGCAACAAAATATAACAGAATCTGTCAGGAAAACAGCAACAGCAAGTAACCTACTTAACAAGCTTGATGCACTCAGCACACAACTCACAAAAATACATGGATTGCACCTCTGGAAAGATGGCATAGCATAGATCAAAACACATGTAGACCTCAACCTCATAGGATGCACACATCAATCATGGCAAAAATGACAAAAGTGCATGTTATAACAGTTTCAGCAGATTAACATCAACATGCACTCTTCCAACAGCATTTCGGGCATCAAGGTGAGCTCAAATGAAAATGATGCAATGGAATGTAATGAAGTACTCGTCGAGGCGAACAATTTGACATATTACACGCACGAAATGGAGCTACGAATGCAGAGATCCAACAGGTCAAACATGGCATGATAATGTCAGAAATCTGGGACTTAGTGGATTTATCACCTCGCGAAAACGTGGACGGGGAGGACCCGGGATGGAGGGATCCGGGGCTCGGGGCGTGTTTGGACGGTGGGATGGGTGGATCTGATCCACCCATCGATCGATCTCGCCGGAGTTGCGAGACGCGGCGGCCGGAGCTGGAGGAGGGGCGATGGCGGGGCGGCGCCGACAGCGGAGGAGACGCGGGGCGGCCGGGAGCTCGCGGGGCGGCCGGGCGGCGCGCCGCGGGGAAGGGCGGCGTAGCTCCGGCCGGGGCGGCGCGCGGAGGAGGCGGGGCCGGGCAGCACCGGCGGCGCGGCCGCGGGGCGGCCAGACGGCGAGGCGGCGGCGGACAGCGGGCACTTCGGGCGGAGGCGGCGGAGGAGGTCCGGCGCGGTGGAGGCCGGCGACGAGTGGGGTCGGGCGCGGGGCGCGCGGGAGAGCGGCGGCGGCGGGCGCGCGGGCCGGGCAGGCCTCCCGCGGGCCTGGCGCGCCGGCGGCGCGGGTGCGGCGGAGCGGCCACGTGGCGCTGCGCGGTTGGCCGGGCGGCGGCGGCGACTGCATCCGGCTCGGGACGGACATGTCCGGCGGGCGACGGGGATGATTTTTAGGGTTTGGACTGCGGGATTTCGGGAAGGAAGACATATTTATAGGTAGAGGGAGCTAGGAGAATCTAAATGTGGTGCGGTTTTCGGCCACGCGATCGTGATCGAACGACCGAGAGCATGGAGGGGAGTTAGGTGGGTTTTGGCCACTTTGGAAGGGGTGTTGGGCTGCACACAAAAGAGGCTTTTTCGGTTACCCGGTTAACCGTTGGAGTACCAAACGACCTCCAAATGGCACGAAACTTGACAGGCGGTCTACCGGTGGTATACCAAGGCCGCTTGACAAACATCGGTCCATTCCGAGAACGTTTAACACCCGCACAAGAGAAGAGGCAAAAAGGGGACGCCGGATGACATAGGAGCGCCCGATTGCAAAACGGACAATGGGGAAAATGCTCGGATGCATGAGACGAACATGAATGCGAATGCAATGCACATGATGACATGATATGAAATGCATATGATGACATGGCAAAGTGCAACACGCAAGCAAATGACATGGCAACAACGACGAATAACTGGCAGACACCTGGCGCAACGAATCCGGGGCGTTACAACACTCCTCCACTAACAAGAGATCTCTTCCCGAGATCTTAGGACCGAGACAGAAGGGAAAAGGGATGAGGTGAAACAAGAACTCAAGAGAAGGAGCAAAGAATCGAGAGCACTCAAGAAGAAGAGAGGAACGGCGAGAATGACAAGAATGGAAAGCTCACGGAATCAGATAGACTATGAAATCACTCGTTCTAACCGGAGTGGTTAGAATGAGAAAAAGAAACGGATAAGACTGAAAGGATTTAGGCAGCACTCCGGCTGAAACATGGAGGAACAGAACACGAAGAACTCTTGAACAAAATCTTGATGAACTCTTGAAGAATGAATTAAATCATGAAGAACCAACATGAAGAACTCCGTTAACAAAAGGATGGTGAGATAAGATTGAAGGATGAAAGAATAAGATGAGCCTTGCGATGATTTAGATGGAGGTTCCAACAAGATGGCCGAGGAAATTTGAACTCCGGAAAAGAAAAGATGAAACACTTGGAACTAGAATTTATTCATCGAGAACAAACTCCGAAGAAAGGGATTACTCACTTGGATGAAATAAGAATAAGATTTATCGTATGCTTATCCTTCATCAAATTAAATTGATGACAAGCAATGGATTTTGCATACTACTTATTCTTCTTGAAAAGGATTGAGAAGTGACATATCGCAAACTTGAGAAGGTCTTCATGAACCACCGGTAGGATTGAAACGAACGAATGGATTAAAAAGATAATCAAGGAAAAAGAATCTTGAACGATCCACCGGAATTTTTTTGGAAAAGACTGACGAAAGAGAAAGAATCACCGGGAAGAATTAGAAGACAAATATGCTTGAGGGGATTTAGATGCAAAAGAACGAAGAGATCATGAGCTGATTAACGAACACTTGAGCGAAACGCCAGGATAAATAGAGAATGATAACTGGGATGATGGCCTCCGGTGAAAAGAAAAGGAAAAACAACTCCTGAAATGCTCCGGATGGATGAAAATAATTTGCATGACTTGAAACTATTTGATAGGATAACATAGAGCTAGCACCGCGAATCTCCGGGAGAACAGACAAGATTTAGAGAAAAAAAACTCTTCTTCGATCTTCAAATGATGACGAGAAACGCCGCCAAAATTACTGAGATACTCCGGTAGAATGAAAAGCAAAGAGGTTGAACCAACAATGAAAATGATTTGAAATCGATCTTAGAAAAGGCATCTGACTGATGAAATTCATACTTACGTCACACTTGAAAAGAATTTGCGAATAACTCCGGGGGAATTAGAAGAGTCAGGTAAGATCCTGGGAAAAGACCTGTGGGTTAGGGCCCACTAAAGAAAACACCGTTGGAAAAGGATTGTTGAAAAGATAGATGAAGCACCAGAACAATTGAAATATTTGAATGAGGTGACAACCTCGAATTAATTCAAACACAGACAAATCTCCTGAGATATCTTGAACACTTCGGAAGGATAAACTGGCGAGAGGCGAACGAGCAGGGAAAATACTTGATCCAAGGAAAAGAATGTGATCAACCCGAAAAACTTGAATTGAAACCACCGTAGAAGAAAAAGAGATGAAGAATGACGAATGAGACGAGAATTCACCGGTTGAAAGGGAAGAATGAAGAGACTCCACACGAATGGAATTGATGGACGAAACAGACTCAAACTCCGGGAAGAAGAAAAGGGTGCGAGGGCGGGAAAACAAAGGCAACTGGAAAGGGTAATCGACGAATATCTTGAAGAGAAAACACTGGTTGAAATCATTGAGGAAAGAAAACAAAGATTTCGCATGAGTAGGATGGATACTTGATTACAGACTCCAGTTCTGAGATGAAAAAGGGAGGGCGGGTGGGAAAAACAAGGGCGACTTCGGACAGGGAAACAACAACGTCGGAGGAAGAACTGAGGATTGATCTCGCGAAAGACAAAGAGGTTCGAGTCGACTTGATGAGAAATGCACCGGATCAAAAGAGCTGAGACCCAACGAACGAAAAAACTAACCACGTGATCCTAAAGAAAAATTTGAAGGGGAAGAAGAGTAGTTCAAAACACCTACGTCAAGATTCCTCACCAGAGCGATGAAGGGGCTGAGGAGTAAAAAGAATTCCTACTCTCCGATATAACTAGACTCAGAAAACAGTTTTCTTCTAGACTCAACAACGGCCAAACTACACGATCAATCAAGGGGGCTCCTAAGGTCGGTCGAGGCTCTGATACCAACTTGTCACGCCCAATATGCGACCCTATCCAAATGGAACTCGAAGGTCCCACCAAGGATAGACTCGCATATTGGAACGCTTTTGCAAGGTGCATATCATTACATCAACATTACATAATAGATGGGGATACATACATAAGGCATACAATGCCAAACGAATACAACATCATCATACATAAGAACACCATCCGACTACGGATGAATCACAAACAGAAACTCAAATGACATCCACCCTGCTGGCCCAGGCTGCCGACCTGGAACCTATCCCCTGATCGAAGAAGCAGAAGAAGAAACTCCAAAACAAGCAACATCGCTCTCGCGTCAAGATCATCGTATAACCTGTACCTGCAACTGTTGTTGTAGTAATCTGTGAGCCACGAGGACTCAGCAATCCCATTACCATGGGTATCAAGACTAGCAAAGCTTAATAGGAAAAGAAGGGGTAAAAGTGGTGAGGTTGCAGCAGCGACTAAGCAAGTATGGTGGCTAACATACGCAAAGAAGAGTGAGAAGAGAGCAAGTGGAACGGTCGTGAAGCTAGCAATGATCAAGAGGTGATCCTGAACACCTACTTACGTCAAACATAACCCAGAAACCGTGTTCACTTCCCGGACTCCGCCGAGAAGAGACCATCACGGCTACACACACAGTTAATGCATTTTAATTTGGATCTGGTGTCAAGTTATCTACAACCGGACATTAACAAATTCCCATCTGCCACATAACCACGGGCACGGCTCTCGAAAGTTTATACCCTGCAGGGGTGTCCCAACTTAGCCCATGATAAGCTCTCGCGATCAACGAGGGATATACCTTCTCCCAGTAAGACCCGATCAGTCTCGGAATCCCGGTTTACAAGACATTTCGACAATGATAAAACAAGACCAGCAAAGCCGCCCGATGTGCCGACATCCCGATAGGAGCTGCACATATCTCGTTCTCAGGGCAACACCGGATAAGTCAAGCTACGAGTAAAACCAGACTTCGAGTTTCCCCGAGGTGGCCCCGCAGGCTGCTCAGTTCGGACCAACACTTAGACAAGCACTGGCCCGGGGGGGGGGGGGGCTAAAATAAAGATGACCCTTGGGTTAATTACTCCCAAGGGAAAAGTAGGTGGTGGTGAGGCAAATGGTAAAACCAAGGTTGGGCCTTGCTGGAGGAGTTTTATTCAAAGCGAACTGTCAGGGGGGGTCCCATAAATCACCCAACCGCGTTAGGAACGCAAAATCCGGGAACATAACACCGGTATGACGGAAACTAGGGCGGCAAGAGTGGAACAAAACACCAGGCATAAGGCCGAGCCTTCCACCCTTTACCAAGTATATAGATGCATTAATAATATAAGAGATATTGTGATATCCCAACATAACCCTGTCCACCATGGAGAAATCTTCAACTTCACCTGCAACTAACAACGCTATAAGAGGGCCGAGCAAAGCGGTAACATAGCCAAGCAACGGTTTGCTAGGAAGGGTGTCAAAGGTTAGAGGTTCATGGCAATTTGGGAGGCTTGAAGAGCAAATGATAGGTAACGTAGCATAGCGATAGAACGAAGCAACTAGCATAGCAATGATTGTAGTGAGATCCAGGGTAGCGGTCATCTTGCCTGAAATCCCGCTAGGAAGAAGAACGAGTCCACGAAGAAGATGAAGCCACGAAGACGAACCACACGTAGACGAACGCATCCTCACGATCGCAACGAAACGGGAACTATCGAGAAGAAGCACACAACATAGTAAACACACCACACATGAACAAGGCATTATGCTCAACAAGCATGATGCATGACAAAGCTAGATGAGGCTACTCATGGCAAGGGATGATGCAAACAAGAACAACACATCAAGGCAAGTTTAAATGAGGCCGCAAACAACATATAACAATTCTGGTAAGTCCTCATATGCAAATTTCGAAAATGGTCCAGAACTGAATAAACCTTATGTTCAAGTTGTTAAACAGCAAGTTAAGATGCACCAAGATGATCTACACGAGATTCTAGTCAAGTTACATATAAAGTTCATTAGATTCGGAGCTACGGCCTAGAAGATATGAGCAAAACAAGTTAAGCATGGCATTGATGCAAAATGCACCCAAACATCAAGCAAACACCTCAAAACAAGGATGCAACATGGTAATATGAAAATACATGCAAAACCAAGCAAGTTTCATCTAGAGCACACTCAAAACGGAGCAACGGTTCAACACATACACTCTATACAAGTCATAACAACAATCTGTCCAAAACAGCAACTAGGCATCTTCCAAGCATCAAAACAACATGCTACAGCACCCCAATATAAGAACAAAAGGCATGAGCATGATGTACAGGTAAAGGACAACATGAACACTGAGCTATCTCCAGAAATCACTAGAACATGCTCAAAAGGACATGGGAAGATTGCAAATAATAACAGTTTCAGACTTTAGCAGAAATAACATCAGGTTGCAATGTTTAGAGCTATCAAACAACATGTTACAGGAACTTATCACGGAAAACAAAGGCATGTCATGATACTACTAAATGCATAGAACAAGAGTCCCTTACTGACCATGAGCCAAAAAGGCATAGAAAATATGATGGCACCCTTGTAAACATGGCAAGTTATATTGCAGATTCATACATGGCAGGAACAACAATAAGTAGGCATGTTGGTGAGCTTGAACCACTCACCACAGAGCAATACATGGCATGGCAAGGCAAACAACAGTAAGAAGACATGTTTATGAAGCTAAGCATGGCAAGAGCAAGGTCATAGGATGCATGGATCACTAGGAAAGCACATGGCCAAAACTGAACTTCATGTAAACAGGCTGACAGCAACATCATTAAGCAAATTTGGAGCAAGATAACAACATGTTCCAGCAGTCTATAATTGCAACCAAGGGCATGAATGGATAGAGCATGACATGTAGTACAAAACATCCTTAGTGACCAATCTCCAGATTATGCTTAGAACGACTTGTAGAAGCATGTTTACATAGCAACAAAATATAACAGAATCTGTCAGGAAAATAGCAACAGCAAGTAACCTACTTAACAAGCTTGATGCACTCAGCACACAACTCACAAAAATACATGGATTGCACCTCTGGAAAGATGGCATAGCATAGATCAAAACACATGTAGACCTCAACCTCATAGGATGCACACATCAATCATGGCAATAATGACAAAAGTGCTGTTCCTATTATACTAGTGCCAAAAAAGGATGGTACATCGCGTATGTTTTTTGATTGTAGAGGCATTAATAATATTACTATTCGTTATCGTCATCCTATTCCTAGGCTAGATGATATGCTTGATGAATTGAGTGGCTCTACAATATTCTCCAAAGTTGATTTGCGTAGTGGATACCATCAAATTCGTATGAAATTGTGGGATGAATGGAAAACAGCATTTAAAACTAAGTTTGGTTTATATGAGTGGTTAGCCATGCCTTTTGGGTTAACTAATGCGCCTAGTACTTTCATGAGACTAATGAACGAAGTTTTACGTGTTTTCATTGGACGATTTGTGGTAGTCTATTTTCATGATATACTCATTTATAGCAAATCTTTGGAAGAACATTTGGAACATTTACGTGCTGTTTTTATTGCTCTACGTGATGCACGTTTGTTTGGTAACCTTGGGAAGTGCACCTTTTGCACCGACCGAGTATCTTTTCTTGGCTATGTTGTTACTCCACAGGGAATTGAAGTTGATAAAGCCAAGATTGAAGCTATTGAGAGTTGGCCGCAGCCCAAAACGGTCACACAAGTCAGGAGTTTTCTTGGCCTCGCTGGTTTCTATAGGCGTTTTGTGAGACATTTCAGCACCATTGTTGCACCTCTCAACAAGCTTACAAAGAAGGATGTGCCTTTTGTTTGGGGTACCGCACAGGAAGAAGCCTTATCGGTATTGAAAGATAAGTTGACACATGCTCCTTTACTCCAACTTCCTGATTCTAATAAGACTTTTGAGCTTGAATGTGATGCTAGTGGAATTGGATTAGGAGGTGTGTTATTACAAGATGGCAGACCTGTTGCATACTTTTCTGAAAAATTGAGTGGGCCTAGTCTGAACTATTCTACTTATGATAAAGAATTATATGCTCTTGTTCGGACTTTAGAGACATGGCAACATTATTTATGGCGCAAAGAATTTGTTATACATTCTGATCATGAATCTTTGAAACATATTAAAAGTCAAGCTAAACTGAATCGTAGACATGCTAAATGGTTGGAATTCATTGAGACTTTCCCTTATGTCATTAAACACAAGAAGGGTAAAGAAAATGTTATTGCTGATGCTTTGTCTCGTCGCTATACTATGCTTTCACAACTTGACTTCAAAATATTTGGTTTGGAGACCATCAAAGATCAATATGTGCATGATGCTGATTTTAAAGATGTAATGCAGAATTGTAAAGAAGGAAGAACATGGAATAAGTTCATCGTTAATGATGGCTTTGTGTTCCGTGCTAACAAGCTATGCATTCCTGCTAGCTCTGTTCGTCTTTTGTTGTTGCAGGAGGCGCATGGAGGAGGACTAATGGGACACTTTGGCGTGAAGAAGACGGAGGACGTACTTGCTACACATTTCTTTTGGCCAAAGATGAGACGGGCTGTTGGGCGTTTTGTTTCTCGCTGCACTACATGTCAAAAAGCTAAGTCACGACTCAATCCTCATGGTTTATATATGCCTTTGCATGTACCTAGTGCTCCTTGGGAGAATATATCTATGGACTTTGTTTTAGGTTTACCTCGAACAAAGAAGGGGAGGGATAGCATATTTGTTGTCATGGATAGATTTTCGAAAAAGGCACACTTTATACCATGTCATAAAAGCCTGTTAATGTTGCTGATTTGTTCTTTCGGGAAATTATTCGCTTGCATGGTGTGCCAAATACTATTGTTTCAGATCGTCATACTAAATTCCTTAGCCACTTTTGGAGATGTTTATGGGCAAAGTTGGGGACTAAACTGCTTTTTAGTACTACTTGTCACCCCCAAACTGATGGACAAACTGAAGTAGTCAATAGAACATTGTCTACTATGCTTACGGCTGTTTTGAAGAATAATAAGAAAATGTGGGAAGAATGCTTGCCCCATATCGAATTTGCTTATAATCGTTCATTGCATTCTACTACTAAGATGCGCCCTTTTGAAATTGTGTATAGTTTTCTACCTCGTGCACCTATTGATTTGTTGCCTCTTCCATCTTCGGAGAAGGTTAATTTTGATGCTAAAGAACGTGCTGAATTGATTTTAAAAATGCATGAGTTAACTAAGGAAAACATTGAGCGTATGAATGCTAAATATAAACTTGCTGGAGATAAGGGTAGAAAACATGTTGTGTTTGCACCTGGAGATCTTGTTTGGTTACATTTGCGTAAGGATAGATTTCCTAATTTGCGCAAATCAAAGCTAATGCCACGTGTTGATGGTCCTTTTAAGGTGTTAGAGAAAATAAATGATAATGCATATAAATTTGAGCTACCTGCAGATTTTGGGGTTAGTCCCACTTTTAACATTGCAGATTTGAAGCTTTATTTGGGTGAGGAAGATGAGCTTCCGTCGAGGACGACTTCATTTCAAGAAGGGGAGGATGATGAGGACATCAATACCATTGTTACACCCATAGCCCCTCCTGTTACATATACTGGACCAACTACTAGAGCTCGCGCATGCCAATTAAATTACCAGGTACTTTCGTTTCTTGGTAATGATTCTAATGTTCATGAGAATATGATGCTGCCTAAATTGGATACATTTGTTTTGCTTACAAATGAAGGGCCTAGCTTGGAGAAGGATGAACATTGGAGCAAGAACACGCATGGAGTTGATGGCATGCGCAAGGGGATCAAGAACGGAGTTACAAGTGATGATTTCAGGACTTCGAAGCCACCATAAGGAGTGCATGAAGCCTTGGACGAAATATACAAGATGCCACTTCATAAATTTCGTCTGGAGGCTATTCTAGGTGCCGCGTCACCTTATTATTGGGCCAGGCCCATGTATTTTCGAAATACTTAAGTATAGGCTGTTTTTAGAGTCCGTATGTGTGGGGAAACAAGAGTTAGGGTTGGTTTCGGACTCCTCCTCCAAGGGCCACGAAATTCCCCCCTCTTCCTCCATATATACAGCCCTTAGGGCGTTGTTTACACTTTGGGTTTTGTTTAGATTAAAAGTTCGCCATAGCTGCAACTTTGCGTACTTCATTTGTGTTCAACGACCAGACCAAGGCGTCACAGAACCCCACCTTCATTAATAAAGCTTTCCTCTTTTATTCGCAATATCCAGATTGCAATCTCAGTTTCTTGCTTGTTCTTCATTTGCTCGTAGGAAATAGACCCTCGTGGTCAGGTTGATAGTGCTCCGGCGTGGTCAATAACCCCTCGGAAGTTGGTTTAGCGATTGCTAAGGCGCGATGTCTTCGCACGTTCGTAATCGGATCGTCAATGTCGACTCCCACAAAAAACGATTGCTATCTCATCGAAACATCGGGACACCTTTGCCCCTTATCACTTATGCATCTTGAGGCAGTTGATAACGATCTCCTGGTACGTTGTGAAAATGGCGTTCCCTCAGTCATTCCGTCTGTGAATGCTGCTGATGTGAAGAGATTCAAGCAACTCGATTCTCTTGAGGTAATCTGAGAAAAGCACAGTACAGCAGAGTGAGTGCCCGGGAAACTGCCAAGCTGATTTGGGGCAGGCTGTCAAAGGTCAACGAAGGAGTCTCAACTCACCGTGACTCCCGAGTTGATGTTCTTTGGAATCTCTTCAACCACTCCAAGAGACTCGACAACGAAAATGTTCAGCAAACCTTCGATCGTCTCACTGACATCTCAAATGAGCTTCAAGCACTTGGTGCCACTGACATCACCGACCATGAGGTGGTGAAGAAATTGCCGGGATCACTTGATTCTTCATTCGACACCCTTGCACTGATGATTCAAGAGTGAGCTGATTATAAGTCACTTGATCCCGCTGATATCCTAGAGAGGCTAAATACTCATGAGTTCCAGCTTGCTGAGAAGAGAGATCTCTATGGACCGAGCTACGGAAGATCACGTGCACTGAAGCCCAAGGCAATATCTTAGTCCGAAACTAAAGATTCTGGTAGCAGCCTTGGTGATGCTGAAGAATTGAGCCAGGAGCTAGAAATGCTCGTGAGGAAATTCCAGAAGTTCTCTCGCCGCGGTCATTTTGGAAAGTCTTCAAGAAATGATGATTCCTTGTCTCGTGACTACAAAAAGAGAACTTGCCACAAATGCAAGAAACCTGGTCACTATATGTTTGATTGTCCTCTGTGAGGAAAGGAATCAAAGAAAAAGAAGTACAAAGACGACAATTCTGATGACTCAAAGAAGAAGAAGAAATCTTCAAAGTCTTCATCATCAAAATCTTCAAAGTCTTCGTATCACAAGAAGAGCAGTTCCAAGAAGGCTCGGGCATTCATTGGCAAGGAAATGGACTCTGAAGCAGAATCTGAGGATAATGTGGAAGAGGAGGTATGTGAGGAATCAGACTCGGGTGTGGCTAGCCTAGCTCTCGCTACTGCTTACGTCAGCAAGTCCATCTTCAACACTGAAGAAAATGACCTCCCCAACTCGGCTGACAAGAACGCCGATGACTATGCTCCCACCTACTGCTTTATGGAAAAAGGTTCCAAGGTACTCAAACATTCCCCCTCGGACTCTAGTGAGGATGAATCTGATGACAATCTCAAGCCTAGCTACTAGAAACTTGCTAAAATTGCTGTTAAACAACAGAAGGCTTTAGAAAAGATTCAAAATCAACTAGACAGAAGCGATGACCTGTTGGGTGAGGAATTGAATCGAACCAAGACTTTGACAGATAATCTCAAAGACTTCAAACAAAGTTTGACAACCTTCAAAATCATCATAACACTCTCTTAACTGATCATGAAAAGCTTTCTTATGAATTTCTTCAGAGAAAGCAAGATCTTGAGAAGTTAAAAGCGAGTTATGAAGAACTTCAGAAGGAAAACGAGTCATTCCTTGCTCAACAGATCAGTTCCGCTCAGGAAGAATTTATTCCACCATGTCTGAAATGCATTGAGCATGAATCTGCTTGATAGAGGCAAAGGTGTCCCATCTTTCGATGAGATGGTGGCTATCATTTTGGAGGAAGTTGACTTTGATGATCCGGCTACGAACGTGCGAGGACGTCGCGCCTTAGCAATCGCTAAACCAACTCCAAGAGGTTATTGACCACGCCGGAGCACAATCAACTTGACCACGAAGGTCTGTTTCCTGCAGGCAAACGAAGAACAAGCAAGAAAGTAAGATTGCAATCTGGATATTGCGAATATAAGTGGAAAGCTTTATTGATCAAGGTGGGGTTCTGTGACACCTTTGTCTGTCGTTGAACACAAACGAAGTACGCGAAGTTGCAGCTATGGCGAACTTTAATCTAAACAAAACCCAAAGTCTAAACGGTGCCCTAAGGGCTGTATATATGGAGGAAGAGGGGGTGAATTTCGTGGCCCTTGGTGGAGGGGTCCGAAACTAACCCTATCTCTTGTTTCCCCACACATACAGACTCTAAAAATAGCCTATACTTATGTATTTCGAAATTACATGGGCCTGGCCCAATAATAAGGTGACGCAGCAGCTAGAATAGCCTCTGGACGAAATTTATGAAGTGGCATCTTGTATATTTCGTCCAAGGCTTCATGCACTCATTATGGTGGCTTCAAAGTCCTGAAATCATCACTTGTAACTCCGTTCTTGTTCCCCTTGCGCATGCCATCATGTCCATGCTTGTTCTTGCTCCAATGTTCATCCTTCTCCAAGCTAGGCCCTTCATTTGTAAGCAAAACAAATGTATCCAATTTAGGCAGCATCATATTCTCATGAACATTAGAATCATTACCAAGAAACGAAAGTACCTGGTAATTTAGTTGGCATGCGCGAGCTCTAGTAATTGGTCCAGTATGTATAGCAGCAGGGGCTGTGGGTGTAACAATGGTATTGATGTCCTCATCACTGCTAATTCATCACTTGTGTATTCAAATGCTTCTATTGCTGCAAATTCTTCAACTGTCTCTGTGGTCACAGATTCCTCATCTGAGGACACCACATGTATCACTGACGATAATGCAGGGCTGAAGGAATTGTATGTGACAGGCATTTACAAAAGCCTAAAAGGGCATCAGATTCTATGTGATGTGCTCAAAAAGCAGATCTTGAACAGGAACCCTAGGAAAGAGGGTATTGCCTTTGAGAGGAAACTCAATGCTGATGGGACCTACTGGAAACCTGAGCAGTAACCCAAAACCTCATGGGTTGCTGCGAAAGGACCTCCTGTAGATCCATGCACTTTATCTGGCTTTACCTCTGATTCTTCATATTCCTCTGATGAGTCATTTAACTCCAACTATAAACTGTTCAAGAATCAGAATGGTGAAGTATTTGCTCGATATGTTGGAACTAACTGCAGGAACGGTCCCCCTATGAAGAAAATCTGGGTTCCTAAAAGGTGCCTTGAAAATCTTCAGGTGAATGTCATCATGACACCACCAGTGAAGAATAGGAACCCCAGATCAAATTCCTCATATGGATCAAAATCTTCACATGGATCCAAGTCCTCATATGGACCAAATTCTTCATATGGATCAAATTCCTCACATGGATCAAAATCCTCATATGAACATCATCATGCTAGCACTTTTGTTTCGTAGGGAAAGTCTAAGGACCATAAATATGTGCATTATTCTTCAAACCATTATGTTCATAAGTCCTCGAAGGATTTCTCTGCTTATTCATATGCTTATCCTAACCACTCTTCTGTGAAACGAAGTGCACTAGCTTCTATGCCATCTTTTTCTTATGGAGCTCGCAGAATGATGAACTCTTTGCCCCCCTCGAGATGTGGGTGGTGAAGAAAAAGAACTAATCTCTTATGCAGGGTTAGGTCTCCAGACGAACTTAATCGTCTAAAGAATTTGCTGGAGACCTGAATGTGCTTGAAAGGACGCAAGCTAATCATGAAGAAATGAATCATTGATTTCTCACATCCTCATATTACTATGTCTATTACTGTGATGAAATCGATATCATATTCTTCACTGATGAAGTATATGGGTTCGTAAGTTGCACTAATTCATTTGGAGGATGAACAACCTAAAGCTACTGAGTGGGTCCTCGACAGTGGATGTACAAATCACATGACTGGTGACAGGAACTTGTTGATGGACACTGATTTGTCACCATCTCATCTGAAGCATATCACCTACGCTGACAAAGGCAAAAGAAAGGTATTGGGTCTAGGTAAGGTTGCAATCTCAAAGGATAGACACATGGACAAAGTCATGCTTCTCAAGTCCTTAGGATTCAAACTCATGTCTGTCTCAATGCTTTGTGATCTTGATATAGTTGTTGTCTTTGGCAAATATCGTTGCCTTGTGCTAATGGAATCTGACAACTCGAAAGTCTTTGAAGGCTTTAGGAAAGGAGACCGTAGGACCACAGTCTGCCACATGTCTACTTGCAAAAGATTCAGAATGCTGGCTATGGCATCGACGACTTGGTCATGCTGGGATGAGGAACTAGCATACACTCGCAAAGAAGAAGCATGTCATTGGCATCGAGAGTGTCAAATTCCTCAATGATCATCTTTGTGGGCCATGTGAGGCTGGAAAGATCACCAGAGCCAAGCATCCCTCAAAGACTATCATGACCACTTCTCGTCCCTTTGAATTACTTCATATGGATCTCTTTGGCCCTACTCATTATGCCACGTTCTCTAGTTCTGCATCATTATATGGCTTTGTCATAGTTGATGACTATTCTCGTTACACATGGGTGCATATCATCACTTACAAAAATGAAGTGCAGGAAGTCTTCAGACGATTTTCCTCAAAGGCTTCCACTAACTTCGGCGTGAAGATAAAGCATCTCAGGAGTGATAATGGAACCGAGTTCAAGAACACTGGCCTCGATGAATATCTTGATATGCTTGGTATTACTCACGAATTATCTGCTCCTTATACTCCTCAGCAGAATGGCGTCGTGGAGCGCAAGAACAGAACTCTTGTTGAGATGGCTCGCACCATGCTTGATGAATACAAGACACCTCAGCGCTTCTGGCCTGAAGCAACTGATACTGCGTGCCACATCATCAACAGGGTATATCTTCACAAATTCTTCAAAAAGACCTCATATGAACTCCTCACTGACAAGAAACCCAATGTAAGTTATTTCAAAGTCTTCGGTGCTAAATGCTGGATTAGAGATTCTCACCATCACTCTAAATTTGCACCGAAAGCACATGAGGGTTTTATGCTTGGTTACGGAAAGGACTCGCAAACCTACAGACTCTTCAACATCAATCATCACAAGATTATTGAAACTGTAGATGTGCGGTTCGATGAAACTAATGGCTCGCAAAGAGAGCACCTACCTCCTGTGCTAGATGAAATGTCACCTAAGGAATCCATCAAGTTCAAAGCTACTGAGGACATTATCCCTACCGAAGAATCTGCCGAAGAAGTCATTCCGATCGTGAAGAAAATCCCGCTGGTTCTGCTGAAGAAACTGGCCCTGAAGAAACTGTTGGCCTAAGCAGAGTCTTCAACCCGCACATCACCGCGTTGCAAACGAAGTGCAGATCGAGAAGATCATCGATGACATCAACGCAACAGGTCCTCTCACACGCTCAAAAGCTTCACACTTATCTAACTTTCGTGGGCATTTTGCATTTGTCTCCATCATAGAGCCCACTAAAGTTGATGAAGCATTCATGGAATCTGAGTGGATCCAAGCCATGCAAGATGAATTGCATCAATTCGAGCTCAACAATGTGTGGGAGCTTGTCAAGCGACCAGACCCACGCAAGCACAATATCATCGATACCAAATGGATCTACCGCAACATGCAAGATGAAAATGGCCTTGTGGTGAGGAATAAGACTCGTCTTGTAGCTCAAGGGTACACACAGGTTGAAGGAATTGATTTTGATGGAACTTTTGCACTTGTTGCTAGACTTGAGGCTATTTGCATATTGCTTGCTTACGCTAACCATCATAATATCATCTTACATCAAATGGATGTGAAAAGTACATTCCTCAATGGTAAGCTTGACGAAGAAGTATATGTTGCTCAACCACCAGGTTTTGAGGATCCAAAATTTCCAGATCGCGTCTACAGACTCAACAAGGCCCTCTATGGCCTCAAGAAAGCACCTCGGGCGTGGTATGACACACTGAAGGAATTCCTCATGAAGAAAGGCTTCAAACCCGGTTCACTTGACCCAACTCTTTTCACCAAAACATATGATGATGAATTATTTGTGTGCCAAATATATGTTTATGATATTATTTCTGGTTGTACTAACCAACGTTATAGTGATGAATTTGCCTATATGATGAGTGAAGAATATGAAATGTCTATGATGGGAGAACTGAAATTCTACTTAGGTCTTCAAATTAGTCAACAATACAATGGCATATTCATATCTCAGGAGAAATACCTCAAGGATGTGTTGAGGAAATTCGGCATGCAATATTGCAAAGGCGTCAAAATCCCTATGCCCACAAATGGCCATCTATGCACTAATGAAAATGGTAAAGACTTCGATCAAAAGGTATACCGCTCCATGATTAGCTCTTTATTGTACCTATGTGCATCTAGGCCGGATATTATGCTTAGTGTTTGCATGTGTGCCCGATTTCAAGCTACACCGCAGGAATCACACCATAAGGCTCTGAAGCATATTCTTCGATATCTAGCTCACACACCAACACTTGGATTATGGTATTCCAAGGGCTCTTCCTTTGATCTTATTGGATATTCAGACTCTGGCTATGCTGGTTATCGGGTGGACCGCAAGTCAACGTCAGGCACATGTCATTTCCTCGGACGATCCTTGGTATGTTGGTCCTCAAAGAAGCAGAACTGCGTATCACTCTCCACTGTAGAAGCTGAGTACATTGCTGCTAGATCTTGCTGTGCTCAATTGCTATGGATGAAGCAAACACTCAAGGACTATGGCATCAATGTGAAGAATGTACCACTCTACTGCGACAATGAGAGTGCTATCAAGATTGCTGACAACCCAGCTCAGCACTCGAAGACAAAGCACATCCAGATTCGTCATCATTTTTTTCGTGACCATGTATTGATGGGCGACATCTCCATCGAACACGCAAATACTAAAGACTAGCTGGCCGATATCTTCACAAAGCCCTTGCATGAGAAGAGATTTAGCAAATTGCGGTGTGAGCTAAGTATCCTAGAATCTTCGAGTATTCTTTGAACAGGACACACATCCTAACACTTATGCTGACTTGATGACTTAGTGGTGTAGGGTGGAACCCTATGGGGAGATCTTTCACGAATTGGAGGGGGAATCCCCAAGAACAAGATGAAAAAAAGAGGGAAAACAAGAGGAACACTCAAGAACAAGTAAAATCACACGTCCACTAGACAATCAAACACACAAGATCCACAACGTACATGAACAATCAAAGGGAAATAAGATACATGGTAGAGTTCATCCTGAATCCTATGAAGGAGATGAGGGCCTGATGCTCTAGATAGATCCTTCCGTCAAGGGGGTCTTCATCCACTAGGGATCTTCTCCAATGGAGGTCTTGAACTCCATGGGAGTGGTCTCTCTCTCTCAAGAGGAGGTAGGAGCAAAGCTCACCTAAGAATGAGCTATCACTTTGCTTCCCCTAAACATAGCCTGAGGTACGGTTTATATAGTCTTTGGGTCGAAGTAGGTGAAGAGGGGATCCGATTGGGGATCACAACCGCCCATCCTGATGAGCCCGTGCGCACGGGGTAAGTTGGGCCCATGCGCACGGGGGTCCCGTGGGCACAGTACAGGCTCGTGCGCACGGGGTGCTCCGGCGCCAACTCTCTGAGTAGTCCGTGCGCACGGGGTCTTCGAGGCCCGTGGGCACGGGGTCGCCTGGGAGGTGCAGAGTTAATCTTGTTGCACTCCTTCTTCCTCCTTGTGGCCTTGGGGTCCTTCTCCTACTCCTTTGGGGTGCCCCTCACCAGCTTGCAGTCGTCGGTCTTTGTATCTAAGGACACATAGAGCACTTTGGTGAGGTAGCAAGCAAGTCCAATGGATATTCATGATATTCTTGAAGAAGAGCGGGTTCACCTTAATTCCAATGGCGTATGTTCGAGTTCTCGTCATATGTCCTCTTGGGGTTTGGGGAGTAGTCAGAGTGTACATGGGGATGAACGAGGGATGCTCCGCATCATCTCCCCACCCCCCTTGGGAAAGATCCGACCTCGGATCGTGATCCTCATCACCATGGAAACAGTTGTCGTAGATGGACTTGTAGTTGGATGAAGTTGAAGACATGGCGCAATCCAAGTAGTCCAAGGTGTCACCGGAGTGATAGACATGCAAAAAGAGCAAACACAAGCAACACTCGAAAATACGATGGTTAGTGCACACAATGTGTCCATCATGTAAGAATGAGTCCGTGTGGCAAGATTGGTCATGACAAAGCGCATGAAGCTTATCAAGATGATCTAGAATGAGATGCAAAGCATTCATGGGAGGACATGCAATCATTGTGCAACAAATGTGTTGTAAATATGATCAATGCAACCACGGTGCAAAATGATGTCATAGTGAGATGGTTTATCAATAGCATGAATATGGCAATGGATGCGCAACATGTGTATGTTATCATGTAATTGATGGTGGACAATATGATCATGATGTATGAATATGCCATCAAGGTAGATCACAACAAATTTGCTAAGGAAGTGCACAAGCTCATATAACATAGATGACATGAAAATAGATGCAACAAGACAAGCATAATGTGAGTCAATCCATGCATGGGGTGCAAACTTGTGGTGAGTATGATATGTCCATCGAGCATGACATGTATGAGCACAATCAACAAATATGGAGGTGTTGGTGTACCAAAGCTCGATGTCGAGGCATGAGGGGAGTTCCGAAGGTGCATCCAATAAGTGCGAGCGCTCCTCAATGTGAAGGTCCATGTAGCCAATCTCCAATGTCGCTCATTCGTTCACGAGATGTATCATGTGGACAACAAGAAGGAAACAACAATGAAAGAGTGACCCATCCAATATGCGTATTTGAGGATGGCTCAAAGAGAAGGAGTTCACCTCAAGAAAGTTCCCAAAGATGTTGAAGTCATACATCATGTATGCCTTCACATAACCAATATGTCGCATAACGGCACCGCCTTGTGCATTCTCCAAAATGAAAGAACATGATAAACACTCGGAAAAACAAATGAGGTTACGGAATTGCAAAACCTATCATTCAAGTGGTAAGATACCCAACAAGTGTATGCATCAAGCTCATCATAAGAAGGTACAAGGGAGCATTTCAAAGTATGGAGGCATATGATGCAAGAACAACCAAATATAAGAGGGTCAAGTAAAGAAGCATGTATCACAAGTAAGGTGTCAAATTCTCCATGATCAATAAGCATAGCAAGTTGGCAATCAATACAAGGTGATATGAGAGATGCAACTAATGGAGCCAAGAGACAATGATCATGACAAATCAAGTGAGAGGCATGAACATATATGTCATCAACCCAAGAAAGCGAGTAAGAGTGGAACATGGGTGATGCAACCAAGCAAGCAATCATAGCAATCAAGTCAAGCAAGCTAGTAGTACGAAGATGCAACATACTAGGAGGAATCAAGGCAAGCATGTCATGTGTGCAAATAGTGGGCATGAATAATGCACATGACATATCACAAGCATGAAAGCAAGATATGTGGAAAATAGCATGAATGTATTGGTGAGAAGCCATATCTAAATAGGAATGGGTCATCATGACTCTCCCAACACAAGAATCAAAAATAGCATGAGGCACATGATAAACATGGCAAAAGCAACATGGATCTCCACCAAGCATGCAAATACACATAGGAATATCATAATGGTGAATTATGGGTAGATGCAAACAAGGGTCACAATTGCATGGCAAAGGCATAGAAGCACGCATAGCATGCAAAGTAAACACGGTAAAATGAGCATAAGGTGAGAAGTGGTAAATGGCCCATAGCCGTGTGAGAGTCAAGTAGAAGAGATGCAAGTAGTCCTTGCGCAAACGGAACAGTGGTAAGGATAGTCCACGGGATCCCAAAGCATCGTTGCTCTCAAGAGCTCGTTTCGTCAACTCTTGGGATTGAGAGGTTGACGAGTATACATGAATACCTACACAAAACAAAGACAAAGGAAAAATTGTGTGTGCGTGGTAGATGTACACATCATCCATCATGATGCGCATGTGCGTGTGTTTGTTAGCATAAAATATCCAAAGCTCAAATAAATGAGATGTGTGATATAGAAACATGTCGTCCATCATGAGAGGTTTGTTATTATGTATGGCATAATGGAGACTCAAAGTATGTAATGCATCATGAGAAATATCGAGAGCATTGTTATTCATGTTATGCATATGGTGCACGCAATCATGGGAATCATGCAAACTATGAAATGCATCAAGATCTCCGAATATGTATGAGGAAACTATGGGGGTCTCCTGATGAGCATTAGTAGGAACATCACATGGAGAATATTGACAACATCCGAAACAATGCATATTAAGAACAATGTGAACATGGCATGACATAGTAGATGAATTGCGAAAATCATGTAAAGGAAGCATGGCAATATCATCACATGAAAAACAAAAGCCAATGACCACCATCTCGTCATCTATGCCATAAGTGCAAATGGGATTTACTTTAATGGGGCATGCATAGTTACTATGTTGAGATTGAAATGATGCAATATGGTTGATCTCACTCATAGAATATGACAAGTTCAATGGATTGTCAAACATGATGTGACCAATAGAATTTTCATATGATATCCTATGGAGCATAGCATCACAACTAAGCAACTCAACATGCTCATCATCATATTCATCATAAATAGGTAAATCAAGGCATGACGAAGTTTCACTAGCATGAAGCATGGTAATAGGTGGGTCAGCATCATGGGAGCAATCATTGTCAAGAGCGTCCACTAGTGGGACAAGAGAAGCACCATCACCTATGTTACCTTTGGAGCATAGCTCATGTGTTGTAGGTGAGGTGTTGAAGATCGTCTCGTTGTCATCTTCATCTTCATGGAACCATGTGGGGGGTGCATCATCGTCCACCATGGCCATCATATTGTCCATTGGAGGGATGGACTCATCAAGGATAGGCATGTCGTCATGTAGGGGACCTAGCACCAAAGAAGAAAACACACTAGGAGTAGAGGTTAAGTCGTTAGAAATCATGGTGGCCTCACGTGTCGTGTCAACTACCTCACTCACTAAGTGTCGTGGTTCACTCACTTCCTCAAGGATGCTCTCACTCATATGGTTGGTGGAGTGACTCAAATGGCTCTCAACCTCACATAGGATGCGTGGCATGCTCTCATGTGTGGGGCTAGTGGTGGTCACCCTCATCCTCTCAAAGGAAATGCTCTCAATGTCACGTATGATGGAGTCACTCGTGTCACTCATGTTGTAGTGGCTCTCCTCACATGAAACTTGGGGCATCTCAACATATGTGGGTGTCGGAGAGATGTAGGTGCAAATGTCTCCATGCTCAACTCCTATCGCCGTGGTCGAAGGGGATGGCCCTTGCTCGACCTTCGTGTTGCCATCTTGGTGTTGGAGGCCCATATGATGTGGCACCTCGTAGCTCGTCTCCATGACCGAAGGGAGTTTCCCATACTCGGCCATCGTCCTTGAGGGGCTTCCGAAGATGGAAGTGTCGCCCTCGCTCGTAGGTCATCGCCTTGGACTTGATGAAGTCGTTGTAGGCGTACTCGTGGGAAGTAGGTGAAGATGCCATACGTCCAAAGGCGAAGATGCCTTGATAGCACTTGGCGAAGATGCCAAAGTGGTTGGTGTAGCCGTAGAGCCGTCTTGGTGGTGGTCGTCTCGCGGTCTTCTTTTTGTGCTCTTGAAGCTTGGACTTGGCGTGAAGTAGGGCGTGTTGGGACTTGTGCATTTGCGCTTGTGGAGCATCTTCATGATGATGATGTCATTGTCGTGCTTGAGCTCGTAGTAGATGTCGTTCGTCGTCGTCGTGCACATGATGCTTGGATGTGACTTCCCCTTCATGACAATGTTGATCACAGACGTGATGGTGGTCGCCATGTAGATGTGGACGAGGACGATTTGCACTTGCATTGTGGCCGCGCTCCGAAGACTTGTGGCTTGAATGTCGCCGCCTTGAAGATGACGAAGGGGAAGAAGACTTGATCAAGGTTCTAATCTCCTCCATCCTTGCATCTTGCTCCTCTTTATGTGCATAAAGTTTCTTGTCGATGTAGTCCCTTTTCCTTGCGTCGGAGTGACGAATGTCGATGGAGATGTTCTCAATGCGCTCTCACAATCTTGATTGTGCACCTTGCATTTGTCGTTGTAGATCGAAGATGGACGCTTTGGTGATGTAGTTGTTCACGCCATCATTGTTGTCATAGACCGGAGAGGAAATGCCTTGCCTATCCATCACAAGACTCGAGCAAAGGTGAGTAGGAAATGAGATAAACAATACAAGGCTACCTTTTGCCAAAGTTGAGGATGTATCTTGTTCATTTCCTACTCACCTTTGATGGAGTCAAATGGTGTGGGAACCTATCTAGGTGGATGGGGGATGTCAATAGCTACTCAACGAGCTAAAGAACGTGAAAATCGGACCCCGGATGTGGAAGTTATGGGAAAAACTGTGAACTGCTCGCAGCTGACTTGGGGGGGTCGTGCGCACGGGGGTAGGAGCCCGTGGGCACGGGGTGCCGTGCACACGGTACACACACCGAGGGCACGGGGTCACCTGGGACACACGGGTTTGGTGAATTTCTTCCCGATCTAGGCTCCAAATGGATGGATCTCGTTTTGGGGTTTGGTTGGGGGGAAGGGGGTGGTATGGGAGGGTGGGAGGTCGAAGGGACAGCGGCAGAAACGCACTGGAAGGGCCGTGCGCACGAGGTCTGTCTGGCCTGTGTGCATGGGGGCCCGTGTGCACGGGGTCCTCGAGGAGCGGACGAACATCTCCGGATCCGTGGCAAATCTCGAATCTGATGTCAAAATCGAAGGATGGAAGGTAGGGGAAGGTGGTAGAGGGTGGATCTAATTGCTAAACACCAAATCCATGGATCAAATCCAACAAAATATCATCAAACCAACAAACCACAAAAAAATTTGGGGCTATTTTGGTGGGGAATTTTCGCATTTAGGACGAAATCACACAAAACTAGGCTAGAAAACAAAGAGTGGGGCTCCAATTTCGTGATCAACCATGGCTCATGATACCAAGATGGTGTAGGGTGGAACCCTATGGGGAGATGTTTCACGAATTGGAGGGGGAATCCCCAAGAACAAGATTCACAAAAGAGGGAAAACAAGAGGAACACTCAAGAACAAGTCAAATCGCACATCCACTAGACAATCAAACACACAAGATCCACAAGGTACATGAACAATCAAAGGGAAATAAGATACATGGTAGAGTTCATCCCAAATCCTATGAAGGAGATGAGGGCCTGATGCTCTAGATAGATCCTTCCCTCAAGGGGGTCTTCATCCACTAGGGATCTTCTCCAATGGAGGTCTTGAACTCCATGGGAGTGGTCTCTCTCTCTCAAGAGGAGGTAGGAGCAAAGCTCACCTAAGAATGAGCTATCACTTTGCTTCCCCTAAACATAGCCCTAGGTACGGTTTATACAGTCTTTGGGTCGAAGTAGGTGAAGAGGGGGTCGGATTGGGGATCACAGACGCCCATCCTGATGAGCCCGTGCGCACGGGGTAAGTTGGGCCCGTGCGCATGGGGTGCTCCAGCGCCAACTCTGTGAGTAGTCCGTGCGCACGGGGTCTTCGAGGCCCGTGGGCATGGGGTCGCCTGGGAGGTGTAGAGTTGATCTTGTTGCACTCCTTCTTCCTCCTTGTGGCCTTGGGGTCCTTCTCCTACTCCTTTGGGGTGCCCCTCACCAGCTTGTGGTCGTCGGTCTTCGCATCTAAGGACACATAGAGCACTTTGGTGAGGTAGCAAGCAAGTCCAATGGATATTCATGATATTCTCGAAGAAGAGCGGGTTCACCTTAATTCCAATGGCGTATGTTCGAGGTCTCGTCATATGTCCTCTTGGGGTTTGGGGAATAGTCGGATTGTACATGGGGATGGACAAGGGATGTTCCGCATCACTTAGATGTGCAACACACGAAGTAACGTTTTTCTTCAATCAATGAAGACTAACCCTCTAAGTGTGAAGAAATTAATGAAGAAATTGATTCTCAGAACCCTACGGCAATTGTACGCGGTGTCTGAAATCATCATTCTTATACGGTGGGTTACGCCACCAACCAAAGTTTAAAATCTTCAATTTGAGTTTTTCTTCATTTTTGAAATTCCTCAGGTTTTCAAATTCTTCAAATTTTCATTGTCTTCACTTCTTCCGTCGTTGTTCTTCATTGACTATATATATATTCTTGAGTTTTTATGTCCTATACATATTCTTGAGTTTTTATGTCCTATACAGCATTCACTTATTGCTAATTCTTCAAGTTGACTTTTCTGCTAAGTGAATGTGATCGGACCCTTTCCCCTTCTATGCTAAACTCAACCCAGTCTGTTCACAAATTCTTCATGTGCGTTCTATTTGAAACTCATTCAAATTCTTCACTGTGTCCTTGTCAGCTGAATAAATTGCGAACGAAACTTTAAAATATTCTTGTTTGAATTTTTGGCTTTTGCTTCTCAAACCATTACACGTCCCACGATAAACTTATCTATTCACCCACGATCTCACACGATCGCCACCTCTCAGTACGTGGGTGACACATGTCACGCGAATGAGAAGGGTCAGGGGCACGTTCGTCCAATTCCTCGGACGAGCGGTTTTTCACCTCAGCTATTAATAACCCCTCCCCTCCTCACTTCGTTTTTACTCCGCTCGACCTCACTCCCTCGCTCGAGCTCTCAAAACCTAGCGCCGCTGCTACTTGCGTCGTCACAGGTGAGGAAGAGCTTCAGTGCCTCGACCTCGTCGCCGTCGTACTCGCGCCAGCCGCGGATATCTTGTCTCCGCCGCTGCCATAGACGTCTTCTGCCGCCAAGTTAGGGTGTGGAAGATCTGAGCTGACGAACTTCTCAATCTACACTTCCAGTTCGTCGTGTTCTTCGTCGAGAGTAATTAAAAGTTACTTTTACTGCCTTTATACTACTGATGATTTTCATCAAATCTTCAAAAGGTGTTTATTCCTCAACTTCCACACTCTAAGCACCTAGCACAAATCTTCTGCTCTTGATCTATTTCTCTAAGTGACGTTTTTCTTCATGATTCCTCAATTGTGTGAATCTCACAATCCGCACAACTCTGGAACCTAAGACAAAGAACGCTTAGTGAAATTCGTCAAGACACAACTGGTCAATTTCCTCAAACTTGTTCTATTTTGCAAAAATTTCTGAGAACGCATATGACCTCTCCAAATTCTTCACACCTATACTCTGTTCACAGGTACACATGTTAGCTGCTGAATAACTAGGTTCTCATCAACTTAATTCATTCGCAGCGTTCCTCGAAGAAAAGCTGCATACTTCCTCAAAGAACTCTATTGTTCAAATTCCTTAGCTGAAGAAAATGGCAGATGGTAAAAGGCCTCAGAAAGGAGGAAAGATATTAGAAGTCAACACTGCGTTTGAGATCCCTGATGACATTTACTCAGGGTACTGCACGCCTGATGAGGCAACCCATGGCAAAGAAACCAAGAATGAGCGCAAAGTGCGCATACATAGGATTGAAAGAAGATGGGCACGAGAATGGTGGGAGTACAGATATGTCACTCCCAAATATATGAAGAAATTCGCTCTTCACCCTCCATGGTCAAGACCTCCTTTGACACCTGGCCAAAGAGCTGATCCAACAAGCCTTAAACGTGGTGAGGATTATGCTGACGAGTGGGCCAGGCGGCAAGCTAAGTTGGCCAAGCAGGCCAAAGAAGCAGTGAAGAAATTCAATGAAGATTCTGCTGCTGCCACTGTTGAGGCCACCATGAGGAAGAAAGCTATGCCCAAAAAGCCTGCTCGAAAACTGACTTCCTCAGAAATGCCCTCACAGTCAAGTTCCTCTGCAATGCCCTCATGGCCAGGCTCTTCTGAGCCATCAAGGAAAAATCCTCAGACTGCCGTAGTTCCTCAGGCTGAACCAATTCCTCGGGTTTCAAAACCCTCAGCTCCTTCGACAAAGTCCTCAGCACCTGTGCATCTCGCCTCGTGCTAAAGGACCACAGGCATCTCAATTGCCTCAGGAGCTTCAGCAAGTTCTTCAGTTCCTCATCTGTCTTTAAAGAGCCCAACTCTGCTGAAGACTAAGGCCACTGCAGGATGAGGCATTACACCAAGTCCTCACAAGAAACAAGTTACTTTTCAAGTGCCTTCTGATGATGATGAATTGGCTGATATCGTCCAAGATAGACTGCAAAGGGCCGCTAGAGCCAAAGGAAGTACTGTGCCTCTTCTATTGGATCCAAAGAAGATCCTGGATTTCATTGACCTCTGGCACAAAGATCCAAATACTCCTCTGCTAGAGCTAAACCTCACACCTGGACAAAGTCACATGTTGACGGAGTTCATTATTGAAGAAAAGTAGAAATTTGATCAAGCCAGAGCTGCCAAAAAAGCCCAGTACAAGAAGGAGCGCTATCTGAAGGATAACATTCTGAGGTTATCGCCTGAGCAACTCATTGCTATGCAATCTGACATCAAAAAGCTCAGTGATGAATTTGATGCCTATAAGCCTGAATGGTTGGGAGCCAATGTCAGATTTGTCAAAATGGCGAAGAAATTCACTTCAAATGTTGCTGATCCTGCACACATTGAAGTCACTCCGGCTGAAGCATCTGCCCAGCCGACTGAAGGACATGCCAACACTGCTGATGAAACTGCTAGCACCAGGGCTGAAGAAGTACCAGTCGCTGAAGAAACTGCCAGGGCAACCACTAGTGTTGCGCCTGAAGAACAAGTCAGGACAGCAGAAGAATCTGAACCTATGCCTGAAGAAACTACACAAGACAGGCCAACTGCATCAGTTGTGCCTGAAGAAATTGATCCAATTCCCTCTGCTCCGCCTGCACCAACACCAAGCCCAATTCTTTCTTCTGCTCTAGAAGTGAAGAAAACAAAAGCTGTAGAGAGAGCCGCTCTGAAGAAAAGGAAAGCAACTATTTCCTCAGAATCTTCTGCACCCAAGAAGGCGAAGATTTTGACGAGCTCTATTGAGAACCCTATCGATGTTGTTCCTCTGTCAAGCATGCCATCAAAGGAACATGTTCCTTATGGTGAAGATTATGAGATTCCTAATGAATCTGCTGAAGAAGATCCTCTACCGCTTCCATAGAGCAGATGGATAAAGAAATTGAAGTGGATGCTATCACTTCAACTCCCCAGGTATCATCGCCAACGCCTCAGTTCACAGCTGAAGAGGCCGGCGTTGAAGAAATTGAGGAGGATGAGGATGTGGACATTGGGAGCACCACACCTGTGACAAACGATGATTTTAGGGACAGTCAATACCCCAACTCTCCTCCATTCACACCACTCCAACAAATTCCTCAGTCCCCAGCACCAACTGAAGTTCTGATGGGCTCTGAAGAAATTCATACTACCCCTTCCATTCATGAAGAGATTCCAGCCACTAGTGCTGATGACCAAGCTGATGAAGAAATTGAGGCCCAGGCTGCTACTAAAGCAGAAGCTGATATTCCTCAGCTTGTGGCTCCGGAGATTGAGATTCCTGAGGTTATTCCTCAAATGATTGTTACTCCTCAGCCAAAGCCGAAGAATCCCTTCTCCAACACTCCAAAATTCAAGGCTGATGCTTTCTTCAATGAGCATGTGTTCTTCACTGACTATAATCCATATGACTCTGCTTGTCTGAGAAGGAAGCGCTTCTGGACTGCCAGCCAAGCCAACTTCTATTCCTCAGTACTCTTCAACAAAGACAAAGTCTTCAACCATGAGCATATTCCTCATGTTGATATGGAATCACTACCTTGCTTCACACCGGCCCTTGCTGCTATTCATGATGCTGGACTGCTTAACTTCTGCACGGACATCTGTGATTGGAATGAAGAACTCATTCTTCAGTTCTATGCGATGCTGCACATCACTGGCAATGCAGAAGATGTGAACTCATGGGTGTTGGACTGGATGACTGAAAATACTCACTATAAGGCACCGACAACTGAATTGCTTTATGCCATGCTTGTCAGTCCTCCCCTAGAAGGTGCGCGTGTCATCTATTTTGAAACTGAACTGTATGATCATTTTATGCAAGTTCTCATGAAGCCATTGAAGCCTGGTCAAGCCTCAATGACAAAGTTCCTTGTGAAGGAATTGCAATATGTGCCAAGGACAGCATACCGCATTCTGACCAAAACTCTGAGTCCTATCAAAGGCCACGACTCGAATGATGAAGAAGTTGTTGGCATCATGAAGAATCTACTTTTCAATATCATGCATGATATTCCAGTGAACTACCATGACTTCTTCATGAGGACTTTGATAAATGTTGCGATGTCTCCATTTGAGTTGAAGCCTTATGCTCCTTGGATTATGAGATTCCTCAGATCAAGGTCTTCACTCAACTACAAAGCTGATACATTCAACCATGGCAGTTACTTGCCCCCAATTGAAGTCCTCAAGCAAACATTTTCCTCAGCTGATGAAAAGAGCAAGGCCACTGCAATTATTGATGACGGCATTCGACCATTGGATGTATAGTTCCGCAAATCTGCCTCAGATTCCACCAATGATGACTCTGCTACTCATGACTCTGCCGCCAATGCCTCAAAGCAAAGTCCTCAGGCCATAGCTCCAAGGGTGATGACTGATCATGAGCTTCTCCTCAGTTTTCATCAGAAGGTGGATCACAATCATAAATGGGTCAAACGTCAGTTTGGTTCAATTCTTCACAACATGACTGCCACATATAATTCAGTGAAGAAGAACCACTACTACCTCAATGAAGTTTTTGCTTGCACCTGGGCTGTCCTGACTCATCTCTACGGTGATGAAGATCTCAAGCAGATGGGCTTCAAGCAGGACTTCGGCTGGTCTAAGCCTCCTCCAAAGAAATTCAAGAAGGTCAAAATTCCTCCTTTGGTGCCCAGCTCATATTCCTCATCCCGTGAGACACATGAAAATGAAGACTTGGACGACACTGCGGCAGGCCCTACTCCAACAACCGACCCCAACAATGCTGGCGCTGCTCCATGAACCTCGTGATGATATTCTTCAGGGGCGTTAGTCCTCATTTTTCATCCCTTTTGGTCATCTGATGACAAAGGGGGAGAAATTTGAGTTAGTCTTCAAGCGGGTCTATCTATATGGGTGTTTGCCTGTTAAGTTGCAACTCTCGCTCTTCTGAAGTGTTTGTTGACTGAGTTGTAAACTTAAGTCCGGTGGTGACCTGATACTTTAGCCTTGTTTTCTGCATGCTATTTCCTCATGTATGCTATGCACGCATGCTGAATTACATCGGTCACCATATTTCAGCATGCATTTCAAATTCTTCATTTGATATGTTAAATGCGTGTATGAATTACAATATATAGGGGGAGATCTCCATGATTCTACTCTTCAAATGTGCATTGCTTCAAAAGCAAATTCCTCACTATGCACATCTTCAGGGGGAGCTCTTCTATATCTTGCAATCAAATTCCTCAATATTGAGCACTTACAATTCATATGTTTATCCCCGTTGAAAACTTAACCTATATTGTCATCAGTCACCAAAAAGGGGGAGATTGTAAGTGCATCTAGTGCCCCTTAGTGATTTTGGTGTATTGAAGACTTATAGGTTAAGGGACTAATGAGTTTATGAGTGTACACAGGCTCTATAAGTCAATGAGGAGTTTGATATTAAAGTGAAAGTCGACCCCTTAAAATGAATGTGTTCGAGTGAAGACTTTGGTTCTCCTAAAGACTTTGAAAGTAAAGAAATTGGTGTGACCTTAAAGCCTTGGATATTCATGCGAGGAATCTGAAGCGTGAAGACTTTTGTTTTCGTAGTTTCATTTTCTCTTTCTTAAGTCATAGGAAACACCGTACTGTTAAAGGGGGTTGAGGTAAAACTAAGGAAACTAATTTCCAAGTGCTGCTCATCTCAAAATCCTACACCTACCCAATCCTTCGAGTGCAGCCATTGGAAATCTCATATCAGTTCAGTCAATTTCTTCAGTGACAGAGAGGAAGATCTTCTGGTCTCCGAGGAATTTGTTCTGACTGAGGATTTAGGAATTCGGCAGTGCGAATTGCCTACACAGTGAGGAACATGATAGCCCTGAGGAATTCAAACCTCAAATCCGACTGTTGCTGTGCCACGTGCCAGCTGTCCCAAAATATCCTACAACCTAACGGTCATATCAGCCAAGGGCATTTATGTCTTATCATGTCGGGCTGCTTCCTAGGCTATAAATAGCCGCCCCCTACAACCACTAGCTGGTTGGCTGCTCCGAGCGGAAACTGACACTTGTCATTTGAGAGCATCCCATCCTCCGAGGACTTTGAGCGAAAATCATCAAGTGAGGAAAACCCAAACCAACAACCCCAAAGTGATTGAGCATCACTGAAGAGATTGTTCCTGAGTGGAACCGACGCTTGTTACCTTTGAGGACTGTGTATCCTCCAGACGGTTAGGCGTCATGGTCTGAGCATCCAAGAGGATTTGTGGATTGCCGAGTGACCAAGTCTGTGAAGGTTTGGAAGTCACCTGTGAAGACTTACCACTACTGTTGGGCAAGGTCTGTGTGATCTTAGCTAAAGGAGAATATGGTGAGGATTGTGTGTCCGGGACTGTGTGTCCTCGAGTTTAAATACTCAGCCGCTCCAACCAAACATACAACTATCACAGCAGTTGGAATTGGTCTACCAAATCATTTTCTTCACCAAGCCTACTAGTTTTATTTCCTCAACCCTTTCATTTCCTCAGTTATGTGTTGATGAACCTGATCATTACTGTTTGAAGACTTTGACTGCAGACTTTCTCTATTTCCTCAGTCCTATTTCTTCAGTCAACTTGTCTTCATCCTGCTTATCCTGTGTTTACGCTTTCTATACTCTGTGTTTGTCTTTCATTTCATCATGATGACTATGTTGTTGCTCTATTATCCTTATACCTGAGTACTTATTCCGCTGCAAGTAGTTCTTCGCTTAGGAATTTCCTCACCCTGAAATTCCTCAGTGAAGAATTCATAAAAATCGCCTATTCATCCCCCCCCCCTCTAGTGGATGCAACGCACTTTGAGTTATTTTAATTACAGGAAATTCAAATGGAGGCCGGACATCATCAAAATCAATGTGTGCCCGTGGCGTGCTCTAACGACCCCGTGGAGTTTTTTGGTAAAGTTTGGCACAAGGTTTGATGATCGCTCCTTCCAAACCGGAGCATCTCACATGAAGGATCATGTTTTCCAAAGGAGACGTGTCAATTCAAACTTTAGTGGATGGTGACTTCATCGTTTAGCCTCATAAATATTTCCACGGTATGCAATCACATTATACCACAGGTTTGATTTTCTGGCGCATTTCAGGTATCGTTAGCTATATTTAAGACAATTTTTGATTTTAACATGCATTTTGCGCATAAAAATAAAATTACAACCGGAACTGCATGTGTTGTCGAAAGGGATGAGGATCGTCGTTCGACCTGGGAGCATCCAATGGTGCAGACGTACGATCTGTGGGGATTGGGTTCGGGCCAATCAGAAAGCATGACTTAGAACGCGGGCGGGATTTGGTTGGCACACGGCATTCATCAATGTACCGTGTGCTATTCGCAAACCAGATTGCATATTTTTGTTCACACATACTGTAGTGAGATCAATTGAGTGTGCTACCTCTGTTATATAATAAAAATAAGAAAATAGTTCATATTCATTGCCTGAGCTGACACCATATCAAGGTCAACATATTAACGATTCTTACATCAACAGAAAACCGGGCATAACTCATAAATTCAATACACATGACAGTTCTAAATTGAATGAATTAAGTTGCAGGGCAGGCATAAAGACTAGTCTTATGGCTTAATTCCCATATACATGGGGGAACTGGGATCATTATGTTGACCCCGAATGAACTTTGGTTTTCTGATGATCTTACACTTCTCTGTTACACGGATGCGTGAACCCTTGGCTGGCAACTCAGCAAATTCATCGTATTCGTCCACATCGATAACATCGTCGACACCCAGTACCCTCCTCTTCCCATGCATCACTACATAGTAGTTCTTACGCAAGGGGTCTTCCGCAAATAAAATTTGGGTAGCATCGCTGGCAAGAATGAACGGGTCCGCGTGATATGCCATCATTGTCCTATTAACACAAGTCTTCCTATAATTATCAACCTTTACATGACCAAGAGGATCCATGCACACCTAAATAATGCCACCTTAACTTTCACATAGTCAAGCTCCCAAATCTCTTTCATGGTTCCATAGTATACACTTTTATCAGCTTCATCTATAGTCATGCATTCTATTCGAATAGAGCTGTTATGATATGAGGTATTCTCATCACGTTCCTGAGTGTAGAATGTGTATCCTTTTATTTCATATGCTTGGTACATCAACACCGTAGGTGATGGCTTTTGTGTCAACCATGTAGCAATGTCATCGGTGGATCCTTGTGCCAAATGATTCTTTATCCATTCGGCGTAGTTCTTAGTGTGCTCCTTCATCTCCACATATGATGAAGGCACCATTGGTAAGAATCTTTGGCATATCTCCGCCAAGTGTTCTTCGGCATAAGTGCTAAGAACTGGGCTGTTAAGCAGTACCGTCAAATGGGCTTTCTCTACCAATTCTTTGGGTGCAGCCATTTGCGTGCCAGCAAGGAACAGCTTACCTTTCAGCCTTCCATCGTGGCGAGAGAGGGGCAAACATGTAGGTCTTTGTAATGTAGGGCGGAACCCTAGGGGCCGATCTTTCATGTTTGGAGAGGATCCTATGGGGGGAAACACGAAGAACGCGCGGAAGAACACGAGGAAATCATAGGGAGAAACAAGAGAATCACTCAACCGACAAGTATCGATCACACAAGGGCTAGATCACCGAACACATAAGGTAGCACAAGATTCAAAATCAACAAAGGAAAGATACACGAGTAGCCGTTCTTCTCCGTGAGGAGGTCTTGATGGTCTTCCCTTGAAGGGGTCTTAATCCGCTTGGGGGATCTTCTCCGAAGAGGTCGTGAGCTCCGAGGAGAAGTAACCAAGTGGATGAGCAAGGCTCTCACACAAAATATGAGCTAAACCAATGCTAACCCTCAAAATGGGGAGGAGGAGGTCTATTTATAGTGCTAAGCCACGAAGGGGTAAGTGAGGGGCGAAGGGGTACACGGGCCTCGACCCAAGTCATGCGCAGGCAAGGCCGGATGATCTGGACGGGGTCCTGGATGATCCGGGCGTCAGGGGTCCGGATGATCCGGATGGAGTCCCGGATGATCCGGCTTCGGCGGAAGCCTTCGGGTGTCTTCGGCATAGTTACCCGGACGATTCGGGGGAGGATCCGGATGATCCGGCTGAGCCCGGATGATCTGGATGGCGGTCCGGATGTCCGGCCTGGCTCCAGCATGCGCTCCATCTTCTTCTTCTCCTTTCTTCCGACTTCTCTTCCATGGTTGGCCTTGGTCCTTGGAATCTCCATGTTCATCTTGGTTGTACCTGAGTGTATGCAAGGTCCATGCATGAGGTAGTAGCTATGTCTCACATGTGGAAAGTGACGGTTCGAAGAGGAGTGAATTCACCTTGTGTCCAATGGCGTATGTTTGAGGTCTCGTCATATGTCCTCTTGGGGCTTGGAGAGTAGTCCGAGTGTACATGGGGATGAACGTGGGATGCTCCACATCATCTCTCCCCCCCCCCCTTGGGAAAGATCCGACCTCGGATCGTGATCCTCATCACCATGGAAACGGTTGTCGTGGACGGACTTGTGGTTGGACGTAGATGAAGGCATTGCGCAATCCAAGTACTCCAAGGTGTTGCCAGAGTGGTATACATGCAAAAGGAGCAAACACAAACAACACTCGGAAATACAATGGTTAGCACACACAAAGTGTCCATCATGTAAGAATGAGTCCGTGCAGCAAGATAGTGTGTGGCAAGACACAAGATGCTTATCCAAAAGAAGTAGAATGAGATGTAAAGCATTCATGGGATAATTAGCATGGTGCACAAAGCGACAAATTTTACCATTGTGCAAAATGATGTCATAATGGGATGGTGCATCAAAAGCATGAACATGGCAATGGATGCTCAAAATGTATATGTTATCATGCAAATTTGATCATGATGTATGAATATGCCATGAAGGAAGATCACAACAAATTTGCTAAGGAAGTGAACAAGCTCATATATCATGGATGACATGGTAATACAAGATGCAACAAGGCAATCATAATGTGAGTCAATCCATGCATAGGGTGCAAACTTGCGGTGAGTATGATATGTCCATCGAGCATGACATGTAAGTGGGAGTGCAATGTGTCAAAGGAGTGTTGATGTACCAATGCTCGATGTCGTGGCATGAGTGGAATTCCGAAGGTGCATCCCATAAATGCGAGCGCTCCTCAATGTGAAGGTCCATGTAGCCAATATCCAATGTTGCTCCTCCGGTCGCGAGATATATCATGTAGACAACAAGAAGGCAACAACAATGAAAGAGTGACCCATCCAATATGCAAACTTGAGGATGGCTAGATTCTCGCAAATGTTGGTGTTACACATCGTGTATGCCTTCGCATGACCAAGTTGTCGCATAACGGCATCACCTTGTGAAACCTCCAAAATGAAAGAACATGACAAACACTCGGAAAAACAAATGAGGTTAGCGGAAATGCAAAACCTATCATTCGAGTGGTAAGATACCCAACAAGTGTATGCATCATGCTCATCATAAGAAAGTACAAGGGAGCGTGTCATAGTATGGAGGCATATGATGCAAGAACAACCAAGTGCAATAGGCTCAATCAAACAAGCATGCATCACAAGTAAGGTGTCAAAGTCTCCAAGATCAATAAGCATAGTATGGTTGCACTCAATACAAGTGGATATGAAAGAGGCAACTAATGGACACAAGAGACAATGATCAAGATATATCAAGTGAGAGGCAACTAATGAACATGGGATGCTCCACATCACTTTGTTTCATGTATTCGATGCAAAACTAAACCACCTCCTCCGCGTATAACCTTGTAGGATGCTTGCCTCTGGACGGTTTCGGTTCTAACAAAAGCGCTTCAGTATTCCCACGAACCGCTCAAAGGTATACATGTTGCAAAGAAACATAGGACCACAATACTTTATCTCATCAACAAGGTGCACAGTGAGATGGACCATGACATCAAAGAATGACGGTGGGAAAAACATCTCTAGGTTGGACAATGTTCTTGCAATATCATCTTGCATATGATCCAACTCTTCAGGATCAACAACTTTCTGCCATAGTTGGTTGAAGAAATCACAGAGCTCAATGAGTGTGTTTCTTATATCTTTGTCCATCAGATTCCTGATGGCCACCGGGAGGATTTGTGTCAACATTACGTGGAAATCATGTGACTTCATGTGCCCCAACTTCATTTTACTTGAGCGCACATCCATGAGACTTTTGATGTTTGCAGACTAGGAAGAGGGTGTCTTACACAACAAATAGGTGAAGAAGTATGTTGCTTCTTTTGTACTGAAATTTTAACTCTAGTGAGCTTTGATGAATTTGTCATCATCTTCTGCTTCACTCTTGCGTTTTGATAGATCAGCAAGCATATCGAGCCGTGAACCGTCACCATCCTTTCTTTTACCTTTAATCTTGATGAGATTACCAAGGATGCTTTCACATACGTTCTTCTCTACATGCATGACATTGATGCAGTGACATACACGTAGAATCTCGCAGTAAGGTAATTTCTAGAACACAGATTTCTTCTTAAACACTTGACCCTTGGGTGTTTGTTTCACCGTCAAAGCATGATTCTTGCCAAGCACAACATTAATTTGTTTAGCCATGTTGTGGACCACCTCCCCATCATAGGGTCTTGGGCCCACACTTACCTCTGCCGTACCATCAAATTTAGCTTTCATCTTTCGGTATGGGTGATTTTTCAGTAAGAACCTACGATGACGCAAATACACGGTTTTGCGAGTTGGGAAGAAATCTGCTGGCTTTTCTAATCATGCATGTGACACACCCTACATATCCCTTTGTTTTCTGCCCCGACGTGTTGCCTAATGCCGGCATATCCTGAATGGTGTCCACCAGCATCGCATGTAGATCGAAAATCTCCTTTCTGTAAGCATCATAACATTTTACAGCAGGTGCATCTATCCACACTGTCAGCAGTTCTTCTACGAGTAGCTGAAAGTAAATGTCGATGTCATTTCCAGGTTGCTTCGGGCCTTGGATAATCATTGACATCATAATGTATTTTTTCTTCATACACAACCAACGAGCTAGGTTATATATGCACAGAAGCACTGACCGTGTGCTAAGATTGGTTGTCATATCACCAGAAGGATTTGTCCCATCAGTACACTCCCCAAGCCTTATACTTCTAGGATCCTTGGCAAAGTCTTGAAACTTGTTATCAATTAATTTCCACTGAGCCCCATCTTTCGGGTGCCTCATATACATATCCGTAATTCGCTCATCATGATGCCACCGCAACCTCTTTGCCTCTCTATGGTTTGCAAACAAATGCCTCAACCTTGGAATTAAAGGCAAGTACTAAACAACCTTGAACGGGATTCCTGTCTTGATCTCGTTCTCCAATTTGTACTTGTCCTTTGCACTCTTGTGCTTGTATCGTCCATGCTTGCATGTGGGACCTGCACGCAGATCTTTGTACTCACCATGGTACAATATACAATCATTCACACAAGAGTGTATCTTCTGTACTTCAAGTTCCAATGGGAAAACAATTTTCTTCGCTTCATTCGTGCTTCTAGGGAGCACATTATCTTCTGAAAGAATTTCTTTGAAAAGACCTAACATCTCTATGAAGCCCTTGTTTGATAGACCGCTTGCTGCTTTAAATCTGAGAAGCACCAGGGTGGCACTCAACCTGGAATATTTATTTTTGCAACCTGGATACAATTCTTTCTTGGAGTCCGCATCAATGGTTGGCAGATGCTTGTACCCAATCATATCATTTTCTGGGCCTCCGAAATCTGCAATCATAGCAGCAAAATCTGGCATATCAAGATCGTCGTCATCTGCTTCGACCTCTTGGTTTTCCAGTGGGCATTTCGGCTTTCTAGTGTTCCATTGGTAGCTTGATGCCTCTACCCCGATGTTAGATTCAACATCCATGTGACACTGATCGGGGTTTGGCATCTCGCAGCCCTGGGTATCTTCATCCATGACCTCCTCTTCACCGTGTCTGGTCCAACGTGTATACCCATCCATGAATCCCCGAGAGACTAAGTGCCACTAGACATCTGCAACTTCACGTGACTCTGTATTGGCACAATCAGTACATGGACACATGATGTAATCCACATCACCAATTCTCCCCTTTGTACTTTCAGCCAAATTCATGAACTCTATCACGCAACTGATAAAATTTGCGGTTCTCTGATTCTTCATCCATTGAGATCATTCCATCTGCACCACACGAATGGTAACTAAAAACAAAACAACAACATTAATACATGGATTAACTGCTGCCCAAAGATGCACGCAAAAATCACAAGGTTTAATTTTCATATTTACTAAGGGCGCTCCATATTGTTATCCAGACGTGCATTGAAGAAAAATTAGTGGCCAGTTAATTTACACATAGAGTAATAGTATAGCACTACCCTTAGGAATTGAATACCTTAATTAAGCCACTCATGAAAAGAATACCTTAATTAATTAGCCGTGCGGCAACCTCCACCCAGTAGACAGGGAAGCGCGATGCGGCGACATGCCAAGATAGTAGGGTCGAGGAGCAAAGCTTAGTGCGGCTGCCGCTTGAAGTTCGAGCTCCACTATCCCGCCATAGACCGCGATGGATGTGCTCGAATCACGTCGCCACCGACCTTGATGGTTGAGCTCCTCCGATCTCCCGCTGTAGACCGAGGATTGACCTCCCATGATGCCGCCACCGCCCATCAACCGAGGATTGACCTCTTCTCAGATAGCCTCTACCTTGGCCGCCGCCGCCATCTCTATATGCAGAGCGGCTGTTTTATTTTTTGATGGATATCCGCAGAGCGGCTGTTTACATGGTATCATTGGAACTCAATTATATGTATAGGGTAGTACATCACCTACGTTGTCTTCTCGCACGGTTTGGTGCGGAAATCATGTGTGACGTTCTAATACCTAACACAAAGGACATGTATAAACAGTGTGTAGTATACAACATATAGTGCCATAAGTAGTTCCCGACCATTAGCTTATCACCACTGTTTCCCCATTTCCCCCAAATCCCTAGATAGCCTCCAAATTCCCTCGCATGGCACTGACACTGGTGGAATGCGGACGCGTGGTGCTGATGGTTTCAGTGCGGCTGCTCCTGCTCGTATCGCCGCCACGACGGAGGTCGCTGCCGAGCACTTGCCTAAGGTCATGAGAAGGTAGGTGTACTACGGATCCAAATCGTCCTGTCAGGTTCCAATCTATCCTAATCTTTTTTAGCATGTCCAAAGTAGCTCCTTGCTGAATCCATCCTGAATGACCCCCCCCCAGGAAAGCGATCTGCCGCCGGATCCGAAGCATGACTCCATGCTCCCGCAACACGAGTTTGACTCCGTGTTTTGCGCCACCGAGAAGTACCAAAAGCTGAGTTGTGTGCACAGGCACACTCCCGCTTGACGTGTATGCACAAAGGGATTCGACATTGGCAGGCGGTTTCTTAGTTGCTCCTTAGAGGTTAGTGCTAAGTTCATCATTTTACTTGAGTTAATGCCACCGCTCATCCTGGATACTATTTAACATTGGCAGGGATATGAGGCTTGTGCCTTTGTTAACTGGCTGGATAAAGAATGGCATGGCAGGGCTCGGAGCGTTATCACCAAGCTCGTAGAAGATAATGTAAAGCTGAAGAAGAAACTGGCTGATCTGGAATGTACAATCAGTATGATGAAGCAAGAAAGAATCAATCACAGGCAACAGATAAAAGCAAGAGATAAGAAGGAACTAGAATGTGTTGTTGTGGTTGTCGCATTAGCCATGTTCTATGCATTGTTTGCAATGATGATTACGGGTTTTGTTTGACAGTATTGCTAAAGCACATCTAGATTTCCTCTAAGTAATGAAAATCTAGGTCCTATGCCGTTGATGTTACACAAGATTCGTGCAGATATTTTCCTTTTTCTTTTTTTCCTTTCCTTTGTAGTTTGATTGTTACTAGCTTTATCAATAAGAAGAGCTCAGTGTATTGCTTGCCAACTGTCCTACTCTGTTCGTACCGTTACCAGTGCATAATCCCAAAACTCGTTCCTTGTTTTTGTCCTGAAAAAATAAACCAGCCAAATAGCTAATAGGAGTCCTACGCAACCTCGTGAATTTGGAGCGACTGGGTACAAATAATTGCGGTTGATTATATCACAGGTTAGATAATACGTCAACCCCCGCTTCAATTGGTAGTTCCTCTTCTCTGCATACCCTGCTTAAGTGTCCACCATCTTCATCGTCCCCGACAGGCCGCGCTAGACACTAGCTCACACTCTGCAGCCATGTCGAGCGACGACGAGGACGACAGTTCAGCCAGCAATCTAGTGCCCGATGATAGATCAACATCGGAATCATACCGCTCGTCTTCCATGAGTCCGACGTTGATCCCAGACATCGACTATGTCTAGATCATGGAAGGCGCATCACCTTCGGAGTCGTCAGACGACAAACAGACGGACGAGGTTCCATCAAAGGACGAAGAAGAGGACGACGATGATGAGGAGGAGGAATGGTCGAACGAGGAGGAGGAGGATGATGACAACAATGACGATGACGACAGCGGCGGTGATGAAAAGCCCACGGTCAGTGGCAAGAAGGGTCCTCGTGAAGACTATGTCGCTGGGCCATCCAACAACAACAAAAAGAAGGACTAAATTAAGCAGACTGTATATATCTCTGTTTTCGTTCGCTCATATGAATTTGTTTCTCTGTTTATCCTGTCAATCTCATCGCAGACGGTTAGTAATACGTATTCGACACAGATCTTCTACATTATCGCCCACTGGTTGGTTTGTTGAACTGTGTGCCCTGATGAGCACACAATTCACAAAAAAGACCGTATGGGCTTGCTATAATGATCACACACAATTCTGATTGCCGACCTGATTGCCGGGTATCACACACATCTTGTTACGCTGAACTGTTTGTGTTCACCTTGATCATCACAAATGGTTCATTGGAGCGAACTGTATGTCGTATATCGCACACACCTTGATACGGCTGCATGTTTCTGTCATTCTGTCTCATCACAAATAGTTCGTATGGATCAACCGTATGCCCAGCATCGCACACACAACTAAAATCTGAAGCGTGTTTGATGTATCATTCATCACAAACGTTTTGTGTCTTTTTTATGGTTTTTTACATCACCGTTTGTGACTAATGCATTGCACACAGTTTCGTCAAAGGGTCTCTGATCATAGAGTCGCATTAGCAACATCCTGAAGTAGTGTCCGGACCTTCTGCTTGATGGGACAGGCATCTGGGCAGACAGCAAGGTGGTTCTCGATTACCTCCCTGGGAACACCGGGGATGTCAGATGGTCGCCATGCAAACACATCGACATTCGCCCGCAGGAAGGCAACGAGCGAGCTTTCCTATTTGTCGTTGAGGGTGGCACTGAAAGTAAATATATCGTCAGCGCTAGCCAGCTCTACCGGGACCTTCTTCACACCAGGTGCAACAACCTTAGATCTCTTGCTATTGGAACTCTCCAGCAAGTCATCAATAGGCGCGGCGCACTCCAGAGAGGTGCGCTTCTCAGATTCGTCGCTGGCATCCTTATTAGCTTTCTTCTTTTTCTTGCTTTCCTTGGCGGGAGCAAAAGCTTCCTCGGTCTCTGTAGTGACTACTTCCTGGTACATCTTGTCAACGCACATGATTGTGTCTTTCTTGTCCAATGGAATGGAAATGATGCCCATTGGCCCCGACATCTTCGGAGTGTTTTAGGCATACTGGGATGCCGCCATGAATTTGGCCAGGGCTGGGCGACCAAGGATTCCATTGTATGGCAGGGGGAGGTCAACCACATCAAATACGATCTTCTTGGTCCGGTTGTTTAACTCCTCCCCCACACTTGCAAACGTCACTGGAAGTGTGATCTTCCCCTTAGGACGACTCCTACCGGGGTTGACCCCTTGGAACGTACCAGTAACCATGAGTTCTTCATCTGCTATCTGGAGTTTGTTGATGACCTTTCGAGAAATCAGATTCAACCCGACCCTGCTATCAACTAACATCTTTGTGACTTTGAGGTTGCGGATTGTTGGTGAGACCAACAACGGCAAGCACCCTGCCGCAGTGGTGCGGTCAGGGTGATCCTCTTCATAAAAGATGATGGGCATGCGGGACCTGATGAGGACATCAATACCATTGTTACACCCACAGCCCCTGCTGCTATACATACTGGACCAATTACTAGAGCTCGCGCACGCCAACTAAATTACCAGGTACTTTCGTTTCTTGGTAATGATTCTAATGTTCATGAGAATATGATGCTGCCTAAATTGGATACATTTGTTTTGCTTACAAATGAAGGGCCTAGCTTGGAGAAGGATGAACATTGGAGCAAGAACAAGCATGGAGATGATGGCATGCGCAAGGGGAACAAGAACGAAGTTACAAGTGATGATTTCAGGACTTTGAAGCCACCATAATGAAGTCTTGGACGAAATATACAAGATGCCACTTCATAAATTTCGTCCCGAGGCTATTCTAGGTGCTGGGTCACCTTATTATTGGGCCAGGCCCATGTAATTTCGAAATACATAAGAATAGGCTATTTTTAGAGTCTGTATGTGTGGGGAAACAAGAGATAGGGTTGATTTCGGATCCCTCCACCAAGGGCCACGAAATTCCCCCCTCTTCCTCCATATATACAGCCCTTAGGGCATCGTTTAGACTTGGGGTTTTGTTTAGATTAAAAGTTTTCCATAGCTCCAACTTCGCGTACTTCGCTTGTGTTCAACGACCAGACAAAGGCGTCACAGAACCCCACCTTGATCAATAAAGCTTTCATCTTATATTCGCAATATCCAGATTGCAATCTCAGTTTCTTCCTTGTTCTTCGTTTGCTCGCAGGAAACAGACCCTCGTGGTCAGGTTGATCGTGCTCCGGCATGGTCAATAACCTCTCGGAGTTGGTTTAGCGATTGCTAAGGCGCGACGTCCTCGCACGTTCGTAGTCGGATCATCAAAGTCGACTTCCACCAAAGCGACATCCATCATCTCATCGAAAGACGGGGCACCTTTGCCTCTATCAAGTGGTATCAGATTTCCAGGTTGCTCGGTGAGATTTTACAGTTTTTCGTAGTTTAGATCGATTCTGTTCTTCATACCTACAGTCCACGAAAAAGCCACAAAAAAAGGGTTAGTTCATCATATCCTAACCAATCTGAGCCTTTGCATAATCTTTTTAGGGTTTTGCTTTGTTGAATTTGCGGTTGCATCGTCGTGTCTAGTTGCTAGTCTTAGTGTCTAGTCTTTTAGAGTTTCGAGTTCTGGTCATAAGTTATCACACCGCCACCACACCATCATCATCGCCCCTGCCACCTACCACCACCGCTTTGAATCCGTATCCATATTCCACCACCAATCCGTATCCATATACCACCACCGATCCATATCCATATACTACCACCGCTGCCATATACCACCACCGCTGCAATATACCACCACCATATATCCACCACCAATCCGAGTTCCTTGCTTATTAGGTTTGTTTTCGAGATCCATCTAATTTCCGATTCGTGTTTCCTTGCCTGAGTCCGAAAACCACCCTCCATTTAGGCCCAAAATTTTCCAAAAACGCACTTGACAAAAAATTTCTGGCTATCATATTTTTAGGTGTTTCTAAGCGTATTGAGACAGTCGCCGTTATAGAAAGTTTTTTTTGACCCGTTTCCAGTTTTTGGATCCGGGCAGTCAAAAAAAATTGTCGAAAAAATTCCGTGCCCATCCTGTTATTTTGACCTGGGAAGAGTTTTGAGACACTCGCCATTATAGTGATTTTTCGCAAAACAAAAAAAGGAGCGCAAAAAAAAAAAGAGCGAATTTTTTTCCAGAGTGTGCTTCTCCCTTGTTTACATGCAGCGCCGTGATTTTGTTCGTGTTCTAGGCTCGCGTCTCTAGCACGGTCTAGCCTAGGACCAGCACAGCACCGTCGTTGAGCGTTTATTCAACTTTGCATCTCTGAATTGATTATTGCTGATCCTTTTTGCTACCATATTATAAGCATTCCCAGCTCCACATACATCTACGTCGTGCGTTTGACTCTCCCTGGTAATCGCTCTATCCAAGCTTTGAGAGTTTTGACTACAACGGTTGCCGATCACCGCCTGCTGCTGGGTAAGAACTTCTAAGAATTTGAGTTTTGCTTGAGGGATTTGTGACACCCCACCACCACCGTATTCTAGTCGGCTGTAGGATCATATTCTTGTCTGTTTCTATTGCTGCTAACTATGGCAGGAACACAAGTCGACAAGACTGACTGGGAGAACATGACGAACAAGGAGCTTCATGATAAGTTTCAGCAAATGATGGGTCAACAGGTGGAAAACGTGATGGCTAGCTTTGGAAAGGCAATGGAGAAGATGGATGACATTGAGAAGTCAATTGACACCAAGTTGGACACCAAGTTTGATGAATTACTCAAACACCTCCCACAACCAGTTCTACGTCGCGATACAGTAGGGTGAGTACAGCGTGTTCCTATTGAGCCAGGACAAAATTCGGGTGCCGCTGCTACTGCTGTTTGGTGCTTCTGTAGCCCCTGCTGTTACTGCAGAGATGGAGGACTATTACGAGGATGAGGTTGATCAAAATCAGAACTACGTGCAGCCACCAGCACCACCACCAGCAGGTCGACCTCAGGTATATCTTCGCAACGGTAGGCCTGCACCACCACCTCAGGTACGAGATCATGACCATCTCCCTAAACTGAAATTGAATATTCCACCGTTTGAGGGTAGATATGTTCCTGATATATATCTTACTTGGGAGTTAGAAACTGAACAACGATTTACATGTTTACAATATCCTGAGGAGAGACGTGTTCCTACTGCTGTTTGTGCTTTCACTAGCTTTGCATGTGTTTGGTGGTCTGAACATTGTAGATTATATCCTGTTCTAGCTACTTGGGCTACTTTGAAAACTGCTATGTGTACTCGTTGGTTCCACCATATTATCAACGTAAATTACTTCAAAAATTGCAGCGCTTAAGACAAGGAAAAAATTCTGTAGAAGAATATTATCAGGAATTACAAACTGGCATCATTAGATGTGGTATTGTTGAGGAGAATGAAGCTATGCTTGCACGTTTTATGGGTGGATTAAATAAAGAGATTCAGACAATTCTAGAGTATAAGGAGTATACTAATATCAATCGTTTATTCCATCTTGCTTGTAAAGCTGAACGTGAAGTGCAGGATCGACAAGCATTGGCGCGAACTAACTTTTCTGCAGGTCGACTTTCATCATGGACACCGCGTGCATCCTCTACTTCCACTGTACCAGCACCTCCATCAGCTGCTACCTCCAGCCATGATACAAGAAAGCAGGCACAACCACCACTATCTGCCAAGAGCGCACCTGCCGGGCCTGCACAGAGCTCTTCTTCGTCCATGGCATCAACAGGGCACACAAGTGATATTATTTGTCGTCATTGTAAGGGAAGAGGACATTATGCGTGAAAATGCAAATCTCAGCGTGTGATGATTGCTACTGAGGATGGTGGGTATGAGTCTGCTAGTGACAATGATGAGGAGACTTTGGCCCTTATTACAAGTGAAGAACACGGTGGAGATGATTCTGATCATGAGACGCAATACATGGCTCCTGAAGATGCTGACAGGTATGAATGTTTAGTTGCTCAACGTGTTTTGAGTATGCAGGTTACACAAGCTGAGCAAAATCAGAGGCATAATTTGTTCCATACAAAGGGAGTTGTGAAGGAACGTTCTGTGCGCGTCATCATAGATGGAGGGAGCTGTAACAACTTGGCTAGCATGGAGATGGTGGAGAAGCTATCTCTCACCACAAGACCACATCCACATCCTTACTACATCCAACGGTTCAACAACAGCGGCAAGTTTAAGGTAACACGTACTGTTCGTGTGCATTTTAGTATCTCTACATATGCTGATTATGTTGGTTGTGATGTGGTACCTATGCAAGCATGTTTCTTATTACTTGGTCGACCATGGCAATTTGATAAAAATTATGTACACCATGGTAGAAACAATCAGTATACTCTTGTTCATAAGGATAAAAATATTACTTTGCTTCCTATGACTCCTGAGTCCATTTTGAAAGATGATATTAATAGAGCTAATAAAGCAAAACAGGAGAAAAAAAAAGAGTGAAAATCAGATTGTGGCAAAAGAATTTGAGCAACAAATGAAGCCTAATAGTAAACCATCTAGTGTTGCTTCTGAAATTAAATTGAAAAGTGCATGTTTACTTGCCACTAAATCTGATATTGATGAGCTAGATTTTAGCAAATTTGTTTGCTATGCTTTTGTGTGCAAAGAGGCATTATTTCCATTCGAGGACGTGCCTTCCTCTTTGCCTCCTGCTGTCACAAACATTTTGCAGGAGTTCGCTGACGTCTTTCCACAAGACGTACCACCGGGATTACCTCCCATTCGAGGGATTGAGCATCAGATTGACTTAATTCCCGGTGCATCATTACCCAACCATGCACCATACCGTACCAATCCAGAGGAGACGAAGGAGATTATGCGTCAAGTACAAGAGCTGCTCGACAAAGGTTATATACGCGAATCACTTAGTCCTTGTGCTGTTCCTATTATTCTAGTGCCGAAAAAGGATGGTACATCATGTATGTGTGTTGATTGTAGAGGCATTAATAATATTACTAGTCATTATCGTCATCCTATTCCTAGGCTAGATGATATGCTTGATGAATTGAGTGGCTCTACAATATTCTCCAAAGTTGATTTGCGTAGTTGATACCATCAAATTCGTATGAAATTGGGAGATGAATGGAAAACAACATTTAAAACTAAGTTTGGATTATATGAGTGGTTAGTCATGCCTTTTGGGTTAACTAATGCACCTAGTACTTTCATGAGATTAATGAACGAAGTTTTACGTGCTTTCATTGGACGATTTGTGGTAGTTTACTTTGACGACATATTGATTTATAGCAGATCTTTGGAAGAACATTTGGAACATTTACGTGTTGTTTTTACTGCTCTATGTGATGCACATTTGTTTGGTAACCTTGGGAAGTGCACCTTTTGCACCGACCGAGTTTCTTTTCTTGGCTATGTTGTTACTCCACAGGGAATTGAAGTTGACAAAGCCAAGATTGAAGCTATTGAGAGTTGGCCGCACCCCAAAACGGTCACACAAGTGAGGAGTTTTCTTGGCCTCGCTGGATTCTATAGGTGTTTTGTGAGAGATTTCAACACCATTGCTGCATCTCTCAACGAGCTTACAAAGAAGGATGTGCCTTTTGTTTGGGGTACCGCACAGGAAGAAGCCTTCACGGTATTGAAAGATAAGTTGACACATGCTCCTTTACTCCAACTTCCTGATTATAATAAGACTTTTGAGCTTGAATGTGATGCTGGTGGAATTGGATTAGGAGGTGTGTTATTACAAGATGGCAAATCATATTTGCTAACCCTAGAAAGGAGGTGGAGAGGGTCAATTTATAGTCTTAGCCAGGAAGGGGGTAAGGGGGAGAGGATACAAGGCCAAAGGCCGCGGCTGCACACTGGCAGTTACCGGACGTCCGGTGGGGGTCGGACGTCCGATGGCTCGGGATGGGCTGGACGTCCGGAAGTCTTCGGACTTCCGTTGTTTTCCTTCTGGACTGGTGGCACCGGACGTCCGGTCGGTGTCGGTCGTCCGGGCGCTGGGACGTGTCGGACGTCTGGTATCTGGCGGTCGTCCGGGCGCTGTAGAGTCCCTCGGCTGTAGCTGTTCTGGCGGGCTGAACCTCCAGGCGTCGGACGTCCGGTAAGGACCGGTCGTCCGGTGGCTGTGACTTGTAGCAGCTCCGTTTCTTCTGTCTTCTCTTCCATGCTTCCCTCGCGGATGGTGTAGTTGTTCCTTGGCGCTTGCACTCCTCCTCGACATCCGTGAAGCTCCGACAATACCTTTGTGTATGTGAAGTAGAGGTTGCACGTGTGACTTGGCAAACGGACTCTTGACATGGTGATGACCATAGGATGCTCCGCATCAGTCTTCTTCTTGGTGGTGTTGAAGCATCAAGACCTTGGAGACCACGAGAGAGGGACTTGAATCATTGTCACAAAAGACTTGGTCATCTTCATCTTCGTTCACGCGCCGGTGCATGGCCACGTGCTCAATGGCTTCCATTTCTTCTTCACTAATTGAGTCATATGTGTTGTCATCGTTGAAGATCATTGTTCGCTTGTTGGTGCATTGGAAGGACTTGTGGACTCGGCCGCCACATGTGAAGCACTTGATTGAACTTGTCTTGACGGGATCATCGGGAGGCGCCAAAGATGAAGGAGTCTTGGATTTGTAGGTGCTTGCCAGAGGACGAGTTGAGGAAGGTGCCACTTTCTTGGAACTTGACTTGTCTCCGGTACTTGGTGATGCTCGAGTTGATGTAGGAGGTGCCGAAGTCGCGGGAGCTTGAGAGTAGGAGCCGTAGGTCTTGGACGAGTACTTCGCGTATTTGAAGTCATCTTGCACTAGTCGCTCGGCCTAGGTCGCTTGCTGAACTAGCTCAAGAAGGTTGGAGTATGGTTGGAAGTCGGCGATCCGCTTGATTGGGTGGTTGAGGCCGTTCAAGAAGCGTGCCATTGTTTGCTCGTCATCTTCCTTGAAATTGGCTCGTATCATGGCAATCTCCATTTCTTGGTAGTATTCTTCCACCATCTTGGTGCCTTGCTTGAGGAGTTGCAACTTCTTGAAAAGATCTCGAGTGTAGTGAGTAGGCACGGCTCTCATGACTTCCTTCATGGCTTCCCAAGTTGTGATTGGTGGTTCACCTCTTGTATGTCGTTGCTCGATCACTTGTTCCCACCAAATGAGGACGTAGTCGGGATCATTGTTTCCGGAGAACTTTGGCATGGTGAACTTGAGCTTTTCGTAGCGGAGTTCTTCATCTTGATAGCGGTTGTGATATCGCTGTTGCCTTGGAAAGTCCTCAAATGCTCGTTCCTCATGATGTCGCTCTTGTCTTGGAGGAGGGTCTTGAAGCACTTGTTCCACTTGGTGTCGCTCTTGTCTTTGAGGAGGGCGAGGAATGTGCGCTTGCTTGTGCCTTTCTTGTTGTTCTTTGCGTCGGGCGGCTTCTTCTTGTATCTCGCGTCGAAGAGCTTCCTCTTGTTCTCGCACTTGGCGGTTGCGGACTTCAACGGCTCTAGTGGCCTCGCGTAGAGCTTGTTGTGCTTCAAGTGCTTGAGCTTCATGGTTGAGGGCTTGTGCTTCACGTTGCTCTTGTGCTTGTCGAAGTGCATCATTGTCTTGAGGGGCTTGAGGTGGTACTTGTGGAGGTATTTCCTCTTGCTCCATTGCTCCATGAGGGACTTGGTGTCGCATCCGTTCACGTGCTCGAACTCGGTCTTGTAATCCATTGCCATGGAATGGATTTTCTTGAGCTTGGTGAGGTTGATGATGATCACGTCGAGGAGGGCGAGCTCGTGGTGGACTGGCATCATAAGAAGAGTAGTCCGAAGATTGCCGACTTGTACATTGACTTGAGTGGCGCCATCTTGAAGAAGCCGATGAGGAAGACGGGTGTCGAACGATCATGCTGTAGAGCTCTTCCATTTGTGTGTTGAATTTGTCGCCGATGTTTTGACGAAGGTCGGAGGCGAGTTGTTCCAAGCGTTCACCCAATGCGACGTTTTCTTGATGAAGCGCTCGTTGCGCGATGAAGAAGTGGTTCTTGGAGACATATCCGGAATCATCACCTTGCTCCTCGAAAAGTGGGTTCGACGATGCGCTTGGCCTATCCATCATAACCAAGTGGGGTGAGTAGGAAAGTGAGAGAACAATACCAAAGTTACCTTCCCCGAGGATTGAAGATGTAACAAGTGTCACTCAATGTAATGCCACAATAGAAGAATTGGAACAGGGTTTGTTTCTCACACCTACAAGTAAGAGGCTTAATGGAGTATCTCGGTTAGGATGGTGGCGAAAATTTCAAGCAATTGTTAGTCAAGATATCGATAAGGTTGAGAAGGTTCACAAAAATGCAAGTAAAGCAAATGGATCAAACCCAAAGGTATCACTAGGTACACACGCACGGAAGATAGATGGGATCCACACAACCAAGGAGTGAGCTCGAAATGTGCAACCACGGAAAATGATCTTGTTGTGCGAATGCTCGAGAGACACTAGCTCGATTGCTCAAATGGGCAAGATACGCTTGTGCACCTACCTATGAGAGAACCGTGTCATCTTCAATCCCAACTATGGTACATATGCGATGACCAAGATGATATAGGTATGCAAATGGCTCAACTCTATTGCTTACAAGCTCTTTGTTTCTCCTCTTTTCCTTAAAAGCTTTTCTTTCTCTATGCTTGATGCTCGAGCTGAGTATGATATGAGACAAGTATGTATGATATGCACGGAAGAGACTTATGGCACTAAGATGATAACACGATCACTACGGTGCACAAAAAGAGTGGCCCAGCAATTCTCAACTTGCTAGTCTCAATGGGTAAGCGACGCAAAGTGGCTCGGGCTATCAATGCAAAAGCAACATAAGGAGTAAGTGTCGTCGATGTTACCGTCCTCTCTTACGGTTAGCGTTGAAGATGACTCCGAGTCGATGATGGTGACGAAGATGTCACACGCTCCTAAGTAGCCGAAACACCTTAGGAAACGCAAATGGCAACACAAAATCGGTCAAATGCGGAAGGTGGGTGTATTTGTGATGATTTTTTGGATGGGGTTAATGGTGGTGGTAGTGGGATGAGTGGATGGGGGATGTCAAGAGCTTCTAAACGATCTAAAGAACACGAAAAACGAGCTTGGGAGGTGGAAGTTATGGCCAAAATGGTGTTGGTAGTGGGCTGATTTGGGGGGGTGCGGGCACCCGGGGGTGTGAGGTGCGGGTGCCCAGGGGTGGCTGGGCGTGGTGCGGGTGTCTGGTGGTTCGAGGTGCGGGCACCCGGTGTTCTTCGGGATGGGTGGAAAAATTGGGGAAAACGCAAAATTCCGCGAATTTCGTGGTGGGAAGGGTGGGGATTGTTGGGGAGGGGCTAGATCCACTTGCCAAACATCAAATCCATGGACCAAAACAACCAAATCTCACAAGATCCAACAAATTGCAAGAAACTTTTTTGGGGCTATTTTTGTGAGGATTTTCGTATTTGGACGAAAAACAACAAAATCAAGCTAGCAAATGGGGGGATGGGACTCCAAGAAGTGAATAAACCTTGCTCATGATACCAAGATGTTGTAGGGTCAAACCCTAGGAAGGATCTTTTCACACTTGGAGGGGGAAAAGGAGGAAAACACTCAAGAACACCAAGAACAAATCTCTCAAACAAATCCAAATATCACATCCACTAGAGTAGAATACATAAGATCCACAGGATTACAAGATCAATACAAGGAGAGTAGCACTTGGTAAATTCTTTCCACTATGTGAGGTCTTGATGATCTTCTCCAAGAGGAGGCCTTGACAATCCAATGGATTCTTCCCTAGGTGGGGGCTTGATCTCCTAAGAGGAGGGGATACAAGGAGCAAAGGCTCACAATGTTTAGTCTAATCTTTGCTAACCCTACAAATGACCTAGGAGGTTGTTGACGCTCAAAAGTGGCACAATGGTAAAAGTTTCTGTAAACTATGTCAAGATTAATTCAAACTTCTGATTGGAGGTCACCATGGGATGGATCTTTTCGAGAAGATCAAGATGGATATGAAGATGGTCTAAAACGGAGCTCGGATGCAAAAGTTATGACAAGTTCAGATATGCTCATGTTGACACCAGATTAAAGAATGGCTGGAAACCCAATTAAGATGTCCTCATATAGAAAAATGATCAACACGAATTGTCTTCGTCTCATCGAAACGGTCGATTTTGATATAAAAATCGTCTTAATCCGAGGTCGTATGCATAAGTTACAGCTAGTACAAGACGCTGCTACACTAGATGGCCGGACACTCCGGGAAAAACCATCCGGGTTTTGATTTTCTCTGTGGATGGCCGGACACTCCGGGTATGTCCGTCCGGGTTTTGAATTTCGCTGCTGCAGACTTCGGAAAAGAGCCAAAAACTCCCTCAAGATGGTCTCAGATTAAAAAACGTTCAACATGAAAGTTGTTCGTCTCGTCCAAACGGTGAAGATTGCTTTTGGGATCGTTTCCATCCGAGATAGTTTACTCCCCCAAACATGGCCCTCAAGGTGTAGCCAGATTTTACCGAACAGTTTTGGAAAGTTCGGACCAAATAAATCCGAATTGGATTAGGGTTTTGGACGTGAATTGAAGCCTTTTCCTTACACGGGAAGTCCAGCCGTCTCTTATATACTTAAGGGGTGATGGCTGATTGAACAACAACACACAATCGCAAAACCCATCTACTTTCTACCCTAGTTTTACATCTCTCCCTTGTTCTTTCTCTCTCGTTCTTCGTTCGTTCTTCGTATTGAAGGGCAACGATCCTCGAGGCTCTAGGGGCGGGCGAACCGACCTAGGGCAGCCCATAGCCGCCGCGTGTCCAGACGGGGTCCCTCCCGGGCGCGTGGGGTTTCGGGTCCTGAAAAGCACCCGCCGGATTGCTTGCGAATCGCGCTTCCGGACGGGTCTCTTTCGGCGTGAGCTGCGGTGCATCACCCTCGGTGTTGGAGGTACATGGTGACGTGTTCGTGTGCGAACACACTTTTTGGCGGCTCCGCTGGGGAAGAAAGATCAAGAATCATCATCAACCATGTCTAATATCCCCAAGCCCTCAGAAGTTGACGCCGATAACATCATTAAGCCCGGTCTAGATGAGCTATCGGATGAACATCGCCAAGCCTACGAAGCGCACAAGAAGCAGCGTGAAGAGGCTTTTGAGGCGCTCAAGAAGAAGCGCGAGGAGGAGGATTTGGAAGTGTTTCTTTCAAGTTTCAAGAAGGACCGTCAAGGCAACATCACTCCGGTTGGAAACGTCAATTTTCCTCCCCTCATCGACGAATAAGATGTAATCACTGTGAGTAAAGGTTTTTCTTCGGAGGAAGTGGCTGTGATTGAAAGTCTTATTAGTAAGGGTAATGTGATGGCATACAATTCTTTTGTGGCTAGTGCTAATGCTCAGAAAAATATGCCTCCGTCATCTAGTGGTACTGTTGGTGTATCTGAAAACGCTAGTCCAACTTTACCTATTTCATCGGCACCTCCTATACAACAACAATATAGTATGCCATTGAATTTTTACCCTAGTCAAACCAACCAGCTTGTGACTAAACCTACATACCCTAATCCTATTATGAGTGTGCCCAATTCGGCGTCAACGCCGAATCACTTTGTCACACCACCCATAGGCGCAAGCATGTTTGGTCTTCCGCCGAATTATGGTTCGGCGCCCATCCCACAAGTTGCACCAATAGCTAGTACTCAGGTTGCTCCTATGTCATTGTCACAAACATCTTCATCTACCTCGGATCCAATTTTAGCTAAATTAAGGGAGGATTTGCATAAGATGTTTCTAGAAACTTTCGGAAACGAGCCGAAAGTAAAGAGTCGTGTGTATCAAAAGCCTTATCCTGAACACTTCGATGCAATTTCTTACCCTCAAGGTTATAAAGTTCCTGATTTTGTTAAATTTAGTGGTGAGGGTACGAAAACAACTTGGGAGCATGTGAGTCAGTATCTAGCACAGTTGGGTGAAGCAGGTTCCATAGAAGAACTAAAAGTGTGTTTATTTCCCTTGTCCTTAACTGGCACCGCATTTTCATGGTTTGCTGCTTTACCACATGGCTCAATTCTCTTATGGTCGCAATTAGAGCAAAAGTTTCATGATCACTTTTATAGCGGCGATAAGGAGCTAAAGTTGTCACATCTTACATCGGTTAGGCAGAAACATGATGAATCGGTCACCGATTACGTCAAGAGATTTAGAGATATAAAGAACCGATGTTATAGCTTAGTGATAACTGAGAGAGACTTGGCGGATCTTGTTCTTAATGGTTTAAAAACTCAAATTAAAGAGAGGCTAGATGATAGAGGCAAAGGTGTCCCGTCTTTCGATGAGATGATGGATATCGCCTTGGTGGAAGTCGACTTTGACGATCCGACTACGAACGTGCGAGGACGTCGCGCCTTAGCAATCGCTAAACCAACTCCGAGAGGTTATTGACCACGTCGGAGCACGATCAACCTGACCACGAGGGTCTGTTTCCTGCGAGCAAACGAAGAACAAGCAAGAAACTAAGATTGCAATCTGGATATTGCGAATATAAGATGAAAGCTTTATTGATCAAGGTGGGGTTCTGTGACGCCTTTGTCTGGTCGTTGAACACAAACGAAGTACGCGAAGTTGCAGCTATGGCGAACTTTAATCTAAACAAAACCCAAAGTCTAAACGGTGCCCTAAGGGCTGTATATATGGAGGAAGAGGGGGTGAATTTCGTGGCCCTTGGTGGAGGGGTCCGAATCTAACCCTATCTCTTGTTTCCCCAAACATACGGACTCTAAAAATAGCCTATACTTATGTATTTCGAAATTACATGGGCCTGGCCCAATAATAACGTGACACAACACCTAGAATAGCCTCTGGACGAAATTTATGAAGTGGCATCTTATATATTTTGTCCAAGGCTTCATGCACTCATTATGGTGGCTTCAAAGTCCTGAAATCATCACTTGTAACTCCGTTCTTGTCCCCCTTGCACATGCCATCATCTCCATGCTTGTTCTTGCTCCAATGTTCATCCTTCTCCAAGCTAGGCCCTTCATTTGTAAGCAAAACAAATGTATCCAATTTAGGCAGCATCATATTCTCATGAACATTAGAATCATTACCAAGAAACGAAAGTACCTGGTAATTTAGTTGGCGTGCGCGAGCTCTAGTAATTGGTCCAGTATGTATAGCAGCAGGGGCTGTGGGTGTAACAATGGTATTGATGTCCTCATCATCCTCCCCTTCTTGAAATGAAGTCGTCCTCGACGGAACTTCATCTTCCTCACCCAAATATGGCTTCAAATCTGCAATGTTAAAAGTGGGACTAACCCCAAAATCTGCAGGCAGCTCAAGTTTATATGCATTATCATTTACTTTCTCCAACACCTTAAAGGGACCAGCAGCACGTGGTATTATCTTTGATTTGCGCAAATCAGGAAATCTATCCTTACGCAAATGTAACCAAACAAGATCTCCAGGTGCAAACACAACATGTTTTCTACCCTTATCTCTAGCAAGTTTATATTTAGCATTCATACGCTCAATGTTTTCCTTAGTTAACTCATGCATTTTTAAAATCAATTCAGCACGTTCTTTAGCATCAAAATTAACCTTCTCCGAAGATGGAAGAGGCAACAAATCAATAGGTGCACGAGGTAGGACACCATACACAACTTCAAAAGGGCACATCTTAGTAGTAGAATGCAATGAACGATTATAAGCAAATTCAATATGAGGCAAGAATTCCTCCCACATTTTCTTATTATTATTTAGAACAGCCCTAAGCATAGTAGACAATGTTCTATTGACTACTTTAGTTTGTCCATCAGTTTGGGGGTGACAAGTAGTACTAAAAAGCAGTTTAGTCCCCAACTTAGCCCATAAACATCTCCAAAAGTGGCTAAGAAATTTAGTATCACGATCTAAAACAATAATATTTGGCACACCATGCAAGCGAATAATTTCACGAAAGAACAAATCAGCAACATTAACAGCATCATCGCTTTTATGACATGGTATAAAGTGTGCCATTTTCGAGAATCTATCCACGACAACAAATATGCTATCCCTCCCCTTCTTTGTTCTAGGTAAACCTAAGACAAAGTCCATAGATATATCCTCCCAAGGAACACTAGGTACAGGCAAAGGCATATATAAACCATGAGGATTGAGTCATGACTTAGCTTTTTGACATGTAGTGCAGCGAGCAATAAAACGCTCAACATCCCGTCTCATCTTTGGCCAAAAGAAATGTGTAGCAAGTACGTCCTCCGTCTTCTTCACGCCAAAGTGGCCCATTAGTCCTCCTCCATGCGCCTCGTGCAACAACAAAAGACGAACGGAGCTAGCTGGAATGCATAGCTTGTTAGCATGGAACAGAAATCCATCATTAACGACAAACTTGTTCCATGTTCTTCCTTCTTTACAATTCTGCAATACATCTTTAAAATCAGCATCATGCACATATTGACCTTTGATGGTCTCCAAACCAAATATTTTGAAGTCAAGTTGTGAAAGCATAGTATAGCGACGAGACAATGCATCAGCAATAACATTTTCTTTACCCTTCTTGTGTTTAATGACATAAGGGAAAGTCTCAATGAATTCAACCCATTTAGCATGTCTATGATTCAGTTTAGCTTGACTTTTAATATGTTTCAAAGATTCATGATCAGAATGTATAACAAATTCTTTGGGCCATAAATAATGTTGCCATGTTTCTAAAGTCCGAACAAGAGCATATAACTCTTTATCATAAGTAGAATAATTCAGACTAGGCCCACTCAATTTTTTTTTAGAAAAGTATGCAACAGGTTTGCCATCTTGTAATAACACACCTCCTAATCCAATTCCACTAGCATCACATTCAAGCTCAAAAGTCTTATTAAAATCAGGAAGTTGGGGTAAAGGAGCATGTGTCAACTTATCTTTCAATACCGTGAAGGCTTCTTCCTGTGCAGTACCCCAAACAAAAGGCACATCCTTCTTTTGTAAGCTCATTGAGAGGTGCAGCAATGGTGCTGAAATCTCTCACAAAACGCCTATAGAAACCAGCGAGGCCAAGAAAACTCCTCACTTGTGTGACCGTTTTGGGCTGCGGCCAACTCTCAATAGCTTCAATCTTGGCTTTATCAACTTCAATTCCCTGTGGAGTAACAACATAACCAAGAAAAGACACTCGGTCGGTGCAAAAGGTGCACTTCCGAAGGTTACCAAACAAACGTGCATCACGTAGAGCAATAAAAACAGCACGTAAATGTTCCAAATGTTCCTCCAAAGATCTGCTATAAATTAATATGTCATCAAAGTAAACTACCACAAATCGTCCAATGAAAGCAAGTAAAACTTCGTTCATTAATCTCATGAAAGTACTAGGTGCATTAGTTAACCCAAAAGGCATGACTAACCACTCATATAATCCAAACTTAGTTTTAAATGCTGTTTTCCATTCATCCCCCAATTTCATACGAATTTGATGGTATCCACTACGCAAATCAACTTTGGAGAATATTATAGAGCCACTCAATTCATCAAGCATATCATCTAGCCTAGGAATAGGATGACGATAACGAATAGTAATATTATTAATGCCTCTACAATCAACACACATACGTGATGTACCATCCTTTTTCGGCACTAGAATAATAGGAACAACACAAGGACTAAGGGATTCGCGTATATAACCTTTGTCGAGCAGCTCTTGTACTTGATGCATTATCTCCTTCGTCTCCTCTGGATTGGTACGGTATGGCGCACGATTTGGCAGTGAAGCACCGGGAATTAAGTCAATCTAATGCTCAATCCCTCGAATAGGCGGTAATCCCGGTGGCACGTCTTGTGGAAAGACGTCAGCGAACTCCTGCAAAATGTTAGTGACAGCAGGAGGCAAAGAGGAAGGCACGTCCTCGAATGAAAATAATGCTTCTTTCCACACAAAAGCATAACAAACAGATTTGCTGAAATCTAGCTCATCAATATCAGATTTGGTGGCAAATAAACATGCACTTTTCAATTTTATTTCAGAAGCAACACTAGATGGTTTATTATTAGGCTTCATTTGTTGCTCAAATTCTTTTGCCACAATCTGATTTTCGCTCTTATTCTTCTCCTGTTTTGCTTTATTAGCTCTATTAATATCATCTTTCAAAATAGAATCTGGAGTCATAGGAAGCAAAGTAATATTTTTATCCTTATGAACAAGAGTATACTGATTGTTTCTACCATGGTGTACAGATTTTTTATCAAATTGCCATGGTCTACCAAGTAATAAGGAACATGCTTGCATAGGTACCACATCACAATCAACATAATCAGCATATGTAGAGATACTAAAATGCACACGAACAGTACGTGTTACCTTAACCTTGCCGCTGTTGTTGAACCATTGGATGTAGTAAGGATGTGGACGTGGTCTTGTGGTGAGAGAAAGCTTCTCCACCATCTCCATGCTAGCCAAGTTGTTGCAGCTCCCTCCGTCTATGATGACGCGCACAGAACGTTCCTTCACAACTCCCTTGGTATGGAACAAATTGTGCCTCTGATTTTGCTCAGCTTGTGTGACCTGCACACTTAAAACACGTTGAGCAACTAAACATTCATACCTGTCAGCGTCTTCAGGAGCCATGTATTGCGTCTCATGATCAGAATCATCTCCACCATGTTCTTCATGTGTAATAAGAGCCAACGTCTCCTCATCATAGTCACTAGCGGACTCATACCCACCATCCTCAGTAGCAATCATCACACGCTGAGATTTACATTCTCTCGCATAATGACCTCTTCCCTTACAACGACGACAAATAATATCACTTGTGTGCCCAGTTGATGCCATGGAAGAAGAAGAGCTCTGTGTAGGCCCGGCAGGTGCGCTCTTGGCAGATAGTGGAGGTTGTGCCTGCTTTCTTGTATCACGGCTGGAGGTAGCAGCTGATGGAGGTGCTGGTGTAGTGGAAGTAGAGGATGCACGTGGTGTCCATGATGAAAGTCGACCTGCATAAAAGTTAGTTCGCGCCAAAGCTTGTCGATCCTTAACTTCGCGTTCAGCTTTACAAGCAAGATGGAATAAACGAGTGATATTAGTATACTCCTTATACTCTAGAATGGTCTGAATCACTCTATTTAATCCACCTATAAAACGTGCAAGCATCGCTTCATTCTCCTGAACAATACCACATCTAATCACGCCAGTTTGTAATTCCTGATAATATTCTTCTACAGAATTTTTTCCTTGTCTTAAACGTTGCAATTTTTGAAGCAATTCACATTGATAATATGGTGGAACCCAACGAGTACGCATAGCAGTTTTCAAAGCAGCCCAAGTAGCGGGAATAGGATATAATCTACAATGTTCAGACCACCATACACATGCAAAACTAGTGAAAGCACAAACAGCAGCAGCAACCCGTCTCTCCTCGGGATATTGTAAACATGTAAAATGTTGTTTAGTTTCTAACTCCCAAGTAAGATATATATCAGGAACATATCTACCCTCAAATGGTGGAATATTCAATTTTAGTTTAGGAATATGGACATCATCTCGTACCTGAGGTGGTGGTGCAGGCCATTACGAATATATACCTGAGGTCGACCTGCTGGTGGTGGTGCTGGTGGCTGCACGTAGTTCTGATTTTGATCAACCTCATCCTCATAATCGCCCGCATACTCATCCTCCTCCTCGGTACCAGCAGCAGCAGTAGCAGGAGCCAAAGAAGCACCAACAGCAGTAGCAGCGGCACTACAATTTTGTCCTGGCTCAATAGGAACACGCTGAGCTCGCCATACTGATTCGGAAGGGGGCATAGTTGTTGTTGTTGCAGAGGTGCGATAGGTGCAGCCGGCGGTGGTTGCGGAAAACGCGCGAGCAATTCATTAAACTTGCTATCAAGCTTTGTTTCAAATGTCTTCTCAATGCCATCTATCTTCTCCATGGCCTCGTCAAATATGTTTAGCACATCTTGCACCTGTCCACTCATCATTTGCTGAAATTTATCATGTAGCTGTTTGTTCGTCAGGTTCTCCCAATCAGTCTCATCGGCTTGTGATCCTACCATGGTTAGCAGCAAATAGAAACACACAAGAATACGATCCTACAGACTACTAAGAAGTGGTGGTGGTGTATCACAAACCCGTCAAGCAAAACTCAAATTCTTACCAGTTCTTACCCAGCAGCAGGTGGTGATCGGCAACCATTGTAGTCAAAACTCTCAAAGCTTGGATATAGCGATTACCAGGGAGAATCAAATGCACGATGTAGATGTATGTGGAGCTGGGAAGGCTTATAATATGGTAGCAAAAAAGGTCAGCAATAATCAATTCAGAGATGCAAAGTTGAATAAACGCTCAACGACGGTACTGTGCTAGTCCTAGGCTAGACCGTGCTAGAGAGGCGAGCCTAGAACAATAACAAAATCACGGCGCTGCACGTAAACAAGGGAAAAGCACACTCTGGAAAAAAAAAATCGCTCCTTTTTTTTGCGCTGCTTTTTTTTTGGCGCTGCTCTTTTTTTTTGCGAAAAATCACTATAATGGCGAGTGTCTCAAAACTCTTCCCAGGTCAAACTGACAGGACGGGCATGAAATTTTTTCAACCAAATTTTTTTTTTCGACTGCCTGGACCCAAAAACTGGAAACGGGTCAAAAAAAACTTTCTATAACGGCGACTGTCTCAATACGCTTAGAAACACCTAAAAATAGGATAGCCAAAAAATATTTTGTCAAGTGCGTTTTCGGAAAATTTTGGGCCTAAACGGAGGGTGGTTTCCGGAACCTACTCCGGCAAGGAAACACGAATCGGAAACTAGATGGATCCCGAAAACAAACCTAATATACAAGGAACTCGGATTGGTGGTGGATATATGGTGGTAGGATATGGCAGCGGTGGTGGTATATGGATACGGATTCGAAGCGGTGGCGGATAAGCGGTGGTGGTAGATGGCAGGGGCGATGATAATGGTGCAGCGGCGGCGTGACAACTTATGACCAGAACTCGAAACTCTAAAAGACGAGACTCTAAGACCAGCAACTAGACACGACGATGCAACCGCAAATTCAACAACGCAAATACAGAAAAGATTATGCAAAGGCTCAGATTGGTTCGGATATGATGAACTAACCCTAATTTTTTTGTGGCCTTTTCGTGGACTTTAGGTATGAAGAACAGACTTGATCTAAACTACGAAAAAACTGTAAAATGTCACCGAGCAACCTGGAAATCTGATACCACTTGATAGAGGCAAAGGTGTCCCGTCTTTCGATGAGATGATGGATATCGCTTTGGTGGAAGTCGACTTCGACGATCCGACTACGAACGTGCGAGGACGTCGCGCCTTAGCAATCGCTAAACCAACTCCGAGAGGTTATTGACCACGCCGGAGCACGTTCAACCTGACCACGAGGGTCTGTTTCCTGTGAGCAAACGAAGAACAAGCAAGAAACTAAGATTACAATCTGGATATTGCGAATATAAGATGAAAGCTTTATTGATCAAGGTGGGGTTCTGTGACGCCTTTGTCTGGTCGTTGAACACAAACGAAGTACGCGAAGTTGCAGCTATGGCGAACTTTAATCTAAACAAAACCCAAAGTCTAAACGGTGCCCTAAGGGCTGTACATATGGAGGAAGAGGGGGTGAATTTCGTGGCCCTTGCTGGAGGGGTCCGAATCTAACCCTATCTCTTGTTTCCCCACACATACGGACTCTAAAAATAGCCTATACTTATGTATTTCGAAATTACATGGGCCTGGCCAATAATAAGGTGACGCAGCACCTAGAATAGCCTTTGGATGAAATTTATGAAGTGGCATCTTGTATATTTCGTCCAAGGCTTCATGCACTCATTATGGTGGCTTCAAAGTCCTGAAATCATCACTTGTAACTCCGTTCTTGTCCCCCTTGCGCGTGCCATCATCTCCATGCTTGTTCTTGCTCCAATGTTCATCCTTCTCCAAGCTAGGCCCTTCATTTGTAAGCAAAACAAATGTATCCAATTTAGGCAGCATCATATTCTCATGAACATTAGAATCAGTACCAAGAAACGAAAGTACCTGGTAATTTAGTTGGCGTGCGCGAGCTCTAGTAATTGGTCCAGTATGTATGGCAGCAGGGGCTGTGGGTGTAACAATGGTATTGATGTCCTCATCACTAGAAAGTTATGAGTTTTTGAATATCAACCAAGTCTTGCAAAAGGCTTTGGCTCAAGAGAGTCGAAGTAAAGAGGTTCATAGGTCTACAACCGATCATGCTAGAATGCATATGGTTGAATACAATGATGATAATTCGGACGATGAGGTTGATTTCTATACTATTGAGTTTGTTTGGTCCTCAAAGGCCAAACCCTATACATGCAATGCTCTTAAGCCGATTCACAAGAATCGTGATGAGGAGATGAAGTTTACTTTCGTTATATCTAAGTGTGATAAAATATTTGATGCTCTCTTGCAAGATAAGATGATTAGAATATCACACACCATACTGCCATTTGACGAGCTGAAACGGCATGCTTATTGCAAATACCATAATTCATTTTCTCATGCTACTAACGATTGTAATGTTTTCCGAAGACAGATACAATCGGCCATTAATGATGGACGATTGAATTTTGCTGAGATGCAAGTTGATAAACAGCCCTTCCCGATAAACACCATGGACTTGGAGGGAAAGAAAATGTTGATTTGGCCTAGCATAGCCGAATCTGCCAATAAAGATAATGTTCTTATTGGTGAACCTAGAAAAGGCAAGGAGGGCGACAAAGTCTTGGGACGAGAGGTTGTGCTTGATAAGCAACCCGATGGCAAGTATTGAAGATCACCATAAAAAATCCTGCACTCGGGGGGCAACCACGAGTACAAGAAGGTACTCATGTTAAATTTATCAAGCCCAAGAATTCAGAAGTTGGCAAGTGGGGAAAGAGTGAAGCTAAGCGCAAGAGAATCAGGCCAATTTTTGATATGTTGCTATCCAAATGTGCAAGTCAAGCGGCCGGTTCTAGCTCTAACCGGCCATCACATTCGACGCGTTCAAGATCGCTTCCGGAGCAAGAGTTTCGATGCTATGCAAGGCCATATGGGTCGTGGGCACCGACACCATGGATGTCACAACCCTCCTATTCGCCATATTACATGAGAGACTTCAATGGAGGATGGGGGCAGCCCCCAATGGCTTCTTATGCTTTCCGTATGGGGTGGATAACACCGAGAAGGCCTGCTTGTGAGAGGCTTTATTATCCCATCCAAGGCCGTTTGAGTTATGGTGCTAATCGGCCAACAAAAAATTCTCCAAGTAAGGCCAATAAAAAAGTGTGGCATGTTAAGTCACCTAATGCGGAAATTTCAGAATGCGACAAGCAAAAGGAGATCAAAAAGCCTGTTGTTGGTAATCTGGCTAATTCTAATGGTGATATTGTTATTGTTCAGCAGGGTTCCATGGTTGATGATCAGGAGGCGAGCACAAGCAAGGCCAAACCAAGGGATCCCAAGTATACTCAACCTGAGTGGTGTCCTCCCGGTTTAACTAAGACCATGAAAAAGAGATTACAACGCCTGACGAACCACGAGAAGGTAGAACACAAAGAGGAGAGGCAAATGGACGAATTGTTTAGTGAAATTCGGCCTATAGCACTCAGAAAACAAGTGTGGGGGCGTAAACAAAAACAAAACACGGATGCTTCTACATTAGCTGCTGCAACACCTTCACCACCAAAAGAGGATGATGCGACCCCTATTACATCGTCCACACTACCTGAAACATCCCCTTCAATTGATGAATCTTTAAGCCCAATATACACGTTGGGAGATGAAGACGAGATGGTGGATTATGAATCTACGCCGGTTCGGGAAGGTATGGTTATTAATATGGTATATTACTTACCTGCCGAGTTTCATGCTATAGGTAAAGAAGGGGAGGTAGCCCAGCTGAATTTTGGTCCTAAGAATGCTATTTTCGAGAAGCCAAGAGAACCGGTGAAACACTTGAAGCCATTGTACCTCAAAGGTCATATTAACGGATCGCCGATCGCTAGGATGCTCGTTGATGGTGGTGCTGTGGTAAATCTTATGCCCTACTCGGTCTTCAAAAAGTTGGGGTTAGATGATGATGCATTGATGAAGACCAATATGATACTTAATGGATTCGAGGGTAAAGAAAAGACAGAGGCCAAAGGTGTGATGTGCATGGAACTCACCGTGGGAAGCAAAACTTTGGCCACCACATTCTTCATCGCCGAGGTGCAAGGTAACTATAATGTTATATTAGGTCGCGATTGGGTTCATGCTAACCAATGTGTTCCATCTACCATGCATCAATTCTTAATACAATGGGTCGATGATGAGGTAGAAGTCATTCATGCGAATAATTCGGCTTGTGTTGCTTTGGCCGATGCATCGGTGGATCGGAATCATCCCGATGTTACTTGCTTAATAGGGCGTGACCTCTCGGAGTTTGATTTCCTTAGTGCTACGAGGAACGGGTTCATTCCCATCTCTTTAAACCCGATTGGTGGTAATCGGTTCCAAGGTATGATGTAGACAAGAAGTTAAAGTCAATGGCCTATATAGAATTATCGCCCTAAGCATAAACATGGCCGATATAGAAATTATCGCCCGAAGCACATAAAATGGCCGATGGAGTGTTGACATCGTCCTTAGAAAAAGCATCAGGCAAGTTATTTTTCGGCACACAAGTTTGCCGAAAAACAGGGGGGCATGTGTTGACGCTCAAAAGTGGCACAATGGTAAAAGTTTCTTTAAACTATGTCAAGATTAATTCAAACTTCTGATTGGAGGTCACTATGGGATGGATCTTTTCGATAAGATCAAGATGGATATGAAGATGGTCTAAAACGGAGCTCGGATGCAAAAGTTACGACAAGTTCAGAGATGCTCATGTTGACACCAGATTAAAGAATGGCTGGAAACCCAATTAAGATTTCCTCATATGGAAAAATGATCAACACGAATTGTCTTCGTCTCGTTGAAACGGTTGATTTTGATATAAAAATCGTCTTAATCCGAGGTCGTATGGAAAAGTTACAGCTAGTACAAGACGCAGCTACACTGGATGGCCGAACACTCCGGGAAAAACCATCCGGGTTTTGATTTTCTCTCTGGATGGCTAGACACTCCGGGTATGTCCGTCCGGGTTTTGAATTTCGCTGCTGCAGACTTCGGAAAACAGTCAAAAACTCCCTCAAGATGGCCTCAGATCAAAAAACGTTCAACATGAAAGTTGTTCGTCTCGTCGAAACGGTGAAGATTGCTTTTGGGCTCGTTTCCATCCGAGATAGTTTACTCCCCCAAACATGGCCCTCAAGGTGCAGCCAGATTTTACCAAACAGTTTTGGAAAGTTCGGACCAAATAAATCCGAATTGGACTAGGGTTTTGGACGTGAATTGAAACCTTTTCCTTACACGGGAAGTCCAGCCGCCTCTTATATACTTAAGGGGTGACGGCCGATTGAACAACAACACACAATCGCAAAACCCATCTACTTTTTACCCTAGTTTTACATCTCTCCCTTGTTCTTTCTCTCTCGTTCTTCGTTCGTTCTTCGTTCGTTCTTCGTATTGAAGGGCAGCGATCCTCGAGGCTCTAGGGGCGGGCGAACCGACCTAGGACAGCCCATAGCCGCTGCGTGTCCAGACGGGGTCCCTCCCGGGCGCGTGGGGTTTCGGGTCCTGAAAAGCACCCACCGGATTGGTTGCAAACCGCGCTTCCGGACGGGTCTCTTTCGGCGTAAGCTGCGGTGCATCACCCTCGGCGTCGGAGATACACGGTGACGTGTTCGTGTGCGAACAGAGGTGTCCTTATATAGTTTAGGGGCGAAACAAGTCAAGAAGAGAGGGGTACAAGGCCAAAAAGGCCATAAACGTGCGGCTGGACGGAGAGGGTCGGGCACCCGGACTGCTCAGGGGCCGGCTGGCGTGTGGTCGGGCACCCGGGGGCCCAAGTCCCGGGCACACGGGGGTGGCGCTGGAGATGGCCGGGCGAGGCGGCCGGGCACCCGGGGGCCCTAGTCCCGGGCACCCGGGGGTAGCGCTGGAGATGGCTGGGCGGGTCGGCCGGGCACACGGGGCCTCAAGCCCGGGCACCCGGGGCAGAGCCCAGCGTGATGCGGAGCATCCCACGTTCATCCCCATGTACATCTGACTACTCTCCAAGCCCCAAGTGGACATATGATGAGACCCCAACTATACGCCATTGGACACAAGGTGAACTCGCTCCTCTCCGAACCTTCACTTTCTACATGTGAGACATGGCTACTACCTCCAACGTGTGTGCTATGCATGATCAGGTACTTAGAGGAAAGCCACGGAGCCACCACATCCAACGGAAGAGCTAGCGAGGACACCAACTACAAGGATCAAGAAGAAGCAGCCGACTAAAGCTACAGTGGCCGGACGACCGGACAACGCCGGACGTCCGACGCCTGGACAATCAGTCAGCCAGAAGGGCCAGCCGATGAAGGCTACAGCGGCCGGGCGACCGGCAAGTACCGGACGTCCGACAACTCCCAGGCACCGGACGACCGAGACTCTACGGACGACCGACACTTCCCCAACAGAACCGAATTTACGGAAGTCCGAAGTCTCCTGGACGTCCGGACCTTCCCGAGCCTCCGGACGACCGAAACCCACCGGACGTCCGACGCCTGTCTGTGCACAGTGTATTGGACCGAGTCCATGTATCCCCCAGTTACCCCTTCGTGGCCCATGACTATATATACTCCTCCACCTCCTCCTAGTTAGGGTTAGCGTTGATTTAGCTCATTTGTGAGATAGAGCCTCGCTCATCCATCGGATCTCCTCCTCGTGAGAGACCGCGGCCTCTTCGGAGAAGATCCACTTGGATTCAAGACCCCTTTACGGGAAGATCCCCTCGTGGATTCAAGACCTCCTCTCGGAGAAGAACAGCTACCCTTGTATCTTTCCTTTGTTGATTTTGAATCTTGTGCTACCTCATGTGTTCGGTGATCTAGCCCTTGTGTGATCGATACTTGTCGGTTTAGTGAGTTTCTCTTGTTCCTCTCCGTGTTCTTCCTCGTGTTCTTCCGCTCGTTCAGCGTGTTTCCCCGTAGGATCCACTCCAAACGTGAAAGATCGGCCCCACAGGGATCCGCCCTACATCATCTTGGTATCATGAGCCACGTTGATCACGTTTTTGGAGCCCCTACCCCTCTTTTTTCTAACTTGATTTTGTTGATTTCGTCCTAAATCCTAAAATCCCCACCAAAAATAGCCCCCCAATTTTTTTGTGATTTATTGGTTTGATGACGTTTTGTTGATTTTGATCCATGGATTTGCTTGGTTTCGAGTGGATCTAGCATTTCCCCAAGTTTCCCCATCTTTCATCCACGAAATCCCGCGAATTTTGACCCCGAAATCTCCATTTTCCGCTCAAAATCGCGCCCCCGAACTTGAATCTCGCGTTGACCCCGACCCACCGGACGACCGGCGTTTTACGGACGTCCGGAGCCCCAGGAACACCGGACATCTGACCTTTCCCGGACGACCGGAACCCCTAACCCGAGCTAAATTTATGGATTTCCGACCTTCCCGGACGTCCGACGACCGGACATCCGACCTTTCCCGGACGTCCGTAACCTGTATTTCCCACTTCGGCTGATTTTTGTTTTGTCCATAACTAATTCATCCGAACTCCGATTTTGACGTTCTTTAGCTCGTTTTGAAGCCATTGACATTCCCCATTCCACAAAAATACTACCAACACCATTTGACTGCATCAAATTTTCGAAAATTTGGCAAGTTTGCCTAGGCCCTCCACCATATCATCCGCATAGCCACCACCGACTGCCGCAACCTAACCCATTTTTCTTGCCATAGCATTAGTGGTTGCTTAAGTAGTGATTCGAGTCTCCTAAGGTGTTTCGGCTACTTAGGAACAATTGCTTCTTCATCAACCACCACCACCATTTCCGCATAACCTTGCCCACCATACATTTCGCCAACCCAACTTAACCCAATTTTGTTTGAGCTTGTTGAGTTGTGTCTTGTGTCTCCTAAGGTGTTTCGGCTACTTAGGGACAGCAACTTCAACATTGACTCGCATAACCCATCATCCCACTTCCGCATTACCTAGTGCAAAACCACCACCGCTTTCCGCTACCACCATTTGACATTTGTCATTTGAGATTTTGAGTTCGTGGTTTTTCCGTTTCCTAAGGTGTTTCGGCTACCTAGGGACGAGTCTCCATCTTATTGGTATCTACATCATGAACACCGCCACTCATCATCGCAAAGGACGGTAACCTCGATGACACCATTGTATATTCCCCTTGCCATTGCATTGTTAACCCCTACCCAATTTTGCGTCACTTGCCTATCGATACTAGCCATTTGAGTATTGCCGGGCCACGTTACTTGTGCACATTAGTGATCTACACCATCCATTGCATACATACTATATCATATTGGTATCATATCTTATGTCACAAGTTTGTTCCCGCATATACACAATTGCTATCTTGGTTTGTGCATTGTGCAAAGTGGCCATAGAAAAAAAATAAAGCTTTTAAGCAAAAGAAAGAGAGCAAAGAAGCTTGTAAGCAAGTGCCATAGCATCATACCACATTGCACATAAGATTGTCATATCCGATCATCTTAGATCATCTTGAGAGAAACACCGGGAACCATAGATACATAGCATACTTGGGATAGAAAGTTTATCCATTTTGCATCTTATAGGTTGTGCACAAGTGTCGTATCCGCCTATTGAGCAATCGTGCTAGCGTCTCTCTTGAGTTGTGCAACACGAGCGTTTTCCGTGGATTCCACATTTTGTGCTCATTCCTTGGTTGCACGACCCCATTTATCTATCTGTGTGTGTGTGTTTCCGTGTGCCACATATTGCTATTGGTCCATTTGTTTCACTTGCGAATTTGTGAATCTCTTTCAACATTATTGACTCTTGCTAACATTTTGCGTCAAATTTTTGTGCCACTATCCTCACCGAGCTCCACCCAAAGTCTTACTTGTGTAGGTGTGAGAACCGACAAGGATTGGTACCAATAGTGCTATTTCATTGTCCGCATTTGAGTGAACTTGATTCATGGTCAACATCGGTCAAGGTACATTGGTATAAGTTCTTCTCTTTCTCCCGCTCATATTTGCTCGAGTCTTGTGATGGATAGGCAAGGCATTCCCTGTCCGGTCTATGGCAACAACGACAGCGTGAACAACTACATCTCCAAAGTGTCCATCTTCGATCTACAACGACAAATGCAAGGCGCACAATGAATATTGCGAGAGCGCATCGAGAACATCTCCATCGACATTCGTCACTCCAAAGCAAGGAAAAGGGACTACATTGACAAGAAGCTTTCCGCACATAAAGAGGAGCAAGATGCAAGGATGGTGGAGATTAGAGCCTTGATCAAGTCTTCTTCCCCTTCGTCATCTTCAAGGCGGCGACATTCAAGCCACAAGTCTTCAGAGCGCAAAAACGATGCAAGTGCAAATTGTCCTTGTCCACATCTACATGGCGACCACCATCACGTTCATGATCAACATCGTCATGAAGGGCAAGTCACCTCCAATCAACATGTGCACGACGACAACGAACGACATCTACTACGAGCTCAAACACGACAATGACATCATCATCATGAAGATGCTCCACAAGCGCAAATGCACAAGTCCCAACAAGCCCTACTTCACGCCAAGTCCAAGCTTCATGAGCAAAAGAGAAGACAGCGAGACGACCACCACCAAGACGGCGCTACGGCTAAATCAACCACTTCGGCATCTTCGCCAAGTGTTCTCAAGGCATCTTCGCCTTTGGATGTACGGCATCTTCGCCTACTTCCCACGAGTACGCCTACAACGGCTTCATCAAGTCCAAGGCGACTACCTACGAGCGAGGGCGACACTTCCATCTTCGGAAGCCCCTTAAGGAAGATGGCCGAGCATGGGAAATTCCCTTCGGTCATGGAGTCGAGCTATGAGGTGCCACATCATATGGGCCTCCAACAACAAGACGGCGACAAGAAGGTCGAGCAAGGGCCATCCCCTTCGACCACGATGATAGGAGCTGGCATGGAGACATTTGCACCTACATCTCTCCGACACCCACATATGTCGAGATGCCCCAAGTGCCATGTGAGGAGAGCCACCACCACATGAATGACATGAGTGACTCCACCATACGTGACATTGAGAACATTTCCTATGAGGATGAGTGTGACCACCTCTAGCCCCACACATGAGAGCATGCCACACATGCTATGTGAGGTTGAGCGCCATTTGAGTGACCCCACCAACCATATGAGTGAGAGCATCCTTGAGGGAGTGAGTGAGCCACAACACGTAGTGAGTGAGGTAGTTGAGACGGTGTTGTAGGGTCAAACCCTAGGAAGGATCTTTTCACTCTTGGAGGGGGAAAAGGAGGAAAAACTCAAGAACACCAAGAACTAAATCTCTCAAACAAACCAAGTATCACATCCACTAGAGTGACACACATAAGATGCACATGATTACAAGATCAATACAAGGAGAGTAGCACTTGGTAAAATTCTTCCCACTATGTGAGGTCTTGATGATCTTCTCCAAGTGGAGGCCTTGATAATCCTATGGATTCTTCCCAAGGTGGGGGCTTGAGCTCCTAAGAGGAGGGGATACAAGGAGCAAAGGCTCACAAATGTTTAGTCTAATCTTTGCTAACCTCTGAGCTAGGGAAAGAGTTTATATAGCCTAGGGACGAGTTGGGAGAGGGGAGAGGGATACAAGGGTAAAAACCCAACAAAGCACGCAGGCTCTCGGAGTCGTCCGGGCACCCGGGGTCAAACCGGCCGGGCACCCGGACCGGTCAGGGGGTTGGCGCAGGGTAGGCCGGGCACCCGGGGGTGAGAGCCCGGGCACCAGGGGCGAGCTGGGCCGGCCAAGGCAGAAGGCCGGGCACCCGTGCCCAAGTGGCCGGGCACCCGGGGTGCGGGCTGGGCGCGGTCCAGGGAGGGACCGGGCACCCGGGGTCCAGAGGCCGGGCACCCGGGGCGGCGGCCTGTGGCACTGGAGGTGGAGGCCGAGCACCCGGGCGTCAAGGCCGGGCACCCGGGGTGGCCTGGGCCGCAGCTGGCCAAGCGAGGCCGGGCACCCGGGGCTGCAGGCCGGGCACCCGGGGCTGCAGGCCGGGCACCCGGGCCCAGCTGGGAGCAGCGCCAGGGAGGGGCCGGGCCTCCGGGGCCAAAGCGCCCGGGCACCCGGAGGGTCCAGAGCCTCTCCTTCTTCTCTCTTCTCGCTCCTCTCCTCCTTCTCCTCTACCGTAGGTGCTTGGGTATTTGTGCTAGCCTCTCCATGGTCAACACCTTGGCACCTACTCATGCATAGTACTTCCGTTTTAGGTAGGACCCAATTCTCGTGTGAAATAGAATGGAACTCGGAGAGGAAAGAAGTGACCTCGTTCTCGATGTTGCGTGCACGTGCTCTTGTCATTGGCCCTCTTGGTGTTTGCGGTGGTGATGGAGTGTCGGTGCGGGTAGTTGAGGGATGCTCCGCATCATCTCCCCCCCCCCTTGGGAGAGATCTGACCTCGGATCATGATCCTCATCACCACGGAAACGATTGTCGTGGACGGACTTGTAGTTGGACGAAGTGGAAGTCATGGCGCAATCCAAGTACTCCAAGGTTTCGCCGGCGGAGTATACGTGCAAAAAGAGCAAACACACACGACACTCGGAAATACAATGGTTAGCACATACAAACTGTCCATTAAGGAAGAATAAGTCTGTGCGGCAAGATTGTTGGTGTACTAAAGTAGGGGTACCTTAGTATCCCGAACTTGTGCACGGGCAGTCGCAGCGCCCCGCGGCAAGGCTTGCCGGGTGCCCGCCAAGATCCTCCGTAGTTCCTATTGGAGCCATTCAAGAACAAAGTGTTTTAACTGAGAAGACAAGGCCCCGGCAAGAGGAGCTTGCCGGCAAGGACACGGCCCCGGCAGGAGGAGCTTGCCGGGAAGGCCAACCAAGGCATTTCAAGAAACTTGCCGCGACGCGCCGCGCGTCCCGGCAAGACCCGGCGAGCGACAAGCTTCTGGGCGTGGCAAGACAACGACCGCAGCAAGGCGCTTGCCGCGGCGAAGCCACCACCCTGTGCCCATGCTCCAGCGCATCCGTCGATGTGTCGCCACAGGACCGTTCCATGCGCACGTGGCGAGAAGCTGTGCAGCCAAGCGGTGCGAGGTGGCGAGTGGAGATGATGAGATGGCCATCATGGCGAACGGTGGCGCCCCTAACGGTCGCTTTTCTGCACTGTTTGGGCGACGCGGACGGGCATTTAATGCCTTTGTCCCCTGCCGTTAGAGTTAGGTAGGATCCACTGTAGAAGTAGTTGTACCAACCACACCTTTTACACTTTTACCCCTGCATGCGTTACCACCTGTCGGTAACCCCTTGAGCCTATAAAAGGAGGCCCATGCGCAACGTAGGGGGGGTTGGACTCATTCGAAACCAGAACACTCCCAGGCTCTCGAGCAAGAACATAATACAACCACAAAGTAGCAGTAGGAGTATTATCTCTCCGGAGAGCTCCGAAGCTGGGTAAAATCGCTCGTGTGCTCCGCCTCGATCCGCTCTTCATGCGCCCTCCGCTCCCCGCTGGACCGAAAGGGGCCCTACCCCATAGGTGTTCGTTTCCCACGACAAAGATTGTTCGTGGCAAAGCGCATGAAGCTTATCAAGATGATAAAGAATGAGATGCAAAGCGTTCATGGGAGCAAAAGCATTCATTGTGCACACAAATGTGTTGTGATTATGATCAATGCAACCACGGTGCAAAATGATGTCATAGTGAGACGGTTTATCAATAGCAGGAATATGGCAATGGATACTCAGTATGAAAAAGTTATCATGTAATTGATGGTAGGCAACAAGATCATGATGTATGAATATGCCATCAAGAAAGATCACAACAAATTTGCTAAGGAAATGCACAAGCTCAAATATCATGGATGACATGGGAATACAAGATGCAACAAGGCAATCATAATGTGTGTCAATCCATGCATGGGGTGCAAACTTGCGGTGAGTATGAAATGTCCATCGAGCATGACATGTGGAAGCATAATCAACCAACATGTAGGTTGTGGTACAAAAAGTCAAAGGAGTGTTGATGTACCAAAGCTCAATGTTGTCGCATGAGTGGAGTTCCGAAGGTGCATCCAATAAGTGAGAGCGCTCCTCAACTAGAAGGTCCATAGAGCCAATCTCCAATGTCTCTCCTCCATTTGCGATCTTTAGGAGTTTCTCAAGGATGAAGGAGTCGCGCATCTTGTATGCCTTCACATAACCAATATGTCTCGTGGTTGTACCGCCTTGTAAATCCTTCAAAATGAAAGAACATGACAAACACTTGGAAAAACAAATGAGGTTAGCGGAAGGGCAAACACTATCATTCGTGTGGGAAGATACCCAACAAGTGTATGTATAATGCTCATGATAAGAAATGTCAAGGTAATATTGCATAGTATGGAAGCATATGATGCGAGAACGACCAAATGCAATAGGCTCAATCAAACAAGCATGCATCGCAAGTAAGGTGTCAAAGTCTCCAAGATCAATAAGCATAGTATGGTTGCACTCAATACAAGTGGATATCAAAGAGGCAACTAATGGACACAAGAGACAATGATCAAGATATATCACGTGAGAGGCACGAACATATATGTCATCAACCCAAGAAAGCGAGTAAGAGTGGAACATGGGTGATGCAACCAAGCAAGCAATCATAGCAATCAAGTCAAGCAAGCTAGTAGTGCGAAGATGCAACATACTAGGAGGAATCATGGCAAGCATGTCTTGGGTGCAAATAGTGGTCATACATAATGCACATGACATATCACAATCATGAAAACAAGATATGAGGAATGTAGGCTCATGGTGTTGGCAAGAAGTCCTATGTAAATAGCAATGTAACATCATGACTCTCCCAACACAAGAATCAACAATAGCATGAGGCACATGATAAACATGGCAAAAGCAGCAACACTCTCCACCAAGCATGCAAATACACATAGGAATATCATAATGGTGCATCATGGGTAAATGCAAGCAAGGGTCACAATTGCATGGCAAATTCATGTAAAGAGGCATAACATGCAAATTGAACATGATAGTATGGGCATAATGTGACAAGTGGTAGATAGCCCATAGCCGTGTGAGAGCCAAGTAAAAGAGAAGCGCGTAGTCCTTGCGCGAAGGGAATGTTGGTAAGGATAATCCACGGAATCCCAAATCGTCATTGCTCTCAATAGCTCGTTTCGTCAACTCGTGGGATTGAGACATTGACGAGTATACGTGAGTACCTACACACAACAAAGACAAAGGGAAAATTGTGTGTGCGTGGTATATGTACACATCATCCCTTATGATGCGCACGTGCATGTGTTGGTTTGCACAAAATAGCCAATGCTCAAATAAATGAGATGCGTGATATAGAAACATGTCATCCATCATGAGAGGTTTGTTATTATGTATAGCATAATGGAGACTCAAATTGTGGAAAGCATCACTAGTGATATCTAGAGCATTGTCATGAATGGTATGCATATGATGCAAACAATTATGGGAAATCTCACCCATAGCATATGACAAGTTTAATGGATTGTCAAACAGGACGTGACCTCTAGAATTTTCACAAGATATCCTATGAAGCATGGTATCACAACTAGGCAAATCAACATGCTCATCATCATATTCATCATAAATAGGTGGCATATCTAAGCATGTAGAAGACATAGTATGTGGTGAATCCATAAGGTGATCATCATCATGTGTGCAATCAATGTCAAGAGAGTCCACTAGTGGGACAAGAGAAGCACCATCACCTACGTTGCCTTTGAAGTGTCGCTCATGTGTTGTAGGTGAGGTGTCGAAGATCCACTCGTTGTTGTCTTCATCTTGATGGAACCATGTGGGGGTGCATCATCATCCACCATGGCCATCGTCATCTCCATTGGAGGTGTGGACTCATCGAGGATAGGCATGTCATCATGTAGGAGACCTAGCACCAAAGAGGAAAACACACTCGGAGTAGAGGTTAAGTCGTGAGAAATCATAGTGGCCTCACGTGCCCTCTCAACTACCTCACTCACTAAGTGTTGTGGCTCACTCACTCCCTCTTGGATGCTCTCACTCGTATGGTTGGTGGAGTCACTCAAATGGCTCTCAACCTCACATAGGGTGTGTGGCATGCTCTCATGTGTGGGTGTCGGAGAGATGTTGGTGCCAATGTCTCCATGCTCAACGCCTATCGCCGCCTTGGTTGAAGGGATAGTCCCATGCTCAACCTTCTCGCCGTCGTCGCCGTGGATGAAGGCCGAAGATGGCACATCATCACTCTTGCCTCCAAAGATGGAAGCATCATCCTTGCTCGCCACCGTGTCGCTCGCCTTCAAAGCTTGCTCCTTGAGGGTCTCCATAGTTGTACTCGTCGCCGCACTGTCTTGAAAAAGAGTCGAAGTAGACCCGGCGTCATCAATGCTACAAAGAGGGATGGCGGTGGAGTCGAACTTGGGAGCGTAGTCTTGGAGCTTGTCGGCCTTGGCAACGTGGTGGTACGAGCCTCACGCTCGCCGTCCTTGAGGTTGGTCTTCGATAAGTGTGCTTGGGGTGGAGAAGTCTTGGCCTTCATAAGTTCTTGTTCCGCCTTGAGAGCACTAATGTAGTTGTCGTCGAGGGACTTGTAATTTTCGAGGAAGATAATCTTGGAGATGTCGTTGTTCAATCCCATCATGAAGTAGAACTTCATCCAAATGGGGTCGTCCACACTGGCTCATCGCAAGGCTGTCTTCATCTCGAGGAAGTACTCGTCGAGGGACTTGGATCCTTGGATGGTGTTCTCCAATTGGCGTTGAAGATGTTCCGTGTAGGTGGAAGGCAAAAATTCTCGCCACATAGCTTTCTTCATCTTGGGCCAACTCGTGACGAAGGTTGTCGAAGGTGTATGAAGCCACCATGTCGATGCGTAATCGTGGAAGGTACTTGAGGCGCGCTTCACTTGGTCTTCGGAATTGACTTGATGTAGCTTGAGGTAGTCGTCCATAGAAAGGAAGCTCGTGGTCGGTGTCGAGGTCGTAGTAGCTCGTGGAAGTCGCGGACTTGAGCTTGGGGAGCTTCTCTTGATGTAGCGCTTGTTGCGCGATGAAGTTGTTCTTGGTGACGTAGCCGTTATCACCACCTTGCTCCTTGACAAGTGGGTTCGCCGATGAGTGTGGCCTATCCATCATAACCAAGTGGGGTGAGTAGGAAAGTGAGAGAACAATACCAAAGTTACCTTCTCCGAGGATTGAGGATGTAACAAGTGTCACTCAATGTAATGCCACAATAGGAGAATTGGAAACGGGTTTGTTTCTCACACCTACAAGTAAGAGGCTTATGGATTAGCTCGGATAGGATGGTGGCAAAAAAATTTCAAGCAAATGTTAGTCAAGATATCAATAAGGTTGAGAAGGTTCACAAAAATGCAAGTAAAGCAAATAGATCAAACCCAAAGGCATCACTAGGTACACACGCACGGAAGATAGAAGGGATCCGCACAACCAAGGGGTGAGCTCAAAATGTGCAACCACGGAAAATGCTCTTGTTGTGCGAATGCTCGAGAGACACTAGCTCGATTGCTCAAATGGGCAAGATACGCTTGTGCACCTACCTATGAGAGAGCCGTGCCGTCTTCAATCCCAACTATGGTATGTATGCGATGACCAAGATGATATAGGTATGCAAATGGCTCACTCTATTGCTTACAAGCTCTTTGTTGCTCCTCTTTTGCTTAAAAGCTTTTCTTTTCTTTTTTTTTATTTTTTTCTATGCTTGATGCTCGAGCCGAGTAATATATGAGACAAGTATGTATGATATGCATGGGAGAGACTTATGGCACTAAGATGATAACACGATCACTACGGTGCACAATAGCGTGGCCTGGCAATTCTCAACGCAAAGTGGCTCGGGCTATCAATGCAAAAGCAAGGTAAGGAGTAAGTTTCGTCGAGGTTACCGTCCTTTCTTACGGTTAGCGATGAAGATGACTCCGAGTCGATGATGGTGATGAAGATGTCACACGCTCCAAAGTAGCCGAAACACCTTAGGAAACGCAAATGGCAACACAAAATTGGTCAAATGCGGAAGGTGGGTGTTTTTGTGATGATTTTTGGATGGGGGTTAATGGTGGTGGTAGTGGGATGAGTGGATGGGGGATGTCAAGGGTTTCTAAACGAGCCAAAGAACACGAAGAACGGGCTTGGGAGGTGGAAGTTATGGCCAAAATGGTGTTGGTACTGGGCTGATTTCGGGGGGTGCGGGCACCCGGTGGTGGGGGGTGCGGGTGCCCGGGGGTTCGAGGTGCGGGCACCCGGTGGTGGCCGATTTGGGCGGAAATCTTTGGGGAAAGGCCAAATTCGGTGGATTTCGTGGTGGGAAGGGTGGGGATTGTTGGGGAGGGGCTAGATCCACTTTCCAAACATCAAATCCATCGACCAAAACAATCAAATCTCACAAGATCCAACAAATTGCAAGAAAAATTTTTGGGGCTATTTTTGTGGGGATTTTTGGATTTGGACGAAAAACAACAAAATCAAGCTAGCAAATGGGGGGATGGGACTCCAAGATGTGAATAAACCTTGCTCATGATACCAAGATGTTGTAGGGTCAAACCCTAGGAAGGATCTTTTCATTCTTGGATTGGGAAAAGGAGGAAAAACTCAAGAACAGCAAGAACACCAAGAACTAAATCTCTCAAACAAACCAAGTATCACATCCACTAGAGTGGCACACATAAGATCCACATGATTACAAGATCAATACAAGGAGAGTAGCACTTGGTAAAATTCTTCCCACTATGTGAGGTCTTGATGATCTTCTCCAAGAGGAGGCCTTGATAATCCTATGGATTCTTCCCAAGGTGGGGGCTTGAGCTCCTAAGAGGAGGGGATACAAGGAGCAAAGGCTCACAAATGTTTAGTATAATCTTTGCTAACCTCCAAATGAGCTAGGGAAAGAGTTTATATAGCCTAGGGACGAGTTGGGAGAGGGGAGAGGGATACAAGGGTAAAAAAACCCAACAAAGCACGCAGGCTCTCGGAGTCATCCGGGCACCCGGGGTCAAACCGGCCGGGCACCCGGACCGGTCAGGGGGTTGGTGCAGGGTAGGCCGGGCACCCGGGGGTGAGAGCCCGGGCTCCCGGGGCGAGCTGGGCCGGCCAAGGCAGAAGGCCGGGCACCCGGGGTGCGGGCTGGGCGCAGTCCTGGGAGGGACCGGGCGCCCAGGGTCCAGAGGCCGGGCACCCGGGCCGGTGGCCTGTGGCGTTGGAGGTGGAGGCTGGGCACCCGGGGTGGCCTGGGCCGCAGCTGGCCAAGCGAGGCCGGGCACCCGGGGCCGGCTGGGAGCAGCGCCAGGGAGGGGCAGGGCCTCCGGGGCCAAAGCGCCCGGGCACCCGGAGGGTCCAGAGCCTCTCCTTCTTCTCTCTTCTCGCTCCTCTCATCCTTCTCCTCGACCGTAGGTGCTTGTGTCTTCATGCTAGCCTCTCCATGATCAACACCTTGGCACCTACTCATGCATAGTACTTCCGTTTGAGGTAGGACCCAATTCTCATGTGAAATAGAATGGAACTCGGAGAGGAAAGAAGTGACCTCGTTCTCGATGTTGCGTGCATGTGCTCTGGTCATTGTCCCTCTTGGTGTTTGCGGTGGTGATGGAGTGTCGGTGCGGGCAGTTGAGGGATGCTCCGCATCAGACGGCATGTGAGGCCACTATGATTTCTAACGACTTAACCTCTACTCCTAGTGTGTTTTCTTCTTTGGTGCTAGGTCTCCTACATGACGACATGCCTATCCTCGACGAGTCCATCTCTCCAAAGGGAAAACCGATGGCCATGGTGGACGATGATGCACCCCACATGGTTCCATCAACATGAAGATGACAACGAGACGATCTTCAACACCTCACCTACAACACATGAGCGACACTCCAAAGGTAACATAGGTGATGGTGCTTCTCTTGTCCCACTAGTGGACTCTCTTGACATCGACTGCTCCCATGATGTTGTCCCACCTATTCCCATGCTTCATGCTAGTGAGACTTCTTCATGCCTTGACTTACCTACTTATGATGAATATGATGATGATCATGTTGAGTTGCCTAGTTGTGATGCTATGCTTCATAGGATATCATGTGAAAATTCTATTGGTCACTTCATGTTTGACAATCCATTGAACTTGTCATATGCTATGAGTGATGATGCGGAGCATCCTTCGGTCATTCCCATTGAGGGAGTCCTGGACTAGGGGGTGTCCGGACAGCCGGACATCATCGTCGGCCGGACTCCAAGACTATGAAGATACAAGATTGAAGACTTCGTCCCGTGTCCGGATGGGACTTTCCTTGGCGTGGAAGGCAAGCTTGGCAATACGGATATGTAGATCTCCTACCATTGTAACCGACTCTGTGTAACCCTAGCCCTCTCCGGTGTCTATATAAACCGGAGGGTTTTAGTCCATAGGACACACAACCATTACAACAATCATACCATAGGCTAGCTTCTAGGGTTTAGCCTCGTGGATCTCGTGGTAGATCCACTCTTATACTACCCATATCATCAATATCAATCAAGCAGGAGTAGGATTTTACCTCCATCGAGAGGGCCCGAACCTGGGTAAAAACATCGTGTCCCTTGTCTCCTGTTACCATCCGCCTAGACGCACAGTTCGGGACCCCCTACCCGAGATCCGCCAGTTTTGACACCGACATTGGTGCTTTCATCGAGAGTTCCTCTGTGTCGTCACCGATAGGCTTGATGGCTTCTTCAATCAACAACAACGCCGTCCAGGGTGAGACTTTTCTCCCCGGACAGATCTTCGTATTCGGCGGCTTCGCACTGCGGGCCAATTCACTTGGCCATCTGGAGCAGATCGAAAGCTACGCCCCTGGCCATCAGGTTAGGTTTGGAAGCCTAAACTTCACGGCCGACGGAGACTTGATCTTCGACGGATTCTAGCCACAGCCGAGCGTGCCACGCTGTCATGATGGGCATGATTTAGCTCTGCCGCCGGACAGTGCCCTGGAGGCCGCACACGAGTCCGCTCTGACCCATAGTTCGGAGCAGACCGCACAGATCGAGGACAGGTGGCTGGACACCGCCTCGGAAGCTGCAACTTCTACGGCGATGGAGCCGAATACTGACCTTGTCCCTTATGAAGCTCGTGACTCCGAGGCACCGGACTCCTTGCCGGACCCTGAACCTCTCGCGCCCCTGCCAATCGAATCCGATTGGGCGCCGATCATGGAGTTCACCACTGCAGACATCTTTCAGCACTCACCCTTTGGCGAGATACTAAATTCGCTAAAGCATCTCTCATTATCAGGAGAGCCCTGGCTGGATTGCGGTCAGGATGGTCGGGATGCGGACGACGAAGAAATTCAAAGCCCACCCACCACCCACTTTGTAGCCACTGGCGACGATCTAACCGACATACTAGACTACAGCTCCGAACACATCGACGGTATGGACGAGTGCCGGAGACTACCAAAAATCAGCGCCCATCGAGCACTGGAAGGCCACCCCAACCCATGATGTATATATGGTGGACACCCCAAAAGGAAGCGATAACGAGGAACAACGGGACGCGGCAAAGGATAATTCCACCGACAAACAACCAAAACGGCGACGCAGACGCCGCCCTAAGTCTCGCCTCGACAAAAATAGCACTCCTAATGACCCAGCAATAGAGCAGGGCAAACCACTGGACGAAGAACATGCAACCAAGCAAACGTCCGAACAGGACGAACTGGATAATCAATCCATGCCCGGCGAAAACAACAGTCCAGACGATCTCACGCCGGACACACCACCGGAGCATAAGAACCTTCACAAAAGACTTGTCGCCACTGCAAGAAGTCTGAAAAAAGAAAAACAGAAGCTCAGAATAGCGGAAGACATACTCAGAATGAGGTGGAGTAAAGTACTCAAGACCGCGGACAAATACGGCAACAGCCAACAAATAAAGAGCTACCCGAAGCGCAAGCTGCTGCCAGAATTCAACGAGGAGGCCATAGAGCCCCCACAGTCAAAAAGCAAAGAGGCCGCCTGGCCGGATAGACGACCAGATGACAGGCCAAAAGCGACAAGCGGCGCCGCACACAAGACGACACACGATCCTCGTAAAACAGATGGCCCAGTCAGGTCCATTTATGGGCCAAAAAAGAGGGCCCCAGGAAGCAACACAACACGCCGCATGTTTGAAGATAACGGCACGCCTAAATACAGGGGCGCCGCAAACCCACTATGTTTCATCGATGAGGTGCTGGATCATGAATTTCCGGCGGGATTCAAACCCGTAAACATAGAGGCATACGACGGAACAACAGACCCTGGAGTCTGGATTGAGGATTACATACTACACATACACATGGCTAGAGGAGATGATCTCCACGCCATAAAATATCTACCCCTCAAGCTCAAAGGGCCAGCTCGCCATTGGCTCAAAAGCCTCCCAGAAAATACTATTGGAAGTTGGGAAGAGCTCGAGGACGCGTTTAGAGCAAATTTTCAAGGGGCTTATGTCCGCCCTCCGGATGCAGATGACTTAAGTCACATAACTCAACAGCCCGGAGAGTCAGCGCGCAAATTCTGGAACAGGTTTCTTACCAAAAAGAACCAAATAGTCGACTGTCCGGACGCCGAAGCCTTAGCAGCTTTTAAACATAATGTCCGAGACGAATGGCTCGCCAGACACCTCGGCCAAGAGAAGCCGAGAATAATGGCTACGCTAAAAAGCCTCATGACCCGCTTTTGCGCGGGGGAAGACAGCTGGCCAGCAAGACGCAGCACCAGCGACCCGAGTACATCCGAGATCAGAGATGGAAACGGAAAATCACGGCGCAGAAAGGACCAGTGCCGAAATAAAGTAAAAAACCCAAAGAATACGGCGGTCAACGCCGGATTCAAAAGCTTGCGGCCGAACAACAAAACACTGCCTCTTAAGGACAACAGTGAAGAGCTATCCAGCTTAAACAAAATTTTGGATCGGATATGTCAAATCCACAGCACCTCCGGAAGGCCTGCAAACCACACCCACCGAGATTGTTGGGTCTTTAAACAGTCCGGTCGACTCAACGCCGAACACAAGGGGCTCGACGCGCCAAGCGAAGATGATGACGAACCCCACCAGCAGAGCGCCGGAAAACAGAAGACTTTCCCACAAGAAGTCAAAACAGTAAACTCACTTCATGTGATAATACGGAACAATAATGCGGCACTCGCCAAAGTAGGTGTCGCACGGTCCACCCTAGCGGAACCTCGAGATTGGATGTCAAAACCAATTACTTTCGACCACCTAGACTATTCCAGAAGTATTCGAAACGCAGGATGGACTGCTTTGATATTGGATCCTATAATCGACGGACTACAATTTACACAAGTCCTGATGGACGGCGGCAGTGATTTAAACCTGCTATATCCGGACACAATCCGCAAGTTGGGGATAGACCTTACTAAAATTCGACATAGTCGCACTTCCTTCAAGGGAGTGACGCAAGGCCCTTACGCCAAGTGCACGGGCTCCTTACTACTAGAAGTTGTGTTCGGGTCACCGGACAACTTCCGACGCGAAAAGCTAATCTTTCATGTCGCCCCATTCAAAAGTAGCCATCAAGCACTATTGGGACGTGAAGCTTTTGTCCGCTTTAACGCAATACCACACTACGCGTCTCTTACACTTAAAATGCCCGGTCCACGCGACATCATCTCATTAAAAGGTCGTTTAAGACCCCGGACACGGATAGACGAGTCCGGCATAAATAAGCCAGGGGCTCCCTAACCGCACACCCCTTTACAAGGTGCTGCGCATACGAGCTAATATAAGCTCAGCTTTATTCATTCATTTACATTTCGATTTTTAATTCATTTTTTGCACGATTACTTTTCAAACTAAGTTCCTCTCTTTTACAGACGAACAGTGTGTTACACCCGTCCAGGATACAGCACAACGGAGACACAGGCGTAGACGTGCAGTAGGGACCCGTGGCAAGGATTCTTTTCAGATTAAGACCCTGCGTAAACCTTTTTTACTGTCTCTTGTTGCTATATATCCCCTGGTTTCTCATTATAACCAGAGAGGAGACTGACGTTTCGGCATCGGCCGCGGCAGAGGACCTTGCGCGTACCTGGACACTAGGGGCTTAGGGCATTGTTCTACCCGCTATCATAAAGACCGAATACCTTAGGGAGTGTTCGGCGTCTCGAGTTAGGCCTTATATGCATCAGCTCCGAATCATGTCTTTGGTCAAATGTTGGGTTTGCCCGGCTCCTATGTTTTGCTGCCTTACGTTCCATATCATCGGCTAACGCGGCACCAGGAGAACTACTGCGATTGTGCCCCGGTTCGGCCGGGCGAGCACCTCAGTAGAGAAAGACGAAAACTGACTGTCATGATACAGCGAGAGACTGGTCAATCACTCGATCGACTACCAGAATGTTTAGAATTCCTCCGCTTTAACGAAGGACCGTTTCCCGGTCAGGCACATACGCGCCCCGAATTCGGAGAGCGCGGTGCCACTAGGGGCTATATCGTAGCCCCACCCTCGAACTCCTATGGCTAAGTGAAAGTGATAAAGCATTATAGTCCGGTTGCCTCGTTTGCTACGCTACCACCTCCTTTACAGGACCGAGACGTCGGATCAAGTGTGAAAATGCACTATTTTTGCGAGCACCCCCGCACCTTGTGCATGGGGGCCGAAGCCGACGACTGCCATCTTTCAGGTTATACACACGTATACATAAACGGCCGCACAGGAGATATTTTAATACTTGAACGCACAAGTACCACAAAGCACTTACATCATAAACATCATTTTACAAACCAAAACGTTCATTTGAACGTGACATTTTTTGAGCACTGCGACTCTATTACACGAGCACCACGCAGAACTTCCCCAAAATAGTGCTCGGCGGGTAACCGGCTATCGTCCGAACCCTGGGTCGCAACAGCGGTGGCATCCATCTCTGTCCAATGTGTCTTCACTCGGGCGAGGGCCATCCGTGCACCCTCTATGCAGGCCGACCGCTTCATCGCCTTGATATGCGGCACCGCCCCAAGAAATTGCTGCAATAAGCCAAAATAACTCTTCGGCTTGGGCCTATCCGGCCAGACATGAGTCACGATATCCGTCATGGCAAGCCCGGACAATCTATTCAGCTCAGCCCACTCAGCCAACCGATCGGTCAGCGGAAGTGAACGCTCCGGACTATGGAATTGAGACCAAAATAGCTCTTCCGTCTTGTGATCCTTCTGACTTCGGAAGTGCACAACGGCATCTGCCGCACTCGCCGCTAAGTCCATATAAGGATCCTCCGGACCCCACAGCTGGCCAAGCTGAGCATACTTTGGATCTGTAAACCTTCGGCGCAGCAGAAAGGGCTTGCCAGCCACAATGTCTCCGGCCTGGCGCAGCTCCTCCTTTATAGCCCGCATTGCAGAACGGGCATCCTTGGCTTCGGCGGTGGCCTTCCCTAGGTCTTCTTGCTCCGCTAGGCGCTCCTTTTCAAGAACCTCATTGCGGTCGGTAGCATCTTTTAACTTCACGGCCATTTCGGCCATCTCCCCCCTGCTTCGGCAGTGTGCAGCCCTTTCGGCTTCTAGCTCTTCGGCCGCCCTCGAGGCAGCCACATCACTCCTTCTGGCTTGCTCCTTGGCTTGAGCAAGTTCTGCCCGAAGGCTCTCCACAGCAGCGGCACCGTCTGCATTTAGCACACATGTTGTAAGGAGTGGGCTTCGGCTCCCTTACTAGGTGACCATGGAGAAAAAACCTACCTTGCGACTCGTCAAGTCGTTTATTGACCAGCGCGATGTCCGCATCCGCAACGTCGAGCTGCCGCTTTAGTTCGGCAACTTCATCAGTCCGGCTAGCCACCAAACTATCCGCCACCTGCACAGGAAAGGCGGAAATCAATACCTGGGATTTTGATCCTCGGCACGCTGTCGTTCTCGACACCCTACTAGTCTCAGGGGCTACTATCTATATAGGGCGCACTCTATGTGTAAAACTGTCAAGGGTATGTCATTTTTGCGTACCTCGAACCCCGCCAGCAAACTCCTGACGGCATCACGCAAACCGCCTTCGGAGGATGAAATTCTTTCAATCACCGTACTCATCAGTGTACAGTGACCTTCTGAGATGGACGCCCTCTCAAGCAGATCCTTCAGCTTCCCCGGCCGCACACCAGTTGGTGCCGAACTACTCGGCCCTGCCGGACTCGGAGATACCCTCCTTGATGACACTTCAGGCTCGTCCGCCCTATCCGATGGTGCGGCAGACGGAGGCGTCTCGCTCTGCATCATCTCCGGACGGAGTTCCCCCGAAGACGAGCTCATCTGAGAAGGACGGAGATCCGAACTACAAGGTAAAAACTTAAGTTATCCTCAGAAGCACAAATAGGGATGTTCCTTATCACAAAACTCCCTTTTTTCTACTTACGGCTCGCTGGAGGGCTGATTCTTTAGGGGAGACTGTGCCGCCGGAGCCTCTCCGGACGCAGGACCCTCTGGTGAAGATCTCTTCCCCCGCTTCGGGCCTTTGGCCTCCGGGTTTTCGGAGGCGGTCCTCTTCTACCCTTGGGAGGAGGGATTCTCGATCCCCCTTCCTCAAAAGCCTCCTTGGTTGAGGCGGTAGTTCCTCTGTTCTCCCCTTCACCTTCCCCTAAAAGCGCTACCTCCAGCATCCTGACCAGCACGGGATCCGGCGCGGTCTCCGGGAGGGGGGTCGGACACCGTATCAGTTTTGCTTGCGCTATCCACTCCTGATTAAAGGGCAATTGGTCAAAAGGCGAATCATAGAAAGGCAAGCCAATGGTATGTTCGGACTCAGAGCTACTTACTTGTGTATCCGGGCGATTGCAGCTTAGGCCGGCATCCTCGGTCAATTCCGGACACACCTCTTGTGATCCGAAGAACAATTTGTACATCTCCACGGGTGTTGTACCCATGAAGTGTTGGAGAATTCGTGGTCCCTCCGGATTAAACTCCCACAACAGGAGAGGACGGCGTTTGCAGGGCAGGAGACGCCTAATCAGCATGATCTGCATCACCACGACCAGATCGATCTCCCTCGCTTGGAGGTCTCGAATCCGGCCCTGCAATAGGGGCACGTCCTTTGACGGCCCCCAGCTGAGCCCTTGGCTCACCCATGACATCTGCCGTTGTGGAGGGCCCGGGCAGAAGATGGGTGGCGGCTTCTGCCTGCTGCCCCTGGGAGCGGTTATGTAGAACCACTCCTGCTACCACAAGCCGAGCTCCTCCTGAAAAGAGCCCTCGGGCCATGGAGCATCGGCCCTTCTGCTTACAACCGCCCCGCCGCACTCTGCTTGACGCCCCTCGATCATATTCGGCTCCACGTCGAAGGTCTTAAGCCACAAGCCGAAGTGAGGGGTGACGCGGAGGAAGGCTTCGCAGACGATGATGAATGAAGAGATATGGAGGATGGACGCCGGAGCCAAGTTGTGGAATTCCAACCCATAGTAAAACATGAGCCCTCTCACAAAAGGATCCATCGGGAAGCTTAAACACCGACGGAGGTGGGATACAACACGACATACTCGCCGGGCTCGGGGGTGGGAATGACTTGCCCTTTGGCGGGCAACCTATGCGAAATCTCGTAGGTCAGGTACTTGGCTTCTTGCAGCTTTAGCACATTCTCTTCCGTGACGGAGGAGGGAATCCACCAGCCCTGTGGGTCGGAGCCGGACATTGTTGAAGGTCTGAAGCGCTCGAATCTGGGGCTCTGGGTGTTGGAACTCGGGGCGAGGAGAAGATTCAATTGGGGATTGAAGAAAAGAAACAAGCCTTGGTCCCATTATAAAGGGGGAGAATACCAAGAGCCGTTCCCGTGACCGTTCGGGACTCGCCTCCGATAGAGGGGGCGTGGCGACGGGCACGGTTGGGTTACCCACGTCCGTATTGATGGGAATCCCGGAATAAGGGGAACACGATCTCTACTTCGACAAGACGTGCCAAGGAAACCGCTTCGCTAAACGCGCTGAGGTGGTATAATAAAAAACGATTCAAGTAAAGGCTTGGTGGTGGTATGACGTCATGCCACAAAATACATCAGCAGATTGAACTTGTGTACATATTATTCTCTCTACGGTGGAATGTTGAATTTATTTTGCAGAGCCGGACACTATCCTGGTGTTCACAATCTTCTATGAATTATTCGGAGGAGGAACCCGCCTTGCAATGCCGAACAATATGCGCGCCGGACTCATCGTCATTCAAGCCTGGTTCAGGGGCTACTGAGGGAGTCCTGGACTAGGGGGTGTCCAGACAGCCGGACTATCATCGTCGGCCGGACTCCAAGACTATGAAGATACAAGATTGAAGACTTCGTCCCGTGTCCGGATGGGACTTTCCTTGGCGTGGAAGGCAAGCTTGGCAATACGGATATGTAGATCTCCTACCATTGTAACCGACTCTTTGTAACCCTAGCCCTCTCCGGTGTCTATATAAACCGGAGGGTTTTAGTCCGTAGGACACACAACCATTACAACAATCATACCATAGGCTAGCTTCTAGGGTTTAGCCTCCTTGATCTCGTGGTAGATCCACTCTTGTACTACCCATATCATCAATATCAATCAAGCAGGAGTAGGATTTTACCTCCATCGAGAGGGCTCGAACCTGGGTAAAAACATCGTGTCCCTTGTCTCCTGTTACCATCCGCCTAGACACATAGTTCGGGACCCCCTACCCGAGATCCGCCGGTTTTGACACCGACACCCATGGACCCTCTATCGCCTCACCAAGCCCCAAGAGGACCCATGACTAGAGCACGTGCTAGAGCTCTCGAGACCGAGGTGACTTCTCTCCTTAATGATATCTCATATGATCCTCTCGAGACATGGCTACTACCTCAATCCGGAATGTTGTGCATGATTAGGTACCAAGAGGACCCTCCCGAGGATGCATGTGAAGATGGTCAAGACCCCAAGTCCGTGGAAGAAGAGAACCCATGGAAGAAGGCAAGGACAGCCTCCAGGCACCGGACATCCGGCCAGGACCCTGGACATTCGGCCCCTGGAGATCCACAAGGCCAGGCACCTGCCGAAGAAGCTACAGGGACCGGACATCCGGCGTCCAGCCCAGACATCCGGCCCCCACCGGAAATCCGTCCTAAATTCCGGACATCCGGCACTGGTGTCCAGGGAGCACAAAAGCTTGCCCCAACAGCCCGGACATCCGGCGCTCGCCCCGGACATCCGGCACCTCCCGAAGCCGCGGACATCCGACCCCTCCCAGCGGACATCCGGCGTCGCCCATCCAGTGAACAGAAGAGTCAACTCCACTGGCCCGGACATCTGGCCCCTCCAGCCCGGACATCCGGCACCTCGTGAGCGCCCGGACATCCGGCCCGTCGCCCGAACATCCGGCGCCTTCTGCCTGCGCGCAGCTTGTTTTGGCCTTGACCCATGTACCCCTTCGCCCCTTTGACTATATATACTCCCTTCCCCCGTACGTTTTAGGGTTAGCATTGGTTTGGCTCATATTTATGTGAGAGCCTTGCTCATCCACTTGGATACTTCTCCTCAGAGTTCACGACCTCTTTGGAGAAGATCCTCCAAGCGGATTCAAGACCCCTTTCTAGGGAAGACCCTCAAGACCTCCTCACAGAGAAGAACGGTTCCTTTGTATCCTTACCTTTGTTGATAGTGGATCTTGAGTTACTCTTTGTGTTCGGTGATCTAGCACTTGTGTGATTGATTCCTTGTCGGTTTAGTGATTCTCTCTCATTTCTCCCCGTGTTTTCCCTTGTGATTTCCGCGCGTTCTTCGTGTTTCCCCTGTAGGATCCACTCCAAACGTGAAAGATCGGCCCCTAGGGTTCCACCCTACATCATCTTGGTATCATGAGCCACGTTGATCACGTTTTTGGAGCCCCTACCCCGTGTTTTCTAGCTTGATTTTGTTGTTTTCGTCCTAAATCCAAAAATCCCCACCAAAAATAGCCCCAATTTTTTTTGTGATTTGTTGGTGTGATGAAATTATGTTGGATTTGATCCATGGATTTGTGTTGCTGCGTGTGGATCTAGCTTTCCCCACCCTCCCCACCCTTTTCCATCCACCAATTCATCCGAATTTTGCCACGGAGTTGCAATTTCTCCCGTGGAGTTCATCGTGTTCGTCCCCGATCCAGAGCCCGGACATCCGGCGCCCCGGACATCCGGCAGCTGGCCTGGACATCCGGCCCCTGGAAGTAACAACTCCTTTCCCCGCGCCCATTTCCGAATACTTTCCCCCAATTTTGCCCTGGTGCCCACGCTTACTTCCGCAAACTCCCAACGTTTCCACAAACACCACCACCGCTCATCGCTACCTCCCATGTTGATTTTGACACGTTTTGGTCTTTGAGATTTTGAGTTGTGGTTCCCGTTTCCTATTGTGTTTCGGCTATATAGGTACGTTTCGACGTCACAATCACCACCGCTGACCTCCATCGACTACTCAACATCGCCAAGGACGGTAACTTCGACGACATCTTTGTCATACCTTGCAAATTGCATTGATACCCCACATGGCCTTACTTTTGCATAGCTTACCCATCGAGACTAGCCATTGAGTATTGCCGGCAATGTAACTTGTGCACATTAGTGATCATACTCCATAGAATACATACCATACCACCGTGGTGCATATCTTGGAATCAACTTGTGTGTCACAAAGTTGTCATAGCATACACAATTGCTATCTTGGTTCGTGAAGTTTTGCATGAGAAAAGAGCTCAAAAGTGAAAGAGCCACCCAAGCTTTTAAGCAAAGAGGAAAGATAAGCAAAGAGCTTATAAGCAAGAACCATAGCATCATACTACATTAAGATTGTCATATAAGATCATCTTGGATCATAGCACCGAAATACCATACATATAGCATAATTGGGATAGAGATCGTTGCATTTTTGCCTAGTAGGTTGTGCACAAGCTCTGTATCCGCCTATTGTGCAATCGTGCTAGCGTCTCTCTAGTATTGTGCAACAAGAACATTTTCGTGGATTCCACATTTTGGCTCACTTTTGGTTTGCACAATCCCATTTAACTATTTGCGTGTGTGTTTTCGTGAACCCATACTTGCTTGGTCTACTTGTTGCATTTGCAAATTTGTGAATCTTTTCCAACATTATTGAATCTCGCTTTCAATTGCATCAAATTTTGTGCCACCATCCTAACCAAGCTCCACTATAAGCTTTTACTTGTGTAGGTGTGAGAACCGACAAGAATTGGTACCAATAGTGCTATTTCATTGTCCGCATTTGAGTGAACTTGATTCATCATCAACATCGGTCAAAGGTACATTGGTATAAGATCTTCTCCTTCTACCACTCACATTTTGCTTGAAATGATGGATAGGCCAAGTACTTCTACCAACCCTGATGAGGACATCAATACCATTGTTACACCCACAGCACCTACTGCTACATATACTGGACCAATTACTAGAGCTCGCGCACGCCAATTAAATTATCAGGTACTTTCGTTTCTTGGTAATGATTCTAATGTTCATGAGAATATGATGCTGCCTAAATTGGATACATTTGTTTTGCTTAAAAATGAAGGGCCTAGCTTGGAGAAGGATGGACATTGGAGCAAGAGCAAGCATGGAGATGATGCCATGCGCAAGGGGAACCAGAACGGAGTTACAAGTGATGATTTCAGGACTTTGAAGCCACCATAAGAGTGCATGAAGCCTTGGACGAAATATACAAAATGCCACTTCATAAATTTCGTCCAGAGGCTATTATAGGTGCTGCGTCACCTTTTTATTGGGCCAGGCCCATGTAATTTCGAAATACATAAGTATAGGCTATTTTTAGAGTCCGTATGTGTGGGGAAACAAGAGATAGGGTTGATTTCGGACCCCTCCACCAAGGGCCACGAAATTCCCCCTCTCTTCCTCCATATATACAGCCCTTAGGGCACCGTTTAGACTTTGGGTTTTGTTTAGATTAAAAGTTCACCATAGCTGCAACTTCGCGTACTTCGTTTGTGTTCAACGACCAGACAAAGGCGTCACAGAACCCCACCTTGATCAATAAAGCTTTCATCTTATATTCGCAATATCCAGATTGCAATCTCAGTTTCTTGCTTGTTCTTCGATTGCTTGCAGGAACAGACCCTCGTGGTCAGGTTGATCGTGCTCCGGCGTGGTCAATAACCTCTCGGAGTTGGTTTAGCGATTGCTAAGGCGCGACGTCCTCGCACGTTCGTAGTCGGATCGTCAAAGTCGACTTCCACCAAAGCGAAATCCATCATCTCATCGAAAGACGGGACACCTTTGCCTCTATCAAACCCACTCTTCATCGAGCAAGACGACGACATATCATCATACGTCACCAAGAGCCACCTCTTTGGTGCACAACGAGCGTTGCATCAAGAGAACAAGAAATGAACGACCGCATCGAGAACCTCGCCACCAACTTGCGACTCTCCGAGCAACGTACACGAGACTATTTCGACAACAAGCTCGACGCGCACAAGCAAGAGAACGATGCAAGAATGGACGAGATCCGTGCCTTGTTGGTGAACCGGCCTCCTTCTACATCGTCATACTCAAGACGGAGCCACTCAAGTCGACACTCCAATGATTCCTTTTCCGGCTCAAGTACACCGTCTTCGAACACTCTTCGACGAGCCACGCGTCAAGACCGTCATGCATCTCACAACCCGCTACACGTCAAGCATTCACAAGAGCAAGTCGATGAGCAAGTCCCTCGTCCTCAATCAAACCAAGTCGCTTTTGCTCAAGCTCAAGAATGACAATGTCTTCGTCGCCAAGAAGAAGAAGAACGAGCGCGTCTACACCAAGATCCACAAGACGCCGAGGCTCAACGTCTTCAACAACAACAACGAGAAGCACAAGCTCTTGGCGGAACGTGGCCTTCAAGAATCAAGTCGAGCCATCGCCAACCGCAATCGCGAACGGCGCAATCAAGAGGAAGCTCTTCGAGAAGAAATCCAAGAGAGGAACTACCATCCGCGTGTGCAACGTCAAGCTCCACAAGCTCCTTCACAAGCTCGTCAAGCTCCACCTCAACCTCAAGGTCAATAAGAGCAAGTTGATCATGGACTTCCTCCATGACAAGAGCAACATGAGGATGATTACCCTCCACGTCAAGGGCGTCATCATCACCATCGCCAACAACACAATGAAGCACAACGCTATGGCAAGCTCAAATTCACAATGCCCAAGTTCAATGGAAGCAATGATCCGGAAGAGTACCTCTCATGGGCATTGAAGGTCGACAAAATCTTTTGTTTGCACAACTATGAGGAAGAGAAGAAGATCGCTATGGCATCACTAGAGTTCCAAGACTATGTGGTCATATGGTGGGAACAAGTCCTTGAGCGCCGACAAGCAAGAGGTGAACCTCCAATCACCACTTGGGCTCAAATGAAGGATGTCATGCGAGCACGTTTTGTGCCCACATACTACAACCGTGATCTCTTCAAGAAGCTACAACTCTTCAAACAAGGAACAAAGAGTGTTGAAGAATACTACAAGGAAATGGAGATTGCCATGATTCGAGCCAATGTCATGGAGGATGATGAGCAAACTATGGCATGATTCTTGAATGGACTCAATCATCCCATCAAGAAGATCGCCGACTTCCAACCCTACTCCAACCTCATCGAGCTAGTGCATCAAGCGACCAAGGCGGAATGTCAAGTGCAAGATGACTTCAAGTACGCCAAGTACTCATCCAAGACATACGGCTTCTCCAACAATCAAGCTTCAACAACTCCTCCAACATCTACTTAAACCAAGCCTTCTCCAAGCAACGATGACAAGACAACATACAAGAAACCTTCATCAAGTTCAAGTCGTCTTCCTCCTACTACAAGCAACTACAAGCCGTGTGCTTCTTCCTCCACTCCGACCGATGAGACCGTCAAGACAAGTTCAATCAAGTGCTTCACATGTGGCGGCCGAGGCCACAAGTCCTTCCAATGCACCAACAAGTGCACCATGATCCTCAACGACGATGGCACCTACGACTCAATGAGTGAAGATGAAATGGAAGCTCTTCAGCAAGTGGCCATGCACCGGCGCGTGAACGAGGATGAAGACGATCAAGTCTTTTGTGATGAAGATACGAGCCCCGCTCTTGTTGTCTCCAAGGTCTTGACTCTTCAACATCAACAAGAAGAAGACCAAAGATGCCACATCTTCCACACTAAGGCCGCATCAATGGACGATCCGTAAAGGTCATCATCGATGACGTAGTTGCCACAACTTGGCAAGTGAAGAACTATGCTCCAAGCTTCAATTGGTCAAGAAGAAGCACCCGCACCCCTACAAGGTTCAATGGCTAAGTGACTCCGGCACTATATAAGTTGAGCATACGGTCCAAGTATCCTTCAAAATTGGTGCATATGAGGAAACTTTGGAGTGTGATGTGGTCCCAATGACCGTTTGCCACCTCCTTCTTGGTCGACAATGGCAATTCGACCGTGGTGTCTTCCACAACGGGCGTACCAACCACTATAGCTTCAAGATGAAAGGGAAGGAATATGTGCTACGACCTATGTCTCCTAGTCAAGTGATGGCCGACAAGCAAGCCACCCACCAAAGAGAGAAGAGTGAGAAAGTGATCCACCAAAAAGTGAGTGAGAGCAACAAGCCAAACTTGAGCGCCTCTTCGCCTAGAGAGAAAAACCTCATACTATTTGCCACAAAGAGTGAGATGAGAGAAGTGTGTGAGAACCCATCGAATGTGATGCACTTTGTCCTTGTGTGCAAGGATGGAGAACCAAAAACTAACACCTCTCACGAGTTACCTTTAGTGTTTCAATCTCTATTGCAGGAATTCCAAGATGTTTTCCCCGATGAGCTACCTCCGGGTTTACCTCCTCTACGAGGCATTGAGCATCGAATCGACCTCATCCCCGGAGCGCCACTTCCAAAAAAAGCTCCATACCGTGTCAATCCCGAAGAAACCAAGGAAATTCAATGGCAAGTACAACAACTAATCGACAACGGTCATGTACGTGAAAGCTTAAGCCCTTGTGCCGTTCCGGTTATACTTGTGCCTAAGCCCGATGGAAGTTTCCGCTTGTGTTCCGATTGTAGACCTATAAATGCAATTACCATTCGCTATAGGCATCCCATTCCTCGCTTAGATGATATGCTTGATGAACTTAGTGGAGCCAACTTTTTCTCAAAAATTGATCTTAAAAGTGGCTATTACCAAATCTGCATTCAAGAGGGTGATGAATGGAAAACTGCTTTCAAAACCAATTTTGGCCAATATGAGTGGTTAGTTATGCCTATGGGTTTATCGAAGGCTCCCGGTACTTTCGTGCGTCTCACGCATTATGTGCTTCGCCCTTATGTTGGAGTCTTTGTTGTGGTTTACTTCGATGATATTCTTGTGTTTAGCAAAACCATGAAAGAACATATTAATCATGTTAGGGCTGTTTTGCAAACCCTTCGCAAGGAAAGCCTTTATACAAACATGAAAAAGTGCACATTTGGTGTTGACAAAGTGGTTTTCTTGGGTTTCGTTGTATCTTCCAAGGGTGTCGATGTTGATGAAACTAAATTGAAGCAACTAAAACTTGGCCCCAACCCACCAATTTGCAACAAGTGCGTAGTTTTCTTGGTCTCGCAGGTTTTTATCGTTACTTTGTGAAAGATTTTAGCACAACTGCCGCTCCTTTGCATGCCTTGAGTAAGAAGAATGCTCCTTTTGTTTGGGGATCTTTGCAATCCACCACTTTTGATGAGCTCAAGTCTTTGCTTACTCATGCTCTGATTCTTGCTTTGCCCAATTTTGACAAAACTTTTGAGGTTCATTGTGATGCAAGTGGTACCGGAATTGGTGGAGTTTTGATGCAAGAAAAACGAGCCATTGCATATTTTAGTGAAAAACTCTCCGGTGCTCAACTTAAGTATCCCATCTATGACAAAAAAATTATGCCTTAGTGCGTGTGCTACATGTTTGGGAACATTATCTTAGACCTCATGAGTTTGTCATCCATACCGATCATGAAACGCTTAAGTACTTAAAAGGTCAAACTAAGTTGAAGAAGCGTCTTGCCAAAGGGAGTGAATTTCTTGAATCTTTCCCCTATGTGATCAAATACATTAAGGGTAAAGAAAATGTAGTTGCCGATGCACTTTCACGCATATGCACGCTTGTCACTACACTTGAGTTAAATGTTATTGGCTTTGAGCACATAAAAGACTTGTATGCTAATGATCCATCCTTTGCTATTCCTTATGCTAAGTGTTTGACGCATACTTCTTGGGAACAATATTACATCAAGGATGGTTATCTTATGAGAGCTAACAAACTATGCATTCCCGAGTCTTCTCTTCGTTTGCTCCTTTTGCAAGAGGCTCATGGAGGCGGACTCATGGGACACTTTGGACGTGACAAGACTTTCGCCACGCTCTCCAAGAACTACTTTTGGCCCAAGATGTCCCGTGACGTCTCACACTTCACCACCCGATGCTCTACATGTCGCAAGGCTAAGTCTAAAGCTCAATCACATGGTCTTTATATGCCTCTTCCTATTCCTTATCAACCTTGGGAAGACATTAGCATGGATTTTGTACTTGGTTTGCCTAGAACTCAAAATGGAAAGGATTCCGTGTTTGCTGTTGTGGACCGATTTTCCAAGATGGCACATTTCATCCCTTGCAACAACATAAAAGATGCGTCACAAGTTGCAAATCTCTTTTGTAGGGAAATCTTGCGTCTCCATGGAGTACCAAAGACAATCGTCTCCGACCGCGACTTCAAGTTCTTGAGTTACTTTTGGAAGACCCTATGCGCCAAGCTCAGAATCAAGCTCTTGTTCTCTTCCGCATACCATCCTCAAACCGACGGCCAAACGGAGGTGATGAACCATACACTCTCCACTCTACTTCGCGTGTTGATCAAGAAGAACATCAAGGAGTGGGAGGAGTGTCTACCCATCGCCGAGTACGCCTACAACCGTGTAAGACATTCGACGACCGGCAAGTCCCCCTTCGAGGTCGTCTACGGCTTCAACGCGTTGTCCCCATTGGACATTCTACCTCTTCCTCTACAAGAGCGCACCAACCTCGACGCAAGTGCCCGTGCAAGCTACATCAAGAAGAAGCATGAAGATACAAGACACACCATCGAGCGCCAAGTACAACGACTCGCGACCAAGCTCAACGTCAACAAGCAACCCATGATATTCAACATTGGAGACCTCGTGTGGCTACACCTTCGCAAGGACCGCTTCCCCAACAAACGCAAGTCCAAGCTTCTCCCTCGAGCCGACGGACCCTTCAAGGTGCTAGCACGCTACAACAACAATGCTTACAAGATCGATCTCCCACGCGACAAGTACAACGTGAGCGACATCTTCAATGTCTCCGATCTCTCCCCGTACCATGGTGATGAGGATTTCGATCCGAGGTCGGATCTTTCCCAAGGGAGGGGAGATGATGCGGAGCATACTTCGGTCATCCCCATGGACCTTCCATCGCCTCACCAAGCCCCAAGAGGACCCATGACTAGAGCACGTGCTAGAGCTCTCGAGACCGAGGTGACTTCTCTCCTTAATGATATCTCATATGATCCTCTCGAGACATGGCTACTACCTCAATCCGGAATGTTGTGCATGATTAGGTACCAAGAGGACCCTCCCGAGGATGCACGTGAAGATGGTCAAGACCCCAAGTCCGTGGAAGAAGAGAACCCATGGAAGAAGGCAAGGACAACCTCCAGGCACCGGACATCCGGCCAGGACCCCGGACATCCGGCCCCTGGAGATCCACAAGGCCAGGCACCTTCAGAAGAAGCTACAGGGACCGGACATCCGGCGTCCAGCCCGGACATCCGGCCCCCACCGGAAATCCGGCCTAAATCCCGGACATCCGGCACTGGTGTCCAGGGAGCACAAAAGCTTGCCCCGACAGCCCGGACATCCGGCGCTTGCCCCGAACATCCGGCACCTCCTGAAGCCGCGGACATCCGGCCCCTCCCAGCGGACATCCGGCGTCGCCCATCCAGTGAACAGCAGAGTCAACTCCACTGCCCCGGACATCCGGCCCCTCTAGCCCGGACATCCAGTACCTCGTGAGCGCCCGGACATCCGGCTCGTCGCCCGGACATCCGGCGCCTTCTGCCTACGCACAGCTTGTTTGGGCCTTGACCCATGTACCCCTTCGCCCCTTTAACTATATATACTCCCTTCCCCCGTACGTTTTAGGGTTAGCATTGGTTTAGCTCATATTTGTGTGAGAGCCTTGCTCATCCACTTGGATACTTCTCCTCGGAGTTCACGACCTCTTCGGAGAAGATCCCCCAAGCGGATTCAAGACCCCTTTCTAGGGAAGACCCTCAAGACCTCCTCATGGAGAAGAACAGTTCCTTTGTATCCTTACCTTTGTTGATTGTGGATCTTGAGTTACTCTTTGTGTTCGGTCATCTAGCACTTGTGTGATTGATTCCTTGTCGGTTTAGTGATTCTCTCTCGTTTCTCCCCATGTTTGCCCTTGTGATTTCCACGCGTTCTTCATGTTTCCCCCGTAGGATCCACTCCAAACGTGAAAGATCGGCCCCTAAGGTTCCGCCCTACATCAAGTGAGATCTCCCATATTGCATCCCTACGATCTCAACATAGTAACTATGCATGCCCCATTAAAATCAATCCCATTTGCACTTATGGCATAGATGACGAGATGACGGTCATTGGCTTTTGTTTTTCATGTGATGATATTGCAAAGCTTCCTTTACATGATTTGTGCAATTCATCTACTATGACATGCCATGATCACATTGTTTTGAATATGCATTGTTTTGGATGTTGTCAATATTCTCCATGTGATGTTGCTACTCATGCTCATGAGGAGACCCCCATAGTTTCCTGATACATATTAGGAGATCTTGATGCATTTCATACTTTGCATGATTCCCATGATAGTGTACACCATATGCATTCCATGAATAACAATGCTCTAGATATTGCTCGTGATGCATTACACAATTTGAGTCTCCATTATGCTATACATAATAACAAACCTATCATGATGGATGACATGTTCCTATATCACGCATCTCATTTATTTGAGCATTGGATATTTTGTGCTAACCGACACATGCACGTGCGCATCATGATGGATGATGTGTACATATACCATGCACACACAATTTTTCCATTGTCTTTGTTTTGTGTAGGTACTCATGTATACTCGTCAACCTCTCAATCCCAAGAGTTGACGAAACGAGCTCTTGAGAGCAACGATGCTTTGGGATCCCGTGGACTAGCCTTACCACCGTTCTCTTCGCGCATCGACTACGTGCATCTCTTTTACTTGTCTCTCACATGACTATGGGCTATTTACCTCTTGTCACCTTATGCCCATACTATCGTGTTCACTTTGCATGTTATCCTTGCTTCTATGCCTTTGCCATGCAATTGTGACCCTTGTTTGCATCTACCCATGATTCACCATTATGCTACTTCCCTATGTATTTGCATGCTTGATGGAGATCCTTGTTGCTTTTGCCATGTTTATCATGTGCCTCATGCCATTGTTGATTCTTGTGTTGGGAGAGTCATGATGTTACATTGCTATTTACATAGGACTTCTTGCCAACACCATGAACCTACTTTCCTCATATCTTGCTTTCATTCTTGTGCTATGACAAGTGAATTATTCATGCCCACTATTTGCACACATGACATGCTTGCCATGATTCCTTCTAGTACGTTGCATCTTCGCACTACTAGCTTGCTTAACTTGATCGCTATGATTGCTTGCTATGTTGCATCACCCGTGTTCCACTATCACTTGCTTTCTTGGGTTGATGACATATATGTTCATGCCTCTCACTTGATTTGCCATGATCATTGTCTCGTGTGTCCATTAGTTGCCTCTTTCATATCCACTTGTATTGAGTGCAACCATACTATTCTTATTGATCCTAGAGACTTTGACAACTTACTTGTGATGCATGCTTGTTTACTTGAGCCTATTGTATTTGGTTGTTCTTGCATCATATGCCTCCATACTATGAAATGCTCCCTCGTACTTTCTTATGATGAGCATGATGCATACACTTGTTGGGTATATTACCACTCGAATGATAGGTTTTGCATTTTTGCTAACCTCATTTGTTTTTCCGAGTGTTTATCATGTTCTTTCATTTTGGAGGATTCACAAGGCGGTACCGTTATGCGACATATTGGTTATGTGAAGGCATACATGATGTACAACTCCAACATCTTTGGGAACTTTCTTGAGGTGAACTCCTTCTCTTTGAGCCATCCTCAAATACGCATATTGGATGGGTCACTCTTTCATTGTTGTTTCCTTCTTGTTGTCTACATGATACATCTCGTGAACGGAGGAGCGACATTGGAGATTGGCTACATTGACCTTCACATTGAGGAGCGCTCACACTTATTGGATGCACCTTCGGAACTCCACTCATGCCTCGACATCGAGCTTTGGTACACCAACACCTCCATATTTGTTGATTGTGCTCATACATGTCATGCTCGATGGACATATCATATTCACCACAAGTTTGCACCCCATGCATGGATTGACTCACATTATGCTTGTCTTGTTGCATCTATTTCCATGTCATCCATGATATATGAGCTTGTGCACTTCCTTAGCAAATTTGTTGTGATCTACCTTGATGGCATATTCATACATCATAATCATTTTGACCACCATCAATTGCATGATAACATACACATGTTGAGCATCCATTGCCATATTCATGCTATTGAGAAACCGTCTCACTATGACATCATTTTGCACCGTGGTTGCATTGATCATATTCACAACACATTTGTGTGCACAATGATTGCATTTCCTCCCATGAATGCTTTGCATCTCATTCTAGATCATCTTGATAAGCTTCATGCGCTTTGTCACAACCAATCTTGCCGCACAGACTCATTCTTACATGATGAACACTTTGTGTGCGCTAACCATTGTATTTCTGAGTGTTGCCTTTGTTTGCTCTGTTTGCATGTCTATCACTCTGGCGACACCTTGGACTACTTGGATTGCGCCATGTGTTCAACTTCGTCCAACTACAGGTCCGCCTACGACAACCGTTTCCATGGTGATGAGGATCACGATCCGAGGTCGGATCTTTCCCAAGGGGGGGAGATGATGCGGAGCATCCCACGTTCATCCCCATGTACACTCCGACTACTCTCCAAGCCCCAAGTGGACATATGACGAGACCTCAACTATACGCCATTGGACACAAGGTGAACTCGCTCCTCTCTGAACCTTCACTTTATACATGTGAGACATGGCTACTACCTCCAACGTGTGTGCTATGCATGATCAGGTACTTAGAGGAAAGCCACGGAGCCACCACATCCAACGGAAGAGCTAGCGAGGACGCCAACTACAAGGATCAAGAAGAAGCAGCCGACGAAAGCTACAGCAGCCGGATGACCGGACAACGCCGGACGTCCGACGCTTGGACACTCAGTCAGCCAGAAGGGCCAGCCGACGAAGGCTACAGCGGCCGGACGACCGGCAAGTACCGGACGTCCGACAACTCCCAGGCATTGGACGACCGAGACTCTATGGACGACCGGCAGTTCCCCAACAGAACCGAATTTATGGAAGTCCGAAGACTCCCGGACGTCCGGACCTTCCCGAGCCGCCGAACGACCGGAACCCACCGGACGTCCGACGCCTGTTTGCGCACAGTGTATTGGATCGAGTCCATGTATCCCCCAGTTACCCCTTTGTGGCCCATGACTGTATATACTCCTCCACCTCCTCCTAGTTAGGGTTAGTGTTGGTTTAGCTCATTTGTGAGATAGAGCCTCGCTCATCCATCGGATCTCCTCCTCATGAGAGACCGCGGCCTCTTCGGAGAAGATCCACTTGGATTCAAGACCCCTTTACAAGAAGATCCCCTCGTGGATTCAAGACCTCCTCTCAAAGAAGAACGACTACCCTTGTATCTTTCCTTTGTTGATTTTGAATCTTGTGCTACCTCATGTGTTCGGTGATCTAGCCCTTGTGTGTTTGATACTTGTCGGTTTAGTGAGTTTCTCTTGTTCCTCTCCTTGTTCTTCCTCATGTTCTTCCGCTCGTTCATCGTGTTTCCCCGTAGGATCCACTCCAAACATGAAAGATCGGCCCCATAGGGATCCAGAGCCCAGTGGCTGGGGCAGAGAGGGCCGGGCACCCGGCCAGCCAAGGCCTGGGCACCAGGGGGCGCGACTGTAGGTGGCCAGGAGCCCGGGGGGTTTGCCCCTTCTCCTCCTTCTTCATCATTCTCGTTCTCTCCTTCCCTTGCTTGAGGACACTTGAGTCTCCATCCTCTCCTTCTCACGATCGTCTTCTTGGTACCTAAGCATGCACAACATTTCTGATGATGGTAGAATCCAATTCTCATGTGAAACCATACGAAACTCGAAGAGGAGAGAGTCAACCTCGTTCTCGATGGCGCGTGCACGTGCTTGTGTCATTGGTCCACTTGGAGCTTGCGGTGGTGATGGAGTGTCGGTGCGAGTAGTCGAGGGATGCTCCGCATCATCTCCCCCCCCCTTGGGAGAGATCCGTCCACGGATCATGCTCTTCATCACCATGGTACTTGGCCAAGTCTTTGATGTTGAAGATGTCGCTAACGTTGTACTTGTCGCGTGGGATGTCGACCTTGTAGGCGTTGTCATTGTAGCGTGCGATCACCTTGAATGGTCCGTCGGCTCATGGTAGTAGCTTGGACTTGCGTTCCTTGGGTGGTGATGAGTGTCGGTGCGAGTAGTCGAAGGATGGTCCGCATCACAAGTGCTATTGTGGCTGCTCATGTGCGTGATCTTGAGAAGAAGCTGGAGAGGTTGGAGCTTCAAGCTGAAGTGATGGAAGAAGAATTGGCGGCAATCAAGATGGAGTCGGAAGAAGCTCAAGCTGCTTGCGTGAAGGAACCTGTGTGATAGAGGCAAAGGTGTCCCGTCTTTCGATGAGATGATGGATATCGCTTTGGTGGAAGTCGACTTTGATGATCCGACTATGAACGTGCGAGGACGTCGCGCCTTAGCAATCACTAAACCAACTCCAAGAGGTTATTTACCACGCCGGAGCATGATCAACCTGACCACGAGCATCTGTTTCCTACGAGCAAATGAAGAACAAGCAAGAAACTAAGGTTGCAATCTGGATATTGCGAATATAAGAGGAAAGTTTTATTGATCAAGGTGGGGCCCTTTGTCTGGTCGTTGAACACAAACGAAGTACGCGAAGTTGCAGCTATGGCGAACTTTAATTTAAACAAAATCCAAAGTCTAAACGATGCCCTAAGGGCTGTATATATGGAGGAAGAGGGGGTGAATTTTGTGGCCCTTGGTGGAGGGGTCCGAAACTAACCCTATCTCTCGTTTCCCCACACATACGGACTCTAAAAATAGCCTATACTTATGTATTTCAAAATTACATGGGCCTGGCCAAATAATAAGGTGACGCAGCACCTAGAATAACCTCTAGACAAAATTTATGAAGCGGCATCTTGTATATTTCGTCCAAGGCTTCATGCACTCATTATGGTGGCTTCAAAGTCCTGAAATCATCACTTGTTACTCCGTTCTTGTTCCCCTTGTGCATGCCGTCATCTCCATGCTTGTTCTTGCTCCAATGTTCATCCTTCTCCAAACTAGGCCCTTCATTTGTAAGCAAAACAAATGTATCCAATTTAGACAGCATCATATTCTCATGACCATTAGAATCATTACCAAGAAACGAAAGTACCTGATAATTTAATTGGCATGCGCGAGCTCTAGTAATTGGTTCAGTATAAGTAGCAGTAGGGGCTGTGGGTGTAAAAATGGTATTGATGTCCTCATCATCCTCCCCTTCTTGAAATGAAGTCGTCCTCGACGGAAGCTCATCTTCCTCACCCAAATAAGGCTTCAAATATGCAATGTTAAAAGTGGGACTAACCCCAAAATTTGTAGGCAACTCATGTTTATATGCATTATCATTTATTTTCACCAACACCTTAAAAGGACCATCAGCACGTGGGGTTAACTTTGATTTGCGCAAATCAGGAAATCTATCCTTACGCAAATGTAACCAAACAAGATCTCCAGGTGCAAACACAAGATGTTTTCTACCCTTATCTCCAGCAAGTTTATATTTAGCATCCATACGCTCAATGTTTTCCTTAGTTAACTCATGCATTTTTAAAATCAATTCAACACGTTGTTTAGCATCAAAATTAACCTTCTACGAAGATGGAAGAGGCAACAAATCAATAGGTGCACGAGGTAGGAAACCATACACAATTTCAAAAGGGCACATCTTAGTAGTAGAACGCAATGAACAATTATAAGCAAATTCAATATGAGGCAAGCATTCTTCCCACATTTTCTTATTATTCTTCAAAACAACCCTAAGCATAGTAGACAATGTTCTATTGACTACTTCAGTTTGTCCCTCAGTTTGGGGGCGACAAGTAGTACTAAAAAGCAGTTTAGTCCCCAATTTAGCCCATAAACATCTCCAAAAGTGGCTAAGAAATTTAGTATCACGATCTGAAACAATAGTATTGGGCACACCATGCAAGCGAATAATTTCACGAAGGAACAAATCAGCAACATTAAAGGCATCATCGGTTTTATGACATGGTATAAAGTGTGCCATTTTCAAGAATCTATCCACGACAACAAATATGCTATCCCTCCCCTTCTTTGTTCGATGTAAACCTAAAACAAAGTCCATAGATATATCCTCCCAAGGAACACTAGGTACAGGCAAAGGCATATATAAAACATGAGGATTGAGTTGTGACTTAGCTTTTTGACATGTAGTGCAGCGAGCAATAAAACACTCAACATCCCGTCTCATCTTTGGCCAAAAGAAATGTGTTGCAAGTACGTCCTCCGTCTTCTTCACACCAAAGTGTCCCAATAATCCCCCTCCATGCGCCTCCTGCAACAACAAAAGACGAATGGAGCTAGCTGGAATGAATAGCTTGTTAGCACGGAACACAAATCCATCATTAATGACAAACTTGTTCCATGTTCCTCCTTTACAATTTTGCAATACATCTTTAAAATCAGCATCATGCACATATTGATCTTTGATGGTCTCCAAACCAAATATTTTGAAGTCAAGTTGTGAAAGCATAGTATAGCGACGAGACAAAGCATCAGCAATAACATTTTCTTTACCCTTCTTGTGTTCAATGACATAAGGGAAAGTCTCAATGAATTCAACCCATTTAGCATGTCTACGATTTAGTTTAGCTTGACTTTTAATATGTTTCAAAGATTCATGATTGGAATGTATAACAAATTCTTTGGGCCATAAATAATGTTGCCATGTCTCTAAAGTCCAAGTGAGAGCATGTAATTCTTTATCATAAGTAGAATAATTCAGACTAGGCCCACTCAATTTTTCAGAAAAATATGCAACAGGTTTGCCATCTTGTAATAACACACCTCCTAATCCAATTCCACTAGCATCACATTCAAGCTCAAAAGTCTTATTAAAATCAGGAAGTTGGAGTAAAGGAGCATGTGTCAACTTATCTTTCAATACCGTGAAGGCTTCTTCTTGTGCGGTACCCCAAACAAAAGGCACATCCTTCTTTTTAAGCTCATTGAGAGGTGCGACAATGGTGTTGAAATCTCTCACAAAACGCCTATAGAATCCAGCAAGGCCAAGAAAACTCCTGACTTGTGTCACCGTTTTGGGCTGCGGCCAACTCTCAATAGCTTCAATCTTGGCTTTATCAACTTCAATTCCCTGTAGAGTAACAACATTGCCAAGAAAAGACACTCGATCGGTGCAAAAGGTGCACTTCCCAAGGTTACCAAACAAATGTGCATCACGTAGAGCAATAAAAACAGCACGTAAATGTTCCAAATGTTCCTCCAAAGTTCTGCTATAAATCAAAGTAAACTACCACAAATCGTCCAATGAAAGCACGTAAAACTTCGTTCATTAATCTCATGAAAGTACTAGGTGCATTAGTTAACCCAAAAGGCATGACTAACCACTCATATAATCAAAACTTAGTTTTAAATGTTGTTTTCCATTCATCCCCCAATTTCATACGAATTTGATGGTATCCAGTACGCAAATCAACTTTGGAGAATATTGTAGAGCCAGTCAATTCATGAAGCATATCATCTAGCCTAGGAATAGGATGACGATAACGAATAGTAATATTATTAATGCCTCTACCATCAACACACATACGCGATGTACCATCCTTTTTCGGCACTAAAATAATAGGAACAGCAGAAGGACTAAGGGATTCGCGTATATAACCTTTGTCGCGAAGCTCTTGTACTTGACGCATAATCTCCTTCATCTCGTCTGGATTGGTACGGTATGGTGCACGGTTGGGTAGCGATGCATCGGGAATTAAGTCAATTTGATGTTCAATCCCTCGAATAGGTGGTAATCCCGGTGCCACGTCTTGTGGGAAGACGTCAGCGAACTCCTGCAAAATGTTAGTGACAACAGGGGGCAAAGAGGAAGGCACGTCCTCGAATGAAAATAATGCCTGTTTGCACACAAAGCATAGCAAATATATTTGCTAAAATCTAGCGCATCAATATCAGATTTAGTGGCAAGTAAACATGCACTTTTCAATTTAATTTCAGAAGCAACACTAGATGGTTTATTATTAGGCTTCATTTGTTGCTCAAATTCTTTTGCCACAATCTGATTTTCACTCTTATTTTGCTCCTGTTTTGCTTTATTAGCTCTATTAATATCATCTTTCAAAATGGAATCAGGAGTCATAGGAAGCAAAGTAATATTTTTATCCTTATGAACAAGAGTATACTGATTATTTCTACCACGGTGTACAGAATTTTTATCAAATTGCCATGGTCTACCAAGTAATAAGGAACATGCTTGCATAGGTTCCACATCACAATCAACATAATCAGCATATGTAGAGATACTAAAATGCACACGAACAATACGTGTTACCTTAACCTTGCCGCTATTGTTGAACCATTGGATGTAGTAAGAATGTGGATGTGGTCTTGTGGTGAGAGAGAGCTTCTCCACCATCTCCATGCTAGCCAAGTTGTCGCAGCTCCCTCCGTCTATGATGACGTGCACAGAACGTTCCTTCACAACTCCCTTTGTATGGAACAAATTATGCCTCTGATTTTGCTCAGCTTGTGTGACCTGCACACTCAAAACACGTTGAGCAACTAAACATTCATACCTGTCAGCGTCTTCAGGAGTCATGTATTGCGTATCATGATAAGAATCATCTCCACCGTGTTCTTCACGTGTAATAAGAGCCAACGTCTCCTCATCATAGTCACTAGCAGACTCATACCCACCATCCTCAGTAGCAATCATCACACGCTGAGATTTTCATTCTCTTGCATAATGACCTGTTCCCTTACAACGACGACAAATAATAGCACTTGTGTGCCCAGTTGATGCCATGGAAGAAGAAGAGCTCTATGTAGGCCCGGCGGGTGCGCTCTTGGTAGATAGTGGTGGTTGTGCCTGCTTTCTTGTATCACGGCTGGAGGTGGCACCTAATGGAGGTGCTGGTGCAGTGGAAGTAGACGATGCACGCGGTGTCCATGATGAAAGTCGACCTGCAGAAAACTTAGCGCGCTAATGCTTGTCGATCCTGCACTTCACGTTCAGCTTTACAAGCAAGATGGAATAAATGAGTGATATTAGTATACTCCTTATACTCTAGAATGGTCTGAATCTCTCTATTTAATCCACCCATAAAATGTGCAAGCATAGGTTCATTCTCCTCAACAATACCACATCTAATCATGCCAGTTTGTAATTCCTGATAATATTCTTCTACAGAATTTTTTCCTTGTCTCAAACGCTGCGATTTTTGAAGCAATTCACGTTGATAATATGGTGGAACCCAACGAGTACGCATAGCGGTTTTCAAAGCAGCCCAAGTAGCTGGAATAGGATATAATCTACAATGTTCAGACCACCAAACACATGCAAAGCTAGTGAAAGCACAAACAACAGCAGGAACACGTCTCTCCTCGGGATATTGTAAACATGTAAATCGTTGTTCAGTTTCTAACTCCCAAGTCAGATATATATCAGGAACATATCTACCCTCAAATGGTGGAATATTCAATTTCAGTTTAGGAAGATGGTCATGATCTCGTACCTGAGGGAGAGCCCTACCATTGTGATTATTTGCATGTGGATGACCTGGTGGTTGTGGTGCTGGTGGTCGCACGTAGTTCTGATTTTGATCAACCTCATCCTCGTAATCTCCCGCATAATCATCCTCCGCATCAGCAGCAGGAGCCACAGAAGTATCAACAGCAGCACCAACAGTTTGGCCAGGCTGAAGAAGGACATGGCTCGCTCGGCGGAGGGCTGTTTCGCGACGTGGAGGTAGTTGTTGTTGTTGTTGCAGAGGTGCAGCAGTGCAGCCGGTGCAAGACGCGCAAGCAGTTCATTAAATCTGTTATCGAGCTTTGTTTCGAACGTCTTCTCAGGGCCAGTGATCTTCTCCATGGCCTCTTCAAAATTGTTCAGCACATCTTGCACCTGTTCAGTCATCATTTGCTGAAACTTATCATGAAGCTCCTTGTTCCTTAAGTTCTCCCAGTCAATCTCGTCGGCTTGTGATCCTGGCATGGTTAGCAGCAATAGAAACACACAAGAATATGATCCTACAGACTACTAACAAGTGGTGGTGGTGGGTGTCACAAATCCGTCAAGCAAAACTCAAATTCTTACTAGTTCTTACCAGCAGCAGGCGGTGATCGGCAACCGTTATAGTCAAAACTCTCAAAGCTTGGATAGAGCGATTACCAGGGAGATTCAAACACACGACGTAGATGTACGTGGAGCTAGGAAGTCTTATAATATGGTAGCAAAAAGGATCAGCAATAATCAATTCAGAGATGCAAAGTTGAATAAACGCTCAACGACGGTACTGTGCCGGTCCTAGGCTAGACCGTACTAGAGACGCGAGCCTAGAACACTAACAAAATCACGGCGCTGCACGTAAACAAGGCAAAAGCACACTCTGGAATTTTTTTCGCTCTTTTTTTGCGCTGCTCTTTTTTTTTGCAAAAAATCACTATAATGGCGAGTGTCTCAAAACTCTTCCCAGGTCAAACTGACAAGATGGGCATGGAATTTTTTTTGACAATTTTTTTGGAAATCAGGGCAGCGACGACGAAAAAGTGCGACAAAAAATCACTATGATGGCGGATGTCTCAAAACACTCCTGGGGACCTAAAAATAGGATAGGGAAAAAATATTTTCGGTCGCCGAAATTTTGGCCTAAAAACTGCCCGGGGGTCTCCAGACTTTTTTTTTCGAAACCTACTCAGGCAAGGAAACACGAATCGAAAAGTAGATGGATCTCGGAAACAAACCTACTACGAAAAGAACTCGGATTGGTGGTGAATATATGGTGGTAGGATATGGCAGCGGTGGTGGTATATGATAGCGGTGGTGGTATATAGATATGGATCGGTGGTATATGGCAGCGTTGGTGGGATATGGCAGTGGTGGTGGTATAAGGCAGCGTTGGTGGGATATGGCAGCGGTGGTGGTATATGGCAACAACGATGAAGATGGTGCGGCGGCGGCGTGACAAACTATGACAGAACTCGAAACTCTAAAGGACTAGACGCTAAGACCAGCAACTAGACATGACGATGCAACCGCAAATTCAACAAAGCAAAACCCTAAAAAGATTATGCAAAGGCTCAGATTGGTTCGGATATGATGAACTAACCCTAATTTTTTTTGTGGCTTTTTCGTGAACTATAGGTATGAAGACAGACTCGACCTAAACTACGAAAAACTGTAAAATCTCACCGAGCAACCTGGAAATCCGATACCACTTGATAGAGGCAAAGGTGTCCCGTCTTTCGATGAGGTGCTGGATATCGCTTTGGTGGAAGTCGACTTTGACGATCCGACTACGAACGTGCGAGGATGTCGCGTGTCGGTGTCAAAACCGGCGGATCTCGGGTAGGGGGTCCCGAACTGTGCGTCTAGGCAGATGGTAACAGGAGACAAGGGACACGATGTTTTTACCCAGGTTCGGGCCCTCTCGATGGAGGTAAAACCCTACTCCTGCTTGATTGATATTGATGATATGGGTAGTACAAGAGTGGATCTACCACGAGATCAAGGAGGCTAAACCCTAGAAGCTAGCCTATGGTATGATTGTTGTAATGGTGGTTTCCTACGGATTAAAACCCTCCGGTTTATATAGACACCGGAGAGGGCTAGGGTTACACAGAGTCGGTTACGATGGTAGGAGATCTACATATCCGTATCGCCAAGCTTGCCTTCCACGCCAAGGAAAGTCCCATCCGGACACGGGATGAAGTCTTCAATCTTGTATCTTCATAGTCTTGGAGTCCGGCTGACGATTATAGTCCGGCTGTCCGGACACCCCCTAGTCCAGGACTCCCTCAGTAGCCCCCGAACCAGGCTTCAATGACGATAAGTCCAGTGCGTATATAGTCTTCGGCGTTGCAAGGCGGGTTCTCCTCCAGATTCCATGTGCTTGCCTAATAGTGTCCGGCTCCCTTACAAATGTTGCGCTCCTCGGCTTCCACGCCCAATAATGGCCTTCTTCCACGCGTCGCACGAATGCGAAAAGCTAGGGTATCTTTTATGTTTTACCCCCTAGCTGCGCAAATAATCTGCCTATAAGAGAGGCAAGAATCCAGATCCAAATCACACCATCTTCCTTCCGCGAGTACTCATCGGAGCGCTTCTGACCAAAAATCCATTCCATCATGGACCGTCGACGCGGCTCCTCCTCTCGCGCTCCCAGCCCTCTGCCAGGAGATTGGAGTAGATGTTCTGTCCCGCACAACGAGCTAGTGACGCTCCAAGCGGAGGGATATCTTCCTCCGGCCTTTATGGTTCCGGTTCGAGCCAGGCTGGCCACCTACAAAGGTGGGAAGCAAGCGGAGGCCACCCCAAGTCCCAACAAAGGGGAGCGGGTATGCTTCGTCCCCTATCTGATAAGGGGGCTCAGATTTCCTGTACATCCATTCCTCCGCGGGCTTCTGGAGTTCTACGGACTCCAGCTCCATCACCTCACGCCCGCCTCGATTCTGCATATCGCGGGCTTTGTAGCTCTTTGCGAGCTATTCCTGGGCATCGAGCCCCATTTTGCGCTGTGGAAGAGGTTATTCTGCCTCATACCCCGCTCTCACGAGGGGTCCACATATCAAGTGGGCGATGCCGAAATATGGCGCATCGCCGGGACCGGATATCCATCCGGAACCCCTAAGATGGCGTCCGAAGACTGGCCTTCAGAATGGTTTTATGTAGAAGACGCTCCGCTGCCGGACCCTGTTCGGATCGGCCTCCCAGAGTTCAGCAATGCTCCTCTGAAGAAACGCCTGAGTTGGCGTCCGCGGAGCCCCTAGCTGGAGGAAGACAAGAGCGTCCATTATTTGATGGGCCGGATAAGGTTACTGGCCCACTCCGGATTGACCATGATTGGAGTCATGGCCACGTGCATTATGCGGGGGGTGCAGCCGCTGCAATATAGGGGCCACCCCATGTGGGATTTCAATGGGGAGAATGATGCCACTCGTCATGGCCGCAAAGGGCCGGGTTCGGCCGAAGATCTGGTGAAGATTCTATCCGGCCTGTACAAGGGGGAGAAGGAGGACTTTCTCCAGACGAGCCCATTGAATGGGTTCTCTATGAACAACCCTCAAAGCTGGGTAAGCGGATGTTCATTTATCCGACCCACGCTTTCAAAGTTAAGTACCTTACTTTATGGTTTTGATGCAGGATCTGCGCCGGACTGTGGAGAGCATACATAGCCCGGCTCCACAGCCCGAGGATCCAGAAAGATCCCTTGATCCATCCTCCGAAGAGGACCCGGACATAAAGGTGGAGCTAATTGACGGGGTGTTTCACCAGCTCAGCATGGATAATGCTCTAGTCGCCATTACGGCTGACTACCCCAGCCTATCTCCGGCTCCCCAGGTGATTGTGACCGAAGTCCTGGCACCATTATTTTCATCCTCGCGCATTTCTGACCACCGTATACAATGGTGTCTCGCAGGAGGTACCTTCAAGGCAGGAAGCCGAACCCGCGGCGGCTGGCCAACAAGGGTCAGTCCGGCCCAGCAGGCGAAAGAGGAGTGCGGCGCGGATCGAAACGTCGCCGCAACGGTATAGCTTGCGGTTGTTATTTAGGACAAAGTTCCTAGGAAGTGCTTGAATACTCATGACTTTTGCAGGAGAAAGAGTGCCCATCGGACTGTGGGCGTAGAGGTTGCCAACCAAGCCTCTGCCAGCCAGGCTCCAACACCTGGTCTGGAGGGGGAGGCGAGCGCAAGGCACGAGCCGGATACTCCTCCAACGGAGGATGCCGACAGACTGTCCGCCACCAGGTCTGAGGTGGAGAGCGCCATGAACCATAGGCGCCGCCGGACAGCTTTTCGTGACGCGTGCTTCTCCCCTGAGGCATTGAACGCCTTTAACGCGGGGGACGCGCACCTCCGTGCTGCTCAAGATGGTTTGTCCAGAGCCGCGGAGCAGTACGTAAAGGACATACGGGTAAGAGATTTTAATAGTTGTATATGCCAGTAGCCCCCGAGACCTAAAGTAGTTGGAGTAACTGATTTAAGGATCATTTGATATGCAGGATCTTACAGAGAAGAATACCCAATTGTCGTAGGAGCTACAAGAGTGCAAGGCCCAACTTGAGGCCGCACTCGCTGCCGCAGGAGGAAACACCGAGACCCCTCCTGGTAACACATTATTTCAAAAAGATAAGCGGTGTGCGGCTTGCGTGTAAGTCTGACAATGATATTACAGAAGTTGCCGGACTGGATCTGGACAAGCAACAACTACTGTGCCAGCTGAAGGCCGGCGAGAGGGTGCTGACGAAGGTGCAGCAGGAAAGGAACAAGCTCCAGGATGCCCATGCCCAGCTTGGAGAGGATCTGAAAGGTGTTCGGGCCGAGCTGTCTGGCTCCGTGAAGGAGAATCAGCGGCTTCGTCGCGGCATCTATAGTAAGTGCTTGAGCGAACTCCTTTGAAAAGAAGAGTTCGGCGAGGAACTCAATTGACAGAAATATGTCTGTAGGTGTGCTCACAGGTCGCCCTGCGGTGGAGATGCCCGTATCAACGGGTGGTCAACTTCCAGAGCTGGTGCAACTGCTCGAACGAGCTCGGCAGGCGATGAGCGGCGTCATCCAGGCTTTATGGCCGTCCCTCTCCCTACCCGAGGGCCTTGGAGAGCTTGCGGAGAAGCTTCAAGGAGCGCGGCGGCGCTTCCGTTTATGGAAGATATCGGCCTGCCATCAAGCTGCCAGGGAGGCCTGGGCCATGGTGAAGAAGCGGTACAAGAAGGCGGATCCCAACCAGATGGCCGAGGTCGGACCAGTGGGGCCCGATGGGAAGGAGATCCCTGTGAGTTTAGTGTACGGCCAAGTAGAGTTGGTCGCTAAATATTCCCAACGGGACTGTAAATTAGACAGCCTGTTAGACGGGATTGAGGAGGAATACAGTCAGTCGATTTGACAATGTATTTTAAAATGACATGTAAAATGCCTTCTAGCCGGATTGTAGATCATTTCTCTTTGCCGACCTTTTCCCTTTAACCTCGGGACCCTAGAGTCCGGAGTGTGTCCGAATACCTTCTCGGTTAAGAAACAACTGGGGCATGCATGGAGACAAGGCATAGGGGTCATTAGTGCTTTATCAGACAAGTGCCCAACTAGTTATGTTATATTACATGGTTAGTAAGAAACATCTTCCAGGGAGAATAGTTCCATTATGGGTTCCTTTCCCTGGGAGGCATGCCCTAAAGTGCATGTCCGGACTGCGAAAAGAGCAGGAAAACATCTGGGGGCAGATAAATAAATAGGTAAAAAATCATCTTTGAAGTCACCGACCGAATATTCCCTTAAGAACGCTAGCTTTCGGCTTCACCCAGTCTGAGGTACACATCCGGCTGACCCAGCAGTAACAATCGCAGAGGTGCTCCCTTTACCTCCTAGCCGAACAATCGGGAACGTAGGGGTAAGCACAGGAGCCAGGCAACCCAGCTTGGCCAAAACTTAAGCCATATCGATGCATATAATGGTGAATAAAAGGTACATGTGGAAGTTTGACACATGTGCTGGGCATGAAGCCCTTATAAGTAAGCTTCTGGTAAAGAAGCCCCCAGGTATAATGAGTGCGTATAGAACATCAAGTGTGTACGAACAATGCGCAAGTAGGCCTTTAAGGGCTTTTATCAAAAGGGGTGAGAGAAAAAAGAGAAACAAAAGACAGCTGAAGTGTAAAAATTTGGATGGGGGAAGGAGACGAACTCTTAGTCCGGCGCTAGGCGTAAAATCTTCGGAGGCGGGCTGCGTTCCATGGGTTTGGCTTGAGTCGGTTGTCCGACGCATTTCGCAGACGGTACACTCCGCCGGTCAGGACTTGATCGATAATGAAGGGGCCTTCCCATTTGGGCTTGAGCTTGTCCTTTTTCTTGTCCGGCAGGCGTAGAACTAGTTCGCCAACATTGTAAGTCTTAGCCCGTACTTCTCTGCTTTGATATCTTCGAGCCTGCTGCTGATAGAATGTGGAACGAGCCTTGGCAACGTCGCGTTCTTCCTCCAATGCGTCCAAGCTGTCCTGCCGATCCAGCTCGGCTTCTCTTTCTTCGTACATGCGCACTCGAGGTGAGTCATGAATGATGTCGCAGGGCAAAACTGCCTCTGCGCCGTATACCATAAAAAATGGTGTGAATCCGGTAGTACGGTTGGGCGTTGTCCGCTGCCTCCAGAGTACGGAGTCAAGCTCCTCAACCCAGTGTGTGTCAGATTTTGTAAGGGACCGCACTAGTCTGGGTTTGATGCCGCTCATTATTAGACCATTTGCTCATTCCCTTTGACCGTTGGTTTGAGGATGATAGACTGAAGCGTAATCGAGCTTAATGCCCATATTTTTGCACCATAATTTAACCTCGTCGGCCGTGAAGTTCGTGCCGTTATCGGTAATGATGCTATGGGGGACACCATAACGGTGTACTACCCCGGATATGAAGTCTATCACTGGTCCGGACTCTGCCGTTTTAACTAGCTTGGCCTCTATCTATTTGGTGAATTTGTCCACCATGACGAATAGGTACCTTTGCTTGTGGGTTCCCCCTTTAAGGGGTCCGACCATGTCAAGCCCCCAGACCGCGAACGGCCAGGTAATGGGTATAGTTTTGAGGGCGGTGGGTGGCATATGGCTCTGATTAGCAAAGAGCTGACAACCGACGCATCTTTGGACTAAGTCCTGAGCATCTGCCCGGGCCGTCGGCCAATAAAATCCTATACGGAATGCTTTGCCTACAAGGGCCCGAGCTGCGGCGTGGTGTCCACCTAGTCCGGCATGAATTTCAGCCAGAAGGTTTCGCCCTTCCTCTTCGGAGATACACCGTTGAAGGACTCCGGTTGTGCTTTTCTTATAGAGTTCTCCCTCGTGGACCTTGTAGGCTTTAGATCGCCGGACTATGCAGCGGGCCTCATTTTGGTCTTCGGGAAGTTCCTGCCTGAGTAAGTAGCCTAGGAATGGCTCTGTCCATGGGGCAATTACTGCCATTATTTCGTGGGCTGAAGGCATTATTTCATCGGCTGAGTCGCCGATTATGTCAGATTGTTCTGTGTTGGGTGGTGCGGCTGCTTCCGAGTTGTTATTTCCGGACTCCTCTTCCCATAGTACGGATTGCTTAAAGAGCCGTGCTGGGAAGATGTTTGGAGGGACATCGTCGCGTTTCTCACCGATGCGTGCCAATATGTCAGCTGCTTGGTTATTATCCCGGGCTACATGGTGGAATTCAAGTCCTTCGAACCGGGCTGACATTTTTAGGACAGCGTTACGATAGGCTGCCATCTTCGGATCCTTGGCATCAAAGTCCCCATTTACTTGGGATATTACGAGGTTTGAATCCCTGCGCACCTCTAGGCGTTGAATGCCCATGGAGATTGCCATCCGGAGGCCATGTAGGAGGGCCTCATATTCGGACGCATTGTTGGAGTCCGTGTACATTATCTGAAGTACATATTGGACTATATCCCTGGTTGGGGACGTCAATACGACGCCAGCCCCCAAGCCGGCCAACATTTTGGAGCCATCAAAATGCATAATCCAATTGGAGTATGCGCCGTACTCTTTAGGGAGTTCAGCTTCAGTCCATTCGGCGACAAAGTCTGCCAAGACTTGTGACTTTATAGCTCGCCGAGGTTTGTAAGTTATATCGAATGGTAAGAGCTCAATGGCCCATTTTGCAATCCTGCCCGTTGCGTCGCGGTTGTTTATAACGTCGTTGAGGAGCACTTCGGAGGCCACTGTTATCGAACACTCTTGAAAGTGGTGTCGGAGCTTCCGGGATGCCATGAACACTGCGTACGCTATCTTTTGATAGTGCAGGTAACGGGACTTGCAGGGAGTTAAGACAGTGGATATGTAGTACACTGGTTTTTGAAGAGGGAATTTATGCCCTTCCGTTTCTCGTTCGACGATGAGTACCGCGCTTACAACTTGATGTGTTACCGCGATGTATAACAACATTGGTTCGCCCAGGTTGGGCGCGGCCAGGACCGGATTTGTTGCCAATATGGCTTTTATTTCTTCGAGTCCGGCAGTGGCAGCATCCGTCCACTCGAAGTGTTCGGTGCGCGTGAGGAGGCGATAGAGGGGCAATGCCTTTTCTCCCAAACGGGAGATAAAGCGGCTTAGAGCCGCCACGCATCCAGTCAATATTTGTATTTGTTTGAGGTCTTTTGGAATATCCAGCTGTGACAGAGCTTGGATCTTGGCTGGGTTTGCTTCAATTCCTCTACCGGATACAATGAAGCCTAGGAGCTTTCCTGCTGGTACGCCGAAAACGCATTTTTTCGGATTCAGCTTAATGTAATATGCTGGGAGGTTGTCGAATGTGAGCCTCAAGTAATCTACTAAGGTTTCGATGTGTCTGGTTTTGACGACTACGTCGTCTACGTATGCCTCTACTATTTTGCCGATCTGGGTAGCCAGACATGTCTGAATCATGCGCTGATATGTTGCGCCGGTGTTTTTGAGTCCGAAGGGCATCGCGTTGAAGCAGAATGGTCCATATGGAGTAATGAATGCCGTTGCGGCTTGGTCCGCCTCCGCCATCTGATAGAGGCAAAGGGGTGTCCCGATCTTTCGATGAGATGATAACTATCGATTTGGTGAAGATGACTTTGACAATCCGACTACAAACGTGCACGACGTTGCGCCTTAGCAATCGCTAAACCAACTCTGAGAGGTTATTGACCACGCCGGAGCACAATCAACCTGACCACGAAGGTCTATTCCTGCAAGCAATCGAAGAACAAGCAAGAATATGATAAAAGCAATCTGAATATTGCGAGTATATATGAAGTATTGATAAAGGTGGGGATCCGTAAGCGGTCCTGGTCTGGTCGTTGGACACAAACGAAGTACACGAAGTTGCAATGGCTAACTTTTAACTAAACAAATCCCAATCAAAAGCTACTAGATGGATCTACTTATATAGGAGCAAGGGGTGGCGGCCAAGGAGGTGGGAGGACGTCCCAAGGCAGCCTAAAACTAAATCTAGGTCGTACAAGGCCAATGGGCCCAAGTGGAGGTGATGTAACACCTTTGGACTTGTAGTTTGACTCGGATTCTGCTGCAACATCAGATTGTTTCGTCCACAACTCAACGCTCCGGACGAATTTGAAGGTGATTCCAATTGGGTTGGAATGTGCACGAAATCTAGTTTCCAACAAAAAAAGAATCACCCAATTCGGAGTCCGTATGAAAAACTTGTGTGCGTTTTGAGTCAGGTACATCTGTGCAGTCCGAATCTGAATCCAGAACGTGAGAGACTTGGACTCTATCTTCTCTTGGGCCAAAAGTGACGTGAGAGAACTTTTTGGACAGCAAATAAACATCTCTTTCTTCCTTATCTTCATATGTGGATTGTACAAATGTCCCATACACCTGCAATTAGACAAAACACAAAAGTGTGTGAAGTATTTTTGTTCTGGATAACATAAATAGATTATTGAATAGTTTGCACTAGAAATCACCTGACAAATATGCATATATGCAATATTTTTGGTCATATCCAAGGTAGTCATGTCCTCATCATCCTCCCCTTCTTGAAAATAAAGCCGTCCTCGGCGTTGCTTAATCTGAAATGTGGCTAACAAAAGAGACAAGGTGTACATGTTGTATATGTATATGTCATCCATTTTTACTTCCCTTGATTTTTGCATATATGACACATGAATAGATGAGTAACTTGCATAGTTCATAAAATCTAAAGCCAAAAAATTAGCACAAGAAGTAGAAGGCATGAAAATATTGCAACTCAGTTTGCACATATAAGTGAAGCTCTTATTCATTTCAAAAGATTGACAATGTTCATCATTAAACCATCCCAACATTGGTGAATAAACATTACTTGCATAAAATTTACATGCTACAACATGCTTAAATAAGCAAATATGCAATAAGTCATTCAACACAGAATCATCACCAAGATTAGAGGTCATATCAAAATGATTAAACATTGGTTCTTTTGCATCAATAGTTAATTCAATGGGTGCACTCAAAATTGTTGGTATTTCAGTTGTTTGATCACATGGCAAAGTCAAATTATCAACGTAGTCCTCTAAAATAGGTGGTGTGATCAAAGTAGTGGGTAGCTCATCAGATGGTGCATTCAAATTGACAAGGCATTCATCATTCTCATGTAGAGATGGAAGATCAGTACCTTTGTCATTACCTCTTATGATCAACTCAGATGATGTAGCCACTCTCGAGGGCGATGTGTCACATGGTGGAGGTGATGTAGTCCTGACAACAACGGATGTGGTTGTCATAGTATGCCTAGTAGTTGAAGGAACAATCATATCAACTCTTGGAATGTGCACCGTGCGCTTGTTCTCCTCGTGGCCAACACATCGTTTTATTTCTTGTTCAGCTTTGCAAGCAAGATGAAACAAATGGTCCATAGGATAACACTCTTCATGAATTAGTATCTCTTGAATATCACGGTTTAATCCTCCCCAAAATCTATCCATAAAATCATCTTCACTTTCTTCTAAAGAGGAATGCAACAAGGTAGTTTGTAAATCATCATAATATTTTGTTACAGTTTCACTACCTTGTTTTAAGTGTTGCAACTTCTTAATCATGTCACGAGTATAATAAGCAGGGACGAAAGTATGTCGCATGGCAAGTTTCAAATCATCCCAAGTAGTAGGTATATAATCAGGGTGTAACCGACAATATTCACTCCACCAAACCAAAGCATAACCAGTGAAAGAACCAACCGCAACCTTAACCTTTTTATGTTCATCGAAATTATGGGAAGCAAATATATTTTTTATGTCGAACTCCCATTCAATATATAAAGCAGGTTTAAAACGGCCATTAAATGGTGGTATAGATACATTAACCTGATCATGTGCATTTGGATGTTTGTGCACCTCTCGTGACGGTTGTGATATTGGCAAAGGTGGTGGCACATCTCCCGCGATCGACAAAGCCCATGAATTGACTTTGGATCCTGTCATGATTAGTAGAACAAGAAACAAAACCCAAAAAATAATGTTCCTATAACTACTAGGATGTGGTGGTAAAACGCTCACAGTAAAGCAAATATCAATGTCTTACAAGTTCTTACCATGCAGCAGGCGGTGATCGGCAACCAGCGGTGTCAAGTAACTCCGAATATTGAGTAAAGCGATTGCCAGGGGAGCGTACGTATACACGGTATAGAAATATGTGGAGCTGGGTTGGCTATATATGGTAGCAAAAGATTAGCAATAATCAATTCAAAGATGCAATGTTGAATAAACGCTCAACGACGGTACTGTGCTGGTCCTAGGCTAGACCGGACTAGAGACGCGAGCCTAGAACACTAATGAGGTCACGGCGTAGCACAACTAGCATCAATGAAGGATACTAAGTAGCTCTTGACAGCAAGATATAAGTGAAGATCACAACGGCAGTGAAGATAATGATGAAAAACAACTGCCAAGCAGGATATACAACAACTTTGTCTCCAACTTTCCTCTGAAAGAGTTTGTGCCAATTTTTTTGATTTTTTTCTCCTTTTTTTTCTCTGACTTTTTTTTCTCTTTTTTTTCTCGTTTTTTTTCTCTCTTTTTTTTCTCCCTCTTTCCAAAACAAACTAGATAAGATGCAGATTGGATCAAGTGAAGATGTGAACGATCTCAACTATTATTATGACAATGAATGGTGGGTAGCACGTGGTGGAAATTGATGGATGGGTGGTGGACAGCGGAAGAGATAATGATGCAGCGGTGGCGTGACTAATGTGAACAGAACTCGAAACTCTAAACGAACTAGACACTAAGACCAGCAACTGACACGACGATGCAACCGATAATTCAACTATGCAAGCAATGAATAGAAAATTGCAAAGGCTCAGACTGGCTTGGATAAAGGATGAACAGATCTAACTTTTTTTTGTGGCTTTATCATGGACTGTAGGTATGAATGACAGATGCGATCTAAACTATGAAAAACTGTAAAATCTCACCGAGCAACCTGAAAACTGATACCACTTGATAGAGGCAAAGGGGTGTCCCGATCTTTCGATGAGATGATAACTATCGATTTGGTGAAGATGACTTTGACAATCCGACTACAAACGTGCACGACGTTGCGCCTTAGCAATCGCTAAACCAACTCTGAGAGGTTATTGACCACGCCGGAGCACAATCAACCTGACCACGAAGGTCTATTCCTGCAAGCAATCGAAGAACAAGCAAGAATATGATAAAAGCAATCTGAATATTGCGAGTATATATGAAGTATTGATAAAGGTGGGGATCCGTAAGCGGTCCTGGTCTGGTCGTTGGACACAAACGAAGTACACGAAGTTGCAATGGCTAACTTTTAACTAAACAAATCCCAATCAAAAGCTACTAGATGGATCTACTTATATAGGAGCAAGGGGTGGCGGCCAAGGAGGTGGGAGGACGTCCCAAGGCAGCCTAAAACTAAATCTAGGTCGTACAAGGCCAATGGGCCCAAGTGGAGGTGATGTAACACCTTTGGACTTGTAGTTTGACTCGGATTCTGCTGCAACATCAGATTGTTTCGTCCACAACTCAACGCTCCGGACGAATTTGAAGGTGATTCCAATTGGGTTGGAATGTGCACGAAATCTAGTTTCCAACAAAAAAAGAATCACCCAATTCGGAGTCCGTATGAAAAACTTGTGTGCGTTTTGAGTCAGGTACATCTGTGCAGTCCGAATCTGAATCCAGAACGTGAGAGACTTGGACTCTATCTTCTCTTGGGCCAAAAGTGACGTGAGAGAACTTTTTGGACAGCAAATAAACATCTCTTTCTTCCTTATCTTCATATGTGGATTGTACAAATGTCCCATACACCTGCAATTAGACAAAACACAAAAGTGTGTGAAGTATTTTTGTTCTGGATAACATAAATAGATTATTGAATAGTTTGCACTAGAAATCACCTGACAAATATGCATATATGCAATATTTTTGGTCATATCCAAGGTAGTCATGTCCTCATCACCATCTTGATTTGATGGTAGCCGGAGTATGCGTCGAGGAAGCACAATGAATCGTGTCCTGCAGTAGCATCGATTATTTGGTCGATGCGGGGAAGGGGGAAGGGATCCTTTGGGCAGGCCTTGTTGAGGTATTTAAAATCGACGCATAGGCGCCAGGATTTGTCCTTCTTTGGTACCATTACCAGGTTTGCTAGCCAGTCCGGATGCTTGATGTCTCTGATGAATCCGGCTTCCAATAGTTTGTCTAGCTCTTCTCCCATTGCCTGTCTTTTGGGTTCGGAAAATCGCCGAAGAGCTTGTTTTACTGGCTTGAATCCTTTTAGGATGTTTAGGCTGTGTTTTGCCAATCTGCGTGGGATTCCTGGCAAATCTGAAGGGTGCCAGGCAAAGATGTCCCAATTTTCCCGAAGGAATTCTCGCAGTGCGCCATCTACATCAGGGTTCAACTGTGCCCCGATGGAGGCCGTCTTTGTTGGGTCCGTTGGATGGACCTGGAATTTGACTATTTCGTCCGCTGGTTTAAAAGAGGTGGACTTGGATCTCTTATCGAGTATCACATCGTCCCTATTCACCGTAGAGCGCAGCGTAGTGAGTTCTTCTGCTGCTAGGGCTTCGGATACTGCCTCCAGGGCTAATGCGGCTGTCTTGTTTTCGGCGCGGAGTGCTATGTCCGGATCACTAGCGAGAGTGATTATTCCGCCGGGCCCAGGCATCTTAAGCTTCATGTACCCGTAATGGGGTATGGCTTGAAAAATTGTGAATGCCTCTCGTCCTAATATAGCGTGATATCTGCTGTTGAACGGGGCCACTTGGAACGTGACCTCTTCGGACCTGAAATTGTCCGGCGAGCCGAACACCACATCAAGTGTGATTTTTCCTGTGCAGCGCGCTTCCCGGCTAGGGATTATTCCTCTAAAGGTTGTGCTGCTTCGCTCAATGCGGCTCCAGTCTATTTCCATTTTTTGAAGAGTTTCCTCGTAGATGAGGTTTAGTCCGCTGCCGCCATCCATGAGTACCTTGGTAAGACGAAAGCCGTCCACTATTGGACTGAGGACCAACGCGGCTGGTGCTCGGGCTGTTCGGAATTTAGGTTCGTCGCTGGCGTTGAAGGTGATGGTCGTGTCACTCCATGGATTTGTTGTTGCTACTTGGTAGACTTCGACGAGGCCGCGGATTATTCGTTTTCGCATGTTATTTGATGCGAAAGTCTCGAAGACTGTTGACACCATACTGGTACTGCTGGAGTGGTTTTCCTGGGCTAGAAGCTCCTCGCCACTTTGGGCCACCTGCCGCAATATCCAACATGCTCGAAGGCTATGTGTTGGGGTGGCACCTTCTGTACTGTGAATTTTACAGGGTCCGCTGAGCCATCCCTCTAGTACGGTTCCTTGCCCTTTATGGGGTTTTTGCTTTTTGGTTTTTACACCTGGTGCCTGAGTGTGCTGCACCCTTTTGTTACGGACTAGGGTTGTATTCGGGGCCGGATTGTCCCAAAACTTAGTTTCGGTTTTCCGGAAACTCTCCATCGCACAGTACTTTCGTACTATGGACGCCAGGTCGGCGAAGCGTGTAATTTCACGGCGACTGACGACGTTCAAGATTCCCTCGTCCGTGCAATTATTGCAGAAAATTGAAATTGTGTTTTCCTCCCGGCAGTCCTTTATCCTGTCCATAACCAGGAGGAATCTGGCCCAGTAATGATGTACTGTTTCAGCGGGCTCTTGCCGGATTTGAGATAGATCGCATATGTCTGGGTGGGTGGGTGGAATTAAGTCCGGAATCCTACCCATCTTGAGGCTCAAGGGCCGAGAAGTTTCCGAATTTGGAAGCTTGGATCGTTGGACGTCGTCCAACGAGTCCGGTCCGATGCCTGACTTTAGGTTCAGTGCTTGATTGGAGTCCGTCCCCCCGCGAGAATCCGGCACGGAGGGTTCGGAAGCCCGAACATGACTAGTTTTCAATATAGGAGAAGAGTCGCCGCGTTGTTCCTCTACCACCGCAACGTGGTGGGTAACCTGGGGATAGTTAATCTCTCTCAGATCGGTTTTAAGCCCAATCTGATTGTAGTCTGTAGCGACTCCCAGGGCAGCGATGCGATCCAAGAGTTCATTTACGGACGAGAGCTCTGTTGGATCCAGCTGCTCGGCGAATTTCGAGTTGACGTGAAGATTGCTTTTGATGACCCGAGAGGTCATCGTCGAAGTGGTGGCCGAACAGGCGGTCATGAGAAAACCCCCCCAGCCGGATAGTTTGGCCGGCGGCCAAGGCTCCTTTGGCGAAGATACCGTCTTTGAAGACGGGAAGAGGCATCCTTCCTATCGGTGACGGAACAGAGGAACTCTCAATGAAAGCACCAATGTCGGTGTCAAAACCGGCGGATCTCGGGTAGGGGGTCCCGAACTGTGCGTCTAGGCAGATGGTAACAGGAGACAAGGGACACGATGTTTTTACCCAGGTTCGGGCCCTCTCGATGGAGGTAAAACCCTACTCCTGCTGGATTGATATTGATGATATGGGTAGTACAAGAGTGGATCTACCACGAGATCAAGGAGGCTAAACGCTAGAAGCTAGCCTATGGTATGATTGTTGTAATGGTGGTGTCCTACGGACTAAAACCCTCTGGTTTATATAGACACCAGAGAGGGCTAGGGTTACACAGAGTCGGTTAAAATGGTAGGAGATCTACATATCCGTATCGCCAAGCTTGCCTTCCACGCCAAGGAAAGTCCCATCTGGACACGGGACGAAGTCTTCAATCTTGTATCTTCGTAGTCTTGGAGTCCGGCTGACGATTATAGTCCGGCTGTCCAGACACCCCCTAGTCCAGGACTCCCTCATCGCGCCTTAGCAATCGCTAAACCAACTCCAAGAGGTTATTGACCACGCCGGAGCATGATCAACCTGACCACGAGGGTCTGTTTCCTGCGAGCAAACAAAGAACAAGCAAGAAACTGAGATTGCAATCTAGATATTGCTAATATAAGATGAAAGCTTTATTGATCAAGGTGGGGTTTTGTGACGTCCTTGTCTGTTCATTGAACACAAACGAAGTACGCGAAGTTGCAGCTATGGCGAACTTTAATCTAAAACAAAACCAAAAGTCTAAATGGTGCCCTAAGGGTTGTATATATGGAGGAAGAGGGGTGAATTTCGTGGCCCTATCTCTCGTTTCCCCACACATACGGACTCTAAAAATAGCCTATACTTATGTATTTCGAAATTACATGGGCCTGGCCCAATAATATGGTGACACGGCACCTAGAATAGCCTCTGGACGAAATTTATGAAGTGGCATCTTGTATATTTCGTCCAAGGCTTCATGCACTCATTATGGGGGCTTCAAAGTCCTGAAATCATCACTTGTAACTCCGTTCTTTTTCCCCTTGCGCATGCCATCATCCCCATGCTTGTTCTTGCTCCAATGTTCATCCTTCTCCAAGCTAGGCCCTTCATTTGTAAGCAAAACAAATGTATCCAATTTAGGCAGCATCATATTCTCATGAACATTAGAATCATTACCAAGAAACGGAAGTACCTGATAATTTAATTGGCGTGCGCGAGCTCTAGTAATTGGTCCAGTATATGTAGCAGTAGGGGCTGTGGGTGTAACAATGGTATTGAAGTCCTCCTCACTGAGCTACTGCACAAGAAGTCTCAAGAACAGGATGAGTAGTTAGCCCACTTGATGGCTCTCTTTGGAGCTAAAGTATCTCATTGATGTTCTGGGATCACTAAGTTATGCAGTGTGTCGTTGAACTATGTCTTTGATTGCTCATCGCTGTAGATTGTGAAGTTGAACCTGTGAAGTTATGCAGTAAAGGCTTGGGCCTAAAAAAATAGTTGACTATAAAAAACTAGTATATAAAAGGCTGCATCCTAGAAAATAAAGGCCAAGGCCCAAACAAGAACTAGACTAAAAAGGTTGTGGCCGAAAAAAAATAGTTGACTATAAAAAAACTGGTCTGTAAAAGGCTCCCTCCCGGAAAACAAAAGGCCAAATTGTTGGGCCAGGCCCATGCAGCTAAGCAAAATAAAGAGAAAAATAAAATATTAAATGGGCTGAATTATTGGGCTCTGCCCATATAGACGGCTGAACTGGAATGAGCTGATTCTAATTTATGACCTTTTCATTTTGTCGCAATTTTGCCACATTGGATATGACGTGCTGTGGGTAGATAGTGACCAAAACAATTGGTCGTAGAACCTACAACTTTTTATTTTGGTCGTAAATGTCTACGACCATTTCAGAAGAAAGGTTGTTAAGTTTCATTATAGACGGCTAGCTTTTGACCAACTATTTTTGGTCCACAATAGGTCACAAATGAAAAACAATGATCATTCTGTGACCAATATTGATGGTCACAAGTTGACATATTTCTTGTAGTAATGGCTGCCTACCACAGGTCCTTGCATCTGGGTGGCACACTCTGTGGCGCGGCGCACATCTTAATCTCGACTGTCGTCAGCTATCTATTGTTCATGATTTTGAACTCAATGGAGCCATCATCTCCTCCCACCAGGCCTCCGTTCAATGCCTCTGCGCCCAGGCATGCTGCTTGCCACACATACCCTGCATGGTGGACGCGTGGCTAACATCCCATCAATTCGAAAAACTCCAGCAGATTGAGTTCTACCATTACTACGAAAATAACTTACCACCAACCGTTGTATCTGTGCCCTCACCTCCGATGTCCATCGCATGGTTTTATTTTTTCCTCCTCTCTCCACACCGCCACCTTGGCCCGGTGCCATCTACCAGACAATCTGGTACAAATGCTTCGACTTCAACTGCTAAAAACACTTATGCTTGTGGTGGTTGATCTATCGGAGGTCTCATTGCACAACATCATCCACTCCAGCTGCCCTGCCCTAGAGCGCTTGCTTCTTGTTTTTCAAAAAGAAATTAGTATCCATTGTCTCCAAATAAAGTCGCCTAAGCAGCGGAATTTGTTTTAAAGCATAGGAGCTCATCATCAAAGATGCCCCTTCACTTCAAAGGTTGCTCCTTGATTAATGTTATGCACCTTCACAAATAAGTGTGGTCTCTGCGCCTAAACTAGAGACCTTGGGTGTAATTCGTGATCCTTTTAAAGGTCACAAGATGGTGGTTGGATCCACACTTATTTAGGTACTATATATTATCATCAACACTTTTTTAATCATAAGCTGCATTTTTTTTTGTTTGTGTGCATAAGTTTTATGTCATCTTGGAGTACAATTTTGGTACTAATATTATGTTCTATGCTTAATGAAGAGTTGGTCCATGGATAGCCTATCAATGGTGCTGGATTCTGTCAAGACTTTACATATCAGCATGTGGTGCTTTGATCTAAACACGATTATTGGCTTGCCGCGATGCTTTCCATGTCTGGAGAATTTGTATATAGAGGTGATGATTTCACTCATATTGAAAGCCCATATATAATGTACTAGAATTAACCGTTCAGCTGTAGCTCTTTCAACATAGTCTTTTTTACACATTAACTATTTTCAATCTTCATGTCCAGTTAGGCAGAAGTACATGGACAAAAAGGTATAACCAATCGGTGGCATAATAAGCGTTGGGATTTTCTCAGTTCTCATGACATTCGTTTGAGGAAAATAACATTGGAAGGATATACATTCAACCATTCAAGCACTAGCTTTGAAACATTCTTCCTGTTGGACGCGAGGGTACTATTGTCCGTGCGGATTAAGTTTTTTAACAAAAAAATTCTCACAGATGGACACATTGAACAACATAAAAAGAAGTTTAAGGTGGACAAAACGGCTTCTGAACGTGCTCGTGTTCTATTTACAACAACTTGTCTTCATGTACCCTTAGATTTTCTGGCCCTGAATCTTGATTTTATGGATCAGACCAATCTATTGGATTGTGACTACCGAAAACATTGGTTGTGTTAGATGCTATTGCCCTGTTTAATCTGAATTTTGTCTAAAGCTGATGAACAATTAATCCTCATCCTTTCATGCCTTGTGCACCTTTGTGGGCAAAACGACATACGCTGCCTCTTCATGCCTTGATTTTTTTACAAAGGTAACATAGACCAATAGGAGTTTCATGCTAAAATTTGGAATTTTTCTGGGTTCATTTGGCCTTTTTTATATATTAAATGAGATTTCTATGAATTTAATGTGCATAATTCAAAATTGAACTACATGCACATGCTCCAGTGTACCAAAATGGGTTGAAAAATCATAAATATGTCCTTGGGTGAATGTTTAGGTCACATGCAAAAAATGGGAATGAATTTGAAACATATGGGCATCGTGGCTCAGTCAAAAACTTTGAGAAACTTGGTTTTAAAATTCCCGTAAATCCAAAATTCGCTTGCAAATCATGAATTTTGGAATGTGATGGGAACAACCTCAAAATTTATTGAGGGTTCCAGTTATCGAAGTGTTGCACAATTCCCTGGTGGCATATCGTGGGCACGCATTCTCGTATGTGTACCTGGCCTGGGCACCATAGGGTGCATCGCAATTAGTGAAGTTAGCACATGACTTGTTCCATCAACCGTGCACACTTGTTATTACCATCGCACCTGATTCCTTTAATTAGAACGTGTGCTCGTCTACCGCACATGTATATATATAATGCCATTAATTTCTGCACTATGCGTCTGTGTTGGTACTAGGTACGAGCTGGTATATGTATCCGTCGGCTTGTGGACGGCTATTCCCTACTATGTTCAACTGCTATATGCAATAAATATGCATGTGCTTGCTCGCCATTGAGGCAGCCGCGGTGCACTCTCCTCTCGCGTCCATCTGCGCACTCTGTTTGCATCCCTCTGTGCGCTATGCTCGTCGTTGAGGCGCTGCGACGCGCTCGGGTCGCGTCCCTCCGTGCGCCCTCTGCCAGCGGTTGGGGCCAGTGCACGATCACGTTGGGGGCGCCACCACACGCGTCAACATGATGCACTTGAGTGAGGCACAATGGAGTTACGCGCTACAAAATGTGCCATCTAGACGTTGATACGTCTCCAATGTATCTATATTTTTTATTGTTCCATGTTGTTATATGATCAATCTTGGATGTTTTATATACATTTACTAGCAAATTTATATCATTTTTTGGGACTAACCTATTGGCATAGTGCCCAGGGCTAGTTGCTGTTTTTTGCTTGTTTATTACTTTGCATACTACTAATATCAAATGAAGTCCAAATGCCACAAAAAAATTGGAATTTTTTCCTAGCAGGAAGACACCCAGGAAGCTTCTGGAGGGCATGAGGGGAAGCTCGTGGGGCCCATTATGCACCAAGGTGCGCCAAGGGCCTCCGGTGCGCCCTGGTGGGTAGTGGGGCCCATGGGCACCCCCTTGACCTACCTCCTCCTCTATAAATATTATAAAATCCCAAAAACCCTAGGGGAGTCAATGAAATACTTTTTCTGCCGGCGCATGTTCCGGAACCACGAGATCCAATCTAGTGGCCTTCTTCTGGCACTCTGTCGGAGGGGCAACGATCATAGGTTTTATCCTTATGAACAAGAGTATATTGATAGTTTGTACCACGGTGTATAGAATTTTTATCGAATTGCCATAGTCTACCAAGTAATAAGGAACATGCTTGTCATGGATACCACATCACAGTCAACATAATTATGTAGCGATACTAAAATGCACACGAATAGCACATGTTACCTTAACCTTGTCGTTGTTGTTGAACCATTGGATGTAGTAAGGATGCGGATGTGGTCTTGTGGTGAGAGACAGTTTCTCCACCATCACCATGCTAGCCAAGTTGTTGCAGCTCCCTCCATCTATGATGACGCGAACAGAACGGTCCTTCAGAACTCCCTTTGTATGGAACAAATTGTGCCTCTGATTTTGCTCACCTTGCGTGACCTGCACACTAAAAACACATTGAGCAACTAAAATTTCACACCTGTCAGCGTCTTCAGCAAGCATGAATTGCGTCTCTTGTTCAGAATCATCTCCGCCGTGTTCTTCACTTGTATTAAGAGCCAAAGTCTCCTCATCATTGTCACTAGCGGACTCATGCCCACCATCCTCAGTAGCAATCATCACATGCTTAGATGGGCATTATCTTGCATAATGACCTCCAACCTTGCAACAACGACAAATAATATCATTTGTTTGCCCTGTTGATGTCATGGATGAAGATGAGCTCTGTGCAGGCCTAAAAGGTGTGCTCTTGGCAGGTAGTGGTGGTTGTGCCTGCTTTCTTATATCTCGGTTGGAGGTGGCAGCTGATGGAGGTGCCGGTGCAGCAGAACATGTGGAAATAGAGGATGCACGCGGTGTCTATGATGAAGGTCGACCTACAGAAAAGTTAGTTCACACCAATGCCTGTCGATCCTGCACTTCACGTTCAGCTTTGCTGTCGTGGGAAACGAACACCTATGGGGCAGGGCCCCTTTCGGTCAGCGGGGAGCGGACAGCGCACGAAGAGCTGATCGAGGCGGAGCACGCGAGTGATTTTACCCAGCTTCAGAGCTCTCCGGAGAGATAATACTCCTACTGCTGCTTTGTGGTTGTATTATGTTCTTGCTCGAGAGCCTGGGAGTGTTCTGGTTTCGAATGAGTCGAACCCCCCTATGTTGCGCATGGGCCTCCTTTTATAGGCTCAAGGTGTCGGTGTACTAAAGTAGGGGTACCTTAGTATCCCGAACTTGTGCACGGGCAGTCGCAGCATCCCGCAGCAAGGCTTGCCGGGCGTCCGCCAAGATCCTTCGCAATTCCTATTACTGCCATTCAAGAACAAAGTGTTTAACTGAGAAGACAGAGCCCCGGCAAGAGGAGCTTGCTGGGAAAGACAAGACCCCGGCAAGAGGAGCTTGCCGGGAAGGCCAACCAAGGCATTCCAAGAAACTTGCCACGACGCATCGCGTGTCCCGGCAAGACCCGGCGAGCGGCAAGCTTGCGGGTGCGACAAGACAGTGACCGCGGCAAGGCGCTTGCCGCGGCGAAGCCACCACTCTGCGCCCATGCTCCAGCGCGTCCGACGATGTGTCGCCGCAGGATCGTTCCTGGTGCACGTGGCGAGTAGCTGTGCAGCCAAGCGGAGCGAGGTGGCAAGTGGAGATGACTAGGAGGCCATCGTGGCGATCGGTGGCGCCCCTAACGATCTCTTCCTGCACTGTTTAGGCGACCGGACGGGCACTAAATGCCCTTGTCCCCTGCCGTCAGAGTTAGGTAGGGGGCACTGTTGATAGCGGTTGTACCAACGCCTCTTTTTACTTTTTTACCCCTCTCTCTGTGTTGCCACCTGTCGGTGACCCCTTTAGCCTATAAAAAGGAGGCCCATGCGCACATAGAGGGGGTTCGACTCATTCGAAACTACAACACACCCACGCTCTCGAGCAAGAACATAATATAGACACGAAGCAGCAGTAGGAGTTTTATCTCTCCGGAGAGCTCCGAAGCTGGGTAAAATCTCTCGCGTGCTTCGCCTCGATCTGCTCTTCGTGCGCTCTCCGCTCCCTTGCCGAACCGAAAGGGGCCCTGCCCCATAGGTGTTCGTTTCCCCCGACATCTTTGGCGCGCCAGGTAGGGGGGCGTCGAGGTCGTGCGTTCCTGATCCGGCGTCTGCGCGCGCTACATCAACATTTTCATCGACATGCCACCGAAGAAGAAGGCTTCGGAGGTGGCTGCTCCGTCCACGTCGATCCTACCGTCACCGGAGCAAACGGGCGGTGGGGTGGACGCCGGCGGAGGAGCGGGCGCCGACGGGGGGACTCATGTCGTCACCAGGTCCAAGTACAAGGCCCCGCAAGCTTCGGCGTCTGTACATACACCGCACCCCTCCCAGGGGGTGCAGGATCGACAACACCATGGTGCTCCTAGCACCGTACTCGCGTTGGAGCAAGGCCGAGCTGGTGGATCGCGGAACGCTCAAGGCCAGCATGCACGTCAACATGTTGGCACGAGCGCAGTACGGTCGCCTAGGCGATATGTTGCTCCTTCTAACACTGTTAGAAGTTTGAGCATATCCCGTTCCTCGCGTCGTTCGCCACCGCCGCCCAAGACTCCAGAGGAAGCGCTGGCCCGAGCCCAGCTGCTTCTAGATTACCCTCCAGCGCCAGACAAGATCGACGACTGGAGGGCCACCATTCAGAGCCTCATCGGCTTCGCCAACGGCGACAAGCCCTGGCAACCGAGCACATCGAAGCCTCGGCAAGACGCCCAGGCGCAAGCCAATGCCGACAAGACCGCTGGGGGTGCCACCACCGTGCACTCCCCGCCCCGAAGGCAAAGATCGCCGACTCGCCGGGCTAACCTCGACACCGATTCCATCGCGTCGTCGGACCCGCGAGCTCGTCGCGATCAGCGCCAAGTTCTCCAAGAACGACGACAAGAAGACGCTCGCACTCGCATCGAGCGTTGAAGAGAAGCACGGCGTCAGTCAGACCAGCGCGCTGGGCCCACTGTTGATATGCATGCGCCAGGGGAACCAGGCGACTTGCCGTACGCGGTAGGTTGCCCTGCGTTCACCCATGAGCTGCGGCAGGTCCAGTGGCCTAGTACCAAGAACTTCAAGCCAGACGTGCCCGAGAAGTATGACGGCAGGATACATCCGTCAGAGTTCCTCAGCGTCTACACCATCGCGGTGCAGGCTGTCGGGGGGCGCGACGAGAAGATCCTCGCCAACTACTTCCCGCTGGTGCTCAAGCCCAACGTCAGATCTTGGCTCATGCACTTGCCGGACAACTCCATCTCTTCGTGGGCGGACCTGTGCCATCTGTTTGTCGGCGCCTTCATAGGCGGCCACAAACCCCATGGCCAGGAAAGTGATCTTCATCTGCTCGCCCAGAAAGAAGGAGAACCCCTGCGCAAGTACATACAAAGATTCAGCCAAGTGCAGCGCAACATCCCAGACGTCCACCCTGCCGCGGTTATCAGCGCGTTCCATCAGAACGTGCGTAATCGCAGGATGAGGGAGGAGATGGCGATGTGCAAAATCAGAGATGTCAGCGAGCTATATGCTCTGGCCGACAAATGTGCACGTGCTGAGGAGGGGAGGAAACTCCCCGGAGAGAAGCAGGAGCAGAAGGATCTGACAGTGAGGATGCCGCCCCGGCAAAGAAGAACCGGAGGCGGAATAACAGAAAGAGAAAAGCTAAGAATGTGCTAGTTGTCGAGCAGTCCGGCAACGGAGGTGGCGCCGAGAAGGCCAAAGCAGGTGACTCCGGCGAGGCTGTGGTGGCCGCCGACAAGCAGGACGGCTCCGGCAAGCAGTACTGCAAGATCCACCGCACCAAGGGCCATGACCTCCAGGCCTGCAAGAAGGTTGAGCAGCTCGTAGAGCTGCAGAAAGCTGAGTACGAGCGCCGCGACAAGGAGAAGGCCCAGGAAGGTGGCGGAGGATCCGGCAAGAAGCGTCTCGGCCGGGGAGGACGCCACGGCAAGGCCAAGCAGCGGCAAGGAGACAGGCCTCCCCGCGGCCGCGACAAGGATGAAGACGAAGACGAAGACGATGAGATGGATGAGGATGAGGCCGACGAGCAGGAGTTTCAGAAGGCAACGGAGATTTTGTGCATCGACGGTGGTGCTTCTCTGCATACCTCACACCGCCAACTCAAACAGTGGGTGCGGGAAGTGAATGCAGCAGAACCGTCCGTTGAGTCGCGCAAGCCCCTGAAGTGGTCCAGCACGCCCATCATCTTTGATGTCGAGGATCACCCTGATCGCATAACTGCGGTCGGGTGCTTGCCGATGTTGGTTTCACCAACAATCCGCAACCTCAAGGTCACGAAGATGCTGGTTGACGGCGGGGCCGGCCTGAATCTGATCTCTTCCGCGGTGCTCAAGAAGCTCTAGATCCCCGACAGCGAGCTCGAAGAGACTGGTACCTTCCAAGGAATAAATCCAGGAAGGAGCAAGCCGAAGGGGAAGATCACACTACCAGTAACATTTGGCAGCGAGCTGAACTTCAGAACAGAGAAGGTCACCTTTGACGTCGCTGATTTCCCATTGCCATACAATGGGATACTTGGCCGTCCAGCGCTCGCCAAGTTCATGGCAGCCTCTCACTACGCCTACAACGTGCTCAAGATGCCCGGTCCGATAAGTGTCATTTCTATCCATGGCGACAAGAAAGATGCACTTATCTGTACCGACAAGATCTACCGGGAAGCAGCAGCCGCAGCAAAATGCAAACCACTTGCCGCTGAAGCTCCCGGGAGGAAGAAGAAGACCAAGTCCGGCAAGAGTAGCTCTAATGCCCACTCCGGCAAGCGCACCTCTTCGGAGTGCTGCGCTACCGTCGAGGACGCACCATCGAGCTCCACCGGCAAGTGCAAGAATGCAAAGACAGCTCCACCAGAGACCAAGAGAGTGGCCGCCAAGGAGGACAGCACTGGTGGTACCTTCACCATCAGTGCCACGCTTGACCCTAAATAGGAAAGCGCGCTCGTTGCTTTCCTGCGGGCGAATGTCGATGTGTTTGCATGGCAACCATCTGACATCCCCGGTGTTCCCAAGAAAGTAATGGAGCACCACCTTGCCGTCTGCCCTCACGCGCGGCCCGTGAAGCAGAGAGTCAGGAAGCAAGCGGTGGAACATCAAGAGTTCATTGCAGAAGAGATCAAGAAATTGGAAGCAGCGGGCCTGGTCCAAGGAGTACTCCATCCAACGTGGTTAGCCAATCCAGTAGTCTTGCGCAAAGCGAACGGGAAGTGGAGGCTTTGTATTGACTTCACTGATGTTAATAAAGCTTGTCCCAAGGATCCATTTCCCTTGCCGCGCATTGACCAGATTGTCGACTCCACGGCAGGATGTGATCTGCTTTCATTCCATGATGCATATTCAGGATATCATCAGATCTTCATGGCAGAAGAAGATGAAGAGAAAACCGCATTCATTACTCCATGTGGCACATACTGCTTTGTACGGATGCCTTTCGGACTAAAGAATGCTGGTTCAACATTTGCAAGAGTAGTCAGTCATGCTTTTGAGCCACAGTTGCACAGGAATGTAGAAGCTTACATGGATGACATAGTGGTCAAGAGCAAGGACAGAGAAACGTTGATCCAAGATTTAGACGAAACCTTCACAAATCTGCGCAAGATCAATCTCAAGTTGAACCCCGAGAAGTGCATGTTTGGAGTTCCTTCCGGCAAGCTTCTCAGGTTCTTTGTGTCCCAGAGGGGGATTGAAGCCAATCCCGACAAGATCAAGGCCATTGAGCAGATCGAAGCACCGAAGCGAGTCAAGGACGTACGAAGGCTTGCCGACTGCGTTGCTGCTCTCAGTAGGTTCATCTCTAAGTCTGCTGAGCGTGCTCTGCCATTTTTCAAAATTTTGAAAAAGGCAGGTCCAATAAAATGGACTCCGGAAGCGGAGGCTGCGCTGCAGGACTTAAAGAGATACCTATCCCCACTCCAATATTTGTCGCACCTAAGCCACAAGAGAAGTTGCTGCTGTATCTAGCGGCAACCAATCAAGTGGTTAGTGCTGCGTTAGTGGCGGAGAGGGAGGCGGATGATGAGCCAGCGGCCGCGGGGAGCGAGTCCAGCGACAAGCACGGGGCTTTCCCGACAAGCTCTGGTCCCGACAAGGATAGATCTGTGCAGCCGCAAGAAGAAAAACAAAAGAAGATGGTGCAGCGCCCAGTGTATTTTGTCAGTTCCCTCTGCAGGGGGCTAGATCAAGGTACTCTGGAGTGCAGAAGTTGCTTTTCGGCCTTCTCATGGCCTCGAGGAAGCTGCGCCATTACTTTCAAGCACATGAGATTACAGTTGTCACTCGCTTTCCGTTGAAGAGGATATTGCAAAATCCAGAAGCAACAGGCAGGATTGTCGAGTGGGCACTAGAATTGTCAAGCTTTGGCCTCAAGTTTGAGAGTACCTCGACTATCCAGAGCCGAGCATTGGCAGAATTCATAGCAGAATGGACGCCAACACCTGATGAAGAAACTCCGGAAACGAGCATCCCCGTCAAGGAAGCAAACAAGGAATGGATCATGTACTTTGATGGTGCCTTCTAGCTGCAGGGCGCCGGTGCGGGCGTACTACTTGTCACACCCACCGGAGAGCACCTCAAGTACGTGGTCTAGATGCACTTTCCCAAGGAGCAAGCAACAAACAATACCGCAGAGTATGAAGGCTTGCTTGCCGGACTCAGGATCGCCGCGGACCTTGGGATCAAGAAGCTTATTGTCAGGGGTGACTCGCAGCTCGTCGTCCGTCAAGTAAACAAAGATTATCAGAGTCCGTTGATGGAAGCCTACATTGATGAAGTGAGGAAGCTAGAAGAACATTTTGATGGCCTGCAGATGGAACACGTTCCAAGAACTCAGAACGACATTGCAGACGGCCTGTCAAAGTGCACCGCACTCAAGTTACCTGTGGAACCAGGAATTTTTGTGCTCAAGCTGAATCAACCATCTGTAACACCATCAACTGGATAGAGTAAGAAGAGGAAGTTGGTTACTGGCGACTACTTTCCGGCAGAGCTCCCCGAAGCTACCGTCAAGAAGGTCCCCAAGATCAACACAAAGAGTGCTGAGGAGCAGTCTGCTCCGACAAGCCCTAGGGTTTGTTTCGTTGAAGCAGACGCTCCCGACAAGCTGTGTCCCGACACGCTTGCCAGGGAGCATCACGCTCCGGCTGAATCACAGATTCTTGCCGTGGAAGCAGATGTTCCCGCAGCAGCATTTGCGCCTTTAGTCCTTGTCATTGAGCCACAAGCTCTGGCATGGGCACAGCAGATCGTCCATTTCCTTCAAACAGGAGAACTTCCCGAAGAGCAAGAAGAAGCGGAGAGAGTAGCCCGGCAATCAAGTATGTACCAGTTTGTCGATGACATACTGTACAGAAGAAGATTCAACGGAGTGAAATTGAAGTGCATTTCCCGGGAAGATGGACAGGAGCTGTTGGCGGAGATACATGGAGGCATATGTGGTCACCACATTTGCGCAAGAGCACTTGCCGGCAAAGCCTTCTGGCAAGGTTTCTTCTGGCCGACAGCCCTCCAGGATGCAACTGCACAAGTAACCAAGTGTGAAGCGTGCCAGTTCCACTCCAAGCAGATACATCAACCAGCTCAAGCTCTCCAAACAATCCCTTTATCCTGGCCATTTTCGGTCTAGGGGCTCGACATCCTCGGCCCCTTTCCCCGAGCTATCGGGGGCTTTGAGTACTTGTACGTTGCAATCGACAAGTTCACAAAGTGGCCTGAAGTGGAAGCAGTGAGGAAGGTGACAGCACAGTCAGCAGTCAAGTTCTTCAGGTCAATTGTTTGCCGTTTCGGAGTCCCTAACAGGATCATCACCGACAATGGCACACAATTCACGAGCCGCACCTTCATGCAGTACGTCCAAGATCTTGGCGCCAAGATCTGCTTCGCTTCTGTTGCTCACCCGAGAAGCAACGGTCAAGCAGAGAGGGCGAACGCTGACGTGCTACGCGGGCTCAAGACTAGAACTTTCGACAGGCTGCGCAAGTGCGGAAGAAACTGGATCGAGGAGCTGCCAGTGGTTCTTTGGTCGATCAGGACGACGCCAAATCGAGCCACTGGCTAGACACCTTTAGCTCTAGTCTACGGAGCAGAGGCAGTTCTCCCCACAGAACTCGTATACGGATCGCCTCGAGTGCTCGCTTATGATGAGCTTGAGCTAGAGTAGCTGCGGCAAGATGACGCGCTGCTCCTCGAGGAAGATCGTCTTCAGGCTGCTGTACGAGCTGCTCGCTACCAGCAAGCTTTGCGTCGCTACCATAGCCGCAAAGTTAATGCCAGAAGCTTCAAGGAAGGCGACCTTGTTCTTCGGCGCGTTCAATCCGCCAAGAATTCCAACAAGTTGATGCCGAAGTGGGAAAGCCCTTATCGGGTGAAACGAGTCACTAGGCTTGGAGCTGTCCGCCTTGAGACCGAAGATGGCTTTCCGGTGAGCAACTCCTGGAACATAGAGCATCTTCGTAAGTTTTACCCATAAGGCGCGGTTGCCGGAACCTGTTCCAGCAACCACCTTTTGTACAAGCCTTGCCGCTGTTGCATGTAACCCTTTGTACAAAGCCGGGCGCAGATCCCGTGCATAAATAAAGTTTATGTGCTTCGCACATCTTGTCAAATTTCATGCATTCTTTCTTTTTTGCATGTTTTATCTGACACTTTGTGCAGCACTTGCCCCCGGTAAGCAATAACGAGCCTTAAGGCCACATATCATTATTTTCTCTTCTTTCTTTTTTCTCAAAAGGAAGGTCCCTTCGCCCACAAGTTCACGGGGGGGGGGGGGGGGGGGGGGGGGGGGAAGGAGAGGATAAAGGTATGGACCGGACATCGTTCAAAGAAGTATAGCCTTGCCGGGACACAGACGACAAAAAAAAAGCTAAGTTGCTAAAGTTTGAGTATGATCAATTTTTAAAATTTTAAGTTATCTTCCTTGAACGACCGTGCTTTGTATGGAAAACCTGTGCGCGGAGGAACCTCCTCGTAGCTAGTTGCGCCCTTACTTTGTTTTGAGTCCGCTCAACAACTTAAGTGTGCTGCAACTAGTTGCGGCAAGGTTTCTTGCCGGAGGCAGTACTGCCAGCGGGCTGCTGATGTCCCGCACTCAGCGCTCGCGGCAAGCGTGCCTACGCCGGCAAGTCCCCTAAAAGCGTAGGGTAAAAACATACAAAGAAAAGAATCAAGTAAAGGAGATAACGTAGCAAGCATTGCCCAGAATAAAGTTATATTATAAAAGTAACTTGTTGCGGCACTGACTAAATTGTTCTCATAAATAACAACGACAAGGAAAGGAGAAGAAGAGTTGCCTAATCCACGCGCTCGCCGTCGATCCTCCTGACTTCGTTCACCTTGTCCACAATGGGTGGGACAATGGCTTTGAGCTCTTCAAGATCAGCACCCGCCTGCAGCTTCTTGAGGACGCGGGTGAGGTCGAGGCCTGGATTGCGGAAGAGTATCTTCACCAACACCTTCTCCAAGACCTTGGCGCAGATCGCGCGCGACTCATCAGCCAGCTTCTTTGGGATCCTTTCCCGGAGCTGCTGGAGAGCCGTCACCACACCCTTGAAGAAAAGAGTAAGCTTGGCGCTGGGCTGGAGATTCTCGTCGGAAGAGTACCTGAAGCCTGCGAAGTCCAGTTCCGCCAGCTCTTCGTCAATGGCTGCAGCGATGTTGACGAGGCCCTCCGTCCAGAGCTCCACCGTAGCCTTGAAGGTGTTTTGGGTCTCAGCGGCCCTCGTCAACAGCTCCTCGTTGCCCTTGATCTCTTTCTTCAAGTCATCCTCTCGCCTCTTGGCGCCGTTCAGCGTCTCCGTCAGTGTGGCCAGTTTCAGCTCCAGATCAGCGCTTGAGTCCTTGGCGGTGTTCAGTTCCTTGATCTTGTCAGCAAGTTGAACTTGCAGATCGCCATGGACAAGGGCATCCTTCTCACGTTCGCGCTGGAGTGCGGCAAGCTCCTCACGCTTCCCTTTCATGTCAGCCTCCAGCTGCGTCACCTTCGCTTCCAATTCCCTCTTGGCGGCCTCGGCAGCTGCGGCAGCATCCTTCGCTTCCTTGAGCGCCCCGCCAAGTGATTGTTCCCGAGCAGCGAGATCCTCCTCATGGCTGTCCAAGTTAACCTTTTTCTGCGTCAGCTCACCTTCCCGCCTGGACAGCTCCTCGGCGGCGAGCCTCTGCTGCTCTTCGGCTTCAGCCTTTTCAAGGATGAACGCCTTCTTCGCCTCGACGAGCTGCGCCCTCTCCTCAGCAATGGACCGGAGGGCCTCCTGGTTGCGGTTCTGGAGCTCCTCCGCATGCTTCTCTATGTCAATTCCCGCTTGCGCGACAAGCGCTTCCCGGGACTCCAACTTCGCTTGCCGGGCGCGGTAGAGTGACACCAGCTTCCGGAGCAGTTGCTCCTCCTCGGACTCGCCGCTGCTGCTGCTTGGTGCGTCAACTACTGACAGCCCGACGGAGGCGAGCACCTCTCCGTCAAAAGACTCTCCCTCGATCGGCGCCCTGGAGCTTGACGCCCAGGGAAGATGGATGAAAACACCCTCGCCGGCCTTCAAGTAGGCGCCGGGCTGGGGCTCCTCGGAGCCCGGTGCTACGTCAGTGGTAGAGGGGTCGGCGGTTGGTGCAGCGCCTTGCGCTCCTGCGCCCTCCGGGTCGTCAGTACGATCGCCGGGCCCCTCGCCAGCTCCTGCACCAGCGGCCTTGGCGGCCTCTTCGCTGGCGGGGTCGTCAGCACTGGCCTCTTCCTCGTCAGCGGCGGCGTCTTCAGTGTTGCCGCGTGCGTCTTCCTCGCCGGTGACCTCATTCTCCATCGGGTCGGTGAGAGGGGGATCTGAGGACAGGAAGAGGAAGGAAAAAGTCAAGCAAAAATCCAAAAAGAAGATCAGAAGAAGAACCCAAGGGAAGATTTTCGACAAGAAGCGTTACCTGTGTTGGGCTCTGTGACCATGGGCTCCTCCACCGAAGGCTCACTGGTTTCGTCCCTTGCCGGGGACCTCTCCCTTGCCGGGGAGCGCTCCCTTGTCGGGGAATCGCCCCTTGGCGGCGTAGTCGAAGCAGACAGCACCTCCGGGGCGGCCTCTCCTTGCTCCTGATGGGCCTGTTCTGCTCCTACACAAATAAATCAACAATCAAGATGTCAGCAAAAGAAAAAGCACCCATGCGCGCCCCACAACAGGAAGTGAACCAAACACTTACGCTGGGGGCTGTGCTGGGGGCTGCTTCGAGGAGATGGTATCGGGTCCGTCAAGGTAGTCTCGGACGTATCCTCTGCCATCACAGCAGGATCGTCCTCGATGACGACCACGGGGACCTTGGCCCTCTTCGCCGCTCTCTTGGCCAGAGTCCTGAAATGGAACGAGGTTCAGAGGGAAGCAGATCAGATACAAGACAAGAAACTACAAGAGTCGAAGAAACACAAGTACAATAAGAAGAAAGTCTTACTCCTCCTCTTCTTCTTCCTCCTCATCAGAGCTCAGCGCGGAGAGGTCGAAATCCGGCACCCTCTCAGTGCGACGAGGCGGAGGAGTAGGCTCCCTTGGATGCTTGGCAGGAGCTGCGGCAGGGTCAGGAGTAGCGGCTCGAGAGGATCCCGCTCCAGTTGTCGGCGCGGCATGAGACGCTCCCGCAGCAAACGGTGCTTGTCGCGGTAGAGCGTGTCCCGCGGTGCTGCGCCTGTTGGCCTGCCCGCCGCCCTGCTGTGTCCCCAGTCTTGCGGAGGCGCCTCCTCGGCTGAGCTGGGGGCTGCGCTGAGGGCTTCGTCTGCGGCAAGCTGCTCGAAGATGGTTGGCCACTTGCGCCCCCGGCAGGCTCGCTCGCCTCGGCTTCGGGCTCCTCATCGCCAGCAACCTCCCCGCCAAGGTCCTCTCGGTCGGCAAGGCTTGCCGCCTCGGCTGCCTCTGCCTCCTCCAAAGTGAACCCAAACTCGCCCGCGGCGGCGGCTGCCGCCGCCTCCTCGGCCCTAGTGGCGATGTACAACATTTCATCGTCGGTGGTGTCGCGGGTGAGGAGCCTCTGCTCGTCGGCGCGGACCGCTACCTCCGCCAAGCTGTCGAAGAATTGCCGCACGACGTCGTCAGCGGGCTCCATCCAAGTTGGGACAATCCCGTGCGAGTCGCACTCCAGCATCATTGCACGGATGCGATCACGCTGGGAGTTGTTGCACAGTGGGATGATGCCCTGCGGCAGCCTGAACCACTCCGGATGGTTGGCGTCATGCTTGAACAGCTCCTTGAGCATCCCGTCAAGCTCCAGAACTGTGAAGTTGAAGTTGAGGCCTGGACGTAGCCTCATGATATCCGCCGGGCCGCCAAACAGCCAGGCGGGCCTCCTCCTCTCCTGCAGAGGGGCGATGCGACGGCGAAGGAAACCCGCGCCAACGGCCCCTACTGTGAGCCCGGCAAGCCTGAGCCGCAGGATTCGGGTGGTGGCGATCTTCAGCTTGGCATCGTCCGGCGACAGAGCGCTCCGGAGCGGAGAGCGCACGAAGAGTAGATCGAGGCGAAGCACGCGAGAGATTTTACCCAGCTTCGGAGCTCTCCGGAGAGATAAAACTCCTACTGCTGCTTCGTGTCTATATTCTGTTCTTGCTCGAGAGCGTGGGTGTGTTGTAGTTTCGAATGAGTCGAACCCCCTCTACGTGCGCATGGGCCTCCTTTTTATAGGCTAAAGGGGTCACCGACAGGTGGCAACGCAGAGAGAGGGGTAAAAAAGTAAAAAGAGGGGTTGGTACAACCGCTATCAATAGTGCCCCCTACCTAACTCCGACGGCAGGGGACAAGGGCATTTAATGCCCGTCCGATCGCCTAAACAGTGCAGGAAGCGACCGTTAGGGGCGCCACCGATCGCCACGATGGCCTCCTAGTCATCTCCACTTGCCACCTCGCTCCGCTTGGCTGCACAGCTACTCGCCACGTGCACCAGGAACGATCCTACGGCGACACGTAGTCGGACGCGCTGGAGCATGGGCACAGAGTGGTGGCTTCGCCGCGGCAAGCGCCTTGCCGCGGTCGCTGTCTTGTCGCACCCGCAAGCTTGCCGCTCGCCGGGTCTTGCCGGGACGCGCGATGCGTCGCGGCAAGTTTCTTGGAATGCCTTGGTTGGCCTTCCCGGCAAGCTCCTCTTGCCGGGGTCTTGTCTTTCCCGGCAAGCTCCTCTTGCCGGGGCTCTATCTTCTCAGTTAAACACTTTGTTCTTGAATGGCAGTAATAGGAATAGCAAAGGATCTTGGCGGACGCCCGGCAAGCCTTGCCGCGGGACGCTGCGACTACCCGTGCACAAGTTCGGGATACTAAGGTACCCCTACTTTAGTACACCGACAGGAGCCCCCGGGCCTGGGCCATACACGGTGCCGAGCGCTGTTGGGCGAGGCCCAAAACAGGGCACGGGCACACGCGGCCTGGGTCCATACCAAATCTGACTCCGTATCCACCGCGCCCTCCCATAACGGCACACGTCAAATGTGTCATCGTGGGAGAGATCGTGGGCGATTCTTTAATCAGGAAAAAGCGTAACGTTCGCCTCTCCCCTTTATAAGCAGAGGAAACAGGGGACGTTCCCCCACCTTTGCCACTTGCGGTTTCTTCCTCAGAAAGCTCCGCCGCTCCCCTCCGCTTCGCAAGCCGAAAGAGAGCAGCGCTCCGCCGCCCGTCGCCGCCATCGCCGTCGTCGCCGCCAACCTTCTCCACCGCTTCAACCATGGCTCCGAAGACCGGGAAGAGCGTGAAGTCGGCCGAGGCGCTGCGGCTTGAGGCGCTGCGCAAGGAACAAGCACTTTTCTCCCCCGAGCTCACCCCAAAGGTGCTGCGGGAGGAGTTCTATCTCTTCTGGTTGACGGAGACGCGGGCGCACCCGCGCACGCAGGTACTCTCCGCCGAAGCTTCTACTTCGAAAAAGTGTCCCAGGGGATACTATTTCTTCCCCCTGTTCTTCTATTGCGGGCTCTGCCCGCCCTTTTCCAATTTCTTCTACGATATCATAAACACATATGGGCTCCACTTTCTTGACTTCACCCCCAACGCCGTTCTGACAATGGCGGTTTTCGCGCATCTTTGCAAGAACTTCGTCGGAGTCCAACCCAACATTGCTCTTTTCCGCCACTATTTCATTCCCCCGGTCGAGAAAGGAGAACCCTTGTCGGGCGGGGTCTCCTGGATCTCAAGGGTCGGCAAGAAGGAGGTGTATCTGGAGGGGGAGCTCCGCAGCAAATGGGACGAGTGGAGGGCTGAATGGTGTTGGATCGTTGATGCAGATCCACAGCCCTTCACCAGTTTGCGCCAGACTCGAGTAGTGCGCGGCAGCGACTCAAGCGGTCACCGACAGGTGGCAACGCATGCAGGGGTAAAAGTGTAAAAGGTGTGGTTGGTACAACTGCTTCTACAGTGGATCCTACCTAACTCTCACGGCAGGGGACAAAGGCATTAAATGCTCGTCCGCGTCGCCCAAATAGTGCAGAAAAGCGACCATTAGGGGCGCCACCGTTCGCCACGATGGCCATCTCGTCATCTCCACTCGCCACCTCGCACCGCTTGGCTGCACAGCTTCTCGCCACGTGCGCCTGGAACGGTCCTGTGGCGACACGTCGACGGATGCGCTGGAGCATGGGCACAGGGTGGTGGCTTCGCCGCGGCAAGCGCCTTGCCGCGGTCGTTTTCTTGCCGCGCCCGGAAGCTTGTCGCTCGCCGGGTCTTGCCGGGACGCGCGGCGCGTCGCGGCAAGTTTCTTGAAATGCCTTGGTTGGCCTTCCCGGCAAGCTCCTCCTGCCGGGGCCGTGTCCTTCCCGGCAAGCTTCTCTTGCCGGGGCCTTGTCTTCTTAGTTAAAACACTTTGTTCTTGAATGGCTCCAATAGGAACTACGGAGGATCTTGGCGGGCACCCGGCAAGCCTTGCCGCGGGGCGCTGCGACTGCCCGTGCACAAGTTCGGGATACTAAGGTACCCCTACTTTAGTACACCGACAGGAGCCCCCGGGCCTGGGCCACACACGGTGCCGAGCGCTGTTGGGCTAGGCCCAAAACAAGGCATGGGTACGCGCGGCCTGGGTCCACACCGTATCTAACTCCGTATCCACCGCGCCCTCCCGTAACGGCACGCGTCGAACGCGGCGTCGTGGGAGAGATCATGGGTGATTCTTTATTCGGAAAAAGCGCAACGTTCGCCTCCTCCTCTTTATAAGCAGGGGAAACAGGGGCAGTTCCCCCACCTTTGCCACTTGCGGTTCCAATCTCAGAAATCTCCGCCGCTCCCCTCCGCTTCTCAAAGCCGAAAGAGAGCAGCGATCCGCCCCCCGTCGTCGCCGCCGCCACCAACGCCCTCGATCTCCCCCACCGCCTCCGCCATGGCTCCGAAGACCGGGAAGGGTACGAAGTCGGCTGTGGCACTGCGGCTTGAGACGCTGCGAAAGGAGCGGGCACTTCCCCCCCCCCCCCGAGCTCTACGCGAAGGAGCTGAGGGAGTGGTTCTATCTCTTCTGGTCGACGGAGACGCGAGCGCATCCGCGCACGCAGGTACTTTCCGCCGCCGCTTCCACTTCGAAACGGGCTCCAAAAGGATACCCCTTCTTCGCGTTTTCTTCTATTGCGGGCTCTGCCCGCCCTTCTCCAATTTCTTCTGTGATATCATGAACACCTACGGGTTTCACCTCCTTGATTTCACCCCCAACGCCGTTCTGACCATGGCGGTTTTCGCACATCTCTGCGAGAACTTTGTCGGAATCCACCCAAACGTAGCCCTTTTCCGCCACTACTTCATGCCCCGGGTCGAGAGAGGAGAGCCCTTAGCTGGTGGGATCGCCTGGATCTCGAGAGCCAGCATGAAGGAGGTCTATTTGGAGGGGGAGCTCCGCAGCAAATGGGAGGAGTGGAGAGCAGAATTCTGTTGGATTGTTGATGAGAACACGCAGCCGTTCACTGCCCTGCGCCAAACTCCAGCAGTGCGCGGGAACGATTGGAGCGCCCTGGCGGCGGATGATGCTAGACTGAAGATCGCCACCACCCGAATCTTGCGACTCAGGCTTGCCGGGCTCACTGTAGGCGCTGTTGGCGCGGACTTTCTTCGCCGCTGCATCGCCCCTCTGCAGGAGAGGGGGAGACCCGCCTGGCTGTTCGGGGGTCCGGCGGATATCATGAGGCTGCGCCCGGGCCTCAACTTCAATTTTACTGTCTTGGAGTTGGACGGGACGCTCAAGGAGCTGTTCAAGCACGACCCCAATCATCCCGAGTGGTTTAGGCTGCCGTAGGGCGTCGTCCCGTTGTGCAACAACTCCTCGCTCGATCGCATCCGCGCAATGATGCCGAAGTGCGACTCGCATGGAATTATTCCAACTTGGCAGGAGCACGCCGACGACGTAGTGCATCAGTTCTTCGATAGCTTGGTGGAGGTGGTGGTCGGCGCCGACGAGCAGAGGATCCTCACCCGCGATACCACCGGCGATGAGATGCGGTGCATTGCCACCAGGGCGGAAGAGGCGGCGGCGGCCGCCGCCGCGGGCGAATTTGGGTTTACTGTGGAAGAGGAAGAGGCAGCCGAGGCGGCAAGCCTTGCCGATCGAGACGATCTTGTCGGGGAGGTCGTCGGCGAGGGAGGTCCCGAAGCCGAATCGAGCGAGCCCGCCGAGGGTGCAAGCGGCCAGCCGTCTTCAAGCAACTTGCCACAAGCGGAGCTCCCAGTGCAGCCCCCAGCTCCACCAAGAAGGCGCCTCCGCAGGACCGGAGACATAGCAAGGCGGCAGACGGGCCAACAGCCGCCGCGCCGCGGGACACGCTCCAGCGCGACAAGCACCGTTGCCACGGGAGCATCTCATGCCGCGCCGGCAACTGGAGCGGGGTCCTCTCGGGCCGCCGCTTCTGATCCTGCCGTAGCTCCCGCCAAGCGGCCAAGGGAGCCTACTCCTCCGCCTCGTCGCGCCGAAAGAGTACCTGACTTCGACCTCTCCGCGCTCAGCTCCGACGAGGAGGAAGAAGAGGAGTAAGTTTCTCTGTTGTATTTGTATTTCTTCAATTCTTGTTGTTTCTTGTCTTGTATCTGATCTGCTTTCTTCTGAACCTTGTTCCTTCTCAGGACTCTGGCTCAGAGGGCGGCGAAGAGAGCCAAGGTCCCCGTGGTTGTCATCGAGGACGATCCTGCTGTGACAACGGAGGGCGCGTCCGGGACCACCTTGTCGGACCTGGCAACTACACCTCGAAGCAGCCCCCAGCGCAGCCCCTAGCGTATGTATATAATTTTACTTCCCGCTGTCAGGCGCGCATGGGTGTTCTTTCCTTGCTGATATCTTGATTGTTGGTTTGCTTGTGTAGGAGCAGAACAGGCTCACCAGGAACAACCAGAAGCCGCCCCTGAGGTGCTATCTGCTTCGACTATGCCGCCAAGGGATGACTCCCTGGCAAGGGAGCGCTCTCCGGCAAGGGAGAGGTCCCCGGCAAGGGGCAGTTCTCCGGCAAGGGACGGGACCAGTGATCCCCCGGTGGTAGAGCCCATGACTACAGAGCCCAGCATAGGTAATCCTTCTTGTCCGAAAACTTTCCTTGGGTTCTCCTTCTTCTGATCTTCTTTTTGGATATTTGTTTGACTTTTTCTCCCTCTTCCTGTCTTCAGACCCACCTTCCCCGGTGCCAATGGAGACTGAAGCCACCGGCGAGGAGAATGCGCGTGGCAACACCGGTGACGCCGCCGCTACCGAGGAGGAGGCCGGCGCTGATGATCCTGCCGGCGAAGAGGCCGCCAAGGCTGCTGGCGCAGGAGCTGGCGAGGGGTCCGGCGATCGCACTGACGACCCTGGGGCCGTAGGAGCGCAAGGCGCTATGCCGACCGCTGATCCCTCCGCCACTGACGCAGCGCCAGGCTCCGAGGAGCCCCAGCCCGGCGCCTACTTAAAGGCCGGCGACGGTGTCTTCATCAAGCTCCCCTGGGCGTCAAGCTCCAGGGCGCCAGTCGAGGGAGAAGCCTTCGACGGAGAAGTGCTCGCCTCCGCTGGGCTGACAGTGGTTGACGCGCCAAGCAGCAGCAGCGGCGAGTCTGAGGATGAGCAGCTGCTCCGGAAGCTCGTGTCGCTCTACCGCGCCCGACAAGCCAAAGTGGAATCCCGGGAAGCGCTTGTCGCGCAGGTGGGAGCAGATATTGAGAAGCGTGCATAGGAGCTCCAGGAACGCAATCAGGAAGCTCTCCGATCAATTGCAGAGGAGCGGGCGCAGCTCGTCAAGGCGCGGAAAGCCTTCCTTCTAGAGAAGGCTGAAGCTGAAGAGCAACAGCGGCATGCCGCCGAGGAACAGTCCACGCGAGAAGGCGAGCTGACACAGCGGAAAGTCAATCTGGACAGCTATGAGGAGGAGCTGGCTGCGCGCGAGCAAGCACTTGGCGGGGCCCTCAAGGAAGCGAAGGATGTTGCTGCTGCTGCCGAGGCCGCCAAGAAGGAGCTGGAGGTGAAGGTGACGCAGCTAGAAGCCACTCTCAAGGCGAAGAATGAAGAGCTTGCCGCGCTCCAGCGCGAGCGCGAGAAGGACGCCCTTGCCCATGGTGAGCTGCAGGGTCGTCTCCTCGAGAGGGGCAAGGAGCTGAGCGCCGCCAAAGATTCAAATGCTGATCTGGAGCTGAAGCTGGCCACGCTGACTGAGATGCTGGACAGCGCCAAGAAGCGGGAGGAGGACTTGAAGGAGGAGATCAAGGCCAACGAGGCGCTGCTGACGAGGGCCGCCGAGACCCAGAACACCTTCAGGGACACTGTGGAGCTCTGGATGGAGGGCCTCGTGAACATTGCTACGGTCATTGACGAGGAGCTGACGCAACTGGAAATGGAGGGCTTCGGGTACTCCTCCGACGAGAACCTCCAGCCCAGCGCCAAGCTCACTCTGTTCTTCAAGGGCGTGGCGATGGCCTCCAGCAACTCCGGGAAAGGATCCCAAAGCAGCTGGCTGACGAGTCGCGCACGATCTGCGCCAGAGTTCTGGAGAAGGTGTTGGTGAAGGTGGTCTTCCGCAACCCAGGCCTCAACCTCACCAACGTCCTCAAGAAGCTGCCGGCGGGTGCTGATCTTGAAGAGCTCAAAGCCCTTATCACACCCATTGTGGAAAAGGTGAATGAAGTCAGGAGGGTTGATGGTGGCCGCGTAGATTAGGCCGCCCATTTTCTCCTTTTTCTTGCCGCTGCTAGACATGTTACGGGAACAATCTATTAGAGCGCGGCAAGTTATTTTTGTAATATAACTTTATCTTGGGCAGTATTTGCTATGTTATTTCCTTTACTTGATTCCTTCCTTTGTATGTTTTTACCCTACGCTTTTAGGGAACTTGCTGGCGCAGGCACCCTTGCCGCGAGCGCTGAGTGCGGAAGATCAGCAGCCTGCTGGTGGTGCTGCTTCCGGCAAGAAACCTTGTGGCAACTAGTCGCAGCACACTTAAGTTGTTGAGCGGACTCGAAACAAAGTAAGGGCGCAACTAGCTACGAGTTGGTTCCTCCACGCACAGGTTTTCCATACAAAGCACGGTCGTTCAAGGAAGATAACTTAAAAAAATTTAAAACTGATTGTGCTCAAACTTTGGCAACTTAGCTTTTCTGTCGTCTGCGTCCCGGCAAGGCGATATTTTCTTGAACGACGCCTGGTCCACACCATTATCTTCTCCTCCCCCCCCCCCCCCCCCCGGTGAACTTGTGGGCGAGGGAACCTTCCTTTTACTTGAGAAAAAAGAAAGAAGAGAAAATAAAGATATGGAGCCTTAAGGCTCGTTATTGCTTACCGGGGGTAAGTGCTGCACAAAGTGTCAGATAATACATGCAAAAAAGAAAAAAACATGAAATTTGACAAGATGTACGGAGCATATGATCTTTATTTATGCACGGGATCTGCGCCTGGCTTTGTACAAAGTGTTACATGCAACAGCGGCAAGGCTTGTACAAAAGGTGGTTGCCGGAACGGGTTCCGGCAACTGCACCTTACGGGTAAAACTTACGAAGATGCTCAATGTTCCAGGAGTTGCTCACCGGAGAGCCATCTTCGGTCTCAAGGCGGACAGCGCCAGGCCTAGTGACTCGCTTCACCCGATAAGGGCCTTCCCACTTTGGCGTCAACTTGTTGGAATTCTTGGCGGATTGAACGCGCCGAAGAACAAGGTCGCCTTCCTGGAGACTTCTGGCATTAACTTTGCGGCTATGGTAGCGACGCAAAGCTTGCTGGTATCGAGCAGCTCGTACAGCAGCCTGAAGACGATCTTCCTCAAGGAGCCGCGCGTCATCTTGTCGCAGCTGCTCTTGCTCAAGCTCATCATAAGCGAGCACTCGAGGCGATCCATATACGAGTTCCGTGGGGAGAACTGCCTCTGCTCCATAAACTAGAGCGAAAGGTGTCTGGCCAGTGGCTCGATTTGGCGCCGTCCTGATCGACCAAAGAACCACCGGCAGCTCCTCAATCCTGTTCTTTCCGCACTTGTGCAGCCTATCGAAAGTCCTGGTCTTGAGCCCACGCAGCACTTCAGCGTTTGCCCTCTCCGCTTGACCGTTGCTTCTCGGGTGAGCAACAGAAGCGAAGCAGACCTTAGCGCCAAGATCTTGGACGTACTGCTTGAAGGTGCGGCTCGTGAATTGTGTGCCATTGTCGGTGATGATCCTGTTAGGGACTCCGAAACGGCAAACAATCGACCTGAAGAACTTGACTGCTGACTGTGCTGTCACCTTCCTCACTGCTTCCACTTCCGGCCACTTTGTGAACTTGTCGATTGCAATGTACAAGTACTCAAAGCCCCCGACAGCTTGGGGAAAGGGGCCGAGGATATCGACCCCCAGACCGAAAATGGCCAGGATAAAGGGATCGTCTGGAGAGCTTGAGCTGGCTGGTGTATCTGCTTGGAGTGGAACTGGCACACTTCACACTTGGTTACTTGTGTGCAGTTGCATCCTGGAGAGCTGTCGGCCAAAAGAAACCTTGCCGGAATGCTTTGCCGGCAAGTGCTCTTGCGCCAATGTGATGACCACATATGCCTCCATGTATCTCCGCCAACAGCTTCTCTCCATCTTCCCGGGGAATGCACTTCAATTTCACTCCGTTGAATCTTCTTCTGTACAGTATGTCATCGACAAACTGGTACGTACTTGATTGCCGGGCTACTCTCTCCGCTTCTTCTTGCTCTTCGCGAAGTTCTCCTGTCTGAAGGAAACGGACAATCTGCTGTGCCCATGCTGGAGCTTGCGGCTCAACAACAAGGACTAAAGGCACAAATGCTGCTGCGGGAACATCTGCTTCTACGGCAAGAGCCTGCGGCTCAGCCAGAGCTTGGTGTTTCTCGGCAAGCTTGCCGGAGCAAGACTTGTCGGGAGCATCTGCTTTAACGAAACAAACCCTAGGGCTTGTCGGAGCAGACTGCTCCTTAGCGCTCTTGGTATTGATCTTGGGGACCTTCTTGGCGGCGGCTTCGGGGAGCTCTGCCGGAAAGTAGTCACCAGAAACCAACTTCCTCTTTTTGCTCTGTCCAGATGATGGTGTTACAGATGGTTGAGTTAGCCTGAGCACAAAGATCCCTGGTTCCACAGGTAACTTTAATGCAGCGCATTTTGACAGGCCATCGGCAACATCGTTCTGGGCTCTTGGAACATGTTCCATCTGCAAGCCGTCAAAATGCTCTTCCAACTTTCTCACTTCATCAATGTAAGCTTCCATCAACGGACTCTGATAATCTTTGTTTACTTGGCGGACGACAAGCTACGAGTCACCCCTAACAATAAGCTTCTTGATCCCAAGGTCTGTTGCGATCCTGAGTCCGGCAAGCAAACCGTCATACTCTGCAGTATTGTTTGTCGCTTGCTCCTTGGGAAAGTGCATCTGGACCACGTACTTGAGGTGCTCTCCGGTGGGTGCGACAAGTAACACGCCCGCACCGGCGCCTTGCAGCGAGAAGGCACCATCAAAGTACATGATCCATTCTTTGCTTGCTTCCTTGACGGGGATGCTCGTCTCTGGAGTTTCTTCATCAGGTGTTGGCGTCCATTCTGCTATGAATTCTGCCAATGCTCGGCTCTGGATAGTTGAAGTACTCTCAAACTTGAGGCCGAAGCTTGACAATTCCAGTGCCCACTCGACAATCCTGCCTGTTGCTTCTGGATTCTGCAATATCCTCTTCAACGGAAAGCGAGTGACAACTGTGATCTCATGTGCTTGAAAGTAAATGGCGCAGCTTTCTCGAGGCCATGAGAAGGACGAAAAGCAATTTCTGCACACGAGAGTACCTTGATCTAGCCCCCTGCAGAAGGGAACTAACAAAGTAAACTGGGCGCTGCACCATTTTCTTCTGCTTCTCTTCTTGTGACTGCACAGATCCATCCTTGTGGGGACCAGAGCTTGTCGGGGAAGCCCCCTGCTTGTCGCTGGACGCGCTTGCCGTGGTCGCTGGCTCATCATCCGCCTCCCTTTCCGCTACTAACGCAGCACTAACCACTTGATTGGTTGCCGCTAGATATAGCAGCAACTTCTCTTGCGGCTTAGGTGCGACAAGTATTGGAGTGGAGGACAGGTATCTCTTCAAGTCCTGCAGCGCAGCCTCCGCTTCCGGAGTCCATTTCATTGGACCTGCCTTTTTCAATATTTTGAAAAATGGCAGGGCACGCTCAGCAGACTTAGAGATAAACCTACTGAGAGCAGCCACACAGCCGGCAAGCCTTCGCACATCCTTGACACGCTTCGGTGCTTCAATCTGCTCAATGGCCTTGATCTTGTCGGGATTAGCTTCAATCCCCCGCTGAGACACAAAGAACCCGAGAAGCTTGCCGGAAGGGACTCCAAACACACACTTCTCGGGGTTGAGCTTGAGGTTGATCTTGCGTAGATTTGCAAAGGTCTCGTCCAAATCTTGGATCATAGTTGCTCTGTCTTTGCTCTTGACCACTATGTCATCCATGTAGGCTTCTACATTTCTATGCAACTGTGGCTCAAAAGCTTCGTGAACTACCCTTGCAAATGTTGAACCAGCATTCTTTAGTCCGAAAGGCATCCGTACAAAGCAGTATGTGCCACATGGAGTAATGAATGCGGTTTTCTCCTCATCCTCTTCTGCCATGAAGATCTGATGATATCCTGAATATGCATCAAGAAATGAAAGCAAATCACATCCTGCCGTGGAGTCGACAATCTGGTCAATGCGCGGCAAGGGAAATGGATCTTTGGGACAAGCTTTATTAACATCAGTGAAGTCAATACAAAGCCTCCATTTTCCGTTCGCCTTGCGCACGACTACAGGATTGGCCAACCACGTAGGATGGAGCACTCCTCTAACAAGGCCTGCTGCTTCCAACTTCTTGATCTCTTCTGCAATGAATTCTTGGCGCTCCACTGCTTGTTTTCTGACTTTCTGCTTGACGGGCCGCGTGTGAGGACAGACGGCAAGGTGGTGCTCAATTACTTTCCTGGGAACACCAGGGATGTCAGACGGTTGCCATGCAAATACGTCGATGTTCGCCCGCAGGAAAGCAACGAGCGCACTTTCCTATTTAGGATCAAGCGTGGCACTGATGGTGAAGGTACCACCAGTGCCGTCCTCCTTGGCGGCCACTTTCTTGGTCTTTGGCAGAGCTGCCTTCGCCTTCTTACACTTGTCGGTGGAGCTCGATGGTGCATCCTCGACGGTAGCGCAGCACTCCGAAGAGGTGCGCTTGCCAGAGTGGGCATCAGAGCTCTTGCCGGACTTAGTCTTCTTCTTCCCCCCGGGAGCTTCAGCGGCAAGTGGTTTGCGATCTGCTGCAGCTGCTGCTTCCCGGTAGATCTTGTCGGTGCAGATAAGGGCATCTTTCTTGTCTCCAGGGACAGAGATGACACTTATCGGACCTGGCATCTTGAGCACGTTGTATGCATAATGAGAGGCTGCCATGAACTTGGCGAGCGCTGGACGGCCGAGTATCCCATTGTAGGGAAATGGGAAATCAGCAACGTCAAAAGTGACTTTCTCTGTCCTGAAGTTCAGCTCGCTGCCAAATGTCACTGGCAACGTGATCTTCCCCTTCGGCTTGCTCCTTCCCGGATTGATTCCTTGGAATGTACCGGTCTCTTCGAGCTCGCTGTCGGGGATCTGGAGTTTCTTGAGTACCGCTGAGGAGATCAGGTTCAAGCCGGCCCCGCTGTCAACTAGCATCTTTGTGACCTTGAGGTTGCGGATAGTTGGTGAAACCAACATCAGCAAGCACCCGACCGCAGTTATGCGATCAGGGTGGTCCTCAATGTCAAAGATGATAGGCGTGCTGGACCACTTCAGAGGCTTGCGTGACTCAACTGGTGGTTCTGCCGCATTAACTTCCCGCACCCACTGTTTGAGCTGGCAGTGCGAGGTATGCAGAGAAGCACCACCGTCAATGCACAGAACCTCTGTTGCTTTCTGAAACTCCTGCTCGTCGGCCTCGTCATCATCCATATCCTCATCTTCGTCTTCATCTTCATCCTTGTCGCGGCCGCGGGGAGGCCTGTCTCCTTGCCGCTGCTTGGCCTTGTCGCGGCGTCCTCCTCGGCCGGGGCGCTTCTTGCCGGATCCGCCAGTACCCTCTTGGGCCTTCTCCTTGTCGCATCGCTCGTACTCAGCTTTCTGCTGCTCGACAAGCTGCTCAACTTTCTTGCAACTCTGGAGATCATGGCCCTTGGTGCGGTGGATCTTGCAGTATTGCTTGTCGGAGCCTCCCTGCTTGTCGGCGGCCGCCATAGGTTCTTCTTCCTTGGCGCCACCTCCGTTGCCGGACTGCTCGACAGCTACCACATCTTTGCCTTTCCTTCTTCTGTTGTTCCGCCGCCGATTTTTCTTTGTCGGGGCAGCATCCTCACTGTCAGACCCCCTGCTCCTGTGTTCTCTCCGGGGAGTTTCCTCCCTTCCTCAGCACATGCACACTTGTCGGCTAGGGCGTAGACCTCACCGACGTCTCTTATCTTGCACATCGCCATCTCCTCCCGCATCCTGCGGTTACGCACGTTCTGATGGAACGCGCTGATGACCGCGGCGGGGTGGACATCTGGGATGTTGCGCTGCACTTGGCTGAATCTCTGAATGTACTTGCGCAGGGGCTCTCCTTCCTTCTGGGCGAGCAGATGAAGATCGCTCTCCTGACCATGAGGCTTGTGGCCGCCTGTGAAGGCGCCGACAAACTGATGGCACAGATCCGCCCATGAGGAGATGGAGTTGTCCGGCAAGTGCATGAGCCAGGATCTGACATTAGGCTTGAGCACCAGTGGGAAGTAGTTGGCAAGGATCTTATCGTCGCGTCCCCCGGCAGCCTGCACCGCGATGGTGTAGAGGCCGAGGAACTCCGACGGATGCAACCTGCCATCATACTTCTCCGGTACATCTGGCTTGAAGTTCTTGGTACTGGGCCACTGGACTTGCCGCAGTTCACGAGTGAACTCAGGGCAACCTACCGCGTACGGCAAGTCGCCTGGTTCCCCTGGCACATGCATGTCGACAGCGGGCCCAGCGCACTGGTCTGACTGACTCCGCGCTTCTCTTTGACGCTCGATGTGAGTACGAGCGTCTTCTTGTTGTCGTTCTTGACGAACTTGGCGTTGATCACGACGAGCTCGTGGATCTGATGACACCGTGGAGTCGGTGTCGAGGTTGACCCGGCGAGTCGGCGATCTCGGCCTTCGAGGCGGGGAGTGCACGGTGGTTGCACCCCCACCAGTCTTGTCGCCATCGGCTCGCGCCTGGGCGTCTTGCCGCGGCTTCGATGTGCTCGGTTGCCGGGGAGGGTCGCCGTTGGCGAAGCCGATGAGGCTCTGAATGGTGGCCCTCCAACCGTCGATCTTGTCCGCCGTCGGAGTGATGAGGACATGACTACCTTGGATATGACCAAAAATATTGCATATATGCATATTTGTCAGGTGATTTCTAGTGCAAACTATTCAATAATCTATTTATGTTATCCAAAACAAAAATACTTCACACACTTTTGTGTTTTATCTAATTGCAGGTGTATGGGACATTTGTACAATCCACATATGAAGATAAGGAAGAAAGAGATGTTTATTTGCTGTCCAAAAAGTTCTCTCACGTCACTTTTGGCCCAAGAGAAGATAGAGTCCAAGTCTCTCACGTTCTGGATTCAGATTCGGACTGCACAGACGTACCTGACTCAAAACGCACACAAGTTTTTCATACGGACTCCGAATTGGGTGATTCTTTTTTTGTTGGAAACTAGATTTCGTGCACTTTCCAACCCAATTGGAATCACCTTCAAATTCGTCAGGAGCATTGAGTTGTGGACGAAACAATCTGATGCTGCAGCAGAATCCGAGTCAAACTACAAGTCTAAAGGTGTTACATCACCTCCACTTGGGCCCCTTGGCCTTGTACGACCTAGATTTAGTTTTAGGCTGCCTTGGGACGTCCTCCCACCTCCTTGGCCGCCACCCCTTGCTCCTATATAAGTAGATCCATCTAGTAGCTTTTCCTTGGGATTTGTTTAGTTAAAAGTTAGCCATTGCAACTTCGTGTACTTCGTTTGTGTCCAACGACCAGACCAAGACCGCTTACGGATCCCCACCTTTATCAATACTTCATATATACTTGCAATATTTAGATTGCTTTTATCATATTCTTGCTTGTTCTTCGATTGCTTGCAGGAATAGACCTTCGTGGTCAGGTTGATTGTGCTCCAGCGTGGTCAATAACCTCTCGGAGTTGGTTTAGCGATTGCTAAGGCGCAACGTCGTGCACGTTTGTAGTCGAATCGTCAAAGTCATCTTCACCAAATCGATAATTATCATCTCATCGAAAGATCGGGACACCTCCGCCTCTATCAAGTGGTAAGTGGTATCAGTTTTCAGGTTGCTCGGTGAGAATTTCCAGTTTTCCTAGATTAGATTTATTTTCTTACCTATTGTCCAAGAAAAAGCCACAAAAAAGAGTTAGATCTATTCATCCTTGGTCCAAGCCAGTCTGAGCCTTTGCAATTTTCTTTTCATTGCTTGCATAGTTGAATTATCGGTTGCATCGTCGTGTCGAGTTGCTGGTCTTAGTGTCTAGTTCGTTTAGAGTTTCGAGTTCTGTTCACATTAGTCACGCCACCGCTGCATCATTATCTCTTCCGCTGTCCACCACCCATCCATCAATTTCCACCACGTGCTACCCACCATTCATTGTCATAATAATAGTTGAGATCGTTCACATCTTCACTTGATCCAATCTGCATCTTATCTAGTTTGTTTTGGAAAGAGGGAGAAAAAAAAGAGAGAAAAAAAACGGGAGAAAAAAAAGAGAAAAAAAAAGTCAGAGAAAAAAAAGGAGAAAAAAAATCAAAAAATCGGCACAAACTTTTTCAGAGGAAAGTTGGAGACAAAGTTGTTGTATATCCTGCTTGGCAGTTGTTTTTCATCATTATCTTCACTGCCGTTGTGATCTTCACTTATATCTTGCTGTCAAGAGCTACTTAGTATCCTTCATTGATGCTAGTTGTGCTACGCCGTGACCTCATTAGTGTTCTAGGCTCGCGTCTCTAGTCCGGTCTAGCCTAGGACCAGCACAGTACTGTCGTTGAGCGTTTATTCAACATTGCGTCTTTGAATTGATTATTGCTAATCTTTTGCTACCATATATAGCCAACCCAGCTCCACATATTTCTACACCGTGTATACGTACGCTCACCTGGCAATCGCTTTACTCAATATTCGGAGTTACTTGACACCGCTGGTTGCCGATCACCGCCTGCTGCATGGTAAGAACTTGTAAGACATTGATATTTGCTTTACTGTGAGCGTTTTACCACCACATCCTAGTAGTTATAGGAACATTATTTTTGGGTTTTGTTTCTTGTTCTACTAATCATGACAGGATCCAGAGTCAATTCATGGGCTTTGTCGATCGCGGGAGACGTGCCACCACCTTTGCAAATACCACAACCGTCACGAGAGGTGCACAAACATCCAAATGCACATGATCAGGTTAATGTATCTATACCACCATTTAATGGCCATTTTAAACCTGCTTTATATATTGAATGGGAGTTCGACATAAAAAATATATTTGCTTCCCATAATTTCGATGAACATAAAAAGGTTAAGGTTGCGGTTGGTTCTTTCACTGGTTATGCTTTGGTTTGGTGGAGTGAATATTGTCGGTTACACCCTGATTATATACCTACTACTTGGGATGATTTGAAACTTGCCATGCGACATACTTTCGTCCCTGCTTATTATACTCGTGACATGATTAAGAAGTTGCAACACTTAAAACAAGGTAGTGAAACTGTAACAAAATATTATGATGATTTACAAACTACCTTGTTGCATTCCTCTTTAGAAGAAAGTGAAGATGATTTTATGGATAGATTTTGGGGAGGATTAAACCGTGATATTCAAGAGATACTAATTCATGAAGAGTGTTATCCTATGGACCATTTGTTTCATCTTGCTTGCAAAGCTGAACAGGAAATAAAACGACGTGTTGGCCACGAGGAGAACAAGCGCACGGTGCACATTCCAAGAGTTGATATGATTGTTCCTTCAACTACTAGGCATACTATGACAACCACATCCGTTGTTGTCAGGACTACATCACCTCCACAATGTGACACATCGCCCCCGAGAGTGGCTACATCATCTGAGTTGATCATAAGAGGTAATGACAAAGGTACTGATCTTCCATCTCTACATGAGAATGATGAATGCCTTGTAAATTTGAATGCACCATCTGATGAGCTACCCACTACTTTGATCACACCACCTATTTTAGAGGACTACGTTGATAATTTGACTTTGCCATGTGATCAAACAACTGAAATACCAACAATTTTGAGTGCACCCATTGAATTAACTATTGATGCAAAAGAACCAATGTTTAATCATTTTGATATGACCTCTAATCTTGGTGATGATTCTGTGTTGAATGACTTATTGCATGTTTGCTTATTTAAGCATGTTGTAGCATGTAAATTTGATGCAAGTAAGGTTTATTCACCAATGTTGGGATGGTTTAATGATGAACATTGTCAATCTTTTGAAATGAATAAGAGCTTCACTTATATGTGCAAACTGAGTTGCAATATTTTCATGCCTTCTACTTCTTGTGCTAATTTTTTTGCTTTAAATTTTATGAACTATGCAAGTTACTCATCTATTCATGTGTCATATATGCAAAAATCAAGGGAAGTAAAAATGGATGACATATACATATACAACATGTACACCTTGTCTCCTTTTGTTAGCCACATTTCAGATTAAGCAACGCCGAGGACGGCTTTATTTTCAAGAAGGGGAGGATGATGAGGACATGACTACCTTGGATATGACCAAAAATATTGCATATATGCATATTTGTCAGGTGATTTCTAGTGCAAACTATTCAATAATCTATTTATGTTATCCAAAACAAAAATACTTCACACACTTTTGTGTTTTATCTAATTGCAGGTGTATGGGACATTTGTACAATCCACATATGAAGATAAGGAAGAAATAGATGTTTATTTGCTGTCCAAAAAGTTCTCTCACGTCACTTTTGGCCCAAGAGAAGATAGAGTCCAAGTCTCTCACGTTCTGGATTCAGATTCGGACTGCACAGACGTACCTGACTCAAAACGCACACAAGTTTTTCATACGGACTCCGAATTGGGTGATTCTTTTTTTGTTGGAAACTAGATTTCGTGCACTTTCCAACCCAATTGGAATCACCTTCAAATTCGTCCGGAGCATTGAGTTGTGGACGAAACAATCTGATGCTGCAGCAGAATCCGAGTCAAACTACAAGTCCAAAGGTGTTACATCACCTCCACTTGGGCCCCTTGGCCTTGTACGACCTAGATTTAGTTTTAGGCTGCCTTGGGATGTCCTCCCACCTCCTTGGCCGCCACCCCTTGCTCCTATATAAGTAGATCCATCTAGTAGCTTTTCCTTGGGATTTGTTTAGTTAAAAGTTAGCCATTGCAACTTCGTGTACTTCGTTTGTGTCCAACGACCAGACCAAGACCGCTTACGGATCCCCACCTTTATCAATACTTCATATATACTTGCAATATTTAGATTGCTTTTATCATATTCTTGCTTGTTCTTCGATTGCTTGCAGGAATAGACCTTCGTGGTCAGGTTGATTGTGCTCCGGCGTGGTCAATAACCTCTCAGAGTTGGTTTAGCGATTGCTAAGGCGCAACGTCGTGCACGTTTGTAGTCGAATCGTCAAAGTCATCTTCACCAAATCGATAATTATCATCTCATCGAAAGATCGAGACACCTCCGCCTCTATCATGGAGGGTAATCCAGGAGCAGTTGGGCTCGAGCCAACGCTTCTTCTGGAGTCTTTGGGGGCGGTGGCGAACGGTGCGAGGAGCGGGATATGCTCGGACTTCTAACTATGTTAGAAGGAGCAGGATCCCGTCCAGGCGACCGTGTCTTGCTCGTGCCAGCAGGCTGGCGTGCGTGCTGGTCTTGAGCATCCCGAGATCCGCCAGCTCGACCTTGGTCCAACGAGCGTATGGTACTGCGAGTACCATGACGCTGTCGGTCTCGCGCCTCCTGAGATGGGCGCGGTGCGTGTACGGACGCCGAAGTTTGCGCGGCCTTGTCCTTGGACCTGGCGGCAGCTTGAGCTTCCTCGTCGGCGCCCGTTCATCCGCCGGCGTCTATCCCACCGCCCGTTTGCTCCGGTGGTGGTGGAATCGACGCGGACGGAGCAGCCACCTCCGAAGCCTTCTTCTTCGGTGGCATGTCGATGAAGATGATGAAGATCTAGCTCGCGTGAAACGCCGGATCGGGTTCACACAACCTCGACAGCCCCTACCTGGCGCGCCAAAGATGTCATGGGAAACGGACACCTATGGGGCAGGGCCCCTTTCGGTCTGGCGGGGAGCGGAGGGCGCACGAAGAGCGGATCGAGGCGGAGCACGTGAGCGATTTTACCCAGCTTCAGAGCTCTCCGGAGAGATAATACTCCTACTGCTGCTTTGTGGTTGTATTATGTTCTTGCTCGAGAGCCTGGGAGTGTTCTGGTTTCGAATGAGTCGAACCCCCCCTACGTTGCGCATGGGCCTCCTTTTATAGGCTCAAGGGGTCACCGACAGGTGGCAACGCATGCAGGGGTAAAAGTGTAAAAGGTGTGGTTGGTACAACTGCTTCTACAGTGGATCCTACCTAACTCTGACGGCAGGGGACAAAGGCATTAAATGCCCGTCCGCGTCACCCAAACAGTGCAGAAAAGCGACCGTTAGGGGCGCCACTGTTCGCCAGGATGGCCATCTCGTCATCTCCACTCGCCACCTCGCACCGCTTGGCTGCACAGCTTCTCGCCCCGTGCGCCTGGAACGGTCCTGTGGCGACACGTCGACGGATGCGCTGGAGCGTGGGCACAGGGTGGTGGCTTCGCCGCGGCAAGCGCCTTGCCGCGGTCGTTGTCTTGCCGCGCCCGGAAGCTTGTCGCTCGCCGGGTCTTGCCGGGACGGGCGGCGCGTCGCGGCAAGTTTCTTGAAATGCCTTGGTTGGCCTTTCCGGCAAGCTCCTCCTGCCGGGGCCGTGTCCTTCCCGGCAAGCTCCTCTTGCCGGGACCTTGTCTTCTCAGTAAAAACACTTTGTTCTTGAATGGCTACAATAGGAACTACGGAGGATCTTGGCGGGCACCCGGCAAGCCTTGCTGCGGGGCGCTGCGACTGCCCGTGCACAAGTTCGGGATACTAAGGTACCCCTACTTTAGTACACCGACATTTGCAAACAAGATGGAATAAATGAGTGATATTGTTATACTCCATATACTCTAAAATAGTCTGAATCTCTCAATTTAATCCACCCATAAAACGTGCAAGCATAGCCTCATTATCCTCAAAAATACCACATCTAGTCATGCCAGTTTGTAATTCCTGATAATACTCCTCTACAGAATTTTTTCGTTATCTCAAACGCTGCAGTTTTTGCAGGTAAATCACGTTGATAATATGGTGGAACCCAATGAGTACACATAGCAGTTTCAAAGCAACCCAAGTAGCTGGAATAGGATATAATCTACAATGTTCAAACCACCATACACATGCAAAACTAGTGAAAGCACAAATAGCAGCAGCAACACATCTCTCCTCGGGATTTGTAAACATGTAAAACGTTGTTCTGCTTCTAACTCCCATGTAAGATATATATCAGGAACATATCTGCCCTCAAATGGTGGAATATTCAGTTTCTATTTAGGAAGACGGTCATGATCTTGTAACTGAGGTGGTGTTGCAGTAGCCCATTGCGGTTATATGCATGAGGAAGACCTGGTGGTGGTGGTGGTGGTGGTGCTGGTGGTTGCACGTAGTTATGATTTTGATCAACCTCATCCGCGTAATAGCCTCCCTCTACTACAGTAGCAGCAGGAGCTACAGAAGCATCAACAACACTAGCAGCAGCACCAGAAGTTTGTCCTGGCTCTAGAGGAACACGTTGCGCTCGCCCAGCTGGATCATGATGTGGTGCTTGTTGATGTTGTTGTAATGGTGCAGTAGATGCGGGTGGTGGTTGTGGTAGACGTGTGAGTACTTCATCGAATTTGGCGTCCAACTTGGTGTCAATTGTCTTCTCAATTTCATCAATCCTCTCTAGTGCCTTTCCAAAGTTGGCCATCACGTCTTCCACCTGTTGACCTAATATTTGCTAAAATTTATCATGAAGCTCCTTCTTCGTCATGTTCTCCTAGTCAATCTCGTTGGCTTGTGATCCTGCCATGATTAGCAGGAATAGAAACACACAATAATATGATCCTATAGATTACTAGAAAGTGGCGGTTGTGGGGTGTCACAAATCCATCATGCAAATCTCAAATTCTTACCAGTTCTTACCCAGCAACAAGCGGTGATCGGCAACCGTTGTAGTCAAAACTCTCAAAGCTTGGACAAAGCGATTGCCAGGTGGTGTCAAACACACGATGTCGATGTATGTGGAGCTAGGAAGGCTTATGATATGGTAGAAAAAATGTCAGCAATAATCAATTCAGAGATGCAAAGTTGAATACATGCTCAACGATGCTACTATGCTGGTCCTAGGCTAGACCGTGCTAGAGACGCGAGCCTAGAACACTAACAAAAACACGGCACTGCCTGTAAACAAGGGAGGGGCATACTCTGAATCTCTTTTTTTCATTTTATTTCGCTTTTTTGCACTTTTTTTGCTCGGCAACAAAATTTTTCGGGAAAGTCTACAAATGGTCTAAAAACTGCGTAGCCAGAATTTTCTAGACTTAGTTTTTTTAAACTAGAACTATTTTTCTTCTGCCAGCAGCATGGAAGTTGGGGAGTCCAACTTGGTCATGACTTGTAGTATGGCGTGACATGGAACTCGAAAACAAGGGAACAAATATTGGACTCGGAATAGGACTGCTGGCAGAGATGAATCTGGTGGAACTTGGACTGGTGATGGTATATGACGGTGGCATATGTGGACTCAGACTGGTGGTGGTATATGGCGATGGTATATGTGGACTCGGATTGGTGGTTGTATATGGCAGTGATGATTGATATGGTGGGGGTGGCATATGGCAGTGGTGATGTATATGGTGGGGTGGTGGTATATTGCAGTGATGAAGATGGTGCGGCGGCGGCGTGACAACCTGTGACCAGAACTCGAAACTCTAAAAGACTAGACGCTAAGACCAGCAACTAGACACGAAGATGCAACCGCAAATTCAACAAAGCGAATACAGAAAATATTATGCAATGGCAAAGATTAGTTTGGATATGATGAACTAAACCTATTTGTTGGCTTTTTTGTGGACTGTAGGTATAAAGAACAGACTCAACTAAGTTATAAAAAACTGGAAAATCTCACCGAGCAACCTGGAAGTCTGATACCACTGGTTAAGGGCGAAGGTGTCCGAAGTTTCGATGATCCGACTACGAACATGCGAGATGTTGCACTGCTAAACAAACTTCTGAGGGGTTATTGACCACACCGGAGCACGATCAACCTGACCATGAGGGTCTATTTCCTGCAAGCAAATGAAGAACAAGCAAGAAACTGAGATTGCAATCTGGATAAGGAAAATATAAGATGAAAACTTTATTGATCAAGGTGGGGTTATGTGACATCTTGGTCCGGCCGTTGAACACAAACAAAGTACGCGAAGTTGTAGCTATGGCGAAATTTTAATCTAAATGAAAACCAAAGTCTAAACAATGCCCTAAGGACTGTATATATGGAGGAATAGGGGGAAATTTCGTGACCTCTTAGAGGAGGGGTCCGAAGACAAGCCTAATTATGTTTCCCCACACATACGGACTCTAAAAACAGCTTATGAAGTACTATTTTGAAATTACATGGGCCTGGCCCAAAAATAAGGTGGCGCATAACCTAAAATAAGCTATGGACGAAATTTATGAAGGGGCATCTTGTATATTTTGTCCGTGTCCTTGTATGTCATCATGGAGACTTCAAAGTGCTGAAATATGCACTAGAAACAACATTCTCGTTCCCTTTGCGTGCGCCTTCATCTTCATGCTTGATCCTGCTCCAGTGTTCATCCCTCTTGTCCATGCTAGGCCCTTCATTAGTAATCAACACAAATGTATCTAATTTAGGCAGCATCATATTCTCATGAACATTAGAATTGTAACCAAGAAACAGAAATACCTGATAATTCAATTGGCGTGTGCAAGCGCTAGTAATTGGCCTAGTATATATAGAAGCAGGGCCGTAGGTGTAACAATGGTATCGATGTCCTCATCATGCCATCCCCTCCACGATTGATCATGCTCCAATGTACATCGTTCATGTCCATGCTTGGCCCTTCATTCATAAGAAAAACAAATGTATCCAATTTAGGCAGCATCATATTATCATGAATAGTAGAATCATTACCAAGAAACAAAAGCACCTGGTAATTTAATTGGCATGCACGAGCTCTAGTAATTGGTCCAGTATATGTAGCAGCAAGGGTTGTGAGTGTAACTCTGGTAGTGATGTCCTCATCAATAATTGGGCACACTGTTGGGTCATGCCACGTGTCAACGTATCATAGGCACGTCTCGTCCATTGGATGAATGACATATGCCGCAACACCAAGGTGACACGTGGCTGCGTAGGGGAATGAGAATTTTACATGTGGAAAATCGCCATTCGTCCGGGCTGTTAACGGGTTATGGTATCCAAACCGGAGCCCGATAGCTTAACGGCGACCCATTAAGGTGGATGCCATGTGTCGATTACCCTTGATGAAAGCACTTCTATGACGCGCCACTTATCGTCATGGAAGTGGACACTTGCGTGATGATAATTTGAGTATTGTCATGGAACACTTGTACGACAACACATGTATGGCTATCTTTTTTGTCACAAAATCGTCACATATGTACATGCATGACAAAAACGTGACCTACTGATACATCTCCAACGTATCTATAATTTTTGATTGTTCCATGATATTATATTATCTGTTTTGGATGTTTAATGGGCTTTATTATACACTTTTATATTATTTTTGGGACTAACCTATTAACCGGAGGCCCAGTCCAAATTGTTGTTTTTTGCCTATTTCAGTGTTTCACAGAAAAGGAATATCAAACGGAGTCCAAACGGAATGAAACCTTTGGGAGAATCGTTTTTGGAACAAACGTGATCCAGAGGACTTGGAGTGGACATCAAAAAAGAAGCGAGGAGGCCACGAGGCAGGGAGGCGCGCCTGCCCCCTGGGCACGCCCCCCACCCTCGTGGGCCCCTCACAGCTCCACCGACCTACTTCGTCCTCCTATATATAGCCATATATCCCGAAAACATCCAGGAGCACAATAGATCGGGAGTTCCGCCGTCGCAACCTCTGTAGCGACCAGAAACAAATCGGGACCCTGTTCCGGCACCCTGCCGGAGGAGCAATCCCTCACCGGTGGCCATCTTCATCATCCCGGCACTCTCCATGACGAGGAGCGAGTAGTTCACCCTCGGGGCTGAGGGTATTACCAGTAGCTATGTGTTTGATCTCTCTCTCTCTCTCTCTCTCTCTCTCTCTCTCTCGTGTTCTTGATTTGGCATGATCTTGATGTATCGTGTGCTTTGTTATTATAGTTGGATCTTATGATGTTTCTCCCCCTCTACTTTCTTGTAATGGATTGAGTTTTCCCTTTGAAGTTGTCTTATCGGATTTAGTCTTTAAGGATTTGAGAACACTTGATGTATGTCTTGCGTGGGATACCCGTGGTGACAATGGGGTATTCTATTGATTCACTTGGTGTATGTTTTGGTGATAACTTGCGGGTTCCGTGACCTTGGGAATCTATGCATAGGGGTTGGCACACGTTTTCGTCTTGACTCTCCGGTAGGAACTTTGGGCACTCTTAGAAATACTTTGTGTTGGTTGAATAGATGAATCTGAGATTGTGTGATGCATATCGTATAATCATACCCACAGATACTTGAGGTGACATTGGAGTATGATGAGGACATCAATACCATTGTTACACCCACAGCCCCTGCTGCTATACATACTGGACCAATTACTAGAGCTCACGCACGCCAACTAAATTACCAGGTTTTTTCATTTCTTGGTAATGATTCTAATGTTCATGAGAATATGATGCTGCCTAAATTGGATACATTTGTTTTGCTTACAGATGAAGGGCCTAGCTTGGAGAAGGATGAACATTGGAGCAAGAACAAGCATGGAGATGATGGCATGCACAAGGGGAACAAGAACGGAGTTACAAGTGATGATTTCAGGACTTTGAAGCCACCACAATGGATGCATGAAGCCTTGGACGAAATATACAAGATGCCACTTCATAAATTTCGTCCCGAGGCTATTCTAGGTGCTACGTCACCTTATTATTGGGCCAGACCCATGTAATTTTGAAATACATAAGTATAGGCTATTTTTAGAGTCCGTATGTGTGGGGAAACAAGAGATAGGGTTGATTTCGGACCCCTCCACCAAGGGCCACGAAATTCCGCCCCTCTTCCTCCATATATACAGCCTTAGGGCATCGTTTAGACTTTGGGTTTTGTTTAGATTAAAGTTCGCCATAGCTGCAACTTCGCGTACTTCGTTTGTGTCCAATGACCAGACAAGGCGTTACAGAACCCCACCTTGATCAATAAAACTTTCCTCTTATATTCACAATATCCAGATTGTAATCTTAGTTTCTTCCTTGTTCTTCGTTTGTCTGCAGGAAACAGACCTTCATGGTCAGGTTGATGGTGCTCCGGCGTGGACAATAACCTCTTGGAGTTGGTTTAGCGATTGCTAAGGCGCGACGTCCTCGCACGTTCGTAGTCGGATCGTCAAAGTTGACTTCCTCCAAAACGGTAGCTACCATCTCATCGAAAGACGGGACACCTTTGCCTCTATCAAGTGGTATCAGATTTCCAGGTTGCTTGGTGAGATTTTATAGTTTATCATAGTTTAGATCGAGTCTGTTCTTCATACCTATTGTCCATGAAAAAGCCAAAAAAATAGGGTTAGTTCATCCTATCCAAACCAGTTTGAGCCTTTGCATAGTCTTTTCAGTATTTTGCTTTGTTGAATTTGCTGTTGCATCGTCGCGTCAAGTTGCTGGTCTTAGCGTCTAGTCTTTTAGAGTTTCGAGTTCTGGTCATAAGTTGTCATGCTGCCACCGCACCATCATCATCACCCCTGCCAATCACCAATCTGTATCCATATACCACCACCAATCCATATCCATATACTACCACCGCTACCACCACCGCTGCCATATACCACCACCGCTGCCATATACCAGCACCAATCCGAGTTCCTTGCATATTAGGTTTGTTTTCGAGTTCCATCTAATTTCCGATTCGTGTTTCCTTGCCTGAGTAGGTTTCGGAAAAAAAAGAGTGTTTAGGACCAAAAATTTCCAAAAACGCACTTGACAAAAATATTTCTGGCTATCCTATTTTTAGGTGTTTCTAAGAATATTGAGACAGTCGCCGTTATAGAAAGTTTTTTTTGACCCGTTTCCAGTTTTTGGGTCCGGGCAGTCAAAAAAAATTTGGTCAAAATTTTTTTCGTGCCTATCCTGTTATCTTGACTTGGAAAAGTTTTGAGACACTCGCCATTATAGTGATTTTCGAAAAAAAAGGAGCGCAAAAAAAGAGCGCAAGAAAAAAAAAGAGCGCAAAAAAAAGTGTGAAAAAAAATTCAGAGTGTGCTTCTCCCTTGTTTCCATGCAGTGTCGTGATTTTGTTAGTGTTCTAGGCTCGCGTCTCTAGCACAGTCTAGCCTAGGACCAGCACAGTCCCATCGTTGAGCGTTTATTCAACTTTGCATCTCTGAATTGATTATTGCTGACCCTTTTTTGCTACCATATTATAAGCCTTCCCAGCTCCACATACATCTATGTCGTGCGTTTGACTCTCCCTAGTAATTGCTCTATCCAAGCTTTGAGAGTTTTGACTACAACGGTTGCCGATCACCACCTGCTGTTGGGTAAGAACTGGTAAGAATTTGAGATTCGCTTGACGGGTTTGTGATACACCACCACCACTTCTTAGTAGTCTGTAGGATCATATTCTTGTGTGTTTCTATTTGCTGCTAACCATGGTAGGATCACAAGCCGATGAGACCGATTGGGAGAACTTGACAAACAAAGCGCTACATGATAAATTTCAGCAAATGATGAGTGGACAGGTGCAAGATGTGCTAAAGAGATTTGACGAGGCCATGGAGAAGATAGATGGCACTGAGAAGACGCTCGAAACAAAGCTTGATAGCAAGTTTAATGAATTGCTCGCGCGTTTTCCACAACCACCGCCGGCTGCACCTAACGCACCTCTACAACAACAACAACGACGACTACCTCCACGTCGCGAAACAGCCCTCCACCGAGCGAGCTGTGTCCCTCTTGCGTTTGGCCAAACTGTTGGTGAAGCTGTTGATACTTCTATGGCTCCTGCTGCTGAAGCGGAGGGATGATTATGTGGGAGATTACGAGGATGAGGTTGATCAAAGTAAGAACTACGTGCAACCACCTGCACCACAACCACCAGGTCATCCAGATGCAAATAATCACAATGGTAGGGCTCTCCCTCAGGTACGAGATCATGACCATCTTCGTAAACTGAAATTGAATATTCCACCATTTGAGGGTAGATATGTTCCTGATATATATCTTACTTGGGAGTTAGAAACTGAACAACGATTTACATGTTTACAATATCCTGAGGAGAGACGGGTTGCCGCCGCTGTTTGTGCTTTCACTAGTTTTGCATGTGTATGGTGGTCTGAACATTGTAGATTATATCCTATTCCAACTACTTGGGCTGCTTTGAAAACTGCTATGCGTACTCGTTGGGTTCCACCATATTATCAACGTGAATTGCTTCTAAAATTGCAGCGCTTAAGACAAGGGAAAAATTCTGTAGAAGAATATTATCAGGAATTACAAACTGGCATGATTAGATGTGGTATTGTTGAGGAGAATGAAGCTATGCTTGCACGTTTTATGGGTGGATTAAATAGAGAGATCCAGACCATTCTAGAGTATAAGGAGTATACTAATATCACTCGTTTATTCCATCTTGCTTGTAAAGCTGAACGTGAAGTGCAGGATCGACAAGCATTGGCGCGAACTAACTTTTCTGCTGGCCGACCTTCATCATGGACACCGCGTGCATCTTCTACTTCAACTGCACCAGCACCTCCAACAGGTCCACCTCTAGCCGAGATACAAGAAAGCAAGCACAACCACCATTATCTGCCAAGAGCGCACCTGCCGGGCCTCCACAGAGTTCTTCTTCTTCCATGGCATCAACAGGGCACACAAGTGATATTATTTGTCGCGTTGTAAGGGAAGAGGTCATTATGCGAGAGAATGCAAATCTCAGCATGTGATGATTGCTACTGAGGATGGTTGGTATGAGTCCGCTAGTGACTATGATGAGGAGACTTTGGCTCTTATTACACGTGAAGAACATGGTGGAGATGATTCTGATCATGCGACGCAATACATGGCTCCTGAAGACTCTGACAGGTAAGAATGCTTAGTTGCTCAACGTGTTTTGAGTGTGCAGGGCACACAAGCTGAGCAAAATCAGAGGCACAATTTGTTCCATACAAAGGGAGTTGTGAAGGAACGTTCTGTGCGCGTCATCATAGACGGAGGGAGCTGCAACAACTTGGCTAGCATGAAGATGGTGGAGAAGCTATCTCACCACAAGACCACATCCACATCCTTACTACATCCAATGGTTCAACAACAGTGGCAAGGTTAAGGTAACACGTACTGTTCGTGTGCATTTTAGTATCTCTACATATGCGGATTATGTTGATTGTGATGTGATTCCTATGCAAGCATGTTCCTTATTACTTGGTCGACCATGGCAATTTGATAAAAAAATTGTACACCATGGTAGAAACAATCAGTATACTCTTGTTCATAAGGATAAAAATATTACTTTGCTTCCTATGACTCCTGATTCCATTTTGAAAGATGATATTAATAGAGCCAATAAAGCAAAAAAGGAGAAAAATAAGAATGAAAATCAGATTGTGGCAAAAGAATTTGAGCAACAAATGAAGCCTAATAGTAAACCATCTAGTGTTGCTTCTGAAATTACATTAAAAAGTGCATGTTTACTTGCCACTAAATCTGATATTGATGAGCTAGATTTCAGCAAATCTATTTGCTATGCTTTTGTGTGCAAAGAGGCATTATTTTCATTCGAGGATGTGCCTTCCTCTTTGCCTCCTGCTGTCACTAACATTTTGCAAGAGTTCGCTGACGTCTTTCCACAAGACGTGCCAGTGGGATTACCTCCCATTCAAGGGATTGAGCATCATATTGACTTAATTCCCGTTGCATCATTACCCAACCATGCTCCATACCGTACCAATCCAGAGGAGACGAAGGAGATTATGCGTCAAGTACAGGAGCTGCTCGACAAAGGTATTATACGCGAATCCCTTAGTCCTTGTGCTGTTCCTATTATTCTAGTGCCGAAAAAGGATGGTACATCATGTATGTGTGTTGATTGTAGAGGCATTAATAATATTACTATTCGTTATTGTCATCCTATTCCTAGGCTAGATGATATGCTTGATGAATTGAGTGGCTCTACAATATTCTCCAAAGTTGATTTGCGTAGTGGATACCATCAAATTCGTATGAAATTGGGAGATGAATGGAAAACATCATTTAAAAATAAGTTGGATTATATGAGTGGTTTGTCATGCCTTTTGGGTTAACTAATGCACCTAGTACTTTCATGAGATTAATGAACGAAGTTTTACGTGCTTTCATTGGACGATTTGTGGTAGTTTACTTTGATAACATATTGATTTATAGCAGATCTTTGGAAGAACATTTGGAACATTTACGTGCTGTTTTTATTTCTCTACGTGATGCACGTTTGTTTGGTAACCATGGGAAGTGCACCTTTTGCACCGACCGAGTATCTTTTCTTGGCTATGTTGTTACTCCATAGGGAATTGAAGTTGACAAAGCCAAGATTGAAGCTATTGATATTTGGCCGCAGCCCAAAACGGTCATACATGTGAGGAGTTTTCTTGGCCTCGCTGGATTCTATAGGCGTTTTGTGAGATATTTCAGCACCATTGCTGCACCTCTAAACGAGCTTACAAAGAAGGATGTGCCTTTTGTTTGGGGTACCGCATAGGAAGAAGCCTTCACGGTATTGAAAGATAAGTGGACACATGCTCCTTTACTCCAACTTCCTGATTTTAATAAGACTTTTGAGCTTGAATGTGATGCTAGTGGAATTGGATTAGGAGGTGTGTTATTACAAGATGGCAAACCTGTTGCATACTTTTCTGAAAAATTGAGTGGGCCTAGTCTGAATTATTCTACTTATGAATAAGAATTATATGCTCTTGTTTGGACTTTAGAAACATGGCAACATTATTTATGGCCCAAAGAATTTGTTATACATTCTGATCATGAATCTTTGAAACATATTAAAAGTCAAGCTAAACTGAATCGTAGACATGCTAAATGGGTTGAATTCATTGAGACTTTCCCTTATGTCATTAAACACAAGAAGGGTAAAGAAAATGTTATTGCTGATGCTTTGTCTCGTCGCTATACTATGCTTTCACAACTTGACTTCAAAATATTTGGTTTGGAGACCATCAAAGATCAATATGTGCATGATGCTGATTTTAAAGATGTATTGCAGAATTGTAAAGAAGGAGGAGCATGGAACAAGTTCGTCGTTAATGATGGATTTATGTTCCGTGCTAACAAGCTATGCATTCCAGCTAGCTCCGTTCGTCTTTTGTTGTTGCAGGAGGTGCATGGAGGAGGACTAATGGGACACTTTGGCGTGAAGAAGACGGAGGACGTACTTGCTACACATTTCTTTTGGCCAAAGATGAGACGGGATGTTGAGCGTTTTATTGCTCGCTACACTAGATGTCAAAAAGCTAAGTCACGACTCAATCCTCATGGTTTATATATGCCTTTGCCTGTACCTAGTGTTCCTTGGGAGGATATATCCATGGACTTTGTTTTAGGTTTACCTAGAACAAAGAAGGGGAGGGATAGCATATTTGTTGTCGTGGATAGATTCTCGAAAATGGAACACTTTCTACCATGTCATAAAAGCGATGATGTTGTTAATGTTGCTGATTTGTTCTTTCATGAAATTATTCGCTTGCATGGTGTGCCAAATACTATTGTTTCAGATCGTGATACTAAATTTTATAGCCACTTTTGGAGATGTTTATGGGCTAAGTTGGGGACTAAACTGCTTTTTAGTACTACTTGTCACCCCCAAACTGATGGACAAACTGAAGTAGTCAATAGAACATTGTCTACTATGCTTAGGGTTGTTTTGAAGAATAATAAGAAAATGTGGGAGGAATGCTTGCCTCATATTGAATTTGCTTACAATTGTTCATTGCATTCTACTACTAAGATGTGCCCTTTTGAAGTTGTGTATGGTTTCCTACCTCGTGCACCTATTGATTTGTTGCCTCTTCCATCTTCAGAGAAGGTTAATTTTGATGCTAAAGAACGTGCTGAATTGATTTTAAAAATGCATGAGTTAACTAAGGAAAACATTGAGCGTATGAATGCTAAATATAAACTTGCTGGAGATAAGGGTAGAAATCATGTTGTGTTTGCACCTGGAGATCTTGTTTTGGTTACATTTGCGTAAGGATAGATTTCCTGATTTGCACAAATCAAAGCTAATGCCACGTGCTGATGGTCCCTTTAAGGTGTTGGAGAAAGTAAATGATAATGCATATAAACTTGAGCTGCCTGCAGATTTTGGGGTTAGTCCCACTTTTAACATTGCAGATTTGAAGCCTTATTTGGGTGAGGAAGATGAACTTCCGTCAAGGACGACTTCATTTCAAGAAGGGGAGGATGATGAGGACATCAATACCATTGTTACACCCACAACCCCTGCTGCTATACATACTGAACCAATTACTAGAGCTCGCGCACGCCAACTAAATTACCAGGTACTTTCGTTTCTTGGTAATGATTCTAATGTTCATGAGAATATGATGCTGCCTAAATTGGATACATTTGTTTTGCTTACAAATGAAGGGCCTAGCTTGGAGAAGGATGAACATTGGAGCAAGAACAAGCATGGAGATGATGGCATGCGCAAGGGGAACAAGAACGGAGTTACAAGTGATGATTTCAGGACTTTGAAGCCACCATAATGGGTGCATGAAGCCTTGGATGAAATATACAAGATGCCACTTCATAAATTTCGTCCCGAGGCTATTCTAGGTGCTGCATCACCTTATTATTGGGACAGGCCCATGTAATTTCGAAATACATAAGTATAGGCTATTTTTAGAGTCCGTATGTGTGGGGAAACAAGAGATAGGGTTGATTTCAGACCCCTCCACCAAGGGCCACGAACCGCCCCCCCCTCTTCCTCCATATATACAGCCCTTAGGGCATCGTTTAGACTTTCGATTTTGTTTAGATTAAAGTTCGCCATAGCTGCAACTTCGCGTACTTCGTTTGTGTTCAACGAGCAGACAAAGGCGTCACAGAACCCCACCTTGATCAATAAAACTTTCCTCTTATATTCGCAATATGCAGATTGCAATCTTAGTTTCTTGCTTGTTCTTCGTTTGCCTGCAGGAAACAGACCTTCGTGGTCAGGTTGATCGTGCTCCGGCATGGACAATAACCTCTTGGAGTTGGCTTAGCGATTCCTAAGGCGCGACGTCCTTGCACGTTCGTAGTCGGATCGTCAAAGTTGACTTCCTCCAAAACGATAGCCACCATCTCATCGAAAGACGGGACACCTTTGCCTCTATCAGAGTATCTAGGTGACATTAGGGTTTTGGTTGATTTGTATCTTAAGATGTTATTGTAGTACGAACTCTATGATAGATCGAACGGAAACAATAGCTTCGTGTTATTTTACTACGGACTCTTGAATAGATCGATCAGAAAGGATAACTTTGAGGTGGTTTCGAACCCTACAATAATCTCTTTGTTTGTTCTCCGCTATTAGTGACTTTGGAGTGACTCTTTGTTGCACATTGAGGGATAGTTATATGATCCAGTTATGTTATTATTGTTGAGATACCTTGCACTAGTGAAAGTATGAACGCTAGGCCTTGTTTCCTAGCATTGCAATACTGTTTACGCTCACTTTTTATAATTTCAGATTACAAATACCTATATCTACCATCCATATTGCACTTGTATCCCCATCTCTTCGCCGAACTAGTGCACCTATACAATTTACCATTGTATTGGGTGTGTTGGGGACACAAGAGACTCTTTGTTATTTGGTTGCAGGGTTGTTTGAGAGAGACCATCTTCATCCTACGCCTCCCATGGATTGATAAACCTTAGGTCATCCACTTGAGGGAAATTTGATGCTGTCCTACAAACCTCTGCACTTGGAGGCCCAACAACGTCTACAAGAAGAAGGTTGTGTAGTAGACATCAAGCTCTTTTCTGGCGCTGTTGCCAGGGAGGTTAGTGCTTGAAGGTATATCTTTAGATCTTGCAATCAAAACTTCTAGTTTCTTGTTTTATCACTAGTTTAGTTTATAAAATAAAACTACAAAAAATTGGAATTAAGGTTGCATCATATGCTTCATCTTTTTAATGTCTTTCGTGAAAATGATGGGAAGGAAAATTGTGCTCAAGTACTAGAGGAAGAATTACATAGAATGCTTGGCATAAAATATGTGAATGATGAGCATGATTGCAATGTTGTTAGTATGAACTCTTGTAATATCCATGATGCTAATGATATGCAAAGCCACAAGCTTGGGGATGCTATGTTTGATGAAGATGATATGTTTAGTCCCCTAAGTTTTCATGAGAATATTTATTATGATGAAATCATGCCTCCTATTTATGATGATTATATTGATGAAATTGGATTTGGAGAGGTGATGACTTTATTTAGTGATGAATCCACTATTTCGGAAGAGGTTCCAATTGATTATGAGAACAAAGTTGCTATCTATGATGATTATTGTGATGACCTGTGTGTTATTAAGAATAATGATAACCATGAAACTTGTCATCATGATTTTGGTTTTCAATTGGATTATGCCTCACATGATAATTATTTTGTTGAGTTTGCTCCCACTACTATTCATGAGAAGAAATTTGCTTATGTGGAGAGAAGTAAATTTTCTATGCTTGTAGATCATGAAAAGAATGCTTTATGTGATGGTTATATTGTTTAATTCATTCATGATGCTACTGAAAATTACTATGAGGGAGAAATATATGCTTGTTGGAATTTCAATAATATCAAGTTTCCTCTCTATGTGTTGAAAATCTTGAAGTTATGCTTGTTTTGCCTTCCTATGCTAGTTGATTATTGTTCCCATAAGTTGTTTGCTCACAAAATCCCTATGCATAGGAAGTGGTTTAGGCTTAAATGTGTTAGTCATATTCTTCATGATGCTCCCGTTATGTTTCAGTTCTTATCTTTTATGCGAGCATCATTGAAATCATCATGCCTAGCTAGAAAGGCATTAAAGAAAAGTGCTTGTTGGGAGACAAACAAATATTTACCCTTACTGTTTTTGTGTGCCCACATGATTATGCTACTGTAGTAATCATGTTTTATAGCTTTTGTTTCAATAAAGTGCCAAGTAAGACCTTTAGGATAGCTTACGGTGATAGTTGTGTTGATCCTGCTGAAAATCAAAAACTTTTGCGCCCAGTAAATTAGTTTTGATAATTCATAGAAATGTGATTTTGATCTGATTCTTTTTGCTCTGGATTGGTACACAAATTACTCAGTATTTCCTAATTTCGTAGGAATTTTGGAGTTACAGAAGTATTCGAGAGTTACATATTACTACAGACGATTCTGTTTCTGCCAGATTCTATTTTCTATGTGTTATTTGCTTATTTTGATGAATCTATGAGTAATATCGGAGGGTATGAACCATAGAGAAGTTGGAATACAGTAGATATTACACCAATATGAATTTAGAATGAGTTAGCTTCAAAAAAAAAGAATTTAGAATGAGTTCATAATGGTACCTAAGTGGTGATTTATTTTCTTATACTAACGGATCTTACAAGTTTTCTGTTAAGTTTTGTGTTGTGAAGTTTTCAAGTTTTGGGTAAAGATTCGATTGACTATGGAATAAGGAGTGGCAAGAGCCTAAGCATGGCAATGCCCCGGATGGCAACCCAAGGTAATATTCAAGGAGAACCAAGAGCCTAAGCTTGGCAATGCCCCAGATGGCATCCCCTCTTTCGTCTTCATTCATCAGTAACTTTACTTGGAGCTATATTTTTATTCACCAAATGATATGTGTTTTGCTTGGAGCGTCATTTTGTTTAATTTTGTTTTGCTTGCTGTTTGAACAATATCCCAAGATCTGAAATTCTGAAATGTTAGAGAGTCTTCACATAGTTGCATAATTATTCGACTACTCATTGATCTTCACTTATATCTTTTGGAGTAGTTTGTTATTTGCTCTAGTGCGTCGCTTATATCTTTTCAGAGCACGAAGGTAGTTTTATTTTTGAAGAAATTGATGAACACTCATGCTTCACTTATATTATTTTGAGAGTTTTAGAACAGCATGGTAATTTGCTTTGGTTATAAATTTGGTCCTAATATGATGGGCATCCAAGAGGGATATAATAAAAACTTTCATATAAAGTGCATTGAGTACTATGAGAAGTTTGATTCCTTATGATTGTTTTGAGATATGAAGATGGTGATATTAGAGTCATGCTAGTGGAGTAATTGTGAATTTCAGAGATACTTGTGTTAAAGTTTGTGATTGCCGTAGCATGCACGTATGGTGAACCGTTATGTGATGAAGTTGGATCATGATTTATTTATTAATTGTCATCCTCTGTGTGGAGGTCGGGATCACGCGATGGTTAACTCCTACCAACCCTTCCCCTAGGAGTATGCTTTCGGTGTACAAAAGTAGGGGCTCTCCTTTGTACCCCTTTACTTGTGCACGGGCAGTTAGAGCCGCGCCCACGGCCACACTTAGCAGTGCAGAGGAGGGAAGCCAAAGCCACAAAACAATCAAGGCAACGCCAAGACCGAAGACACAAGAAGCAAGAGGCGAGGTTCTCCCCCGGCAAGACCCTTGCCAGGGCAGGCTCCGCAGCCCCAGCAAGAGCCTTGCCGGGGCAACTTGCCCGATGCCAGCAGAGCGCGCCACCCTTGAGCCCAAGGGTTCCAATGCCATCAACCACATTGGAACCAAGGCTCGGGAGGCACCTCCATGGTGGCATGCAGATCTTCGTAAGATCACGAACACACAGGATCAGATGAGGACCAGAAGACGACGATGCTCGGCTAGACCCTTGCCAAGGAAATCCACTAGACCTCCGGCAAGATCCTTGTCGGGGACGACCACGGTGCCACGGGAAGACCCTTGCCGGGACCTCGGCAAGACCCTTGCTGAGGACATCAGCGGGGCCGTGGCTAGGCCCACACCTGCCAAGACTCCACCATCGTTCCCATGCAGCTGCCAGCCCAGCCAGCTAGGCGAGCACCTGCGTGGCGACGTGCGGCCTCTAGACCAGCTCAGCAAGCATCTGTGTGGTGGCATGCAGATCTTCGTGAAGACACTGCCACCGCACCAGCTCAGCAGCCTGCCACCCTACATGCCGCCGCACGCCTCGTTGGCCCGGATGCGTGTTGAAGCAAGGCGAGGCGGCGACGGACGGGACGGGCTTCGTTACTGTTGAGGATATAACTACTGAGTGTAAACCGCCCAGGAGGGGCCGGTTCACACTCATCTATATTGAAGCCCACGAAGGATGATGAGGACATCAATACCATTGTTACACCCACAGTCCCTGCTGCTATACATACTGGACCAATTACTAGAGCTTGCGCACAACAACTAAATTACTAGGTACTTTCGTTTCTTGGTAATGATTCTAATGTTCATGAGAATATGATGCATCCTAACTTGGATACATTTGTTTTGCTTACAAATGAAGGGCCTAGCTTGGAGAAGGATGAACATTGGAGCAAGAACAAGCATGGAGATGATGGCATGCGCAAGGAGAACAAGAACGGAGTTACAAGTGATGATTTTAGGACTTTGAAGCCACCATAATGGGTGCATGAACCCTTGGACGAAATATACAAGATGCCACTTCATAAATTTCGTCCCGAGGCTATTCTAGGTGCTGCGTCACCTTATTATTGGGCCAGGCCCATGTAATTTCGAAATACATAAGTATAGGCTATTTTTAGAGTCCGTATGTGTGGGGAAACAAGAGATAGGGTTGATTTCGGACCCCTCCACCAAGGGCCACAAAATTCCCCCCTCTTCCTCCATATATACAGCCCTTAGGGCATCGTTTAGACTTTGGGTTTTGTTTAGATTAAAGTTCGCCATAGCTGCAACTTGGCGTACTTCGGTTGTGTTCAACAACCAGACAAAGGCATCATAGAACCCCACCTTGATCAATAAAGCTTTCCTCTTATATTCGTCATATCCAGATTGCATCTTAGTTTCTTGCTTCTTCTTTGTTTGCCTGCAGGAAATAGACCTTCGTGGTCAGGTTGATCGTGCTCCGGCGTGGTCAATAACCTCTCGGAGTTGGTTTAGCGATTGCTAAGGCGCGACGTCCTCGCACTTCGTAGTCGGATCGTCAAATTCGACTTCCTCCAAAACGATAGCCACCATCTCAACGAAAGACGGGACACGTTTGCCTCTATCAAGTGGTATAAGATTTCCAGGTTGCTCAGTGAGATTTTACAGTTTTTTGTAGTTCAGATCGAGTCTGTTCTTCATACCTATAGTCCATGAAAAAGCCAAAAAAAAAATTAGGGTTTGTTCATCCCATCCGAACCAATCTGAGCCTTTGCATAATCTTTTTTGTATTTGCTTTGTTGAATTTGCGGTTGCATCGTCGTGTCAAGTTGCTGGTCTTAGCGTCTAGTCCTTTAGAGTTTCGAGTTCTGTTCACAGGTTGTCACGTCGCCGCTGCCATATATCACCACCGCATCATCATCGTCGCTGGTGCCATATACCACCACCACATATTCACCGCCAATCCGAGTCCATACACACCACCACATATCCGCCGCCATCACGCCAATCCGAGTCCACCTGCAACATATATCCGCCACGAGTTCGAGTTCCACCAGATTCATCTCCGCCACTAGTTCGAGTTCCACTAGTTTCATCTCCGCCACCAGTCCTATTCCATGTCCAGTATTTTGTTACTCTATTTTGATTTCCAGATCACACTATACTCCGAGCGTGACAGAGAAGGACTCCCCAACTTCCGTGCTACCCGCAGTAGAGAAATAGTTCCAAACTCAAAAAAAACTAAGTCTGGAAAATTCTGGCTAGGTAGTTTTTAGACCATTTGTAGACTTTTTCGAAAAAAAATTGTTCCGGAGCAAAAAAAAGAGTAAAAAAAGTGCAAAAAAAGGAGAAAAAAGAGAAAAAAATTCAGAGTGTGCTCCTCCCTTGTTTATGTGCCGCGCTGTGATTTTGTTGGTGTTCTAGGCTCGCGTCTCTAGCACGGTCTAGCCTAGGACTAGCACAGTACCGTCGTTGAACGTTTATTCAACTTTGCATCTCTGAATTGATTATTGCTGACCCTTTTTGCTACCATATTATAAGCCTTCCCAGCTCCACGTACACCTACGTCGTGCGTTTGACTCTCCCTGGTAATCACTCTATCCAAGCTTTGAGAGTTTTGACTACAACGGTTGCCGATCACCACCTGCTGTTGGGTAAGAACTGGTAAAAATTTGAGATTTGCTTGACGGATTTGCGACACCCACCACCACCTCTTGTTAGTAGTCTGTAGGATCATATTCTTGTGTGTTTCTATTGCTGCTAACCATGCCAGGATCACAAGCCGATGAGACTGACTGGGAGAACATGATGAATAAGGAGTTGCATGACAAATTTCAGCAAATGATGAGTGGAAAGGTGCAAGATGTGCTAAACAGAATTGAAGAGGCCATGGAGAAGATAGATGGTATGTATAAGATGTTCGAAACAAAGCTCAATAACAAGTTCAATGAATTGCTCGCGCGTCTTCCACCACCACCACCCGCTGCATCTAACGCACCTCTACAACAATAACAACAACAACGACTACCTCCGCGTCGCGAAACAGCCCTCCACCGAGCGAGCCGTGTCCCTCTTGCGTTTGGCCAAACTGTTGGTGCTGCTGTTGATACTTCTGTGCCTCCTGCTGCTGATGCGGAGGAGGATGATTATGTGGGAGATTACGAGGATGATGTTGATCAAAATCAGAACTACGTGCAACCACCTGCACCACAACCACCAGGTCGTCCACATGCAAATAATCACAATGGTAGGGCTCTCCCTCAGGTACGAGATAATGACCATCTTCCTAAACTGAAATTGAATATTCCACCATTTGAGGGTAGATATGTTCCTGATAAATATCTTACTTGGGAGTTAGAAAGTGAACAACGATTTACATGTTTACAATATCCTGAGGAGAGACGGGTTGCCGCTGCTGTTTGTGCTTTCACTAGTTTTGCATGTGTATGGTGGTCTGAACATTGTAGATTATATCCTATTCCAACTACTTGGGCTGCTTTGAAAACTGCTATGCGTACTCGTTGGGCTCCACCATATTATCAACGTGAATTGCTTCAAAAATTGCAGCGCTTAAGACAAGGGAAAAATTCTGTAGAAGAATATTATCGGGAATTACAAACTAGCATGAATAGATGTGGTATTGTTGAGGAAAATGAAGCTATGCTTGCACGTTTTATGGGTGGATTTAATACAGAGATTCAGACCATTCTAGAGTATAAGGAGTATACTAATATCACTCGTTTATTCCATCTTGCTTGTAAAGCTGAACGTGAAGTGCAGGATCGACAAGCATTGGCACGAACTAACTTTTCTGCAGGCCGACCTTCATCATGGACACCGCGTGCATCTTCTACTTCAAATGCACCAGCACCTCCATCAGGTGCCACCTCCAGCCATGATACAAGAAAGCAGGCACAACCACCATTATCTGCCAAGAGCGCACCTGCCGGGCCTCCACAGAGTTCTTCTTCTTCCATGGCATCAATAGGGCACACAAGTGATATTATTTGTCGTCGTTGTAAGGGAAGAGGTCATTATGAGAGAGAATGCAAATCTCAGCGTGTGATGATTGCTGCTGAGGATGGCGGGTATGAGCCCGCTAGTGACTATGATGAGGAGACTTTGGCTCTTATTACACGCCAAAGTCTCCTCATCATAGTCACTAGCGGACTCATACCCACCATCCTCAGTAGCAATCATCACACGCTGAGATTTTCATTCTCTCGCATAATGACCTCTTCCCTTACAACGACGACAAATAATATCACGTGTGTGCCCTGTTGATGCCATGGAAGAAGAAGAGCTCTGTGCAGGCCCGACAGGTGCGCTCTTGGCAGATAGTGGTGGTTGTGCCTGCTTTCTTGTATCACGGCTGTAGGTGGCACCTGATGGAGGTGCTGGTGCAGTGGAAGTAGAAGATGCACACGGTGTCCATGATGAAGGTCGACCTGCAGAAAAGTTAGTTCGCGCCAATGCCTATCGATCCTGCACTTCACGTTCAGATTTACAAGCAAGATGGAATAGACGAGTGATATTAGTATACTCCTTATACTCTAGAATGGTCTGAATCTCTCTATTTAATCCACCCTAAAACGTGCAAGCATAGCTTCATTCTCCTCAACAATACCACATCTAATCATGCCAGTTTGTAATTCCAGATAATATTCTTCTACAGAATTTTTCCGTTGTCTTAAACACTGCAATTTTTGAAGCAATTCACGTTGATAATATGGTGGAACCCAACGAGTATGCATAGCAGTTTTCAAAGCAGCCCAAGTAGTTGGAATAGGATATAATCTACAATGTTCAGACCACCATACACATGCAAAACTAGTGAAAGCACAAACAGCAGCAGCAACCCGTCTCTCCTCGGGATATTGTAAACATGTAAAACATTGTTCAGTTTCTAACTCCCAAGTAAGATATATATCAAGAACATATCAACCCTGTAATGGTGGAATATTCAATTTCAGTTTAGGAATATGGTCATTATCTCGTACCTGAGGTGGTGGTGCAGGCCTACCATTGCGAATATATACCTGAGATCGAACTACTGGTGGTGGTGCTGGTGGCTGCACGTAGTTCTGATTTTTATCAACCTCATCCTCGTAATAGTCCTCCACCTCTGCTATGGCAGTAGCAATAGGAGCTACAGAAGCACCAACAGCAGTAGCAGCGGCACCAGAATTTTGTCCTGGCTTAATAGGAACACGCTGTGCTTGCCCTACTGTATCGCGGCGTGAAACTGGTGGTGGGAGACGTTTGAGTAATTCATCGAAGTTGGCATCAAACTTGGTGTCAATTGTCTTCTCAATGTCATCCATCTTCTCCATTGCCTTTCCAAAGCTGGCCATCACGTCTTTCCACCTGTTGACCCAACATTTGATGAAACTTATCATGAAGCTCCTTGTTCGTCATGTTCTCCAAGTCAATCTCGTCGGCTTGCGATCCTGACATGGTTAGCAGCAATAGAAACACACAAAGAATATTATCCTACAGGCTACTAACAAGTGGTGGTGGTGGGTGTCACAAATCCGTCAAGCAAAACTCAAATTCTTACCAGTTCTTACCCAGCAGCAGGTGGTGATCGGCAACCGTTGTAGTCAAAACTCTCAAAGCTTGGATAGAGCGATTACTAGGGAGAGTCAAAAGCACGACGTATATGTATGTGGAGCTGGGAAGGCTTATGATATGGTAGCAAAAAGGGTCAGCAATAATCAATTCAGAGATGCAAAGTTGAATAAACGCTCAACGACAGTACTGTGCTGGTCCTAGGCTAGACCGTGCTAGAGATGCGAGCCTAGAACACTAACAAAATCACGGCGCGACACGTAAACAAGGGAGGAGCACACTCTGAATTTTTTTTTCTTTTTTTTACTTTTTTTCACTTTCTTTTTTTCCTCTTTTTTTTTTGCTCCGCAACAAATTCTTTTCGAAAAAGTCTACAAGTGGCCTTAAAACTGCCTAGCCAGAATTTTCTAGACTTAGTTTTTTTTGAAACTGGAACCATTTTTCTTGTATGGGTAGCACGGAAGTTGGGGAATCCGACTTGTTGACGATTCGTAGTATCACGTGCTCTGGAACTCAAAGATAAAGGAACAAATACTGGACTCGGACTAGGACAGGTGGCGGAGATGAATCTGGTGGAACTCGCACTGGTGATGGTATATGACGGTGGTATATGTGGACTCGGGTTGGTGGTGGTATATGAACTCGAATCGTTGATGGTATATGGACTCGGATTGGTGGTGGTATATGGACTCAGATCGGTGGTGGTGGTGCGGCGGCGGTGGGACGAACTTGTGAACAGAACTCGAAACTCTAAGAACTAGATCTAAGACCAGCAACTTGACACGACGAAGCAACCGCAAATTCAACAACGTAAATGCAGAAAAGATTATGCAAGGGCTCAGACTAGTTCAGATATGATGAACTAACCCTAAATTTTTTTGTGGCTTTTTCGTGGACTATATGTATGAAGAACAGACTCGATCTAAACTATGAAAAACTGTAAAATCTCACCAAGCAACCTGAAAATCTGATACCACTTGATAGAGGCAAAGGTGTCCCGTGTTTTGATGAGATGATGGATATCGCTTTGGTGGAAGTCGACTTTGATGATCCGACTACGAACGTGCGAGGACGTCGCGCCTTAGCAATTGCTAAACCAACTCCGAGAGGTTATTGACCACGCCGGAGGACCACGAGGGTTTGTTTCCTACGAGCAAATGAAGAACAAGCAAGAAACTAAGATTGCAATCTGGATATTGCGAATATAAGATGAAAGCTTTATTGATCAAGGTGGGGTTCTGAGACGTCTTTGTCTGGTCGTCAAACACAAACGAAGTACGTGAAGTTGCAGCTATGGTGAACTTTAATCTAAACAAAACCCAAAGACTAAATGACGCCCTAAGGGCTGTATACATGGAGGAAGAGGGGGGGGGGCTAATTTTGTGGCCCTTAGGCAAGGGGTCCGAAACCAACCCTATCTCTTGTTTCCCCACACATACGGACTCTAAAAACGGCCTATACTGAAGTATTTCGAAAATACATGGGCCTGTCCCAATAATAAGGTAACACAGCACCTAGATAGCCTCTGGACGGAAGTTATGAAGTAGCATCTTGTATATTTCGTCCAAGGCTTCATGCACTCCATATGGTGCCTTCAACGTCCTGAAATCGTCACTTGTAACTCCTTTCTTGTTCCCCTTGCGCATGCCTTCATCTCCATGCTTGTTCTTGCTCCAATGTTCATCCTTCTCCAAGCTAGGCCCTTCATTTTAAGCAAAACAAATGTATCCAATTTAGGAAGCATCATATTCTCATGAACATTAGAATCATTACCAAGAAAAGAAAGTACCTTGTAATTTAATTGGCGTGCGCGAGCTCTATTAATTGGTCCAGTATGTATAGCAGCAGGGGCTGTGGGTGTAACAATGGTATTGATGTCCTCATCAGAGCGAAGCCACTTTACCTATCACTCGAGCTGTTGTTTCTTGTCCTTGAACCGCCGCCGGGTCGTCCCTTTATATACACAGGTTGACGCCCAGCCGGTTTACAGAATCCCAAGGCCGTCTCATACAAGTGTCCAGCTCGGTCTCTTCCCTTCCCTTACTTACAATACAAGTTATACGACTATGGCAGTTTACAACTATGGGCCCTAATACGCCTTTGGGCTCCGGGCCTCTAAACTTTAATAGTAGACCGCCATCTTCCTTGTCTTTGATAGAGGCAAAGCTGTCCCATCTTTCGATGAGATGGTGGCTATCGTTTTGGAGGAAGTCGACTTTGACGATCCGACTACGAACGTGCGAGGACGTCACGCCTTAGCAATTGCTAAACCAACTCCGAGAGCTTATTGACCACGCCGGAGCACGATCAACCTGACCACGAAGGTCTGTTTCCTGCAGGCAAACGAAGAACAAGCAAGAAACAAAGATTGCAATCTGGATATTGCGAATATAAGAGGAAACCTTTATTGATCAAGGTGGGGTTCTGTGACGCCTTTGTCTGGTCGTTGAACACAAACGAAGTACGCGAAGTTGCAGCTATGGCAAACTTTAATCTAAACAAAACCCGAAGTCTAAACGATGCCCTACGGGCTGTATATATGCAGGAAGAGCGGGGAATTTCGTGGCCTTTGGTGGAGGGGTCCGAAATCAACCCTATCTCTTGTTTCCCCACACATACGGATTTTAAAAATAGCCTATACTTATGTATTTCGAAATTACACGGGCCTGGCCCAATAATAAGGTGACGCAGCACCTAGAATAGCCTCGAGACGAAATTTATGAAGTGGCATCTTGTATATTTCGTCCAAGGCTTCATGCACCCATTATGTTGGCTTCAAAGTCCTGAAATCATCACTTGTAACTCCATTCCTGTTCTCCTTGCGCATGCCATCATCTCCACGCTTGTTCTTGCTCCAATGTTCATCCTTCTCCAAGCTAGGCCCTTCATTTGTAAGCAAAACAAATGTATCCAATTTAGGCAGCATCATATTCTCATGAACATTAGAATCATTACCGAGAAACAAAAGTACCTGGTAATTTAGTTGGCGTGCGCGAGCTCTAGTAATTGGTCCAGTATGTATAGCAGCAAGGTCTGTGGGTGTAACAATGGTATTGATGTCCTCATCATCCTCCCCTTCTTGAAATGAAGTCGTCCTCGACGGAAGTTCATCTTCCTCACCCAAATAAGGCTTCAAATCTGCAATGTTAAAAGTGGGACTAACCCCAAAATCTGCAGGCAGCTCAAGTTTATATGCATTATCATTTATTTTCTCCAACACCTTAAATGGGCCATCAGCATGTGGCAGTAGCTTTGGTTTGCGCAAATCAGGAAATCTATCCTTATGCAAATGTAACCAAACAAGATCTCCAGGTGCAAACACAGCATGTTTTCTACCCTTATCTCCAGCAAGTTTATATTTAGCATTCATACGCTCAATGTTTTCCTTAGTTAACTCATGCATTTTTAAAATCAATTCAGCACGTTGTTTAGCATCAAAATTAACCTTCTCCGAAGATGGAAGAGGCAACAAATCAATAGGTGCACGAGGTAGGAAACCATACACAACTTCAAAAGGGCACATCTTAGTAGTAGAATGCAATGAACGATTATAAACAAATTCAATATGAGGCAAGCATTCCTCCCACATTTTCTTATTTTTCTTCAAAACAGCCCTAAGCATAGTAGACAATGTTCTATTGACTACTTCAGTTTGTCCATCAGTTTGGGGGTGACAAGTAGTACTAAAAAGCAGTTTAGTCCCCAACTTAGCCCATAAACATCTCCAAAAGTGGCTAAGAAATTTAGTATCACGATCTGAAACAATAGTAATTGGCACACCATGCAAGCGAATAATTTCACGAAAGAACAAATCAGCAACATTAACAGCATCATCGCTTTTATGACATGGTATAAAGTGTGCCATTTTCGAGAATCTATCCACGACAAAAAATATGCTATCCCTCCCCTTCTTTGTTCGTGGTAAACCTAAAACAAAGTCCATAGATATATCCTCCCAAGGAACACTAGGTACAGGCAAAGGCATATATAAACCATCAGGATTGAGTCATGACTTAGCTTTTTGACATGTAGTGCAGCGAGCAACAAAGCGCTCAACATGTCGTCTCATCTTTGGCCAAAATAAATTTGTAGCAAGTACGTCCTCCGTCTTCTTCACGCCAAAGTGTCCCATTAGTCCTCCTCCATGCGCCTCCAGCAATAACAAAAGACGAACGGAGCTAGCTGGAATGCATAGCTTGTTAGCACGGAACACAAACCCATCAGTAACGACGAACTTGTTCCAAGTTGTTCCTTCTTTACAATTCTGCAATACATCTTTAAAATCAACATCATGCACATATTGATCTTTGATGGTCTCCAAACCAAATATTTTGAAGTCAAGTTGTGAAAGCATAGTATAGCGACGACACAATGCATCAGCAATAACATTTTCTTTACCCTTCTTGTGTTTAATGACATAAGGGAAAGTCTCAATGAATTCAACCCATTTAGCATGTCTACGATTAAGTTTAGCTTGACTTTTAATATGTTTCAAAGATTCATGATCAGAATGTATAACAAATTCTTTGGGCCATAAATAATGTTGCCATGTTTCTGAAGTCCGAACAAGAGCATATAATTCTTTATCATAAGTAGAATAATTCAGACTAGGCCCACTCAATTTTTCAGAAAAGTATGCAACAGGTTTGCCATCTTGTAATAACACACCTCCTAATCCAATTCCGCTAGCATCACAATCAAGCTCAAAAGACTTATTAAAATCACGAAGTTGGAGTAAAGGAGCATGTGTCAACTTATCTTTCAACACCGTGAAGGCTTCTTCCTGTGCGGTACCCCAAACAAAAGGCACATCCTTCTTTGTAAGCTCATTGAGAGGTGCAGCAATGGTGCTGAAATCTCTCACAAAACGCCTATAGAATCCAGCGAGGCCAAGAAAACTCCTCACTTGTGTGACCGTTTTGGGCTGCGGCCAACGCTCAATAGCTTCAATCTTGGCTTTGTCAACTTCAATTCCCTGTGGAGTAACAACATAGCCAAGAAAAGACACTCGGTCGGTGCAAAAGGTGCACTTCCCAAGGTTACCAAACAAACGTGCATCACGTAGAGCAATAAAAACATCACGTAAATGTTCCAAATGTTCCTCCAAAGATCTGCTATAAATCAATATGTCATCAAAGTAAACTACCACAAATCGTCCAATGAAAGCACGTAAAACTTCGTTCATTAATCTCATGAAAGTACTAGGTGCATTAGTTAACCCAAAAGGCATGACTAACCACTCATATAATCCAAACTTAGTTTTAAATGCTGTTTTCCATTCATCCCCCAATTTCATACGAATTTGATGGTATACACTACGCAAATCAACTTTGGAGAATATTGTAGAACCACTCAATTCATCAAGCATATCATCTAGCCTAGGAATAGGATGACGATAACGAATAGTAATATTATTAATGCCTCTACAATCAACATACATACGCGATGTACCATCCTTTTTTGGCACTAGAATAATAGGAACAGCACAAGGACTAAGGGATTCGCGTATATAACCTTTGTCGAGAAGCTCTTGTACTTGACGCATAATCTCCTTCATCTCCTCTGGATTGGTAAGGTATGGCGCACGGTTTAGCAGTGAAGCACTGGGAATTAAGTCAATCTGATGCTCAATCCCTCGAATAGGCGGTAATCCCGGTGGCACGTCTTGTGGAAAGACGTCAGCGAACTCCTGCAAAATGTTAGTGACAGCAGGAGGCAAAGAGGAAGGCACGTTCTCGAATGAAAATAATGCCTCTTTGCACACAAAAGCATAGCAAACAGATTTGATAAAATCTAGCTCATCAATATCAGATTTAGTGGCAAGTACACATGCACTTTTCAATTTAATTTCAGAAGCAACACTAGATGGTTTACTATTAGGCTTCATTTGTTGCTCAAATTCTTTTGCCACAATCTGATTTTCACTCTTATTTTTCTCCTGTTTTGCCTTATTAGCTCTATTAATATCATCTTTCAAAATGGTCTCAGGAGTCATAGGAAGCAAAGTAATATTTTTATCCTTATGAACAAGAGTATACTGATTGTTTCGACCATGGTGTACAGAATTTTTATCAAATTGCCATGGGCGACCAAGTAAGAAGGAACATGCTTGCATAGCTACCACATCACAATCAACATAATCAGCATATGTAGAGATACTAAAATGCACACGAACAGTAGGTGTTACCTTAACCTTGCCGCTGTTGTTGAACCATTGGATGTAGTAAGGATGTGGATGTGGTCTTGTGGTGAGAGATAGCTTCTCCACCATCTCCATGCTAGCCAAGTTGTTGCAGCTCCCTCCATCTATTATGACGCACACAAAACGTTCCTTCACAACTCCCTTTGTATGGAACAAATTGTGCCTCTGATTTTGCTCAGCTTGTGTGACCTGCACACTCAAAACACGTTAAGCAACTAAACATTCATACCTGTCAGCGTCTTTGTCACATCCCTAGTTCTGGTATGCTCAAGGCTAGCTAGTCATTTGTGCATCATGTTTAAATTCCTTTTAAATTTCAAATGTGGATTTGTGAAACCCTCATAATCATTTCTGGAAATGACCCAAATAAAAATTGCTCCAAAAGGGTCCAAGAAAATGCTCATGTTGCTCTCTGAAAATACTGAGCAGAGATAAAAATCAAACCAATATTTTTTGGAGCTCATAAGTATTTATTTTGGGCATTTGGAATTAATGCATAATTATTTGCCTTGGATATATAATAGTTATATATTTAATATATGTGCAAAAGTTATGCCAGTTGTTGAGGAGCTCTGGAATAATTCCACTAGCCCCTACAAAAATTGGCATAAGTAAATAAATGATTTAGTGTTTAAAACTAAATCCAAACAAATTATAGAAAATAGAAAAAGAAATAAAAGGGAGAAGAGACTTACCTGGCGCTTACCTCCCTGCAGCCCCTATGCAGCCTGGCCTGGCCCAGCGGCCCAGCAGGCCGGCCCAGCCCAACTGCCAGGAGCTTCTTCAAGCTCCTGCCAATAGGAGCTGCTGCGTGGCCGCGCCACAGCCGGCCGTGGCCACGTCTCCCCGCCACCTCCTGCTTCTTCCCCTGTCGCCTGGATCACGCGCGCGTCGCCACGCGCCGCCCCGTACCCCTCTCACTCTCCCCCGGTCCTCTCCTCTCCTCTCCCTTGCTCTCTCTCTCACGGCCGAGACCGTCGTCGCCGCCGTCCACAGCCACCGAGGCCTCGGCCACTGCCGCGCCTCCCCGACACGCTCCCCAGCTCCGCCGCGACCCCCTCTCCCTCCTCACCGAGCAAAGCAACCCGGGCAAGCTCCGCTTCGTCCTCGGCACCATCGTCTTCATCTCCGGTAGCAGGAGATCGTCCTCACCGCCCCGCCGACTCCAGCCTTCCTCGAGCTCTCCGACGACGCCCGCCGGCCCCCTGTGAGCCTCGCCGTCGTTCCCCCCTACTCCCCTGCCCTTCTGCCCTCTAGCCCCTCTGCCGCAAGCCACCGAACTCCGGCCGCCGCCGCGAGCTCTGCTCCGGCGAGCTTCGACGCCCCCGCGGCTTCCCGTCTGCTCCACTAGATGCGCGAGAGCACGGGCTACGCCCCGGTGCTCTCAGATGCCGCCCCCGTGGCCCCCAACGTGGACGCCGCCGCGTCCTGTGGTCGCCGCCGACGATCTCGCCGGCCTGACGGGTGGGCCCCGTCGCCCAGGTGATTAGCTTAGTGCTAATCACCGCCTAATTAACCACTGACACTGACCACTGGGCCCCGTGCCCCCTAATCCTTTTAATTAAGCAAATAACCCCCTGTTTAACCCCGTGTGACTGACGTGTGGACCCCACACGTCAGAATTGACTTGGAGCGACCCGTTGACCTGCTGACGTCACTCTGATGTCAGGCTGACGCAGTTATCCATTTTCTGGATTTAAATTAAATCAGGAAATTCCAGAAAATGATTCAAACTTCAAAAAATCATAGAAATTCAACCGTAGCTCAGATTGAAACGATTTATATATGAAAAATTATCAGAAAAATGCAATCTTTCCATCTGTACTAGTTTCATGCATGACAAACCAACTTATACATGCTGTATAGGTGAAGACATATAAATGGCATATATAAGAGCTTAATTTGGAGTTGCATTTGAACTCTTGGTTCAAATGAACTTCAACCAAATGATTGCTAGATGCATTAGCACAAACAACATAACATATTCATGCCATGATCATGCATCATATTGTTGCATATGCTTGAGTATTGATTATCGACACCGTTCCTTCTCGATAGGTCATGCTCCGGAGACCGTTCCAGAGTACCTGTCTGAGGAGCAGTGCCCCCTTGTTGATCTACCAGGCAAGCAAACCCCCTTGTTCATTTCGATACAATCCTACTCTCTTGCTCCTGCTCTCAGTTATTGCATTAGGACAACAATGATTCATCTGCTACTTTGTGCTGTGGTAGTTGAACCCATTCCTCTGCATGACCTATCATTGCCACAGTAAATAGTTGAAACCCACTAGCATGTGTAGGAGTTGATTGAGCCATGTTGTGTTCCTACCATGCTATGCCTGCTATTGCTTAGAGTTGTGTCAGGTCTGATTCATTGGGAATGAATTGGAGTGTTACGATATGTTCTGATGCTGAGAGTGAAGTGTGTGAACACGATCTGGTAAAGGTAGCGGTGAGAGGCCATGTAGGAGTACATGGTGGGTTGTCTCACTGGAACCGTCCTTAATCACTGAGTTCTATGTATGTTGTCCAATGACTCGATACTACCACACATTGGGATCCTTAATTGACTCTCTCGACTTATTAACCAACTTGGTCTCTGTCCAGGAGTCGCAACTAGTTTCTGGTGTTTGTAGGTAGTGCTATTTTTCTACCAAGTGGCACCCGACAGGGTGGGCTTGGGACAGACTAGGCACACATGGCCTGGTGTACCGAGTGGCACCAGGATGGTGGGCTCGGGAACCCTGCACACATCGTTTGGGGCCGTGAGCGACACCCCGGCCGGACCTCCTTGCGGATGGAACCCGAATAGGCGATAAACCTGGGCTAGAGTCTTGTGTGGTTAGTCAGGTCGTGACTGACACCCTCGCCAGGCTTCTGCTTGAAGGTTGCCGAGATACATGACGTGTACATGGCGGTAAGTGGCGAGAGCGTGTGTGAAGAAGTACACCCCTGCAGGGTTAACATGATCTATTCGAATAGCCGGGTCCGCGGTTATGGACTTCTTGGATGCTTACATGGTACATAGAAAACTTGAAGTGGATACTATAAAATGCTCAAGACAAGTGTGAGTGCTATGGATGGCCTTCTCGTAGGTAGACGAGGATGAATCCATAGTAGTGTATTGTGTGGTGATTAGTGGACTCGTGTGTGCCATATCACCTCAAAGAAGTTCTGGTAGTCGTAGAACAGGATAGCCACAGAGTCAAAGCTGGCTTGCTGCAACTAAACCCCACATTACCCTCTTGATACAAGTGCATGTATGATAGGATCTGATGTAAGTCTTGCTGAGTACCTTTGTACTCATGTTGCTTTATTTATGTTTTGCAGCGGAGACTTCGGTCTTACTAGTGTTCTCGTGGGCTTCGATGAGTAGCTTGTACCTCAGCTACGATCTTGATGGGATGTTGTAGATAGTCAGGCTCTTCAACCTTTTTCATTTGTAGATGTCTGTACCCAGACATGTAATGCTTCCGCTTGTTGCTTGTATGCTCTGTATGATGGGTCTTGTGCCCTATTTGCAATAAATGCTATGATGGCTCTTTGAGCCTTATCTATATGAGTTGTTGAGTTATGCTGTGATGCCATGTTGTACAGCACATACTTGCATGTTATGCGTACGTGTAATGTGTATTGCTCTGTGTGGGATCTGACTATCTAGTTGTTTATCCTTAGTAGCCTCTCTTACCGGGAAATGTCTCCTAGTGCTTCCACTGAGCCATGGTAGCGTGCTACTGCTCCGGAACACTTAGGCTGGCCGGCATGTGTCCTTCTTCGTTCCTGTGTCTGTCCCTTCGGGGAAATGTCACGCGGTGTCTACCGGAGTCTTGTTAGCCCGCTACAGCCCGGTTCACCGGAGTCCTGTTAGCCCAGTGCTACAGCCTGGATTCTGATGAGGACATGACTACCTTGGATACGACCAAAAATATTGCATACATGCATATTTGTCAGGTGATTTCTAATGCAAACTATTCAATATTCTATTTATGTTATCCAGAAAAAAAATACTTCACACACTTTTGTGTTTTGTCTAATTGCAGGTGTATGGGACATTTGTACAATCCACATATGAAGATAAGGGAAAAGGAGAAGTTTATGTTGTGTTCAAAAAGTCCTCTCACATCACTTTTGGGCCAAGAGAAGATAGAGTCCAAGTCTCTCACGTTCTGGATTCAGATTCGGACAGCATAGACATACCTGACTCAAAACGCCAACAACTTTTTCATACGGACTCCAAATTGGGTGATTCTTTTTTTGTTGGAAACTAGATTTCGTGCTCTTTCCAACCCAATTGGATTCACCTTCAAATTCCTCCGGAGCGTTGAGTTACGGACGAAACAATCTGACGTTGCAGCAGAATCCGAGTCAAACTACAAGCCCAAAGGTGTTGCATCACCTCCAAAGTAGATCCATCTAGTAGCTTTTTCCTTGGGTTTTGTTTAGATTAAAAGTTCGCCATAGCTGCAACTTCGCGTACTTCGTTTGTGTTCAACAACCAGACAAAGGTGTCACAGAACCCCACCTTGATCAATAAAGCTTTCATCTTATATTCGCAATATCCAGATTGCAATCTTAGTTTCTTGCTTGTTTTTCGTTTGCTCGCAGGAAACAGACCCTAGTGGTCAGGTTGATCGTGCTCCGGCGTGGTCAATAACCTCTCGGAGTTGGTTTAGCGATTGCTAAGGCGCGACGTCCTCGCACGTTCGTAGTCGGATCGTCAAAGTCGACTTCCACCAAAGCGATATCCATTATCTCATCGAAAGACGGGACACCTTAGCCTCTATCAAGTGGTATCAGTTTTCAGGTTGCTCGGTGAGAATTTCCAGTTTTCCTAGATTAGATTTATTTTCTTACCTGTTGTCCAAGAAAAAGCCACAAAAAAGAGTTAGATCTATTCATCCTTGGTCCAAGCCAATCTGAGCCTTTGCAATTTTCTTTTCATTGCTTGCATAGTTGAATTATCGGTTGCATCATCGTGTCGAGTTGCTGGTCTTAGTGTCTAGTTCGTTTAGAGTTTCGAGTTCTGTTCACATTAGTCACGCCACCGCTGCATCATTATCTCTTGCGTTGTCCACCACCCATCCATCAATTTCTACCACGTGCTACCCACCATTCATTGTCATAATAATAGTTGAGATCGTTCACATCTTCACTTGATCCAATCTGCATCTTATCTAGTTTGTTTTGGAAAGAGGGAGAAAAAAAGAGAGAGAAAAAAAAGAGAAAAAAAAAGTCAGAAAAAAAGGAGAGAAATAAAAAAAGTGTGAGGAAAGAAAAGAGAGAAGAAAAAAAAACAAAATTCGGATATTTTTAGACTCAATCTCGTAGTTGAATTCGAATTGGAATCTGTTGTGTGCACTGTTCAGTAAAACAGGCATAACTTCCTCATACGAAGTCCGTTTTGCCTCCGCGAGTACTCAAACGAAAGCTAGTGACGAGCCGCATCTAAATAGTTGAAGAAGCTAGTTCAATATTTGGCACCTCAAAATCGGCTTCTAAATAGGTCTTTTTGCCCTCCGAAGTTCATGAACACAGCTTATTCCAGTTTTTCAGGACAGTTTTTGAATTTTTTGACTCCTCATATCAACTCGGAATTGAGTGATTCCTTTTGTGTTTGAAAGCTTGAGTCAATACCATTCTTGAAAAAAAAACAAAAAAATCGGCACAAACTTTTTCAGAGGAAAGTTGGAGACAAAGTTGTTGATATATCCTGCTTGGCTGTTGTTTCACATCATTATCTTTACTGCCGTTGTGATCTTCACTTATATCTTGCTGTCCAGAGCTACTTAGTATCCTTCATTGATGCTTGTTGTGCTACGACGTGACCTCATTAGTGTTCTAGGCTCGCGTCTCTAGTTCGGTCTAGCCTAGGACCAGCACAGTACCGTCGTTGAGCGTTTATTCAACATTGCATCTCTCGATTGATTATTGCTAATCTTTTGCTACCATATATAGCCAACCCAGCTCCACATATTTCTACATCGTGTATACGCATGTTCCCCTGGCAATCGCTTTACACAATCTTTGGAGTTATTTGACACCGCTAGTTGCCTCTCACCACCTGCTGCATGGTAAGAACTTGTAAGATATTGATATTTGCTTTACTGTGAGCACTTTACAACCACATCCTAGTAGTTCATAGGAACATTATTCTCGAATTTTGGTTCTTGTTTCTACTAATCATGACAGGTTCCAGAGATAGAAGTTCTTGGACGACGGACACATCTTCACCATCACGAGAGTTGGGACAACACACACAAGCATATGGTCAGGTTATCTCTTTACCATCATTTGAGGGTAGATTTAATCCTGCTATTTATCTAGCTTGGGAGCTTGAAGTAGAACAAGTTTTTAGTCACCTTGATTTTTCTGAACTTGAGAGAGTACGAGCTACCATTAGAGCATTTACTGGTTTTGCTTCTGTTTGGTGGAGTGTACATTGTAAGAAAAACATTGATAACCAACCCACAACTTGGAAAGTTTTGAAAGCTGTAATGAGACAACAATTTTTTCCTCCTTACTATCATCGTGAATTGCGTCGCAAACTGGAGCAATTAAAACAAGGCAGTAACACTGTTCATGCTTACTACCAAGAGTTCAAATCTTATATGCATCATTGTGACATAGAAGAATCTGAGAATGATACAATGAATAGATTTTTTGGTGGTTTGAACCATGATATTCAGGCAAGATTTCAGTATATTCCTCGTTGCATTACTGGTATGTATGTCCGTGCTTGTACCTTTGAGAGACAGATAAAGGAGGATGCATTAGGTGACTACAACAACTACTATTCTAGTTCATGCTCGCCACCGCCGGTGGGTTCCTCCATCATTGCACCTCGGATTATGAGCGCGGCATCATCTCAAGGGTATGGTACATTGTCAACGTCCGTACCTACATCAGCTACATCTTTGCCACAAGGTAACAGTAAAGGTATTGATGATATAACTTCACATGAGAATGATGCATGCCTAGTTAACTTGAATGCGTCATGTATTGAGTTACCTGTTGATTTGAGCACACCACCTATTTTAGAGAATCTTGTTACTGTCATGAATGCGTCATGTGATCAAACAACTGAAATATCAACAATTTTGAGTGCACCCATTGAATTAACTGTTGATGCAAAAGAACTAATGTTTAATCATTTTGATATGGCCTCCAATCTTGGTGATGATTCTGTGTCCAATGACTTATTGCATGTTTGCTTATTTAAGCATGTTGTAGCATGTAAATTTGATGCAAGTAAGTTTTATTCACCAAAGTTGGGATGGTTTAATGATGAACATTGCGAATCTTTTGAAATGAATAAGAGCTTCACTTATATGTGCAAACTGAGTTCTAATATTTTCATGCCTTCTACTTCTTGTGATAATTTTTTGGCTTCAGTTTTTATGAACTATGAAAGTTACTCATGTATACATGTGTCATACGTGCAAAAATCAAGGGAAGTTAAACTGGATGACATATACATATACAACATGTACACCTTGTCTCTTTTGTTAGCCACATTTCAGATTAAGCAACGCCGAGGACGGCTTTGTTTTCAAACAGGGGAGGATGATGAGGACATGACTACCTTGGATACGACCAAAAATATTGCATACATGCATATTTGTCAGGTGATTTCTAATGCAAACTATTCAATATTCTATTTATGTTATCCAGAAAAAAATACTTCACACACTTTTGTGTTTTGTCTAATTGCAGGTGTATGGGACATTTGTACAATCCACATATGAACATAAGGGAAAAGGAGAAGTTTATGTTGTGTTCAAAAAGTCCTCTCACGTCACTTTTGGGCCAAGAGAAGATAGAGTCCAAGTCTCTCACGTTCTGGATTCAGATTCGGACTGCACAGACATACCTGACTCAAAACGCCAACAACTTTTTCATACGGACTCCAAATTGGGTGATTTTTTTTTGTTGGAAACTACATTTCGTGCTCTTTCCAACCCAATTGAATTCACCTTCAAATTCGTCCGGAGCGTTGAGTTACGGACGAAACAATCTGACGTTGCAGCAGAATCCGAGTCAAACTACAAGCCCAAAGGTGTTGCATCACCTCCACTTGGGCCCATGAGCCTTGTACGACCTAGGGTTAGTTTTAGGCTGCCTTGAGACGTCCTCCCACCTCCTTGGCCGCCACCCCTTGCTCCTATATAAATAGATCCATCTAGTAGCTTTTTCCTTGGGTTTTGTTTAGATTAAAAGTTCGCCATAGCTGCAACTTCGCGTACTTCATTTGTGTTCAACGACCAGACAAAGGCGTCACAGAACCCCACCTTGATCAATAAAGCTTTCATCTTATATTCGCAATATCCAGATTGCAATCTTAGTTTCTTTCTTGTTCTTCGTTTGCTCGCAGGAAACAGACCCTAGTGATCAGGTTGATCGTGCTCCGGCGTGGTCAATAACCTCTCGGAGTTGGTTTAGCGACTGCTAAGGCGCGACGTCCTCGCACGTTCGTAGTCGGATCGTCAAAGTCGACTTCCACCAAAGCGATATCCATCATCTCATCGAAAGACGGGACACCTTAGCCTCTATCAGATTCACTCGCTGATGACCGACACGTTCGATGCTAGGTCATGGATGCCTGTCCCTGTAAGTTTGTGCCACTTTGGGTTTACGACTAGCCATGTTAGCCCGGGCTCCTTATCATATGGATGCTAGCGACACTATCATATACGTGTGCCAAAAGGCACAAACGGTCCCAGGCAAAGGTAAGGCGACACCCGTGTGGATACCGTGCGTGAGGCCACAAAGTGATATGAGGTGTTACATGCTAGATCGATGTGGCATTGAGTCGGGGTCCTGACAGTCTTCAGGAGCCATGTATTACGTGTCATGATCAGAATCATCTCCACCATGTTCTTCACGTGTAATAAGAGCCAAAGTCTCCTCATCGTAGTCACTAGCGGACTCATACCCACCATCCTCAGTAGCAATCATCACACGCTGAGATTTGCATTCTCTCGCATAATGACCTCTTCCCTTACAACGACGACAAATAATATCACTTGTGTGCCCTGTGGATGCCATGGAAGAAGAAGAGCTCTGTGTAGGCCCGGCAGGTGCGCTCTTGGCAGATAGTGGTGGTTGTGCCTGCTTTCTTGTATCACGGCTGGAGGTAGCAGCTGATGGAGGTGCTGGCGTAGTGGAAGTAGAGGATGCACGTGGTGTCCATGATGAAAGTCGACCTACAGAAAAGTTAGTTCGCGCCAATGCTTGTCGATCCTGCACTTCACGTTCAGCTTTACAAGAAAGATGGAATAAATGAGTGATATTAGTATACTCCTTATACTCTAGAATGGTCTGAATCTCTCTATTTAATCCACCTATAAAACGTGCAAGCATAGCTTCATTCTCCTCAACAATACCACATCTAATCGTGCCAGTTTGTAATTCCTGATAATATTCTTCTACAGAATTTTTTTCTTGTCTTAAACGCTGCAATTTTTGAAGCAATTCACGTTGATAATATGGTGGAACCCAACGAGTACGCATAGCAGTTTTCAAGGCAGCCCAAGTAATTGGAATAGGATATAATCTACAATGTTCAGACCACCATACACATGCAAAACTAGTGAAAGCACAAACAGCAGCAGCAACCCGTCTCTCCTCGGGATATTGTAAATATGTAAAACGTTGTTCAGTTTCTAACTCCCAAGTAAGATATATATCAGGAACATATCTACCCTCAAATGGTGGAATATTCAATTTCAGTTTCGGAATATGGTCATTATCTCGTACCTGAGGTGGTGGTGCAGGCCTACCGTTGCGAACATATACCTGAGGTCGACCTGCTGGTGGTGGTGCTGGTGGCTGCACGTAGTTTTGATTTTGATCAACCTCATCCTCGTAATAGTCCTCCACCTCTGAAGTAACAGCAGGAGCTACAGAAGCACCAACAGCAGTAGCAGCGGCACCAGAATTTTTTCCTGGTTCAATAGGAACACGCTGTGCTCGCCCTACTGTATCACGGCGTAGAACTGGTTGTGCGAGACGTTTGAGTAATTCATCAAACTTGGCGTCCAACTTGGTGTCAATTGTCTTCTCAATGTCATCCATCCTCTCCAAAGCCTTTCCAAAACTGGCCATCACGTCTTCCACCTGTTGACCCAACATTTGATGAAACTTATCATGAAGATCCTTGTTCGTCATGTTCTCCCAGTCAATCTCATCGGCTTGTGATCCTGGCATGGTTAGCAGCAATAGAAACACAAAATAATATGATTCTATAGACTAGTAGGAAGCGGTGGTGGTGGTGTGTCACAAATCCTTCAAGCGAATCTCCAATTCTTACCAGTTCTTACGCAAAATAATATGATTCTATAGACTAGTAGGAAGCGGTGGTGGTGGTGTGTCACAAATCCGTCAAGCAAATCTCAAATTCTTACCAGTTCTTACCCAGCAGCAGGTGGTGATCGGCAACCGTTGTAGTCAAAACTCTCAAAGCTTGGACAGAGCGATTACCAGGGAGAATCAAACACACGACGTAGATGTATGTGGAGCTGGGAAGGCTTATAATATGGTAGCAAAAAGGGTCAGCAATAATCAATTCAGAGATGCAAAGTTGAATAAACGCTCAATGACGGTACTGTGCTGGTCCTAGGCTAGACGTGCTAGAGACGCGAGGCTAGAACACTAACAAAATCACGGTGCTGCACGTAAACAAGGGAGGAGCACACTCTGAAATTTTTTTCTCTTTTTTTTCACTTTTTTTTGCACTTCTTTTTTCCTTTTTTTTTGCTCCGCAACAATTTTTTTTCAAAAAAGTCTACAAATGGTCTAGAAACTGCCCAGCTAGATTTTTTTTTTTTTGAAACTGGAGATATTTTTCTACTGCGGGTAACCCGAAAGTTGGGGAGTCCTTCTCTATCACGACTCGGAGTATGGCATGATCTGGAAATGGACAACAAAGCAACAAATACTGGTCTTGGACTAGGACTGGTGGCGGAGATGAATCTGGTGGAACTCGGACTGGTGGCGGAGATGAATCGGGTGGAACTCGGACTGGTGGCGGATATATGTTGCAGGTGGACTCGGATTGGCGTGATGGAGGTGGATATGTGGTATATGGCTGCGGTGATGTCGATGATGGTAGATGGCAGCGGTGATGACGATGGTGGTATATGGCAGCGGTGATGACCATGGTGGTATATGGCAGCGGTGATGATGATCATGCGGCGGCGGCGTGACAACTTGTGAACAGAACTCGAAGCTCACTAAGACCAGCAACTAGACACGACGATGCAACCGCAAATTCAACCACGCAAATACAGAAAAGATTATGCAATGGCTCAGACTAGTTCGGATATGATGAACTAACCCTAATTTTTTTGTGTGGCTTTTTCGTAGACTATAGGTATGAAGAACAAACTCGATCTATACTATGAAAAACTGTAAAATCTCACCGAGCAACCTGGAAATCTGATACCACTTGATAGAGGTAAAGGTGTCCTGTCTTTCGATGAGATGATGGATTTCGCTTTGGTGGAAGTCGACTTTGACGATCCGACTACGAACGTGCGAGGACGTCGCGCCTTAGCAATCGCCAAACCAACTCCGAGAGGTTATTGACCACACTGGAGCACGATCAACCTGACCACGAGGGTCTGTTTCCTGCGAGCAAACGAAGAACAAGCAAGAAAACTGAGATTACAATCTGGATATTGTGAATATAAGATGAAAGCTTTATTGATCAAGGTGGGGTTCTGTGACGCCTTTGTCTGGTCGTTGAACACAAACGAAGTACGCGAAGTAGCAGCTATGACAAACTTTAATCTAAACAAAACCCAAAGTCTAAATGGTGCCCTAAGGGCTGTATATATGGAGGAAGAGGGGGGGAATTTCGTGGCCCTTGGTGGAGGGGTCCGAAACCAACCCTATCTCTTGTTTCCCCACACATACGGACTCTAAAAATAGCCTATACTTACGTATTTCGAAATTACATGGGCCTGGCCCAATAATAAGGTGACGCAGCACCTAGATAAGCCTCGGGACGAAATTTATGAATTGGCATCTTGTATATTTCGTCCAAAGCTTCATGCACCCTTTATGGTGGCTTCAAAGTCCTGAAATCATCACTTGTAACTCCGTTATTGTTCCCCTTGCGCATGCCATCATCTCCATGCTTGTTCCTGCTCCAATGTCCATCCTTCTCCAAGCTAGGCCCTTCATTTGTAAGCAAAACAAATGTATCCAATTTAGGCAGCATCATATTCTCATGAACATTAGAATCATTACCAAGAAACGAAAGTACCTGATAATTTAATTGGCGGGCGCGTGCTCTAGTAATTGGTCCAGTATATGTAGCAGTAGGGGCTGTGGGTGTAACAATGGTATTGATGTCCTCATCACCTTCCCCAAGGGCCACGAAATCCCCCCCCCCCCCTCTTCCTCCGTATATACAGCCCTTAGGGCGTCGTTTAGACTTTGGGTTTTGTTTAGATTAAAGTTCGCCATGTCTGCAACTTCGCGCACTTCGTTTGTGTTCAACGACCAGACAAAGGCGTCTCAGAACCCCACCTTGATCAATAAAGCTTTCATCTTATATTCACAATATCCAGATTGCAATCTCAGTTTCTTTTGTTCTTCGTTGGCTCGCAGGAAACAGACCCTCGTGGTCAGGTTGATCGTGCTCTGGCGTGGTCAATAACCTCTCGGAGTGTGACGCCCCCGATTCAATCGTACACTAATCATTCACGCAAACGTGTACGATCAAGATCAGGGACTCACGGGAAGATATCACAACACAACTCTAAAAACATAAATAAGTCATACAAGCATCATAATACAAGCCAGGGGCCTCGAGGGCTCGAATACAAGTGCTCGATCATAGACGAGTCAGCGGAAGCAACAATATCCGAGTACAGACATAAGTTAAACAAGTATGCCTTAAGAAGGCTAGCACAAACTGGGATACAGATCGAAAGAGGCGCAGGCCTCCTGCCTGGGATCCTCCTAAACTACATCTGGTCGTCGTCAGCGGGCTGCACGTAGTAGTAGGCACCTCCAGCGTAGTAGGAGTCGTCGTCGACGGTGGCGTCTGGCTCCTGGACTCCAGCATCTGGTTGCGACAACCAGAAAGAAAAGGAAAGGGGGAAAAGGGGGAGAAAGCAACCGTGAGTACTCATCCAAAGTACTCGCAAGCAAGGAGCTACACTACATATGCATGGGTATATGTGTAAAGGGCCATATCAGTGGACTGAACTGCAGAATGCTAGAATAAGAGGGGATAGCTAATCATGTCGAAGACTACGCTTCTGGCAGCCTCCGTCTTGCAGCATGTAGGAGAGAGTAGATTGAAGTCCTCCAAGTAGCATCGCATAGCATAATCCTATCCGGCGATCCTCCCCTCGTCTCCCTGTGGAAAAGCGATCACCGGGTTGTCTGTGGAACTTGGAAGGGTGTGTTTTATTAAGTATCCGGTTCTAGTTGTCATAAGGTCAAGGTACAACTCCGGGTCATCCTTTTACTGAGGGACACGGCTATTCGAATAGATAAACTTCCCTGCAGGGGTGCACCACATAACCCAACACGCTCGATCCCATTTGGCCGGACACACTTTTCTGGGTCATGCCCGGCCGCGGAAGATCAACATGTGGCAGCCCCACCTAGGCACAACAGAGAGGTCAGCACGCCGGTCTAACTCCTATGGCGCAGGGGTCTGGGCCCATCGCCCTTTGCACACCTGCACGTTGCGTACGCGGCCGGAAGCAGACCTAGCCTAGTGGCGTTCCAGTCCAATCCGGCGCGCGCCACTCAGTCGCTGACGTCACGAAGGCTTCGGCTGATACCACGACGCCGGGATACCCATAACTACTCCCGCGTAGATGGTTAGTGCGTATAGACCAAATGGCCAAACTCAGATCAAATACCCAGATCTCGTTAAGCGTGTTAAGTATCCGCGAACGCCGAACAGGGCCAGGCCCACCTGTCTCCTAGGTGGTCTCAACCTGCCCTGTCGCTCCGCCACAAAGTAACAGTCGGGGGCCGTCGGGAACCCAGGCCCACCTCTACCGGCATGGAGCCACCTGTCCTTTCAGCCCCCTCATCAGAATCACTTGCGGGTACTCAATGAGCTGACCCGACTTTAGTCACCATCTGTATAGTATGTATGTATGTATAGTATATACCCGTGATCACCTCCCGAGTGATCACGGCCCAATAGTATAGCAAGGCAGACTGACAAGAATGTAGGGCCAATGATGATAAACTAGCATCCTATACTAAGTATTTAGGATTGCCGATAAGGTATCAACAGATGTAGCAACAATGTCAGGCTATGCATCAGAAAAGGATTAACGGAAAGCCGTAACATGCTACACTACTCTAATGCAAGCAGTATAAAGGAGAATAGGCGATATCTGGTGATCAAGGGGGGGGGGGCTTGCCTGTTTGCTCAGACAAGGAGGGGTCGTCGGTGACGTAGTCGACCACAGGGGCATCAGCATCGTCACGGGGCCTACCGGAGAGAAGAGGGGGGGAGAAACAGTAAATACATAGCAAGCAAGTGCATAACAGGACAACAAGTAGAGCAAGAAGTGTTCTAACGCGGTATGAGGTGATACCGGCGAAGGGGGGAACATCCGGGAAAGTATCCCCGGTGTTCCATGTTTTCGGACAGATGAACCGGAGGTGAAAATTGCAGGTTCGATAGGTTAGGGATGCATGGCGGACGAACGGGCTGCGTATCCGGATTCGTCTCGTCGTTCTGAGCAACTTTCAAAGACAAAGTATTTTCATTTTTAGAATTAATTTAATTAGAAAATGCAATTATGACGTCAGCATGATGTCAGGGTGATGTCATCAGTCAACAGTCAGTTGACTTAGTCAAACTGACAGTCGGGTCCCACTGCCATAGTCCAAGACTAACTAAACATGTTTAATTAGTTTAGCTAGTGATTAGGTTAATCTAAATAGGATTAATTAAGTTAATTAGTTACTTAATTAATTAATTAATATTTATTTTTATTTATTTATTATTATTATTTTAAATTCCTTTTTTTAAATTTAACAAAAACGTTCTGGGGTGGGGGCCTTTGTCATAGACCCCTGGGGGCCTAGCGGGTCGGGCTCTAGTGAAACGGGGCGGGCGCAGGCGCACCTGAACGGGCGCTCGCCGATAGAGGGCGCAGCGGAACAAGGCCGCAGGGGAGGCGCGAGCGCTCGCGCGTGGCAGTGGCCGGCGGAGGTCGGCGGAGGTAGCAACGGGCGACGCGGGAGCAGCGAACAAGGTCGACGGGTGGGGAACGTCGATGACTGAGAGACGGGGCGCGAGCGGGCGGCTGGGCGCGGTAGCGGCGGACGAGGTCAACGCGGAGCCGCGAGGAGCGAGACAGTGGGGCGCGTGGCCCAGGAGCTGTGGCGCGGTGCGCGGGTGCCTTGTGTGTGCACGGGACGAGGGAGCCGCGGGGGGGGGGGGGGGGAAGAGGGCACGGCCACGGTGCGTGCACGGGCACGGGATGGCACGGGCGTGCAGTGACCGGACGAGGAGAGGGGGAGCTCACGGGGTAGTGTAGGGGTTCGAGGCAGCGTTGCTCGGGGAGGAGGCCGGGGACGTTGCACGCGAAGAGGAAGCAGGCGGGCGAGGACGCGCTCCGTGCGGCGACGAACGAAGGCGAGGCGGTGACGGGGTTGGCGCCGGCGACGGGGGACGGTAGGGGTCGAGGAGGAGCTCCAGTGGACGCGACGGGGGGGATCGGTTGATGTCGCCGACTTGGGGCCGCTCTAGTCGGCCTCGGGCATGAGGTCGTGGATGACGTCGAGGAAGCCGTAGGGCTGCACGAGCAGCTCGGGAAGGCCGTTGGTCATGGCCATGGCGAGGTGGTGGCTGCGCTCGGCCAAACGAGGAGGAAGAGGGGCGCGGCGAGCTGCTGGGGAGGACGGAGGGAGGAGAGATAACCGGGCGACGGGGTCAGAGATGGGTGACGCCGGCGAGAAGGCTTCGGCACTGAGCGAAGGGCGAGCCCCCCGATCTCGATCCAGATCGAGGGGGAGGGGGAAGAGAGCGAGGTGGAGTGGGGGAGTTCGCCTCGATCCAGATTGGATCGGGAGGGGGAGAGGGAGTGGCGTCGTGGGGGGGAGTGGGTGCGTTGGGGGTTAGGGTTTGGTCGCCCGGGGGGGTATGGGGGAGTGGGGGGGCCGGATGTGCTGGTGTGCTGGCCGGCTGGGCCAAGTCCCAGTTGGGCCGAGGGGGATTCCTTTTGTTTTGTTTTGTTTTGTTTTCACCTCTTTATTATTCTTTTCTGTTTTCTTTTAGTTCCTAATTATTTTAGTTTTCTTTGAAACACCAAGTTAGCACCTAAATTAGTATTACTAATTAGGCCACTGTCATAATTATTTTGGCACACTACTAATTTAGTTATATTATTTTGACTTTATCAAAGGCATTAAATTAATTGTTTTGCCCTAAGCTTTGGTTACTTTAGTGAATTTAAATATTATAAGAAATGTTGGTTTCTCCACCATTATTACTCATGAATTATTCGTCCCATTTAAAACACTTTAGTTATAATGTTTGAAAACTCCTGTTGTTTGTCATATTTGGAATTTGAAATTTGAAAGGGTTTCGAATCAACCTGAGATTAGTAACAGTAATCGTGGTGACGTGGCATCATTAACAGAGGTTTACTATAGCTTAAATATCCGGGCGTCACAATTCTCCTCCACTACAAGAAATCTCGTCCCGAGATTTGAGAGGTAGTGAAAGGGGGGAAGGTTTGGTAACGAATCTAGCGGGTCTCCTCATTCTGGCTTGCTCTTCTCGAAGAGACTGATCCAATACATTGATGTCTTCAATTCTCTGCTTCGGGTTATCATGATGAAGTCGACATCCTTTCTTCGGGATCTTCATCGTAGTTACGAATAGGTAACGGGGCAGATCGGCAACGACAGAATGCTATAAGGGTAATAATCTGGGATTAACCCATGAATGAGCATATGAGTACCTCTCGAGTTGAACAAATAAAACACATCGAGAGTAAAGTTCGAAGGTACAATAAGAAGTTTCAAGCAGCCAGGCAATCGTTCATTGCCTAGTCAGAAGGTGAAAGGGGTTTCAAGCGATGGAATAATTATTGTGTTCAATGCCAGGATTGATGATCTCATCGGAAGGTGGCTCATGAATTATGTACGAGTCCCCATGAGAGGAATAACTTTGGGAACAGGGGGTGTACAGGAGAGTCAGGTTTTGATCCTGTGGAACTGTGGGTTATGGGCCCACCATGTGGTTGAAAGTAGAAAAGGGGCCGACATCTTGCAGGGCCATGATAGCAAGGCGTGTCAGAGGGTAGCCTGTCAGTTATGTCGGCAACAACATCGATACCAAGGGCGAGGGACGAAGAGAACCATTTTCCTGCTCGTTGAACGAGGCGGGCCAATAGGCAAGGTTCTCGTCCATCGGTGGCTACCGAAATGTCATCAACAATAGTAACAGGGTTTTGCTGACGGAATTGTGCACCGAGGTGTTTACATAAGCAGTGAATCATTACTGCTTAGATTATATAGATCACAAGAGAGGTCAAGCAAACCAATGGAAAGGAAAAGTGATTATCAGGTTTAAACAGAACAATGGAAAGGAAAATGTGTCTAAACAAATATTTCAAGGGTATATCCTTACCAAGGACAAGTAGAGAATGATATCCATGACATGAGACCAAAGGCATGACCATTCAGATAAAAGGGGTAAGAAGAATCATGATATGTACCCATACAACGGTGTTTGGATAACTGATAAGGAAAATTTAGCACTGTTCTTCAAATGTTCTTATTGATGATAGGAGTACCACATACATGCTTCGAGATAGCACTGACATGGTCTTCAGGTGAAGATCAGACTTTGGAAACACAAAGGATCCATCAGGAATAACTTGTAGAATAAGTCTTACAATTTCCTCAGGGAAGAATGGATAACCTTGCTAAAAAGGAAACAGTAACAATAGGTCCTCCGGCCAGGTGTGCTAGGGATGACACCACCTTACCGAGAGATATATAGACCAATGTTAAAACTCTTGGAAATATATTCCAACCATCATATCTGACCGGGATCAGAACTGATTAGTGTAAGGATACCTCAGACTCAGGATGCCTGAGGTGAAAAGGTGCAACACAAATTGACGAGAAGACATCGTAAGATCCTCGGGAAATGAACTATGGAAGCGAGTTCCGAAACATGAGTTCATCAGTAAACCAACGAGAGGATGATGAGGTGGCTGATGGAATCAGCGGCAATTCAACGAGATTAACAAAAGATGGATTTCCACAATTATGTGAACAAGGAGATAACATTTGTCAGATCAAATTGTATAATGATGTATGCTCGAGGAAAACATACACAATTAAACATTGGTTGAAAGGTGCGCCCAAATATGGGCTGGGTTGCACGACCAATGTCAGAATGGTGATTCAATAATCAATAGTCTAAGAATGAAACTATAGACCAATAACTTCAAAGCAAGAGGGTTGCCCGAAGTTTAGAATTTACACATCACAAACCATCTGTCGGTATACCGGTTAGAAATATCACGGGGACCAAGAAAAGAATGGTGATGTTAATAAGTATCACTGGTATCAAGAATTCCTAAAGGTGGTGAATTTCTCACGACATCCTTGACATAAAAGATGGTAATACTCCTAGGCAAAGAAGAACAGATGCTGGATAGTAAGGGTCTCCAGGGATAACACAAAACACGAATAAGTTTGTGTTGAACGGAAGGCAATAAAGTGGTCGATGATAACACAAACCATCGAGGGGCAAGGACGGTATTTCTCATCATGAATTCAATTGATATCTTGGAAGAGCTCGGAATGCTGATGATGATCACGACACATTTGTCATGAGATTCCATGAAGATGTAATCGATCGGCGATGACATCAAGTCAAAGGAATGATGAAGCGAAAGGTTATTGGAACCACGAATACGACACAAACTCGAAACCAAGCTTGCTATTCAAGGCGAAATGCTATGACGAGTAAGGTCGACATAAGCTAAGCTCATCGTCGAAAATTGTGCTCCGGGAATAAAGAGCAGGTAGCACAATTAAAATTTAGTGTGATAATGATATAGCCGACCAGGCTAGGAATGACTTGAAGGATTAATAAACTCATAAGCAACGAAGATTACTTAGAGTTATTGAACCGTAGTGCAGACTCGGTTCACATATCGGTGTTCTCGGTTAACGACAACCCAGAACCTAGGAAAATTAGAATCGGTGAGAAATAACAGTTGATGAAGAACCCATAAAAGTTATGCAGTTCCATGATATTTTCGAGATACCAGAGTGTAATACTCGATGGTAGATCAAAGTAAAGGTTGGACAGGTGCAAAGATCTGCAGAAGACAAGTACTTCAACTTGTCCGAGAAATGGTATTTAAAGGAGAACATGGCCAGAACAACGATTGCAAAATGCCAGATCCCAGATATAAGATAAACTTATACCAAGGAAATATTTATTTGAAGAGAAGCTTTAATGATACGATCTACATTGTTTCCATGGGCATGAACACAAAGGTTCAAGGTCGACTCCCACTTCCTCAATGCATAATCTTACATTGACCTCTCGTATTTCGAAAATGACATTAGTTGTGGAAAGTTTTACCTGGTGCAATACCAAATAAGTATGACCCGTGAAATCTTTTGGGTTTGTACATATTAGGGAAGGCATTGGTTCAACCCATCGGGGCTTCTTAGGAACATATACCACAAGCTTCAAGAGTAAATATCACCAGCTCGAAAGCAGAGCATGGTTGACAAAAGGAGAGGATACCATTTACCAAAGGCATTATGTATCAGAGAAAGAACTCACAAGGTGATTAATTATGAAGGACATTGTCGGATAATAATCCAGCAGTGGATATGGTGATCCACAATGGAGCTGATGTGAGTATCGATACCCAATCAGAGGAAGAAAGAATGCAATGCATCGGTTTATAGAACATCTGAATAATTCAACGTTTAATTAGTAAAGGAATTATGATTTTCAAATCAAGGGATCAGGAGCAAATGCTCTGATCAAGGATGGATAAGTTGAATAGACTTAGGGGTACAATCGATGGCAATCTGATTGGCCGAGAACCAGCCCATGTTCAAAAGACGTCTGAGCCGGAAAGGTAATTTATCAGGATCAACTGATGATTGCGTGCATTCGCACACATATAGAATCAACGGACTTAAAATGATAGTGACAAAGGATGCCAATAAGATTACTAGACTTATGGGATTAACCATAATGCGAGCAAGCAAGAATTTCAAGAGCAATAGGCTACTCAGGATTTTCAGAAGTTCGAATATTATTTTGAAGAACTTAGTGAAACACACAAACAACTAGGGATGGGCGGATACTCGGTAAGTGCGAGAAATTATCCATAGCGGTGTATATGTGGATAATGAACTGCAAGGCAGTAGGTACAAAGTATTCCCGGAATAATAGAGAGAATTTCCGAGGTATCTTGTAATAACAAGATCAACTGGGAATGAAGTTATGGACGACAAGTGTATGTAGCTTTCCATAGGGATTTATCGGTGGTATGGAATTGCAATGGCGAAGGGCACAATGGTCTCGGGGAAACATCGGAGAGTATTGTCAGAATCTTCTGTTGAAGCGGTCGATCATCTGTAATGAAGGGGCTCTCCGGCAGGAAGTGATAACGAGAACCTAGAGTTAGATTTCAGCAAAATCATTTAACCCGAATATAAGAGAGATTAGAATCCCAGAGTATGGACGAGGAATAAAAGATCCTAATACCACCCAATGGCTACGTGGGCCCAGGGGCCGCACAGCCAAGTTAGTAAAACAGTTTTTGGCTTCTAGACTCAACTTCGGCCAAGGAGTTGGAAAGGGGATTCCTACAGGCAATCGGCTCTGATACCAACTTGTGACGCCCCCGATTCAATCGTACACTAATCATACACGCAAACGTGTACGATCAAGATCAGGGACTCACGGGAAGATATCACAACACAACTCTAAAAACATAAATAAGTCATACAAGCATCATAATACAAGCCAGGGGCCTCGAGGGCTCGAATACAAGTGCTCGATCATAGACGAGTCAGCGGAAGCAACAATATCTGAGTACAGACATAAGTTAAACAAGTATGCCTTAAGAAGGCTAGCACAAACTGGGATACAGATCGAAAGAGGCGCAGGCCTCCTGCCTGGGATCCTCCTAAACTACTCCTGGTCGTCGTCAGCGGGCTGCACGTAGTAGTAGGCACCTCCAGCGTAGTAGGAGTCGTCGTCGACGGTGGCGTCTGGCTCCTGGACTCCAGCATCTGGTTGTGACAACCAGAAAGAAAAGGAAAGGGGGAAAAGGGGGAGAAAGCAACCGTGAGTACTCATCCAAAGTACTCGCAAGCAAGGAGCTACACTACATATGCATGGGTATATGTGTAAAGGGCCATATCAGTGGACTGAACTGCAGAATGCCAGAATAAGAGGGGATAGCTAATCCTGTCGAAGACTACGCTTCTGGCAGCCTCCGTCTTGCAGCATGTAGGAGAGAGTAGATTGAAGTCCTCCAAGTAGCATCGCATAGCATAATCCTATCCGGCGATCCTCCCCTCGTCTCCCTGTGGAAAAGCGATCACCGAGTTGTCTGTGGAACTTGGAAGGGTGTGTTTTATTAAGTATCCGGTTCTAGTTGTCATAAGGTCAAGGTAAAACTCCGGGTCGTCCTTTTACCGAGGGACACGGCTATTCGAATAGATAAACTTCCCTGCAGGGGTGCACCACATAACCCAACACGCTCGATCCCATTTAGCCGGACACACTTTTCTGGGTCATGCCCGACCGCGAAAGATCAACACGTCGCAGCCCCACCTAGGCACAACAGAGAGGTCAGCACGCCGGTCTAACTCCTATGACGCAGGGGTCTGGGCCCATCGCCCTTTGCACACCTGCACGTTGCGTACGCGGCCGGAAGCAGACCTAGCCTAGTGGCGTTCCAGTCCAATCCGACGTGCGCCACTCAGTCGCTGACGTCACGAAGGCTTTGGCTGATACCACGACGCCGGGATACCCATAACTACTCCCACGTAGATGGTTAGTGCGTATAGACCAAATGGCCAAACTCAGATCAAATACCCAGATCTTGTTAAGCGTGTTAAGTATCCGCGAACACCGAATAGGGCCAGGCCCACCTGTCTCCTAGGTGGTCTCAACCTGCCCTGTCGCTCCGCCACAAAGTAACAGTCGTGGGCCGTCGGGAACCCAGGCCCACCTCTACCGGGATGGAGCCACCTGTCCTTTCAGCCCCCTCATCAGAATCACTTGCGAGTACTCAATGAGCTGACCCGACTTTAGTCACCATCTGTATAGTATGTATGTATGTATAGTATATACCCTTGATCACCTCCCGAGTGATCACGACCCAAATAGTATAGCAAGGCAAACTGACAAGAATGTAGGGCCAATGATGATAAACTAGCATCCTATACTAAGTATTTAGGATTGCCGATAAGGTATCAACAGATGTAGCAACAATGTCAGGCTATGCATCAGAATAGGATTAACGGAAAGCAGTAACATGCTATACTACTCTAATGCAAGCAGTATAGAGGAGAATAGGCGATATCTGGTGATCAAGGGGGGGGGCTTGCCTGTTTGCTCAGACAAGGAGGGGTCGTCGGTGACGTAGTCGACCACAGGGGCATCAGCATCGTCACGGGGCCAACCGGAGAGAGGAGGGGGGAGAAACAGTAAATACATAGCAAGCAAGTGCATAACAGGACAACAAGTAGAGCAAGAAGTGTTCTAACGCGGTATGAGGTGATACCGGCGAAGGGGGGAACATCCGGGAAAGTATCCCCGATGTTCCGTGTTTTCGGACAGATGAACCGGAGGTGAAAAGTTGCAGGTTCGATAGGTTAGGGATGCGTGGCGGACGAACGGGCTGCGTATCCGAATTCGTCTCGTCGTTCTGAGCAACTTTCATGTACAAAGTATTTTCATCCGAGCTAAGGATTATTTTATATTAATTTTTAAAGATTAAATTCATTTTTAGAATTAATTTAATTAGAAAATGCAATTATGACGTCAGCATGATGTCAGGGTGATGTCATCAGTCAACAGTCAGTTGACTTATTCAAACTGATAGTCGGATCCCACTGCCATAGTCCAAGACTAACTAAACATGTTTAATTAGTTTAGCTAGTGATTAGATTAATCTAAATAGGATTAATTAAGTTAATTAGTTACTTAATTAATTAATTAATATTTATTTTTATTTATTTATTATTATTATTTTAAATTCCTTTTTTTAAATTTAACAAAAACGTTCTGGGGTGGGGGCCTTTGTCATAGACCCCTGGGGGCCTAGCGGGTCGGGCTCTAGCGAAACGGGGCGGGCGCAGGCGCACCTGAACGGGCGCTCGCCGGTAGAGGGCGCAGCGGAACAAGGCCGCAGGGAAGGCGCGAGCGCTCGCGCGCGGCAGTGGCCGGCGGAGGTCGGCGGAGGTAGCAGCGGGCGACGCGGGAGCAGCGAACGAGGTCGACGGGTGGGGAACGTCGACGACTGAGAGACGGGGCGCGAGCGGGCGGCTGGGCACGGTAGCGGCGGACGAGGTCAACGCGGTGCCGCGAGGAGCGGGACAGTGGGGCGCGTGGCCCAGGAGCTGGGGCGCGGCGCGCGGGTGCCGTGTGAATGCACGGGACGAGGGAGCCACGGGGGGGGGGGGGGGAGGGCGCGGCCACGGTGCGTGCACGGGCACGGGACGGCACGGGCGTGCAGTGACCGGACGAGGAGAGGGGGAGTTCACGGGGTAGTGTAGGGGTTCGAGGCAGCGTTGCTGGGGAGGAGGCCGGGGACGTTGCACGCGAAGAGGAAGCAGGCCGGCGAGGACGCGCTCCGTGCGGCGACGGACGAAGGCGAGGCGGTGACGGGGTTGGCGCCGGCGACGGGGGACGGTAGGGGTCGAGGAGGAGCTCCAGTGGACGCGACGGGGGGGATCGGTTGATGTCCCCGACTTAGGGCCGCTCTAGTCGGCCTCAGGCATGAGGTCGTGGATGACGTCGAGGAAGCCGTAGGGCTGCACGAGCAGCTCGGGAAGGCCGTTGGTCATGGCCATGGCGAGGTGGTGGCTGCGCTTGGCCAAACGAGGAGGAAGAGGGGCGCGGCGAGCTGCTGGGGAGGACGGAGGGAGGAGAGATGACCGGGCGACGGGGTCAGAGATGGGTGACGCCGGCGAGAAGGCTTCGGCACCGAGCGAAGGGCGAGCCCCCCGATCTCGATCCAGATCGAGGGGGGGGGGGAAGAGAGCGAGGTGGAGTGGGGGGGTTCGCCTCGATCCAGATTGGATCGGGAGGGGGAGAGGGAGTGGCGTCGTGGGGGGAGTGGGTGCGTTGGGGGTTAGGGTTTGGTCGCCCGGGGGGTATGGGGGAGTGGGGGGCCGGATGGGCTGGTGTGCTGGCCGGCTGGGCCAAGTCCCAGTTGGGCCGAGGGGGATTCCTTTTGTTTTGTTTTGTTTTGTTTTCACCTCTTTATTATTCTTTTCTGTTTTCTTTTAGTTCCTAATTATTTTAGTTTTCTTTGAAACACCAAGTTAGCACCTAAATTAGTATTACTAATTAGGCCACTGTCATAATTATTTTGGCACACTACTAATTTAGTTATATTATTATGACTTTATCAAAGGCATTAAATTAATTGTTTTGCCCTAAGCTTTGGTTACTTTAGTGAATTTAAATATTATGAGAAATGTTGGTTTCTCCACCATTATTACTCATGAATTATTCGTCCCATTTAGAACACTTCAGTTATAATGTTTGAAAACTCGTGTTGTTTTTCATATTTGGAATTTGAAATTTGAAAGGGTTTTGAATCAACCTGAGATTAGTAACAGTAACCGTGGTGACGTGGCATCATTAATAGAGGTTTACTGTAGCTTAAATATCCGGGCGTCACACGGAGTTGGTTTAGCTATTGCTAATACGCGACGTCCTCGCACGATCGTAGTCGGATCGTCAAAGTCGACTTCCACCAAAGCGATATCCATCATCTCATTGAAAGACGGGACACCTTTGCCTCTGTCACGCTCCCTGCTCATCGAGATCAATCAATCCCACAACAACTGGATCGTAGGCTTTTACCTTCACCGCAAGGGGCCGAACCAGTATAAACGTCCTGTGTCCTTTGTTCCGGTTTAACCCATTTAAGCTCATAGAAGCAGGGTGTCCCGATTTTTTGATGAGATGATAACTATCAATTTGGTGAAGATGACTTTGACGATCCGACTACAAACATGCACGACGTTGCGCCTTAGCAATCGCTAAACCAACTTCGAGAGGTTATTGACCACGCCGGAGCACAATCAACCTGACCACGAAGGTCTATTCCTGAAAGCAATCGAAGAACAAGCAAGAATATGATAAAAGCAATCTGAATATTGCGAGTATATATGAAGTATTGATAAAGGTGGGGATCCGTAAGCGGTCTTGGTCTGGTCGTTGGACACAAATGAAGTACACGAAGTTGCAATGGCTAACTTTTAACTAAACAAATCCCAAAGTCTAAACGGTGCCCTAAGGGCTGTATATATGAAGGAAGAGGGGGGATACGTGGCCCTTGGTGGAGGGGTCCGAAATCAACCCTATCTCTTGTTTCCTCACAAATACGGACTCTAAAAATAGCCTATACTTATGTATTTTGAAATTACATAGGCCTGGCCCAATAATAAGGTGACGCAGCACCTAGAATAGCCTCGAGACGAAATTTATGAAGTGGCATCTTGTATATTTCGTCCAAGGCTTCATGCACCCATTATGGTGGCTTCAAAGTCCTGAAATCATCACTTGTAACTCCGTTCTTGTTCCCCTTGCGCATGCCATCATCTCCAAGCTTGTTCGTGCTCCAATGTTGATCCTTCTCCAAGCTAGGCCCTTCATTTGTAAGCAAAACAATTGTATCCAATTTAGGCAGCATCATATTCCCATGAACATTAGAATCATTACCAAGAAACTAAAGTACCTGATAATTTAATTGGCGTGCGCGAGCTCTAGTAATTGGTCCAGTATATGTAGTAGTAGGGGTTGTGGGTGTAACAATGGTATTGATGTCCTCATCATTTTGTCCTGGATGACGTAAATAAATTATTGCATAGTTTGCATTAGAAATCACCTCAGAAATATACATGTATGCAATATTTTTGGTCGTATCCAAGGTAGTCATGTCCTCATCATCCTCCCCTTCTTGAAAACAAAGCCGTCCTCGGCGTTGCTTAATCTGAAATGTTGCTAACAAAAGAGACAAGGTGTACATGTTGTATATGTATATGTCATCCAGTTTTACTTTCCTTGATTTTTGAACATATGACACATGAATAGATGAGTAACTTGCATAGTTCATAAAATCTAAAGCCAAAACATTGAAGTAGAAGGCATGAAAACGTTGCAACTTAGTTTGCACATATAAGTGAAGCTCTTATTCATTTCAAAAGATTGACAATGTTCATCATTAAACCATCCCAACATTGGTGAATAAACCTTACTTGCATCAAATTTACATGCTACAACATGCTTAAATAAGCAAACATGCAATAAGTCATTCGACACAGAATCATCACCAAGATTAGAGGTCATATCAAAATGATTAAACATTGATTCTTTTGCATCAACAGTTAACTCAATGGGTGCACTCAAAATTGTTGGTATTTCAGTTGTTTGATCACATGATGCATTCATGACAGCATCAAGATTCTCTAAAATAGGTGATGTGCTCAAATCACCAGGTAACTCTACACATGATGCATTCAAGTTAACTAGGGATGCATCATTCTCATGTGAAGTTATACCATCAATACCTTTATTGTTACCTTCTCGCAAAGATGTAGCTGATGTAGGTACGGACGTTGACAATGCACCATACTCTTGAGATGATGTCGCGCTCACAATCCGAGGTGGGGCTGCTCTAGTAGGTGCAACAGTGGAGGAACCAACCGGCGATGGTGAGCATGAACTGGAATAGTAGTTGTTGTAGTCACCCAATGCATCCTCCTGTATCTGTCTCTGAAAGGTACAAACGCGAACATACGTACCAGTAATGCAACAAGGAATATAGTGAAATCTTGCACGGATATCATGGTTCAAACCACCAAAAAATCTATTCATTGTATCATCCTCAGATTCTTCTATGTCACAATGATGCATATAAGATTTGAACTCTTGGTAGTAAGCATGAACAATGTTATTGCCTTGATTAAATTGTTCAAATTTGTGAAGCAATTCAGGATGATAGTAAGGAGGGAAAAATTGTTGTCTCATTACATGTTTCAAATCTTTCCAAGTTGTGGGCTGGTTATCAATGTTTTTCTTACAATGCACATTCCACCAAACAAAAGCAAAACTAGTAAATGCTCTAGTGGCAGCTCGTACTCGCTCAAGTTCAGAAAAGTCATGGTGACTAAAAACTTGTTCTACTTCAAGCTCCCAAGCTAGATAAATAGCAGGATTAAATCTACCCTCAGATGACGGTAAGGAGATAACCTGGCCATGTGCTTGTGTGTGTTGTCCCAACTCTCATGATGGTGAAGATGTGTTCGTCGTCCAAGAACTTCTATCTTCGGAACCTGTCATGATTAGTAGAAACAAGAAACAGAATTCGAGAATAATGTTCTTATGAACTACCTGGATGTGGTTGTAAAGTGCTCATAGTAAAGCAAATATCAATATCTTACAAGTTCTTACCATGCGGCAGGTGGTGACAAGCAACCAGCGGTGTCAAGTAACTCTGAAGATTGTGTAAAGCGATTGCCAGGGGAACGTACATATACACGGTGTAGAAATATGCGGAGCTGGTTTTGCTATATATGGTAGCAAAATATTAGCAATAATCAATTCAAAGATGCAATGTTGAATAAACGCTCAACGATGGTAGTGTGCTGGTCGTAAGCTAGACCGGACTAGAGACGCAAGCCTAGAACACTAATGAGGTCTCGGCGTAGCACAACTAGCATCGTGAAGGATACTAAGTAGCTCTAGACAGCAAGATATAAGTGAAGATCACAGCGGCAGTAAAGATAATGATGAAAAACAACTGCCAAGTAGGATATACAAAAACTCTCTCTCCAACTTTCCTCTTGAAAAGTTTGAGCCAATTTTCTGATAATTTTTTCAAAGAATCCTACTAACTCAATGATGCGGAGCAACCCACGTTCATCCCCATGTACACTCCGACTACTCTCCAAGCCCCAAGAGGACATATGCCGAGACCTCGAATATACACCATTGGACACAAGGTGAACTCGCTCCTCTCTGAACCTTCACTTTCTACATGTGAGACATGGCTACTACCTCATGCATGAATCTTGCATATACTCAGGTACAACCGAGACGACCATGGAGAATCCAAGGACCAAGGCCAAGCATGGAAGAGAAGGTGGAAGAGAACCTGGCCGCTCCAGAACGAGCGGTACTACCGCCCACTCCAAGCGGTACTACCGCTGAGGCCACCCAACCGGAACAACCGGTCGACTACCGCCCAACAACCGGTCCACCTTGATGAGGACATCAATACCATTGTTACACCCACAGCCCCTACTGCTACATATACTGGACCAATTACTAGAGCTCGCGCACGCCAATTAAATTATCAGGTACTTTCGTTTCTTGGTAATGATTCTAATGTTCATGAGAATATGATGCTGCCTAAATTGGATACATTTGTTTTGCTTACAAATGAAGGGCCTAGCTTGGAGAAGGATGGACATTGGAGCAAGAGCAAGCATGGAGATGATGCCATGCGCAAGGGGAACCAGAACGGAGTTACAAGTGATGATTTCAGGACTTTGAAGCCACCATAAGAGTGCATGAAGCCTTGGACGAAATATACAAGATGCCACTTCATAAATTTCGTCCAGAGGTTATTATAGGTGCCGCGTCACCTTATTATTGGGCCAGGCCCATGTAATTTCGAAATACATAAGTATAGGCTATTTTTAGAGTCCGTATGTGTGGGGAAACAAGAGATAGGGTTGATTTCGGACCCCTCCACCAAGGGCCACGAAATTCCCCCCCTCTTCCTCCATATTTACAGCCCTTAGGGCGCCGTTTAGACTTTGGGATTTGTTTAGTTAAAAGTTAGCCATTGCAACTTCGTGTACTTCGTTTGTGTCCAACGACCAGACCAAGACCGCTTACGGATCCCCACCTTTATCAATACTTCATATATACTCGCAATATTCAGATTGCTTTTATCATATTCTTGCTTGTTCTTCGATTGCTTGCAGGAATAGACCTTCGTGGTCAGGTTGATTATGCTCCGGCGTGGTCAATAACCTCTCAGAGTTGGTTTAGCGATTGCTAAGGCGCAACGTCGTGCACGTTTGTAGTCGGATCATCAAAGTCATCTTCACCAAATCGATAGTTATCATCTCATCGAAAGATCGGGACACCCTTTGCCTCTATCAAGTGGTATCAGATTTCCAGGTTGCTCGGTGAGATTTTCCAGTTTTTCATAGTTTAGATCGAGTCTGTTCTTCATACCTATAGTCCACGAAAAAGCCACAAAAAAAATTAGGGTTAGTTCATCATATCCGAACCAATCTGAGCCTCTGCATAATCTTTTTAGGGTTTTGCTTTGTTGAATTTGCGGTTGCATCGTCGGTCTAGTTGCTGGTCTTAGAGTCTAGTCTATTAGAGTTTCGAGTTCTGGTCATGAGTTGTCACGCCGCCGCCGCACCATCATCATCGCCCCTGCCATCTACCACCACCGCTCCGAATCCGTATCCATATACCACCACCAATCCGTGTCCATATACCACCACCGATCCATATCCATATACTACCACCGCTGCCATATACCACAACCATATATCCACCACCAATCCGAGTTCCTTGCTTATTAGGTTTGTTTTCGGGATCCATCTATTTTCCGATTCGTGTTTCCTTGCCGGAGTAGGTTTCGGAAAAAAAAAAGAGTCTGGAAACCACGCTCCGTTTAGGCCCAAAATTTTTCGAAAACGCATTTTTCGAAAAATTTTCTGGCTATCCTATTTTTAGGTGTTTCTGAGTGTTTTGAGACAGGTGCCATTATAGGAAGTTTTTTTGACCCGTTTCCAGTTTTTGGGTCCGGGCAGTCGAAAAAACGAAAAAAAAATTGGTCGAAAAAATTTCGTGCCCATCCTGTCAGTTTGACCTAGGAAGAGTTTTGAGACACTCGCCATTATAGTGATTTTTCGCAAAAAAAAAAGAGCAGCGCAAAAAAAAAGAGCGCCAAAAAAAAAAAGAGCGAAAAAAAAAATCCAGAGTGTGCAGCGCCGTGATTTTGTTAGTGTTCTAGGCTCGCGTCTCTAGCACGGTCTAGCCTAGGACCAGCACAGTACCGTCGTTGAGCGTTTATTCAACTTTGCATCTTTGAATTGATTATTGCTGACCCTTTTTGCTACCATATTATAAGCCTTCCCAGCTCCACATACATCTACGTCGTGCGTTGGACTCTCCCTGGTAATCGCTCTATCCAAGCTTTGAGAGTTTTGACTACAACGGTAGCCGATCACCGCCTGCTGCTGGGTAAGAACTGGTAAGAATTTGAGATTTGCTTGACGGGTTTGTGATACACCACCACCACTTCTTAGTACTCTGTAGGATCATATTCTTCTGTGTTTCTATTTGCTGCTAACCATGGTAGGATCACAAGCCGATGAGACTGATTGGGAGAACCTGACGAACAAACAGCTACATGATAAATTTCAGCAACTGATGAGTGGACAGGTGCAAGATGTGCTAAACAGATTTGACGAGGCCATGGAGAAGATAGATGGCATTGAGAAGACGTTTGAAACAAAGCTTGATAGCAAGTTTGATGAATTGCTCGCGCGTTTTCCACAACCACCGCCGGCTGCACCTATCGCACCTCTGCAACGACAACAACAACGCCCCCTTCCGAATCAGTATGGACGAGCTCAGCGTGTTCCTATTGAGCTAGGACAAAATTCTGGTGCCGCTGCTACTGCTGTTGGTGCTTCTTTGGCTCCTGCTACTACTGCTGCTGGTACCGAGGAGGATGATTATGTGGGAGATTACGAGGATGAGGTTGATCAACATCAGAACTACGTGCAACCACCAGCACCACAACCACCAGGTCGTCCACATGCAAATAATGGCAATGTTAGGGCTCCCCCTCAGGTACGAGATCATGACCATCTCCCTAAACTGAAATTGAATATTCCACCATTTGAGGGTAGATATGTTCCTGATATATATCTTACTTGGGAGTTAGAAACTGAACAACGATTTACATGTTTACAATATCCTGAGGAGAGACGTGTTCCTGCTGCTGTTTGTGCTTTCACTAGCTTTGCATGTGTTTGGTGGTCTGAGCATTGTAGATTATATCCTGTTCCAGCTACTTGGGCTGCTTTGAAAACTGCTATGCGTACTCGTTGGGTTCCACCATATTATCAACGTGAATTACTTCAAAAATTGCAGCGCTTAAGACAAGGAAAAAATTCTGTAGAAGAATATTATCAGGAATTACAAACTGGCTTGATTAGATGTGGTATTGTTGAGGAGAATGAAGCTATGCTTGCACGTTTTCTGGGTGGATTAAATAGAGATATTCAGACCATTCTAGACTATAAGGATTATAATAATATCACTCGTTTATTCCATCTTGCTTGTAAAGCTGAACGTGAAGTGCAGGATCGACAGGCATTGGTGCGCACTAACTTTTCTGCAGGTCGACCTTCATCATGGACACCACGTGCATCATCTACTTCCACTGCACCATCACCTCTTTCAGGTGCCACCTCCAACCGTGATACAAGAAAGCAGGCACAACCACCACTATCTGCCAAGAGCACACCTGCCGGGCCTGCACAGAGCTCTTCTTCTTCCATGGCGTCAACAAGGCACACAAGTGATATTATTTGTCGTCGTTGTAAGGGAAGAGGACATTTTGCGAGAGAATGCAAATCTCAGCGTGTGATGATTGCTACTGAGGATGGTGGATATGAGTCCGCTAGTGACTATGATGAGGAGACTTTGGCTCTTATTACACATGAAGAACATGGTGGAGATGATTCTGATCATGAGACGCAATACATGGCTCCTGAAGATGCTGACAGGTATGAATGTTTAGTTGCTCAACGTGTTTTGAGTGTGCAGGTCACACAAGCTGAGCAAAATCAGAGGCACAATTTGTTCCATACCAAGGGAGTTGTGAAGGAACGTTCTGTGCGCGTCATCATAGACGGAGGTAGCTGCAACAACTTGGCTAGCATGGAGATGGTGGAGAAGCTTTCTCTCACCACAAGACCACATCCACATCCTTACTACATCCAATGGTTCAACAACAGCGGCAAGGTTAAGGTAACACGTACTGTTCGTGTGCATTTTAGTATCTCTACATATGCTGATTATGTTGATTGTGATGTGGTACCTATGCAAGCATGTTCCTTATTACTTGGTAGACCATGGCAATTTGATAAAAATGCTGTACACCATGGTAGAAACAATCATTATACTCTTGTTCATAAGGATAAAAATATTACTTTGCTTCCTATGACTCCTGATTCTATTTTGAAAGATGATATTAATAGAGCTAATAAAGCAAAACAGGAGAAGAATAAGAGTGAAAATCAGATTGTGGCAAAAGAATTTGAGCAACAAATGAAGCCTAATAATAAACCATCTAGTGTTGCTTCTGAAATTAAATTGAAAAGTGCATGTTTATTTGCCACCAAATCTGATATTGATGAGCTAGATTTCAGCAAATCTGTTTGCTATGCTTTTGTGTGCAAAGAGGCATTATTTTCATTCGAGGACGTGCCTTCCTCTTTGCCCCCTGCTGTCACTAACATTATGCAGGAGTTCGCTGACGTCTTTCCACAAGACGTGCCACCGGGATTACCACCCATTCGAGGGATTGAGCATCAAATTGACTTAATTCCCGGTGCATCGCTACCCAACCGTGCACCATACCGTACCAATCCAGAGGAGACGAAGGAGATTATGCGTCAAGTACAGGAGCTACTCGACAAAGGTTATATACGCGAATCTCTTAGTCCTTGTGCTGTTCCTATTATCCTAGTGCCTAAAAAGGATGGTACGTCACGTATGTGTGTTGATTGTAGAGGCATTAATAATATTACTATTCGTTATCGTCATCCTATTCCTAGGCTAGATGATATGCTTGATGAATTGAGTGGCTCTACAATATTCTCCAAAGTTGATTTGCGTAGTGGATACCATCAAATTCGTATGAAATTGGGTGATGAATGGAAAACAGCTTTTAAAACTAAGTTTGGTTTATATGAGTGGTTAGTCATGCCTTTTGGGTTAACTAATGCACCTAGTACTTTCATGAGATTAATGAACGAAGTTTTACGTGCTTTCATTGGACGATTTGTGGTAGTCTATTTTGATGATATACTGATTTATAGCAAATCTTTGGAAGAACATTTGGAACATTTACGTGCTGTTTTTATTGCTCTACGTGATGCACGTTTGTTTGGTAACCTTGGGAAGTGCACCTTTTGCACCGACCGAGTATCTTTTCTTGGCTATGTTGTTACTCCATAGGGAATTGAAGTTGATAAAGCCAAGATTGAAGCTATTGAGAGTTGGCCGCAGCCCAAAACGGTCACACAAGTGAGGAGTTTTCTTGGCCTCGCTGGATTCTATAGGCGTTTTGTGAGAGATTTCAGCACCATTGCTGCACCTCTCAATGAGCTTACAAAGAAAGATGTGCCTTTTATTTGGGGTACCGCACAGGAAGAAGCCTTCACGGTATTGAAAGATAAGTTGACACATGCTCCTTTACTCCAACTTCCTGATTTTAATAAGACTTTTGAGCTTGAATGTGATGCTAGTGGAATTGGATTAGGAGGTGTGTTATTACAAGATGGCAAACCCGTTGCATACTTTTCTGAAAAATTGAGTGGGCCGAGTCTGAATTATTCTACTTATGATAAAGAATTATATGCTCTTGTTCGGACTTTAGAAACATGGCAACATTATTTATGGCCCAAAGAATTTGTTATACATTCTGATCATGAATGTTTGAAACATATTAAAAGTCAAGCTAAACTGAATCGTAGACATGCTAAATGGGTTGAATTTATTGAGACTTTCCCTTATGTCATTAAACACAAGAAGGGAAAAGAAAATGTTATTGCTGATGCATTGTCTCGTCGCTATACTATGCTTTCACAACTTGACTTCAAAATATTTGGTTTGGAGACCATCAAAGATCAATATGTGCATGATGCTGATTTTAAAGATGTAATGCAGAATTGTAAAGAAGGAAGAATGTGGAACAAGTTTGTCGTTAACGATGGATTTGTGTTTCGTGCTAACAAGCTATGCATTCCAGCTAGCTCCGTTCGTCTTTTGTTGTTGCAGGAGGCGCATGGAGGAGGATTAATGGGACACTTTGGCGTGAAGAAGACGGAGGACGTACTTGCTACACATTTCTTTTGGCCAAAGATGAGACGGGATGTTGAGCGTTTTATTGCTCGCTGCACTACATGTCAAAAAGCTAAGTCACGACTCAATCCTCATGGTTTATATATGCCTTTGCCTGTACCTAGTGTTCCTTGGGAGGATATATCTATGGACTTTGTTTTAGGTTTACCTCGAACAAAGAAGGGGAGGGATAGCATATTTGTTGTCGTGGATAGATTCTCGAAAATGGCACACTTTATACCATGTCATAAAAGCGATGATGCTGTTAATGTTGCTGATTTGTTCTTTCGTGAAATTATTCGCTTGCATGGTGTGCCAAATACTATTGTTTCAGATCGTGATACTAAATTTCTTAGCCACTTTTGGAGATGTTTATGGGCTAAGTTGGGGACTAAACTGCTTTCTAGTACTACTTGTCACCCCCAAACTGATGGACAAACTAAAGTAGTCAATAGAACATTGTCTACTATGCTTAGGTCTGTTTTGAAGAATAATAAGAAAATGTGGGAGGAATGCTTGCCTCATATTGAATTTGCTTATAATCGTTCATTGCATTCTACTACTAAGATGTGCCCTTTTGAAGTTGTGTATGGTTTCCTACCTCGTGCACCTATTGATTTGTTGCCTCTTCCATCTTCGGAGAAGGTTAATTTTGATGCTAAAGAACGTGCTGAATTGATTTTAAAAATGCATGAGTTAACTAAGGAAAACATTGAGCGTATGAATGCTAAATATAAACTTGCTGGAGATAAGGGTAGAAAACATGTTGTGTTTGCACCTGGAGATCTTGTTTGGTTACATTTGCGTAAGGATAGATTTCCTGATTTGCGCAAATCAAAGCTAATGCCACGTGCTGCTGGTCCCTTTAAGGTGTTGGAGAAAGTAAATGATAATGCATATAAACTTGAGCTGCCTGCAGATTTTGGGGTTAGTCCCACTTTTAACATTGCAGATTTGAAGCCGTATTTGGGCGAGGAAGATGAGCTTCCGTCGAGGACGACTTCATTTCAAGAAGGGGAGGATGATGAGGACATCAATACCATTGTTACACCCACAGCCCCTACTGCTACATATACTGGACCAATTACTAGAGCTCGCGCACGCCAATTAAATTATCAGGTACTTTCGTTTCTTGGTAATGATTCTAATGTTCATGAGAATATGATGCTGCCTAAATTGGATACATTTGTTTTGCTTACAAATGAAGGGCCTAGCTTGGAGAAGGATGGACATTGGAGCAAGAGCAAGCATGGAGATGATGCCATGCGCAAGGGGAACCAGAACGGAGTTACAAGTGATGATTTCAGGACTTTGAAGCCACCATAAGAGTGCATGAAGCCTTGGACGAAATATACAAGATGCCACTTCATAAATTTCGTCCAGAGGCTATTATAGGTGCCGCGTCACCTTATTATTGGGCCAGGCCCATGTAATTTCGAAATACATAAGTATAGGCTATTTTTAGAGTCCGTATGTGTGGGGAAACAAGAGATAGGGTTGATTTCGGACCCCTCCACCAAGGGCCACGAAATTCCCCCCCTCTTCCTCCATATATACAGCCCTTAGGGCGCCGTTTAGACTTTGGGATTTGTTTAGTTAAAAGTTAGCCATTGCAACTTCGTGTACTTCGTTTGTGTCCAACGACCAGACCAAGACCGCTTACGGATCCCCACCTTTATCAATACTTCATATATACTCGCAATATGCAGATTGCTTTTATCATATTCTTGCTTGTTCTTCGATTGCTTGCAGGAATAGACCTTCGTGGTCAGGTTGATTATGCTCCGGCGTGGTCAATAACCTCTCAGAGTTGGTTTAGCGATTGCTAAGGCGCAACGTCGTGCACGTTTGTAGTCGGATCGTCAAAGTCATCTTCACCAAATCGATAGTTATCATCTCATCGAAAGATCGGGACACCCTTTGCCTCTATCACACCTTGTGTGATCGAGCGGTGCAAGGCCGGTACTGCACCAGATGTACCGGCAATTACCAAATGACCGGTACTACCGCCCCAACAACCGGTACACCCGCTGGCCCCTCCGACGTCCATCTCCAGAAGCCAGCGCCCGACCTCCCAGCGGTAGTACCGCCTTCCACGTCCGGTACTTCCGCCCTGCATGAGTTACCAGCGGTACAACCGCCCCCATGACACGGACCACCTGCCTGTCTGCGCACAGTGTAATGGGCGAAGCCCATGTATCCCTTCGCCCTCACTTCGCCCTTCGTGGCTCTAGGCTATATATACTCCTCCACCTCCCCCTATTTAGGGTTAGCATTGGTTTAGCTCATATTTTGTGTGAGAGCCTTGCTCATCCACTTGGTTACTTCTCCTCGGAGCTCACGACCTCTTCGGAGAAGATCCCCCAAGCGAATTCAAGACCCCTTCAAGGGAAGACAATCAAGACCTCCTCACGGAGAAGAACGGCTACCTTTCTATCTTTCCTTTGTTGGTTTTGAATCTTGTGCTACCTTATGTGTTCGATGATCTAGCCCTTATGTGATTGATTACTTGTCGGTTTAGAGTTTCTCTCGTTCCTCCGCGTGTTTTCCCGTGTGTTTTTCCGCTCGTTTGTCGTGTTCCCCGTAGGATCCACTCCAAACGTGCAAGATTGTCCACCTAGGGCACTGCCCTACATCACTCAAGCTTTCCAATGCAAAAAGAATCACTCAATTCCGAGTTGATATGAGGAGTCAAAAAATTCTAAAATTGGCTTGAAAAACTGGAATAAGCTATGTTTGCGAACTTCAGAGGGCAAAAAGACCTATTTAAAAGCCTATTTTGAGGTGCCAAATATGGAACTAGCTTCTGCAACTATTTAGCTGCAGCTCGTCACTAGCTTTCATTTGAGGCGGGGTGTTCAGATCTTTCGATGAGATGATAACTATCGGTTTGGTGAAGATGACTTTGACGATCCGACTACAAACGTGCACGACATTGTGCCTTGGCAATCGCTAAACCAACTCTGAGAGGTTATTGACCACGTCGGAGCACAATCAACCTGACGACGAAGGTCTATTCCTGCAAGCAATCGAAGAACAAGCAAGAATATGATAAAAGCAATCTGAATATTGCGAGTATATATGAAGTATTGATAAAGGTGGGGATCCGTAAGCGGTCTTGGTCTGGTCGTTGGACACAAACGAAGTACACGAAGTTGCAATGGCTAACTTTTAACTAAACAAATCCCAAAGTCTAAACGGTGCCATAAGGGCTGTATATATGGAGGAAGAAGGGGGAATTTCGTGGCCCTTGGTGGAGGGGTCCGAAATCAACCCTATCTCTTGTTTCCCCACACATACGGACTCTAAAAATAGCCTATACTTATGTATTTCGAAATTACATGGGCCTGGCCCAATAATAAGGTGATGCAGCACCTAGAATAGCCTCGAGACAAAATTTATGAAGTGGCATCTTGTATATTTCATCCAAGGCTTCATGCACCCATTATGGTGGCTTCAAAGTCCTGAAATCATCACTTGTAACTCCGTTCTTGTTCCCCTTGCGCATGCCATCATCTCCATGCTTGTTCGTTCTCCAATGTTGATCCTTCTCCAAGCTAGGCCCTTCATTTGTATGCAAAACAAATGTATCCAATTTAGGCAGCATCATATTCTCATGAACATTTGAATCATTACCAAGAAACGAAAGTACCTGATAATTTAATTGGCGTGCGTGAGCTCTAGTAATTGGTCCAGTATATGTAGCAGTAGGGGTTGTGGGTGTAACAATGGTATTGATGTCCTCATCATTTTGCCGTGGATGACATAAATAAATTATTGCATAGTTTGCATTAGCAATCACCTCACAAATATACATGTATGCAATATTTTTGGTTGTATCCAAGGTAGTCATGTCCTCATCATAAGCTAACCTCGTTGCGATGGCTCCACGACTAAGTCCTTCTGCTAGGACATCTGACGTGTTAATTTCGCGATAGTTGGCGCCCACCGTGGGGCTATCGCATGGTGGTTTCGAGTTTTAAAGGGCAACTTTGAAGGACTCAAAGGTACGCGGTTGGCCGGATGACCAAGAGTCGTCGCGGCAAGCTCTACATCGACGACGCAGGCTGGGGCCCCGAGGCCGGCTCAATCGAGTACGGGTACCGGGTGCCCTTTGGAGGAATTCACGTTTTCATCGGCAAGATCGGCGAACCGGGCCCTGAGCCGGACATCTCCACCGACCTCGTCGAAACGCCTCAGCGGGCAAGTCCTGCCCGGGTTCAGCCCGCCATGAAGCATGCGTTCGTAGGTTATCCATGGTGCGGAATCTGAACTGGTGTCCGACGGTGAGACGGCCATCTACTCAGATGGTGCATCATCCACTGGCGAAACCGAGTCACTGTACCAATTGCAAGATGGCCGGTTTGGTGGATATTCCGATGGCGACAGTATTCCAGGCCCCTTTGAACCGCCAAACCGGGTTGCAATCTTCATGGCCGGTACGCAGCCCACCGTGCAATTTTCATCTACAACAGCAATGATCTCCGGATCGGCAGCCGCGGCAGGAGGCCCTGCGCGCCGGTCGGCTCAAGTTCTTGCCGGTTTGCTGGACGCTTTGATGACATTGTTGACCATGGCAGTCACCCCGGAGACCCAAGATCAGCATAATGCGGATGTTATAAAACTAAAGGATCAAATAACTCAGGCCAAGGTAGACTTGGCGGCTGAGGAGGTCAAGATGACTGAAGAGCGGGCCGCTTTAGATGCCCAATCACAGCAGATCCAGGCACAGAATTATCAGCTTATGTTGGATCAGAATGCGTCAAACAAAGTAATGAGGAGGAAGTATCGATCTCGTCTGCCGCCGGTTTACGAAGGAATGAATCTCTTCAATACGCCAGGAGCCAGGCCTAGTAATCTGGCAGCGGTAAACTGGACCAAGGAACCTGGGCGGCACCGGATCAGCCACGGGTGATGGACCCGCCTCAACGGACGGACAACCCGCCGCAATACATAGCAACACCACCAGGTCACTTCTCTAGCCCTTTGGATAACATGATTGCTGTAGCGTCGCGTTTGGCAGCTATTCCGATGGAGGGTGACTCACTGGCGGCGGTTGAGACACGACGTGCCAAGGATCTTCTTCAAACCGCTATTGTGTAGCAGCAAGCCTATTCCTACAGCAGAGACAGAATACATTCAACCCCCCGTCCGAGCAAGAGTTATAGCAGGAACATGGACGAATCGATCGTGTCAAGCAGTGCGCGGCATCGTGATGCCCCTCGAGGGCCTAATCCGGCGCACGGCGGTTTGAATGCGCAGGATGTCGTGAACAACGGCAGAGCACGGCGTGAAGCAGAGTTAGCAGCACAGTTGGTAGCACAGTACCAGAATCAACCCACTCCGGTTCAGCCAGCGGCATCAGTTGAACGTGGTTTGGCCTTTAGCTCTTGGGGAGTACTGTGCCTCACCCCAGCTCTGCGTAATGTGCGGCTGCCCAAGGATTTCAAGGGTCCGCGTAAAGTGCCTAATTATACCGCCGATCAACCCCCCGAAGCGTGGGTTGAAAGTTATGAGATGGCAATGGAGATGCTAGATGTGGATGAAGCGGCGTGTGCAAAATACTTCACCATGATGTTGGAAGGAACGGCTCGTACCTGGCTGAAGAGCCTGCCCGTTAACTCGATCAGTTCATGGGATGAGTTGAAGGCCAAGTTTATAGCGAACTTCAAGGATATGTGCAAGCAACCCATGTCCATTGTGGATCTGGCGGCTTGTGTCCAAGGAGAGAACGAATCAACAACTCATATGGTGCGCCGGGTTTCAAAAATCTTGCATTCATCAGGCCGTATTAATCTTGATAAGACAATTGTGACCTTGGAGGGAAATTGCCAGTTTAAGTCACTTAAGATGAAGTTGGGACGGCTCAAGCGTCACTGCAATGATATGGGAACGCTCATGGCAGCTCTGGTTAAGTATGCTGATTCTGATAATACCAAGGACCCTGATTCTGATGAAGAAAAGCAGGAGAAGGGAAAGAAGAATGCCAATACAAAAGGACAGCATAACCAGGCGGGCCATGGGAACAATGGTAAGCGTAAAGCGGACAATTCAGATTTTGTGGCTAACACCAATATGCAGGGCAATATGCAGCGCCGTAAGGGTAAACCGCCCCAGCACGGTGGAGGCATGAATCTGGAATGCTTGTTAAACCAGCCCTGCCCAAAGCACGGGACAAAGGAGGTTCCGGCCACGCACCTCTGGAAGTATTGTTTCATCATGAGGGAATTCAAAAACTCTGATCTTTTCCGGTATGATCAGGGTCCATCTGGTGGTTCCGGTCCAGGGTTTCACGGGCCGGGTTATGGTGGTGGTGGTTCAAACTCAGGATTTCAGAATAATCAGGGCAATCAGAACAACCAAGGTGGTCACAATCAGCAAAGTAATTAGGGGAATCAGCAGCAGTCGGGTTATCAGAGCAACCCGAAGCAGTTAAACGGTGGATAGTATCATGTCTTCACTACTAGTTTGTGCAAGCGTGATCAGAAGCTCCATAAAAGGGCAGTAAACTCTGTTGAGCCGGTAGTGCCACGTTATCTACGCTGGTCTGAACAGCCTATTGTTTGGAGTCGGGAGGATCATCCGTCCCGGGTTGACAATACGGGCCACCTAGCTTTGGTGGTTGCACCACAGGTTGGAGGTTATAAGTTCACCAAGGTGCTCATGGATGGAGGGAGCAGTATCAATATCTTGTATTACGAAACCTTCCGGCGTATGGGGTTGACAGATAAGAATCTTAGATCGTCAAACACCATTTTTCACGGTGTGGTGCCTGGTAAATCGGCTTACCCAATTGGTAAGATAGCTCTGGAGGTGGTTTTTGGAGATGATCATGATTCAAGATCCGAGACGGTGACCTTTGAAGTGGTCAAAATCAGAAGTCCGTACCATGCCTTGTTTGGACGGCCGGTTTATGCTAAATTCCTAGCAAGGCCGTGTTATGTTTATCTGCGGCTCAAGATGCCAGGTCATAAGGGGACCATCACGGTTCATGGTAGCCGTAAGATTGCGCTGGAGTGCGAGGAAGGTGATGCGGCTTATGCTGAATCGGTTTGTGCAACGGAGGAGTTGAAGTTCTATAAGGACAATGTTGATCCGGCAGATATGACTTCTCTAAAGAAGCCCACTACAAAGCATGATCCAGCTTTGAAGTTTAACTCGGCTGATGAGACTAAATTGGTTGATTTTGTTCCTGGCAATTCATCCAAGCAGTTCAGCATCAGTGTCAACTTGGATCCGAAATAGGAAAGCGCGCTCATCGAGTTCATCCGTGAGAACCGGGACATCTTTGCGTGGAAACATTTTGGCATGCCAAGTGTACCGAGGGAACTCGCTGAGCACACTCTTAATATTGATCCGAAGTTCAAGCCGGTCAAACAGTTTCTTCGCCGTTTTAATGAAGAGAGGCGCAAGGCCATTGGTGAAGAGGTAGCCCGGCTATTGGCAGCAGGGTTTATTGTGGAGGTGTTTCACCCAGAGTGGTTGGCTAATCCAGTGCTGGTACTTAAGAAAAACGGCACTTGGCGGATGTGTGTGGATTATACAGATTCGAACAAAGTTTGCCCAGCTGATCCCTTTGCCCTCCCTCGTATTGATCAAATCATTGATGCTACGGCGGGTTGTGAGCGTCTGAGTTTCTTGGATGCTTATTCTGGTTATCATCAGGTCAAGATGGCAGTTAAGGACCAGGAGAAGATAGCCTTCATCACTCCCTTTGGAGCCTTCTGTTATGTGTCTATGCCCTTTGGGCTCAAGAGTGCCCAGGCAACTTATCAGCGTTGTGTGCAGAATTGTCTTCATACTCAGATTGGGCGCAATGTTCATGCTTATGTGGATGATATTGTGGTAAAATCCAGGAAAATGGAGACACTGATAGATGACCTCAAGGAGACCTTTGATAATCTGCGGGTTTATAAGATGATGCTCAATCCGGACAAGTGCGTCTTCGGTGTTCCGACAGGAAAGCTCTTAGGGTTTCTGGTATCTAACAGGGGTATTGAGGCTAATCCGGAAAAGATTAAAGCTATTACGTCCCTTCCTAAACCGGTGTGTATCAATGATGTTCAACGTCTGGTAGGTCGCATTGCGGCTTTGAGCCGGTTTATCAACAGGTTGGGAGAGAAGGCGATCCCTCTATATCAGATGTTGAAGAAGACATACATTTTTTTTCTGGAATGATGCTGCTGATGCGGTGTTTGAGGACTTAAAGAAGCAGCTGGCTGAACCGCCGGTTCTTGCTGCTCCAGTTGATAAGGAGCCACTTTTGTTATACGTGGTTGCTAATGCCCGAGCTGTCAGCATAGCTATTGTGGTGGAGCGCAAGGAGGCTGGAAAGGAATACCCGGTTCAAAGGCCGGTTTATTATATCAGCGAAGTGCTCATTGAGTGAAAGCAAAGATATCCACATTGGCAGAAGCTGGTGTATGGGGTTTTCATGGTAAGTTGGAAGCTTAAACAATATTTTCAAGGCCATCCCATCACAGTGGTCAGCTCCGCTCCTTTGGGGGATATAATCCAGAATAGGGAGGCAACTGGCCGGGTTGCTAAGTGGGCTATTGAGCTTGGACCACACGGTTTGAAGTATATGCCTCAAACAGCTATCAAGTCTCAGGCCCTTGTGGATTTCATCAATGATTGCACAGAGTTGTAGACACCGGAAGACAAACCGGACAACACATACTGGACTATCCACTTTGATGGGTCCAGGCAATTAGAGGGCTCGGGGGCTGGAGTTGTCCTTACTTCCCCTCGAGGTGATAAAATTCATTATGTTCTTTGCTTAATGTTCCCTTGTGATGAGGACATGACTACCTTGGATATGACCAAAAATATTGCATATATGCATATTTGTCAGGTGATTTCTAGTGCAAACTATTCAATAATAAATTTATGTTATCCAGAACAAAAATACTTCACACACTTTTGTGTTTTGTCTAATTGCAGGTGTATGGGACATTTGTACAATCCACATATGAAGATAAGGAAGAAAGAGATATTTATTTGCTGTCCAAAAAGTTCTCTCACGTCACTTTTGGCCCAAGAGAAGATAGAGTCCAAGTCTCTCACGTTCTGGATTCAGATTCGGACTGCACAGACGTACCTGACTCAAAACGCACACAAGTTTTTCATACGGACTCCGAATTGGGTGATTCTTTTTTTGTTGGAAACTAGATTTCGTGCACTTTCCAACCCAATTGGAATCACCTTCAAATTCGTCCGGAGCGTTGAGTTGTGGACAAAACAATCTGATGCTGCAGCAGAATCCGAGTCAAACTACAAGTCCAAAGGTGTTACATCACCTCCACTTGGGCCCATTGGCCTTGTACGACCTAGATTTAGTTTTAGGCTGCCTTGGGACGTCCTCCCACCTCCTTGGCCGCCACCCCTTGCTCCTATATAAGTAGATCCATCTAGTAGCTTTTCCTTGGGATTTGTTTAGTTAAAAGTTAGCCATTGCAACTTCGTGTACTTCGTTTGTGTCCAACGACCAGACCAAGACCGCTTACGGATCCCCACCTTTATCAATACTTCATATATACTCGCAATATTCAGATTGCTTTTATCATATTCTTGCTTGTTCTTCGATTGCTTGCAGGAATAGACCTTCGTGGTCAGGTTGATTGTGCTCCGGCGTGGTCAATAACCTCTCAGAGTTGGTTTAGCGATTGCTAAGGCGCAACGTCGTGCACGTTTGTAGTCGGATCGTCAAAGTCATCTTCACCAAATCGATAGTTATCATCTCATCGAAAGATCGGGACACCCCTTTACCTCTATCAAGTGGTATCAGTTTTCAGGTTGCTCGGTGAGAATTTCCAGTTTTCCTAGATTAGATTTATTTTCTTACCTATTGTCCAAGAAAAAGCCACAAAAAAGAGTTAGATCTATTCATCCTTGGTCCAAGCCAGTCTGAGCCTTTGCAATTTTCTTTTCATTGCTTGCATAGTTGAATTATCGGTTGCATCGTCGTGTCAGTTGCTGGTCTTAGTGTCTAGTTCCTTTAGAGTTTCGAGTTCTGTTCACATTAGTCACGCCGCCGCTGCATCATTATCTCTTCCGCTGTCCACCACCCATCCATCAATTTCCACCACGTGCTACCCACCATTCATTGTCATAATAATAGTTGAGATCGTTCACATCTTCGCTTGATCCAATCTGCGTCTTATCTAGTTTGTTTTGGAAAGAGGGAGAAAAAAAGAGAGAAAAAAAAACGAGAAAAAAAGTCAGAGAGAAAAAGGAGAAAAAAAATCAAAAAAGTCGGCACAAGCTTTTTCAGAGGAAAGTTGGAGACAAAGTTGTTGTATATCCTGCTTGGCAGTTGTTTTTCATCATTATCTTCACTGCCGTTGTGATCTTCACTTATATCTTGCTGTCAAGAGCTACTTAGTATCCTTCATTGATGCTAGTTGTGCTACGCCGTGACCTCATTAGTGTTCTAGGCTCGCGTCTCTAGTCCGGTCTAGCCTAGGACCAGCACAGTACCGTCGTTGAGCGTTTATTCAACATTGCATCTTTGAATTGATTATTGCTAATCTTTTGCTACCATATATAGCCAACCCAGCTCCACATATTTCTACACCGTGTATACGTACGCTCCCCTGGCAATTGCTTTACTCAATATTCGGAGTTACTTGACACCGCTGGTTGCCGATCACCGCCTGCTGCATGGTAAGAACTTGTAAGACATTGATATTTGCTTTACTGTGAGCGTTTTACCACCACATCCTAGTAGTTATAGGAACATTATTTTTGGGTTTTGTTTCTTGTTCTACTAATCATGACAGGATCCAGAGTCAATTCATGGGCTTTGTCGATCGCGGGAGACGTGCCACCACCTTTGCAAATACCACAACCGTCACGAGAGGTGCACAAACATCCAAATGCACATGATCAGGTTAATGTATCTATACCACCATTTAATGGCCGTTTTAAACCTGCTTTATATATTGAATGGGAGTTCGACATAAAAAATATATTTGCTTCCCATAATTTTGATGAACATCAAAAGGTTAAGGTTGCGGTTGGTTCTTTCACTGGTTATGCTTTGGTTTGGTGGAGTGAATATTGTCGGTTACACCCTGATTATATACCTACTACTTGGGATGATTTGAAACTTGCCATGCGACATACTTTCGTCCCTGCTTATTATACTCGTGACATGATTAAGAAGTTGCAACACTTAAAACAAGGTAGTGAAACTGTAACAAAATATTATGATGATTTACAAACTACCTTGTTGCATTCCTCTTTAGAAGAAAGTGAAGATGATTTTATGGATAGATTTTGGGGAGGATTAAACCGTGATATTCAAGAGATACTAATTCATGAAGAGTGTTATCCTATGGACCATTTGTTTCATCTTGCTTGCAAAGCTGAACAGGAAATAAAACAACGTGTTGGCCACAAGGAGAACAAGCGCACGGTGCACATTCCAAGAGTTGATATGATTGTTCCTTCAACTACTAGGCATACTATGACAACCACATCCGTTGTTGTCAGGACTACATCACCTCCATCATGTGACACATCGCCCCCGAGAGTGGCTACATCATCTGAGTTGATCATAAGAGGTAATGACAAAGGTACTGATCTTCCATCTCTACATGAGAATGATGAATGCCTTGTCAATTTGAATGCACCATCTGATGAGCTACCCACTACTTTGATCACACCACCTATTTTAGAGGACTACGTTGATAATTTGACTTTGCCATGTGATCAAACAACTGAAATACCAACAATTTTGAGTGCACCCATTGAATTAACTATTGATGCAAAAGAACCAATGTTTAATCATTTTGATATGACCTCTAATCTTGGTGATGATTCTGTGTTGAATGACTTATTGCATTTTTGCTTATTTAAGCATGTTGTAGCATGTAAATTTGATGCAAGTAAGGTTTATTCACCAATGTTGGGATGGTTTAATGATGAACATTGTCAATCTTTTGAAATGAATAAGAGTTTCACTTATATGTGCAAACTGAGTTGCAATATTTTCATGCCTTCTACTTCTTGTGCTAATTTTTTGGCTTTAGATTTTATGAACTATGCAAGTTACTCATCTATTCATTTGTCATATATGCAAAAATCAAGGGAAGTAAAAATGGATGACATATACATATACAACATGTACACCTTGTCTCTTTTGTTAGCCACATTTCACATTAAGCAACGCCGAGGACGGCTTTATTTTCAAGAAGGGGAGGATGATGAGGACATGACTACCTTGGATATGACCAAAAATATTGCATATATGCATATTTGTCAGGTGATTTCTAGTGCAAACTATTCAATAATAAATTTATGTTATCCAGAACAAAAATACTTCACACACTTTTGTGTTTTGTCTAATTGCAGGTGTATGGGACATTTGTACAATCCACATATGAAGATAAGGAAGAAAGAGATATTTATTTGCTGTCCAAAAAGTTCTCTCACGTCACTTTTGGCCCAAGAGAAGATAGAGTCCAAGTCTCTCACGTTCTGGATTCAGATTCGGACTGCACAGACGTACCTGACTCAAAACGCACACAAGTTTTTCATACGGACTCCGAATTGGGTGATTCTTTTTTTGTTGGAAACTAGATTTCGTGCACTTTCCAACCCAATTGGAATCACCTTCAAATTCGTCCGGAGCGTTGAGTTGTGGACAAAACAATCTGATGCTGCAGCAGAATCCGAGTCAAACTACAAGTCCAAAGGTGTTACATCACCTCCACTTGGGCCCATTGGCCTTGTACGACCTAGATTTAGTTTTAGGCTGCCTTGGGACGTCCTCCCACCTCCTTGGCCGCCACCCCTTGCTCCTATATAAGTAGATCCATCTAGTAGCTTTTCCTTGGGATTTGTTTAGTTAAAAGTTAGCCATTGCAACTTCGTGTACTTCGTTTGTGTCCAACGACCAGACCAAGACCGCTTACGGATCCCCACCTTTATCAATACTTCATATATACTCGCAATATTCAGATTGCTTTTATCATATTCTTGCTTGTTCTTCGATTGCTTGCAGGAATAGACCTTCGTGGTCAGGTTGATTGTGCTCCGGCGTGGTCAATAACCTCTCAGAGTTGGTTTAGCGATTGCTAAGGCGCAACGTCGTGCACGTTTGTAGTCGGATCGTCAAAGTCATCTTCACCAAATCGATAGTTATCATCTCATCGAAAGATCGGGACACCCCCGCCTTTATCACCTTGTACTAACAATGCAACTGAGTACGAAGCCTTACTCCATGGTCTTCGAGTGGCCAAGGAGATGAACTTAAGCCAGGTACAATGCTTTGGAGACTCAGATCTGGTAGCCCAGCAACTTTCAGGTACTTGGGATTCCAAGGATCCACTCATGGCGGCTTACCGATGAGAGGTGGATATTGTCGCTGGTCACTTCAAGGGTTATCAAGTGGAGCGCATTGATTGACGCAAAAATGAGGCAGCTGATGCTTTAAGCCGGTTGGGATCTCAGCGTAAACTGGTGCCACCCAATACCTTTCTGGATGTCTTGCACAACCCATCAGTTCAGTTGCCTACAGAGGAGGACCTCGCTATTCCTGATCCGGAGGCAAAGTTAGTGGCCGCTTTACACACTATTTCGGATTGGACGGTTCCATACATGGCGTATATGAACCGAGGCGACTTGCCAGATGATGCAGTTTTTGCCAGACAGATAGTCCGGCGATCCAAGTCCATGATTGTTCACAACGGCGAATTACACCGTTGCAGTGTCTCTGGTGTGTTCCAGCGCTATGTTTCTCCTGAAAAAGGCCGTTAGATTCTACGAGAGATCCACGAAGGAGACTGTGGTCATCACGCCGGTTAAAAATCCTTGGTTGCTAAAGCTTTTCGTCATGGTTTCTATTGGCTGACGGCTCATGCTAATGCTGAAGACTTGGTGAGGTGGTGTGATGGTTGTCAGAAATTCTCACGACGAGCTCATGTTCCGGCTCAGGAGCTACGGATGATTCCCATTACTTGGTCGTTTGCTACTTGGGGGCTTGACATGGTAGGGCCTTTCAAGCGATCCAAAGATAAGAAGACCCACCTGTTGGTTGGCGGTTGACAAGTTTACTAAATGGGTTGAAGCGGAGCTAGTAAGCAAGTGTGACGCAGCCACGGCGGTTCAATTCATCAAAAAGGTGATCTTCCGTTTTGGTTTTCTACATAGCGTCATCACAGATAATGGCACGAACCTCTCCAAAGGTGAGATGGAGGACTTTTGTCAAAGAGAACACATCCGGCTTGATGTGTCATCCGTGGCTCACCCCCAATCTAATGGTCAAGCTGAGAGGGCCAATCAGGAAATTTTAAAGGGTATCAAGCCTCAGCTTATGGTTCCTTTGAAGAGGACGCCGGGTTGTTGGGTCGAAGAATTGCCATCTATGTTATGGTTCATAAACACTACCCCAAACCGATCTACAGGTTATACACCTTTCTTCATGGTTTACGGGGCAGAGGCGGTACTCCCAAGTGATATTCGTCATGACTCGCCTTGGGTTGCCAATTATGTTGAAGCGGACAATGAGCAAGCACGTCAAGAAGCACTGGACCTGTTAGATGAAAAACAGGACATGGCGCTGGCTCATTCGGCGGTTTATCAGCAAGACCTGCGGCGTTATCACAGCCACCGGGTTAAAACAAGAAACCTTTCAAGAAGGCGACTTAGTGCTCCGGCTCATCCAGGATCAGACCGATATGCACAAGTTATCGCCACCTTGGGAAGGGCCCTTTGTGGTCAGCAAGAATCTGCACAAACGGATCATACTACCTCATCAACTTTCGCGAGTACAAAGACTCAAGCAAATCGGAGGAGGAGACCCGTCGGCCGTGGAATATTACTCATCTACGGCCTTACTACACCTGAGCCATAGGCTCTCATTATGTACATATTTTGACAATGTATATATTCTGATCAATATAATAAACCGGCATCCTTGCTACAAGCAGGGCCTCTACCGTTCTTCCAATATTTCTTGGTTACAAGGGGGCTTCTTCTTATAAAACGACGCCCTGTTTGTCCACTAAACCGGCTATTATGCCACAATAAAGCTTGGGAGCTTCACACCCACGGGGCCAAAGAGAGTACTGTTGCTAAAATCACAACTCAAACATAGGCACCCATTGAGCACAGCTCACAAAGTTACTTGGGGGCTCTTTGTGCAAAGCAACAAAGAGTTTGAGAGGACCCTTGTAATTGGCTATCAAGCCATGGCTTGGAAGCCTGGTGTATTCACCTAAAACCCTGGGTTAACCTGCCTTCATCAAGTAAGCCACTCCTATCCAGGTAATCCTAGCATGACCCGCCAAACGTTTGACAAGTCAATCTTATACAGACCCTGAACTTGTCAAAGTTAAAACGATGATTGGTTAGTTGGAGGCCCATCTTAAAAGGCTTTTGTCAAATGGTTTAACTCAGCGGCCTGGCAGCCCATGAAAAGCCTCGAATTTGGGCCTGACAGCCCTTGAAAAGCCTCGACTACAAGTTTTATTTGATTTTGCTTTTGCAAAATTTTATCACTTTTGATAAAGTTCTAAGTTAAACTGGCGTCCTCTGACCCGGCCCGACTATATGTCATTACATCAACCCGGTGTTTCTTAACCCGACGTGGCTTACAGTTATCAGCTGTTAGCACATAATCAATTATGAACCGGCATCTCTTAATCTGGTCTGGCATTGGCTATAAGTCGCTAGGATGATCATCCGGTGTTTATCATAACCCGACATGGCTTATTACGCACCAGCACAATGCGGTGGGCGTTTTCAAATACTCAAGGTTTGGGTTATCACCCTTACTACACAAGTTAGTAAGCCAACAAAGGTGATTTAATATCACAGGTATGATATATTTCATATTTCATTACTTTATAACCTTGGTTATGAGAATTCTGGTTCTGTATTGGGTATCATAACCTGTCCGGCGGTAAACCTCTAGGACATGTGTAAGTTTTTCGAATGTAGAAGGCAGGATTTTATAAGAAATACTAAGGCACATAAAGCAAGCATAGCAACAATCATGCCGGATTACAATATCAGGTAGCAGTGCATGATGGCAGAAGATCTAAGTATTTCAACTAGCCTATTACAAGGCGCTTTGATGCCCAAAAGAATAATTGTTTGTTGCCCACAACGCTATATGTGAAAATCAAACCGGCTGTCAGATTATGATTCGTCACCAAGCTGACGTGAAGTTGAAGGATCATCTCGCGTCGGTTCAACCTCCTCCTCCTCACCCAGTGGCTGGAAGTCAAGGGTGGCCCAATCAATCCTGGTTAAGGCTTGGAAGATAGCTTCGTTGCTTATAAGATTGGGAAGATAGCTTCGTTGCTTATAAGATTGGACGGTTCAACGTCAGGGGCATAGGTGTGCTTACAGATTGGAGGGATAAGATTCTGTGCTTCTTTCACAGCTGCGTCAACCCGTTTGTTGTCTGCATCATAGTTGGACCGATAGACAGACAAGTCAACCTCTTCGGCCAATTGGCTTGCCAGCGGGCGCATCTCTTTTGTCAAGGCTTTGAGGGCTTCATTATCAAAGTCTGATCTGTCTTCTTGTTGGCCAGGATAGCCCTTTGCGATATCTGCCGGATCAAGATCAGCAATCCAAGCTTTGGCCTGAGTCAGTGCTGTTAAAGTGCCAGCCCTTGCAACAGATCGCTTTACCTCTTCCATCTGGGCCGGGGTCATAGATAATTTGGCCAACGTATCTTTGATCAAGGTTGGTGCCGGTTTGTTGAAGGAGGCTGCACAGATGACTCGTTGAGCACCAATATGCAATTGTTCTATCAACGTATAGGCTGCTTTCAACTTCATCCGCATGTCCGAGCCTAGATGAGCAACACGACTACTTGCAACGGTTTAAGAATTTGTTTTTAAACCGACAACTTCAAAGATGTTTAAGGAAGGTTCTTACAAAGAGTACTTACCAAATATTGCCGAAGTCATAGCATTGACTTGATGCTTTAGCCCAGTTAGCTCCTCCGCCACCGGTTTAAGAGCTGCTTCGGCATCTTCAGCCCACATTAATAGAGCAGCCTTCTTGGTTTCCCAATCCGCCCGCTCACTTTTAAAACCATCCTTTAATTGCTCCATGGCAGTTAAAGCGCCCTTCAGTTCATCTTTGGCCTTGGAGGTTTCTGCTTGCTGGGACTTAATGTTTTCTTGAAGATCGGCAATCTGGGAATCTTTGTTGCTCAAGTGAGCCTGCAAAAGACAGATGATGAAGATGTTAAGATTTTTTCTCAAAGTCCCAAGCACATAACAAGTTATACACTTGGCACTTGGGGGCAAATGAGGATTGCTTCTTTTTGACTATTATTCAAAGTCCCAAGGCTCAATACAAGTATTAATCTTGGCACTTGGGGGCTAATGTGTAATTGATCAGACAAATCAAAGGTGAAGGAATTGAACAAGGACAGGTTTTGAACAGAAAGTCCCGGTTCATCTTGCATAGTTAAACTGGCCCTTGGGGGCTACATAGTTTAAGTCTTTTTTATCCAAAGTCCCGGTTCATCTTGAAGAGATAAACCGGCCCTTGGGGCTACAATGGAGTTGATATACAGTACAAGAAATTTTAAAGTATTTGGAAGTTATCTCATAGCGCTCCTTCATCATGTTGACTAAACCGGCCTCATAGTCACGGCTTGTATATAGGCGGTTTAGGTATCTAGAGTGAAGTTCTTGAGCGGGGAGATGAGCATAGCTTGACAGATCAGTCTTCCATTTGCCTTTCTCTTCAGCAGCAGATTCCACTTTGGCACTATGCTTTGACAAAGCGACAGGATTACCAGGAGAAGTATGGCCAAATCCAGTAATCACAACATCATTAGTTTTTGTATTTGGGCTAGCCGGTTTATCTGAGCCCTTGGCCGGGCTCGGCCGATCAGTAGTTGGACTTGGAGGATTGGCATGCGGGCTTGATGGATCGACATGATGACTTGCCGGGTTAACATCCGGCGAATCAACATCAGTGTCCTGACCTTGTGGCACAGGATCATCCATAGCAATATCAGCATCTCCACCGGTACATTCTGAGGTTCTCTCCGGCTCAATCTCATCAGTGGGAGCATTTGTTTTCGCTTTCTTGCTGAATCGGGCTGATGTAGGGCGGAACCCTAGGGGCCGATCTTTCACTTTTGGAGTGGATCCTACGGGGAAACACGAAGAACGCGCGGAAAACACAAAGGGGAAAACACGGGGAGAGACGGGAGAATCACTCAACCGACAAGTATTGATCACACAAGGGCTAGATCACCGAACACATAAGGTAGCACAAGATTCAAAATCAACAAAGGAAAGATACAAAAGTAGTCATTCTTCTCCGTGAGGAGGTCTTGATTGTCTTCCCTTGAAGGGGTCTTGAATTCGCTTGGGGGATCTTCTCCGAAGAGGTCGTGAGCTCCGAGGAGAAGTAACAAAGTGGATGAGCAAGGCTCTCACACAAAATATGAGCTAAACCAATGCTAAGTCTCAAAGTGAGGAGGAGGAGTCCTATATATAGGCTAGGGGCGAAGGGGTACATGTAGGGGTGGGCATAAAAACCGACAAATCGAAGACCGAACCGATGCCAAAACCGAATAAACCGAATTTTCGGTTTTTTATACTGCCACAGAAAATTCGGTTTTGATGTTCACTAACCGAACACTATTTGTTCAGTTCGGTTTTTATCCCTGTTAACCGAAGAAAAACCGAATAGACGTGAGCTAGCGTAATAAAACAGTGGAAAGTCAGCCAGAAACTAGCGCCCGTGTCGCTAGCGCCAAGAAACTAGCACGCTGCAGCCTACGCGTGTGATAGGACGTGAGCCCTAATCCAACGCATGCAAAATTATGGAAGGCCCAGCTCTCCGTGAGCTTTTTTTGTGAAGTCTGTGCCTGTGCGTACGAGCATGCAACAACCAGCGGGGGGGACGTCTCGTTACATTAGTCCCACCTCGCCCAGCTGAGGAGTTGAGGGTGGGATTTTGGGCTATATAAGGCTGCCGCTCCTGGAGTTTGATTGCAATTGAGTTGATGTGGTCATTATGGTATAAACCGAAGACCGAACCGAATTGGCCGGTTAACCGAATTTTCGGTTAGCTGTTTTAAGCAACCATATTCGGTTTATAAGTTGCCTAACCGAATTTCAAAAAACACCGAATGGTAGAGACCGAACTTTCGGTTTATACCGAACGCCCACCCCTAGGTACATGGGCTCAGCCCAACACGCGCGTGCAGGCGCTGGCCGGATGATCCGGGCTGGTCCGGATGATCCGGGTGGAGGCCCGGATGAGCTGGAGGCGCGGCTGGTAGCGGTGCAAGGCCGGATGTCCGGCTGGGGGTCCGGACATCCGGGCAGGGTCCGGATGATCCGGGACGGGTTCCGGATGATCCGGCTTCAGGTGGGAGCTTCGGGTGCCTTCGGGGTGAGTTATCCGGATCGTCCGGGTCGTGGTCCGGATCGTCCGGGCTCTGTCCGGATCGTCCGGGCCGCCGTCCGGATCGTCTGGCCAGTCTGGGACTTGGCGCTTTTCCTCTCCATCTTCACGCATGTCTTCCGCTTCCGGTTCTCCTTGCTTCCTAGCTTCTTCTTGTTTTACTCCTTGGTACCTTAGTATGCATAGCGTTTCTGTTTGAGGTAGTAACCATGTCTCATGCGAATCGAAAGGGAGTTGTGAGAGGAGTGATGTCACCTCGGTTTCAAGAGCTCTTGCACGTGCTCGAGTCATAGGTCCAAGTGGTGTTGTAGGGGATGTAGATGCGTCCATGGGGATGATCGTGGGATGCTCCGCATCATCTCCCCCCCCCCTTGGGAAAGATCCAACCTCGGATCGAAATCTTCATCACCATGGTAAAGCGAGAGGTCTTTGACATTGAAGATGTTGCTCACGTTGTATTTGTCGCTTGGCAGGTCGATCTTGTAAGTGTTGTTGTTGTAGCGTGCTAGCACCTTGAAGGGTCCATCGGCTCGAGGTAGAAGTTTGGACTTGCGTTCATTGGGGAAGCGGTCCTTGCGAAGGTGTAGCCACACGAGATCGCCTATGTTGAAGATCATGGGTTGCTTGTTGATGTTGAGCTTGGTAGCTAGTCGTTGTACTTGGCGCTTGATGGTGTTCCTTGTATCCTCATGCATCTTCTTGATGTAGCTTGCTCGTGCACTCGCATCCATGTTGGTGTGCTCTTGTAGAGGAAGAGGTAGAATGTCCAATGGTGACAACGGGTTGAAGCCGTAGACGACCTCGAAGGGGGACTTGCCGGTAGTCGAATGTTTTGCGCGGTTGTAGGTGTACTCCGCGATGGGTAGACATGCTTCCCACTCCTTGATGCTCTTCTTGATCAACACGCGAAGTAGAGTGGATAGTGTCTGGTTCGTCACCTCCGTTTGGCCGTCGGTTTGAGGATGGTATGCGGATGAGAACAAGAGCTTGATTCCAAGCTTGGCGCATAGTGTCTACCAAAAGTAACTCAAGAACTTGACGTCACGATCGGAGACGATTGTCTTTGGTACTCCATGGAGTCGTAAGATTTCCCTACAAAATAGATTTGCAATGTGTGAAGCATCGTCTATCTTGTTGCAAGGAATGAAATGTGCCATCTTAGAAAATCGGTCCACAACAACAAACACGGAATCCTTTCCATTTTGAGTTCGAGGCAAACCAAGTACAAAATCCATGCTAATGTCTTCCCAAGGTTGATAAGGAATAGGAAGAGGCATGTAGAGACCATGAGATTGAGCTTTAGACTTAGCTTTGCGACATGTAGAGCATCGGGTGATGAAGCGTGAGACATCACGAAACATCTTGGGCCAAAAGTAGTTCTTGGAGAGCGTGGCGAATGTCTTATCTCGTCCAAAGTGTCCCATGAGTCCGCCTCCATGAGCCTCTTGCAAAAGTAGCAAATGAAGGGAAGACTCGGGAATGCAAAGTTTGTTAGCTTTCATAAGATAAGCATCCTTGATATAATATTGTTCCCAAGAAGTATGCGCCAAACATTTAGCATAAGGAGTTGCAAAAGATGGGTCATTAGCATACAAGTCTTTTATGTGCTCAAAGCCAATAACATTCAACTCAAGTTTAGTGACAAGCGTGCATATGCGTGAAAGTGCATCGGCAACTACATTTTCCTTACCCTTAATGTACTTGATCACATAGGGGAAAGATTCAATAAATTCACTCCATTTGGCATGATACTTGTTCAGCCTTGTTTGACCTTTTAAGTACTTAAGCGTTTCATGATCGGTATGGATGACAAACTCATGAGGTCTAAGATAATGTTCCCAAACATGTAGGACACATACTAAAGCATACAATTCTTTGTCATATATGGGATAGTTAAGTTAGGCACCGGAGAGTTTTTCACTAAAATATGCAATGGCTCGTTTTTCTTGCATCAAAACTCTGCCAATTCCGGTACCACTTGCATCACAATGAACTTCAAATGTTTTGTCAAAATTGGGCAAAGCAAGAATTGGAGCATGAGTAAGCAAAGACTTGAGTTCATCAAAAGCAGTGGATTGGAAAGATCCCCAAACAAAAGGAGTATTCTTCTTACTCAAGGCATGCAAAGGAGCTGCGATAGTGCTAAAATCTTTCACAAAGCGACGATAAAAACCCGCAAGACCAAGAAAGCTACGCACTTGTTGCAAATTGGTGGGTTGGGGCCAAGTTTTAATTGCTTCAATTTTAGATTCATCAACATAGACACCCTTGAAAGAGACAATGAAACCCAAGAAAACCACTTTGTCAACACCAAATGTGCATTTTTTCATGTTGGCATAAAGACTTTCCTTGCGAAGGGTTTGCAAAACAGCCCTAACATGATTAAGATGTTCTTTCATGGTTTTGCTAAACACAAGATCATCATCGAAGTAAACCACAACAAAGACTCCAATATAAGGGCGAAGCACATAATGCATGAGACGCATGAAAGTACCGGGAGCCTCCGATAAACCCATAGGCATAACTAACCACTCATATAAGCCAAATTTGCTTTTGAAAGCAGTTTTCCATTCATCACCCTCTTGAATGCAGATTTGATAATAGCCACTTTTAAGATCAATTTTTGAGAAAAAGTTGGCTCCACTAAGTTCATCAAGCATATCATCTAAGCGAGGAATGGGATGCCTATAACGAACGGTGATAGCATTTATGGGTCTACAATCGGAACACAAGCGGAAACTTCCATCGGGCTTAGGCACAAGTAAAACGGGAACGGCACAAGGTATTAAGCTTTCACGTACATGACCGTTGTCGATTAGTTGTTGTACTTGTCGTTGAATCTCCTTGGTTTCTTCGGGATTGACACGGTATGGTGATTTGTTTGGGAGTGGCGCTCCGGGGATGAGGTCGATTCGATGCTCAATGCCTCGTAGAGGAGGTAGACCTGGAGGTAGCTCATCGGGGAAAACATCTTGAAATTCCTACAAAAGAGATTGAAACACTAAAGGTAGCTCGTGAGAGGTGTTATTTTTAGGTTCTCCATCCTTGCACACAAGGACGAAGTGCATCACACTCGATGGGTTCTCACACACTTCCCTCATCTCACTTTTTGTGGCAAATAGTATGAAGTTTTTCTCTCTAGGCGAAGAGGCGCTCAAGTTGGGCGTGTGGCTCTCACTCACTTTTTGGTGGATCTCTTTTTCACTCTTCTCTCTATGGTGGGTGGCTTGCTTGTCGGATATCACTTGACTAGGAGACATGGGTCATAGCACATATTCCTTCCCTTTGATCTAGAAGCTATAGTGATTGGTACGCCCATTGTGGATGACACCACGGTCGAATTGCCATGGTCGACCAAGAAGGAGGTGGCAAACGGTCATTGGGACCACATCACACTCCAAAGTGTCTTCATATGCACCAATTTTGAAGGGAACTTGGACCGTATGCTCAACTCGGATAGTGCCGGAGTCACTTAGCCATTGAACCTCGTAGGGGTGCGGATGCTTCCTCTTGACCAATTGAAGCTTGGAGCATAGTTCTTCACTTGCCAAGTTGTGGCAACTACCTCGATCGATGATGACCTTGACGGATCGTCCATTGATGCCAGCTTTAGTGTGGAAGATGTTGAATCTTTGGTCTTCTTGTTGTTGATGTTGAAGAGTCAAGACCTTTGAGACAACGAGAGCGGGGCTCGTATCTTCATCACAAAAGACTTGATCATCTTCATCCTTGTTCACGCGTCGGTGCATGGCCACTTGCTCAAGAGCTTCCATCTCCTCATCACTCATGGAGTTGTAGGTGCCATCATCGTTGAGGATCATGGTGTGCTTGTTTGTGCATTCATAGGACTTGTGGCCTCGGCCGCTGCAAGGGAAACACTTGAAGGAGCTCGTCTTGACGGTCTCATCGGTCGTAGTAGATGAAGAAGCACGCGGCTTGAAGTTTCTTGTAGTAGGAGGAAGACGACTTGAACTTGCTGAAGTTTTCTTGTAACTTGACTTGTCATCATTGCTTGGAGAAGGCTTAGTTGATGTCGAAGTTGGAGTAGTTGTTGAAGCTTGGTTATTGGAGAAGCCGTAGGTCTTGGATGAGTACTTGGCGTACTTGAGGTCATCTTGCACTTGACGTTCCGCCTTTGTAGCTTGATGCACGAGCTCAATGAGGTTGCAGTAGGGTTGGAAGTCGGCGATCTTCTTGATGGGATGATTAAGTCCATTCAAGAATCGTGCCATTGTTTGTTCATCATCCTCCGTGACATTGGCTCGAATCATGGCAATCTCCATTTCCTTTTAGTATTCCTCAACACTCTTTGTTCCTTGCTTGAGGAGTTGTAGCTTCTTAAAGAGATCGCGGTTGTAGTAGGTTGGTACAAAACATGCTCGCATGACATCCTTCATTTGAGCCCAAGTTGTGATTGGAGATTCACCTCTTGCTTGCCGGCGCTCAAGGACTTGTTCCCACCATATGAGCACATAGTCTTGGAACTCAAGTGATGCCATAGCGATCTTCTTCTCTTCCTCATAGTTGTGCAAACGAAAGTTTTTGTCGACCTTCAATGCCCATGAGAGGTATTCTTCGGGATCATTGCTTCCATTGAACTTGGGCATTGTGAATTTGAGCTTGCCATAGTGTTGCTCTTCATTGTGTTGTTGGCGATGGTGATGATGATGCCCCTGACATGGAGGGTAATCATCCTCATGTTGCTCTTGGCGTGGAGGAAGTCCATGATCAACTTGCTCTTGTTGAACTTGAGGTTGAGGTGGAGCTTGATGAGCTTGTGAAGGAGCTTGTGGAGCTTGACGTTACACACGCGGTTGGTAGTTCCTCTCTTGGATTTCTTCTCGAAGGGCTTCCTCTTGATTGCGCCGTTCGCGATTGCGGTTGGCGATGGCTCGACTTGATTCTTGAAGGGCACGTTCCGCCTCAAGAGCTTGTGCTTCTCGTTGTTGTTGTTGAAGACGTTGAGCCTCGGCGTCTTGTTGCTCTTGGTGTAGACGCGCTCGTTCTTCCTCTTGGCATTGTAGTCGTTGTTGTTCTTGAGCTTGAGCAAAAGTGACTTGGTTTGATTGAGGACGATGAACTTGCTCATCGGCTTGCTCTTGTGAATGCTTGACGTGTAGCGGGTTGCGAGATGCATGACGGTCTTGACGCGCGGCTCGTCGAAGAGTGTTCGATGACGGTGTACTTGAGCCGGAGAAGGAGTCGTCAGAGTGTCAACTTGAGTGGCTCCGTCTTGAGTATGACGATGTAGAAGGAGGATGGTTCACCAACAAAGCACGGATCTCGTCCATTCTTGCATCATTCTCTTGCTTATGTGCGTCGAGCTTGTTGTCGAAGTAGTCTCGCGTACGTTGCTTGGAGAGTCGCAAGTCGGTGGCGAGGTTGTCGATGCGGTCGTTCATTGCTTGTTGCTCTTGACGTAACGCTCGTTGTGCACCAAAGAGGTGGCTCTTGGTGACGTATGATGACATGCGTCATCTTTCTCGATGAAGAGTGGGTTGGTAGAAGTACTTGGCCTATCCATCATTCCAAGCAAAAATGTGAGTGGTAGAAGGAGAAGAACTTATACCAATGTACCTTTGACCGATGTTGATGATGAATCAAGTTCACTCAAATGCGGACAATGAAATAGCACTATTGGTACCAATTCTTGTCGGTTCTCACACCTACACAAGTAAAAGCTTATGGTGGAGCTTGGTTAGGATGGTGGCACAAAATTGATTGCAATCGTTAGTTTGACTCAAAGATGTTGAAAAAGATTCACAAATTCGCAAATGCAGCAAGTAGACCAAGCAAGTGGGGGGTACATGGAAACACACATGCAAATAGATAAATGGGATTGTGCAAACCAAAAGGGAGCCAAAATGTAGAATCCACGAAAATGCTCTTGTTGCACAATACTAGAGAGACGGTAGCACGATTGCACAATAGGCGGATATGGAGCTTGTGCACAACCTACTAGGAAAAAATGCAACGATCTCTATCCCAAGTATGCTATATGTATGGTATTTCGGTCTATGATCCAAGATGATCTTATATGACAATCTTAATGTAGTATGATGTTATGGTTCTTGCTTATAAGCTCTTTGCTTATCTTTCCTCTTTGCTTAAAAGCATGGGTGGCTCTTTGACTTTTGAGCTCTTTTCTCATGCAAAACTTCACGAACTAAGATAGCAATTTTGTATGCTATGACAACTTTGTGATACACAAGTTGATTCCAAGATATGCACCACGGTGGTATGGTATGTATGCGATGGAGTATGATCACTAATGTGCACAAGTCACATTGCCGGCAATACTCCATGGCTAGTCGCGATGGGTAAGCTACGCAAAAGATGGGGTATGATGGTTATCAATGCAATTGCAAGGTATGACGAAGATGTCGTCGAAGTTACCGTCCGTAGCGAATATGAGTAGTCGACGAAGATGAGCGTTGGTGATGTTGATGTCGCACCGTACCTAGATAGCCGAAACACAATAGGACACGGGAAATCACAACTCAAATTCTCGAACCCAAAGTCGAATGGTGGTACGGAGGTTGTGTCGTGGGGTTTTGGCAGGTGGAAGTGGTGGTGGTTGAAGTGGGGAAGTACGTAGACATAGGTGGTGGTGGTGGAGAACTGCAAAAATGCAGTTTCGGCAGAGGAAGCCGGATGATCCGGGTCAGGAGCCGGATGATCCGGGCGCGTCCGGATGATCCGGGTCAGGGTCCGGATGATCCGAGCAGGTCAATCACGGTCGGGAACTGCTCGGGATGAACTCGAAAACGGCGAGAATTTCGACGAATCCGCGGATTTTGGATGGATTTCGAGGGGGAGAAGGTGGGGAAAAGCAAGATCCACGAGTTACACACCGAATCCACGGATCAAAATCAACAAATCATCATCAAAACCAACAAATCACAAAAAAAAATTGGGGCTATTTTTGGTGGGGATTTTCGGATTTAGGACGAAAACACCAAAATCAAGCTAGAAAACACGGGGTAGGGGCTCCAAAAACGTGATCAACGTGGCTCATGATACCAAGATGATGTAGGGCGGAACCTTAGGTGCCGATCTTTCACATTTGGAGTGGATCCTACGGGGAAACACGAAGAACGCGCGGAAAACACAAAGGAGAAAACACGGGGAGAGATGGGAGAATCACTCAACCGACAAGTATCGATCACACAAGGGCTAGATCACCGAACACATAAGGTAGCACAAGATTCAAAATCAACAAAGGAAAGATACAAAGGTAGCCGTTCTTCTCCGTGAGGAGGTCTTGATTGTCTTCCGTTGAAGGGGTCTTGAATCCGCTTGGGGGATCTTCTCCGAAGAGGTCGTGAGCTCCGAGGAGAAGTAACCAAGTGGATGAGCAAGGCTCTCACACAAAATATGAGCTAAACCAATGCTAAGTCTCAAAGTGAGGAGGAGGAGTCCTATATATAGGCTAGGGGGCAAAGGGGTACATGGGCTCAGCCCAACACGTGCGCGCAGGCGCTGGCCGGATGATCCGGGGGTGGAGCCGGATGATCCGGGCTGATCCGGATGATCCGGGTGGAGTCCCGGATGAGCTGGAGGTGCGGCTGGTAGCGGTGCAAGGCCGGATGTCCGGCTGGGGGTCCGGACGTCCGGGCAGGGTCCGGATGATCCGGCTTCAGGGGGAGCTTCGGGTGCCTTCGGGGTGAGTTAGCCGGATCGTCCGGGTCGTGGTCCGGATCGTCCGGGCTCTGTCCGGATCGTCCGGGCCACCGTCCGGATCGTCCGGCCAGTCTGGGACTTGGCGCTTTTCCTCTCCGCCTTCACGCATGTCTTCCGCTTCCGGTTCTCCTTGCTTCCTACCTTCTTCATGGTTAACTCCTTGGTACCTGAGTATGCATAGCGTTTCCGTATGAGGTAGTAACCATGTCTCATGTGAATCGAAAGGGAGTTGTGAGAGGAGTGATGTCACCTCGGTTTCAGGAGCTCTTGCACGTGCTCGAGTCATAGGTCCAAGTGGTGTTGTAGGGGATGTAGATGCGTCCATGGGGATGATCGTGGGATGCTCCACATCACGGGCTTTGGCACTGCAAATTGGCAACAGAGGATTAATATGGTAAACCGACGCAAGAAGGCAAAGCTAAAATTATTATATTTACCCAGGGACGGTCTTGAGGGGAGGCATCTATGTGGTTGTCGAATTGCCAGAGGATGAATTGGAAGTGACCTGATAATTTGAGTCAGACGGATTAAGAGGATATTGGAAGTAACCCGCCAAGGGATAAAACTTGTTAGAATTACAAGAAACCTCTGAACGGCGCTTCCGGATTGGGGTGTCTGGTAAACTGGAGGAAGTGACTTGCTAGCCACTATGCCGGGTTGTGCGACGAGCTTCAGGATGCTGTGGATCCAAATGAGTGAAAGGATGTGAACGTTTCACTTTCTGGACTGCGCGACAGAGTTTTCTTACTGGCACAAGATTGGAATTGGAGGAAAGGGAGATTACCTCTACATGGTCAGCACAGCTAGCTTCCGCATCATCCTGGTAATGGTCGTTGTCAATAAGATGTATGAAAAATGAACCAAGGGAGTCAAGTTCTACCTCTTGTTCCGAGTCATCAACATCTTCGGGCGGATCAGAGGACTCGACAATTTTCTTCTTTGCTGGCTTTTTTGTGGCCTTGCTCTTGCCAGGAGGAGCCTTCACCGGTTTGTCTTGAGCTTTTGCCGGTTTGTCTTGAGTTTTCCTCTTCCAGAAAGGATCTTTGGCCTATAAGAATAAACAAAAGGTTATCACAAAAAATGTTAAAGCGGAGACGGATTAAAAAGCAAAAAGATAAATTCTTATAGCTGGCGGTTTGTTGGAGGCATAAAAGGGACGCAGCCCAGTCTTGCTGCACTCAGCAATCGGTTCATCTAGCAGCTTTTTTACAGACTCAGTGACTTCATCATCATTCATCTGTATTTCAGTGTGCCGTTGAGGGTCCTTGACATCCCCGGTATACTCATGCATCAACCTGGTGCGGTGGCTTAAGGGAAGGATACCCCATGATACCCAGCAACGGACGAGGTCAATGTCTGATAAGCCGTTTGCTAGAAGAGCCCGGAGCTTAGCAAGTTGAGGTGCATATGTTTGTCGTTCTTTGGCAGTAAGCCGCTGAGGCAGTGGATGTCCATTGCTGAGTCGGTAAGCACGGTAACCCGGCAGAGGATTTTCATCAGCAGGAGCGGTATTCTGACAGTAGAACCATGTTTGATTCCAATCCTTGGGGTGGCTGTGATGTTTGACATGAGGAAAATCGACTTCTTTCCATTTCTGAATGGACACTCCGCCAAGTTCAGTATTGGGGCCGTCAGAAAATTCAGTGCGGCGGTTCAAGTGGAAGAAGTCTCTGAAAAGTTCAAAAGTCAGTTCTTCTTGAAGATAAACTTCACAGAACACTTGGAAATTGCAGATGTTGGACACAGAGTTCGGTCCAATGTCTTGAGGATGGAGTTGGAAGTTGGCAAGTATATCACGAATTTTTTTTGATCCGGGAGGGCTAAACCCTCGATCCACATGCTGCATAAACACAACCACTTCTCCATCTTGAGGTTCTGGAGGGTTCTCGGCACCAGGGACTCTCCAATGAATGACTTCCTTCTTTGCCAAAGCGCCAGTTAGAACATATCTAGTGAGTTGTTCTTCTGTGATTCGGGAAGGAACCCAGTTGCAAGAAGAGAATTGTTTGGCCATTTTTGATGACAAACTGTAAAGGAAGTTTACATGCCGGTTTACGGTTCAAGATTGATACATATAAACCGGTGTCAAACCGGGGAATTTAATCAAAGCATGTGTGTGCGTATCAAGCCGGTTACTGATGATCAAGTAAAGATGGCGGTTTAAGCGAGGGCTAATGGTATCTGTCGGATTATGATTCTTACAGGTTAAACCGCCTACAGTGGTATGGAGAAAAACAGATCTGAAAATTGCTAAGTGCTACACAAACAGGTTTCACAAGCCAAGTATTATCATAATGGATCTAACACAGTTCAGGAAAAGGAAAAGTATCAAAGCCCTAAAATGGCGACAGCAGAACAGAAAGGATCCAGATGGGATCTATTCGTGGTCCTAAAGATACTATGGTGAGGCAAAATAAACTAAAAGCTTCGGCCACAAAGGAAAGATGTGAAGTTTATCTAGATTCAATGAGACAGTAAGATCCAAACAACGAATGCGGACGAACACTGATGAACACGGATGAATACCGAAACCCTAATGCAGATCTAGGGTCAAGGAAGGAAGGCTTACCGGATTCACAAGAGTGGCGGAGGAGAGCCGCGGATCTCTGGTACGTTCAGGTTGATGCAGCGGCCAGGGATGATGCAAAGCTTGAAGTTGGACGGCGGCGGTGGAGCTGTCGGGCTTGAGCGTCGAGAGGAAGAAGAAGAAGCGTGGAAGGGGAAAAGAGAAAGACCCCTGGGCCTATTTATAAGGTGAATGGATAAAGTAGGCAGCGCGGGAATCCAGGAGCCCGAAGCGTAAATGGGGCACAGCTGTTGCCTCGATCTTCGGAGATCAGCAAATAAAAAGGGAATCTTTATGAGTTTTTTATGCAGATGACGTCATGGCGGTTTATGATGATTTCTGAAAATGATGTCATGGCGGTTTAAGGTTAACATGAAGATGTTCAGGGAATTTTTCTAAGTATTGAAGATTGACATGAACATGTTCAAATCAATCTGGGGCCTAATGTTGAGGATATAACTACTAAGTGTAAACCGCCCAGGAGGGGCCGGTTCACGCTCATCTATATTGAAGCCCATGAAGACAAGGAAGATGGCGGTCTACTATTAAAGTTTAGAGGCCCGGAGCCCAAAGGCGGATTAGGGCCCATAGTGGTAAACCGCCATAGTCGTATAACTTGTATTGTAAGTTAGGGAAGGGAAGAGACCGAGCCGGACACTTGTATGAGCCGGCCTCGGGATTCTATAAACCGGCCGGGCGTCAACCTGTGTATATAAAGGGACGACCCGGCGGCGGTTCAAGGACAAGAAACAACAGCTTGAGAGATAGGTAAAGCGGATTCGCTCCCTGTTCATCGAGATCAATCAATCGCACAACAACTGGATCGTAAGCTTTTACCTTCACCGCAAGGGGCCGAACCAGTATAAACTTCCTATGTCCTTTGTTCTGGTTGAACCCCTTTAAGCTAACCTCGTTGCGATGGCTCCACGACTAAGTCTTTCTGCTAGGACATCTGACGTGTTAATTCCACGACAGTTACCGTCCCCGATAAAGCAAGGGGACACCTAAGGGGCGCATTTAGTGTGTTTTGTCCCGTAATGACAGGCGATAAGCTCAACTACTGTACACTTTCCACCTCCTGTGTGCCGCTGTGGCGTCCCCTTTTTCCTATAAAAGGAGGCCCGAGGCATACTGGAGGGGAATTCAGCTCTTTTGGACTACGCACGCACCGTAGCTAGTTCAAGAGCACAAGTACACTCAAATATACACCAAAGCAGGACTAGGGTATTACGCATCCTCGCGGCCCGAACCTGGGTAAACGATCTTTGTGTCGCGCTCGCCGACCATAGTTGGGATTCCAGTGATCCCATGGGTGTCATTTCCTCCGACATCTTTGGCGCACCAGGTAGGGGGCGCAGCTGTGAAAATCCGGTCTAGCAGCTAGTCTAGTAGTTCTTCGTCGCCATGGCTCCCAAGAGGAAGACGACGATGGCGATCGGTTCATCTAGAGCCGGACTGCTCGTACTAGTGCGGGCAAGTAGAGGGGTGGTCGCGGGCAGAACCGAGAGCGCGGCCCGCGAACACCCACATCGCTCTGGCAGTCAAAGCCTGGCGAGCAGCGTTGTTCATGTGCAAGACGATAGGCCGCACGCCGCCAAATCCAAAGACGGAGCTGGGCCCCCTGCAGGTGGCGCGGGGCCCTCCAAGGGCATCGTCGTGCCACCTACAGGCGGTGCGGTTACCTCCAAGACACCTACGCTGGCGCGCATGACGCGCTCTTCCCAAGTTGTGCGTGATGAGCAGCGTCACCACGGTGGTGACCCTGGGCGCCGCCGTGGGAAGAGTCATGCGCATCTTTCGCAGGATGAAGGAGGCCGGCATGCACGCCGAGGTGCTGGCGAAAATGGCGTACATCCACAAGGCCGTGATAGAGCTCCTGCTAACGTGGTTAGAAGTCAAAGTGCTTCACGGTCCATGCAGCTTTCGCCGCCGCCCACACTAGCAGAAGCTTTGGCGCGCGCGGCTGCTTCTCGACTTTCCTCCTGCTGCAGAGAAGCTCGATGAGTGGAGAGCCACCGTCCAGAGCCTCGTCGGCATCGCCAACAAAGACGAGCCGTGATCCGCGGAGCCCGTAGGCCGATGCTCCGTCGAGCCACCGCATGCCAGTGGTGGCAGGGCCGAAGGTGATGCAGCCACGGTGCACTCTCCTCCCCCACGCCAGTTACCATGGGTGTTGATTCATCATGATGACGCTTGTGATAACATTTCCATAGCGTCGTCTGATCCACAGACCCAGCGCGATCAGCGCCAAGTTCTTCGGGAGCAAGCCCATGAAGACGCTCGAACCACCATCGAACGTCGGCATGATGTGCGCCACCGGTCAGATTGGCGGGCAGGGCCCACTATGGACCACCCGACACTGGGAGCCTACGGTGGCCTACCCTACGAGGTGGGTTGCCCAGCCTTTACCCGTGAGCTGCGGCAGATCCAGTGGCCCTCCCACCGCACGTTCAAGCCCGACGTTGGTGAGAAATACAACGGCAAGACTCACCCGCCAGAGTTCCTCATCATCTACACCATCGCGATGCAAGTTGCTGGAGCCTGCGACGACAATGTGCTTGCCAATTACTTCACGTTGGCACTTAAGCCCAATGTCATGTCATGGTTGATGCACTTGCTGGCGGATTCCACTTCCTCTTTGTCGGATTTGTGTCATGAGTTCGCTGGCACCTTCACTGGGGACCATCAAGCTCATGGCCAGGCAAGCGATTTGCATATCATCCACCAGAAGGAAGGTGAAAACCTGCGCAAGTACATACAGAGGTTCAGCCCGATGCAGTACAACATCCTAGACGTTCACCCTGCTGCTGTGATCAGCGCATTCCATTAGAATGTGTGCAACCGCAAGATGCGTGAAGAGCTGGCGATGAACAAGTTCAAAGATGTGGCTGAACTTTATGTTCTGGCCGATAGGTGCGCTCGAGCTAAAGAGGGGAGGAAGTACCCCAGCGATGATGCTGGTGCGGAAACTGACTTCACTGAAGACGACACCGCCGGCCCTTGGCTGCCCCAGCGAAGAAGGGCCGGCGCTATAACAGAAAGCGCAAGGGCAAGGCTGTGCTTGCCGTCGAGGGATCCGACGACACCGGCGCTGCCAAGAAGGCCAAGGCAAGCGACTCCGGCAAGGAAGTTGCCGGGTGTGCCGCTTGCCGGACCTTGGCGGCTGCCGACAAGCTGGGAAGCTCCGACAAGCTGGGAAGCTCCGACAAGCAGTATTGCAAGATCCATCGCACGAAGGGCCACGACCTCCAGAACTGCCGAGAAGTTGAGCTGCTTGCTGAGAAACAAAAAGCAGAGTATGAGAGGCAGGACAAGGAGAAGGGTCAGGACGGTGCCGAAGGATCCGGCAAGAAGCATGGCGGCCAAGGAGGCCGCCGCGACAAGGATAACCAGCAAGAGAGGCCCGCCCGGGGCAGCGACAAGAAGCAGGAAGACGATGATCATGACGAGGACGACGAGTCCGGCGACCACGAGTTTCAGAAAGCTACGAAGGCCATGTGCATTAATGGTGGCGCCTCGCTGCACACCTCTCACCGCTACCTCAAGTAGTGGGCGCATGAGATCACAGCGGTAGAGCCATCATTCGAGCATAGAAGCCACTGAATTGGTCCAACACGCCTATCATCTTTAACACCGATGACAACCTGATCGCACGACTGCGGTCGGGTGTTTGCCATTGTTGGCTTCACCAACGATACGCTACCTCAAGGTGACGAATATGCTAGCTGACGGCGGGGCCGGTTTGAACTTGATCTCACCTGTTGTGGTGAAAAGGCTGCAGATTGCTGATGGAGACCTCAAAGAGACGGGCACGTTTCAAGGGGTCAACCCGGGAAGGAGTCAGCTGAAGGGTAAGGTCACGCTACCCGTGACGTTGGAGGCGAGTTGAACTACAGGACAGAGAGGATTGTCTTCGATGTAGCCGAGATCCCCTTGCCTTACAACGGGATCCTCGACCGCCTGGCACTATCCAAGTTCGTGGCAGCGTCACATTATGCCTACAACACGCTGAAGATGCCTGGTCCGATGACCGTCATCACCGTCCCCTCCGACAAGAAGGACGCGTTGATCTGGGCTGACCAATTCTACCGGGAAGCAGTTACAGCAACTGCCGCCAATGCACTTGCTCCTCCAGCAGAAGCCCCGGGAGGGAAGAAGACCGGCAAGACCTCTCGCACCCACTCCGGCAAGCGCACCTCTTCGGAGTGCTGTGCTCCCGTCGAGGACGTGCCAGAGAGCTCCACCGGCAAGAGCAAGAAATCCAGAGCTGCACCACCAGAGACCAAGAACGTGTCCATCAAGGAGGATGGCACAGGAGGGGCTTTCACCATAAGCTCCACCCTCGATAGCAAATAGGAAGGCGAGCTCGTCACTTTCCTGCGAGCGAATGTCGATGTGTTTGCATGGCAAGCATCTGACATCGCCGGCCTTCCCAGGGAGGTGATTGAGCACCATCTTGTTGTCTGTCCTCATGCGCGACCCGTCAAGTAGAAGGTCAGGAAGCAAGCTTTGGAAAGGCAGGAGTTCATCACAGAACAGATCAGAAAGCTAGAAGCGGCAGGCTTGGTGAGGGGAGTACTCCATCCGACGTGGTTGGCCAATCCGGTGGTGGTGCGCAAGGCAATTGGGAAGTGGAGGCTATGTATTGATTACACAGATATCAATAAGGCATGTCCAAAAGACCCTTTCCCATTGCTGCGCATTGACCAGATTGTTGACTCCACTGCTGGGTGTGACTTGTTATCATTCCTCGCAAGATTTGGATGACATAGTGGTTAAAACCAAGGACAAGGCAACACTTGTGCAAGATTTGGAAGAAACGTTTGCAAATCTACGCAAGATCAACCTCAAGCTGAACCCTGAGAAGTGTGTCTTCGGTGTTCCGTCCGGCAAACTTCTCGGGTTCTTTGTGTCACAGCGTGGGATCGAGGCGAATCCTGAGAAGATCATGTCCATCGAGCAGATTGACGCGCCTAGGCGGATCAAGGATGTGCGTCGGCTCACTGGCTGCATTGCCGCCATGAGCAGATTCATCTCCAAGTCTGCTAAGTGTTCCCTTCCCTTTTTCAAAATCTTGAAAAGGCGGGCCTGATGGAGTGGACCCCAGAGGCCGAAGCCGCGCTGCAGGATTTGAAGACATACCTCTTCTCCATGCCGATATTGGTCGCGCCTAAACCACAAGAGCTGCTGCTGTTGTATCTAGCGGCAACGAATCAAGTGGTCAGCGCCGAGCTAGTGGCGTAGAGGGAGGTCGATGAAGGGGCGGTGGCAACGGCAGTACTGGCGGATGGCGATCCAAAGCTGAACCCGGCAGGGCCTGGTACCAGCAAGGCGAGGCCCCTGATAGAGGCGAAGGTGTCCCGTCTTTCGATGAGATGATGGATTTTGCTTTGGTGGAAGTCGACTTTGACGATCCGACTACGAACGTGCGAGAACGTCGCGCCTTAGCAATCGCTAAACCAACTCCGAGAGGTTATTGACCACGCCGGAGCACGATCAACCTGACCACAAGGGTCTGTTTCCTGCGAGCAAACAAAGAACAAGCAAGAAACTAAGATTGCAATCTAGATATTGCGAATATAAGATGAAAGCTTTATTGATTAAGGTGGGGTTCTGTGACGCCTTTGTCTGGTCGTTGAACATAAACGAAGTACGCGAGGTTGCAGCTATGGCGAACTTTTAATCTAAACAAAACCCAAAGTCTAAACGGTGCCTTAAGGGTTGTATATATGGAGGAAGAGGGGGGAATTTCGTGGCCCTTGGGGAAGGGGTCCGAAACCAACCCTATCTCCTGTTTCCGCACACATACAGACTCTAACACAGCCTATACTTATGTATTTCGAAATTACATGGGCCTGGCCCAATAATAAGGTGACGCAGCACCTAGAATAGCCTTTGGACGAAATTTATGAAGTGGCATCTTGTATATTTCGTCCAAGGCTTCATGCACTCCTTATGGTGGCTTCAAAGTCCTGAAATCATCACTTGCAACTCCGTTCTTGTTCCCCTGGCGCATGCCATCAACTCCATGCTTGTTCTTGCTCCAATGTCCATCCTTCTCCAAACTAGGCCCTTCATTTGTAATCAAAACAAATGTATCCAATTTAGGTAGCATCATATTCTCATGAACATTAGAATCATTACCAAGAAACGAAAGTACCTGGTAATTTAATTGGCGTGCGCGAGCTCTAGTAATTGGTCTGGTATATGTAACAGTAGGGGCTTTGGGTGTAACCATGGTATTGATGTCCTCATCATCCTCCCCTTCTTGAAATGAAGTCGTCCTCGACGGAAGCTCATCTTCCTCACCCAAGTAAGGCTTCAAATCTGCAATGTTAAAACTGGGACTAACCCCAAAATCTGCAGGTAGCTCAAGTTTATATGCATTATCATTTATTTTCTCCAACACCTTAAAAGGACCAGCAGCACATGGCATTAGCTTTGATTTGCGCAAATTGGGAAATCTATCCTCACGCAAATGTAACCAAACAAGATCTCCAGGTGCAAACACAACATGTTTTCTACCCTTATCTCCCGCAAGTTTATATCTAGCATTCATATGCTTAGTGTTTTCCTTAGTTAACTCATGCATCTTTAAAATCAATTCAGCACGGTTTTTAGCATCAAAATTAACCTTCTTCGAAGATGGAAGAGGCAACAAATCAATAGGTGCACGAGGAAGGAAACCATACACAATTTCAAAAGGGCACATATTAGTAGTAGAATGCAACGAACGATTATAAGCAAATTCAATATGAGGCAAGCATTCTTCCCACATTTTATTTTATTCTTCAAAACATCCCTAAGCATAGTAGACAATGTTCTATTCACTACTTCAGTTTGTCCATCAGTTTGGGGGTGACATGTAGTACTAAAAAGCAGTTTAGTCCCCAACTTAGCCCACAAACATCTCCAAAAGTGGCTCAGAAATTTAGTATCACGATCTGAAACGATAGTATTTGGCACACCATGCAAGCGAATAATTTCACAAAAGAACAAATCAGCAACATTAACAACATCATCGCTTTTATGACATGGTATAAAGTGTGCCATTTTTGAGAATCTATCCACGACAACAAATATGCTATCCCTCCCCTTCTTTGTTCGAGGTAAACCTAAAACAAAGTCCATAGATATATCCTCCCAAGGAACACTAGGTACAGGCAAAGGCATATATAAACCATGAGGATTGAGTCATGACTTAGCTTTTTGACATGTAGTGCAGCGAGCAACAAAACGCTCAACATCCCGTCTCATCTTTGGCCAGAAGAAATGTGTAGCAAGTACGTCCTCCGTCTTCTTCACGCCAAAGTGTCCCATTAATCCTCCTCCATGCGCCTCCTGCAGCAACAAAAGACGAATAGAGCTAGCAGGAATGCATAGCTTGTTAGCATGGAACACAAAGCCATCATTAATAATGAACTTGTTCCATGTTCGTCCTTCTTTACAATTCTGCATTACATCTTGAAAATCAGCATCATGCACATATTGATCCTTGATGGTCTCCAAACCAAATATTTTGAAGTCAAGTTGTGAAAGCATAGTATAGCGATGAGACAAAGCATCAACAATAACATTTTCTTTACCCTTCTTGTGTTTAATGACATAAGGGAAAGTCTCAATGAATTCAACCCATTTAGCATGTCTACGATTCAGTTTAGCTTGACTTTTAATATGTTTCAAAGATTCATGATCAGAATGTATAACAAATTCTTTGGGCCATAAATAATGTTGCCATGTCTCTAAAGTCCGAACAAGAGCATATAATTCTTTATCATAAGTAGAATAGTTCAGACTAGGCCCACTCAATTTTTTAGAAAAGTGTGCAATAGGTTTGCCATCTTGTAATAACACACCTCCTAATCCAATTCCACTAGCATCACATTCAAGCTCAAAAGTCTTATTAAAATAGGAAGTTGGAGTAAAGGAGCATGTGTCAACTTATCTTTCAATACCGTGAAGGCTTCTTCGTGTGCGGTACCCCAAACAAAAGGCACATCCTTCTTTGTAAGCTCATTGAGAGGTGCAGCAATGGTGCTAAAATCTCTCACAAAACGCCTATAGAAACCAGCGAGTCCAAGAAAACTCCTCACTTGTGTGACCATTTTGGGCTGCGGCCAACTCTCAATAGCTTCAATCTTGGCTTTATCAACTTAAATTCCCTGTGGAGTAACAACATAGCCAAGAAAAGATACGCGGTCGGTGCAAAAGGTGCACTTCCCAAGGTTACCAAACAAACGTGCATCACGTAGAGCAATAAAAACAACACGTAAATGTTCCAAATGTTCTTCCAAAGATTTGCTATAAATCATTATATCATCAAAATAGACTACCACAAATCGTCTAATGAAAGCACGTAAAACTTCGTTCCTTAGTCTCATGAAAGTACTAGGTGCATTAGTTAACCCAAAAGGCATGACTAACCACTCATATAAACCAAACTTAGTTTTAAATGCTGTTTTCCATCCATCTCCCAATTTCATACGAATTTGATGGTATCCACTACGCAAATAAACTTTGGAGAATATTGTAGAGCCACTCAATTCATCAAGCATATCATCTAGCCGAGGAATAGGATGACAATAACGAATAGTAATATTATTAATGCCTCTACAATCAACACACATACGCGACGTACCATCCTCTTTAGGCACTAGTATAATAGGAGCATCACAAGGACTAAGAGATTCACGTATATAACCTTTGTCGAGAAGCTCTTGTACTTGACGCATAATCTCCTTCGTCTCCTCTGGAATGGTACGATATGGTGCACTGTTAGGTAGCGATGCACCAGGAATCAAGTCAATTTGATGCTCAATCCCTCGAATAGGTGGTATCCCGGTGGCACGTCTTGTGGGAAGACGTCAGCAAACTCCTGCAAAATGTTAGTGACAGCAGGGGGCAAAGAGGAAGGCACATCCTCGAATGAAAATAATGCCTCTTTGCACAAAAAAGCATAGAAAACAGATTTGCTAGAATCTAGCTCATCAATATCACATTTTGTGTCAAGTAAACATGCACTTTTCAATTTAATTTCTGAAGCAACACTAGATGGTTTATTATTAGGCTTCAGTTGTTGCTCAAATTCTTTTGCCACAATCTGATTTTCACTCTTATTTTTCTCCTGTTTTGCTTTATTAGCTCTATTAATATCATCTTTCAAAATGGAATCAGGAGTCATAGGAAGCAAAGTAATATTTTTATCCTGATGAACAAGAGTATACTGATTGTTTCTACCATGGTGTACAGAATTTTTATCAAATTGCCATGGTCTACCAAGTAATAAGGAACATGCTTGCATAGGTACCACATCACAATCAATATTATCAACATATGTAGAGATACTAAAATGCACACGAACAGTACGTGTTACCTTAACCTTGTCGCTGTTGTTGAACCATTGGATGTAGTAAGGATGTGGATGTGGACTTGTGGTGATCGAGTCTTTTCGTGGACTATAGGTATGAAGAACAGACTCGATCTAAACTACGAAAAACTGTAAATTCTCACCGAGCAACCTGGAAATCTGATACCACTTGATAGAGGTGAAGGTGTCCCGTCTTTCGATGAGATGATGAATTTCACTTTGGTGGAAGTCAACTTTGACGATCCGACTTCGAACATGCGAGAACATCGCGCCTTAGCAATCGCTAAACCAACTCCGAGAGGTTATTGACCACGCCGGAGCATGATCAACCTGACCACAAGGGTATGTTTCCTCCGAGCAAACGAAGAACAAGCAAGAAACTGAGATTGCAATCTAGATATTGCGAATATAAGATGAAAGCTTTATTGATCAAGGTGGGGTTCTGTGACGCCTTTGTCTGGTCGTTGAACACAAACGGAGTACGCGAAGTTGCTGCTATGGCGAACTTTTAATCTAAACAAAACCCATAGTCTAAACGTTTCCCTAAGGGCTGTATATATGGAGGAAGAGGGGGGGGGGGATTTCGTGGCCCTTGGGGAAGGGGTCCGAAACCAACCCTATCTCTTGTTTCCCCACACATACGGACTCTAAAAACAGCCTATACTTATGTATTTTGAAATTACATGGGCTTGGCCAAATAATAAGGTGACGCAACACCTAGAATAGCCTTTGGACAAAATTTATGAAGTGGCATCTTGTATATTTCGTCCAAGGCTTCATGCACTCCTTATGGTGGCTTCAAAGTCCTGAAATCATCACTTGCAACTCCGTTCTTATTCCCCTGGCGCATGCCATCAACTCCATGCTTGTTCTTGCTCCAATGTCCATCCTTCTCCAAACTAGGCCCTTCATTTGTAATCAAAACAAATGTATCCAATTTAGGCAGCATCATATTCTCATGAACATTAGAATCATTACCAAGAAACGAAAGTACCTGGTAATTTAATTGGCGTGCGCGAGCTCTAGTAATTGGTCCGGTATATGTAATAGTAGGGCCTGTGGGTGTAACCATGGTATTGATGTCCTCATCAGCCCCCGGCAGGGGCTGACTCCGGTGAGACAGGGCATGCGCAACCAAATGAGGTGGTGTAGAAGAAGAAGAAGATGCAGCACCCGATTTACTTTGTCAGCTCCCTCTTGCAGGGGGCTATGTCAAGGTACTCCGGTGCACAGAAATTGCTCTTCGGCTTTCTTATGGCCTCGAGGAAGCTGCGTCATTACTTCCAAGCGCACAAGATCACTGTCGTCACCCGCCTCCCATTGCAACGGATACTGCATAACCCAGACGCAACTAGGTGGATTGTGGAATGGTCCTTGAAGCTGTCGAGCTTTGATTTGAAGTTTGAAAGTACTTCGATGATCCAGAGCAGAGTCTTGGTAGAGTTCATTGTAGAATGGACCTCGACGCCCGACGAAGAGATCCAGGAGACCACTCTTCTCGGCAAGGAAACAAGCCGCAACTGGATTATGTACTTTGACGAGGCTTTCTCGCTGCAGGGCACCGGTGCTGGTGTGCTGCTTGTCGCACCCACCGGAGAGCACCTCAAGTATGTAATCCAGATGCACTTTCCCAGGGAGATGTCGACAAACAACACTGCTGAATACGAGGGATTGCTTGCCGGTCTCAGGATCGTGGCAGACCTCGGGATCAAGAAGCTCATCGTCAGAGGTGATTCACAGCTTGTCGTCAAGCAAGTCAACAAAGATTATCAAAGCCCGTTGACGGAGGCCTACGTGGATAAGGTGAGGAAGTTGGAGGAGCGTTTTGACGGTATGCAGGCGGAGCATGTTCCCCGAGTGGAGAACGACATCGCTGACTACTCGTCGAAGCGCGCTGCCCTCGAACTACCTGTGGAACCAGGTACTTTTGTGCTTCGGTTAACTCAACCATCGGTTGAACCATCGACAGAGCAGAACAAGCAGGGGAAATCAGGCCCCGGCAAGTACTTTCCCTCCGAGCTCCCAGGAGCCGCTGGCGAAGATGCTGCCGTGGACACTGAGCCTTCCGTGGGGCAACCGACTCCGACAGGGCATCAAGCCCTGGCCGTGGAGACAACCGCTCCCATGGCAGAGGAAATGCCTTTAGTCCTTGCCGTCGAGCCCCAGGCTCCGCCATGGGCACATCATACTATTCGATTCCTCCAAACAGGGGAGCTTCCTGGGGAGCAGGAAGAAGCAGATAAAGTAGCATGTCGGTCTGTCATGTATCAGTTCATTGACAACGTTCTGTACAGAAAAAGACCGAACGGCGTGAAATTGAAGTGCATTCCCCGGGAGGAAGGACTAGAGCTGTTGGTAGAGATACATGGAGGCATATGTGGCTCCCACATAGGGTCGAGGGCCCTTGCCGGCAAGGCCTTCCAGCAAGGTTTCTTCTGGCCCACTGCCCTCCAGGATGCAATGGCACTAGTAACCAAGTGTGAAGCGTGTCAGTTCCATTCAAAGAAGCTTCATCAGTCAGCTCAAGCCCATCAAACAATCCCTCTCTCCTAGCCATTCTCGATCTGCGGGCTTGACATACTGGGCCCTTTCCCCATGCTGTCGGGGGATTTGAGTACTTGACGTTGCAATCGACAAGTTCACAAAGGGGCCAGAGGTGGAAGTAGTGAGGAAGGTGACAGCGCAGTCAGCCATCAAATTCTTCAAGGGGCTAGTCTGCCGTTTTGGTGTGCCAAACATAGTCATCACCGACAATGGCACGCAGGTCACAAGCCACACCTTCATGCAATACATCGAAGACCTCGGCAGCAAGGTTTGTTTCGCTTCCGTGGCACACCCACGGAGCAACGGCCAGGCGGAGAGGGCAAATGCTGAGGTACTGCGAGGCCTGAGGACAACGACTTTTGATAGGCTGCACAAAAGCGGAAGGCACTGGATTGATGAGTTGTCGGCGGTTCTTTGGTCGATCAGAACGACACCAAATCGAGCCACCGGCCAGACACCCTTTGCCCTGGTATACGGGCAAGAGGCAGTTCTCCCACGGAACTCACATACGGGTCACCTCGGGTGCTCGCTTATGACGAGCTTGAGCAAGAGCGATTGCGGCAAGATGACGCAACGCTCCTCGAGGAAGATCGTCTTCGGGCGGCTGTGAGAGCAACGCGCTACCAGCATGCCTTGCGCCACTACCATAGCCGCAAGGTTCACGGCCGAAGCTTTGAGGAAGGCGACCTTGTTCTTCGGCGCGTTCAATCGGCCAAGAATTCCAACAAGTTGATTCTGAAGTGGGAAGGCCCTTATCGGGTAATACGAGTCACCAGGCCTGGCGCAGTCCGCCTGGAGACCGAAGATGCCATTTCGGTGAGCAACTCCTGGAATATCGAGCATCTTCGCAAGTTTTACCCATAAGGCGCGGTTGCCGGGCCCCCCAGAAGACTACCTTTTGTACAAGCCTTGCCGGCAAGGCATGTAACCCGCTGTACAAAGCCAGGCGCAGACCCTGAGCATAAATAAATGAAGCGCTGGCGCCCTAAGTTATAGTGATGTAGGGTAGAACCCTAAGAGGGACCTTTTCCCACTTGGAGGGGGAAAAGGGGGAGAAACAACAAGAACAGAAAGAGGAAATCACTCCAACAATTCCCGATTACACATCCACTAGAGTAACAACACAAGATCCACAAGTCACAAACACAATCAAAGGAAAGATACAATGGCAAAGTTCATCCCAAATCCAAAGGAGATGGGGGCTTGAAGGTAGTCTTCTCCTTATGGAGGTCTTGAAATCCACAAGGATTCTTCCCTAGGGGGTCTTGATCCTCCAAGAGGGAAGGTGAAGGAGCAAAGCTCACAAAGATCTCATCTAATACTTTGCTAACCCTAAACATGGTCCTTGGTACGGAATATATAGCCTTGGGGTCGAAGGAGATGAAGAGGAGCCGAAGATGCAATCTCAGCCGGCCATCTTGGGAGGCCCGTGCGCATGGGGTAAGTTGGGCCCGTGCGCACGGGCGTCCCGTGGGCACGGTACAGGCCCGTGCGCACAGGGTGCTCCAGCGCCAGTTTCCTGTGTAGTCCGTGGGCACGGGATCTCGGGGGCCCGTGCGCACGGGGTCGCCTGGAGCATCTTGTGCTGCTGCTGTTGTCCTTCTTCTTGGTTCGCACGGCCTTGGGGTGGTCCTCATTCTCCTTGGTGATGCTCCTGAGCTTCTTGGTGATGTTCCTCTTCATACCTAAGGAGGCATAGCATATTTTGGTGAGGTAGTAAACATGTTCCGTTCGTGTCCATATGCAAGTCTAGTAGGAAGGAATTCACCTCGGTTTCCAAAGCACGTGCTCTAGCTCTTCTCGTGGGTCCTCGTGGGGTTGGATGTGTCGGTGTAGAGTCCATGGGGATGATGGAAGGATGCTCTGCATCATCTCCCCTCCCTTGGGAAAGATCCGACCTCGGATCAAAATCTTCGTCACCATGGAAAGGCGAGAGGTCTTTGACGTTGAAGATATCGCTCACGTTGTACTTGTCTCGTGGGAGTTCAATCTTGTAGGCGTTGTTGTTGTAGCGTGCTAGCACCTTGAAGGGTCCATCGGCTCGAGTGAGATGTTTGGACTTGCGTTCATTGGGGAAGCGGTCCTTGCGAAGGTGTAGCCACACGAGATCGCCTATGTTGAAGATCATGGGTTGTTTGTTGACGTTGAGCTTGGTTGCTAGTCGGTGTACTTGGCGCTCAATGATGTTCCTTGTATCTTCATGCATCTTCTTGATGTAGCTTGCTCGTGCACTCGCATCCATGTTGGTGCGCTCTTGTAGAGGAAGAGGTAGAATGTCCAAAGGGGACAACGGGTTGAAGCCGTAGACGACCTCGAAGGGGGACTTGCCGGTAGTCGAATGTCTTGCACGGTTGTAGGCCTACTCGGCAATGGGTAGACACGCCTCCCACTCCTTGATGTTCTTGTTCATTAACACACGAAGTAGGGTGGATAGTGTCTGGTTCGTCACCTCCATTTGGCCGTCGGTTTGAGGATGGTATGCGGATGAGAATAAGAGCTTGATTCCGAGCTTGGCGCATAGCGTCTTCCAAAAGTAACTCAAGAACTTGACGTCGCGATCGGAGACGATTGTCTTTGGTACTCCATGGAGACGCAAGATTTCCCTACAAAAGAGATTTGCAATGTGTGAAGCATCGTCTATCTTGTTGCAAGGAATGAAATGTGCCATCTTAGAAAATCGGTCCACAACAACAAATACGGAATCCTTTCCATTTTGAGTTCTAGGCAAACCAAGTACAAAATCCATGCTAATGTCTTCCCAAGGTTGATACGGAATAGGAAGAGGCATGTAAAGACCATGGGATTGAGCTTTAGACTTAGCTTTGTGACATGTAGAGCATCAGGTGGTGAAGCGTGAGACGTCGCGGAACATCTTGAGCCAAAAGTAGTTCTTGGAGAGCGTGGTGAAAGTCTTGTTGTGTCCAAAGTGTCCCATGATTCCGCCTCCATGAGCTTATTGCAAAAGGAGCAAACGAAGAGAAGACTCAGGCATGCATAGTTTGTTAGCTCTCATAAGATAACCCTCCTTGATGTAATATTGTTCCCAAGATGTATGCGTCAAACATTTAGCATAATGAGTTGCAAAAGATGGATCATTAGCATACAAGTCTTTTATGTGCTCAAAGCCAATAACATTCAACTCGAGTTTGGTGACAAGTGTGCATATACGGGAAAGTGCATCGGCAACCACATTTTCCTTACCCTTAATGTACTTGATCACATAGGCAAAAGATTCAATAAATTCACTCCATTTGGCATGACGCTTGTTCAACTTAGTTTGACCTTTTAAGTACTTAAGCGTTTCATGATCGGTATGGATGACAAACTCATGAGGTCTAAGATAATGTTCCCAAACATGTAGCACACGCACTAAAGCATACAATTCTTTGTCATAGATGGGATAGTTAAGTTGAGCACCGGAGAGTTTTTCACTAAAATATGCAATTGCTCGTTTTTCTTGCATCAAAACTCCGCCAATTCCGGTACCACTTGCATCCCAATGAACGTCAAAAGTTTTGTCAAAGTTGGGCAAAGTAAGAATCAGAGCATGAGTAAGCAAGGACTTGAGCTCATCAAAAGTGCTGGATTGCAAAGATCCCCAAACAAAAGGAGCATTCTTCTTACTCAAAGCATGCAAAGGACACCTTTGGAAGACCAAGAAAACTACGCACTTGTTGTAAATTGATGGCTTGGGGCCAACTTTTAATTGCTTCAATTTTAGTTTCATCAACATGGACACCTTTGGAAGAGACAACTAATGAGGACATCAATACCATTGTTACACCCACAGCCCCTACTGTTACATATACTGGACCAATTACTAGAGCTCGCGCACGCCAATTAAATTATCAGGTACTTTCGTTTCTTGGTAATGATTCTAATGTTCATCAGAATATGATGCTGCCTAAATTGGATACATTTGTTTTGCTTACAAATGAAGGGGCTATCTTGGAGAAGGATGAACATTGGAGCAAGAACAAGCATGGAGATGATGGCATGCGCAAGGGGAACAAGAACGTAGTTACAAGTGATGATTTCAGGACTTTGAAGCCACCATAATGAGTGCATGAAGCCTTGGACGAAATATACAAGATGCCACTTCATAAATTTCGTCCAGAGGCTATTCTAGGTGTTGCGTCACCTTATTATTGGGCCAGGCCCATGTAATTTCGAAATATGTAAGTATAGGCTATTTTTAGAGTCCGTATGTGTGGGGAAACAAGAGATAGGGTTAGTTTTGGACCCCTCCACCAAGGGCCACGAAATTCACCCCCTCTTCCTCCATATATACAACCCTTAGGGCACCGTTTAGACTTTGGGTTTTTTTTAGATTAAAGTTCGCCATAGCTGCAACTTCGCGTACTTCGTTTGTGTTCAACGACCAGACAAAGACGTCTCAGAACCCCACCTTGATCAATAAAGCTTTCATCTTATATTCGCAATATCCAGATTGGAATCTCAGTTTCTTGCTTGTTCTTCATTTTCTTGCAGGAAACAGACCCTCGTGGTCAGGTTGATCGTGCTACGACATGGTCAATAACCTCTCAGAGTTGGTTTAGTGATTGCTAAGGCGTGACGTCCTCACACGTTCGTAGTCGGATCGTCAAAGTCGATTTCCACCAAAGCGATATCCATCATCTCATCGAAAGACGGGACACCTTTGCCTCTATCAAGTGGTATCAGATTTCCAGGTTGCTCGGTGAGATTTTACAGTTTTTCATTGTTTAGATCGAGTCTGTTCTTCATACCTACAGTCCACGAAAAAGCCAAAAAAAATGTTAGGGTTAGTTCATCATATCCGAACCAGTCTGGGCCATTGCATAGTCTTTTCAATATTTTGCTTTGTTGAATTTTCGGTTGCATCGTCGTGTCTAGTTGCTGGTCTTAGTGTCTAGTCTTTTAGAGTTTAGAGTTCTGTTCACGGGTCTTCACGCCACCGCCGCACCATCATCATCCACTCCCATATACCACCACCACACCAGATACGTCGTTCCTGCCATCTACCATCCTGCTTATCCGCCACTGCTCCGAGTCCATATACCAACACCGATCCGAGTCTATACCACCATCGACCCACATCCATATACTACCACCACTCCAAGTCCATCTCATATTAGGTTAACTTTTGAGATCCATCTATTTCCAGATTTGTGTTTTCCATGTCTGAGTAGGTTTCGGATTCCAGCAATCTTTTGCCATTCGTAGAAGAGGTTGGTTTCCAAAAAAAAAGAGTCCGAAACCACCCTCCGTTTAGGCCCAGAATTTTCCAAAAACGCACTGGACAAAAAAATTCTGGCTATCCTATTTTTAGGTGTTTCTAAGCGTATTGAGACAGTCGCCGTTATAGAAAGTTTTTTTTGACCCGTTTCCAGTTTTTGGGTCCTTGCAGTCGGAAAAAAAAATCGTCGAATAAATTTCGTGCCTATCCTGTTATCTTGACTTGGGAAGAGTTTTGAGACACTCGCCATTATAGTGATTTTCGGCGAAAACAAGAGGAGCGCAAAAAAAAAGAGTGAATTTTTTTCCCAGAGTGTGCTTCTCCCTTGTTTACGTGCAGCGCCGTTATTTTGTTAGTGTTGTAGGATCGCGTCTCTAGCACGGTCTAGCCTAGGACCAGCACAGTACCGTCGTTGAGCGTTTATTCAACTTTGCATCTCTGAATTGATTATTGCTGATCCTTTTTGCTACCATATTATAAGCCTTCCCAGCTCCACATACATCTACGTCATGTATTTGACTCTCCCTGGTAATCGCTCTATCCAAGCTTTGGGAGTTTTGACTGCAACGGTTGCCGATCACCGCCTGCTGTTGGGTAAGAACTGGTAAGAATTTGAGTTTTGCTTGACAGATTTGTGACACCCACCACCACCACTTGTTAGTAGTCTGTAGGATCATATTCTTGTGTATTTCTATTGCTGCTAACCATGCTAGGATAACAAGCCAACGAGATTGACTGGTAGAACTTAACGAACAAGGAGCTTCATGATAAGTTTCAGCAAATGATGACTGAAGAGGTGCAAGATGTGCTGAACAATTTTGAAGAGGCCATGGAGAAGATCACTGGCCTTGAGAAGATGTTCGAAACAAAGCTTGATAACAGATTTAATGAACTGCTTGCGCGTCTTCCACCACCAGCTGCACCTACCTCACCTCTGCAACAACAACAACAACAACAACAACAACAACAACAACAACAACAACAACAACAACAACAACAACAACAACAACAACAACAACAACAACAACAACAACAACAACAACAACAACAACAACAACAACAACAACAACAACAACAACAATGACTACCTCCACATCATGAAACAGCCCTCAGCCGAGCGAGCCGTGTTCCGCTTCAGCCTGGCCAAACTGTTGGTGCTGCTGTTGATAATTCTGTGGCTCCTGCTGCTGATGGGGAGGAGGGTGATTATGCGAGAGATTACGAGGATGAGGTTGATCAAAATCTGAACTACACGCAACCACCAGCACCAGAACCACCAGGTCGTCCACATGCAAATAATGGCAATGTTAGGGCTCCCCCTCAGGTACGAGATCATGACCATCTCCCTAAACTGAAATTGAATATTCCACCATTTGAGGGTAGATATGTTCCTGATATATATCTTACTTGGGAGTTAGATACTGAACAACGATTTACATGTTTAGTTGCTCAACGTGTTTTGAGTGTGCAGGTCACACAAGCTAAGCAAAATCAAAGGCATAATTTGTTCCATACAAAGGGAGTTGTGAAGGAACGTTCTGTGCGCGTCATCATAGATGGAGGGAGCTGCAATAACTTGGCTAGCATGGAGATGGTGGAGAAGCTCTCTCTCACCACAAGACCACATCCACATCCTTACTACATCCAATGCTTCAACAACAGCGGCAAGGTTAAGGTAACACGTACTATTCATGTGCATTTTAGTATCTCTACATATGCTGATTATGTTGATTGTGATGTGGTACCTATGCAAGCATGTTCCTTATTACTTGGCCGACCATGGCAATTTGATAAAAAATTTGTCCACCATGGTAGAAACAATCAGTATACTCTTGTTCATAAGGATAAAAATATTACTTTGCTTCCTATGACTCCTGATTCCATTTTGAAAGATGATATTAATAGAGCTAATAAAGCAAAACAGGAGAAGAATAAGAGTGAAATCAGATTGTGGCAAAAGAATTTGAGCAACAAATGAAGCCTAATAATAAACCATCTAGTGTTGCTTCTGAAATTAGATTGAAAAGTGCATGTTTACTTGCCACTAAATCTGATATTGATGAGCTAGATTTTAGCAAATCTGTTTGCTATGTTTTTGTGTGCAAAGAGGCATTATTTTCATTCAAGGACGTGCCTTCCTCTTTGCCCCCTGCTTTCACTAACATTTTGCAGGAGTTCGCCGACGTCTTCCCAAAAGACGTGCCACTGGGATCACCACCTATTCGAGGGATTGAACATCAAATTGACTTAATTCCCGGTGCATCGCTACCCAACAGTGCACCATACCATACCAATCCAGAGGAGACGAAGGAGATTATGCGTCAAGTGCAACAGCTTCTCGACAAAGGTTATATACGCGAATCCCTTAGTCCTTGTGTTGTTCCTATTATTTTAGTGCCGAAAAAGGATGGTACATCGCGTATGTGTGTTGATTGTAGAGGCATTAATAATATTACTATTCGTTATCGTCATCCTATTCCTAGGCTAGATGATATGCTTGATGAATTGAGTGGCTCTACAATATTCTCCAAAGTTGATTTGCGTAGTGGATACCATCAAATTCGTATGAAATTGGGGGATGAATGGAAAACAACATTTAAAACTAAGTTTGGATTATATGAGTGGTTAGTCATGCCTTTTGGGTTAACTAATGCACCTAGTACTTTCATGAGATTAATGAACGAAGTTTTACGTGCTTTCATTGGACAATTTGTGGTAGTTTACTTTGATGACATATTGATTTATAGCAGAACTTTCGAGGAACATTTGGAACATTTATGTGCTGTTTTTATTGCTCTACGTGATGCACGTTTGTTTGGTAACCTTGGGAAGTGCACCTTTTGTACCGACCAAGTGTCTTTTCTTGGCTACGTTGTTACTCCACAGGGAATTGAAGTTGATAAAGCCAAGATTGAAGCTATTGAGAGTTGTCCGCAGCCCAAAACGGTCACACAAATGAGGAGTTTTCTTGGCCTTGCTGGATTCTATAGGTGTTTTGTGAGAGATTTCAGCACCATTGATGCACCTCTCAATGAGCTTACAAAGAAGGATGTGCCTTTTGTTTGGGGTACCGCACAGGAAGAAGCCTTCACGGTATTGAAAGATAAGTTGACACATGCTCCTTTACTCCAACTTCCTGATTTTAATACGACTTTCGAGCTTGAATGTGATGCTAGTGGAATTGGATTAGGAGGTGTGTTATTACAAGATGGCAAACCTGTTGCATATTTTTCTGAAAAATTGAGTGGGCCTAGTCTGAATTATTCTACTTATAATAAAGAATTGTATGCTCTTGTTCGGACTTTAGAGACATGGCAACATTATTTATGGCCCAAAAAATTTGTTATACATTCTGATCATGAATCTTTGAAACATATTAAAAGTCAAGCTAAACTGAATCGTAGACATGCTAAATGGGTTCAATTCATTGAGACTTTCCCTTATGTGATTAAACACAAGAAGGGTAAAGAAAATGTTATTGCTGATGCATTTTCTCGTCGCTATACTATGCTTTCACAACTTGACTTCAAAATATTTGGTTTGGAGACCATCAAAGATCAATATGTGCATGATGCTGATTTTAAAGATGTATTGCAAAATTGTAAAGAAGGGAGAACATGGAACAAGTTCATCGTTAATGATGGATTTGTGTTTCGTGCTAACAAGCTATGCATTCCAGCTAGCTCTGTTCGTCTTTTGTTGTTGCAGGAGGCGCATGGAGGAGGATTAATGGACACTTTGGCGTGAAGAAGACGGAGGACGTACTTGCTACATATTTCTTTTGGCCAAAGATGAGACGGGATGTTGTGCGTTTTATTGCTCGCTGCACTACATGTCGAAAAGCTAAGTCACGACTCAATCCTCATGGTTTATATATGCCTTTGCCTGTACCTAGTGTTCCTTGGGAGGATATATCTATGGACTTTGTTTTAGGTTTACCTCGAACAAGGAAGGGGAGGGATAGCATATTTGTTGTCGTGGATAGATTCTCGAAAATGGCACACTTTATACCATGTCAAAAAAGCGATGGTGCCGTTAATGTTGCTGATTTGTTCTTTCGTGAAATTATTCGCTTGCCTGGTGTGCCCAATACTATTGTTTCAGATCGGGATACTAAATTTCTTAGCCACTTTTGGAGATGTTTATGGGCTAAATTGGGGACTAAACTGCTTTTTAGTACTACTTGTCACCCCCAAACTGATGGACAAACTGAAGTAGTCAATAGAACATTGTCTACTATGCTTAGCGTTGTTTTGAAGAATAATAAGAAAATGTGGGAAGAATGCTTGCCTCATATTGAATTTGCTTATAATCGTTCATTGCATTCTACTACTAAGATGTTCCCTTTTGAAATTGTGTATGGTTTTCCTACCTCGTGCACCTATTGATTTGTTGCCTCTTCCATCTTCGGAGAAGGTTAATTTTGATGCTAAACAATGTGCTGAATTGATTTTAAAAATGCATGAGTTAACTAAGGAAAACATTGAGCGTATGAATGCTAAATATAAACTTGCTGGAGATAATTGTAGAAAACATCTTGTGTTTGCACCTGGAGATCTTGTTTGGTTACATTTGCGTAAGGATAGATTTCCTGATTTGCACAAATCAAAGTTAATGCCACGTGCTGATGGTCCTTTTAAGGTGTTGGAGAAAATAAATGATAATGCATATAAGCTTGAGCTACCTGGAGATTTTGGGGTTAGTCCCACTTTCAACATTGTAGATTTGAAGCATTATTTGGGTGAGGAAGATGAGCTTCCGTCGAGGACGACTTCATTTCAAGAAGGGGAGGATGATGAGGAAATCAATACCATTGTTACACCCACAGCCCCTACTGTTACATATACTGGACCAATTACTAGAGCTCGCGCACGCCAATTAAATTACCAGGTACTTTCATTTCTTGGTAATGATTCTAATGTTCATCAGAATATGATGCTGCCTAAATTGGATACATTTGTTTTGCTTACAAGTGAAGGGGCTAGCTTGGAGAAGGATGAACATTGGAGCAAGAACAAGCATGGAGATGATGGCATGCTCAAGGGGAACAAGAACGGAGTTACAAGTGATGATTTCAGGACTTTGAAGCCACCATAATGAGTGCATGAAGCCTTGGACGAAATATACAAGATGCCACTTCCTAAGTTTCGGACCCGTCCACCAAGTGCCACGAAATTCACCACCTCTTCCTCCATATATACAACCCTTAGGGCACCGTTTAGACTTTGGGTTTTGTTTAGATTAAAGTTCGCCATAGGTGCAACTTCGCGTACTTCGTTTGTGTTCAATGACCAGACAAAGACGTCTCAGAACCCCACCTCGATCAATAAAGCTTTCATCTTATATTCACAATATCCAGATTGCAATCTCAGTTTCTTGCTTGTTCTTCGTTTGCTCGCAGGAAACAGACCCTCTTGGTCAGGTTGATCGTGCTCCAGCATGGTCAATAACCTCTCGGAGTTGGTTTAGCGATTGCTAAGGCGCGACGTCCTCGCACGTTCGTAGTCGGATCGTTAAAGTCGATTTCCACCAAAGCAATATCCATCATCTCATCGAAAGACGGGACACCTTTGCCTCTATCAACAACAAAACCCAAGAAAACCACTTTGTCAACACCAAATGTGCACTTTTTCATGTTGGCATAAAGACTTTCCTTTCGAAGTGTCTGCAAAACAGCCCTAACATGATTAAGATGCTCTTTCATGGTTTTGCTAAACAAAAGAATATCATCGAAGTAAACCACAACAAAGACTCCAATGTAAGGGCGAAGTACATGATGCATGAGACGCACGAAAGTACCGGGAGCCTCCGATAAACCCATAGGCATGACTAACCGTTCATATAAGCCAAATTTGGTTTTGAAAGCGGTTTAACATTCATCACCCTCTTGTATGCGGATTTGATAATAGCCACTTTTAAGATCAATTTTTTAGAAAAAGTTGGCTCCACTAAGTTCATCAAGCATATCATCTAAGCGAGGAATGGGATGCCTATAGCGAATGGTGATAGCATTTATAGGTCTACAATCGGAACACAAGCGGAAACTTCCATCGGACTTAGGCACAAGTATAACGGGAATGGCACAAGGGCTTAAGCTTTCACGTACATGACCGTTATCGATTAGTTGTTGTACTTGCCGTTGAATCTCCTTGGTTTCTTCGGGATTGACATGGTATGGAGCTTTGTTTGGAAGTGGCGCTCCAGGGACGAGGTCGATTCGATGCTCAATGCCTCGTAGAGGAGGTAAACCCGGAGGTAGCTCATTGGGGAAAACATCTTGAAATTCCTGCAAAAGAGATTGAAACACCAAAGGTAGCTCGTGAGCGGTGTTAGTTTTTGGTTCTCCATCCTTGCACACAAGGACAAAGTGCATCACACTCGATGGGTTCTCACACACTTCTCTCATCTCACTTTTTGTGGCAAAGAGTATGAGGTTTTTCTCTCTAGGCAAAGAGGCGCTCAAGTTTGGCTTGTGGCTCTCACTCGCGTTTGGGTGGCTCACTTTCTCACTCTTCTCTCCATGATGGGTGGCTTGCTTGTGGCTATCACTTGACTAGGAGACATAGGTCGTAGCACATACTCCTTCCCTTTTATCTTGAAGCTATAGTGATTGGTACGCCCATTGTGGATGACACCACAGTCGAATTGCCATGGTCGACCAAGAAGGAGGTGACAAACGGTCATTGGGACCACATCACACTCCAAAGTGTCCTCATATGCACCAATTTTGAAGGAGACTTGGACCGTATGCTCAACTCGTATACTGCCGGAGTCACTTAGCCATTGGACCTTGTAGGGGTGCGGGTGCTTCCTCTTGACCAATTGAAGCTTGGAGCATAGTTCTTCACTTGCCAAGTTGTGGCAACTACCTCCATCGATGATGATCTTGATGGACCTTCCGTTGATGCCGGCCTTTGTGTAGAAGATATGGCATCGTTGGTCTTCTTCTTATTGATGTTGAAGAGTCAAGACCTTGGAGACAACAAGAGACTCTATCATCTTCATCCTCTTTCACTCGCCGGTGCATGGCCACTTGCTCAAGAGCTTCCATTTCAACTTCACTCAATGAGTCGTAGGTGCCATCGTTGTTGACGATCATGGTGCGCTTGTTTGTGCATTTATAGGACTTGTGGCCTCGGCGGACGCAAGTGAAACATTTGAAGGAGCTTGTCTTGATGGTCTCGTCAGTTGTAGTAGATGAAGAAGCACGCGGCTTGAAGTTGCTTGTAGTAGGAGGAAGACGACTTGAACTTGCCAATGTTTTCTTGTAACTTGACTTGTCGTCGTTGCTTGGAGAAGGCTTGGTTGATGTAGATGTTGGAGGAGTTGGTGAAGCTTGATTGTTGGAGAAGCCGTATGTCTTGGATGAGTACTTGGCGTACTTGAAGTCATCTTGCACTTGACGTTCCGCCTTGGTCGCTTGATGCACTAGCTCGATGAGGTTGGAGTAGGGTTGGAAGTCGGCGATCTTCTTGATTGGATGATTGAGTCCATTCAAGAATCGTGCCATTGTTTGCTCATCATCTTCCTTGACATTGGCTCGAATCATGGCTATCTCCATCTCCTTGTAGTATTCTTCAACACTCTTTGTACCTTGATTGAGGAGTTGTAGCTTCTTGAAGAGATCGCGGTTGTAGTAGGTGGGCACAAATCGTGCTCGCATGACATCCTTCATTTGAGCCCAACTGGTGATTGGAGGGTCACCTCTTGCTTCTCGGCGCTCAAGGACTTGTTCCCACCATATGAGCACATAGTCTTGGAACTCAAGTGATGCCATTGCGATCTTCTTCTCTTCCTCATAGTTGTGCAAACGAAAGATTTTGTCGACCTTCAATGCCCATGAGAGGTATTCATCCGGACCATTGCTTCCATTGAACTTGGGCATTGTGAACTTGAGCTTTTCATAGCGTTGCTCTTCATTGTGTTGTTGGCGATGGCGATGATGACGGCCTTGACATGGAGGGTAATCATCCTCATATTGCTCTTGGCGTGGAGGAAGTCCATGATCCACTTGATCTTGTTGAACTTGAGGTTGAGGTGGAGCTTGACCAGCTTGTGGAGGAGCTTGAGGGACTTGACGATGCGCACGTGGTTGGTAGTTCCTCTCTTGGATTTCTTCTCGAAGGGCTTCCTCTTGATTGCGCCGTTCGCGATTGCGGTTGGCGATGGCTCGACTTGATTCTTGAAGGGCACGTTGCACCTCAAGAGCTTGCGCTTCACGTAGTTGTTGTTGAAGACGTTGAGCCTCGGCGTCTTGTTGCTCTTGGTGTAGACCCGCTCGTTCTTCTTCTTCTTGACGACGAAGACGTTGTCGTTCTTGAGCTTGAGCAAAAGTGACTTGGTTTGATTGAGGACGAGGAACTTGCTCATCGACTTGCTCTTGTGTATGCTTGACGTGTAGCGGGTTGTGAGATGCATGACGGTCTTGACGCGCGGCTCGTCGAAGAGTGTTCAATGACGGTGTACTTGAGCCGGAGAAGGTGTCGTCAGAGTGTCGACTTGAGTGGCTCCGTCTTGAGTAGGAAGAAGTTGAAGGAGGCCGGTTGACCAACAAATCTCGGATCACGTCCATTCTTGCATCGTTCTCTTGCTTGTGCGTGTCGAGCTTGTTGTCGAAGTAGTCTTGTGTACGTTGCTCGGAGAGTCGCAAGTCGGTGGCGAGGTTGTCGATGCGGTCGTTCATTGCTTGTTGCTGTTGATGTAGCGCTCGTTGTGCACCAAAGAGGTGGCTCTTGGTGACGAATGATGACACGGCGTCGTCTTGCTCGATGAAGAGTGGGTTGGTAGAGGAACTTGGCCTATCCATCATAAGAAAGTGGTGGTGAGTAGGAAAATGAGAGAACAAAACCAAAGTTACCTTTGCCGAAGTTTGTGGATGTAACAAGTATGATCCCACGTGATGTTACAATAGGGGAATTAGTACCGGGAATTGTTTCTCACACCTACAAGTAAATGGTCTATGGAGGAGCTTGGTTAGGAAAGGCACAAATAATTCAAGCAAATGTTAGTCAAGATGTTGATAAAGTTGAGAAGATTCACAAATGGCAAGTAAGACAAATAGATCAACCTCCAAAGATAACACGAGGAACACACACACGGAAGATAAATGGGATCCGCACAACCAAGGGATGAGCTCTAAGATGTCGAATCACGGGAAATGCTCTTGTCGTACGGATACTAGAGAGATGCTAGCTCGATTGCACTAATGGGCTAGATAGGCTAGTGCACCAACCTAATAGAGAAAGCACTCGTCTCACTATCCCAAGTATGCTTATGTATGTGATGACCAAGATGATGCACGTATGCTAGGAGGCTCGATGCTATTGCTTATAAGCTCTTTGCTTCTATTCTCTTTTGCTTAAAAGCTTTTTCCTCTTTTTTTACTATGCCACGATGCTTGATATACGAGCCACACAATGAGGAAACAAGTAGTAAATGGACGGGATGGACGGAACACTAATGGTGCACTAAGGCGTGGCCCGGCAATACTCAACAAGCTAGCCTCGATGGGTAAGCTACACAAAAGGGCTCGAAGCGATCAAGTTAATGGCAAGGGAGTACAAGGCGTCGTCGAGGTTACCGTCCTTGCTTACGGTAGTGATGAAGATGATCTTGTCGAAGCCGATGTGTTGTCCGAGTCGATGATTGGTGGCGATGATGATAGCAACTCGCACCTAAGTAGCCGAAACACCTTAGGACACGAGAGAAACCGCGACCCAAAACTCAAACAAACATGTGGAATGGTGCAGAAGAACACAAGAGGTGGTGGTGAAACGAAATGAGGAAAAACAGAAAATGGCCAAAACTCTCTGGATAGTCCGTGCGCATGGGGTAAGTGAGGCCCGTGTGCACGGGGTCCCGTGTGCACGGGGTCCCGATGGCCCGTGTGCACGGGGTCCTCTGTGAGCGAACGAACTGATCTAATTTCGTGGTGATTCCCAAGTTTTTGGCCAAATTCGAACGATGGAATGGTGGGGATGAAGGTGGAGGGGTAGATCCACTTGCCAAACACAAAAATCGTGGATCAAAACAACCAAATCTCACAAGATCAAACAAATTGCAAGAAAATTTTTGGGGCTATTTTTGGTGGGGATTTTCGGATTAGGACGAAAAACAACAAAATCAAGCTAGAAAGTGGAAGGTAGGGACTCCAAGATGTGAATCAACGTGGCTCATGATACCAAGATGATGTAGGGTAGAACCCTAAGAGGGACCTTTTCACACTTGGACGGGAAAAAGGGGAGAAACAACAAGAACACAAAGAGGAAATCACTCCAACAATTCCCGATTACATATCCACTAGGGTAACAACACAAGATCCACAAGTCACAAACACAATCAAAGGAAAGATACAATGGCAAAGTTCATCCCAAATCCAAAGGAGATGGGGGCTTGAAGGTAGTCTTCTCCTTATGGAGGTCTTGAAATCCACAAGGATTCTTCCCTAGGGGGTCTTGATCCTCCAAGAGAGAAGGTGAAGGAGCAAAGCTCACAAAGATCTCATCTAATACTTTGCTAACCCTAAACATGGTCCCTGGTACGGAATATATAGCCTTGGGGTCGAAGGAGATGAAGAGGAGCCGAAGATGCAATCTCAGCCGGCCATCCAGGGAGGCCCGTGCGCACGGGGTAAGTTGGGCCCGTGCGCACGGGGGTCCCGTGGGCATGGTATAGGCCCGAGCGCATGGGGTGCTCCAGCGCCAGTTTCCTGTGTAGTCCGTGGGCACGGGGTCTCAGGGGCCCGTGTGCACGGGGTCGCCTGGAGCCTCCTGTGCTGCTGCTGTTGTCCTTCTTCTTGGTTCGCACGGCCTTGGGGTGGTCCTCATTCTCCTTGGTGATGCTCCTGAGCTTCTTGGTGATGTTCCTCTTCATACCAAAGGAGGCATAGCATATTTTGGTGAGGTAGTAAACATGTTCCGTTCCTGTCCATATGCAAGTCTAGTAGGAAGGAATTCACCTCGGTTTCCAAAGCACGTGCTCTAGCTCTTGTCATGGGTCCTCGTGGGGTTGGATGTGTCGGTGTAGAGTCCATGGGGATGATGGAAGGATGCTCCGCATCATATAGCATGCATGCTAGGTTGAGTCTCTCCCTCGGTTAGGGGTGATAGTGCTTGGCGGCGACTAACCCCTAGCATAGAGGTCGAGTGTGCGTCTCTCTGTTCCTTTCCGTCCTCTTTGGTTCGCAGGGTACATGGACATTTCTGCTGAGCTATTTGGAAGAAAGAGAACGAGCCAGCGCTCTGGTCCCGGCAAGCCAAGGTTGCCCGGGGCTGAAGACACAAGGGTCCAACCACGACAAGCCAAGGTTGCCGGGGGCTGCAGATTTAGATAAGTCCTTTATCCCCTATTATGCATTTTCGTATGGAATTGGGACGTATGAAACCTTGTTTTATTCCTAGGCTAACGAGCTCCCCTTTTCCTGTATCCAATAACTATTTCTTGGGTCGGAATTTGGTTGTAGCCGCGGTGACAAGGAAGCAAGCGTAGGGCCTAACCCTACTTCGCCCCTTCCTCCGCCAAGAGCATGAGTATGGTCGAATGGTGTAAGGGGATGGCAAGGCCTGTTGCCGGGCGACAATGTTTATCTTAAAAATAACAAGGATTCGTTCCTTGGTATGAGCTTCGCTCACGCACAAAGAACCCGACAAGCACCCTCTTTTTCATTAATACGTCCCATACAGGTACAGTTCGTACGGAATGTAAACATGAGCAAGGGGATTACAAGTTTTAAATTTAGGATGGTGGGCTTACAAACTAAAAAGAGATAAGATGCCGATAATCCCTTTCTTGTCCCTCTCCTCAGGAAATGGAACAAGATAGCAGGAGGGCAAAAGGAGTGCCTAAGCAAGGTATGAGTAGCAGAAGACGCCAAGAGAACATATCGGCGGTCGCCCAGGAGAGGGCTAGTGATGATGGTGCCGCGAGAAGAGCTGGAAGATGAGGCAGCGGGCTGCCAATACGCTATGAGGGCGTCGGTGCCATCGTACTCCGACTTGACGGCCCGCCACCCGCCTTCTTCGTCTTCTCCGGCCTTCGCACGTAGGCCACCCAAGGAGGTGACCCCGAGAAGTTCAAGGAGCTGGCCCCACCCCTGGCAAATTGCTTTGCCAGGAGGAAGGGCCAGGTGCAGATGCTGGTGCTGTCGGCGTCGCCCAGGGACGGTGTGTCCGGTGCCTAGTCGGACCCGTCATCCTCCCGCTTGACGCCCTCGTCGTTGCTGTTGCTGTCCTCCTCGCCACTCTCGCTTGAGGAGGAGTCTTCATCATCGGAGGAGCTCTCCACGCAACACCTTATGCGAGTTCCCAACTGCCCGAAGACTTTGACGGAGAGCAGGCCGTTCTCCATTAATTGGAAGTAGAGAACGAGCCCCTCCGACAAGCTGTGGGCATGAGCGAAGGCCTTCCATCCGTGACGGAGATCATGACGTGGGGGGCGGGGAAGTCAACATCAACCCGCATGCTGCCATTCCCGCAGACATTCATATGCAACCTCAGAGCCTGTGGCGGCTCGAGCTCCATCTCCCGAGCAAACAGAGTAGGGAGACGAAGGCGACGACGCAATGTCCGGTGTAGCCTGATGACGAACTCGCGGGCTGGTCTCCGACGTGACCGTCCATTAGGGAAGGGGCCGCTGGCAGAGGCGAGGCCGGTGCACCGCCCCGTCCTCCCCTTCCCCGAGCGCCACGGCAGCCTCGGCCTCGCCCCTCCCCCTTCCTCTCACGGCCGGCTCTGCCGCGATGAGCTCTTGGGAAGGAGGGGCACGCTGTTGAGCAGAGACCCTCGTCGCCTCCATCGGAGCACCGGCGCGCCCTCTCGCCATGGCAATGGATGGAGAATGGAGACGAAGGGGAGACACGAGGAGATGCTCCTCCTCCTCCTCCTGAGTCCCCTTTTTATAGCTGGGCGGAGAAGGCTAAAAGATTAGCTCTGTACCCCTGAAGAGCCCGCTCGGATCTGGCTCATAAAAGTGGCAGCAGGCGAGGCCATCAACCGCCCTCCACGCCCAATCGAGGGCGCGTGTGTATCGGCCCATGCACGCCTTCCCATATTCCATCCGTCTGTCACCTAGCCCGCGCCGTGCATGAGGCGTATGTGGCACAAGGAGCGGGCGTAGTGGGAAACACGGAACAACGGTTCCAAGAAGGAGAGACTAAATGAGCGGCGGCTCTGCCGTTCCGAGGGAGCACGCAAGGCGCCTCTTTACTGTTCACCACGGATGACGCAAGCATGCTTCGGTCACCCCACGCATGATCCCCACGTCATGCATTCAACACGGGTCATGGGGAAGCGCAGTGGAACGTAAACTTTACCTCAGTAAAAATTCGCCCCGCCTGCCTGCACACCGTTCTGGGCCTAGCCCAACAACGTGTCGCGCCTATGTGTGGCCCAGGCCCGGGGGCTCCTACGGTGTACAAAAGTAGGGGCTCTCCTTTGTACCCCTTTACTTGTGCACGGGTAATTAGGGTCGCGCCCACGGACACACTTAGCAGGGCAGAGGAGGGAAGCCAAAGCCACAAAACTATCAAGGTAACGCCAAGACCGAAGACAGAAGAAGCAAGAGGGTGACCTAGACTCCCCTGGCAAGACCCTTGCCGGGGACGACCACGGTGCCACGGCAAGACCCTTGTTAGGACCCCGACAAGACCCTTGCCGAGGATATCAGCAGGGCCGCTGATAGAGGCGGGGGTGTCCCGATCTTTCGATGAGATGATAACTATCGATTTGGTGAAGATGACTTTGACGATCCGACTACAAACGTGCACGACGTTGCGCCTTAGCAATCGCTAAACCAACTCTGGGAGGTTATTGACCACGCCGGAGCACAATCAACCTGACCACGAAGGTCTATTCCTGCAAGCAATCGAAGAACAAGCAAGAATATGATAAAAGCAATCTGAATATTGCGAGTATGTATGAAGTATTGATAAAGGTGGGGATCCGTAAGCGGTCTTGGTCTGGTCGTTGGACACAAACGAAGTACACGAAGTTGCAATGGCTAACTTTTAACTAAACAAATCCCAAGCAAAAGCTACTAGATGGATCTACTTATATAGGAGCAAGGGGTGGCGGCCAAGGAGGTGGGAGGACGTCCCAAGGCAGCCTAAAAGTAAATCTAGGTCGTACAAGGCCAATGGGCCCAAGTGGAGGTGATGTAACACCTTTGGACTTGTAGTTTGACTCGGATTCTGCTGCAGCATCAGATTGTTTCGTCCACAACTCAACGCTCCGGACGAATTTGAAGGTGATTCCAATTGGGTTGGAAAGCGCACGAAATCTAGTTTCCAACAAAAAAAGAATCACCCAATTCGGAGTCCGTATGAAAAACTTGTGTGCGTTTTGAGTCAGGTATGTCTGTGCAGTCCGAATCTGAATCCAGAACGTGAGAGACTTGGACTCTATCTTCTCTTGGGCCAAAAGTGACGTGAGGGAACTTTTTGGACAGCAAATAAACATCTATTTCTTCCTTATCTTCATATGTGGATTGTACAAATGTCCCATACACCTGCAATTAGACAAAACACAAAAGTGTGTGAAGTATTTTTGTTCTGGATAACATAAATAGATTATTGAATAGTTTGCACTAGAAATCACCTGACAAATATGCATATATGCAATATTTTTGGTCATATCCAAGGTAGTCATGTCCTCATCATCCTCCCCTTCTTGAAAATAAAGTCGTCCTCGGCGTTGCTTAATCTGAAATGTGGCTAACAAAAGAGACAAGGTGTACATGTTGTATATGTATATGTCATCCATTTTTACTTCCCTTGATTTTTGCATATATGACACATGAATAGATGAGTAACTTGCATAGTTCATAAAATCTAAAGCCAAAAAATTAGCACAAGAAGTAGAAGGCATGAAAATATTGCAACTCAGTTTGCACATATAAGTGAAGCTCTTATTCATTTCAAAAGATTGACAATGTTCATCATTAAACCATCCCAACATTGGTGAATAAACATTACTTGCATCAAATTTACATGCTACAACATGCTTAAATAAGCAAATATGCAATAAGTCATTCAACACAGAATCATCACCAAGATTAGAGGTCATATCAAAATGATTAAACATTGGTTCTTTTGCATCAATAGTTAATTCAATGGGTGCACTCAAAATTGTTGGTATTTCAGTTGTTTGATCACATGGCAAAGTAAAATTATCAACGTAGTCCTCTAAAATAGGTGGTGTGATCAAAGTAGTGGGTAGCTCATCAGATGGTGCATTCAAATTGACAAGGCATTCATCATTCTCATGTAGAGATGGAAGATCAGTACCTTTGTCATTACCTCTTATGATCAACTCAGATGATGTAGCCACTCTCGAGGGCGATGTGTCACATGGTGGAGGTGATGTAGTCCTGACAACAACGGATGTGCTTGTCATAGTATGCCTAGTAGTTGAAGGAACAATCATATCAACTCTTGGAATGTGCACCGTGCGCTTGTTCTCCTCGTGGCCAACACGTCGTTTTATTTCCTGTTCAGCTTTGCAAGCAAGATGAAACAAATGGTCCATAGGATAACACTCTTCATGAATTAGTATCTCTTGAATATCACGGTTTAATCCTCCCCAAAATCTATCCATAAAATCATCTTCACTTTCTTCTAAAGAGGAATGCAACAAGGTAGTTTGTAAATCATCATAATATTTTGTTACAGTTTCACTACCTTGTTTTAAGTGTTGCAACTTCTTAATCATGTCACGAGTATAATAAGCAGGGACGAAAGTATGTCGCATGGCAAGTTTCAAATCATCCCAAGTAGTAGGTATATAATCAGGGTGTAACCGACAATATTCACTCCACCAAACCAAAGCATAACCAGTGAAAGAACCAACCGCAACCTTAACCTTTTTATGTTCATCGAAATTATGGGAAGCAAATATATTTTTTATGTCGAACTCCCATTCAATATATAAAGCAGGTTTAAAACGGCCATTAAATGGTGGTATAGATACATTAACCTGATCGTGTATATTTGGATGTTTGTGCACCTCTCGTGACGGTTGTGGTATTTGCGAAGGTGGTGGCACGTCTCCCGCGATCGACAAAGCCCATGAATTGACTCTGGATCCTGTCATGATTAGTAGAACAAGAAACAAAACCCAAAAATAATGTTCCTATAACTACTAGGATGTGGTGGTAAAACGCTCACAGTAAAGCAAATATCAATGTCTTACAAGTTCTTACCATGCAGCAGGCGGTGATCGGCAACCAGCGGTGTCAAGTAACTCCGAATATTGAGTAAAGCGATTGCCAGGGGAGCGTACGTATACACGGTGTAGAAATATGTGGAGCTGGGTTGGCTATATATGGTAGCAAAAGATTAGCAATAATCAATTCAAAGATGCAATGTTGAATAAACGCTCAACGACGGTACTGTGCTGGTCCTAGGCTAGACCGGACTAGAGACGCGAGCCTAGAACACTAATGAGGTCACGGCATAGAACAACTAGCATCAATGAAGGATACTAAGTAGCTCTTGAAAGCAAGATATAAGTGAAGATCACAACGGCAGTGAAGATAATGATGAAAAACAACTGCCAAGCAGGATATACAACAACTTTGTCTCCAACTTTCCTCTGAAAAAGTTTGTCCAATTTTTTTGATTTTTTTTCTCCTTTTTTTTCTCTGACTTTTTTTTTCTCTTTTTTTTTCTCTCGTTTTTTTCTCTCTTTTTTTTTCTCCCTCTTTCCAAAACAAACTAGATAAGATGCAGATTGGATCAAGTGAAGATGTGAACGATCTCAACTATTATTATGACAATGAATGGTGGGTAGCACGTGGTGGAAATTGATGGATGGGTGGTGGACAGCGGAAGAGATAATGATGCAGCGGTGGCGTGACTAATGTGAACAGAACTCGAAACTCTAAACGAACTAGACACTAAGACCAGCAACTCGACACGACGATGCAACCGATAATTCAACTATGCAAGCAATGAAAAGAAAATTGCAAAGGCTCAGACTGGCTTGGACCAAGGATGAATAGATCTAACTCTTTTTTGTGGCTTTTTCTTGGACAATAGGTAAGAAAATAAATCTAATCTAGGAAAACTGGAAATTCTCACCGAGCAACCTGAAAACTGATACCACTTGATAGAGGCGGGGGTGTCCCGATCTTTCGATGAGATGATAACTATCGATTTGGTGAAGATGACTTTGACGATCCGACTACAAACGTGCACGACGTTGCGCCTTAGCAATCGCTAAACCAACTCTGGGAGGTTATTGACCACGCCGGAGCACAATCAACCTGACCACGAAGGTCTATTCCTGCAAGCAATCGAAGAACAAGCAAGAATATGATAAAAGCAATCTGAATATTGCGAGTATGTATGAAGTATTGATAAAGGTGGGGATCCGTAAGCGGTCTTGGTCTGGTCGTTGGACACAAACGAAGTACACGAAGTTGCAATGGCTAACTTTTAACTAAACAAATCCCAAGCAAAAGCTACTAGATGGATCTACTTATATAGGAGCAAGGGGTGGCGGCCAAGGAGGTGGGAGGACGTCCCAAGGCAGCCTAAAAGTAAATCTAGGTCGTACAAGGCCAATGGGCCCAAGTGGAGGTGATGTAACACCTTTGGACTTGTAGTTTGACTCGGATTCTGCTGCAGCATCAGATTGTTTCGTCCACAACTCAATGCTCCGGACGAATTTGAAGGTGATTCCAATTGGGTTGGAAAGCGCACGAAATCTAGTTTCCAACAAAAAAAGAATCACCCAATTCGGAGTCCGTATGAAAAACTTGTGTGCGTTTTGAGTCAGGTATGTCTGTGCAGTCCGAATCTGAATCCAGAACGTGAGAGACTTGGACTCTATCTTCTCTTGGGCCAAAAGTGACGTGAGGGAACTTTTTGGACAGCAAATAAACATCTATTTCTTCCTTATCTTCATATGTGGATTGTACAAATGTCCCATACACCTGCAATTAGACAAAACACAAAAGTGTGTGAAGTATTTTTGTTCTGGATAACATAAATAGATTATTGAATAGTTTGCACTAGAAATCACCTGACAAATATGCATATATGCAATATTTTTGGTCATATCCAAGGTAGTCATGTCCTCATCAGCCGCGGCCAGGCCCGCACCTGCCAAGACTCCACCGCCATTCCCATGCAGCTACCAGCCCACGCAGCTAGGCGAGCACCTGCGTGGCGACGTGTGGCCTCTAGACCAGCTCAACAAGCATCTACGTGGTGGCATGCAGATCTTCGTGAAGACACTACCACTGCACCAGCTCAGCAGCCTGCCAGCCTACATGGCGCCGCACGCCTCGTTGTCCAGGACACAGCCACCATACCTACCTATTATGGCATTTCCATAGCCATTCCGAGATATATTACCATGCAACTTTTCACCGTTACGTTTATTATGACACGCTCCACCATTGTAATATTGCTTTGCATGATCATGTAGTTGACATCGTATATGTGGCAAAGCCACCATTCATAATTCTTTCGTACATGTCACTCTTGATTCATTATCGCGGTACACCGCCAGATGCATCCACATAGAGTCATATTTTGTTCTAAGATTCTTGAGTTGTAAGTAGATAAAAGTGTGATGATCTTCATTATTAGAGCATTGTCCCATGTGAGGAAAGGATGATGGAAGAAATAATTCCCTCACAAGTTGGGATGAGTCTTAGGACTTTATAAAAATAAAAGAGGCCAAAGAAGCCCAAATAAAAAAAAGAGGCCAAAGAAGCCCACCAAAAAAAAGAAAAAAGTGAGAGAAAAAGAGAGAAGGGACAATGTCACTATCCTTTTACCACACTTGTGCTTCAAAGTAGCACCATGATATTCATGATAGAGAGTCTCCTATGCTGTCACCTTCATATGCTAGTGGAATTTTTCATTATAGAACTTGGCTTGTATATTCCAATGATGGGCTTCCTCAAATTGCCCTAGGTCTTCATGAGCAAGCAAGTTGGATGCACAGCCACTTAGTTTCTTTTGATGAGCTTTCATACACTTACATCTCTAGTGCATCTATTGCATGGCAATCCCTACTCACTCACATTGATATCTATTAATGGGCATCTCCATTGCCCGTTGATACGCCTAGTTAATGTGAGACTATCTTCTCTTTTTTTTGTCTTCTCCACAACCACCATCCTATTCTACCTATAGTGCTATGTCCATGGCTCACGCTCATGTATTGCGTGAAGATTGAAGAAGTTTGAGAATAATGAAGTATGAAACAATTGCTTGGCTAAAACCGGGGTTGTGCATGATTTAAATATTTTGTGTGATGAAGATAGAGCATAGCCAGACTATATGATTTTGTAGGGATAACTTTCTTTGGCCATGTTATTTTGAGAAGACATAATTACTTTGTTAGTATGCTTGAAGTATTATTATTTTTATGTCAATATTAAACTTTTGTTTTGAATCTTATGGATCTGAATATTCTTGCCACAATAAAGAGAATTACATGGATAAGTATGCTAGGTAGCATTCCACATCAAAAATTCTGTTTTTATCATTTACCTACTCGAGGACGAGCAGGAATTAAGTTTGGGGATGCTTGATACGTCTCCAACGTATCTATAATTTTTGATTGTTCCATGCTATTATATTATCTGTTTTGGATGTTTAATGGGCTTTATTATACACTTTTATATTATTTTTGGGACTAACCTATTACCCGGAGGCCCAGTCCAAATTGCTGTTTTTTGCCTATTTCAGTGTTTCGCAGAAAAGGAATATCAAACGGAGTCTAAACGGAATGAAACCTTTAGGAGAATCGTATTTGGAACAAAAGCGATCCAGAGGACTTGGAGTGGACGTCAAGAAAGAAGCGAGGAGGCCACGAGGCAGGGAGGCGCGCCTGCCCCCCTGGGTGCGCCCCCCACCCTCGTGGGCCCCTCGCAGCTTCACCGACCTACTTCTTCCTCCTATATATACCCATATATCTCGAAAACATCCAGGAGCACAATAGATCGGGAGTTCGGCCGCCGCAAGCCTCTATAGCCACCAAAAACAAATTGGGACCCTGTTCCGGCACCCTGCCGGAGGAGGGATCCCTCACCGGTGGCCATCTTCATCATCCCGGCGCTCTCCATGACGAGGAGCGAGTAGTTCACCCTCGGGGCTGAGGGTATGTACCAGTAGCTATGTGTTTGATCTCTCTCTCTCTCTCTCTCTCTCTCTCTCTCTCTCTCTCTCTCGTGTTCTTGATTTGGCACGATCTTGATGTATCACGAGCTTTGCTATTATAGTTGGATCTTATGATATTTCTCCCCCTCTACTGTGTTGTAATGGATTGAGTTTTCCCTTTGAAGTTATCTTATCGGATTGAGTCTTTAAGTTGAGAACACTTGATGTATGTCTTGCGTGGGATACCCGTGTTGACAATGGGGTACTCTATTGATTCACTTGGTGTATGTTTTGGTGAACAACTTGCGGGTTCCATGACCTTGGGAATCTATGCATAGGGGTTGGGACACGTTTTCGTCTTGACTCTCCGCTAGAAACTTTGGGGCACTCTTTGAAGTACTTTGTGTTGGTTGAATAGATGAATCTGAGATTGTGTGATGCATATCATATAATCATACCCACGGATACCTTAGGTGACATTGGAGTATCTTGGTGACATTAGGGTTTTGATTGATTTGTGTCTTAAGGTGTTATTCTAGTATGAACTCTATGATAGATCGAACGGAAAGAATAGCTTCGTGTTATTTTACTACGGACTCTTGAATAGATCGATCAGAAAGGATAACTTTGAGGTGGTTTCGTACCCTACAATAATCTCTTTGTTTGTTCTCCGCTATTAGTGACTTTGGAGTGACTCTTTGTTGCATGTTGAGGGATAGTTATATGATCCAGTTATGTTATTATTGTTGAGAGAACTTGAACTAGTGAAAGTATGAACCCTAGGCCCTGTTTCCTAGCATTGCAATACCGTTTACGCTCACTTTTATCATTAGTTACCTTGCTGTTTTTATAATTTCAGATTACAAATACCTATATCTACCATCCACATTGCACTTGTATCACCATCTCTTCACCGAACTAGTGCACCTATACAATTTAACATTGTATTGGGTGTGTTGGGGACACAAGAGACTCTTTGTTATTTGGTTGCAGGGTTATTTGAGAGAGACCATCTTCATCCTACGCCTCCCAGGGATTGATAAACCTTAGGTCATCCACTTGAGGGAAATTTGCTGCTGTCCTACAAACCTCTGCACTTGGAGGCCCAACAACGTCTACAAGAAGAAGGTTGTGTAGTAGACATCACCTACCGTGACGAACACATGTCATCATGGAAGTATTTTTTTGTAGTGATAGGAGTAGTTGGTCTTGGAAGTGTACTGGAGTACTTGTAGTCGTCTTGCACTTGTCACTCTGCTTTAGTTGCTTGGTGCACTACCTTGAGGAGGTTGGAGTAGGGTTGAAATCCGCAATGTTCTTGGTGGTTGAGACCTTTCAAGAAGCACACCGTTGCTCCTCGTCTTCCTTGACATTGGCTCATATCATTGCAATTTCCATTTCTTGGTAGTAGTCCTCAACTGAGTTTGTGCCTTGCTTGAGGAGTTGCAACTTCTTGAAGAGATCATGGTTGTCAGTAGGCACGGCACGAGCTACATTCTTGTTCTGGTTCCAAGTCGTGATGGGTGGCTTGCCTTTCTCCCTTCATTGCTCAATCACTTGCTCCCACAAAATGAGGACATAGTCTTAAAACTCGAGAGAGGCCATGGCAATCTTACTTACCTCTTCATAACTGTGAATCCTTTAAACTCTACTTCTCTACCATCTTTATAGTATGTGAAACCTTTTCCCCGTCCATGGTGTTAAAAAGTCAGTGTCTGCACAAGATGTCCCAATAATTCCAAGATAACTTCAACTCCTAAAGCTTCTAGTAGCAACATTGTCCCAAGAGAAGGAACCTCAGAAGGCAAGAAGTCAACACTTGTCCATGATGCTTCAGTCATTAATGTTGAATATCTACATCAAGTTATGATGTGACATGCCATATAGGTTTAGGTTGGTTAACATCCTTGTAGTGGTAGAACTCGTAGCTAGTAGATGCAAACACATTTTATGTGAGTATTGTCTGCATATTTTGCTTCTAGAACATTTCCTATGTAGTCATTTTGAAAATCAATTTGCCAAAAAGAGTTACTTTTTAATTTTTATTTGGATTCCTTCATGTCTATCTTGGTGTTTGTCTTTTTTTATTATCTTTTGGGGTATCTCCTCCTTGTGTAGGTTCCTTTTACTCATCTTTATCATTTTCCCCTCTTATCTATAAAACCCCGGGAGGCCACTAGAGATCAACAAAGTTATACGAGCATGTTGGAGGTCTATTGTGAGAGTGAACCCTATGAAAAACCTATTTTAAGGGGGTTAGAAGATGGTGATTCATGGCAAGATCAAATATTTGAAGACCTTCTTTTGCAAAGAAGAGGAAGATTTGTAGACCTGCATTGCACCTACCATAAAGTTCAACCTGAAGGTAGGATCAAATTGTCTATCCGCGCCAACTTGATCTACAAAAGGAGGACAGACCAAAGAATGTTAAACACTAGAAAAGCTATCAAATTGCCATTGATAAGACCTAAGGATTGTTTTCAAGCATTGATCAAACTTGATTGGATTTAAGAGAAGTATCTCCAATCAATACCCCCAAATTCGCTTGTCACCAAGTTCAGAATCAACCATGCCACAAAAGTTTTTGAGAATACTCTGTCGAAGAGGAAGCTAACACAAATCTATTCTCTTTAGTCAGTCTAAATCTCAAGGACAAGATTTCTTTTAAGGGTCTAGATTTGTAACATCCCAATGTTTGAAATGTTTAAGAATTTTTTCTTCCAAAAAGTAGGGCTAGAAAGTTACATTTTTGTGTATTTGGTTAATACAAGCTTAAATTGGTTTTTATAAATTGGAGGATTTAATTTGAACTAATGCGAACCTAAATTAAATTTTGAGTTTTGCTGTTTTCGTTTAGTTGGGTTTTCTTTTTGTCTTAAGCATATTAAATATGCAAGTTTCCATTTTCTTTGATTTCTAAGTTTGTTTATTTTGTTTCGGCGCGTATCCATTTTATGAATTTTTCTACAAAGGAAAATCCGTTTCTTTTCCTCTCTCAAACTATGTGTCGAATTCTAGTACTATCATCTCTCTCTCTATTTTCCATGGGCGCAACCCAACTATTCTCTTCACTTTCTTTGTTCTTCAACCGAATGAGCCTAGCCCAATATTTTTCCCTCTCTTCTATTTGTTCTCTCCCACCTGGGCCTTAGCCCATTTAACTCACCTGATGGCTGCAACTTTCTTTCTCGCGTACTAATCATACCAAGTAGAGAATCCTGTAGAGAGAAACTTACAGAGAAGAAACAAAATGGGTACAAAGAAGAAACAAAACGGCCATGTAGACTTGATTGTTGCCTTCCTTTAATTCATCCTCCCTGCCTATTTCTCTCTACTCGCCATCTCTCCCATCAAGCAAAACTTCTTCTCCTTCCCCTTCCTCTGTAAGTTCACATGACCAGAACAAAACTGTACATGCACAAACAACCCCTCCACTAATTCACCTAATCTTTGTTTGTTTCCCAAATTGATTATACTAGTTTAATGCCCGTGCGTTGCTATCGGTAAGCAGAAAACATAGTGAAGCACGATTGTTTCAATTCATATAACAACAAATTAATTATTTCTTCCGCTTCTTTCTTCGTAGGCATGGTCATGTTTCTTTAACCACTCCCTCCTCACATCATATCTTTGCCCTTACCCTTTCTTCCCCTTCACCTTTTTTGTCACCATTGTGTTTGAACCCTCTTCAAAATGTTGTCTTTTATGTATATTATGTTTTTATCAATTCAAAATATCATTTTAATATATTTTTTTGCAACGAATTAGTTGAAATAAAACTTAAGCAGTGCCTCTCATAACTAAATGAAAGGAAACATGAAGTACATTGAGTACAGAAACAAAAGAACAAAATCTTATTTTCTGATAATTAGACCCTCTAAAACAACATATACTACTTCGAATCATAAAGGAAAAAAAAGGTAACAGAAGAGGTATAGTTACTACAAAACACATCTGACCTTCAGGTTACTTCGCATAAAATCTTAGTTCTATATCTGTCAAATGACTCCCGAGGAGCATCTTTGCGTTCAAGCACTTCTCTGTGAAGAGGCATCTTGAGTTCAAGGCTGTACTCTTGGTTCCCAGGAGGAACCCTTTTAACATTCTTGAAAACATAAAAATCTTAACAAAGCAAGCATTACGTGTGTTGTGCCTTCGTCATGGACAATTACAAACTGAAAATTTTGAGCCAGGATGAATGCAATAGATAGTCTAAGCTCGCACAGCCAAAAAAGCATATGATTTTGATACGTCCAAGTTTCAACAGTACCTTGAGTCTAAGACATTCTTTCTGCGTATAGTTGAAGATCAAAGCTCCAAGCATGACTAAAAATCGAGAGCGATATGAGGAGTTAGAATTGACACGAACATTAAGTAGGATAATCAACATAGTTTGTTAACATAAAACTATGATGAATAGTACCATCACACAAAATATGTAAATCTGTCTGCATTATTTAGGTTATGAACATCTAGTAGAAAAATGGAACATAGTGAAATTTGACTGAACGGTTCTTATGTATGTACGTGTTCGACGTCTTCCTCTCTCATGCTCTCCCGTTTCCTTTTCTCCTACCCAAGTGTCTCCTTGCCAATCTGTCAAAAAAAGTAGCAGCTTAGTGACACGTCGAGAGCGGCATCAGCCTTGAGGAAGTACTCGTCAAGCTCAATATTGACCGATGCCCACCTTGATTGATGACCACAGGCTGTGAAAACATGTGCCACACCCTGGCTCACCAAATATCGTTCCACCGCGGAAGTAGTTCTGCACACATCAAGACTTCAGGCACAAGAATGAATGTCATAAAAATTACCAGAAGAAGGTGCGCATATAAAAGTGTAAGAAGGCATAAGTAGGGAAATAATTGTGCGATAGCTCTACTGCTTTGGTGAGTGCTTAAGACAGTACACTACCAAAATAAAACAATTTATATGGTAATTTGATTGTTAGAGAAGTTTACATGCTCATAATGTATCCTTCAAGAGAACTGGAAATTGAGAGGTTACATTATTAAAAAAAATAACTCTCACCCATATAGATACATAGATCTGACAGAGGACAATCAAATCCCCCCAAAAGATAAAACTATTGTCGCCATAGGTGACAAACAAAATGTCGAGAAAGCACATAGCAATTGTCATTTTGGTAGGAATCAAAATATGACACATTATTCAGAAAAAAATTATAAGCTCAATGTTCAGGAAAAATGATACTAATTTATACATGCACTTGATATGCGGACAACAGGCTCCATTTGAAAATAAAGTAGTAATTTTTACAATCCAGTTTCATCTACCCCAGATGGCAGAAGCCATATGTGTTTGACACTTCACTAATCATTTGCAAATTTTGAATGATACCTTTGGGGCCTTGTGATAAAAAGAGATACTGAACTATTGGCATAGATTCACCCAGGCAAGAGATATCTAATTAGCACCGTGATTCTAACAAAATGATCAAATTTTTAATACCGCTCAATAAGTATTGCTTCATCCCCAGAAAAAACCTCAATTGCCTTTGCAAGAAGCATGTCCGTTTGCGGAACTCTGTAGTGAAGCTTTGTCTGTCGTCGTGCAAATTGTGTTGTCTCACCAGCTTGTAGTCCTTTTCCTGAATATGCAAATTCTTTCTCATCAGACTGTAGATTTACTTCAACCACATGCTTCCGAGTTCCCTAGCAAAAAAACTACAGAATACATAACTTTGCATCATAGAAGTATAAAAGCTATGAGAAGCATTGTAGAGTACACTCACTTCGAGCAAATTAACATCCACCGTAATTCTTTCAAATTTTTCTAACGTATTAATTTCAAAGTATTAATTTCCATTGACTGTTCAAATATCACCGGATATTGACATCCGCTTAGTACGTCGGCAGTCCGACAATTAGTATTCAGGTCCTATATACTATCCAAGAAAATGCAAAATGTTTTCCTTCCTGCTGGTAGCATGTTCCATTGACTGTTGAAAGTATATATCCCGTGATGTTTTACTATATTTAGAAAATAATGCATTGTCCTAGATTGAGATTAATCATGCTGTTACATTGGCAAATACACTGTGTACATTGGGATATTGTTTTCTAACAATAGCGAAAATAACAGATATTGTCGTGCAACAATAGCAATAAAGGAATCCAATTGAACTCATTGGCATACTCATATGAGTTAACGTTGTTCATAACAGAGCTTAATTTACCCTATGATACTCAACTCATGGGAGTCTAGGTATCTTCAATTCCTAAGCCTGCTCCAGGACGGGATTCGGCACTCAACGCTTTTTTGGCCACGTACAGGTTGCCTAATATGCCAATTGAGCAGTGCACCACACGGATGAAAATCCCATAGTAGCAAATTCTCAATCCAGATATGAGGGATTCCTCGTCATAACTACTACCACTAATGGAATGGTCTAAACATGATTAAGGTAGAAGAGACGACCAAACCTAAGGCTGTAGCCTATAGCACACGCCTGGAGATTTCTATGTTTTTGTTGCGATGTAGTAATGGATTTCGATGGAAGATGTTGTGTTGTGAGTTCGTACTCATCATCCTCTCCGAGGGATGACTCGTTTTCAAGAGGAATATATATGAGTGGCGGGAGGACGAGGACATTTTTGTCATCACAATTGAACAACACAAATGTAGCAGCGAATATGAGTGCACCCTCATGGTCAACAAAATCATTCCGCCCTGCTTGTGTTGGTTATTGAACCCTGCATTTACCTCGCCATCTTCGCCGTCATTATTGTTCCGACACTTGTTCTTAAGGTTGTGCCATGACTCTCCGTTTCAGTCCTACACCTCCAACGGACCAGGGTCGTCATCTTGGACCCTCTTTTTTGTTTTCAGTTTTGTAAGTGTAAGGTCCAGCTTCAGCGAAATACGTCTAGGCAATGGCCGGAGTGATCGGGCACTGCGGTGCGCGCCTCCCGGTTGACTCCTGCCGGCTGCCACGCACCTCGATCAGAGTCTTTACACCATAGATCGCAGCTTTGCCGGCCTTGCTGGAATCGTCAATGCGGTCGAACAAGACGATGCGGCAGTAGATCGGAAGAGCAAGAACGCCAGAACGGACACTCTGCCGTTGGTCGATGATTGGGCAGCGCGTGCCCGAGCAAAGGGAGAGGAGGCCGACGAGAGAGCGCACCGGCACGAAGAAGCACGACCTCACCTTCCTCTTTTGGTGATTAGGGCAGCGCCACCGCTGACCGCTCCTCCCTCTCTCTTCCAAGGCAGGCACAAGGGACGGGAGGCATGCCTCACCTTGATCCAGAAGGCGTGCATCAGCGGATGGAGAGGTGGTGCGGCGACGAGCACAGCCGGCGGTGGCAGCGACTTTTCCTGGAGAGAGATGGGATCGGGATTGGAACAGGGAGTGAGTTGGGAGTTGTGGGAGGCGAAGACGTGAGTACGTGTTAGCGACAGTTTTTCCTATATTCGGGTCTGGGGATGGGAGGAAGTGTGGGCTGGTTTCTAGCCCACGTTCTATGCCGGGTGGGCTGCCTTTTTTATGAGCGGGAGGAAGAAACTATCGATCGTAGGTGGGAGTACGAGGTCGAACCATCACGACGTTCAATTCTCCTTTAATAGTAGAGATGTAGTTGTGTGCGTTGATCTCCTTTGCCAATCCTGTGATGTCTCCTGCCCTTTACCTTTCCTATTCTCCCAAGAACTCCCCCTCCACTAACACCCTTAATCTTTGTTTGTTTCCCAAATTGATTATATGTAGTTGTGTGCGTTGATCTCCTCTGCCAATCCCGTGATGTCTCCTGCCCTTTACCTTTCCTATTCTCCCAAGAACTCCTCCCAAAGAAACGGTGTTCCATGGGCGCCGGTCCTCGATTCCTTTGAAGGAGGCCATTCCCGTCCATGCCCTTGCGCCAAAAGGTTCTCCTTCATGCCTTTAATCCATTCAGAGAAGAAGGGAAATGTTTCGTCGACCACATGCGAACAATTTTGCATCTCAGTCGACTATGTTCATTGAGTTGATCGCATTGATTCGTCAAACTTGGTGAGCCTTTTCAAATTCCTTTGGTAGACTTGTTCCTGGAGACCTTCATACTCTATTGACATCATGGCTCAACCAATTTCCTGTGTTGGGCACGCCGACGCATGAACAGATGCCATCAGATGGCATCTGTATGTTCTCCTACTTACCGTTCCTCGGATGGCTTCATGTCGAATGTATCGAATGCTCCCTCTGACCATAGAACCTATTAGTGAAATTAGCTTGCTAGATCGGCAACTCAGATTTTAGAATAGATTTTATCTGGTTGTTCTTTACAATTAGAATGATATATTTTAATATAGTTTTGTATGGTTTATGTGATAATTTCGTGCATCATATAGTAATGTGATATGCATTTGTACTAGGTCTTGTGATTTATCACATGCGGAGTTCATCGGTGAACTTTTGTGTTAATATATTATTAACATACGTTTGTGATATACCAAGGGGTGCATGATAGTTGTCTCATAAGTTTGTGTGTGACATATGACTTGTTAAATTTATTTGTTTACCGATTCTAGTTATTTGAAATATGCTTTGCATGTTATTGCCACTTGACAATTTGTTGTACTGTGTATAGTCCTCTTTTATGCATGTATACAATATTTTGTGGATGTTCGGCATGCTTATAATTATGTAGAATTATTCTAAGCTTTGCTTTATTTATCTACTCTTATAATACTTCTTGTTTTCATTATTATTACTTTTAGCATGAAGATATCTTAGATATGTTTTACATATTAACTTCCGTCCATGTTGCATGTGTGCTTATGGACTATAATCATGTCGTGTCTGTGGTAGAAATTTATCTATTTATACTAATGATTTACTATTTCACAAAAAGTTGACCCACTCAAAAACGGGAATCAAACCCAAAATAAAATATCTCGATTCAATGAAATAGTTCGTTCGCCCGGTCAAAATTGTGGACTAAATCCAAAATTGAACACCTCAATTGAGTAGCATGTTGTCTTATAGTACTTCATGAACATGTTGAAAGTCAAATTAATGAACTTATTTGATACACATATCTCCGTTCATGTGTGGATTGCAAACACGATGTTCTCCAATTCAAATATTCGAATGCAAATTTATATCAAAACATGGTTTATATCAGTCTTCTATGCATAAACGCGACCTCCCCATCTCCCGGACTCTTGTTCTCTTTCTAGCGGACAATCTTCATTTCTATCTCACGCATACAAACAAAAACCTTGTTGGTCCCTCTCCCTCTCTCTCTCTCTCCCTCCCTCTCTCTCCCTCTCTCTCTACATTCTATGTGTGTATATATATATACTCTTATAAAAATAGAATTGGTGATGATGGTGTGCCTGCCATCCTGCAATATAGGCCGTTCGATCTATATCTGACAGATAGAAAGGGAACTATGACAATTTTACAAAAAGATACCCGCACTCCTCTCCACATTTGTAGATAAGGCCTTCCCTCGTTCATCCTTATCTCCCACAACATAAACTACTCATATAAATACATCTTGATGTTCTGTGCAATGCACGAGCATCTTGCTAGTATATATATTTGTATATATCTCTCTCTGTCTGTCTCTCTGTCTTTCTAGTTCGCATGTACACTCCTTGTATAGGTCTCTCTGGCACACAATGTATGATTATCTAGTCCGAGCTAAATATATAGGGTGCACTCATCGTACGCACACAAATTCCCTAGATCGTTGTCCTTACGCACCACTCCGCCGTCTCGGGGCTCTTCCCTCTCTCTCTCTCTCTCGAACTCTCCATCTCCCTAGGTCACACATACGGATGCATATCTCACTCGCACTAGATAGACCCATCTAAAATTCTCTCTCTCTCTCTCCCTCATTCTCTCTCAATCTGACACGCACACACACACAATCTCACGCCTAGCAAAGTATGACCATCTCTCGCTACATTGTAGGCACACGCAGTCCCCCCTATGTATATGACTACACCTGAATATCCATAACAAACATATCCATTGCCTCTTCCCCTCACTTGGTCTCTCTCGATTTCTCTCGAGGCATCTATCTATCGCACACACACATCGTCCCTTGATGTCCCACCCATATAGTCCCCTCACGATCTCGAGGGGATCTCTCTATCACAAACACACCCTCTCTCCCTCCCCAAGCGTCCATCTTCTCCATACGTCCCTCTCGACCTCTGTCCCTAGTTTGCTAGACCTCTATTGGACAGGTGCTATAGGAGGGTCTCTCTCCGTTGCAAACAACCATGCACTAGCTATCTCCGTGTATCCCCTAACCTCGATTTTCTATCTCGAAGATGCATGCGTGATGTGTTTGCATAAGACACGCACACACTTTCTCTCTATTTTATCGCTTGTTGTCCCTTTCTCTTTCACACACACACTCTTTTTGCACACTCACTCTTTATTCTTCACATGCACTTGATCTCTCTCGACTTAGGTACTCTCTTCGATCCATAGCATATAGATTTATTGAAAGTCAAACATCACAAAGTTTGACCAGGTATGTGGAGAAAAACATTTACATCTAGAACAGCAAACATATATCATTAGATTCATGACAAGATGTAGTTTCATATGATGTATATTTTGTATTATAGATATAAATAATATTTGTGTAAACCTGGTTAAAGTTTCCAAAGTTTGACTTCTAGAAAATTTATATGCACTCCACTATCGAACGGACCGATGGAGTATCTCTTTCCCTCTCAGCGATCTGATGCACCACTCAGCCATATCAGAGCTCCTCTATCTCTCTCAAACTTTATATCTCTCTAGTTCACACATACACATATCTCGCTCGCACTACATAGACCCATCTAACAATCTCCGCCCTTGTTCTCTCTCTATGTGACACGCCCCCCTCCCCCAAGTACCATAATCTCTCACTCCATCATAGGCACACGCACTCCCCATAAGTATGACTATCTCTCACTATCCATCAGGAACACACGTATTATCTCCTTCCATTCCTACGTCTATCTCGATATCTCTTGGGGTATCTTCTATCATGCACACACCTTGTCAGTCGATCTCCCACTCATGTAGTCCCATCACGATCTTCAGAGGATCTCTCTATCAGAAACACACACTCTCTCCTCCCCATGCCTGCATTTTCTCCATACGTCTCTCTCGACCTCTCTTCCTTGTTTGCCAGACATATCTCCCTTGCTTGCCAAACCTCTCTTGGCCACCTGCTAGGGGCCGTTCGTTCTCGGTTGCAAAAAACCACAAACTAATTCCTCACCTCGCTTCCTCTATCGAAGATGCATGTGTGATATGTTTGCATAAGACACACACACACACACACACACACACACACTTTTTCTCTACTTTACCATGCGTTGTTCATGTCTCTTTCGCACACGCACACACACACACACACACACACACACACTCTTTTCACTCACTCTTTCAATCTCACACACACTCTCTCTCTAGTTAGGTACTCTCTCACGTCCATAACATATGGATGTTTTGGAAAGTCAAACCTCAGAAAAGTTTGACCAGGTATATGTGGAGAAAAATATTTATGTATGGAACGACCAATAGATTCATCACAACATGTACTTAGTTCATATTATCATTTATCTTTTTTATTGTAGATATAAGTAATTTGTTTATAAACTTGGTCAAAGATTCAAAGGTTTGACTTAAAAAAATTATAGGCACTACATTATCGAATGGAGGGAGTAGCTCTTTCTCTCCTGTACTATCTCTCTTTTTTTGGCATGGCTCTCTGTACTCTCACTCGGTATCTCTTTACCGAGGAATTATACGCTCACTGTGTCAGCGTATAGCTCTGTATGTTGTTTAGTTGACAGGTCAACCACTCCACATGCTGCCTTGTCAGCTCGTGTTCTCTATCCTGGTGTGCTGGCCGATTTGATAGTGGGTGAAAATAAATAAACTAGAGGGCCATCTGACATGCGGTGAAGTAAACAAAGTTGAAACCACTCGCGGTAGCACCCCGCACGCTAGTATATTGAGGGAACACTTCTTTCGCGTGAAAGATGCACTCGCGCACACCACACCACTGCGCAGCAGCATGCAAACAAGGACGCACTTGTGCAGCCCAGCAAATAATACACACCAGCACACGTGTACACCAGTGTCACCGCTGACTGAGATGGATGGTGAGGTAGCTAACAAGTAGAGGCATCTCGAGCCAAAACCGCATTCGGTGAGCCTGGACTTCATCAGAAGCCTTCCCGACGACATGCTGCTCATCATCATCGCCCTCCTCCCCACCAAATCTGCCATGCGGATGTAACGCCCCGGATTCGTTGCGCCAGGTGCCTGCCAGTTATTCATCGTTGTTGCCATGTCATTTACTTGCATGTTGCACTTTGCCATGTCATCATATGCATTTCATATCATGTCATCATGTGCATTGCATTCGCATTCATGTTCGTCTCATGCATCCGAGCATTTTCCCCGTTGTCCATTTTGCAATCCGGCGCTCCTATGTCATCCGGCGTCCCCATTTTGCCTCTTCTCTTGTGCGGGTGTTAAACGTTCTCGGAATGGACCGATGTTTGCCAAGCAGCCTTGGTATACCACCGGTAGACCGCCTGTCAAGTTTCGTGCCATTTGGAGGTCGTTTGTAATAGAGGCGGGGTGTCCCGATCTTTCGATGAGATGATAACTATCGATTTGGTGGAGACGACTTTGACGATCCGACTACAAACGTGCAATGACGTTGTGCCTTAGCAATCGCTAAACCAACTCCGAGAGGTTATTGACCACGCCGGAGCACGATCAACCTGACCACGAAGGTTTATTCCTGCAAGCAATCGAAGAACAAGCAAGAATATGATAAAAGCAATCTGAATATCGCGAATATGTATGAAGTATTGATAATGGTGGGGATCCGAAAAGTGGTCTTGGTCTGGTCGTTGGACACAAACGAAGCACACGAAGTTGCAATGGCTAACTTTTAACTAAACAAATCCCAAAGTCTAAACGGTGCCCTAAGGGCTGTATATATGGAGGAAGAGAGGGGGAATTTCGTGGCCCTTGGTGGAGGGGTCCGAAATCAACCCTATCTCTTGTTTCCCCACACATACGGACTCTAAAAATAGCCTATACTTATGTATTTCGAAATTACATGGGCCTGGCCCAATAAAAAGGTGACGCAGCACCTATAATAGCCTCTGGACGAAATTTATGAAGTGGCATCTTGTATATTTCGTCCAAGGCTTCATGCACTCTTATGGTGGCTTCAAAGTCCTGAAATCATCACTTGTAACTCCGTTCTGGTTCCCCTTGCGCATGGCATCATCTCCATGCTTGCTCTTGCTCCAATGTCCATCCTTCTCCAAGCTAGGCCCTTCATTTGTAAGCAAAACAAATGTATCCAATTTAGGCAGCATTATATTCTCATGAACATTAGAATCATTACCAAGAAACGAAAGTACCTGATAATTTAATTGGCGTGCGCGAGCTCTAGTAATTGGTCCAGTATATGTAGCAGTAGGGGCTGTGGGTGTAACAATGGTATTGATGTCCTCATCATCCTCCCCTTCTTGAAATGAAGTCGTCCTCGACGGAAGCTCATTTTCCTCACCCAAATAAGGCTTCAAATCTGCAATGTTAAAAGTGGGACTAACCCCAAAATCTGCAGGCAGCTCAAGTTTATATGCATTATCATTTATTTTCTCTAACACCTTAAAGGGACCATCAGCACGTGGCATTAGCTTTGATTTGCGCAAATTAGGAAATCTATCTTTACGCAAATGTAACCAAACAAGATCTCCAGGTGCAAACACAACATGTTTTCTACCCTTATCTCCAGCAAGTTTATATTTAGCATTCATACGCTCAATGTTTTCCTTAGTTAACTCATGCATTTTTAAAATCAATTCAGAACGTTCTTTAGCATCAAAATTAACCTTCTCCGAAGATGGAATAGGCAACAAATCAATAGGTGCACGAGGTAGGAAACCATACACAATTTCAAAAGGGCACATCTTAGTAGTAGAATGCAATGAACGATTCTCACCCACATACTCATCATCCTCCTGGGTACCAGCAGCAGCAGTAGCAGGGGCCAAAGAAGCATCAACAACATGAACAGCAGCACCAGAAGTTTGGCCATCCTCAATAGGAACACGCTTCGCTCGTCCATACTGATTCGAAAGGATGCGTTGTTGTTGTTGTTGTCGTTGGAGAGGTGCGTTAGGTGCAGCGGGTGGTGGTGGTGGAAGACGCGCGAGCAATTCATTAAACTTGTTATCGAGCTTTGTTTCGAACGTCTTCTCCATGCCATCTATCTTCTCCATGGCCTCTTCAAATCTGTTTAGCACATCTTGCACCTGTCCACTCATCATTTGCTGAAATTTATCATGCAAATCCTTATTCGTCATGTTCTCCCAGTCAGTCTCGTCGGCTTGTGATCCTGGCATGGTTAGCAGCAATAGAAACACACAAGAATATGATCCTACAGACTACTAACAAGAGGTGGTGGTGGGTGTCACAAATCCGTCAAGCAAATCTCAAATTCTTACCAGTTCTTACCCAGCAGCAGGCGGTGATCGGCAACCGTTGTAGTCAAAAACTCTCAAAGCTTGGATAGAGCAATTACCAGGGAGAGTCAAACGCACGACGTAGATGTATGTGGAGCTGGGAAGGCTTATAATATGGTAGCAAAAAGGGTCAGCAATAATCAATTCAGAGATGCAAAGTTGAATAAACGCTCAACGACGGTACTGTGCTGGTCCTAGGCTAGACTGTGCTAGAGACGCGAGCCTAGAACACTAACAAAATCACGGCGCTGCACGTAAACAAGGGAAAAGCACACTCTGGTTTTTTTTCGCTCTTTTTTTCTGCGCTCTTTTTTTTTTGGGCTGCTCTTTTTTTTTTTTGCGAAAAATCACTATAATGGCGAGTGTCTCAAAACTCTTCCTAGGTCAAACTGACAGGATGGGCACGAAATTTTTTCGACCAATTTTTTTTTTCGTTTTTTCGACTGCCCGGACCCAAAAACTGGAAACGGGTCAAAAAAAACTTCCTATAATGGCACCTGTCTCAAAACACTCAGAAACACCTAAAAATAAGATAGGCAGAAAATTTTTCGAAAAATGCGTTTTCGAAAAATTTTGGGCCTAAACGGAGCGTGGTTTCCAGACTCTTTTTTTTTCCGAAACCTACTCCGGCAAGGAAACACGAATCGGAAACTAGATGGATCCCAAAAACAAACCTAATAAGCAAGGAACTCGGATTGGTGGTGGATATATGGTTGTGGTATATGGCAGCGGTGGTGGTAGCGGTGGTAGTATATGGATATGGATCGGTGGTGGTATATGGACACGGATTGGTGGTGGTATATGGATACGGATTCGGAGTGGTGGTGGTAGATGGCAGGGGCGATGATGATGGTGCGGCGGCGGCGTGACAACTTATGACCAGAACTCGAAACTCTAAAAGACTAGACTCTAAGACCAGCAACTAGACCGACGATGCAACCGCAAATTCAACAAAGCAAAACCCTAAAAAGATTATGCAAAGGCTCAGATTGGTTCGGATATGATGAACTAACCCTAATTTTTTTTTGTGGCTTTTTCGTGGACTATAGGTATGAAGAACAGACTCGATCTAAACTACGAAAAACTAGAAAATCTCACCGAGCAACCTGGAAATCTGATACCACTTGATAGAGGCGGGGTGTCCCGATCTTTCGATGAGATGATAACTATCGATTTGGTGGAGACGACTTTGACGATCCGACTACAAACGTGCAACGACGTTGTGCCTTAGCAATCGCTAAACCAACTCCGAGAGGTTATTGACCACGCCGGAGCACGATCAACCTGACCACGAAGGTTTATTCCTGCAAGCAATCGAAGAACAAGCAAGAATATGATAAAAGCAATCTGAATATCACGAATATGTATGAAGTATTGATAATGGTGGGGATCCGAAAAGTGGTCTTGGTCTGGTCGTTGGACACAAACGAAGCACACGAAGTTGCAATGGCTAACTTTTAACTAAACAAATCCCAAAGTCTAAACGGTGCCCTAAGGGCTGTATATATGGAGGAAGAGAGGGGGAATTTCGTGGCCCTTGGTGGAGGGGTCCGAAATCAACCCTATCTCTTGTTTCCCCACACATACGGACTCTAAAAATAGCCTATACTTATGTATTTCGAAATTACATGGGCCTGGCCCAATAAAAAGGTGACGCAGCACCTATAATAGCCTCTGGACGAAATTTATGAAGTGGCATCTTGTATATTTCGTCCAAGGCTTCATGCACTCTTATGGTGGCTTCAAAGTCCTGAAATCATCACTTGTAACTCTGTTCTGGTTCCCCTTGCGCATGGCATCATCTCCATGCTTGCTCTTGCTCCAATGTCCATCCTTCTCCAAGCTAGGCCCTTCATTTGTAAGCAAAACAAATGTATCCAATTTAGGCAGCATCATATTCTAATGAATATTAGAATCATTACCAAGAAACGAAAGTACCTGATAATTTAATTGGCGTGCGCGAGCTCTAGTAATTGGTCCAGTATATGTAGCAGTAGGGGCTGTGGGTGTAACAATGGTATTGATGTCCTCATCAGTTTGGTACTCCAACGGTTAACCGGGTAACCGTAAAAGCCTCTTTTGTGTGCATCCCAACACCCCTTCCAAAGTGGCCCAAAACCCACCTAACTCCCCTCCATGCTCTCGGCGGTTCGATCACGATCGCGTGGCCGAAAACCGCACCTCATTTGGACTCTCCTAGCTCCCTCTACCTATAAATATGTCTTCCTCCCCGAAATCCCGCAGTCCAAACCCTAAAAATCATCCCCGTCGCCCGCCGGACATGTCCGTCCCGAGCCGAACACAGTCGCCGCCGCCGCCCGGCCAACCGCGCCGCGCCATGTGGCCGCTCCGCCGCCCCCGCGCCGTCGGCCCGCCAGGCCCGCGGGAGACCCGCCCAGCCCGCGCGCCCGCCGCTGCCGCTCGCCCGCGCGCCCGCCGCTGCCGCTCGCCCGCGCGCCCGCCGATGCCGCTCGCCCGCGCGCCCCGCGCCCGACCCTGCTCGTCCCCGGCCTCCGCCGCGCCGTACCTCCTCCGCCGCCTCCGCCCGAAGCGCCCGCCGTCCGCCGCCGCCTCGCCGTCCGGCCGCCCCGCGGCCGCGCCGCCGGTGCCGCCCGGCCCCGCCTCCTCCGCACGCCGCCCCGGCCGGAGCCGCGCCGCCCTTCCCCGCAGCGCGCCGCCCGGCCGCCCCGCGTCTTCTCCGCTGCCGGCGCCGCCCCGCCATTGCCCATCCTCCAGCTCCGGCCGCCGCGTCTCGCAACTCCGGCGAGATCCATCGATGGGTGGATCAGATCCACCCATCCCACCATCCAAACACGCCCCGAGCCCCGGATCCCTCCGCCGCCCACGCGCCGCCGGCCCGCCAGGCCCGCGGGAGGCCCGCCCGGCCCGCTCGCCCGCCGCTGCCGCTCGCCCGCGCGCCCCGCGCCCGACCCCGCTCGTCGCCGGCCTCCGCCGCGCCGGACCTCCTCCGCCGCCTCCGCCCGAAGCGCCCGCCGTCCGCCGCCGCCTCGCCGTCCGGCCGACCCGCGGCCGCGCCGCCGGTGCCGCCCGGCCCCGCCTCCTCCGCGCGCCGCCCCGGCCGGAGCCGTGCCGCCCTTCCCCGCAGCGCGCCGCCCGACCGTCCCGCGAGCTCCCTGCCGCCCCGCGTTTCCTCCGCTGCCGGCGCCGCGCCGCCCCGCCATCGCCCCTCCTCCAGCTCCAGCCGCCGCGTCTCGCAACTCCGGCGAGATCCATCGATGGGTGGATCAGATCCACCCATCCCACCATCCAAACACGCCCCGAGCCCCGGATCCCTCCGTCCCGGGTCCTCCCCGTCCACGTTTTCGCGAGGTGATAAATCCACGAAGTCCCAGATTTCTGACATTATCATGCCATGTTTGACCTGTTGTATCTCTGCATCCGTAGCTCCGTTTCGTGCGTGTAATATGTCAAATTGTTCGTCTCGACGAGTACTTCATTTCATTCCATTGCATCATTTTCATTTCAGCTCACCTTGATGCCCGAAATGCTGTTGGAAGAGTGCATGTTGATGTTAATCTGCTGAAACTGTTATAACATGCACTTTTGTCATTATTGCCATGATTGATGTGTGCATCCTATGAGGTTGAGGTCTACATGTGTTTTGATCTATGCTATGCCATCTTTCCAGAGGTGCAATCCATGTATTTTTGTGAGTTGTGTGCTGAGTGCATCAAGCTTGTTAAGTAGGTTACTTGCTGTTGCTATTTTCCTGACAGATTCTGTTATATTTTGTTGCTATGTAAACATGCTTCTACAAGTCGTTCTAAGCATAATCTGGAGATTGGTCACTAAGGATGTTTTGTACTACATGTCATGCTCTATCCATTCATGCCCTTGGTTGCAATTATAGACTGCTGGAACATGTTGTTATCTTGCTCCAAATTTGCTTAATGATGTTGCTGTCAGCCTGTTTACATGAAGTTCAGTTTTGGCCATGTGCTTTCCTAGTGATCCATGCATCCTATGACCTTGCTCTTGCCATGCTTAGCTTCATAAACATGTCTTCTTACTGTTGTTTGCCTTGCCATGCCATGTATTGCTCTGTGGTGAGTGGTTCAAGCTCACCAACATGCCTACTTATTGTTGTTCCTGCCATGTATGAATCTGCAATATAACTTGCCATGTTTACAAGGGTGCCATCATATTTTCTATGCCTTTTTGGCTCATGGTCAGTAAGGGACTCTTGTTCTATGCATTTAGTAGTATCATGACATGCCTTTGTTTTCCGTGATAAGTTCCTGTAACATGTTGTTTGATAGCTCTAAACATTGCAACCTGATGTTATTTCTGCTAAAGTCTGAAACTGTTATTATTTGCAATCTTCCCATGTCCTTTTGAGCATGTTCTAGTGATTTCTGGAGATAGCTCAGTGTTCATGTTGTCCTTTACCTGTACATCATGCTCATGCCTTTTGTTCTTATATTGGGGTGCTGTAGCATGTTGTTTTGATGCTTGGAAGATGCCTAGTTGCTGTTTTGGACAGATTGTTGTTATGACTTGTATAGAGTGTATGTGTTGAACCGTTGCTCCGTTTTGAGTGTGCTCTAGATGAAACTTGCTTGGTTTTGCATGTATTTTCATATTACCATGTTGCATCCTTGTTTTGAGGTGTTTGCTTGATGTTTGGGTGCATTTTGCATCAATGCCATGCTTAACTTGTTTTGCTCATATCTTCTAGGCCGTAGCTCCGAATCTAATGAACTTTATATGTAACTTGACTAGAATCTCGTGTAGATCATCTTGGTGCATCTTAACTTGCTGTTTAACAACTTGAACATAAGGTTTATTCAGTTCTGGACCATTTTCGAAATTTGCATATGAGGACTTACCAGAATTGTTATATGTTGTTTGCGGCCTCATTTAAACTTGCCTTGATGTGTTGTTCTTGTTTGCATCATCCCTTGCCATGAGTAGCCTCATCTAGCTTTGTCATGCATCATGCTTGTTGAGCATAATGCCTTGTTCATGTGTGGTGTGTTTACTATGTTGTGTGCTTCTTCTCGATAGTTCCCGTTTCGTTGCGATCGTGAGGATGCGTTCGTCTACGTGTGGTTCGTCTTCGTGGCTTCATCTTCTTCGTGGACTCGTTCTTCTTCCTAGCGGGATTTCAGGCAAGATGACCGCTACCCTGGATCTCACTACAATCATTGCTATGCTAGTTGCTTCGTTCTATCGCTATGCTACGTTACCTATCATTTGCTCTTCAAGCCTCCCAAATTGCCATGAACCTCTAACCTTTGACACCCTTCCTAGCAAACCGTTGCTTGGCTATGTTACCGCTTTGCTCGGCCCTCTTATAGCGTTGTTAGTTGCAGGTGAAGTTGAAGATTTCTCCATGGTGGACAGGGTTATGTTGGGATATCACAATATCTCTTATATTATTAATGCATCTATATACTTGGTAAAGGGTGGAAGGCTCGGCCTTATGCCTGGTGTTTTGTTCCACTCTTGCCGCCCTAGTTTCCGTCATACCGGTGTTATGTTCCCGGATTTTGCGTTCCTAACGCGGTTGGGTGATTTATGGGACCCCCCCTGACAGTTCGCTTTGAATAAAACTCCTCCAGCAAGGCCCAACCTTGGTTTTACCATTTGCCTCACCACCACCTACTTTTCCCTTGGGAGTAATTAACCCAAGGGTCATCTTTATTTTAGCCCCCCCCCCCCCCGGGCCAGTGCTTGTCTAAGTGTTGGTCCGAACTGAGCAGCCTGCGGGGCCACCTCGGGGAAACTCGAAGTCTGGTTTTACTCGTAGCTTGACTTATCCGGTGTTGCCCTGAGAACGAGATATGTGCAGCTCCTATCGGGATGTCGGCACATCGGGCGGCTTTGCTGGTCTTGTTTTATCATTGTCGAAATGTCTTGTAAACCGGGATTCCGAGACTGATCGGGTCTTACTGGGAGAAGGTATATCCCTCGTTGATCGCGAGAGCTTATCATGGGCTAAGTTGGGACACCCCTGCAGGGTATAAACTTTCGAGAGCCGTGCCCGTGGTTATGTGGCAGATGGGAATTTGTTAATGTCCGGTTGTAGATAACTTGACACCAGATCCAAATTAAAATGCATTAACTGTGTGTGTAGCCGTGATGGTCTCTTCTCGGCGGAGTCCGGGAAGTGAACACGGTTTCTGGGTTATGTTTGACGTAAGTAGGTGTTCAGGATCACCTCTTGATCATTGCTAGCTTCACGACCGTTCCACTTGCTCTCTTCTCACTCTTCTTTGCGTATGTTAGCCACCATACTTGCTTAGTCGCTGCTGCAACCTCACCACTTTTACCCCTTCTTTTCCTATTAAGCTTTGCTAGTCTTGATACCCATGGTAATGGGATTGCTGAGTCCTCGTGGCTCACAGATTACTACAACAACAGTTGCAGGTACAGGTTATACGATGATCTTGACGCGAGAGCGATGTTGCTTGTTTTGGAGTTTCTTCTTCTGCTTCTTCGATCAGGGGATAGGTTCCAGGTCGGCAGCCTGGGCCAGCAGGGTGGATGTCATTTGAGTTTCTGTTTGTGATTCATCCGTAGTCGGATGGTGTTCTTATGTATGATGATGTTGTATTCGTTTGGCATTGTATGCCTTATGTATGTATCCCCATCTATTATGTAATGTTGATGTAATGATATCCACCTTGCAAAAGCGTTCCAATATGCGAGTCTATCCTTGGTGGGACCTTCGAGTTCCATTTGGATAGGGTCGCATATTGGGCGTACGCAAATGTAACCAAACAAGATCTCCAGGTGCAAACACAACATGTTTTCTACCCTTATCTCCAGCAAGTTTATATTTAGCATTCATACGCTCAATGTTTTCCTTAGTTAACTCATGCATTTTTAAAATCAATTCAGCACGTTCTTTAGCATCAAAATTAACCTTCTCCGAAGATGGAAGAGGCAACAAATCAATAGGTGCACGAGGTAGAAAACTATACACAATTTCAAAAGGGCGCATCTTAGTAGTAGAATGCAATGAACGATTATAAGCAAATTCGATATGGGGCAAGCATTCTTCCCACATTTTCTTATTATTCTTCAAAACAGCCGTAAGCATAGTAGACAATGTTCTATTGACTACTTCAGTTTGTCCATCAGTTTGGGGGTGACAAGTAGTACTAAAAAGCAGTTTAGTCCCCAACTTTGCCCATAAACATCTCCAAAAGTGGCTAAGGAATTTAGTATGACGATCTGAAACAATAGTATTTGGCACACCATGCAAGCGAATAATTTCCCGAAAGAACAAATCAGCAACATTAACAGGCTTTTATGACATGGTATAAAGTGTGCCTTTTTCGAAAATCTATCCATGACAACAAATATGCTATCCCTCCCCTTCTTTGTTCGAGGTAAACCTAAAACAAAGTCCATAGATATATTCTCCCAAGGAGCACTAGGTACATGCAAAGGCATATATAAACCATGAGGATTGAGTCGTGACTTAGCTTTTTGACATGTAGTGCAGCGAGAAACAAAACGCCCAACAGCCCGTCTCATCTTTGGCCAAAAGAAATGTGTAGCAAGTACGTCCTCCGTCTTCTTCACGCCAAAGTGTCCCATTAGTCCTCCTCCATGCGCCTCCTGCAACAACAAAAGACGAACAGAGCTAGCAGGAATGCATAGCTTGTTAGCACGGAACACAAAGCCATCATTAACGATGAACTTATTCCATGTTCTTCCTTCTTTACAATTCTGCATTACATCTTTAAAATCAGCATCATGCACATATTGATCTTTGATGGTCTCCAAACCAAATATTTTGAAGTCAAGTTGTGAAAGCATAGTATAGCGACGAGACAAAGCATCAGCAATAACATTTTCTTTACCCTTCTTGTGTTTAATGACATAAGGGAAAGTCTCAATGAATTCCAACCATTTAGCATGTCTACGATTCAGTTTAGCTTGACTTTTAATATGTTTCAAAGATTCATGATCAGAATGTATAACAAATTCTTTGCGCCATAAATAATGTTGCCATGTCTCTAAAGTCCGAACAAGAGCATATAATTCTTTATCATAAGTAGAATAGTTCAGACTAGGCCCACTCAATTTTTCAGAAAAGTATGCAACAGGTCTGCCATCTTGTAATAACACACCTCCTAATCCAATTCCACTAGCATCACATTCAAGCTCAAAAGTCTTATTAGAATCAGGAAGTTGGAGTAAAGGAGCATGTGTCAACTTATCTTTCAATACCGATAAGGCTTCTTCCTGTGCGGTACCCCAAACAAAAGGCACATCCTTCTTTGTAAGCTTGTTGAGAGGTGCAACAATGGTGCTGAAATGTCTCACAAAACGCCTATAGAAACCAGCGAGGCCAAGAAAACTCCTGACTTGTGTGACCGTTTTGGGCTGCGGCCAACTCTCAATAGCTTCAATCTTGGCTTTATCAACTTCAATTCCCTGTGGAGTAACAACATAGCCAAGAAAAGATACTCGGTCGGTGCAAAAGGTGCACTTCCCAAGGTTACCAAACAAACGTGCATCACGTAGAGCAATAAAAACAGCACGTAAATGTTCCAAATGTTCTTCCAAAGATTTGCTATAAATGAGTATATCATGAAAATAGACTACCACAAATCGTCCAATGAAAACACGTAAAACTTCGTTCATTAGTCTCATGAAAGTACTAGGCGCATTAGTTAACCCAAAAGGCATGGCTAACCACTCATATAAACCAAACTTAGTTTTAAATGCTGTTTTCCATTCATCCCACAATTTCATACGAATTTGATGGTATCCACTACGCAAATCAACTTTGGAGAATATTGTAGAGCCACTCAATTCATCAAGCATATCATCTAGCCTAGGAATAGGATGACGATAACGAATAGTAATATTATTAATGCCTCTACAATCAAAAAACATACGCGATGTACCATCCTTTTTTGGCACTAGTATAATAGGAACAGCACAAGGACTAAGCGATTTGCGTATATAACCTTTGTCGAGTAGCTCCTGTAGTTGACGCATAATCTCCTTCGTCTCCTCTGGATTGGTACGGTATGGTGCACGGTTGGGTAGCGATGCACCGGGAATTAAGTCAATTTGATGTTCAATCCCTCGAATAGGTGGTAATCCCGGTGGCACGTCTTGTGGGAATACGTCAGCGAACTCCTGCAAAATGTTAGTGACAGCAGGGGGCAAAGAGGAAGGCACGTCCTCGAATGAAAATAATGCCTCTTTGCACACAAAAGCATAGCAAACAGATTTGCTAAAATCTAGCTCATCAATATCAGATTTAGTGGCAAGTAAACATGCACTTTTCAATTTAATTTAAGAAGCAACACTAGATGGTTTATTATTAGGCTTCATTTGTTGCTCAAATTCTTTTGCCACAATCTGATTTTCACTCTTATTCTTCTCCTGTTTTGCTTTATTAGCTCTATTAATATCATCTTTCAAAATGGAATCAGGAGTCATAGGAAGCAAAGTAATATTTTTATCCTTATGAACAAGACTATACTGATTGTTTCTACCATGGTGGATAGAATTTTTATCAAATTGCCATGGTCGGCCAAGTAATAAGGAACAAGCTTGCATAGGTACCACATCACAATCAACATAATCAGCATATGTAGAGATACTAAAATGCACACGAACAGTACGTGTTACCTTAACCTTGTCGTTGTTGTTGAACCATTGGATGTAGTAAGCATGTGGATGCGGTCTTGTGGTGAGAGAGAGCTTCTCCACCATCTCCATGCTAGCCAAGTTGTTGCAGCTCCCTCCGTCTATGATGGCGCGATAGAACATTCCTTCACAACTCCCTTTGTATGGAACAAATTATGCTTCTGATTTTGCTCAGCTTGTGTGACCTGCACACTCAAAACACGTTGAGCAACTAAACATTCATACCTGTCAGCGTCTTCAGGAGCCATTTATTGTGTCTCATGATCAGAATCATCTCCACCGTGTTCTTCACGTGTAATAAGAGCCAACGTCTCCTCATCATAGTCACTAGCGGACTCATACCCACCATCCTCAGTTGCAATCATCCCACGCTGAGATTTGCATTCTCTTGCATAATGACCTCTTCCCTTACAACGACGACAAATAATATCACTTGTGTGCCCAGTTGATGCCATGGAAGAAGAAGAGCTCTGTGTAGGCCCGGGAGGTGCGCTCTTGGCAGATAGTGGTGGTTGTGCCTGCTTTCTTGTATCACGGCTGGAGGTGGCACCTAATGGAGGTGTTGGTGCAGTGGAAGTAGAAGATGCACGCGGTGTCCATGATGAAGGTCGACCTGCAGAAAAGTTAGTTCGCGCCAATGCTTGTCGATCCTGCACTTCACGTTCAGCTTTACAAGCAAGATGGAATAAACGAGTGATATTAGTATACTCCTTATACTCTAGAATGGTCTGAATCTCTCTATTTAATACACCCAGAAAACATGCAAGCATAGGTTCATTCTCCTCAACAATACCACATCTAATCATGCCAGTTTGAAATTCCTGATAATATTCTTCTACAGAATTTTTGCCTTGTCTCAAACGCTGCAATTTTTGAAGCAATTCACGTTGATAATATGGTGGAACCCAACGAGTACGCATAGCAGTTTTCAAAGCAACCCAAGTAGCTGGAACCGGATATAATCTACAATGTTCAGACCACCAAACACAAGCAAAGCTAGTGAAAGCACAAACAGCAGCAGGAACACGTCTCTCCTCAGTATATTGTAAACATGTAAATCGTTGTTCGGTTTCCAACTCCCAGGTAAGATATATATCAGGAACATATCTACCCTCAAATGGTGGAATATTCAATTTCAGTTTAGGGAGATGGTCATGATCTTGTACCTGATTGGGAGCCCTAACATTGCCATTATTTGCCTGTGGACGACCTGGTGGTTGTGGTGCTGGTGGTTGCACGTAGTTCTGACTTTGATCAACCTCATCCTCGTAATCTCCCGCATAATCATCCTCATCCCCATAAGCAGCAGGAGCCACAGAATTATCAACAGCAGCACCAACAGTTTGGCCAGGCTGAAGAGGAACACGGCTCGCTTGGCGGAGGGCTGTTTCACGATGTGGAGGTAGTCGTTGTTGTTGTTGTTGTTGTTGCAGAGGTGCGGTAGGTGCAGCCGGTGGTGGAAGACGCGCAAGCAGTTCATTAAATCTATTATCGAGCTTTGTTTCGAACGTCTTCTCAAGGCCAGTGATCTTCTCCATGGCCTCTTCAAAATTGTTCAGCACATCTTGCACCTGTTCAGTCATCATTTGCTGAAACTTATCATGAAGCTCCTTGTTCGTTAAGTTCTCCCAGTAAATCTCGTTGGCTTTTGATCCTGGCATGGTTAGCAGCAATAGAAACACACAAGAATATGATCCTACAGACTACTAACAAGTGGTGGTGGTGGGTGTCACAAATCTGTCAAGCAAAACTCAAATTCTTACCAGTTCTTACCCAGCAGCAGGCGGTGATCGGCAACCGTTGTAGTCAAAACTCTCAAAGCTTTGATAGAGCGATTACCAGGGAGAGTCAAACACACGACATAGATGTATGTGGAGCTGGGAAGGCTTATAATATGGTAGCAAAAAGGATCAACAATAATCAATTCAGAGATGCAAAGTTGAATAAACGCTCAACGACGGTACTGTGCTGGTCCTAGGTTAGACCGTGCTAGAGACGCAAGCCTAGAACACTAACAAAATCATGGCACTACACGTAAACAAGGGATAAGCACACTCTGGAAATTTTTTTTCGCTCTTTTTTTGCGCTCCTCTTTTTTTTCGCCGAAAATCACTATAATGGCGAGTGTCTCAAAACTCTTCCCAAGTCAAGATAACAGGATAGGCACGAAATTTATTCGACCAATTTTTTTTCGACTGCCCGGACACAAAAACTGGAAACGGGTCAAAAAAAGCTTTTTATAACGGCGACTGTTTCAATATGCTTAGAAACACCTAAAAATAGGATAGCCAGAAATTTTTTTGTCCAGTGTGTTTTTGGAAAATTTTGGGCCTAAACGGAGGGTGGTTTCCGGACTCTTTTTTTGGAAACCAACCTATTCTACGGACGGCAAAAGATTGCTGGAATCCGAAACCTACTCAGACAAAGAAAACACAAATCTGGAAATAGATGGATCTCAAAAGTTAACCTAATACGAGATGGACTCGGAGTGGTGGTAGTAGATGGATGTGGGTCGATGGTGGTATATGGACTCGGATCGGTGTTGGTATATGGACTCGGAGCGGTGGCGGATAAGCGGGATGGTAGATGGCAGGAACGACGTATCTGGTGTGGTGGTGGTATATGGCAGCGGATGATGATGGTGCGGCGGCGGCGTGAAGACCCGTGAACAGAACTCGAAACTCTAAAAGACTAGACACTAAGACCAGCAACTAGACACGACGATGCAACCGAAGATTCAACAAAGCAAAATACCGAAAAGACTATGCAATGGCTCAGACTTGTTCGGATATGATGAACTAACCCTAAATTTTTTTTGGCTTTTTCGTGGACTGTAGGTATGAAGAACAGACTCGATCTAAACTATGAAAATTATAAAATCTCACCGAGCAACCTGGAAATCTGATACCACTTGATACAGGCAAAGGTGTCCCGTCTTTCGATGAGATGATGGATATCGCTTTGGTGGAAATCGACTTTGACGATCCGACTACGAATGTGAGAGGACGTCGTGCCTTAGCAATCGCTAAACCAACTCCGAGAGGTTATTGACCACGCCGGAGCACGATCAACCTGACCACGAGGATTTGTTTCCTGCGAGCAAACGAAGAACAAGCAAGAAAGTGAGATTGCGATCTGGATTTTGCGAATATAACATGAAAGCTTTATTGATCAAGGTGGGGTTCTGAGACGTCTTTGTTTGGTCGTTGAACACAAATGAAGTACGCCAAGTTGCAGCTATGGCGAACTTTAATCTAAACAAAACCCAAAGTCTAAACGGTGCCCCAAGGGCTATATATATGGAGGAAGAGGGGGTGAATTTCTTGGCCCTTGGTGGAGGGGTCCGAAACTAACCCTATCTCTTGTTTCCCCACACATACGGACTCTAATAATAGCCTATACTTATGTATTTCGAAATTACATGGGCCTGGCCCAATAATAAGGTGACGCAACACCTAGCCTCTGGACGAAATTTATGAAGTGGCCTCTTGTATATTTCGTCCAAGGCTTCATGCACTCATGATGGTGGCTTCAAAGTCCTTAAATCATCACTTGTAACTCCGTTCTTGTTCCCCTTGCGCATGCCATCATCTCCATGCTTGTTCTTGCTCAGATGTTCATCCTTCTCCAAGCTAGCCCCTTCATTTGTAAGCAAAACAAATGTATCCAATTTAGGCAGCATCATATTCTCATGAACATTAGAACCATTACCAAGAAACGAAAGTACCTGATAATTTAATTGGCGTGCGCGAGCTCTAGTAATTGGTCTATTATATGTAACAGTAGGGGCTGTGGGTGTAACAATGGTATTGATGTCCTCATCACCCGGCCGTGTGCCTGCTCTTCGGCGTCAAGCCTACCTCCACTGCCGTTCCCAGCACACGGCTGCCCGCCCCTCGCCTTCTTCGTTTGCTCGCCAGCCACCCTCGAGCATATCGATCCTATGGTCCGGCCGGGTTTGCATTAAGAAACCTGTTAGTTACCACTCTCCATCGCAGTGAGGCATATTTCCTTGCAATCCCTCTTCCTATTTTGTTCCGTATGTTCCCAAATTGGCTATAAAATAACGGAGAGCGTATATGTTCATTATCTACCTTCATAACTAGTAAATATAAGCTGTATTTGTTCCAATAAGTTACTGCTGATTTATAGATTTGGGCGCTCGAGTCACACAAACTTAACAAATAAGCTATACGTTTTCTAAATTATTGCATGACATGTTTAGACAGCTTGATTCCAAGTTGTTAGTTTTATGCTTATCCACCTTTCCTGAATTTCGCATGTGTTCGTTGTAGATGCCGAATAGCAGCGACATCACTCATGCTTCAGGCAATATATCTTCATCTGATTCCGAAAACCCTAGCTCTTCAGCAGATGGTGAGGGATCAAGTAATCTTAAACGGGATAGAGCTGCAGCAATTACCGATCCGGTCAGGACATAGAGGATTGCTCCGCGGAAGCCCAAACACCAGCCTAAAGGTGTATATGAAGTAACCGAGATCGATTTCAAGTCTTGGGCTCCAATTAAAGCAGCAAAAGCACACACAAGTTTCAGGAGTGTGTGTGGATTTCTTAGCAGGGCAAGGATCAACATTAATCTGCCGGGGTTTCAGAAGGCTGACATAGAAACACGGCAAAGGATAGTCCGGGAGATCATGGATCACTTGAAAGTTCTAGAGCAGTGGAGAATGCAGGTGGAACACGCTACACTGAAGAAGGCTAGGGATGCTTGGAGAAACTAGAAGCACGTGCTATACAAGAAGTACTTGAGTGACGGCAAGGACCCAATTCCCGCATACCCCCAAATTACAAAGGTAGTCTGGGCAGAATTCAAAAGGGCCAGGCCAATTAAAGAGTTTTCTGAGAAGAGTGCCAAGCAATCAGAACTTCAGAAGAAGAACACACACCCACACCATATGGGTGTGGTAGGATACTACGGCATGAAACTGATATGGGACGTGGAGGACAAAGAAGAAGTAGCGGCGGATGGGAAACCGGCTTTAGTGAAATTAGGGGCAAACACGCTAGAGACTACTTGTGGGCACGTGTAAGGAGGCATGACGATGGAACTTATTACTTTGAAAACTCACATGACGAAGAACTATATCAAGTGATGTTAAAGGCTTCCAAGATCCCTGGAAGGTTCTACAGGAACTCAGGGCCATGTGACATTATGTCTTATGCTCTGGAAACAAGAGAGCCCCCTGGCCGTTGATAGAGGCGGGGGTGTCCCGATCTTTCGATGAGATGATAACTATCGATTTGGTGAAGATGACTTTGACGATCCGACTACAAACGTGCACGACGTTGCGCCTTAGCAATCGCTAAACCAACTCTGAGAGGTTATTGACCACGCCGGAGCACAATCAACCTGACCACGAAGGTCTATTCCTGCAAGCAATCGAAGAACAAGCAAGAATATGATAAAAGCAATCTGAATATTGCGAGTATATATGAAGTATTGATAAAGGTGGGGATCCGTAAGCGGTCTTGGTCTGGTCGTTGGACACAAACAAAGTACACGAAGTTGCAATGGCTAACTTTTAACTAAACAAATCCCAAGGAAAAGCTACTAGATGGATCTACTTATATAGGAGCAAGGGGTGGCGGCCAAGGAGGTGGGAGGACGTCCCAAGGCAGCCTAAAACTAAATCTAGGTCGTACAAGGCCAATGGGCCCAAGTGGAGGTGATGTAACACCTTTGGACTTGTAGTTTGACTCGGATTCTGCTGCAGCATCAGATTGTTTCGTCCACAACTCAACGCTCCGGACGAATTTGAAGGTGATTCCAATTGGGTTGGAAAGTGCACGAAATCTAGTTTCCAACAAAAAAAGAATCACCCAATTCGGAGTCCGTATGAAAAACTTGTGTGCGTTTTGAGTCAGGTACGTCTGTGCAGTCCGAATCTGAATCCAGAACGTGAGAGACTTGGACTCTATCTTCTCTTGGGCCAAAAGTGACGTGAGAGAACTTTTTGGACAGCAAATAAACATCTCTTTCTTCCTTATCTTCATATGTGGATTGTACAAATGTCCCATACACCTGCAATTAGACAAAACACAAAAGTGTGTGAAGTATTTTTGTTCTGGATAACATAAATAGATTATTGAATAGTTTGCACTAGAAATCACCTGACAAATATGCATATATGCAATATTTTTGGTCATATCCAAGGTAGTCATGTCCTCATCATCCTCCCCTTCTTGAAAATAAAGCCGTCCTCGGCGTTGCTTAATCTGAAATGTGGCTAACAAAAGAGACAAGGTGTACATGTTGTATATGTATATGTCATCCATTTTTACTTCCCTTGATTTTTGCATATATGACACATGAATAGATGAGTAACTTGCATAGTTCATAAAATCTAAAGCCAAAAAATTAGCACAAGAAGTAGAAGGCATGAAAATATGGCAACTCAGTTTGCACATATAAGTGAAGCTCTTATTCATTTCAAAAGATTGACAATGTTCATCATTAAACCATCCCAACATTGGTGAATAAATCTTACTTGCATCAAATTTACATGCTACAACATGCTTAAATAAGCAAACATGCAATAAGTCATTCAACACAGAATCATCACCAAGATTAGAGGTCATATCAAAATGATTAAACATTGGTTCTTTTGCATCAATAGTTAATTCAATGGGTGCACTCAAAATTGTTGGTATTTCAGTTGTTTGATCACATGGCAAAGTCAAATTATCAACGTAGTCCTCTAAAATAGGTGGTGTGATCAAAGTAGTGGGTAGCTCATCAGATGGTGCATTCAAATTGACAAGGCATTCATCATTCTCATGTAGAGATGGAAGATCAGTACCTTTGTCATTACCTCTTATGATCAACTCAGATGATGTAGCCACTCTCGGGGGCGATGTGTCACATGGTGGAGGTGATGTAGTCCTGACGACAACGGATGTGGTTGTCATAGTATGCCTAGTAGTTGAAGGAACAATCATATCAACTCTTGGAATGTGCACCGTGCGCTTGTTCTCCTCGTGGCCAACACGTTGTTTTATTTCCTGTTCAGCTTTGCAAGCAAGATGAAACAAATGGTCCATAGGATAACACTCTTCATGAATTAGTATCTCTTGAATATCACGGTTTAATCCTCCCCAAAATCTATCCATAAAATCATCTTCACTTTCTTCTAAAGAGGAATGCAACAAGGTAGTTTCTAAATCATCATAATATTTTGTTACAGTTTCACTACCTTGTTTTAAGTGTTGCAACTTCTTAATCATGTCACGAGTATAATAAGCAGGGACGAAAGTATGTCGCATGGCAAGTTTCAAATCATCCCAAGTAGTAGGTATATAATCAGGGTGTAACCGACAATATTCACTCCACCAAACCAAAGCATAACCAGTGAAAGAACCAACCGCAACCTTAACCTTTTTATGTTCATCGAAATTATGGGAAGCAAATATATTTTTTATGTCGAACTCCCATTCAATATATAAAGCAGGTTTAAAACGGCCATTAAATGGTGGTATAGATACATTAACCTGATCATGTGCATTTGGATGTTTGTGGACCTCTCGTGATGGTTGTGGTATTTGCAAAGGTGGTGGCACGTCTCCCGCGATCGACAAAGCCCATGAATTGACTCTGGATCCTGTCATGATTAGTAGAACAAGAAACAAAACCCAAAAATAATGTTCCTATAACTACTAGGATGTGGTGGTAAAACGCTCACAGTAAAGCAAATATCAATGTCTTACAAGTTCTTACCATGCAGCAGGCGGTGATCGGCAACCAGCGGTGTCAAGTAACTCCGAATATTGAGTAAAGCGATTGCCAGGGGAGCGTACGTATACACGGTGTAGAAATATGTGGAGCTGGGTTGGCTATATATGGTAGCAAAAGATTAGCAATAATCAATTCAAAGATGCAATGTTGAATAAACGCTCAACGACGGTACTGTGCTGGTCCTAGGCTAGACCGGACTAGAGACGCGAGCCTAGAACACTAATGAGGTCACGGCGTAGCACAACTAGCATCAATGAAGGATAGTAAGTAGCTCTTGACAGCAAGATATAAGTGAAGATCACAACGGCAGTGAAGATAATGATGAAAACCAACTGCCAAGCAGGATATACAACAACTTTGTCTCCAACTTTCCTCTGAAAAAGTTTGTGCCGATTTTTTTGATTTTTTTCTCCTTTTTTTCTCTGACTTTTTTTCTCTTTTTTTTCTCGTTTTTTTCTCTCTTTTTTTCTCCCTCTTTCCAAAACAAACTAGATAAGACGCAGATTGGATCAAGCGAAGATGTGAACGATCTCAACTATTATTATGACAATGAATGGTGGGTAGCACGTGGTGGAAATTGATGGATGGGTGGTGGACAGCGGAAGAGATAATGATGCAGCGGTGGCGTGACTAATGTGAACAGAACTCGAAACTCTAAACGAACTAGACACTAAGAACAGCAACTCGACACGACGATGCAACCGATAATTCAACTATGCAAGCAATGAAAAGAAAATTGCAAAGGCTCAGACTGGCTTGGACCAAGGATGAATAGATCTAACTCTTTTTTGTGGCTTTTTCTTGGACAATAGGTAAGAAAATAAATCTAATCTAGGAAAACTGGAAATTCTCACCGAGCAACCTGAAAACTGATACCACTTGATAGAGGCGGGGGTGTCCCGATCTTTCGATGAGATGATAACTATCGATTTGGTGAAGATGACTTTGACGATCCGACTACAAACGTGCACGACGTTGCGCCTTAGCAATCGCTAAACCAACTCTGAGAGGTTATTGACCACGCCGGAGCACAATCAACCTGACCACGAAGGTCTATTCCTGCAAGCAATCGAAGAACAAGCAAGAATATGATAAAAGCAATCTGAATATTGCGAGTATATATGAAGTATTGATAAAGGTGGGGATCCGTAAGCGGTCTTGGTCTGGTCGTTGGACACAAACAAAGTACACGAAGTTGCAATGGCTAACTTTTAACTAAACAAATCCCAAGGAAAAGCTACTAGATGGATCTACTTATATAGGAGCAAGGGGTGGCGGCCAAGGAGGTGGGAGGACGTCCCAAGGCAGCCTAAAACTAAATCTAGGTCGTACAAGGCCAATGGGCCCAAGTGGAGGTGATGTAACACCTTTGGACTTGTAGTTTGACTCGGATTCTGCTGCAGCATCAGATTTTTTCGTCCACAACTCAACGCTCCGGACGAATTTGAAGGTGATTCCAATTGGGTTGGAAAGTGCACGAAATCTAGTTTCCAACAAAAAAAGAATCACCCAATTCGGAGTCCGTATGAAAAACTTGTGTGCGTTTTGAGTCAGGTACGTCTGTGCAGTCCGAATCTGAATCCAGAACGTGAGAGACTTGGACTCTATCTTCTCTTGGGCCAAAAGTGACGTGAGAGAACTTTTTGGACAGCAAATAAACATCTCTTTCTTCCTTATCTTCATATGTGGATTGTACAAATGTCCCATACACCTGCAATTAGACAAAACACAAAAGTGTGTGAAGTATTTTTGTTCTGGATAACATAAATAGATTATTGAATAGTTTGCACTAGAAATCACCTGACAAATATGCATATATGCAATATTTTTGGTCATATCCAAGGTAGTCATGTCCTCATCAGCCGTGCAAGGGGTATATGTGTTAATGTCCCGCTCAAGAGGGCTTTCACATGCAGCAAAGAAGAAAGGCTCAGCATGAAAAAGCAAGGAGTGAAATGAAGAAAAATGAATTGTATGAAAGGTTGAGTAAGGACATGTATCCGACTGTTCAAAAGGATATTGAGGAGTCAATGATGATGCACAAGATTCTAACACTGACAGATAGCCAGCAGATGGGATGGGAGGTGGGCATGGAGGATGCTGCTTATTGCGCGACACCACAACACAAGAGTAGCTATGCATCAGCTAACCCTAGCGACACTGAGACTGCAGCTGCTCATGATGATGCTATATCTTATCTATCTGGAATGAAAGACAGACTGAAGGGCGTGCTTACACAATATGAAGGTACATTAAAATGTGCAACAGCCTAGGTTTGCCCTCCCTTCTTGGAAGAGGGCCTCTAGTTGGACAATGTGCCATTGAAGCCAGGTTGTGTGAAGTGCTACGTGACTGAAGTAAAGCCTGGATTAAATGAATTTTCCCTAAAGAGTGTCCTAGGAGACTTTGATGAGCAAAGGACCTTTGGAGAAACACTGTTACATCACATCCAGTGGCCATGAAAGGAAATAAAGTTCATCGATGAGATCCCTGAAGCCCTGCCATGCGCAATCAATGTCGCCCCTCAACCAGTGACGCTCTCCTTGCCACATCAGCTCTCGTGTGCTTCCCTCAAAGAACCTAATACTCGTAATCTGACGGCTGATGCATCAACCTGTGATGAGCCGACCCGACGTTGTGCCATATAGGCCATGTCATCCTCCGCCTTAGAGCAGCCAGTGGCAATGCCTACAACTGCTGAAGATGCACCGCTGGTTCAGATGCCGTTCACTGAAGTATCGAGGGGAGACCAAGCTGCAGCACATGCTCAGCAGGCCAACCTGGTGGAACGGACTGCTAAGCAGTCTGATGCCTCAGAACCGCCTGCTAAGAAGTTTGTAGGTACAGAACTGACTGCTCATCAGTCCATCGGTGCGCACCCGCGTGATGAGCATACCAATGCGCCAGCACTTCCTGCTTAGCAAACCAACGTGTTGGCACGACCTCCTCGGCACACTGACAAGTTGGCACCACCTGCACAAAAACCCGACATAGCTTCAACGAATGGTCAGCAGTCCGATGCCTCTACTCCTACAGCCCAGCAGTCCGTCACAGCAGCACCGCCAGCTCAGCTGTCCGACATAGATAAATCGTCTGCTAAGAACTCCGTCAAAGCTTCACCGTCTGCTCAGTAGTCTACCTTGCAGCCAACCAGACGTTCTGCCAGAAATGCTTCAAGTACCAAGAAGGAAGTGGCCAAAATGGCTGCACCCGAGAGGAAGCGCGGCGGGAGAGCGAAGAGGAAAGAGAACGATTGCCTCTTACTCAAAGCACTCATCGCCCAGAACCAAATTAACAGTAGGTTGTTCAAATCGGGGAGTAATATCATTTCTGGCGGCATGGATGATGAAGAAATAGATTTGCAGCTTGCTAAAAATAAAGTAGATGTACTTGAAGCACGCAATTACGTCCATGGCCAGCCATTTCTTGTTGACGAATACTTTGATGAGTGCCACTCCAGTTGCCGCGAGTTACATGAATATTGCGTGGATCAAATGTCAGCAGGTCATCATGGTCTGCTAGTTGACTACAACAGAGATCATTGCCGACACGATGTTGGTTACGATGTTGGTTCCATCAATGTGAGTTTCGAGGACTTACATCTCTTCTTCAACTTCAATGAGCTCAATGCCACTCTTATTAGATGCCGGATTTTGTAAGTACTCAACAAACTCTGATAAACTTCTCCATACAAGGTTGTAAATGATAAACAGCTAACTGCATTTTATTCCTCTCAGGGAATTGAACGCGCAGAGAAGAAAAAGGGAGAGTGTGTATTTCATAGATCCTACATTAGCAAATGGCACAACATTAGATGGTAAGGACCTATGGGGCCGGACCATTAATATGGTCGTCCGTACCTTCGAAAAACACGTCCCATGCAGAATCATTTCTCTAGCCATATCATGAATGGTAAGTCAAGTAAACAACCACGCATACACTAATTTTTTTCGGATTTCAACATAATTCGTAAGTTCATGGCTTTCTTAATATGTAGCGATCACTGGATATTGGTATTCATTGTTCCAAACAAGAACACAGTTTACTACATCGATTCTCGCAGAGAGTCAACAAACACTTAGGATCTGACGCATCTTCAGCAATTCATGGATAGGTATTGAATTCTATGATGTTGAAATTAATTTGCATTCATATCTGGTTCAATAGTTGATGTTGTGAGAATTCATCTTCATTTGCAGTGTGCTCGCATTGTGAAAAACTAAACCAGGGAACCTGTTCAAGAGGGAACTACCTCTATAGCACGAGATCGTTTTGTCCAGTAACACACCAAAATCCGTTACTTTTGGAAATTTTATCCAATGGTCTGCAAATACCTTTTCTGACGCTAGTCAAATGTTCAAGCTTCTAAATAAACCTCTTTCTATTTCTGTCCGAAGAAAAAATAATACATCTAACCCCGGTTAGGTTGTTCCTAACAGGACAAATACATGACTAATTTTGTACAAAAGAATTCAGTGTCCTCAGCAACAAGCAGGGACCAGCCTTTGTCGATACTATGTTTGTGGACACATGATCTCCATCTGCAAATCTGTTGATAGTTGTGAAGATCCTCGCGAATTAGTACCAGTATGTCTGTCTTAATTAATATCTTCTACTCCACTCATATGGGACATTCTGATCTTAAAAACTACTACAGCTCATCTTAGAATCGAGGACCCCTGAACCGCTCCCCATTGGTGAATTGCTGATGGTTCGGAGATTTATCAGCATCTTATTCCTGAATCACTACATCAATCCCACTGGTGATAATGAAGATTTCAACATGCGTGCTCCTGAAACATTGAGTAAGAGTCAGCCGCTAAACATATATGCATGGATCCATTGTTTTCATCTGATGCGGTCTTCGTATTTATGTAATGCATATATGTGTGGACAAATCATTGGAATTTAGCTACCATATGTTCAGTTGTAGTTGTTGTGAACTCTGATGAATGTTCTTCCTGTGGACACTATGTGTTCAATTGAATATTGTGGCGAATTTGCTCTTTGCATGCCGATTCAAAATGGGATATTTTGTTTTAACCTGGCAATCGCTCCGCACATGGTTCAACTAAATGAGTTTGTGCGATCCACATCGGAAAGCATACGTCAATCGTAGCGAAACCGTCTGTGATACACAACAGATCGCGAACGATTTGCAGCGCCTACTATGTGTGTGTAGGGTCTCCGGAACCGTTTCTGATATCACGTTATCGCACATGAGATCTCGGAGTAAACCGTGCCCAATGTAAAATAAAATCCCAGTTGTAAATTTTTCAGGAAACGTGTGGGATTCCAAATGAAAAGCACACGTCACTCTTGCCGCAACCATCGGTGATACACAACAAATCACAAACGGTCTGCAGCACTTGTATGTGTGCGAAAGGGCTCCTGAACCGTTTGTGATAGACCATTATCGCACACAATAATAGCTGGGAAACGTGTGCGATGGATTCTTGCATGGCAGACGGCTCCGCAGAAAACTCATGTGCGATGGGGCACATATCGCACACAGTTCATATGTGGGCCCGCGTGCCTTACATACTGTTTCGCAAACGGTTCATTACGACACACCATTTGGTTTCACTATGTCATTAGAGACATTTAATCACCGATCCCGTACGTGCGAAAGAATTTAGTGTGTGGTGCATCGCACACGATTACATTTTGCAAGGCCTCTGGATCATGGCTCCATATCCCCGACGGTTTCTGGGTCATGTGGGAAGCACCCCCCCTATCGCCCGCACTCACCTGGCGACGGTTCCAAGTGCCATCGCAGAAAGGGGATAAAAACCGTGTGTATAGCACCTCACAGTACCAATGGGAAGCATGCTTTGAAGCGGCAGCAATTTATTATCGAAGCGATCAAGAAAGTTGAGACAACTGGTTTGGTTAGAGGAGTATTGCATCCAACGTGTTTAGCGAATCAAGTGGTGGTGCGCAAGGCGAATGGGAAATGGAGGATTTGCATAGATTTCACATATCTAAATAAAGCATGCCCGAAGGACCCATTCCTCTTGCCGCACATCGACCAGATTGTGGATTCCACCTCCTAGTGTGACCTGCTTTCCTTTCCGGATGCCTACTCCGGATACCACCAGATCATCATGTCCAAAGAAGATGAAGAGAAGACCGCGTTCATAACCCCATGTGGCACGTACTGCTTTGTACAATTACCCTTCGGGTTGAAAAGCGCTGGATCCACTTTTGCAAGAGCATTACAGATTGGCTTTTAGTCCCAGCTGCACAGAAATATTAAAGCCTACATGGATGACATAGTGGTTAAAACCAAGGACAGAATGACTCTCATTCAGGATTTGGAAGAGACCTTTGCAAATCTGCATAGGATCAACAACAAGCTGAACCCGGAGAAGTGTGTGTTTAGTGTTCCTTCCGCCAAGCTACTTGGCTTGTTCGTGTCCCATCGAGGGATAGAGGCCAACCCCGACAAGATCAAGGCTATCGAGCAGATTGAAGCGCCCAAGCCAGTTAACGACATGAGATGTTTGACTGGATGTGTTGCCGCACTGAGCAGGTTCATTTCCATGTCTTCCAAGCGCGCCCTGTCGTTCTTCAAAATCTTGAAGATCGCGGGGCCCATGGAGAGGACTCTGGAGGCGGATGTTGCGCTACAAGATTTGAAGAACTATCTTTCCTCTATGCCCACTTTGGTCGCTCCCAAACCACAAGAGCCGTTGCTGCTATACTTAGCGGCAACCAATCAAGTGGTTAGCGCAGTGCTGGTGGCATAGCAGGAAGTGGATGAAGCGGCAGCGGCAACCACCGTCCCCTCAAGAGAGGAAATCGTTCCCATCCTGGCAAGGTCAGGTGCAGTTCAAGACAAGGAAGAGCAAGGCAGCGGAGACAGTTCCAAGGTCATGGCAAGGAAGAAGGTGGTCCAGCACCCTGTGTACTTCATCATGGCCTCAAGGAAACCGCGCCATTACTTCGAAGCCCACGAGATCATGGTTGTGACCTGCTTCCCTTTGCAACTCATACTCAGAAACCACGAGGCCACCGACAGAATAGTGGAACGGGCCTTGGAGTTATCCAGCTTTGGTTTGAAGTTTGAGAGCACGTCAACTATTCAGAGCAGAGCACTGCAGTTCATTGCGGAGTGGACGCCAACCCCTGACGAGGAAGTACCGGAGACAGTCATTCCCGGCAAGGAAGCACCGCAAGAATGGATTATGTACTTTGATGGTGCCTTCTCCATACAGGGTGCAGGAGCTGGTGTGCTTCTCGTTGCCCCCACTGGGGAGCAACTTAAGTACGTCGTTCAAATGCATTTCCCCTAGGAGACGGCTACCAACAATACTGCAGAGTATGAAGGACTCCTTGCCGGGCTCGGGATTGCAACAGAACTAGAAATCAAGAAGCTGATCATCCGCAGAGACTCGCAACTTGGGTTGAGACAAGTAAACAAGGATTACCATAGCCCATTGATAGAGGCATATGTCGAGGAAGTGAGAAAGTTGGAGAAGCGCTTTGACGGATTGCGAACAGAGCATGGGCCACTTGCGGGAACAACATTGCTGACCATCTATCAAACTGTGTTGTGCCAAAACTCCGTAAGGAAACAGGGACTTTTGTTCTCCATCTGACTCAAACCTCCGTGTCCCGGGCAACAATGTCCAGAAAGAGGAGGAATCTAGACTCCAGCAAGCCTCTCCCGGTAGATCTTCCCGAAGCCCCCAACAGACAGCTTGGCGGGAAGAACTCCCCATCGATCGGCGAGCTGCACCCTCCCACCAAACTACCAAACCTTGCGGTTGAGGCATGCGCTCTCGTGAATGAGGAGGTGCCGCTGGTCCTCGTTGTCGAGCCTCAGGGTCCAACTTGGGCATGGCACATTGTTTGTTTCCTCCAAACAGGAGAACTTCCCAAAGAGCAAGAAGAAGCTGAAAAATTAGCCCGGAGGGCCAGTATGTATCAGTTCATTGACGATACATTATACAAAAGAAGGCCCAACGGTGTGAAGTTAAAATGCATTTGCCGGGAAGATGGAATAGAACTGCTGGCAGAGATGCACAAGGGTATGTGTGGCTCCCACATTGGATCAAGGGCCTAGGTTGGAAAAGCTTTCCGACAAGGTTTCTACTGGCCCACGGCCCTCCAAGATGCAGCTGAGCTAGTCACCAAGTGTGAAGCCTGCCAGTTCCACTCCAAGAATATCCATCAGCATGCCCAGCTCTCCAAATGATCCCTTTGTCATGGACATTTTTTGTCTGGGGGCTCGACATTTTGGCCCCCTTCCCCCGCACTATTGGGGCCTTTGAGTTCTTATTCGTCGCAATCGACAAGTTTACAAAGTGGCCGGAAGTGGAGCCCATGATAAAGGTGACCGCATAGTCAGCTATCTAGTTCTTGAAAGGGATGGCATGCCGCCTCGGGGTACCTGCCCGAATCATCACTGACAATGGCACACAATTCACAAGCCGCGCCTTCATGCAATACGTTCATGCCCTCGAGAGCAAAGTCTCGTTTGCCTCTGTTGCCCATCCCAGAAGCAACGGACAAGATGAGAGCGAAAATGTTGAAGTGCTGCGAGGCCTCAAGACAAGAACATTTGATAAGCTACAGAAGTGCGGAAGGTGATGGATCGATGAGCTGCCGGTGGTTCTTTTTTCCCTTCGTATGACACCAAATCAAGCTACTGGACAGACTCCTTTCTCCCAAGTCTATGGGGCAGAAGCAGTTATCCCCACGGAACTCATATATGTGTCACCTCAAGTGCTTGCCTACAATGAAGTAGTGCAATAACAACAGTGACGTGATGGCACTATGCTACTTGAGGAGAACCGTCTTGATGTCGGGTGGAACCCTATGGGGATGATCTTTCGCGTTTGGAGTGGATCCCTATGATGAACATGAAGAACGAGCGAAAGAGAACGAGGGAAATCAAGGGGAAAACACAAGAGAATCACTAAAACCAACAAGATTCGATTACACATGCGCTAGAATGATGAACACAAAGAGAGATACACGATCCATGATCAACAAAGGACGATACAAGAGGTAACCGGGTTCTTCTCCGTGAGAAGGTCTTGATAGGGGCCACCCATGAGGGGGTCTTGAGCTAGGTCACTCCAAAGAGGAGGTCTTGATCTCCTAGTGGAGTGGATCCATGGAGCAAAGCTCTCATATGTCTAACATATCCTTTGCTAACCCTAACAAATGCTCTAGGTACGGAATATATAGCCTTGGGGACGAAGTGGAGGAAGAGGGGCTCGGAAAGGAGATCACATCCGTCCATCCTGATGAGCCCGTGCGCAAGGGGTAAGTTGGGCCCGTGCGCACGGGTGTCCGTGGGCACGGTACAGGCCCGTGCGCACGAGGTGCTCCAGCGCAAACTCTCTGAGTAGTCCGTGCGCACGGGGTCTTGGGGGCCCGTGCGCACGGGGTCTCGGGGGCCCGTGCGCACGGGGTCGCCTGAGACCTCCTGTCCAACTCCCGTTGGACTCCATCTTCTACCTTGCGGCCTTGGGGTCCTTCTCCTTGGCCTCCGGGAAGCTCTTTAGCTGCTTGGCGGCGGTTGTCCTCGAACCTGAAGATGCACAACGTTCCGTGGTGAGGTAGCGGCCAAGTCCTATGGATATTCATGTAAATCTTGAAAAGGAGCGGGTTCACCTTAAGTCCGGTAGGTCCACTTGGGGCTTGATGTGCTATGAATGTATACATGGAGATGAACATGGGATGCTCCGTATCATCTCCTCCCGCTTTGAAAAGATCCGACCTCGGATCGTAGAACGTATCGCCATGTACACGGTAGGCATGGTTGTACCATAGGTCGATGTCGTGGCACTCCTCAACTTGAAGGTCCATAGGGTCCATCTCCAATGCTGGTCCTCCATCCAATATATGTAGCATGTAGACAAGATGAAGGAAACAACAATGAAAGTATGGCCCATCCAATATGCATATGTGAGGATGGCTCAAAGAGAATGAGTTCACCTTTAGGAGATGCTCGCCAGTGTTGGTGTTGCACATCATGTACGCCTTAACATAACCGAAATGTCTCTTGATGGTACCGCCTTGTGAATCCTTCAAAATAAAAGAACATGAGAAACACTTGAAAAAACAAATGAGGTTAGTGCAAAAGCAAGACCTATCATTCGAGGGGCGAGATACCGAACAAGTGTATGCATCATGCTCATCATAAGAAAGGACAAGGGAGCATTTCATAGTATGTAGGCATATGATGTGAGAACAACCAAATACAATAGGCTCAATCAAACAAGCATGCTTCACAAGTAAAGTGTCCAAGTCTCCAAGATCAATAAGCATAGTTTGGTTGCACTCAATACAAGTGAATATGAACGAGGCAACTAATGGACACAAGAGACAATGATCAAGATATATCATGTGAGAGGCATGAGCATATATGTCATCAACCCAAGAAAGCAAGTAATAGTGGAACATGGGTGATGCAACATGGCTAGCTATCATAGCGATCAAGTCAAGTATGCTAGTAGTGCGAAGATGCAACATACTAGAAGGAATCATGGCAAACATGTCATTGGTGCAAATAGTGGGCATGAATAATTCACATGTCATAGCACAAGCATGAAAGCAAGATATGAGGACAATAGCATGGGGCACATGATAAACATGGCAATATCAACAAGGGTCTCTACCAAGCATGCAAATACACATAGAAGTAGCATAATGATGAAACATGGGTAGATGCAAGCAAGGGTCACAATTGCATGTCAAAGGCATAGAAGCAAGCATAGCATGTAAAGTGAACACGGTAAAATGAGCATAATGTGACAAATGGTAAATGGCCCATAGCCGTGTGAGAGCCAAGTAGAGGAGTTGCGCATAGTCCTTGCACGAAGCGGATGGTGGTAAGGATAGTCCACGGGATCCCAAGTCATCATTGCTCTCAAGAGCTCGTTTCGTCAACTCTTGGGATTGAGAGGTCGACGAGTATACATGAGTACCTACACAAAACAAAGACAAAGGGAAAATTGTGTGTGCGTAGTAGATGTACACATCATCCATCATGATGCATACGTGCTTGTGTTGGTTAGCACCAAATATCCAATGCTCAAATAAATGAGATGCGTGATATAGAAACATGTCATCCATCATGATAGGTTTGTTGTTATGTATAGCATAATGGAGACTCAAATTGTGCAATGCATCATGGGAAATATCTAGAGCATTGTTATTCATGGAATGCATATGGTGTACACTATCATGGGAATCATGCAAAGTATGAAATGTATCAAGATCTCCTAATATGTATGAGAAAACTATGGGGGTCTCCTCAAGAGCATTAATGGAAACATCACATGGAGAATATTGACAACATCTAAAACAATGCATATTTGGAGCAATGTGATCATGGCATGGTATAGTAGATGAATTGCACAAATCATGTAAAGGAAGCATGGCAATATAATCACATGAAAAACATAAGCCAATGACCATCATCTCGTCATCTATGCCATAAGTGCAAATGGGATTGATTTTAATGGGGCATGCATAGTTACTATGTTGAGATTGAAATGAGGTAATATGAGAGATCTCACTCATAGCATATGACAAGTTCAATGGATTGTCAAACATGATGTGACCAATAGAATTTTCACAAGATATCCTATGAAGCATAGCATCACAATGAGGCAACACAACATGCTCATCATCATATTCATCATAAATAGGTAAGTCAAGGCATGAAGGAGTTTCACTAGCATGAAGCATGGCAATAGGTGGGTCAACATCATGGGAGCAATCGATGTCAAGAGAGTCCACTAGTGGGACAAGAGAAGCACCATAACCTATGTTACCTTTGGAGTGTCGCTCATGTGTTGTAGGTGAGGTGTTGAAGATCGTCTCGTTGTCATCTTCGTCTTGATGGAACCATGTGGGGGGTGCATCATCGTGCCCCATGGCCATCATTTTGTCCATTGGAGGGATGGACTCATCGAGGATAAGCATGTCGTCATGTAGGAGACCTAGCACCAAAGAAGAAAACACACTAGGAGTAGAGGTTAAGTCGTTAGAAATCATGGTGGCCTCACATGCCGTGTCAACTACCTCACTCACTAAGTGTTGTGGCTCACTCACTCCCTCAAGGATGCACTCACTCATATGGTTGGTGGAGTCACTCAAATGGCACTCAACCTCACATAGGGTGTGTGGCATGCTCTCATGTGTGGGGCTAGTAGTGGTCACACTCATCCTCTCATAGGAAATGCACCCAATGTCATATATGGTGGAGTCACTCATCTCATTCATGGGTTGGTGGCTCTCCTCACATGGCAATTGGGTCATCTCATGATATGTGGGTGTCGGAGAGATGTTGGTGCAAATGTCTCCATGCTCAACTACTATCGTCGCCTTGGTTGAAGGGATAGTCCCATGCTCAAGCTTCTTGTCACCGTGTTGTTGTTGGAGGCCCATATGATGTAGCACCTCATATCTCGTCTCCATGACCGAAGGGAATGTCCCATGCTCGGCCATCTTCCTTGAGGGGCTTCCGAAGATGGAAGTGTCGCCCTCGCTCGTAGGTTGTCGCCTTGTTGTTGAAGTTGTCGATGTAGGCGAACTCACGGGAAGTAGGCGAAGATGCCGTACGTCCAAAGGCGAAGATGCCTTGAGAACACTTGGCGAAGATGCCGTAGTGGTTGATGTAGCCGTAGTGTCGTCTTGGTGGTGGTCGTCTCGCGGTTTTCTTTTGTGCTCTTGAAGCTTGGACTTGGCGTGAAGTAGGGCTTGTTGGGACATGTGCACTTGCGCTTGTGGAGCATCTTCATGTTGATGATGTCGTTGTCGTGCTTGAGCTCGTAGGAGATGTTGTTCATCGTCGACGTGCACATGATGCTTGGAGGTGACTTGCCCTTCATGACGATGTGGATCACGAACGTGATGGTGGTCGCCATGGAGATGTGGACGTGGAGGACTTGCTCTTGCATCGCTTGGGCGCTCCGAAGACTTGTGGCTTGAACGTCGCCGCCTTGAAGATGACGAAGGGGAAGAAGACTTGATCAAGGCCCGAATCTCTTCCATCCTCGCATCTTGCTCTTCCTTTTATGCGGCAAGCTTGTTGTCGATGTAGTCCCTTTTCCTTGCTTCGGAGAGATGAATGTCGATGGAGAGGTTCTCGATGCGCTCTTGCAAGATGGATTGTGCTCCTTGCATTTCGCGTTGTAGTCCGAAGATGGACCTTTTGGTGATGTAGTTGTTCACGCCGTCGTTGTTGTCGAAGACCGGAGAGGAAATGCCTTGCCTATCCATCACAAGACTCGAGCAAATATGAGTGGGAGAAAGAGAAGAACTTATACCAAATGTACCTTGACCGATGTTGAAAATGGATCAATGATCACTCAATGTGTAACAAGGAAATAACACAATTGGTACCAATTCTTGTCGGTTTCTCAAACCTACACAAATAAGGCTTATGGTGGAGCTCGGTGAGGATAGTGGCACAAAAATTTGATGCAAAAATGTTAGCAAGAGTCAATAATGTTGAAACAGATTCACAAATTTGCAAACGAAACAAGTAGACCAATAGCAATATGTGGCACACGGAAACACACACACAGATAGATAAATGGGGTCGTGCAACCAAGGAATGAGCACAAAATGTGGAATCCACGGAAAACGCTCGTGTTGGACAACTCAAGAGAGACGCTAGCACGATTGCTCAATAGGCGGATACGACACTTGTGCACAACCTATAAGATGCAAAATGGATAAACTTTCTATCCCAAGTATGCTATGTTTGTATGGTTCCTGGAGTTCCTCTCAAGATGATCCAAGATGATCGGATATGACAATCTTATATGCAATGTGGTATGATGCTATGTCTATTACTTACAAGCTTCTTTGCTCTCTTTTTCTTTGCTGACAAGCTTATTCTTTTTCTCTCTATTTTTCTATTTTCTTTTTTGGCCACTTTTGCACAATGCACAAACCAAGATAGCTATTGTGTATATGCGGGAACGATATTGTGACACAATGGATGATATGATACCAATATGATATGGTATGTATGCAATGGAATGGTGGATCACTAATGTGCACAAGTAGCGTTGCCGGCAATACTCAAATGGCTAGTATTGATAGGTAAGTGACGCAAAATGGGCTAGGGGTTATCAATGCAATTGCAAGGGTAATATTCAATGGTGTCGTCGAGGTTACCATCCTTTGCGATGATGAGTGGCGGTGTTCTTGATGTGGATACCAATATGATGTAGACCCGTCCCTAAGTAGCCGAAACACCTTAGGAAACGGTAAAAACCGCAAACTCAAAATCTCAAATGACAAATGTCAAATGGTGGTAGCGGAAATGGCAGTGTGGAAGTGGTGGTGGTGGTGGTTGATGAAGAAGCAATTGTCCCTAAGTAGCCGAAACACCTTAGGAGACTCAAATCACTCCTCAAGCAACCACTAATGCTAAGGGGATCAACATGGGTTAGGTTGCGAAAGTCGATGGTGGTGTAGCGGATGATATGGTGGAGGGCCTAGGCAATCTTGCCAAAATGCCAAAATTTTGATGGAGTCAAATGGTGTTGGTGCCTATGTAGGTGGATGGGGGATGTCAATAGCTACTCAATGAGCTAAAGAACGCGAAAATCGGACTCCGGATGTCGAAGTTATGGGCAAAACGGTGAAGTGCTCGCGGCTGACCTGGGGGGGGGGGGGGGTCGTGCGCACGGGGGTAGGAGCCCGTGGGCACGGGGTCCAGTGTGCACGGTACACACCGAGGGCACGGGGTCACCTGGGACATGCGGGTTTGGCGGATTTCTTAGCGATTTGGGCTCCAAATGGATGGATCTCGTGGCTGGGGTTGAGGTGGGGGTAGGGGGTGGTATGGGGTGGTAGGACAGTGGCCGAAGCGCACTGGAAGGCCCGTGCGCACGGGGTCTGGCTGGCCCATATGCACGGGGGCCCGTGTGCGCGGGGTCCTCGAGGAGCGGACGAATAGCTCCGGATCCGTGGCAAATCTCGAATCTGAGGTCAAAATCGAAGGGTGGAAGGTAGGGGAAGGTGGTAGAGGGGTGGATCTACTTGCTAAACACCAAATCCATGGACCAAATCCAACAAAATCTCATCAAACCAACAAATCACAAAAAAATTTGGGGCTATTTTTGGTGGGGAAATTTTCGAATTTAGGACAAAAACAACAAAATCAAACTAGAAAACACGGGGTAGGGGCTCCAAAAACGTGATCAACGTGGCTCAAGATACCATATGATGTAGGGTGGAACCCTATGGGGATGATCTTTCACGTTTGGAGTGGATCCCTCCGATGAACACGAAGAATGAGCGGAAGAGCACGAGGGAAATCAAGGGGAAAACACAAGAGAATCACTAAAACCAACAAGATTCGATTACACATGCGCTAGAACGATGAACACAAAGAGAGATACACGATCCATGATCAACAAAGGACGATACAAGAGGTAACCGGGTTCTTCTCCGTGAGGAAGTCTTGATAGGGGCCACCCATGAGGGGGTCTTCAGCTAGGTCACTCCAAGAGGAGGTCTTGATCTCCTAGTGGAGTGGATCCATGGAGCAAAGCTCTCATATGTCTAACATATCCTTTGCTAACCCTAACAAATGGTCTAGGTACGGAATATATAGCCTTGGGGACAAAGTAGAGGAAGAGGGGCTCGGAAAGGAGATCACAGCCGTCCATCCTGATGAGCCCATGCGCACGGGGGTCCCGTGGGCATGGTACAGGCCCGTGCGCACGGGGTGCTCCAGCGCAAACTCTCTGAGTAGTCCGTGCGCACGGGGTCTCGGGGGCCCGTGCGCAAGGGGTCGCCTGAGACCTCCTGTCCAGCTCCTGTTGGACTCCATCTTCTTCCATGCGGCCTTGGGGTCCTTCTCCTTGGCCTCCGGGAAGCTCTTTAGCTGCTTGGCGGCGGTCGTCCTCGAACCCGAAGATGCACAACGTTCCGTGGTGAGGCAGCGGCCAAGTCCTATGGATATTCATGTAAATCTTGAAAAGGAGCGGGTTCACCTTAAGTCCGGTAGGTCCACTTGGGGCTTGATGTGCTATGAAGGTGTACATGGAGATGAACGTGGGATGCTACGTATCACGTCTCTGGGCTGCTACGTGCGCTGCATGCTACCAGCAAGCCCTGCGTCGCTATCATAGCCGCATGGTTCATGCCCGGAGCTTTGAGGAAGGCGACCTTGTGCTTAGGCGCGTTAAGTCCACCAACGGTACAAACAAGTTGACGGCAAAGTGGGAAGGCCCTTACCGGGTAGTACAGGTCACCAGACTTGGCGCAATCCGTCTAGAGACTGGAGATGGCATTCAATTGCAAAACTCATGGAAAATTGAGCATCTACGTAAGTTCAACCCGTAAGGCGCGGCTGTCGGGCCCTACCCTGCAGCTACCCTTTTGTAAAAGCTTTGCCGAAGTTGCATGTAACCCTTTGTACAAAGGCAGGCGCAGACCCGGAACAACAGAGAAATAAGCGATGCGCTGGGGCCCCCAAAGAAGATTGCATGCATGCATAAGCATGTCATGAGCATAGCATGGTCATGTAGATAAGATCGCATGTAGTTCTGTTTTCATCTGCACTAAGCTGCAGGGATTCTTGCCGCGGACTTGGTTCCGAAGAAAAGAAGTGAACACAAGCATACATAGCAACCCCGGCAAGCCAAATAGGTAAGTTCTCTCTCTTATCCATCCGTGTTCTATGAAGATTAACTTGTGCATATGAAAACCTCGCCACGTTCAAAACATAGGTGCTCCCTTCCTTTGACTCGACATTGCTTTGGTTAGGATGGTCGCAGTGGCCTTTGGCGGGGGGCTGGTCCCTCTTTGTGTTTTTGTGCCCGGCAGGCCTAGCCCAGCGGCAACAAACTGAGGGTACCGGCAGGATAGCCTGCCGGGGGAAACTTGTTTACTTGAAAGTAAAGAGGCATTTCACCTCTGCATGGATGTGATACATGCACAAGTACTCGGCAAAGCTTGTCTTTTTCATTAATAAGCTGATAAGCAAGTACAAATCTTATAGAACACGAACTGGGTAAAGAAGAGTACATAATTTAGACTAAAGTTTGGATAATGCCTACATATTTTAGACTGAAAAAAGATAAGTGCCCCGTAATCCCTTTCTTGTCCAGCTCCTCCTAGGTATCACGATGGGAGGTGAAGAGGACGAAAGGAGCGCCTGGGCAAAAGCCCAGCCTGACCCCATCAGGCACCTTTGGCAAGGAGCCTAACAAGACCGGGAGGGCACGAACGAAGGTGATGGTGAAGAGAGCGGCAGAGGCGACCCCCTGGCCATCGCCACTAGGGCCAGCAAGACAAGACAGGGTGAATAAAGATGGAGTCCACGAGGAAACCTACCGGGGTTTAGCTGGAAAGCTGCTGGAGGAGCCGAAGACACCATCCACACCTCCACATCCAACTCCCCGGCAAATAGCCTTGCCTAAGAGGAGGTGCAGGTGCAGATGATAGTGCCGTCGCCTGATGGTGGTGGTGCGGCTGGTGTTCAACTGGAGTCGGTGTCGTCATCATCATCGTCATTGTCCTCCTCATCGCTATCGCTCGAGGAGGAGCTTTCGTCGTCGATTGAGCTATCCGCGCAGCACCCTAAGCGAGCCCCTGAGCACCGAAAGACCTTGACAGAGATCAGACCGACCTCCATTAATTTAAAATCGAGGGCATGCCCCTCCGACAAGTTGTGGGTGCGAGCAAAGGACTTCCGGCCGCATAGGAAGAGCACTACATGATGAGCGGGGAAGTCCACCTCCACCCGCATGTTGCCGTTACCACAACCCCTCATGTGCAGCTTCAATGCGCGCGGCTGTTCATACTCCATCACCCTCGCGAATGGAGTAGGGAGGCGAAGACGGCCACACAGGGATTTGATATAGGCTAAGGTGTCCCGTCTTTCGATGAGATGATGGAAATCGCTTGGGTGGAAGTCGACTTTGACGATCCGACTACGAACGTGCGAGGACGTCGCGCCTTAGCAATCGCTAAACCAACTCCGAGAGGTTATTGACCACGCCGGAGCACGATCAACCTGACCACGAGGGTCTGTTTCCTGCGAGCAAATGAAGAACAAGCAAGAAACTGAGATTGCAATCTGGATATTGCGAATATAAGATGAAAGCTTTATTGATCAAGGTGGGGTTCTGTGACGCCTTTGTCTGGTCGTCGAACACAAACGAAGTACGCGAAGTTGCAGCTATGGCGAACTTTTAATCTAAACAAAACCCAAAGTCTAAACGGTGCCCTAAGGGCTGTATATATGGAGGAAGAGAGGGGGGAATTTCGTGGCCCTTGGTGGAGGGGTCCGAAATCAACCCTATCTCTTGTTTCCCCACACATACGGACTCTAAAAATAGCCTATACTTATGTATTTCGAAATTACATGGGCCTGGCCCAATAAAAAGGTGACGCAGCACCTATAATAGCCCCTGGACGAAATTTATGAAGTGGCATCTTGTATATTTCGTCCAAGGCTTCATGCACTCTTATGGTGGCTTCAAAGTCCTGAAATCATCACTTGTAACTCCGTTCTGGTTCCCCTTGCGCATGGCATCATCTCCATGCTTGCTCTTGCTCCAATGTCCATCCTTCTCCAAGCTAGGCCCTTCATTTGTAAGCAAAACAAATGTATCCAATTTAGGCAGCATCATATTCTCATGAACATTAGAATCATTACCAAGAAACGAAAGTACCTGATAATTTAATTGGCGTGCGCGAGCTCTAGTAATTGGTCCAGTATATGTAGCAGTAGGGGCTGTGGGTGTAACAATGGTATTGATGTCCTCATCATCCTCCCCTTCTTGAAATGAAGTCGTCCTCGACGGAAGCTCATTTTCCTCACCCAAATAAGGCTTCAAATCTGCAATGTTAAAAGTGGGACTAACCCCAAAATCTGCAGGCAGCTCAAGTTTATATGCATTATCATTTATTTTCTCTAACACCTTAAAGGGACCATCAGCACGTGGCATTAGCTTTGATTTGCGCAAATTAGGAAATCTATCTTTACGCAAATGTAACCAAACAAGATCTCCAGGTGCAAACACAACATGTTTTCTACCCTTATCTCCAGCAAGTTTATATTTAGCATTCATACGCTCAATGTTTTCCTTAGTTAACTCATGCATTTTTAAAATCAATTCAGAACGTTCTTTAGCATCAAAATTAACCTTCTCCGAAGATGGAAGAGGCAACAAATCAATAGGTGCACGAGGTAGGAAACCATACACAATTTCAAAAGGGCACATCTTAGTAGTAGAATGCAATGAACGATTATAAGCAAATTCAATATGAGGCAAGCATTCTTCCCACATTTTCTTATTATTCTTCAAAACAGCCCTAAGCATAGTAGACAATGTTCTATTAACTACTTCAGTTTGTCCATCAGTTTGGGGGTGACAAGTAGTACTAAATAGCAGTTTAGTCCCCAACTTAGCCCATAAACATCTCCAAAAGTGGCTAAGAAATTTAGTATCACGATCTGAAACAATAGTATTTGGCACACCATGCAAGCGAATAATTTCACGAAAGAACAAATCAGCAACATTAACAGCATCATCGCTTTTATGACATGGTATAAAGTGTGCCATTTTCGAGAATCTATCCACGACAACAAATATGCTATCCTTCCCCTTCTTTGTTCGAGGTAAACCTAAAACAAAGTCCATAGATATATCCTCCCAAGGAACACTAGGTACAGGCAAAGGCATATATAAACCATGAGGATTGAGTCGTGACTTAGCTTTTTGACATGTAGTGCAGCGAGCAACAAAACGCTCAACATCCCGTCTCATCTTTGGCCAAAAGAAATGTGTAGCAAGTACGTCCTCCGTCTTCTTCACGCCAAAGTGTCCCATTAATCCTCCCCCATGCGCCTCCTGCAACAGCAAAAGACGAACGGAGCTAGCTGGAATGCATAGCTTGTTAGCACGAAACACAAATCCATCGTTAACGACAAACTTGTTCCACATTCTTCCTTCTTTACAATTCTGCATTACATCTTTAAAATCAGCATCATGCACATATTGATCTTTGATGGTCTCCAAACCAAATATTTTGAAGTCAAGTTGTGAAAGCATAGTATAGCGACGAGACAATGCATCAGCAATAACATTTTCTTTTCCCTTCTTGTGTTTAATGACATAAGGGAAAGTCTCAATGAATTCAACCCATTTAGCATGTCTACGATTCAGTTTAGCTTGACTTTTAATATGTTTCAAAGATTCATGATCAGAATGTATAACAAATTCTTTGGGCCATAAATAATGTTGCCATGTTTCTAAAGTCCGAACAAGAGCATATAATTCTTTATCATAAGTAGAATAATTCAGACTAGGCCCACTCAATTTTTCAGAAAAGTATGCAACAGGTTTGCCATCTTGTAATAACACACCTCCTAATCCAATTCCACTAGCATCACATTCAAGCTCAAAAGTCTTATTAAAATCAGGAAGTTGGAGTAAAGGAGCATGTGTCAACTTATCTTTCAATACCGAGAAGGCTTCTTCCTGTGCGGTACCCCACAGAAAAGGCACATCTTTCTTTGTAAGCTCATTGAGAGGTGCAGCAATGGTGCTGAAATCTCTCACAAAACGCCTATAGAATCCAGCGAGGCCAAGGAAACTCCTCACTTGTGTGACCGTTTTGGGCTGCGGCCAACTCTCAATAGCTTCAATTTTGGCTTTATCAACTTCAATTCCCTGTGGAGTAACAACATAGCCAAGAAAAGATACTCGGTCGGTGCAAAAGGTGCACTTTCCAAGGTTACCAAACAAACGTGCATCACGTAGAGCAATAAAAACAGCACGTAAATGTTCCAAATGTTCCTCCAAAGATTTGCTATAAATCAATATGTCATCAAAGTAAACTACCACAAATCGTCCAATGAAAGCACGTAAAACTTCGTTCATTAACCTCATGAAAGTACTAGGTGCATTAGTTAACCCAAAAGGCATGACTAACCACTCATATAATCCAAACTTAGTTTTAAATGCTGTTTTCCATTCATCTCCCAATTTCATACGAATTTGATGGTATCCACTACGCAAATCAACTTTGGAGAATATTGTAGAGCCACTCAATTCATCAAGCATATCATCTAGCCTAGGAATAGGATGACGATAACGAATAGTAATATTATTAATGCCTCTACAATCAACGCACATACGCGACGTACCATCCTTTTTCGGCACTAAAATGATAGGAACAGCACAAGGACTAAGGGATTCGCGTATATAACCTTTGTCGAGCAGTTCTTGTACTTGACGCATAATCTCCTTCGTCTCCTCTGGATTGGTACGGTATGGTGCACGGTTGGGTAATGATGCACCAGGAATTAAGTCAATTTGATGCTCAATCCCGCGAATAGGTGGTAATCCCGGTGGCACGTCTTGTGGAAAGACGTCAGCGAACTCCTGCAAAATGTTAGTGACAGCAGGAGGCAAAGAGGAAGGCACGTCCTCGAATGAAAATAATGCCTCTTTGCACACAAAAGCATAGCAAACAGATTTGCTAAAATCTAGATCATCAATATCAGATTTGGTGGCAAGTAAACATGCACTTTTCAATTTAATTTCAGAAGCAACACTAGATTGTTTATTATTATTAGGCTGCATTTGTTGCTCAAATTCTTTTGCCACAATCTGATTTTCACTCTTAGTTTTCTCCTGTTTTGCTTTATTAGCCCTATTAAGATCATCTTTCAAAATGGAATCAGGAGTCATAGGAAGCAAAGTAATATTTTTATCCTTATGAACAAGAGTATACTGATTGTTTCTACCATGGTGAATAGAATTTTTATCAAATTGCCATGGTCTACCAAGTAATAAGGAACATGCTTGCATAGGTACCACATCACAATCAACATAATCAGCATATGTAGAGATACTAAAATGCACACGAACAGTACGTGTTACCTTAACCTTGCCGCTGTTGTTGAACCATTGGATGTAGTAAGGATGTGGATGTGGTCTTGTGGTGAGAGATAGCTTCTCCACCATCTCCATGCTAGCCAAGTTGTTGCAACTCCCTCCATCTATGATCACGCGAACAGAACGTTCCTTCACAACTCCCTTTGTATGGAACAAATTATGCCTCTGATTTTGCTCAGCTTGTGTAACCTGCACACTCAAAACACGTTGAGCAACTAAACATTCATACCTGTCAGCATCTTCAGGAGCCATGTATTGCGTCTCATGATCAGAATCTTCTCCACCGTGTTCGTCACGTGTAATAAGAGCCAAAGTCTCCTCATCATAGTCACTAGCGGACTCATACCCACCATCCTCAGTAACAATCATCACACGCTTAGAGGGGCATTCTCTCGCATAATGACCTCCACCCTTGCAACGGCGACAAATAATATCATGTGTTTGCCCTGTTGATGCCATGGATGAAGAAGAGCTCTTTGCAGGCCCAGAAGATGTGCTCTTGGCAGATAGTGGTGATTGTGCCTGCTTTATTGTATCACGGTTGGAGGTGGCAGCCGACGGAGGCGCCGGTGTAGCAGAACGTGTGGAAGTAGATGATGCACGCGGTGTCCATGATGAAGGTCGACCTGCAGAAAAGTTAGTCCGCGCCAATGCCTGTCGATCCTGCACTTCACGTTCAGCTTTACAAGCAAGATGGAATAAACGAGTGATATTAGTATACTCCTTATAATCTAGAATGGTCTGAATCTCTCTATTTAATCCACCCAGAAAACGTGCAAGCATAGCTTCATTCTCCTCAACAATACCACATCTAATCATGCCAGTTTGTAATTCCTGATAATATTCTTCTACAGAATTTTTTCCTTGTCTTAAGCGCTGTAATTTTTGAAGCAATTCACGTTGATAATATGGTGGAACCCAACGAGTACGCATAGCAGTTTTCAAAGCAGCCCAAGTAGCGGGAATAGGATATAATCTACAATGTTCAGACCACCATACACATGCAAAACTAGTGAAAGCACAAACAGCAGCAGCAACCCGTCTCTCCTCGGGATATTGTAAACATGTAAAACGTTGTTCAGTTTCTAACTCCCAAGTAAGATATATATCAGGAACATATCTACCCTCAAATGGTGGAATATTCAATTTCAGTTTAGGAATATGGACATCATCTCGTACCTGAGGTGGTGGTGCAGGCCTACCATTACGAATATATACCTGAGGTCGACCTGGTGGTGATGGTGCTGGTGGCTGCACGTAGTGCTGATTTTGATCAACCTCATCCTCATAATCGCCCGCATACTCAACATCCTCCTGGGTACCACCAGCAGCAGTAGCAGGGGCGAAAGATGCATCAACAACATGAACAGCAGCACCAGAAGTTTGGCCATCCTCAATAGGAACACGCCTCGCGCGTCCATACTGATTCGAAAGGATGCGTTGTTGTTGTTGTTGTTGTTGTTGGAGAGGTACGTTAGGTGCAGCGGGTGGTGGTGGTGGAAGACGCGCGAGCAATTCATTAAATTTGTTATCGAGCTTTGTTTCGAACGTCTTCTCCATGCCATCTATCTTCTCCATGGCCTCTTCAAATCTGTTTAGCACATCTTGCACCTGTCCACTCATCATTTGCTGAAACTTATCATGAAGCTCCTTGTTCGATAAATTCTCCCAGTCAGTCACGTCGGCTTGTGATCCTGGCATGGTTAGCAGCAATAGAAACACACAAGAATATGATCCTACAGACTACGAACAAGTGGTGGTGGTGGGTGTCACAAATCCGTCAAGCAAAACTCAAATTCTTACCGGTTCTTACCCAGCAGCAGGCGGTGATCGGCAACCGTTGTAGTCAAAAACTCTCAAAGCTTGGATAGAGCGAGTACCAGGGAGAGTCAAACGCACGACGTAGATGTATGTGGAGCTGGGAAGGCTTATAATATGGTAGCAAAAAGGATCAGCAATAATCAATTCAGAGATGCAAAGTTGAATAAACGCTCAACGACGGTACTGTGCTGGTCCTAGGCAAGACCGTGCTAGAGACGCGAGCCTAGAACACTAACAAAATCACGGCGCTGCACGTAAACAAGGGAAAAGCACACTCTGGATTTTTTTTTTCGCTCTTTTTTTTTTTTTTTTTGCGCTCTTTTTTTTTTTTGCGCTGCTCTTTTTTTTTTTTTTTTTGCGAAAAATCACTATAATGGCGAGTGTCTCAAAACTCTTCCGAGGTCAAACTGACAGGATGGGCACGAAATTTTTTCGACCAAATTTTTTTTTCGTTTTTTCGACTGCCCGGACCCAAAAACTGGAAACGGGTCAAAAAAAACTTCCTATAATGGCACCTGTCTCAAAACACTCAGAAACACCTAAAAATAGGATAGCCAGAAAATTTTTCGAAAAATGCGTTTTCGAAAAATTTTGGGCCTAAACGGAGCGTGGTTTCCAGACTCTTTTTTTTTTTTTTTTTTTTTTTTTTTTTTTTTTTTTTTTTCCGAAACCTACTCCGGCAAGGAAACACGAATCGGAAACTAGATGGATCCCGAAAACAAACCTAATAAACAAGGAACTCGGATTGGTGGTGGATATATGGTGGTGGTATATGGCAGCGGTGGTGGTAGCGGTGGTAGTATATGGATATGGATCGGTGGTGGTATATGGACACGGATTGGTGGTGGTATATGGATACGGATTCGGAGTGGTGGTGGTAGATGGCAGGGGCGATGCTGATGGTGCAGCGGCGGCGTGACAACTTATGACCAGAACTCGAAACTCTAAAAGACTAGACTCTAAGACCAGCAACTAGACCGACGATGCAACCGTAAATTCAACAAAGCAAAACCCTAAAAAGATTATGCAAAGGCTCAGATTGGTTCGGATATGATGAACTAACCCTAATTTTTTTTTGTGGCTTTTTCGTGGACTATAGGTATGAAGAACAGACTCGATCTAAACTACGAAAAACTGGAAAATCTCACCGAGCAACCTGGAAATCTGATACCACTTGATATAGGCTAAGGTGTCCCGTCTTTCGATGAGATGATGGAAATCGCTTGGGTGGAAGTCGACTTTGACGATCCGACTACGAACGTGCGAGGACGTCGCGCCTTAGCAATCGCTAAACCAACTCCGAGAGGTTATTGACCACGCCGGAGCACGATCAACCTGACCACGAGGGTCTGTTTCCTGCGAGCAAATGAAGAACAAGCAAGAAACTGAGATTGCAATCTGGATATTGCGATTATAAGATGAAAGCTTTATTGATCAAGGTGGGGTTCTGTGACGCCTTTGTCTGGTCGTCGAACACAAACGAAGTACGCGAAGTTGCAGCTATGGCGAACTTTTAATCTAAACAAAACCCAAAGTCTAAACGGTGCCCTAAGGGCTGTATATATGGAGGAAGAGAGGGGGGAATTTCGTGGCCCTTGGTGGAGGGGTCCGAAATCAACCCTATCTCTTGTTTCCCCACACATACGGACTCTAAAAATAGCCTATACTTATGTATTTCGAAATTACATGGGCCTGGCCCAATAAAAAGGTGACGCAGCACCTATAATAGCCCCTGGACGAAATTTATGAAGTGGCATCTTGTATATTTCGTCCAAGGCTTCATGCACTCTTATGGTGGCTTCAAAGTCCTGAAATCATCACTTGTAACTCCGTTCTGGTTCCCCTTGCGCATGGCATCATCTCCATGCTTGCTCTTGCTCCAATGTCCATCCTTCTCCAAGCTAGGCCCTTCATTTGTAAGCAAAACAAATGTATCCAATTTAGGCAGCATCATATTCTCATGAACATTAGAATCATTACCAAGAAACGAAAGTACCTGATAATTTAATTGGCGTGCGCGAGCTCTAGTAATTGGTCCAGTATATGTAGCAGTAGGGGCTGTGGGTGTAACAATGGTATTGATGTCCTCATCAGGATTTGTGCAGTCTAATGATGAATTCCAGCGGCTAATCCCTGGCATGGGCCTCCATTGGAGATTGGGCCATCAGCGGAGGAGCGATCAGGCCGCGCCCTCGTCCTCCTCGACCCCGAACACCACGACAGCTGCTACCTGTCCCCCTCCCACCTCCTCTCACGTTAGGCTCCGCCCCCGCGTCTTCGGAGAGAGGAGGGAGACACTGTCGAGCAAAAGTTCTCGTCGCTGCCGCAGAAACAGCACCATGCCCCCGGCCTCTCACCGTGGTGGACAAGAACTGCTAAGGGCAAGGAAAGAGTGAGATGTGTGTGGGAGCACCCTGTCCTGCGTCCTTTCTTACTAACTCCTTTTCCGAGAGATAACCGCCCCGCTCCTCCACTCCGGCTCCCCCTCGCCATCAATGGCCCGTGAAACCAAGGCCGACCCCCCGAGCCAATCCACGGCATCTGGGCTTCTGCCATGGAGCGCATTTCCGTGCCCTTCTAATCCACCACCAACCCGACGCAATGCATGATATACACGTGGCAGAAACGCCGGAAGCAGGGAAGATAGTGGAATGGCAGTTACCGCCCCATGAGCATGAGACGTGTGTAAACCATAGATTGTGGCTCATTATCTCCCAACAAATGTCTCGCACGACACGCGGGAAAAACCGGAAACAGACTCAAGCACAGATTAATGAAGAAGCAAAGAAGAACTCAAAGGGCGAACTACTGCAGCCTCCTCGCTTCTGTACTTGACAGGGCCTACCGCAACGACGCTCGGCAGCGCGTTCAGGCCAGGCCCAGGGGCTACTGTCAGTGTAACAAACGCTAGGTATGTTGCCCAGATGGTACACAAGCTCAAGAGCAAGGTTACAACATTCAAGATAAGACCGAGCAGAAGAGATAGCTCTTCGAGAAATCGAAGGGCAGATAAGACCAAGTCAAGCTAAAGTAGCAAGATACCACTAAGGAAAAACCTCCCTTGCCGGGCAGGCGAGCTTGGCGCGGTCGATGTTGACCTAAGGACAAGTCCCAAGACTGCCCCGACAAGCTTACCGGGGACGCTGAGGGCGGACTACCCCACCAAAGCTTCACCGCTCCACCTCACAACCAAGTAAGTCATCAATCTGTGTTGTCGAGCCCCAAAGTGACTAACTGGCTATTATTTGACACATGGCATCCACCTCCGAAGGAAATGACCTCCAAATGACACCGGCCCATAGACGTGTCAAGCAGGCAGGCGAGAAAGTGGCCGCACGGCACGACAAGGCTTGCCGGGCTACACTACGCTGTGAAACTAAGCGGCACATTTAATGCCCCTTGTCCTGTCTGCAGAGTTAGGTATGATAGCACTGTTTGTTATCTAATCAGTACACAATGACTGATTTCCATTGTGGTGACTCCTTGATCTATAAAAGGAGGGTCGTGGCAACCTTAGAAAGGATTCAGACCCTTGTACTCTCGTTCGTGCATAGCTGATCTCACCCCGAGGCAACCTTGCCGAGCTCGAGTGTTGCATCTCCACCACCATCCCCTCATCAATCCACAAAAATGGGAGTAGGGTTTTACGCCTCGCGGCAGCCTGAACCTGGGTAAAATAGCATGTGTGATCACTGTTGTGCTGCTCTACACTCTCCGCTCTGTGTGCAATGTGCTCTTCCACCCTGCTGAACCACAAGGGGCCGATGGCCCCATAGGTGGCCGTGTTTTCCCATGACAACAACGACATTCAGATCAATTTTTATCATATCATAAAAATGCAATAAATAGCTACAGCTAATTATGATATCTTTGTTGAGAACTATACAACAAATTCTGATATCTTTGTTGAGATATCAAACCTATCTTAGGCTCTGGAAAATAGCATCAAAGCATGGAACATACAACAATAGCAGCAAAGCATAAAACCTCAGGCTCTTAATTGCCTGGACCAGGCATGAAGTGACTTACTATAGCAATCTTGACTGGCTCCGAAAACCCGTGCTTCTTGGTGTTGTAGGTGGCCTTGAACAAGTCAAGCACAAATAACTCTTCACTCTTACGTTCTTCTCTGAAATATTTTTTTAACAAAAATCATAATGTTATTCAGCAAGAATCAAAAATGGTATTCAACAAGGATCAAACAGTAAGCTCTCTAGACAAAAATTCTTACAGTGGCAAAAATGTGTGATGTGTAGTGCCTGGAACCAGTTCTCTATTGGTACACGACTTTTTCTCGATTCCTGTTGTTCGACACACAGGTTTCCTACAAAAAACCTTACTGTCAGCATGATCTAGCACTAGCATATCATGTGCAGAAGATAAACTAGCAGCTACATGTATACAAGATGCCACAATAGCAGATACAAACCTTCTGTCTTGGGGTAGACCACACCTCCACCAGCGCTTTCCATTCACCATCTGTCATATCTGGCACTGGAGACTTGATGCTAACTTTGGTTGATGATATGGTATCAAAATATTTCTTCTTGATCTGGTGGCATCCATTCTTTGGACTTTTCTGTAGAGTATATTTGTGTGCGGTCTTAATCATCTCCAAGTGTCCATCTCAAAATTTGCCTACCAAGATAGCAAACAAGGTAAGTATAAGATTAGTGATCATACGTAGGTGTACTAGAAAATAGAAAGCACTTTATCTACGAAACAAGTAGCTTACATCAACTTCTCCAATGTACTTCTTCACTAGGTTAGTGTTTTTTAGTATTCCTTGAAGTGAGTAAGAACCGGCAGATGGCTTCTTGCAACAAGTCCTCCCTCAGAACCAAGCTTTGCAGCCTGCAAAGGCTTCTCTGGATGCTTCATCCCTTCGGTAATTTGTATTGGCACCTTGGTACCATGTGCCTTGGTGATCCTTTCTAGCCATGTGCCCTTTCTATTTTTAGGCTTGGGAGCCATTACATCTGAAATGAAATTGAACTCATAAATTAGAAGAGAAATCGACAAATGCAGGAATGGTTCTGCCAAATAGGTAAGAATACATGATCGCTTCCATTTGGAATATACACTAGTAAAAGAGAGCATTGCAAAGGTGAACTTGCCTGATGGAAGCACAAGTGGTTGTTCTTCTTCAGCGATGACATCATTCCTCTCCACAGAAGGTGCAACAGGGCTGAGGTCTGTGTGGATAGTGCCTGCTTCATCTATGCAGATAGTTCCTCATTCATCTATGCAGTCAGTGCCACTTTCATCCATGCAAAGAGTGCTTTCTTCATCCATGGGCGGAAACTCATCACCCATTTATAGCAAGCTCTCGAAGTCCATGCGTAGCGGACTTTCCTGATGGTCCGTCGCAGCAGTCATCTTTGTTTTCTGCCTTGTGACTAACAAGGGCAGGTTCATCAGGTTCCAAGATCCTCTTTGTTTGTCCTGGAGGTATGACCATCATAGGCATTGCAACAGATGTTTCTGAGCTCTTCCTCTTCTTGTAGACTTTCTTCTTAACACCAAGCTTCTTCCTTCTATAATCCTTTAGTGCCTTGTATTAATAGAACAGAAAAAAAACATTAGATCACAAGACAAATGCGTGAGCACAAGGAAACACAAAGCATACAAGTACTCCCAGCCCTCCAAGCAAGACTGAAAGTGCAACTATCCCTAGGTGGTTTTGGTAATTCCTAACAACATATAGCTCATTGAGGTAAGGCTACCTCAAGATGAATATTTCAGGAAAGCTCAATGATTGGCATGGCATGGATGAGAAAAGTGGACCCCTCAAAATGCTAAGGACAAAAGGATTGGCTCAAGCTCAAAGCTCAAGACTCTACATTTTATATTTTAGTGATCCAAGATCACATTGAGTCTATAGGAAAAGCCAATACTATCAAGGAGGGATGAGGTGTTGCTTAATGGCTTGCTTGCTCAAAGTGCTTAGTAATATGCTCCAAAGCCCTCAACTACTTTCTCACATCCACATATGACCTAAACCAAAAGTCAAACTCGGCCCCACTGATTCTTTCTACCCGGCGCCACCGAGTTCACATGTCATAGCCACTGCCACAAACCCTAGGCAAATCAGTCTGACAGATAGGGATCTCGGTCTCACCGAGATGGGATTGCAATCTCTCTCTTTCCCTTCGTAACGTTTCGGTACCACCGAGATGAGCGATCGGTCCCACCGAGATTGCAATGTAAACTCTCTGTTTCCTTTTCGTAACATTTCGGTCTCACCGAAATGAGCGAACCGGTCCCACCGAGTTTACCTGACCAACTCTCTAGTTAGCTTATTACCAAAATTGGTCCCACCGAGTTTGTGTAATCGGTCTCACCGAGATTACGTTATGCCCTAACCCTAACCATATCGGTCCTACCGAGTTGCATGTCGGTCCCACCAAAAATCCTAACGATCACTAGACTTGCTGAATCGGTCCGACCGAGTTTCTCAATTCGGTCCCACCGAGATTGGCAAGTTGTGTGTAACGGTTAGATTTTGTGTGGAGTATATACCCCTCCACCTCCTGTTCATTCATGGAGAGAGACATCAGAAGGAACCTACACTTCCAACTTACATTTTCTGAGAGAGAACCACCTACACTTGTGTTGAGGCCAAGATATTCCATTCCTACCATATGAATCTTGATCTCTAGCCTTCCCCAAGTTGCTTTCCACTCAAATCTTCTTTCCACCAAATCCAAATCCTGTGAGAGAGAGTTGACTGTTGGGGAGACTATCATTTGAAGCACATGAGCAAGGAGTTCATCATCAACACACCATTTGTTACTTCTTGGAGAGTGGTGTCTCCTAGATTGGCTAGGTGTCACTTGGGAGCCTCCGACAAGATTGTGGAGTTGAACCAAGGAGTTTGTAAGGGCAAGGAGACCGCCTACTTCGTGAAGATCTACCGCTAGTGAGGCAAGTCCTTCGTGGGCGACGGCCATGGTGGGATAGACAAGGTTGCTTCTTCGTGGACCCTTCGTGGGTGGAGCCCTCCGTGGACTCGCGCAGTCGTTACCCTTCGTGGGTTGAAGTCTCCATCAACGTGGATGTATGATAGCACCACCTATCGGAACCACGACAAAAACATCAGTGTCTCCAATTGCGTTTGAGTTCTCGAAACCCTTCCCTTTACATTCTTGCAAGTTTCATGCTTTACTTTCCGCTGCTAATATACTCTTGCATGCTTGCTTGAATTGTGTTAAGATTGCTTGACTTGTGCTAAGTTAGCTAAAATCTGCCAAAGACTAAAATTGGGAAAAGGATATGTTTTTATTTGGTCAAGTAGTCTAATCACCCCCCTCTAGACATACTTTCGATCCTACAAGTGGTATCAGAGCTTTGGTCTCCATTTGCTTTGATTTGCATAGCTATTGGAAGTCATAGCCTTGGTTTCCCAACCTAAGATAGTATGGCGTCTAGCGAGGGAAACTATCACCGTAGAGGTCCTTACTTTGATGGTACTAATTTTGCTAGTTGGAAGCATAAGATGAAAATGCATATTATTGGACATAACCCCGCCGTTTGGGCTATTGTGTGTATTGGCTTGCAAGGTGAATTCTTTGATGGGAGAGAACCGAACCATGAAGCTAGCGCAGAAGAGTTGAAGATCCTGCAATACAACGCTCAAGCTTGTGATATCCTCTTCAATGGACTGTGCCCCGAAGAATTCAACAGAATCAACCGTCTTGAGAATGCAAAGGAAATTTGGGATACTTTGATTGATATGCACGAAGGTACCGACTTCGTCAAGGAATCCAAGTTGGATGTGCTTCAAAGTTAGGTTGACAAGTTCAAAATGAAGGATGGTGAAGGTGTCGCTGAAATGTACTCTAGGCTTGCTCTTATCACAAATGAGATTGCCGGCTTAGGAAGTGAAGAGATGACTGACAAATTCATCATCAAGAAGATCCTAAGAGCTTTGGACGGAAAATATGATACCGTGTGCACATTGATCCAAATGATGCCCAATTACAATGTTCTCAAGCCAACGGAAGTCATTGAAAGAATTGTTGCTCATGAGATGTCACTCAAGGATAAGGAGGAGCTCCATAACAAGTCAAATGGTGCTCACAAAGCGTCATGTGAAGCTCCCACATCATCAAGTGAGAAACAAACCTTCAATGAAGAATTGAGCATAATGGTGAAGACCTTCAACAAGTTTTACAAGAGTAGAAGCAAAGAGAGAAGTTCCAAGTCAAGGTCCTACAATGACAAAAGATCTTCTAGTCGAGAGCGTAATTGCTACAATTGTGGAAGACCCGGACACTACTCCAATGAGTGTACGACACCCTACAAAAGAAGAGAAGACTCTCCAAAAAGAAGAAGTAGAAGAGAAGAATCACCACCAAGAGAGAGAAGGAGTAGAGATGATTGTTATGAATGAAGAACATCCCGGAGAAGCAAGGATCCGGAAAGGAAGGACAAGTCATCAAGGAGCTACACAAAACGAAGACATCAAGCTCATGTTGGTGAATGGGTATCCTGCTCTGACTCCGACAATCACTCCGAGAGAAGCTATCACTCTAACTCCTAATATACTCAAGATGAAGGTTTTGCTGGTCTAGCACCTGTGTCAACCAACTCCTATGACATATTTGATTCACCAAATGAAGGACTTGGAAGATGCTTCATGGCTAAAGGCCCAAAGGTATCACACCCCGAGTATGTTGATTTCAATAATGATGAAGATGACTTGTTAGGTGATGATGATTTACTTGTTGACAACTCTAGTGATGAATACTATGATGAAACATCAATTAATCATGCTAATCAAGATAAAACGAATGACAATGATAAGGAGAAGATTGAGCTTCTAACTAAAGAGCTAAACACTCTTCAGTTAGCTCATGAAACTATCTTAGGAGATCATCGAGAACTTTTATGGACTCATGAGAAGTTATGCTTTGAAAAGCTCAACCTTGAGAAAGAGCATGAGTTCTTAAAGGTAATCAATGATGATCTTCGCAAGAAAAGTTCTTCTTACAGTGCCAAGCGTTTACTCTTATCTACTTACATGCCTCAAGTCAAGTCTAGTAACAAGAACAAGAAAGATTCTTCCTCTAGTAGTAACAATAATCATGTTAAATCCAATATTGTTGCTTCTAGTAGTTCTCTTGATTCCACTAATGATTCTCTTAGCCAAGTTACACTTGAGCAAGAAAATAGCTTATTGAAGGGAATTATAGAGAAAGGTGTTTACAAGAGTGATGCGGAGCATCCTTCGATCTTCCCCATGGACACTACTTCGACCCATGACAAGAGCTCGAGCACGTGCCATCCAATCCGAGGTTAACTCTCTCCTTGTTGAACTTCCCTTTGACCCACTTGAGACATGGCTACTACCTCAAACGGAGATTCTTTGTATGCTTAGGTACCATGTAAGCAACCAACGGGAAGGAATGGTGCAAGACGGACATCAAGAGCATGGAGACAATCTGCCCAACCCGGAAGGACCGGAACAACCGCCCAACTACTGCCTGGGCGGAACAACCGGCCGACTACCGCCCACCAACCGGTCCACGTTCGGTGATCGAGCGGTGCAAGGCCGGTACTGCACTGGATGTACAGGTAATTACCAAAAGACCGGTATTACCGCCCCGACAACCGGTACAACCGTTGGCCCCTTCGACGTCCATCTCCAGAAGCCAGCGCCTGACCTCCCAGCGGTAGTACCGCCTTCCACGTCCGGTACTTCCGCCCTGCATGAGTTACCAGTGGAACAACCGCCCCCGTGACCGGTACCACCGGCCTGCCTGTGCGCAGAGAAAGGGTCGACGACCCATGTAACCCCAACTTATCCCCTTTGGACTATAAGTACTCGTCCCCTAGCTCCTAATTAGGGTTACCATTGGTTTAGCTCATATTTTGTGTGAGAGCCTTGCTCATCCACTTGGTTACTTCTCCTTGGAGCTCACGACCTCTTCGGAGAAGATTCCTTCAAGGGAAGACAATCAAGACCTCCTCACGGAGAAGAACGACTACCTTTGTATCTTTCCTTTGTTGATTTTGAATCTTGTGCTACCTTATGTGTTCGGTGATCTAGCCCTTGTGTGATCAATTAGTTGTCGGTTGAGTTTCTCTCGTTCTTCCCCGTGTTTTTCCTCGTGTTCTTCCGCTCGTCCGTCGTGTTCCCCGTAGGGTCCACTCCAAACGTGAAAGATCGTCCACATAGGGTTCTGCCCTACATCATCTATGGTATCATGAGCCACGTTGATCACGTTTTTGGAGCCCCTACCCCGTGTTTTCTAGCTTGATTTTGTTGTTTTCGTCCTAAATCCGAAAATCCCCACCAAAAATAGCCCCCAAATTTTTTTGTGATTTGTTGGTTTGATGATGTTTTGTTGATTTTGATCGGTGGATTTGCTTGGTTTCAAGTGGATCTAACATCCCCCCAAGTTTCCCCTCTTTCCATCCACGAAATCCATCCAATTTTGCCCCCGAAATCATCCTTTTCCGCCCCAAAATCGCGCCCTGATTCGATCTGCAAAAAATCCCGACACGAGCGGTACTACCGCCATCCAAGCGGTACTACCGCTGAGCACCACAAGCGGTATCACCGCCCCGCAAACGATACTACCACCAGGCCCTGTTACAGCTTGAAACAGTCGAAAAATCCCGACACGAGCAGTACTACCCCCATCCGAGCGGTACTACCGCCCATGCCAGTTTCATCATTCCGAGTTTCACCATTTTCATCATAACTTCCACATCCGGAGTCCGATTTTCGCGTTCTTTAGCTCGTTGAGAAGCTATTGACATCCCCCATCCACCTAGATAGGCTACAACATCATTGGACACCATCTAATTTTCCGAACATTGGCATCTTTGCCTAGGTCTTTCACCACATCATCCGCTATACCACCTCCGCTTTCCGCTACCCTCATTGTTGCTTTTGGTCTTTGAGAATTTGAGTTGTGGTTCCCCTGTCCTGGTGTGTTTCGGCTATATAGGTACGGTTCGACGTCAACATCACTGAGGGAGTCCTGGACTAGGGGGTGTCCGGACAGCCGGAATATCATCGTTGGCCGGACTCCAAGACTATGAAGATACAAGATTGAAGACTTCGTCCCGTGTCCGGATGGGACTTTCCTTGGCGTGGAAGGCAAGCTTGGCAATACAGATATGTAGATCTCCTACCATTGTAACCGACTCTATGTAACCCTAGCCCTCTCTAGTGTCTATATAAACCGGATGGTTTTAGTCCGTAGGAGACACAACCATTACAACAATCATACCATAGGCTAGCTTCTAGGGTTTAGCCTCCTTGATCTCGTGGTAGATCCACTCTTGTACTACCCATATCATCAATATCAATCAAGCAGGAGTAGGGTTTTACCTCCATCGAGAGGGCCCGAACCTGGGTAAAAACATCGTGTCCCTTGTCTCCTGCTACTATCCGCCTAGATGCACAGTTCGGGACCCCCTACCCGAGATCCGCCGGTTTTGACACCGACATTGGTGCTTTCATTGAGAGTTCCTCTGTGTCGTCACCGATAGGCTTGATGGCTTCTTCAATCAACAACAACGCCGTCCAGGGTGAGACTTTTCTCCCCGGACAGATCTTCGTATTCGGCAGCTTCGCACTGCGGGCCAATTCGCTTGGCCATCTGGAGCCGATCGAAAGCTACGCCCCTGGCCATCAAGTCAGGTTTGGAAGCCTAAACGTCACGGCCGACGTCCGCGGAGACTTGATCTTCGACGGATTCGAGCCACAGCCGAGCGTGCCGGGCTATCACGATGGGCATGATTTAGCTCTGCCGCCGGACAGTGCCCTGGAGGCCGCACACGAGTCCGCTCTGACCCATAGTTCGGAGCAGACTGCGCAGATCGAGGATAGGTGGCTGGACACCGCCTCGGGAGCTGCAACTTCTACGGCGATGGAGCCGAATACTGACCTTGTCCCTTATGAAGCTCGTGACTCCGAGGCACCAGACTCCTTGCCGGACCCCGAACCTCTCGCGCCCCTGCCAATCGAATCCGATTGGGCACCGATCATGGAGTTCACCGCTGCAGACATCTTTCAGCACTCACCCTTTGGCGACATACTAAATTCGCTAAAGCATCTCTCGTTATCAAGAGAGCCCTGGCCGGATTGCGGTCAGGATGGCCGGGATGCGGACGACGAAGAAATTCAAAGCCCACCCACCACCCACTATGTAGCCACTGTCGATGATCTAACCGACTTACTAGACTATAGCTCCGAAGACATCGACGGTATGGACGACGATGCCGGAGACTACCAAAAATCAGCGCCCATCGAGCACTAGAAGGCCACCCCAACCCATGATGTATATATGGTGGACACCCCAAAAGGAAGCGATAACGAGGAACAACGGGACACGGCAAAGGATAATTCCGCCGACAAACAACCAAAACGGCGACGCAGACGCCGCCCTAAGTCCCGCCTCGACAAAAACAACACTCCTAATGACCCAGATATAGACCAGGGCAAACCAGTGGATGACGAACATGCAACCAAGCAAACGTCCGAATAGGATGAACTGGATAATCAATCCATGCCCGGCGAAAACAATAGTCCAGACGATCTCACGCCGGAGACACCACCGGAGCATAAGAACCTTCACAAAAGACTTGTCGCCACTGCAAGAAGTCTGAAAAAAGAAAAACGGAAGCTCAGAATAGCGGAAGACATACTCAGAATGAGGTGGAGAAAAGTACTCAAGACTGCGGACAAATACGGCAATAGCCAACAAATAAAGAGCTACCCGAAGCGCAAGCTGCTGCCAGAATTCGACGAGGAGGCCATAGAGCCCCCACAGTCAAAAAGCGAAGAGGCCGCCTGGCCGGATAGACAACCAGATGACAGGCCAAAAGCGACAAGCGGCGCCGCACACAAGACGACACACGATCCTCGTAAAACAGATGGCCCAGTCAGGCCCATTTATGGGCCAAAAAAGAGGGCCCCAGGAAGCAACACAACACGCCGCATGTTTGAAGATAACGGCACGCCTAAATGCAGGGGCGCCGCACACCCACTATGTTTCACCGATGAGGTGCTGGATCATGAATTTCCAGCGGGATTCAAACCCGTAAACATAGAGGCATACGACGGAACAGCAGACCCCGGAGTCTGGATTGAGGATTACATACTACACATACACATGGCTAGAGGAGATGATCTCCATGCCATAAAATATCTACCCCTCAAGCTCAAAGGGCCAGCTCGCCATTGGCTCAAAAGCCTCCCAGAAAATACTGTTGGAAGTTGGGAAGAGCTCAAGGACACGTTTAGAGCAAATTTTCAAGGGACTTATGTCCGCCCTCCGGATGCAGATGATTTAAGTCACATAACTCAACAGCCCGGAGAGTCAGCGCGCAAATTTGGGAATAGGTTTCTTACCAAAAAGAACCAAATAGTCCACTGTCCGGACGCTGAAGCCTTAGCAGCTTTTAAACATAATGTCCGAGACGAATGGCTCGCCAGACACCCCGGCCAAGAGAAGCCGAGAACAATGGCTGCGCTAACAAGCCTCATGACCCGCTTTTGCGCGGGGGAAGACAGCTGGCTAGCAAGACGTAGCACCAGCGACCCGAGTACTGAAAGTGCGTTATGTCGACTAGAGGGGGGGGTGAATAGGCGATTTTTATGAATTCTTCACTGAGGAATTTGCCGGTGAGGAAATTCCTTAGCGAAGAACTACTTGCAGCGGAATAAGTACTCAGAAGTAAGCATAACAGAATACAAGCATGGTCATCATGATGAAATGAAGACTAGGACAGAGTACAGAAAGCGTAATCACAGGATAACACAAGATGAAGACAAACAGACTGAAGAAATTGAACTGAGGAAATTGAGAAAGTCTTCAGTCAAAGTCTTCAAGCACAGATATAAACAAACACTCAACACAGTAATGAGGAAATGAAAGGGTTGAGGAAATAGAACCAGTTAGGTTGGTGAAGACAATGATTTGGTAGACCAGTTCCAACTGCTGTCTCAGTTGTACATCTGGTTGGAGCGGCTGAGTATTTAAACTCGAGGACACATAGTCCCGGACACCCAGTCGCTGAGCACGCAGCTCAGGACACCCAGTCCTCACCGTATTCTCCTTGAACTAAGGTCACACAGACCTCGTCCAATCACTCGTGGTAAGTCTTCAGGCGACTTCCAAACCTTCACAGACTTGGTCACTCGGCGATCCACAATTCCTCTTGGATGCTCTAGACCATGACGCCTAACCATCTGGAAGAAGCACAGTCTTCAAAGGTAACAAGCGTCGGATCCACGCAGGATCAATTTCTTCAGTGATGCTCAATCACTTTGGGTTTGTAGGGGTTTGGTTTTGGGTTTTCCTCACTCGATGATTTTCGCTCAAAGTCCTCAGAGGATGGGTTGCTCTCAAAGGACAAGTGTCAAGTTCTCTCGGAGCAGCCAACCAGCTAGTGGTTGTAGGGGACGGCTATTTATAGCCTAGGGAGCAGCCCGACATGATAAGACATAAATGCCCTTCAATGATATGACCGTTAGGTGAATAAGATATTTTGGGACAGCTGGCGCGCAGCACAGCAATGGTCGGAAATTTGACTCTCAAATTCCTCAGGGCTATCATGTTCCTCACTGTGTAGGCAATTCGCACTGGCGAATTCCTAACTCCTCAGTCAGAACAAATTCATCAGCAACCAGAAGAACTTCGTCTCTGTCACTGAAGAAAGTGACTGAACTGTATGAGATTTCCAAAGGCTTCACTCGAAGGGATTGGTAGGTGTAGGATTTTGAGTTGAGCATCACATGGAAATTTTTCCTTAGTATTTCCTCGACCCCCTTTAACAGTACGGTGTTTCCTATGACTCAAGAAGGAGAAAATGAAACTACGAAAACAAAAGTCTTCACGCTTCATGTTCCACAGATGAATATCAAGTCTTCAAGGTCACACCAATTTCTTCACTTTCAAAGTCTTCAGAAAGTCTTCAGAATATCAAAGTCTTCAACCGAAGAACTTCATTTTTAGGGGTCGACTTTCTCTGTAAATATCAAACTCCTCATAGAATTATAGACCTGTGTACACTCACAAATGCATTAGTCCCTTAACCTGTAAGTCTTCAATACAGCAAAATCACTAAGGGGCACTAGATGCACTTACAATCTCCCCCTTTTTGGTGATTGATGACAACATAGGTTACGTTTTCAACGGGGATAAACATACGAAGTGTAAATACTGATATTGAGGAATTTGATTGCAAGATATAGAAGAACTCCCCCTGAAGATGTGCATAGTGAGGAATTTGCGTTTGAGGCAATGCACATTTGAAGAGTTGAATCATGGAGATCTCCCCCTATATCTGGTAATTCATACACGCATTTGATATATAATATGAAGAATTTGAAATGCATGATGAAATATGGTGCCTGATGAAATTCAGCATGCGTGCAATAATATTAACGTGGAATAAGCATGCCGAATAAAGCATCAAAAGTTTCAGAGCATAGTGCAACAAAAGTATCAGCGCACCATCGGGTTTAAGATTACAACTCGATCCAAATAAAAGTTTCAGAAGAACGAGAGTTGTAACTTAACAAAAAATGCCCTTAATATAGACCCGCTTGAAGACTAACTCAGATTTCTCCCCCTTTGTCATCAAATGACCAAAAGGGTTGAAACTGAGGACTATCGCCCCTGAAGAATTTCAAGTCGATGGAGGAGCGCCAGCGTTGTCGGGGTTGTGTGTTGTAGTAGGGCCTGCCGCAGTGTCGTCCAAATCTTCATACTCATCAGTGTCACGCGATGAAGAATAAGAGCTGGCCAACAGTGGAGGAACTTTGACCCTCTTGAATTTCTTCGGAGGAGGTGCAAACCAGTCAAATTCTTCCTTGAGACCCATAGTCTTCAGTTCTTCAGCGCTATAGACATGAGTGAGGACAGCCCAGGTGCGGTTGAAGGTTTCATGAAGGTAGTATTGGTTCTTCTTCACTGCATTGTGTGTTGAGGTCATATTGTGAAGAAGTGCACCAAACTGACGCTTTACCCATTTGTGATTGCGATCAACCTTCTGATGAAGACTGAGGAGTAACTCACGGTCAGTCATCACCCTGGGTGCTGTAGCTTGAGGATTTTGCTTGGCTGAGGTATTTGCGGCAGAGTCATGTGTGGCAGAGTCGTCATTGGTAGAGTAAGATGCAGCCTTGCGAAATTGACCATCCAATGGACGAACGCCTTCATCGATCACAACAGCTGCCTTGCCTTTATCATCAGCTGATGAAACTGTCCATTTGAGGACTTCAATGGGAGGCAAGTAGCTACCGTGGTTCAGAGTGTCAGCTTTGTAATTCAGTGAAGATCTTGCCCTGATGAATCTCATAATCCAAGGCGCATAGGGCTTCAGCTCGAATGGTGACATAGCAATATTGCCCAGAGTCCTCATGAAGAAATCATGGAAGTTGACGGGAACGCCATGAATGATGTTGAAAAGCATATTCTTCATGATGCCAACGACTTCTTCATCATTTGAGTCGTGGCCTTTGATAGGACTCATTGTCTTTGTCAGAATGCGATAGACAGTCCGAGGCACATAGAGTAATTCCTTGACAAGGAATTTGGTTCGTGGGGCCTGCCCAGGCTTCAAAGGCTTCATGAGCACTTGTATATAGTGATTTGTCAGTTCAGGGTCACTGTAGGCGCAACGTGCACTGTCATGGGGAGGATTGAGAGGAAGGACACGAAGCAATTCAGTTGCTGGTGCCTTGTAGTGAGTGTTTTCAGTCATCCAATCCAACACCCATGAGTTGACATCTTCAGCGTCTCCAGTGATATGCAGTGTAGCGTAGAATTGAAAATAAGTTCTTCATTCCAATCGCAAATGTCCGTGCAGAAATGTAGTATCCTGCATCATGAAGAACACTGAGGACTGGCTCGAAGCATGGCAGAGATTCCATGTCCATGTGAGGAATATGTTCATGATCGAAGATTTTGTCTTTGTCAAACAGCACAGAGGAATAGAAGTTGGCTTGACTAGCAGTCTAGAAACGCCTCTTCCTTATGCGAGCAGAGTCATAGGGGTTGTAATCTGTGAAGAATACATGCTCGGCAAAGAAGTCTTCAGCCTTGAACTTCTGTTTGCTTGAGAACGGATTCTTTAGCTTTGGCAGAGGGATGTCAGTGAGTTGCATCACCACCTCAGGACTCGCGGGCTCAGGTTCTTCAGGCTGAGGAATTTCTGGTTCCTCTTCTTGTGCAACCTGAGGATCAGCAGCAGCAGGTTCTTCAGCACTAGTGGCTGGAATTTCTTCATGCTCAGAGGGAGTGGGATGAGTTTCTTCAGAGCCCATTTGAACTGTTGTTGCAGGGGACTGAGGAATCTGTTGGATAGGTGTGAAGAGAGGAGTATTGGGATGCTGACTTTCCCAGAAGTCATCATTCATCACAGGTGTGGTGCATCCTATATCCACATCTTCATCTTCAATTTCCTCAACACCAGCCTCTTCAGCTGTGAACTGAGGCATAGGTGAGGAAATGGCTGGCGTTGAAGGGATTTCGTCCACTTCAATTTCTTCATCCATCTGCTCTGACGAAGCAGCAGAATGATTTTCTTCATCAGATCCGCTTGGGATCACATAGTCTTCTCCAAAAGGAACAAGGTCCTTTGATGGCATGGATGAAATTGGAACAGCATCAATCGGATTTTCGAGTGAGCTGGTCATTGGCTTCATTTTCTTCGCAGCCGAAGAATTTGACGCAGCTGATGGCTTCCTTTTCTTCACTGCAGCTCGCTCTGCAGCCTTGGTCTTCTTCACATCATAGGTAGATGGAAGAATTGGAGTTGGTGTAGGCGCGGGAGGAGCTGAGGAATCTGGTTGATTTTCTTCAGGCGCAACTGATGCAATTGCCCTGATCTCTTCAGTTTCTTCAGGCGCACCACTAGTGGATGCCCTGGCAATTTCTTCAGCGGCTGGAATGGAGTCATCAGCCCTGGAACTAGCATTTTCTTCAGCTGGCTGAAAATCATCAGCGGTGCTGGCATGTTCTTCAGCAGGCTGAGCAGAGTCTGCAGCCTGAGGGTTTTCTTGTTGCGTTGGGGCTGCAACATTTGTGAATTTCTTCGTCAGGTTGACGAATCTCACTTTAGCTCCTTGCCAATCAGCATAGTAGGTATCAAAGTCTTTGCCGAGGGCTTGGATTTCAGACTGAGCCTTGAGAAGTTCCTCACGTGTCATTCTGACAACATTTTTCTTCAGGAGCTTCTCCTTTCTGTATTGCACTTTCTTGATCTCTCTTGCCTTTTCAAACTTCCATTTCTCTTGAGTGATGAAATGGGTCAGCATGTGACTTTGACCAGGAGTCAGATGAAAATCAGGCATTGGGGTGTTTGGATCCTTGTGCCAGAGTTCAATGTAGTCGAGGATCTTCCTTGGATCCAAAAGCAGTGGCACAGATGTGCCTTTGGCTCTAGCGGCCTTCACCTGTCTGTCTCTGATGATTTCTGCAAGTTCATCATCAGAAGCTTCATCATCAGAAGGCACATGGAATGCGACCTGTTTCTTCTTTGGACTTGGCCGAGGACCTCGTCCAGTTGTTGCTTTAGTCTTCAACAGTGTGGGGCCTGATGAGGAAATTGGTGCAGCTGAGGAACTTGCTGAGACACCAGAGGCAATCGAGAAACCAGCAGTCCTTTGACATGTAGCCAGATGCACAGGAGCCGAGGACTTTGAAGGAGCTGCTGAGGACTTTGGTGGAGCAGTAGTAGTGTGAGGAATTTGCCGTGAGGGCATTGCTGAGGAACTTGGCCGTGAGGGCGCTGTTGGTGAAGCACTTGGCTTACGAGCAGGCTTCTTTGGCATAGATTTCCTCGGTTTGACCGAGGCCTCAGTAGCAGTAGCAGTGGCAGAATCCTCATTGAATTTCTTCACTGCCTCCTTGGCTTGTCTTGCCAATTTAGCTTGGCGCTTAGCCCATTCTTCAGGAAAGTCCTCACCACGTTTGAGGCTTGTGGGGTCAGCTACTTGGCCAGGTGCCAATGGAGCTCTTGGGCATGGAGGATTGAGGGCGAAGTTCTTCATGTACTTTGGAGTCACATATCTGTATTCCCTCCATTCCCTTCCCCATCTCCTTTCAATCCTCTGAATGCGCACCTTACGTTGATTTTTGTTTTCTTTGCCGAATTTGGCTTCATCAGGTGTGCAATAGTCCTTATAAATGTCATCAGGGATCTCGAAAGTAGTCATGACCTCAGGCTTCTTTCCTCCTTTCCGCGGTTTCTTACCTTCAGCCATATTCTTCAGATGAGGAATTTGAACAATTGAACACTCTGAAGAAGTATGCAGTTTTTCTTCGAGGAACGCTGCAAATGAGTTAAGTTGATGAGAACCTAGTGATTCAGCAGCAGACATGAGTACCTGTGAATAGAGTATAGGTGCGAGGAATTTGGAGAGGTCATATGCGTTCTCAGAAGGTTTTTCGAAAAGAACAAGTTTTGAGGAATTTGACCAGATGAACCTTGAGGAATTTCACTAAGCGTTCTTGTCTTAGGTTCCAGAGTTGTACAGATTGAAGATCCACACAATTAGGGAATCCTGAAGAAAATGATTGCTTAGAGAAACAGTTCAAGATCAGATGATGTGTGAGGTGTTCATATGTGTGAAGATTTAAAGAATAAACACCTTTGAAGATTTTCAGGAAAGTTTGAGAATCAAAGTGAGTAATAAAAGTAACTTTTAATTACCCGAGGTGAAGAACACGACGAACTGAGAAGAACAGATGTGAAGTTGATGAGGACATGACTACCTTGGATATGACCAAAAATATTGCATATATGCATATTTGTCAGGTGATTTCTAGTGCAATCTATTCAATAATCTATTTATGTTATCCAGAACAAAAATACTTCACACACTTTTGTGTTTTGTCTAATTGCAGGTATATGGGACATTTGTACAATCCACATATGAAGATAAGGAAGAAAGAGATGTTTATTTGCTGTCCAAAAAGTTCTCTCACGTCACTTTTGGCCCAAGAGAAGATAGAGTCCAAGTCTCTCACGTTCTGGATTCAGATTCGGACTGCACAGACGTACCTGACTCAAAACGCACACAAGTTTTTCATACGGACTCCGAATTGGGTGATTCTTTTTTTGTTGGAAACTAGATTTCGTGCACTTTCCAACCCAATTGGAATCACCTTCAAATTCGTCCGGAGCGTTGAGTTGTGGACGAAACAATCTGATGCTGCAGCAGAATCCGATTCAAACTACAAGTCCAAAGGTGTTACATCACCTCCACTTGGGCCCATTGGCCTTGTACGACCTAGATTTAGTTTTAGGCTGCCTTGGGACGTCCTCCCACCTCCTTGGCCGCCACCCCTTGCTCCTATATAAGTAGATCCATCTAGTAGCTTTTTCTGGGGATTTGTTTAGTTAAAAGTTAGCCATTGCAACTTCGTGTACTTCGTTTGTGTCCAACGACCAGACCAAGACCGCTTACGGATCCCCACCTTTATCAATACTTCATATATACTCGCAATATTCAGATTGCTTTTATCATATTCTTGCTTGTTCTTCGATTGCTTGCAGGAATAGACCTTCGTGGTCAGGTTGATTGTGCTCCGGCGTGGTCAATAACCTCTCGGAGTTGGTTTAGCGATTGCTAAGGCGCGACGTCCTCGCACGTTCGTAGTCGGATCGTCAAAGTCATCTTCACCAAATCGATAGTTATCATCTCATCGAAAGATCGGGACACCCTTTGCCTCTATCAAGTGGTATCAGTTTTCAGGTTGCTCGGTGAGAATTTCCAGTTTTCCTAGATTAGATTTATTTTCTTACCTATTGTCCAAGAAAAAGCCACAAAAAAGAGTTAGATCTATTCATCCTTGGTCCAAGCCAGTCTGAGCCTTTGCAATTTTCTTTTCATTGCTTGCATAGTTGAATTATCGGTTGCATCGTCGTGTCGAGTTGCTGGTCTTAGTGTCTAGTTCGTTTAGAGTTTCGAGTTCTGTTCACATTAGTCACGCCACCGCTGCATCATTATCTCTTCCGCTATCCACCACCCATCCATCAATTTCCACCACGTGCTACCCACCATTCATTGTCATAATAATAGTTGAGATCGTTCACATCTTCACTTGATCCAATCTGCATCTTATCTAGTTTGTTTTGGAAAGAGGGAGAAAAAAAGAGAGAAAAAAACGAGAGAAAAAAAAGTGAAAAAAAAGTCAGAGAAAAAAAAGGAGAAAAAAAATCAAAAAAATCGGCACAAACTTTTTTAGAGGAAAGTTGGAGACAAAGTTGTTGTATATCCTGCTTGGCAGTTGTTTTTCATCATTATCTTCACTGCTGTTGTGATCTTCACTTATATCTTGCTGTCAAGAGCTACTTAGTATCCTTCATTGATGCTAGTTGTGCTACGCGACCTCATTAGTGTTCTAGGCTCGCGTCTCTAGTCCGGTCTAGCCTAGGACCAGCACAGTACCGTCGTTGAGCGTTTATTCCACATTGCATCTTTGAATTGATTATTGCTAATCTTTTGCTACCATATATAGCCAACCCAGCTCCACATATTTCTACACCGTGTATACGTACGCTCCCCTGGCAATCGCTTTACTCAATATTCGGAGTTACTTGACACCGCTGGTTGCCGATCACCGCCTGCTGCATGGTAAGAACTTGTATGACATTGATATTTGCTTTACTGTGAGCGTTTTACCACCACATCCTAGTAGTTATAGGAACATTATTTTTGGGTTTTGTTTCTTGTTCTACTAATCATGACAGGATCCAGAGTCAATTCATGGGCTTTGTCGATCGCAGGAGACGTGCCACCACCTTTGCAAATACCACAACCGTCACGAGAGGTGCACAAACATCCAAATGCACATGATCAGGTTAATGTATCTATACCACCATTTAATGGCCGTTTTAAACCTGCTTTATATATTGAATGGGAGTTCGACATAAAAAATATATTTGCTTCCCATAATTTCGATGAACATAAAAAGGTTAAGGTTGCGGTTGGTTCTTTCACTGGTTATGCTTTGGTTTGGTGGAGTGAATATTGTCGGTTACACCCTGATTATATACCTACTACTTGGGATGATTTGAAACTTGCCATGCGACATACTTTCGTCCCTGCTTATTATACTCGTGACATGATTAAGAAGTTGCAACACTTAAAACAAGGTAGTGAAACTGTAACAAAATATTATGATGATTTACAAACTACCTTGTTGCATTCCTCTTTAGAAGAAAGTGAAGATGATTTTATGGATAGATTTTGGGGAGGATTAAACCGTGATATTCAAGAGATACTAATTCATGAAGAGTGTTATCCTATGGACCATTTGTTTCATCTTGCTTGCAAAGCTGAACAGGAAATAAAACAACGTGTTGGCCACGAGGAGAAAAATCGCACGGTGCACATTCCAAGAGTTGATATGATTGTTCCTTCAACTACTAGGCATACTATGACAACCACATCCGTTGTTGTCAGGACTACATCACCTCCACCATGTGACACATCGCCCCCGAGAGTGGCTACATCATCTGAGTTGATCATAAGAGGTAATGACAAAGGTACTGATCTTCCATCTCCACATGAGAATGATGAATGCCTTGTCAATTTGAATGCACCATCTGATGAGCTACCCACTACTTTGATCACACCACCTATTTTAGAGAACTACGTTGATAATTTGACTTTGCCATGTGATCAAACAACTGAAATACCAACAATTTTGAGTGCACCCATTGAATTAACTATTGATGCAAAAGAACCAATGTTTAATCATTTTGATATGACCTCTAATCTTGGTGATGATTCTGTGTTGAATGACTTATTGCATGTTCGCTTATTTAAGCATGTTGTAGCATGTAAATTTGATGCAAGTAAGGTTTATTCACCAATGTTGGTATGGTTTAATGATGAACATTGTCAATCTTTTGAAATGAATAAGAGCTTCACTTATATGTGCAAAAGAGTTGCAATATTTTCATGCCTTCTACTTCTTGTGCTAATTTTTTGGCTTTAGATTTTATGAACTATGCAAGTTACTCATCTATTCATGTGTCATATATGCAAAAATCAAGGGAAGTAAAAATGGATGACATATACATATACAACATGTACACCTTGTCTCTTTTGTTAGCCACATTTCAGATTAAGCAACGCCGAGGACGGCTTTATTTTCAAGAAGGGGAGGATGATGAGGACATGACTACCTTGGATATGACCAAAAATATTGCATATATGCATATTTGTCAGGTGATTTCTAGTGCAATCTATTCAATAATCTATTTATGTTATCCAGAACAAAAATACTTCACACACTTTTGTGTTTTGTCTAATTGCAGGTGTATGGGACATTTGTACAATCCACATATGAAGATAAGGAAGAAAGAGATGTTTATTTGCTGTCCAAAAAGTTCTCTCACGTCACTTTTGGCCCAAGAGAAGATAGAGTCCAAGTCTCTCACGTTCTGGATTCAGATTCGGACTGCACAGACGTACCTGACTCAAAACGCACACAAGTTTTTAATACGGACTCCGAATTGGGTGATTCTTTTTTTGTTGGAAACTAGATTTCGTGCACTTTCCAACCCAATTGGAATCACCTTCAAATTCGTCCGGAGCGTTGAGTTGTGGACGAAACAATCTGATGCTGCAGCAGAATCCGATTCGAACTACAAGTCCAAAGGTGTTACATCACCTCCACTTGGGCCCATTGGCCTTGTACGACCTAGATTTAGTTTTAGGCTGCCTTGGGACGTCCTCCCACCTCCTTGGCCGCCACCCCTTGCTCCTATATAAGTAGATCCATCTAGTAGCTTTTCCTGGGGATTTGTTTAGTTAAAAGTTAGCCATTGCAACTTCGTGTACTTCGTTTGTGTCCAACGACCAGACAAGACCGCTTACGGATCCCCACCTTTATCAATACTTCATATATACTCGCAATATTCAGATTGCTTTTATCATATTCTTGCTTGTTCTTCGATTGCTTGCAGGAATAGACCTTCGTGGTCAGGTTGATTGTGCTCCGGCGTGGTCAATAACCTCTCGGAGTTGGTTTAGCGATTGCTAAGGCGCGACGTCCTCGCACGTTCGTAGTCGGATCGTCAAAGTCATCTTCACCAAATCGATAGTTATCATCTCATCGAAAGATCGGGACACCCTTTGCCTCTATCAGAAGTTCGTCGGGTTAGATCTCCCACGCCCTAACTTGGCAGAGGAAGACAGCTACGACGGTGGCTGAGTGAAGATTTCCGCAACCGGCGCGAGTACGACGGCGACGAGGTCGAGGCAGCGAAGCTCTTCCTCACCGGCGATGATGGAGTAGCGGCGGCGCTAGGGTTTGAGGAGCTCGAGCGAGAGAGAGCGGTCGAGCGGAGTAAATGAAGTGAGGAAGGGGAGAGGGGTATTTATAGACACGGTGAAAAACTGTTCGCCTGAAGATTTGGGACGAACCTGCCCCTGCCCTTTCTCCTTCTCGCGACATGTGTCACCCACGTACTGTGTAGTTGAGATCGTGTACGATCGTGGGTGAATAGAATAATGCATTGTGGGATGCGGAACGGTTTGAGCGGCAAAACCGAAAATCTGGATAAGATTTGTTTTAAAGTTTCATTCGCAATTTCTTCAGCTGACAAGGACACAGTGAAGATTTTGAACGAGTTTCAAATAGAATGCACATGAAGAATTTGTGAATAGATTGGGTTGAGTATAGCATAGAGGGGGAAGGGTCCGATCACATTCACTTAGCAGAAAAAGCAACATGAAGAAATAGCCATAAGTGAATGCTGTAGAGGACATAAACTCATATATATATATATATATATATATATATATATATATATATATATATATATATATATATATATATATATATATAGCCAATGAAGACAAACGACGGAAACAGTGAAGATTTTGCAAAGTTGAAGAATTTGAAAAAACTGAAGAATTTCAAAACTGAGGAAAAACTCAAATTGAAGATTTTCAACTTTTTGTGGTGGCGTGACCCACCGTATAAGAATGATGATTTCAGACACCGCGTACAATTGTCGTAGGGTTCTGAGAATCAATTCGTCATTAATTTCTTCACACTTAGAGTGTTATTCTTCATTGATTGAAGAAAAACGTTTCTTCATGTGTTGCACATCTAAGTCATCAATTTTGCATAAGTGTCAGGGTGTTTGTCCTTTTCAAAGAACATTCGAAGATTCTAAGATATTTAGCTCACACCGCAACTTGCTAAATCTCTTCTCATCCAAGGGCTTAGTGAAGATATCAGCTAGCTGTTCTTCAGTCTTCACATGCTCGATGGAGATGTCGCCCTTCAACACATGATCACGAAGAAAATGATGACGAATCTGAATGTGCTTTGTCTTCGAGTGCTGAACTGGGTTGTGAGCAATCTTGATGGCACTCTCATTGTCGCAGAGGAGAGGCACATTCTTCACGTTGACGCCATAGTCCTTGAGGGTTTGCTTCATCCAAAGCAGTTGAGCACAGCAAGAGCCGGCAGCAATGTATTCAGCTTCCGCAGTAGACAGTGATACGCAGTTCTGTTTCTTCGAGGACCAACAGACCAAAGATCGTCCGTGGAAATGACAAGTGCCAGATGTTGACTTGCGGTCCACATGATCACCAGCATAGTCAGAGTCAGAATATCCAATGAGATCAAAAGCAGAGCCCTTAGGGTACCATAATCCTAGTGTTGGTGTGTGAGCTAGATATCGAAGAATATGCTTCACAGCCTTATGGTGTGATTCCTTCGGTGCAGCTTGAAATCAGGCACACATGCAAACACTAAGCATTATATGTGTCCTAGATGCACATAAGTACAATAAAGAACCAATCATGGAGCGGTATACCTTGTGATCGAAGTCAATACCATTTTCATCAGTGCATAGATGGCCATTTGTGGGCATGGGAATTTTGACGCCTTTGCAATCTTGCATGCCGAATTTCCTCAGTACATCTTTGAGGTATTTCTCCTGAGATATGAATACGCCATTGCGCTGTTGACGAATTTGAAGACCTAAGAAGAATTTCAACTCTCCCATCATAGACATTTGATATTCTTCACTCATCATATAGGCAAATTCATCACTATAACGTTGGTCAGTACAGCCAAAGATAATATCATCAACATATATTTGGCACACAAACAGTTCACCATCATAAGATTTAGTAAAGAGAGTAGGGTCGAGTGAACCGGGTGTGAAGCCATTCTTCACGAAGAATTCCTTCAATGTATCATACCACGCCCGAAGGGCTTGCTTGAGGCCATAGAGGGCCTTATTAAGTCTGAAGACTTTGTCAGGATTCTTTGGATCTTCAAAACCTGGGGGTTGAGCAACATATACTTCTTCCTCAAGCATACCATTGAGGAATGCACTTTTCACATCCATTTGATATAAGATGATATCATGATGGTTAGCATAAGCAAGTAATATGCGAATAGCCTCAAGTCTAGCAACAGGTGCAAAAGTTTCATCGAAATCAATTCCTTCAACCTATGTGTAGCCTTGAGCTACCAGTCGTGCCTTATTCCTCACCACAAGGCCATTTTCATGTTGCTTGTTGCGGTAGATCCACTTTGTGCCAATGATATTATGCTTGCGAGGATCTGGATGTTTGACCAGTTCCCAGACATTGTTAAGCTCGAACTGATGTAATTCTTCTTGCATAGCCTGAATCCACTCCGGCTCCAAAAATGCTTCATCTACCTTAGTGGGCTCTGTGATAGAGACAAAAGCATAGTGCCCACAAAAGTTAGATAAATGTGAAGCTTTTGAGCGTGTGAGAGGACCTGGTGCTCTAATGTCATCGATGATCTTCTCCACTTGCACTTCTTTTGCAATGCGAGGATGAGCTGGTTGTCGCTGAGGAGTTTGATCAGCATTTTCTTCAGCATCATTTTCCTCAGCATTTTCTTCAGGTGCATCAGCTCGACGTTCTTCATGAATTGGAATGAATTCTTCAGCAGATCCTTCAGTAGGAATGACATCCTCAGTTGCCTTGAACTTGATAGAATCCTCAGGTGCTGGTTCATCTAACACAGAAGGTAGGTGCTCTCTTTGCGAGCCATTAGTTTCATCGAACCGCACATCTACAGTGTCAAGAATCTTGTGAAGAACAATGTTGAAGGCTCTGTAGGTGTGCGAGTCCTTTCCGTAACCGAGCATAAAACCTTCATGTGCTTTCGGTGCAAATTTAGAATTGTGGTGAGGATCTCTAATCCAACATTTAGCACCGAAGACTTTGAAATAACTCACATTGGGTTTCTTGTCAGTGAGGAGTTCATTGGCCGTCTTCTTGAAGAATTTGTGAAGATATACTCTGTTGATGATGTGGCACGCAGTATCAATTGCATCAATCCAAAAACGCTGAGGCGTTTTGTATTCATCAAGCATAGTGCAAGAGATCTCAACAAGAGTTCTGTTCTTGCGCTCCACGACGCCATTTTGCTGAGGAGTATAGGGAGCAGATAACTCATGAGTAATACCAAGTTCATCAAGATAGTCATCAAGACCGGAATTCTTGAACTCAGTTCCATTGTCACTTCTGATGTGCTTGATCTTCACACCAAAGTTGGTTGAAGCCCTCGAGGAAAAACGTTTGAAGACTTCCTGGACTTCATGTTTGTAAGTGACAATGTGTACCCATGTATATCGAGAGTAATCATCAACAATGACAAAACCATATAGAGATGCATCATTAGTGACTGCTGAGTAATGATTAGGTCCGAAGAGGTCCATGTGAAGCAATTCGAATGGACGAGTAGTGGTCATGATAGTCTTCGCTGGATGCTTGGCCTTGGTCATTTTTCCAGCTTCACAGTCTCCGCATAAGTAATCCTTGAGGAATTTGACATTCTCAATGCCAATGACATGCTTCTTCTTCGCAAGAGTGTGCAAGTTCCTCATGCCTGTGTGACCAAGTCGTCGATGCCATAGCCAGCCTTCTGAAGCTTTTGCAAGTAGACACACGACTGGTTGTGGTCCTGTGGAGAAATCAACAATATACAGGTCTCCTCTCCTAAAGCCTTCGAAGACTTTGGAATTGTCAGCTTCCATAATCACAACACAGCGATACTTGCCAAAGACAACAACCATATCAAGATCACAAAGCATTGAGACTGACATGAGGTTGTATCCTAAGGACTCAACAAGCATGACTTTGTCCATGTGTTTATCCTTAGAGATTGCAACCTTACCAAGACACAATACCTGGCTTTTGCCTTTGTCAGCAAAGATGATATGCTTCAGATGTGACGGTGATAAGGGAGCATCCATCAATAGATTCTTGTCACCAGTCATGTGATACGTACATCCACTATCGAGGACCCACTCAGTAGTTTTGGGTTGATCATCCTGCAGATAAATTAGTGTAACTTACAATCTCATATGCTTCATCAGTGAAGAATATGATATCAAGTTCATCAGATGAATTTCATCAAGCAGTAAACAGATATAGCATTATGAGGACGTGTGAAATGAAGGTTCATTTCATCATGATTCGCCTGCGTCCTTTCAGGCAATTTTGTCAGGTCCCCAGCAAATTCTTCAGAAGTTAAAGCACGTCTGGAGACCTGACCTTGCAGAAGAGATTAGTTCTTTTTCTTCACCACCCACATCTGAAGGGATGGCAAAGAGTTCATCACTCTGCGAGCACCATACGAGAATGGTGGCATAGAGGCCAAACCGTTTCGTTTCACATAAGAGGAGTTAGGGTAAGCATATGAATAAGCAGAGAAATTCTTCGAGGACTTATGAACATAATGGTTTGAAGAATAATGCACATATTCATAGCCCTTAGCTCTACCCTGCGAAACAGAGTTATTAGCACGATGATAATCATATGAGGACTTTGATCCTTTTGAGGAATTTGATCCACGTGAGGAATTTGGTCCGTATGAGGACTTGGATCCATATGAAGAATTTGGTCCATATGAAGAATTTGATCTGGGGTTCCTGTTCTTCACAGTTGGTGTCATGAGGACATTCACCTGAAGACTTTCGAGGCACTTCTTGGGAACCCAGATTTTCTTCATAGGAGAACCATTCCTGCAGTTAGTGCCAACATATCTAGCAAATACTAAACCATTCTGATTTTTGAACAGTTTATAGTTGGAGTCAAATGACTCATCAGAAGAATGAGGAGATTCACATGTAAAGCCAGATAAGTTAGATGGATCAACTGGAGGTCCCTTTGCAGCAACCCATGAGGTTTTGGGGTACTACTCAGGCTTCCAATATGTTCCATCAGCATTAAGTTTCCTCTCAAAGGCGATACCCTCTTTCCTAGGGTTTCTGTTGAGGATCTGCTTTTTAAGCACATCACAAAGAGTCTGATGCCCTTTGAGGCTTTTGTACATGCCTGTCATGTACAATTCCTTCAGCCCTGCATTGTCAGTGATACTAGCAATGTCCTCAGATGAGGAATTAGTGATAGCAAAGGCAGGTGAAGAATTTGTAACATTTGAAGCATTTGAACATTCAGGTGAAGAAATAGCAGATTCTCGTTCAATGCACTTTAACCATGGATGATGAGGACATCAATACCATTGTTACACCCACAGCCCCTACTGTTACATATACAGGACCAATTACTAGAGCTCGCGCACGCCAATTAAATTATCAGGTACTTTCGTTTCTTGGTAATGATTCTAATGTTCATGAGAATATGATGCTGCCTAAATTGGATACATTTGTTTTGCTTACAAATGAAGGGCCTAGCTTGGAGAAGGATGAACATTGGAGCAAGAACAAGCATTGATAGAGGCAAAGGTGTCCCGTCTTTCGATGAGATGGTGGATTTCGCTTTGGTGGAAGTCGACTTTGACGATCCGACTACGAACGTGCGAGGACGTCGCGCCTTAGCAATCGCTAAACCAACTCCGAGAGGTTATTGACCACGCCGGAGCACGATCAACCTGACCACGAGGGTCTGTTTCCTGCGAGCAATCGAAGAACAAGCAAGAAACTAAGATTGCAATCTGGATATTGCGAATATAAGATGAAAGCTTTATTGATCAAGGTGGGGTTCTGTGACGCCTTTGTCTGGTCGTTGAACACAAACGAAGTACGCGAAGTTGCAGCTATGGCGAACTTTTAATCTAAACAAAACCCAAAGTCTAAACGGTGCCCTAAGGGCTGTATATATGGAGGAAGAGAGGGGAATTTCGTGGCCCTTGGTGGAGGGGTCCGAAATCAACCCTATCTCTTGTTTCCCCACACATACGGACTCTAAAAATAGCCTATACTTATGTATTTCGAAATTACATGGGCCTGGCCCAATAAAAAGGTGACGCAGCACCTATAATAGCCTCTGGACGAAATTTATGAAGTGGCATCTTGTATATTTCGTCCAAGGCTTCATGCACTCTTATGGTGGCTTCAAAGTCCTGAAATCATCACTTGTAACTCCGTTCTGGTTCCCCTTGCGCATGGCATCATCTCCATGCTTGCTCTTGCTCCAATGTCCATCCTTCTCCAAGCTAGGCCCTTCATTTGTAAGCAAAACAAATGTATCCAATTTAGGCAGCATCATATTCTCATGAACATTAGAATCATTACCAAGAAACGAAAGTACCTGATAATTTAATTGGCGTGCGCGAGCTCTAGTAATTGGTCCAGTATATGTAGCAGTAGGGGCTGTGGGTGTAACAATGGTATTGATGTCCTCATCATCCTCCCCTTCTTGAAATGAAGTCGTCCTCGACGAAAGCTCATCTTCCTCACCCAAATAAGGCTTCAAATCTGCAATGTTAAAAGTGGGACTAACCCCAAAATCTGCAGGCAGCTCAAGTTTATATGCATTATCATTTACTTTCTCCAACACCTTAAAGGGACCAGCAGCACGTGGCATTAGCTTTGATTTGCGCAAATCAGGAAATCTATCCTTACGCAAATGTAACCAAACAAGATCTCCAGGTGCAAACACAACATGTTTTCTACCCTTATCTCCAGCAAGTTTATATTTAGCATTCATACGCTCAATGTTTTCCTTAGTTAACTCATGCATTTTTAAAATCAATTCAGCACGTTCTTTAGCATCAAAATTAACCTTCTCCGAAGATGGAAGAGGCAACAAATCAATAGGTGCACGAGGTAGGAAACCATACACAACTTCAAAAGGGCACATCTTAGTAGTAGAATGCAATGAACGATTATAAGCAAATTCAATATGAGGCAAGCATTCCTCCCACATTTTCTTATTATTCTTCAAAACAGCCCTAAGCATAGTAGACAATGTTCTATTGACTACTTCAGTTTGTCCATCAGTTTGGGGGTGACAAGTAGTACTAAAAAGCAGTTTAGTCCCCAACTTAGCCCATAAACATCTCCAAAAGTGGCTAAGAAATTTAGTATCACGATCTGACACAATAGTATTTGGCACACCATGCAAGCGAATAATTTCACGAAAGAACAAATCAGCAACATTAACAGCATCATCGCTTTTATGACATGGTATAAAGTGTGCCATTTTCGAGAATCTATCCACGACAACAAATATGCTATCCCTCCCCTTCTTTGTTCGAGGTAAACCTAAAACAAAGTCCATAGATATATCCTCCCAAGGAACACTAGGTACAGGCAAAGGCATATATAAACCATGAGGATTGAGTCGTGACTTAGCTTTTTGACATGTAGTGCAGCGAGCAACAAAACGCTCAACATCCCGTCTCATCTTTGGCCAAAAGAAATGTGTAGCAAGTACGTCCTCTGTCTTCTTCACGCCAAAGTGTCCCATTAATCCTCCCCCATGCGCCTCCTGCAACAGCAAAAGACGAACGGAGCTAGCTGGAATGCATAGCTTGTTAGCACGAAACACAAATCCATCGTTAACGACAAACTTGTTCCACATTCTTCCTTCTTTACAATTCTGCATTACATCTTTAAAATCAGCATCATGCACATATTGATCTTTGATGGTCTCCAAACCAAATATTTTGAAGTCAAGTTGTGAAAGCATAGTATAGCGACGAGACAATGCATCAGCAATAACATTTTCTTTTCCCTTCTTGTGTTTAATGACATAAGGGAAAGTCTCAATAAATTCAACCCATTTAGCATGTCTACGATTCAGTTTAGCTTGACTTTTAATATGTTTCAAAGATTCATGATCAGAATGTATAACAAATTCTTTGGGCCATAAATAATGTTGCCATGTTTCTAAAGTCCGAACAAGAGCATATAATTCTTTATCATAAGTAGAATAATTCAGACTAGGCCCACTCAATTTTTCAGAAAAGTATGCAACGGGTTTGCCATCTTGTAATAACACACCTCCTAATCCAATTCCACTAGCATCACATTCAAGCTCAAAAGTCTTATTAAAATCAGGAAGTTGGAGTAAAGGAGCATGTGTCAACTTATCTTTCAATACCGTGAAGGCTTCTTCCTGTGCGGTACCCCAAATAAAAGGCACATCTTTCTTTGTAAGCTCATTGAGAGGTGCAGCAATGGTGCTGAAATCTCTCACAAAACGCCTATAGAATCCAGCGAGGCCAAGAAAACTCCTCACTTGTGTGACCGTTTTGGGCTGCGGCCAACTCTCAATAGCTTCAATCTTGGCTTTATCAACTTCAATTCCCTGTGGAGTAACAACATAGCCAAGAAAAGATACTCGGTCGGTGCAAAAGGTGCACTTCCCAAGGTTACCAAACAAACGTGCATCACGTAGAGCAATAAAAACAGCACGTAAATGTTCCAAATGTTCTTCCAAAGATTTGCTATAAATCAGTATATCATCAAAATAGACTACCACAAATCGTCCAATGAAAGCACGTAAAACTTCGTTCATTAATCTCATGAAAGTACTAGGTGCATTAGTTAACCCAAAAGGCATGACTAACCACTCATATAAACCAAACTTAGTTTTAAATGCTGTTTTCCATTCATCACCCAATTTCATACGAATTTGATGGTATCCACTACGCAAATCAACTTTGGAGAATATTGTAGAGCCACTCAATTCATCAAGCATATCATCTAGCCTAGGAATAGGATGACGATAACGAATAGTAATATTATTAATGCCTCTACAATCAACACACATACGTGACGTACCATCCTTTTTAGGCACGAGTATAATAGGAACAGCACAAGGACTAAGAGATTCGCGTATATAACCTTTGTCGAGTAGCTCCTGTACTTGACGCATAATCTCCTTCGTCTCCTCTGGATTGGTACGGTATGGTGCACGGTTGGGTAGCGATGCACCGGGAATTAAGTCAATTTGATGCTCAATCCCTCGAATGGGTGGTAATCCCGGTGGCACGTCTTGTGGAAAGACGTCAGCGAACTCCTGCATAATGTTAGTGACAGCAGGGGGCAAAGAGGAAGGCACGTCCTCGAATGAAAATAATGCCTCTTTGCACACAAAAGCATAGCAAACAGATTTGCTGAAATCTAGCTCATCAATATCAGATTTGGTGGCAAATAAACATGCACTTTTCAATTTAATTTCAGAAGCAACACTAGATGGTTTATTATTAGGCTTCAATTGTTGCTCAAATTCTTTTGCCACAATCTGATTTTCACTCTTATTCTTCTCCTGTTTTGCTTTATTAGCTCTATTAATATCATCTTTCAAAATAGAATCAGGAGTCATAGGAAGCAAAGTAATATTTTTATCCTTATGAACAAGAGTATAATGATTGTTTCTACCATGGTGTACAGCATTTTTATCAAATTGCCATGGTCTACCAAGTAATAAGGAACATGCTTGCATAGGTACCACATCACAATCAACATAATCAGCATATGTAGAGATACTAAAATGCACACGAACAGTACGTGTTACCTTAACCTTGCCGCTATTGTTGAACCATTGGATGTAGTAAGGATGTGGATGTGGTCTTGTGGTGAGAGAAAGCTTCTCCACCATCTCCATGCTAGCCAAGTTGTTGCAACTCCCTCCATCTATGATCACGCGAACAGAACGTTCCTTCACAACTCCCTTTGTATGGAACAAATTATGCCTCTGATTTTGCTCAGCTTGTGTAACCTGCACACTCAAAACACGTTGAGCAACTAAACATTCATACCTGTCAGCATCTTCAGGAGCCATGTATTGCGTCTCATGATCAGAATCGTCTCCACCGTGTTCGTCACGTGTAATAAGAGCCAAAGTCTCCTCATCATAGTCACTAGCGGACTCATACCCACCATCCTCAGTAACAATCATCACACGCTTAGATGGGCATTCTCTCGCATAATGACCTCCACCCTTGCAACGTCGACAAATAATATCATGTGTTTGCCCTGTTGATGCCATGGATGAAGAAGAGCTCTTTGCAGGCCCAGAAGGTGTGCTCTTGGCAGATAATGGTGATTGTGCCTGCTTTATTATATCACGGTTGGAGGTGGCAGCCGACGGAGGCACCGGTGTAGCAGAACGTGTGGAAGTAGATGATGCACGTGGTGTCCATGATGAAGGTCGACCTGCAGAAAAGTTAGTCCGCGCCAATGCCTGTCGATCCTGCACTTCACGTTCAGCTTTACAAGCAAGATGGAATAAACGAGTGATATTAGTATACTCCTTATAGTCTAGAATGGTCTGAATCTCTCTATTTAATCCACCCAGAAAACGTGCAAGCATAGCTTCATTCTCCTCAACAATACCACATCTAATCATGCCAGTTTGTAATTCCTGATAATATTCTTCTACAGAATTTTTTCCTTGTCTTAAGCGCTGTAATTTTTGAAGCAATTCACGTTGATAATATGGTGGAACCCAACGAGTACGCATAGCAGTTTTCAAAGCAGCCCAAGTAGCGGGAATAGGATATAATCTACAATGTTCAGACCACCATACACATGCAAAACTAGTGAAAGCACAAACAGCAGCAGCAACCCGTCTCTCCTCGGGATATTGTAAACATGTAAAACGTTGTTCAGTTTCTAACTCCCAAGTAAGATATATATCAGGAACATATCTACCCTCAAATGGTGGAATATTCAATTTCAGTTTAGGAATATGGACATCATCTCGTACCTGAGGTGGTGGTGCAGGCCTACCATTACGAATATATACCTGAGGTCGACCTGGTGGTGGTGGTGCTGGTGGCTGCACGTAGTGCTGATTTTGATCAACCTCATCCTCATAATCGCCCACATCCTCATCATCCTCCTGGGTACCAGCAGCAGCAGTAGCAGGGGCCAAAGAAGCATCAACAACATGAACAGCAGCACCAGAAGTTTGGCCATCCTCAATAGGAACACGCCTCGCTCGTCCATACTGATTCGAAAGGATGCGTTGTTGTTGTTGTTGTTGTTGTTGGAGAGGTGCGTTAGGTGCAGCGGGTGGTGGTGGTGGAAGACGCGCGAGCAATTCATTAAATTTGTTATCAAGCTTTGTTTCGAACGTCTTCTCCATGCCATCTATCTTCTCCATGGCCTCTTCAAATCTGTTTAGCACATCTTGCACCTGTCCACTCATCATTTGCTGAAACTTATCATGAAGCTCCTTGTTCGATAAATTCTCCCAGTCAGTCACGTCTTGTGATCCTGGCATGGTTAGCAGCAATAGAAACACACAAGAATATGATCCTACAGACTACGAACAAGTGGTGGTGGTGGGTGTCACAAATCCGTCAAGCAAAACTCAAATTCTTACCAGTTCTTACCCAGCAGCAGGCGGTGATCGGCAACCGTTGTAGTCAAAAACTCTCAAAGCTTGGATAGAGCGAGTACCAGGGAGAGTCAAACGCACGACGTAGATGTATGTGGAGCTGGGAAGGCTTATAATATGGTAGCAAAAAGGATCAGCAATAATCAATTCAGAGATGCAAAGTTGAATAAACGCTCAACGACGGTACTGTGCTGGTCCTAGGCTAGACCGTGCTAGAGACGCGAGCCTAGAACACTAACAAAATCACGGCGCTGCACGTAAACAAGGGAAAAGCACACTCTGGACTTTTTTTTTTCGCTCTTTTTTTTTTTTTTTTTTTTTGCGCTCTTTTTTTTTTTTTTTGCGGCTCTTTTTTTTTTTTTTTTTTTTTTTTTTGCGAAAAATCACTATAATGGCGAGTGTCTCAAAACTCTTCCTAGGTCAAACTGACAGGATGGGCACAAAATTTTTTCGACCAATTTTTTTTTTCGTTTTTTCGACTGCCCGGACCCAAAAACTGGAAACGGGTCAAAAAAAACTTACTATAATGGCACCTGTCTCAAAACACTCAGAAACACCTAAAAATAGGATAGCCAGAAAATTTTTCGAAAAATGCGTTTTCGAAAAATTTTGGGCCTAAACGGAGCGTGGTTTCCAGACTCTTTTTTTTTTTTTTTTTTTTTTTTCCGAAACCTACTCCGGCAAGGAAACACGAATCGGAAACTAGATGGATCCCGAAAACAAACCTAATAAGCAAGGAACTCGGATTGGTGGTGGATATATGGTGGTGGTATATGGCAGCGGTGGTAGTATATGGATACGGATCGGTGGTGGTATATGGACACAGATTGGTGGTGGTATATGGATACGGATACGGAGTGGTGGTGGTAGATGGCAGGGGCGATGATGATGGTGCAGCGGCGGCGTGACAACTTATGACCAGAACTCGAAACTCTAAAAGACTAGACTCTAAGACCAGCAACTAGACCGACGATGCAACCGCAAATTCAACAAAGCAAAACCCTAAAAAGATTATGCAAAGGCTCAGATTGGTTCGGATATGATGAACTAACCCTAATTTTTTTTTTGTGGCTTTTTCGTGGACTATAGGTATGAAGAACAGACTCGATCTAAACTACGAAAAACTGGAAAATCTCACCGAGCAACCTGGAAATCTGATACCACTTGATAGAGGCAAAGGTGTCCCGTCTTTCGATGAGATGGTGGATTTCGCTTTGGTGGAAGTCGACTTTGACGATCCGACTACGAACGTGCGAGGACGTCGCGCCTTAGCAATCGCTAAACCAACTCCGAGAGGTTATTGACCACGCCGGAGCACGATCAACCTGACCACGAGGGTCTGTTTCCTGCGAGCAATCGAAGAACAAGCAAGAAACTAAGATTGCAATCTGGATATTGCGAATATAAGATGAAAGCTTTATTGATCAAGGTGGGGTTCTGTGACGCCTTTGTCTGGTCGTTGAACACAAACGAAGTACGCGAAGTTGCAGCTATGGCGAACTTTTAATCTAAACAAAACCCAAAGTCTAAACGGTGCCCTAAGGGCTGTATATATGGAGGAAGAGAGGGGAATTTCGTGGCCCTTGGTGGAGGGGTCCGAAATCAACCCTATCTCTTGTTTCCCCACACATACGGACTCTAAAAATAGCCTATACTTATGTATTTCGAAATTACATGGGCCTGGCCCAATAAAAAGGTGACGCAGCACCTATAATAGCCTCTGGACGAAATTTATGAAGTGGCATCTTGTATATTTCGTCCAAGGCTTCATGCACTCTTATGGTGGCTTCAAAGTCCTGAAATCATCACTTGTAACTCCGTTCTGGTTCCCCTTGCGCATGGCATCATCTCCATGCTTGCTCTTGCTCCAATGTCCATCCTTCTCCAAGCTAGGCCCTTCATTTGTAAGCAAAACAAATGTATCCAATTTAGGCAGCATCATATTCTCATGAACATTAGAATCATTACCAAGAAACGAAAGTACCTGATAATTTAATTGGCGTGCGCGAGCTCTAGTAATTGGTCCAGTATATGTAGCAGTAGGGGCTGTGGGTGTAACAATGGTATTGATGTCCTCATCAAGCATGGAGATGATGCCATGCGCAAGGGGAACAAGAACGGAGTTACAAGTGATGATTTCAGGACTTTGAAGCCACCATAATGGGTGCATGAAGCCTTGGACGAAATATAGAAGATGCCACTTCATAAATTTCGTCCCGAGGCTATTATAGGTGCTGCATCACCTTTTTATTGGGCCAGGCCCATGTAATTTCGAAATACATAAGTATAGGCCATTTTTAGAGTCCGTATGTGTGGGGAAACAAGAGATAGAGTTGATTTCGGACCCCTCCACCAAGGGCCACGAAATTCCCCTCTCTTCCTCCATATATACAGCCCTTAGGGCACCGTTTAGACTTTGGGTTTTGTTTAGATTAAAAGTTCGCCATAGCTGCAACTTCACGTACTTCGTTTGTGTTCAACGACCAGACAAAGGCGTCACAGAACCCCACCTTGATCAATAAAGCTTTCATCTTATATTCGCAATATCCAGATTGCAATCTCAGTTTCTTGCTTGTTCTTCGTTTGCTCGCAGGAAACAGACCCTCGTGGTCAGGTTGATCGTGCTCCGGCGTGGTCAATAACCTCTCGGAGTTGGTTTAGCGATTGCTAAGGCGCGACGTCCTCGCACGTTCATAGTCGGATCGTCAAAGTCGACTTCCACCAAAGCGATATCCATCATCTCATCGAAAGACGGGACACCTTAGCCTCTATCAATGGAGGAACAAATTCTTCCTGAGAAGCGCTGATTTGTTGAGCTAGTAATGAATCGCGCTCCTTCTGAAGATCTCCATAACTCACTTTTAGCTTCTCAAGATCTTGCTTTCTTTGAAAAAATTCATAAGAAAGTTTCTCATGATCAGATAAGAGAGTGTTATGATGACTTTGAAGGTTACCAAACCTAGACTGAAGTCTCTTAAGATTTTCAGTCAGGGCTTTAGTGCGATCCATTTCTTCACCCAACATATCATCACTTTTGTCTAGCATGTTTTGAACCTTTTCAAAAGCCCTTTGTTGTTTTACAGCAATCTTAGCAAGTTTAGAGTAGCTGGGCTTGAGATCCTCATCAGATTCATTTTCACTAGATTCAGAGGAGGTGTATTTGAGTACCTTTGCACCTTTCGCCATGAAGCAATAGGTGGGAGTGTAGTCATCATTATCTTCATCAGGCTTGTCGGTGGGCTCAGTTTCTTCAGTGTTGAAGATGGACTTGCTAACGAAGGCAGTAGCGAAGGCCAGACTCGCCACACCAGATTCGGATTCTTCAGACGCCTCCTCTTCCTCATTTTCCTCAGATTCAGCTTCAGAGTCCATTTCCTTGCCAATGAATGCCTGAGCCTTCTTGGAGTTGCTCTTCTTGTGAGATGAAGACTTCGAGGATTTTGATGATGAAGATTTTGACGATTTCTTCTTCTTCTTTGCATCATCAGAACTGTAATCCTTGTATTTCTTCTTCTTTAATTCCTTTTCCCACTGAGGACAATCTTGAATATAGTGACCAGGTTTCTTGCATTTGTGGCACAGCCTTCTCTTATAGTCACTGGATGAGGAATCACTGCTTCTTGAGGATTTTCCAAAGCGACCACGTCTTGAGAACTTCTGGAATTTCTTCACGAGCAGTGCAAGCTCCTGGCTCAATTCTTCAGGATCACCAAGGCTACTACTAGAGTCCTCACATTCAGACTCAGACACAACCTTGTCCTTCAGGGCACGTGGTTTGCCATAGTTCGAACCATAGAGATCTCACTTTACAGCAAGCTGGAACTCGTGAGTATTTAGCCTTTCGAGGATATCGGCAGGTTCAAGAGACTTGTAGTCAGCCTGTTCTTGTATCATCAGTCCCAGAGTATCAAATGAGGAATCAAGCGATCTCAACAGATTTTTCACCACCTCATGGTCAGCGATGTCAGTGGCACCGAGGGCTTGAAGCTCATTTGAGATGTCAGTGAGGCGATCAAAGGTTTGTTGGACATTTTCATTGTCGAGTCTTTTGAAGCGGTTGAAGAGATTCCGAAGAACATCAACTCGAGAGTCACGCTGAGTTGAGACTCCTTCATTCACTTTGGACAACCTATCCCAGATAAGCTTAGCAGTTTCCAAAGCAACTCACTCTTCCATACTGTCCTTTACTCAGATGGCCACATATGATATTCTTCGCTTGAGAATCGAGTTGCTTGAATCTCTTCATATCGGTAGCGTTCAGTGAGGGTGAGACAGAGGGAACACCATTTTCCACAACATACCAGAGATCATTGTCAATTGCCTCAAGATGCATTCGCATCTTGTTTTTCCAGTAGGGGTAGTCCGTCCCATCAAAGGTAGGACACCCAGCCAAGACCTTGATCATACCTGCGGTCGACATAACTAAAACTCCAGGCGGTTAAACCAAAATCACACAGAACAAGGGAGTACCTTGCTTTGATACCAATTGAAAGTGTGTTATGTCGACTAAAGGGGGGGTGAATAGGCGATTTTTATGAATTCTTCACTGAGGAATTTGCCGGTGAGGAAATTCCTTAGCGAAGAACTACTTGCAGCGGAATAAGTACTCAGAAGTAAGCATAACAGAATACAAGCATGGTCATCATGATGAAATGAAGACTAGGACAGAGTACAGAAAGCGTAATCACAGGATAACACAAGATGAAGACAAACAGACTGAAGAAATTGAACTGAGGAAATTGAGAAAGTCTTCAGTCAAAGTCTTCAAGCACAGATATGAACAAACACTCAACACAGTAATGAGGAAATGAAAGGGTTGAGGAAATAGAACCAGTTAGGTTGGTGAAGACAATGATTTGGTAGACCAGTTCCAACTGCTGTCTCAGTTATACGTCTGGTTGGAGCAGCTGAGTATTTAAACTCGAGGACACACAGTCCCGGACACCTAGTCGCTGAGCACGTAGCTCAGGACACCCAGTCCTCACTGTATTCTCCTTGAACTAAGGTCACACAGACCTCGTCCAATCACTCATGGTAAGTCTTCAGGCGACTTCCAAACCTTCACAGACTTGGGCACTCGGCGATCCACAATTCCTCTTGGATGCTCTAGACCATGACGCCTAACCGTCTGGAAGAAGCACGGTCTTCAAAGGTAACAAGCGTCGGATCCATGCAGGATCAATTTCTTCAGTGATGCTCAATCACTTTGGGTTTGTAGGGGTTTGGTTTTGGGTTTTCCTCACTCGATGATTTTCGCTCAAAGTCCTCGGAGGATGGGTTGCTCTCAAATGACAAGTGTCAAGTTCTCTCGGAGCAGCCAACCAGCTAGTGGTTGTAGGGGGCGGCTATTTATAGCCTAGGGAGCAGCCCGACATGATAAGACATAAATGCCCTTCACTGATATGACCGTTAGGTGAATAAGATATTTTGGGACAGCTGGCGCGCAGCACAGCAACGGTCGGAAATTTGACTCTCAAATTCCTCAGGGCTATCATGTTCCTCACTGTGTAGGCAATTCGCACTGGCGAATTCCTAACTCCTCAGTCAGAACAAATTCATCAGCGACCAGAAGAACTTCGTCTCTGTCACTGAAGAAAGTGACTGAACTGTATGAGATTTCCAAAGGCTTCACTCGAAGGGATTGGTAGGTGTAGGATTTTGAGTTGAGCTTCACATGGAAATTTTTCCTTAGTTTTCCTCGACCCCCTTTAACAGTACGATGTTTCCTATGACTCAAGAAGGAGAAAATGAAACTACGAAAACAAAAGTCTTCACGCTTCATGTTCCACAAATGAATATCAAGTCTTCAAGCTCACACCAATTTCTTCACTTTCAAAGTCTTCAGAAAGTCTTCAGAATATCAAAGTCTTCAACCGAAGAACTTCATTTTTAGGGGTCGACTTTCTCTGTAAATATCAAACTCCTCATAGACTTATAGACCTGTGTACACTCACAAATGCATTAGTCCCTTAACCTGTAAGTCTTCAATACACCAAAATCACTAAGGGGCACTAGATGCACTTACAAGTACATCCGAGATCAGAGATGGAAACGAAAAATCACGGTGCAGAAAGGACCAGCGCCGAAATAAAGGAAAAGCCCAAACAATACGGCGGTCAACGCCAGATTCAAAAGCTCGCGGCCGAACAACAAAACATTGCCTCTTAAGGACAACAGTGAAGAGCTATCCAACTTAAACAAGATTTTGGATCGGATATGTCAAATCCACAGCACCTCCGGAAGGCCTGCAAACCACACCCACCGAGATTGTTGGGTCTTTAAACAGTCTGGCCGACTCAACGCCGAACACAAGGGGCTCGACGCGCCAAGTGAGGATGATGACGAACCCCACCAGCAGAGCACCGGAAAACAGAAGACTTTCCCGCAAGAAGTCAAAACAGTAAACTCACTTCATGTGATAATACGGAACAACAATGCGGCACTCGCCAAAGTTGGTGTCGCACGGTCCACCCAAGCAGAACCTCGAGATTGGATGTCAAAACCAATTATTTTCGACCACCTGGACTATTCCAGAAGTATTCGAAACGCAGGATGGACTGCCCTGATATTGGATCCTATAATCGACGGACTACAATTTACAAAAGTCCTGATGGACGGTGGCAGTGATTTAAACCTACTATATCCGGACACAATCCGCAAGTTGGGGATAGACCTTACTAACGCCAGGCCCTTACGCCAAGTGCACGGGCTCCTTACTACTAGAAGTTGTGTTCGGGTCACCCGACAACTTCCGACGCGAAAAGCTAATCTTTCATGTCGCCCCATTCAAAAGTAGCCATCAAGCACTATTGGGACATGAAGCTTTTGTCCGCTTTAATGCAATACCACACTACGCGTCTCTTACACTTAAAATGCCCGGTCCACGCGGCATCATCTCATTAAAAGGTCATTCAAGACCCCGGACACGGCTAGACGAGTCCGGCATAAATAAGCTAGGGGCTCCCTAGCCGCACACCCTTTACAAGGGGTTGTACGTATGAGCTAATATAAGCTCAGCTTTATTCATTCATTCATATTTCGATTTTTAATTCATTTTTTGCACGATTACTTTTTCAAACTAAGTTACTCTCTTTTACAGATGAAGATCGTGTTACAACCGTCCAGGATACAGCACAACGGAGACACAGGCGCAGACGTGCAGTATTGACCCGTTGCAAGGATTCTTTTCAGATTAAGACCCTGCGTAAACCTTTTTTACTGTCTCTTGTTGCTATATATCCCCTGGTTTCTCATTACAACCAGAGAGGAGACTGACGTTTTGGCCTCGGCCGCGTCAAAGGACCTTGCGTGTACCTGGACTCTAGGGGCTTAGGGCATTGTTTTGCCCGCTATCATAAAGACCGAATACCTTAGGGAGTGTTCGGCGTCTCGAGTTATGCCTTATATGCATCAGCTCCGAATCATGTCTTTGGTCAAATGTTGGGTTTGCCCGGCTCCTGTGTTTTGTTGCCTTACGTTCCGTATCATCGGCTAACGCGGCACCAGGAGAACTACTGTGATTGTGCCCCGGTTCGGCCGGGCGAGCACCTCAGTAGAGAAAGCCGAAAACTGACTGTCATGATATAGCGAGAGACTGGTCAACCACTCGATCGACTACCAGAATGTTTAGAATTCCTTCGCTTTGACGAAGGACCGCTTCCTGGTCAGGCACATACGCGCCCCGAATTCGGAGAGCGCGGTGCCCCTAGGGGCTATATCGTAGCCCCACCCTCGAACTCCTATGGCTAAGTGAAAGTGATAAAGCATTATGGTCCGGTTGCCTCGTTTGCTACGCTACCACCTCCTTCACAGGACCGAGACGTCTGATTAAGTATGAAAATGCGATATTTTTGCAAACACCCCCGCACCTTGTGCGTGGGGGCTGAAGCCGACGACTGCCATCTTTCAGGTTATACACACGTATACATAAACGGCCGCAGAGGAGATATTTTAATACTTGAACGCACAAGTACCAAAAAGCGCTTACATCATAAACATCATTTTACAAACCAAAACATTCATTTGAACGTGACATTCTTTGAGCACCGCGACTCTATTACACGAGCACCACGCAGAACTTCCCCAAAATAGTGCTCGGCGGGTAACCAGCTCTCGTCCGAACCCTGGGTCGCAACAGCGGTGGCATCCATCTCTGTCCAATGTGTCTCCACAGCAGCGGCACCATCTGCATTTAGCACACATGTTGTAAGGAGTGGGCTTCGGCTCCCTTACTAGGTGACCACGGAGAAAAAACCTACCTTGCGACTCGTCAAGTTGCTCATTGACCAGCGCGATGTCCGCATCCGCAACATCGAGCTGCCGCTTTAGTTCGGCAACTCCATCAGTCCGGCTAGCCACCGAACTATCCGCCACCTGCTTAGGAAAGGCGAAAATCAATACCTGGGATTTTGATCCTCGGCACGCTGTCGTTCTCGACACCCTACCGAGTCTCAGGGGCTACTATCTATACAGGGCGCACTTTATGTGTAAAACTGTCAAAGGGTATGTCATTTTTACGTACCTCAAACCCCACCAGCAAACTCCTGACGGCATCACACAATCCGCCTTCGGTGGATGAAATTCTTTCAATCATCGTATTCATCAGTGTACGGTGACCTTTTGAGATGGACGCCCTCTCAAGCAGATCCTTCAACTCCCCCGGCCGCACACCAGTTGGTGCCGAGCTATTCGGCCCTGCCGGACTCGGAGATACCCTCCGTGATGACACTTTAGGCTCGTCCGCCCTATCCGATGGTGCGGCAGATGGAGGCGTCTCGCTCTCCATCATCTCCGGACGGAGTTCCCCCGAAGACGAGCTCATCTGAGAAGGACAGAGATCCGAACTACAAGGTAAAAACTTAAGTTATCCTTAGAAGCACAAATAGGGATGTTCCTTATCATAAAACTCCCTTTTTTCTACTTACGGCTTGCTGGAGGGCTGATTCTTTAGGGGAGACTGTGCGGCCGGAGCCTCTCCGGACGCAGGACCCTCTGGTGAAGATCTCTTCCCCCGCTTCGGGGATTTGGCCTCCGGGTTTTCGGAGGCGGTCCTCTTCTCCCCTTGGGAGGAGGGATTCTCGATCCCCCCTTCCTCAAAAGCCTCCTTGGTTGAGGCGGTAGTTCCTTTGTTCTCCCCTTCGCCTTCCTCTGAAGGCGCAACCTCCAGCATTCTGACTAGCACGGGATCCGGCGCGGTCTCTGGGAGGGGGGCCGGACACCGTATCAGTTTTGCTTACGCTATCCACTCCTGTTTAAAGGGCAATTGGTCAAAAGGCGAATCATAGAAAGGCAACCCAACGGTATGTCCGGACTCAGAGCTACTTACTTGTGTATCCGGGCGATTGCAGCTTAGGCCGGCATCCTCGGTCAATTTCGGACACACCTCTTGTGATCCCAAGAACAATTTGTACATCTCCATGGGTGTTGTACCAATGAAGTGTTGGAGAATTTGTGGTCCCTCCGGATTAAACTCCCACAACCGGAGAGGACGGCGTTTGCAGGGCAGGAGACGCCTAATCAGCATGACCTGCATCACCACGACCAGATCGATCTCCCTCGCTTGGAGGTCTCGAATCTGGCCCTGCTGATAGAGGCAAAGGTGTCCCGTCTTTCGATGAGATGGTGGATTTCGCTTTGGTGGAAGTCGACTTTGACGATCCGACTACGAACGTGCGAGGACGTCGCGCCTTAGCAATCGCTAAACCAACTCCGAGAGGTTATTGACCACGCCGGAGCACGATCAACCTGACCACGAGGGTCTGTTTCCTGCGAGCAAACGAAGAACAAGCAAGAAACTAAGATTGCAATCTGGATATTGCGAATATAAGATGAAAGCTTTATTGATCAAGGTGGGGTTCTGTGACGCCTTTGTCTGGTCGTTGAACACAAACGAAGTACGCGAAGTTGCAGCTATGGCGAACTTTTAATCTAAACAAAACCCAAAGTCTAAACGGCGCCCTAAGGGCTGTATATATGGAGGAAGAGGGGGGGAATTTCGTGGCCCTTGGTGGAGGGGTCCGAAATCAACCCTATCTCTTGTTTCCCCACACATACGGACTCTAAAAATAGCCTATACTTATGTATTTCGAAATTACATGGGCCTGGCCCAATAAAAAGGTGACGCAGCACCTATAATAGCCTCTGGACGAAATTTATGAAGTGGCATCTTGTATATTTCGTCCAAGGTTTCATGCACTCTTATGGTGGCTTCAAAGTCCTGAAATCATCACTTGTAACTCCGTTCTGGTTCCCCTTGCGCATGGCATCATCTCCATGCTTGCTCTTGCTCCAATGTCCATCCTTCTCCAAGCTAGGCCCTTCATTTGTAAGTAAAACAAATGTATCCAATTTAGGCAGCATCATATTCTCATGAACATTAGAATCATTACCAAGAAACGAAAGTACCTGATAATTTAATTGGCGTGCGCGAGCTCTAGTAATTGGTCCAGTATATGTAGCAGTAGGGGCTGTGGGTGTAACAATGGTATTGATGTCCTCATCATCCTCCCCTTCTTGAAATGAAGTCGTCCTCGACGAAAGCTCATCTTCCTCACCCAAATAAGGCTTCAAATCTGCAATGTTAAAAGTGGGACTAACCCCAAAATCTGCAGGCAGCTCAAGTTTATATGCATTATCATTTACTTTCTCCAACACCTTAAAGGGACCAGCAGCACGTGGCATTAGCTTTGATTTGCGCAAATCAGGAAATCTATCCTTACGCAAATGTAACCAAACAAGATCTCCAGGTGCAAACACAACATGTTTTCTACCCTTATCTCCAGCAAGTTTATATTTAGCATTCATACGCTCAATGTTTTCCTTAGTTAACTCATGCATTTTTAAAATCAATTCAGCACGTTCTTTAGCATCAAAATTAACCTTCTCCGAAGATGGAAGAGGCAACAAATCAATAGGTGCACGAGGTAGGAAACCATACACAACTTCAAAAGGGCACATCTTAGTAGTAGAATGCAATGAACGATTATAAGCAAATTCAATATGAGGCAAGCATTCCTCCCACATTTTCTTATTATTCTTCAAAACAGCCCTAAGCATAGTAGACAATGTTCTATTGACTACTTCAGTTTGTCCATCAGTTTGGGGGTGACAAGTAGTACTAAAAAGCAGTTTAGTCCCCAACTTAGCCCATAAACATCTCCAAAAGTGGCTAAGAAATTTAGTATCACGATCTGAAACAATAGTATTTGGCACACCATGCAAGCGAATAATTTCACGAAAGAACAAATCAGCAACATTAACAGCATCATCGCTTTTATGACATGGTATAAAGTGTGCCATTTTCGAGAATCTATCCACGACAACAAATATGCTATCCCTCCCCTTCTTTGTTCGAGGTAAACCTAAAACAAAGTCCATAGATATATCTTCCCAAGGAACACTAGGTACAGGCAAAGGCATATATAAACCATGAGGATTGAGTCGTGACTTAGCTTTTTGACATGTAGTGCAGCGAGCAACAAAACGCTCAACATCCCGTCTCATCTTTGGCCAAAAGAAATGTGTAGCAAGTACGTCCTCCGTCTTCTTCATGCCAAAGTGTCCCATTAATCCTCCCCCATGCGCCTCCTGCAACAGCAAAAGACGAACGGAGCTAGCTGGAATGCATAGCTTGTTAGCACGAAACACAAATCCATCGTTAACGACAAACTTGTTCCACATTCTTCCTTCTTTACAATTCTGCATTACATCTTTAAAATCAGCATCATGCACATATTGATCTTTGATGGTCTCCAAACCAAATATTTTGAAGTCAAGTTGTGAAAGCATAGTATAGCGACGAGACAATGCATCAGCAATAACATTTTCTTTTCCCTTCTTGTGTTTAATGACATAAGGGAAAGTCTCAATAAATTCAACCCATTTAGCATGTCTACGATTCAGTTTAGCTTGACTTTTAATATGTTTCAAAGATTCATGATCAGAATGTATAACAAATTCTTTGGGCCATAAATAATGTTGCCATGTTTCTAAAGTCCGAACAAGAGCATATAATTCTTTATCATAAGTAGAATAATTCAGACTAGGCCCAGTCAATTTTTCAGAAAAGTATGCAACAGGTTTGCCATCTTGTAATAACACACCTCCTAATCCAATTCCACTAGCATCACATTCAAGCTCAAAAGTCTTATTAAAATCAGGAAGTTGGAGTAAAGGAGCATGTGTCAACTTATCTTTCAATACCGAGAAGGCTTCTTCCTGTGCGGTACCCCACAGAAAAGGCACATCTTTCTTTGTAAGCTCATTGAGAGGTGCAGCAATGGTGCTGAAATCTCTCACAAAACGCCTATAGAATCCAGCGAGGCCAAGGAAACTCCTCACTTGTGTGACCGTTTTGGGCTGCGGCCAACTCTCAATAGCTTCAATTTTGGCTTTATCAACTTCAATTCCCTGTGGAGTAACAACATAGCCAAGAAAAGATACTCGGTCGGTGCAAAAGGTGCACTTTCCAAGGTTACCAAACAAACGTGCATCACGTAGAGCAATAAAAACAGCACGTAAATGTTCCAAATGTTCCTCCAAAGATTTGCTATAAATCAATATGTCATCAAAGTAAACTACCACAAATCGTCCAATGAAAGCACGTAAAACTTCGTTCATTAACCTCATGAAAGTACTAGGTGCATTAGTTAACCCAAAAGGCATGACTAACCACTCATATAATCCAAACTTAGTTTTAAATGCTGTTTTCCATTCATCTCCCAATTTCATACGAATTTGATGGTATCCACTACGCAAATCAACTTTGGAGAATATTGTAGAGCCACTCAATTCATCAAGCATATCATCTAGCCTAGGAATAGGATGACGATAACGAATAGTAATATTATTAATGCCTCTACAATCAACGCACATACGCGACGTACCATCCTTTTTCGGCACTAAAATGATAGGAACAGCACAAGGACTAAGGGATTCGCGTATATAACCTTTGTCGAGCAGTTCTTGTACTTGACGCATAATCTCCTTCGTCTCCTCTGGATTGGTACGGTATGGTGCACGGTTGGGTAATGATGCACCGGGAATTAAGTCAATTTGATGCTCAATCCCGCGAATAGGTGGTAATCCCGGTGGCACGTCTTGTGGAAAGACGTCAGCGAACTCCTGCAAAATGTTAGTGACAGCAGGATGCAAAGAGGAAGGCACGTCCTCGAATGAAAATAATGCCTCTTTGCACACAAAAGCATAGCAAACAGATTTGCTAAAATCTAGATCATCAATATCAGATTTGGTGGCAAGTAAACATGCACTTTTCAATTTAATTTCAGAAGCAACACTAGATTGTTTATTATTATTAGGCTGCATTTGTTGCTCAAATTCTTTTGCCACAATCTGATTTTCACTCTTAGTTTTCTCCTGTTTTGCTTTATTAGCTCTATTAAGATCATCTTTCAAAATGGAATCAGGAGTCATAGGAAGCAAAGTAATATTTTTATCCTTATGAACAAGAGTATACTGATTGTTTCTACCATGGTGAATAGAATTTTTATCAAATTGCCATGGTCTACCAAGTAATAAGGAACATGCTTGCATAGGTACCACATCACAATCAACATAATCAGCATATGTAGAGATACTAAAATGCACACGAACAGTACGTGTTACCTTAACCTTGCCGCTGTTGTTGAACCATTGGATGTAGTAAGGATGTGGATGTGGTCTTGTGGTGAGAGATAGCTTCTCCACCATCTCCATGCTAGCCAAGTTGTTGCAACTCCCTCCATCTATGATCACGCGAACAGAACGTTCCTTCACAACTCCCTTTGTATGGAACAAATTATGCCTCTGATTTTGCTCAGCTTGTGTAACCTGCACACTCAAAACACGTTGAGCAACTAAACATTCATACCTGTCAGCATCTTCAGGAGCCATGTATTGCGTCTCATGATCAGAATCTTCTCCACCGTGTTCGTCACGTGTAATAAGAGCCAAAGTCTCCTCATCATAGTCACTAGCGGACTCATACCCACCATCCTCAGTAACAATCATCACACGCTTAGAGGGGCATTCTCTCGCATAATGACCTCCACCCTTGCAACGTCGACAAATAATATCATGTGTTTGCCCTGTGGATGCCATAGATGAAGAAGAGCTCTTTGCAGGCCCAGAAGATGTGCTCTTGGCAGATAGTGGTGATTGTGCCTGCTTTATTGTATCACGGTTGGAGGTGGCAGCCGACGGAGGCGCCGGTGTAGCAGAACGTGTGGAAGTAGATGATGCACGTGGTGTCCATGATGAAGGTCGACCTGCAGAAAAGTTAGTCCGCGCCAATGCCTGTCGATCCTGCACTTCACGTTCAGCTTTACAAGCAAGATGGAATAAACGAGTGATATTAGTATACTCCTTATAATCTAGAATGGTCTGAATCTCTCTATTTAATCCACCCAGAAAACGTGCAAGCATAGCTTCATTCTCCTCAACAATACCACATCTAATCATGCCAGTTTGTAATTCCTGATAATATTCTTCTACAGAATTTTTTCCTTGTCTTAAGCGCTGTAATTTTTGAAGCAATTCACGTTGATAATATGGGGGAACCCAACGAGTACGCATAGCAGTTTTCAAAGCAGCCCAAGTAGCGGGAATAGGATATAATCTACAATGTTCAGACCACCATACACATGCAAAACTAGTGAAAGCACAAACAGCAGCAGCAACCCGTCTCTCCTCGGGATATTGTAAACATGTAAAACGTTGTTCAGTTTCCAACTCCCAAGTAAGATATATATCAGGAACATATCTACCCTCAAATGGTGGAATATTCAATTTCAGTTTAGGAATATGGACATCATCTCGTACCTGAGGTGGTGGTGCAGGCCTACCATTACGAATATATACCTGAGGTCGACCTGGTGGTGGTGGTGCTGGTGGCTGCACGTAGTGCTGATTTTGATCAACCTCATCCTCATAATCGCCCGCATACTCAACATCCTCCTGGGTACCACCAGCAGCAGTAGCAGGGGCGAAAGAAGCATCAACAACATGAACAGCAGCACCAGAAGTTTGGCCATCCTCAATAGGAACACGCCTCGCTCGTCCATACTGATTCGAAAGGATGCGTTGTTGTTGTTGTTGTTGTTGTTGGAGAGGTGCGTTAGGTGCAGCGGGTGGTGGTGGTGGAAGACGCGCGAGCAATTCATTAAATTTGCTATCGAGCTTTGTTTCGAACGTCTTCTCCATGCCATCTATCTTCTCCATGGCCTCTTCAAATCTGTTTAGCACATCTTGCACCTGTCCACTCATCATTTGCTGAAACTTATCATGAAGCTCCTTGTTCGATAAATTCTCCCAGTCAGTCACGTCGGCTTGTGATCCTGGCATGGTTAGCAGCAATAGAAACACACAAGAATATGATCCTACAGACTACGAACAAGTGGTGGTGGTGGGTGTCACAAATCCGTCAAGCAAAACTCAAATTCTTACCAGTTCTTACCCAGCAGCAGGCGGTAATCGGCAACCGTTGTAGTCAAAAACTCTCAAAGCTTGGATAGAGCGAGTACCAGGGAGAGTCAAACGCACGACGTAGATGTATGTGGAGCTGGGAAGGCTTATAATATGGTAGCAAAAAGGATCAGCAATAATCAATTCAGAGATGCAAAGTTGAATAAACGCTCAACGACGGTACTGTGCTGGTCCTAGGCTAGACCGTGCTAGAGACGCGAGCCTAGAACACTAACAAAATCACGGCGCTGCACGTAAACAAGGGAAAAGCACACTCTGGATTTTTTTTTTTCGCTCTTTTTTTTTTTTTTTTTGCGCTCTTTTTTTTTTTTTTTTTTTTTTGCGCTCTTTTTTTTTTTGCGCTGCTCTTTTTTTTTTTTTTTTGCGAAAAATCACTATAATGGCGAGTGTCTCAAAACTCTTCCTAGGTCAAACTGACAGGATGGGCACGAAATTTTTTCGACCAAATTTTTTTTTTTTCGTTTTTCGACTGCCCGGACCCAAAAACTGGAAACGGGTCAAAAAAAACTTCCTATAATGGCACCTGTCTCAAAACACTCAGAAACACCTAAAAATAGGATAGCCAGAAAATTTTTCGAAAAATGCGTTTTCGAAAAATTTTGGGCCTAAACGGAGCGTGGTTTCCAGACTCTTTTTTTTTTTTTTTTTTTTTTTTTTTTTTTTTTTTTTTTTTTTTTTTTTCCGAAACCTACTCCGGCAAGGAAACACGAATCGGAAACTAGATGGATCCCGAAAACAAACCTAATAAACAAGGAACTCGGATTGGTGGTGGTTATATGGTGGTGGTATATGGCAGCGGTGGTGGTATATGGCAGCGGTGGTGGTAGCGGTGGTAGTATATGGATATGGATCGGTGGTGGTATATGGACACGGATTGGTGGTGGTATATGGATACGGATTCGGAGTGGTGGTGGTAGATGGCAGGGGCGATGATGATGGTGCAGCGGCGGCGTGACAACTTATGACCAGAACTCGAAACTCTAAAAGACTAGACTCTAAGACCAGCAACTAGACCGACGATGCAACCGCAAATTCAACAAAGCAAAACCCTAAAAAGATTATGCAAAGGCTCAGATTGGTTCGGATATGATGAACTAACCCTAAATTTTTTTTGTGGCTTTTTCGTGGACTATAGGTATGAAGAACAGACTCGATCTAAACTACGAAAAACTGGAAAATCTCACCGAGCAACCTGGAAATCTGATACCACTTGATAGAGGCAAAGGTGTCCCGTCTTTCGATGAGATGGTGGATTTCGCTTTGGTGGAAGTCGACTTTGACGATCCGACTACGAACGTGCGAGGACGTCGCGCCTTAGCAATCGCTAAACCAACTCCGAGAGGTTATTGACCACGCCGGAGCACGATCAACCTGACCACGAGGGTCTGTTTCCTGCGAGCAAACGAAGAACAAGCAAGAAACTAAGATTGCAATCTGGATATTGCGAATATAAGATGAAAGCTTTATTGATCAAGGTGGGGTTCTGTGACGCCTTTGTCTGGTCGTTGAACACAAACGAAGTACGCGAAGTTGCAGCTATGGCGAACTTTTAATCTAAACAAAACCCAAAGTCTAAACGGCGCCCTAAGGGCTGTATATATGGAGGAAGAGGGGGGGAATTTCGTGGCCCTTGGTGGAGGGGTCCGAAATCAACCCTATCTCTTGTTTCCCCACACATACGGACTCTAAAAATAGCCTATACTTATGTATTTCGAAATTACATGGGCCTGGCCCAATAAAAAGGTGACGCAGCACCTATAATAGCCTCTGGACGAAATTTATGAAGTGGCATCTTGTATATTTCGTCCAAGGTTTCATGCACTCTTATGGTGGCTTCAAAGTCCTGAAATCATCACTTGTAACTCCGTTCTGGTTCCCCTTGCGCATGGCATCATCTCCATGCTTGCTCTTGCTCCAATGTCCATCCTTCTCCAAGCTAGGCCCTTCATTTGTAAGTAAAACAAATGTATCCAATTTAGGCAGCATCATATTCTCATGAACATTAGAATCATTACCAAGAAACGAAAGTACCTGATAATTTAATTGGCGTGCGCGAGCTCTAGTAATTGGTCCAGTATATGTAGCAGTAGGGGCTGTGGGTGTAACAATGGTATTGATGTCCTCATCACCTGCAATAGGGGCACGTCCTTTGATGGCCCCCAGCTGAGCCATTGGCTGACCCATGACATCTGCCATTGTGGAGGGCCCGGGCGGAAGATGGGCGGCGGCTTCTGCCTGCTGCCCCTGGGAGCGGTTATGTAGAACCACTCCTGCTACCACAAGCCGAGCTCCTCCTGAAAAGAGCCCTCGGGCCATGGAGCATCGACCCTTCTGCTTACAACCGCCCCGCCACACTCTGCTTGACTCCCCTCAATCATCTTCGGCTCCACGTCGAAGGTCTTAAGCCACAAGCCGAAGTGAGGGGTGACGCGGAGGAAGGCTTCGCAGACGACGATGAATGAAGAAATATGGAGGATGGACGCCGGAGCCAAGTCGTGGAATTCCAACCCATAGTAAAACATGAGCCCTCTCACAAAAGGATCCATCGGGAAGCTTAAACCCCGACGGAGGTGGGATACAAACACGACATACTCGCCGGGCTCGGGGGTGGGAATGACTTGCCCTTCGGCGGGCAACCTATGCGAAATCTCGTAGGTCAGGTACTTGGCTTCTCGCAGCTTTAGCACATCCTCTTCCGTGACGGAGGAGGGCATCCACCGGCCCTGTGGGTCGGAGCCGGACATTGTTGAAGGTCCGAAGCACTCGAATCTGAGGCTCTGGGTGTTGGAACTCGGGGCGAGGAGTAGATTCGATTGAGGATTGAAGAAAAGAAACAAGCCTTGGCCCCATTATAAAGGGGGAGAATACCAAGAGCCGTTCCCGTGACCGCTCAGAACTCGCCTCCGATAGAGGGGGCGTGGCGACGGGCGCGGTTGGGTTACCCACGTCCGTATTGATGAGAATCCCGGAATAAGGGGAACACGATCTCTGCTTCGACAAGGCGTGCCAAGGAAACCGCTTCGCTAAACGCGCTGAGGTGGTATAATAAAAAACGATTCAAGTAAAAGCTTGGTGGTGGTATGACGTCATGCCACAAAATACGTCAGCAAATTGAACTTGTGTACATATTATTCTCTCTACGGTGGAATGTGGAATTTATTTTGCAGAGCCGGACACTATCCTGGTGTTCACAATCTTCTATGAGTTATTCGGAGGAGGAACCCGCCTTGCAATGCCGAACAATATGCACGCCGGACTCATCGTCATTGAAGCCTGGTTCAGGGGCTACTGAGGGAGTCCTAGACTAGGGGGTCTCCGAACAGCCGGAATATCATCGTCGGCCGGACTCCAAGACTATGAAGATATAAGATTGAAGACTTCGTCCCGTGTCTGGATGGGACTTTCCTTGGCGTGGAAGGCAAGCTTGGCAATACGGATATGTAGATATCCTACCATTGTAACTGACTCTGTGTAACCCTAGCCCTCTCCTGTGTCTATATAAACTGGAGGGTTTTAGTCCGTAGGAGACACAACCATTACAACAATCATACCATAGGCTAGCTTCTAGGGTTTAGCCTCCTTGATCTCGTGGTAGATCCACTCTTGTACTACCCATATCATCAATATCAATCAAGCAGGAGTAGGGTTTTACCTCCATCGAGAGGGCCCGAACCTGGGTAATAACATCGTGTCCCTTGTCTCCTATTACCATCCGCCTAGACACACAGTTCGGGACCCCCTACCCGAGATCCGCCGGTTTTGACACCGACAATCACCACCGCTCATCTTCGCCAAGGATGGTAACCTCGCCGACATCTTTGTCATCTCTCGCAATTGCATTGATAACCATTATAGCCCATCTTTTGCGTCGCTTACCCATCGAGACTAGCCATCGAGTATTGCCGGCAACGTGACTTGTGCACATTAGTGATCATACTCCATAGCATACATACCATACCAAAGTGGTGCATATCTTGGCATCAACTTGTGTGTCACAAAGTTGTCATCGCATACACAATTGCTATCTTGGTTCGTGAAGTTTTGCATGAGAAAAGAGCTCAAAAGTGAAAGAGCCACCCAAGCTTTTAAGCAAACAAGAAAGAGAAGCAAAGAGCTTATAAGCAAGAACCATAGCATCATACTACATTAAGATTGTCATATAAGATCATCTTGGATCATAGCACCGACATACCATACATATAGCATACTTGGGATAGAGATCGTTGCAATTTTGCCTAGTAGGTTGTGCACAAGCTCCGTATCCGCCTATTGTGCAATCGTGCTAGCGTCTCTCTAGTATTGTGCAACAAGAGCATTTTCGTGGACTCCACATTTTGGCTCATTTTTGGTTTGCACAATCCCGCTTATCTATTTGCGTGTGTTTTCCGTGTACCACTAATTGCTTGGTCTACTTGTTGCATTTGCGAATTTGCGAATCTTTTTCAACATCTTTGAGTCGAACTAACGATTGCAATCAATTTTGTGCCACCATCCTAACCAAGCTCCACCATAAGCTTTTACTTGTGTAGGTGTGAGAACTGACAAGGATTGGTACCAATAGTGCTATTTCATTGTCCGCATTTGAGTGAACTTGATTCATCGTCAACATCGGCCAAGGTACATTGGTATAAGTTCTTCTCCTTCTACCACTCACATTTTGCTTGGAATGATGGATAGGCCGAGTACTTCTATCAACCCACTCTTCATCGAGCAAGACGACGACATGTCATCGTACGTCACCAAGAGCCACCTCTTTGGTGCACAATGAGCGTTGCATCAAGAGCAACAAGCTATGAACAAACACATCGACAACCTCGCCACCGACTTGCGACTCTCCGAGCAACGTACCAAGGACTACTTCGACAACAAGCTCGACGCGCACAAGCAAGAGAATGATGCAAGAATGGACAAGATCTGCGCCTTGTTCGTGAACCGTCCTCCTTCAACTTCTTCATACTCAAGTCGACACTCTGACGACTCCTTCCCCGGCTCAAGTACACCGTCATCGAACACCCTTCTACGAGCCGCGTGGCAAGACCGTCATGCATCTCGCAAACCGCTACATGTCAAGCATTCACAAGAGCAAGTCGATGAGCAAGTCCCTTGTCCTCACTCAAACCAAGTCGCTTTTGCTCAAGCTCAAGAACGACAACGTCTTCGTCGCCAAGAGGAAGAACGAGCGCGTCTACACCAAGAGGAACAAGACGACGAGGCTCAACATCTTCAACAACAACAACGTGAAGCTCAAGCTCTTGAGGCACAACGTGCCCTTCAAGAATCAAGTCGAGCCAGCGCCAACCGCAATCGCGAACGGTGCAATCAAGAGGAAGCCCTTTGAGAAGAAATCCAAGAGAGGAACTACCAACCACATGTGCAACGTCAAGTTCCTCAAGCTCCTCCACAAGCTCGTCAAGCTCCACCTCAACCTCAAGTTCAACAAGAGCAAGTTAATCATGGACTTCCCCCATGCCAAGAGCAACAATAGGATGATTACCCTCCACGTCAAGGGCGTCATCATCACCATCGCCAACAACACAATGAAGAGCAACGCTATGGAAAGCTAAAATTCACCATGCCCAAGTTCAATGCAAGCAATAACCCTGAAGAGTACCTTTCATGGGCATTGAAGGTCGACAAAATCTTTCGTTTGCACAACTATGAGGAAGAGAAGAAGATCACTATGGCATCACTTGAGTTCCAAGACTATGTGCTCATATGGTGGGAACAAATCCTTGAGCGCCGACAAGCAAGAGGTGAACCTCCAATCACCACTTGGGCTCAAATGAAGGATGTCATGTGTTGTAGGGTCAATCCCTAGGAAGGACCTTTTCACACTTGGAGGGGGGAAAAGGAGGAAAACTCAAGAACACCAAGAACACCAAGAACAATTCTCTCAAACAAACCCAAGTATCACATCCACTAGAGTAGCACACATAATATCCACAAGATTACAAGATCAATACAAGGAGAGTAACACTTGGTAAATTCTTCCCACTATGTGAGGTCTTGATGATCTTCTCCAAGAGGAGGCCTTGATAATCCTATGGATTCTTCCCAAGGTGGGGGCTTGAGCTCCTAAGAGGAGGGGATACAAGGAGCAAAGGCTCACAATGTTTAGTCTAATCTTTGCTAGCTTCCACCTGACCTAGGGGTGCACTTATATAGTCTAGGGACGAAACAAGTCAAGGGAGGTGGATACAAGGCCAAAAAGGCCAAAACACACGGATGGACTGAAGGGGTCCGGGCACCCGGGCAACATGGGCCGGGCACCCGGCCTGCTCAGGGGGCTACTGTAGGGAGGCCGGGCACCCGGGGGTGCGCTGGAGGCCGGCTGGAAGGGTGGCCGGGCACCTGGGGCCTCAAGCCCGGGCACCTGGGGCGACGCCCAGCGGCTGGAAGGCAGGGGCCGGGCACCCGGCCAGCCAAGGCCCGGGCACCTGGGAGGCGCGGCTGTAGGCGGGCAGGGGCCTGGGCACCCGGTGCCCAAGTGGCCGGGCACCCGGACCGAATAGGAGCAGCGCCCGGGAGGGGCTGGAGGTGGCCGGGCACCCTGAGAGTCCAGGGTGGTTGGCCATCTTTCTCCTTTTCTTCTTCTTGACCTCTTCTTCATTCTCCTGCTCCATGGATGCTCGAACCTCCGTCTTCTCCTTCTCTTGATCATCTCCTTGGTATCCTAAAATGCATAACATGTCCTTGTGAGGTAGAACCCAATTCTCATGTGAATTCGAACGAAACTCAAAGAGGAGAGAGTCAACCTCGTTCTCGATGGCGCGTGCGTGTGCTCGTGTCATTGGTCCACTTGGAGCTTGCGGTGGTGATGGAGTGTCGGTGCGAGTAGTCGAGGGATGCTCCGCATCATCTTCCCCCCCTTGGGAGAGTTCCGTCCACGGATCATGTTCTTCATCACCATGGTACTTTGCCAAGTCTTTAACATTGAAGATGTCGCTAATGTTGTACTTGTCGCGTGAGATGTCTACCTTGTAGGCGTTGTCGTTGTAGCATGCGATCACCTTGAATGGTCCGTCGGCTCGTGGTAGTAGCTTGGACTTGCGTTCCTTGGGGAAGCGGTCTTTGCGGAGATGAATCCGTACTTGATCACCCGGTTGGAATATCATCGGAGACTTGTTGATGTTGAGCTTGGCGGAGAGGCGTTACACTTGGAGCTCGATCATGGAACATGTTTCTTCATGCATCTTCTTGAGGTAGGCAGCTCTTTCACTTGCGTCCATGTTTGCTCGTTCTTGAAGCGGTAGAGGAAGGATGTCCAATGGCGACAAAGGGTTGAAACTGTAGACGACCTCGAAGGGGGACTTGCCGGTTGTAGAGTGTCTTGCATGATTGTAGGCGTACTCGGCGATGGGTAGGCACTCCTCCCACTCCTTGATGTTCTTCTTGATCAACACACGTAGGAGAGTCGCAAGCATCCGGTTGGTGACTTCCGTTTGGCCATCGTTTTGAGGATGATATGCCGTGGAGAATAGTAGCTTGATCCTGAGCTTGGCGCATAGTGTCTTCCAAAAGTAGCTTAAGAACTTGACGTCTCAATCTGACACAATCGTCTTTGGCACGCCGTGCAACCTCAAGATTTTCCTACAAAAGAGATTGGCAACGTGTGAAGCATCGTCTATCTTATCGCATGGGATAAAATGAGCCATTTTAGAGAAACGGTCCACGACAACAAAAACCGAATCCTTGCCATTTTGAGTTCTAGGTAATCCAAGCACAAAATCCATGCTAATGTCTTCCCAAGGTTGATGTGGAATAGGTAAAGGCATATGTAAACCATGGGATTGAGAGTGTGACTTAGCTTTCCAACATGTAGAGCACCGGTTGGTGAAACGGGCAACATTGCGAAACATCTTGGGCCAATAATAGTTCTTGGAGAGCGTGGCGAAAGTCTTGTTGCGTCCAAAGTGTCCCATGAGTCCGCCTCCATGAGCCTCTTGCAAAAGGAGCAAACGAAGAGAAGACTTGGGAATGCATAGTTTGTTAGCTCTCATAAGATAACCATCCTTGATATAATATCGTTCCCAAGAAGTATGCGTCACACACTTAGCGTAAGGAGTAGCAAAAGTCACATCACCTTCATACAAATCTTTGATATGATCAAATCCTATGACATTCAATTCAAGTTGAGTAAGTAACATGCATTTGCGTGAAAGTGCATCCGCCACCACGTTTTCTGTGCCCTTAATGTACTTAATCACATAGGGAAAAGATTCAATGAATTCACTCCATTTAGCATGCTATTTATTCAACTTGGTTTGACCTTTGAGGTATTTAAGTGTTTCATGATCGGTATGTATATCAAACTCATGCGGTCTAAGGTAATGCTCCCACACATGTAACACACGCACTAATGCAAACAATTCTTTGTCATATATGGGATAGTTAAGTTGAGCACCGAATTTTTTTTCACTAAAATAAGCAATAGCTCGTTTTTCTTGCATCAAAACGCCAACAATTCCGGTACCACTTGCATCCCAATGAACCTCAAAAGTTTTGTCAAAGATGGGTAAAGCAAGAATCGGGGCATGAGTAAGCAAAGATTTGAGCTCATCAAAAGCGGTTGATTGCAAAGGTCCCCAAACAAAAGGAGCATTCTTCTTGCTCAAAGCATGCAAAGGAGCGGCAATAGTACTAAAATCTTTCACAAAGCGACGATAAAAACCCGCAAGGCCAAGAAAACTTCGCACTTGTTGCAAATTGGTGGGTTGGGGCCAATTTTTAATTGCTTCAACTTTAGTTTCATCAACATGGACACCCTTGGAAGATACAACAAAACCCAAGAAAACCACTTTGTCAACACCAAATGTGCACTTTTATATGTTGGCATAAAGACTTTCCTTGTGAAGGGTTTGCAAAACAGCCCTAACATGATTAAGATGCTCTTTCATGGTTTTGCTAAACACAAGAATATCATCGAAGTAAACCACAACAAAGAGTCCAATATAAGGGCGAAGTACATGATGCATGAGACGCACAAAAGTACCAAGAGCCTCCGATAAACCCATAGGCATGACTAACCATTCATATAAGCCAAATTTGGTTTTGAAAGCGGTTTTCCATTCATCACCCTCTTGTATGCGGATTTGATAATAGCCACTTTTAAGATCAATTTTTGAGAAAAAGTTGGCTCCACTAAGTTCATCAAGCATATCATCTAAGCGAGGAATGGATGCCTATAGAGAACGGTAATAACATTGTTGGGTCTACAATCGGAACACAAGCGAAAGCTACCATCTTGCTTGGGCACAAGTATAACGGGAATGGCACAAGGGCTCAAGCTTTCACATACATGACCGTTGTCAATGAGTTGTTGTACTTGCTGTTGAATCTCCTTTGTCTCTTCGGGGTTGACGTGGTAAGGAGACTTGTTTGGAAGAGGAGCTCCGGGGATGAGGTCGATTCGATGCTCAATGCCTCAAAGAGGAGGGAGAACCGGAGGTAGCTCATCGGGGAAAACATCTTGAAATTCCTGCAGAAGAGATTGAAACACCAAAGGTAGCTCGTGAGTGGTGTTAGTTGTTGGTTCTCCATCCTTGCACACAAGGACAAAGTGCATCACACTCGATGGGTTCTCACACACTTGTCTCATCTCACTTTTTGTGGCAAATAGTATGAGGTTCTTCTCTCTAGGCGAAGAGGCGCTCAAGTTTGGCTTGTGGCTCTCACTCACGTTTGGGTGGCTCACTTTCTCACTCTTCTCTCCATGGTGGGTGGCTTGCTTGTCGGCTATCACTTGACTAGGAGACATAGGTCGCAGCACATATTCCTTCCCTTTCATCTTGAAGCTATAGTGATTGGTACGCCCATTATGGATAACACCACGGTCGAATTGCCATGGTTGACCCAGAAGGAGGTAGTAAACGGTCATTGGGACCACATCACACTCCAGAGTGTCCTCATATGCACCAATTTTGAAGGAGACTTGGACCGTATGCTCAAGTCGGATAGTGCCGGAGTCACTTAGCCATTGAACCTTGTAAGGGTGCGGATGCTTCCTCTTGACCAACTGAAGCTTGGAGCATAGTTCTTCACTCGCCAAATTGTGGCAACTACCTCCATCGATGATGACCTTGACGGACCTTCCGTTGATGCCGGCCTTGGTGTGGAAGATGTGGCACCATTGGTCTTCTTCTTGGTGGTGTTGGAGCGTCAAGACCTTGGAGACCACGAGAGAGGGACTTGAATCATTGTCACAAAAGACTTGGTCATCTTCTTCTTCATTCACGCGCCGGTGCATGGCCACGTGCTCAATGGCTTCCATTTCTTCTTCACTCATTGAGTCATATGTGCCGTCATCGTTGAAGCTCATTGTTCGCTTGTTGGTGCATTGGAAGGACTTGTGGCCTCGGTCGCCACATGTGAAGCACTTGATTTAACTTGTCTTGACGGGATCATCGGGAGGCGCCGAAGATGAAGGAGTCTTGGATTTGTAGGTGCTTGCCGGAGGACGAGTCGAGGAAGGTGCCACTTTCTTGGAACTTGACTTGTCGCCGATACTTGGTGATGCTCGAGTTGATGTAGGAGGTGCCGAAGTCGCGGGAGCTTGAGAGTAGGAGCCGTAGGTCTTGGACGAGTACTTGGCGTATTTGAAGTCATCTTGCACTTGTCGCTCGGCCTTGGTCGCTTGATGAACTAGCTTAAGAAGGTTGGAGTATGGTTGGAAGTTGGCGATCCGCTTGATTGGGTGGTTGAGGCCGTTCAAGAAGCGTGCCATTGTTTGATCGTCATCTTCCTTGACATTGGCTCGTATCATGGCAATCTCATTTCTTGGTAGTATTCTTCCACCGTCTTGGTGCCTTGCTTGAGGAGTTGCAACTTCTTGAAAAGATCTCGAGTGTAGTGAGTAGGCACAAAGCGGGCTCTCATGGCTTCCCAAGTTGTGATTGGTGGTTCTCCTCTTGTATGTCGTCGCTCGATCACTTGTTCCCACCAAATGAGGACGTAGTCTTGGAATTCGAGGGAGGCGATTGCTATCTTCTTTTCTTCATCGTAGTTGTGGAGGCGAAAAATCTTGTCCACCTTCAATGCCCAAGAGAGATATTCTTCGGGATCATTGCTTCCGGAGAACTTTGGCATGGTGAACTTGAGTTTGCCATAGCGGAGTTCTTCATCTTGATAGCGGTTGTGATATCGCTCATGCCTTGGAAAGTCCTCAAATGCTCGTTCCTCATGATGCCGCTCTTGGCGTGGAGGAGGGTCTTGAAGCACTTGTTCCACTTGGTGTCGCTCTTGTCTTGGAGGAGGCCGAGGAATGTGCGCTTGGTTGCGCCTTCCTTGTTGTTCTTCGCGTCGGGCGGCTTCTTCTTGTATCCCGCGTCGAAGAGCTTCCTCTTGTTCTCGCACTTGGCGGTTGCGGAATTCAACGGCTCTAGTGGCCTCGCGTAGAGCTTGTTGTGCTTCAAGTGCTTGAGCTTCACGGTCGAGGGCTTGTGATTCATGTTGCTCTTGTGCTTGTTGAAGTGCATCACCGTCTTGAGGGGCTTGAATTGGTACTTGTGGAGGTATTTGCTCTTGCTCCATTGCTCCATGAGGGACTTGGTGTCGCATCCGTTCACGTGCTCGAACTCGGTCTTGTAATCCATTGCCATGGAATGGATTTTCTTGAGCTTGGTGAGCTTGATGATGATCACGTTGAGGAGGGCGAGCTCGTGGTGGACTTGCATCATAATAGGAGTGGTCCGAGGATTGCCGACTTGTATGGTGACTTGAGTGGCGCCGTCTTGAAGAAGCCGATGAGGAAGACGGGCGTCGAACGATCATGTTGTGGAGATCTTCCATTTGTGTGTTGAATTTGTCGTTGATGTTTTGACGAAGGTCGGAGGCGAGTTGTTCGAAGCGTTGACCCAATCCGACATTTTCTTGATGAAGCACTCGTTGCGTGATGAAGAAGTGGTTCTTGGAGACATATCCGGAATCATCACCTTGCTCCTCGAAAAGTGGGTTCGACGACGCGCTTGGCCTATCCATCATAACCAAGTGGGGTGAGTAGGAAAGTGAGAGAACAATACCAAAGTTACCTTCTCCGAGGATTGAAGATGTAACAAGTGTCACTCAATGTAATGCCACAATAGGAGAATTGGAACCGGGTTTGTTTCATACACCTACAAGTAAGAGGCTTATGGAGTAGCTCGGTTAGGATGGTGGCAAAAATTTCAAGCAAATGTTAGTCAAGATATCGATAAGGTTGAGAAGGTTCACAAAAATGCAAGTAAAGCAAATAGATTAAACCCAACGGTATCACTAGGTACACACGCACGGAAGATAGATGGGATCCGCACAACCAAGGGGGTGAGACCAAAATGTGCAACCACAGAAAATGCTATTGTTGTGCGAATGCTCGAGAGACACTAGCTCGATTGCTCAAATGGGCAAGATACGCTTGTGCACCTACCTATGAGAGAACCGTGCCATCTTCAGTCCCAACTATGGTATGTATGCGATGACCAAGATGATGTAGGTATGCCAATGGCTCACTCTATTGCTTACAAGCTCTTTGTTGCTCCTCTTTTTCTTAAAAGCTTTTCTTATTTTTTTTCTTTTTTTTCTATGCTTGATGCTCGAGCCTAGTAAGATATGAGACAAGTATGTATGATATGCACGGGAGAGACTTATGGCACTAAGATGATAACACGATCACTGCGGTGCATAATAGCATGGCCCGGCAATTCTCAACTTGCTAGTCTCAATGGGTAAGGGACGCAAAGTGGCTCGAGATATCAATGCAAAAGCAAGGTAAGGAGTAAGTGTCGTCGAGGTTACCGTCCTTTCTTACGGTTAGCGATGAAGATGACTCCGAGTCGATGATGGTGACGAAGATGTCACACGCTCCTAAGTAGTCGAAACACCTTAGGAAACGCAAAAGGCAACACAAAATCGGTCAAATGCGGAAGGTGGGTGTATTTGTGATGATTTTTTGGATGGGGGTTAATGGTGGTGGTAGTGGGATGAGTGGATGGGGGATGTCAAGGGCTTCTAAACGAGGTAAAGAACATGAAAAACGGGCTTGGGAGGTGGAAGTTATGGCCAAAATGGTGTTGGTAGTGGGCTGATTTCGGGGGGTGCGGGCACCTGGGGGTGTGAGGTGCGGGTGCCCGGGGGTAGCTGGGCGCGGTGCGGGTGCCCGGTGGTTCGAGGTGCGGGCACCCGGTGGTGGCCGATTTGGGCGGAAATTTTGGGGGAAAGGCCAAATTCGGTGGATTTCGTGGTGGGAAGGGTGGGGATTGTTGGGGAGGGGCTAGATCCACTTTCCAAACATCAAATCCATGGACCAAAACAACCAAATCTCACAAGATCCAACAAATTGCAAGAAAATTTTTTGGGGCTATTTTTGTGGGGATTTTCAGATTTGGACGAAAAACAACAAAATCAAGCTAGCAAATGGGGGGATGGGACTCCAAGATGTGAATAAACCTTGCTCATGATACCAAGATGTTGTAGGGTCAATCCCTAGGAAGGACCTTTTCACACTTGGAGGGGGGGAAAGGAGGAAAACTCAAGAACACCAAGAACACCAAGAACAATTCTCTCAAACAAACCCAAGTATCACATCCACTAGAGTAGCACACATAAGATCCATAAGATTACAAGATCAATACAAGGAGAGTAGAACTTGGTAAATTCTTCCCACTATGTGAGGTCTTGATGTAGGGTAGAACCCTAGGAAGGACCTTTTCACACTTGGAGGGGGAAAAAGGAGAGAAATCACAAGAACAACAAGAACACAAAGAGATAATCACCCCAACAATTCCCGATTACACATCCACTAGAGTAACAACACAAGATCCACAAGTCTCAAACACAATCAAAGGAAAGGTACAATGGCAAAGTTCATCCCAAATCCAAAGGAAGAGGGGTCTTGGTGGTCCCAATGACCGTTTGCCACCTCCTTCTTGGTCGACCATGGCAATTCGACTGTGGTGTCATCCAGAATGGGTGTACCAATCACTATAGCTTCAAGATGAAAGGGAAGGAATATGTTCTACGACCTATGTCTCCTAGTCAAGTGATAGCCGACAAGCAAGCCACCCATCATGGAGAGAAGAGTAAGAAAGTGATCCACCCAAAAGTGAGTGAGAACCACAAGCCAAACTTGAGCGCCTCTTCGCCTAGAGAGAAAAACCTCATATTATTTGCCACAAAAAGTGAGATGAGAAAAGTGTGTGAGAACCCATCGAGTGTTATGCACTTTGTCCTTGTGTGCAAGGATGGAGAACCAAAAACTAACACCTCTCACGAGCTACCTTTAGTGTTTCAATCTCTTTTGCAGGAATTCCAAGATGTTTTCCCCGACGAGCTACCTCCGGGTCTACCTCCTCTTCGAGGCATTGAGCATCGAATCGACCTCATCCCCGGAGCGCCACTTCCAAAGAAAGCTCCATACCGTATCTACCCCGAAGAAACTAAGGAGATTCAATGGCAAGTACAACAACTCATGGACAACGGTCATGTACGTGAAAGCTTAAGCCCTTGTGCCGTTCCCGTTATACTTGTGCCTAAGCCCGATGGGAGTTTCCGCTTGTGTTCCGATTGTAGACCTATAAATGCTATTACCGTTCGCTATAGGCATCCCATTCCTCACTTAGATGATATGCTTGATGAACTTAGCGGAGCCAACTTTTTCTCAAAAATTGATCTTAAAAGTGGCTATTATCAAATCCGCATACAAGAGGGTGATGAATGGAAAACTGCTTTCAAAACCAAATTTGGCCTATATGAGTGGTTAGTCATGCCTATGGGTTTATCGGAGGCTCCCGGTACTTTCGTGCGTCTCATGCATTATGTGCTTCGCCCTTATATTGGAGTCTTTGTTGTGGTTTACTTCGATTATATTCTTGTGTTTAGCAAAACCATGAAAGAGCATCTTAATCATGTTAGGGCTGTTTTGCAAACCCTTCGCAAGGAACGTCTTTATGCCAACATGAAAAAGTGCACATTTGGTGTCGACAAAGTGGTTTCTTGGGTTTTGTTATCTCTTCCAAGGGTGTCCATGTTGATGAATCTAAAATTGAAGCAATTAAAACTTGGCCCCAACCTACCAATTTGCAACAAGTGCGTAGTTTTCTTGGTCTTGCGGGTTTTTATCATTGCTTTGTGAAATAATTTAGCACTATTGCCGCTCCTTTGCATGCCTTGAGTAAGAAGAATACTCCTTTTGTTTGGGGATCTTTGCAATCCACGGCTTTTCATGAGCTCAAGTCTTTGCTTACTCATGCTCTGATTCTTGCTTTTCCCAATTTTGACAAAACTTTTGAGGTTCATTGTGATGCTAGTGGTACCGGAATTGGCGGAGTTTTGATGCAAGAAAAACGAGCCATTGCATATTTTAGTGAAAAACTCTCCGGTGCTCAACTTAACTATCCCATCCATGACAAAGAATTGTATGCTTTAGTGCGTGTGCTACATGTTTGGGAACATTATCTTAGACCTTATGAGTTTGTCATGCATACCGATCATGAAACACTAAAGTACTTAAAAGGCCAAACTAAGTTGAACAAGCGTCATGCCAAATGGAGTGAATTTATTGAATCTTTCCCCTATGTGATCAAGTACATTAAGGGTAAGGAAAATATAGTTGCGGATGCACTTTCACGCATATGCACGCTTGTCACTAAACTTGAGTTGAATGTTATTGGGTTTGAGCACATAAAAGACTTGTATGCTAATGACCCATCTTTTGCTACTCCTTATGCTAAATGTTTGACACATACATATTGGGAACAATATTACATCAAGGATGGTTATCTTTTGAAAGCTAACAAACTATATATTCCCGAGTCTTCCATTCATTTGCTCCTTTTGCAAGAGGCTCATGGAGGCGGACTCTTGGGACACTTTGGACGCGACAAGACATTTTCCACGCTCTCCAAGAACTACTTTCTGCCCAAGATGTTCCGTGCCGTCTCACGCTTCACCACCCGATGCTCTACGTGTCGCAAAGCTAAGTCTAAAGCTCAATCACATGGTCTTTGCATACCTCTTCCTATTCCTTATCAACCTTGGGAAGACATTAGCATGGATTTTGTACTTGGTTTGCCTAGAACTCAAAATGGAAAGGATTCCGTGTTTGTTGTTGTGGACCGATTTTCTAAGATGGCACATTTCATTCCTTGCAACAAGATAGACGATGCTTCACACATTGCAAATCTCTTTTGTAGGGAAATCTTGCGCCTCCATGGAGTACCAAAGACAATCGTCTCCGACCGTGACGTCAAGTTCTTGAGTTACTTTTGGAAGACGCTATGCGCCAAGCTCGGAATAAAGTTGTTGTTCTCATCCGCATACCATCCTCAAACCGACGGCCAAACGGAGGTGACAAACTAGACGCTCTCCACTCTACTTCGCGTGTTGATCAAGAAGAACATCAAGGAGTGGGAGGCGTGTCTACCCATCACCGAGTATGCCTACAACCGTGCAAGACATTCGACTACCGGCAAGTCCCCCTTCGAGGTCGTCTATGGCTTCAACCCGTTGTCCCCTTTGGACATTCTACCCCTTCCTCTACAAGAACGCACCAACATGGATGCGAGTCCACAGGCGAACTACATCAAGAAGATGCACGAAGATACAAGGCACACAATCGAGCGCCAAGTACAACGACTAGCGTCCAAGCTCAAAGTCAACAAGCAACACATGACATTCAAGATTGGAGACCTCGTGTGGCTACACCTCTGCAAGGACCGCTTCCCCAACGAACGCAAGTCCAAGATTCTCCCTCGAGTCGGCGGACCCGTCAAGGTGCTAGCACGCTACAACAACAACGCTTACAAGATCGACCTCCCACGCGAGAAGTACAACGTGAGCGACAGCTTCAACGTCTCTGATCTCTCCCCGTACCATGGTAATGAGGATTTCGATCCGAGGCCGATCTTTCCCAAGGGGGGGGGGAATGATGCGGAGCATCCTTCAATCTTCCCCATGGACACTACTTCGACTACGCAAGCTCCAAGTGGACCCATGACAAGAGCTCGAGCACGTGCCATCCAATCTGATAGTGGCAAAGGTGTCCCGTCTTTCGATGAGATGGTGGATATCGCTTTGGTGGAAGTCGACTTTGACGATCCGAACACGGACGTGTGAGGACGTCGCGCCTTAGCAATCGCTAAACCAACTCCGAGAGCACGATCAACCTGAACACGAGGGTCTGTTTCCTGCGAGCAAATGAAGAACAAGCAAGAAACTGAGATTGCAATCTGGATATTGCGAATATAAGATGAAAGCTTTATTGATCAAGGTGGGGTTCTGTGACGCCTTTGTCTGGTCGTTGAACACAAACGAAGTACGCGAAGTTGCAGCAATGGCGAACTTTTAATCTAAACAAAACCCAAAGTCTAAACGGTGCCCTAAGGGCTGTATATATGGAGGAAGAGGGGGGGGGGGATTTCATGGCCCTTGGTGGAGGGGTCCGAAATCAACCCTATCTCTTGTTTCCCCACACATACGGACTCTAAAAATAGCCTATACTTATGTATTTCGAAATTACATGGGCCTGGCCCAATAATAAGGTGACGCAGCACCTAGAATAGGCTCGGGACGAAATTTATGAAGTGGCATCTTGTATATTTTGTCCAAGGCTTCATGCACCCATTATGGTGGCTTCAAAGTTCTGAAATCATCACTTGTAACTCCGTTATTGTTCCACTTGCGCATGCCATCATCTCCATGCTTGTTCGTGCTCCAATGTCCATCCTTCTCCAAGCTAGGCCCTTCATTTGTAAGCAAAACAAATGTATCCAATTTAGGCAGCATCATATTCTCATGAACATTAGAATCATTACCAAGAAACGAAAGTACCTGATAATTTAATTAGCGGGCGCGTGCTCTAGTAATTGGTTCAGTATATGTAGTAGTAGGGGCTGTGGGTGTAACAATGGTATTGATGTCCTCATCACAATCCGAGGTTAACTCTCTCCTTGTTGAACTTCCCTTTGACCCACTTGAGACATGGCTACTACCTCAAATGGAGATGCTTTGTGTGCTTAGGTACCGTGAAAGCAACCAAGGGGAAGGAATGGTGCAAGACGGACATCAAGAGCATGGAGACAATCTGCCAAGCCCGAAAGGACCAGAACAACCGCCCAACTACCGCCCGGGCGGAACAACCGGCCGACTATCGCCCAACAACCGGTCCACCTTTTGTGATCGAGCGGTGCAAGGCCGATACTGCACCGGATTTACAGGTAATTACCAAAAGACCGGTACTACCACCCCGACAACCGGTACAACCGCTGGCCCCTTCGACGTCCATCTCCAGAAGCCAGCGCCTGACCTCCCAGCGGTAGTACCGTCTTCCACGTCCGGTACTTCCGCCCTGCATGAGTTACCAGCGGAACAACCACCCCTGTGACCGGTACCACCAGCCTTCCTGTGCGCAGAGAAAGGGTCGACGACCCATGTAACCCCAACTTATCCGTTTTGGACTATAAGTACTCGTCCCCTAGCTCCTAATTAGGGTTAGCATTGGTTTAGCTCATACTTTGTGTGAGAGCCTTGCTCATCCACTTGGTTACTTCTCCTCGGAGCTCACGACCTCTTTGGAGAAGATCCCCCAAGCGGATTCAAGACCCCTTCAAGGGAAGACAATCAAGACCTCCTCACGGAGAAGAACGGCTACCTTTGTATCTTTCCTTTGTTGATTTTTAATCCTGTGCTACCTTATGTGTTCGGTGATCTAGCCCTTGTGTGATCAATTACTTGTCGGTTGAGTTTCTATCATTCTTCCCCGTGTTTTTCGTCATGTTCTTCTGCTCGTTCGTCGTGTTCCCCGTAGGGTCCACTCCAAACGTGAAAGATCGTCCACATAGGGTTTCGCCCTACATCAAAGAGCCTTGCTGGGAGTAAGCAATTCGAGGAAATTGTACGCAAGCAAGGAAGGCACCAGAAGAACCAAGGTGTTGGTTTTGAACAGAAGTTCAATGCCAATGGAGTTGAGTGGGAAGAAGATCAATACCCCAAGACGAAGTTTGTTCCTCAACAAGAGAAGTATGATCCTACTTACTTCAAAGGGACACAAGCTCAAGATGATCTTCCACCACAAGACCACAAGCAAAAAGGCAAGGATAAGCTTCAAGAGGAGATTGATGCATTTGAAGAAGCTCCTAAGGCCTTGGTCAAGTGGGTTCGCAAGACTACATCAAGTTCTACGTCATCAAGTACGACTACAACTCCAAGGATTCCCATCAAGATGATGTGGATCCCGAAGAAGAAGAACTAGAGAGTTCTTGAGGGTGACTCCGCCAACATATTTCACTGATATCATTTTGGCAAGAACAAGTGCAATCAACTTCCACATCTTGCACTAGTTCATGGAGTCACAAACCCTCTTCTTGGTAAGACAAGGGACAAGGTAACCTAATGCTTTCATAGACATCATCTTGTTTGTGCATCACTCTATGTCTATGGATATCCTTGTTTGTTCCTTGTGGGACTAACCCGTGTAGGTATTGAAAGTGCAACTCACCCCAAAGGATTGCCCCAAACGATCTAAATCAACATTGAGCATCCACATCTTCAACACCTACTTGAAGTCATCATCAACAAAACCCAAGGTTAGTTCATCCCTCTTAGGGGGGATCTCACATCTAGGGGGAGCTTTACTCTAAGAATTGAATCAAAGCAACTCTAATGGTGTGAACACAACAATGTATTATGTAAAAGTGGCAACCCCACTTGAGGTTAAATGATGAGTATGACCTATGATCAAATGTTCTCATTTGACTCCTAAGTCAATATACTCATATATAGATGACCTAGTCATCGCCAACTGCTTGATAGATGCTAGAATTTGTTGTGCATGCCTTGCCACATATTTTATTTGCCATTTTATTGTGTGAGCATGTTGGTTGCATATTTTACTCATTCGAGGACATCCACTTGTTGTTTTGATTGTTTGGTTTCTTTTCTTTTGCCAAGTGGATGGACAAGAATGCCTAAGAACCCTCTCTAGCTATCTATGCTTTTCTTGTCTCAAACTCTATTCATGCTACATCACAAAGTTTGATCAAGTCAGATTCGAACCACTCTGTGTGAGGAGCACTCGGAGTCCCCGATTCATCATAGACTTAAACTTCCAAAACTTCTTTGTGCATTTCAGTCTGACCGATTCTTCCACTTCGGTTATACCGATATCACTAAGTCGATCTAGGTTTTCAATCGGTGCAACAGATTTGAACTTTTCAGTCACACCGAGTTGCAGTAACTGCTTGGAGTTATGCATCTCGGTGCCACCGAGTTGTTCCACTCGGTCACACCGACAGGGTCAGGCAATATATATCCACGGGCCAAAATTTGGAAATTTCTCCGAACTCTTTCGCCCGCACTCAGCCTGCTCTGCCTCCCTGGGTCTCTGGATCGTCCTCCTCATCGCCAGCTGCCTCCCGCCGCTGGTCTCCGCCGCCGTCAATGGGAATCGTCTCCGCCGTTGTCGCCGTACCAAGTCCATCGCCGAACTAGGGTGATGCCATCAGGTCAGGGGCTACTCCATCAAAGCCCAAAGAAGCTCCCAAGGCAGCTGCTCCAAAGCCCAAAGTTGCACCCAAGAGGAATACAAGGAACATTCCTGCTGGAGAGAAGAATATGGCCCCAGTGCCTGAAGCTGCTATTGAAGAAGAAGATGATGAGGAACATGTCTTGAGAAAGTTGAAGCCCAAAATTCCAGATCACAACGATGTTCATTCTGTAGCTGAGGATATGAAGCTGAGGAAGGATGCAGGACTCAGACAGTGGAGATTGACTGATCCCTATGCAGTCAGGAGGAGAATTGCTGTGGACTACAGGTTCCATACAAAGTAACAACAGGACTTCTATGAGACAGTGCTGCTTGACAAGAAGCCTATAGTCTGTGATATGAGATGGGTGGACTAGGAGTACATCAGAAAGAATGAAGAGCATTATCCAGGAGTGTATGACAGTTTCAATGCTTGTGGAGTGGATGACTTTGTTGGGCAGAGGCTCACAAAGTGGAATGATGAGCTTATTATGCAGTTCTACTCCACAGCTCACTTCTATGCAGATGGAAGGATTGTCTAGATGTCTGAAGGTACTAGGTACCAATCATCAGTTGAAGAATGGGCAAAATTGATCAATGCTCCTATGGAGAATGAGGATGACTTGGATGTATATGCCAAGAAGAAGAAGGATCAAAACTCCATGGCACATATGTATAGAGAGATCCCAGATGCTGCTGTTGAGACACACAAGTTTGGATCAGTACATTACCTTCTGTCAGGATTGCCAACAATCAACTAGATTCTTAGGCACACTCTTTTCCCTAAGTCAGGTGATCACAAGATGATCAGAGGCCATGCTATCAACCTACTTCACATATTTGATGTGCCTCAAAAGTTCAAGGTCATGAGCCTCATAGTGGAAACTATCAAGAGAACAGCTGCTGACCAAAATAGAAGTTGTGGGTATGCCCCACAGATCCAGGAGCTAATCAACTCCAAGATGGGCATTGGCACATACCTCATAGTGTTGATGCCATCAGGTCAGGGGCTGCTCCATCAAAGCCCAAAGAAGCTCCCAAGGCAGCTGCTCCAAAGCCCAAACCTGCACCCAAGAGGAATACAAGGAACATTCCTGCTGGAGAGAAGAACACGGCCCCAGTGCCTGAAGCTGCTATTGAAGAAGAAGATGATGAGGAACATGTCTTGAGAAAGTTGAAGCCCAAAATTCCAGATCACAATGATGTTCATCCTGTAGCTGAGGATATGAAGCTGAGGAAGGATGCAGGACTCAGACAGTGGAGATTGACTGATCCCTATGCAGTCAGGAGGAGAATTGCTGTGGACTACAGGTTCCATACAAAGGAACAACAGGACTTCTATGAGACAGTGCTGCTTGACAAGAAGCCTATAGTCTGTGATATGAGATGGGTGGATTAGGAGTACATCAGGAAGAATGAAGAGCATTATCCAGGAGTGTATGACAGCTTCAATGCTTGTGGAGTGCATGACTTTGTTGGGCAGAAGCTCACAAAGTGGAATGATTAGCTTATTATGCAGTTCTACTCCACAGCTCACTTCTATGCAGATGGAAGGATTGTCTGGATGTCTGAAGGTACTAGGTACCAATCATCAGTTGAAGAATGGGCAAAATTTATCAATGATCCTAAGGAGAATGAGGATGACTTGGATGTATATGCCAAGAAGAAGAAGGATCAAAACTCCATGGCACATATGTATAGAGAGATCCCAGATGCTGCTGTTGAGACACACAAGTTTGGATCAGTACATTACCTTCTCTCAGGATTGCCAACAATCAACTGGATCCTTAGGCACACTATTTTGCCTAAGTCAGGTGATCACAAGATGATCAGAGGCCATGCTATCAACCTACTTCACATATTTGATGTGCCTCAAAAGTTCAAGGTCATGAGCCTCATAGTGGAAACTATCAAGGGAACAGCTGCTGACCAAAATAGAAGTTGTGGCTATGCCCCACAGATCCAGGAGCTAATCAACTCCAAGATGGGCACTGGCACATACCTCTTGGACAAGGAACACATGCCCATCTATCCAGATTTTGAGGACAACACAGTGGTTATGGATGAAAATGAACCATCTTCTATGCAAGCACAAGAAAATAAGGAGAAGGCAAGGACTAAAAAGGCTGCAAAGATGCCAACCAATTATGAGGCATCTCAGTAGTTCTTGAAGAGCAAGCAGGATCAGCTTGGCTACTTGATTGCCTCCACTCTGAGGATTGAGAAGGGATTGGCTACCCTGATTCAAAACCAGGAGAGCCTGGAGAGGATCATGGAGCAGAAGTTCTATGACTTAGATGTGAAGGTCACTGAGATACAGTCAGTTGTTGAGCAACTTCAAGATGACATGTAGGAGAGGAAGGGCAAGACTACCACTGATGCTTTTGCTAGAGTGCCCAGGAGTCAGAGATCAGCTGTAGTGCCTGTTCCAGACACCAGAGCAACTTCATCTGCACTAGCTACAGCTTCAGTGCCTCCAGCTCCAGCACCTACTCCACCAGCTCCATCTACATCAACAGATGCCTTCGTCCTTGGAGTTCTGTCTACACCACCACCTGAAGACCAAGCCTGAGAGTCGATTTAGTGCTATGCATTTTCTATGAACTTTTTGGTAACTTGTTGCCAAAGGGGGAGAAAATGTATAGATCATAGGCTTCGAGAGAGAGTGTTGCTTTTGTTCTGTCTTGTTTTGGTGGTTGAACTTTATTTGCTTGTTTGAGATACTCTATGCTTTTGTGAGATACTTGGATGATTATGTGTTTGATCATATGCTACCTTAATGCTTGCTGGATGACATTATCCTTTTATATATATATGATCATTCACTTTGCTTGGTGATGAGTGCATGTATTTATTATTATCATTTTGAGCGCTCCACCAAGATGTATGTGACATGGAAGAGTAACCCATGATCCTAACTCATTGTGCATTTGTAGTCCAAAGCAAATCTTAAACTATGCACTCATTTAGGGGGAGCTCTTACATTTCACATACTTCTCAAAGCGACAATGTTTTTCACTCTTATTATCATTTGTCAAAGCTTCGATCTATATGTTGTCATCAGTTACCAAAAAGGGGGAGATTGAAAGTGCAACTATCCCTAGGTGGTTTTGGTAATTCCTAACAACATATATCTCATTGAGGTAATGCTATCTCGAGATGAATATTTCAGGAAAACTCAATGATTGGCATGGCATGGATGAGAAGAGTGGACCCCTCAAAATGCTAAGGACAAAAGGATTGGCTAAAGCACAAAGCTCAAGACTCTACATTTTATATTTTAGTGATCCAAGATCACATTGAGTCTATAGGAAAAGCCAATACTATCAAGGAGGGATGAGGTGTTGCTTAATGGCTTGCTTGCTCAAAATGCTTAGTGATATGCTCCAATGCCCTCAACTACTTTCTCACATCCACATATAACCTAAACCAAAAGTCAAACTTGGCCCCACCGATTCTTTCTATCCGGCGCCACCAAGTTCAGATGTCATAGCCACTGCCACAAACCCTAGGCAAATTGGTCTCACCGATAGGGATCTCGGTCTCACCGAGATGGGATTGTAATCTCTCGGTTTCCCTTCGTAACGTTTCTGTACCACCGAGATGAGCGATCGGACCCACCGAGATTGCAATGTAAACTCTCTGTTTCCTTTTCGTAACATTTCGGTCTCACTGAAATGAGCGAACCGGTCCCATCGAGTTTACCTAACCAACTCTCTGGTTAGCTTATTACCAAAATCTGTCCCACCGAGTTTGTTTAATTGGTCTCACCGAGATTACGTTATGCCCTAACCCTAACCATATCGGTCCTACCGAGTTGCATGTCGGTCCCACCGAAAATCCTAATGGTCACTAGATTTGTTGAATCGGTCCGACCGAGTTTCTCAATTCGGTCCCACCGAGATTGGCAAGTTATGTGTAATGGTTAGATTTTGTGTGGAGGCTATATATACCCCTCCACCTCCTCTTCATTCGTGGAGAGAGCCATCAGAACGAACCTACACTTCCAACTTTCATTTTCTGAGAGAGAACCACCTACACTTGTGTTGAGGCCAAGATATTCCATTCCTACCATATGAATCTTGATATCTAGCCTTCCCCAAGTTGCTTTCCACTCAAATCTTCTTTCCACCAAATCCAAATCCTGTGAGAGAGAGTTGAGTGTTGGGAAGACTATGATTTGAAGCACAAGAGCAAGGAGTTCATCATCGACACACCATTTGTTACTTCTTGGAGAGTGGTGTCTCCTAGATTGGCTAGGTGTCACTTGGGAGCCTCCGACAAGATTGTGGAGTTGAACCAAGGAGTTTCTAAGGGCAAGGAGATCGCCTACTTCGTGAAGATCTACCGCTAGTGAGGCAAGTCCTTCGTGGGCGACGGCCATGGTGGGATAGACAAGGTTGCTTCTTCGTGGACCCTTCGTGGGTGGAGCCCTCCATGGACTCGCGTAGCTGTTACCCTTTGTGGGTTGAAGTCTCCATCAACGTGGATGTATGATAGCACCACCGATCAGAACCACAACAAAAACAGTTGTGTCTCCAATTGCGTTTGAATTCTCAAAACCCTTCCCTTTACATTCTTGCAAGTTGCATGTTTACTTTCCGCTGCTCATATACTCTTTGCATGCTTGCTTGAATTGTGTTAAGATTGCTTGACTTGTGCTAAGTTAGCTAAAATCTGCCAAAGACTAAAATTGGGAAAAGGATAAGTTTTTATTTGGTCAAGTAGTCTAATCCCCCCCTCTAGACATACTTTCGATCCTACAAAGACAGAGTTTGCAACTTGATAGTCTTCTCCACTACAACTGTTGGAGATGGGCCCTAGAGGCAATCATGTATGATGATATTTCCTATGTGTTTATGAGTAAATATAGTCCTTAGATGTTATCAATGATGTGTATCAGCATCTATGTGACTTTTTTGTGGGCCTATGCAATTGTATGATGATTGTCCTAAAAGGTCCCTAGTCGAAAGGGTTGTGTGGACGCGCAGCCAACTATACAAGCATATGACATGGTTGATGGCTTAGTCTCACTAGCCATGGAGCATTGGATGATGGCTAGATAATATGGAATCTAAAGGATTTGGTCGGATTCGACGTAGTCGAATCTGAGTTGAGATAAGGTCTGAGTCGGACAGACCCAACTATGAGACGTGGCGATGTTTCATCTGTGTGTCTCTAGTAAAACATACACTCTATGTCCTAAGACCTGAGCTGGTGCATGTACTCGAGATGGTGACATACCTGCTTTGGGTACTTACAGAGGTAGGTTTTGGGCTTGTCTAGACCCGTGCTACGAGACATGGTCGAGCAAGATGGGATTTTCCCCTCCAATTGGGAGAGATATACTCTGCGCCCCTCATGTGATCCGACCAAGATAAGCATGACCATGCGACAAGGATTATGAGATAATCTGGTTTGTGTTCGGCATCACTAGAATGAGAAAGAGATCGTGCTACCAAAAGGATGACAGTATCTCCTTGAGCCTGACAACATATATCGTGTGGCAAAAGGAAAGTATGTGTGATGTACATGTTCGCCTAACTAGCTTCATCGGACATTTGGAGTCGGTACACTTTGCTAGAGGCCGCTACCGACTAGCTGAGCCAGATGTGATCTGACTCGCGACCAGGTGAATGATAACCTAAGGGGTTGCGCGCTTAAGGGAAGGAACATGTCAGGCTGGATGCGACTCCACGAGTCAGAGGTGATCCTACTTGGACTCAGATCCATGGCGAACAGACTTTGGGCTTTAGGATCCGTGCGAGGCCCAAGTGTTGAGCCCATGACGGATGCTTATGTATAGTGTTGGTGCGGCACACTCATTTTCTTGATCACTTCGGTGTCATCACTAGGTTTTGCATGTGTTGCGAATATCCACCTCCACTCGCCGCCGACTGTGTGATCGGACCTAGCAGTTCGCCGCATGGTCTTCCTCCTGAACGCATGGATACCGTTAGAGGCGGTGCACTTGCGCCGCTCCGGTTAACTAGTACGTGGGATCCGGCGACTGGCTGTTTGAGGGAAATCAGACAAGGAGGAGAAGAACCACGTGGACGCGCTGCCCCAACTCTTCTTCCGCTGCACAGCAAATGCACGTCTAGTGGAAATGATCCATGATGTATCTCCCATAGCATGTTCTTGGTTGATCTGCGTGAAGGAAATTTTTAGTTTACAGTCGACGCACCCTACCGTAGAACCCAATAGTGGCATCAGAGCCTCTTCTATAGATTTGGATTCAGATGGTATGCATATTCGATATATGGAGGTGGCATATGAGATCTGTTGTAATTATGAGATCGACTGTGTGCACGGTTGATGAGATCAATTGCACATGGGGATCGTTGAGGCTATGTTTTCCATCAATCGGAATCGATGAGGTCGTGACATGCTGTGTGAGTAGCGCCTTATATTTTGTACACGATCACTCAAACCGGTAGAATGCGATTCTATGCATAACTTTGTTTTTCAGGTTTGATGTGAATAGTATGGATCATGTGTATGTGATGCATGTGTGTAAATTACTCATGGCCTGCGTGTCATGATTTGTCTGCTGGCAGGAGCCAAAGAGTTGTCATTATAATGTATAATGACTTGCGTGTTCACTTGGGATTCTTTGTAAAAATTCATTACTAGTTGTAGTAGTTGGAGGACAGAGATCAAGTTGGTGGTGTGGAGTCCCGACGTGATGAACAAGATGGAGTTCCTAGATGGTCATCGGAGTCGGAGCCAACCTGGAAGAACATCCATGAAGGAGCCATACTCTTTAACAATATGTTTATTTGTGATTGTTATTCTTCTTGTTTTCTATGCATGTTAGAATGGTAGAAAGATCCCTCATTAATATCAAGCAATTCGTCACTCCCGATGTTGCACCTTCGCACATCAAGTACGCCTAGTAGTGGGCTCATAAAATTAGGGTGCTGCTAGGTGTCCTTGAACTGAAGAGTTCATGTCGGACATGGACATGCACCGCATTAGGTTATCTTGACAAGCTATCAAACTGTTTTGGGCCTTGTGGCAAACAAGGTTTGGAGCCGAGGTATGAGATACCTTCCCGAATGACAGGAGTCGTATAGAGATACGATTAGCAAGGAGTTACTTACCAGATAGGTATGTTGGCTAGCAGTGATGCTAAAGCTCACTAGTCGCATGTGCTAGTCGGATCCTGGATCACTGAGAGTTTGCGTAGGGATCCGACTTTAGTGGTAGTATTTCTGTTTAGTGATTGTGTATTTTTCTGTTGTATATCAATGGCACCACCTGCTCAACCCAACTTTGCATTCAAATCAATTCTGGAAAACGATAAACTGAGTGCAACAAACTTTACCACATGGTATGGAAATTTGAGAATTTTTCTCAAGCACGATAAAAAGGAACATGTTCTAGAGGATCCACTTCCAGAGGAACCTGCCGATAATGCTAATGCCACAACCAAGAATGCCTACCAGAAACTCATTGATGAATCAAACAAGATCAGCTGCATCATGCTGGCTTGTTTGGAGCCTGATTTGCAGCGGCATTTTGAAGACGTTGGGGCTTTCGATATGATCGAGAGTCTCAAGAGCATGTTTCAGGTGCAAGCTAGGACTAAAAGGTTCAACGTCTGGTGATCCTTGATGGATTGCAAGCTGAACAAAGGTGATCCACTAAGCCCGCATGTGATCAAGATGATCAGATACGTGCAAGCTTTGCATCGGTTAGGCTTCCCGCTCTTGGATGAGCTGGCTACGGATGCAGTTCTGGGTTTTGTTCCGCCTAGCTATGGGACATTCATCTAGAACTATCATATGCACGGCATGGATAAGAAGCTCACTGAATCTCATGGGATGATCAAGGTGGCAGAGCAGGATATTAAGAAAGGCACACATCAAGTGTCGATGGTGCAGAAATTGGCTAAGTTCAAGAAGAGTTGGTCCAAGAAGAAGGCTAAGGCAAAGGGCACGGAGACGGTAACCTCCGCCGCTGAGCCGAAGTCGGGACCGGACTCGAAGACCATTTTCTATCATTGCAAGGAACATGGTTACTAGAAGAGGAAGTGTAGCAAGTGGCTTACTGAGCATGGCAAGAAGGCCAGAAATGCTACTTCAGGTAAAGGTACACTTGTTACATATGTTATAGACAGTTACCTTGCTGACATACCTAGTAGCTCTTGGGTATTTGATACAGGATCGGTTGTTCATATCTGCAACTCGATGCAGGGGCTGGTAAGAACTAGGCATGTGGCACAAGGGGAGATTGACTTCAGGGTCAGCAACAAAAGCAAGAGTTGATGTGTTGGAGGTCGGCACGATGCCGCTCGAGCTTCCTTCTGGATTTATGTTGGAATTGAATAATTGTTATTACATTCTTGCACTTGGAAATTATTTCTACTTCATCTTGATGAGTCAGGGTTATGAATATAATTTAAAGGAGACAATGGTTGTTCGTTTTATTTGAATGGTATGTTCCATGAATATGCACCCATTGTTGATGGGCTATTTATATTGAGTCTAGAAACGGCAACGGTCTATAATTTGGTCAAGAGGCATAAGCCAAATGAAAGAAATCCGAAATACTTCTGGCATTGCCGGCTTGGACACAGTAGTCTGATACGCATGAAGAAGCTCCATGATGATGGACTCCTAACTTTGTTCGTCTTCGGGTAATTCGAGACATGTGAATCATGCTTGCTCGATAGGATGACTAAGACTCCATTTGCAATGAGTTGCGAGAGGGCATCCGAGTTATTGGAACTTATACACAGTGTTGTGTGTGGTCCAATGAGCACAACTGCAAGAGGTGGCTATCAGTACTTCGTGACTTTTACACACGACTTGAGTAGATATGGATATATCTATTTGATGAGGCACAAGTCAGAAACTTTTGAAAAGTTTAGAGAGTTTCAGAATGAGGTTGAAACTTAGCTCGGTAAGACTATAAAGCTTCTACGATCAGATTGTGGAGGTGAGTACATGAGCCAGTAGTTTGATGATCATCTGAAAAGCCAAGGTATAGTACCTCAGCTCACACCTTTGGGTACGCCATAGAGAAATGGTGTGTTGGAACGGAGGAATAGGACCTGGTTGGACATGGTACGGTCAATGATGAGCAAATTGGATTTACCCTTGTCATTCTGGGGATACACTCTAGAAACTGTAGCTTTCAGACTTAAGAGGGTACCATCAAAATCCGTAGACAAGACACCACATGATATGTGGACTGGGAAGAGTTCTAGTTTGTATTTCCTAAAGATTTGGGTTTGTGAAGAATTTATCAAGCGACTTATGTCAGACAAGCTTACACCGAAGTTGGATAAAGGCATATTCATGGGATATCCGAGGGAAACCTTGGGATATAGCTTCTACAACCAAGAAGAGAACAAAGTGGTTGTTGCTCGGAACGGGGTTTTCCTTGAGAAAGAGTTTCTCAGTCGGGAGTGTCGGATTCCGGGTTACGGCAGACCCTTGAGGTACGGACACTGGGGTGCACACGAAGATCTTTCCCCTACCAGCTCACATCTCGAAGTCTCGCAAAGGATCTAGGCTAGAAAGAAGAACACACAAGGGACACGATATTTATACTGGTTCAGGCCACCATTGTGGTGTAATACCCTGCTCCAGTGTGTGGTGTGCTGGATTGCCTCAGGGGGCTTATGATGAACAATACAAAGGGAGAACAGCCTCGCGAGGGGCTGTTCTTGAGCTGGTGTGATGAACTGCTAGGGTGAGTTCAGTCGCTTCTCTCCCTCTCTCTATGATTGATCTGTTCTCTAGATGCGGACCCTCCTACTCTGTGGTGGCTAGTCCTATTTATAGAGGGAGGCCTTGGGCCTCTTCCCGAATAATGAGCGGGAAGGGCGCTAACAATTGGCCAATTTGAAGGGGAACATCTAGTACACTTATCATGACTAAAGTTGGTCTTCGTCTACCAAAGGCTCTGACGATGACGCCGTCCTGGGCTCCACGATGACCTCCATCCTGCCGCTCTGCTGGTCTTGGTCTTGTTGCACCGAAACGGTAACCTTTGCCTGATGCCTTGGCCTGTGCTTGCCCCCTTTGCATCGAAAGGGAAACAAGGACATTGCGCAGGCCGGCGCCCGCCTGGTCTCGATCGTCATGGCTTGCGTCACGGGCTCCTCGCGAGGTACTCTGCCTTGATCTCTCCGCCTCCTCGCGAGCCTGCCTGAGGAGGCTGCTCCTGAGGAACCTTCCTGTCGTCCGCCCCGCGAGGCTTGGCCCCTTGCGAGGATCTTGAGCTTGAGCTGATGAAGCTGGGCTGCACTGGGCCCCCACTTGAGCCACGTCGCAGGCCGCAGGAAGGCAAGTCTGGGGACCCCCGTTTCCAGAACGCCGACAGTAGCCCCCGGGCCCAAGGCGTGCCCGGACTTGGCTTAGCAGATAAGCGAAGGGGCAAGTGCGAAGCGCCGCGAGCCCCAACAGCCTGCGGCCTTGGGCGTCGCGAGGCAGTTGATTGGAGGTGGGTGTCTCCGCTTCCCCATGATGCCTCATTATGCACCCAGCTAGGCGGACCAGTGGTTGCAAACAGCTATTCCCCTTTCGCCGCCCGCGCGCTTCCTGCCCTTCCTACTTCCTCGAGCCTCAACCTCCGCCTTCAATCCAACTCGAACTCTCCCCCCTTCCCATTGTCATGGCGCCGAAGAAGGAAAAGGGGAAGAAGCCCGCACCTTCGTCTCGCTCGCCTCTGGCAGCGGCCCCCGCCGTTGTCCGGTCCATTATACGCAACCCCGAGGCCTTGCGCAAGGTCCGTTCTGCTCTTTCCACCATCTTCAACGAGTGCGGTCGGACCACGGTCTGGCCTGTGTCCCATGCTTCCTTTGATAGGGTCGTCACGGAGGTCCGGTTCTTCGCCGATGCCTTGTGGGCGGGTCTGGTTCCCCCTTTCTCTGCTTTGTTCAATGCGGTGCTGTCCCATTATCAGATCCACATGATGCACCTCAGGCCCGAGTCCATTACCCTCTTGGCTATCGTTGCTTTCGTTTGCGAGGCAATGGTGGGCATTCCTCCTTCCGTTGCCCTGCTGCGCCACTTCTTCTCTTTGCGCCTGAGCGACCCCACTCAATGCTTGGGGTGTGTGAGCTTCCTTGCCATGCCAGAGATGGCTGCTTTAGGGATCGACTTCGGCCTTCCTCCTCCTGAGGCCAAGTTCAGAGAGCGGTGGCTGTATGTGGATGCTGGGGTGCCCAGCCCCTGCTCTCGCACCCAACCTTACCTACTGTTCCCAACTCAGGCTAGAGTCACGAGGCACTCGTGAGCCCCCGGCTCGCCTTCGTCTGGCGCCGCTTCGAGAGCTTGAGGGCGCTCGACGTGACGGCGCCCAAGGTGGTGAAGGAGTTCCTCCAGCATCGCATTGCTCCTCTCCAGCGCCACTCTCGCCGGATGTGGGACTTTGCGGGGCACAAAGACTGCATGCGGCTTCAGGAGGAAGACCTGGCGCCTGAAGCGTTGAGGACGGTGCTCAGGGTCCTGACTGGCGATCCTTCCCCAGGCAACCTTCGACATGATGGTGCCCTCTTGTATCTTTGTTCGGGCAGGGCCGATTTCGTGAAGCAGATGCCCAGCTTCGACGAGTGGGGACTGCGCCCAGCAGAGGCCCCGGTCGTTCCTCATGAGGCGGCGCCCAGTGGTGTCCCTCAGGTCGGTCCCCTTGGCGCTGATCACCTTGACGCCTCTTCCATGCCATGGGCCGACCCCTGCGCCTAGCGCTTAGGCCGGTTTCGTGTACACTTCGAGGCCCTCCGCAAGAGGAAGGAGGCCTTGGGCGGTGACGATTGCCCTTGCTGCAAGTAAAAACAAAGATATTGCATTGAATGGTTTTAGAAGGAAAGCCATCAGTGCAACATTGGAAGGTTTGGATCGGTTACAAGAAAAAAAAGTTTCCTAAAATATAGCGGGGAGCCGGTCAGTTTTGACCCAATAGAACGTGGATTAAAGATTGCTTTGCATGCAGAATTAATTAAGTCTCGATCCTCGTGCACAACTTTTGGAAGGATATAAACAACAAATTTGACACGTTTGAATATGAGTGTCCTAGTGTGGCATGTTTGACTTAAAAAAAGGAGCAGATTCCTTACCAGAGTAGTGGAGATCGCAAACAAAAGAGAGAGAGAAAAAAAGAGGATAAGGAGGATTGTTGCACGTTGGATTTTAGAAAGGAAGTGCATACGGCTGGTGGGTTTGATTGCCTTGCAAACTGTGAGAACAGTAAAAAAAGAAGAAGAGGAGAGCATTACTTCTTGGACAGTTGAGCTTTCGTTTGTTACACGGCACAGTACCTTTGGACACATAAATTTGACTGCAAAGAAATAAAAGGGGCCGGTCAGTTGTCTCGTGAATTTCATTTGTGTCTTAGGCTCGCGTCTCTAGTATAGTCTAGTCTAGGACCAGCACTCGACCACTTGAATGAATTTTCAGCTTGCATTAATTAACGTGGTTGTAGCATTTTTTCCTATATATATAAAGCCAACCCAGCTCCACATATTTCTACATCGTGCATACATACGTTCACCTGGCAATCGCTTTATCCAACTCTTAGAGTTATTTGACATCGCTGATTGCCGGTCACCACCTGCTGCATGGTAAGAACTTGTAAGACTTTGATTTGCTATACTGTGAGCGTTTTCCCATCACTTCCCAGTAGTTCATCGGAACATTATTTTTGGATTTTGTTTCTTGTTTCTACTAATCATGACAGGATCTAGAGTCAATTCATGGGGTTTGTTGATCGTGTGAGACGTGCCATCACCTATGCAAATACCACAACTGTCACGAGAGGTGCACAAACATCCAAATGCACATGATCAGGTTAATGTTTCTATACCACCATTTAATGGTCGTCTTAGACCTGCTTTATATATTGAATGTGAGTTTGACATAAATAATATATTTGCTTCCAATAATTTTGATGAACGTAAAAAAGTTAAGGTTGTGGTTGGTTCTTTTACTGGTTATGCTATAGTTTGGTGGACTGAACATTGTCGGTTACACCCTAATGATATACCTACTACTTGGGATGATTTGAAACGTGCCATGAGACATACATTCGTTCCCACTTATTATACTCGTGACATGATTAAAAAGTTACAACATTTAAAACAAGGTAGTGACACCGTAACGACATATTATGATACATTACAAACTACCTTGCTGCATTCCTCTTTAGAAGAAAGTGAAGAAGATTTTAGGATAGATTTTGGGGAGGATTAAATCGTGACATTCAGGAGATACTAATTCATGAAGAGTGTTATCCTATGGTCCATTTGTTTCATCTTGCTTGCAAAGCTAAACAGGAAATAAAACGACATGTTGCCCACAAGGAGAACAAGTGCTAGATGCACATTCCAAGAGTTGATACGGTTGTCCCTTCAACTACTAGGCATACTATGACAACCACATCGGTTGTTGTCAGGACTACATCACCTCCACCATGCGACACATCATCACCGATAGTGCCTACATCATCTGAGTTGATCATAGGAGGTAATGACAAAGGTACTAATCTTCCACCTCCACATGAGTATGATGAATGTCTTGTCAATTTAAATGCACCATGCGGTGAGCTACCCACTACTTTGATCACACCAGCTATTTTAGATGACTATGTTAATGATTTGACTTTGCCATGTGATCAAACAATTTTGAGTGAACCCATTGAATTGACTATCGATGCAAAAGAATCAAGTGAATCAGGGAATAAATCGGATTTGGATCAAATACGTTTGAAAATATTTGTGCCAATGTTTAATCATTTTGATATGACCCCTAATCTTGGTGATGGTTCATCAATGTTGGGATGGTTTAATGATAAGCATTGTCAATCTTTTGATATGAATAAGAGCTTCACTTATATGTGCAAACTAGGTTGCAATTTTTTCATGCCTTTGACTTCTTGTGATAATATATTGGCTTTATATTTCATGACTTTTGAAGGGTGCTCTTGTATAACTGTGTCACATGTGCCCCAACTGAGATCGGTGAAAATGGATGACATATACATATACAACGTGTACACCTTGTCTCTTTTGTTAGCCAGATTTCAGATTAAGCAACGCCGAGGACGGCTTTGTTTTCAAGAAGGGGAGGATGATGAGGACATGGCTACCACAGTTACACCCGTATCCCCTACTGTTTTACCTCCTGTTATAGTTGCTAGAGCTCAGATATGCCAATTAAATTATCAGGTACTTTCGTTTCTTGGTAATGTTTCTAATGTTCATGAGAATATGATGCTGCCTAACTTAGATACATTTGTGTTGCTTGCAATTGAAGGGCCTAGCACGGACAAGAAGGTTGAACATTGGAGCATGGTCAAGCATGGAGATGAAGGTGCCTGCGAAGAGAACAAGAATGGAGGTTCAAGTGGAGATTTCCGGACTTTGAAGCCACCATGATGACATACAAGATGGTGGACGAAATATACAAGATGGCCTTTCGTAAATTTCGTCCATAGCTTATTATTGGTGTTGCACCACCTTATTTTGGGCCAGGCCCATGTAATCTATTTTTAGAGTCCATATTGTAGGGAAAACGACTTAGGAGGTGTTTAATCCCACCTTGCCAAGGGTGGAAAAAATCCCCTATCGTTTCACTATAAATATAGCCCTTAAGGCATCGTTTAGACTTGGGTTTTATTTAGATTAAAAGTTCGCCATAGCTGCAACTTCGCGTACTTCGTTTGTGTTCAACGACCAGACAAAGGCATCACAGAACCCCACCTTCATTAATAAAGCTTTCCTCTGTTATTCGCAATATCCTGATTGCAATCTTAGTTTCTTGCTTGTTCTTCGTTTGCTTGCAGGAAATAGACCTTCGTGGTCAGGTTGATCGTGCTAACCTCTCGGAGTTGGTTTAGCGATTGCTAAAGCGTGACGTCCTCGCACATTCGTAGTCGGATCATCAAAGTCGACTTCCACCAAAACGACAGCCACCATCTCATCGAAAGACGGGATACCTCTGCCTCTATCAAGACACAGCGGCACAAGAGCAACACAGCAGGCACGCACATACGCGTATGCGTACGGGGGGGGGGGGTCGGATGAACTCGGGGATGGCGGCTATGGCAACGGGAACCGGGGGAAAGGCAGGGGATCGGCGCTGCTCACCGCGGGGCTGTAGGAAGACGACAGTGGGCTCGGGGAGGTGATGTAGGGTAGAACCCTAGGAAGGACCTTTTCACACTTGGAGGGGGGAAAAGGAGAGAAATCACAAGAACAAGAACACAAAGATGAACACAAAGAGACAATCACTCCAACAATTCCCGATTACACATCCACTAGAGTAACAACACAAGGTCCACAAGTCTCAAACACAATCAAAGGAAAGATACAATGGCAAAGTTCATCCCAAATCCAAAGGAAGAGGGGTCTTGGTGGTAGTCTTCTCCCAATGGAGGTCTTGAAATCCTCAAGGATTCTTCCCTATGGGGTCTTGATCCTCAAAGAGGGAAGGTAATGGAGCAAAGCTCACCAAGATCTCATCTAATACTTTGCTAACCCTAAACATGGCCCTAGGTATGGAATATATAGGCTTGGGTGAAAGTGCAATCTTGCTCTTAAAGAGTATTTTTGATATTGATGACAAACCTACATATAGGGCACTAACCTTGTTTGCTAAGTATATACACAGGCCGTCTGTCCTCTGGTTTTTCTTTTGTGAGCAACATGATCGCATCATATGAGATTTTACTCAAGCAAATTATCAATGAGGAAAGGAGCAAACAAAGATGAAGTATTGTGCCCTTTTTATATTCCTTGAGTAATAGGAACCCCGCACTATTAAGAGGGGATCCGAAGTGTAGGTTCAAGACTTGCTCACATTTTGTATCATAAACAATTCTTTCACAATAGACCAAAATCCCTAGCAATGTCCCTTAGCCAAAACCTACCACTTCTCCTAGCCGGATCATCCGGCAAGCTACCCAGATCATCCGGGCTTCACCCGGATCAGCCGGACCATACACCAGATCATCCGGATAATTGGTGCTCTCCATCACAGAACGGTGTGGCTGAAGCCGGATCATCAGGATGTCCCTCCGGATCATCCGGGCTGTTCCCCAGATCGTCCGGATTCTCTTCCGGATCGTCCGGATAACAGTGCCATGTTTTCACAGAAGCCATATGTTGTAGCCGGATCGTCCGGTCAGGCATCCGGATCATCCGGGGCTTGTCCAGATCATCCGGGCTTGCCTCCGGACTGTCCGGGCTGCTCGCAACTCGGCTGCAACCATCTGCATCCGGGCCTTCTGCCAGATTTATCCGGACGAATGTCCGGATCATCCAGATGGTGTCCCAGATCATCCGGGGTGGTCAACTTGTGTCCAAACGGCTCTATTCTGGACATGGTATAAATAGCACCTTACCCCTTCGAGATAAGGTTGAACACTCCACACAAACAGGCCTCAAGAACACCAGTGCTTCCCCTCTCTTGCTCACACACTAAATCCCAGATCCCGGCTTGATTCCTGAGAGTTTCGAAGAGTTGTTCCAATCAAAAGAAAGATCTTCTTCCTCCCCTTCTTGTGACCAAAGCTAATCGAAGTTTGAGCAAGTCTTGAGTCTTTCCCCTCGGATCTTGTTACTCTTGGAGGTTGGAGACTCCTAGGTGGTAGGAGTCATTCCGTGAGGAATCAACTATTGTGATTACCCTCGAAAAGTTTGTGAGGGTTTGGAGACCACCCCAAGGTCTACCACTAGTGGTTGAGAAACGCCTTCGTGTTGTTGTCTCAAAGGGAGAATAGGGTGAGCCTTCGTGGCGTAGGTGTGCCTTCGTGGTAACATCCGCCCCTCTAACTGTGACTAGCTTCCCTCCAAGGAAGTGAACATCGGCATACATCCTCGTCTCCCGGAGTTGCGGTTATTCCTAACCCTAACTCTATACTTGTGGTTACTTGTTGTGATTGCACTTACTTACATCTTATTGTGCTTGCTCACTTATATGCTTGTGTTACTTGCCTAGTACTTTGTACTTACTAGCAATTGTTAGGCTCACCTTCATATTCCGCTCTATTGCCTAAAATTGCTTAGTAATAATTAAAATTTGTAATTGTACCTATTCACCCCCCCCCCCTCTAGGTCCATCTCGATCCTTTCAATTGGTATCAGAGCCTCGTGCTCTATTCTTGTGGCTTAACCACCCTAGAGCGAGATGAACCCGGATGGGACTCCCCTGGTTATAGATCCTAAGGATAAAGGTGAGGCTTCCTCTGAAGTCAAGACCTTTACGTCAGAGGATCTAGAACGGGCCCTTGCTAAGCAAAAAGAGGAGCATGATGCTTCTCTTGAGGCAATGGTCCAAATGAGATTAGCCACATTGTCCACAGTGCTTGCACCACTCTCGGGTGGTGCTGCTTTGAGGCCAACTGTGCCTACTCCATCACTTGGTCAACAACCTCCTAGAAATGAACACGCCAGTGTTCCTTGGCTTTATGCAAGACCTCAGGTTGAGAAACCAAGATATAACCCTCAAGGCAAACCTCCTTTACTAAGTGCCACTTCCGATTTTGCCTTGTGGAGAGTTGCTATGCAGGATCATCTTCGACATGGAAATGACGAGATGCTGGAAATCTTGGAGTATGGCTATCATGTCGTTGATCCAAAGAACCCCACACCAAGAGAAATATATGACAAGAACCTCAATGACACTGCTATCATGTGTATAAGGAGAGGCATGGATGAAAAGCAAAGGAGACCGTTCATACACATCACAAGTGCCAAGGAACTATGGGAAAGTATCATACGATCCAAGACTGGCACCTCTACCCTCCGGAGTGCTCAATATGAAATTGCCAAGGGGCAATTGCAAAACTTTTGTATGGAGAAAGGTGAAACCCCCAATCAACTCCAAGAGCGCCTCATGACTCTCACTGCCGATATTGAGTCATGTGAGTGTGACAAGACACAAGATGGATTCAACATGACTAAGAGATTCCTTGTGGATAAATTGCTTCATGCTCTTGCTCCATATCACCATCAAATGGTGTGGGACATAAGACAACACCATACTTTCAAGGAAATGACTACAGATGACATCATATCCACCTTTCAACAATTTGAAGAGTCAAAGGCTAATGCCACAAAACATCTTGCCATGCATGGTTCCCCATCATCAAAGGTCAATCTTGCGTTGAAGGCCAAGCATGTACGTGAAGATGAGCAAAGTGAAGAAGAAGAAGATGATGATGATGATAAAGATGGTGATGAGATTGAATCCGACGAGGGCCCGTCATATGAAGACATGGCTCTCTTTGTCAAGAAGTTTAGCGCGGGAAAATTCAAGGGAAGATTCCAAAAGAAGAAAGTAAGAAAATGCTACAACTGTGAGGAAACCAACCACTTCTCAAATGAGTGCCCTTATGAGAAGAGAGAAGATAAACCAAGTGTCGGTGTCGAAACCGGCGGATCTCGGGTAGGGGGTCCCGAACTGTGCGTCTAGGCGGATGGTAACAGGAGACGAGGGACACGATGTTTTACCCAGGTTCGGGCCCTCTTGATGGAGGTAAAACCCTACGTCCTGCTTGATTAATATTGATGATATGGGTAGTACAAGAGTGGATCTACCACGAGATCAAGGAGGCTAAACCCTAAAGCTAGGCTATGGTATGATTGTTGTAATGTATGTTGTCCTACGGACTAAAGCCCTCCGGTTTATATAGACACCGGAGGAGGCTAGGGTTACACAGAGTCGGTTACAATGGTAGGAGATCTACATATCCGTATCGCCAAGCTTGCCTTCCACGCCAAGGAAAGTCCCATCCGGACACGGGACGGAGTCTTCAATCTTGTATCTTCGTAGTCTTGGAGTCCGGCGGATAATGATAGTCCGGCTGTCCGGACACCCCCTAGTCCAGGACTCCCTCAGTAGCCCCTGAACCAGGCTTCAATGATGATAAGTCCGGCGCGCATAATGTTCGGCATTGCAAGGCGGGTTCCTCCCTTGAATAATCCAGAGAATGTCATGAACACCAGGATAGTGTCCGGCTCTGCAAAATAAATTCCACATTCCACCGTAGAGAGAATAAAATGTACACCAATCCAATCTGCTGACATATTATGAGGCGTGACATCACACCGCTACCAAGCCTTCGTTTGAATCGTTTTTTACTATACCACCTCAGCACGTTTAGCGAAGCGGTTTCCTTGGCACGTCTTGTCGAAGCAGAGATCATGTTCCCCTTATTCCGGATTCTCATCAATACGGACGTGGGTAACCCAACCGCGCCATTGATGGTGGCGTTTGGGAGATAAGCGAGTTTTATCAGGCCGGTGGGGACGCATAGTTTTCGTCCGCCTATATATAAGGGATAAGGATTTACCTTCTCACCTACGCCTTCTTCCTCCTTTGCTTATCTATCTCCGCGTACTCAAGCTCCAACGCCCAAGCTCGTGCATCTCGCCCCGACCTTCTCCGAATATGTCCGGAGCGGGAGGCAAATGGTTGGCCTCCACCGTTAAGGAGGAGCACATCACCAAACTGCGCAGCGCCGGATACCTTTCCGGCGATATCGCGCATCGGCTGCCCGACGAGGGGCAGCTCATCCCTACCCCTGGGCCCCATGAGAGGGTCGTTTTCCTTCCCCACTTCCTCCGCGGACTGGGCTTTCCACTGCACCCATTCGTCCGGGGGATCATGTTTTACTACGGCCTGGATTTCCACGATCTGGCGCCGAACTTCATCCTCAACATCTCGGCGTTTATCGTCGTGTGCGAGGCCTTCCTCTGCATCCGGCCCCACTTCAGCCTGTGGCTCAAGACCTTCAACGTCAAGCCGAAGGTTGTGAAGGGCACGCAAGCGGAATGCAGAGGCGCCATGTTGGGTAAGTTGCCCAACGTCCTTTGGCTCGAAGGGGCCTTCGTGGACTCCGTCAAGGGGTGGCAATCGGGGTGGTTCTACATCACCGAGCCGCGCAAGCCCACATGGGCAGCGGCCCCCGAGTTTAGATCTGGCGTCCCCACGCAGCTCACCTCCTGGAAAGAGAAGGGCTTGCTGTGGGGCAATCCGAAGGAGGTGACGGGACTCCGAGCCTGCATCCAGAAGCTGGTGAGCAATAAGCTCAGGCTCGTCGACGTGGTCCAAGTCATGCTCATCCGCCGGATTCTCCCATGCCAAGAACGGGCATTCAATCTGTGGGAGTTCAATCCGGAACAGCACCCGGCGCTGAGCGGGCTCTTCGATACGACATACGAAGGCGCCTGGAGGGTGCTGTTTAAGGGCGCCAAAGCCCCCGCATCCGCGACGGAAGATCGCGGATTTCGCTCGTAGCATCCAGCTGACGAGGTAAGTGATTCAACCCCATTACGGGACACTTGTGGTAATTAAACCGATTCTAAGAGGGTTTCAATCTCTCTTTTCCTTTGACAGGAATGGATGGAGAAGGCCAAGCAGCTCATCAGCCCGGCTCCCATGCCAGAAGACCCAGAGAACGCCCGTTTAGCAGGCCAAGAAGGTGGCCGCGGGGACTCGAAAGAGTTCCTGCAATCAGGCGTCCGACGACGAGGCAGACTCCTCCCCCGAAGATGAGGAGGAGGAGGAGGACTCTCTCTCGGAGGAGGGAGAGAAGAAGAGGAAGGCTTCCCCAATAGGGGAGGCCGAAGGGTCCAAGAGGGGGAGGACTATCCCCCCGGACAGTTTCGCCAACACCACCGTTGGCGAGGATGAGTGGCCTCCAAGGGCCAGGCATCCGGCAAGATCGTAAGTATTCGGATCCTTGATGTGCAATTTCTTTCGTGTCGCGTAGTGTCCTTCTAATGCCGCGTTCTGTCCGTAGCCCGGCCGATGATGATCTCCCCGCTTCATCGAGCGGGTCGTTGGCCCCGTCGGATGTGGATTCACTTCCGACTGCCTCTACCCCCCGCGCCAACGAGGACGCCGAGGTGGGATCCCAGAGAAGGACCCATCAGGAGGAGGCTCCGGAGGCGCCGTCAGGCTGCCTCCCGGACTTTGTGCCGGACTCTACATCGGAACCCGCAGTGGTTCCAGAGTCCGGCGGGCGGCCCCTGCGAAAGAAGGGCAAGACCGTGACACCGGCGACCTCCGTCCAACCGAAGGCGCCAGATAACTTGTTGGAGGCGCTTAAAGGCGCTTCCATCGAGGAAGAACACCGCACTATCATGAGTGCGGTGATTCAAAAGGTTCAGCTCGCCAAAAGCGGGCTGACCGAAGCCTGCAGCAGCCTTCTAACAGGCTTTGAGGTAAGAAGTTAAATTTATGTAATGTAATACCGCATAGACAGTAGCCCCTGATGCTCAGTTCGGTGTTCGGAAAAAAAAGCCAGACTGAGGATCTAACAAGATATACGCAGGGTTGCTTAAAATATGTCAATATGGGTTTGCAGGCTGCTCTGCTGACCTCTGCCGCACTATCGGCGGAGGCTGATGTGTTGAAGAAGGATCTCGAGCGGTCCGAGCAAGAGCTCGGCCATGCCAAGGAGCAGCTCGAGGACAAAGAAGGTGAGTCACACCACTTTGAATAGTTACCTTACAGAAAAGGATTTTGGTTGCAATAAAATTAACAAGGATAATATGGGTATTGCAGGGGCCACGAACGAGGTGGCAGCCCTGAAGGAGGCTGTGTCCGCGGCCGAACGCAGTGCGGCCGCGGAGCGGGAAAAGCGAGAGAAGCAGGAGGCACGGGTGGCGGAAGTACGGCAAGAGCTCCAGGCTCTCATGGAGAAGCATGAGAGTTTGGAGCGTGACTCCAAGACTCGAGAGTCCGAGCTTGCCTCGGCTCTTGAAAGTGCCAAGTCCGCCAAGGCCGAGGCCCGTAAGGCCCTTCAGGAGGTTGAAGATGTGAAGAAGATAGCGGCGGGTAAGGCATTTTTCATGCAAAGCAAGCATGTTAATGTAAAATACCTGACACTTACCCGCATTCGGAGCTCTCCAGGGGCGTTTGCAGATTTGCCGCGTAGTGCGTCCGATGCCGCCGCATTCTATCGTGGCGAGGAGGGGAGCTCGACGGAGAAAGTCTTCTGGTCTCAGTACGCTGTGGCCGGACACCCGGTGCCCCCAAGCCACCAGCTGAAGCAGCTGGTCGAACTCCACAAGGTAGCTAAGGAGGCCATGAAGGGCCTTATAGTCCGGCTGTGGCCTGGACAGGCCATGCCTGGGAGCTACTTTGGCCTCGTGCGGCGGCTGGTGGATGCATGCCCCTGGGTGGAGGTCATCAAGCGCTCCGCCTGTATTGAAGGTGCTCGTCGGGCCCTTGCCCGCACAAAGGTGCATTGGGGCAAGTTCGATGCGGAGAAGCTTCTCACGGACCCACCGCCACCGGGCAAGGAGTATCACACGCCTGAAATGTATTATAAAACTGTCCTGAAGGGAGCCCACGATATTGCGGATGAGTGCCCCAGAAATGTAATCTTTGAGTAAACTCGCTGTGTATTCTCCTGTGCGCTGAAAACTGCGTTCATATGCGCCTTGAGCAACGCTTGTTTTAATTTAAAATATTACCTTCTATTCGGCCGTTTATAAAATCTGAGAGATGGAAAGTCGTTGGCTTCAGCCCCCGAGCCACGAGTGCTGGGGTGTTCTGGATAACCTTGAGCACTCTTGTTCCCATTTTTGGGTCCATCTAGGGAGGCGCTCAACACAACGAACAAGGCGACCGGACTTATAATGCTTGAACACTCTCACTTAGCCATAGAATTCTATAATTTTAAATTTCGGTGAAGCCCCTGGTATTCGGAAGGCCGAATCCGGGGCGCTATCCACGCCTTCGTCGGACATGGTCCGGAACTTCGCTCGAAGCGGCGTGAGTCTTTAAGGACCCGAAGAAACCTCTCGAACAGCGACCAGTCTCTTGCCTTATCATGTCGGTCAGTTTTAGCTTTCTCCACTGAGGCGCTCGCCCGGCTCAACCGGGGCGCAATCGCAGTGGTTCTCCCAGTGCCACCTTAGCCGACAGAATGGAACGTAAGGCACCAAAACATGGGAGCCGGGCAAACCCAACTATTGACCCAAGACATGATTCGGAGCTGATTCATATAATGCTATAAGTTCGGGGTGCCGCACTTGTGAAAGTGTTCGGACTTATCACACCACAATGTGGGGAACATATGCCCCTGGTGTATTAGGCCGTACCAAAAATATACGGGTGCAAGATGTCATGTAATGAACATATATATATATATATATAAGGTAATGTAATTGCAGTCGAAAAGTGCTGCATTATTTATTAAAGGAGGTCTGCTATGAGTGCGGACTGATACAAATAGTGCGGTAAGCAAGGGATTTCGACTAAGTAAACATGTCCCCCTCCAGGGGTGAGCTGCGGACTTGGTGTATATAATCGAATTTAATGCTTGTAATTGAGACCACCTGAGTGTTCGTCGCAGCCTTCTTTCGTCCCTGACTGTTGCATCACGAGTTCGGCGGGTTCGCCGCCAGACAGGGCCTCTGGTTACCAGAGTCATGTGTACACCAAGAAGGAAAATAATAAATAAATAAATAAAGGGGGGCACACTTGCGAGCCCCTGGTGTGGTCGAACCGCACTCTGGGTCCATTGCGATCGTGCCCCTTCCTCTGCGCCCATGGTATCTCCAAAGCGTAATGATGTACGTGGAGTGTTATTCTTGCCATCATGTGCGGGCGGGGGTTGGGGCCGCATTGCTACGCATGCTCTGATCGCGCCAGGTGGTCTTGGTTGGTATTGCTTAGGGCGCGTTTTGCTGTATCCGGCCGTTTAACGGCCGGACTCGAGAATTACCTTAAGAGGCTGCTCTGTACTTCTGCCGCGAGAGCCGCTGTATGTTCCTCCATTCGGAGGGAGCGTTCCGTATTCCCGTTGACCGTGATGACTCCACGAGGGCCTGGCATCTTGAGCTTGAGGTATGCATAATGCGGCACCACGTTGAATTTTGCAAACGCGGTTCGTCCGATCAGAGCGTGATAGCCGTTGCGAAATGGGACTATGTCGAAGATTAACTCCTCGCTCCAGAAATTGTCCGGGGATCCGAAGACCACTTCCAGTGTTACTGAGCCTGTACAGTTGGCTTCCACACCTGGTATGACACCTTTAAAGGTTGTCTTTGTAGGTTTAATCCTTGAGGGGTCTATGCCCATTTTGCACACTGTATCCTGATAAAGCAGGTTCAGGCTACTACCGCCGTCCGTCAGGACTCTCGTGAGGTGAAATCCATCGACGATTGGGTCTAAAACCAATGCGGTGAATCCGCCATGGCGTATGCTGGTCGGATGGTCTCTTCGATCGATAGTGATCGGACAAGAGGACCATGGATTGAACCTCAGGGTGACTAGCTCCATCGCGTAGACGTCCCTTAGTGCACGCTTCCTCTCCCTCTTGGGTATATGGGTCGCGTAAATCATGTTAACCGTCCGCACTTGTGGGGGAAAACCCTTCTGTCCTCTATTGTTCGGCGGTCGGGTCTCCTCCTCGTCGTTGCTGTTTAGCCCCTTGTCATTGTTTTCGGCAATTAACTTGTCTGCCTGCTTGAACACCCATCAATCTCTATTAGTGTGATTGGCTGGTTTTTCAGGGGTGCCATGTATCTGGCATAAGCGGTCGAGTATTCGGTCCAAATTGGACGGACCCGGAGTGGTTCTTTTGAATGGCTTCTTCCGTTGACCGGGTTTAGAGCCTCGGAATCCGGCGTTGACTGCCGTATCCTCCTTGTCGTCGCCGTTAATGCGGCGTTTGTTTTTGTTTCGATGTGACCTGCCGTTGTTGTCCTTAGTATCCGGACTGCCAGAATTTTTACGGAGATTGTTGCTGCGAGCTAGCCAGCTATCCTCTCCCGCGTAGAAGCGGGTCATTAATGATGTGAGGGCTGCCATAGATTTCGGCTTTTCCTGTCCCAGGTGCCGGGCTAGCCATTCGTCGCGGATGTTATGCTTGAAGGCTGCAAGGGCCTCTGCATCCGGACAGTCGACGATTTGATTTTTCTTTGTCAAGAACCGTGTCCAGAATTGTCTGGCCGATTCGTCTGGCTGCTGAATGATGTGGCTTAGGTCATCGGCGTCTGGTGGTCGCACATACGTGCCCTGGAAGTTATCAAGGAATGCGGCTTCCAGGTCTTCCCAACACCCAATTGACTCTGCGGGCAAGCTGTTAAGCCAATGCCGAGCTGGTCCTTTAAGCTTGATGGGAGATACTTGATGGCGTGGAGATCGTCACCGCGGACCATATGGATGTGGAGAAGATAATCTTCGATCCAAACCGCGGGGTCTGTTGTGCCATCGTAGGATTCAATGTTTACGGGTTTAAACCCTTCAGGGATTTGATGATCCATTACTTCATCGGTGAAGCATAGCGGGTGTGCGGCGCCTCTGTATTGAGCAATATCACGACGCAGCTCGAGAGAGCGCTGTCTGCCGTGTTCGGCCCGGCCGGGGTTTTTATATCCGGTGCGACGGTATTCATCATGGGTCGTGGGGCGCCCACGTGATCCGTAGATGGATCTGGATTGCCTTGCTTTGTCCTCCAATATATCTCGCAAGTCCGGCGCGTTCCCTCTTGGCTTCATACTTTTGGAGCGATGCCGGGGTACGGTCTTGGTTGGGGGCCTGGATGCCTCTCTCTCACGACCACGGGGTGGTCGGTCAGCCGTATCGTGCGCTGGTGATGGAGGTATGTATGCTTCCTCCTCTAATCGGGGGAGCAGCTTGCGTCTTGGATAGCTTTTGGAGGGGCATTCGAGTTTGTACTCTTCGGCCGCGAGGACCTCGGTCCATCGATCGGCCAGCAGGTCCTGATCAGCTTGAAGCTGCTGCTGCTTTTTCTTTAGGCTGTTTGCCATGGCGATAAGCCTGCGTTTAAAACGCTCTTGTTCGACGGGATCCTTGGGCACGACGAATTCGTCATCGTTGAGGCTTGCCTCGTCTTCGGAGGAAGGCATATAGTTGTAATCCTTAACCTCTTCGTCTGCCGCCCTCTCGTGAGGGCTTGCTTCTGCATCCTCCTGCGCTGAGTCTTGCTGGAGGGGGTTGTCTTCGGCACTTTCTGGGGTATTATTATCTCCTGTGCCGGAATCTCCATTCTTGCTGTGGCGGGATTTAGAGCGGCACCGCTGACGCCGGCGCTTGGGCTGTTTCTTTAAAGAATCTGCCTCCGCTATTTCTTCGCCGTCCCCGTCTTTTGGGGTATCCACCATGTATATGTCATATGACGAGGTGGTCTTCCAGTGCCCTGTAGGCGTTGGTTCCTTTTCGTCTCCGGCGTCGTCGTCCATAGCGTCGATGTCTTCAGAGTCGTAGTCTAGCATGTCGGTTAGATCGTCGACAGTGGCTACAAAGTGGGTGGTGGGTGGGCTCTGAATTTCTTCGTCGTCCGTATCCCAACCATCCTGGCCATAGTCCGGCCAGGGCTCTCCTGATAACGAGAGATGCTTTAGTAAATTCAGGATGTCGCCAAAACGCGATTATTGGAAGATGTCCGCGGCGGTGAATTCCATAACCGCCGCCCAATCTGATTTGGTTGGTAGGGGCGTGGGAGGTTCGGAGTCCGGCAAGGAGTCCGGCACCTCGGAATCACGAGTTTTGCGAGGGACAAGATCAGTGTTTGGCTCCATTGCCGTGGAAGTTGAAGCCCCCGAGGCGGTGTCCATCCACTGATCCTCTATCTGGGCAATCGGCTCCGGACTAATGGCCGGAGCAGATTCGTGTGCGGCCACCAAGGCACTGTTTGGCGGCAGAGCTAGATCATGCCCATCGCAACAGTGTGGCGCGCTTGGTTGTGGCTCGAGACCGTCGAAGATCAAGTCTCCGCGGACATCGGCCTTGAAGTTTAGGCTTCCGAATCTGACCTGACGGCCAGGGGCGTAGCTTTCGATTTTCTCCAGATGGGAAGCGAATTAGCCCGCAGTGCGAAGCCGCTGAATACGAAGATCTGTCCGGGGAGAAAAGTCTCACCCTGGACAGCGTCGTTGGTTGCAGATGCCATCAAGCCTATCGGTGACGACGCAGAGGAACTCTCAATGAAAGCACCAATGTCGGTGTCAAAACTGGCGGATCTCGGGTAGGGGGTCCCGAACTGTGCGTCTAGGCGGATGGTAATAGGAGACGAGGGACACGATGTTTTACCCAGGTTCGGGCCCTCTTGATGGAGGTAAAACCCTACGTCCTGCTTGATTAATATTGATGATATGGGTAGTACAAGAGTGGATCTACCACGAGATCAAGGAGGCTAAACCCTAAAGATAGCCTATGGTATGATTGTTGTAATGTATATTGTCCTACGGACTAAAGCCCTCCGGTTTATATAGACACCGAAGGAGGCTAGGGTTACACAGAGTCGGTTACAATGGTAGGAGATCTACATATCCGTATCGCCAAGCTTGCCTTCCACGCTAAGGAAAGTCCCATCCGGACACGGGACGGAGTCTTCAATCTTGTATCTTCGTAGTCTTGGAGTCCGGCGGATAATGATAGTCCGGCTGTCCGGACACCCCCTAGTCCAGGACTCCCTCACCAAGGTTTCCCAAGACCTTTCCTAAGAAGAAGTTGCCAAATCCTTTGAACTCCAAGCTCAAGAAGAGAGATGGGAAAGCAATGGTTGCTCAAGAAGAATCCGATCCGGATGATGTTAGTGGTGTTGCCGGAGTTGCTCAAGATTCGCAAAACACATTGAGGCTAGTCAATAAGAGTGGTGAAGTTGTCACCTACAACTACATGAAGGATTACAAGGGCAACGCTCACAAGTGCCTCATGGGAAAGGCCGTGGTAGAAGATGGAGAGGATCAAAACTCTCTTGACAAGGTCAAGGTAACCCCACGATCAAACCCTCCTCTTCTCACTCCTTCTATTTCTAGTGATGAGTATCTTGATGCGGAGGATAGTTATGAGGATGATGATCTAAATGATCCTATGCTTGCTAAACTTAATAAATTCATGTGCTCCCTCAAAGGAAAGAAGCTCACTATGTTTCGTATGCTTATGGAGATGGTGAGTAAGCACACCATCACCATTAAGGAACTCGAAACCCTCATCACCGAGGAAAAGGAAAAATGTGAAATCCTTGAGCGGAAAGTCCAATATGAGGAAACACGAAATGATGAACTATGCTTAAAAATTGGCACAAATATTGATGTTCATACTAAAGATCTTGCCTCCTTGAAAAAGGCTATTGGGTCTCGTGAAGAGTTGATGAATGACAAAAGTAAGCTTGTGAAGTCTCATGCTTCTCTCTCTAAGGATTGTGAGCTTCTATCCATGTCCCTCAAGACTAAGGAAGAAGAGCTCACCCTTCCTACAAAGAGTTTTGAGACGCTCAAACTTACTTATCTTGAAACTCTAGCTAAGGCCTACTCATCTCCTATTATAAATGTTGATGCTTGTTCTACTAACTCTAGTAGTGATCTAGCATCTATTCTTGAGGAAAATCATTTTCTCAAGGCTCAAATTGAGAACGGGCTCATGACATGTGCTCAAGGGCAAAAGAACCTTAATGAGGTGTTGAACCAACACAATGAAGTGTTCGCCAAAGAGGGACTCGGGTTTGACCCAAGCACAAGCAAGAAGAAGACATTCTCTCAAAAGTGCACCACCCCTTTAAAAGAAACTTTTGTACGAGAAGGACACAAGGAGAAAGGTAAGGTTGCTAGTGGGAAGGCCACAAGGGGCATGCCCACTCTCAACAAGCCAAAAGAGTTCATGCCTCCATCCTATGTACTTCGTAAGACTAAGGATGGAGAAGTTTATGCAAAGTTTGTTGGTCCTCGAAATGCATTTCGGTTTTATGCTATTTGGGTCCCTAAGACCCTTGTGATTAACTTGAGAGGTCCCATTGCAAGATGGGTGCCTCTAACCAAGTAATAATTGTGTGTAGGTTGCCTTCTCCGGTGGAGTAAAATGGGTGATTGATAGTGGATGTACCAATCATATGACTGGAGATAGCAAATTGCTCTACGATTTCATGGAAGCTATTCAACCATTTATGAGCATTATGTTTGGTGGAGGATCAAAAGGACAGGTACTTGGGTTGGGGAAGGTGGCTATCACAAATGACATGTCTCTTGCAAATGTCATGCTTGTCCAATCCCTTAAATATCATTTACTTTCTGTTCGTCAATTGGCATCTGTTGGTTATGATACACTATTTGGACTAACGGATGTGAAAGTCTTTAAGAGAGATACTCTCGAAGTGGCCTTTGTTGGAGAGTTGGATGGCAACCTTTACACGGTTGATTTCTCGAAAGAGAGCACATTCCATGCAACTTGTCTAATGGCCAAGGCTGACAAGGGGTGGCTATGGCATCGCCGGCTAGCCCATGTCGGCATGAGAAATCTTCAAGATCTCTTAAAGGGAAATCACATCCTTGGACTAACAAATGTCTCTTTTGAGAAAGATCGTGTGTGTAGTGCATGTATAGCCGGGAAGCAACATCAATCAAAGCACCCACCCAAGAATATTGTGCATACTTCAAGGCCTTTGGAGCTCCATCATGTGGATCTTTTTGGGCCTCCTTCATGGGATAGTCTTGGTGGGAAAAAGTATGGACTTGTCATTGTTGATGATTACTCAAGATATACATGGGTGTTTTTCCTCAAGTCCAAGGACGAGACGAAGATCACTTTTATTGACTTTGACAAGCAAGCACAACGCAAGTTTGACAAAGAAATCTTGGCAATAAGAAGTGACAATGGATCTGAGTTCAAAAACTACACCTTGGAAGAATTCCTTAGTGATGAAGGGATTGAGCATCAATATTCAGCTCCATACACTCCTCATCAGAATGGTGTAGCCGAAAGGAAGAACCGCACCCTTGTGGAGATGGCAAGGTCCATGTTGGATGAATACAAGTCACCACATAGTTTTTGGGCCGAAGCTGTCAACACCGCATGCCATGCATCAAACCGGCTCTTCCTCCGCACTATATTGGAAAAGACTCCATATGAGCTTCTAACTGGAAACAAGCCAAATGTCAAGTACTTTCATGTATTTGGGTGCAAATGTTTCATCCTCAACAAAAGAGAACGGTTAGGAAAATTTCAATCCAAAACGATTGAGGGTATATTTGTTGGCTATGGGTCAAACTCTCACGCCTATAGATTCTACAACAAATCCAATGGATGTGTTGTAGAAACTTGTGACGTGGTGTTTGATGAATTTAATGGCTCCCATGGGGAGCAAGTTGATCTAAGTGATGTAGGTGAAGAAGATTCTTCTCAAGACATTTTGACCATGGGTGTTGGTGCACTTCTTCCTATGGAACAAGAACCTCATGATGATGAAGAAGAAGATGGAAGTCTCACACATCATCAAACTACTTCAACATCCATACCACCACAAGCTCCTATTGTTCAACCGGTACCCTTAGCCCAAGTTGAAGAGGATGATCAAGTTCCTCCTCATGACAATCTTCAAGAACAAGAACAAGAAAATCCAATCATTGATGATGAACCTCAACAAATGCAATATGAACAAGAAGATCTTCCTCCACACATTAATGATCCATATGTTGAGGATGTGGATGATGGACATGAAATTGAACCTCATGAAACCCTTACCTCTATCATGCCACGAGTGGCTAGTCGTGTTGATGTTGACAAAATACTCACCGGCATATCGGAAGGTAGGGTCACTCGTAAACATTTGACCAACTTTTGTGCTCACTTTTCTTTTGTGTCTAGTTTTGAGCCCATCAAGGTACAAGATGCATTGATGGACAACGACTGGCTAGTTGCTATGCAAGAAGAGTTGAACAGTTTTGAACGCAACCAAGTGTCATTAGTCAAGAGGCCACCTACCGAGCACAACGTCATTGGAACAAAATGGATTTTCAAGAACAAACAAGATGAGAATGGTGTGATCATCCAAAACAAGGCAAGGTTAGTGGCAAAAGGGTACTCACAAGTTGAAGGTTTGGACTTTGGTGAGACCTTTGCCCCTGTTGCCCGTCTTGAATCCATTCGCATCTTACTTGCTTATGCTGCTTTTAATGGTTTTACATTACATCAAATGGATGTGAAGAGTGCTTTCCTTAACGGTCCTCTACAAGAAGAAGTATATGTATCACAACCACCTAGGTTCGTTGATCTCGATCACAAAGACTATGTGTATAAACTTCATAAGGCTTTGTATGGCCTCAAACAAGCACCTCGTGCTTGGTATGATCATCTTAAGAAGTTTTTACTCGATGATGATTTTGTGAGAGGGGTGATCGATCCCACTCTTTTTACTAAGAGGGATAAGGGTGATTTGATCTTATGCCAAATGTATGTAGATGATATCATTTTTGGTTCTCCTAACATTCATTTGTGCAAGAAGTTTGCGGACTCAATGACCAAGAATTTTGAAATGTCACTCAATGCGGATTTGAAGTTCTTCCTCGGATTTCAAATTCAACAATTTCAAGAAGGAATTTTCTTGTCTCAAGCAAAATACCTCAAGGATATCTTAGAGAAGTTTGGTATGTCTGATGCTAGTCCATGTAAGACAGCAATGCCAACCAAAATAACTCTCATTGAAGACACAAACGGTATCCCCTTCGACCCATCTAAATACCGCTCTATGATTGGTTCATTGCTTTATCTTTGTGCATCTAGACCAGACATCATGTTTAGTGTATGCATGTGTGCTAGATTTCAAGCTTCCCCTAGGGAAAGTCATCATAAGGCGGTTAAGCATATTCTTATGATGAGGACATCAATACCATTGTTACACCCACAGCCCCTACTGCTACATATACTGGACCAATTACTAGAGCTCGCGCACGCCAATTAAATTATCAGGTACTTTCGTTTCTTGGTAATGATTCTAATGTTCATGAGAATATGATGCTGCCTAAATTGGATACATTTGTTTTGCTTACAAATGAAGGGCCTAGCTTGGAGAAGGATGGACATTGGAGCAAGAGCAAGCATGGAGATGATGCCATGCGCAAGGGGAACCAGAACGGAGTTACAAGTGATGATTTCAGGACTTTGAAGCCACCATAAGAGTGCATGAAGCCTTGGACGAAATATACAAGATGCCACTTCATAAATTTCGTCCAGAGGCTATTATAGGTGCTGCGTCGCCTTTTTATTGGGCCAGGCCCATGTAATTTCGAAATACATAAGTATAGGCTATTTTTAGAGTCCGTATGTGTGGGGAAACAAGAGATAGGGTTGATTTCGGACCCCTCCACCAAGGGCCACGAAATTCCCCCCCTCTCTTCCTCCATATATACAGCCCTTAGGGCACCGTTTAGACTTTGGGTTTTGTTTAGATTAAAAGTTCGCCATAGCTGCAACTTCGCGTACTTCGTTTGTGTTCAACGACCAGACAAAGGCGTCACAGAACCCCACCTTGATCAATAAAGCTTTCATCTTATATTCGCAATATCCAGATTGCAATCTCAGTTTCTTGCTTGTTCTTCGTTTGCTCGCAGGAAACAGACCCTCGTGGTCAGGTTGATCGTGCTCCGGCGTGGTCAATAACCTCTCGGAGTTGGTTTAGCGATTGCTAAGGCGCGACGTCCTCGCACGTTCGTAGTCGGATCGTCAAAGTCGACTTCCACCCAAGCGATTTCCATCATCTCATCGAAAGACGGGACACCTTAGCCTATATCAAGTGGTATCAGATTTCCAGGTTGCTCGGTGAGATTTTCCAGTTTTTCGTAGTTTAGATCGAGTCTGTTCTTCATACCTATAGTCCACGAAAAAGCCACAAAAAAAAATTAGGGTTAGTTCATCATATCCGAACCAATCTGAGCCTTTGCATAATCTTTTTAGGGTTTTGCTTTGTTGAATTTACGGTTGCATCGTCGGTCTAGTTGCTGGTCTTAGAGTCTAGTCTTTTAGAGTTTCGAGTTCTGGTCATAAGTTGTCACGCCGCCGCTGCACCATCAGCATCGCCCCTGCCATCTACCACCACCACTCCGAATCCGTATCCATATACCACCACCAATCCGTGTCCATATACCACCACCGATCCATATCCATATACTACCACCGCTACCACCACCGCTGCCATATACCACCACCATATATCCACCACCAATCCGAGTTCCTTGTTTATTAGGTTTGTTTTCGGGATCCATCTAGTTTCCGATTCGTGTTTCCTTGCCGGAGTAGGTTTCGGAAAAAAAAAAAAAAAAAAAAAATTTCTGGCTATCCTATTTTTAGGTGTTTCTGAGTGTTTTGAGACAGGTGCCATTATAGGAAGTTTTTTTTGACCCGTTTCCAGTTTTTGGGTCCGGGCAGTCGAAAAAACGAAAAAAAAATTTGGTCGAAAAAATTTCGTGCCCATCCTGTCAGTTTGACCTCGGAAGAGTTTTGAGACACTCGCCATTATAGTGATTTTTCGCAAAAAAAAAAAAAAAAAAAAGAGCAGCGCAAAAAAAAAAAGAGCGCAAAAAAAAAAAAAAAGAGCGAAAAAAAAAATCCAGAGTGTGCTTTTCCCTTGTTTACGTGCAGCGCCGTGATTTTGTTAGTGTTCTAGGCTCGCGTCTCTAGCACGGTCTAGCCTAGGACCAGCACAGTACCGTCGTTGAGCGTTTATTCAACTTTGCATCTCTGAATTGATTATTGCTGATCCTTTTTGCTACCATATTATAAGCCTTCCCAGCTCCACATACATCTACGTCGTGCGTTTGACTCTCCCTGGTACTCGCTCTATCCAAGCTTTGAGAGTTTTTGACTACAACGGTTGCCGATCACCGCCTGCTGCTGGGTAAGAACCGGTAAGAATTTGAGTTTTGCTTGACGGATTTGTGACACCCACCACCACCACTTTTTCGTAGTCTGTAGGATCATATTCTTGTGTGTTTCTATTGCTGCTAACCATGCCAGGATCACAAGCCGACGTGACTGACTGGGAGAATTTATCGAACAAGGAGCTTCATGATAAGTTTCAGCAAATGATGAGTGGACAGGTGCAAGATGTGCTAAACAGATTTGAAGAGGCCATGGAGAAGATAGATGGCATGGAGAAGACGTTCGAAACAAAGCTCGATAACAAATTTAATGAATTGCTCGCGCGTCTTCCACCACCACCACCCGCTGCACCTAACGTACCTCTCCAACAACAACAACAACAACAACAACGCATCCTTTCGAATCAGTATGGACGCGCGAGGCGTGTTCCTATTGAGGATGGCCAAACTTCTGGTGCTGCTGTTCATGTTGTTGATGCATCTTTCGCCCCTGCTACTGCTGCTGGTGGTACCCAGGAGGATGTTGAGTATGCGGGCGATTATGAGGATGAGGTTGATCAAAATCAGCACTACGTGCAGCCACCAGCACCATCACCACCAGGTCGACCTCAGGTATATATTCGTAATGGTAGGCCTGCACCACCACCTCAGGTACGAGATGATGTCCATATTCCTAAACTGAAATTGAATATTCCACCATTTGAGGGTAGATATGTTCCTGATATATATCTTACTTGGGAGTTAGAAACTGAACAACGTTTTACATGTTTACAATATCCCGAGGAGAGACGGGTTGCTGCTGCTGTTTGTGCTTTCACTAGTTTTGCATGTGTATGGTGGTCTGAACATTGTAGATTATATCCTATTCCCGCTACTTGGGCTGCTTTGAAAACTGCTATGCGTACTCGTTGGGTTCCACCATATTATCAACGTGAATTGCTTCAAAAATTACAGCGCTTAAGACAAGGAAAAAATTCTGTAGAAGAATATTATCAGGAATTATAAACTGGCATGATTAGATGTGGTATTGTTGAGGAGAATGAAGCTATGCTTGCACGTTTTCTGGGTGGATTAAATAGAGAGATTCAGACCATTCTAGATTATAAGGAGTATACTAATATCACTCGTTTATTCCATCTTGCTTGTAAAGCTGAACGTGAAGTGCAGGATCGACAGGCATTGGCGCGGACTAACTTTTCTGCAGGTCGACCTTCATCATGGACACCGCGTGCATCATCTACTTCCACACGTTCTGCTACACCGGCGCCTCCGTCGGCTGCCACCTCCAACCGTGATACAATAAAGCAGGCACAATCACCACTATCTGCCAAGAGCACATCTTCTGGGCCTGCAAAGAGCTCTTCTTCATCCATGGCATCAACAGGGCAAACACATGATATTATTTGTCGCCGTTGCAAGGGTGGAGGTCATTATGCGAGAGAATGCCCCTCTAAGCGTGTGATGATTGTTACTGAGGATGGTGGGTATGAGTCCGCTAGTGACTATGATGAGGAGACTTTGGCTCTTATTACACGTGACGAACACGGTGGAGAAGATTCTGATCATGAGACGCAATACATGGCTCCTGAAGATGCTGACAGGTATGAATGTTTAGTTGCTCAACGTGTTTTGAGTGTGCAGGTTACACAAGCTGAGCAAAATCAGAGGCATAATTTGTTCCATACAAAGGGAGTTGTGAAGGAACGTTCTGTTCGCGTGATCATAGATGGAGGGAGTTGCAACAACTTGGCTAGCATGGAGATGGTGGAGAAGCTATCTCTCACCACAAGACCACATCCACATCCTTACTACATCCAATGGTTCAACAACAGCGGCAAGGTTAAGGTAACACGTACTGTTCGTGTGCATTTTAGTATCTCTACATATGCTGATTATGTTGATTGTGATGTGGTACCTATGCAAGCATGTTCCTTATTACTTGGTAGACCATGGCAATTTGATAAAAATTCTATTCACCATGGTAGAAACAATCAGTATACTCTTGTTCATAAGGATAAAAATATTACTTTGCTTCCTATGACTCCTGATTCCATTTTGAAAGATGATCTTAATAGGGCTAATAAAGCAAAACAGGAGAAAACTAAGAGTGAAAATCAGATTGTGGCAAGAGAATTTGAGCAACAAATGCAGCCTAATAATAATAAACAATCTAGTGTTGCTTCTGAAATTAAATTGAAAAGTGCATGTTTACTTGCCACCAAATCTGATATTGATGATCTAGATTTTAGCAAATCTGTTTGCTATGCTTTTGTGTGCAAAGAGGCATTATTTTCATTCGAGGACGTGCCTTCCTCTTTGCCTCCTGCTGTCACTAACATTTTGCAGGAGTTCGCTGACGTCTTTCCACAAGACGTGCCACCGGGATTACCACCTATTCGCGGGATTGAGCATCAAATTGACTTAATTCCTGGTGCATCATTACCCAACCGTGCACCATACCGTACCAATCCAGAGGAGACGAAGGAGATTATGCGTCAAGTACAAGAACTGCTCGACAAAGGTTATATACGCGAATCCCTTAGTCCTTGTGCTGTTCCTATCATTTTAGTGCCGAAAAAGGATGGTACGTCGCGTATGTGCGTTGATTGTAGAGGCATTAATAATATTACTATTCGTTATCGTCATCCTATTCCTAGGCTAGATGATATGCTTGATGAATTGAGTGGCTCTACAATATTCTCCAAAGTTGATTTGCGTAGTGGATACCATCAAATTCGTATGAAATTGGGAGATGAATGGAAAACAGCATTTAAAACTAAGTTTGGATTATATGAGTGGTTAGTCATGCCTTTTGGGTTAACTAATGCACCTAGTACTTTCATGAGGTTAATGAACGAAGTTTTACGTGCTTTCATTGGACGATTTGTGGTAGTTTACTTTGATGACATATTGATTTATAGCAAATCTTTGGAGGAACATTTGGAACATTTACGTGCTGTTTTTATTGCTCTACGTGATGCACGTTTGTTTGGTAACCTTGGAAAGTGCACCTTTTGCACCGACCGAGTATCTTTTCTTGGCTATGTTGTTACTCCACAGGGAATTGAAGTTGATAAAGCCAAAATTGAAGCTATTGAGAGTTGGCCGCAGCCCAAAACGGTCACACAAGTGAGGAGTTTCCTTGGCCTCGCTGGATTCTATAGGCGTTTTGTGAGAGATTTCAGCACCATTGCTGCACCTCTCAATGAGCTTACAAAGAAAGATGTGCCTTTTCTGTGGGGTACCGCACAGGAAGAAGCCTTCTCGGTATTGAAAGATAAGTTGACACATGCTCCTTTACTCCAACTTCCTGATTTTAATAAGACTTTTGAGCTTGAATGTGATGCTAGTGGAATTGGGTTAGGAGGTGTGTTATTACAAGATGGCAAACCTGTTGCATACTTTTCTGAAAAATTGAGTGGGCCTAGTCTGAATTATTCTACTTATGATAAAGAATTATATGCTCTTGTTCGGACTTTAGAAACATGGCAACATTATTTATGGCCCAAAGAATTTGTTATACATTCTGATCATGAATCTTTGAAACATATTAAAAGTCAAGCTAAACTGAATCGTAGACATGCTAAATGGGTTGAATTCATTGAGACTTTCCCTTATGTCATTAAACACAAGAAGGGAAAAGAAAATGTTATTGCTGATGCATTGTCTCGTCGCTATACTATGCTTTCACAACTTGACTTCAAAATATTTGGTTTGGAGACCATCAAAGATCAATATGTGCATGATGCTGATTTTAAAGATGTAATGCAGAATTGTAAAGAAGGAAGAATGTGGAACAAGTTTGTCGTTAACGATGGATTTGTGTTTCGTGCTAACAAGCTATGCATTCCAGCTAGCTCCGTTCGTCTTTTGCTGTTGCAGGAGGCGCATGGGGGAGGATTAATGGGACACTTTGGCGTGAAGAAGACGGAGGACGTACTTGCTACACATTTCTTTTGGCCAAAGATGAGACGGGATGTTGAGCGTTTTGTTGCTCGCTGCACTACATGTCAAAAAGCTAAGTCACGACTCAATCCTCATGGTTTATATATGCCTTTGCCTGTACCTAGTGTTCCTTGGGAGGATATATCTATGGACTTTGTTTTAGGTTTACCTCGAACAAAGAAGGGGAGGGATAGCATATTTGTTGTCGTGGATAGATTCTCGAAAATGGCACACTTTATACCATGTCATAAAAGCGATGATGCTGTTAATGTTGCTGATTTGTTCTTTCGTGAAATTATTCGCTTGCATGGTGTGCCAAATACTATTGTTTCAGATCGTGATACTAAATTTCTTAGCCACTTTTGGAGATGTTTATGGGCTAAGTTGGGGACTAAACTGCTATTTAGTACTACTTGTCACCCCCAAACTGATGGACAAACTGAAGTAGTCAATAGAACATTGTCTACTATGCTTAGGGCTGTTTTGAAGAATAATAAGAAAATGTGGGAAGAATGCTTGCCTCATATTGAATTTGCTTATAATCGTTCATTGCATTCTACTACTAAGATGTGCCCTTTTGAAATTGTGTATGGTTTTCTACCTCGTGCACCTATTGATTTGTTGCCTCTTCCATCTTCGGAGAAGGTTAATTTTGATGCTAAAGAACGTTCTGAATTGATTTTAAAAATGCATGAGTTAACTAAGGAAAACATTGAGCGTATGAATGCTAAATATAAACTTGCTGGAGATAAGGGTAGAAAACATGTTGTGTTTGCACCTGGAGATCTTGTTTGGTTACATTTGCGTAAAGATAGATTTCCTAATTTGCGCAAATCAAAGCTAATGCCACGTGCTGATGGTCCCTTTAAGGTGTTAGAGAAAATAAATGATAATGCATATAAACTTGAGCTGCCTGCAGATTTTGGGGTTAGTCCCACTTTTAACATTGCAGATTTGAAGCCTTATTTGGGTGAGGAAAATGAGCTTCCGTCGAGGACGACTTCATTTCAAGAAGGGGAGGATGATGAGGACATCAATACCATTGTTACACCCACAGCCCCTACTGCTACATATACTGGACCAATTACTAGAGCTCGCGCACGCCAATTAAATTATCAGGTACTTTCGTTTCTTGGTAATGATTCTAATGTTCATGAGAATATGATGCTGCCTAAATTGGATACATTTGTTTTGCTTACAAATGAAGGGCCTAGCTTGGAGAAGGATGGACATTGGAGCAAGAGCAAGCATGGAGATGATGCCATGCGCAAGGGGAACCAGAACGGAGTTACAAGTGATGATTTCAGGACTTTGAAGCCACCATAAGAGTGCATGAAGCCTTGGACGAAATATACAAGATGCCACTTCATAAATTTCGTCCAGAGGCTATTATAGGTGCTGCGTCGCCTTTTTATTGGGCCAGGCCCATGTAATTTCGAAATACATAAGTATAGGCTATTTTTAGAGTCCGTATGTGTGGGGAAACAAGAGATAGGGTTGATTTCGGACCCCTCCACCAAGGGCCACGAAATTCCCCCCCTCTCTTCCTCCATATATACAGCCCTTAGGGCACCGTTTAGACTTTGGGTTTTGTTTAGATTAAAAGTTCGCCATAGCTGCAACTTCGCGTACTTCGTTTGTGTTCAACGACCAGACAAAGGCGTCACAGAACCCCACCTTGATCAATAAAGCTTTCATCTTATATTCGCAATATCCAGATTGCAATCTCAGTTTCTTGCTTGTTCTTCGTTTGCTCGCAGGAAACAGACCCTCGTGGTCAGGTTGATCGTGCTCCGGCGTGGTCAATAACCTCTCGGAGTTGGTTTAGCGATTGCTAAGGCGCGACGTCCTCGCACGTTCGTAGTCGGATCGTCAAAGTCGACTTCCACCCAAGCGATTTCCATCATCTCATCGAAAGACGGGACACCTTAGCCTATATCATCTTAGATACCTTGTTCACACCCCAAAGTTGGGTCTATGGTATCCCAAGGATGCTATGTTTGATCTCATTGGGTACACGGATGCGGATTGGGCCGGAGACAAAGTGGATCGTAAGTCCACTTCCGGTGCATGTCAGTTTCTTGGACGCTCCTTGGTAAGTTGGTCATCGAAGAAACAAAACTGTATTTCCCTCTCTACCGCAGAAGCTGAATACATTGCTGCCGCCAGCTGTGCAACTCAGTTATTATGGATGAGGCAAACTTTGAAGGATTATGGTATCACCTATAGAAATGTGCCTCTTCTATGTGATAATGAAAGTGCCATCAACATTCCTGAGAACCCCAAGGATCATCTCCGCACCAAGCACATTGATATTAGGTATCACTTCTTGAGAGATCATGTTGAGAAGGGTGATATTCACATTGATCACATTGTTACAGATTGCAACTGGCAGATTTTTCACCAAACCATTGGATGAAGCAAGGTTTTGTCGACTTAGGCGTGAACTTGGTATCTTGGAGCTTGACAACATTATGTGAAATCTCGTACTCATGCATGCATTTTCATAATGTCTTGTCTTGATGTAGGCATATTCTTAGGGGGAGACATTCAATTTATGAGTACTCTCTCCCTTACATAATGCATAAATAGAACCAACACTCTCAAAGTCACTATGGCACTTACTTTGTGTCCATAGTACTTTAAAATGATGGAGTAATAACCATGGGTCCAAAAGTTCAAATTTTTGGTCTCCAAAGTTATATATACTCATACATGGTGACTTAGCCTAATTATTTTTTTTGGTGTTTATATGGGTTTGAGATATTGTTGTGACTAAGGCTACTTATATATATATATATATATCTCTATAACAAACACACAATATATATATATATATATATATATATATATATATATATATATATATATATATATATATATATATATATATATATATATATATATATATATATATATCGTCATCACCCCATCACTCTTCATCACAACCAAACCAGATCTTAGAATTTTGGCTAGCCGGATCATCCGGACTTACATATGGACGTCCGGGCTGTGTCTGCCCAGATATCTGGGCTCACTTCCGGACATCTGTCCCTGCCCGGATCATCCGGGGCTCCTTCCGGTCATCCGGGTGGGTCTTCGACTTGCCCAGTAGCATACCGGGCCGTGGGGGGGGGCACAGGGAGTTATCCCTTTACTTTTCCCCTCGACCTCACCCTCTCACTCCGCTGCCGGCGGCTGCTCTCGGCCCGCCCCGCCAGTCCGGCCGGCAAACTAGCCTGATCTCGTGCTCACGGACTACCATCGCCTCGATCTACTCCCTCCTCGCGCCGTTTTCCCCAGGGGCCGATTGGATCCTCTCCAATCTCGGCCTCCGCCCCCAAACTCCGCCATGGTGGTCGGCTGTGGTGGTACTGGCCGGAGCTTCAAGTCGACCTCATCGGGTCCCTCTCGTGGTATCTCATCTGCGCCCTTCCTCGTTTTTCCTCTTGTACTCATCTAGGGTCAGTTACTCATCGAGCTCGCCAACTTTTTTTTGTTCTTTTCGCTCCGATGCGTATGCATAGAACCACGTCACCAAGCATCAACGGACTCCAAGGAAGCTGCTCGTCCACTCAAGAAAGCACCAGGTCGTGCTCGTCCGTCCTATGCCGGGCAGGACGATACTGATTATGAGGACGACCTCCAGGAGGACGAGCTCGTGCCGGTTCGCTCAACGACCAAGGTCAAGAAGAAGAAAGCGGCTTCTACCTCAAGCTCACAGCCTGCCGCACCTACCGGTCTCATTTTGTCCATGGCCAACCCCACCAACCGTGGCCGTCGTAGTATCAGCTATCAGTCCATGGATCCATCTGAGTATGCAGCTTTAAGGAGTGAAGTCAACCAATTTGCTGCCCCGGCCAATGCAACCGATCCTCGGTTTCGCACTTTGGTTCAACAGGACATCTATCAATCGGTCATTGCTCATCTAGGGTTCTCTCCTCAGCATTATGTGAACTTGGATTACATTGAGAACAATCCAACCAAGTTCAATGGTGTGTTAGAGAAGATTGAGGGCATGGGGCTGCGTCGTGCTATGACTCTCCACTGTGATTGGAATGAGGCTGCCATTCGGCAATTCTATGCCACGTGTTTCTTCCATCCGGATCGTTCGATCACTTGGATGACTCATCATTCTCAGTTCACTGTCTCTTTTGAGGAGTTTGCTGCTGCCTTGGGCATGCCTGGATCTGAGGCAGGTCTTTTTCGAATCCATGAGATGAATCCCAAGTTTGAGGCTATGCCTATTAGTGCTTGTAGTTGTCTCACCATGCCTCCTACTCAGCTATCCACAGTGCAGCAAAGCAAGGAGCTTAATGACATCAGTATCTTCTGTCTCAAATACCGGTGGCTTTTTCAGTGCATCCTCAACTCCATTGCTCCCAAGAAAGGGGATCGTGGGATGGTACGAGCTTACAACATTGACTTGATGTACTACTCACGGAAAAATCCCACTCGTCCCATTGACATGGCAGATTTTCTTTGGCATGAGATTCGCATGGCTAGTTGTCTGAAGGTTCGTACTCTTCCGCATGCTCCTTTCATTCAGACCGTCATTGACTATGTCTTCACTTGCCCCATCAACAAGACCAACATTCACTCCATGTGGACTCCGCGTGATGACACTTCTCCCCTGCTCCGTCGTGTGGTGAGAGCTCTTCTCGCCACACCAAACCTTTTGTCAAGCCGTTTGACCGCCTTGCTCGCTTTATTGGGAAGTCCCATAAAGCCATCTTTGACACCTACCGCTACACTGCTACTCACATTGCTACCGAGGAGGTTCGCCGCATCTCTGAGGCAAATGCCCTTAGGGCTCGTCTTCGTGCGCGTCCTGGCAGTCCTGTCGAGCCTGATGAGCCTATTCCTGCTCGACTTCCTCTTCCGGAGGTCGATTTTCCATCTGCCACTGAGTTCCCCGAGTTCTTCCTAGTACCCGCTGATCTGAGTGATGATGATGATGATGATGATGCTGAGGATGAGGATGCTGCATGATTCTCCTACTTTCTCGGCCGTCTTTCCCTTTTTCGGTACTTGCTGTCAAGGGGGAGATGTAATTCTTAGGAGGAGTTTCAGTGTGTGTCTGGTATGCTTAGAGCTTTAGTTAAGTGGACTCATTATTATTATTGTAATGGTACTATGGTACTTTCGTCATGAGTTATGAGTCTATGTCACTATGCAAGTGCTTAAGTATGTTGTCTTTATTCATTGCTTATGTTGATTTTAATGATGTATGCCTATACTATATTCCGAATGTGGGCATCCACTTCATATGTGCATGATTTTGTATTTTTATCACCTTATTCCATGCATACATTAAGGGAGAGCTCCTCTTAAAACACATCCATATGCATAAATTAAGGGGGAGCTCTTCCTAAAACACATACCGGTCTACTCTCCTAGAATCATTCGTATCACATTTCACTTGTTAAATGCTATATGTAGTTTGTCATCAACTACCAAAAAAGGGGGAGATTGAAAGTGCAATCTTGCTCTTAAAGAGTATTTTTGATATTGATGACAAACCTACATATAGGGGACTAACCTTGTTTGCTAAGTATATACACAGGCCATCTGTCCTCTGGTTTTTCTTTAGTGAGCATCATGATCGCATCATATGAGATTTTACTCAAGCAAATTATCAATGAGGAAAGGAGCAAACAAAGATGATGTATTGTGCCCTTTTTATATTCCTTGAGTAATAGGAACCCCACACTATTAAGAGGGGATCCGAAGTGTAGGTTCAAGACTTGCTCACATTTTGTATCATAAACAATTCTTTCACAATAGACCAAAATCCCTAGCAATATCCCTTAGCCAAAACCTACCACTTCTCCTAGCCGGATCATCCGGCAAGCTACCCAGATCATCTGGGCTTCACCCGGATCAGCCGGACCCTGCACCGGATCATCCGGATAATTGGTGCTCTCCATCACAGAACGGTGTGGCTGAAGCCGGATCATCCGGATGTCCCTCCGGATCATCCGGGCTATTCCCCGGATCGTCTGGATTCTCTTCCGAATCGTCCGGATAACAGTGCCCTATTTTCACAGAAGCCATATGTTGTAGCCGGATCGTCCGGTCAGGCATCCGGATCATTCGGGGCTTGTCCGGACCATCCGGGCTTGCCTCCGGACTGTCCGGGCTGCTCGCAGCTCGGCTGCAACCATCTGCATCCGGGCCTTCTGCCAGATTTATCCGGACAAATGTCCGGATCATCCGGATGGTGTCCCAGATCATCCGGGGTGGTCAACTTGTGTCCAAACGGCTCTATTCTGGACATGGTATAAATAGCACCTTACCCTTCGAGATAAGGTTGAACACTCCACACAAACACGCCTCAAGAACACCAGTGCTTCCCCTCTCTTGCTCACACACTAAATCCCAGATCCCGGCTTGATTCTTGAGAGTTTCAAAGAGTTGTTCCAATCAAAAGAAAGATCTTCTTCCTCCCCATCTTGTGACCAAAGCTAATCGAAGTTTGAGCAAGTCTTGAGTCTTTCCCCTCGGATCTTGTTACTCTTGGAGGTTGGAGACTCCTAGGCGGTAGGAGTCATTCGGTGAGGAATCAACTATTGTGATTACCCCCGGAAAGTTTGTGAGGGTTTGGAGACCACCCCAAGGTCTACCACTAGTGGTTGAGAAACGCCTTCGTGGTGTTGTCTCAAAGGGAGAATAGGGTGAGCCTTCGTGGCGTAGGTGTGCCTTCGTGGTAACATCCGCCCCTCTAACGGTGACTAGCTTCCCTCCAAGGAAGTGAACATCGGCATACATCCTCGTCTCTCGGAGTTGCGGTTATTCCTAACCCTAACTCTGTACTTGTGGTTACTTGTTGTGATTGCACTTACTTACATCTTATTGTGCTTGCTCACTTATATGCTTGTGTTACTTGCCTAGTACTTTGTACTTACTAGCAATTGTTAGGCTCACCTTCATATTCTGCTCTATTGCCTAAAATTGCTTAGTAATAATTAAAATTTGTAATTGTACCTATTCACCCCCCCCTCTAGGTCCACTCGATCCTTTCATTGGGGTCGAAGGAGAAGAAGTGGGGCCGAAGAAGCCAGCTCAGCCGTCCATCCTGGGAGGCCCATGCCCATGGGGTAAGTTGGGCCCGTGCGCACGGGGGTCCCGTGGGCACGGTACAAGCCTGTGCGCACGGGGTGCTCCAGCGCCTGTTTCCTGTGTAGCCCATGGGCACCTGGGACTTGCTGTTTTGCTGCTGTTGCACTCCGTCTTGATCCGTACGGCCTTGGGGTGGTTCTCCTTCTCCTTGGGGATGCTCCTGAGCTTCTTGGTGATGTTCCACTTCATACCTAAGGAGGCATAGCATATTTTGGTGAGGTAGTAGACATGTTCCATTTGTGTCCATATGCAAGTCTAGTAGGAAGGAGTTCACCTCAGTTTCCAAAGCACGTGCTTTAGCTCTTGTCATGGGTCCTTGTAGGATTGGATGTGTCGATGTAGAGTCCATGGGGATGATGGAAGGATGCTTCGCATCATCTCCCCTCCCTTGGGGAAGATCCGACCTCGGATCAAAATCTTCATCACCATGGAAAGGCGAGAGGTCTTTGACGTTGAAGATGTCGCTCACGTTGTACTTGTCTCGTGGGATTTCAATCTTGTAGGTGTTGTCATTGTAGCGTGCTAGCACCTTGAATGGTCCATCGGCTCGAGGTAGTAGTTTGGACTTGTGTTCGTTGGGGAAGCGGTCCTTGCGAAGGTGTAGCCACACGAGATCACCTATGTTGAAGATCATTGGTTTTTGTTGACGTTGAGCTTGGTCGCTAGGCGATGTACTTGGCGCTCGATGATGGTCCTTGTATCTTCATGCATCTTCTTGATGTAGCTTGCTCGTGCACTCGCATCCATGTTGGTGCGCTCTTGTAGAGGGAGAGGTAGAATGTCCAATGGGGACAACGGGTTGAAGCCGTAGACGACCTCGAAGGGGGACTTGCCGGTATTCGAATGTCTTGCACGGTTGTAGGCATACTCGGTGATGGGTAGACACGCCTCCCACTCCTTGATGTTCTTCTTGATCAACACGCGAAGTAGAGTGGATAGTGTCCGGTTTGTCACCTCCGTTTGGCCGTCGGTTTGAGGATGGTATGCGGATGAGAACAAGAGTTTGATTCCGAGCTTGGCGCATAGAGTCTTCCAAAAGTAACTCAAGAACTTGACGTCGCGGTCGGAGACGATTGTCTTTGGTACTCCATGGAGGCGCAAGATTTCCCTACAAAAGAGATTTGCAATATGTGAAGCACCGTCTATCTTGTTGCAAGGAATGAAATGTGCCATCTTAGAAAATCGGTCCACAACAACAAACACGGAATCCTTTCCATTTTGAGTTCTAGGCAAACCAAGTACAAAATCCATACTAATGTCTTCCCAAGGTTGATAAGGAATAGGAAGTGGCATGTAAAGGCCATGAGATTGAGCTTTGGACTTACCTTTGCGGCATGTAGAGCATCGGGTGGTGAAGCGTGAGATGTCGCGGAACATCTTGGGCCAAAAGTAATTCTTGGAGAGCGTGGTGAAAGTCTTGTCGTGTCCAAAGTGTCCCATGAGTCCGCCTCCATGAGCCTCTTGCAAAAGGAGCAAACGAAGAGAAGACTCGGGAATGCATAGTTTGTTAGCTCTCATAAGATAACCATCCTTGATGTAATATTGTTCCCAAGATGTATGTATCAAATATTGTTCCCAAGATTTATGTGCTCAAAGCCAATAACATTCAACTCAAGTTTAGTGACAAGCGTGCATATGCATGAAAGTGCATCGGCAACTACATTTTCCTTACCCTTAATGTACTTGATCACATATGGGAAAGATTCAATAAATTCACTCCATTTGGCGTGACACTTGTTCAACTTAGTTTGACCTTTTAAGTATTTAAGTGTTTCATGATCGGTATGTATAAGAAACTCATGAGGTCTAAGATAACGTTCCCAAACATGTAGGACACGCACTAAAGCATACAATTCTTTGTCATAGATGGGATAGTTAAGTTGAGCACCGGAGAGTTTTTCACTAACATATGCAATTGCTCGTTTTTCTTGCATCAAAACTCCGCCAATTCCGGTACCACTTGCATCACAATGAACCTCAAAAGTTTTGTCAAAGTTGGGCAAAGCAAGAAACGGAGCATGAGTAAGCAAAGACTTGAGCTCATCAAAAGCGGTTGATTGCAAAGTTCCCCAAACAAAAGGAGCATTCTTCTTGCTCAAAGCATGCAAAGGGGCGGCAATAGTGCTAAAGTTTTTCACAAAGCGACGGTAAAAACCCGCAAGACCAAGAAAACTTCGCACTTCTTGCAAATTGGTGGGTTGGGGCCAAGTTTTAATTGCTTCAATTTTAGCTTATCAACATGGACACCCTTTGAAGAGACAACGAAACCCAAGAAAACCACTTTGTCAACACCAAATGTGCACTTTTTCATGTTGGCATAAAGAGTTTCCTTGCGAAGTGTTTGCAAAACAAGCCTAACATGATCAAGATACTCTTTCATGGTTTTGCTAAACACAAGAATATCATCGAAGTAAACCACAACAAAGACTCCAATGTAAGGTCGAAGTACATGATGCATGAGATGCACAAAAGTACCGGGAGCCTCCGATAAACCCATAGGCATGACTAACCATTCATATAAGCCAAATTTTGTTTTGAAAGAAGTTTTCCATTCATCACCTTCTTGTATGCGGATTTGATAATAGCCACTTTTAAGATCAATTTTTGAGAAAAAGTTGGCTCCACTAAGTTCATCAAGCATATCATCTAAGCGAGGAATGGGATGCCTATAGCGAGCGGTGATAGCATTTATAGGTCTACAATCGGAAAACAAGCAGAAACTTCCATCGGGCTTAGGCACAAGTATGACGGGAACAGCACAAGGGCTTAAGCTTTCATGTACATGACCGTTGTCGATTAGTTGTTGTACTTGCCGTTGAATCTCCTTGGTTTCTTCGGGATTGACACGATATGGAGCTTTGTTTGGAAGTGGCGCTCCGGGGATGAGGTCGATTCGATGCTCAATGCCTCGTAGAGGAGGTAGACCCGGAGGTAGCTCATTGGGGAAAACATCTTGAAATTCCTGCAAAAGAGATTGAAACACCTAAGGTAGCTCGTGAGTGGTGTTAGTTTTTGGTTCTCCATCCTTGCACACAAGGACAAAGTGCATCACACTCGATGGGTTCTCACACACTTCTCTCATCTCACTTTTTGTGGCGAATAGTATGAGGTTTTTCTCTCTAGGCGAAGAGGCGCTCAAGTTTGGCTTGTTGCTCTCACTCATATTTTGGTGGCTCACTTTCTCACTCTTCTCTCTATGGTGGGTGGCTTGCTTGTCGGCTATCACTTGACTAGGAGACATGGGTTGTAGCACATATTCCTTTCCTTTCATCTTGAAGCTATAGTGATTGGTACACCCATTGTGGACGACACCGCGGTCGAATTGCCATGGTCGACCAAGAAGGAGGTGGCAAACGGTCATTGGGACCACATCACACTCCAAAGTGTCTTCATATGCACCAATTTTGAAGGATACTTGGACCGTATGCTCAACTCGTATAGTGCCAGAGTCACTTAGCCATTGAACCTTGTAGGGGTGTGGGTGCTTCCTCTTGACCAATTGAAGCTTGGAGCATAGTTCTTCACTTGCCAAGTTGTGGCAACTACCTCCATTGATGATGACCTTCACGGACCTTCCATTGATGCCGGCCTTGGTTGGAAGATATGGCATCGTTGGTCTTCTTCTTGTTGATGTTGAAGTGTCAAGACCTTGGAGACAACGAGAGCGGGGCTCGTATCTTCATCACATAGGCTTGATCATCTTCATCCTCGTTCATGCTCCGGTGCATGGCCACTTGCTCAATAGCTTCCATTTCATCTTCACTCATTGAATCGTAGGTGCCATCGTCGTTGAGGATCATGGTGCGCTTGTTGGTGCATTGGAAGGACTTATGGCCCCGTTCGCCACATGTAAAGCACTTGATTGAACTTGTCTTGACGGTCTCATCGGTCGGAGTAGAGGAAGAAGCACGCGGCTTGTAGTTGCTTGTAGTAGGAGGAAGACAACTTGAACTTGACGAAGGTTTCTTGTATGTTGTCTTGTCGTCGTTGCTTGGAGAAGTCTTGGTTGAAGTAGATGTTGGAGGAGTTGTTGAAGCTTGATTGTTGGAGAAGCCGTATGTCTTGGATGAGTACTTGGCGTACTTGAAGTCATCTTGCACTTGACGTTCTGCCTTGGTCGCTTGATGCACTAGCTCGATGAGGTTGGAATAGGGTTGGAAGTCGGCCATCTTCTTGATGGGATGATTGAGTCCATTCAAGAATTGTGCCATTGTTTGCTCATCATCTTCCTTGACATTGGCTCGAATCATGGCTATCTCCATTTCCTTGTAGTATTCTTCAACACTCTTTGTTCCTTGCTTGAGGAGTTGTAGCTTCTTGAAGAGATCACGGTTGTAGTAGGTGGGCACAAATCGTGCTCGCATGACATCCTTCATTTGAGCCCAAGTGGTGATTGGAGGGTCACCTCTTGCTTCTCGGTGCTCAAGGACTTGTTCCCACCATATGAGCACATAGTCTTGGAACTCAAGTGATGCCATTGCAATCTTCTTCTCTTCCTCATAGTTGTGCAAACGAAAGATTTTTCGACCTTCAATGCCCATGAGAGGTATTCTTCCGGATCATTGCTTCCATTGAACTTGGGCATTGTGAATTTGAGTTTTCCATAGCGTTGCTCTTCATCTTGATAGCGATTGCAATATCGCTCTTGCCTTGGAAAGTCCTCGAATGCTTGTTCCTCATGATGTCGCTCTTGGTGTGGAGGAGGGTCTTGAAGCACTTGTTCCACTTGGTGTCGCTCTTGTTGCACTTGGGGTTGAGGTGGAGCTTGACGAGCTTGGGGAGGAGCTTGAGAAACTTGACGGTGCACACGTGGTTGATAGTTCCTCTCTTGTATTTCTTCTCGAAGGGCTTCCTCTTGATTGCGACGTTCGCGATTGCGGTTGGCGATGGCTCGACTTGATTCTTGAAGGGCATGTTCTGCCTCAAGAGGTTGTGCTTCTCGTTGTTGTTGTTGAAGACATTGGGCCTCGACGTCTTGTTCCTCTTGGTGTACACGCGCTTGTTCTTCTTCTTCTTGAAGACGAAGACGTTGTTGTTCTTGAGCTTGAGCAAAAGCGACTTGGTTTGCTTGAGGACGAGGAACTTGCTCATCGACTTGCTCTTGTGGATGCTTGACATGTAGCGGGTCGCGAGATGCATGACGGTCTTGACGTGCGGCTCGTCGAAGAATGGTCGATGACGGTGTACTTGAGCCGGAGAAGGTGTCGTCAGAGTGTCAACTTGAGTGGCTCCGTCTTGAGTACGAAGAAGTTGAAGGAGGCCGGTTGACCAACAAAGCTCGGATCTCGTCCATTCTTGCATCGTTCGCTTGCTTGTGCGCGTCGAGCTTGTTGTCGAAGTAGTCGCGTGTACGTTGCTCGAAGAGTCGCAAATCGGTGGCGAGGTTGTCGATGCGGTCGTTCATTGATTATTGCTCTTGATGGAGAGCTCGTTGTGCACCAAAGAGGTGGCTCTTGGTGACAAAGGATGACATGTCGTCGTCTTGCTCGATGAAGAGTGGGTTGGTATAAGAACTTGGCCTATCCATCATAAGAAAGTGGTGGTGAGTAGGAAAATGAGAGAACAAAACCAAAGTTACCTTTTCCAGAGATTGTGGATGTAACAAGTACGATCCCACGTGATGTTACAATAGGGGAATTGGTACCGGGAATTGTTCCTCACACCTACAAGTAAATGGTCTATGGAGGGGCTTGGTTAGGAAAGGCACAAATATTTCAAGCAAATGTTAGTCAAGATGTTGATAAAGTTGAGAAGATTCACAAATGGCAAATAAGACAAATAGATCAACCTCCCAAAATAACACGAGGAACACACACACGGAAGATAAATGGGATTCACACAACCAAGGAATGAGCTCGAAGATATCGATACACGGGAAAAGCTCTTGTCGTACGGATACTAGAGAGACGCTAGCTCGATTGCACTAATGGGCTAGATACGCTAGTGCACCAACCTAATATAGAATCTACTTGTCTCACTATCCCAAGTATGCTTATGTATGTGGTGACCAAGATGATGCACGTATGCTAAGGCTCGATGCTATTGCTTATAAGCTCTTTGCTTCTCTTCTCTCTTGCTTAAAAGCTTTTTATCCTTTTTTTCAACTATGCCACGATGCTTGATATGCGAGCCACACAATGAGTTAACAAGTAGTAAATGCACGGGATGGACGAAACACTAAATGGTGCACTAAGACGTGGCCCGGCAATACTCAACAAGCTAGTCTCGATGGGTAAGCTACGCAAAAGGGCTCAAAGCTATCAAGTTAATGGCAAGGGAGTACAAGTTGTCGTCGAGGTTACCGTCCTTGCTTACGGTCGAAGATGATCTTGTCAAACCGAAGTGTTGTCCGAGTCGATGATTGGTGGCGATGATGATACCAACTTGCGCCTAAGTAGCCGAAACACCTTAGGACACAAGAGAAATCGCAACTGAACACTCAGCAAACACGTGGAAAGGTGCGGAAGAACACGAGAGGCGGTTGTGAAACAAAATAAGAAAAACAGAAAAGTGGCCGAAAGTTTCTGGATGGCCCGTGCGCACGGGGTAAGTGAGGCCCGTGTGCACGGGGTCCCGTGTGCACGGGGTCTCCCGAGAGCGGATGAACTTCTATGATTTCGTGGTGATTGCAAGTTTTTGGTCAAATTCCAGTGGAGGGTGGGTGGGGATGATGGTGGAGGGGTAGATCCACTTGCCAAACACCAAATTCGTGGATCAAATCAACCAAATCTCACAAGATCAACAAATTGCAAGAAAAAAATTTTGGGGCTATTTTTGGTGGGGATTTTCGGATTAGGACGAAAAACAACAAAATCAAGCTAGAAAGTGGAAGGTAGGGACTCCAAGATGTGAATCAACATGGATCATGATACCATATGATGTAGGGTAGAACCCTAGGAAGGACCTTTTCACACTTGGAGGGGGAAAGAGGAGAGAAATCACAAGAACAAGAACACAAAGAGACAATCACTCCAACAATTCCCGATTACACATCCACTAGAGTAACAACAAAAGATCCACAAGTCTCAAACAAAATCAAAGGAAAGATACAATGGCAAAGTTCATCCCAAATCCAAAGGAAGAGGGGTCTTGGTGGTAGTCTTCTCCCAATGGAGGTCTTGAAATCCTCAAGGATTCTTCCCTATGGGGTCTTGATCCTCAAAGAGGGAAGGTAACGGAGCAAAGCTCACCAAGATCTCATCTAATACTTTGCTAACCCTAAACATGGCCCTAGGTACGGAATATATAGGCTTGGGGTCGAAGGAGAAGAAGTGGGGCCGAAGAAGCCATCTCAGCCGTCCATCCTGGGAGGCCCGTGCGCACGGGGTAAGTTGGGCCCGTGCGCACGGGGGTCCCGTGGGCACGGTACAAGCTCGTGCGCACGGGGTGCTCCAGCGCCGGTTTCCTGTGTAGCCCGTGGGCACGGGGTCTCGGGGGCCCGTGCGCACGGGGTCGCCTGGGACTTGCTGTTTTGCTGTTGTTGCACTTCGTCTTGATCCGTACGGCCTTGGGGTGGTTCTCCTTCTCCTTGGGGATGCTCCTGAGATTCTTGGTGATGTTCCACTTCATACCTAAGGAGGCATAGCATATTTTGGTGAGGTAGTAGACATGTTCCATTTATGTCCATATGCAAGTCTAGTAGGAAGGAGTTCACCTCGGTTTCCAAAGCACGTGCTCTAGCTCTTGTCATGGGTCCTTGTGGGATTGGATGTGTCGATGTAGAGTCCATGGGGATGATGGAAGGATGCTCCGCATCAGGAGGGTTGAGGTTGCCGGAGACGATGATGAGGGCGACGGTGAGGAAAACGGCGAGCTTCGGGCATCCATGGGATCGGGGCGCCGTGGCGTCCAGACCCAGCACGGGAGCGAAGGGAGGAGGGAGTGGGCGATGGTTAGGGTTTGCCGGGGAGGAGGCGCAGGACTTATAGGCTGGGGGCGGGTGTCGGCGGATGGTCCCCACGGCGTCGGCCAGTGCCGTGGCAGGCATCAACGATGCCCACGATCCCCCCGTGAACAGGGATGCAGGTGGTAGCAGGGGAAGTGGGCCGGCCTGGTGGTTAGGTGGGCCAAGTGGCCCAGGGGAGGGGGTTGTTTCGTTTAATTTTATTTTTTTTTGTTTATTAACTTTTTATCATTTACCTCTTATTGTTTCATTTAGTTTCCACACCATTTTAGTTTAATAAAAATATGACCCCTACCTAAAATAGCGTTTTAGTTTAACGCTCTGCCACGAAAAGTTATACTCCCAAATAAAACATTTTACTAATCTATAATTTGGAAAAGGCATTTAATTAATTATGAACGTCACTCTTATAATTATCTTAAGGCATTTAAACATTTTATCAAATTTTGGTTTCACCACCAATAATGCTTCTAAATTATTTGGCACAGTTTGGACATTTTTGTATTGACACTTGAAAACTTTTATTTTTGACTTTGTTTTAAATTTGACTTTCGAACCGATTTGAATCTAAGTGACATTAGCAGTAGTAACAGTGGTCACATGGACTCATTAGAAGAGGATTACTAGAGCTTAATTATCCGGGTGTTACAAATCTCCTCCACTACAAGAAATCTCGTCCCGAGATTTAGGATGTAGAAGGAAACAAAAACACGGTATTCATCTCGAAGACGATCCTCGAGTTCCCAAGTGGCTTCATCTTTAGAAGGATTTGACCACTGAACTTTTAGAATTTTGAAAGCCCTCTAACGGTGAGACATTCAGTTTGACCGAGAACGCGGACCGGACAGATACTTAAGACTTTGATGTAGCATTTTCAATTCTCGCAAAAGGAGAAGCATTTCACGCATTTAAGGGATAAATCTGTGCTTTGGCATTTCAATTCTCACGGTTTTAGTGGCGCAAATGATGGAAGCGGTATGTGTTTTCAACCATTCCATCCCCAGAATGAGGTCGATATTGGACGACTTTAAAACAATGGGGGAAACATGGAAATCCAGCCCTTCAATTTCAATGGGGGTGTTGAGACTAACCATGGTGGTTCGACATTGGCCCGCAGGGGTGTGTACCACTAGCGGGTTGTTCATTTCTTCGAATTTAAGGCCATGCATGGATGCAAAATCTTCGGATATGAAAGAATGTGATGCTCCTGAATCGAATAAAATAGAAGTTGGTACTGAGTTAACAAGAAGAGTACCCAACATAGTAGCAGGCTGGTCTTGAGCTTCATTCAGATAAATGTGGTTTGCCTGACCACGACCATAAGGCCTGGCATTGTTGTTGCAGGGCTGATCGTTAGCACGGCCAGTTGGAGGAAGTGCAAGCTGGTACTGATTTTGAGAGCAGACCCTGGCACGGTGTCCGGGTTAACCACACTTGACGCATAGCCCATCATTGTGACGGGAAGCAGGAGCTTGAAGTCTCGGTTGTCTAGGTGGTGGAGGAGGCAGGCGAGGTGCAGCATGGGTCTGTCTTGGTGCAGGGGCAGCTGGTGGATACATACTGTGAGGGTTCCATATCTTACGCTTCTACGATGACGGGCCCGAAGATGAACCTGCATCACGGTTGCTCCTGAGGGATCCCAGGTGCTCCTGCAGACCAGTTTTGACCTAAATGGCCTTGTTCGCCACGGTGGCGAAATCCGCCAAAGTCATGCATGAGGAGCGCTAGCTTGATATCGGCTTGAAGTCCATCACGGAACTTTTCCTGTTTACGTGCATTAGTGGCAATGTCATGTTCAGCATAGCGGGACAAGTCAAGGAACTCCCATTGATAAGCATCCACAGTCTTGTTGCCTTGGGTGAGGTTGCGGAACTCGCGCTTCTTCATGCCCACAATTCCTCGACGAATGAAGCGGGCACGGAAAGCAGCTTGGAAATCCGGCCAAGTGATGACCGTTCTAGTAGGTAAAGAGCGCATGTGGTTGTCCCACCATTGAGCAGCAGGACTTTTTAGATAATATGCCGTGAAGGCGACATAGCTGTCAGGGGCTACACCAGCAGATTCTAGCTCAAAAGTGATGTCACGGAGCCAGTCGTCAGCATCAAGTGGCTGAGTTGAGCTGCGGTAGATGCTTGGGTTGAGATGTGCAAATTCGTTCAGCGTCACAGTGGTTGGCTGTTGGTTCACGTTGGGGCGAGGAAACTGAGTCATCATTCCTTCCATGAACTGGCGGTTTAGCCCAAACTGTTGGATCATACCAACCATGTACTCAGGCTGTGGTGGGGCGTTGCCACCATGACCACGACCAGCGGGTCTAACCATCCTCCTAACATATAACAGAGGTAATTCAGCATGGAGAAATTTGCAAAGACAAGGAATCCTTCACGATGAAACATGCATAATGAAAGAAGTTCGATGGATACAACATAGTAGCCAAACACGACATACAGATCCATACATAAGTTCAGTTACAAGCCATAAGTATGAGGTCAGAAAGGGAAAGGTAGTCTAGACTGACTAAGCGGCGCACAGGCACGCGGTGGAGGGATACAACAATGCGACAGAGAGATATGCTACATCAACATCGGGGAAAACATTCGAAGTCAGGCAACTGTCGATGAAGAAAATCCCGGTGGTGCTCGAGGGAAGGAGGTTGCATGCCGTGGTGGCTCTAGTGTACCAGCTGATCTCTAGGTGGAAGAAGAGGTCCACAAGCAGGGGTATCACCCCCAACCTCAGGCCACACAAGACCTGGTGGCATCTCTGTCCTGTGCGGGTAAGGAATGAACGAAGGAAGAATCGCTGCGGTGCCTGCTGGATGCATCCGCTCCAGAGTGTCATAGTAGCATCCATGTGTGGCCTACAACTCAACAGTTAGATCTCGAACAGTGCGATCCAGAACCTCAATGTATCAAACCATATACTGAGGGTCGTATCGACGTCTCACATAGGGGGTGCAGATAGCAGTGTACCGCCTAGTATCATCCCCAACTGGTTGGTACAGGAAGTATCTGAACCCAGTCTCCTCCAAGCGTGGATGCTCTCTACGGAGGCTAGTGATAGCAACATAGGCAACCTCCTGTACTGCCATCAAGACAGTCACTCCAATACTGTCAAAGGTATGCAACTTGTGGGTGGAGTTGTTCTACCGAAAATATGATAGAGGCAAAGGTGTCCCGTCTTTCGATGAGATTGTGGCTATCGTTTTGGAGGAAATCGACTTTGATGATCCGACTACAAACGTTCTAGGACGTCGCGCCTTAGCAATCGCTAAACCAACTCCGAGAGGTTATTGACCACGCCGGAGCATGATCAACCTGACCACGAAGGTCTGTTTCCTGCAGGCAAACGAAGAACAAGCAAGAAACAAAGATTGCAATCTAGATTGTGAATATAAGAGGAAAGCTTTATTGATCAAGGTGGGGTTCTGTGACGCCTTTGTCTGGTCGTTGAACACAAACGAAGTACGCGAAGTTGCAGCTATGGCGAACTTTAATCTAAACAAAACCCAAAGTCTAAACGACGCCCTTAGGGCTGTATATATGGAGGAAGAGGGGGAATTTCGTGGCCCATGGGGAAGGGGTCCGAAACCAACCCTATCTCTTGTTTCCCCACACATACGGACTCTAAAAACAGCCTATACTCAAGTATTTCGAAAATACATGGGCCTGGCCCAATAATAAGGTGACGCAGCACCTAGAATAGCCTCTCGATGAAAGTTAGTAGCATCTTGTATATTTCGTCCAAGGCTTCATGCACATTATGGTGGCTTCAACGTCCTGAAATCGTCACTTGTAACTCTGTTCTTGTTCCCCTTGCGCATGCCATCATCTCCATGTTTGTTCTTGCTCTAATGTTCATCCTTCTCCAAGCTAGGCCCTTCATTTGTCAGCAAAACAAATGTATCCAATTTAGGCAGCATCATATTCTCATGAACATTAGAATCATTACCAAGAAACGAAAGTACAAGATAATTTAATTGGCGTGCGCGAGCTCTAGTAATTGGTCCAGTATGTATAGCAGGAGGGGTTGTGGGTGTAACAATGGTATTGATGTCCTCATCATCCTCCCCCTCTTGAAATGAAGTCGTCCTCGACGGAAGCTCATCTTCCTCACCCAAATAAGGCTTCAAATCTGCAATGTTAAAAGTGGGACTAACCCCAAAATCTGCAAACAGCTCAAGTTTATATGCATTATCATTTATTTTCTCTAGCACCTTAAAAGGACCATCAACACGTGGCATTAGCTTTGATTTGCGCAAATCAGGAAATCTATCCTTACGCAAATGTAACCACACAAGATCTCCAGGTGCAAAAACAACATGTTTTCTACCTTTACCTCCAGCAAGTTTATATTTAGCATTCATATGCTCAATGTTTTCCTTAGTTAACTCATGCATTTTTAAAATCAATTCAGCACGTTGTTTAGCATCAAAATTAACCTTCTCCGAAGATGGAAGAGGCAACAAACCAATAGGTGCACGAGGTAGGAAACCATACACAATTTTAAAAGGGCACATCTTAGTAGTAGAATGCAATGAACGATTATAAGCAAATTCAATATGAGGCAAGCATTCTTCCCACATTTTCTTATTATTCTTCAAAACAGCCCTAAGCATAGTAAACAATGTTCTATTGACTACCTCAGTTTGTCCATCAGTTTGGGGGTGACAAGTAGTACTAAAAAGCAGTTTAGTCCCCAACTTAGCCCATAAACATCTCCAAAAGTGGCTAAGAAATTTAGTATCACGATCTGAAACAATAGTATTTGGCACACCATGCAAGCGAATAATTTCATGGAAGAACAAATCAGCAACATTAACAGCATCATCACTTATATGACTGGTATAAAGTGTGCCATTTTTGAGAATCTATCCACGACAACACATATGCTATCCCTCCCCTTCTTTGTTCGAGGTAAACCTAAAACAAAGTCCATAGATATATCCTCCCGAGGAACACTAGGTACAGGCAAAGGCATATATAAACCATGAGGATTGAGTCGTGACTTAGCTTTTTGACATGTCGTGCAGCGAGCAACAAAGCGATCAACATCCCGTCTCGTCTTTGTCCAAAAGAAATGTGTAGCAAGTACGTCCTCCATCTTCTTCACCCCAAAGTGTCCCATTAGTCCTCCTCCATGCGCCTCCTGCAACAACAAAAGACGAACGGAGCTAGCTAGAATGCATAGCTTGTTAGCACGAAACACAAATCCATCATTTACGACGACCTTGTTACATGTTCTTCCTTCTTTACAATTCTGCAATACATCTTTAAAATCAGCATCATGCACATATTGATCTTTGATGGTTTTCAAACCAAATATTTTGAAGTCAAGTTGTGAAAGCATAGTATAGCAACGAGACAATGCATCAGCAATAACATTTTTTTACCCTTCTTGTGTTTAATGACATAAGGGAAAGTCTCAATGAATTCAACCCATTTAGCATGTCTACGATTCAGTTTAGCTTGACTTTTAATATGTTTCAAAGATTCATGATCAGAATGAATAACAAATTCTTTGGGCCATAAATAATGTTGCCATGTTTCTAAAGTCCGAACAAGAGCATATAATTCTTTATCATAAGTAGAATAATTCAGACTAGGCCCACACAATTTTTCAAAAAAGTATGCAACAGGTTTGCCATCTTGTAATAACACACCTCCTAATCCATTTCCACTAGCATCACATTCAAGCTCAAATGTCTTATTAAAATCAGGAAGTTGGAGTAAAGGAGCATGTGTCAACTTATCTTTCAACACCGTGAAGGCTTCTTCCTGTGCGGTACCCCAAACAAAAGGCACATCCTTCTTTGTAAGCTCATTGAGAGGTGCAGCAATGGTGCTGAAATTATCTCACAAAACGCTTATAGAATCCAGCGAGGCCAAGAAACCTTGATGCGGAGCATCCCTCGCTCATCCCCATGGACGTATCTACATCTCCCTCAACACCACTTGGACCGATGACAAGAGCTAGAGCAAAGGCAATCGAAGATAAGGTGAACTCGCTCCTCTCCACACTTCCTCTATCTACTCACGAGACTTGGCTACTACCTCATATGGACACTCTGTGTGTGATTAGGTACTTGGAGGAGAGCCACGGTATAGCTACACCCAATGGCCAAGGTGGCAAGGACGCCAAACATGGACATCAAGAAGAAGAGCCGTTTCTGAAGCTACAGGCACCGGACGACCGGCCGGTCCCGGACGTCCGAGCCCTGGAAGGTGCTACATCGAGGGAAGGAAGGCAGGACGGAGCTACAGGCCATGGACGACCGGCCCGGCCCGGACATCCGACGACTCCCAGGGCCACGGACGGCCGACACCCTCCGCACGTCCGGCAGCTGGACACCCGAGAAGAAATTAACGGAAGACCGAAGCCACCGAACGACCGGGCATCCAGCACCCGAGCCGAATTTACGGAAGTCCGACAGCCCCGGACGTCCGGACCGTCCCGAAGCCTCGGACGTCCGACGTCTTCCGGACTTCCAACACCTGAGTGACTGCAGCCACGGGCAGGAGCCCTTGTACCCCTTCACTTTGACTCCCATTTGCACTACGACTATAAATAGGTCTCTCCCACCTCCTAGCTAGGGTAGCATTGGTTTTAGCTCTTATTTTTTGTGAGAGCCTTGCTCATCCACTTGGTTACTTCTCCTCGGAGCTCACGACCTCTTCGGAGAAGATCCCCCAAGCAAATTCAAGACCCCTTCAAGGGAAGACAATCAAGACCTCCTCACGGAGAAGAATGGCTACCTTTGTATCTTTCCTTTGTTGATTTTGAATCTTGTGCTATCTTATGTGTTCGGTGATCTAGCCCTTGTGTGATCAATTACTTGTCGGTTGAGTGATTCTCTCGTTTCTCCCCGTGTTTTCCCTTGTGTTTTCCGCGCGTTCTTCATGTTTCCCCGTAGGATCCACTGCAAACGTGAAAGATTGACCCCATAGGGATCCTCCCTACATCATCTTGGTATCAGAGCCACGTTGATCACGTTTTTGGAGTCCCTACCCCATGTTTTCTAGCTTGATTTTGTTGTTTTTGTCCTAAATCCGAAAATTCCCCTCCAAAAATAGCCCCAATTTTTTTTTTGTGATTTGTTGGTGAGTTGAGATTTTGTTGGATTTGGTCCATGGATTTGAGTTGTTACGTGTGGATCTAGCTTTCCCCACCCTCCCGAACCTTTTCCATCCACCAATCCGCTCGATTTCGACCTCACCATCTTCCTCCACCCCGAAATCGCGCAGTTCATCCCGTGCCCGAATTTAACACCTTCCACGGCCGGACGACCGGACCCTGCCGGACGTCCGATGACCGGATGACCGTAAAAACCGGACGTCCGTGAAACTCTGACGAAACTGAAAATTTTCAGTTCGGCCACCACCTAAACCCCACCTTCCACCACATCTTCCAAACCCACATACACCACCATCTTCCACAATACCTCCTATGACGATTTTGACACGTTTTGGTCCTTGAGATTTTTAGTTGTGGCTCCCGTGTCCTATTGTGTTTCGGCTATTTAGGTACGGTTCGACTTCATCATCACCATGGCTCATCTTCGGAACGGTCTCATCATCGCCAAGGACGGTAACATCGACGACATCTTTGTCATACCTTGCAATTGCATTTATACCCCACATGGCCTTAGTTTTGCGTAGCTTACCCATCGAGACTAGCCATTGAGTATTGCCGGTAACGTGACTTGTGCACATTAGTGATCATACTTGATAGAGGCAAAGGTGTCCTGTCTTTTGATGAGATGGTGGCTTTCGTTTTGGAGGAAGTCGACTTTGACGATCCGACTACGAACGTACAAGGACGTCGCGCCTTAGCAATCCCTAAACCAACTCCGAGAGGTTATTGACCACGCCGGAGCACGATCGACCTGACCACGTTATGAGGACATGGCTACCTTGGATATGACCAAATATATTGCATACATGTATATTTGTGAGGTGTATGGGACATTTGTACAATACACATATGAAGATAAGGGAGTGTTTACTTGCTGTTCAAAAAGTTCTCTCACGTCACTTTTGGCCCAAGAGAAGATAGAGTCCAAGTCTCTCACGTTCTGGACTCAGATTCGGACTGCACAGACACACCTGATTCAAAACGCCAAGAACTATATCATCCGGACTCCGAATTGGGTGATTCTTTTTTTGTTGGAAAGTAGATTTCATGATATTTCCAACCCAATTGGAATCAACTTAAAATCCATCCGGAGCGTTGACTTATAGACGAAACAATCTGACGTTGCGGCAGAATCCGAGTCAAACTACAAGTCCAAAGGTGTTACGTCACCTCCACTTGGGCCCATTGGCCTTGTACGACCTAGGGTTGGTTTTAGGCTGCCTCGGTACGTTCTCCCACCTCCTTGACCGCCACCCCTTGCTCCTATATAAGTAGATCCATCTAGTAGCTTTTTCCTTGCGATTTGTTTAGTTAAAAGTTAGCCATCGTAACTTCGTGTACTTCGTTTGTGTCCAACGACCAGACCAAGAACACTTTTGGATCCCCACCATTATCAATACTTCATCCATATTCGCAATATTCAGATTGCTTTATCATATTCTTGCTTGTTCTTCGATTGCTTGCAGGAATAGACCTTCGTGGTCAGGTTGATTGTGCTCCGGTGTGGTCAATAACCTCTCAGAGTTGGTTTAGCGATTGCTAAGGCGCAACGTCGTGCACGTTTGTAGTCGGATCGTCAAAGTCGACTCTACCAAATCGATAGTTATCATCTCATCGAAAGATCGGGACGCCCCGCCTCTATTAAGTGGTATCAGTTTTCAGGTTGCTCGGTGAGAATTTCCAGTTTTCCCGAGATTAGATTTATTTTCTTACCTATTGTCCAAGAAAAAGCCACAAAAAAAGTTAGATCTATTCACCCTTTGTCCAAGCCATTCTGAGCCTTTGCAATTTTCTTTTCATTGTTTGCATTATTGAATTATCTTTTGCATCGTCGTGTCGAGTTGCTGGTCTTAGTGTCTAGTTCGTTTAGAGTTTCGAGTTCTGTTCACATTAGTCACGTCGCCGCTGCATCGTTATCCTTTCCGCTGTCCACCACACATCCATCAAATTCCACCATGTGCTACCCATTGTTCATTGTCACAATCATAATTGAGGTCGTTCACATCTTCGCTTGATCCAATCCGCATCTTATCTAGTGTCTTGGAAAGAGGGAGAGAAAAAAAAAGCAGAGAGAAAAAAAGAGAAAAAAAGTTAAAAAAAGTCAGAGAAAAAAAAGAGGAGAGAAAGAACAAGAAAAAAGTGTGAGGAAAAAAATAGAGAAGAGAAAAGAAAAAAATTCAAATCTATCTAGAATCAATCCCGTACCTGAATTCGGATTGGAATCTGTTTTGCGCACTGTTCAGTAAAATAGGTATATCTTCCTCATACGAAGTCCGTTTTTGCTCCGTGAGTACTCAAATTAAAGATAGCGACAAGCCGCATCTAGATAGTTACAGAAGCTAGTTCAATCTTTGACACCTCAAAATTGGCTTCTAAATAGGTCTTTTTGCCCTCCGAAGTTCGTGAACACAGCTTGTTCCAATTTTTCAGGCCAGTTTTAGAATTCTTTGACTCCTCATATCAATTCGGAATTGACTGATTCTTTTTGCATTGGAAAGCTTGAGTTAGTAACATTCTTTGAAAATTTATCAGAAAATTGGCTCAAACTTTTCAAGTGGAAAGTTGGAGAGAGTTGTTGTATATCCTATTTGGCAGCTGTTTTTCATCATTATCTTTACTACCGTTGTGATCTGCACTTATATCTTGCTGTCCAGAGCTACTTAGTATCCTTGATTGATGCTAGTTGTGCTACGCCGTGACCTCATTAGTGTTCTAGGCTCGCGTCTCTAGTCCGGTCTAGCCTAGGACCAGCACAGTACCATCGTTGAGCATTTATTCAACATTGCATCTCTGAATTGATTATTGCTAATCTTTTGCTACCATATATAGCCAACCCAGCTCCACATATTTCTACACCGTGTATACGTACGTTCCCCTAGCAATCGCTTTGCACAATCTTTGGAGTTATTTGACATCGCTGGTTGCCTGTCACCACCTGCCGCATGGTAAGAACTTGTAAGATATTGATATTTGCTTTACTTTGAGCACTTTACAACCACATCCTAGTAGTTCATAGGAACATTATTCTCGAATTTTGTTTCTTGTTTCTACTAATCATGACAGGTTCTGAAGATAGAAGTTCTTGGACGACGGACACATCTTCACCATCACGAGAGTTGGGACAACACACACACGCACATGGTCAGGTTATCTCTTTACCGTCATTTGAGGGTAGATTTAATCCTTCTATTTATCTAGCTTGGGAGTTTCAAGTAGAACAAGTTTTTAGTAACCATGACTTTTCTGAACTTGAGCGAGTACGAGCTGCCACTAGAGCATTTACTGGTTTTGCTTCTGTTTGGTGGAGTGTGCATTGTAAGAAAAACATTGATAACCAACCCACAACTTGGAAAGATTTGAAAGATGTAATGAGACGACATTTTTTCCCTCTTTACTATCGTCGTGAATTGCTTCGCAAATTTGAACAATTTAAACAAGGCAACAACACTGTTCATGCTTACTACCAAGAGTTCAAATCTTATATGCATTATTGTGACATAGAAGAATCTAAGGATGATACAATGAATAGATTTTTTGGTGGTTTGAACCATGATATTCAGACAAGATTTCAGTATATTCCTCGTTGCATTACTGGTATGTATGTTCGTGCTTGTACCTTTGAGAGACAGATACAGGAGGATGCATTGGGTGACTACAACAACTAATATTCTAGTTCGTGCTCACCACCGCCGGTTGGTTCCTCCACCGTTGCACCTACTAGAGCAGCCCACCTCGGATTGTGAGCACGACATCATCTCAAGAGTATGGCGCATTGTCAACGTTCGTACCTACATTAGCTACGTCTTTGCGACAACGTAACAGTAAAGGTATCAATGATATAACTTCACATGAGAATGATGCATCCCTAGTTAACTTGAATGCATCATGTGTTCAGTTACCTGGTGATTTGAGGCACAATACCTAATTTAGAGAATCTTGATACTGTCATGAATGCATCATGTGATCAAACAACTGAAATACCAACAATTTTGAGTGCACCCATTGAATTAACTGTTGATGCAAAAGAATCAATGTTTAATCATTTTGATATGACCTCTAATCTTGGTGATGATTCTGCGCCGAATGACTTATTGCATGTTTGCTTATTTAAGCATGTTGTAGCATGTAAATTTGATGAAAGTAAGGTTTATTCACCAATGTTGGGATGGTTTAATGATGAATATTGTCAATCTTTTGATACGAATAAGATCTTCACTTATGTGCAAACTGAGTTGCAATATTTTCGTGCCTTCTACTTATGATAATATTTTGACTTTATATTTTATGATCTATGAAAGTTACTCATGTATACATGTGTCATATGTGGAAAAATCAAGGGAAGTAAAAATGGATGACATATACATATACAACATGTACACCTTGTCTATTTTGTTAGCCACATTTCAGATTAAGCAACGCCGAGGACGGCTTTGTTTTCAAGAAGGGGAGGATGATGAGGACATGGCTACCTTGGATATGACCAAATATATTGCATACATGTATATTTGTGAGGTGTATGGGACATTTGCACAATACACATATGAAGATAAGGGAGAAACAGATGTTTACTTGCTGTTCAGAAAGTTCTCTCATGTCACTTTTGGCCCAAGAGAAGATAGAGTCCAAGTCTCTCACGTTCTGGACTCAGATTCGGACTGCACAGATACACCTGATTCAAAACGCCAAGAACTCTATCATCCGGACTCCGAATTGGGTGATTCTTTTTTTTTGTTGGAAAGTAGATTTCATGATCTTTCCAACCCAGTTGGAATCACCTTAAAATCCGTTCGGAGCGTTGAGTTATGGACGAAACAATCTGACGCTATGGTAGATTTCGAGTCAAACTACAAGTCCAAAGGTGTTACGTCACCTCCACTTGGGCCCATTGGCCTTGTACGACCTAGGGTTGGTTTTAGGCTGACTTGGTACGTTCTCCCACCTCCTTGGCCGCCACCCCTTGCTCCTATATAAGTAGATCCATCTAGTAGCTTTTCCCTTAGGATTTGTTTAGTTAAAAGTTAGCCATCGTAACTTCCTGTACTTCGTTTGTGTCCAACTACCAGACCAAGACCACTTTCAGATCCCCACCATTATCAATACTTCATCCATATTCGCAATATTCAGATTGCTTTATCATATTCTTGCCTGCAGGAATAGACCTTTGTGGTCAGGTTGATTGTGCTCCGGCGTGGTCAATAACCTCTCGGAGTTGGTTTAGGGATTGCTAAGGCGCAACGTCGTGCACGTTTGTAGTCGGATCGTCAAAGTCGACTCCACCAAATCGATAGTTATCATCTCATCGAAAGATCGGGACGCCCCGCCTCTATCACCACGAAGGTCTATTTCCTGCAGGCAAATGAAGAACAAACAAGAAACTAAGATTGCAATCTGGATATTGCGAATATAAGAGGAAAGCTTTATTGATCAAGGTGGGGTTCTGTGACGCCTTTGTCTGGTCGTTGAACACAAACGAAGTACGCGAAGTTGCAGCTATGGCGAACTTTAGTCTAAACAAAACCGAAAGTCTAAACGGTGCCCTAAGGGCTGTATATATGGAGGAAGAGCGGGTGAATTTCATGGCCCTTGGTGGAGGGGTCCGAAACTAACCCTATCTCTTGTTTCCCCACACATACGGACTCTAAAAACAGCCTATACTTATGTGTATCGAAATTACATGGGCTTGGCCCAATAATAAGGTGATGCAACACCTAGAATAGCCTCTGGACGAAATTTATGAAGTGGCATCTTGTATATTTCGTCCAAGGCTTCATGCACTCATTATGGTGGCTTCAAAGTCCTGAAATCATCACTTGTAACTCTGTTCTTGTTCCCCTTCCGCATGCCATCTCCATGCTTGTTCTTGCTCCAATGTTCATCCTTCTCCAAGCTAGGCCCTTCATTGGTAAGCAAAACAAATGTATCCAATGTAGGCAGCATCATATTCTCATGAACACTAGAATCATTACCAAGAAACGAAAGTACCTGGTAATTTAATTGGCGTGCGCGAGCTCTAGTAATTGGTCCAGTATATGTAGCAGTAGGGGCTGTGGGTGTAACAATGGTATTGATGTCATCATCATCCTCCCCTTCTTGAAATGAAGTCGTCCTCGACGGAAGCTCATCTTCCTCACCCAAATAAGGCTTCAAATCTGCAATCTGAAAAGTGGGACTAACCCCAAAATCTACAGGTAGCTCAAGTTTATATGCATTATCACTTATTTTCTCCAACACCTTAAAAGGACCAGCAGCACATGGCATTAACTTTGATTTGCGCAAATCAGGAAATCTATCCTTACGCAAATGTAACCAAACAAGATCTCCAGGTGCAAACAAAAGATGTTTTCTACCCTTGTCTCTAGCAAGTTTATATTTAGCATTCATACGCTCAATGTTTTCCTTAGTTAACTCATGCATTTTTAAAATCAATTCAGCACGTTCTTTAGCATCAAAATTAACCTTCTCCTAAGATGGAAGAGGCAACAAATCAATAGGTGCACGAGGTAGGAAACCATACACAATTCCAAAAGGGCACATCTTAGTAGTAGAACACAATGAACGATTATAAGCAAATTCAATATGAGGCAAGCATTCTTCCCACATTTTCTTATTATTCTTCAAAACAGCCCTAAGCATAGTAGACAATGTTCTATTGACTACTTCAGTTTGTCCATCAGTTTGGGGGTGACAAGTAGTACTAAAAAGCAGTTTAGTCCCCAACTTAGCACATAAACATTTCCAAAAGTGGTAAGAAATTTAGTATCACGATCTGAAACAATAGTATTTGGCACACCATGCAAGCGAACAATTTCACGAAAGAACAAATCAGCAACATTAACAACATCATCGCTTTTATGACATGGTATAAAGTGTACCATTTTTGAGAATCTATCCACGACAACAAATATGCTATCCCTCCCCTTCTTTGTTCGAGGTAAACCTAAAACAAAGTCCATAGATATATCCTCCCAAGGAACACTAGGTACAGGCAAAGGCATATATAAACCATGAGGATTGAGTCATGACTTAGCTTTTTGATACGTAGTGCAGCGAGCAACAAAACGCTCAACATCCCGTCTCATCTTTGGCCAAAAGAAATGTGTAGCAAGTATGTCCTCCGTCTTCTTCATGCCAAAGTGTCCCATTAGTCTTCCTCCATGCGCCTCCTGCAACAACAAAAGACGAACGGAGCTAGCTGGAATGCATAGCTTGTTAGCATGAAACACAAATCCATCGTTAACGACGAACTTGTTCCATGTTCTACCTTCTTTACAATTCTGCAATACATCTTTAAATTCAGCATCATGCACATATTGATCTTTGATGATCTCCAAACCAAATATTTTAAAGTCAAGTTGTGAAAGCATAGTATAACCACGACACAATGCATCAGCAATAACATTTTCTTTACCCTTCTTATGTTTAATGACATAAGGGAAAGTCTCAATGAATTCAACCCATTTAGCATGTCTACGATTCAGTTTTGCTTGACTTTTAATGTGTTTCAAAGATTCATGATTAGAATGTATAATGATAGAGGCGGGGTGTCCCGATCTTTCGATAAGACGATAACTATCGATTTGATGGAGACGACTTTGACGATCCGACTACAAACATGCACGATGTTGCGCCTTAGCAATCGCTAAACCAACTCCGAGAGGTTATTGACCACGCCAGAGCACGATCAACTTGACCACGAAGGTCTATTCCTACAAGCAATCGAAGAACAAGCAAGAATATGATAAAGCAATCTGAATATTGCGAATATATATGAAGTACTGATAAAGGTGGGGATCCGTAAGCGGTCTTGGTATGGCCGTTGGACACAAACGAAGTACACGAAGTTGCAATGGCTAACTTTTAACTAAACAAATCCCCCAAAGAAAAAGCTACTAGATGGATCTACTTATATAGGAGCAAGGGGTGGCGGCCAAAGGGGTGGGAGGACGTCCCAAGGCAGCCTAAAACTAACCCTAGGTCGTACAAGGCCAATGGGCCCAAGTGGAGGTAATGTAACACCTTTGGACTTATAGTTTGACTCGGATTCTGCAGCAGCGTCAGATTGTTTCGTCTATAACTCAACGCTCCAGACAGATTTGAAGGTGATTCCAATTGGGTTGGAAAGAGCACAAAATCCACTTTCCAACAAAAAAAGAATCACCAAATTCGGAGTCCGGATGAAAGAGTTCTTGGCGTTTTTAATCATGTGTGTCTGTGCAGTCCGAATCTGAGTCCAGAACGTGAGAGACTTGGACTCTATCTTCTCTTGGGCCAAAAGTGACGTGACAGAACTTTTTGAACAGCAAGTAAACATCTCTTTCTCCCTTATCTTCATATGTGTACTGTACAAATATCCCATACACCTGCAATTAGACATGACACAAAAGTTTGTGAACTATTTTTGTCCTGGATGACATAAATAAATTATTGGATAGTTTGCATTAGAAATCACCTCACAAATATAGAAGTATGCAATATATTTGTTCATATCCAAGGTAGTCATGTCCTCATCACCCTCCCCTTCTTGAAAACAAAGCCGTCCTGGGCGTTGTTTAATCTGAAATGCGGCTAACAAAAGAGACAAGGTGTACATGTTGTATATGTATATGTCATCCATTTTTACTTCCCTTTATTTTGGCACATATGACACATGTATACATGAGTAACTTTCATAGATCATAAAATATAAAGCCAAAATATTATCATAAGTAGAAGGCATGAAAATATTGCAGCTCAGTTTGCACATATAAGTGAAGCTCTTATTCATATCAAAAGATTGACAATATTCATCATTAAACCATCCCAACATTGGTGAATAAACCTTACTTGCATCAAATTTACATGCTACAACATGCTTAAATAAGCAAACATGCAATAAGTCATTCGGCACAGAATCATCACCAAGATTAGAGGTCATATCAAAATGATTAAACATTGATTCTTTTGCATCAACAGTTAATTCAATGGGTGCACTCAAAATTGTTGGTATTTCAGTTGTTTGATCACATGACGCATTCATGATAGTATCAAGATTCTCTAAAATAGGTGTTGTGCTCAAATAACCAGGTAACTGAACACATGATGCATTCAAATTAACTAGGGATGCATCATTCTCATATGAAGTTATATCATCAATACCTTTACTGTTACCTTGTCGCAAAGACGTAGCTGATGTAGGTACGGAGTTGACAATGCACCATACTCTTGAGATGATGTCACGCTCACAATCCGAGGTGGGGCTGCTCTAGTAGGTGCAACGGTGGAGGAACCAACCGGCGCTGGTGATCACGAACTGGAGTAGTAGTTGTTGTAGTCACCCAATGCATCCTCTTGTATCTGTCTCTCAAAGGTACGAGCACGAACATACATACCAGTAATGCAACGAGGAATATACTGAAGTCTTGCTTGAATATCATGGTTCAAACCACCAAAAAATCTATTCATTGTATCATCCTTAGATTCTTCTATGTCACAATGATGCATATAAGATTTGAACTCTTGGTAGTAAGCATGAACAGTGTTGTTGCCTTGTTTAATTTGTTCAAATTTGCGAAGCAATTCACGACGATAGTAAGGAGGGAAAAAATGTTTTCTCATTACATCTTTCAAATCTTTCCAAGTTGTGGGTTGGTTATAAATGTTATTCTTACAATGCACACTCCACCAAACAGAAGCAAAACTAGTAAATGCTCTAGTGGCAACTCGTACTCGCTCAAGTTCAGAAAAGTCATGGTTACTAAAAATTTGTTCTACTTCAAACTCCTAAGATAGATAAATTGTAGGATTAAATCTACCCTCAAATGATGGTAAAGAGATAAACTGACCATGTGCTTGTGTGTGTTGTCCCAACTCTCGTGATGGTGAAGATGTGTCCATTGTCCAAGAACTTCTATCTCCGGAATCTGTCATGATTAGTAGAAACAAGAAACAAAATTCGAGAATAATGTTCCTATGAACTACTAGGATGTGGTTGTAAAGTGCTCACAGTAAAGCAAATATCAATATCTTACAAGTTCTTACCATGCGGCAGGTGGTGACAGGCAACCAGCGATGTCAAATAACTCCGAAATTGTGCAAAGCGATTGCTAGGGGAACGTACGTATACATGGTGTAGAAATATGTGGAGCTGGGTTGGCTATATATGGTAGCAAAAGATTAGCAATAATCAATTCAGAGATGCAATGTTGAATAAACGCTCAACGATGGTACTGTGCTGGTCCTAGGCTAGACCGGACTAGAGACGCGAGCCTAGAACACTAATGAGGTCACGGCGTAGCACAACTAGCATCAATCAAGGATACTAAGTAGCTTTGGACAGCAAGATATAAGAGAAGATCACAATGGTAGTAAAGATAATGATGAAAAACAACTGCCAAGTAGGATATACAACAACTTTCTCCAACTTTCCACTTGAAAAGTTTGAGCCAATTTTCTGATAAATTTTCAAAGAATGCTACTAACTCAAGCTTTCCAATGCAAAAAGAATCAGTCAATTCCGAATTGATATGAGGAGTCAAAGAATTCTAAAACTGGCCTGAAAAATTGGAACAAGCTGTGTTCACGAACTTCGGAGGGCAAAAAGACCTATTTAGAAGCCAATTTTGAGCTGTCAAAGATTGAACAAGCTTCTGTAACTATTTAGATGCAGCTTGTAGCTAGCTTTAATTTGAGTACTCACGGAGCCAAAACGGACTTCGTATGAGGAAGATACACCTGTTTTACTGAACAGTGCGCAAAACAGATTCCAATCCGAATTTAGGTACGGGGTTGATTCTAGATAGATCTGAATTTTTTTTCTTCTCTCTTTTTTTGCTCACACTTTTTTTCTTTTTCTTCTCTATTTTTCTTTTTCTTCTTTCCTTTTCTTCTATCTTTTTTTTCTCCCTCTTTCCAAGACAAACTAGATAAGATGCATATTGGATCAGGCCAAGATGTGAATGACCTCAACTATGATTATGACAATGAATAGTGTGTAGCACGTGGTGGAAATTGATTGATGGGATGGTGGACAGCAGAAGGGATAATGATGCAGCGGCGGCGTGACTAATGTGAACAGAATTCGAAACTCTAAAGAACTAGACACTAAGACCAGCAACTCGACACGACGATGCAACCGATAATTCAATAATGCAAACAATGAAAAGAAAATTACAAAGGCTTGGACTGGCTAGGACAAAGGATGAATGATCTAACTTCTTTTGTGGCTTTTTCTTGGACAATAGGTAAGAAAATAAATCGAATCTAGGGATAACTGGAAAATCTCACCGAGCAACCTGAAAACTGATACCACTTAATAGAGGCGGGGTGTCCCGATCTTTCGATGAGATGATAACTATCGATTTGGTGGAGACGACTTTGACGATCCGACTACAAACATGCACGACGTTGCGCCTTAGCAATCGCTAAACCAACTCCGAGAGGTTATTGACCACGCCGGAGCACGATCAACCTGACCATGAAGGTCTATTCCTACAAGCAATCGAAGAACAAGCAAGAATATGATAAAGCAATCTGAATATTGCGAATATATATGAAGTACTGATAAAGGTGGGGATCCGTAAGCGGTCTTGGTATGGTCGTTGGACACAAACGAAGTACACGAAGTTGCAATGGCTAACTTTTAACTAAACAAATCCCCCAATGAAAAAGCTACTAGATGGATCTACTTATATAGGAGCAAGGGGTGGCGGCCAAAGGGGTGGGAGGACGTCCCAAGGCAGCCTAAAACTAACCCTAGGTCGTACAAGGCCAATGGGCCCAACTGGAGGTGACGTAACACCTTTGGACTTGTAGTTTGACTCGGATTCTGCTGCAGGTTCAGATTGTTTCGTCCATAACTCAATGCTCCGGATGGATTTGAAGGTGATTCCAATTAGGTTGGAAAGAGCATGAAATCCACTTTCCAACAAAAAAGAATCACCCAATTCGGAGTCCGGATGAAAGAGTTCTTGGCGTTTTGAATCATGTGTGTCTGTGCAGTCCGAATCTGAGTCCAGAACGTGAGATACTTGGACTCTATCTTCTCTCGGGCCAAAAGTGACGTGAGAGAACTTTTTGAACAGCAAGTAAACATCTCTTTCTCCCTTATCTTCATATGTGTACTGTACAAATGTCCCATACACCTGCAATTAGACATGACACAAAAGTTTGTGAAGTATTTTTGTCCTGGATGACATAAATAAATTATTGGATAGTTTGCATTAGAAATCACCTCACAAATATACATGTATGCAATATATTTGGTCATATCCAAGGTAGTCATGTCCTCATCATACAATAAATTATTTGGGCCATAAATAATGTTGCCAGGTTTCTAATGTCCGTACAAGAGCATATAATTCTTTATCATAAGTAGAATAGTTCAGACTAGGCCCACTCAATTTTCCAGAAAAGTATGCATCAGGTTTGCCATCTTGTAATAACACACCTCCTAATCCAATTCCACTAGCATCACATTCAAGCTCAAAAGTCTTATTAAAATCAGGAAGTTGGAATAAAGGAGCATGTGTCAACTTATCTTTCAATATCGTGAAGGCTTCTTCCTGTGCGGTACCCCAAACAAAAGGCACATCCTTCTTTGTAAGCTCGTTGAGAGGTGCAGCAATGGTGCTAAAATCTCTCACAAAACGCCTATAGAAACCAGCGAGTCCAAGAAAACTCCGCACTTGTGTGACCATCTTGGGCTGCGGCCAACTCTCAGTAGCTTCAATCTTGGCTTTATCAACTTCAATTCCCTGTGGAGTAACAACATAGCCAAGAAAAGATACTCGGTCGGTGCAAAAGGTGCACTTCCCAAGGTTACCAAACAAATGTGCATCACGTAGAGCAATAAAAACAGCACGTAAATGTTCCAAATGTTCTTCCAAAGACTTGCTATAAATCAGTATATCATTAAAATAGACTACCACAAATCGTCCAATTTCCGCACATAAAACTTTGTTCATTAGTCTCATGAAAGTACTAGGTGCATTAGTTAACCCAAAAGACATGACTAACCACTCATATAAACCAAACTTAGTTTTAAATGTTGTTTTCCATTCATCTCCCAATTTCATACGAATTTGATGGTATCCACTACGCAAATCAACTTTAGAGAATATTGTAGAGCCACTCAATTCATCAAGCATATCATCTTGCCTAGGAATAGGATGACGATAATGAATAGTAATATTATTAATGCCTCTACAATCAACACACATATGCGACGTACTATCCTTTTTAGGCACTAGTATAAAAGGAACAGCACAAGGACTAAGAGATTCGCGTATATAACCTTTGTCGAGCACCTCCTGTACTTGATGCATCATCTCCTTCGTCTCCTCTGGATTGGTACGATACGGTGCACGGTTGGGTAGCGATGCACCGGGAATTAAGTCAATTTGATGCTCAATCCCTCGAATAGATGGTAAGCCCGGTGGCACGTCTTGTGGGAAGACGTCAGCGAACTCCTGCAAAATGTTAGTGACAGCAGGGGGCAAAGAGGAAGGCACGTCCTTGAATGAAAATAATGCCTCTTTGCACACAAAAGCATAGCAAACAGATTCGCTAAAATCTAGCTCATCAATATCGGATTTGGTGGCAAGTAAACATTCACTTTTCAATTTAATTTCAGAAGCAACACTAGATGGTTTATTATTAGGCTTCATTTGTTGCTCAAATTCTTTTGCCACAATCTGATTTTCACTCTTATTTTCTCCTATTTTGCTTTATTAGATCTATTAATACCATCTTTCAAAATGGAATCAGGAGTCATAGGAAGCAAAGTAATATTTTTATCCTTATGAACAACAGTATACTGATTGTTTCTACCATGGTGTACAGAATTTTTATCAAATTGCCATGGTCTACCAAGTAATAAGGAACATGCTTGCATAGGTACCACATCACAATCAACATAATCAGCATATGTAGAGATACTAAAATGCACCAGAACAGTACGTGTTACCTTGCCGCTGTTGTTGAACCATTGGATGTAGTAAGGATGTGGATGTGGTCTTGTGGTGAGAGATGGCTTCTCCACCATCTCCATGCTGGCCAAGTTGTTGCAGCTCCCTCCATGTATGATGACGTGAATAGAACGTTCCTTCACAACTACCTTTGTATGGAAAAAATTATGCCTCTGATTTTGCTCAGCTTGTGTAACCTGCACACGCAAAACACGTTGAGCAACTAAACATTCATACCTGTCAGCATCTTCAGCAGACATGTATTGCGTCTCATGATCAGAATCATCTCCACCGTGTTCTTCATGTGTAATAAGAGCCAAAGTCTCCTCATCATAGTCACTAGCGGACTCATACCCACCATTCTCAGTAGCAATCATCACACGCTGAGATTTTCATTCTCTCGCAAAATGTTCTGACGCCATGGAAGAAGAAGAGCTCTGTGCAGGCCCGGTAGGTGTGCTCTTGGCAGATAGTGGTGGTTGTGCCTGCTTTCTTGTATCACGGTTGGAGGTGGCACCTGAAAGAGGCGATGGTGCATTGGAAGTAGATGATGCACGTGGTGTCCATGATGAAGGTCGACCTGCAGAAAAGTTAGTTCGCGCCAATGCCTGTCGATCCTGCACTTCACGTTCAGCTTTACAAGCAAGATGGAATAAACGAGTCATATTATTATAATCCTTATACTCTAGAATGGTCTGAATATCTCTATTTAATCCACCCATAAAACGTGCAAGCATAGCTTCATTCTCCTCAACAATACCACATATAATCAAGCCAGTTTGTAATTCCTGATAATATTCTTCTACAGAATTTTTTCCTTGTCTTAAGCGCTGCAATTTTTGAAGTAATTCACGTTGATAATATGGTGGAACCCAACGAGTACGCATAGCAGTTTTCAAAGCAGCCCAAGTAGATGGAACAGGATATAATCTAGAATGTTCAGACCACCAAACACATGCAAAGCTAGTGAAAGCACAAACAGCAGCAGGAGCACGTCTCTCCTCAGGATATTGTAAACATGTAAATCGTTGTTCCGTTTCTAACTCCCAAGTAAGATATATATCAGGAACATATCTACCCTCAAATGGTGGAATATTCAATTTCAGTTTAGGGAGATTGATGTAGGGGGGAACCCTAGGGGGCCGACCTTTCACGTTTGGAGTGGATCCTACGGGGGAAACACCAAGAACGCGCGGAAAACACAAGAGAAAAGACGGGGAGAAACAAGAGAACCACTCAACCGACAAGTATCGGCCACACAAGGGTTAGATCACCGAACACATACGGTAGCACAAGATTAAAAATCAACAAAGGAAAGATACAAGGGTAGTCGTTCTTCTCCGTGAGGAGGTCTTGATTGTCTTCCCTTGAAGGGGTCTTGAATCCGCTTGGGGGATCTTCTCTGAAGAGGTCGTGAGCTCCGAGGAGAAGTAACCAAGTGGATGAGCAAGGCTCTCACACAAACTATGAGCTAAACCAATGCTAACACTAACTAGGAGGAGGTGGGGGAGTATATATAGTGCTAGCCCAGGAAGGGGTAAGTGAGAGGGGGATACATGGGCCCTTGGCCCATTCTCTGCGCACAGGCATGTGCCGGATGTCTGGGGCCGGATTTCCGGCGGCTCACGAAGAGCCGGATGTCCGGGCCTCGGCCGAATGTCCGGGCTGGAGTTGCCCGATTCTTCTGCTCTCGGGATCGCATGTGCCGGATTTCCGGGAAGGCACCGGATGTCTGGCCCGTTGCGGGGTGCCGGATGTCCAGGGGTTGGCCGGATGTCCGGCCGCTGTAGTGTCGCCTGGATTCTGTCTCTCTCTGGTCTTCTTCTGGTTGGTGGCGCCGGATGTCCGGGCTCCTGCCGGATGTCCGGCCATTGTAGCTCCACGGCGACTCCCCTTGAGGCAGCTCTTGATCCGCTTCCGTGTGGACTTGTCCTATGCTTCGATCATCTCCATGGTTGTCTCCTCGATTCCTGATCATACATAGTGTCTTTGCATTAGGCAGCAACCATGTCTCGCACAAGTGGAAAGGGGAAGCATTTAGGAACGGGTTCACCTTGTGTCCAATGGCATATGTTAGAGGTCTCGTCATATGTCCTCTTGGGGCTTGGAGAGTAGTCAGAGTGTACACGGGGATGAACGTGGGATGCTCCGCATCATCTCCCCTCCCTTGGGAAAGATCTGACCTCGGATCGTGATCCTCATCACCATGGAAACGGTTGTCGTGGATGGACTTGTAGTTGGACGTAGATGAAGGCATTGCACAATCCGAGTACTCCAAGGTGTCTCCGGTATGTGGTACATGCAAAATGAGCAAACACAAGGTACACTTGGAAATACAATGGTTAGCGCACACAAAGTGTCCATGAAGTAAATATGAGTCCGTTGGGCAAGATTGTGCGTGACAGAGCACATGAAGCTTATCAAGATGATCTAGAATGATATGCAAAGCATTCATGTGAGCAAATGAAATCATTGTGCACACAAATGTGTTATGAATATGAGCAATGCAACCACGGTGCAAAATGATGAAATAATGGGATGGTTTATCAAATGCATGAACATGGCAATGTATGCTCAATATGTGGGTATTATCATGCAATTGATGGTCAACAATATGATCATTATGTATGAATATGCCATCAAGGAAGATCACAACAAATTTGCTAAGGAAGTGAACAAGCTCATATATCATGGATGACATGGGAATACAAGATGCAACAAGGCAATCATAATGTGAGTCAATCCATGCATGGGGTGCAAACCTGTGGTGAGTATGATATGTACATCGAGCATGACATGTATGAGCACAATCAACAAATATGGAGGTGTTGGTGTACCAATGCTCGATGTTGTGGCAAGCGTGGAGTTCCGAAGGTGCATCCAATAAGTGCGAGCGCTCCTCAATGTAAAGGTCCATAGAGCAAATCTCCAACGTCGCTCCTCCATTCGCGAGATGTATCATGTAGACAACAAGAAGGAAACAACAATGAAAGTGTGACCCATCCAATATGCGTACTTGAGGATGGCTCAAAGGGAAGGAGTTCACCTTATGAATGTTCCGGAAGATGTTGGAGTTGCACATCATGTATGCCTTCACATAACCAATATGTCTCATGACGGTAATGCCTTGTGAATCCTTCAAAACAAATGAACATGACAAACACTAGGAAAAACAAATGCGGTTAGCAGAAGTGCAAAACCTATCATTCGTGTGGTAAAATACCAAACAAGTGCATGCATCATGCTCATCATAAGAAAGTACAAGGGAGCATTCCATAGTATGAAGGCATATGATGCGAGAACAACCAAATGCAATAGGCTCAATCAAACAAGCATGCATCACAAGTAAGGTGTCAAAGTCTCCAAGATCAATAAGCATAGTATGGTTGCACTCGATACAAGTGGATATGAAAGAGGCAACTAATGGACACAAGGGACAATGATCAAGATATATCATGTGAGAGGCATGAGCATATGTGTCATCAACCCAAGAAAGCAAGTAATAGTGGAACACGGGTGATGCAACATAGCAAGCAATCATAGCGATCAAGTCAAGCAAGCTAGTAGTGCGAAGATGCAACATACTAGAAGGAATTATGGCAAGCATGTCATGTGTGCAAATAGCGGGCATGAATAATGCACATGACATATCACAAGCATGAAAGCAAGATATGAGAAAAATATCATCAATGTATTGGCGAGAGACCATATGTAAGTAGCAATGGGGCATCATGACTCTCCCAACACAACAAGCATCAATAGCATGGGGCATATGATAAACATGGCAAAAGCAACAAGGATCTCCACCAAGCATGCAAATACACATAGAAGTAGCATAATGGTGAATCATATGTAAGTGCAAGCAAGGGTCACAATTGCATGGCAGAGGCATAGAAAGAGGCATAACATGCAAAGTGAACACAATAGTATGGGCATAAGGTGACAAGTGGTAAATAGCCCATAGCCGTGTGAGAGCCAAGTAGAAGAGATGCGCATAGTCCTTGCGCGAAGGGAACAGTGGTAAGGATAGTCCACGGGATCCCAAAGCATCCTTCCTCTCAAGAGCTCGTTTTGTCAACTCTTGGGATTGAGAGGTTGACAAGTATACATGAGTACCTACACAAAACAAAGACAAAGGGAAAATTGTGTGTGCGTGGTATATGTACACATCATCCATCATGATGTGCATGTGCATGTGTCGGTTAGCACTAAATAGCCAATGCTCAAATAAAGGAGATGCGTGATATAGAAACATGTCATCCATCATGAGAGGTTTGTTATTATGTATAGCATAATGGAGACTCAAATTGTGTAATGCATCATGAGAAATATCTAGAGCATTGTTATTCATGGAATGCATATGGTGCAAGCAATTATGTGAATCATGCAAAGTATGGAATGCATCAAAATCTCCTAATATGTATGAGGAAACTATGGGGGTCTCCTCATGAGCATGAGTAGCAACATCACATGGAGAATATTGACAACATCCAAAATAAAGCATATTCGAAACAATGTGATCATGGCATGGCATAGTAGATGAACTGCGCAAATCATGTAAAGGAAGCATGGCAATATCATCACATGAAAAACAAAAGCCAATGACCATCATCTCGTCATCTATGCCATAAGTGCAAATGGGATTGATTGTAATGGGGCATGCATAGTTACTATGTTGAGATTGAAATGAAGAAATATGGGAGATCTCACTCATAGCATATGACAAGTTCAATGGATTGTCAAACATGAAGTGACCAATAGAATTTTCACATGATATCCTATGAAGCATAGCATCACAACTAGGCAACTCAACATGCTCATCATCATATTCATCATAAATAGGTAAGTCAAGAAATGAGGAAGTCGCACTAGCATGAAGCATGGGAATAGGTGGATCAACATTATGCAAGCAATCATTGGTAAGATAGTCCTCTAGTGGGACAAGAGAAGCACCATCACTTATGTTACCTTTGGAGCATCGCTCATGTGTTGTAGGTGAGGTGTTGAAGATCCACTCCTTGTCATCTTCATCTTGATGGAACCATGTGGGGGGTGCCTCATTATCCACCATGGCCATCAGTGTCTCCATTGGAGGGATGGACTCGTCGAGGATAGGCATGTCGTCATGTAGGAGACCTTGCACCAAAGAAGAAAACACACTAGGAGTAGAGGTTAAGTCGTTAGAAATCGTAGTGGCCTCACATGCCGTGTCAACTACCTCACTCTCTAAGTGTTATGGCTCACTCACTCCCTCAAGGGTGCTCTCACTCATATGGTTGGTGGAGTCACTCGAATGGCGCTTAACCTCACATAGGATGTGTGGCATGCTCTCATGTGTGGGGCTAGTGGTGGTCACACTCATCCTCTCATAGGAAATGCTCTCAATGTCACATATGGTGGAGTCACTCATGTCACTCATGTGGTAGTGGCTCTCCTTACATGGCACTTGGGGGATCTCTTCATATGTGGTTGTCAGAGAGATGTTGGTGCAAATGTCTCCATGCGCGGTCGCGTAGCTTGACTCTGAGTATCAGTCCAATGTGGGCTCCGTCTTCATGTTGTTGAAGAGGTTCGCGCTCGTCGCCGTGGTCTAAGGGGATGGCCCTTGCTCGACCGTCTTGTCAACGTCTTGGTGTGGGAGGTCCATATGATGTGGCACCTCGTAGCTCGTCTCCATAACCGAAGGGAGTTTCCCATGCTCAGCCATCTTCCTTGGGGGGCTTCCGAAGATGGAAGTGTCGCCCTCGCTCGTAGGTAGTCGCCTTGGACTTGATGAAGTCGATGTAGGCGTACACGTGGGAAGTAGGCGAAGATGTCGTACGTCCAAAGGCAAAGATGCCTTGATAGCACTTGGTAAAGATGCCAAAGTGGTTGTTGTAGCCGTAGTGCCGTCTTGGTGGTGGTCGTCTCGCGGTCTTCTCTTTTGCTCATGAAGCTTGGACTTGGCGTGAAGTAGGGCTTGTTGGGACTTGTGCATTTGCGCTTGTGGAGCATCTTCATGATGATGGTGTCATTGTCGCGCTTGAGCTCCTTGGCGTTCGTCGTCATAGTGCACATGATGCTTGGAGGTGACTTGCCCTTCATGACGATGTGGATCACGAACGTGATGGTGGTCTCCATGTAGATGTTGACTTGGACGACTTGCGCTTGCATCTTGTTTGCGCTCCAAAGATGATCGACTTGGTCGCCGCCGCCTTGAAGATGATGAAGGGGAAGTAGACTTGATTAAGGCTCTAATCTCCTCCATCCTTGCATCTTGCTCCTCTTTATGTGCGAAAAGCTTCTTGTCGATGTAGTCCCTTTTCCTTGCTTCGGAGTGATGAATGTCGATGGAGATGTTCTCGATACACTCTAGCAATCGTGATTGTGCGCCTTGCATTTGTCGTTGTAGATCGAAGATAGACGCTTTGGAGATGTAGTTGTTCATGCCGTCGTTGTTGTCGTAGACCGGAGAGGAAATGCCTAGCCTATCCATCACAAGACTCGAGCAAATATGAGTGGGAGAAAGAGAAGAACTTATACCAATGTACCTTGACCGATGTTGACAATGAATCAAGTTCACTCAAATGCGGACAATGAAATAGCACTATTGGTACCAATCCTTGTCGGTTCTCACACCTACACAAGTAAACCTTTTGGTGGAGCTCAGTGAGGATAGTGGCACAAAAATTTGATGCAGAATTTTAGCAAGAGTCAATAATGTTGAAAGAGATTCACAAATTTGCAAGCGAAACAAATAGACCAATAGCAATGAATGGCACACGGAAACACACACACGGATAGATAAATGAGGTCGTGCAACCAAGGAATGAGCACAAAATGTGGAATCCACGGAAAACGCTTGTGTTGCACAACTCAAGAGAGACGCTAGCACGATTGCTCAATAGGCGGATAGGACACTTGTGCACAACCTATAAGATGCAAAATGGATAAACTTTCTATCCCAAGTATGCTATGTATGTATGGTTCCCGGTGTTTCTCTCAAGATGATCCAAAATGATTGGATATGACAATCTTATCTGCAATGTGGTATGATGCCATGGCACTTGCTTACAAGCTTCTGTGCTCGCTTTCTTTGCTTAAAAGCTTTATTTCTTTTTTTCTATGGCCACTTTTGCACAATGCACAAACCAAGATAGCAATTGTGTATATGCGGGAACAAACTTGTGACACATGATATGATAGCAATATATGCACCACGATGATATGGTATGTATGCTATGGGAAGTATGATCACTAATGTGCACAAGTAACGTTGCCTGCAATACTCAAATGGCTAGTCTCGATAGGCAAGTAACGCAAAATGAGCTAGGGGTTAACAATGCAATGGCAAGGGGAACATACAATGGAGGGATACCACGATACCAAGATGATATGGAGGTTACCGTCTGGCAATGATGAGTAGCGGTGTTCTTGATGTAGAAACCAAGATTATGGAGACTCGTCCCTAAGTAGCCGAAACACCTTAGGAAACAGAAAAACCGCGAAATCAAAATCTCACACGTCAAATGTCAAAATGGTGGTAGCGGATAGCGGTGGTGGTTTGCACTTGGCAATGCAGAAGTGAAATGATGGGCTATACACGTGTCGGAGATGAAGTTGCCGTCCCTAAGTAGCCGAAACACCTTAGGAGACACAAGCCACAACTCAAACAAAATTGGGTTAAGTTGGGATGGCAAAATGTATGGCGGGCAAGGTTATGCGGAAGTTATGTTGGTGGTGGTGGTTGATGAAGAAGCAACCGCCCCTAAGTAGCCTAAACACCTTAGGAGACTCACATCACAACTCAAACAACCACTAATGCTATATGGAACAATATGGGTTAGGTTGCGGAAGTCGGTGGTGGTTATGCGGATGTTGTGGTGGAAGCCCTAGGCAAAGATGCCTAATTTCCAAAAATTTGATGGAGTCAAATGATGTCAAGAGCTTCAAAACGAGCTAAAGAACGTCAAAATCGGACTCCAGATGAATTAGTTATGGCTGAAACGGTGAAAGGGAAAAAGCTGAAATCCCAGGGGCCGGACATCCGAGGGTCGGGCCAGATTTTCGGGACCTGATGTCCAGAAACTTGTGCGAAAATACACTCTAGGAGCCGGATCTCCGGGATATTGGCCGGATTTCCGGGATGGCCGGATGTCCGGGGGTCGGGCCGGATATCCGGGCTCCAAATCCGATGATGAACTCGAGGAACTCGATTTTGGAGCGGAAATTGATGATTTCGGGGGCAAAATTTGAGAGATTTTGTGGATGGAAGGTGGGGAAACTTGGGGAGATGCTCGATCCACTTGAAACCAAGCAAATCCATGGATCAAAATCAACAAAACATCATCAAACCAACAAATCACAAAAACATTTGGGGGCTATTTTTGGTGGGGATTTTCGGATTTAGGACGAAATCAACAAAATCAAGTTAGAAAAAGAGGGGTAGGGGCTCCAAAGACGTGATCAACGTGGCTCATGATACCAAGATGATGTAGGGCAGAACCCTAGGGGGCCGATCTTTCACGTTTGGACTGGATCCTACGGAGGAAACACGAAGAACGCGCGGAAAACACAAGCGAAAACACGGGGGGAAACAAGAGAACCACTCAACCGACAAGTATCAATCACACAAGGGCTAGATCACCGAACACATAAGGTCGCACAAGATTCAAAATCAACAAAGGAAAGATACAAGGGTGGTCGTTCTTCTCCGTGAGGAGGTCTTGATTGTCTTCCCTTGAAGGGGTCTTGAATCTGGTTGGGGGATCTTCTCCGAAGAGGTCGTGAGCTCCGAGGAGAAGTAAGCAAGTGGATGAGCAAGGCTCTCACACAAACTATGAGCTAAACCAATGCTAACCCTAACTAGGAGGAGGTGGGGGAGTATATATAGTGCTAGCCCACGAAGGGGTAAGTGAGAGGGGGATACATGGGCCCTTGGCCTGTTCTCTGCGCACAGGCAGGTGCCGGATGTCCGGGCTGGGGGCCGGATGTCCGGCGGCTCACGAAGAGCTGGATGTCCGGGCCTCGGCCGGATGTCCGGGCTGGAGTTGCCCGATTCTTCTGCTCTCTGGATCGCATGCGCCGGATTTCCGTGAAGGCGCCGGATGTCCGGCCCGTCGCGGGGCGCCGGATGTCCGGGGATCGGCCGGATGTCCGGCTGCTGTAGAGTCGCCTGGATTCTGTCTCTCTCTGGTCTTCTTCTGGTTGGTGGCACCGGATGTCCGGGCTCCTGCCGGATGTCCGGCCGCTGTAGCTCCACGGCGACTGCCCTTGAGGCAGCTCTTGATCCGCTTCCGTGTGGACTTGTCCTATGCTTCGAGCATCTCCCTGGTTGTCTCCTCGATTCCTGAGCATACATAGTGTTTTTGCATTAGGTAGCAACCATGTCTCGCACAAGTGGAAAGGGGAAGCATTTAGGAACGGGTTCACTTTGTGTCCAATGGCGTATGTTAGAGGTCTCGTCATATGTCCTCTTAGGGCTTGGAGATGGTCATGATGAACGTGGGATGCTCTGCATCAGAGATGGTCATGATCTCGTACCTGAGGGGGAGCCCTAACATTGCCATTATTTGCATGTGGACGACCTGGTGGTTGTGGTGCTGGTGGTTGCACGTAGTTCTGATTTTGATCAACTTCATCCTCGTAATCTCCCACATAATCATCCTCCTCCGCATCAGCAGCAGGAGCCATAGAAGTATCAACAACAACACCAACAGTTTGGCCAAGCGCAAGAGGGACACGGCTCGCTCGGCGGAGGGCTGTTTCGCGATGTGGAGGTAGTCGTTAAACTTGTTGTTGTAGAGGTGCGTTAGGTGCAGCCGGTGGTGGTGGTGGAAGACGCGCGAGCAATTCATTAAACTTGTTATCGAGCTTTGTTTCGAACGTCTGCTCCATGCCATCTATCTTCTCCATGGCCTCTTCAAATCTGTTTAGCACATCTTGCACCTGTCCACTCATCATTTGCTGAAATTTATCATGCAACTCCTTATTCGTCATGTTCTCCCAGTCAGTCTCGTCAGCTTGTGATCCTAGCATGGTTAGCAGCAATAGAAACACACAAGAATATGATCCTACAGACTACTAACAAGAGGTGGTGGTGGGTGTCACAAATCCGTCAAGCAAATCTCAAATTCTTACCAGTTCTTACCCAGCAGCAAGCGGTGATCGGCTACCGTTGTAGTCAAAACTCTCAAAGCTTGGATAGAGCTATTACCAGGGAGAGTCAAACGCACGACGTAGATGTATGTGGAGTTGGGAAGGCTTATAATATGGTAGCAAAAAGGGTCAGCAATAATCAATTCAGAGATGCAAAGTTGAATAAACGCTCAACGACGGTACTATGCTGGTCCTAGGCTAGACTCTGCTAGAGACGCGAGCCTAGAACACTAACAAAATCACGGCGCGGTATAAACAAGGGAGGAGCACACTCTGAATTTTTTTTCTCTTTTTTTCTTCTTTTTTTCCTCTTTTTTTTGCTCCGCAACAAAAAAAATTCAAAAAAGTCTACAAATGGTCTAAAAACTTCCTAGCCAGAACTTTCCAGACTTAGTTTTTTTGAAACTGGAACTATTTTCCTTCTGCGGATGGCTCGTAAGTTGGGGAGTCCTCCGCTGTCACGACTCGGAGTATCGCATGATCTGGAAATCGAGAACAAAGCAATAATTACTGGACTCGGACTAGGACTGGTGGCGGAGATGAATCTAGTGGAAAATCGGACTGGTGACGGATATATGCAGGGCGGTGGAACACGGACTGGTGGCGAATCTGTGATGGAGGTGGACTCGGATTAGCGTGATGGCGGCGGATATGTGGCATATGGTAGCCGCGATGACGGTGGTGGTATATGGCAGCGATGATGACGATGGTGGTATATGGCAACGGTGATGATGATGATGGTGGTATATGGCAGCGGTGATGACAATGGTAGTATATGGCAGCGGTGATGACGATGGTGCGGCGGCGGCGTGACAACTTGTGAACAGAACTCGAAACTCTAAAGTACTAGACGCTAGGACCAGCAACTTGACACGATGATGCAACCGCAAATTCAACAAAGCAAATACAGAAAAGATTATGCAAAGGTTCAGATTGGTTCAGATATTATGAACTAACCCTAATTTCTTTTTTTTGGCTTTTTCGTGGACTGTAGGTATGAAAAACAGACCCGATCTAAACTATGAAAAACTGTAAAATCTCACCGAGCAACCTGGAAATATGATACCACTTGATAGAGGCAAAGGTGTCCCGTCTTTCGATGAGATGATGGATTTTGCTTTGGTGGAAGTCGACTTTGACGATCCGACTACGAACGTGCGAGAACGTCGCGCCTTAGCAATCCCTGCTGCTATACCATTGTTACACCCACAACCCTGCTGCTATACATACTGGACCAATTACTAGAGCTCGCGCACGCCAAATAAATTACTAGGTACTTTCGTTTCTTGGTAATGATTCTAATGTTCAGGAGAATATGATGCTGCCTAAATTGGATACATTTGTTTTGCTTACAAATGAAGGGCCTAGCTTGGAGAATGATGAACATTGGAGCAAGAACAAGCATGGAGATGATGGCATGCACAAGGGGAACAAGAACGGAGTTACAAGTGATGATTTCAGGACTTTGAAGCCACCATAATGAGTGCATGAAGCCTTGGACGAAATATACAAGATGCCACTTCATAAATTTCGTCCAGAGGCTATTCTAGGTGCCGCGTCACCTTATTATTGGGCCAGGCCCATGTAATTTCAAAATACATAAGTATAGGCTATTTTTAGAGTCTGTATGTGTGGGGAAACAAGAGATAGGGTTAGTTTCGGACCCCTCCACCAAGGGCCACGAAATTCACCCCCTCTTCCTCCATATATACAGCCCTTAGGGCACCGTTTAGACTTTGGGTTTTGTTTAGATTAAAGTTCGCCATCGCTGCAACTTCGCGTACTTCGTTTGTGTTCAAGGACCAGACAAAGGCGTCACAGAACCCCACCTTGATCAATAAAGCTTTCCACTTATATTCACAATATCCAGATTGTAATCTCAGTTTTCTTGCTTGTTCTTCGTTTGCTCGCAGGAAACAGACCCTCGTGGTCAGGTTGATCGTGCTCCGGCGTGGTCAATAACCTCTCACAGTTGGTTTAGCGATTGCTAAGGGGCGACGTCCTCACACGTTCGTAGTCGGAATTCAAAGTCGACTTCCACCAAAGCGATATCCATCATCTCATCGAAAGACGGGACACCTTTGCCTCTATCAAGTGGTATCAGATTTCCAGGTTGCTCGGTGAGATTTTACAGTTTTTCGTAGTTTAGATCGAGTCTGTTCTTCGTCCCTACAGTCCACGAAAAAGCCACACAAAAAAATTAGGGTTAGTTCATCATATCTGAACCAATCTGAACCTTTGCATAATCTTTTCTGTATTTGCTTTGTTGAATTTGCGGTTGCATCATCGTGTCTAGTTGCTGGTCTTAGTGTCTAGTCCTTTAGAGTTTCGAGTTCTGTTCACAAGTTGTCACGCCGCCGCCGCATCATCATCATCACCGCTGCCATATACCACCATTGTCATCACCGCTGCCATATGCCACCATCGTCATCACCGCTGCCATCTACCATCGTCGACATCACCGCAGCCATATACCACATATCCACCTCCATCACGCCAATCTGACTCCACCTGCAACATATTTTCGCCACCAGTCCGAGTTCCACCCGATTCATCTCCGCCACCAGTCCGAGTTCCACCAGATTCATCTCCGCCACCAGTCCGAGTCCAGTATTTGTTGCTTTGCTTTTGATTTCCAGATCACGCCATACTCCGAGTCGTGATAGAGAAGGACTCCCGAACTTTCGGGTTACCCGCAGTAGATAAATAGCTCCAGTCTGGAAAATTCTGGCTAGGCAGTTTCTAGACCATTTGTAGACTTTTTCGAAAAAAAATTGTTGCGGAGCAAAAAAAAAGAGGAAAAAGAAGTGCAAAAAAAAAGTAAAAAAAAGAGAAAAAAAATTCAGAGTGTGCTCCTCCCTTGTTTACGTGCAGCGCCGTGATTTTGTTAGTGTTCTAGGCTCGCGTCTCTAGCACGGTCTAGCCTAGGACCAGCAGAGTACCGTCGTTGAGCATTTATTCAACTTTGCATCTCTGAATTGATTATTGCTGACCCTTTTTACTACCATATTATAAGCCTTCCTAGCTCCACATACATCTACGTCGTGCGTTTGATTCTCCCTGGCAATCGCTCTATCCAAGCTTTGAGAGTTTTGACTACAACGGTTGCCGATCACCACCTGCTGTTGGGTAAGAACTGGTAAGAATTTGAGATTCGCTTGAAGGATTTGTGACACACCACCACCACCACCGCTTTCTACTAGTCTATAGAATCATATTATTTTGTGTTTCTATTGCTGCTAACCATGCCAGGATCACAAGCCGATGATATTGACTGGGAGAACATGACGAACAAGGATCTTCATGATAAGTTTCATCAAATGTTGGGTCAACAGGTGGAAGACGTGATGGCCAGTTTTGTAAAAGCATTGGAGAGGATGGATGACATTGAGAAGACAATTGACACCAAGTTGGACGCCAAGTTTGATGAATTACTCAAACGTCTCCCACAACCAGTTCTACGCTGCGATACAGTAGGGCGAGCACAGCGTGTTCCTATTGAACCAGGACAAAATTCTGGTGCCGCTGCTACTGCTGTTGGTGCTTCTGTAGCTCCTGCTGTTACTTCAGAGGTGGAGGACTATTACGAGGTTGAGGTTGATCAAAATCAGAACTACATGCAGCCACCAGCACCACCACCAGCAGGTCGACCTCAGGTATATGTTCGCAACGGTAGGCCTGCACCACCACCTCAGGTACGAGATAATGACCATATTCCGAAACTGAAATTGAATATTCCACCATTTTAGGGTAGATATGTTCCTGATATATATCTTACTTGGGAGTTAGAAACTGAAACGTTTACATGTTTACAATATCTCGAGGAGAGACGGGTTGCTGCTGCTGTTTGTGCTTTCACTAGTTTTGCATGTGTATGGTGGTCTGAACATTGTAGATTATATCCTATTCCAACTACTTGGGCTGCCCTGAAAACTACTATGCGTACTCGTTGGGTTCCACCATATTATCAACGTGAATTGCTTCAAAAATTGCAGCGTTTAAGACAAGGAAAATTTTTTGTAGAAGAATATTATCAGGAATTACAAACTGGCATGATTAGATGTGGTATTGTTGAGGAGAATGAAGCTATGCTTGCACGTTTTATGGGTGGATTAAATAGAGAGATTCAAACCATTCTAGAGTATAAGGAGTATACTAATATCACTCGTTTATTCCATCTTGCTTGTAAAGCTGAACGTGAAGTGCAGGATCGACAAGCATTGTCGCGAACTAACTATTCTGCAGGTCGACTTTCATCATGGACACCGCGTGCAACCTCTACTTCCATTGCACCAGCACCTCCATCAGCTACTACCTCCAGCCGTGATACAAGAAAGCAGGCACAACCACCACTATCTGCCAAGAGCGCACCTGCCGGGCCTGCGCAGAGCTCTTCTTCGTCCATGGCATCAACAGGGCATACAAGTGATATTATTTGTCGTCTTTGTAAGGGAAGAGGACATTATGCGCGAGAATGCAAATCTCAGCGTGTGATGATTGCTACTGAGGATGGTGGGTATGAGTCTGCTAGTGACTATGATGAGGAGACTTTAGCCCGTATTACAAGTGAAGAACACGGTGGAGATGATTCTGATCATGAGATGCAATAGATGGCTCCTGAAGATGCTGACGGGTATGAATGTTTAGTTTCTCAACGTGTTTTGAGTGTGCAGGTTACACACGCTGAGCAAAATCAGAGGCAAAATTTGTTCCATACAAAGGGAGTTGTGAAGGAGCGTTTTGTACGCGTCATCATAGATGGAGGGAGCTGCAACAACTTGGCTAGCATGGAGATGGTGGAGAAGCTATCTCTCACCACAAGACCACATCCACATCCTTACTACATACAATGGTTCAACAACAGCGGCAAGGTTAACGAACACGTACTGTTCGTGTGCATTTTAGTATCTCTACATATGCTGATTATGTTGATTGTGATGTGGTACCTATGCAAGCATGTTCCTTATTACTTGGTCGACCATGGCAATTTGATAAAAGTTCTGTACACCATGGTAGAAACAATTAGTATACTCTTGTTCATAAGGATAAAAATATTACTTTGCTTCCTATGACTCCTGAGTCCATTTTGAAAGATTATATTAATAGAGCTAATAAAGCAAAATAGGAGAAAAATAAGAGCGAAAATCAGATTGTGGCAAAAGAATTTGAGCAAAAAATGAAGCCTAATAATAAACCATCTAGTGTTGCTTCTGAATTTAAATTGAAAAGTGCATGTTTATTTGCCACCAAATCTGATATTGATGAGCTAGATTTCAGCAAATCTGTTTGATATGCTTTTGTGTGCAAAGAGGCATTATTTTCATTCGAGGACGTGCCTTCCTCTTTGCCTCCTGCTGTCACTAACATTTTGCAGGAGTTCGCTGACGTCTTTCCACAAGACGTGCCACCGGGATTACCGCCTATTCGAGGGATTGAGCATCAGATTGACTTAATTCCCGGTGCTTCGCTGCCAAACCGTGTGCCATACCGTACCAATCCAGAGGAGACGAAGGAGATTATGCGTCAAGTACAAGAGCTTCTCGACAAAGGTTATATACGCGAATCCCTTAGTCCTTGTGCTGTTCCTATTATTCTAGTGCCGAAAAAGGATGGTACATCGCGTATGTGTGTTTATTGTAGAGGCATTAATAATATTACTATTCGTTATCATCATCCTATTCCTAGGCTAGATGATATGCTTCATGAATTGAGTGGCTCTACAATATTCTCCAAAGTTGATTTGCATAGTGGATACCATCAAATTCGTATGAAATTGGGAGATGAATGGAAAACAACATTTAAAACTAAGTTTGGATTATATGAGTGGTTAGTCATGCCTTTTGGGTTAACTAATGCACCTTGTACTTTCATGAGATTAATGAACGAAGTTTTACGTGCTTTCATTGGACGATTTGTGGTAGTTTACTTTGATGACATATTGATTTATAGAAGATCTTTGGAGGAACATTTGGAACATTTACGTGCTGTTTTTATTGCACTACGTGATGCACGTTTGTTTGGTAACCTTGGGAAGTGCACCTTTTGCACCGACCGAGTGTCTTTTCTTGGCTATGTTGTTACTCCACAGGGAATTGAAGTTGATAAAGCAAAGATTGAAGCTATTGAGAGTTGGCCGCAGCCCAAAACGGTCACACAAGTGATGAGTTTTCTTGGCCTCGCTGGATTCTATAGGCGTTTTGTGAAAGATTTCAGCACCATTGCTGCACCTCTCAATGAGCATACAAAGAAAGATGTGCCTTTTGTTTGGGGTGCCGGATAGGAAGAAGCCTTCACGGTATTGAAAGATAAGTTGACACATGCTCCTTTACTCCAACTTCCTGATTTTAATAAGACTTTTGAGCTTGAATGTGATGCTAGTGGAATTTGATTAGGAGGTGTGTTATTACAAGATGGCAAACCTGTTGCATACTTTTCTGAAAAATTGAGTGGGCCTAGTCTTAATTATTCTACTTATGATAAAGAATTATATGCTCTTGTTCGGACTTAAGAAACATGGCAACAGTATTTATGGCCCAAAGAATTTGTTATACATTCTGATCATTAATCTTTGAAACATATTAAAAGAATTTGTTATGCATTCCAGCTAGCTCCGTTCGTCTTTTGTTGTTGCAGGAGGCGCATGGAGGAGGACTAATGGGACACTTTGGCGTGAAGAAGACTGAGGATGTACTTGCTACACATTTCTTTTGGCCAAAGATGAGACGGGATGTTGAGCGTTTTATTGCTCGCTGCACTACATGTGAAAAAGCTAAGTCACGACTCAATCCTCATGGTTTATATATGCCTTTGCCTGTACCTAGTGTTCCTTGGGAGGATATATCTATGGACTTTGTTTTAGGTTTACCTAGAACAAAGAAGGGGAGGGATAGCATATTTGTTGTCGTGGATAGATTCTCGAAAATGGCACACTTTATACCATGTCATAAAAGCGATGATGCTGTTAATGTTGCTGATTTGTTCTTTCGTGAAATTATTCGCTTGCATGGTGTGCCAAATAATATTGTTTCAGATCATGATACTAAATTTCTTAGCCACTTTTGGAGATGTTTATGGGCTAAGTCGGGGACTAAACTGCTTTTTAGTACTACTTGTCATCCACAAACTGATGGACAAACTGAAGTAGTCAATAGAACATTGTCAACTATGCTTAGGGCTGTTTTGAAGAATAATAAGAAAATGTGGGAGGAATGCTTGCCTCATATTGAATTTGCTTATAATCGTTCATTGCATTCTACTACTAAGATGTGCCCTTTTGAAGTTGTGTATGGTTTCCTACCTCGTGCACCTATTGATTTGTTGTCTCTTCCATCGTCGGAGAAGGTTAATTTTGATGCTAAACAACGTGCTGAATTGATTTTAAATGCATGAGTTAACTAAGGAAAACATTGAGCGTATGAATGCTAAATATAAACTTGCTGGAGATAAGGGTATAAAACATGTTGTGTTTGCACCTGGAGATCTTGTTTGGTTACATTTCCGTAAGGATAGATTTCCTGATTTGCGCAAATCAAAGCTAATGCCACGTGCTGATGGTCCCTTTAAGGTGTTGGAGAAAATAAATGATAATGCATATAAACTTGAGCTGCCTGCAGATTTTGGGGTTAGTCCCACTTTTAACATTGCAGATTTGAAGCCTTATTTGGGTGAGGAAGATGAACTTCCGTCGAGGACGACGTCATTTCAAGAAGGGGAGGATGATGAGGACATCAATGCCATTGTTACACCCACAGCCCCTGCTGCTATACATACTGGACCAATTACTAGAGCTAGCGCACGCCAACTAAATTACCAGGTACTTTTGTTTCTTGGTAATGATTCTAATGTTCATGAGAATATGATGCTGCCTAAGTTGGATACATTTGTTTTGCTTACAAATGAAGGGCCTAGCTTGGAGAAGGATGAACATTGGAGCAAGAACAAGCATGGAGATGATGGCATGCGCAAGGGGAACAAGAACGGAGTTACAAGTGATGATTTCAGGACTTTGAAGCCACCATAATGAGTGCATGAAGCCTTGGACGAAATATACAAGATGCCTGTTCATAAATTTCGTCCAGAGGCTATTCTAGGTGCTGCATCACCTTATTATTGGGCTAGGCCCATGTAATTTCAAAATACATAAGTATAGGCTATTTTTAGAGTCTGTATGTGTGGGGAAACAAGAGATAGGGTTAGTTTCGGACCCCTCCACCAAGGGCCACGAAATTCACCCCCTCTTCCTCCATATATACAGCCCTTAGGGCACCGTTTAGACTTTGGGTTTTGTTTAGATTAAAGTTCGCCATAGCTGCAACTTCGCGTACTTCGTTTGTGTTCAACGACCAGACAAAGACGTCACAAAACCCCACCTTGATCAATAAAGCTTTCAACTTATATTCGCAATATCCAGATTGCAATCTTAGTTTCTTGCTTGTTCTTCGTTTGCTTGCAGGAAACAGACCCTCGTGGTCATGTTGATTGTGCTCCGGCATGGTCAATAACCTCTCGGAGTTGGTTTAGCGATTGCTAAGGCGCGATGTCCTCGCATGTTCGTAGTCGGATCGTCAAAGTCGACTTCCACCAAAGCGATATCCATCATCTCATCGAAAGACGGGACACCTTTTCCTCTATCATCTACCAACCCACTCTTCATCAAGCAAGATGACGACATGTCATCATACGTCACCAAGAGCCACCTCTTTGGTGCACAACGAGCGTTGCATCAAGTGTAACAAGCAATGAACGACCGCATCGACAACCTCGCCACTGACTTGCGACTCTCCGAGCAACGTACAAGAGACTACTTCGACAACAAGCTCGACACACACAAGCAAGAGAACGATGCAAGAATGGACAAGATCCGCGCCTTGTTGGTGAACCGGCCTCCTTCTACATCGTCATACTCAAGACGGAGCCACTCAAGTCGACACTCCGACGACTCCTTCTCCGGCTCAAGTACACCGTCATCGAACACTCTTCGACGAGCCACGCGTCAAGACTGTCAAGCATTCACAAGAGCAAGCCGATGAGCAAGTCCCTCGTCCTCAATCAAATCAAGTCACTTTTGCCCAAGCTCAAGGACGACAACGTCTTCGTCGCCAAGAAGAAGAAGAACGAGCGCGTCTACACCAGGAGGAACAAGACGCCAAGGCCCAATGTCTTCAACAACAACAACGAGAAGCACAAGCTCTTGAGGCGCAACGTGCCCTTCAAGAATCAAGTCGAGCCATCGCCAACCGCAATCGCGAACGGCGCAGTCAAGAGGAAGCCCTTCGGGAAGAAATCCAAGAGAGGAACTACCAACCGCGTGTACAACGTCAAGCTCCACAAGCTCCTTCACAAGCTCGTCAAGCTCCACCTCAACCTCAAGTTCAACAAGAGCAAGTTGATCATGGACGTCCTCCACGCCAAGAGCAACATGAGGATGATTACCCTCCACATGAAGGGCATCATCATCACCATCGCCAACTATACAATGAAGAGCAACGCTATGGCAAGCTCAAATTCACAATGCCCAAGTTCAATGGAAGCAATGATCCCGAAGAATACCTCTCATGGGCATTGAAGGTCGATAAAATCTTCCGTTTGCACAACTATGAGGAAGAGAAGAAGATCGCTATGGTATCACTTGAAGTCCTTGAGCGCCGACAAGCAAGAGGTGAACCTCCAATCACCACTTGGGCTCAAATGAAGGATGTCATGCGAGCACGTTTTGTGCCAACCTACTACAACCACGACCTCTTCAAAAAGCTACAACTCCTCAAGCAAGGAACAAAGAGTGTTGAAGAATACTACAAGGAAATGGAGATTGCCATGATTCGAGCCAATGTCACGGAGGATGATGAGCAAACAATGGCACGATTCTTGAATGGACTCAATCATCCCATCAAGAAGATCGCCAACTTCCGACCCTACTCCAACCTCATTGAGCTCGTGCATCAAGCTACAAAGGCGGAATGTCAAGTGCAAGATGACTTCAAGTACGCCAAGTACTCATCCAAGACCTACGGCTTCTCCAATAACCAAGCTTCAACAACTACTCCAACTTCGACATCAACCAAGCCTTCTCCAAGCAACGATGACAAGTCAAGTTACAAGAAAACTTCGGCAAGTTCAAGTCGCCTTCCTCCTACTACAAGCAACTTCAAGCCGCATGCTTCGTCATCTACTCCAACCGATGAGACCATCAAGACAAGCTCCTTCAAGTGTTTCACTTGCGGCGACCGAGGCCACAAGTCCTATGAATGCACAAACAAGCGCACCATGATCCTCAACGACGATGGCACCTATGACTCAATGAGTGATGAGGAGATGGAAGCTCTTGAGCAAGTGGCCATGCACCGGCGAGTGAACGAGGATGAAGATGATCAAGTCTTTTGTGATGAGGATTCGAGCCCCGCTCTTGTTGTCTCCAAGCTCTTGACTCTTCAACTTCAACAAGAAGAATACCAAAGATGCCACATCTTCCACACAAAGGCCGGCTTCAATGGAAGGTCCGTCAAGGTCATCATCGACGGAGGTAGTTGCCACAACTTGGCAAGTGAAGAACTATGCTCCAAGCTCCAATTGGTCAAGAGTTAGCACCCACACCCCTACAAGGTTCAATGGCTAAGTGACTCCGGCACTATCCGAGTTGAGCATACGGTCCAAGTCTCCTTCAAAATTGGTGCATATGAGGACACTTTGGAGTGTGATGTGGTCCCAATGACCGTTTGCCACCTCTTTCTTGGTTGACCATGGCAATCCGACCGTGGTGTCATCCACAATGGGCGTACCAATCATTATAGCTTCAAGATGAAAGGGAGGGAATATGTGCTACGACCTATGTCTCCTAGTCAAGTGATAGCCGACAAGCAAGCCACCCATCATAGAGAGAACAGTGAGAAAGTGATCCAGCAAAAAGTGTGTGAGAACCCATCGAGTGTGATGCACTTTGTCCTTGTGTGCAAGGATGGGGAACCAAAAACTAACACCTCTCACGAGCTACCTTTAGTGTTTCAATCTCTTTTGCAGGAATTCCAAGATGTTTTCCCCGATGAGCTACCTCCGGGTCTACCTCCTCTACGAGGCATTGAGCATCAAATCGACCTCATCCCAGGAGCACCACTTCCAAACAGAGCTCCATACCGTGTCAATCCCGAAGAAACCAAGGAGATTCAACAGAAAGTATAACAACTAATCGACAACAGTCATGTACGTGAAAGCTTAAGCCCTTGTGACGTTCCGGTTATACTTGTGCCTAAGCCCGATGGAAGTTTCCGCTTGTGTTCCGAATGTAGACCTATAAATGCTATTACCGTTCGCTATAGGCATCCCATTCCTCGCTTAGATGATATGCTTGATGAACTTAGCGGAGCGAACTTTTTCTCAAAAATTGATCTTAAAAGTGGTTATTATCAAATCCGCATTCAAGAGGGTGATGAATGGAAAACTGCTTTCAAAACCAAATTTGGCTTATGTGAGTGGTTAGTTATGCCTATGGGTTTATCAAAGGCTCCTGGTACTTTCGTGCGTCTTATGCATCATGTGCTTCGCCCTTATATTGGAGTCTTTGTTGTGGTTTACTTTGATGATATTCTTGTGTTTAGCAAAACGATGAAAGAACATCTTAATCATGTTAGGGCTGTTTTGCAAACCCTTCGCAAGGAAAGTCTTTATGCAAACATGAAAAAGTGCACATTTGGTGTTGACAAAGTGGTTTTCTTGGGTTTCGTTGTCTCTTCCAAGGGTGTCCATGTTGATGAATCTAAAATTGAAGCAGTTAAAACTTGGCCCCAACCCACCAACTTGCAACAAGTGCGTAGTTTTCTTTGTCTAGCAGGTTTTTATCGTCGCTTTGTGAAAGATTTTAGCACTATTGCCGCTCCTTTGCATGCCTTGAGTAAGAAGAATGCTCCTTTTGTTTGGGGATCTTTGCAATCCACCGCTTTTGATGAGCTCAAGTCTTTGCTTACTCATGCTCTGACTCTTGCTTTGCCCAATTTTGACAAAACTTTTAAGGTTCATTGTGATGCAAGTGGTACCGGAATTGGCGGAGTTTTGATGCAAGAAAAATGAGCCATTGCATATTTTAGTGAAAAACTATCCGGTGCTCAACTTAACTATCCCATATATGACAACGAATTGCATGCTTTAGTGCGTGTGCTACATGTTTGGGAACATTATCTTAGACCTCATGAGTTTGTCATACACACCGATCATGAAACGCTTAAGTACTTAAAAGGTCAAACTAAGTTGAATAAGAGTCATGCCAAATGGAGTGAATTTATTGAATCTTTCCCCTATGTGATCAAGTACATTAAGGGTAAGGAAAATGTAGTTGTGGATGCACTTTCACGAATATGCACGCTTGTCACTAAACTTGAGTTGAATGTTATTGGTTTTGAGCACATCAAAGACTTGTATGCTAATGATCCATCTTTTGCTACTCCTTATGCTAAGTGTTTGACGCATACTTCTTGGGAACGATATTATATCAAGGATGCTTATCTTATGAAAGCTAACAAACTATGCATTCCCGAGTCTTCTCTTCGTTTGCTACTTTTGCAAGAGGCTCATGGAGGCGGATTCATGGGACACTTTGGACGAGATAAGACATTCTCCATGCTCTCCGAGAACTACTTTTGGCCCAAGATGTTTCGAGACGTCTCACTCTTCACCACCCGATGCTCTCCATGTCGCAAAGCTAAGTCTAAAGCTCAATCTCATGGTCTTTACATGCCTCTTCCTATTCCTTATCAACCTTGGGAAGACATTAGCATGGATTTTGTACTTGGTTTGCCTAGAACTCAAAATGGAAAGGATTCCATGTTTGTTGTTGTGGACCGATTTTCTAAGATGGCACATTTCATTCCTTGCAACAAGATAGACGATGCTTCACGCACTGCAAATCTCTTTTGTAGGGAAATCTTGTGACTCCATGGAGTACCAAAGACAATCGTCTCCGATCGTGACGTCAAGTTTTTGAGTTACTTTTGGAAGACCCTATGCTCCAAGCTCGGAATCAAGCTCTTGTTCTCATCCGCATACCATCCTCAAATCAACGGCCAAACGGAGGTGACAAACCGGACTCTCTCCACTCTACTTCGCGTGTTGATCAAGAAGAACATCAAGGAGTGGGAAGCATGTCTACCCATCACCGAGTACGCCTACAACCGTGCAAGACATTCGACTACCGACAAGTCTCCCTTCGAGGTCGTCTATGGCTTCAACCCGTTGTCACCATTGGACATTCTACCTCTTCCTCTACAAGAGCGCACCAACATGGATGCGAGTACACAGCAAGCTACATCAAGAAGATGCATGAGGATACAAGGCACACCATCGAGCGCCAAGTACAACAACTAGCGACCAAGCTCAATGTCAACAAGCAACCCATGATCTTCAACATTGGCGATCTCGTGTGGCTACACCTTCGAAAGGATCGCTTCCCCAACGAACGCAAGTCCAAACTTCTCCCTCGAGCCGATAGACCCTTCAAGGTGTTAGAACGCTACAACGAACGCCTACAAGATAGACCTACCATGAGGCAAGTACAATGTGAGCGACATCTTCAACGTCAAGGACCTCGTGCCATACCATGGAGATGAAGCTTTTGATCCGAAGTCGGATCTTTCCCAAGGGGGGGGGGGAGATGATGCGGAGCATCCCTGGCTCATCCCCATGGACGTACCTGCATCTCCCTCAACACCACTTGGACCCATGACAAGAGCTAGAGCAAAGGCTATCGAAGATAAGGTGAACTCGCTCCTCTCCGAACTTCCTCTCTCTACTCACGAGACTTGGCTACTACCTCATATGGACACTCTGTGTATTATCAAGTACTTGAAGGAGAGCCACGGGACAGTTACACCCAATGGCCAAGGTGGCAAGGACGCCAAACATGGACATCCAGAAGAAGAGCCGTTTGTGAAGCTACAGGCACCGGACGACCGGCCGGTCCCGGACATCCGAGCCCTGGGAGGTGCTACAGCGAGGGAAGGAAGGCAGGACGGAGCTACAGGGCACGGACGACAGGCCCGGCCCGGACGTCCGACGATTCCCAGGGCCACGGACGACCGATGCCCTCTGGACGTCCGGCAGCTGGACACCTGAGAAGAAATTAACAGAAGACCAAAGCCACCGGACGACCGGGCGACCAGCACCCGAGCCGAATTTACGGAAGTCCGACAGCCCAGGATGTCCGGACCGTCCCGAAGCTCCGGACGTCCGACGTCTTCCGGACGTCCGACACCTGAGTGACCGCAGCCACGGGAAGGATCCCTTGTACCCCTTCACTTTGACTCCCATTTGCACTACGACTATAAATAGGTCTCTCCGACCTCCTAGCTAGGGTAGCATTGGTTTTAGCTCATATTTTGTGTCAGAGCCTTGCTCACCCACTTGGATACTTCTCCTCGGAGCTCACGACCTCTTCGGAGAAGATCCCCCAAGCGGATTCAAGACCCCTTCAAGGGAAGACAATCAAGACCTCCTCACGGAGAAGAACGGCTACCTTTGTATCTTTCCTTTGTTGATTTTGAATCTTGTGCTACCTTATGTGTTCGGTGATCTAGCCCTTGTGTGATCAATTACTTGTCGGTTGAGTGATTCTCTCGTTTCTCCCCATGTTTTCCCTTGTGTTTTCCGCGCGTTCTTCATGTTTCCCTGTAGGATCCACTCCAAACGTGAAAGATCGACCCCATAGGGATCCGCCCTACATCAAAACTCCTCACTTGTGTGACCCCTTTGGGCTGCGGCCAACTCTCAATAGCTTCAATCTTGGCTTTATCAACTTCAATTCCCTGTGGAGTAACAACATAGCCAAGAAAAGACACTCGGTCGGTGCAAAAGGTGCACTTCCCAAGGTTACCAAACAAACATGCATCACGTAGAGCAATAAAAATAGCACGTAAATGTTCCAAATGTTCCTCCAAAGATCTGCTATAAATCAATATGTCATCAAAGTAAACTACCACAAATCGTCCAATGAAAGCATGTAAAACTTCGTTCATTAATCTCATGAAAGTACTAGGGGCATTAGTTAACCCAAAAGGCATGACTAACCACTCATATAATCCAAACTTAGTTTTAAATGTTGTTTTCCATTCATCCCCCAATTTCATATGAATTTGATGGTATCCACTACGCAAATCAAATTTGGAGAATATTGTAGAGCCACTCAATTCATGAAGCATATCATCTAGCCTAGGAATAGGATGACGATAACGAATAGTAATATTATTAATGCCTCTACAATCAACACACATACGCGATGTACCATCCTTTTTCGGCACTAGAATAATAGGAACAGCACAAGGACTAAGGGATTCGCGTATATAACCTTTGTCGAGAAGCTCTTGTACTTGACGCATAATCTCCTTCGTCTCCTCTGGATTGGTACGGTATGGCACACGGTTTGGCAGTGAAGCACCGGGAATTAAGTCAATCTGATGCTCAATCCCTCGAATAGGCGGTAATCCTGGTGACACGTCTTGTGGAAAGACGTCAGCGAACTCCTGCAAAATGTTAGTGACAGCAGGAGGCAAAGAGGAAGGCACGTCCTCGAATGAAAATAATGCCTCTTTGCACACGAAAGCATATCAAACAGATTTGCTGAAATCTAGCTCATCAATATCAGATTTAGTGGCAAATAAACATGCACTTTTCAATTTAAATTCAGAAGCAACACTAGATGGTTTATTATTAGGCTTCATTTTTTGCTCAAATTCTTTTGCCACAATCTGATTTTCACTCTTATTTTTCTCCTGTTTTGCTTTATTAGCTCTATTAATATCATCTTTCAAAATGGAATCAGGAGTCATAGGAAGCAAAGTAATATTTTTATCCTTATGAACAAGAGTATACTGATTATTTCGACCATGGTGTACAGAATTTTTATCAAATTGCCATGGTCTACCAAGTAATAAGGAACATGCTTGCATAGGTACCACATCACAATCAACATAATCAGCATATGTAGAGATACTAAAATGCACACGAATAGTACGTGTTACCTTAACCTTGCCGCTGTTGTTGAACCATTGGATGTAGTAAGGATGTGGATGTGGTCTTGTGGTGAGAGAGAGCTTCTCCACCATCTCCATGCTAGCCAAGTTGTTACAGCTCCCTCCGTCTATCATGACGCGCACAGAATGTTCCTTCACAACTCCCTTTGTATGGAACAAATTGTGCCTTTGATTTTGCTCAGCTTGTGTGACCTGCACACTCAAAATACATTGAGCAACTAAACATTCATACATGTCAGCGTCTTTAGGAGCCATGTATTGCGTCTCATGATCAAAATCATCTCCAACGTGTTCTTCACGTGTAATAAGAGCCAACGTCTCCTCATCATAGTCACTAGTGGACTCATACCCACCATCCTCAGTAGCAATCATCACACGCTGAGATTTGCATTCTCTCGCATAATGACCTCTTCCCTTACAACGACGACAAATAATATCACTTGTGTGCCCAGTTGATGCCATGGAAGAAGAGCTCTGTGTAGGCCCGGCAGGTGCGCTCTTGGCAGATAGTGGTGGTTGTGCCTACTTTCTTGTATCACGGCTGGAGGTGGCACATAATGGAGGTGTTGGTGCAGTGGAAGTAGAAGATGCACGCGTGTCCATGATGAAGGTCGACCTGCAGAAAAGTTAGTTCGCGCCAATGCTTGTCGATCCTGCACTTCACGTTCAGCTTTACAAGCAAGATGGAATAAACGAGTGATATTAGTATACTCCTTATACTCTAGAATGGTATGAATCTCTCTATTTAATCCACCCATAAAACGTGCAAGCATAGGTTCATTCCCCTCAACAATACCACATCTAATCATGCCAGTTTGTAATTCCTGATAGTATTCTTCTACAGAATTTTTTCTTGTCTCAAACGCTGCAATTTTTGAAGCAATTCACGTTGATAATATGGTGGAACCCAACGAGTACGCATAGCAATTTTCAAAGAAGCCCAAGTAGCTGGAATAGGATATAATCTACAATGTTCAGACCACCAAACACATGCAAAGCTAGTGAAAGCACAAACAGCAGCAGGAACACATCTCTCCTCAGGATATTGTAAACATGTAAATCGTTGTTCCGTTTCTAACTCCAAAGTAAGATATATATCAGGAACATATCTACCCTCAAATGGTGGAATATTCAATTTTAGTTTAGGAAGATGGTCATGATCTCGTACCTGTGGGAGAGCCCTACTGAGGGAGTCCTGGACTAGGGGGTGTCCGGACAGCCGGACTATCATCGTCGGCCGGACTCCAAGACTATGAAGATACAAGATTGAAGACTTCATCCCATGTCCGGATGGGACTTTCCTTGCCGTGGAAGGCAAGCTTGGCAATACGGATATGTAGATCTCCTACCATTGTAACCGACTCTGTGTAACCCTAGCCCTCTCCGATGTCTATATAAACCGGAGGGTTTTAGTCCGTAGGACACACAACCATTACAACAATCATACCATAGGCTAGCTTCTAGGGTTTAGCCTCCTTGATCTCGTGGTAGATCCACTCTTGTACTACCCATATTATCAATATCAATCAAGCAGGAGTAGGGTTTTACCTCCATCGAGAGGGCCCGAACCTGGGTAAAAACATTGTGTCCCTTGTCCCCTGTTACCATCCGCCTAGACGCACAGTTCGGGACCCCCTACCCGAGATCCACCGGTTTTGACACCGACATTAGTTCTTTCATTGAGAGTTCCTCTGTGTCGTCACCGATAGGCTTGATGGCTTCTTCAATCAACAACAACGCCGTCCAGGGTGAGACTTTTCTCCCCGGACAGATCTTCGTATTCGGTGGCTTCGCACTGCGGGCCAATTCACTTGGCCATCTGGAGCAGATTGAAAGCTACGCCCCTAGCCATCAGGTCAGGTTTGGAAGCCTAAACTTCACGGCCGACGTTCGCGGAGACTCGATCTTCGACGGATTCGAGCCACAGCCATTCGTGCCGCGCTGTCATGATGAGCATGATTTAGCTCTGCCGCCGGACAGTGCCCTAGAGGCCGCACACGAGTCCGCTCTGACCCATAGTTCGGAGCAGACCGCGCAGATCGAGGACAGGTGGCTGGACACCGCCTCGGAAGCTGCAACTTCTACGGCGATAGATCCGAATACTGACCTTGTCCCTTATAAAGCTCGTGACTCCGAGGCGCCGGACTCCTTGCCGGACTCCGAACCTCCTGCGCCCCTGCCAATCGAATCCGATTGGGCGCCGATCATGGAGTTCACCGCCGCAGACATCTTTCAGCACTCACCCTTTGGCGACATACTAAATTCGCTAAAGCATCTCTCGTTAGCAGGAGAACCCTGGCCGGATTGCGGTCAGGATGGTTGGGATGCGGACGACGAAGAAATTCAAAGCCCACCCACCACCCACTTTGTAGCCACTGTCGACGATCTAACCGACATGCTGGACTATGACTCTGAAGACATCGACGTTATGGACGACGATGCCGGAGACGATCAAGAACCACCGCCTACAGGGCACTGGAAGACCACCTCGTCATACGACATATAAACGGTGGACACCCCAAAGGATGGGGACGGCGAAGAAGCAGCGGAGGCAGATTCTTCTAAGAAACAGCCCAAGCGCCGACGTCAGCGGCGCCGCTCTAAATCCCGCCACCGTAAGAATGGAGATTCCGACACCGGAGACAATAACACCCCAGAGAGTGCCGAAGACAACCCCCTCCAGCAAGATTTAGCACAGGAGGACAGGGAAGCCAGCCCTCGAGAGAGAGCGGCAGACGAGGAGGATGAAAACTACATGCCTCCCTCCGGAGACGAGGCAAGCCTCAATGACGACGAATTCGTCGTGCTAGAGAATCCCGTCGAACAAGAGCGTTTTAAACGCAGGCTTATAGCCACGGCAAATAGCCTAAAGAAAAAGCAGCAACAGCTTCAAGCTGATCAAGACCTGCTGGCCGACAGATGGACCGAGGTCCTCGCGGCCGAAGAGTATGAACTCGAACGCCCCTCCAAGAGCTACCCAAAACGCAAGTTGCTCCCCCGACTAGAGGAGGAAGCATACAAACCTTCATCACCAGCGCACAATACGGCAGACCGACCACCCCGTGGTCGCGACAGAGAGGCATCTAGGCCCTCCATCAGGACCGTACCCCGGCACCGCTCGAAAAGTACGAAGCCACGAGGGAATGCACCGGACTTGCGGGATATATTGGATATATTGGAGGATAAGGCAAGACAATCCAGATCTATCTACGGATCACGCGGGCGCCCCACGACCCACGACGACTACCGTCGCGCCGGATACAGCAACTCCGGCCGGGCCGAACACAACAGACAACGCTCTCTTGAGCTACGTCGTGATATCGCTCAATATAGAGGTGCCGCACACCCACTATGCTCCACTGACGAAGTAATGGATCATCAAATACCGGAAGGGTTTAAACCCGTGAACATTGAATCCTATGATGGCACAACAGACCCCGCGGTTTGGATCGAAGATTACCTCCTTCATATCCATATGGCCCGCGGCGACGATCTCCACGCCATCAAGTATCTCCCACTCAAGCTTAAAGGACCAGCTCGGCATTGGCTCAACAGCTTGCCCGCAGAGTCAATTGGGTGTTGGGAGGACCTGGAAGCCGCATTCCTCGATATCTTCCAGGGCACATATGTGCGGCCACCAGACACCGATGACCTAAGCCACATAATCCAGCAGCCAGACGAATCGGCCAGACAGTTCTGGACATGGTTGTTAACAAAAGAAAAATCAAATCGTCGACTGTCCGGATGCAGAGGCCCTCGCAGCCTTCAAACATAACATCCGCGACGAGTGGCTGGCCCGGCACCTAGGACAGGAAAAGCCGAAATCCATGGCAGCCCTCACATCACTCATGACCCGCTTCTGTGCGGGAGAGGACAGCTGGCTAGCTCGCAGCAACAACCTCAGCAAAAATGTTGCCAGTCCGGATACTAAGGACCACAATGGCAGGTCGCGTCGAAACAAAAACAAACGCCGCGTTAACGGCGATAACAATGAGGATACGGTAGTCAACGTCGGATTCAGAGGCTCTAAACCCTGTCAGCGGAAGAAGCCATTCAAAAGACTACTCCGGGTCCGTCCAATTTGGACCGAATACTCGACCGCTCTTGCCAGATACATGGCACCCCCGAAAAGCCAGCTAATCACACCAATAGAGATTGTTGGGTATTCAAGCAGGCGGGCAAGTTAATTGCCGAAAAAAATGACAAGGGGCTGCGCAACGACGACGAGGAAGAGACTCGGCCGCCAAACAGTAGAGGACAGAAGGGTTTCCCCCCACAAGTGCGGACGGTAAACATGATATACGCAACCCATATACCCAAGAGGGAGAGGAAGCGTGCACTTAGGGACGTATATGCGATGGAGCCAGTTGCCCCGAAGTTCAATCCATGGTCCTCTTGCCTGATCACTTTCGATCGAAGAGACCACCTGACCAGTATCCGCCATGGCGGATTCGCCGCATTGGTTTTAGACCCAATCATCGACGGGTTTCACCTCACTAGAGTCCTGATGGATGGCGGCAGCAGCCTGAACCTGCTTTATCAGGATTAAACCTACAAAGACGACCTTCAAAGGCGTGATACCAGGTGTTGAGGCCAATTGTACAGGCTCAGTCACACTGGAAGTGGTCTTCGGATCCCCGGATAATTTCTGAAGCGAGGAGTTAATCTTCGACATAGTCCCGTTCCGCAGTGGCTATCACGCCCTGCTCGGACGAACCGCGTTTGCAAAGTTCAACACGGTGCCGCATTATGCATACCTTAAGCTCAAGATGCCAGGCCCTCGCGGAGTCATCACGGTCAACGGAAACATTGAACGCTCCCTCTAAACGGAGGAACACACAGCGGCTCTCGCGGCAGAAGTACAGAGCAGCATTTTAAGGCAATTTTCGAGTCCGGCCGTTAAACGACCGGACACGGCCAAACACGCCCGGAATAACATCAATCAAGACCACCTGGCACATTTCGAGCACGCGTAGCAATGCGGCCCCAACACCAGCCCTCGCATGATTGCAAGACCAGCCCTTCGCGTACATCACTACGCTCTGGAGATACCATGGGCATAGGGGGAGGGGCACGACCACGACAGGCCCAGAGTGCGGCTTAACCACACCAGGGGCTCCCAAGTGTGTCACTCTTTTTTCTTCCTTTTTTATTTTTCCACAGGACTCCGTTCACCAGAGGCCCTGTCCGGCAGTAGATCTGCCGAACTCACGATGCAACAGCCAGGGAGGGACAAAGGCTACGGCGAACACTCAGGTGGTCTCAATTATGAGCATTAAATTTGTTAAATACACCAGTTCGTAGCCTACCCCTGGAGGGGGACATGTTTAATTAGTCCAATCCCTTGCTTACTGCACTATTTGTATCGTTCTGCACTCATAGCAGAATTCCTTGAATAAACAATGCAGCACTTTTTGCCTATAATTGCATTACCATTTTTTTTACATATATGTTCATTAATGACATCTTGCACCCATACATTTTGGTACGGCCGAATACACTAGGGGCTTATGTTCCCCGCATTATGGTGTGATAAGTCCGAACACTTTCACAAGTGCGGCACCCCGAACTTATAGCATTATATGCATCGGCTCCGAATCATGTCTTGGGTCAATAGTTGGGTTTGCCCGGCTCCCATGTTTTGGTACCTTACGTTCCGTTCTGTCGGCTAAGGTAGCACTGGGAGAACCACTGCGATTTCGCCCCGAATGAGCTGGGCGAGCGCCTTAGTGGAGAAAGCTAAAACTGACTGTCATGATAAGGCGAGAGACTGGTCGCTGTTCGAGAGGTCTTTTCGAGTCCCTAAAGACTTATGCCGCTTCGAGCGAGGAACTGGCGGTGTCCGGCCCAGGCGTGGATAGCGCCCCGAACTCGGTCTTCCGAATACTAGGGGCATCGCCGAAATTTAAAATTATAGAATTCTATGGCTAAGTGAGAGTATTCAAGCATTATAAGTCCGGTTGCCTTGTTCATTGTGTTGAGCGCCTCCCTAGATGGACCCAAAAATGGGAACAAGAGTGCTCAAGTTTATCCCGAACACCCCAGCACTCGTGGCATGGGGGCTGAAGCCGATGACTTGCCATCTCTCAGATTTTATAAACGGCCGCACAGAAGGTAATATTTTAAATTAATAAGCGTTGCTTAGCACATATAAACAAAGTTTTCAGCGCACAGGATAACACATTGCGAGTTTACTCAATAATTACATCTTTGGGGCACTCATCTGCAATCTTGCGGGCACCCTTCAGGACACTCTTATAGTACATTTCGGGCATACGATACTCCTTGCCCGCCAGCAGCGCGTCCCTGATAAGCCTCTCAGAATCCAGCCTGCCCTAGTGCACCTTTGCGCGGGCAAGGGCCCGACGGGCACCTTCAATGCAGGTGGAGCGCTTGATGACTTCCACCCAGGGGCACGCATCCACCAGCCGCCGCACGAGGCCGAAGTTGCTCCCAGGCATGGCCTCTCCAGGCCACAGCCGGACTATGAGGCCCTTCATGGCCTACTCGGCTACCTTGTGGAGCTCGACCAGCTGCTTTAGCTGGTCGCTAGGGGGCACCGGGTGTCCGGCCTCAGCGTACTGAGACCAAAAGACCTTCTCCATTGAGCTCCCCTCCTCGGCCCGGTAGAATGCGGCGGCATCGGACACGCTGTGAGGCAGATCTGCAAACGCCCCTGGAGAGCTCCGAATTCGGGTAAGTAACAGGTAATTTACATTCACATGCTTTCTTTGCATGAAAAATGCCTTACCCGCCGCTATCTTCTTCACCGCCTCAATATCCTGGAGGGCCTTATGGGCCTCGGCCTTAGCGGCTTTGGCACTTTCAAGAGCCGAGGCAAGCTCGGATTCTCGAGTTTTCGAGTCACGCTCCAAACCCTCATGCTTTTCCATGAGAGCCTGGAGCTCTTGCCGCACCTCCGCCACCCGCGCCTCCTGCTTCTCTCGCTCCACTCGTTCTGCGGCCGCATTGCATTCGGCCACGGACACTGCTTCCTTCAGGGTTGCCACCTCGTTCGTGGCCCCTGCAGTACCCATGTTATATTTATTATTTCTATTGCAACCAAAATCCTTTTCTGTAAGGTACAAATTTAAAAGTGGTGTTACTCACCATCTTTGTCCTCGAGCTGCTTCTTGGCAAGGCCGAGCTCTTGCTCGGATCGCTTGAGGTCCTGCTTTAAAGCATCGACCTCCGCAGTCAGTGCGGCAGAGGTCAGCAGCGCACCCTGCCAACCCATATTAACATAATTTTTTAGCACTCCTGCGTATATCTTTTTTAGATCCTCAGTCCGGTTTTTCTTTCCGAACACCGAACCGAGCATCAGGGGCTACTGTCTATGCGGTATTACATTACATATTTTAAACTTCTTACCTCAAAGCCTGTTAGAAGGCTACTGCAGGCTTCGGTCAGCCCGCTCTTGGCGAGCTGAACCTGGTGAATCACCGCACTCATGATAGTGCGGTGTTCTTACTCGATGGAAGCGCCCTTAAGCGCCTCCAACAAGTTGTCCGGCGCCTCCGGTTGGACGAAGGCTGCCGGCATCACGGTCTTTCCCTTCTTATGAAGGGGCCGCCTGCCGGACTCCGGAACCACTGCGGGTTTCGGCATGGAGTCCGGCGCAAAGTCCGGGAGGCTGCCTTGCGGCACCTCCGGAGCCTCCTCCTGATGGGTCCCCTCCTGGGATCCCACCTCGGCGTCCTCAGCATCGCGAGGGGTGGAGGCAGTCGGAATGGAATCCACGTCCGACGGAGCCAAGGACCCGCTCGATGAAGCGAGAAGATCATCATCGGCCGGACTACAGGTAGTATGCGGCATTAGAAAGACACTATGTGACGCAAAAGAGAAATTATAAACCATTCAGGAATCCGGATACTTACGATCTTGCCGGAGGCCTGGCCCTTGAGGGCCACTCTTCGTCGCCAACGTTGGCGTTGGCGGAGCTGTCCGGGGGAAGGGTCCTTCCCCTCTTGGACCCTTAGGCCTCCCCCGTTGGGGAAGCCTTCCTCTTCCTCTCTCCCTCCTCCGGGAGAGAGTCCTCTTTCTCCTCCTCGTCTTCGGGGGAGGAGTCCGCCTCGGAGCCATCGGACGATGAGTCCGATATCACCGGGCGCCGGGAACTTCTTCGAGTTCCCGTGGCCTTCTTCTTGGCCTTCTTCTCCGGCACCACATAGAGTGCCGGGACTAGCAGCCCCGTTAAACGGGCGTCTGCTGGGTCTTCGGGAAGGGGAGCCAGACAGTCTACCTGTCCGGGTGTCCTCTGCCAGTCCTGTCAAAGGCATTGGGAGTTTTAGATCCCACATAGCATTAAACTATAAAAATAACTGTCCCATAGAGGATAACAAAGCTTACCTCGCTGGCCAGGCGCTTGGTGCTGAATCCGCGATCTTCAGTCGCGGACGCGGGGGCTTCTCCGCCCTTGAAAAGCACCCTCCAGGAAGCTTCGTACGTCGTGTCGAAGAGCCCGCTCAGGGTCCGGTGCTGTGCCGAATCGAACTCCCACAAAGTGAAGGCCCGCTGTTGGCAGGGGAGAATCCGGCAGACGAGCATGACCTGGATCACATTGACAAGCCTAAGCTTCTTGTTCACCAAAGTCTGGAGACAGGACTGTAGTCCTGTCAGCTCCTCCGAACTGCCCCATAGCAAGCCCTTCTCTTTCCAGGAGGTGAGCTCCATGGGGATACCAGATCTGAACTCGGGGGCCGCTGCCCATTTATGGTCACGTGGCTCAATGATGTAGAACCACCCCGATTGCCATCCCTTGATGGACTCCACGAAGGCCCCCTCGAGCCAGGTGACGTTGGGCATTTTGCCCACCATGGCGCCTCTGCACTCCGCTTGAGCGCCCTTCACCACCTTCGGCTTGACATTGAAGGTCTTGAGCCACAAGCCGAAGTGAGGCCGGATGCAGAGGAAGGCCTCGCACACGACGATAAACGCCGAGATGTTGAGGATGAAGTTCGGCGCCAGATCATGGAAATCCAGGCCGTAGTAGTACATGAGCCCCCGGACGAAGGGATGAAGTGGGAAGCCCAGTCCGCGGAGGAAGTGGGGAAGGAATACGACCCTCTCATGGGGCCTGGGGGTGGGGATGAGCTGCCCCTCGTCGGGCAGCCGGTGCGCGATGTCGCTGGAAAGGTATCCGGCGCCGCGCAGCTTTTCGATGTGCTCCTCCGTAACGGAGGAGGCCAACCACTTGCCTCCCGCTCCAGACATGGCTGGAGAAGGTCGAGACGAGATGTGCAGACTTGGGTGCTGGAGCTCGAGTGCACGGAGATGGATAAGCAAAGGAGGAAGAAGGCGTAGGTAAAAAGGTGGATCCTTATCCCCTTATATATAGGCGGACGAAGACTATGCGTCCCCACCGGCCTGGTAAAACTCGCTTGTCTCCCAAGCGCCACCATCAATGGCGCGGTTGGGTTACCCACGTCCATATTGATGGGAATCCCGAAATAAGGGGAACACGATCTCTGCTTCGACAAGACGTGCCAAGAAAACCGCTTCGCTAAACGCGCTGAGGTGGTATAATAAAAAACGATTCAAGTAAAGGCTTGGTGGTGGTATGACGTCATGCCAGAAAATACGTCAACAGATTGAACCTGTGTACATATTATTCTCTCTACGGTGGAATGTGGAATTTATTTTGCAGAGCCGGACACTATCCTGGTGTTCACAATCTTCTATGAATTATTCGGAGGAGGAACCCGCCTTGCAATGCCGAACAATATGTGCGCCGGACTCATCGTCATTGAAGCCTGGTTCAGGGGCTACTGAGGGAGTCCTGGACTAGGGGGTGTCCGGACAGCCGGACTATCATCGTCGGCCGGACTCCAAGACTATGAAGATACAAGATTGAAGACTTCGTCCCGTGTCCGGATGGGACTTTCCTTGGCGTGGAAGGCAAGCTTGGCAATACGGATATGTAGATCTCCTACCATTGTAACCGACTCTGTGTAACCCTAGCCCTCTCCGGTGTCTATATAAACCGGAGGGTTTTAGTCCGTAGGACACACAACCATTACAACAATCATACCATATGCTAGCTTCTAGGGTTTAGCCTCCTTGATCTCGTGGTAGATCCACTCTTGTACTACCCATATCATCAATATCAATCAAGCAGGAGTAGGGTTTTACCTCCATCGAGAGGGCCCAAACCTGGGTAAAAACATCGTGTCCCTTGTCTCCTGTTACCATCCGCCTAGACGCACAGTTCGGGACCCCCTACCCGAGATCCGCCGGTTGTGACACCGACACCTACCATTGTGATTATTTGCATGTGGACGACCTGGTGGTTGTGGTGCTAGTGGTTGCACGTAGTTCTGATTTTGATCAACCTCATCCTCGTAATCTCCCGCATAATCATCCTCCGCATCAGCAGCAGGAGCCACAGAAGTATCAACAGCAGCACCAACAGTTTGGCCAGGCTGAAGTAGGACACGGCTCGCTCGACGGAGGGCTGTTTCGTGATGTGGAGGTAGTTGTTGTTGTTATTGCAGAGGTGCGGCAGGTGCAGCCGGTTGTGGAAGACGTGCAAGCAGTTCATTAAATGTGTTATCGAGTTTTCCTTCGAACGTCTTCTCAAGGCCAGTGATCTTCTCCATGGCCTCTTCAAAATTGTTCAGCACATCTTGCACCTGTTCAATCATCATTTGCTGAAACTTATCATGAAGCTCCTTGTTCGTTAAGTTCTCCCAGTCAATCTTGTCGGCTTGTGATCCTGGCATGTGTTGTAGGGTCAAACCGTAGGAAGGATCTTTTCACACTTGGAGGGGAGAAAAGGAGGAAAAACTCAAGAACACCAAGAACTAAGAACAAATCTCTCAAACAAACCCAAGTATCACATCCACTAGAGTAGCACACATAAGATCCACAAGATTACAAGATCAATACAAGGAGAGTAGCACTTGGTAAATTCTTCCCACTATGTGAGGTCTTGATGATCTTCTCCAAGAGGAGGCCTTGATAATCCTATGGATTCTTCCCAAGGTGGGGGCTTGAGCTCCTAAGAGGAGGGGATACAAGGAGCAAAGGCTCACAATGTTTAGTCTAATCTTTGCTAACCAACAAATGACCTAGGAGATCCACTTATATAGTCTAGGAACGAAACATTAGGGAGAGGGGATACAAAGGACCAAAAAGTCCCCAAAAACGAGTCCACGGAGGTAGGGTCCGGGCACCCGGGGTTAAACCAGCCGGGCACCCGGACCGGTCAGGGGAGCCGGCTGGCAGCAGGCCGGGCACCCAGGGTCCAAAGCCCGGGCATCTAGGGCGGTGGCAGGTGGCTGGGCGGGGCCGGCCGGGCACCCGGGGGTGATGGCCCGGGCACCTGGGGTGTGGGCTGGACGCGGCCCAGGGCAGGCCGGGCACCCGGGGCCAGTTGGCCGGGCACCCGGGGTGGGCTGGCGAGGCCCAGGTGGTTGGCCGGGCACCCGGGGCCTTGGGGCCGGGCACCCGGGGCCGGCTGGGGCGCCGCCCAGGCTGTGGTCGGGCACCCGGGGCCTTGGCAACCGGGCACCCGGGGAGTCCAGGGGCTGTGGCCTCTTCTTCTCCTCGGTCTTCTCCTTCTCGTTCTCTTCTTCCTTCTCTTCCTTCCCTTGCCTCGAGGTCACTTGAGTCTCCGTCCTCTCCTTCTCACCATTGTCTTCTTGGTACCTAAGCATGCACAATGTTTCCAATGACGGTAGAATCCAACTCTCATGTGAAACCGAGCGAAACTCGAAGAGGAGAGAATCAACCTCGTTCTCGATGGCGCGTGCACGTGCTCGTGTCATTGGTCCACTTGGAGCTTGCGTTGGTGATGGAGTGTCGGTGCCAGTAGTCGCGGGATGCTCCACATCATCTTCCCCCCCCCTTGGGAGAGATCCGTCCACGGATTGTGCTCTTCATCACCATGGTACTTGGCCAAGTCTTTGACGTTGAAGATGTCGCTAACGTTGTACTTGTCGCGCAGGATGTCGACCTTGTAGGCGTTGTCGTTGTAGCGTGCGATCACCTTGAATGGGCCGTCAGCTCGTGGTAGTAGCTTGGACTTGCGTTCCTTGGGGAAGCGGTCTTTTCGGAGATGTATCCATACTTGATCATCCGGTTGGAACACCATCGAAGACTTGTTGATGTTCAGCTTGGCGGAGAGGCGTTGCACTTGGCGCTCGATCGTGGAACATGTTTCTTCATGCATCTTCTTGATGTAGGCGGCTCTTGTACTTGCGTCCATGTTTGCTCGTTCTTGAAGCGGTAGAGGAAGGATGTCCAATGGAGAGAAAGGGTTGAAACTGTAGACTACCTCGAAGGGGGACTTGCTGGTTGTAGAGTGTCTTGCACGATTGTAGGCGTACTCGGCGATTGGTAGGCACTCCTCCCACTCCTTGATGTTCTTCTTGATCAACACACATAGGAGAGTCGCAAGCGTCCGGTTGGTGACTTCCGTTTGGCCATCGGTTTGAGGATGATATGCCGTGGAGAATAGTAGCTTGATCCCGAGCTTGGCGCATAGTGTCTTCCAAAAGTAGCTTAAGAACTGGACGTCTCGATCCGACACAATTGTCTTTGGCACGCCGTGCAACCTCAAGATTTCCCTACAAAATAGATTGGCAACATGTGAAGCACCGTCTGTCTTATTGCATGGGATAAAATGAGCCATTTTAGAGAAACGGTCCACAATAACAAAAACCGAATCCTTGCCATTTTGAGTTCTAGGTAATCCAAGAACAAAATCCATGCTAATGTCTTCCCAAGGTTGATGTGGGATAGGTAAAGGCATATGTAAACCATGGGATTGAGAGTGTGACTTAGCTTTGCAACATGTAGAGCACCGGTTGGTGAAGCGGGCAACATCGCGAAACATCTTGGGCCAATAATAGTTCTTGGATAGCGTGGCGAAAGTCTTATCGCGTCCAAAGTGTCTGATGTGGAGCATCCTAGGGTCATCCCCATGGACACTACTTCGAATACTCAGGCTCCAAGTGGACCCATGACGAGAGCTCGAGCACGTGCTATTCAATCCGAGGTTAACTCTCTCCTTGTTGAACTTCCCTTTGACCCACTTGAGACATGGCGACTACCTCAAACGGAGATGCCTTATGTGCTTAGGTACCAAGAAAGTAACCAAGGAGAAGTTACGATGCAAGATGAACATCGAGAGCATGTAGACGATCGGCCCAGCCCAGAAGGACCGGAACAACCGCCCGACCACCGCCTGGGCGGAACAACCGGCCAGCTACCGCCCAACAACCGGCCCACCTTCTGTGATCGAGCGGAGCAAGGCCGGTGCTCCACCGTTTTACCGGTTCCTGCCCAAAGACCGGAACAACCGCCAGGACAACCGGTACAACCGCTGGCCCCTTCGACGTCCATCTACAGAAGCCAGCGCCTGACCTCCCAGCGGTAGTACCGCCTTCCACGCCGGTACTGTCGTGGCTGACTGGGAGGCCACAAGCACCTATGGGGCAGGAGGGCCCCTTTCTCGTTCGTCAAGGGAGCGGAGGGCGCACGCAGAGCAGATCGAGGCGAGGGAGCGTGCAGGGGGATTTTTACCCAGCTTCGGAGCTCTCCGGAGAGATAAAACCCCTACTGCTGCTTTGTGTGTTGTATTTGTTCTTGCTTGAGAGAGCGGGCCTGGCGTCAAATCAGTCGAACTGCCGAACCCCCTGGCTGTGGAACCGAATTTCCCCCAACCCCCTCTATGATAGAGGCAAAGGTGTCCCGTCTTTCGATGAGATGATGGATATCGCTTTGGTGGAAGTCGACTTTGACGATCCGACTACGAACGTGCGAGGACGTCGCGCCTTAGCAATCGCTAAACCAACTCCGAGAGGTTATTGACCACGCCGGAGCACGATCAACCTGACCACGAGGGTCTGTTTCCTGCGAGCAAACGAAGAACAAGCAAGAAACTGAGATTGCAATCTGGATATTGCGAATATAAGATGAAAGCTTTATTGATCAAGGTGGGGTTCTGTGACGCCTTTGTCTGGTCGTTGAACACAAACGAAGTACGCGAAGTTGCAGCTATGGCGAACTTTTAATCTAAACAAAACCCAAAGTCTAAACGGTGCCCTAAGGGCTGTATATATGGAGGAAGAGAGGGGAATTTCGTGGCCCTTGGTGGAGGGGTCCGAAATCAACCCTATCTCTTGTTTCCCCACACATACGGACTCTAAAAATAGCCTATACTTATGTATTTCGAAATTACATGGGCCTGGCCCAATAAAAAGGTGACGCAGCACCTATAATAGCCTCTGGACGAAATTTATGAAGTGGCATCTTGTATATTTCGTCCAAGGCTTCATGCACTCTTATGGTGGCTTCAAAGTCTTGAAATCATCACTTGTAACTCCGTTCTGGTTCCCCTTGCGCATGGCATCATCTCCATGCTTGCTCTTGCTCCAATGTCCATCCTTCTCCAAGCTAGGCCCTTCATTTGTAAGCAAAACAAATGTATCCAATTTAGGCAGCATCATATTCTCATGAACATTAGAATCATTACCAAGAAACGAAAGTACCTGATAATTTAATTGGCGTGCGCGAGCTCTAGTAATTGGTCCAGTATATGTAGCAGTAGGGGTTGTGGGTGTAACAATGGTATTGATGTCCTCATCATCCTCCCCTTCTTGAAATGAAGTCGTCCTCGACGGAAGCTCATCTTCCTCACCCAAATAAGGCTTCAAATCTGCAATGTTAAAAGTGGGACTAACCCCAAAATCTGCAGGCAGCTCAATTTTATATGCATTATCATTTACTTTCTCCAACACCTTAAAGGGACCAGCAGCACGTGGCATTAGCTTTGATTTGCGCAAATCAGGAAATCTATCCTTACGCAAATGTAACCAAACAAGATCTCCAGGTGCAAACACAACATGTTTTCTACCCTTATCTCCAGCAAGTTTATATTTAGCATTCATACGCTCAATGTTTTCCTTAGTTAACTCATGCATTTTTAAAATCAATTCAGCACGTTCTTTAGCATCAAAATTAACCTTCTCCGAAGATGGAAGAGGCAACAAATCAATAGGTGCACGAGGTAGGAAACCATACACAACTTCAAAAGGGCACATCTTAGTAGTAGAATGCAATGAACGATTATAAGCAAATTCAATATGAGGCAAGCATTCCTCCCACATTTTCTTATTATTCTTCAAAACAACCCTAAGCATAGTAGACAATGTTCTATTGACTACTTCAGTTTGTCCATCAGTTTGGGGGTGACAAGTAGTACTAAAAAGCAGTTTAGTCCCCAACCTAGCCCATAAATATCTCCAAAAGTGGCTAAGAAATTTAGTATCACGATCTGAAACAATAGTATTTGGCACACCATGCAAGCGAATAATTTCACGAAAGAACAAATCAGCAACATTAACAGCATCATCACTTTTATGACATGGTATAAAGTGTGCCATTTTCGAGAATCTATCCACGACAACAAATATGCTATCCCTCCCCTTCTTTGTTCGAGGTAAACCTAAAACAAAGTCCATAGATATATCCTCCCAAGGAACACTAGGTACAGGCAAAGGCATATATAAACCATGAGGATTGAGTCGGGACTTAGCTTTTTGACATGTAGTGCAGCGAGCAATAAAACGCTCAACATCCTGTCTCATCTTTGGCCAAAAGAAATGTGTAGCAAGTACGTCCTCCATCTTCTTCACGCCAAAGTGTCCCATTAATCCTCCTCCATGCGCCTCCTGCAACAACAAAAGACGAACGGAGCTAGCTGGAATGCATAGCTTGTTAGCACGAAACACAAATCCATCGTTAATGACAAACTTGTTCCACATTCTTCCTTCTTTACAATTCTGCATTACATCTTTAAAATCAGCATCATGCACATATTGATCTTTGATGGTCTCCAAACCAAATATTTTGAAGTCAAGTTGTGAAAGCATAGTATAGCGACGAGACAATGCATCAGCAATAACATTTTCTTTTCCCTTCTTGTGTTTAATGACATAAGGGAAAGTCTCAATGAATTCAACCCATTTAGCATGTCTACGATTCAGTTTAGCTTGACTTTTAATATGTTTCAAAGATTCATGATCAGAATGTATAACAAATTCTTTGGGCCATAAATAATGTTGCCATGTTTCTAAAGTCCGAACAAGAGCATATAATTCTTTATCATAAGTAGAATAATTAAGACTAGGCCCACTCAATTTTTCAGAAAAGTATGCAACAGGTTTGCCATCTTGTAATAACACACCTCCTAATCCAATTCCACTAGCATCACATTCAAGCTCAAAAGTCTTATTAAAATCAGGAAGTTGGAGTAAAGGAGCTTGTGTCAACTTATCTTTCAATACCGTGAAGGCTTCTTCCTGTGCGGTACCCCACAGAAAAGGCACATCTTTCTTTGTAAACTCATTGAGAGGTGCAGCAATGGTGCTGAAATCTCTCACAAAACGCCTATAGAATCCAGCGAGGCCAAGGAAACTCCTCACTTGTGTGACCGTTTTGGGCTGCGGCCAACTCTCAATAGCTTCAATCTTGGCTTTATCAACTTCAATTCCCTGTGGAGCCAAGAAAAGATACTCGGTCGGTGCAAAAGGTGCACTTTCCAAGGTTACCAAACAAACGTGCATCACGTAGAGCAATAAAAACAGCACGTAAATGTTCCAAATGTTCCTCCAAAGATTTGCTATAAATCAATATGTCATCAAAGTAAACTACCACAAATCGTCCAATGAAAGCACGTAAAACTTCGTTCATTAACCTCATGAAAGTACTAGGTGCATTAGTTAACCCAAAAGGCATGACTAACCACTCATATAATCCAAACTTAGTTTTAAATGCTGTTTTCCATTCATCTCCCAATTTCATACGAATTTGATGGTATCCACTACGCAAATCAACTTTGGAGAATATTGTAGAGCCACTCAATTCATCAAGCATATCATCTAGCCTAGGAATAGGATGATGATAACGAATAGTAATATTATTAATGCCTCTACAATCAACGCACATACGTGATGTACCATCCTTTTTCGGCACTAGAATAATAGGAACAGCACAAGGACTAAGGGATTCGCGTATATAACCTTTGTCGAGAAGCTCTTGTACTTGACGCATAATCTCCTTCGTCTCCTCTGGATTGGTACGGTATGGTGCACGGTTTGGCAGTGAAGCACCGGGAATTAAGTCAATCTGATGCTCAATCCCTCGAATAGGTGGTAATCCCGGTGGCACGTCTTGTGGAAAGACGTCAGCGAACTCCTGCAAAATGTTAGTGATAGCAGGAGGCAAAGAGGAAGGCACGTCCTCGAATGAAAATAATGCCTCTTTGCACACAAAAGCATAGCAAACAGATTTGCTAAAATCTAGATCATCAATATCAGATTTGGTGGCAAATAAACATGCACTTTTCAATTTAATTTCAGAAGCAACACTAGATTGTTTATTATTATTAGGCTGCATTTGTTGCTCAAATTCTTTTGCCACAATCTGATTTTCACTCTTAGTTTTCTCCTGTTTTGCTTTATTAGCTCTATTAATATCATCTTTCAAAATGGAATCAGGAGTCATAGGAAGCAAAGTAATATTTTTATCCTTATGAACAAGAGTATACTGATTGTTTCTACCATGGTGAATAGAATTTTTATCAAATTGCCATGGTCTACCAAGTAATAAGGAACATGCTTGCATAGGTACCACATCACAATCAACATAATCAGCATATGTAGAGATAATAAAATGTACACGAACAGTACGTGTTACCTTAACCTTGCCGCTGTTGTTGAACCATTGGATGTAGTAAGGATGTGGATGTGGTCTTGTGGTGAGAGATAGCTTCTCCACCATCTCCATGCTAGCCAAGTTGTTGCAACTACCTCCGTCTATGATGACGCGCACAGAACGTTCCTTCACAACTCCCTTGGTATGGAACAAATTGTGCCTCTGATTTTGCTCAGCTTGTGTGACCTGCACACTCAAAACACGTTGAGCAACTAAACATTCATACCTGTCAGCGTCTTCAGGAGCCATGTATTGCGTCTCATGATTAGAATCATCTCCACCATATTCTTCACGTGTAATAAGAGCCAAAGTCTCCTCATCATAGTCACTAGCGGACTCATATCCACCATCCTCAGTAGCAATCATCACACGCTGAGATTTGCATTCTCTCGCAAAATGTCCTCTTCCCTTACAACGACGACAAATAATATCACTTGTGTGCCCTGTTGACGCCATGGAAGAAGAAGAGCTCTGTGCAGGCCCGGCAGGTGTGCTCTTGGCAGATAGTGGTGGTTGTGCCTGCTTTCTTGTATCACGGTTGGAGGTGGCGCCTGAAGGAGGTGATGGTGCAGTGGAAGTAGATGATGCATGTGGTGTCCATGATGAAGGTCGACCTGCAGAAAAGTTAGTGCGCGCCAATGCCTGTCGATCCTGCACTTCACGTTCAGCTTTACAAGCAAGATGGAATAAACGAGTGATATTATTATAATCCTTATAGTCTAGAATGGTCTGAATATCTCTATTTAATCCACCCAGAAAACGTGCAAGCATAGCTTCATTCTCCTCAACAATACCACATCTAATCAAGCCAGTTTGTAATTCCTGATAATATTCTTCTACAGAATTTTTTCCTTGTCTTAAGCGCTGCAATTTTTGAAGTAATTCACGTTGATAATATGGTGGAACCCAACGAGTACGCATAGCAGTTTTCAAAGCAGCCCAAGTAGCTGGAACAGGATATAATCTGCAATGTTCAGACCACCAAACACATGCAAAGCTAGTGAAAGCACAAACAGCAGCAGGAACACGTCTCTCCTCAGGATATTGTAAACATGTAAATCGTTGTTCAGTTTCTAACTCCCAAGTAAGATATATATCAGGAACATATCTACCCTCAAATGGTGGAATATTCAATTTCAGTTTAGGGAGATGGTCATGATCTCGTACCTGAGGGGGAGCCCTAACATTGCCATTATTTGCATGTGGACGACCTGGTGGTTGTGGTGCTGGTGGTTGCACGTAGTTCTGATGTTGATCAACCTCATCCTCGTAATCTCCCACATAATCATCCTCCTCGGTACCAGCAGCAGTAGTAGCAGGAGCCAAAGAAGCACCAACAGCAGTAGCAGCGGCACCAGAATTTTATCCGAGCTCAATAGGAACACGCTGAGCTCGTCCATACTGATTCGGAAGGGGGCGTTGTTGTTGTCGTTGCAGAGGTGCGATAGGTGCAGCCGGCGGTGGTTGTGGAAAACGCGCGAGCAATTCATCAAACTTGCTATCAAGCTTTGTTTCAAACGTCTTCTCAATGCCATCTATCTTCTCCATGGCCTCGTCAAATCTGTTTAGCACATCTTGCACCTGTCCACTCATCATTTGCTGAAATTTATCATGTAGCTGTTTGTTCGTCAGGTTCTCCCAATCAGTCTCATCGGCTTGTGATCCTACCATGGTTAGCAGCAAATAGAAACACAGAAGAATATGATCCTACAGAGTACTAAGAAGTGGTGGTGGTGTATCACAAACCCGTCAAGCAAATCTCAAATTCTTACCAGTTCTTACCCAGCAGCAGGCGGTGATCGGCAACCGTTGTAGTCAAAACTCTCAAAGCTTGGATAGAGCGATTACAAGGGAGAGTCCAACGCACGACGTAGATGTATGTGGAGCTGGGAAGGCTTATAATATGGTAGCAAAAGGGGTAAGCAATAATCAATTCAGAGATGCAAAGTTGAATAAACGCTCAACGACGGTACTGTGCTGGTCCTAGGCTAGACCGTGCTAGAGACGCGAGCCTAGAACACTAACAAAATCACGGCGCTGCACGTAAACAAGGGAAAAGCACACTCTGGATTATTTTTTTCGCTCTTTTTTTTGCGCTCTTTTTTTTTTGCGCTGCTTTTTTTTGCGAAAAATCACTATAATGGCGAGTGTCTCAAAACTCTTCCTAGATCAAACTGACAGGATGGGCACGAAATTTTTTCGACCAATTTTTTTTTTCGTTTTTTCGACTGCCCGGACCCAAAAACTGGAAACGGGTCAAAAAAAACTTCCTATAATGGCACCTGTCTCAAAACACTCAGAAACACCTAAAAATAGGATAGCCAGAAATTTTTTCGAAAAATGCGTTTTCGAAAAATTTTGGGCCTAAACGAAGCGTGGTTTCCGGACAGAGGCAAAGGTGTCCCGTCTTTCGATGAGATGATGGATATCGCTTTGGTGGAAGTCGACTTTGACGATCCGACTACGAACGTGCGAGGACGTCGCGCCTTAGCAATCGCTAAACCAACTCCGAGAGGTTATTGACCACGCCGGAGCACGATCAACCTGACCACGAGGGTCTGTTTCCTGCGAGCAAACGAAGAACAAGCAAGAAACTGAGATTGCAATCTGGATATTGCGAATATAAGATGAAAGCTTTATTGATCAAGGTGGGGTTCTGTGACGCCTTTGTCTGGTCGTTGAACACAAACGAAGTACGCGAAGTTGCAGCTATGGCGAACTTTTAATCTAAACAAAACCCAAAGTCTAAACGGTGCCCTAAGGGCTGTATATATGGAGGAAGAGAGGGGAATTTCGTGGCCCTTGGTGGAGGGGTCCGAAATCAACCCTATCTCTTGTTTCCCCACACATACGGACTCTAAAAATAGCCTATACTTATGTATTTCGAAACTACATGGGCCTGGCCCAATAAAAAGGTGACGCAGCACCTATAATAGCCTCTGGACGAAATTTATGAAGTGGCATCTTGTATATTTCGTCCAAGGCTTCATGCACTCTTATGGTGGCTTCAAAGTCCTGAAATCATCACTTGTAACTCCGTTCTGGTTCCCCTTGCGCATGGCATCATCTCCATGCTTGCTCTTGCTCCAATGTCCATCCTTCTCCAAGCTAGGCCCTTCATTTGTAAGCAAAACAAATGTATCCAATTTAGGCAGCATCATATTCTCATGAACATTAGAATCATTACCAAGAAACGAAAGTACCTGATAATTTAATTGGCGTGCGCGAGCTCTAGTAATTGGTCCAGTATATGTAGCAGTAGGGGTTGTGGGTGTAACAATGGTATTGATGTCCTCATCACTCTACGTGCGCATGGGCCTCCTTTTTATAGGCTAAAGGGGTCACCGACAGGTGGCAGCGTAGGAAGAGGGGTAGAAAGGTAAAAACGCGGGTTGGTACAACTGCTACCAACAGTGTCCTCTACCTAACTCTGACGGCAGGGGACAGGGGCATTTAATGCCCGTCCGGTCGCCCCAACAGTGCAAGGAAACAACCGTTAGAGGCGCCACCGATCGCCACGATGGCCTCCTTGTCAGCTCCTTTTGCCACCTCGCACCGCATAGCTGCACAGCGCCTTCCCACGTGCTCCCGGGATAGTCCTGGGGTGACACGTCGTTGGATGCGCTGGAGCTCGGGCGCATGGCGGCCTTGCTGCGGCAAGCGCCTCGCCGCGGCCCTTATCTTGTCGCACCAGCAAGCTTGCCGCTCGCCGGGCCTTGCCGGGACGCGCGGGGCGTCGTGGAAAGTTTACTTGGAATGCCTTGAGTGGCCTTCCCGGCAAGATCCTCTTGCCGGGGTCTCTTCTTCTTCCCGGCAAGCTCCTCTTGCCAGGGCCTTGGTTGGCCTTCCCGGCAAGCTCCTCTTGCCGGGGCCTTGGTTGGCCTTCCCGGCAAGCTCCTCTGGCCGGGGCCTTAGTTGGCTTTCCCGGCAAGCTCCTCTTGCCGGGGCTTTTAGCTTTAGTACTCTGTTCTTGAATGGCATCTAAGCAGCCGAAGAGGATCTTGGCGGATGCCCGGCAAGCCCTGCCGCGGGTCGCTGCGACTGCCCGTGCACAAGTTCAGGGTACTAAGGTAGCCCCTACTTTAGTACACCGACAGGAGCCCCCGGGCCTGGGCCATACATGGTGCCGAGCGCTGTTGGGCCAGGCCCAAAACAGGGCACGGGCACGCGCGGCCTAGGTCACACTGAATCTGACTCCGCATCCACCGCGCTCCCTTGCAACGGCACGCGTCAATCGCGGCGTAGTGGGAGACGTGGGTGGCGTGCGCGATTTTCGAGGCGTCCACCCCCCCACCCCGCCCGTGACCGCGGGGAGAGGCGAGGTCACCTCATCTGTCGCCTTGGCTCTGCATCCCCGCCACGCGGCTCCCATGCACTCGGGGTCGCGGACGGTGGAAGTGGGAAACCGAGCCGTCACGGGCGGAGGCAGCGGGTCGGCTCCGATTCCCTGCTCCTCCTGTGCCCTGACTCGCCGAGCGGGGCGGCCGAGCCCCCACCTCGCTCCTTTAAGAAGGGCGAGAGGGGAGCGCAGAAACCCGCACTTTCTCATCTCCTCCTTTCTTCAACTTCTGCTTCCCTTCTCCTCATCCGCCATGGAGGAAGGGAACCCTGGCCCTTCATCGGTAGCGGCGAGGGTCGCCGCCAGACAGCGCATCCCTCCCTATCCCGCGCCCGTGGTGGCGGAGCCAACCACAAGGGGAAGAGGGAGGGGGCGCGGTCATGGACGAGGCCGAGGACGAGGTCGAGGCGCTAGGGGAAGAGGTGGTCGGGGCGACGCGGCGTCCCCGCCTCCGCCGGCGGTTCCTCCCCTCACTGCGGTCCATACTGGGGACGACCCTTGCGAGTTCTTCGTCAGGCTGCGCCGGGCGCCTCGTCGTCGTCTTCGGCTCCCAGCTCCGTTTGCGAGCGCGATGGAGCCGGAACCCCCCGAGACGTTGAGGTTGCACATGAGGGGCTGTGGGATCAGCGGCACGCGAGTCCACGTTGTATCTCCAGCCCCTAATGTGATGTATCTTGATCGTGGGTGGAAGACATTCGCCCACATCCACAGCTTGACGGCAGGGTTTACCCTCCATTTTAAGTTAATGGAGGGCGACCTCCTCTCCGTCAAGGTCTTCGGGGACTCCGGCATCCGGGCGAGGTGCTGCGTGGACAGCTCCTCCGATAATGAAGACTCCCCCTCGAGCGAGAGTGACGAGGAGGAGAGCGACAGCGACGACGAGGGTAACGGGCGGCGGGGTGGCGAGTCCGACTAGGTGTCGGACGCCGCTCCGCGCGTCACCGGCGACCCCATCATACGCGTCGCCGGCACCTTGAACTCCCCGGGGTCGTCTCCTTGGGCGGCTGGCGTAGGGAGGCTGCGAAAGGGGAAGAGGGTTGGCGGCAAGGCCGTCAAGTCGGAGTACGAGGGCATAGTGCCCTCGACAGCGTGCTGACGTCCTGCCGCCCCGTCTTCGAGCCCTGCTTCCGGTGCCGCCATCACCACCCAGCCTTCGGACGGCCCCAGGGATGTTCTCTTGGTGTCTTCTGGCACCCGTAGTTCGCCTAGGCGCCCCTTTTGCCCTTCTCGCCTCCTTGACCTACCTCCTGAAGAGAGGGACAGGAAAAGGATTACGGGCATCTTATCTTTTTAATTTGTAAGCCTTCGGGCCTTAGCTGCATTTAAAACTTGTAATCCTCTTTTTCATGTTTTCATCCTCTATGGACTGTACCCGAGTGGGATGTTTTTTAAAAAAAAGGGGGAGCTTGCTATGCCGTATCCTTTACTTGACTCTATGCCTTGTATGTTTTTACCCTACGCTTTTAGGGAACTTGCCGGCACGGGCACGCTTGCCGCGAGTGCTGAGTGTGGAACATCAGCAGCTTGCCGGCGGTGCCGGAGCACGCTTGCCGCGGGCGCTGAGTGCGGGACATCAGCAGCCTGCTGGCGGCGCCGGTCCCGGCAAGAAACCTTGCCGCAACTAGTTGCAGCGCACTTAAGTTGTCGAGCGGGCTCGAAAACAACGTAAGGGCGCTTAGCGGCTCGCTTAAGTTGCTGAGCGGACTCGAAGCAAAGTAAGGGCGCTTAGCAGCTCACTTAAGCTGTTGAGCCGATTCGAAACGAAGTAAGGGCACAACTAGCTACGAGGAGGTTCCTCCGCGCACAGGTTTTTTATACAAGGCACAGTCGTTCAAGGACGCGGCTTCGCGCTCCCCAGTCCATAAGAGGATGCATGATGAGGAATGAAAAACTTATCTGATATCGCAGCCTCCGGCAACTTTGGCTTGCCGCGGATGAAACTTGGTATTTGCGGCCCCCGGCAACACTGGCTTGCCGGGGTCCAGGTGCCGGCGCGCCCTTCTTCTCCTTTCTGGTCGCTGTCATTTTAGTTATGGGACAATTTAGTCAGTGCCGCAACAAGTTACTTTTGCAATATAACTCTATTCTGGGCACTATCTGCTATGTCACTTCCTCTACTTGATTCCGCCCCTTGTGTGTTTTCACCCTACACTTTGAGGGAAACTTGCCGGCGCAAGCACACTTGCTGAGTGCGGGACATCAGCAGCCCGCTGGCGGAGTTGCATCCGGCAAGAAACCTTGTCGGGGCTAGTTGCAGCGCGCTTGCATTGTTGAGCGGACTCGAAACAAATCAAGGGCGCAACTTAGCCACGAGCCGGCTCCTCCGCGCATAGGTTTTTACACACAAGGCACGGTCGTTCAAGGAATATAACTTTGTCCTGGGCGACGCTTGCTATGTTATATCCTTTACTCTGTCACATCCCTTGTATGTTCTCACCCTACGCTTTGAGGGAAACTTGCCGGCGCAAGCACACTTGCTGAGTGCGGAACATCAGCAGCCCGCTGGCGGTGCTGCATCCGGCAAGAAACCTTGTCGGGGCTAGTTGCAGCGCGCTTGTATTGTTGAGCGGACTCGTAACAAATCAAGGGTGCAATTTAGCCACGAGTCGATTCCTCCGCGCACAGGCTTTCCATACAAGGCACGGACATTCAAGGAATATAACTTAGAAATTTAAAACTTGATCATGCTCAAACTTTGGCAACTTATCTTTTCTGTCGCCTGTGTTCCGGCGAAGCCATGCTCCTTTGAACGACACCCGGCCCACACCTCTATCCTCTCCTCCTCGGAGCTTCTGGCGTTAGCTTTGCGGCTATGGTAGTGGCGCAAAGCTTGCCAGTAGCGAGCAGCTCGTACCGCAACCTGAAGACGATCTTCCTCGAGGAGCAGCGCGTCATCTTCTCCGCGACTGCTCTCGCTTTAGCCCATCGTAGTGGAGTACTCGAGGTGATCCGTACGCGAGGGGAAAGGGGTCGAGAATGTCGAGCCCCCAGCCCGAAAATGGCCAGGGTAAAGGGATTGTTTGGGGAGCTTGAGCTGGCTGATGAATCTGTTTGGAGTGGAACTGGCACGCTTCACACTGGGTTACTTGTGCAGTTGCATCCTGGAGGGCTGTCGGCCAGAAGAAACCTTGCCGGAAGGCTTTGCCGGCAAGTGCTCTTGCGCCAATGTGGTGACCACATATGCCTCCATGTATCTCCGCCAACAGCTCCTGTCCATCTTCCCGGGAAATGCACTTCAATTTCACTCCGTTGAACCTTTTTCTGTACAGTATGTCATCGACACACTGGTACATACTTGATTGCCGGGCTACTTTCTCCGCTTTTTCTTGTTCCTCGGGAAGTTCTCCTGTCTGAAGGAAATGGACGATCTGCTGTGCCCATGCCGGAGCCTGAGGCTCGACAACAAGGACTAAAGGCGCGAATGCTGCTGCGGGAACATCCGCTTCTACGGCAAGGATCTGGGATCCTGCCGGAGCGTGATGCTCCCCGGCAAGCGTGTCGGGACACAGCTGGTCGGGAGCGTCTGCTTCAACGAAACAAGCCCTGGGGCTTGTCGGAGCAGTCTGCTCCTCAGCACTCTCTGTGTTGATCCCGGGGACCTTCTTGGCGGCGGCTCCGGGGAGCTCTACCGGAAAGTAATCGCCGGTAACCAACTTTCTTTTCTTGTTCTGTCCAGTTGATGGTGTCACAGATGGCTGAGTCAGCTTGAGCACAAAAATCCCTAGTTCCACAGGCAACTTGAGTGCGGCGCACTTTGACAGTCCATCTGCAATGTCATTCTGAGCTCTCGGAACATGCTCCATTTGCAGGCCGTCAAAATGCTCTTCTAGCTTCCTCACTTCATCGATGTAAGCTTCCATCAACGGACTCTGATAATCTTTGTTAACTTGGCGGACGACAAGCTGTGAGCCACCCCTGACAATAAGCTTCTTGATCCCAAGGTCTGCCGCGATCCTGAGTCCGGCAAGCAAGCCTTCATACTCTGCAGTATTATTTGTTGCTTGCTCCTTGGGAAAGTGCATCTGGACCACGTACTTGAGGTGCTCTCCGGTGGGTGTGACAAGTAGTACGCCCGCACCGGCGCCTTGCAGCGAGAAGGCACCATCGAAGTACATGATCCATTCCTTGCTTGCTTCCTTGACGGGGATGCTCCTCTCCGGAGTTTCTTCATCAGGCGTTGGCGTCCATTCCGCTATGAATTCTGCCAAGGCTCAGCTCTGAATAGTTGAGGTACTTTCGAACTGGAGGCCGAAGCTTGACAACTCCAGTGCCCACTCGACAATCCTGCCTGTTGCTTCCGGATTTTGCAATATCCTTTTCAACGGAAAGCGAGTGACCACTGTGATCTCATGCGCTTGAAAGTAATGGCGCAGCTTCCTCGAGGCCATTAGGAGGCCGAAAAGCAACTTCTGCACACCAGAGTACCTTAATCTAGCCCCCTGCAGAAGGGAACTGACAAAGTAAACTGGGCGCTGCACCATCTTCTTCTGTTTCTCTTCTTGTGGCTGCGCAGATCCATCTTTGCTGGAACTGGAACTCGCCGGATCAGGGCTTGTCGGGCCAGAGCTTGTCGGAGAAGCCCCCTGCTTGTCGCTGGGCTCGCTTGCCACGGTCGCTGGCTCATCATCTGCCTCCCTCTCCGCTACTAATGCAGCACTAACCACTTGATTGGTTGCCGCCAGATATAGCAGCAACTTCTCTTGTGGCTTAGGTGCGACAAGTGTTGGAGTAGAGGATAGGTATCTCTTCAGTTCCTGCAGCGCAGCCTCCGCTTCCGGAGTCCATTTCATCGGACCTGTCTTTTTCAAAATTTTGAAAAAGGGCAGGGCGCGCTCAGCAGACTTAGAGATGAACCTACTGAGAGCAGCAACACAGCCGGCAAGCCTTCGCACATCTTTAACGCGCTTTGGTGCTTCGATTTGCTCAATGGCCTTGATCTTGTCGGGATTAGCTTCAATCCCCCTCTGGGACACAAAGAATCCGAGAAGCTTGCTGGAAGAAACTCCAAACACACACTTCTCGAGATTCAACTTGAGGTTGATCCTGCGCAGATTTGCAAAAGTCTCATCCAAGTCTTGGATCAAAGTCTCTTTGTCCTTGCTCTTGACCACTATGTCATCCATGTAAGCTTCTACATTCCTGTGCAACTGTGGCTCAAAAGCATGACTGACTACTCTTGCAAATGTCGAACCAGCATTCTTTAGTCCGAAGGGCATTCGTACAAAGCAGTGCGTGCCACATGGAGTAATGAACGCTGTTTTCTCTTCATCCTCTTCTGCCATGAAGATCTGATGATATCCTGAATACGCATCAAGAAATGAAAGCAGATCACATCCTGCCGTGGAGTCGACAATCTGGTCAATGCGCGACAAGGGAAATGGATCCTTGGGACAAGCTTTATTAACATCAGTGAAGTCAATACAAAGCCTCCACTTCCCGTTTGCTTTGTGCACGACTACTGGATTGGCTAACCACGTCGGATGGAGTACTCCTCGGACCAGGCCTGCTGCTTCCAACTTCCTGATCTCTTCTGCAATGAATTCTTGACGCTCTACTACTTGCTTTCTAACTCTCTGCTTGACGGGCCGCGCGTGAGGACAGACGGCAAGGTGGTGCTCAATTACTTTCCTGGGAACACCGGGGATGTCAGATGGTTGCCATGCAAACACATCGACATTCGCCCGCAGGAAAGCAACGAGCGCGCTTTCCTATTTAGGATCGAGTGTGGCACTGATGGTGAAGGTGCCACCAGTGCCGTCCTCCTTGGCGGCCACTTTCTTGGTCTCTGGTGAAGCTATCTTTGCCTTCTTGCACTTGCCGGTGGAGCTCGATGGTGCGTCCTCGACGGTAGCGCAGCACTCCGAAGAGGTGTGCTTGCCGGAGTAGGCATCAGAGCTACTCTTGCCGGACTTGGTCTTCTTCCTCCCCCCGGGAGCTTCAGCGGCAAGCAGTTTGCGTTCTGCCGCGGCTGCTGCTTCCCGGTAGATCTTGTCAGTACAGATGAGTGCATCCTTCTTGTCGCCTTGGACAGAAATGACACTTATCGGACCAGGCATCTTGAGCACATTGTAGGCATAGTGAGAGGCTGCCATGAACTTAGCAAGCACTAGACGGCCAAGTATCCCATTGTAGGGCAATGGGAAATCAGCAACGTCAAATGTGACTCTCTCTGTCCTGAAATTCAGCTCGCTGCCAAATGTCACTGGCAGTGTGATCTTCCCCTTCGGCTTGCTCCTTCCCGGGTTTATTCCTTGAAAGGTACCAGTCTCTTCGAGCTCGCTGTCGGGGATCTGGAGCTTCTTGAGCACTGCGGAGGAGATTAGATTCAGGCCGGCCCCGCCGTCAACCAGCATCTTCGTGACCCTCAGGTTGCGGATTGTTGGCGAAACCAACATCGGCAAGCACCCGACCGCAGTGATGCGATCAGGGTGATCTTCAATGTCGAAGATGATGGGCGTGCTGGACCACTTCAGGGGCTTGCGCGACTCAACGGACGGTTCTGCTGCGTTCACTTCCCGGACCCATTGTTTGAGTTGTCGGTGCGAGGTGTGCAGAGAAGCACCGCCGTCGGTGCACAACACCTCTGTTGCCTTCTGGAACTCCTGCTCGTCAGTCTCATCTTCCTCCATCTCATCATCCTCATCTTCATCTTCATCTTTGTCGCGGCCGCGGGGAGGCATGTCTCCTTGCCGCGGCTTGGCCTTGCCGCGGCGCCCTCCCCGGGCGGGATACTGCTTGCCAGATCCTCCGCCACCTTGCCGGGCCTTCTCCTTGTCGCGGCGCTCGTATTCAGCTTTCTGTAGCTCCGCCATCTACTCAACCTTCTTGCAGGCTTGGATGTCATGGCACTTGGTGCGGTGGATCTTGCAATACTGCTTGCCGGAGCCATCCTGCTTGTCGGCGGCCACCACAGCCTCGCCGGAGTTACCAGCTCTAGCCTTCTCGGAACCGCCTCCGCTGCTGGATTGCTCAACAACTAGCACGTCCTTAACCTTCCTCTTTCTGTTATTCCGCCTCTATTTCCTCCTCGCCGGAGGGGCGTCCTCGCTGTCAGATCCCTCTGCTCCTGCATTCTCTCCGGGGAGCCTCCTCCCCTCTTCAGCCCGTGCACACTTGTCGGCCAGAGCATATAGCTCGCTGACATCTCTGATTTTGCACATTGCCATCTCCTCCCTCATCCTGCGGTTACGCATGTTCTGATGGAACGCGCTGATAACCATGGCAAGGTGGACGTCTGGGATGTTGCGCTGCACCTGACTGAATCTCTGTATATACTTGCGCAGGGGTTCTCCTTCTTTCTGGGCGAGCAGGTGAAGATCACTCTCCTGGCCATGGGGTTTGTGGCCGCCTGTGAAGGCGCCAACAAACTGATGGCACAGGTCCGCCCATGAAGAGATGGAGTTGTCCGGCAAGTGCATGAGCCAAGACCTGACATTGGGCTTGAGTACCAGCGGGAAGTAGTTGGCGAGGATCTTCTCGTCGCGCCCCCCGGCAGCCTGCACCACGATGGTGTAGATGCTGAGGAACTCTGACGGATGTATCCTGCCATCGTACTTCTCGGGCACGTCTGGCTTGAAGTTCTTGGTATTGGGCCACTGGACCTGCCACAGCTCACGAGTGAACGCAGGGCAACCTCCCGCGTACGGCAAGTCGCCTGGCTCCCCTGGCGCATGCATGTCGACAGCGGGCCCAGCGCACCGGTCAGATTGACGTCACGCTTCTCTTCGACGCTCGATGCGAGTGCGAGCGTCTTCGTGTCGTCGTTCTTGGAGAACTTGGCGTCGATCGCGGCGAGCTCGCGGGTCCGACGACGCGGTGGAGTCGGTGTCGTGGTTGGCCCGGCGAGTCGGCGTTCTTGGCCTTCGGGGCGGGGAGTGCACGGTGGTGGCACCCCCAGCGGTCTTGTCGGCTTCGGCTTGCGCCTGGGCGCCTTGCCGGGGCTTCGAGGTTCTTGGCCGCCGGGGCTTGTCGCCGTTGGCGAAGCCGATAAGGCTATAAATGGCTGCCCTCCAGTCGTCGATCTTGTCCGGCGCTAGAGGGTAATCTAGAAGCAGCTGGGCTCGGGCCAGCGCTTCCTCTGGAGTCTTGGGTGGCGGTGGCGAGCGACGCGAGGTGCGAGACATGCTCAAACTTCTAACAGTGTTAGAAGGAGTAACATCTCGCCCAGGCGACCGCACCGCGCTCGCGCCAGCGTGTTGACGTGCATGCTAGCCTTGAGCGTCCCGCGACCCACCAGCTCGGCCTTGTTCCAACGCGAGTAGGGTGCTAGGAGCATCGTGGCGTTGTCGATCCTGCACCTCCTGGGAGGGGTGCGGTGGATATGCAGATGCTGAACCTTGCGGGGCCTTGTCTTTTGACCGGGTGACGATGCGCGTCCCCCGCCGGCGCCCGCTCCCCCGCCGGCGTCCACCCCACCGCCCATTTGCTCCGGTGGCAGTAGGGAAGTCGCAGACGGAGCGGCCACCTCCGAGGTCTTCTTCTTCGGTGGCATGTCGATGAAGATGTTGATGTAGCGCGCGTAGACGCCGGATCAGATACGCACGACCTCGACGCACCCCCTACCTAGCGCGCCAGAGATGTCGTGGCTGACTGGGAGGCCACGAGCACCTATGGGACAGGGGGGGCCCCTTTCTCGTTCGGCAAGGCAGCGGAGGGCGCACGCAGAGCAGATTGAGGCGAGGGAGCGCGCGGGGGATTTTTACCCAGCTTCGTAGCTCTCCGGAGAGATAAAACCCCTACTGCTGCTTTGTGTGTTGTATTTGTTCTTGCTCGAGAGAGCGGGCATGGCGTCGAATCAGTCGAACTGCCGAACCCCCTGGCTGTGGAACTGAATTTCCCCCAACCCCCTCTACGTGCGCATGGGCCTCCTTTTTATAGGCTAAAGGGGTCACCGACAGGTGGCAGCGTAGGAAGAGGGGTAGAAAGGTAAAAACGCGGGTTGGTACAACTGCTACCAACAGTGTCCTCTACCTAACTCTGACGGCAGGGGACAGGGGCATTTAATGCCCGTCCGGTCGCCCCAACAGTGCAAGGAAACGACTGTTAGAGGCGCCACTGATCGCCACGATGGCCTCCTTGTCAGCTCCTTTTGCCACCTCGCACCGCATAGCTGCACAACGCCTTGCCATGTGCTCCTGGGATAGTCCTGGGGTGACACGTCGTTGGATGCGCTGGAGCTCGGGCGCATGGCGGCCTTGCCGTGTCAAGCGCCTCGCCGCGGCCCTTATCTTGTCACACCAGCAAGCTTGCCGCTCGCCGGGCCTTGCCGGGACGCGCGGAGCGTCGCGGCAAGTTTACTTGGAATGCCTTGAGTGGCCTTCCCAGCAAGATCCTCTTGCCGGGGTCTCTTCTTCTTCCCGGCAAGCTCCTCTTGCTGGGGCCTTGGTTGGCCTTCCCGGCAAGCTCCTCTTTGTCGGGGCCTTGGTTGGCCTTCCCGGCAAGCTCCTCTTGCCAGAGCCTTGGTTGGCTTTCCCGGCAAGCTCCTCTTGCTGGGGCTTTTAGCTTTAGTACTCTGTTCTTGAATGGCATCTAAGCAGCCGTCGAGGATCTTGGCTGATGCCCGGCAAGCCCTGCCGCGGGTCGCTGCGACTGCCCGTGCACAAGTTCAGGGTACTAAGGTACCCCCTACTTTAGTACACCGACAGGTACTTCCGCCCTGCATGAGTTACCAGCGGAACAACCGCCCCCGTGATCGGTACCACCGGCCTGCCTGTGCGCAGAGAAACGGTAGACGACCCATGTATCCTCTCCCACTTACCCCTTCGTGCCTTAGCACTATATATAGTCGTCTCCTAGCTTCGTATTAGGGTTAGCATTGGTTTAGCTCATATTTGTGTGAGAGCCTTGCTCATCCACTTGGTTACTTCTCCTCGGAGCTCACGACCACTTAGGAGAAGACCCCCCAAGCGAATTCAAGACCCCTTCTAGGGAAGACCATTAAGACCTCCTCACGGAGAAGAACGGTTCCTTTGTATCCTTACCTTTGTTGATTGTGGATCATGTGTTACTCTTTGTTCTCGGTGATCTAGCACTTGTGTGATTGATTCCTTGTCGGTTTAGTGATTCTCTCTCGTTTTCCTCGTGTTTCCCCTTTGTACTTCCGCGTGTTCTTCGTGTTCCCCGTAGGATCCACTCCAAACGTGAAAGATCGTCCACATAGGGTCCCGCCCTACATCATCGTGGTATCATGAGCCACGTTGATCACGTTTTTGGAGCCCTACCCCGTGTTTTCTAGCTTGATTTTGTTGTTTTCGTCCTAAATCCAAAAATCCCCACCAAAAATAGCCCCAAATTTGTTTTGTGATTTGTTGGTATGATGATGTTTTTTTGATTTTGATCCGTGGATTTGCTTGGTTTCAAGTGGATCTAGCATCCCCCCAAGTTTCCCCACCTTCCATCCACGAAATCCATCCAATTTTGCCCCCGAAATCATCCATTTCCGCCCCACAATCCTGCCCCTATTCGATCTGTGATGAACCCCGACACGAGCGGTACAACCGCCCCCCCAAGCGGTACCACCGCTGAGTACCACAAGCGGTACTACCGCCCATCCGAGCGGTACTTCCGCCCATGCCAGTTTCAGCATTCCGAGTTTCACCATTTTCATCATAACTTCCACATACGAAGTCCGATTTTCGTGTTCTTTAGCTCGTTGAGAAGCTATTGACATCCCCCATCCACCTAGATAGGCTACAACATCATTGGACACCATATAATTTTCCGAACATTGGCATTTTTTCCTAGGTCTTTCACCACATCATCCGCTATACCACCTCCGCTTTCTGCTACCACCATTATTGCTTTTGGCCTTTGAGAATTTGAGTTGTGGTTCCCGTGTCCTATTGTGTTTTGGCTATATAGCTATGGTTCGACGTCAACATCACCACCGCTCATCTTCGCCAAGGACTCATCATCGCCAAGGACGGTAACCTCGCCGACATCTTTGTCATCTCTCGCAATTGCATTGATAACCATCATAGCCCATCTTTTGTGTTGCTTACCCATCGAGACTAGCCATTGAGTATTGCCGGCAACGTGACTTGTGCACATTAGTGATCATACTCCATAGCATACATACCATACCAAAGTGGTACATATCTTGGCATCAACTTGTGTGTCACAAAGTTTTCATCGCATACACAATTGCTATCTTGGTTCGTGAAGTCTTGCATGAGAAAAGAGCTCAAAAGTGAAAGAGCCACCCAAGCTTTTAAGCAAAAGAGAAAGATAAGCAAAGAGCTTATAAGCAAGAACCATAGCATCATACTACATTAAGATTGTCACATAAGATCATCTCGGATCATAGCACCGAAATACCTTACATATAGCATACTTGGGATAGAGATCGTTGCATTTTTGCCTAGTAGGTTGTGCACAAGCTCCGTATCCGCCTATTGTGCAATCGTGCTAGTGTCTCTCTAGTATTGTGCAACAAGAGCATTGTGTGGACTCCACATTTTGGCTCACTTTTGGTTTGCACAATCCCACTTATCTATTTGTTCCATGTACCACTACTTGCTTGGTCTACTTGTTGCATTTGCAAATTTGCGAATCTTTTTCAACATCTTTGAGTCAAACTAACGATTGCAATCAATTTTGTGCCACCATCCTAATCAATCTCCACCATAAGCTTTTACTTGTGTAGGTGTGAGAACCGACAAGGATTGGTAACAATAGTGCTATTTCATTGTCCGCATTTGAGTGAACTTGATTCATCATCAACATCGGTCAAGGTACATTGGTATAAGTTCTTCTCCTTCTACCACTCACATTTTGCTTGGAATGATGGATAGGCCGAGTACTTCTATCAACCCACTCTTCATCGAGCAAGACGACGACATGTCATCATACGTCACCAAGAGCCACCTCTTTGGTGCACAACGAGCGTTGCATCAAGAGCAACAAGCTATGAACGAACGCATCGATAACCTCGCCACCAACTTGCGACTCTTCGAGCAACATACCAAGGACTACTTCGACAACAAGCTCGACGCGCACAAGCAAGAGAACGATGCAAGAATGGACGAGATTCGCGCCTTGTTGGTGAACCGGCCTCCTTCTACATCGTCATACTCAAGACGCAGCCACTCAAGTCGACACTCCGATGACTCCTTCTCCGGCTCAAGTACACCGCCATCAAACACTCTTCGATGAGCCGCGTGTCAAGACTGTCATGCATCTCGCAACCCGCTACACGTCAAGCATTCACAAGAACAAGCCGATGAGCAAGTCCCTCGTCCTCAATCAAATCAAGTCGCTTTTGCCCAAGCTCAAGAACGACAACGTCTTCGTCGCCAAGAAGAAGAAGAACGAGCGCGTCTACACCAAGAGCAACAAGACGCCGAGGCTCAACGTCTTCAACAACAACAACGAGAAGCACAAGATCTTGAGGCGGAACGTGCCCATCAAGAATCAAGTCGAGCTATCACCAACCGCAATCGTGAACGGCACAATCAAGAGGAAGCCCTTCGAGAAGAAATCCAAGAGAGGAACTATCAACCGCATGCGCAACGTCAAGCTCCACAAGCTCCTCCACAAGCTCGTCAAGCTCCACCTCAACCTTAAGTTCAACAAGAGCAAGTTGATCATGGACTTCCTCCATGCCAAGAGCAATATGAGGATGATTACCCTCCACGTCAAGGGCATCATCATCACCATCGCCAACAACACAATGAAGAGCAACGCTATGGCAAGCTCAAATTCACAATGCCCAAGTTCAATGGAAGCAATGATCCCGAAGAATACCTCTCATGGGCAATGAAGGTCGACAAAATCTTTCGTTTGCACAACTATGAGGAAGAGAAGAAGATCGCTATGGCATCACTTGAGTTCCAAGACTATGTGCTCATATGGTGGGAACAAGTCCTTGAGGGCCGAGAAGCAAGAGGTGAACCTCCAATCACCACTTGGGCTCAAATGAAGGATGTCATGCGAGCATGATTTGTGCCCACCTACTACAACCGCGATCTCTTCAAGAAGCTAGCGATTCTTGAATGGACTCAATCATCCCATCAAGAAGATCGCCGACTTCCAACCCTACGCCAACCTCATCGAGCTCGTGCATCAAGCTACAAAAGCGGAACGTCAAGTGCAAGATGACTTCAAGTACGCCAAGTACTCATCCAAGACATATAGCTTCTCCAACATCCAAGCTTCAACAACCCCTTCTACCTCTACATCAACCAAACCTTCTCCAAGCAATGACGACAAGCCGAGTTACAAGAAAACTTCATCAAGTTCAAGTCGTCTTCCTCCTACTACAAGCAACTTCAAGCCGCGTGCTTCTTCATCTACTCCGACCGATGAGACCGTCAAAACAAGCTCCTTCAAGTGTTTCACTTGTGGCGGCCGAGGCCACAAGTCCTATGAATGCACAAACAAGCGCACCATGATCCTCAACGACGATGGCACCTACGACTCCACAAGTGATGAGGAGATGGAAGCTCTTGAGCAAGTGGCCATGCACCGGCGAGTGAACAAGGATGAAGATGATAGAGTCTTTTGTGATGAGGATTCGAGCCCCGCTCTCGTTGGCTCCAAGGTGTTAACTCTTCAACATCAACAAGAAGAAGACCAACGATGCCACATCTTCCACACAAAGGCAGGCATCAATGGAAGGTCCGTCAAGGTCATCATTGATGGAGGTAGTTGCCACAACTTGGCAAGTGAAGAACTATGCTCCAAGCTTCAATTGGTCAAGAGGAAGCACCCGCACCCCTACAAGGTTCAATGGCTAAGTGACTCCGGCACTATACGAGTTGAGCATATGGTCCAAGTCTCCTTCAAAATTGGTGCATATGAGGACACTTTGGAGTGTGATGTGGTCACAATGACCGTTTGCCACTGCCTTCTTGGTCGACCATGGCAATTCGATCGTGGTGTCATCCACAATGGGCGTACCAATCACTATAGCTTCAAGATGAAAGGGAAGGAATATGTGCTACGACCTATGTCTCCTAGTCAAGTGATAGCCGACAAGCAAGCCACCAATCAAAGAGAGAAGAGTTAGAAAGTGATCCACCCAAAAGTGAGTGAGAGCCACAAGCCAAACTTGAGCGCCTCTTCCCCTAGAGAGAAAAACCTCATACTATTTGCCACAAAAAGTGAGATGAGAGAAGTGTGTGAGAACCCATCGAGTGTTATGCACTTTGTCCTTGTGTGCAAGGATGGAGAACCAAAAACTAACACCTCTCACGAGCTACCTTTAGTGTTTCAATCTATTTTGCAGGAATTCCAAGATGTTTTCCCCGATGAGCTACCTCCGGGTCTACCTCCTCTAAGAGGGATTGAACATGGAATCGACCTCATCCCCGGAGCGCCACTTCCAAACAAAGATCCATACCGTGTCAATCCCGAAGAAACCAAGGAGATTCAACGGCAAGTACAACAACTAATCGACAACGATCATGTACGTGAAAGCTTAAGCCCTTGTGACGTTCCCGTTATACTTGTGACTAAGCCCGATGGAAGTTTCCGTTTGTGTTCCGATTATAGACCTATAAATGCTATTACCGTTCGCTATAGGCATCCCATTCCTCGCTTAGATGATATGCTTGAGGAACTTAGCGGAGCCAACTTTTTCTCAAAAATTGATCTTAAAAGTGGCTATTATCAAATCCGCATACAAGAGGGTGATGAATGAAAAACTGCTTTCAAAACCAAATTTGGCCTATATGAGTGGTTAGTCATGCCTATGGGTTTATCGGAGGCTTCCGGTACTTTCGTGCGTCTTATGCATCATGTGCTTCACCCTTATATTGGAGTCTTTGTTGTGGTTTACTTCGATGATATTCTTGTGTTTAGCAAAACCATGAAAGAGCATCTTAATCATGTTAGGGCTGTTTTGCAAACCCTTCGCAAGGAAGGTCTTTATGCAAACATGAAAAAGTGCACATTTGGTGCTGAAAAAGTGGTTTTCTTGGGTTTCGTTGTCTCTTCCAAGGGTGTCCATGTTGATGAAACTAAAATTGAAGCAATTAAAACTTGGCCCCAACCCACCAATTTGCAACAAGTGCGTAGTTTTCTTGGTCTTGCGGGTTTTTATCGTCGCTTTGTGAAAGAATATAGCACTATTGCCGCTCCTTTGCATGCCTTGAGTAAGAAGAATGCTCCTTTTGTTTGGGGATCTTTGCAATCCACCACTTTTGATGAGCTCAAGTCCTTGCTTACTCATGCTCCGATTCTTGCGTTGCCCAATTTTGACAAAACTTTTGAGGTTCATTGTGATGCAAGTGGTACCAGAATTGGCGGTGTTTTGATGCAAGAAAAATGAGACATTGCATATTTTAGTGAAAAACTCTCTGGTGCTCAACTCAACTATCCCATCTATGACAAAGAATTGTATGCTTTAGTGCGTGTGCTACATGTTTGGGAACATTATCTTAGACCTCATGAGTTTGTCATACATACCAATCATGAAACGCTGAAGTACTTAAAAGGCCAAACTAAGTTAAACAAGCGCCATGCCAAATGGAGTGAATTTATTGAATCTTTTCCCTATGTGATCAAGTACATTAAGGGTAAGGAAAATGTAGTTGCCGATGCACTTTCATGCATATGCACGCTTGTCACTAAACTTGAGTTGAATGTTATTGGCTTTGAGCACATAAAAGACTTGTATGCTAATGATCCATCTTTTGCAACTCATTATGCTAAATGTATGACGCATACATCTTGGGAACAATATTACATCAAGGATGGTTATCTTATGAGAGCTAACAAACTATGCATTCCCGAGTCGTCTCTTCGTTTGCTCCTTTTGCAAGAGGCTCATGGAGGTGGACTCATGGGACACTTTGAACACGACAAGACTTTCGCCACGCTCTCCAAGAACTACTTTTGGCCCAAGATGTTCCGTGACGTCTCACGCTTCACCACCTGATGCTCTACATGTCGCAAAGCTAAGTCTAAACCTCAATCCCATGATCTTTACATGCCTCTTCCTATTCCTTATCAACCTTGGGAAGACATTAGCATGGATTTTGTACTTGGTTTGCCTAGAACTCAAAATGGCAAGGACTCCGTGTTTGTTGTTGTGGACCGATTTTCTAAGATGGCACATTTCATCCCTTGCAACAAGATAGACGATGCTTCACACGTTGCAAATCTCTTTTGTAGGGAAATCTTGCGTCTTGGAGTACCAAAGACAATCGTCTCCGACCGCGACGTCAAGTTCTTGAGTTACTTTTGGAAGACCCTATGCGCCAAGCTCGGAATCAAGCTCTTGTTCTCATCCGCATACCATCCTCAAACCGACGGCCAAACGGAGGTGACGAACCATACACTCTCCACTCTACATCGCGTGTTGATCAAGAAGAACATCAAGGAGTGGGAGGAGTGTCTACCCATCGCCGAGTATGCTTACAACCGTGCAAGACATTCGACGACCGGCAAGTCCCCCTTCGAGGCCGTCTACGGCTACAACCCGTTGTCCCCATTGGACATTCTACCTCTTCCTCTACAAGAGCGCACCAACCTCGACGCAAGCGCCCACGCGAACTACATCAAGAAGATGCACGAAGATACAAGGCACACAATTGAGCGCCAAGTACAATGACTAGCGTCCAAGCTCAACATCAACAAGCAACCAAAGACATTGAACATTGGAGACCTCATGTGGCTACACCTTCGCAAGGACCTCTTCCCCAAAGAACGCAAGTCCAAGCTTCTCCCTCGAGCCGACGAACCCTTCAAGGTGCTAGCACGCTACAACAACAACGCTTACAAGATCGACCTCCCACGTGACAAGTACAACGTGAGAGACATCTTCAACATCTCCGATCTCTCCCCGTACCATGGTGATGAGGATTTCGACCGAGGTTGGATCTTTCACAAGGGAGGGGAGATGATGCGGAGCATCCTACGGTCATCCCATGGACACTACTTCGAATACTCAAGCTCCAAGTGGACCCATGACGAGAGCTCGAGCACGTGCTATTCAATCCGAGGTTAACTCTATCCTTGTTGAACTTCCCTTTGACCCACTTGAGACATGGGTACTACCTCAAACGGAGATGCTTTGTGTGCTTAGATACCAAGAAAGTAACCAAGCAGAAGTTACGACGCAGGATGAACATCGAGAGCATGTAGACGATCGGCCCAGCCCAGAAGGACCGGAACAACCACCCGACCACCGCCCGGGCGGAACAACCGGCCAGCTACCGCCCAACAACCGGCCCACCTTCTGTGATCGAGCGGAGCAAGGCCGGTGCTCCACCGTTTTACCGGTTCCTGCCCAAAGACCGGAACAACCGCCAGGACAACCGGTACAACCGCTGGCCCCTTCGACGTCCATCTACAGAAGCCAGCGTCTGACTTCCCAGCGGTAGTACTGCCTTCCACGTCCAGTACTTCCGCCCTGCATGGGTTACCAGCGGAACAACCGCCCCCGTGACCGGTACCACCGGCCTGCCTGTGCACAGAGAAAGGGTAGATGACCCATGTATCCTCTCCCACTTACCCCTTCGTGGCTTAGCACTATATATACTCGTCTCCTAGCTTCGTATTAGGGTTAGCATTCGTTTAGCTCATATTTGTGTGAGAGCCTTGCTCATCCACTTGGTTACTTCTCCTCGGAGCTCACGACCTCTTTGGAGAAGATTCCCCAAGCGGATTCAAGACCCCTTCTAGGGAAGACCATCAAGACCTCCTCACAGAGAAGAACGGTTCCTTTGTATCCTTACCTTTGTTGATTCTGGATCATGTGTTACTCTTTGTTCTCAGTGAGCTAGCACTTATGTGATTGATTCCTTATCGGTTTAGTGATTCTCTCTCATTTTCCCCGTGTTTCCCCTTTGTCCTTCCGAGTGTTCTTCGTGTTCCCCGTAGGATCCACTCCAAACATGAAAGATCGTCCACATAGTGTCTCGCCCTACATCAGTGTCCCATGAGTCCACCTCCATGAGCCTCTTGGAAAAGGAGCAAACGAAGAGAGGACTTGGGAATGCATAGTTTGTTATCTCTCATAAGGTAACCATCTTTGATATAATATCGTTCCCAAGAAGTATGCGTCACACACTTAGCGTAAGGAGTAGCAGAAGTCACATCACCCTCATACAAATCTTTGATATGATCAAATCCTATGACATTCAATTCAAGTTGAGTAAGTAACATGCATTTGCGGGAAAGGGCATCCGCCACCACGTTTTCTTTGCCCTTAATGTACTTTCTCACATAGGGAAAAGATTCAATGAATTCACTCCATTTAGCATGCCGTTTATTCAACTTGGTTTGACCTTTGAGGTATTTAAGTGTTTCATGATCGGTATGTATGACAAACTCATGAGGTCTAAGGTAATGCTCCCACACATGTAACACACGCACTAATGCAAACAATTCTTTGTCTTATATGGGATAGTTAAGTTGAGCATCGGACAGTTTTTCACTAAAATAAGCAATAGCTCATTTTTCTTGCATCAAAACTCCACCAATTCCGGTACCACTTGCATCGCAATGAACCTCAAAAGTTTTGTCAAAGTTGGGTAAAGACAGAATCGGAGCATGTGTAAGCAAAGATTTGAGCTCAGCAAAAGCGATTTATTGCAAAGGTCCCCAAACAAAAGGAGCATTCTTCTTACTCAAAGCATGCAATGGAGCGGCAATAGTGCTAAAATCTTTCATAAAGCGACAATAAAAACCCGCAAGGCCAGGAAAACTTCGCACTTGTTGCAAATTGGTGGGTTGATGCCAATTTTTAATTGCATCAATTTTAGTTTCATCAACATGGACACCCTTGGAAGATACAACAAAACCCAAGAAAACCACTTTGTCAACACCAAATGTGCACTTTTTCATGTTGGCATAAAGACTTTCCTTGCGAAGGGTTTGCAAAACAGCCCTAACATGATTAAGATGCTCTTTCATGGTTTTGCTAAACACAAGAATATCATCAAAGTAAACCACAACAAAAGACTCCAATATAAGGGCGAAGTACATGATGCATGAGACGCACGAAAGTACCGGGAGCCTCCGATAAACCCATAGGCATGACTAACCATTCATATAAGCCAAATTTGGTTTTGAAAGCGGTTTTCCATTCATCACCATCTTGTATGCGGATTTGATAATAGCCACTTTTAAGATCAATTTTTGAGAAAAAGTTGGCTCCACTAAGTTCATCAAGCATATCATCTAAGCGAGGAATGGGATGCCTATAGCGAACGGTAATAGCATTTATGGGTCTACAATCGGAACACAAGCGAAAGCTACCATCTTGCTTGGGCACAAGTATAATGGGAACGGCACAAGGGCTTAAGCTTTCACGTACATGACCGTTGTCGATGAGTTGTTGTACTTGCCGTTGAATCTCCTTTGTCTCTTCAGGGTTGACGCGGTAAGGAGCCTTGTTTGGAAGAGGAGCTCATCAGGGAAAACATCTTGAAATTCCTGCAAAAGAGATTGAAACACCAAAGGTAGCTCGTGAGCGGTGTTAGTTTTTGGTTCTCCATCCTTGCACACAAGGAAAAAGTGCATCACACTCGATGGGTTCAAGTTTGGCTTGTGGCTCTCACTCACGTTTGTGTGGCTCACTTTCTCACTCTTCTATCCATGGTGGGTGGCTTGCTTGTCGGCTATCACTTGACTAGGAGACATAGGTCGTAGCACATATTCCTTCCCTTTCATCTTGAAGCTATAGTGATTGGTACGCCCATTGTGTATAACACCACGGTCGAATTGCCATGGTCGACCAAGAAGGAGGTGGCAAACGGTCATTGGGACCACATCGCACTCCAAAGTGTCCTCATATGCACCAATTTTGAAGGAGACTTGGACCGTATGCTTAACTCGGATAGTGCCGGAGTCACTTAGCCATTGAACCTTGTAAGGGTGCGGATGCTTCCTCTTGACCAATTGAAGCTTGGAGCATAGTTCTTCACTCGCCAAATTTTGGCAACTACCTCCATCGATGATGACCTTGACGGACCTTCCGTTGATGCCGGCCTTGGTGTGGAAGATGTGGCACTGTTGGTCTTCTTCTTGGTGGTGTTGGAGCGTCAAGACCTTGGAGACCACGAGAGAGGGACTTGAATCATTGTCACAAAAGGCTTGGTCATCTTCATATTCATTCATGTGTCGGTGCATGGCCACGTGCTCAATGGCTTCCATTTCTTCCTCACTCATTGAGTCATATGTGCCATCATCGTTGAAGATCATCGTTCGATTGTTGGTGCATTGGAAGGACTTGTGGCCTCGGCCGCCACATGTGAAGCACTTGATTGAACTTGTCTTGACGGGATCATCGAGAGGCGCCGAAGATGAAGAAGTCTTGGATTTGTAGGTGCTTGTCGGAGGACGAGTCGAAGGAGGTGCCACTTGCTTGGAACTTGACTTGTCACCGGTACTTGGTGATGCTCGAGTTGATGTAGGAGGTGCCAAAGTCGCGGGAGCTTGAGAGAAGGAGCCATAGGTCTTGGACGAGTACTTGGCGTATTTGAAGTCATCTTGCACTGGTCGCTCGGCCTTGGTCGCTTGGTGAACTAGCTCAAGAAGTGATGTAGGGCGGAACCCTATAGCGACGATCTTTCATGTTTGGAGTGGATCCTACGGGGAATCACGAAGAACACGCGGAAGCACAAAGGGAAAACACGGGGGGGGGGGGGGGGAACGAGAGAGAATCACTAAACCGACAAGGAATGAATCACACAAGTGCTAGATCACCACACACATAAGGTAGCACAAGGTTCAAGATCAACAAAGGTAAGGATACAAAGGAATCGTTCATCTCCGCGAGGAGGCCTTGATGTTCTTCCCTAGAAAGAGGTCTTGAATCCGCTTGGGGGATCTTCTCCGAAGAGGTCGTGAACTCTGAGGAGAAGTATCCAAGTGGATGAGCAAAGGCTCTCACACAAATATGAGCTAATCCAATGCTAACCCTAGCTAGGAGGAGGGGTTGTCCTATTTATAGTATTAGTGCAAAAGGGGGCGAAGTGGAGGGGTACATCGGCTTTGGCCCGAAACTGTGCGCAGACAGGTAGCGGACGTCCGCTGGGGGCCGGTCGTCTGGTGGCTCATGAAGGACCGGACGTCCGGTGTCGTCGGACGTCCGCTGGAAGCGTTCTGTGAAGGGGCGCCGGACGTTCGGAAGTTTCATACATCCGTTAATATTTGTTCTGTTGACATGTGCCGGACGTCCGGAGACTTCGGTCGTCCTCTCGCTGGAGGGTGTGGCCGGTCGTCCGGTCCGGGCCGGACGTCCGCTCGCTGGGGCCTGTGTTGGCTGGGGCTTCAGGCGTCGGACGTCCGGTCCCGACCGGTCGTCCGGTGGCTGGAACTTTCTCCGGTTGATCTTCTTCTTGACCTTCGCGGTTGGTAGCTTTGCCTCCTTGTCCGATGGATGTAGATGCACCATGGCTTTCCTCCAGGTACCTGATCACACACAAAGTGTCCATATGAGGTAGTAGCCAAGTCTTGTGAGTAGAGAGAGGAAGTTCGGAAAGGAGCGAGTTCACCTTATCTTCGATAGCCTTGGCTCTAGCTCTTGTCATGGGTCCAAGTGGTGTTGAGGAAGATGTAGACACGTCCATGGGGATGAGCGAGGGATGCTCCGCATCATCTCCCCCCCCCCCTGGGAAGGATCCGACCACGGATCGAAATCTTCATCTCCATGGTATGGCGCAAGGTCCTTGACGTTGAAGATGTCGCTCACATTGTACTTGCCTCGTGGTAGGTCTATCTTGTAGGCGTTGTCATTGTAGCGTGCTAGCACCTTGAAGGGACCATCGGATCGAGGGAGAAGTTTGGACTTGCGTTCGTTGGGGAAGCGGTCCTTTCGAAGGTGTATCCACACAAGATCGCCAATGTTGAAGATCATGGGTTGCTTGTTGACGTTGAGCTTGGTCGCTAGTCGTTGTACTTGGCGCTCGATGGTGTGCCTTGTATCTTCATGCATCTTCTTGATGTAGCTTGCCCGTGCACTCGCATCCATGTTGGTGCGCTCTTGTAGAGGAAGAGGTAGAATGTCCAATGGTGACAACGGGTTGAAGCCGTAGACGACCTCGAAGGGGGACTTTCCGGTAGTCGAATGTCTTGCACGGTTGTAGGCGTACTCGGCGATGGGTAGACATGCCTCCCACTCCTTGATGTTCTTCTTGATCAACACGCGAAGTAGAGTGGAGAGAGTCCGGTTTGTCACCTCCGTTTGGCCGTCGGTTTGAGGATGGTATGCGGATGAGAACAAGAGCTTGATTCCGAGCTTGGCGCATAGGGTCTTCCAAAAGTAACTCAAGAACTTGACGCCGCGGTCGGAGACGATTGTCTTTGGTACTCCATGGAGACGCAAGATTTCCCTACAAAAGAGATTTGCAATATGTGAAGCATCGTCTATCTTGTTGCAAGGGATGAAATGTGCCATCTTAGAAAATCGGTCCACAACTACAAACACGGAATCCTTTCCATTTTGAGTTCTAGGCAAACCAAGTACAAAGTCCATGCTAATGTCTTCCCAAGGTTGATAAGGAATAGGAAGAGGCATGTAAAGACCATGAGATTGAGCTTTAGACTTAGCTTTGCGACATGTAGAGCATCGGGTGGTGAAGCGTGAGACGTCTCGAAACATCCTGGGCCAAAAGTAGTTCTTGGAGAGCGTGGCGAATGTCTTATCTCGTCCAAAGTGTCCCATGAGTCCACCTCCATGAGCCTCTTGCAAAAGTAACAAACGAAGGGAAGACTCTGGAATGCAAAGTTTGTTAGCTTTCATAAGATAAGCATCCTTGATATAATATTGCTCCCAAGAAGTATGCGTCAAACACTTAACATAAGGAGTAGCAAAAGATGGGTCATTAGCATACAAGTCTTTGATGTCCTCAAAACCAATAACATTCAACTCAAGTTTAGTGACAAGCGTACATATGCGTGAAAGCGCATCCGCAACTACATTTTCCTTACCCTTAATGTATTTGATCACATAGGGGAAAGATTCAATAAATTCACTCCATTTGGCATGACGCTTGTTCAACTTAGTTTGACCTTTTAAGTACTTCAGCGTTTCATGATCGTATGGATGACAAACTCATGAGGTCTAAGATAATGTTCCCAAACATGTAGTACACGCACTAAAGCATACAATTCTTTATCATATATGGGATAGTTAAGTTGAGCACCGGGGAGTTTTTCACTAAAATATGCAATGGCTCGTTTTTCTTGCATCAAAACTCCGCCAATTCCGGTACCACTTGCATCACAATGAACCTCAAAAGTTTTGTCAAAATTGGGCAAAGCAAGAATCGGAGCATGAGTAAGCAAAGATTTGAGCTCATCAAAAGCGGTGGATTGCAAAGATCCCCCAAAAAAAAAGGAGCATTCTTCTTACTCAAAGCATGCAAAGGAGCGGCTATTGTGCTAAAATCTTTCACAAAGCGGCGATAAAAATCTGCAAGACCAAGAAAACTACGCACTTGTTGCAAATTGGTGGGTTGGGGCCAAGTTTTAATTGCTTCAATTTTAGTTTCATCAACATGGACACCCTTGGAAGAGACAACGAAACCCAAGAAAACCGCTTTGTCAACACCAAATGTGCACTTTTTCATGTTGGCATAAAGACTTTCCTTGCGAAGTGTTTGCAAAACGAGCTTAACATGATCAAGATGCTCTTTCATGGTTTTTCTAAACACAAGAATATCATCAAAGTAAACCACAACAAAGACTCCAATGTAAGGTCGAAGTACATGATGCATGAGACGCACAAAAGTGCTGGGAGCCTCCGATAAACCCATAGGCATGACTAACCATTCATATAAGGCAAATTTGGTTTTGAAAGCAGTTTTCCATTCATCACCCTCGTGAATGCGTATTTGATAATAGCCACTTTTAAGATCAATTTTTGAGAAAAAGTTGGCTCCACTAAGTTCATCAAGCATATCATCTAAGCGAGGAATGGGATGCCTATAGCGAACGGTAATAGCATTTATAGGTCTACAATCGGAACATAAGCGGAAACTTCCATCGGGCTTAGGCACAAGTATAACCGGAACGGCACAAGGGCTTAAGCTTTCACGTACATGACCGTTGTCGATTAGTTGTTGTACTTGACATTGAATCTCCTTGGTTTCTTCGGGATTGACATGGTATGGAGCTTTGTTTGCAAGTGGTGCTCCGGGGATGAGGTCGATTCGATGCTCAATGCCTCGTAGAGGAGGTAGACCCGGAGGTAGCTCATCGGGAAAAACATCTTGGAATTCCTGCAAAAGAGATTGAAACACTAAAGGTAGCTCGTGAGATGTGTTAGTTTTTGGTTCTCCATCCTTGCACACAAGGACAAAGTGCATCACACTTGATGGGTTCTCGCACACTTCTCTCATCTCACTTTTTGTGGCAAATAGTATGAGGTTTTTCTCTCTAGGCGAAGAGGCGCTCAAGTTTGGCTTGTGGCTCTCACTCACTTTTTGGTGGATCTCTTTTCCGCTCTTCTCTCTATGGTGGGTGGCTTGCTTGTTGGCTATCACTTGACTAGGAGACATAGGTCGTAGCACATATTCCTTCCCTTTCATCTTGAAGCTATAGTGGTTGGTACGGCCGTTGTGGAAGACACCACAGTCGAATTGCCATGGTCGACCAAGAAGGAGGTGGCAAACGGTCATTGGGACCACATCACACTCCAAAGTGTCCTCATACGCACCAATTTTGAAGGATACTTGGACCATATGCTCAACTCGTATAGTGCCGGAGTCACTTAGCCATTGAACTTTGTAGGGGTGCGGGTGCTTCTTCTTTACCAATTGGAGCTTGGAGCATAGTTCTTCACTTGCCAAGTTGTGGCAACTACCTCCATCGATGATGACCTTGACGGATCATCCATTGATGCCGGCCTTTGTGTGGAAGATGTGGCATCGTTGGTCTTCTTCTTGTTGATGTTGAAGAGTCAAGACCTTGGAGACAACGAGAGCGGGGCTCGTATCTTCATCACAAAGGACTTGATAATCTTCATCCTCATTCATGCGCCTATGCATGGCTACTTGCTCAAGAGCTTCCATTTCATCTTCACTCATTGAGTCGTAGGTGCCATCTTCGTTGAGGATCATGGTGCGCTTGTTTGTGCATTCATAGGACTTGTGGCCTCGGCCGCCGCAAGTGAAACACTTGAAGGAGCTTGTCTTGACGGTCTCATCGGTTGGAGTAGATGACGAAGCACGCGGCTTGAAGTTGCTTGTAGTAGGAGGAAGACGACTTGAACTTGTGGAAGTTTTCTTGTAACTTGACTTGTCGTCGTTGCTTGGAGAAGGCTTGGTTGATGTTGAAGTTGGAGTAGTTGTTGAAGCTTGGTTATTGGAGAAGCCGTAGGTCTTGGACGAGTACTTGGCGTACTTGAAGTCATCTTGCACTTGGCGTTCCGCCTTTGTAGCTTGATGCACGAGCTCAATGAGGTTGGAATAGGGTTGGAAGTCGGCGATCTTCTTGATGGGATGATTGAGTCCATTCAAGAATCATGCCATTTTTTGCTCATCATCCTCCGTGACATTGGCTCGAATCATGGCAATCTCCATTTCCTTGTAGTATTCTTCAACACTCTTTGTTCCTTGCTTGAGGAGTTGTAGCTTCTTGAAGAGATCGCGGTTGTAGTAGGTTGGCACAAAACGTGCTCGCATGACATCCCTCATTTGAGTCCAAGTGGTGATTGGGGGTTCACCTCTTGCTTGTCGTCGCTCAAGGACTTGTTCCCACCATATGAGCGCGTAGTCTTGAAACTCAAGTGATGCCATGGCGATCTTCTTCTCTTCCTCATAGTTGTGCAAACGAAAGATTTTGTCGACCTTCAATGCCCATGAGAGGTACTCTTCGGGATCATTGCTTCCATTGAACTTGGGCATTGTGAATTTGAGCTTGCCATAGCGTTGCTCTTCATTGTGTTGTTGGCTATGGTGATGATGACGCCCTTGACGTGGAGGGTAATCATCCTCATGTTGCTGTTGGCGTGGAGGAAGTCCATGATCAACTTGCTCTTGTTGACCTTGAGGTTGAGGTGGAGCTTGACGAGCTTGTGAAGGAGCTTGTGGAGCTTGATGTTGGACACGTGGATGGTAGTTCCTCTCTTGGATTTCTTCTCGAAGGGCTTCCCCTTGATTGCGCCGTTCGCGATTGCGGTTGGCGATAACTCGACTTGATCCTTGAAGGGCACGTTCCGCCTCAAGAGCTTGTGCTTCTCGTTGTTGTTGTTGAAGGTGTTGAGCCTCGGCGTCTTGTTGCTCTTGGTGTAGATGCGCTCGTTCTTGTTCTTCTTGGCGATGAAGACGTTGTCGTTCTTGAGCTTGAGCAAACGCTACTTGGTTTGATTGAGGACGAGGGACTTGCTCATCGACTTGCTCTTCTGAATGCTTGACGTGTAGCGGGTTGCGAGATGCATGACGGTCTTGACGTGCGGCTCGTCGAAGAGTGTTCGATGACGGTGTACTTGAGCCGGAGAAGGAGTCGTCGGAGTGTCGACTTGAGTGGCTCCATCTTGAGTATGACGATGTAGAAGGAGGCCGGTTCACCAACAAGGCGTGGATCTCGTCCATTCTTGCATCGTTCTCTTGCTTGTGCGCGTCGAGCTTGTTGTCGAAGTAGTCTCTTGTACGTTGCTCGGAGAGTCATAAGTCGGTGGCGAGGTTGTCGATGCAGTCGTTCATTGCTTGTTGCTCTTGATGCAGCGCTTGTTGTGCACCAAAGAGGTGGCTCTTGGTGACGTAGGATGACATGTCGTCGTTTTGCTCGATAAAGAGTGGGTTGGTAGAAGTACTTGGCCTTTTCATCATTTCAAGCAAAATGTGAGTGGTAGAAGGAGAAGAACTAATACCAATGTACCTTTGACCGATGTTGAAGATGAATCAAGTTCACTCAAATGCGGACAATGAAATAGCACTATTGGTACCAATTCTTGTCGGTTCTCACACCTACACAAGTAAAAGCTTATGGTGGGGCTTGGTTAGGATAGTGACATAAAATTTGATGCAATAGTAAGTGAGCTTCAATAATGTTGGAAATGATTCACAAATTTGCAAATGCAACAAGTAGACCAAGCAAAGTAATGGAACACGGGAACACACATGCAAATAGATAGATGGGTTTGTGCAAACCAAAAGTGAGCCAAAATGTGGAACCCACGAAAATGCTCTTGTTGCACAATATTAGAGAGACGCTAGCACGATTGCACAATAGGCGGATACGGAACTTGTGCACAACCTACTAGGCAAAAATGCAACGATCTCTATCCCAAATATGCTATATGTATGGAATTTCGGTGCTATGATCCAAGATGATCTTATATGACAATCTTAATGGTGTATGATGCTATGGTTCTTGCTCATAAGCTCGTTGCTTATCTTTCCTCTTTGCTTAAAAGCTTGGGTGGCTCTTTCACTTTTGAGCTCTTTTCTCATGCAAAACTTCACGAACCAATATAGCAATTGTGTATGCGATGACAACTTTGTGACACACAAGTGGATCCCAAGATATGCACCACTATGGAATGGTATGTATGATATGGAGTATTATCACTAATGTGCACAAGTCACGTTGCCGGCAATACTCAATGGCTAGTCTCGATGGGTAAGCTACGCAAAAGTAGGGCCATGTGGGGTATCAATGCAATAGCAAGGTATGACAAAGATGTCGTCGAAGTTACCGTCCTTGGCGATGATGAGACCCTTGTGAAGATGAGCCGTGGTGATGATGAAGTCGAACCGTACCTAAATAGCCAAAACACAATAGGACACGGGAGTCACAACTCAAAATCTCAAGGACCAAAATATGTTAAAATTGTCATCGGAGGTATTGGGGAGGAAGGTGGTGTATGTTGGTTTGGAAGATGTGGTGGAAGGGGGGTTGTGGTGGTGGCCGAACTCAAAATTCAGTTTCGTCGGAGTTTCACGGATGTCCGGTTTTTGCGGTCGTCCGGTCGTCGGACGTCCGGTGCCTGGGCGATTTTCGGGCACGGGAAGAACTGCTCTGTTTCGGGGTGGAAGGAGATGGTGATGTCGAAATGGAGCGGATTGGTGGATGGAAAAGGGTGGGGAAGGAGGGGAAAGCTAGATCCACACGTAGAAACTCAAATCCATGAACCAAATCCAACAAAATCTCAACTCACCAACAAATCACAAAAAAAAAATTTGGGCTATTTTTGGTGGGGATTTTCGGATTTAGGATGAAAACAACAAAATCAAGCTAGAAAACACGGGGTAGGGGCTCCAAAACGTGATCAATGTGGCTCATGATACCAAGATGATGTAGGGCGGAACCCTATAGCGACGATCTTTCACGTTTGGAGTGGATCCTACGGGGAATCATGAAGAACACGCGGAAGCTCAAAGGGAAAACACGGGGGAAAACGAGAGAGAATCACTAAACCGACAAGGAATCAATCAAACAAGTGCTAGATCACCACACACATAAGGTAGCACAAGGTTCAAGATCAACAAAGGTAAGGATACAAAGGAATCGTTCTTCTCCGCGAGGAGGCCTTGAGGTTCTTCCCTAGAAAGGGATCTTGAATCCGCTTGGGGGATCTTCTCTGAAGAGGTCGTGAACTCCGAGGAGAAGTATCGAAGTGGATGAGCAAAGGCTCTCACACAAACATGAGCTAATCCAATGCTAACCCTAGCTAGGAGGAGGGGGTGTCCTATTTATAGTCTTAGTGCAAAAGGGGGCGAAGTGGAGGGGTACTTGGGCTTTGGCCCGAAATTGTGCGCAGACAGGTACCGGACGTCCGCTGGGGGCCGGTCGTCCGGTGACTCATGAAGGACCGGACGTCCGGTGTCGTCGGACGTCCGCTGGAAGCGTTCTGTGAAGGGGCGCCGGACGTCTGGAAGTTTCATACTTCCGGTAATATTTGTTCTGTTGACAGGTGCCGGACGTCCGGAGACTTCGGTCGTCCGCTCGCTGGAGGGTGTGGCCGGTCGTCCGGTCCGGGCCGGACGTCCGCTCGCTGGGGCCTGTGTTGGCTGGGGCTTCAGGCACTGGACGTCCGTCCCGACCGGTCGTCCGGTGGCTGGAACTTTCTCCGGTTGATCTTCTTCTTGACCTTCACGGTTGGTAGCTTTGCCTCCTTGTCCGATGGATGTAGATGCACCATGGCTTTCCTCTAGGTACCTGATCACACACAAAGTGTCCATATGAGGTAGTAGCCAAGTCTTGTGAGTAGAGAGAGGAAGTTCGAAAAGGAGCGAGTTCACCTTATCTTCAATAGCCTTGGCTCTAGCTCTTGTCATGGGTCCAAGTGGTGTTGAGGAAGATGTAGACACGTCCATGGGATGAGCGAGGGATGCTCCGCATCAAGAAGGTTGGAGTATCGTTGGAAGTCGACGATCCGCTTGATTGGGTGGTTTAGGCCGTTCAAGAAGCGTGCCATTGTTTGCTCATCATCTTCCTTGACATTGGCTCGTATCAGGGCAATCTCCATTTCTTGGTAGTATTCTTCCACCGTCTTGGTGCCTTGCTTGAGGAGTTGCAACTTCTTGAAAAGATCTCTAGTGTATTGAGTAGGCACAAAGCGGGCTCTCATGGCTTCCTTCATGGCTTCCCAAGTTGTGATTGGTCATTCTCCTCTTGTGTGTCGTCGCTCGATCACTTGTTCCCACCAAATGAGGACGTAGTCTTGGATTTTGAGGGAGGCCATTGCTATCTTCTTTTCTTCATCGTAGTTGTGGAGGCGAAAAATCTTGTCCACCTTCAATGCCCAAGAGACATATTCTTCGGGATCATTGCTTCCGGAGAACTTTGGCATGGTGAACTTGAGCTTGCCGTAGCGGAGTTCTTCATCTTGATAGCGGTTGTGATATCGCTCTTGCCTTGGAAAGTCCTCAAATGCTCGTTCCTCATGATGTCGCTCTTGGCGTGGAGGAGGGTCTTGAAGCACTTGTTCCACTTGGTGTCGCTCTTGTCTTGGAGGAGGGCGAGGAATGTGCGCTTGGTTGCGCCTTTCTTGTTGTTCTTCGCGTCGGGCGGCCTCTTCTTGTATCTCGCGTTGAAGAGCTTCCTCTTGTTCTCGCACTTGGCGGTTACGGACTTCAACGGCTCTGTTGGCCTCGCGTAGATCTTGTTGTGCTCCAAGTGCTTGAGCTTCGCGGTCGAGGGCTTGTGCTTCCCGTTGCTCGTGTGCTTTTCGAAGTGCATCACCGGCTTGAGGGGCTTGAAGTGGTACTTGTGGAGGTATTTGCTCTTGCTCCATTGCTCCATGAGGGACTTGGTGTCGCATCCGTTCACGTGCTCGAACTCGGTCTTGTAATCCATTGCCATGGAATGGATTTTCTTGAGCTTGGTGAGCTTGATGATGATCACGTCGAGGAGGGCGAGCTCGTGGTGAACTTGCATCATAAGAAGAGTAGTTCGAAGATTGCCGACTTTTACGGTGACTTGAGTGGCGCCGTCTTGAAGAAGCCGATGAGGAAGACGGGCGTCGAACGATCATGTTGCGGAGCTCTTCCATTTGTGTGTTGAATTTGTCGTCGATGTTTTGACGAAGGTCGGAGGCGAGTTGTTCGAAGCGTTGACCCAATGCGACGTTTTCTTGATGAAGCACTCGTTGCGCGATGAAGAAGTGGTTCTTGGAGACATATCCGGAATCATCACCTTGCTCCTCAAAATGTGGGTTCGACAACGCGCTTGGCCTATCCATCATAACCAAGTGGGGTGAGTACGGAAGTGAGAGAACAATACCAAAGTTACCTTCTCTGAGGATTGAAGATGTAACAAGTGTCACTCAATGTAATGCCACAATAGGAGAACTGGAACCGGGTTTGTTTCTCACACCTACAAGTAAGAGGCTTATGGAGTAGCTCGGTTAGGATGGTGGCAAGAATTTCAAGCAAATGTTAGTCAAGATATTGATAAGGTTGAGAAGGTTCACAAAAATGCAAGTAAAGCAAATAGATCAAACCCAACGGTATCACTAGGTACACACGCACGGAAGATAGATGGGATCCGCACAACCAAGGGGTGAGCTCAAAATGTGCAACCACGGAAAATGCTCTTGTTGTGCGAATGCTCGAGAGACACTAGCTCGATTGCTCAAATGGGCAAGATACGCTTGTGCACCTACCTATCAGAAAACCGTGCCGTCTTCAATCCCATCTATGGTATGTATGCGAAGACCAAGATGATATAGGTATGCAAATGGCTCACTCTAGTGCTTACAAGCTCTTTGTTTCTCCTCTTTTTCTTAAAAGCTTTTTTTTGTTCTATGCTTGATACTCGAGCCGAGTATGATATGAGACAAGTATGTATGATATGCACGGGAGAGACTTATGGCACTAAGATGATAACACGATTTCTACGGTGCACAATAGCGTGGCCCGGCAATTCTCAACTTGCTAGTCTCAATGGGTAAGCGACGCAAAGTGGCTCGGGCTATCAATGCAAAAGCAAGGTAAGGAGTAAGTATCGTCGAGGTTACCGTCCTTTCTTACGGTTAGCGATGAAGATGACTCCGAGTCGGTGATGGTGACGAAGATGTCACACGCTCCTAAGTAGCCGAAACACCTTAGGAAACACAAATGGCAACACAAAATTGGCCAAATGCGAAAGGTGCGTGTTTTTGTGATGATTTTTTGGATGGGGGTTAATGGTGGTGCTAGTGGGATGAGTGGATGGTGATATAGGCAAAGGTGTCCCGTCTTTCGATGAGATGATGGATTTCGCTTTGGTGGAAGTCGACTTTGACGATCTGACTACGAACGTGCGAGGACGTCGCGCCTTAGCAATCGCTAAACCAACTCCGAGAGGTTATTGACCACGCCGGAGCACGATCAACCTGACCACGAGGGTCTGTTTCCTGCGAGCAAACGAAGAACAAGCAAGAAACTGAGATTGCAATCTGGATATTGCGAATATAAGATGAAAGCTTTATTGATCAAGGTGGGGTTCTGTGACGCCTTTGTCTGGTCGTTGAACACAAACGAAGTACGCGAAGTTGCAGCTATGGCGAACTTTTAATCTAAACAAAACCCAAAGTCTAAACGGCGCCCTAAGGGCTGTATATATGGAGGAAGAGGGGGGGGGGGGAATTTCGTGGCCCTTGGTGGAGGGGTCCGAAATCAACCCTATCTCTTGTTTCCCCACACATACAGACTCTAAAAATAGCCTATCCTTATGTATTTCGAAATTACATGGGCCTGGCCCAATAATAAGGTGACGCAGCACCTATAATAGCCTCTGGACGAAATTTATGAAGTGGCATCTGGTATATTTCGTCCAAGGCTTCATGCACTCTTATGGTGGCTTCAAAGTCCTGAAATCATCACTTGTAACTCCGTTCTGGTTCCCCTTGCGCATGGCATCATCTCCATGCTTGCTCTTGCTCCAATGTCCATCCTTCTCCAAGCTAGGCCCTTCATTTGTAAGCAAAACAAATGTATCCAATTTAGGCAGCATCATATTCTCATGAACATTAGAATCATTACCAAGAAACGAAAGTACCTGATAATTTAATTGGCGTGCGCGAGCTCTAGTAATTGGTCCAGTATATGTAGCAGTAGGGGCTGTGGGTGTAACAATGGTATTGATGTCCTCATCATCCTCCCCTTCTTGAAATGAAGTTGTCCTCGACGAAAGCTCATCTTCCTCACCCAAATAAGGCTTCAAATCTGCAATGTTAAAAGTGGGACTAACCCCAAAATCTGCAGGCAGCTCAAGTTTATATGCATTATCATTTACTTTCTCCAACACCTTAAAGGGACCAGCAGCACGTGGCATTAGCTTTGATTTGCGCAAATCAGGAAATCTATCCTTACGCAAATGTAACCAAACAAGATCTCCAGGTGCAAACACAACATGTTTTCTACCCTTATCTCCAGCAAGTTTATATTTAGCATTCATACGCTCAATGTTTTCCTTAGTTAACTCATGCATTTTTAAAATCAATTCAGCACGTTCTTTAGCATCAAAATTAACCTTCTCCGAAGATGGAAGAGGCAACAAATCAATAGGTGCACGAGGTAGGAAACCATACACAACTTCAAAAGGGCACATCTTACTAGTAGAATGCAATGAACGATTATAAGCAAATTCAATATGAGGCAAGCATTCCTCCCACATTTTCTTATTAGTCTTCAAAACAGCCCTAAGCATAGTAGACAATGTTCTATTGACTACTTCAGTTTGTCCATCAGTTTGGGGGTGACAAGTAGTACTAAAAAGCAGTTTAGTCCCCAACTTAGCCCATAAACATCTCCAAAAGTGGCTAAGAAATTTAGTATCACGATCTGAAACTATAGTATTTGGCACACCATGCAAGCGAATAATTTCACGAAAGAACAAATCAGCAACATTAACAGCATCATCGCTTTTATGACATGGTATAAAGTGTGCCATTTTTGAGAATCTATCCACGACAACAAATATGCTATCCCTCCCCTTCTTTGTTCGAGGTAAACCTAAAACAAAGTCCATAGATATATCCTCCCAAGGAACACTAGGTACAGGCAAAGGCATATATAAACCATGAGGATTGATTCGTGACTTAGCTTTTTGACATGTAGTGCAGCGAGCAATAAAACGCTCAACATCCCGTCTCATCTTTGGCCAAAAGAAATGTGTAGCAAGTACGTCCTCCGTCTTCTTCACGCCAAAGTGTCCCATTAATCCTCCTCCATGCGCCTCCTGCAACAACAAAAGACGAACGGAGCTAGCTGGAATGCATAGCTTGTTAGCACGAAACACAAATCCATCATTAACGACAAACTTGTTCCACATTCTTCCTTCTTTACAATTCTGCATTACATCTTTAAAATCAGCATCATGCACATATTGATCTTTGATGGTCTCCAAACCAAATATTTTGAAGTCAAGTTGTGAAAGCATAGTATAGCAACGAGACAATGCATCAGCAATAACATTTTCTTTTCCCTTCTTGTGTTTAATGACATAAGGGAAAGTCTCAATAAATTCAACCCATTTAGCATGTCTACGATTCAGTTTAGCTTGACTTTTAATATGTTTCAAAGATTCATGATCAGAATGTATAACAAATTCTTTGGGCCATAAATAATGTTGCCATGTTTCTAAAGTCCGAACAAGAGCATATAATTCTTTATCATAAGTAGAATAATTCAGACTAGGCCCACTCAATTTTTCAGAAAAGTATGCAACAGGTTTGCCATCTTGTAATAACACACCTCCTAATCCAATTCCACTAGCATCACATTCAAGCTCAAAAGTCTTATTAAAATCAGGAAGTTGGAGTAAAGGAGCATGTGTCAACTTATCTTTCAATACCGTGAAGGCTTCTTCCTGTGCGGTACCCCAAATAAAAGGCACATCTTTCTTTGTAAGCTCATTGAGAGGTGCAGCAATGGTGCTGAAATCTCTCACAAAACGCCTATAGAATCCAGCGAGGCCAAGAAAACTCCTCACTTGTGTGACCGTTTTGGGCTGCGGCCAACTCTCAATAGCTTCAATCTTGGCTTTATCAACTTCAATTCCCTGTGGAGTAACAACATAGCCAAGAAAAGATACTCGGTCGGTGCAAAAGGTGCACTTCCCAAGGTTACCAAACAAACGTGCATCACGTAGAGCAATAAAAACAGCACGTAAATGTTCCAAATGTTCTTCCAAAGATTTGCTATAAATCAGAATATCATCAAAATAGACTACCACAAATCGTCCAATGAAAGCACGTAAAACTTCGTTCATTAATCTCATGAAAGTACTAGGTGCATTAGTTAACCCAAACGGCATGACTAACCACTCATATAAACCAAACTTAGTTTTAAATGCTGTTTTCCATTCATCACCCAATTTCATACGAATTTGATGGTATCCACTACGCAAATCAACTTTGGAGAATATTGTAGAGCCACTCAATTCATCAAGCATATCATCTAGCCTAGGAATAGGATGACGATAACGAATAGTAATATTATTAATGCCTCTACAATCAACACACATATGTGACGTACCATCCTTTTTAGGCACTAGTATAATAGGAACAGCACAAGGACTAAGAGATTCGCGTATATAACCTTTGTCGAGTAGCTCCCGTACTTGACGCATAATCTCCTTCGTCTCCTCTGGATTGGTACGGTATGGTGCACGGTTGGGTAGCGATGCACCGGGAATTAAGTCAATTTGATGCTCAATCCCTCGAATGGGTGGTAATCCCGGTGGCACGTCTTGTGGAAAGACGTCAGCGAACTCCTGCATAATGTTAGTGACAGCAGGGGGCAAAGAGGAAGGCACGTCCTCGAATGAAAATAATGCCTCTTTGCACACAAAAGCATAGCAAACAGATTTGCTGAAATCTAGCTCATCAATATCAGATTTGGTGGCAAATAAACATGCACTTTTCAATTTAATTTCAGAAACAACACTAGATGGTTTATTGTTAGGCTTCATTTGTTGCTCAAATTCTTTTGCCACAATCTGATTTTCACTCTTATTCTTCTCCTGTTTTGCTTTATTAGCTCTATTAATATCATCTTTCAAAATAGAATCAGGAGTCATAGGAAGCAAAGTAATATTTTTATCCTTATGAACAAGAGTATAATGATTGTTTCTACCATGGTGTACAGCATTTTTATCAAATTGCCATGGTCTACCAAGTAATAAGGAACATGCTTGCATAGGTACCACATCACAATCAACATAATCAGCATATGTAGAGATACTAAAATGCACACGAACAGTACGTGTTACCTTAACCTTGTCGCTGTTGTTGAACCATTGGATGTAGTAAGGATGTGGATGTGGTCTTGTGGTGAGAGAAAGCTTCTCCACCATCTCCATGCTAGCCAAGTTGTTGCAGCTCCCTCCGTCTATGATGACGCGCATAGAACGTTCCTTCACAACTCCCTTGGTATGGAACAAATTGTGCCTCTGATTTTGCTCAGCTTGTGTGACCTGCACACTCAAAACACGTTGAGCAACTAAACATTCATACCTGTCAGCATCTTCAGGAGCCATGTATTGCGTCTCATGATCAGAATCATCTCCACCATGTTCTTCATGTGTAATAAGAGCCAAAGTCTCCTCATCATAGTCACTAGCGGACTCATATCCACCATCCTCAGTAGCAATCATCACACGCTGAGATTTGCATTCTCTCGCAAAATGTCCTCTTCCCTTACAACGATGACAAATAATATCACTTGTGTGCCCTGTTGACGCCATGGAAGAAGAAGAGCTCTGTGCAGGCCCGGCAGGTGTGCTCTTGGCAGATAGTGGTGGTTGTGCCTGCTTTCTTTTATCACGGTTGGAGGTGGCACCTGAAGGAGGTGATGGTGCAGTGGAAGTAGATGATGCACGTGGTGTCCATGATGAAGGTCGACCTGCAGAAAAGTTAGTGCGCGCCAATGCCTGTCGATCCTGCACTTCACATTCAGCTTTATAAGCAAGATGGAATAAACGAGTGATATTATTATAATCCTTATAGTCTAGAATGGTCTGAATATCTCTATTTAATCCACCCAGAAAACGTGCAAGCATAGCTTCATTCTCCTCAACAATACCACATCTAATCAAGCCAGTTTGTAATTCCTGATAATATTCTTCTACAGAATTTTTTCCTTGTCTTAAGCGCTGCAATTTTTGAAGTAATTCACGTTGATAATATGGTGGAACCCAACGAGTACGCATAGCAGTTTTCAAAGCAGCCCAAGTAGCTGGAACAGGATATAATCTACAATGTTCAGACCACCAAACAGATGCAAAGCTAGTGAAAGCACAAACAGCAGCAGGAACACGTCTCTCCTCAGGATATTGTAAACATGTAAATCGTTGTTCAGTTTCTAACTCCCAAGTAAGATATATATCAGGAACATATCTACCCTCAAATGGTGGAATATTCAATTTCAGTTTAGGGAGATGGTCATGATCTCGTACCTGAGGGGGGGCCCTAACATTGCCATTATTTGCATGTGGACGACCTGGTGGTTGTGGTGCTGGTGGTTGCACGTAGTTCTGATGTTGATCAACCTCATCCTCGTAATCTCCCACATAATCATCCTCCTCGGTACCAGCAGCAGTAGTAGCAGGAGCCAAAGAAGCACCAACAGCAGTAGCAGCGGCACCAGAATTTTGTCCTAGCTCAATAGGAACACGCTGAGCTCGTCCATACTGATTCGGAAGGGGCCGTAGTTGTTGTCGTTGCAGAGGTGCGATAGGTGCAGCCGGCGGTGGTTGTGGAAAACGCGCGAGCAATTCATCAAACTTGCTATCAAGCTTTGTTTCAAATGTCTTCTCAATGCCATCTATCTTCTCCATGGCCTCGTTAAATCTGTTTAGCACATCTTGCACCTGTCCACTCATCAGTTGCTGAAATTTATCATGTAGCTGTTTGTTCGTCAGGTTCTCCCAATCAGTCTCATCGGCTTGTGATCCTACCATAGTTAGCAGCAAATAGAAACACAGAAGAATATGATCCTACAGAGTACTAAGAAGTGGTGGTGGTGTATCACAAACCCATCAAGCAAATCTCAAATTCTTACCAGTTCTTACCCAGCAGCAGGCGGTGATCGGCAACCGTTGTAGTCAAAACTCTCAAAACTTGGATAGAGCGATTACCAGGGAGAGTCCAACGCACGACGTAGATGTATGTGGAGCTGGGAAGGCTTATAATATGGTAGCAAAAAGGGTCAGCAATAATCAATTCAGAGATGCAAAGTTGAATAAACACTCAACGACGGTACTGTGCTGGTCCTAGGCTAGACCGTGCTAGAGACGCGAGCCTAGAACACTAACAAAATCACGGCGCTGCACGTAAACAAGGGAAAAGCACACTCTGGATTTTTTTTTCGCTCTTTTTTTTTGCGCTCTTTTTTTTTTGCGCTGCTCTTTTTTTTTTGCGAAAAATCACTATAATGGCGAGTGTCTCAAAACTCTTCCTAGGTCAAACTGACAGGATGGGCACGAAATTTTTTCGACCAATTTTTTTTTTTCGTTTTTTCGACTGCCCGGACCCAAAAACTGGAAACGGGTCAAAAAAAACTTCCTATAATAGCACCTGTCTCAAAACACTCAGAAACACCTAAAAATAGGATAGCCAGAAAATTTTTCAAAAATGCGTTTTCGAAAAATTTTGGGCCTAAATGGAGCGTGGTTTCCGGACTCTTTTTTTTTCCGAAACCTACTCCGGCAAGGAAACACGAATCGGAAACTAGATGGATCCCGAAAACAAACCTAATAAGCAAGTAACTTGGATTGGTGGTGGATATATGGTTGTGATATATGGCAGCGGTGGTGGTAGCGGTGGTAGTATATGGATATGGATCGGTGGTGGTATATGGACACGGATTGGTGGTGGTATATGGATACGGATTCGGAGCGGTGGTGGTAGATGGCAGGGGCGATGATGATGGTGCGGCGGCGGCGTGACAACTTATGACCAGAACTCGAAACTCTAAAAGACTAGACTCTAAGACCAGCAACTAGACCGACGATGCAACCGCAAATTCAACAAAGCAAAACCCTAAAAAGATTATGCAAAGGCTCAGATTGGTTCGGATATGATGAACTAACCCTAATTTTTTTTGTGGCTTTTTCGTGGACTATAGGTATGAAGAACAGACTCGATCTAAACTACGAAAAACTGGAAAATCTCACCGAGCAACCTGGAAATCTGATACCACTTGATATAGGCAAAGGTGTCCCGTCTTTCGATGAGATGATGGATTTCGCTTTGGTGGAAGTCGACTTTGACGATCCGACTATGAACGTGCGAGGACGTCGCGCCTTAGCAATCGCTAAACCAACTCCGAGAGGTTATTGACCACGCCGGAGCACGATCAACCTGACCACGAGGGTCTGTTTCCTGCGAGCAAACGAAGAACAAGCAAGAAACTGAGATTGCAATCTGGATATTGCGAATATAAGATGAAAGCTTTATTGATCAAGGTGGGGTTCTGTGACGCCTTTGTCTGGTCGTTGAACACAAACGAAGTACGCGAAGTTGCAGCTATGGCGAACTTTTAATCTAAACAAAACCCAAAGTCTAAACGGCGCCCTAAGGGCTGTATATATGGAGGAAGAGGGGGGGGGGGGGAATTTCGTGGCCCTTGGTGGAGGGGTCCGAAATCAACCCTATCTCTTGTTTCCCCACACATACAGACTCTAAAAATAGCCTATCCTTATGTATTTCGAAATTACATGGGCCTGGCCCAATAATAAGGTGACGCAGCACCTATAATAGCCTCTGGACGAAATTTATGAAGTGGCATCTGGTATATTTCGTCCAAGGCTTCATGCACTCTTATGGTGGCTTCAAAGTCCTGAAATCATCACTTGTAACTCCGTTCTGGTTCCCCTTGCGCATGGCATCATCTCCATGCTTGCTCTTGCTCCAATGTCCATCCTTCTCCAAGCTAGGCCCTTCATTTGTAAGCAAAACAAATGTATCCAATTTAGGCAGCATCATATTCTCATGAACATTAGAATCATTACCAAGAAACGAAAGTACCTGATAATTTAATTGGCGTGCGCGAGCTCTAGTAATTGGTCCAGTATATGTAGCAGTAGGGGCTGTGGGTGTAACAATGGTATTGATGTCCTCATCAGATGGGGGATGTCAAGAGCTTCTAAACGAGCTAAAGAACACGAAAAACAGGCTTGGGAGGTGGAAGTTATAGCCAAAATGATGTTGGTAGAGGGCTGATTTGGGGGGGTGCAGGCACCCGGGGGTGTGAGGTGCGGGTGCCCGGGGGTGGCTGGGCGCGGTGCGGGTGCCCGGTGGTTCGAGGTGCGGGCACCCGGTGGTGGCCGATTTGGGCGGAAATCTTTGGGGAAAGGCCAAATTCGGTGGATTTCGTGGTGGGGAGGGTGGGGATTGTTGGGGAGGGGCTAGGTCCAATTGCCAAACATCAAATCCATGGACCAAAACAACCAATCTCACAAGATCCAACAAATTGTAAGAAAAAAAATTTGGGGCTATTTTTGTGGGGATTTTCGTATTTGGACGAAAAACAACAAAATCAAGCTAGCAAATGGGGGGATGGGACTCCAAGATGTGAATAAACCTTGGTCATGATACCAAGATGTTGTAGGGTCAAACCCCAGGAAGGATCTTTTCACACTTGGAGGGGAGAAAAGGAGGAAAAACTCAGGAACACCAAGAACACCAAGAACAAATCTCTCAAACAAACCCAAGTATCACATCCACTAGAGTAGCACACATAAGATCCACAAGATTACAAGATCAATACAAGGAGAGTAGCACTTGGTAAATTCATCCCACTATGTGAGGTCTTGATGATCTTCTCCAAGAGGAGGCCTTGATAATCCTATGGATTCTTCCCAAGGTGGGGGCTTGAGCTCCTAAGAGGAGGGGATACAAGGAGCAAAGGCTTACAATGTTTAGTCTAATCTTTGCTAACCAACAAATGACCTAGGAGATCCACTTATATAGTCTAGTGATAGAGGCCAAGGTGTCCCGTCTTTCGATGAGATGTTGGAAATCGCTTTGGTGGAAGTCGACTTTGACGATCCGACTACGAACGTGCGAGGACGTCGCGCCTTAGCAATCGCTAAACCAACTCCGAGAGGTTATTGACCACGCCGGAGCACGATCAACCTGACCACGAGGGTCTGTTTCCTGCGAGCAAACGAAGAACAAGCAAGAAACTAAGATTGCAATCTGGATATTGCGAATATAAGATGAAAGCTTTATTGATCAAGGTGGGGTTCTGTGACGCCTTTGTCTGGTCGTTGAACACAAACGAATTACGCGAAGTTGCAGCTATGGCGAACTTTTAATCTAAACAAAACCCAAAGTCTAAACGGTGCCCTAAGGGCTGTATATATGGAGGAAGAGAGGGGGAATTTCGTGGCCCTTGGTGGAGGGGTCCGAAATCAACCCTATCTCTTGTTTCCCCACACATACGGACTCTAAAAATAGCCTATACTTATGTATTTCGAAATTACATGGGCCTGGCCCAATAAAAAGGTGACGCAGCACCTATAATAGCCTCTGGACGAAATTTATGAAGTGGCATCTTGTATATTTCGTCCAAGGCTTCATGCACTCTTATGGTGGCTTCAAAGTCCTGAAATCATCACTTGTAACTTCGTTCTGGTTCCCCTTGTGCATGGCATCTTCTCCATGCTTGCTCTTGCTCCAATGTCCATCCTTCTCCAAGCTAGGCCCTTCATTTGTAAGCAAAACAAATGTATCCAATTTAGGCAGCATCATATTCTCATGAACATTAGAATCATTACCAAGAAACGAAAGTACCTGATAATTTAATTGGCGTGCGCGAGCTCTAGTAATTGGTCCAGTATATGTAGCAGTAGGGGCTGTGGGTGTAACAATGGTATTGATGTCCTCATCATCCTCCCCTTCTTGAAATGAAGTCGTCCTCGACGGAAGCTCATTTTCCTCACCCAAATAAGGCTTCAAATCTGCAATGTTAAAAGTGGGACTAACCCCAAAATCTGCAGGCAACTCAAGTTTATATGCATTATCATTTACTTTCTCCAACACCTTAAAGGGACCAGCAGCACGTGGCATTAGCTTTGATTTGCGCAAATCAGGAAATCTATCCTTACGCAAATGTAACCAAACAAGATCTCCAGGTGCAAACACAACATGTTTTCTACCCTTATCTCCAGCAAGTTTATATTTAGCATTCATACGCTCAATGTTTTCCTTAGTTAACTCATGCATTTTTAAAATCAATTCAGCACGTTCTTTAGCATCAAAATTAACCTTCTCCGAAGATGGAAGAGGCAACAAATCAATAGGTGCACGAGGTAGGAAACCATACACAATTTCAAAAGGGCACATCTTAGTAGTAGAATGCAATGAACGATTATAAGCAAATTCAATATGAGGCAAGCATTCTTCCCACATTTTCTTATTATTCTTCAAAACAGCCCTAAGCATAGTAGACAATGTTCTATTGACTACTTCAGTTTGTCCATCAGTTTGGGGGTGACAAGTAGTACTAAATAGCAGTTTAGTCCCCAACTTAGCCCATAAACATCTCCAAAAGTGGCTAAGAAATTTAGTATCACGATCTGAAACAATAGTATTTGGCACACCATGCAAGCGAATAATTTCACGAAAGAACAAATCAGCAACATTAACAGCATCATCGCTTTTATGACATGGTATAAAGTGTGCCATTTTCGAGAATCTATCCACGACAACAAATATGCTATCCCTCCCCTTCTTTGTTCGAGGTAAACCTAAAACAAAGTCCATAGATATATCCTCCCAAGGAACACTAGGTACAGGCAAAGGCATATATAAACCATGAGGATTGAGTCGTGACTTAGCTTTTTGACATGTAGTGCAGCGAGCAACAAAACGCTCAACATCCCGTCTCATCTTTGGCCAAAAGAAATGTGTAGCAAGTACGTCCTCCGTCTTCTTCACGCCAAAGTGTCCCATTAATCCTCCCCCATGCGCCTCCTGCAACAGCAAAAGACGAACGGAGCTAGCTGGAATGCATAGCTTGTTAGCACGAAACACAAATCCATCGTTAACGACAAACTTGTTCCACATTCTTCCTTCTTTACAATTCTGCATTACATCTTTAAAATCAGCATCATGCACATATTGATCTTTGATGGTCTCCAAACCAAATATTTTGAAGTCAAGTTGTGAAAGCATAGTATAGCGACGAGACAATGCATCAGCAATAACATTTTCTTTTCCCTTCTTGTGTTTGATAGAAGCGGGGGTGTCCCGATCTTTCGATGAGATGATAACTATCAATTTGGTGAAGATGACTTTGACGATCCGACTACAAACGTGCACGACGTTGCGCCTTAGCAATCGCTAAACCAACTCTGAGAGGTTATTGACCACGCCGGAGCACAATCAACCTGACCACGAAGGTCTATTCCTGCAAGCAATCGAAGAACAAGCAAGAATATGATTAAAAGCAATCTGAATATTGCGAGTATATATGAAGTATTGATAAAGGTGGGGATCCGTAAGCGGTCTTGGTCTGGTCGTTGGACACAAACGAAGTACACGAAGTTGCAATGGCTAACTTTTAACTAAACAAATCCCAAGGAAAAGCTACTAGATGGATCTACTTATATAGGAGCAAGGGGTGGCGGCCAAGGAGGTGGGAGGACGTCCCAAGGCAGCCTAAAACTAAATCTAGGTCGTACAAGGCCAATGGGCCCAAGTGGAGGTGATGTAACACCTTTGGACTTGTAGTTTGACTCGGATTCTGCTGGAGCATCAGATTGTTTCGTCCACAACTCAACGCTCCGGACGAATTTGAAGGTGATTCCAATTGGGTTGGAAAGTGCACGAAATCTAGTTTCCAACAAAAAAAGAATCACCCAATTCGGAGTCCGTATGAAAAACTTGTGTGCGTTTTGAGTCAGGTATGTCTGTGCAGTCCGAATCTGAATCCAGAACGTGAGAGACTTGGACTCTATCTTCTCTTGGGCCAAAAGTGACGTGAGAGAACTTTTTGGACAGAAAATAAACATCTCTTTCTTCCTTATCTTCATATGTGGATTGTACAAATGTCCCATACACCTGCAATTAGACAAAACACAAAAGTGTGTGAAGTATTTTTGTTCTGGATAACATAAATAGATTATTGAATAGTTTGCACTAGAAATCACCTGACAAATATGCATATATGCAATATTTTTGGTCATATCCAAGGTAGTCATGTCCTCATCATCCTCCCCTTCTTGAAAATGAAGCCGTCCTCGGCGTTGCTTAATCTGAAATGTGGCTAACAAAAGAGACAAGGTGTACATGTTGTATATGTATATGTCATCCATTTTTACTTCCCTTGATTTTTGCATATATGACACATGAATAGATGAGTAACTTGCATAGTTCATAAAATCTAAAGCCAAAAAATTAGCACAAGAAGTAGAAGGCATGAAAATATTGCAACTCAGTTTGCACATATAAGTGAAGCTCTTCTTCATTTCAAAAGATTGACAATGTTCATCATTAAACCATCCCAACATTGGTGAATAAACATTACTTGCATCAAATTTACATGCTACAACATGCTTAAACAAGCAAATATGCAATAAGTCATTCAACACAGAATCATCACCAAGATTAGAGGTCATATCAAAATGATTAAACATTGGTTCTTTTGCATCAATAGTTAATTCAATGGGTGCACTCAAAATTGTTGGTATTTCAGTTGTTTGATCACATGGCAGAGTCAAATTATCAACGTAGTCCTCTAAAATAGGTGGTGTGATCAAAGTAGTGGGTAGCTCATCAGATGGTGCATTCAAATTTACAAGGCATTCATCATTCTCATGTAGAGATGGAAGATCAGTACCTTTGTCATTACCTCTTATGATCAACTCAGATGATGTAGCCACTCTCGAGGGCGATGTGTCACATGGTGGAGGTGATGTAGTCCTGACAACAACGGATGTGGTTGTCATAGTATGCCTAGTAGTTGAAGGAACAATCATATCAACTCTTGGAATGTGCACCGTGCGCTTGTTCTCCTCGTGGCCAACACATCGTTTTATTTCCTGTTCAGCTTTGCAAGCAAGATGAAACAAATGGTCCATAGGATAACACTCTTCATGAATTAGTATCTCTTGAATATCACGGTTTAATCCTCCCCAAAATCTATCCATAAAATCATCTTCACTTTCTTCTAAAGAGGAATGCAACAAGGTAGTTTGTAAATCATCATAATATTTTGTTACAGTTTCACTACCTTGTTTTAAGTGTTGCAACTTCTTAATCATGTCACGAGTATAATAAGCAGGGACGAAAGTATGTCGCATGGCAAGTTTCAAATCATCCCAAGTAGTAGGTATATAATCAGGGTGTAACCGACAGTATTCACTCCACCAAACCAAAGCATAACCAGTGAAAGAACCAACTGCAACCTTAACCTTTTTATGTTCATCGAAATTATGGGAAGCAAATATATTTTTTATGTCGAACTCCCATTCAATATATAAAGCAGGTTTAAAACGGCCATTAAATGGTGGTATAGATACATTAACCTGATCATGTGCATTTGGATGTTTGTGCACCTCTCGTGACGGTTGTGGTATGTGCAAAGGTGGTGGCACGTCTCCCGCGATCGACAAAGCCCATGAATTGACTCTGGATCCTGTCATGATTAGTAGAACAAGAAACAAAACCCAAAAATAATGTTCCTATAACTACTAGGATGTGGTGGTAAAACGCTCACAGTAAAGCAAATATCAATGTCTTACAAGTTCTTACCATGCAGCAGGCGGTGATCGGCAACCAGCGGTGTCAAGTAACTCCGAATATTGAGTAAAGCGATTGCAAGGGGAGCGTACATATACACGGTGTAGAAATATGTGGAGCTGGGTTGGCTATATATGGTAGCAAAAGATTAGCAATAATCAATTCAAAGATGCAATGTTGAATAAACGCTCAACGACGGTACTGTGCTGGTCCTAGGCTAGACCGGACTAGAGACGCGAGCCTAGAACACTAATGAGGTCACGGCGTAGCACAACTAGCATCAATGAAGGATACTAAGTAGCTCTTGACAGCAAGATATAAGTGAAGATCACAACGGCAGTGAAGATAATGATGAAAAACAACTGCCAAGCAGGATATACAATAACTTTGTCTCCAACTTTCCTCTGAAAAAGTTTGTGCCGATTTTTTTGATTTTTTTCTCCTTTTTTTTCTCTGACTTTTTTTTTCTCTTTTTTTTCTCTCTTTTTTTTTCTCTCTTTTTTTCCTCCCTCTTTCCAAAACAAACTAGATAAGATGCAGATTGGATCAAGTGAAGATGTGAACGATCTCAACTATTATTATGACAATGAATGGTGGGTAGCACGTGTTGGAAATTGATGGATGGGTGGTGGACAGCGGAAGAGATAATGATGCAGCGGTGGCGTGACTAATGTGAACAGAACTCGAAACTCTAAAGGAACTAGACACTAAGACCAGCAACTTGACACGACGATGCAACCGATAATTCAACTATGCAAGCAATGAAAAGAAAATTGCAAAGGCTCAGACTGGCTTGGACCAAGGATGAATAGATCTAACTCTTTTTTGTGGCTTTTTCTTGGACAATAGGTAAGAAAATAAATCTAATCTAGGAAAACTGGAAATTCTCACCGAGCAACCTGAAAATTGATACCACTTGATAGAAGCGGGGGTGTCCCGATCTTTCGAAGAGATGATAACTATCAATTTGGTGAAGATGACTTTGACGATCCGACTACAAACGTGCACGACGTTGCGCCTTAGCAATCGCTAAACCAACTCTGAGAGGTTATTGACCACGCCGGAGCACAATCAACCTGACCACGAAGGTCTATTCCTGCAAGCAATCGAAGAACAAGCAAGAATATGATTAAAAGCAATCTGAATATTGCGAGTATATATGAAGTATTGATAAAGGTGGGGATCCGTAAGCGGTCTTGGTCTGGTCGTTGGACACAAACGAAGTACACGAAGTTGCAATGGCTAACTTTTAACTAAACAAATCCCAAGGAAAAGCTACTAGATGGATCTACTTATATAGGAGCAAGGGGTGGCGGCCAAGGAGGTGGGAGGACGTCCCAAGGCAGCCTAAAACTAAATCTAGGTCGTACAAGGCCAATGGGCCCAAGTGGAGGTGATGTAACACCTTTGGACTTGTAGTTTGACTCGGATTCTGCTGGAGCATCAGATTGTTTCGTCCACAACTCAACGCTCCGGACGAATTTGAAGGTGATTCCAATTGGGTTGGAAAGTGCACGAAATCTAGTTTCCAACAAAAAAAGAATCACCCAATTCGGAGTCCGTATGAAAAACTTGTGTGCGTTTTGAGTCAGGTATGTCTGTGCAGTCCGAATCTGAATCCAGAACGTGAGAGACTTGGACTCTATCTTCTCTTGGGCCAAAAGTGACGTGAGAGAACTTTTTGGACAGAAAATAAACATCTCTTTCTTCCTTATCTTCATATGTGGATTGTACAAATGTCCCATACACCTGCAATTAGACAAAACACAAAAGTGTGTGAAGTATTTTTGTTCTGGATAACATAAATAGATTATTGAATAGTTTGCACTAGAAATCACCTGACAAATATGCATATATGCAATATTTTTGGTCATATCCAAGGTAGTCATGTCCTCATCATCTAGGGAGGAAACATTAGGGAGAGGGGATACAAAGGACCAAAAAGTCCCCAAAAACGCGTCCACGGAGGTAGGGTCCGGGTACCCGGGGTTAAACCGGCCGGGCACCCGGACCGGTCAGGGGAGCCGGCTGGCAGCAGGCCGGGTACCCGGGGTCCAAAGCCCGGGCACCCACGGTGGTGGCAGGAGGCTGGGCGGGGCCGGCCGGGCACCCAAGGGTGATGGCCCGGGCACCCGGGGTGTGGGCTGGACGCGGCCCAGGGCAGGCCGGGCACCCGGGGCCAGTTGGCCGGGCACTCGGCGTGCGCTGGCGAGGCCCAGGTGTTAGGCCGGGCACCCGGGGACGGCTGGGGCGCCGCCCAGGCTGTGGCCGAGCACCCGGGGCCTTGGCAGCTGGGCACCCAGGGAGTCCATGGGCTGCGGCCTCTTCTTCTCCTCGGTCTTCTCCTTCTCGTTCTCTTCTTCCTTCTCTTCCTTCCCTTGCCTCGAGGTCACTTGAGTCTCCGTCCTCTCCTTCTCACCATTGTCTTTTTGGTACCTAAGCATGCACAATGTTTCCGATGACGGTAGAATCCAACTCTCATGTGAAACCGAGCAAAACTCGAAGAGGAGAGAATCAACCTCGTTCTCGATTGCGCGTGCACGTGCTCGTGTCATTGGTCCACTTGGAGCTTGCGATGGTGATGGAGTGTTGGTGCGAGTAGTCGAGGGATGCTCTGCATTAGAATGGTTAGCAGCAATAGAAACACACAAGAATATGGTCCTACAGACTACTAACAAGTGGTGGTGGTGGGTGTCACAAATCCACCAAGCAAAACTCAAATTCTTACCAGTTCTTACCCAGCAGCAGGCGGTGATCGGCAACCGTTGTAGTCAAAACTCTCAAAGCTTGGATAGAGCGATTACCAGGGAGAGTCAAACACACGACATAGATGTATGTGGAACTGGGAAGGCTTATAATATGGTAGCAAAAAGGATCAGCAATAATCAATTCAGAGATGCAAAGTTGAATAAATGCTCAACGACGGTACTGTGCTGGTCCTAGGCTAGACCATGCTAGAGACTCGAGTCTAGAACACTAACAAAATCACGACGCTGCACGTAAACAAGGGAGAAGCACACTCTGGAATTTTTTTTTCGCTCTTTTTTTTTGTGCTCTGTTTTTTTTTGCGCTCCTCTTTTGTTTTTTTGCGAAAAATCACTATAATGGCGAGGGTCTCAAAACTCTTCCCAGGTCAAACTGACAGGATGGGCACGAAATTTTTTTGACAGTATTTTTTTCGGTAATCAGGGCAGCGACGACGAAAAAGTGCGACAAAAAATCCCTATGATAGCGAGTGTCTCAAAACACTCCCTGGGACCTAATAATAGGATAGGGAAAAAATATTTTCGGTCGGGGTCTCCAGACTTTTTTTCCCGAAACCTACTCAGGCAAGGAAACACGAATCGGAAATTAGATGGATCTCAAAAACAAACCTAAGATGCAAGGAACTCGGATTGGTGGTGGATATATGGTGGTGGTATATGGCAGCGGTGGTAGTATATGGATATGGATCGGTGGTGGTATATGGATATGGATTGGTGGTGGTATATGGATACGGATTCCAAACGGTGGTGGTAGGTGGCAGGGGCGATGATGATGGTGCGGTGGCGGCGTGACAACTTATGACCAGAACTCGAAACTCTAAAAGATTAGACGCTAAGACCAGCAACTTGACACGACGATGCAACCGCAAATTCAACAAAGCAAAATACTGAAAAGACTATGCAAAGGCTCAGACTGGTTCGGATGGGATGAACTAACCCTAATTTTTTGGCTTTTTAGTAGACTATAGGTATGAAGAACAGACTAGATCTGAACTACGAAAAACTGTAAAATCTCACCGAGCAACCTGGAAATCTGATACCACTTGATAGAGGTAAAGGTGTCCCGTCTTTCGATGATATGGTGGCTATCGTTTTGGAGGAAGTCGACTTTGACGATCCGACTACGAACGTGCGAGCACGTCGCGCCTTAGCAATCACTAAGCCAACTCCGAGTGGTTATTGACCACGCCGGAGCACGATCAACCTGACCACGAAGGTCTGTTTCCTGCAGGCAAACGAAGAACAAGGAAGAAACTAAGATTGCAATCTGGATATTGTGAATATAAGAGGAAAGCTTTATTGATCAAGGTGGGGTTCTGTGACGCCTTTGTCTGGTCGTTGAACACAAATGAAGTGCACGAAGTTGCAGCTATGGCGAACTTTAATCTAAACAAAACCCAAAGTCTAAACGACGCCCTAAGGGCTGTATATATGGAGGAAGAGCGGAGGAATTTTGTGGCCCTTGGGGAAGGGGTCCGAAACCACCCTATCTCTTATTTCCCCACACATACGGACTCTAAAAACAGCCTATACTCAAGTATTTCGAAAATACATGGGCCTGGCCCAATAATAAGGTGACACATCACCTAGAATAGCCTCGGGACGAAATTTATGAAGTGGCTTCATGCACCCATTATGGTGGCTTCAAAGTCCTGAAATCATCACTTGTAACTCCGTTCTTGTTCCCCTTGCGCATGCCATCATCTCCGTGCTTGTTCTTGCTCCAATGTTCATCCTTCTCCAAGCTAGGCCTTCATTTGTAAGCACAACAAATGTATCCAATTTAGGCAACATCATATTCTCATGAACATTAGAATTATTACCAAGAAACAAAAGTACCTGGTAATTTAATTGGCGTGCGCGAGCTCTAGTAATTGGTCCAGTATGTATAGCAGCAGGGGTTGTGGGTGTAACAACGGTATTGATGTCCTCATCATCATAGATATCAACCTTAGCGTGATACATCTCCTGGTTGAACTCGCCGTAGATCTCGTACATAGTGTACTGAGGATACCAGCGATATCCCATCAGGGTCAAGAGGTCGACCAGAATGGCCGGGAACCCAGGCGTGTCGATCGCCATGGTCTGGCGGACGATCTATGTTGCGGGATGCATCTGAAACAAGGAAGTTCAAGGATGTCAAATGACGATGCGTGTATTATTCAAAATACAATTCAAAGCAATAGTTGTAGATAATCCAGCTCTCCGGGTGAATGTGATTACGAGCTCCTAATGTTGGAGTTAGTAATTTCATTTACCCTGAGTAGAAGAGAGATCAGAATCCCAGAGTATAGATGAGGAATAAAAGATCCTAATACCACCCAATGGCGACGTGGGCCCGTAAGCCACACAGCCATGTTAGTAAAAAAGTTTTTCAAACACTAGACTCAACTTCGGCTAAGGAGTTGGAAAGGGGGATCCTACAGGCCGTCGGCTCTGATACCAACTTGTGACTCCCCCGATTCAACCGTACACTAATCATACACACAAATGCGTACGGTCAAGATCAGGGACTCACGAGAAGATATCACAACACAACTCTAAACACAACTAAAAGAATACAAGCTTTATATTACAAGCTAGGGGCCTTGAGGGCTCGAATACATAGCTCGATACACAAGAGTCGGCGGAAGCAACAATATCTGAGTACAAACATAAGTTAAACAAGTTTTGCCTTAAGAAGGCTAGCATAAACATCAACGATCGAAGAGGCAAGGCCTCCTGCCTGGGTCCTCCTAACTACTCCATGTCATCGGCGGGTTCGACGTAGTAGTAGGCACCCTCGGGGTAGTAGTAGTAGTCCTCGGGGGTGGCATCTGGATCCTGGGATCCACTATCTAGTTGCAACAACCAGAAAGAAGAAAGAAGGGGGGAAAGGGGGAGCAAAGCAACCGTGAGTACTCATCCAAAGTACTCTCAAGCATCAGATATATACTAAGTATGCATTGGTATCAAATGGAAGGGTTATATCTGTGGACTGAACTGCAGCATGCCAGAATAGAGGCGGAAGGCCTAGCCTAGCGAAGACTAGCATCTTCAAGCAGCTCCGAGCATCTTGCAGCATGTAGGAGAGTAAAGAATAGCAGTTTATAATTAACAAGCATGTTGTAGCATTAACACCCAGAGATCCTTCCTCGACTCCGTGCGAGAAAGCAATCCCGGAGCCACATATCCATATACATATCTCAAGTATCCATTTCTAGTTATATAAGATCAGGATATAATTCTGAACGTCCGTTACCGTGGACACGACTATTAATAGATAATCTTCCTTGCAGGGGTGCACCACATTTTCCAACACGCTTGATTACTCTGGCCGGACACACTTTCCTGGGTCATGCCCGGCCTCGGAAGATCAACACGTCGCAGCCCTACCTAGGCTCAGTAGAGATGTCCCCGCTGGTCTACCTCCTAAGCACTCCGGGATCCGGGCCCATCGCCCGTTGCACTATGGGTCGTTGCGTACAGGGCGGGTCCAGGCTCCATCACTACGGGGAACCGGGGGAAAAGGGGCCGGTGGGGCCCAGCTGGCAGTGGCCCATGTGGCCACTAGAGAGGGTTGTTAACGGGGTGGGCGCGGGTTGCCCATCGGGGTGCGACCCAGGGGCACCGGACAGGGCACCGCGGTGCCGGCCGGATGGGGCCGCAGCTGAAAGCGGCGACGAGCTACGTGGTGCGGGGCGAGGGATTGGTCTGCGGCGATAGGGGAAGCCAGCAGGGTCGCGGGGGCACGCGGCCGGGGCGACAAATTCCCACGGCGAGGCGGACGCGATGCGGGAGGCGCGACCGTTGCCGCACGGCAGCAGCGGGAGGCGGCGGTGTGGCGAGCATGGACGGAGCCCTGGCGCGGCAAGCTGGAGGCACGGGCGGGACCATTCGGGAGCGTGCAACCGGGACGGCGCGACCGGCCGCGATGGGGCGGCGAAGCTAGGCGACTGCTGCGGAGGACCGACGTGGGGAGAGAGGCTGAAGGCGGGCGGTGTGCCGGCGGCAGCGGGGCCGCGTGGACGAGCCGGGGCGGCAGGCATGGCGGCGGGCAGTGGTAGCATGCGGCGCGGGGCGGGACAAGGCGGGGCGCAGCCGTCAGTGGGGACGGCGACAACGGCAGCATGAGGGAGGCGGGCGCAATGACGGTAGTGGGGAACAACAGCTGTGGTGGGCGTGCGGCGCACAAGCAGTAGCAACATGGACGCAGCGGCACAAGAGCAGCACAGCACGCACACACGTATGCGTATGCGTACGGGGGAGGGGGGCTCGGACGAACTCGGGGACAGCGGCTACGGCGATGAGAATCGGGGGAAAGGCAGGGGATCGGTGCTGCTCACCGCGGGGCTGTAGGGAGACGACAGTGGGCTCGGGGAGGGTCCAGGTGGTCGGAGCCGATGATGAGGGCGACGGTGAGGACGACGGCGAGCTTCGGGCGTCCACGGGATCGGGGCGCCGCGGCATCCATATCCAGCACGGGAGCGAAGGGAGGAGGGAGTGGGCGACGGTTAGGGTTTGCCGGGGAGGAGGCGTCGAACTTATAGGCTGGGGGGTCGGCGGATGGCCGCCACGGCGTCGGCCGGTGCCGTGGCGGGCATCAACGATGCCCACGATCCCCCGTGAACAGGGAGGGAGGGAGTTGCGGGGGAAGTGGGTCGGCCTGGTGGTTAGGTGGGCCAATTGGCCCAGGGGGAGGGGGTTGTTTCGTTTATTTTTTTTGTTTATGAATTTTTGGCCATTTACCTCTTATTGTTTCATTTAGTTTCCACACCATTTTAGTTTAATAAAAATATGAGATCGCTACCTAAAATATTGTTTTAGTTTTACCCTCTGCCATGAAAAGTTATACTCCAAAATAAAACATTTTACTAATCTATAATTTAGAAAAGGCATTTAATTAATTATGAGCATCAGTATTTTAATTATCTTAAGGCATTTAAACATTTTTATCAAATTTTGGTTTCACCACCAATAATACTTTTAAATTATTTGGCACAGTTTGAACATTTTTGTTTTGACACTTGAAAACTTTTATTTTTGACTTTGTTTTAAATTTGACTTTGGAACCGATTTGAATCTAGGCGAGATTAGCAATAGTAACAGTGGTGACATGACCTCACTAGAAGAATATTACTGTAGCTTAACTATCCGGGCGTTACAAGCTATCCCCCTCTTATTCTGGCATTCCGCAGTTCAATCCACAGAAATTACCTTTTCATTGATAGTGATGCATATATAGTGTAGATCCTTGCTTACGAGTACTTTGGATGAGTACTCATGGTTGCTTTGCTACTTATTTTCCCCCTTTCCCGGTTCCTGCGATCATATGACGGAGTTCAGGAGCTAGAGGATCCCGAGGACGATTCTACATGGAGTTCGACTTCGTGGAGTAGTTAGGAGGTCCCAGGCAGGAGGCATTGCCTCTTCGATTATTGCTAATTTGTGCTAGCGTTCTTAAGGAAAACTTGTTTATCTTATGTTTGTACTCAGATATTGTTGCTTCTGCTGACTCGTTGGTTTTCGAGCTTTTGTATTTGAGCCCTCAAGGCCCCTGGCTTGTAATATAAAGCTTGTATTATTTTATTCGTGCCTAGAGTTGTGTTGTGATATCTTCACGTGAGTCCTTGATCTTCATCGTACACATTTGTGTGTATGATTAGTGTATGATTGAATCGAGGGCGTCACAAGTTGGTCTCAGAGCCGACTGCCTGTAGGAATCCCCCGTTCCAACTCCTTGGCCGAAGTTGAGTCAAGTCATTGAGAAACTTTTACTAACATGGCTGTGTGGCTTACGGGCCCACGTCACCATTTGGTGGTATTAGGATCTTTTATTCCTCGATCTTTACTCTAGGACTCTGATCTCTCTTCTATTCGTGTTAAATGATTTTACTAACTCTGACTCTAGGTTCCCATAACTACTTCCTCCCGGAGAGCCTCCTATTACAAATGATTGACTGCTTCACAAGAAGATTCCAAAGATGCTATACGATGTTATCCCGAGACGCTTGTGCCCATCTCCTTTGAAAATTCCCTACTACTATTATATCCTTATAGATTACTGCATACACTTGCCATTCTTACATTCAACCATATTGATCTTGTTATTACAAGATACCCCGAACTATTCGCCGTTGTTCCGAGAATCCTTTGGGCTTACCGCCTTGCAGTTCTTGCCTCAGGAATACCCCCTATGGATAATTTCTCACACTTACCGAGTATCCGTTCTTCTACCATTGTTCATATGATAAACAAGATACATTGAAATACTATCTGATCTTCCAGAAATCCTCAAAAACCTATTGCTTTCAAAATTCTTGCTTGCTTGCATTATGGTTAATCCCATAAGTATAGTAATCTTATTGGCATCCTTTGCACTATCATTTTGAGTCCCTTGATTCAATAAGTTGCAAATACTCGCAATCCTCAATCAGATCCTAGAATTCATCCTTCCGGCTCAGACATCATTTTAAACATGGGCTGGATCTCAACCAATCAAATTGCCATCAATTATACCACTAAGCCTACTCAGCTTATCATCCTTAATCAGAGCATTTGCTTCTGCTCCCTTGATTTGGACATCATAATTCTTTTGCATTTGAGCTTTCAATTAGTTAGTTGTTTCTAGAATTCGATCTCTTTGCATTCTTTCTTCCTTTGGTTGAGTACCGATGCTCACATCTGATCCCTTGAGGACCACCAGATCCTTTGTTAGATTTTATCTAACAGTGTCCTTCATATTCAATCACTTTGGAAGTTCTTCCCCTGATACATAATGCCATGGGTAAATCCTATTCTCTGATCTGGCCAACCATGCTCTACTTTTGAGCTGGTGATATTTACGCTTGAAGCTTGTGGCATATGTTTCTAAGATGCCCCGATGGGTTGAACCTATGCCTTTCATAACCTATGTGAACCCGAAAGTTTTCACGGGTCATACTACACTGGTAATTCACTAGGTAGGTTTTCACACTCAAAACATTTTTTATAGAGCAGTGAACGAATGGTCATGCATTGGAGAAGTGAGACTCAACCTTGAACTTTGTTTTCATGCCCATGGACACGATGTAGATCTTATCATGGAAGCTTCTCTTCAAGTAATTATTCCCTTGGTATAAGTTCATCTTATATCTGGGATATGGTCTTTTGCAATCTTGGTTCCGGCCATACTAATATTCTTTGATTCCTTTTCTCGGACAAGTTAAAGTACTTGTCTTCTGAAAATCAATACATGTGTCTAATCCTAATCCTCCTCCCCCTTCGAGTATTACCTCTGTAATCTCGATAATATCATAGAAATACATTATTTATGAGTTCTGATGAGGACATCAATACCATTGTTACACCCACAACCCCTACTGCTACATATACTGGACCAATTACTAGAGCTCGCGCACGCCAATTAAATTATCAGGTACTTTCGTTTCTTGGTAATGATTCTAATGTTCATAAGAATATGATGCTGCCTAAATTGGATACATTTGTTTTGCTTACAAATGAAGGGCCTAGCTTGGAGAAGGATGGACATTGGAGCAAGAGCAAGCATGGAGATGATGCCATGCGCAAGGTGAACCAGAACGGAGTTACAAGTGATGATTTCAGGACTTTGAAGCCACCATAAGAGTGCATGAAGCCTTGGCCGAAATATACAAAATGCCACTTCATAAATTTCGTCCAGAGGCTATTATAGGTGCTGCGTCACCTTTTTATTGGGCCAGGCCCATGTAATTTCGAAATACATAAGTATAGGCTATTTTTAGAGTCCGTATGTGTGGGGAAACAAGAGATAGGGTTGATTTCGGACCCCTCCACCAAGGGCCACGAAATTCCCCTCTCTTCCTCCATATATACAGCCCTTAGGGCACCGTTTAGACTTTGGGTGTTGTTTAGATTAAAAGTTCGCCATAGCTGCAACTTCGCGTACTTCGTTTGTGTTCAACGACCAGACAAAGGCGTCACAGAACCCCACCTTGATCAATAAAGCTTTCATCTTATATTCGCAATATCCAGATTGCAATCTTAGTTTCTTGCTTGTTCTTCGTTTGCTCGCAGGAAACAGACCCTCGTGGTCAGGTTGATCGTGCTCCGGCGTGGTCAATAACCTCTCGGAGTTGGTTTAGCGATTGCTAAGGCGCGACGTCCTCGCACGTTCGTAGTCGGATCGTCGAAGTCGACTTCCACCAAAGCGATATCCATCATCTCATCGAAAGACGGGACACCTTTGCCTCTATCAAGTGGTATCAGATTTCCAGGTTGCTCGGTGAGATTTTCCAGTTTTTCGTAGTTTAGATCGAGTCTGTTCTTCATACCTATAGTCCACGAAAAAGCCACAAAAAAAAATAGGGTTAGTTCATCATATCCGAACCAATCTGAGCCTTTGCATAATCTTTTTAGGGTTTTGCTTTGTTGAATTTGCGGTTGCATCGTCGGTCTAGTTGCTGGTCTTAGAGTCTAGTCTTTTAGAGTTTCGAGTTCTGGTCATAAGTTGTCACGCCGCCGCCGCACCATCATCATTGCCCCTGCCATCTACCACCACCGCTCCGAATCCTTATCCATATACCACCACCATATATCCACCACCAATCCGAGTTCCTTGCTTATTAGGTTTGTTTTCGGGATCCATCTAGTTTCCGATTCGTGTTTCCTTGCTGGAGTAGGTTTCGAAAAAAAAAGAGTCCGGAAACCACGCTCCGTTTAGGCCCAAAATTTTTCGAAAACGCATTTTTCGAAAAAATTTCTGGCTATCCTATTTTTAGGTGTTTCTGAGTGTTTTGAGATAGGTGCCATTATAGGAAGTTTTTTTTGACCCGTTTCCAGTTTTTGGGTCCGGGCAGTCGAAAAAACGAAAAAAAAAATTGGTCGAAAAAATTTCGTGCCCATCCTGTCAGTTTGACCTAGGAAGAGTTTTGAGACACTCGCCATTATAGTGATTTTTCGCAAAAAAAAAAAGCAGCGCAAAAAAAAAGAAAGAGCGCAAAAAAAAAGAGCGAAAAAAAAAATCCAGAGTGTGCTTTTCCCTTGTTTACGTGCAGCGCCGTGATTTTGTTAGTGTTCTAGGCTCGCGTCTCTAGCACGGTCTAGCCTAGGACCAGCACAGTACCGTCGTTGAGCGTTTATTCAACTTTGCATCTCTGAATTGATTATTGCTGACCCTTTTTGCTACCATATTATAAGCCTTCCCAGCTCCACATACATCTACGTTGTGCGTTTGACTCTCCCTGGTAATCGCTCTATCCAAGCTTTGAGAGTTTTTGACTACAACGGTTGCCGATCACCGCCTGCTGCTGGGTAAGAACTGGTAAGAATTTGAGATTTGCTTGACGGATTTGTGACACCCACCACCACCTCTTGTTAGTAGTCTGTAGGATCATATTCTTGTGTGTTTCTATTGCTGCTAACCATGCCAGGATCACAAGCCGACGAGACTGACTGGGAGAATTTATCGAACAAGGAGCTTCATGATAAGTTTCAGCAAATGATGAGTGGACAGGTGCAAGATGTGCTAAACAGATTTGAAGAGGCCATGGAGAAGATAGATGGCATGGAGAAGAGGTTCGAAACAAAGCTCGATAACAAGTTTAATGAATTGCTCGCGCGTCTTCCACCACCACGACCCGCTGCACCTAACGCACCTCTCCAACAACAACAACAACAACAACAACGCATCCTTTCGAATCAGTATGGACGAGCGAAGCGTGTTCCTATTGAGGATGGCCAAACTTCTGGTGCTGCTGTTCATGTTGTTGATGCTTCTTTGGCCCCTGCTACTGCTGCTGCTGGTACCCAGGAGGATGATGAGTATGCGGGCGATTATGAGGATGAGGTTGATCAAAATCAGCACTACGTGCAGCCACCAGCACCACCACCACCAGGTCGACCTCAGGTATATATTCGTAATGGTAGGCCTGCACCACCACCTCAGGTACGAGATGATGTCCATATTCCTAAACTGAAATTGAATATTCCACCTTTTGAGGGTAGATATGTTCCTGATATATATCTTACTTGGGAGTTAGAAACTGAACAACGTTTTACATGTTTACAATATCCCGAGGAGAGACGGGTTGTTGCTGCTGTTTGTGCTTTCACTAGTTTTGCATGTGTATGGTGGTCTGAACATTGTAGATTATATCCTATTCCCGCTACTTGGGCTGCTTTGAAAACTGCTATGCGTACTCGTTGGGTTCCACCATATTATCAACGTGAATTGCTTCAAAAATTACAACGCTTAAGACAAGGAAAAAATTCTGTAGAAGAATATTATCAGGAATTACAAACTGGCATGATTAGATGTGGTATTGTTGAGGAGAATGAAGCTATGCTTGCACGTTTTCTGGGTGGATTAAATAGAGAGATTCAGACCATTCTAGACTATAAGGAGTATACTAATATCACTCGTTTATTCCATCTTGCTTGTAAAGCTGAACGTGAAGTGCAGGATCGACAGGCATTGGCGCGGACTAACTTTTCTGCAGGTCGACCTTCATCATGGACACCACGTGCATCATCTACTTCCACACGTTCTGCTACACCGGCGCCTCCGTCGGCTGCCACCTCCAACCGTGATACAATAAAGCAGGCACAATCACCACTATCTGCCAAGAGCACACCTTCTGGGCCTGCAAAGAGCTCTTCTTCATCCATGGCATCAACAGGGCAAACACATGATATTATTTGTCGACGTTGCAAGGGTGGAGGTCATTATGCGAGAGAATGCCCATCTAAGCGTGTGATGATTGTTACTGAGGATGGTGGGTATGAGTCCGCTAGTGACTATGATGAGGAGACTTTGGCTCTTATTACACGTGACGAACACGGTGGAGACGATTCTGATCATGAGACGCAATACATGGCTCCTGAAGATGCTGACAGGTATGAATGTTTAGTTGCTCAACGTGTTTTGAGTGTGCAGGTTACACAAGCTGAGCAAAATCAGAGGCATAATTTGTTCCATACAAAGGGAGTTGTGAAGGAACGTTCTGTTCACGTGATCATAGATGGAGGGAGTTGCAACAACTTGGCTAGCATGGAGATGGTGGAGAAGCTATCTCTCACCACAAGACCACATCCACATCCTTACTACATCCAATGGTTCAACAACAGCGGCAAGGTTAAGGTAACACGTACTGTTCGTGTACATTTTAGTATCTCTACATATGCTGATTATGTTGATTGTGATGTGGTACCTATGCAAGCATGTTCCTTATTACTTGGTAGACCATGGCAATTTGATAAAAATTCTATTCACCATGGTAGAAACAATCAGTATACTCTTGTTCATAAGGATAAAAATATTACTTTGCTTCCTATGACTCCTGATTCCATTTTGAAAGATGATATTAATAGAGCTAATAAAGCAAAACAGGAGAAAACTAAGAGTGAAAATCAGATTGTGGCAAAAGAATTTGAGCAACAAATGCAGCCTAATAATAATAAACAATCTAATGTTGCTTCTGAAATTAAATTGAAAAGTACATGTTTACTTGCCACCAAATCTGATATTGATGATCTAGATTTTAGCAAATCTATTTGCTATGCTTTTGTGTGCAAAGAGGCATTATTTTCATTCGAGGACGTGCCTTCCTCTTTGCCTCCTGCTGTCACTAACATTTTGCAGGAGTTCGCTGACGTCTTTCCACAAGAAGTGCCACCGGGATTACCACCTATTCGCGGGATTGAGCATCAAATTGACTTAATTCCCGGTGCATCATTACCCAACCGTGCACCATACCGTACCAATCCAGAGGAGACGAAGGAGATTATGCGTCAAGTACAAGAACTGCTCGACAAAGGTTATATACGCGAATCCCTTAGTCCTTGTGCTGTTCCTATCATTTTAGTGCCGAAAAAGGATGGTACGTCGCGTATGTGCGTTGATTGTAGAGGCATTAATAATATTACTATTCGTTATCGTCATCCTATTCCTAGGCTAGATGATATGCTTGATGAATTGAGTGGCTCTACAATATTCTCCAAAGTTGATTTGCGTAGTGGATACCATCAAATTCATATGAAATTGGGAGATGAATGGAAAACAGCATTTAAAACTAAGTTTGGATTATATGAGTGGTTAGTCATGCCTTTTGGGTTAACTAATGCACCTAGTACTTTCATGAGGTTAATGAACGAAGTTTTACGTGCTTTCATTGGACGATTTGTGGTAGTTTACTTTGATGACATATTGATTTATAGCAAATCTTTGGAGGAACATTTGGAACATTTACGTGCTGTTTTTATTGCTCTACGTGATGCACGTTTGTTTGGTAACCTTGGAAAGTGCACCTTTTGCACCGACCGAGTATCTTTTCTTGGCTATGTTGTTACTCCACAGGGAATTGAAGTTGATAAAGCCAAGATTGAAGCTATTGAGAGTTGGCCGCAGCCCAAAACGGTCACACAAGTGAGGAGTTTCCTTGGCCTCGCTGGATTCTATAGGCGTTTTGTGAGAGATTTCAGCACCATTGCTGCACCTCTCAATGAGCTTACAAAGAAAGATGTGCCTTTTCTATGGGGTACCGCACAGGAAGAAGCCTTTACGGTATTGAAAGATAAGTTGACACATGCTCCTTTACTCCAACTTCCTGATTTTAATAAGACTTTTGAGCTTGAATGTGATGCTAGTGGAATTGGATTAGGAGGTGTGTTATTACAAGATGGCAAACCTGTTGCATACTTTTCTGAAAAATTGAGTGGGCCTAGTCTGAATTATTCTACTTATGATAAAGAATTATATGCTCTTGTTCGGACTTTAGAAACATGGCAACATTATTTATGGCCCAAAGAATTTGTTATACATTTTGATCATGAATCTTTGAAACATATTAAAAGTCAAGCTAAACTGAATCGTAGACATGCTAAATGGGTTGAGTTCATTGAGACTTTCCCTTATGTCATTAAACACAAGAAGGGAAAAGAAAATGTTATTGCTGATGCATTGTCTCGTCGCTATACTATGCTTTCACAACTTGACTTCAAAATATTTGGTTTGGAGACCATCAAAGATCAATATGTGCATGATGCTGATTTTAAAGATGTAATGCAGAATTGTAAAGAAGGAAGAATGTGGAACAAGTTTGTCGTTAACGATGGATTTGTGTTTCGTGCTAACAAGCTATGCATTCCAGCTAGCTCCGTTCGTCTTTTGCTGTTGCAGGAGGCGCATGGGGGAGGATTAATGGGACACTTTGGCGTGAAGAAGACGGAGGACATACTTGCTACACATTTCTTTTGGCCAAAGATGAGACGGGATGTTGAGCGTTTTGTTGCTCGCTGCACTACATGTCAAAAAGCTAAGTCACGACTCAATCCTCATGGTTTATATATGCCTTTGCCTGTACCTAGTGTTCCTTGGGAGGATATATCTATGGACTTTGTTTTAGGTTTACCTCGAACAAAGAAGGGGAGGGATAGCATATTTGTTGTCGTGGATAGATTCTCGAAAATGGCACACTTTATACCATGTCATAAAAGCGATGATGCTGTTAATGTTGCTGATTTGTTCTTTCGTGAAATTATTCGCTTGCATAGTGTGCCAAATACTATTGTTTCAGATCGTGATACTAAATTTCTTAGCCACTTTTGGAGATGTTTATGGGCTAAGTTGGGGACTAAACTGCTATTTAGTACTACTTGTCACCCCCAAACTGATGGACAAACTGAAGTAGTCAATAGAACATTGTCTACTATGCTTAGGGCTGTTTTGAAGAATAATAAGAAAATGTGGGAAGAATGCTTGCCTCATATTGAATTTGCTTATAATCGTTCATTGCATTCTACTACTAAGATGTGCCCTTTTGAAATTGTGTATGGTTTCCTACCTCGTGCACCTATTGATTTGTTGCCTCTTCCATCTTCGGAGAAGGTTAATTTTGATGCTAAAGAACGTTCTGAATTGATTTTAAAAATGCATGAGTTAACTAAGGAAAACATTGAGCGTATGAATGCTAAATATAAACTTGCTGGAGATAAGGGTAGAAAACATGTTGTGTTTGCACCTGGAGATCTTGTTTGGTTACATTTGCGTAAGGATAGATTTCCTGATTTGCGCAAATCAAAGCTAATGCCACGTGCTGCTAGTCCCTTTAAGGTGTTGGAGAAAGTAAATGATAATGCATATAAACTTGAGCTGCCTGCAGATTTTGGGGTTAGTCCCACTTTTAACATTGCAGATTTAAAGCCTTATTTGGGTGAGGAAGATGAGCTTCCGTCGAGGACGACTTCATTTCAAGAAGGGGAGGATGATGAGGACATCAATACCATTGTTACACCCACAACCCCTACTGCTACATATACTGGACGAATTACTAGAGCTCGCGCACGCCAATTAAATTATCAGGTACTTTCGTTTCTTGGTAATGATTCTAATGTTCATAAGAATATGATGCTGCCTAAATTGGATACATTTGTTTTGCTTACAAATGAAGGGCCTAGCTTGGAGAAGGATGGACATTGGAGCAAGAGCAAGCATGGAGATGATGCCATGCGCAAGGGGAACCAGAACGGAGTTACAAGTGATGATTTCAGGACTTTGAAGCCACCATAAGAGTGCATGAAGCCTTGGCCGAAATATACAAGATGCCACTTCATAAATTTCGTCCAGAGGCTATTATAGGTGCTGCGTCACCTTTTTATTGGGCCAGGCCCATGTAATTTCGAAATACATAAGTATAGGCTATTTTTAGAGTCCGTATGTGTGGGGAAACAAGAGATAGGGTTGATTTCAGACCCCTCCACCAAGGGCCACGAAATTCCCCTCTCTTCCTCCATATATACAGCCCTTAGGGCACCGTTTAGACTTTGGGTTTTGTTTAGATTAAAAGTTCGCCATAGCTGCAACTTCGCGTACTTCGTTTGTGTTCAACGACCAGACAAAGGCGTCACAGAACCCCACCTTGATCAATAAAGCTTTCATCTTATATTCGCAATATCCAGATTGCAATCTTAGTTTCTTGCTTGTTCTTCGTTTGCTCGCAGGAAACAGACCCTCGTGGTCAGGTTGATCGTGCTCCGGCGTGGTCAATAACCTCTCGGAGTTGGTTTAGCGATTGCTAAGGCGCGACGTCCTCGCACGTTCGTAGTCGGATCGTCGAAGTCGAGTTCCACCAAAGCGATATCCATCATCTCATCGAAAGACGGGACACCTTTGCCTCTATCAAGTTCTTCATAAACTATTATTCTCGCCAATTCCATTTTTCCACGGGTTCTGAGTTGTTAGAACACCTCAAGGACACCGACAACTGGGTCGAGTCTGCATTGCGATTCAACAACTCATAGTAATCCACATTTCTTATGAGTTTGCACTCAACCATGTCTTCCCTAGTTAAATGACTACATCATCCTCGTCATGCTAAAGCATCGAGCTTTCAACATCTTATTGTTTGTCTTGAAAGGCAACTCTGATTCTGAGCTCGCAATCTTATCTGTGGTTCCGATAGCCTTTCTCTTCATCATTCCTTTTGCTTGTTATCGTCGATGATCGATTACATCTTCAAGAAACCTCTCGAAAAATGTGCCGTGATCATCGTCAACATTTTAACTTCTTCCGAGATATCAACTAAATTCATGATTAGAAATTCCATGCTTGCCCCTCGATAATCTGTGTTATCACCGACCACATCCATGCCTTCCTTATAAACACAGACTTGATCTTGTGTAGAATGAACTTTATGTTCCTTGCTATCCAACTTATGTTATGTTCTACCTTGGAGTATTACCATCTTTTATGTCAAGAATATTGTGAGAATTTCACCACCTCTTAAGAATTCTCAATATAGCAATATTTCTTGCCATCTTCATTCATATCTTGGTCCCCGTGTGGTTTCTTGATAAGGACATCAATACCTTTGTTACACCCACAACCCCTACTGCTACATATACTGGACCAATTACTAGAGCTCGCGCACGCCAATTAAATTACTAGGTACTTCCGTTTCTTGGTAATGAATCTAATGTTCATGAGAATATGATGCTGCCTAAATTGGATACATTTGTTTTGCTTACAAATGAAGGGCCTAGCTTGGAGAAGGATGAACATTGGAGCAAGAACAAGCATGGAGATGATGGCATGCGCAAGGGGAACTAGAACGGAGTTACAAGTGATGATTTCAGGACTTTGAAGCCACCATAATGGGTGCATGAAGCCTTGGACGAAATATACAAGATGCCACTTCATAAATTTCGTCCCGAGGCTATTCTAGGTGCTGCGTCACCTTATTATTGGGCCAGGCCCATGTAATTTTGAAACACATAAGTATAGGCTATTTTTAGAGTCCGTATGTGTGGGGAAACAAGAGATAGGGTTGATTTCAGACCCCTCCACCAAGGGCCACGAAATTCCCCCCCCCCTCTTCCTCCATATATACAGCCCTTAGGGCACCATTTAGACTTTGGGTTTTGTTTAGATTAAAGTTCGCCATAGCTGCAACTTCGCGTACATCGTTTGTGTTCAACGACCACACAAATACGTCACAGAACCACACCTTTATCAATAAAGCTTTCATCTTATATTCGCAATATCCACATTGCAATCTCAGTTTCTTGCTTGTTCTTCATTTGCTCGCAGGAAAACAGACCCTCGTGGTCAGGTTGATCGTGCTCCGGCGTGGTCAATAACCCCTCGGAAGTTGGTTTAGCGATTGCTAAGGCGCAACGTCTCGCACGTTCGTAGTCGGATCGTCAAGGTTGACTCCCTCAGAAAATGATAGCCACCATCTCATCGAAAGACGGGACACCTTTGCCTCTATCATTTCTAACCAGAATATCCACCATTGAGCTATGATGTGTGATTCAAAACTTCTAGCAACCCTATTTCTATGGAGTGAATGGTAGATAATTTCATTCTAAGTCTTTTGTTCATTGAGTCACCATTCTAACATTGATCGTGCAACCCAGCCCATATTTCGGGTGCACCTTTCAATCAATGTTTAGATGTGTATGCTTTCCTCGAGCATACATCATTATATCATTTGACCTAACAGTTGTCATCTCTTTGTTGGAAATCTCGATGAATTGTCGTTGACTCCATCAGCCACATCCTCATCTTCTCCTGGGTTTGAACTCTTGTTTCAGAACTAGCTTCTATTGTTCACTCCCCGAGAATCTTATAATGCCATCTCGTTAATTTTTGTTCACCTTTTCTTCTCAAGAACCTGAGTCTGAGGTATCCTGACACAAATCAGATCTGAATCTCGGTCAGATATGATGGTTGGAACATAATTCCATGAGTTATAGCATTTGTCTTTAGATGACCTGGTAAGGTGATGTCATGCCTAGCACACTGGGCCGGAGGACCTATTGCTATAGTTTCCTTTTTAGCAAGGATATCCATTCTTCCATGAGGAAATTGGAAGACCTATTCTACAAGTTGTTCCTGATGGATCCTTCATGCATCCGAAGTCTGACCTTTGCTTGAAGACCATGTCAATGCTATCTCGAAGCATGTCTGTGGTACTACGATTTTCAATAAGAACATTTGAAGCAAAATGCTAAATTTTTTTATCAATTATCGGTAATGTCATGAAATTTCTCTCCGCTCACCTAAAGGGTTTTCTACTTTATATCTTGTCATGGTTATCATGCTCTGTTTGTCCTTGGGAACCCTTGAAGTATGTGTTTAAACACATTTTCCTTTCCATTGTTCTAGTTAATCTAATAATCATATTTTCCTTTCCATTGTTTGGTTTAACCTTTCTTGTGATCTCTATGATCTAGGCAGTAATTTTGTCCTGCTTATATAAACATCTCGATGTACAATTCTGTCAGCAAGACCTTGTTACTATTGTTGATGACATTCTGCTAGCCACCGATGGACGAGAACTTTGCCTATTGGTCCTCCTCGTTCAGCGAGCAGGAAAATGGTTCTTTTCGTCCCTCACCCATGGTACCGATGTTGTTCCCGACATAACTGATAGTCTCTTCTTTGACATGCCTTGCCATTATGATCGTGCAAGATGACAGCGCCCTCCCTACTTTTAACCCACATGGTGGTCCCATTACCCATAATTCCACAGGATCAAAACTTGGCTCTCCTGTACACCCCCTGTTTCCAAAGTTATTCCTTGCACGTTGCCTCGGGTGTAATACACGAGCCACCTTCTGAGAGCTCATCAATTCTGGTATCAAACACATTACTTATTCCCATTGGTCTAATCCCCTTTCACACTTTGTTTCAAACGTCGAACAATTGTCTATCTGTTTGAAACTTCTTATTGTACCTTCTTACTTTCCTCTTGACGTGTTTTATTTGTTCATCTTGAGAGATAATCATGTGCTCATTCATGGGATAACCCCGATGATTACCCCTTATAGCAATCAATCATTATTGGGCTGCCCTTTCCTATTCGTAAGTATGATGGAATTCCGGAAGGTAGGATGATGAATTCATCATGATGACCTAAAGCAGAGGAATGAAGACTTTAACAGAAGGGATCGACTTCTTCGAGAAGAGCAACCCAGAACGAAAAGACCAGTTAGAATTTCGTAACCAGAACTTTCCTCCTTTCTCCACCTCTTAAATCCCGGGACGAGATTTCTTGTAGTAGAGGATATTTGTAACACCCCCAATGTCATGCTATAGTGACCTCACACTAATGATGCCATGTCATCGAGTTTAACAAAGCCAATTTTCCCGTACATAAAACCAAAGTCAAATTCAAATTAAGTTCCAAGTTAAATTATTATTTCTTTGAACAGTAAAACAAAACTATTCAATGAGTTGAGAAAAATTCACTAAGTAATTATCATATAGAAACCAACATCTATTGAAATATTTAAATTTCCTTGAAATATTAAAACATGACCAAACAGTACCATTTTGGCCCATTTAAATGTAAACATAATTTGAATAAATTCAAATAGCCCCCAAACATTTTGTGGAGCCCAAGATATTACCTTGTATTTGTGTGTCACATTTCACCATTTTAAAAAATGATTTGGTGACTCTACTTAATGCAAAACCATAGACAAAATAAGAAACAAAAAGTAAAGGAAAAATAAAAGGGAGAGCCTGCTGTGCTACTGGGCCATAGGAAACTACAGTGCATCCAGCCCATCCTGTAGCCATCCCTACCTCCTGTTCATGGGAGGGGGTCGTGGCTCACATCGATGCCTCCATGGCAGATGACGAGACCATGTCGATCATCCGGCCAGCCCCCGAGTTGTATAAGACCATCCCTGTGCCCCTCGACGACCCTAGCGCTAATCCTCTCCCTTCCCTATGTCGCTCTCTTCCGCCCCCACCATGGTTGTATCTGACATCACCATCGATCCGTAGCCCACGAAGCCAAAGAGCACTCCACGCCACACCGCCATGACCAGGAGATCCACCTCGATGTCCTCTTTCTCCTCACCAACACACGCGAGGCCAGGCACTCTACATCGTCGCCATCGACTTCGTCTTCTTCATCGGTGCTCGGAGCTTGCTGCCGATGATTCACCACCTCCTCAGCTTCTAAACTCCCACTGGCCTTTCTTGCACCTCACGGTGAGCTCCTAGTCGAAACCCCTCTCCTCTAGGCTTTGTTTGTGCTTTCCTGCTACTACTACCATCGCCATCGTAGCTCGTTGCCGCTGTTGCACTAGCTACCACCACGCTCGTCACCAGCTGCCGACACGGCCGAAGCTCCGGCCACCGCGCCCACTCCGCGTGGCTAGCACAGCTCGCCCAGCATCCCGCCGCTGCTCCCGGCGGTTTCTTCGACGCGTACACTGGCACCCCGCTCCGACACCTGCGCTGGACGACCCGCACCCGCCGCTTGCCTGAGTACACGCTGTTGTTGTTGGCCCCCCTGGTCGCACGCCCGCTGCCGTCGCCAAGACCTGCCCACAGGTCCTGCTCGCCATCGCCGCACCCGAGCTCCCGGCGAGCTCATGGTCGCCGTGGTCATGCCCGCGTTCCCTGCATGCCCACGCGCTCGCGTACGCTCGCCCGCCGTCCACCTCTGGTCCCTGTCGCTGCTCTGCTCTGCTGCAGCTGCGCTGTTGCTACCTCCGGCCGCCACCACCATCGCTGTCGCACCAGCAGCTCCGCTGTCCTGGCTTGGCCACTCCGCACGCGCCCACCAATGCCCGTCACATGCTCCTCTATTGCCCACCGCATGCACTGCTGCGGCCAGCACCCCCCTCTGCTGCTTCCGCCCTCCCCCGTGGCCTCTGGCCATCGGAAATAACCCGCCGGCCTAATTGGCCATTAAAGCCCTAACCCCCCTACTAACCCCCGCTAACATATGGGACCCATGTGTTTAATTAAAATAATTACCCATGTCAGTTTAGTCACTGTGTATGACATGTGGCACCACCCCTATTAATTAAATCCTTTTAATTAAAAGCTAAGAACTAATAGTCAATGACACGTCCCTAGCATAGTAAACATGCAACCATCCCCCTCCGGTTCATCTGTCCGAAAATGCCGAACACCGAGAATACTTTCCCGGATGTTTTCCCCATCGCTAGTAGCACCTAGTACTGCGTTAGCTCACCCTAGCAGCGCTTAATTCTTGTCATGCATCTGTTTGCATTGTATTCATCGTTTCTTCCCCCTCTTCTCTTCGGTAGACTTCGAGACTAACACTGCTGCCGATACCCCTGTGATCGATTACATCAACGACGACCCCTCCTTACCAGAGCAATCAGGCAAGCAAACCCCCCTTGATCAACCAGATATCACCCACTCTCTTCTCTCTTATTCTTTGCAATATTTTTTTTACTGTTGTTGATTCGATAGCTCCTATTCTGTTGCATAACCTATCATTGTTGCTACTGTTGCTACCTTTACGTGCAATCCTAAATGCTTAGTATAGGATGCTAGTATTCCATCAGTGGCCCTACATTTCTTGTCCGTCTGCTATGCTATATTATCGGGTCGTAGTCACTTCGGGAGGTGATCACGGGTACATACATACATACATACATACATACATACATACATACATACATACATACATACATACATACATACATACATACAAGCTATGCAGGTTACATGATGTGACTAAAGTCGGGTCGGCTCAAAGAGTACTTGTAAGTGATTCCGATGTGTTGCCTGAATGGACAGGTGGTTCCATCCAAGTAGTGATGGGCCTGGGTTCCCTACGGCCCCCGAGTGTTACTTTGTGGCGGAGCCAGGGCAGGTTGTGACCACCTGGGAGACAGGTGGGCCTGGTCCTGGTCGGCGTCCGCGGTTACTTCAAATAACACGCTTAACTAGATTGGGTATTTGATCTGAGTCGGCCACTAGCCTATACGCACTAACCACCATGCGGGAATAGTTATGGGCATTCGACGTTGTAGTATCAGCCGAAGCCTCCTAGACGTCAGCGATTGAGCGGCGCGCGCTGGGTTGGACCGCGTAGAGCACCCTCCTTTGTAATGGAGGCTGCCAAGTCTGCTCACCGGCCGCGTACACAACGTGGTGGTGTGCAATGGGTGATGGGCGCAAGACCCGTGCCTGCATAGGTAGACCGCATACTGACCTCTCTGTTAGGCCTAGGTGATGAGGAGCATCCTACGGTCATCACCATGTCAAGAGTCCGTTTGGCAAGTGACACGTGCGACCTCTACTTCTCATACATAAAGGTGAATCTTCTCCTTTACACGTGTTCACTTGACCCCTTCGAGGATGGTATACTACTTGAAACTTCTCTCGTGTGCATGCATAGGTATTGTTGGAGCTTCACGGATGTCAAGGAGGAGTGCAAGCGCAAAGGAACCACTACACCATCCACGAGGGAAGCCTGGAAGCGAAGACGGAAGAAGAAGGACCTGCCCAGTCTAGAAAGGGCGATACTACCGCCCAAAGCAAGCGGTACTACCGCTCAGACCCTCCAAGCGGTACTACCGCCCATGTGTCCGGTACTACCGCCCTGCCTATGCGCAGCCGCGGGCCTTTGGCCTTGTATCCTGTCTCACTTACCCCTTCGTGGCTTAGACTACAAATAGACCACCTCCACCTCCTTTCTAGGGTAAGCAAAGTGATAGCTCATTTGTATGTGAGCTTTGCTCCTACCTATCTCTACTCTTGAGAGAGAGAGACCACTACTCCATTGGAGGCCAAGACCTCCATCTAGGAGAAGATCCTGCGGGATATCATCAAGACCCCTTCATGGAAAGTTCCTTCTAGGATTCAAGTCCCCAACTCCTTTGGAGTTGGGATGAACTCTACCTTGTATCTTTCTCTTTGTTGTTCATGTACCTTGTGGATCCTGTGTGTTTGATTGTCTAGTGGATGTGTGATTGGACTTGTTCTTGAGTGTTTCCCCTTGTGATTTCTCCCCGTTCTTCCCCGTGTTCATCGTGTTCTTCGAGGGATCCCACTCCAATCGTGAAAGATCGGCCTACACCGGGTTAGCCCGTTATCATATGGTATCATGAGCCGCGTTGATCACGAATTTGGAGTCTCCCCCACTATTTTCTAGCCTTCTTTTGCTTGATTTTGTTGATTTCGTCCCAAATCCGAAAATCCCCACCAAAAATATTAGCCGATGAAAGGATCCTGGTCCAGCGCCGTGGATGAGAGACGTCCATCTCTTGCAGTGGACGACGGGGTAGGGGTAGCGGCTCCGGCAAGGTGGAGGATGGGGTGGCAGACGGAGGAGGCTGGCCGCAATGCGGAGGTTGTCGTGCCGCCGATGGTGTATGAATGGGGAAATGGAGGGGAGGGGGATCTCAAACTTTGGGATGCGCTTCTCTGAAATGTGGGAAAGTTACGAACTTATCCCCCGTTTAAAATTTCGGACATCGCATCGGTTGGGGATAGGACGGTAATCTTGCATCTCCCAAATATTTGCCGGTCACTATTTCGGGCGAGGAGAGGGTGTTTTGCCGCCCACGGTTGGCGCCCACTTTGTATGAACGGGGCTGACAGGTAGGGCGGTTGTGTCACGTCTCAGGGAAGTTACACATCTGCTCCTATTTAAAATATTAGCCCACATCGATTTCGGACGAGGAGAGTTTGTTTTGCCGTCCACCGTGTATGAATGGGGAAATGTAGGAATAGACACATGTCTTTTGGACAAGCTTGAATCAAATGTGTTTTTCCACCCACGTTTGGCGCCCACCATGTTTCAATGGGCTCAGAGGCCGTCGTGTCACGTCTGATTGAAGTTACTAGTCTACCCCTATCGACAGCAGTGTAAATCCAGTCGATAAGGATGTCAAGTGTCAGGGGTAGATAGTAATTTCCATCTCGGAAAAACTTGCTTCGGGTAGTCCACAAATTATAGTGGGTGTTTAGCCACTTCGTTCAAAACTTGGGAGAATTAGCATTCACGTTTGCCCTGGGCCCTGGGAAACTAAATTCAAATCCAATTTGTATTCGATTACGAATATCCACAGATAATTCTACGTTTTGTTATTTATTTCTTCAAAACCACAACAAAGATTTATTTCACCTTTATATATGATTATGATTTAGAAATGTCGTGATCTTCGAATTCAATAGGTTGGATACACTCTGAGTCAAACAGTTATTTCATCCAGTACAATATGCTCACAAGAAAAACAGTTCACCTTATGTCAATCATACAAGTACTGAGGATTACCTCGCCTAAAATTTTCGGATCATTACAACACATCGACAACATAGGGGGTGTTGCAACATAATCCATTCAGAGACATGACACAACATGCAAGTACAATAATCTAATGACAATTTCAACTGGTATCTAAAGAAGAACCGGGATTACCCTCGGCTTCAGATAACAGAAACAACAGGACCTCCTCTGTCTTCAAATGCAACATTCTTACTTCCTCCAATTCTTGGGTTGCTTGCATAATGTGTGCCGCTAATTCCGTAATTTCCAGCCTCAAGATAAAGATTACCTCATTCATGGCAGCCACACCATCTCTTTCTGCCTCTAGTAGAGCCTCAAGCACTATAATATCTGTGCTCAGACTGCTCTCCCACAGTGTTGCCTCTGAACTGCTACCATCTGGTAACATGGATGGTGCACTACTTCCACAAATAGATTCTGGGGTTGTACATTGTGTCCAAGTGTGAACGGCATCCCGAAAGGTTTCCGCTGGACATAAGTAAGACATAGTTATCGTATGATCCAGGCAGTAAGCTTACATGGTAAACGGCAGACGAATTATTGCCGAGCATGGCAAGCTATATTTAAATGGTTCGAAGCAGCATCGGCCGAAAAGAAATTAAAATGGTAAGATGAAACTAGGGGTGTAAGTGGAAAATAAACGACATTCGCCAGTCCCATCTAGTTAGTTTTTGCTAGCTCCCTAGTTCATTTTCCTCAAAAAACAAAAACTCTTTTGAACTATCATACCACTAGTGGACTTTAATCGGGATTAAACGGGACTCAGTTGAGATCCCTAGTTGAAAGGGAGTGTACCACCGCTATATTTAAGTTGCCAAGGCATCTAAACAGTTGAAATAATCTGCGAAAGCACTTAACAGTGTGGCCTCATATAAACTACGAAGACAGTCTTGTGATGAAGTTGAGAGGAAAAGTTAAGGACTCAAATGAAATAGGCATGCATTTCTTTACGATAGTACAGTAGACACTACTGACATATTGGCCAACTCAGGTATAGCATAACAACAAACAAGCATTCAAATCAAGCAATACAGCAAAGCACACAACTGAACTATTTGTAATTCGGTAGGATTACAGGTTGAGGGCACAAGCCAAGAAAGCAGCCCACTCGCATTACATTTCACATGTACTAAAACACACTGGCTTACCATATGTTGCTGTGAAGCCTCGCTGCTGTTGCAATGTTCTTTGAAGATATCGTCAGCATCCCGTGGTTGCAAATCTAGTTGTTGTAGTTTATTCTGCACCCTTTATTTAGGAAAAAATAATTTTAATCGCATTCACTGGTCCAAATTGATCATCAATGGTTCATCTAAACTAATGAAAGAAGGGTGTGTGCATACAGGACAATATATCTGCTTCCCTCTATTTTTATGCTTGTTCGAGGTGCCAGCCCCAAAAGAACAAATATTTTGCTTGATGGGGTTGGCAGCTCCATAATTAATAGAAGCATAAAATTAGTCATGCAACTTGGGAAGATCAAGAACACACAAACAAGTAATGAACAGAGGCTCGAAGCAGTGATGTAATAGCTAGCATCAGAAAATGTAGGGTAAAACAAACAAAAAGCAGCGGAACCACATGCTAGTTTGCTGATGTGTAATTAAGCATAGAGAACATTAAGCAGTCTGATGGAATCAACAGGTGGCATCAGAACAACACCATTATCATAAATAAAGCATTCAAGAAGTAAAATAGTAGGCAGTGATATCTAGGAAGTACAGTAATACTCCTTCCGTTCCAAAATAGATGAATCAACTTTGTACTAACTTCAGTACAAAGTTAGTACAAAGTCGGGTCATCTATTTTGGAACGGAGGGAGTACTTAGGACAAAACTAAAGCATATTAACTATATGTGCACTGGTATGTAATTTAGCACATGTAACATGTTCACTGCCAGAAGTATGGCCCTACAGGTGCAAGCAGAATAACGCGTCTCATGAAAAACTGAATGATGCCCTGAAGAAATTCAAAGGTGCGGTGCTTATGCTAGGAAAGTGAACGTAGGCGCCGACCATTGGATAATAGTACCTGATTCTTGGCGGCGTATGGGTATCGTTGTCATACTTGATAGGCAAGGATCGTCGATGGTGCTCGTGTTGTGGTTGAGTTTGGGTCGGCTGTCGCCATCGCTGAAGCGGCTTCGGTGCTACGGTTGCGGCGCCTGTCGACATACAAGAAAGATCATCTGTGGTAAGTGAACAGTTGCACGATAAAGAGAAAAACCGAAGGAGTACAAATCGAAATAACCTGATGAGGCTGTGACATCGGTAAAGCAGGGCCGGTGGACTTGAATATGGCGTCTGTGGAGCGGGTTCGGTGCAGTGGACGAAGGCTTCGGCGGGCGTGTTGTACAGTGCTTTCGGTGATGCGGATCTGTTGCGGCGGACGAGGGCTTGTATGAAGGGCCAGCGAAGGGGCGGATGAGGGAGTCAGTGAAGGGCCTACACTGTGGTGGATGAGGGCGCCGGTTAAGCAGATCCGGTGTGGTGGACCATGATGGCGGTCAAGGAGATCTGGAGCGATGGACAAGCCAGTCGCTGAAGCGGCTCCGGTGAAGTGGTGAGTTGGCAGTTGGGGTGTTCCAAGGTGCGGAAGGTAGATCCGGCGGCGTGTGAGGTCCACTGCTGCGGCGGAGGACTAGATTCGGCGGCTTTCCGTGGTTGGGGGGTCAGCGAGGGGAAGGGGAGGGGCTCTAGGAAGAATGTTGGGGGCAAAGAGGGGAAAACAATGGAGTTACCAAAGCAACCCTTTTCCGTTCATGTGGCAAGGGTAAAACAGGAATATCGCAGGGCTAAACTTTCGGGCGCGTGATATTTCGATATGAGCGGGAAGTTTGAAAGCTTTTGGCGCCTAAAATTATAAGTGTTCTTCTCTTGTATGGCCGACTATGATATCATGGCCGACAATTTGTTTGTTTTGCACGCAAAAAAGTGCCAGTTTTGAAAATCAATGTCTCCAACTCGAAACTTAGATTGTCCATTCAATTCAAATATGGATCATTGAGCTACTACAAGCAAATACCATCATACGGTCCAATTCAAATGAAATTCCAAATGTGTTTATCCTAAATATGATGACAAAAGCAAAAATGTGTATGTGTATGAATAAAGTGGATGATTATAAAGTTTGAACATGCCAGTATGTGTATATCTCTAGGTTTGATATATGAATTTGAAATCACAAAATCCCGGATTAAAAAATGTACCTCCGTTTAAATGAATTACAAAAGCTAATGATGGAGTCGAATTCCAAAATTCCAATCTTAGGTTTGTAATTCTGGTACATCAAGGTATATCATGCATGTTCAAAAGTATCGTTATCTCATAGTCCAAACTGTGAAACAAATTGATCAACCATAAGTGCACAATATCTCAATTACGCTAAAGTCCCTCAAATATAGACACCTCACTCTTTATCTGAAGCCACCCCCCCCCCCCCCCCCTCGTCCCCCGCCCCCACACACACATAGAGAATTCGTTCTCTCCCACAAACACGAACACACAAGCACATTAACACCCATCTCTCTTCTAAAGTCCGGACCCCAATATAGGTCTCTATCACTTTGTCTCTCGGGCATGCACACATCTCTTCCCTCACTCTCTAGGTCTCCCGCTATCTCTCTTTCCCAAGCACACGCACTATGTAGAGTGTATATTTCCCATACACACAAAACGTCGCCCCCAAACGTCTATCTCCCTACTTATGTGGTTCTCGCGCACTCACCTCACACACCACCCCCACTGCAAACAAGCACACTTTGTCTCCTTGTCCACCACTCTCCTCTTTCTATCTCTCCCACATGCGGACCCGCCCCAGCTCCTTCCCTGTATACATATATGTCGTGACTCTTTCCATAGCTCCCTAATGTATCATCATTCTCGATTTCGCACATTGTTCTATACACCATCTATTCTAGATCTCTCATGAAGTCCCTATCACACACACGTGTTCGCACACGAACACGTCACCGTGCACCTCCAACACCGAGGGTGATGCAACGCAGCTCACGTTGAAGGAGACCCAACCGGAAGCGCGGTACGCAGGCAATCCGGCAGGTGCTTTTGAGGACCCGAAACCCCACACGCCCGGGAGGGACCCCGTCTGGGCGCACGGCGGCTATGGGTTCCCCTAGGTCGAACTGATCGCCCCTAGGGCCTCGAGGTTCGCCGCCCTGCAACAAGAAGAACAGACAAAGAACGAGGAGAAGAAGAAATAGGGTTAAGGAGAAAAGATAAAGGATAAAAAGTGGTATATGATTTGATCGATTGTGTGTTGTTCAATCGGCCGTCACCCCTTAGATATATAAGAGGCGGCTGGACTTCCCGTGCAAGGAAAAGGCTTGGATTCACGTCCAAAACCCTAGTCAAATTCGGATTAGTTTTGTCCGAACTTTCCAAAACTGTTCGGTTTAAACTGGCTGCACCTTGCGGGTCTATTTTTTGGTGGTAAACGACCTTAGATGGAAAAGAGCCCAAAAGCAATCTTAACCGTTTCAACGAGACGAACAACTTTCATGTTGAATGTTTTTTGATCAGAGGCCATCTTGAGGGGGTTTTAGGCATTTTTCCGAAGTCTACGGCAGAAAAATCCAAAACCCGGACAAACAACCCCGGAGTGTCCGGCCGTCCTCGGAGAAACCCAAAACCCGGATGATCATTCCCGGAGTGTCTGGCCATCCTGATGCAGCCGCACATTTTCGCCTCTAATTTTTGCAGACGAACTCGGATTGGGACGATTTTTATATCAAAATCGTCCGTTTCGACAAGACGAAGACAATTCGTGTTGATAATTTTTTCATTTGAGGTTTTCTTGAGGGACTAATCAGCCAAACTGTACTTTGAATATAAGATCTTAGTACTTTGAGCATAGTTTCGGCCTTCGAGATGAAACCGGACGGTGATGGCCCAAACTTCAAAGATGTTCACATCAATAATACGGAACTCTTTCATGTAGAACACTTCTCCATTTGAAGCGATCTTAAATAAGTTCTTGACCGTGCCAAAATCTGGTGTCAACACATGCCCCCCTGTTTTTCGGCGAAGCTTGTGTGCCGAAAAATAATTTGCACATATCTTACTCTGAGGACGATGTCAACACTCCATCGGCCATTTGTATGTGCTTAGGACGATAAGTATATATCATCCATTGCTTGTTTGAACCTCTTAATGCAACTTGGGTGAAAACTTCTCAACTTATATAACAATCCGATGATAAGGTTCCGTACATATGCATCTCGAAGCCATCCTCTGAACCATATTATTCACCCTTTCTCTAGGATTCTGCAGATAATCAAGAATTAACTTCCTCCAATCCTTGCTTTGCCTACATAAAAGTCTCATTAGTGGTCGAGGTGGTGAGCTCCAATTCGGCCTTACCTATGTTGGCAAGAATAAGCATCGGCTGTTGATAGATGTGCAATATACCATGACGGACATGGTAGCCGGATGCTTGCTATGCCAACTCTCTCCAATTGTCATGTCTAGATATATGAAGATATTAAAGTAACCCAAGGTAAATTTTGCATCTAGACATATCCCAAGATAAACTATAAGTGATTCGTCAAAACATTGATAACCCTTGGATATTTGTTGCACTATTTATAACAAATCACTGAAAGCCTCAATCTGTATAGCACCTATAGCAACCAAAAGCTCCAAACCGAATAAAATTTCACATTTGGCTTTTGATTATTGTGCAAAAATATTTTAAGTGGCATGAGGCTTCACAAAATAACACCATATGGAGATATATGAACAACACTGACACTTTGGCCATTGCTACGAATTGAACCATCAAAATGTAATCTCCATAGTACTAGAGAGACAAGGCTAATATCACTTAAAATGTACCTTGTCTCGGTCGCCAATTGAACTAAGGACGATGTTAGAATTCCACACCGGCCATGATCAGATAGTTCCTTAGGACGATAGTTAAGTATTGGCCATTACCATGAGGTCCATGTAGAATTCATCCACTAAAGCATGTATAGCCAAAATAAACAAATAAAATAGCAATAAAATATTTCGGCCCCTTTGTATTAGCAACAAAAATGAAACTAACCAAATGTATAGTGATTTGGTAATACCCTCTCATGATATAGAAAATTATGTTGCATCCATGGACCAAAATGAATCCATGGACGGTAACTGATCATACCTAGGGATGAATTCCATGGTAAAGGCATCAACGACATGGTTGAAGAAAATGGATGATGTGCTAACCGAAGATTTTGATGTTGTGATGCACACCTTCGGCTTAATTGTTTGTTGATTTCATTCTTTTCCTTCTTCACTTTTATTGTACTTGTTGCAATAGAAACATGCACATCATTTTTGTTTTGATTGATCTTCTTGGGAGCCCATGCCATGTTCTTCTTTCTTAGCTCTTGTGCACTAAGATTTTGTAATTCCTTCTTTTGCCAATATGATAAGCCGAGTGAGGAGCTCGACTGTGATTTTGTTTCAACCAATGGCAACTCTTTTTGGGCCTTGTGCACCCTCAACTTCTTTTCTTCAGATTTGGCACTCTGATTTTTATCAATTGATTGTTTCACTTCTTTGCCTTTTGTAGCCAATGTCAACACTTTAATTGGCTCTTTGTTATTTGAGATCAAATCTAAAGTAGCACACTTACGACCATCTCTTTTCACGCGGTAAACTTTCTTTACCACCTCTTTCTTCTTCCTTGAGCTCTGGACCGACTCCTTATGATTGAAACGGTCTTTAATATGCGACTGTTCAAATGTTGATCTTCTCGGAGCTGCATAATATTGGTGCGATGGTCTAAAATAAGATGGAGAATGTGCCCTTGTATCATACCTGTCCCATGATGGATATGAATAAACATGAGCATAGGGAGGCATCCACGGCATTGGCATTGGCGGCCCAAAATAAGGATATGAATATCTTGCATTAAAATTATATCACTTTGCCAATACCGATCCTCATATTTGCGCCTTGGGGGTGATCTTGGTTTCTTTGCATGATTTGGCCGATAAGCATTCTTCTCTTCACTCCTCTTTTGATATTTATCCAATATTTCAGCGAAGGTGATTTTTGATCTCTTACACTTGCGCTTACTTCGGCCTTTGTTTCCTTTTGGTTTGCTTTCATCGATCATTGGATTTGCTTGCTGCCCCCCAGTCCTTGGCGTCTCCATTGTAGCTTTGATGGAATTTTTGCCCTCAAGATTATGTTCATTATGCTCTTCAACAACTTCTTTACTTGAAAGCTTGATCCCATCACCTGCAGTTTTTACCTTCTCTTTAAATGGATCGGCTTGAAGCAGCCGATGCAAAAACTTTCTGCCATCGGGACCAATCGGAATAGACTGGTCATCTCTTGGTGTCTCAACAAATTTCAATCATCCTTTATCAATGGCCGATTTAACTATTTGACGAAACATATTGCAATCCTCAAAATTATGTTTGAACGAATTATGCAACCTACAATACATTCGTCCTTGAATTGATGGCTTGACATGGTGATCAAAAATTCTTATGTAATTATTTTTCAGCAACAAATCAAATATTTGATCACCCATGCTTGAATTGAAGGCAAACTTTTTATTTTCTAGCCGATCTTGCTGTGAGAACGGCTTTGGAGTTAAGCAAACGAATTATTCAGATTTTGTATCTCCCCATTCGGCTATGAATTTTATTTCGCATTCTCTTACCGATGTCACTAGATAAGAAATTATACTTGCATCGGTTTGCTCAGAAGATTTTAACCTTGGCTTTAAATTTCTGAAACGAAAATAGTTAGAACATACATGTCTCAATTGAGACCAAGTGTAAGCCAGGTAAGAAATAAGCAAAGCTACCCAATTAGATATGAATTTTAGACAAAGCAATGGGGAAAGCCTTGGCTGCAATAATTTTTCACTATCGGTCTTTCTGAATGGTGTAATGTGTTGACCGATATGCTTCATAACAAACTTATTGCTAACAAGTAAATTACCCTTCTTCATTGGTCTTTCAACATTACTTATGAGAATATTTCTTATAGATGCATCAATAATGAAGTCGTGACCAAATCTAAAAATAAGTAAATTACTCTCTATGCATACCTCTTCAAATATGTTGGGAGAATATGATGGTGGTGCTACTTGAAGAACATCTTGCTCCGTCTTTGGATGGCTCCCCAACACCTTTTCGTCATCTTTTTCTTGATTCTGTGCATCATTACTTTGAAGATCCATGTCAGCCTAACTTTCGGCTACTTGTTCTTGTCCTTGAGGCTTGTCAATTTCTATGGCACGGAACTCATAGGGCAGGAAGTAGGTTCCACTGACTTCGGAAAAATCAAGTATGGTTGTTTTGCTATGCTTTCCATGCCCTTTCTCAATAATGCTTGCCTCTTTGGATTTGATGAACTCGGAATATATACTACTTGATTCGGCTTTTCTAATAATCGAATTTTCTTTGTTACCTGAATCAACAACTTTATCCTTTTGAATTTGCGAGGCTTCTCGCTTTCGTCTAATTTTAGCCCACATCTCAGCTTGGCGAGCTTTAAACTTTTCATCTCAATTTCCATCCACTTGTCATGAGATTGCCCCCCAATACTTTGAGACTCTTTTGGCAATGAGGTGCCAATACTTTGCGATTGTTTAGGTGGTACACTGGATGGTACAGCACTGGGCGACTGCATCATTTGCACAACTCTAGCTTTTACAGCAGCAAAATCATGAGGCTTCCCGCCTTCTATTAGTTCCTTGCGAATAGAGTTGCACAAATCCCAAGAGAATGTAAGCTTGTTCTTAATTACCCAGTCTGGATATGGTTGCCCCCCAATACTTTTAGACTCTTTCGGCAATGAGATGTTGCAGAAATTCTGTAATTGTGTAGGGGGTACATGATATGCCACGGTAGTAGGTGAAGGCATTTGTGCTCCTGCAGAAGTTTCACTTATTCGGCCATGACCATGAAGGTGCGGAGCCGAATTATGGACATCAACAGTAGCATATGGTGCCAAAAAATTAGTAGCATTAGGTGTAGCATATGATGTTTGAGGGTAATTGGCCAAATAACTAGTAGTAACATGGCCAATTCCCCTATCCACCGACACGTTTGGATTAACGTACTGCAGTTATTTGCCGATGAATAAGAACTTGAAACACTTTGTTGCATACCATTGGAAGTTCCTACATAGGGTGTCTCAACTTGATTAACTGAACTCATCATGTTATTCATCGGCATATAAATTTGTGGGGTTGCCGACGCATGGGAGTTAGGATACATATGTTGCATGTTGCTAAAATTATATGAACTAGAATCATGGATATTTTGTTCCATCGGCCCTTGCACATAATTAGATGCATGATTGATAAAGCTAGGGCTAGCCGATACATTATGCTCATTAGATGATCTAGCAACAACATATGCATTATTTGCATCTACATATGTGAATTGGGTATTCATATTACCTCTATAGATTGCAAATCCTAGATGACGATCTCTTCGTAGCAAGAACGGGCCAGAGACCGTTCAAAGCTTCGTCCCCAGCGGAGTCGCCAAAAAGTGTGTTCGCACACGAACACGTCACCGTGTACCTCCAACACCGAGGGTGATGTACCACAGCTCATGTTGAAGAAGACCCAACCGGAAGCGCGGTACGCAGGCAATCTGGCGGGTGCTTTTGAGGACCCGAAACCCCACACGCCCAGGAGGGTCCCCGTTTGGGCGCGCGGCGGCTATGGGTTGCCCTAGGTCAAACTGATCGCCCCTAGGGCCTCGAGGCTTGCCGTCCTGCAACATGAAGAACAGACAAAGGACGAGGAGAAGAAGAACTAGGGTTAAGGAGAAAAGATAAAGGATAAAAAGTGGTATATGATTTGATCGATTGTGTGTTGTTTAATCGGCCGTCACCCCTTAGATATATAACAGACGGCTGGACTTCCCGTGCAAGGAAAAGGCTTGGATTCACATCCAAAACCCTAGTCAAATTCGGATTGGTTTTGTCCGAACTTTCCAAAACTGTTCGGTTTAAACTGGCTGCACCTTGCGGGTCTTTTTTCTGGTGGTAAACAACCTCAGATGGGAAACATCCCAAAACCAATCTTAACCGTTTCGACGAGACGAACAACTTTCATGTTGAACGTTTTTTTATCAGAGCCCATCTTGAGGGGGTTTTAGGCTGTTTTTCGAAGTCTGCGGCAGAAAAATCCAAAACCCGGACAAACAACCCCAGAGTGTTCGGCCGTCCTCGGAGGAACCCAAAACCCGGATGATCATTCCCGGAGTGTCTGGCCATCCTGATGCAGCCGCACATTTTTGCCTATAACTTTTGCATACGAACTCGGATTGGGACGATTTTTATATCAAAATCGTCCGTTTCGACGAGACGAGCACAATTCGTGTAGATAATATTTTCATTTGAGGTTTTTTGGGGGCCTAATCGGCCAAATTGTACTTTGAATATAAGATCTTAGTACTTTGAGCATAGTTTCGGCCTTCGAGATGAAACCGGACGGCGATGGCTCAAACTTCAAAGATGTTCACATCAACAATACGGAACTCTTTTATGTAGAACACTTCCCCATTTGAAGCCATCTTAAATAAGTTCTTGACCGTGCCAAAATCTAGTGTCAACGACACGATGACTCGCTTCCCTTGCGTCTCTGTACATAGGCCAATTTCAAACAACATCAACATTGTCTCCCTATCTATACGCCATTTATGGACACAAACGACCCCTCTCGCCCCCTCTTTTCCTCTCTCTCTCTCTCTCTCTCTCTCTCTCTCTGTCGCTAGCTCTCTCTCTCTCTCTCGCTCTCACACCCCTCTCCCACACACACACTCGATGTCTCTTCCAAATAGTCTGCTCCCCCCGCCCGCACCCATGCTATCCCGCTACTACACATGTCACACCATTCCCCCTTCCCTTATACTAGATTTACATCATTAGTGGTCTCTCTACTCCACATACACACACTCCCTCTCACACAGAAACGCGTGCACAAACACACACAGACACGCACAAACACCCAGTTATCTGGATCCTCATCTCTCCCCATGTCCGCATGTGTATCTCACACACTCACTATCTAATTCTGTATATGTGTCTCCACGTTACACAACACAAAGCCCCATGTACATATCTCTTTCTATCCTCCACACACAAACACAAAGAATCTGTTATCATTGCCTCAATCTCTAACATATCACACACGCACACTGTCTCTCTCTCTTGCAAACACGCTCAACAAGGGTTTCCCCGTGAATAACTTACCGTCTATTCATCAACAGTCGTGGCAGTACGGTGAACACGAGACGTGAAAAAGAATAAATCTACATGTGCTTAGACCACCTAGTGTGACTACAAGGACTAGAGCAAGCCAAAAAGCGTGCCGCCGTCACCCCCTCCTTATCGACGACGGGAAAATCTTTGTCTTAGACAGTCGAGAAGTCATTGTGCTAAGGCCCCACATGCAGAGGCATTGAATAGATTGTAGATGCTAGTTTACGGAAGCAAGTATCGATAATACGTTTGTATCTCGATACTTATGTTTCTTCTCTTATAAAGAACCGAGTTGGTGATGATGGTACGTGTGCCATCTTGCAATATAGACCGTCCGATCTATATCTGACGGATGGAAATTAAACTAAATTATACCTGCACCCCTCTCCACATTTGCAGACAAGGCCTTCCCTCGTTCATCCTTATCTCCAACAAACCTCATTGTTGAGCAATTAAGAAAGGAAGCCTCTGGAACAAACTGGCCTGGTGGCCGCTGCCGGCGTCGTCAATCCTCATGCCTCCACTCAGTCCGACCACCAATCACCACCACACCCCACTCCTCTTCACCTTATCTCATATTTCTCGAGATATCATTAGTTTTTACACATGGGATTACTCCCGCAAGGGTCAATCACAACAAGTGTTTTATAAAATAATGCATCTTGATGTTCCGTGCAATGCACGGATCTTGCTAGTACTCCTATAGAAGACTAAGTTGGTGATGATAGTGTGTTTGCCATCCGTCGTTTCTAACAATTAGATCTACATCTAACGACTGTGAGGTAAGTTCTTGCCTTTTCTCACCAACATCCCACTTGTCTACCAATTTGCAGAAAAACCCATAATTAGTATCTTAAAACCAACCACATCCCTCCCTGACCTCACCAAAATAGCCCAAGGAATATATTCTAATTGAAACATAATATATCTCTAGTGACATATGTATATCAAAATTAGAGTGTTTTGTATCAAGTTTGTGAATAAGTATTATTCTAGTTATGATTCGTTGCAATGCACACGAACATTGCTAGTATTTCCAACCATGCATTTTTTTCCTAGTATTCCATAGTTTCGAGTTTTCCATCAAGATATTAGTCATTCATGGTTGATATTTACTTTCAATCATGTACACATATGCACTATGTAACTAGCCTTGCTTGTCGGCTTCCAAAGCTTAACTTTCACTCCTACTTACAATATGTAGAGTATTTAACAAAAAACTACCACTTTCAACCAGACCTAGGAAGAATCTATTGTACAAAAAATAGCAAAAACATACCCAAAATTTCTTAATCCACGCCAAAAACTACTACCTAGTACTCCTACCGATTAGGTTCGTTTAAACCCATTTATGACAGGGTTGGCCCACACGTCCGTGCCGACGAGGCAGCTTAAACCAACACATTTTGTTTGACCGTTGACACGAGGGACCCACATCTGACCTTCTATCCTGTTATTCCCCCTCAAATCATTATTTTTCCTGAACATTACTTCAAATAGTACTGATGCATGTTCGTCGGTGGCGCCGGTTATGAGCGAGTTGGCCGCCGCTCCGTCGGACGGGTCGGACGCCATGCTGGCCTCCGCACGGATTGGCAGGCTGGCCCGAGCGTGACTCACGAGCAAGCAAGCCGCCGCGCTGGCCTTTGCTTGAGCCAAATGGCTGGCCTTAGCGCAGCGTGCACGAGCAAGCCGTCGCGCTGCCGTGCCAATCTAACTAGCAAACCTTGCAGACAAGCAGCTGGACAGAGCTATCTTGCCTAGCTAGCGGCCGCGAGCGCCGGACGGAGCTGGCATTCGAGCTGCCGCAACATGGGCTCTGCACCACCGGCGGTTTTGACCTCGCCTTCTGCCGGCGGCGGTAGCTGCGTCCATGGCTGAGGATGACTAGGTGGACGGGCCGGAGGTAGGAGGTCACTCGGGAATTTTTGTGCAGACTGACATGTAGGTCCCACAAGTCATAACGCCCGGTCGAATAGAAGGCGTTGACTTAATGGGCGACATGGGCCCTGTCAGAGGTTAGAGTTAGATTCTAACCCTGAACTAACTCTAACCAAAGTGGTGTTTGGATGGCAGGGTTAGATTGACAACAAATGTATCCAAACAGGGCCATGGGTTGCAACGTGCCTATAACGACACTTTGTAGAGTAGTCGTTTCTTGGTAGGAATGGTTGGTAAGAGCTTGTACAATCGTTGATAAGGTAGTCTTATCTTAAGTCTACCATGTATGCAAGTGGTAGTAGGTTCTTGGCATTTTAGTGGTTTCTTGCATTATTAGGGGTTTCTTGTAAGGAACAATGTACGTACTACTAGCGACAAAAGGCGATTCTAGGTTGCGTTGTACTTCAACGAGTACTACTAGTGGTCGCGGGAGTGTATACCTCGTTTTATGGGTTCGATCCCGGCCGAACGCACGGCGGCCTTTTTTTAAAAAAAGTAACTTCGCTGCGAGCCAATATTTTACACGTGTAGTTTGAGTTTTGAAGTCAAACGGACGTGCGGCACCACAATCTGGGTGCACTGGATAGCCTAGCCATGTGAACGGGTTTTCCTTCCCAGCATCCCGTGGCTCGCGTGCTCGCTCTAGCCGCACCTCGCTTGCAGCTTCCTCATCAGCTAGTAGCATATTTAAACTAGCGCCTCCCAATAAAGCCCGAGGAGCCGGAAAAGCCTGGCGGGGCATTGGGAACTGTGCAATATGGCTCTTTACGTAAAGTGCTCTACTATTACTCTGTAGCTTGTGGCGTTGCACGCATGGACTTCACTCCATTATCGGCTCTACTATAAAAGAAATTCCTCTTGGCGTGTTTTTCTTAAACGGAGGCAAAAGCTTTGCTTCATCTCATTCATAAAGAAGGAACTACTAACAAAGTTCGACGAGATCCATTACACCTCCACAAATCAAAGCGAAAAGCCTAGTCTTGTTGTATCAAATAACTCAAATGTTCTTCCCCCGCCGTCTCTTTCATTGTTGTACTAGTAGGAGTACTTTTTACCTTGGAGGATGTGTATAGCTAGCTAGGCCCTTGAAGACTTGAACCCACTACCTGCCACCATTTTTGTTTTTCCATGTCTTACTATCTCATCCATGTAGCCAAGAGTGGCTATATATAATAAGCCGGTTATTTTACTTCCTCTATACTAGTACGTCACCAGGAACATCCATATTCTATCTCATCCATATTTGAGCAGAACATTATTATGCATGGACCTTGACTATGTACGTCACCATGTGTCCAGATCTGAGATGCCGCGTGTACCAGATGAACGGCGCCGAGTTCGACCCCCGTGATGCTACGTGGGTGCCGAGGAAAACTCTTGGAGAGTACTCGCTTTTCATCGGGGACAGCTACCCCATTGTGAAGCGGATGCCACCTTCCATGCACGACACGGAAGGCCGGCCGTTCATGAAGCATGGTTGTGTCTTCAGTGCGCACCACCGGATGAACGACATGCTGGGACACGCTATCCCTGATTTATGCCGTTTCAGCTTGGATGAGTCTCCATCGTGTGGAACCGGACTAGAAAGCTGCGACAATGATTCCTGTTGCCCACCGCTATGGATCGTGCCATCCAAGAAGAATACATGGGACTGGAACCTGGAGGAGGACATGTAGCCCATCTATAACGTGTAAGTGGAGTACGGTAATTGTGAACGGTAGCGCTGGGAATATATGTAGACTAGTCATGCACAAATTTATCACATGAATTGGATATGAACTTGTGTGGCATACTGGCATTTGTCCTTTAGAATTTATTACTAGTAAATGTGTTATGTCTACGTGCAACTTGTGTGGTTGTTGCATGGGCTCCAACACGCTCTTTGAGAAAAAAGGTGGCACAGCTTTGGATATACATGACGTGGCGGCATCATACAGTAGCATCGTTCGCTATAGTTGTAGTACACTACTACTAGGATGACAACTCCTATAAAATCTTGCGCTTGGCTCTTTGCCTCTTCGGGAGGTTCAACAGTTCGTACTCGTGTGAACCTTGCACTTGGCTCTTTGCCTCTTCGGAAGGTCCAACAATGATGATACTACAGTACAATATGCTTCTGGCAATCTTACACCGATTGAACTTCTACATGTCCACCGCGAGGGCGAGGGTGAGGGCGAGGGAGAGGGGGAGGGAGAGGGCACTATAGTCAAAACCCTCTCCTCGTCTTGCAAACCACCGTGCACGTGGGCGAGGGAGAGGCGTAGTAAGCAAGCTTCTCCTCGTTCGGCAAGTTGATGGGACACATCAAAGCAGTACTAGTACTAGTAGTCCATACTGCGTCCTTTCCGATTAATATGGCTTAATTTGAAATGAGAAAAATACACTAGCGGTCAACGTATGTAACAATACGCTCTTTACGGTCACTATATATAGTTTTGCGGTGATTATACGATACCTAGCTCATCGTAGAGCACCGTATTGCACCCTATTGACCGGCCACATAGTCGATGTGGCACTTTGTTGACTGGTTTGTCACCTAGTTTCTGGGTCCCACCTGTCAGTTGGCAGAGCAAAGAAATCAGATAAACCAAACTTTACGCAGGCGCGACAGGAGTCCAACCCTTGCGCGCGAACCACCCTGACTGTGTATGTGAGTGCATGCACGTGTACTCCCTCGGTCTTCCAACAAAGAGTGGACATCGGCTATAAAACAAAGAGTGTAGTACATGACGTACATCTACACTTCCAATGCATTTAGCCTTTAATCTAAATCGATATTGATTGACTAATGCACCAACTTGTGCTCTAGGTATAGGCTACATGTCTATCCTTAATTACAGCATGCAACGGCCTTCATTTAATCTTCTTCTCTCAATGGTCGCATGCACACATAAGTCTGCTACTTTTGGGCGTTAATTATGCCCTGGTCAATGTGTAAATCTCTAAATGTACAGTCTTTCACGGACGTAGGGAGTGGGTTGAGCACTTGAGCGTGAGCGTGTGTGTTGCGTCGTGTGTTGTGTGCCGCATGGGTGCGTGAGTGTTGCGTGCATCCATGTGTACATGTGAGTGTTGCATGTTGCATGCATGCATGGGGCTTACTCCCTCCCATTGACATGTTCATATTTCAATCTTCCTCTGTTCCCTCCATATGGTGATACTCCCTATGTTCCCAAATACGGAGTAAAAGCCTCCCTCTATTCCCAAATATGGAGTATTTGTCTTTCTACAGATTTCAACAAGTGACTAGGTACGGAGCAAAATGAGTGAAGTGAGCGTAGAGGCATAGGGATATTGTAGAAAGGAAGTCTTTGCGATCCATTATTCCCCATCTCGGTCAGAGAGAACTATTCAACTAGTCTTCGCAGTGAAGTGACAATACACGCTGTAGCAGATGGGACACGTAATTAATAAGCTGAACCAGTGTTTTGGTGTTACTAAATCAGCCTTACCCAGTACTGCCATAATGTTTGCCAATAGAGCACGCTTCCGCAAATATGCCTACGCACCTCTATCCTCAATTAACTGACATATGGGCCCTCTTGTGGTAGACCCACATGTCATCGATGTAACTATTTACACTCCGAAGGACGGTATATCCTGGTAGTAGTACTAGTAGAATTGAGATTTCATGCACTTTCTTCCCCGTCTTCCACTCTTCTTCCTCCTCTCTTCTTCTTCCTCCTCTCTTCCCCATTGTCAGTCGCACACCATTTACCCCCGCTCACTGCTCGGCCACACGAGGAGAAGCTTCTTTGCTCGCCCGCCCGAATCCACTTCCCCGCTGGCTCGCAGGCACCGAAAACCCCAATGGCAGAACCGACTGACACGCAGAGCCGCGATTGGAATTTCCTCCATGATGTTATCTTGGAGCAGATCTGTAATTGTATGGACCTACTCAGCACCGTCCGTCTGGCCGCATGCTCGGTGTCTTTGTACCGTCTACTCGTCTGTAACTGGTCGACTCTTTTCAAGACACCCTGCTTGCTGATGCTCGATCCTCGCATGTGGCCTAGACACCGACTTGACGATCCTACGGAGGTCGTCGTGGTGCCCCTCGACATGCTACCACTACCCGTCCACCTGTCCTTCATCCGCGGCCACTACTGGCGGGCATGAAGGCCAACTGCATCATCCTCATCCACCAATCCGATAGTGTGTGGCGTCTCGTGGATATCTACACCCAGCGAGATATCCCCCTTCCATCGTTGGATACCGTCGCCATCGAGCCTCCCGGCCCGTCGGACACTCCTGCCTACTACGCACGAGACACGTCAAGCTTTTGGCTCGACCTCTGTTTGCTGAAAGTTGTAATCTGCCAAGTGCCCACACCATCAGAAGACTACATGGATTACAAGCTCATTGCCTTGTTCAACATGGGATTAGTCTATCAGGAATCCGGTCACCATACATGGTTGTGGCTCATCATCAATCCTGTTGAGGCAACATTTCTGTCTGATGCTATAGTGCATGATGGCATCGTTTACGCGGTCGACGCACAGATTGGCAGCCTATACTGGTGGAATCTATCATCGTGTAATTGTTCTATCTCATCTCATCTTTACCGTATGAATACGACTGCCTGTTCATTGTTACAAATTTAGAATAGATAGTATGTCTATAACCACATCATTGCTACTTCCTCCGTCCCAAAATAAGTGTCTCAAATTTGTACTAGCTCTATTACAAAGTTGTACTAAGCTTAAGACAGTTATTTTGGGACGGAGGGAGTATATGTTTCTCTCATTTCCTAGATTTTTACGACCACACATGTTATTGCTAGAGTTGATATGAGAACAATTGTCATCTAATGATTGTTAGAATACATATTATGAGCATAACATCATGATTGCTATATGTTACTCTCGTTTCCAAGATTTTTATAACAACGCATGTTATTGCTTAGAGTTGATATGAGAACAGTTGTAGTAAGTGCTATGGTAGCATATGAGTAGGCTCTATCATAGCTGTTTTCCTCTCATTGTTACATGATGTTTGAACCATGACATATTGCTAGAATATGAAATCCATTGGCTTATTTTTTTAACTTGGGGTATGATTATGACCACGGCATTGCAATTCTCTGTCTATGATATGTGTCACTGTTATAATAATCTTGATTCCACACATACTCTGAACATGATTGTTTATTTTTGTCTTTTTGGTCTCCAATTTGAATTGTTGCAGCAGACGCAAATGTGCTAGCCTTCATGATTCCAGGACCTGGAATCATACCAGCTGATGGGTGGTGGTTTATCGCTCGTTCAGCTGACGGCGGTCATTTGATGCTCATTCGCACGTACCAAATTGACCAAACCATTACATCAAACCACATGTAGTACAATGCGTGGGGCGTTCGTGACATTGATGGCTATGGCTGCTTCATGTTCGAGAAAGATCCCAGCTCCGTTGGGCCAGGCATATTCAACTAGAGGTGGGTTTACAGCCTCGGCAACCACTCCTTGTTCCTCGGGCTCAATTATCTGATCATCCAACCAATCATCGATCATATCACGGGCGATGATTACCGTGCTATGCAACTTCTATTTGCGAGGGGGGACTGCGTTTACACATCATACCATGGGTTTCATGAATCACCATATCCAGAGATTCGTCGACACAACTTGATGCCAATTAATCTTCAGTTTGTGAAAGGCATCAAGCTTCCATGCGATGGATGGCTTTTCCAAACCTGACATGCGACAATGTGGTTCATGCCAACAGCAAATATGCACAACTTGATTCGTGCTGATATCTATACTGAGCCATGTATTCTGCTGCTGTAGCACGACCCACTTTTGTTGGATATTATGTATGGTTGTTAGTTTGAAGCACTCCTCTGGTTTGAAGGATAGATACCTTCCTGGGATCAAGTGCATCCTAACTTACCTGCGTAGGATGTACTGACAATGATGATGGAGATGTTGTGCAGAAGCCATATATATATCAATTAGGCTTCAAGTGCGTACTTGTTAGTTAAACCTATGTATAAATTGTGACACTAAATATGACTAGTAAGTAGTACAGTAGCAGTACTAGTATACGTCGGTCAAATTATTCATCATATCCAGTTTCAAGAAAAAATTATTCATCATGTCCACACATTGAATTGGGGTGACAACACGCTGCACGTGAGGTGACACAAGAATCCTGAAGGCGTGTTCGGGTATTCTGGACTTCAGATTTGGAGTACCACTTCTCTGTTGAAATCTTTCATCATTCACTTAAAACAGTTGATTGATCATACATTGAGTACCATATAACTGGAATTACCGATGCAAGTCAAAGAAGGATTGGCTGGTGCTGCCGTCTGGCATCAAGTTCGATCCCACGGATTAGGAGCTGATCGAGCACGTTAAGGCCAAAGTGAGTGCTGACAGCGCAAGACCTCACCCTCTCATCGATTTGTTAATACCAACCATCGACAGCGAGCACGGCATATGCTACACCCAACCTGAGAAACTTCCAGGAAAGACATTGATAGGTCGTCTACTTGCACAAACATATTCCTTTGTTTATAGCTCTATTTTTCTTTTTAGATGCATACCTGGTGAAGCAATTACAATTTGACAGTTAATAAAAAGTGAAACAAGTGACTACAACATGCCAAAGATGTTATGAAAATGCCAACTACGTACACTAAAACCTGTATTCGACAATACTGCAGGTATCACACTGAGTGGCCTAAGGAAGCATTTCTTCCAGCGCAATTCCAGGGCATTCAAAAGGGAAACGTGGACGCATCGCAAGATACCGTCGGAGTGCGGCATGCACGCGATGTGGCACAAGACCGGGAATACCTTCCCGGTGATGGTCAACGTCCAGCAGACGGGCAGCAAAAAGGTTCCGGTGCTGCACACCAACAAGAACTTCGACCAGTAGAGGACCAACTGGGTGATGCACCAGTACCACCTCGGGGACCTGGAGCAAGAGAAGGAGCGTGAGCTGGTCCTCTACAAGATTTTGTACCAGAAGAACACTAGGGCCAGGAGCAAAAAGATTATAAGTTAGTTTGGTATTGGTAGTTGTACTACCTTGTCGTCTGCAAGTTGGTATTGTTGTTAACGATCTTTTGGTATGAACTTGCATTTGCTTCCAACCATCATGCCGACGGTCGACGTGGATATAAAGCTGAATCATTTGTTTCGAAACGAATTTTCAGGCACCTGATTTTTATTTGATGGGTAGCATAAGCACCTGCCGTTCGAATTCCCAGTTCTACAATTTTTTCGAAACAAGTGCATGCACTTATTATCACGATGAAAAAACAATATCCCTGCTGCATCCCAGTTATCAGTCTGTACTTGCAGAATTCTCTCGTTTATTGAGCACGTATATTGTTTTTTCAGGTCGACCAAGTTTCAACTGGGCTGTAGACTGCCCAGGCTTGGTTTTGTTTTTAACAGGCCCAACCCATGACGACAACGGGGCACAAAGATCCAGCGGGTATCTACTGGCCTCTGGCCCCCCATCGTTAGTTATATTTTGTCTTACAACATCCGCAGGCAGTTTTTTTACTGAATCAAACACACAACCCAGTTCTATTTTCCTCTTGAAACGCATGTTCTACATCCATTTTCTAATCTCTACCTATAGTTTTACTAGTTCATATACACGTATCATTATATTGAAAACACATAAAATTCCCTTTTCATATTAACGTCCTTATTTTTGTTGTTTTTCCCACCCATCGCTGATTTTTTACCACTGGTTTCCCCTTAAACCAACTCAATTGTCCCACGTCTTATTTGCTTACAAAAACAAAACAATTTTTTTGGCAAATCAATAAGTTCTAAAAAAATGTATATCATTTCGGGATTACAATAGTTCGGACTCCACCGAAATATGCAAAATAAGGTTGAACTTTTTGACCGTGGTCCTGGGCAAAAAATGGGCTTTAATAAATTACTTAAGAATTAGCAAATGGGCTACAAATCATAAAAAAATAGCAAATGGGCTTTATGTTGTCTGCCACAGATTTGGGGGCTAAATTGTGGGCCTACTAAGTTCATGTGTACACAAGGTTTCTCAAAAAAGAAACTTAGTCAACAATCGACTCTACCAGCGTCAGACCGTCAGATGTCAATCTAACGACAATCGTGCTTCTTCAGTCTCTGATCTTCCTGCCCCAGCCGCCCAAACTAGCACCGCCGGAACCACATGCTCCCGCCTCCCGTGGCCGGCTGTGCTCCCGGGCAAGCCTCACCGCCCCATCATACTCGCATCCCTGGCCTGTCTATCCCTCTACACACCCACACCTCCTGTTATTTTCCAGCGACAGCAGCCGAACCACTCAACCCTCATACTCTCCACCGCGTGGGCAGCCACTGCCGTGTCTTCCCCGGCTCCATATCATTCCCTTCGTAGGCCTCGCCGTCGTCCACCGCCCTGGTGCTCTCGGCCCGGCATGGTCAACTTGGTCAACGAACGACATCCATCGGAAGTGGACTGTACGTGGAAAGGCTGACAGCTGGGTCCACGCCCGCACACAAGGAAATGCCTCCTTATTACAAGCAAAATAATGATTCCTCCACCTGACATCTGGGACCCGCCAGAAGGGCCTCTATATTTCGTGAAAAAAAGTTCCCTCCGCTGACAGGTCGAACCCACCAACTATATCTTCGCATGCAAGGAAGTGCCTTCTTATTGCGCACAAAAAAATGAATACCCCCCTGCTAGCTGGGACCCACCATAGGGGGAGGCTGACTTGTGGGCCTACTAAGTTGATGGGGATAGAGGGCTTTGTCAACATAGTCAATATATGAACGATTCTAGCTCTAGTGACCGTCCGATGTCCATCCGACGGCCGTAGTGCTTCTTCAACCTCTGGTCTTCTTGCTCCAGCCGCCCAAAGTAGCGCCGGTCGTGCCGCATGCTCCTGCCTCCCATGGCCGGCTGTGCTGCTGCGGAGGCCTCACCGCCCCCATACTACTTCCACCACTGGCTAGGCCATCCCTCCACTCACCCACTCCCCCTGTTATTCTGTGGCGACGGCAGCCTCACACCGCAGCCGAACCAGTGAACCCTCGTACTCCTCTCCGCGTGGGCATCCACTGTCGCGTCTTCCCCAGCTCCGTGTCATCCCCTTCCTAGGCATGCCGTCATCCACCGCCGTGGTGCTCTCGGCGCGGCGTGGTCAATGTGGTCACGATCGACTTCCATCGGAAGAGTACTGTACGTGGAGAGGCTGACAGCTGGGTCCACGGCAGCCGCAAGGAAGTGCCTCCTTATTACGCGCAAAATAATGATTCCTCCACCGGATAGAAGGGACCCACCAGACGGGCCACCGTATTTCACGAAAAAAATCATTTCCCTCTGACTGCTCGGACCCACCGGATGGGCCACCGTATTTCACGAAAAAAATGTTCCCCCCACTGTCATCTCGGACCCACCGGAAGTGCCTCCTTATTACGCACAAAAAAATGAATACTCCCCCTGCTAGCTGGGACCCAGCATAGTGGGAGGCTGACTTGTGGGCCTACTAAGTTGACGGGGACAGAGGGCTTTGTCAACTTAGTCAATATGAACAATTCTAGCTCCAATGACCGTATGATGTCCATCCAACGGCCGTAGTGCTTCTTCAACCTCTGGTCTTCTTGCTATAGCCGCCCAAAGCAGCGCCGGTCGTGCCGCATGCTCCTGCCTCCCGTGGCCGGCTGTGATGCCGCGGAGGCCTCACCGCCCCCTACTACTCCCACCGCTTTCCAGGCCATCCCTCTACTCACCCACGCCCCCTGTTATTCTGCGGCGACGACAACCTCATACCGTAGCCGAACCGCTGAACCCTCATACTCCTCTACGCGTGGGCATCCACTACCCCGTCTTCCCCGGCTCCGTGTCGTCCCCTTCCTAGGCCTTGCCGTCATCCACCGCCCTGGTGCTCTCGGTGCGGCGTGGTCAACGTGGTCAAGGAACGACTTCCATCGGACGTGGATTTTATGTGGAGAGGCTGACAGCTGGATCCACGGCCGTAGCAAGGAAGTGCCTCCTTATTGCGCGCAAAATAATGATTCCTTCACCTGACAGCAAGGACCCACCGGACGGGCCATCGTATTTTGCAAAAAAAATGTTTCCCCCCTGACGCTGGGACCCACCAGCTACGTCTTCGCACGCAAGGAAATGCGCCCAGGAAAAAAACGATTCGCCCCCCCCCCCCGACTGCTAGGACCCACCAGCTATATCTTCGCACATAAGGAAGTGCCTGACAATCGGGACCCACCTGGTCGAAGCGTATGTAGGGTTGTCATTCTGGTCGAGAATGTGTACGTACATACTGGTGGATGTACAGGCGCGCACGTGTCGTAGTAGACGCGCGCCCGTAGCATGTACACGTACGTACAGCGGCCAGTGTGCAAGAAGGAAAATATGGTCATGTATGTACATACGGGCAGGGTCTCGAATGCTTACTCGCGCATACGTACGGCCAGGGCTCGTGTACATGGCTGAGTCAGAACGGAGAAATAGCGTCGTCGTCGTGTTTATGGGGAGCCAACCGGCTGGGTCGGAACGGAATGTGTCGTCGTGTTCATCAGGAGGGCTTGGACGGAACAGGCGATGGAAACAAAGCCTAGCGTACCGCATAACGGAGGAAACGGCCTTGTGTTCGACCGGCCACATTCGAAGCAGGATCCTGTTAATCGGGAGGGGTCTGGCGTACCGCAAAACGGAGGAAATGGACTTGTGTTGGACCTCCTATGGTCGAAACAGGGTCCTGTTGATCGGGAGGGGTGTGGCGTACCGCAAAACGGATGAAACGGACTTGTGTTGGAGCGCTACGGTGGAAACGGGGGTCCTGTTCATCGGGAGGGGTGTGGCGTACCGCAAAACAGGACTCCACGGGATACTGTTCATCTCCACCGTTGACCTCCTCCTGCCTCCACGGTCTACTGTTCATCCACCGTCGACCTCCTCCAGCCTCCACAGGCTCCTGTTCATCCACGGGCTCCTATTAATCCAGCCTCCACCACGCGCTACTCCACTGGCTATTGTTCAACCACCCCTCCACGTGCTCCTGTTCAACCACCCCTCCACGGGCTACTGTTCATCCAGCCCTCCACGGGGTCGTCCTGTTCATCCATCCCTCCACGGGGTCCTGTTCATCCAGCCCAACCGGCTCGATCGATCGGGGTCCTGTTCATCCAGAGGCAACGCCACGGGGTCCTGTTCATCCACCCCCACTGATCACTATTCATCCAAACCCCCCTCCCCTGCAACACTCACTGTTCATCCAGAGGTAGCATCGATCAGCTTTAGTTAGCAGCAGTAGCGAAGGAATCGCTCGATCGGGTTCAGTTAATAGCCATCGATCGATCGCTCGGGTTCAGTAACGCGTAGCCTGCAGTGCAATCGCTTGGGTTCAGTTAGAGCCCAACGCCTCGCTCGGGTTCAGTTAGAGCCCAACGCCTCGCACACACGTGCATATGTGTACGAGAGATACGTGCATCGCTCGGCCCCGACCACCCACCGTAACCGGGGACACCCCGATATTTTCCTCGCCCTCGCTTCTACCACGGTTTTTTCGTCATGGACGGCCCAAAGAATGTCATGCAGCTGCGTCTCCAGCCCGCCCAGGATGAAAAGCCCATTTTCTGTCATGATTTTTTGTCATAGAAGTAGGAGCCCACCACATCTATGATGACACCGGGTTTTGTCACAATTATCGTCATAGAAGTGTCATAAGTATGACAGAAAAAAAATTCGTTCGGCCCAAAATGTCATGGATGTGTCTTTTTTTGTAGTGATGGCAAGGACTCTATTTTTGTTGTTGTGGACCGATTCTCTAAAATGACTCATTTTATTCCATGCAATAAGATAGACGATGCTTCACATGTTGCCTATCTATTTTGTAGGGAAATCTTGAGGTTGCACGGTGTGCCAAAGACAATTGTGTCGGATCGAGACATCAAGTTCTTAAGCTACTTTTGGAAGACGCTATGCGCCAAACTTGGAATCAAGCTACTCTTCTCCATGGTGTATCATCCTAACCAATGGCCAAACGGAAGTCACCAGCCGGATGCTTGCAACTCTCCTACGCGTGTTGATCAAGAAGAACATCAAGGAGTGGGAGGAGTGCCTACCCATCGCCGAGTACCTCTACCACCGGCAAGTCCCCCTTCGAGGTCGTCTACGGTTTCAACCCTTTGTCTCCATTGGACATCCTTCCTCTACCGCTTCAAGAACGAGAAAACATGGATGCAAGTGCAAGAGCCACCTACCTCAATAAGATGCATGAAGAAACACGTTCCACGATCAAGCGCCAAGCACAACGCCTCACCGCCAAGCTCAACATCAACAAGTCTCCGATGGTGTTCCAACCGGGTGATCAAGTATGGATACATCTCCGCAAAGACTGCTTCCCCAAGGAACACAAGTCCAAGCTACTCCTGGGAGCCGACGGACCATTCAAGGTGCTTGCACGCTACAACGACAACGCCTACAAGGTCGACATCCCACGCAACAAGTACAACATTAGCGACATCTTCAACGTCAAAGACTTGGCCAAGTACCATGGTGATGAAGAGCACGATCCATGGACGGATCTCTCCCAAGGGGGGGGGGGCGATGATACGGAGCATCCCTCGACTACCCGCGCCGACACTCCATCACCATCGCAAGCACCAAGAGGACCAATGACAAGAGCACGTGCACGCGCCATCGAGAACGAGGTTGACTCTCTCCTCTTCGAGTTTCATTCGGTTTCACTTGAGAATGGGATTCTACCTCAAAGAGATACACTATGCATTCTTAGGTACATTGGAAATCATCGTGAGGAAGCAAGGATGAAGGACCGAGCACCTGCGGAACAAGAGAAGGAAGAAGAGGTCGAGAAGAACGATGGAGAGAAGTCCCTGGACACCCCGGGTGCCCGGAAGGAAGGACCCCGGGTACCCGGACCCAAAGACGCGGGGAGGGTCCAACCCCCTGGACACCCCGGGTGCCCGGCCATCTTGGCACCCGGTGCCCGGCCCCGGCCTGGGCCTCACCCCAGCCACCTCCCGGGTGCCCGGCCTCTTGGGCCTGGGTGCCCGGCTACTCCCCTGGGCCACGCCAGCCCCGACCGGGTGCCCGGCCCCTTGGCACAGGGTGCCCGGGCCACCTCCCAGCGCCACTCCAGCCCCGACCGGGTGCCCGGCCCTTTGGCACCAGGTGCCCGGGCCACCTCCCAGCGCCAGCCCAGCACAGCCCCGGGTGCCCGGCACTTTGGCCCGGGTGCCCGGCCTCTCGCCCTGCGCCGGCCCTGACCACCCCGGGTGCCCGGTCCCCCCCCCCCCCCCCCCCCGACCTCGGGTGCCCGGCCTGCCCCGTTTTGATCTCGTGTGAAGGACTTTTTGGTCTTTTGTAACATTGCCTTCCCCAACTTCGTCCCTAGCCCTTATAGACTCATCTCCTAGCTCATTTGGAAGGTTAGCAAAGTATTAGAGAAAACATTGTGAGCTTTGCTCCTTGTATCCCCTCCTCTTTGGAGATCAAGCCCCCACCTAGGGAAGAATCCTTTGGATTGTCAAGGCCTCCTCTTGGAGAAGATCATCATGAAGACGTCACCTAGTGGGAAGAACTTACCTAGTGCTATTTTCCTTGAATTGTTCATGTAATCTTGTGGATCGCATGTATGCTACTCTAGTGGATGTGATATTTGGGTTTGTTTGAGAGTTTTGTTCCTTGTGTTCTTGAGTGTTCTTCCTCCTTTTCCCCCTCCAAGTGTGAAAATATCCCCTCTAGGGTTTGACCCTACAACACAAGGGAACATAAACGGTTCAATATAACAAGATGTGTGTGATACGCGGCAAACAGGTCTGTAATCAGAAATGTGTGCGGAGACCGATAATAACACAAACGATTGCTGCTAATAAGACGTGTGTGTTGTGCGATGGGAATGCATACAGAACAACAACAACAACATATATACATATATATAGACACACACACACACACACACACACACACACACACACACACACAGACACTATAAGGACATGGTTGCATTAGCAAATTAAACATCCAATTACATAGGTGGCTACTACAACCATGGCATTTGCACACACCAAAGTAAACTATTACATGCATAATTTCATAGGTGGCTACTACACACATGACACTTCCACACACCAATAAAGTAAACAATATATTACATGCATGATTAACTACCATAAACGATCATCTGATTATCATCTACTTCTTGTGATGCTTGCTCTGCTTGTGGCTCGATCCGGGCTCGTCGATTTGGGTAACGAGGCAATTCCTCATGTCAATGATCCACCTGTGCATCTCTTAGCATGTGTACACGTTCTTGGCCGTGAACCTAAGATGAGGTTCATCCAGTCGCTGCATCGAGGCCCTATGCCAGGATACAACACTTGTTCTCTGGGCATCCTGCTTCATCTTTTCATAGTAGGGGTCGATGATGGCCGAGGCGAGTTCGACTAGGGAGTCCTTCTTCGTGCTGCCCCAAACCATGTAGTGGTCACGGATTTCGACAAGGTTCTGGCAGGCCAAGCCCGCAACACTGAGCGCTTTTACATCGTCGGTGGTTTCCACCATGGCGAACTTGTAGTCGGTGTTGTTGACAAACCTGTTGAAACAGTCGCAAGGCTCTCTGGCCATGCAGTAGTGGTAGATCAGGACATCATGGTGCATGCACAACTGGGTGACGGCAACCTTATGATCTATGCCGGGATGACCGGCAGTGTACTGGAGGTCGATGCAAACCACCTTGTACTTGTCTCTAGCAAGCAACTGCTCAACGGTGTTAATGTAGTCATCCACCACGGCCAGGTCGATGGTGTACACCACTGATAGATCCGTCTCCCTCGCGTGGGTCTCCACTTTATGCTCGCCGAACTCCATTGGGGTGCAGCTAGCCATCCCCTCTCTAGTGTCGTCGTGGGTGTGCTTGAGGTGTTGTGGGGCGCGATCGAAAGGTTGAAGAGACTAAGGCTATAATGGCCGCGGGAATTAAAGGGGAGGCCGGACGGCACGTCCTGATGGCAGTTCTAATTTGCAGCGCGTAACTCCATCATGCTACACGTAACCGCATCGCGTGGCAATGCGCACAGCGCAACCGCATGCATATGGGGCCCCCGACGTGATCGTGCACAGGCCCAACCGCTAGCAGAGCGCGCGCGGAGGGACGCGACCAGAGCGCTCCGCGGTTGCCTCAACGGCGAGCAACCATATATATGCATATAGCAATTGAACATGCAAGGTGTCCACAACCCGAGTGCACTAACGGACGCGAGCAGAGCGCGCCGCGGCACCTAACAGCGAGCACAGCGCGCCGCGGCGCCTAACGGTTGAACTGTTTGTATAGATTAAGCACGACTGCTTAATCTATGAATGAAATATATGCTTAATTACTGAATTTTAGTTGCAAAAATTAGATAGTGCTAGTAATTTTTAGCTACATATTTTGACAAATCGCCATTGGAACCGTTGGATGTCCTCTCTATATGTGTCGTCGTGGGTGTGCTTATTGTGTCGTGCACCGGCCCCAAACACTGGCATCACAACTTATAAATTGACAGGATGGAGTACTAGTTACAATGATGCATATAATTAAGCAAAGGGATCACACATGTCTGTATTGACTGGAACGAGAATGCAATAGCACAATAATAATTAAGGAGGCAAGAAGAAAGATGCATCCATCAATATATGACCTCCTCCTCCTCAACTCAGCGCGCCGGGCCAACGACCAGCGGCTAAGGGTTGTCGGCTTTTGTGGCAAGGTGAAGGTGCTTCTCAGCAAAGGCATCCAAGCCTTCCAACCGGTTTAAGAAGGCCAACGTCATAGCGACCTCATTGGCCTTGTAGATACCTATGTACATGATTTGCTCATACACGTGGATGTGTAGGTCGACGAATTCTTGCAGGGCGAGGCACCTCGTGGCGAGCGCGACCTCCAGGTGGACTTTCTTCGTGGCATCGGCGGGTAGTCACAGGGCCACCAATGCTTAAAAGATGTTCCGACCATGGAGGCCAATTAGGGTGGCAGGCAATGAGGAGCCCGGGCGTGCAGACAGGAGGAGTATGGCAATGTCATCCACGAGCTTCTAGACGACGCTGAACATGTTGGTGGTGGCAACGAACATCTGGTCCAACTGAGAGTCGTAGCTGGCGTCGACGGTGGCCATCCGCCAGCCGGTCTTCCAACACTGTCTGGAGACGATCCTCGGTGCCATGCCGCAGGCCAGCGTCGTGGACCGACTGGAACAGCCGCTGGCCGCTCACGTGCATCACCGCCATGGGTCTGGAGTGAGCACTTTTGCGCTTAGTGTAGGTGCTTAGGCAAATGCTTAGGTGCGTACGATGTGGTTGATGCGTTGGAATGGAGGGGCGCCTTTATATGAGTGCAAACTACGTTGCTTTCACATCGTGTTGCCTCTTTTCCCGGTCCTCTCCCATTACTTCCCTCATGCATTCATGATGCTAACTGAAGGAGCATAATTGGTTGTTCAACATTTCAGGGACCGCTACCCTCTCCCTCATCTGCATTAAAGCCGTATCGGGAACTACGCCGCCCGCTGTCAAATCGAATAGTACTGCGCTGCCCGCTGCACGCCCGGCTGAACACGCCTCCTCGCCTCCATCTATGCTTAATTACTAAATTTTAGTTGCAAAAATTAGATACTGCTAGTGATTTTTAGTTTCATATTTTGACAAATCGCAATGTTACAAGGTTGACAAATGGCAATGTTACTAGATCAACAAATGTCAATCTTTCCAGTTTGACAAATGGCAACATACCCAATATGAAAGATGCAAATCTTACCAAATTGTTTGTAAAGTGGTTGCACACGGGTCATCCAAAACAACTGTTTGCGTTGAAGAGATGCACAAATCCTTCTCTCACTTTGCATACGGGTGTTCTTTCTAAAACGTTTGCAATCAAGAGCCATTAAAACCTATAGTCATTAAAACCAAGACACATGGTGTCACATGAATGATTAAAATTTGAATTATACACATAAATGCATTGAAAAACTCAATTAATGCATAAAAATGTCCAAACGAATCCCGAAAACCCGCAAAAATTGACATAACACTCATGTTGTTCTATGTTGACACGAGAAACTTTCTTAAAGCAATATGAGGCAATGGATATTGTTTTGTCCCCAAAGGTGAGATGTTCCCCACCGAAATCATCAGGCGTGTTGTGAGAAGCTCTGGTTTGTGAGAAGCATATCCCCAAAACTGCCCCAAATGGGACAAATTTTTTAGCACGGCATGTTGATGCCGCTCCATGATAGCATGCATGCCAAGTTTCATGTATTTCAGATGAGCTTTGGGTCTATACTAGAATTTGAAAACCAGGTATATATATCTCAATGTTTGCGGCCGAGTGACGGTGGCAGGTGTTTGACATTCATTCTCATTTCTTGCATGGGACCTAATTAAGCATGCAACCAAGGACACAGATTTGAATTTTCAACCAATTTATATGCATTAGAGCATACGTGTGCATGTAGTCCAAATTTGAATTATGCACATGAATGCATAGAAAACTCAGTTAATGTATAAAAATGTCCAAGGGAACCCCCAAAAATCCCAAAAATTGACACAACACCCCTGTTGTTCTATGCTGACACTAGGACAAAATTGAAATCGAGAAGAGGCAATGCATCTCGTTTCGTCCAGAAATGTGAAACATTCCCTACCAAAACCATCGGGCTTGTTGTGAGAAGCTCTGGTTTGTGAGAAGCATATCCCCAAACCTGCCCCAAATGGGACAAAAAATTTACCATGACATGTTGATACCGCTCCATGGCAGCATGCCAAGTTTCATGAATTTCATACGAGCTTTGGATTTACTAGAATTTAAAAACCAGGTATATATCTCAATGTTTGCGACTGAGTGACGGTTGTAGGGTGTTTGACATTCATTTTCATTTCTTGCATGGGACCTAATTAAGCATGCAACCAAGGACACATATTTGAATTTTCAACCAATTTATATGCATTAGAGCATATGTGTGCATGTAGTTCAAATTTGAATTATGCACATGAATGCATACAAAACTAAGTTAATGTACAATAATGTCCAAGCGAACCCCCAAAATCCGAAAAATTGACACAATACCCCTATTGATCTATGTTGACACTAGGAAAAAAATTGAAATCGAGAAGAGGCAATGCATATCGTTTTGTCCAGAAAGGTGAAACGTTACCTACCGAAACCATCGGGCTTGTTGTGAGAAGCTCTGGTTTGTGAGAAGCATATCCCCAAACCTGCCCCAAATGGGACAAAAAATTTACCACGGCATGTTGATGCTGCTCCATGATGGCATGCCAAGTTTCATGAATTTCATACGAGCTTTGGATTTACTAGAATTTAAAAACCAAGTATATATCGCAATGTTTGCAGCCGAGTGATGGTGGCAGGGTATTTGACATTCATTCTCATTTCTTGGATGGGACCTAATTAAGCATGCAACCAAGGACATAGATTTGAATTTTCAACTAATTTATATGCATTAGAGCATGTGTATGTAGTTCAAATTTGAATTATGCACATGAATGCAGAGAAAACTTAGTTAATGTATAAAAGTGTCCAAGCGAACCCCGAAAAATCCCAAGAATTGACATAACACCCCTATTGTTCTATGTTGACACTAGGAAAAAAATTGAAATGAAGAAGATGCAATAGATATCGTTTCGTCCAGAAAGGTGAAATGTTCCCTACCGAAACCATCATGCTTGTTGTGAGAGAAGCTCTGGTTTGTGAGAAGCTTATACCATAACCTGGCCCAAATGGGACAACATTTTTTTACCCCAGCATCTTGATGTCGTTCCATGATAGCATGCCAAGGTTCATGAATTTTAGACGAGTTTTGTATTTACTAGAATTACAAAAGCAAGCACCTCAACATTTGCCGGAGAGCCACGATGCCGTGGTGTTTGAAATTCATCCCAATTTCTTGAATGGGACGTAAGCATCAATCCATGGACACATGTGTCATTTTACAACCCATTTTGGTGCACTGGAGCATGTGCATGTGGTTTGAATTGTGCACCTGAAATTCCTAGAAAACCAAGTTACTTTATAAAAATGTCCAAACCAACCCTGAATAATTCCAAATTTTTTGACGACACACCTATAGTTGCATGTTCACTACAGATAGAAGTTCTAGCAATTGAAACTCCATCCTTTGCACCTGTGACCCCATTATGTAATTCAATCAAGTTGAAAAATCAAGTAGATCCCACACGGTTTATTATCACCAACCGTGTGAGATGCAGTACAAAATATCATGGAGCATCGTCGGTGTATAGTACGCCTATGGCTTACTCGAGAAGGTTTGTCGGCTACAGTCCACAGCCCGCTCTGAATAAGGGACCATGTCTGATGACACTTTGCACGCCAGTTTTTTTGTTGAAGCGATTCCAAATTTTTGGCTTCCGCGGAAATATCTACCTCCCCGCCCCCTCCCCCTTACCAAAATCCACATTTCCCCTGTTTCCGCCTTCCTTTCCAAGTTGAAACCTTCACTCCTTGCTTGCAGCGCTGCCTCCTTATCAATGACCCTCCTTCACGCTGCTCGGCCTCGCCTATCCAGGCAGGTAATCCACACCCGAACCCCGTCCTCCTCCTCCTTCCACATCCCACTTGCCCCGACCGCCGGTGCGAGCGCAACACCTTCCACCCAAATCACCGACACCTCCACCAAATAAGTGCCATCCTAAGCCATGGTGCACGCAGTATGGCCAGGATCTCAAGGAGCATTTCGCAGCGGAGAAGCAAATCGCGGACGCACGCGCGGAAGAGGTCGCGATGGCTGCCATTCGTGCCGACCCCCAGATCTTGGAGGAGCACCTCGCCATCTAGGCCACCGTCGACGCCTCGTGCGCCGATGCCGCGGCCTGGTTGGCTGCTTTAAATGATAGTTTGTGGCGTTTTCTCGAGGCCACCATCGGTGCCTTCGACGAAGACTACGAGGTGTTTTCTCAGCATGCACGTGCTTACACTACAAAAAAATACACTTCCGTGATAATACGTGTTTGTCACAGTAGGTCGCGTTTTCTGTCATGCATGTACATCCATGACAATTTTATGACAGAATCAAGATAGTCATACCTGTGCTGTCGTAGAAGTGTTCCATGACATTACCAAAATTATCATCACGGAAGTGTCCACTTCCATGACGATAAATAGCGCGTCGCAGAAGTGCTTTCATCAAGGGTGACCGACACGTGGCATCCACCGTAACGGGACGCCGTTAAGCTATTGGGTCCGGTTTTGGATCCGATAACCCGTTAACATCCAGGACCAATGGGGATTTTCCACGTGTAAAATTCTCATTGGCCAGAGGAAACACATGTCGCCTCACTGTTGGGACAGATGTCATCCACTCATTGGACAGGAGGCGCCTATGAAACGTCGACACGTGGCACGACCCAACAGAGGCCCATTCCGGCGAAAAGGCCGGCCCGATTGACTTGGTCAAAAGGTAACGGGCCGGCCCACGGAAAGCCTGTTAACGGCCTGTTCGTATATAGCCCATTTACGGCCCGCTAACTCCCGGCCCGTTACGGCCTATCAGAAGTAAGCCCAGTACCTTCATCTGGGCCGTCCAATATGATTCTAGCCCATTGTAACTTCCGGCCCATGTATTGCCCATGATGTCTTTCGGCCGATATGAGGCCCGAGATAAAATTGGCCCATAATGTACAGTGTATCGCTTTATACCCATTAACAGCCCATTATTCTGTCGGCCATTTCCAGCCCGTGTTAACTTTCGGCCTTCTAAGGGCTCGTTTATTCTCGGGCTCATTCCTAGAATTCAGTTAGTTACAGTTCGTTACTGGCCTGTTCCGTTTGTGGGCCTAATTGAGCCCGTGGTTACATTCGGCCCGTTTGTGGCCCATCAAAATGTTGGGTTGTTTTCATAGCGTTATCAAATGCGGCCTATTAACGACCCGTTATGGTGCACAAATAGTACGACCCGTGTTTTGCGAAATGATTATATGCCCCGTAGAAGGCCCATGTATCCTACGGCCCGTAGAAGACCAATGGATCCTACGGTCCATAGAAGGCTAATGGATCCTACGGCCCGTAGAAGGCCCATGGATCATACGGCCCGTAGAAGGCCCATGAATCCTATGGCCCGTAGAAGGCCCATGTATCCTACGACTCGTAGAAGGCCCATGGATCCTACGGCCCGTAGAAGGACCACGGATCCTACGACCTGCAGGAGGCCCATGGTTACAACAGTCCGTGTGTTGCCATGATTATTGTGGCCTAGTTACCAAAAATAGGTTATTGTGGCCACTAGAAAAACGCAAAAAAAGAACTGCAATGACTACAAGCAAACAACTAAACAAGACAACAAGGAAATAAATAAGCAAGCAACTAATGCTAGCCTATTACATCTATTACACATATTACATCCACTGGGCATCAAAGTTCGCCACCAGTGCAAATATAGGGAACAAAGCAGCATATTACATATATTTGCCGTCAAAATTGGCCACCAGTGCAAATAAACAAGGCAGCAAAACAAGTCCACAACTGAAACAACTTCAGAAGAGCTCAAGAAACGTTATCCTGGGTATCCACCATGCCGACAATAAGCTTAGCAAGCTTATTAGCTTTGTCCTGTTTGGCGCTAAAATCCTCCAACGCTTGTTATTGCACCAGAAAGTATGCATCTGAATGCTCCAGGGACTTCCACAATCCTTTCGCTTCTTGTCGCAGCACAGCCGATCGATGTCTTTCAGCTTGTGGTTGAGACTCAAGAAACCGAACTGATTCAGACAGTGAGTTTGAATAGCTTGTGCAAGCGGTAGTGGCCAGTAACTCAAACACTAAACCAAGACAGGACTTTGGGGTTGTCTCACTGTCTTCAAGATAGTCTTCCTTAGCTATTTTATCATCTTTGTTGGAGACCAACAAGGATGTCTCACTATCCTGAACCTTATCTGCATTACTTCCTTTACCATTGCTTAATAAGGCACTCTTCCCCAATATTCTGTTAGCATTCTAAAAGAAGAAACAAGCAGACACATAACAGGTTTAGCATGTACTAGTATATGAAACTCATTTGGGTGAATCAGTTCATTAGTAAGGTGGACAGGATTAAACTACCAAGTCTTCTATTGTCAAGTACTAGTATATAATAAAAGCATCAAACAAACATATATCTATGTCCTATGGTCACTACATTGTCTTGCCAAATCAAAATAGAGACACGGTTCAAATCATATCAGTTCAAGACAAAGCAGCAGTGAAAGAATACAAAGCGTGGGAAACTACACGGCACAACAAGATTTCAGATGGGTACCACGGGTCTACATGTACAACAACACTATTGGCTTTGTTGTGATGCTAGTAATGTGCATGATATGAGAAGTCAATTGTATACACAATTGAAATTGAAATCAACAGAGCTATTGATAAGAGCAAACTTGTTAAAGAAACATGCGTGAACATACCTGCTGTGCCATTGGTGTTTCGATTGGATCCTTCAATTTAAAAATAAATTTGTATGAGTAAATACAGTGATACAAGAGCAAAACAGTATGCACGATAGCAATGGAATCTTAAATTAGAACAGTTGTTCTTCAGGTTTAGGCACTTGTTCTACATGAACAGAGTACAGTAAGACGCAAGAATATAGTACTTAAAATAGAAAATGGGCTCATAGACCTTACCACATTCTTGGTTCGGGACCAGTACAGAACAAGGCGTTCCCAGTCATAGTCCAGTAAATGTGTCTCAGGAGAACGTAAGCGAATTTGATGAGTTTCTTTGCCGGTGAAGTACATTTTCTTCAGGTAATTCTGATACTGCCACCAAGCATTCTTGAAGATAGCAGAGGTATTAGCACAGGTTACCTCATCCCGAGTTTCAAAATCGGTCCTTCTCTATAGACAAAAATGGGAAAAATTGTTGTATTATAACCATCATGGAGGTAGGATGTATGGGACAAAGCAAAGTAATTGCCATGAATAACATTAATTACACATAACTCCTTGACAAACACCTGCAACTGGCATTTTCCTTCATCTTCAGTATAATATTTCCAAGATGGGAAGATACGCACATAGGATTTAACAACATCAAATGCGATAGATGCTAAACTACGATTGGCTGGTTTTGCTTCCTCCACAGGAATAGGCGTACAAACTGGTGGAGTTGGGGTTCGACGTGGTAGTACTGGACCTTTGGGCACTGGAGCTGCCTTACTAACTGCTCTTGTTTGGGAGCTCTGTGGTGGAGATGGTGCTGTGTCAACAGGAACTGGGTTACTATCTGCTAGGGTTGGGGTTAGATTGGGCAAAGCTGGTTCACTGTCCATTGTAGTAGGGGTACAATCTGTGAGAGTCTGGGTTATGTGTGGTAGAGCTGGTTCTCGTGCATGTACAACCAGGGTGCTATCTCCACCAAGAGGTAGCACTGTTTTATTTGAAGACCGTGTTTTTACTCCGCTAGATACTAGCATCACCCGCTCCAATTCAAATGGCTGATAAACAGGAAACATAGTTGAATGTACAACCGTTGTATGAGAGACAGATGCAATAGATAGTGTGGAAAAAAGAGGGAATGAAATATTTGACATGTATATTGTTTAACTAAAATGGATAGCATGACATAATTTCACATATATGATGTCTATCTAAACTAGATAGCATAGCATAGCATAACATAATTCAAAGATATGATGAATAACTAAACAGGATCACATGACATAATTCACCTACATGCTATCTAAGTAATTAGGATCGCATGATTTAATTCACATATGTGATTTATATGCTAAACAGAGGGCATTCGATATGATGTCTGAACTAAGAACATGGTGTTGAATATTGTGTATATGATGTCTAAACTATGCCATGCAAGACACACATATGCATGATATGAGCAGTATAACCGTGCCAAGTTAGAGCATACACCTTGGTGGGGGAATAAGACTGGTCATCTTTCTCTAAATCCATCTCTGAGGAGCTATCGGGACCCAACAAGAGATCTGCTTCAACAGGTAGCACTGTCTGCTCTGAAGGCCTTGTTTTCACTCCAGATTTTTCCATCTCCCACCCAAATGGCTGATTCACAGGAAGAGTAGTTTAATGTACAACCATTGTCGACAAATGGAAATGAATGAACAAAGGGATGGGCAAGATATCATTCAAATATATGATGCCTGGTTAAACAGGATGGCATTTCACATTTCACATATATTATGGCTGGCTAAAAGACATGAGACTGCATAATTCCCATATATGATATAGAAACTAAACAGGTGGCATTACAAAACATGTCTAAACTAAGCAGATGACATATATGATGTTAAAAGTAGGCACTAGAAGGCAACATATGCATGATATGACTAACATCATCATGCCAAGGTAGAGCAAACACATTGGGGTAAATAGGAGTAGTCAGCTGCGTCTGAATCTGCCTTAGGACAGATATCTTCCTCTGGATTACAATCTAGAGAGGGGGGAGGTTTGCCATTGAACCCACCATGGAGCGATGTTTGCATGACATTGTATTGCCGCGCAAAACTCTTCTCTTTTTCTCTACATGTTCAGCATGACTGTGTACAATATCTGACATGCATACGAAAAAAATATGGTGAGATTATGTAAGGAGAGCATGCAGAAATTTAGAGTGATGGTAACAACCAATGGATGGATCCAAAAATAATGATAGCAGGCTCATGATTGCTTTAATTTAATAAAAAGACAGATGATGATTGCTTTACTATTTGTTTCCTACCCAAGATGACAAACATAGGCATACCCTAGGTGAACCAGATATTAGACAGAGGTACTATTCAGGTTCATCTAATTTAGAACTCTAGGTATACCCTAGGTAAACTAATTTAGAACTCAAGTTTGAACATTAATTTGGTACTGACTTGGAGTCTAAGAGGTGAACAAGAAGGTAAAGTAGCAGGTAATTTTAAGCAATGCACAACATAAGCAAAAACAGAAGAGTGCAAGCTCTCTTGTGGACCCATGTACTCCTCAGGTTCATCTGCTGAGTCGATGATGGTGATGCCATTGCGGTGGGTGCCGGTAGCAGGGAAGGAGATCTGAGGCGGCGAAAGACGGTCAGGAGTTGTGATGTCTGGTTTGGTGGATGCTTCTGTCGATGGAGTAGCTCAGCTGAAGTGGACGACGTCGCGGTAGGAGCAGGACAAATCACACAAAGTTCCCATCGACATCTACCAGTAACTGAAGTAATTCTGTAAGGGCTCATTTGGCTTGCATGATTCTAAAAATGCAGGGATAGTAAAAACACCGGAATATGATAGGAATGCGCATTTCTGTCAACTTGGGTGTTTGGTTCTCAGGAATTGGAAGAGCAGAGGAATGCAAAGAAACATGGCCAAAATAAAGTGAAACCATATGAAAGCGTGTACAGTTAGAATGTTATTCTGCCACTAATGCACTTGGTCTTGTTTTCATGCATAGGATTTTGAAAGTAGGTCCAGGTGGATGTTTTGCTCCATTCCTTTCAACAAAATGCATGAATAATTGAGTAGTAGAGTGCCATAGGAAAATTCCCTATTGCTATGTTTTTTTGTTGAACCAAAATAGCCCTAATGGATCGACATGAATGTAGAGTAATAAGTGATGCAACAAGTGTACAACCTCTTTGCCATAGCCATGTTGACCTCAGCATCATTGGGTTGGTCGATGAAGAAGTTGAGGGAGAGGTGGCTATCGGAGGTGTGAAGGAAGATCTGAGGAATCTGTAGACGGCGTCTAGGGCACTGCTCTGTTATGATGGATCGTTTTGTCGTTGGAGCAGCTCCGGTGAGCCGTAGACGTCAAGGCTGAAGCAGCATAAGACAGACATCGTCGATCTCAAGTGGGATTCTAATAGCATCTCCAATAGATGATGTAAACCAGATGTAAAATTTACATCACCAAAAACCACCCGACTACAACAGATGAGGAAAAAACTGTTGACTCTGAACTTAGCTGTCGAAACTGAAATTTACTGTGGAATCTGAATGTTACTATCGAAACTGAACGGAATGGTAGCAGAGAGGCACTTGATATGTAGTTTAGGGAGGGCATGCAGTTCATCTTCAACCTGCACCCCCCTGAGCCGCTAGCCACCACGGCCAAACCGCCGGCCCAAGCGCCGCCTCGCCGCCCTGAAACAACTCCCCATCGTCGGTCCACACCGCCCCGGCCAGCTCTCTAGGCCCCATGCCCCCACCCTGAACCTCTTCGGCGAGCCCCCCTCCCCGCTGCGGGTGGTTCTTCCTTAACTCCTGCGAGCCCCCCCCCCCCCCACCCCCTGAAAATCGATTGACCCAAAAGTCGATTCAGTCCACTGAAGTGGAGCTAAATCAGAGCAGAGCAGCAGCATGAGCGAGGGGAAGAGCAGCAGCAGCAGCGCGAGCAAGCGAGAATCAGAGCAGTAGCTTCCACGTGAGCAAGCGAGAGCCGGAGCAGCAGCAGTTGGGCGAGCGAGAGCCGGAGCAATAGCAGCAGATCCGGCTGGTATGGATGCCGCCGCCGAAGGGGCCTCACACTGGGGGAGAACCGTCGTGGAGATGTCGCTCGCGGCGCCGGCTTGAAGGTAGCCGCTCCATGGGGGTGCGGGATGGAGCACCGTTGGTGCCAGGAGGTCGAGTCAAGGAGAAGGTGCGATGCGATGAGTGTACAACCTCTTTGGTGGCGCTGAGTAGGCCTCGGCTTCATCCGAGGAGTCGGTGAGTATGCTGCGGTTCTGGTGGATTAGGTTAAGGCGGCGCTGTGGGGATCGAGCAGCCACAATAGACGAGGCGATTGTCGGAGCAGCTCCATGGAGGTGGAGGACGGGGCGGCTGAACCGGCGGGACGATGAGATGAACGACGGATCCTCATCCAGGGAGGTGGACGTGGGACGTCGAACTGTTGCGGTGGACGACGTCACCGGGGAAGAGGCTCCGGGTGGCTGTGTGAGGTGGCGGACGGAGGAGGGTGGGGTTTCGCGGCTGGAGCGAAGAGGTTATGGCGGCCTGGGATTTTGAATGGTGAAAAGGAGGTGATGGGAGGGGGTGAACCATGACTTAGGGACGCGCTTGTCCAAAATGTAGGGTGTGTTACAAAAGTACTGCCACCGATTTGAACTAACGGCCCTTTCGTCTCAGGGTTGGAAGGGGGATTTTGCGTGTCGGAATTTGGCAGCTGGAGGGAGTTTTCGTGCGCATTGTAATTTCGGGATAGCAAGGCGCGGGTTGTAAAGGCGCCAGTTTTGGGAGCACGATATCTGAATTTTTTGGGATATAACAAGGTGTGAGTTGAATTTTAGGGACAAGCCTAACGTGTAATACTGTACTTGTATGTACCAAATCAAGTCGCACTTCCCTCAACCAAAACAAATGAAAAAATAAAACTATTCACACCACACAAAGAGAGAGTCTCGCCCTGTTTTACTACACAAATGCTATTCAAAGCTACTCCCTCCTTCCATCTATATAGGGCCTATTGCATTTTTCGATGCTAACTTTGACCAAATATTAGAGCAATAATATATGACATGCAACTTACACAAAGCACACTATTAAATTCGTGTGTGAAAGGAGCTTTCAGTGATATAATTTTCACATTGTGCATGTCATGTACTATTAATCTTGTCAATAGTCAAAGGCGGTCTTAAAAAACGCATTACGCCCTATATAGATGGAAGGAGGGAGTATGAATCCATGTTATGTGCAATTAAATTTTTTCGCTGGCTGTATAATGCATGTAACCTACTCATACCAACATTTTAGTGCATTCCAAATGTCTATACTACCTCTGCAATTTGAACTGAATTTGAATTCGTTCCTCTGTTTCAATAAGAATCTACAATCATGATTGTTGCCAACTTCAACCATCATTCGTGTATTACCTTAATAACACACCACATTGATGTTGATTCCAAATAATAGTACATTTGATGTACTAACTATATATTCATAATCTAAACCATGTTCCATATGTACACCGTGTTTATCACACAAAGTATAGTGCCCTGCCCCCTACATTATGACAAGTATTTAGCCCTGAGCTGCAAAAGCCACACATTAGCCCAAATTATAATCAATGTTCTATATATTATATGTAGTACTAGCAAGATGCCCATGCGTTCCACAGAACATCAACATGATCAAGGGGAGGCCTAATTTGCAAATATGGAGAGGGGTGTGTGTATCTTTTTTCAAAATTGCCATAGTTTCCTTCCTATCCGTCAGATATAAATCGGACAGCCTATATTGCAGGATGGCAGGCACACCATCATCAACAACTCTGTTTTATAAGAGTAGAGATAAAATATATTATATGTAGTATAACATGTTCATAACCACACCATGTGTATCACCGTTATATATATTCACACATGCGTCGGTTTAAAACACTATGATAAATTCTTCAAATATCAGAATTCGCTTTTTATAATGAATTATGATCTCTATTCGTCTTTTACACCCACACATTCCTCTTATTTTTGTAGCTAGCGCTAACTTTCTCTCGTGCATGCACACGCCCGCATCCCTCTCACCCTCCCTAAGCATTCTCCAGCTCCATCACGCAAATTCATCTTTTTACTTTAGGTCGTTCACCCACGGTGTGTGTAGGCCCCCCAGCTCCTTCTTTACGACACACATCGATCGATATGCCTCTCTAGCCAGGTGTGCCTAGCACAAACACAAGCTTCCCCTCTTCTCTTATCAACGTCCATACCTCACTCCAACCACTCTTTTCATCGATCTCGTACTTGCACACTCCTTTCCCCTCGATATAGTATGCCTCTCGCACCACCTCCTAGATGCATCCCTCTCTCTCCATCCTTCTCGCGGTGCCTTATTTGCTTCTAACAGATACACGCATGTATACCAATCGATCTCCCAACATATACCTAGGTCGACTTTAACTATTTCCCCCCCACCCATCGATCGACGTACCTCACAAGTTATGTCTCTCCTTTCTCTGACAAAGGACGATTGATCTTCCTATGTAGTTACATCTGCTTACCACACCATATCGTCCCCCCTCATCATTCGTGCGTGCCGCCTGACCCGTCTCTCACACGCACGTGCACAGACAGGCATCCATCCCCTCTGTTATTGATATTGCAGGCGTGCCCTCCGTTTGTCTAGCAAGCCTCCCCCACCATTTGTTAGAAGCAACTCCACTACCACCCCCTCCAACACTCTAGCTCCGTCTCTCTCCCAACCTTATTCCTCTCCTACACATATGCATGGATGCCGATCGATCTCCCTTAATACATGAGGTAGATCGATCTCCCTTAATACATGAGGTAGGCATCTCTCCTCCTCCACACATATACCAGCCATTGTACCTCTATAGTTAATTAGGCCTGCCCCCACCACACACCGATAGTCGAGCACTGTAGGTAGGTACCCATGCCACAGAGACAAACTTCACATGTGACCTCTCACGTTCGAGTAGGCCAGCCACTTTATATCTTTGATGTGGGCACACACAAATTCAATGGCACTCTTTATCGATCGCGCGCGCGCACACACACACATCATCCCTCTCTTTGATTCTATGGATACCTCAAGCCGATGATAGTTCCACTCTCTTCTCGTGGATCGCCCTCTCTATATATATGATATATCCAGGACTCTATTTCACACACGTTGCATATGTTACATTTTTTGATTGACCCCCCCCCCCCAAAAAAAACACTCACGAACCCACACACTATATCTCTCTACGTTTGTATCTATCTCACACAACCCCACGTAGGTGGTGTACGTACACAAGAAGAGAATAGGTGCACGTACTCACGCTTCATGCCCAACCACACCCGCGCGGGTACACGATGGCAGCCCATGTGCTAATTTGAACGCGTGTAGCAGTTTTTTACCTACGGAGGTCATGTACCATGCGTGCATGAAACAAAGTTCGACTTGATGCGTTGGTGCGTTATTTTTAAATAAAGTTATATCTCTCATGGCACGTAGAATATAAAATGATTTTTATGGAGAAAAAGGTAGTCCGCTCCACTATATACAATGGAGCCTGCCTGCCTGGGTTTGTCTCTCTTCAAAGTATCTCACACAAGGTTGTGGTGGCCTCTCTCTCTCTCATCGTTGGTCACTGATCCGGCTGCATCCCGTCCGCTGACGGAAAGGGAGGATGTGCATTGTTTCTCCGTTCGATGGCGCCGAGGCAGCACGTCCCGATCTGCGGTACACGCCGTTCTCTCTGACCAAGCTTCGGTGCGGTAGGGCCTATGCCACCTTCTCGCTGCCGCAGTATGGGCAGATTTTGCCCGCTGCCGCTCACCTAGTTACATCCCGACGACCTTCAGGTATCCCATCCAGCCTTGCTCCACTGCCCGTCTTCCCACGTCGCTGCATGTGGAAAATCTTGAATGTGGATTTTCCATAGTTCTTTGCCCAAAACATAGCTCGTCCGGCGCACTTCCCATATTGCAATCTCGTCCTCACACCGTTTTAGACAAACACAACCGTGTTGTTATCTTCCCTTAGGACAAGGAATATGCTTCTATTTTGTCGTTGCATGTGTCATCAACTGTTATTGGCCAGTAATTGTTTCCTTTCTACCTCTTTTTTGCAAACAGGGCTATCCATTTCACCTCGTTGCTATTGCGACCTTTTGGTGAACTGCACAAATTATTTTTTTTCTTAAGAGTGTTTTGTGCAGTTGTACTAAAATGTCACAAGGGCAACGTCTCTACATTTCAGTGTAACTACACAAAGGGAGATTGGTTTTGCTCTATCCTCCTCATCCAACTCCGAGCCTAATCTTCTCCAACTAGTTAGTCTTAAGAGAGACTGCAAAGGTGACCGGCTTCTATTTGTGTGTTTATTGTTTCATCAGCAGTCCTCTATTATCGTAATCACACTTAATATCTTTGGAACAGGGACGCTCAGCTCTATCTTAGTGGAACTGCACAAAATGATCGGAATGTCGCATGCTCCAAACATCTACTTTTTCCCAACATGCCTTGTTGATTTAGACAGAGCTGGGGGGACGTTGCTGCCAATGAAAGCATGGATCAATTTTAATTTAACACCTTCTCACAACTTTGTCTTCAGTTGTGATGTAAATATTAGTTTTTTATTGTTTCCAAAAGAGCATCGATGACAAGACACACGAAACAAAAGTTGAAAGCTTAGAGCATTGTACAATTTCATGTCGCTGGAAAATTATTTCTGTAGTACATCAATTATGTAAACAAATGCTGGAAGCTTGATAGCATTGCCAGAAGCCTCTTCAGCATCCAGGTCCATGTGCCATGCACAAAATTATACTCCTTCGTTCCTAAATATTGGTCTTTTTACGAATTTCAAATGGGCATATTTTAGAGTGTAGATTCACTCATTTTGCTTTGTATGTAGTCACTCGTTGAAATCTCTAGAAAGACAAATACTCCGGAGTATATTTAAGAACCGAGGGAGTAGTGCACAACCGCATGGGAGACTCATCCTGGTCGTTGTGCCGCATTAATAGTGAGTAGTGAGCACTCAAATCATAAGCCCCACCTTTCCCACTGTAATTTGCTCGGAAGAAGCAACCATCAATACACTCTTCTTTGAATCCGCTCATACTACTCCATCTGTCACTGTTTATGGAGTGTGCTTCAAAAAAATTCTGGTACCAAGACGACTAGCGATCGACCTGAAAAATAGCATTGGCAGTTACTGCACGTCGTCTATTACTAGAGGAAATAATGCGTACACACAAGCATGCAGTTCTTCCACCCCGGGTACACACATGCATGCACTTACTCCACTCCGTACTACATCGAGATAAAATTGTGGACTTGATTGCGGTTACCATGCCCTAATTAATTGAGCATTAAACCAAACGCATCTACAGTCTCTCTGGTGGTGGAAATGCATTGAGAGAAATGCGTCATAATGAAGCGCGCCCTGTAAACTGTGATGGAGGGAGGAGTAGTATGAAGGTGCAAAACCAAGTACCCGTATGGCCAGTCGGTCAACGCACCTCCTCTTGGCATATCAGTGACATGTGGGACCGGAGTGTGAGCAAAACGATCTCAATTGACGGCAAAGTGGCCAACCCGCCATTCCTTGAGAGAGACGAGGAGCGAGAACACACAGACGGGCTTGCACGGAGGCCAAGTTATATTCAAGCATGGTTGATCGATATCATCATTACATGTTCGATGTTTTTTAGTACTATATTATTGGGCTGCCGTTTTCCGCCCTTCTCCCGAATGAATGTCTACTTTATCAGAGATTTAAAAAATAAGAGTACATACGCTCCACCATGCCGTTCTAGTAGTAGTACTACACGTACTACTAACCCTTGCCCTTGGCTCTTCGCCTCTTCGTGAAGCCGAACAATGATGGTACTCCGCACGTTGGGTACTACAGTGTATGCCTCTGGCAATCTGACACCAAATGAACTGATGCATATCCATCGCCTGGGCGAGGGTAGGTTGCATTAGTCAAAAGGCGTAAGCGAGCTTCACCTTGTCCTGCAAGCTTCTCCTCGTTTTGTGAGTTGACGGGACACACCAAAAAGTAGTGCTAGTCCATACTCCCTCCATTCCTGTTAATATGGCTTAATCTTTTTTGCGGGTAAATGAGAGAGCTTTATTCATATATAAGCATTCTTAGGACGATCAGCCAAGACACTGGTAACTAGGAAGCGAGGTACCCTGATACGTCTCTAACGTATATATAATTTTTGATTGTTCCATGCTATTATATTACCCATTTTGGATGTTTATGGGCTTTACTTTACACTTTTATATCATTTTTGGGACTAACCTACTAACCGATGGCCCAGCCCGAATTGCTGTTTTTTTGCCTATTCAGTGTTTCAAAGATAAGGAATGTCAAACGGAGTCCAAACGGAATGAAACCTTCGGGAGCGATCTTTTTGGAACAAACGCAATCCAGGAGACTTGGAGTGGACATCAAGAAGCAGCCGAGGCGGCCACGAGGTAGGAGGGCGCGCCCCCACCCTCGTGGGCCCCTCGTGGCTCCCCTGACCTACCTCCTTCGCCTATATATATCCATGTCCCCTGAAAACATCCAGGAGCACCACAAAAAACTATTTCCACCACCGCAACCTTCTGTATCCGCGAGATCCCATCTTGGAGCGGTTGTCGGCGCTCCGTTGGAGGGGGGATCGACCATAGAGGGCCTCTACATCATCTCCAAGGCCTCTCCGATGAGTTGTGAGTAGTTTACCACAGACCTTCGGGTCCATAGTTATTAGCTAGATGGCTTCCTCTCTCTCTCTTTGAATCTCAATACCAAGTTCCCCTCTCTCTCTCTTTTGCGGTGTGTTTGTCAAGATCCGATGAATTGTGGGTTTATGATCAAGTTTATCTATGAGATATAATTGAATCTTCTCTGAATTCTTTTATGTGCGATTGGTTATCTTTGCAAGTCTCTTCGAATTATCAGTTTGGTTTGGCCTACTAGATTGATCTTTCTTGCAATGGGAGAAGTGCTTAGCTTTGGGTTCAATCTTGCGGTGTCCTTTCCCAGTGACAGCAGGGGCAGCAAGGCACGTATTATATTGTTGCCATCGAGGATAAAAAGATGGGGTTTATATCATATTGTTTGAGTTTATCCCTCTACATCATGTCATCTTGTTTAATTTGTTACTCTATTCTTATGAACTTAATACTCTAGACGCAGGCAGGAGTCGGTCGATGTGTGGAGTAATAGTAGTAGATGTAGAATCGTTTCGATCTACTTGTTGCGGACATGATGCCTATATATGTGATCATGCCTGGATAATCTCATAACTATGCACTTTCCTATCAATTGCTCGACAGTAATTTGTTCACCCACCGTAATACTTATGCTATCTTGAGAGAAACCACTAGTGAAACCTATGGCCCCCGGGTCTATCTTTTATCATATAAGTTTCCAATCTTCTTATATTTGCATGTTTACTTTCCAATCTATATCATAAAAATACCAAAAATATTTATCTTATCTTTTTATCTCTATCAGATCTCACTTTGGCAGTTACCATGAAGGGATTGACAACCCCTTTATCGCGTTGGTTGCGAGGTTCTTGTTTGTTTGTGTAGGTACGAGGGACTTTTGAGGAGCCTCCTACTGGATTGCTACCTTGGTTCTCAAAAACTAAGGGAAATACTTACGCTACTTTGCTGCATCACCCTTTCACTTCAAGGGAAAACCAACGCAGTACTCAAGAGGTAGCAAGAAGGATTTCTGGTGCCGTTGCCGGGGAGGTCTTCGCTCAAGTCAAGACATACCAAGTACCCATCACAAACTCATCTCCCTCGCATGACATTATTTGCCATTTGCCTCTCATTTTCCTCTCCCCCACTTCACCCCTTGTCGTTTTATTCGCCCTCTCTTTCCTGTTATCCTCTCTCTTTCGCTTGCCTCTTGTGTGCTTGTGTATTGGATTGCTTGTCACGATGGCGCAAGATAATACCAAATTGTGTGACTTTTCCAATACCAATAATAATGATTTCCTTAGCGCTCCGATTGCTCCTCCTAATGACGCTGAATCTTGTGAAATCAATGCTGCTTTGTTGAATGTTGTTATGAAAGATCAATTCTCCGGCCTTCCTAGTGAAAATACCGCTACTCATCTAAACAACTTTGTTGATTTGTGTGATATCCAAAAGAAGAAAGATACGGATAATGATATTGTTAATTGAAGTTATTTCCATTTTCATCTAGAGATCGTGCTAAAACTTGGTTTTCGTCTTTGCCTAAAAATAGTATTGATTCATGGAATAAGTGCAAAGATGCTTTTATCTCTAAGTATTTTCCTCCCGCTAAGATCATCTCTCTTAGAAACGATATTATGAATTTTAAACAACTTTATCATGAGCATGTTGCCCAATCTTGGGAAAGAATGAAATCAATGATCCGCAATTGCCCTACGCATGGTTTAAATTTATGAATGATCATACAAAAATTTTATGTCGGATTGAATTTTGCTTCTAGAAATCTTTTAGATTCGTCCACGGGAGGCACTTTTATGGAAATCACTTTAGGAGAAGCTACTAAACTCCTTGATAATATTATGGTTAATTATTCTCAATGCACACCGAAAGATCTACTAGTAAGAAAGTGCATGCGATAGAAGAAATTAATGTTTTGAGTGGAAAGATGGATGAACTTATGAAATTATTTGCTACTAAGAGTGCTCCTATTGATCCCAATGATATGCCTTTGTCTACTTTGATTGAGAATAATAATGAATCTATGGATGTGAATTTTGTTGGTAGGAATAATTTTGGTAACAACGCGTATAGAGGAAACTTTAATCTGGGCCGTTTCCTAGTAATTCCTCTAATAATTATGGTAATTTCTACAACAACTCTTATGGAAATTTTAATAAGATGCCCTCTAATTTTGAGAATAGTGTTAAAGAATTTATGATCTCTCAAAAGAATTTCAATGCTTTGCTTGAAGAAAAATTGCTTAAAGTTGATGAATTGGCTAGGAACGTTGATAGACTTTCTCTTGATGTTGAGTCATTGAAACTTAGATCTATTCCACCTAAGCATGATATCAATGAGTCTCTCAAAGCCATGAGAATTTCCATTGATGAGTGCAAAGAAAGAACCGCTAGGATGCGTGCTAAGAAAGATTGCTTTGTAAGAGCGTGTTCTTCTAGTTTCCATGAAAATAATGATGAAGAACTAAAAGTTATTAATGTGTCTCCTATTAAGTATTTGTTTTGCAATATGAATCTTGATAATGATGGGACTGGAGATGAGTCAGCTTTAGTTAAAAGGCGTCCCAATGATTCGGAGTTTTTAGATCTTGATGCTAAATTTGGTAAAAGTGGGATTGGAGAGGTCAAAACTTTACATAGCAATGAACCCACTATTATGGATTTCAAGGAATTTAATTATGATAATTGTTCTTTAATAGATTTTATTTCCTTGTTGCAATCCGTGTTGAATTCTCCTCATGCTTATAGTCAAAATAAAGCTTTTACCAAACATATCATTGATGCCTTGATGCAATCTTATGAGGAAAAACTTTAGTTGGAAGTTTCTATACCTAGAAAACTTTATGATGAGTGGGAACCTACTATAAAAATTAAAATTAAAGATCATGAATGCGATGCTTTGTGTGATTTGGGTGCTAGTGTTTCCACGATTCCAAAAACTTTATGTGATGTGCTAGGTTTCCGTGAATTAGATTATTGCTCTTTAAACTTGCACCTTGCGGATTCCACTATTAAGAAACCTATGGGAAGGATTAATGATGTTCTTATTGTTGCAAATAGGAATTATGTGCCTGTAGATTTTATCGTTCTTGATATAGATTGCAATCTTTCATGTCCTATTATTCTTGGTAGACATTTCCTTAGAAAGATTGGTGCAATTATTGATATGAGGAATGGAATATTAGATTCCAATTCCCATTAAGGAAAGGCATGGAACACTTTCCTAGAAAGAAATTCAAATTACCTTATGAATCTATTATGCGAGCCACTTATGAATTGAATACAAAGATGGCAATACTTAGATATATTCTCGCTTTTATGCCTAGCTAGGGGCGTTAAACGATAGCGCTTGTTGGGAGGCAACTCAATTTTATTTTAGTTTCTTGAGGTTTGCTTCTGTTTATTAATAAATATTTCATCTAGCTTCTGTTTAGATGTGGTTTTATGTTGCAATTAGTGTTTGTGCCAAGTAGAACCTATAGGATAACCTACGATGATAGTTAATTTGATTCTGCTGAAAAACAGAAACTTTTTCACGCACGAGAATAATTTTAATAAATCACAGAAACGTGATTTTTAGTTGATTATTTTTGCAGTAGATCAATAGACAAATTGCCCAGGACTTCCTATTTTGGTAGGATTTTTAGAGTTCCTGAAGTACTCGAAAGATACAGATTGCTACAGACTGTTCTGTTTTTGACAGATTCTGTTTTTCGTGTGTTGTTTGCTTATTTTGATGAATCTATGGCTAGTATCGGGGGGTATGAACCATAGAGAAGCTGTAATACAGTAGGTTTAACACAAATATAAATAAATAATGAGTTCATTACAGTACCTTATGTGGTGGTTTTTCTTTCTTGCACTAACGGAGCTTATGAGATTTCCTGTTGAGTTTTGTGTTGTGAAGTTTTCAAGTTTTGGGTAAAGATTTGATGGACTATGGAATAAGGAGTGGCAAGAGCCTAAGCTTGGGGATGCCCATGGCACCCCAAGATAATTCAAGGACAACCAAAAGCCTAAGCTTGGGGATGCCCCGGAAGGCATCCCCTCTTTCGTCTTCGTCTACCGGTAACTTTACTTGGAGCTATATTTGTTTTGCTTGGAGCATCTTGTATGATATGAGTCTTTGCTTTTTAGTTTACCACAATCATCCTTGCTGTACACACCTTTTTGGAGAGACACACATGATTCGGAATTTATTAGAATACTCTATGTGCTTCACTTATATCTTTTGAGCTAGACAAGTTTTGCTCTAGTGCTTCACTTATATCATTTTCGAGCACGGCGGTGGCTTAATTTTGTAGGAATTATTGATCTCTCATGCTTCACTTATATTATTTTGAGAGTCTTTTAGAACAGCATGGTATTTGCTATGGTTATAAAATTGGTCCTAGAATGATGGGCATCCAAGTTGGGTATAATAAAAACTATCATAGAAAGTGCATTAAACACTATGATCAATTTGATGCTTGATAATTGTTTTGAGATATAAAGGTGGTAATGTTAGAGTCATGCTAGTTGGGTAATTATGAAATTGAGAAATACTTGTGTTGAAGTTGGCAAGTCCATAGCATGTACGTATAGTAAAAGTTGTGTGACAAATTTGTTGCGTGGGGTGCTCTTTTAATTATCTTCCTTATGTGTGGAGGTCGGGATCGCGCGATGGTTAACTCCTACCAACCCTTTCCCTAGGAGCATGCGTAGTAGTACTTTGCTTCGAGGGCAAGTAAACTTTTGCAATAAGTATATGAGTTCTTTACGACTAATGTGAGTCCATGGATTATACGCACTCTCACTCTTCCACCATTGCTAGCCTCTATTATGCCGCGCAACTTTCGCCGGTATCATGCTCCCACCATTTACCTTCCTCAAAACAGCCACCATACCTACCTATGATGGCATTTCCATAGCAAGTCCAACATATATTTCCATGCAACTTTCCACCATTCCGTTTATTATGACACGCCCCATCATTGTCATATTGCTCTTTGCATGATCATGTAGTTGACATTGTATTTGTGGCAAGGCCACCTCCATAATATTCATACATGTCACTCTTGGTTCATTGCATATCCCAGTACACCGTTGGAGGCATTCACGTAGAGTCATATTTTGTTCTAAGTATTGAGTTGTAATTATTGAGTTGTAAATCAATAAAAGTGTGATGATCTTCATTATTAGAGCATTGTCCCAAGTGAGGAAAGGATGATGAAGACTATGATTCCCCCACAAGTCGGGATGAGACTTCGGACTTTATAAAAATAAAAGAGGCCAAAGAAGCCCATATAAAAAAGAGGCCAAAGAAGCTCACCAAATAAAAAAATGAATGAGAGAAAAGAGAGAACGGACAATGTTACTATCTTTTTTCCACACTTGTGCTTCAAAGTAGCACCATGATCTTCATGATAGAGAGTCTCCTATGTTATGACTTTCATATGCTAGTGGGAATTTTTCATTATAGAACTTGGCTTGTATATTCCAATGATGGGCTTCCTCAAAATGCCCTAGGTCTTCGTGAGCAAGCAAGTTGGATGCACACCCACTTAGTTTCTCTTATTGAGCTTTCATATATTTATAGCTCTAGTACATCTGTTGCATGGCAATCCCTACTCACTCACATTGATATCTATTAATGGGCATCTCCATAGCCCGTTGATACGCCTAGTTGATGTGAGATTATCTTCTCCCTTTTTGTCTTCACAACCACCACCCTATTCCACATATAGTGCTATGTCCATGGCTTGTGCTCATGTATTGCGTAAGAGCTGAAAAGTATGAACCAATTGCTTGGCTGAAACCGGGGTTGTGCATGATGGGAGTATTTTGTGTGATGAAAATGAAGCATGGTCTAACTATATGATTTTGTAGGGATGAGCTTTCTTTGGCTATGCTATTTTGATAAGACATGATTACTTGTTAGTATGCTTGAAGTATTACTATTTTTATATTTTATGAATTTTTATATTGAATCATGTGGATCTGAACATTCATGCAACAATAAAGAAAATTACATTTAGAATTATGCTAGGTAGCATTCCACATCAAAAATTCGGTTTTTATCATTTACCTACTCGAGGACGAGCGGGAATTAAGCTTGGGGATGCTTGATACGTCTCCAATGTATCTATAATTTTTGATTGTTCCATGCTATTATATTACCCGTTTTGGATGTTTATGGGCTTTACTTTACACTTCTATATCATTTTTGGGACTAACCTACTAACCGGAGGCCCAGCCCGAATTGCTGTTTTTTTTGCCTATTTTAGTGTTTCGAAAAAAGGAATATCAAACGGAGTCCAAACGGAATGAAACTGATAGAGGCGGGGTGTCCCGATCTTTCGATGAGATGATAACTATCAATTTGGTGAAGATGACTTTGACGATCCGACTACAAACGTGCATGACGTTGCGCCTTAGCAATCGCTAAACCAACTTCGAGAGGTTATTGACCATGCCGGAGCACAATCAACCTGACCACGAAGGTCTATTCCTGCAAGCAATCGAAGAACAAGCAAGAATATGATAAAAGCAATCTGAATATTGCGAGTATATATGAAGTATTGATAAAGGTGGGGATCCGTAAGCGGTCTTGGTCTGGTCGTTGGACACAAACGAAGTACCCAAAGTTGCGATGGCTAACTTTTAACTAAACAAATCCCAAGGGAAAAGCTACTAGATGGATCTACTTATATAGGAGTAAGGGGTGGCGGCCAAGGAGGTGGGAGGACGTCCCAAGGCAGCCTAAAACTACCCCTAGGTCGTACAAGGCCAATGGGCCCAAGTGGAGGTGATGTAACACCTTTGGACTTGTAGTTTGACTCGGATTCTGCTGCAGCATCAGATTGTTTCGTCCATAACTCAACGCTCCGGACGAATTTGAAGGTGAATCCAATTGGGCTGGAAAGTGCACGAAATCTAGTTTCCAAGAAAAAAAATCACCCAATTCGGAGTCCGTATGAAAAAGTTGTTGGCGTTTGGAGTCAGGTATGTCTATGCAGTCCGAATCTGAATCCAGAACGTGAGAGACTTGGAATCTATCTTCTCTTGGCCCAAAAGTGACGTGAGAGGACTTTTTGAACATAACCTAAACTTCTCATTTTCCCTTATCTTCATATGTGGATTGTACAAATGTCCCATACACCTGCAATTAGACAAAACACAAAAGTGTGTGAAGTATTTTTGTTCTGGATAACGTAAATAGATTATTGAATAGTTTGCACTAGAAATCACCTGACAAATATGCATGTATGCAATATTTTTGGTCTTATCCAAGGTAGTCATGTCCTCATCATCCTCCCCTTCTTGAAAACAAAGCCGTCCTCGGTGTTGCTTAATCTGAAATGTGGCTAACAAAACAGACAAGGTGTACATGTTGTATATGTATATGTCATCCATTTTTACTTCCCTTGATTTTTGCACATATGACACATGTATATATGAGGAACCTTCATAGATTATAAAATATAAAGCCAAAATATTATCATAAGTAGAATGCATGAAAATATTGCAACTCAGTTTGCACATATAAGTGAAGCTCTTATTCATATCAAAAGATTGACAATATTCATCATTAAACCATCCCAACATTTGTGAGTAAACCTTACGTGCATCAAATTTACATGCTACAGCATGCTTAAATAAGAAAACATGCAATAAGTCATTTGACACAGAATGATCACCAAGATTAGAGGTCATATCAAAATGATTAAACATTGGCACAATTATTTTAAAATGTATTTGATCCAAATCTGAATTATTTCCTGATTCACATGGTTCTTTGACATCAACAGTTAATTCAATGGGCGCACTCAAAATTGTTGGTATTTCAGTTGTTTGATCACATGATGCATTCATGATAGTAACTTGATTCTCTAAACTAGGTGGCGTGCTCAAATCAACAGGTAACTCAACACATGATGTATTCAAGTTAACTAGGCATGCATCACTCTCATGTGAAAGTGGAAAATGCGTACCTTTGTCATTACCTCTTATGATCAACTCAGATGATGCAGGCACCCTTGATGGTGATGTGTCACATGGTGGAGATGATGTAGTCCTCGCAACAACGAATGTGGTTGTCATAGTACGCCTAGTAGTTGAAGAAACATCTGTATCAACACTTGTATGCGCACTGTGCGCTTGTTCTCCTTGTGGGCAACACGTCGTTTTATTTCTTGTTCAGCTTTACAAGCAAGACGAAACAAATGGTCCATAGGATAACAATCTTCATGAATTAGTATCTCCTAAATATCATGGTTTAATCCTCCCCAAAATCTATCCATAAAATCTTCTTCACTTTCTTCTAAAAATGAGTGGAACAAGGTAGTTTGTAAATCATCATAATATTTTGTTACAGTGTCACTACCTTGTTTTAAATGTTCTAGTTTTTTAATCATGCCACGAGTATAATAAACATCGACGAATCTATCTCTCATGACATGTTTTAAACCATGCCAAGTTGTAGGTATATAATCATGGTTTAACCGACGGTATTCACTCCACCAAACTAAAGCGAAGCTACTGAAAGTACTAACCGCAACTTGAAATTTTCCATGCTCGTCAAAAGTGTGGGAAGAAAATATAGCATTTATTTCGTACTCCCATTCAATATATAAATCAGGCCTAAAATGACCAGTAAATGGTGGCATGAAACATTAACCTCATGTGCATTCTGATGTTGTTGCTCCTCTTGTGATGGTTGTTGTATTTTCTTAGGTGATGGCAAATCTCCCACGATCGATGAAGCCCAAGAACTAACAACTCCGGAACCTGCCATAGTTAGTAGAAAACAAGAAACAAAATCCGAGAATAATGTTCCTATGAACTACTACGATGTGGTGGTAAAACGCTCACAGTATAGCAAATATCAATATCTTACAAGTTCTTACCATGCAGCAGGTGATGACAGGTAACCAGAGGTGTCAAATAACTCAGAAGATTGTGTAAAGCGATTGTCAGGGGTACGTACATATACACGGTGTAGAAATATGTGGAGCTGGGTTGGCTATATATGGTAGCAAAAAATTAGCAATAATCAATTCAAAGATGCAATGTTGAATAAACGCTCAACGACGGTACTGTGCTGGTCCTAGGCTAGACCGGACTAGAGACGCGATCCTAGAACACTAATGAGGTCACGACGTAGCACACCTAGCATCAATAAAGGATACTAAGTAGCTCTGGACAGCGAGATATAAGTGAAGATCACAACGGCAGTAAAGATAATGATGAAAAAACAACTGCCAAGCAGGATATACAACAACTCTCTCTCCAACTTTCCTGTTGAAAAGTTTGAGCCAATTTTGTGATAATTTTTTTCAAAGAATGCTACTAACTCAAGATTTCCAATGCAAAAAGAATCACTCAATTCCGAGTTGATATGAGTAGTCAAAAAATTCTAAAAATGGCTTGATAAACTGGAATAAGCTGTGTTCGCGAACTTCGGAGGGAAAAAGACCTATTTAGAAGCCTATTTTCAGGTGCCAAATATGGAACTAGCTTCTGCAACTATTTAGATGCGGCTCATTGCTAGCTTTCATTTGAGTACTAGCGGAGCCAAAACGGACTTCGTATGAAAAAGTTATGCCTGTTTTACTGAACAATGCACAAAACAGATTCCAACCCGAATTCAACTACGAGATTGAGTCTAGATAGATCCGAATTTTTTCTTCTCTTTTTTTCCTCACACTTTTTTTCTATTTCTTTCTCTTTTTTTCTCTGACTTTTTTTTTACTTTTTTTCTCTCTCTTTTTTTCTGTCTTTTTTCTCTCTCCCTCTTTCCAAGACAAACTAGATAAGATGCAGATTGGATCAAGCGAAGATGTGAACGACCTCAACTATGATTGTGACAATGAATAATGGGTGACACGTGGTGGAAATTGATGGATTGGGTGGTGGACAGCGGAAGGGATAACGATGCAGCGGTGGCGTGACTAATGTGAAAAGAACTCGAAACTCTAAACGAACTAGGCACTAAGACCAGCAACTCGACACGACGGTGCAACCGATAATTCAATAATGCAAACAATAAAAAGAAAATTGCAAAGGGTTAGACTGTCTTGGACAAAGGATGAATAGATCTAACTTCTTTTGGGCTTTTTCTTGGACAATAGGTAAGAAAATAAATCTAATCGAGGGAAAACTGGAAATTCTCACCGAGCAACCTGAAAACTGATACCACTTGATAGAGGCGGGGTGTCCCGATCTTTCGATGAGATGATAACTATCAATTTGGTGAAGATGACTTTGACGATCTGACTACAAACGTGCATGACGTTGCGCCTTAGCAATCGCTAAACCAACTTCGAGAGGTTATTGACCATGCCGGAGCACAATCAACCTGACCACAAAGGTCTATTCCTGCAAGCAATCGAAGAACAAGCAAGAATATGATAAAAGCAATCTGAATATTGAGAGTATATATGAAGTATTGATAAAGGTGGGGATCCGTAAGCGGTCTTGGTCTGGTCGTTGGACACAAACGAAGTACCCAAAGTTGCAATGGCTAACTTTTAACTAAACAAATCCCAAGGGAAAAGCTACTAGATGGATGTACTTATATAGGAGCAAGGGGTGGCGGCCAAGGAGGTGGGAGGACGTCCCAAGGTAGCCTAAAACTACCCCTAGGTCGTACAAGGCCAATGGGCCCAAGTGGAGGTGATGTAACACCTTTCGACTTGTAGTTTGACTCGGATTCTACTGCAGCATCAGATTGTTTCGTCCATAACTCAACGCTCCGGACGAATTTTAAGGTGAATCCAATTGGGCTGGAAAGTGCACGAAATCTAGTTTCCAAGAAAAAAATCACCCAATTCGGAGTCCGTATGAAAAAGTTGTTGGCGTTTGGAGTCAGGTATGTCTATGCAGTCCGAATCTGAATCCAGAACATGAGAGACTTGGACTCTATCTTCTCTTGGCCCAAAAATGACGTGAGAGCACTTTTTGAACAGAACCTAAACTTCTCCTTTTCCCTTATCTTCATATGTGGATTGTACAAATGTCCCATACACCTGCAATTAGACAAAACACAAAAGTGTGTGAAGTATTTTTGTTCTGGATAACATAAATAGATTATTGAATAGTTTGCACTAGAAATCACCTGACAAATATGCATGTATGCAATACTTTTGGTCTTATCCAAGGTAATCATGTCCTCATCAGAAACCTTCGGAGCGATCTTTTTGAAACAAACGCAATCCAGGAGACTTGGAGTGGATGTCAAGAAGCAGCCGAGGCGGCCACGAGGCAGGAGGGCGCGCCCCCCACCCTCGTGGGCCCCTCATGGCTCCCCTGACCTACCTCCTTCGCCTATATATATCCACGTACCCTGAAAACATCCAGGAGCACCACGAAAAACTATTTCCACTGCCGCAACCTTCTGTATCCGCGAGATCCCATCTTGGAGCCTTCGTCGGCGCTCCAACGGAGGGGGAATCGACCACCGAGGGCCTCTACATCATCTCCAAGGCCTCTCCGATGAGTTGTCAGTAGTTTACCACAGACCTTCGGGTCGATAGTTATTAGCTAGATGGCTTCTTCTCTCTCTTTGAATCTCAATACCAAGTTCTCCTCGATCTTCTTGGAGATCTATTTGATGTAACTCCTTTTGTGGTGTGTTTGTCAAGATCCGATGAATTGTGGGTTTATGATCAAGTTTATCTATGAGAAATAATTGAATCTTCTTTGAATTCTTTTATGTGTGATTGGTTATCTTTGCAAGTCTCTTCGAATTATCAGTTTGGTTTGGCCTACTAGATTGATCTTTCTTGCAATGGGAGAAGTGCTTAGCTTGGGTTCAATCTTGTGGTGTCCTTTCCCAGTGACAGTAGGGGCAGCAAGGCACGTATTGTATTGTTGCCATCGAGGATTAAAAGTTGGGGTTTATATCATATTGTTTGAGTTTATCCCTCTACATCATGTCATCTTGTTTAATGCGTTACTCTATTATTATGAACTTAATACTCTAGATGCAGGCAGGAGTCGGTCGATGTGTGGAGTAATAGTAGTAGATGCAGAATCGTTTCGATCTACTTGTTGCGGACGTGATGCCTATATACATGATCATGCCTAGATAATCTCATAACTATGCACTTCTCTATCAATTGCTCGACAGTAATTTGTTCACCCACCTTAATCCTTATGCTATCTTGAGAGAAGCCACTAGTGAAAACTATGGCCCCGGGTCTATCTTTTATCATATAAGTTTCCAATCTACTTTTATTTGCATCTTTACTTTCCAATCTATATCATATAAATACCAAAAATATTTATCTTATCTTTTTATCTCTATCAAATCTCACTTTCGCAAGTTACTGTGAAGGGATTGACAACCCCTTTATCGTGTTGGTTGCGAGGTTCTTGTTTGTTTGTGTAGGTACAAAGGACTCTTGAGGAGCCTCCTACCGGATTGATACCTTGGTTCTCAAAAATAGAGGGAAATACTTACACTACTTTGTTGCATCACCCTTTCCTCTTCAAGGGAAAACCAACGTAGTGCTCAAGAGGTAGCATACCCCGCAAAAAAAGAAGTAGGAGGCGAGGTGTTTCATTAAGCCAGCTCTCGGCCACATTCAAAGTGCAGCAAGCAAGGTTCGCACAAAGATGCGCCGCAAGGTTTGCTGACCTGTTTACATGCTGAATAACAAAAAAATAGGAAATATTACCGAGCGCTCCTATTTGTAACAGGACATGAGCCAGAATTAAGCAAGAATTGTGGCGAGTGTTCTATGCAATCAACTTCCATTATCACATGCAAGAACCCTCGAAGAGAACCAAATGTGTTGAAGATTGCTTTATCACATTTTTAAAATATAATAAGAGTGCAGACGCTCCTCCATCCGGCTCCTATTAGTATAGTACATACCTCTATAGACTATAGTACTAGTACTAGTACTAGTCAACTTTACGCTTGGCTGTTCACCTCTTCGGGAAGTCGAACAATAATAGTACTAGTATAGTGTATGCTTCTGGCCATCTGACACCGAATTAATTGTTGCACGTCCGCCGCCTGAGCGAGGGAGAGCTTGCATTAGTCAAAAGTTTCTCCTTGTCTTGCGAGCCACCGCACGCAAGCTTCTCCCGTCCTGCAAGCTTCTCCTCGTTCGGCAAGCTGACGGGACACAACAAAGCTAGTCCATACCGCCTCCTCTCTGGTTAATATGGCTTAATTTCAAACGAGATAAATACACTGTCTGTCACGGTAAAAATACGGTCAGTGGACTTCATAATACGCTCATTGCGCTCACTATATACATTTTCTGGTGTTTTTACGGTCACAAGCTCACCCTGGCTGAGTATGTGTGTGCATGCCACATGTAGGTTGAGCACTTGAGCGCGACCATGTGTGTTCCTTCGTGTGCTCGGACATGCATGCATTAGGGCGTCGCGCGCGTTTTTGCGTCATGTGTACGTGTGACTGTTGCATGCATGCACGAGGTTGTAGTCCCTTACATTCACATGTTCATAATTCAATGCTTTGTCAAAATGTTGCATGCAGGGTTTAACAATTCGTTGTTCACGCATGCATTCCGATATTAATACATTTGTAAAGGCAATTTTCTTGAGGAAAACGATCCCATGAATTGAGTACAAAGGGGACCAACAAGCCAGGACGGAGGGAGTACTAGTAGTGTACCAGAAGGAGGGAGTAGGAACTAGTAGTACAGTACTACTATGTAACAACGTGCAGTAACAAAATTCCTCTATGTGCATCCTATCTATATGTCATGCAAGAAAATAGAGATAAGTACAAGTGAGACTCAGGAATGGTCATACGCGTACGGGGAGTATGTGTAGGGGCCACTAAGGAGCAATCAAATCACATAGTAAGTTAGTCGGAAGAAGCAACCATCATTCCACTCTTCAATGACACGTACGCAATATAAAATGGTTGATATGGAGAGAAAAAGAAAACCACTATATATACACTAGCAGGAGCCTAAGCTACAAGCCTGCTTGCTTGGGTTGCTCTCTTCACAAGCATAGAATGACGGTGGCCACACCATTGGTCACATATCTAGCCTGATCCCGCAGCTGGGGGAAGGGAACAATGTTCTGCGTAGATGCGGTCGACATCAACGAGGGAGAAAACCCACAGTTGGTGCGTCCCAATCGGGGGTCACCATGGTATGGGCTGATGTCGCGTCCCAACCTCCCTTCTAGCTATAGCCCGACGTCCCAGGTAGTACATCTTCCTTTTGGAGCCGGCTTGCTCCACTGCCGCAGCTCCCCACGTAGGTCCATCTCCATGTCGATCTTTCTCTACTTCTACCGGCTTCTACTTGTGATGAGTTTATGTCTCATGAACTAGTGCCAGTACTATTATTCTAATCACACTTGTTCAATATCTTTGCCATCAGGGATGCTCAGCTCGATTTTAGTGGAACTGCACAAAAGCATCGTATGATCTGAGGTTGCCAGCCGTCTTTCCTTTGACAGGTTCTACCTAGCCAGGAAACTAAATCCTATTTAGGGTTTAGGGTTTAAGTCGTAGTGATTGCTTCAGTAGTTTTTCTTTCATACACACTCTCACAACGTTTGTCTTTAGTTGTGAAGTAAATATTGGCTATGATCTGTGAATCATTGAGATGCATCAGCATGCGTGTTAGTTTTACTTTGTATTTGATGGAATGTTGTAACGGGGAAACCTTGGAGTAGGAATGAAAATGGAGTGGAAATTTTCTGTTTTTCCGGAGAAAAAATGGAAACGGAGAGAAACCAATGTTTCGTTTTGTTGGATCGCGCCATCGAGCAAAACCAATGTTTAAATCACGTCTATCGCGTTCGTGGCTCACCCTCCTCCATGGCTCGACCCCACACGGTCGCTCGGCATGCCACTCACCGCAAACCGAGTATACAATAACTTTCCTGCTTGCTTGTCAATGGATCGCACCATGGACTAGGACTCCTGGAAGAGATTGACGAGTTGGGGGAGGACAGCTAGCTGTAGCACAGACTCCCAAGAACTTATTACATGCATGTTGTGGCCAGCTATTGCGACCTTTGAACGCGGAGCAGTCGCGTGCACCAGGAAGCGGCGCGGCGACGCTCTCTCGGCCAGCGCGCCGCTTCAATGCCAGCGCCAGTGAGAGGTCACGTCCGCTCTGGCCGGGCATGAATGCGGCACTGGCCGTTTCGGACAGGAAGCACGCGCGGGTGATGAAGAGGGTTCGGGTTGGTCAGGAGCGGGCGTGGCAGTGGTCCGGACGCCCGCAAACAAGAGATGTTGTACGTTAATATTGATGCGTATATAATTAACAACGTAAGTAATGTGCCAGTTGGACAAATATGATTGGAGATGGAGATGGAGATGGAATTTTACGTATACACGGATATGCATGTCTATGTCTATGCGTGTGTGCGTGACGACTCTCGCGACCCGAAAGCGGGGGCGTGTTTTTGATCGAGTTTTCTTTCTTGGTACGTTAAAAAATAGTCCGCAAGTTTTCGTTTCTTTTTTCCGGGAATGCGCGTATTCTATTTAAAACCACTGGTATGGAGAGATTTTTTTACTCCAATATAGCCTCTTGTTTGATAGGGTTTCTCGCGTCTCGCTCTCTCACCCTCTCCATATCAAAACAAGATGACAGTGTCCACTCTATCTCTCTCCTCACCGGTGGTCACAGATCCGGCGGAATCCCATCTACTGTGGGAGGTGAGGAGGTGCAGTGTTAATGTTGTCGCCGTCGGCGATGGAGGAAGCCGATGCGCACCGTCCTCTCGGAGCTGGCGCTGGCGCGGATGAAGGTCCTCCGCGCCCTTGTTCGCTACCGTCGTCTAGGCAGATCCCGTCCGCCCGCCTAAGCGACATCTCGCCCATCTGAGGTATAACTTATTGTACTGGTCCAGCTCCCCAGGTTACTGCATGCGGGTTTTCTTCTATGGGAGTACTCCCCAGCTCCCCATGTATAGTAGCTAGGGTTCATCGGCTGGTCCAACATCACCTACTATTATAAAGGAAATGCCGCTCGAAAAGTTTTCTTGATTTACGCCTCGGTGGAGGTATACATTTTGTTTCAACAAAAAGTACATGGTGGTTGTGCGGTCATTGTCCATATGCTCCTATTGTTGTTGCTAATTTAATACTATCATTGGTTAAATGAAGAAATGCTTTTTTCTCGGGTATCCTAGTTTAGTTCCCATCAAGATAATCATCATGCTTCTGTTTGTTGGTGTACTTTTCATTAATTATTATTGACAATTGAGATGTCGTTGTTAATCTTGTACCACTGCCAAAAGAAAGTAACAACACTATATCTGTTTTTTATATTTTTGCAAACAGCGATGTGTATCTCCATACCCGGGCATGTCTTCCTCAATTTTACTGGAACTACACAAAATTGGATGGCCATTGTTGTTCCGCCTCACTGTCTTCTGCCATGTGGTTCTTCCTTCCTCAAGCTTGATTACTGAGAAGAAACAGACCACGGTGAGGATTTGTCGAACTTCATACGTGCCTCACCCAAACTTGATGCCAAATGGATGATGCATCTCCACGATGACCTATCGATGCTCATGGTTGCGCCTCATGGTTGCGTCGACTGGTGAAGCTGATCGATTTTCAATGAAAAACAAGTTGTCTTCCATCAATGCTCTTTGCTTGTTACCCACCAAGATGATATCCTTCATCAGTTCACCTTGGTTGTGTTGGAGACGCAGTCGTCTTTCAAGTTGGTGCAATATTATCACACAATTGGCTATGGACCAAATGTTTCCTCGAAGAAGGATCGACGTTGGTACTAAGAGCATAAGTTTTGTATTGATTTCTAAGCCTTCTCACAACTTTGTCTCCAGCTCCCCTATAATTTTATTTGTCCAGCTATTAACTTTGATTAAAAAATGGTGTGGCCTAAAAACCCGGATGGACGTAGTAGCCCTCCATTTTTATTTACTCTACATATTAGATTTGACTGAAGTCAAACTTTGTAAAGTTTGACCAAGTTTAGGCCGAACACAACAAACCATAATTATTTGAGAGGGCAAACTATACATACTCTCAAACATTTCCGATAATTGAAATTAAAATTCTTTATTTGTACACAGTCTCACACGTTGCCGATAATTTAGCGCATGTGTGGTTGTTCACTTAAGGGAGGGTAGTGTACCGCACCTGAAGGATAGGAAGTGCGACCAGGACGCGTGGATCGTTAGTTCATCGGAAGTAGTAGTTTTCTTCACTGGTACGTTAAATAAAGAGTTTCGTTTCGTACTTACACAATTTAAAATGACTGTTATGGAGAGAATAAGAAAACCAGTCAACTATATATTAGTCGTATACACGAGTACTATATGGACGCAGCTTCATTGACTTAGTGCACCTGCCTTTGGGTTTATGACAGGTGGGCCCAAAATGTGGCTGGCCCACCTGTCGTACAGCCAAAAGCAGGTGCAGTTAAGGCACCGGGGTTCAGTCCGTACTACAGTATATATAAAAGCTGGAGCCTCAATGCTTGTTCGGTAGGGTTTGCACTCTCCACACTCTCGCCGCACTACACATATATATACACGCTGGAGGCTCAGGATTCCTTTGCTAGGATTTGCTATATTCACAGTCTCTCACCCTCTTCACCGGATCTAAACAAGACTGTGTTTGCCTCTTGTCTCTCTCCCCTCCCCCCTCATAGCTGGTGAAGGAGGCGTCTGGATCCCGTCGCACCGGGAAGGGGAGGAGGTGCAGCATTCACTCTTTCGCCTTCGGCGAGGGAGGCAATCCACTGTCGGATGCGCTGTTCTCTTTCACCCAGCGCCTATGCGGGAGGGCCACCGACCCCTTCTTCCTCGCCACCGTACATAGTGTGGGCAGATGCGGCCTCCCGCTGCACGCCTTGCCACATCCCGACAACCCTAAGGTATAAGTTTCTTTGAAACCGTCATTGCTCTAGCTTCATGTGGATCTTTTTCTATTCTGTAGTCGAATCTAGGTCTTGGTTCAAAGAGGAAAGAAGGATGCGGTGGGGTGGAGCATGAATCTAGGACGTGGTTCAATGAGGAAAGGAGGGAGGGAAAGGTATAGACTGGCTATCGAGCCGCTTTGTTGGTCGAAAAGGGAAAAGGGGGGTAACCCAGTACACACATCTGTAAGAAACCGATCTCTTTGTTGAAAAGGGAAAGAAACTGGGGGGGTCGGGTAGTTTGTGCAGGACTAGATTTGCTGCCCTCACATGGGAAAAAGGTTCAAAGAGAACAAATATGGGACCAGCGCAGATATGCTGCTTGGCTACATACTCTGCATCACCCATTTATACGTGTGGACTCACATGGTGCTGGCAAGTCCCATGTCCCATGTCCCCTACAACTATTTTGCTATTGTTGATCTAAGAATGCCACCGGAAAATTGAAGCAATGCCACTGTTAAAAGTAAATTACATTTTTAACGAATGTTGTTTTAAGAGAATGTCTCTGTTAATATGAATCAATGCAACCGTTTTAGAAATGCTACTATCCTACTTTGTTTTCCATCAAGATAAGTTATATGCTTCTTTTTGTCGCCGTTTGTTTCATCCTCCTTTATTGGCAAGTAATTGTTTCCTTTTTTGCCTCTGTTAAAACAGGGGTATCTATTCAACTTGTTGCTATTGCGACATTTTGCTTCACTACGCGAAGTTTTAAGAGTGTTTTGTGCAGTTCATCTTGTTTGTCACACCGGCGACTTTGCTTAATTTTGGTGGAACTACACAAAAGGAGATCGAGATTTGTTTCTAGTCTTCCTGGCGAGTTGTTTCAAATCTTGGTCTCATCCACATGATGGTGCAGTGTGCTTTGAGATGTTGTGCTACTTGTTTTGGTACTATTTTAGATAAATGTTGAACTGAAGCTATTGAAGTGCTGTCTTTTACCATTAAGTGAGAAAAAATTGTTCCAACCCAGACATGATGCTTGTTTCTTTCTTACACAAAACTCTGCATCACCCCCTTTATAAGTAGATGGAAGCACATGGTGTTATTGCACCCACTCCCCCTGGACTGTTTATGCTTTTTGTTAATCTAATGCTGCTGGTAAAATTAAGCAATGCCACTCTCAGAATTAACTATTGAATCTTAGTTCAAAACTGCAACACTTGTTAGGGATTGGTGGAATTACCATTTTTGTGGCCGCATGTTTCATCCTCCTTTATTTGCCAGTAATTGATTCCGTTTTTGCCTCTGTTAAAGTAGGGATATGTATTCAACTTGTTGCTATAGCGACATTTTGCTTCGCTACGTGAAACACTTATGTTTTAAGAGTGTTTTGTGTAGTTCAACTTGAATGTCACACCGGCGACTTTGCTTAATTTTGGTGGAACTACACAAAAGGAGATCGGATTTTCATATATGTGTTGGGATTTTGTTCAAATCCTTCTCTCGAGCTGTTTCAAATCTTGGTCAAGAAAGGTCAGTACCGACTTTCATCCACATGATAGTGCAGTATGCTTTGAGATGTTGTGCTACTTGTATTGGTATTGTTTTGGATAAATGTTGAATTGAAACTATTGAACTGTTGTCTTTTACCACTTAAGCGAGCTAAAATTGTTCCAACCCAGACATGATTCTTGTTTCTTTGGTACAACAAAACTCTACATCACCCCCTATATCAGTGGATGGAAACACATGGTGGTGTTGTGCCCACTCTCCCCTGGAACTGTTTATGCTTTTTCTTAATCTAGTTCCACTGGTAAAATTAAGCAATGCCACTCTCAGAATTAACTACTTAATCTTAGTTCAAAACTGCAACACTTGTTAGGGATTGGCGGAGTTACCATTTTTGTGGCTGCATGTTTCATCCTCCTTTATTTGCTAGTAATTGATTCCTTTTTTGCCACTGTTAAAATAGGGATATCTATTCAACATGTTGCTATTGCGACATTTTGCTTCGCTACGCGAAACACTTATGTTTTAAGAGTGTTTTGTGCATTTCAACTTGAATGTCACACCGACGACTTTGCTTAATTTTGGGGGAACTGCACAAAAGGAGATCGAGATTTCATATATGTGTTGGGATTTCTTTCAATTCCTCCTCACGAGCTGTTTCAAATCTTGGTCAAGAAAGGTTAGTACCGACTTTCATCCACATGATGCTGCAGTGTGCTTTGAGATGTTGTGCTACTTGTATTGGTACTGTTTTGGATAAATGTTGAATTGAAGCTATTGAACTGCTATCATTTACCATCAAGAGAGCAAAAATTGTTCCAACCCAGACATGCTGCTTGTTTCTTTGTTACAACAAAACTCTGCATCACCCCCTTTATAAGTAGATGGAAGCACAAGCTGTTGTTGCGCCCACTCTCCCCTGGAACTGTTTATGTTTTTTGCTAATCTAATGTCGCTGGTAAAAATAAGCGATGCCACTCTCAGAATTAATTAACCACTAAATCTTAGTTCAAAATTGCAACACTTGTTAGGGATTGGTGGGATTACCATTTTTGTGACTTTATTGGCCAGTAATTTATTCCTTTTTTGCCTCTGTTAAAACAAATCAGTCGTATTCTTTTAGGAATGGTACTATCCTGTTTTGTAGTTCTTTCTACATGTTTAACCAAGGTATTGTTAAGATAGTGTCCTATTAAAAAGAATTAGTCGCATTGTTTTAGGAATGGTACTTTTCTGCTTTGTCGTTCTTTATACATGTTGAAACAAGGCATTGTTAAGATAATGTCTCGGTCAATATGAATGAATCACACTGATGGAGAACTGCTACTCTCCTGCTTTGTTTCCCATTATGATAAGGTAGATCAGTAGATGTTTTTCTTCTAGAAGTACAAGTCATCAACTGTTATTTCTCAGTAATTGTTTCCCTTATACCTATTGTTGCTTACAGGGATATCAAAATTAAAGCTCGGTTTTATTCCAACTTTAATTTTAGTTGAACTGCACAAAAGGAGCCAAATTGTCCAAGGCAAACTGCTGCATTACTGGGTTCAGTTGGTCGTACCACTTTGCAGAAAGAAGCAGTCACTGTTTGCGCTACATTACAAAAGGAATGATCGAGAAGCTTTACAGAGTATTAGTAGACGCTGGTGACATGACTAGTCTGCAGAGAGCATGGGCAACTCTACAACACGTGGAGTGCACTGGGCAAAAAGTGCCCAAAGAAGTACAAGAAGCCATGTCAGGACTCCAAGTCTATCAATGTCATTCTAAGCAACAATGATGGGGCATCTGGGTATGGTAATCTGTTTACCGTACTTTTAGTTTGTTAGTCCACCGATTGGTGGTTTGACACTGGGGCCAATATTCATGTGTGTGCTGATGTGTCTTTGTTTTTTGCAGCATATAAATACAAAATCCACAGGGATGCTCAGCTTTATTTTAGTGGAACTACACAAAATGTTGAGATGGTTTGTGTCCTCCACAATACTGCATCATGCATAATACATCGAATGGTTCTCTAATCATTCGTCGTCACCTTGATCCACTGGACTATCAGCTGAAAAACTGATGAAAAACCTTGCCCGTTCCACAATCATAGGCATTACATATTTTGAATGGGAAAAGCTTGTCAAAGTTTAATCATTGATGTTAGCAAGAAGACATTAGTTTAATATATTGGAATTGGAAAACCTTGTCAAATTTTGCTCATTGATGTTAGCCAGAAGACATGCATTTGATATTTTTGAGTGGGACGCCCTTTGCTGTGAGCAGCGTCGATCATTTTTTCCTATCAGTTTAGAAGTAAATAGTTACTCTGCTGATGCATAGTCACATGAATGTTGACTTATGTAAGGTATTTTAAGAGTTTGTTCTGAATATTGTCTATGTAATGCTAGGCCTTGTGTTTGATTGCAAGTTGAGCTTGGAATGTTGTGGCATGTGGCATCACGAGTTGTTCAGTGTGCCTCCTGAGAATAATGCTTCGTATTGTTTTGCATGTTGATCTAATGCCAGTGATTTGCTTGTTAAGAAGATTATCCTCTTCTGTTGTTTCCGTGCTTAAGAAGTTCATCAACTTATGTTTCATTCATAGCCTATATGACAAGTCGGGTAGGTTAGACGTGAAACCATATGATCTTCCGACCAACTCATCATCTTAGGCCGTGATTGGATCGTTGTTTTCCAACCAAAACCGCTTGTAAAGATGACGCTTGTAAATAAAAGCAGATGGTCTCGGCGAAGCGCTTGGTTGATCGATTTTGACTAGTAAAATATACACTGGTCTCTCAAATTACACGCATAACCTGCCGGTCTTACTTACAGACCTCGGGCCCTCGGTTTCATTACGCCTGTACTCTACGTGTTGTTTCCGATGACGAGTAAATTACACTTGTATCTTAATAAACCAGAGCTCCCAAGCGCGGCCTTACCGTTTCATGCCGTCTCAGTCTCTCGAAGGTGCTCATAGGTGTTCGATGATCCTGGCTTCCTGAATGATCACCAGGCGCTGTATCAGACCATCCATAGGGCCCGCGAGGCCCTCTCCGTCGTCCTTCGAGTTGTTGCGCTCGCCGTGGCGCCGAGCATTGTCAACATGGTCAACGAACATGAGGATTCAGGAGATGACTTTATTTTGATTGGATGACAGTAGGGACCCACTAGGGCCATAGCCGTACATAGGCAAGTGCCTCCTTATTATGTACAACTATATGTTTTTTGCTTCCTCCCGGTTTCCTGACATCACGGTCCCACACCATTGTCAAACTATGTAGTCAATATAAATGAGAGAATTGCACAAGGAGCAGCCAACAGCTGCGACCAAGCAGCTCGAGCAGTATTTGTGTTTTTGAGGCCTGAACACTGCAGAGATTTTTTTGAGTGACGTTTTCTTGTTGTTCAGAGGAGAGCAGGGTGTTAACTAGGCGGGCTGTGGCCCGTCTAGCCCAAGCCAGATATCCAGCCTAGATATAATATATTTTCAAGATGAAAATAGCTAGCCTAGCTATACTTTTTTTAGGAATACTCAGGCAAGGTCAACTTGTTATTCCCCGCCCCGCTGGGCTGCAAATCTTTCCTAGGAGGGATGCATTAGGCTTAACAGGAAAATGGGCTTTAAGAAATAATAAATGGGACGTAATTATAAAAACTGGGCAGTAACTATAAAAGTATGCACCAAACACGTAATTAGTTTATAAAATATTATTTTTGGATTTTGAAAATTTTAATTTTAAATTATTGCACGCGCAATGTTCCGTTGGATTTTTACGTAATACAAATTTATATTTAATCTGACTAGAAATTTCGGTATAAAAATATTTCAGATCCCATCAAAATGTGGGAAATTTTATTGAATTCTGTTTTGAATGGTTGGTTGAAATTATTAATCGTTGTCCTAGCTAGAAAATGGGATGTACTTTTAACAAACTGTAAATGGGTTGTAGTAAATTCCATTAGAATTCAAAAATGGGTTGTACATTCTTACAAATCGCAAATGGGCTATAAGTTCTCTGCCACACACTTGTGGGCCTACTAAGTTGACGCATACCATAAAAAAAGTTGACACGTATGCAAGGCTTTGTCAACTATTCAACACACGGTTCTAGCAACAGCGGCCGTTGGATGTCTATCCAACGGATGTCGTGCTTCTTCTTCAATCTCGGATATTCTAGGTTCAGCCGCCCAAAAAATGATTTCTCCCCCTAACATCTGGGGCGCACCGTTTCGGAGGCTGACCTGTGGGCCTACTAAGTTGACGCGTACCAAGGGCTTTGTCAACTTAGTCAATATAAACGATTCTAGCTGCAGTGACCGTACGATGTCCATCCAACGGCCGTCGTGCTTCTTCAGCCTCTGGTCTTCTTGCTCCAGCCGCCCAAAGCAGCGCCGATCGTGCCGCCTCTGGCCTCCCATGGCCGGCTGTGCTGCGGCGGAGGCCTGACCGCCCCCTACTACTCCCACCACTGGCTAGGCCATCCCTCCACTCACCCACATCCCCTGTTATTCTGCGGCGATGGCAGCCTCACACCGAAGCCGAACCAGTGAACCCTCATAATCCTCTCCGCATGGGCATACACTGCCGCGTCTTCCCCGGCTCCGTGTTGTCCCCTTCCTAGGCCTCGCCATCGTCCACCGCGCTGGTGCTCTCGGTGCGGCGTGGTCAACATGGTCAAGGAACGACTTCCATCGGACGTGGACTATACGTGGAGAGGCTGACAACTGGGTCCACGGCTGCACACAAGGAAATGCCTCCTTATTATGTGCAAAATAATGATTTCTCCAGCTGACATGTGGTACCCACCAGAAGAGCCTCTGTATTTCGGCAAAAAATGTTCCCCCCGCTGACAGGGTGGACCCACCAGCTATATCTTCACACGCAAGGAAGTGCCTCCTTATTACGCACAAAAAAATGAATACTCCCCTGCTAGCTGGGACCCAACATAGTGGGAGTCTGACTTGTGGGCCTACTAAGTTGACGGGGATGGAGGGCTTTGTCAACTTAGTCAATATGAACGATTATAGCTCCAGTGACCGTACGATGTCCATCCAACGGTCGTCGTGCTTCTTCAACCTCTGGTCTTCTTGCTCCAGCCACCCAAAGCAGCGTCGGTCCTGCTGCCTGCTCCTTCCTCCCGTTGTCGGTTGTGCTGCCGTGGAGGCCTCACCGTCCCCTACTACTCCCACTGCTGGCCAGGCCATCCCTCCACTCACCCACACCCCCTGTTATTCTGATTATTTCTGTGGCGATGACAGCCTCACACCAAAGCCGAACCAGTGAACCCTCGTACTCTGCTCCATGTGGGCCTCCACTACCGAGTCTTCCCCGGCTCTGCATCATCCCATTCCTAGGCCTCGCCGTCGTCTGACACCCTGGTGCTCTCGGTGCGGCGTGGTCAACGTGGTCAAGGAACGACTTCCATCGGAAGAGCACCGTACATGGAGAGGCTGACAGATGGGTCCACGGCCGCAGCAAGGAAGTGCCTCCTTATTACGCGGAAAATAATGATTCTTCCACCTGACAGTAGGGACCCACCGGACAGGCCACTGAATTTCACGAAAAAACGTTTCCCCCCTGGCTGCTCGCACCCACCAGCTACATCTTTGCATCCAAGGAAGTGTGTCCATATTACAAGCAAAAAAACGATTGACCCCCTGACTGCTGGGACCCACCAGCTACATCTTCGCATGCAAGGAAGTGCCTGACAGCCGGGACCCACCTGGTCGAAGTGTATGTAGCGTTGTCATTCTGGTCATGTACGTACATACTGGTCAACGTAGAGGCGTGCACGTGTCGTACTAGAGGCGTGCACGTGTCGTAGTAGATGTGCGCACGTAGCATATACATGTACGTACAACGGCCAGGGTGCAAGAAAGTAAATACAGCCACGTACGTACATACGGGCGGGGTCTCGAACACCTACTCGCGCATACGTACGGCCAAGGCTCATCTACATGGCTGGGTTAGAACAGAGAAACAACATCGTCGTCATGTTCATGGGGAGCCAACCAGCTGGGTCAGAACGGAATGCGTCGTCGTGTTCATCGGGAGGGCTCGGACGGAACAGCCGATGGAAACGAGGCCTGGCGTACCGCAGAACGGAGGAAATAACCTTGTGTTCGACCGGCCATGTTCGAAACGGGACCCTGTTCATCGGGAGGGGTCTGGCGTACCATAAAACGGAGGAAACAGACTTCTTTTGGACCTCCTATGGTCGAAACGGGGTCCTATTTATCGGGAGGAGTGTGGCGTATAGCAAAACGGAGGAAACGGACTTGTATTGGAGCACTACATCGAAACGGGGGTCCTGTTCATTGCGAGGGGTGTGGCGTACCGCAAAACGGGACTCCATGGGATACTGTTCATCTCCACCGTCGACATCCTCCAGCCTCCACGGGCTACTGTTCATCCACCGTCGACCTCCTCCAGCCTCCACCTGTGACTGTTCATCCATAGGCTCTTGTTCATCCAGCCTCCACCGTGCACTACTCCACCGGCTACTATTCAACCAGCCCTCTCCATGGGCTCCTGTTCAACCAGCCCTCCACGGGCTACTGTTCATCCAGCCCTCCACCGTCTACTGTTCAACTAGCCCTCCATGGGGTCCTATTCATCCAGCCCTCCACGGGGTCCTGTTCATCTAGCCCCAACCTGCTCGATCGGGGTCTTGTTCATCCAGAGGCAACACCACGGGGTCTTGTTCATCCACCCCCACCGGTAACTGTTCATCCACCCTCCCCCAACAACGCTCACTGTTCATCAAGGGAAGGAGGCAGCAAGGTTCAATCGACTTCAGTTAGCAGCAGTAGCGAAGGAATCACTCGGGTTTAGTAACGTAGCTAGTGCAATCGCTCGGGTTCAGTTAGAGCCCAACGCCTCGCTTGGGTTCAGTTAGAGCCCAACGCCTCGCACACACGCACATACGTGTACAAGAGAAACGCGCATCACTTGGCACCCGACCACCCACCGTAACCGGGAACTCCCTGAAATTTTGCTTGCCCTCGCTTCTACCACGGTTTTTTCCGTCATGGACGGCCCAAAGAATGTCATGCAGCTGCGTCTCCGGCCCGCCCAGGACGAAAAGCCCATTTTCTGTCATGATTTTTTGTCATAGAAGTAGGAGCCCACCAAATCTATGATGATACCGGGTTTTGTCACAATTATCGTCATAGAAGTGTCATAAGTATGACAGAAAAAATTTCGTTCGGCCCAAAATGTCATGGATGTGTCTTTTTTTTGTAGTGTATCTTGAGAGCCAGCAAGTTGGTACCCGGAGCGGCTCAGGCAACTCACCACTACGATGAGGGCACCCACGATGCGGAGGCCTCGCCCTCTTCCATGTCCAAGGAGCCAATCGTCATTGATATCTCCGACAATGAGTAGCTTGTCTATAGCTCACTATAAGGACCCATGTTCAGTTTGCTAGCTAGTGCCTTTCCTTAACAAATTTTAGTGAATTGTGCTATCTACTTTTACCATGCAATCTTCTGCTCTAGTGTATATGTTCTATATGTCGTGCATTGTGGTGTTCAGTTAACTGTTTGGTTCAATTCTGCAAATGTGATGTTCAATTCTTTAGGGTGCAGTTTTCCAAGTTGTCAAGCATGCTTGGTTTGGTTGACTATCTGATCTTCTATTAGGAGTATGTTATATTGTGCAATGTAGTGCTCAGTTAACGTTTGGTTCATTATGTTGTGGTGTTTAGTTAACTGTTTGGTTCAATTCTGCAATGCGATGTTCAATTGTTGTGTGTGCATTCTGTTATTATACCATGTGAGAAATAAATCAATTTGGTTGTACTAAATACATGAGAAACAAATACAATTGCTATATTTCCAAGTTGTTAAGCATGCTTGGTTTGGTTAACTGTCCGATCTTCTATTAGGAGTATGTTATATTTGTGCAATGTGGTGCTCAGTTAACGGTTGGTTCATTTGTTGTGGTGTTGAGTTAACTGCTTTGTTCAATTCTGCAATGTGATGTTCAATTGTTGTGGCTGCATTCTATTATTGTATACCATGTGAGAAATAAATTGAATTTGGCTGTACTAAATACATGAGACACAAATACAATTGCTATATTTCCAAGTTGTTAAGCAGGCTTGGCTTAGTTAACTGTCCGATCTTCTATTAGGAATATGTTATATTTGTGCAATGTGGTGCTCAATTAACGGCTCGTTCATTTGTTGTGGTGTTTAGTTAACTGCTTGGTTCAATTCTGCAATGCGATGTTCAATTGTTGTGGCTGCATTCTATTATTGTATACTATTATACCTTGTCTTTTTTATTCCTTTGCCCCATTTCCAATATAGAGAAGATATTTGTGCACATCCTTGTTTTCAGTCCTTTCCAAAACAGTTCACTGATGATTACCTATCAAACCACCTGTATGGACAGGAGGCGAGGAAGGTTTTCATACAACACCCATGGTTCAATATTGAAGTGTTCCTAAAGAGGACGAAGGATGGACGGTGAATCATCCACATGCACTGGCCTAAAGTTGCAAAGACCTTCAACATCAATGAATGCTCAATATTCGCCTTCTGCTTCAGCGATTTTCCCGATGAGATGCATCTGTCTATGTACCGCCTGTGATGCTAATTTCAAAAGGTTCTAGATGTTGCACGTGAAACTTGGTGCTAGTGCAGTTGTGTAATGGGGAAGCTGAGTGCTGAAGCTATATCATGTTGTACTCTGATGTATTTCAATTATGAAATCTTGCTTCCTTAATATGGGAATGAAATATATTATGTGTTTAATATGAATGTCAATTAGATTAAAAATGGATTAATAATAATAGGGCAATTAGCCTGTTAATTGGTTTTTGCTATTGCAAACGGTTATTGAGAAAATACTGTGGGCGATGACCTAAGGCAACGCACGCAGTTTCTTCTATGCACCGTGTGTGATGCATTCAATAATGCAAACGATAAAATTATTAATATTGTGTGCGATGGGAAGGCCATCACAAACGATTTAACGGGGAAAATTGTGTGTGATGTACCTATGAACGGAAACGTTTTCCTTGCAGCGACTGTGTGGGATGTATGTACGAACGGAAACGTTTCGCGGGGACTGACTGTGTGAGATGAACTTACAACCGGAAATGATTTCACCTGTATAGTTGTATTTATTTGAGCACTACTGTATGTATAACCGTATTTGCTCGCTCGTCGGTCGCACACGACCTAATTTTGCCGAGCGTGTGTGCCAGGAGGGCATATCCCCGATGGTTTCTGGGTCGTGTGCGAAGGACCCCCAAATCGCCCACACTCACTAGGCAACGGTTCCGAATGTCGTCGCGGAAAGGGGTTTAAAACCGTTTGTATAGCACCGACGCGTACCAGTGCTTGTCTTTGATATGGTTTGCTTATTACTAAAGAAAACGGGAATTTAATCGACCCATTTCATAGAGATAGTTTTCTTTTTGTTATATGCCCTGCAACATTCAGAAAAGAGGTTCCAAACACAAAGGGAGAATCATTAACACATAAATAATATCAATAGGATAAATAAGCAAACCTATTATGATGTTGACATCCCTTATAATGCCACAAAGTACTCTATCAGTCCTTTTTGCTGGCTTAATAACCATGTCAGTAGGCTCAAGGGTGTGTGGATAAATCCCATCATAGATCTTTGCATAAAGAGTGTAGGTAATTATGTTAACTGGGGATCCAGGATCACATAGTCCAAAGTAAGACTTGCATTCGAAGGAACGTGACAAAATTTCTTTACCTATCTCATTATCTTTAGTACAGCTTTTTAGATAACAGGTGGTATTATGGTCTAGATAGACTTCTTTATTGACAACTGATATGGGTGTAGCAAGTTATTTTACAATATCAACATGCGGTGGAGTCCTGTATTGGTTTACCTTGATACTCTTACGCTTAGCTCAAGGTGACTCTCCCTTCTTTTCGGCCTTGTATTTAAAATAAGCTTCTCTCCTATCAGTGGGAGGAGTGGCTTTCTTCATAATTGCTTCTACTATGTGAATTTCTTTAGCTTCTCTGTATGCTTTACATACCCTTCATCTGCTAACTGCAAAAACTCAAAGAAATCATTCAAGGAGCATAAAGCAGGGCCAGCTACAATATTAAGCTCATGACGAATGATTTTTCATCTCCTTTGGTCTAAACGAGAATTTAGTACTATCATAACTAGGATCAATTTGTTCCTTGTCTTTTGAACATAGGTACCAACTCTCGGCATTGTGTCAAATCCTTTCAAGTAAAAACCAGGCCTGTGAAATCTCTATTCTCATAAAAGGACCTTTAGAAGAAATATCTAGTGCATCTTTACTTTTTGTAGTCAAGCCCACCATAAAACAAGTTGACGATCAAATAATCAGGATAGTTATGTTCAGTGAATTCAAAGAGTAATCCTTGATATCTTATGTAGGCATCTAACATTTTTTCACCTGGACGTTGTCGAAAGTTGCCAATCTTCCTCCCGATTTTATATAATTTCCTTTGAGGATAGAAATAAGAATAGAATGGAGATGGTAATTTTTTCCCAATCAATCAATGTACTTGCAGGTTAGTGTAATAGCCAATCAACGGCTTCCTTTCAAGTGTGTAAGGAAGTAATTTTGCATATATCTCACCATTAGTCAAATCCTGCAACTAAAAGGTACCACAAGCAAAATTAAATATTTTAATATGTTTATAAGGACTTTCAGTTCCATCTCCTCGGAATGTGTTCATTTGCAAAATTTCAATAACTGAGGGTTTATCTCAAATACTTTACAGATAGCTCAGGACCGATGCATATGAAATTCTCTCCTCGAGCCAGTCCTACTACTAGTTGCACACCTGCCTGATAAATTTGTTCTTGAAGGACCATTGTTGGTTGTAACCTAGAGAAACTATTGGAACACAAAATAATTCAAAACTTAAGACAAACCTAAAAGCGCTTAGCTCCCCGAAAATGGCACCACAAAACGCATGATAGCCTACAAGTGCACATAGTTTAGTTGTAGCCCTTTTGAGGTAAGGGTATCGATCCCACAGGGAGCACATGAATCAAACTTTTGCCTCTTGTAGTGAATTATGGATTTGTGCCTGCAGATAATTGTAGACTCCAAACAAAGTGAGGGCAGAACCAAATTGAAACTCATTAGTGAAACAAACGTTAGAGTAAATAACATAAAAGTAAATAGGAAAGTGATACGCCTCCATTGTATCTAGTTTTCCAAACATGTTTGCTCTTGTTTTGGACCCTAATTTGCTCGGTGTCAAAACCGGCGGATCTCGGGTAGGGGGTCCCGAACTGTGTGTCTAGGCGGATGGTAACAGGAGACAAGGGACACGATGTTTTTACCCAGGTTCGGGCCCTCTTGATGGAGGTAAAACCCTACTCCTACTTGATTGATATTGATGATATGGGTAGTACAAGAGTGGATCTACCACGAGATCAAGGAGGCTAAACCATAGAAGCTAGCCTATGGTATGATTGTTGTTGTGTCCTATGGACTAAAACCCTCCGGTTTATATAGACACCGGAGAGGGCTATGGTTACACAGAGTCGGTTACAATGGTAGGAGATCTACATATCCGTATCGCCAAGCTTGCCTTCCACGCTAAGGAAAGTCCCATCCGGACACGGGACGAAGTCTTCAATCTTGTATCTTCATAGTCTTGGAGTCCGGCTGATGATGATAGTGCGGCTATCCGGACACCCCCTAGTCCAGGACTCCCTCAGTAGCCCCTGAACCAGGCTTCAATCACGACGAGTCCGGCGCGCATATTGTCTTCGGCATTGCAAGGCGGGTTCCTCCTCCGAATAATTTATAGAAGATTGTGAACACCAGGATAGTGTCCGGCTCTGTAAAATAAATTCCACATACCACCGTAGAGAGAATAATATTTACACAAGTTCAATCCGCTGACGTTTTTTGTGGTGTGACGTCACACCACAACCAAGCCTTTACTCGAATCGTTTTTATTATACCACCTCAGCGTGTTTAGCGAAGCGGTTTCCTTGGCACGTCTTGTCGAAGCAGAGATCGTGTTCCCCTTATTCCGGGATTCTCATCAATACGGACGTGGGTAACCCAACCGCGCCCGTTGCCATGCCCCCTCCATCGAAGGCGAGTTCCAAACGGTCACGGGGACGGCTCTTGGTATTCTCCCTCTTTATAATGAGACTAAGGCTCGTTCCTTTTCTCCAGTCCTCAATCGAATCCGCCCCTCGCCCCAAGTTCCAACACCCAGGGCTCCAGATTCGGGCACTTCGGACCTTCGACAATGTCCGGTTCCGACCTACAGGGCCGGTGGATGCCCTCCTCCGTCACGGAAGAGGACGTGCTAAAGCTGAGAGACACCAGGTACTTAACCTACGAGATTTCGCATAGGTTGCCTGCCCAAGGGCAAGTCATTCCTACTCCCGAGCCTGGCGAGAGTGTTGTGTTCGTATCTCACCTCCGTCAGGGTTTAGGCTTCCCGATGGATCCCTTCGTGAGGGGGCTCATGTTTTACTATGGGTTGGAATTCCACGACTTGGCTCCGGAGTCCATCCTCCACATCTCATCATTTATTGTCATCTGCGAAGCCTTTTTCCGCACTACCTCTCACTTCGGTTTGTGGCTCAAAACCTTCAACGTGGAGCCGAAGATGATTGAGGGGCGTCAGGCAGAGTGTGGCAGGGCGGTTATAAGCAAGAGGGCCGATGCTCCATGGCCCGAGGGCTCTTTTTAGGAGGAGCTCGGCTTGTGGCAACAGGAGTGGTTCTACATGACCGCTCCCAGGGGCAGCAGGCAGAGGCCGCCGCCCGCCTTTCGCTCGGGCCCTCCACAACGGCTGACGTAATGGGTCAACAAAGGGCTTGACTGGGGGCCGTCCAAGGACGTACCCCTATTGCAGGGCCGGATTCGAGACCTCCAAGAGAGGGAGATCAATCTGGTCGTAGTGACGCAGGTTATGCTGATTCGGCATCTTCTGCCCTGCAAACGTCGCCCCCTCCGCCTATGGGAATTCAATCTGGAGGGACCACGAGCTCTCCAACATCTCAAGGGTACGACGCCCGTGGAGATGTACAAACTGTTCTTCGGATCATAAGAGATGTGTCCGGAATTCACCGAGGACGCTGGCCTAAGCTGCAATCGCCCGGATACTCAAGTAAGTAGTCCTATGTCCGGACATACCGTTCGTTCGTATATCATGGATTTGCCTTTTAACCAACCAGCCTTCGAACAGGAGTGGATAGCGCAGGCAAAACTGATACGGTGTCCGGCCCCCCTCCTGGAGACCACGCCGGATCCCGTGTTAGTCAAGATGCTGGAGGTTGCGCCTTTAGAAGAGGGCGAAGGGGAAAACAGAAAAACTACCGCCTCCACTAAGGAGGCTTTCAAGAAAGGGGGATCGAGAATCCCTCCTTCCAGCGGGAGAAGAGGACCGCTTCCGAAGATCCGGAGGCTAAGGCCTCAAAGCGGGGGAAGAAATCTTCACCGAAGGGTCCTGCGCCAGGAGAAGCCCTGGCCGCACTATCTCCCCAAAGGAATCAGCCCTCCAGCGAGCCGTAAGTAGAAAAAGGGGAGTTTTGTAATAAGGGACATCCCTATTTTTATTTCTGAGGATAACCGAAGTTTTTACCTTGTAGTCTGGGTCTCAGCCCTTCTCAGCTGAGCTCATCTTCGGGGGACCTTCGTCCGGAGATGATGGAGAGCGAGACGCCTCCATCTGCCACGCCGTCAGGCGGGGCGGACGACCCTGAGGTGTCGTCGCGGAGGGTCTCCCCGAGTCCGGCGGGGCCAGAGAGTGCGGCACCCACTGGTGTGCGGCCGGGGAAGCTGAAGGATTTGCTCGAGAGGGCGTCTATCTCAGAAGATCACCGTACATTAATGAGTACAGTGATTGAGAGGATTTCATCCGCTGAGAGCGGGTTGCATGAGGCCGTCAGAAGTTTACTGACGGGGTTTGAGGTACGTAAAAATGACATACGTTTTGACAGTTTTGCACATAGAGTGCGCCCTGTATAGATAGTAGCCCCTGAGACTCGGTACGTTGTCAGAAGTGACGGCGTGCCGAGGATCATAATCTCAGTTTTAATATGTCACCATTCCTATTCAGGGGGCGGAGCGTTCGGCGGCCAGCGGGACTGATTGAGTTGCCGAACTGAAGCGGCAACTGGACGTTGCGGATGCGGACCTCGCGCTTGTCCATAAGCGACTTGACGAGTCACAAGGTGGGTGGTTTCTCCGCGGTCACCTGGTAAGGGAGCTGATGCTTACGCCTTACAACATGTATGCTTGATGCAGATGGCGCCGCTGCTATGGAGGGCCTTCGGGCAGAGCTTGCTCGAGCCAAGGAGCAAGCCAGAAGGAGTGATGCGGCTGCCTCGAAGGCAGCCGAAGAGCTAAAAGCCGAAAAGGCTGCTCACTGCCGAAGCTGGGAAGAGATGGCCGGAATGGCCGTGAAGCTGAAGGATGCTACCGACCGCTATGAGGTTCTTGAAAGAGAACACCGAGCGGGGCAAGAGGACCTGAAGAAGGCCACCGCCAAAGCCAAGGATGCCCGTTCTACAATGAGGGCTATAAAGGAGGAGCTGCGTCAGGCCGGAGACATTGTGGCTGGAAAGCCCTTTCTGCTGCGCAGGAAGTTCACGGATCAGAAGCATGCTCAGTTGGGCCAGCTATGGGGTGCGGAGGATCCTTATCTGGATTTGGCGGCGAGTGCGGCGGATGCAGTCGTGCACTTCCGAAGCCAAAAGGATCACAAAATGGAAGAGCTTTTTTGGTCTCAATTCCATAGTCCGAAGCGTCCCCTTTCGTTAACCGATCGGTTGGCTGAGTGGGCTGAGCTGAATAGGCTGTCCGGACTTGCCATGAAGGACGTTGTGGCTCATCTATGGCCGGAAAGGCCCAAGCCAAAGAGTTATTTTGGTTTAATGCAGCAATTCCTTGATGCGGTGCCGCATATCAAGGGGATGAAGCGGTCGGCATGCATAGAGGGTGCACTGATGGCTCTCGCCCATGTCAAAACATACTGGGCAGAGATGGATGCCACCGACGTTGCATCCCGGGATTCGGATAGAAGCCGATTACCCACCGAGCACTATTTTGAGGAAGTCCTGCGGGGCGCTCGTTTAGTAGAGTCGCAGTGCTCGAAAAATGTTATGTTCAAATGACATTTATGATTTGTAAAACCATATTTATGATATAAGGGCTTTTTATACTTGTGCGTTCAAGTATTGAAATTCCTCCTGTGCGGCCGTTAATGTATATGTATATATAACCTGAAAGATGGCAGTCTTCGGCTTCAGCCCCCACGCACATGGTGAGGGGGTGTTTGCAAAAAAGTGCATTTTCACACTTAATCCAACGTCTTGGTCCTGTGAAGGAGGTGGTAGCGTAGCAAACGAGGCAACCAGACTATAATGCTTTATCACTTTCACTTAGCCATAGGAGTTCAAAGGTGGAGCTACGATATAGCCCCTAGGGGCACCGCGCTCTCCGAATTCGAGGCGCGTATGTGCCTGACCGGGAAACGGTCCTTCGTCAAAGCCAAGGAATTCTAGACATTCCGATAGTCGATCGAGTGGTTGACCAGTCTCTCGCTATATCATGATAGTCAGTTTTCGGCTTTCTCTACTGAGGTGCTCGCCTGGCCGAACCGGGGCACAATCGCAGTAGTTCTCCTGGTGCCGCGTTAGCCGATAATACGGAACGTAAGGCAGCAAAACACAGGAGCCGGGCAAACCCAACATTTGACCAAAGACATGATTCGGAGCTGATGCATATAAGGCCTAACTCGAGACGCCGAACACTCCCTAAGGTATTCGGTCTTTATGAAAAACGGGCCGAACGATGCCCTAAGCCCCTAGTGTCCAGGTACGCGCGAAATCTTCTGACGCGGCCGATGCCAAAACGTCAGCCTCCTCCTTGGTTATGATAAGAAACCGGGGGATGTATAGCAACAAGAGACAGTAAAAAAGGTTTACGCAGGGTCTTAATCTGAAAAGAATCCTTGTAACGGGTCCCTGCTGCACGTCTGCGCCTGTGTCTCCGTTGTGCTGTATCCTGGACGGGTGTAGCATGTTGTTCATCTGTAAAACAGAAGAACTTATTTGAAAAAAAAGATCGTGCAGAAAATGCATGTAAAAAAGAGTATGATTTAAAAAATGAATAAAATTGAGCTTTATTGGCTCTCATTCTTCGTTCGTGCAGCCCCTTGTAAAGGGGTATGCGGCTGGGAAGCCCCTTATTTGTTTATGCCGGACTCGCCTAGCCGTGTCCGGGGTCTAAATGACCTATTTCAGGGGCTTCGATCAGCCAGGCCGGATTAGTTTGTGGCTGTCAAGGCAGTCTCACGTTTTTCCGTGGTCGAGGAACACTCTAAGTTACCCTTTAATGAGATGATGCCGCGTGGACCGGGCATTTTCAGTGTAAGAGACGCGTAATGCGGTATTGCGTTAAAGCGGGTGAAAGCTTCGCGTCCCAATAGTGCTTGATGGCTACTTTTAAATGGGGCGATATGGAAGATTAGCTTTTCGCGACGGAAGTTCGTCGGATGAACCGAATACAACTTCTAGTAGTAAGGAGCCCGTACTATTGGCATAAGGGCCTGGCGTCGCTCCTTTAAAGGAAGTGCCGCTATGGCGAATTTTGGTAGGGTCTATCCCCATTCTGCGGATGGTGTCCTGGTATAGCAGGTTTATATCAGTGCCGCCGTCCATTAGGAGTTGTGTAAATTGTAGTCCGTCGATTATAGGATCCAATAACAAAGCAGTCCATCCTGCGTTTCGAATACTTCTGGAGTAATCCAGATGGTCAAAAGTAATTGGTTTTGACATCCAATCTCGGGATTCCACTGGGGTGGACCGTGCGGCATGTGCTTTGGTAGATGCCGCCCTATTTTTCCTTGTCATCACTTGAAGTGAATTCACTGTTTTGACTTCTTGTGGGAAGTTCTTTTGTTTTCCGGCGCTCTGCTTGTGGGGTTCGTCATAGTCCTCGCTTGGTGTGTCGAGCCCCTTGTGTTCGGCATTAAGTCGGCCGGACTGCTTGAAGACCCAACAATCTCTGTGGGTATGGTTTGCAGGCTTCCCGGGGGTACTGTGAACTTGACATATCCTATCCAAGATTTTGGTTAGGTTGGATAGCTCGTCACTGTTGTCCTTAAGAGGCAGTGTTTTCTTGTTCGGCCGAGAGCTTTTGAACCCGGCGTTGACAGCTGTGTTCTTAGGGCCATTTTCCTTATTCCGGCGTTGATCTTTTCTGCGTCGTGATTTCCCATTTTCATCCCTAACTTCGGATGTACTCGGGTCGCTGGTGCTGCATCTTGCCAGCCAGCTGTCTTCCCCCGCGCAAAAGCGGGTCATGAGGCTTGTTAGCGCGGCCATTGTTCTTGGTTTTTCCTGGCCGAGGTGTCTGGCGAGCCATTCGTCTTGGACGTTATGTTTAAAGGCTGCTAAGGCTTCGGCGTCCGAACAGTCGACTATTTGGTTCTTTTTGGTGAGGAACCTCTTCCAGAATTTGCGTGGTGACTCTCCGGGATGTTGAGTTATGTGACTTAAATCATCTGCAGCCGGAGGGCGGACATAAGTTCCCTAAAAATTTGCTCAAAACGCATCCTCGAGCTCTTCCCAACTTCCGATGGTATTTTCTGGGAGGCTTTTGAGCCAATGCCGAGCTGGCCCTTTGAGCTTGAGGGGTAGGTATTTTATGGCGTGGAGATCGTCTCCTCTTGCCATATGTATGTGTAGGATATAATCCTCAATCCAGACTCCGGGGTCTGTTGTTCCGTCATATGCCTCTATGTTTACGGGTTTGAATCCCACTGGAAATTCATGATCCAGTACCTCATCGGTGAAACATAGTGGGTGTGCGGTGCCCCTGTATTTAGGTGTGCCGTTATCTTCGAATACTCGGCGTGTTGTGTTGCTTCCTGGAGCCTTCTTTTTTGGCCCATAGATGGACCTGACCGGGCCATCCTTTTTGCGAGGATCCTTATGTGGATCGTGTGCCGGCTTGTGTGCGGCGCCGCTTGCCGCTCTTAACCTGTCATCTGGTCGTCTATCCGGCCAGGCGGCCTCTTTGTTTTTTGACTGTGGGGGCTCTACGGCCTCCTCGTCAAATTCGGGCAACAGCTTGCGCTTCGGGTAGCTCTTTGCTTGGTGACTATCGCCGTATTTATCTGCTATCTTGAGTACTTTGCTCCATCTCATTCTGAGTACGTCTTCTGCTGTTTTGAGCTTCCGCTTCTGCTTCTTCAAACTTCTTGTAGTGGCGACAAGCCTTTTGTGAAGGTTCTTATGCTCCAGTGATGTGTCCGGCGTGAGATCGTCTGGACTGTTGCTTTGGCCGGGGATGGGTTGCTCGTCCAATTCATCCTGTTCGGATGGTTGCTTGGTGGCATGTTCGTCGTCCACTGGTTCGCCCCGCTCTACGGCTGGGTCAGTATGGGTGCTGTTGTTATCGAGGCGAGACTTCGGGCGGCGCTTGCGTCGCCGTTTTGGTTGTTTTTCGGGGGAATTATCCTTCGCCGCGTCCCGTTGTTCCTCGTTATCGCTTCCTTTTGGTGTATCCACCATGTATACGTCATGAGTTGGGGTGGCTTTCCAGTGCCCAGTAGGCGCTGGTTCTTGGTCGTCTCCGGCATCGTCGTCCATACCGTTGATGTCTTCGGAGTCGAAGTTTAGCACGTCGGTTAGGTCGTCGATAGTGGCTACGAAGTGGGTGGTGGGTGGGCTTTGAATTGCTTCGTCGTCCGCATCCCAACCGTCCTGACCGTGATCCGGCCAGGGCTCTCCTGATAACGAGAGATACTTTAGCGAATTCAGGATGTCGCCAAAAGGTGAGTGCTGAAAGATGTCCGCAGCGGTGAACTCCATGATCGGCGCCCAACTGGATTTGATTGGTAGGGGCGCGTGGGGTGCGGAGTCCGGCGAGGAGTCCGGCACCTCGGAGTCACGAGCTTCACAAGGGACAAGGTTAGTATTCAGCTCCATCGCCGTAGAGGTTGCAGCCTCTGAGGCGGTGTCTAGCCACCCGTCCTCGATCAGAGTGGACTCGTGTGCGGCCTCCAGGGCACTGTCCGGCAACAGAGCTAGATCATGCCCATTATGATAGTGCGGCGCGCTCGGCTGTGGCTTGAATCCATCAAAGATCAAGTCTTCGCGGATGTCGGCCGTGAAGTTCAGACTTCCAAATCTGACCTGACGGCCAGGGGCGTAGCTTTCGATCTGCTCCAGATGGCCAAGCGAATTGGCCCGCAGTGCAAAGCCGCCGAATACGAAGATCTGTCCGGGGAGAAAAGCCTCACCCTGGACTGCATCGTTGTTGTTGATGATCGAAGAAGCCATCGAGCCTATCGCTGACGACACAGAGGAACTCTCAATGAAAGCACCAATGTCGGTGTCAAAACCGACGGATCTCGGGTAGGGGGTCCCGAACTGTGCGTCTAGGCGGATGGTAACAGGAGACAAGGGACGCGATGTTTTTACCCAGGTTCGGGCCCTCTCGATGGAGGTAGAACCCTACTCCCACTTGATTGATATTGATGATATGGGTAGTACAAGAGTGGATCTACCACGAGATCAAGGAGGCTAAACCCTAGAAGCTAGCCTATGGTATGATTGTTGTTGTGTCCTATGGACTAAAATCCTCCGGTTTATATAGACACCGGAGAGGGCTAGGGTTACACAGAGTCTGTTACAATGGTAGGAGATCTACATATCCGTATCGCCAAGCTTGCCTTCCACGCCAAGGAAAGTCCCATCCGGACACGGGACGAAGTCTTCAATCTTGTATCTTCATAGTCTTGGAGTCCGGTTGATGATGATAGTTCGGCTATCCGGACACCCCCTAGTCCTGGACTCCCTCACCTCCATTGTATCTAGTTTTCCAAACATGTTTGCTCTTGTTTTGGACCCTAATTTGCATGAATAGAATGAAACTAACTCGGAGTAACGTTGTTTTCAGCAGAACTACCATGGTGTTGTTTTTGTGCAGAAATAAAAGTTCTTGAAATCGGCAAAACTTTGTGGAGATTTTTTTATTCAATAAAAAATACTGGAACAAAGATCCACCATAGGGGGCCACCAGTTGCACACAAGGAAACAGGGCGCGCCTACCCCCAGGGCGTGCACTGATGTCTTGTGGGGCCCACGAGGCTCCGTCTAACCTAATTCAATTCCATAAATACCATCTTCCTGAAAAAAGAGAAGTTTCATCGCGTTTTATGATACGGAGCCACCGCCACTTCTTGTTCTTCATCGAGAGTGATGTTCTGGAGTCTATTCGGGGCTTCATCGCCATAGCCATCATCAACCCTCCTTCATCAGGAATTCCATGATGCTCACCATCGGGAGCGAGTAGTTCCTTCATAGTCTTGCTGGACAGTGATGGATTTGGATGAGATTTATCATGTAATCAAGTTAATTTGTTAGTGCTTGATCCCTAGTATCAACTATGCTCTGAGATTGTTGTTTCTATACTTAATGCTTGTCATAGGTCCTGAGTGCCATGATTTTAGATCTGAACCCTATATGTCATCATAAATATATTTGAGTTCTTGATCCTATTTGCTAGTTGTGTGCACTTCCTATTGTTCTGAACCGTAGACCCCAAGGTGACAATAGTTGGGATGCTCTATGAGGATGACTGTAATTTGAGGAGTTCATGTATTCACCATGCGTTAATGCTTTGTTCTGGTTCTCTATTAAAAAGAGGCCTTAATATCCCGTAGATTTCCATATGGCCCCGCTGCCATTGGAGCTAGGACAAAAGATGGCATGCAAGTTCTTATTATAAGCACGTATGACTATATACGAAATACATGCCTACATTGAATTGATGAATTGGAGATATTATGTATTGCCCTAGGTTGTGACTATTACATGATGAATGTCATCCACACAAATATCCATCACTGATCCAATGCCTACGCATTTCCCATATTGTCTTTGCAAAGTTACTCACTACAAAAATTGCTCTATTTGGCGAAGTTTCACTTGTGTCACGTATAACCCTTTTTGGTCGTGGAAAATAACCCCGTGACCTTTTTCATCTGTCACCCCCACCGTCACTGAAGCACCATAATGGAAAATAAAATTTTGACATTTTATGTCACGCAAGATCGCATTTTAAGCGATGAACCAAATAATGTTTCTGATGGCTGTTTTTAGTGGCTACCCACAATGTCACCTATGATAGCCCAATCTGTCACGTAAGATAATTTTGGCGATGACAATCCATCACAAGTGATAGGTCCAAGGGGTTGAGCGGTCAAAGATTCACACAGGTGGCCCAGCAGTTGCCGACGTGCCGTCTTCCATCTGTGTTCGTTGTGGGCTTTATCACCGACGGTCTCGTCAGTAATAACTAGGCAGCAGTTTTGACTGGTCAATGGTACAAACATATGGGCAGTTGCTTACATGTGGGACTAGACAGTGCTGATGTGACAGCTTACATGTGGGTCCGGACGGTGCTGATGTGACTGCTTACAAGTGGAGACATTTTGGTAATGGTTACAATTTCCATAACTAGTGCCGTCACATGTTTTATTATGGCATAAAAAATGTGTGTGGTCAATTTTGCAGGCCAATTTGTATTTGAATTTGAGAAAGTTTGAAATTTACCATTGCCATCACAACTTTTATTATAATAACAATGGGAGTTGACATCTCTCATAGCAGTGATCCACATATTAAAATGAGCATGCAAATGATATATGATCAAGCATTAGAAATAAGATAATGGAGACGGGATCATGACAACAGTAGTGCACCATGAGTTATTGATGGGTTGTGACATAGTCACCTGCGAAGATTGCGATAACTTCTGTAAGAGATGACTAAGAATTCCCTCCATTTCTTGTTGCTTTCTTTTCAAAACCTCTAATTTTTCTCTCCTAGTCCATCTTGATAACTTCTATTTCTAGTTGTTCTTTCCTTTTGAGCTCTTTGATTTCCTGCATCTGTGTACTAAGTAGGACATTCAGATTTTCTACAAATGTGGCATTTGCCTGTTTTGTGTCTGTCGCTTGTGTTGTACTCTTCACTTCTAGCTCACAGATGCATTGTTCCAAGGACGACGCCAAAGCTTGAAAGTATTGTGGTGGAGGAGCTCTTTTCCTCAGTAATCTACACGTCAGGTATTAGCAGCAGAACTTGTTGTAAACATGCCCTCTTTGTAGTCTACATCATGATTGAAAGTGTTGTTCGTGCACTGCTAGTACATTACATTATGATGGATCACACAATAATTTTGAAGCCAAAACATTATAAATTACTTACAGGTGCTTCTATTGCAATTTGTCTCATACTGGAATCCTTCTCGATGTTGTGGGAGTTTCTAGAAAACTCCAAAGTGGATGCTCTCTTCTTACTGTTTTTGGCCTTATGGTATAAAGACACTCACATTAGTACCCAATGTCATGTAATAATCAACAATATACATGATTTCAATAAATTATTTAAATTCTTACCATAGAGCCATGAGGGGTATCATATTTTGAACTGTCAGCCTTACTGCTTACTAGCACAACATGTACGTTTGCTTTTCCCTTGTTAGAAAATTGCTACAACATGAAGTACGGACCGCAGTCCTAGATTGAATGAACCGCAGTACAGACCCTCATACATACAATAAAATTGAGTTAATCTATAACAATCGAAATGTGCAAGTACATAAAAGGCCAAAATGGTGCACATGCGTAATTCCAGATGAGTGCCGCAAACAAAGATAGGGTTGTGGGGTTGGGATGGCGGGGGCTGAACTTCTCACTTGGTTGTGTATGACAAGGTTTTGGGATAGACGGTAGAGATTTGCCTACTTTCTCACCATGGAGTGTCCTGGTCATCGCTTTGGCTGGAGATGCAGTCATAGGTCGCCTGGAGGGTGGTGGATCTAAGGGAGAAGAGAGGGGTGAGGGAGTGGTGAGAGTCAAGTCATGGTTATTTAGGAGGATATGTTGAAAATTGAGGGTGTTAAATCGGTGGAGGGACGAAAACACTGGTGGAAGCAAAAATTAGGAGGGAAAGACAAAAAAATTTAGTCGTGTAGGCAAAGACAATTCGGGGTTGGTCCTAAGTATTCAAGTTGTTGTACCAAATAGACGTGACAACCATTCGGGTTTTCTATCTATTTTCCACTAAAAATGATCCAGCATAATTGTTGGTCAACAAAAATGTGCACTTCGTCAAATTGTATTCTTGTGGCCCTATTGGTGAGGTGAAAAAGCCTCTCAATGAATTGCAAATGTTTGGTTTGCCATCTCCACATGAATATGTTTGGTCCACCGCAATGTGATGTGCGCTTCAATAAAAGAGGTTCGTGATACATCTCCAACGTATGTATAACTTTTTTATTGTTCCATGCTATTATATTATCCATCTTGGATGTTTTATATGCATTATTATGCTATTTTATATCAGTTTTTGGGACTAACTTATTAACCAAGTGCCCAGTGCCAGTTGTTGTTTTTTCCTTGTTTTTGCCTTCTATAGAAAATCAATACCAAACTGAGTCCAAACAAAACAGAACTTTTTGACAATTTTCAAGGATAAGAAGACACCCACGAAGCTTCGGCAGGAGGCCAGAAGAACCACGGGGTGGCCACAAGCCTGGAGGTCGTGCCCTAGGGAGGTGCGCCTCCAGGGCTTGTGGGCCCCCCTTGACTCCCCTTACCCTAAACCAGCTCTATAAATACCTAAATATTCCCCGAAGACCACATGGCACACCAAAAATACATTTTTGCTGCCGCAAGCTTCTGTCCTCGTGAGATCCCATCTTGGGGCCTTTTTCGGCACTCTACCGAAGGGGATTCGATCACGGAGGGATTCCACATCAACCTTGTTGCCCTTCTGATGATGTATGAGTAGCTAGATGGCTTCTTCCCTCTCTTTGGTTATCAATACAAAGTTCTTCTCGATGTTCTTGGAGATCCATTCTATGTAATCTTCTTTTCCGGTGTGTTTGTTGAGATCGGATGAATTATGTGTTTATGATCAGATTATCTATGACTATTATTTGAGTATTCTCTCAACTCCTTTATGTATGATTACGATAACTTTGTATTTATCTCCGATCTATTGATTTGGTTTGGCCAACTATTTTGATTTTTCCTGCAGTGGGAGAGGTGCTTTGTGATGGGTTCAATCTTACGGTGTCCTCACCTAGTAACAGAAGGGGTAGCGAGGCACGTATTTGTATTGTTTCCATTAAGGATAAAAAGATGGGCTTTATGTCATATTGATTGGATCTACCCCTCTACATCATGTCATCTTGCTTAAGGTGTTACTCCATTCTTGTTAACTTAATACACTACATGCATGCTAGATAGTGATCGATGTGTGGAGTAATAGTAGTAGATGCAGAATCGGTTCGGTCTATTTGTCATAGACGTGATGCGTATATTCATGATCACTCCCTTAGATATCGTCATGATTCTATTTTCTCTCAGCTGCTCAACAGTAATTTGTTCACCCCTCTGTATGCGTTTTTCAAGAGAGAAGCCTCTAGTGAAAACTATGGTCCCGGGTCTATTTTATCATATTATTTTCAGATCTATAAAACCAAAATCCCAAAAATACCTTTCTGCAATTTATTTACATTTACCTTAGTTTGCATTTTTATTTATCTTTTATACCTATCTCTATCAGATCTCATCCTTATCGGTAACTATAAAGGGATTGACAACCCCTTTATCGCCTTGGGTGCAAGTATTTGTTTGTTCGTGCAGGTGCTATCATTGGAGACTTGTGTGCTCCTCCTCCTAGATTGATACCTTGGTTCTTAACTAAGGAAAATATTTATCTCTACTTTGTTGCATCACCCTTTCCTCTTCAAGGGAAAAACCAACGCAAGCATAAGAAGTAGCATTTCACAATGAACGGTCCGTTACATTTTCCATGTGACATGAACAATATTGAGCACAGATCATGTCTTTCATTCCATTCATGATCACCAGTATGACCTCACATTCGAACTTTCCACGTGAGGATGTGGACTGAGGGTTTACAAAGACATGATCATTTTGCATCACCTGGCGAGAATAGTAGTTTAAAAGTCACGCAGACAAGTTCTCCATAATGTATGAACCACATTATACATGTATTGCCCACCCACTCACGTCTCATATCTCATTTTCTTGTACTTGGTCACCATGGGGGTACACTTTCCATTTCATGATTTGACAGGAAAGTTTTGCGATGAGTTTCCCTTTACATTTTCCATGTGGCATGGACAATATTGATCACAGATCATGTCTATTTCCAGTGATGATCATATATTCGACCTCACATTTGAACTTGTGACGTGATCAAGTGGACCCAGGGTTTACTAAGACATGATTCACCTTGCGAGAATAGCAGTTTAAAATTCATCCACACAAGGTCATGATGTAGGAACCACATTGTACATGTATTGCACATGCGCTCACGTCCCATATCTCATTTAATGGTACTTTTTCACACCACTAGGGTTTTCTTTCCATTTTTGATTTGGTGGGAGAGGTTTGCGATAAATGGACCTTTACATTTTCAATGTGACATGAACCATTTGAGCATGGATCATGTATGAATCCATTGAATATCACAAGTTCCACCTCACATTTCAACTTGCCACGTGACGATGTGGACTCAGGGTTTACCAAGACATGGTCATTTTTAATTATGTAGCGAGAATAGCTCTTTAAAAGTTATGGATAAAATTGATTTTCTCTTCCTTTTTTTATTACCAAAAAACAAATAAAAGAACGTAGTTTGATTCGCGCCGATTGGATGCACGATATATGGCCTCTGTGTCGCCGCCTCCTCACATTGGAACACTATGTACCGCCACATGGAGGATCAACAACTCCTAACCCGCCTTCCTTCTCCTATGACTTCTCACATAAGCTTTGACTGCATCGAGAAGGAACGTGCAGAACAGTTACCACCTCTCCTCCCACTTCCCTGTCCCATCAAAAAACCGCCCCTCTATTTCTCATCTAGTTTCCCCATTCTCTCTCCTATTCTTGACTTCTTGAAGCACATGGAGCTTCATCCGATCTATAAGAATCCGAATCTGCATGATGGATTCGAGTGGGACTCTTTGTGACACTACTGCAGGAATGCCTAATAGTGGCTTGCACAAAAAGGCCAGTAGTGGTGGGCGAGGCGCCCACGGCCGCCCGCCACCGACCTCCTCCTGCTGCTATTATGGCATCAGTGGCACGCCACTAGTGGGCATATTCTAATGGCAGGCTTTATGTATTACCCGCCACAACTATCCTCTCTGCCCACCATTATTGTTAGTAGAATCAATGGCGGGCGGTGAATAGAGCCCGCCACAAGTATTTTGTCTACCCGCCACTGGTAGTGAACTAGGCCTATAAAAGAATTGCTACCACGGCAACGTTTTTGCTGTCGTGGCAGCATTTTAATGATGTGGTTACAATATTTCACACTTAATCATCACATTGCAATAGAAATATAGAATGTTATCTCAACATCCAAACAATCATGCAGTACATTAGTTATTACAATGTCGCCACAACAAATAAGAGTAATAGTGAAGCATAGAAGTTGAGTATAAAAAGTGTGGGAGAAACAAACATGCGTGTCTCAACACATAATCAATAGTTTATGAAGCTATTTTGAAAAATTTTCTTGACTTGGCTACTCGCTGGCAATCGATGACCGAATGTGTCTTTGACTCAGTGAAGTCATTCTTCATCTGACTCTGGCGAGCAGTGGAACTTCACATCCTCATTGATAACCTCCTTGTTGATGATTTTGGCCAACACCTTTTGGATGCGCTCAGGCTCACTTAACAATTCCCCTATGTCAATGTCCTTCTCCATCTCCTCGGACCACTTGATGATCTGGCTATAATTTTGCAAATATTGACTTTTCTTCAAAAAGTCATTCATGAAGGCCATGGCAAAGTAGCTGAACATATGGGAGGTTTTGGCATTTGGTTCTTGATAGCAAGAAGAGTGAGTGATGAACTTGAATTCGTAATACTATGTTACCTTGTTGTTGAAGTTCTTACACTTGCGTAGAGCATCATTTAGAACCTCCTTCAATTTGTCCATTGCTTCTGAGGGTATCTTCGAATAAAAGAAATATGCCAAGCTCTGTGTCGGCAATACTGCAATTACGATTCAATGTTGGTCACTCCGCAATAAACAAAGAAATTAGCATGGATGAGATCAAACTAGAAGGTCAACAATATATGTTTCATAATAAATGAGTGAACATTAACAACTTACTTGTCCTAGTATGGCAACAGAAAGGTGTGATTTTGTGGATGAGTCGCAATCATGCACGGGAATAGGTAGTCCGAGATGAGCTTCTGGCTAATTTCGGATTCTAGGTTGCGGCAGTGCATGTAAAAAGGATCAGGTAAAGACACTTACTATGCCTGAGTAGGGGATCTGAAACTCGATGAAGTGCCCAAAGCATCATTAACTCTGGGGAGAGTGCACTCATGTAGAAGTTATTTCCAGGGATCCCCTCATTAAATGGCAGGTCAATTATATCAGCCAGAAACTGAATGACAAAATTATAACCTTGTACATCCTTGGCCCTTTAACCTTGTTGACCTTCTTTTGATCTAGGTACCACGTCATTGTGTAGAACATTAAGATTGGTCGAGAGGGTCATCAACATAGAGTCCGATAGAGACGGTTCGCGGGGCTTACACTCATTCCATTTATGTCCTTCGGGGAAGACAGTTGGAACAGGTGGCTTGTCTGCGGATGACAATCGGCACATAGATCCTTCTTCCCTGATTGTGGAATATCCTTGGCTATGTCTCTAGTGCCGTCATTGTTCAAAAGGGGGTCAAGGTTCACGAACCGTCAGTACCAGAGAATCCGTGTGGACTAATATCCTCTATATCACCAGGTGGCCACTTAAGCACGTAGCACCTTATCACTTGTCCTAACATAGTGATGCCTTCTTCAGGGGGTGAGGCAATGGACAGTATTCAAAGCCCGGCATTACATACTGCACTAGCACCCTCGCCATGTCCAGTGGCAGGACAACCCCGTGCGTCATTCCAGTACCATTTGTAAATGGAATTATTTGCCCCTTGGCAACCTTCATCGGCACGGCATTCACGTTGGCTAGCAGCCATCATGAAATATCTTGCAATGCTCGTGGCTGTTGGGTGCTACTATACAAATGATACTCGTGGCCTTGTAGGAATATTTCGGCTAACTTTTTTTGAATTGCTGCAGCTACTTTAGCATCTACTTTAGCGTTGATCTTGTCATCAACCCTGTTTTTCCTTTTAATTTTTTTAACTCTTTGGTTCGGGGATAGGCCTGGTCCCGCAACATTCTACCCGCGACCAACACATGCCTAGTGTTGGGCTTCCTATCAACCCCGAATCCCTCGTTCATAGCCGTGTAGGATGGTCTTCATACCTATAGCCGTACGTAGATTCATCAGGACCGAGTCAAAATTCCTCCTTCATTTTTATCTATAAAGAATACATAAGTTGTGGTAAACGATTAATATGATAATAATTGTAGTAGGTACTAAATTATTAATCTTCACTGATATTAGCTGGCTCTCCTCCATCGAGCAAAGTTGAGGCGTCAGGAGGACCAACTAGTTAGTATGTGGGTCTCAAACTGCACGGGGCCCGAGGAAGCGGAAGTCATGTGGACAATATCGATGTTCTGAAAATGGGGGTGGTTTACCCGCGGCTTCAAAGTCAGTATCCTCCTTCTCCCACTTGGGAATTGCAGCTTTGTAACCACCAGCGCCCAGACGGTGGTCACCTGGCGATTGTTTCTGCAAATTATGAAAATGATCGCTAACCTCCTTGCTTGACTCGCTTTCTGATTATTCACAAAACTATGACCATTAATCAAGATTTATATTGGGATTGAGCGCTTAACCGTCTCAAAGTCCTTACCCAAAAAATTGCAACGGACACTGCTCTTCCAATCCCTAAACATCTTCGGCCATTTCGATAGGGCATACTCTTTGGCATTTTTTAGAGTTAGATGGAAATGCATAATTCTAGTGTAACGCTTCGAGTAGCTTCTGCGTTTCTCCACTGAAATCCTCGGAACCGATTGGGATGTTATTTCTCAAGATTCAACCTAGCATTTTGCAATATGTCTTTAGAGTGGCATTTGGGGCGACGAGCTCTCCTTTTGGTCCAACTGCGGGTATTATAATGATTCCTTCGTGAAGCTTGTTTGGTTCCCTAGCCTTACGCCTGCTCTGGTTGCTGACGGCGGTGCTAGATGAAGTCCTGTCGGTGTGACTCATTTCTCCTCCCCTGGTGGGCGGTTCTTCATGTTGGTCATCGCCCGTCTCAACATCAGGGGCTCCCATCTCAACATCAGTGTTGTTGTAGTTGAGTTCCTGTTGAAATGATGCTCCAGCATGGGGATCCATTCATCGAACTACAAAATTAACAAAGTGTTAGAAATTTCAGCATGACCTTTGCTATAAGTAGGGCATTTTGAGTGCCAAAAATTTGGCGAAATGGAAGTTAATCAACATTTCGTTAGAACATTGGCACTCATATTAAGTCCTGCAAATAAACCATATCTTTCGTGGTCGTAATAGTAATATAGTGACCGGTGTAGACATTTCATCGAACACCTTGAATTGCTCAAATAACGTTGTTCATATTACTTGAAGGAGATGGTCAGCCATAATATATATGTACCCAAGTGGGACACAGTTCAGTGATGGCGATAGTATTGGAGTAGAGTGTGCATGCCGACGACGGTGTTGGATGAAATCTACGGGCGGCGGCGTTGTCGGAGTAGAGTGGGGACATGAAGGTGACCCCGTGGTGGTGCCCTCTTTGAAGCCGTGCAAGCGCGACAAGCGAGAACACGGCGGCGGCGGTGGTGCCGGCGTAGGAGGAGAGCACGCAGGACCGGTCAGGTTTACGACTTGCAACACCCGAAGGCGGCGAGCGATTTCGATGAGTGAGCATCATTCGAATGAAACATGCCTAAGTTAAGGTAGGTGAGGTTGAGGCGGGGATTTTTTAAAATGGATCGATGTGGTGAGCATTCCGACCCACCCGCCACCAGAAACGTTTGACATGGGGGCTCACCTACCACGCCCGCCACCTAAGTTCATGTTAATCCTTCTAATCTATATATCCATCACACAACATGATGATTATTGATCTGATACACACATGCATGCATATATATGTATTTGTAGTACAAAATAACCTTCATATAACGACATTAAAAATAATTTGTTAATGGATTATACAGACGGTCTTCACATGAATTTTGGTGACCCTCTTCCTAGTATGGACTATTGTCTTGTTGTGACTCCTTGACCATGGTGCAATGTTGTCATTGGGCAATGTTGATTGTTTCTTCTTGATACATATTTGATGCCACGTTATTCTTCCACGGGGTAGTCATCCAATTGGTCATAGTCCTCCTTGTCATTGACTTCGTCCATTCTGATGATACTCTTGTTTCCTGTTTGGTAGACCACACTGCTAGGCTTAAATGGGTCTTTTATATAGAAGCATTGAGACACAATCTTCCCTAGTACCCATGGCTCTTTTAAGGCACTTATTGCTAGCACATCCACGGACTCATTTCATGGTGGTATAACCATGTTCATGAAATAATCGTCTTCTTGAAGTACTCGTTTCGCCCATCTAACACGAAACATGGGGTATATCCCTACATCCACGTACCTTAGTTCCTAAATCTCTTATAGTGTTTGTTATTTTCATTAGCTGTATATGCATGTAGTGTCACCCCTGAATTCTGGTACACACCTTTTACCTTGCCTCTGGTCTCCGTATAGAAAGTGTTTTTGTTGATGTCATAGGCTTGGTATGTGGTCACATTCAATGCGGGTCTCGATGCCAGGGAGAACATCTCGGTAGCTCTGTCATCATATTTTGACAATGGATATTCTTGCGTGTATCTCCTGAACCAACCCGCAAACTTTCTGTTGTGCTCATTTGTTAGTTTCTCATCAGAGCGTTTTATCCCACGTTTCCTGTATTCAGTTCTCAACTGCAACATGTACTTCCTAGCATATGGGTTTACACACTTAATGTGTTGTAACACCACAGTGTGAGCTCTTATGAAGTCGGGCTCTCGGTTGGGATCATCGAAGGTCACATGCAGATTATTTATCCTTTTCTTGTGACCTATACCCTTGAGCCTACCGATGTACTTACTCTTGGGCATGCCCAAAGGTTTGTCGACTTCAAGGTAGTCTATGCATAATGAGATAACCTATGTAGTTAGAAATCCCTGGACGATGCTTCCGTGTGGATGTGACCTGTTATGAATGTATCATTAGAGTATCCCATTTAACCTTTCGAAGGGGAACATATTGTGGAGGAATACTAGGCCCAGGTCTATGATGTCTCCGATAACATGGACAAGAAGATGCATGATGTCTACTACGCAACTTTATTCTTGTAAACACGTGTTGGGCCTCCAAGCGTAGAGTTTTGTAGGACAGTAGCAATTTTCCCTTAAGTGGATGACCTAAGGTTTATCAATCCGTGGGAGGCGTAGGATGAATATAGTCTCTCTCAAGCAACCCTGCAATCAAATACAAGAAATCTCTTATGTCCCCAACACACCTAATACAATAGAAAATTGTATAGGTGCACTAGTTCGGCGAAGAGATGGTGATAAAAGTGTAGTATGGATAGTAGATATGAGTTTTTGTAGTGCAAACAATAAAAAACAGCAAGGTAGTCAATGATAAAATGGAGCACAAACGGTATTGCAATAATGGCAAATGAGGCCTAGGGTGCATACTTTCACTAGTGCAATCTCTCAACAATGCTAACGTAGTTCGATCATATGATTATCCCTCAAAGTGCAATAAAGAATCACTCCCGAATTCCTATTAGCGGAGAACAAAAGATAGAAATTATTTGTAGGGTACGAAACCACCTCAAAGCTATTCTTTCCGATCAATCTATCCTAGAGTTCGTACTAAAATAACAGCAGGCTATTCTTTCCGATCAATCTAATCAAGAGTTCGTACGAAAATAACACCATATTATGCATATCAACCAACTCTAATGTCACCTAGATACCCCCAATGTCACCGCGAGTACCCGTGAGTTAATTATACGATATTTATCAAAGAATTTCAGATTCATAATGCTCAATCCACACAAAGAACTACAAGGAGACCCCAATGTTTCTATCGGAGAAAAGATAATAAAAACGTGCATCAACCCCTATGCATAGATTACCCCAAAGTAACATCGGGAATCCACAAGTTGAGTGCCATAACATATATCAAGTGAATCAAAATAATACCGCATTGTCACCACAGGTATTCATATGCAAGACATATATCATGTGTTCTCAGATCTGAACATTCAATCCGACAAGACAAAACTACAAAGGGTAAAGACCCAATTCATCACAACAAGAGTATAGAGGGGAGAAACAGCATATGATCCATCTATGTTAACAAACCCCATGATACATCAAGATCTTGACATCTCAAGATCACGAGAGAGAGAGAGATTAAACACATAGCTACTGGTACAAACCCTCAGCCTTGAGGGTGGTCTACTCCCTCCTCATCGTGGTGGCCGCCGGGATGATGAAGATGGCCACCGGTGATGATCTCCCCCTTCGGTAGGGTGCCGGAATGGGCTACCGATTGCTTTTCGGTGCCTACAGAGGCTTGCGGCGGCGGAACTTCTGATCTAGGGTCTCCTTGAGGGTTTTTGGAATATTCGGAAATTTATAGGGTGAAGAGGGGGTGCGGGAGGCCACCGAGGTGGGCACACCCCACCGAGGGCCCAGGCGCGCCCGGGTGGGTTGTGCCCCCCTCGGGGCACCCACCAGGTGCTGTTCTGGCCCATTGGTAGTCTCTGGTCCATAAAAAATCCACACAAAAATTCGCGGGGTTTTGAGAACTTCCATTTCTACACTAAAAACAACACCACGGTAGTTCTACTGAAAACAGCGTCAGTCCGAGTTAGTTCCATGCAAATCATACCAAAACCATATAAAATTATTGTAAACATGGCATGAATACTTTATTAATTATAGATACGTTGGAGACGTATCAGCATCCCCAAGCTTAATTCCTACTCGTCCTCAAGTAGGTATATCATAAAAGAAAGAATTTAGAAAGTGTGAATGCTAGCAAAGTGCATAATTTGATCAATGATAATTTCAATCACTTTCCCTAGTATCATAACAACAACTCTTTCTCATAAAACTCATCATGACAAAGTAGCAGCCAATTCACATGTTAAGGTTCAAACAATGAATTCTCTTGAAACTCAACAACCTATGTTCTCAGTCACCAAGCAATTGCAATTCAACTTGTTCAACAATGTCTAAGTAAGATCTCCACATACTCAACCATCATATAGTCTTCTATGATTGCTAACACTCACCGCATACACATGAGAAAAATGTTTCAACCGGACACATATAAAGATAGGGGCTTATCATTTCGCATCCCAATCTATTCACCTTAGGGGTGATGTCAACAATAATAACTCATGCTACCCATATTTAACTGGACATATGTGCCTAGATCTTTCCTCACCACATGATGCTTGCCAAAATAGAAAAATAAAAAGGAATAAAGAGAAGAACTTTGACTCTTTGAATAAAAGTAAATACTGAAAAGTAAAAGATAGGCCCTTCGCCGAGGGAAGCAGGGGTTTCCATGCACTTATTTGTTTGTATGCTCAACCCCTTAGTGCAAAAGAACGCCACATTATATTGCCCCTTGTGATAGCAACCTTTATTATGCAGTTTGTCACTTTTATTCTTTACCATCACAAGTTCGTACAATGCTGAATTTTCACTTACACTAAATGATGTAACACTGTTAGAAGCAATTTTTGTTTCCTTATTGCACCGATGAAAACTTACTTGAAGGATCTTGCTCAATCCATAGGTAGGTATGGTGGACTCTCAAAATAAGATTTGGGTTTAAAGGTTTTTGGATACACAATTAGTATCTCTACTTGGTGCGGAATTTTTGGCTAGCAAAGATAGGGGGCAAGCACGACATGTTAAATGATCTATGACAATATAACTTCTATGTGAATATGGACAAACATTAATCATTACATTGTCTTCCTTGTCCAACATCAACAATTTTGGCATATAATATTTTTATGGGGGATCACAATCACAAAAGATTTCCAAGATAATGTATTTGCATGTGAAAGTTCTCTTCCTTCTACTAATCATTCATGAATTGCTTGTATGACCAATATTGTGATTGTCAAGCTTCAAAAGATTTCACTTTATAAACCAAATGTGAAGCTACCAATAGTTATGATATGAACATAAAATTTCAACTTCATGATATTCAATTCATTCAACAATTTACTCGTAGGATATAAGTGAAGCACAAGTGTATATGACAAACTAGTCCAAAAAGATATAAGTGAAGATCAAGCGAGTAGTTATGTAAATGGGTAGCTATTTGAGGACCTCTCTTATTTAAAACTTTCAGATCTAAGTATTTTATTAAAACAGCAAGCAAAAACAAAATAAAATGACATTCGAAGAATAGCACACATCATGTGAAGAAGCAGAAACTTAGGCTCAACCGATACTAACCGATAATTGTTGAAGAAGAAAGGTGGGATGCCTATCGGGGCATCCCCAAGATTAGATGCTTGAGACTTCTTGGAATATTAACTTGGGGTGCCTTGGGCACCCCCAAGATTGAGCTTTTGTGTCTCCTTAATTCCTGTCATCTCACGGTTTCCCTAAATCTCAAAAACTTCAGCCACACAAAACTCAACAAGAACTCGTGAGATAAGTTAGTATAAACCAATGAAAAAACTTTATCATTCTCTAATGTAGCAAACCACAATAATTATTATTCAACATTGCATATTAAATTCCTCTGCATATTTAATACTCCAATGCTCAAATAGAATCATTAAACAAGCAAACATATGCAAACAATGCAAACATAACAGCAATCTGCCAAAACAGTACAGTCTGTAAAGAATGCAAGGGTATCAATACTTATTAAACTCCAAGGATTATGAAAATCAACCACCATGTAGAAAATGTATCAGAGCTTATTTTGCAAAAAGTTTCAACATTTTATCACAGTCTGACTTTTCTAGGGAATTTTTGCAACAGCGGTAAACTTTCTGTTTTGAAACAGCAACATGTATACTTGCAAAATAAGCATGGCAAAGGCTATCATTGCCACTTTTATTGAAATAAAAGATGCAAAACATTATTCTAAATAACAACAAGCAAATCCTAACAAGATAATTGATGCTCCAGGCAAAACACATATCATGTGAGGAATGAAAACATAGCTCCGAGTGAGGTTACCAATATTGTTGAAGACGAAAGAGGGGATGCCTTACGGGGCATCCCCAAGCTTAGTTGCTTGGATTTTCCTTGGATATTAACTTGGGGTGCCTTAGGAATCCCCAATCTTAGGGTTTTGTCACTCCTTATCTCCTCATAGCGACACCTCACCCAAAAGTTGAAAACTTCAATCACACAAAACTTAACGGAACTTTGTGAGATAGGTAGTATGATAAAGAGCAAACCATTTCACTTTTTGTACTGTCAAACACAAGATTCATAATTGTTTCCACACAGTTCCTACTGTAGAATATCATTTTCACAATTTATATTGAGCAATATAAGCCATAAAAACTAGAAAACAAGCAAACTATGCATCGAAAACAGAATCTATGAAAAACAGAACAGTCTATAGTAATCTGTACTCAAACCATACTTATGCTACTCCAAAAATTATGAAAAATTTAGTACCACGTGATCAATTTGTACATTAATATTCCAAAAAAATAATCAACTCAAAATCACTCCTTTGTTAAAAATGAGAGTTATTTTCGTGAGCGCAAAAGTTTCTATTTTTTCAGCAAGATCAAATCAACTATCACCCAACATGATCCCAAAGGCTTTACTTGGCACTTTATTGAAACAAAGACAAATAAACATGATTACTACAGTAGCATAATCATGTGAACACACAAAAACAGTAGATAAAAGTGTTGGGTTGTCTCCCAACAAGCGCTTTTTTAAATGCTTTTTAGCTAGGCATGATGAGTTCAATGATGCTCGCATAAAAGATAAAGATTGAAACATAACAAGAGCATCATGAATCATAAGTTCCTCTCTCATAATAATTTTCAGTAGCATCATGAATAGATTCATCCATATGACCATCACATAAAGCATTCTTTTCATGATCCAAAAGCATAGATGATTTATTACTCTTTATTGCATACATGTCATCATAATAATCATCATAAGTAGCAACTTTATTCTCATCATAGTCAATTGAAACCTCTTCCAAAATAGTGGATATCTCACTAAATAAAGTCATGACCTTTCCAAATCCACTTTCATCAATATTGTAATAAGATTCAACACCCTCCAAAATAGTGGGATTACTACTACCTAGAGTTGACACTCTTCCAAACCCACTTTCATCATTGTAATCATCATAAATAGGAGGCATGCTATCATCATAAAAAAATTCCTTATCGAAAGTAGAAGGGATAAAAGGATCATATTCATTATTCAAAGCATACCCAATCTTGGAACAAGCATTATTTTCAGCAAATAAATCTTCAACCATTTCATACTCATCAAACATAGCATCCCGAAGCTTGTGGTTTTGCATATCATCATAATCATTCTTATCAATAGCATGAATGGCACCAATAGTATAGCAACCATTATTATCATAATATTCCAAGCAAGTGCCAAAAAGATTTTCAAGATCATATAAGACCTCGTTGTCTTCCCAAGCATAATCATTACAACAAGTAGTAGGCATCACAAAATCATACTCAATATCATCATCATCCATCAAAATATTTGATTCACTTTCATGAGGCACAATGGTGATGGGAGCAATGTTACTTGGGAGAGTTACCATTTTACCTCTACATTTTATTCTTTTCTTTTTCTTCTTCACCACTTCACATGTGGGTTTAATCAATTTTTTCAAGCTTCTTGTCGAAGATATTGATTGGATAGGAAGCTCCTCCTCGTTACCTGATTCATCATAAGAAACACTAGGAGGGTATTGGGAAATATTTTCCCTTTCATTAGTTCTCTCATCATACTCTATTTGTTTTCTTGTCTTTAGATAGTTGGCAATATAAGGATTCTCAATACAATTTTCCACACAAAACATATAAATTTCCTCCAGAACAAAATCAAGAAATCTATTGAGATTAAATTTTGGAATACCCTTAGTTATACGCTTCATTTCTTTATACCCCAAAAGAAAACTAAGCTCTTTATGATGCTCAAGGGTAACCAAGTTATCACAATTTTTGGACACAATTTGATCATGAAACAAATATCATTGGAGATTTAAATGACCATGATCATTGCAAAGTTCACAAGGATGGTTAGAAATATTAAATCTTTCAGCACAATCATCTAGCCTCTCTTGCAACTTTTTCATTTCTAAATATTTATGCTTCTTACAAAATCTATCTTCCCTTTTTGGTGTGCTTTTGCACTCCCAATTCACTCTGCAAAAATTGACATTCTTATAGGAGACATCATTATCATGGCTAGTGCAATCATCATTAGCATTTTGGATATTCAAAGAATTCATATTGACAACATTGCAATCATGCTCATCATTCAAATAATTTGTGCCAAACATTTTATTGACTTCTTCTTCTAACAACTGAGCACAATTTTCCTAACCATCATTTTCAAGAAAATATTATAAATATGATCAATAATATGATGCAACCTCCATTCCATTTTTATATAGTTTTCTTTTATAAACCAAACTAGTGAGAAAACAAAAGGCAAAAAGATTCAATTGCAAGATCTAAAGATATACCTTCGTGCACTCACCTACCCAGCAACAACGCCAGAAAAGAGCTTGATGTCTACTACGCAACTTTATTCTTGAAGACACGTGTCGGGCCTCCAAGCGCAGAGTTTTGTAGGATAGTAGAAATTTTCCCTCAAGTGGATGACCTAAGGTTTATAAACCTGTCGGAGGCGTAGGATGAAGATAGTCTCTCTCAAGAAACCCTACAATCAAATACAAGAAATCTCTTTTGTCCCCAACACACCCAACACAATAGCAAATTGTATAGGTGCACTAGTTCAGTGAAGAGATGGTGATAAAAGTGTAGTATGGATAGTAGATATGAGTTTTTGTAGTGCAAACAATAAAAAACAGCAAGGTAGTCAATGATAAAATGGAGCACAAACGGTATTGCAATAATGGCAAATGAGGCCTAGGGTGTATACTTTCACTAGTGCAATCTCTCAACAATGCTAACATAGTTCGATCATATGATTATCCCTCAAAGTGCAATAAAAATCACTCCCGAATTCCTATTAGCGGAGAACAAAAGATAGAAATTATTTGTAGGGTATGAAACCACCTCAAAGCTATTCTTTCCGATCAATCTATCCTAGAGTTCGTACTAAAATAACAGCAGGCTATTCTTTCCGATCAATCTAATCAAGAGTTTGTACTAAAATAACACCATATTATGCATATCAACCAACTCTAATGTCACCTAGATACCCCGATGTCACCGCGAGTACCCGTGAGTAATTATACGATATGTTTCAAAGAATTTCAGATTCATAATGCTCAATCCACACAAAGAACTACAAGGAGACCCCAAAGTTTCTATTGGAGAAAAGATAATAAAAACGTGCATCAACCCCTATGCATAGATTACCCCAAAGTCACATCGGGAATCCACAAGTTGAGTGGCATAACATATATCAAGTGAATCAAAATAATACCCCATTGTCACACAGGTATTCATATGCAAGACATATATCATGTGTTCTCAGATCTGAACATTCAATCGGACAAGACAAAACTTCAAAGGGTAAAGACCCAATTCATCACAACAAGAGTATAGAGGGGAGAAACACCATATGATCCATCTATGTTAACAAACCCCATGATACATCAAGATCTTGACATCTCAAGATCACGAGAGAGAGAGAGAGAGAATAAACACATAGCTATTGGTACAAACCCTCAGCCCCAAGGATGGACTACTACCTCCTCATCGTGGTGGCCGCCGGGATGATGAAGATGGCCACCGGTGACGATCTCCCCCTCCGGCAGGGTGCCAGAACAGGCTCCTGATTGGTTTTTAGTGGCTATAGAGGCTTGCAGCGGTGGAACTTCCGATCTAGGGTCTCCCCGAGGGTTTTCGGAATATTTGGGAATTTATAGGGTGAAGAGGGGGTGCGGGAGGCCACCGAGGTGGGCACAACCTACCGGGGCACGCCCGAGGTCCCAGGAATGCCCTGGTGGGTTGTGCCCCCCTCGGGGCACCCCTAGGTGCTGTTTTGGCCCATTGGTAGTCTTCTGGTCCATAAAAATCCACAAAAAGTTTCGCGGTGTTTGGAGAACTTTCATTTCTGCACAAAAAAATAACACCACGGTAGTTCTGCAGAAAACAGTGTCAGTCCGGGTTAGTTCCATGCAAATCATACCAAAACCATTTAAAATTATTGTAAACATGGCATGAATACTTCATAAATTATAGATACGTTGGAGACGTATCAATGGACCATGATGTCAGAAAATGAGGGCACGAAGTACACCTCAACCTCACCTAGTATGACAACAATCTCTTCTTACAGTTTCTTCGATGACGACATGACTACCTTGGATATGACCAAAAATATTGCATACATGTATATTTGTGAGGTGATTTCTAATGCAAACTAGGCAATAATTTATTTATGTCATCCAGGACAAAAATACTTCACAAACTTTTGTGCCATGTCTAATTGCAGGTGTATGGGACATTTGTACAATCCACATATGAAGATAAGGGAAAAAGAGAAGTTTAGGTGTTGTTCAAAAAGTCTTCCCATGTCACTTTTGGGCCAAGAGAAGATAGAGTCCAAGTCTCTCACGTTCTAGATTCAGATTCGGACTGCACAGACATACCTACCTCAAAACGCCAACAACTCTTTCATATGGACACGAATTGGGTGATTCTTTTTTGTTGGAAAGTAGATTCCGTGCTCTTTCCAACCCAATTGGATTCGGCGAGTGATAGGCGCGGGTGCGCCGGACGAAATTTGGGCTGGTCGAACCAGCATCGTCCGGTCAAACGTCACGTAGCCACACGATTCTCTCCCCTCCCTCCATCAGATGTCATCTCCTTTTTAGAAAAAAGCTTCCACCCCGCCGCCATGGACTAGGGACGCGCCCGGGGCCTCGAAGCACTGCCCGACGCCTCTCGCCTGTTGCCGCCCCGCCGCCAGTCGCTACCCTTGCTGACAGCGATCGTCGTCCCAGCAGGTCGACGTCGCTGCTGCCGCCTCCTGCGTTTCTCACCGTCACCCATGCAGTAGTGTGTGCCAGCGGTTGCAGGTCCCCATGGCGACGGCCGCAGCTCCGGTGGCGTCGGTCGCTAGTTGTAACACACTGACAACGAGCTCACAGAAAAAAGTACTAACTCGTAGTAGCAGAAAAATAATTGCCGGTCGTAGCAAAATGAGTGTGTGGTTCCAGCAAAAATAGCTCGCCGGTGCCGCCACCCCATCGCCATCGTAGCAAAAAAGCTCACTGGTTGTAACTTTTGTAGTCGCGGTTGTAGCAAAAACACCACCCATCACCACAAAAATGAAGAAGTCGATGTAGCAAAAAATGTAGCATGTTCCAGCAAAATATAAAGCTAGTTCCAGCAAAAAAAGGACGTCAGTGGTGCCAGGCACGTCCGGTTCCAGCAAATCACATGAAGCAAAAATCCAAAAAGAAGACATGTAGCAAAAAAAAGTAACAAGTTCCAGCAAAACATAAAGTTGGTTCCAGCACCCGACATAGCCGGTAGTAGCACCGGAGATCACTGGTTCTGGCACTCGACGCATCCGGGTTGCAGCTTGTCGTCGAGCTGGTTCCCGCATCGCTGCAGCCGGTGGTAGCACCGGGACTTGCTGGTTCCAGCACCGGATGCAGACGGTTGCAGCTTGGGTCGAAGCTGCCAATAGACGCCAGAGAATCCCGTCGCAGCTCATCCGCTGGATGTCCAACACCTCCCGCTGCTCATCGCAGCACGGCGCCCGGGGTCCCCAGCACCTCCGGCCGCTCCGACTGGTCCGCGGCGTGGTTGGATAGCAGCGTGACGATGACTAAATCGTCGGTATTGAACGAGACACGATGGCACAGTAGTGGCACGGCTTCCCGTAGCCAGTGAGCAGAAAGGGGGAAGAATAGATGAGATCTCGCTCGTTATGTGCAGTGGAAAACGAGAAGCAAACGAGTGGCTGTATGGAGCTGGGAAGAGATAAGGATAAAAAGGAGACGTGGATTGTTGGTGGCCCCAACTTTGCACGTGCCTGCTGTATGCGAGAGAGCGAGCGTGACGGGGAGACCGGCGGAATTTTCAGCCGGTGCGCTGGCTTTAAACGTTTCCCATTGGATTCACCTTAAAATTCGTCCAGAGCTTTGAGTTATCGAAGAAACAATCTGACGCTGCAGCAGAATCCGAGTCAAACTACAAGTCCAAAGGTGTTGCATCACCTGCACTTGGGCCCATGAGCCTTGTACGACCTAGGGTTAGATTTAGGCTGCCTTGGGACGTCCTCCCACCTCCTTGGCCGCCACCCCTTGCTCCTATATAAGTAGATCCATCTAGTAGCTTTTTCGTTGGGATTTGTTTAGTTAAAAGTTAGCCAACGCAACTTCGTGTACTTCATTTGTGTCCAACGACCAGACCAAGACCACTTTCGGATCCCCACCATTATCAATACTTTATCCATATTTGCAATATTCAGATTGCTTTATCATATTCTTGCTTGTTCTTTGATTGCTTGCAGGAATAGACCTGCATGGTCAGGTTGATCGTGCTCCAGCGTGGTCAATAACCTCTCGGAGTTGGTTTAGCGATTGCTAACGTTCGACGTCATGCATGTTTGTAGTCGGATCATCAAAGTCGACTCCACCAAATCGATAGTTATCATCTCATCGAAAGATCGGGGCACCTCCGCCTCTATCAAGTGGTATCAGTTTTCGGTTGTTCGGTGAGAATTTCCAGTTTTCCCTAGAGTAGATTTATTTTCTTACCTATTGTCCAAGAAAAAGCCACAAAAAAGTTAGATCTATTCATCCATTGTCCAAGCCAGTCTGAGCCTTTGCAATTTTCTTTTCATTGTTTGCATTATTGAATTATCGGTTGCATCGTCGTGTCGAGTTGCAGGTCTTAATGTCTAGTTCGTTTAGAGTTTTGAGTTCTATTCACAGTAGTCACACTGCCGCTGCATCGGTATCCCTTCCACTGTCCACCACCCATCCATCAATTTTCATCACGTCCTACCCATTGTTCATGGTCATAATCATAGTTGAGGTCGTCACATCTTCGCTTGATCCAATGTGCATCTTATCTAGTTTGTTTTGGAAAAAGGGAGAAAAGAAGACAAAGAAAAAAAAGAAAAAAATAAAAAAAGGCAGAGAAAAAAAGAGAGAAAGAAAAAGAAAAAAAGTGTGAGAAAAATAAAAGAGAAAAAAATTTGGATCTATATAGAATCAATCTCGTACCTGAATTCGGATTGGAATCTGTTTTGCGCACTGTTCAGTAGAACATGTGTATCTTCCTCATACGAAGTCCGTTTTGGCTCCGTGAGTACTCAAATTAAAGCTAGTGACGAGCCGCATCTGAAGAGTTGCAGAAGTAACTTCAACATTTGACACTTCAAAATCGGCTTCTAAATAGGTCTTTTTGCCCTCCGAAGCTCGTCAACACAGCTTGTTCCAGTTTTAGAATTTTTTGACTCCTCATATCAACTCAGAATTGAGTGATTCTTTTTGCATTTGTAAGCTTGAGTTAGTGTCATTCTTGAGAACAATTATCAGAAAATTGGCACAAAATTTTCTGGAGGAAAGTTGGAGAGAAAGTTGTTGGTATATCCTACTTGGCAATTGTTTCACATCATTATCTTTACTGCTATTGTGATCTTCAATTTTATCTTGCTGTCCAGAGCTACTTCATATCCTTTATTGATGCTAGTTGTGCTACGCCGTGACCTCATTAGTGTTCTAGGCTCGCGTCTCTAGTCCGGTCTAGCCTAGGACCAGCACAATACCTTCGTTGAGCGTTTATTCAACATTGCATCTCTGAATCTATTATTGGTAATCTTTTGCTACAAAATATTTAATCCTTCTAAACTCCACATATTTCTACACTGTGTATATGTATGTTCCCCTGGCAATCGCTTTACTCAATCTTCGGAGTTATTTGACACCGCTGGTTTCCTGTCACCACCTGCTGCATGGTAAGAATTTGTAAGATATTTATATTTGCTACATTGTGAGCATTGTACCACAACATCCTAGTAGTTCATGGGAACATTATTCTAGGATTTTGTTTCTTGTTTTTTTACTAACTATGGCAGGTTCCGGAGTTGTTAGTTCTTGGGCTTCATCGATCATGGGAGATTTCCCACCACCTAAGAAAATACAACAACCGTCACAAGAGGAGCAACAACAACAGAATGCACACAATCAGGTCAATGTTTTCATGCCACCATTTATTGGTCGTTTTAGGCCTGATTTATATATTGAATGGGAGTACAAAATAAATGCTATATTTTCTTCCCATACTTTTGATGAGCGTGGAGTGAATATTGTCGGTTAAACCCTGATTTTATACCTACTACTTGGGATAATTTAAAACTTGTCATCAGAGATTGATTCGTTGATGTTTATTATACTCGTGGCATGATTAAAAAATTGCAATATTTAAAACAAGGCACTGACACGGTAACAAAATGTTATGATGATTTACAAACTACATTGTCATTTTTTGAAGAAAGTGAAGACGATTTTATGGGTAGACTTTGGGGGCGATTAAACCGTGATATTCAAGAGATACTAATTCATGAAGAGTGTTATCCTATGAACCATTTGTTTCGTCTTGCTTGCAAAGCTGAACAGGAAATAACATGATGTGTTGCCCACAAGGAGAACAAGCACATGGTGCACATTCCAAGTCTGGATACAGATGTTTCTTCAACTACTAGGCATACTATGACAACCACATCCGTTGTTGCGATGACTACATCATCTCCACCATGTGACACATCACCATCGAGAGTGCCTACATCATCTGAGTTGATCATAAGAGGTAATGACAAAGGTACAGATTTTCCACTTTCACATGAGAATGATGCATGCCTAGTTAACTTGAATACATCATGTGTTGAGTTACCTATTGATTTGGGCACACAACCTATTTTAGAGAATTGTGTTACTATCATGAATGCATCATGTGATCAAAAAACTGAAATACCAACAATTTTGAGTGCACCCATTGAATTAACTGTTGATGCAAAAGAATCAATGTTTAATCATTTTGATATGACCTCTAATCTTGGTGATGATTCTATGACCAATGACTTATTGCATGTTTGCTTATTTATGCATGTTGTAGCATGTAAATTTTATGCAAGTAAGGTTTATTCCCCAATGTTAGGATGGTTTAATGATGAACATTGTCAAGCTTTTGAAATGAATACGAGCTTCACTTATATGTGGAAACCGAGTTGAAATATTTTCATGCCTTCTACTTCTTGTGATAATATTTTGGCTTTATATTTTTTGAACTATGAAGGTTACTCATGTATACATGTGTCATATGTGCAAAAACCAAGGGAAGTAAAAATAGATGACATGTACATATACAACATGTACACCTTGTCTCTTTTGTTAGCCACATTTCAGATTAAGCAACGCCGAGGACGGCTTTGTTTTCAAGAAGGGGAGGATGATGAGGACATGACTACCTTGGATATGACCAAAAATATTGCATACAATGTATATTTGTGAGGTGATTTCTAATGCAAACTATGCAATAATTTATTTATGTCATCCAGGACAAAAATACTTCACAAACTTTTGTGTCATGTCTAATTGCAGGTGTATGGGACATTTGTACAATCCACATACGAAGATAATGGAAAAAGAGAAGTTTATGTGCTGTTCAAAAAGTCCTCCCACGTCACTTTTGGGCCAAGAGAAGATAGAGTCAAAGTCTCTCACGTTCTGGATTCAGATTTAGGTTGCACAGACATACCTGACTCAAAATGCCAAGAACTCTTTCATACGGACTCCGAATTAGACGATTCTTTTTTTTGTTGGAAAGTAGATTTTGTGCTCTTTCCAACCCAATTGGATTCACCTTAACATTCATCCTGAGCGTTGAGTTATCGACCAAACAATCTGACACTGCAGCAGAATCCGAGTCAAATTACAAGTCCAAAGGTGTTGCATCACCTCCACTTGGGCCCATGAGCCTTGTACGATCTAGGGTTTGTTTTAGGCTGCCTTGGGACGTCCTCCCACCTCCTTGGCTGCCACCTCTTGCTCCTATATAAGTAGATCCATCTAGTAGCTTTTTCCTAGGGATTTGTTTAGTTAAAAGTTAGCCAACGCAACTTCGTGTACTTTGTTTGTGTCCAACGACCAGACCAAGACCACTTTCGGATCCCCACCATTATCAATACATCATCCACATTCGCAATATTATTGCTTTATCATATTCTTGCTTGTTCTTCGATTGTTTGAAGGAATAGACCTTCGTGGTCAGGTTGATCGTGCTCCGGCGTGGTCAATAACCTCTCGTAGTTGGTTTAGCGATTGCTAAGGGGCAACGTCGTGCACATTTGTAGTCGGATCGTCAAAGTCGACTCCACCAAATTGATAGTTATCATCTCATCGAAAGATCGAGACACGTCCGCCTCTATCATTTTGCAAGGCTCGAGGCTGATCAATTTATGAGAGATGACGCCAAAAAAGTTATAGATGTCTTGGATTGTCTTTCTAACATGCGGTTCCATTATTCCTCTAAGTGCAACCGGCAGTATCTATGTAATCATCATGTGACAGTGATGCGACTTCATCCCAGATAAAGTTTTCTTTTCTCAGCTGGAAAATATCAGTGTATGTCTGATGAGTGCTCGAAACTTACACGAACATTAGCAAGGCAGTTGAATATCTTATCAAGCTCCTCTACAGAAAGATTGTAGCAAGCGGATATGAATTTTGACACTGTTTTCTTAGCCTTGCCAACGTTGCTTTCCTCCATGTCAGGCCACAAGTCCAGCCTTATTTTAAGTGCTTCTAGGTCTTTTCTTGAGATCCCTCTATCTTTTGTCTTGTCTAAGATGTTCAAAATGCTAGCAACCAAACCCTCGCAAACATTCTTGTGATATGCATGACACAGACACAATGGGGCATGGAGAGAAACTTCCAATATTTCATGTCCCAAAATGGACTCTTCATTTTATTTTTAAGAGTGGTTGCACTCTCTTCTATTTCTTTCCAAGCTCTAGACACTCTTCCCAGTTGTTCAGCATTTCTAGGGTTTCTATTCCACTCCTCTTGCGTAGCTTCCCTCGCTTTTCTTTTGACTTATCAAACAAATCTTCTCTATTTCCGCATTCATCATTTTTATTCAGCCATCTTTTATGCTCATGTAAATTGTTTTATGAGAGGCCTTCGGGTATAGAGAATGAGTTTCATCCATGCACCTAACACATGCATAGTCCCCGTGGCAAACCTGACCCGAATTATAACCATATGTCTGATAGTCATGCACCGTTGTGAGAAGCACAACTTTCATAGGGAAATACATACCCGTTTTAGCATCATATGTCTACACCGTCTCATCTAACCATAAATTTTCTAGTTCCTCCTTGAATAGCCGCAGATACAAGTTCAAATCACTACCCAGTTTGCTTGTCACTTGAATTAGCATGACCATGTGTAGATACTTTCTCTTCATGCACACCAATGGGGAAAGTTGTAGATGTAGGCAACCACAGGCCAGGTGTTGTGCATGTTGTTTTGCTTGCTAAAGGGATTCACACTGTCCACGCTATAGCCCGGCCTGACATTCCTATCATCTCCAATGAAATGAGGGAACTCGTCATCGATTGGTTTCCACTGCCGACCATCTGCAACATGTTTAATAACTCTCTCATCCTTCTTCCTCTAAGAGTGTGAAAGCATAAGCTTTGCCTGCTTCTTGTTTGCATCCAAACACTTCAGGCATGGAATAATCGGAAGGTACCATACAACCTTATAAGGAGTACCACTAGCGGGTGCTCAATCATCATCATTGTCTTCCCCACTGTTGTTTCCCCGCTCCAAACGGGGAAATTGCATATTGGACACCTTGTTAGCTTGGAGTACTCGTTTGATAAATGACACTATCATTTTTTGCACGCATGCCTTCAAGTAGAACATCAATGCAAATACATACATATCATGGAGTGGAGTACATCCAACTACGATCCATCTTCAACGCCAAAACCTGCAACATACATACATAATTAATAGATTACTATTCAATCTAACAGTGGTACAGCGAGGTGCTATACGAATGGTTTTTAACCCCTTTCCGCGATGGCGTTTTGAACCGTCGCCAAATGAGTATGTGCGATACGGGGTTCCTTCCCACACAGGGATAGGGAGCCTTGATGCATACAATTGTCCCTATAAAACTGTTTCTAATATCTCAAATATCCCAAACGCTTCATCCTTGCTACTCGTTTGTGCTCGCATTGCCATTGCAGTTGGTATTCTGTGGTGCCACGTTTATGATGTGTGGCCCATCACAAATGGTTCACGATTATAGAATGCATACAATAAGCAGACAATCACACACATTCACTTTTCCCGACCCGTATGCGATAACTAATTAAGAAGATTAGCTCAGCATCGTATGAGTGTCGGATAGGATTACAAAACATCGGACCATCGTAACATCATCATACATGATAACTATCGCACATGCTATTCTGTGGTGCAACGTTTACGATGCGTACCACATCAGAAACAGTTTGTGGTTGCGAATCATGTACGATAAGCCAACTATCACAAACTTTTAGTTTGCCCGCACCGTTTGTGATATTGTCTAACATCACGCACGGTTTGCAAACGGCAACTATGTGCATGCTCGCACACGTTCCCTCTCTGTGAACTGTGTCGGATGATGGTGTATATCACAAATATTTGTGTTTTACCAACTGTGTGCGCCGTAACAACCTGCAGAGCGTAATTTCAACGTAATTTAATTGCTGCTAGTTCAAATTGTACGAGATTTGAATTTGAAAATATGCTATAGCTTTATTCATATCCATCAGGTTCAAACAACCAATGCATTATTCGATTCACAGGTACATATGTTCAAGAATTACATAAGCACCAAATAAAGAATGATGAACCACTGTTGTATACTTTTACTATTAAAGACGGTAAAGAAAGAGGCAAAAGACATTCGTGTTGCTGAACAATGTGAAGCAGAATGCCCATATTGTGTCGTCCTCCATGCAGAAGGCACACACGACTCTAGTCCTACCCCTTGTGATGGCCGACCTCCCAACCTTCACTGTCTTCATGAAAACATCTAGATAATCATCATGTTCTTGTAGAAATACTTTAACCTTTGCATGCCCACCAATCATGTAGTTTGAGAGGTAATCTTAAGTAAACTACTTAGGGAACCACTGCAAAGGAAAAAGATTCAGACATTGTCATCTAACACAACTCATTATGGGCAGTAAAAAGAAGGCTACAGATTTATTACTTACCATCCTACAGTTTGCTGTTGCCTTCAATAAAGTGTAAACAAATAGGTTAATTGCCATCTTTTGACCCATCTTACTAACAATCTTTATCAACTTCCTCACTTGATGCTGGTTCATCAATATCTCATTGTCCAATACGCAGAAAGGGTCGAAGCGCGGACCTTTACCAATGACATATGTACCTAAAAGCACCAAGTTAATATTAGAAGCTAAACAACAATTGCACAATGATGTAGTACAACACTCCCTCCATACCATTATATAATATATTATAACATCCAATATACTCACATATTGGATGAATTAACATCTTATATTATGGGCCGGAGGGAGTTTATCGAATTTTTACAAATTATCGGCTGATTAACTACTGATGTGTTGTTGTTGTTGTTGCTGCTGCTCTTCTACGTATATCTAGACATCATCAGAACATTAAGGTAACACTCTCCCTTGTTGCTATGTAGCCTAGTATTGCATATTTAGACATTCAGTAGAGTGCATGTTTCTATGTAGCCTCAGATATATTACATATAGCCCTAGTTAACCTAACGATAAATGGGTTACTGTGACGCCCCCGATTCAATCGTACACTAATCATGCACGAAAATGTGTACGATCAAGATCAGGGACTAACTAGAAGATATCACAACACAACTCTAAAAGTAAAATAGGTCATACAAGCATCATATTACAAGCCAGGCCCCTCGAGGGCTCGAATACAAGTGCTCGAACATAAACGAGTCAGCGGAAGCAACAATATCTGAGTATAGACATAAGTTAAAAAAGTTGCCATAAGATGGCTAGCACAAACTGGGATACAGATCGAAAGAGGCGCAGGCCTCCTGCCTGGGATCCTCCTAACTACTCCTGGTCGTCATCAGTGGCCTACACGTAGTAGTAGGCACCTCCAGTGTACTAGGAGTCATCATTGACGGTGGCGTCTGGATCCTGGGCTCCAATGTGTGGTTGCGGCATCTGAGAAGAAGAGGGGAAAGGGGGGAAAAGGGAGCAAAGCAACCGTGGGTACTCATCCAAAGTACTCGCATGCAAGGATCTACACTACATATGCATGGGTATATGTGTAAAGAGGCAATATCGGTGGACTGAACTGCAGAATGCCAGAATAAGAGGGGGATAGCTAGTCCTATCAAAGACTACGCTTCTGGCAGCCTCCGTCTTGCAGCATGTAGAAGAGAGTACATTGAAGTCCTCCAAGTAGCATCGGATAGCATAATCCGACCCGGCGATCCTCCCCTTGTTGCCCTGTGGAAAAGCGATCACCGGGTTGTTTGTGGAACTTGTCTAGGTGTGTTTTATTAAGTATCCGGTTCTAGTTGTCATAAGGTCAAGGTACAACTCCGGGTCATCCTTTTACCGAGCGACACAGCTATTCGAATAGATCAACTTCCCTGCAGGGGTGCACCACATAACCCAACACTCTCAATCCCCTTTGGCCGGACACACTTTCCTGGGTCATGCCCGGCCTCGGAAGATCAACACGTCGCAGCCCCACCTAGGCACAATAGAGAGGTCAGCACGCCGGTCTAAATCCTATGCGCGCAGGCGTCTGGGCCCATCGCCCATTGCACACCTGCACGTTGTGTGGGCGGCCAGAAGCAGACCTAGCCCCCTTAATACAAGAGCAGGCTTATGGTCCAATCCGACGCGTGCCGCTCAGTCGCTGACGTCACGAAGGCTTCGGCTGATACCACGACGCCGAGTGCCCATAACTGTTCCCGCATAGTTGGTTAGTGTGTTTAGGCCAGTGGCCAGACTCAGATCAAATACCAAGATCTTGTTAAGCGTGTTATTATGAAGTAACCGCGAACGCCGACCAAGGCCAGGCCCACCTCTCGCCTAGGTGGTCTCAACCTGCCCTGTCGCTCCGCCACAAAGATCCACGCAGAGGGCCGTCGGGACAAATGTCCTTTCAGCCCCCAATTCGTGAATCACTCGCGGGTACTCAACGAGCCGACCCAACTTTAGTCACCATCTGTATAGTATGTATATATGTATAGTATATACCCGTGATCACCTCCTGAGTGATCATGGCCCGATAGTATAGCAAGGCAGACTGACAAGAATATAGGGCCAATGATGATAAGCTAGCATCCTATACTAAGCATTTAGGATTGCGGGTAAGGTATCAACGACTGTAGCAACAATGACAGGCTATGCAACAGAATGGGAGTAACCGAACAGTAACATGCTACACTACTCTAATGCAAGCAGTAGAGAGAAGAATAGGCGATATCTGGTGATCAAGGGGGGGCTTGCCTGGTTGCTCTGGCAAGAAGGACGAGTCATCAACTCCGTAGTCGAACTAGGCAGTAGCAGCGTCGGTCTCGTAGTCCCGGAGAGAAGAAGGGGAAGAAACAGTAAATACAATGCAAACATAAGCATGACGATGCATGACATGACAATGAGCGGTGTTAGGCGTGCCCTAACGCGGCAGTAGGTGGTACCGGCGAAAGGGGAAAACATCCGGGAAAGTATCCCCGGTGTTTCGCGTTTTCGGACAAATGAACCGGAGGTGAAATGTTGCAGGTTCACTATGCTAGGGACGCGTGGCGGACGAACGGGCTGCGTATCTAGTTTCGTCTTGTCGTTCTGAGCAACTTTCATGTGCAAAGTTTTTCCATCCGAGCTACGGTTTATTTTATATTAATTTTAAAAGATTTAATCATTTTTAGAATTTATTTAATCATTTTAAATCAACATTATCCAGAATAGTGTATGCTGATGTCATCATGATGTCAGCACTCAACATGGTGGTGACTGGGTCAAACTGACGGGCGGGTCCGAGCTGTCATTGACTGTTAACTAACCTAACAGATCAATTACCTAACCTAAGTGATTAGGTTAATCTAATCAGGATTAATTAAGTTAATTAATTACTTAATTAATTAATATTTTATTTATTATTTTTAGTTCTTTTTTTATAAAACGTTCTATAGTCTGGGCCCCGTTATCCAGTGGCCCAGGGCCTTAGAGGATCGGGCGTGCAGGCGACGGGCTCCAGCCCGAATGGGCGCCCGCCCAGGCCAACAGGGGGATCGGCGACGGTGTCAGCCGGGCGCCGAAGCGGCACGGCGAGCGGCGGCTAGCGAGGGGGCCGCGGCTGCGGCGAGGCTGGCCGCCAGTGGCCAGAGCGGAAGGGACGGAAGGAGCACCGGGCGGCGCTGGAGCGGGGTAGGGCAAGGCCAGGGCACCGCTATCAGCGCGTGCTGGCCTAGCGCGGGCGCGGCCGGGCAGAGCCGACGTGGCCAGGGCGCGGAACGGGTGAGGGAGCAAGGCCGGCGGTGGGAAGGAAAGAGCCCGGGGTGGGCGCCGGAGTTGGCTGCCGTCACGGTGATGGCCCGCGAGGCCAGAGGCGGAGGCGGGGCATGGGGCGAGCGGTGCAGACGCACGGGCCGATGGCCGCGGGGACGGGCCGCAATAGGAGGTAAGCGGGGGTGGCGCATCGGGTGTGCACACGGTGGTTGCTGTGGCCGTAGTGACGGCGGGGGGGGGGGGGGGGGGGGGCTTGCGCGAACGGTGGCGAGGGCGCGGGCACGCGAGGAGCTTCGGCCGTGCGCAGGACGACGGGCGCGGTGAGCACGGGGAAAGAGGAGGAGAGGGAGCTCACGGGGGTCGTAGAGATAGGGCAGTGGGGCGCGGAGAGGATGTCGGAGACGACGGGGATGGAGAGGAAGCAGTCCAGCGGGGAGCGGTCTGGCTGGGTGGCCTCCGGCGACGGCGTCGAGCGGCGGGGGCGGAGCCGGGCTCGGGCGCGACCGTGGGTTCGTTCCCCCGATCCCGATCTGGATTGGGGAGGAAGGAGGCAAACGTGGGGGAAGTGGGTGGGGTGTCGGTCGAGGGAGTTAGGGTTTCTAGGTCCAGGGGGATAAGGAGAGGAGTGGGGGTGGCCGACTGGGCCCTTGCACAGTTGGGCTGGTGGCCTGCTGGGCCGAAGCCCAATGTGAGGGGGTTTCTTCTTCTTTTTTTCTATTTGTTTTGTTTTCTGTTTTTATTATTTTTATTTTCCTTTCCGTTTTAATTCACTTTAAAATATTTAGGTCACTTTCTAAAAAAGAGTTTCCTCCACTATTATTACATGTGCAATATCGGGCACCAACCGAACATTTTTGTTTCAAAGTTTGAAAACTTTGGTGGTTAGCTATATTTTGAATTTGATTTTTGACCCCGATTTTGAACTGACCAAAGATTAGCAACAGTAACGGAACTAACGTGGCATTATTAGTAGAGTTTCACTGTAGCTTAATTATCCGGGCATTACAAATCTCCTCGACTACAAGAAATCTCATCCCGAGATTTAGGAGGTAGAAGGAAACAGTGCGGGGTACTCTTCGCGCAGACGATCCTCTCGTTCCCAGGTGGCTTCATCTTCAGAATGATGCGACCATTGAACTTTGAGGAACTTGATCACCTTCTGACGTGTGCGGCGTTCAGCTTGGTCGAGAATGCGGACCGGATGATCTTTATAGGAGAGGTCCTGTTGCAGCTCAAGCACTTCATGAGCCACTGCTCGGATTGGGTCCTTGAAGCAGTGGCGGAGTTGTGACACGTGGAACACATCGTGAACCTGAGAAAGGTTCGGCAGAAGCTCTAGTTGGTATGCCACTTTTCCACGGCTTTCCAGAATAGTGAAAGGACCAATATAGCGAGGAGCTAGCTTGCCCTTGATCCCGAAGCGGTGAGCACCCTTCATTGGTGTGACTCGAATATAAGCTTTTTCGCTGGGTTGATAGACCATGTCCTTATGATGACGGTCATACTGACTCTTCTAACGCGACTGAGCAGTCTTGAGATTCTCATGAATAATGCGGACTTGTTCTTTGGCATGTTGGATAATATCCAAACCGAAGAGTGGACGTTCCCCAGTTTCTGACCAGTTCAGAGGGGTTCAGCACTTTTGTCCATATAACACTTTGATGGGGGCCATCTTCAGACTAGCTTGATAGCTATTATTATATGAGAACTCAACATACGGGAGAGATTCCTCCCATTTCTTGCCGAAGGAAATAACACAAGCTCGAAACATGTCTTCGAGAACTAGGTTGACGCGTTCAACTCGCCCTTGCAACTCAGGATAAAAGGCAGTGCTGAAAGACAGATGAGTCCCCTTAGCTTCTTGGAAACTTGCCCAGAATCTTGTAGTGAATAAACTGCCACGGTCTGAACTGATTACCAATGGGATACCGTGAAGTGAGACAATTCTGGACATGTAGAGGGTTGCCAGCTGACTAGCAGTGATCGTTTCTTTAACAGCTAGAAAATGTGCAACTTTAGAAAGACGGTCAATGACCACAAGAATAGCATCATTACCTTTCTGTGATTTGGGGAATCCAGTGATGAAGTCCATTTCAACATGGTCCCATTTCCATTCAGGAATGGAGATAGGTTGCAGAGTTCCAGCAGGCCTTTGATGTTCTGCTTTGATACGACGACAAACCTCACACTCAGCAACATAACGAGCAATATCTTGCTTCATATTAGACTACAAGAATCTTTGACGAATGTCTTGGTACATCTTTGTACTACCGGGATGAATAGACAAAGGCGTATCATGAGCTTCTTCCATAACCTCCTGTGTCATATCCAGGTTTTTCTCTGAACATGGCACCACTAGGCGGCCTTTGAAGTACAAAGTGCCATCATCAGCAACAGTGAAGAATGAGGGCTTTCCTTTTGCAAGGTAGCGTTTAATCTTCTCAACTTGAGAGTCATACTTTTGAATTCTCTTGAAGGAGTCCAAGAGATCTGGCATGACAACAGGGTATTTAGAGAACCCTGAGGAACAACACGAAGATTCATCTTTTGGAACTCTGGGGGAGGGGAGCGAGTGCACCAGGAGGAACAATATGGAGGTTCAGCTTTCTGAATTCTTCAACAAGCGAGGGCTGAACCTTGTGAACCTGGAGGTGGTTGCAATATGACTTGCGGCTCAAGGCATTAGCCATTACATTAGCCTTTCCTGGTGTATAGGAAATACCCAAGTCAAAGTCTGCAAGAATCTCCATCCATCTCTGCTGACGGAGGTTCAGGTCTGGCTGAGTAAACAGATACTTCAGATTTTGGTGGTCGGTGAAGATCTCGCAATGATTACCGAGAAGGTAATGTCGCCACTGTTTTAGTGCATGTATAATAGCAGCAAGCTCGAGGTCATGAACTGGATAGTTCTCTTCGTGAGGGCACAATTGATGAGAGTCATAAGCAATCACTTTGCGCTCTTGCATTAGGACAGCGCCTAGGCCTTGACGTGAAGCATCACAATAAATGACGAAGTCCTTAGTATCTGGAGGAGCAAGCACTAGGGCAGAAGTCAACTTGTCTTTGAGCACCTGGACACTTTCCTGACACTTTTCTGTCCACTCAAACTTGATGCCCTTATGTAGCAGGTTAGTCAGAGGTCTAGCGATCTTGGAGAAGTTCTCGACGAATCAACGAAAATAGCTGGCGAGTCCGAGAAAACTTCTGACTTGCTTGACATTCTTCGGAGGAGTCCAATCGAGAATAGCCTGAACTCGCTCGGGGTTGACGGCAATACCATCCTTGGAGATGACATGCCCAAGATAGGTCACTTCGGGAAGCCAAAATTCACACTTGGAGAACTTGGCATAGAGTTGATTCTCTCTAAGCTTTTCCAGAACAAGATGGAGATGTTTAGCATGTTCTTCTTCATTCTTGGAGTATACAAGGATATCATCCATATAAACCACGACAAACTTGTCGAGGTATTCCATAAAGATATAGTTCATCAGACGAGAGAAGGTGGCTGGAGCATTGGTTAATCCAAAAGACATGACGGTGTACTCGTATGAACCATAGCGAGTCACAAATGCGGTCTTCGGGATATCTTGTTCACGAACATGGATCTGGTGGTAACCCAACCTTAAGTCGAGTTTAGAGAACACTGACGAACCAGCCAGTTGATCGTACAAATCATTGATCCGAGAAAGAGGATATTTGTTCTGAATGGTAGCCTGGTTAATAGGGCGGTAGTCTTGAACCAATCGGTTTGTCCCATCCTTCTTCTTGACAAAGAGAGAAGGTGCTCCCCAAGGAGAGCAACTTGGGCGAATGAAACCACTTCGTAGAGACTTGTCGATTTCCTCCTTAAGCTCAATGAGTTCATGCGGCGGCATCTTGTAGGGTCGTTTGGCTATAGGAGTGGTGTCTGGTTTTAAGTCGATGATGAATTCAACAGCTCTAGCAGGGGGAATCCCTGGAAGTTCTTCAGGAAAGACGTCTTGGAACTCTTGAGCGACAAGAATGTTTTCAATGCCCTAGAGGGGTGCAGCGTTCAAAGCGTTCAAGGCATAAAGCCTTGCCTTGGCATTCTGAACCAGACGAGCATTGTAGCTAATTATTTCATCAGAAGGGTGTTGCAGATGGACGGTCTTAGTGGCGTAAAATATAGAAGCAGTATGAACTCTCAACCAATCCATACCCAGAATGAGGTCGATGTTAGACGACATCAGGACAATGGGATAGGCATAGAATTCCAATCCTTCGATTTCAACAGGGACGTCATTGCAAATCATGGAGGTTCGACATTGGCTGGCGGGGGTTTTTACCACTAGTGGAGTGTTTATGACCTCACACTTAAGGTCGTGCTTGTATGCAAAATCTTCTGACATGAATGAATGTGATGCACCAGTATCAAATAAAACGGATGCTGGTGCTGAATTTACGAGGAGTGTACCCACCATAGTAGCAGGCTGGTCTTAAGTTTCATTGAGGTCAACGTGGTTGGCATGAACACGACCATAAGGCCTGGCATTGTTGTTGCGGGGCTGATTGCTTCCACGGCCAGCTGCAGGAAGGGCCAGTTGATTCTGATTCTGATTGCAGTCCCTGGCATGATGACTTGGTTGACCACACTTGTAGCACAGACCATTATTGGGAGTGGGAACAGGAGCTTGGGGTGGTGGAGTTGGAAGCCTTGGCTGCCTAGATGGTGGAGGAGGCAGACGAGGTGCAACATAGGTCTGCCTTGGGGCAGGTGCATTTGGATGGTACATGCTATTCGGGATCCATATCTTACACTTCTGCGAGGGCGGGCCCGAAGATGAGCCCGTGTCATGGTTGCACCTGTGAGAACTCTGGTGTTCCTGCAGACCAGTCTTGACATTGATGGCCTTATTCACCAAGGTGGCGAAATCGGCAAAGTCATGCACTAGCAATGCAAGCTTGATGTCAGCTTGTAGTCCATCAAGGAACTTCTCCTGTCTGCGTGCATCAGTTGCAATGTCTTCTTTAGCATAGCGGGATAAGTCCAGAAACTCCCACTGATAAGCTTCCACAGTTTTGTTGCCCTGGGTGAGGTTGCGAAACTCATGCTTCTTCCTGTCCATGATCCCCTGAGGAATGAAGCGGGCACGGAAGGCAGCTTGAAAGTCTGGCCAGGTGATGATTGTTCCAACTGGTAGAGTACACCTGTGGCTGTCCCACCATCGAGTTGCGGGTCCCTTCAGGAAGAAGGAAGCAACGGTGACGTAGCTGGCAGGGGCTACATCAGCAGACTCCATCTCATAAGTGATGTCACTGAGCCAGTCATCAGCATCCAGAGGCTGAGTTGAGCTGCGGTAGATGGTTGGGTTAAGACGCATGAAATCGTGCAGAGTTACTCGGGTTGGCTGCTGGTTCACATTGGGGCAAGGAAACTGAGCCAACATATTCTCCATGAACTGATGGTTCAGCTCGAACTGTTGGATCATACTAGCCATGTACTCAGGCGGTGGTGGGGCGTTGTCGCCATGACCACGACCACCTGGCCTAACCATCCTGCTAATATATAACAGGGGTAGTTAAGCATTGAGAAATTTGCATAGACAAGAATCATTCATGATGGAACATGCAAGGAGCACGACAGATACTACATAGTAGTCGGCATAACTTACAAAAGGGGTCGGACATAGAGTTCAGTACACAGAGTTCAGCACATAGACTAAGTCATCATAGGCGGCCCGCAGGCTCGCGGCGAATGGATCTAATACTAATAAGCAAGACTACAATAGTCCCTGGAGGAACTGTGGAGGTAGTCGTAGCCCGACAACTGGTAGTGAGGCAACGGATAGCTCTCCATGTCAGTGGCCTGGGGGCTGCGGATACTCTGGTGTATAACCCGACGCTCAGGTGGCAGAAGAGGACCAAGTGCGGGAGAGTAGCCTCCTACCTCTAGCCAACCAACACTGTGGGGCATCATGGCTGGCTGGGTAGATCGCAGAACGCGTTAGCTGTCTAGATCAGACAAAGGGGTGCAACAGCGTCAGAGCCCTGTAAAGGTGCTGACGAGTGGTGTACAACTCGTTGCGAAGAGCTCGGTTAGCTCGGTCCGGCCCATCAGCATGCAGAACCAGGTTCTGATGGTGGAAGGGCTCTCGGGTGACGGTGGAGTAGGCAGCAGTGTAGTATCCCTCCTCACCAACGTTAGATGCGATAGGAATGTGCCTGAAAGGGGAAGTGTCCAACACCCTATACTCTCCACAAAGACGTGTCAGAACAGCATGAGCAGCATCGTGGACTACCATCTCGATGGTCACTCCAACACCATGAGAAGTGTGCAGCATAGTAGTGGAGTCATACTCCCGAGAGTAGAGGTGGATGATGGCACGATACTGCTCCTGGTTAAAGTCCTGGAACTCCTCGCACATGGTGTACTTAGGGTGCCAGCAATAACCCAGATAGGTCATCATCTCAGCTAGCACAGCAGGTGATCCTGAGGCAACAATGGCCGCCGTGTGGCGCACGACCTGCCTCGTGGGTTCCATTTGAAAACAAAGATGTTTCAATGGAGTCAAATGACAATGTGGGCACTATTCAAAACACTATCCTACAGAATAACTATGGCTTATCCAACTTTGGGGTGAATGTGGTAATGGGATCCTAATGTTAGAGTTAGTAAATTTGTTTAACCCGAGTAGGAGAGAGTTCAGAGCCCCAGAGTAAAGGTCGAGGAGTAAAAGATCCTAATATCACCCAATGGCGACGTGGGCCCATAAGACTCACACCATGTTAGTAAAAGTTTTGTAGTGACTAGACTCGACTTCGGCCAAGGATTGTGGAAGGGGGATTCCTACAGGCAGTCGACTCTGATACCAACTTCTGACGCCCCCGATTCAATTGTACACTAATCATGCACACAAATGTGTACGATCAAGATCAGGGACTCACGGGAAGATATCACAACACAACTCTAAAAGTAAAATAAGTCATGCAAGCATCATATTACAAGGCAGGGGCCTCTAGAGCTCGAATACAAGTGCTCGAACATAAACGAGTCAGCGAAAGCAACAATATCTGAGTACAGACATAAGTTAAACAAGTTGCCATAAGATGGCTAGCACAAACTAGGATACAGATCGAAAGAGGCGCATGCCTCCTGCCTGGGATCCTCCTAACTACTCCTGGTCGTCGTCAGTGGCCTGCACATAGTAGTAGGCACCTCCAGTGTAGTAGGAGTCGTCGTTGACAGTGGTGTCTGGATCCTGGGCTCCAACGTCTGGTCGCGGCATCCGGGAAGAAGAGGGAAAAGGGGGGAAAAGGGAGCAAAGCAACCGTTAGTACTCATCCAAAGTACTCGCAAGCAAGGATATACACTACATATGCATGGGTATATGTGTGAAGAGGCAATATCGGTGGACTGAACTGCAGAATGCCAGAATAAGAGGGGGATAGCTAGTCCTATCGAAGACTACGCTTCTGGCAGCCTCCGTCTTGCATCATGTAGAAGAGAGTAGATTGAAGTCCTCCAAGTAGCATCGCATAGCATAAACCTACTCGTCGATCCTCCCCTCGTCGCCCTGTGGAAAAGCGATCACCGGGTTGTCTGTGGAACTTGTCTGGGTGTGTTTTATTAAGTATCCGGTTCTAGTTGTCATAAGGTCAAGGTACAACTCCGGGTCATCCTTTTACCGAGGGACACAGCTATTCAAATAGATCAACTTCCCTACAGGGGTGCACCACATAACCCAACACGCTCGATCCCCTTTGGTCGGACACAATTTCCTGGGTCATTTTTGGCCTCGGAAGATCAACACGTCGCAGCCCCCCCTAGCTAGGCACAACAGAGAGGTCAGCATGCCGGTCTAAATCCTATGCGTGCAGGGGTCTGGGCCCATCGCCCATTGCACACTTGCACATTGCTTGGGCGGCCGGAAGCAGACCTAGCCCACTTAATACAAGAGCAGGCTTACGGTCCAATCCGGCGCGCACCACTCAGTCGCTGACGTCACGAAGGCTTCAGCTGATACCACGACGCCGAGTGCCCATAACTGTTCCCGCGTAGTTGGTCAGTGCATTTAGGCCAGTGGCCAGACTCAGATGAAATACGAAGATCTCGTTAAGCGTGTTATTATGAATTAACCGCGAACGCCGACCAAGGCCAGGCCCACCTCTCACCTAGGTGCTCTCAACCTGCCCTGTCGCTCCGCCACAAAGATCCACAGCGGGCCGCCGAGACAAATGTCCTTTTAGCCCCCAATCCGTGAACCACTCGCGGGTACTCAATGAGCCGACCCGACTTTAGTCACCATCTGTATAGTATGTATATATGTATAGTATATACGTGTGATCACCTCCTGAGTGATCACGACCCGATAGTATAGCAAGGCAGACTGACAAGAATGTAGGGCCAATGATGATAAACTAGCATCCTATACTAAGTGAGGGAGTCCTGGATTAGGGGGTGTCCGGATGGCCGGACTCCTGGACTATGAAGATACAAGATTGAAGACTTCGTCCCGTGTCCGGATGGGACTTTCCTTGGCGTGGAAGGCAAGCTTGGCGATACGGATATGTAGATATCCTACCATTGTTACCGACTCTGTGTAACCCTAACCCTCTTTGGTGCCTATATAAACCGGAGGGTTTTACTCCATAGGATGAACAACAATCATACCATAGGCTAGCTTCTAGGGTTTAGCCTCTTTGATCTCGTGGTAGATCTACTCTTGTACTACCCATATCATCAATATCAATCAAGCAGGAGTAGGGTTTTACCTCCATCGAGAGGGCCCAAACCTGGGTAAAAACATCGTGTCCCTTGTCTCATGTTACCATCCGCCTAGACGCACAGTTCGGGACCCCCTACCTGAGATCCGCCGGTTTTGACACCGACATTGGTGCTTTCATTGAGAGTTCCTCTGTGTCGTCATCTTTAGGCCCGATGGCTCCTCTGATCATCAACAATGATGCGTTCCAGGGTGAGACTTTTCTCCCCGGACTGATCTTCGTATTCGGCGGCTTTGCACTGCGGGCCAATTCGCTTGGCCATCTGGAGCAGATTGAAAGCTACGCCCCTGGCCATCAGGTCAGATTTGGAAGTTTGAACTATACGGCTGACGTCCGCGGAGACTTGATCTTCGACGGGTTCGAGCCGCAGCCAAGCGCTCCGCACTATCACGATGGGCATGATCTAGCTCTGCCGCCGGACAGTGCCCAGGAGGCTGCTCAAGTGTCCGCTCCGACCCTTAGCTCGGAGCCAACTGTGCCGATCGAGGACAAGTGGCTGGACACCGCCTCGGGGGCTGCTATCTCAACGGCGATTGAGCCGAACACCAACCCTGTCCTTTGCAAAGCTCGTGACTCCAAGGCGCCAGACTCCTCTTCGGACTCCAAACCTTCCGCGCCCCTGCCAATCACCGATTGGGTGCCAATCATGGAGTTCACCGCCGCGGACATCTTTCAGCACTCGCCCTTTGGCGACATCCTGAATTCACTAAAATCTCTCTCTTTATCAGGAGAGCCCTGGCCGGACTATGGTCAAGAAGGTTGGGATGCGGACGATGAAGAAATTCGAAGCCCACCCATCAACCACTTTGTAGCCACTGTCGATGATCTAACCGACATGCTCGACTTCGACTCCGAAGACATCGACGGTATGGACGACGATGCAGGAGACGACCAAGAACCAGCGCCTACAGGGCACTGGAAGGCCACCTCGTCATACGACATTTACATGGTGGACACCCCAAAAGATGGGAATGGCGATGGAACAACGGAGGATGACCCCTCCAAGAAACAGCCTAAGCGCCGGCGTCAGCGGCGCCGCTCAAAATCCCGCCACAACAAAAATGGTGATTCTGGCACGGGAGACAATAACACCCCGGATAGTGCCGAAGACAACCCCCTCCAGCAGGATTCAGTGAAGGAGGATGGAGAAGCCAGCCCTCATGAAAGAGTGGCAGGCATAGAGGTAGAGGACGACAATTACATGCCTCCCCCGAAGATGAAGCAAGCCTCGACGACGACGAATTTGTCATGCCTGAGGATCGCGTCGAGCAAGTGCGTTTCAAACGCAGGCTTATGGCCCCGGCAAGCAGCCTCAAGAAAAAGTAGCAGCAGCTTAGAGCTGACCAAGATTTGCTAGCCGACAGATGGACTAAAGTCCTGGCGGCCGAAGAGTACGAACTCGAACGCCCCTCCAAGAGCTACCCAAAACGCAGGCTGCTACCCCGATTAGAGGAGGAATCACCTAAGCCTACATCACCAGCGCATAATACGGCCGATCGGCCACCTCGTGGCCGCGACAGAGAGACCTCTCGGCCCTCCACTCAAGCTGCACCCCGGCGCCACTCAAAAAATACGAAGGCGCGGGAAAATGCGCCAGACCTGCGGGATATATTGGAGGACAAGGCAAGGCAAACAAGATCGATCTACGGATCGCGTGGGCGCCCCAGGATACGTGATGATAACCGTCACGCCTGATATGGCAATTCCGTCTGGGCCGAACACAATAGACAAAGCTCATTTGAGCTGCTTCGTGATATAGCCCAATACAGAGGCGCCGCACACCCACTATGCTTCACAGACGAAGTGATGGATCATCAAATCCCTGAGGGTTTCAAACCCGTGAACATTGAATCATACGATGGCACAACAGATCCTGCGGTCTGGATCGAGGACTATCTCCTTCACATCCACATGTCCTGCGGTGATGATCTACGCACCATCAAATACCTCCCACTCAAGCTTAAAGGACCAGCTCGGCATTGGCTTAACAACTTGCCAGCAGAGTCAATCGGTTGTTGGGAAGACCTGGAAGCCGCATTTCTCGACAATTTCCAGGGCACTTATGTGCGACCGCCAGACACCGATGACCTAAGCCACATAATTCAGCAGCCAGAAGAATCGGCCAGACAATTCTAGACACGGTTCCTAACCAAGAAAAATCAAATCGTCGACTGTCCGGATGCAGAGGCCCTTGCAGCCTTCAAACATAACATCCGCGACGAGTGGCTTGCCCGGCACCTAGGACAGGAAAAGCCGAAATCTATGGCAGCCCTCACAACACTCATGACCCGCTTTTGCGCGGGAGAGGACAGCTGGCTAGCTCACAGTAACAACATGACCAAGAGCCCTGGTAATTCGGATACCAAGGACAGCAACGGTAGGTCGCGTCGCAACAAGCACAAGCGCCACATTAATGGCGATAATGCTAAAGATACGACAGTCAATGCCGGATTCAGAGGCTTAAAATCCGGTCAGCGAAAAAAGCCATTCAAAAGAAATACTCCGGTCCTGTCCAATTTGAACCGTATACTCGATCGCTCGTGCCAGATACACGACACCCCCGAAAAACCAGCCAATCACACCAACAGGGATTGTTGGGTGTTCAAGCAGGCAGGCAAGTTAAATGCCAAAAACAATGACAAGGGGCTGCATAGCAACGAGGAGGAGGAGCCCCGGCCGCCGAACAATAGAGGACAGAAGGGCTTCCCGCCACAAGTGCGGACAGTGAACATGACCCACATACCCAAAAGGGAGCCGAAGCGTGCACTAAGGGACGTATATGTGATGGAGCCAGTCGCCCCAAAGTTCAATCCGTGGTCCTCCTGCCCGATCATTTTTTATCGAAGGGACCACCCCACCAGCATCCGCCACGGCGGATTCGCCGCATTGGTTCTAGACCCAATCGTTGACAGATTTCACCTCACTAGAGTCCTGATGGATGGCGGCAGCAGCCTAAACCTGCTTTATCAGGATATAGTGTGCAAAATGGGCATAGACCCCTCAAGGATTAAACCCACAAAGACGACCTTTAAAGGCGTCATACCAGGTGTAGAGGCTAACTGTACAGGCTCAGTTACACTCGAAGTGGTCTTTGGATCCCCGGATAACTTCCGAAGTGAGGAGTTAATCTTCGACATAGTCCCGTTCCGCAGCGGCTATCACGCACTGCTCGGACGAACCGCATTTGCAAAGTTCAACGCGGTGCTGCACTACGCATACCTCAAGCTCAAGATGCTAGGCCCTCGAGGAGTCATTACAGTAAACGGAAACACCGAACGCTCTCTCCGAACAGAGGAGCATACGGCGGCTCTCGCGGCGGAAGTACAAAGCAGCCTCTCAAGGCAATTCTCAAGTCCGGCTATTAAACGTCCGAACACCGTCAAGCGCGCCCAGAGTAACCTACAACAAGACCGCCTGGCATGTTCCGAGCACGCGTAGCAATGCGGCCCCAACCCCAGCCCTCGCGAAATTGCGAAACCAGTACTACGCGTACATAATTATGCTCTGGAAATACCATGGGCATAGGGGGAGGGGCACGACCACGGCAGGCCCAAAATGCGGCTCAACCGCACCAGGGGCTCCTGATTGTGTCATTCCTTTTTTTCTTACTTTTAGGACTCCGTTCTCAAGAAGCCCTGTCCGGCAGTAGAATCGCCGAAACACACGATGCAACAGCCAGGGAAGCAGAAAGCTACGTCGAGTGTCCAGGTGGTCTCTATAACGAGCTGTATACTTGTTTCACATATCATCCCGCAGCTCGCCCCTGGAGGGGGACATGTCAAATAGTCCCGTCCATTGCTTATCGCACTATTTGTATCATTCTGCTTTTACCGCAGCCTTTTTGAATAAACCATACATAGCCTATGCCTATTATTGCATTCCTTTTTTATCTATATATGTTCACTCATGACATGTTGCATCCGTACGCTTTGGTACGGCCGAATACACCAGGGGCTTAAGTACCCCAAAATATGGTGTGATAAGTCCGAATACTTTCACAAGTGCGGCACCCCGAACTTATAACATTATATGCATCGGCTCCGAATCATGTCTTGGGTCAATAGTTGGGTTTGCCTAGCTCCCATGTTTTGGTACCTTACATTCCGTTATATCGGCTAAGGTAGTGCTGGGAGAACCACTGCGATTGTGCCCCGGTTGAGCTGGGTTAAGCACCTCAGTGGAGAAAGCTAAAACTGACTGTCATGATAGGGCGAGAGCCGGTCGCTGTTTGAGAGGTTTTCGAGTCCCTAAAGACTTATGCCGCTTAGAGCGAGGAGTCGGCCTTGTCCGGCCTAGGCGTGGATAGCACCCCGAACTCGGTCTTCCGAATACTAGGGGCTTCGCCGAAATTTAAAATTATAGAATTCTATGGCTAAGTGAGAGTGTTCAAGCATTATAGTCCGGTTGCCTCGTTCGTTGCGTTGAGCGCCTCCCTCGAAGGACCCAAGAATGGGAAAAAGAGCGCTCAAGTTTATCCCGAACACCCCAGCACACGTGGCATGGGGGCAGAAGCCGACGACTCGCCATCTCTCAAATTTAATAAAGGCCCGCACAGAAGGTAATATTTTAAATTCACAAGAGTTGCTTAGCGCATATGAACAAGTTTTCAAGCGTACAGGATAACAAATGCGAGTTTACTCAAAAATTACATCTTTGGAGCATTCACCCGCTATAAGGTGGGCACCCTTCAGGACGCCCTGATAACACATTTCGGGCTGGCGATACTCCCTGCCCGGCGGTGGAGCGTCCGTCACAAGCTTCTCAGCGTCCATCTTGCCCCAGTGCACTTTAGCACGGGCAAGGGCCCTACGGGCACCTTCGATGCAGACGGAGCGTTTGACGACTTCAATCCATGGACAGGCATCCACCAGCTGCCTCACCAGCCCGAAGTAGTTCTCAGGCATGGCTTCCTTAGGCCACAGCCGAACTATGAGGCCCTTCATGGCCTGTTCGGCCACCTTATGGAGCTCGACTAGCTGCTTCAGCTGGTCGCTCAAGGGCACCGGGTGTCCGGCCTCAGCATACTGAGACCAGAACACCTTCTCCGTCGAGCTCCCCTCCTCGGCCCGGTAGAATGCGGAAGCGTCGGACACACTGCAGGGCAGATCTGCGAATGTTCCTAGAGAGCTCCGGATTCGGGTAAGTAACAAGTAATTCACTTTCACGTGCTTGCTTTGCATGAAGAATGCCTTACCCGCCGCTATCTTCTTCATCGCCTCAATTTCCTGAAGGGCTTTTTGGGCTTCGGCCTTAGCGGCTTTGGCGCTCTCAAGAGCAGAGGCGAGCTCGGACTCTCGAGTCCTTGAGTCACGCTCCAAACTCTCGTGTTTTTCCATGAGAGCCTAGAGCTCTTGCCGCACCTCCGCCACCCGCGCCTCCTGTTTCTCTCGCTCGGTGCGCTCCGCGACCGCATTTCTTTTGTCCTTGGACACTGCTTCCTTCAGGGTCGCCACCTCGTTCGTGGCCCCTGCAATACTCACGTTATTCCTGTCATTTTTTGCAACCACATCTTTTATATATTTCCATAAGGTGTTACTTACCTTCCTTGTCCTCGAGCTGCTTTTTGGCAAGGCCGAGCTCGTTCTCGGACCGCTCGAGGCTCTGCTTCAATGCATTGACCTCTGCAGTCAGTGCGGCAGAGGTCAGCAGCGTAGCCTGCATTCCCCATATTGGCATACTTATGTTAGACTCCTGCGTACATCTTTTTAGATCCTCAGTTCAGCTTTTCTTTCTGAACACCAAACTGAGCATCAGGGGCTACTGTCTATGCAGTAATATTTTTACATATCTTAAATACATACCCCAAAGCCTGTTAGAAGGCTGGCATAGGCTTCAGTCAGCCCGCTCTTGGCGAACTGAACTTTCTAGATCACTACACTCATAACAGTGCGGTGCTCCTCGTCGATGGAGGCGCCTTTAAGCGCCTCCAGCAAATTATCCAGTGCCTCCGGTTGGATAGAGGTCACCGGTGTCGTAGTCTCGCCCTTCTTACAAAGGGGCCGCCTGCCGGACTCCGGAACCACTGAAGGTTCCGGTGCGGAGTCCAGCCCAGGGCCGGACTTAGAGCCCTTTGGGGTTTGATCCCCCTCGTGCCCAGAGTCCGGGAGGTTGCCTTGTGGCACCTCGGGGACCCCCTCCTCCTAGCTGGGCCCCTTTTGGGTCCCCACCTCGGCGTCATCCGCAGCGCAAGGAGAGGAGGCGGCCGAAAGTGAAGTGCTATTCATGTCCGATGAAGCCAGGGAGCTGCTCGTTGAAGTGTCGAGCCCGTCCTTGGGCAGGCTGCAAGGTTATATTCAGTGTTAGGAGATTCTATGCGACAAATGAAACGCCATGAGTTATTTTGGTATCCGGACACTTATGATCTCGCCAGGGGTTTAGCCCTCGGTGGCCACTCCTCTTCGCCGTCGTCGGCGTTGGTGGAGTAGTCCGGAGGAAGGGTCCTTCCCTTCTTGGACCCTCCGGCCTCCCCAGTTGGGGCGACCTTCGTTTTCTTCTCTTCCCCCGCTGGGGGAGAGGCCTCTTTTTCCTCCTCCTCGTCTTTGCGGGAGGAGTCTGCCTCGGAGTCATCGGACGATGAGTCCGACAACACCTGGCGCCGAGAACTCCTTCGAGTCCCCGTGGCCTTCTTCTTGGCCTTCTTCTCCGGCACCACGTAAGGCGCCGGAACCAGCAGCCCCGTTAATTGGGTGTCCACTGGGTCTTCTGGCAATGGAGCCAGACAGTTAACCTGCCCGGACGTCTTTTGCCAGACATGTCAAAGGTAAAGGGAGTTTAGATCCCGCATAGGGTCAAACTATGAAAAACAAGTGTCCTGTAAAGGGTAAAATAGCTTACCTCGCCGGCTTGACGCTGCGAGCTAAATCCGCGATCTTCGGTAGCGGATGCGGGAGCCTCGGCGCCCTTGAACAGCACCTTCCAGGCATCTTCGTATGTAGTGTCGAAGAGCCTGCTCAAGGTTTGGTGTTGTGCCGGATCAAACTCCCACAAGTTAAAGGCCCGTTGTTGGCATGGGAGGATCCGGCGGATGAGCATGACCTGGACTACGTTGACGAGCTTGAGCTTCTTGTTCACCAAGGTTTTGACGCAGGATTGGAGTCCGGTTAGCTCTTCCGAATCACCCCATGATAGACCCGTCTCTTTCAAAGAGGTGAGCCGTGTAGGGAAGCCGGATCGGAATTCGGGGGCCACTACCCATTTAGGGTCACGCGGCTCGGTGATGTAGAACCACCCCGATTGCCACCCCTTTATGTTCTCCACGAAGGAACCCTCGAGCCATAGGACGTTGGGCATCTTGCCCACCATGGCACCTCCGCACTCCGCTTGGTGGCCGGCCACAACCTTCGGCTTGACATTGAAGGTCTTCAGCCATAAGCCGAAGTGAGGCTGGATGCAGGGGAAGGCCTCGCACACGAGATGAACGCCGAGATGTTGAGGATGAAATTCGGGGCCAGATCGTGGAAATCCAGGCCGTAGTAGAACATGAGCCCCCGGACAAATGGGTGAAGTGGAAAACCTAGTCCGCGGAGGAAGTGGGTGAGGAACACCACCCTCTCATGGGGCCCGCGGGTGGGGATGAGCTGTCCCTTGTCGGGGAGCCGATGCGCGATGTCGCTGGACAATATCCGGCCTTCCGCAGCCTCTTGATGTGCCCCTCCGTGACGGAGGAGGCCATCCACTTCCCTCCCGCTCCAGACATGGCTGGGGAAGGTTGAGGCAAGATGTGCGGACCTGGGCGCTGGAGCTCGAGTGCGCGGAAATGGATAAGCAAAGGAGGAAGAAGGCATAGGTAAAAAGGTGGATCCTTATCCCCTTATATGGACAGACGATGCTATGCGTCCCACCAGCCTGGTAAAACTCGCTTATCTCCCAAGCGCCGCAATCAATGGTGCGGTTGGGTTACCCACGCTCGTATTGATGAGAATCCCAGAATAAGGGGACATGATCTCTGCTTTGACAAGACATGCCAGGGAAACCGCCTCGCTAAATGCGCTGAGGTGGAATAGTAAAAACAATTCAAATAAAGGCTTGGCCGTGGTGTGATCTCACGCCACAGAATACGTCAGCAGATTGAATTTGTGTAAATATTATTCTCTCTACGGTGGTATGTGGAACTTATTTTGCAGAGCCAGACACTATCCTTGTGTTCAAAATCTTCTATGAAATATTCGGAGGAGGAACCCGTCTTGCAATGCCGAAGACAATATGCGCGTCAGACTCATCGTCATTGAAGCCTAGTTCAGGGGCTACTGAGGGAGTCCTGGATTAGGGGGTGTCAGGATGGCCGGACTATAGCCTTTGGCCGGACTCCTGGACTCTGAAGATACAAGATTGAAGACTTCGTCCCGTGTCCGGATGGGACTTTCCTTGGCGTGGAAGGCAAGCTTGGCAATACAGATATGTAGATCTCCTACCATTGTAACCGACTCTGTGTAACCCTAACCCTCTTCGGTGCCTATATAAACCGGAGGGTTTTAGTCCGTAGGACAAACAACGATCATACCATAGGCTAGCTTCTAGGGTTTAGCCTCTTTGATCTCATGGTAGATATACTCTTGTACTACCCATATCATCAAAATCTATCAAGCAGGAGTAGGGGTTTACCTCCATCGAGAGGGCCCGAACCGGGGTAAAAACATCGTGTCCCTTGTCTCCTGTTACCATCCGCCTAGACGCACAGTTCGGGACCCCCTGCCCGAGATCCGCTGGTTTTGACATCGACACTAAGCATTTAGGATTGCAGTTAAGGTATCAACGACTGTAGCAACAATGACAGTCTATGGAACAGAATAGGAGTAACCGAACAGTAACATGCTACACTACTCCAATGCAAGTAGTAGAGAGAAGAATAGGCGATATCTGGTGATCAACGGGGGGGGGGGGGGTTGCCTGGTTGCTCTGGCAAGAAGGAGGGGTCGTCAACTCCGTAGTCGAACTGGGCAGCAGCAGCGTCGGTCTCGTAGTCTACCGGAGAGAAATGGGGGAAGAAACAGTAAATACAATGCAAACAAAAGCATGACGATGCATGACATGACAATGAGCGGTGTTAGGTGTGCCCTAACACGACAGTAGGTGGTACCGACGAAAGGGGAAAACATCCGGGAAAGTATCCTCGGTGTTTCGCGTTTTCAGACAGATGAGTCAGAGGTGAAATGTTGCAGGTTCACTATGCTAGCGATGCGTAACGGACAAACGGGCTGCGTATCTGGATTCGTCTCGTCGTTCTGAGCAACTTTCATGAGGAAAGTTTTTCCATTCGATCTATGGTTTATTTTATATTAATTTTAAAAGATTTAATCATTTTTAGAATTTATTTAATAATTTTAAATCAACATTATCCAGAATAGTGTATGCTGACATCATCATGATGTCAGCAGTCAACAGGGCGTTGACTTGGTCAAACTGACATGCGGGTCCCAGCTGTCATTGACTGTTAACTTACCTAACAGATTAATTAACTAACCTAAGTGAGTAGGTTAATCTAATCAGGATTAATTAAGTTAATTAATTAATATTTTATTTATTACTTTTTTTAATTCTTTTTTAATAAAACGTTCCAGGGGCTGGGCCCCGTTGTCCAGTGGCCCAGGGCCTTAGTGGATCGGGCGTGCGGGCGACGGGCGCCCGCCCAGGCCAACAGGGGGATCGGCGACGGCGTCAGCCGGGCACCGAAGCGGCATGGCGAGCGGCGGCCAGCGAGGGGGCCGCGGCTGCGGCGAGGCCTGCCGCCATTGGCTGGAGCTGAAGAACGGAAGGAGCATCGGGCCGCGCCGAAGCGGGGTAGGGTGAGGCCAGGGAACCGCTGTCGGCGCGTGCTGGCCTAGCGCGGGCGCGGCCGGGCGGAGCCGACGCGGCCAGGGCGCGTGATAGAGGCAAAGGTGTCCCGTCTTTCGATGAGATGGTGGATTTCGCTTTGGTGGAAGTCGACTTTGACGATCCGACTACGAACGTGCGAGGACGTCGCGCCTTAGCAATCGCTAAACCAACTCCGAGAGGTTATTGACCACGCCGGAGCACGATCAACCTGACCACGAGGGTCTGTTTCCTGCGAGCAAACGAAGAACAAGCAAGAAACTAAGATTGCAATCTGGATATTGCGAATATAAGATGAAAGCTTTATTGATCAAGGTGGGGTTCTGTGACGCCTTTGTCTGGTCGTTGAACACAAACGAAGTACGCGAAGTTGCAGCTATGGCGAACTTTTAATCTAAACAAAACCCAAAGTCTAAACGGTGCCCTAAGGGCTGTATATATGGAGGAAGAGAGGGGAATTTCGTGGCCCTTGGTGGAGGGGTCCGAAATCAACCCTATCTCTTGTTTCCCCACACATACGGACTCTAAAAATAGCCTATACTTATGTATTTCGAAATTACATGGGCCTGGCCCAATAAAAAGGTGACGCAGCACCTATAATAGCCTCTGGACGAAATTTATGAAGTGGCATCTTGTATATTTCGTCCAAGGCTTCATGCACTCTTATGGTGGCTTCAAAGTCCTGAAATCATCACTTGTAACTCCGTTCTGGTTCCCCTTGCGCATGGCATCATCTCCATGCTTGCTCTTGCTCCAATGTCCATCCTTCTCCAAGCTAGGCCCTTCATTTGTAAGCAAAACAAATGTATCCAATTTAGGCAGCATCATATTCTCATGAACATTAGAATCATTACCAAGAAACGAAAGTACCTGATAATTTAATTGGCGTGCGCGAGCTCTAGTAATTGGTCCAGTATATGTAGCAGTAGGGGCTGTGGGTGTAACAATGGTATTGATGTCCTCATCATCCTCCCCTTCTTGAAATGAAGTCGTCCTCGACGAAAGCTCATCTTCCTCACCCAAATAAGGCTTCAAATCTGCAATGTTAAAAGTGGGACTAACCCCAAAATCTGCAGGCAGCTCAAGTTTATATGCATTATCATTTACTTTCTCCAACACCTTAAAGGGACCAGCAGCACGTGGCATTAGCTTTGATTTGCGCAAATCAGGAAATCTATCCTTACGCAAATGTAACCAAACAAGATCTCCAGGTGCAAACACAACATGTTTTCTACCCTTATCTCCAGCAAGTTTATATTTAGCATTCATACGCTCAATGTTTTCCTTAGTTAACTCATGCATTTTTAAAATCAATTCAGCACGTTCTTTAGCATCAAAATTAACCTTCTCCGAAGATGGAAGAGGCAACAAATCAATAGGTGCACGAGGTAGGAAACCATACACAACTTCAAAAGGGCACATCTTAGTAGTAGAATGCAATGAACGATTATAAGCAAATTCAATATGAGGCAAGCATTCCTCCCACATTTTCTTATTATTCTTCAAAACAGCCCTAAGCATAGTAGACAATGTTCTATTGACTACTTCAGTTTGTCCATCAGTTTGGGGGTGACAAGTAGTACTAAAAAGCAGTTTAGTCCCCAACTTAGCCCATAAACATCTCCAAAAGTGGCTAAGAAATTTAGTATCACGATCTGAAACAATAGTATTTGGCACACCATGCAAGCGAATAATTTCACGAAAGAACAAATCAGCAACATTAACAGCATCATCGCTTTTATGACATGGTATAAAGTGTGCCATTTTCGAGAATCTATCCACGACAACAAATATGCTATCCCTCCCCTTCTTTGTTCGAGGTAAACCTAAAACAAAGTCCATAGATATATCCTCCCAAGGAACACTAGGTACAGGCAAAGGCATATATAAACCATGAGGATTGAGTCGTGACTTAGCTTTTTGACATGTAGTGCAGCGAGCAACAAAACGCTCAACATCCCGTCTCATCTTTGGCCAAAAGAAATGTGTAGCAAGTACGTCCTCCGTCTTCTTCACGCCAAAGTGTCCCATTAATCCTCCCCCATGCGCCTCCTGCAACAGCAAAAGACGAACGGAGCTAGCTGGAATGCATAGCTTGTTAGCACGAAACACAAATCCATCGTTAACGACAAACTTGTTCCACATTCTTCCTTCTTTACAATTCTCCATTACATCTTTAAAATCAGCATCATGCACATATTGATCTTTGATGGTCTCCAAACCAAATATTTTGAAGTCAAGTTGTGAAAGCATAGTATAGCGACGAGACAATGCATCAGCAATAACATTTTCTTTTCCCTTCTTGTGTTTAATGACATAAGGGAAAGTCTCAATAAATTCAACCCATTTAGCATGTCTACGATTCAGTTTAGCTTGACTTTTAATATGTTTCAAAGATTCATGATCAGAATGTATAACAAATTCTTTGGGCCATAAATAATGTTGCCATGTTTCTAAAGTCCGAACAAGAGCATATAATTCTTTATCATAAGTAGAATAATTCAGACTAGGCCCACTCAATTTTTCAGAAAAGTATGCAACGGGTTTGCCATCTTGTAATAACACACCTCCTAATCCAATTCCACTAGCATCACATTCAAGCTCAAAAGTCTTATTAAAATCAGGAAGTTGGAGTAAAGGAGCATGTGTCAACTTATCTTTCAATACCGTGAAGGCTTCTTCCTGTGCGGTACCCCAAATAAAAGGCACATCTTTCTTTGTAAGCTCATTGAGAGGTGCAGCAATGGTGCTGAAATCTCTCACAAAACGCCTATAGAATCCAGCGAGGCCAAGAAAACTCCTCACTTGTGTGACCGTTTTGGGCTGCGGCCAACTCTCAATAGCTTCAATCTTGGCTTTATCAACTTCAATTCCCTGTGGAGTAACAACATAGCCAAGAAAAGATACTCGGTCGGTGCAAAAGGTGCACTTCCCAAGGTTACCAAACAAACGTGCATCACGTAGAGCAATAAAAACAGCACGTAAATGTTCCAAATGTTCTTCCAAAGATTTGCTATAAATCAGTATATCATCAAAATAGACTACCACAAATCGTCCAATGAAAGCACGTAAAACTTCGTTCATTAATCTCATGAAAGTACTAGGTGCATTAGTTAACCCAAAAGGCATGACTAACCACTCATATAAACCAAACTTAGTTTTAAATGCTGTTTTCCATTCATCACCCAATTTCATACGAATTTGATGGTATCCACTACGCAAATCAACTTTGGAGAATATTGTAGAGCCACTCAATTCATCAAGCATATCATCTAGCCTAGGAATAGGATGACGATAACGAATAGTAATATTATTAATGCCTCTACAATCAACACACATACGTGACGTACCATCCTTTTTAGGCACGAGTATAATAGGAACAGCACAAGGACTAAGAGATTCGCGTATATAACCTTTGTCGAGTAGCTCCTGTACTTGACGCATAATCTCCTTCGTCTCCTCTGGATTGGTACGGTATGGTGCACGGTTGGGTAGCGATGCACCGGGAATTAAGTCAATTTGATGCTCAATCCCTCAAATGGGTGGTAATCCCGGTGGCACGTCTTGTGGAAAGACGTCAGCGAACTCCTGCATAATGTTAGTGACAGCAGGGGGCAAAGAGGAAGGCACGTCCTCGAATGAAAATAATGCCTCTTTGCACACAAAAGCATAGCAAACAGAGTTGCTGAAATCTAGCTCATCAATATCAGATTTGGTGGCAAATAAACATGCACTTTTCAATTTAATTTCAGAAGCAACACTAGATGGTTTATTATTAGGCTTCATTTGTTGCTCAAATTCTTTTGCCACAATCTGATTTTCACTCTTATGCTTCTCCTGTTTTGCTTTATTAGCTCTATTAATATCATCTTTCAAAATAGAATCAGGAGTCATAGGAAGCAAAGTAATATGTTTATCCTTATGAACAAGAGTATAATGATTGTTTCTACCATGGTGTACAGCATTTTTATCAAATTGCCATGGTCTACCAAGTAATAAGGAACATGCTTGCATAGGTACCACATCACAATCAACATAATCAGCATATGTAGAGATACTAAAATGCACACGAACAGTACGTGTTACCTTAACCTTGCCGCTATTGTTGAACCATTGGATGTAGTAAGGATGTGGATGTGGTCTTGTGGTGAGAGAAAGCTTCTCCACCATCTCCATGCTAGCCAAGTTGTTGCAACTCCCTCCATCTATGATCACGCGAACAGAACGTTCCTTCACAACTCCCTTTGTATGGAACAAATTATGCCTCTGATTTTGCTCAGCTTGTGTAACCTGCACACTCAAAACACGTTGAGCAACTAAACATTCATACCTGTCAGCATCTTCAGGAGCCATGTATTGCGTCTCATGATCAGAATCGTCTCCACCGTGTTCGTCACGTGTAATAAGAGCCAAAGTCTCCTCATCATAGTCACTAGCGGACTCATACCCACCATCCTCAGTAACAATCATCACACGCTTAGATGGGCATTCTCTCGCATAATGACCTCCACCCTTGCAACGTCGACAAATAATATCATGTGTTTGCCCTGTTGATGCCATGGATGAAGAAGAGCTCTTTGCAGGCCCAGAAGGTGTGCTCTTGGCAGATAATGGTGATTGTGCCTGCTTTATTATATCACGGTTGGAGGTGGCAGCCGACGGAGGCACCGGTGTAGCAGAACGTGTGGAAGTAGATGATGCACGTGGTGTCCATGATGAAGGTCGACCTGCAGAAAAGTTAGTCCGCGCCAATGCCTGTCGATCCTGCACTTCACGTTCAGCTTTACAAGCAAGATGGAATAAACGAGTGATATTAGTATACTCCTTATAGTCTAGAATGGTCTGAATCTCTCTATTTAATCCACCCAGAAAACGTGCAAGCATAGCTTCATTCTCCTCAACAATACCACATCTAATCATGCCAGTTTGTAATTCCTGATAATAATCTTCTACAGAATTTTTTCCTTGTCTTAAACGCTGTAATTTTTGAAGCAATTCACGTTGATAATATGGTGGAACCCAACGAGTACGCATAGCAGTTTTCAAAGCAGCCCAAGTAGCGGGAATAGGATATAATCTACAATGTTCAGACCACCATACACATGCAAAACTAGTGAAAGCACAAACAGCAGCAGCAACCCGTCTCTCCTCGGGATATTGTAAACATGTAAAACGTTGTTCAGTTTCTAACTCCCAAGTAAGATATATATCAGGAACATATCTACCCTCAAATGGTGGAATATTCAATTTCAGTTTAGGAATATGGACATCATCTCGTACCTGAGGTGGTGGTGCAGGCCTACCATTACGAATATATACCTGAGGTCGACCTGGTGGTGGTGGTGCTGGTGGCTGCACGTAGTGCTGATTTTGATCAACCTCATCCTCATAATCGCCCACATCCTCATCATCCTCCTGGGTACCAGCAGCAGCAGTAGCAGGGGCCAAAGAAGCATCAACAACATGAACAGCAGCACCAGAAGTTTGGCCATCCTCAATAGGAACACGCCTCGCTCGTCCATACTGATTCGAAAGGATGCGTTGTTGTTGTTGTTGTTGTTGTTGGAGAGGTGCGTTAGGTGCAGCGGGTGGTGGTGGTGGAAGACGCGCAAGCAATTCATTAAATTTGTTATCGAGCTTTGTTTCGAACGTCTTCTCCATGCCATCGATCTTCTCCATGGCCTCTTCAAATCTGTTTAGCACATCTTGCACCTGTCCACTCATCATTTGCTGAAACTTATCATGAAGCTCCTTGTTCGATAAATTCTCCCAGTCAGTCACGTCGGCTTGTGATCCTGGCATGGTTAGCAGCAATAGAAACACACAAGAATATGATCCTACAGACTACGAACAAGTGGTGGTGGTGGGTGTCACAAATCCTTCAAGCAAAACTCAAATTCTTACCAGTTCTTACCCAGCAGCAGGCGGTGATCGGCAACCGTTGTAGTTAAAAACTCTCAAAGCTTGGATAGAGCGAGTACCAGGGAGAGTCAAACGCACGACGTAGAATGTATGTGGAGCTGGGAAGGCTTATAATATGGTAGCAAAAAGGATCAGCAATAATCAATTCAGAGATGCAAAGTTGAATAAACGCTCAACGACGGTACTGTGCTGGTCCTAGGCTAGACCGTGCTAGAGACGCGAGCCTAGAACACTAACAAAATCACGGCGCTGCACGTAAACAAGGGAAAAGCACACTCTGGATTTTTTTTTTCGCTCTTTGTTTTTTTTTTTTTTTTTTTTTTTTTTGCGAAAAATCACTATAATGGCGAGTGTCTCAAAACTCTTCCTAGGTCAAACTGACAGGATGGGCACGAAATTTTTTCGACCAATTTTTTTTTTCGATTTTTCGACTGCCCGGACCCAAAAACTGGAAACGGGTCAAAAAAAACTTCCTATAATGGCACCTGTCTCAAAACACTCAGAAACACCTAAAAATAGGATAGCCAGAAATTTTTTCGAAAAATGCGTTTTCGAAAAATTTTGGGCCTAAACGGAGCGTGGTTTCCAGACTCTTTTTTTTTTTTTTTTTTTTTTTTTTTTTCCGAAACCTACTCCGGCAAGGAAACACGAATCGGAAACTAGATGGATCCCGAAAACAAACCTAATAAACAAGGAACTCGGATTGGTGGTGGTTATATGGTGGTGGTATATGGCAGCGGTGGTGGTAGCGGTGGTAGTATATGGATATGGATCGGTGGTGGTATATGGACACGGATTGGTGGTGGTATATGGATATGGATTTGGAGTGGTGGTGGTAGATGGCAGGGGCGATGATGATGGTGCAGCGGCGGCGTGACAACTTATGACCAGAACTCGAAACTCTAAAAGACTAGACTCTAAGACCAGCAACTAGACCGACGATGCAACCGCAAATTCAACAAAGCAAAACCCTAAAAAGATTATGCAAAGGCTCAGATTGGTTCGGATATGATGAACTAACCCTAAATTTTTTTTGTGGCTTTTTCGTGGACTATAGGTATGAAGAACAGACTCGATCGAAACTACGAAAAACTGGAAAATCTCACCGAGCAACCTGGAAATCTGATACCACTTGATAGAGGCAAAGGTGTCCCGTCTTTCGATGAGATGGTGGATTTCGCTTTGGTGGAAGTCGACTTTGACGATCCGACTACGAACGTGCGAGGACGTCGCGCCTTAGCAATCGCTAAACCAACTCCGAGAGGTTATTGACCACGCCGGAGCACGATCAACCTGACCACGAGGGTCTGTTTCCTGCGAGCAAACGAAGAACAAGCAAGAAACTAAGATTGCAATCTGGATATTGCGAATATAAGATGAAAGCTTTATTGATCAAGGTGGGGTTCTGTGACGCCTTTGTCTGGTCGTTGAACACAAACGAAGTACGCGAAGTTGCAGCTATGGCGAACTTTTAATCTAAACAAAACCCAAAGTCTAAACGGTGCCCTAAGGGCTGTATATATGGAGGAAGAGAGGGGAATTTCGTGGCCCTTGGTGGAGGGGTCCGAAATCAACCCTATCTCTTGTTTCCCCACACATACGGACTCTAAAAATAGCCTATACTTATGTATTTCGAAATTACATGGGCCTGGCCCAATAAAAAGGTGACGCAGCACCTATAATAGCCTCTGGACGAAATTTATGAAGTGGCATCTTGTATATTTCGTCCAAGGCTTCATGCACTCTTATGGTGGCTTCAAAGTCCTGAAATCATCACTTGTAACTCCGTTCTGGTTCCCCTTGCGCATGGCATCATCTCCATGCTTGCTCTTGCTCCAATGTCCATCCTTCTCCAAGCTAGGCCCTTCATTTGTAAGCAAAACAAATGTATCCAATTTAGGCAGCATCATATTCTCATGAACATTAGAATCATTACCAAGAAACGAAAGTACCTGATAATTTAATTGGCGTGCGCGAGCTCTAGTAATTGGTCCAGTATATGTAGCAGTAGGGGCTGTGGGTGTAACAATGGTATTGATGTCCTCATCAGCGCGGAACGGGTAAGGGAGCGGGGCCGACGGCAGGAAGGAAACAGCCCGGGGTGGGCGTCGGAGTTGGCCGCCGTCGCGGTGATGGCCCGCGGAGCTAGAGGCGGAGGCGGGGCATGGGGCGAGTGGTGCAGATGCGGGGGCCGGTGCCCGCGGGGACGGGCCGCAACAGGAGGTAAGCGGGGCCGGCGCGTCGGGTGTGCACACGGCGGTTGCGGTGGCCGTAGTGATGGCTGGGGGGGGGGCTCCCGCGAACGGTGGCGAGGGCACGGGCGCGTGAGGAGCTTCGGCCGTGCGCGGGACGACGGGCGCGGTGAGCGCGGGGAAAGAGGAGGGGGGAGCTCACGGGGGCCGTAGGGATAGGGCAGTGGGGTGCGGGAAGGATGTCAGAGACGACGGGGATGGAGAGGAAGCAGTCCGGCGGGGAGCGGTCCGGAAGGGTGGCCCCCGGCGACGGCGTCGAGCGACGGGGCGGAGCCGGGCTCGGGCGCGACCGTGGGTTCGTTCCCCCGATCCCGATTTGGATCGGGGAAGAAGGAGGCGAACGTGAGGGGGAAGTGGGTGGGGTGTCGGTCGGGGGAGTTAGGGTTTCTGTGTCCGGGGGATAAGGAGAGGAGTGGGGGTGGCCTGCTGGGCTGAAGCCAAGTGTGAGGGGGTTTCTTTTTTTGTATTTTTTTGCTTTTTGTTTTTATTATTTTTATTTCCCTTTCCATTTTAATTCACTTTTAAATATTTAGGCAATTTCTAAAAATGAGTTTCCTCCACTATTATTACATGTGCAATATCTGGCACCAACCGAACATTTTTGTTTCAAAGTTTGAAAACTTTGGTGGTTAGCTATATTTTGAATTTGATTTTTGAACCGATTTTGCTAGAGATTAGCAACAGTAACGGAACTGATGTGGCATCATTAGTGGAGTTTCACTGTAGCTTAATTATCAGGGCGTTACAGTTACAGATATATTCAATTACAAGTCCGATTCACCGATTAGTCCCTTATTAGCCCCCGACCTATATGGTACCAGCTACCGATATACCGAACAATGAATACATATAAGCCATGGGATGAAACTAACCTCGATGGAAAACAGTAGTCGTTCCCAAAATTGTCGTGTGTAAGTACATTGAGAGGCATCTTAAGCACAACAATCTAAACATCAAGCAAATATATCCATGGCAGACAAAATAATCTCCAAAAGATAGCTTCAGTGTGTAGGTTTAAGCACGCTAGTCAAGCAACACAAGTGGAAGGGTGTGTTAACTACAACAGGCCTAACATTTAACAACAAGCAAACATAGTCATTCAAACTGGTATTAGTACACTAGTTATTGTTAAATAAAAATGGAAAGGCGTGTTAACTACATCATGCAGGAACCAAATGTAGTCATTCATAGTGGTATTGTTGAAACTGGTATTGATGAAATTGAACTTCATAGTTCATACTTGCACATATAGAACATCATGTTGTGAATAACTGGAATAAATAAGGCATACTACGAACAACCAAAGATAGCATTTGAAATTGGACAGATGCTAACTACAAACAACCGAACAGCCAAAAAACTTTGGAAGAGGCATATGCTAGCTATAACAGGCTTAACAGTAAGCAAATATATGCATTCCTATCGGTATGTTTAAAACTGGTATTGATGAAAATGTACTGCACAGTAAATAGTTGCACATATAGAGCATCACATTGTCAACAATTGAAATAAACAAGGCATACTGCAAACAACCAAATATAGCAATTAAAACTGGACATATTCTCACTACACTACAAAAGGGACTCAACAAAACAAATCATGGGTTCCCCCCTGTGAAGAGGCACGACAAAACAAATCATGGTTTCCTCACTTGTCACAGATGGGCTCATTCCCGTGGGAAGAGCACGTACCCTGGGTGCGCTCCATGTTGTCACAGATGGGCTCCTTCCCCTTGGAAGAGCATGGCTGTAGGGTGCCCTCCCTAATGTCGCAGACGGGCTCTTTCCCCTTGGAACAGATGATGGGCTCCTTCCCCTTGGAAGAGTCGGAGAGGGTGCCCTCCTCGTGATTGTCGTCAATGAGGTCTAACTTGGAAGCTATGGATCCCAAGCTAGCATCGCAGAATGTGTCCTTCGGGAATGACAAAAGGGGCTCGATGGCGATGTAGGATGGCAAATTCTTGACAGCAAGACAGAGGAGATCAGCGGCAGGGCCATGGATGAGATAGATGGCGGTTGAACCCGAGGGGTTGGGGTGGGCCACTTAACCTGTGCCATAGCGCACGTCAGGTCGTTGATGTCGACGACCTCGATGTCGTAGTCGGCGTGCGCGACATACCTGCATACTCTTGCCCGCTGATTGAGTGCCTGTGGGCAGTAATAGTCGTCAAGTTCCTCGGGGCCACCTCCGCGACGTCGGGCGAAGAGGTCATGGTACACCTCTTTTGGGCCAGTCGCTCCTCGAGCTCCACGGGAAGCGTAGCTGCGCTTAGGCTGCGACGCTCTGGAGTGGTGGATGGGGATGTGGATCTGTGGGAAAGGGGGCGTTTGGCAAACGTCATCTAAGAAACTCAGGGCGGCCTGGGTATGGAGATCGGTGGGCGAGCTGCACGGGCAAACCAGCAGATGTTGACAATGGAGGCCTTGCAATGGCGGCGACAACAGCCTTGCTAGGGTTTTGAGCGAGGGAGGGGTTGTGGTGTGTGTGTGTGTGTGTGCACGCGCGCGTGCGCGCGCGTGCGCCCAAGGAGGTTTAATGTCGGGGCTATTCAAAATTTGGATGATGGTGCATCGCAAACGGTCCGGAAATAAGAACCTTGTGTTATGAAACAAAAACCTCGAGCCGGGCAAATATTTTTGAGGGATGCAGGCAGGAGCGGGAACAACAAACATGACACACAGTCGAAACATAATAACCATGTGTCATCAAACAAGAAAAACCAGCAGGCGAGTGGATATTTTTGAGAGGGAAAGTCTCGTGGAACCCAATGTACTGTGCTGACGTGTGTGACGGGGGGCCAGCATGGCACACAGTTAGTGTGAGTGAACTATGTGTGTTGCGTCATCAGACTTGTATAATGTTCATAAATTTGGCAAAAATGACACAGGAAAGGGTCAGAACACGAACACACTTGCATGTGGACCAAATATATGTATGAAAAGGGTTGTTTGATGGTCAAATACCAAATGCAACTTTGATGTGGCACCTATCTCGCAAAGCACACAATATTGCTTACCCCCCCTCCCTCGTGTCGGCAGGAGGGGAATCCTAAGCTATGAACGCATGCCCGCCCCCACAAAGGTTCACCTAGTAAAGTGTGAAGTAGCAACCCCCCATCACACACACATGCACACTGCTACGTCTTGAGCTTGCATTGGTTTTCCTTGAAGAGGAAAGGGTGATGCAACAATATTAGCGTAAGTATTTCCTTCAGTTTTTGAGAACCAAGGTATCAATCCAGTAGGAGGCTCCTCAAAAGTCCCACGCACCTACACAAACAAACAAAGAACTCGCAAACGACGCAATAAAGGGGTTGTCAATCCCTTCACGGTCACTTGCGAAAGTAAGATCTGATAGAGATAGTATGATAAGATAAATATATTTTTAGTATAGATTGGAAAATTAAAGATGCAAATAAAAGCAGATAGAAAGCTTATATGATAAACGATAGACCCGGGGGCCATAGGTTTCACTAGTGGCTTCTCTCAAGATAGCATAAGTATTACGGTGGGTGAACAAATTACTGTCGAGCAATTGATAGAAAAGAGAATAATTATGAGATTATCTAGGCATGATCATGTATATAGGCATCACGTCCATGACAAGTAGACCGACTCCTGCCTGCATCTACTACTATTACTCCACACATCGACCGCTATCCAGCATGCATCTAGAGTATTAAGTTCATAAGAACAGAGTAACGCATTAAGAAAGATGACATGATGTAGAGGGATAAACTCATGCAATATGATATAAACCCCATCTTTTTATCCTCGATGGCAACAATACAATACGTGCCTTGCTACCCCTTTTGTCACTGGGTAAGGTCACCGCAAGATTGAACCCAAAGCTAAGCACTTCTCCCATGGCAAGAAAGATCAATCTAGTAGGCCAAACCAAACTGATAATTCGAAGAGACTTGCAAAGATAACTCAATCATACATAAAAGAATTCAGAGGAGATTCAAATATTTCTCATAGATAAACTTGATCATAAACCCACAATTCATCGGATCTCGACAAACACACCACAAAAAGAGTTAGATCGAATAGATCTCCACAAGAGAGGGGGAGAACATGGTATTCAGATCCAAAAAGAGAGAAGAATCCATCTAGCTAATAACTATGGGCCCGAAGGTCTGTCGTAAACTACTCACAACTCATCGGAGGGGCTATGGTGTTGATGTAAAAGCCCTCCGTGGTCGATTCCCCCTCCGGTGGAGCGCCGGCGAAGGCTCCAAGATAGGATCCCGCGGATACAGAAGGTTGCGGCGGTGGAAATTGTTTTTTGTTGGCTCCCTAGATGTTTTCAGGGTACGTGGGTATATATAGGAGGAAGAAGTAGGTCGGTGGCTGCCCGAGGGGCCCACGAGATAGGGGGGCGCGCCTTGTAGGGGGGCGCCCTCCACCCTCGTGGCCGCCTCGGCTGCTTCTTGGTTGGCACTCCAAGTCCTCTGGATCATGTTCGTTCTAAAAATCACGCTCTCGAAGGTTTCATTCCGTTTGGACTCCGTTTGATATTCCTTTTTTCGAAATACTGAAATAGGCAAAAAAACAGCAATACGGGCTGGGCCTCCGGTTAGTAGGTTAGTCCCAAAAATGATATAAATGTGTAAAATAAAGCCCATAAACATCCAAAACAGGTAATATAATAGCATGGAACAATCAAAAATTATAGATACGTTGGAGACGTATCAAGCATCCCCAAGCTTAATTCCTGCTCGTCCTCGAGAAGGTAAATGATAAAAACAGAATTTTTGATGTGGAATGCTACCTAGCATAATTCTCAATTTTCTTTATTGTGGCATGAATGTTCAGATCCAAATGATTCAAAATAAAAGTTCATATTGACATAAGAAATAGTAATACTTCAAGCATACTAATCAAAGCAATCATGTCTTCTCAAAATAACATGGCTAAAGAAAGTTCATCCCTACAAAATCATATAGTTAGGCTATGCTTCATTTTCGTCACACAAAAATGCTCCCAAATTCTACACCCCCGATGACAAGCCAAGCAATTGTTTTGTACTTAAATAATCTCAAACTTTTTCAACTTTCACGCAATACATGAGCGTGAGCCATGGATATAGCACTATGGGTGGAATAGAATATGATGATGGGGATTGTGTGGAGAAGACAGAAAAGGAGAAAGTCTCACATTGACGAGGATAACCAACGGGCTATGGAGATGCCCATCAATTGATGTCAACATGAGGAGTAGGGATTGCCATGCAACAGATGCACTAGAGCTATAAATGAATGAAAGATCAACAAAAGAAACTAAGTGGGTGTGCATCCGACTTGCTTGCTCACGAAGACCTAGGGCATTTTGAGGAAGCCCATCGTAGGAATATACAAGCCAAGTTCTATAATGAAAAATTCCCACTAGTATATGAAAGTGACAACATATGAGACTCTCTATATGAAGAACATGGTGCTACTTTGAAGCTCAAGTGTGGAAAAAGAGATAGTAACATTGCCCCTTTTTATATTTTTTATATTTTCTTTTCTTTTTCTTTTTTTGGGCCTTCCTTTTTTTCTTTCGGCCTTTCTTTTTTTTTTTCCTTTTTGGGGACAATGCTCTAATAATGATCATCATCACACTTTTATTGATTTACAACTTATGAATTACAAATCGAAACTAGAACAAGATATGACTCTATATGAATGCCTCTGGCGGTATATCGGGATGGGCAATCAATCAAGAGGAACATGTATGAAAATTATGCAAAGTTGCCTTGCGACAAATACGATGTCAACTACATGATCATGCAATGGCAATATGACAAAACTAATATGTGTCATGATGATAAACGGAACGGTGGAAAGTTGCATGGCAATATATCTCGGAATGGCTATGGAAATGCCATAATAGGTAAGGATGGTGGCTATTTTGAGGAAGATATAAGGAGGTTTATGTGTGATAGAGCGTATCATATCACGGGGTTTGGATGCACCGGCAAAGTTTGCACCAACTCTCAAGGTGAGAAAGGGCAATGCACGGTACCGAAGAGGCTAGCAATGATGGAAAGGTAAAAGTGTGTATAATCCATGGACTCAACATTAGTCAAAAGAACTCATATACTTATTGCAAAAATTTAGAAGTCATCAAAAACCAAGCACTACGCGCATGCTCCTAGGGGGATAGATTGGTAGGAAAAGACCATCGCTCGTCCCCGACCGCCACTCATAAGGATGCACAATTCAAGGACACCTCATGTTTCAAATTTGTTACACAACTTTAACCATACTTGCATGCTACGGGACTTGCTAACTTCAACACAAGCATTCTTCAAATTCATAATCACCCAACTAGCATGACTCACTACCTCCATATCTCAAAACAATTATCAAGTATTAAATTGATCATGGCATCCAATTCACTTCCTATGATAGTTTTTATTATACCCAACTTGGATGCCTACCATTCTAGGACCAATTTTATAACCATAGCAAATACCATGCTGTTCTAAGAGACTCTCAAAATAATATAAGTGAAGCATGAGAGACTAGCAATTTCTACAAAATTAAGCCACTGCCGTGCTCTAAAATATATAAGTGAAGCACTAGAGCAAAAACTATCTAGCTCAAAAGATATAAGTGAAGCACATAGAGTATTCTAATAATCAATCAAGTTGGATTCTCCCAAAAGGTGTGTACAGCAAGGATGATTGTGGTAAACTAAAAAGCAAAAACTAATATCATACACGACGCTCCAAGCAAAACACATATCATGTGGCGAATAAAAATATAGCTCCAAGTAAAGTTCACTAGTAGAAAAGGGGGCTATGGTCCAGGCCGGTCCAGCCCATTAGTCCCGGTTCAATCCAGAACCGGGACCAATGGGGGCATTGGACCCGGTTCGTGAGCCCCGGGGGCCGGCTAGGCCACGTGGGCCATTGGTCCCGGTTCGTCTGGACCTTTTGGTCCCGGTTGGTGGGGTGAACCGGGACCAATGGGCCTCGCTCCTGGCCTACCACCATTGGTCCCGGTTGGTGGCACGAACCGGGACCAAAGGCATCCCTTTAGTCCCGGTTCATGCGACCAACCGGGACCAATGGTGGTGCCTATATATACCCCCTCGCGCAAGAGCAGAGCACACTGCTCTGTTTTTTCTGGCCGAGGGGGAGAGGGCTTGGTGGTGCTCTAGCTCACCTCCTATGCACACAAGGTGTTTGATGGAATGCCCGAGCCACACTACTTAAGGTTTCTCCTCTCCAAGCTCGACCGCCAAGCTCCATTTTCCTCAATATTTGTCTAGGTTTAGCGGTCCGTCACGCCCCGTCCCCGTCTTCAACGTCGTCGATCACCCGCACCGATCTCATCGCCGGCACCACCGTGGTGAGCCTCTTGTTCTTGTCTTCTTTCTGAAAGGGAAAATATTCTTACTTGTATGTTTAGATAGATACTTGTATAATTTTCTTACTTTTATTATTGCATCTTATATAGTGCGATGGTTTTGGTATCCGCCCCCGTCGGCCCTCGTCCTGTCTATGATTCGGATGTGCTATATATATTATCTTTTCATAACTATTGGTTCATTTATTGTTTATGACAATTATGCCGACCAACGTGACATATATTTTATTTATCTAGGAGGTTGTTGAACCGGAAATTCCAACCGACCCTATTGTCGAGAGGTTAAATTTAGTTGAAGAAGAAAACAATTTGTTAAAGGAAAAAAATAGAAAAATTGAGGAGGAGAAGATGATATTGGAGTTGCATGTTGCGGATGTCGTCGATGATCACAAGATCAAGATGGATGCAATGCGCTTGAAGATTAGAAAGATTAGAAAATATGCCATTCATACCGAGGCTTGGTATCATTATGCCGTTGGATCAGTTGTTACATTGGTTGCGAATATGATCGCATTTGTTTTCGCATTGAAATGTTTTACATAGTTTCAATGTAGATGCTCTGCAGAGCTTTATGTTGTTAGATGAGAACTATGTACGTACTTTGGTTTTAATGTGATGATGACCTTCTATTAATTTGGTCACTTAATTATCTATTCATGATGTTCTGTAATGATTTTTGACACACTTAATTATATATAATGCACACAAATGAACCGACAATGGATGTACGGTTCAAGACACACCTCCGAGTACATTAAGGGTGTGCATGATTTTCTCGAAGTGGCTGAGGCAAACAAGCAGAATGGTTTTATGTGTTGTCCATGCCCTATATGTGGGAATACGAAGTCTTACTCTGACCGGAAAATCCTCCACACCCACCTGCTTTACAAGGGTTTCATGCCACACTATAATGTTTGGACGAGGCACGGAGAAATAGGGGTTATGATGGCAGACGGCGAAGAAGAAGAGTACGATGACAACTATGTGCCCCCTGAATACGATGATGCTACTGAAGATCAAGAGGAACCAGACGATGTGCATGATGATGCTGCAACGGGCGAAGCTGCTGAAGATTAAGAGGAACCAGACGATGTGCCCGATGATGATGATCTCCGCCGGGTCATTGTCGATGCAAGGACGTAATGCGAAAGTCAAAAGGAGAAGCTGAAGTTCGATCGCATGTTAGAGGACCTCAAAAAAGGGTTGTACCCCATTTGCGAAGATGGCAACACAAAGCTCGGTACCATACTGGAATTGCTGCAGTGGAAGGCAGAGAATGATGTGCCTGACAAAGGATTTGAGAAGCTACTGAAAATATTGAAGAAGAAGCTTCCAAAGGATAACGAATTGCTCGACAGTACATACGCATCAAAGAAGGTCGTATGCCCTCTAGGATTGGAGGTGCAGAAGATACATGCATGCCCTAATGACTGCATCCTCTACCGCGGTGCGTACAAGGATCTGAACGCATGCCCGGTATGCGGTGCATTACGGTATAAGATCAAATGAGATGACCCTGGTGATGTTGACGGCGAGCCCCCTAGGAAGAGGGTTCCTGCGAAGGTGATGTGGTATGCTCCTATAATACCACGGTTGAAACGTCTGTTCAGAAACGGAGAGCATGCCAAGTTGATGCGATGGCACAGTGAGGACCGTAAGAAAGACGGGAAGTTGAGAGCACCCGCTGACGGGTCGCAGTGGAGAAAAATCGAGAGAAAGTACTGGGATGAGTTTGCAAGTGAGCCAAGGAACGTATGGTTTGCTTTAAGCGCGGATGGCATTAATCCTTTCGGGGAGCAGAGCAGCAATCACAGCACCTGGCCCGTGACTCTATGTATGTATAACCTTCCTCCTTGGATGTGCATGAAGCAGAAGTTCATTATGATGCCAGTTCTCATCCAAGGCCCTAAGCAACCCGACAATGACATTGATGTGTACCTAAGGCCATTAGTTGAAGAACTTTTACAGTTGTGGAATGGAAACGGTGTACGTACGTGGGATGAGCACAAACAGGAGGAATTTAACCTAAAGGCGTTGCTGTTCGTGACCATCAATGATTGGCCCGCTCTCAGTAACCTTTCAGGACAGACAAACAAGGGATACCACGCATGCACACACTATTTACTTGACACCGATAGTATATACCTGGCAAGCTGCAGGAAGAATGTGTACCTGGGCCATTGTCGATTTCTTCCGACCAACCATCAATGTCGAAAGAAAGGCAAGCATTTCAAAGACGAGGCAGATCACCGGAAGAAGCCCGCCATGCGTACCGGTGATCACGTACTTGCTATGGTCAATGATTTACACGTAATCTTTGGAAAGGGTCCCGGCGGACTAGCTGTTCCGAGTGACGCTGGGGGACACGCACCCATGTGGAAGAAGAAATCTATATTTTGGGACCTACCCTACTGGAAAGACCTAGAGGTCCGCTCTTCGATCAACGTGATGCACGTGACGAAGAACCTTTGCGTGAACCTGCTAGGCTTCTTGGGCGTGTATGGGAAGACAAAAGATACAGCTGAGGCACGGGAGGACCTGCAATGTTTGCACGAAAAAGACGGCATGCCTCCAAAGCAGTATGAAGGTCCTGCCAGCTATGCTCTTACCAAAGAAGAGAAGGAAATCTTCTTTGAATGCCTGCTTAGTATGAAGGTCCCGACTGGCTTCTCGTCGAATATAAAAGGAATAATAAATATGGCAGAGAAAAAGTTTCAGAACCTAAAGTCTCATGAATGCCACGTGATTATGACGCAACTGCTTCCGGTTGCATTGAGGGGGCTTCTACCGGAAAACGTCCGATTAGCCATTGTGAAGCTATGTGCATTCCTCAATGCAATCTCTCAAAAGGTGATCGATCCAGAAATCATACCAAGGCTAAGGAGTGATGTGGTGCAATGTCTTGTCAGTTTTGAGCTGGTGTTCCCACCATCCTTCTTCAATATCATGACGCACATCCTAGTTCATCTAGTTGACGAGATTGTCATTCTGGGCCCCGTATTTCTACACAATATGTACCCCTTTGACAGGTTCATGGGAGTCCTAAAGAAATATGTCCGTAACCGCGCTAGGCCAGAAGGAAGCATCTCCATGGGCCATCAAACAGAGGATGTCATCGGGTTTTGTGTTGACTTCATTCCTGGCCTTAAGAAGATAGGTCTCCCTAAATCGCGGTATGAGGGGAGACTGACTGGAAAAGGCACGCTTGGAAGGGACTCAATAATATGCAGGGACGGATATTCTTGGTATCAAGCACACTACACAGTTCTACAGAACTCTACCTTGGTGACCCCGTATGTCGATGAACACAAGAACAGTCTGCGCTCCAAACACCCGGAGCAGTGCGACGACTAGATTACATGTGAACACATCAGGACTTTCAGCAGTTGGTTGGAAGCACGTATCAGAGGTGACAACACTGTTTGTGATGAGCTGTACTTGTTATCCAGGGGACCATCTTTGACTGTATTGATTTGGAAAGGGTACGAGATAAATGGGAATACATTTTACACGATTGCCCAAGATCAAAAGAGCACCAACCAAAACAGCGGTGTCCGCTTTGATGCAACAACCGAGAGGGGAAAGGACACATATTATGGTTACATAGTGGACATATGGGAACTTGACTACGGACATGATTTTAAGGTCCCTTTGTTTAAGTGCAAATGGGTCAATCTGTCAGGAGGCGGGGTACAGGTAGACCCACAGTACGGAATGACAACAGTGGATCTGAAAAATCTTGGGTACACTGACGAACCGTTCGTCCTAGCCAATGATGTGGCACATGTTATCTATGTGAAGGACATGTCTACCAGACCGAGAAAGAGAAAAGATAAGGAAGCGAATACATCATACGATGAGCCAAAGCGCCACATAGTTCTTTCAGGAAAAAGGGACATCGTGGGAGTGGAGGACAAGACGGACATGTCTGAAGATTATGAAAAGTTTCATGAAATTCCTCCCTTTAAAGTCAAGGCTGACCCCAGCATCCTGATAAACGATGAAGATTATCCATGGTTACGGCGCAATAAGCAAATGACACAAGCGAAGAAAAAGTGAAGACTTTCTCCCGCAACTATTATGATGATACCATGCCAACTTTGTAACTGACGAGTATGATACCATTGTCTGTTTTGTACATGCACATGCTATGTGTGGGTCAATTTATGATATCATGCCAACTTTCAACTTTTTCAGAGTTCATTTGAAATGCTTTAATGTCTTATGGTTCGACCCTCGTAATAATTAAAAATAGCAACAATAAGTATTCTATTGTAAGTAGAAACAAAATAAAATAAATAAAATAAGAAAGAAAACAAAAAAACAAAAAAAGTGTTTTCAAATTTTAAAAGTAATGGCACTAACAGAAAGTTTATAATTTTCCTAAAACTAAAAGCAAAAAGAATTAAAAATAAAGAAAAAAACAAAAGAAAATAAATAATGCAGAAAACAAAACAAAAAAACAACAATAAGTATTTTGTTGTAAGTAGAAACAAAATAAAATAAATAAAGCAAGAAAGAAAACAAAAAAAAGTGTTTTCAAATTTGAAAAGTAATGGCACTAACAGAAAATTTATAATTTTCCTAAAACTAAAAGCAAAAAGAATTAAAAAATAAAGCAAAAAACAAAAGAAAATAAATAATGCAGAAAACAAAACAAAAAAACTGGAAAAAAATAAAAATAGCAACAATAAGTAAAGAAAACAAAATAACCAAAAAAATGACCCTACTGGGCCCCCACGGCCTGAATACGACTTGAATCCCTACTTTGGGCCAGGATTCAAGCCCGCAGTAGGCCCAGAAGGCCCATCAGGCAAAGCAGTAGCAAGTAGGCCCATAAGCCTGCAATGGAGAGGAGCTCGAGAGGGGTGCGGCAGTGGGGCTTATAAACCACTACGCGCCCCTCTCAACTAGCGAGGTGGGACTAAACTTTGGCCACGATGCGGGCAGCACAGGGGCCTTTGGTCCTGGTTGGTGGCACCAACCGGGACTAAAGGGGGGGGCGGCATTGGTCCGGGTTGGTGCCACCAACCAGGACTAAAGGCCGCAGCTTCCCGCCCTTTGGGCTGCCGAAAAGAGGCCTTTGGTCCCAGTTGGTGGCACCAACCGGGACTAAATGGGGCATTAGTCCCGGTTGGAGCGACCAACCGGGACCAATGCTCCTTGTATATAAGTAGCACTTCGCAGTTTTGCAGAGTTCATCGCCACCAGTTGCCCCCGACGACGCCGAGCACATCGTCGCCGCCAGGCTGCCCCGACGCCGCCCGCCGCCCCCGCCGTCGCCCGCGCCCGTCATCGTCGCCGGCCTCCCCGAGCCCGCGCCGGCCTCTCCGAGCCCGCGCCGTCCTCCCCAAGCCTGCGCCCGCCGTCGTCGCCGCCAGGCTTCCCCGTCGCCGTCGCCCGCCCCCGCGTGCCGCGCCCCGAGCCCCAGCCCCGTCGCCGTCGCCCGCCCCCGCGCGCCGCCACCGCTGTGAGCCGCCGCGCCGCACCGGCTCTGTTTTTTTTCATTTTTATTAGTTTAATTTTTTTGTTCAATGTATACGTGTATGTATGTGGCTATGTGTATGTAGATGTTCAAAAATTGTTCAGAGCATGTTTTTGTTCATATATGTATTTTTTGTTCATATGTGTATTAATGTTTTCATATATGCAAAAGATAGATTTTTAGAAAAGTTAGGTTTTTTTTCTGTTCATAGATTTTTTTGGTGATATTAATTATTGTAGAATATGCAAATGTTTGTATATTCATATGAACAATGCATTAGGCAAAACCTTTGTTTTTTTCGAAATTTTCTATTTGAACATTTTCTTTAAAACAAGCAATACTAAAAGAATGAGAGGAAAAAGGAAAATAAGAAGAGGAAGAAAGGAGAAAAAGAGGAGAGGAAGAAGAGGAAAAAAGAAGAAAAAGAAGAGGAGAAGAAGAAAGGAATAGAGGAGAAAGAAGAAAAAATAGAAGAAGAAAAATTCTATTTTTTCTTCTTCTCCTCTATTCCTTTCTTCTTCTCCTCTTTTTTTTCTTCTTTTTTTTTCTTCTTCTTCTTCCTTCTTCCTTCTTTCTCTTTTCTTCCTTTTCCTTAATTATTTTCCTTTCTCCAGGGAGAAGAAGAAAAAGAAGAGGAGAAGAAGAAAGAAAGGAATAGAGGAGAAAGAAGAAACTTCAACACGAGCTAGGGGGTGGTACCGATACCCCCTCCCCGATAACTCTCGAGGACACCCAAACCCTAGAGAGAAAACGATGTTGGTCTCCTACCCCCTCCCTCCGTGCCCCTACCCGACAAATTAACTCTCTCGAGGCCACCCAAATTTATCAAGTTAAAAGAGCGTTGTCGTCGAGGCCACCCCAAACCCTTGAAGCGTTGTGTCGAGGCGATCCCAAACCCTAGAGAAGCAGCGTCGAGGCCACTAACATGATTCCTTATTGTGATTAGCTAGCTAGTTCTACGTTTGCCACTAATATATATATATATATATCCATCTGTACCATGTTTGAATAATAATTGACATGTTGTAAATATTTTCAGAAACTATGGAGCACTCCTGAGACGAAGAAACAGAAGCGATGTTGGGGGAAATAATCGCACAAGGAAGTGATGAAGTTGCGTCATTTCTCAACGAGACCGATGGTCAGGAAGGACTGGATGAAGAAGAGGGCTATGTTCATGATGGCTTCGACCCATTAATGCCGGTACAAGAAGAGGACTATGTTCATGACGGCTCCGGTGACACAATGGAGGTACAAGAAGGAGACCGTGCTGACTGCTCCGGTCACCGAACCGAGTCCAGCCAGGTATATATATATTAGTTAAGCCAGTGCTGACTAGTTAATTGATGCATCCATTGTATTGGTATATGTACACATATTAATTACTGTCGTCTTTCTTCCTTATAATTTCTAGCCCTCTGGATCGAGCACAACTTCGGTAAGGAGACGAGGCCCGAAGAAAAAGTTGAGCTCAGATGAAAAGTTTGAGATCATAGAAATCGCGCCCGACGGCGAACCGATTGAACCCATCCGGACAAGGAAGGCATTTTCTGCTCAGTGCGGGGTTCTTGTTAGGGAGAAGATCCCGATCAGCATCCAGCAATGGTATAAGCCTGCTAAGGATGAAGACCCTGAGGTGTCTTATGTCAATGATATGCAGAAAGAAGATCTTTGGACTGAGCTGAAGGCAAATTTCACCCTACCGCCAGAGGAGGATCCGGAGAAGCCAGTTAAAGAGCAATTAATCAAGTTTTGTGCTCTTAAGAAGATGGCAAGCCTAATGAGGAGGTGGAGGAAAGACCTGAACCAGTTTGTCGAGAAAAAAAAGACACCAGAATTCATCGGCAAATATGAGAAGATCAAAGGTCACTGGCCCGCATTTGTGGCCCACAAGACATCGGAAAAGAGTAAGAAGATGTCGGTGACAAACAAGCAAAATGCTGCGAAGAAGAAGCTTCACCATTGCACGGGGTCAGGTGGCTACCTCAAAGCCCGGCCTAAGTGGTCCAAGGCTGAGCATGATCTGCTTGAAAAAGGGATCAAACCAGAGACACTGCGCTGGCCAGACCGTTGCCGGACTTGGTTCTTCGGGGCTGGCGGAACCTTGGACCCTGTAACAGGGAAGTGTCAGTGGACGGACGAGCAACTGCAAACACCAGTCAAGAACCTTCGACACTATATCGATGCAGCGCTGCGAGGGACGTTCCTTCCAAACAGGGAGAAGGACGAGCTCAGAATGGCCCATGGGAATCCCGAGCACCCTGGACGGACACGAGGCACGCCAGGCTCCATTCCGTGGAAGGTTGGTTTTCCGGACGCAGGGGGTTACAAAACCCACGAGAGGAGGAAGAAACTGGAGCAGGACCAAATGCAGGCACTGCACGAAATGGTAATGGGGCTAGAGGAACGAGAAGAGGTACGAGAAGCAGCAGATCGCAACAAACAACCTGCCGAAGCTTCCCCCGAAGCTACCCCGCCATCTCAGCAGAGAAGCAGCGTGGCTTCCACCGAGCTGCTTCAGCCAGAGCATGTCTTGACGGCTCCTGCCAGCTATCCCGTGGATGGTATCACGGAGTCTCAAAATTGCCACATTATGGCGCGATGGATGAATTTGAAGGTCAAGGCGGCTGTTGGCCAAGTTTATCCTAGTGGACCCGACACAACTTATCACTGCCAGCCGATTCCAGAAGGATTTGCTAAGGTGATGGTGGATGAAATAATGGAGGGATTTGAGGACCTCGTGCTTGAGCACCCTACCGGTGAAGGGGAGACTGGGCTGGGTTCTGCTCTGAAGGCTCCATGCCTATGGCGGAAGGAGCTCATCAACCTTCTGAACTAGATGCCTCTGCCTCCTCCTCCTCCTCCGGCGAGTCAGGGCACTCCGCCTCCTCCACCGCCTCCTCCTCCGGCGAGTGACGATCAGGGCACGTGTGGCGGCACTCCGCCTCCTCCACCGCCTCCTCCTCCGGCGAGTGACGATCAGGGCACGCGTGGCGGCACTCCGCCTCCTTCTCCGGCACGTGGCGGCACTCCGCCTCCTCCTTCTCCGCCTCGCCAGCAAGGGCGGAAGAGACCCGCCGCCGCCCCGGCTGCTCCGGTGCGTCGTAGTCCTTCTCCTCCGCCTCGTAAGCAAGCACGAAAGAAGACAGACGCCGCAGCCGCTCCGTCTGCTCCGGCATCTAGCAGCACAAGAAGAGGAGAGAGGCAATTCAGATACGGTCCACCTCTAAAGCCTCTAGAGAAGTTACCATACAAGAGGACCAAGGAGGAAAACAATACGATCGTGCAGGCCCACGTGAAGGAGTTCTTTGAAGGGGTGAAAGCAAAGAGACATCCACCCCCGGAGGAGAAGGTAGATCCGTTGAAAGCAAAGTGCACTCTCGATGCCCTGAGGAAACCACCAAAGTCTCCGCCGAGAACCAACTATGAGCGCATTACTGAATAGACATATCTCCAAGCCAAGCGATCGGGAACTACTGTCAGTGATAAGAGATTAAAAGAACAACGAGCAAAGGGGAAAAATATTGCCCAGCTCGGCGAACAAGCACATCAATCGTGCCCCCCGCTCAATGTGTCTAATCCTCCGGGGACGGTGGCCGGTTATGGCAATCATGAAGATTACCTACCTGACGATGCACTTCCTGATTTCATGGAGGTGGACGAATTCAGATACGAGTACGGGAAGCCTCTCGTCAAAGATGAAAAATCTCTGACAACAATGATGCGAAGATTCCATAGTTGGTACATGAAAACCTACAGAGAGTCTAAGGGGAAGAACAGTTTGTATTTGAACATTAAAGAGGAGCACGACCTCGTTTCAAATGATCTGTTATGTGTTCCATTTGAGGAGTTCTTCGAGTTCTTCAATCAAAAGACCCTCGATAAATTAATGGTTTTTTGCTACTGCCTGTAAGTACTATTTCTGTCATTAAGTCTCTATATAGCTCGGCTCTTTCATTGCATGTATTTATAATTAATTATCCTCAATATATTATGCAGATTGAAGATCGTCGAGTGCAAAAAAATGAAATCTATGATATTGGGTTCATTAACACAAATATCATAGATGTATTTCTGGTTAAAAAGCACGTCGAAGAGGCCGAGGACAACTTGCTACAATCGTTGATCAAAAATCAAAACAAAGATACCATACTCTTTCCTTACAACGGCCCGTGAGTGTTACTGTCGTGTGCATATTTGGTTTCCCTTATTACTCGAGCGAGGTTATAGTAATGTAATTGATGAGTTATGCATGCGTGCGCGGGTACCACTATATTCTTCTGGAGATTAAGCTTGAGCGTGGACTAGTAACCGTCTTAGACTCGAGACGGAAAGATCCCGAAAACTATGCGGACATCACTGAAATGCTCAGCAAGTAAGTTCAATCGATCATTATCGCACCATATCAGCAACTTTTTGTTCATTTCCTGATATCTCAAGTAATAATAATTATTTTCTTTGTCTTGCAGGGTTTGGAAACAATTCACCGCACAAGCTCCGGGACTGCCGAAGGAGCTGCGATATACATACCCGAAAGTAAGTACTACTGGCTAGCTAGTTGCGCGCATCTCCCGTTGATTCTATAGCTATACTTTCATCAATGCCATTTATAATGCTTCATTATCAGTTTGATTGACCTCTATTTCTCGTAAAGTGCTTGTGGCAGGAGGAAGGGAATGCTTTCTGTGGATACTACATGCACGAGTTCATCCACAACGCGACTTTGAAAAACAAGCGGGGCTACTCTAGAAGATAATATGAAGTGCGTAAGCAATAATATTCACAATTTCATTTTATTACACCATCATTTATGTTGAGTTTCATTCATATATATGTATTAATTAACCCCCTTCTTCAAATTAGACGTGGCAGATGCGGGATGAACTCCTAGAACCAGATCGCATGAAAGCAATTCAAGAGGAATTGGCGGGATTCTTTCTTGAACACGTCATCAGTAAAGCCGGAGAATACCATGTGGAGATTGATTTCAAATGCTAGGGGTTTGTAATTAAGAGATCTTATACATGTATGTAGCCAGTAAAAAACTTGTTGTTCTACCAATCTCTCGGAGAAGGAGAGGTCGATCGATCTTCTCTCGGTATGCATGACGAACTTCTGTACTGCATGGTTCTCTCGATCACTTATGTATATATACTACGTAGCGTCGACCAAGCACGGACATAAGAGAGGACACTTCTCTCTATTAATTAGCTAGCTAACACAATATACTAAACACCTAAATTAACCCCCTAAAACCCCCAACCCCCCTCCTTTAAAAAAAAAACAAAAACCCCAGCCACTGGAATGCAGACGCGTGGATGCCTTTTGGTCCCGGTTGGAGCCACCAACCGGGAGCAAAGGCCCCCTGACTGGGCTCGGCGAACCGGACCACGTGGAGGAACATTGGTCCCGGTTCGTGTTTGAACCGGGACTAACTCGACTGTGATCTTTGTTCATTATTGCACACTGTTGGTTTCGTCAACCGTGTGCCCTGTAGAGCGTAGAATTAATTATCACACTCGAGTGTCCATCATCACCCTTCTATGTAACTTTAACCTCATCACCCATGGGTAAAATTATGACCGAAGTCATTCCACACACTTCGTTTTTACATGCTTTTTCCAATAAACACCCATGATTTGTCCCTCTTCTAGCTGACGCATGGACAAACTAGCCGGGCAGGAAGCTTGCGCGGTAAACTGTGCGGTTGTGCGGGAACAGGCTCACCAACGATACATTCCGCGCCTCTTCGAGCCCAACCATGGTTAAACGAAACGTGTGCGGTGTTCTCAAGCGTCCACTGGAATCCTCCGCTATGAACGAGGTGACAAGACGTGATGATTACAGGCCGGCCGGCCCCCAGTTATTACAATGGCCATTTAACCCTTGTGTCTTTTCAACCTTTCTACCATGCCTCACAATTGCAAGAAGCACACCCACCACGAAAAATTCTTAGAGGGTATACTGCGCGGCACCAATGGCACTCGGAGCGGCTGCCAACGACGAGTAGCGGTTCACCATGCATGCCGTGGTGGACACCCACAAAAGGTTCAAGGAGCTCTTGGTGGTGTACACCAACAACCAGGTCAGGGTGGAGCACTCCATCCACATCATGGAGCTATTGCTTGCTGAGGAGAAGTACAAGGTGGTCGAGTTCGACCTCGAGTACACCCGCCCTCGTGCCGGGTCTCGTCCCAAGGCGGCTGTCGCCCAGATGTGCATGTGCAATCACGTCCTCGTCTACCACTACTGCCTGGCCACAAGGCCTTGCGAGCATTTCGCCAGGTTTGTCAACAACCCCCACTACATGTTCGCTACGGTGGACATCACCAACAATGTAAAGGTGCTCAAGAATTCTGGCATCGCCTCCATGAATCTTGTCGACATCTAGGGCCAATACAAGATCTGGGGCAACAATGAGCATGAGAAGGACTCACTAGTTCACGTCGCTGAGGTCATCATTGATCCCTACTACAAAGACATGAAGGATTCTTGCAACAAGGACAAGTGTGTCTGGCACTCGGCCTGGATGGAGAAACTCAACAAAGCTCATGTCATGTATTCGGCCAAGGAGGCGTACATGAGCTACGAGATGTGCAGGAGGATCGTTGACATGAGGAAGTGCCTCCTTCCCCTAAACGGCCAGGGATCCAGCCGGAAGCAGAGCAGTGGCAAGCGTCATCGCAACAAGAAGTAGATGATTAGATCCTCGTTTCTCTTTGTTTAGTATGCATGTAATTGCTTGCTTTGGTGTGTGGAAATGTTATGTGTGTAGTCACTTGTGTAATTGTATGCTTAATTTGGTTATGCAATGTTGTCTTTAAGTATATATCTTGATGCTCTGTAGATAAAGCATAGATGTTGTGCGGACAAAGCAAATCACATCGCACACTGACTAAACAATGGAACCCGTCGGTGATGTTTTCATCAATCACTCACAATTGTATGCCAACAATCGTTTGCTCACAACACACATGACTTGTTAACAGGAATCGTCTGTGTTGTTATCAGTCGTACCACACATTTCTGACTGCAGACCTGTTTCCCGCGCATCACACACGTCTTGTTAAGTTGAACCGTTTCTATTTCTTGGCTCAACGCAAACAGTTTATCTGACTGAACTGTATGCCATATATCGCACATACATTCATCGGGCTAACCATTTCTTTTGTGTTACCTAATCACAAATAGTTCATCCGAGTGAACTGTATGTCGTCTATCGCACACAGCTTCATCTGGCTGCCCGTTTCTGTTGTTCCGCCTTATCACAAATAGTTTATCAGGGTGAACTGTATGTCGTATATCACACACACCATGATCTGGCTGCCTGTTTATGCTGTTCTATCTCATCACAAATAGTTCATATGGATCAACCATATGCCCTGCATCGCACTCGCATCTAAAATCTGAACCGTGTTTGATGTATCCACCATCGCAAATGTTTTGCATCTTTTTTTATGTTTTTTTACATCAACGTTTGCGATTAATGCATCACATACAGTTTCGTCGAAGGTTCTCTGATTGTAGTGTCGCGTTAGTAGCATCCTAAAGTACCGTAAGAACATCAAAAATTAAAAAATTCAGCATGACCTTTGCTAAAAATGGGACATATTGAGTGACACCAACTAGACGAAACAGAAAGTAATCAACATTTCGATGAGATTTGGCACTCATTTCTATTCCTTGAAATTTTTCAGCAAAAGCATGCGATCAACCGAATGTTGAATCACCCAACACGTCCACCACGCCACACACGAACAATCAAGTACGCATGCATGCACATGCAAACACACGGTGTTGAATTTGGAAGAGAATTCTCACCTAAAACGTGTCTCCTCGTCTATCTCCGATGCCGTGTTCGATCGATCGGATGAAATCAAGAAGAGAGAGATGTGGTGGATGACCAATCGTGGGTGCAGAATGAGGAACGGGAAGAGGGATTTGCGGGAGAGGAAGAAGAAATTGGGGAGGGGAGCCAATGAACCAGCAGGAAGCAACCATTACACACGATCTTATCACTGGCGGGTGGTATAAAGTGCCCTCCACCCCTAAGTGATGTACGCAGCATCCCAGCGCGAGAAAATATGTTGTGGCAAGCACAAATTACGGGCCGCAACTGTTATTTTAACGTACGACTGGCGGGTAGTGTGCAAGACCCGCCACAGCTATGTTCTGCTAAAATTGGGCATCCGACAAAGATATTTAGTGGCGGATGCTAGTCCCGCTCTCCACTGCTTGCTCATCTACCTATGGAGAACGCCTGGTACAGCCCGTCACAGCTGAGTTACGCACACAAGTCTCATCTGGGAGATTGTAGCTGTGGTGGGTCTTGACTCCTGTCCGCCGCAGTTGCACTATTAGCTGTGGCAGGCAGGGTTTGCTACTAGCTATGGCTTGTTTTCAAAAGTAGCTATGGTGGGTGACCCACATCGCCCCCACTCATTTGGGTTCACCTCTAAGCCCTTTCCCAGTAGTGTGAAGCTGTGAAGGTGAAGGTTAGGCTATTCATACTGCTTGCTATCTAGTTTTTTATTTGTTTGGATGAATCAAACGCCCAAATCTAAACATTTCTGTGATTTCTTTATCATCTTTTTGACATGCATGTCGGGGAAAAAGGCCTGCACAGGCGGTCTATGAAGTTGCAGAATACGCAATGAATCATCGTCAATTCTTGGATCCTAAGGTACATTTATGTCCTAATCTTTCAGGATTTCCTCCTAGTATTGTGTTGTGTATGCCATAATTCCGGGCATGGGCAACATGGATGATGATTAGGTTCGCCTGATTAGGAATAGAATCTACTGAATGTGAACTTCTATGTGATTTTAAGTAAAATGTTATTTATTTGCATTTGAGTTGTATTGTAGCGACCCGACCTCAAACGGTCAAGTCTCTGTGCATCAGTGTCATCCCTGGATCGGTAGTGCTGACACGCATAGTACTTGAGGGATTTATGACAGAGTTTCATTCACACACTTATTACATCGAATGTCTCAAAAGAGAACTTATTACAATAATATGGCTTAGGGCCATGTAAATAAGATAACAGGGGAAGACTTGGAAGATAAAGTGAGTCCATCAACTCCAATGGCATAGCTGAGTGAACGACAAAGACCTAGCGCACCTTACTCTTCGTTTGAAAAGTCTGCAACATGATATGTTGCAGCCCGAAATGGGTCAACACATGGAATATGCTGGCAATGTAACACAAAAGAGCAATGAAAAGAATAAATACTACCACTACATGCATATATGGCTGGTGGAAAGCTCTATGGTTAAAGTTTTGCATAAAGCCAATTTTTTCCTACAACAAAGGAATATATTTTGTTTAACTATCATGGTTGTTAAACATTAAGAAGGTTCCTCCAACTCAATCCCAATTAACCAGTATCAATTACCCAACAAATTAATTTAGAGTGATGAGATCAACAAGATAATCCAAGAACCAGATACTCAAGATGTCCATAACCGGGGACACGGCTAACCATGAGTAGTTTGTACACTCTGCAGAGGTTTGCGCACTTTTCCTCACAAGACTCGATCTCCTCCATTGGATAATTTGCACTACATGGTGTTTAACAAATGGATGACCGAGACACAGTCTTTGAGAGACATTAATTATTTACTCTAGATGGACAGTTACACCTACTTTCCCCTACATCTGCTAGCCCACCACTGAAAGAGGTCATGCAACATACTCAACTATGCTAGAGCCCATAATAGCTTGTGGCTGCACACGAAAGTTTCTAGCATGAATAATCTTATAATCCCTTTAAGCCTGGGTGGCGAACCGTGGGATGATCACACAGGTACTCCGTGATATCCTAGGACAACACTGGATTCTCTAGGTGCCCGCAACCAATCCACCCAGATGTGTATTTAAGTAGTCACCTTAACTTAACCATTAATTAACAATTCTCACATCTGTCATGGATACACTCAACCAATCCACGTCTACGAGCGTAGCATAGCAATCTGAGCATAACGTAGAAGTAACTCCCAAAGGTTTGATAATAAAAGGGCAATAGGTTTTACCTCATCATCTACTTCCAAACCCACAGGTTAATCAGATCCTAATCCTGCAATGTTTGAGGATTGGAACTAATAAATAAAAACTAGGTAATAAAAGATATGATCAAAGTGTTGCCTTGCTAACGATCTGCAAACCCTAGAGACTCGTAGTAGCACGCTTCGCACTCCGGATATTCTATCGCAAACAAACAATAGCATACATAAGCACTCAAGCATAGAATCATGGGTAAAACTTCAAATAAGAAGATCCAATCTGAAAGTTCAACTAAAGAGCTTCGATTTGCAAAAAGAATCAATCCAATCGGAGCTACGAAACTCAAACTACGGTCAAAAGAAAATCGAAATCAAATCTGCTTGAAACCAAATTTTAATTCGTCAAAATCCAATTCAAGTTGATTATTCGGAATGAGGGGCTCGATACGAAGATTTCGGCATTGGTTTCACTGGATTCTGGCTAACGGTTAAAAAGTTGCGAGGGTTTGAAGATCAGGGGCTAATCTACGATAAAAATAATCGTGGATAGGTCCCTGGCGAAAAAAACAGAAAAAGAAAAATCTATCGGACGAACGTCCGCTAACAGAGGCAGACGGACGAATTCGTTCTTTAAAACGAGCTAATGAACGAATGTTTGCAAATTAACCCAACCGCAGAAAAACCAATCTAATAAAAAAACCAATCTAGGGTTTTCAAAAAACCGAACGGTTTTTACCTAAAACCAAAAAAATGGCGGCGGCGGCTAACTCCGGCGAGGCTTCGGTGGCGTGCGGCGGCGGCGGCAGCGCTATGGCGGTGGCGGCTAGGGTTTCGGGCGGCGGGGCTGGCGGCTTGGGCTTGCGGGGCAGTCGGGCCTCGCCCTTTAAAGGGCCAGCCGGGGGAGTCCGGCTCGGGCACGGCCCGTAGGTTGGTTCGTATGTTTTTAAAAACGGATGGAGTAAAAAATAAATAGAAGAAATACTAAATGAAGTCCAAAAATCCCGAAATAAATGTTCACGGTCTTCTAATAATATTTCGGACAAAGTGAACATTTATTTGGGCTACTAATGCAATTTTGAAAAATGCATATTTTTCTAATTCAAATAAAATAGCAATAAAAATCCAAATAAAATAATTATTTGATTTTAACATTTTTCCTCCAATATTTCTTTTATTTTGGAGAAGTCATTTTATCTCCTCTCTTTTATTTTAATATTGGAAATACTCGGAGAGAAAAACATTAAAACCAAAATGATCCTCTTTTCAAATTTGAGAAAATTCAAATATGAAAATAAATGAAATCCCCAACTCTCTCCATGGGTCCTTGAGTTGCTTAGAATTTCTAGGATCAAAACCAAAATGCAATTAAAATATGATATGCACACGATGTCCTATGTATAACATTCCAAATTGAAAATTTGGGATGTTACAAACCTACCCCCCTTAAGATGAATCTCGCCCTCGAGATTCGGGTTGGCTAGAAAATAGGTGTGGTTGGTCCTTCCATAGGTCTTCCTCTTGTTCCCAGGTGGCTTCGTCCTCGGTATGGTGGCTCCACTGAAATTTGCAAACCTTGATAACCTTGTTGCGTGTGACTCGGCTGGCAAACTCGAGAATCCTGACTGGTTTCTCCTCGTAAGTCAAATCACTATCCAGCTGAATCGCTTCCAGTGGCACTGTATCTCTCAGAGGAATATCAGCCATCACTGCGTGGCACTACTTCAACTGGGAAACGTGAAACACATTTTGAACTCCTGACAATCTTTCTGGCAATTCCAGCTTGTAAGCAACTTATCCCATACGTTCCAAAACTCGGTATGGTCCCACAAAACGTGGTGCTAGCTTTCCCTTAACTCCAAAACGCTTAACTCCTTGAAGTGGTGACACACGAAGGTATACTCTGTCTCCGACTTCGTAAACTGTCTCCTTGCATTTTGAATCCGCATAACTCTTCTGCCTAGACTAGGATACCTTAAGTCTATCTCGAATCAGCTTAACCTTCTCTTCAGAGTCTTTAATCAAATCTGGTCCAAACAACTGACGGTCTCCAACTTCATCCCACAATAAAGGTGTCCTGCACCTCGTACAAGGCTTTGAAAGGGGCCATCTTAAAACTGGCTTGATAACTGTTGTTATAAGAGAACTCTGCATACGGCAAGTTGTCGTCCCAACTAGATCCATAATCTAGCGCACAAGCTCTCAGCATGTCCTCCAGAATCTGATTGCTCTCTCGGTCTGTCCATCTGTCTGTGGATGAGAGGATGTACTGAACTCTAGCCTAGTACCCAAAGTCTCATGCAACTGATTCAAGAACTTTGAGGTAAACTGGGTTCCTCTATCCGATACGATGGTCCTCGAAACTCCATGCAGACATACAATCCTGGTCATGTATATCTTCACCAACTTAGCACTGGTATAGGTGGTCTTTGTCGGCATTCTGGGAATGGGGGTCCCTAGACTTGCCTGCCTGCGGTCTGCGGCATGGCTTCACTAGTGGCCCAGTATGGCCCGTCTTCATTAACCAGCACTCAAGACCCTTGCGATGGGCCAAGACTCGCGGGGCGGAGAACGCAATACCCCCTCAGGAGTGGCCTCACCAGGCAGGCTCGCGAGGAGGCGGAGAGATCAAGGCAAAGGGTACCTCACAAGGTTCCCGTGACGCAAGCCATGATGACCAAGGCCAGGCGGGCGCCAGCCCGTGTAGTATCCTCGTTTCCCCTTTGGTGCTAAGGGGGCAAGCGCAGGCGTGGAGTACCAAGGCATTAGGCAAAGGTTTCCATATCGGTGCAACAAGTGAAGGAAATATGCCCTAGAGGCAATAATAAAGTTATTATTTATTTCCTCATATCCTGGTAAATGTTTATTATTCATGCTAGAATTGTATTAACCGGAAACATAATACATGTGTGAATATATAGACAAACAGAGTGTCACTAGTATGCCTCTACTTGACTAGCTTGTTAATCAAAGATGGTTATGTTTCCTAACCATGAACAAGGAGTTGTTATTTGATTAACAAGGTCACATCATTAGTTGAATGATCTGATTGACATGACCCATTCCGTTAGCTTAGCACACGATCGTTTAGTATGTTGCTATTGCTTCCTTCATGACTTATACATGTTCCTATGACTATGAGATTATGCAACTCCCATTTACCGGAGGAACACTTTGTGTGCTACCAAACGTCACAACGTAACTGGGTGATTATAAAGGTGCTCTACAGGTGTCTCCGAAGGTACTTGTTGAGTTGGCGTATTTTGAGATTAGGATTTGTCACTCCGAATGTAGGAGAGGTATCTCTGGGCCCTCTCGGTAATACACATCACTTAAGCCTTGCAAGCATTTCAACTAATGAGTTAGTTGTGAGATGATGTATTACGGAACAAGTAAAGAGACTTGCCGGTAACGAGATTGAACTAGGTATTGGATACTGACGATCGAATCTCGGGCAAGTAACATACCAATGACAAAGGGAACAACGTATGTTGTTGTGCAGTTTGACCGATAAAGATCTTCGTAGAATATGTAGGAACCAATATGGGCATCCAGGTCCCGCTATTGGTTATTGACCGGAGACATGTCTCGGTCATGTCTACATTGTTCTCGAACAGTAGGGTCCGCACGCTTAAGGTTTCGATGACAGTTTCATTATGAGTTTATGTATTTTGATGTACCGAAGGTTGTTCGGAGTCCCGGATGTGATCACGGACATGACGAGGAGTCTCGAAATGGTCGAGACATAAAGATTGATATATTGGACGGATATATTTGGACACCGGAAAGGTTCCGGGTGAGATTGGAAATATACCGGAGCTCCGGGAGGTTACCGAAACCCCCCGGTAAGTATATGGGCCTTATTGGGCCTTAGTGGGATGGAGGGAGAAGGAGCAAGGGAGGGGGCGCGCCCCCCCAAGCCCAATCCGAATTGGGAAGGGGGCCGGCCCCCCTTTACTTCTCTCCTCCCCCCTTTTCCTTCCTTCTCCTACTCCGAATAGGAAAGGGGGGGGGGGCAAACCTACTTGGAGTAGGTTTGCCCCCCTAGGGCGCGCCTCCCCCTTGGGCCGGCCTCCTCCTCCCTCCCTCCTTTATATATGGGGGTAGGGGGGCACCCTAGACACACAAGTTGATCATTGAGATCGTTCCTTAGCCATGTGCGGTGCCCCCCTCCATGACATTACACCTTGGTCATATTGTAGCGGTGCTTAGGCGAAGCCCTGCAACAGGAGAACATCAAGATCGTCACCACGCCGTCGTGCTGACGGAACTCCTCCCCGCGCCTCTGCTGGATCGGAGATCAGGGTGCGTCATCGAGCTGTACGCGTGTCAAGAACTCGGAGGTGCCGGAGTAACGGTGCTTGGATCGGTCGGACCGGGAGGACGTACGACTACTTCCTCTATGTTGTGTCAACGCTTCCGCTTCAGTCTACGAGGGTACGTAGACAACACTCTCCCCTCTCGTTGCTATGCATCACCATGATCTTGCGTGTGCGTAGGAAATTTTTTGAAATTACTACGTTCCCCAACAGTGGCATCCGAGCCTAGGTTTTATGGTTTGATGTTATATGCACGAGTAGAACACAAGTGAGTTGTGGGCGATATAAGTCATACTGCTTACCAGCATGTCATACTTTGGTTCGGCGGTATTGTTGGATGAAGCGGCCCGGACCGACATTACGCGTACGCTTACGCGAGACTGGTTTCACCGTCGTGCTTTGCACATAGGTGACTAGCGGGTGTCAGTTTCTCCAACTTTAGTTGAACCGAGTGTGGCTACGCTCGGTCCTTGCGAAGGTTAAAACAGCATCAACTTGACAAACTATCGTTGTGGTTTTGATGCGTAGGTGAGATTGGTTCTTGCTTAAGCCCGTAGCAGCCACGTAAAACTTGCAACAACAAAGTAGAGGACGTCTAACTTGTTTTTGCAGGGCATGTTGTGATGTGATATGGCCAAGACATGATGTTATATTTTATTGTATGAGATGATCATGTTTTGTAACCGAAGTTATCGGCAACTGGCAGGAGCCATATGGTTGTCGCTTTATTGTATGAAATGCAAACGCCCTACAATTGCTTTACTTTATCACTAAGCGGTAGCGATAGCCGTAGAAGCAATAGATGGCGTAAACGACAACGATGCTACGATGGAGATCAAGGTGTCGCGCCGGTGACGATGGTGATCATGATGGTGCTTCGGAGATGGAGATCACAAGCACAAGAAGATGATGGCCATATCATATCACTTATATTGATTGCATGTGATGTTTATCCTTTATGCATCTTATCTTGCTTTGATTGACGGTAGCATTTTAAGATGATCTCTCACTAAAAATTATCAAGAAGTGTTCTCCCTGAGTATGCACCGTTGCCAAAGTTCGTCGTGCCCAGACACCACGTGATGATCGGGTGTGATAAGCTCTACGTCCATCTACAACGGGTGCAAGACAGTTTTTGCACACGCAGAATACTCAGGTTAAACTTGACGAGCCTAGCATATGCAGATATGGCCTCGGAACACGGAGACCGAAAGGTCGAGCATGAATCATATAGTAGATATGATCAACATAAGATGTTCACAATTGAAAACTAATCCATCTCACGTGATGATCGGTTATGGTTTAGTTGATTTGGATCACGTGATCACTTAGATGACTAGAGAGATGTCTGTCTAAGTGGGAGTTCTTAAGTAATATGATTAATTGAACTTAAATTTATCATGAACTTAGTCCTGGTAGTATTTTGCAAATTATGTTGTAAGATCAATAGCTTGCGTTGTTGCTTTCATATGTTTATTTTGATATGTTCCTAGAGAAAAATGTATTGAAAGATGTTAGTAGCAATGATGCAGATTGGATCCGTGATCTGAGGTTTATCCTCATTGCTGCACAGAAGAATTATGTCCTTGATGCACCGCTAGGTGACAGACCTATTGCAGGAGCAGATGCAGACGTTATGAATGTTTGGCTAGCTCAATATGATGACTACTTGATAGTTTAAGTGCACCATGCTTAACGGCTTAGAATCGGGACTTCAAAGACGTTTTGAACGTCATGGACCATATGAGATCTTCCAGGAGTTGAAGTTAATATTTCAAGCAAATACCTGAGTTGAGAGATATGAAGTCTCCAACAAGTTCTATAGCTAAAAGATGGAGGAGAATCGCTCAACTAGTGAGCATGTGCTCAGATTGTCTGGGTACTACAATCGCTTGAATCAAGTGGGAGTTAATCTTCCAGATAAGATAGTGATTGACAGAATTCTCTAGTCACGATCACTAAGTTAGTAGAACTTCATGATGAACTATAGTATGCAAGGGATGATGAAAATGATTCCCGAGTTTTTTCATGATGATGAAATCGATGAATGTAGAAATCAAGAAAGAACATCAAGTGTTGATGGTTAACAAGGCCACTAGTTTCAAGAAAAGGGCAAAGGGATAGAATGGAACTTCAAAAGAATGGTAAGCAAGTTGCTGCTCAAGTGAAGAGGCCCAAGTCTGGACCTAAGCCTGAAACTGAGTGCTTCTACTGCAAGCAGACTGGTCACTGGAAGGGGAACTGCCCCAAGTATTTGGCGGATAAGAAGGATGGCAAGGTGAACAAAGGTATATGCAATATACATGTTATTGATGTGTACCTTACTAGAGCTCGCAGTAGCACCTGGGTATTTGATACTGGTTCTGTTGCTAATATTTGCAACTCGAAACAGGGACTACGGATTAAGCGAACACTGGCAAAGGACGAGGTGACGATGCGCGTGGGAAACGGTTCCAAAGTCGATGTGATCGCGGTCGGCACGCTACCTCTACATCTACCTTCGGGATTAGTATTAGACCTAAATAATTGTTATTTGGTGCCAGCGTTGAGCATGAACATTATATCTGGATCTTGTTTGATGCGATACGGTTATTCATTTAAATCAGAGAATAATGGTTGTTCTATTTATATGAGTAATATCTTTTATGGTCATGCACCCTTGAAGAGTGGTCTATTTTTGATAAATCTCGATAGTAGTGATACACATATTCATAGTGTTGAAGCCAAAAGATGCAGAGTTGATAATGATAGTGCAACTTATTTGTGGCACTGCCGTTTGGGTCATATCGGTATAAAGCGCATGAAGAAACTCCATACTGATGGACTTTTGGAATCACTTGATTATGAATCACTTGGTACTTGCGAACCGTGCCTCATGGGCAAGATGACTAAAACGCCGTTCTCCGGTACTATGGAGAGAGCAACAGATTTATTGGAAATCATACATACAGATGTATGTGGTCCGATGAATGTTGAGGCTCGTGGCGGATATCGTTATTTTCTCACCTTCACTGATGATTTAAGTAGATATGGGTATATCTACTTAATGAAGCATAAGTCTGAAACATTTGAAAAGTTCAAAGAATTTCAGAGTGAAGTTGAAAATCATCGTAACAAGAAAATAAAGTTTCTACGATCTGATCGTGGAAGAGAATATTTGAGTTATGAGTTTGGTCTACACTTAAAACATTGTGGAATAGTTTCGCAACTCACGCCACCCGGAACACCACAGCGTAATGGTGTATCCGAATGTCGTAATCGTACTTTACTTGATATGGTGCGGTCTATGATGTCTCTTACAGATTTACCGCTATCGTTTTGGGGTCATGCTTTAAAGACGTCCACATTCACGTTAAATAGAGCACCGTCGAAATCCGTTGAGACGGCACCTTATGAACTATGGTTTGGCAAGAAACCAAAGTTGTCGTTTCTTAAAGTTTGGGGCTGCGATGCTTATGTGAAAAAGCTTCAACCTGATAAGCTCGAACCCAAATTAGAGAAATGTGTCTTCATAGGATACCCAAAGGAGACAGTTGGGTACACCTTCTATCACAGATCCGAAGGCAAGACATTTGTTGCTAAGAATGGATCCTTTCTGGAGAAGGAGTTTCTCTCGAAAGAAGTGAGTGGGAGGAAAGTAGAACTTGATGAGGTAACTGTACCTGCTCCCTTATTGGAAAGTAGTTCATCACAGAAATCTGTTCCTGTGACTACTACACCAATTAGTGAGGAAGCTAATGATGATGATCATGTAACTTCAGATCAAGTTACTACCAAATCTCGTAGGTAAACCAGAGTGAGATCCGCACCAGAGTGGTACGGTAATCCTGTTCTGGAAGTCATGTAACTAGACCATGATGAACCTACGAACTATGAGGAAGCGATGATGAGCCCAGATTCCGCGAAATGGCTTGAGGCCATAGATGAGATCCATGTATGAGAACAAAATGTGGACTTTGGTGGAGTTGCCCGATGATCGGCAAGCCATAGAAAATAAATGGATCTTCAAGAGGAAGACGGACGCTGATAGTAGTGTTACTATCTACAAAGCTAGACTTGTCGAAAAAGGTTTTTGACAAAGTTCAAGATGTTGAATACAATGAGATTTTCTCACACGTATCGATGCTTAAAAGTCTGTCCGAATCATGTTAGCAATTGCCGCATTTTATGAAAACTGGCAAATGGATAAACAAAACTGCATTCCTTAATGGAGTTATTAAAGAAGAGTTGTATGTGATGCAACCAAGAGGTTTTGTCGATCCTAAAGGTGTTAACAAAATGTGCATCTATGGACTGGTGCAAGCATCTCGGAGTTGGAATATACGCTTTGATAAGTTGATCAAAGCATATAGTTTATACAGACTTGCAGTGAACCCTGTATGTACTAGAAAGTGAGTGGGAGCACTACAGCATTTCTGATAAGTATATGTGAATGACATATTGTAGATCGGAAATAATGTAGAATTATTCTGCAAAGCATAAAGGAGTGTTTAAAAGGAGTTTTTCAAAGAAAGACCTCGTGAAGCTGCTTACATATTGAGCATTAAGATCTATAGAGATAGATCAAGACGCTTGATAAGTTTTTTCAATAAGTACATACCTTGACAAGATTTTGAAGTAGTTCAAAAATGGAACAGTCAAAGAAAGAGTTCTTGCCTGTGTTACAAGGTGTGAAATTGAGTAAGACTCAAAACCCGACCACGGCAGAGGATAGAAAGAGAATGAAAGTCATTCCCTAGGCCTTGGCCATAGGTTCTATAAAGTATGCCATGCTGTGTACCAGATCTATTGTATACCCTACACTGAGTTTGGCAAGGGAGTACAATAGTGATCTAGGAGTAGATCACTGGACAGCAGTCAAAATTATCCTTAGTGGAATAAGGATATGTTTCTCGATTATGGAAGTGACAAAAGGTTCGTCGTAAAGGGTTATGTCGATGCAAGTTCTGACGCTAATCTGGATGACTATAAGTCTCGATCTAGATACATATTGAAAGTGGGAGCAATTAGCTAGAGTAGCTCCGTGCAGAGCATTGTAGACATAGAAAATTGCAAAATACATAACGGATCTGAAAGACCCGTTGACTAAGATTCTCTCACAAGCAAAACATGATCACACCTTAGTAATCTTTGGGTGTTAATCACATAGCGATGTGAACTAGATTACTGAATCTAGTAAACCCTTCGGGTGTTGGTCACATGGCGATGTGAACTATGGGTGTTAATCACATGATGATATGAACTATCGATGTTAATCACATGGTGATGTGATCTAGATTATTGACTCTAGTGCAAGTGGGAGACTGAAGGAAATATGCCCTAGAGGCAATAATAAAGTTATTATTTATTTCCTCATATCATGATAAATGTTTATTATTCATGCTAGAATTGTATTAACCGGAAACATAATACATGTGTGAATATATGGACAAACAGAGTGTCACTAGTATGCCTCTACTTAACTAGCTTGTTAATCAAAGATGGTTATGTTTCCTAACCATGAACAAGGAGTTGTTATTTGATTAACAAGGTCACATCATTAGTTGAATGATCTGATTGACATGACCCATTCCATTAGCTTAGCACACGATCGTTTAGTATGTTGCTATTGCTTCCTTCATGACTTATACATGTTCCTATGACTATGAGATTATGCAACTCCCGTTTACCGGAGGAACACTTTGTGTGCTACCAAACGTCACAACGTAACTGGGTGATTAGAAAGGTGCTCTACAGGTGTCTCCGAAGGTACTTGTTGAGTTGGCGTATTTCGAGATTAGGATTTGTCACTCCGAATGTCGGAGAGGTATCTCTGGGCCCTCTCGGTAATACACATCACTTAAGCCTTGCAAGCATTTCAACTAATGAGTTAGTTGTGAGATGATGTATTACGGAACGAGTAAAGAGACTTGCCGGTAACGAGATTGAACTAGGTATTGGATACCGACGATCGAATCTCGGGCAAGTAACATACCGATGACAAAGGGAACAACGTATGTTGTTGTGCGGTTTGACCGATAAAGATCTTCGTAGAATATGTAGGAACCAATATGGGCATCCAGGTCCCGCTATTGGTTATTGACCGGAGCCGTGTCTCGGTCATGTCTACATTGTTCTCGAACCGTAGGGTCCACACGCTTAAGGTTTCGATGACAGTTTCATTATGAGTTTATGTATTTTGATGTACCGAAGGTTGTTCGGAGTCCCGGATGTGATCACGGACATGACGAGGAGTCTCGAAATGGTCGAGACATAAAGATTGATATATTGGACGGATATATTTGGACACCGGAAAGGTTCCGGGTGAGATTGGAAATATACCGGAGCTCCGGGAGGTTACCGGAACCCCCCGGTAAGTATATGGGCCTTATTGGGCCTTAGTGGGATGGAGGGAGAAGGAGCAAGGGAGGGGGCGCGCCCCCCCCCCCCCAAGCCCAATCCGAATTGGGAAGGGGGCCGGCCCCCCCTTTCCTTCTCTCCTCCCCCCTCTTCCTTCCTTCTCCTACTCTGAATAGGAAAGGGGGGGCCAAACCTACTTGGAGTAGGTTTGCCCCCCTAGGGCGCGCCTCCCCCTTGGGCCTACCTCCTCCTCCCTCCCTCCTTTATATACGGGGGTAGGGGGGCACCCTAGACACACAAGTTGATCATTGAGATCGTTCCTTAGCCGTGTGCGGTGCCCCCCTCCACGATATTACACCTCGGTCATATTGTAGCGGTGCTTAGGCGAAGCCCTGCGATAGGAGAACATCAAGATCGTCACCACGCCGTCGTGCTGACGGAACTCCTCCCCGTGCCTCTGCTGGATCGGAGATCGGGGTGCGTCATCGAGCTGTACGCGTGTCAAGCACTCGGAGGTGCCGGAGTAACGGTGCTTGGATCGGTCGGACCGGGAGGACGTACGACTACTTCCTCTACGTTGTGTTAACGCTTCCGCTTCGGTCTACGAGGGTACGTAGACAACACTCTCCCCTCTCGTTGCTATGCATCACCATGATCTTGCGTGTGCGTAGGAAATTTTTTGAAATTACTACGTTCCCCAACAACAAGACCAAGACCAGCAGGACGGCAGGATGGAGGTCACCATGGAGCCCAAGACAGCGTCGCCCCCAGCACCTTTGGCAGGCGAAGACCACCTATAGTCAGGATAGCTTGTACTAGATGTCCCCTTTCAAATTGGTCGTTGTTGGATCCCTTCCCTCTCAATATTTGGGGAGAGGACCAAGGCCTCTATAAAAGGGCTAGCCACCGCAGTAGAGGGGACAAACTCAGTTCATCGACACACCACACCAGCTCAAGAAAACCTCTCCTCGCGAGGCTGTTCTTCCCTTGTATTGTTCATCATCATCCCAAGAGGCAATCCACCACCACCACAAGGGAGTAGGGTATTACACCACAACGGTGGCCCAAACCTGTATAAATCTCGTGTCTCTTGTGTTGTGAGTTCATTGTTCTATCTTAGAGATCGTGGCGAGGCTAAGGGCATGTTTCGGTAGTGGGAAATCTTCGTGTGCACCCCAGTGTTCGAACCTCAAGGGTTTTGCCGAAACCCGATATCCGACATTTTGCGCGCCAGGTAGGGGTGTGTCGGAGCTTCTCCTTCCGTCGACCCACACTCTGCCAACACCGCGCTTCACCCTCATGGCGGACATCGCGCTTCCGGCTCCGGCGGCTAGCGCCAGCGCTGGGGCCAGGGGGCTCCGAGCCTTGGCCCCCGCCTGACGGCAGGTGCAGTGGCCGCACAAGTTCAAGCCAGAGATGCCGCCGCGCTACGACGGCGCGGCGGACCCGTTGGTTTTCCTGCTAGCATATGAGGAGGCCATCCTCAAGGCCGGGGGCGATGACAATGTCATGGCTAACTGGCTTCCCATGGCCCTCACTGGCGTCCCGCGCGCTTGGCTGCTCAACCTGCCAGCGTCTTCTGTGGCCTCCTGGGAGGAACTGCGCGACCTCTTCCTCGCCCACTACACGGCGCCGGCGCCCCCGGTCGTCGCAGCTCTCCTGGGCGTCTCGCAAGCGCCACCCTCAGACCGCCATGCCAAGCCGTTCTTTCGCCAGAACAGCGCCGTCCTTGCACGGCAAGGAGCTCCCCCAGGTTGGGTGGTGCCCAAGGCCGACCTGACCTTCGACTCGGAAGATCACCCCGTCAACTTCGCCTGCTCTACCCCGCAAAAAAAAAAACTTCGCCTGCTCGGGTGCGCTCCCGATGCTCTGCACGCCCACCATCTGCCAGGTGGCCATCACCAAAAACCTCATCGACGGCGGTGCCGGCCTCAACATGCTCTCGGTCAAGGACTACGGCCTCCTCCATGTACTGCTGGAGCGGCTCCGACTCAGCAAGCCCTTCTCGGGTGTCAGAGGCGGTTCCTCCAGTTCCCTGGGGCAGATCCGCCTTCCCATGACCTTCGGCACCCACGACAACTACCGCACGGAGCTGGTCGACTTCGACATTGCCCACACCGGCCTCCCGTACAACGCAATCCTCGGATACCCTGCCTTGGCTCAGTTCATGGAAACAACCCATCCGGCCTACAACCTCATGAAGATGCCCGGGAGCAGCGGTGTCCTGACCGTAGCTGGAGATACCAAGGAGGCTCTACTGGCGCTCAAGCTGGCCCTCAAGGCCGCCGCTGCAGTGCAGCCCGCCGGCGCGGACACCTCCAAGACTAGGAAAGCCTCGCGAGGACCACGACAACGGTAGCGGAGGACCAAGCTCAGCAGGAAGACGCCCCCAGGGCTGAAGAGGCCGCACCAAGAAACCAGATGCTGGGGGCTCCATCATCTCAGGAAGCACCTCAACCTCTGGAAGAAACAAGCCACGTCAGCGCACCCATCCTCATCGAGCATCCGGTGTACTTCGTCAGCACGGTGTTGCAGGATGCAAGGGCGTGGTACCCCATGCCTCAGAAGCTCTTACTCGCCCTCTTGGTGGCCTCGCGTAAGCTGTGGCACTACTTTCAAGGTCACCCCATCAAGGTCGTCTCAGCCTACCCATTGGAAAGGGTACTCAGGAGCCCCAACTTCGCCAGGAGGGTTGCCGAATGGAACATTGAGTTGCAGGCATTTCAGTTGGAGTTCAGCACAACCAGGGTCATCAAGGGAGCCGCACTTGCTGATTTCGTGGCTGAATGGACAGAGGCACCAGGGCTCAAGGCGGGCAAGGATCGGTCTCTCTCCCCAGGAAGTGAGGCACCAGATGGTTGGGTCATGTACTTTGATGGTGCATTCTCGTGGCAGGGCGCGGGGGCTGGTGCAGTGCTTATATCCCCCACTCTGGACAAGATCTACTACGTCGTACAGCTCTGTTTCCAGCAGGGCGAGAAGGTCTCCAACAACATAGCAGAATATGAGTGCCTCATAGCAGGCTTGAAAGCTGCAATAGCATTGGGAGTGAAGCGCCTCATCATCAAGGGCGATTCACAACTCCTCGTCAAACAAGGTGTATGAGCCGAAGGACGAGCACATGGAAGCATATCTTGCTGAAGTATTCAAGATGGAGAAGCAGTTCTAGGGACTGGAGTTGCAGCATGTGCCCCACGGCACCAACCAAGAGGCTGATGACATCACTAGGAGGGCATCCAAATAGCTGCCTCAGGAGCCTGGTGTTTTCGAGGAACGACTCCTCAAGCCGTCGGGCGGCACCATCACTTTCAAGAACGACACATCCTCGGGAGGAGCTCCCTCAGCCACCTGCCACAGGAGCCCCGGCATGTGGCCCGACCTCGGGAGCACGCCTACTCTTGGTGCTGGAGCCTCAGGAGGGATGCTGGACCAAGGAATTCAAAGAATATCGGATGCAAGGGACACTGCCGGAGAAAGAGGAGGACACGGAACGGGTGGCCCGGTAGGCCATGGCCTACTGCATCCAAGACGGTGAGTTATACCGGAGGCGGCCGAATGACGTTTCCCTGCGTTGCATCTCCAGGGAACAGGGGAAGGAGCTGCTGGCCGACATACACGGTGGAGATTGTGGACACCACTCGTCGTCACGGACCGTCGTCGGCAAGGTGTTTCGCAGCGGGTTCTACTGGCCTACGGCACTCAATGACGCGACCGAGCTGGTGAACTCCTACGAGGCCTGCCAATTCCACGCCAAGCAGATCCATCAGCCAACACAGGGCCTGCAGACCAGCCTGCTCTCGTGGCCGTTCGCGGTCTGGGGCTGGATATCTTGGGGCCATTCCCTCGAGCGCCTGCGGGCTACCGCTACCTCTACGTTGCCGTCAACAAGTTCACCAAGTGGGCGGATGTGGAAGCCATCCGCACTATCCCAGTCGAGTCCGCTGGTAAGTTCATTAAGGGCCTCGTGAGCCGGTTTGGGGTCCCTAACAGCATCATCACCGACAACGGTTCGCAGTTCACCAGCAATCTCTTCAAAACGTATTGTGCTAACCTTGGAACGCAGATCTGCTACGCTTCTGTGGTGCACCCCCAGAGCAACGGCCAGGCCGAACGCTCCAACGCGGAGGTCCTGAGGGGCCTCAAGACCAGGACCTTCAAGATGAAGCTGGAGGCCTGCAGCAGGGGCTGGCACGACGAGCTCCAGTCCGTGCTGTGGTCCATCCGCGCTACCGCCACCAAGCCAACGAGCGAGACCCCATTCTTCCTCGTCTACGGAGCAGAAGGGGTTCTCCCTCATGAGGTCAGGCGTCGCTCTGCGCGGATCCTGGTGTTTGATGAGGCGCAGCAGGACGCCATGCGGGGGATGGACCTCGTGCTGGGGGAGGAACACCATCGTGAAGCCACGCTACGGGCGGCAAGATACCAGCAGGCGCTGCGGCGGTACCACTATCGCAACATCCGCCCCAGGACGCTCGAGGTAGGTGACCTCGTACTAAGGCGGGTGCCCTCCAGGGAAGGGCTGCATAAGCTTTCACCCATGTGGGAGGGCCCGTTCAAGGTCGTCCATGTCTCCAGGCCTGGCACCGCGCGCCTGGAGACTCAGGATGAGGTACCCATCCCGAATGCCTGGAACATCCAGCACCTCCGGAAGTTCTATCCCTGAAGAAAGGCCTGGTGCCTGTGAAGAAGGCCCAGTGCCTGTGAAGCTCGCTGCCCGAAGAAAGGCCCGGTGCCTGTGAGGAAGGCCCAGTGCCTGTGAAGCTCGCAGCCTGTGACACTCTCACGTAATAATGAGTGGGGCTGCACACTCCCCGGAGTCTCAGGAGTGCCGCCCTTGGGCCTCGGGGGTTCCCTCCCACGCTCAGTGGCAGCACTTAGCTCCGCGCTAGTGAGAAGACATCGAAGACTAGACTAGGTGCCGGACGCGGCTTTTCATTTGCTTTCTGCAGTTGGCTCGCTCTTCCTTGTTTGAACCTTGATTAAAGTTGCTCCTGGTGTTCTTTGTCGGTTCTATTCCATCGTCTTCTGCCTCTATTTTCTGTCTTCAAGCTCTTTGTCTGACTTGCTCTCTCTCGCAAGCCTCCCGAGGGGGCTGTACGGGTGCCCTCGCGAGCCCTTTCTCTTCTGATTTTCGCGAGGCTTTCTCTTCTGATTTTCGCGCGGCGTTCTTGTTAGAGTTTGCAGCAGGAGCATCCCTCTCAGTCCGTGCCCCTTGGGTACCACGACACGAAGCGTCGGGCCATGAAGCGCCGGTCCCTAGCGACCAGGGTTCGGAAAATGGTAGTCTCTCAACAAGTTTTTGCAGCTCTTAAGGTGCCCGGCGAGGCCTGAGGTAGGCACCTCGTGAGGCGGAAACTACTTCAAACATACCGAGCTAAGTTGTTCCTACACCGCCAACGTATAACAACAAAGCCATGTCACAGCACGGGAACAATAGATGCAGCATGTTAACTAGGAAACCATAGTTTGTTGCGTGCCCCCATGGGGCCCCATACTTGTCTCTCTCGATGTAAGAAAGAAGGAAAATAAAACTAAAGCAGTGCGCGCTTTGCAGCAATTCGCGAGGAGGGATCTATGGCGACCTCCTGAGCTCAGCCAGACCTCGCCTCGCGCTTCACTGATGCATGACGATGGGACGACCCCATGCCGCCCTCGAGACGGGCACGGCGGCGTGGCGGTTGATCGTAGCCGCCGCTGGAGGAGCTGTCGCCGGAGGAAGGGCCGTTGTAGCTTGACAAGCCACGGTCGCCGCCGGGAGCAAGTTCGCCTTCACCTTCATCACGACCATCGCCAAGGCCGAGCTCCTCATCGCCATCACTGTCTTCAGGGCAGCACCCAACAAGGCGGCCGTCCTCCCCAAACACCCTCACGTAGAGGGTCGCGTCGCCATCATACTTGAAGTGGAGGGTGCAACGCTTGCCGAGACCTCGCGCGCGGGCCAAGGCTGAGTTAACAGCGACGGAGACCTCCACCGCGACCCAGGAGGCCCTGCTGCAGCAGCCATCCACCTGCAACCAGAGCCCGCCTGGGCTAGCGGCCGGCAGTTCGCTGACGAAGGAGCGAGGGAGCTGAAGTCAGTTGCCGGCCGGGTTATCTGACCACATGATGAACTCCGGCAGCACCTCCGCCAAGTGGAAGCACGGCCGGGGAGGCCGCGCAGCCACAGCACACCTTCCCCCACCAACTGGACTGCCTCGACATGGGCGGCCACCACCACGTGAAGGGCCACCACCGCGACTGCGGGAAACCACGGCAGGGGTCGTAGAGTGCTTGCGAGGGCAACCGCGTCCGCGCATGGGCGGAGGAGAGCCAGGCCCTTCCTGGCGAGCCTTCCCCTTCTCCGCGGTCGAAAACCTCTTCGCAGGCGCCATGGGAGGCGCTGCAAGCAACAGGAGCAAGGGAGGAGAAGCGAGCGGAATGGGAAGAGATGGGCGATAGGGGCTCTCGCCCCTCCCCATTTATAGCCCAAGGAAGACTAACCGTCGACCTCCACGATCGTAGGTAATGATGACCCCTTTTGCATGCAGCAGGGACTTGTCAAATCAGGTAGTTGCCGAAGCAGCATGGGGAAGCGGAGACGCCCACGTCCAATTAGTCGCCACGCGTCAACCAAGGACGCAGGCTGTTGGAGCCCGCGGCGCTCCGCACTTGCCCTTTGGCTTCGCCGCTAAGCTAAGTCCAAGGGCACCTTGGGCCCCGGGGCTACTGTCGGTGTTCTGGGAACGGGGGTCCCCAGACTTGCCTGCCTGCGTCCTGTGGTGTGGCTCCACCAGTGGCCCAATACGGCCCATCTTCATTAACCAACACTCAAGACCCTCACGAGGGGCCAAGCCTCGTGGGGCGGACGACGCAGGACCCCCTCAGGAGTGGCCTCACCAGGCAGGCTCGCGAGGAGGCGGAGAGATCAAGGCAAGGGGTACCTCGCGAGGTTCCCATGACACAAGCCATGACGACCAAGGACAGGCGGGCGCCAGCCCGCATAGTGTCCTCGTTTCCCCTTTGGTGCTAAGGGGGCAAGCGCAGGCGTGGAGTACCAAGGCATCAGGCAAAGGTTTCCATATCGGTGTAACAAGACCAAGACCAGCAGGACGGCAGGCAGAGGTTACCGTGGAGCCCAAGACGGCGTCACCACCAGCGCCTTTGGCAGGCGAAGACCACCTTTAGTCAGGATAGCTTGTACTAGCTGTCCCCTTTCAAGATGGCCGTTGTTGGATCCCTTCCCGCTCAATATTTGGGGAGAGGAACAGGGCTCTATAAATAGGGGCTAGCCACCGCAGTAGCAGGGACAAACTCAGTTCATCGACACACCACACCAGCTCAAGAACACCTCTCCTCGCGAGGTTGTTCTTCTCTTGTACTGTTCATCATCAACCCAAGAGGAAATCCACCACCACCACATAGGAGTAGGGTATTACACCACAACGGTGGCCTGAACCTGTATATATCTCGTGTCTCTTGTGTTGTGAGTTCATCGCTCAAGCTTAGAGATCACGGCGAGGCTGAGGCCGTGTTTCGGTAGTGGGAAATCTTCGTGCGCACCCCAATATTCGAACCTCAAGGGTTTTGTCGGAACCCGATATCCGACAGTCTTCACTGAGATAAAGTGAGCTACTTTCGTCAACCGATCGACTACGACCCAAATAGAGTCATAGCCTCAACGAGTCCTGGGCAATCCAATGATAAAATCCATGCCAAGCTTATCCCACTTCCATTCGGGTATCGGCAATGGCTGTAGCAATCTAGCTGGCTTCTGATGCTCTGCCTTAACTCTTTGACATACATCACAAACTGCTACATACTTAGCAATATCCTTCTTCATTCATGTCCACCAAAAACATTCCTTCAAATCCAGATACATCTTAGTGTTTTCTGAGTGAATCGAATACGGCGAATCATGGGCCTCCTGCAGAATCAACTTCCTTATCTCGGGGTCATTGAACACATATACGCGGTCCTCAAACCATAAAGTATCGTGCTCATACTCACGAAATCCTTTCGCCTTTCCTTTACTCATCCTTTCCTTTATGTCGGCAATCTCGTTGTCAGTCTTCTAGGCTTCTCTGATCTTACCCATCAAAGTGGACTTAATTTCCAATGCTTCTACATAACCTCTCGGAACTATTTCCAAACATAGCTCGCGAAGATCTTCTGCTAACTCCTTGAGTAATCCTCTGGTCATGGGCGTATTAACATGACTCCTGCGACTCAACGCATTTGCTACTACATTGGACTTTCCGGGATGATGGTGCAATTTCATATCATAATCCTTAATGAGCTCCAACCATCTCCTCTGCCTGAGGTTTAACTCCTTCTGCATGAAGATATATTTCAAACTCTTATGATCTATGTATACCTCATAGTGGTTCCTGATAAGAAAATGTCTCCATGTCTTCAGCACATGCACTACGGCTGCTAACTCCAAATCATGTGTAGCGTAATTCAGCTCATGGGGTTTAAGCTGTCGTGAGGCATATGAAACAACTCTTCCCTCCCGCATAAGCACTGCTCCAAGTCCTCGACATGAAGCGTCGCAATACACTTGATAATCCTTTCATTGGTCTGGAAGAATCAGCACTGGGGATGTAACCAAACCTTTCTTCAACTCCTGAAAACTAGCTTCACACTCCTCAGTCCATTTAAACTTGGTGTCCTTCTTCAACAACTTTGTCATGGGCTTTGCAATCCTGGAGAAATTCTCAATGAACCTTCGATAATATCCTGCGAGTCCGAGAAAACTCCTGATCTCTCCAACTGATGTGGGTGCCACCCATTTAGTCATAGAAATAACCTTGGTAGGGTCTACTGCTACTCCTTCTCCAGATATAACATGTCCGAGAAATCCAACTTCCTTCAACCAAAACTCACACTTGCTGAACTTGGCATACAACTAATGTTATCTGAGCTTCTCAAGAACCAAACGCAAATGTTCCTTATGTTCCTCTTCATTCTTTGAGTAGACCAATATATCATCAATGAACACCACGACGAACTTATCCAAAAACTCCATAAACACCTTGTTCATCATGTTCATGAAATAGGCAGGCGCGTTAGTCAGACCAAATGACATAACGGTATACTCATATAGACCGTTCCTTGTGGTAAAAGCTGTCTTAGGTATATCCTGCTCTCGTATCTTCAGCTGATGGTATCCTGATCGCAGATTGATCTTGGAAAATACTTTAGCTCCTTGCAACTGGTCAAACAAATCATTGATCATCATCTGTGGGTACTTGTTCTTGATTGTTACTTCAGTCAAGGCTCGATAATCAACAACCATCCTTAATGATCAATCCTTCTTCTCCACTAGAAGTACTCGGGGTCCCCAAGGTGATGAACTGGGTCGTATGTAACCTTTAGCCAGTAACTCCTTAATCTTCTTCTTGATTTCCTCCAAATCCTTTGCGGGCATCCGATACTGTCTCTTAGATATTGGCCCGGTGCCTGGCAAAAGCTCAATCAAAAACTCAATGTCTCGATCCGGTGGCATGCCTGGTAACTCCTTTGGAAATACGCCGGGGTAATCCTTCACCACTGGTACTTCCTCATGTACAACTCCTGATAAGGAATTCACTTGAGTCCTCTTCGGCACATGCCGGGACACATACTTGATCCTTCTTCCTTCTGGGGTGGTGAGCATAATTGACTTATTGGCGCAATCGATGTTTCCCCCATACATCGATAACCAATCCATACCCAATATCACATCCAACCCTTGTGACTCCAGAATTATCAGATCCGAGGGGAAAACATGCTTGGCTTGCCATATGCTCTGCTCCTGGCGAGCTTACTAACATAGGTGTCCTAAGAACTTTGGTGGGCAACTTATACTTATCCACAAATCTCCTTGATATGTATGAATGCAATGCACCAGTATCAAAAAGAACGATTGCAGTAAATGACTTAACCAAAAACTTACCAATAACTGCATCTGGCTGCTCTTCAACCTCCTCCACGCTAACGTGGTTCACTTGTCCCCTGTTGAAAGGGTTGGGCTTCTTCCCAGAGCTTCCATTGCCATTTCCATTCTTTGCTACAGAACACTCGGTGGCGTAGTGTCCATTCTTCCCGCACTTGAAACAAGTAATGTGACTTAGATCCTTCTTGGCGGGCGTTGCCCGGTTGGGGCGGTTCTGGCTGCTTCTTCCTCCATTCCCATTCCTATTCTTGGGGCCACTATGGTTATGCGAACTTCCTCCATTGAGATTGTGGCCTCCATGGTTATGGTGAATGTGTCCTCCCGAGTTCGGGGAAAAACGAGGTCTCTGCTGAGCTCCTGAATTGTACTTCCCTTGTCCATACTTCCTCTTGCGGATTTCTATCTGCTGCTGCTTCCCTTCAATCATAAGAGCTCTATCTACCGACTCCTGGTAGTTGTTGAATGTTGCCACCATCAACTACATGCTCAGCTCATCATTCAGTCCTTCCAAAAACTTCTCTTGCTTAGCGACATCAGTAGCTACGTCATCGGTGGCATAGCGTGCTAACTTACTAAACTCATCCACATACTCGCCCACTGTTCGTCCTCCTTGGCGGTAGTTGCAAAACTCGTGCTTCTTCATGTTCATAGCTCCTACTGAAACATGGGCAGTGCGGAAAGCCTGCTGAAATTGATCCCATGTAACAGTGTCAATGGGGTAAGTGGCTGTGAAATTCTCCCACCATGATGCTGCGGGTCCATCAAGTTGATGTGCGGCAAAATGCACTCTCTTTGCATCTGTGCATCCTGCAGTGGTCAGCTCCCTTCCAATCTTGTGGAGCCAATCATCTGCAACAATCGGCTCGGCGCTACTAGAGAACACCGGTGGATTCAGCCTTAGGAAACGGGCTAAGTGATCAATAGGTGGTGGTGGTGGTGGGATGTTGTTGTTATTGCCTTGGTTCTGATTCTGAACTAAAAGCTACATCAGGGTATTCTGTTGCTGGATCAACTGAGTGAGCTCTGGTGGGAAGGCAAATCCATTGTCACATCTCGGAGGCATATGATGGTTAAGAAAAGGTGAGAAAACAGAATAGAATGAGGCCTAAAGGGAAAACACTACCCATATGCACATGAGACAAACACATTCATATCGCAGCAATCAATTCAAACAAGGGCATACAATCGATCTAACTACCGTTACAAAAGTGCTTGGACTATACTATATACATGGGGGTATACTACTAATAATATGGTGGTCGACTAGAAGTTTTGATCGGTGGAGGACTCCATGATATCTGCTCCAGCTTCGTCTTCGTAATCATCATCACTACTGTCGGGGTCAAAATCGGTGTCGTCAATGATGATGTAGTCTTCAGAATGAATCTCCTTGGAATGGTCACCATCTCCGCCTGGCGCGGGGTCTCCCATGAATACTCCTAGCTTCCTCGTCAGGTCGTCATTCTTCTCCGCTAGTATTGTCATTTCCTCCTCACATCCGTCGCATGTAGACTTGAGCTCCTCTTCTAGCTCCATGTTCCTGGTCATCACCTTCTTCAGATCTACCATGCTTGCGCACATCTGGTTCTCCTGGCGACAAGTGTGCTGGTTTAACACCTGGATGAAAGCTGCAATGGACCTGTCCCTCCTGGTGCTGATCATCACCCATTGCTCATCTCGGCGCCCACATATCTGGTAGATAGTGTCCTTAAGATCCTTGTGATAAACTTCGCCGATGCGTCCCATGGCAATGTGGGCTGCCATGCTCTTCCCTAGACTCCAGGTTGGTGCATCAAAGGAAAACTCTATGGGTACAGTAACTGGCGCGAATGTCCTTCCTGGAACTTGAACTCGAATCATCCAATGCTTCTCTTCTGGTAAAGTGGTGATGTAGGTCCTAGTGAAGCTTGGTATTCCGATGTTCAGGTAAGGGCCGGCCGATGTCGGTTCATATTTTTTTAAAGGGCGGAGTAAAAAAATAAATAAAAGAAATACTAAACGCAGTCCAAAAATCCCAAAATAAATTTTCACGGTCCTCTAATAATATTTCGGACAAAGTGAACATTTATTTGGGCTACTAATGCAATTTTGAAAAATGCATATTTTTCTAATTCAAATAAAATAGCAATAAAAATCCAAATAAAATAGTTATTTGATTTTAACATTTTTCCTCCAATATTTCTTTTATTTTAGTGAATTCATTTTATATCCTCTCTTTTATTTTAATATTGGAAATATTCGGAGAGAAAAACATTAAAACCAAAATGATCCTTTTTCAAATTTGAGAAATTCAAATATGAAAATAAATGAAATCGCCAACTCTCTCTGTGGGTCCTTGAGTTGCTTAGAATTTCTAGGATCAAAACGAAAATGGAATTAAAATATGATATGCATATGATGACCTATGTATAACAGTCCAAATTGAAATTTTGGGATGTTACATGTATGATCATTCCCCTGAAGTTCTTCGAATTGCGTATGCCATGAAGGTTCAGCTGGATCTTGAACATGGTCCTGCTGATGATGTAGTTATGTTCAGTGTCAAGAGTGGCATATTTTCACCTGCATTTTCTGTTGCATATGCTCTCCATAGGACTTTACGTCACGGGGACTTCAAGATGGTTGATCATGAAAACAAGGATGTTGTTTTGGTGAAATTCAAGTATCAAATAGATGTTTCCTTGATTCATGGCTGCAACCTGAAGTTAGTAGAAGGCACCGAAGCTGAAGCACTAATGATGGCAACCAAACCTTCATAGTTGATGCTACATACCCCAGAATTGTACGACATCACCATGACTATCATAATGCCTATCACTTGTAGTGCTTTTGAGGATGAAGATGACGATGATGCTGAAGGTGACACTAAAGGTGTTGCAGGTGCTGTTGCAGGGGTTACTGCAGGGGCTGGCAATGCTGGAGGCTGTGGTGTTAGAGGTGCCATTGCAGCTACTTGAACCCTAGTAATTATGCCTATTTTATGGAACTAGTTATGTACAAGACTATGTTTATGTATGTTAGTTGTCTACCATGTCTGAAGTGGCAAGATATGCAATTGAACTTTTGTGAATTTCTAAGTGCCAGAAAATGTGAACTTATGTGAAGCTTTAAGTGCCACTATATGCGTGCAAATTTAGATGCTTTATGGAACCTCAGATGTATGTCAAATTATATTATGGAAAATTTAGTTATGCCACTCTTAAATTGTTGCCAATTTTGCTGATGTCACTCTAAAGTTTGACATTTCACTCTTGTCACTGTAGATTTTGACACTGTATCACAATCATTTTGTGGCAAAAGCAAAAAATATTAATTTCACTTTTGCCACTATTAGCTTTTGACAATGTATCACAATTGCCACTCTACTTTTTGTGATACATTGTCAAAACCTAAGAGTGGCAAAAGTGAAATGTCAAATTTGAGAGTGGCATAAGTAAAATTGGCAAAAATATAGAGTGGCAGAAACAATACTTTCCCATTACATTATGCAGTGTACATATTAGTTATGAAGCCAATGCCATATGGTTCACTAAATGTAATGCCAATGCCATATGGTTCTCTTAATGTAATGACTAAACACAAAAAATCATTTACTGATTTCTGAGCTATATTTTAACTCCAATCATTCACTAACAACTGGGCCATATAACCATACGCCTAATCACATGTAGGCCAAGTCCATACGAATAGTCTCGTCAAATTTTGTGAGAGAAAGCACATGTCCCTCCTTCCTCGCCTCTAGCCACCTCGTAGTCCCCTCCATCTTTAGAACTCTGCTCACTCATTCGAGTCCGCAGCTGGTTGTCGTTGTAGATGGCAGCCGCCTGCAAGATGCAACCGCCTTTCGAAACTCATCCTAGCGTCGTCCACTATCGACAGTGACTAACACTTACATTTTTGTCGCTGCCTATCCACCCTCCCAGATTGGGGTTTTCTCATGGACAACAAGGTAAGTGTGATATGTATCCATATCTTGTAGTTCTTATTCTTAGTGTACCACGGGGTGATAATCCACCATAAGGCAATTGTCGTGCATGCGTTTTCCTGCAGTCTGATTTTAGGATTCTATTTTTAGTGTCCATAGTGTCTTGACGTAGGATGCCTATGTATCCTCAGCCAAACAAACGAGTTGTTCAGCATCACCATCCAAGAGGAATTCAGGAAGCGCACGGTATGTTTGTAAATATCCATCTCACCTCGAAGGTTAGGGTTCTTAAAATTACATGATTTTGCGGAGACTACATGGTTGTACTTTAGCCAAATTGGGAATATTACATCTTTACCAACATAGTATTGCTAACTTAGGATAAATGTCGACTACCATTCAACACTGACGTCAGTGAGGGGAGGAACTAGTGGGGGTGCCATGGGTGCCATGCCAGTGACATCAATATGGAAACATTGCCTACTTTACAAACAAAGTACTGCTCAATTGGGATAAATTAATGGTATTCCCTCCATTAAGAAATATAAGAGCATTTAGATCACTACTTTAGTGATCTAAACACTCTTATATTCCTTTATAGGAGTAGCATGCACCGCTGATGTGAAATTGGAAACTATTGCTATATTAGGAAAATTATTGTTGTACAGTTCTGCCAGTACAACTCATATTTACATAACTTCGTAAAAATACACAAAAGTTACTAGTCATCTAAAAGATCTTTTTTAGTTCACATAGTGTGTAATACTTTGTCATTCACAGTATCATAATATTAGCACATGGAAGTAAAGCTCATATTTGGTTAACAATTTTTCTTGTTTGTATTCATTAGGAGATCACTTTTTTAATAGCTAATAGATTACATGTTCATATATTTTTGACCTATATGAATAACACATCAAGTCTTCATTGTTAACAAATATATGATGTCTTACTATTTCTCGTAGTACATCCCATGCTTCATGTGGTACAAAAGTGTTTCCTGTTCTTAGATGAAGACTCTGCTCCATTCACATTGAACACAAGCCATGGTGTATGTTCCAAGTTCTACTTAGTACCAATAGTGAAGGTCACTCATATTTTCATTTGTTCTTGTGGAGAGAGCTTACTACGTGTTACTTACTAAAATATGGCACTCAATTGTTAGTGGGTATAAAACTGCGTGGTCTTATCATCCATCTCTCCATACCATCTGAGATCCCATAGTGGACCAACGACCTAAGTTAGTTTTCTTTCAAAATTTTGCTTGTCGAACTAGAACTTAGCAAAAGTAATGTATCTCCCGCACTTACTGTCGGTGTGAAAACCAGCATACCTCGGGTAGGGGGGCCTGAGCTGTAACATCGGATCGATGGATAAGAAGAGATAGAGGACACGTTGTTTTACCCAGGTTCGGGCCTCTTAAAGAGGTAAAACCCTACATCCTACTCTTGCTTATATTATGGGTGTATCAAAGTACATAGTTGATCTACCTCAAGATCATGATTTGTGGTCTAAACCCTAGGGGTATGATGATGATGAATGTATGAATGCCCCTCTATGGACTAAACCCTCTAGTTTATATAGGCACCATGGATATCTAGGGTTACACATGGTTGTTTGCCATCTAAGGATCACATGCTGAATCTAGTAAACCTTCTTGGAGTCCATGCCAAGTCCTCATTGAAGATGGATACGCACAAGTCAGAGGCATCCGAAGTCCTTCCTCAGTAACAGGCCACTAGTTCAGCCCACAGACTAGGCCAGCTGGGCTGGGACCCCCTAGTCTAGGACACAGTAACTTACTAATTAGTATATTATTTTCATGCAGAGCTTGTTCAATATGTAGTTAAAGAGATGGTTTTTACTCCTGCATCAAAATTTCACTGGAAAGACTTGAAGCATCTCATCAAATTTGTTGGTAGAATCGACTCCCTTACTAAGGGATGCATACCTTGAATAGGATGGATTGTAACACTCACAAAATGATGGTACAAAGACTTTTATGTTAAATATGCTCTCAATAAACTATTGCTTCAACTAGTGTCATGATTGTTTTATTTATATTTTAACAGATGTTGCCGCTTTCAGTTGTTCTTGAATTGATGCCCAGACGTGGTCCAATCACACCAGCTATTGGTCACAACAAGAAATTCATGGAAAGATACATAATATGCCCTAGAATGGGAACCATTCACATTACTAAATGGGAGGATGTGATGGCAATCCATCTGCATTTGAAAATGGACGCCAATGTTATGTTGATGTTGTACGAAGGCACTAAAGGGCTTTTACTTTTCATTGACGACATGCTGATGCAGTTCCAGGACAATGATTTCTTGAAATCCTGATTGTTAAGTAGTTTATGTCAAGTTATGTATGCAGAGTAGCACTTAATTATATGTGGATGATAAGGTTGTGAAGTACTACATGTTAAATATTGTGTTAATTATTAGCTTTTGTACTGAAATTGGTTTTATCTATGTGGTACGATACGCATGTCATGTCTTCTGAACACTATCATACTACAACACTCTTGCAAATTAAAACAACTAATAATACATGAATTGCAAATGCTGAGAATGCATATGCCTCTATAAGTGGAAAGTTTCAGTGCTACACAACATTGATTTCACTTTTCGTGAAATTAACTTGAATTTCAAACATTGTAGTACACACAAACATACTAACTATTCAATCACATAAGTTTAAAAGCATTGCAAAGATGAAGCCGAACATAGTTGAATTCTACCCAAACTTTTCGCACTGCGACACTATCCGAGACAACACCTAATAGTACAAACTATTATAACCATATGGCCACGGCGTAGTTGTGGCCGTAGCCATGATCACCGTATAGTTTGGTCCACGACCATGGTCATCGGGTAGTTGTGGCCATGCCCCCATGGCCATGGTCACCGCCTAGTTGCCGCCACGGCCACGGCCATGGCGCCCGCCATTGACAGGGACATTGATCCATCAACATCCAACACCACAACCGGCGGCACCACCACCTCCGCCCAAGAATAAGTCATAGAATGTGGCCTCAGAAGCCTCGATCCACTGCGCATATTCTATTGTGCCATACCCGTCGTCCTCCTCCTCCATCGCGATAAGCACGGGAGCGGGTGTAGGCACTGGCACATACACGGGCATGGGCATAGGTGCATGTGCTGTCACGGCAATGGACGCGGGCATGTCCGTCTGCATGGCCTCCCCCTCCATCTGAACAACCTCCTACAGCGCCTTATCCATCTATGCCCACAAAGCGGCCTGAGGGTCCTCTTCGTACTCCTCAAAGATGCCAAAATAGAAGACTAGGGGTGCGCCATGGATGAGGTGTTTGTGCAGGATTGTGCTAGATTAGAGATGGAAATGGTGCAAGAGAAGGGACAACCACTATCTTGTAGCCAGCAACAAGCGAGTTCACCATTAAGGAGAGGTGGATGGGCAGGCGGCCGGATGGATGGTCAAAGGCTGTCATGGTATAATCTTACTCCTTTAGTATGCACAGACTACCATGATGGCCGGAGGGGCACCCGGTCAAAGGCAAATCTTCCAGTGAAAACCTCTGACGTGGCCTGCTCACTCGCCTAAACACCGGCCGCATACATGCCTCCAGGCCGTGTGCAAACACGCCTCCATGATGCCTGCAAACACGCAACTGGACCGCCCATGAATGTAGCCTGCACGGACACTGATGTGTGTCCGTTTCGTGATAATCTCCTGAAATAACTCATGAAGGAGCCGCTCCAATAAGTTCGGTGACACAAATAACCATCCCAGATCATAAACTAGCGTAGAAAGGGTTTTTGACTATACAAAGTATTTTCGCTAACCAAATCTCTACTCCTAATGGAGAACTTGGTAGCCTGGTATGGTTTATTTTCGTTCGTTTTTTCTTTGTCCCACCTCCCACCATCCCTTTCACTAGTTTATTTTCACCTCACCTCTCGCACAATAGAAAAAAAAACAAAATGGATCAGAACTTTCCATGCGGATGAAAGTTATATTTAGTAATATCTTTACGTGAACAAAATCAATCACGGCCAATCTATAAAGATCAAATATAAATTAATAAACCTTACCACAAGTCGCTCAATCATATTAATTAATGTTTCCATATATCACCAAAATTACATTAATTAAAAGTGCCATACATTGTACAATCACATCTCTAATTTAATCCTAATGAATCCCATCTCCCAACGCAGGAGGGTTTCTTGTGGCTGGCCACAACGCGACAACTGCCTTGCCCTACTCGCTCAATCTCCCAGTGCCACTAGTATCCTCGATCGACACTGCCGCCCTCCTCACAAATCCTCCAACGAACCTAGTTCCCATGTTGTCCTCGTCACTAGATCCCCCACCGCCTCTCCTCACCACCCTTGTTCCCGTTGCCATCTATAGCTGTCCAGGACCATGTCGTCGTCTGGTTCAAGACCTACCCGAGCCACCACTCTTGCTCGACCAGCCACTCGATGTTCAAGGCAGAGCTTCAGCCATCTTTGTATCGCTCCGCAGGCATGCTGCTTCATCTGATAGAAACAGGTAGGTCTAACAGGCACTTCTACAAGCGTCCAATTTTTCCTCTGCCAACCATCCATGGTCTCAGGGATCAGCTCGGCAGACTCATTGATGGACTGGAAGCACTCCATCCACGCCCTCTTCAGTGGTGGATCAGGAAAGTCAGCTCGCCAGGAGGCTATCACAATGGAGTTTGGGAGATGGCATTGTAGACGAAACATAGTGTTTTTTGGTCTTACTACTTTTTCTTGCTGATGGAAACTTCAGGGCAATTCGATGGACTGGTGGAGTCCTTGGCTAGTCATCCGGTTAAAAGCTACATGACTAGGCAAGCAAGTAGCAATGGTTTTCATATATGTCATCATGCTTTCTCATAAGGACATATTAAGATAGTTGTGGGTTGTGTACTGAAGACTTCTAACTTGTTTACATTTGTAGATGCAGGTGCTGCAGGTTGATGGTGGCCTAACCATCTGAGTGTAAGTGAAACTAAACCAGAGCAAGCTGCTGAAACACAAATATTGAAATGAGAGACAACATTGTGGCATAGCTAAGCAAAACAGGCTCCATGCCATTTTGTCAGGCTTGTATTTTATGGAGGTTGGAGAAAGCTGCAATTCTTATTGGCCATAGCATGTTATTATAAATTACAGTTTTCATCACATACTTGTAAGGTTAAAACTAAATTATCAGTAGCAAGGAAGCTTTGAGTACTTTTTGGTTTGACTGAAAGCCCTTCTTTTCTACCAATTACACACTAGAGCTAAGAGCCTTTTTTTCTACTGAACCGGGGACACACGCAGACTCTTCTTTTATGATGTTCGGTTACCATAACTGTTGGGGATATAACCCGCGGTGTGACCCACCCAGGACGGGTTGGGTTATACTAAATAAATGAAAGGTTTAAGACAGGCCTGAGATATGAAGACTAAAGGCGACTTAAGGCATGGGCCTGTTGGAGGCCCAAGACCTGGAGGTGTGAGCCGCCAGGTGGTGACTTGCCTGGTAAGGCAAGGTGACTTAGAAACTGAGTTAGTCATGTTGTGTGATCTGGCTTGGACTCTTGTAAGCCCTGGGCCTCGACCTGTGTATGTAAAGGTGAGACTCAGCGGCGAGTTAACTTAAGAAACAACTGATCGATAGCTAGGTCAAGCATGACCGCTCCCTTGTAATCGAAACTCAAGCAATACAACTAGAAGTAGGACGTAGGCTTTTACCTCATTGTGAGGGGACGAAGCTGGGTGAACCTCGGTGTCCTTTGTCCCATTCAACCCCTTCGAGCTAACCTACATCACGATGGCTCCACTCCAAAGTCCTTTCACAAGGGTATCTGCCGTGTTAAATCCATGACAGTTGGCGCCCACCATGGGGCCAGAGCACGGTGGTTTCGAGTTCTTGAAGAGAAACTTCTCAGGGATCAAAGGATAAGCCATGGGCCGGATGACTGAGTGTCGCCACAACAAGATCTACATCGACGATGCTGGCTGGGGCCCTGAGGCCGACTCAATTGAGTACGGGTACCGGGTCCCCTTTGGCGGAATTCACGTCTTCATCGGCAAGATCGGCGAATCAGAGCCTTAGCCGGACACCTGCACCGACATCATCAAGACGGCTCAGCGTGCGCGACCCGCCCATGGTCAACCCGGCTGGAAGCACGTCTTTGTTGGCTTTGTTCATGGGGCAGATCTTGAGGAAGGGTCTGCATCTGGTGGAGAGACGACCATCTATTCAGGTGATGAGTCATCAATCGGAGAAACCGAATCAATCTATCAGCTTCAGGATGGCGGGCTTGGGGGCTATTCTGATGGTGATAGTATTCCGGACCCTTATGAGCCGCCGAGCAAGGCTGCTATTTTTATGGCTGGTATGCAACCAATGGTAAACTAATCAACAGCTACTGCTATGACATCCGGTTCAACTGCTGTTGCGACAGCTGGGGCGAGCGGCTCTGTTCGGCCGCCGACTTAGGTTTTATCTGAACTCTTTGGGCACCCTGATGACTCTGTTAGCCACGGGGGTGACTCCAGCGAATCAGGCACAGCATAATACAGAAGTTGCAAAGGTGTGAGATGAGGTGGCCAAAGCTCAAGAGGATCTTAATGCAGAGAATGCCAGGATGGCGATAGAGCGAGCTTTGATGGATGCCGAGGCACAGCGGATAAGAGCAGAAGCTTTCCTCCTAAGTATAGATCAGAATGCGTCCAATGCTATTTTTTTCAAGAAGGCATCAGAGCCGCCTGCCTTCGCAGTTTGAAGGGTGGAATCTTTTTAACACACCCGGGGTAGGAACGAGGTACTCACCGTGGTAACCTGAGCTGCTGAGGTGCCAGGGACTGGAGCGGCGCCCAACGTCGTGTTCCAGACACGCCTCGTAAGGATCTGACCCCACCTCAACAGGTTCCAACACCCTTTGGCCATTATTCCAACCCAGTGGATAACATGATAGCAACGGCTACACGGCTGGCGGCTATCCCGATCTAAGGTGAGTCTCCAGCGACGATAGAGACCCGGAACACGGTGGAGCTTCTTCAGACGGTTGTGGCACTACATGTGGCTTATTCATACAGCAGTGAGCTTATTCACTCACACTACTGCAGGATGGTCCAAACATGACAGTCGAATAAGAGACCCTTCGACGAAACTGTGTGCAATGCATCAATCACAAACGATGATTTAATAAAACCGTCGAAAAAGAGGCAAAACATTTGCGATGGCGGTCACATCAAATACAGGTCATACTAGAGTTGCATGTGCGATGAGTGGCAAACGGTTAATCCAGAAGAACTATTTGCCATGACGTAGAACAGCAGAAACGGGCAGCCAGATGAGGGTTTGTGCGATATACGACATACAATTCACTAGGATGTGTGTGATTAGGCAACACAATGGAAACGGTTCAACCGAACAAGCTGTGTGTGATATGCGGCAAATAGGTCCGTAATCAGAAATGTGTGCGAAGACCAATAATAACACAGATGATTGCTGCTAATAAGCCATGTGATTTGCTCTGTCTACAGAAGAATAACATGTATATGCATAACTGAAATAAACATCCAATTACATAAGTGATTATACAGATCATTCGCACACACCTCAATAAACAATTGTATGCATTCTAAACTAGGATAAATGATGGTCTAGTCATCTACTTGTTGTGATGCTCCCGCCACTGCTATGTGGCTTGATCCCTCGTCTGGGGTAGGAAGAAGACACCCCCTCATGTCAACGATCCGCATGTACATCTCGTAGCTTGTGTACGCGTCCTTGTCCTCGTACTTGACATGTTCTTCATCCCGTCTCTCATGCCAGACGCTATGCAAGGCGTTCTTGTCCTTCTTGCTCTCATCCTTCATCTTCATGTAGTAGGGGTCGATGATGGCCGAGGCGAGGTCAACCAGGGAGTTATGTTTGTTGTTGTTGTTGCCCCAGACCTTGTAGTGGTCCTGGATGTTGAGAAGATTCTGGCATTTCAAGCCCGAAAACATGAGCGATTTTAGATCTTTGGTGGTGTCCACCATAGCGAAACTGTAGTCGAAGCTATTGATAAACCTAGAGAAACACTCGCAAGGTCTTGTGGCCAAGTGGTAGTGGTATACGAGGACGTCATGTCGCATCACAACCGGGCGACGACAACCTTATGATCATGCCCGACATGACCGATGGTGTACTCGAGGTCAAAGCCGACCACTTGGTACTTGTTCTCGGCAAGCAACTGCTCCATAGTTTGGATGGAGCTCTCCACCGAAACCGGATTGTTCGTGTACTCCACCTAGAGGGCCTTACCCCTCACATGGGTGTCCACTACGTGATGCATGGTGAACCGCCCACCATTGTCGTCCTCGGCCGCGGGGAGCGCCATTGGAGCCACGGGGAGCGCCATTGGAACCGCTGGATGTCCTCTCTGTATGTGTCATTATGAGTGTGCTTATTGTGTCGCGTGGCGCGAGATATGAAGGTAAATGCACTACAAAAAAGACACATCCGTGACATTTTGGGCCGAACGAAAAAAATTTCTGTCATACTTATGATACTTCTATGACGATAACTGTGACAAAGCCTGGTATCATCATAGATGTGGTGGGCTCCTACTTCTATGACAAAAAATCATGACAGAAAATGGGCTTTTTGTCCTGGGCGGGCCGGAGACGCAGCTGCATGACATTCTTTGGGCCGTCCATGACGGAAAAACCGTGGTAGAAGCGAGTGCGAGGAAAATATCGGGGTGTTCCCGGTTATGGTGGGTGGTTGGGGGCCGAACGATGCGCATTTCTCTCGTACACGTACACGCATGGGTGTGAGGTGTTGGGCTCTAACTGAACCTGAGCGAGGGGTTTGCCTAACTGAACCCGAGCGATTGCACTACAGGCTATGCGTTACTGAACCCGAGCGATCGAGCGATTCCTTCGCTACTGCTACTAACTGAAGCCGATCGATGCTGCCTCTGGATGAACAGTGAGTGTTGTTGGGGGGTGGGTGAACAGTTCCTGGTGGGGGTGGATGAACAGGACGCCTTGGTGTTACCACTGGATGAACAGGACCCCGATCGATCGAGCCGGTTGGGCGTGGATGAACAGGACCCCGTGGAGGGCTGGATGAATAGGACCCCGTGGAGGGAAGGCTGAACAGTAGCCGGTGGAGGGCTAGTTGAACAGTAGCCGATGGAGGGTTGGATGAAGAGTAGCCCGTGGAGGGGTGGTTCAACAGAACCCAGTGGAGAGGGGTGGTTGAACAGGACCCCGTGGAAAGGGCTGGTTGAGTAGTAGCCGATGGAGGAGCACGCAGTCGAGGCTGGATGAACAGGAGCCCGTGGATGAACAGTCGCAGGTGGAGGCAGGAGGAGGTCGATGGTAGATGAACGGTAGCCCGTGGAGGCTGGAGGAGGTCGACGGTGGAGATGAAAAGTATCCCGTGGAGTCCCGTTTTGCGGTATGCCACACCCCTCCTGAGGAACAGGACCCCCGTTCCGACCGTAGCACTCCAACACAAGTCTGTTTCCTCCGTTTTGCGGTATGCCACACCCCTCCCAATCAACAGGATCCCGTTTCGACCGTAGGAGGTCCAACAGAAGTCCGTTTCCTCCGTTTTGCGGTACGCCAGACCCCTCCCGATGACAAGAACCCGTTTCGACCGTGGCAGGTCAAACACAAGGCCGTTTCCTCCATTCTGCGGTACGCTAGGCCTCGTTTCAATCGGTTGTTCCCTCCAAGCCGGTTGGCTCCCGATGAACAGCACGTGTTCCGTTGCCTCCCGATGAACACAACACATTCTGTTGCCTCCCCATGAACATGACGATGACGCAGTTGTCGAATTACGGGTTCCGCAAACCCTTGAAAGGTTCGAACTCTAGGGTGCGTGCGGAGATCTCAACCTACCCAGCCCGCCTACTCGCGATCCTCCTAAGCCTAGCGCGACAAGCTCGAAGAGATAAAGAGACACAGCAGTTTATCCTGGTTCGGGCCACCTTGTGGTGTAATACCCTACTCCAGCATTTTGGTGGATTGCCTCGAAGGGCTGAGGATTAACTAGTACAGTGGATGAACAGGCCTCAGGAGGTGAGGTGTTCTTTAGCTCAAGAGAGCTGGTCAGGTGGTCGGGTGAGAGTGGATCTCGTCCCGTTGCTCGCTCTCCCCTTCTATGGTGGTGGCTAAGTTCTATTTATAGCGGCTTGGTCCTCTTCCCAAATGTTGGCGGGAAGGGATCCCACAACGGCCGGTTTTGAAAGGGGACAAGTAGTACAGCTTACCCTGACTAACGTGGTCTTCGCTTGCAAAAAGCCCCTGGTTGTGACGCTACGGTGGGCTCGGTGATGACCTCCATCCTGCTGTCCTGGCGATCTTGGTCTTGTTGCACCAGAATGGAAACCTTTGGCTGATTCTTCGAGACTCCGCGCCTGTGGCTTGCCTTCTTTGCACCAAAGAGGAAACTGGCGCTCTGTGCCCGCTGGCGCCCGCCTAGCCTTGGTCATCATGGCTCACGTCAACTGAGCCTCGCGAGGTGCACCTTGCATAGAACTCTCCGCCCCTCGGGAGCCAGCCTGAAGAGGCCGATCCCCTCAGGGTCTAGGCATCGTCTGCCTCGCAAGGCTTGGCCCCTCGCGACGGTCTTGAGTTGTTGATGCCGAAGCTGGGCCATACCAGGCCATCGGGGAGCCACGTGGTGGGCCGCAGGCAGGCAAGTATGGATACCCCCATATCCAGAACGCCGACAGTAACCCCCGGGCCCAAGGCAAGCTTGGACTTGGCTTCCAGGCGAAGCCAAAGGGCAAGTGCGGAGCGCCGCGGCCCCTAACCTCCCACGGCCTTGATGACATGTGGTGATTGATGGGACGTGGGCGTCTCCACTTCCCCATGCTGCCTCAGCAACTGTTCGACTTAACGGAACGATGCGGCATGCAGAAGATCATCATGGCACAAGGTCATGGAGGCTGGCGGTTGGCCTTCCTTGGCTATAAATGTGGAGGAGGGGCAGAGCCCCCTCGCCCATCTCTCCTTCGTCTTCTTGATGTCGCTTCTTCTCCTTCTCCGTCTTGCTTCCATGGCGCCGATCAAGAGATTCTCGGTGGCTGAAAAGGGGAAGGCCCCTAGGGAGAGGCCTGATCCCCTCCCACCGAAGAAGCGACTTCACCTTCCTCACGACGTGAGCGCGGGGCGAGAGGTGACCAGGCCTTGGCAATTGAGGCCTCCGCCTGGCTTCCCCCTTCCCCTATATGCCCGCGCCTGGGATGAAGATGTGCGCCATCGGGCGGCCCTAGCGATGGAGGACGGGTCGCCATTGCCTTGCCGACCGTGCCACAGACTCATGTCGAGGGAAGCTCGCGAGAGTTCGTGGTGTGGGTGGCGATGCAGCCCAAGTCATGTATCCGGCTCCTGAGGTTCTTCGCCAGCGAGCTGCCTCCGAGGGGGCCGCCTGAGTTGTGGCTGCAGCACACCGGGTGCTGCAGCCTGGCCACCGGAGCTGAGGTCGAGGTGATGCCCCCCGGAGACGTCTTCATGACCCACGGATGGGGTGAGGTTGCCCGATCCTGCCGCGCCATGGGAGCCCTCGCGATTCACTTCGAGTATGATGGCGCATCCACCATGTTCTTCAAGGTCTTCAGCGAGGAGGGCCAACGGCTGGAGTGCTGCCCCGGAGGAAGCAGCCCGCAGGGTGCAGCCGTGGGCGCTGGACCTGCTTCTCTCCCCTTCGGTGCCTCTTCCAGCAGCAGCGACGACTCCTGGGAATCTAGCGACTCTCCTGAGCCCAGCGAGTCTCCGGAGTCTAGCGACGATAGCTACGTGCCTTCAAGCTCCCGCCGTGGGCAGAGCGCAGCAGTGGCTGCCACCCAGCATCATTGGTGACGCTTGATGGCTCGTTAGCAGCCTCCCTTCTTTTGCTTTCACTGCACAGAATGAAAACCAGCCCCGTGGGGTTTGTAAGGACCGACGTGTGTTTAATACCAACAATTCTTTCTTGATTCTGTGACGAAGTCGCGTATCCCAGTTTGGCTCGACTCCCCCCTTTTCTTTCCCCTAAATAGCGTGACGCTCTATGCCGACGAGACCCAGTCCCCAGGCAGGCTTCAGCCTTCGCTAGTATGCCAGGTCGCGATGCCGTGGTCAAGGCTAGGAGGTGAGCGGTCCGACGTCCGGTGAGAGCTCATGAGACGCGATGCTCACGAGGTCCCCTTGGCGTGCAAGCAGCCGCCTAAGGAAAGGAAAAGGGAAGTGAAGCCGCCGGAGTGGGACTGCGAGGTTGGGGCGAGGAGGATATGAGACCGGTGTCACAGCGCATGCAACTTATCTTTCTGTAGTCCTGTTTCGATCCATCGGGATGATGGTGCCTGCTCTTGCGTCTGTGGTGGTATCATTAGGCGCGGCCCGCAACAACCACCCTCTCGCCTCGCTTGCCCAAGTGCTCTACGTCCTCGGGTCCCGGCCCTCGAGCAGGCTCAGCCGCCGCTGGTATGCCAGGTCGCGAAGCCGTGGTCAAGGCTAGGGGGTGAGGGCTGGAGAGCCAGTAGGAGCTCCTGAGACGCGATGCTCGGGACCCCCCCCCCCCCCCCGTAACATGCAAGCGACTCGCGAGGTAAGGTGGCGGTCGTCCACACTGGCACGTGAATCATCATTAGGTTAACCTGCATGTTAGATGACAGGAGAGGTCGCGAACCCCTGCAGACCGGGCTGTCCGCCCCAGGGCCCCTGGCGAAAGATGAAGGCACCGAGGACCTGGTGAGGTGGCGTGCACGAGGCGGGTCGCGAGCCAGAGCTCGGTCCTCGGGTTTGTCAGCGTTGCAGGGACGGACCCAAGCACAAGCGTTGTGCTGACGTGAGTAGCCAAGCAGCGAGACGGGCGAGGGACAAGCCAGCAAATGTAGGGAGACCGCGAGGCGGTTAAGACTCGAGGCGGCAGACTGTTGATCATAGGTAAACTCATAGAAGATGGTTAGACAATCCTGGCGAATGCAAAATGATACACGCCACAGGGACGGACCCACACGGCTTGGGGGTGATGCTGCCCAAGGGGCACTCCCAAACTAAACGAACTAGAGAGATGTCACTTGGTACCATCGTTGAAGAGATGTCACTTGGTACCGTCGTTGAAGAGATGTCGGGTAGCAGAAGACACACGCTGTTGGAGCCGTTCCTCACGAGCCACCCTGGCCCAGAGCCTCGGGAGGCCCAGGGGCTCGGGAGGCTCCTGAAGATGCACCTCCATCTCTGCCTGGGTCGCCTGGTGCGTGGCCTCGCGAGCCGCCAGGGCGTCCCTTGTGCAGCGCTGTGATGAGGACATGACTACCTTGGATATGACCAAAAATATTGCATATATGCATATTTGTCAGGTGATTTCTAGTGCAAACTATTCAATAATCTATTTATGTTATCCAGAACAAAAATACTTCACACACTTTTGTGTTTTGTCTAGTTGCAGGTGTATGGGACATTTGTACAATCCACATATGAAGATAAGGAAGAAAGAGATGTTTATTTGCTGTCCAAAAAGTTCTCTCACGTCACTTTTGGCCCACGAGAAGATAGAGTCCAAGTCTCTCACGTTCTGGATTCAGATTCGGACTGCACAGACGTACCTGACTCAAAACGCACACAAGTTTTTCATACGGACTCCGAATTGGGTGATTCTTTTTTTGTTGGAAACTAGATTTCGTGCACTTTCCAACCCAATTGGAATCACCTTCAAATTCGTCCGGAGCATTGAGTTGTGGACGAAACAATCTGATGCTGCAGCAGAATCCGAGTCAAACTACAAGTCCAAAGGTGTTACATCACCTCCACTTGGGCCCATTGGCCTTGTACGACCTAGATTTAGTTTTAGGCTGCCTTGGGACGTCCTCCCACCTCCTTGGCCGCCACCCCTTGCTCCTATATAAGTAGATCCATCTAGTAGCTTTTCCTTGGGTTTTGTTTAGATTAAAAGTTAGCCATTGCAACTTCGTGTACTTCGTTTGTGTCCAACGACCAGATCAAGACCGCTTACGGATCCCCACCATTATCAATACTAACTACATATTCGCGATATTCAGATTGCTTTTATCATATTCTTGCTTGTTCTTCGATTGCTTGCAGGAATAGACCTTCGTGGTCAGGTTGATCGTGCTCCGGCGTGGTCAATAACCTCTCGGAGTTGGTTTAGCGATTGCTAAGGCACAACGTCGTTGCACGTTTGTAGTCGGATCGTCAAAGTCATCTCCACCAAATCGATAGTTATCCTCTCATCGAAAGATCGGGACACCCCTTAGCCTCTATCAAGTGGTATCAGTTTTCAGGTTGCTCGGTGAGATTTTACAGTTTTTCATAGTTTAGATCGCATCTGTCATTCATACCTACAGTCCATGATAAAGCCACAAAAAAAAGTTAGATCTATTCATCCTTTATCCAAGCCAGTCTGAGCCTTTGCAATTTTCTATTCATTGCTTGCATAGTTGAATTATCGGTTGCATCGTCGTGTCAGTTGCTGGTCTTAGTGTCTAGTTCCTTTAGAGTTTCGAGTTCTGTTCACATTAGTCACGCCGCCGCTGCATCATTATCTCTTCCGCTGTCCACCACCCATCCATCAATTTCCACCACGTGCTACCCACCATTCATTGTCATAATAATAGTTGAGATCGTTCACATCTTCGCTTGATCCAATCTGCGTCTTATCTAGTTTGTTTTGGAAAGAGGGAGAAAAAAAGAGAGAAAAAAACGAGAAAAAACGAGAGAAAAAAAAGAGAAAAAAGTTAGAGAAAAAAAAGGAGAAAAAAAATCAAAAAAATCGGCACAAACTTTTTCAGAGGAAAGTTGGAGACAAAGTTGTCGTATATCCTGCTTGGCAGTTGTTTTTCATCATTATCTTCACTGCCGTTGTGATCTTCACTTATATCTTGCTGTCAAGAGCTACTTAGTATCCTTCATTGATGCTAGTTGCGCTACGCCGTGACCTCATTAGTGTTCTAGGCTCGCGTCTCTAGTCCGGTCTAGCCTAGGACCAGCACAGTACCGTCGTTGAGCGTTTATTCAACATTGCATCTTTGAATTGATTATTGCTAATCTTTTGCTACCATATATAGCCAACCCAGCTCCACATATTTCTACACCGTGTATACGTACGCTCCCCTGGCAATCGCTTTACTCAATATTCGGAGTTACTTGACACCGCTGGTTGCCGATCACCGCCTGCTGCATGGTAAGAACTTGTAAGACATTGATATTTGCTTTACTGTGAGCGTTTTACCACCACATCCTAGTAGTTATAGGAACATTATTTTTGGGTTTTGTTTCTTGTTCTACTAATCATGACAGGATCCAGAGTCAATTCATGGGCTTTGTCGATCGCGGGAGACGTGCCACCACCTTTGCAAATACCACAACCGTCACGAGAGGTGCACAAACATCCAAATGCACATGATCAGGTTAATGTATCTATACCACCATTTAATGGCCGTTTTAAACCTGCTTTATATATTGAATGGGAGTTCGACATAAAAAAAATATTTGCTTCCCATAATTTCGATGAACATAAAAAGGTTAAGGTTGCGGTTGGTTCTTTCACTGGTTATGCTTTGGTTTGGTGGAGTGAATATTGTCGGTTACACCCTGATTATATACCTACTACTTGGGATGATTTGAAACTTGCCATGCGACATACTTTCGTCCCTGCTTATTATACTCGTGACATGATTAAGAAGTTGCAACACTTAAAACAAGGTAGTGAAACTGTAACAAAATATTATGATGATTTACAAACTACCTTGTTGCATTCCTCTTTAGAAGAAAGTGAAGATGATTTTATGGATAGATTTTGGGGAGGATTAAACCGTGATATTCAAGAGATACTAATTCATGAAGAGTGTTATCCTATGGACCATTTGTTTCATCTTGCTTGCAAAGCTGAACAGGAAATAAAACAACGTGTTGGCCACGAGGAGAACAAGCGCACGGTGCACATTCCAAGAGTTGATATGATTGTTCCTTCAACTACTAGGCATACTATGACAACCACATCCGTTGTTGTCAGGACTACATCACCTCCACCATGTGACACATCGCCCTCGAGAGTGGCTACATCATCTGAGTTGATCATAAGAGGTAATGACAAAGGTACTGATCTTCCATCTCTACATGAGAATGATGAATGCCTTGTCAATTTGAATGCACCATCTGATGAGCTACCCACTACTTTGATCACACCACCTATTTTAGAGGACTACGTTGATAATTTGACTTTGCCATGTGATCAAACAACTGAAATACCAACAATTTTGAGTGCACCCATTGAATTAACTATTGATGAAAAAGAACCAATGTTTAATCATTTTGATATGACCTCTAATCTTGGTGATGATTCTGTGTTGAATGACTTATTGCATGTTTGCTTATTTAAGCATGTTGTAGCATGTAAATTTGATGCAAGTAAGGTTTATTCACCAATGTTGGGATGGTTTAATGATGAACATTGTCAATCTTTTGAAATGAATAAGAGCTTCACTTATATGTGCAAACTGAGTTGCAATATTTTCATGCCTTCTACTTCTTGTGCTAATTTTTTGGCTTTAGATTTTATGAACTATGCAAGTTACTCATCTATTCATGTGTCATATATGCAAAAATCAAGCGAAGTAAAAATGGATGACATATACATATACAACATGTACACCTTGTCTCTTTTGTTAGCCACATTTCAGATTAAGCAACGCCGAGGACGGCTTTATTTTCAAGAAGGGGAGGATGATGAGGACATGACTACCTTGGATATGACCAAAAATATTGCATATATGCATATTTGTCAGGTGATTTCTAGTGCAAACTATTCAATAATCTATTTATGTTATCCAGAACAAAAATACTTCACACACTTTTGTGTTTTGTCTAGTTGCAGGTGTATGGGACATTTGTACAATCCACATATGAAGATAAGGAAGAAAGAGATGTTTATTTGCTGTCCAAAAAGTTCTCTCACGTCACTTTTGGCCCACGAGAAGATAGAGTCCAAGTCTCTCACGTTCTGGATTCAGATTCGGACTGCACAGACGTACCTGACTCAAAACGCACACAAGTTTTTCATACGGACTCCGAATTGGGTGATTCTTTTTTTGTTGGAAACTAGATTTCGTGCACTTTCCAACCCAATTGGAATCACCTTCAAATTCGTCCGGAGCATTGAGTTGTGGACGAAACAATCTGATGCTGCAGCAGAATCCGAGTCAAACTACAAGTCCAAAGGTGTTACATCACCTCCACTTGGGCCCATTGGCCTTGTACGACCTAGATTTAGTTTTAGGCTGCCTTGGGACGTCCTCCCACCTCCTTGGCCGCCACCCCTTGCTCCTATATAAGTAGATCCATCTAGTAGCTTTTCCTTGGGATTTGTTTAGTTAAAAGTTAGCCATTGCAACTTCGTGTACTTCGTTTGTGTCCAACGACCAGACCAAGACCGCTTACGGATCCCCACCATTATCAATACTAACTACATATTCGCGATATTCAGATTGCTTTTATCATATTCTTGCTTGTTCTTCGATTGCTTGCAGGAATAGACCTTCGTGGTCAGGTTGATCGTGCTCCGGCGTGGTCAATAACCTCTCGGAGTTGGTTTAGCGATTGCTAAGGCACAACGTTGTTGCACGTTTGTAGTCGGATCGTCAAAGTCATCTCCACCAAATCGATAGTTATCCTCTCATCGAAAGATCGGGACACCCCGCCTCTATCACGCTGGAACGCCACAGCTGCGCCTGGCAGGCCGAAAGGCATGCAGACATAGCTGTGGGGTGGACCCTCGCATCGGCCGACACGAGACGGCTAGAAGAGCTTCCGAGAAGTGGCCCTGTTGAGCCCTGGGATGCCGATGCAGACGCGGGACTCCTTACCCTCGCCGGGGCAGTGAGCCATGCCTCGTGGTAGGCGGCGTTTGCCTTGCAGAACCCTTTCCTCTTGAATTTCCTCAATTGCCTTGCTGATGAACTCCTGAACGCTTGGTGCCTTCCGCCTGACGCCTTCTCCTGGGAGGCGTGCGCTGTAGCGCGCCTCCACATGGTGCCCGAGTGCCTTCCTCGTGACTCTGGCTAGGTCTGAGGCCCTCCCGAGGAGAGCCCCCGAGTCCAGCCTGAGAGGGGCGCCGGGTGCGCCTTCCTATGCGATAGGTGAAGGTGCCTCGTCCCAGGACGCGAGTCTCAGCGTGGCATCCTCGGGTGATGCTTCCTCGCGAGATCCCTGACCAGCTGCAGCTTCTTTGTCTTCGAGGCGACCTCAGGAGGGAGGACACCGCCCTCATCTTTAGGGTTCTCGACTACTGTAGACTGGTAGGCGTGCTCGACGGAGCACACCGCGTCCTTTTCCTGGCATGTGACCATGATGACGCCGCCACTTCCTGGCATCTTGAGGACGTTGTAGCCATGGTGAGTCGCTGCCATGAATTTGGCCAGTGCTGGGTACCCTAGGATAGCGTTGTACGGCAGGCGAATGTCGGCGATGTCGAAGTCAATGAGCTCGGTGTGGTAGTTGTTGCATGCGCCGAAGGTGACAGGGAGGCGGACCTGCCCTATCAGGTGTGTGGAACCGTCGGTCACTCCTGAGAATGGGTTGGTCGGCTGAAGCTGGTAATACGGCACTTTGAGCCTGTCAAACGTTTGAACAGATAGGACACTGAGCCCCGCTCCACCATCGATGAGAGTCTTGGTGACGACCATGTTGTTGATGACGGGTGAGCAGAGCATGGGGAGTGCGCCGGCAGTGGCCGTGCACTAGAGTTGGCCTGAGGAGCTGAAGGTGATGGCGCATTTGGACCACATGAGCGGGCGAGTTGCTTCGGGCTTGGGAAGCACTGCGTTCACCTCGCGCACGAACTGCTTGAAGCTGCGGTGAGAGGCTGGGGCCTGTGAGCCGCCCAGGATGCAAGCAATGGCTCGAGCCTCCTGGAAGCCCCCAGCCCCCTCGTCCTGGTGATGATCTTCGTTCCTTCTCAGTGGCGGAGGTAGTGGAGGAAGACCGGCATTGCCCTGTGGGCGCTCCTCACGAGGCTGCTCCCTCCAAGTGCCCTCGCGAGGTTGGCCGTGCCAATGATCCTCCCGAGGATGGTCGCGCCACTCCTGGCGATGGTCGCGTCCATCCCAGCGTCCTCCACCTCAGCCACCTCTATGGTCGTAGCCTCGATCATTGTGCTCGAGGCATCGACCGAGGCGCCCATCACGGAGGGCCCTGAGCTCCTCGCAGTCGTTGGTTTTGTGGTTGCGGACATTGTGGAAGACGCAGAACAGTCGATTGCTTTTGGACGACTCGTGGTGGTCGCAGCCGCGCTTCATCTCTGGCTTGGCTGTGAGCACGGCCGGCCCTTTGCGCTTTACGTCCTTGGCCTTGGCCTTCTTGTCTTCTAGGTCAACATCTGGGAGCTAGAGGAGGGAGAGGCGCCCCTCCTCAGCCCTTGCACACTTGTTCGCCATATTGAACATCTCCAAGGTTGTGCATAGGTCCTCATGGATGGCGAGCTCCTCCTTCATCTTGAAATCACGGACGCCATAAGTGAACGCTGAAATGATGGCCTCGTCCGACACCTTGGGGATCTTGAGGCAAACATTGTTGAAGCGCTGGATATACAGAGACAAAGCCATAGCGGTAGCACAATTAGTTTCAGTCATTTTGCGGGAAGCTACAGATGTGCTAGAGATGCTACACATTAAAAAAATCCGTAACAATTGCACGGACAATTTACAGATTAAAGTAGACTCACTTGAGGTGCAGTGGGTGAAGTGGGTACACTAACAAACAAACACCAGGAACAACATTCCACATATACCCCTTTCTACTATCACCGCGCCTACTACATTGCCTATAGCGAACGAAGCCACCACCCCGGCGAGAGTAAGCCGCTTCACCGCAGCCGAAGGCGAGGAGGCAGGGCCTGCCGTTCAACATGGCGTCGTTCTCTTCTCCGTGGGTTGAATGGATGGGGAGTACACGAAGGCGGTGCAAGCAGAGGCGCTCCCGTCGAATGAGTGGGTGGCGCAGGTGGCCACAGTGGTGGCAGCCACGTGGGGAAGTGGGGACATGCAGTTTTTGGTGGGGTTGGCCGAAATGCTAGCGCGCGTGCTCCTCTCTCGGGAAAGCAGCGGCGCCCCAGCCACGGAGTGGAATTACGCCGAGGCTGCCCTCGTAGCACGCCTCGCATCGTCGGTGCTCGTCCTCACACTCCTCTCCTCAAGGTACGTACAGTACAGGGTGGTAGGAGAGGTGAATGCGCTTGTGGTCCCTGCGTGGTGTCTTATGGAACTTGCCATTTTGCAAATCGCGACTGTAACAATGCTAGTTCAGATCTAGGAATTTCTCTTGGACATCGAATGGCTGGAGTTAGACGTGGAAATGGAAGAAAACTTTATTTGTCGTACTTATTATAGGCAGGTGATATCGTTCCCCAAAAATGTTGCCCCGTGTTACGTCCATTTTGCATCATGTTTTACTACTGTTATTTACAATGTTTTTATGCATAATAATGATTTATGGAGTAATTTGAATGCTTTTTCTCTCATAATATGTGAGGTTTACACAAAGAGGGAGAATGCCGGCAGCAGGAATTCTGGACCTGAAAAAGCTATGTCAGAGTTACCAATTCTGCACATCTCCAGATGAGCTGAAAATTTACGGAGAATTATTTTGGAATATATAAAAAATAATAACCTGGTGAGCACAAGACACTAGTGCGCGCCAGGCCCCCCAGGCACGCCCTAGTGGGTTGTGCTCAACCTAGCCCACCTCTGGTGCCCATCTTCTGGTATATAGGTCATTTTGACCTATAAAAAATAAGGAGAGGACTTTCCGGATGGAGCGCCGCCGTCTCGAGGTGGAACTTGTGCAGGAGCACTTTTTGCGCTCTGGCGGAGCGATTTTGCCAGGGGAACTTCCCTCCCAGAGGAGGAAATCGAAGACATCGTCATCACCAACAACCCTCTCATCTTTTGGAGGCCAATCTCCATCAACATCTTCAACAACACCACCTCCTCTCAAACCCTAGTTCATCTCTTATGTTCAATCTTTATATCGGAACCTCAGATTGGTACCTGGGGGTGACTGGTAGTGTTTATTACATCTTGTAGTTGATTACTATATAGTTTATTTGGTGGAAGATTATATGTACAGATCCATTATGCTATTTAATACCCCTCTGATCTTGCGCATGATTATCATTTGTGAGTAGTTACTTTTGTTCTTGAGGTCACGGGAGAAAACTTATTGCAAGTAATCATGTGAACTTGATATGTGTTCGATATTTTGATGATATGTATGTCGTGATTTCCTTAGTGGTGTCATGTGAACATAGACTACATGGAACTTTACGATCTTTGGGCCTAAGGGAATGCATTGTGGAGTAGTTTATGCGCTACTTCGTAAGGGACCGATTTGGATCCAAATGTGTGATGCTATGGTTAGATTTTATGATATACTTTTCTCATAGTTGCGGATGCTTGTGAGGGGGTTAATCATAAGTGGGAGGTTTGTTCAAGTAAGAACATCACCCAAGCACCGGTCCACCCACATATCAAATTATAAAAGTAGCGAACACAAATCAAACCAACATGATGAAAGTGACTAGATGAAATTCACGTGTACCCTCAAGAACACTTTGCTTATTATAAGAGACTGTTTTGGCCTGTCCTTTGCCACAAAAGGATTGGTCTACCTTACTGCACTTTATTTACCGTTATCGTTACTTGTCCGTTACAAACTATCTACCTATCAAACGACCTGTTATCGACTATTTCAGTGCTTGCAAAAATTACCTTGCTGAAAACCACTTGTCATTTCATTCTGCTCCTCGTTGGGTTCGACACTCTTACTTATAGAAAGGACTACAATTGATCCCCCTATACTAGTGGGTCATCAAGACCTTATCTGGCGCCATTGCCGGGGAGTGAAGCGCTCTTGGTTAGTGGAAATTGTTAAGGAAAAATTATTACTACGTGCTGAAATTTATTGTCACTTGCTACGATGGAAAACCATCCTTTGAGGGGTTTGTTCAGGGTATCTTCACCTCGATCGAAACCACAAATAGTTGCCCCTCAACCTACTGCACCTACTGAAAATATTGGTTATGAAATTCCTTTGGATATGATAGAACAACTGCTAGCTAATCCTTATGCAGGAGATGGAACTGAACTTCCTGATATGCATTTTATATATGTGAATGAAATTTGTGGATTATTTAAGCTTGCACGTTTATCAGGAGATGAAGCTAAGAAGAAGGTTTTCCCTTTATATTTGAAGGTAAAGGCATTGACATGGTATAGGCTATGCGATGATATTGGATCTTGGAACTGGAATCGATTGAAATTGGAATTCCACCAAAAATTTGATCCTATGCATCTAGTTCATCGTGACCGGAATTATATATATAATTTTTGGCCTCGTGAAGGAGAAAGTATTGGTCTAGCTTGGGGGAGAGGCTTAAGTCAATGTTATATTCATGCCCCAATCATGAGCTCTCGAGAGAAATGATTATTCAGAACTTTTATGCATGGCTTCCTCGTGATGATCAACACATGCTCCATACTTCCTGTATTGGTTCTTTTATGAAGAAGACTATTGAATTCAGGTGGGATCTTTTAGAAAGAATTAAACGCAACTCTGAAGATTGGGAGCTCGATAAAGGTAAAGAGTCAGGTATTAAGCTTGAGTTCAGTTGAGTTAAATCTTTTATGAATACTGATGTTTTTCACAAGTTTAGCACTAAATATGGACTTGACTCTGAGATAGTAGCCTCTTTTTGTGAATCATTTGCTACTCATGTTTATCTCCCTAAGGAGAAGTGGTTTAAATATCATCGCCCTATTAAAGAATAAATTAAAGAACTGGTAATAGCTAAAGATGAAACTATCATTTACAATGTTGCTCATGTTGTGCCTATGCTTACATTGAAAAACCACCTTTCCCTATTAGGATAAAGGAACATGCTAAGTTTCAACTGTGGTTCACAAAAGTAATATCAAAGCACCTAGACCTTCAGAACAAATCAATGTAGAACCTAGTGTTGCTATGGTTAAAGATCTCCTGGTAGAAAATATTGATGGGCACGTTATTTACTTCTGTGATGAAGCTGCTAGAATTGCCAAACCCGATGAAAAAGATAAACACAGACCTGTTGTTGGCATGCTCGTTGTCTCAGTTAAAATAGGAGATCATTGTTATCATGGTTTATGTGACTTAGGTGCTAGTGTGGGTGCTATTCCTTTTACCTTGTACCAAGAAATTATGAATGATATAACACCCGCTGAAATATAAGATATAGATGTTACTATTAAACTTGCTAATAGAGACACCATCACACCACTTGGGATTGTTAGAGATGTTGAAGACTTGTGTGGGAAAATAAAATATCCTACTTTATTTTCTAGTTCTCTTGGTTCCCCATAAGATGACTTTTGTCCCATTATCGTTGGTAGACCTATCTTGAACACTGTCAATGCTACTATAGATTGTCATAGACAAACTTTCAGTGTTACCTTTGGTGATGAGTCTCATGAATTTAATTTCCCTAAGTTTAGTAGACAACCTCATGATAAAAAAATTACCTAGTAAGGATGAAATTATTGGTCTTGCTTCTATTGCCATGCCTCCTACTAATCAACTAGAACAATATTTGCTCGACCATGAAAATAATATGCACTTGCATGAAAGAAATGAAATAGATAAAAAATTCTTTGAACAACAACCTCTGCTTAATCATAATTTGCCTATTGAAACTCTAGGAGGTCCTCCTCCACCTAAAGGTGATCCTGTGTTTGAATTAAAAAAATTGCTAAAGAGGATGAGAAAAAAGATATATCATGTTATTATTAGTGCTAATCTTTCAGAACATGAAGAAGAAAGATTATTGAAATTCTGAAGAAGAACCGAGCAGCTATTGGGTACAATCTTGAGTATCTTAAGGGCATTAGTCCCACTCTCTATCAGCCCGTCGTTGATCACCAACGACGTTTGAATCCTAAAATGAAAGAAGTGGTAAGAACTAAAATACTAAAGCTCCGGGAAGCATGTATAATCTATCCCATAGCTGATAGTAGATGGGTAAGTCCCGTTTGTTGTGTCCCTAAGACAGGAGGTATTACTGTTGTTCCTAATGATAAAAAGGAACTTATTCCACAAAGAATTTTCACTAGCTATACAATGGTAATTGATTACAGAAACTTAAATAAAGCTACTAGAAAATATCATTACCCTCTGCCTTTTATTGATAAAATGCTAGAAAGACTATCTAAACACACACACTTTTCTTTTCTTGATGGATATTCTGGTTTTCTCAAATACCTATTTCACAACTTGATCCAGAGAAAACCACCTTTACTTGTCCTTTTGGAACTTATGCTTATAGGTGTATGCCTTTTGGTTTATGCAATGCACCTGCTACCTTTCAAATATGTATGACTGCTATACTCTCTGATTTTTGTGAAAAGATTGTTGAGGTTTTCATGGATGATTTTTCTTTTTATGGAACTTATTTTGATGATTTCTTAAGCACCCTTGGTTGAGTCTTGCAGAGACATGAATAAACTAATCTTGTCTTGAATTGGGAAAAGTGCCACTTTATGGTTAATAAATGTATTTCTTGGGGCATAAAATTTCTGAACGAGGTATTGAGGTGGATAAAGCTAAAGTTGATGCAATTGAGAAAATGCCATGTCCTAAAGATATTAAAGGTATTCATAGTTTTCTTGGTCATGCTGGTTTCTATAGGAGGTTTATTAAAGACTTCTTCAAAGATTTCTAGGCCTCTTACAAATCTTTTACAAAAGGATGTTCCATTTGTTTTTTATGATGATTGTGTAGAAGCCTTTGAAACACTTAAGAAAGCCTTAACTTCTGCACCTATTCTTTAACCACCTGATTGGAACTTGCCTTTTGAAATTATGTGTGATGCTAGTGATTATGCTGTTGCGCTATTCTTGGACAAAGAGTTGATAAGAAATTAAATGTTATCCATTATGCTAGTAAAACTCTAGACAATGCCTAAAGAAATTATGCTACTATTGAAAAAGATTTTTTAGCAGTCGTGTTTCCTTGTGACAAATTCAGATCTTACATTATTGATTCCAAAGTAATTGTTCACACTGATCATGATGCTATAAAATATCTTATGGAAAAGAAAGATGCTAAAGCTAGACTCATTAGGTGGGTTCTTTTTCTACAAGAATTTGGTTTACATATTACTGATAGAAAAGGAGCTGACAACCCCGTAGCTGATAACTTGTGTAGGTTAGAAAATATTCTGGATGACCCACTACCTATTAATGATAGCCTTCCTGGTGAACAACTAGGTGCAATAAATGTTTCTCATAATACTCCTTGGTATGCTAACTATGCTAATTATATTGTTGTTAAATATATACCACCTAGTTTCACATACCAACAAAATAAAAAATCTTCTATGATTTAAGACATTACTTTCGGGATGACGCACACCTTTATAAAGAAGGAGTAGATGGTATTATTGGACGTTGTGTACCTGAGCATGAACATGAACAAAACCTACGGAAATGTCACTTCGGAGATTATGGAGGACATCATGCGGGAGAAAGAACTCCTCACAAGGTTTTGCAATCTACTCTCTTCAAGGATGCCTATAAGTTTGTCTTATCTTGTGAATGTCAAAGAATTGGTAATATCGATAAGCGTCAGGAAATGCCTACGAATTATTCACTTGCTGTTGAACCATTTGATGTTTGGCGTTTTGATTATATGGGACCTTTTCCTTACTCTAATGGGTATGCTCATATTTTTATTGTTGTTGATTATGTTACTAAGTGGGTAGAAGCTATTCCATCTAGTAGTGCTGATCACAACACTTCCATTAAAATGCTTAAAGAAGTTATTTTCCCAAGGTTTGGAGTTCCTAGATATTTAATGACTGATGGTGGTTCACACTTTATCCATGGTGCTTTCCGTAAAATGCTTGATAAATATGATATCAACCATAGAATTGCATCACCTTGTCATCACCAATCCAGTGGTCAAGTTGAACTTAGCAATAGAGAAATAAAATTAATATTACAAAAGACTGTCAATAGGTCCCGAAAGAATTGGTCTAAGAAATTGGATGATGCACTTTGGACCTACAGAACAACTTATAAAAATCCTATGGGTATGTTTCCTTATAAAATGGTTTATGGAAAAGCTTGTCATTTGCCTCTTGAGTTAGAACATAAAGCAAATTGGGCAATTAAAGAACTCAACTATGATTTCAAACTTGCCGGTGAAAAGAGGTTATTTGATATTAGCTCACTAAATGAATGGAGAACCCAAGCTTATGAAAATGCCAAATTATTTAAAGAAAAAGGTAAAAGATGGCATGATAAAAGAATCCAAAAGCGGGAATTTAAAGTTGGGGAATATGTTCTTTTGTGCAACTCTTGTTTTAGATTCTTTGCAGGAAAACTTCTTTCCAAATGGGAAGGACCATATATTATCGAATAGGTTTATTGCTGTGGAGCTATCAAAATTAATAATGCCAAAGGTACCAACCCGAAGGTGGTCAATGGGCAAAGAATTAAACACCTCTCAGGTACGCCTATTAATGTTGAAAGCAATATTATTCAAACCATGATACCGAAGGAACACATAAAAGAAACCCTCCGGAACCCTGAAAAACAGGAGGTACGTGATACGGTAAGTAAACGGACTCCGAAAAATCCACAAAAATATTTTCTGCCAGTTTTAGAATATTACAAAAATTAGGAAAAATAAGAAATAACCCGGAAGGCAACTGAGGAGGGCACAAGACACCAGGGCGCGCCTGCCTTGCCTGGCACATCCAGGTGGGTTGTGCCCACATTGGGAACCTTCCCGAATCCGTTTTCCTCTTGTTTTGGTTGTTTCCCAAGATAAAAAATCTTTATATACCCCCTGGACGTATTGACCATCGTACCGCGGAGAGATGCTCTGTTCTTCTTTCTTGCTGTTTTTCTGTCAGATCCATCAAGCTAGCACCATGACTTCTCCCTCCTCCAACAATGTAGAAGCGGATGATTGGTTGTTGAAGATAGAACTGAAGATAGAGGAACCAAGGGAAGCCATCAAGGTGGACAAGAGCAAGGAAGCTATGGAAGATCAGGCCCCGGTAGTAGGGCAAGTCGTACCAGCAGAAGAAGAAGAGGATATCCTTCAACCATATTACGATTATCTTACCCCTACTGAAATTGAAGCCTTTAGGACCATTAAAACGGTTAGTGTTCAATATAAATATATCACTCATGAAAATATTCTATTGCAAGAGCAAATCATCGCCCTCCGGAGCATCGTTCGAGGATTGGAGAACCTCTTGAGCTTGAAGTGTGAAGCTACTACTTCAACAACACCACCTCCTTCTTCACCACCAAAGGAAACTTGAGTACACGATATGGCACTCCCCTTGGCTTGTGCCAAGCTTGGGGGAGGTGCCCCGGTAACGTATCACACCACCTTCTTTGCATTTATCTATCTCAGTTTGATCTTTAGTTATCTTTTGAATTAGTTGAATAAAAGTTTTGTTCAATCTATTTTTAAGTGTTTGCTTAGTGATCTATCTATGTCATCGTGTGTGAGATATATAACAAAGTTTAGTTCGAGTTTTGCTTTCTTTACTTTTATGATTTAATCAAAATAAAAGGAAATAATGAAAAAGATCATATGCTAATCTTGTGGTAAGTAATGACAGCACATAAATAAAAGTACAAGTGGTAAAATTTGTTGAAAGTTGACAAACATAGCATTGGTCAATGATGTAATTCATGAAGGAATTAATAAGGGAAGAGAAGATTCACATGCAAATACACTATCTTGGACATCTTTTATGATAGTGAGCACCCACTAAAATATTATATGCCAAAATTGTTGACGTTGGACAAGGAAGACAACGTAATGATTTATGTTTGTTCATATTCACATAGAAGTTATATTGTCATAGATCCTTTAACATGTTGTCCTTGCCCAATATCTTTGCTAGCCAAACATTCTGCACTAAGTAGAGATACTACTTGTGCATCCAAAAACCCTTAAACCCAAAATCTTGTTTTGAGAGTCCACCATACCTACATATGGATTGAGTAAGATCCTTCAAGTAAGTTGTCATCGGTGCAATAAGGCAATAAAAATGCTTGTAAATATGTTGGATCATTTAGTGTAAGAGAAAATTGAGCGTTGTATGAAGTTGTGGTGGCAAAATAATAAAAGCAACGGATTGCATAATAAAGGTTGCTATCATAAGGGGCAATATAATGTGACGTTATTTTATTTTTATATATTACTTTTATGCAAGAGTCAAAGTATTCTTCCCTATTCCTTTTTATTTTCTCTTTTTACGAGCATCATGTGGTGAGGAAAGATCTAGGCACATATATCCAGTTGGATATGAATGAGCATGAATTATTATTGTTGACATCACCTTTGAGGTGAATACGTTGGGAGGTGAAACTATAAGCCCCTATCTTTCTATGTTTCCGGTTGAAACTTTTTGCTCATGTGTATGAGGTGAGAGTTAGCAATCATAGAAGATTATATGATGGTTGAGTATGTGGACTTGCCAAAAGGCTACGATACAAGACCCTTCCTGAAAAGTGATGAATTGTAGTTGCAAAGTTGAATGAGAACATAGTTTGTTGGTTTTCAATAGAGTTTATGCTTTTACTTCGATGTTGTGATGAATTGTTACTTGTTCATGAGAATTTATATGATAAAGTTATGTGATAAATATTTGTGATAAAGTTTGTTGTTGTTATATAATAAGCATGATGCTTCTATGTCCTTATTTTGTTTTTATCGACACCTCTCTCTCTCTCTAAGCATGTGGGCATGTTGTTCGATATCGGTTTATCGCTTTAGAACAAGCGAGGTCTAAGTTTGGGGGAGTTGATACGTCCATTTTGCATCATGTTTTCCTACTATTATTTACAATGTTTTTATGCATAATAATGCTTTATGGAGTAATTATAATGCCTTTTCTCTCATAATAAGCAAGGTTTACACAAAGAGGGAGAATGCTGGCAGCTGGAATTCTGGACCTGAAATATCTATGTCATAGTTACCTATTCTGCACATCTCCAAATGAGCTGAAAATTTACGGAGAATTGTTTTGGAATATAAAAAAAAATACTGGAGCAAATAACTATCGTAGGGGGACCAGCTAGTGTGCACAAGACACTAGGGCGTACCAGGCCCCGAGGCGCGCCCTGGTGGGTTGTGCTCAGCCCAGCTCACCTCCGATGCCCATCTTCTGAAATATAGGTCATCTTGACCTAGAAAAAATAAGGTGATGACTTTCGGGATGGAGCGCTGCCGCCTCGAGGCGGAACTTGGGCAGGAGCACTTTTGCCCTCCGATGGAGCGATTCCGCCGGGGGAACTTCCCTCTCGGAGGGTGAAATCAAAGTTATCGTCATCACCAACAACCCTCTCATCTTTGGGAGGCCAATCTCCATCAACATCTTCAACAACACCATCTCATGTCAAACCCTAGTTCATCTCTTGTGTTCAATCTTTGTACCGGAACCTCAGATTGGTACCTGCGGGTGACTAGTAGTGTTGATTACATCGATTACTATATGGTTTATTTGGTGGAAGATTATATGTTCAGATCCATTATGCTATTTAATACCCCTCTGATCTTGAGCATGATTATCATTTGTGAGTATTTACTTTTGTTCTTGACATCACGAGAGAAATCTTGTTACAAGTAATCATGTGAACTTGATATGTGTTTGATATTTTGATGATATGTGTGTTGTGATTCCCTTTGTGGTGTCATGTGAACATCAACTACATGGCATTTCACCATATTTGGGCCTAAGGGAATGCATTATGGAATAGTTATTAGATGATGGGTTGCTAGAGTGACAGAAGCTTAAATCCTAGTTTATGCACTACTTTGTAAGGGACCGATTTGGATCCAAATGTTTAATGCTATGGTTAGATTTTATCTTAATACTTTTCTCGTAGTTGTGGATGCTTGCGAGGGGGTTCATCATAAGTGGGAGGTTTGTTCAAGTAAGAACATCACCCAAGAACCGGTCCACCCACATATCGAATTATCAAAGTAGTGAACATGAATCAAACCAATATGATGAAAGTGACTAGATGAAATTCCCGTGTACCCTCAAGAACACTTTGCTTATTATAAGAGACCAATTTGGCCTGTCCTTTGCCACAAAAGGGTTGGGCTACCTTGCTGCACTTTATTTACCGTTACCGTTACTTGTCCATTACAAATTATCTAGCTATCAAACTACCTATTACCGACTATTTCAGTGCTTGCGGAAATTACCTTGCTGAAAACCACTTGTCATTTCCTTCTACTCCTTGTTGGGTTCGACACTCTTACTTATCTAAAGGATTGGGATTGATCCCCTATACTTGTGGGTCATCACCCCCTCCGATCTGAATTAATTGACCATATATACAATGAAAATGGACATTGTACAGAGGTTGCGTCATTTAATTCAGATTATAGGGAGTTGATTTTTTTGTCGTGCGACGAAAATGCATAGGGCACATTTGTGGATGAGTAGAGGCAGATGTACCGTCTTGCCTCTCTAATCAATACTGACCGTTCAAGTTCATATTTACTGAATTATACCAGAAAATAACTTGTGTTTCAGAGCGCTCACCTTTTTGCGGAAGTTTTGAGTACTTAGATAAAAAGGAGAAAAATCAAGCATGTGTTAATTTCTTCAATTTACCAACGAATGTTGCATGACAAAAATAGACTGTTTGCAAGTATTATATTGATGGGTTCATTGTGTTCCTCCTCCTTGAAGGGTCATTCCTCAACGGGTGGCAAGGCCAACAATGTATCGACTTTATTTGGAGCTCTTGCGGAGACATGGATTCAAATTATGTTTTCAGATGAAAGCGGCAAATTCCAACAAGTAACCTTATCCCACAGTCACTGCATGCTATAGTTAGTTATACAATTTTGTGTTAGTAAGTTTACTTATAATTTGAATGTATACCAGTCTTCAACCTTTATGCATTATACTCTACACATCCGAACCGGGCATATCCTTGAGGATTTGCAAGAATGTGTTCTTCATAATGCGTATAATCTATTGATGTTATGGAATTAAATATTGAAAGGGGGTGCCTCTTGGAAGGTGGTTAGTGTTAAGGAGTATTAGTATTAGGTCTATGAGGCCTATTAGGCTATATTTCCTTTCCAAGTCTATGTAATATATATACGCCCCATGGGCTATCGATGTAGGGCAAAGCCCTAGGTGGCCCAGTCTTCAACACTTGGAGGTGGACCGAGAGGATAACAAGAACACAAGGCAAACAAACACTCACACAAGATCCAATCACACATGCACTCTTTCCACAAACCATACAAGGTAACAAGAGCCACAATTAACTAAGAGAGTTTAGCTACAGTTGTTCTTCCCAAACCCATAAGTGAAGGTGGGGGCTTGATGACCTAGAGAGATCCTTCTCCCTTAGGAGGTGTTGATGATCTATAATGGAATCCTTCTCCAAGATGGAGGTCTTGAGATCTAGAATAATCCTTCTCCTAGATTGAGGTCTTGTTCCTCTAGGAGGGGTATAAGGAGCAAAGCCCTCTCAATATCCTTGGGTATACTTTACTAACCCTAAATTGCGAGAGATGTATGAAATATATAGGTGGCTGCAGGTAGGGGATTAGATGAGGGGTACAAGGATCAATTCCCATCACTACATGCAGGCAGGGCTCGTGCCCATGTGTTAAAGGGCCCGTGTCCACGGGTCCTATGGGCATGGTACAAGGCCCGTGCACACGGGTGTCCAGTGGTTGTAGCGGTGCCCTATGCGCATGGGGTCCAAGAGCTCGGTGGCACGGGGTGTCCAGAGAGCTTTTGGATACCCCGTGTGCAAGGGGGTGGGGGCCTGTTGGCACGGGGTGTCCAGAGAGCAGCTCAACTTGTTCAGCTGCCAGGCACCATCTTCCGTGCGTTCTTCTTGCTCCTCTACATGGACTTTGGTGCACCTTCCTTGCTTCTTTGTGATGTTAATCAATGTAAGTAATGACATAAAGCCTCTTTGTGAGGTGCCCCATCCATAAAGAAATATAAGAGCATTTAGATCACTTTATTTCTTTATAGAGGGAGTAGTAGCCAAGTCTCATCTAATTGCATATGGAGCTCGAAGAGGAGTGAGTTCACCTTGCTTTCAGTGGCACGTGTGCGAACTCTTGTCAAGGGTCCACTTTGTGGTGTAGGTGTTGGTGCAGTATCTGTGGTGATGTCCATGGGGCGCTTCACACCAGCTATGCAATAGAGACAAGTTGCATCCACAATATGGTATTAGAGCCCTAGATTTTTTCCGCACGCGCAACTCGTGCTACTCTTGATCCAGTACCTTGCACCACCGTAGTTGTTGTCTTCTTCGCCGGATTCATGGTTTTCTTCTATCCCGTTGGCCGCACTGCTCTCTCACCCCGCCTGCTCGCATCACTCATTCGCACGGCCCGTGCCTCTGTGATAACCGCGCGCCCACTTTGCTGCCCACGTGAGCCGAGGTGTGTCCATCCGCCCGCTGCTTCCCGCCCGCCACCCCATAGGTTCCTTGCCCTCCACAATTCCTTTGTTTGTTATTCCGTTTTCCGGTCCTTGTCCTTTCTATGGGATTTTGGTGGCCTATTTTGCATTGTTGATATGCGCCCATTCTCTTGCCTTTGAGTTTCTTTCGCATCCGGTTTTCTTGGGCTATGCTTTTCTATGCAATGCTCCATTCTCTTGACGTGTCATCTTCTTTTGAGAACCCATCTTCTGATACTTGCCTTGTATCTTGTACTAATGCGATTTCTTCTTTTGGTGCGCCATATTCTTTGTTATCTCCTTTCACTTCTGAAGACTCTACATGCTAGGGTTCTTCTTTTGGTGCGCCATCTTCTTTGTTATCTCCTTTCGCTTCAGAAGACTCTACATGCTATGACAACACTACATAGAGTTTGGATGTTTTTTGTAGTGTCACACTTCTTCAAATGCAATGCTATTGCACACGCTTCGCAATTGCACGCGGGGGGGGGGGGTTGAGTATTAGTATTAGGTCTAGGAGTCCTATTAGGCTATGTTTCCTTTCCTTGTACCCCAAGTCTTATGTAATATATATACCCTATGGGCTATGCAGTAGAGATAAGTTGCATCCATAACAGTTAGTATGAGTTGGTGGGGTGGTGTATAACGGCCTTACAATGATGGTTGTCGTAAACTTGATAAAGTGACACAATGAAGTTTCTTAAATAGGTTTATTCACCTTGTTGGAGCACGACCTATGTCGTATGAGGAAGGGTTGTCGAGAGTGGTGCCCGGGGCATGCGACACTTGGAGTGACACCATTTCCGGAGTCCGGCGACCCTTGAAAGTTGTAAGGGTAGTGCCCGGTGTGATGGAGGGAAAAGCCCTTGTGGCCCAATCTTTCATAACTTGGAGGTGGAGGAAGATGAACACAAGGAAGAACACTCGAGAGAAGATCCCAATCACACATCCACTCTCTAGGCAAACCATACAAGTAATACTACAAGATCCATAAGCAAGAAGGGAAACAAGTAACAAGGTAAGTTACTCCCAAATCCATTAGGGGAGATGAGGTGTTAGGGGTAGTCTTCTCCAAATCTACAAGGGGAAGATGGATGTCTTGATAATCCCTTGGGATTCTTCTCCACTGGAGGTCTTGATCTCCAATGGAGAGGATAGATGGGTGAAGCCTTCTTTTAGTCTGTCTAATATACTTTGCTGACCCTAAGACATGCAAGAGATACGAAATATATAGGTGGCAGGAGGTAAGGGACGGGCTAGGGGTACAAGGGTCATTGGCCCCACCATTTTGCGTGCATGCAGGTTGGATGTTCCGACATGGGTCAGACTTAGGGTCGGAGATTATGTTGGAGCATCTGACCCAAAGACATAACGTATGTCAAGGGTCGGATGCCAGGTTGAAGGTTGGGTCAGGTATTCTGACCCATTGTCCAACCTCCATGTGTTGCTCGCTCTCCCTTGAGACTCTTTCCTTCTCCATGATAGCCTGGCCTTCATTCTAGGCTTCTCCATGCTTGACCCATCACACCTAATGGCATTCAACATTCCAACTTTAGGTAGTAACCATGTCCCATTTGAATGTAAAGGGATTTCAAAGAGGAGCGAGTTTACCTCGGATTCAATAGCACGTCAATGGCCCACTTGGAGGTGTCGGTGTTGGTGTACAATCCATGGTGTTGTCCATGGGGTGCTCCGCACCACATGGGACACTCGAAGTGTCTCCACTTTTGGAGTCGCACGACTCCCGACTAGTCCGAGCCTTACTAGGTTCCTCAAACCTCTATTCTCAACCTTGCTAGCTCGCCGGGGAGAGCTAGAAGGGAGAAGAGAGAGTGACCCTCTTGAATTCATTCAAGCAAATAGTGAGTGATTTACATGCCCATGTGGGGCCTTATCTAGCCTAGGGGTCATTGACAAATGATCAAAGCTACCCTTGAAAAGAGAAGGTGAGAGGATAGAACTAAGGTAATCTTCTATCCTTTGGCCCATGTGCCTCTAGTTGGGTTAGGAGGGGGAGGGGGATGGAAGTCCAGTAGGGGTAGATTCCCTCCACTATATGAATGTCTTCTTGCTAGGGCTTGTGCCTCTTCGCTCCTTCGCCTCCATCTTGTAACATCCCGAGAATCATGCTATAGTAAACTCCTGCTAATGATGCTATGTCATCATCTTTTATTAACCAAAATTGCCCCTTGATAAAAACAAAGTCAATTTAAAATTCAAATAACAAGTCAAATTCTTATTTCTTCAAACCGCCAAATAAAAATGTTCTTTAGGTTGTGAATATTCATTACCTAATTGTCATGATGAAACCAACCTCATTTGGTTTCCCAAAATGCCCCTGGTTTTAACACAGTGGCCCGGGAACACTTTTCCAATCTTTTTAAATGTAAGCCAAATTGCCTCAAACATTTTGTACCAACTCAGTATATTGCAAAGTATTTAATGTGGCTAGTGGAGCATTTTACAAAAATCATTTGATGCGCTAACTAATCCAAGTCAGCAGCTCAATTAAAAGACATAAAGGAAAATAAAAATGGCAAAGGTCAACTGTGCCTTCGGGATCTAGGTCAACAGTGTACGGGCCAGCCCACTATCGCCTCGTCCTTGACCTCCTGCTCACAGGGACATGCTAGACGCACGCGCCGCATCCATGGCGTGGATCCTCCACATGTCGCGCATCCGCCGGCACCCAGTGGTGGATAAGACCATCCTCGAACGCGTTGACAAATCCTAGCCATCACTTTTCCCCTCTTTCGCTCTCTCTCGTCAAAATAGTAGTCACCCGAACGCTGCGCGCCGTGGTTGCCATCGTCTTCGCGGCCACTGGCCTCCCCGACGCCTGGGAGGATGTCGAGGAGCTTCCTCGCCGCCGACTACTTCACCTACGTGCCTTCAATCAAGCAGGACCGCACCGTACGCTCGGCATCGAGCCGGTTCCCCGCTGCGGCTGCCGCCTCCCGTCGACGAGCTCGACGCATCCGGCTACCCCCGCGCTCCCGGACCTCGTCCACGAGCATCGCAGTGAGCTCCTCCTCCGACCCCCCTGCTTTGCCCCCTTGATCCACTCCGTTAGCCACCGCTCCCGTGCTTGCCTTAGTCGCCATGGCCGCGCCGGAGCTCCCGTGTACGTGCTGCTTGTGCTGTGTATTGCTCATGCTCCCACCGCTTCTCGTTGTTGTTGCCGCTGGTTCCGGCCGCGCCTGCGTTCCTTGCCTCGCCCTCGCTGCCCCGAGGCCACGCCCACGTGTACCCATCTGCTTGCTGCTACTCGCGCCCGCCCCCACTGCCACTGCCTCCGCTGGCTGTCACCGCTGCTGTTGCACTACTACAAGCTGTTGCCGCTGCTTTGCTCTTCTGCTGGCAGGCACACTGCCATGCTTGTTGCTGCCGTTGTTTGCTACTAGCTGCAGCGGTCGCTTACTGCTTGTTGAACATATATATATATATATATATATATACATGTACGTAGGTCTGGGTTTTGTATGCCGTACATGTAGTATCTCTCTCCCCCTGTATGTACGTATATCTTGGAAGACAAGATACCGGTCGCACCCCTTGTACCTATATATATGTGCCTAGTGCACGATCAATCAATTGTCGATGCACAAAATCATTCTCTACATGGTATCTATCGCAAGTCGATCTCCCCGCTTCCGCTAACCCTAGCCGCCGCCTCGGGCCGCCGCCGCCGCCGCGATCTCCCGCCGCCGCCGCCGCCGCCCCACGCCGCCGCCACCACCTCTCCTCCCCGCGCGCCCCCTCCTCCCCACCACGCGCCTCCACGCTGCGCCGCCCCTCCCGCCGCGCCGCCTGACCACCCGCCACCGCGCCGCCTCTCCCTTGCCACGTCGCGCCGCCGCCATGTCCTCCAACGGTTCCTCCTACTCCAACCCCTTCGTCGTCGACCCCGCCGAGATCCACGACATCAACGTCCATGCCCGCGTCCCCGTGACCCTCGACGCCTCCACCTCCACGTACTTCACGTGGAAGACGTACTTCACGCTGCTCTTTCGCGAGAACAATCTCGTGGATCACATGGATGGCACCGTGGACTCCCGCACCATGGCGGATGACGCCGAGTGGACCGCGATCGACGCCACGATCATCCGGTGGTTCTTCACCACCATCTCCAAGGACTTGTTCCACACGGTCGTCAGCGTCGGCGACGACGCCCGCGCCCTGTGGGTCAAGCTGAACGGCCTCTTCACCGACAACAAACTTCAGCGCCGCGTTTTTTTGCAGCAGGAATTTTTTGACTGTCACCAGGATGATCAGTCCATTGATGACTACTGCCGCCGCCTGAAGACGTTGGCGGATGAGCTCCGCGACATTGGAGCCAAGGTGGACGACGACCTCCTCCTCAGCACCCTCACCGCCGGCCTCAACGAGGACTTCAGCAACGCCGCCTCCAACCTCACCTTGATGCCGGAGCCCTCCTTTCCCAAGTTTGTGGCATACTTGAGGTTGGAGGAGCGCCGGATGAAGGGGGTGAAGAAGCGTGTGCAGCACCACGCCCTCGCCGCCGGCACCACTCGCGGCGCCCCTCCACCGCCCGCCCCACCCGCGCCGCGCCAGCAGCCGCTGCCACCCGCGCCTCCGGGGTACTTCCCCCTCCCGCCCGCGCCTCCCGCCCCTCCCGCTGCCCCCCAGCAGCCTGGTGGCGGGCGCCGCGGCAACCGCCGCGGGGGCGGCCGCAAGCAGCAACAGACGTCCGGGGGGGCCCTCGTCAGCAGCAGCAGGTGAATCCCCCTTGGACCTATGGCACCAACCCGTAGACCGGCGTCGTTCACGCGTACTCCATGCCGGTCCCTCGGGCTCCGGCTCCGGGCATCCTCGGGCCCCGCCCAGCGGGTCACCAGGCTCTCTTCGCCGCGCAGAACGCCGCTCCGTACAGCGGCTATGGTGCCGCACCTCCGCCGTCGCCCGCCTACGGGTCCGCGCCGGCCTACGGCACCGCCGCCGCGCCGGCCTATGGGGCCGCGCCCGCCTACGGGGCCGCCACTGCTCCGGCCTTCGGGGCCGCACCCGCGCCAGCCTACGGAGGGTTCTACCCTCCTCAGGTGCCGCCGCCGTGGGACCCGGGCTTGCTCGCTGCGCTACACTCCGCCCCGTCACCGAGCTCCTATGGTGGCGGTGGTGACTGGTACATGGACTCGGGCGCCACTGCTCACATGACTGCTCATCCCGGTAACCTTACATCCGCCACTCCCGTTCATACTCCCAACCGTATCACCGTTGGTAACGGTTCCTCCCTCCCCATTACACATGTCGGTCATATGTCTTTCCCTTCTACTTCTACTCCTGTGCATATGTCTAATATTCTTGTGTCTCCTGAATTAGTCACTAATCTTGTTTCCGTTCATCGCCTTGCTCGTGAGAATCCTATAACTGTCGAATTTGACGATATCGGTTTTTCTGTGAAGGACGCCCGTACACGGATGGTGCTCCACCGATGTGATAGCCCTCCGGCGCCACCACCACCCGTTGCCCTGCCGCCTTCGCCGCCAGTGTCGATCTTTGGCATGCCCGTCTCGGTCATCCCAACTCCACCGTTATGCGTCAGATTCTTCAAAGTTTTTCTTTCTCATGTAATAAGGTCGATGATCACACTTGTGAGGCTTGCCGTCTTGGCAAGCACGTTCGTCTTCCCTTTAGTGAGTCTACAAACATTTCCACCTTTCCCTTTCAGCTATTGCATAGTGATGTTTGGACGTCCCCGGTTGCTAGCAACACGAGCTATTTATACTACCTGGTGATATTCGATGATTTTACTCATTATGTGTGGACGTTCCCCCTCCGTCGCAAGTCCGACGCCCTTGCCACACTCACCGCTTTTTACTCATATGTCGCCACACAGTTCGGTCGTCCTATTCTCGCCTTGCAAACCGACAACGGCAAGGAGTTTGACAACGTCGCCGTCCGCAATCTCCTTGCGTCCCACGGCACCATCTTTCGTCTCACCTGCCCCTACACGTCTCAACAGAATGGTCGCGCCGAGCGCGTCCTTCGCACGCTCAATGACTTTGTCCGCACGTTGCTCTTCCACTCCTACATGCCTTCTCGGTTCTGGCCGGACGCGCTCGCGACCGCCAGCCTCCTCCTTAACATTCGCCCCTGTCGTTCCCGCTGGAACTACACCCCTCACCAGCTCCTCTTCGGTGCGGTTCCATCCTATGATGGTCTTCGCATTTTTGGGTGTCTCTGTTATCCTAGCACCGCGTCCACCGCTCCTCACAAACTCGCACCATGGTCCCTTCCTTGCATCTTCCTTGGCTATCCTCCTAACACCAAAGGTTACCGGTGCTATGATACAGTCTCCCACCGCGTTTTCACTTCGCGGCATGTGTACTTTGATGAGCTCGTGTTCCCGTTTCAGCAGGCACCGTCACCATCGGAGTCTCCTGCGGCGCGGTCCGTCCCTGCCTCCACCTCTGGCGGACCGCCCGTCCGCACCCCGGGTCCGGCTCTGCTCGCGCTCCCTGCGCCGGCGGTCCCTGGTGCTTCGCCCCCAGCCGCCGCGGGCCCCGACACCGTGGCCTCCTCGGCCGCCGCCATGGCCCCCCTGGCCGGCCCCGCCGCGACGCCGACCGCGGGCCCCATTGCTGTGGCCCCCACCGCGGCCCCCGTTGCCGCGGCCCCCTCCACGGCCCCCGTCGCCGCGGTCCCCCTAGCGTCTCCCGCCGCCCCGGATGCACCCCTCACCGGTGTAGTCACTCGGGCTCGGACTGGGACCTTGCGTCCCAGCACGCGCTACTCGTCGGATGAGTATGCCTGCGCGGCTTCTACCTCAACACCGTCACCGCTACCCACCTCCGCTCGCGCAGCCCTTCGGGATCCGAACTGGCTAGCTGCGATGTGTGAGGAGTTTGACGCCCTGCAGCGCAACCGTACGTGGCAGCTTGTCCCGCGACCACCCCGTGCCAATGTCATCACTGGCAAGTTGGTCTTCCGCCATAAGACTCGCTCCGATGGTTCTCTCGAGCGCTACAAGGCGCGCTGGGTGGTGCGCGGTTTTCGCCAGCGCGCTGGCGTGGACTTCACCGACACCTTCGCCCCGGTTGTTAAACCTGGCACGATTCGCGCCGTTCTCCAGCTTGCTGTTTCGCATGCTTGGCCTGTTCACTAGCTCGATGTGTCTAATGCTTTCTTGCATGGTCATCTCGATGAGCAGGTGTTCTGTCAGCAGCCGACTGGTTTCGTCGACACCGACTATCCGGACCACGTGTGCTTGCTCTCCTGTTATCTCTACGGGTTGAAGCAGGCAACTCGGGCCTGGTACCAGCGGATCGCGGCCTTCCTCCAGCAACAGGGGTTCCGGTCCACACGGTCCGATGCCTCCCTGTTTGTCTACCACCAGGGCCACGCTACCGCGTACCTCCTCCTGTACGTCGATGACATCATCTTGACTGCGTCCTCGCCGGCGCTTCTACAGCAGATCACAGCTCGCCTCGGCACCGAGTTCGCTCTCAAGGACTTGGGGGATCTCCACTACTTCCTCGGCATCGAGGTAGTGCGCCGGGCTACTGGCTTCTTCCTGCATCAGCAGAAGTACGCCTACGAGCTTCTGGAGCGAGCGGGCATGCTTAATTGCAAGCCTGCTTCCACGCCTGTCGATACGAAGGCTAAGGTATCCGCCGTCGAGGGCTCTCCGGCGTCCGACGCTCCCTTGTACCGCTCCATCATCGGTGCGCTTTAGTACCTTACACTGACGCGTCCGGACATTCAGTATGCTGTCCAACAGGTGTGCCTTCACATGCACGCTCCTCGTGACACCCATTGGGCTCTCGTGAAACGTATACTTCGGTACATACGTGGCACCACAGCCATGGGTCTCACCCTGACGGCCTCGCCCGACACCAGCCTTGTCGCCTACTCTGACGCCGACTGGGCTGGGTGTCCCGACACTCGACGCTCCACTTCCGGCTACTGCGTCTACCTCGGGCCCTCTCTGATTTCGTGGTCGTCTAAACGACAACCCACGGTCTCACGATCGAGCGCCGAGGCCGAGTATCGGGCCGTGGCCAACGCCGTCGCGGAGTGTTCCTGGCTACGACAGCTACTCCAGGAGTTGCTATGTGAGGTCACCAAGGCGACGCTTGTCTACTGTGACAACGTCTCTGTGGTGTACCTCACTGCCAACCCTGTCCATCACCGACGGACGAAGCACATCGAGCTCGACATCCACTTCGTCCGGGAGCACGTCGCCCTTGGTCGTGTCCGTGTTCTACATGTACCCACCGATCAGCAGTTCGCCGATGTGATGACGAAGGGACTACCTACCTCGACCTTCGAGGGGTTTCGGTCCAGTCTTTGCGTCACCGGCGACGCTTCGACTGCGCGGGGGGGGGGGGGGGGGGGGGGTTAAACATATATACATGTACGTAGGTCTGGGTTTTGTATGCAGTACCTGTAGTATCTCTCTCCCCCTGTATGTACATATATCTTGGGAGACAAGATACCGGTCGCACCCCTTGTACCTATATATATGTGCCTAGTGCATGATCAATCAATTATCGATGCACAAAATCATTCTCTACACTGCTGCTTGATGCTGCCGCCGGCCGCTGATGTAGCTTGGCCATGGGCGTGCATGTGTGCACAATGTGCATAGCCGGCTTTGCTTCTGGCCGCTTAATTAATTAGAGGTAGGACAGTTTCAGGATTAGGTTAGTGGAGTAAATGGGCTAATGTACATATGACATGTAAACCCCATTTGATTAGGTTGGTGTTTAATTATGTGAATAGGTATCGCCTATGCCATGTGGGCCACACCTTTTCCCTTTGACCAATCAAATTGACCTTGTCAACTCGATTGGTTATTAATTTCAGAGAATTGTTAAAACTTTGAAAATTCATATAAAATAATCTCTAAGTCGGGTGAAAATAATTTATATATGAAAGTTGATCAGAAATATTTGACGAATCCGATTACACCCTGCATTCGTCTGTCACATGTCCCTAGCCTAACAAACATGGAACCGTCCCCCTCTTTTCATTTGTCCAGAAAATGCCAAATGCCGGGAAAACCCCTCTAGATGTTTTCCCTCTTTGTCTTCAACGTGTACTACTGCGTTAGGTCACCCCTAGCACCACGTATTGCCATATTATGCTTTCTAATGCTTTGATTGTTGTGTTATTTATTGTGTTCCCCCTTCGTTACTTCTTTCCGGTAGACCCAAGACCGTGGTTGAACCAATGATCGACTACTTCACCTTTGAGGGTCCGTATCTGTCTACGGAGCTTCCAGGCAAGCAAATCCCTCATTGACCATTCCGATATCGCCCATTCCCTTCTCTCTTATGCTTGCATTAGAACTGTTACTGCTTTTTGTATGATCCTACTCTGATGCATAGCCTGATTTTGTTACCTGCTTTCATACCTTACCTCCTTATTCTAAACTGCTTAGTATAGGTTGGTTAGAGATCCATCAATGACCCCGCCTTGTCCCAGTTTTGCTGCTTTATGTTTGATGACTCGATCAACATGATCGACGTCCAGGCCCCGACACCGCACATCACCCCCCTTAGTTGTACGACTCTGTAGAGTTATTATCGAGTGCCGAGGGTGATACCTCGTCAGCACTTCTGATGTTAACCATGTAGTGTAGCTATTCGATCGTGGTCATCGAGGGTGATTCCTCCTTCACCACTCCCGATAATGACTCTGTCGTGCAACCCCTCAAGTGTGGACCACCGAGGGTGATTCCTCCACGTCCACCTTGATGGTTACATCGAGTGAGAATCCATTGAGGGTGATTCCTCAGGTTTCCCCCTTGCTGTTTCGAACACATGGTTACTTTGACTTTCCACAGAACTATGATGACATCGAGTCGGCCCCGAGGGGTACCCGCGAGTGATATGACATCGGGTTGACCTGGAGGGTACCCGAGAGATAATTACGTGGCACAGCTGGGCATTCTTAGCCCTTGCCGTAAGTCCACGAGACGGGGCGATGGGCTCACATGATCGTGAGTCTCTGCTCATTACCGCACACTACCAAGACACTTACGGTTTGGATATTTGACCCGAGTAGGCCTCTGGCCTTTTTCGCACTAACCACCACGTGGGAATAAGTATGGGCACTCTGCATCGTATGTATCAGCCGAAACCTCAACAGACATTAGCGATGGAGCGGCGCGCGTCGGGTTGGACTACGTAAGCACCTGCCTTATTTAAGGGGGTAGCTAGATCTGCTCACCGTCCACGTACCCAACATGCAGGAGTGCAAAGGGCGATGGGCCCAAGACCCCTACGTGCTTAGGATGTAGACCAGCATGTTGGCCTCTCTGATGAGCCTAGGTAGGACTGCAGTGTGTTGATTAGCCAAGGACGGTCATGACCTGATGGTGTGTCCGGCTGGAGTTGATCAAGCGTGTTGGGTAAGTTTGTTCACTCCTACAGGGAAGATTGATCTATTCGTATAGCCTTGTCCACGGTAATGGACGCTCGGAGTTGTATCTCGACCGATACAACTAGAATTGGATACTGAATGCTGAGGCATGTTATGGATATGTGGCTCCAGGATTGCTTTCTCGCAGGGAGTCGAGGCAGGATCTCTGGGCGTTAATGTTACAACATACTTGTTTAATAATATGATATTCTTTACTCTTCTACAAGCTGCAAGATGCTTGAAGATGCTAGTCTTCAATAGGACTAGCTTCTCCCCCTCTTATTCTGGCATTCTGCAGTTCAGTCCACATATACTACCCATTTCGTTGATACCGATGCATATGTAGTGTAGATACTTGCTTGCGAGTACTTTGGATGAGTACTCATGATTGCTTTTATCCCCTTTTTTCACCTCTTTCATTTTTCTCGGATGCTGCAACCAGATGGTGGAGCCTAGGAGCTAGATGCTACCGCCGACGACTACTACTACCCCAACGGAGCCTACTTCTACGTGGAGACCGCCGATGACAAGGATTAGTTAGGAGGCTCCTAGGCAGGAGGCCTTGCCTTTTCGATCCATGTTGCTTTTGTGCTAGCCTTCTTAAGGAAAACTTGTTTAACTAGTGTCTGTACTTAGATATTGTTGCTTCTGCTGACTCTTGTGTATTCGAGCCCTCGAGGCCCTTGGCTTGTAATATAAAGCTTGTATTATTTTCATTTATCTCTAGAGTTGTGTTGTGATATCTTCCCGTGTGTCCTTGATCTTGATCGTTCACATTTGCGTGTATGATTAGTGTACGATTGAATCGGGGCGTCACAAGTTGGTATTAGAGCCGACTGTCTGTAGGTAGCCCCCTTTCCAACTCCTTGACCGAAGTTTAGTCTAGTCATTGAAATTTTTTTACTAACATGATTGTGTGGCTTACGGGCCCACGTCGCCATTGGGTGGTATTAGGATCTTTTATTCCTCGTCTATACTCTAGGATTCTGATCTCTCTTCTATTCGGGTTAAATGATTTTGCTAAAATCTAACTTTAGGTTCTCGAAAATACTTTCTCCTAGAGAGCCCCTTCAGTCCACATAATCGCTTGCTGCACCAGAAGATTTCAAAGATACTCTCCGATGTTTCCCCAAAACCCTTGTGCCATTCGCCGTTGCAATTACATATCACCGATAAATCTCTATGGATAGTTGCAGACACTTGTTGTCCATACCTTCATTTCCAATTGTTCTTGTTATTACAAGATACCCTGAAATACTTTGGATATTCTGAGAATCCTTTGTGCATGCTGCCTTGCAGCTCCTTTTCGCATGAACACATGTATGAATAATTCCTCGCACTTACCGGGGATTCGTTCATCCCCAGTTGTTCATGCGTTTCACAAATGTCTTTGAAACGCTATTCAATCTTCCGAAAATCCTCAGCAACCTATTGTTCTGGAAAGTTTTACCTGCTTGCATTATGGTTAATTCCATATGTATAGCAATGTTCATTAAAATCCTTTGTGGTTGTCATTCTGAGCCTTTGATTCAACATGTCCGCAATTACTCGCAGTCTTCAATTGATCCTTAGAAATTTTACTTTCGGCTCAGACGATATTTTAAACAAGAACTGGTTCTCAGCAAATCAAACCTTGGTTGATTGTCGTTCTAGTTCTATTCAACTTACCCATCATTTGATCAGATCGTATGCTTCTGATCCTTCATTTTGGAAGTCATAATTCCTTTGTTAATTAAACTTTGAATTAGTCAGTTCTTTCTATAATTCGATACCTTTGCATTCTTTCTTCCTCTGATTGAGTGTTGATACTCACATCAGCTTCGTTGTGGACCGCCAAATCCTTTGTTGGGATAATATCGACAATCTCCTTCGTATTCAATAACTTGTGATTCTTTCCTAGGATACATAATGTGCTTTGGTAAATTGTATCCCCTGCTTTTTTTTCAACCATGCTCTACTATCGAGCTAGTGTTATTTACTCCTGAAGTTTGTCGTATACGTTCTTAAGATGCCCCGATGGGTTGAACCTATGCCTTTTCTAATCTATGTGAACCCGGAAACTTCTACGGTTCATACTCTACTACTGTTATGCCAGATAAAATTTCAACACTACAACTTCTTCGAAGACGAGAAGTGAATGAAAGGTTAGGCATTGAAGAAGTGGGAGTCGACCTTGAACTTTACGTTCATGCCCATGGACACGATGCAGATCTTATAATGGAAGCTTCTCGTGAAAATAGTTACCCCTTTTTATAAGTTCATTTTGTATTTGTGGTTTGATCATTTACAAACGTGTTTCTGACCATATTGTTCTTCTTTGATCCCATTTCTCGGACAAGTTCAAGTACTTGTCTTCTGCAGATCAATACACCTATCCAACCTCTATTCTGATCTACCTTGAGTTTACCCTTTGGTATCTCGAGACTATCAGGGAACTACATAACTTCTTATGAGTTCTTCATCAACTATTATTTCTCACGGATTCCAATTTTCCTGGGTTGTGAATTGTTAATCACTCGCGAACACTGAACAGTGAATGGAATCCACACTACGATTCAACACTCCTAGTACTTTGTTGCTGAGAACTTCGATACTCCATCACGTCATTCCTAGCCTGACCGACTATATCATTATCGCGCTAATTTTAACTGTGCTACCGACTCCCTCTTCCCGGAGCACAATTTTCGACAATGAGCTAAGCTTACGTCTATCTGCCTCATCATATCGTTTCACCTTGAACAACAAGCTTGATTCCGAGTTTGTGTCGTATTCGTGGTTCCAATAACCTTTTGCTTCATCATTCCTTTTGCTTGATGTCGTCGTTGAATGATTAAATCTTCATGGAACCTCTCGACAAAATTGTCGTGATCATCCTCAATATTTTGACTTCTTCCAGGATATCAATTGAATTCATGATGAGAAATACCATCCTTGCCCTCGATGATTTGTGTTATCATCGACCACTTTATTGCCTTCCCTCCAACACAAACTTGTTCATGTTTTGTGTTATACCTTGAGTTCTTGCTATCTAGCATTTGTTCTTCTTTACCTTGGAATATTACCATAATTTATGTCAAGAATGTTGTGAGAATTTCACCACCTCATTAGAATTCTAGATACAAGTGATACTTCTCGCCATCACAATTCTAACATTGATCGTGCTACTTGGTCCATATTTCCAAGTGCATTTTCAGTTAATGTTTAGTTGTGGATGTTCCCCTTGAACATACTTTATCATATACTTTAGTGTGTCCAATGCTATCACCTTGCTCACTTAATTATGGAAATCCATGGTTATGGAAATCTTGATGAAGTGATAGAGGCAAAGGTGTCCCGTCGTTCGATGAGATGATGGATATCGCTTTGGTGGAAGTCGACTTTGACGATCTGACTACGAACGTCCGAGGACGTCGCACCTTAGCAATCGCTAAACCAACTTCGAGAGATTATTGACCACGCCGAAGCACGATCAACCTGACCACGAAGGTCTGTTTCCTGCAGGCAAACAAAGAACAAGCAAGAAACTAAGATTGCAATCTGGATATTGCGAATATATGAGGAAAGATTTATTGATCAAGGTGGGGTTCTGTGACGTCTTTGTCTGGTCGTTGAACACAAACGAAGTATGCGAAGTTGCAGCTATGGAGAACTTTTAATCTAAACAAAACCCAAAGTCTAACCGATGCCCTAAGGGCTGTATATATGGAGGAAGAGGGGGGAATTTCGTGGCACTTGGTGGAGGGGTCCGAAATCAACCCTATCTCTTGTTTCCCCACACATACGGACTCTAAAAATAGCCTATACTTATGTATTTCGAAATTACATGGGCCTGGCCCAATAATAAGGTGACACAACACCTAGAATAGCCTCGGGACGAAATTTATGAAGTGGCATCTTGTATATTTCGTCCAAGGCTTCATGCACCCATTATGGTGGCTTCAAAGTCCTGAAATCATCACTTGTAACTCCGTTCTTGTTCCCCTTCCGCATGCCATCATCTCCATGCTTGTTCTTGCTCCAATGTTCATCCTTCTCCAAGCTAGGCCCTTCATTTGTAAGCAAAACTAATGTATCCAATTTAGGCAGCATCATATTCTCATGAACATTAGAATCATTACCAAGAAACGGAAGTACCTGGTAACTTAGTTGGCGTGCGCGAGCTCTAGTAATTGGTCCAGTATGTATAGCAGCAGGGGCTGTGGGTGTAACAATGGTATTGATGTCCTCATCATCCTCCCCTTCTTGAAATGAAGTCGTCCTCGACGGAAGCTCATCTTCGTCTCCCAAATAAGGCTTCAAATCTGCAATGTTAAAAGTGGGACTAACCCAAAAATCTGCAGGCAGCTCAAGTTTATATGCATTATCATTTATTTTCTCTAACACCTTAAAGGGACCATCAGCACGTGGCATTAGCTTTGATTTGCACAAATCAGGAAATCTATCCTTACGCAAATGTAACCAAACAAGATCTCCAGGTGCAAACACAACATGTTTTCTACCCTTGTCTCCAGCAAGTTTATATTTAGCATTCATACACTCAATGTTTTCCTTAGTTAACTCATGCATTTTTAAAATCAATTCAGCACGTTCTTTAGCATCAAAATTAACCTTCTCCGAAGATGGAAGAGCCAACAAATCAATAGGTGCACGAGGTAGGAAACCATACACAACTTCAAAAGGGCACATCTTAGTAGTAGAATGCAATGAACGATTATAAGCAAATTCAATATGAGGCAAGCATTCCTCCCACATTTTCTTATTATTCTTCAAAACAGCCCTAAGCATAGTAGACAATGTTCTATTGACTACTTCAGTTTGTCCATCAGTTTGGGGGTGACAAGTAGTACTAAAAAGCAGTTTAGTCCCCAACTTAGCCCATAAACATCTCCAAAAGTGGCTAAGAAATTTAGTATCACGATCTGAAACAATAGTATTTGGCACACCATGCAAGCGAATAATTTCACGAAAGAACAAATCAGCAACATTAACAGCATCATCGCTTTTATGACATGGTATAAAGTGTGCCATTTTCGAGAATCTATCCATGACAACAAATATGCTATCCCTCCCCTTCTTTGTTCTAGGTAAACCTAAAACAAAGTCCATAGATATATCCTCCCAAGGACACTAGGTACAGGCAAAGGCATATATAAACCATGAGGATTGAGTCATGACTTAGCTTTTTGACATGTAGTGCAGCGAGCAATAAAGCGCTCAACATCCCGTCTCATCTTTGGCCAAAAGAAATGTGTAGCAAGTACGTCCTCCGTCTTCTTCACGCCAAAGTGTCCCATTAGTCCTCCTCCATGCGCCTCCTGCAACAACAAAAGACGAACGGAGCTAGCTGGAATGCATAGCTTGTTAGCACAGAACACAAATCCATCATTAGCGATGAACTTGTTCCATGTTCTTCCTTCTTTACAATAGCAGACTAAGGCATAGCCTAGTGGTGGGAGGGGGCTGATGCCTTCCCACCCACCCAGGTTCAAGGCATGGTACTTGCAATTTGGGTTTGTTGCACCAATTATACTGTAGGGGGTTCCCTTACAGTCTTTCTATCAAAAAACAATTCTGCAATACATCTTTAAAATCAGCATCATGCACATATTGATCTTTGATGGTCTCCAAACCAAATATTTTGAAGTCAAGTTGTGAAAGCATAGTATAGCGACGAGACAATGCATCAGCAATAACATTTTCTTTACCCTTCTTGTGTTTGATGACATAAGGGAAAGTCTCAATGAATTCAACCCATTTAGCATGTCTACGATTCAGTTTAGCTTGACCTTTAATATGTTTCAAAGATTCATGATCAGAATGTATAACAAAGAATGTATAACAAATTCTTTGGGCCATAAATAATGTTGCCATGTTTCTAAATTCCGAACAAGAGCATATAATTCTTTATCATAAGTAGAATAATTCAGACTAGGCCCACTCAATTTTTCAGAAAAATATGCAACAGGTTTGCCATCTTGTAATAACACACCTCCTAATCCAATTCCACTAGCATCACATTCAAGCTCAAAAGTCTTATTAACATCAGGAAGTTGGAGTAAAGGAGCATGTGTCAACTTATCTTTCAATACCGTGAAAGCTTCTTCCTGTGCAGTACCCCAAAGAAAAGGCACATCCTTCTTTGTAAGCTCGTTGAGAGGTGCAGCAATGGTGCTGAAATCTCTCACAAAATGCCTATAGAATCCAGCGAGGCCAAGAAAACTCCTCACTTGTGAGACCATTTTGGACTGTGGCCAACTCTCAATAGCTTCAATCTTGGCTTTGTCAACTTCAATTCCCTGTGGAGTTACAACATAGCCAAGAAAAGATACTCGGTCGGTGCAAAAGGTGCACTTCCCAAGGTTACAAAAAAAACGTGCATCACGTAGAGCAATAAAAACAACACGTAAATGTTCCAAATGTTCTTCCAAAGATCTGCTATAAATCAATATGTCATCAAAGTAAACTACCACAAATCGTCCAATGAAAGCACGTAAAACTTCGTTCATTAATCTCATGAAAGTACTAGGTGCATTAGTTAACCCAAAAGGCATGACTAACCACTCATATAATCCAAACTTAGTTTTAAATGTTGTTTTCCATTCATCTCCCTATTTCATACGAATTTGATGGTATCCACTACGCAAATCAACTTTGGAGAATATTGTAGAGCCACTCAATTCATCAAGCATATTATCTAGCCTAGGAATAGGATGACGATAATGAATAGTAATATTATTAATGCCTCTACAATCAACACACATGCGTGATGTACCATCCTTTTTCGGCACTAGAATAATAGGAACAGCACAAGGACTAAGGGATTCGCGTATATAACCTTTGTCGAGCAGCTCCTGTACTTGACGCATAATCTCCTTCGTCTCCTCTGGATTGGTACGGTATGGTGCACGGTTGGGTAATGATGCACCGGGAATTAAGTCAATCTGATGCTCAATCCCTCGAATGGGAGGTAATCCCGGTGGCACGTCTTGTGGAAAGACGCCAGCGAACTCCTGCAAAATGTTAGTGACAGCAGGAGGCAAAGAGGAAGGCACATCCTCGAATGAAAATAATGCCTCTTTGCACACAAAAGCATAGCAAACAGATTTGCTGAAATCTAGCTCATCAATATCAGATTTAGTGGCAAGTAAACATGCACTTTTCTATTTAATTTCAGAAGCAACACTAGATGGTTTACTATTAGGCTTCATTTCTTGCTCAAATTCTTTTGCCACAATCTGATTTTCACTCTTATTTTTGTACTGTTTTGCTTTATTAGCTCTATTAATATCATCTTTGAAAATGGAATCAGGAGTCATAGGAAGCAAAGTAATATTCTTATCCTTATGAACAAGAGTATACTGATTTTTTCTACCATGGTGTACATAATTTTTATCAAATTGCCATGGTCGACCAAGTAATAAGGAACATGCTTGCATAGGTACCACATCACAATCAACATAATCATCATACGTAGAGATACTAAAATGCACACGAACAGTACGTGTTACCTTAACCTTGCCGCTGTTGTTGAACCATTGGATGTAGTAAGGATGTGGATGTGGTCTTGTGGTGAGAGAAAGCTTCTCCACCATCTCCATGCTAGCCAAGTTGTTGCAGCTCCCTCCGTCTATGATGACGCGCACAGAACGTTCTTTCACAACTCCCTTGGTATGGAACAAATTGTGCCTCTGATTTTGCTCAGCTTGTGTGACCTGCACACTCAAAACACGTTGAGCAACTAAACATTCATACCTGTCAGCGTCTTCAGGAGCCATGTATTGCGTCTCATGATCAGAATCATCTCCACCATGTTCTTCACGTGTAATAAGAGCCAAAGTCTCCTCATCATAGTCACTAGCGGACTCATACCCACCATCCTCAGTAGCAATCATCACACGCTGAGATTTGCATTCTCTCGCATAATGACCTCTTCCCTTACAACGGCGACAAATAATATCACTTGTGCGCCCTGTTGAAGTCTTTGCGATCATGCTGTAAAAAACAGAAACTTTAGCGCTCATGAGATTAGCTACCATGTTTTACTGGAGAATGATTTTAGGTTGATTATTTTTTAAGGTGATTAATAGACAAATTCCTCAGGTCCACCAATTTATTTCAGAATTTTTGGAGTTACAGAAGTATTCGAGAGTTACATATTACTACAGACTATTCTGTTTTTGACAGATTCTGTTTTCTATTTGTTGTTTGCTTATTTTGATGAATCTATGTGTAGTAACGGAGGGTATGAACCATAAATAAGTTGGAATACAGTAGGTTTTAACACCAATATAAATAAATAATGATTTTACTACAATACCTTAAAGTGGTGTTTTTATTTCTTGCACTAACAGAGCTTATGAGATTTCCTGTTAAGTTTTGCGTTGTGAAGTTTTCATGTTTTGGGTAAAGATTTGATGGACTATGGAATAAGGAGTCGCAAGAGCCTAAGCTTGGGGATGCCCAAGGCACCCCAAGGTAATTCAAGGACAACCAAAAGCCTAAGCTTGCGGATGCCCCGGAAGGCATCCCCTCTTTCGTCTTCGTCTATCGGTAACTTTACTTGGAGCTATTTTTTATTCACCACATGATATCTGTATTGCTTGGAGCATCTTGTATGATATGAGTCTTTGCTTTTTAGTTTACCACAATCATCCTTGCTTTAAACACCTTTTTGGAGAGACATGCATGATTAGGAATTTATTAGAATACTCTATGTGCTTCACTTATATCTTTCGGAGTAGTTTGTCATTTGCTCTAGTGCTTCACTTATATCTTTTTAGAGCACGGTGGTGGTTTTATTTTGAAAAATAGATGAACTCTCATGCTTCACTTATACTCCCTCCATCCCAAAATAAGTGTCTCAACTTTGTACTAGCTCTAGTACAAATTTGTACGAAGCTCAAGACACTTAGTTTGGGACGGAGGAAGTATTATTTTGAGAGTCTTTTAGAAAAGCATGGTATTTGCTTTGGTTATAAAATTAGTCCTAATATGATAGGCATTCAAGTTGGGTATAATAAAAAACTATCATATAAAGTGCATGGAATACAATGAGAAGTTTGATGCTTGATGATTGTTTTGAGATATGAGGATGGTAATAATAGAGTCATGCTAGTTGAGTAGTTGTGAATTTGAGAAATACTTGTGTTGAAGTTTGTGATTCCCGTAGCATGCACGTATGGTGAACCGTTATGTGATGAAGATAGAGCATAGCCAGACTATATGATTTTGTTGGGATAGCTTTCTTTAGCCATGTTATTTTGAGAACACGTGATTGCTTTGTTAGTATGCTTGAAGTATTATTGTTTTCATGTCAATATGAACTTTTGTCTTGAATCTTATGGATCTGAACATTCATGCCACAATAAAGAAAATTACATTGAGAATTATGCTAGGTAGCATTCCACATCAAAAATTCTATTTTTATCATTTACCTACTCGAGGAGGAGCAGGAATTAAGCTTGGGGATGCTTGATATGTCTCCAACGTATCTATAATTTTTGATTGTTCCATGCTATTATATTATCTGTTTTGGATGTTTAATGGGCTTTACTATAGACTTTTATATTATTTTTGGGACTAACCTATTAACAGGAGGCCCAGCCCAAATTGCTGTTTCTTGCCTATTTCAGTGTTTCAAAGAAAAGGAATATCAAACGGAGTCCAAAAGGAATGAAACCTTCTAGAGAGTTATTTTTGGAACAAACACAATCCAGGAGACTTGGAGTAGATGTCAGGGAAGCTTCGTGGAAGCCACGAGGGTCCAGGGCGCCCCCCCCACCCTCGTGGGCCCCTCGTAGCTCCCCTGATCGACTTCTTTCGCCTATATATATATCCATATACCCCAAAAACATCCAGGAGCACAATAGATCGGGAGTTCCGCAGCCGCTCTATAGCCACCAAAAACCTCTCGGGAGCCCGTTCCAGCACCCTGCCGGAGGGGGAATCCATCACCGGTGGCCATGTTCATCATCCCGGCGCTCTCCATGACGAGGACGGAGTAGTTCACCCTCGGGGCTGAGGGTATGTACCAGTAGCTATGTGTTTGATCTCTCTCTCTCTCTCTCTCTCTCTCTCTCTCTCTCTCTCTCTCTCGTGTTCTTGATTCGACACGATCTTTATGTATCGCGAGCTTTGCTATTGTAGTTGGATCTTATGATGTTTCTCCCCCTCTACTCTATTGTAATGGAGTTTTCCCTTTGAAGTTATCTTGTCGGATTGAGTCTTTAAGGATTTGAGAACACTTGATATATGTCTTGCATGTGCTTATCTGTGGTGACAATGGGATATCATGTGATCTACTTGATGCATGTTTTGGTGATCAACTTGCGGGTTCCGTGACCACGTGAACTATGCATAGGGGTTGGCACACGTTTTCGTCTTGACTCTCCGGTAGAAACTTTGGGGCACTCTTTGAAGTTCTTTGTGTTGGTAATAGATGAATCTGAGATTGTGTGATGCATATCGTATAATCATACCCACGGATACTTGAGGTGACATTGGAGTATCTAGGTGACATTAGGGTTTTGGTTAATTTGTGTCTTAAGGTGTTATTCTAGTACGAACTCTTGAATAGATCGATCAAAAAGAATAGGGACATTTACATCTATGCCCCTAATTTGAGCCCACTCTCAGATTTACCCCTAATTTCAAAGCCTGCTCAAATTTGCCCCTCCGCCGTTAGGTGCACTTACATAAATGCCCTTTTGTGCTGTTACCGTCCGGTCAAAGCAGGTCAAAGTCGGTCAAAGGGCATTGACCGTCCTGAAAAAAATAGCAAAAAAATCTAAAAAATCTGAAAATTTCTGAGATCAAAGATACTCAGGTTCGCAAGGTGCGTGCAAATTTTCGTGCTGTTTGGGCATTCCAGGAGCTCATGTCAAAGGAAAAACAATAAATATGTAAGCCTGTGAACAGTAAATTCAAAAAAATAGCAAGAAAATTCAAAAAAATATGAAATTTTTAGGCATCAGAGAGGCTATGGTCTACAAGCTGTGTGCAAATTTTTGTTGTGTTTGGACATTGGAGGGGCTTGTGGAGAAAAAACAAAATTTGGCTCGGGAAAAAACTTGGGAAAAAATGACTATTTTGTTTTTTCTTGCCAGAGCTCCTCGCATGTCATTTGATCACGAAAACTTGCAAGCACCTTGTGAACCCAAGCCTCTTTGATGCCAAAAAATTTCATATTTTTTTGAATTTTCTTGCTATTTTATTTCAAATTTACTGTTCATGAGCGTGCATATTAACTATTTTTCCTTGCCACGAGCTCCTGGAATGTCCAAATAGCACGAAAATTTGCACGCACCTTGCGCCCATGAGTATCTTCGATCTCACAAAATTTTAGATTTTTTTAAATTTTTTTGCTATTTTTTTCAGGACGGTCAAAGTTGTTTGACCGGACGGTAACGGCGTAGAAGGGCATTTCTGTAAGGGCACCTAACGGCGGAGGGGCAAATTTGAGCAGGCTTTCGAATTAGGGGTATATCTGATTAGGTGGTTCGAGTTAGGGACAGAAATGCAAATGGCCCAAAAGAATAACTTTGAGGTGGTTTCGTACCTTACAATAATCTCTTCATTTGTTCTCCGCTATTAGTGACTTTGGAGTGACTCTTTGTTGCATGTTGAGGGATAGTTATATGATCCAGTTATATTATTATTGTTGAGAGAACTTGCACTAGTGAAACTATGAACCCTAGGCCTTGTTTCCTAGCATTGTAATACCGTTTGTGCTCACTTTTATCATTAGTTACCTTGCTGTTTTTATAATTTCAGATTACAAAAACCTATATCTACCATCCATATTGCACTTGTATCACCATATCTTCGCCTAACTAGTGCACCTATACAATTTACCATTGTATTGGGTGTGTTGGGGACACAAGAGACTCTTTGTTATTTGGTTGCAGGGTTGTTTGAGAGAGACCATCTTCATCCTATGCCTCCCACCGATTGTTAAACCTTAGGTCATGTACTTGAGGGAAATTTGCTACTATCCTACAAACGTCTGCACTTGGAGGCCCAACAACGTCTATAGGAAGAAGGTTGCGTAGTAGACATCATGAAGCCTTTGCATTGTTTCCTCAACTATTTCAACCGCTGCTTTTCTATTCAATTTATTCGTCGGTTCCCCCTTCCAAGTTGCCTTTGTTTTCCCTCCCACCCACCCTTTTTTCTTCCCGGAGTTTGAGTCTCTTTCGAGCATCAATTGCATTCATGCGGAGCCTCTTCAGTCTTCCCTCAATCATTTCAACGATGAATTCTCGTCAAGTTCGTCATTGATTCGTCTTGTTTTCTTTCTGGTGGATTCAATTCAAGTTTTTCGGGTTGATCCTATTCTTTTCCTTGGATCAAGTGTTTTCCCTGCTCGTTCGCCTCTCGCCAGTTTATTATTCTGGAGTTCAAAAGACATCTCAGGAGATTCGTCTGTGTTCCAATTAATTCGAGGTTATCACCTCATTCAAATATTTCAATTGTTCTGGTGCATCATCTATCTCTTCAACAATCCTTTTTCAGTGGTGTTTTCTCTTCAGTGGGCCCTAACCCACAGGTCTTTTCCCAGGATCTTACCTGATTCTTCTAATTATTCTGGAGCCATTTCTAATTCTTTTTAGAGTTTGACGTAAGAATGAATTTCATCAGTCAGATGCCTTTGCGAGATCGATTTCAAATAATTTCATTGTTGGCTCTACCTCTTCGCTTCCCATTCTCCCGGAGTATCTAAACAATTTTGATGGTGTTTCTCGTCGTCATTTGTAGATAGAAGAAGAGTTTCTCTTAAGTCTTGTTTGTTCTCCCAAAGATTCGAGGATCTGGTTTCATGTTACCCTCTCGAAGTGTTCCATTCATCAGATATTCTTTTCTTAACCATACGGAGTATGTCAGGAGTTGTTTTTCCATTTCCTTTCACTGGAGGCCATCATTCCAGAAGAATTCTTCATCCTCACATTCCAGCTATCGTTATCCAATTATCCCGGCGCATCTGTCAAGTGATCTGTAATCAGCTCGTGATCTCTTTGTTCTTTTGCATCTAAATCCCCTCAAGCATATTTGTTCTTCTAATTCTTCCCGGTGATTCATTCTCTTTCATCAGTAATTTTTGAATTCTTATGGTGGTTCCTTCAGCATTCCTCTCCCTTTTTCGTCATATCAATTCATTTGTTCTTTCCAATCCTACTGGTGGTTCATGAAGACTTTCTCAAGATTTGTGCTATATCCCCCTTAATCCTTTTTCCAATAAGAATAAGTAGTATGCAAAATCCATTGTTTGTCATCAATTTAATTTGATGAAGGATAAGCATACAATAAATCTTATTTTTTCTTGAAGTGAGTAATCCCTTCCTTCGGAGTTTGTTCTTGATGAATAAATTCTAGTTCCAAGTGTTTTCATCTTTTCTTTTCCGGAGTTCGAATTTCCTCTGCCATTTCGTCGGAACTTCCATCTAAATCACTGCAGGGTTTAATCTTATTCTTTTTATCCTTCAATTCTATCTAATCATCCTTTTTGTCACCGGAGTTCTTCATGGTGATTCTTCATGATTTAATTCATTCTTCAAGAGTTCATTAAGATTTTGTTGGAGGAGTTCAAGTATCTTTTCTTCTCACGTCTCGAAGTGCAAATAATTCTCTGTTTTCTTCTGACGTGGAGTTTTGCATTCTTCATTTTTCTTAGCTATTCAAGTATTTGGTTGTGGCATAATTTCACCTCAAGTTTTGACATGTTTTTGATAAGTCCACATCAAACTTATTCTTTTGTTGTTGATATTCTCAACAACTCCGTTCAACCCTTCCTGCTACGGATGTTTTGGAATTCATTTGTGGTGGAAGTTGTTGTTCTCTTATCAGTTTTTTTTCATTGCACGATTTCAATTCTTCTGGAGGCATTGCATTGTTCATCTCGTCAACTGTCATTCCATCTTGTGAATTTCATGTTCTATTCCTTCCATTTTCAGCCGTAGTGCTGCCGGAATTCTTTTGTTCTTATTCCTTTCCTATCTTATTCTAACCGAAGTGGTTTCGGAGTCTATCTTATTCCTTGAGCCTTTGATTCTCGTCATATTCACTGTTTCTCTTTCTACCCGAGTGCTCTCGACCTTGTTCAACTTCTCTCTTGCATTCTTACTTCACCTCTTCCTCTTTCTCTTCAGTATCGTTCCTAAGATCTCGGGACGAGATCTCTTTTTAGTGGAGGAGAGTTGTAACGCCCCGAGACCGATGCGCCAGGTGTCTTCCATCTATTCGCCGTTGTTGCCTTGTCATTAGCTTGTGTGTTGCACTTTGCCATGTCATCATCTGCATTTCATTTGCATGTTTTTCAAAACTTGCGTCCATTTGGGTTCCCCCGGTTCTCTCTGTTGCCCGTTCTGAGCCCAATATCACTCGCACGCGCCCGCGGCACCTCCGAAATATTATTTTATAAGTGGCATAGAATATTCTTGGAATGGGGTGAAAGTTCGCATGCGGTATTGTTATAGTGTAAGTCGACCGCCTGTCAAGTTTCGTCGCATTCGGAGTCCGTTTGATAGCCCAACCGTTAAATATATAGCGGTACCGTTGCCGGTACCTTCGTCGGACGTTTTCGGTCTCCGGAAACCCATCCCCGGCAGCACTTCTCTTCTCTCCCCTCAGCCCAAGCCCTCTCTTCAAAGCCCACCTAGACCTGCCTAACCCCCCTCTCGATCAGGTCCGTCGGATCACGATCTGAGGCTCCGAAACGCTCCAAAACCCCCTAACCCTAGCAGTTCGCTATTTATAGACCCCCCATGCCATTTTTTGCATCCCCTACCTCTTCCCCTACCTCCTGACGCAGCCTCCACCCCCTGCCTCGGTTTCCATGCCTGTTCGCTCCCCCGCCGCCACTTGTCATGCCGCTAACCGCCATCCGCCGCTCGACGCCACCGCCACGTCAGCAGAGCCACTGCCCGCAGCCAATGGGAAGGCGCCACGTCGCCCCGCGTCCTTCCTGCGCCTCCCCACCGCCGCGGGCCCGCCAGGACCCGGTCAGGCCCTGGGAGGCCTGCACGAGCCTAGTTCGCCGCCCAGCACCCGAGCGCGTCCGCTCCCCGCAGCTCCTCCCAATCTACCTCGCCGTCCGCCTTCGTTCGCGTCGCACCGCGTCCCACAGCTCGCCGGACCCCGAGCTGACCTCATCGCCGGCGACCCCGACCCCAGGCCAGTGCCCCGTGCCCTTCCCCATCTCCCTCATTCTCCTGTCTCTCTCCCTCACCCGATCTCTATCTATCTCCCTCACCCGATCACTCTCTCTCTCTCTCTCTCTCTCTCTCTCTCTCTGAAGCTCGCCGCAGTAGGGACCCCACCGCCATGGAGATCGCTGCTGCTGGCCACGTCTTCGCCCGAACCCGGCTGGGATCCACTGGATCTGGGGCCCCGCGACCCGATCCCAGCTTCGTCAGCCTCGCCGGAGGTCGCCTCCCCTGTAGGTTCGCCGCCGCCATGGCCTCGGTGCCTCGTGCGCGAGCACGGGACGACGACCGCGATGGCCAAGGCCAACGTGGGCCTTGAGGCCCGGTGCACCTGGCCCAGCCGTCGCCTCTGTCGGCCCAGCCGCCGGCCCAAGCGCTCGCCTCGCCCAGTGCGCTAAGTAGCTATCTCGTGCACTCGTCTGTTTTTTTTTCACAAAAATGACCAAGTCTATGAATCTCAGTATTATGTGTGCATCATGCCATGACCATAACTTTGTGCATGATTGTCCATTTTGAGTGTGCAATATGTCAAAATGTTCATCTCAGAGTGCTCTACATGATAGTTGCATTTGCATTCATGTTAATGTTAATATTGATGCCTTAATCTTCATTGCAAAACTGCTAAATGATATAATCTGCTAATTGTTAACATCATGTATGCATCTTGTGAGTGCTATAACTTTGTCCCTGCTGACCCTATGATGATGATCTTGATATGCACATGTTCTACCCTTCATGCTCTACATGTTGGTGTTGATAGAGGTGGAGGTGTCCCGTCCTTCGATGAGATGATGGATTTCGCTTTGGTGGAAGTCGACTTTGACGATCCGACTACGAACGTGCGAGGACGTCGCGCCTTAGCAATCGCTAAACCAACTCCGAGAGGTTATTGACCACGCCGGAGCACGATCAACCTGACCACGAGGGTCTGTTTCCTGCGAGCAAACGAAGAACAAGCAAGAAACTGAGATTGCAATCTGGATATTGCGAATATAAGATGAAAGATTTATTGATCAAGGTGGGGTTCTGTGACGCCTTTGTCTGGTCGTTGAACACAAACGAAGTACGCGAAGTTGCAGCTATGGCGAACTTTTAATCTAAACAAAACCTAAAGTCTAAACGGCGCCCTAAGGGCTGTATATATGGAGGAAGAGGGGGGAATTTCGTGGCCCTTGGTGGAGGGGTCCGAAATCAACCCTATCTCTTGTTTCCCCACACATACGGACTCTAAAAATAGCCTATACTTATGTATTTCGAAATTACATGGGCCTGGCCCAATAAAAAGGTGACGCAGCACCTATAATAGCCTCGGGACGAAATTTATGAAGTGGCATCTTGTATATTTCGTCCAAGGCTTCATGCACCCATTATGGTGGCTTCAAAGTCCTGAAATCATCACTTGTAACTCCGTTCTTGTTCCCCTTGCGCATGGCATCATCTCCATGCTTGTTCTTGCTCCAATGTTCATCCTTCTCCAAGCTAGGCCCTTCATTTGTAAGCAAAACAAATGTATCCAATTTAGGCAGCATCATATTCTCATGAACATTAGAATCATTACCAAGAAACGGAAGTACCTGATAATTTAATTGGCGTGCGCGAGCTCTAGTAATTGGTCTAGTATATGTAGCAGTAGGGGCTGTGGGTGTAACCATGGTATTGATGTCCTCATCATCCTCCCCTTCTTGAAATGAAGTCGTCCTTGACGGAAGCTCATCTTCGTCTCCCAAATAAGGCTTCAAATCTGCAATGTTAAAAGTGGGACTAACCCCAAAATCTGCAGGCAGCTCAAGTTTATATGCATTATCATTTACTTTCTCCAACACCTTAAAGGGACCAGCAGCACGTGGCATTAGCTTTGATTTGCGCAAATTAGGAAATCTATCCTTACGCAAATGTAACCAAACAAGACCTCCAGGTGCAAACACAACATGTTTTCTACCCTTATCTCCAGCAAGTTTATATTTAGCATTCATACGCTTAATGTTTTCCTTAGTTAACTCATGCATTTTTAAAATCAATTCAGCACGTTCTTTAGCATCAAAATTAACCTTCTCCGAAGATGGAAGAGGCAACAAATCAATAGGTGCACGAGGTAGGAAACCATACACAACTTCAAAAGGGCACATGTTAGTAGTAGAATGTAATGAACGATTATAAGCAAATTCAATATGAGGCAAGCATTCCTCCCACATTTTCTTATTATTCTTCAAAACAGCCCTAAGCATAGTAGACAATGTTCTATTGACTACTTCAGTTTGTCCATCAGTTTGGGGGTGACAAGTAGTACTAAAAAGTAGTTTAGTCCCCAACTTAGCCCATAAACATCTCCAAAAGTGGCTAAGAAATTTAGTATCACGATCTGAAACAATAGTATTTGGCACACCATACAAGCGAATAATTTCACGAAAGAACAAATCAGCAACATTAACAGCATCATCGCTTTTATGACATGGTATAAAGTGTGCCATTTTCGAGAATCTATCCATGGCAACAAATATGCTATCCCTCCCCTTCTTTGTTCTAGGTAAACCTAAAACAAAGTCCATAGATATATCCTCCCAAGGAACACTAAGTACAGGCAAAGGCATATATAAACCATGAGGATTGAGTCGTGACTTAGCTTTTTGACATGTAGTGCAGCGAGCAATAAAACGCTCAACATCCCGTCTCATCTTTGGCCAAAAGAAATGTGTAGCAAGTACGTCCTCCGTCTTCTTCACGCCAAAGTGTCCCATTAGTCCTCCTCCATGCGCCTCCTGCAACAACAAAAGACGAACGAAGCTAGCTGGAATGCATAGCTTGTTAGCACGGAACACAAATCCATCATTAACGACGAACTTGTTCCATGTTCTTCCTTCTTTACAATTCTGCAATACATCTTTAAAATCAGCATCATGCACATATTGATATTTGATGGTCTCCAAACCAAATATTTTAAAGTCAAGTTGTGAAAGCATAGTATAACGACGAGACAATGCATCAGCAATAACATTTTCTTTACCCTTCTTGTGTTTAATGACATAAGGGAAAGTCTCAATGAATTAAACCCATTTAGCATGTCTACGATTCAGTTTAGCTTGACTTTTAATATGCTTCAAAGATTCATGATCAGAATGTATAACAAATTCTTTGGGCCATAAATAATGTTGCCATGTCTCTAAAGTCCGAACAAGAGCATATAATTCTTTATCATAAGTAGAATAGTTCAAACTAGGCCCACTCAATTTTTCAGAAAAGTATGCAACAGGTTTGCCATCTTGTAATAACACACCTCCTAATCCAATTCCACTAGCATCACATTCAAGCTCAAAAGTCTTATTAAAATCAGGAAGTTGGAGTAAAGGAGCATGTGTCAACTTAGCTTTCAATACCGTGAAGGCTTCTTCCTGTGCGGTACCCCAAACAAAAGGCACATCCTTCTTTGTAAGCTCGTTGAGAGGTGCAGCAATGGTGCTGAAATCTCTCACAAAACGCCTATAGAAACCAGCGAGGCCAAGGAAACTCCTCACTTGTGTGACCGTTTTGGGCTGCGGCCAACTCTCAATAGCTTCAATCTTGGCTTTATCAACTTCAATTCCCTGTGGAGTAACAACATAGCCAAGAAAAGATACTCGGTCGGTGCAAAAGCTGCACTTCCCAAGGTTACCAAACAAACGTGCATCACGTAGAGCATTAAAAACAGCACGTAAATGTTCTAAATGTTCTTCCAAAGATTTGCTATAAATCAGTATATCATCAAAATAGACTACCACAAATCGTCCAATGAAAGCACGTAAAACTTCGTTCATTAATCTCATGAAAGTACTAGGTGCATTAGTTAACCCAAAAGGCATGACTAACCACTCATATAATCCAAACTTAGTTTTAAATGCTGTTTTCCATTCATCTCCCAATTTCATACGAATTTGATGGTATCCACTACGCAAATCAACTTTGGAGAATATAGTAGAGCCACTCAATTCATCAAGCATATCATCTAGCCTAGGAATAGGGTGACGATAACGAATAGTAATATTATTAATGCCTCTACAATCAACACACATACGTGACGTACCATCCTTTTTCGGCACTAGAATAATAGGAACAGCACAAGGACTAAGGGATTCGCGTATATAACCTTTGTCGAGCAACTCCTGTACTTGACGCATAATCTCCTTCGTCTCCTCTGGATTGGTACGGTATGGTGCACGGTTGGGTAATGATGCACCAGGAATTAAGTCAATTTGATGCTCAATCCCTCGAATAGGTGGTAATCCCGGTGGCACGTCTTGTGGAAAGACGTCAGCGAACTCCTGCAAAATGTTAGTGACAGCAGGGGGCAAAGAGGAAGGCACGTCCTCGAATGAAAATAATGCCTGTTTGCACACAAAAGCATAGCAAATAGATTTGCTAAAATCTAGCTCATCAATATCAGATTTGGTGGCAAGTAAACATGCACTTTTCAATTTAATTTCAGAAGCAACAGTAGATGGTTTATTATTAGGCTTCATGCGTTGCTCAAATTCTTTTGCCACAATCTGATTTTCACTCTTATTTTTCTCCTGTTTTGCTTTATTAGCTCTATTAATATCATCTTTCAAAATGGACTCAGGAGTCATAGGAAGCAAAGTAATATTTTTATCCTTATGAACAAGAGTATACTGATTGTTTCTACCATGGTGTACATAATTTTTATCAAATTGCCATGGTCTAAGTAATAAGGAACATGCTTGCATAGGTACCACATCACAATCAACATAATCAGCATATGTAGAGATACTAAAATGCACACGAACAGTACGTGTTACCTTAACCTTGCCGCTGTTGTTGAACCATTGGATGTAGTAAGGATGTGGATGTGGTCTTGTGGTGAGAGATAGCTTCTCCACCATCTTCATGCTAGCCAAGTTGTTGCAGCTACCTCCGTCTATGATGACGCGCACAGAACGTTCCTTCACAACTCCCTTGGTATGGAACAAATTGTGCCTCTGATTTTGCTCAGCTTGTGTGACCTGCACACTCAAAACACGTTGAGCAACTAAACATTCATACCTGTCAGCGTCTTCAGGAGCCATGTATTGCGTCTCATGATCAGAATCATCTCCACCATGTTCTTCACGTGTAATAAGAGCCAGAGTCTCCTCATCATAGTCACTAGCGGACTCATATCCACCATCCTCAGTAACAATCATCACACGCTTAGATGGGCATTCTCTCGCATAATGACCTCCACCCTTGCAACGTCGACAAATAAGATCATGTGTTTGCCCTGTTGATGCCATGGATGAAGAAGAGCTCTTTGCAGGCCCAGAAGGTGTGCTCTTGGCAGATAGTGGTGATTGTGCCTGCTTTATTGTATCACGGTTGGAGGTGGCAGCCGACGGAGGCGCCGGTGTAGCAGAACGTGTGGAAGTAGATGATGCACGTGGTGTCCATGATGAAGGTCGACCTGCAGAAAAGTTAGTCCGCGCCAATGCTTGTCGATCATGCACTTCACGTTCAGCTTTACAAGCAAGATGGAATAAACGAGTGATATTAGTATACTCCTTATAGTCTAGAATGGTCTGAATCTCTCTATTTAATCCACCCAGAAAACGTGCAAGCATAGCTTCATTCTCCTCAACAATACCACATCTAATCATGCAAGTTTGTAATTCCTGATAATATTCTTCTACAGAATTTTTTCCTTGTCTTAAGCGCTGTAATTTTTGAAGCAATTCACGTTGATAATATGGTGGAACCCAACGAGTACGCATAGCAGTTTTCAAAGCAGCCCAAGTAGCGGGAATAGGATATAATCTACAATGTTCAGACCACCATACACATGCAAAACTAGTGAAAGCACAAACAGCAGCAGCAACCCGTCTCTCCTCGGGATATTGTAAACATGTAAAACGTTGTTCAGTTTCTAACTCCCAAGTAAGATATATATCAGGAACATATCTACCCTCAAATGGTGGAATATTCAATTTCAGTTTAGGAATATGGACATCATCTCGTACCTGAGGTGGTGGTGCAGGCCTACCATTACGAATATATACCTGAGGTCGACCTGGTGGTGGTGGTGTTGGTGGCTGCACGTAGTGCTGATTTTGATCAACCTCATCCTCATATCGCCCGCATACTCATCATCCTCCTGGGTACCAGCAGCAGCAGTAGCAGGGGCCAAAGAAGCATCAACAACATGAACAGCAGCACCAGAAGTTTGGCCATCCTCAATAGGAACACGCTTCGCTCGTCCATACTGATTCGAAAGGATGCGTTGTTGTTGTTGTTGTTGTTGTTGGAGAGGTGCGTTAGGTGCAGCGGGTGGTGGTGGTGGAAGACGCGCGAGCAATTCATTAAACTTGTTATCGAGCTTTGTTTCGAACGTCTTCTCCATGCCATCTATCTTCTCCATGGCCTCTTCAAATCTGTTTAGCACATCTTGCACCTGTCCACTCATCATTTGCTGAAATTTATCATGCAAATCCTTATTCGTCATGTTCTCCCAGTCAGTCTCGTCGGCTTGTGATCCTGGCATGGTTAGCAGCAATAGAAACACACAAGAATATGATCCTACAGACTACTAACAAGAGGTGGTGGTGGGTGATACCACTTGATAGAGGCAAAGGGTGTCCCGATCTTTCGATGAGATGATAACTATCGATTTGGTGAAGATGACTTTGACGATCCGACTACAAACGTGCACGACGTTGCGCCTTAGCAATCGCTAAACCAACTCTGAGAGGTTATTGACCACGCCGGAGCACAATCAACCTGACCACGAAGGTCTATTCCTGCAAGCAATCGAAGAACAAGCAAGAATATGATGAAAGCAATCTGAATATTGCGAGTATATATGAAGTATTGATAAAGGTGGGGATCCGTAAGCGGTCTTGGTCTGGTCGTTGGACACAAACGAAGTACACGAAGTTGCAATGGCTAACTTTTAACTAAACAAATCCCAAGGAAAAGCTACTAGATGGATCTACTTATATAGGAGCAAGGGGTGGCGGCCAAGGAGGTGGGAGGACGTCCCAAGGCAGCCTAAAACTAAATCTAGGCCGTACAAGGCCAATGGGCCCAAGTGGAGGTGATGTAACACCTTTGGACTTGTAGTTTGACTCGGATTCTGCTGCAGCATCAGATTGTTTCGTTCACAACTCAACGCTCCGGACGAATTTGAAGGTGATTCCAATTGGGTTGGAAAGTGCACGAAATCTATTTTCCAACAAAAAAAGAATCACCCAATTCGGAGTCCGTATGAAAAACTTGGTTGCGTTTTGAGTCAGGTACGTCTGTGCAGTCCGAATCTGAATCCAGAACGTGAGAGACTTGGACTCTATCTTCTCTTGGGCCAAAAGTGACGTGAGAGAACTTTTTGGACAGCAAATAAACATCTCTTTCTTCCTTATATTCATATGTGGATTGTACAAATGTCCCATACACCTGCAATTAGACAAAACACAAAAGTGTGTGAAGTATTTTTGTTCTGGATAACATAAATAGATTATTGAATAGTTTGCACTAGAAATCACCTGACAAATATGCATATATGCAATATTTTTGGTCATATCCAAGGTAGTCATGTCCTCATCATCCTCCCCTTCTTGAAAATAAAGCCGTCCTTGGCGTTGCTTAATCTGAAATGTGGCTAACAAAAGAGACAAGGTGTACATGTTGTATATGTATATGTCATCCATTTTTACTTCCCTTGATTTTTGCATATATGACACATGAATAGATGAGTAACTTGCATAGTTCATAAAATTTAAAGCCAAAAAATTAGCACAAGAAGTAGAAGGCATGAAAATATTGCAACTCAGTTTGCACATATAAGTGAAGCTCTTATTCATTTCAAAAGATTGACAATGTTCATCATTAAACCATCCCAACATTGGTGAATAAACCTTACTTGCATCAAATTTACATGCTACAACATGCTTAAATAAGCAAACATGCAATAAGTCATTCAACACAGAATCATCACCAAGATTAGAGGTCATATCAAAATGATTAAACATTGGTTCTTTTGCATCAATAGTAAATTCAATGGGTGCACTCAAAATTGTTGGTATTTCAGTTGTTTGATCACATGGCAAAGTCAAATTATCAACGTAGTCCTCTAAAATAGGTGGTGTGATCAAAGTAGTGGGTAGCTCATCAGATGGTGCATTCAAATTGACAAGGCATTCATCATTCTCGTGTAGAGATGGAAGATCAGTACCTTTGTCATTACCTCTTATGATCAACTCAGATGATGTAGCCACTCTCGGGGGCGATGTGTCACATGGTGGAGGTGATGTAGTCCTGACAACAACGGATGTGGTTGTCATAGTATGCCTAGTAGTTGAAGGAACAATCATATCAACTCTTGGAATGTGCACCGTGCGCTTGTTCTCCTCGTGGCCAACACGTTGTTTTATTTCCTGTTCAGCTTTGCAAGCAAGATGAAACAAATGGTCCATAGGATAACACTCTTCATGAATTAGTATCTCTTGAATATCACGGTTTAATCCTCCCCAAAATCTATCCATAAAATCATCTTCACTTTCTTCTAAAGAGGAATGCAACAAGGTAGTTTGTAAATCATCATAATATTTTGTTACAGTTTCACTACCTTGTTTTAAGTGTTGCAACTTCTTAATCATGTCACGAGTATAATAAGCAGGGACGAAAGTATGTCGCATGGCAAGTTTCAAATCATCCCAAGTAGTAGGTATATAATCAGGGTGTAACCGACAATATTCACTCCACCAAACCAAAGCATAACCAGTGAAAGAACCAACCGCAACCTTAACCTTTTTATGTTCATCGAAATTATGGGAAGCAAATATATTTTTTATGTCGAACTCCCATTCAATATATAAAGCAGGTTTAAAACGGCCATTAAATGGTGGTATAGATACATTAACCTGATCATGTGCATTTGGATGTTTGTGCACCTCTCGTGACGGTTGTGGTATTTGCAAAGGTGGTGGCACGTCTCCCGCGATCGACAAAGCCCATGAATTGACTCTGGATCCTGTCATGATTAGTAGAACAAGAAACAAAACCCAAAAATAATGTTCCTATAACTACTAGGATGTGGTGGTAAAACGCTCACAGTAAAGCAAATATCAATGTCTTACAAGTTCTTACCATGCAGCAGGCGGTGATCGGCAACCAGCGGTGTCAAGTAACTCCGAAAATTGAGTAAAGCAATTGCCAGGGGAGCGTACGTATACACGGTGTAGAAATATGTGGAGCTGGGTTGGCTATATATGGTAGCAAAAGATTAGCAATAATCAATTCAAAGATGCAATGTTGAATAAACGCTCAACGACGGTACTGTGCTGGTCCTAGGCTAGACCGGACTAGAGACGCGAGCCTAGAACACTAATGAGGTCACGGCGTAGCACAACTAGCATCAATGAAGGATACTAAGTAGCTCTTGACAGCAAGATATAAGTGAAGATCACAACGACAGTGAAGATAATGATGAAAAACAACTGCCAAGCAGGATATACAACAACTTTGTCTCCAACTTTCCTCTGAAAAAGTTTGTGCCGATTTTTTTGATTTTTTTTTCTCCTTTTTTTTCTCTGACTTTTTTTTTCTCTTTTTTTCTCTCTCGTTTTTTTCTCTCTTTTTTTTCTCCCTCTTTCCAAAACAAACTAGATAAGATGCAGATTGGATCAAGTGAAGATGTGAATGATCTCAACTATTATTATGACAATGAATGGTGGGTAGCACGTGGTGGAAATTGATGGATGGGTGGTGGACAGCGGAAGAGATAATGATGCAGCAGTGGCGTGACTAATGTGAACAGAACTCGAAACTCTAAACGAACTAGACACTAAGACCAGCAACTCGACACGACGATGCAACCGATAATTCAACTATGCAAGCAATGAAAAGAAAATTGCAAAGGCTCAGACTGGCTTGGACCAAGGATGAATAGATCTAACTCTTTTTTGTGGCTTTTTCTTGGACAATAGGTAAGAAAATAAATCTAATCTAGGAAAACTGGAAATTCTCACCGAGCAACCTGAAAATCTGATACCACTTGATAGAGGCGGAGGTGTCCCGTCTTTCGATGAGATGATGGATTTCGCTTTGGTGGAAGTCGACTTTGACGATCCGACTACGAACGTGCGAGGACGTCGCGCCTTAGCAATCGCTAAACCAACTCCGAGAGGTTATTGACCACGCCGGAGCATGATCAACCTGACCACGAGGGTCTGTTTCCTGTGAGCAAACGAAGAACAAGCAAGAAACTGAGATTGCAATCTGGATATTGCGAATATAAGATGAAAGCTTTATTGATCAAGGTGGGGTTCTGTGACGCCTTTGTCTGGTCGTTGAACACAAACGAAGTACGCGAAGTTGCAGCTATGGCGAAATTTTAATCTAAACAAAACCCAAAGTCTAAACGGCGCCCTAAGGGCTGTATATATGGAGGAAGAGGGGGGAATTTCGTGGCCCTTGGTGGGGTCCGAAATCAACCCTATCTCTTGTTTCCCCACACATACGGACTCTAAAAATAGCCTATACTTATGTATTTCGAAATTACATGGGCCTGGCCCAATAAAAAGGTGACGCAGCACCTATAATAGCCTCGGGACGAAATTTATGAAGTGGCATCTTGTATATTTCGTCCAAGGCTTCATGCACCCATTATGGTGGCTTCAAAGTCCTGAAATCATCACTTGTAACTCCGTTCTTGTTCCCCTTGCGCATGGCATCATCTCCATGCTTGTTCTTGCTCCAATGTTCATCCTTCTCCAAGCTAGGCCCTTCATTTGTAAGCAAAACAAATGTATCCAATTTAGGCAGCATCATATTCTCATGAACATTAGAATCATTACCAAGAAACGAAAGTACCTGATAATTTAATTGGCGTGCGCGAGCTCTAGTAATTGGTCTAGTATATGTAGCAGTAGGGGCTGTGGGTGTAACCATGGTATTGATGTCCTCATCAGGTGTGCTTTGCATTCCTGTTAGGGTGCATCTTGACATATTAATCCCTGTTGCAAAAGTGCATGTTGCTGTTAACTACTGGAAACTGCTGTAACTTCCCTAGTTTTCTTTTTTATATCTTTTTGTGTGATTTTCTTTTGAGCATCATGTCTACATGTTTTAGGAGTATAATTATGTCATATTTGCGGTGGTGCAATCCATGTATTTTTATATGCTATGTAGCGAGTACATCAAGCTTGTGAAGTGGGCTACTTGCTGTTAACTTCCTGTAAAGTCTGTTTCTGTCATATCAGGATGCCATGTTTGCTTGATGCTACAAGTTAATCCATACATATTATGGAGATGCTTAGTTGACATGTTTTGTTTTCCATGTCATGAGCTATCATTCCATGCCTTTTGATGCCTTATATATGTCTTATAGCATATGTTTTCATTGCCATGAAGATGCCTACATGTTGTTCTAGATTTCTGTTAACTTCATGATGCCTTCTGGTAAGCTTGTTATTGAGTGATCCGTGCCTATTCTGGAGATGCTCTAATTACATGTTTTGAATTATGCTATGAGTACTCTGTTTACATGCCATGTTTGATACTTTTGGATATCAAATGCCTCTGTTCCATGCTTGGAAACATGCTATGCTGATGTTTCCATTTTAGACTTGCTAAAACTGTTTCAACATTCAATCTTGTCATGATGTTTCCCACTAATCCATGAGGCATATGTATATGATGCTCGGATGTTATTTGCTCTTTGTTATGTGTACTTTGATGCCATTCCCCTGGTTGCTATGTATAGTTGCTGTAGCATCTTTGTTCATGCCTCCAACATGCCATCATATTAACTCTGCTCATGTATATGTCCCTGTGTTATAAAGTTGCTTCTTGCTTTGATCATATTGGTTTAATCTTGATGCCTATGAACCTGAACCTTAATTATATTTGAAATATGTTATCTGTAAATGAAGTGCATGTCAAGTTTATGCTCATATGATTCCTGTAGCATGTTGTATGATGATTGCAAAGTGCCTAGTTGCTGTTTTGGGCAGATTGTTATTATATCTTGTTTGGAGTGTATGTGTTGCACCGTTGCTCCGTTTTGAGCATGCTCTATATGAAACTTGCTTGATTTTGCATGTAGTTTCATCTTATCATGTTGCATCCATGTTTTGAGGGGGTTTGCTTGATGTTTGAATGCATTTTGCATCAATGCCATGTTTAGCTTGTTTTGCTCATATCTTCTAGGCCGTAGCTTCGAATTAAATGAACTTTATATGTAAATTGACTAGAATTTTGTGTAGATCATCACGGTGCATATTAACTTGATGTTTAAATACTTGAACATAAGGTTTACTCAGATCTGGACCAATTTCGAAATTTGCATATGAGTACTTACCGGAATTGTTATATGTTGTTTTCGGCCTCATTTAAACTTGCTTTGATGTGTTGTTCTTGTATGCATCATCTCTTGCCATGAGTAGCATCATATAGCCTTGTCATGCATCATACCTGGTTGAGCATCATGTCATGTTTATGTGTTGTGTGTTTACCATGTTGTTTGCTTCTTTCCGGTTTGTGCTTCTTCTTGATAGTTCCTGTTTCATTGCGATCGTGAGGATTCGTTCGTCTAGGCTTGGTTCGTCTTCGCCCGTTCGTCTTCTTCATGGACTCGTTCTTCTTCCTAGCGAGATTTCAGGCAAGATGACTGTTACCCTGGATCTCACTACTATCATTGCTATACTAGTTGCTTCGTTCTATCGCTATGATGCGCTACCTATCACTTGTTTTTGAATCCTCCCAAATTGCCATGTCACCCTCTAACCTTTTCACCCTTCCTAGCAAACCGTTGTTTGTCTATGTTACCGCTTTTGCTCAGCCCCTCTTATAGCATTTTTAGTTGCAGGTGAAGTTGAAGATTGCTCCATGTTGGAACAGGATTATTTTGGGATATCACAATATCTCTTATTTAATTAATGCATCTATATACTTGGTATAGGGTAGAAGGCTCGACCTTATGCCTGGTGTTTTGTTCTACTCTTGCCGCCTTAGTTTCTGTCATACCGCTGTTATGTTCCTTGATTTTGCATTCCTTACGCGGTCGGGTTTATGGGAACCCCTTGACAGTTCGCTTTGAATAAAACTCCTCCAGCAAGGCCCAACATTAGTTTTACCAGTTGCCTAACATAAATAAAATTTAAATAGGGGATTTTCTCCGGACCCCTAGTTTCTTAATCAACCCCCCGGGCCGGTGTTCCTCTGAGTGTTGGTCCGAAACGGGTAGACTGCGGGGCCCTGAGAACGAGATACTTGCCCTGAGAACAAGATCTGGAATGGGCAAACTGCAGGGCCCTGAGAACAAGATATGTGCCCTGACACGGCTCCTCTGAGTGTTGGTCTGAAACGGGTAGACTGCAACTCGAGGTCTGGTTTTACTCGTAGGCTGACCTATCCGTTGTGCCCTGAGAACGAGATACGTGCGACTCCTATCGGGATTTGTCGACACACCGGGAGGTCTTGCTGGATTAGTTTTACCATTGTCAAAATGTCTTGTAACCGGGATTCCGAGACTGATCGGGTTGTTCTGGGAGAAGGAATATCCTTTGTTGATCGTGAGAGCTTGTGATGTGCAAGTTGGGATACCCCTGCAGGGTTTAAACTTTCGAGAGCCGTGCCTATGGTTATGTGGCAGATGGAAATTTTTTAATATCCAGTTGTACAGAACTTGACACTTGACTTAATTCAAATGCATCAACCGCGTGTGTAGCCTTGATGGTCTCTTCTCGGCGGAGTCCGGGAAGTGAACACAGTTGGGTTATGTTTGAACGTAAGTAGTCCAAGATCACTTCTTGATCATTACTAGTTTGCGACCATTTGCGTAGCTTCTCATCCCATTCTTGTATTCGTAAGTTAGCCACCATATCACGCTTAGTCGCTGCTGCATCCTCACCACTTATCCATTCCATAGCCATTAAGCTTTGCTAGTCTTGATACCCATGGTAATGGGTTTGCTGAGTCCTCGTGGCTCACAGATTACTACAACAATAGTTGTAGGTACAAGTATTCGATGATCATGACATGAGAGCGATGCTTTCTTGTTTTGGAGTTCTTCTTCTGCTTCTTCTTCATTCAGGGGTTAGGTTCCTGGTTGGCAGCCTGGGCCAGCAGGGTGGATGTGGTTTGAGTTTCTATTTGTGTTTCATCAGTAGTAGGATGTTGCTCTTATGTATGATGTTGTTCTATTCTTGTAGCATTGTATGCCTCTTGTATGTATCCCCAACTATTATGTAATGGTACGATGTAATGATATCCACCTTGCAAAAGTGTCTCCAATATGCGCTTCTATCCTTGGTGGGACCTTCGAGTTCCTCTAGGATAGGGTCGCATATTGGGCATGACATCCTATTTAAGGTAACTAAGTATAATTTTTACCGCTGTCCAGTGATCTACTCCTGGATCACTATTTTACTCCCTTGCCAAACTCATGACAAGGTACACAACAGGTTTTGTACACAGCATGGCATACTTTATAGAACCTATGGCTGAGGCATTGGGAATGACTTTCATTCTCTCTTTATCTTCTGTCGTGGTCAGGTTTTGAGTCTTTACTCAACTTCACACCTTACAATACAGTCAAGAACTCCTTCTTTGACTGATCCATTTTGAACTCCTTTGAAAATCTTGTCAAGGTATGTACTCATTGAAATTCTTATCAAGCATCTTGATCTATCTCTATAGATCTTGATGCCCAATCTGTAAGCAGCTTCACTGAGGTCTTTCATTGAAAAATTCTTATTCAATTATCCTTTTATGCTATCCAGAAATTCTATATCATTTCCAATCAACAATATGTCATCCACATATAATATCAAAAATTCTACAGAGCTCCCACTCACTTTCTTGTAAATACAGGCTTCACCATAAGTCTGTATAAAACCATATGCTTTGATCACCTCATCAAAGCGTATATTCCAACTTCGAGATGGTTGCACCAGTCCATAGATGGATCGCTAGAGCTTGTACACCTTGTTAGCACCTTTGGGATCGATAGAACCTTTTTGTCGTATCACATACAACTCTTCTTAGAGATATCCATTTAAGGAATGCAATTTTGACATCCAATTGCCAGATTTCATAAAATGTGGCAATTGCTAACATGATTCGGACGGACTTAAGCATCACTACGGTTGAGAAAGTCTCATCATATTCATCCCCTTGATCTTGTCGAAACCTTTTGCGACAAGTCGAGCTTTGTAGACAGTAACATTACCATCAGCGTCAGTCTTCTTCTTGAAGATCCACTTATTCTCTATGGATTGCCGATCATCGGGCAAATCCACCAAAGTCCATACTTTGTTCTCATACATGGATCCTATCTTAGATTTCATGGCCTCAAGCCATTTATCAAAATCTGGGCTCATCATAGCTTCTTCATAGGTCATAGGTTCGTCATGGTCTAATAACAAAACTTCCAGAATAGGATTTCCGTACTACTCTGGTGCGGATCGTGCTCTGGTTGACCTACGAAGTTTAGTAGTAACTAGATCTGAAGTTTCATGATCATTATCATTTGCTTCCTCTCTAGTTGATGTAGGCACCTCGGAAACAGTTTTCTGAGATGTACTATTCTCAATTTCAAGAGAAGGTACAATTACCTCATCAAGTTCTACTTTCCTCCCACTCACTTCTTTCGAGAGAAACTCCTTCTCTAGAAAGGACCCATTCTTAGCAACAAAGATTTTGCCTTTGGATCTGTGGTAGAAGGTATACCCAATTGTTTCTTTCGGGTATCCTATGAAGACGCACTTCTCCGATTTGGGTTCGAGCTTATCAGGTTGAAGCCTTTTGACATAAGTGTCACAACCCCAAACTTTAAGAAACGATAGCTTAGGTTTCTTGCCAAACCATAGTTCATACGGTGTCGTCTCAACGGATTTAGACGGTGCCTTGTTTAACATGAATGCAGTTGTCTCTAATGCATAACCCCAAAATGATAGTGGTAAGTCGGTAAGATACATCATAGATCGCACCATATCTAATAAAGTACGGTTACGACATGCGGACACACCATTATGTTGTGGTGTTCCACGTGGCGTGAGTTGCGAAACTATTCCACATTGTCTTAAATGAAGGCTAAACTCGTAACTCAAATATTTGCCTCCGCGATCAGATCGTAGAAACTTTATTTTCTTGTTACGATGATTCTCCACTTCGTTCTGAAATTCTTTGAACTTTTCAAATGTTTCAGACTTGTGTTTCATTAAGTAGATATACCCATATCTACTCAAATCATCTGTGAAGGTCAGAAAATAACGATACCCGTCGGGTGCCTCAACATTCATCGGACCGCATACATCGGTATGTATTATTTCCAATAAGTTTATTTAGCTCGCTCCATTGTTTCGAAGAACAGAGTTTTAGTCATCTTGCCCATGAGGCATGGTTTGCAAGTATCAAATGATTCATAATCAAGTGATTCCAAAAGCCCATCAGCATGGAGTTTCTTCATGCACTTTACACCAATATGACCTAAACGGCAGTGCCACAGGTATGTTGCATTATCATTATCAACTTTGTATCTTTTGGCATTAATATTATGAATATGTGTATCACTACAACCGAGATTCAATAAACCATTAACATTTGGTGTATGACCATAGAAGCTTTTATTCATGTAAACAGAATAACAATTATTCTCTGTCTTAAATGAATAACTGTATTGCAATAAAAACGATCCTATCTTGTTCATGCTCAACACAAACACCAAATAACATTTATTTAGGTTCAACACTAATCCCGAAAGTATAGGGAGTGTGCAATGATGATCATATCAAACTGGGAACCATTTCCAACACACATCATCACTTCACCCTCTACTAGTCTCCATTTATTCCGCAACTCCTGTTTCGAGTTACTAATCTTAGCAACCGAACATGTATCAAATACCCAGGGGCTACTACGAGCACTAGTAAGGTACACATCAATAACATGTATATCAAATACACCTTTGTTCACTTTGCCATCCTTCTTATCCGCCAAACATTTGGGATAGTTCCGCTTCCAGTGACCATTTCCTTTGCAGTAGAAATAATCAGTTTCAGGCTTAGGTCCGGATTTGGGCTTCTTCACGGGAGTGAAAAATTGCTTGCCATTCTTCTTGAAGTTCCCTTTCTTTCCCTTGCCCTTTTTCTTGAAACTAGTGGTCTTGTTAACCATCAACACTTAATGCTCCCTCTTGATTTCTACCACCGCTGATTTCAGCATCGCGAAGAGCTCGGGAATCGTTTTCGTCATCCCTTGCATATTATAGTTCATCACGAAGTTCTAATAGCTTGGTGATAGTGACTAGAGAACTCTGTCAATCACTATCTTATCTAGAAGATTAACTCCCAAGTGATTGTAGTATCCAGACATTCTGAACACATGCTCACTGGTTGAGCTTTTCTCCTCCATCTCGTAGGCAAAGTACTTGTCAGACGTCTCATACCTCTCAACATGGGCATGAGCCTGAAATACCAATTTCCGCTCTTGGAACATCTCATATGCTCCATGGCATTCAAATGTTTTTGAAGTCCCAGTTCTAAGCCGTAAAGCATGGTGCACTAAACTATCAAGTAGTCATCATAGCGAGCTTGCCAAACGTTCATAACGTCTGCATCTGCTCCTGCAATAGGTTTGTCACCTAGGTGTGCATTAAGGACATAATTTTTCTATGCAACAACGATGATAATCCTCAGATCACGGATCCAATCCGCATCATTGCTACTATCTTCTTTCAACTTAGTTTTCTCTAGGAACATATCAAAAAACATAGGGGAGCTACAACGTGAGCTATTGATCTACAACATTATTTGCAAATACTATCAGGACTATGTTCATGATAAATTAAAGTTCAATTAATCAAATTACTTAAGAACTCCCACTTAAACTAACATCCCTCAAGTCATCTAAGTATAACGTGATCCAAATTAACTAAGCCATGTTCGATCCTCACATGAGATGGGGTAGTCATCAATGGTGAACATCTCTATGTTGATCATATCTACTATATGATTCACATTCGATCTTTCGATCTCCGGTGTTCTGAGGCCATGTCTGCACATGCTAGGCTCATCAAGTTTAACCCGAGTATTCCGCATGTGTAAAACTGTCTTGCACCCATTGTATGTGAACGTAGAGTCTATCACACCCGATCATCATGTGGTGTCTCAACACGACAAACTGTCGCACCAGTGCATACTCAGGGAGAACACTTATACCTTGAAATTTAGTTAAGGGATCATCTTATAATGCTACTGCAGTACTAAGCAAAATAAGATGCATAAAAGATAAACATCACATGCAATCAAAATATGTGACATGATATGGCCATCATCATCTTGTGCTTTTCATCTCCATCTCCAAAGCATCATCTTGATCTCCATCGCCACCGGCTCGACACCTTGATCTCCATCATTGCGTCCTGGTTGTATCGCCAACTATTGCTTCTACAACTATCGCTATAGTGATAAATTAAAGCAATTACATGGCGTTTACATTTCATACAATAAAGAGACTACCATTAGGCTCATATCGGTTGCCGATAACTTTTCCAAAACACGATCATCACATACAATAATGTACATCACATCATGTCTTGACCATATCACATCACAACATGCCATGCAAAAACAAGTTAGATGTCCTCTACTTTATTGTTGCAAGTTTTACGTGGCTGCTACGGGCTTCTAGCAAGAATCGTTGGCACAAAAACCACAATGGTGATTTATCAAGTTTGATGTTTTAACCTTCAACAAGGACCGGTCGCAGTCAAATTCAATTCAACTAAAGTAGGAGAAGCAGACACCCGTCAGCCACCTTTATGTGAAACTAGTTGCATGTTTGTCGATGGAACTGGTCTCATGAACGTTGTCATGTCAGGTTGGTCCGGGCCGCTTCATCCAACAATACCGCCGAATCAAATAAGACATTGGTGGTAAGAAGTATGATGACCACCGCCCAACACTCTTTGTGTTCTACTCGTGCATATCATCTACGCATAGACCTGGCTCTAATACCATTGTTGGGAAACGTAGCATGCAATTTCAAAAAAAGTCCTACGCTCACACAAGATCTATCTAGGAGATGTATAGCAACGAGGGGAAGAGTGTGTCTACGTACCCTCATAGACCATAAGCGGAAGCGTTTCACAATGCGGTTGACATAGTCGAACTTTCTTCGTGATCCACCGATCGAGTACCGAACGTACGGCACCTCCGATTTCTGCACACGTTTAGCTCGGTGACATCCCTCGCCTCCTTGATCCAGCAAGTTGTCGAGGTAGTAGATGAGTTCCGTCAGCACGACAGCGTGGTGACGGTGATGGTGAAGTGATCCTCACAGGGCTTCGCCTAAGCACTACGAGAATATGACGGGGGGTGTAAACGGTGGAGGGGGGCGTCGCACACGGCTAACAATTGATCTGGTGTGTGCTAAGCGCCCCCCTCCTCATATATATAGGTCAGAGGGAGAGGGGAGAGGCCAAGGGTGCCCTAAGTGGGGCCGAATCCCACTTGGGCTCCTGCCCTGGTTCGCCCCCCCTTCCTTGTATAGGCGTCAGGGGGAGGAAGGGGGAGGTGGCGCGCCTCCTTTCCTTTCTCCCTTGAGGTGGGGAAGGAAGGAGGGACTTGCCCTCCCCCCTTTCCTTTACCTAGGACTAGCTGGCCTGGTGGAGGGGTGCACCAGCCCCTTGTTGGCTGGTATGTCCCTCCCTTGGCCCATTAAGCCCATATCTTTGCCGGGGGGTGCCCGGAACCCCTTTCGGTGACCCTATATGTACACAGTACCCCCCGGAACACTTCCGGTGTCCGAGTACCATCATCCTATATATCAATCTTTACCTTTGGACCATTTTGAGACTTCTCATCATGTCTGTGATCTCATCCGGGACTCCAAACAACATTCGGTCACCAAATCACACAACTCATATAATACTATATCGTCATCGGACGTTAAGCGTGCGGACCTTACGGGTTCGAGAACTATGTAGACATGACCGAGACACCTCTCCGGTTAATAACCAATAGCGGAACTTGGATGCTCATATTGGCTCCCTCATATTCTACGAAGATCTTTATCGGTCGAACCGTTATGACAACATACGTTATTTCCTTTGTCCATTGCTATGTTACTTGCCCAAGATTCGATCGTCGGTATCTTCATACCTAGTTCAATCTTGTTAGTGGCAAGTCTCTTTACTCGTTCTGTAATACATCATCCTGCAAATAACTCATTAGTCACTTTGCTTGCAAGGCTTCTTATGATGTGTATTACCGAGAGGGCCCAGAGATACCTCTCTTATACTCGGAGTGACTAATCCTAACCTCGATCTATGCCAACCCAACAAACACTTCAGAAATACCTGTAGAGCATCTTTATAATCACCCAGTTACGTTGTGACGTTTGATAGCACACAAGGCATTCCTTCGGTATCCGTGAGTTGCATAATCTCATAGTCGAAGGAATATGTATTCGACATGAAGAAAGCAATAGCAATAAAACTGAACGATCAATATGATATGCTAAGGGATGGGTCTTGTCCACCACATCATTCTCCGGATGATGTGATCCTGTTCATCAAATGACAACACATGTCTATGGTTAGGAAACATAACCATCTTTGATTAATGAGCTAGTCTAGTAGAGGCTTACTAGGGACACGGTGTTTTGTCTCTGTATCCACACATGTATCAGGTTACCGGTTAATACAATTCTAGCATGAATAATAAACATTTATCATGATATAAGGAAATAAAAATAACAACTTTATTATTGCCTCTAGGGCATATTTCCTTCAGATACCACCAAATTCATATCAAATTGGGAGATGAATGGAAAACAACATTTAAAACTAAGTTTGGATTATATGAGTGGTTAGTCATGCCTTTTGGGTTAACTAATGCACCTAGTACTTTCATGAGATTAATGAACGAACTTTTACGTGCTTTCATTGGGCGATTTGTGGTAGTCTATTTTGATGATGTACTCACTACTGGAATCAGGATCTTTGCCGTCAGTCGGTTCTTTGCCGTCAGCTAGCTGATGGCAAAGACCCTCTTTGCCATCAGCTTGCTGAAAACTGACAGCAAAGAAGGAGCTGACGGCAAAGAAAGTGTTTGTCGTCAGCTGCATCTTTGCTGTCTGCTAGTTGACCGCATAGATCTTTGTCGCCAGCTAGCAGACGGCAAAGAGGCAGGGTGGCCCGCTAGCGAGAGCCACCTAATGGCCACTTTCTTTGTTGTCTGCTAGCTGATGGCAAAGAAACTTTGTCGTCCGCTAGCAGACGACAAAGAAAGTGGCCAAACTAACATCCGTTAGCTAGGCTCTTTGCTGTCTACTAGCGAATGGCAAAGAGCTATGCCCTATCTAACAAAATGCCCTTGCCCTACCCCTCTCTCTCCTCTCTCACCCTCCTGTTGTAGGGTAAAACCCTAGAGGGGCTCTTTTCATACTTGGAGGGGGAAAAGAGGAAGAACACTCAAGAACACAAGGCACAAATCACTCAAACAAACCCAAATATCACATCCACTAGAGTAGCATACATGAGATCCACAAGATTACAAGATCAATTCAAGGAAAATAGCACTAGGATAAGGTTCTCCCAACTAGGTGAGGTCTTGCATCCAAGAGGATCTTCTCCAAGAGGAGGGCTTGATCTCCAAGAGGAGCTTCTCCAAGAGGAGGTCTAGATCTCCTAGAGGAGGAAGATGAGCAAAGCCCTCTTTTGTGTTCTAAATACTTTGCTAACCTCCAAATGAGCTAGGAAAAGAGTATATGTAAGTCTAGGGACGAAGTTGGGGGAGGTAAGGTTACAAAATACCAAAAAGAACTTAACACGAAAACAAGACGGGGCAGGCCAGGCACCCGGGGTCAAAGGGACCGGGCACCCGGGGCAGTCAAGGCTGGTGCTGAGACTGAGGCCGGGCACCCGGGGTGGTGCTGGGCTGGCGCTGGGGGTGGCCCAGGCACCTGGTACCAAGGGGCCGGGCACCCGGTCAGGAGAGCAGCCGGGCACCCGGGGGGTGGCTGGGGTGAGGCCCAGTGTCAGGACCACGATCCTAAGTCACACCGATCCAGTATGTAACACATCATATCACTTTACGGCCTCACGCACGGTATTCCCACGGGTGCCACCTTACCTGGACCGGGACCGTTTGCGCCTTTTGGCTCACGTATATGATAGTGTCGCTAGCATCCATATGACAAAGAACCCGGGCTGACATGACTAGTCGTGGACCCAAAGTGGCGCTAACTTACAAGGCCAGGCATACATGACCCAACAACGAACGTGTCGATCAACAACGTATGAACCCAAGTCATAGCAAGCTTACATGGACTTAAAGGAACAACGTGTCACATTTCCCCGAAGGGACAGACACAGGAACGAAGAAGGACACATGTCGGCCAGCCTAAGTGTTCCGGAGCAGTAGCAAGCTACCATGGCTCAGTGGAAGCACTAGGAGACATTTCCCGGTAAGAGAGGCTACCAAGGATGAACAACTAGGTTGTCAGATCCCACACATACGAAGCATTTCAAATCATACACACAATATGCTCGATATGTGCACATACAACAAGGCATCACAACATAACTCTATGACTCAACGTATTTATTCAATAGGCTCCGAGGAGTGAGATATTACAAACATGGGTCTCGTGACCCAGCATTCAGAGCATACAAGTCAAAGCACAAGCGGAAGCTTAACATGTCTGAGTACAGACATCTATAAATGAAGAAGGCCGAGAAGCCTGGCTATCTACCAGATCCTGCCGAGGGCACAAGATAGTAGCTGAGGTAACAAGCTAAACGTCGAAGTCCATGCGGAACTACTAGCGAGATTGAAGTCTCTCTGCAAAAACATAAATTAAGCAAACGTGAGTACAAATGTACCCAGCAAGACTTACATCAGAACTAACTACATATGCATCATTATAAACAAAGGGATGGTGGGGTTTAACTCCAGCTTTTCCAGCTTTTCCTCGGTGGCTATCCTCAACTACGACTGCAAGTAACTCTTTTGAGGTGGCGCACACAAGTCCACCTATTCACCATATCAATACACCACTATGGATCCGCTCCCATCTCCCTACGAGAACGCCATCCATAGCACTCACGCTTATCTTGCATATTTTAGAGCATCCACTTTCACTTGTCTATGAGCTATATAGGCAACCCAGAGGTCTTTTACTGCTGACGCGGCTATTCGAATAGATCATTTATAACCCTGCAGGGGTGTACTTCTTCACACATGTTTCCACCACTTAGCGTCTGCACATGACATGTGTTGGGCAGACTTCAAGCGAAAGCCGACGTGGGTGTAGACCACGACCTGACTAACCACACAAGTCTCTAGTCCAGGTTTATCGCCTATTCAGGTTCCATCCGTAGGCAGTCCGGCCGAGTTTTCCACATACGACCCAGAATGATGTGTGCAGGGTTCCCGCGACACCAAATGGGTTCATGGTACACTGTGCCACGTGCCTACCGCATCACAGCCCACCCCTCGGGTTAGCTCTATGCACAACCTCCATCATACTACAAACACCATAAACTACTTGCAACTCCTAGACAAAGGACAGGGGCGGTTAATAAGTCGAGCGGGGTCATATTTCACGGCCCAGCGTGTGGTAGTAGCTATTCATGGATCACAAACAGAGAACTCAGTTCCTGAGGACAGCTTCAATGAGACAACCCACCATGTACTCCTACATGGCCTCTCACCGCTACCTTTACCAAATCGTGTGCACACACTTAGCTCACACATAGTAGGACATGTTCACAACTTTCCAATTCATCCCCAATGAATCAGACCTGACACACCTCTAAGCAGTAGCGCATGACAAGCAAGCATGAATGAGTAGGCACATCAGGGCTCAAACAACTCCTACTCATGCTAGTGGGTTTCATCTATTTACTATGGCAATGACATGTCATGTAGAGGAAAAGGGGTTCAACTACCACAGCAAGTAACAGGTGAATCGTTGTTGTCCTAATGCAGTAAAAGAGAGCAGCAGCGAGTGAGTGGGATTGTATCGGAATGGACAAGGGGGTTTTGCTAGCCTGGCACTTCTGAAGATAGTATAGCTCTTCATCGGTGTCATCGAACTCATCGTCGAAACTACGTCTATTGGGAGGGGACAATTTCCAGCAATAGAGAAGGAAACACGATCAATGCAGTGCACAATATGATGCATGATCATGACATGGCAAAATGAGTGTGTTGGGCTAATGCAACTAAAACCAGATGGGTTTGAGTCATTTTGCACCAAAGGTTCAACCCCAAACTCATCTTATGAATTTAAATAGTGCTTTATCATGTTTCGCACTAAACAGCAAGGTTAAGTTGTTTAAACATGCATGAAACCAGTACAGATGGATACATTGGATTTTTCTAATCATTTTTCATATATAAAATATTTCATTTTGGAATTATAGATTATTTTCTATGAATTTTAGAAGTTTTGGACATTTTCTGGGATTTCCTGGCTTATTTAAAATCCAGAAAATAACTTACTGCGTTAGCGTGACGACAGCACGACGTCAGCAGGATCAACAGCGTCAAACCTGACCAGTGGGGTCCACTGGTTAGTGAGACAGACACTAATCCCGCGTTAACTCGGGCTTTGACCCGCTGCGGGGCCCGTTGTCAGCGTCTAAGGGTGGTCCAGCTGGCGAGGATTAGTGCTAATGACGAAGCCACGTCGGCTCTCGCTGGAGTTTGGCTGGCGGTGACCAAAACTACGGCGGAAGCTCGTCGAAGATGAGCTACAGGCGGCGGCTGGACGCGTGGAGACCACCGGGGCGTAGCCCATGCTCTCAGGCGTTCAGAGGGGTCGGTGGGTGGCTGCGGGGGCACCGGAGCTCGCCGGAACGGAGCTCGCGGCGGCGGCCGGACCTCGGCTCGAGCGGGTGTACGACTGCAGGGCACAGGGAGGCCGGATGAGGTGTGCCACGGCATCTTGGGTCCTCTTGGAGCTCGTCTACGAGCTCGAACGCGGCGTACACTAGGCAGAACGACGACGACGACATGGCTGTGCGGCGGTGAGCTTTGCGCACAGCAGCTCTAGTGGTGGAGGACGTGCGGGGTGTCGAGAATGGAGGCGGAACAGAGAGGGGCTCACCCCGGTTCCAGCAGAGGCGACGGGCAGGCCGGGGACGCGCTATGGCCAGCGAATCGTCGGAGACGGCGCCGATGCCGAAGCTTGAAGACGATGCCTATGGCGGTGCTGTGAGGTCTCCCGACTCTCGTGGCTCGTCGAGGATGAAGAAGACGTCGTGGCAGAGCTCTCAAGCACGACCGGCGGTCGAGGAGATGGCAGGGAGCACGTGGGCAGCGAACGGCGGCGACGGCGACGTTCAGTTTCGGGAGAGAGAGCGGCAAAGGCGGGGATGAGGACGGGAGAGACTGAGAGGGTCAGGCGGTGGCACGTGGCGTCTCCCAGAGGCGTCCGGGCAAGCAGGCAGAGAGGAGGTGGCCAAGGCGCGTGCTCGCGCGCGGCGACTGCGCGCGCGCGTCCTCCTGGAAGGAGCTTGAGGACAGTGGCGCTGGTGGGCTGGGCCGGCCAGGTGGGCTTTGCTGGGCGCCACGTAAGTTCCAGGTGAGTTTCTACTCTTTTCCTTTTTCTCTCTCTTTTCTAATTCTGACATTTGTTTCTGGACTTATTAAAAATGGCTAGTCACTTTCAAAAATCATGCAACTGACTGAGGTCACTGTTTGGAATATTTCCAACAGTAAACATTTCAGTTTGTGATTATTTGGACATTTAAAATATTTTATAGCATTTAAATGCCCAAATACAAATAGAGTATGATTTAATTCAGAGCCCAAATATGTCATGGAAAAATGTGCATCACCTCTGGTTACTGTTTCCAGCATTTTCCAAAAATGATGAACATTTTTGAAAGCCATCTGGATTTACTGAAAATATTTTACTTGAACCTAGTGAATTCCTTTGATGCTTAGGGTTTATGCAATCCCCATTTCAACTTTCTTTCAAAATTAAACAAGATACACACATGAAGCTAGCCTAGTGCATTGCCAGAAGCTATGGATGTGACACCCAGGCCGGGGCCGGGCACCTGGGGCCAAGATGGCCGGGCGCCCGGGGTGTCCAGGGGATTTGCCCATCCCCGCGTCTTCGAGTCCGGGCACCTGGGGTCCTCCTGTCCAGGCACCGAGGGTGTCCAGGGGCTTCTCTCCCTCGTACTTCTCGACCTCTTCTTCCTTCTCTTGTTCCGCGGGTGCTTGGGCCTTCATCCTCGCTTCCTCACGATGATCTCCGATGTACCTAAGAACGCATAGTGTATCTCTTTGAGGTAGAATCCCATTCTCATGTGAAACCGAACGAAACTTGGAGAGGAAAGAAGTGACCTCGTTCTCGATGTTGCATGCACGTGCTCTTGTCATTGGTCCTCTCGGTGCTTGCGGTGGTGATGGAGTGTCGGTGCGGATAGTCGAGGGATGCTCCGCATCATCTCCCCTCCCCTTGGGAGAGATCCGTCCATGGATCGTGCTCTTCATCACCATGGTACTTGGCCAAGTCTTTGACGTTGAAGATGTCGCTTACGTTGTACTTGTCACGTGGGGTGTCGACCTTGTAGACGTTGTCGTTGTAGCATGCGAGCACCTTAAATGGTCCATCGGCTCTCGGGAGTAGCTTGGACTTGTGTTTCTTGCGGAAGTGGTTCTCGCGGAGATGTATCCATACTTGATCACCCGGTTGGAACACCATCGGAGACTTGTGGATGTTGAGCTTGGAGGCGAGTCATTGTACTTGGCGCTGGATCGTGGAACATGTTTCTTCATGCATCTTCTTGAGGTAGGTGGCCCTTGCGCCAACGTCCATGTTTGCTCATTCTTGAAGCGGTTGAGGGAGAATCTCCAATGGCAACAAAGGGTTGAAGCCGTAGAAAACCTCGAAGGGGGACTTGTCAGTTGTAGAGTGTCTTGTGCGGTTGTAGGCATACTCCGCGATGGGTATGCACTCCTCCCACTCCTTGCTGTTCTTATTTATCAACACGTGTAGGAGAGTTGCAAGTTTGGTTACTTCCGTTTGGCCATCGGTTTGAGGGTGGTACGCCATGGAGACGAGTAGCTTGATTCCGACCTTGGCGCATAGCGTCTTCCAAAAGTAGCTTAAGAACTTGATGTCTCGATCTGACACAATTGTCTTTGGCACACCGTGCAACCTCAATATTTCCCTACAAAAGAGATTGGCAACATGTGAAGCATCATCTATCTTATTGCATGGGATAAAATGAGCCATTTTGGAGAATCGGTCCACAACAACAAATACGGAGTCCTTGCTAGTTTGAGTCCTAGGTAATCCAAGCACAAAATCCATGCTAATATCTTCCCAAGGTTGATGTGGAATAGGTAAATGCATGTGTAAACCATGGGATTGAGATTGTGACTTAGCTTTGCAACATGTAGAGCACCGGTTGGTGAAGCGGGCGACATCGTGAAACATCTTGGGCCAAAAATAGTTCTTGAAAAGCATTGCAAAAGTCTAGTCGCGTCCAAAGTGTCCCATGCGTCCACCTCCATGAGCCTCTTGCAAAAGTAACAAATGAAGAGAAGACTCGAGAATGCATAGTTTGTTAGCTCTCATAAGATAACCATCTTTGATATAGTATCGTTCCCAAGAAGTATGCGTCACACACTTAGCATAAGGAGTAGCAAAAGTCACATCACGCTCATAGAAATCTTTGATGTGATCAAATCCAACAACATTCAATTCAAGTTGAGTAAGTAACATGCATTTGTGGGAAAGTGCATCCGCCACAACATTCTATTTTCCCTTAATGTACTTGATCACATAGGGGAAAGATTCAATAAATTCACTCCATTTATCATGCCGTTTATTCAACTTGGTTTGACCTTTAAGGTACTTAAGTGTTTCATGATCGGTATGTATGACAAACTCAAGCGATCTAAGATAATGTTCCCAAACATGTAACACACGTACTAAAGCATACAATTCTTTGTAATAGATGGGATAATTAAGTTGAGCACTAGATAGTTTTTCACTAAAATATGCAATAGCTCGCTTTTCTTGCAGCAAAACTCCACCAATTCCATTACCACTTGCATCGCAATCAACCTCAAAAGTTTTGTCAAAGTTGGGTAAAGCAAGAATCGGAGCATGAGTAAGCAAACATTTGAGCTCATCAAATGCGGTAGATTGCAAGGGTCCCCAAACAGAAGGAGCATTTTTCTTACTCAAGGCATGCAACGGTGCGGCAATAGTGCTAAAATCTTTCACAAAGCAATGATAGAAACCCGTGAGGCCAAGAAAACTACGCACTTGTTGCAAATTAGTGGGTTGTGGCCAAGTTTTAATTGCTTCAATTTTAGAGTCATCAACATGAACACCCTTGGAAGAAACAACAAACCCCAAGAAAACAAGCTTGTCAACACCAAACGTGCACTTTTTCATGTTGGCATAAAGACGCTCCTTACAAAGAGTTTGTGAAACAGCCCTAACATGATTTAGATGATCTTTGATGGATTCGCTAAAAACAAGTATGTCATCGAAGTAGACCACAACAAACACTCCAATGTAAGGCCGAAGCACAAAATGCATAAGACGCATGAAAGTACCGGGAGCTTCCGATAAACCCATAGGCATAACCAACCACTCGTACAAGCCAAATTTGGTTTTGAAAGCGGTTTTCCATTCATCGCCTTCTTGTATGCGGATTTGATAATAGCCACTTTTAAGATCATTTTTTGAGAAAATGGTGGCACCGCTAAGCTCATCTGGCATATCATCTAGGTGAGGAATGGGATGCCTATAACGAACGATGATAGCATTAATGGGTCTACAATCTGATCACATGCGAAAACTACCGTCTTGCTTGGGTACAGGTATAGCCGGAACGACAGAAGGGCTTAAGCTTTCACATACATGTCCGTTGTCGATGAGTTGTTGTACTTGTCGTTGAATCTCCTTAGTTTCTTCGTGGTTGACTCGGTAGGGAGCCTTGTTTGGAAGAGGTGCGCCTGGGATGAAGTCAATCCTATATTCAATGCCACGTAGAGGAGGGAGACCAGGAGGATTCCTGCAACAAGTTTGAAAACACTAGAGCAAGAGGATTAGGATTGTTAGTTCTTGTCACCTCATCTTTGCATAGGAGGACAAAGTGGATGACACTCGATAGGTTCTCACACACTTCTATCATCTCTCGTTTTGTGGATAGGAGGACTAAGTTTTTCTCTCTTGGCGAAGAGGCGCTCAACATTGGCTTGTGGCTCTCACTTTATTTTTGGTGGTTTACTCCCTCACTAGTATCTGCACGATGGGTGGAAGCTTGCTTGTCGGCGATCACTTGGCTTGGTAGCATTGGTTGAAGTATGTACTCCTTGCCCTTCATCTTGAAGCTATAGTGGTTAGTTCTTCTGTTGTGGATGACGCCGCGGTGGAATTGCCAAGGCCTTCCCAAAAGAAGATGGCACGCAGACATAGGAACCACATCGCACTCCAAGGTGTCCTCGTAGGCGCCGATCTTGAAAGAAACTTACACCGTGTGCTCCACTTGAATGGTGCCGGAGTCACTTAGCCATTGCACCTTGTAGGGACGAGGGTGCTTCTTCTTGACCATTTGCAGCTTGGAACATAGCTCTTCACTTGCCAAGTTGTGACAACTACCTCCATCGATGATGACTTTGACGGAACGCCCATTGATGCCGTCCTTGGTGTGGAAGATGTGGCACCGTTGGTATTCTTCTTGGTGGTGTTGGAGCGCCAAGACCTTGGAGACCACGAGAGAGGGACTTGAATCATTGTCACAAAAGACTTGATCATCTTCATCTTCGTTCACGCGCCGGTGCATGGCCACATGCTCAATGGCTTCCATTTCTTCTTCACTCATCGAGTCATATGTGCCATCATCGTTGAAGATCATGGTTCGCTTGTTGGTGCATTAGAAAGACTTGTGTCCTCGTCCGCCACATGTGAAACACTTGAATGAACTTGTCTTGATGGGATCATTGGTAGGCTCCAAAGATGAAGGAGTCTTGGATTTGTAGGTGCTTGCCGGAGGATGAGTCGAGGGAGGCGCAGCTTGCTTGGAACTTGACTTATCGCCGGTACTTGGTGATGCTCTAGTTGAGGTAGGAGGTGCCGAAGTTGCGGGAGCTTGAGAGTAGGAGCTATAGGTCTTGGACGAGTACTTGGCGTATTTGAAGTCATCTTGCACTTGTTGCTCGGCCTTGGTCGCTTGATGAACTAGCTCGAGAAGGTTTGAGTATGGTTGGAAGTCGGCAATCCGCTCGATTGGGTGGTTGAGGCCGTTCAAGAAGCGTTCCATTGTTTGCTCATCGTCTTCCTTGACATTGGCTCGTATCATGGCAATCTCCATTTCTTGGTAGTATTCTTCCACCGTATTTGTGCCTTGCTTGAGGAGTTGCAACTTCTTGAAGAGATCACGGGTGTAGTGAGTAGGCACGAACCGGGCTCTCATGACTTCCTTTGTTTCCTCCCAAGTTGTGATTGGTGGTTCGCCTATTGTATGTCGTCGCTCGATCACTTGTTCCCACCAAATGAGGACGTAGTCTTGGAACTCGAGGGAGGCCATGGCGATCTTCTTTTCCTCGCCGTAGTTGTGAAGGCGGAAAATCTTGTCCACCTTCAAGGCCCATGAGAGATATTCTTCGGGATCATTGCTTCCGGAGAACTTGGGCATGGTGAACTTGAGCTTGCCGTAGTGGAGTTCTTCATCATAGTAGCGGGTGTGATATCGCTCTTGCCGTGGAGGAAGATGCTCAAATGCTTGTTCCTCACGATGTCGCTCTTGGCGTGGATGAGGGTCTTGAAGCACTTGTTCTGCTTGGTGTCGTTCTAGTCTTGGAGGAGGACGAGGAATACATGCTTGGTTCCTCTTTCTTGTTGCTCTTCAAGTCGAGCGGCTTCTTCTTGTCGTGCTTGGCGAAGTGGATCTTCTTGTTCGCGGACTTGGTGGTTGCGCTCTTCGACGGCTCTAGTGGCCTCGTTAAGTGTGCGTTGTGCTTCGAGTACTTGAGCTTCACGTTCGAGGGCTTGTGCTTCACGGCGCTCGTGTGCTTGTCGAATTGCATCACCGTCTTGAGGTTCTTGACATGGCACTTGTGGATGTATTTGCTCTTTCTCCATTGCTTCTTGTGCTTGGTGTCGCACCCTTTCACGTGCTCGGACTCAGTTTTATAAGCCATTGCCATGGAATGGATTTTCTTGAGCTTGGCGATCTTGGGGATCATCACATCAAGGAAAAAGAGCTCGTGGAGGACTTGCATCATAAGAAGAGTAGTCCGAAGATTGCCGACTTGAACAGCGGCTTGAGTGGTGTCGTCTTGTTGAAGAGGATGAGGAAGATGGGCGTCGCACGATCATGCTACGGAGCTCTTCCATTTATGTGGTGAACTTGGCGTCGATGTAGTCGTGGTTCCCTGTTTCTGATTGACGAAGGTCGGAGGCAAGTTGCTCCAAGTGTTCACCCAATGCTTCGCTTTCTTGATGAAGCGCTCGTTGCACGATGAAGAAGTGGTTCTTGGAGACGAAGCTGGAATCATCACCGTGCTCCTCGAAAAGCAGGTTCGCCGACAAACTTGGCCTAGTCATCATAACCAAGTGGGTGAGTATGAAAATGGGAGACCAATACCGAAGTTACCTTTTCCGGGGATTGAGGATGTAACAAGTGTCACTCAATGTAATGCCACAATAGGAGAATTGGAACCGGGTTTGTTTCTCACACCTACAAGTAAGAGGCTTAAGGAGGAGCTCGGTTAGGATGGTGGCAAAAATTTCAAGCAAATGTTAATCAAGATATCGATAAAGTTGAGAAGGTTCACAAAAATGCAAGTAAAGAAAATAGATCAATTCCAAGGATATCACTAGGAACACACGCACGGAAGATAGATGGGATCCGCACAACCAAGGAATGAGCTCAAAATGTGCAACTACGGAAAATGTTCTTGTTGTGTGAATGCTAGAGAGACGCTAGCTCGATTGCTCAAATGGGCAAGATACGGTTGTGCACCAACCTATGAGAGAAACGTGTCGTCTTCAATCCGAACTATGCTATGTATGCGATGACCAAGATGATATAACTATGCAAAATGGCTCAATGCTATTGCTTACAAGCTCTTTGTTTCTCCTCTTTTGCTTAAAAGCTTTTCTTTCTTCTTCTTTTTTTCTATGCTTGATGCTCGAGCCGAGTATGATATGAGACAAGTATGTAAGATATGCATGGGAGAGACTTATTGCACAAAGATGATAACATGATCACTACAGTGCACAATAGCGTGGCCCGGCAATTCTCAACTTGCTAGTCTCGATGGGTAAGTGACGCAAAATGGCTCGAGCTATCAATGCAAAAGCAAAGGTAAGATTCGTCGAGGTTATCGTCCTTTCTTACGGTTAGCGGTGGCAACAGTGATGATCGTTGGCAAAGATGACTCCGAGGCGATGATGAATGGCAGTGATGTCGATGACACACGTTCCTAAGTAGCCAAAACGCCTTAGGAAACTGAAACCGCAACTCAAAATCGGTCAAATGCGAAAGGTGGGTGCTATGATGATGAATTTTTGGGTGTACGCTAATGGTGGTGGTAATGATATATGTGGATGGAGGGTGTCAAGAGCTTCCGAACGAGCTAAAGAACACGAAAAATGGACTTGGGAGGTGGAAATTATGGCCAAAACGGTGTTGGTAGTGGGATGATTTGGGGTGGGGGGGTGCGGGCACCCGGGGTGGGGGTGGGGGTGCCCGGGGTGGTCCGGGGCAAACAGCCCAAGGGTGCGGGTGCCCGGTGGTTTGAGGTGCGGGCACCCGGTGGTCTCCGATTTGGGCGGAAAATTTGGGGGAAATGCAAAATTCAGAGGATTTCGTGGTGGGAAGGGTGAGGATTGTTGGGGAGGGCTAGATCCATTTGCCAAACATCAAATCCATGGACCAAAACAACCAAATCTCACAACATCCAACAAATTGCAAGGAAAAAATTGGGGGCTATTTTTGTGGGGATTTTCGAATTTGGACGAGAAACAACAAAATCAAGCTAACAAATGGGGGGATGGGACTCCAAGATGTGAATCAACCTTGCTCATGATACCAAGATGTTGTAGGGTGAAACCCTAGAGGGGATCTTTTCACACTTAGAGGGGAAAAGAGGAAGAACACTCAAGAACACAAGGCACAAATCACTCAAACAAACCCAAATATCACATCCACTAGAGTAGCATACATGAGATCCACAAGATTACAAGATCAATTCAAGGAAAATAGCACTAGGATAAGGTTCTCCCAACTAGGTGAGGTCTTGCATCCAAGAGGATCTTCTCCAAGAGGAGGGCTTGATCTTCAAGAGGAGCTTCTCCAAGAGGAGGTCTAGATCTCCTAGAGGAGGAAGATGAGCAAAGCCCTCTTTTGTGTTCTAAATACTTTGCTAACCTCCAAATGAGCTAGGAAAAGAGTATATGTAAGTCTAGGGACGAAGTTGTGGGAGGTAAGGTTACAAAAGACCAAAAAGACCTTAACACGAAAACAAGACGGGGCAGGCCGGGCACCCGGGGTTAGAGGGACCGGGCACCCGGGGCAGTCATGGTCGGCGCTGGGGGAGAGGCTGGGCACCCGGGGTGGTGCTGGGCTGGCGCTGGGGGGTGACCTGGGCACCCGGTGCCAAGGGGCCAGGCGCCCGGTCGGGGCTGGAGTAGCCCAGGTGGGCAGCCGGGCACCCTGGGGATGGCTGGGGCGAGGCCCAAGCCGGGGCCGGGCACCCGGGCCCAATATGGCCGGGCACCCGGGGTGTCCAGGGGGTTTGCCTCTCCCCGCGTCTTCGAGTCTGGGCACCCGGGTATCTAGGGGCTTCTCTCCCTTGTTCTTCTTGACCTCTTCTTCCTTCTCTAGTTCCGTGCGTGCTTGGGCCTTCATCCTCGCTTGCTCACGATGATCTCCGATGTACCTAAGAACGCATAGTGCATCTCTTTGAGGTAGAATCCCATTCTCATGTGAAACCGAACGAAACTCGGAGAGGAAAGAAGTGAGCTCATTCTCGATGTTGCGCACGTGCTCTTGTCACTAGTCCTCTTAGTGCTTGCGGTGGTGATGGAGTGTCGGTGTGGATAGTCGAGGGATGCTCCGCATCACCTCCCCTCATCAGTACCCATGCAGCTGCCCCGCCCCGCCCAGCCGCTCCGCGCCGCCCTAGCCCGCCTCGCCGCCCCGCCCCTCCGCGCCGGCCCGGGCCGCCTCGCCGCCCCCGACCGCCTGAAGGTGAGACCTTTTCTTTTTTCTGTTGTTTTAGATTTAGTTTAAATTCGGTTTAGTATAATTTAGTTTAGGTTTTGTTTCTGTTTTTTAGGTTTAGGTTTAGATTTAGTCTAGTTTAGGTTAGGTTTAGGTTTAGTTTAGTTAGTTTAGTTTAGGTTTAGTTTAGTTAGTTTAGTTTAGGTTTAGTTCAGCTTAGTTTAGGTTAAGTTTCTGGTTTATTTTGAACATGTCAAATTTGTTGTTATTTTTTTAGTTAAATTATTTATTCCCACATCAACGTCGACGATGCCTATCCCGCATCCTCATTATCGACTCGGCGGAGGAGGCCTGCTTGATCAGAGGGGCCATGTCCGAGACTGGCCTCCGCCGGGCTAGTACTAGGAGGTTCTACCTTCCGGGGGGCGCAGCTTGGTGAGGAGCCAGCCTGTCGTTGACCCGAACCTTCTTTGATGGCGGTCGCGTGGGCCAGTGATGGTGCTGAGGCTTTCGGACACCATGGAGGTGGTACGTCACTGTGTTTGCGAGCAGGACGAGCACGTCTGCCGCTAGATGGTTGTGTTGGAGGGCAACTTCGACAATACCTGGCAGGTTCTTCAGGGATCTCACTGGAGCTATGATCCTGTGATGGTTCCTTCTCTTTGGGTGTCCACCGCCTGCGCCAATACCCGCCGTTCGCTATGGTTCTAGTTGTATTAGTGATGCTATATGTATGATACTCTTCGAGATGTATTAGTGCTAATATTTGATGATGTAAGGACGCAAGAGATGATGTAGTTTTGCTTATTGAATGCATGCTAATTTAGGGTGCCCGGGGACGAGAGGGTTAGGGGGCGTCCTTGGTGTCGATGGAGCCCTAAATAGCAAGTATCGTCGGTGCAAGATACATGTGGCCATCGGTGTCGAACACTACATTCATGTCCCACAAGTGACACAGGGGTCCTGCGTCCCACAGCAACAGTTCTCAGCGTCAATGGCGGTCGAACACCATTGCGATTTTGTCTGGCAGCCTCTGAGATGACGATTAAAAGCTAAGTGTTAAAACTTGAACACCCAAACTGACTCAACTTGGTTTGGTTGTTTGAACTTTCAAAACTTGGCTTTAATCCTCATTGCAAAGGCTGCCAGACGAATTTGCCAAGGTGTTCGACCGTCATCGGCCACCAGAACTATTGTTGCGGGACGCCGGGCGCCGGTGTCACGTGTTGGACGTGGATCTAGTGTTCAACGCCGAGCACCTCATGTATCTTGCACCGATGATACTTGCTATTTAGGGTTCTATCGATGCCGAGGAACCAATAACTCGCTCATCCTGTTGTAAATTTTAGTTCGGTTGACGAAAAAACAATATTGCTATTAAACTCATCTTTTGATTTAAATGTGCAGTTTTTTCGTCGCTGGGAGGGTCTAGTGTTCGACGAGCTCCGCCCCTGCGTTCGTGGGTTAGCACAAATGACATCTCCTCACCCCCCTTGCTTTGCTCTGTTCCAGTCTTCGTGTCGATGAAACTTGCTAGCTATAGGTGTCTTCAATCATCAGTATGCGTGACGACAATACGTCTCCCGTCCGAAAGGGTTACATCTATAAATATGCATGCATTTGCATAATTATAACTGTGATTCTTTCGAATTGTCCAAAGTTATCCATGGATAGCCCGAGTATGTGTAGATTGGGTTCATTTCCCCATATGCTCTGCTCCGGATCCGATGCAGAATTTCGTCAGTGCCTCCCTGTTGTTCTCCAGGTACACATCCTCTCTGCTTATTGCCGAGACGTGTATCCCGAGAACAGCGGGGAGGTGCTACCGAAATTTTTCGTAGGATCTGGAGCAGAGCATGGGAAAACGAACCCAATCTACACATACTCGGGTGGGATTAGGACCTATCTTTACCTATTAGCGTTTAGGTTGCATGGACATAATAAAAGTGACAAACTCCATTAACTGATGAATATATACATGCTGATTAATTTATATATATATATATATATATATATATATATATATATATATATATATATATATATTTCTTATGTGTCTAGTAGCTAGGCAAGATGAGTGATCGTGCGTGGATGTACACCAGTCACACTAGTCAGAAAAACATGACCACTGAATGGTTAACAAAAACCAAGGGGTTTCTGAGAGCCACATTTGCAAATGGCCAGAGGACAACCTACACTACAAAAAAATACACTTCCGTGATGATACGTGTTTGTCACAGTAGGTCACGTTTTTTGTCATGCATGTACATCCATGACGATTTTATGACAGAATCAAGATAGTCATACCTGTGTTGTCCTAGAAGTGTTCCATGACATTACCAAAATTATCATCACAGAAGTGTCCACTTCCATGACGATAAATCACGCGTCACAGAAGTGCTTTCGTCAAGGGTGACCGACACGTGGCATCCACCGTAACGGAACGTCGTTAAGCTATCGGGTCGGGTTTTGGATCCGATAACCCGTTAACAGCCCCGACCAATGGGGAGTTTCCACGTGTAAAATCATCATTGGCTGGAGGAGACACGTGTCAGATCCGCGTTGGCACAGGTGTCACTCATCCAATGGGCGAGACGCGCCTATGATATGTTGACACATGGACCGGCCCATCAAGTTTAAATGGGCCGGCCCAACTAAAGGCCCACAAGATTTTGCGGACCATAATGGGCCGGCCCAGCTAAAGGCCCACGAGATTTTGCGGACCATTATGGGCTGGCCCAGCTAAAGGCCCACAAGATTTTGCGGGCCATAATGGGCCGGCCCAGGTAAAGGCCCACAAGATTTTTGTGTGCCATAATGGGCCGGCCCAGGTAAAGGCCCACAAGATTCTTGCAGATCATAATGGGCCGGCCAAGCTAAAGGCCCACGAGATTTCACCGACATTAATGGGCTGGCCCAGCTGTAGGCCCACAAGATTTTGAGGACCCTAGTAGGTCGGCCCATTAACTGGCTGCCATGTTTTGGGCCAAATGCCGACCCATATTTGATCCGGTCCATTAATGGCCTGCCATGTTCCGGGCCTAATAATGGCCCATATGAGATCCAGCCCGTTAAAAGCCTACCAAGTTCTGGGCCAAATTACGGCCTAGATCAAGTCCGACCCTTTTAAGAGGCTTTGGGCTAAATTATGGCCCATATCAGATTCGGCCCGTCAACTGGATGCTATGCTTTTGGGCACACTTGCTAAAGGCCCATTTAGTAATTCGGCCTGATATTAGTTTCGGCTTGTTAAGGGCCCGTTTAACATTTCGGCCCTATATTAATTTCAGCCTGTTAAAAGCCCGTCATATAGTTGGGCCGAACTACGGCCCGGTTTGCATCCGGCCTGCTCGCAGCCGACATCTGATTGGGCCAAACAAGGACCGAAACAATTTTGGCATGTTAAAAGCCCGTGATTTGATTCGTACAATCACGGGCTGGGGTCCATTTTGGGCTGCTGCCGGCCCATGAGCTGTTCGGCACGTTTTAGGCCCAACCTACTTCTCAGCCTCCTAAAAGCCCATTGAGTTTTCTTGCGAAAAGAGGGTCGGGGGTTACTCGGCCTATTAAAGGCCCGAATCTACTAGTGGGCCATTTTACTTTTGGCCTTTTAACGGACCAACATGACGGGGCCCATGATGCGGATCATACATCGTGATTGCATGACGGCCCGATTATGTACCATAATTTACGGTTTGGCCGGTTTACTGCGAAGACAGGATATATATAAAGTAAAATTACTGCAGCATCGTGAATAACAAAAAACCTAGACTATAAAATAAAGAAATTATGGCATATTACATCCACTGGGCATCAAAGTTCGCCACTATGATAATAAAGCACAAGCAGACAATAGATTACATACACAAGGCATCAAAGATCGCCACCAGTGCAAATAAACACACCGACAAAAAAATATACAAAACCGACAACACTTCAATAGAGTTCAAGAAAGGTTAGCCCTGCTGGGGAGCTGTGCTACCTCTTGAGCTTGCGTTGGTTTTCCTTGAAGAGCAAAGGGTGATGCAGCAATAGTAGCATAAGTATTTCCCTCAATTTTTGAGAACCAAGGTATCAATCCAGTAGGTGGCTCCTCAAAAGTCCCACTCACCTACACAAACAAACAAAGAACTCGCAACCAACGCAATAAAGGGGTTGTCAATCCCTTCACGGCCACTTGCGAAAGTGAGATCTGATAGAGATAGTATGATAAGATAAATATATTTTTGGTATTTTATAATATAGATTGGAAAAGTAAAGATGCAAATAAAAGTAGATTGAAACCTTATATGATAAAGGATAGACCCGGGGGCCATAGGCTTCACTAGTGGCTTCTCTCAAGATAGCATAAGTATTACGGTGGGTGAACAAATTACTGTCGAGCAATTGATAGAAAAGCGAATAATTATGAGATTATCTAGGCATGATCATGTATATAGGCATCACGTCCGCAACAAGTAGACCGCCTCCTGCCTGCATCTACTACTATTACTCCACACATCGACCGCTATCCAGCATGCATCTAGAGTATTAAGTTCATAAGAACATAGTAACGCATTAAGAAAGATGACATGATGTAGAGGGATAAACTCAAGCAATTGGATATAAACCCCATCTTTTTATCCTCGATGGCAACAATACAATACGTGCCTTGCAACCCCTGCTGTCACTAGGTAAGGACACCGCAAGATTGAACCCAAAGCGAAGAACTTCTCCCATTGCAAGAAAGATCAATCTAGTAGGCCAAACCAAATTGATAATTCGAAGAGACTTGCAAAGATAACTCAATCATACATAAAAGAATTCAGAAGAGATTCAAATATTTCTCATAGATAAACTTGATCATAAACCCACAATTCATCGGATCTCGACAAACACATCGCAAAAAGAGTTACATCAAATAGATCTCTACAAGAGAGGGCGAGAACATGGTATTGAGATCCAAAAAGAAAGAAGAAGCCATCTAGCTAATAACTATGGACCCGAAGATCTGTGGTAAACTACTCACAACTCATCGGAAGGGCAATGGTGTTGATGTAGAAGCCCTCCGTGGTCGATTTCCCCTCCGGCGGAGCGCCGGTGCAGGCTCCAAGATGGGATCTCGCGGATACAGAAGGTTTCGGCGGTGGAAATTGTTTTTCGTTGGCTCCCTAGATGTTTTCGGGGTACGTGGGTATATATAGGAGGAAGAAGTAGGTCGGTGGCCGCCCGAGGGGCCCACGAGATAGGGGCGCGCCCAGGGGGGTGGGCGCACCCTCCACCCTCATGGCCGCCTCAACTGCTTCTTGGCTTGCACTCCAAGTCCTCTGGATCACGTTCGTTCCAAAAATCATGCTCCCGAATGTTCATTCCGTTTGGACTCCTTTGATATTCCTTTTCTTCGAAATACTGAAATAGGCAACAAAACAGCAATACGGGCTGGGCCTCCGGTTAGTAGGTTAGTCCCAAAAATGATATAAATGTGTAAAATAAAGCCCATAAACATCCAAAAGGGGTAATATAATAGCATGGAACAATCAAAAATTATAGATGCGTTGGAGACGTATCAAGCATCCCCAAGCTTAATTCCTGCTCGTCCTCGAGTAGGTAAATGATAAAAATAGAATTTTTGATGTGGAATGCTACCTAGTATAATTCTCAATGTAATTTTATTTATTGTGGCATGAATGTTTAGATCCATAAGATTCAAGACAAAAGTTCATATTGACATGAAAACAATAATACTTCAAGCATACTAATCAAAGCAATCATGTCTTCTCAAAATAACATGGCTAAAGAAAGTTATCCCTATAAAATCATATAGTCTAGCTGTTGCTCTATCTTCATCACACAAAGTATTTAATCATGCACAACCCCGATAACAAGCCAAGCAATTGTTTCATACTTTAGTAATCTCAAACTTTTTCAACTTTCACGCAATACATGAGCGTGAGCCATGGACATAGCACTATATGTGGAATAGAATGGTAGTTGTGGAGAAGGCAAAAAAAAGGAGAAGATAGTCTCACATCAACTAGGCGTATCAACGGGATATGGAGATGCCCATTAATAGATATCAATGTGAGTGAGTAGGGATTGCCATGTAATGGATGCACTGGAGCTATAAATGAAAGCTCAACAAAAGAAACTAGTGGGTGTGCATCCAACTCGCTTGCTCATGAAGACCTAGGGCATTTTGAGGAAGCCCATCATTGGAATATACAAGCCAAGTTCTATAATGAAAAATTCCCACTAGTATATGAAAGTGACAACATAGGAGACTCTCTATCATGAAGATCATTGTGCTACTTTGAAGCACAAGTGTGGTAAAAGGATAGTAGCATTGTCCCTTCTCTCTTTTTCTCTCATTTTTTTTCTTTTTTTTATTCTTTTTTTCTCTTTTTTTCTCTCTTTTTTTTCTTTGGCCTTTCTTTTTTTTCTTTTTGGCCTTTCTCTTCTTCTTTTTTTTCTCTTTTTTCTTTAGTCCGAAGTCTCATCCCGACTTGTGGGGGAATCATAGTCTCCATCATCCTTTCCTCACTGGGACAATGCTCTAATAATGAAGATCATCACACTTCTATTGATTTACAACTCAGGAGTAGAACAAAATATGACTCTATATGAATGCCTCCGGCGGTGTACCGGGATATGTAATGTATCAAGAGCGACATGTATGAAAATTATGAAGGTGGCCTTGCCACAAATACGATGTCAACTACATGATCATGCAAAGAGCAATATGACAATGATGATGCGGGTCATATAAACGGAACGATGAAATTTGCATGGCAATATATCTCGGAATGGCTATGGAAATGCCATAATAGGTAGGTATGGTGGCTGTTTTGAGGAAGGTATATGGTGGGTGTATTGTACCGGCGAAAGTTGTGCGGCACAAGAGAGGCTAGCAATGGTGGAAGGGTGAGAGTGCGTATAATCCATGTACTCAACATTAGTCAAAAGAACTCATATACTTATTGCACAAATCTACAAGTCATCAAAAACATAGTATTACGCGCATGCTACTAGGGGGAAAGATTGGTAGGAAAAGACCATCGCTTGTCCCCGACCGCCACTCATAAGGAAGACAATCAATAAATAAAATTGTGCTCCAACTTCATCACAAAGCGGTTCACCGTACGTGCATGCTACGGGAATCACTAACTTCAACACAAGCATTCTTTAAATTCATAATCACCCAACTAGCATGACTTTAATATCACTACCTCCGTATATCAAAACAATTATCAAGTATCAAATTGATCATAGCATCCAATTCACTTCGTATGATAGTTTTTATTATACCCAAGTTGGATGCCTACCATTCTAGGACCAATTTTATAACCATAGCAAATACCATGCTTTTCTAAGAGACGCTCAAAATAATATAAGTGAAGCATGAGAGACTAGCAATTTCTACAAAATTAAGCCACCGCCGTGCTCTAAAAGATATAAATGAAGCACTAGAGCAAAAACTATCTAGCTCAAAAGATATGAGTGAAGCACATAGAGTATTCTAATAAATTTCAATCAAGTAGGCTTCTCCCAAAAGGTGTGTACAGCAAGGATGATTGTGGTAAACTAAAAAGCAAATACTAATATCATACACGACGCTCCAAGCAAAACACATATCATGTGGCGAATAAAAATATAGCTCCAAGTAAAGTTACCAATGAATGAAGATGAAAGAGGGGATGCCTTCCCGGGGCATCCCCAAGCTTAGGCTTTTGGATATTCTTGAATATCTTGGGGTTCCATGGGCATCCCCAAACTTAGGCTTTTTCCACTCCTTATTCCATAGTCTATCAAATCTTTACCCAAAACTTGAAAACTTCACAACACAAAACTCAACAGGAAATCTCATAAGCTTCGTTAGTGAAAGAAAACAAAACCACCACATAAGTACTATAATGAACTCATTCTTGATTTATATTGGTTTAAACCTACTGTATTCCAAGTCCTCTATGGTTCATACCACTTAATACTAGCCATAGATGCATCAAAATAAGCAAACAACACACGAAAGGCAGAATCTGTCAAAAACAGAACAGTCTGTAGCAATCTGTAACTAACGCAAACTTCTGGAACTCTAAAACTCCTAACAAAATAGGAAGTCCTGGGCAATTTGTCTATTGATCATCAGCAAAAATAATCAATGCAAAAGCACGTTTCTGTTATTTAACAACACAAAATTCGTGCGCGCAAATTTTCTGTTTTTTAGCAGAATCAAATTAACTATCACCATAGGTTATCCTATAGGTTCTACTTGGCACAAACACTAATTAAAACATAAAAACACATCTAAACAGAAGATAGATGCAAAATTTATCAATAAACAGAAACAAAAACAAAAAACACAAATAAAATCGGGTGCCTCCCAACTAGCGCTATCGTTGAACGCCCCTAGCTAGGCATAAAAGCGAGGATAGATCTAAGTAGTGCCATCTTTGGCACTCAATTCATAAGTAGCTCGCATGATAGATTCATAAGGTAATTTGATTTTCTTTCTTGGAAAGTGCTCCATGCCTTTCCTTAGTGGAAATTGGAATCTAATATTCCCTTCCTTCATGTCAATAATCGCGCCAATCGTTCTAAGAAAAGGGCTACTAAGAATAATAGGGCAAGAAAGATTGCAATCTATATCAAGAACGATAAAATCTACGGGCACCAAATTTCTATTTGCAACGATGAGAACATCATTGATCCTCCACATTGGCTTTTTAATGGTGGAATCCGCAAGGTGCAAATTTAAAGAGCAATCATCAAGATCGTGGAAACCTAGAATATCACATAAAGTTTTCGGAATCGTGGAAACACTAACACCCAAATCACAAAAAGCATAACACTCAGGATCTTTAATTTTAATCTTTATAGTAGGTTCCCACTCATCATTAAGTTTTCTAGGTATAGAAACTTCCAAATTAAGTTTTTCATCATAAGATTGCATCTAGGCTTCAAGGATATGTTTGGTAAAAGCTTTATTTTGACTATGAGCATGAGGAGAATTAACAACGGATTGCAACAAGGAAATACAACCTTCTAAAGAACAATTATCATAATCAAATTCCTTGAAATCCAAGATAGTGGGTTCAATGCTATTTAAAGTCATGACCTCTCCAATCCCACTTTTACCAAATTTAGCATCAAGATCTAAAAACTCCGAATTATTGGGACGCCTTCTAACTAAAGTTGACTCATCTCTAGTCCCATTATTATTAAGATTCATATTGCAAAACAAAGATCTAACATGGGACACATCAATAACTTTATGTTCTTCATCATTATTTTCATTGAAACTAGAAGAACACGCCTTTACAAAGCAATCTTTCTTAGCACGCAATCTAGCAGTTCTTTCCTTCCACTCATCAATGGAAATTCTCATTGCTTTGAGAGACTCATTGATATCATGCTTAGGAGGAGTAGATCTAGGTTTAAGGGAATCAATATCAAGCAAAAGTCTATCAGCGTTCCTAGCAAAATCATCAACTTTGAGCAATTTTTCTTCAAGCAAAGCATTAAAATTCTTTTGAGAGATCATAAATTCTTTCACACTATTCTCAAAATCAGAGGGCATCTTATTAAAATTACCATAAGAATTATTGTAGGAATTTCCATAATTATTAGAGGAATTACTAGGGAACAGTCTAGGATTAAAGTTCCCTCTATAAGCATTGTTTCCAAAACTATTCCTACCAACAAAATTCACATCCATAGATTCATTATTATTCTCAATCAAAGTAGACAAAGGCATATCATTGGGATCAAGAGGAGTATTTTTAGTAGCAAACAACTTGATAAGTTCATCCATCTTTCCACTCAAAACATTAATTTCTTCTATAGCATGCACTTTTTTACTAGAAGATCTTTCGGTGTGCCATTGAGAATAATTAGCCATAATATTATCAAGAAGTTTTGTAGCATCTCCTAAAGTGATTTCCATAAACGTGCCTCCCGCGGCCGAATCTAAAAGATTTCTAGAAGCAAAGTTCAATCCGGCATAAAAAATTTGTATGATCATCCATAAATTCAAACCATGAGTAGGGCAATTGCGAATCATAAATTTCATTGTCACAGCCCTAGCAGTGCTTGTAACTAGTTGCTTTAAAGCGTTCATGCATCATGTTAAATTTCTGAAAGTTGAACTGAGGAATTTTGGAAGCCTCAAAAACTTAAATAAAAGAAGGGCAAAACCCCTAAAATTTCATTCATTGTTTCCAAAATGCTCTTCTTAAATGTTTGATATTTTTGGCAAGGGTTCTGGTCCCATCCAAAAATATTGAACATTTGTAAGGACTTAATTTTGGGACTTTGAATTTAAATCATTAGCTATTTGAATTTGAATTATATTCATCTAATTAGAATATAGCTTCAAATACCCCTGAAATATTTTATGAGCTTTTGGAAAAGCCCATCTAGCAAAATAAAAATATTCAGAGGAGTATTTGGCATTGTTTAAAATGTTTTAAATTCAAAACAATGGCAAAAGAATAAATAAAAACAGAAAACAATAAAAGAATAGAGACTCACCTGGGCCACTTACCTGGCCGGCCCAGCTGGCAGCCCACCTGCTGGCCCAGCCTAGCAACCCTCCCCCTGTCGTCTTCCTCCTGCCAGGAGGACAGACAGGTGCGTGGCAAGCGCGCCGACGACGCCTTGCCACCTCCTGCTTCAGCCGCGCAACCTCGCCCCCCCCCCCCCCCAGGCGTGCCACGGAGACGCCAGGCAGCCCCCCTTCTCCTCTCGCTCTCTCCCCGCGCTCATTCCCTCCCCTGGATCTCTCTCTCTCACGCACCGAGTGGAGTTCGTCGCCGATGTTCACTGCCATCGCGTCCACCGAGCTCCCCTCGCCCCTCTGTTTTGTCCAACGGGCTCGCCTCGGCGCCATGGATCACCGAGATGAAGCACGCGCTCGCGGGATGCCTGAAATGTCGCCATCAAGCTCATCATCGTCCTCTGCCCCGACGATCGCCGCCCATCAATTCGCCGCCTCCGACGCTTCCCCGACCCTGCTGGGCTTCTCTGCGAGTCCTCTGTGAGCTCCTATGCCGTTCGCCCTTTTCCCTGTCGCCCCGCACGTTTCCTAGTGCTAGTGCTGCCGTGCCCGAAGCTCACCGCCGCCCAGCCATGTCGCCGTCGTGGCCACCGTCACCTAGAGCCGCAACCGAGCGCGCCACCGTGCTCAACACGTGTCCAGGAGTCGACTGCGACCACCCGCGGCTCCTGCCGTTCCCTGCAACGCCGATTCGCTCGACGCCCGAACTCCGGCCGCCGTGCAAGTCTCCGCCGCCGACGTTTTAGGCCACTAGAGCTGCCGCTGTGAGCACCACTGGACGCGGACAAGTCTCCTCGTCACGTAGAGCCTCTCCGCCGCGCAAATAGTCGCCTGTAGGCGAAACCCGAGCCACCCCAGTGCGTCCCCACCATGTTTTTGGTCGCCGCCGGCGACACTCTCGCGAGCTAACGTGGCACCGTCATTAGTGGCTAAGGACGCCACTACCTAACCCCATAGCTCACTAACATATCAGCCCCACTGCTTAGCTCCTGTTTAGACCAAACTAACCCCACGGGCCCCACGGGTTAGTTTGACCTAGCCTCGTCACACTTTGACCGACCCCACACGTCAATGTTGACCATGCTGACGTGTCTGTTGACCGGCCCCACCTGTCAGCGTCACTAACCAGCCCCAGTCACTGACCAGTGGACCCCACTGGTCAGGTTTGACCTGGAGGCGCCCAGTTGACCTGCTGACATCAGGGTGATGTCATGCTGATGCAATATGTATTTTTTGGATTTATTTTATTTCAGGAAATTCCAGAAAATATCCAAAACTTCTAAAAATCATATAAAATCAACCGTAACTCCAAATGAGATAAATTATATATGAAAAATGATAAAAAAAAATCCAATCTTAGGGCTGCTATTTAGGCCAAATCTTATAATGGCATTTAAACCTTCACATATGGAGTTTGAATGTGAACCTAGGGTTCAATCCAACTTCATTTAACCTGCTGCTAGTTGCATTAGCTCAAACCACACCATATTGCCATGTCATGATCATGCATCATATTGTGCATTGCATTGATTGTGTTTCCTTCGATGTTGCTGGTATTTGTCCCGTCTCGATAGACGTGAGATCGATGACACCGATGAAGAGCTATACTATCTTCAGAAGTGCCAGGCAAGCAAAACCCCCTTGTTCATTCCGATACAATCCTACTCTCTCGTTCCTGCTCACTTTTACTGCATTAGGGCAACAACGACTCATGTGTTACTTGCTGCAGTAGTTGAACCCCTTTATCCTCTGCATGACCTGTCATTGCCAAAGTAAATAGATGAAATCCACTAGCATGAGTAGGAGTTGTTTGAGCCATGATGTGCCTACTCATTCATGCTTGTTTGTCATGCCTGCTACTGCTTAGAGTTGAGTCAGGTCTGATTCATCAGTGATGAATCGGAGGTGTGTAAACATGTCCTACTGTGTGTGAGCTAAGTGTGTGAACACGATTTGGTAAAGGTAGCGGTGCGAGGCCATGTAGGAGTACATGGTGGGTTGTCTCATTGAAACCGTCCTCAGGAACTGAGTTCTGTGTTGGTGATCTATGAAATAGCTACTACCATGCATTGGGCCCTGAAATATGACCCCACTCGACTTCTTAACCACCCTTGTCCTCTGTCCAGGAGTTGCAAGTAGTTTGTGGTGTTTGTAGTATGCTGGAGGCCCTGCGCAGCGCTGACCCGTGGGGTGGGCTGTGATGCGGTAGGCATGTGGCACGGTGTACCAGGCGCCCGTTTGGTGTCTCGGGAACCCTGCACACATCGTTCGGGGCCGTATGTGGAAACTTCGGTCGGACTACCCGCGGATGGAACCTGAATAGGAGATAAACCTGGACTAGAGACTTGAGTGTTTAGGTAGGTCGTGGTCTACACCCACGTCGGTTTTCGCTTGAAGTCTGTCGAGCACATGTCGTGTGCAGACGCTAAGTGGTGCAAACATGTATGAAGAAGTACACCCCTACAGGGTTAACATCATCTATTCGAATAGCCGTGTCCACGGTAAAGGACTTCTGGGTTGCCTATACAGTTCATAGACAAGTGAAAGTGGATACTCTAAAATGCGCAAGATAAGCGTCAGTGCTATGGATGGCGTTCTCGTCGGGAGACGGGAGCGGATCCATAGTGGTGTATTGCTATGGTGAATATGTGGACTCATGTGAGCCACCTCAAAAGAGTTACTTGTAGTCATAGTTCAGGATAGCCACCGAGTCAAAGCTGGCTTGCTGCAATTAAACTCCACCACCCCCTTTGTTGACACTGATGCATATGTAGATAGTTCTGATGTAAGTCTTGCTGGGTACATTTGTACTCACGTTTGCCTATTTTATGTTTTTGCAGAGAGACTTCAGTCTCACTAGTAGTTTCGTGTGGACTTCAACGTTTAGCTTGTTACCTCAGCTACGATCTTGTGCCCTCGGCAGGATCTGGTAGATAGTCAGGCTTCTTAGCCTTTTTCATTTGTAGTTGTCTGTACCCAGACATTTTAAGCTTCCGCTTGTGTTTTGCCTTGTATGCTCTGAATGCTAGATCGAGAGACCCATGTTTGTAATATCTCGCTCCTCGAAGCCTATTGAATAAAATACTTGAGTTGTAGAGTCATGTTGTGATGACATGTTGTATTTGCACATATCGAGCATATTGTGTGTATGTTATTGAAATGCTTGGTATGTGTGGGATCTGACTATCTAGTTGTTGATCCTTGGTAGCCTCTCTTACCGGGAAATGTCTCCTAGTGATTCCACTGAGCCTTGGTAGCTTGCTACTGCTCCGGAACACTTAGGCTGGCCAGCATGTGTCCTTCTTCGTTCCTGTGTCTGTCCCTTTGGGGAAATGTCACGTGGTGTCTACCGGAGTACTGCTACCCCAGTTGCTACAGCCCGGATTCACTCGTTGATGACCGACACGTTCGTTGCTAGGTCATGTATGCCTGTCCCTGTAAGTTAGTGCCACTTTGGGTTCACGACTAGCCATGTCAGCCCGGGCTCCTTGTCATATGCATGCTAGCGACACTATCATATATGTGTGCCAAAAGGCGCAAACGATCCCGGGCAAGGTAAGGCGACACCCGTGGGAATACCGTGCGTGCGGCCACAAAGTGATATGAGGTGTTACATGCTAGAGCCTTGAGTCAGGTCCTGACAGCTCTGGTATCAGAGCCTGACTGCCTGTAGGATTACCAAGCCAAATTGGTCGAAGTTGAGTCTAGAAATGCTTTAGTTATATGTAGGGGAATTGATTGTGGGATGGAACATAAGGCTCTTTTTACTCCTTATACCTCATGCCCTCTGATCCGGGTCATCTTATCTTTCCTACGGGGTTAAGAAACTAGGCTTTCTCTTCTTTCTATCGGGATCACGTGTTACTAATCTGTAGACCTATAGGTTTGATGGTTCTAAGCTTTAGTTGGGTTCCTACTACTTCCTTGTATTCATAGTTGATCTCAAAACCTTGATATTATGATGATCGAGTGGTTATACCACCATTTTGCAGGATGTATCAAATCTTTTTGAGCATTTACAGCCATTATGTTGTTCGAGTCATCCCAGGTTTCTAAAATAGTCTGATGCATTTGGAAGTCCCTTCCTTCCATTCCCGATGTTCTTTTGGCCAGATCAACCACACTAGTGTGTTGAGGTATTTCATTGCCTCGACATTTATGTTGGAGCTATTATTATGACCCTAGGTGTCTAGAGTATCACCTAGTAACTTAGCCATGCTTTGTGTCCCCAGTGTGATGATTCTGGCCATCATTCTCGAAAGCATCCCGTGATGCCACTTAGTAGTAGGTATTCTACTCCTGGGTTTTTGAACCCGAGATTCACTCCACTTACTTCATGTTAATAGTGTTGCTCGTTCCTTTAGGTTATTAGTAACCTTGTGATAATCCTCGAGGTCTGTGGTATTTCTTTCTTCCAAATACCATGAACTATTTATGGCAGAAGTTCCTCACAGAACTGAAAGATCACAACCATAGTGCTCTTGATGAGTTCTCTATTCTATGCTGTGACTCTGTCAGTTCTACCTTTCCGCATGGTTATCCGGAAGAAATATGTTGAACTTGGTTTGACGTACTAACGCATGCCTCCACAACTCAGAAAGTTTTATGTTCTTTGAGTTGTCCCTCCTTAGTTATATTCCGACCCCCGTCTATCAATTGGTAGACAAGAGTATGTGAGCATTCGTTCATCGATGCCTATCACTCTTGTGGTCCGTCAAGCCATTCTATTTCGCAATGACTAGGAGAAACAAACTTCAGTACCTCTCTCATATCCAGGATTGGGTCAAAGCAGTTCTATTCCGCAAATCAAAATGCTAATCCAGCTTTTAATTCTATTCTACCCTGAAGTATTACCGTCTTATGTCAAGAATGTCATGGGAATTGCACACCCTCCTATGAACTCTTGATACAGTGATACTTCTCACCATCGTTATTCATTCCTCGGACCTCGTGTTAATGCAAACGGAGTGCCGACAAGTGAATTGTGATGTGTGAAATCAATATTCCTAGCAACTCTGTTGCTTGGTAGATAAAGGACAATAATTTCATCCTTAGCGTGTTGGTTATTGAATCATCATTCTAAGATAGATTGTGCTACCTAGTCCACTTCCCTCGTACAATCTCTGATTGATGTTAGGATTTTGTCAAATCCCCGCTCATTTGATCATACCATCTTGCCTTGAAAGCAAGATTGCCCCTGAGCCTAATAACATTTTGGTGGTTCGTGATTTTCCAAATATCTTCTCGGAAGTATCACCAGGTTGTCACCTGACCGCTATGTTGAGCTCGTGATCAAGTTGGTTTCTTATAAACCACCCCTTCTCCAAGAATCTGTGTTGGATACCCCTGAGCTAGTTAGTCAAGCTAAACAACAACTTGGAGAGTTGGAAGATAAAATCTTGTCTAACTTAGTTCATTTCCAAAGGGATATCTTGGGTTGTGTGTTTGTTGTAGAAGGATGATTTCTTCATCGATTGATCCTCGTGGTCAATTGTTGGATCTATTGTCTTACCCCAAACCTTTGATTTGAGTATGGGCTATCGCCAAATCAAATCCGAACCAATGATATTCGTAATGTTGTCTTACTCGTGGTTGATCCCTTGAGCATACACCATTATATCTTTTGGGTCTGACCAATGCTATCACTTGTTCACATAATTATGGAACTCCATCTTCATGGAAACCTGGATGAATTGTTGTTGAGCCCATCAGCAACATTTTTATCTTCTCCATGATTTTGTTGAGCATTAAGCTAGTGTTGGAAACTTTTGAAAGCATTTCTTCATGCTATCTCATGAAGCATATGTTTGGATGAAAGGAGTGACTTCCTCTAATTCACGTGCATTTGATGTAAGTTGCCGCCGTGAATTCGAGAAAGCTTGTTTTTGCTTCCTCTGGAATCATCCCAAGTTAGTCACGCATATGTGCGAAGTACTCTATGGTTTGATAGGTTGGCCGACTCCATTCTATATGTGTTCCCAGCACACCAAGCCACTGATTGACTTGCTCAAGGATAAGAAGTTCATCGATAAGTGCACAAAGACTCCGATATCCTCGATGATGGTTCCCCACTTGAACTCGGTGGTGTTTTATTATAAGACTACCATGTGGTCATGCTTGTCTTGGATAGTGTGTTCACAGGTTTGTAGCAGAACTAGCTCATGTTTTGTAGCTTGCTATCATAACTCATTCCCCGAGAATCTCTCAACGTCATCTCGTCGAATTGCGTTGCAAACTTTCATTTTTCTTTCTAGACTTGATGAGTCTGGAATATCCTGACACCAACTAGATCTAAATCTTAGGCAGATATGATGGTTGGAACATACTCCAAGAACTATAATGTTGGTCTCTCTGTAACCGGTAAAGTGGATGTCGTGGCCAACACACCCAGCCGGAAGACCTATTATTGTAGAATCTTGATTGAGGAAGTTGGTCACCTCCCCATAATGATTTCGTAGGATTTACTCCAGAAGTTGTTCTTATGGATCCTTTGTATTCCGAAGTCCGGCCACTACTTGATGGCTATGTTGATGCTTTAAGCATGACCGTAGTAACCAGTACATCAAGGAGAACATTAGAAGCGGAGTGCTAAATGTCTCTCGGTCGATTATCCAGATTTCGTTCCCTTGGCCTCGCTAAGGTGAAATCTGAGAAAGGGTTGTCTTTCTATGCATCTGCATTGTCCATCACTATTCGCCAAGGTAGTAAGATGTGTTGCCAGGATCCTTGTCACGGATATTGGTAAAACCTTGATGAATATGGAAATGCTCAAGTTCTTGAAAGCACGCACAGACACTAGGTGTTATCGTCGGCACTAACTGGGATTGCTCCCAGTTTCCTCGGTTATGCTATAACCATTCCAACAGTGGAATTATTCTACTGTTGAGTTCCTCCCCAGTTACTGGAATCATTTCCGGCATTTGCATTTTGTTTCCAGCTTGCACCACCATTGTGCCATCCCACCATGGGTTCCATCCATTCTTGATGATAATCAAAAATCATCCGTTGTGTTGTCTTCAACAAGGTAGTCCACATCATCCATTGTGGCCCGAGAATGTCATTCTTTCGGACTCCTTCAAATGATCGATTGTGATTTGCCTTAGGCTGGTATAAAGAGTTTCAATGATCTCTGAATCAAAGGTAATTCTTTTTGCCACTTAAGGGGATATATCTACGAGTCACCATCCCAAAGGTGTCTCGTTGTGGTATCATGGCAACCCAACTCCTCGCCACATTGACTATCGTTCAACACCTTCTTAAGCGTGAAATAGTTGTCTACCTAATGAACCTTCGTATCATGTTTCACTCCATCCCTTTGGATGTATGTTTCGTGTCTCAGCTCAAGAGATGTTTCAATGTCCCACTCCGTGAGTTGATCCTGAGTTGATCGATCTTCGAGAAGATCGATCCTTCTAGAGTTTCCTTTTCCTCTCATTGTCATGTTGACTGGAGTTCTCAGAGCAAGACGACGAGACAAAGATGGTGATTGAATGAACGTTCTTTTGAAGTGCAACCTGGATCGTGAAGATTGTGTTAGTTTGCGTTCCCCCTTCATCTTACCCTATGCTTGAATCTTGGGACGAGATTCTTGTTTAGTGGGGGTGAGTTGTCACAGCCCTAGCATTGCTTGTAACTAGTTGCTTTAAAGCGTTCATGCATCATGTTAAATTTCTGAAAGTTGAACTGAGGAATTTTGGAAGCCTAAAAAACTTAAATAAAAGAAGGGCAAAACCCCTAAAATCTCATTCATTGTTTCCAAAATGCTCTTCTTAAATGTTCGATATTTTTGGCAAGGGTTCTGGTCCCATCCAAAAATATTGAACATTTGTAAGGACTTAATTTTGGGACTTTGAATTTAAATCATTAGCTATTTGAATTTGAATTATATTCATATAATTAGAATATAATTTCAAATACCCCTGAAATATTTTATGAGCTTTTGGAAAAGTCCATCTAGCAAAGTAAAAATATTCAGAGGAGTATTTGGCATTGTTTGAAATGTTTTAAATTCAAAACAATGGCAAAAGAATAAATAAAAACAGAAAACAATAAAAGAACAGAGACTCACCTGGGCCACTTACCTGGCCGGCGCAGCTGGCAGCCCACCTGCTGGCCCTGCCCAGCAGCCCTCCCCCTGTCGTCTTCCTCCTGCCAGGAGGACAGACAGGTGCGTGGCAAGCACGCCGACGACGCCTTGCCATCTCCTGCTTCAGCCGCGCAACCTCGACCCCCCCCCCCCAGGCATGCCACGGAGACGCCACGCAGGTGATAACCCACAAGTATAGGGGATCGCAACAGTTTTCGATAAGTAAGAGTGTCGAACCCAACGAGGAGCTAAAGGTAGAATAAATATTCCCTCAAGTTCTATCGACCACCGATACAACTCTACGCACGCTTGACATTCGCTTTACCTAGAACAAGTATGAAACTAGAAGTACTTTGTAGGTGTTTTAGGATAGGTTTGCAAGAAAGTAAAGATCACGTAAATAAAGACTAGGGACTGTGTAGATAAAGACACAACTAAATTAGTAAAAGTAAAGAGCTTGTTGTCACGAGAAAGTTGTTTGTCCCTAGGCAATCGATAACTAAACCGGTAATCATTATTGCAATTTTATTTGAGGGAGAGGCATAAGCTAACATACTTTCTCTACTTGGATCATATGCACTTATGATTGGAACTCTAGCAAGCATCCGCAACTACTAAAGATTCATTAAGGTAAAACCCAACCATAGCATTAAAGTATCAAGTCCCCATTATCCCATACGCCAACAACATACTTACTCGGGTCTGTGCTTCTGTCACTCACGCCACCCACCATAAGCAAATCATAAACATATTGCAAACCCTACAGCGGGAATCCCTCATGCTTGCGCGACACGGAGAGCACCATAGGACAACACCAATAATAAAACATACAACTCAAACCAATCACAATCATCAAATAGCCATTAGGACAAAACAGATCTACTCAAACATCATAGGATAGCCATACATCATTGGAAAATAATATATAGCGTTGAGCACCATGTTTAAGTAGAGATTACAACGGGTAAGAGAGAGGTTACACCGCTGCATAGAGGGAGGAAGAGTTGGTGATAAAGGCGGTGAAGTTGTAGGTGAAGATCGCGGTGCTGATAATGGCCCCTGGCAGCGCTCCGGCGCCACCGGAAGCAACGGGGAGAGGGCCCCCTTCTTCGTCTTCTTCCTTGACCTCCTCCCTAGATGGGAGAAGGGTTTCCCCTCTGGTTCTTGGCTCCCATGGCTTGGGAGGGGCGAGAGCCCCTCCGAGATTGGATCTATCTCTCTGTTTCTGCGTTTTCTGCATTGGCAGATTCTACCCCTTCACCGTTTCCTTTATATCTGGAGATCCGTAACTCCGATTGGGGTGAATCTTTCGCTCAGATCTTCCTTGTAAAATTAGCTTTCTTTCGCCAGAGGAGAGCATCAACCGCCTTACGGGTGGACCACGAGGGTCAGGGGCGCGCCTGGGGGGTAGGGCGCGCCCCCCTACCTCGTGACCACCCTGGACACCGTTTCGCGTTGATTTTACTTCCAGAAATTCATAAATATTCCAAAAAAAATCTCCATCCGTTTTTATCCCGTTTGGACTACGTTTGATATTGGGTTTCTGCGGAAAAAAAACATGCAACAGACAGGAACTGGCACTGGGCACTGGATCAATATGTTAGTCCCAAAGATAGTATAAAAAGTTGCCAAAAAGTATATGAAAGTGAATAATATTGGCAGGGAACAATAAAAAATTATAGATACGACGGAGACGTATCAGCATCCCCAAGCTTAATTCATGCTCGTCCTCGAGTAGGTAAATGATAAAAAAGAACAATTTTTGATGTGGAATGCTACCTAGCATAATCTTGATCATATGTCTAATCATGGCATGAATATTAGGACACGAGTGATTCAAAGCAATAGTCTATCATTTGACATAAAAAACAATGATACTTCGAGCGTACCAATAAAGCAATCATGTCTTTTCAAAACAACATGGCCAAAGAAAGTTATCCCTGCAAAATCATATAGTCTGGCTGTTGCTCTATCTTCATCGCACAAAGTATTTAATCATGCACAACCCCGATGACAAGCCAAGCAATTGTTTCATACTTTAGTAATCTCAAACCTTTTCAACTTTCACGCAATACATGAGTGTGAGCCATGGATATAGCACTATAGGTGGAATGGAATATGATGGTGGGGGTTATGTGGAGAAGGCAAAAAGGAGAAAGTCTCACATTGACTAGGCGTATCAACGGGCTATGGAGATGCCCATCAATAGATATCAATGTGAGTGAGTAGGGATTGCCATGCAACGGATGCACTAGAGCTATAAGTGTATGAAAGCTCAAACTGAAAACTAAATGGGTGTGCATCCAACTTGCTTGCTCATGAAGACCAAGGGCATTTGAGGAAGCCCATCATCAGAATATACAAGCCAAGTTCTTTAATGAAAATTCCCACTAGTATATGAAAGTGAAAGCATAGGAGACTCTCTCTATGAACAACATGGTGCTACTTTGAAGCACAAGTGTGGTAAAAGGATAGTAACATTGCCCCTTCTCTCTTTTTCTCTCATTTTTTTATTTTTTATTTTATTTTTTGGTGGGCTTCTTTGGCCTCTTTTTTTTATTTGGGCTTCTCTGGCCTTTTTTTTTGTAAAGTCCGGAGTCTCATCCCGACTTGTGGGGGAATCATAGTCTCCTTCATCCTTTCCTCACTGGGGCAATGCTCTAATAATGATGATCATCACACTTTTATTTACTTACAACTCAATATCTAGAACAAAGATATGACTATATATGAATGCTTCCGACGGTGTACCGGGATGTGCAATGATCTAGCATAGCAGTGACATCAAAAAACGGACAAGCCATGAAAACATCATGCTAGCTATCTTACGATCATGCAAAGCAATATGACAATGAACGCTCAAGTCACGTATATGATGATGATGGAAGTTGCATGGCAATATATCTTGGAATGGCTATGGAAATGCCATGATAGGTAGGTATGGTGGCTGTTTTGAGGAAGTCATATGATGGGTGTACGGCCGGCGAAAGTTGCGCGGCACAAGAGAGGCTAGCAATGGTGGAAGGGTGAGAGTGCGTATAATCCATGGACTCAACATTAGTCATAAAGAACTCATATACTTATTGCGAAAATCTACAAGCCATTGAAAACAAAGTACTACGCGCATGCTCCTAGGGGGATAGATTGGTAGGAAAAGACCATCGCTCGTCCCCGACCGCCACTCATAAGGAAGACAATCAATAAATAAAATTGTGCTCCAACTTCATCACAAAGCGGTTCACCATACGTGCATGCTACAAGAATCACAAACCTCAACACAAGTGTATCTACAATCCACAACCACCCACTAGCATGACTCTAATATCACCATCTTTATATCGCAAAACTATTGCAAGGAATCAAACATATCATATTCAGTGATCTACAAGTTTATGTAGGATTTTATGACTAACCATGTGAATGACCAATTCCTGTCATCTCTCTAAATGGATATAAGTGAAGAAAGAGAGTATAATTCTTTCTACAAAAGATATGCCCACGCTCTAACAAATATAAGTGAAGCAAAAGAGCATTCTACAAATGGCGGTTTTCTATTTGATGAGAAACAGGCAATCCAAACTTCAAATGATATAAGTGAAGCACATGACGCATTCTATAAAGCCACAGTCAAAAGATTTAAGCGAAGTGCAATGAGTATTCTATAAATCAACCAAGGATTATCTCATACCAGCATGGTGCATAAAAGAAAAATGAAAAGTAAATGCAAAAGACGCTCCAAGACTTGCACATAATGCACGAACGAAACGAATTCGAAAACATACCGATACTTGTTGAAGAAAGAGGGGATGCCTCCCCAGGATCCCCAAGCTTAGACGCTTGAGTCTCCTTGAATATTTACTTGGGGTGCCTCGGGCATCCCCAAGATTGAGCTCTTGCCTCTCTTCCTTCTTCTCACATCGAAACATCCTCGATTAGACACTACATCCACACAAAACTTCAACAGAAAACTCGGTAAGATCCGTTAGTATAATAAAGCAAATCACCACTCCAAGTACTGTTGCAAACCAATTCATATTTTGTTTTTGCATTGTGTCTACTGTAGTATAACTTTTTCATGGCTTAAATCCACTGATATAAATTGATAGTTTCATCAAAACAAGCAAACTATGCATCCAAAACAGAATCTGTCAAAAATAGAAAAGTCTGTAGCAATCTGGACATCCACCATACTTATGGTACCCCAAAACTTCTACCAAAATTAGGAAAAATAAACAAGTTGTACAGCAAGACAGTGCAAAAGGAATCAGAACCATTTGATGTTCCAATTAAAAATGTAAAATCGCGCACTACAGCCAAAGTTTCTGTCCTGCACCGTACAAACCAACAAGCATTGTAAACATCCTAAAGGCAAACCTTGGCACATTATTTTTATAATACAATGGAATTATACAAGGGGATAATTATTTTTGTTGAAAATTTTCTGTAATCAAGATTCACAAAGTTTCTGTGAGCATGAACAAAGTCCAAGGCTAGCTCCCACTTCAACAATGCTTGTCTTTCTCACTTTCACTTTCCTTTTTGAAAAGTTTTGGGTTCCCCTCTTTATTTTTGTTGTTTTTAAACTATATGAAAGCACTCAACAGAAATAAATGACTCTCTAAAACTTCCGGGTTGTCTCTCTGGCAGCGCTTTCTTTAAAGCCATTAAGCTAGGCATATGGTGCTCAAGTAGTGAATCCACCCGGATCCCAAGGTATATGAAAGCCAACTTTAATTAACAATGATTTGTAATTTAGTAGTGAGCACAAAGTAACATAAATCATGTAATGACGAAGTCTAACTCTCTTCCTATGCATCGGCATGTCATAAAAGAACAATTCATGCACACATAGTAAAGGCCAATGCATAGTATAAACAGTTTCTTGCAATTCTATCGTGTTGGAAACATAGAGAGGTGGAGATATAGTTCCTCTCTCATAATAATTGCAAGTAGGAGCAGCAAGCACATGCATATTATATCTATCAAAATCATCAAGTGCAATGGTAAAAGGCAACCCATCAATATAATCCTTAATAAGCACAAACTTCTCCGATATAGTGTAGTCGGGAGAATTCAAAAAGATAATAGGACTATCATGCGTGGGTGCAATAGCAACAATTTCATGTTTAACATAAGGAACTATAGCAAGTTCATCTCCATGAGCATCATTCATATTGGCATCTTGGCCACAAGCATAGCAAGCATCATCAAAAAGGGATATTTCAAAAGAATCATAGGGATCATAACAGTCATCATAGCAATCATCCTTCGGTAAGCACGAAGGGGAATTAAACAATGTATGACTTGAAGAGTTACTCTCATTAGAAGATGGGCACGGGTGATCAATCCGCTCTTCCTCCCCTTTTTCTTCGCTCTCCTCCTCATATTTTTCATCCAATGAGATCATAGTTTCATCAATGTCTTCTTCCATAGATTCCTGCAAAATATTAGTCTCTTCTTGGACAGCGAAGACTCTCTTAATAAGTGCATTAATTTCATAATTGTATTTATAATTCTCATAGCAATATTTGAGGATAGCTAAATTTTCAGATCTATAAACAACATCATCATAATCCTCAAACTCTTTACACATAGCTTCAATTTCATAAGCACCCATAAAAGCAACAAATTCTTCTATTTGTTCCACATCATAGTAATCATATATAACATTAGCATAAGAAGCTAAGGTTTCATTATCATTAAATTTGCATGAAAAGGGAAGGTGCAGAGAATTCATCCTAGAGCAACAAGTATAATCATATTCCACGCATAGTTTCCAAGCATACCACTTCAATAAATGAATTTGATCCCATAATAGTTTCCCTTTTTGTGTTAAGCGATAATCCCTAAGTATTCACGTTGATCCAACGTTACTCCCATTATAAAGTTGAATGGGGTTTCTCAGGATTATCAAAGTAGTATATAATATCTCTCGCATAATGAGAATCAAGGGTTTTAGGAGTTACACCATCCTCATGAGTAGCAAGTACAGCTAATTTTTTTGGTATTTTGCGTTCCATATCCATAACTAAAGATAGAGAACAACTAAGAACAGCAAATAAAAATTACTTAGTGATAAAGCAAACAAGCACACACGAGAATATTCACCCCACGCTATGACTTCCCGGCAACGGCGCCAGAAAAAGGTCTTGATAACCCACAAGTATAGGGGATCACAACAGTTTTCAATAAGTAAGAGTGTCGAACCCAACGAGGAGCTAAAGGTAGAATAAATATTGCCTCAAGTTCTGTCGACCACCGATACAACTCTACGCACGCTTGACGTTCGCTTTACCTAGAAAGAGTATGAAACTAGAAGTACTTTGTAGGTGTTTTAGGATAGGTTTGCAAGAAAGTAAAGAGCACGTAAATAAATACTAGGGACTGTTTAGATAAAGACACAACTAAATTAGTAAAAGTAAAGAGCTTGTTGTCACGAGAAAGTTATTTGTCCCTAGGCAATCGATCACTAGACCGGTAATCATTATTGCAATTTTATTTGAGGGAGAGGCATAAGGTAACATACTTTCTCTACTTGGATCGTATGCACTTATGATTGGAACTCTAGCAAGCATCCGCAACTACTAAAGATTCATTAAGGTAAAACCCAACCATAGCATTAAAGTATCAAGTCCCCTTTATCACATACGCAAACAACCTACTTACTCGGGTCTGTGCTTCTGTCACTCACGCCACCCACCATAAGCAAATCATAAACATATTGCAAACCCGACAGCGGGAATCCCTCACGCTTGTGCGACACGGAGAGCACCATAGGACAGCACCAATAATAAAACATACAACTCAAACCAATCACGATCATCAAATAGCCATTAGGACAAAACAGATCTACTCAAACATCATAGGATAGCCATACATCATTGGGAAATAATATATAGCGTTGAGCACCATGTTTAAGTAGAGATTACAGCGGGTAAGAGAGAGGTTACACCGCTGCATAGAGGGAGGAAGAGTTGGTGATGAAGGCGGTGAAGTTGTTGGTGAAGATCGCGGTGATGATAATGGCCCCCGGCAGCGCTCCGGCGCCACCGGAAGCAAGGGGGAGAGGGCCTCCCTTCTTCTTCTTCTTCCTTGACCTCCTCCCTAGATGGGAGAAGGGTTTCCCCTCTGGTCCTTGGCTCCCATGGCTTGGGAGCGGCGAGAGCCCCTCCGAGATTGGATCTATCTCTCTGTTTCTGCGTTTTCTGCGTTGGCAGATTCTACCCCTTCACCGTTTCCTTTATATCTGGAGATCCGTAACTCCGATTGGGGTGAATCTTTCGCTCAGATCTTCCTTGTAAAATTAGCTTTCTTGCGCCAGAAGGAGAGCATCAACCGCCTTACGGGTGGACCACGAGGGTCAGGGGCGCGCCTGGGGGGGTGGGGGGGGGGTAGGGCGCGCCCCCCTACCTCGTGACCACCCTGGACACCGTTTCGCGTTGCTTTTACTTCCAGAAAATCATAAATATTCCAAAAAAAATCTCCATCCGTTTTTATCCCGTTTGGACTTCGTTTGATATTGGGTTTCTGCGAAACAAAAACATGCAACAGACAGGAACTGGCACTGGGCACTGTATCAATATGTTAGTCCCAAAGATAGTATAAAAAGTTGCCAAAAAGTATATGAAAGTGAATAATATTGGCATGGAACAATCAAAAATTATAGATACGACGGAGACGTATCAGCAGCCCCCCTGCTCCTCTTGCTCTCTCCCCTCGCTCATTCCCTCCCTGGGATCTCTCTCCCTCACGCACCGAGTGGAGTCCGTCACCGCCGTTCACTGCCACCGCGTCCATCAAGCTGCCCTCGCCCCTCTGTTTTGTCCAACGGGCTCGCCTCAACGTCGTGGATCACCAAGATGAAGCACGCGCTCACAGGATGCCTGAAACGTCGCCATCGATCTCATCATCGTCATCTGCCCCTACGATCGCCGCCCGTCGATTCGCCACCTCTGACGCTTCCCCGACCCTGCTGGGCTTCTCTGTGAGTCCTCTGTGAGCTCCTTTGTCGTTCGCCCTTTTCCCCGTCGCCCTGCACGTTCCCTAGCGCTAGCGCTGTAGTGCCTGAAGCTCACCGCCGCCCAGCCATGTCGCCGTCGTGGCCACTGTCAGTGTCAAAACCGGCAGATCTCGGGTAGAGGGTCCCGATCTGTGCATCAAGGCTGATGGTAACAGGAAGCAAGGGACACAGATGTTTTACCCAGGTTCGGGCCCTCTCGATGGAGGTAAAACCCTACTTCCTGCTTGATTAATATTGATGATATGGGTAGTACAAGAGTAGATCTACCACGAGATCATAGAGGCTAAACCCTAAGAGCTAGCCTATGATGGTATGATTGTAATTGTGATCGGCCTTCTAAGGACCAACCTATCCGGTTTATATAGACACCGGAGAGGGCTAGGGTTTACATGGAGTTGGTTACAAGGAAGGAAACACAATATCCGGATCGCCAAGCTTGCCTTCCATGCCAAGGAGAGTCCCATCCGGACACGGGCCCAAGTCTTGAGTCTTGCATCTTCACGCTTCAATAGTCCGGACGTTGTACATAGTCCGGCTGTCCGGATACCCCCTAATCCAGGACTCCCTCAGTAGCCCGTGAACCAGGCTTCAATGACGATGAGTCCGGCGCGCAGTCTTGTCTTCGGCATTGCATGGCGGGTTCCTTCACCGAATACTCCAAAGTAGTTATCGAACACGTAGACCATGTCCGGATATGCAAGATGATCTTCACATGCCGCCGTAGAGGGAATCATATTCCACGACCGCAATCTGCTGACAAATTTTTAGACAACGTGACACGTCATCATGGTCGGATCATTATTCGAACCATTTTCCCATAACCAGCCACAGCGCATATTGCGAGGCGGTTTCTGTGACACATCTTGGCAAAGTAGAGATCATGTCCCCTTATCATGGGATTCTCATCAACACGGGTATGGGTAATCTAACCGCGCCGCTAATCGCGGCGAGTGGGAGGCAGATGGGTTCCACTAGACAAGTGGGGAGGCACAAAAGCATTTACCGCCCCTATAAAGAGGTTAGGCCTCTTCCTCTTTACCCATGCCTCCTTCTCTCGCTAGTCTATTCCCATTGTTCGAGCTCTAACGCACGAGTACTCTTCTTCTCCATCGAAGAGAGGTTTCCCAAAGATGTCCGGATCCGGAGCAGGAGGTAGATGGATGGCCTCGACCGTCCAAGAGAAGGACATCAAAAAGCTCCAGGGAGCCGGGTATCTGGCCCAGAAGATCGGCCACCGTCTCCCACCGGCGGGACAAGTCGTCCCCACTCCGGAACCTCACGAGAGAGTCGTGTTCCTTCCCAATTTTGTCCGCGGGATCGGGTTTCCCCTTCACCCATTTGTTCGCGGAGTTATGTATTACTACGGGGTCGACTTTCATGATCTTTCCCCCAACTCCTTCCTCAATATCTCGACGTTCATCATCGTGTGCGAGGCTTTTCTCCGGGTCCCACCTCACTTCGGCCTGAGGCTGAAGATTTTTAATGTGAAGCCCAAGGTGGTGAGTGGCGAACACGCCGAGTGCGGCGGCGCCATGGTGAGCAAGATGCCCAAGGCCGCTTGGCCGAAAGGGGCTTTCAACGACTCTGTCAAGGAGTGGCAGCAGCAGTGGTTCATCACCGAAGTGGGCGGCAAAAGTGGGCGGCAGGGTAGAAAGATGCCTCTCCTCTCCTCTCCTCTCCTCTCCCACCTGCTTCCACCTCACGTTGAACAACGATGGTGATCTCTAACTTAGTTCACCATGGACGGCCTTCTACATTGGGATTTCTCCCCCAGCCTTGTGGTCGCGGCACAGGTGCGTAAACGTTTTGGCTCCTCGGTGCACTTCTCCCCCTCTGGTTCACTCAAGGAGTTCTTCTTGGTGGCTCATTTCTCCTCGCCAAGTTTTCCACTCAATGAGGATTCCGTGGCCATTGCTTTACAATGCTGCATTGGTGGGAACCCTACGGGTTTCAACGTATTACATCTCTCTGGGAGAAGGTACAGGTTCTCTGTGGCTTCAAACAAGGTTGGACATTACATTTATGGTCTTAAGGACATAATTTGGCCTGACTTTGTGTGCCATTTTAATCTCTTTCGGCCCAATTTTACTGGTCATTTGGTATCTGATACTTCGTGGCACCTTGATGATCATATCTCTGATGTGGCTGCTCGTACACCGATGGCTATTAAGTCCAAATATAAGTTCTCAGAGCAGGCTACCTATGATTTACCTTCGTCCTCTTTGGAAATTGCCAAATTTGGTCTTTTTCCCAAAGATGTTGGGGTCTCCCCTCTTGATACCTCGCCGGAGCTTCCGCCGGCGGCGAGACGGTCACCGGATAGGACGTTGCATGATTCAAATTTTGGTCAGCCATCAATTGCGGGCAATTACCCACTTGCCTCATCTGCGGGTATTACTTTTGGCAATTTCCAACCTTGCAATATTGGGAGTTTTAATAACATTAATTACAGATTCCAAGGTTGTCGGTTCCATGAGAATGTCTGGGACAAAATTCCGAATTTTATGTTATTCCATATACGTGATCAGCGCCTTTTTGGATATTCGGATGCTCACATTAAGACCATTTGGTCTCTGGACTCGATTCCTCCTATGGATTACATTCATGACAGGCTTAATTTGTGCTCCGTCTGTCACTCTTTGGGCCACCAGGCTGCTTCTTGCCCGAATGTTTCCTGCCCAGAATGTCTTAATGAGTGTTGCTCATGTTCCCCCCCCCCCGGTCAAACAACCTAATGACAATGGGCCTACTTCAGACTTGGGCCTAAATCATGGGTCACAATCTCGGGCCTGCTCTATTTATGGTGCTAATACGCATATCTTTTTTGAATGTCCAGCTTACCTCAAATGTGACCGGTGTTTATTCTTGGGCCACACTAGGCACAACTGCTTTGATCCTACTGCCAAACAATATTTTTGGCAACCCAAAGATGGAAAGGGTTCGGTGATTGGTAACTCCGCCGCAAAGTTTGGGATGGATAATTCTATGAACGGCAAGGATCCCATTGTTAATGATCCTCACACGCAATTGGCATCCAAAAATAAATCTGCTACAGCCATGTTGGGAAACGATGCACTAATTGATTCTCGTCCGGTCAAATCAACCTCTGCGGGGTTTCTTTCCACAGATCAGCAATTACTCAATTCACCTGCCTATCGACCCCCCTCGTTGCATGATCAATCTACTACCGTCCATCGCCCTACTACTGGTAGGCTACGCCACGTGGCCTCATACAACAACGGAGGACGGCGCTCCAACAAAGAGATTTGGGTTCCCAAGCCCTCCCGGCTGCCTGCCGATACGCATTCCTCCTCGCCCTGCGTGCACTCCTCTGCTCCTCTGCAGCCTCCTCCGCCACCAACAATGGCAAAGTTCCCCGTCAACATCGTCCCCTACCTCCCGCAGGGCATGACGATCGAGCTTGGTCCGCCTGATTGGAAGGTGCGGACTGATATGGTGGTCAGTGCGATACCCCCCCTCCGCCATGATTTCTTGGCCATCGCTGAAGCCAACAGGTTCATCCCGCAGCATCAGAAAGCAGCTCTCAGGGATACTATCCAAGGTTTGCTCCATGAATCCCACTTCTTCCCCACTGAAGTTGAAGATCATCCATTAGGGATTGGCATCTTTGGATTTGATGATTCTTTGATCCGTGACTCTGTTGTGGGCACCACGTTTGAGCTAGATGAGTTTCAGGTAGAGGAACATACAGTTATCTCCTTTGTTCCTCATGATGCTGCGTTAAACATGCGTCTCACCTCGTTTGGGCCTGAAATTTGGATTTTATATGTTGGGTTCCCGTATGATTATCAAACTCAGCATTATTTGCACAAGTCTGTGGATACTTTCGGTACTCTGATTGAGTGGCATAATCCACGAGGCGACAGAAGGTTTGTTCTCCTAAAGGCTAGGGTCATCCATCTTCGTTTGGTCCCTAAAAGTATTATCATGAGGCAGCTTGGGGGGGCTCGTCATTGCTGGACGATTGCGGTCACCATGCTGCGTAGCAGCGACTGGAATGCCCACTTGCCGGAAGTGCCGCCGGCCGGAGAAGATCCCCCTCCAGATGACGGTGTCCCTCATCCTCTCTTTGGGGAGGGTCTGACTGCTGAGCAATTATATCAGGCTCAACTCCACAACTGGATGGCCCAAAATGTGGCAGCTGATCAGGCCAACAATGCTGCTAACAATGAAGCTGATGATGTAGTGGTTGATAATGGTAACAATCTGTAGTTTCAGGCGAACTGGGGTGCTTGGCCTGCCCCACCCCCTCCAGCTGTCTATAATTTTCAGACATGGCTTGCTAGTGAAGGCCTTCATGTTGCTGATGGTATGCTCCCAGAGAATAATCTCCAAGATAGCCCGGCTATGGCTTGGAATGATTCAATCTCTCAGTACAGCAGCTCCAGTTCCAGTGTTAACTCTGACAGCTTGGTTTTAGTTCCAGTCACCCTGCTGAATACTTTGTGGAGAAACAACAATACAAATGCTATCACTCCAAATCAGACTCTTGCGCGTTCTGCTCCTGCACTTCATATTGACCTCTCTCTCAATAATTCTGGTTTGCATTTGTCATGGTCTGATCAGGGAAACATGGTTGCATCTTTGCTCCTACACAACGCCAGTCCAGCGAGACAGATCTCCTCTTTTCTTATGAATGCTGTCAGGCCGATTTTAGCATCCTTTGGTCCTTGGAGGTCGGGTTTTGGATTCAGAGATAGCCTGACTATTCAGGTTCAGGTGTCTGATCACAATGGCACTCTTTGCGTCACTACAGAACATCAACTCTCTGGAGTGAATGCTGCTGCTGTTATCACTACACAGTGCCGGACAATCTCTGATGCTATCAACTTGGATGTAACACCTACCCTGATGCCGAACAGGTCCTCTGTCCCTTCTGCTGATGATAGCTCTCTGGTGGCTCTCACTGACAGCAATGCAACTACTAGTTACCGTGGAAAAATCCCAGTCCCTGAATCTGCTGTTAGCCTTCGGCGTAGTGCGCGCTCCAATAATTATGATGGATTTCGGGTTCATGCTCTCTCTGACACTAAGAAGAAAGTTTCTAAGGTCAAACCAAGGCACACTCCGGCGGCTCCTTCTTCAGTGGTCATCACGGAAATCGAAGATGATGCGGTGCCTCCCCCCACCCCCATCCAGACGCTTCAGCAAGTGGGTGTGCAATGTGCTATTCCTCCGGAGGAGCTGACTGAAGCTGCGCTCATGGCCTCTTCTGCTGCGGGGTCCTCCTCCTCTGCTTAATTTCCTTGCTTCTCGCTTTTCATGGGTCTTTTGGTTAATTGGAACGTGTTATGTTGGAACATTCGTGGGTTGAATTCTGGTGACAAACAATTAGCTCTGTCTAATGCTATCGCTGCTAGTGGCTGTTCGGTCGTATGTCTGCAAGAAACTAAGAAACCAATTATTGATCATGCGTTCATTAAAACTTGTTTCGCTCGTCGTTTCGATCAGTTTGCTTTTATTCCATCTAATGGGGCTTTGGATGGGATTGCCACCATCTGGAATAGTGCGGTTTTTTCTGGTACGGTAATTGCTTCTGAGGATTTTGCCCTGGTCATCAAGTTTCAATCCACACAATCTTCACAATCATGGACGCTGGTAAATATCTATGGACCATGCCAGGGTGACCCACGTACCACTTATACCAATTGGTTGTTTTCCCTAAATATTTCGGCTAATGAAGATTGGCTTCTTGTGGGAGATTTCAACTATATTCGCAGTCCAGACAACCGTAACAAACCGGGAGGGAACGTTAATGATATGATCAAATTTAATGATTTCATACGATCACAATGTTTGGTAGAATTACCACTCAAAGGCCGTACTTTCACTTGGAGTAACATGCAGCAAGATCCCCTCTTGGAACAGCTAGATTGGTTCTTCACTTCTTGTAATTGGACACATGCCTACCCCAACACCATTGTTAAACCCCTAGGTAAACCCGTGTCTGATCACATCCCATGTGTTGTCACTATCGAAACCACAATACCTAGGAGCAAACTCTTTCGCTTTGAACCTTACTGGATTGAACATCCTGGTTTCATGGAAACTGTTCAAGCTGCTTGGGATAAGCCAATCAGATCGACCAACAGTGCAACTATACTATGCAGAAAGTTCAAGCACTTGCGTCAGTGTCTGAATCGTTGGAGCAAAAACATCTCCCGCCTATCCATTGCCATTAACAACTCCAACAAGGCCTTGTCAGATCTGGATGCAATTGAAAACAAACGGAGATTAACCATTCCTGAGACCAATTTTCGATCTATCCTCAAAACCCACATCCTGAGACTTCTATCATACCAGAAACAATATTGGAAGAAAAGGTGCACAATTCGTTGGGTTCGTTTTGGGGATGAGAACTCCAAGTTTTTTCAGGCCATGGCGTCAGAAAGATACAGAAGGAATAATATTGCATCTCTCACTCTTCAAGATGGCACGGTAGCTGAAGATCATACGAGCAAGGAGTCTGTTCTCTTTCATTCCTTTAAAGAAAGACTGGGTACCTCATCCAAGCATGAAATGAAGTTTAATCTGGCTAGCATTATTAAGAAGATTGATGGTCTGGATGTTCTAACTGTTCCATTCACAAGACAAGAGATCGACCTCGTTATCAAAGAAATGCCGGCTGACCGGGCCCCGGGCCCGGATGGATTTAATGGTTCATTCCTCAAATCGTGTTGGCACATAATTAAAGAAGATTTCTACGCGTTATGCGATCAGTTCTTTGAGGGAGGGCTCAATCTTGAGAGCATTAATGATGGCTACATTACTCTCATTCCCAAAGTTGCTACACCGCAAACAGTTAATGACTTCCGACCCATCACTCTTCTTAATGCTGTCTTAAAGTCATCACTAAACTCCTGGCTAATCGGTTGCAAAAAGTTATTTTGAAGATCATACACCGCAACCAGTACAGATTTCTGAAAAAAAGGTCAATACAAGACTGCCTTGCGTGGGCGTTTGAATATATATATCAGTGCCAAAACTCTAAGCAACCAATTGTCTTGCTTAAGTTGGACTTTGCCAAAGCGTTCGATACCATAGAACATGAGGCCATGATTGAAATTATGAGGAACATGGGATTCAATGATAAGTGGTTGGGATGGATCAAAGACATTTTTTCTTCGGGCAAATCCTCTGTTTTACTTAATGGAGTGCCAGGACGACAATTCCATTGCAAATGTGGTGTTCGTCAGGGGGATCCCCTATCCCCCCTTATCTTTGTCCTGGCGGCGGATCTTCTTCAAGCAACCATAAATGATTCTTATAGGAGAAATGATCTGCAACTACCTTTCAATAGACCCAACCAATCCGACTATCCGGTCATCCAGTATGCGGACGATACAATCATGCTACTATCGGCCTGTGCTGATCAAGCCACCTTAGTCAAGCAAATATTAACAGATTATGCAACCTCCATTGGGCTGAAAATCAACTTCCACAAGTCAACCCTTGTTCCTCTAAACTGTGATGCGGCCACAGCTCAACATATTGCTCAAATTTTTGGTTGTGTGATAGGAAAACTACCTTTCACTTACCTCGGCCTACCCATGGGCACATCAAAACCAACGGTGCAAGATCTAATGCCTCTGGTCTGGGGAATTGAAAGACGACTCTCCTCCACCTTGTCAATGATATCTTACGGAGGCAAATTGTCATTGTTGAATTCTGTTATCACGTCCCTAATAATCTTTGCGCTGTGCACTCTGAAACTACCACCAAAGATCATTGACCTCATCGATAAAATCAGATGGAAAGCCCTTTGGACAAAGAAAACAGATGATGGAGACAAATGTAACTCTCTGGCTTCATGGCAAATGGTGTGCCGACCTAAAGATTGTGGTGGCCTTGGGGTCTTGGATATTAAAACCCAAAGTGATGCGCTACTCATGAAATACCTTCATAAGTTCTACAATCATTGGGATGTACCGTGGGTGGACTTGATTTGGTCTACTTACTATATAGATAAAATTCCACATGCCTCGGACCCATGTGGCTCCTTCTGGTGGAAGGACATTCTTAAGCTTACTCCCATTTATCGAGGCATCTCCCATGTGGTTGTTCACTCGGGAGACACGGTACTGATGTGGAAAGATCTCTAGCTCGATGAAGTTTTGGCTGATTCACACCCACGTGCATTTTCTTTTGCTAAGCTTGAAGATATCTCTGTTAGAAATTTCCTTGGGTGCCAAAACCTCAATGAAACCTTTCACCTGCCCCTGTCCATGCAAGCCCACGATGAACTGCGACATATCCAGCAAATCACAGCACACGTTGGCAACCAGACGGATGAAGTTGAGAAAGACCAGTGGTGTTATGCCTGGGGATCGGATGTCTACACGGCAAAAAAGTACTACAGATTCTATTTTAGAGATGCATCAGCTCATAAAGCTTTTAAATGGCTCTGGAAATCTTATGCGACAATGAAAATCAAAGTTTTTGGATGGTTGCTTCTTTCTGATAGACTTAACACAAGGAATATGCTCAAGAGAAGAAGTTACAATATTGGCAACAACTATGGATGTATCCTCTGCGGTAGTGATGATGAGGAAACACTTGAGCATATGATCTTTCACTGCCCATTCAGCAAGTCTTGTTGGGACACTTTGCACATCCACTAAACTACACGAGAGGATAGACTGTTCTGGATTCAAGAAGCCAAAACTGCTTGGAACAACCCAATGTTCATGGAAATATTCCTATATGCCTCTTGGAGCCTGTGGAAAGAAAGGAATAATAAACATTTTCGAGGCATTGCTCCCTCTATCAGCTCGTGGGCAACAAGGTTAAGAGAAGACTTCTCTCTCCTTGTTTATAGGGCCAAGGAGAAACACAAAGGGTTTATCACATCCTTTCTACAGTTTTTTGTACATCCGTGGGGTAGCCTCGTACCTTACTCACATCTCATAATACTCTGTTTTTGAATCATGGCCATGGATGTAAGGTTATGACCTTGTAAAAACCTTTTGATACTTTAATTAATATACACAGTAGGAGCCTCTCCTACTGTTTCAAGTGTCAAAAAAAAGTGGGCGGCAGCTCCAGAGTTCAGATCCGGAGCTCCGCTGCGGCTCACGTCCTGGCCCAAGAAGGGACCGAACTGGTCCTCGTCCGATGAGCTGTCACTGCTCTAGACGCGCGTTCAGAGTGTGGTTGACAGGGACGTCAAACTCATTGACGTAGTCCAGGTGATGCTGGTTCGCCTGGTTCTCCCTTGTCAGCGCCAAGCTTGCACTCTGTGGGAGTTCGACCCAACCGAGCACCAAACCCTTCAAGAGCTTTATGATTCCTCCCACAAGGTTATCTAGAAGGTGCTCTTCAAGTCCGGCAAATCGTGGCCGGGCTCCACTGAGGACCATGGGTACCAATTATCCCATTCTGCCAGCCCGGTAAGTTACAGCTACGCTCTGTCCAACCATGCTTCAATTGGCATGTCATGAGGGAGACATCTTAATAGTGTTCCATTGTGTCCTCAGGGATGGATAAAGAAGGTGGAGCGGACACATTGTCCAGCCCCACTGCCGGAGGAACCGGTCGGACCTCTTCTGGCGAAGATGCTGGTCCCCACGCCTTACGAGGCGCCAAAGAAAGAGGCCTCCAAGAAGGTCAAAAAGACCCGGAGTGGCCTTCGCCGTCGCGAGGCTTTGGACGCCAAATCCGAAGACTCCACCGACGATCCTTCTTCTGAAGACGAAGAGGAGGAAGTAGAGGAGGATGAGCCTCACCTTGATGGCGGGAGGAAAAGGATGGCCTCCACATATCTGGAGGCCGGATCGCCCAAGAGGGGGAAATGCTCTCTCCCAGAGGCATCCACCACGGCTGCCTATAGCAACCCGGAGTGGGATCCCAGGGCCCAGCCCCTGGAGAAGTCGTAAGTATCCGAACACATATATGCGCCCGGGATTGTTTTTGGATATAGTGGCTTTAACCGTTGCCATATTTTGCATAGCCCGGCGAGGTCTCGCGCCGGACAGTCCTCATCGGTGGACTCGTTGGGCTTAGACGCTTTAGCGAGTGAGACGCCTCCACAGGCCCCTTCCCCAAAGTCCAGGCGCGACACTAAGGTGTCATCTCAATAGGACCCGGACTAGGGGGAATATACCCCTAGAGCCAGACACACGGGGGCGAATAAAGCCCCCGGGACCTCTAAGGTTCCAGAATCGAGCGGACAGCCACCTTCGATGGTGGGAGGCCTTCCCACCCTGCCGGCATCCTCTGGTCGAGCGGAGTTGCCCGGCGGTCTATTGATAGCATTGAAGAACGCGTCTATCATCGATGAGCATCGGGCCCTCATGGGCGCGGTGGTTGAGAAGATTCAGTCCGCCGAGAGCGGGCTGAACAAGTCCTGCTTTGGCCTTATAAAGGCCTTTGAGGTATGTTTCCTAAGAAACCTTTGAGGAATTTTCATAGTATGAGTGGTAGCCCTTGATGCACTGTCCGGTAGAGGAGACGGAGCCAGGCAGAGGATCAAATCCTCTGTTTTCACAGGAGCCTATGAATGACGTATACCCCTTTGTGTGAAAACAGGCGTCTGCAGAGAGGACGGCCGCTTACAATGCGGAAGTGTCCGAACTGAAGCAGAGCCTTGCACTGGCCGAGGAGGAACTCGTCCGCGTGAAGAAGCAATTGGAGGACAAGCCAGGTATGTTGAAAACATGTGTCTTGTAGTTTGCTCAAATGAATAGTTGTACTTGGTAAGAAGTATTTGTATTGTATGCTCTAGGAGCGAGTGCCGAATTCGAGGCACTAAAGAAGGCTGTGGCCGATGCTAATAAGAAGGCTGCCGCCGAATAGGCGCTTCGTGAAAAACACGAGGCCAGGTTCATCGCAGCTGAGCGAGAGCTCCAAGAAGCTGTGAAGTAAAATGAGGGCTTGGAGCAGAGTCTAGTGGGGAAAGAATCCGAACTCGCCCACGCTCTCGAGGCTGCGGAAGGTGCTCGGGAAGAAGCCCGAGGTGCTGCGCGGGACATTCAGGAGGCCCGGAAAGTTGCGGCTGGTAAGGCCTTCTGTATTCTTAGCCCTTTGTACATGATAATGGGAAGAATTCTAAGCGGCAAGCTGAATTCTTATTTTTCTAGGGGCTTTTGCGGATTTTCCTTGTAGCATATCAGATGCCGCCCAATTCTACCGAACCGAGGAGAAGAAGTCCGCAAAGAGGGATTTCTGGTCGCAGTATTTGGCGCCGAACTATCTGGTGCCCTTTATCGACCAGCTAAAGCATCTGGTCGAACTGCACCAGGCGGCCGAACTAGCCATGAAGGACTTAATTGTCCGGTTGTGGCCTACGGAGCCAATTCCCAGCAGTTACTTCGGACTCGTCAAGCGGATCGTGGGCGCCTGTCCTCGGCTTGATGCTATCAAGTGATCAGTCTGTATAGAAGGCACGCGCATAGCGTTTGCCCGTGCAAAAGTGTATTGGGGTAGGCTTAATGCGGAGAAGCTGATGACTGAGGGGCCGCCGGAGGGTAGGGAGCACCGCAAGCCCCAGCTGTACTATGAAGGTGTACTGAAAGGGGCCCGCCTTGCGGCGGATAAGTGTGCTAAAGACATTATATTTCCCTGAGGGCATTCGTGCCGCTTATTTTAATATGGGATAATTGCATTTTTATTATGTATTGCATGTTTTGTTTGAACGTATCTTCTTCCTATGCGGTTGTTTATTGTATGTACATCCTGAGAGTTGGCCAGTCATCGGCTTCCGTCCCCACGTAAAAAAAGAATACGGGGGTGTTCGGGGTATATCTCAACGCTCTTTATCCCATATTTGGGTCCTTTTAAGGAGGTGTTTCTCACCACGAACCAGGAAATCGGACTATACGGCTTTATTACTCTCACTTAGCCATAGGAATTCGAGTATGGTCGGCGCAGCCCCTAGTGTTCGGAAGGCCGAACTAGGGACTCTATTGGCGCCTGATCGGAAGACCGATCCGTCGCACTCTGCATTTATAATGGCATTGTGTGGAATAAATCTTTAAGGATTTTACAACCTCTCGAACAGATGACCAGCTCTCGCTACATCATGACAGTCGGTTGTCGGCTTTCTCTACTGAGGTGCTCGTCCGGCAAAAAAGGGACACAATCGCAGTAGTTCTCCCAGCGCTACCTTAGCTGATAGCATGGAATGTAAGGTACCAAAACATGGGAGCCAGGCAAACCCAACCAATGACCCAAGACATGATTCGGAGCTGATGCATATAATGTTATAAGTTCGGGGTGCCGAGCGACTCAAAAGGTGGCCGGACTTTATTGCCGTACTGTGCAGCCCCTGGCATAACCATTCAAGACAGTAACCAGGCTCAAGCCGGACATAGTTCAGCCCAGAGCCTCGTGACAAAGAGAGAGAGACTTCAATGAGTTCAGCATGTCACCAAAGGGCGGGTGCTGAAAGATGTCCGCAGCGGTGAACTACATTACCGGAGCCCAACCAGGCTCGGCGGGCTCGGGAATGCGCAGACTGGAACCTACATCCGGATACGAATCCGGGGGTCCGCAGTCACAGGCTTCCTCAGAAGTGAGGCCTGTGTTCGGCTCCATTGCCGATCAGGGTACGGCCTGCAGGGCGGGGTCCAGCCCTCCGTCCTTAGGCAAAGCCACCTGCCCCGGATTTAGATCCGGGGCTACTGCAGGGGTGAAATCCCGAGTGTTGTCCGACAGCAGGTCCAGGCCGTGCTCATTGTGACTATCTGGTCCTCCTGGCACGGGCCCGAATCCGTCGAAGATCAAGTCTCCATCGATATTCGCCGTGCAGTTCAAGTTTACAAACCTGATTTGATGGCCAGGGGCGTAGCTGTCGATCTACTCCAGATGGCCAAGCGAATTGACCCGCAGTGCGAAGCTGCCGAACACGAAGATCTGTCCGGGGAGGAAAGTCTTGCCCTAGACCGCGTCATTGATGATGATTGAAGGAGCCATCGAGCCCGACAACGACGACACAGAGGAACTCTCAATGAAAGCACCAATGTCGGTGTCAAAACCGGCGGATCACGAGTAGGGGGTCCCGATCTGTGCATCAAGGCTGATGGTAACAGGAAGCAAGGAACACAGATGTTTTACCCAGGTTCGGGCCCTCTCAATGGAAGTAAAACCCTACTTCCTGCTTGATTAATATTGATGATATGGGTAGTACAAGAGTAGATCTACCACGAGATCGTAGAGGCTAAACCCTAAGAGCTAGCCTATGATGGTATGATTGTAATTGTGATCGGCCTTCTAAGGACCAACCTCTTCGGTTTATATAGTGATGTTGGGCGGATCCCTATGGGGCCGATCTTTCACGTTTGGAGTGCATCCTATGGGGAAACACGATGAACGAGCGGAAGAACACGAGGAAGAACACGGAGAGGAACAAGAGAAACTCACTAAACCGACAAGTATCGATCACACAAGGGCTAGATCACCGAACACGTGAGGTAGCACAAGATTCAAAATCAACAAAGGAAAGATACAAGGGTAGCCGTTCTTCTCCGAGAGGAGGTCTTGAATCCATGAGGGGATCTTCCCGTAAAGAGGTCTTGAATCCAAGTGGATCTTCTCTGAAGAAGTCGCGGTCTCTCACGAGGAGGAGATCCGATGGATGAGCGAGGCTCTATCTCACAAATGAGCTAAATCAACGCTAACTCTAACTAGGAGGAGGTGGAGGAGTATATATAGTCATGGGCCACGAAGGGGTAACTGGGGGATACATGGACTCGGTCCAATACACTGTGCGCAGACACGCGTCGGACATCCGGTGGGTTCCGGTCGTCCGGAGGCTCGGGAAGGTCCGGACATCCGGGAGTCTTCGGACTTCCGTAAATTCGGTTTTGTTGGGGAAGTGTCGGTCGTCTGTAGAGTCTCGGTCGTCCGGTGAGTAGGAGTTATCGGACGTCCGATACTTGTCGGTCGTCCGGCCGCTGTAGCCTTCATCGGCTGGCCCTTCTGGCTGACTGAGTGTCTAGGCGTCGGACGTCCGGCGTTGTCTAGTCGTCTGGCCGTTGTAGCTTTCGTCGGCTGCTTCTTCTTGATCTTTGTAGTTGGCGTCCTCGCTAGCTCTTTCGTTGGATGTGGTGGCTCCGTGGCTTTCCTCTGAGTACCTGATCATGCATAGCACACACGTTGGAGGTAGTAGCCATGTCTCACATGTAGAAAGTGAAGGTTCGGAGAGGAGCGAGTTCACCTTGTGTCCAATGGCGTATAGTTGAGGTCTCGTCATATGTCCACTTGGGGCTTGGAGAGTAGTTGGAGTGTACATGGGGATGAACGTGGGATGCTCCGCATCATCTCCCCCCCCCCTTGGGAAAGATCCGACCTCGGATTGTGATTCTCATCACCATGGAAACGGTTGTCGTAGACGGACTTGTAGTTGGACGAAGTTGAAGACATGGCGCAATCCAAGTAGTCCAAGGTGTCGCCGGAGTGATAGACATGCAAACAGAGCAAACACAGGCAACACTCGGAAATACAATGGTTAGCGCACACAAAGTGTTCATCATGTAAGAATGAGTCTGTGCGGCAAGATTGGTCATAACTAAGCGCATGAAGCTTATCAAGATGATCTAGAATGAGATGCAAAGCATTCATGGGAGGAAATGCAATCATTGTGCACACAAATGTGTTGTGAATATGATCAATGCAACCACGGTGCAAAATGATGTCATAGTGAGACGGTTTATCAATAGCATGAATATGGCAATGGATGCTCACCATGTGTATGTTATCATGCAATTGATGGTGGTCAAAATGATCATGATGTATGAATATGCCATCAAGGTAGATCACAACAAATTTGCTAAGGAAGTGCACAAGCTCATATATCATGGATGACATGGAAATAGATGCAACAAGACAAGCATAATGTGAGTCAATACATGCATGGGGTGCAAACTTGTGGTGAATATGATATGTCCATCGAGCATGACATGTATGAGCACAATCAACAAATATGGAGGTGTTGGTGTACAAAAGCTCGATGTCGAGGCATGAGTGGAGTTCCGAAGGTGCATCCAATAAGTGCGAGCGCTCCTCAATGTGAAGGTCAATGTAGCCAATCTCCAATGTCGCTCCTCCATTCACAAGATGTATCATGTAGACAACAAGAAGGAAACAACAATGAAAGAGTGACCCATCCAATATGCATATTTGAGGATGGCTCAAAGAGGAGTTCACCTCAATAAAGTTCCCAAAGATGTTGGAGTTGTACATCATGTATGCCTTCACATAACCAATATGTCGCATAATGGTACCGCCTTGTGAATCCTCCAAAATGAAAGAACATGATAAACACTCAGAAAAACAAATGAGGTTAGCAAAAATGCAAAACCTATCATTCGAGTGGTAAGATACCCAACAAGTGTATGCATCATGCTCATCATAAGAAAGTACAGGGGAGCATTTCATAGTATGGAGGCATATGATGCAAGAACAACCAAATACAATAGGCTCAAGTAAACAAGCATGCATCACAAGTAAGTTGTCAAACTCTCTAGGATCAATAAGCATAGTATGGTTGCACTCAATACAAGTGGATATGAAAGAGGCAACTAATGGACACACAAGACAGTGATCATGGCAAATCAAGTGAGAGGCATGAACATATATGTCATCAACCCAAGAAAGCAAGTGATAGTGGAACATGGGTGATGCAACATAGCAAGCAATCATAGCGATCAAGTCAAGCAAGCTAGTAGTGCAAAGATGCAACGTACTAGAAGGAATCATGGCAAGCATGTCATGTGTGCAAATAGTGGGCATGAATAATTCACATGTCATAGCACAAGAATGAAAGCAAGATATGAGGAAAGTAGGTTCATAGTGTTGGCAAGAAGTCCTATGTAAATAGCAACGTAACATCATGACTCTCCCAACACAAGAATCAACAATAGCATGAGGCACATGATAAACATGGCAAAAGCAACAAGGATCTCCACCAAGCATGCAAATACACATGGAAGTAGCATAATCGTGAATCATGGGTAGATGCAAACAAGGGTCACAATTGCATGGCAAAGGCATAGAAGCAAGGATAACATGCAAAGTGAACACGATAGTATGGGCATAAGGTGACAAGAGGTAAATAGCCCATAGTCGTGTGAGAGACAAGTAAAAGATATGCACATAGTCGATGCGCGAAGAGAACGGTGGTAAGGCTAGTCCACGGGATCCCAAAGCATCGTTGCTCTCAAGAGCTCGTTTCCTCAACTCTTGGGATTGAGAGGTTGACGAGTATACATGAGTACCTACACAAAACAAAGACAAAGGAAAAATCGTGTGTGCATGGTATATGTACACATCATCCATCATGATGCGCACGTGCATGTGTCGGTTAGCACAAAATATACAATGCTCAAATAAATGAGATGCGTGATATAGGAACATGTCATCCATCATGATAGGTTTGTTATTATGTATAGCATAATGGAGACTCAAATTGTGTAATGCATCATGAGCAATATCTAGAGCATTGTTATTCATGGAATGCATATGGTGTACACTATCATGGGAATCATGCAAAGTATGAAATGCATCAAGATCTCCTAATATGTATGAGGAAACTATGGGGGTCTCCTCATGAGCATGAGTAGCAACATCACATGGAGAATATTGACAACATCCAAAACAATGCATATTCGAAACAATGTGATCATGGCATGTCATAGTAGATGAATTGCACAAATCATGTAAAGGAAGCATGGCAATATCATCACATGAAAAACAAAAGCCAATGACCATCATCACGTCATCTATGCCATAAGTGCAAATGGGATTGATTTTAATGGGGCATGCATAGTTACTATGTTGAGATTGTAGGGATGCAATATGGGAGATCTCACTCATAGCATATGACAAGTTCAATGGATTGTCAAACATGAAGTGACCAATAGAATTTTCACATGATATTCTATGAAGCATAGCATCACAACTAGGCAACTCAACATGCTCATCATCATATTCATCATAAATAGGTAAGTCAAGGCGTCAAGAAGTCTCACTAGCATGAAGCATGGGAATAGGTGAGTCAACATCATGGGAGCAATCAATGTCAAGAGAGTCCACTAGTGGGACAAGAGAAGCACCATCACCTATGTTACCTTTGGAGAGTCGCTCATGTGTTGTAGGTGAGGTGTTGAAGATTGTCTCGTTGTCATCTTCATGTTGATGGAACCATGTGGGGGGTGCATCATCGTCCACCATGGCCATCGGTTTTCCCTTTTGAGAGATGGACTCGTCGAGGATAGGCATGTCGTCATGTAGGAGACCTAGCACCAAAGAAGAAAACACACTAGGAGTATAGGTTAAGTCATTAGAAATCATAGTGGCCTCACATGCCGTCTCAACTACCTCACTCACTACGTGTTGTGGCTCACTCACTCCCTCAAGGATGCTCTCACTCATATGGTTGGTGGGGTCACTCAAATGGCGCTCAACCTCACATAGGATGTGTGGCATGCTCTCATGTGTGGGGCTAGTGGTGGTCACACTCGTCCTCTCATAGGAAATGCTCTCAATGTCATGTATGGTGGAGTCACTCATGTCACTCATGTGGTGGTGGCTCTCCTCACATGGCACTTGGGGCATCTCGACATATGTGGGTGTCGGAGAGATGTAGGTGCAAATGTCTCAATGCTCAACTCCTATCGCCGTGGTCGAAGGGGATGGCCCTTGCTCGACCTTCTTGTCGCCGTCTTGTTGTTGGAGACCCATATGATGTGGCACCTCGTAGCTCGACTCCATGACCAACGGGAATTTCCCATGCTCGACCATCTTCCTTGAGGGGCTTCCGAAGATGGAAGTGTCGCCCTCGCTCGTAGGTAGTCGCCTTGGACTTGATGAAGTCGTTGTAGGCGTACTCGTGGGAAGTAGGCGAAGATGCCGTACATCCAAAGGGGAAGATGCCTTGAGAACACTTGGCGAAGATGCCAAAGTGGTTGATGTAGCCGTAGTGCCGTCTTGGTGGTGGTCGTCTCGCGGTCTTCTCTTTTGCTCATGAAGCTTGGACTTGGCGTGAAGTAGGGCTTGTTGGGACTTGTGCATTTGCGCTTGTGGAGCATCTTCATGATGATGATCTCGTTGTCGTGTTTGAGCTCGTAGTAGATGTCGTTCGTCGTCGTCATGCACATGTTGATTGGAGGTGACTTGCCCTTCATGACAATGTTGATCACGAACGTGATGGTGGTCGCCATGTAGATGTGGACGAGAACGATTTGCACTTGCATCGTTTTTGCGCTCTGAAGACTTGTGGCTTGAATGTCGCCGCCTTGAAGATGACTAAGGGGAAGAAGACTTGCTCAAGGCTCTAATATCCTCCATCCTTGCATCTTGCTCCTCTTTATGTGCGGAAAGCTTCTTGTCGATGTAGTCCCTTTTCCTTGCTTCGGAGTGACGAATGTCGATGGAGATGTTCACGATGCGCTCTCGCAATCTTGATTGTGTGCCTTGCATTTGTCGTTGTAGATCGAAGATGGATGCTTTGGAGATGTAGTTGTTCACGCCGTCGTTGTTGTCGTAGACCGGAGAGGGAATGCCTTGCCTATCCATCACAAGACTAGAGCAAATATGAGTGGGAGAAATAGAAGAACTTATACCAATGTACCTTGACCGATGTTGACGATGAATCAAGTTCACTCAAATGCGAACAATGAAATAGCACTATTAGTACCAATCCTTGTCGGTTCTCACACCTACACAAGTAAGGCTTTGGGTAGAGCTCGGTGAGGATAGTGGCACAAAAATTTGATGCGAAATGTTAGCAAGAGTCAATAATGTTGAAAGAGATTCACAAATTCGCAAGCGAAACAAATGGAACAGTAGTAATATGTGGCACACGGAAACACACACACGGATAGATAAATGGGGTCGTGCAACCAAGCAATGAGCACAAAATGTGGAATCCATGGAAAACGCTCGTGTTGCACAACTCAAGAGAGACGCTAGCACGATTGCTCAATAGGCGGATACGACACTTGTGCACAACCTATAAGATGCAAAATGGATAAACTTTCTATCCCAAGTATGCTATGTATCTATGGTTCCCGGTGTTTCTCTCAAGATGATCCAAGATGATCGGATATGACAATCTTATGTGCAATGTGGTATGATGCTATGGCACTTGCTTACAAGCTTCTTTGCTCTCTTTCTTATGCTTAAAAGCTTTTTTTTCTATGGCCACTTTTGCACAATGCACAAACCAAGATAGTAATCGTGTGTATGTCGGAACAAACTTGTGACACAAGATATGATACCAATATGATATGGTATGTATGCAATGGATGGTGTAGATCACTAATGTGCACAAGTAACATGGCCCGGCAATACTCAAATGGCTAGTCTCGATAGGCAAGTGACGCAAAATGGGCTAGGGGTTAACAATGCAATGGCAACGGGATTATACAATGGTGTCGTCGAGGTTACCGTCCTTTGCGATGATGAGTGGTGGTGTTCTTGATGTAGATACCAAGAAGATGGAGACTCGTCCCTAAGTAGCCGAAACACCTTAGGAAACGGAAAAACCGCAAACTCAAAATCTCAAATGACAAACGTCAAATGGTGGTAGCGGAAAGCGGTGGTGGTTTTGCACTAGGTAATGCGGAAGTGGGATGATGGGTTATGTGAGTCAATGTTGAAGTTGCCGTCCCTAAGTAGCCGAAACACCTTAGGAGACACCAGCCACAACTCAACAAGCTCAAACAAAATTGGGTTAAGTTGGGTTGGCGAAATGTATGGTGGGCAAGGTTATGCGGAAATGGTGGTGATGGTTGATGAATAAGCAATCGTCCCTAAGTAGCCGAAACACCTTAGGAGACTCAACTCACTACTCAAGCAACCACTAATGCTATGGCAAGAAAAATGGGTTAGGTTGCGGAAGTCGGTGGTGGCTATGCGAATGATATGGTGGAGGGCCTAGGCAAACTTGCCAAATTTTCGAAAATTTGATGGAGTCAAATGGTGTTGGTAGTATTTTTTTTGGAATGGGGAATGTCAATAGCTTCAAAACGAGCTAAAGAACATCAAAATCGGAGTTCGGATGAATTAGTTATGGACAAAACAAAAATCAACCGAAGTGGGAACCTACAGGTTACGGACGTCCAGGAAAGGTCGGATGTCCGGTCGTCGGACGTCCGGGAAGGTCGGAAATCCATAAATTCAGCTCGGGTTAGGGGTTCCGGTTGTCCGAGAAAGGTCGGACGTCCGGTCGTTCCTGGGGCTCCGGACGTCCGTAAAACGCGGGTCATTCGGTGGGTCGGGGTCAACGCGAGATTCGAGTTCGGGGGCGCGATTTTGAGCGAAAAATGGAGATTTCGGGCTCCAAATTCGCGGGATTTCGTGGATAAAAGATGGGGAAACTTGGGGAAATGCTAGATCCACTCGAAACCAAGCAAATACATGGATCAAAATCAACAAAACGTCATCAAACAAACAAATCACAAAAAAATTTGGAGGCTATTTTTGGTGGGGATTTTTGAATTTAGGACGAAATCAACAAAATCAAGCTAGAAAAAGAGGGGTAGGGGCTCCAAAAACGTGATCAACGTGGCTCATGATACCAAGATGATGTAGGGCGGATCCCTATGGGGCCGATCTTTCACGTTTGGAGTGGATCCTACGGGGAAACACGATGAACGAGCGGAAGAACACGAGGAAGAACACGGAGAGGAACAAGAGAAACTCACTAAACCGACAAGTATCGATCACACAAGGGCTAGATCACCGAACACATGAGGTAGCACAAGATTCAAAATCAACAAAGGAAAGATACAAGGGTAGCCGTTCTTCTCCAAGAGGAGGTCTTGAATCCACGAGGGGATCTTCCCGTAAAGGGGTCTTGAATCCAAGTGGATCTTCTCCGAAGAGGCCGCGGTCTCTCACGAGGAGGAGATCCGATGGATGAGCGAGGCTCTATCTCACAAATGAGCTAAATCAATGCTAACCCTAACTAGGAGGAGGTGAAGGAGTATATATAGTCATGGGCCACGAAGGGGTAACTGGGGGATACATGGACTCGGTCCAATACACTGTGCGCAGACAAGCATTGGACATCCCATGGGTTCCGGTCATCCGGAGGCTCGGGAAGGTCCGGACGTCCGGGAGTCTTCGGACTTCCGTAAATTCGGTTCTCTTGGGGAAGTGTCGGTCATTCGTAGAGTCTCGGTCGTCCGGTACCTGGGAGTTGTCGGACGTCCGGTACTTGCCGGTCGTCCGGCGCTGTACCCTTCATCGGCTGGCCCTTCTGGCTGACTGAGTGTCCAGGCGTCAGATGTCCGGCGTTGTCCGGTCGTCCGGCCGATGTAGCTTTCATCGGCTGCTTCTTCTTGATCCTTGTAGATGGCGTCCTCGCTAGCTCTTCCGTTGGATGTGGTGGCTCCGTGGCTTTCCTCTAAGTACCTGACCATACATAGCACACACGTTGGAGGTAGTAGCCATGTCTCACATGTAGAAAGTGAAGGTTCGGAGAGGAGCGAGTTCACGTTGTGTCCAATGGCGTATAGTTGAGGTCTCGTCATATGTCCACTTGGGGCTTGGAGAGTAGTCAGAGTGTACATGGGGATGAACGTGGGATGCTCCGCATCATATAGACACGGGAGAGGGCTACGGTTTACATGGAGTCGGTTACAAGGAAGGAAACACAATATCCGGATCGCCAAGCTTGCCTTCCACGCCAAGGAGAGTCCCATCCGGACACGGGCCGAAGTCTTGAGTCTTGCATCTTGACGCTTCAATAGTCCGGACGTTGTACACAGTCCAGCTGTCCGGATACCCCCTAATCCAGGACTCCCTCAGCCACCATCACCTAGAGCCGCAACCGAGCGCGCCACCGTACTCAGCACGTTCCCAGGAGTCGACCGCAACCACCCGCGGCTCCTGCCGTTCCCTGGAACGCCGATTCTCTCGACGCCCAAACTCCGGCCGACGCACAAGTCTCCGCCGCCGTCGTTTTAGGCCACTAGAGCTGCCGCTGTGAGCACCACTGGACGCGGACGAGTCTCCTCGTCACATAGAGCCTCTTCGTCGTGCAAATGGTCGCCTATAGGCGAAACCCGAGCCACCCTAGTGCGTCCCCACCATGTTTTTGGTCGTCATCCGCGACACTCCGGCGAGCTGATGTGGCACCGTCATTAGTGGCTAATGACGCCACTAACTAACCCCATAGCTCACTGACAGATGAGCCCCACCGCTTAATTAACCCTGCATAGCTCCTGTTTAGACCAAACTAACCCCACGGGCCCCACAAGTCAGTTTGACCTGGCCCCGTCACACTTTGACCGACCCCACACGTCAGTGTTGACCACGCTGGCGTGTCTGTTGACCAGCCCCACCTGTCAGCGTCACTAACCAGCCCCAGTCACTGACCAGTAGACCCCACTGGTCAGGTTTGACCTGGAGGCGCCCAGTTGACCTGCTGACATCAGCGTGATGTCATGCTGACGCAATATGTATTTTCTGGATTTATTTTTAATTCAGGAAATTCCAGAAAATATACAAAATTTCTAAAAATCATATAAAATCAACCGTAACTCCAAATGAGATAAATTATATATGAAAAATGATCATAAAAATCCAATCTATCCATTTGTACCATTTTCATGCATGATAGAACAACTTAGGGCTGCTGTTTAGGGAAAATCTTATAATGGAATTTAAACCTTCACATATGGAGTTTGAATTTGAACCTAGGGTTCAAACCAACTTCATTTAACCTTCTGCTAGTTGCATTAGCTCAAACCCCAGCATATTGCCATGTCATGATCATGCATCATATTGTGCATTGCATTGATTGTGATTCCTTCTATGTTGCCAGTATTTGTCCCCTCTCGATAGATGTGATACCGACGATGAGATCGATGACACCAATGAAGAGCTATACTATCTTCAGAAGTGCCAGGCAAGCAAAACCCCCATGTTCATTCCGATACAATCCTACTCTCTCGCTCCTACTCTCTTTTACTGCATTAGGGAAACAACGACTCATGTGTTACTTGATGCGATAGCTGAACCCCTTTATCCTCTGCATGACCTGTCATTGCCACAGTAAATATATGAAACCCACTAGCATGAGGAGGAGTTGTTTGAGCCATGATGTGCCTACTCATTCATGCTTGTTTGTCATGCCTGCTACTGCTTAGAGTTGAGTCAGGTCTGATTCATCGGGGATGAATCGGAGGTGTGTAAACATGTCCTACTATGTGTGAGCTAAGTGTGTGAACACGATTTGGTAAAGGTAGCGGTGAGAGGCCACGTAGAAGTACATAGTGGGTTGTCTCATTGAAACCATCCTCAGGAACTGAGTTCTGTGTTTGTGATCCATCAAATAGCTACTACCATGCATTGGGCCCTGAAATATGACCCCGCTCGACTTCTTAACCACCCTCGTACTCTGTCCAGGAGTTGCAAGTAGTTTCTGGTGTTTGTAGTATGCTGGAGGTCGTGCGCAGCGCTGACCCGTGGGGTGGACTATGATGCGGTAGGCAGGTGGCACGGTGTACCGGGCGCCTGTTTGGTGTCTCGGGAACCCTACACACATCGTTCGGGGCCGTATGTGGAAACTTCGGTCGGACTCTTTGCGGATGGAACATGAATAGGCGATAAACCTGGACTAGAGACTTGACTGTTCAGGTAGGTCGTGGTCTACACCCACGTCGGTTTTCACTTGATGTCTGCCGAGCACATGTCGTGTGCAGACGCTAAGTGGTGGAAACATGTATGAAGAAGTACACCCTGCAGGGTTAACATCATCTATTCGAATAGCCGTGTCCGCGGTAAAGGACTTGTGGGTTGCCTATACAGTTCATAAACAAGTGAAAGTGGATACTCTAAAATGCGCAAGATAAGCGTCAGTGCTATGGATGGCGTTCTCGTAGGGAGACGGGAGTGGATCCATAGTGGTGTATTGCTATGGTGAATATGTGGACTCGTGTGCGCCACCTCACAAGAGTTACTTGCAGTCATAGTTCAGGATAGCCACCGAGTCTAAGCTGGCTTGCTGCAGTTAAACTCCACCACCCCCTTTGTTGACACTGATGCATATGTAGATAGTTCTGATGTAAGTCTTGCTGGGTACATTTGTACTCACGTTTGCCTGTTTTATGTTTTTGCAGAGAGACTTCAGTCTCACTAGTAGTTCGGTGTGGACTTCGACGTTTAGCTTGTTACCTCAGCTACGATCTTGTGCCCTCGGCAGGATCTGGTAGATAGTCAGGCTTCTCAGCCTTTTTCATTTGTAGTTGTCTGTACCCAGACATGTTAAGCTTCCGCTTGTGTTTTGCCTTGTATGCTCTGAATGCTGGGTCAAGAGACCCATGTTTGTAATATCTCGCTCCTCGGAGCCTATTGAATAAAATACTTGAGTTGTAGAGTCATGTTGTGATGCCATGTTGTATTTGCACATATCGAGCATATTGTGTGTATGTTTATGAAATGCTTGGTATGTGTGGGATCTGACTATCTAGTTGTTGATCCTTGGTAGCCTCTCTTACCGGGAAATGTCTCCTAGTGCTTCCACTGAGCCTTGGTAGCTTGCTACTGCTCTGGAACACTTAGGCTGGCGAGCATGTGTCCTTCGTTCCTGTGTCTGTCCCTTCGGGGAAATGTCACGCGGTGTCTACCGGAGTCCTGCTAGCCCAGTTGCTACAGCCCGGATTCACTCGGTGATGACCGACATGTTCGTTGCTGGGTCATGTATGCCTGTCCCTATAAGTTAGTGCCACTTTGGGTTCACGACTAGCCATGTCAGCCCGGGCTCCTTGTCATATGGATGCTAGCGACACTATCATATACGTGTGCCAAAAGGCACAAACGGTCCCGGGCAAGGTAAGGCGACACCCGTGGGAGTACCGTGCGTGCGGCCGCAAAGTGATATGAGGTGTTACATGCTAGATCGGGTGTGGCCTTGAGTCGGGGTCCTGACAGCTTTGGTATCTGAGCCTGACTGCCTGTAGGATTACCAAGCCAAACTGGTCGAAGTTGAGTCTAGAAATGCTTTAGTTATATGTAGGGGAATTGATTGTGGGATGGAACGTAAGTCTCTTTTTACTCCTTATACCACATGCCCTCTGGTCCGAGTCATCTTATCTTTCCGACGGGGTTAAGAAACTAGGCTTTCTCTTCTTTCTATCAGGATCACGTGTTACTAATCCGTAGAACTATAGGTTTGATGGTTCTAAGCTTCAGTTGGGTTCCTACTACTTCCGTGTATTCATAGTTGATCTCAAAACCTTGATATTATGATGATCGAGTGGTTATGCCACCATTTTGCAGGATGTCTCAAATCTTTTTGAGCATTTAGAGCCGTTATGCTGTCCGAGTCGTCCCAGGTTTCTAAAATAGTCTGATGCATTTGCAAGTCCCTTCTTTCCGTTCCCGATGTTCTTTTGGCCAGATCAACCACACTAACTAGTGTGTTGAGGTATTTCATTGCCTCGACATTTATGTTGGAGCTATTATTATGACCCTAGGTGTCTAAAGTATCATCTAGTAACTTAGCCATGCTTTGTGTCCCCGGTGTGATGATTGTGGCCATCATTCTCGAAAGCATCCCGTGATGCCACTTAGTAGTAGGTATTCTACTCCTGGGTTTTTGAACCCGAGATTCACTCCACTTACTTCGTGTTAATAGTGTTTCTTGTTCCTTTAGGTTATTAGTAACCTTGTGATAATCCTCGAGGTCCGTGGTATTTCTTTCTTCCAAATACCATGAACTATTTATGGCAGAAGTTCCTCACAGAACCGAAAAATCACAACCATAGTGCTCTTGACGAGTTCTCTATTCTATGTTGTGACTCTGTCAGTTCTACCTTTCTGCATAGGTTATCCGGAAGAAATATGTTGAACTTGGTTCGACGTACTAACCCATGCCTCCACAACTCAGAAAGTTTTATGTTCTTTGAGTTGTCCCTGCTTAGTTGTATTCTGACCCCCGTCTATCAATTGGTAGACAAGAGTATGTGAGCATTCGTTCATCGATGTCTATCACTCTTGTGGTCCGTCAAGCCATTCCATTCCGGAATGACTAGGAGAAACAAACTCTAGTACCTCTCTCATATCCAGGATTGGGTCAAAGCAGTTGTATTCCGCAGATCAAAATGCTAATCCAGCTTTTGATTCTATTCTACCCTGAAGTATTACCGTCTTATTTCAAGAATGTCATGGGAATTGCACACCATCCTATGAACTCTTGATACAGTGATACTTCTCGCCATCATTATTCATTCCTCGGACCTCGTGTTAATGCAAACGGAGTGCCGACAAGTGAATCGTGATGTGTGAAATCAATATTCCTAGCAACTCTGTTGCTTGGTAGATAAAGGACAATAATTTCATCCTTATTGCTTGGTAGATAAAGGACAATAATTTCATCCTTAGCGTGTTGGTTATTGAATCATCATTCTAAGATAGATTGTGCTACCTAGTCCACTTCCCTGGTACACTCTCCGATTGATGTTAGGATTTTGTCAAATCCCCGCTCATTTGATCATACCATCTTGCCTTGAAAGCAAGATTGCCCCCGAGCCTAATAACATTTCGGTGGTTCATGATTTTGGCAGGAAGTCGAGTCTTGACTTGACTTGGTGGAAGCCTCCCCGGCAACGGCGCCAGAAATCCTTCTTGCTACGTCTTGAGCTTGCGTTGGTTTTCCTTGAAGAGGAAAGGGTGATGTAGCAATAGTAGCGTAAGTATTTCCCTCAGTTTTTGAAAACCAAGGTATCAATCCAGTAGGAGGCTCCTCAAAAGTCCCACGCACCTACTCAAACAAACAAAGAACTCGCAACCAACGCAATAAAGGGGTTGTCAATCTCTTCACGGCCACTTGCGAAAGTGAGATCTGATAGAAATAGTATGATAAGATAAATATATTTTTTGTATTTTATAATATAGATTGGAAAAGTAAAGATGCAAATAAAAGTAGATTGAAAGCTTATATGATAAAGGATAGACCCGGGGGCCATAGGTTTCACTAGTGGCTTCTCTCAAGATAGCATAAGTATTACGGTGGGTGAACAAATTACTGTCGAGCAATTGATAGAAAAGCGAATATTATGAGATTATCTAGGCATGATCATGTATATAGGCATCACCGACTCCTGCCTGCATCTACTACTATTACTCCACACATCGACCGCTATCCAGCATGCATCTAGAGTATTAAGTTCATAAGAACATAGTAACACATTAAGAAAGATGACATGATGTAGAGGGATAAACTCAAGAATTATGATATAAACCCCATATTTTTATCCTCGATGGCAACAATACAATACGTGCCTTGCAACCCCTGCTATCACTGGGTAAGGACACCGCAAGATTGAACCCAAAGCTAAGCACTTCTCCCATTGCAAGAAAGATCAATCTAGTAGGCCAAACCAAACTGATAATTTGAAGAGACTTGCAAATATAACTCAATCATACATAAAAGAATTCAGAAGAGATTGAAATATTTCTCATAGATAAACTTGATCATAAACCCACAATTCATCGGATCTCAACAAACACACCGCAAAAAGAGTTACACCAAATAGATCTCCACAAGAGAGGGGGAGAACATGGTATTGAGATTCGAAGAGAGAGAAGAAGCCATCTAGCTAATAACTGTGGACCCGAAGGTCTGTGGTAAACTACTCACAACTCATGGAAAGGGATATGGTGTTGATGTAGAAGCCCTTCATGGTCGACTCCCCCTCCGGCGGAGCGCCAGCGAAGGCTCCAAGATGGGATCTCGCGGATACAGAAGGTTACGGCGGTGGAAATTGTTTTTTGTTGGCTCCCTGGATGTTTTCGGGGTACGTGGGTATATATTGGAGGAAGAAGTAGGTTGGTGGCCGCCCGAGGGGCCCACGAGATAGGGGGCGCCCCCAGGGGGGTGGGCATGCCCTCCACCCTCGTGGTCGCCTCGGCTGCTTCTTGGCTTGCACTCCAAGTCCTCTGGATCACGTTCGTTCAAAAAATCACGCTCCCGAAGGTTTCATTCTGTTTGGACTCCGTTTGATATTCCTTTTCTTCGAAATACTGAAATAGGCAAAAAACAACAATACGAGCTAGGCCTCCGATTAGTAGGTTAGTCCCAAAAATGATATAAATGTGTAAAATAAAGCCCATAAACATCCAAAAGGGGTAATATAATTGCATGGAACAATCAAAAATTATAGATACGTTGGAGACGTATCAAGCTGCAGCGCAAGCAGCTGAGCAAGATGATGAGACTGCGCTTGTTCAACACGTATATCTTCCTCACTCTAAAAGATAAACAAGGAGACAGATGACAGGTTTTGCACATAAAAGTATCAGTGCTGACAATTCATCACATTTCTTACTGACGAATAAAGTGACACAGTTTAAAATTGCATTAACACAATATGGTATTGTTCAGGTTAAGACATGGCAGGAAATGACATTGTGCAGGAGTTGGCAGCTTCACGACACCACTGGATTACCGATCAAGAACTCAAAAGTATCAATGGTTTGTGTGCTGTCAATTTATCCCATTTCAGATTGGCAAATAAAGAGACGGTTCAAATAATAGTAGATTGATATGACATTGTTCATAGTTAAGACATTGCAGAATATGACATTGTGCTGTAGTGGGTAGGTTCACCACACCGCTGGATTACGGATGAAGAACAGAAGCATACATGCAGTGCAAAAGAAGATCACTTGCTCTGTATAGTTTAATTTAAATGGTATGAAGAAGGAACTTGGTTGTACAACTGAAAACATAAATTGAGAAGGACAAACTTTTGTTTATGAACTACATAATAAACTTTAAACATGCAATTTGATGCAAACACCAAAAATAAACAGCTACTGCAGTCATGCCTAACCAAATATATACAACAAAATTTGAAGGCTTGAGAAGGACAAACTTACATTATTGGTGAGGACAGGCTCTATAAAGGCCTTGTCCATGCTGATGGGGGGGGGGGGGGCGCAATTCAAGAAGTTTACCACAGAATCTTCTTCATAAGCATTGCCTTTATTCTACATTTTGTTAAGAGTAAATATAGATGTGATAATATACGAAAAAATGGAGAATATTTAACATAAGATGAAGAGTGATGCTACATAACCAAGTTGTTATAAATGTAAGTGCAGCGATACAGGCAGAAGGCACAGCTAAACTTCTTCAGTACCAACCTTATGGTAAGAGTAAATATAGATCTGATGTGTAGAAAATGGAGGGCAAAGGAAAATAGCTGCAGAGTGATGGTACATGAACAACTACCTGTCATTATAAGTACACTGATAAAGGACAGCATGTACTTACCAGAACAATGCAGAGCTAAAAAAATCATTGTCATTGGATATATTCTACACTAATGTAACCATTCATACAGATCAGATAATTTGGAGCGAACAATTGATAAGCAAGCTATCATGCATACTGCTATCACATAATGAACCAGGTATGTATGAAAGTATAGTGATACAGGACAACAGGTACTAACAAGAGCAAAGCAACGGGCAGCATATTTGCGATATCATGTCATTCTTTTCAAACCGGAGTTCTTCTTCGAGCAGATTTCCTGCAAAAAGATCCGTAAGGCACATGCGGAAAAGTAGAAGTTCAAATTGTCATGTGATTTCATAGACAGTACCTCATCCTAGGAACGAGACCAGTGCATAACAAGGTTTTTCCATTCAATGTCTTCTAAATTTAGCACAGGAGACTTCACCGGAAATTCGTTTATAGACTTGCCATCAAAGTGTGATTTCCTCAGGTAACACCGATACTGCTGCAATGCTTCCTTGAAAAGCACAAGCAAGCTTTACTCGTCATGACTATCCAGATTGACCCTCGCCTAGTTACAATAATGTAATGTAAATCAGTGATGTGTTCAATCAGCAGAAAAACAGGAAAATAATAACCATGAATAATAGCACTTACACATAAGTTGGACATGAAGATGTGAAAATGGTGTTTGTCTTCACTATTATCTTCCCATGATGGGAATATATGCACATTGTCCCTAACAACATTGAGAGCATTGTCTTTTAAACTGGGAATAAATGGAATGGGGTTCCAATCTGCAGGAATTGGCCGTCTCTGCAGTTGGGATAGGTCTTCGGCCGGTGGACTTGCTGTACTTTTTGCTGAAGTGGGATTTTTCTGTGGTGCGCCTGGTGCTATGGCAAATGAAGTCGATATACCTTTTGCTGGAGTGCAGGTCCTATGTGGTGGGGCTAGTGGTGTGGCTAGTGAAGTATGGGTATAGTCTGCTGGAGTCGGTCCTACGTTTTGTGTCACTGGTTGTACAGCCAATATAAGTGGGGTGCTGTCTGATTTCTCCAGCACCACCACGTTTTTCAGGGACTTTGCTGGTGCTCCTTCAGGTTCGGCAATCACCCTCTTCCTTTTGATGTCTGATGCACAAGAACAACATTTGAGTGGAAAACACGGTATGATGACAGATGGAATATGTATTGATATTGGATGGGCATGGCATCTCGACATATATGATGAGTAAATTAAGCAGATGGCGGTGCAACAAAGTAGAAGAAATGCAAGACAACATATGCAAGATACCCGCAATCAATAAAACCTTGCCAAACTAGAACAGGCACCTTGATGGGTGAACAGGACAGGCCATCTGCCTTTGACTCCTCGAGGTTAGAATAGACATTAGGATCATATTCTGAACAGGAATCAACAGGTAGGGAGCGTATGAGTTTCCTTGCATCCAGAATGGCACTCAATGCCTTGGTGCCAATTTTGTAAGTCATTGCAGTGTTTAGCTTCAAGAGTGGACTGCTGCTAGTGTGACACAAAGCAGCTACACAGATCATAGCGTAGATATAACGGGGAAAACCGTAAGCATCAGAGTAAAATCAGCAAAGTGGAACTTGCTAGAATATATGTGCTAGTACTGCCGGTACGGCTAGAAAGGCTTCGGATACCAGTTCTCTTCAACTGAAGGTGTGGTACTGTTAATATCAGTGTAACTCTCAAAGGCAACACAGCTCCCCGCATTTCCTTGCTATTCTTATAGGATTCAAGTGGGCAGGTCACTACAAATCCTATTCCTATGTTTACAAAATCCTACGAATCAAAGAGGCTCAAAGTGTCCATCACAACCGATAGTATAGGCCTCTACACTGCAAATGTCCATGCTCATCTTCAGTACAAGGAACATACTGTACTACTATCATACTCCCTCTGTTCCAAAATATAAGTCTTGGTAGAGATTTCCACTTGGATCACATACAGATGTATCCAGATACATTTTAGAGTGTAGATTCACCCATTTTGCTCCATATGTAGTCCATGGTGGAATCTATACAAAGATTCATATTTAGGAACGGAGAGAGTACATATTAAAGAAGACGGAAGAGGAACATGGTAAAGAAGAGCAAGCAGATTTTGGATAATAAAATGTTGGTTGCGCAGTGCCCACACATGATGAACCAGAGCGCATTAAGAATGCAACTCACAGCTGTCTCTCGACCATTTCAGGCGGTTGGATGAAGATCCTACGTCTCCTAACCCTTCTTCTTCCTCGTCTCTGATTCTTCCCATACAGAACACCGCACGGGCCGCCGACCGGAACACTGGCCCCCACCGCCTGTGTTCCTCCGCCACCCCCACCCCCGCCCCCGCCCCAACCCCCACCCGCATCGAGTTTTCTTCATTCGGCGAGGCCCCACAACCACTCGAGCCCCTTCGTTCGCACCGGCGAACTCCGGCGAGCTTTGAAAAATCGACTGACCCAATTTTGAATTTTAGTCTACTGTGATTTAACTAGTGTGCAATATAAAAGGGGAAAACCATAAGCATTGGGAGTATAATGTTGACCGTGCCATGGCGGATCTGAAGGTGCAAACCGAACAAAGGCAACTTCGCAACCAAGACAAGAAATCAAAGTAAAGCAGTGGCGATCTATTTTCTTGCTGCGATAAATAAGTTGAGCAGATACGAAAGAGTACCGCCTCTGGTGCGGCGGCGTGTACGCATCTGCTGAGAATTTGACAATGTTGCAGTAGCGATGGCTGTCGGTGGCGTGGAAGCAAATCTAGGAGGGTAGACGGTGGCGGCGGGGCGTGGTGGACGAGGCGGTCGTAGGAGCGGCGCCGGCAAGGTGGACGACAACGGGAATGAAGCGAGAGGACGGGATGCAAGGATCCTGGTCCAAATCCGTGGATGAGAGAGGTCAATCTCTTATAATGGACGGCGGCGTTGGCGTATCAGCTCCGGCATGGTGGAGGAGGACATCGGTGGATGGGGTGGTGGACAAAGGAGGGTGGGGTGGAGAGGGTGTTTTGACGCCCACGGAGTATGAATGGGGAAAAGGGAGGTAGAGAGGAAGGGGGAACCATGTATTCAGGGCGTGCTTGTCTCAAATACAGGGAAATTTACAAACTTAGCCCCCGTTTCAAATTTCTACTACATCACAGCAATATTAGTCGGTTGGGGATAGGCCGGTAATCTCGCATAGACAGAATATTTGCCGACGAGAGTTTGTTTTTGGCGCCCACCGTGTATGAATATGAATCGGGGAGGGAGTCGATTTTGGCCGAGGACACACTGTGTTCTGGCACCCACCGTGTATGAATCTGGGTGAGAGGCGGTTACGTCACGTTTGGGTGAAATTACAAACCTACCCCTATCGAAACCTATAGAAATCCAACAGATAGGCTTTGCGTGGCAGGGATAGGCAGTAGTAATTTCCATCTCGCAGATTTTGGTTTTGGGCGGTTACTGCGACTTTCCCCGCTTCATTCAAATTTTGCAGAGTGCACGCTTACCGTGCCAACTCAATTCGAATCCCGTTTGTATTCTATTTTTTTCGGGCGGGATCCATTTTCAATTGGAATTACATTCTATATACATCATTTTTTTTATATATACTTTCAAAAGCACAACAAAGAATTCTATTCCTTTATGTGTATAATATGATTTACAAATACAATGATCTCAAAATCTTAAGGTTGAATTTGAAAAAAATTAACCAAATTATGTTCTACTAAAATGTATGGATCAATAATATCTACATATTAAATAACATAGATGTGCGTGAATTCATATGAGTATGCATGTTTGATAGATCAATTTTGATTCGAGTATGGATTACATGTATCATCATCTCAAATTCAAATATTTGAATCCCTTTTTTGTTCACTCCTTTCACGCCCATCTCTCTCACATGCATGCTCCTTCAGGTAGCTATCACTCTCTTTTCTCCAGCTCACCCACACGCGCACTTCATGTTTCTCCTATCCTCGCAAACATGGTCTCTCGACGTCTCCCTTGAGAAGTGTCACACTCTCCCTATCATTATACATTACACGGTTTTCATTATCTCTCACGTCTCTACTGTTCTCTAGTATCACTCGGTACCTAAGCTTTCTTTTTCACCGCCACACACACAGTCTCCACTCGTCTTTCACTTTGTCTTTCTCTCTATGGGATTCTCTCACACACCCTATATGTCTCTACATATGACTCACACCACTAAAATTACTCTCTCTCTCTCCTGTGGACACAACATTTGTTGCGGTCTCCTTTTCGTCTCCATCCCAGACTGACATTATTCATTTATTTACCGATCAGACAACCCCTCTTCTCTCTCTCACTGACACACACACACACACAACTCCTGCTTCCACTCCCCTTCTTGACTACCGTCTCTCTCCCACACACACAAAACTCCCACTTTCGCACCCCGACTTATATTTCTCTCACAAACATTTATCGACTAGCTAGCCTCTAGATAGGTTTATACACCCGCACACTCGTGCTTCCACTATCGCATACATGTCTCTCTCCTGCTCCTTGTATCTATGTAGATTTTTCTTCCCTTCTTGAGACACGCCCTCTCGATCGTGCACACACACACTATCACCTCATTTTAAGCTGATACCTATCGCGCACACACTCCTTGTGTCTTTGTCACACATGCACTCCGTCCTCATCCAGTCTCCCTCTCTCTCACACACACATGGGCTTTTTGCAACAACTAGCAAGATGCCCATGCGTTGCACGGAACATCAAGATGCATTTGTATGAGTAGTTTATCTTGTAGGGAAAAGATTGAACGAGGGAAGGCCTTATTTGCAAATGTGGAGAGGGGTGTGGGTATCTTTTTGCAAAATTGCCATAGTTTCCTTCCTATCCGTCAGATATAGATCGGACAGCCTATATTGCAGGATGGTAGGCACATGATCATCACCGACAATGCTTTTTATAAGAGTAGGGATAAAAATAGAGTTGGTGATGATGGTGGGCTTGCCATCCTACAATGTAGGTCGTCTGATTTATATCTGACGAATAGGAAGGAAAATATGGCAATTTACCCGCACTCTTCACCGCATTTGCAGATAAGGCCTTCCCTCGTTCATCCTTTTCTCCCACAAGATCTTGATGTTCTGTGCAACGCACGGGCATCTTGATAGTAAGAGTAGAAATTAGACATATACCACTTCTCGAATCTTGAAACCAACAACAGTCCTCCCTTATCTCATCAAAACCGCCAAAGTAATATATTTTGAGTGAAACATAACATCTTTTTATTGATATACGTATTAGAAAACTAGACTTATTTTTCTATCAAATTGGTGAATATGTATTAATCTACTTTGATCGTGTGGCAACTCATTGGCACATTGCTAGTAGTTATTATAATTTTTTGGACACTAGACAAATGGTGGAGTACATATACGAAGAGAAGAGGCGCACGCACACAGTCGGCCTCTCGCTGTCTCGCACACATGAGTGTTACGTAAAGGCAACATTAACAAATAAACCCTAAAACCCTAGGTGCACGATTGCTGCATTCGCGCATACCGGGTACGTGGTGGAGCACCTTTGTAGGAATAGTCAGCTCGCGTGATAATTTGATCCGTAGGAGTTGATGGCCGGGACCACAGGTGAACGACTTGGAGCGTGGTGGCTCGCCAGTTGCCATAGATCGAGTGGACACGTTTAAAATATCATTTTTTAGCGGGGTTAAGAGTTCCGATTTTCAATGGTGCATTATAAGTAGTAAGTAGTTTTTAGAACGATTTGTATGGAGCGAAAACGGAATTCATAGTACTACGTACCTCCTTGGCGTATGGTTGTATGGGTTTATGTTGCGAGATGTTGAACCTGGTAGTTCTAGGGCAAATAGTATGGTTTAGATTTAGATGCTGGTTTTCAGTAATGAAAATCGGAAGGGGAAACCCTTCTTTGATTAAAAAAACTACTACCTCCCTTCTGGTTTACTAGTCCCCATCGTACTTTGGGTCAAAGTTTGTCCACGAATTTTACTTGTAAAATGTGAATGGAAAATGAGGTTTTGTTATACCCAAACAAAAAAGGACTGGAGGGAGTGATTGCTCTGACACGGACGCGACCTCTCATAGCGCAGGCATTGAACCGGTGTGGCCAAGAGGGCCGCACTCGCTGCAGGCCCGGCTGAGCACGCCTCCTTGCCGCATGCAACCAGCTTAAGACTGCCCCACTTGCCTTCATTGAATCTGCGCATGTGCCGGCAACACGTCCTTCCGCGAGCCGGCAGGCATTTTAGAACACAAAAAATGACTAAAATATAATTAATTTACGCATGGTCTTGACTTGTTGTGCTTGCACTGGTAGCAGGTACTAGTAGAGGTTTTTCTTTATTTATAACTCTCCTCACATTTTTTTGGCTTTGAAGTGAACCATGGTTGTGGACATTATGTATGAATGTGCAGATATCTGTGAACATGAGTTTGATGTGGAAGTTAAACTTGGAATGTCGGGCTTGCGCGTGAACTATACCATGTCCAATGCTTCGTTTGTTATTGTTTGGAAAGTAATTGTTGTTATTACATGACCCAAAAAAATATTTTGTGCCACATCAGTAGATGCACGGACATCACAACAGGCATGCTGACTGGATAAACATTTGAACCTAGCTATTATGAAGGAAATTTTGTATTGACAACAGTTTTAGATAGCAGGAGATGCCTAGCCTGCTCTGCCTCTGCTAGCTTATTTTTGGCCTCTTCCATCTCTTCTTTGGCTTGGGTGAAGAGATCATCTGATTGCTCTTTTCGCTTCTTCAGGAACTCAGCTACATTCTCAAGGGTTGTTGCACACTTTCTTTCAGCCTTTACTAATGCCACGAGGACATGAACAGCTGACGGCTCCACTTGGCTTGTGTGTAATGCAGCATCATCTAGGAATTTGCACCTTGTGTCTAATCCAGCATCATTAGGGAACTGGCACCTTCTGTATAATCCGGCCTCATTTTGGAAATATGATCTCGAGGTTGACCATACTTCCCTCCTCGCAGGAACTGCATCCTGACATGAAGTTACTTCTTTTTTAGATCAATACTCAGAGCAACCTAGATCCATTTAGTAGAAGCCAGATAAATAGAACTCGGAGAAGTGAATTCAAAAGAAAAAAATAAATATAAAAACAGACTACAATGTGAGAACACCCACTTCCTACATCAAGCTAGAAACGAAAGCATTAGGACGATTAAGACTCTTCTTATTACACATCGAAGAACACCAGGCTTAAGAGAAACAGAAACTACAACATATACACATCGAAGAACACGAGGCTAAACGAAAGTAAATGAAAGGGTGTTACTTACCAAAGCTCGTTTTACAGGTTCGGTGTAGCTCCTCTTTAACTTGCCACACTCCTTGAAGATGTCCCTAATATCCCGTGTTTGGTCTTCATTGCTCCTCTGCATGTTCGCACTCGTGGTTTTAAAATCTCAACATGGCAAGAAAAATATACTACTAGTAATACTCGCGCATCTTGTGGGCAACATTAAAGCACTCGTCTACCATATTAGAGCATCTCCAACAGAATCGCAATGCACGGCGCTTTAAAAAAGCGTTTACAGTGCTAAGATCGAGAAGTAGACACTAGAGAGTAGAGGACAGTTCTCAGCATAGATAGATAAAAAAAGATAATTCAACTACTCCTCGTCGTCCGACTCCTCCTTAGTGATGTCCTCCTCCAACGTCTGACTGTAGGCGTGAAGATACCGATCGTCGTCGGATTCCCAGGGCGACACTGCTCCTAGACTCATGTTGAATTGACGTCCGCTTTTCGCCTACGCTTGTCCTCGCGATAGGCGGCTCGCTCCGCCCTCCTCTTATCCCTCTCCGCCCTCCTTTGCGCGTAGAACTCGCGCTCATTGATGATGTCCTATGGGAAGTGTTGGTGCCATAGCGCCATGGCTTCCTCGTCCATCTCAGTGATGCCTAGACAGTGCTCCCGCCTCCGGTTGTCGTGACGATCCTCGTCGGTGCTAAGCCGCGGCAGAGGCACGAGCTCCTGCGCCCGCTCCCGCGTGGGCACGTTGGGGAAGTTCAATGTTCTATGAGGCCATCGGAGGCGCCACGCCGCCGCATTGTACACGCTGGCGGCCTCGTTGGCAGTGTCGAAATTGCCGAGGCCGAGGCGCAACCCGCGGAACCGGATCTCGAAGGAGAAGCCGCCGAAGGGGCGCGCGCAGACGTCGCGGTATCCCCAAGTTTCTCGGCGACGCGGCAGCATGGTGGCGCGGTGGCAGCGAGGCGAGAAAGAGCAGGGAGAGAGTGGTGGCGAGGCACAGAGCGGGGAGAGAGTGGTGGCAAGGCACAGAGCGGTGGGAGGGCGTTGGATTTTATAAAGCGCGCCGGACGCCGCGCGCCAAAACTAGTGCACGCTCGGCCGCTTTTTCCCGCGCGCGTGCGATCCTTCCCGACGTCTCTGCTATCTCTACTCTCTTCTCTACTGTTATACTTATTTTATATTTTATATTTTATATTTATCTCTACTTCTCTACTGTCTACTTTTTTCTCTATACTTTTTTTTCTTATAAAAAACAGAGTTGGTAATGATGGTGTGCCTGCCATCCTGCAATATAGGCCGTCTGATTTATATCTGACAGATGGGAAGGAAACAAATGGGAATTTTGCAAAAAGATACTCATACCCCTCTCCAGATTTGCAAATAAGGCCTTCCCTCATTCATCCTTTTTTCCCACAAGATAAACTACTCATACAAATGCATCTTGATGCGTACAACGCATGGGCATCTTGCTAGTTCTAAAAAACTTTCCATCATTTGCCACACTACTGGTTGCAGATGAAAAACCTACCCAAGCACAGCACAATACAAGAGCGATGCATAATTACAAGCTGATATTCTGTTGGACAATGGAGGCTATAACCAATTACTTTTACGCGAACAATAGCACCCAGGAAATTTGAAGGGTAGGTATGAACAAAATTGGAACTGCACATGTACTGCTAAGTGATTCAATACACACATTACCAATCGAGGAGGAGAATGATGGTCGCGGAGGCCTCTGTGAGTCATGGTCGGCAATGGGAGTCAGTTCATTGTCCATGACGGTGGTACTTCTGTGCTTGGCGTCGGCTTCTAGGAAGCAGATCCGAGACCGGGGAAGAGGCTCCGTGTACGATGACGACGGTGGACCGGCTCCAGTGCGGCGTATGAGGTCGTCGATGAGGTAGATGCGCTGCGGGGGACGAGTGCGCCGATGTAAAGGGGAGGAGCACGAAGGCTGCGGTGCCATGGAGAAGTCCATTTTGCGGTGGGGATAGAAAATGGGGAGTATTCAGGTGTACTACTCTGGGTGCTGGGGTGGGGTTGGCTAGGTAGGGTGAACCTGAAGTTACGAAAACATCCCCTTACCAAGCATCATCCGTAGGCCTGTTCCGAAGGCTATGATGGTAACTTCCCACTGCTCGAATCAGGGTCGCGGGAGATTTTCCCGCCGACCTCAAAATTTTGTGACACTGAACTCCCTGTGTGGCGTGTTGAGTGATTCGGCTAAGCAACTAGCAAGTAGTAGTAGTAAACTCTGCATATTAGGTTTGACCGAAGTCAAACTTCCTAAAGTTTGACCAAGTTTATAGAAAAATATAAACATTTACCGTAACAAATATGTATGATGTGAAAGTACATTCAATAATGAATCTAATGGTATTTATTTGTTATTGTATATGTTAATATTTTTTGTTATAAGCTTTCTGAGAGTTTACAAAACTTGACGTTGACCAATGCTAATATGCGGACTTAAATAAAAACAGAGGGAGTACACATTTGTTTTCTTAGTTTGTAGTGAACTGATCATTTGTTGAAATTGTGAAATAAATATATTAGGCTATTGACTTCGAATGTAATGGTCTATACAATTCAATAGTTACAATCATTGTCGAATCCCAAGATGTATACAAGGTCTATAGTACTTCACAACATGCTCAAACTCACATAATCCCAGTCAAATTAGAATCTAAATGCATTTCATAGTTATTACTTTGTAGGATGCAACAAAACCAACCATAACTCTACATCAGCCATTATAGAAGCAACATTTTGACATATCCCAATGTGTGAATGAAACATGCAGAGAGAGCTTTTGAAGATGGAGCAGATAGGGCGGGAAAGATTGTATGTATGTGGACGAGAGAGTAGGAGACAAACCTAACGAGACAGAGAGAGAGATAGAGAGAGAAAGAGAGAGGAAGAAGTTAGGTCTGTGAGAAAGATGGAGACATGTAATATACGTGAGATGCATGTGCATCCGGATTCTGTATACGTGGAAGGAGAAGAGACAACATGTTTGATGAGAGAGCTGGAAAAACATGGATGAGAGGGGAAGGATCTCGTGGGTTGAGGGATTGATAATTTTGTGCGGGGGAGAGAGGGATTGGTAATTTTGTGTGTGAGAGAGAGAGGGTGGGGGGAGGAGTCAGTCAGCCGTCGTCACATCACCCTGCTTCCAAATGGCCCCACATTCTCTAGCGCGGTGTGGTCGCCGTCTTCGATCTGCTCGATGCCCTCTTTGAAGATTGAGGTGTTGTGCATGTTGGGGTGCAAAGAAGCACAAGCGAGAGTGGTCGCCGTATAACCTTGGATGGGGATGAATTGTGTGCTCGGGGACTGTGTGTGTGTGTGTGTGTGTGTGTTGTGCTGTGCGTGTCTCTCTCTCTCTCTCTCTCTCTCTCTCTCTGTGTGTGTGTGTGTGTGTGTGTGTGTGTGTGTGTGTGTCAGATATTGAGAGAAAACAAACCTAAGGAGAGAAATGGGTATTCACAAAGAGATTGTGCAGGCCTTGAGGTGGGCAGGGGCAGGGTGAGGGTGTCAAAATGTGCGCGTTGATGCATGTGTTGCATGCGAGCGTGCGAGGGACGGACGAATCGAGAGAGATGGTTGTTGTGTTACAGATGCTCCTCTCTCTCTCTCTCACACACACACACACAAGTAAACTAGAAGACCATTCTCTTATGTATACACAATGTATCGGCATCTGTCTATGTCTCACTCATGCATGATCATTTGCACATTCACACCTCTCTATGTCTGTATCACACGCACACCGTCTCCACATTGCCCTTCCGCCACAACACACATATGGACACATACACACGTTCTCTCTCAGTCACACACACAAAATCAGTATTAAAAAAAGTAGGGCGCACCTAAAACGTCCAAATCCAAATAAACACGAACTGGAGCTAAATTCAAATATATGGAAATATTGCAGCGTCAAGAACTTTTCCATGAAAAAAAGTTGAGTAATATTTGGGGATTGTTTTCACACACACAAAAAGGTTCGGTGGATGTCCTTCGAGCGTGACACGGTGACGCACCGTCCAATCGACCGCACGGCCGTGATTCACGCGCTTGCACAGGATTCCGTATCATGGCTGTGGTACTAACTAATAAAAGCGTTGCCCAAGTCTAATGTTTACGTGTACTAGAACGGTTTTCTTTTAAGTTTGACCAACCTTATATAAAACTAAAGTAAGCCCCCACACGCGCACTCATCAATATGCCGCAACCGCCGTTGCGCATGACGGCGCCCGCCTGCTCCTGCCAACAATTTCTCGCCCATCACCGTCGTGTCGTCGCCATCCCTGTGCAATGAAGCCGAAGGCTTGCCTGCTCACGTCGTTTGCACTCCCTCCTCGCAATGCCGCCGCACTGCCAAGCACATGAGCAGCTGGTGGAGCCACGTCTATGCACGCAGCATACAAAGAGGAGGATGAGCGCGTGCTCCAGCATGCTGGCGAGGAGGAACTAGCGTTTCATTGTCGTCTCCGCTCGCACGGAGCAGGCGCGCATGGTGGCTGGCACAGCAGAAGCCGGTCGCACGCGCGTTGAGCCTGCAAACCAGGTGCGGACGCGGAATCTACCTTCGAGACCTTGAATGCCACGTGGATCCTGCAATCCGAAGGAGCAATTTGGGTCAGTCGACTCTTGTGAGCCGTTTGATGCAACATGGATGGATAGAAGGGCTTCTTCCACCTCTTCTGCCGTCTTCTTCCTTCGCTCCGTCGAACTTCTTTCACAAATCGACTGACCCAAATTATACTACTAGTACGAACGTATTAATTACAGTAGGAACACGAAGATATGAGCAGTAGTACCAACTGCAAGAAGAACAGTAGTAAGACATAGTACTAGTACTACTGTACATACTAAAGAGTTCAAATAACGAGAAAGAACATAAACATAGTTCTGCTGGGGCCTCAGCACAACACACCCTTGAAAACAAACTAAGCAACTAGTCCGCTTGACACTGCAGTAGAATCAGCATGAGCGACGACACTGCCACCTACTCGGAGTCCAAGTCCATGTCCTCGACTTCGTCCTCGTCCCTCTTCCTCTTCCTCTTCGCCGACGCTTCTTTGCTTGAACCGGACACTGGGATCTGCCTCTTCATCCAACCCTTGTAGATATTTAAACAAAGGTAGGCATCCATTGCAGCGTACAGGATGCGATCTTCATCTAATGTCTTCGACTCCCATGCATGATGAAACTCGTGATGAGGTTTCTTCAGTTTAGCGTACGAAGGATCAATCATGGCTGCTGCCAGGGTCAGCATTGAAGGTTGAGAGGAGGACACCAGGCTTGCCTTCTGGAGATCGAAGGGCTAGCATACAATGATACCTATCTGACGCAGGACATCCCTGTCGTTCTTAAAGTCTACAGTAAGGAATTTCACTCTTTTGTCCTTGAGGAAGTTCTTAAAATCCTGGCACTCAACGTCGGCATGGCATATGTCGTAGACCAAGCAAATGTTATGTACGCAAACCTAGATCACGGCGGGCTTCTTCCTCTCTTCGTCCTTTAGATCCTTCTCTCGTCCCAGGACTGTGGTGTACTCAACATCTAGCCCAGCGACCCACCAATCCGTTGAACTGTTGAACATGCGTAGGAAGCGAGCAAGCCATGCTTTCACCGTCGCGGATCCACCTGTGTAGATGAAGATGAACTCATCACCGGTGATGGCTCTAACCTGGTACTCAGCGGCGACCATGGAGATTTGGGAGGCCATAGATTTTGGAGGAGGGTTAGGAGAAGTTGAACTGTTGTACCCCGCAAAAAAACTGGGAGTGAACTAATATGAAAGGACGGGATGACTGGGAGCGAACTGTTGTAAGGTAGAAGACGGGGACGAGTAGGGCGTGCGAACGGCGTGGGGTTGCTGGCTTGCCCGGTGGATAAACGGCTGCAAGCCCCCAAAGAGTTCTCGAGAACTATGCGGGACCCACTAGATGTCATGTCTACTAGACCCATATCGTAGGCCTCACGGTATAGCTTCTGCCTGTTCGCACGACATGCCGGCGCGTGGATGTAACTTCACTTAATTCCTTCAACCGTCGCGCCTCCCATGACCTTCGCCTCCCTCGCGCGGTCGCGCCCTTTGAGACCTCGACCGGCTATAAATGAGCAATTTTTTTGCCTACTCCGCATGCATGATACTCCTTCTGGTCCTTTTTACTCCCGTCAACCGTTTGCAAAGTGTTTGACCAAATTTATACTAAAAATATCAATATCTACAATACTGATTATAATGAGTATAAGAGCTATGTTTTATAATGACTGTAAAAATATTGATTTGACATTGTGAATGTTGATACATTTTTCTATAAGTCTGGTGAAAGTAGAGGTACATTGACTTCAGACAAAACTTAAATGCACAATGCAGACTAGTTCCTCCGTCCAGGTGTGTGCCATGTCCTATCTTGTCATCACAACAAGGTTAGCTACTAGAGTACTACTACCTCCCTTCTAGTTTAAAGGGCTCGATTCAAAATTTTCAACTACTCTTAGCAAGATAGAAGAGGCGGTGGAATAGGTTTTGAAGTCTGCAAAAATACTCAACTAATGATGTCGTTCTTCACAAAAAAATGTGTTTACCAATGCATGCATGAACACTAGTTACTCTAACCCCCCTCTCTTCTTTAATTCTTTGCCACATCAGCATGTTTGCTATTCCCGTGTGCATGATACCAGCTAAGATACCACCATTATGGCCAGCCTTACTCATCGCATGCAATAATTTAGTGCACCTTGAAATATGAACATCTGTGGGGCGTGTATGTTTTTAATGACTTGAGACTATACCTAGCATGGCATGCAAGATGACTTATTATGCACCGTTCCCCATACCTGCAGGAAGCCCGTTTGTCTCCAAATCTTTTCCTCTCCATGTGTGGAAACAATATGCCTGCCAAACTCTCCTTCTCCCTCCGACGGTCCCACCACTCCACCTCGTGTGGAAAAATCTACACGCATGACTCTCCTCCCCCCACGCTCATCCAATCCGTTGTGACCAGCAATATTTCCACCCCTTCCCTCCATCGTAATTTACTCCAACAAATATGCCCACGTAGTTGTTACGTTAATCACGCAACATATCTTCCGGGACGCTGCTTCAGTTACTTAACTGCAGGTTCATTGGGTCACTGACATATGGGCCCAACAAGGGTCTGGCCCACATGTCAGTGATGCAACTGGACCTGCAGTTAAGTCAGTGCAGCTCAGTCCATATCTTACGTAGGTGTGCCATTGCTCGCTATAAATACTGCGCCTCACACGACATTCGGAAGAATGCTCATGTTCATCGCTATCTCCTCCCCCTCCCTCTCACGTCGACCACCATGGCATCGCCCCTCCCAAGCCCTAAGCGCCCCTCGCTGCACCGCCTGGATGGTCACCCGTCGCCGTTCCGTTCCTCGCCGCCACTAGTCAAGGAGGATGCGTCAGCGTTCCACTCCTCGCCGCGACGCGTTGAGGTGGACCCGTCGGTGTTCCCAATCTCGCCAGCACGCGTGTCGGCTCCCTGCTACGAGGAGAACGCTGCACCGCCCGCCGAGCCCCCCAGCCTTGACGAGCTTTGGAAATAAATGGATGTCGCCATGTGGGAGGCTTTGCCGCTGGCAGAGCACGCGAAAATAAAGGCGGAGAAGAAGGTCGAAGAAGAGAAGCGCGCCGCGGGGCAAGCTGCCTGGCAGCTCTATGTCGCATCCGAGAGAGCCAGGCAATTGGCTCTTTGGCAGAAGGCTCGTGCAAGGGCCGTGAGGGTGGCGGAGGACGCCCGTGCCAAAGCCCTGAGTGCAGTCGGGCCCAAGCGCCTCATCTACGCTTGGTGGTACGTGGACCAGGTGCACGCTTCCAGCGAGGAGGAGTACCTGCTAGCGCCGGATCACCACACCGGGGAGATCGCGCTTGCCCGCCGGCAAGCCGCCAATCAGCACCTCACGAGTTGCGAGGCTGAGGAAGAGGCGTTGTGTCGGCGCGCTGGGAAACGGCCGCGCACCAGGGTACTCGTGGCGTGCCGCAAGCACTCCTGCGAGCGTTGTGGCTTTTAGTAGGGAGTATAATTTAGTTTCGTAAGGTGATCTCATTAGTTTTGGGACGCAAATGATAAATCCCGAATGTTCAGGAATTATTAGCGTCCTTAATTAAGTATGTAAGAGGGAAAGTTTGGAAACCTTGTGTATCCGTACGCATTTTGTAAGTAGGTGCATACATCACAAACTTTAGTACTATATACTATCGCACTGCACGTCTCTCTCTATATATATGCTTGCAGATTGTGCTACTCCCTCCGTCCAGGTGAATAAGTCATCTTTGGTTGTGCACCATGACCAAGTAGGAGTGAAGACTTTATACACCTAGACGGAGGGAGTACTACTATTACTTATGTACGGGCAAATGCACGTTAACATTATGATGCGGTTTTTGTAAAAGTAGAAAAACAACACTAGTCAAGCTTGTCAAACGATTCAATGCAAAACAAATGGAAAAATGCTCGTTTGATTGTTTACTTTTAGCTTCCTTCTCTGTGGTTATTTCTCTGTCGTACTTTGTACGGAGTATCTCACTGGTCGGAAAGGCATGCAAATTCCCAAACCGCTTCCTACACCCCGTATCGAATTTTTTGCCTAACAAGTTGTGTCGTGCAATTGGAATTCCAACTTGAGTACTAGTACTACTAGTAGGAGTACCAGGGGCCAGTTCGTTTAGGCTTCAAGATTAGTAGTACTCCCTCTGTCTAGGTGTGTAAGTCATCTTATGAAAACCATATAATCCCAAAATACTTAGGCGCGGTGCATTAACTTCTACCTCATTTCTTGTTTCTTGACATATAAACCAATAAAGAGATGAAGGGTGTGCATGCTTTTAATGACTTGAGAGTACCAAACACGACATGTAGTGGTTAGTTCATTGCATGCAATGCTATTAATTAGCAAATAAACATTAAGGTCTCTCATTTTCCCCTCCTCCTTGGTCACGGTGCACAACCTAAGATGACTTACTCACATGCACTAACATTTCATTAGTTAAATCCTTGGTCAAAATTTACCACAAATTACAATGGTGACGGATAAACCAGGACGGAGGTACTCCCTCCATTTTTGTATACAAGGCCACTATAAAAAATACATTTTGCATCTATACATGGCCACCAACAGTAATCGAGACAAATATTAATGATGTTTCCTCGTACTAGTAACCCATGGCTTAATTACCAGCATGCATGTAGTGGATGATAATGACAAACTCATCTAGTACTTCCTCTCTCACGGCCACTCAATTTCTTCTAATGTGCATGCACCATATTAATTAACCCGGTAAACGAGAAAAAATTGACTTGTAAAGCACACATTGATTTTTATCTTGGTACCTGTAATTTGAGTTTGTGACCTTTTATATAAAAATGAAGGGAGTACTAGTAGTACTAGTAGTTTAGAAGCCCAAATGAATGAGTGAGGCGCCTTAATGTTACTCTCCACTGTGACTAGTCTTATGGGAAAAGCTGGGGAAGAGATGGCTTATTTTTTAAGCCACAAAAAGAACTGACCCTAGGAGTAGTAGCTAGGGATACTAGGAGTAGTAGCCAGGGATCGAGTGTGCGAGATGAACCGGAGAAAGTAAATGCAGAGAGATGAAATGCAAAAAAGACGGAGGGATGTGATGGTTGCTTGTCCGTTTATTTTACCAGGCCACTTATTACTGGCAGTGGTTGGGTTTTGTGATATGACGACTTTACTGCCGCGCCACAAGCGGGGTGAGACTCTCGTGCAGTGCCGCCCTCTAGACTTGTACTACATCGATCGTGGTTTATTAGTCCCCCATTGAATTTGGCTGAAGATTTAACTGACAAAATGTTAGTGCATGTCAACAAAAAATATATTGTTGGATTCGTATTTGAACATAGTTTTGAATGATATAATTTTAGGTGACATGCATCAGCATTTATCGTACTATATATAATGTTAGTTCAATTTTTGGTCGTACTAATCTATAGTAGTAAGGTGCCCGTGCGTTGCACCGAAGAGTGAAATGCATTGATCTGGGAGTTGTTTATTTTGACAAAGGATGTGGGGGTCATCTCATGTGTAATGGGTATCGATAGGTTTCTTCAGATATTATTTCATCTCTAGAGCTCACAAACATCCGGGTGAAATAGATAAAAAGGTACCTTTTGCAAACAAAAGGGTTCAACTGTTCAACCTGCATCCAAAACTTGTGAAGAAATAACACTTATTGTGCTTTGCAAGAAATGATCTTTAAGAATTCGTTTTTGAGTATCGATTCCTATACATGTTGGCTACAGATGACATGGCACTTTCTTATAGTCAACAGTTGGCTATACTATTAAGTAATATTAACCATGCCCTTATACACCTAGATGGAGGGATTAAATCAGGATGACTTGGAAGGGGGCAGAGGAGATGTAAGAAACGGTTCATAGTAAGTCTGTCACCAGTACTGTAGTGAAAGTTCATACATGGAAGATTCTAGACTAAACCATAAACGGATACACTTTTATTCATGCGCGATACTCCAGTAGAGCAAGATCAAGCATGGAAGTCTCCACATGCTTAAACAGCAGATTACATTGAGCGAAGACTAATGATCAACATTTAACTTGATAATGCGTATGTCCAGGTGAACCTCCTTGGAGTCCCCGTGCACCGCGTCGGCGGGTAAAGGATGCCATGGGTTTTCCAAGTCCAGATCGGCGGGAAAGTCCCAGCTCGCAGAGTCCAAGTCTGTTTGATGAGGCCGGTGTCGCTGCCCACGTGACCCGGAGGGGTAGTAACACTGACCAGGCACACTACAGAGACGGGGCGGCGGCCTGCGCGAGCCTCACCAATGCCCACGATCAAGAGGAAGACGTTGCCATCCTCCTCCGAGATAGCAGGCGGCGGTGATCCTCCAGCGACTCCGGCATGGTGAACGGGTAGCACGTCTCGTACTTGATGTTCTCCGCCAAGGGCCAGTAGTGACCGCTGCACACATCTGTGAGGTGATGCACCATGTCCGCCGGCGAGCCCCAAAATGGCATCGGGCACTCATAGCAGTAGACGAAGGGCTCCTTGGAGGCATCGACCAGGCCGTCCATGAAATGGGAGTGGCTGTAGGGGACGTTGCGCGAGTTGAATATATGAGCAAGTTACTATGAGATTTAATCCGAATAAGCACAAAATAAATCATGACGGCTATAACAGAGATGAAACTAATCATGTGGACTAGCATAGTAGTAGGATACAGAGTAGAAACATGAATTCTAGCATGATTTCAAACAGGAAGGACAGAAACACATATGGTGCAACGGGAGCAGCACTGTTGGCGTTGAGGTTGTCGCCCATGTCGTAGAGGAAGAGGTTGCCGAGGTCGGGGAAGAAGTCATCGTTGGTGAAGTCGTGGCTGCCAACAGTCGCGAGAGTGCGCTCCCCAAATTTCAACAGCGCCCGCCGAATGGAGCACAGCGGGGAGTGGCTGTAGGGGACGTTGCGGCCACCGAATGGAGCGCAGGAGTAGCACACGACGCAGTAGATGGTGTCCTTACTAGTACTCCCTAGTCTCTATCTATCTATATCTATTCTTATAGAAAACCGAGTTGGTGATGATGGTATGCCTGCCATCTTGTAATATAGACCGTCCGATCTATATCTGACGGATAGAAAGCCAACTATGATAATTTTACAAAACATACCCGCACCTCTCTCCACATTTAAAGATAAGGCCTTGCCTCGTTCATCCTTATATCCCACAACCTCGTGCTCCTCCCTAAGTCTCTATCTCTACTACTCTTCTTTTTTTATAACAAATCGAATAGTACTGCACCATCCGCTGCACGCCCGGCTGAACACGCCTCCTTGCCTCCATCATCACCAACTGAGTCTTTTATAGGAGTGCGAGTAGAGAAAAAACCGAGTTGGTGATGATGGTGTGCCGTGCAATGCACGGGCATCTTGCTATTTTTTTGCATATAATTTCAAACACCATGTAGACACGGTCTTTGAGCACGGTTCGTAGTCGTTCCACGCTCGGGCATTGATGTTTGTAACTATTTTAGATTAGAATACACTACTCCTCCGGTGCTAGTAGTAGAGCAGAGTCCTACTCTACTACTCTACTCAAGCAAGTTAGGGCATAGTACTATAGTAGGTACTGTAGGGAGTACCAGTACTGTGATCACTCAAGCAAGTTGTCTGGCATCGATATGACACTATGCTGCTCGTATGTGTCTCGTAAGTCAAGCGGCGTGTTGTAGTCATTATCACCTGTCCACTTCCCGTAGCACATATTCGCTTCTCCATTTTTGTCCGCACATAATCTAGTCCAATCTTCCATCCCCGCTAAGGCACCTACCCCCCTCGTCCAAAACCCAAGAACTATCAATGGTAGAACCGAGCAGCGTCCGCCGAAAGAGTGGCTGGAATTCGCTCCCCACAGAGGTAATCAAGCTCATTGTTTCACGTGTGGACAATCTCAGTACCATGCCGCTCGCCGCGTGCTTGTCGGGGCTATACCGTTTACTCAAAGCCCTCAGGCCGGAGCTTTTTAAGCTAGCTCCTTGCTTGCTGATGCCACCTGATCTTCAGAAACGACGTGTCATGCAGCATAACGATCGTAGGGTGGCGAGCATCAACCCCCTTGACTGTGATACGATCCCCGTCACCCTCAACTACATTAACGGTATGTACTGGGTCGGCATGAACACGTCTTGGATGGTGCTCGTCAACGGTCCCGGCAGCTGGATGCTGGTGGAGGTCTACACCCGGCGATTGATCTCCATTCCTTCGATTAACACTGCACTGCTTTGGCACTGCGGCCCAAAATACTCAGAATCTTACAGTAGCCAACATGATACTGATAGAGGCAAAGGTGTCCCGTCTTTCGATGAGATGATGGATTTCGCTTTGGTGGAAGTCGACTTTGACGATCCGACTACGAACGTGCGAGGACGTCGCGCCTTAGCAATCGCTAAACCAACTCCGAGAGGTTATTGACCACGCCGGAGCACGATCAACCTGACCACGAGGGTCTGTTTCCTGCGAGCAAACGAAGAACAAGCAAGAAACTGAGATTGGAATCTGGATATTGCGAATATAAGATGAAAGCTTTATTGATCAAGGTGGGGTTCTGTGACGCCTTTGTCTGGTCGTTGAACACAAACGAAGTACGCGAAGTTGCAGCTATGGCGAACTTTTAATCTAAACAAAACCCAAAGTCTAAACGGTGCCCTAAGGGCTGTATATATGGAGGAAGAGAGGGGAATTTCGTGGCCCTTGGTGGAGGGGTCCGAAATCAACCCTATCTCTTGTTTCCCCACACATACGGACTCTAAAAATAGCCTATACTTATGTATTTCGAAATTACATGGGCCTGGCCCAATAAAAAGGTGACGCAGCACCTATAATAGCCTCTGGACGAAATTTATGAAGTGGCATCTTGTATATTTCGTCCAAGGCTTCATGCACTCTTATGGTGGCTTCAAAGTCCTGAAATCATCACTTGTAACTCCGTTCTGGTTCCCCTTGCGCATGGCATCATCTCCATGCTTGCTCTTGCTCCAATGTCCATCCTTCTCCAAGCTAGGCCCTTCATTTGTAAGCAAAACAAATGTATCCAATTTAGGCAGCATCATATTCTCATGAACATTAGAATCATTACCAAGAAACGAAAGTACCTGATAATTTAATTGGCGTGCGCGAGCTCTAGTAATTGGTCCAGTATATGTAGTAGTAGGGGCTGTGGGTGTAACAATGGTATTGATGTCCTCATCATCCTCCCCTTCTTGAAATGAAGTCGTCCTCGACGGAAGCTCATCTTCCTCACCCAAATAAGGCTTCAAATCTGCAATGTTAAAAGTGGGACTAACCCCAAAATCTGCAGGCAGCTCAAGTTTATATGCATTATCATTTACTTTTTCCAACACCTTAAAGGGACCAGCAGCACGTGGCATTAGCTTTGATTTGCGCAAATCAGGAAATCTATCCTTACGCAAATGTAACCAAACAAGATCTCCAGGTGCAAATACAACATGTTTTCTACCCTTATCTCCAGCAAGTTTATATTTAGCATTCATACGCTCAATGTTTTCCTTAGTTAACTCATGCATTTTTAAAATCAATTCAGCACGTTGTTTAGCATCAAAATTAACCTTCTCCGAAGATGGAAGAGGCAACAAATCAGTAGGTGCACGAGGTAGGAAACCATACACAACTTCAAAAGGGCACATCTTAGTAGTAGAATGCAATGAACGATTATAAGCAAATTCAATATGAGGCAAGCATTCCTCCCACATTTTCTTATTATTCTTCAAAACAGCCCTAAGCATAGTAGACAATGTTCTATTGACTACTTCAGCTTGTCCATCAGTTTGGGGGTGACAAGTAGTACTAAAAAGCAGTTTAGTCCCCAACTTAGCCCATAAACATCTCCAAAAGTGGCTCAGAAATTTAGTATCACGATCTGAAACAATAGTATTTGGCACACCATGCAAGCGAATAATTTCACGAAAGAACAAATCAGCAACATTAACAGCATCATCGCTTTTATGACATGGTATAAAGTGTGCCATTTTCGAGAATCTATCCACGACAACAAATATGCTATCCCTCCCCTTCTTTGTTCGAGGTAAACCTAAAACAAAGTCCATAGATATATCCTCCCAAGGAACACTAGGTACAGGCAAAGGCATATATAAACCACGAGGATTGAGTCGGGACTTAGCAATAAAACGCTCAACATCCCGTCTCATCTTTGGCCAAAAGAAATGTGTAGCAAGTACGTCCTCCGTCTTCTTCACGCCAAAGTGTCCCATTAATCCTCCTCCATGCGCCTCCTGCAACAACAAAAGACGAACGGAGCTAGCTGGAATGCATAGCTTGTTAGCACGAAACACAAATCCATCGTTAACGACAAACTTGTTCCACATTCTTCCTTCTTTACAATTCTGCATTACATCTTTAAAATCAGCATCATGCACATATTGATCTTTGATGGTCTCCAAACCAAATATTTTGAAGTCAAGTTGTGAAAGCATAGTATAGCGACGAGACAATGCATCAGCAATAACATTTTCTTTTCCCTTCTTGTGTTTAATGACATAAGGGAAAGTCTCAATAAATTCAACCCATTTAGCATGTCTACGATTCAGTTTAGCTTGACTTTTAATATGTTTCAAAGATTCATGATCAGAATGTATAACAAATTCTTTGGGCCATAAATAATGTTGCCATGTTTCTAAAGTCCGAACAAGAGCATATAATTCTTTATCGTAAGTAGAATAATTCAGACTAGGCCCACTCAATTTTTCAGAAAAGTATGCAACAGGTTTGCCATCTTGTAATAACACACCTCCTAATCCAATTCCACTAGCATCACATTCAAGCTCAAAAGTCTTATTAAAATCAGGAAGTTGGAGTAAAGGAGCATGTGCCAACTTATCTTTCAATACCGTGAAGGCTTCTTCCTGTGCGGTACCCCAAATAAAAGGCACATCTTTCTTTGTAAGCTCATTGAGAGGTGTAGCAATGGTGCTGAAATCTCTCACAAAACGCCTATAGAATCCAGCGAGGCCAAGAAAACTCCTCACTTGTGTGACCTTTTTGGGCTGCGGCCAACTCTCAATAGCTTCAATCTTGGCTTTATCAACTTCAATTCCCTGTGGAGTAACAACATAGCCAAGAAAAGATACTCGATCGGTGCAAAAGGTGCACTTCCCAAGGTTACCAAACAAACGTGCATCACGTAGAGCAATAAAAACAGCACGTAAATGTTCCAAATGTTCTTCCAAAGATTTGCTATAAATCAGAATATCATCAAAATAGACTACCACAAATCGTCCAATGAAAGCACATAAACTTCGTTCATTAATCTCATGAAAGTACTAGGTGCATTAGTTAACCCAAACGGCATGACTAACCACTCATATAAACCAAACTTAGTTTTAAATGCTGTTTTCCATTCATCACCCAATTTCATACGAATTTGATGGTATCCACTACGCAAATCAACTTTGGAGAATATTGTAGAGCCACTCAATTCATCAAGCATATCATCTAGCCTAGGAATAGGATGACGATAACGAATAGTAATATTATTAATGCCTCTACAATCAACACACATACGTGACGTACCATCCTTTTTAGGCACTAGTATAATAGGAACAGCACAAGGACTAAGAGATTCGCGTATATAACCTTTGTCGAGTAGCTCCTGTACTTGACGCATAATCTCCTTCGTCTCCTCTGGATTGGTACGGTATGGTGCACGGTTGGGTAGCGATGCACCGGGAATTAAGTCAATTTGATGCTCAATCCCTCGAATGGGTGGTAATCCCGGTGGCACGTCTTGTGGAAAGACGTCAGCGAACTCCTGCATAATGTTAGTGACAGCAGGGGGCAAAGAGGAAGGCACGTCCTCGAATGAAAATAATGCCTCTTTGCACACAAAAGCATAGCAAACAGATTTGCTGAAATCTAGCTCATCAATATCAGATTTGGTGGCAAATAAACATGCACTTTTCAATTTAATTTCAGAAACAACACTAGATGGTTTATTGTTAGGCTTCATTTGTTGCTCAAATTCTTTTGCCACAATCTGATTTTCACTCTTATTCTTCTCCTGTTTTGCTTTATTAGCTCTATTAATATCATCTTTCAAAATAGAATCAGGAGTCATAGGAAGCAAAGTAATATTTTTATCCTTATGAACAAGAGTATAATGATTGTTTCTACCATGGTGTACAGATTTTTATCAAATTGCCATGGTCTACCAAGTAATAAGGAACATGCTTGCATAGGCACCACATCACAATCAACATAATCAGCATATGTAGAGATACTAAAATGCACACGAACAGTACGTGTTACCTTAACCTTGCCGCTGTTGTTGAACCATTGGATGTAGTAAGGATGTGGATGTGGTCTTGTGGTGAGAGAAAGCTTCTCCACCATCTCCATGCTAGCCAAGTTGTTGCAGCTCCCTCCGTCTATGATGACGCGCACAGAACGTTCCTTCACAACTCCCTTGGTATGGAACAAATTGTGCCTCTGATTTTGCTCAGCTTGTGTGACCTGCACACTCAAAACACGTTGAGCAACTAAACATTCATACCTGTCAGCATCTTCAGGAGCCATGTATTGCGTCTCATGATCAGAATCATCTCCACCATGTTCTTCATGTGTAATAAGAGCCAAAGTCTCCTCATCATAGTCACTAGCGGACTCATATCCACCATCCTCAGTAGCAATCATCACACGCTGAGATTTGGATTCTCTCGCAAAATGTCCTCTTCCCTTACAACGACGACAAATAATATCACTTGTGTGCCCTGTTGACGCCATGGAAGAAGAAGAGCTCTGTGCAGGCCCGGCAGGTGTGCTCTTGGCAGATAGTGGTGGTTGTGCCTGCTTTCTTGTATCACGGTTGGAGGTGGCACCTGAAGGAGGTGATGGTGCAGTGGAAGTAGATGATGCACGTGGTGTCCATGATGAAGGTCGACCTGCAGAAAAGTTAGTGCGCGCCAATGCTTGTCGATCCTGCACTTCACGTTCAGCTTTACAAGCAAGATGGAATAAACGAGTGATATTATTATAATCCTTATAGTCTAGAATGGTCTGAATATCTCTATTTAATCCACCCAGAAAACGTGCAAGCATAGCTTCATTCTCCTCAACAATACCACATCTAATCAAGCCAGTTTGTAATTCCTGATAATATTCTTCTACAGAATTTTTTCCTTGTCTTAAGCGCTGCAATTTTTGAAGTAATTCACGTTGATAATATGGTGGAACCCAACGAGTACGCATAGCAGTTTTCAAAGCAGCCCAAGTAGCTGGAACAGGATATAATCTACAATGTTCAGACCACCAAACACATGCAAAGCTAGTGAAAGCACAAACAGCAGCAGGAACACGTCTCTCCTCAGGATATTGTAAACATGTAAATCGTTGTTCAGTTTCTAACTCCCAAGTAAGATATATATCAGGAACATATCTACCCTCAAATGGTGGAATATTCAATTTCAGTTTAGGGAGATGGTCATGATCTCGTACCTGAGGGGGAGCCCTAACATTGCCATTATTTGCATGTGGACGACCTGGTGGTTGTGGTGCTGGTGGTTGCACGTAGTTCTGATGTTGATCAACCTCATCCTCGTAATCTCCCACATAATCATCCTCCTCGGTACCAGCAGCAGTAGTAGCAGGAGCCAAAGAAGCACCAACAGCAGTAGTAGCGGCACCAGAATTTTGTCCTAGCTCAATAGGAACACGCTGAGCTCGTCCATACTGATTCGGAAGGGGCCGTAGTTGTTGTCGTTGCAGAGGTGCGATAGGTGCAGCCGGCGGTGGTTGTGGAAAACGCGCGAGCAATTCATCAAACTTGCTATCAAGCTTTGTTTCAAATGTCTTCTCAATGCCATCTATCTTCTCCATGGCCTCGTCAAATCTGTTTAGCACATCTTGCACCTGTCCACTCATCAGTTGCTGAAATTTATCATGTAGCTGTTTGTTCGTCAGGTTCTCCCAATCAGTCTCATCGGCTTGTGATCCTACCATGGTTAGCAGCAAATAGAAACACAGAAGAATATGATCCTACAGAGTACTAAGAAGTGGTGGTGGTGTATCACAAACCCGTCAAGCAAATCTCAAATTCTTACCAGTTCTTACCCAGCAGCAGGCGGTGATCGGCAACCGTTGTAGTCAAAACTCTCAAAGCTTGGAAAGAGCGATTACCAGGGAGAGTCCAACGCACGACGTAGATGTATGTGGAGCTGGGAAGGCTTATAATATGGTAGCAAAAAGGGTCAGCAATAATCAATTCAGAGATGCAAAGTTGAATAAACGCTCAACGACGGTACTGTGCTGGTCCTAGGCTAGACCGTGCTAGAGACGCGAGCCTAGAACACTAACAAAATCACGGCGCTGCACGTAAACAAGGGAAAAGCACACTCTGGATTTTTTTTTCGCTCTTTTTTTTTTTGCGCTCTTTTTTTTTTGCGCTGCTCTTTTTTTTTTGCGAAAAATCACTATAATGGCGAGTGTCTCAAAACTCTTCCTAGGTCAAACTGACAGGATGGGCACGAAATTTTTTCGACCAATTTTTTTTTTCGTTTTTTCGACTGCCCGGACCCAAAAACTGGAAACGGGTCAAAAAAAACTTCCTATAATGGCACCTGTCTCAAAACACTCAGAAACACCTAAAAATAGGATAGCCAGAATTTTTTTTTCGAAAAATGCGTTTTCGAAAAATTTTGGGCCTAAACGGAGCGTGGTTTCCGGACTCTTTTTTTTCCGAAACCTACTCCGGCAAGGAAACACGAATCGGAAACTAGATGGATCCCAAAAACAAACCTAATAAGCAAGGAACTCGGATTGGTGGTGGATATATGGTGGTGGTATATGGCAGCGGTGGTGGTAGCGGTGGTAGTATATGGATATGGATCGGTGGTGGTATATGGACACGGATTGGTGCTGGTATATGGATACGGATTCGGAGCGGTGGTAGTAGATGGCAGGGGCGATGATGATGGTGCGGCGGCGGCGTGACAACTTATGACCAGAACTCGAAACTCTAAAAGACTAGACTCTAAGACCAGCAACTTGACACGACGATGCAACCACAAATTCAACAAAGCAAATACAGAAAAGATTATGCAAAGGCTCAGATTGGTTTGGATGGGATGAACTAACCCTTTTTTTTTTTGGCTTTTTCGTGGACTATAGGTATGAAGAACAGACTCGATCTAAACTACGAAAAACTGTAAAATCTCACCGAGCAACCTGGAAATCTGATACCACTTGATAGAGGCAAAGGTGTCCCATCTTTCGATGAGATGATGGATTTCGCTTTGGTGGAAGTCGACTTTGACGATCCGACTACGAACGTGCGAGGACGTCGCGCCTTAGCAATCGCTAAACCAACTCTGAGAGGTTATTGACCACGCCGGAGCACGATCAACCTGACCACGAGGGTCTGTTTCCTGCGAGCAAACGAAGAACAAGCAAGAAACTGAGATTGCAATCTGGATATTGCGAATATAAGATGAAAGCTTTATTGATCAAGGTGGGGTTCTGTGACGCCTTTGTCTGGTCGTTGAACACAAACGAAGTACGCGAAGTTGCAGCTATGGCGAACTTTTAATCTAAACAAAACCCAAAGTCTAAACGGTGCCCTAAGGGCTGTATATATGGAGGAAGAGAGGGGAATTTCATGGCCCTTGGTGGAGGGGTCCGAAATCAACCCTATCTCTTGTTTCCCCACACATACGGACTCTAAAAATAGCCTATACTTATGTATTTCGAAATTACATGGGCCTGGCCCAATAAAAAGGTGACGCAGCACCTATAATAGCCTCTGGACGAAATTTATGAAGTGGCATCTTGTATATTTCGTCCAAGGCTTCATGCACTCTTATGGTGGCTTCAAAGTCCTGAAATCATCACTTGTAACTCCGTTCTGGTTCCCCTTGCGCATGGCATCATCTCCATGCTTGCTCTTGCTCCAATGTCCATCCTTCTCCAAGCTAGGCCCTTCATTTGTAAGCAAAACAAATGTATCCAATTTAGGCAGCATCATATTCTCATGAACATTAGAATCATTACCAAGAAACGAAAGTACCTGATAATTTAATTGGCGTGCGCGAGCTCTAGTAATTGGTCCAGTATATGTAGTAGTAGGGGCTGTGGGTGTAACAATGGTATTGATGTCCTCATCAGATACCAAGTTTGATTTGCTCAAGGTTGTAATCTGCCAAGTGCCCACAAGATCTGTGAATTATAAAGACTTCAGGCTAATTGCATTCTTCAACCGCGGTCTCGCCTATCTGACAGGCCACTGCGGTAAGTGCATAAATCTGCACGTCCATCGTAGGATCATACATCCTCCATGGTTCTCTGATGCCATTGAACACAAGGGCTTCATTTACGCTGTCGACTCCTTCTATGGCTGGACGTATTGCTGGCCTACTCTAGTCATCTCTACAATCGGCTGTTACAAAAGTATGTTACTTTCCTATGATATCATGATGGCTTGCTTATATTACTTTCAACATTTACTGAAAAAATATTCATGCTCATAACATGTTGTTCTTAAGATTGACTAAATCAAGAGCCCTTTTTTATTTGACTCCAACTTGATATGATGTTGTAGGCCGCCTGGTGTCCCTACCCTTCCTAATCCCAAAACCTTTCAAAGAAAAGCGGCATGGCAGTTGCAGGTGGTTCCTGGCTTGATCAGACGACGGCGAACGATTGATGATCATTCGCACGTACCGGACGTGTTGTTTCGCGGAATACAATCACAGTCCTGCAAGGTCTTTGAGTAGGTTCAAGAATGTCAGAAGACCTCTAAAGCTGTGGGCCAAAAACCTTGCCTGTCATAAGAAGCAAATTGCAGATCTTAATGACTATATATTTCTCTGGGATATGATTGAGGAATTCAGGGACCTTACTCTATTTGAAAATAATTGCAGGACCTTGCTCAAGGAGTATCTATTAACTGTGCTCAATGATCAGAAGATTTATTGGATTCAGAGAGGAAAAATTAAAGGAGTAAAGTTTGGAGATGAAAACACAAAATTCTTCCACACTAAAGCCTCTATTAATCATAGGCACAATAAGATTGCTATGCTGCCGAACAAAGGCCAAGTTGAAGTAACAGATCATGATGGAAAGGCTGCAATCCTCTGGGGGGATTTTAAAAATAGATTGGGACAATCTAATGGAAACTCAATGCACTTTGACCTTAATGATCTTTATGAAAACACAGTGGACCCCCAAATCTTCATTGATCTTGAAAAGCCTTTTACCCAAGAGGAAGTTGAGGAAGTGGTCAAAAACCTACCTAATGATAAATCACCAGGGCCAGATGGACTCAGTAATGAGTTTATTAAAAGTTGTTGGGATATTATTAAGACTGATGTCTTTGAGCTTATATTGGCATTTCATGCTGGGAATGTAAATCTTGAAAGCATTAACTCCTCTTTCATCACACTAGTGCCAAAAAAAGAGATGCCACTTTCTCCAAATGACTTCAGGCCATTTTCCTTACTAAATGGTGTTCTGAAAATCATTACAAAACTGTTGGCCAATAGACTACAAAGAGTTATTCTACAGTTGGTGCATATTAATCAATATGGCTTTCTCAAAGATAGAGTGATCCAGGACTGCCTTGGTTGGGCATATGAATACATTCACCAGTGTCATAAATCTAAGGAGGAAATCTTAGTAATAAAACTGGATTTTGAGAAGGCTTTTGATACAATTGAGCATGATGCAATCATTGATATTTTTAGAGCTAAAGGATTTGGAGAGAAGTGGATTTCCTGTATGGAAGCTTTGTTCACAACTGCATCCTCTTCTGTATTACTCAATGAAGTTCCTGGGAAAAGAATTTACATAAGGAGGGGAGTAAGACAAGGAGACCCTTATTCTCCTTTAATTTTTGTGCTGGCTGCTGATTTGCTACAATCCATCCTTAATAAAGCCATGAGATTAAACCTGATCACTGCTCCACTGCAAGTAAACTCATGTCCTCACTTCCCAATTGTGCAATATGTAGATGACACCTTAGTGGTTATGCAAGCTGATTCTAGGCAGTTGTTCTGCTTAAAAGCACTTCTGAATACTTTTGCCACATCAACTGGGCTAAAAGTTAATTATGGGAAATCCATCATGGTACCCTTGAATATTGCTGAAGACAGGGTAGAAATTTATGCAAACACCTTGCAGTGTGCTAGAGGGCAATTCCCATTTACCTACCTTGGTATGCCCTTGGGAATTTACAAACCAAGTGTTGAGCACTGTCTCCCCCTAGTTAACAGGATTGTAAAAAGAATGGCTGGTATCTCTATCTTCATGACCCAAGCTGGAAAATTATTGTTGGTCAAGTCAGTGATGACATCTTTATCAGTCTTCTTCATGTGCTGTTTGGACATACCTGTTACAATAAAAAAGCAGATCATCAAATACCTGAGACACTGTCTTTGGAGAGGACCTGATATGGAGGAAAAAAGGCCTGCCTTGGTGGCATGGACCATAGTGTGCAGACCAAAAGACCAGGGAGGCTTAGGTGTTCTAGATATCTTTACACATAATAAAACCCTGCTCATGAAAAATCTTCACAAATTCTTCAACAGACATGATATTCCCTGGGTCAACTTGATCTGGGAAACATACTATAATGATGGAAAATTACCAGGGGACAACATTATTGGATCATTCTAGTGGAAGTCCAACTTAGCCCTCATTGATCAGTACAAAGCTATTGCTAGATGTAATGTGGGAGATGGTGTCAGTGCTTTCTTTTGGGATGATCTATGGAGCCAAGCAATACTTAAACACCAATTTCCTCACTTGTTCTCTTTTGTCAGAAACCCCTAGCTGAATATTCAACAAGTACTGCAGACTGAGTACCTGCAGGATTTATTCTTCCTCCCCTTGACAACCGAGGCCTATGAGGAATTCTTACAAATGGAAGACATTTGTATAGCCATGAGACAATCTGAACATTTAGACTCTTTAGACACTTGGAGTTACATTTGGGGGACTGAGCACTATTCCTCCATCAAAGCATATAAACTCTTCATTGGTCACAAACAGACACCCCCACACTTCAACTGGATCTGGCAGAGTTCATGCCAACCAAAGCATAAAGTTTTTTCTGGAAACTTCTTCATAATCGAGTTAACACCAGAAACTTACTTAGAAGGAAAAATTTTGTGTTGGAAGATTACAACTGTGCTATTGGAGGCTGTCAACTAGAAGAAACACTGCACCATCTCTTTTGGGGCTGTCCATTTGTTCAACAATGCTGGGACTTCATTTGTCCAACAAGAGCTCCAAACCTATCTGTGTTAGAAGCATTCCAAGACCTCAAAGAAAAGCTAAGGTACCCATTTTACATGGAGATAATCATTCTTGGAGCTTGGGCCATTTGGATCACCAGAAACAATAAATTTTTTGAAAATATTGCACCTTCATTCCAAGGGTGGAAGTTCATATTTCTGGAGGAACTGAAGCTTCTCAAATATAGAATGAGGAAGAAGCATGAGAGACAATTTTCAGTTTGGCTTGATAGCTTGTTGTAATTATTTTGTTCTTAGGATAGTTGGTTGTTTAGTTTTTTCTTTCTTCTTTTTTCTTTCTTCTTTTGTTTCCTAGGTTTTAGTTCTTTAGTCTTCTGGTTTCTTGGGCTTACCTCAAGCCTTTCAGACACCTTTGTTTCTCTAGGTTTTTATTAATAAAAATTGCAGTGGGGTTTTACCCTACTGTTTATAGTAAAAAAAGGTCTTTGAGCAGGATCCCAGCTTCTCTAGGCCTTCAGGAATTCTTGACTGGAGGCTGGTAAGTAGCCTTGGTACATGCTCTCTGTTTGTCGGACTGAATTATCCGATGAACCAGGAGATAATCGACGACAAGGATCATGGTGGCAATGCAGTTTCGTTCATCAGGCAAAACTGTATGTACACAGCATACATGCGTCTCTGCATGCACCATACCCTGATATGTGCCGCCACGCTCTGCAGCCCAAAGTAGGAGAGAGGGTCGCAAGTATTAGACTTCGACCTACTGGCTGGAGTTTCCCTCGTCAGGCACCCATCTGGTTCAAGCTGTCAGCCAATCTCCACAGCTTAATAAATAGCAACATCTAACTAAGCCAGTTAGTTAGATGCGTACACTTGGTGTAGTAGGATCTTTATTTAGTTTGATGCATACACTTGTTCTTTTTTGGTAGCCCTTTTATAATAATTGATGATGTTTGGTTTGGAAGAGAGAGCTGTGTCTTCACTCTTCTGGCCTACTTACTGCTTCTATTGCACCCCCAGCCCTGGTTGTTGCTGCTGCTGTTTTCAATGTACAATCAGTAGTATATTTCGTCTGTTGGTTGAATAAATGTGTTGTTAGAACGACAAACACAATGTTTTGGAAGTCCTTGCATGGTTCGATCCTTAGTGCCCCGTACCGTAAGTAACGCATACTATTTTTCGTACGGAACACATTTTCCACTTGTTGATAACATGCAGCCCATTGATGAAGGCCCAATAGAGGAGCCCATAATTAACTGGAAAGGAGGCTCTCACATGAATCTGGCCCAGGTGCATGCTCATGGCCCCCTAAACATAAATAAGTAAATAAATAAATAAAGCTAAATGCTCATGCACCAGTTCTTTAAATTCATGATTTAACAGGAGGATATTATTTCCTATGATAGTGTCGTTACATTCAGTCGATATTATTCTTAGGCAAAGATAGTGACCCGTCTTCTTTCTCCCGGCATTTTCTTCCTGCAACCAGTGGACCCATGCAAATCATAGTCAACATCGTAAATAGTTTCAGTCCATTTTTATTTTTCAATAAGAATGTCCAACCCAGCCCAGCACATTGGCGACAGCACTTTATCCTCCACCTTGTGCGCTCGTCGCGGCGCCGCCGTCCGGCCCTGTCAACATAGTTTTTTTTTCAAAATGGTCCCTGTCAACATAGTGAATCGGGAGAGAACTGTAGTTGTGAGTATGACTGTACGGACCCACCAGGTCCACTCCCGAACACAAGCAAGCGCCTCTTTTACTACTCAGATGCACCCCTTGTTTTTTTACTCTAATCCACCATGCTGATACCCGGGACCCACATCATTTTTAACATATAGTCAATTAACGACAGAATTGCACAACTTTTTTCGAGTAGTAATTCGGAGGAGCAGGCTATAAACTGGGTTGTGCGGTCTCTGTGGCCCGTCTAACAACATGACCAGCCCAGCAGGTTTTTCTTTGGCAAAATAGGTAGCCCAGTATTTCTTTTTGAAGAATACCCAAGCTAGGCCTATTTGTTTTCTTCGACTTACTGGGCTGCAAATCTTTCAAGACAAGGAGGGATGCATTCCGGCCTGGCCAAAGAGTATGGTCAGTGTCTGTTTAAAGTAATATCGAAGGGGTTGAAAAATCCAAAAAAAAAATATAGCAAATGGGATATTAGTTTCTTTTTTTGTTTTTGTTCTTCACTGATTTTATAGTATTTCATTGGATTTAACATGACATAGTACTATTTTTTAAAAATTTGTTTTAGTATGGCTACTAATTTTTGGATTAAGAATATTTTGTTCCCCAGCCAAAATTTGCGAATTTTCAAAATTTCGCACGTATTTAGTTAAATTTGTTAACCCTGGTACTGGCCAGAAAATGGGCAGCAATTCTAAAAATAGAAAACGGGCTGCAATAATTTCCATATGAATTATAAAATGAGTAAAAATTATAAAAATAATAGCAAATGGGCTATACACGACACAGATTTCGAGGCTGACTAGTTTACGTAAGGCTTTATCAGTCAACACATGATTCTAGCAGCAGTGACTGTTGGATGTCCATCCAACGACCGACGTGCTTCTCCAATCTCTGATCTTCCTGCTCCAGCCGCCTAAACTAGCGCCGGCGGGACTGCCTGCTCCAGCCGCCTAAACTAGCACCAGCGGGACTGCCTGCTCCCTCCTCTTGTGGCCCGCTGTGATGCCGCGTAGGCTTCCCCGGCCCACCCTACTCCCTCCGCTGGCCTGGCCGCACGCAATCAACTTCCTCCTTATTACGTGAAAAAAAGATTCCTCCCACTGACATCTGGGGTGCACCGGTTGGGAGGCTGACCTGTGGGCCTACTAAGTTGACGCGTACGCAGGGCTTGTCAACTTAGTCAACAAATTAGTGTAGCAGCAGCAACAACAACTTAGTCAACAAATTAGTGTAGCAGCCGGGGGGACCGTCGAACGGTCCAACTGCTTCTTCAACTGCTGCTCTTCTTGCACCAGCCACCCAAACCAGCGCCGATGAGACCGCCTACTCCTGCCTCCAGTGGCCGGCTGTGCTGCCGTTGAGGCCTCACCGCCCCTACTACTCCCACCGCTAGCCAGGCCCTGCGGCGACGGCAGCCACACACTGTAGCCGAACCAGTGAACCCTCCTACTCCTCTATGCGTGGGCATCCACTGTCGCGTCTTCCCCGGCTCCGCATCGTCCCCTTCCTTCCTAGGCCTCGCTGTCGTCCACCGCCCTGGTGCTCTCGGTGCGGCGTGGTCAACGTGGTCAAGGAACGACTTCCATCGGAAGAGTACTGTACGTGGAGAGGCTGACAGCTCGGTCCATGGCAGCCGCAAGGAAGTGCCTCCTTATTACACACAAAATAATTATTCCTCCACCTGACAGCAGGGACCCACCGGACGGGCCACCAGTACTTTGCGGAAAAAATGTTTCCCCCTGACTGCTGGGACCCATCGGACGGGCCACCGTATTTCGCGAAAAAAACGTTCCCCCCGCTGTCAGCTCGGACCCACTGGAAGTGCCTCCTTATTACGCACAAAAAATGAATACTCCCCCGGCTAGCTGGGACCCACCTTGGTGGGAGGCTAACTTGTGGGCCTACTAAGTTGACGGGGACGGAGGGCTTTGTCAACTTAGTCAATATGAACGATTCTAGCTCCAGTGACCGTACGATGTCCATCCAACGGCGGTAGTGCTTCTTCAACCTCTGGTCTTCGTGCTCCAGCCGCCCAAAGCAGCGCCTGTCGTGCCGCATGCTCCTACCTCCCGTGGCCGACTGTGATGCCGCGGAGACCTCACTGCCCCCTACTACTCCCACCGCTGGCCAGGCCATCCCTCTACTCACCCACACCCCCTGTTATGTTGTGGTGACGGCAGCCTCACACCACAGTCGAACCAGTGAACCCCCGTACTCCTCTTCGCGTGGGCATCCACTGCTGCGTCTTCCCCGGCTTCGCGTCATCCCCTTCCTAGGCCTTGCTGTCGTCCACCGCCGTGGTGCTCTCGGTGCAGCGTGGTCAATGTGGTCAACGACCGACTTCCATCGGAAGAGTACTGTACGTGGAGAGGCTGAGAGCTGGGTCCACGGCAGCCGCAAGGAAGTGCCTCCTTATTACGCGCAAAATAATTTTTCCTCCACCTGACAGCGGGGACCCACCGGACGGGCCACCGTATTTCATGAAAAAAACGATTCGCCCCGTGACTGCTGGGACCCACTAGCTACATCTTTGCACGCAAGGAAGTGCGTCTGAAAAAAAAACGATTCGCCCCTCTGACTGCTGGGACCCACCAGCTACATCTTCGCACGCAAGGAAGTGCGTCCGGGAAAAAATGATTCGCCCCCCTGACTGCTGGGACCCACCAGATACACCTTCAGATGCAAGGAAGTGCAACCGGGCAAAAAAACGATTCGCCCCCCTGACTGCTGGGATGCACCAGCTACATCTTCGCACGCAAGGAAGTGCCTGATAGTCGGGACCCACCTGGTCGAAGCATACGTAGCATTGTCATTCTGGTCGCGAACGTGTACGTACATATTGGTGGATGTAGAGGCGCGCACGTGTCGTAGTAGAGGCACGCACGTGTCGTAGTAGAGGCGCGTACGTGTCGTAGTAGAGGCGCGCACGTAGCATGTACACGTACGTACAGCGGCCAGTGTGCAAGAAAGAAAATACAGCCACGTATGTGTACATACGGGGCGGGGTCTCGAACGCCTACTCGCGATACGTACGGCCAGGGCTCATGTACATGGCCTGGTCGGAATGGAGAAACAGCGTTGTCGTCGTGTTCATGGGAGCCAACCGGCTGGGTCGGAACGGAAGCGTCGTCGTGTTCATCGGGAGGGCTTGGACGGAACAGGCGATGGAAACGAGGCCTAGCGTACCGCAGAACAGAGGAAATGGCTTTGTGTTTGACCGGCCATGTTCGAAACGGGATCCTGTTCATCAGGAGGGGTGTGGCGTACCGCAAAACGGAGGAAACGGACCTCCTACGGTCGAAACGGGGATCCTGTTGATCGGGAGGGGTGTGGCGTACCGCAAAACGGACGAAATGGACTTGTGTTGGAGCGCTACGGTTGAAACGGGGTTCCTGTTCATCGGGAGGGGTGTGGCGTACTGCAAAACGGGACTCCACGGGATACTGTTCATCTCCACCATCGACCTCCTCCAGCCTCCACGGGCTACCGTCGACCTCCTCCAGCCTCCACGGGCTCCTGTTCATCCAGCCTCCACCGCGCGCTACTCCACCGGCTACTGTTCAACCACCCCTCCACGGGAACCCCTCCACCGTCTATTGTTCATCCAGCCCTCCACGAGGTCGTCCTATTCATCCAGCCCTCCACGGGGTCCTGTTCATCCAGCCCCAACCGGCTCGATCAAGGCAACGCCACGGGGTCCTGTTCATCCACCCCCACTACTCACTGTTCATCCAACTCCCCCCCCCGGCAACGCTCACTGTTCATTCAGAGAGCCAGCATCGATCGGCTTCAGTTAGTACCAGTAGCGAAGGAATCGCTCAATCAGGTTCAGTTAACAGCCATCGATCGATCGCTCGGGTTCAGTAACGTGTAGCCTGCAGTTTAATCGCTCGGGTTTAGTTAGAGCCCAACGCCTCGCTTGGGTTCAGTTAGAGCCAATGCCTCGCACACACGCGTGTACGTGTATGAGAGAAACGCGCATCGCTCGGCCCCCGACCACCCACCGTAACCGGGAACTCCCCGAAATTTTCCTCGCCCTCGCTTCTACCACGGTTTTTTCCGTCATGGACAGCCCAAAGAATGTCATGCGGCTGCGTCTCCGGCCTGCCCAGGACGAAAAGCCCATTTTCTGTCATGATTTTTTGTCATAGAAGTAGGAGCCCACCACATCTATGATGATACCGGGTTTTGTCACAATTATCTTCATAGAAGTGTCATATGTATGACAGAAAAAAATTCGTTCGGCCCAAAATGTCACAGATGTGTCTTTCCTTTGTAGTGCTAGTGCCCCTGTGCCGGGTGCAACAATTGGCACAAGAGGACAGAGGATGAAATGGGCAAACACTTGCAGAAGAGGGGCTTTACGCCAGATGATACGGTGTGGAGATTTCATGGCTAGTCTGACCAACACGCCAGAGCTGAGGTGCTTCGTCGTCGCACCGACGAGCATGGTACCGGGATGCAAGACATGGTGCAAGACATTGATGATGCTCAGGACTCGGACGATGAGATGGATGAATCTGCAAAGGCCTTCAATGAAATGTTGGAGTCTTCAAAATGTCCTCTCCACGAGCACACTCAGCTTTGTCAACTGGATACCATCTCACAAATAATGGCTCTGAAGGCTCAATTCAACTTGGGCAGAGAATGCTACGACGCGATGATGATAGTATTTGGATGTTTTCTACCCAAAGGCCACGTACTACCTGCAAACCTGTACTAGTCAGACAAAATCCTCCGTGCTCTTAAGATGCCCTATGAGAAGATACATGCATGTGAGAATGGATGTGCCTTATATAGGCTTTAGTATGCGGACTTGAACTATTGTCCCATTTGCAAGTCATCCAGGTATGTTGTGGTAGACAACAGTATGGGTGAGAAGACGCAGACCAAGATCCCTGTTAATGTTCTTCGGTATATGCCAATCATACCAAGACTTCAACATCTTTTCATGGTCGAAGAGACGGCAAGACAAATGACATGGCACCAAACAGGCAAAAGAACCCAACTAGATGCAGACTGGAAGCTGATGATGGTGCATACATCGGACGGTGAAGCGTGGAAGCGCTGTGATGCATTACATGACGACAAAGCGGCAGATCTGAGGCATCCTCGAGTTGCCATCAGCACGGATGGGTTCAGTGTGTTTGGTCTGACGGCAACCCAATGTAGTTGTTGGCCCATATTTGTCATTCCACTCAACCTAGATTATGCAAAAAAAGAACATTTTCCTAACGTTGATAATCCCAGGGCCGAACTATCCGGGGAAGAATATGAATGTGTACATGCAGTCGCTGAAGGGTGAATTGCAAGAAGCCTAGGATAATGGGTTCAAGACATACGATGCCTTTAGCAGAAAGAACTCCATAATGCGTGTGTGGTACATGTACTCGATGCATGACGTGACGGCATATACGCTATTTGTTGGCTAGTGTGTGCATGGAAGATTCCTGTGCCCCACGTGCAAGGGAGCTCTTCAGTTTCGTTGGCTTGAGGCCGGTCACAAGTTTTCTTGCTTCGACATGCATAGACCGTTCCTGCATCCTCGCCATAAGTTCAGGAAAGACAAGCAGAACTTCATCAAAGGTAGAGTTGTGAAAGACTCTACACCACCTCCGTTGACAGGCTAAGAGATTCTGGATCAGTTAAACACTCTCGAGCCAGATCCAGAGCATCTAGGGTATTTCAAGGGGTATAATTCACAATACGACTGGACTCACAAGACATGCTTGTGGCATCTGCCTTACTTCAAAGACCTCCTTTGCCCACACAACATCGACGTAATGCACACTGAGAAGAATATCGCCGAGGCACTTTTTGGTACATTGTTTGGCATAGATGGTAAGTCAAAGGATAATCCTAAGGCAAGATTCGATCAGGAGGCGCTATGTCATAGACCGTTACAAAACATGCAACCACCGAAAGGAAAGAAGAATTGGACAAAGCCAAAGGCATGGTTCAATCTTGGAAGGCCAGCTATGAGGGAAATTATCTTCTGCGTGAAAATGCAGTTGATGTTCCTCGATGGGTATGCAGCGAATCTAAAGAGGGGAGCGAGTCTTGAAACATTGAAGATATTTGGTCTCAAGAGTCATGATTGGCACATATGGATTGAGCGGGTAATGCCGGTGATGTTGCGTGGATTCATCCCTGAGCATGAATGGCTAGTACTGGCAGAGCTGAGCTATTTCTTCCGTGTTCTTTGTGCTAAAGAACTATCGCCTGACCTGGTAGAGGAAATGGAAGAGTTGGCGCCGGAGTTGATCTACAAGTTAGAGAAGATATTTCTATCGGGCTTCCTTAATCCAATTCAGCACTTGATTTTGCATCTCCCAACCGAGGCAAGATTGGGGGTGCGCTGTGCAGAATCGTTGGTGCTACGCAACTGAAAGGATGCAGAAGACGCTTCGAGTAAAATGTAAAAATAAACATAGAATTGAAGCATCGATGGTCGAGGCATTCATTACTAAGGAGGCGGCAAACTTCGTGACAGCACACTACGAAGCCAAAAATCATCATTTGCATAATCCGAAACCTCGGTACAATGCCGACGACCCTAAAAAGGGTCGATCCAACCTCAGCCTATTTAAAGGGGATCTGGAACCAGCCGGTGCTTCTAACTCCTTAATGTTGGACTTCAAAGAACGGCAGACCATTTCGTTGTATATCTTCAACAACCAAACAGAAGTGCGGGCGTACATCGACTAAGTTCTCGGTACATTGTTTCGCAACTTCTAATTCCTTTGAACTGCTCTTATTCCCGAAAAAATTTGATACAGTCGATACGTCACCAAATTCTCGTATGGAGCGGTGATCCAAAAGGATTCCGTTGAAGAGTATGATCTTCTAGCAAAGCATGGAGGCAGCTATCCTGGTTTCATCTCTTGGTTCATACAAACGGTAACTTCCAATAGACCATTTCATTTCTTCGTCTAATTTGTGGCTAATGCAACAATCCCTTCCGTATAAAACTTGTAGGCTAATTTGGAGCTTATGGACACCGAACTGAGACAAGTCGCTAATGATTTTGACTATAAGGTCCGATCATTTGACAAATACGACATCAACGGGTATCGCTTTCGTACCTATGGCAAAGAGCTATCTATGGCCGACCGAAAGTCTACAAATTGTTGTGTCTCTGCTATCGGCAAAGGAGATACTGAGTATTATGGAAGAGTTGAAGCAATTTATGGACTTCAATTCTATGGTGCAAACCCACCAAACGTCGTAGTCTTCTAATGTTATTGATTCCAGCCGAAGGAGACTAGAAGGACCCATGAAGATATAGGGCTAGTGGAGATCAATCAAAGCACCCATTTGGATGTTCCCGATGTCTATATTATGGCTCAACAGGCAACCAAAGTTTTCTATCTACCGTGGGCCTGTCAAAGTGATCCTAATCTCAATGGTTGGGATGTCGTTTATGAAGTGCCGCCACGTGTTAGACCACCTCCCCCCCCCCCCAATGAGGATGATTATGAACCTCACATTAACCCCGACACATATGAAGGAGAATTCTTCCAAGAAACACGTCTTTCCAAAAACTATTTCAAGAACCGCTCTACTTCACCCCATAACATTGAAGTAGACAGCGAAAGTGAACGCGACTTCACACCTTAGCCGAAACAAGAAGAGCCTGAACTAGAAGAGGTTACTGTTGCGGATGACCTGTCAATACTTGACCGATTACGTAGAGGTGACCTTCCACATGATGATGCATTTATTAATGATGATGATGAGCACGTCATTACTGATAGTGATGATGATGAAACATTTATTGATCCCAAAGCATGTATTGAACCCGATAATCCAGATTATTACTAGGCATTAAATTTTTTATGGTGTACTTGATTTATATAGTTAGTTGTATGATTGTATGATTTATATAGTTACTTGTATAATTCTCTTACTTTGTATGATTGTTTGTTATACATAGTTCCATTGTGTTGATATCCGTCCCCGTCGGCCCTCGCCCGCTTTATGATTCAGATGTGGTAAATCTTCTTTTATAACTATTTGTTGCATTTCGCATTTATGACAATTATGGCCATCAAGTTGACATAGAGATATTTTAATCTAGGAGGTGTGTGAACCAGAATTTGCAACCGACCCTCTTGTCGAGAAGTTAAATTTAGTTGAAAAAGAAAATGAGTATTTGAAAAAAAAAATTGAAGAAGAGAAGATGAAATTGGAGTTGTATGTTGCCGATGTGGTCGATGATCACAAGATTAAGATGAATGCAATGCGCTTGAAGATGGACGCAATGCGCTTGAAGATTAAGAAGATTAGAAAATATGCCATTGATAATGAGGCTTGGTATCATTATGCCGTTGGATCAATTGTTACCTTAGTTGCGATCTTCATTGCATTTGTTGTGATGACGGTAAGTTTTCTCTAGTGTTTTGCTTAACAAATGCATACTTAGCTTACTTTCCAACTAAATGGCATAACTACCTAAGTTAGACAAAAAAATGAGCTATACTTAGCTTAATTTCCTCAAAAATGTCATGATAATCTTTGTTACCTCCAAAATGATATAGACTTACCTTACTTTCCTCGAAAATGACATAATAACCTTACTAAGCTCCAAAATGACCTATTTACCTAGCTTACCTCTAAAATGACCTACACTTAGCATTTTTACCTAGCTTAGCAATAAAATGGCATTTTTACCTACCTTAGTTAGAAGAAGAAGAAGATAAAAAAGAGGAGAGGAGAACAAGAAAGAGAATAAAAATATTCTTCTTTCTTTTCTTCCTTTTCTTCCTCTTCTTCTTCTTCTTATTTTTCTAGCTAGTCTTCTTCTTCTTCTTCTTCTTCTTCTAACTTGCTTCTTTCCTAATTTGCAGATTTGCTTTAGGTGAGCAAGCTTGCATTGATGGTGTCTTCATGTAGAGCATCCCACGTTCATCCCCATGTACACTCCGACTACTCTCCAAACCCCAAGAGGACAAATGATGAGACCTCGAACATACGCCATTGGACACAAAGGTGAACTCGCTCCTGTCCGGATCGTCACTTTCCACATGTGAGACATGGCTACTACCTCAAACATATGTGCTATGCATGACCAGGAACCAAGAGGAAGGCCATGGAACAACTAGGAGCATTGGACAAGACGGCGAGGACACCAAGCGCGATGTAACATCCCAAAATTCTAAATTTTGGAATGTTATAATAAATAGATAGTTTTGATTGATGGTTTGATTGCTTGACTGAAAGTGAGTGAATTTGAAACTTTTTGAAAGTTAAATGAGAGGGAATAAAAGGACTTTCCCAAACTTTCATTTTTGCTTTTATGATCTTCGTGAATTCAAATTCTTTTTGCTTTTAAGATGACATGACTTCTTCCATTTATTTAAATGACAAGGGGTGTTGAAAATATTTGAATTTCATTTGGAAAATATTTCCAACCCAGAAACTTTATGCAACTCAATGATTTTCACGAGCGAAGATAAAATGACTTCTTCAAAACATTTGAAATATGAGTTGGGAGTTTCAAAGAATTAAATTCAAAGTTCTTTTGAATTTATTTTTCAATTTGGAGTTATTTGAGTTTTATTCAAATTATTTTTCTCCAAAAATAAAATATATGGAAAATAGGGTAACATGATTCCCTACATCAGAAAATTTGAGAGAAATAAATTTGAATTAATTTTGGTATTTTTAAAATGATTTTTACTGGATTTATTAGAGCAATAGCACTATTTGATTTATTTAAATTTCTGTAGATTTTATTTGATGCTAGTATAATGTTCATATTGTGGAAAATAATTTTCTGAAAGTTTTGATATATAATATGCCTATATATCATTTTTAGTATTTGTGGTTTTTTTTGTTGCCTCTCTGTATTTAAAAAAAATCTCTTCTGGCCGACCGAACTGGGTCGCGCCTAGCCCAGCCGGCCCAGCGCGCCGTCTCCCTCGCGTAACAAAGCGGGACTCCCGCCGGAGTCCGGCACCGACCCTGCCGCCTTGGCCCCTCCTCCACGCCACCGTCGCCCCCATATAAATCCCTCAGCCCAACCTCTCTCTCTCTCCTCGCTTCACGCCGCCCTCTGCGCATCTCGCCGTCGCCGCCATCGACGAGCTCCGCCGAGATCTGTCGCCGTTGCCACGCGCTCCACCGCCGCCTACGCCGACGCCGCCACCACCACCGGAGTCCCCTCGTCGCGTCGCGCCTCCCCGTGGGTTCGCCTGAGCCGGAGGACCTCCGGAGAAGCCGCCCTGACCACCACCAGATGCCCCGCCACCGCTGTTCCTCGCCGCCGGCAGCCACCACCATCGCGGTACGCCTCGCCTCTTGCCCCCTCCATCCGATCTAAAATCGACGGCCAGGATTAGATCTGTTAGATTTTTTTCTTCGAACCGGTATGCACTAAGTAGCGGCCGTTCGCTCGATTAAGCCTCGCAGTGAATGGTTTTCACCCAACAGTTTTCTGACACGTGGCCAGGGACATATTCGTGATAAATTTTCTTCACAGATTAGTCCCTGTACTTCAATCGATCACCACTTTTTGCTCCTTATCCAAATCCAACGAAACCAACGCCCACTTCTTCGTTATGATCCCCTCTATCCAGTAAAACAACTTAAACATGTTTTTGAAAGTTTAAAATTTGAATTTCAAACAGTGTAGTATTTAAACTTTGTTTGATCATAACTTGAGTTTTATAACTCCGATTTGAGTGATTCTTTTTGCATTTCGAAGTTCTTGACCTAAACTTTCTGATAAGCCAAATTCACATAATTTTGGTACTGTTAGAAATTGTTTTACGCTGCAACAGTTATTTGCTTAGTTTTGATATTTTCCGAGTTGTTTTCTTCGTTCTTTAAATCTTTTGAGTGATTGCTTATGTGTGGTTACCATTGCTTGATCGCGATAGATTGACCGGAGTTTGACGAATAGAACTATCAGGAGTTGAGTGCGAATCATCTTCATCAACATTGCAGGCAAGTTCACACTTTGATCATATCCCTTATTACCCAGTTTTATTGCATTAGTTCAATCCTCCAAACAATTGCATGATTAGGATCTAAATTAAATTGTGGGTTTTGGGAAGTAGATGAGGTAGTACCTATTACCTGTTTTATTATCAAACCCTTGGGAGTTACTTCTACGTTTGCTTATTATGCCACGCTATGCTAGTAGAAATGGATTGGGTGAGTGATTTTCCATGACAGATGTGAGATTGTTAATTAATGGTTTATTTAAGGTGGCAACTTAAATACACATCTGGGTGGATTGAGGCACCTGTTTTCTAGCAGGACTTGCCTGTATTTCTTCGGACCGCCACCCAGGCTCAAAGGGATCGTGAGATTATTCAAACTAGAAACTTACGTGTGCAGCCACAAGCCATTATGGGCTCTGGCATAGTTGACTAAGTTGTGCGAACTCTTATGGGTAGACTAGCAGATGTAGGGGAAAGTAGGTGTACCGGTCTACCCACATGTAAGGTGCTAGTGCTTCCGAAAGACTATGTCTCGATCATCCATTTCTCAAACATCATGTAGTGCGAGGAATCAAACAGAGGCGATCGAGTTTTGTGGGAAAAGTGCGCAAACCTCTGCAGTGTATATAAACTAATCATGATTAGTTGTGTCCCCGGTTATGGACATCTTGAGTATCTAGTACTTGATTTTCCTGTGAATCTCGTGATGTTACTTTAATTAATATTGTTGGGTTTTAATGAGTACTTTTAATTGGGATTGAGAATGCTGTCAACCATTCTCAATGTTTAACAACCACCATGATAGTTAAATAAATTTATTCCTTTGCAGTAGGGAAAAATTGGCTTTACGCAAAACTGTAACCATAGAGCTTTTCCACCAGCCAAATATGCATGTAGTGATAGCCTTTATTCATCATTGCTCTATGGTGTGAATTTGCCAGTACATTCAATGTACTGACCCTCTGTGGCTGTAACGTCGCATGGTGCAGGATCTTACGACGAGTAAGTGATACGTTAGGGTTACGATTCCTATACTCAACTTTGCCGTTGGTGTTGATGGGATCCACAACCTTGTTACTTCTGCTATTTTGGATTGAGGTAATAGTATTTACGTTATTTTATACATGTGATTTACCTCTGTTATAAATCCTCGAGTACTGTGTGTGTCAGCATACCGATCCAGGGATGACACTTAAGCACAGAGACTTGACCGTCTGAGGTCGGGTCGCTACAAGATGGTATCAGAGCACATGTTGACTGTAGAACGTGACCCTAGAAACTGGCAAGCCCATAGGAAAGATTTTTCTCTACAACTTTCTTTTCAAAAGAATCTTTTACCTCTCTTCTCTTCTGAGCTTATTCAAATATTCCCTTTTAGTGAGACTATACCCCTTTCCCCTTTTGACCCCTCGAAGATTCGACTGATGAGACCACTCCAAGAAGGACCAATCGGACAACTAAGACCATTCTGGAATAAAGAGGATTTTTACCGTGCATTATAATGATGGAAACTACAACGGATAAGGACTCCAAAGACTAGGAGAATTTGAAGGCTTTGAAGAATTTCCAGATTTGTATGACCTAGGAAGGCACCCCTTATGGCACTTGACAGACTATGGAAGCTGTCAGTACCCGAGATCAAGGTGTATCGGAGAAAGACCCTAACATGGAGCATTAGAACTCAAAGTTTTGTCAAGAAAACCCTAAGGCAGGAGATATCAACTATGGAATGATAGCTCATGGAAATGACAAGAGCAGAAACATGGACATTCAAGATGTTATCGTTCGCCTATGCTATTGTCACCACGCAGAGTTAAGCATGCAGATGCATGGAAAGATTGGATGGTAGAAGGCTAATGGAGGATCTGTCAGCAAAGGGATGTAGTTTTAACATAGCTAGTGTATCACCAGGATCGGGAGTATTACATCAGGAAGTTTAAGATGGACTGCAGGAAGTTATATTTCACAAGGAAGCAGTTCGTGAAGAACTCGGGACCCAGAAGCTGAAAGTAGCCAAGCTGGGGGAGCAAAAACTCGAGATACCAGAGATTTGTCAGCAACTGAAGGACATTAGAACCATGGTTCATGCCAAGGATGTTGAAACCCAGAAGTTTGGAATGCAACTCCAGAACTATTAAAGGATGTCGCTAGAGACTTCGCGTCAACAGAGATCTGGCATAGGAACTTGAGAAGCACAAGCCCGACCGGAAGAAGCCATCGGAGACATAAGCATGACTTGAAGAGTTTGATGACGTTGAGATCTGTAGACCATTAGAAGACCAAACCCCTGTTATATACTTACGTTAGATGCGACGATTGTGAGCTGTCATTTGTTTGTTGTTTTTCCGACAGCCACAATAAAACATGTCTTTTCAAAACTATTGTTTGTATTGTGTGTATCCCTCTCGATCTCTCTTATCCCACCCCAAAACCCTTGGACCCAATAGAGGATGAATGGAGATGAGCTCATATTATTTGGACCAATGAGTCAATTGGAGAAGGACCGATGGATTCAGAACATGGAGGATCACATGAAGAATAACCCGATAGTCAGAAAAGATATGACCCAGCATGCTCTTCAGTGCATCGAAAGAGGTGATGCTACTTGGTGGAGGATGTACCAAAACATCAATGGATGGCAAAGAGTAACCACTTGGAAGGAATTTAAGTTGACTTTGCTAAAGTCTGAGTTTGTGTCCCAGAAGTCGAAGCCTTATGGAAAGGATGTGAAGAAACCTTGTGCATACAAGCTTTGTGGAGAAATAAGTACACAACAATAAAGAAAACAAGGACGAATACCCTCATAATCAGAAGATTACCAAAGGAGTTAGCCGAGGATCTTAGGGAACATCGGTTGGAAATTGTTCCCAAAGGTTTTGTTGCAGCAATGGAAGTTCAGTCTACATTGTTGGAAAAGATTCGTGAAGCTCAGAAGGATGACAAAGAGATTGCTGAGGTAAAAGAGAGGATGAGCAAAGGAAAGACCAAAGGTTTTCGTAAGGATGAGCACGACACCTTATGGTTTGAGGATAGTGTACATGTTCCCAATAATGCAAGGATCAAGAAGTAAATACTTCAAGAGGCTCATGACTTACCATACTCGATTAGCCCTGGAAACACCAAGATGTATTTGGATTTGAAGGAGTGTTTCTAGTGGACTGGTATGAAGAAGGATATTGCGGAGTATGTAGTCGTAGGTGATGTATGCCAGAGAGAGTAAAAGCAGAGGTTCAGAAGCCAGCAGGATTAATACAACCTATGCCGATACCCGAATGGAAGTGGGATAAGCTTGGCATGGATTTCATTACCGGATTTCCCAGAACCCGAATGGGACATGATTCTATCTAGGTAGTAGTTGATTCGCTTAACCAAAGTGGCTCACTTTATCCCAGTGAAAACCACCTATACAAGTGCGAATTTGGCCAAGATATATTTGACCAGGATGTATGTCTGCATGGAGTTCTGAGGACCATCGATAGAGGAACACGGTTTACCTCAAAGTTTTGGAATCAGCTGCACCACACTTTGGGTAGAGTTCAGTACAGCCTTTCATCCGCAGTCAGATGGATAAATCGAGAGAGTCAATCAGATTCTGGAGGACATGTTCAGAGCGTGTGCGCTAGATTATGGATCTGGTAGGGATGATAATCTACCTTACGTGGAGTTCTCATACAACAACAGCTACCAAGACAGTTTGAAGATGGCCCCTTTTAAAGCTTTGTATGGGAGAAGGAGCCAGACACCGTTGATGTGGGATGAAGTTGGAGACCGTCAGTTGTTTGGACCAAATATGATCAAGGAGTCAGAAGAGAATGTTAAGTGGATTCGAGATAGACTGAAGGTAGCTCAGTCCAGGCAGAAGAGTTATGCAGACTCAAAAAAATGCAAGGAGGTAGTCTATGAAATTGGAGATAGAACATGTCTTCATGTGTCCCCTCTGCGAGGAGTTAAACGATTTGGAGTTAAGGGAAAATTAGCCCCGAGATTTGCAGGACCATACCGAGTTTTGGAGCGTATGGGAGAAGTGGCCAACAAGTTGGAGTCACCCGAAGGACTGTCAGGAGTTCATGATGTGTTTCACGTTTCTCAGTTGAAGAAGTGCCATGCAGAGGTGGCCAATATTCCCCCGTAAGGACGCTTGACCCTGGAAAGGATAATGATGTTCCACTAAGTGGAGTATGGACTTCATAAGTATAAGTTTTTATCTCGGTATGTGGGACACCACGAGGATGAAGAGATGAATTACTATTGGATATAAGGGAGGTGTGATGTTGGAAATATGGATCAATGGAAATTCCATGATGAGTCTGAGTAATCATGTCCTAGTTTGGTGCCAATAGAAGGAAGGAAGACAGTACAATTGGATGGATTTAAGAATGACCGGAAGTTGAATGTTGGAATAATGATCAGTTGCTCGATGAAGAGTTCAAGGTATACAAGTGATGAGATGGGCCATAGCCCACAGGCCCCAGGACCTGCCAAGAAGCAAGCACATTCTTGCTGTAGGAAAACCCTTGGAAGAGGATATGCCTTTACCCACCGACGATTTTATAGGAGCAATGCAAAACCTGGGAGTTGTTAAGGAATGATAGATGTTTGTTTGGCTTGCAGAATCAATGGATTTATCCGAACTTAGTTCGTCGACAAGAGAAATTCTGCAATGCTTGTGAGGATGACCGAGTGTTAGCATGCGAGATTCGCTAAACTGTATACAAGGTAATGATTTGGGTGCGGGATGGATTGATCACCATACCGACTTACTCTTATTATTCGCCTTGCTATACGGGATGGTAAATCTGAGTGACTTACCTATAGTAGAGAGACGACGATCAAAACCTTGCTTAAACCTTAGAATGGTATAAGTATTTTCCTTGTACAAGGCAGTTGTTGCCAATCGTAGGATATATGGTGAGGTTCAACCCAGACCCGTTTCCTGCAGGAGAAACCATAAATGGTTTACCACCAGGAGATATTGATAGTTGTTTAGTATTGGCGCCAAACCCGTCAGCTAAGAAGACCCAGTCTCGGAATAACCTTACCAACATGAAAGGACAGAAGAACTGCGGTAAAGGTTATGCCACCACCGGAAGAGCCTAGAGAAGGAATTTTTCCGAGATCTGAGAAGACCAACACTGTCAACAATAAGGCTGAAGTATATGAGTTTTGATGGAACCGTAACCATGTTTCTAAGGGTGGTAGCACCCCAGACCTCCGGAGATGATCGACGGATTTTTGAGAAGACCCCGACTCTAACCTATTTCTTGCTAGCCTCTCCGAATCTCGAGGGCGAGATTCATTTTAAGGGTGGTAGGTTTGTAACATCCCAAAATTCTAAATTTTGGAATGTTATAATAAATAGATAGTTTTGATTGATTGTTTGATTGATTGACTGAAAGTGAGTGAATTTGAAACTTTTTGAAAGTTAAATGAGAGGGAATAAAAGGACTTTCCCAAACTTTCATTTTTGCTTTTATGATCTTCGTGAATTCAAATTATTTTCACCACAAAACCCTGGAGAGAAGATGACATGACTTCTTCCATTTATTTAAATGACAAGGGGTGTTGAAAATATTTGAATTTCATTTGGAAAATATTTCCAACCCAGAAACTTTATGCAACTCAATGATTTTCACGAGCGAAGATAAAATGACTTCTTCAAAACATTTGAAATATGAATTGGGAGTTTCAAAGAATTAAATTCAAAGTTCTTTTGAATTTATTTTTCAATTTGGAGTTATTTGAGTTTTATTCAAATTATTTTTCTCCAAAAATAAAATATATGGAAAATAGGGTAACATGATTCCCTACATCAGAAAATTTGAGAGAAATAAATTTGAATTAATTTTGGTATTTTTAAAATGATTTTATTGGATTTTATTAGAGCAGTAGAACTACTTGATTTATTTAAATTTTTGTAGATTTTATTTGATGCTAGAATAATGTTCATATTGTGGAAAATAATTTTCTGAAAGTTTTGATATATAATATGCCTATATATCATTTTTAGTATTTGTGGGTTTTTTTTGTTGCCTCTCTGTATTTAAAAAAATCTCTTCTGGCCGATCGAACTAGGCCGCGCCCAGCCCAGCCGGCCCAGCGCGCCGTCTCCCTCGCGTAACAGAGCGGGACTCCCGCCGGAGTCCGGCACCGACCCCGCCGCCTTGGCCCCTCCTCCACGCCACCGTCGCCCCCCCACCCCTATAAATCCCTCAGCCCGACCCCTCTCTCTCTCCTCGCTTTGCGCCGCCCTCTGCCGCATCTCGCCGTCGCCGCCGTCGACGAGCTCCGCCGAGATCTGCCGCCGTTGCCACGCGCTCCACCGCCGCCTACGCCCGACGCCGCCACCACCACCGGAGTCCCCTCGTTGCGCTGCGCCTCTCCGTGGGTTCGCCTGAGCCAGAGGACCTCCGGAGAAGCCGCCCTGACCACCACCAGATGCCCCGCCGCCGCTGTTCCTCGCCGCCGGCAGCCACCACCGCCGCGGTACGCCTCGCCTCTTGCCCCCTCCGTCCGATCTAAAATCGACGGCCAGGATTAGATCTGTTTGATTTTTTTCTTCGAACCGGTATGCACTAAGTAGCGGTCGTTCGCTCGATTAAGCCTCGCAGTGAATGGTTTTCACCCAACAGTTTTCTGACACGTGGCCAGGGACCTATTCGTGATAAGTTTTCTTCACAGATTAGTCCCTGTACTTCAATCGATCACCACTTTTTGCTCGCTTATCCAAATCCAACAAAACCAACGCCCACTTCTTTGTTATGATCCCCTCTATCAGTAAAACAACTAAAACATGTTTTTGAAAGTTTAAAATTTGAATTTCAAACAATTTAGTATTTAAACTTTGTTTGATCATAACTTGAGTTTTATAACTCCGATTTGAGTGATTCTTTTTGCATTTCGAAGTTCTTGACCTAAACTTTCTGATAAGGCCAAATTCACATAATTTTGGTACTGTTAGAAATTGTTTTACGCTGCAAGAGTTATTTGCTTGGTTTTGATGTTTTCTGAGTTGTTTTCTTCGTTCTTTAAATCTTTTGAGTGATTAATTATGTGTGGTTACCATTGCTTGATCGCGATAGATTGACCGGAGTTTGACGAATAGAACTATCAGGAGTTGAGTGCGAATCATCTTCATCAACATTGCAGGCAAGTTCACACTTTGATCATATCCCTTATTACCTAGTTTTATTGCATTAGTTCAATCCTCCAAACAATTGCATGATTAGGATCTAAATTAAATTGTGGGTTTTGGGAAGTAGATGAGGTAGTACCTATTACCTGTTTTATTATCAAACCCTTGGGAGTTACTTCTACGTTTGCTTATTATGCCACGCTATGCTAGTAGAAATGGATTGGGTGAGTGATTTTCCATGACAGATGTGAGATTGTTAATTAATGGTTTATTTAAGGTGGCAACTTAAATACACATCTGGGTGGATTGAGGCACCTGTTTTCTAGCGGGACTTGCCTGTATTTCTTCAGACCGCCACCCAGGCTCAAAGGGATCATGAGATTATTCAAACTAGAAACTTACGTGTGCAGCCACAAGCCATTATGGGCTCTGGCATAGTTGACTAAGTTGTGCGAACTCTTACGGGTAGACTAGCAGATGTAGGGGAAAGTAGGTGTACCGGTCTACCCACATGTAAGGTGCTAGTGCTTCCGAAAGACTATGTCTCGATCATCCATTTCTCAAACATCATGTAGTGCGAGGAATCAAACAGAGGCGATCGAGTTTTGTGGGAAAAGTGCGCAAACCTCTGCAGTGTATATAAACTAATCATGCTTAGCCGTGTCCCCGGTTATGGACATCTTGAGTATCTAGTACTTGATTTTCCTGTGAATCTCGTGATGTTACTTTAATTAATATTGTTGGGTTTTAATGAGTACTTTTAATTGGGATTGAGAATGCTGTCAACCATTCTCAATGTTTAACAACCACCATGATAGTTAAATAAATTTATTCCTTTGCAGTAGGGAAAAATTGGCTTTACGCAAAACTGTAACCATAGAGCTTTTCCACCAGCCAAATATGCATGTAGTGATAGCCTTTATTCATCATTGCTCTATGGTGTGAATTTGCCAGTACATTCAATGTACTGACCCTCTGTGTTTGCAACGTCTCATGGTGCAGGATCTTACGACGAGTAAGTGATACGTTAGGGTTACGATTCCTATACTCAACTTTGCCGTTGGTGTTGATGGGATCCACAACCTTGTTACTTCTGCTATTTTGGATTGAGGTAATAGTATTTACGTTATTTTATACATGTGATTTACCTCTGTTATAAATCCTCGAGTACTGTGTGTGTCAGCATACCGATCCAGGGATGACACTTAAGCACAGAGACTTGACCGTCTGAGGTCGGGTCGCTACACGCGAGGAACAAGAGGAAGAGCTGCCGGACGTCCGACGACCTTCGGACGACCGACGATCTCTGGACGTCCGACGCCTGGAGACTCTACCAGCCAGATCGACTCCAGCCGAGGCAACCTATAGCGCCCGGATGACCGCCCGACACTGGACGTCCGACACTCATCAGCGCCCGGACGACCGACCTCGGCCGGACGTCCGACACTATCGGATCAGAGCCAAAACATTGGAAGTACGAAGTCTTCCAGACGACCGGACGCCCACGAGCGACCGGACGACCGACAGTCATCAGATGTCCGATGCCTGTCTGCGCACAGAGATCGGGCCCGAGGCCCATGTATCCCTCTCCCACTCACCCCTTCATGGGCCTAGACTATAAATACCCCCTACCTCCTCCTAGCTAGGGTTAGCGTTGTGATAGCTCATTTGTGAGATAGAGCCTTGCTCATCCATCCGGATCTGCTCCTCCGAGAGAGACCGTGCCTCTACGGAGAAGATCCACTTGGATTCAAGACCCCTAACAGGAAGAACTCAAGACCTCCTCTCGGAGAAGAATCGGTTACCCTATGTATCGTCCCTTGTTGGATTTGGACCATGTATCTCATTGTGCTTTGAGAATCTAGCACATGTGTGATTGACCTTGTTGGTTGAGTGTTTTCTCTTGTGTTTCTCCTTGTTTTCCCCTTGTTCTCCCCCCCCCCATGTTCTTCATGTTCTTTGTAGGATACCCTCCAAACGTGAAAGATCGGGCGTCTAGGGTTCTACCCTACATCAAGTCTACTCCTCTATTTATGATTCCTTCTTATTTTTATTTTGTAGGATGAACAATGTCAAACTTGCTACCTATATATGTATGTATGTATGAAACCATTGTATCTTGTTGTTGGATATGTTGGCTATGTATATGTGTTGGATGAAACCAATTGCTATGTATATGTGTTGGATGATCATATCCATATGGCAGGGATATGATTTGGTATGTATATGTGTTGGTATGCTTGTCGAAAGTATTTTCATATTTGTGTGTGTGTGTGTGTGTGTGTGTCTATATATATATATATATATATATATATATATATATATATATATATATATATATATATATATATATATATATATCTGTGTGTGTGTGTGAAATTATGTGAAATTGAATGAACTTAAGAAAAAATAGAGAAAACAGGGGCTATATAGGCTCTTTGCTGTCTGCTGGAAGACGACAAAGAGCTTTGCCATCAGCCAGCAGACGGCAAACATGCCATGTGTCAGCTACCTGTGCAACCTAGGGCAATAGGCTGGCTATTTGGATGCTTTGCTGTCTGCTAGCGAACGGCAAAGAACATTGAATATTTGCTATCAGCCAGCTGACAGCAAAGCTACCAAATAGGCCAACCCCCAAGGTGCTGCCACGTGGCATGCTATGTCGTCCGCTGGCAGACGGCAAATATTCAATGTTCTTTGTCGTCCGCTGGCAGACGGCAAATACACAAAGGTCTTTGTCGTCCACTGGCAGACGGCAAAGCACGTCGTTAACCCCTTCAAGACCTAAGCTGACACGTGTGTCGTCCAGGCTCTTTGCCGTCTGCTGGCGGACGGCAAAGACCTCTGCATCTTTCCCGTCAGCCAGCAGACGGCAACCTTTGCCGTAGCCTATTCAGCCGGACGTGTTGCCGTCGGCTGGCTGGCGGCAAAGGCCTTTGTCATCCGCCTTGCATGCCTTTGCCGTCAGCCATGGCTGACAGCAAAGTTCCTGATTCCTGTAGTGACTGATTTATAGCAGATCTTGGAAGAATATTCAGAACATTTACGTGTTGTTTTTATTGCTGTACATGATGCACGTTTGTTTGGTAACATTGGGAAGTGCACCTTTTGCACCGACCGAGTATCTTTTCTTGGCTATGTTGTTACTCCACATAGAATTGAAGTTGATAAAGCCACGACTGAAGCTATTGAGACTTGGCCACAGCCCAAAACGGTCACACAAGTGAGGAGTTTTCTTGGACTCGTTGGTTTCTATAGGCGTTTTGTGAGAGATTTTAGCACCATTGTTGCACCTCTAAATGAGCTTAAAACAAGGATGTGCCTTTTGTCTGGGGTACCGCACAAGGAGAAGCCTTCACAGTTTTCAAAGATAAGTTCACACATGCTCCATCACTCCAACTTCTTGATTTTAATAATACTTTTGAGCTTGATGATGCTAGTGGGATTGGATTAAGAGGTGTGTTATTACAAGATGGTAAAATTGTTGCATAATTTTCTGAAAAATTGAGTGGGTCTAGTTTGAATTATTCTAGTTATGATAAGGAATTATATGCTCTTGTCCAGACTTTGGAAACATTGCAACATTGTTTATGGCTTAAAGAATTTGTTATACATTCTGATCATGAATCTTTGATGCACATTAAAAGTCAAGCAAAACTGAACCGTAGACATGCTAAATGGGTTGAATTCATTGAGACTTTCCCTTGTGTCATTAAACACAAGAAGGGTGAAGAAAATGTTGTGCTGATGCATTGTCTCGTCATTATAGGGCTTTTTTGAAGAATAACAGGAAACTGTGGGAAGAATGCTTGCCTCATATTGAATTTGCTTATAATCGTTCCCTGCATTCTACTACAAAGATGTTCCCTTTTGAAATTGTGTATGGTTTCCTACCTGGTGCACCTATTGATTGTTACCTATTACACCTTTGGAGAAGCTTAATTTTGATGCTAAACAACGTGTTGAATTGATCTTAAAAATGCGTGAGTTAACTAAGGAAAACATTAAGCGTATGAATGCTAAATATAAACTTGCTGGAGATAAAGGTACAAAACATGTTGTCTTTGCACCTGGAGATCTTGTTTGGTTACATTTGTGGAAGGATAGGTTTATGGATTTGTGCAAATCAAAGTTAATGACACTTGTTGATGGTCCTTTTAAGGTGTTAGAGAAAATAAATGATAATGCATATAAACTTGAGCTGCCTGCAGATTTTGCGGTTAGTCCCACTTTTAACATTGTAGATTTAAAGCCTTATTTGGGTGAGGAAGATGAGCTTCCGTCGAGGACGACTTCATTTCAAGAAGGTGAAGATGCTGAGGACAACAATATCATTGTTACACCCACAACACCTACTTCTATACATACTGGACCAATTACTAGAGCTCGTGCATGCCAATTGAATTACCAGATACTTTCGTTTCTTAGTAACAATTCTAATGTTCATTAGAATATGGCGCAACCTAAATTGGATACATTCTTTTGCTTACAAATGAAGGGCCTAGCTTGGACAAGAAAGATGAACATTAGAGCAAGATCAAGCATGGAGTTGATGGCATGCACAAGGGAAACAAGAATGGAGTTTCAAGTGATGATTTCACAACTTTGAAGCCACCATAATGAGTGCATGAAGTCTTGGACAAAATATACAAGATGCTCCTTCATAAATTTGGTCCAGAGGCTATAGCTTCATCACCTTATTATTGGGCCAGGCCCATGTAAGTTCGAAATACTTCAGTATGGGCTGTTTCTAGAGTCCGTATGTGTGGGAAAACAGAGTTAAGAGTTAGTTTCGGACCCCTCCTCCAAGGGTCACAAAATTTCCCCCCTACTCGTCCATATATATAGCCCTTAGGGCATCGTTTAGACCTTGGGTTTTGTTTAGATTAATGTTCACCATAGCCGCAACTTCGCGTACTTCATTTGTGTTCAACGACCAGACCAAGAAGTCAGCGAACCCCACCTTGATCAATAAATCTTTCCTCATATATTCACAATATCCAGATTGCAATCTCAGTTTCTTGCTTGTTCTTCATTTGCTTGTAGGAAATAGACCCTCGTGGTCAGGTTGATCGTGCTCCGGCATGGTCAATAACCTCTCGGAGTTGGTTTAGTGATTGCTAAGGCGCGACGTCCTCGCACATTCGTAATCGGATCGTGAAAGTCTACTTCGCCGAAAACGATAATCACCATCTCATCGAAAGACGGGACACCTTTGCCTCTATCACACCCCCTGGCCCCACATGTCTTCCACACAGAACTAATGTTGGGTACACTTTTGTGTACCCATAGTACTTTAGTAATTAAATATTTCGAATTGAATTAAATCCAATAAATTAGAAAATCATTTAAAACTTTGAAAAAACTTATAAAATTAACCGTAAGCTAGATGAAAATAATTTATATGTGAAAAATGATCAGAAAAATATAATGAATCTGAATATGCTATCTACATACCTGTCACATGCCCCCATCACACCAAAAATGGAACCTTACCCTCCGGTTCTTATGACCGATAAATGCCTGGAGCCGGGAAAATATTCCCGGATATTTTCCCGCCCCGTCTAAAACACTTAGTACTCATTAGGCCACCCTAGCTTATCCTACCGACTTGTCATGCATATGTGATGCATCTGAGTGCTTTATATTTACTATTTCCTCCCTCTCTTCTTCTCCGGTAGACCCCGAGACTGACTGATGAGGGCACGGCCTCAGACGTGCTGATGATTTGGCCCGATCTTTTACGATGCAACGAACTCCCCCAAGATCCACAATAATATCTCCCAATTACGCGAATAGTAAACGTAACCTGAAGATGGGGTAACGACCTCCAGTGGACAATGCATCGACACACGAGGAACCTCCTGGCGTAGTAGACGTCATCAGCACACAACCCATCGGTGACAACGGACCTCGGGCCAAGTGCAACTTTTGAATAGAAAATTCACACAAAATAAATATGAATGACACCTAAAGAGGGTCGCTTAACATAGATACACAATTGTTGTCTAAACCATAGAAAACATAACCTACCCTTTGTTCATGGCCGACCTGGCCTTTATTATGCACGCAGGCACAAACAATTGTGCGATGAAATCCTAACAAACTGAGACTATTTCCTTACTAAAAAACGTATCAAAAATTGACCATACTAGGAAACTATAGATTTATTACTTAAACTGACTTTAATCATGATGATATAGAGGCCAGCGAGGTGGAGTGCAGAAGTTGGGGTCGACCTTGACTGGCGCCACCTCCTTTTTTATCTCACGCTGATGTTCCTTCCACAACAAAATTGACTATGTTTCCTATTACCAAGGAAGCCAATGATGAGGACATCAATACCATTGTTACACCCACAGCCCCTGGTGCTATACATACTGGACCAATTACTAGAGCTCGTGCACGCCAATTGAATTACCAGGTACTTCCGTTTCTTGGTAACAATTCTGTTGATGAGAATATGATGCTGCCTAAATTGGATACATTTGTGTTGATTAGTAATGAAGGGCCTAACATGGACAAGAGGGATGAACACTGGAGCAGGATCAAGCATGGAAATGAAGGCGCGCGCGAAGGGCACAAGAACAGCGTTTCTAGTACATATTTCAGCACTTTGAAGCCTCCATGATGACATACGAGGACATGGACGAAATATACAAGATGCCCCTTCATAAATTTCATCCATAGCTTATTTTAGGTGCTGCGCCACCTTATTTGGGCCAGGCCCATATAATTTCGAGATACAACTTCCTAGGCTGTTTTAGAGTCTGTATGTGTGGGGAAATAGAATTAGGGCTGGTTTCGGACCCCTCCTCCAAGAGGTCACGAAATTCCCCCCTATTCCTCCATATATACAGCCCTTAGGGCGTCGTTTAGACTTTGGGTTTTGTTTAGATTAAAAGTTCACCATAGCTGCAAATTCGCGTACTTTGTTTGTGTTCAACAACCAGACCAAGACGTCATGGAACCCCACCTTCACTAATAAAGCATTCCTCTTATATTCGCAATAACCAAATTGCAATTTCAATTTCTTGCTTGTTCTCCGTTTGTGTGTAGGGAACATACCCTCGTGGTCAGGTTGATTGTGCTACGGCGTGGTCAATAACCTATCGGAGTTGGTTTAGCGATTGCTAAGGCGCGACGTCCTCACATGTTCGTAGTCGGATCGTCAAAGTCTACTCCACCAACAACGATAGCTACCATCTCATTGAAAGACGGGGCACCCTTGCCTCTATCAAGTGGTATCAGATTTCCAGGTTGCTCGGTGAGATTTTCCAATTTTTGGTAGATTAGATCGCATAAGTGTTGGAAATATGCCCTAGAGACAATAATAAATTAGTTATTATTATATTTCCTTGTTCATGATAATCGTTTATTATCCATGCTATAATTGTATTGAAAGGAAACTCAGATACATGTGTGGGTACATAGACAACACCATGTCCCTAGTAAGCCTCTAGTTGACTAGCTCGTTGATCAACAGATGGTTACGGTTTCCTGACCATGGACATTAGATGTCGTTGATAACGGGATCACATCATTAGCAGAATGATGTGATGGACAAGACCCAATCCTAAGCCTAGCACAAAGATCGTAGTTCGTATGCTAAAGCTTTTCTAATGTCAAGTATCATTTCCTTAGACCATGAGATTGTGCAACTCCCGGATACCGTAGGAATGCTTTGGGTGTACCAAACGTCACAACGTAACTAGGTGGCTATAAAGGTGCACTACAGGTATATCCGAAAGTGTTTGTTGGGTTGGCACGAATCGAGACTGGGATTTGTCACTCCGGTAAACGGAGAGGTATCTTTGGGCCCACTCGGTAGGACATCATCATAATGTGCACAATGTGACCAAGGGGTTGATCACGGGATGATGTGTTATGGAACGAGTAAAGAGACTTGCCGGTAACGAGATTGAACAAGGTATCGGTATACCGACGATCGAATCTCGGGCAAGTACAATACCGTTAGACAAAGGGAATTGTATATGGGATCGATTGAGTCCTTGACATCGTGGTTCATCCGATGAGATCATCGTGGAACATGTGGGAGACAACATGGGTATCCAGATCCTGCAGTTGGTTATTGACCGGAGAACGTCTCGGTCATGTCTGCATGGTTCCCGAACCCGTAGGGTCTACACACTTAAGGTTCGATGACGCTAGGGTTATAAAGGAAGTTTGTATGTGGTTACCGAATGTTGGTCGGAGTCCCGGATGAGATCCCGGACGTCACGAGGAGTTCCGGAATGGTCCGGAGGTAAAGATTTATATATGGGAAGTTGTTGTTCGGGTTCCGGGAAAAGTTCGGGTTTTTCCGGTATTGTACCGGGAAGCTTCCAGAAGGTTCCGGAGGATTCCGGAGGGGTCCAGAGGTCCGGAAATTGTTCCACCATGTCCAATACAGTAGCATGGGCTGTAAGGGGGCTCCCTAGCCTTAATGGGCAAGGGGCACCAGCCCCCCCAAGGCCCATGCGCATGGGAAGGGGAAACCCTAAGGGGGAGGGCCTCCACTTGACTTGGGAGGCACTCCTCCCCCCTTGGCCGCCGCCCCCAACCCTAGATGGGATCTAGGGGGGCCGGACCCCTCTTCCCCCCACCTATAAATAGTGGAGGGGTGGGAGGGCAGCCGCACCCCAAGTTCTGGCGCAGCCCTCCCCCTCTCCCAAGTACTCCTCCTCTCTCGCGGTGCTTGGCGAAGCCCTGCAGGATTGCCATGCTCCTCGACCACCACCACGCCGTTGTGCTGCTGCTGGATGGAGTCTTCCTCAACCTCTCTCTCTCTCCTTTCTGGATCAAGGCATGGGAGACGTCACCAGGCTGTACGTGTGTTGAACGCGGAGGTGCCGTCCATTCGGCACTAGGATCTCCGGTGATTTGGATCACGACGAGTACGACTCCTTCAACCCCGTTCTCTTGAACGCTTCCGCTTAGCGATCTACAAGGGTATGTAGATGCACTCTCCTTCCCCTCATTGCTGGTTTCTCCATAGATAGATCTTGGTGAAACGTAGGAAATTTTTGGATTTCTGCTATGTTCCCCAACAGTGGCATCATGAGCTAGGTCTATTGCGTAGATTCTTTGCACGAGTAGAACACAAAGTAGTTGTGGGCGTTGATTTTGTTCAATATGCTTACCGTTACTAGTCCAATCTTGATTCGGCGGCATCGTGGGATGAAGCGGCCCGGACCGACCTTACACGTACACTTACGTGAGACAGGTTCCACCGACTGACATGCACTTGTTGCATAAGGTGGCTAGCGGGTGCCAGTCTCTCCCACTTCAGTTGGATTTGATTCGATGAAAAGGGCCCTTACGAAGGGTAAATAGCAATTGACATATCACGTTGTGGTATTTGCGTAGGTAAGAAACGTTCTTGCTAGAAACCCATAGCAGCCACGTAAAACATGCAAACAACAATTAGAGGACGTCTAACTTGTTTTTGCAGGGTATGCTATGTGATGTGATATGGCCAAAAGAATGTGATGAATGATATGTGATGTATGAGATTGATCATGTTCTTGTAATAGGAATCACGACTTACATGTCGATGAGTATGACAACCGGCAGGAGCCATAGGAGTTGTCTTTATATATTGTATGACCTGCGTGTCATTGAACAACGCCATGTAATTACTTTACTTTATTGCTAACCGGTAGCCATAGTAGTAGAAGTAATAAGTTGGCAAGACAACTTCATGGAGACACGATGATGGAGATCATGATGATGGAGATCATGGTGTCATGCCGGTGACGATGATGATCATGGAGCCCCGAAGATGGAGATCAAAAGGAGCAAAATGATATTGGCCATATCACGTCACTTTTTGATTGCATGTGATGTTTATCATGTTTATGCATCTTATTTGCTTAGAACGACGGTAGTCAATAAGATGATCCCTCATTAAAATTTCAAGAAAGTGTTCCCCCTAACTGTGCACCATTGCGAAAGTTCGTCGTTTCGAAGCACCACGTGATGATCGGGTGTGATAGATTCTTACGTTCACATACAACGGGTGTAAGCCAGATTTACACACGCGAAACACTTAGGTTGACTTGACGAGCCTAGCATGTACAGACATGGCCTCGGAACACAAGAGACCGAAAGGTCGAGCATGAGTCGTATAGTAGATACGATCAACATGAAGATGTTCACCGATGATGACTAGTCCGTCTCACGTGATGATCGGACATGGCCTAGTTGACTCGGATCATGTAATCACTTAGATGACTAGAGGGATGTCTATCTGAGTGGGAGTTCATAAGATGAACTTAATTATCCTGAACATAGTCAAAAGATCTTTGCAAATTATGTCGTAAGCTCGCGCTTTAGTTCCACTGTTTAGATATGTTCCTAGAGAAAATATAGTTGAAAGTTGACAGTAGCGATTATGCGGACAATAGAAAGCTTATGTCCTTAATGCACCGCTTAGTGTGTTGAACCCCAAATGTTGTCTGTGGATGTTGCGAACATCGGACATACACGTTTTGATAACTACATGATAGTTCAGTTAAATGGTTTAGAGTTGAGGCACCAAAGACGTTTTCGAAACGTCGCGGAACATATGAGATGTTTCGAGGGCTGAAATTGGGATTTCAGGCTCGTGCCCACGTCAAGAGGTATGAGACCTCCGACGATTTTCTTAGCCTGCAAACTAAGGGAGAAAAGCTCAATCGTTGAGCTTGTGCTCAGATTGTCTGAATGCGACAATCACTTGAATTGAGTGGGAGTTGATCTTCCAGAGATAGTGATGTTTCTCCAAAGTCATTGCCACCAAGCTGCTAGAGCTTCGTGATGAACTATAATATATCAGGGATAGATATGATGATCCTTGAGGTATTCGCGATGTTTGACACCGCGAAAGTAGAAATCAATAAGGAGCATCGATTGTTGATGGTTGGTGAAACCACTAGTTTCAAGAAGGGCAAGGGCAAGAAGGGATACTTCGTGAAACGGCAAATCAGCTGCTGCTCTAGTGAAGAAATCCAAGGTTGAACCCAAACCCGAGACTAAGTGCTTCTGTAATAAGGGGAACAACCACTAGAGCAGAATTACCCTAGATACTTGGTAGATGAGAAGGCTGGCAAGGTCTATAGAAGTATATTAGATATACATTATGTTAATGTGTACTTTACTAGTACTCCTAGTAGCACCAGGGTATTAAGATACCGGTTCGGTTGCTAAGTGTTTGTAACTCGAAATAAAATAGCTACGGAATAAACGGAGACTAGCTAAAGGGGAGCTGACGATATGTGTTGGAAGTGTTTCCAAGTTTGATGTGATCAAACATCGCATGCTCCCTCTACCATCAAGATTAGTATTAAACCTGAATAATTGTCATTTGGTGTTTGCGTTGAGCATAGACATGATTGGATTATGTCTATCGCAATACGGTTATTCATTTAAGGAGAATAATGGTTACTCTATTTATTTGAATAATACCTTCAATGGTCTTGCACCTAAAGGAATGGTTTATTGAATCTCGATCGTAGTGATACACATTTTCATGCCAAGAGATATAAGATAGTAATGATAGTACCACTTACTTGTGGCACTGCCATGTAAGTCATATTGGTGTAAAACGCATGAAGAAGCTCCATGTTGATGGATCTTCGGACTCACTCGTTTTGAAAAGTTTGAGACATGCGAACCATGTCTATTGGTGTATACGCATGAAGAAACTCCATGCAGATGGATCGTTTGGACTCACTTGATTTTGAATCACTTGAGATATGCAAATCATACCACATGGGCAAGATGACTAAAAAGCCTCGTTTTTCAGTAAAATGGAACAAGATAGCAACTTGTTGGAAGTAACACATTTTGATGTGTGCAGTCCAATGAGTGCTGAGGCATGCAGTGAATATCGTTATGTTCTTACTTCACAGATGATTTGAGTAGATGTTGAGTATATTTACTTTATGAAACACAAGTCTGAATTATTGAATGGTTCAAGTAATTTCAGAGTGAAGTTGAAGATCATCGTGACAAGAGGATAAAATGTCTATGATATGATCATAGAGATGAGTATCTGAGTTATGAGCTTTGGCACGCAATTAAGGCATTGTGGAAATTGTTTCACAATTAATACCGCCTGGAACACCATAGTGTGATGGTGTGTCCGAACATCATAGTTGCACCCTATTGATATGGTGCGTACCATGATGTCTCTTATCGAATCACCACTATTGTTCATGGGTTAGGCATTAGAGACGACAGCACTCACTTTAATAGGGCACCACATAATTCCATTGAGACGACACCGTTCAAACTATGAAGTTGTCGTTTCTTAAAAGTTTGGGGCTGCGACGCTTATGTGAAAAGTTTCATCATGATAAGCTCGAACCCAAAACGGATAAATACATCTTCATAGGATACCCAAAATGGTTGGGTATACCTCCTATCTCAGATCCGGAAGCAAAAGTAATTGTTTCTAGAAACGGGTCCTTTCTCGAGGAAAAGTTTCTCTCGAAAGAATTGAGTGGGAGGATAGTGGAGACTTGATGAGGTTATTGAACCGTCACTTCAACTAGTGTGTAGCAGGGCACAAGAAGTTGTTCCTGTGGCGCCTACACCAATTGAAGTAGAAGCTTATGATAGTGATCATGAAGTTTCGGATCAAGTCACTAACGTACTTCGTAGGGTGACAAGGATGCGTACTACTTCAGAGTGGTACGCAATCCTGTCTTAGAGGTCATGTTGCTAGACAACAATGAACCTACGAGCTATGGAGAAGCGATGGTGGGCCCGGATTCCGACGAATGGCTTGAGGCCATAAAATCTGAGAAAAGATCCATGACTTTGGAAGAAATACTTGATGGTCGTAAGGCCGTTGGGTATAGATGGATTTTAAAAGGACAGACAATGATGGTAAGAATCACCATTAAGAAAGCTCGACTTGTCGTTAAGATGTTTTCCGACAAGTTCAAGGGGTTGACTATGGTGAGGCTTTCTCACTCGTAGCGATGCTAAGAGTCTGTTGGAAATGGATTAGCAGTTACTGCATTATTTATGAAGTCTTGCAGATAGAATGTCAAAACATTGTTTCCTCGACAGCTTTCTTGAGGAAAGGTTGTATGTGATACAACCAGAAGGTTTTGACAATCCTGAAGAACGCTAACAAATATGCAGAACTCCAGCAATCCTTCTAAGGACTGGAGTAAGCATCTCGGAGTTGGAATGTACGCTTTGATGAGATGATCAAAGATTTTGGGTTTATACAAAAGTTTATGAGAAACTTGTATTTCGAAAGAAGTGAGTGGGAGCGTTATAGAATTTCTAATGAGTATATGTTGTTGACATATTGTTGATCAGAAATGATGAAGAATTTCTAAAAAGCATATAGGGTTATTTGAAAAGTATTTTTCAAGGGAAAACCTGGGTTAAACTACTTGAACATTGAGCATCAAGATCTATGAGGATAGATCAAAACCGCTTAATGGTACTTTCAAATGAGCATATACCTTGACATGATCTTGAAGGTGTTCAAGATGGATCAGTCAAAGAAGGAGTTCTTGCCTGAGATGTAAGGTACGAAGTTAAGACTTAAAGCTCGACCACGGCAGAATAGAGAGAAAGGATGAAGGTCATCCCCTATGCTTCAGACGTAGGCTCTATAGTATGCTATGTTGTGTACCGCACCGGAAGTGTGCCTTGCCATGAGTCAGTCAAGGGGTACAAGAATGATCCAGGAATGGATCATTGGACAGCGGTCAAAATTGTCCTTGGAGTAAATAATGACATGTTTCTCGATTATGGAGGTGATAAAGAGTTCGGCATAAAGGGTTACGTCGATGCAAGATTTGACACCTATCCGGGTGACTCTGAGTAGCAAACCGGATACGTATAGTGGAGAAACCATTTGGAATAGCTCCAAGTGGAGCGTGGAAGAAGCATTTACAGAATGACCTAGAGATTTGCAAAGTACATACGGATCTGAAAGTTGCAGACCCGTTGACTAAAACCTCTCTCACAAGCAAAACATGATCAAACCCCAAAACTCATTGAGTCTTAATCACATGATGATGTGAACTAGTTTAATGACACTAGTAAACTCTTTGGATGTTGGTCAGATGGCGATGTGACGTGTGAATGTTAATCACATGACGATCTGAACTAGATTATTGACTCTAGTGCAAGTGGGAGACTGTTGGAAATATGCCCTAGAGACAATAATAAATTAGTTATTATTATATTTCCTTGTTCATGATAATCGTTTATTATCCATGCTATAATTGTATTGATAGGAAACTCAGATACATGTGTGGGTACATAGACAACACCATGTCCCTAGTAAGCCTCTAGTTGACTAGCTCGTTGATCAACAGATGGTTACGGTTTCCTGACCATGGACATTAGATGTCGTTGATAACGGGATCACATCATTGGCAGAATGATGTGATGGACAAGACCCAATCCTAAGCCTAGCACAAAGATCGTAGTTCGTATGCTAAAGCTTTTCTAATGTCAAGTATCATTTCCTTAGACCATGAGATTGTGCAACTCCCGGATACCGTAGGAATGCTTTGGGTGTACCAAACGTCACAACGTAACTGGGTGGCTATAAAGGTGCACTACAGGTATCTCCGAAAGTGTCTGTTGGGTTGGCACGAATCGAGACTAGGATTTGTCACTCCGGTAAATGGAGAGGTATCTCTGGGCCCACTCGGTAGGACATCATCATAATGTGCACAATGTGACCAAGGGGTTGATCACGGGATGATGTGTTACGGAATGAGTAAAGAGACTTGCCGGTAATGAGATTGAACAAGGTATCGGTATACCGATGATCGAATCTCGGGCAAGTACAATACCGTTAGACAGAGGGAATTGTATACGGGATCGATTGAGTCCTTGACATCGTGGTTCATCCGATGAGATCATCGTGGAACATGTGGGAGCCAACATGGGTATCCAGATCCCGCTGTTGGTTATTGACCGGAGAACGTCTCGGTCATGTCTGCATGGTTCCCGAACCCGTAGGGTCTACACACTTAAGGTTCGATGACGCTAGGGTTATAAAGGAAGTTTGTATGTGGTTACCGAATGTTGTTCGGAGTCCCAGATGAGATCCCGGATGTCACGAGGAGTTCTTGAATGGTCCGGAGGTAAAGATTTATATATGGAAAGTTGTTGTTCGGGTTCCAGGAAAAGTTCGGGTTTTTTCGGTATTGTACCGGGAAGCTTCCAGAAGGTTCCGGAGGATTCCGGATGGGTCCGGAGGTCCGGAAATTGTTCCACCACGTCCAATATAGTAGCATGAGCTGTAAGGGGGCGCCCTAGCCTTAATGGGCCAGGGGCACCAGCCCCCCCAAGGCCCATGCGCATGAGAAGGGGAAACCCTAAGGGGGAGGGCCTCCACTTGACTTGGGAGGCACTCCTCCCCCCTTGGCTGCCACCCCCAACCCTAGATGGGATCTAGGGGGGCCGGCCCCCTCTTCTCCCCACCTATAAATAGTGGAGGGGTGGGAGGGCAGCCGCACCCCAAGTTCTGGTGCAGCCCTCCCTCTCTCCCAAGTACTCCTCCTCTCTCGCGGTGCTTGGCGAAGCCCTGCAGGATTGCCACGCTCCTCCTCCACCACCACGTCGTTGTGCTGCTGCTGGATGGAGTCTTCCTCAACCTCTCCCTCTCTCCTTGCTGGATCAAGGCATGGGAGACGTCACCGGGCTGTACGTGTGTTGAACGCGGAGGTGCCGTCCGTTCGGCACTAGGATCTCCGGCGATTTGGATCACGACGAGTATGACTCCTTCAACCCCGTTCTCTTGAATGCTTCCGCTGAGCGATCTACAAGGGTATGTAGATGCACTCTCCTTCCCCTCGTTGCTGGTTTCTCCATAGATAGATCTTGGTGAAACATAGGAATTTTTTTGAATTTCTGCTACGTTCCCCAACAATAAGTTCTTCATACCTACAGTCCATGAAAAAGCCACACAAAAAATTAGGATTAGTTCATCATATTCGAACCAATCTGAGCCTTTGCATAATCTCTTCAGTATTTTGCTTGGTTGAATTTGCGGTTGCATCGTCGTGTCTAGTTGTTGGTCTTCGGGTCCAGTCCTTTAGAGTTTCGAGTTCTGTTCACAAGTTGTCACGTTGCCACTGCACCATCTTCAATGATGCTGCCATATACCACCACCACTGTCATATCCTACCACCGCTGCCATATCGTACCCCCGCTGCCATATACCTCTACCGCATATCCACCACCAATCCGAGTCCATACATACCAAGCCACCAATTCTGAGTCCACATATACCACCGCATGTCCATCACCAATCCGAGTCCATCCCATATTTGGTTTGTTTTTTAGATCCATTTGTAGTCAAATTCGTCTTTCCTTGTGTGAGTAGGTTTCGGATTCCATCAATCTTTTACCGTCCATAGAAGAGGTTGGTTTCCAAAAAAAACAAGTCCGGAAACCACCCTTCATTTAGGCCCAAAATTTTCCAAAAAAGCACTTGTCAAAAAAAATCTGGCTATCCTATTTTTAGGTGTTCCCGAGCGTTTTGAGATGGTCGCCATTATAGAAAGTTTTTTTAGCAGTTTCCAATTTTTGGTCCGAGCAGTCGAAAAAGTTTCATGCCTATCTTTATTTTGACTTGGGAAGAGTTCTGAGACACTCGCCATTATAGTGATTTTCTGCAAAAAAAAACAGAGCGCCAAAAAATAAAAATTCAGAGTGTGATTTTCCCTTGTTTCGTCGTGGTTTTGTTAGTGTTTTAAGCTCGCGTCTCTAGCATGGTCTAGCCTAGGACCAGCATAGTACCGTCATTGAGCGTTCATTTAACTTTGCATCTCTGAATTGATTATTGCTGACTTTTCTGCTACCATATCATACGCCTTCCCAGCTCCACATACATCTACATCGTGCATTTTGACACCACCTGGCAATCGTTCTGTCCACGCTTTGAGAGTTTTGACTACAACGGTTGTCGATCACCACTTGCTGTTTGGTAAGAACTGGTAAGAATTTGAGATTTGCTTGACAGATTTGTGACACCCCACCACCACCACTTTCTAGTAGTCCGTAGGATCATATTCTTGTGTGTTTCTATTGTTGTTAACCACGGCAGGATCACAAGCCGATGAGATTGACTGGGAGAACATGACAAAGAAGGAGCTTCATGATATGTTTCAACAAATGTTTGGTCAACATGTGGAAGACGTGATGGTCAGCTTTGGAAAGGCACTGGTGAGGATTGATGACATTGAGAAGACAATTGACACCAAGTTAAACACCAAGTTCGATGAAGTACTCGTGCGTCTACCACAACCACCACCCGCATCTGCTGCACCATTGCAACAACATCAACAACCACCTCCACGTAGTGATCCAGCAGGGTGAGCGCAGGGTGTTCCTCTTGAGCCAGGACACACTTCTGGTTCCGCTGCTATTGTTATTGATGCTTCTGTAGCTCCTGCTGCTACTACCGAGGAGGAGGAGGACTGCTACGGGGATGAGTTGATCAAAATCAGAACTACGCACAACCACCACCACCACCACCACCACCAGGTTGTTCATGTGCATATAATTGCAATGGTAGGGCTGCACCACCACCTCATGTGCGAGATCATGACCATCTTCCTAAACTAAAGTAGAATATTCCGACTTTTGAGGGTAGATATGTTCCTGATGTATATCTTACTTGGGAGTTAGAAACTGAACAATGTTTTACATGTTTACAATATCCCGAGGAGAGACGTGTTGCTGTTGCTGTTTGTGCTTTCATTTGTTTTGCTTGTGTGGTGGTCTGAACATTGTAAATTATATTCTATTCCAGCTACTTGGGCTACTTTGAAAACTGCTATGCGTACTCGTTGGGTTCCACCTTATTCTCAACGTGAATCTATTTATGTATAAAAAGTACTTGGCGAGTTAATCAAAAAAGATAAATTAACTAGAAATTACCACAATAATTAGAAACATCCGGCCTTAGATTTACGAGATCATTAAACTACAACCACAAGATATGAGTAATAATGTTCCCGGCCCACCCATGCCACGATTCACCCAGACCCTAAACTAAATTTATCAATTTATCTCTCACGTGTGACTCCAACAGCCTATAGCCACCATGCAACGATCCTTCCGAACCCTAAATCAAATTTCTCAGCCGCCATAGTTGATCACTGTTAATGGCCTCAACGTCGTCGGCGTTTATGTTGCTAGTGCCTCTATAGGCTGGGCACTTTCTGGCCACGTGTATGGAGCGATTTAGCTGGCTGGTGTTTTGTCCATGGATCTCAAGCATGTACGTGTAGCTGGTAGAGGTGGATTGATGGATTTTTGTGGAGGCTAGCTTGCAAGGTACAAAGCTAGCTGCTTTTTCAGCGCATGCTTTAGAAAAAAGTAGCAGCCGCCACCGTCCACTGCTATGAAGGGCCCCAACGTGGCCGCTTAGGTTGGCACAACCCTGTAGAAATTTCATTGGCCTGACACAAAAAGGGATACACTACATGCCTGTTGTCCTTTGTGCATGTCGCGACATCGACGAAGATGACCGGCTGTGTGGTTGTGTGCACATGTCCAAGTTGATCAAGGTAGACACTGGTATACATACATATAACTAACACATATGTTATTTTTATTGCGCCATCTATATTCTTCATAATATTAGATGATATATAGATTTGTATTTCTTTTATTCTTTCCCTTTTTAATAAAATCATACAGAGTGTACAGTGGACAAAGAACTTCCCGCGTGAAGTGTAGCTTGTTGTTTGATCACACAGTACGATGAAGCCACACGCTGGATTGACGGACAGCCCACAATGTGTCATAATTCACACAGTGTTCATGCTGGATTAAGCTCTTCATTTTAGGCATTAAACATAGGAGACAAGATCAACAACATTTTTTTTGAAACAAGGCAAAAGATTTGCCAAGAAGGTTTAGACAATGCCACATAGCGGCAAGAAAATAAAGAATTACTCTCGCGTCATTACAATACTCAAACGTGTGGCGCCCGCCAAAGCCCAAAGAGACAACTCCTCTTTAATCTTGTTAATAAGGACCACCAAAGGAGAGACCGTGTTGCGGAATATTCTAACATTGCGCTCCGACCAAATCGCCCAGGAGATGAGCATCATCAGCGAAGCAAGAGCCTTGGGGGATTCGCTACGAATATGAACGTTTCCGGTCCACCATTTCTTCATCGAGCCCCTCGTCATCCAAGCAGCGGTATTGATGTGATGCATGCCAAGCCACTGGAGGATATCATTCCACACGCGAAGGGTAAAACGACATTGGAACAGAAGGTGGGCCGCTGATTCCTGACTTTGCTTGCAAAGTGGGCAAAGACCGCAGTTGGGCCATCCACGACGAAGAAGGGGATTTGATGTCTAAATCCTATTTTGAAGAGCAAGCCAAGCGAAAAATTTGCACCTCGGAGGAGCCCACAACTTCCACACTGAATGGACCATGTCCGACGTAGTAAGGCCCTCGAATTGCACCTTATAAGCCAAGGAAGAAGAATACAGACCGTCCTTGGTGAACTTCCATATAATGGAATCCTCCATATCCTCGGCAAGAGTGACTTGAGCAACCTTTTACCAAAGGTGGGCGAACTGCTGACGTGGTCGAGGGTTAGGCCATTGGAGATGTCGATGTGAGAGATCCAAGTGTTGTTAGATAAAGCTTGCTGGATCGAGCAGTTTTTCTTTTTAGATAGAACAAAGATGCCAGGTGCAATGTCACGCGGGCACAAACCATTCAGCCAAGAGGAGTTCCAGAATCTGGCGGTACGCCCATTGCCAACCATGACTGTAGTGGGAGCCGCAAACAAATCTCTGTCCTCGTCCGTACAGGGGGTACCCATACCAATCCATGGTTTTATGGGCTCTTTCCATTCAAACCAGAGCCACCGAAGCCTAAGAGCCTTGGAAAATTTGCCCAAATTGAACACGCCCAGGCCACCATGTTTGTTTTGTTTGCAAACAAGGTCCCAATTAACTTTACATTTCCCACCGGAGACCTTATCAGCTCCCGCTCAAAGATAGGCACGACGAATGCGGTCAATCTTCTTGAGAACCTCCACTTGGATATCAAGAGGCGTAATATGGTAAATGACAATGGCAGTGAGGACAGCTTTGACAAGAACAACTCGGCCAGCAGTAGCAACATGTCTTCCCTGCCAAGGAGGGAGCTTGCCAGCGACCTTATCCTCAAGGTGTTGAAAATGGATCCTCTTGAGGCGCTTGACAGAAAGCATGAGTCCTAGGTATCTCATCGCGAATGAAGAATGGACAGCCGGGAAAGCATGTAGAATATCATCAAGGTCAACGTTTTCGCATCGAATAGGGGCCATGAGGCTTTTGGCGCAGTTGGTGACTAAACCGGTAACCTCTCCAAAGGAATTGGATGTCCTCTTTGATGGGCTAGACAAAGATGGCAGCATCGTCGGCATAGAGCAAAGCACGGATGGTCGTGGCTCTACCACATAGAGGATGGACGTTGATGTAGGGTAGAACCCTAGAGGCCAATCTTTCATGTTTGGAGCAGATCCCTACGAGGAACATGAAGAACACGAGGGGGGGATGAGAGAAAAACACGAGAAATCACTCAACCAACAAGAACAAAGTCACACATGTGCTAGATCATCGAAACACAAGAGAGGTACAAGATCCAAATCCAACAAGAGACGATACAAAGGGTAACCGGTTCTTCTCCGTGAGGAGGTCTTGATGATGGTCTTCTCTGGATGGAGGTCTTGAATCTAGGTGGATCTTCTCCGAAGAGGTGTCGGTCCCTCACAAGGAGTAGATCCGGATGGATGAGCAAGGCTCTATCTCACAAATGAGCTAAATCAACACTAACCCTAGAAAGAGGAAGGAGGAGGAGTATATATAGTCTAGGGGCGAAGGGGTACACAGGCCATGGCCCTTACACTGTTCACAGACAAGGGAGGTCGGATGTTCGGGCGTCGGGCCGGATGTCCAGGCATTTGTGAGGGGCCGGATGTCCGGGCTGTCGGGCCAGATGTCCGCTTTGGCTGCAGATCCTGGGCTGTGGGAGAGATCTCCAGGGGCCGGATGTCTGGGACCATGGCTGGATGTCCGGGGCCTAGAAGCTGCCTTTGTCTTCTTCCGTTGGTTCACTACGTCCATGAACTTGGGAGCTTGTCCATCTTCATGTGCATCCTCGGGGGGGGGGGGGGGGGGGTCCTCTTGGCACCTAATCATGCACAATATTCCGGACTTAGGTAGTAGCCATGTCCCGAGAGGATCATATGAGAAATCGGTAAGGAGAGAAGTCACCTCGGTCTCGAGAGCACTAGCTCGTGCTATTGCCATGGGTCCTCTTGGTGCTTGGTGAGACGATGGTAGGTCCATGGGGATGACCGTAGGATGCTCCGCATCATCTCCCCTCCCTTGGGAAAGATCCGACCTCGGATCAAAATCCTCATCACCATGCTACGGGGAGAGATTGTTGACATTGAAGATGTCGCTCACATTGTACTTGTCGCATGGGAGATCGATCTTGTAAGCATTGTTGTTGTAGCGTGCTAGCACCTTGAAGGGTCCATCGGCTCGAGGTAGAAGTTTGGACTTGCGTTTGTTGGGGAAGCGGTCCTTGCGAAGGTGTGGCCACACGAGATCTTCAATGTTGAATATCATGGGGTGCTTGTTGACGCTGAGCTTGGTCGCGAGTCATTGTACTTGGCGCTCAATGGTGTGCCTTGTATCTTCATGCATCTTCTTGAGGTAGCTTGCACGTGCGCTCGCGTTGAGGTTGGTGCGCTCTTGTAGAGGAAGAGGTAGAATGTCCAATGGGGACAACGGGTTGAAGCCGTAGACGCCTCAAAGGGGGACTTGCCGATAGTCGAATGTCTTGCACGGTTGTAGGCGTACTCGGCGACGGGTAGACACTCCTCCCACTCCTTGATGTTCCTCTTGATCAACACGCGAAGTAGAGTGGAGAGTGTACGGTTCGTCACCTCCGTTTGGCCGTCGATTTGAAGATGGTATCCCGACGAGAACAAGAGCTTGTTACCAAGCTTGGCGCATAGCGTCTTCCAAAAGTAACTCAAGAACTTGACATCGTGGTCTGAGACGATTGTCTTTGGTACACCATGGAGTCGCAATATTTCTCAACAAAAGATATTGGCAACATGTGAAGCATCGTCTATCTTGATGCATGGAATGAAATGTGCCATCTTAGAAAATCGGTCCACAACAACAAAGACTGAATCCTTTCCATTTTGAGTTCTAGGTAAGCCAAGTACAAAATCCATGCTAATGTCTTCCCAAGGTTGATAAGGAATAGGAAGAGGCGTGTAAAGACCATGGGATTGAGCTTTAGACTTAGCTTTGCAACATGTAGAGCATCGGTTGGTGAAGCGTGAGACGTCGCGGAACATCTTGGGCAAAAACTAGTTCTTGGAGAGCGTGGCGAATGTCTTGTCGCGTCCAAAGTGTCCCGTGAGTCCGCCTCCATGAGCCTCTTACAAAAGGAGCAAACAAAGAGAAGTCGGGAATGCAAAGTTTGTTAGCTCTCATAAAATAATCATCCTTGATGTAATATAGTTCCCAAGATGTATGCGTCAAACACTTGGCATAAGGAGTAGCAAAGGGAGGATCAATTGCATACAAGTCTTTGATGTGCTCAAAGCCAACAACATTCAACTCAAGTTTAGTGACAAGCGTGCATATGCGGGAGAGTGCATCCGCAACTACATTTTCCTTACCCTTAATGTACTTGATCACATAGGGGAAAGATTCAATAAATTCACTCCATTTGGCATGACGCTTGTTCAACTTAGTTTGGCCTTTTATGTACTTAAGCGTTTCATGATCGGTATGTATGACAAACTCATAAGGTCTAAGATAATGTTCCCAAACATGTAGCACACGCACTAAATCATACAATTCTTTGTCATAGATGGGATAGTTATGTTGAGCACCGGAGAGTTTTTCACTAAAATATGCAATGGCTCGTTTTTCTTGCATCAAAACTCCGCCAATTCTGGAACCACTTGCATCACAATGAACCTCAAAAGTTTTGTCAAAGTTGGGTAAAGCGAGAATCAGAGCACGAGTAAGCAAAGATTTGAGCTCCTCAAAAGCGGTAGAATGCAAGGGTCCCCAAACAAAAGGAGCATTTTTCTTACTCAAAGCATGCAAAGGTGCGGCGATGGTGCTAAAGTCTTTCACAAAGCGACAATAGAAACCCGCAAGGCCAAGAAAGCTACGCACTTGTTGCAAATTGGTTGGTTGGGGCCAAGTTTTAATTGCCTCAATTTTATATTCATCAACATGGACACCCTTGGAAGAAACAACGAAACCCAAGAAAACAAGCTTGTCAACACCAAATGTGCACTTTTTCATGTTGGCATAAAGACGTTCCTTGCGAAGAGTTTGCAAAATAGCCCTAACATGATTTAGATGCTCTTTCATGGATTTGCTAAAAACAAGAATGTCATCAAAGTAAACCACAACAAACACTCCAATGTAAGGACGAAGCACAAAATGCATAAGACGCATGAAAGTACCGGGAGCTTCCGATAAACCCATAGACATAACCAACCACTCGTACAAGCCAAATTTGGTTTTGAAAGCGGTTTTCCATTCATCACCTTCTTGTATGCGGATTTGATAATAGCCACTTTTAAGATCAATTTTTTAGAAAATGGTGGCACCGCTAAGTTCATCAAGCATATCATCTAAGCGAGGAATGGGATGCCTATAACAAACAGTAATAGCATTGATGGGTCTACAATCCGAGCACATGCGAAAACTACCATCTTGCTTGGGCACAAGTATAACGGGAATGGCACAAGGGCTTAAGCTTTCACGTACATGTCCGTTCTCGATTAGTTGTTGTACTTTTCGTTGGATCTCCTTAGTTTCTTCGGGGTTGACGCGGTATGGAGCTTTGTTTGGTAGAGGTGCTCTGGGGATGAGGTCGATTCGGTGCTCAATGCCTCGTAGTGGAGTTGGTCCCGGAGGTAGCTCATCGGGGAAAACATCTTGGAATTCCCGCAAAAGAGAAGAGAACACTAAAGGTAGAACGTGTGGGGTGTTAGCGTTTGGTTCCCCGTCCTTGCACGCAAGGACAAAGTGCATAACGCTCGGTGGGTTCTCACACACTTCTCTCATGTCACTTTTGGTGGAAAATAGGACTAAGTTTTTCTTGTCGCTCATCGTGGAGGCACTCGGTTTTGGCTTGTGGCTCTCACTCTCTTTTTGCTGGATCACTTTCTCACTTTTCTCTCCACGATGGGTGGCTTGCTTGTCGGCTATCACTTGACTAGGAGACATAGGTCGTAGCACATACTCCTTCCCTTTCTTCTTGAAGCTATAGTGATTGGTACGCCCGTTGTGGATGACGCCGCGGTCAAATTGCCAAGGTCGACCAAGAAGGAGGTGGCAAACGGACATCGGGACGACATCACACTCCAAAGTGTTCTCATATGCACCAATTTTGAAGGAGACTTGGACCGTATGCTCAACTCGTATAGTGCCGGAATCACTTAGCCATTGGACTTTGTAGGGGTGCCGGTGCTTCATCTTGACCAATTGTAGCTTAGAGCATAGTTCTTCACTTGCCAAGTTATGACAACTACCTCCATCGATGATGACCTTGACGGACCTTCCATTGATGTCGGCCATTGTGTGGAAGATGTGGCATCTTTGGTCTTCTTCTTGTTGATGTTGAAGAGTCAAGACTTTGGAGACAACGAGAGCGGGGCTCGAATCCTCATCACAAAAGATTTGATCATCTTCATCCTCGTTCACGCGCCGGTGCATGGCCACTTGCTCAAGGGCTTCCATCTCCTCTTCACTCATGGAGTCATAGGTTCCATCATCGTTGAGGATCATGGTGCGCTTGTTGGTGCATTGGAAAGACTTGTGGCCTTGGCCGCCGCAAGTGAAACACTTGAAGGAGCTTGTCTTGACGGTCTCATCAGTTGGAGTAGATGATGAAGCGCGCGGCTTGAAGTTGCTTGAAGTAGGAAGAGGACGACTTGAGGTTGTCGAAGCTTTCTTGTAACTTGACTTGTCTTCATTGCTTGGAGATGGCTTGGTTGAGGTAGAAGTTGGAGGAGTCATTGAAGCTTGGTTGTTGGAGAAGCCGTAGGTCTTGGATGAGTACTTGGCATACTTGAAGTCATCTTGCACTTGACGTTCGGCTTTGGTAGCTTGATGCACGAGCTCAATGAGGTTGGAGTAGGGTTGGAAGTCGGCAATCTTCTTTATGGGATGATTGAGGCCATTCAAGAAGTGTGCCATAGTTTGCTCATCATCTTCCGTGACATTGGCTCGTATCATGGCTATCTCCATTCCCTTGTAGTATTCTTCAACACTCTTTGTTCCTTGCTTGATTAGTTGGAGCTTCTTGAAGAGATCGCGGTTGTAGTAGGTGGGCACAAAACGTGCTTGCATGACATCTTTCATTTCAGCCCAAGTGGTGATTGGTGGTTCACCTCTTGCTTCTCGGCGCTCAAGGACTTGTTCCCACCATATGAGCACATAGTCTTGGAACTCAAGTGATGCCATAGCGATCTTCTTCTCTTCCTCATAGTTGTGCAAACGAAAGATTTTTGTCAACCTTCAATGCCCATGATAGGTACTCTTCAGGATCATTGCTTCCATTGAACTTGGGCATGGTGAATTTTAGCTTGCCGTAGCATTGCTCTTCATTGTGTTGTTGTCGAGGGTGATGATGACGCCTTTGACGTGGAGGATAATCAACCTCATGTTGCTCTTGGTGTGGGGGATGACCATGATCAACTTGCTCTTGTTGAACTTGAGGTTGTGGAGGAGCTTGTCGAGCTTGAGGAGGAGGTTGGGGAACTTGATGTTGCACTCTTGGTTGGTAGTTCCGCTCTTGGATTTCTTCTCGAAGTGCTTCCTCTTGGATGCGCCTATCGCGGTTGCGCTTGGCAATGGCTCGACTTGATTCTTGAAGGGCACGTTGCGCCTCAAGAGCTTGTGCTTCACGTTGTTGTTGTTGAAGACGGTGAGCCTCGGCGTCTTGTTCCTCTTGATGTAGACGCGCTCATTCTTCCTCTTGGCGACGTTAACATTGTCGTTCTTGAGCTTGTGCAAAAGGATATTGGTGTGGTTGATGACGAAGTACTTGCTCGTCGACTTGCTCTTGCGGATGATTGCCGTGTAGAGGATTGCGAGATGCATGACGGTTTTGACGCGCGGCTCATCGAAGAGTGTTTGATGTCGGTGTACTTGAGCCGGATAAGGTGTCGTCGGAGTGTCGACTTGAGTGGCTCCGTCTTGAATATGAAGAAGTTGAAGGAGGGCGGTTCACCAACAAGGCACGGATCTCATCCATTCTTGCATCGTTCTCTTGCTTGTAAGTGTCGAGCTTGTTGTCGAAGTAGTCGCTTGTACGTTGCTCGGAGAGTCGCAAGTAGGTGGCGAGGTTGTCGATGCGGTCGGTCATCGCTTGTTGCTCTTGATGCAACGCTCGTTGTGCACCAAAGAGGTGGCTCTTGGTGATGACTGATGACATGTCGTCGTCTTGCTCGATGAAGAGTGGGTTGGTAGAAGAACTTGGCCTATCCATCATTCCAAGCAAAATATGAGTGGGAGAAGGAGAAGAACATATACCAAATGTACCTTGACCGATGTTGGAGATGGATCAAGATCACTCAAATGCGGACAATAAAATAGCACAATTGGTACCAATTCTTGTCGGTTCTCACACCTACACAAGTAAAAGCTTATGGTGGAGCTGGGTTAGCATGGTGGCACAAAATTTGATGCAATTGTAAGTGAGCTTCAATAATGTTGGAAAAGATTCACAAATTTGCAAATGCAACAAGTAGACCAAGCAAGTAGTGGTACACGGAAACACACAGGCAAATAGATAAGCAGGATTGTGCAAACCAAAAATGAGCCAAAATGTGGAATCCACGAAAATGCTCTTGTTGCACAATACTAGAGAGACGCTAGCACGATTGCACAATAGGCGGATACGTAACTTGTGCACAACCTACTAGGCAAAAATGCAACGACCTCTATCCCAAGTATGCTATATGTATGGTATTTCGGTGATATGATCCAAGATGATTGGATATGACAATCTTAATGTAGTATGATGCTATGGTTCTTTCTTATAAGCTCTTTGCTTATCTTTCCCTCTTTGCTTAAAAGCTTTGTTGGCTCTTTCACTTTTGAGCTCTTTTCTCATGCAAAATTCACAAACCAAGATAGCAATTGTGTATGCGATGACAACTTTGTGACACAAAAGATGATGCCAAGATATGCACCACTATGGTATGGTATGTATGCTATGGAGTATGATCACTAATGTGCACAAGTCACATTGCCGGCAATACTCAAAGGCTAGTCTTGATGGGTAAGCAACAAAAGTAAGGCTATGTGGTTATCAATGCAAAGGCATGGGATGACAAAGGTGTCGTCGAAGTTACCATCCTTGGCGATGATGAGTCCTTTGCGAAGATGAGCGGCGGTGATGTTATGTCGAACCGTACCTATATAGCCGAAACACAATAGGACACGGGAACCACTACCCAGAATCTCAGAGACCAAAACGTGTTAAAATTGTCATAGGTGGTAGTAGTGGTGGTGCTTGCGGAAAGCGGTGGTGGTATGCGGAAGTATGCGTCGGCACCGGGACAAAATTGGGCGAAAAGTAGGGAGAAAACGGGGCGGTGGATGGAGTTGCTGCTGCCGGGGGCCGGATGTCTGGGCCAGGAGCCGGATGTCCGGGGGACACGGCCGGATGTCCGGGCACCTGGATCGTGGCCAAACGAGATGAACTCCACGGGAAAAAGGGCAACTCCGGGGCAAAATTCGGACGATTTAGTGGATGAAAATTACGGAGAAGATGGGGGAAAGCTAGATCCACACGTGGCAAAGCAGATCCGTGGATCAAATCCAACAAAACTTCATCACAAAAAAATTGGGGCTATTTTTGGTAGGGGTTTTCGGATTTAGGACAAAAACAACAAAATCAAGCTAGAAAAGACGGGGTAGGGGCTCCAAAAATGTGATCAACGTGGCTCATGATACCAAGATGATGTAGGGTAGAACCCTAGAGGCCGAGCTTTCATGTTTGGAGCGGATCCCTACGAGGAACACGAAGAACACGAGGAGGGGAACGAGAGAAAAACATGAGAAATCACTCAACCAACAAGAACAAAGTCACACATGTGCTAGATCATCGAAACACAAGAGAGGTGCAAGATCCAAATCCAACAAGAGATGATACAAAGGGTAACCAGTTCTTCTCCGTGAGGAGGTCTTGATGATGGTCTTCTCCGGATGGAGGTCTTGAATCCAAGTGGATCTTCTCCGAAGAGGTGTCGGTCCCTCACGAGGAGTATATCCGGATGGATGAGCGAGGCTCTATCTCACAAATGATCTAAATGAACGCTAACCCTAGAAAGAGGACGAAGGAGGAGTATATATAGTCTAGGGGCGAAGGGGTACATGGGCCACAGCCCTTACACTGTTCACAGACAGGGGAGGCCAGATGTCCAGGCGTCGGGACGGATGTCCGGGCATTCGTGAGGGGCCAGATGTCCGGGCTGTCAGGCCGGATGTCCGTGCTGGCCTGGCGCCGTCTTGGATCTCCTCAGACAGAGCTGGTCCGGATATCCGGGCGCTGGCCGGATGTCCGGGGCGACGCGAAGGGCCGGATGTCCAAGGTCGCGACCGGATATCCGGGATGTCAGGGTAGGCTTCTGTACTCCCTGGACAGCTTGTCCGGATGTCCGGGCTGTAGGCCGGATTTCCGGGGCGACGGGCCGGATGTCCGGGCTAGACGCCGGATATCCAGGCCCTGTAGCTTTGGCTGCAGATCCTGGGTTGTGGGAGAGATCTCCAGGTGCCGGATGTCCTGGGCCATGGCCCGATGTCCGGGGCCTGGAAGATGCCTTCGTCTTCTTCCGTTGGTTCTCTTCATCCGTGGACTTGGGAGCTTGTTCATCTTCATGTGCATCCTTGGGGGGGGGGGGCTGGGGAGGGGGTCCTCTTGGTACCTAATCATGCACAACATTCCGGACTTAGGTAGTAGCCATGTCCCGAGAGGATCATATGAGAAATCACTAAGGAGAGAAGTCACCTCGGTCTCGAGAGCTCTAGCTCGTGCTCTTGTCATGGGTCCTCTTGGTCCTTGGTGAGACGATGGTAGGTCCATGGGGATGACCGTAGGATGCTCCGCATCAGAGGTGCCCTTGGGTCATGGCTTTGTTGAGAAGGTAGTGTAGAGGATCAATCGCCAAAATGAACAACAGGGGGGATAGCGGGTCCCCTTGCCTGAGACCACGGCCATGCTTCAGTGGATCACCCAACACACCATTGATCAAAACCCTCGACGATGTCGTGGAAAGGAGGGCGGAAACCCAGTCGCGAAATCTGCTTGGAAAGCCCAGATGCCTTAAAAGATCCAAGAGGAAGTCCCATCTCACAGAGTCAAAAGCTTTCTTGATATCGAGCTTGAAGAGCATAGTTGGGGTCCTGTTGCGATGCAACTTTCTCACGAAACCTCTCGCATACATGAAATTATCATGGGTGCTCCTCTTCTTGATGAAAGCGCTTTGGGCATTTGAGACAAGACTTTGCATGTGTGGGGCGAGATGCGAAGCCATCATCTTAGCTATAATCTTTGTAATGGCATGGATAAGACTAATGGGGCAGAAATCGGAGATGCACTCCGCCCCATCTTTCTTAGGAATGAGGGCAATGTTCGCCGAGTTGAGCCAATGGAGGTTTGAGGTGTGCAAGCTCAAGAAGTGGTTGACCGCATTCATAATGTCTCCTTTGATGATCTCCCAACATTCCTTGAAGAAGGCACCGGTGAAGCCGTCCGGTCCAGGAGCTTTGTCACTTGGTAGATCGAAGATTGCCTTCTTGACCTCCTCCTCCAAGAAGGCAGCCCCAAGGTCTGAGAGATCGCAAGCGGGGGCCGGGCTATTACCCGAATTGATATCAATTGTACTGGGCACACCCCTCTTGGTGACATCCCTGAAGTGGTTTTGAATGATGGACTTCTTGTGCTCATGGTTGGTGACCCAACCGTTGTCGTTCTTAAGACGATGGATGAAATTCTTTCGTCTTCTATGATTGACCCAGAGATGAAAGAAGAGAGTGTTGGCATCTCCATCTTTGAGGTTGGTGATTCTTCCTTTTTCGCGCGCGTTCAAGCACAGATAAACTAAGCACCTTGCACTTGAGTCTCCTACGAATGTCCCGCTCATCAACACTTAAAAGTCAGGTTTCTTGGGCCACGTCCAAGCGAAGGATGATCTTGAGGGCCATGTGAATTTGCACCTTTGAATGCACAAAAATCATCTTACTCCACTTTCTAAGAACATGACTTGTCTTTTTCATCTTCTGGAAGAGGATATGATAGGGATCAATATGGTTCACCTCCTGGTTCCAAGCACCTTGGACAACCTCCTTGAATCTGGGCATTTTGATCCAAAAGTTTTCAAAGCAGAACGACTTGGTCCTCGGAGGCCCTTTATCATTAGCAAGGAGGAGAGGACAATGATCAGAGAGCGATGAGGAAAGAGCATGCAGGAGGTGAGTGCGGAACTAAAGGTCCCAATCTTCTTGCAAAAGAAGGAATCAAGCTTTCTCAAAGTTGGGTCACTTCGCTCGTTACTCCAAGTAAATTTCCAGTTTTGAAGGTGTATCTCTTTTAACTCACACGCATTGAGGGCGTTGCGAAAACGAACGATGCGGCTCCGATCAACACTCGCATGGTTCTTGTCTCTAGCTCGGTATATTTGGTTGAAATCACCATTGACCAACCACTTATCACCATTGGGTGGTTTCTCACCAACTAATTCTTGAAAGAAGCCATCTTTAAGATTGCTTCGTGCCAGGCCATAAACGGTTGTTAGCTTGGAGGATGTGCTCGAAGAGGTGATGGTGACCGTGGTCGAAAGGAAAAAAGCTACGATGCTAACATCATGGACAGAGACAAAATTCTCATCCCAGAGAAGAAGGATGCCCCCACGGGTGTCCAGGGCTGGGCGCTGAGCAAAGCTCTTCAGTCTGTATCCCCCTAGAAATGCAGCGATGAAAGGTTCAACGAGCTCGAGCTTGGTGTCTTGCAAACAGACAAGGTGGCACAGAGTAGCGGCGATGGTCTCGTGAATGGCAGCATGACGGTCAGGACAATTCAAGCCTCGGACATTCCAACTCAGAATATTCAGGTTTTGTTCTAACATAAATGGCACCAGAATACTTCAGTAGAACTACACTTGGCTGGACCAGCACAAGAAGCAGAGTACAGCAACACCAGGAGGAGCAACACACTTAGCAACATCAAACAGTAGCCACAACAAACATCGCCATGCGCCTCGCAAGGGCAGAACCAGAACCATCTAGAGGTTGTATCTAACATAAGGAACAAAGTACATCAACTGGAACAAACATAGTCTAGATCATGCCACCTCATCGGCGACCTCCTAACCCGTCATTTGCAGCTCCGGCCCGGCTTCTCCACCATGCTCCACAAGGGCATCTTCAACTTCCTTCGCCAGGTCACAATCAAGGTTGAACAAGGCTCGAAGGGCAGAAACAATGATGTCGGGGAGCCTTCCCTGGAACATGGCAACGAACTTTCCAATGGCGTCTTCGATGAGTTGCTGGCCTTCATCAATGATGCCCATGTGCTGATAGAGCAGCCTCTCTGCCATCTTTGCGATCGGCATTGCCCTCTTATTGGCACGTAGCCGTGGGTTGCACCTGGTCAGGTTGAAGCCTGAGACGCCCGCGAGCGTCTTCCTCCAGGTTGCTAGCGGACGAGGTGGAGAGGAGCTTGGATCAGCTAGGAGTGGCGGCTGGCGGGTGACGAATAGCGGGGAGCGTGGCGGCGACCCTGCCGGGCTTCCAGACGGCGTGGACATAGGGATGTGGATCGGGGTGACTGGAGGGGAAGGAGTCTCTTCTGGAGTGGAAATCGCCATGAGCTCGTCAGCAGAGCCAGTCGAATCGGCATGTTGGTGCAGCAGCGTGACGAAGCTAGGCGAAGGAGCCGACTAGTGGACGGCATGAGGGGGCTTGGAGTCGGGGTGGTTGCACGCCGTAGCAGACGAGGCGACGATCAGGCAGGCCAGCCCGGTGGCGCGTCCTCTGGCGACACTTGCAAGCCCGGACACGGTGCCGCACGACGCAGCCAAGCAGGGGCAGTCGGTGAAGGACGCAGCTCGATGATGTCTCTGTGAGTGGTGCGGGGGAAAGATGGCAACGATCTTCCGCATTTCATAGGCGCCTTCGGGGACGGCCACAGCACAATGATGTCATGTTGTGTAGTGCGAGGCGAAGGAGGCGGTGATCTTTCGCGGTTCTCTTTGTTGTGCGGGATGATAGACCTAGCTCTTGAGCGTGCACACCTCCGCGTCATGTCAGATGGGCAGTCTTGGGGCCTCCTACCTGAAGCCGGGATGACGGTGCCATCACGGAGGCGTTGCACACATCCATTGTTGATTCTCCTGGCGTCAAGGATTGGGAGCTCCAGACCACAGAGCCTGTCATCTTCTTGACGGCCACAGATGTCGCTGTCTTTTCGGATCCACTCATCGCACGAGTCTTGGCCTTGATCTTTAGCACATCTAGGGTGAGATCTTGAGCGTTGGTGGACGCGAAGCGACGACTGTGAGCGCGGGCGGAGGGGAGTCCTTTCGGCAACATCGTCCGGGGAGGACGGCAGCAGAGGCGAGGGATGGTCCTGCGGTGCTGGTGGCAGGAGACGGTCTTGCTATGGAGGCGGCGACTTGCTGGTGCACTGACGAGCACGGTGCCCGCTCTATCGACAGATCAGGCATTTGTAGGGATCACAACAGTCAACTTTGCAGTGTCCCTGCTCTAGGCAGCGATGACAGGTCCTACGATGGAGCTTGACAAATCTTCTGCTGGTTGGAAGGGAATACGAATGCGAGGATCGTCGGGGTGAACCACGGTGGTCGGGAGACAGATCTCTCCACCAGTACGGAGCTAGAACAAGCTTCCAACCCTCCTTCGAGCTGGTTTCCCCACTGGACGGCTCGATCGAAGAAGCATGTGGCGATGCAGGTCTGGAAGGAACGGGTGTCCACGCCGCACGCCGGCCGGCACTGAAGCGCACAGATGACGATGCCTTGAGGCATGACCGGGGAGTGCCACGGACGAGCCCAAGAGGAGCTGGATGCAGCAGAACTTCAGTGGTAGCAAAGCAGACCTTCCGGGTTGGATCTGAAGCAACGAGAGCAGCAACCGCAGGTGGATCTTCGGGGATAGAATCCCGGCCGGAAGAAGAGCCTGAAGAGGGAGGGCACCTTGGCGGCGAGGCTGGATCTGGCGTGGATCCCGCCAGCTGTGGGAACAGAGAGAGCGCGAGGCCCTCCCGAGCAAACCTCGGCGTGGGGAACCCGGGAGGAAACCGCGGCGTTGCAGGGGAGAGGCACGGCTGGTGAAGGAGTGGCGCCGCGGCGGCGGAGACGGTGGCTGCGGGCGCCGGAGCGCCGTGGCGCAGGAGCGTGGGCGAGGGGAGCAACATACTCGCATTCTTACTTCTACTTATTTCTCATACGGTTCTAACCATAGCGTCGAAGATCAACAACATAACATCAACATAACATCGATTACAATGTAAGTATGCCACCTGCAAATTTTGCATCGACGAGTGTAAGTTATTTGACAATTTCTGTTTATGGTACATCTCTATCATAATCTATACTCCTGATGTAATGAGTATCACAAATTATATATAAGTACTATAATCAGGCAGCTGGACAGTGGGAGATGGATCCATGCATGGGCACAACACAAACACAACACATGAACAGGGGAAACGTTAAATTGCAGAGCGCTAGACAGTTGGGGATGGATACATGCATGTGCATCGGACTAGAGCTTTGTAGAAAAAGAAGGGAATAGTTTACTAAACAATACTTCATTGTGAAAAGGAGTGGCAGGTGCAGCTATATTACAACATCCACGAGAGCTGATTCGATGCATGCACGTTTCCCTTTCTTTTTTTTGGAACAAGTTTTTTTTTTTTTGAAACAAGTGGACGTTTCCCTTTCATTGATTGAGTGAGGAGTGGGGACTAACTATTTGGTAGAAATAGTGTCATCTCCGGAGAAACTTGAACGTGTTCCCTAAGGTTATTGTTTTGCATTACTTTGTCACGGCAGAATGATGTGGTGTCATTGAATCATTGCATGGTAGTAAGACCTTCTATGTAGCTAATCATTCTCTAATTTCCGTCTGCATAGACAACGACCACATTCACACTGGTGCATTATACACAGCATGTCGGCAATATTGCGTCGTCGGCCGCCCAATCACAAACTCATCGGCTGGCTGATAGGTTGCTGTATATATCATTAATAGCTACTCTCTTCTGATGCATGTGAATATTTCCTTGCTAAACAGTTCCTGAAATACATGGATGCCAGTGCCACTGGTCGATCTAATGATGCAAACCAATCGGGGATCAGGACCACACGCTACTCCCTCCGAAAATGAGTATGCGAGAGCGAGAGCGAGAGGGCGACCAGGAAGGCGATTCCGCGGGCGCCGGCGGAGGGCCCCCCGTGGTGGCGGAGGCAGGTTGGACGGCGGTTCGCCCGGAGGTTGGGCGCGTCCAGCGCTGCGCCTCGCCTGGCGGCCGGCCCCCGGGCCCGGTCCCCTCTAGCAGCCGCTTCTGGGCGCTGGGGGGGGGGGCGACTCCGACGACGAGGAGGAGACGGAGCCCGTGCAAGTAAGTGGACAGGTGAGTGACGGTGAGGAGCCGAGGTCGTCGTCGACGTGCTCGGTGGGTGACTTTGTCGCCCGTGCGGAGGAGCTGGGGGGCTCCTTCGTGGTCGGTCGCCGGCGTGCGTTCGCCCCTGGCGGGCGCGGCGGGCGCGGCCTTGCGACGCAGATCTGGCGGCCGCCGCGGGGTGTGGATGCGGGGCCCGAGGGCCGCTCGCGTGCCTTGCCGGAGGAGGGGCGCCAAGTGCTGGCGCTGGCTGCGCCGCCCTCGGGCTCGGTGAGCTCGTCGGAGTTGACAGGGGTCAACGACGGCGGCGGGGTGGATCTAGCGAGGGGGACGCGATCCATGGCTAGGGTTTCGGCGCCGCTGCCGCCTGGGCCGACTCCCTTGCTGGGCCTTTCGGACTGGCCGAGTCTGCCAGTGCGTGGGCTGGGGGGCCCACTGGCCGACCCCTCCTCGCAAGGGCCAAAGGGGACGCAGGGGCGCGCCTCTGTGCTTGGGCCTGGCCAGCCTGGCCCGGCTACTCCGCGCCTGCAAGTGACTAGGCCCGAGCCCACCACGAAGGGGGTGGTGCGGCCGTCTCCGCCTATATATAAGTGGTTGTGGCTGCCGAAGGGTGCCCTAGATCTCGCGCTAGGGTTTCCCGCATCCCACTCGCAGGTGCGGCGATTTGGGCATCTTGCGCGTCGCCTGCGCCGCTCTCCCCTTCCCTTCCCTCTCACTCGCTCGTTCGCTTCCGCGGTGCAGATGGGATCCCGCCGCATGGAGAAGCCACCGATGTTGCCCCCGATCCCGGCGGCTGAGCGGCAGCGCGAGCTAGATCGACGGGCGAAGGCGCTTCCCAAGGTGGCGGCGCCTCCGGCGGAGGAGGGGGGCTGGGGGCCGCCGCCTCCTTGGTGGCTCGCGGAGCAAGAGCAGAAGAAGATGGAGGAGCGCGAGCGCAAGAAGAAGAAGAATGAGGAGGAATATCGGCACTGCGGGCTGGAGCAGAAGAAGGAGCTCAAGAGGAAGGAATCCCTCCTTCCTCCGAGCGGCGAGCGGGCTGGGGACCCTCTTGCCAAGAAGTAGAAGCAGAAGGGGGCTAGCTCGGCGCTGCTGCCGCTGGCGGCCGGGCCGTCGGCATCGAAGGGGTCGGCCGACGCCCCGATCCCAGTGGAGGAGGCCGACGGGCCAGAGTGCTTTAAGTGTGGCCGGGTGGGCCACTACCAGAACATGTGTCAGTTCAAGCCCTTGTGCGTCGTCTGCCATGAGGAGGGGCACGCGTCGGCGCACTGTCCCACTCGCGGGCGGCCTCTGCTGCTACAGATTATGGGCAACGCCATCCTCGGAGAGGGCTTCTTCTACCTCCCCTACGTCGAGACGGAGGGCGAGGAGATCTGCGCACCGGTGGTGGCGGACGCGGTGTTCATCTCGGCGGCTCCGGGCACGCTGTCGGTCCCCATCTTGGAGGCCGAGCTCCCTCACCTCTTCGAGGGGGAATGGGACTGGCAGGTGTCGGCCGTCGGAGATGACACGTTCTCCGTCGTCTTCCCCAACAAGGCCATGCTGCGGATGGCGACGCGAAGGGGCAAGCTTTACCTTTCCCTCAACGACATCATGGCGGACATCAAAGAAGCGACACTGGAAGCTCCCAAGGCCGATCTCATGCCGGATGTGTGGGTCAAGCTCTGGGGAGTGCCACCCAAACATCGCCGCGTGGATCGTCTCATGGCAGGGACTGTGATGATAGGGCGGCCGATGGAGGTGGACAAGTCGTCGCTGGTGGGGCTGGGTCCAGTGCGCATGCGCTTTGCGTGCCGCTCCCCGGCCAAGCTCAAAGGCTACGTCCAAATCTGGTTCAATAGCGAGGGTCACACCATTCGGCTGGAGGCCGAGGCGGGTGGCAACCAGGGGGATGCACCCCCTCCGCTCCCCCCTGCTACCATGGACAAGGGACCGGACGACATGGACAAGGACAAGGACAAGGACAACGACGCAAGCATGGGTGACGACTCCATCGACACCGCAACCTGGGATAAGCTGGGCATCAAGGACAAGGCTTCCGACGTCGTGGCCCCGGCTTCGGGGGCTGCTATGGATCTGAAGGAGCGCCAAGTGGTCGTGGGCAGCAACGAGACGGGCTTCAACCAATATGGCTCCAACATGTCCCTCGGCCTCGACATCGACAAGGGCATTTCGGCTTCGTGCGATTTGGAGGGCCGCTCCATGCTCGTCTCCCCGGCGGCTACGGAGGTGGGTGGGCTGCGCGTTGCGGCGCCGCGGTCCCCCATGTCTGCGCGCGGCCCTGGAAGCGGCGGGGTGCGTCTCCAGAAGAAGGCAGCGGGCCGCAAGGCTCCTCAGGGGACGCCGGTGAGCCCACCATCGGTCCGTGCGGACACGCCTGTCTCGCACCGGCCGGTGGTGATGGCGCTGGCTTCCCCTGGGGGTCCAGTCGGTGGGCCTTCAGCGGCGACTCCTCCTCCTCCTTCGGACGCGCTGCGGGCGGAGGTGACCAAGACGGTGCCCATCGCCACGGCCAAACGCTCCAAGGCGGTGGTGGCTTCCACGGTGGCGCAGGAGCGGGCGAGCTCTCGCCCGAAGGGCGCCAAGGGCAACCTTCCTGCTCTTCAACGCGCCCAGCTTCTGTTGGCTCAGAAGAACATGGAGACCGAAGGTAATCCCCTCCCCCGATTTACGATTTTTGATGATTATTCGGATGAGCGTCTTGGGAGTATTTTAACGGATAGTGGGGTTGATATGTCTGGTGAGGGGGAGGCGCGAGAGCTTCTATCCCTCATTCGAGCTAAAGAAATCGCGCAGGCCGCGCTGGCTCAGGCAGTGGCGGCCCGCGTTGCGCCGGTAGCAGAAGAAGCAGGGGCTTCTCTGGTGCCTGCTGCGCGGCCCGACCAGGTGGACATGGCAGCAGGGGCTGCGCCGTCCCCCTCAGCCCGTGGTCCTGTCAAGACACGGCGCGTGGCCAAAGCGGTTACCGCTCGCGGTATCCGCCTTCGCAACCGCATAATCTAATGTGGTTTATCTTCTGGAACATCCGAGGCTTCGGCCACGCTGGGAGGCGGACCCAGCTTAAGGATTTCATCCGCGTTGAGGATATCGACGTCGTGGGCTTGCAGGAAACCATTAAAACGGATTTCTCTCACCGAGACATGCTAGCCATCGACCCCCTCGAACGCTTTGCTTGGCACTGGGTGCCTGCGGTGGGCCACTCGGGGGGGGGGGGGGGCTTCTTCTTGGGGTCAGTCTGGTCTGTTGCGAGGTGGTGGCGTGGGATGCCGGCCGTTTCTTCGTGTCGGCACACGTGCGACATCGAGCAACCCTCCGTGAGTGGGAGGTTATAGTGGTGTATGGCCCGGCTGATCACGCACACTCTCAAGAGTTCTTGGGGGAACTACAGGAGAAGGTTGTGGCCTTAGGTGTGCGCAACTTGCCGCTAATTGTTGGTGGGGATTTCAACTTAATCCGTTCGGGGACGGACAAGAACAACGGGATCATTAACTGGACAAGGGTGTCCATGTTTAATAACGCGATAGCATCAATGGCCCTTAGGGAAGTGGCCCGCGTGGGAGCACGTTACACATGGACAAACAAGCAGCTTACGCCAGTTCGGTCTGTGCTTGACCGCGTGTTTATGTCCGTGGAGTGGGAAATGCTGTTTCCCATGTGCTCCCTACACGCTGAAACGAGGATCGGGTCGGATCACATTCCTCTAATCCTTTCCTCGGGGGAGGAAAGGCTAAAACGTAGCCCCCGGGTTTTCTTTGAGACTGCGTGGTTTGAGCACCCGGAATTCGAGCAAATCTTCCTCTCCAAATGGGAGACTTGTGTTGCTCGGATCGGGCAGACGCGAGGGCCCATGGAGTTCTGGATAGCCGCAGGGGCAGGGATGCGCGCGGCCCTAAAAGGCTGGGGGGCCAACCAGGGCCGTGAGGACAAGCTGCTCCGTGCGCGTTTGGTCGCGGACCTCGCCCGTATGGATGCAGCTGCGGATTCTCAGGTCTTCTCGGTGCAAGACTGGGCCCAGCGCTACGCTATTGAGGCCCAGGTCGAGGCTCTCCTTCATGCAGAGGAGGAGTATTGGTGTAGGCGCGGTGGAATCAAGTGGACGCTCAAGGGGGATGCGAATACAAAATACTTCCACGCCTATGCTAATGGCCGGCGCCGCAAATGTGCCATCCTTCGACTGCAATCCGAGCAGGGGCTCCTTTTGCGCCAACAGGGTATTGTGCGGCATATCTACGACTTTTACATCCAGTTGATGGGCTCTAGAGAGGAGGCCAGGGCTAGGCTGCGGTCGGATGTTTGGGACCCCGCGCTGCGGGTCACGGACACGAAGAACGAAGGCTTGGGCCTAGCCTTCCTTCCCCAGGAGATTGACCAGGCCATCCTTGGGATGAAATCTGACACCGCCCCGGGACCAGATGGGTGGCCGGTGGCGATGTTCAAAAGGTTTTGGCAGGTGCTGAAAGGGCCTATTTTCGAAGTTTGTAACGGGTTTATGCGTGGTACAGTAGATATCTCCCGCCTTAACTTTGGGATTCTCTCTCTGATTCCCAAAGTCCAAGGGGCGGACAACATTAGACTCTTTCGACCTATAGCGCTTATCAATGTCCCATTTAAGATTTGCTCTAAAGCTTGTTCTACGCGCTTTTCTCCGGTAGCTCATCATATTATTAGTAGGAATCAGTCGGCTTTCATTCATGGTCGCAACATCTTGGAGGGCCCACTGGCCCTCCAAGAAATCGTTCACTCACTCAAACGCTCTCGCCAGCCGGCGATTCTCCTAAAACTAGATTTTGAGAAGGCATATGACCGAGTGAACTGGGAGTTCCTCCGGCAAATCCTTTTGGATCGAGGATTTTTGTCGGTTTGGGTTCACCGTATGATGCAATTGGTCTCGGGAGGCCAAACGGCGATAGCGGTGAATGGAGAAGTAGGGAACTTCTTCCGCAACAAATGGGGGCTACATCAAGGGGACCCAGCCTCACCGTTGCTTTTCAACTTTGTGGCGGACGCCTTGGGCGCGATGCTAGACAAAGCTCACGCCGCTGGCCACATCAGGGGAGTGGTCGGCAACCTGATCCCAGGAGGCGTGTCACACTTGCAGTATGCGGATGACACTCTCCTCCTTTTTGAACCAGACGCCCACAGTATCGCTACGGTCAAGGCCATCCTGCTGTGCTTTGAACTCATGTCCGGGCTAAAAATTAACTTCCACAAGTGTGAAGTGGTGTCCATAGGGATGGACGCGGCCGAAAGTGAACGGGCTGCCAACTTGCTTAACTGCAAGCTTGGGAAGTTTCCGTTTACCTACCTCGGCCTCCCAATCGCAAAGAAGAAATGCACGATTGCCGATTGGGAGCCTCTCACCACTAAGGTGGCGGACCGGGTATGTCCGTGGAGAGGACGGTTTATGTCTTCAGGGGCAAGACTAATCCTTACCAACTCCAGCCTTTCATCCCTACCAATGTTTGCCATGGGTATGTTCTTGCTGGCGGATGGGGTCCATACGAAAATGGACACACCTCGGGCACGTTTATTTTGGGAAGGAGCGGGCCCTAAACGGAAGTACCACATGGTCAAGTGGCAAGCCGTTTGCAGACCCAAAGCCCAGGGGGGCCTCGAGATCATCAACTCGAAGCTGATGAACATAGCGCTTATGTGCAAGTGGATATGGAAGCTATCCCAGGGAGGGACCGGCCTCTGGATGGACCTCCTTCATGGCAAGTATTTCCCACATGGGAATTTCTTTGAGGCAACCCCTCAGGGGTCCCCTTTCTGGACCTCCATTCAAGCTCTCAAACCATACTTCGCCAGGGGTGCGAGGTTCACGGTTAATAATGGCCGCTCCACACGTTTTTGGCACGACGTTTGGATAGGTCAGCAGCATCTTTGGTCGGAGTTCACCCACCTTTTCTCCATCGCGGTTGAGCCCAACCAACTGGTTGCTTCGGCACTTAGTGACACTCCCCCCCCCTATTCACTTCAGAAGAGAGCTTGTGGGGCCCGAGCGGGATGATTGGGATCGCCTGCGGGCTTTAATAGCCAACGTGCGTCTGTCGGATTCCACAGACGTGGTCTCCTGGAGGCTTTCGGGCTCTGGCAACTTCACTGTCAAGTCCCTGTATCGCGAGTTAAGTCGTGGTCATGCCCCAATGGCAGCCACGGGGCTTTGGAAGGCGAGAATCCCGCTAAAGATTAAGGTCTTCCTCTGGCAACTATGCCAAGACCGCCTTCCTACCTCTATCAATATCGCTAAGCGCAACGGTCCCGCTTCCGGCCCTTGCGCTCTGTGTGCTGATGCGGAAGACACAGACCATGCGTTCTTCCGGTGTCCTTTGGCGCGCTTTGCTTGGAGTGCGGTCCGTGAGGCCGCTGGGGTGGACTGGGATCCACGCTCGCGCTCTGAGCTCGTGTCTCTCTTGTCTCGATCCCGGGCTCTCTGCGCCGGATCATGTGGACGTGTGCCACGGCCATGTTATGGGCCTTATGGAACATTCGTAACAAGCTTACTATTGAGGGAACGTTTCCCTCTCACCCCGCTGATGTTATTTTCAAATGCATCTTATTCTTGCAGCAGTGGGCTCCGCTGGGAAGGCAACAGGACGCTGATCTTCACCGACAAGCTATCGCTCGACTTCGCGCCGTCTACTCAGCGTCACGCGCCCCACATCCTTCGTCTGCTGCCTCATAGGGATGGGCAGTTTTCTTTTCGAGTTTGGATCCCCCTGAGCCTGCGTGCTCGTTAGTTCGGCTGTGCTGGCCTGTAATGCACTTTTATCCCGCTGCCGTTCCCTGTGTGGCTTGCTTTAGTACTTGGTGACTTCCGTTTATGTGGTTGTTCGATTTCGCACGCTGCCTATGTTGTGGGCTTTATTAATTTAAAGCCGGACGTCCCTGACGTCTATGTTGTAAAAAAAACTGGTCGATCTAATATTCATGTCCCCGGGAGCTTAGCAAGGAATTATTAATTAGAACGCTAACCCTAGCTGGTAATTTTTTGATTATCGTTTAGTCTATTAAATTATGCACAAATACATATGTGCCTTGATTTGATCTTGGGGGTTATAAATTTGGCAAAGAAAAAGTTGTGGCTCAACCCAGGTGCATTGAGTGTTATAGTAGCATATGTATTCCCTCGAAAGAGTCTACTCGACTATCAAATCTTACACATTATTAGCCCTACTTATTTTCCATATATTATAGAATTTTATTAGAAAGGACATGTGGAATGAGATGATTAATTAACAAAATTAAGTGAAAGATTCTTAAAAATAGACCAAAAAACAGATAGTTAGTGTTTCAAATGCCATTAATCTCCAAAGGCACCCACGGTAAATCAAGGTCTCAGTCTTAGCCAACCGTCATGCATCCATACTATGGCGAATGAGATCTTGACCGAGGCTAATAGAAAGTATATTTTCTCATGATCTATTAATTTGAAAGAGGTATTACGACATTCAGAAGAAAATTTTAATACCACTCATTGCTTCATCTACTAAACGGTATTAAAAAACTATTTTTAAAAAGAAAATTTTGATTTTGTTTGCATGCGTTACTTGAACATGCGAAGCCTTAATTATGTAAATTAAATTGCGTACACATACAGTTTGTTCAGAAAAAAACATGTTCAGTTGATATAGTTAAAAGCTACTACCAAGTGCTTAAATTTCATATTGTAAATGCTTATTTCTTACATGTAACATGTACAATGAAGAGATTTTGCTCATGACTTTAGTTCTCAACAATAAGAAAACATACTACAATGTTGCTTGGTATTTTTTTCATGAGCCTACTATCAATGTTTATATTAGCTTAAGGATTTCAATGTTATCGTTACAAATAAGAAATTTACTCGCCATGCTGATATATTTGGTCTCAGGAACTATGGCTTTAATGATGCCTTATAAACAACATATAGTCTAGGTTGGTGACTGAGGCTTGTAGAACACTCTATCTATATTAGAACTAAGGTGTACGTAATTCGATGCCATGATTAATAACAAATATCATGTTGTATTATGCTCATTTATCCTACTTGAGAAAATTAATTAATGAACTTGCAATACACCAGGATGTAAGGAAAGATAGGAAAGCAATGAAGCCTGTGTTATCCTTATTTTTTCATATATATTAACCAATATATTTGTTTGCTTAGTGGTTGAGTAGTACAATAAAGTAATCTAAAGCAATATTTCCACACACATTTACAGTCTACCTATCGCTAATTTTTACTTAAACAATATGGGCAACTCTAGGCAAATTTTTGACATCAAACTCTTACATGTAGCTAATACCCATTGTCTCTTATTGGAAATAATAAAGACGGAAACCTAGGACCCTAATACATCCTTATCTGGCAAAGATGAGACATATTTTCGTAATACACTAACAATGGATTTGGCATTAAAGTTTCACATCCTTGTATATCGCTCTCATATTCCCCAATGTGTAGTTGGACTGTGATACATCACACATTAGTGGGAGCACATTCCTAATGTGGTTTTCTGATATTTTCTTCCGTACTTTTGGTGTGCATAAGCAAGACTACCAATGTAACATGTAACATGGATGCATGGTTGGCCTAAGCTTACCGGTTTTAGATAATGAATATTACTTTGGTACATATTTACATTGGTGTGTCACTAAAGCTACCATTATGTTGTTAGTAGTGGAACTCTTAGTACGTGATTATCAAACTTGTATGTTTATCTAAAGTGATATTGCATATTACAGAAGCAAGTGATCTTCTTTCTTTCCTTGAAATTCAAATATGAAGACATATGTGTGTATAATACATAGGTTTGTACTACATTCTCATATTGTATAACATCAAATATATTGGTTTATTTTCAATTCTTGAGAACTCAGTGAAGCCTATAAATAATCGTCCCTTTTTGTGAGCAATTCAGAATCACAAAAAATGAAATCAAAAGTTATTCTATTACATTATTATTATGCCACCATGTCAATCACTTAAGAACATAAAGCTATGGTGCAGTTGTACTCTGTGTGTGTATGTGAACTCGAACTATTATAATGTGATCCTTTTTAGTTCTTCTATATGTCGTCTAAGCATATGTATTTCAAATATTTTGTATGGATGTCTTACAACACTAAAGTGTGCTAGACCAATGGTAATAACCATCTAAACTCTAATTTTTTTTCTTACACAAGTTTCCTTAAGTAGAACATTGTCCAAATATCATAGATGGTTATCCAAAGGCCTCAAGTTCATTTCCTTCCATGCATTATTCGCCCAAGAAAATGACATCCATACATCTAGCTTAAGGTCATTTTCTACAGCTTCTACCTATTGATACTCTATTCCAATGTATAAAAGTAATTATCTCTTCCATGAATATTGAGTGGTTATTTTAGCCCTTATATTCCTACATTCCCTTCTATATCACTCAATCAAGTCCACATTTTTGAAGTGCTTTTGAAATGTAAAGTCTTCCACAGAGTAAGGCATCTCTCTTTGTTTGAATCATTGACCTATCGACGACAAATCTCAAACACATTAATAGCATGGTGGTAAATATGACTAGACATTAATCTATAATTTTTGGCATCCACAAAGAGCTTATCAACTATTTCTTCCCTTCCATGGTTTGAGTTCACCAATTAGTAGTCATGAGCTACATGGTTTTTGGAGTAAATGATTTCATAGTTGGTCTTTCAAACTTTACAAGGTGCAACAATTGGAAATACATTATAATATGAAGTTATGGTTTGGTGGTTCCCATCCGCTTTGTATGGAGCTAAAACTACCCTAGAACATTTCTCACATTTTTGTTTCACAAGATTGTAAGAATTTCTAGCACAAAGGTACATCTATTGACAAACAAGAACTAATTATTATTATTTTGAAAATTATATGTTTTAAATCTAAATGATATAATATTCAATTTAATTTAAATGATCAAAATGCATAGTAATGGACAAAATAAGAGACATCTAAGAAGTCGCAATAACTTGCAGAACACGACTAATCATTATAAATACAATTGGTACAACATGCATAATTCAGAGGGAAATGATAAATGGATAACATATATATATTTATATATCAATAAGAACAAGAATATCTAAGACAAAATTATGTTCGTGGAAGTCTTATATTTGTAAATGTCATCACATTTGGTTCCACTTTTGTTTAGACAATTCTAAAATATGTTCTCATTAAAGTTTGTAAAATCCTAGCCCGGCGTTGAGCGGGCCACTTTGCTAGTTACTTCAAAAATTGCAGCGTTTAAGACAAGGGAAAAATTATGTAGAGGAATATTATCAAGAATTACAAACTGGCATGATTAGATGTGGTATTGTTGAGAATAACGAAGCTATGCTTGCATGTTTTATGGGTGGGTTAAATAGAGAGATTCAGACCATTTTAGAGTACAAGGAGTATAACAATATCACTTGTTTATTCCATCTTGCTTGCCAAGCTGAACGTGAAGTGCATGATCGACAGGCATTGGCACAGACTAACTTTTCTGTAGGTCGAACTTCATCATGGACACCACGTGCATCCTCTACTTCCACACATTCTGCTACGCCGGCACCTCCATCAGCTGCCTCCACCAACTGTGATACAAAAAAGCAGGCACAACCACCACTATCTGCCAAGAGCACACCTTCTGGGCCTGCACCGAGCTCTTCTTCATCCATGGCATCAATAGGGCAAACACATGATATTATTTGTCATTGTTGCAAGGGTGGAGGTCTTTATGCGAGAGAAAGCCCATCTAAGTGTGTGATGATTGCTACTGAGGATGGTGGGTATGAGTCTGGTAGTGACTATGATGAGGAGACTTGAATCCCTTAGTCCTTGTGTTGTTCCTATTATTCTAGTGCCAAAAAAGGACGGTACATAGCGTATGTGTGTTGATTGTATAGGCATTAATAATATTACAATTCATTATCGTCATCCTATTCCTCGGCTAGATGATATGCTTGATGAATTAAGTGACTCTACTATTTTCTCCAAACTTGATTTGCATAGGGTGATGAAATTGGGTGATGAATTGAAAACAACATTAAAATTAAGTTTGGATTATATGAGTGGTTAGTCATGTCTTTTGGCTTAATTAATGCACCTAGTACTTTCATGAGATTAATGAACGAAGTTTTACGTGCTTTCATTGGACGATTTGTGGTAGTCTATTTTGATGATATATTGATTTATAGCAGATCTTTGGAGGAACATTTGGAACATTTACATGTTGTTTTTATTGCTCTATGTGTAACGCCCTCGATGCGGCTATATCTCCCATGTGTCGAAGCACAACTTAGAGGCATAACCGCATTGAAAGCAATGTCGCAAGTGAGGTAATCTTCACACAACCCATGTAATACATAAGGGAAAGAGATACATAGTTGGCTTACAATCGCCACTTCACACAATTACATGAATAAAGCATTACATCATCCAGATACAATCAAGGTCCGACTACGGAACCAAAATAAAAGAAGAACCCCAAATGCGACAAAGGTCCCCGATCGACCCCAACTGGGCTCCACTACTGATCAACTAGAACGAAACAACACAAAGGGCAAGATCTTCATCGAGCTCCTCCTCGAGCTCGGATGCGTCACCTGCACGGTTTAATCGGCACCTGCAAACTAGTTTTGGAAGTATCTGTGAGTCACGAGGACTCAGCAATCTCACACCCGCGAGATCAAGACTATTTAAGCTTATAGGAAGGATGGGGTAATGAGGTGGAGCTTCAGCAAGCACTAAGCAAATATGGTGGCTAACAATCACAAAAGAGAGCGAGAAGAGAAGCAAGGCACGGTCGTGAAGCTAGAAATGATCAAGAGGTGATCCTGAACTCCTACTTACGTCAAACATAACCCCAAACCGTGTTCACTTCCCGGACTCCGCCGAGAAGAGACCATCACGGCTACACACGCGGTTGATGCGTTTTAATTCGGATCTGGTGTCAAGTTATCTACAACCGGACATTAACAAATTCCCATCTGCCACATAACCGCGGGCACGGCTCTCGAAAGTTTATACCCTGCAGGGGTGTCCCAACTTAGCCCATGACAAGATCTCGCGATCAACGAAGGAATAGACCTTCTCCTAGGAAGACCCAATCAGTCTCGGAATCCCGGTTTACAAGACATTTCGACAATGGTAAAACAAGACCAGCAAAGCCGCCCGGATGTGCCGACAAATCCCGATAGGAGCTGCTATATCATTCTCAGGGCACACCAGATGAGCCAGACGTCGGGTTGGCATAGACCCTGATTGCCCAGGGGGCGCCGGACATCGCTCGGTTTGGACCAGCACCCGGAGGAGCACTGGCCCGGGGGGGTAAAATAAAGATGACCCTCGGGCTCCGGAAACCCAAGGGAAAAAGGGCTAGGTGAGGCAAATGGTAAAACCAGGGTTGGGCCTTGCTGGAGGAGTTTTATTCAAAGCGAACTGTCAGGGGGGTCCCATAAATCACCCGACCGCGTAAGGAACGCAAAATCCGGGAACATAACACCGGTATGACGGAAACTAGGGCGGCAAGAGTGGAACAAAACACCAGGCATAAGGCCGAGCCTTCCACCCTTTACCAAGTATATAGATGCATTAATTAAATAAGAGATATTGTGATATCCCAACATAATCCTGTCCATCATGGAGCAATCTTCAACTTCACCTGCAACTAACAACGCTATAAGAGGGGCTAAGCAAAGCAGTAACATAGCCAATCAATGGTTTGCTAGGAAGGGTGAAAATGTTAGAGGCTGACATGGCAACATGGGAGGCATGATATAGCAAGTGGTAGGCATCGTAGCATAGGCATAGCAAAAGAGCGAGCATCTAGCAAGCAAAGATAGAAGTGATTTCGAGGGTATGGTCATCTTGCCTGAGATCCCGCTAGGAAGAAGAACGAGTCCATGAAGAAGACAAACGGACGAAGTCGAATGGATCCTCACAACTCCGGAACGAAACCGAAGCTAACGAGAGAAGCAAACCAGAAAGAAACAAACAGCATGGTAAACACACAAGCATAAACATGTCATGATGCACAAACAAGTATGATGCATGTCCGGTTTAATGAGGCATGGCATGGCAATATGCACAAACAACACTACAAGTTAAGTGGAGCTCAATATGCAACGAGTTGCATATTGACAAAACACCACATCAATTATTTAGTTCTCTCTAGTTATAAGCTACTCAACAATATTAAATGTTATTAAACATGGCAAGGTGTGACGCATAATTAAACTAGCTATTTAGGCAAGTTTAAATGAGGCCGGAACAACAAACAACAATTCCGGAAATCCCCATATGTTATTTAGCAATTTAATGCAAACAACAATTTTAAACATTTTAATTGTTGTTAACATGATGCGGATGACATAATCAAGGTTTATGCAATTTTTAAGAAAAATGTTGATATGAGCATATTATGAAGCATTTGTCACCATGGCGGAATGAAACGGGTGCCACGGCAACGAATCCGAAAATGATGCCACGGCAACATTTCGATCTCGGTAACTTGAGTGAGATACCAATGCAAACGAGAAGTGTGCGGATGTGTGGAGCACGCAAGAGACAGGGAGTGATCCCGGATACCGGGTGTCCCACATGTCGGTGGCATGGCAAAAGAGGGGCATCGCAAGCGACAATTCGATCACGGTGCAAACATGGGCATCTCATTCGACACATGCATTCGGTCCACAGCGGTCGTTCTCGGCGGTTATACCTTTGTAGCGTGCGTTTTCGGAGCGGTTCGAGTCGTCGAGGGAAGTAGTGGTACTCGTGGGTCGTAGTGGAAGTAGTTGTACATGTTTCGAAGAGGGACTTGACGTATCCGATGTCTCCGGGGTCGACGGTAGTGGTACACGGTCGTCGTGGTACTTGGCGAGTCCGCGTAGTCGTGCATGTTCCAACATCAAACTTGGAGGGACACTAATGGCGTGGTACTTGGCGAATCCCGGAGATGGCGGAAGACGAACTTGGCACCCACGGTCTTGATGTCAACAGTGCCAGGCAGCGGAGAGAACGCACAACAGGGCACGGCAGCCACGGGTCATCCAAAGGCAGAGGCCATGGTGCCAAGGATGACCGGCGCGAAGCAGAAGGCAGATACGGGCGAGCGGGAGGCTCGCAGGGCCTCGGGTGCTCGAGGAGAGGCTGAGGGCGGCTGGATCCGGCCGGAGGTGACGAACGGGTGGCGGCCATGGTAGGGCTTGAGCTCCTGGTTTCCTACCGCTGGTCGGGACGGCGAGAGAAGGTCAGGGAGCGGCTTGGGGCGTCGACGATGGGTGCAGGCGCGACGCTGAAGGAGGAAGGCCATGGTAGAGGAGGAGCGGTGCGGAGCAGAGGCGAGCTGGCGCAGCGGTGAAGATGGAAGGGCGAGGAAAAGGTGGCCGCGGCAGGGGAGGCTGCGGCCTCGGACGCCGGCAGGGAAGAAGCAGAGGACTCGGGGCTGCAACTGCTGTCTCCTGTGGGCGCGGACGACGACAGCTGCGGGCGGCCGGACGCGTCCAGGAGCAAGGGAGGAGGAGGCACCAGGCTGCGCTGGGATCTGACGAGGCTGGAGAAGGAGCTGCAGCTACGGCGAGCGTCGAGGGCCACGGGCGCGGGGAACAGGGGCGCCATGGGGATCGGGCGCGGGCGCTCCTCTCCTGTGCGAAGCGTGTGAGTGGCGGCGGGACGAGGGGACGAGGGAGAGAAGAGGGGTCGGGCCTAGGGTTAGAGAAACTGGTGGGCTGCGGGGATGAGGTGGGCTGGCGCTGGGAGGAGGCCGAGCTGCAGTAGCTGGGAGGCCCAGCTGGGCTGGCTCTCTCCCTTCTTCAAATCTCTTCCAAAAACAGAAAAGCAAAGAAAGAACAGGAGAGAAAAGAAAAGAGTGGACAAGAATTTGGGCATGCGGATAATTTTCCCAGGCTCGCAAAAATGCGCTTGTTCCAAGGAAATAGAAATGGCCAAGATCGAACAATAAGAATTCAAACTCATTTGAATTTTATTCAAATGGGTTTGAACTAGGACTTGATAAAAGGAAGGTCCAAAAATGTTCGGATTTTTGGTGGAGCTCCAGAAAATGATGAAAGAAATTATGGGCAAGGTTGGAGACCAAGAATTGAGATAACAAAGGCATGGGATATTTTGCAAGTGGGTTATGGTTAACTCCAAATAAACGGAATAATTTTATTATAGCTCCCTAATAATAGTAGGAGACTTTGAATATGTTTTAAAGAGAAATCACCATGTGAATATCCCTCGATTTAAATAGATCAACGATCTATGCAATTTATTTAGGTGAGTTTTAAAAAATTAAATGACATGATGGCATGATGCAGTGCAAATGATGCAACAAACAAAACAAATCACACGATGAAACTCGGAGTAGCTAGAAGTCTTCTGGAGCGTCGGTCTCGGGGCGTTACAACACTCCACCACTACAAGAGCATCTCGTCCCGAGATCTAGGATGGCACCGGAGAGAAATGGAAGAGGAAGAGAAGAGGTAAAACTAAGTTGCTTCTTTGACAAACGAGTGAAACCAAAGAACCTTGAGAGGTTGAAAAGTTGAAACAAAGAACACAACGGAGTTGAACACAATTGAGAGCACTGTAGTAGAAAATAGAAACAAGGAACACCATGTGAACCTTGGAGGTTGCAAAGCTATGAATGACGAGCACAATGGACAAGAAGGAATTGGAACCACTCTGGTTGAAACGAGATAAACAAGGAACAAGGCAAGATCAAATTCGGACAGCAATTCGGTTGAAAGAGACGCATGGCTTGATAAGATGAAAAGAACTTGAAGAGGTGACACAACACTCCGGTTAAATGGATGAGTAAGAAAATAGCGTGATCTTGACAAAACGAGGTGATGGGTGAAGAGAGCAACATCACAATATCTCCGGAACGAAAGAATAGAAGCTAGATTGTTGGCATAAAGGGACAGAGAAGAAAATGACAACTTCTGCCACCAATAAGCTTGGAAAGCACCCTTGCAAAGAAGAATTGAACAGAGTTGTTGGAAAATCAACAACGAAAAGCACAAGCTTGTTGTGGGCTTATGGAAAACATCTCAAAATTATGAGGTGACAACCGGCCACTAACGGAAACAATTGCTTGCTTGAGATCAACGAAGAGATGAAAAAAAAAACTACTTTTGCCGAGAGGATAGGAGAAAACTTGGATCATTGATAAGCACCACAATACAACATTCCTTAGGGAAAGCTTTAGGTGAAATCTATACCAAGATAACTCCAACGAAGAGATTGATGGATTTAAAATACCTCGTTCTTGACAACATGTGAATCATGAAACACGAAGGGAAAATATCAAGAATGACATAACACCACCTCAAAAGATAAGTTAGAAAGAATTGCACTTTGGAATGCAAGATGAAGAATACTTGAACTCCCCAAAACAAAACATGTGTTGAGCACCATGTTTATTTTTAGAGTATAGCTTGGCTGATCTTAACTTCAAGAGAAATCTTGAAGAACAATTGAAGAATGAAAGGAATCCTTGACGAACCACCATTCCGGTAATAAACGGATGATAAAAAGAAAGAGAAGTTGAAAACACAAGGTGAAGCCCTGCGATGATTTAGATGGAGCTTCGCGACGAGATAATGCGGAAAACTTAGAACTCCGGAAGAAAGATGAACAACAAGAAGCCAAGAATTTATTCCTCCTGAACAAACTCCGAAGGAAAGGATTAATCACTTGGATGAAACAGGAATAAGAATTATGTTATGCGTATCCTTCACCGATTTAAACTGATGACAAGCAACGGATTTGGCATACTACTTATTCTTCTTGAAAAGATTGACGAGAGAAATAGCGCAACTTGGGAAGGTCTTCCATGAACCACCGGTGGGGTTGGAAAGAACGAATGAATTGATATGATAACCAAGGAAGAGAACTCTTGAACGAACCACCGTAAGAATTGAAAATGAAAGTAGCAAAGGCACAATTCACCAGGAAGAATTGGAAAACGAATGAAGATACTTGAGGGGATTTAGATACATGAGAACGAAGAGATCATGAACTGATTAGAGGGTATTTGAACGATGCACCGGTAAGATTTGGAGAGCGAGAGCTGAAAACTGAGAATGAATAAACCCGAAATGATGGCCTTCGTAGGAATAAAATGGAAAGAACTCACGAAATGCTCCCGGTGGTAAGAAAAGAATTGTCACAATCAAAAACAATTATGAGAGGATGGCAGCAAGCTTGAACCATGAATCTTCAAGAGAATGGACAAGATTTAAGAGAAACTCTTCTTCGGTCTTCGAATGTTGAGAATGGTGATGAGAACCACCATGAATTGTTGAGATACTCCGGGAGAATGAAAAACATAGAGGTTGAGCCAACAATGAAAAATAATTTGAAAGATCTTGGAGAAAGACATTTGACTAATGATAATTCATTCTTACGTCAAACTTTGCAATGAATTTGAGAATAACGCCGGAAATAATTAGAAGAGTCAGGTAAGATCCTGGGAAAGACCTATGGGTTAGGGCCCACTCAAAGGAAAACACCGTTGAATGATTGATTGAAAAGGGGGGGATTGCACCGGTTGAATTAAATGGCATGAATGATATAACAACCTCGAAATAATTTGGACGGATTGAGAATGGAAAGATGGGCCTTCTGAGATATATTCAACACTCGAGAATGAAGGAATGGCGAGAAGTGAATGATTAAGAGATACACCGGCATAACAAAGCACTTGAAATGAGAAAAAAGAATATGATCAACACCGAAAGCTTGAATTGGATCCACCGGAGAAGAAAAGAGAAGAAGAATAATAAACTTGAAGCTCCACTAGTATCTTCCTGAGAATCACCGGATAAGAACATTGACGGAAAAGAATGGAGAGACTTCGCATCAATAAAAGGATACTTGATTAAGAAATCTGAGTCCTTGAAGAAAAGGGTGGGAGGGCGGGAAAACAAAGGCAACTTGGGCAGATGGAATGGATACCGTTGAGAAAACTTAGAATTGATCTCACGAATGGAAAAAAAATGATAGTATTAGCCTGGAGAGAAGCACGCCGGTAGGGAAAAGAATTAACATGACAACCTCAATGATCAAGAAGGATTAGCACTCCCATAGAAATATGAGAACACCATTTAGGAAAAGGTATGGATTCAACATTTGACTTGGAAGCAACTCGAATACCACAAATAAAACAAAACAAAGGATTTGTCTTGCAGAATAAGCCGGAACAAACATATGATAGAGATTTCGTCCGAAGTTTTCGTGGTGGGGCCTACACGGGCTCGATCGTACAGCACCATCATGTACAAGGCAGTGCACATGACATACGAAGCGTCCCCGAGTCGGCATAGCCAAGGACTCTTTAAGACACAATGAGACCACTGTAAAACCAACCGTGAATAGGCGGACCACTAGACGTCGAACCCCAATTTCCTATCATACATCCGTCGGAAAGATATCCTAAGAGCTACTTGAATTCCCACCTATGAAACTCCCGAAATTTTCCGGTTATGCAATCAGGTGTTGGGGATACAGGGGAAGCAATATATCTCACCCAAACTAACAATCCCTACATCCAGCTATATCCATCCGTCAACACATAACCAAGAAAACTCCGGAAATCGTGTACCTCAACCTTCGAAAAGCATCCGTTATACAAGCTATGGCAATACTCCCGTACTCACCTCAGTACTGGGTTATCGGGGTTATCTCACCAACAACTGTACAAAAGAGATTTTCGATGTCGGCGTATTAAACTCAGGTATTCCAGAACTGCAACGATAAAATTATGGCGACAACACCTCAGAGCTCAACTCCCCGGGACACTTCCACTAAACCCCTGACAGGAGGCACCAAGACAATGTTCTCATCATAAAACCATCGGAACGATTCCAAGATACCCGCGTGATCCTAAAAAAAATTAGTGAAATTTGAGAAGAGAAGAGTCAAAACTCTACGTCAGGATGCCTTACCAGAGCGGTGAAGAGACTGGGGAGTAAAAAGAATTCCTAACTCTCCGATATATATAATCCTAAATGACTCAAAACATTTTTCTAGACACAACTCGGCTGCTAAAAACGATTAAGCAGTGGGGCTCCTAAGGTCGGGGAAGGCTCTGATTACCAACTTGTAACGCCCTCGATGCGGCTATATCTCCCACGTGTCGAAGCACGACTTAGAGGCATAACCGCATTGAAAGCAATGTCGCAAGTGAGGTAATCTTCACACAACCCATGTAATACATAAGGGAAAGAGATACATAGTTGGCTTATAATCGCCACTTCAGAAAATTACATGAATAAAGCATTCCATCATCCAGATACAATCAAGGTCCGACTACGGAACCAAAATAAAAGAAGAACCCCAAATGCGACAAAGGTCCCCGATCGACCCCAGCTGGGCTCCACTACTGATCAACTATAACGAAACGACACAAAGGGCAAGATCTTCATCGAGCTCCTCCTCGAGCTCGGATGCGTCACCTGCACGGTTTCATCGGCACCTGCAAACTGGTTTTGGAAGTATCTATGAGTCACGAGGACTCAGCAATCTCACACCCGCGAGATCAAGACTATTTAAGCTTATAGGAAGGATGGGGTAATGAGGTGGAGCTGCAGCAAGCACTAAGCAAATATGGTGGCTAACAATCGCAAAAGAGAGCGAGAAGAGAAGCAAGGCATGGTCGTTGTTGGGGATATTACCACTAGGCGTAAACCGGCCTACTTGGGCCGGGTTAACTTCATTAGTGGTATAAGCAGATAAAGGCCCAAGGCCTGTAGTCGGTTCAGAACCTGTAGCCGTAAACCGGCCTGATGTATAACTTGTATTGTAAATTAGGAATAGAGAGATACCAACCGGGATACGAGTATGAACCGTTTGGGACTCTATGGACCGACGGGCGTCACCCGTGTATATAAGGGGACGACCCAGCGGCGGTTCAAGACAGACAACCACAACTCGAGTCTAGGCGAAGCTTGTTTGCTCCCTAGCCATCGAGATCACATCAATTCCATCACAACTAGACGTAGGCTTTTACCTTCATTGAAGGGGCCGAACTAGTATAAACCCTCGTGTCTTTGTGTCCGCTTTAACCCCTTCAAGTAAACCCGTAGCGATGGCTCCACAACTAAGTCCTTTCACTAGGACATCTGCCGTGACAAATCCACGACAGTTGGCGCCCACCGTGGGGCCATCGCACGATGGTTTGACGATCTTGGAGGGCAAGCTCAAGGGACTCGAAGGCTATGTTGTGGGCCGGATGACCAAGAGTCGTTGTGGCAGGATCTACATCGACGATGCAGGATGGGGTCCCGAGGCCGATTCGATCGAGTACGGGTACCGGGTCCCCTTTGGTGGCATACACGTTTTCATTGGCAAGATCGGTGAGCCTGGGCCTGAGCCGGACATCTGCACCGACCTCGTCAAGATGGCTCAGCGTGAGAGATCTACCCAGGCTAAACCGGCCATGAAGCGTGCCTTCGTTGGAGTCATCCACGGAGGAGAGCGGGAGGACGAGTCAGAACACGGTAGCGAGACCGTCGTCTATTCCGGCGACGAGTCCTCGACCGGAGAGACCGAATCGCTATACAAGTTGCAAGACGACCAGGTTAGGGGCTGTTCCGATGGCGACAGTATTCCGGACCCCCCGGGCCAGATCAACCGGGTTGGAATATTCATGGCCGGCACCCAGGCGGCGAATCACTCTTCGACCGCCGCAGCAATGCTCTCCGGATCAGCAGCGGCAGCGGCAGCAGGGGCAGGAGGCCTTGTGCGCCCGCCGGTTCAAGTTCTATCTGATCTGTTTGATGCACTAGCCGCGCTTATGGCAGAAGCCAATCCGGCGGATCAGGAGGCCCATGATGCAGAGATTGCAAAGGTGAGAGAGCAGATCGTGCAAGCCAAAGCGGATCTGGCAGCAGAGAAGGACAGGATGGCTGCAGAGCGGGCCGCTTTGGACGCCCAGGCCTATAAGCTCATGCTTGACCAGAACGCATCACAGGAGGTCTTGAAGCAGAAGCACAGATCACGCCTGCCATTAGGGTTTGACCCCCGAAATATCTTTCACACTCCAGGAGCTGGACCCAGTAATCCGCCGCAGTACCTGGAGACAAACTGGACTGAGGCACCAGGGGCAGGGGCGACGGTCCAACCTCGCCTGATGGAACCTCCTCAACAGAACATTGTGGTTCCTCCGCCGGTCCAGACGCCCCCGGGTCATTATTCTAATCCTATGGACAACCTTGTTGCAGCCGCCGTGCGGTTAGAGGCTATCCCAGTTGAATGGGACTCTCCGCAAGCGATAGAGACACGCCGGGTTAAGGAGCTTCTCCGGACCGCGTTGATTCAGCAGGAAGCATATTCGTACAGCCGTGATCGGATTCACTCCACGCCCCGTCCAAGCCGGAGCTATAGCAGGTGCATGGATGAACCGGCCATATCAAGCAATGCGCGAGGCCGTGAAGCGGCCCGTGGCAATAACCCTGCAGATGGAGTTCGCGATGCTCAGGATGTGGTGGACCGGGCCCGAGCACAAAGGGAGGCCGAGTTAGCAGCACAGAATGATGCAGGTCAACTGACGCCGGTTCGTCCTACCACCTCCGCCGGACCAGGGGTCGCATCCGCTTTAGGAGTGCCTTGTTTAATTCCCGCTTTACGCAATGTACGCCTGCCCAAAGATTTCAAGGGTCCGCGCAAGGTGCCAAATTACACCGCTGATTTATCTCCCAAAGCGTGTGTAGAGAGTTATGAGATGGCCATGGAGATGCTAGATGTGGATGAGACCGCGTGTGCGAAATACTTCACCATGATGCTTGAAGGCACGGCTCGTACTTGGTTGAAGAGCCCGCCGCCCAATTCTATCAGCTCATGGGCCCAGTTGCGGGCCCGGTTTATCCAGAATTTCAAGGATACATGTAAGCAGCCCAAGTCCATAGTAGACCTAGAGGCTTGTGTCCAAGAGGAAGGAGAATCAACGACCCATTGGGTGCACCGCGTTTCAGAAGTTTTGCACTCGTCTGACAGGATCAATGCTGATTCTGCGATCTTAACACTGGAAGGCAACTGCCGGTTTAAGCCTTTAAAATTGAAGCTGGGACGCATGAAGCGGTTCTGTAATGACATGGGAACTCTCATGGCCGCTTTAGTGAAGTATGCTGATTCGGATAGTACCAAGGATCCTGAGACTGATGGTGATGAAGCAGGGAAGGGAAAGAAGAATAGCAACTCCAAGCAGCAGCAGTACAAACCGGCGGGTCATGGAAACGGGGGCAAGCGCAAGGCGGATGGCAGCATGGACTTTATAGCCAACACTAATGCCCAGGACAGGGGGCAGCGGCGCAGAGGTAAAGCGGCAAATCGTAATGGGGCTCCCAATCCTAACGCAAGCCGTTTGAATTATCTGTTGAATCAGCCTTGCCCAAAGCACGGGACGAAGGAGGCGCCGGCTAACCACCTTTGGAAGGATTGTTATATTATGCAGGAGTTTAAAAACTCTAATGCCTTCCGGTATGACCATGGGTCAGGTGGCGGTTCAGGATCCGGTTTCCATTGGCCGGGTCATGATGGAGCTTTCGGTTCAGGTTTCAATCAGGGCGGTCACAACAACCAGAATAATCAGCAGCAGCAGCAGCAGTCGGGTTATCAGAGCCAGCCAAAACAGTTGAACAATGGGCAATATCATGTTTTCACAACTAGCTTGGATAAACGCGACCGAAAACTCCACAAGCGAGCGGTGAATTCTATTGAACCGGCCTTACCACGTTACTTGCGCTAGTCTGAGCAGCCTATCGTGTCGAGCAGAGAGGATCACCCGCCCCGGGTTGATAATCCGGGCCAGCTAGCATTAGTGGTAGACCCTCAGGTGGGGGGTTACAAATTCACCAAGGTACTCATGGATGGAGGGAGCAGTATTAACATACTATACTATGAGACATTCCGCCGCATGGGTCTAACAGACAAGGATCTCAGACCGTCTAACACGGTGTTCCATGGTGTGGTGCCTGGCAAATCTGTATATCTTGTCGGTAAGATAGCCCTGGATGTGGCTTTTGGGGACGAACACGACTCCCGGTCAGAAAAACTAACATTTGAGGTGGTGAAGATCCGGAGCCCGTATCACGCCTTGTTTGGCCGGCCGGCTTATGCCAAGTTCATGGCGCGGCCTTGTTATATCTACTTACAGCTCAAGATGCCGGGTTACAAGGGGACAATAATGGTTCATGGGAGCCGTAGAGTCGCTTTGGAATGTGAGGAAGGTGATGCGGCTTATGCAGAGTTGGTCTGTGCCACGGAGGAGTTGAAGTACTATAAGGACAATGTTGATCCGGCGGATATGACTCCTTTGAAGAAGCCAACTACAGAGCATGATTCGGATCTGAAGTTCAAATCGGCAGCAGAGACCAAGCTTGTTGACTTCGTGCCCGGCGATTCGTCCAAGCAGTTCACTGTCAGTGCCAATCTGGATCCCAAATAGGAAAGCGCGCTCATCGAGTTCATCCGTGAGAATCGGGACATCTTTGCATGGAAACCGTCCGACATGCCAGGTGTACCGAGGGAACTTGCTGAGCACACTCTTAATGTGGATCCTAAGTATAAACCAGTGAAACAATTCCTCCGCCGGTTTAACGAAGAAAGGCGCAAAGCCATTGGAGAGGAAGTGGCCAGGCTTTTAGCAGCTGGCTTTATCATTGAAGTGTTCCATCCAGAGTGGCTTGCTAATCCGGTGCTGGTTCTTAAGAAAAACGGCACTTGGCGTATGTGTGTGGATTACACAGATCTTAACAAGGCCTGTCCAGCGGATCCTTTTGCCCTCCCCCGCATTGACCAGATCATTGATGCCACGGCGGGTTGTGAGCGTTTGAGTTTTTTGGATGCATACTCTGGATATCATCTGATGAGGACATGACTACCTTGGATATGACCAAAAATATTGCATATATGCATATTTGTCAGGTGATTTCTAGTGCAAACTATTCAATAATCTATTTATGTTATCCAGAACAAAAATACTTCACACACTTTTGTGTTTTGTCTAATTGCAGGTGTATGGGACATTTGTACAATCCACATATGAAGATAAGGAAGAAAGAGATGTTTATTTGCTGTCCAAAAAGTTCTCTCACGTCACTTTTGGCCCAAGAGAAGATAGAGTCCAAGTCTCTCACGTTCTGGATTCAGATTTGGACTGCACAGACATACCTGACTCAAAACGCACACAAGTTTTTCATACGGACTCCGAATTGGGTGATTCTTTTTTTGTTGGAAACTATATTTCGTGCACTTTCCAACCCAATTGGAATCACCTTCAAATTCGTCCGGGGTGTTGAGTTGCGGACGAAACAATCTGATGCTGCAGCAGAATCCGAGTCAAACTACAAGTCCAAAGGTGTTACATCACCTCCACTTGGGCCCATTGGCCTTGTACGACCTAGATTTAGTTTTAGGCTGCCTTGGGACGTCCTCCCACCTCCTTGGCCACCACCCCTTGCTCCTATATAAGTAGATCCATCTAGTAGCTTTTCCTTGGGATTTGTTTAGTTAAAAGTTAGCCATTGCAACTTCGTGTACTTCGTTTGTGTCCAACGACCAGACCAAGACCGCTTACGGATCCCCACCTTTATCAATACTTCATATATAATCGCAATATTCAGATTGCTTTTATCATATTCTTGCTTGTTCTTCGATTGCTTGCAGGAATAGACCTTCGTGGTCAGGTTGATTGTGCTCCGGCGTGGTCAATAACCTCTCAGAGTTGGCTTAGCGATTGCTAAGGCGCAACGTCGTGCACGTTTGTAGTCGGATCGTCAAAGTCATCTTCACCAAATCGATAGTTATCATCTCATCGAAAGATCGGGACACCCCCGCCTCTATCAAGTGGTATCAGTTTTCAGGTTGCTCGGTGAGAATTTCCAGTTTTCCTAGATTAGATTTATTTTCTTACCTATTGTCCAAGAAAAAGCCACAAAAAAGAGTTAGATCTATTCATCCTTGGTCCAAGCCAGTCTGAGCCTTTGCAATTTTCTTTTCATTGCTTGCATAGTTGAATTATCGGTTGCATCGTCGTGTCGAGTTGCTGGTCTTAGTGTCTAGTTCGTTTAGAGTTTCGAGTTCTGTTCACATTAGTCACGCCACCGCTGCATCATTATCTCTTCCGCTGTCCACCACCCATCCATCAATTTCCACCACGTGCTACCCACCATTCATTGTCATAATAATAGTTGAGATCGTTCACATCTTCGCTTGATCCAATCTGCGTCTTATCTAGTTTGTTTTGGAAAGAGGGAGAAAAAAAGAGAGAGAGAAAACGAGAAAAAAAAGAGAAAAAAAGTCAGAGAAAAAAAGGAGAAAAAAAATCAAAAAAATCAGCACAAACTTTTGCAGAGGAAAGTTGGAGACAAAGTTGTTGTATATCCTGCTTGGCAGTTGTTTTTCATCATTATCTTCACTGCCGTTGAGATCTTCACTTATATCTTGCTGTCAAGAGCTACTTAGTATCCTTCATTGATGCTAGTTGTGCTACGCCGTGACCTCATTAGTGTTCTAGGTTCGCGTCTCTAGTCCGGTCTAGCCTAGGACCAGCACAGTACCGTCGTTGAGCGTTTATTCAACATTGCATCTTTGAATTGATTATTGCTAATCTTTTGCTACCATATATAGCCAACCCAGCTCCACATATTTCTACACCGTGTATACGTACGCTTCCCTAGCAATCGCTTTACTCAATATTCGGAGTTACTTGACACCGCTAGTTGCCGATCACCGCCTGCTGCATGGTAAGAACTTGTAAGACATTGATATTTGCTTTACTGTGAGCGTTTTACCACCACATCCTAGTAGTTATAGGAACATTATTTTTGGGTTTTGTTTGTTGTTCTACTAATCATGACAGGATCCAGAGTCAATTCATGGGCTTTGTCGATCGCGGGAGACGTGCCACCACCTTTGCAAATACCACAACTGTCACGAGAGGTGCACAAACATCCAAATGCACATGATCAGGTTAATGTATCTATACCACCATTTAATGGTCGTTTTAAACCTGCTTTATATATTGAATGGGAGTTCGACATAAAAAATATATTTGCTTCCCATAATTTTGATGAACATAAAAAGGTTAAGGTTGCGGTTGGTTCTTTCACTGGTTATGCTTTGGTTTGGTGGAGTGAATATTGTCGGTTACACCCTGATTATATACCTACTACTTGGGATGATTTGAAACTTGCCATGCGACATACTTTCGTCCCTGCTTATTATACTCGTGACATGATTAAGAAGTTGCAACACTTAAAACAAGGTAGTGAAACTGTAACAAAATATTATGATGATTTACAAACTACCTTGTTGCATTCCTCTTTAGAAGAAAGTGAAGATGATTTTATGGATAGATTTTGGGGAGGATTAAACCGTGATATTCAAGAGATACTAATTCATGAAGAGTGTTATCCTATGGACCATTTGTTTCATCTTGCTTGCAAAGCTGAACAGGAAATAAAACGACGTGTTGGCCACGAGGAGAACAAGCGCACGGTGCACATTCCAAGAGTTGATATGATTGTTCCTTCAACTACTAGGCATACTATGACAACCACATCCGTTGTTGTCAGGACTACATCACCTCCACCATGTGACCCATCGCCCTCGAGAGTGGCTACATCATCTAAGTTGATCATAAGAGGTAATGACAAAGGTACTGATCTTCCATCTCTACATGAGAATGATGAATGCCTTGTCAATTTGAATGCACCATCTGATGAGCTACCCACTACTTTGATCACACCACCTATTTTAGAGGACTACGTTGATAATTTGACTTTGCCATGTGATCAAACAACTGAAATACCAACAATTTTGAGTGCACCCATTGAATTAACTATTGATGCAAAAGAACCAATGTTTAATCATTTTGATATGACCTCTAATCTTGGTGATGATTCTGTGTTGAATGACTTATTGCATATTTGCTTATTTAAGCATGTTGTAGCATGTAAATTTGATGCAACTAATGTTTATTCACCAATGTTGGGATGGTTTAATGATGAACATTGTCAATCTTTTGAAATGAATAAGAGCTTCACTTATATGTGCAAACTAAGTTGCAATATTTTCATGCCTTCTACTTCTTGTGCTAATGTTTTGGCTTTAGATTTTATGAACTATGCAAGTTTCTCATCTATTCATGTGTCATATATGCAAAAATCGAGGGAAGTAAAAATGGATGACATATACATATACAATATGTACACCTTGTCTCTTTTGTTAGCCACATTTCAGATTAAGCAACGCCGAGGACGGCTTTATTTTCAAGAAGGGGAGGATGATGAGGACATGACTACCTTGGATATGACCAAAAATATTGCATATATGCATATTTGTCAGGTGATTTCTAGTGCAAACTATTCAATAATCTATTTATGTTATCCAGAACAAAAATACTTCACACACTTTTGTGTTTTGTCTAATTGCAGGTGTATGGGACATTTGTACAATCCACATATGAAGATAAGGAAGAAAGAGATGTTTATTTGCTGTCCAAAAAGTTCTCTCACGTCACTTTTGGCCCAAGAGAAGATAGAGTCCAAGTCTCTCACGTTCTGGATTCAGATTCGGACTGCACAGACATACCTGACTCAAAACGCACACAAGTTTTTCATACGGACTCCGAATTGGGTGATTCTTTTTTTGTTGGAAACTAGATTTCGTGCACTTTCCAACTCAATTGGAATCACCTTCAAATTCGTCCGGAGTGTTGAGTTGCGGACGAAACAATCTGATGCTGCAGCAGAATTCGAGTCAAACTACAAGTCCAAAGGTGTTACATCACCTCCACTTGGGCCCATTGGCCTTGTACGACCTAGATTTAGTTTTAGGCTGCCTTGGGACGTCCTCCCACCTCCTTGTCCACCACCCCTTGCTCCTATATAAGTAGATCCATCTAGTAGCTTTTCCTTGGGATTTGTTTAGTTAAAAGTTAGCCATTGCAACTTCGTGTACTTCGTTTGTGTCCAACGACCAGACCAAGACCGCTTACGGATCCCCACCTTTATCAATACTTCATATATACTCGCAATATTCAGATTGCTTTTATCATATTCTTGCTTGTTCTTCGATTGCTTGCAGGAATAGACCTTCATGGTCAGGTTGATTGTGCTCCGGCGTGGTCAATAACCTCTCAGAGTTGGTTTAGCGATTGCTAAGGCGCAACGTCGTGCACGTTTGTAGTCGGATCGTCAAAGTCATCTTCACCAAATCGATAGTTATCATCTCATCGAAAGATCGGGACACCCCCGCCTCTATCATCATCAGATCAAAATGGCGGTTAAGGACCAGGAGAAAACAGCGTTTATTACTCCCTTTGGAGCCTTCTGCTATGTATCTATGCCCTTCGGGCTCAAGAGTGCCCAAGCCACCTATCAACAGTGTGTACAGAATTGCCTGCATAAACAGATCGGCCGCAATGTGCACGCCTATGTGGATGATATTGTTGTGAAGTCAAGGCAGAAGGAGACGCTGTTGGATGATTTGAAGGAAACCTTTGACAACTTGCGCGTTTACAAGATGATGCTTAATCCGGCCAAGTGTGTCTTTGGTGTTCCGGCAGGCAAGTTACTGGGTTTCCTGGTGTCTAACAGAGGAATTGAGGCTAATCCGGAGAAAATTGCGGCTGTTACCTCCCTGGCTAAACCGAAGTGTATCAACGATGTTCAGCATTTGGCGGGCAGAATCGCCGCACTGAGCCGGTTTATCAGTCGCCTCGGAGAGAAGGCCATCCCTTTGTACCAAATGCTGAGGAAAACAGACAATTTCGTCTGGAGTCCGGCTGCTGATGAAGCATTTGAGGACTTGAAGCGGCAATTAGCCAATCCGCCTGTTCTTGCAGCTCCGGTTGACAAGGAGCCACTATTATTATACGTAGCAGCCAATGCTCGGGCAGTTAGCGTGGCTATTGTGGTGGAACGCAAGGAGGCAGGCAAGGAATATCCGGTTCAGCAGCCGGTTTATTATATCAGCGAGGTGCTTATTGAATCCAAGCAAAGATATCCGCATTGGCAGAAGCTGGTCTATGGTGTTTTCATGGCCAGTCGGAAGTTGAAGCAGTATTTTCAAGGGCACCCCATCACAGTGGTCAGTTCAGCTCCCTTGGGTGATATCATACAGAACCGGGAGGTGACTGGCCGGATTGCCAAGTGGGCTATAGAGCTTGGGCCACACGGACTGAAGTATGTATCTCGGACGGCGGTGAAGTCTCAAGCACTTGTTGATTTCATCAATGACTGGACGGAGTTACAAGCACCAGAAGAGAAGCCGGATCACACATATTGGACTATTCATTTTGATGGATCCAGGCAATTGGAAGGCTCGGGGGCTGGAGTCGTATTAACTTCCCCACGAGGTGATAAGTTTTGTTATGTTCTCCGCTTAATGTTCCCTTGCACTAATAATGCAGCTGAGTACGAAGCATTGCTCCATGGTCTCTGGATGGCTAAAGAGATGAACTTAAGCCGGGTTAAGTGCTTCGGTGACTCGGACCTCGTGGCTCAATAGGTGTCTGGCACTTGGGATTCTAAGGACCCGCTCATGGCTGCATATCGTCGAGAAGTGGATAATATTGCGGGTTGCTTCAAGGGTTATCAAGTGGATCATGTGGACCGTCGAAAGAATGAAGCGGCGGACGCTTTAAGCCGGTTGGGTTCTCAGCGCAAACCGGTCCCGCCTAATGTCTTTCTGGACGTGTTGCACAACCCGTCAGTCCAGCTCCCAGGTGAAGCGGATTTGGCTATTCCTGATCCGGAGGCTCAATTGGTGGCAGCATTACATGCTATTCCGGATTGGACGGTTCCTTATCTTACATACATGAACCGGGGGGAGTTGCCAGAGGATGAGATTCTAGCCAGGCAGATAGTCCGGCGATCCAAGTCTATGATGATTCTCAATGGTGAACTGCATCATTGCAGTGTATTAGGGGCGTTCCAACGTTGTGTTTCTCCTGAGGAAGGCTGTGAAATCTTAAGAGAAATCCATGAAGGGGATTGTGGACACCACGCCGGTTCAAAGTCTCTGGTGGCAAAGGCGTTTCGTCACGGGTTTTACTGGTTGACAGCGCATGCTGATGCGGAGGACTTGGTTAAACGGTGTGATGGATGTCAGAAATTTTCAAGGCGTGCTCATGTGCCGGCTCAAGAATTAAGGATGATTCCAATAACGTGGCCGTTTGCAACTTGGGGGCTGGATATGGTCGGACCTTTTAAAAGATCCAAGGATAAGAAAACCCACCTTTTGGTGGCAGTTGACAAATTTACCAAGTGGGTTGAAGCGGAGCCTGTCAGCAAGTGTGATGCAGCAACAGCGGTGCAGTTCATCAAAAAGGTGATTTTCCGGTTTGGCTTTCCACACAGTATCATTACTGACAATGGTACCAATTTATCCAAGGGTGCTATGAAGGAGTTCTGTGAACGTGAGCACATCCGACTTGACGTGTCGTCAGTGGCACACCCCCAGTCCAATGGACAGGCAGAACGAGCTAATCAAGAGATTTTGCGAGGCATCAAACCCCGGCATATGGTCCCATTACAAAGGACACCAGGATGTTGGGTTGAAGAGCTACCATATGTGCTATGGAGTATCAATACTACGCCAAACCGATCCACAGGATACACACCATTTTTCATGGTCTACGGAGCAGAGGCAGTTCTCCCTAGTGATATCCGGCACGATTCGCCTCGTGTGGCAGCTTATGTTGAAGCGGACAACGAGACAGCACGGCAAGACGCTTTGGACCTATTGGACGAGGAGCGTGATATAGCGGCTGCCCGTTCGGCGATTTACCAACAAGATCTTCGTCGCTATCACAGTCGTCGGGTTAGAACCAGAACTTTTCAAGAAGGAGATTTGGTGCTTCAACTCATCCAAGACCAGACAGATATGCACAAGTTATCCCCACCTTGGGAGGGACCTTTCGTGGTCAGCAAGAATCTGCACAACGGGTCGTACTATCTGATTGATATTCGAGAGCATCAAGACTCACGCACATCAGAGGAGGAGACCAACAGGCCGTGGAACATAGCTCATCTTCGGCCTTACTACACTTGAGCCATCGGCTCTATCTATGTACATATCATGACAGTGTATATATTATCTTTGATATAATAAAACCGGAGCCTCAGCTAAAGCGGGGTCTCTGTCTTTCTTATCATGAGTGGTTACATGGAGTAGCTCTGTTTTTAAAGCGGCCTCCGGTTTACCCCTTGACATTTGCTTTTTATATATCACTTGGGGCCTTGGTCGTGTCCCAACCAACGCGACACCTCTTGATAGGCGACAGCCACCAGATCACTTGGGGACATGGTCAAGTCTGAACCAGTCACGCCTCTTGATCGGCCTAAGGCCACGAAATCACTTGGGGGCTTGGTCGAACCCGAACCATTGCCACGCCTCTTGATTTGGCATATATGCCACGAATCATTTGGGGACCTGGCTGACTTGAATCATTGTCACTCCTATTGGGGGCTTGGTCCTGTCCGACCATGGTAACACCATCTGATCAGCTCAGTATAGCATATTTTTGCAAACGGTTTTTATCATTGCCTTTGTTTCCATGATATTTTCATGGTTTGTTTGTTCTTTGTTTTTGTTGGATTTCTTTTATGTCAACAAACACCTTTTTTCCGGTTCAGCCGATGGATTTGATTCCCCTTTTATCCGGAGAAGTATGCCCGGTTTACCTTTTCCTGTTAACATCATGGAGTAACAAGGGGGCTTGTATTGATTCAGTATGGTTTATAAAACATCCGCTTCCAGCTTGGCTAAGCCAGCCTAATGCCCAGACATGGCAGGTATTTTGTATCACCTATTTGTTACATTACTGATACACATATAAAAATCATAAACCGGCTGGCGGTATAACCGCCACCGAAGTTCAAATTTTTTTGATTGCAGGAAATATGAATTGAAGTTTTTCGAACCAAAAGCTTCAGTACTTGTGCACGAAGGCATCATCAAGGCAGAAGTATTAACTATCCTATTACAAGGCAACACGGTGCCCAAATAAGATCATTGTTATTTTGGAAAGATGCCAAAGACAGCTATCCAAACCGGCTTCCGGTTCAAGCCTGCTCCTTATCGTCCGCCGCTTCAGCTTCCTCGTCTATACCCATTGGCTGGAAATCAACAGTGGTCCAGTCGATTTCCATTAAAGCTTGGAAAGCAGCCTCTTCATGGATCAGGGAAGACGGTTCAATATCAGGAGCGTAAGTATGCTTACGGATTGGAGGAATCAGATTCTCCGCTTCAAGAGTTGGGGCAGGCACTCGCTTGTTCTGATTGTTATATTGCGCTTGATAATGCGTCAAGTCTGCCTCTTCAGCTAATTGACAAGCCAGAGGTCGCACTGCACGGTTTATTGCTCTCAGATCATCTTCGTTAAATTCAGAGCCATCCTCCTTCAGGCTGGGATAGCCTTGAGCTGCTTCCACAGGGTCAAAATCTGGCACCCATGCCTTTGCCCGGATCAAGGCGTTAATAGCTCTGGTTCGAGCAGCGGATTTTTTCAGCTCCTCAATCCGGGCCGGAAGCATCGACAACCTGTTAAGAGTGTCCTGGATGAAAGAAGGTGCCGGGTTGTTATGAGAGGCTGTGGTGATGATCCGCTGGGCTCCGGTATATAATTGTTCCACTAAGGTGTAGGCAGCCTTTAGTTTCTTCCGCACATCGTTTCCTAAGTGCCCGATGCGTGTGCCTACAACAATATAGGGACGGTCTCAAACCGGATTTATACTACAGCAGGCTCAAATTATCACAGAAGTTAAAAGGAGCTTACCAAAGATTGCAGCGGTCATGGAGTGTATTTGCCGCTTTACGGACGTAAGTTCATCCACTACCGGTTTAAGAGCAGCTTCAGCATTTTCCGCTCTTTTGGTTAAAGCGGCCTTCTCAGTGGCCCAATCAGCCCGCTCTTTCTTAAAGCCCTCCTTCAGCTGTTCAGCGGTGCTCAAGGCGCTGGTTAGTTCTTCCTTTGCCTTGTCTGTTTCAGCCTGTTGGGTTTTCAAGGCCTCCTGCAAATCGGCAATCCGGTCCTCCTTGATTCTCACCTCAGCCTGCATACAGACAGCATTTAGCTTTAAACAGGCGGTCCAAGAAATTGAAGTATCAACCACATAACAAAGTTATATGCCTGATACTTGGGGGCTAATGCACCTTCAATTTTTATATATTACTAGATTGCAAAGTCCCAAGCTCAATACAGGTATTCAACTTGGCACTTGGGGGCTAATGGCTATTTGATCAAATTATGTTCTAAGTTTTCTATCGAAGCCCCGGTTTAATTATGCTAAGTTAAACCGGCCCTTGGGGGCTATACTGATGGATTTCAAAGTGTTGAGGATTGTGTTCAAGTCCCGGTTTGACGAAGGTTACAAACCGACCCTTGGGGGCTAGGAGGATTGACACAATGGCAGTAAGTAAAGAAGTAAGTTACCTCAAATTTATCCCTCATCATCTTCACCAGACCAGCTTCACAGTCGCGGCTAGTATAAAGCCGGTTTAAATAGCCAGAATGAAGATCTTGGGCACTCAGAGCAGCATATGTCTCCAGTTCAACATCCCATTTTCCTTTGTTCAGAGCAGAAAAATCCTCTTTTATGGTATGCTTGGTTAAGGTGACAGGATTCCCTGGTTCAAAGCGGCCTACACCGGTAATCACAACGTCATCATCTTTGGACTCACCGGTTTGTGTTGGTGCGGTCGGTTTGTCAGCAGGACTGTGGGATTTCTCAATCCGGGCGGAGCTGGCAGGCGGGTCAGCAGAGACTGAAGTGTTAATAGGTCTCTCTTCAGGAATAGCATCATCTTGCAAAGGAGGATCATTGGGAATATCTTCAGGGGCAAATTCTTCAAGATCTGGCGCTTTGTCATGTTCTGGGGCCACATCTTCTTCAGCCGCTTTATCCAGGCGAGCCTTCTTGCTTGGTTTCGGTTTGGCCCTGAAAAGAAAAACAAAGAGTCAAGAAAAAACATAAGCCATTACACAGTATACTGGAAGCATATGTTCAGTTTAGCTTACCCAGCAACTATCTTCAATGGTGGCAGCTGAGTGGCCGACGATTCACCAGAAGATGAATGAGAAGTAACCTGATAATCGGAGTCGGATGGATTAAGAGGTTGACGGAAGAAACCCGCTTTAGGATTTAAATCAATAAAAAGGTCGGAGACCTCGGAGCGGCGTTTTCGAACCGGACTGTTTGGTAAACCGGCGGAGGTAACTACCTGGCCACTGTGCCGGGTTGTGCGGCGAGCTTCATGTTGCTGAGTCTTCATAAGAAATTTGGGATCCAAATAAGCAAGAGGATGAGAAAATTTAACTTTCTGGTTTGCCTGGCAAAATTTTGGCAAAGGCAAGATTTCTGAATCGGAAGAGAGAATAATTACCTCAGCAAATTCCGCATTGCTGGCTTCGGCGTCGTCCTGACAAGCATCATCATCAATAAGGCGTGTAAAAAGTAAGCCAAGCGAATCAAGTTCTACCTCAAGGTCCGGGTTACCCACATCATCATCAATAGCTAGATCAGATGAAGCGGTGGTTTTTCTCTTGTGAGCTGGCTTCTTGATAACCTTGGTCTTGGGCCGGGTTGGCCGCCCTGCTTTCTCCGTTTTGTCTTGTGGAAGCTTCTTGCTCCAAAACGGATTGTCGCCCTGGATCAGCAGTAGTCAAATATCAGACGGATAAAGCGGTAACAGGTTCAACAAATAGAGCAATTAAAATCTTACCGCTGGCGGTTTGTTGGTGGTGCAGTAAGGAAGCAGGCCGGTTTGAGCACAGAGGTGCTCCGGTTCGTTCAACATCTTCTTTACAGAATCTGTGACTTCATCGTTGGAGAGTTGGATTTTGGTGTGTCGGAGTGGGTCATCGACGCTATCAGTATATTTGCACATCAAACTGGGGCGCCGGCTCAGAGGCAGTATGCTCCATGATATCCAACAGCGTGCAAGGTCTATTCCCGTTAAACCGTTGGCCATAAAGGCTCGGAGCTTGGACGGTTGCGGAGCATATTTTATTCTCTCCTTGGCGTTTAGTCTTTGTGGAAAAGGGTGAGTGTTGCTGAGCCGTTCCGGGCAGAAGCCAGGCAAGGGATTTTCATTGTCAGGGGAGGTATCCTTGCAATAAAACCAAGTTGCATTCCACTCCTTGGGGTGAGTATGGAGTTTGACGTGGGGATAAGTGATCTCCTTCCTCTTCTGAATGGCCATACCGCCCAATTCAGTATTGGGGCCGTCGGTAAACTCAGTGCGACGGTTTAAGTGGAAGCAATCTCTGAACAAATCAACTGAAGGCTCCTCTTGAAGGTATACCTCAGAGAGCACTTGAAAGTGACATAGATTGGTAACAGTTGGGGGCAATATCCTGTGGACGGAGCTGAAAATTGGCTAACACATCCCGGTAAAATTTGGAACCGGGCGGTTTGAAGCCCCGGGCCAAGTGATCTACGAAGACCACAACCTCTCCTTCCTGGGGTGTGGGAGGACATTCATCTCCAGGAACCCTCCAGTGGATCGTATCTTTACTGTCCAAAGCGCCGATCAGGACTAGATCGTCCAACTGTGATTCTGTGACGCGAGAGGGAACCCAATTGCACTCATACACTTGTTTGGCCATGGCGAGATCTACAAGAAATAGGTGATCCGGTTCAAGAACACGCTGGATAAAAGAAGGTGTTGATCTAAACTACGATAAACCGGAGGCAGTACCTATAAACCGGTCTTCTACAATGCGGCATCATATGGATTCTGGCGGTTCAACCAGGGGACTAATGGTATATACCGGTTTAGTAATTTTTTCTATGGTAAGTTAAACTGCCTGACCTAAGCATCGGGAGCAATTGAAGCTATGGATAACTAGGTATGCAGAAACAAGTTTCACAAGATCTTATTACAGCCGCGGATCTACAGCGAGCTCACAAAAACAGAAAATATTTCGAAGAGTAAGGCAGAAACAGAAGTGAACCATTGAGCGGATATGTGCGGGAGATCTATGGGCTTAGATGAGAAACTACAGGCGGATGCTTAGAGATCACTACTAAACACAGCAGGAGTTCACAGATTCATTCAAGGTCAGAGAACAGGTATGAGCACGCGACGAACACAACATGAACATAGAACCCTAAGAACAGATCTAGGTCAAGAAGAGGAGAAAGCTTACCGGGAACGGAGAAGATGCGGAAAGATGCCGCAATGCTCTGGTGCGTTCAGGTTGATGCAGCGGCCCAAGACGAGGCAGAGGTCGACGGCGGTGGCGGAGCTCCAAGGCTGGCGACGCGAGGAAGACGAAGAAGAAGGGACGAAGGGAAAGGAAAAGAAATGACCCTTCGGTCTTATTTATAAGGCAACAGAGCTAGGTCAAGCGCGCGGATCCAGGAGCTATTGTTAAAAGAGGGCGTTATAAATGATAAAATTTCATGATGACGTCATGCCGGTTTACAACAACCAGAAATGATGACGACACGGCGGTTTACCAATTACCCGAAGATGTCCAAGACACCAGATTTTGTGAAGGATTGATATGAACCGGTTCAAATCAATCTGGGGCCTAATGTTGGGGATATTACCACTAGGCGTAAACCGGCCTACTTGGGCCGGGTTAACTTCATTAGTGGTATAAGCAGATAAAGGCCCAAGGCCTGTAGTCGGTTCAGAACCTGTAGCTGTAAACCGGCCTGATGTATAACTTGTATTGTAAATTAGGAATAGAGAGATACCAACCGGGATACGAGTATGAACCGGTTGGGACTCTATGGACCGACGGGCGTCATCCGTGTATATAAGGGGACGACCCGGCGGCGGTTCAAGACAGACAACCACAACTCGAGTCTAGGCGACGCTTGTTTGCTCCCTAGCCATCGAGATCACATCAATTCCATCACAACTAGACGTAGGCTTTTACCTTCATTGAAGGGGCCGAACTAGTATAAACCCTCGTGTCTTTGTGTCCACTTTAACCCCTTCAAGTAAACCCGTAGCGATGGCTCTACGACTAAGTCCTTTCACTAGGACATCTGCCGTGACAAATCCACGACAGTCGTGAAGCTAGAAATGATCAAGAGGTGATCCTGAACTCCTACTTACGTCAAACATAACCCCAAACCGTGTTCACTTCCCGGACTCCACCGAGAAGAGACCATCACGGCTACACACGCGGTTGATGCATTTTAATTCGGATCTGGTGTCAAGTTATCTACAACCGGACATTAACAAACTCCCATCTGCCACATAACTGCGGGCACGGCTCTCGAAAGTTTATACCCTGCAGGGGTGTCCCAACTTAGCCCATGACAAGTTCTCGCGATCAACGAAGGAATAGACCTTCTCCCAGGAAGACCCGATCAGTCTCGGAATCCCGGTTTACAAGACATTTCGACAATGGTAAAACAAGACCAGCAAAGCCGCCCGGATATGCCGACAAATCCCGATAGGAGCTGCACATATCTCGTTCTCAGGGCACACCGGATGAGCCAGACGTCGGGTTGGCATAGACCCTGATTGCCCAGGGGGCGCCGGTCATCGCTCGGTTTGGACCAGCACCCGGAGGAGCACTGGCCCAGGGGGGGGGTAAAATAAAGATGACCCTCGGGCTCCGGAAACCCAAGGGAAAAAGGGCTAGGTGAGGCAAAAGGTAAAACCAAGGTTGGGCCTTGCTGGAGGAGTTTTATTCAAAGCGAACTGTCAGGGGGGTCCCATAAATTACTCGACCGCGTAAGGAACGCAAAATCCGGGAACATAACACCGGTATGACGGAAACTAGGGCGGCAAGAGTGGAACAAAACACCAGGCATAAGGTCGAGCCTTCCACCCTTTACCAAGTATATAGATGCATTAGTTAAATAAGAGATATTGTGATATCCCAACATAATCCTGTCCATCATGGAGCAATCTTCAACTTCACCTGCAACTAACAACGCTATAAGAGGGGCTGAGCAAAGCAGTAACATAGCCAATCAATGGTTTGCTAGGAAGGGTGAAAATGTTAGCGGCTGACATGGCAACATGGGAGGCATGATATAGCAAGTGGTAGGCATCGTAGCATAGGCATAGCAAAAGAGCGAGCATCTAGCAAGCAAACATAGAAGTGATTTCGAGGGTATGGTCATCTTGCCTGAGATCCCGCTAGGAAGAAGAACGAGTCCATGAAGAAGACAAACGGACGAAGTCGAATGGATCCTCACAACTCCGGAACGAAACCGAAGCTAACGAGAGAAGCAAACCGGAAAGAAACAAACAGCATGGTAAACACACAAGCATAAACATGTCATGATGCACAAACAAGTATGATGCATGTCCGGTTTAATGAGGCATGGCATGGCAATATGCACAAACAACACTACAAGTTAAGTGGAGCTCAATATGCAACGAGTTGCATATTGACGAAACACCACATCAATTATTTAGTTCTCTCTAGTTATAAGCTACTCAACAATATTAAATGTTATTAAACATGGCAAGGGGTGAAGCATAATTAAACTAGCTATTTAGGCAAGTTTAAATGAGGCCGAAACAACAAACAACAATTCCGGAAATCCCCATATGTTATTTAGCAATTTAATGCAAACAACAATTTTAAATATTTTAATTGTTGTTAACATGATGCGGATGACATAATCAAGGTTTATGCAATTTTTAAGAAAAATGTTGATATGAGCATATTATGAAGAATTTGTCACCATGGCGGAATGAAACGGGTGCCATGACAACGAATCCGAAAATGATGCCACGGCAACATTTCGATCTCGGTAACTTGAGTGAGATACCAATGCAAACGAGACGTGTGCGGATGTGTGGAGCACGCAAGAGACGGGGAGTGATCCCGGATACCGGGTGTCCCACATGTCGGTGGCATGGCAAAAGAGGGGCATCGCAAGCGACAATTCGATCACGGTGCAAACACGGGCATCTCATTCGACACATGCATTCGGTCCACGGCGGTCGTTCTCGGCGGTTATACCTTTGTAGCGTGCGTTTTCGGAGCGGTTCGAGTCGTCGAGGGAAGTAGTGGTACTCGTGGGTCATAGTGGAAGTAGTTGTACATGTTTCGAAGAGGGACTTGACGTATCCGATGTCTCCGGGGTCGACGGTAGTGGTACATGGTCGTCGTGGTACTTGGCGAGTCCGCGTAGTCGTGCATGTTCCAACATCAAACTTGGAGGGACACTAACGGCGTGGTACTTGGCGAATCCCGGAGATGGCGGAAGACGAACTTGGCACCCACGGTCTTGACGTCAACAGTGCCAGGCAGTGGAGAGAACGCACAACAGGGCACGACAGCCACGGGTCATCCAAAGGCAGAGGCCATGGAGCCAAGGATGACCGGCGCGAAGCAGAAGGCAGATACGGGCGAGCGGGAGGCTCGCAGGGCCTCGGGTGCTCGAGTAGAGGCTGAGGGCGGCTGGATCCGGCCGGAGGCGACGAATGGGTGGCGGCCATGGCAGGGCTTGAGCTCCTGGTTTCCTACCGCTGGTTGGGACGGCGAGGGAAGGTCAGGGAGCGGCTTGGGGCGGCGACGATGGGTGCAGGCGCGACGCTGAAGGAGGAAGGCCATGGTAGAGGAGGAGCGGCGCGGAGCAGAGGCGAGCTGGCGCAGCAGCGAAGATGGAAGGGCGAGGAAAAGGTGGCCGCGGCAGGGGAGGCTGCGGCCTCGGACGCCGGCAGGGAAGAAGCAGAGGACTCGCGGCTGCAACTGCTGTCTCCTGTGGGCGCGGACGACGATGGTTGCGGGCGGCCGGACGCGTCCAGGAGCAAGGGAGGAGGAGGCACCAGGCTGCGCTGGGATCTGACGAGGCTGGAGAAGGAGCTGCAGCTACGGCGAGCGTCGAGGGCCACGGGCGCGGGGAACAGGGGCGCCATGGGGATCGGGCGCGGGCGCTCCTCTCCTGTGCGAAGCGTGTGAGTGGCGGCGGGACGAGGGGACGAGGGAGAGAAGAGGGGTCGGGCCTAGGGTTAGAGAAACTGGTGGGCTGCGGGGATTAGGTGGGCTGGCGCTGGGAGGAGGCCGAGCTGCAGTAGCTGGGAGGCCCAGCTGGGTTGGCCCTCTCCCTTCTTCAAATCTCTTCCAAAAACAGAAAAGCAAAGAAAGAACAGGAGAGAAAAGAAAAGAGTGGACAAGAATTTGGGCATGCGGATAATTTTCCCGGGCTCGCAAAAATGCGCTTGTTCCAAGGAAATAGAAATGGCCAAGATCAAACGATAAGAATTCAAACTCATTTGAATTTATTCAAATGGGTTTGAACTAGGACTTGATAAAAGGAAGGTTCAAAAATGTTCGGATTTTTGGTGGAGCTCCGGAAAATGATGAAAGAAATTATGGGCAAGGTTGGAGACCAAGAATTGAGATAACAAAGGCATGGGATATTTTGCAAGTGGGTTATGGTTAACTCCAAATAAACGAAATAATTTTATTATAACTCCCTAATAATAGTAGGAGACTTTGAATATGTTTTAAAGAGAAATCACCATGTGAATATCCCTCGATTTAAATAGATCAATGATCTATGCAATTTATTTAGGTGAGTTTTAAAAAATTAAATGACATGATGGCATGATGCAATGCAAATGATGCAACAAACAAAACAAATCACACGACGAAACTCGGAGTAGCTGGGAGTCTTCTGGAGCGTCGGTCTCGGGGCGTTACACTATGTGATGCACGTTTGTTTGGTAACCTTGGGAAGTGCACCTTTTGCATCGACCGAGTATCTTTCCTTAGCTATGTTGTTACTGCACAGGGAATTGAAGTTGATAAAGCCAAGATTGAAGCTATTGAGAGTTGCCGCAGCCCAAAACGGTCACACAAGTGAGGAGTTTCCTAGGCCTCACTGGTTTCTATAGGCGTTTTGTGAGAGATTTCAGCACCATTGCTGCACCTCTCAATGAGCTTACAAAGAAGGATGTGCCTTTTGTTTGGAGTATCGCACAGGAAAAAGCCTTCACGGTATTGAAAGATAAGTTGACACAAGCTCCATTACTCTAACTTCCTGGTTTTAATAAGACTTTTGGGCTTGAATGTGATGCTGGTGGAATTAGATTAGGAGGTGTGTTATTACAAGATGGCAAACATTTTGCATACTTTTTTGAAAAGTTGAGTGGGCCTAGTCTGAACTATTCTACCTATGATAAATAATTATATGCTCTCATTCGGATCTTAGAAACATGGAAACATTATTTATGGCACAAAGAAACCGTCTGCGGTTTCATCTTGTCTTTGGGAGCCCTTTCCTTCTGCAGTGTCAATACCACATCTGAGCGATTAATTTCTCATTCATCGATTTAAGTGTTTTCTGCTTTCCATTATGAATAAAAGTGTATATGTTGGTCCTTCCGGAATGCATCACACTGTGGTCATACAGCCAAGGTCGACCTAGTAACAAACCATAGGTTTACAATGGTAAAACATCACATTCCACCTCATCAACATACTGCCCAACTGAAAATGGCACACGCGCCTTCTGTGTAATTTTGAGCTGCACATAGTTGTTGAGCTACTCAAAATGATATGGTTCATCATATCTCCATGTGGACAACCCAATCTTCTCCACTAACGTCTTGCTGATGGTATTAGTACAACTACCTCCATCAATTATTAATTTGCATGATATACCCTTAATGTCACACTGTGTTTGAAATAAACTCGTGCGCTGACTTCTATCCACCATCATGATATTTCCACCATGTACCCTCTTGAGTTGCATGTTCAGCCCACATGTTTGTACTGTAGCTGTTTATTCTCCTTGTGAGCAGAAATATTTTCATGTATAACTGCATCATCCACCACCCTTTTCATGTCCAACGACGCCCTCTCTTCATGTTTATGCAATAATTACAGCATGCGAATGGTCTCGCCTCTTGCCATCCTCCGAATATTGTTCAGAAGAGTACGCTTCAAAAGAAATCCGTCGTCCATTATGAAGAAACTGAAATTTTCTCCAAAAAAGTGCCAGATTTATCAATCTGCAGCACCCTCCTTTTTGTCCAAGATTGGCCAAGTATCAAGCTACATGCATAGATATGATATGGAAAAACATCACACAAAACAGAATTGGTAAATCCACATAATCCAAAAGGCACCTCAACTTGGTGTTTTATTTTTTTATCGTGCAATAGAAACATTATACTTGTGATTTTGTTTTTTTATCGTACTAACCATGTCAGGTTCAAGAGCGGCCAATAGCTGGGTTGCGTCTGTTGTGGAAGATGACTTGCCATATGTTGATACAGATCACTCTTTCCCACCACAGAAGGTACGACGACCGTCACAAGATGTACATCATGGTAGAAACAGACATCATTAGGTTACCTCTTTGCCAAATTTTGAGGGTAAATATGACCCCGGTTAATATATTGATTGGGAAATTGAGGTAGAAGAAATATTTGGTAGCCATGATTTTTCTGAGCACTAGAAAATAAATGATGTCACTAAAAGCTTTTTCGATTTTGCTTTAGTTTGGTGAAGAAATTATTGCAGGGATAATGTTTCTATTCTACCTACTACCTATAAAGCTTTAAAACTTTTTATGCGAAACCGATTTGTTCCTTCATACCATGCTAGTGATCTTCTTAGAAAATTGCAACATTTAGCACAAGGACATAACACCGTTGAAGAATATTATGATAATTTGTGCACTGCTTTATTTCGTTGTGACTTAGAAGAATGTGAAGAAGCTACCATGAATAGATTTTTGAGGGGATTAAACCATGATATTTATGATATACTTGTGCATAAAGAATATTATTCCATGAATAGTTTGTTTCATCTTGCCTGTAAAGTTGAACTAAAAATTAATAGACACATACATCGGACAAACAAACACATAGTGCAAGCCCCTACACGCAATTTAGTTTTGGTTACTTCTTCTCATGCAAAAGGTACTATGGTTGTGGGACCCACTACTTTGATAGCCACATCATTCTTGGCTTGTAACATGATGCCACTAGCAATACCTACATTTTTAGAGTCACACATACAAGGTAATAAAAAAGGTACAAAATCACCCCATCCACCTGATATCGGTTTGTGTCATTTTGAATTAAAAGATTCGTGTGTTCAGTTGAATGAAATACCTTCTATTTTAACCACACCAATTGTTAAGGATGATTGTGTCGCTACCTTAGACAAATTGTGTGATCAAACAACCAAAACACCAATTGTCTTGTGTGGACCAACTGTTGATTCCCTCATTGATTTGAGAGCCCTTGTCAGATTAAAGGCAACTAAGATTGAACCATCTGACTTAATAATTAAATATGGTTTTGATTACATACAATTGGTTAAACATGATCAAATGATCGCTAGAATTTCTCATGCTAATTCTTTGTTTTCTATCTTCATGGATCCACCTATGCTTTTGACACATGCGAGCACTAAAATACTTGAACTCACATGTTTGCATCCTCTAAAAAGTGTTTATGTGCCTACTCTAACTTTTAACTTGAGTGGTCAGGATTGCATACACAATGAATTTTTGGTGCATAGAATTTGTATCACATGTGATAATCTTGCAAGCTTGAAAGAGAATATTAATAAGCCAATGCGCAATCATTTTAATATGACCTCCAACATCATTGTTGATTACATGTCGAACAATGTGTTGCCCGGTTGCTTATCCACATGTGCTAGTTTGGATAAAAACGAGCATTGCAAATTGGAAGGCATAAATATGTGCTTAACTTATATTAGCAAACAAAGTTGCCATAGTTGCTTTTTGATTAGTACTTGTGGTCATCCAACTTCAATTGTACACAACCGGAGAGGAACAACAACGGATGACATGTACATATACCATGCATACACTTTCTCTCTTGTGTTCATACATTTAAGCAACGCCGAGGACGGCTTTTGATAGAGGCAAAGGTGTCCCATCTTTCGATGAGAAAGTGGTTATCGTTTTTGGTGGAGTAGACTTTCACGATCCGACTACGAACGTGCGAAGACATCGCGCCTTAGCAATCGCTAAACCAACTCCGAGAGGTTACTGACCACACCGGAGCACGATCAACCTGACCACGAGGGTCTATTTCCTACAGGCAAACGAAGAACAAGCAAGAAACTGAGATTGCAATCTGGATATTGTGAATATAAGATGAAAGCTTTATTGATGAAAGTGGGGTTCTGTGATGCCTTGGTCTGGTTGTTGAACACAAACGAAGTACGCGAAGTTGCAGCTATGGCGAACTTTTAATCTAAACAAAACCTAAGGAAAAAGGCTACTAGATTGATATACTTATATAGGAGCAAGGGGTGGCGGCCAAGGAGGTGGGAGGACGTCCCAAGGAAGCCTAAAAATAACCCTAGGTCGTACAAGGCCAATGGGCCCAAGTGGAGGTGACGTGACACCTTTGGACTTGTAGTTTGACTCGGAATCTGCTGCAGCATCAGATTGTTTCATCAATATCTCAAGGGTCCAAACGAATTTAAAAGTGAAGCCAATTGGGTTGGAAAGTGCATGAAATCTACTTTCCCAAAAAAAGAATCACCCAATTCAGAGTCCGGATGAAAGAGATATTGGCGTTTTGAGACAGGTAAGTCTGTGTAGTCCGAATCTGAGTCCAAAACATGAGAGACTTGGACTCTATCTTCTCTTGGTCCAAAGTGACGTGACAGGACTTTTTGAACAACACCTAAACATCTCTTTCTCCCTTATCTTCGTATGTGGATTGTACAAATGTCCATACACCTGCAATTAGACATGACACAAAAGTTTGTGAAGTATTTTTGCCCTGGATAACATAAATAAATTATTGCATAGTTTGCATTAGAAATCACCTCACATATATGCATGTATGCAATAGTTTTGGTCGTATCCAAGGTAGTCATGTCTTCATCATCCTCCCCTTCTTGAAAACAAAGCCGTCCTTGGCATTGCTTAATCTGAAATGTGACTAACAAAGGATACAATGTGTACATGTTGTATATGTATATGTCATCCATTTTTACTTTTCTTGGTTTTTGCACATATACACATGTATACATGAGTAACTTTTATAGTTCATAAAATATAAAGCCAAAATATTATCACAAGAACTAGAAGGCATGAAAATATTGCAACTCAGTTTGCACATATAAGTGAAGCTCTTATTCATATCAAAAGATTGACAATGTTCATCATTAAACCATCCCAACATTGGTGAATAAACCTTACTTGCATCAAATTTACATGGTACAACATGCGTAAATAAGCAAACATGCAATAATTCATTTGACACAGAATCATCACCAAGATTAGAAGTCATATCAAAATAGTTAAACATTGGCACAATTATTTTCAACTGTATTTGATCCAAATCTAACGTATTCCCTGATTCACATGGTTCTTTTAGATCAATAGCTAATTCAATGGGTGCACTCAAAATTGTTGGTATTTTAGTTGCTTGATCACATGAAGCATTCATGACAGTAACACGATTCTCTAAAATAGGTGGTGTGCTCAAAACAGAAGGTAACTCAACACATGATGTATTCAAGTTAACTAGGCATGCATCATTCTCATGTGAAGTTATATCATCAATACCTTTAGTGTTACCTTGTCGCAAAGACGTAGCTGATGTAGGTACGAACAATGACAATGTACCATACACTTGAGAAGATGTCGCGCTCACAATATGAGGTGTTGCTGCTCTAGTAGGTGCCATGATGGAGGAACCAACCGATGGTGGTGACCATGAAATGGAATAGTAGTTGCTGTAGTCACCCAATGCATCCTCCTGTATCTGTCTGTCAAAGGTACAAGCGCGAACATACATATCAGTAAAGCAACGAGGAATATACTGAAATCTTGCGCGAATATCATGGTTCAAACTACAAAAAAAAATATATTCATTGTATTGATACATCTCCAATGTATTTATAATTTTTTGATTGTTCCATGCTGTTATATTATCATTCTTGGATGTCTTACAATCAGTTTATAAGCATTTTATATCATTTTTGGTACTAACCTATTGACATAGTGCCCAGTGCCAGTTGTTGTTTTCTGCTTGTTTTTTATATCGCAGGAAATCAATACCAAATGGAGTTCAAACGCAGCGAACCATTTTGTGGATTTTTTCTATACCAGAAGACACAAGATGGGCCGAAGAAGTACCAGAGGGGTGCCCCGAGGGGGGCACAACCCACCAGGGCAAGCCTGGGGGGCCAGGCGCACCAGGTGGATTATGCCCACCTCGGTGGCCTCCCGCACCGCCTCTTTGCTCTATAAATACCCCCAATATTCCAGAAACCCTAGGGGAGTCGACGAAAATCAATTCCAGCCGCCGCAAGTTCTAGAAACACCAGATCCAATCTAGACACCATCACGGAGGAGTTCATCATGTCCATTGGTGCCTCTCGGATGATGCGTGAGTAGTTCTTTGTAGACCTACGGCTCCGTAGTTAGTAGCTAGTTCCTCTCTCTCTCTCTCTCTCTTGATTCTCAATACAATGGTCTCTTGGAGTCCATATGATGTAAGTCTTTTTGCGGTGTGTTTGTTGGGATCCGATGAACCTTGAGTTTATGATCAGATCTATGTTTTTATCCATGAAAGTTATTTGAGTCTTCTTTGATCTCTTATATGCATGATTGATTATAGCATCGTATTTCTTCTCCGATATTTGGGTTTTGTTTGGCCAACTTGATATATTTATCTTGTAGTGGGAAGAGGTTCTTTGTGACGGGTTCAATCTTATGGTGCTTGATCCCAGTGACAGAAGGGGAAACGACATGTATGTATAATTGCTATTAAGGATAAGAAGATGGGGTCTATTTCTACATAAATAGATCTTGTCTACATCATGTCATCATTCTTATTGCATTACTCCATTTTTCCATGAACTTAATACACTAGATGCATGCTGGATAGCGGTCGATGTGTGGAGTAATAGTAGTAGATGCAGACAGGAGTCGGTCTACTGATCTTGGACGTGATGCCTATATAATGATCATTGCCTAGATATCGTCATGATTATTTGAAGTTCTATCAATTGCCCAACAGTAATTGTTTTCCCATCGTTTTCTATTTTCTCGAGAGAAGCCACTAGTGAAACCTACGGCCCCTGGGTCTCTTCTTTAATATATTTGCCTTCGTGATCTATTTTTATTTGCTTTTATATTCAGATCTATTAAACCAAAAAAATACAAAAATACTTTGCTGCACTTTATTTTATTTGTGATCTATTTATCCAATCTAGTACAACTTTATCCCATCTCCGTGCCAATTTCTGGCGACGTTGCCCAAAAGGGATTGACAACCCCTTTAACACGCCGGGTTGCGAGTATTTGTTATTTGTGTGCAGGAGATGTTTACATTGTGTTGTGTGGTTCTCCTACTGGTTCGATAACCTTGGTCTCATCACTGATAGAAATATCTACCATTGATGTGTTGCATCATCCCTTCCTTTTTGGGGAAATGCCGACGTAGTTCTAGCAGACATCAAAAGGAATTTTTGGTGCCGTTGCCGGGGAGGATCACGTCAAGACAGTCTCCCGTCAACGTGCTTTTTAGCACCGTTGCCGGGAGAAATCATCAACATCTACCAAGTTCCTAATCACAAATCTCATCTCCTTGCAATTTACATTATTTGCCTCTCATTTTCCTCTCCCCCACTTCACATAAAATTTCCGTTTTATTCGTCCTCTTTTTCGTTCGCCTTTTTCTCGTCAGATCTCATGTTTGCTTGTCTTGCCATGTGCCTTCTATTTGCTTGCGTCTTCGCTTGCTAAAAATCTATTGATATGGATCCTCATCCACTTTCTAATCTTTTTAAAAGATCCAATTATGATGGACCAATTGTTAGTAATTTGAGTTCACTAGATTATCTTTATGAAGTTTTGGTTGAGATTTATGAATCTGAAAATTGTGATGAAGTGTTAAACGAAGGAATTTATAAAGTGATTCACAACAGCTCCTTGAATGAAAAGCATGATTGCAATAATGTTATTATAAATTCCGTTAATTTCAATTGTGTTAGTGATATGCAAATCCCCAAGCTTGGGGATTCTTGTTTTGATATGTCTACTACTTATTGCAATGGTCATGATTGGGGTGATTCTTCTTATGATCTTGAAAATTTATTTAAGCCCCATGATGAATATGTTTGCGATAATATTGAAAGTGGGTTTGAAAGAGTGCCAACTCTAGGTAATAATGGTCCCACTACTTTGGAGCATGATCAATATTATGAAATTTCTTATAAAAGTGGGCTTGGAGAGGTCATGACTTTATTTGATGATCCCACTATTTTGGAAGAGTGTCAACTTTGCATGCATGTGGATCATGAAGAGAATATTTTATGTGATAGTTATATTGTTGAATTTGATTATGATCCTACATGTAATTATTGTGAGAGAGGAAAATATGGTTGTATAAATTTTCATGTTACTAAATCACCTCTCGTTATGTTGAGATCGTCAATGTTTTATTCCTCTTCTTTGCATATGTTAGATGTTTCTTGTCTTGATATTTTGTTTGCTTATAAAATTCATATGCATAGGAAGAATGTTAGACTTAAATGTGTTTACCAGATGTTTCATGATGCTCTATTTATGCTTCCATTCTTGTCTTTTATGTGAGCATAAATAAAAATTTATGCCTAGCTAGGGGCGTAGAACGATAGCCTCGTTGGGAGGCAACCCAACTTGTATCATTTTGCTTTTTGGTTTTCTTGCTGTTTTCAATAAAATACCCAATTATGCCTCTGATTAGATGTGTCTTCATGGTTTAAATTAGTGTTTGTGCCAAGCAAGGCCTTTGGGATGATTTGGGTGAGAGTTGATTTGATCTTGCTGAAAAACAGAAACTTCTGTACTCACGAAAATATTTCCCATTTTAACAGAAGAGTGATTTTGAGTTGATTCTTTTTGTAGAACATTAATAAACAAATTATTCACGTCGCCCTAATTTTTCAGAATTTTTGGAGTTATACAAGTATTCGAAGTAGTCAGATTGCTACAGAATGTTCTGTTTTTGATAGATTCTGTTTTCTTTGTGTTGTGTGCGTGTTTTGATGATTCTATGGTTTTCTTTGAAGAGTTTTTGCCATAGAAAAGTTGGAATACAGTAGATATAATGCAATAATAAAATATGAATGGGTTTGCAATAGTACTTACAGTAGTGGTTTGCTTTCTTATACTAACGGATCTCACGAAGGTTTTGTTGAGTTTTGTGTGATTGAAGTTTTCAAGTTTTGGGTGATATTACGATGGATGAAGGAATAAGGATTAGCAAAAGGATAAGCTTGGGGATGCCCGAGCCACCTCAAGATAATATTCAAGAAGTAGCAAGCAACTAAGCTTGGGGATGCCCCCGAGTGGCATCCCCTCTTTCTTCTAACAACCATCGGTATTTTACTTGGAGCTATATTTTTATTCATCACATATTATGAGTTTTACTTCGAGTGTCTTGTATGATATGAGTCTTTGTTTTTTTTGCTTTGTGTTTTAAGTCTTGAATCTTTGCTGGACACACCTTTTTGAGAGAGCCAAAAATTATGTTGTGCTTGCTCCTATGCTTCACTTAAATTTTTCGAGCTTTGGAATTGCTCTAGTGCTTCACTTATATCTTTTTAGCACGGTGTGCTTTGTTATTTTTAAAGAAATTCTCTCTTGCTTCACTTAGATTATTTTGAGAGAAAGAAATATTATTCTCATGTTCTTCACTTAAATTTGTTTGAGCTTATTAAAAGCAACATATGAAATTAGTCCCAAAGTGATAGATATCCAAGGAAGATATAATAAAAACTTTCATGAAGATCATTGGACAAAATAAACTTGGTCTTAGTAATGGTTTTGAGATATGACGATATGATATGTGAGTCATGATGCTAAGTAATTATGCTTTAGTAAGAATATTGGTGTTAAGGTTTGTGATTTCCTATGCAAGCACGAAAGTCAATAGTTATGCAATGAAATTATATCCTACTTGGGGTGCATTATTCGGTGTTACTTATGCTTAATGCTCGCGTATGAGATTTTTTGTTTCTTGGTTGGACGCTTCTCAATATTTTTGCTAGCCTTAATTTGCACTAAGTATGATCACTACTTGTGCATCCAAAAACCCTTTAAACCAGCTTTGCCATATGAGTCCACTATACCTACCTATATGCGGTATTTCTGTGCCGTTCTAAGAAAATTTGCATGTGCCATCTCTAATTTTCAAAATAATGATGTTTTCCATGCTAGATGTGTTATTCTCATGATGAGTGTTTATTCACTTGTTATTGCACGAGAGTACGACAAAGGTACTAGGGATGCCCAGTCCAGAAATGAAAAATGAATTTACTTTATGTTGTCAAATAATAAATTCCTTGGAAAGTGTTGGTATGGAGGGCAGCCGTGGATATGATTAGCCATGGAAAGTGAAAGTATGGTGGAAAAACGAATAAACTTTATTTTTTTTGTTTGGGAACCGCCTATGATATATCTAGCATGGAAAGTGTTGGGAACTCTAAGTCATTTTCGTTGGTGGGAAAAGTATGCCTCCCAAAGTGTTTTTATCTCTCAAATTTTCGCTTTGAGCTCTGGCACCTCTACAAATCCCTACTTCCCTCTACGAAGGGCCTTTCTTTTACTTTATGCAATTTTTATTTTTAACTTGAGTCTCCACCTTCTCTTATAAAGCACCAACTAAGGGGCACTATGATCATATTTGAGCATTGGGTATAGCTAATATTCAAATGTGTTTCATGAATGGATCAATGATTGAGCATGATGGGCTAGGGATAACTTGCTTTAGTGTTGATATTTTGAAAGAGATGGTTGCTTGTTGATATGCTTGAGTATTAAAGTTTGCAGGTCAAAACTAGACTATTGCTTCGAAACATATAAAAGTCCAAATGTCCATGCTACAAAGAAAAGAATATGTGATGAACATGTTAGGCAGCATTCCACATCAAAAATTCTGTTTTTATCATTTACCTACTCGAGGACGAGCAGGAATTAAGCAAGGGGATGCTGATACGTCTCCAATGCATCTATAATTTTTTATTGTTCCATGCTATTAGATTATCATTCTTGGATGTTTTACAATCATTTTATAAGCATTTTATCACTTTTTGGTACTAACCTATTGACATAGTGCCCGATGCTAGTTGTTGTTTTCTGCTTGTTTTTTACATCGCAGGAAATCAATACCAAACGGAGTCCAAACGCAGTGAAACTTTTTGTGGATTTTTTCTAGACCAGAAGACACATAATGGGCTGAAGAAGTACCAGAGGGATGCCCCGAGGGGGGCACAACCCACCAGGGCGCGCCTGGGGGCCCAAGTGCGCCCAGGTGGGTTATGCCCACCTCGGTGGCCTCCCGCACCGCCACTTTGCTCTATAAATACCCCCAATATTCCAGAAACCCTAGGGGAGTCGACGAAAATCAATTCCAGCCACCGCAAGTTCCAGAAACACCGGATCCAATCTAGACACCATCATGGAGGGGTTCATCATGTCCATTGGTGCCTCTCCAATGATGCGTGGGTAGTTCTTTGTAGACCTACCGGTCCGTAGTTAGTAGCTAGATGGCTTCCTCTCTCTCTCTCTCTTGATTCTCAATACAATGGTCTCTTGGAGATCCATACGATGTAAGTCTTTTGTGGTGTGTTTGTTGGGATCCGATGAACTTTGAGTTTATGATCAGATCTATGTTTTTATTCATGAAAGTTATTTGAGTCTTCTTTGATCTCTTATATGCATGATTGATTATAGCCTCGTATTTCTTCTCTGATATTTGGGTTTTGTTTGGCCAACTTGATCTATTTATCTTTCAATGGGAAGAGGTGCTTTGTGATGGGTCGATCTTACGGTGCTTGATCCTAGTGACAGAAGGGGAAACGACACATATGTATCGTTGCTATTAAGGATAACAAGATGGGGACTATTTCTACATAAATAGATCTTGTCTACATCATGTCATCGTTCTTATTGCATTACTCCATTTTTCCATGAACTTAATACACTAGATGCATGCTGGATAGCGGTCGATGTGTGGGGTAATAGTAGTAAATGCATGCAGGAGTCGGTCTACTAATCTTGAACGTGATGCCTATATAATGATCATTGCCTGGATATCGTCATGATTATTTGAAGTTCTATCAATTGCCCAACAGTAATTGTTTTCCCACCATTTTCTATTTTTCTCGAGAGAAGCCACTTGTGAAACGTACGGCCCCCGGGTCTCTTCTTTAATATATTTGCCTTCGCGGTCTATTTTTATTTGCTTTTATTTTCATATCTATTAAACCAAAAAAATACAAAAATACTTTGCTGCACTTTATTTTATTTGCGATCTATTTATCCAATCCATTACAACTTTATCCCGTCTCCATGCTAATTTCTGGCGTCGTTGCCCGAAAGGGATTGACAACCCCTTTAACACGTCGGGTTGCGAGTATTTGTTATTTGTGTACAAGAGTTGTTTACGTTGTGTTGTGTGGTTCTCCTACTGGTTCGATAACCTTGGTCTCATCACTAAGGGAAATACCTACCGTTGATGTGCTGCATCATCCCTTCCTCTTTGGGGAAATACCGACGTAGTTCTAGTAGACATCATGTATCATCCTCGGATTCTTCTATGTCACAATGATGCATATAAGATTTGAACTCTTGGTAGTAAGTATGAACATTGTTACTGCCTTGTTTTAATTGTTCCGATTTTCAAATCCATTCACGACGATAGTAAGGAGGAAAAAATTGTTGTCTCATTACAGCTTGCAAATCTTTCCAAGTTGTTGGTTGGTTATCAATGTTTTTCTTACAATGCACACTCCACCAAATAGAAGCAAAACCAGTAAATGCTCCTATGGCGGCTCGTACTCTCTCAAGTTCAGAAAAATCATGGTGACTGAAAACTTGTTCTACTTCAAGCTCCCAAGCTAGATAAATAGCAGGATTAAATCTACCCTCAAATGGCAGTAAAGAGATAACCTGACCCTGTGCTTGTGTGGTGATGATGTATCCATCGTCCAAGAAGTTCTATCTCTGGAACCTATCATGATTAGTAGAAACAAGAAACAAAATTCGAGAATAATGTTCCTATGAACTACTAGGATGTGGTGGTAAACCGCTCACAGTAAAGAAAATATCAATATCTTACAAGTTCTTACCATGCAGGAGGTGGTGACAGGCAACCAGCAGTGTCAAATAACTCTGAAGATTGAGTAAAGCGATTGCCAGGGGCACATATGTATACACGGTGTAGAAATATGTGAAGCGTGGAAGGCTTAAATATATGGTAGCAATAGATTAGCAATAATCAATTCAGAGATGCAATATTGAGTAAATGATCAACGACAGTAATATGCTGGTTCTAGGCTAGACCGTGCTAGAAATGCGAGCCTAGAACACTAACAAAATCACAGCACTGCACATAAACAAGGGAGGAGCACACTTTGAAACTTTTTTTGTCTCCTTTTTTTAACTTTTTTCTCTCACTTTTTTCTTTTTCTTTCTCATATTTTTCTCTGACTTTTCTTTTTACTTTTTTTCTCTGTGTTTTTTCTCTCTCCCTCATTCCCAGACAACTAGATAAGATGCAGATTGGATCAAGTGAAGATGTGAACGACCTCAACTACGATTGTGACAAGGAATGATGGGTAGCATGTGGTGGAAATTGCTGGATGGGGTGGTGGACAGCAGAAAGGATAATGATGTGGCGGCGGTGTGACTAATGTGAACAGAACTCGAAACTCTAAAGAAACTAGACACTGAGACCAACAACTTGATGAGGACATCAATACCATTGTTACACCCACAGCCCCTGCTGCTATACATACTGGACCAATTACTAGAGCTCGCGCACGCCAATTAAATTACCAGGTACTTCCGTTTCTTGGTACTGATTCTAATGTTCATGAGAATATGATGCTGCCTCAATTGGATACATTTGTTTTGCTTACAAATGAAGGGCCTAGCTTGGAGAAGGATGAACATTGGAGCAAGAACAAGCATGGAGATGATGGCATGCGCAAGGGGAACAAGAATGGAGTTACAAGTGATGATTTCAGGACGTTGAAGCCACCATAATGAGTGCACGAAGCCTTGGACGAAATATACAAGATGCTACTTCATAACTTTCGTCCAGAGGCTATTCTAGGTGCTGTGTCACCTTATTATTGGGCCAAGCCCATGTATTTTCTAAATAATTGAGTATAGGCTGTTTTTAGAGTCCGTATGTGTGGGGAAACAAGAGATAGGGTTAGTTTCGGACCCCTTCCCCAAGGGCCACGAAATTCCCCCCTCTTCCTCCATATATACAGCCCTTAGGGCGTTGTTTAGACTTTGGGTCTTGTTTAGATTAAAAGTTCGCCATAGCTACAACTTCGCGTACTTCGTTTGTGTTCAACGACCAGACAAAGGCGTCACAGAACCCCACCTTGATCAATAAAGCTTTCATCTTATATTTGCGATATCCAGATTGCAATCTTTGTTTCTTGCTTGTTCTTCGTTTGCTCGCAGGAAACAGACCCTCGTGGTCAGATTGATCGTGCTCCGGCGTGGTCAATAACCTCTTGGAGTTGGTTTAGCGATTGCTAAGGCGCGACGTCCTCGCACGTTCGTAGTCGGATCGTCAAAGTCGACTTCCACCAAAGCGATATCCATCATCTCATCGAAACACGGGACACCTTTGCCTCTATCAAGTGGTATCAGATTTCCAGGTTGCTCGATGAGATTTTACAGTTTTTCGTAGTTTAGATCGAGTCTGTTCTTCATACCTATAGTCCATGAAAAAGCCAAGAAAAAGAATTAGGGTTAGTTCATCCTATCCGAACCAGTCTGAGCCTTTGCATAGTCTTTTCAGTATTTTGCCTTGTTGAATTTGCGGTTGCATCGTCGCGTCAAGTTGCTGGTCTTAGCGTCTAGTCTTTTAGAGTTTCGAGTTCTGGTCATAAGTTGTCACGCCGCCACCGCACTATCCTCATCGCCCCTGCCACCTACCACCACCGCTCCGAATCCGTATCCATATACCACCACCAATCCGTATCCATATACCACCACTGATCCTTATCCATATACTACCACCGCTGCCATATACCACCACCGCTGCCATATACCACCACCATATATCCACCACCAATCCGAGTTCCTTGCATATTAGGTTTGTTTTCGAGATCCATCTAATTTCCGATTCGTGTTTCCTTGCCTGAGTAGGTTTCGGAGAAAAATAAAAGTCTGTAGACCCCCGGGCAGTTTTTAGGCCAAAATTTCGGCGACCGAAAATATTTTTTCCCTATCCTATTTTTAGGTCCCAGGGAGTGTTTTGAGACACTCGCCATCGTAGTGATTTTTTGTCGCACTTTTTCGTCGTCGTTGCCCTGATTTTCGGAAAAAAAATTGTCAAAAAATTCCGTGCCCATCCTGTCAGTTTGACCTGGGAAGAGTTTTGAGACACTCGCCATTATAGTGATTTTTCGCAAAAGAAAAAAAAGAGGAGCGCAAAAAAAAGAGCGAAAAAAAATTCCAGAGTGTGCTTCTCCCTTGTTTACGTGCAGCGCCGTGATTTTGTTAGTGTTCTAGGCTCGCGTCTCTAGCACGGTCTAGCCTAGGACCAGCACAGTGCCGTCGTTGAGCGTTTATTCAACTTTGCATCTCTGAATTGATTATTGCTGATCCTTTTTGCTACCATATTATAAGCCTTCCCAGCTCCACATACATCTACGTCGTGTGTTTGACTCTCCCTGGTAATCGCTCTACCAAGCTTTGAGAGTATTGACTACAACGGTTGCCGATCACCGCCTGCTGCTTGTTAAGAACTGGTAAGAATTTGAGTTTTGCTTGACGGATTTGTGACACCCACCACCACCACTTGTTAGTAGTCTGTAGGATCATATTCTTGTGTGTTTCTATTGCTGCTAACCATGCCAGGATCATAAGCCGACGAGATTGACTGGGAGAACTTAACGAACAAGGAGCTTCATGATAAGTTTCAGCAAATGATGACTGAACAGGTGCAAGATGTACTGAACAATTTTGAAGAGGCCATGGAGAAGATCACTGGCCTTGAGAAGACATTCGAAACAAAGATCGATAACAGATTTAATGAACTGCTTGCGTGTCTTCCACCGGCTACACCTGCCGCACCTCTGCAACAACAACTACATCCACGTCGCGAAACAGCCCTCCGCCGAGCGAGCCGTGTCCTTCTTCAGCCCGGCCAAACTGTTGGTGCTGTTGTTGATACTTCTGTGGCTCCTGCTGCTGATGCGGAGGATGATTATGCGGGAGATTACAAGGATGAGGTTGATCAAAATCAGAACTACGTGCAACCACCAGCACCACAACCACCAGGTCGTCCACATGCAAATAATCACAATGGTAGGGCTCTCCCCCAGGAAAGAGATCATGACCATCTTCCTAAACCGAAACTGAATATTCCACCATTTGAGGGTAGATATGTTCCTAATATATATCTTACTTGGGAGTTAGAAACTGAACAACGGTTTACATGTTTACAATATCCTGAGGAGAGACGTGTTCCTGCTGCTATTTGTGCTTTGCCTAGTTTTGCATGTGTTTGGTGGTCTGAACATTGTAGATTATATCCTATTCCAGCTACTTGGGTTGCTTTGAAAACTGCTATGCGTACTCGTTGGGTTCCACCATATTATCAACGTGAATCTCTTCAAAAATTGCAGTGTTTGAGACAAGGAAAAAATTATGTAGAAGAATATTATCAGGAATTACAAACTGGCATGATTAGATGTGGTATTGTTGAGGAGAATGAACCTATGCTTGCACGTTTTATGGGTGGATTAAATAGAGAGATTCAGACCATTCTAGAGTATAAGGAGTATGCTAATATCACTCGTTTATTCCATCTTGCTTGTAAAGCTGAACGTGAAGTGCAGGATCGACAAGCATTGGCACGAACTAACTTTTCTGCAGGTCGACCTTCATCATGGACACTGCCTGCATCTTCTACTTCCAATGTACCAGCACCTCCATTAGGTGCCACCTCCAGCCGTGATACAAGTAAGCAGGCACAACCACCACTATCTACCAAGAGCGCACCTGTCGGGCCTACACAGAGCTCTTCTTCTTCCATGGCATCAACTGGGCACACAAGTGATATTATTTGTCGTCATTGTAAGGGAAGAGGTCATTATGCGAGAGAATTCAAATCTCAGCATGTGATGATTTCTACTGAGGATGGTGGGTATGAGTTCGCTAGTGACTATGATGAGGAGACGTTGGCTCTTATTACACGTGAAGAACACGGTATAGATGATTCTGGTCATGAGACGCAATACATGGCTCCTGAAAATGCTGACAGGTATGAATGTTTAGTTACTCAACGTGTTTTGAGTGTGCAGGTCACACAAGCTGAGCAAAATCAGAGGCATAGTTTGTTCCATACAAAGGGAGTTGTGAAGGAACGTTCTGTGCGTGTCATCATAGACGAAGGGAGCTACAAAAACTTGGCTAGCATGGAGATGGTGGAGAAGCTCTCTCTCACCACAAGACCACATCCACATCCTTACTACATCCAATGGTTCAACAACAGCGGCAAGGTTAAGGTAACACGTACTGTGCGTGTGCAATTTAGTATCTCTACATATGTTGATTATGTTGATTGTGATGTAGTACCTATGCAAGCATGTTCTTTATTACTTGGTAGACCATGGCAATTTGATAAAAATTCTGTACTTCATGGTAGAAATAATCAGTATACTCTTGTTCATAAGGATAAAAATATTACTTTGCTTCCTATGACTCCTGATTCCATTTTGAAAGATGATATTAATAGAGCTAATAAAGCAAAACAGGAGCAGAATAAGAGTGAAAATCAGATTGTGGCAAAAGAATTTGAGCAACAAATGAAGCCTAATAATAAACCATCTAGTGTTGCTTCTGAAATTAAATTGAAAAGTGCATGTTTATTTGCCACCAAATCTAATATTGATCAGCTAGATTTCAGCAAATCTGTTTGCTATGCTTTTGTGTGCAAAGAGGCATTATTTTCATTTGAGGACGTGCCTTCCTCTTTGCCTCCTGCTGTCACTAACATTTTGCAGGAGTTCGCTGACGTCTTTCCACAAGACATGCCACCGGGATTACCACCTATTCGAGGGTTTGAGTGATAGAGGCAAAGGTGTCCCGTCTTTCGATGAGATGGTGGCTATCATTTTGGAGGAAGTCGACTTTGACGATCTGACTACGAATGTGCGAGGACGTCGCGCCTTAGCAATCGCTAAACCAACTCCAAGAGGTTATTGACCATGCCAGAGCACGATCAACCTGACCACGAAGGTCTGTTTCCTGCAGGCAAACGAAGAACAAGCAAGAAACTAAGATTGCAATCTGGATATTGCGAATATAAGAGGAAAGCTTTATTGATCAAGGTGGGGTTCTATGACGCCTTTGTCTGGTCGTTGAACACAAACGAAGTACGTGAAGTTGCAGCTATGGCGAACTTTAATCTAAACAAAACCCAAAGTCTAAACAATGCCCTAAGGGTTGTATATATGGAGGAAGGAGGGGGGGGGGATTTCGTGGCCCTTGGTGGAGGGGTCCGAAATCAACCCTATCTCTTATTTCCCCACACATACGGACTCTAAAAATAGCCTATACTTATGTATTTTGAAATTACATGGGCCTGGCCCAATAATAAGGTGACGCAGCACCTAGAATAGCCTCGGGACGAATTTTATGAAGTGGCATCTTGTATATTAGGCTTCATGCACCCATTATGGTGGCTTCAAAGTCCTGAAATCATCACTTGTAACTCCGTTCTTGTTCCCCTTGCGCATGCCATCATCTCCATGCTTGTTCTTGCTCCAATGTTCATCCTTCTCCAAGCTATGCCCTTCATTTGTAAGCAAAACAAATGTATCCAATTTAGGCAGCATCATATTCTCATGAACATTAGAATCATTACCAAGAAACGAAAGTACCTGGTAATTTAGTTGGCGTGCGCGAGCTCTAGTAATTGGTCCAGTATGTATAGCAGCAGGGCTGTTGGTGTAACAATGGTATTGATGTCCTCATCATTGAGCATCAGATTGACTTAATTCTCGGTGCTTCACTGCCAAACCGTGCGCCATACCGTACCAATCCAAAGGAGACGAAGGAGATTATGCGTCAAGTACAAGAGCTTCTCGACAAAGGTTATATATGCGAATCCCTTAGTCCTTGTGCTGTTCCTATTATTCTAGTGCCAAAAAAGGATGGTACATCGCGTATGTGTGTTGATTGTAGAGGCATTAATAATATTACTATTTGTTATCGTCATCCTATTCCTAGGCTAGATGATATGCTTGATGAATTGAGTGGCTCTACAATATTCTCCAAAGTTGATTTGCGTAGTGGATACCATCAAATTCGTATGAAATTGGGGGATGAATGGAAAACAACATTTAAAACTAAGTTTGGATTATATGAGTGGTTAGTCATGCCTTTTAGGTTAACTAATGCACCTAGTACTTTCATGAGATTAATGAACGATGTTTTACGTGCTTTCATTGGACGATTTGTGGTAGTCTATTTTGATGATATACTGATTTATAGCAGATCTTTGGAGGAACATTTGGAACATTTATGTGCTGTTTTTATTGCTCTACATGATGCACATTTGTTTGGTAACCTTGGGAAGTGCACCTTTTGCACCGACCGAGTATCTTTTCTTGGCTATGTTGTTACTCCACAGGGAATTGAAGTTGATAAAGCCAAGATTGAAGCTATTGAGAGTTGGCCGCAGCCCAAAACGGTCATACAAGTGAGGAGTTTTCTTGGCCTCGCTGGATTCTATAGGCGTTTTGTGAGAGATTTCAGCACCATTGTTGCACCTCTCAATGAGCTTATAAAGAAGGATGTGCCTTTTGTTTGGGGTACCGCACAGGAAGAAGCCTTCACAGTGTTGAAAGATAAGTTGACACATGCTCCCTTACTCCAACTTCCTGATTTTAATAAGACATTTGAGCTTGAATGTGATGCTAGTGGAATTGGATTAGGAGGTGTGTTATTACAAGATGGCAAACCTGTTGCATACTTTTCTAAAAAATTGAGTGGGCCTAGTCTGAATTATTCTACTTATGATAAAGAATTATACGCTCTTGTTCGGACTTTAGAAACATGGCAACATTATTTATGGACCAAAGAATTTGTTATACATTCTGATCATGAATCTTTGAAACATATTAAAAGTCAAGCTAAACTTAATCGTAGACATGCTAAATGGGATGAATTCATTGAGACTTTCCCTTATGTCATTAAACACAAGAAGGGTAAAGAAAATGTTATTGCTGATGCATTGTCTCGTCGCTATACTATGCTTTCACAACTTGACTTCAAAATATTTGGTTTGGAGACCATCAAAGATCAATATGTGTATGATGCTGATTTTAAAGATGTGTTGCAGAATTGTAAAGAACGAAGAACATGGAACAAGTTCGTCGTTAATGATGGATTTGTGTTCCGTGCTAACAAGTTATGCATTCCAGCTAGCTCCGTTCGTCTTTTTTTGTTGCAGGAGGCGCATGGAGGAGGACTAATGGGACACTTTGGCGTGAAGAAGACGGAGGACGTACTTGCTACACATTTCTTTTGGCCAAAGATGAGACGGGATGTTGAGCACTTTGTTGCTCGCTGCACTACATGTCAAAAAGCTAAGTCACGACTCAATCCTCATGGTTTATATATGCCTTTGCCTGTACCTAGTGTTCCTTGGGAGGATATATCTATGGACTTCGTTTTAGGTTTACCTCGAACAAAGAAGGGGAGGGATAGCATATTTGTTGTCGTGGATAGATTCTCAAAAATGGCACACTTTATACCATGTCATAAAAGCAATGATGCTGTTAATGTTGCTGATTTGTTCTTCCGTGAAATTATTCGCTTGCATGGTGTGCCAAATACTATTGTTTCAGATCGTGATACTAAATTTCTTAGCCACTTTTGGAGATGTTTATGGGCTAAGTTGGGGACTAAACTCCTTTTTAGTACTACTTGTCACCCCCAAACTGATGGACAAACTGAAGTAGTCACTAGAACATTTTCTACTATGCTTAGGGCTGTTTTGAAGAATAATAAGAAAATGTGGGAAGAATGCTTGCCTCATATTGAATTTGCTTATAATCGTTCATTGCATTCTACTACTAAGATGTGCCCTTTTGAAGTTGTGTATGGTTTCCTACCTCGTGCACCTATTGATTTGTTGCCTCTTCCATCTTCGGAGAAGGTTAATTTTGATGCTAAACAACGTGCTGAATTGATTTTAAAATGCATGAGTTAACTAAGGAAAACATTGAGCGTATGAATGCTAAATATAAACTTGCTTGAGATAAAGGTAGAAAACATGTTGTGTTTGCACCTGGAGATCTTGTTTGGTTACATTTGCGTAAGGATAGATTTCCTGATTTGCGCAAATCAAAGCTAATGCCGCGTGCTGATGGTCCTTTTAAGGTGTTAGAGAAAATAAATGATAATGCATATAAACTTGAGCTGCCTGCAGATTTTGGGGTTAGTCCCACTTTTAATATTGCAGATTTGAAGCCTTATTTGGGTGAGGAAGATGAGCTTCTGTCGAGGACGACTTCTTTTCAAGAAGGGAGGATGATGAGGACATCAATACCATTGTTACACCCACAACCCATGCTGCTATACATACTGGACCAATTACTAGAGCCCGCGCACGCCAATTAAATTACCAGGTACTTTTGTTTCTTGGTAATGATTCTAATGTTCACGAGAATATGATGCTGCCTAAATTGGATACATTTGTTTTGCTTACAAATGAAGGGCCTAGCTTGGAGAAGGATGAACATTGGAGCAAGAACAAGCATGGAGATGATGGCATGCGCAAGGGGAACAAGAACGGAGTTACAAGTGATGATTTCAGGACGTTGAAGCCACCATAATGAGTGCATTAAGCCTTGGACGAAATATACAAGATGTTGCTTCATAACTTTCGTCCAGAGGCTATTCTAGGTGCTGCGTCACCTTATTATTGGGACAGGCCCATGTATTTTCGAAATACTTGAGTATAGGCTGTTTTTAGAGTCCGTATGTGTGGGGAAACAAGAGATAGGGTTGGTTTCGGACCCCTTCCCCAAGGGCCATGAAATTCCCCCCTCTTCCTCCATATATACAGCCCTTAGGGCGTTGTTTAGACTTTGGGTTTTGTTTAGATTAAAAGTTTGCCATAGCTGCAACTTCGCGTACTTCGTTTGTGTTCAACGACCAGACAAAGGCGTCACAGAACCCCACCTTGATCAATAAAGCTTTCATCTTATATTCGCGATATCCAGATTGCAATCTCAGTTTCTTGCTTGTTCTTCGTTTGCTCGCAGGAAACAGACCATCGTGGTCAGGTTGATCGTGCTCCGGCGTGGTCAATAACCTCTCGGAGTTGGTTTAGCGATTGCTAAGGCGCGATGTCCTCGCACGTTCGTAGTCGGATCGTCAAAGTCGACTTCCACCAAAGCGATATCCATCATCTCATCGAAAGACGGGACACCTTTGCCTCTATCACAACTCGACACGACGATGCAACCATAAATTCAACAAAGCAAAACCCTAAAAAGATTATGTAAAGGCTCTGATACCACTTGATAGAGGCAAAGGTGTCTCGTCTTTCGATGAGATGGTGGTTATCGTTTTTGGTGGAGTAGACTTTCATGATCCGACTATGAACGTGCAAAGATGTCACGCCTTAGTGATGTCTACTATGCGACCTTCCTCTTGTAGACGTTGTTGGGCCTCCAAGTGCAGAGGTTTGTAGGACAGTAGCAAATTTCCCTCAAGTGGATGACCTAAGGTTTATCAATCCGTGGGAGGCGTAGGATGAAGATGGTCTCTCTCAAACAACCCTGCAACCAAATAACAAAGAGTCTCATGTGTACCCAACACACCCAATACAATGGTAAATTGCATAGGTGCACTAGTTCGGCAAAGAGATGGTGATACAGGTGCAATATGGATGGTAGATATAGGTTTTTGTAATCTGAAATTATAAAAACAGCAAGGTAACAAGTAATAAAGGTGAGCGAAAATGGTATTGCAATGCTTCTAAACAAGGCCTAGGGTTCATACTTTCACTAGTGCAAGTTCTATCAACAATGATAACATAACTAGATCATATAACAATCCCTCAACATGCAAGAAAGAGTCACTCCAAAGTCACTAATAGCGGAGAACAAATGAAGAGATTATTGTAGGGTACGATACCACCTCAAATTTATTCTTTCTGATCAATCCATTGGGCTATTCCTATAAGTGTCACAAACAGCCCTAGAGTTCGTAGTAAAATAACACCTTAAGACACAAATCAACCAAAACCCTAATGTCACCTAGATACTCCATTGTCACCTCAAGTATCCGCGGGTTTGATTATACGATATGCATCACACAATCTCAGATTCATCTATTCAACCAACACAAAGAACCTCAAAGAGTGCCCCAAAGTTTCTACCGGAAAGTCAAGACGAAAACGTGGGCCAACCCCTATGCATAAGTTCACAAGGTCGCTGAACCCGCAAGTTGATCACCAAAACATACATCAAGTAGATCACGTGAATATCCCATTGTCACAACAGATAAGCACATGCAAGACATACATCAAGTGTTCTCAAATCCTTAAAGACTCAATCCGATAAGATAACTTCAAAGGGAAAACTCAATCCATTACAAGAAAGTAGAGGGGGAGAAACATCATACGATCCAACTATAGTCGCAAAGCTCACGGTACATCAAGATCATGCCATATCAAGAACATGAGGGAGAGAGAGAGAGATCAAACACATAGCTACTGGTACATACCCTCAGCCCCGAGGGTGAACTACTCCCTCCTCGTCATGGAGAGCGTCGGGATGATGAAGATGGCCACCGGTGATAGATCCCCCCTCCGTCAGGGTGGCGAAACAGGGTCCCGATTGGTTTTTGGTGGCTACAGAGGCTTGCGGCGGCGGAACTCCCGATCTAGGTTTCTTTTTTAGGGTTTCTGTATTTATAGGAATTTTTGGCATCGGTTTCACGTAAGGGGGGTCTTTGAGTCAGCCACGAGGTAGGGGGCGCGCCCTCCACCCTCATGGATGGCTCGGGACTCTTCCCCAACTCTTTTGCTTCGGGGGTTCTTCTGGTCCATAAAAAATCCACAAAAATTGGCATGTCAATTGGACTCCGTTTCGTATTCCTTTTCTGTAAAACTCAAAAACAAGGAAAAAAACAGAAACTGGCACTAGGCTCTAGGTTAATAGGTTAGTCCAAAAATCATATAAGATAGCATATAAATTCGTATAAAACATCCAAGATGGATAATATAATTGCATGGAACAATCAAAAATTATAGATATGTTTGAGACGTATCAAGCATCCCCAAGCTTAATTCATGCTCGTCCTCGAGTAGGTAAATGATAAAAATAGAATTTTTGATGTGGAATGCTACCTAACATATTTATCAATGTAATCTTCTCTATTATGGCAAGAATATTCAAATCCATCAGATTCAAAACAAAAGTTTAATATTGACATAAGAACGATAATACTTCAAGCTTACTAACAAGGCAATTATGTCTTCTCAAAATAACATGGCCAAAGAAAGTTATCCCTACAAAATCATATAGTCTGGATATGCTCTATGTTCATCACACAAAATATTTAAATCATGCACAACCTCGGTTTTAGCCAAGCAATTGTTTCATACTTTAGTATTTTCAAACTTTTTCAATCTTCACGCAATACATGAGCGTGAGCCATGGACATAACACTATAGGTGGAATAGAATGGTGGTTGCAGAGAAGACAAAAAGGAGAAGATAGTCTCACATCAACTAGGCGTATCAATGGGCTATGGAGATGCCCATCAATAGATATCAATATGAGTGAGTAGGGATTGCCATGCAACGGATGCACTAGAGCTATAAGTGTATGAAAGCCCAAAAAGAAACTAAGTGGGTGTGCATCCAACTTTCTTGCTCACAAAGACCTAGGGCATTTTGAGGAAGCCCATCATTGGAATATAAAAGCCAAGTTCTATAATGAAAATTCCCAATAGTATATGAAAATGACAAAGTAGGAGACTCTCTATTATGAAGATCATGGTGTTACTCTGAAGCACAAGTGTGGTAAAATGATAGTAGCATTGCCCCTTATCTCTTTTTCTCTCTTTTTTTGTTTTCTTTTTTTTGTTTTTTTGGGCCTTCTCTTTTTTTTGTCCTCTTCTGTTTCGTCCGGAGTCTCATCCCGACTTGTGAGGGAATCATCGTCTCTATCATCCTTTCCTCACTGGTACAATGCTCTAATAATGATGATCATCACACTTTTATTTACTTACAACTCAAGAATTACAACTCAATGCTTAGAACAAAATATGACTCTATGTGAATGTCTCCAGCAGTGTACCGGGATGTGCAATGATTCAAGAGTGACATGTATGAAAAAATTATGAACGGTGGCTGCCACATATACGATGTCAACTACATGGTCATGCAAAGCAATATGACAATGACGAAACGTGTCATAATAAACGGAACGGTGGAAAGTTGTATGGCAATATATCTCGGAATGGCTATGGAAATGCCATAATAGGTAGGTATGGTGGCTGTTTTGAGGAAGATATATGGTGGGCGTATGATACCGGCGAAAGTTGCGCGGTACAAGAGAGGCTAGCAATGGTGGAAGGGTGAGAGTGTGTATAATCCATGGACTCAATATTAGTCATAAAGAACTCACATACTTATTGCAAAAATCTATTAGTTATTAAAACAAAGTACTACGCGCATGCTCCTAGGGGAAGGGTTGGTAGGAGTTAACCATCGCGCGATCCCGACCTCCACTCATAAGGAAGACAATCAATAAATAAATCATGCTCCAACTTCATCACATAACGGTTCACCATACGTGCATGCTACGGGAATCACAAACTTTAACACAAGTATCTCTCAAATTCACAGCTACTCACTAGCATGACTCTAATATCACCATCTTCATATCTCAAAACAATCATAAAGAATCAAACTTCTCATAGTATTCAATGCACTTAATATGAAAGTTTTTATTATATCCCTCTTGGATCCCTATCATATTAGGACTAAATTCATAACCAAAGCAAATTACCATGCTGTTTAAGACTCTCAAAATAATATAAGTGAATCATGAGAGTTCATCTATTTCTTCAAAATAAAACCACCATCGTGCTCTAAAAAGATATAAGTGAAGCACTAGAGCAAATGACAAACTACTCCGAAAGATATAAGTGAAGATCAATGAGTAGTCGAATAATTATGTAACTATGTGAATACTCTCTAACATTTAAGAATTTCAGATCTGGGGATATTATTCAAACAGCAAGCAAAACAAAATAAAACAAAATGACGCTCCAAGCTAAACACATATCATGTGGTGAATAAAAATATAGCTCCAAGTAAAGTTGCCGATGAACGAAGACGAAAGAGGGGATGCCTTTCGGGGCATCCCCAAGCTTAGGATCTTGGTTGTCCTTGAAATATTACCTTGGGGTGCCTTGGGAATCCCCAATCTTAGGCTCTTGCCACTCCTTATTCCATAGTCCATCGAATCTTTACCCAAAACTTGAAAACTTCACAACACAAAACTTAACAGAAAATCTCATAAGCTCCGTTCGTATAAGAAAATAAATCACCACTTAGGTACTGTTGTGAACTCATTCTAAATTCATATTGGTGTTATATCTACTGTATTCCAACTTCTCCATGGTTCATACCCTCCGATACTACTCATAGATTCATCAAAATAAGCAAACAACACATAGAAAACATAATCTGACAAAAATAGAATAGTCTATAGTAATCTGTAACTCTCGAATACTTCTGTAACTCCAAAAATTCTGAAACAATTAGTTCCACCTGAGAAATTTGTGCACCAATCCATAGCAAAAAGAATCATGTCAAAATCACGTTTAAGTAACATTTTGTAAATTATTTACTGGGCGCAAAAGTTTCTGATTTTCAGCAGGATCAACACAACTATCACCACAAGCTATCCTAAAGGCTTTACTTGGCACTTTATTGAAACAAAAGCTATAAAACATGATTACTACAGTAGCTTAATCATGTGGACACACAAAAACAGTAGGGGTAAATATTGGGTTGTCTCCCAACAAGTGTTTTTCTTTAATGCCTTTTTAGCTAGGCATGATAATTTCAATGATGCTCGTATAAAAGATAAGAATTAAAACATAATAGGAGCATCATGAAGCAATGACTAGAAAATTTAAGCCTAACCCACTTCATATGCCTAGGTATTTTGTGAGCAAACAACTTATGGGAACAAGAATCAACTAGCATAGGAAAGCAAAACAAGCATAACTTCAAGATTTTCAACACATAGAGAGGAAACTTGATATTATTGCAATTCCTACAAGCATATATTCCTCCCTCATAATAATTTTCAGTAGCATCATGAATGAATTCAACAATATAACTATCACATAAAGCACTATTTTCATGATGCACAAGTATAGAATTTTTATTACTCTCCACATAAGCAAATTTCTTCTCATGAATAGTAGTGGGAGCAAACTCAACAAAATAACTATCATGTGAGGCATAATCCAATTGAAAATTAAAATCAAGATGACAAGTTTCATGGTTATCATTATTATTTATAGCATACATGTCATCACCATAATCATCATAGATAGCAACTTTGTTCTCATAATCAATTGGAACCTCTTCCAAAATAGTGGATTTGTCACTAAATAAAGTCATGACCTCTCCAAATCCACTTTCATAATTATCACAATAAGATTCAACACCCTCCAAAATAGTGGGATCATTACTTCCTAAAGTTGACACTCTTCCAAACCCACTTTCATCAATATAATCATCATAAATAGGAGGCATGCTTTCATCATAACAAATATTCTCATCAAAACTTGGGGGACAAAAAATATCATCTTCATCAAACATAGCATCCCCAAGCTTGTGCCTTTGTATATCATTAGCATCATGGATATTCAAGGAGTTCATACTAACAACATTGCAATCATGCTCATCATACAAAGATTTAGTGCCAAATATTTTATTGCATTCTTCTTCTAACACTTTGGCACAATTATTGGAATCCTTATTTTCACGAAAGACATTAAAAAGATGAAGCATATGAGGCACCCTCAGTTCCATTTTTTTGTAGTTTTCTTTTATAGGCTAACCCAGTGATAAAACAAGAAACTAAAAGATTCAGTTGCAAGATCTAAAGATATACCTTCAAGCACTAACCTCCCCGGCAACGGCGCCAGAAAAGAGCTTGATGTCTACTACGCAACCTTCTTCTTGTAGACGTTATTGGGCCTCCAAGTGCAGAGGTTTGTAGGACAATAGCAAATTTCCCTCAAGTAGATGACCTAAGGTTTATCAATCCATGGGAGTCGTAGGATGATGATGGTCTCTTGATAACCCACAAGTATAGGGGATCGCAATAGTTTTCGAGGGTAGAGTATTCAACCCAAATTTATAGATTAGACACAAGGGGAGCCAAAGAATATTTGAAGGTATTAGCAGCTATTGTCAATTAAACCACACCTGGAGATTAATTATCTATAGCAAAGTGATTAGTAGCACGGTAGTATGATAGTTTTGATGATAGCAGCAGTAGTAACAGTAATAGTAATAGTGATATTGTAGCAGTAACGATAGCAGTAGCAACAGTAGTAACTTAGCAAGAACAATATATGATCAATTCATAGGCATTGGATCAGTGACTCGTTATATGATATTCATCATGAGACAGTTATAACCTAGGGCGATACGGCACTAGCTCCAGTTCATAAATATAATGTAGGCATGTATTCCGTAAATAGTCATACGTGCTTATGGAAAGAACTTGCATGACATCTTTTGTCCTACCCTCCCGTGGAAGCGGGGTCCTATTGGAAACTAAGGGATATTAAGGCCTCCTTTTAATAGAGAATCAGAACAAAGCATTAGCACACGGTGAATACATGAACTCCTCAAACTATGGTCATCACAGAGAGTGGTCCCGACTTCTGTCACTCCGGGATTGCCGGATCATAACACGTAGTAGGTGACTATAACTTGCAAGATCGGATCTAGAACATGGATGTAGTGATGATAACATAAACGGTTCAGATCTGAAATCATGGCACCCGGGCCCAAAGTGACAAGCATTAAGCATGGCAAAGTCATAGCAACATCAATCTCAGAACATAGTGGATACTAGGGATCAAGCCTTAACAAAACTAACTCGATTACATGATGAATCTCATCCAACTCCTCACCGACCAACGAGCCTATGAAGGAATTACTCACTCCCGACGGGGAGCATCATGGAATTGGCGATGGAGATGTGTTTGTGATGACGAAGATCGAAGATCCCCCTCTCTGGGGCCCCAAGCGAACTCCAGATCTGCCCTCCCGAGGAAGAACAGGGCTTGGCGGCAGCTCCGTCTCGTGAAACATGATAATTATTTCTCCTTGACTTTTTTCTGAAAATATGGGATTTTATAGCGTCAGTTTGAGGGTCAGCGGGGCCACCAGGTGGGCAGCACCCACTTGGGCGTGCATGGGGGGGCTGGCGCGCCCTGGTGGGTTGTGCCCACCCAGGTGCCCCCCTCAGGTCCATCCTGGCTCTAGAAATTCTCTTATTTGTTATAAAAAAATCCTCGCAAAGTTTCATTCCATCCGAGAACTTTTATTTCTGCACAAAAATAACACCATGGTAGTTCTGCTGAAAACAGCGTCAGTCCGGGGTTAGTTTCGTTCAAATCATGCAAATTAGAGTCCAAAACAAGAGGAAAATCGTTAGGAAAGTAGATACGTTGGACATGTATCAACTCCCCCAAGCTTAAACATTTGCTTGTCCTCAAGCAATTCAGTTGATAAACTGAAAGTGAAAAAAAGAACTTTTACGAACTCTTTTGCTCTTGTTTCATAAATAAACTTAAACAACACCCAGGTTTTCAGCCAGGATTATAACTAACCACGTCGAAAATAACTCTTAAAAATTATATTAACTCATATCAATGACATAATCGACTAGAGAGCAATAATAAGATATCTCAAATAGCAACACGTTGTCGAAAAAACCATGATATAATATGACAATAGTGGTATCTCGCTAGCCCTTTCTGAGACCGCAAAACATAAATGCAGAGCACCCCCAAAGTTCAAGCAGCGACTAAACATTGTAATTCATGGTAGAAAAGATCCAGTCATGATGCACCCAACATTAGCTATACACAATGTATCAGCAAGACAGCGGTGCTCTCAGGTTCTGGCGCTTATTTGAGAAGGTGATGATACAACATAAAAGAAAATATAGTCCCTTCACAGAGGGAAGCAGTGATTTGCAGAGGTGCCAGAGATCATGTTTTAAAACAGAGGTAAATGGTATTTTGAGACATGCACCCTTCTTATTCACTTCACGACCATCAGTTATCAATATCTTCCATGCTAAGCACGCTAGTGGCGGTTCCCAAGCAGAAAGGTAAAGGTTATGACTCCATTGGGAGTTTTTGTTTGATTATTTGTAAGCTCTTTTCTTTTTGCAGTTTGGGACTGGGCATCCCTATTACCGCCATTTTCTCGTGCGATGGCGAGTGAATGAACACTCGACCTGAGAATAACCCGCTTAGCATGGAAGATACCAACTACTTCATGTCGTTCCATGAACGATCCAGGCACACAAAAAGGATATTTATTTGAAGTTTTAGAGGTGGCACATGAAAATTTACTTGGGACGGCAGGGTAATACCGCATATAGGTAGGTATCATGGACTCATCTGGAATAACTTGGGTTTCAGGTTTTTGATGTACAAGCAGAGTTCCCACTTAGTATAGGCGAAGGCTAGCAAATAGGTTGAGAAGCGGCCAGCTAGAGAGCAACAACGGTCATGAACATGCATTATATCTTTAAGTAACATTGCAAACTAGCATGAGTAGGATATGAACACCATGAACATAAATGTCATAGAGGCTATGTTGGATTTGATTCAACTACATGCATGAACATGTGCCAAGTCAAGCCACTCGAACATTCAGAGGAGGATACCATATCATCATACTACATCACAATCATTTTAACGTAATGTTGATATCCAAGATAAGTCATTAATCACTCGTAGCTACTTATGCATGGCATGAGAAACTATAATCTCTAATTGTCATTGCAAACGTGTTTGATCATAATAGGCTAAAGCATGGATACTAGGTTAAACATATTTACAAAAACAGAACAAGTCGAGTTCATACCCGTTTCTCTCTGCCACGGCCAGTTCATCTAATATCGTTATTATTGCTTTCACTTGCACGACCGAACGATTTGAAATAATAATAGTGCAAGAGTGTCGTGGACTAAGCTGGAATCTGCAAACATTTTATTCAAGAGGAGAAGACAAGGTAATATGACCTCTTTGTTACATCAACATATGATACATCTCCAACATATCTATTATTTATGAAGTATTCATGCCATGTTTACAATAGTTTTATATGATTTTGGTATGATTTGATTAGAACTAATCCGGACTGACGCTGTTTTCAGCAGAACTACTATGGTGTTGTTTTTGTGCAGAAATAAAAGTTCTCGTAATGTGCTGAAAATCAACGGAGATTTTTTCTGGAAAATATAAAAAATACTAGAACAAAAAGTTACCGGAGGGGAGCCCCGTGGGCCCCACGAGGGTGGAGGGCGCCCCCACCCCCCTGTGGCGCGCCCCTGCCTCGTGGACTCTTCGTGGGACCCTCTGACTTGTTCTCGACGCCAATCTCTCCTATAAATACCCAAACCTCCAGAACATAACCTAGATCGGAAGTTTCGCCGGTGCAAGCCTCTGTAGCCATGAGAAATCAATGTAGGCTCTCTCTGGCACCTTGCCGGAGGGGGCCATCATCACCTGTAACATCCCAAATTTTCAATTTGGAATGTTATACATAGATCATCCATGCATATCATATTTTATTGCATTTCCGTTCCGAAATCCTTGGAATCCTAAGCAACTCAAGGACCCTCAGAGAGAGTTGGGGATTTCCCGATTTTTCATATTTGATTTTCCTATCAAATAATGAAACGAGGATTTTGATTTTAATTATTTTTCTCTCCAAAAAATATTTCTTATAAAAAAATATACGAGAGGAGATAATATGACTTCTCCAAAACAATTGAAATATTGGAGGAAAAATGTTAAAATCATTTGTTAGATTTTATTTGGGTTTATTTGGATTTTATTTGCATTAGAAAAATATGCATGTTTTCAAAATTGCATTTTAGGGCCAAGAAAATGTTCATCTCGTTCTAAATATTTTATTTAGACGGTGAAAATTTGTTTGGGCATATTTAGGTTGTTAATTACTTTAATTTGGGATTGAGTTGGGGTTATACCTTCTCAATGTTTCAACCACCATGATAGTTAAATAAAAATTTATTCCTTTGTTGTAGGGACAATTTTGCTTTCTGCAAAACTATAATCGTAGAGCTTTCCACCAGCCAAATATGCATGTAGTGATAGCATTATTCAGTTTTTGCTCTACTGTATTATATTGCCAGCATATTCCATGTGCTGACCCGTTTTTTGGGTTGCAACGTATTATGTTGCAGACTTTTCAGATGAGGAGTAAGGTTCGTTAGGTCGTTGCCGTGCAGCTCAGCTATGCCGTTGGAGTTGATGGACTCACTTTATCTTCCAAGCCTTCCGCTATTATCGCATTAGATGGCCTTAATCCAATTATTGTAATAAGTTCTCTTTTTGAGACATTCGATGTAATAAGTGTGTGATTGCTACTCTGTTATAAATCCTTCAAGTACTATGCATGTCAGCATTACTGATCCAGGGATGACACTGAGGCACAGAGACTTGACCATTTGAGGTCGGGTCGCTACAAGATGGTATCAGAGCACACGCTGAGTGTAGGACACGACCACTAAGATAAACCATAGGTCACTCTTCTCTACTCATTTCTGACTCCTCTTCTTTTCCACTTTTAGGATGGCGGAGAAGAAGAACAAGTTCGCGCAACCGGATGAGGATACACCTTTTGGACGCCACTTGAAGGAAGTCACTAAGTACTTGAACATTGGAATACCAAGTTTCACCGGGACGTACAACGCCACCTTACCAGAAGAAGAGCGCTGGATGATTCAAGTACAAGTTCCAGGAAGGACGTTCTTGCCAACTTCAAAACCCATAGAATTTTCTTTTGAAGCACCAACCTAGATTCTAGGCAAGAGCATGGCAGCCCACATTACCATGGGACGCATTGGAGAAGTCTACAACCGGGAACTCAAGGACACTACTTATCAAATATGTGGGTGCCGAGACGAGCAATGGGAGATGATCAGCACCAGGAAGGATAGATCTGTCGCAGCTTTTATACAGGAGCTAAACCAACACATTCGACGCCAGGAGAACCAGATGTGCACCGACATGATGGAATTGAAGAAGGCAAAGACTAGGATCATCGAGCTAGAGGAAGAACTCAAGTTCACATGCGATGGATACGAGGAGGAAATCAAGACACTACTGGAGAAGAACGAGGACCTGGTTAATAAGATTGGGATATTCATGGGAGGACCAACACTGGGAGACGAAGACGACGACCCCACTTGCCCGGACAACTACATCATCATCGACGACACTGATTCTGATCTGAGTGATGATGGCTATGAAGACGAAGCTGGAGCAGACATCATGGAATCTTCCACCGATCAAAATTTCTAGATGACCGCCATATCATAGCAGTATTTTCCCCCATGTATCAAATATAGTTGAGCACTTTTGTGATAGTTTTAGACCGATGTATGCCCTTGCTTGATTGATTGAGTGAAATGATTGTGTTTTTCTCATGTGCATATGGGTAGTGCTTTCTCACTAGACCTTTTTCTCTATTCTAATCTCTTCCATCTAAACCCATCAGATGCCTCCGAGACGTGACACCGGTTTTGCTTTCCCACCGGAGCTCACCCAGTTGATCCAGCAGCAGAATGCTTTGATGCAATTGCTAGTTCAGAACCAGGGTAACAAAAACAATAACAACAACAACAACAACAACAACAACAACAACAACAACAACAACAACAACAACAACAACAACAACAACAACAACAACAACAACAACAACAACAACAACAACAACAACAACCCGCCACCAGTGGACAATCTAGCCCGTTTCCTAAGGTTACAGCCGCTGGTGTTCTCCAGTAGCACCGAGCCAATAGTTGCAGATGATTGGCTACGCCGTATCGGAAGGGAATTGACCACTGCAGGGTGCACAGATGCAGAGAAGGTGTGTTTTGCCGCACACCAATTGGATGGACCTGCAGCAGCATGGTGGGAAAATTTCACAACCACGTATCCTGTCGACACTGTCACATGGGCTCAGTTTCAGCAGGCTTTTCGTACTGCCCATGTTTCCACTGGAGCTATGCAGATGAAGAAGCGGGAGTTTCACAACTTGCGCCAGGGGAATCGTACTGTTGGCCAGTACGTGGATGATTTTAGCAAGTTGTCACGCTATGCCCCTGATGATGTGGCCACAGATGCCGCGAAGCAGGAGAAGTTTATGGAAGGGTTGAATGATGAGATGAGTATGCAGTTGATGGTGGCAACCTTCAACAACTATCAGGAGTTGGTAGATAAAGCTCTTATGATTGAAGGGAAGTAGCAGCAGATTGAGAGCCGTAATAGGAAGTACGGACAAGGGAAGTATAATTCAGGAGCTCAGCAGAAGCCTCACTTAACCCCGAATTCAGGAGGACTCGTTCATAACCATGGAGGTCATAACCACACTGGAGGAGGATCGCATAATCACAATGGCGCTAAGAATGGAAATGGGAATGGAGCTAACAATAATCGCTCCAATCCAGCCACACCCGCCAAGAGAGACCAAAGTCAAGTTACTTGCTTTAAGTGCGGGAAGACATGGCACTATGCCAATGATTGTCATGAAGGAAGGAATGGGAACGGAAACGGGAGCGCTGGAAAGAAGCCTAATCCATTCAATAAAGGACAAGTGAACCACGTTAACGTGGAGGAGGTTGAAGAACAGCCGGACGCGGTACTAGGTAAGTTTTTGGTTAAGTCATTTACCGCTCTTATTCTTTTTGATACTGGTGCATCGCATTCATACATATCAAGGGGATTCATGGATAAGTTTAACCTACCAATCCAAACCCTGAGGACCCCTCTTTTAGTGAGCTCGCCTGGAGCAGAGTATATGGCTAGCCGATGGTGCAACCAGATACCCCTAACCATTGGGACGCATGTTTTTCCGTCTGACCTAATTATCTTGGAGTCACAAGGATTGGATGTGATATTAGGTATGGACTGGATGTCAAGGTATGGAGGAAGTATTGACTGTGCTAGTAAGTCAATTTATCTCACCACCCCGGAGGGGAAAAGGATTAAGTACGTATCTAGGCATGTTCCTAGGAGGACCCAAGTGAATGCCCTCATGGGAGTTGTGCGGGAGGAAGTGCATGTAGTAAAGGATTATCCGGATGTTTTTCCAGAAGAGTTAACTGGCATGCCACCGGATCGAGACATTGAGTTTTTGATAGAGCTATTGCCAGGTACAGGGCCCATATCCAAGAGACCCTATCATATGCCCGCAAATGATTTGGAGGAAATCAAGAAGCAGATTAAGGAGTTGTTGGAGAAAGGTTATATTCGAAGGAGTTCATCACCTTGGGGAGCTCCAGTACTCTTGGTCGAGAAGAAGGATAAATCCCTGAGGATGGTTGTGGATTACTGAGCCTTGAATGAAGTAACAATTAAGAACAAATCTCCACTACCAATGATCAATGATCTGTTTGATCATCTGCAAGGAGCTAAGGTGTTTTCTAAGATCGATCTACGATCAGGATATCATCAGTTGAAGATCCGAGAGAAGGATATACCAAAGACAGCCTTTACCACATGGTATGGATTATACGAGTATACGGTCATGTCGTTTGGACTGACAAATGCCCCTGCCTATTTCATGAGTATGATGAACAAAGTGTTCATGGAGTATTTGGACAAATTCGTTGTGGTGTTTATAGATGATATTATGGTATACTTGAAGAATGAAGAGGAACACAAGGAGCATTTGCAATTAGTTCTCGAGAAACTCAGGGAATACCAGTTATACGCCAAGTTCAGCAAGTTTGAATTTTGGTTGAAGGAGGTTGGATTTCTTGGGCATGTTATATCAGGAGAAGGTATAGCAGTAAACCCCAGCAAAGTTCAGTCGGTCACTGAATGGTTGGCACCCACTTCAGTTGGTGAGATTCGCAGTTTCCTTGGACTCGCAGGATATTATCGGAGATTCATTGAGAATTTTTCCAAGCTGGCAAAGCCAATGACTGAACTATTGAAGAAGGATACTAAGTTTAAATGGACAGAAGATTGCGAGGCAAGTTTCCAGGAGTTGAAGAAACGTTTGACTACAGCCCCAGTGCTAACATTGCCAGATATACATAAGGAGTTTCAAGTGTATTGTGACGTCTCATGCTTGGGAATTGGATGTGTGCTTATGCAGGACGGAAAAGTTGTTTCGTATGCCTCACGACAACTGAAGCCCCATGAGTTGAACTATGCCACGCATGATTTGGAGTTAGCAGCCATAGTGCATGCATTAAAGACTTGGAGACATTACCTTATTGGAAACCGTTGTGATGTGTACACGGATCATAAGAGTTTGAAATATATCTTCACCCAAAAGGAGCTGAACCTTAGACAGAGGAGATGGTTGGAACTTATAAAGGGTTACGATATGAAGCTACACTATCATCCAGGGAAGGGCAATGTTGTAGCAGACGCTTTAAGCCGGAAGAGTTATGCCAACATACTTGAAAGTAAGGGATTGCCAAAGGAGTTAGCCGAGGATATCATGGAACTTCGATTGGAGATTGTTCCATGAGGTTTCGTTGCAACAATGGGGGTTCAGTCGACCTTTTTAAACAAAATTCGAGAAGCTCAGAAGGAGGACAAAGAGATTGCGGAAATAAAGGAGAAGATGAGCGAAGGAAAGGCCAAAGGTTTTCGCGAGGATGAGCATGATATCTTATGGTTTGAGGACCGAGTTTATGTGCCTAATAACCCAGAGATCAGGAAGTTAATACTTCAGGAGGCACATGACTGGTGTACTCGATACACCCTGGAAACACCAAGATGTACTTGGATTTAAAGGAACGTTTCTGGTGGACTGGTATGAAGAAGGATATCGCTGAGTATGTAGCCGTATGTGATGTATGTCAAAGAGTGAAGGCAGAGCATCAAAAGCCAGCAGGACTGTTACAGCCTATGCCGATACCCGAATGGAAGTGGGATAAACTTGGCATGGACTTTATCACCGGACTACGCAGGAAAAAGGCAGGATATGACTCAATATGGGTAGTAGTGGATCGCTTGACTAAAGTGGCTCATTTTATTCCGGTGAAAACCACTTATACAAGTGCAAAGTTGGCCGAGATATATATGTCCAGGATCTTATGTTTGCATGGAGTTCCAAGGAGCATCGTATCAGATAGAGGGACGCAGTTTACTTCAAAGTTTTGGCATCAGTTACACCAAACTTTGGGTACGAGATTGGAGTTCAATACAGTATTCCACCCGCAGACAGATGGACAGACCGAGAGAGTCAACCAGATACTGGAAGATATGTTGAGAGCCTGTGCGCTAGACTATGGGTCTAGTTGGGATGACAATTTGCCCTACACAGAATTCTCATACAACAATAGCTACCAAGCCAGTTTGAAGATGGCACTGTTCGAAGCTTTGTATGGACGTAGATGCAGAACCCCATTGATGTCGGATGAGGTAGGAGACCGACAGCTGTTTGGCCCAGACTTGATCAAAGAGTCTGAGGAGAAGGTTAAGTTGATTCGGGATAGGCTAAAGATCGCTCAGTCCAGGCAGAAAAGTTATGCAGACTCAAAACGAAAGGAGGTAACTTATGAAATTGGAGACAGAGCATATCTGCGAGTATCACCATTGCGAGGAGTGAAACGTTTTGGAGTTAAGAGAAAATTAGCCCCGAGGTTTGTAGGACCATATCGTGTTTTGGAAAGGATGGGAGAAGTTGCCTACAAGCTGGAATTACCTGAAGGATTGTCAGGAGTTCACGATGTGTTCCACGTCTCACAGCTGAAGAAGTGTCATGCTGAGATGGCCGATATACCGTTAAGAGATATAGTACCCTTGGAGGCAATTCAGTTGGACAATGATTTGACTTATGAGGAGAAGCCAGTTAGGATTCTTGAGTTTGCCAGCCGAGTCACTCGCAGCAAGGTAATCAAATTTTGCAAAGTTCAGTGGAGCCACCATACCGAGGATGAAGCCACCTGGGAACGAGAGGATGATCTTCGCAAGGACCACCCGCACCTATTTTCTGACCAACCCGAATCTCGAGGGCAAGATTCATCTTAAGGGGGGTAGGTTTGTAACATCCCAAATTTTCAATTTGGAATGTTATACATAGATCATCAATGCATATCATATTTTATTGCATTTCTGTTCCGAAATCCTCAAAATCCTAAGCAACTCAAGGACCCTCGGAGAGAGTTGGGGATTTCCCGATTTTTCATATTTGATTTTCCTATCAAATAATGAAACGAGGATTTTGATTTTAATTATTTTTCTCTTCGAAAAATATTTCTTATAAAAAAATATACGATAGGAGATAATATGACTTCTCCAAAACAATTGAAATATTGGAGGAAAAATGTTAAAATCATTTGTTAGATTTTATTTGCATTAGAAAAATAAGCACGTTTTCAAAACTGCATTTTAGGGCCAAGAAAATGTTCATCTCGTTTTAAATATTTTATTTAGACGGTGAAAATTTGTTTTGGCATTTTTAGGGTTTTATTTTATTTTATAGGATTTACTTTTTCTGTCGGCAAAATTATTTTAAAAAAAACTTCCCCCGCTCGACTGGGCCTATGGCCCAGCCGAGCAGGCCGGCCCAGCCGCCACCGCCTCCCGCGCGCGCCCTCCCCGCCGCCGCTCGGACCGGACTCCGAGCCGGACTCCGCCTCCGCCGCGCCTTGCCCCCTCCTCCAAGTCGCCGCCCCCGCCCCCTTTATATACGTCGCCACGCCGCCAGCTCCGCCGCCCCGAGCCGAGCGCCGTCGCCGCACTCGCCACTGCCGCAGCCAAGCACCGCCATCGCCGCCGCTTGCCGCCTCGCCGCCGCCAAGCCCTGCCGCCCCGAGAGCCGCCGCCCAACCCCCGCCCCGCCGAAGCCACCTCGTCGAGGTACCGCGCCGATCCGTCGCTGCCGGTTTTTTTAAAAAACCGTTTGGTTTTTTTAGAAACCCTATATCGTTTTTTTAGATTTGGTTCGCCGGTTTTCTCGGTTCGATTATTCAGCGGACGTTGGTCCATACGTTTGTTTAAACGAACGGTTTTCTTCCGTTAGTTACAGATAACGAACGCTCGTTTGTTAGTCTGTTTGTCAGTTTTCTTTTATCGGATTTATCCGCGATTATTTTTGAGTCGCGATTTCTGATCCGATCTTAGATTATATTTTTCTTTGCGCTCGTTAGTCGGAATCAGGTGATTCAAACGCCTAGAGTTTCGTCTCGAGACCCTCTTTCTGTTTAATCAACTTAGACAAAGTTTTGGTACTGTAAAATTTGACCTTAGTCTAGATTAGTAAACGGATCTTGTTTCTTTCGCCGTTTGAGTTCCGTTGCTCCGTTTGATTTGATTCTTTTTGCAAACCAGAGTTCTTAAGTTAAACTTTCTGGTTAATCCCTTTTATTTGGAGTTTTTGTTTGTGCTTCTCTGCTAGTTGCTTATGTATGCTATTGTTTGTTTGCGATAGAATTCCCGGAGTGCGAAGCGTGTTACTACGAGTCTCTAGGATACACGGATCGTTAGCAAGGCAAGTAACACATTGATCATACTCTGTCCATACCCAATTTTTATTGCATTAGTTCAATCCTTAAACAATGCATGAATAGGATGTCTTTAACTTGTGGGTTGGGAAGTAGTTGCTGAGGTAGAACCTATTGCCCTGTTTATTATCAAACCCTTGGGAGTTACTTCTACGCGTTGCTTATATCGCCATGCTATGCTCATAGACGTGGATTGGGTTTGAGTGTATTCCATGACAGATGTGAGATTGTTAATTAATGGTTTACTTAAGGTGGCAACTTTAATACACATCTAGGTGGACTGAGGCACCTGGGGAACCAGTGTTGTCTGTTTTATTTTTGGAAATCCCGGGGTATCCGTGTGATCTTCCTATGGACCGCCACCCAGGTTCAAAGGGAACTGAGATTATTCATGCTAGAAACTTCCGTGTGCAGCCACAAGCTATTATGGGCTCTAACATAGCCGAGTAAGTTATGTGAAGCTCTTGAAGAGGTGGATCAGCAGGTAGTGGGTTTTGTAGGTTTGGTATGGTCTACCCGGAGTAGGGAGTTAATGTTTCTGAAAGACTGTGTCTCAGTCATCCGTTTCTCAAACACCCTGTAGTGCGAAAAAATCCAATGGAGGCGATCGAGTCTTGTGGGGAAAAGTGCGCAAACCTCTGCAGAGTGTACAAACTAATCATGGTTAGCCGTGTCCCCGCTTATGGACAATTTGAGTATCTAGTACTTGAGTTATCACATGTATCTCATCACTCTTAATTAATATTATTGGGTTGTTAATTACTTTAATTTGGGATTGAGTTGGGGTTATACCTTCTCAATGTTTCAACCACCATGATAGTTAAATAAAAATTTATTCCTTTGTTGTAGGGAAAAACTTGCTTTCTGCAAAACTATAACCGTAGAGCTTTCCACCAGCCAAATATGCGTGTAGTGATAGCATTATTCTGTTTTTGCTCTACTGTGTTATATTACCAGCATATTCCATGTGCTGACCCGTTTTTCGGGCTGCAACATATTATGTTGCAGACTTTTCAGACGAGGAGTAAGGTTTGTTAGGTCGTTGCCGTGCAGCTCAGCTATGCCGTTGGAGTTGATGGACTCACTTTATCTTCCAAGCCTTCAGCTGTTATCGCATTAGATGGCCTTAAGCCATATTATTGTAATAAGTTCTCTTTTTGAGACATTCGATGTAATGAGTGTGTGATTGCTACTCTGTTATAAATCCTTCAAGTACTGTGCGTGTTAGCATTACTGATCCAAGGATGACACTGAGGCACAGAGACTTGACCGTTTGAGGTCGGGTCACTACATCACCGGAGGCCATGGAGGAGAATCCCGGAGGGGCCATCAATGCCATGAAGGCCAAGATCCAGAGGAAGAACCCCTCCCCATCCAGGGGGAGGCCATGGAGGGAAGAAGCACAAGGGGAGAACCTCTCCTCCTCTCTCTCGGTGGCGCCGGAGGGCCATCGGGAGGGGAATCATCGTCGTGGTGATCGTCTTCATCAACATCACCATCATCATCACCATCCTCATCTTTTTTACGTGGTCCACTCTCCCGCACCCCGCTGTAATCCCTACTTGAACATGGTGCTTTATGCCACATATTATGATCCAATGATGTGTTGCCATCCTATGATGTTTTGAGTAGATATCCTTTGTCTTTGGGTTGATTGATGATCTAGATTGGTATGAGTTGTATGTTTTATTTTGGTGTTGTCCTATTGTGCCCTCCGTGTCGCACAAGCGTGAGGGATTCCCGATGTAGGGTGTTGCAATACGTTCATGATTTGCTTATAGTGGGTTGCTTGAGTGACGGAAGCATAAAACCCGAGTAAGGGAGTTGTTGCGTATGGGATAAAGGGAACTTGATATGTTAATGCTATGGTTGGGTTTTACCTTAATGATCTTTAGTAGTTGAGGATGCTTGCTAGAGTTCCAATCATAAGTGCATATGATCCAAGAAGAGAAAGTATGTTAGCTTATGCCTCTCCCTCATCTGAAATTGCAATGGTGATTACCGGTCTTGTTAACAATTGCCTAGGATAATTCCGCACACCGACCCATCATTATTCCATACTCGCTATCTATAATATTTAGTAATATATTCTAACTTTATGATAACAGCACCTAGTTTTATATTTTAGCTCTCCGATATCATGCAAAGTTATCCTCTTCATACCCATAACGTAGTTTTATTTCTCGTTTCTAGTTGGAAGCAAACGTTCAGTGTACGTATAGTCGTATCAGTGGAAGATAGGACTTGAGAGAATATTGATATTACCTCTAGCTCCTTGTGGGTTAGACACTCCATACTTATCACTTCCACCTTTGGGAAATGCTACGATGATTCCCTGCACTTGGGGATTATCAAGCTCTTTTCTGGCGCCGTTGCCAGGGAGCAATAGCATGGGGTTGATAGTCTCGTGTGTGCTTGTTTGCTTTCTTGACTAAGTAGTTTTTTTCCTTTTTGTTTTGATTAGTTGTGGATGAAACATACAAAAAAAATAAAAGATGAAAATACAAAAGATTCACTTGCCCCATATGCCTAAAAAGTTTTTCAATAAGCGAAGTGATTGGAAGGATATGCATTGGAGAAGTGAGGGTCGACCTTGAACACTTGTGTTCATGCTCATGGAACCAATGTAGAATTTTTCATGGAAGTTTATCAGAAATAATTATCTCCTTGTATATATCCATTGTATTATAAAAATAATGTGCCAAGCTTTGGTTTTAGGATGATTAGATTGCTTGTTTACTATGTGCGGTGTAAAAACAGAAACTTTGTCTGTAGTGCGTGATTTAAAAAAATTTATTGGAAAGTAAAATGGGTCTGAAACTTTTTGCACAGTAATTTTGTACAATTTTTTTAAATTTTAATATTTTTTTAGAATGTTCGGAGTTACATAAGTATACGAAATCTCCAGATTACTACAGGCTGTCCTGTTTTTGACAGATTTTGTTTTCTATGAGTTGTTCGCTTATTTTGACGAATCTATGGGTAGTATCGGGGGGTATGAACCATGGTGAAGTTGGAATGCAGTAGATATAGTGCTAATATGGAATTGGAATGAGTTTGCAAAAGTATCTAAAGGTGGTGATTTGCTTTATTATACTAACGGATCTCATAGAGTTTTGTTATGTTTTGTGTGGATGAAGTGTTCGAAGAACGAGGAGTTACCGATGTGAGAAGAATACAGAGAGGCAAGAGTTCAAGCTTGGGATGCCCAAGGCAACCCAAGTAAATATTTCAAGGATACTCAAGCATCTAAGCTTGGAGATGCCCAGTTGGCATCCCATCTTTCTTCTTCAACAATTATCAGTATACCTCGGTTTTTGTTTTCTTCACATGATTTGTGTCCTTTGTGTTTTTCTTTTTATTTAAGAACCATGCTAGTATGAGTTAGCCCTTCATTGATTTATATAATTCTTCATGTGCTTCACTTATATCTTTTGAGTATGATCTTATAGAATGCTCTTTATGCTTCACTTAAATCTTTTGAGTATGGTTTTGTAGAATACTCCATGAACTTCACGTATATCTTTTGGAGTATGAATAATACTATCATCAAAAGTGGGTTTGGAAGAGTGTCAACTTTAGGAATTAGTGATCCCACTATTTTGGAGGTTGTTGAATCTTAGTGTGATATTTATGAAAGTGGATCTGGAGAGGTCTTGACTTTAGTTAGTAATGATTCCACTATTTCGGAAGAGGTTCCAATTGATTATGAGAACAAAAAATTGATATATATGATTGTTATTATGATGACATGTATGCTATAAATAATAATGTTAACCATGAAACTTGTCATCATGATTTTAATTTCAATTGGATTATGCCTCACATGACAGTTATTTTGTTGAGTTTGTTCCCACTATTCCGAAAGAGAAGAATTTTGCTTATGCGGAGAGTAGTAAAATCCCTATGCTTGTAGATCATGAAAAGAATGCTTTATGTGATGGTTATATTGTTGAACTCATTCATGATGCTACTGAAAATTATTATGAGGGAGGAATATATGCTTGTAGGAGTTACAATAATATCAAGTTTCCCCTCTATGTGCTTAAAACTTTGAAGTTATACCTTTTTTGCCTTCCTATGCTAGTTGATTCTTGTTCCTATAAATTGTGTGATCACAAAATCCCTAGGCATAGGAAGTGAGTTAGATTTAAATGTGCTATTCATATCCTTCATGATGCTCTCTTTATGTTTCAATTCTTATCTTTTATGTGAGCATCATTGGAATCATCATGCCTGGCTAAAAGGCATTAAAGAAAAGCGCTTGTTGGGAGACAACTCAATATTTAACATTACTGTTTTTGTGTGTTCGTATGATTAAGCTACTGTAGTAATCATTTATTATAGCTTTTGTTTCAATAAAGTGCCAAGTAATACCTTTGGGGAGACTTGGGTGAAAGTTAATGTGATCTTGCTGTAAAAAATAGAAACTTTGAGCTCACAAGATTAGCTGTCATTTTTTTACAGAAGAGTGATTTTGAGTTGATTATTTTTGCAGAAGATTAATAGGCAAATTCCTCACGTCCACCAATTTATTTCATAATTTTTGGAGTAGCAGAAGTAGGGTTTCTGTTCAGATCATTACAGACTGTTCTGTTTCTGGCAGATTCTGTTTTCAATGCATAGTTTGCTTGTTTTCTAGTTTCTATGGCTTATATTGCTCATTATAAATTGTAGAAATGATATGATACAGTATGCATTGTGTGATAACAATTATGAATCTTGTCTTTGACAGTACCAAAGTGAATGATTTACTCTTTATCATACTAACCCATCTCACGAAGTTTCGTTAAGTTTTGTGTGATTGAAGTTTTCAAGTTTTGAGTGAGATATCGATATGAGGAGAATAAGGAGTGGAAAGACCCTAAGCTTGGGGATGCCCAAGGCATCTCAAGGTAATATTCAAAGAAGACTCAAACGCCTAAGCTTGGGGATGCCCCGGAAGGCATCCCCTCTTTCGTCTTCAAAACTATCAGTATACCTTACTCGGAACAATATTTTTATTTGTCACATGATATGTGTTTTGCTTGGAGTGTATTTTCAATTTTACTTGTTGTTTGAATAGAATCATTGGATCTGAAATCTTGAATGAAAAAGAATCCTCCCATGGCTAGTTAATTATTTGACTACTCAATGTTCTTCACTTATATCTTTTTGGAGTAGTTTGTCATTTACTCACGTGCTTCACGTATATCCTATGGGTAAATGGTTGAATGAATTGAATATCATAAATCTAAATTTATGTATGTTTCATATGCTATTACCATGGGGAGTAATGACTTCACACATAATAAGTATAGGTGGTAAATTTATTGAAAGTTAGCAAACGCAGAATTGGTCACTTGAACAATTCATGAAAGAATATTAAAGGAAGAGAGATTTCACATATAAATATAATATCTTGGACATCTTTTGGAATTGTGAGCACTCATTAAAATATGACATGCTAAAAGGTTGATGTTGGACAAGGAAGACAACTTAATGGGTTATGTTTTCCTATATCCGAAACGTTATATTGTCTTGGATCATTCAACATGTTGAGCTTGCCTTTCCCTCTTATGCTAGCCAAATTCTTTGTACCAAGTAGAGATACTACTTGTGCTTCCAAACATTCCTTAACCCAGTTTTGCCATGAGAGTCCACCATACCTACCTATGGATTGAGTAAGATCCTTCAAGTAAGTTGTCATCGGTGCGTGCAATAAAAATTGCTCTCTAAATATGTATGATCTATTAGTGTGAACAAAATAAGCTTTATACGAACTTGTGATAGGGAAGAAATAAAAGCGACGGACCACATAATAAAGGTCTTTATCACAAGCGGCAAATAAAGTGACGTCCTTTTGCATTAAGATTTTGTGCATCCAACCATAAAAGCGCATGACAACCTCTGCTTCCCTCTGCGAAGGGCCTATCTTTTACTTTTATCTTCTACCCTTATACAAGAGTCATGGTGGTCATCACCTTTCCTTTTTACATTTTTTCCTTCGGCAAGCACTTTGTGTTGGAGCGATCCGGATATAGAGATCCACTTTGATGTAGGTTTTCATAAATTATTATTGTTGACATTACCCTTGAGGTAAAAGGTTGGAGGCGAAACTATAAGCCCCTATCTTTCTCTGTGTTTGATTGAAACTTTGAACCCATAAATATCACATGAGTGTTAGCAATTGTGAAAGATTAAATCATAGTTGAGTATGTGGGGTTTGCTAAATCAAAGCTCTTACATGCCATGTTTACAGTAGTTTTATATGATTTTGGTATGATTTTATTAGAACTAACCCGGACTGACGCTGTTTTCAGCAGAACTACCGTGGTGTTGTTTTTGTGCAGAAATAAAAGTTCTCGGAATGCGCTAAAAATCAACGGGGATTTTTTCTGGAAACTATAAAAAATACTGGAATGAAAAGTTACCGGAGGGGAGTCCCGTGGGCCCCACGAGGGTGGAGGGCGCCCCCACCCCCCGGGGCACGCCCCCTGCCTCGTGGACTCTCCGTGGGGCCCCCTAACTTGTTCTTGACGCCAATCTCTCCTATAATTACCCAAACCTCCCAAACATAACCTAGATCGAAAGTTCAGCCGCCGCAAGCCTCTGTAGCCATGAGAAATAAATCTAGGCCCTCTCTAGCACCCTGTCGGAGGGGGCCATCATCACCGGAGGCCATGGAGGAGGATCCCGGAGGGGCCATCATCGCCATGAAGGCCAAGATCCAGAGGGAGAACCCCTCCCCGTCAAAGGGGGAGGCCATGGAGGAAGAAGCACAAGGAGGAGAACCTCTCCTCCCCTCTCTCGGTGGCGCCGGAGGGCCATCGGGATGAGAATCATTGCCGCGGTGATCATCTTCATCAACATCACCATCATCATCACCATCCTCATCTCTTTTACGCGGTCCACTCTCCCGCACCCCGCTGTAATCCCTACTTGAACATGGTGCTTTACGCCACATATTATGATCCAATGATGTGTGCCATCCTATGATGTTTTGAGTAGATATCATTTGTCTTTGGGTTGATTGATGATCTAGATTGGTATGAGTTGTATGTTTTATTTTGGTGTTGTCCTACTGTGCCCTCCGTGTCGCGCAAGCGTGAGGGATTCCCGCTGTAGGGCGTTGCAATACATTCATGATTCGCTTATAGTGGGTTGCTTGAGTAACTGAAGCATAAACCCGAGTAAGGGGGTTGTTGCGTATGGGATAAAGGGGACTTGATATGTTAATGATATGGTTGGGTTTTACCTTAATGATCTTTAGTAGTTGCGGATGCTTGCTAGAGTTCCAATCATAAGTGCACATGATCCAAGAAGAGAAAGTACGTTAGCTTATGCCTCTCCCTCATATGAAATTGCAATAGTGATTACTGGTCTTGTTAACAATTGCCTAGGATAATTCCACACACCAACCCATCATTATTCCACACTCGTTATCTATAATATTTAGTAATATATTCTAACTTTATGATAACAACACCTACTTTTATATTTTAGCTCTCTGTATCATGCAAAGTTATCCTCTTCATACCCACAACGTAGTTTTATTTTTCGTTTCTAGTTGGAAGCAAACGTTCGGTGTACGTAGAGTCGTATAAGTGGCAGATAGGACTTGAGAGAATATTGATCTTACCTCTAGCTCCTTGTGGGTTCGACACTCCATACTTACCACTTCCACCTTTGGGAATTGCTACGATGATTCCCTGCACTTAGGGATTATCAACATAATGCAAATGAGAGCCACTCAACATTTTCATTGTGGTCTTCTCCTCGGTATGACTCGATAAAAGAAAAAGAAATTCAGAGAAACACACTGAAATATATTTGGAGTTTTTGGTTTTTTCGAAAGCAAGCAAACGAAAAAGAGAAATGCAAAAATGAGAAAAACTATTTACATGGGAAAGCTCCCAATCCTCTAATAAATAGTTAGCAGTATCTAGGGTTTAGAATTGGGTTTTATTGTAGTGTCTAGTTATCGCTACAATTTGCGTCTACAAGACATGTAGGACTACCGCCTTGTCAGATCCATAGTAGAACCCCAACTTTTCATCTAGTTTGTGTGCTCAGTTTTTCATCTGTAATTTTATATTGGAATTCACTTTTGTTCTTGCTGGTTCTTCGGTTGCTTGCAGGAACTCGAACCTCGTTGTTCAGGTTGATCGTGCCTACGGCAAGGTCAATAACCATCGAAGATTGGTTTAGGATTGTCGAGGCGTATCATCGGGTACGGTATAGCCGGATCGTCAAGGTCAAAATCCACCAAATCGATAGTTATCCCCACTCTCATCGAAAGAACGGGCTGTCGTCACATCACCAGATCTAGGCCGGAGGCCGGTCAAGGTTGTCGCTCCGGGTAGATGTGATTGGGCGTGGTTCGGGTGGTGTCTGTGGGTGGTGGTCGTGTTAGCGTTGCACTGTTGCACGAATCAGCGCCAGTGACCATGGCAAGCTATCGTGTGAGCTCGCCTGGCCAAGGGTTCGGGGCTGGCTCGCCAGCGGCCCTCGGCAGTCTCAGAGTTGTGTCCCCCAGTTTATCGGGTATTGGCTGGGGATGCATGTGTGGGTGCCTCCTACGGTGGAGGCGCCTACCCAGACTCGTGGACTGATGCCGGGCTAGGAGCAGATGGAGTGTGGTCGCTCTTCCTTCCGTGGTTGAGTGCGTTGTGATGTGGGCGGCGCAAGTTATCTCATGACAGGTACCCCCGGGCGCCGATCCCGGATGGCAATCCGCATGGTTGCTCTTTGGCGGGCATCATTACGGTGATGGTGCCCCTCCCGGTTGTGTGGGCAACGGGAGGTGTTGTGTCGGGTAACTCGGACGTGCCCTCTCGGGTTGTGTAGGCAACGAGAGGTGTTGCGTCAGGTAGCTCGAACGTGTGTGCCCTCCCGGGTTGTGTGGGAAACGAGAGGTGTTGCGTCGGGTAGCTCGGGCGTGCCCTCCCGGGTTGTGTGGGCAACGGGAGGTGTTGCGTCGGGTAGCTCGGACGTGCCCTCCGGTGGGGCGGCGTCCTGATCCGAACCTGGGGATTTGACATCATCGCGCCCCTCATGGCGGCCTCGTAGTGGCACAAGTCAGTTGTTGGGCGAAAGCTCCATGTTTTGTCACCGACGACGTCAACACCCGAGGGTGTCACGCTCTTCTTGAAGATGTCATCATGCTTCTTCTCTCCGTGTCAGGGCTCCAAGTGAAGACCATAGCCCGATGGACTCGACAACGGCGACGCTCAATGCCATTCTCCCTCTTGAGGGCGTTGTCATGGAGCTTAGGTGTGCTAGGTCGTTGTGTGGGGGTATTTTAGTTCTTCCGGTGCTCATTGCTGGTAGCGTAATCATATGTGTCTTGTGTGTGCCGAATATCTTTGGATTGGCTTTGTAAGAGGGCTATCCCACCATTTTGTATCGTTCGGCCGTATACTTCTTCAGTTGTTGCTTTATTTATAAAGCAGGGCGAAAACCTATTTAGAGAGAGTGTGCGTTAATTAATTAGGATCCCAGTATATGAGCTAAATTTTGTAGAGACTAGCTAGATCTTCCAGCGCATGCTTTCATAAATGAGCTAAATCTTGTAGAGCAGTTACTTCCACGGTCCACAGATAAAGATGGCGGTTAGCAGATGTTATTGGGGTATTAGGGAGAGTAGAACACCTAACAGCATTCCAGAGAAACCAAGCATACACACGCTCGTCGTCTGGTTATGTACAATCAGCAACATCGATGACGAAGAATACCAGCAACTTCAGAGTCGGTCACCACTCGCTATCCAATATCAACTCTGCGGCAACACCCATTGCCTCCGGTCCACCCCTGCAAAGCATGGCCATGGCAAGCTCCTTTTCTTTCCACTGCCGGAGCCCAATGCTAAGCTTCTTGAGCACCTTGAGGTCGACCTCATGCAACAAGCAGGGGGCGCGGTCCACTACCAGCTCCAGGAAGCCTGAAACGTAGGCTCGCCACAGGGACATGTTGCAGCCTAGAGAGATCTTTCCGTCCAATGCGCTTGCTAGGAACTCCAGGTGCGACCGCATAACCCTCTCTCGACGCCGGGACACTGGTGTAGGGTCGATGCCCCACGCGAACATCCCAGAGTACACTGCAAAGTAGGCAAGTGCATGGCCACCCAACTTGTATACCGTTCCTCCACTGGCTCCTCCTCGGTCCAGATCCTGCACAGAAAGGAACCAAGAGGGCAACATCTCTTGAAACAGAGACTGGACAAGGGTAGTACCGCCTGATAACCACACGAGTGTCGCTCCAAGTGATGCCGCCACCTTAACTTGTGTCATTGCAGTAGCAAGAGAGATCTGTCCATGTCCCATTGCATACTTGGTCCTCTTTAGCTTGTCCGATCCATGCCTGGACACTGTTGTCTCAGCTATGTCTTTCACGGAAAGCATCAGCAGGGAAAGTATATCTTCTGCAAGTATAGAGCAGTCCTTGATGCACCGGAATATCCGGAGGTAGAGAATTCCTGGTGCAACTGGTGAGAGACCACCGGAGCAATGAGAGCCAAACCCGTGACCCAGAAGGCTAGCAACACCTCCGCAACAGCATAATGATGTTGACGACATGCCAAGAATAGAAGTGAAGCAGCTTCGGAGGAGCTGGACAACTGCATCATTGTTATGGTGGAAGACTGTGCGTGATGCTGAAAAGACTAGAAAATCACTCCATCGCTTGACCTTTTGAGTCCACAGTGCTGCGACAATTGCCATGCTTGGCCAAGGGCAGCTAGCAGCAAGATTCTCTAAAGCTGGACCAGCTAGGTTAAGGAAACGTTCGGATGCCTTGTCAAGCTTGTATGTGATGGTGAGGCTCACAAAAGCAGCCAGTGGCAATGGAAGTCTACCCAAAGTAGTTCCCCCTGTGAAGTGATACAAAACCAGATTAATACTCTCTGCAAACTTACATGTAGCACGATGCATGGCAGGAACACTCCTAGTATGGCATAAATGCATAAGAATTCACTTGAACTGACAGAAATAATAACCTGTGGCAAGTCTTGGAACATCAACGCCAGTAGCAGCTACAATTTTCTTGATATGTTCTTCAACCATGGATAAATTGGCAGCCGGGCTAGGCCAATCTGTTCCATTCATGAATGCAGGTTTCCAAACACCACGTGTCACTTCAGCTGAAAAGTAGCTTACGATTGTTGCAATAGATGCAGGCAGAAAATCAGCTAGATCTTTGAGACCTGAAAATTAAAAAAGGTAGCATTCAAAAACTGAGATGACCCCATAGGCCATAATAAATAGTGATTATTAAATACTGAAGCTCAACCCGTCACTCTATTTCTCAAACCTGAGAAAGCTGTTGACCTTAACTGAAAACAACAAACCTGTAGCCAGTTCACGCGGAAATAGTCTTCCATGGGAGCAAGCAGTTAGAGCAGCATCAACCACAAATGGAACAGCTTCTAGTATCTCCCAAGCAGGTAACTGAGGCCAAAGATGTGAACCGTCACCACCAGGACCAGAGGAGTTACTTATGCTGCTACTCCCAGATACAGAACCAATAGATGTACTTCCTTTGTTGGCCTTTCTGAACATCAAGTTGAGAAGGCTGTCTACAATGTTATGTACAGGTGTTCCATGAGCAAGTCCAGAGAGAGGCGAGGCCAGACAAGCTTGGTGCTGCCGGTACCACAATTTCAACTTCGGAAAAGAATCCATAAAAATAGGGTTCTGAGATGATCGATTTGAAGTAACAGGTAATTGCTTCTGGCTGCTTCTACTTTTGGATGAACTGCTGGCAGAAAGAACTTGGGAGTTCCTCAATAACAGAAGATACTCAGGAGTTAGTTGTGAGCCAACTGGAGCACCATCTCCCATTATACAATATTCAAGTGGTGGATGATTAAACTTCCATAGTCTTAACAGAAGAATGAACGCATTTGAGAAGACCGTGTGAGCAGATATTTCCTCCCCTGCTCCCAGCGTCCATGAAACACTTGGGGAAAGACACCCAAAAACTTCACATATCGCCATGAGCACAGTAGCCAGCTCTGGAACCTATTGATTGTTTGGAGCATAAATATATTTCACAATAAAAACGTAAACATAAACTGGCAGCTGGAAGCATCGAAGTCATGGTAAGTAGTCGTATTGATCATACCAAACCATGGAATGAGAAGATTGGAGCATAGTCTACGGGTGATATTCCAGTTAGAATAACATTAAGCATTGGACCATGCTTTATTAACTGGCTCTCTCTACCAGAATAATCAGCAGGATCAGAATGTGAGAGCAGTTTAACGACTAAGCGAACTGTATGCTCCTACAAGATATCACAATGTCAGAAAATTCATAAGTTAAAACAACCATAGGTTTAGTAAGCTAGTCATCATGACTAGGACCAACAAGTCATATTATGGAAGTGCACAATTACTAACCTGAAAATTCCAACCTCGTAACAAGGTTGCTCCACAGAGAACAGTAGCAGCAGACACCTTATCATCATCTGATCCGTTGACTGCAACTTCAAATAACTTTTCGAGCTCTGCTAAGCTTCCATCAAATTCATGAGCTTCATTCAGTGATTTATTATTAACAGGAACAGTTTATGAGTCATTGTTTATAAGGCATCCTGCCTTGGACGCTTAGGCGCCTTGCAGTTATGCAGTTTTAGGCGCTTAGGCGGCAAGGCAGTTGGTTGCTTCAGGCGCTTAGGGGCCTTAAGTCACCTTACCGCTTTATAAACAATGTTAAGAGTATCAACGAAATGACATGATTTGATCATACATAGTAATACAATTTACAGCAACACAGAAACAACATAAAGAGCAGCTATTAGCATAGTACATCCAAATAATGAAACCATGCGTCATGCTGTTGTTGTAAAACTGGGTAACTGCTTATCTCAAAGAAGAAAAATAAATTGTATTGAACAACACATAAACGATGATCTTGAGTTGTTAAATGTAGCGTTCTTTTTAATGTAACTAGATGATGCCCCGTACATTGTTGCGGGAATGTTTTGCAATATATATTAGTGAGTTTTAGTTGTATGGAACATGAATATTTGGTTAATAATATGATAGCTAAAACTAAAAATACATATGATTTACTGTGTTTGATTACTGTGTTTGAATATTTGGTTAATTATATGCATGTTTCAATGTTGAGGTGGAGTTTTTCTGTGCATGGTTGCACGTTGAGGTGGGCCTTCTCCCATGCATGTTGCATGCCAAGGTGACATGCTTGCATGTGGACAGAAATAGGTTGGGGGCTAGCTATTTAGATATAGAAGATTGGTGACATCTCTTGTGGAAGATGCCATGCAAATGCATGAAACGTTACGTTCGTTTCTTTTCCTTGGAGAAGAAGTGCACACCTTGAAGCAGGACTTGAGACCAACACACTAACCAGTGACTGAGTTAATGGTGTACCCTTCATGAAGGCCGCCCACCCAGCAAGTTGGCTAGGAATTGCATGAGACATGGAGTTGACATGACCATTAATATAACCAGGCCAATAGTAAACTGACGTATCCAATAAGTTTCTTGAGATACATGACTCCACAATCAAGTGCCTCATGTTTCCAGCTGATCAAAATTAAAATAAGTTTGCCATTACTTAAAATTTATGTATTTGAATAAAAAAAAGAGTAACCAAGTACAATAATTTAGCATACTTTCATTGATACTTTCCATGTAGCCACTGCCACTGTTAATTCCTGAAACAAGCATTGCAGCTTTGGAAGCAGCCTGATTAGCTGCCGAGATGATACATGGAGGAGGAACAAGCAGACTTTCGTAATCGCCAAGAGCCTGTAAGCTTAACATCAATTCCTTACGCAGATCATCAGTTGCTGTTTTTTGTTTCCAGTGACTGCTGAGGTCAGTTTCACCACGACGTGAATCTGCTTCCTCAATTATGTCAGCAATTGCAAGTGTTGCAATAGACAAAAGCATGCATAGTCGTGTTTCGAGGTGAGGCACAGGGCCTTCAATCGGTTCTCGTTCCTGTTTGTTTTACAGGATCAAATATTAGAATATGAAAGGTTGTTTCAATGATTAAACAAAATGAAGAGTGAAGACTCACCCTTTGTACAAGGCGAACTGATGCTATCCAAAGGGCCATGAATGCATCATGCCAGCTGGATCTATTGACTGCTTGAAGTGCCTTGACCAAACCTGCAAACCACTATTAAATTATAAAAGTAGCAGTGAAAAGCAAAACTATGAGAAGAAAGTTACGATTCAATACAACCAAGGATTTCATAATTTAATGTACTTACCACTTAAAATCTCAATGGAATTTGTGGCAGCAATTGAGCCATCAAGGCAATCCTCAAGATACATATCGATAGGAGTCCATAGTGCAGAATAACTACCACCAAGGCAATGTCCATTTGGAGAAGATAGAGGGTTAGAAGCCACCATGGGGTGGAATTTTTTGTGCAAACTATGTTTATTTTCGCCATGGACATTGTGGTCATCTAGAATCAACTGCTGAAATGCTTCCAAGGACATCGTCGAAGCTTGTAAGGTGGATGAGTTTGCCACAAGCAATTGTAACCGATAAGTGAACAGTCCCCACTGAGTTTGCCTGAAACATCAAATTTTTGTTAACAATGATATGTAACACAACTTGCTACATTATTGCAAGAAACAGTAGGTTCGACTGGTTGTTTTGTGTAAGTAAGAACAATTTACATAAACAATGAATGCTTCTATACAAGCCTGCATAGGGATAATGGTTCACCTTTAGCTTATTCTACAGACTAATTCTAAACATCTGAGCAACTCCAACTGAAACACTAAATGTTATTCTGAAGTCTGAACAATCAACTCCAACTGTGGTACTAAATGTTCGCATGCACGCGTACTGTTTACACCAAACTCTTCGCCGTTACTGAAGGTACAGCCAAAGTTGCTAATGCATAGAATCCCAATGATTCTAGAGCATCAGCTCAATGTTATGATGGCAATATTGAAAAGAAAAAACTAATACAGACATTCCATGAATACTTTTATATTTTAGCTGTCTATTGCACAAGGTTGTGCTGGTTTAGAAGGCGAGTCTAGCCCACTTGGTTAGGATAATGGATTTACAAATCCACCACCTAGGTTTTAAGTTCAAACAGATATGTATTTAGGTTCCTATTCATACGGCTGGGATTTCCCTTACAGTTCTATTACAATAAGAAAAGAAAAAAGGTGTGCAGAAACTTCACTTGAGAGCTTCAGACCATTAGAATTAACTATTTGGATTGCAGATGCATTTAAGATAGCCAGGTTATTAATTAGAACGGAAGTGGTTTTCAATTGATCACTCAAACCAAGAAGAAAAGTTTACAGTCTCTTGGTGATAGGGAAAAAATAGCTGAAATAACTCAGTAAAAGAGCACGTAAAGTTCAAAAGCCATACATGTTTTCGCGTGCCAATGAGAGGATGCGAGTAATTACTTTATCGTGTAGAAGATGTCCAATAAGCTCTATAGTTATCACACTATTCATCCTCTGTAATTTCTCAATTTTCTCTGGCTTTTGTTCCGAAAAAGAAACTTCAAATGCACTAATATCTTGAGGCCTAGTTGGCCATTGAGCTTTCTTTTCTGGGGTTAACTCTAGCAGACTCTCATCATCTAATGCGGTATCAACCAACTGCCATAAAATGCAAAGGACAAATTCAACAATAAAGACCCCTGGTTCACATGCTGAAAAGCCAAATATCTTCGAGAGGTTAAGGTTATCATCTATTAACTGCCTGATCCTGCAAAATAATGGAGAAAGCATTAACAAACTTCCCTTATATTGCCCCGCAACTGTTTTCCCTTAAAGACGGGATTTATTTACCACACAGGTATATGATACGGCTACAGGAATAAATTGAGTAATATAGGTACATGCAAGGCATAAACATAGAATACTAAGTTGCTAACAGACTATATGCATCACCAGACAGACTTACAAACAATATGAAAAAACTATATACATTGAACAAACAACACAAAGAATAACTGAAGAATACAATAACAAAGGAAATTTGTGGAGCGCCAATTCTGAAGGAAATGGCACTTAACCAATTTAACAGAATAGATTATGTTTGTAGCAATGGCTCCGACCCTACTCGAGGTCCCACCCCCTATCCAACATGGCATGCCACATGGGCGGTCAGCAAAAGTCAAGACCAGTCAATACAAGTCAAGGAGGTCAACAATAGTCCAAGCAAGCCACCCCGATCAGCGAAAATCGAATCAAGTCTTTGTGGTCAACAAGTCAAAGGAAGAAGAGCTCATAAAAGAACAAGTCAAAGATGGTAGCAAAGGAGCAACGAGGCCCAAGCCCAAGCAAAAGGGACTCCCCCCCCCCCCCCCCCCCCCCCCCTCTCTCTTGTTCAAGCAAGCCTGCGTGGTCAACAAGTCAAAGATGGAGGCAAAGGAGCAGGGAAGCCACCATGGTCAGCAAAAATCCAAGCAAGTCTTTGTGGTCAACAAGTCAAAGGAAGAAGAGCTCATAGCTCATTTTCCGAAAAGGGGCGCTTTATTGCTTAAAAGATTTAAGCATTACACCCGGCCTCTGCATAACTAAGATGCACACAGCCAAAAACAGTCCTCTCACATAAACAAAAAATAAAAAGGCGAAATACAAAGTTCATAAAAGAATTAAGTCAAAGATCAAGGCAAAGGAGCAAAGAGGCCCAAGCCTAAGTCTCTCCCCCCCCCCCCCCCCCCCCCCCCCCGCGGAGATGGAGGCAAAGGAGCAAACAAGACGCCCCGGCCAGCGAAAAACCAAGCAAGTCTTTGTGGTCAACAAGTCGAAGGAAGAAGAACTCATCAAAGAATAAGTCCAAGATAGAGGCAAAGGAGAAAAGAGGCCCAAGCCTAAGCGATAAGGCTTCATATGGTGGAGGGAATCTCCCCCTAATGGGCCTCCTAGACCAACTAAAGGCACATGGGCCAAAGGACAGAAGATTACCTAGTTCTACCCACCCACCTCCTTCAAGAGTAGCCTTGGTTATTTGTCAAGGACCCCCTAGGCTATATAGCCCCCCCCCCCCCCCCCCCCCTCCATGGGCATGTAAATCACTCGCTACCTACTTGAATGAATTCAAGAGGAGGGTCACTCTCTTCTCCCCTTCGAGCTCACTTAGGGGAGCTAGCAAGGCTTCTACGCCACCATGCACTTTGTGACCGACGAAGCCAGGACGATGACTTGAACGTGTGGTCATGAGAAGGTGTCTGCTCCTCTGTATGTACCCGCTAGTGCAGAAACCCTTGTAAGTGTAGCTAATTAGTGGCGCCAACCCAAAACGGTACATCACTGGTATTTTTTGGCGCCACTAGTTGAGAAGGTCTAGTAGCTTTTTGCTTGGGATTTGTTTAGTTAAAAGTCAGTCATTGCAGCTTCGTGTACTTCGTTTGTGTCCAACGACCAGGCCAAGACCGCTTAAGGATCTCATATATATTCGCAATATTCTGACAGGATCGAACTAAGGACTGTCGCTAGAATTCAGAAAAACAGAGGAAAAACACTGAATTTCACAGGAAGTTGGAGGATTTTCATTCCAGATCTGGGGAAGTTGTAGCTAGGGTTAGCCAGCCGGAACACGGCGGCTCCAAGGGCACAGCCCGGAATTACAATAATCTGCCTCTCTCCATAAGCGGAGCGGCTTAAGAAGGCTACAGAAAGTGCAAAAGCATGAAGACGACAGGTTCAGCAAGGTACAGTAACTTTTTGAACAAGTACTCGCACGCGGCACGTCCATCTGAAGATCGACGGCTCACAGACAACGGCAGCCCGCGAAGCGGTAAGTACCCTTGGCGGCCGTTGGAGGGCAGATCGACGGCTGGGGTGATTCCGACAATGCCAATCGTACTGTTTCTCATCTAACACTTACCGCGGGTCTGACATATTCATATTGATTTATCATATTCTTGATTGTTATTCGATTGCATGCAGGAATAGACATTCGTGGTCAGGCTGATCATGCTTCCAGCATCGTCAGTAACCTCAGGAGATTGGTTTAGCGATTGCTAAGGCGCAACGTCGTGCATGTTTGTAGTCGGATCGTCAAAGTCTGACTCCACCAAATCGATAGTTATCATCTCATCGAAAGATCGGGACACCCTCGCCCCTCACCTCTATCACTAGTGCAGCCCTACTAGTGTGCTATCCACGCCACTAGTATGCCGGGTCAAGCGGTGTGACCAGCAAAAAGTTACTAGTGGCGCTAATAACAACAAACACCACTAGTACTTAACTTAGTAGTGGCGTTTGCCTCTTAACTCAACGCTACCAGTAACGTGAGTCGGGCCTGCTTCGAGGAGCCCCTTAATAGTGGCATCCCCTTAATAGTGGCATCTGGAAAAAGGGTCGCACCACTAGTATGCAGAACAGTAGTGGCGCGTGCATTTAGACCAAGCGCCACTACAGCATTTAGGTCCCCCTTGGTTGTTGAGCTTCTGGGTCCCGCTTGCTAGTGGCGTGAGATCTACTTCCTGTCTGCATTCTTTGACGTTATGGCACATCTGTTGGTCCATGTCGATGATATCATCAACCTGGGACCGGTATACCTGCACGACATGTTCCCTCTCGAAATGATGAATGAGTTCGTCAAGGAATACGTTCGTAACAGGGCCCATCCAGATGGAAGCATCATGCAGGCCAAGGAGTGTCCGCGTTCTGCACAAATTACATTGATGTCAACAAATCTATTGGTTTGCCCATAAATAAGCACGCTGACAGGCTCGAAGGATTCGATCACCCACTTCTAAGGGATTTGCATATGTACCCTGATAACCGACACGAAGACTACAATAGAATGCACACACTGCGCTACAACATATAAAAGTGGTCGATGGTTGGTTGGACTCGCACAAAAGCACAGTAAGAAAAAAGTACGACGACCTTGGGCAGCCAAAGAATGAGGACCAAATTATAAGAGAAAACTTCACCTTCGCGGCTTGGTTCAAAGACTGCATTAGGAACAAGCCATTGCCAGCGAGTGATGCAAGAACAAAGATCATCTTCGCCTTGGCACATGGCCCCACATGCAATATCGCGACCTATCAAGCATATGATATCAAAGGATACACATTCTATATGGAAGCCAAAGACAAGGATAGTGAAGACTTGGGGGTGACGATGGAGTCCTTTACCGGTAATGTAAGAGGAGATCTGGGAACTTAACTACTCGGGAGAGTACAAGGTCCCCATGTTCCATGTCAAATGGGCGAAGAGTGCCTTGCACGAAGACCGTTATTCTCTACTTCCCATTGGAGTGTACATATATTAGATATGGGATAGGTCCGTTCTAATCAACCTACAGCAGGAAAGCTAGCACATTTACCTTAATCCATTTCCCTTGTGGATGACGTTGCACTACCGATAAGTTTGATGACCTACCTTTCCTTTGGAGTAAGGCCAAGTGGTAAGGCATCAATTTTTGGTATCGGCATGCAAAGGTTTGAATCATTTTACTCTAGATTATGAATATACCCCCAACGGAGCCTATTGAGACAAATGTGAAAGGAATCACCGTCCAAAATGAGCCATGGGTATTAGCTAAGGACGTGGCCCGATGCTTCTACATAACCGACCCGATAAGGCCGAGCTATGTTGTCATGAGGAGAGGCAAAAGGAGCATTATCGGAATGGATGGGGTTAGTCAGGAGGAAGACTTTTGTCGGGCCCGTGGGACCGGGGATACCCAGGCCCGTCTGCCTTCGGCCCAGGACGCTGCGCATATCAAGAACCCAACGAGTGGCCCACCAACAAGCGTCACGAGCAAGACTTCTCGCGAGGCCCTCGCCTCACGAGGCCCCCATCGGCAGGCGTCCCGAGCGGATTAGGCGGCTCCACCAAGAGTGATCCGGAGCATCCTACCATCATCCCCATGGACCCTATACCAACACATCAAGCACCACATGGACCCATGACAAGAGCTCAAGCATGCGCCATTGAAACAGAGGTGAACTCACTCCTACTCGAGATAGATATGGACATGAATGGAACTTGGTTGCTACCTCACCAAAATATGCTATGTGTCATTAGGTACGAAGACCAACGCCACCGAGCAGCTAAGGGACGCCCCAAAGGAGGAGGAGATGCACCTGAAGGCCTCGAGGAAGGAGGAGTCCAACAAGACAAAGGCTGCACCTCCCAGGCAACCCCATGTGCACAGCCCCCCAAGACCCCGTGCCCACGAGCCTCCTAGAAGCCCTCTGGAAACGAGACGCGCACCCCCGTGGGCACGGGCTCTAGACCCAGTGCGCACGGGCACGGGCCACTGTAGCACCCCGTGCGCACGGGCCCTTCAGGATGGACGGCCGAGGGCTGCTTTTTGGGCCTCCTCTTCGTCCCCCTCGCCCACATACCTATATATTTCGTACCTAGGGACATGTTTAGGGATAGCAAAGTATATGTGAGACATTGATAGAGCTTTGCTCCTTCTACCACTCCTCTTGGAGATCAAGACCTCTTAGGAGAGGATCCCAAGTGGACTTCAAGACCTCCTCTTTGGAGAAGACTATCATCAAGACCTCACCTCCTTAGGAGTGGGAAGAACCTTATCTTTGTGCTTGTTTCCTTGGATTGTTCTTGTATGCTTGTGGATCTCATGTGTTTGCTATTCTAGTGGATGTTTGATTGAGTTTTGTTTGAGTGTATTCCTCTCTTGTGTTCTTGTTGTCCATCCTTTTCCCCCTCCAAGTGTGAAAAGATCTCACCTAGGGTTTCACCATACAACATCTTGGTATCGTGAGCCATGGTTGATTCACATCTTGGAGTCCCTGCCCCTCATATTCTGCCTAATTTTGTTGCTTTTTGTCCCAATTCGAAAATCCCCACCAAAAATAGCCCCAAATATTTTTTCTTGCAATTTGTTGGATCTTGTGAGATTTTGTTGATTTGGTCCACGAATTTCGTGTTTGGCAAGTGGATCTACCCCTTACCCACCTCCCCCATCCATCCCACCATTGAATTTGGCCGAAATTCTGACAAAAACCATCGATCCGAAGGTGTTCTTGCGCTCCCAGAACACCCCGTGCGCACAGGCCATCAGGACCCGAGCCCACGGGCCTCACTTACCCCGTGCTCATGGGCCTTACAGAACTGTTCGGCCACTACAGCTTTTGCCTCTTTTTGCCATTCCACCACCGCATTTGAACTTCCGCATACTTATCGTGAGTGTTTGAGTTTCGGAGTTGCGGTTTCCACGTGTCTTAAGGTGTTTAAGCTACTTAGGCACGGATTGACTTCATCATCACCGCCACTCGCCATCGACTCGGACTCCACATCGACTTCGACCACTTCATTATCATATTACCGCAAGCAAGGACGATAACTTCGACGACATCCTAACATCATACCTTGCCATTACCTTGATAGCTTCGAGCCTCTTTTGCGTTACTTACCCATGGAGACTAGCAAGTTGAGAATTGTCGGGCCACGCTTTTAGTGCACCATTAGTGTTACGTCTCTCCCGTGCATATCACACTTGTTATCTCATATGCCGGCTCGTATATCAAGCATTGTAGCATAGTAAAAAAAAACTTTTAAGCAAAAGAAAAGGAGAAACAAAGAGCTTGTAAGCAATAGCATTGAGCCATTTTGCATCGTTCCATCATCTTGGTCATTACATACATAAGCATACTTGGGATAGTAGACGGCCCGTTTCTCTCTTATGTTGGTGCACTAGCATATCTAGCCCATTAGAGCAATCGAGCTAGAGTCTCTCTAGTATCCGTACAACAAGAGCATTTCCCGTGGTTCCACCGCTTAGAGCTCATTCCTTGGTTGTGCGGATCCCATCTATCTTTCGTGTTTGTGTTCCTAGTGATATTCTTGGGTTTGATTTATTTGTCTTACTTACAATTTGTGCACCTTTTCAACATTTTAGAGTTTCGACATCTTGACTAACATTTGCTTGAATTATTTGTGCCACTCCCTAACCTAGATCCTCCATAAGCCTTTTACTTGTAGGTGTGAGAAAACAAAACTCAGTACCAATTCTACTATTATAGCATTCCGTTGAGTGATACTTGATGCATCCACAATCTTCGGAAAAGGTAACTTTGATATTGTTCTCTCATTTTCCTACTCACGACCACTTCCACATGATGGATAGGCCTACTTCGGCGAACCCGCTCTTCGAGGATCAAGATGACGAATGTGACTTCGTCACCAAGAATCACTTCTTCATCGTGCAACGAGCTCTACATCAAAAAAGTGAAGCTTTGGGTGATCGCATCGAGCAACTCGCCACCGACCTACGACAATCGGAAGCAAGAAACTAGGACTACCTCCCACAACATGATCGCGGGCCGCGCATCTTCCTCAACCTCTTCACCAAGACGGCGCCACTCAAGTCGTCACTCGTCGACCTACTCTTCTTCCGATGCAAGCCCCCCTCACGCTCGTTCTCATCACCGAGACCCCCCAAGATCGCCAAGCTCAAGAAAATCCATTCCATGGCAATGGATTGCAAGACCGAGTCCGAGCACGTGAACGAGCGAGGCGCCAAGAACAAGATGCCATGGCCCAAGAGCAACCTCCACAACCGCAACGTCAAGCACCTCAAGATGGCGATGCGAGTCGGCAAGAACAAAGACGACGTGAGGAACAATCCCTCGAAGCAAGATGGCGATGCGAGTCGGCAAGAACAAAGACGACGTGAGGAACAATCCCTCGAAGCACAACGCGCACTCCGCGAGGCCATTGGAGCCATCCCCGACCGCAACCGTCAAGTACGTGAACAAGAAGAAGCACTTCGCCAAGAAATACAAGAGGAAGCCACTCGCCATGAGGAGCAACAAGAAAGAAGGAACCGAGCACACATGTCGCGTCCTAATCGGCAAGTCCGTCAAGAGGAGCTTGAAGTTGAAGACCTTCCTCCACGCCAAGTGGGACACCATCCTCGTCCACATGATGAAGAACAACGCTACAGCAAGCTCAAGTTCACCATGCCCAAGTTCTACGGAAGCAAAGACCCCGAGGAGTATCTCTCATGGGCATTGAAGGTCGACAAGATATTCCGTCTTCACAACTACGATGAGGAGAAGAAAATCGCCATGGCCTCCCTCGAGTTTCAAGACTACGTCCTCATTTGGTGGGAACAAGTGATCGAGCGACGCCACGAGCAAGGCGAACCACCAATCACGACATGGACACAAATGAAGGATGTCATGAGAGCTCACTTCGTGCCTACACACTACACCCGAGATCTCTTCAAGAAGTTGCAACTCCTCAAGCAAGGCACGAAGACGGTGGAAGAATACTATCAAGAGATGGAGATTGCCATGATACGAGCCAATGTCAAGGAAGATGACGAGCAAACGATGGCATGCTTCTTGAACGGCCTCAATCACCCAATAAAGAAGATCGCCGACTTCCAGCCTTCTCGAGCTAGTTCATCAAGCGACCAAAGGCCGAGCGACAAGTACAAGATGACTTCAAGTACACCAAGTACTCGTCCAAGGCCTATGGCTCATACACTCAAGCTCCCTCGACTTCGGCACCTCCTACCTCGACTAGAGCATCACCAAGTACCAGCGACAAGTCAAGTTCAAAACAAGCTACACCTTCCTCGACTCGTCCTCCGGCAAGCAACTACAAGTCCAAAACTCCCTCACCATCGGCGCCACCGGACGACCCCGTCAAGACAAGTTCTCTCAAGTGTTTCACATGTGGTGGCCAAGGACAAAAGTCTTTCCAATGCATCAACCGGCGAACCATGATTGCCAATGATGATGGCACATACGACTCCATGAGTGAAGAAGAAATGAAGCCCTTGAACACGTGCCATGCACCGGTGCGTGAATGAAGATGAAGATGACAAAGTCTTTTGTGACAATGATTCGAGCCCCGCTCTCGTTGTCTCCAAGGTCTTGACGCTTCAACACCAACAAGATGAAGACCAACGTTGCCGCATCTTCCACACCAAAGCAGGCATCAATGGGCGCTTCGTGAAGGTCATCATCGACGGAGGAAGTTGTCACAATTTGGCAAGTGAAAAGCTATGTTCCAAGCTACAATTGGTCAAGATGAAGCATCCTCGCCCCTACAAGGTCCAATGGCTTAGCGACTCCGGCACCATCCAAGTGGAGCACACCGTGCAAGTTTCCTTCAAGATCGGCGCATACGAGGATACCTTGGAGTGTGATGTGGTTCCTACGTCCATGTGCCATCTCCTTTTAGGGAGACCTGGGCAATTCGACCGCGGCGTCATCCACAACGGAAGAACAAACCACTATAGCATCAAGATGAAGGGAAAGGAGTACGTGCTACGACCTACGTCACCAAGTCAAGTGATCGCTGACAAGCAAGCATCCACCCATCATGGAGAGACTAGTGAGAGAGTGAACCACACCACAAAGAGAGTGAGCGCCACAGTCCCAAATTGAGCGACTCTACACCGAGAGAGAAAAACTTAGTGCTTTTAGCTACCAAAGAGACATGAAAGAAGTGCGTGAGAACCCATCTAGTGTCATACACTATGTCCTAGTATGCAAAGATGAAGTAGCAAGGACTAACACTTCTAACCTGTCGGATTAAGGGATCCACAAACCCTTGAGAGGTTCGAACTTTGGGGTGCGTGCGGAGATCTCAACCTACCCAGCCTGCCTACTCGCGATCCTCCTAATCCAAGCGCGTCAAGCTCAAAGAGACACAGAGACGCAGCAGTTTATCCTGGTTCGGGCCACCTTGCGGTGTAATACCCTACTCCAGCGTTTTGGTGGATTGCCTCGGAGGGTTGAGGATGAACTAGTACAGTGGATGAACTGGCCTCAGGAGGTGAGGTGTTCTTGAGCTCAAGGGAGCTGGTGTGGTGTGAGCTAGTTCGACTTGTCTCCCGTTCTATGGTGGTGGCTAATCCTATTTATAGTGGCCTTGGTCCTCTTCCCAAATGTTGGCGGGAAGGGATCCCACAACGGCCGGATTTGAAAGGGGACAAGTAGTACAGCTTATCCTGACAAAAGTAGTCTTCGCCTGCGAAAAGCCTCTGGTCGTGACGCTGCGGTGGGCTCGTCGATGACCTCCGTCATGTCGTCCTGGCGGTCTCGGTCTCGTTGCACCAGAATGAAAACCTTTGGCTGATTCCTCGGGACTCCGCGCCTGTGGCTTGCCTCCTTTGCACCGAAGAGGAAACCTGCGCTCTGCGCCCGCCTGGCCTTGGTCGTCATGGCTCACGTCAGGTGAGCCTCGTGAGGTAAACCTCGCATAGAACTCTCCGCCCCTCGGGAGCCAGCCTGAGGAGGCCGATCCCCTTGGGGGTCTTGGCGTTGTCCGCCTCGCGAGGCTTGGCCCCTCGCGAGGGTCTTGTGTTGTTGATGCTGAAGCTAGACCGTACCAGGCCGTCGATGAAGCCACGTGGTGGGCCGCAGGCAGGCAGGGCTGGATACCCCCATTATCCAGGACGCCGACAATAGCCCCCGGGCCCAAGGCGCGCTCGGACTTGGCTTCCAGGCGAAGCCAAAGGGCAAGTGCGGAGCGCCACGGGCCCTAACCGCCTGCGGTCCTTGATGACACGTGGCGGTTGATGGGACGTGGGCGTCTCCACTTCCCCACGCCGCCTTGATATCTGGCAGGCCCAACAGTCGCTCGTTGCCAGTGCAGCTCGCCCTTCACAGATTACCGTGCTCGGCCCTTGTTTCCTCCTTTCCAACCTTGCCACCACGTCCATAGATCCGGCGCCGGCGCCTTGCCCTTCTTTTGGCACTCATCATGGCCCCCAAGCCGAGGAAGAAGAAGGGGGAGCCGCTCGCCCCGGCCGGTCCTCCGCCGGCCCTGGAGCCAGCCCTTGAGCAATCGACGGTGATCAATCAGGAGGGGCTGGACAAGGTTCGCCATGCGCTTGCCGCCGATTCGAATGAGGGGAGGGCGACGGCCGTCTGCCCTGCATCTTGGCGAGTGAAAGAGATGAGCGCCACCGAGATCCCCATCTATCTCCATGCTCTTCTCGCGGGGTTGATTCCTCCCTTCTCCCCTTTCTTGAATGTTGTGATATCGCATTACCAGATCCACCTGTTGCATCTGGACCCCCGCTCTGTTATCCTTCTCTTCGTCTTCGCCTTCCTCTGCGAGGCCATGGTCGGCATCACTCCTTCCGTGGCCTTATTTCGCCACTTCTTGCTTCAATTGGTCGACGCCCGCCAATGCTCCGGGTGCGCGACCTTTGAAGTTGTGGCCGCAACCGCTGGTTCGGGAATCGACTTCGAGCTCTCGCCAGCTGCGAAGGGATTCCGGAAGCAGTGGCTTCTTATGGATGCCCGCGCGTTCAGCCCCCTGCTCTTGACTCCTGGGGCATTGGCCTCGCCTAGCTCCGGTTGGTGCCACGAGAGGCTCTCCGACCGGCGTCTTGCTTTTATCTGGAAGAGATTGGCGAGGCTCCAGGAACTGGAAGTGACGACGCCAATGGTGGTGAAGGAATTCGTCAGGCAGCGCATTGCTCCCCTCCAGCGCCATTCTCGCCCAATGTGGGACTTCGCGGGCGTTGAAGACCCGATGAGGCTGCAGAGGCCATCGCTGGCTGCTGATGGTGCTCAAACTCCTGACCGGCGAGCCCGAGCCCGTTAACCTTCCGGGGGGTGGCTGCCTTCTCTATCTGTGCTCAAACAAGGCGGCCTTCGCTGGCAGATGCCTCTGTTCGATGAGTGGGGGTTGCTTCCAGAGGGCCTTGAGGGGCCCCGCAAGAACCCCGTCTTCGTGGCTCCTCTCCTGATCGATCCTGCCGCGTGCGCCCCGAGTGTGGAGGCAGGGGGCGCGCGCCTCCAGCAGCTGTCGAGGGCTCCTCCGGAGGCCCGGCATCGTTAGTGGCCCAGGAGGCCGAGGCTCCTAGGGCCCTGGAAGGAGTTGCCGCAGAACTGACGTGACCCAAGCTCCGGAGGCAGAGGCCCCTGATGCCCAGGGTGGTGGCTCCAGAGTGGCTGCTGGCGTCGAGGAGCCCACCAATGGCTCCGGAGCTGTAAGCCAGAAGATCTCGCCGCGCGCCCCTGCCCCCGGGGTCCCTACCCCGGCTGCCCCGCTGAGCGCTCCTCCTCCCGAGGATCGCCCGTCGGGGTCCGGTCGGCCCCGCCTGTGCCTTGAGTCGCTCCTGAAGAGGAAGAGGTCCCCGTGCCGCAACGATGGCTCCCGTCGGCCGCTGAAGCCGAGGAGATACGTGGCTGCCGATGAGTAAGTACCTTTGCTCTTGATCCCCTTGCGCGCCGCATTTTCTCACGGCTTGGGTCTTGTAGGGCTCCCACGAAGGCGAAACCTCGGGAAGCAGGCGTCCCCAAGGATTCCAGCTTGACGCCCGCGCACAGCCCCCGGCGCCTTGATCCTGCACAGGGCGTGGGGCCGACTCCAGTTGCCGCGACGTCGCGAGGGTGCCCCGGAACCGGGCCCCCTGCTCCCTCTCCCTGCGACTCAGCCCATGAGACGGGGGATGCACGGGCGATCCTTTCTCTTGTCATTGCCGGCAGGGGGGTGCCCCCTGGGCGGCCTTCGTCTTCAAGTTGTGGGGCTACACCAACCAGCCCCCGGCCGGCGGCTGGCGGGGCACCCAGCGCCTCCCGAGCGGCCTCCGGGGCCGACGAAGGTCTTGGCGACGAGCTCGCGCTCGCTCGTGGGCGCAGCGCTGTGCGCTTCGGGCTCTTCGGTGAAGCAATGCGTGCGATGATCCATCTTGGCGGGGAGCTTGCCAACGTCGACACCAGGCTCGAGGCAGAGAACCGCCGCCTGGAGCATGAGTGGCAGCGGCTGAAGGTTGCCATTAACCTTGGGAAACTTCAGCGTGACGAAGCCGAAGCGTGCGCGGCGGCCTCGCTCGCGACTTCTAGCGAAGCTTGCGCCCGCGCCATGGAAGAGGCCGAGGCAGCCAACCGCCGCCTTGAGGCGGCCGAGGAGCGGGAGCGAGATCTTCTGTCTTCAAATGCGGCTCTTGAGCGCGAAGTCAAGGAGCGTCGCGCCCTTCTGGCCTCCTCACCAGGCGAGGCGGCCCTTGCCGAGGTGGAGCTCCTGAGGCGCCATGAAGATTTGACGTTGGAGACCGTGGAGCACAGCCTGGCGTTGGAGAGGCTGGAGGTGAGGGAGCGGCAGGCTGCCGCGGCTGAGGACGCCGTCACCGCCCGAGAAGCTCGGGTCCAGCTGGAGGTGGAGGAGAGGGTGGCGAAGGCGCGTGCTGAGTTAGCTGAGAGGCACCGCCCGGATCTGGAGCTGCTCGAGGCCGAGCTTGAGGACCGGACCTCCGCCCTGAAGGCTAAGCTGCAGTCTGTGGAGCAGCGTGAGAGCGCTGCCCGAGGGGCCCTGACTTCCTCCGAATCTGCCCTGAATTCTGCCCGTGCCGAGATATCCTCTCTCCAGAAGCAAGTCAAAGACACCGCTTCCCTCCTGAAGAAGGCTTCGAGTGAAAAGAGTCGCCGCCTGACATTGGAACGCGAGCATGGCTCCATGCTCCAAGGTCTGCGCGTCAAAGCCAACAATGCCTTGGGTGCAATTTGTGACGAGAGCGCTCCTCACCCGCACGAGAGCGACTACGCCAGCCATCTCAACTTCTTCACTGATATCGTGACCCGCCTGGAAGCTCAAGCCGCGAAAGCTCGCCAGCTTGTCGAGGAGAGGAGCCGGGGCCTCCTCGGGCACGCACTCTCGCGCATCTTCAGCAACCTCCTGAACCTCGACTCCCACTTCAATTTCAGCACCGTGGTAGCCCCCGTGCCTGCGGCCACCCAAGACAAGCTCGCCAAGTGGGTGGATGGCCATGTGGACGCCTTGGTGAAGGAGCTGACCCCTGAGGACGACACGGCTGTGCTCGCGGCCGAAGAAGCTGGCGCGGGTGGTGATGATGAGGAGGATGGCAGCCACGACGCAAGCAGCGTGGATGGGAGTGACGAAGAAGGCGCATCCAGCTAGGCCCGTGTTTCTTTTGCTTTGACCTGTATGATGAAAACTTGAACGCATCCTTGTGAGAGCATTTTGAAAAGGGGGTGCCCCTTATGATGTGTGAGATTGTGAAATGCTTTTGAAGTAGCGCCCGGAGCGGGGGCCCGCAGGGCTGCGGGCCGCTGAGCGAGGTAGTTGTTTATGACTTATCTTTGGTTTCATGGGTCTCAAGTGAGGCCTGGTGTCGCGGCGGCGCTCCTTCTCCTGAGGCGAGCTTGTTGCGGGCTCGCGAGGTTCTGTGCCTCTCGAGGGGCCTGCCGGCCTGCCGTAGAGTGCCTCGTGAGAAGCCAACTGCCAGACCGTGACGAGGTGGGCGCGCGGGGCGGCCGCACCCTCGAGCCCCCAGGGGGAGCGATCGGCACCAGCGCGTGCACCGTACCCAGCCCCCGCTCGCGAGGCGCTTGAGGGCAGGGCAGCAGTCACGAGCTCCAGAAAGAACACAAGAACTGAAGGCAAGCAGCGACACAAAACGAGAAAACTCCCCCATTTTTATAAACGCACGAAAAACAAAACTGCTTCAAGAAGTCAACAAGCAAGTACAAAAAAGGAGGCAAAAGCAAATGGCCGCATCCAGCGTCTAGCTAGTCTTCAGTCTTCTCACCAGCGCGGAGCTAAGTTCTTCCACTGGCTGGGCATAGTCATTGGGGACAGTGTCGACGGCCAGCGCGGAGCATGGTGCTTCCACTAGGACATGGGCGGGAGCCCCCGTGAGGCCCCAGGGCGGCACTCGGGAGACTCCGGGGCGTGTACAGCCCCACTCATTATTACGTGAGAGTGTCACGAGCGGAGACCTTCACAGGCTGGAGTCTTGCTTCATGTCGCCCGACGAGGGCCCCGTCGTGCGCCACCCCTGACCACCGTTGGGGAGACCGGAAGCCAGGACAAGACCAAGGGGCCAGGGGGACGCTGGCGTCGTCCTCGGTGACAGTAGGCCCCCCATCGGACAGAAGGGCTCGCCGACGCCTTCCACGGTGGGGAACCTACCTCTAGGCATGGCCCTGCTCCGTGCAGCGCGAGGAGGGCCCTGCCGCCGGGCTTCCCCCGCGCTGCTCCCAACATCCTTCGCGCTCCTGCGGGGGATCCGTCGTCCTGAAAGTCCTGGTGGCAGCTGCACCCTGGTTCACCTGCGATCCATGGTCAGCGTAAGCATGCTCCTGCGGCGTTAGTTGTACCCAGAGGTTGTCGCCGTTGGAGATGTTGGCGGGGCTTGGTGGCGGCTCGAAGGAGAGCTCGGCCTCGTGTATATCCAGCGCCCAGCCTGGCGTTGGGGATCGGCTGGGGCCCTCTCCCCGCGCGTGCCTTGTATCCATCGCGCCGGGGACGTAGGCCTCCAGGTTGTCCGCACCAAGAGCGCCACCCGGCTGCCTCACGTTCCCGCCTTCTCGTCCTGTCGACCAGGGGCCGATACTCCAACGCGGCCCCTGGTGGTGTCGCCTGGAGCAGCCCCGCGCCGAGGTGGCACGTTCGAAGTGGCGCGGGCTGCTCAGCGGGGCTGGTCGGTGTTGAGAGGCTCTCCAGGGGCCCTGGGAGGGGGCGCGCGGTTGAGTCAGGGATGAGCGCGCGCCCCCACCACCGCCTGCGACGTGGGCAGGGTGCAGAACGGCGCCGCCCCCCTGCACGCCGCATCCAACAACTCAGTGACCCGTTCCAGCAGGGCGTCACGGCCACTTTCCAGCAGCCTGCATCGTAAGAGCTCTCGGGCCACGATGACCGCTGCTCACATGTTTGCTTGTTCCCTGCGCGTGTGTGGAGCGGTTGCTGTAGCGTAGTTCGCAGATCGCACGGCGGCGCGGCTGCGGCGTGGCGCTAGTGGAGAAGGTTGCGCCGCGCGCCCTCCACGGCCGGTCGCCCCCGGCGGAGCGTGGGCTGCGAGCAGAGCGGAGTGGAGGTTAAAGGACTGTTGGTATTTACGATAGTTAATAAAAGGGGGAGCGGCCGCCGCTATCTGTGTACGCCTTCTCCTTCCTCTTGCCATCGCTTTCCCAATCTACAGAGCTCCAGCGCCCCAAACCACCTCTCCTCAAGCACTCCTTCCCAGCCGTTCCCTCAATCCAGTCATGGCCGGATCTGGCGCGGGAGGCAAGTGGGAGGCCTCCATCGTCACCAACAAGGACATCAAAGATCTGAAGCGCGCCAGCTACATCCTGGCCAACGTCGTTCACCGAGCTCAGGAGGAGGGTCATCCCCATGCCCCAGCCAGGCGAGAGGGTGGTGTTCGTCCCCCACTTTATCCGGGGACTGGGCTTCCCGCTCCACCCCTTCGTCCGGGGGTTGATGTTCTTCTACGGGCTAGATTTTCACGATCTGGCCCCGAACTCCATTCTTCACATCTCGACCTTCATCGTCGTTTGCGAGGCCTTTCTTCGGGTCCAGCCGCACCTCGGCCTGTGGCTAAAAGTCTTCAATGTCAAGCCGAAGATTGTCGACAGCCAGCAGGCGGACTGCGGAGGGGGGGGGCAATGATTAGCAAGCTCGCTCGGGTTGAGTGGCCGGAGGGCACATTCATAGATATTGTCAAGGTTTGGCAGAAGGAGTGCTTCTACATTATAGAACCACGCCACGCGGCCTGGGCAAGGCTCCCGAATTCAGATCCGGACCGCCTGCGAGGCTAACCTCGTGGACCAAGAAGAGCCTCGACTGGGGGTCACCCACGGAGGTGGAGCTGCTGAAGAAGCGTATCTCCATTCTCCAACATGATAAAGGCGGGCGCCAAACTGACCAATGTGGTCCAGGTGATGCTCTGTCGCCGCCTTCTACCCTGCCAACAAAGGGCCGCCCCAATGTGGGCCTACAAGTCCGAAGATCCTATCACCGTACTCCACTTCCATGTCACCACCCATGACAAGTTGTGGAAGGTGCTATTCAAACCCCAGAAGGAGTGGCCAGCGAAAGAGGAGGATATTGGCCTCGACGCCGCGCACCCTCCTAAGAAGGTAATGAAGTCTTATTATCTTATGTTCAGGTATTCGTCTTTTAACAAGAGATCTGACTTTTCCTTCCCCTTCCTCGCAGGGCTGGCTTGACAAAGCCATGCAGATCGATAGTTCGGCCCTGCAGCCCAAAGACCCCAGGTCGGCCCTGTTGGGGGAGATGCTGACCGTGGCGCCGTACAAGGCGCCAGATAGTAAAGAGAAGAAGAAGAAGAGCGACGTGAGGGAGGCCAGAGAAGGCCTCCGCTCAAGAGCACATCCGGACACCAGGCCCGGAGAGACCCAAGTTCCCTCCGCCCTCAAGGGGGAGCAGAAAGAGGACGAGGAGAGCGACTCCTCTCGTACAAGGAGAGGGCGGCTTCAGAAGACGCCGAGGAGGAGCAACCTCCTCATGCCCCGAAGAAACAGCGCAGGCCCAAGTTGGTCCTGCTTGACGACAGCTCGGATTCCGACGAGGAGTCCGCAGCGTCCGAGGAGGTTCCGAAAAGGAACCCCAGGGCCAAGCCCCGTGCCGAAAGGTACGGATTCGGAGATCCCCAGGCGCTTGTTTCGTTAGCCTATTACTGATACTATGTGTGCATTTCATGTTACAGCCCACCGCGCGACCTCCCCGTTGATCAAGTTTCAGAGGGGACTTCTCCGCCAGCCGAACTGACGGAGAGTGGGACCGCGTCGCGCTCTACACCTCCTCCGGTCACCGGGGAGACCGGAGAGGTGCTGTCCCGAAGGACCCCTCTTGGCTCAGACACGGGAGGTGGTGGCGACAAGATCATGGCCGAGGTCAACAACTCGGTCACCGAAGGCCAGGAGGGGCATCCCTCCTAGTGAGCAAGGAGGGGGAGCTCGGTCAATCTGAGCCCTCCCGACGGCTCCGAAGCCCCCAAAGCCCGGAGGCGTCAATTCCGCCCTCCATTGAAGGGGGAGCCGGGGCCCCGCCGCCAGCGACAAACACAGGAGATCGGGCTGCAACTGGGTGCGTGATGGAGGAGGCTGTGAATAGCTCTTCCATCATTGCGGAACATCGCGCCCTGATGGACATGGTTTTGAGAAGTATTCGGTCCGTTAACAGCGGACTGAAGGAAGCCTCCAGTGGCCTCCTGACGGGCTTCGAGGTAAGCCATGTAATATTCTTTCCATAAAGCGGATTTTGTGAACAAAGTTGTGCAATCCTTGTATATAGCAGCCCGCCCCCAAGACTGTCAGGTTTGAAAAACCTGGCGGAGGATCAAAAATCATCGAATCGGGAATCTAAATAATGTGATCCTTTGGTTGTTGAAGGCCTCGTCTTTGGCGGCGGCTGCCAACGGCTTGTCTTTAACGTAGAATTCCCTGTGGCCAGCCTCGTGGCCCCGCCGAATGTAGGCCGAGGATGGGCCATCCATGATAGTCATCATCTGGATCCAACCCAACGCCTCGTTTATCAGGGCGAAACTAGTCGGATTAGCGTGTGAGATTTCTTCGAAGTCGACCTCCAGAGTGATGGTGAGATGGGGGGTGAGTCCGGCCAGGGCTGACCCCCGATCTTCAGATGCCGAACTTCCGTCAAGGCTCGAAGCCAGGTCCGTTGTACGGAGGGTGAGTACGGTCGGCGTTGACTCCCGGTCTTCGGACACGGTGGTTGCATCTAGGCTCGAAGCCGGGTGCGAGGTAAGAGTCGAACCGGAGATCAGATCGGGAAGATGTCCCGAAGTCTATGCTTTAGGGTCTGCGGGTGCCTCAGATAAAGCTAAGAAGCCGGTGAAAATCATATCGCCACGAGTGTCAGCGACATACTCTAGGTTACCGAACCTGATCCGGTACTCAGGTGCGAAACTGTTGACCTAGTCGAGATGACCGGTCGAGTTGGCGTGCAGAACAATGCTGCCGAACGCGAAAAGCCGGCCGAGGGCGAAGATGTCCCCGATGTTGATGCCATCTCCGATGATCAGGCGAGCAATCGATCCTTCGGCGATCCAACAGCGGAACTCTCAATGAAAGCACCAATGTCGGTGTCAAAACCGGTGGATCTCGGGTAGGGGGTCCCGAGCTGTGGATCTTGGATCAATGGGGAACAAGGGACGAGGACACGATGTTTACCCAGGTTCGGGCCCTCTTGAAGAGGTAAAACCCTACGTCCTGCTTGATTATATTAATGTGTATAGGATGATTACGGAGTCGATCTACCACGAGATCAGATGAACTAAACCCTAGGCGAGTAGGATGATGGTTGTTGTTCTAGCCTCTACGGACTAAATCCTCTGGTTTATATAGACACCAAGGGTATTAGGGTTACACATGGTCGGTTACAAGGAAGGGATAACATGCCGATTCTTCTCCTCTTGACTTGGAGGACACACCAAGACACCAAAGGCTTCCTGTCTGGATACGGAGTCTCCTCATAGTTTGGTCTTCTAGCAGTTCATAGTGCGGCCTCTCCTGTCCGGCCCATGAGAGATAGGCCGGCAGCCCGAGGACCCCCCCCCCCCCCCCCCCAGTCCAGGACTCCCTCAAGGACCAAGGCCGATATAAAAGGAGGGCAGGGTGCCACCGTAGAGGAGGTCGACCACTTGATCCTCTACCCTTGTACTCTCGCTCTCTCTCATCAGTGCAATCCCAAACCGAGCAGGAGTAGGGTTTTACACTAAGTGGCCCGAACCTGGGTAACTGCTGTGTCACCGGCCCGCTCTCGCCGTAGCCTCGCCGTGGTTAGTTGCAGGAAAGGATAGGACGGTAGGAACGAGCGCACCCCAGAATTCGAGCCTTTGGGTCCCCGGAGCCCCGATTCCGACAACTTTGACCAATTTGACAACCCTAGCGAAAGAAGGCGATGGTACAAAATGGATCCCTAGGGGTAGAACTACATTACCTTAGACAGGTGGTCCCTTCAAAAGAAAAGAGTCAGAACACGGGGCTAAAGTACACGGAAGACCAAAATTGAGAAGATTGTCAAGCGACCTTGAGAAACTATATTATCACACTATTGTATCCCTTTGTGTCCGGACTTAACTAAACATATTTGTATCAGATCTATCTTGGTATACATACTGTGGAGAAGATTGTCAAACGGTGTGTGTCGTAAACATATATTTGCATCCGATCGATCTTGGTATGCATATATACATCAAGTTGTATCTTTTTTGAAATCCAAATACGTAGAAATACATTTAATGGCCGACAAACAGGAATAACCTTAAATAATACAGAAGTTCTAAAGGATACCAATGGCGCGCCAATTGATGACGAATGTCACTAACAAGTGTACTTGTGGTGTTGAATATAAAGGGCACACAAATGATGTGTTTATTGCATTTATTTCTAAAGAAATAGCAAACCTACCCTAAATTTTCCCAAATTTCTAGATGCAAATTAATATGGTGCATATTCCATGTAAACAGAAATTCAAAGTCAAATGAGAAGCAAATCTATCGGCTCTCTCTAAAACCCTAACAGTTTCACTTGAAAACAACAATTCTTTCCCGGATATCCATCGGTTTCTAAGCAATTGAGATCAAAACGTCTATGTAACTCTCAAAAATTTATCACGGCATATATAAGTTATATAATGATACCACACAAAGTTTTAGATTTTTAAACACCAATAATATCCTAAATACACTAAAACACCAACAGCTTACTAGTGGCGCGAGCTTACTTGTTACTAGTGGCATTGTCCCTCTTTCCCTCACAACTAGTAAATTACCTCATATATGAACCAATGCACACGGGTTTCATCTCCATAAGAGTCGTTGAGTTTTTATGTTGGCTCGCCAAGCCTATCACAACCCTCCTTTACCCGGGCTTGGGACCGACTATCTCAGTGACTCTCTCTCATGGCTTCATTGTATGGCTCATCAGCTTAATTTCACGGTAATTAGTACATTACCCTCATCAAGGACATGTACGATAATGTTGTGATAAGTATTCGAACAAGTGATGTCGACACTGATAACTTCCCGGTTAAGATAGGACTGCATCAGGGGCCAGCTTTGAGCCCTTATCTTTTTGCCTTGGTGATGGATGAGGTCACAAGTTATATACAGGGAGGTATCCCATGGTGTATGCTCTTTGCGGATGATGTGGTGCTAGTTGACGATAGTCGGATGGGGGTAAATAGGAAGTTAGAGTTATGGAGACAAACCTTGGAATTGAAAGGGTTTAGGCTAAGTAGAACTAAAACCGAATACATGATGTGCGGTTTCAGTACTACTAGGTGTGAGGAGGAGGAGGTTAGCCTTGATGGGCAGGTGGTACCTCAGAAAGACACCTTTAGATATTTGGGGTCAATGCTGCAGGAGGATGGGGGTATTGATGAAGATGTGAACCACCGGATCAAAGCCGAATGGATGAAGTGGCGCCAAGCTTCTGGCATTATCTGTGATGAGAGTGCCACAAAAGCTAAAAGGCAAGTTCTACAGGACGGTGGTTCGACCCGCAATGTTGTATGGCGCTGAGTGTTGGCCGACTAAAAGGCAACATGTTCAACAGTTAGGTGTGGCGGAGATGCGTATGTTGAGATGGATGTGTGGCCACACGAGGAAGGATCGAGTAGGGAATGATGATATACGAGATAGAGTTGGGGTAGCACCAATTGAAGAGAAGCTTGTCCAACATCGTTTGAGATGGTTTGGGCATATTCAGCGCAGGCCTCCAGAAGCTCCAGTGCATAGCGGACGGCTAAAGCATGCGGAGAATGTCAAGAGAGGTCTGTTAAGAGGCCTGACTTGACATGGGAAGAGTCTGTTAAGAGGCCTGAAGAATCGGAGTATCACCAAAGAACTAGCTATGTGTTAGAGTTATAATATAAGTCATGTGCCCCTTTGTATTTATCCCGTTGTATAAGGGGTTTCCTGCATATGTTCCACACTTGTACATGTATATATATATATCGGCCTATGGCCTCATGGGAATACAAGTTGCCTATTCCTAACATGGTATTAGAGCTAGGTTAATTTTTTCGCACGCGCAACTCGTGCGTTCGATCCCTCCTCTCCAGATCGATCTCCTCTCTCGATCCCTCACCTCTCCCGATCGGCGATCGAAGCAGCAGGCCGCAGCGGGCGATCTCTCTCCTCTCCCGATCGGCGATCGAAGCTGCCGCTCCCGCTCGATCTCTGAATCGCTCGAAGGACTCCGCCGCCTGATCGCTAAGCACCGAAGCTGCCGCTCCCGCTCGATCTCAGCATCGCTCGAAAGGCCGCCTCTGCGTGATCGCTCAGCAGGCCCAGCAGGGGTTCGTCCTGCAGGAAGGATTCCATCGCTCCCGCACTGCCACCTCCGCCTGATCGCTCGATCTCATCTCTCGCTCGCAGGCCCGACTTCGGATTCCTAAAAAAAAAAGTCTGCTGCATCGGGCTATGTTGCTGTCCCTCGCTGTCCGGTGATCTTTGATGGTACTAACTACACCGAGTTTACTGGCTTCATGCGCATTCACATGCGTGGCATCCGTCTTTGGGGTGTTCTTTCTGGCGAGGTCTGCTGTCCGCCACGTCCGGTTCCTCCGGTGGCTCCTATTCCGCCGACTCCACCGGTTCTTCCTACGGATGCTAATCAGGCCGCCAAGGATGCGGCTAAGCTTGCTGATGAGGCTGCTGATCGTGCTTATGATGAGAGGGTTTTGGCTTATGAGGAGGCTCTTCAGACATATCATGGTGCTCTGTCTGTTTACACCCAGTGGCTTGATGATGATGCTCGTGCTGCAGCTGTTCTCACTGCTAGTGTTCTGCCCCAGTTTGCTTCTGAGTTTCTGGGTCTTCCTACTATCTTTGAGATGTAGACCCGTCTTCGTCAGCGCTATGAGCCCTCTGGTGATGCCCTGTACCTTTCTGTGGTCCGTCAGGAGCATGCTCTTCAGCAAGGAGACTCTACTGTTGATGACTTCTATGCACAGAGTTCTGCTATCTGGCGCCAGCTTGATTCTCTCCGCAGTGCTGGTTGTCGTACCTGCCCCTGTTGCCAGGCTGTCCAGGCCAATTTGGAGTTTCATCGCGTCTATGAGTTCCTGTCTCGGCTCCGTAAGGAGTTTGAGCCCCGGCGTGCTCAGTTGTTTGCTCGTGGCCGTATTTCTCTCATGGAGGCGCTTTCTGAGATTCGTGCTGAGGAGACTCGCCTACGTGGTGCTGGTTTGCTGGAGGTTCCCTCTGTGCTCGTTACTCGTGCTCCTACGCCACCTGCTGCACCGACCCCTTCTCGCTCGAGTGCTCCGCCGCTCTTGCCCACTCCTTCCGGAGGCTCAGGTCGCCCCCGTCCACATTGCGACTATTGCAACAATGATGGTCATCTTGAGTCTCAGTGCTACACGAAGAAGAAACACCTGCGCAAGGCGCGATCATCATCTTCAGGGACTTCGTCATCTACCTCGACAGCTTCAGCCATTGCTTTGACTGAGCAGGATATTCTGAGACTTAAGCGTCCGCTCGCGGCTTCAGGTTCTTCCTCGACGGGTACTGCTGGTTCTGTGACTGATGCTTCCCGCACTGAGCAATCACCCTCTACACAGTCAGTTACATCCCCATGGGTTCTGGACTCTGGAGCTTCTTTTCATATGTCTTCTCATTCTTCCACTTTGTCCTCTCTTCGATCACTGGATTCTCCTGTTCATGTCTTCACTGCTGATGGTACTCCACTTTCTGTTGCTAGTAGAGGCATCTTACCACTCCTTATTCTGTTCCTGATGTTGCTCATGTTCCTCGACTTACCATGAATCTGTTTTCTGCTGGTCAACTTACTGATTCTGGTTGTCGCGTCATCCTTGACGTTGACTCTTGTTCTGTCCAGGACCGTCGCACGCACACTCTGGTTGGTGCTGGCCCTCGCCGCCGTGATTCTCAGGGTCTTTGGGAGACTGGCTTCATGTTCCTTCCGCTGCCACCACCATCGCCAGTTCTTCCGCTTCTGTCGCCTCCGTTACTGGTTCCTTCCAGCAGTGGCATCATCGACTTGGTCATCTGTGTGGTTCTCGGTTGTCTTCTTTAGTTCGTCGAGGTCTTCTGGGGTCTGTCTCAGGAGATGTCTCTTTAGAGTGTCAGGGTTGTCGTCTTGGCAAACAGATTCAGTTACCATATTCACATAGTGAGTCAGTGTCCAAGCGTCCTTTCGATTTAGTTCATTCTGATGTATGGGGTCCGGCCCCTTTCGCTTCGAAAGGTGGTCATAAATACTATATTATTTTCATAGATGATTTCTCTCGTTACACATGGCTTTATTTCATGACTTCTCGTTCTGAGGTGTTGTCTATTTATAAGCGTTTTGCTGCCATGGTTCATACTCAGTTCTCTTCACCCATTCGTGTTTTTCGTGCTGACTCCGCTGGCGAGTATATCTCTAAGATGTTGCGAGGTGTTCTTGCTGAGCAAGGGACTCTCTCTCAATTCTCTTGTCCTGGTGCTCATGCTCAGAATGGTGTGGCTGAGCGAAAGCATCGACATCTTCTTGAGACGGCTCGTGCATTGATGATTGCTGCCTCTCTCCCGCCTCATTTTTGGGCTGAGGCCGTCTCCACATCCACCTATCTTATCAATATACAGCCTTCCGCTGCTCTACAGGGTGGTGTTCCTTTCGAGCGACTTTTTGATCGTTCTCCCGATTATTCGATGCTTCGCTCGTTTGGCTGTGTTTGCTATGTTCTTCTTGCCCCTCGCGAATGCACCAAACTGACCGCTCAGTCTGTTGAGTGTGTCTTCTTAGGCTACAGTGATGAGCATAAGGGCTATCGTTGTTGGGATCCTATCGATCGTCGGATGCGTATCTCTCGAGACGTGACTTTTGATGAGTCTCGTCCCTTCTACCCACGCCCATCTTCCTCGACTTTTTCAGTGCAGGATATCTCTTTCCTCACTTTTCCTGACTCACCTATCACCCCCGTCGAGCCTGTACCTCTCCGTTCCACATCCTCCCCGGTCTCCTCACCTAGCATGTCATCGGGTTCTCCACCTTCATCTCCGGTGACTTCCTCCCCGGTCTCCTCTCCCAGCATGTCACCGGATTCTACACCTTCACTCCGGTGACTTCTTCATCGCCACCCCCTGATTCTACCTTGACGATTCCTCCTTCTATTATTCCATCTTTTCCTCAGCATTACACTCGTCGTCCACGACCAGTCGATGCCTCTGTGGATGAGTCGTCATCTTCCTCTCAGCCTACTTATGGCTTGCGTTCTCGTCCTCGTCCGCCTGTTGATCGCTTTGGATTTCCCACCGCTGGTGCTGCTGTTCTTGAGCCGACTTCTTACTGTCAGGCTGTTGTTCATCCTGAATGGCAGTTTGCGATGGCAGAGGAGATTGCTGCTCTTGAACGCACTGGTACCTGGGATCTTGTTTCTCTTCCTCCCGGAGTCCGTCCGATCACTTGTAAGTGGGTCTACAAGGTTAAGACTCGCTCCGATGGTTCTCTTGAGCGTCACAAAGCTCGTCTTGTGGCTCGTGGTTTTCAGCAGGAGCATGGTCGTGATTATGACGAGACTTTTGCTCCTGTGGCCCATATGACCACTGTTCGTACACTTCTTGCCGTTGCCTCTGCACGCCACTGGTCTATATCTCAGCTTGATGTTAAGAATGCCTTTCTTAATGGTGAGCTGCGTGAGGAGGTGTACATGCAGCCACCACCTGGGTATTCTGTTCCTGATGGCATGGTATGTCGTCTTCGCCGCTCTCTCTATGGCCTTAAGCAAGCCCCCCGCGCCTGGTTTGAGCGCTTTGCCTCTGTGATCACTGCTGCTGGTTTTTCAGCAAGTGCTCATGATCCAGCATTGTTTATTCACCTTTGTCCTCGTGGTCGGACTCTTCTTCTTCTCTATGTTGATGACATGATCATCACGGGGGATGACCCCGAGTATATTGCCTTTGTAAAGGCCCGTCTTAGTGAGCAGTTCCTTATGTCTGATCTTGGACCTCTTCGCTACTTTCTTGGGATTGAAGTCTCTTCTACCTCTGATGGCTTTTTTATATCCCAGGAAAAGTATATCCAGGATCTTCTTGCTCGTGCTGCTCTTACTGACGAGCGCGTTGTTGAGACTCCTATGGAGCTCAATGTTCACCTCCGTGCTACTAATGGTGATGCTCTCCCTGACCCGACGCGTTATCGTCATCTTGTTGGCAGTCTTGTCTATCTAGCTGTCACTCGTCCGGACATCTCTTATCCGGTTCATATTCTGAGTCAGTTTGTCTCTGCTCCCACATCGGTTCACTATAGTCATCTCCTTCGTGTTCTCCGATATCTTCGAGGCACGATCTCTCACCGTCTCTTCTTTCCTCGCTCCAGTTCTTTACAGCTTCAGGCCTATTCGGATGCTACGTGGGCTAGTGATCCTTCAGATCGCCGTTCACTTTCTGCTTACTCTGTTTTTCTTGGTGGTTCTCTCATTGCCTGGAAGACGAAGAAACAGCTTGCAGTTTCCCGTTCGAGTGCCGAGGCTGAGTTGCGAGCAATGGCTCTTTTGACGGCAGAGGTGACTTGGTTACGGTGGTTACTTCAGGATTTTGGTGTTTCTGTCACTACACCGACTCTGCTCTTATCTGACAGTACAGGTGCTATCAGCATTGCGCGCGATCCTGTGAAGCATGAGCTCACCAAGCATATTGGTGTTGATGCTTTCTATGTGCGCGCTGGTGTGCAGGATCAGGTTATTGCTCTTCAGTATGTGCCTTCCGAGTTACAGTTGGCGGATTTCCTGACGAAGGCCCAGACTAGAGCACAACATGGCTTTTATCTCTCCAAACTCAGTGTTGTTCATCCACCATGAGTTTGAGGGGGGGTGTTAGAGTTATAATATAAGTCATGTGCCCCTTAGTATTTATCCCGTTCTATAAGGGGTTTCCTGCATATGTTCCACACCTGTACATGTATATATATATCGGCCTATGGCCTCATGGGAATACAAGTTGCCTATTCCTAACACTATGGACAGGGGTGCGTGGAAGCTTGCTATCCAGGTGCCAGAGCCATGAGTTGGCCACAAGATCTTATGGGTTTCACCTCTAGCCTACCCCAACTTGTTTGGACTAAAGGCTTTGTTGTTGTTGTTGTTATGAACCAATGCACACGGGACTTAGGTGAAAAAATCACTAAATCGACCGCACGGACACCAAATACGTGTGTTAGCTCCGCCGCCGCCCGCCGTGGATCTGACCATACTCCGTCACCACCGGCTATGGTTTTAATATGATATGTGATATTAAACCAGACGTCGAACCGATGTTCTACATGTTTTCTGTGTGATTTTTCAGCGATCGAGCCAAGGCAAAAATTTGTTGCTCATGATGAATTTCACGCTATGTCTTTTCACAGAATATATATGAGTGCCAACGTTAAGTGTTTTGTCAAATTTTTGGCTCTCCATATGGACAACTTTTTGCAAAGGTCGTGCCAAAATTTCTATTGAATTTTATAGGTGTTTTGAAGTAATTCTTTTGATTTCCTACATATTTTTAAGTAATTATATGGATTCTATATAGAATTTTAACGTTTTCCCATCGATTTAACATGTAGGCTGAAAATCTCCGGAGACAAAGCCGTCACCACAGCCTCTTCTTCGTGAATGACACATACGAACGACAAAGACATAGCTCCATCGTTGCGTAATGACGGTCTAGACAACCTAAGCCCATTTACGGATTGGGGAATACAGAACTAGTGGTCATGATAGGTCCGGCGCTGGAACTAATGATCATGATGGGTTCCACGCCGACACCAATTGTCCTAAAGATGCGACCAATCACAGCGTAATGACGGTCTAGACAACCTGAGCCCATTTACGGATTGGCAGGAATACAAAACTAGTGGTCATGATAGGTCTGGCGCCAGAACTAATGATCATGATGGGTTCCACGCCAACACCAATTGTCCTAAAGATGCGACCAATCACAACGAAGGGACCAGCCAGGGGACCATGTTGGACAACCCAAGAGGCAGCAGAAGCCTAGGTCCCGAAACAACCTTGGCACTGATAGGATTGTGGTCACTAAAGTGGAGATCAAGGGTCTTCTTAGTAGTCCCCAAAAGGCCGCATGCCATTACACCAATGCCCTAAATTGCATCCTACGCGAAATCATGAGCATCAACGAATTCAACCTCGGGTCGAAAGCCAATGAGGGTGTGCGGAATCTCCTCATATCGAAGTTGCACACCAGATTCAAATTCCCGGACGAGTATCTAGTGCATAACACTAAAAAACAATGAAGCCATCAGAAAGTTTTTGCACATATTGAGTAATTGGAAATCTGTGGTCAAAAGGCCAATCAACACAAGTCAAGGAGGGCAATGATAGTTCAAGCAAACTCCCATGGGTCAAAGCAAACCACCCTGGTCAGCAAAAAACCAAGAAAGTCTATGTCGTCAACAAGTCAACGGAGAAGAGGTCATAAAAGAATAAGTCAAAGATGGAGGTGAAGGAGCAAAGAGGCACAAGCCCAAGCAAAAAGGCATTCATATAGTGGAGGGAATCTCCCCCTAGTGGACCTCCATCCCCCTCCCCCTCCTAACCCAACTAGAGGCACATGGGCCAAAGGATAGAAGATTACCTTAGTTCTACCCTATCACCTTCTCTTTTCAAGGGTAGTGTTGATCATTTGTCAATGACCCCTAGGCTAGATAAGGCCCCACATGGGCATGTAAATCACTCACTGCCTGCTTGAATGAATTCAAGAGGGTCACTCTCTCTTCTCCCCTTCTAGCTCTCCCCGGCGAACTAGCAAGGCTGAGAATAGAGGTTTGAGGAACCTAGTAAGGCTCAGACTAGTAGGGAGTCGTGGGACTCCAAAAGTGGAGACACTTCGAGTGTTCCATGTGGTGCGGAGCACCCCATGGACATCACCATGGACTCTACACCAACACCTATGCCTCCAAGTGGACCATTGACAAGAGCTTGCGCACGTGCTATTGAATCCGGGGTAAACTCGCTCCTCTTTGAAATCCCTTTACATTCAAATGAGACATGGTTACTACCTAAAGTTGGAATGCTAAATGCCATTAGGTGTGACGGAATCAAGAATGGAGAAGCTTGGAATGAAGGCCAGGCTATCATGGAGAAGGAAAGAGTCTCAAGGGAGAACGAGCAACACATGGAGGTTGGACAATGGGTCGGAATACCCGACCCAACCTTCAACCTAGCATCCGACCCTTGACATACGTTATGTCTTCGGGTCAGATGCTCCAACATAATCTCCAACCCTATGTCTGACCCATGTCGGAACATCAAACCTGCATGCGCGCAGAATGGTGGGGCTAATGACCCTTGTACCCCTAGCTCGTCCCTTACCTCCCACCACCTATATATTTCGTATCTCTTGCATGTCTTAGGGTTAGCAAAGTATAATAGACAAACTAAAAGAAGGCTTTGCTCATCTATCCTCTCCATTGGAGATCAAGACCTCCAGGGGAGAAGAATCCCAAGGGAATATCAAGACATCCATCTTCCCCTTGTAGATTTGGAGAAGACTACCCCCAATACCTCATCTCCCCTAATGGATTTGGGAATAACTTATCTTGTTACTTGTTTCCCTTCTTGCTTATGGATCTTGTGGTATTACTTGTATGGTTTGCCTAGAGAGTGGATATGTGATTGGGATCTTCTCTCGTGTTCTTCCTTGTGTTCATCTTCCTCCACCTCCAAGTTATGAAAGATTGGGCCACAAGGGCTTTGCCCTCCATCACCGTGCGTCGGGCACTACCCTTACCACTTTTGAGAGTCGTCAGACTCCGAAAATGGTGGCACTCCAAGTGTCGCATGCCCCGGGCACCACTCTCAACAACCCTTTCTCATAGGACGTAGGTCGCGCTCCAACGAGGTGACTAAACCTATTTAAAAAACTTCATTGTGTCACTTTATCAAGCGTACGGCAACCTTCATTGTAAGGCCGTTGTACACACCCCCACCAACCTCTGTTTTTAAGGCGTCTGTGAAGCGTCGCTTAGGCGACGCCTTAGCGTCGGGGCGCCCTCCGATGTCAAGGCGTCGAACCTGCCTTACACATCATCGTAAAGCATCCGCTTTAGATCCTAGGGTGTCTGAATCGTCCGCCTAGGCGCGTAGGGCGGCGCCTTGGGCCAGATCGGACGCCATGGGCTGCTTCCAGGCGGGAAAGAGTGGCCCACGCGGGAAGCTTTCGCGGGCTTTCGCTGGAAATATTGGGCTCGCGCGCGAGTGCGAACAGGTATAAGGCGAAGGGCGGGACAGAGAGGATCGAACCAATCGTCCAATCCAACCGATAGGGTTTCCTTCTCTCCTCTCTGACCTTTGGCGGCGGCTCCTTCCTCTACAGCTCCGATCTGTGCCCCTTCTCGCCGGGCTCAGCTCTCCCTCCAACTCTGGCATAACAGCAAGGTGTGGCTCCCGTTCTCATCTCACTTCTACCCCGGCCTCCTCTGAATTTTCTTCTACCCCTCCTAGTACTCTGTTCTTCCTGCATTGTAGGTAGATCTGTAGATGTGCTTGGCTGCTTGCCTGCTCCTCCTCTGCATCTGTTTGCTCCCAAATCTGCTTCTCCATCCACAAGGCAGCAACCCCACCATCGCTTCTCTCCTTCCCCATGCTTGTCTGCTTAGTGATTTGGCTCTTCTCTCTTTGACGGTTGATTGGGTCTTTTCTCAGTGTTGCTGCAGCAGCGAGGTGTCCCTGCTCTGATGGATCCTAGGAGAAGAGCTACATCAGATGATCCAGTTTGGAAGTATGGGTTCTGGCCAGATTTAGAGAGGAAAGATTTACTCCAATGTACATTGTGTGGCAAGATAGTCCATGCTGGAGTGAGAAGGCTGAAGCAGCACCTTTTTGGGGGTTGTAGTGATGCAGATATGTGTCCCGAGGCATCTATGGAGATTAGGATAGAGATGCGCAAATCCTTAAACACTAGAAAGTTTAAAGCTATGGAGCGATATATTGATGAGAAGGATGAAGCTGAAGTTCAAAGGCGCCGTTCTGTCATATACAGAAGATGATTTGAGGCCTATGATTTGGCAACAACTAATTATGTTAATGTTAGTTGTTAAATTTCCTAAATGGCTGCCATCTGTTATATATGTATGTACAATTTATGATGTCAATGCTAGTAGTTAAATCTCCTAATTGGCTGCCATCTACTCCCTCCGTTCCCAAATAATTGTCTTTCTAGCCATCTTAAATGGACTACAACATACGGATGTATGTAGACATGTTTTAGAGTGTAGATTCACTCATTTTGCTCCGTATGTAGTCACTTGTTGAAATCTCTAGAAAGACAATTATTTTGGAACAGAGGGAGTATTATATATGTATGTGTCTAAGGCGTCGCCTCGCCTTATGCCTTACCGCTTAGGCAGTGAGGCGCCCCCCAGCGCCTCGCCTCGCCTCACCGCCTTAAAAACATAGCCACCAGCTCATACTAACTGTTGTGGATGCAAATTATCTCTACTGCATAGCCCATAGGCATATATATTACATAAGACTTGGGGTACAAGGAAAGGAAACATAGCCTAATAGGACTCCTAGACCTAATACTCCTTAACAACCCCCCCCCCCCCCCCCCCCGGGCGAGCAAATGCGAAGCGTGTGCAATAGCATTGCATTCGAAGAAGTGTGACACTACAAAAAACATCCAAATTGCGCGTAGTGTCGTCGTCGCATGTAGAGTCTTCAGAAACGAAAGGAGATAACGAAGAAGATGGCGCACCAAAAGAAGAAACCGCATCAGTACAAGATACAAGGCAAGTATCAGAAGATGGGTTCGCAAAAGAAGATGACACGTCAAGAAAATGGAGCATTGTGCAGAAAAGCATAGCCCAAGAAAATCGGCGGCGAAAAAACTCAGCGGCAAGAGAATGGGCGCATATCAACAATGCAAAAGAGGCCATCAAAATCCTATAGAAAGAATAGGGACCAGAAAAAGGGCTAACGGACAAAGGTATGGTGGAGTGCAAGGAACCTGCGGTGTGGCGGGCGGGAAGCAGCGGGCAGATGGACACAGCGCGGATCACGCGGGCAGCTAAGTGGACGCGCGGTTATCACAGAGGCACGGGCCGCGCGAATGAGTGATGCGGGCAGGCGGGGTGAGAGAGCAGCAGCGGCCGACGGGATAGAAGAAAACAATGAATCCGGCGAAGAAGACAAAAATGGTGGCGGCGCAAGAGACTGGATCAGGAGGAGCACGAGTTGCACGTGCGGAAAAAAACTAGGGCTCTAATACCATGTTGTGGATGCAACTTGTCTCTATTGCATAGCTGGTGCGAAGTACCCCATGAACATCACCATGGATACTACACCAACACCTACACCACAAAGTGGACCCTTGACAAAAGCTCGCACACGTGCCACTGAAAGCGAGGTGAACTCACTCCTCTTCGAGCTCCATATGCAATTAGATGAGACTTGGCTACTACTCCCTTTGTAAAGAAGTAAAGTGATCTAAAGGCCCTTATATTTCTATATGGATGGGGCACCTCACAAAGAGACTATGTCATTAGGTACATTGATGAACATCACAAAGAAGCAAGGAAGGTGCACCAAGTCCATGAACAGGAGCAAGAAGAACGCATGGAAGACGGTGCCTGGCAGCTGAACAAGATGAGCTGCTCTCTGGACACCCCGTGCCAACAGGCTCCCATCCCCCTTGCGCACGGGGCATCCAGAAGCTCTCTGCACACCCCGTGCCCCCGAGCTCTTGGACCCCATGCGCATAGGGCACCGCTACAACCACTGGACACCCGTGCGCACGGGCCTTGTACCATGCCCACAGAACCCGTGGGCACGGGCCCTTTACCACATGGGCACGGGCCCTGCCTGCATGTAGTGATGGGAATTGACCCTTGTACCCCTCATAATCCCCTACCTCCAGCCTCTCTCACAATTTAGGGTTAGTAAAGTATACCCAAGGATATTGAGAGAGCTTTGCTCCTTGTACCCCTCCTCGAGGAACAAGACCTCCATCTAGGAGAAGGATCTCTCTAGATCTCAAGACCTCCATCTTGGAGAAGGATTTCACCATAGATCATCAACACCTCCTAAGGGAGAAGGATCTCTCTAGATCATCAAGCCCCCACCTTCACTTGTGGGTTTGGGAAGAACTACCCTAGCTAAACTCTCTTAGTTGATTGTGGATCTTGTTACCTTGTATGGTTTGTGGAAAGAGTGCATGTGTGATTGGATCTTGTGTGAGTGTTTGTTTGCCTTGTGTTCTTGTTATTCTCTTGGTCCACCTCCAAGTGTGGAAGACTGGGCAACCTAGGGCTTTGCCCTACATTGATAGCCCATGGGGTGTATATATATTACATAGACTTGGAAAGGAAATATAGCCTAATAGGCCTCATAGACCTAATACTAATACTACTTAACACTAACCACCTTACAAGAGGCACCCCCTTTCAAAATTTGATTCCATAACATCAACAGATTATACGCATTTTGAAGAACACATTCTTGCAAATCCTCAAGGATATGCCCGGTCCGGATGTGTAGAGTATAATGCATAAAGGTTGAAGACTGGTATACATTCAAATTATAAGTACTTCATACCCAAGCATACATATGCTTCTGGTGTAATTTCAAAACTTAATATCACAAAATTGTATAACTAACTATAGCATGCAGTGACTGGGATAAGGTTACTTGTTGGAATTTGCCGCTTTCATCTGAAAACATAATTTGAATCCATGTCTCCGCAAGAGCTCCAAATAAAGTCGATACGCTGTTGGCCTTGCCACCCGTTGAGGAATGACCCTTCAAGGAGGAGGAACACAGTGAACCCATCAATATAATACTTGCAAACAGTCTATTTTTGTCATTCAACACGTGCTTGATTTTGCTCCTGTTATCTAAGTACTCAGAACTTTCGCAAAAAAAAGTGAGTGCTCTGAAACACAAGTTATTTTCTGGTATAATTCAGCTAATATGAACTTGAACGGTCAGTAACTCAGTATTGATTAGAGAGACAAGACAGTACGTCTGCCTCTACTCATCCACAGATGTACCCTGTGCATTTTCGTCGCACGGCAAAAAAAAAAAAATCTACTCCCTCCAATCCGAATTAAATGACGCAACCTCTATGCAATGTCCATTTTCATTGTATATATGGTCGATTAATTCGGATCGGAGGGGGTAACATTTTTGGGGAACAATATCACCTGCCTACAATAAGTACGGCAAATAAAGTTTTCTTCCATTTCCACGTCTAACTCCAACCATTCGATGTCCAAGAGAAATTCCTAGATCCGAACTAGCATTGTTTCGGTCGCGATTCGCAAAATGGCAGGTTCCATCAGACACCACGCAGGGACCACAAGCGCATTCCCCTCTCCTACCACCCTGTACTGTATGTACCTTGAGGAGAGGAGCGTGAGGAGGAGCGCCGGTGACGCGAGGCGCGCGGCGAGGGCAGCCTCGGCGTACTTCCACGCCGCGGCGGGGGCGGCGCCGCTGCTTTCCCCAGAGAGGAGCACGCGCGCCAGCATTTCGGCCAGCCCCGCCGAAAACTGTACGTCCCCTCTTTCCCCCGCGGCTGCCGCCGCTGTGGCCACCCGCGCCGCCCACTCATTCGGCGGGAGCGCCTCCGCTTGCGCCGCCTTCGTGTACTCCCCGGTCCATTCAACCCACGGCGAGGACAACGACGCCATGTTGAACGGCGGGCCCCGCCTCCTCGCCCTCGGCTGCGGCGAAGCGGCTACTCTCGCCGGTGTGGTGGCTTCGTTCGCCGTCGGCAATGTAGGAGGCGCGGTGATAGTAGAAAAGGGGTATATGTGGAATGTTGGTCCGGTGTTTGTTTGTTGGTGTACCCACTTCGCCCACCGCACCTCGAGTGAGTCTTTTTTTTTGGGGGGGGGGGGGGAAATAGTTGCTCTTTTATTCGTGGTTCATCTCTTCTGCAACCTTGGAGCGAACACACTCCGGGGTACATGAAGTCAAGTTTTACAAATAGAATTACAGCAACCCTCCCTAGTTAGGACATGTGCTACTTTATGTGCACTCCTACGCACCCAGACCACACGATGCTCTTGAATGTCTCGAAGCAGGTTTTTGATTTGGTGGACTAGGTGTCCGGTGTGAGAGAAATCTTTGTTGACGTCGAGCAGCTTTCGGACCGCTTCCTTAGAGTTCGTCTTGAGGATGAGTTTCTGCACGTTTAGTTCTTGAGCTAGCAGTATGGCTCGGCGGCACGCATGCAACTCCGCCACTTCAGGGTCCGTGATAGCCGGAAAAAAATGGCAAGCTCCTGCCACGAACTCACCATGGCAGTCCCTAAGGACTACACCTCCCGCTCCCGACCCTTTTCTCTTTGCCATTGCTCCATCCGCATTCTCTTTCACCCATCCCACCTCCGGTTTCTTCCAAGCTTGCAGATTTCGCTGCTTTGGTTGTTGTGAAGCCTTCATTTGAACCGATTCCCATTCCTCTTGCAGGTACAGCCCCCTGTTGGTGATTGTCGCTGGCTCGTCAATCTTCTTCGTCTCCCTGGCATTGTTCCGTGCTAACCATAGCTCGTACCAGGCCATCATCATCAGCTCCTTTTCCTCCCCTGCGCTGTCCACAAGCAAATCCAATATCCAAGTTCGCATGCTTTGAGCTGATTCTAATTTCTTCGGCGGTCCTCGCGGTTGTGCCCCAACCTGCTCACGCATAATCTCCCAGAATAGAGCCGAGTGGGGACAGTGCCAGAAGCGATGTGCCAGCGTTTCCTCGTGTCCGCACGCCACACAAAATATCCCTGTTTAATGCATCGACAGTGGAGTTCCGTTCCTACAGCCAGCCCGTTCGATATCATCCTCCAGGAATGGATCTTGACCTTGTTTGGCACATCTGCTGCCCAGAGCTGCATGAAACTCCTGTGATCCGCCACTGAGCTCGAGCCTGAAGCGGGATTGCGCCTTGCTTTTTTCAACGAGACGCCAAGGTGATACGCCGACCTGACGGTGAACAGCCCCGACTTTGTGAAGTTCCAGGCTCTGTAATCCTCAGTCCCCGGCCCTCCTATGACTATCTGCTTGATGTCGTTGCTATCGGAGGTAGAAAAAATCCTTTCCAGCTTTGCCACGTTCCACTCTGACCCTTGATCATTTAGTAGGCCGGCCACTCTAGTTGCTCTTGGATCAAACTCAGCACCCAGTGGTGTCAAGCTCCCGCGTCGGGGTATCCAGTTATCATGATATACCTTAATATTAGCTCCATCACCAACACGCCAAATCAGTCCATGCATAAGCAAGTCCCTATCGTGCATCAGACTCCGCCATGTATATGACCCTCCACTCGGGCAAGTGGCAGACATAATATCCATATCCGGAAAATATCGAGCTTTGAGAACTCTCGCACACAAAGAGGTTGGTACAATCAGGATTCGCCACACTTGCTTCGCCAGAAGGGCCTGGTTGAACACTTCAAAGTCCCTGAATCCCATACCACCCTCCTGTTTGCGTGTACACATTTTGTCCCAAGCCACCCAATGGACCTTTTGCTCGCCGTCAGCCGCTCCCCACCAGAATTTTGAAGAGATAGATTTCAGGTTCTGGCACATTTTCTTGGAGAGTTGGAAGACACTCGTGCAGAAAGTCGGCGTAGATTGTAGGCCAGACTTCACTATCACCTCCCTTGCAGCCTTCGACAAGCCCTGTCCTTTCCAGCCCGTCACCTTGCCCCTGGCAGCCTCTTTGACATGTTTAAAACAGCCATCTTTGGATCTCCCCACCACAGTGGGTAAACCTAGATATTTCTCATTGAGAGCTTCGGACTGCACACCCAATGTATCCTTAAGCCTCTGTTTGTCATCTCCACGGCATCCCTTTCCAAAGAATATGGATGATTTCTGAAGGTTCACCTTTTGCCCTGAGGCATCCTCATAATCTTGCAAAATATTACGCAAACATGTCAAATTATCCAGAGAAGCTTCCAGAAAAACTATACTGTCATCAACAAATAAAAGGTGTGTAATATTGGGGCCGGTGCGCCCAAAAGACACCCCCTGAAGTTCCCTCTATTGTTGGGCCTTCTTGAGAAGCGTTGAAAAGCCTTCAACACAAAACAAAAAAGGGTACGGCGAGAGGGGATCACCTTGTCTAAGGCCCCTAGAAGGCAAGAAGCCCAATGAAAGATCCCCATTGAGTTTGACCGCAAAACTTGCCGAGGTAACACATCTCATCACCATGGTTGTCCATGCATGAGAGAAACCATACTTAAGCATCATGTTCTCAAGGAAACTCCATTCGACTCGGTCATACGCTTTCATCATATCTAGTTTTACCGCACATAAGGGTTTCTTTCTCTTCCGTCTTCTTATTGCGTGCACACACTCATAGGCCACAAGAACATTATCCGTGATCAGTCTCCCCGGTACAAATGCACTTTGTTCTTCCGAGATCATAACTAGCAGACTTTTCTTCAACCTGTTGGCAAGCACCTCAGCTGCAATTTTATAAAGAACATTACAAAGGCTAATGGGCCTGAATTGAGCCAGCATATCCGGTGATTTTGTCTTAGGAATCAGAACTAGAATAGTATCGTTGAACCCTTCCGGAATTTCCCCTCCACCCAAGAACTCCCTCACCGCCTTACATACTTCCTCCTTAATCAAAAACCAGTGTCTTTGGTAGAAGAGTGCCGGTAGTCCATCTGGACCCGGAGCCTTGGTCGGCCCCATCTGGAAAAGAGCCATCTCAATCTCATCATCAGTAATAGGAGCTCCGAGCTCATTGTTCATAACCTCCGTCACACAAACCGGTATATTATCCAAAATTCTGTCCATATTTGACACACCTTGCGACATGAACAGCTCAGCATAAAAGTCCCTCGCCATCGCATGCATGCCCTCATCATCCGCACATCTGGATCCATCCGACCTAAGCAGGTTTTTGATCATGTTCTTCCGTCTCCTGTGAGAGGCACGATTCTGAAAATATTTGGTGTTTTGATCACCTGCCCTTAGCCAGTCCACTCTGGACCGTTGTCTTTGCATAATTTCCTCACGTAGGTAGACCTCATGCAACTGCTTACTAACTTCACGTAACCTTTGCATGCTCCCTGGTGTTGTCTCACCTTCTTCAATCTCTTGCATGGTGGCCTTGAGTTTTTTAATCTGTATACGCACAGAACCAAACACCTCCTTGCCCCATCGTTGCATGCACCCTGACACCTGATCCAACTTTTGCATTAACTCCTGCATGCAGCCCGCCTTGTGGTCGTCCGCTTCCCACGCCTCATTCACCATTGCTTCATATTCATCATGCCTCGTCCACATCTTCTCGTACCGAAACCTGCGCTGAATATTTGGCTTCCTATCCGCCTCTTCTCTGACACTGATTACTAATGCCAGGTGATCTGACTCCTCCGTCATAACATGTTGAACTGTCGACCTAGAATACATCTGCATGAAATCACTTGTGCACGTAGCCCTGTCCAGTCTCACTTGCACATTGTCCGGCGGGTCCCGTTTATTATCCCATGTGAACGGGTATCCAGAGAAGCCCATGTCCGCCAGTGCGCACATGTCAAGACAGTCCTTGAAATCCTCCATTTGCTTTAGGTTTCTTGCATTTCCTCCTCTTTGTTCTGCCTAGGTTAGTGCCTCATTAAAATCGCCCGCGCATAGCCAGGGTAGATTATCTTGTCTTCTTAGGTATGCCAGTGCATCCCAAGTTTTCTTCCTCAATTCTGTCTGTGGCTCTCCATAGACTCCAGTGAACCTAAAAGTTTTGCCCTCAAAGCACACCTCCGCGTCAATGAAGTATTGGCTCCACGGTCGCACCGTAACTTGCACATCATCCCTCCACCACAAAGCTAACCCTCCACTCCTACCTACACAATTAACTGCAACTCCTTGTCTGAACCCCAGGCTCCATTTGAGTTTATTCATCGGTTCAGATTTCTTTAGGGTTTCTGACAAAAAGACCACCGCTGGGTTGTATGACCGTATGAGGTCCTGTAGTTCGCCAACTGTCGAGTCCAACCCCAAGCCTCGACAGTTCCAGGCCAAGAGATTCATGGCGTCCGGCGGCCCTGTCTTGCAGGGTCCGCCACTTCGTCGTGCTGCTCTGAGATGCGATCAAACACAGACGAGGTTTTTTGTCTCGTGTCGCGAATGAAGACATCATTGCTAACCTGCCCGTCCAAGTCTCCCTTTGGTACCCAGTACTGCTTCGGCCATCTTTTCCTCTCTCCCTTGAATTCATGCCCAGGGCTAAGCGTAGAGCGCTGTTTTGTGTAGTGCCCGGGTCTTGGTTTCCTCACATAGTACCCCTGTCTACGTCCTCCTTCCCTGAAATGACTAGAGCTTCCAGCCCCATCTTGATAACGGGGTCCATGCTGCTTGTACTTGTTCCTAAGCTCCGCTTGCTTTTCCTGTTGTCGCTGCCTCAGCTCAGAACGCAAAATTCTCTCCCTCTTCTGTTCCAAATCATCACGAAGATCCCTCTCCCGTGGTGCATCCGAATCCCTCCTCTGTTTATTTGGGCTCGTGACCTCTCCATACTCACCGCCGCCACCCCCACCAGTGTGGGAGGCAGCCGGGGTAGTGAATTCTCTCTGAAGATTGCGTTTGGTAGGGAGGTCGCGGACTGTTCCCGACTTCCTTCCATTCTTGTCACCATCACTAGACCTCACACTTCCATAGCTGTTAGCACTTCCTGACTGCATGCGGTGAGATCCTTCCTTAGGTCCCGAGGAGCGCCCCGGCAAAGCCCGAAGCCATTCTCCCCACTGCTGATCCGGCTCTACTGCCGGGGTACATCCACCCTCACCATGCACCAGCCTGCCGCACTCAAAGCAGAAGTGTGGAATCTTCTCATACTTAAAATCAAACCAAGTTTTCTCCATGTCATCTTCATCCTTCTTAAGATAGAAACCCCTCACTAACGGTTCGAAGACAAAGAGTTTAGCTCTGAACCGCAGTTCTGAGCCCTTTGCAAAGCCATCCTTCTCCACATCCACACGCACAATCTTACCCAACCAATTCCCCAGTGCTTCTCCGAACACTTTCGAGCGTTTATCCAGGGGCAGATCATCAACCCGGATCCACACATCCACTGTTTCGAACGTCATCTCCGACGGCCTAGTTGCACCATCATAGTCCTTGAGAACTAATACACTGAAGTCAAACTGCCATGGGCCATTGTTGAGGGCGTGTCTCCAATCACCTTCACTCCCGAAAGTCACCGAAAAAAGTTTTCTCCCGATGATCTTGAACTGGGCTTCTCTGTGCAGTCCCCACGCCCTTGGCATGGACAACTCTAGTGCCCGTTTATTCATCGGACGAGGGGAAAAAACTTTCCCAATCGCCGACCACTTCGGCGGTCGGGCCTGTTCCTGTTCTGATTCCTTGAAGACGAAACCCATGGCCTCCTTCTCGGTTAGTACCAGCCCTCCCATGCGAGCCGTCAAACCCGCCGCCTCCGCCGTCACTTTTCCATCTGTTGGGGACACGGGGCTGTTTTTGCTATGAGTGCCCAGTGGCGTCCTCATCGCTCCACCAACCGCCTCCTTGTATGCCGACGGTCTTGGCGTAGTCGCAGTTCCCTTTGCCTTCGATCCCGGTGTCGCCGTCGACGCCGAACCCTTCGTCGCGCTCCGTGGCGCCGTCGCTCCATCCTTCCCCATCTCCGCCATGGCTTCCCCACCGGCGAGATAGCTGCACTCTGACCCACACGTTCAGGACCGCCGTCGATCCCTCTCGTGCCGCCGGAATCCCTACCACCACCGCTTTGCAAAACCCTAACCCTAGCTCTCGAGAAGATCGCCCTGTGATCGCCTCAATCGCCTCTCCGTGTTTTACGTACGAGGTGGACCCATCTCTGCGGCAGATTGCTTCAAAACGCACCTCGAGTGAGTCTATTTTACGGCCTGTGCGTTGCTACGGTCTACAATCTACAATGCATATATTTGAATGACTCGACAACAATATTCTATAATAACTTTTTCTCTTCACTTTTTCGAGCCTCTTTCTTCCTCCACTCACCCTTTCTCCACTCACACTTGATAGAAGAGCATATAAGTCATGAATGTTTTGTAAAGTAAAACTAACGTTTCTAAATTTAACTAACTGTTCGAAATCCAGTGTTGACAATCAGACATTTACCATCCACATGCCAGATCGGCCCTGCGGCCTCGAGCACCATTTTAAACAGTGTGTGTGTGTTGTTGTCCTTGCTCGATGGATACCCGTCGCTGCCACATAGAGAGCACACACACGATCGTGTTACTGTACAATGTCGTTGCCTTGCTCGTCGTAATTTTTCTCGATGTCATCACTAGCCTTTACCCCGCCTTCAAATCTGTATTGCCACAATGGGACAGCACCAGCTCGCATCAACAGTCACCCGTGGGCACCATGCATCTGAACAAGATTTATTCCTTGTCCATTGGGATATCCCATCATAACCTACAAGTTTTGGTAATATGAATCTTAATATAACTGTAGAAATTCAATACATACAAATAACCTACACGCAACTCAAAGACACAGTTTACACTCTGCCGGGTTGGAAAATGAGATGTAAATAATTAAGTAAAATTCTTTCATCATCTTCGGAAACTAAAGTCGAAGTCTTGCTCTCTCTATATTAGCTGACCAAATTTATGAGCATTGCGTCGCCGCCGCACAACCTAGAGGGATGCCTCCGCGTGGGCTGCTGTTGTTTCGGCGGAGCCGAGTGGGCACCGCCACGCTGCTCGCTAGTCCGGACCCGGATTTTGATTGTGGCGGCTACATGATCAGGGGCTTGGGCTAGGGAATTTGAAAACCCGAGTGTTACACTCAAGTAGAATATCCACCCTCAAATGACAGCATGTGCTCTGTAATTAGCATATCTAGCACGACTAAAATTTGCAGGATAAAAGCAGAATTACTCTGCGTACATAGGAGATGACACAATTTTGCCCAATTTACACTCATAGTCAAATATGGGAATTCTAAGATTCTCCACTCCCATTCAATCCATCCCCATGGTATATGGACAATCACCTCATGTCACTCAAATTTAGTTACTTGCAGCACATGTTGTATTAGGCGTCTTAACTGAAACTTGTATTGTTTTAATTCAAAGATGAAATATATGAAAACCTAATTAACAAAATACAATTATTCATAAGAAACGTGCATCAGTGTGAGGCATTGCTATGGGTAGTGGCGGAGCTAGCATTTGAGAACAGGGTGGTCCGTTCCCTAAAAAAATCATAAGAAATATGACACATAATTATTCTAACTAATTGCCAATATCACATAGAAACAACTCAATATGGTCTTACAAACACACTAAAATTTTCAATTAATGTTGTTTGGGCCAAAAATGGTGTGCAAAAGTTTGTATGTGTTCGGTTCATCTACTGGATAGCATAGCACATAAAAAACCGTAAATCGGAAATTACGAATCGGAAATTGGGTAGTTCATACCTTAAGTCAAAAATTGGGAAGTTCAGAAAAGACGGTTGCTTTCGCCGGACTTGGGCACTCGGGGGCAGGGGGACAGCGCTACAGTCATGCAGGACAGGGGCGCACGGGCACGCATCTCGCAGGGGGGCGGGAAAGGAAGAATGGATCCTCCTCGGTGGCTGGGCTCCGGCAGGTGACCGGCAAGGGCGGCGAGCCGGCGATGGTGGGGGCATCTGGCGTTGGGACTCGGGAGTCAGGACGAGGCGGGTGATTGCCTGGCTCGATCTGGACAAGGGTGTGATGTGTGTGTGCTCAGGCCAACAGGTAAGTGTTATTGGGCCAATTTTTCTTTCTGGCCCAGTAACAGATCCATAAGCTGATTCAAAATCTCAGGGTGGGCCGAGGTCCACCATGGCCACCCTGTAATACATCTGGTGTTCCGCATAGCTACAAAATCTATGAATTATCAAAAAAAACTACAAAGCCTATGTTACGCCGAGCCCACAATTGCCGCCTCTTCTTGCGTGGTAACTTCGGCGGACATTTGTCTCTTGCCTGTTTGCTCTCCCTCAGACTTCATATTTTGTGTTTGTTTAGCTAGCTTATTTTTAGTGGCAGCCCTTCCAAGGGCGTTAATCTCCTTCTTTCATTCGGTTGCCAGTTTTCGCTCAATTAATAGTGTGCAAGAGATTTTCAAGAGCAGGGACTTTTCCATGAAGATCAATCAAGTCGGGTATTAAAGTGAAGAAAACATGAAGGACTCGAGACATGGGAGTTGATGGAATTCATTGTTTCACTCTAAAAAAACTTTATTCTTTATAGTGTCTTCTTATGCATGTGCTCTTTCAAGATGCCTTCCACACATTCTTCTCCTAATAAGAGCTATAACGGATGATGTAATGCCAGCTATCGAAATAGTTGGCCAAAATAATTCAAGTTCATTGTCATCAATAAATCCATTGAATTCTTCTCATTCTAAATCATCGACTTCACTTCCATAGCAACTTGCTTTTTAGCCTGATCTAGAGAAGAAGAAGAAGAAACGAGTTCTCCAGCACATGTGCAATCTCTAGATCTAAAAGTTTCCAACGATGGATAACAAGGGTTTCTCTAAAAAAAATCCAAAGAAAGGGCATAAAAAATTATGAGGAATTGATTATTTGCAAATATCATAAAATTTCATAATGTACTATCAGAACAATCCGTGTATGCGTAGTCTGATAAGCTTTTACTTCTCCAAGATGGAAACAACGAGCATATTCACACATAATAAAATTATACACTTAGAGCTATACTAAAGTAGATCAGGCTTTATCAATAGCTAAGAGCAAGGAGCTCAATGACAGAAGTCCAGAACTACTTCCAGGTCTTGTAGTCTCAAGGGCAGGGGTGACATTCAAAACTTCATGAACTATACTGTGAAGTTTCTTATATAGTTCACTATGTAGCTGCACAAATTTGTACATTCTCTAAGCTTCATGAGATCTCGCTAATTTCTCTTATGCTACTCTATTGCGTCGAGCAGGTGTTTAATTGATATTTTGATAGACAAGAGTCTTATCAGTTACAGCACAAACTGGTGGTGCTATTTATTGGATATGATTTTTTATTTTCTAATAAGAGAGTGCTTTTACACATAACTACATAAGCATCACAAGGCACCTGAAGTAGAGCCATGATCAAATTCTGTGTTCGGTGTATTCCAATATATAAAAAGAGCAACAAGAATAACAAGATTCCAATCTCACTATCATCATTGAATTAATAGCTTTTAGTGGAATGAGGGAATCAACTGGATTACCTTCACATTGCCAGTAACTGCAAAGTTCGTGTCAACTTCTTGCTTAAATGGCGCTTTCTTCATCAGTCTACAAGAGAGGAATGTATTTTCTAGATTGATTGCATTGGCCAATATATAATACAAGATTCAAATCTCTCTCTGTAAGTCAGTAAAACAAACTTAAATGCAAGATAAAAAACTTCTATCATAAATAAGTAGAAAATGAAGATGCATATATGAATGATGTCAATTTTCAATGCTAGGCTAAGTATTATCAGATCCGCAAAACAAAACTTCAACATGAACAAGACTGAAACAAATAACAAGAAATATATACACAATACAAAAGTGTCTCTTACCATGACAAGACCCAATATACGCTCTCCTCTTTCTCATTATATCAGTGCAGAAAATATCACAAATTTCTGATCAAAACAACATTGTTCTCCTTGCTTAGGGTTACCATTGTCAACAAAAAGGACCTATATATGTTGCACATCAGCAACATGTACATAAACGACGTAACGATGCTAGTAAAAAGGCACACCCAAAATTTTAATTTTTAACTACCAGTTACCATCACACCAATCATGCACTCACCACTCTTGTTCAATAAATAAGTAATAACCATCCTACTGAGCAGAAGTGTTGTATAGAGCATTTGGTGAGAACATACAGAGTGCATGATACTAAAACTATGGTCGGCTTTAGAGGATCCTGAAACTGAGTTGCAAGCAAAAGAATGAGAAATAAATGATACCTCTGTTTGGACTTTGAGTAGCTTCAATTTATTGGGAGCTAAAGCTAGAGGTGCATCTTTTCCCGTGTGGGGCAATGGAGAGGAAGATGTGCAATTCAATCACGGCCGAGGGAACTGTGGCGGCGCCTGGTCAGATCCGGAAGAACATAGAGAAAAAAGGAACAAGCCATGGCCAAAGCACACAGAAACCTACCTTGAGAACCTCGTCATCTATGCTTGTTTGCACTACCGTGACATGTGTAGCTGATAGAGGCAAAGGTGTCCCGTCTTTCGATGAGATGGTGACTATCGTTTTCTATGGGAGTCAACCATGACGATCCGACTACAAAGGTGCGAGACGTCGCGCCTTAACAATCGCTAAACCAACTTCCGAGGGGTTATTGACCACACCGGAGCACGATCAACCTGACCACGAGGGTATGTTTCCTGCGAGCAAACGAAGAACAAACAAGAAACTGAGATTGCAATCTGGATATTGCGAATATAAGAGGAAAGCTTTATTAATGAAGGTGGGGTTCTGTGACGTCTTGGTCTGGTCGCTAAACATAAACGAAGTATGCGAAGTTGCTGCTATGGCGAACTTTTAATCTAAACAAAACCCAAAGTCTAAACGGTGCCCTAAGGGCTGTATATATGGAGGAAGAGGGGGGGGGGGGATTTCGTGGCCCTTGGGGAAGGGGTCCGAAACCAACCCTATCTCTTGTTTCTTCACACATACGGACTCTAAAAATAGAATATACTTATGTATTTCAAAATTACATGGGCCTGGCCCAATAATAAGGTGACGCAACACCTAGAATAGCCTCTGGACAAAATTTATGAGGTGACATCTTGTATATTTTGTCCAAGGCTTCATGCACTCATTATGGTGGCTTCAAACTCCTGAAATCATCACTTGTAACTCCGTTGTGTTCCCCTTGCGCATGCCACCATCTCCTTGCTTGGTCTTGCTCCAGTGTTCTTCCCTCTTATCCATGCCAGGTCCTTCATTTGTAAGCAAAACAAATGTATCCAATTTAGGCAGCATCATATTCTCATGAACATTAGAATCATTACCAAGAAACGAAAGTACCTGATAATTTAATTGGCGTGCGCGAGCTCTAGTAATTGGTCTAGTATATCTAGCAGTAGGGGCTGTGGGTGTAACAATGGTATTGATGTCCTCATCATCCTCCCCTTCTTGAAATGAAGTCGTCCTCGACGGAAGCTCATTTTCCTCTCCCATATAAGGCTTCAAATCTGCAATGTTAAAAGTGGGACTAACCCCAAAATCTGCACGCAGCTCAAGTTTATATGCATTATCATTTATTTTCTCTAACACCTTAAAAGGACCATCATCACGTGGCATTAGCTTTGATTTGCGCAAATTAGGAAACCTATCCTTACGCAAATGTAACCAAACAAGATCTCCAGGTGCAAAGACAACATGTTTTCTACCCTTATCTCCAGCAAGCTTATAATTAGCATTCATACGCTCAATGTTTTCCTTAGTAACTCATGCATTTTTAAGATCAATCCAACACATTGTTTAGCATCAAAATTAACCTTCTCCGAAGATGGAAGAGGTAACAAATCAATAGGTGCACGAGGTAGAAAACCATACACAATTTCAAAAGGGCACATCTTAGTAGTAGAATGCAATGAACGATTATAAGCAAATTCAATATGAGGCAAGCATTCTTCCCACATTTTCTTATTATTCTTCAAAACAGGCCTAAGCATAGTAGACAATATTCTATTGACTACTTCAGTTTATCCATCTGTTTGGGGGTGACAAGTAGTACTAAAAAGCAGTTTAGTCCCCAACTTAGCCCATAAACATCTCCAAAAGTGGCTAAGAAATTTAGTATTACGATCTGAAACAATAGTATTTGGCACACCATGGAAGCGAATAATTTCACAAAAGAACAAATCAGCAACATTAACAGCATCATCGCTTTTATGACATGGTATAAAGTGCGCCATTTTTGAGAATCTATCCACGACAACAAATATGCTATCCCTCTCCTTCTTTGTTCGAGGTAAACCTAAAACAAAGTTCACAGATATATACTCCCAAGGAACACTAGGTACAGGCAAAGGCATATATAAACCATGAGGATTGAGTCGTGACTTAGCTTTTTGACATGTAGTGTAGCGAGCAACAAAACGCTCAACATCCCGTTTCATCTTTGGCCAAAAGAAATGTGTAGCAAGTATATCCTTCGTCTTCTTCACGCCAAAGTGTCCCATTAATCCTCCTCCATGTGCCTCCTGCAACAAAAAAATACGAACAGAGCTAGCTGGAATGCATAGCTTGTTAGCACGAAACACAAATCCATTGTTAACGACGAACTTGATCCATGTTCTCCCTTCTTTACATTTCTGCAATACATCTTTAAATCAGCATCATGCACATATTGATCTTTGATGGTCTCCAAACCAAATATCTTGAAGTCAAGTTGTGAAAGCATAGTATAGCGACGAGACAAAGCATCAGCAATAACATTTTCTTTACCCTTCTTGTGTTTAATGACATAAGGGAAAGTCTCAATGAATTCAACCCATTTGGCATGTCTACGATTCAGTTTGGCTTGACTTTTAATATGTTTCAAAGATTCATGATCAGAATGTATAACAAATTCTTTGGGCCATAAATAATGTTGCCATGTTTCTAAAGTCTGAATAAGAGCATATAATTCTTTATCATAAGTAGAATAATTCAGACTAGGCCCACTCAATTTTTCAGAAAAATATGCAATAGGTTTGCCATCTTGTAATAACACACCTCCTAATCCAATTCCACTAGCATCACATTCAAGCTCAAAAGTCTTATTAAAATCAGGAAATTGGAGTAAAGGAGCATGTGTCAACTTATCTTTCAATACCATGAAGGCTTCTTCCTGTTCGGTACCCCAAACAAAAGGCACATCTTTCTTTGTAAGATCATTGAGAGGTGCAGCAATGGTGCTGAAATCTCTCACAAAACGCCTATAGAATCCAACAAGGCCAAGAAAACTCCTCACTTGTGTGACTGTTTTGGGCTGCAGCCAACTCTCAATAGCTTAAATCTTGGCTTTATCAACTTCAATTCCCTGTGGAGTAACAACATAGCCAAGAAAAGATACTCGGTCGGTGCAAAAGGTGCACTTCCCAAGGTTACCAAACAATCGTGCATCACGTAGAGCAATAAAAACATCACGTAAATGTTCCAAATGTTCCTCCAAAGATCTGCTATAAATCAGTATATCATCAAAATAGACTACCAAAATCGTCCAATGAAAGCACGTAAAACTTCGTTCATTAATCTCATGAAAGTACTAGGTGCATTAGTTAACCTAAAGGCATGACTAACCACTCATATAATCCAAACTTAGTTTTAAATGTTGTTTTCTATTCATCCCCCAATTTCATACGAATTTGATGGTATCCACTACGCAAATCAACTTTGGTGAATATTGTAGAGCCACTCAATTCATCAAGCATATCATATAGCCTATGAATAGGATGACGATAACGAATAGTAATATTATTAATGCCTCTACAATCAACACACATACGCGATGTACCATCCTTTTTCGGCACTAGAATAATAGGAACAGCACAAGGACTAAGGGATTCACGTATATAACCTTTGTCAAGAAGCTCCTGTACTTGACGCATAATCTCCTTCGTCTCCTCTGGATTGGTATGGTATGGCGTACAGTTTGGCAGTGAAGCACCAGGAATTAAGTCAATCTGATGCTCAATCCCTCGAATAGGCGGTAATCCCGGTGGCACGTCTTGTGGAAAGACGTCAGCGAACTCCTGCAAAATGTTAGTGACATCAGGAGGCAAAGAGGAAGGCACGACCTCGAATGAAAATAATGCCTCTTTGCACACAAAAGCATAGCAAACAAATTTGCTGAAATCTAGCTCATCAATATCAGATTTGGTGGCAAATAAACATGCACTTTTCAATTTAATTTCAGAAGCAACACTAGATGGTTTAGCATTAGGCTTCATTTGTTGCTCAAATTCGTTTGCCACAATCTGATTTTCACTCTTATTCTTCTCCTGTTTTGCTTTATTAGCTCTATTAATATCATCTTTCAAAATGGAATCAGGAGTCATAGGAAGCAAAGTAATATTTTTATCCTTATGCACAAGACTATACTGATGTTTCTACCATGGTGTACAGAATTTTTATCAAATTGCCATGGTCGAGCAAGTAATAAGGAACATGCTTGCATAGGTACCACATCACAATCAACATAATTAGCATATGTAGAGATACTAAAATGCACACGAACAGTACGTGTTACCTTAACCTTGCCGCTATTGTTGAACCATTGGATGTAGTAAGGATGTGGATGTGGTCTTGTGGTGAGAGATAGCTTCTCCACCATCTCCATGCTAGCCAAGTTGTTGCAGCTCCCTCCGTATATGATGACGTGCACAGAACGTTCCTTCACAACTCCCTCTGTATGGAACAAATTATGCCTCTGATTTTGCTCAGCTTGTGTGACCTGCACACTCAAAACACGTTGAGCAACTAAACATTCATACCTGTTAGCATCTTCAGGAGCCATGTATTGCGTCTCATGATCAGAATCATCTCCACCTTGTTCTTCACGTGTAATAAGAGCCAAAGTCTCCTCATCATAGTCACTAGCGGACTCATACCCACCATCCTCAGTAGCAATCATCACACACTGAGATTTGTATTCTCTCGCATAATGACCTCTTCCCTTACAACGACGACAAATAATATCACTTGTGTGCCCTGTTGATGCCATGGAAGAAGAAGAGCTCTGTGATGCGCTCTTGGCAGATAGTGGTGGTTGTGCCTGCTTGCTTGTATCACGGCTGGAGGTGGCACCTGATGGAGGTGTTGGTGCAGTGGAAGTAGAAGATGCAAGTGGTGTCCATGATGAAGGTCGACCTGCAGAAAAGTTAGTTCGCGCCAATGCTTGTCAATCCTGCACTTCACGTTCAGCTTTACGAGCAAGATGGAATAAATGAGTGATATTAGCATACTCCTTGTACTCTAGAATGGTCTGAATCTCTCTATTTAATCCACCCATAAAACGTGCAAGCGTAGCTTCATTCTCCTCAACAATACCACATCTAATCATACCAGTTTGTAATTCCTGATAATATTCTTCTACAGAATTTTTTCCTTGTCTTAAACGCTGCAATTTTTGAAGCAAGATTCACGTTGATAATATGGTGGAACCCAACGAGTATGCATAGCAGTTTTCAAAGCAGTCCAAGTAGCTGGAATAGGATATAATCTACAATGTTCAGACCACCATACACATGCAAAGCTAGTGAAAGCACAAATAGCAGCAGCAACCCGTCTCTCCTCGGGATATTGTAAACATGTAAAACATTGTTTAGTTTCTAACTCCCAAGTAAGATATACATCAGGAATGTATCTACCCTCAAACGGTGGAATATTCAATTTCACTTTAGGAACATGGTCATGATCTCGTACCTGAGGTGGTGGTGCAGGCCTACCATTGCGAATATATACTTGAGGTCGACCTGCTGGTGGTGGTGCTGGTGGCTGCACGTAGTTCTGATTTTGATCAACCTCATCCTCGTAACAGTCCTCTACCTCTGCAGTAGCAGCAGGAGGTACAGAAGCATCAACAACAGTAGCAGCGGCACCAGAATTTTGTCCTGGCTCAAGAGGAATACGCTATGCTCACCCTACTGTATCGCAGCGTGAAGCTAGTGGTGGGAGACATTTGAGTAATTCATCGAACTTGGCATCCAACTTGGTGTCAATTGTCTTCTCAATGCCATCCATCTTCTCCATTGCCTTTCCAAAGCTGGCCATCACATCTTCCACCTGTTGACCCAACATTTGATGAAACTTATCATGAAGCTCCTTGTTCGTCATGTTCTCCCAGTCAATCTCGTCGGCTTGTGGTCCTGCCATAGTTAGCAGCAATAGAAACAGACAAGAATATGATCCTACAGACTACTATAAAATGGTGGTGGTGGGGTGTCACAAATCCGTCAAGCGAATCTCAAATTCTTACCAGTTCTTACCGAGCAGCAGGTGGTGATCGGCAACCGTTGTAGTCAAAACTCTCAAATCTTGGACAGAGCGATTACCAGGGAGAGTCAAACACATGACGTAGATGTATGTGGAGCTGGGAAGGCTTATAATATGGTAGCAAAATGGGTCAGCAATAATCAATTCAGAGATGCAAAGTTGAATAAACGCTCAACGACGGTACTGTGCTGGTCCTAGGCTAGACCGTGCTAGAGACGCGAGCCTAGAACACTAACAAAATCACAGCGCGACACGTAATCAAGGGAGGAGCACACTCTGAAAAAAATCTCTTTTTTTCACTTTTTTGCACTTCTTTTTCCTTTTTTTTGCTCCGCAACAATTTTTTTTCGAAACAGTGTACAAATGGTCCAAAAACTGCCTAGCCAGAATTTTCCAGACTTTTTTTAAAACTAGAACTATTTTTCTACTGCGGGTGGCACAAAAGTTGGGGAGTCCGACTTTGTCACGACTCGTAGTATCGCGTGATCTGGAAATCGAAAACAAAGGAACAAATACTGGACTTGGACTAGGACTGGTGGCGAAGATGAATCTGGTGGAAACTCGGACTTGTGGCGGATATATGTAGGGCGGTGGAACACAGACTGGTGGCGAATATCTGATGGAGGTGGACTTGGATTATCGTGATGGCGGTGAATATGTGGTATATGGCAGCGGTGATGACGATGGTGGTATGGGGCAGTGTGATGACGATGGTGGTATATGGCAGCGGTGAGGATGATGGTGGTATATAGAAGCGGTGACGATGATGGTGGTATATGGCAGTGGTGACAACGCTGATGCGGCGGCGACGTGACAACTTGTGAACAGAACTTGAAACTCTAAAGGACTAGACACTAAGACCAGCAACTAGACACGACGATGCAACCACAAATTCAACAATGCAAAACACTAAAAAGATTATGCAAAGGCTTAGATTAGTTTGGATATGATGAACTAACCCTAATTTTTTTTGTGGCTTTTTTTCGTGGACTGTGGGTATGAAGAACAGACTCGATCTAAACTACGAAAAACTGTAAAATCTCACTGAGCAACCTAGAAATCTGATACCTTGATAGAGGCAAAGGTATCCCGTCTTTTGATGAGATGATGACTATCATTTTCTGTGGGAGTCGACCTTGACGATCCGACTACGAACATGCGAGACGTCGCGCCTTAGCAATCGCTAAACCAACTTCCGAGGGGTTATTGACCATGCCGGAGCACGATCAACCTGACCACGAGGGTATGTTTCCTGCGAGCAAACAAAGAACAAATAAGAAACAGAGATTGCAATCTGGATATTGTGAATATAAGAGGAAAGCTTTATTAATGAAGGTGGGGTTCTGTGACATCTTGGTCTGGTCGTTGAACACAAACGAAGTACGCGAAGTTGCAGCTATGGCGAACTTTTAATCTAAACAAAACCCAAAGTCTAAACGGTGCCCTAAGGGATGTATATATGGAGGAAGAAGGAGGGGGGGATTTCGTGGCCCTCGGGGAAGGGGTCCGAAACCAACCCTATCTCTTGTTTCTCCACACATACGGACTCTAAAAATAGCCTATACTTATGTATTTCAAAATTACATGGGCCTGGCCCAATAATAAGGTGACGCAACACCTAGAATAGCCTCTGGACGAAATTTATGAAGTGGCATCTTGTATATTTCGTCCAAGGCTTCATGCACTCATTATGGTGGCTTCAAACTCCTGAAATCATCACTTGTAACTCCGTTCTTGTTCCCCTTGCGCATGCCACCATCTCCATGCTTGGTCTTGCTCCAGTGTTCTTCCCTCTTATCCATGCTAGGCCCTTCATTTGTAAGCAAAACAAATGTATCCAATTTAGGCAGCATCATATTCTCATGAACATTAGAATCATTACCAAGAAACGAAAGTACCTGATAATTTAATTGGCGTGCGCGAGCTCTAGTAATTGGTCCAGTATATGTAGCAGTAGGGGCTGTGGGTGTAACAATGGTATTGATGTCCTCATCAGTAGCGCGGCGGTCCTTCCTTCTCGGGTCGCCAAGGAATGAGCTCCCTCTCCCGAACTATCTGCCGCTGCGCCCCAACGCTTCTTCACCCAATCACCACCATGCTGCTCCTCCACCCCCCCCCCCCCCCGCCCCCACTACTGCCGCTAGGCCTAGGGACACACTCGGCGGCATGCAGCGGATAGGAGGCAAGGCACGTGGGGAGGTTGACGGAGAGGGGGCATGCATCGGAGAGGTCGAGGTCGAGCAACCACCAAGATTGTTAGGGAGAGAGAAAGAGAATCTGACGAATGATGGGGACCACGAGATCAGGGGAGATCAAGCTCTTATATTCCTGATTTTGGGGCTGATTTGTTTCCGTGTGAGTTGGGCTTACATTGACCAAATCAGCGGAGGCTATTCCTTCCATCGATCGATGGGTTACCCAACGGAGAAAAATCCTGTGAGACCAGGTCTCATAGGCTATATGGTGAGACCCATTTCCTTGTACGACACGTGGCACTTCTCATCTCAAAGTACCTAATCCCACTTTGCCCAACAATTATTAATCCCGACTGTAATCCCAATTCCCATCCTGCTTACGACGCGCTACACTCGAACATATACATGGTGACCGCCTCGCCGACCACCACGCTCGATGACGCAACGATGACTTCTCATCCATGACCACGCCAAAGAACATAGCCGTGGCCTCGCCGGCGGCCGCGCGGGACGACGCAGCGACAACATCTCTTCCATGGCCTCGCTGCCACCGGGTAGTCCGACCGCTCATCCATGGCAGCTTGCCGGCAGAGCGGACTCCATGTTCATACCGCCTGTGCATCAAGATGTCATTGCAGGTGGTCAAACACATGGCGGCTATGTGTGATGATGCATCAAACTGCTCCTTGAAGCTGAACTCGCTCGCGTCCGTGCCAGCGAACTCCATGATACTCGATGTGGTATGTCTGTCAGTCCGTCTAGGACTCCTCCAATCAGGGTGAGTGTGATATGCATGTGTATATAAATATCAGAGACTCGGAGTATACACGTGCATAGTCATGTTGAAGAGGATAGCAATAAAATGTACATCATATATTCAGCCTGATTCTTTGTAGTGTGGGCTTCTTGCACGAAATAATTGGAGTGAGGGCTTCTTCCACTAAGCATAGAACAGTGAACACAGTGATTTCATACACAAAAGAAGCAGTAATTTAAAATATTCATAGTAGTTCAGAATACGCAAATTTCACTTGTCTTACAACTGCAACACGCAGCAATACACATTGACATTGCATATGTTTAAAGGATGGTAAACAAGGTAGTATCATCATATTTTCACTTTGCTTAATTTGCTGATGACATGTTGATCAACCAATTAAACATCTATTTCTCCCTCTCCCCCTCCCTCTCTCTCTCCTATGTCTGGTTTGATTCAAGAGAACTAAGTGCACCAATCAATCTTTCTAGTTTGGTGAAGTCAGGGCAGTTTATAGTGTGTTCTGCCAATTAAGCAATCGGCTGCCCGGCGCGCACTTGCAGCAGGAAAGGAACTTTGTCGTTGATGACGAGCAGCTGCACGGGTCATGGCGATGAGGTCGTTCAGCGTGGACACGGACAAAAAGTCTTGGTACCGTCTTGGCCTCCGGCGACGAGTGATACGTCCATTTTGCATCATGCTTTTATATCAATATTTATTGCATTATGGGCTGTTATTACACATTATATCTCAATACTTATGGCTATTCTCTCTTATTTTACAAGGTTTACCATGAAGAGGGGGAATGCCGGCAGCTGGAATTCTGGCTGGAAAAGGAGCAAACATTGGAAACCTATTCTGCACTGCTCCAAAAATCCCGAAACTCCACAAAACATTTTTTTGGAATTAATAAGAATTATTGAGCGCAAGAAATACACAAGGGGGCCCACACCCTGTCCAGGAGGGTGGGGGGCGCGCCCACCCCTACTGGGTGCGCCCCCTCTCTCCTAGGCCCCATGGTGGCCCCCCGGTGTCCATCTTCTGCTATATGAGGGCTTTTACCCTGGGAAAAATTGTGGCCAAGCTTACGGGATGAAACTCCGCCGCCGCGAGGCGGAACCTTGGCGGAACCAATCTAGGGCTCTGGCGGAGCTGTTCTGCCGGGGACACTTCCCCCCGGGAGGGGGAAATCATCACCAACATCATCACCAACAATCCTCTCATCGGGAGGGGGTCAATCTCCATTAACATCTTCACCAGCACCATCTCCTCTCAAAAGCCTAGTTCATCTCTTGTATCCAATCTTGTATCAAAACCACAAATTGGTACCTGTGGGTTGCTAGTAGTGTTGATTACTCCTTGTAGTTGATGCTAATTGGTTTACTTGGTGAAAGATCATATGTTCAGATCCTTAATGCATATTTTTACTCCTCTGATTATGAACATGAATATGCTTTGTGAGTAGTTACGTTTGTTCCTGAGGACATGGGTGAAGTCTTGCTATTAGTAGTCATGTGAATTTGGTATTCGTTCGATATTTTGATGAGATGTATATTGTCTTTTCCTCTAGTGGTGTTATGTGAATGTCGACTACATGACACTTCACCATTATTTGGGCCTAGAGGAAGGCATGGGGAAGTAATAAGTAGATGATGGGTTGCTAGAGTGACAGAAACTTAAGCCCTAGTTTATGCGTTGCTTCGTTAGGGGCTGATTTGGATCCATATGTTTAATGCTGTGGTTAGGTTTACCTTAATACTTCTTTTGTAGTTGCGGATGCTTGCAATAGGGGTTAATCATAAGTGGGATGCTTGTCCAAGTAAGGGCAGTAACCAAGCACCGGTCCACCCACATATCAAATTATCAAAGTACCGAACGCAAATCATATGAGCGTGATGAAAACTAGCTTAACGATAATTCCCATGTGTCCTCGGGAGCTCCTTTCTCATTATTAGAAATTGTCCAGGCTTATCCTTTGCTACAAAAGGATTGGGCCACCTTGCTGCACTTTATTTACTTTACTTACTTGTTACTCGCTACTATTTATCTTATCACAAAACTATCTATCATCTACAATTTCAGTGCTTGTAGAGAAAACCTTACTGAAAACCACTTATCATTTCCTTCTGCTCCTCGTTGGGTTTGACACTTTTACTTATCGAAAGGACTATGATAGATCCCCTACACTTGTGGGTCATCAAGACTCTTTTCTACCCGTTGCCGGGGGTGTAGCGCTTTTGGTGAGTGGAACTTGGTAAGGAAACATTTATATAGTGATGTAGGGCGGAACCCTAGGGGCCGATCTTTCACGTTTGGAGTGGATCCTACGGGGAAACACGAAGAACGCGCGGAAAACACAAAGGGGAAAACACGGGAGAAACGAGAGAATCACTAAACCGACAAGTAATCGATCACACAAGGGCTAGATCACCGAACACATAAGGTAGCACAAGATTCAAAATCAACAAAGGAAAGATACACGAGTAGCTGTTCTTCTCCGTGAGGAGGTCTTGATGGTCTTCCCTAGAAGGGGTCTTGAATCCGCTTGGGGGATTTTCTCCGAAGAGGTCGTGAGCTCCGAGGAGAAGTAACCAAGTGGATGAGCAAGGCTCTCACACAAAATATGAGCTAAACCAATGCTAACCCTAAAACGTACGGGATGAGGGAGTATATATAGTCAAAGGGCGAAGGGGTACATGGGTCACGACCCAAAGTAGCTGCGCGCAGGCAGAGGGCGCCGGATGTCCGGGCGACGGGCCGGATGTCCGGGCGCTCACGAGGTGCCGGATATCCGGGCTAGAGGGGCCGGATGTCCGGGCCAGTGGAGTTGACACTTCTGTTCACTGGATGGGCGACGCCGGATGTCCGCTCGGAGGGGACGGATGTCCGCAGCTTCGCTAGTCGCCGGATGTCCGGGGCGAACGCCGGAAGTCCGGGCTGACGGGGCAAGCTTCTGTGCTCCCTGGACGCCAGTGCCGGATGTCCGGGATTTAGGCCGGATTTCTGGTGGGGGCCGGGTGTCCGGGCGGGACGCCGGATGTCCGGTCCCTGTAGCTTCTTCTGCAGATGCCTGGCCTTGTGGATCTCCAGGGGCCGGATGTCCGGGGTCCTGGCCGGATGTCCGGTGCCTGGAGGCTGTTCTCGCCTTCTTCCATTGGTTCTCTTCTTCCATGGACTTGGGGTCTTGACCATCTTCATGTGCATCCTCGGGAGGGTCCTCCTGGTACCTAATCATGCACAACATTCCGGATTGAGGTAGTAGCCATGTCCCGAGTGGATCGTATGTGATATCACTAAGGAAAGAAGTCACCTCGTTCTCGAGAGCTCTAGCTCGTGCTCGTGTCATAGGTCCTCTTGGCTCTTGATGAGACGAAGGTAGGTCCATGGGGATGACCGTAGGATGCTCCGCATCATCTCCCCTCCCTTGGCAAAGATCCGACCTCGGATCGAAATCCTCATCACCATGGTACGGGGAGAGATCGGAGACGTTGAAGATGTCGCTTACGTTGTAAGCATTGTTGTTGTAGCGTGCTAGCACCTTGAAGGGTCCGTCGGCTCGAGGGAGGAGCTTGGACTTGCGTTCGTTGGGGAAGCGGTCCTTGCGAAGGTGTAGCCACACGAGGTCTCCAATGTTAAATATCATGTGATGTTTGTTGACATTGAGCTTTGTCGCGAGTCGTTGTACTTGGCGCTCGATGGTGTTCCTTGTATCTTCATGCATCTTCTTGATGTAGCTTGCACGGGCACTTGCGTCGAGGTTGGTGCGCTCTTGTAGAGGAAGTGGTAGAATGTCCAATGGGGACAATGGGTTGAAGCCATAGACGACCTCGAAGGGGGACCTGCCGGTCGTCGAATGTCTTTCACGGTTGTAGGCGTACTCGGCGATGGGTAGACACTCCTCCCACTCCTTGATGTTCTTCTTGATCAACACGAGAAGTATAGTGGAGAGTGTACGGTTCGTCACCTCCGTTTGGCCGTCGGTTTGAGGATGGTATGAGGATGAGAACAAGAGCTTGATTCCGAGCTTGGCGCATAGGGTATTCCAAAAGTAACTCAAGAACTTGACGTCGCGGTCGGAGACGATTGTCTTTGGTACTCCATGGAGACGCAAGATTTCCCTACAAAAGAGATTTGCAACGTGTGAAGCATCGTCTATCTTGTTGCAAGGGATGAAATGTGCATCTTAGAAAATTGGTCCACAACAACAAACACGGAATCCTTGCCATTTTGAGTTCTAGGCAAACCAAGTACAAAATCCATGCTAATGTCTTCCCAAGGTTGATAAGGAATAGGAAGAGGCATGTAAAGACTTAGTTTGACCTTTTAAGTACTTAAGCGTTTCATGATCGGTATGTATGACAAACTCATGAGGTCTAAGATAATGTTCCCAAACATGTAGCACACGCACTAAAGCATACAATTCTTTGTCATAGATGGGATAGTTAAGTTGAGCACCGGAGAGTTTCTCACTAAAATATGCAATGGCTCGTTTTTTTTGCATTAAAACTCCGCCAATTCCGGTACCACTTGCATCAAAATGAACCTCAAAAGTTTTGTCAAAGTTGGGCAAAGCAAGAATCAGAGCATGAGTAAGCAAAGACTTGAGCTCGTCAAAAGCGGTGGATTGCAAAGATCCCCAAACAAAAGGAGCATTTTTCTTGCTCAAGGCATGCAAAGGAGCGGCAATAGTGCTAAAATCTTTTACAAAGCGACGATAAAATCCCGCAAGACCAAGAAAACTACGCACTTGTTGCAAATTGGTGGGTTGGGCCAAGTTTTAATTGCTTCAATTTTAGATTCATCAACATGAACACCCTTGGATGATACAACAAAACCCAAAAAAAACACTTTGTCAACACCAAATGTGCACTTTTTCATGTTTGCATAAAGACTTTCCTTGCGAAGGGTTTGCAAAACAGCCCTAACATGATTAAGATGTTCTTTCATGGTTTTTCTAAACACAAGAATATCATCGAAGTAAACCACAACAAAGACTCCAATATAAGGGCGAAGCACATAATGCATGAGACGCACGAAAGTACCGGGAGCCTCCGATAAACCCATAGGCATAACTAACCACTCATAAGCCAAATTTGGTTTTGAAAGCAGTTTTCCATTCATCATCTTCTTGTATGCGGATTTGATAATAGCCACTTTTAAGATCAATTTTGGAGAAAAAGTTGGCTCCACTAAGTTCATCAAGCATATCATCTAAGCGAGGAATGGGATGCCTATAGCGAATGGTAATAGCATTTATAGGTCTACAATCGGAGCACAAGCAGAAACTTCCATCGGGCTTAGGCACAAGTATAACCGGAATGGCACAAGGGCTTAAGCTTTCACGTGCATGACCGTTGTCGATTAGTTGTTGTACTTGCCGTTGAATCTCCTTGGTTTCTTCGGGATTGACACGGTATGGAGCTTTGTTTGGAAGTGGCGCTCCGGGGACGAGGTCGATTCGATGCTCAATGCCTCGTAGAGTAGGTAGACCCGGAGGTAGCTCATCGGGGAAAACATCTTGGAGTTCCTGCAATAGAGATTGAAACACTAAAGGTAGCTCGTGAGAGGTGTTAGTTTTTGGTTCTGCATCCTTGCACACAAGGACAAAGTGCATAACACTCGATGGGTTCTCACACACTTATCTTATCTCACTTTTTGTGGCAAATAGTATGAGATTTTTCTCTCTATGCGAAGAGGCGCTCAAGTTTGGCTTGTGGCTCTCACTCACTTTTTGGTGGATCACTTTCTCACTCTTCTCTCTAGGATGGGTGGCTTGCTTGTCGGCTATCACTTGACTAGGAGACATAGGTCGTAGCACATATTCCTTCCCTTTCATCTTGAAGCTATAGTGATTGGTATGCCCATTGTGGATGACACCACGGTCGAATTGCCATGGTCGACCAAGAAGGAGGTGGCAAACGGTCATTGGGACCACATCACACTCCAAAGTGTCCTCATATGCACCAATTTTGAAGGAGACTTGGACCGTATGCTCAACTCGTATAGTGCCGGAGTCACTTAGCCATTGAACCTTGTAGGGGTGCGGGTGCTTCCTCTTGACCAATTGGAGCTTCGAGCATAGTTCTTCACTTGCCAAGTTGTGGCAACTACCTCCATCAATGATGACCTTGACGGACCTTCCATTGATGCCGGCCTTGGTGTGGAAGATGTGGCATCGTTGGTCTTCTTCTTGTTGATGTTGAAAAGTCAAGACCTTGGAGACAACAAGAGCGGGGCTCATATCTTCATCACAAAAGACTTGATCATCTTCATCCTCGTTGACGCGCCGGTGCATGGCCACTTGCTCAAGAGCTTCCATCTCCTCATCACTCATGGAGTCATATGTGCCATCGTCGTTGAGGATCATGGTGCGCTTGTTTGTGCATTCATAGGACTTGTGGCCTCGGCCGCTGCAAGTGAAACACTTGAAGGAGCTTGTCTTGACGGTCTCATCGGTCGGAGTAGATCAAGAAGCACGCGGCTTGAAGTTGCTTGTAGTAGGAGGAAGACGACTTGAACTTGCCGAATTTTTCTTCTAACTTGACTTGTCATCGTTGCTTGGAGAAGGCTTGGTTGATGTCGAAGTTGGAGTAGCTGTTGAAGCTTGGTTATTGGAGAAACCGTAGGTCTTGGATGAGTACTTGGCGTACTTGAAGTCATCTTGCACTTGACGTTCCGCCTTTGTAGCTTGATGCACGAGCTCAATGAGGTTGGAGTAGGGTTGGAAGTCGGCGATCTTCTTGATGGGATGATTGAGTCCATTCAAGAATCGTGCCATTGTTTGCTCATCATACTCCGTGACATTGGCTCGAATCATGGCAATCTCCATTTCCTTGTAGTATTCTTCAACACTCTTTTTTCCTTGCTTGAGGAGTTGTAGCTTCTTGAAGAGATCGTGGTTGTAGTAGGTTGGTACAAAACGTGCGCGCATGACATCCTTCATTTGAGCCCAAGTGGTGATTGGGGGTTCACCTCTTGCTTGTCGGCGCTCAAGGACTTGTTCCCACCATATGAGCACATAGTCTTGGAACTCTAGTGATGCCATAGCGATCTTCTTCTCTTCCTCATAGTTGTGCAAACAAAAGATTTTGTCGACCTTCAATGCCCATGAGAGGTACTCTTCGAGATCATTGCTTCCATTGAAATTGGGCATTGTGAATTTGAGCTTGCCATAGCATTGCTCTTCATTGTGTTGTTTGCGATGGTGATGATGACACCCTTGACGTGGAGGGTAATCATCCTCATGTTGCTCTTGGCGTGGAGGAAGTCCATGATCAACTTGCTCTTGTTGAACTTGAGGTTGAGGTGGAGCTTGACGGGCTTGTTGAGTAGCTTGGTGTTGCACGCGCGGTTGGTAGTTCCTCTCTTGGATTTCTTCTCGAAGGGCTTCATCTAATTGCGCCGTTCGCGATTGCGGTTGGCGATAGCTCGACTTGATTCTTGAAGTGCACGTTGCACCTCAAGAGCTTGCGCTTCACGTAGTTGTTGTTGAAGACGTTGAGCCTCGGCGTCTTGTTGCTCTTGGTGTAGACGTGCTCGTTCTTCTTCTTCTTGGCGACGAAGACGTTGTCGTTCTTGAGCTTGGGAAAAAGCAACTTGATTTGATTGAGGACGAGGGACTTGCTCATCGGCTTGCTCTTGTGAATGCTTGACGTGTAGCGGGTTGTGAGATGCATGACGGTCTTGATGCGCGGCTCGTCGAAGAGTGTTCGATGACGGTGTACTTGAGCCGGAGAAGGAGTCGTCGGAGTGTCGACTTGAGTGGCTCCGTCTTGAGTATGATGATGTAGAAGGAGGCCGGTTCACCAACAAGGCACGGATCTCGTCCATTCTTGCATCGTTCTCTTGCTTGTGCGCGTCGAGCTTGTTGTCGAAGTAGTCTCTTGTACGTTGCTCAGAGAGTCGCAAGTTGGTGGCGAGGTTGTCGATGCGGTCGTTCATTGCTTGTTGCTCTTGATGCAACGCTCGTTGTGCACCAAAGAGGTGGCTCTTGGTGACATATGATGACATGTCGTCATCTTGCTCGATGAAGAGTGGGTTGGTAGAAGTACTCGGCCTATCCATCATTCCAAGCAAAAATGTGAGTGGTAGAAGGAGAAGAACTTATACCAATGTACCTTTGACCGATGTTGATGATGAATCAAGTTCAGTCAAATGCGGACAATGAAATAGCACTATTGGTACCAATTCTTGTCGGTTCTCACACCTACACAAGTAAAAGCTTATGGTGGAGCTTGGTTAGGATGGTGGCACAAAATTTGATGCAATTGAAAGTGAGATTCAATAATGTTGGAAAAGATTCACAAATTTGCAAATGCAACAAGTAGACCAAGCAAGTAAGGGTACACAGAAACACACACACAAATAGATAAATGGGATTATGCTAACCAAAAGTGAGCCAAAATGTGGAATCCACGAAAATGCTCTTGTTGCACAATACTAGAGAGACGCTAGCATGATTGCACAATAGGCGGATACGGAACTTGTGCACAACCTACTAGGCAAAAATGCAACGATCTCTATCCCAAGTATGCTATATGTATGGTATTTCGGTGCTATGATCCAAGATGATCTTATGTGACAATCTTAATGTAGTATGATGCTATGGTTCTTGCTTATAAGCTCTTTGCTTATCTTTCCTCTTTGCTTAAAAGCTTGGGTGGCTCTTTCACTTTTGAGCTCTTTTCTTATGCAAAACTTTACGAACCAAGAGAGAAATTGTGTATGCTATGACAACTTTGTGACACACAAGTTGATTCCAAGATATGCACCATGGTGGTATGGTATGTATGCTATGGAGTATGATCACTAATGTGCACAAGTCACGTTGCCGGCAATACTCAATGGCTAGTCTCGATAGGTAAGCTACGCAAAAGTAAGGCCATGTGGGGTATCAATGCAATTGCAAGGCATGACAAAGATGTCGTCGAGGTTACCGTCCTTGGCGATGTTGATTAGTCGATGGAGATGAGCGGTGGTGATGGTGACGTCGAACCGTACCTATATAGACGAAACACAATAGGACACGGGAACCACAACTCAAAATCTCAAAGGCCAAAACGTGTCAAAATCGACATAGGAGGTAGCGGTGAGCGGTGGTGGTGTTTGTGGAAACGTTGGGAGTTTGCGGAAGTAATCGTGGGCACCGGGGCAAAATTTGGGGAAAGTATGCGGAAATGGACGCGGGGGATGGAGTTGCTGTTCCCAGGGGCCGGATGTCCGGGCCAGCTGCCAGATGTCTGGTGGACACGGGGCGGATGTTGCTACATCTCGATCTTGCTTTGGTTTTCCCCGAAGAGGAGAGGATGATGCAGCACATAGCGTAAGTATTTCCCTCAGTTTTTGAGAACCAAGGTATCAATCCAGTAGGAGGTCACGCGCAAGTCCCTTGTACCTGCACAAAACGATAGCTACTCGCAACCAACGCGATTAGGGATTGTCAATCCCTTCACGGTCACTTACGAGAGTGAGATCTGATAGAGTTAATATTTTTGGTATAAAGATGCAAAGTAGAAAGTAAAGGTAAAGCAAGTAAATAAAGCGATGGAGATTAATATGATGAGAATAGACCCGGGGGCCATAGGTTTCACTAGTGGCTTCTCTCAAGAGCATAAGTATTCTACGGTGGGTGAACAAATTACTGTTGAGCAATTGACAGAATTGAGCATAGTTATGAGGTTATCTAGGTATGATCATGTATATAGGCATCACGTCCGAGACAAGTAGACCGAAACGATTCTGCATCTGCTACTATTACTCCACTCATCGACCGCTATACAACATGCATCTAGAGTATTAAGTTAAAAACAGAGTAACGCCTTAAGCAAGATGACATGATGTAGAGGAATAAATTCATGCAATGTGATAAATACCCCATCTTGTTATCCTCGATGGCAACAATACAATACGTGCCTTGCAACTCTTTCTGTCACTGAGTAAGGACACCTCAAGATTGAACCCAAAGCTAAGCACTTCTCCCATTGCAAGAACTACCAATCTAGTTGGCCAAACCAAAAAGATAATTCAAAGAGACTTGCAAAGATAACTCAATCATACATAAAAGAATTCAGAGAAGATTCAAATATTATTCATAGATAAGCTGGATCATAAACCCACAATTCATTGATCTCAACAAACACACCGCAAAAAGAAGATTACATCGAATAGATCTCCACGAGAGAGGGGGAGAACATTGTATTGAGATCCAAAAAGAGAGAAGAAGCCATCTAGCTACTAGCTATGGACCCGAAGGTCTGAAGTAAACTACTCACACTTCATCGGAGGGGCTATGGTGATGATGTAGAAGCCCTCCGTGGTGGATGCCCCCTCCGGCGGAGCTCCAGAACAGACCCCAAGATGGGATCTCGTGGATACAGAAGGTTGCGGCGATGGAATTAGGTTTTTGGCTCCTCGCTGGTCTATTGGGGGTACGTAGGTATATATAGGAGGAAGGAGTACGTCGGTGGAGCTTCGAGGGGCCCACGAGGCAGGGGGCGCGCTCAGGAGGGGAGGGCGCACCCTCCACCCTCGTGACCGCCTCGTGGCTTTCTTGACAGAGGGTCCAAGTCTCCTGGGTCTTATCTGATGAGAAAATCACGTTCCCGAAGGTTTCATTCCGTTTGGACTCCGTTTGATATTCTGTTTCTTCAAAATACTGAAAAAGGTAAAAACCAGCAATTCTGGGCTGGGCCTCCGGTCAATAGGTTAGTCCCAAAAATAATATAAAAGTGGAAAATAAAGCCTATTATAGTCCAAAAACAATGGATAAAGTAGCATGGAGCAATCAAAAATTATAGATACATTGGAGACGTATCAGATTTCCGGGCTCTGGATCGGGGACGAACACGATGAACTCCACGGGAAAAATTGCAACTCTGGGGCAAAATTCGGACAAATTGGTGGATGGAAATCGCGGAAGATATGGGGAAAAGCTAGATCAACTCGATGCAAAGCAGATCCGTGGATCAAATCCAACAAAACTTCATCACACCAACAAATCACAAAAAAAGTTTGGGGCTATTTTTGGTGGGGATTTTCGGATTTAGGACGAAAACAACAAAATCAAGCTAGAAAAGACGGGGTAGGGGCTCCAAAAACGTGATCAATGTGGCTCATGATACCAAGATGATGTAGGGCGGAACCCTAGGGGCCGATCTTTCACGTTTGGAGTGGATCCTACGGGGAAACACGAAGAACGCGCGGAAAACACAAAGGGGAAACACGGGAGAAATGAGAGAATCACTAAACCGACAAGTAATCGATCACACAAGGGCTAGATCCACCGAACACATAAGGTAGCACAAGATTCAAAATCAACAAAGGAAAGATACACGAGTAGCCGTTCTTCTCCGTGAGGAGGTATTCATGGTCTTCCCTAAAAGGGGTCCTGAATCCGCTTGGGGGATCTTCTCCGAAGAGGTCGTGAGCTCCGAGGAGAAGTAACCAAGTGGACGAGCAAGGCTCTCACACAAAATATGAGATAAACACATGCTAACCCTAAAACGTACGGGATAAGGGAGTATATATAGTCAAAGGGCGAAGGGGTACATGGGTCAGGGCCCAAAGGAGCTGCGCGCAGGCAGAGGGCGCCGGATGTCCGGGCGACGGGCCGGATGTCCGGGCGCTCACGAGGTGCCGAATGTCCGGGCTCGAGGGGCCGGATGTCCGGGCTAGTGGAGTTGACGCTTCTGTTCACTGGATGGGCGACGCCAGATGTCCGCTCGGAGGGGCCGGATGTCCGCGGCTTCGCTAGGCGCCGGATGTCCGGGGCGAACGCCGGATGTCCGGGCTAACGGGGCAAGCTTCTGTGCTCCCTGGATGCCAGTGCCGGATGTCCAGGATTTAGGCCGGATTTCCGGTGGGGCCGGATGTCCGGGTGGGACGCCAGATGTCCAGTCCCTGTAGCTTCTTCTGCAGATGCCTGGCCTTGTGGATCTCCAGGGGCCGGATGTCCGGGGTCCTGGCCGGATGTCCGGGGTCCTGGCCGGATGTCCGGTGCCTAGAGGCTGTTCTCGCCTTCTTCCATTGGTTCTCTTCTTCCATGGACTTGGGGTCTTGACCATCTTCATGTGCATCCTCGGGAGGGTCCTCTTGGTACCTAATCATGCACAACATTCCGGATTGAGGTAGTAGCCATGTCCCGAGTGGATCGTATGTGATATCACTAAGGAAAGAAGTCACCTCGTTCTCGAGAGCTCTAGCTCGTGCTCGTGTCATGGGTCCTCTTGGCTCTTGATGAGACGAAGGTAGGTCCATGGGGATGACCGTAGGATGCTCCGCATCATACAGTGTGCTGAAATTTCCTGTTACTTGTCACTATGGAAACTAATCCTTTGAGGGGTTTGTTCGGGGTATCTTCACCCCGACCAGAAGAGCAAAGAGTTGCTCCTCAACCTACTGAACTTTTTGAAAATATTTACTTTGAGATTCCTTCGGGTATGATAGATAAACTGCTAGCTAATCCATTTGCAGGAGATGGAACATTGCATCCCGATTTACACCTTATCTTTGTGGATGAAGTTTGTGGATTATTTAAGCTTGCAGGTATTCCCGATGATGTTGTCAAAAGGAAGGTCTTCCCTTTATCTTTGAAGGGAGATGCATTGACATGGTATAGGCTTTGTGATGATACGAGATCTTGGAATTATAAATGATTGAAGTTGGAATTTCACCAGAAGTTCTGTCCTATGCATCTTGTTCATCGTGATCGTAATTACATATATAATTTCTGGCCTCGTGAAGGAGAAAGCATCGCTCAAGCTTGGGGGAGGCTCAAATCAATGTTATATTCATGCCCCAATCATGAGCTCTCCCGGGAAATGATTATTCAAAATTTTTATGCTCGACTTTCTCTTAATGATCGCAACCTGCTCGATACTTCCTGTGCTGGTTCTTATATGCTGAAGACTATTGATTTCAAATGGGACTTATTCGAAACAATTAAATGCAACTCTGAAGATTGGGGTTCCGACGATGGTAAGGAGTCAGGTATGAAACCTAAGTTCGATTGTGTTAGATCTTTTATGGATACCGATGCTTTCTGTGGATTTAGCGCTAAATATGGACTTGACTCTGAGATAGTAGCTTCTTTCTGTGAATCTTTTGCTACTCATGTTGATCTCCCTAAGGAGAAGTGGTTTAAATATAATCCTCCTGTTGAAGTGAAAGTAGTCGCACCTATTACAGTTGAAGAAAAGACTATCACCTATAGTGATCCTATTGTTCCTACTTATGTTGAGAAACCTCCTTTTCCTGTTAGGATAAAGGATCATGCTAAAACTTCGACTGTTGTTCGTAAGAGTAATACTAGGACTTATACACCTCCTGAGCAAATCAATGTTGAACCTAGTATTGCTATGGTTAAAGATCTCTTGGACGATGATTTAGATTGGCATGTTATTTATTTCTGTGATGAAATTGCTAATATTGCTAGACCAGATACTAAGATACATAGACCTGTCGTAGGCATGCCTGTTATTTCTGTTAAAATAGGAGATCATTGTTATCATGGTTTATGTGATATGGGTGCAAGTGCAAGTGCAATTCCGTATGACTTATATAAAGAGATTATGCATGACATTGCACCCATTGAATTAGAAGACATTGATGTTACTATTAAGCTTGCTAATAGGGACACCATTAAACCAATTGGGATAGTTAGAGATGTTGAAGTCTTGTGTGGGAAGGTTAAATATCCTGCTGATTTTCTTGTTCTTGGTTCCCCACAAGATGATTTTTGTCCATTATTTTTGGTAGACCCTTCTTGAATACAACTACTGCTAGGATTGATTGTGAAAAGGATACTGTCACCGTTTGCTTAGATGGTATGTCTCATGAGTTTAATTTTGCTAAGTTTCGTAGACAACCTCATGATAGAGAATCACCTAGTAAGGATGAGATTATTGGTCTTGCTTCCATTGTCGTGCCTCCTACTGATCCGTTAAAACAATATTTGCTCGACCATGAAAACGATCATAGATGAAGTGTTCCTTAAACAGGAACCTATGCTGAAACATAACCTTCCCGTTGAAATTCTTGGGGATCCCCCTCCACCCAAGGGTGATCCCGTGTTTGAACTCAAACCATTACCAGATAATCTTAAGTATGCTTATCTTGATGAAAATAAAATATATCATGTTATTATTAGTGCTAACCTTTCAGAGCAAGAAGAAGAAAGATTATTGAAAACTCTGAAGAAGCACCAAGCTGCTATTGGATATACTCTGGATGATCTTAAGGGCATTAGCCCCACGTTATGTCAACACAAAATTAATTTGGAGGCTGATGCTAAACCAGTTAGAGATCCTCAACGACGACTGAATCCCAAGATGAAAGAAGTGGTAAGAAAGGAGATACTAAAGCTCCTTGAGGCAGGTATAATTTATCCCGTTGCTGATAGTGAATGGGTAAGCCCTGTCCATTGAGTTCCTAAAAAGGGAGGTATTACCGTTGTTCCTAATGATAAAGATGAATTGATCCCGCAAAGAATTATTACAGGTTATAGGATGGTAATTTATTTCCGTAAGTTAAATAAAGCTACTAAGAAAGATCATTACCCTTTACCTTTTATTGATCAAATGCTAGAAAGACTATCCAAACACACATATTTCTGCTTTCTAGATGGTTATTGTGGTTTCTCTCAAATACCTGTGTCAGCGAAGGATCAATCTAAAACCACTTTTACTTGCCCTTTTGGTACTTTTGCTTATAGACATATGCCTTTTGGTTTATGTAATGCACCTGCTACCTTTCAAAGATGCATGATGGCTATATTCTATGATTTTTATGAAAAGATTTGTGAGGTATTCATGGATGACTTATCTGTTTATGGATCCTCTTTTGATGATTGTTTGAGCAACCTTGATCGAGTTTTGGAGAGATGCGAAGACACTAGTCTCATCCTAAATTGGGAAAAGTGTCACTTTATGGTTAATGAAGGCATTGTCTTAGGGCATAAGATTTCCGAGAGAGGTATTGAAGTTGACATAGCCAAAGTTGATGCTATTGAAAAGATGCCATGTCCCAAGGACATAAAAGGTATAAGAAGTTTCCTTGGTCATGCCGGTTTTTATAGGAGGTTCATTAAGGACTTTTCTAAAATATCTAGGCCTCTGACTAATTTATTGCAAAAAGATATACCTTTTGTCTTTGATGATGATTGTGTAGAAGCATTTGAAATACTTAAGAAAGCTTTGATCACTGCACCTATTGTTCAACCACCTTATTGGAATTTACCTTTTGAAGTTATGTGTGATGCTAGTGATTATGCTATAGGTGTTGTTTTAGGGCAAAGAGTTGATAAGAAATTGAATGTTATCCAGTATGCTAGTAAGACTCTTGATACTGCCCAGAGAAATTATGCCACTACTGAAGAAGAGTTCTTAGCAGTTGTGTTTGCATGTGATAAGTTTAGACCTTATATTGTTGATTCCAAAGTTACTATTCACACTGATCATGCTGCTATTAAATATCTTATGGAAAAGAAAGATGCTAAGCCTAGACTCATTAGATGGGTTCTCCTGCTTCAAGAATTTGATTTGCATATTATTGATAGAAAGGGAGCTGAGAACCCCGTTGCAGACAACTTGTCTAGGTTAGAGAATGTTCTTGATGACCCACTACCTATTGATGATAGCTTTCCTGATGAACAATTAGCGGTCGTTAATGCTTCTCGTGCTGCTCCTTGGTAGGCTGATTATGCTAATTACATTGTCGCTAAATTTGTACTGCCTAGCTTCACATACTAGCAAAAGAAAAAGTTCTTTTTATGATTTAAGACATTACTTCTGGGATGACCCACACCTTTATAAAGAAGGAGTAGATGGTGTTATTAGACGTTGTGTGCCTGAGCATGAACAGGAACGGATCCTACCCAAGTGTCACTCTGAATCTTATGGAGGACACCACGCTGGAGATAGAACTGCACACAAGGTACTACAATCTGGTTTTTATGGGCCTACTCTCTTCAAAGATCCTCGTAAGTTTGTCTTATCTTGTGATGAATGTCAAAGAATAGGTAATATTAGTAGACGTCAAGAAATGCCAATGAATTACTCTCTTGTTATTGAACCATTTGATGTTTGGGGCATTGATTACATGGGACCTTTTCCTGCCTCTAATGGTTATACTCATATTTTAGTTGCTGTTGATTACGTTACTAAGTGGGTAGAAGCTATTCCAACTAGTAGTGCTGATCATAACACTTCTATGAAAATGCTTAAAGAAGTTATTTTTCCGAGGTTTGGAGTCCCTAGATATCTTATGACTGATGGTGGTTCACATTTTATTCATGGTGCTTTCCGTAAGATGCTTTCTAAGTATGATGTTAATCATAGAATCACATCTCCTTATCATCCTCAGTCTAGTGGTCAAGTAGAGTTGAGCAATAGAGAGGTCAAATTAATTTTGCAAAAGACCGTGAATAGATCTAGAAAGAATTGGTCCAAAAAACTTGATGATGCATTATGGGCCTATAGAACTGCATACAAAAATCCTATGGGTATGTCTCCTTATAAGATGGTTTATGGAAAAGCTTGTCACTTACCTCTTGAACTTGAACATAAAGCATATTGGGCTGTTAAAGAGCTCAACTATGACTTCAAACTTGCCGGTGAGAAGAGGTTGTTTGGCATTAGCTCACTTGATGAATGGAGAACCCAAGCATATGAGAATGCCAAGCTATTCAAAGAAAAAGTCAAACGTTGGCATGACAAAAGGATACAAAAGCATGAGTTTAACGTAGGAGATTATGTGTTATTATTCAACTCTCGTTTAAGATTTTTTGCAAGAAAATTTCTCTCTAAATGGGAAGGTCCTTACGTTATCGAGGAGGTCTATCGTTCTGGTGCCATAGAAATCAACATCTTCAAAGGCACAAGTCTGAGGGTGGTGAACGGACAAAGAATTAAACATTATATTTCAGGTAATCCTATCAATGTTGAAACTAATATTATTGAAACCGTAACCCCGGAGGAATACATAAGGAACACTTTCCAGAACGTTCCAGACCCCGAAAAGGAATAGGTATGTGGTACGGTAAGTAAACCGACTCCAAAATAACTCCAATGGTAATTTTTATCAGTTTTGGAATATTAACGAATTTTAGGAAGGAAGAAGTAGTCCGAAAGGGACACGATGCCCCCACGAGAGTGGAGGGCACTCCCACCCTTACTAGGCGTGCCCCCTGTCTCGTGGACACCTCGTGTGCCTCCCGGACTCCGTTTTCTTGCACGTTACGTATTTTGGTCGGTAAAAATTCATTATAAAAACTCCCAAAGGTTTTGACGACCATATCACGCAAATATCCTCTGTTTTCGTTTCGAGCTGTTTCTGTTTCAGATCTAGAGCATCATGCCGTCTCCAAGCGCTCCCAAGGACAAGTTTTTCGAGAGGGTTATCAACCCCTATCTTGCGGAGGTGCTGCAACACCCTCAAACCATTGAGATGCATGAGGGGGTGCTGCACATCCGCGATGTGGAGGGACCAAGGCGTGCCGGAAGCGTGGAGACAAAGCTTGAGGCCGTGGAGCAACAAGTTTTCAAGTGCCAAGGGATGGTGGAGCGTGGACTCAACGCCAACCAGATGATAATCACGGAGTTCACCAACAACCACAAGCTAGATGCCAAAGTCATTGGGGAAACCATCTTCAAGCTTCAAGAGAAAATCGAGCACCTCCAAGCCCAGATCTATGACCTGCAAAACCAGAACTGTGAGTATGAATATAGATTCAAGAGGATGAGTTTGGCTGCAGATTTAAGGATCCCAGAGACTCGATCATCCTTCTATGATGGTGAGCCTATGCCTTGGAAGACGGACGACAAGCCTACATCATCACCACCTCCATCACCTCCGAGGACATAATCACATGGGTATGGGCACTCCCCTTGGCAACTGCCAAGCTTGGGGGAGGTGCCCCGGTATCGTATCACCATCACACTCCTATCTTTACTGTTTTATTTAGTTCGATCCTTTTAGTAGTATCTTGATCTACTAGACTGAAGTTTTGATATCAAGTAGTTTTGAGTTTTACTTTATGATCTCTTTTTGTAATCGAGTCCGTGAGCTATCTATAATAAAGATTAGTGTTGAGTCAAGGGCTTTGCTAGGTTGCTATGATCTTGAGAAAGTATAAAGAATAAAAGAGTTCATATTGATCTTATGGTGAGTGATGACTTCACACATAGAAAGTATGAGGCATAAAAGTTGTTGAGAGTTGATAAACGTAGTTTTGGTCATCGTTGCAATTAATAGGAAGTGATAAGGAAATATAGGTTCACATATAAATATATTATCTTGGACACCTTTTATGTTTGGGAGCACTCATGAAGTATGACATGCTAAAAGAGTTGACGTTGGACAAGGAAGACAACGTAATGGTTTATGTTTTCTCACATCTCAGTTAAAGTATATTGTTATTGACCTTCCAAACATGTTGAGCTTGCCTTTCCCCCTCATGCTAGCCAAATTCCTTGCACCAAGTAGAGATACTACTTGTGCTTCCAAATATCCTTAAACCCAGTTTTGCCATGAGAGTCCACCATATCTACATATGGATTGAGTAAGATCCTTCAAGTAAGTTGTCATGTTGCAGGCAATAAAAATTGCTATCTAAATATGTATGACTTATTAGTGCAGAGAAAATAAGCTTTGTACGATCTTGTTGTGGAAGTAATAAAAGCGATGGACTGCATAATAAAGGTCCACATACAAGGGGCAATATATAGTGACGTTATTTTGCATTAAGATTTTGTGCATCCAACCCTAAACGCACATGACAACCTCTGCTTCCCTCTGCGAAGGGCCTATCTTTTACTTTATGTTTTTACTTTATGCTTGAGTCAAGGTGATCCTCACCTTTCCCTTTTTCATTTTATCCTTTGGCAAGCTCCTCGTGTTTGAAAGATCATGATATATATATCCAATTGGGTGTAAGTTAGCATGGGCTATTATTGTTGACATCACCTAAAGGTGAATACGTTGGGGGGCAACACAATAAGCCCCTATCTTTCTCAGTGTCCAGCTGAAACTCCATAACCACAAGTATTGCGTGAGTGTTAGCAATTATAGAAGACTACATTTAAGTTGAGTATGTGGACTGGCTGAAAAGCTCTATTGTTGACTCTTTCTGATGTTATGATAAATTGCAATTGCCTCGATGTCTGAGATTATAGTTTGTTAGTTCTCAATGAAGTTTTTGAACCATACTTGATATTGTGAATTGATTGTTACTTGAGCATAAGAAATGATATGATAAAATCTATTTATGTTGCTACTATAAGAATGATCATGATGCCCTCATGTCCGTATTTTATTTTTATCGACACCTCTATCTCTAATCATGTGGACATATTTTTCGATTTCGTCTTCCGCTTGAGGACAAGCGAGGTCTAACCTTGGGGGAGTTGATACGTCCATTTTGCATCATGCTTTTATATCAATATTTATTGCATTATGGACTGTTATTACACATTATATCTCAATACTTATGGCTATTCTCTCTTATTTTACAAGGTTGACCATGAAGAGGGGGAATGCCAACAGCTGGAATTCTGGCTGGAAAAGGAGCAAACGTTGGAAACCTATTCTGCACTGCTCCAAAAATCCTGAAACTCCACGAAACATGTTTTTGGAATTAATAAGAATTATTGAGCGGAAGAAATACACCACGGGGCCCACACCCTGTCCAGGAGGGTGGGGGCGCCCCCCTGTCTTTTGGGCCCCCTGGTGCCCCCCCGGTGTCCATCTTCTGCTATATGAGGGCTTTTACCCTGGGAAAAATTGTGGGCAAGCTTACGAGATGAAACTCCGCCGCCACGAGGCGGAACCTTGGCGGAACCAATCTAGGGCTCTGGTGGAGCTGTTCTGCCGGGGACACTTCCCTCCGGGAGGGGGAAATCATCAGCAACGTCATCACCAATGATCCTCTCATCAGGAGGGGGTCAATCTCCATCAACAACTTCACCAGCACCATCTCCTCTCAAAACCCTAGTTCATCTCTTGTATCCAATCTTGTATCAAAACCACAAATTGGTACATGTGGGTTGCTAGTAGTGTTGATTACTCCTTGTAGTTAATGCTAATTGGTTTACTTGGTGAAAGATCATATGTTCAGATCCTTAATACATATTTTTACTCCTCTGATTATGAACATGAATATGCTTTGTGAGTAGTTACGTTTGTTCCTGAGGACATGTGTGAAGTCTTGCTATTAGTAGTCATGTGAATTTGGTATTCGTTTGATATTTTGATGAGATGTATGTTGTCTTTTTTTCTAGTGGTGTTATGTGAACATCGACTATATGACACTTCACCATTATTTGGGCCTAGAGGAAGGCATGGGGAAGTAATAAGTAGATGATGGGTTGCTAGAGTGACAGAAGCTTAAACCCTAGTTTACGCGTTGCTTCGTTAGGGGCTGATTTGGATCCATATGTTTAATGTTGTGGTTAGGTTTACCTTAATACTTCTTTTGTAGTTGCGGATGCTTGCAATAGGGGTTAATCATAAGTGGGATGCCTGTCCAAGTAAGGGCAGTACCCAAGCACCGGTCCACCCACATATCAAATTATCAAAGTACCGAACGCGAATCATATGAGCGTGATGAAAAGTAGCTTGACGATAATTCCCATGTGTCCTCGGGAGCTCCTTTCTCATTATTAGAAATTGTCCAGGCTTATCCTTTGCTACAAAAGGATTGGGCCACCGTGCTGCACTTTATTTACTTTACTTACTTGTTACTCGCTACTATTTATCTTATCACAAAACTATCTATCATCTACAATTTCAGTGCTTGCAGAGAAAACCTTACTGAAAACTGCTTATCATTTCCTTCTGCTCCTCGTTGGGTTCGACACTCTTACTTGTCGAAAGGACTACGATAGATCCCCTACACTTGTGGGTCATCAACGAGGTCCTTTGATGTGGCTGTCATCTACTGAGAGCGAGAAGAACAACAAACCATACGAGGAGTTGGTTTGTTAGCCTACGATGGCATCTTGGTGTGCGGCCGCTACAAACATGGAGTTCGCTCGTCGGCGACGTAGCCTGTTGCCGCCATGGGTGAGTAGTCGACCAACCAAGGACGAGAAGTGGCCGCAGTGTCGTCCCACAGCTGCCGCCGACGAGGCGGCGATGATGTCGTTTGGCGTGGCCGCCATGAACGAGAGCGAGAACGAGCAAACCTAAATTGTTCTGTTGTTTACTTGCTTTAAAAAATGTACATGTTCGAGCGTCGCATCATATGTAAGACTGGAATTAGAATTAGCAGTCGGGATTCAAAATTATTTGGCCAAGTGAGATTAGGTGCTTTGAGATCGTAAGTGCCACATGTCATGCATCCGAATGGGTCTCACCATAGAGCCTATGAGACCTGGTCTCCCAACTGCATCTTCAGAAGTAGAGATAAATGGTTTCTTTTATGGGAGAGATTATTGATGTTTTGGTAAGTAATGATTTGATTTGACTAGTTAATATTTGGCGTTGTTTTGGGAAGGTGTTGATCTGATTGAGTTAATGCACGTGTCAAATGGGCCGGCCCAAGTAGGCCGATGTGACGGGACGTGAAAGGTGGGTGAAAGATAGAAGTGGTGAGATGAGGAGGCGAGACTACCAACTCAGACATTAGGAGTAGAGAAATTATCCGTGCGATTGCTACAGATTTTTTTAATGTGTAGCATCTCTAGCACATTTGTAGCCCCCCTGCAAAACCATAGAAACTTATTGCGCTACCGCTTTGTCTTTGGCTCCAGTGCTGAATCAGATCTTGAACTCGTATCACAAATTCAAGATCTGTTCCACGCTGGAGCCTAATTCGTACCGCAACTCAGTTAGGAATTTCATATTGACATCAACTACAAATTACTCCTATAAATGATGCTAGAGAACGCTCCTCTCTGGGCTCCTCGCGGACGAGAGCGCCCTCCTGCTTGTCCATTATCGGTTGGCTTGCCAAGGAGCCTCTCGGGGGAACTCCGAGATGTCTGATCTACCCGGGTGGCTCGGACCCAGGCGACTTAGCTGGAAGGTCCATAATGGGTTGACCGGCAGGCATGCCCGGGACCATCGTCATTGGACGGTGTCGGGTGCGTCCCACATGTGGCCTTTCTCACGGTGTGGCACGCGGGATGGGCCGGCCTCCGTGGTCCATGATGGATGGATCACATGCTGCGCGGGGCCACCGTCGTTAGCGGTCGTGTGTCACGGTCGCAGTGTCGGCACGGCCGTTCATTGCCGGGTGGCTTGCCGCGGAGCCTCTCGGGGTAATCTGAGCCGTCCGATCTACCCGGATGGATCACACCCAAGCGCCTCGGTTGGAGGGTCCATGATGGGTGGACCATTGGGCGTGCGTGGGCCCATTGTCATTTGGCGGTGTCGGGCATGCTCCGCACGTGACCTTTCTTGCGGTGTATCGCGCGGGATAGGCCGGCTCTATTGGAGATATGCCCTAAAGGAAACCATGTATGATGATATTTCCTATATGTTTATGAATAAAGATAGTCCTTGAACATTATCAATGATGTGTATCAACAAGTACGTGACTTATCTGTGGGACTATGCATTGTATGATAACTGTCCTAAAAGGTCCCTAGTCGAAAAGGATGTGTGAACACACAACCAACTAGACTTGCATATGACATGGTGGATGGCTTGGTCTCACTAGCCATGGAGCATTGGATGCTAGCCGGATAATATGCACTCGGAAGGATCTGGTCGGATTTGACATAGTCAGATCAGAGTCAAGATAAGGTGTGAGTCGAACCGACCGGACTACGATACGCAACAGTAGGTCATCTGTGAGTTTCTAGTACAACATATGTTTTATGTTCTAAGACCTGAGCTGGTGCTTGTACTCGGGATGGTGACAGGCCTGCTTTGGGCCGATCAGATGCTACTCCGTGATTGGGTAGTTATAAAGGTAGGTTTTGGGCTTGTCCAGACCCATGCTGTGAGACATGGTTGAGCAAGATGGGATTTGCCCCTCCGATTAGGAAAGGTATACTCTGGGCCCCTCAAGTTACCCAACCAAGATAAGCATAGCCATGCGACAAGGATTACGAGATAATCCGGTTTGTGGTTGGCATCACTGGAATGAGAAAGAGGTAGGGCTAGCACAAGGATGAGAGACGAGTCTTGAACCCGACAACATATATCTTGTGGCAAAGGGAACACAAGTGTGACATGTTGTACAGGTTCGCCATCCGGCTTCATTGTCTACTTGGTGGCTGGCCGCCTTGCTAGAGGCCGCTACCAACCACGCAGGTCGGAGGTGATCCGACCTGTGACCAAGCCGACTTGAACCTAAGGGGTCGCGCGCTTAATGGAAAGAACCTATGAGGTCGGATCCGAGGACACTGATCAGATGTGACTGAGCTGGACTTGGATCGTGGCAAGTAGACTTTGGGCTTTAGGGTCCATGCGAGGCCCAAGTGTTGAGCCCGCGATGGATACCTATATATAGTGGAGGTGTGGCACACTCATTCATTTGATCGCTTTGGCGCCGTCACTAGGGCTTTGCATGTGTTGCTACTAGCCATCTCCACTCGTCGTTGGTTGTGTGATTGGACCTAGCAGTCCGTCGCACGATGTTCCTCATGCACACGCGGATACCATTAGAGGTAGTGCACTTGCATGGCTCTGACGAACTTGTTCATGGTATCCGATCAGCTACGCGGGATATCGACAAGGAGGAGATGACTTCGGAGACGCGCCGCCCCAACTCTACTTCCGCTGCATGGCACTATGGTCTAGTGGTAATGATCTGTGATCCATCCCCCATAGCATGTTCCTGGTTGATATGCGCGTAGGAAATTTTAATTTCTAGTCGATGCACCCTATCGTAGAACCCAACAGTGATATCAGAGCCTTTGCTATAGGATTTGGTTTGAGACTGTATGCATATTTGATATGTGGAGGCAGCAGATGAGATCTGTTGCCGTTTTATGAGATCGGCTATGTGCACGGTTGATGAGATCAATTGCACATGGGGATGAGATCAATTGCACATGGGGATCGTTGAGGCTATGTTTTTTTCAATCAGAATCGGCGAGGTCGTGACACAACCTACCCCTACCGGTCGGTATCCTCTATCGGGGTTAACAGCAAAACGTAAATCCGAATCGGATCCGCGTTGATCGATAAGATCGATCAGATCAGAAAGTATGGCGTGATCGGAATATAGATTCGATCTGTGATTTCCGAAAACATAACTTTGTTTTGCAAGTTTGATGTGAATAGTATGGCTCATGTGTATGTGGTGCATGTGTGTAAATTATACATGGCCCATGTGTCATGATTTGTCAGCCGGCAGGAGCCAAAGTGATGTCATTACAATGTATAACGACCCGCGTGTCGAATTGTGATTCTTTATAAAAATTATTACTAGTTGTAGTAGTTGGAGGATAGAGATCAAATTCATGGCTTGGCATCCCAGTGTGACGAACAAGATGGAGTTCCTATATGGTCATCGGAGTCGGAGCCGATCTGGACGAACACCCATGAAGGAGACATACTATTTCACAATATATGCTTATTTGTGATTGTTATGCTTCTTAATTTCTATTCATGATAAAATGGTAGAAAGACCCCTCGTTAATATCAAGAAAATTGCCATCCTCGATGTTACACCTTTGCACGTCAAGTACGTCTAGCAGTGGACTCATAAAATTGGGGTGCTACTAGGTGTCCTTGATTGAAGGGTTCGTGTTGGACAAGAACATGCGCTGCATCAGGTTAACTTGACAAGGCTATCAGAACGGTTTTGGGCCTTGTGGCAACGGAGGTCGGGAGCCAGGGTATGAGATACCTACCCGACCGACAGGAGTCGTATAGACATATGATTAGCCAGGAGTTGCTTACTGGATAGGCACGTTGACTACCAGTGATGCTAAAGCTCACTAGTCGCATGCGCTAGTCGGGTCCTGAATCACTAAGAGTTTGCGGAGGGATGCCAACTTTAGTGGGAGTATTTCTGTTTAAGGCTTGAATTACTCTACATAAACATGTTGTTTAGTGTTTGCATATTTTTCTGTTCTAGATCAATAGCACCACCTGCTCAACCCAACTTTGCATTGAAATCAATTCTGTAAAAGGATAAACTGAATGGAACGAAATTTACCACATGGTATAGAAATTTGAGAATTGTTCTCAAGCATGATAAAACATGTTCTAGAGGATCCACTTCCAGGGGAACCTACCGATAATGCTAATGCCGAATGCCTATGAGAAACTCGTTGATGAGTCAACGGAGATCAGTTGTTTGATGCCGGCTTGTATGGATCCCGATTTGCAACAACATTTCAAAAACATTGAGGCTTACAATATGATTGAGAGTCTCAAGAGCATATTTCAAACATAGGCTAAGACCGAATGGTTCAACGTCTAGCGATCCTTGATGGATTAAGCTGAAGGAAGGTGATTCATCGAGCCCGCATGTGATCAAGATGATCGAATACGTGCAAGCTTTCGATCGGTTAGGCTTCCCACTCTTGGATGAGCTGGCTACCTATGTAGTTCTGGATTCTCTTCCGCCTAGCTAAGGGATGTTCATCTCGAACTATCTGTCGGTGTACTAAAGTAGGGGTACCTTAGTATCCCAAACTTGTGCACGGGCAGTCGCAGCACCCAGCGGCAAGGCTTGCCGGGCGTCCGCCAAGATCCTCCCTAGCTCATATTGATGCCATTCAAGAACAAAGTGTTTTGACTGAGAAGACAAAACTCCGGCAAGAGGAGCTTGCCGAGAAGGGCAAGGTCCCGGCAAGAGGAGCTTGCCGGGAAGGCCAACCAAGGCATTTCAAGAAACTTGCCGCGGCGCGCCGCGCGTCCCGGCAAGACCCGGTGAGCGACAAGCTTTCGGGTGCGACAAGACAACGACCGCGGCAAGGCGCTTGCCGCGGCAAAGCCACCACTCCGCGCCCACGTTCCAGCGCATCCGACGACGTGTCGCCCCAAGGTCGTTCCTGGTGCACGTGGCGGGCGCCTGTGCAGCCAAGCGGTGCGAGGTGGCAAGTGGAGATGACGAGAAGGCCATCGTGGAAGGCGGTGGCGCTCCAAACGGTCATTTTCTGCACTGTTTGGGCGACCGGACGGGCATTAAATGCCCTTGTCCCCTGCCGTCAGAGTTAGGTAGAGTACACTGTAGAGGCAGTTGTACCAACCCCTCTTTTTACATTTGTACCCCTCTCTGCGTTGCCACCTGTCGGTGACCCCTTTAGCCTATAAAAGGAGGCCCATGCGCAACGTAGAGGGGGTTTGTCTCATTCGAAACTGCAGAGCGCTCACGCTCTCAAGCAAAAACACAATATAACCACAAAGCAGCAGTAGGAGTTTTATCTCTCCGGAGAGCTCCAAAGCTGGGTAAAATCCCTCGTGTGTTCGGCCTCGATCTACTCTTTGTACGCCCTCCGCTCCCTGCCGGACCGAAAAGGGGCCCTGCCCCATAGGTGTTCGTTTCCCACGACATCTTTGGCGCGCCAGGTAGGGGCTGCATCGAGGTTGCGTGAACCTGATCCGGCGTTCACGCGAGCCAAATCTTCATTTTCTTCATCATCATCTTCGACATGCCACCGAAGAAGAAGGCTTCGGAGGTGGCCGGTCCGTCCGCGTCGATCCCACCGCCACCGGAGCAAATGGGCGGTGGGGTGGACGCCGGCGGAGGAACGGGCGCCGACGAGGGAGCTCACGATGCTGCCAAGTCCAAGGACAAGGCCGCGCAAACTTCGGCGTCCGTGCACGCATCGCGCCCGTCTCAGGAGGCACGGGACCAACAACGTCATGGTGCTCGCAATACCATACGTTCGTTGGGTCAAGGCCAAGCTGGTGGATCTCGGGACGCTCAAGACCAGCATGCACGTCAACATGCTGGAACGAGCGCGGCGCGGTCGCCTGGGCGAGATGCTGCTCCTTCTAACACTATTAGAAGTACGAGCATATCTCGCTCCTCGCGCCGTTCGCCGCCGCCACCGAAGACTCCAGAAGAAGCATTGGCCCGAGCCCAACTGCTTCTAGATTACCCTCCAGCGCCAGACAAGATCGACGACTGGAGGGCCACCATTCAGAGCCTCATCGGCTTCGCCAACGGCGACACTCCCCGGCAACCGACTACGTCAAAGCCGCGGCAAGACGCACAGGCGCAAGCCGATGGCGACAAGACTGGTGGGGGTGCGACAACCGTGCACTCCCCGCCTCGAAGGCCAAGATCGCCGACTCGCCGGGTCAACCTCGACACCGACTCCACGGCGTCATCAGATCCGCGGGCTCGTCGTGATCAGCGCCAAGTTATTCAAGAACGACAGCAAGAGGACGCTCGTACCCGCATCGAGCGTCGGAGAGAAGCGCGACGTCAATCAGACCAGCATGCTGGGCCCACTGTCGACATGCATGCGCCGGGGGAACTAGGCGACTTACCGTACGCGGTAGGTTGTCCTGCGTTTACCCGTGAGCTGCGGCAAGTCCAGTGGCCCAGTACCAAGAACTTCAAGCCAGACGTACCCGAGAAGTACGACGGCAGGATACATCCTTCGGAGTTCCTCAGCATCTACACCATCGCGGTGCAGGCTGCCGGGGGGCGCGACGAGAAGATCCTCGCCAACTACTTCCCGTTGGTGCTCAAGCCCAACGTCAGATCTTGGCTCATGCACTTGCCGGACAACTCCATCTCTTCGTGGGCAGATCTGTGCCATCAGTTTGTCGGCGCCTTCACAGGCGGCCACAAGCCCCATGGCCAGGAGAGCGATCTTCATTTACTCGCCCAGAAGGAGGGAGAGCCTCTGCGCAAGTACATTCAAAGATTCAGCCAGGTGCAGCGCAACATCCCAGACGTGCACCCCGCCGCGGTTATCAGCGCGTTCCATCAGAACGTGCGTAATCGCAGGATGAGGGAGGAGATGGCGATGTGCAAAATCAGAGATGTCAGCGAGCTGTATGCTCTGGCCGACAAGTGTGCATGTGCTGAGGAGGGGAGGAAACTCCCCGGAGAGAACGCAGGAGCAGAAAGGTCTGACAGTGAGGATGCCGCCCCGGCAAGGAAGAACCGGAGGCAGAACAATAGAAAGAGGAAAGCTAAAGATGTGCTAGTCGTCGAGCAGTCCGGCAACGGAGGTGGCGCCGAGAAGGCCAAAGGTGGTAACTCTGGCAAGGCTGTGGTAGCCGCCGACAAGCAGGACGGCTCCGGCAAGCAGTACTGCAAGATCCATCGCACCAAGGGCCACGATCTCCAGACTTGCAAGAAAGTTGAGCAGCTTGTTGAACTGCAGAAAGCTGAATATGAGCGGCGAGACAAGGAGAAGGCTCAAGAAGGTGGAGGAGGATCCGGCAAGAAGCGTCCCGGCCGGGGAGGGCGCCGCGGCAAGGCTAAGCAGCGGCAAGGAGACAGGCCTCCCCGCGGCCGCACAAGGATGAAGACGAAGATGAAGAGGAAGAGATGGATGAGGATGAGGCCGACGAACAGGAGTTTCAGAAAGCGACGGAGGTTTTGTGTGTCGACGGCGGTGCCTCTCTGCATACTTCGCACCGCCAGCTCAAACAATGGGTGCGGGAAGTTAATGCGGCAGAACCGTCGGTTGAGTCGCGCAAGCCCCTGAAGTGGTCCAGCACGCCCATCATCTTTGATGTTGAGGATCACCCTGATCGCATAACTGCGGTCGGGTGCTTGCCGATGTTGGTTTCGCCAACTATCCGCAACCTCAAGGTCACAAAGATGCTGGTTGACGGCGGGGCCGGCTTGAATCTGATCTCCTCCGCGGTGCTCAAGAAGCTCCAGATCCCCGACAGCAAGCTCGAAGAGACTGGTACCTTTCAAGGAATTAACCCGGGAAGAAGCAAGCCGAAGGGGAAGATCACACTACCAGTGACATTCGACAGTGAGCTGAACTTCAGGACAGAGAAGGTCACCTTTGACGTTGCTGATTTCTCATTGCCCTACAATGGGATACTTTGCCGTCCAGCGCTCGCCAAGTTCATGGCAGCCTCTCATTATGCTTACAACGTGCTCAAGATGCCCGGTCCGATAAGTGTCATTTCTGTCCCTGGTGACAAGAAAGATGCCCTTATCTGTACCGACAAGATCTATCGGGAAGCAGCAGCCACAGCAAATCGCCAAACACTTGCCGCTGAAGCTCCCCGGGGGAAGAAGAAGACCAAGTCCGGCAAGAGTAGCTCTGATGCCCACTCCGGCAAGCGCACCTCTTCGGAGTGCTGCGCTACCGTCGAGGACGCACCATCGAGCTCCACCGGCAAGTGCAAGAAGGCAAAGACAGCTTCACCAGAGACCAAGAAAGTGGCCGCCAAGGAGGACGGCACTGGTGGTACCTTCACCATCAGTGCCACGCTTGACCCTAAATAGGAAAGCGCGCTCGTTGCTTTCCTGCGGGCGAATGTCGATGTGTTTGCATGGCAACCATCTGACATCCCCGGTGTTCACAGGAAAGTAATTGAGCACCACCTTGCCGTCTGTCCCCACGCGCGGCCCGTCAAGCAGAGAGTCAGGAAACAAGCAGTGGAGCGACAAGAATTCATCGCAGAAGAGATCAAGAAGTTGGAAGCAGCAGGCCTTGTCCGAGGAGTGCTCCATCCTACGTGGTTGGCCAATCCTGTAGTCGTGCGCAAGGCGAACGGGAAGTGGAGGCTTTGTATTGACTTCACTGATGTTAATAGATCTTGTCCCAAAGATCCATTTCCCTTGCCGCGCATTGACCAGATTGTCGACTCCACGGCAGGATGTGATTTGCTTTCATTTCTTGATGCATACTCAGGATATCATCAGATCTTCATGGCAGAAGAGGATGAAGAGAAAACCGCATTCATTACTCCATGTGGCACGTACTGCTTTGTACGGATGCCCTTCGGATTAAAAAATGCTGGTTCAACATTTGCAAGAGTAGTCAGCCATGCTTTGAGCCACAGTTGCACAAAAATGTAGAAGCTTACATGGATGACATAGTGGTCAAGAGCAAGGACAAAGAAACTTTGATCCAAGATTTAGACGAGACCTTTGCAAATCTGCGCAAGATCAATCTCAAGTTGAACCCTGAGAAGTGCGTGTTTGGAGTTCCTTTCGGCAAGCTTCTCGGGTTCTTTGTGTCTCAGCGGGGGATCGAAGCCAACCCCGACAAGATCAAGGCCATTGAGCAGATCGAAGCACCGAAGCGTGTCAAGGATGTACGAAGGCTTGCCGGCTGCGTTGCTGCTCTCAGCAGGTTCATCTCTAAGTCTACTGAGCGCGCCCTGCCATTTTTCAAAATTTTGAAAAAGGCAGGTCCAATGAAATGGACTCCGGAAGCGGAGGCTGCGCTGTAGGACTTGAAGAGATACCTGTCCTCCACTCCAATACTTGTCGCACCTAAGCCACAAGAGAAGTTGCTGCCGTATCTAGCGGCAACCAATCAGGTGGTTAGTGCTGCGTTAGTAGCGGAAAGGGAGGCAGATGATGAGCCAGCGCCCGCGGCAAGCGCATCCAGTGACAAGCAGGGGGCTTCCCCGACAAGCTCTGGTCCCGACACGGATGGATCTGTGCAGCCACAGGAAGAGAAACAAAAGAAGATGGTGCAGCGCCCAGTTTATTTTGTCAGTTCCCTTCTGCAGGGGGCGAGATCAAGGTACTCTGGAGTGCAGAAATTGCTTTTCCGCCTTCTCATGGCCTCGAGGAAGCTGCGCCATTACTTTCAAGCACACGAGATCACAGTTGTCACTCGCTTTCCGTTGAAGAGGATACTGCAGAATCCAGAAGCAACAGGCAGGATTGTCGAGTGGGCACTGGAACTGTCAAGCTTTGGCCTCAAGTTTGAAAGTACTTCAACTATCCAGAGCCGAGCATTGGCAGAATTCATAGCATAGTGGACGCCAACAGCTGATGAGGAAACTCCGGAGACGAGCATCCCCGTCAAGGAAGCAAGCAAAGAATGGATCATGTACTTTGACGGTGCCTTTTTGCTGCAAGGCGCTGGTGCGGGAGTGTTACTTGTCGCACCTACCGAAGAGCACCTCAAGTACGTGGTCCAGATGCACTTTCCCAAGGAGCAAGCGACAAACAATACTGTCGAGTATGAAGGCTTGCTTGCCGGACTTAGGATCGCGGCAGACCTTGGAATCAAGAAGCTTATTGTTAGGGGTGACTCGCAGCTTGTCGTCCGCCAAGTGAACAAAGATTATCAGAGTCCGTTGATGGAGGCCCACATTGATGAAGTGAGGAAGTTGGAAGAGCATTTTGACGGCCTGCAGATGGAACATGTTCCAAGAGCTCAGAACGACATTGCAGATGGCCTGTCAAAATGCGCCGCACTCAAGTTACCTGTGGAACCAGGAATCTTTGTGCTCAAGCTGACTCAACCATCTGTAACACCATCAACTGGACAGAACAAGAAGAGGAAGTTGGTTACTGGTGACTACTTTCCGGCTGAGCTCCCCGAAGCCGCCGCCAAGAAGGTCCCCAAGATAAACACCAAGAGTGCTGAGGAGCAGTCTGCTCCGACAAACCTAAAGGTTTGTTCCGTTGAAGCAGACGCTCCCGACAAGCTTTCCGGGGAACATCAAGCTCCGGCCGAACCGCAGGTTCTTGCCGTAGAAGCTGATGTTCCCGCAGCGGCATTTGTGCCTTTAGTCCTTGTCGTTGAGCCACATGCTCCAGCATGGGCGCAGCAGATTGTCCGTTTCCTTCAAACAGGAGAACTTCCCGAAGAGCAAGAAGAAGCGGAGAAAGTAGCCCAGCAATCAAGTATGTACCAGTTTGTCGATGATATACTGTACAGAAGAAGATTCAACGGAGTGAAATTGAAGTGTATTCCCCGGGAAGAAGGACAGAAGCTGTTGGCGGAGATACATGGAGGCATATGTGGCCGTCACATTGGCGCAAGAGCACTTGCCGGCAAAGCTTTCCGACAAGGTTTCTTTTGGCCAACAGCCCTCCAGGATGCAACTGCACAAGTAACAAACTGTGAAGCGTGCCAGTTCCACTCCAAGCAGATACATCAACCAGCTCAAGCTCTCCAGACAATCCCTTTTCCCTGGCCATTTTCGGTCTGGGGGCTCGACATCCTCGGCCCCTTTCCCCGAGATGTCGGGGGCTTTGAGTACTTGTACGTGGCTATCGACAAGTTTACATAGTGGCCGGAAGTGGAAGCAGTGAGGAAGGTGACAGCACAGTCAGCAATCAAGTTCTTCAGGTCAATTGTTTGCCGTTTCGGAGTCCCTAACAGGATCATCACCGACAATGGCACACAGTTCACGAGCCGCACCTTCATGCAGTACGCCCAAGATCTTGGCGCCAAGATCTGCTTCGCTTCTGTTGCTCACCTGAGAAGCAACGGTCAAGCGGAGAGGGTGAACGCTGAAGTGCTGCGCGGGCTCAAGACCAGAACTTTCGACAGGTTGCACAAGTGCGGAAGGAATTGGATCAAGGAGCTGCCAGTGGTTCTTTGGTCGATCAGGACGACACCAAATCGAGGCACTGGCCAGACGCCTTTTGCTCTAAGTCTATGGAGCAGAGGCAGTTCTCCCCACGGAACTCGTATACGGATCGCCTCGAGTGCTCGCTTATGATGAGCTTGAGCAAGAGCAGCTGCGCCAAGATGACGCGCTGCTCCTTGAGGAAGATCGTCTTCAGGCTGCTGTACGAGCTGCTCGCTACCAGCAAGCTTTGCGTCGCTACCATAGCCGCAAAGTTAATGCCAGAAGTTTCGAGGAAGGCGACCTTGTTCTTCGGCGCGTTCAATCCGCCAAGAATTCCAACAAGTTGACGCCGAAGTGGGAAGGCCCTTATCGGGTAAAGCGAGTCACTAGGCCCGGCGCTGTCCGCCTTGAGACCGAAGATGGCTTTCTGGTGAGCAACTCCTGGAACATAGAGCATCTTCGTAAGTTTTACCCATAAGGCGCAGTTGCCGGAACCTGTTCCGGCAACCACCTTTTGTACAAGCCTTGCCGCTGTTGCATGTAACCCTTTGTACAAAGCCAGGCGCAGATCCCGTGCATAAATAAAGCTCACGTGCTTCACACAACTTGTCAAATTTCATGCCTTTTTTCTTTCTTAGCATGTATTATCTGACACTTTATGCAGCACTTGCCCCCGGTAAGCAATAACAAGCCTTGAGGCTCCATATCTTTATTTTCTCTTCTTTCTTTTCCTCAAAAAGAAGGTTCCCCCGCCCACAAGTTCACCGGGGGGAGAAGGAGAAGATAATGGTGTGGACCAGGCGTCGTTCAAAGAAGTGTATCCTTGCCGGGACACAAACAACAGAAAAAGCTAAGTCGCCAAAGTTTGAGCATGATCAGTTTTTAAGTTTCTAAGTTATCTGCCTTGAACGACCGTACTTTGTATGGAAAACCTGTGCGCGGAGGAACCGACTCGTATCTAGTTGCGCCCTTACTTTGTTTCGAGTCCGCTCAACAACTTAAGTGTGCTGCAACTAGTTGCGGCAAGGTTTCTTGCCAGAACAGCACCGCCAGCAGGCTGTTGATGTTCCGCACTCAACGCTCGCGGCAAGGGTGCCTGCGCCGGCAAGTTCCCTAAAAGCGTAGGGTAAAAACATACAAAAGAAGGAATCAAGTACAGGAAATAACATAGCAAATAATGCCCAAGATAAAGTTATATTACAAAGGAAACTTGTCGCGACACTGACTAAATTGTTTTCATAATATAAATGGCAGCGGCAAGGAAAGGAAAGAAAGAGCAGCCTAATCCACGCGCTCGCCGTTGATCCTCCTGACTTCGTTCACCTTGTCCACAATGGGTGCGACAAGGGCTTTGAGTTCTGCAAGATCAGCGCCTGCCGGAAGCTTTTTGAGGACGTTGGTGAGGTTGAGGGTCGGATTGCGGAAGAGCACCTTCACCAACACCTTCTCCAAGACTCTGGCGCAGATTTCGCGTGACTCGTCAGCCAGCTGCCTTGGGATCCTTTCCCGGAGTTGCTGGAGAGCCGTCACAATGCCTTTGAAGAACAGAGTAAGCTTGGCGCTGGGCTGGAGGTTCTCGCCGGAGGAGTACCCGAAGCCCGCCAAGTCCAGCTGCGCCAGCTCCTCGTCGATGACTGCAGCGATGTTGACGAGGCCCTCCGTCCAGAGCTCCACCGTAGCCCTGAAGGTGTTTTGAGTCTTGGCGGCCCTCGTTAGCAGCTCCTCGTTGGCCTTGATCTCTTTCTTCAAATCCTCCTCTCACTTCTTGGCGTCGCTCAGCGTCTCCGTCAGCATGGCCAGCTTCAGCTCTAGATCAGCGTTTGAGTCCTTGGCGGCGTTCAGTTCCTTGCCCTTGTCGGCGAGTTGGACTTGCAGATCACCATGAGCGAGGGCATCCTTCTCGCATTCGCGCTGGAGCGCGGCAAGCTCCTCATCCTTCCCTTTCAGATCAGCCTCTAGCTGCGTCATCTTCACCTCCAATTCCTTCTTGGCGGCCTCGGAAGCTGCGGCAACATCCTTCGCTTCCTTGAGCGCCCCGCCAAGTGATTTCTCGCGTGCGGCGAGCTCCTCCTCGTGGCTGTCCAGATTGACTTTCCGCTGTGTCAATTCACCTTCCCGGGTAGACAGCTCTTCAGCGGCAAGCCTCTGTTGCTCCTCAGCTTCTGCCTTCTCGAGGAGGAAAGTCTTCCGCGCCTCGACAAGCTGCGCCCTCTCCTCCGCAATGGACCGAAGGGCCTCTTGGTTGCGGCTCTGGAGTTCCTCCGCATGCTTCTCTATGTCAATTCCCGCCCGTGCGACAAGCGCTTCCCGGGACTCCAGCTTCGCTTGCCGGGCGCGGTAGAGCGACACCAACTTTCGGAGCAGCTGCTCCTCTTCAGACTCGCCGCTGCTGCTGCTTGGCGCGTCAACCACCGTCAGCCCAGCGGAGGCGAGTACTTCTCCGTCGAAAGCCTCTCCTTCAACCGGCGCCCTGGAGCTCGACGCCCAGGGAAGCTTGATAAAGACACCCTCGCCGGCCTTCAAGTAGGCGCCGGGCTGGGGCTCTTCGGAGCCCGGTGCTGCATCAGCGGCGGAGGGGTCAGCGGTCGGTGCAGCGCCTTGTGCTCCTGCGCCCTCGGGGTCGTCAGTACGATCGCCGCCCCCCTCGCCAGCTCCTGCGCCAGCAGCCTTGGCAGCCTCTTCGCCGGCGGGATCGTCAGCGCCGGCCTCTTCCTCGGTGGCGGCGATATCTTCAGTATTGCCGCGTGCGTCCTCGTCGCCGGTGGCCTCAGTCTCCATCGGATCTGTGGCAGGGGGATCTGAAGACAGGAAGAGGAAGGAAAAGTCAAGCAAATATCCAGTAAGAGGACCAGAAGAAGAAGAACCCAAGGGAAAATTTCCGACAAGGAGGGTTACCTGTGCTGGGCTCTGTGACCATGGGCTCCACCACCGAAGGCTCGCTAGTCCCATCCTTTGGCGGGGACCTCTCCCTTGCCGGAGAGCGCTCCCTTGTCGGAGAATCGCCCCTCGGCGGCATAGTTGAAGCAGATAGCACCTCTGGAGCGGCTTCTGTTTGCTCCTGATGGGCCTGCTCTGCTCCTACACAAGCAAGTCAACAGTCAAGATGTCAACAAAGAAAGAGCACCCATGCGCGCCCCACAACAGGAAGTGAACAAGTACTTACGTTGGGGGCTGCGCTGGGGGCTGCTTCGAGGAGAGGTTGCCGGGTCCGTCAAGGTGGTCTCGGATGCGTCCTCTGTTGTCGCAGCAGGATCATCCTCGATGACTACCACGGGGACCTTGGCCCTCTTCGCCGCTCTCTCGGCCAGAGTCCTGAAAAGGAACTAAGTTCAGAGGGAAGCAGATCAGATGCAAGACAAGAAACAGCAAGAAACGAAGAAGTATAAATACAACAGAAAGGAAGTCTTACTCCTCCTCCTCTTCTTCCTCCTCGTCGGAACTGAGCGCGGAAAGATCGAAGTCAGGTATCCTTTCTGCGTGACGAGGCGGAGGAGTAGGCTCCCTTGGGCGCTTAGCGGGAGCTGTAGCAGGATCGGAAGTGGCGGCCCGAGAAGACCCCTCTCCCGTTACCGGCGCGGCATGAGACGCTCCCGCGTCAGCGGTGCTTGGCGTGGTGGAGCGTGTCCCGCGGCGCGACGGCTGTTGGCCCGTCTGCCGCCCTGCTGTGTCTCCGGTCCTGCGGAGGCGCCTCCTTGGTTGAGCTGGGGGCTGCGCTGAGGGCCCCGTCTGCGGCAAACTACTCGAAGATGGCTGGCCACTTGCGCCCCCGGCAGGCTCGCTCGCCTCGGCTTCGGGCTCCCCCTCGCCAAGGACCTCCCCGCCAAAGTCCTCTCGGTCGGCAAGGCTTGCTGCCTCGGCTGCCTCTGCCTCCTCCAAAGTAAACCCGAACTCGCCTGAGGCGGCGGCTGCCGCCGCCTCTTCAGCCCTGGTGGCGATGTACCGCATCTCGTCGTCGGTGGTGTCACGGGTGAGGAGCCTCTGCTCGTCGGCACGGACTGCTACCTCCACTAAGCCTTCGAAGAATTGCCGCACGACGTCGTCGGCAGGCTCCTGCCACGTTGGGATAATCCCATGCGAGTCGCACTCCGGCATCATTGCGCGGATGCGGTCGAGCTGGGAATTATTGCACAACGGTACGACGCCCTGCGGCAGCCTGAACCACTCGGGATGGTTGGAGTCGTGCTTGAACAACTCCTTGAGCATCCCGTCCAACTCCAAGACAGTAAAGTTAAAATTGAGGCCTGGGCGCAGCCTCATGATATCCGCCGGGCCCCCGAACAGCCAGGCGGGCCTCCCCCTCTCCTGTAGAGGGGCGATGCGGTGGCGAAGAAAGTCCGCGCCAACAGCCCCTACGGAGAGCCCGGCAAGCCTGAGCCGCAGGATCCTGGTGGTGGTGATTTTCAGCTTAGCATCGTCCGCCGCCAGGGCGCTCCAGTCGCCGCCGCGCACTACTCGGGTTTGGCGCAAATTGGTGAATGGCTGCGGATCTGCGTCAACAATCCAACACCATTCGGCCCTCCACTCGTCCCATTTGCTGCGGAGCTCCCCCTCCAGATACACCTCTTTCTTGCCGGCCCTCGAGATCCAGGAGACCCCGCCAGACAAAGGCTCTCCTTTCTCGATCCGGGGCATGAAATAGTGGCGGAAAAGGGCGACGTTGGGGTGGATTCCGACGAAGTTCTCGCAAAGATGCGCGAAAACCGCCATTGTCAGAACGGCGTTGGGGGTGAAGTCAAGGAGATGGAGCCCGTATGTGTTCATGATGTCACAGAAGAAATCGGAAAAGGGTGGGCAAAGCCCACAGTAGAAGAACAACGGGAAGAAATAGTACCCTTTTGGGCATCGCTTGGAAGTAGAAGCTTCGGCGGAGAGCGTCTGCGTGCGCGGATGCGCCCGCGTCTTCGTCGACCAGAAGAGATAGAACTCCTCCCGCAGCGCCCTCGGGGTGAGCTCGGGGGGAAAAGTGCTCGCTCCTTGCGCAGCGCCTCAAGCCGCAGCGCCTCGGCCGACTTCGCACTCTTGCCGGTCTTCGGAGCCATGGCGGAAGTGGTGGAGGAGGGCGGCGGCGACGGGCGGTGGAGCGCTGCTCTCTTTCGGCTTGGGGAGCGGAAGGGAGCGGTGGAGCTTTCTGAGGAAGGAACCGCAAGTGGCGAAGGTGGGGGAACGGCCCCTGTTTCCCCTAGTTATAAAGAGGGGAGGCGAACGTTACGCCTTTCCTTGATTAAAGAACCGCCCACGATCTCTCCCACGACGCCGCGTTTGACGCGTGCCGTTACGGGAGGGCACGGTGGATACGGAGTTAGATTTGGTATGGGCCCAGGCCGCGCGTGCCCGTGCCCTGTTTTGGGCCTGGCCCAACAGCGCTCGGCACCGTGTGTGGCCCAGGCCCAGGGGCTCCTGTCGGTGTACTAAAGTAGGGGTACCTTAGTATCCCGAACTTGTGCACGGGCAGTCGCAGCACCCAGCGGCAAGGCTTGCCGGGCGTCCGCCAAGATCCTCCGTAGCTCATATTGATGCCATTCAAGAACAAAGTGTTTTGACTGAGAAGACAAAACTCCGGCAAGAGGAGCTTGCCAGGAAGGGCAAGGCCCCGGCAAGAGGAGCTTGCTGGGAAGGCCAACCAAGGCATTTCAAGAAACTTGCCGCGGCGCGCCGCGCGTCCCGGCAAGAACCCGGCGAGCGACAAGCTTTCGGGTGCGACAAGACAACGACCGCGGCAAGGCGCTTGCCGCGGCGAAGCCACCACTCTGCACCCACGCTCCAGCGCATCCGATGACGTGTCGCCCCAAGGTCGTTCCTGGTGCACGTGGCTGGCGCCTGTGCAGCCAAGCGGTGCGAGGTGGCAAGTGGAGATGACGAGAAGGCCATCGTGGCAGGCGGTGGCGCTCCAAACGGTCGTTTTCTGCACTGTTTGGGCGACCGGACAGGCATTAAATGCCCTTGTCCCCTGCCGTCAGAGTTAGGTAGAGTACACTGTAGAGGCAGTTGTACCAACCCCTCTTTTTACATTTGTACCCCTCTCTGCGTTGCCACCTGTCGGTGACCCCTTTAGCCTATAAAAGGAGGCCCATGCGCAACGTAGAGGGGGTTTGTCTCATTCGAAACTGCAGAGCGCTCACACTCTCGAGCAAAAACACAATATAACCACAAAGCAGCAGTAGGAGTTTTATCTCTCCGGAGAGCTCCGAAGCTAGGTAAAATCCCTCGTGTGTTCCGCCTCGATCTGCTCTTCGTGCGCCCTCCGCTCCCTGCCGGACCGAAAAGGGGCCCTGCCCCATAGGTGTTCGTTTCCCACGACACTATCATATGCATGCCATGGATAAGAAGCTCACTGAATTGCATGGGATGCTCAAAGTGGCAGAGCGGGATATTAAGAAAGGCACACATCAAGTGTTGATGGTGCCGAAATCGGCTAAGTTCCAGAAGAGTTGGTTCAAGAAGAAGGCTAAGGCAAAGGGCACGGAGATGGTAACCTCCTCCGCCGAGCCGAAGTCGGGACAAGACTCGAAGACCATTTGCTATCATTGCAAGGAGCCTAGTCACTGGAAGCCCCATGCTCCATGCTGGCGGAATAATCAGTTGAGGGCGCCCCACAGGCTGCACCAACCTTAAGTTGATCCGTGCCGGACACGATAGCCCCTCCTTTTTTGTTTTGGATGTGTAACTAAGGGCGCCTAATGGGCCGTACCAACCTCAAGTTGATCTGTGCCGGACACAGTAGCCGCATCCCTTTTTGCTATGCAATGGAGTTTGTGATCTTCGTTCAGTAAAGCTTTGGTTTCCCATTTCATCGTGCGTGTCATTGTGTTTTATCTCAAGAGCCGCGCACGCTCGCAGACTCCCTCCTAAGCCTCTCACAAGCGGGGGCTGGACACGGTGCTTGTGCTCTGGTTAGTCCCAACAACGCCGAAAAACCCAAGCAACCGGGGATCTGGCTCGCGGGCCTGCTCCCGTGAACGCCACCCCACCAAGGTCCTTGGTGTCTTACCTCCTCGCGAGATGCTCATGAGTGAGCCAGCGAGCGTGTGTTGCTCCCTTGCAGTAAAACCTTCCGTATGCAATTTCTGTGTGTAGTTGCCCCAAGGACGAGCCCAAGACAGCACCTCGGCAGGAGGTCTCGTAAGCTAAAGCTTTGCGAGACACGCCCCACCGACGAACAACCCACCGGGTTCCGTGCTCTACCAAGCTAAGTCTAAATATCTCACGAGCCACCCTTACCACTCCTCCAAACCTCTCCTTGGGCTACCTCACGAGTGTTGTCGTTTTCCTTCACGCGGTCCGCTTGTGCGTCAAGGGGGGGGGGGGGCATGAGCATCGCGCCTCAAGAGCCCTCACCAGCCACCAGTGCCCCTCGCCTCCTGGCCTTATCCAGGCATCGCGACCTGACATCCCAGCAACAGCTAAGGCCTGCACGGGGGCTGGGCCCTGCCGACGTAGAGCACGAAGGCAAGCGAAAAGGAAAAAACAAGCATAGAAAGGAAGCCTCCCGAGAGCACGCGCATTCATTTTAAGCATGAGTGCTTAAATAAAAACCATCGTCTTCACGCCCCCGCGAGGCCGAATCAATCTATTACATGATAATGAAGGGGGGCCCTAGGAGGAAGCGCCTTCGTCACCGTTACCATCGTCTGCTTCATCCTCGTTAGAGCCCTTGTCTCTGTCGCAGGAGAACTCCCCGAGCAGCGCTTCCACATGGCCTTCTACGGCCTCCTCGAGTCCATTGCGGATTCTTCAGGAACAGGACCTACCACCTTGCCAAAGTCGAAGTCGGGGTCACCGTGGAGAAGGTGGCTGAAGATGCTAGTCACTACCCAAGAGATCGGGGCATTCCTAACATGTTGTCCACCTTCTAGGCCCGTCTTCGAGCCGCTCCATAAGCTTGGTGGAGATTTCCATGTAGTCGGCCTCGCGGGGCACGAGGGGGCTTTGAGCTTCTCCCTGCAGATGGAACTCAGAGCGTCGTGGGTGCGGAGCTCAAGAGAGGGGAGTGCCCAAAGGCGTTCGAGCTAACGCCTCTGCTCCTGATCTGCCCCACCCACAGCCTGCTCGGCGGTGTTGGCAGTGTCCCTCATCTGAAGCCGACAGGGGGCGAGCTTGCCCTCGTCGTCAGCCTAGGTTTGCTGTGCGGCCGCCCGGCGGGTCTCCGACTCGCCGAGCACCACTTTTGAGGTCGGCAACTTCCCGTCGAAGTTTCTCGCGCTCCACCTCGAAGGCGTCCTCCTGCTGCTTAAGTTCCTTGCCATGCTCTTCGGCAAGCTCCAAGCGAACTGTTGCTGCCTTCGCATCTGCGTCCGCTTGGACCTTCTTCTCCTTATCCTCCAGCTGGGCATTGGCTTCAGAGGCGAGCTTCGCGTGGGCCTCTGGAGTGTCAGCCACCTAGCGCCCCAGCGTTTCCAGACGCTCACGCTCCACGCCCTGCTCGGTTGACGCTGCTAGGTCAGACTCGCGGTCCGCGAGCATCGACTTGCGGGCTTTGAGGTCATTTTCCCACGATTGGAGCAGCTGCGACTACATAGCCCGTTCTTCCTGGAGTGCCTTCAAGCTGACCACCGCCTCCTCATGGCACTTGGCGGCAGCCTCGTCCTCCGCGAGCGTAGTTGCTCAAGCCGCCTTTGCCTCAGCAGCTTCCTTCTTGCTCTTCATGCGGATCACCTCGTTCTGACGCTGGCCTGTCTTCACGGCAACGTCAAGCTGGCGCCACCCATCGGCGAGCCTAAGATGCTCCTCAACAAGGCGCACCTCGGCGTCCTGGAAGTCTGCCCTGAGTCGATCGAGCGCGGTCTTGGAGTCACTCAAGGCTCCGCACCTGAGCAAGGCGTGGGAGCTCATGAGTGCGAGGGCACAATCCGGGCCCAGCTCCTCGCTGCCCACAGTCATCACGGTCGAGGATGCCCTGACAATGCTCGCTTGGAGCGGGGGGCATGCTAGGACTTCATCTGCGCTCGGTTGCCGTAGCATGCCGTGGTGGCTCACCGTGCTGGTCTCGGAATCCTTGGAGGCGGGCGAGGCCTGAGGGCCTTCCGCGGCGCGCCCCGCGTGGTTCGCCGCTGCACTAAGGGGGCGGCAGGAGAGGAATTAGGCGCCTCGCCCTTCCCCGTCACCGCCTCTTCTTCCGCATTGTGCCCCACGAGGGACACGTCCTCGCTTCCAGAGGGGGGTGCGTGAGGCTGGCCCGCCTCAGCCTTGGCGGTCGCACCTGCACGCAGCTCCAGAGAGGCGACCACCTCCTCCTCGACCCCTGAGCGCCCCATCTCGATGTTGGGGTGGTGGGAAGCCTCCTCGAGCTCCTCGCCGCTCCCAGGGGGCATTGGCGCCCCCTTCGAGGTAAGGGCCGCCTTCACCCCCGCTTTCTTCCTCCTCTTCTTCTAGTCGTTAATGGCCCACCTGCGCAAATGGGGGTTAGTCCGGACTCACTCAAGGAGCACAAGTGTGAGGTGCAGGAATGGGCACGGGGACTTACTCGTCTCTGGCGATTCATTTCCTCATCTTCTCCGCTACGGCTAACGTGTCACTACCGTCTTTGAGCGCCACTCTGGCACTGCTTTCTAGGCCCTCGGGGCGGTTCTCGATGAGCCCGGCTGTGCTGTCATTTTCCTTAAGGGCCTGGGAAGCCCCTGCTCTCTGAGGAATCACCGCCGGCGGAGGGGCTCGACCGCCTTCTCACCAAGGTCCGGTCCTAGCCGCGGGCGACCGGTCGACCGTGGTGGCGGACCCTGCCATGTTGGCGGGTAGAGGGGACGCCGTCGCGGCCTGCGTGCTATCAGCATCGTCGTCTCTAAGGTTGCAAATGAGTAGGCGTTGAGGGTGCGGCGGGTCCGGTCGGCACCGTCCTCCGTGGTTCCCTCCAAGTCTTCAGCACTATCGCTGCCGCTGGAGTCCAGCACCACCGTGAGGGGGTTCTCGCGGGGCCCAAGATGGCTATCCGGCACGAGCCCCCACCGGTCTAAAAGGAGCATCACCGCGATCAAATCCGCCATCTCTTGATAGCGGTACAGTTGGTGTGTGTCCTCATGAGGGTTCTCGGCGGGGCTGCTGAGCAAGGTCGCCAGGGCTCGTCCAACTCCTCGGGCTTCAGGCTGCTGGCATGCAACCTCATTGCGTCCTTTGCGCCAGTGTACTCCCACATGGGTCGTGAGTGCTCTTGGAGTGGCGCAATGCACCGCCACAAGTACTCAATGATGACCATCGGCCCTGACAACTTTGCGGCCCGGTGCGCAGCCATCCGTTCTAGGACGGGCTCCACCCATGGATCGGTGAGATTCTCATGCCCCCACCCGGGGTTCTTCTCGGCTGGGTCTATTGGGGTCATCTGGAGCGGGCTGGTCCGGCGCGCTTCCATATAGACCCAGAACTGCCGGTAGCCCTCCACCTTCTTCGCGGCCTTCAGGCTGATGATGTCGTCTTCCATCACCTTGACGGCAAGGAAAGAGATGCATCATGAGCATTGTTTCACCGCAGTCACCCGAAGCTGAGGAAGTGGCGAAAGAGCACCACTGAGGGCCTAATGCCCACAAAGGCCTTGCAGTAGAAGGCGAAGATGGCCAGGAGAAGGATGGAGTTGGGTTGGAGATGGAGAGCGTGGATCCTATAATGAGAGAGGATGGCGTAGAAGAAATCTGAGAATGACAGGACCAACCCAGCGTAAACACCATGGAGGAAGAAGGGGTAGGCCAGTGCCCCCAGGCCGCTCCGTGCTCGCGAGCCCGACCAGATCTCGGTCGCTTGCCCGTCGTTCTGATCATTGGCCACCAGCAGGAGCATCGTGTCCAAGTCCTCCATGTTGATGATGGTGGAGCGCAGGAGCGCCGCCCTGATGGTAGGCGCGCTTGGGGCCGGAGCCATTGCCTTTCCCTTCTTGCAGGCGAGCACCATTCACATGTCACAGAGCTGCAAGTGGAGATGGGGAGAGATGTGGCGTCCGAGAGAAGGGTCACGAGGAGTCGTGCGCAAGAAGGCGGGCATAGGAAGGCGACGTCATGCCTAGCCCGTAGGCGGTTAGGGCCTGCACCGTTTCTCCCCCTAACAGGCGGAGACGTGCGCGCCGCGGGCCAGGGGAGTACTATCGGGCCCATTGGACCAGGGGTACCGAGGCCCGTCTGCCTTCTGCCCAGGACGCGACACATATCAAGAACACAACAAGTGGCCCACCAGCAAGCGTCACGAGCAAGACTGCTCGCAAGGCCCTCGCCTCACGAGGCCCCCATCAGCACGTGTCCCGAGCGGACTAGGTGGCTCCACCAAGAGCCTCGCGAGGCCTTTTTGTGAGGTGGCCTCCCGAGGTTGCCTCCCGAGGTACCCTCTCAGGGACGGGCAAGTCAAGGGCTGTTCAGCCTGGTCACGCGGCCCCACACCTCTACGTGGGTGATGCGCGCAGCGATGAACGGTGCTAGTGGTCATGCCAACGGGCACGGATGAGGAGGATTTCCTCTTTTGTGCTAAGGGAGCAAGGCCAGTGTGCCGGTTCACAAAGCAATCCCCAAAGGTTGCCCGATCGGTGCAAGAAGACCAAGACGACATGCACATAGGGTGGAGGTCATCACCGAGCCCACTGGCGTGTCATGAACGGTGGCTTTGTAGGAGAAGACCACCTTTTGTAAGGATAGACTGCACCCGTGTCCCCCTTCAAAATTGCCATTGTGTGGCGACCCTTCCCACGAATGTTTTCGGGGGAAGAGGACTGTCGGTGTCAAAACTGGCACATCTCGGGTAGGGGGTCCCAAGGTGTGGATCTTGGATCAATGGGGAACAAGGGACGAAGGACATGATGTTTACCCAGGTTCGGGCCCTATCGAAGAGATAAAACCCTATGTCCTGCTTGATTATATTGATGCGTATAGGATGATTACAGAGTCGATCTACCACGAGATCAGATGAACTAAACCCTAGGTGAGTAGGATCATGGTTGTTGTTCTAGCCTCTATAGACTAAACCCTCTGGTTTATATAGACACCAGGGGTATTAGGGTTATACATGTCGGTTACAAGGAAGGGATAACATGCCGATTCTTCTCCTCTTGACTTGGAGGACACACCAAGACACCAAAGGCTTCCTGTCCGGATATGGAGACTCCTCATAGTTCGGTCTTCTAATAGTTCATAGTGCGGCCCTCCTATCCGACCCATGAGAGATAGGTCGGCAGCCCGAGGACCCCCCAGTTCAGGACTCCCTCAAGGACCAAGGCCGATATAAAAGGAGGGCAGGGTGCCGCCGTAGAGGAGGTCAACCACTTGATCCTCTACCCTTGTACTCTCGCTCTCTCTCACCAGTGCAATCCCAAACCAAGCAGGAGTAGGGTTTTACAATGCAAGGTGGCCCAAACCTGGGTAATTGCCGTGTCACCGGCCCACTCCCGCTAGCTCTCTCTCGTCGTGGTTAGCTGAAGGAAAGGATAGGGTAGTAGGAACGAGCGCACCCTAGAATTCAAACCTTTGGGTCCCCGAAGCCCCAATTCCGACAACTTTGACCAATTTGACAACCTAGGGGAAGAAGGCGATGGTACAAAATGGATGCCAAGGAGGAGTAGAAGTACACAGGTGGTCCCTTCAAAATAAAGAGTCAGAACATGGGGCTAAAGTACACAGAAGACCAAGATTGAGAAGATTGTCAAGCGACCTTGAGAAACTATATTATGACACTGTATCCCTTTGTATCCGGACTCAAATAAACATGTTTGTATCCGATCTATCTTGGTATACATACTGGTGAGAAGATTGTCAAACGGTGTGTGTCCCTTTAAATTTGTATCCGGACGTAAACATATATTTTCATCCAATCAATCTTGGTTTGCATATATACATCAAGTTGTATCTTTTTTGAAATCCAAATACATAGAAATACATTTAATGGCCGACAAATAGGAAAATTGACCTTAAATAGTACAAAAGTTCTAAAGGATACCAATGGCACGCCAATTGATGACGAATGTCACTAACAAGTGTACTTGTGGTGTTGAATATAAAGGGCACACAAATGATGTGTTTATTGCACTTATTTATAAAGAAATAGCAAACCTACCCTAAATTTTCCCATATTTCTAGATGCAAATTAATATGGTGCACATTCCATGTAAATAGAAATTCAAAGTCAAATGAGAAGCAAATCTATCTGCTCTCTCTAAAACCCTAACAGTTTCACTCGAAAACAACAATTCTTTCCCGGATATCCATCGGTTTCTAAGCAATTGAGATCAAAACTTCTATGTAACTCCCAAAAATTTATCACAACATCTATAAGTCATATAATGACACCATACAAAATTTGCAGATTTTTAAACACCAATAATATCCTAGACACACTAAAATACCAATAGCTTACTAGTGGCGCGAGCTTACTTGTTACTAGTGGCGTTGTCCCTCTTTCCCTCGCAACTAGTAAATTACCTCATAATGAACAAATTCACAGGGGACTTAGGTGAAAAACCACTAAATCGACTGCACGATCCCCAAATCCGTGTGTGTTAGCTCCGCCGCCGCCCGCCGTGGATTCGACCATACTCTGTCACCACTGGCTATGGTTTTCATATGATATGTGATATTAACCAGACGTCGAACCGACGTTCTACATGTGTTGTGTGTGATTTTTCAATGATCGAGCCAAGGCAAAAATTTGTTGCTCGCGATGAATTTCACGCTATATCTTTTCACAAAATATATATGAGTGCCAACGTTAAGTGTTTTGTCAAATTTTTGGCTCTCCATATGGCCAACTTTTTGCAAAGGTCATGCCAAAATTTCTATTGAGTTTTATAGGTATTTTTAAGTAATTCTTTTGATTTCCTACATATTTTTAAGTAATTATATGGATTCTATATAGAATTCTAATGTTTTCCCAACGATTAAACATGTAGGCTGAAAATCTCCGGAGACAAAGCCGTCGCCACAGCCTCTTCTTCGTGAATGACACATATGAACGACAAAGGCATAGCTCCGTCGTCGCGTAATGACAGTCTAGACAACCTAAGCCCATTTACGAATTGTGGAATACAGAACTAGTGGTCATGATAGGTCCGGCGCTAGAACTAATGATGATGATGGGTTCCACGCCAACACCAATTGTCCTAAATATGTGACCAATCACAGCGTAATGACGGTCTAGACAACCTGAGCCCATTACGGATTGGCAGGAATACAAAACTAGTGGTCATGATAGGTCTGGCGCCAGAACTAATGATCATGATGGGTTCCACGGCAACACCAATTGTCCTAAAGATGCGACCAATCACAACAAAGGGACCAGCCAGGGGACCATGTTGGACAACCCAAGAGGCAGCGGAAGCCTAGGTCCCGAAACAACCTTGGCACTGATATTATTGTGGTCACTAAAGTGGAGATCAAGGGTCTTCTTAGTAGTCCCCAAAAGGCCGCATGCCATTACACCAATGCCCTAAATTGCATCCTACACGAAATCATGAGCATCAACCAATTCAACCTCGGGTCAAAAGCCAATGAGGGTGTGTGGAATCTCCTCATTTCAGAGTTGCACAACAGATTCAAATTCCTGGATGGGTATCTAGTGCATAACACTAAAAAACAATGAAGACATCAGAAAGTTTTTGAACATGTTGAGTAATTGGAAATCAGTGGTCAAAAGGCTAGTCAACACAAGTCAAGGAGGGCAATGATAGTTCAAGCAAACTCCCATGGGTCAAAGCAAACCAGCCCGGTCAGCAGGAAACCAAGAAAGTCTGCGTGGTCAACAAGCCAACGGAAGAAGAGCTCATAAAAGAACAAGTCAAAGATGTGTGATGCCCCCAATTCAATCGTACACTAATCATACACGCAAATGTGTATGATCAAGATCAAGGACTCACGGGAAGATATCACAACACAACTCTAGACACAAATTAAAATAATACAAGCTTTATATTACAAGCTAGGGGCCTCGAGGGATTGAATACATAAGCTCGAATACACAAGAGTCAGTGAAAGCAACAATATCCGAGTACACACACAAGTTAAACAAGTTTGCCTTAAGAAGGCTCGCACAAAAGCAACATCGATCGAAAAGGCAAGGCCTCCTGCCTGGGAGCTGATGCCTTCTAGAACTACGTCGGTATTTTCCCAAAGAGGAAGGGATGACGCAGTATAGCAACGTAGGTATTTCCCTCAGCGATGAGATCAAGGTTATCGAACCAGTAGGAGAACCTCCTCACACCACGTAAACAACACGTGCACACAAATAACAAATACTCGCAACCCAACGTGTTAAAGGGGTGTCACTCCCTTCCGGGTACGATGCCTCAAGATAGGAAAATAACGTGAGATAAAAGTGGTAGATAGGATAAATAGATCGCAGAACAAATAAATTGCAGGAAGGTATTTTTGTATTTTTGGTTTAATAGACCCGAAAATTTAAGTGAAGCACTAGAGCAAATCCATGGCTCTAAAAATTTAAGTGAAGCATAGGAGCAAGCATAACATAATTTTTGGCTCTCTCAAAAAGGTGTGTCCAACAAGGATTCAAGACTTAGAACACAAAGCAAAACAAGCAAAGACTCATATCATACAAGACTCTCCAAGCAAAACTCATAATATGTGACGAATAAAAATATAGCTTCAAGTAAAATACCGATGGTTGTTAGAAGAAAGCGGGGATGCCACTCGGGGGCATCCCCAAGATTAGTTGCTTGCTACTTCTTGAATATTATCTTGGGGTGCCTCGAGCATCCCCAAGCTTAGCCTTTTGCTAATACTTATTCCTTCATCCATCATAAGATCACCCAAAACTTTAAAACTTCAATCGCACAAAACTCAACAAAACCTTCGTGAGTTAGTATAAGAAAGCAAACCACTACTATAAGTATTGTTGCTAACCTATTCATATTTTATTTTTGCACTATATATACTGTATTCCAACTTTTATATGACAAAAACTCATCAAGTAAAACCATAAAATCATCAAAACAAGCACACAACGCAAAGAAAACAGAATTTGTCAAAAACAGAATAGTCTGTAGGAATCTGGATATTGTGAATACTTCTGTAAGTCCAAAAATCTTGAGAAATTAGGAAAACCTGGGTAATTTGTATATTAATCTTCTTCAATAAGAATCAACTCAAAAGCACGTTTCTGTGATTTATGAAAACTATTTTCATGAGTGCATAAGTTTCTGTTTTTCAGCAAGATCAAATCAAGTTTCACGCAAATCAACCCAAAGGCCTTGCTTGGCACAAACACTAATTTAAACCACAAAAACACATCTAACCAGAGGTATAATTGGGTATTTTATTGAAAACAGCAAGAAAACCAAAAAGCAAAAAGATACAGGTTGGGTTGCCTCCCAACGAGCGCTATCGTTTTGCGCCCCTAGCTAGGCATAACGCGTAGGATCTAAGTGTTGTCATCCTTATCCTTGTTTTCTTTGGAGGTGTTTGTGTCAGGAGGTTTTGTAAATGAAACATAAAACAAATTATCCATGGAAACCTTAGCACTATCAAGTTGCTTTTTATCATAACCCCTTGTATTTCCGGTAGTGATCCAAGAATAGTGTTGATTAACATCATTAAAAACTTGTTGGATCATATCTAAAATGGGGACTTGCTTTTTAAGATTCTCATCAAAGATTTGGTTATCTCCAAGCAAATGTCTCAAAGCATAATCACTATTATAAATAATTTCATCAATCATGGGTTGTTCACGATTCCTGCCATAAAAATAAAAGATTTCCCTAGCTCCCGTATTATGTAGTCAAATTCATTCATTAGAACAAGAGTGGCTAACTTTTTAGCTTTAGGGTTCGTTATAATGGGCAACTCATAAAACAATCTTTGCAAGGTAGGATGAGTATGGATAAATCTAGTTTCAAGTTTTAGAACAAGTGCCGAAATAGCTTCCGCATAAGATTTAGTCCTTTTAAGTATAGGAATATCATCAAGGCTTAATTTTCTGACACAATTGAAAAATTCTTGGATATGTTCTTTTCCCATAAAATTCCCTTGCCCCAAGACAAACGTTTTGGCATCCAGATTACCCGTACACTCCATTTTAGGAGTTAGGTCATCATCTGTTTCCGCAATACCAAAGTCGCTCACGGTGATGAGTTCAAGCAAATAAGAGATCTGATAAGAAAATGGCGAACGAAAAAGAGGGCGAATAAAACAACAAATTTTTGTGAAGTGGGGGAGAGGAAAACGAGAGGCAAATGGCAAATAATGTAAATTGCAAGGAGATGAGATTTGTCATTAGGAACCTGGTTGATGTTGAAGATCCTCCCCGACAACGGCGCCAGAAATTCCTTTTGATGCCTGCTAGAACTACGTCGGTATTTCCCCAAAGAGGAAGGGATGATGCAGTATAGTGATGGTAGGTATTTCCCTCAGTGGTGAGACCAAGGTTATCGAACTAGTAGGAGAACCTCCTCACACCACGTAAACAACACCTGCACACAAATAACAAATACTCGCAACCCGACGGGTTAAAGGGGTTGTTGATACGTCCATTTTGCATCATGCCTTTATATCAATATTTATTGCATTATGGGCTGTTATTACACATTATATCTCAATACTTATGGCTATTCTCTCTTATTTTGCAAGGTTTACCATGAAGAGGGGGAATGCCGGCAGCTGGAATTCTGGCTGGAAAAGGAGCAAACATTGGAAACCTATTCTGCACTGCTCCAAAAATCCTGAAACTCCACGAAACATGTTTTTGGAATTAATAAGAATTATTGGGCGAAAGAAATACATCAGGGGGCCCACACCCTGTCCAGGAGGGTGGGGGGCGCGCCCCCCCTACCGGGCGCCCCCACTGTCTCCTGGGCCCCCTGGTGGGCCCTGGTGTCCTTCTTTTGCTATATGAGAGCTTTTACCCTGGAAAAAAATCGTGGGCAAGCTTACGGGACGAAACTCCGCCGCCACGAGGCGGAACCTTGGCGGAACCAATCTAGGGCTCTCGCGGAGCTGTTCTGCCGGGGACACTTCCCTCCGGGAGGGGGAAATCATCACCAACGTCATCACCAACAATCCTCTCATCGGGAGGGGGTCAATCTCCATCAACATCTTCACCAGCACCATCTCCTCTCAAAACCCTAGTTCATCTCTTGTATCCAATCTTGTATCAAAACCACAAGTTGGTACCTGTGGGTTGCTAGTAGTGTTGATTACTCCTTGTAGTTGATGCTAATTGGTTTACTTGGTGGAAGATCATATGTTCAGATCCTTAATGCATATTATTACCCCTCTGATTATGAACATGACTATGCTTTGTGAGTAGTTATGTTTGTTCCCGAGGACATGGGTGAAGTTTTGCTATTAGTAGTCATGTGAATTTGGTATTCGTTCAATATTTTAATGAGATGTATGTTGTCTTTTCCTCTAGTGGTGTTATGTGAACGTCGACTACATGACACTTCACCATTATTTGGGCCTAGAGGAAGGCATAGGGAAGTAATAAGTAGATGATGGGTTGCTAGAGTGACAGAAGCTTAAACCCTAGTTTATGCGTTGCTTCGTTAGGGGCTGATTTGGATCCATATGTTTAATGCTGTGGTTAGGTTTACCTTAATACTTCTTTTGTAGTTGCGGATGCTTGCAATAGGGGTTAATCATAAGTGGGATGCTTGTTCAAGTAAGGGTAGTACCCAAGCACCTGTCCACCCACATATCAAATTATCAAAGTACCGAACGCGAATCATATGAGCGTGATGAAAACTAGCTTGACGATAATTCCCATGTGTCCTCGGGAGATCCTTTCGCATTATTAGAAATTGTCCAGGCTTATCCTTTGCTACATAAAGGATTGGGCCACCTTGCTGCACTTTATTTACTTTATTTACTTGTTACTCGTTACTATTTGTCTTATCACAAAACTATCTATTACCTACAATTTCAGTGCTTGCAGAGAAAACCTTACTGAAAACCGCTTATCATTTCCTTGTGCTCCTTGTTGGGTTCGACACTCTTACTTATCGAAAGGACTACGATAGATCCCCTACACTTGTGGGTCATCAAGACTCTTTTCTGGCGCTGTTGCCGGGGAGTGTAGCGCTTTTGGTGAGTGGAACTTGGTAAGGAAACATTTATATAGTGCGATGAAATTTTTTGTTACTTGTCACTATGGAAACTAATCCTTTGAGGGGCTTGTTCGGGGTATCTTCACCCCGATCGGAAGAGCAAAGAGTTGCACCTCAACCTACTAAACTTTATGAAAATATTTACTTTGAGATTCCTTCAGGTATGATAGAGAAACTGCTAGCTAATCCATTTGCAGGAGATGGAACATTGCACCCCAATTTACACCTTATCTTTGTGGATGAAGTTTGTGGATTATTTAAGCTTGCAGGTATTCCCGATGATGTTGTCAAAAGGAATGTCTTCCCTTTATCTTTGAAGGGAGATGCATTGACATGGTATAGGCTATGTGATGATACGAGATCTTGGAATTATAAGCGATTGAAGTTGGAATTTCACTAGAAGTTCTATCCTATGCATCTTGTTCATCGTGATCGTAATTACATATATAATTTCTGGCCTCGCAAAGGAGAAAGCATCGCTCAAGCTTGGGGGAGGCTTAAGTCAATGTTATATTCATGCCCCAATCATGAGCTCTCCCGGGAAATGATTATTCAAAATTTTTATGCTCGGCTTTCTCTTAATGATCGCAACCTGCTTGATACTTCCTGTGCTGGTTCTTATATGATGAAGACTATTGATTTCAAATGGGACTTATTGGAAAGAATTAAATGCAACTCAGAAGATTGGGGTTCTGACGATGGTAAGGAGTCAGGTATGACACCTAAGTTCGATTGTGTTAAATCTTTTATGGATACCGATGCTTTTCGTGGATTTAGCGCTAAGCATGGACTTGACTCTGAGATAGTAGCTTCTTTCTGTGAAACTTTTGCTACTCACATTGATCTCCCTAAAGAGAAGTAGTTTAAATATAATCCTCCTGTTGAAGTGAAAGTAGTTGCACCGATTACATATGAAGAAAAGACCATTACCTATAGTGATCCTATTGTTCCTACTACTTATGTTGAGAAACCTCCTTTTCCTGTTAGGATAAAGGATCATGCTAAAACCTCGACTGTTGTTCGTAAGAGTAATACTAGGACTTATACACCTCCTGAGCAAATCAATGTTGAACCTAGTATTGCTATGGTTAAAGATCTCTTGGATGATGATTTAGATGGGCATGTTATTTGTTTCTGTGATGAATCTGCTAATATTGCTAGACCAGATACTAAGATACATAGACCTATAGTAGGCATGCCTGTTATTTCTGTTAACATAGGAGATCATTGTTATCATGGCTTATGTGATATGGGTGCTAGTGCTAGTGCGATACCTTATGATCTATATAAAGAAATTCTGCATGACATTGCACCTGTTGAATTAGAAGACATTGATGTTACTATTAAGCTTGCTAATAGGGATACCATTAACTCAGTTGGGATTATTAGAGATGTTGAAGTTTTGTGTGGGAAGGTTAAATACCCTGCTGATTTTCTTGTTCTTGGTTCCCCACAAGATGCTTTTTGTCCCATTATTTTTGGTAGACCCTTCTTAAATACCGCTAGTGCTAGGATTGATTGTGAAAACGATACTGTCACCATTGGCTTAGATGGTATGTCTCATGAGTTTAATTTTGCTAAGTTTCGTAGACAACCTCGTGATAGGGAACCACCTAGTAAGGATGAGATTATTGGTCTTGCTTCCATTGTTGTGCCTCCTACTGATCCATTAGAACAATATTTGCTAGACCATGAAAATGATATGTTTATGAAGGAAAGAAGGGAAATAGATGAAGTGTTCCTTAAACAGGAACCTATGTTGAAACATAACGTTCCCGTTGAAATTCTTGGGGATCCCCCTCCACCCAAGGGTGATCCCGTGTTTGAACTCAAACCATTACCTAATGATCTTAAGTATGGTTATCTTGATGAAAAGAAAATATATCCTGTTATTATTAGTGCTAACCTTTTAGAGAAAGAAGACAAAAGATTATTGAAAACTCTGAAGAAGCACTGAGCTGCTATTGGATATACTCTGGATGATCTTAAGGGCATTAGTCCCACGTTATGCCAACACAAAATTTCTGTGGAAAAAGATGCCAAACCAGTTAGAGATCCTCAACGACGACTGAATCCCAAGATGAAAGAAGTGGTAAGAAAGGACATACTAAAACTCCTTGAGGCAGGTATAATTTATCCCGTTGCTGATAGTGATTGGGTAAGCCCTGTCCATTGTGTTCCTAAAAAGGGAGGTATTACCGTTGTTCCTAATTATAAAGATAAATTGATCCCGCAAAGAATTATTACAGGTTATAGGATTGTAATTGATTTCCGTAAATTAAATAAGGCTACTAAGAAAGATCATTACCCTTTGCCTTTTATTGATCAAATGCTAGAAAGACTATCCAAACACACACATTTCTGCTTTCTAGATGGTTATTCTGGTTTCTCTCATATACCTATGTCAGCGCGGGATCAATCAAAAGCTACTTTTACTTGCTCTTTCGGTACTTTTGCTTATAGACGTATGCCTTTTGGTTTATGTAATGCACCTGCTACCTTTCAAAGATGCATGATGGCTATATTCTCTGATTTTTGTGAAAAGATTTGTGAGGTATTCATGGATGATTTCTCCGTTTATGGATCCTCTTTTGATGATTGTTTGAGCAACCTTGATCGAGTTTTGTAGAGATGCGAAGACACTAGTCTCGTCCTGAATTAGGAAAAGTGTCACTTTATGGTTAATGAAGGCATTGTCTTGGGGCACAAGATCTCCGAGAGAGGTATTGAAGTTGATAAAGCCGAAGTTGATGCTATTTAAAAGATGCCATGTCCCAAGGACATAAAAGGTATAAGAAGTTTCCTTGGTCGTGCCGGTTTTTATAGGAGGTTCATTAAGGACTTTTCTAAAATCTCTAGGCCTCTCACTAATTTATTGCAAAAAGATATTCCTTTTGTCTTTGATGATGATTGTGTAGAAGCATTTGAAATACTTAAGAAAGCTTTGATCATTGCACCTATTGTTCAGCCACCTGATTGGAATTTACCTTTTGAAATTATGTGCGATGCTAGTGATTATGCTGTAGGTGTTGTTCTAGGGAAAAGAGTCGATAAGAAATTGAATGTTATCCAGTATGCTAGTAAGACTCTTGATACTGCCCAGAGAAATTATGCTACTACTCAAAAAGAGTTTTTAGCACTTGTGTTTGCATGTGATAAGTTTAGACCTTATATTGTTGATTCCAAAGTTACTATTCACACTGATCATGCTACTATTAAATATCTTATGGAAAAGAAAGATGCTAAGCCTAAACTCATTAGATGGGTTCTCCTGCTCCAAGAATTTGATTTGCATATTATTGATAGAAAGGGAGCTGAGAACCCCATTGCAGACAACTTGTCCAGGTTAGAGAATGTTCTTGTTGACCCACTGCGTATTGATGATAGCTTTCCTGGTGAACAATTAGCGGTCATTAATGCTTCTCGTACTGCTCCTTGGTATGCTGATTATGCTAATTACATTGTTGCTAAATTTATACCGCCTAGTTTCACATACCAGCAAAAGAAAAAGTTCTTTTATGATTTAAGACATTACTTTTGGGATGATCCACACCTTTATAAAGAAAGAGTAGATGGTGTTATTAGACGTTGTGTGCCTGAGCATGAACAGGAACAGATCCTACACAAGTGTCATTCTGAATCCTACGGAGGACATCACGCTGGAGATAGAACTGCACACAAGGTACTACAATCTTGTTTTTATTGGCCTACTCTCTTCAAAGATGCTCGTAAGTTTGTCTTATCTTGTGATGAATGTCAAAGAATAGGTAATATTAGTAGACGTCAAGAAATGCCTATGAATTATTCTCTTGTTATTGAACTGTTTGATGTTTGGGGCTTTGATTATATGGGACCTTTTCCTTCCTCCAATGGTTATACACATATTTTAGTTGCTGTTGATTACGTTACTAAGTGGGTAGAAGCTATTCCAACTAGTAGTGCTGATCATAACACTTCTATGAAAATGCTTAAAGAAGTTATTTTTCCGAGGTTTGGAGTCCCTAGATATCTTATGACTGATGGTGGTTCACATTTTATTCATGGTGCTTTCCGTAAGATGCTTTCTAAGTATGATGTTAATCATAGAATCGCATCTCCTTATCATCCTCAGTCTAGTGGTCAAGTAGAGTTGAGCAATAGAGAGCTCAAATTAATTTTGCAAAAGACCGTGAATAGATCTAGAAAGAATTGGTCCAAAAAACTTGATGATGCATTATGGGCCTATAGAACTGCATACAAAAATCCTATGGGTATATCTCCTTATAAGATGGTTTATGGAAAAGCTTGTCACTTACCTCTTGAACTTGAACATAAAGCATATTGGGCTGTTAAAGAGCTCAACTATGACTTCAAACTTGCCGGTGAGAAGAGGCTGTTTGGCATTAGCTCACTTGATGAATGGAGAACCCAAGCATATGAGAATGCCAAGCTATTCAAAGAAAAAGTCAAACGTTGGCATGACAAAGGATACAAAAGCATGAGTTTAACGTAGGAGATTATGTGTTATTATTCAACTCTCGTTTAAGATTTTTTGCAAGAAAACTTCTCTCTAAATGGGAAGGTCCTTACGTTATCGAGGAGGTCTATCGTTCTGGTGCCATAAAAATCAACAACTTCAAAGGCACAAGTCCGAGGGTGGTGAACGGTTAAAAGAATTAAACATTATATTCCAGGTAATCCTATCAATGTTGAAACTAATATTATTGAAACCATAACCCCGGAGGAATACATAAGGGACACTTTCGAGAATGTTCCAGACTCCAAAAAGGAATAGGTATGTGGTACAGTAAGTAAACCGACTCCAAAACAACTCCAATGGCAATTTTTATCAGTTTTGGAATATTTAAGAATTTTAGGAAGAAAGTAGTCCGAAAGGGACACGAGGCCCCCACGAGAGTGGAGGGCGCGCCCCCTGTCTCGTGGGCACCTCGTGTGCCTCCCAGACTCTGTTTTCTTGCACGTTACGTATTTTGGTCGGTAAAAATTCATTATATATACTCCCGAAGGTTTTGACCACCGTATCACGCAAATATCCTCTGTTTTTGTTTCGAGCTGTTTCTGTTTCAGATCTAGAGCATCATGTCGTCTCCAAGCGCTCCCAAGGACAAGTTTTTCGAGAGGGTTATCAACCCCTATCTCGCGGAGGTGCTGCAACACCCTCAAACCATTGAGATGCGTGAGGGGGTGCTGCACATCCGCGACGTGGAGGGACCAAGGCGTACCGGAAGCGTGGAGACAAAGCTCGAAGCCGTGGAGCAGCAAGTTTTCAAGTGCCAAGGGATGGTGGAGCGTTGACTCAACGCCAACCAGATGATGATCACGGAGTTCACCAACAACCACAAGCTGGATGCCAAAGTCATTGGGGAGACCATCTTCAAGCTTCAAGAGAAAATCGAGCACCTCCAAGCCCAGATCTATGACCTGCAAAACCAGAACTGGGAGTATGAATATAGATTCAAGAGGATGAGTTTGGCTGCAGATTTAAGGATCCCAGAGACTCGATCATCCTTCTATGATGGAGAGCCTATGCCTTGGAAGACGGACGACAAGCCTACATCATCAACAACCCCTACTTCACCACCCCCGAGGACATAATCACATGGGTATGGGCACTCCCCTTGGCAACTGCCAAGCTTGGGGGAGGTGCCCCGGTATCGTATCACCATCACACTCCTATTACCATTTTATTTAGTTCGATCATTTTAGTAGTATTTTGGTCTAGTAGATTGAAGTTTTGATATCAAGTAGTTTTGAGTTTTGCTTTGTGATCTCTTTTTGTAATTGAGTCCGTGAGCTATCTATAATAAAGATTAGTGTTGAGTCAAGGGCTTTGCTATGTTGTTGTGATCTTTAGAAAGTAGAAAGAATAAAAGAGTTCATATTGATCTTATGGATAGTGATGACTTCACATATAGAAAGTATGAGGCATAAACGTTGTTGAGGATTGATAAACGTAGTTTTGGTCATCGTTGCAATTAATAGGAAGTGATAAGGAAAGAGGGTTTCACATATAAATATATTATCTTGGACACCTTTTTATGATCGGGAGCACTCATTAAGTATGACATGCTAAAAGAGTTGACGTTGGACAAGGAAGACAACGTAATGCTTTATGTTTTCGCACATCTCAGTTAAAGTGTATTGTCATTGACCTTCCAAACATGTTGAGCTTGCCTTTCCCCCTCATGCTAGCCAAATTCCTTGCACCAAGTAGAGATACTACTTGTGCTTCCAAATTTCCTTAAACCCAGTTTTTCCATGAGAGTCCACCATATCTACCTATGGATTGAGTAAGATCCTTCAAGTAAGTTGTCATGTTGCAGGCAATAAAAATTGCTATCTAAATATGTATGACTTATTAGTGCAGAGAAAATAAGTTTTGTACGATCTTGTTGTGGAAGTAATAAAAGCGACGGACTGCATAAGAAAGGTCCACATACAAGGGGCAATATAAAGTGACATTCTTGTGCATCCAACCCTAAACGCACATGACAACCTCTGCTTCCCTCTACGAAGGTCCTATCTTTTACTTTATGTTTTTACTTTATGCTTGAGTCAAGGTGATGCACACCTTTCCCGGCAAGCTCCTCGTGTTTGAAAGATCATGATATATATATATATATATATATATATATATATATATATATATATATATATATATATATATCCAATTGGATGTAAGTTAGCATGGGATATTATTGTTGACATCACCTAAAGGTGAATACGTTGGGAGGCAACACAATAAGCCCCTATCTTTCTTAGTGTCCGGCTGAAACTCCATAACCACAAGTATTGCGTGCGTGTTAGCAATTGTAGAAGATTACAAGATAGTTGTGTATGTGAACTTGCTGAAAAGCTCTATTGTTGACTCTTTCTGATGTTATGATAAATTGCAATTGCTTCAATGACTGAGATATAGTTTGTTAGTTCCTAACGAAGTTTTTGAACCATACTTGACATTGTGAATTGATTGTTACTTGAGCATAAGAAATCATATGATAAAATCTATATATGTTGCTGTTATAAGAATGATCGTGATGCCCTCATGCCCGTATTTTATTTTTATCAACACCTCTATCTCTAAACATGTGGACATATTTTTCGATTTCGGCTTCCGCTTGAGAACAAGCGAGGTCTAAGCTTGTTGGAGTTGATACGTCCATTTTGCATCATGCTTTTATATCAATATTTATTGCATTATGGGCTGTTATTACACATTATATCTCAATACTTATGGCTATTCTCTCTTATTTTGCAAGGTTTACCATGAAGAGGGGGAATGCCGGTAGCTGGAATTCTGGCTGGAAAAGGAGCAAACATTGGAAACCTATTCTGCACTGCTCCAAAAATCCTGAAACTCCACGAAACATGTTTTTGGAATTAATAAGAATTATTGAGCGAAAGAAATACATCAGGGGGCCCACACCCTGTCCAGGAGGGTGGGGGGCGCCCCCCCTACTGGGCGCCCCCACTGTCTCCTGGGCCCCCTGGTGGGCCCCGGTGTCCTTCTTCTGCTATATGAGAGATTTTACCCTAGGAAAAAAACGTGGGCAAGCTTACGGGACGAAACTCCGCCGCCACGAGGCGGAACCTTGGCGAAACCAATCTAGGGCTCTCGCGGAGCTGTTCTGCCGGGGACACTTCCCTCCGGGAGGGGGAAGTCATCACCAACGTCATCACCGACGATTCTCTCATCGGGAGGGGGTCAATCTCTATCAACATCTTCACCAGCACCATCTCCTCTCAAAACCCTAGTTCATCTCTTGTGTCCAATCTTGTATCAAAACCACAAATTGGTACTTGTGGGTTGCTAGTAGTGTTGATTACTCCTTGTTGTTGATGCTAATTGGTTTACTTGGTGGAAGATCATATGTTTAGATCCTTAATGCATATTATTACCCCTCTGATTATGAACATGAATATGCTTTGTGAGTAGTTACGTTTGTTCCTGAGGACATGGGTGAAGTCTTGCTATTAGTAGTCATGTGAATTTGGTATTCGTTCGATATTTTGATGAGATGTATGTTGTCTTTTCCTCTAGTGGTGTTATGTGAACGTTGACTACATGACACTTCACCATTATTTGGGCCTAGAGGAAGGCATAGGGAAGTAATAAGTAGATGAAGGGTTGCTAGAGTGAAAGAAGCTTAAACCTTAGTTTATGCGTTGCTTCGTTAGGGGCTGATTTGGTTCCATAAGTTTAATGTTGTGGTTAGATTTACCTTAATACTTCTTTTGTAGTTGCGGATGCTTGCAATAGGGGTTAATCATAAGTGGGATGCTTGTCCAAGTAAGGGCAGTACCCAAGCACCGGTCCACCCACATATCAAATTATCAAAGTACCGAACGTGAATCATATGAGCGTGATGAAAACTAGCTTGCCGATAATTCCCATGTGTCCTTGGGAGCTCCTTTCTCATTATTAGAAATTGTCCAGGCTTATCCTTTGCTACATAAAGGATTGGGCCACCTTGCTGCACTTTATTTACTTTATTTACTTATTACTCGTTAGTATTTGTCTTATCACAAAACTATCTATTACCAACAATTTCAGTGCTTGCAGAGAAAACCTTACTGTAAACCGCTTATCATTTCCTTCTGCTCCTCGTTGGGTTTGACACTCTTACTTATCGAAAGGACTACGATAGATCCCCTACACTTGTGGGTCATCAGTTGTCAATCCCTTCCGGGTACGGCGCCTCAAGATAGGCAAATAACGTGAGATAAAAGTGGTAGATAGGATAAATAGATCGTGGAACAAATAAATTGCAGCAAGGTATTTTTTATTTTTGGTTGAATAGATCTGAAAATAAATTCAAAGGAAAATAGATCACAAAGGCAAATATGATGAAAAGAGACCTGGGGGCCGTAGGTTTCACTAGTGGATTCTCTCGAGAAAAATACCAAACGGTGGGAAAACAATTACTGTTGGGCAATTGATAGAACTTCAAATAATCATGACGATATCCAGGCAATGATTATTATATAGGCATCACGTCCAACATTAGTAGACCGACTCCTGCCTGCATCTACTACTATTACTCCACACATCGACTGCTATCCAGCATGCATCTAGTGTATTAAATTCATGGAGAAACAAAGTAATGCAATAAGAACGATGACATGATATAGACAGGATCTATTTATGTAGAAATAGACCCCATCTTGTTATCCTTAATAACAACGATACATACATGTTGTTTCCCTTTTTGTCATTGGGATCGAGCACCATAAGATCAAGCCCATCACAAAGCACCTCTTCCCATTGCAAGATAAAAAGATCAAGTTGGCCAAACAAAACCCAAATATTGGAGAAGAAATACGATGCTATAATCAGTCACGCATATAAGAGATCAAACAAGACTCAAATAACTTTCATGGATAAAAACATAGATCTGATCATAGACTCAAAGTTCATCGGATCCCAACAAACACATCGCAAAAAGACTTACAACATATGGATCTCCAAGAGACCATTGTGTTGATAATCAAGAGAGAGATAGGAAGCCATCTAGCTACTAACTACGGACCCGTAGGTCTACAAAGAACTACTCACGCATCATCGGAGAGGCACCAGTGGAAGTGGTGAACCCCTCCGTGATGGTGTCTTGATTGGATCTAGTGTTTTTGGACTCTGCGGCGGCTGGAATTGATTTTCGTCGACTCCCCTAGGGTTTCTGGAATATTGGGGTATTTATAGAGCAAAGAGGTGGTTCAGGGGGCACCCGAGGTGGGCATAACCCACCGGGGCACGCCTGGGCCCCCAGGCGCACCTTGGTGGTTTGTGCTCCCCTCGGAGCACCCCAAGGTGCTTTCCTGGCCCATTGGATGTCGTCTGGCCCAAAGAAATCCTCAAAAAGTTTCGCTATGTTTGGACTCCGTTTGGTATCGATTTCCTGCGATGTAAAAAACATGCAGAAAACAACAACTGGCACTGGGCACTATGTCAATAAGTTAGTACCAAAAAATGATACAAAATGATTGTAAAACATCCAAGAATGATAATATAACAGCATGGAACAATAAAAAATTATAGATATGTTGGAGACGTATCAGGAGCCTCCTAACTACTCCTTGTCGTCGGCGGTCTCCATGTAGAAGTAGGTTCCGTTGGAGTAGTTGTAGTCGTCGGCAGTAGCATCTGGCTCCTGGGCTCCACCTTCTGGTTGCAGCATCCGAGAAGAATGGAAAGAGGTGGAAAAAGGGGAGCAAAGCAACCGTGAGTACTCATACAAAGTACTCGCAAGCAAGGACCTACACTACATATGCATCGGCATCAATGAAGTGGGTAGTATATGTGGACTGAACTGCAGAATGCCAGAATAAGAGGGGGAGAAGCTAGTCCTATCGAAGACTAGCATCTTCAAGCATCTTGCAGCATGTAGAAGAGTAAAGAATAGCATATTATTAAACAAGTATGTTGTAAAATTAACGCCAAGAGATCCATCCTCGACTCCCTGTGAGAAAGCAATGCCGGAGCCACATATCCATAACATGCCTCAGCATTTAGTATCCAGTTCTAGTTGTATCGATCGGGATGCAACTCCGAGCGTCTGTTACCGTGGAAAAGGCTATTCGAGATCAATCTTCCCTACAAGGGTGCACAAACTTAGCCAACACGCTCGATCAACCCCGGCCGGACACACCATTAGGTCATGACCACCCTCGGCTGATCAACACACTGCAGTCCTACCTAGACTCATCAGAGAGGCTAGCACGCCAGTCTACATCCTAAGCATGCAGGGGTCTTGGGCCCATCGCCCTTTGCACTCCTGCATGTTGCATACGCGGGCGGTGAGCAGGCCTAGCTACCTCCTTAAAGAAGGTAGGTGCTTATGCAGTCCAACCCGTCGTGCGCTGCTCCGCTGACGTCCGTTGAGCTTTCAACTGATACATACGATGCAAAGTGCTCATATTGATTCCCATGTGGTGGTTAGTGCAAAAAAGTCCACAGGCCTACTCGGATCAAATATCCAAACTGTTAGTGTCTTGGTAGTGTGCGGTAAAGAGCAGAGACTCACAATCATGTGACCCCGTCTCCCCGTCTCATGGACTTACGACAAGGGCTAAGAATGCCCGGCCGTGCCACGCAATTATCTCTCGGGTACCCTCTAGGTCAACCCGACTTGATATCACTCGCGGGTACCCCTCGGGGATGACCCGATGTCATCATGGTTCTGTGGTAAGTCAAAGTAACCGTGTGTCCGAAATAGCAAGGGGGGAACCAGAGGAATCACCCTCAATGGATACCCACTAGATGTAACTAGCAAGGTGGACTTGGAGGAATCACCCTCGATGGTCCACACTTGAGGGGTTGCACGACAGAGTCGTTATCGGGAGTGGTGAAGGAGGAATCACCCTCGATGACCATGACCGAATAGCTACACTACATGGTTAACATCAGAAGTGCTGACGAGGTATCACCCTCGATACTCGATAATAACTCTACAGAGTCGTACAACTGGGGGGGGGGGGGGGCGTGATGTGCGGTGTCGGGGCCTGGACGTCGATCACGCTGATCGAGTCACGAATATAAAGCGGGGCAACTGGGACAAGGTGGGGTCATTGATGGATCTCTAACCAATCTATACTAAGCAGTTTAGAATAAGCAGGTAAGGTATGAAAGCAGGTAACAAAAATAGGCTATGCATCAGAGTAGGATCATACAAAAAGCACTAGTAGTTCTAATGCAAGCATAAGAGAGAAGGGAATGGGCGATATTGGAATGATACATGGGGGCTTTGCTTGCCTAGAAGCTCCGTAGACAGATACAAACCCTCAAAGGTGAAGTAGTCGATCACTGGTTCAACCGCGGTCTCGGGTCTACCGGAAAGAAGTAATGGAGGGGGAACACAATAAATAACAGAGCAATCAAAGCATTAGAAAGCATAATGTGGCAATACGCGGTGCTAGGGGTGACCTAATGTAGTACTACACGTTGAAGACGGAGAGGGAAAACATCCGGAGAGGTTTTCCCGGCATTTGGCATTTTATGGACAAATGAAAAGAGGGGGACGGTTCCATGTTCATTATGCTAGGGACATGTGACAGACGAACGGAGGGTGTAATTGGATTCGTCTAATTTTTCTGATCAACTTTCATATAAAAATTATTTTCATCCGACTTACATATTATTTGATATGAATTTTCAAAGTTTTAACAATTTTCTAAAATTAATAACAAATCGAGTTGACGAGTTCAATTTGACTGGTCAAAGGGATAAGGTGTGGCCCACATGGCATAGGCTATACCGACTAATATAATTAAAAACCAACCTAATCAAACAGGGTTCACATGTCATATGTATATTAGGCAATTTACTCCACTAACCTAATCCTAAAACTATCTTACCTCTAATTATGCGGCAAGAAAACCCCCAGGACAAGAACATGGCTACTTTCAACCATGGGATGACAGCAAGGTTCCGAGCCCTCCTAAACCGGCAGGAGCTCAAGGAGCTATATTTCAATGGGCGACGTTACACATGGTCGAATGAAAGGCGGAACCCAACCTTCGAGAAGATAGACCACATCTTCGTCTCTAACTACTTGGAGGATATCTCCCCGAGAAACTTGCTAACTGCCATGACACTACTGTAGGATGCTGCTAACGCGACACTACGGTCAGAGACCCTTCGAGAAACTATGTGCAATGCAATAATCGCAAATGGTGGTGTCAAAGAACCGTCAAAAATGTGCAAAATGTTTGTGATGATGGATGCATCAAACACGATTCAGATTTTTGTTGCGTGTGCGATGCATGGCATACAGTTCAGTTCAATTAACTGTTTGCGATGAGGAGGGACAAAAGAAATGGCAGCTAGATGAAGGCGTGTGTGATACACAGCATACGGTTCACTCGGATCAACTATTTGTGATTAGGCAACACAAAAGAAACGGTCAGTCAGATCAAGGTGTGTGCGATATACAACATGCGGTTCACTCGGATGAACTGTTTGTGTTGAGACAAGAGAACAGAAATGGTTCAATATAACAAGATGTGTGTGATACACGGAAAACAGGTGTGTAATCAGAAATGTGTGGGAAGACCGATAACTACACACACGATTCCTGTTAACAAGCCATGTGTGTTGTGAGCAAACGATTGCTGGTATACAATTGCCAGTTATTGATGAAATCATCACCGACAGGTTCCCTTGTTTAGTCCGTGTGCAGTGTGATTTGCTCTGTCTATAGAGCATCAACATATATATTTAAAAAGACAACATTGCATAACCTAATTAAGCATACAATTACACAAGTGACTACACAGATAACATTTTCACACACCAAAATAAGCAACTACATGCATACTAAACTAAGAGAAACGAGGATCTAATTAATCATCTACTTCTTGTTGCGACGACGCTTGTCATTGCTCTACTTCCGGCTGGATCCCTGGACGTTTTGGGGAAGGAGGCACTTCCTCATGTCAATGATCCGCTTGTACATGTCGTAACACGTGTACGCCTCCTTGGCCGCGTACACGACATGAGCTTTGTCGAGTTTCTCCATCCAGGCCTAGTGCCAGGCACGCTTGTCCTTTTTGCAGGAATCCTTCATGTCTCTCTCATCCACATAGGCAAAATTGCCATGGAAGCGGGCTATCAGCCCACTATTGTAGTACTTGCTCTTAGCGTCATGGCAGACCAACCATGTGGGGTGCCAAGTGGCTTCGCTGTAGGATTGAAAGTATGTCTAGAGGGGGGGATTAGACTACTTGACCAAATAAAAATCTAGCCTTTTCCAAAATTTAGTTCTTGGCAGATTTTAGCAACTTAGCACAAGTCAAGCAATCAACCTACACATGCAATTCTAAGAGTATAGCAGCGGAATGTAAAACATTGCACATGAAGGTAAAAGGGAGAAGTTTGGAGGGACCAAACGCAATGTAGACACAGAGATTTTTGGCGTGGTTCTGATAGGTGGTGCTACCATACATCCACGTTGATGGAGAATTCAACCCACGAAGGGTAACGGCTGCGCGAGTCCACGGAGGGCTCCACCCATGAAGGTCCACGAAGAAGCAACCTTGTCTATGCCACCATGGCCATCGCCCACGAAGGACTTGCCCCACTAGGGTAGATCTTCACAAAGTAGGCGATCTCCTTGCCCGTACAAACTCCTTGGTTCAACTCCACAATCTTGACGGAGGCTCCCAAGTGACACCTAACCAATCTAGGAGACACCACTCTCCAAAAGGTAATAGATGGTGTGTTGATGATGAACTCCTTGCTCTTGTGCTTCAAATGATTGTCTCCCCAACACTCAACTCTCTCTCATAGGATTGGATTTGGTGGAAAGATGATTTGAGTGGAAAGCAACTTGGGGAAGGCTAGAGATCAAGATTTATGTGGTTGGAATGGAATGTCTAGACCTCAACACATGAGTAGTTGGTTCTCTCTCGGAAAATGAATGCTGGAAGTGTGGGCACGTTCTGATGGCTTTCTCCACGAATGAAGAAAGGGTGGAGGGGTATATATAGCCTCCACACAAAATCTAACGGTTACACACAATTTACCAAACTCAGTGAGACCAAATCATAAAACTCGGTCAGACCAATTTAGTTCATAATGTGAACGTTAGGCATTTCAGTGGGACCGACATGTCAACTCGATGGGACCAATTTCTTTAGGGTTAGGGCATAACGTAATCTCGGTGAGACTGATTACACAAACTCGCCGACTTTGGTAATAAGCTAACCAGAGAGTTGGTCAGGCAAACTCGGTGGGACCGATTCGCTCATCTCGGTGAGATCGAAACGTTACGAAGGGGAAATAGAGAGTTTGCATTGCGAAGTCGGTGGGACGATCGCTCATCTCGGTTAAAACAGAGAGTTTGCAATCCCATCTCGGTGAGACCGAGATCCCTATCGGTGAGACCAAAGTGACTAGGGTTTCTGGCAGTGGCTATGTCAAATGAACTCGGTGGCGTCGGATAGATCAAATTGGTGTGACCAAGTTTGACTTTTGGTCTGGGACATATGTGGATATGATAAAGTGGTTGAGGGTTTTTGGAGCATGTCACTAAGCATCTTGAGCAAGCAAGCCATTAAGCAACACCTCACCCCGTTTTAATAGTATTGGCTTTTCCTATGGACTCAATGTGATCTTGGACCACTAAAAGTAAAATGTAGAGTCTTGAGCTTTAGAGCTTGAGCCAATCCTTTGTCCTTAGCATTTTGAGGGGTCCACATTCCTAATCCATGCCATGTCAATCATTGAACTTTCCTGAAATTTTCATCTTGAAATAGCATTAGTTCAACGAGCTATATGTTGTTAATAATTACCAAAACTACCTAGGGATAGTTGCACTTTCAATTTCCCCTTTTTGGTAATTGATGACAACATATAGATCAAAGCTCCGACAAAAGATAATAAGATTGAAATACATCATCGCTTTGAGAAGTATGTGATAAGCAAGAGCTCCCCCTAAATTTGTGCATTATTTAAGATTTGCTTTTGAATGCAAATGCACAATCGATTAGTATCATGGGTTACTCTTCCATGTCACATACATCTTGGTGGAGTGCTCAAAATGATAACAATTAAAAGCATGCACTCATCACCAAGCAAAGTGAATGATCATATATGGATATAAGAGATAGTGTCATCCAAGCAAACATTAAAGTAGCATATGATCAAACACATGATCCTACAAGTATCTCACACAAGGACATAAGGTATCAAACAGGCACATAATAAAGTTCAACCAAACAAATAGCAAGAGAGACAAAAAGCAACACTCTCTCTCGAAGCCTATGATCTATACATATTTCTCCCCCTTTGGCAACAAGTTACCAAAAAGTTCAAATATGCATAGTGCTATGCGTCTCTCAGGCTTGGTCTTCGCGAGGTGGTGTAGAGAGAACTCCAAGGATGAAGGCATCAGTCGATGTAGCTGGAGCTGGCGGAGTGGCTGCTGGAGGTGGCACTGAAGCTGTAGCTGCTGGTGCTGATGTGGTTACTCTAGTATCTGGTACTAGCACTGCAGCTAACCTCTGACCTCTTGGCACTCGAAAAGCATCTGTAGTTGCCTTCCCTTTATTCTCCTCTGCTTCCTCTTGGAGCTGCTCAACTGCTGTTTGCATCTCAGTCACTTTCAGATCAAGATCATAGAATTTTTGTTCAATGATTCTCTCCAAGCTCTCCTGATTCTGAGTCAGGGTGGCCAACCCTTCTCAATCCTCAAAGTAGATTGGATCAGATATCCAAGTTGATCTTGTTTGCTCTTCAAGAACACTTGAGATGCCTCTTCAACAGTTGGCATCCTTGCAGCTTTTCTGCCTTTGCCTTAGATCTCTTCTCTTGTGCTTGCCCCGATGAAGGTTCATTCTCATCCATTACAACTGTGTTGTCTTCAAATTCTGGTTAGAGAGGTAAATGCTCCTTGTCCAACAAGTAAGTGCCTGTGCCCATCTTTGAGTTGATGAGCACCTGAATGTGTGGAGCATACCCACAAGACCTTTTTTGGTCAGCAGCTGTCCTCTTGATTGTCTCTACAATCAGATTCATGACCTTGAATTTTTGAGGCACATCAAAAATGTGCAGCAAGTTGATTGAATGTCCTCTTATCATCCTATGATCTCCAGATTTGGGCAATAGAGTATGCCTTAAGATGGTGTTGATAGTAGATAGACCAGACAACAAATATTTCACTGAGCCCAACCTTTGAGTTTCCAGGGCTTCATCAGGAATTTCCTTATACATACTTGTCATGGAATTGTGGTCTTTCTTCTTCTTGGCATACACATCCAAATCATCCTCATGGTCTTCTGGAGCATTGATCAACTTTGCTCAGTCTTCAATAGTTGACTGGTACCTTGTACCTTCAGACATCCACACTATCCTTCCATCTGGATAGAAATGAGCAGTGGAGTAGAATTGCATGATTAGCTCATCATTCCATTTGGTGAGCTTCTGTCCAACGAACTTGTCAACTCCACAAGATTTGAAGCTGTCATGTACACCTGGAAAGTGATCTTCATTCTCTTTAATATATTCCCAATCAACCCATCTCATATCACAGATAATTGGCTTCTTTTCAAGCAGAATGGTCTCATAGAAGTCTTGCTGTTCTTTGGTGTGGAACATGTAGTCCACTACAGTTCTCCTTCTCACAGCATAAGGATCATTTTTCCTCCAGAGTCCCAGACCTGCATCCTTTCTGATGTTCATGTCCTCTGCCACTGGATGAGTGTCATTGTGGTCTAGAATCTTTGGTTTGAGCTTTCTCAGCACTTGGGCTTCAACATCTTCTTGATCCATCTCAGGCACTGGGGCCTTGTTCTTCTCCTCAGCAGGAATGTTTCTGGTGCTTCTCTTGGGTGCAGACTTGGTGGTTTGAGCAGCAACTTTGGGAGCAGGTTTGGGCTTAAATGTAGCAGCCCTTGACTTGATTGCATCTCCCAAAGCTTTTGTGACTTGGGTGCTAGTGCAGCATCCTCTTCCTCTTCCTCTTCCTCTGAATCTCTTACCATAGTTGACTTTCGAAGAAATTTTGCAAATGTGGTTCTTGCCCTCTTCTTCTTCTTGCCATCTCCAATTGCCTTACCATCATCTGATTCTATTGTGAATTTCATGGTTTCTCCTGTTGAAACTTTCCTTGGCTTTGACATTGGGACTCTCCTTGCTGGTGCCTTCTTATGCATACCAGGCTTTGTTGCAGTAGCAGTGCCATACTCTTTCTTCAGCACTTTCTTCTTTGAGGTGGCTTCATCCTCAACAGCAACATAATCCTCATCCTCAGAGTCTGAGGTTCTCTTCTTCCTTGTTCTAGTGGCTGCCTTGGGCAAGTTACTTGGTGTGCTCCTGCTGCCCTCATCATAGCTGCTTGAGGGACTAGTGCCCTCACTCATTTGCATTTGCTCTTCAAATTTATTCTGGCTATCACTCTGGCCAGACATCTTGGCAGGCAAACTGACAGCAAACCCTGTGAATAGATTTAGATGAGGTAGAGTAGATGAGCATCACAAAGTGGAGAGATTTTTGCAAAACAAATGAGTCAAAAACTTAGTTTTAGTTCTCTACTGAAATGATTTCGGAGCTACCAAATTGATAAACTCGGTGATACCGAAGAAACATTTGGAACCTAAACTAGTGAACTCGGTCAGACCGAGTCACAGTTTGGTGGCACCGAGATTGCTAGGGTTTCACAGAGAATTGAACTCGGTCACACCGATTTGCAGTTTTCGGTCGGACCAAAAAGCACATGTGCAATGGCCTAAGCCAAATCGGTGAGACCGATTTATACAACTAGATCGGTCCGAGATGAGCTCAGTGGAGACCTAATCCTAAATTTTTGAATCAAACTTAACCTAAGGAAGTTTTCTCTGGATAGATCATGGCATTGTCCTTGTGCTTGGAATCGGAGGTAAAAAGAGAGCACAAGGGGTCAAACTCATACCCTAGTTCGGCGGGAGTTCGCTACGGCGGCAATGGCGGAGCAGATTCCCGTTGTCGGTGACAGAAACCAACGGCGGGAGGTTGCTGGCGGCGAGGAGACGATCCGGAGACCCAAGGAGGTGGAGCAGGATAAGCGCGGGCTGAGGGCTTCTGAAGAAATTTTGAAAATCTCACCCGTGGATATATATATCCCGACCCTGTCAGTGTGACCGAGTGGAACAACTCGGTGGCACCGAGATGCAGAATCACAAGCGGTTGCTGCAACTCGATGTGACCGAAATGTTCAAATCGGTTGCACCGAGATGAAAACCTAGATCAGCTTAGTGAACTCGGTGTGACCGAAACGGATGACTTGGTCAAACTGAAATGCACAAAGAGGTTTTGTAAGTGTAAGTCTATGATGAATCGAGGACTCCGAGTGCTCCTCACACAGAGTGGTTCAAATCTGACTTGATCAAACTTTGTGATGTAGCATGAATAGAGTTTGAGATGAGAAAAGCATAGATAGCTAGAGAAGGTTCTTAGGCATTCTTGTCCATCCACTTGGCAAAAGGGAAAGAGCCAAACAATCAAAGAAACAAGTGGATGTCCTTGAATGAGTAAAATATGCAACCAACATGCTGACACAATAAAATGGCAAATGAAATATGTGGCAAAGCATGCTCAAACACTCTAGCATCTATCAAGCAATTTGCAATGACTAGGTCATCTATATATGAGTATATTGACTTAGGAGTCAAATGAGAACATTTGATCATAGGTCATACTCATCGTTTAAGCACAAGTGGGGTTACCACTTTTACATAAAGCAGTGTTGTGTTCACACCGTTAGAGTTGCTTTAGCTCAATTCTTAGGGTAAAGCTCCCCGTAGATGTGATATCCCCCCTAAGAGGGATGAACTAACCTTGGGTTTTGTCGATGATGACTTCATGTAGGTGTTGAAGATGTGGATGCTAAATGTTTATGTAGATCATTTGGAGCAATCCATTGGAGTGAGTTGCACTTTCAATACCTACACCGGTTAGTCTCACAAGGAACAAGCAAGGATATACATAGACATAGAATGATGTACACACAAGATGATGTCCATGAAAGCATTAAGTTACCTTGTCCCTTGTCTTACCAACAAGAGGGTTTGTGATTCCTTGAACTAGTGCAAGATATGGAAATTGTTTGCACTTGTTCTTGCCAAAATGATATGAGTGAAGTGTGTTGGTGGAGTCACCCTCAAGAACTCTCTAGTTCTTATTCTTCGGGATCCATGTCATCTTGATGGGAATCCTTGGGGGTGTAGTCGTACTTGATGAAGTAGAACTTGATGTATTCTTGGGAACCCACTTGACCAAGGCCTTGGGAGCTTCTTCAAATGCATCAATCTCCTCTTGAAGCTTATCCTTGCCTTTTTGCTTGTGGTCTTGTGGTGGAAGATCATCTTGAGCTTGTGTCCCTTGGAAAGAAGTAGGATCATACTTCTCTTGTTGAGGAACAAACTTTGTCTTGGGGTATTGATCTTCTTCCCACTCAACTCCATTGGCATTGAACTTTCGTTCAAAACCAACACCTTGGTTCTTCCGGTGCCTTCCTTGCTTGCGTACAATTTCCTCAAATTGCTTACTTCCGGCAAGGCTTTTGTAAACACCTTTCTCTATAATTCCCTTCAATAAGCTATTTTCTTGCTCAAGTGTAACTTGGCTAAGAGAATCATTAGAGGAATCAAGAGAACTACTAGAAGCAACAACATTGGATTTAGCATGATTATTGTTACTACTAGAGGAAGAATCTTTCTTACTTTTGTTGCTAGATTTAACTTGTGGCATGTAAGTACACAAGAGTAAATGTTTGGCGATGTAAGAAGAACTTTTCTTGTGAAGATCATCATTGATTGCCTTTAAAAACTCATGTTGTTGCTCTAGGTTGAGCTTTTCAAAGTGTAACTTCTCATGAGTCTTTAAAAGTTCTCGATGATCTTCCAAGGTATTTTCATGAGCTAACTTAAGAGTATTTAGTTCTTTAGTTAGACGATCAATCTCCTTCTTATCATTGTCACTTGTTTTATGTTGATTAGCATGATTAATAGCAAATTCATCATAGTTTTCATAACTAGAGTTATCAACAAGTAAATCACCATCACCTAGCAAATCATCTTCATCACTATTGAAATATACTCGGGGTGTGATACCTTTGGGCCTTTAGCCATGAAGCATCTTCCAATTTCTTCACTTGGTGAGTCAAATATGTCATAGGAGTTGGTTGACACAAGTGCTAGACCGACAACACCTTCATCTTGAGTATATTCGGAGTCGGAGTGATAACTTCTTTCGGAGTGATGGTCGGAATTGGAGCCGGATGATGTCTTCGTTTTGTGTAGCTCTTTGATGATTTGTCCTTCCTTTTCGGATCCTTGCTTCCCCGGGAGGTTCTTCGTTCATAACGATCATCTCTACTCCTTCTCTCTCTTGGTGGTGATTCTTCTCTTCTACTTTTTCTTTTAGGTGAATCTTCTCTTCTTTTGTAGGGAGCCGTACACTCATTGGAGTAGTGTCCGGGTCCTCCACAATTGTAGCAATTACGTTCATGACTCGGAGATCTTTTTCATTGTAGGACCTTGACTTGGAACTTCTTTCCTTGCTTCTACTCTTGTAGAACTTGTTGAAGTTCTTCACCATTACGCTCAATTCTTCATTGAAGGTTTGTTTCTCACTTGATGATGTAGGAGCATCACATGAGGCTTTGTAAGCACCACTTGACTTGTTGTGAAGCTCTTCTTTATCCTTGAGTGACATCTCATGAGCAACAATTCTTCCAATGACTTCTGTTGGCTTGAGATCTTTGTAATTGGGCATCATTTGGATCAATGTGCACACGGTATCATATTTTCCATCCAAGGCTCTTAGGATCTTCTCGATGATGAATCTATCGGTCATCTCTTCACTTCCTAAGCCGGCAATCTCATTTGTGATGAGAGCAAGCCTAGAGTACATTTGAGCGACACCTTCACCATCCTTCATTTTGAACTTGTCAAGTTGCTTTGAAGCACATCCAATTTGGATTCCTTGACGGAGTAAGTACCTTCGTGCATGTCAATCAAAGTATCCCAAATTTCCTTTGCATTCTCAAGATGGCTGATTTTGTTGAATTCTTCGGAGCATAATCCGTTGAAGAGAATATCACAAGCTTGAGCGTTGTATTGCAGCATCTTCAACTCTTCTGCGGTAGCTTCACGACTTGGTTCTCTCCCATTGAAGAATTCACCTTGCAAGCCAATACACACAATAACCCAAACGGCGGGGTTATGTCCAAGAATATGCATTTTCATCTTATGCTTCCAACTAGCAAAATTAGTACCTTCAAAGTAAGGACCTCTACGGTGGTAATTTCCCTCACTAGACGCCATACTCTCCTAGGTTGTGAAACCAGGGCTATGATCACCAAAAGCTATGGAAATCAAGGCAAATGGAGACCGTAGCTCTGATACCACTTGTAGGATTGAAAGTATGTCTAGAGGGGGGGGGGGGGGGGATTAGACTACTTGACCAAATAAAAATCTAGCCTTTTCCCAATTTTAGTTCTTGGCAGATTTTAGCAACTTAGCACAAGTCAAGCAATCAACCTACACATGCAATTCTAAGAGTATAGCAGTGGAATGTAAAACATTGCACACGAAGGTAAAGAGAGAAGTTTGGAGGGAGCAAACGCAATGTAGACACGGAGATTTTTGGCGTGGTTCCGATAGGTGGTGCTATCATACATCCACGTTGATGGAGACTTCAACCCACGAAGGGTAACGGCTGTGCGAGTCCACGGAGGGCTCCACCCACGAAGGGTCCATGAAGAAGCAACCTTGTCTATCCCACCATGGCCATCGCCCACGAAGGACTTGCCTCACTAGGGTAGATCTTCACAAAGTAGGTGATCTCCTTGCCTGTACAAACTTCTTGGTTCAACTCCACAATCTTGACGGAGGCTCCCAAGTGACACCTAACCAATCTAGGAGACAACACTCTCCAAAAGGTAATAGATGGTGTGTTGATGATGAACTCCTTGCTCTTGTGCTTCAAATGATTGTCCCCTCAACACTCAACTCTCTCTCATAGGATTGGATTTGGTGGAAAGATGATTTGAGTGGAAAGCAACTTGGGAAAGGCTAGAGATCAAGATTTATGTGGTTGGAATGGAATGTCTTGACCTCAACACATGAGTAGTTGGTTCTCTCTGAGAAAATGAATGCTGGAAGTGTGGGCACGTTCTGATGGCTTTCTCCATGAATGAAGAAAGGGTGGAGGGGTATATATAGCCTCCACACAAAATCTAACCGTTACACACAATTTACCAAACTCAATGAGACCAAATCATAAAACTCGGTCAGACCAATTTAGTTCATAATGTGAACGTTAGGCATTTCGGTGGGACCGACATGTCAACTCGGTGGGACCAATTTTTTAAGGGTTAGGGCATAACGTAATCTCGGTGAGACTGATTACACAAACTCGATGGGACCGACTTTGGTAATAAGCTAACCAGAGAGTTGGTCAGGCAAACTCGTTGGGACCGATTCGCTCATCTCGGTGAGACCGAAATGTTACGAAGGGGAAACAGAGAGTTTGCATTGCGAACTCGGTGGGACTGATCGCTCATCTCGGTTAGACTGAAACATAACGAAGGGAAACAGAGAGTTTGCAATCCCATCTCGGTGAGGCTGAGATCCCTATCGGTGAGACCGAAGTGACTAGGGTTTCTGGCAGTGGCTATGTCAAATGAACTCGGTGGCACCAGATAGATCAAATCGGTGTGGCCGAGTTTGACTTTTGGTCTAGGACGTATGTGGATATGAGAAAGTGGTTGAGGGTTTTGGGAGCATATCACTAAGCATCTTGAGCAAGCAAGCCATTAAGCAACACCTCATCCCCTTTTAGTAGTATTGGCTTTTCCTATGGACTCAATGTGATCTTGGATCACTAAAAGTAAAATGTAGAGTCTTGAGCTTTAGAGCTTGAGCCAATTCTTTGTCCTTAGCATTTTGAGGGATCCACATTCCTAATCCATGCCATGCTAATCATTGAACTTTCCTGAGATATTCATCTTGAAATAGCATTAGTTCAATGAGCTATATGTTGTTAATAATTACCAAAACCACCCAGGGATAGTTGCACTTTCATTCACTCGTGTGGGCGACAGAGGCCATCCCACGCGGGCGCTAGGTCTGAGAGGACGGCCTTGTCGTCAGTGTGTGACCTCTCTGTGGCAACCGTTTGCTCCCCACTAGCCTCTTCATGTACCGTGGCAACCGTCCATTGCCTCTTTGCCTTTCTCTCTCGATTTGGAACTGTTGTCGCACGCTCTTCCTCCCTCCATTTGCCTTCACCCTTCCTTCTGCCATTGTTCGATCGTCTTCCCATGGAGGGAACAGGCCGGGAATGACCCCGTTATACTTGCCCCGATCTGAAAGATGACGTGGTGGAGGAACTCATTGATCGGTGCGATGTCATCACCTCGGCTAGCATGGCAGGTTCATTCAAGTCCATTCTCGACTCAATAAATAGGGTTTAGGAGAGGTTTGATCTCCCCTATCTTCTTCCCCATAACGCTGGTCGCCGGTGTGGGGAGAACGGAAGCGTCGCCTTCTCCAAGTTGATGCCACTTGATAATGATACATGTGATGTTAAGATGCCATCAATTGAGGGTAAGGCTTGGGCAGGAGCAAATGGAGATTGGGTTGTTTATATTGGGTATAACTGTGAGTGGGAACTTGTGAATGTGTACACTCGTCATCGGGTTCCACTTTCAAAAATCATAGACTGCCTTGAGGTTGAGCACACAGATGATCTACGTACGTTCAAATAGATCATGCTGATTGTCATCTACGGAAGATAGCAATTTGTCGAGTTCCCAACCACTCTTGGGATTACAAGAACTATGAAGTTGTTGCTATCTTTGACAAGCTTGTTGCCGTCCTTACTTCCACGCGTCGATGAATATTGCTCAAAAATCAATTTCTGTACACGGATGAGTACTGTGATGCAATTCAATATGAGGGTATTGTGTTTGCTGCCACCACTCGTGGCACTGTTTTTGCATGGAATCCTTATGATTTCGATACGTTTGTCTTCCACCGTAATGATAATTGTTTCATCCACATGCATGCGGGTTAGCTTGTTTCCCTTTACTAATTAACCTTCTTGTGTTTCCAAGGTCCTATGAACATTCCACCACCTATACTTGAAAATTTTTATATCCAAGGGGGAGATGATGATGGTGATGATCACGAGCATGTTGACGAGCATGACCTATATACTAAGTGGCGCCTGGAAACTTATTCCGATGGATCACCTCTTCTTGTATGTATACAGGGCACTGCTGATGTTATTAACGAAGCAGGTGTTGTCTCCCTTGGTCGCACACTCCGGACCTATTCCAACATCCATTGCATGGTATTCAGGATGGATACTCGTGTGCTAGCGCCAACACCTTCTCCCTGGTTCAGTATTGATAGTCTTGGAGAAAACTCGCTCTTCCTTGGACAAAAGTATCCAATGATGGTGAAAGGCGATCCAACGACTGTTGACATAACTTTACTACCGTTTATGAGAAGCAATTGTGTCTATACCTCGTACAGTGCTATGATTCCCTACCGTGGCTATCACAATATGCTTCCTGATATAGGCCGCTTCAGCCTGGATGACCAACCCTGCATTGGTCTCGAGATTGACAATAGTTGGCCCTTCATAGAGAATCAGTTATGGTTCAAAACAAGCGTTTCCAACACCGAGGATTGGTTGAGCTGAAGTTCATTTCATCGCTATGTTATTTGTTGTGTGAGAAAAACTTTAGTATTTACTAGAATGTTTTGTTGGAAATAATCTATAATCCAACGTGTATCCTCGTTGTCGTAGTTGCTTAACCGAAGCATGGCATGTATCCATTGTTGGTCTAATGCTCACGGTTCGAACAAATAATCCATTTGGGATATTGGTTCCCAATTATTGATAATCTCCTGTTTGTAATTAGATAAAGACTAGCAAAAAGGCCGGTGCATTGCATTAGTATTTATCATGGCATGTCGGGTGCCATTCCATGATAGCATGCCAGGTTTCATGAATTTTAGACGAGTTTTGGATTTACTAGAATTTAAAAACCAGGTATCTCAATGTTTGCAGCCAAGTGACGGGGGCAGGGTGTTTGACATTCATTCCCATTTCTTGCATGGGACGTAAGCATGCAACCAAGGACACTTATTTGAATTTTCAACCAATTTATATGCATTAGAGCATGTGAATGTAGTTCAAATTTGGATTATGCACATAAATGCATTGAAAACTTAATTAATGCATAAGAAATGTGCTAACAAACCCCGAAAAATTCCAAAATTTAACACAACACTCATGTTGTTCTGTGTTGACACTAGAGAAAAAAATTGAAATCAAGAAGAGGCAACATCTATCGTTTCGTCCAGAAAGGTGAAATGTTCCCTACCGAAACCACCGGGCTTGTTGTGACAAGCTCTGGTTTGTGAGAAGCTTATACCCAAACCTGCCCCAAATGGGACAAAAAATTTACCACGGCATGTCGGGTGCCATTCCATGATAGCATGCCCGGTTTCATGAATTTCAGACGTGTTTTGGATTTACTAGAATTTAAAAACTAGGTATCTCAATGTTTGCGGCCGAATGACGATGGCAGGGTGTTTGACATTCATTCGTATTTCTTGCATGGGACGTAAGCATGCAACCAAGGACACAGATTTGAATTCAACCAATATATATGCATTAGAGCATGTGCATGTAGTTGAAATTTGGATTATGCACATAAATACATTGAAAACTCAATTAATGCATAAGAAATGTGCTAACAAACCCCGAAAAATTCCAAAATTTAACACAACACTCATGTTGTTCTATGTTGACACTAGAGAAAAAATTGAAATCAAGAAGAGGCAACGACTAACGTTTCGTCTAGAAAGGTGAAACGTTCCCTACTGAAACCATCAGGCTTGTTGTGAGAAGCTCTGGTTTGTGAGAAGCTTATACCCAAACCTGCCCCAAATGGGACAAAAATTTTACCACGGCATGTGGGTGCCATTCCATGATAGCATTCTAGGTTTCATGAATTTCAGACGAGTTTTAGATTTACTAGAATTTAAAAACTAGGTATCTCAATGTTTGCGGCCGAGTGACGATGGTAGGGTGTTTGACATTCATTCCTATTTCTTGCATGGGACGTAAGCATGCAACCAAGGACACAGATTTGAATTTTCAACCAATTTATATGCATTAGAGCATGTGCATGTAGTTCAAATTTGAATTATGCACATAAATGCATTGAAAACTCAATTAATGCATAAGAAATGTGCTAACGAACCCCGAAAAATTCCAAAATTTAACACAACACTGATGTTGTTCTATGTTGACACTAGAGAAAAAAATTGAAATCAAGAAGAGGCAACATCTATCGTTTCGTCCAGAAAGGTGAAATGTTCCCTACCGAAACCACCAGGCTTGTTGTGAGAAGCTCTGGTTTGTGAGAAGCTTATACCAAAACCTGCCCCAAATGGGACAAAAAATTTACCACGACATGTCGGGTGCCATTCCATGATACCATGCCTGGTTTCATGAATTTCAGACATGTTTTGGATTTACTAGAATTTAAAAACTAGGTATCTCAATGTTTGCGGCCGAATGACGATGGCAGGGTGTTTGACATTCATTCGTATTTCTTGCATGGGACGTAAGCATGCAACCAAGGACACATATTTGAATTTCAACCAATTTATATGCATTAGAGCATGTGCATGTAGTTGAAATTTGAATTATGCACATAAATGCATTGAAAGGTCAATTAATGCATAAAAATGTCTAAACGAACCCCAATAAATTCCAAAATTGAACACAACACTCATGTTGTTCTATGTTGTCACTAGAAAAAGAATTGAAATCAAGATGAAGCAACGGATATCGTTTCGTCCAGAAAGGTGAATTGTTCCCTACCGTAACCATGAGGCTTGTTGTCAAAAGCTCTGGTTTGTGAGAAGCTTATATACCCCAACCTGCCCCAAAAGGGACAATATTTTTACAACTGCATGTTGATGCCGTTCCATGCTAGCGTGTCAAGGTTCAAAAATTTCAGACGCATTTTTGATTTACTAGAATTTAAAAACCAAGTATCTCAATGTTAGCGGCCGAGCGACGGTGGCAAGGTGTTTGACATTCATTCTCATTTCTTGCGTGGGACTTAAGCATGTAACCAAGGATACACATTCCAATTCTGAACCACTTTATATGCACTGGAGCATGTGCATGTAGTTCAAATTTGAATTATGCACATGAATGCATAGAAAACTCAGTTAATGTATAAAAATGTCCAAGCGAGCCCCGAAAACTCCTAGAAAATGACACAACACTCGTGTTGTTCTACGTTGACACGAGAAAATTTTAGAAAGTAAGAAGACGCAACATATATCGTTTGTCCCCCAAGGTGGCACGTTCCCTACTGAAACCATCTGGCTTGTTGTGAGAGAAGCTCCGGTTTGTGAGAAGCTTATACCCAAACCTAGCCCAAATGGGAAAATATTTTTACCATGTCATGTCGATGCCGTTCCATGATATCATGTCAAGTTTCATGAATTTCAGGCGAGTTTTCGATTTACTATAATTTTAAAACCATGTATCTTAATGTTAGCAGCTAAGCGACAATGTTAAGGTGTTTGACATTCATTCTCATTTCTTACATGTGACCTAAGCTTGCAACCAAGGACAAACATTTGATTTTGCAACCAGTTTTTAGGGATTGGAGCATGTGCTTTGATTTTGAATTGTGCACCTAAAATTGCTAAAGAACCAATTTAATGTATAAAATTTCCAAATGAACCCTGAATAATTTCAATTTTTTACGACACACATATAGTTGCATGTCCACTGCGGATAAAAGGTCTAGCAATTCAAACACTGTCCATTGCCGCTGTGACCCCATTATGTAATTCAAATCAAATGAAAAATCAAGTAGACCCCACACAGTTTATTATCACCAACCATATGAGATGCAGTACAAAATATCCCGGAGCACCGTCGGTGTATAGTACGCCTATGGCTTACGCGAGAAGGTGGGTTGGCTAGAGCCCACAACCGGCGTGTCAAGTACACTAGCTCACTCCCCAAATACTCTCGCCTCTGCATCCCTCACATTCTCAAAAATATCTGCTCGCCCTTGATCCAATTTTTCAGTAACCTCGCCTTGTTACTCCTGCCTAGTAAAATTTTCAGTTGCCGCGGTATTTCCTCAAACACCACCTTAACCCCCCTCCAGACACACCACACACTCCACAAAACCTGCACTCACCGACACACACCATCCCTGTAACCATTGGTAGGTCGCCACCATCGCCGCCGCCTCCATCCTCAACCTCTGCCTGTGTGCCGGGGAGCTCAAGGAGCTAATGTCCCAAGAGAGGTTTATCGCGGCCTCTTCGCCCGATGCCAGCGAGGTGGCCGCCGAGGTGTCCTCGTCGTCCTCTGCAGGCTCTTTACCGATCCGCCATCGCTGGTCCCCTGATCCGCCAGCCGCCGCGCCCCTACGCCGGTTTGAGGACTTCCCTGTCCTCCTTCAGACCCGACAGCCGATGAGGTCCTACCTCGGGGTCCGGCAGTGGCGGTGGGGGATGTGGGTCATCAAGATTACAGATCAAGAGACCCACACCCGCCGGTGGCTCGGTAGCTTCCACATAGCCGAGCTCGTGGCCATGGAGTACGACCGCTGGCAGGTCCTCTACCATGGCGCGTCGGCTAGGCTCAATTTCCCCTTCGGCACACGTTCGTTCCACCTTGTTCCGCCAGATCCAGGGGTAGTGAGCTCGGCTATGGCGCGAGAGGACCGCGAGGCATGGGAGCGCCTCGAGGCCGAGGCCGCCGATGAGGCCTACATGCAAGAGCTATGCCGGCAGCACCCAGAGCTCGTGGAGGTGGAGCAGGCGATCTTTGCCGGCACGGAGGGCGGCGAGGTTATCGCACTCTACTTCGATGACGAGGTCGAAGGCAGCAAGGATGGTGGCGCAGAGGGCGTCCAAGTGGGCGGTGAGGACGAGGAGATTGATGTAGATGAGTGGAGGAGTGCCTTCCCCAACGACCTCGATGACGGCACCGGCCCGGACCCGGCTCGTGGCACACCGTACCTGACGAGCAAGGATTGGCAGGACCTCTACTTCGACCGAAAGTAGTTTAGCTTAGTTTAGATTTATGTTTTATGTTTGGTTATGCAAAACTATCTATGTTTATGTTTGAATGCATGCTACTGTTGGTTGAACCTGCTTTGAACTTGATTAAATTGAAGTTTACAACATTAAGTTTAGGCGGTCGACTAGAAACAGCCAAAAATTGCTGGAGTATATATATATATATCCACTAATTGTTTTAGTCCTTTAACTTTTAAAGGATCGGGTAGAGATGGCCTTATGCCTTGTTTATTTCAGTTCTTCACAATGTGATGCTCTATATGTGCAACTATTTGTCGTGCAATTCAATTTCATCAATAACAGTTTCAACAATACCACTATGAATTACGATATTTGGTTGCTGTTAAGGATATTGTAGTTAACATGCCTTTTCGTTTTTTTAACAATAACTAGTGTACTTTAGACCTGCACAATACCAGTTTGAATGACTATTTGCTTGTTTATAAATGTTATGCCTGATGCAGTTAACACACCTTTCCACTTCTTGTTTTGCTTAACTAGCATGCTTAAGCCTACACACTGAAGCTATCATTTGTAGATTATGTTGTCTACCATGGATATATTTGGTTGATGTTTAGCCTGTTGTGCTTAACATGCCTTTACATGTACTCATACAGGACAATATTGAGAACAATGTTGTTTTTTTCCATCGAGGTTAGTTTCATCGCATTGCTTATATGTACTCACTGTTCAGGATCTCGGTAGCTGGTACCATATAGCCTGGGGGCTGATAAGGGATTAATCGTCGAATTAGACATTTCACTGAATATATCTGTAACCCATTTATCAGTAGGTTAACTAGGGCCATATTTAATATATTCGAGGCTACATAGCAACATGCATTGTACTGAATGACTAAATATGCAATCCCAGGCTACATAGCAACAAGGAAGAGTGTTACCTTAATGTTCGTGTTACCTTAATGTTCTGATGATGTCTAGATATACGTGTATAAAATCTTATATAATGGGATGGAGGGAGTGTTGTACTACATCATTTTGCAATTGTTGTTTAGCTTCTAATATTAACTTAGTGCTTTTAGGTACACATACCAAAGATCCACACTCCGACCCTTTCTGCATATGTGGCAATGAGATATTCATGAACCAGCATCAAGTGAGGAAATTGATAAAGATTGTTATTAAAATGGGTCAACAGATGTCAATCGAACTATATGTTTACACTTTATGCAAGACAACAGTGAACTGCAGGATGGTAAGTAAGAACCCTGTAGCCTTGTTTTTACTACCCGTAATGAGTTGTATTAGATGACAATGTCTGAATCTTTTTTCCTTTGAAGTGGATCCTGAAGCAGTTTACTCAAGATTGCGTCTCAAACTACATGATTGGCGGCCGACCATCACAAGGGGTTGGATTAGAGTCGTGCGTGCCTTCTGCATCCAGGAGAGCGCAATAGGGCCATTCCGCTTCACCTTGTTCAACAACCAGAATGTTTGTCGCCTCTTTGTTTACCATTTGTAATAGTACAAGTATAGAACCCTGGTTCATCATTCTTTATTTGGTGCTTACGAAATTCTTAAACATATGTACCTGTGAATTGAATAATGCATTGGTTGGAACCTGATGGATATGAATAAAGCTATAGCCTACTTTCAAGATTAAATTAGGTAAAGTTTTAAATAGCAGCAATTAAATTAGGGTGAAATTACGGTGTGTAGGTCATTACGGCGCACATGATTAATAAATCACAGCGTGTGCGATATACATCATAATCTGACATGGTTCACGGAGTGGAAACGTGTGTAATAATGCACACAGTTGCTGTTTGCAAAGCGTGTGTGATGTCAGACACTATCACATACGATGCAGGGAAACTAAATGTGTGTGAATGTCTACCTATTACACGGTTTATAATCATGAACTGTTTGTGATGTACCAGGTGATAGAGGCGGAGGTGTCCCGTCTTTCGATGAGATGGTGGATTTCGCTTTGGTGGAAGTCAACTTTGACGATCCGACTACGAGCGTGTGAGGACGTCGCGCCTTAGCAATCGCTAAACCAACTCCGAGAGGTTATTGACCACGCCGGAGCACGATCAACCTGACCACTAGGGTCTGTTTCCTGCGAGCAAACGAAGAACAAGCAAGAAACTGAGATTGCAATCTGGATATTGCGAATATAAGATGAAAGCTTTATTGATCAAGGTGGGGTTCTGTGACGCCTTTGTCTGGTCGTTGAACACAAACGAAGTACGCGAAGTTGCAGCTATGGCGAACTTTTAATCTAAACAAAACCCAAATTCTAAACGGTGCCCTAAGGGCTGTATATATGGAGGAAGAGAGGGGGAATTTCGTGGCCCTTGGTGGAGGGGTCCGAAATAAACCCTATCTCTTGTTTCCCCACACATACGGACTCTAAAAATAGCCTATACTTATGTATTTCGAAATTACATGGGCCTGGCCCAATAAAAAGGTGACGCAGCACCTATAATAGCCTCGGGACGAAATTTATGAAATGGCATCTTGTATATTTCGTCCAAGGCTTCATGCACCCATTATGGTGGCTTCAAAGTCCTGAAATCATCACTTGTAACTCCGTTCTTGTTCCCCTTGCGCATGGCATCATCTCCATGCTTGTTCTTGCTCCAATGTTCATCCTTCTCCAAGCTAGGCCCTTCATTTGTAAGCAAAACAAATGTATCCAATTTAGGCAGCATCATATTCTCATGAACATTAGAATCATTACCAAGAAACGAAAGTACCTGATAATTTAATTGGCGTGCGCGAGCTCTAGTAATTGGTCCCGTATATGTAGCAGTAGGGGCTGTGGGTGTAACAATGGTATTGATGTCCTCATCATCCTCCCCTTCTTGAAATGAAGTCGTCCTCGACGGAAGCTCATCTTCCTCACCCAAATAAGGCTTCAAATCTGCAATGTTAAAAGTGGGACTAACCCCAAAATCTGCAGGCAACTCAAGTTTATATGCATTATCATTTATTTTCTCTAACACCTTAAAGGGACCATCAGCACGTGGCATTAGCTTTGATTTGCGCAAATCAGGAAATCTATCCTTACGCAAATGTAATCAAACAAGATCTCCAGGTGCAAACACAACATGTTTTCTACCCTTATCTCCAGCAAGTTTATATTTAGCATTCATACGCTCAATGTTTTCCTTAGTTAACTCATGCATTTTTAAAATCAATTCAGCACATTGTTTAGCATCAAAATTAACCTTCTCCGAAGATGGAAGAGGCAACAAATCAATAGGTGCACGAGGTAGGAAACCATACACAACTTCAAAAGGGCACATCTTAGTAGTAGAATGCAATGAACGATTATAAGCAAATTCAATATGAGGCAAGCATTCCTCCCACATTTTCTTATTATTCTTCAAAACAACCCTAAGCATAGTAGACAATGTTCTATTGACTACTTCAGTTTGTCCATCAGTTTGGGGGTGACAAGTAGTACTAAAAAGCAGTTTAGTCCCCAACTTAGCCCATAAACATCTCCAAAAGTGGCTAAGAAATTTAGTATCATGATCTGAAACAATAGTATTTGGCACACCATGCAAGCGAATAATTTCACGAAAGAACAAATCAGCAACATTAACAGCATCATCGCTTTTATGACATGGTATAAAGTGTGCCATTTTCGAGAATCTATCCACGACAACAAATATGCTATCCCTCCCCTTCTTTGTTCGAGGTAAACCTAAAACAAAGTCCATAGATATATCCTCCCAAGGAACACTAGGTACAGGCAAAGGCATATATAAACCATGAGGATTGAGTCGTGACTTAGCTTTTTGACATGTAGTGCATCGAGCAATAAAACGCTCAACATCCCGTCTCATCTTTGGCCAAAAGAAATGTGTAGCAAGTACGTCCTGCGTCTTCTTCACGCCAAAGTGTCCCATTAATCCTCCTCCATGCGCCTCCTGCAACAACAAAAGACGAACGGAGCTAGCTGGAATGCATAGCTTGTTAGCACGAAACACAAATCCATCGTTAACGACAAACTTGTTCCACATTCTTCCTTCTTTACAATTCTTCATTACATCTTTAAAATCAGCATCATGCACATATTGATCTTTGATGGTCTCCAAACCAAATATTTTGAAGTCAAGTCGTGAAAGCATAGTATAGCGACGAGACAATGCATCAGCAATAACATTTTCTTTTCCCTTCTTATGTTTAATGACATAAGGGAAAGTCTCAATGAATTCAACCCATTTAGCATGTCGACGATTCAGTTTAGCTTGACTCTTAATATGTTTCAAAGATTCATGATCAGAATGTATAACAAATTCTTTGGGCCATAAATAATGTTGCCATGTTTCTAAAGTCCGAACAAGAGCATATAATTCTTTATCATAAGTAGAATAATTCTGACTAGGCCCACTCAATTTTTCAGAAAAGTATGCAACAGGTTTGCCATCTTGTAATAACACACCTCCTAATCCAATTCCACTAGCATCACATTCAAGCTCAAAAGTCTTATTAAAATCAGGAAGTTGGAGTAAAGGAGCATGTGTCAACTTATCTTTCAATACCGAGAAGGCTTCTTCCTGTGCGGTATCCCAAAGAAAAGGCACATCTTTCTTTGTAAGCTCATTGAGAGGTGCAGCAATGGTGCTGAAATCTCTCACAAAACGCCTATAGAATCCAGCGAGGCCAAGAAAACTCCTCACTTGTGTGACCGTTTTGGGCTGCGGCCAACTCTCAATAGTTTCAATCTTGGCTTTATCAACTTCAATTCCCTGTGGAGTAACAACATAGCCAAGAAAAGATACTCGGTCGGTGCAAAAGGTGCACTTCCCAAGGTTACCAAACAAACGTGCATCACGTAGAGCAATAAAAACAGCACATAAATGTTCCAAATGTTCTTCCAAAGATTTGCTATAAATCAGTATATCATCAAAATAGACTACCACAAATCGTCCAATGAAAGCACGTAAAATTTCGTTCATTAGTCTCATGAAAGTACTAGGCGCATTAGTTAACCCAAAAGGCATGACTAACCACTCATATAAACCAAACTTAGTTTTAAATGCTGTTTTCCATTCATCACCCAATTTCATACGAATTTGATGGTATCCACTACGCAAATCAACTTTGGAGAATATTGTAGAGCCACTCAATTCATCAAGCATATCATCTAGCCTAGGAATAGGATGACGATAACGAATAGTAATATTATTAATGCCTCTACAATCAACACACATACGTGACGTACCATCCTTTTTAGGCACTAGTATAATAGGAACAACACAAGGACTAAGAGATTCGCGTATATAACCTTTGTCGAGCAGCTCCTGTACTTGACGCATAATCTCCTTCGTCTCCTCTGGATTGGTACGATATGGTGCACGGTTGGGTAGCGATGCACCGGGAATTAAGTCAATTTGATGCTCAATCCCTCGAATGGGTGGTAATCCCGGTGGCACGTCTTGTGGAAAGACGTCAGCGAACTCCTGCATAATGTTAGTGACAGCAGGGGGCAAAGAGGAAGGCACGTCCTCGAATGAAAATAATGCCTCTTTGCACACAAAAGCATAGCAAACAGATTTGCTAAAATCTAGATCATCAATATCAGATTTGGTGGCAAGTAAACATGCACTTTTCAATTTAATTTCAGAAGCAACACTAGATTGTTTATTATTATTAGGCTGCATTTGTTGCTCAAATTCTTTTGCCACAATCTGATTTTCACTCTTAGTTTTCTCCTGTGTTGCTTTATTAGCTCTATTAATATCATCTTTCAAAATGGAATCAGGAGTCATAGGAAGCAAAGTAATATTTTTATCCTTATGAACAAGAGTATACTGATTGTTTCTACCATGGTGAATAGAATTTTTATCAAATTGCCATGGTCTACAAAGTAATAAGGAACATGCTTGCATAGGTACCACATCACAATCAACATAATCAGCATATGTAGAGATACTAAAATGTACACGAACAGTACGTGTTACCTTAACCTTGCCGCTGTTGTTGAACCATTGGATGTAGTAAGGATGTGGATGTGGTCTTGTGGTGAGAGATAGCTTCTCCACCATCTCCATGCTAGCCAAGTTGTTGCAACTCCCTCCATCTATGATCACGCGAACATAACGTTCCTTCACAACTCCCTTTGTATGGAACAAGTTATGCCTTTGATTTTGCTCAGCTTGTGTAACCTGCACACTCAAAACACGTTGAGCAACTAAACATTCATACCTGTCAGCATCTTCAGGAGCCATGTATTGCGTCTCATGATCAGAATCGTCTCCACCGTGTTCGTCACGTGTAATAAGAGCCAAAGTCTCCTCATCATAGTCACTAGCGGACTCATACCCACCATCCTCCGTAACAATCATCACACGCTTAGATGGGCATTCTCTCGCATAATGACCTCCACCCTTGCAACGTCGACAAATAATATCATGTGTTTGCCCTGTTGATGCCATGGATGAAGAAGAGCTCTTTGCAGGCCCAGAAGGTGTGCTCTTGGCAGATAGTGGTGATTGTGCCTGCTTTATTGTATCACGGTTGGAGGTGGCAGCCGACGGAGGCGCCGGTGTCCATGATGAAGGTCGACCTGCAGAAAAGTTGGTCCGCGCCAATGCCTGTCGATCCTGCACTTCACGTTCAGCTTTACAAGCAAGATGGAATAAACGAGTGATATTAGTATACTCCTTATAGTCTAGAATGGTCTGAATCTCTCTATTTAATCCACCCAGAAAACGTGCAAGCATAGCTTCATTCTCCTCAACAATACCACATCTAATCATGCCAGTTTGTAATTCCTGATAATATTCTTCTACAGAATTTTTTCCTTGTCTTAAGCGCTGTAATTTTTGAAGCAATTCACGTTGATAATATGGTGGAACCCAACGAGTACGCATAGCAGTTTTCAAAGCAGCCCAAGTAGCGCGAATAGGATATAATCTACAATGTTCAGACCACCATACACATGCAAAACTAGTGAAAGCACAAACAGCAGCAGCAACCCGTCTCTCCTCGGGATATTGTAAACATGTAAAACGTTGTTCAGTTTCTAACTCCCAAGTAAGATATATATCAGGAACATATCTACCCTCAAATGGTGGAATATTCAATTTCAGTTTAGGAATATGGACATCATCTCGTACCTGAGGTGGTGGTGCAGGCCTACCATTACGAATATATACCTGAGGTCGACCTGGTGGTGGTGGTGCTGGTGGCTGTACGTAGTGCTGATTTTGATCAACCTCATCCTCATAATTGCCCGCATACTCATCATCCTCCTGGGTACCAGCAGCAGCAGTAGCAGGGGCCAAAGAAGCATCAACAACATGAACAGCAGCACCAGAAGTTTGGCCATCCTCAATAGGAACACGCTTCGCTCGTCCATACTGATTCGAAAGGATGCGTTGTTGTTGTTGTTGTTGTCGTTGGAGAGGTGCGTTAGGTGCAGCGGGTGGTGGTGGTGGAAGACGCGCGAGCAATTCATTAAACTTGTTATCGAGCTTTGTTTCGAACGTCTTCTCCATGCCATCTATCTTCTCCATGGCCTCTTCAAATCTGTTTAGCACATCTTGCACCTGTCCACTCATCATTTGCTGAAATTTATCATACAAATCCTTATTCGTCATGTTCTCCCAGTCAGTCTCGTCGGCTTGTGATCCTGGCATGGTTAGCAGCAATAGAAACACACAAGAATATGATCCTACAGACTACTAACAAGAGGTGGTGGTGGGTGTCACAAATCCGTCAAGCAAATCTCAAATTTGTACCAGTTCTTACCCAGCAGCAGGCGGTGATCGGCAACCGTTGTAGTCAAAAACTCTCAAAGCTTGGATAGAGCAATTACCAGGGAGAGTCAAACGCACGACGTAGATGTATGTGGAGCTGGGAAGGCTTATAATATAGTAGCAAAAAGGGTCAGCAATAATCAATTCAGAGATGCAAAGTTGAATAAACGCTCAACGACGGTACTGTGCTGGTCCTAGGCTAGACTGTGCTAGAGACGCGAGCCTAGAACACCAACAAAATCACGGCGCGGCACGTAAACAAGGGAAAAGCACACTCTGGAACTCTTTTTTTTCGCTCCTTTTTTTGCGCTCCTTTTTTTGCGCTCCTCTTTTTTTTTGCGAAAAATCACTATAATGGCGAGTGTCTCAAAACTCTTCCCTCGTCAAACTGATAGGATGGGCATGAAAAAAAAATTAGGGCAGCGACGACGAAAAAGTGCGACCAAAAAATCACTATGATGGCACGTGGCTCAAAAGACTCAGAAAAGCCTAAAAATAGGATAGGGAAAAAAAATTTGCCCGTGAAAATTTTGGCCTAAAAACTGCCCGGGGGTCTCCAGACTTTTTTTTTCTGAGACCTACGCAGGCAAGGAAACGCGAATCGGAATTTAGATTGATCTCAAGAACAAACCTAATATGAGAAGAACTCGGATTGGTGATGGATATATGGTTGTGGTATATGGTAGCGGTGGTGGTATATAGATACAGATTGGTGGTGGTATATGGATACGGATTGGTAGTGGTATATGGATATGGATTCAGAGCGGTGGCGGATAAGCAAAAGTGGTAGATGGGCGATGATGATGGTGCGGCGGCGGCGTGACAACTTATGACCAGAACTCGAAACTCTAAAAGACTAGACTCTAAGACCAGCAACTTGACACGACGATGCAACCGCAAATTCAACAAAGCAAAAACCCTAAAAAGATTATGCAAAGGCTCAGATTGGTTCGGATATGATGAACTAACCCTAACTTTTTTTTGTTGGCTTTTTCGTGGACTATAGGTATGAAGAACAGACTCGATCTAAACTACGAAAAACTGTAAAATCTCACCGAGCAACCTGGAAATCTGATACCACTTGATAGAGGCGGAGGTGTCCCGTCTTTCGATGAGATGGTGGATTTCGCTTTGGTGGAAGTCGACTTTGACGATTCGACTACGAGCGTGCGAGGACGTCGTGCCTTAGCAATCGCTAAACCAACTCCGAGAGGTTATTGACCACGCCGGAGCATGATCAACCTGACCACGAGGGTCTGTTTCCTGCGTGCAAACGAAGAACAAGCAAGAAACTAAGATTGCAATCTGGATATTGCGAATATAAGATGAAAGCTTTATTGATCAAGGTGGGGTTCTGTGACGCCTTTGTCTGGTCGTTGAACACAAACAAAGTACGCGAAGTTGCAGCTATGGCGAACTTTTAATCTAAACAAAACCCAAATTCTAAACGGTGCCCTAAGGGCTGTATATATGGAGGAAGAGAGGGGGAATTTCGTGGCCCTTGGTGGAGGGGTCCGAAATAAACCCTATCTCTTGTTTCCCCACACATACGGACTCTAAAAATAGCCTATACTTATGTATTTCGAAATTACATGGGCCTGGCCCAATAAAAAGGTGATGCAGCACCTATAATAGCCTCGGGACGATATTTATGAAATGGCATCTTGTATATTTCGTCCAAGGCTTCATGCACCCATTATGGTGTATTCAAAGTCCTGAAATCATCACTTGTAACTCCGTTCTTGTTCCCCTTGCGCATGGCATCATCTCCATGCTTGTTCTTGCTCCAATGTTCATCCTTCTCCAAGCTAGGCCCTTCATTTGTAAGCAAAACAAATGTATCCAATTTAGGCAGCATCATATTCTCATGAACATTAGAATCATTACCAAGAAACGAAAGTACCTGATAATTTAATTGGCGTGCGCGAGCTCTAGTAATTGGTCCCGTATATGTAGCAGTAGGGGCTGTGGGTGTAACAATGGTATTGATGTCCTCATCACCAGGCATCGTAAACATAGAGCCAGTTTGGTACGTGCCTAGAAAACTCCCGTGCCTGGAATCTGCCTGGGTTTAGGTAAAAAACACAAAACTCCGATTGCGATGACAATGCAAGCATAAATGAGTAGCAAGGATGAATTGTTTCGGATATGCGAGACATCAAAAACGGTTATAGAGGGGCAACTGTATGCATCAAGGCTCCCTATCCCCGACGGTTTTCTAGGTCGTGTGGGAAGGATGCCCCATCGCCCACACTCACTAGGTGACGGTTCCGAGCGCCGTCGCGGAAATGGGTTAAAAACCGTTTGTATAGCACTGACGCGTACGAGTTTGAGCACGACAACCTCTTATCACTGCCCATTGCTCGTTGACCTCGATGCTGAATTCCATTTGGGGCGTCGCTTCAAGTTTTAGAGTTTTTGGCCTAAACCCGATGGGTTCATGGACACGGTGTGTGAGGCCTGGTAGGCGGTACCATCTGAAGGAAACCCGTTTGTGGTCTTGGATAATAAATTACATGCCACGACAAAAGCCCTACAAAGCTGGAGGGATAGGTGGATTGGAAATGTTCGCTTGCAGCTTTCAATTGCAATGGAGGTCATTGGGAGACTTGATGTGGCTGCGGAGTCGAGATTACTTTCAGATGAGGAGCATGCACTCCGCAAGCTACTGAAGAAAAATGTATTGGGTCTATGCTCACTTGAAAGGACTATTGCAAGGCAAAGATCCCGCCTGTTGTACCTCTCTGAAGGAGACGCCAATACGACTTTCTTTCAAAGGCAGGCCCGAGATAGGAAACGCAAGAATGTGATCACAGCTATGCAACATAATGGGACGATGTACACTAGGCAGGAAAGTGTTGCTGATATGGTGGATGATTACTATACTGACCTACTTCGGGAGAGCTCCTCCCAGGGATGCAATGTTAAACTTGGATTTGCTTGATCTTCCCTCCCTGGATCTCGCGAGCCTTGAAGAGCCTTTCATAGCAGAGGAAGTGGAAAATATCATCAAGACGATCCCCCTAGACAAGGCTCCTGGACCGGACGGGTTCACTGGCAGGTTTTTTGTCAGCTGTTGGCACATCATCAAGGTCAACTTCATGCGGGCGTTAGATCATTTCCACCTGGGAGACACGAGGGGCATGGCTACCATCAATAAGGCACTCGTGTCTCTTCTTCCTAAGGTGGCCGGAGTGGTGGATATAAATGATTTTCGGCCCATCAACTTGGTTAATAGCCCGATCAAAATATTTGACAAGATCCTTGCTACAAGACTTGCTATGGAGCTTCCGAAGCTCGTGGGATGCCACCAAAGCGCATTCGTCAGAGGGCATTCCCTCCACGATAACTTCATGCTTGTGCAATGCATGGCATGGTGTTTGCATGCTTTGAGGATCCCAACGGCCCTGCTGAAACTCGACATCACCAAAGCTTTTGACTCCATACAGTGGCCGTTCTTGCTCGAGGTCTTGCATAGACTGGGTTTTGGAGACAAGTGGTTGACCTGGGTTTGTGGACTCCTTGCCACCTCCTCCACGCGGATCATGATTAATGGCCATCCCGGCAAGCCAATCTTGGCATGCCAAGGTTTCAGACAAGGGGACCCGCTATCGCCGATGCTATTCATTCTCTGCATGGAACCCCTATATGCTCTCTTCCGGAATGCTACTAAGCATGGCCTTCTAGCTAATTTGGCTCATTCTGGCATGCATCAGTGTGTCTCCATGTTTGCGGACGACGTTGTAGTTTTCATCAAGCTATCTGAACTTGAGGTGGCCACCTGCACGGCGATCTTGCGCCTATTTGGCAAGCTTCCAGCTTGCATGTTAATATGTCCAAGAGTCTGGTGCTCCCCATTAGATGTTCCCAAGATGAGATCGAGCTGCTGTCCACTATGTTGGAATGCCCTGCTGCTCGTTTTCCATGCAAGTATTTGGGTCTGCCGTTGACACTTTGAAAGCAAAATGCGTTGCAGTTCCAGCCGCTGGTGGATCGAGTGTGCGACAGCTTGCCTCTCTGGAAGGCGGCAAGAATGTCGAAAAGCAGGCGCTACTCCTAATTCAGTCAGTGCTCTGTGCAATCCCGGTCCATTCCATGTTAGCTTGATCTTCCCGCAAAGACTCTTGTGGCCCTCAACAAGATTTGCCGAGGTTTTCTGTGGTGCGGTAAAAATGATGTGAAGGGGGGCAACTGCGCCGTCGCTTGGGATGCAGTATGCACGCCCAAATGGGCAGGTGTTTTAGGGATCCCGAATCTGCAATGGCTTAACAAGGCCCTGCGAGCCAGATGGGCTTGGCTGCAACAGGCGGACAGATCCCGACCATGGGATGAGTTTAATATCCCTGTCCTGGCGGAAGCTCTGAAGTTGGTTCACGCGGCGGCATACACTATAGTTGTAGATGGCAAGTCTACCCTATTCTGGGATGCTAGATGGATCAATGGATGGAGAATTAAGGAGATTGCCCCCATAGTCCATAGTTTGATTCCGGATCGGATAAGAAGATCGAAGTTAGTCATTGATGCTCTACACAATGACAGCTGGGTTGGTGGCATTAGCCCCAACCTTTCGCCCCAAGCTCTGCACGAGTTCTTGCGGTTATGGCCTCTGATCTCGGGAGGACAGCTTACAAATGATGTTGAGGACGTGGTGACTTGGTCTTGGGACAAGAATGAGCAGTTCTTGGCTCGATCAGCTTATGTCGTAGGATTCATGGGACATGTGGTCTTCCCATCAGCGGCATTCACCTGGAAGTCCAAGGCACCCTTGCAATGCCGCTTTTTCACTTGGCTTGCCCTCAAGAGCAGATGCTGGACATCAGACTGGTTGGCTCGCCGTGGACTACCTCACCAGGACTCCTGCCTGCTTTGCAACCAACATGAGCAAACCATCCAACACCTCCTGGTTGGCTGTGTCTTTGCTAAACATGTTTGTCATTGGATGGGGAACATCACGGGCATGCCTGACTTCGAGCCCCAAGATGGTGAAGGCCTGAGTGATTGGTGCATTCGTCAGGATCGTTGCTCAGCCCATCGAAAGTCCACTCGAGTTAAATGCTTACTTGGGATGTGGATTATTTGGAAGCATCGAAACGACATCATGTTCAATGGTGCTGCCCCGTCTCTCTTAGCGACATTGCTTAGGACTAGAGAGGAGGGTGCACTATGGGTTAGGGCTGGCCTCTTCAAAGGCAACACAATAGGTTTTGTAGTAGAGGATGGTCGGCCGGATCGTGAGTAGTGATTAGATCGCCAGGTGGGTGGTGTCAGGGAATCCCGGCATGTAATTATATGTTATAACCCTGGACTTGGGAGTCTTCCCTCTTTCTTCTTTAATGAATGATATGTACACTTGTGTGTATTCGAGAGAAAGCCGGCTATGCACATTGTGCACACACGCGCGCCCATGGCCAAGCTACAGCAGCGGCCGGCGGCAGCATCAAGCAGTAGTAAGCGGCAGCAGCAGCTAGTAGCAAACAACGGCAGCAGTAAGTAGGGTAGCGCGCCTGCCACCAGAAGAGCAAAGAGTGGCAACAGCTTATAGTAGCGCAACAGCAGCGGTGACAGCCAGCGGCGGCCATGGTAGTGCGGGCGGGCGCGAGTAGCAGCAGGCGGACAGGTGCACGTGGGCGTGGCCTCGGGGCAGCGAGGGTGCAACATGGAAGCGGGTGCTACCGGAACCAGCGGCAGCAACGACGAGCAGCGGTGGGAGCATGAGCAACACGCAGTAGAAGTAGCACGTACATGGGAGCTCCGGCGGGGCCATGCGACTAAGGCAAGCACGGAAGCAGAGGCTAATGGAGTGGATCGAGGGGGCAAAGCAGGGCGGTCGGAGGAGGAGCTCACTTCCATGCTCGTGGACGAGGTCAGGGAGTGCGAGGGTAGCCGGATGCGTCGAGCTCGTCGACGGGAGGTGGTGGCCGCAATGGGGAACCGGCTCGATGCCGAGCGTACGGTGTGGTCCTGCTTGATTCAAGGCACATAGGTGAAGTAGTCGGTGGCGAGGAAGCTCCTCGACATCCTCCCAGGCGCCAGGGAGGCCAGTGGCCGCGACGACGATGGCGACCATGGCGAGCAGCGTTCGGGCGACTACTATTTTGACGAGAGAGAGTGGAAGAGGGGAAAAGTGATGGCTAGGGTTTGTCTACGCGTTCGAGGATGGTCTTATCCACCACTGGGTGTCGGCAGATGCGCGACACGTGGAGGATCCATGCCATGGATGCGGCGCATGCGTCCGGCGCGTCCCTGTGAGTAGGAGGTCAAGGACGAGGCGATAGTGGGCTGGACCATCCTTCCTGTCTTTTAATTGAGCTGCTGACTTGGATTAGTTAGCGCACCAAATGATTTTTGTAAAATGTGCCACTAGCCACATTAAATACTTTGCAATATACTGAGTTGGTACAAAAAGTTTGAGGCAGTTTGGAATCCACTTGAATTTTGCTGACATTTAAAAAGACTGGAAAAGTGTTCCTGGGCCATTGTTTTAAAACCAGGGGCATTTTGGGAAACCAAATGAGGTTGGTTTCATCATGACAATCGGGTAGAATATTCGCAACCTAATGAACATTTTTATTTGGCGGTTTGAAGAAATAATAATTTTACTTGTTATTTGAATTTTAAATTGACTTTGTTTTTATCAAGGGGCAATTTGGCTTAATAAAACATGATGACATAGCACCATTAGCAGGAGTTTACTGTAGCATGATTCTCGGGGTGTTACAAATCTCCTCCACTACCAGAAATCTTGTCCCGAGATTTAAGAGGTGGAGTAAGGAGGTTAGTTCTGGTTACGAAATTCTAACAGATCTTCTCGTTCTTGGTTTCTCTTCTCAAAGAGGTTGTTCCTTCTTGTTGATGCATTCATTCCTCTCCAACAATGCATCATGATGAAGTCGTCGTTCTTCCTTCCGGACCTTCACCATACTTACGAAGGGACAAGGGGTAACTTCGGAAGAATGGACCTCTACAAGGTTGGTTATCCGGGAGATAACTCAGGGGAGGTAGCATAAAGTATCTCTCGAGTGGTAACTTGAGAAAACATCGAGAGTAAGTAAGAAGGTACCATAAGAAGTCTCGAGCAGGTAGGCAATCGTTTGATGCCTAATCCAAAGGTGAAAAGGGATTTAGAGCAACCAAAAGAAATATTGTGTCTGACACCAGACTAGTTCAACTCTAAGGAAGTGGCTCGTGAATTATACATGAAGCCAAGCATGAGGACTAACCTTGGAAACATGGATGTACAGGAGAGTCAGGTTTCAATCTTGTGGAACTATGGGTTATGGGCCCACCATGTGTGCTAAAAGTAGGAAGGTGCTGGCATCTTGCACAGTCATGATAGCAAGGCATGTCAGAGGATAGCCTGTCAGCTGTGTTGGCAACAACACTGCTACCAAGGGCGAGGGACGAAGAGAACCATTTTCCTGCTCGCAGGAACGAGGCAGACCAATAGGCTAAGTTCTCATCCATCGGCGGTTACCTGAATATCATTAACAGTAGTAAGAGGGTCTTAGTGACAGAGTTGTACTTCGAGGTATTTACATAAGCAGTAAAATATGACTGCTTAGATCACATAGATCACAAGATCTAAACAAAACAATGGACAGGAAAAATGTGATTTTCAGATTAAACAAGCAAATAGAAAGGAAAAGGCATATACATGATTATTAGGTGTATCTCCTTCCCAAGAGCAAGCAGAGCGGGACAATCATGACAAGACTTCAAGTATGTAACCATTTAGACCAAGGGGCAAGGAATTTCGTGATGTCTACCTATACAACATGGCTTGGATGATTGATCAAGAAACATATAACATGGCACTCCCAATGTTCCTGTAGATGTTTGTTGTACCACAGTCATGCTTCATGATAGCATTGAAATGGTCATAAGGTAAGGGTCAGACTTTGGATACTCAAATGATCCATCGAAAACAACTTATAAATTAAGTCATACAATTCCAGCAAGGAAAAGATGAGGATGTGGCTGCCGGGCTCAACAACACTTCATGATGAGGACATCAATACCATTGTTACACCCACAACCCTTGTTGCTATACATACTGGACCAATTACTAGAGCTCGCGCACGCCAACTAAATTACCAGGTACTTTTGTTTCTTGGTAATGATTCTAATGTTCATGAGAATATGATGCTGCTAAATTGGATACATTTGTTTTGCTTACAAATGAAGGGCCTAGCTTGGAGAAGGATGAAAATTGGAGCAAGAACAAGCATGGAGATGATGGCATGCGCAAGGGGAACAAGAACAGAGTTACAAGTGATGATTTCAGGACTTTGAAGCCACCATAATGGGTGCATGAAGCCTTGGACGAAATATACAAGATGCCACTTCATAAATTTCATCCCGAGGCTATTCTAGGTGCCGCGTCACCTTATTATTGGGCCAGGCCCATGTAATTTTGAAATACATAAGTATAGGCTATTTTTAGAGTCCGTATGTGTGGGGACAAAAAGAGATAGGGTTGACTTCGGACCCCTCCACCAAGGGCCATGAAAGTCCCCCCTCTTCCTCCATATATACGGCCCTTAGGGCATCGTTTAGACTTTGGGTTTTGTTTAGATTAAAAGTTCGCCATAGCTGCAACTTCGCGTACTTCGTTTGTGTTCAACGACCAGACAAAGATGTCACAGAACCCCACCTTGATCAATAAAGCTTTCCTCATATATTCGCAATATCCGGATTGCAATCTTAGTTTCTTGCTTGTTCTTTGTTTGCCTACAGGAAATAGACCTCCGTAGTCAGGTTGATCGTGCTCCGGCGTGGTCAATAACCTCTCGGAGTTGGTTTAGCGATTGCTAAGGCGCGACGTCCTCGCACGTTCGTAGTCGGATCGTCAAAGTCGACTTCCACCAAAGCGATATCCATCATCTCATCGAAAGACGGGACACCTTTGCCTCTATCAAGTGGTATCAGATTTCCAGGTTGCTGCCCTGATTTCGGCGACCCCCTAAAAAAAGTCTGGAGACCCCCGGGCGGTTTTTAGGCCAAAATTTCGGTGACCGAAAATATTTTTTCCCTATCCTATTTTTAGGTCCCAGGGAGTGTTTTGAAACACTCGCTATCATAGTGATTTTTTGCTGCACTTTTTCGTCATCACTGCCCTGATTTCCGAAAAAAAATTGTCAAAAAAATTTCGTGCCCATCCTGTCAGTTTGACCTGGGAAGAGTTTTGAGACACTCGCCATTATAGTGATTTTTCGCAAAAAAAAGAGGAGCGCAAAAAAAAACAGAGCGCAAAAAAAAAGCGAAAAAAAAAATTCCAGAGTGTGCTTCTCCCTTGTTTACGTGCAACGCCGTGATTTCGTTAGTGTTCTAGGCCCGCGTCTCTAGCACAGTCTAGCCTAGGACCAGCACAGTACCGTCGTTGAGCGTTTATTCAACATTGCATCTCTGAATTGATTATTGCTGACCCTTTTTGCTACCATATTATAAGCCTTCCCAGCTCCACATACATCTACGTCGTGCGTTTGACTCTCCCTGGTAATCGCCCTATCCAAGCTTTGAGAGTTTTGACTACAACGGTTGCCGATCACCGCTTGCTGCTGGCTAAGAACTGGTAAGAATTTGAGATTTGCTTGACGGATTTGTGACACCCACCACCACCTCTTGTTAGTAGTCTGTAGGATCATATTCTTGTGTGTTTCTATTGTTGCTAACCATGCCAGGATCATATGCCGACGAGACTGACTGGGAGAACATGACAAACAAGGAGTTGCATGATAAATTTCAGCAAATGATGAGTGGACAAGTGCAAGATGTGCTAAATAGATTTGAAGAGGCCATGGAGAAGATAGATGGCATGGAGAAGTCGTTTGAAACAAAGCTCGATGACAAGTTTAATGAATTGCTCACGCATCTTCCACCACCACCACCCGCTGCACCTAACGCACCTCTACAACAACAACAACAACAACGACTACCTCCACGTCGCGAAACAGCCCTCCGCCGAGCGAGCCGTGTCCCTCTTGTGTTTGGCCAAACTGTTGGTGCTGCTGTTGATACTTCTGTGGCTCCTGCTGCTAATGCGGAGGAGGATGATTATGTGGGAGATTATGAGGATGAGGTTGATCAAAATCAGAACTACGTGCAACCACCTGCACCACAACCACCAGGTCGTCCACATGCAAATAATCACAATGGTAGAGCTCTCCCTCAGGTACGAGATCATGACCATCTTCCTAAACTGAAATTGAATATTCCACCATTTGAGGGTAGATATATTCGTGATATATATCTTACTTGGGAGTTAGAAACTGAACAACGATTTACATGTTTACAATATCCTGAGGAGAGACGGGTTGCCGCTGCTGTTTGTGCTTTCAGTAGTTTTGCATGTGTATGGTGGTCTGAACATTGTAGATTATATCCTATTCCAACTACTTGGTCTGCTTTGAAAACTGCTATGCGTACTCGTTGGGTTCCACCATATTATCAAAGTGAATTGCTTCAAAAATTACAGCGCTTAAGACAAGGGAAAAATTCTGTAGAAGAATATTATCAGGAATTACAAACTGGCATGATTAGATGTGGTATTGTTGAGGAGAATGAAGCTATGCTTGCACGTTTTATGGGTGGATTAAATAGAGAGATTCAGACCATTCTAGAGTATAAAGAGTATACTAATATCACTTGTTTATTCCATCTTGCTTGTAAAGCTGAACGTGAAGTGCAGGATCGACAAGCATTGGCGTGAACTAACTTTTCTGTAGGCCGACCTTCATCATGGACACAGCGTGCATCTTCTACTTCAACTGTAGCAGCACCTCCATCAGGTGCCACCTCCAGCCGTGATACAAGAAAGCAGGCACAACCACCATTATCTGCCAAGAGCGCACCTGCCGGGCCTCCACAGAGTTCTTCTTCTTCCATGGCTTCACCCACGTCTTCCCAAAGGTTCTACTTGGCACAAACACTAATTAAAATATAAAACCACATCCAAACAGAGTCAAGATGAATTATTTATTACTAAACAGGAACAAAAAGCAAGGAACAAAAGTAAAGTTGGGTTGCCTCCCAACAAGCGCTAACGTTTAACGCCCCTAGCTCGGCATGATGATTTCAATGATGCTCACATGAAAGATAAGAATTGAAACATAAAGAGAGCATCATGAAGAACATGACTAGCACATTTAAGTCTAACCCACTTCCTATTCAAAGGGATTTTTTTAGCAAACAACTTATGGGAACAATAATCAACTAGCATAGGAAGGCAAAACAAACATAGCTTTAAAACTTTAAGTACATAGAGAGGGAACTTGATATTATTGGAATTCCTACAATCATATGTTCCTCCCTCATAATAATTTTCAGTAGCATCATGAATGAATTCAACAATATAACCATCACACAAAGCATTCTTTTCATGATCTACAAGCATAGAATTTATATTACTCCCCACACGAGCAAATTTCTTCTCATTCGGAATAGTGGGAGTATCATAAGAAACTTGAATACTATAAATTGTTTCCACATTAAAAGAGTAATGTTCAGAAAAAGGGTAATCATAATCATGACTAGTTTTATAAATACAATCATCACTACTTTTTATAGCATAAGTATCATCACAATAATCATCATAAGTAGCAACTTTCTTCTCATCATAATCAATTGAAACCTCTTCGAAGATAGTGGAATCATTACTAAATAAAGTCACGACCTCTCCAAATCCACTTTCATAATTATCACAATAAGATTCGACATCCTCCAAAATAGTGGGATAATTACTTCCTAAAGTTGACACTCTTACAAACCCACTTTCATCAATATAATCATAATAAGTAGGAGGCATGCCACCATCATAATAAATTTGCATATCAAAACTTGGGAGACTAAAAATATCATCTTCATTAAGCATAGCATCACCAAGCTTGGGACAAACATTAATTGGAGCAAATATATTCTCAAACATGTCATTCTCATCAAACATAGCATCCCCAAGCTTGGGCCTTTTCATATCATAAGCATAATCACTCTCATCATTAATAGTATGGATAGCACCAATAGTATAGCAATTATCATCATCACAATGAGTCATAGGAGCAACATAATTTTGGACGGATACCTTTGTACCTTTGCTTCTCCGTCTTTTCTTTTTCTTCTTCATATCATGTGTGGGTTTAATCCTCTTTCTGGAGCTCCTTATGAATGTGATTGGTTGAATAGAAAGCTCCTCCTCGTTACCCGGTTCATCATAAGAAAGAATGGGAGGATATTGGGAAATCTCTTCCCTTTCAGTAGTATTCTCTTCATCTTCTATTTGTCTTCTTGGCTTTATTTAATTAGCAATATAAGGATTTTCAATGCAATTCACTACACAATACATATAAATTTCCTCTAGATCAAAATCAAGAACTTTATCAAGGACAAATTCTGGAAGATCCTTAGTTATACGTTTCATTTCTTCATAATACACAAGCAAGCTAAGTTCATTATGATGCACAAGGAAAATGAAGTCATCACAATTTTTGGACACGATTTCGATCATGAAACAATTTGCATTGGGGATTTAAATGATCACGATCATTGCAAAGTTCACAAGGATGGCAAAGAAATTTTAAATTTTCAACACAAACATCTAGCCTCTCTTGCAACCATTTAGTTTCTAAATACTTATGTCTCTTGCAAAATCTATCTTCCCTATTTGGTGTGTAATTGCAAACTCTATGCACTCCACAAAAGTTGACATGCTTATAAGAGACATTTTCATCATGACTAGTGCAATCATCATTAGTACTATGGATATTCAAAGAGTTCATACTAACAACATTGCAACCATGCTCGTCATTCAAAGATTTAGTGCCAAACATTTTAATGCATTCTTCTTCTAGCACTTGAGCACAATTTTCCTTTCCACCATTTTCACGAAAGATATTAAAAATATGAAGCATATGAGGCACCCTCAATTCCATTTTTTGGTGGTTTTCTTTTATAAACTAGACTAGTGATAAAACAAGAAACTAAAAGATTCAATTGCAAGATCTAAAGATATACCTTCAAGCACTCACCTCCCCGGCAACGGCGCCAGAAAAGAGCTTGATGTCGAGTATGCAACCTTCTTCTTGTATACATTGTTGGGCCTCCAAGTGCAGAGTTTGTAGGACAGTAGCAAATTTCCCTCAAGTGGATGACCTAAGGTTTATCAATCCGTGGGAGGCGTAGGATGAAGATGGTCTCTCTCAAACAACCCTGCACCCAAATAACAAAGAGTCTCTTGTGTCCCCAACACACCCAATACAATGGTAAATTGTATAGGTGCACTAGTTCGCGAAGAGATGGTGATACAAGTGCAATATGGATGGTAGATATAGGTTTTTGTAATCTGAAATTATAAAAACAGCAAGGTAACTAATGATAAAAGTGAGCACAAATGGTATTGCAATGCTAGGAAACAAGGCATAAGGCTCATACTTTCACTAGTGCAAGTTCTCTCAACAATAATAACATAACTGGATCATATAACTATCCTCAACATGCAACAAAGAGTCACTCCAAAGTCACTAATAGCGGAGAACAAATGAAGAGATTATTGTAGGGTACGAAACCACCTCAAAGTTGTTCTTTCCGATCGATCCATTCAAGAGTTCATGCTAGAATAACACCTTAAGACACAAATCAACCAAAACCCTAATGTCACCTAGATACTCCAGTGTCACCTCAAGTATCCGTGGGTATGGTTATACGATATGCATCACACAATCTCAGATTCATCTATTCAACCAACACAAAGAACTTCAAAGAGTGCCCCAAAGTTTCAACCGGAGAGTCAAGACGAAAACGTGTGCCAACCCCTATGCATAAGTTCACGAGGTCACAGAACCCGCAAGTTGATCACCAAAGCATACATCAAGTAGATCACGTGATATCCCATTGTCACCACAAATAAGCACATGCAAGACATATATCAAGTGTTCTCAAATCCTTAAAGACTCAATTCGACAAGATAACTTCAAAGGGAAAACTCAATCCATTAAAAGAGAGTAGAGGGGGAGAGACATCATAAGATCTAACTATAATAGCAAAGCTCGCGATACATCAAGATCGTGCCGAATCAAGAACACGAGAGAGAGAGAGAGAGAGAGAGAGAGAGATCAAACACATAGCTACTGGTACATACCCTCAGCCCCGAGTGTGAACTACTCCCTCCTCGTCATGGAGAGCACCGGGATGATGAAGATGGCCACCGGTGATGTATTCCCCCTCCGACAGGGTGTTGGAACGGGCTCCCGAGAGGTTTTTGGTGGCTACAGAGGCTTGCAGCGGTGGAACTCCCGATCTATTGTGCTCCTCGATGTTTTTGAGGTATATGGATATATATAGGAGAAAGAAGTCGGTCAGGGGGCGCGCCTTGGACCCTCGTGGCTTCCTTGAAGCTTCCCTGACGTCTACTCCAAGTCTCCTGGATTGCGTTTGTTCCAAAAATAACTCTCCGAAGGTTTCATTCCATTTGGACTCAGTTTGATATTCCTTTTCTTCGAAACACTGAAATAGGCAAGAAAACAACTATTTTGGTTGGGCCTCCAGTTAATAGGTTAGTCCCAAAAATAATATAAAAGTGTATAGTAAATCCCATTACACATCCTAAACAGATAATATAATAGCATGGAACAATAAAAAATTATAGATACGTTGGAGATGTATCACTTCGCACGAGTAGGATGGATACTCGATTACGGACTCTGGCTCCGAGAAGAAAAAGGGTGGGGGGGGGGGGGTGGGAAAAGAAAACAACTAAGGATTGACCTTGGCAAAGATGAAGAGGCTCGAGTCAACTTGACGAGAAATGCACCGGACGAAAAGAGCTGAGAACCAACGATCGGAAAACCAACCACGTGATCCTAAAGAAAGTTTGAAAGGGAAGAGGAGTAATTCAAAACACCTACGTTAAGACTCCTCACTAGAGCGACGAAGGGGCTGAGGAGTAAAAATAATTCCTACTCTCCAATATAACTAGGCTCCAAAAACAGTTTTCTTCTAGACTCGACAACGACCATGCTACGAACAATCAAGGGAGCTCCTATGGTCGGTCGAGGCTCTGATACCAACTTGTCACGCCCAATATGCGACCCTATCCTAAAGGAACTCGAAGATCCCACAAAGGATAGAAGTGCATATTGGAGACGCTTTTGCAAGGTGGATATCATTACATCGTACCATTACATAATAGTTGGGGATACATACAAGAGGCATTCAATGCCACAAGAATACAACAACATCATACATAAGAGCAACATCCAACTACGGATGAAACACAAACAAAAACTCAAACGACATCCACCCTGCTAGCCCAGGCTGCCGACCAGGAACCTAATCCCTGAACAAAAAAGAAGCAGAAGAAGAACTCCAACACAAGAAACCATCACTCTCATGTCATGATCATCGCGTACCAGTACCTGCAATTGTTGTTGTAATAATCTGTGAGCCACGAGGACTTAGCAATCCCATTACCATGGGTACCAAGACTAGCAAAGCATAATGGGTATGGAATGGATAAGTGGTGAGGTTGCAGCAGCGACTAATCATGATATGGTGGCTAACTTATGAATACAAGAATGAGATGAGAAGCTACACAAACGGTCGCAAACTAGTAATGATCAAGAAGTGATCCTGAACTACTTACGTTCAAACATAACCCAAACCGTGTTCACTTCCTGGACTCCGCCGAGAAGAGACCATCAAGGCTACACACGCGGTTGATGCATTTTAATTAAGTCAAGTGTCAAGTTCTCTACAACTGGATATTAACAAATTCCCATCTGCCACATAACCGCGGGCACGACTCTTGAAAGTTTAAACCCTGCTGGGGTGTCCCAACTTAGCCCATCACAAGCTCTCCCGATCAACGAATATATTCCTTCTCCCGGAACCACCCGATCAGACTTGGAATCCCGGTTACAAGACATTTCGACAATGGTAAAACTAATCCAGCAAGTCCTCCTGGTGTGCCGAAAAATCCCTATAGGAGCCACACGTATCTCGTTCTCAGGGCACAACGGATAGGTCAGCCTACGAGTAAAACCAGACCTTGAGTTGTCCCACGGTGGCCCTGCAGTCTGCCCGTTTCGGACCAACACTCAGAGGAGCACTGGCCCAAGGGCTTGATTAAGAAACTAGGGGTCCGGAGAAAATCCCCTATTTAAATTTTAGTTATGTTAGGCAACTGGTAAAACCAATGTTGGGCCTTGCTGGAGGAGTTTTATTCAAAGCGAACTGTCAAGGGGTTCCCATAAACCCGACCGCGTAAGGAATGCAAAATCAAGAAACATAACACCGGTATGACGGAAACTAAGGCGACAAGAGTGGAACAAAACACCAGGCATAAGGCCGAGCCATCCACCCTTTACCAAGTATATAGATGCATTAATTAAATAAGAGATATTGTGATATCCCAAAATAATCCTGTTCCAACATGGAGCAATCTTCAACTTCACCTGCAACTAACAACGCTATAAGAGGGGCTGAGCAAAAGCGGTAACATAGCCAAACAACGGTTTGCTAGGAAGGGTGAAAAGGTTAGAGGGTGACATGGCAATTTGGGAGGCTTGAAAAACAAGTGATAGGTAGCGCAACATAGCGATAGAACGAAGAAACTAGCATAGGAATGATAGTAGTAAGATCCAGGGTAACTGTCATCTTGCCTGAAATCCCGCTAGGAAGAAGAACGAGTCCATGAAGAAGACGAACAGGCGAAGATGAACTAAGCTAGACGAACGAATCCTCACGATCGCAACGAAACAGGAACTATCGAGAAGAAGCACAACCGGAAAGAAGGAAACAACATGGTAAACACACAACACATAAACATGACATGATGCTGAACCAGGTATGATGCATGACAAGGCTATGATGCTACTCACAGTAAGAGGTGATGCATACAAGAACAACACATCAAAGCAAGTTTAAATGAGGCCGAAAACAACATATAACAATTCCGGTAAGTCCTCATATGCAAATTTCGAAATTGGTCTAGATCTGAATAAACCTCATGTTCAAATATTTAAACATCAAGTTAAGATACATCGTGATGATCTACACGAAATTCTAGTCAAGTTACATATAAAGTTCATTTAATTCGGAGCTACGGCCTAGAAGATATGAGCAAAACAAGCTAAACATGGCATTGATGCAAAATACATTCAAACATCAAGCAAACCCTCTAAAAACATGGGTGCAACATGATAAGATGAAACTACATGCAAAATCAAGCAAGTTTCATATAGAGCATGCTCAAAACGGAGGAACGGTGCACCACATACACTCCAAACAAGATATAACAACAATCTGCCCAAAACAGCAACTAGGCACTTTGCAATCATCAAACAACATCCTACAGGAATCATATGAGCATAAACTTGACACGCACTTTAATTACAGATAGCATACTTCAAATATAATTAAGGTTCAGGTTTATAGGCATCAAGATTAAACCAATATGATCAAAGCAAGAAGCAACTTTATAACACATGGACATATACATGAGCAGAGTTAATATGATGGCATGTTGGAGGCATGAAACAAAGATGCTACAGCAACCATACTTAGCAACCAGATACATGGCATCAAGGTACACATAACAAAGAGCAAATAACATCATGGCATCATATACATATGCCTCATGGATAAGTGGGAAACAACATGACAAGATTGAATGTTGAAACAGTTTCAGCAAGTGTAAAACAGCAACATCAGCGTAGCATGTTTGCAAGCATGGAACAGAGGCATATGATATCCAAAATTATCAAACATGGCATGTAAACAGAGTAATCATAGCATAGTTCAAAACATGTAGTTGGAGCATCTCCAGAATAGGCATGGATCACTCAATAACAAGCTCACCACAAGGCATCATGAAGTTAACAAAAATTTGGAACAACATGTAGGCATGTTCATGGCAATGAAAACATATCCTACAGGGCATATATAAGGCATCAAAAGGCATGGCATGATATAGCATGACATGGAAAACAAAACATGTCAACTAAGCATCTCCATAATATGCATGGATTAATTGGTAGCATCAAGCAAACATGGCATCATGATATGATAAAAACAGACTTGACAGAAAGTTAACAACAAGTAGCCCACTTCACAAGCTTGACACACTTCATACATAGCATATAAAAATACATGGATTACACCACCGCAAAGATGACATAATTATGCCCCTAAAACATGTAGACATGATGCTCAAAAGAAAATCACACAAAAAGATATAAAAGAGACAAATATGCAATTTACAACAGTTTCCAACAGTTAACAGCAACATGCACTTCTGCAACAGGGATTAATATGTCAAGATGCACCCTAACATGAATGCAACACACACCAGCATGTAGAGCATGAAGAGCAGAACATGTGCATATCAAGATCATCATCATAGGATCAACAGGGACAAACTTATAGCACTCACAAGATGCATACATGATGTTAACAGTTAGCAGATTATATCACCTAGCAGTTTTGCAACGAAGATTAAGGCATCAATATTAACAGTAACATGAATGTCATGTAGAGCACTTTGAGATGACATATTACACACTCAAAACGGACAATCATGCACAAAGTTATGGTCATGGCATCATGCACACATAATACTGAGATTCACATACAACCGTTTTTGTGGAAAAAAACAGACGGGCGCACGAGATAGCTACCTAGCGCACTAACTATGGGTGTTAATCACATAAAGATGTGAACTATTGGTGTTAAATCACATGGCGATGTGAACTAGATTATTGACTCTAGTGCAAGTGGGAGACTGAAGGAAATATGCCCTAGAGGCAATAATAAAGTTGTTATTTTTATTTCCTTATATCATGATAAATGTTTATTATACATGCTAGAATTGTATTAACCGGAAACTTGATACATGTGTGGATACATAGACAAAGCACCATGTCCCTAGTAAGCCTCTACTAGACTAGCTCGTTAGTCAAAGATGGTTAAGTTTCCTAACCATAGAAATGTGTTGTCATTTGATGAATGGGATCACATCATCATGAGAATGATGTGATGGACAAGACCCATCCATTATCACAACATATTGATCATTCAGTTTTATTGCTATTGCTTTCTTCATGTCAAATACATATTCCTTCGACTATGAGATCATGCAACTCCTGGATACCGGAGGAATGTCTTATCTGCTATCAAACGTCACAACATAACTGGGTGATTATAAATATGCTCGATAGGTATTTCTGAAGGTGTTTGTTGGGTTGGCATAGATCGAGATTAGGATTTGTCACTTCGAGTATCGGAGAGGTATCTCTGGGCCCTCTCGGTAATACACATCATAAGAAACCTTGCAAGCAAAGTGACTAATGAGTTAATTGCAGGATGATGTATTACGGAACGAGTATAGAGACTTGCTAGTAACGAGATTGAACTAGGTATGAAGATTCCGACGATCGAATCTCGGGCAAGTAACATACCGATGGACAAAGGGAATAACATATGTTGTCATAGCGGTTCGACCGATAAAGATCTTCGTAGAATATGTGGGAGCCAATATGAGCATCTAGGTTCCTCTATTTTTTACTGACCGGAGAGGTGTCTCGGTCATGTCTACATTGTTCTCGAACCCGTAGGGTCCGCACACTTAATGTTTGATGATGATATAATATTATATGATTTATGTGATTTGGTGACCGAATGTTGTTCGGAGTCCCGGATGAGAGCACGAACATGATGAGGAGTCTCGAAATGGTCGATAGGTAAAGGTTCATATATAGGACGATGGTATTCGGACACCGTAAGTGTTCCGGAGGGTACCGGGTACATATAGGGTCACCGGAAGGGGTTCCGGGCACCCCCCGGCAAAGATATGGGCTTAATGGGCCAATGGAGGGACAGACCAGACCACAAGGGGCTGATGCACCCCTCCACAAGGCCGGCCAACCCTAGGGAAAGGAAATGGGGGAGGGGCAAGTCCCTCCTTCCTTCCCCTCCTCAAGGGAGAAAGGAAAGAGGGGGGGGGGGAGGGTGCAACCTCCCCCTTCCTTCCCCTAGCGCCTATACAACGAAGGGGGGATGGCGAACCAGGGCAGGAGCCCAAGTGGGATTCTGCCCCACTTGGGGCCCCTTGGCCTCTCCCCTCTCCCTCCCACCTATATATATGAGGAGGGGTGCGCCTGGCACACACCAGATCAATTGTTAGCCGTGTGCGATGCCCCCTCCACCGTTTACACCCCCGGTCATATTCTCATAGTTCTTAGGCGAAGCCCTGCGAGGATCACTTCACCATCACCGTCTCCACGCCGTCGTGCTGACAGAACTCATCTACTACCTCGACAACTTGCTGGATCAAGGAGGCGAGGGACGTCACCGAGCTGAACGTGTGCAGAACTCGGAGGTGCCGTACGTTCGGTACTCGATGGTGGATCGCGAAGAAAGTTCGACTACATCAACCACGTTGTGAAACACTTCCGCTTATGGTGTATGAGAGTACATAGACACACTCTTCCCCTCATTGCTATAAATATCCTAGATAGATCTTGCGTGAGCATAGGATTTTTTTTGAAATTGCATGCCACGTTTCGCAACAGTATCCACTACGCAAATCAACTTTGAAGAATATTGTAGAGCCACTCAATTCATCAAGCATATCATCTAGCCTAGGAATAGGATGATAACGAATAGTAATATTATTAACGACTTTACAATCAACACACATACGCGATGTACCATCCTTTTTTGGCACTAGTATAATAGGAACAACACAAGGACTAAGAGATTCGCTTATATAACCTTTGTCGAGTAGCTCCTGTACTTGACGCATAATCTCCTTCGTCTCCTCTGGATTGGTATGGTTTGGCAGCAAAGCACCGGGAATTAAGTCAATATGATGCCTAGTCCCTCGAATAGGTGGTAATCCCGATGGCACGTCTTGTGGAAAGATGTCAGCGAACTCCTGCAAAATGTTAGTGACAGCAGGAGACAAAGAAGGAGGCACGTCCTCAAATGAAAATAATGCCTCTTTGCACACAAAAGCATAGCAAACATATTTGCTAAAATCTAGATCATCAATATTAGATTTGGTGGCAAGTAAACATCCACTTTTCAATTTTATTTCAGAAACAACACCAGATGGTTTATTATTAGGCTTCATTTGTTGCTCAAATTCTTTTGCCACAATCTGATTTTCACTCTTATTTTTCTCCTGTTTTGCTTTACTAGCTCTATGAATATCATCTTTCAAAATGGAATCAAGAGACATAGGAAGCAAAGTAATATGTTTATCCTTATGAATAAGAGTATATTGATTGTTTCTACCACGGGGTACATATTTTTTATCAAATTGCTATGGTATACCAAGTAATAAGGGACATGCTTGCATGGGTACCACATCACAATCAACATAATCAGCATATGTAGCGATACTAAAATGCACACGAATAGTACGTGTTACCTTAACCTTGCCACTATTGTTGAACCATTGGATGTAGTAAGGATGCAGATGTGGTCTGGCGATGAGAGACAACTTCTCCACCATCTCCATGCTAGCCAAGTTATTGCAACTCCCTGCATCAATGATAACATGAACATAACATTTCTTCACAACTCCCTTTGTATGGAACAAATTGTGCCTCTGATTTTTCTCTGCTTTAGTTAGCTACACACTCAAAACACGTTGAGCAACTAAACTCTCATACCTATTAGCATCTTCAGTAGCCAATTATTGCATCTCATGTTCAGAATCATCTCCACCGTGTTCTTCACTTGCAATAAGAGCCAAAGTCTCCTCATCATAGTTACTAGCGGACTCATACCCACCATCCTCAGTAACAATCATCAGACGTGGAGATGGACATTTGCTTGCATAGTGACCTCCATCCTTGCAACGATGACATATAACCTCATGTGTTTGCCCTATTGATGCCACGAATGAAGAAGAACTCTATGCGGGACCAAACGGTGTGCTCCTGGCAGATGGTGGTGGTGGTGCCTGTTTTCTTGTATCTCGGTTGGAGTTGGTGGCTGAAGTCGACGGTGTTGCAGTAGGACGTGTGGAAGTAGAGGATGTACGTGGTGTCCATGATGAAGATCGACCTGCAGAAAAATTAGTTCACGCTAATGCATGTCGATCCTGCACTTCATGTTCATCTTTGCAATCAAGATGGAATAAGCAAGTGATATTATTATACTCCTTATACTCTAGAATGGTCTTAATCTCTTTATTTAATCCACCCATAAAAAGTGCAAGCATAGCCTCATTATCCTCAACAATAACACATCTAATCATGCCAGTTTGTAATTCCTGATAATAATCCTCTACATAATTTTTTCTTGTTTTAAACGCTGCAATTTTTGGAGTAATTCATGTTGATAATATGGCGAAACCCAACGAGTTGGCATAACAATTTTCAAAGCATCCCAAGTAGTAGGATATTATCATGACATAATCTACAATGTTCAGACCACTAAACAGAAGCAAAACTAGTGAATTCACAAATAACAGCAGCAACACATCTATCATCAGGATATTGTAAGCATGTGAAACGTTGTTCAGTTTCTAACTCCTAAGTAAGATAGACATCAGGAATGTATCTACCCTCAAACAGTGGAATATTCAATTTCAGTTTAGGGATATGGCCATAATCTCGTACCTGAGGTGGTGGTGCAGCCCTAACATTGCGATTATATGCATGAGGACGACCTGGTGGTGGTGGTGGTGCTGGTGGTTGCACGTAGTTCTTATTTTGATCAACCTCATCCCTGTAATAGTCCTCCTCCTCTGCAGTAGCAGCAGGAGCTACAGAAGCATCAACAGCAGTAGCAGCGTCACCAGAAGTTTGCCCTAGCTCAAGAGGAACACGCTTCACTCGTCCAGCTGGATTGTGACGTGGAGGTGGTTGTTGATGTTGTTGCAATGGTGTAGCAGAGGCGGCTGGTGGTTGTGGTAGATGTGCGAGTATTTCATTGAAATTGGCGTCCAACCTGGTGTCAATTTTCTTCTAAATGTCATCTATCCTCTCTAATGCCTTGCCAAAGCTGGTCATCACGTCTTCCACCTGTTGACCTCACATTTGTTGAAATTTATCATGAAGCTCCTTCTTCGTAATGTTCTCCCAGTCAGTCTCGTCGGCTTGTGATCCTGCCATGGTTCACATAAGAATATGATCCTATAGACTACTTGAAAGTGGTGGTAGTGGGGTGACACAAATCCGTCAAGCAAATCTCAAATTCTTACCAGTTCTTACCCAACAGCAAGTGGTGATCAGCAACCATTGTAGTCAAAACTCTCAAAGTTTGGATAGAGCGATTACCAGGGAGAGTCAAACGCACGACATGGATGTAAGTGGAGCTGGGATGGCTTAGAATATGGTAACAAAAAGGTCCGCAATAATCAATTCAGAGATGCGAAGTTGAATAAACGCTCAACAACAGCACTGTGCTGGTCCTAGGCTAGACCGTGCTAGAGACGCTAGCCTAGAACACTAACAAAATCACAGTGATGCATGTAAACAAGGGAGGAGCACACTTACCACTTAGTAGGTGCCCTTTTTCTTTTCCTTCTAAACAAGCTGCTCTCGCTCTACCAGTTCATACTGAACTTTCACCTTTTTTACAGTTTTTTTCTCTTTTTTTTGCTGCACAACAAATATTTTCCGAAAAAAAATCTACAAATGGTCTAAAAACTGCCTAGCCAGAATTTTCCAGACTTCGTTTTTTTACTCTGGAACTATTTTTCTTGTATAGGTGGAACGGAAGTAGGGGAGTCCTACTTTGTCACGGCACGTAGTAGGGCGTGATATCAAAATCAATAACAGAGAAGTAAATACTAGAGTCGGACTAGGATTGGTGGCGGAGATGAATCTGGTGGAACTTGGACCTGTTGCGGATATGTATCTGGTGGCAAGTCAGACTGGTGGATTGGCAGCGGATATTTGGTGGTGGTATATGGCTGTGGCGATGAAGTTGGTGTGTTGGTATATGGCAGCAGCGATGAAGAAAGTGCGGTGGCGATGTGACAACTTGTGAACAGAACTCGAAAATCTAATGGACTAGACCCAAAGATCAGCAACTAGACACGACGATGCGACCGCAAATTGAACAACGCAAAATACTGAAAAGATTATGCAAAGGCTTAGATTGGTTCAGATATGATGAACTAACCCTAATTTTTTTGGTTTATTGTGTGGACTATAGGTATGAAGAACATGTGCAATCTAGACTACAAAAACTGGTAAACTCTCACCGAGCAACCTGGAAATCTGATACCACTTGATAGAGGCAAAGGTGTCCCGTCTTTTGATGAGGTGGTGACTATCATTTTCAGAGGAGTAGACTTTGACGATCTGACTACGAACGTGCGAGGACGTCGTGCCTTATTAATCGCTAAACCAACTCCAATAGGTTATTGGCCATGCCGGAGCACCATCAACCTGACCATGAGGGTCTGTTTCCTACATGCAAACAAAGAACAAGAAAGAAACTGAAATTGCAATATGGATATTGTGAATATAATAGGAAAGCTTTATTAATGAAGTTGGGGTTCTATGACATCTTGGTCTGGTCATTGAACACAAACGAAGTACGCGAAGTTGCAGCTATGGCAAACTTTTAATCTAAACAAAACCCAAGGTATAAACGATGCCCTAAGGGCTGTATATATGGAGGAATATGGGACATTTTCGGGACCCCTTGGAGGAGCGGTCCGAAACCAATCCTAATTCTGTTTCCCCACACATACGGACTCTAAAAACAGCCAATACTAAAGTATTTCAAAATGACATGGGCCTGGCCAAATAATAAGATGACACAGCACCTATGAGAGCCTCTGGGCGAAATTTATGAAGTAGCATCTTGTATATTTCGTCCAAGCCTTCATGCATTCATTATGGTGGCTTCAAAGTTGTGAAATCATCACTTGAAACTCTGTTCTTGTTTCCCTTGCGCATGCCATCAACTTCATGCTTGATCTTGCTCCAACTGTTCATCTTTCTTGTCCAAGCTAGGCCCTTCATTTGTAAGCCAAACAAATGTATCCAATTTAGGCAGCGTCATATTCTCATGAACATTATAGTTGTTACTAAGAAACAAAAGTACTTGGTAATTGAATTGGCGTGCGTGAGCTCTTGGTCCAGTATGTATAGCAGTAGGGGCTATGGGTGTAACAATGGTATTGATGTCCTCGTCAGGGTGCCCAGTCAACAGCTGATTGTGCATCTTATCCATTTGAACAGTGTTGGGTGGGTCCAGCTGTCATTGACCCTGGGTAAATTAATAGTTTTAGTTAACTTAACTGAGGTTAATTAGCTTGTGGGGTAGACTGTTAGTAGCTAAACTAATTAAAAGAATTATTTTAAACTAATCTAATTAGCTACACGGGGGTAATACTTAATTAATTTTTTTGTCAGCCCCTAAATCAAACAAGGTCGGCCCTGCCGGTCAGTGGCACAGCCAGCCATACGGCCGTGCCCGCCATGGCCGACGCAGCAGCGAGCTGCAGCAGCAGCGGAGAACGGGCATGAGCAAGCGGGAGCAGCGGGCATGATGGCCAGCAGCGATAGCAGGCAGCGCGGGTGCGGGGCAGGGGGCGGCTGACGGCAGCAATGCAGAAGGAGGAGGCGTTTGGGCGTGCGGCCACGTACGCGCGAGGGCGCGGTCAATGAGTTGCGGGCGCAAGAGAGCGAGGCCGGGCATGGCGAGGGCATGACACGAGGTGGCCTTGGACATGGGCTGAGCGAGGCGCACGGCATGGCCAGGCACGATAACGCATGGTCAAGGGCTCGCGGGAGTGGCCCGAGAGCGCGGCCGGCGGAGCCCTGGCCTCGGTGGTGGGGCGACACTAAACAGAAACATAACCAAGGCGGGGGGGGGGGGGGACCATGAGGATTAGAGCAAAGCTCACTGCGGGTGCAGTGATGAGCTCGTCGGAGGTGGAGATGCAGCGGCACCGACGGATCGAGCGGCGGATCTCTGGCGGCCATGGCGAGGAGACGGTCGTGGGCGTCATCGAGGAGGCTACTCAACCTTGATCCAGGGGCAAAGGTGACGAAGTCGTCCACGGTGGACCTCCAGGACAGGTCGGTGCAGCGGACAGTGGCCGGTGGCCGCGTGCACGTTGACGGCGCGGCCATGGAGGCGCTCGGCGATGCAAGCAGAGAGGGAACGATGTGTGGGGGAAGCGGAACGGGAAGGCGGGCTAGGGTTTCGGGGGTGCAAGGCGACGCCTCGTAGACGCAGGGCGACGGGGAGGCTGCAGGATGGCCGATGCGTGGCCATCCGCGCCATGGACGCGGGTGCTCTGTCCACCGTGATCAGGTGAACAGGGAAGAAGACCGGCGGCATGGTGGGCTGGGCTATGGATTGTAGCAGTGGGCTGCAGTGCACGGTGTAGCCTTTTCCCTTTTCTTTTTCTTATTTATCTTTTTTTATTTTCTATTTTCTAATTTCTTCACTGTTTTATTTCTTTTACATATCAAATGACTTTTTTTGTACATGACAAACTTGTCATAAAATACTAGGGAATGTGTTGAGCTATCATGGTAAGATTCAAATTATCTAGAATAGTTTACAATTTTGTTTAAAATAGAAATGGTTAATTTAAATGCTATTGGTCCTGTTTTAAATATGTTTAGTCCATTTTAAATATTTAAATGAGGTTGGTTCTTTCATGAAAATTAGCTAGTGAATATTTGTAATATTGATTTTTATCAATCGGCAATTTGGCTTAGTAAAACTTGATGACATGACACCATTAGTGTGAGGTCACTATAGGATGACATTGGGGTTTTTATAAATCTCCTCCACTATAAGAAATCTTGTCCCGATATTTAAGAGGTGGAGTAAGGGGAAAAGTTTGGTTACGAAATTCTAACGGATCTTCTTGATCTTGGTTGCTCTTGTAGAATAGGTCGATCCATTGCGTTGATGTCTTCATTTCTCTGCATCAATGCAACATGATGAAGTTGTCGTTCTTCTTTTTTCTTGGTCTTGGTTGCTCTTGTAGAATAGGTCGATCCATTGTGTTGATGTCTTCATTTCTCTGCATCAATGCATCAGGATCTTCACCATACTTACGAAGGGACAAGGGGTAAATTCGGAAGAACGAACCTCTGCAGGGTTGATTACCTGGTAGATAACTTAGGGAAGGTGGTAGAAAGTGTCTCTCGAATTGAACTTAAGAAAAACATTGAGAGCGAAGTAAGAAGGTATAATAAGGAGTTTCAAGCGGATATGCAATCGTTGGATGTCTAGATCAGAGTGTGAAAGGGGTTCAGAGCAAAGAAAAATATTGCGTCTAATACTAGGATAGGTCACCTCTAGGAAGGTGGCTCGTGATTTACATATGAAGCCAAGCACGAGGAATAGCCTTGGAAACCGGGATGTACAGGAGAGTCAGGTTTCGATCCTGTGGAACTCTAGTTAGTGTGGATCTAGAGTAGGAAGGGCGGTGACATCTTGCACAGTCACGATAGCAATGCATGTCAGAGGAAAGTCTATCAGCTATGTTGGCAACAACGTCGGTACCAAGGGAGGGGGATGAAGAGAACCATTTTCCTGATCGCAAAGCAAGGCTAACCAATAGGTAAAGTTCTCGTCCATCGCTAGTTTGCGAAATGTCAACAACAATAGTAACAGGGTTTTACTGATAGAGTTGTACACCGAGGTGTTTATATAAGCAGGGAATTATTATTGCTTAGGTCATATAAATTATAAGAAAGATTAAATAAACCAATGGGGAAAATGTGTTTTCACGAGTATTAGGTGTATATGCTTCCCAAGAGCAAGCAGAGTGGGACAATCATGACATGACTCCAAGTATGTAACCTTTTAGACAAAGGGGCAATGAATTTATGATGTTTACCCATACAACAGTGTTCGGATAATTGGTCAAGCAAAATATAGCATTGCGCTTCCAATGTTCATGTTGATGATCGGAGTACCACAGATATGCTTCGGGATAACATTGAGATGGCCATTAGGTAAAGGTCAGATTTTGGATACACAAAGGATCCATCAAGAACAACTTATAAAATAAGTGATACAATTTCCTCATGGAGGAATGGCTAACCTTTTCAAACATGATACTATAAAAATAGGTTCTCCAGCCTGGTGTGCTAACCATAACATCACCTTACCGGTTACATAGAGACAATGTTATAAATCTTTAAAAATGTTCAAACCATCATATTTGCCGAGATTTAGATCTGATTGGCATTAGGATACTTTAGACTCAGCATGACTGAGAATGAAAAGGTGCAACACAAATCGGCAAGATGATGTTGCAAGATTCTCGAGAAATGATCTATGGAAGCAAGCTTTGAATCATGAGTTGGATTGCAAGACACAGGAACGCAATGTCAAGACATTCCTGCCCACATGGAAGTTTTTAGAATGGAAAGAAATCAAGTTCTGGTTGGGAACTATCAATGAGGATATCAAAGTTCCATGTTGTAAGTGCATCTAGTTCCACCCGTAGTTGGTTTTGGAGTATTGACGACAAACGTGGTTGAGGGACTAATGTGTTCGTGAGAATTGCTGGATAACACAGGTAGTAGTCCCTCATTGATTCAGTTTACCTACCAGAGATGACCCCTAAAAATGTGTGAAGACATTGAAGACAATGGTGGTTCGTGAAGACATTCACGATGAAGATTATGACACGTGAAGATATTCACTTGAAGACTATGGGGTGCGAAGACATAGCTGTTTCGTAGTTTCCTTTCTTCTTTATTGAGTCATAGGAACCACCGTACTATTAAGTGGGGTCCAAGTGAACAAAGCCAGAGTGATTGAAGTGATGCTCAACCAAGTCCTATGTCTTTGAGCGAAGACAATGAGAGCAAATCTTATCCAGAGTTAGATGAGTCAGCTTTTCTTGTAGCCCAAGCCAAGCTGCCGCGTGTGTTTGAAATCTGACCGTTGGACACGTGTCAGTTCCTTAGTGACGCAGGGTCATTTCGGACATATCTGGTCGGGTTGCCTCCTGGCTATAAATAGCCCACCCCCTACACCATAAATTGGTGGCTGCTCCGAGTTAGTGCACAACTTCTATCGTTTGAGAGCAACCCACCTCCGAAGCATTTGAGAGAGAGAGAGAGAGAGAGATCCTTGCGAGGACAAAGCTAAAAACACCCAGAGCCAAAGAGTGTTAGGCATCACTGAAGTCTTTCTGTCCATGTGATCCGAAGACTTATTACACTTGAGGACTATGTATCCTCCATCCGGTTAGGCATCGCGTTCTGAGCTTCCGAGAGTCATTGTGGATTGCCGGTGAACGAAGTCTGTGAAGGTTTGGAAGTCTACCTCGAAGACTTACCATAGTGATTGGGCGAGGACTGGGTGTCCTTAGCTCAAGAGGAATAAGGTGAAGGCACAATCTTCTGAGTTCAATCTCAGCCTCCCTAACCAAACGTACAATTGTCACAGCAACTGGAACTGGTCTAGCAAAACCTTGTCTTCACCAAGCAACTGGTTCTATCCTCTACTCTCCTTACTTTACAATTTGTCTTCGGGAAGTCTTTGCTTGCCTGCCTGATTCATTTGACTTCATTGTGTGAAGACTTATATTTGTTTAGCTTCGTACTATCTTCCATACTGATCCTGTCTACCTAGTTGCAGTTAGTCTTCGTGCTTTCACTGTATTGTATGCTTGACTAATGCCTACCTAGTGTAGTCTCCATTCCACTGCTTACTATATAGGCTCAGTTTACCTGTTTGTCTTCAAAGCCACCGTGTCTTGAAGACTTTCATAAAAATCGCCTATTCACCCCCCTCTAGTCTATAACTAGCACTTTCAATTGGTATCAGAGCAAGGTACTCCCTTGTTCTGTGTGATTCGGTTTAACCACCTGGAGTTTTAGCTATGTCGACTGCAGCGAAAATCAAGGTCTCCGCTGCGTGTCCCGTCTTCGATGGCACTGACTACCCCTACTAGAAAAACAAGATGCGCATGCATCTTGAAGCCATTGATCTTGATCTCTGGTATGTCGTCAAGACTGGAGTTCTCAAAGTCGGTGAAGGCGTCACCGCTGCTGATGTCTAGAGGTTTGCACAATTGGACTCAACCACCAAGAACATCATTTGTGTTCATCTGACCAAAGGGCAGTTATGGCCGTGTGAGTGCACTGGAAACTGCAAAGCTGGTCTGGGACTAGCTGTCCTAGGTCAATGAAGGCGTCTCAACTCAAAGAGACTCAAGAATCTATGTTCTTCACAATCACTTCAACCGCTTCAAGAGAAATGAAATGAAAATGTCCAGCTCACGTTCGATCGCTTGACTGACATTTCCAATGAGCTTCATGCTCTTGGCGCCACTGAGATCACCAAGCATGAGATCGTGAAGAAGCTTCTGAGATCACTTGACAGCTTGTTTGACACCTTAGCCCTGATGATACAAGAACACCCTGACTTCAAAGATCTCGATCCGTCTGACATACTTGAGAGGCTTAACACAGATGAGTTCCAGCTATCTGAGAAGCGTGATATGTATGGTCCCAACTATGGCCGAACCCGTGCCCCGAAGGCAAAAGCTGTTTCCTCATTTGAAGAAGAATCTAACTGCAGCTCTGGTGATCCTGAAGAATTTGGCAAAGAGCTTGAAATGCTTGTGAGGAAGTTTCAGAAGATCTCCAAGAAGAATCGGTTCAGCAAGTCTTCAAGGTCTAGCTCAAAGAACGATGAGGCTTCATCACATGACTACAAGAAGACAACTTGCCACAAATGCAAGAAGATAGGCCACTACATCTCCGAGTGTCCTCAGTGGGATAAGGAATTGATCAAGAAGAAGAAGAAGAAGAGCAAGGAATATGATTCTGATGACAAGAAAAATAAGAAATCTTCAAAATCTTCTTCAAAGACTTCGTCAAAGTCTTCATCTCACAAGAAGACCTTATCAAGCAAAGATCATGCATTTATTGGCAAGGAAATGGATTCATAGGAGGAGTCTGCCTCTGAGGAGGCGGAGTTGGAGTCCCAGGAGGAGTCTAATTCAGGCGTGGCAAGCCTGGCTCTGGCGTCAGCGTTCATCGCCAAGTCAATCTTCAACACTGAAGACAACGGTCACAGTGCTGAAGCCAAAGCTGATGATGATGATGATGACGACTCTGCTCCGACCTACTGCTTCATGGCACGTGTTGCCAAGGTAACTTTACGCGATGCCTATTTCCAAACCTCTAGTGAAGATGACTCTGAATGTGAATCTAAACCTAGCTATAAGACACTTGCTAAAATTGCAACTGAGCAACAAACTTCTATGGAACATATTCAAAAGCTGCTAGACAAAAGCAATGACATGTTGGACGCGGAAATGAATCAAACTCAGTCCTTAATCAAAGACATAAAAAGTCTTTGCATTAAGTATGAAGAACTTGAAAGTCGTCATGAAACTCCCTCAACCTCTCATGAGAAGCTTTCCTATGATTACCTTCAAAGGAAGCAGGATCTTGAGAAACTGAGAGCGTCTCATGAAGATCTTCAAAAAGAGAACGATTCACTACTCACCCAATAGATCAATTCCGCTCAGGTAGAATTTGTTCCACCATGCTTAAAGTGTCTTGAGCGCGATAATGTTGTCTCTGTTGCTGAATGTTCTACTGCTTCTGATGTTGCAATATCTTCAACTGCTGATGTGGTAACTAACCCCTCTACTGAGGATGCCACTACTATTGCTGATGAGAATGCTAGGTTGAAGACATTTCTTGAGACTGGCATGTACAAAAGCCTCAAAGGGCATCAAACCTCGTGCGATGTCCTGAAGAAGCAGATTCTGAACCAAACCCCTAGGAAAGAGGGTGTTGGGTTCGAGAGGAAAATGAATGTTAATGGTTCATATTGGACGCCTGAGCAGTACCCCAAAACCACCTTGGTTGCTGCTAAGGATCCTTCAGTGGACCCATCCACTTTATCTTGCTTCACTTGTGCTAACCCAATTGTCATTGATGAGTCCTTTGATGCAAATTATAAATTGTTTAAGAATCAGAATGGTGAAGTGTTTGCCAGGTACATTGGTACTAACTGCAGGAGTGGGTCACCCCAGAAGAAGATCTGGGTACCCAAAAGCTGTCTTGAGAAGCTTCCCGTGAATGTCATCATGACACCACCTGGGAAGAAGACAAACCCCCGACCAAAGGCGTCATATGGTCCAATGGCTTCATACAGACAGAGGACCACTCATGGTCACCCTAACGCCAATGCTTTGCAGGAGAACCGTTATGAGACTCATGAATATGAGCGTGTTTCCTCTAACCGCTATGTTCACAAAACTAAAAACTTTTCTGCATATTTTTATGAGTACTATTCTCCTCCTGCGAAGCTGTTTGCTAGGGATCCCAAGCCAAAGTTCTTAGATGCTGCACTTAGACTCATTGCTTCTAAGCCACCCCTGAAGATGTGGGTAGTTAAGAAGAATTAACTTCTCTTGCAGCGAAAGGTCTCCACCTGGAAAGCTAAATCTTCTGACGACATTGCTGGAGACCTAAAACATCTTGTGGGACACAAGATTAAATGCTCCAATGGTATTATCATGTATTTGTCCCAGGGTTCCTTGACGAGCATCCTATCATGCCTAATCAGTATTTAAACTTTGATAATATGCTTGTTCGCTACATGTTTCTGCTTCACAATACTCTTGGTGAAGCCTATCCTGCTAACTACACTGTAGGGTACAACTTGGAAAGCCACTGAATGATCATGGACAGCGGCTGCACCAACCACATGACTGGTGATCAAAGTCTTCTTATGGATCGACCCTACGTCCATCTACTAAGAGCCACATCACGTTTTCTGACACTGGTAAAAGCAAGGTATTGGGTCTTGGTAGAGTTGCTATCTCAACGGATCAGCACATGGATAAAGTGCTGCTTGTTGAATCCCTTGGATACAACTTAATGTCTATGTTAATGCTCTGTGATCTGAACATGATTGTGATATTTGGAAAATATCGTTGTCTTGTGCTAATGGAATCTGAAAAATCTCTAGTCTTCGAAGGCTATCAAAGAGGTGATTTGTATATGGTAGATTTCTCAGCAGGACCACAACTTGCTGTATGTCTTCTAGCAAAGGCTTCAGAATGCTGGCTATGGCATCGACGGCTAGGACAAGCGGGCATGAGGAACCTGTACACTCTCACGAAGAAGAAGCATATCATTGGCATCGAGGGTGTCAAGTTCAAGAAGGAGCATCTATGTGGTGCCTGCAAAGCTGGAAAGATGACTAGAGCCAAGCATCCCTCGAGGACAATCATGACTACCTCACGTCCCTTCGAGCTGCTTCACATGGGCCTATTTGGCCCTACTCACTACTCTACCCTTACTACTACTGCACATCTTTATAGCTTCGTTATTGTTGATAATTACTCAAGATACACCTGGGTGCACATAATTATCTATAAGACTGAAGTGCAGGATGTCTTCGGACGCTTCACAAATTGGGCCATAACGAATTATGGCATCAAGATCAAGCACATCCGGAGAAACAATGGCACTGAGTTCAAGAACGTTGGCCTCGACATTTATCTTGATACTTTGGGCATCATAGATGAGTTATTTGCTCCTTACACACCTCAGCAGAAAGGCATCATGGAGCGCAAGAAAAAAACACTCATAGAGATGGCGCGGACGATGCTCGACGAGTACAAGACTCCAAGAAAAGTATGGCCTAAAGCCATTGGCACTGCATGCCACATCATCAACAGAGTATATCTTCACAAGTTCTTCAAGAAGACATTTTATGAACTTCTGACTGGTAAGAAGCCAAACCTCAGTTACTTCAAAGTCTTTGGTGCTAGGTGCTGGATCAAGGATCCACATCACACGTCTAAATTCGCATCGAAAGTGGATGAAGGTTTTATGCTTGGTTACGGAAAGGACTCGCACACCTACAGAGTCTTCAACCTCTTTCACTACAAAGTGGTTGAAACTGTATGTGCGGTTTGATGAGACTAACGGCTCACAAAGAGAGCACCTGCCAAATGTGCTAGATGAAGCTACACCCGGTGAAGCTATCAAGCTGATGGGTACTGGAGAAATCATACCCACCAAGGAACAAGCTGAGGATGAGATCATCATTTCTGCACCTAATCAACCTGAAGACAATGCTCAGTCTGATGCCAATGTTGAAGATGAAGACAATAGTCAGTCTGATCAAAATCTTCGTCCAGCTCATCCTCGAGTCGTAAACGGAGTCCATATTGAGAAGATCATTGATAGCATCAATGCTCCTGGTCCTCTCACCCAATCAAGAGCTACACAACTAGCAAACTTCTGTGGTCACTCTGCCTTTGTCTCTATATCTGAACCCAAGAAAGTCGAAGAGGCCTTCATGGAACCTGAATGGATTCAAGCTATGCAAGAAGAGCTTCAACAGTTTGAGCTGAATAATGTTTGGGAGCTTGTTAAACGTCCTGATCCCCTCAAGCACAACATAATTGGCACAAAATGGATCTATCGCAACAAGCAAGATGAACTTGGACAAGTTGTTAGAAACAAAGATCGCCTCGTTGCTCAAGGTTACACACAAGTGGAAGGAATTGACTTTGATGAAACCTTTGCTCCTTTGGCCAGGCTTGAAGCCATTCGCATACTAATGGCCTATGCTAACCATCACAACATTCTTTTGTACCAAATTGATGTGAAGAGTGTCTTTCTCAATGACAAAATCAAAGAAGAAGTCTATGTTGCTCAACCGACTGGTTTTGAAGATCCAAAGCATCTTGATATGGTGTACAAGCTCAACATGTATGGCCTCAAACAAGCTCCTCGCGCTTGGTATGACACACTCAAGGAATTCCTGAAGAACAAAGGCTTCAAACCTGGTTCACTAGATCCCACTCTCCTCATGAAGACATATGATGGTGAACTGTAGTGTGTCAAATACATGTGGATGACATTATCTTCGGCTGCACAGATAAGCGATACAGTGACAAGTTTGGATACATGATGCAAGAGAAATATTAGATGTCCATGATGGGGGAGCTGAAATTCTTCCTTGGTCTTCAAATCCGTCAACAACGCAATGGCATCTTCATATCACAAGAAAAGCACCTCAAAGATTGCCTGAAAAAGTTTGGAATGCAAGACTACAAAGGGTACACGACGCCAATGCCAACCAAAAGTCATCTCGGCCCTGACGACAATGGTAAAGAGTTCGATCAAAAGGTATACCGCTCCATGGTTAGTTCTTTGCTATATTTATGTGCATCTAGGCCTGATATAATGCTCAGCGTTTGCATGTGTGCCCGATTCCAAGCAGCACCAAAGGAACCGCATCACCTTGCGGTGAAGCGAATTCTTCGGTATCTAGCTCACACCCCAACATTAGGATTATGGTATCCAAAGGGCTTAATGTTTGATCTAGTTGGATATTCTGATGCTGATTATGCTGGTGACAAGGTTGATCGCAAGTCTACATCAGGCACACGTCACTTTCTTGGACGATCTATTGTTTGTTGGTATTGAAAGAAGCAGAATTGCGTATCACTCTCCACTGCTGAATCTGAATAAATTGCTGCTGGATCCTACTGTGCTCAGCTTCTCTGGATGAGGCAAACTCCCAAGGACTACGGCATCAACACGAAGAATGTGCCACTCTTCTGTGACAATGAAAGTGCCATCAAGCTTTCCAAGAATCCAGTTCAGCACTTGAAGAAAAGCACATTGAGATTCGTCATCACTTTCTTAGAGATCATGTCAACAAGGAAGGCATTGATATCATTCACGTCAACATTGAAGAGCAACTGGCAGATATCTTCACTAAGCCCTTGGATGAGAAGAGGTTTTGCAAGCTACGGTGTGAGCTAAATATCTTAGAATCCTCAAATATCTAGTGAATGGACACACATCCTAACGCTTATGCATGTTGATGACTTAGATGTGCAACACATGAAGTAACATATTTCTTTAATCAATGAAGACTTACCCTCTGAGTGTGAATACATTAATGTTGTATTTGACTTAGGAGCGCCACAATAATTGTGCGTCGTGTCTGGGTCTAATACTTGCTATACGGTGGGTAATGCCACCACCACACTTTCTTGAAGATTTTCATTTGGCGTCATGACTGCATTATCTTCGCATTTGGATTGTCTTCAACATTGGTTTATCTTCGAAATCTATATCTCCGCAATATTGATTTATCTTCAATGTTATTTATATTTTGTCCTCTACAGCATTCACTTATAGCTAAGTCTTCACGTTGGTATTTATCTGAACTAAGTGAATGTGATCGGACCCTAATCCCTTCTGTGCTACTCCCTCAAATTCTTTCTGTCTAAGTCATATGCATTCTGTTGACACTTTTCGAATATCTTCTCTATGTCCTTGTTAGCAAAAGATATAGAGACACACTTTTAAAGCTGGTTTTAAATGTCTTATCATTTGCCTGAAAACCGAAGAAGCCGGAATGACCACCCGACAATCCAGGCGTGCGTGGGAACATAGATCAACTCTTGATAAGTTGCATGCACGCCACGTGTCCTTCAGATGTGAACCACCAGGGGCACCTGCGTAATTGCGATGCGCCACCCTCCTCCTTCCTATAAATACTTGCCCCCTCGTGGTCAACATCTCTTCTTCCACCTCGGCATCTCGCTCAAACCCTAGCGCCACCGCTAGCTCGCGTCGACGCCGGAGACGAATCGCTTAGCTGCCGCGACCTCTTCAACGCCGTCCTCATGCCGACTGTGGACCTCGTCTTCTCCACCGCCGCCGTAGGTGTCTTCCGCCACCAAGTTAGGGCACAGGAGATTGGACTACTTGACTTCCCTTCTGCCTCGTCTAGCAGTTTAATTGTGGTAATTAAATCTCAATTTTTACAGTCTTTTTGATCTGCCAAATCCATCCACTTCAACCAAAAGTGGTTTATACACTTCCAAATCTGGATCTGTATCTTTCTACATCTCATGTACTGCAAAGTATGTTCACTTATGCGTCAAAACTCGTTAGATTCCTCACTTGTACCTATTCGTGGATTCGTACAAATCTGGAACCAACTTCCTTCAATAAGTGAATGTCTTCGCACTGTGAGGTCAATGTCTTCCAAACTGATTTATCTTCAAAATCTTCTGAGAATGCATATGACCTCTTCCCCTTCCCTCGCATCTCTAATGCTTTCATAGGTACATGTCCGTGGGAGAATCCCTTGTTTCTCATAGTCTGCATTCATTTGTAGAATTCTTACAGCAGCACATTGAGTCTCCTGAAGCCAGTTCTTGTCTGACAAGTAGACGGAAGCCTTTCACTGTTCTGAAGCCTATCTATTTGAATATAATGGCTTCTGAGAAATCTGCACGGAAAGGAGGCAGGCAACACCGAGGCAACACAACACTAGACTTGCCCGCAGATCTATGTGAGCTCTACAAGTCTGACCCTGAAGAAAGCTACACACAGCGCAAGAACCGGATACAATGGATCCGAAGATATTGGGCAAAGCAGTGGTTCAACACAAGTTTGTGACACCTGAATATGCTAAGAAGAATGCCATCAAGCGCCCATGGGGTGATTGTCTGTACAGAAATTTGGTACCAATGACCAAGGCTGAAGCTATTGCTCAGGAGTTCTATCCTTGCATGGTCCGAGGACCTTAGCCTGAGAATGCTGACCCATCATCTCTCTTATGGTGTCGTGAAGACAATCTCTTCAAGCGCAACCTTCAGTTCACCAAGGATTCAGCTATCAAGAACAAGAAGGAGTTTGGCCTCGACTTCAACCCTGGCCCATCTGCTCCAAGGTCAGATGGTACATGAGAAGCCAATGAGAACATAATTGGCCCCTTCGCCAACTTCGACGGGCTTCTTTCCACATTGCTGCCCAGAGAGCCGCACTAGTGCAATCTCCTAAAGAAGTAGACTCTGAAGATGCTCCATCACCATGAAAGCAGAAGAAAAAGGCTAAAGCTTCAAAGCCTTCTGCTCCTGCTGCTCCAAAAGCTTCGACAAAGAAGCCTCTGAAAACGGCACCTCCTGAATCCAGTGTGAAATCTGAAGATCTGTCTCGTGTGTCCAAGAGGACCAAGAAGCCTTTGCCCAAGAAGGTTGCTGGGCAACCCCTCACTCCTGCTGTCGTTCTGCGCAACGAGGAAGACACCATTGATCTGTCAAGCGATGAAGATCTTGGTGATGAAGCTCTAGAGATGCTGATCAAGAGCAAGCAAGAGGCGGAGATCTTCAGTGATCCGCCCCTTTCTGATGTTGATATATTAATAACTTCATCGATGAATGGTTCGACGACCAGATCATCAGCATAGATAGCCTGCAGCTGCCAATGGGCATTAGTGTCACTTTTCACGGAGCCATTGCTAATGAATTGGCCTTGGCTCAAAAAATCATCGAGCTCAAAAACAAGATTGATTATGAGAAGGTGCATTTCAAGAAGCATATGCACAAGCTCTGTGTGGCTGATGTGCAAATTTTCAAGCAGATGATGCATGACCTCAAGGCTAAATTTCACAAGAAGCGTGAAGAAGCCAAAGGCTCTCGAGAATGCATGGAGGCTTATGCACAGAAATGTGTGCAAGCACACAATGAAGATGAAAAAAGGAAAGCTCTTGGGCGTCCTGGCATCGACCCTAGAATGGCTGCTCAGAAGAGCAAGAAGCATGGCGAAGCTAATCCTGATGCTCCAAGGCAGGGACAACCCAGCATTGTCTTCCCTGTCGGAATGACTGGCTCAAAGCCAAAGGTCCCTGTCAGCGTTCTGGATACGGGGGTACCCAGACTTACCTACCTGTGGCCCACTGCACAGCTCCATCGACGGCTTGGTATGGCTTGGCCTCAGCATCGACAACTCAAGACCCTCATGAGGGGCCAAGCCTCATGAGACAGAGGACACCAAGACCCCCGAGGGAATCGTCCTCCTCAGGCTGGCTCCTGAGGGGCGGAGAGTTCCGTGCAAGGTGCACCCCATGAGGCTCAGCTGACGTGAGCCATGACGACCAAGTCCAGGCGGGTGCCAGTGGGTGCAGAGTACCGGTTTCCTCTTTGCTGCAAAGGAGGCAAGCACCAGACGTGGTGTCCCGAGGAATCAGCCAAAGGTTTCCATTCTGGTGCAACAAGACCAAGACCGCCAGGATGGAGGTCATCGCCGAGCCCACCGCGGCATCACGACCAGAGGCTTTTCGCAGGCGAAGACCACTTTAGTCAGGATAGGATGTACTACTTGTCCCCCTTCAAATCTGGCCGTTGTGGTATCCCTTGCTGCTAACATTTGGGAAGAGGACCAAGGCCACTATAAATAGGACTTAGCCACCACCATAAAGGGGGGAGGGAGGGCAAAAGGGGACGAACAGATCGGATCCATTCTCATCCGACAAGCTCACCCGCTCTCTTGAGCTCAAGAAAACCTCACCTCCTGAGGCCAGTTCATCCACTGTACTAGTTCATCCTCAGCCCTTCGAGGCAATCCACCAAAACGTTGGAGTAGGCTATTACACCGCAAGGTGGCCCGAACCAGGATAAACTGGTGTGTCTTTATGTCCCTTTGAGCTCGACGCGCTAGGCCTAGAGGATTGCTGGTAGGAAGGCTGGGTAGGTTGAGATCTCCGCACGCACCCCAGAGTCCGAACCTTTCAAGGGTTTGCGGAACCCGAAATCCGACATTTGGCGTGCCAAGTAGGGGTGCGCCGGATCCTCTGTTCTGTCGATCGATCCACCGCTACTCCGACACTTCCATGGCCGACGCACGTCGGGCTCGCGCTGAGCGCCGGGCCGCGCTTGCTGCCCGCGTCGCCCAGACAGCTCCGGTGGGCGACGGCTGTCCTCGTCGTCCTCTGTCACTAGCAGCCAACGCTGCCACGGGCCCTGCCGGCCATGAGCAGCAAGCTTCATCACTGCACTCCTCGGTGCGGCGTGACGGGCACACCGCCAATCTGTCGCTGACCCCGACCGCTTCATCCTCCCACGCGCGTCGCGGCCCAGCGAATGCGCAAGCTGCTCTGCTCATGGCGCGGGAGCTCCTTCGCTACCGCCCCGTCGACGACTTGGCCGCGGGTGACCTACGACGGATCAAGCAGCAGCCAGGGGAGACCCTGCAGAAGTACATCCAGCGCTTCAACAACGTCCGCCTCAAGATCCCCAAGGTGTCGGACAAGGCCATCATCTCAGCGTTCACTGATGGCGTCCGCAACGTCAAGATGAAGGAGGATCTCACCATCCACGAGGACCTCTACACAGCCTTGGAGATGTTCAACATGGCGAACAAGTGCGCGAGGGCTGAGGAGGGGCGCCTCTCCCTCCTCGAGCTCCCTGATTCTGACCCAGAAGACAAGAAGGACAAGGCCAAGGACATGAAGCGCAAGGGTCCAGCCGTGCTTGCAGCCGAGCCGGAGATGAAGCGTGGCTGCAACCACCCTGAGTCGTCCAAGAGCAACCGACCATTCCGCGTCTTCCACAACGTTCACATCCACAACACCAACGACTGTCAGGAGATCAGGGCCCTCCGCGATGGGCGCCTCGGTCGATGCCCCGAGCGCAACGATCGAGGTTACGGTCGTGGAGGTGGCCGAGGTGGAGGACGCTGGGACGGCCGCGACCATCGCCAGGAACGGCGCGACCAGCCCCGGGAGGACCGCTGGCAGGGCCAGCCTCGCGAGGGTGCCTCGAGGTACCAGCCTCGTGAGGATCGGCCTCAGGGCAATGCCGCTCTTCCTCCACTGCCTCCACCACCAAGACGGAACGAAGATCATCACTAGGACGAGGGGTTGGGGGCTTCTAGGAGCCTCGAGCCATTGCCTGCATCCTGGGCGGCTCTCAGGCCATAGCCTCTCACCGCATCTTCAAGCAGTTCCCGCACAAGGTGAACGCAGCGCTCCACAAGCCTGAGGCAACTCGCCCGCTCAGGTGGTCCAAATACGCCATCACCTTCAAGTCCTCCAATCATCTCAAGTGCGCGGCCACTGCCGGCGTGCTAATGATGTTCTGCTTGCCTGTCATCAGCAACGTGGTTGTCACCAAGACCCTCATCGATGGTGGAGCAAGGCTCAATGTTCTCTCTGTCCAGACGTTCAATAGGCTCCAAGTGCCGTATCACCAGCTCCAGCCTACCAAGCCATTCTCATGAGTGACCGACGGTTCCACGCATCCGATAGGGCAGAGCTGCCTCCCTGTCACCTTCGGCGAACGCGACAACTACCACACCGAGCTCATCGACTTGGACGTCACCGATATTCGCCTGCCATACAACGCCATCCTTGGGTACCCAGCACTGGCCAAGTTCATGGCGGCAACGCACCATGGCTAGAACGTCCTCAAGATGCCGGGGAGCGGCGGCATCATCACGGTCGCCTGCAAGGAAAAAGATGCGGTGTGCTCCCTCGAGCGCGCCTACCAGGCTGCAGCAGTCGAGAACCCTGAAGACGAGGGTGGTGTCCTCCCTCCTGAGGTAGGCCCCAAGACAAAGAAGTTGCAGCTGGGTCAAGGGTCTCAAGAGATGGCATCACCCGACAGCACCGCACTGAGACTTGCGTCCCTGGATGGGGTGCCTTCACCTATCGCATAGGAAGGCGCGCCCAGCGCCCCTCTCAGGCTGGGCTCGAGGGCTCTCCTATGGAGGGCCTCAGACCTAGCCAATGTCACAAGGGAGGCACTCAGGCACCACATGGAGGCATGCTTCAGAGCACGCTTCCCAGGAGAAGGCGCAGGGTGTAAGGCGCCAGGCGTTCAGGAGTTCATCAGCAAGGTAGTCGAGGAGATTCAAGAGGCAAGGGTTCTGCAGGGCGACCGCCGCCCATCGCCGGGCATGGCTCATTGCCCTGGAGAGGGTAAGGAGTTCCGCGTCTGCGTCAACATCCCAGTGCTCAACAGGGCCGCATCTCAGCAGCTCTTCTGGCTATCCCGTGTCGGCCGATGCGAGGGTCCACCTCACAGCTACGTTCGCATGCCCTTCGTCTGCCGAGCGCGGCTGTAGCGTTCTAGCACTGCATGCAAGACGCCCTGGCAGCTCAAGAGGCTAGGCACTAGGCAATCCTGGCGGAGACAGAGATGCGTCTTCAAGAGCCCTCTAGGCCACTTTTGCGTCTGTCAGAACTAGTTTACCTGCCCTTAAGAGCTACCTTGAGATTATCAACTACCTGACCGGTGCTTCGCTGCCAAGAACGTCTCACACCCTTACGAGCCCACCCATGACCGCCTCATGATTAAGGACTGACATGTCGTCTGTGCTCGGGTCCGTCCCTGCAGCGTTGCTAAACCCAAGAGGCTGAGCTCTGGCTCACGGGCCAGCTCCCATGTACGTCACCTCCCATGGCACTTGGTGCCTTGTTCTTGCATGAGCTAATCGCAGCGGATGAGTGAGGGCGTGCGACCTAGTGCCTCGTCACCACAGGAGCCGCGCGCCGGTGGTTTTTCTTCAGGACCTTTGCATGAGAAGACTGGGCACGATGTCTGTGCTCGGGTCCGTCACTGCAGCATCGCTAAACCCAATGGCTGAGATCTGTCTGGCGGGCCGGCTCCATTCACATCACCTCCTGGGGTCGTTGGTGTCTGGCCTTCTCATGCAATAACCTTAGGAGACTCATTCGGCGCAGGTTGCCTAACCATCTTGCAGGACTAACACAAGAGTTCCCTATCGAATTCGGGAGCAACCCACCTTGAGGTAGGGCCTCGTGAGTCCCGCGCTGGCTCACGGGTGCCCATACACACCTCCTCCAGCCCTGCCTTGCAAGCCACGTGTCAGGGCGTGGCTGTACACGCCCCGGGGGCTCTCCTCCATGGGAGCCCCCTCCCACACACCAATGGAAGCACCATGCTCCGTGTTGGCCGTCGATACTGCCGAGGAGCGGCTATGCCCGTGCAAGAGCGGAAGCGCCATGCTCCGCGCTGGTGATAAACAACTGAGGGTAGCCTCACAGCTGCATTAACCTCAGGGAGCCTCTGGGCACAGTGCTTAGCCTCACCGCGCTGCTCTCCCTCGGGAGGGTAGTGCGAGGGGGCTGGGCACGGGGCTACGCTCAGGTCATGCCTGGCGTACACCACCTTGCCAGGTGCCATGGACCTGGTCTTCGAGCGCCCCTCCCGAGCAAGAGCCCGGCGAGGAGAGGTATGATGGTCTGTTCGTACGTCAAGGGGGACTCCTGAGCATCGTGTCTCAGGAGCCTAACTGGCCACATAGCCCCTCACCCCTTGGTATCGTCTTGGCAATCCGGACGACCTCCGGTGGCTGAGGTATGCGCGGGGCCGGGCCCTGCCGACGCAGAACACCAAGGCCTAACTCTCGTCCTTCCCTTCCCAAGCTATTCGTACTCAAGGGGGACTCGTGAGCATCGCGTCTCATGAACCTAGCTGGCCACGTAGCCCCTCACACTTTGGTCTCGTCCTGGCGATCCGGACGACCCAGCGGCGCCTGAGGTATGCGTGGGGCCGGGCCCTGCCGATGTAGAACACCAAGGCTTGCCCTCGCACCTCTTCTCCCAAGTTGTTCGCACGTGAAGGGGGACTCCTGAGCATCGCGTCTCAGAAGCCTAACTGGCCACGTAGTCCCTCGCCCTTTGGGCTCGTCCTGGTGATCTGGACGACCCAACCGCGGTTGAGGCACGCGCGAGGTCGGGCCCTGCCGACGCTGAATAACAAAGCAAACGGAAAAGAAGTCGCAAAAACATAAGCTAATTATTACAAAGCACATTGTTCCATGCACCAGTTTTAATGCCTCCATGAGGCATGATACATGATTGCAGAATAAAAACAGGAAGGAGCGGAACCATCAAGCCACCTCTTCACCCCTGGCTGCCGCCATCGCCCACTTACGGAGCCTTGTTGTCAACAGCGTTACCCGTGCCCTCGGCCCCAGCCGCAGGGCCGACGACGAGGAACTTGGCGAGCAGGGCGTCCACCGAACCCTTCACGACATTTGCAACAACATCGCAAGAGTTGGGGTTCACGGGCTCGAGGAAGGCGGCGAAGTCGAATCTGGCGTCCCGGAGATAGAGGTGGCTAAAGGTGCATGTCAGGGCTGAGGAAGAGAGTATGCGAGCCTCACCTTCCACCATGGGGCCGAACCCGTCGACAACGTCCTCGAGCGCATCAACAACGTCAGGAAGTAGGGCGGCAGGGCTTACCCTTGGGGTCACCACTGTCCCCTGGGGATCGCTCCCAAAGAGTGCCTACCGGGCCTTGTGAAACCTCGCCTCAAAAGAGACGATGGTGCTGCGCTCCATGGCGGCGGCCCCCTTGGCCTCAGCAAGGGATGCCTGGGCTACTTCTGCCTCCTGCTCTAGCTTCTTCAGGCGGTCGTGCTCCGTGGCCTACGCTTGGGCAGCCTACTTCAGCTTGGCGTCACGGCTGATGACGACAGTTTCCTAGGCCTTCAGCTTCTCCTCTCGCTCCTGGAGCTGGCTGGCCTGTGCGGCCTGCTGATCCTGGAGGGCCTTTGGCTCTGCTTTCACCATGTGGCACCGCTCCTGGGAGTCCTTGGCTTCCTTCTGCACCAAGTCACTCTCGGCAGCGGCTACACCAGCCACCTTATGGGCCTCCTCCGCGGAATTCCAGGCCGCCCGGACGGTCGCGTCAGCCTGGAGCCACCCTGAGATCAGCCCCAGGCGCCCCAACACTGCACGTCGGTCCAGACCTTGAAGATCACTCTAGAGATGGTCCAGCGCGGCTCGGGCCTCCTCCAGGGCTCCGGAGGTGACTGGAGCACCATGGCCCAGTAGCACGGTGGGTGGAAGAGGAGAGGTTCTCGATGCCAAGACAGGTGAAGCTGCAACAGCAGGAAGGACTGGGGGCTATGGAGGCCTTGCGACCTCAGCAGTCGTGACGGAGACGGACGCCGCCAGGGTCAGCCCTGCCGCAGACGCTGGCTCCTCCCGAGGCTGAGCCTCTGAGCCCTGGGAAGACGACACCGCTGATGGAGGTTCAGGAGCCATAATGCCCCTTTTTGCCAAAGCTATGGCAGCCACCTCGACGCGCTCGACCACGGCGACCTCAGCGTTCTCCTTCTTCTTCAACGACGACGAATGTGGCCTGACGTCAAACGAACATGCTAAGCATCGCATCAAGATTCAGGATCAAGGCCAATGAAGAACACTTACTGGTCCAAAGCGACATAGCTCCTCTTTAGGCTCATCAGCGGGGGCTTCGCCGGGGCAGCTGGAGCTGTGCTCTTGGGAGCAGGAGAGCACGCGGTCAGCGCAGCTCGGGGTGGTGACGGCGAAGGCGGAGTGCTGCCTCGAGGGATCGGCACAGTCCTGCCCCTCCTCTCGGTCATCCGCTTCGGCTGCTTCGAGGAGGCCACCCCGGATCTCATGGTGACCCCTGTAGGACGAGCCAGCTCCACCACGGGATGCGCTTCCTCGTCGTCATCGTCAGAGAAGTTGCGGAGGAGTTCTCCCTGCTTCGGGGCAGAGGATTCCGCCTCCCCTCCTCCTCCTCAGTGGCCTCGGAGGAATGGTCGCCGGAGGATAGGTTCACATGGGAGGTGGCCAGCGGTGGAGGCCCTGTCGACACGGGTCCGAACTCGTTGAAGACAGGCATGGCGGCGGTGATCTTCTCTCCGTCGTCTCAGCGGTATAAGGGAGGCAATCATTAGGAGGGCCACTTGGGTCTTTCCCAGTCAAGGAAAGCAGCACCTTGCTCGGCTCCTCCTCAGGAAGGCCGCCCTGGCGTAGGCAGATCTTGTCGTTAGCGCCCCCGAGCTTCCACAAGGGGCAGGAGGGATCCTGGAGCGGTGCCAGGCGCTGCGTCAGGAACTCCCTGGCGATCATGGCCCCCGTCAGCTTCTCGGCCTTCAGGTCGGCTTCCATCTTCTTCATCAATGGCCCCAGATGGGGGCCGGTGATCTTCTCAGAAAACCACCCCTTCTTGGAGGTCAGGAGCCCGGTCGGCAGCTCCAACTAGTCGTGGGAGCAATTGGCGTCCATTAGGACCCACTTGTTCCGGGTGTCCTCTACCTTCTTCCCCGCACGGGAGATCGCGTTGCCGCCCTGGGCTGTGATGAAGCCGACACACCCTGCAGGCCGATCGCCAATCAGGCGGAGGTAGAAGAAGTGGCGGAGCATGGCGATGGAGGGCATCACCCCCACGAACGCCTTGCAGTAGAAGGCAAAGATGGACAAGAGGAGGACAGAGTTGGGATGGATGTGGAGCGCGTGGAGGCTGTTGTAGGATCGAAAGTATGTCTAGAGGGGGGGTGATTAGACTACTTGACAATATAAAAATTCTGCCTTTTGATAAAGAACAGTTTTTGGCAGATTCACACTTATGATCAAGTCAAGCATCACCCTACACATGCAATTCTAGAGTATAGGCAGCGGAAAGTAAATTGCACATGTAGTAAAGAGAGGTGGAGAAGAGCAAACGCAATTTTGGAGACGCGGTGATTTTTCTCGTGGTTCCGATAGGTGGTGCTATCGTACTTCCACATTGATGGAGACTTCAACCCACGGAGGGTAACGGCTGCGCGAGTCCACGGAGGGCTCCACCCACGAAGGGTCCATGAAGAAGCAACCTTGTCTATTCCATCATGGCCTACGCCCACGGAGGGCTAGCCTTACTCGGGGTAGATCTTCACGAAGTAGGCGATCTCCTTGCCCTTACAAACTTCTTGGTTCAACTCCACATCTCGATGACGGAGGCTCCCAAGCGACACCTAACCAATCTAGGAGGCACCACCCTCCAAAAGGTAATAGATGTTGTAGATGATGATGAACTCCTTGCTCTTGTGCTTCAAATGATAATCTCCCCAACACTCAACTCTCCTCACTGATTTGGCTGTGGTGGAAGAAAGGATTGAGTGGAAAGCAACTTGGGAAGGCTAGAGATCAAGCTTCATATGGTGGGAGTGGAGCAACTTGATCTCAACACAAGGGTAGGTAGTTCTCTTCTCAGAAATATAAGATAGGAGTGGTAGTTCTTTCTGATGGCTCTCTCCACGAATGAAGAGGGGGTGGAGGGGTATAAATAGCCTCCACACAAAATCCAACCGTTACACACATTTGAGCAATCTCGGTGGGACCGAAGTGGACAACTTGGTGAGACCGATAGTTCAAATAATGTGAACGTTGGGATTTTCGGTGGGACCGAAAATACAATCTCGGTTAGTCCGATTCGTGCAATGACAAGAGCATGCCAGTTTCGGTGGGACCGACTTCATCATCTCGGTGACACCGATTTGATGACAGAAGGTTACAGAAGCTTGGCAACTCATGTTTCGGTGAGACCGAGTTCAGAATCGGAAAATCCGAGTTTTCTTGGGTTTGGCTTATGGCTGAGGTGGTTCATCTCGGTGTGACTAAGTTTGGAATATCGGTGGGACCGAGACTACTTATGAGTGTATATGGCAGTGAAAATTGCTGATAGTTTAGGAGATGTATCACTAAGCACTTGAGCAACCAGATCATCATCATAACCTCATCCCCTTTTAATAGTATTGGCTTTTCCTATGGACTCAATGTGATCTTGGATCACTAAACCAAAAATGGAGTCTTGAGCTTTTGCCAATGCTTGCCTTAGCATTTTGAGGGGTCCACTTCTTCAGTCCTTGCCATACCCATATCACTGAACTTTCTGAAATGATTCTCAAGTAACTATTAGTTCAATGATATATATGTTGTTATTAATTACCAAAACCACCCGGGGATTAGTTGCACTTTCAATCTCCCCCTTTTTGGTAATTGATGACAACATATAGATCAAAGCTTCGACAAAGGATATAATCAATGAATAATATCGTCGCTTTGAGAAGTATGTGATAAGCAAGAGCTCCCCCTAAATTTGTGCATTATTTAAGATTTGCGTTTGAATGCAAATGCACAATCGATTAGGATCATGGGTCACTCTTCCATGTCACATACATCTTGGTGGAGCGCACAAAATGATAAGAATGAACAGCATGCACCCAATCACCAAGACATGAGTAAATGGTCATACGAGATAGGAATGGCATATGATAAGCATTAAGCACACATTAAAGCATAGTACGACCAAGCACTCATTAAGGTAGAATCAAACGGAGTATCAAACACACCGAATGTCTCGAAAACCAAAAGTATCTCAAAGAAACCGCAAAAGAACGAAAGCGCAAAGACAACAGCACTCTCTCTCTCGAAGTCCTATGATCTATACAATTTCTCCCCCTTTGGCAACAAGTTACCAAAAAGTTCGAAAAAGCATAGAGCTAAGCGTCACTGGGGACTCTGCTGGCGGCTCCCGTCTGGGTTGATGTTGGAGTGGATATGACAGCATCGGCGAAGACTTCAGCTGATGTCTGTGCTGGAGGAGTGGTCACTGGAGCTGGAGTTGGAGTAACTGCTGGAACTGTGGGAGGTGCTGAAGCTGTAGTCCTGGTGTCAGTCACTGGAATAGCAGCTGATCGGGGTCCTGTGGGAACCGGAGCAGTCTGTTGATAAGCATCCTGGACTAAGTCATCCTGCATCTCACGCATAAGCTCTTCCTTCTCCCGCTTTGCTTCCTCAATGTCTGCCTCAAGCTTGTTGACAGTCACTTGCACTTCAGTCAGCTTCACATCCAAAGCGTGGATCTTGTCCTCAACAATCCTCTCTAAGCTCTCTTGAGACTGTACAATGCTGGCCAGGCGTTGTTCAATCCTTTGGGTAGCTTCAAGAATTTGCTCTCCGAAATTCTTTGGTTTAGCTGTTGCTGCTGCTGCTTCCTTGTTAGCTTTGGCTTTCTTGGCAGCTTCAATCTTGGCTTGACCTTCAACAGATGTTGGATCCTCCTCATCCATCACAACAACATTGTCTTCATGCTCTGGCTGCAACGGTAAATGTTCTCTATCCAACAAGAATGTGCCCGTGCCAAACTTGGCATTGATAAGCATCTGAATCTGCGGGGCAAATCCACATGACCTTTTCTGGTCAGCTGCAGTCCTCTTAATGGTCTCTACCATCAAGTCCATCACCTTGAAAGGTGCTTTCTCATCAAGTATGTGCAACATGTTGATAGAGTATCCTCTGATCATGCGATGATCTCCAGACTTGGGCATCAAGGTATGCCTCAAAATGGTATTAGTGGTAGGTAGGCCTGCCTGGAGATAGTAGACTGAGCCGAGCTTCCAGATTCCCAAGTCCTCTGCTGGAATCTCTTTATACATGTTCTTCATGGATTCATGATTCTTCTTTGGAATCCCATATACATCAATATCATCTTCTCGTTGCACTGGAGCATTCAGAATTTCTGCCCATTCTTCAACAGAAGAAGAAAACCTTTGACCTTCAGTCATCCACGTAATCTTTCCATCAGGGTAGAAGTGAGTTGTGGCATAGAATTGCATTATCATCTCATCGTTCCAACTGGTCAATTTCTGACCTACAAAGTCTGCAACGCCACATGCAGTGAAACTTTCATGCACATGTGGAAAGAAATCTCTGTGCTCTTCGCTGTCAATGTACTTCCAGTCAACATATCGGGTGTCTGCGACTATGGGCTTCTTGTCCATCAACACGGTCTCATAGAAGTCCTGCTGCTCTCTGGTGTGAAATCTGGGATCTACAGCAGTTCTTCTCCTCATGGCATATGGGTCAGTTTGTCTCCATAGCCTGAGACCTCTATCTTTCCTTGCCTTCATATCCTCAGCTTGAGGATGAGCATCATCATGGAGTGGCAGTTTTGGACGAAGTTTCAGCAAAACTGGTCCTTCATCATCTGACTCAGCTGGTGGCACATCATCCTTGTTCTTTTCAGACGCTGGAATGTTTCTGACGGTCTTCTTGGGCTTGGTAGCAGGCTTTGCTGGAGCTGCCTTAGCTGGAGCAGATTTCTTGGGCTTTGATGTGGCTCCAGCCTTAATGGCATCACCCATGAGCTTCGGCTTCTGAGAAGGCTGGGGTGCTTCCTCATCCTCATTCTCTACTGCTGCATAATGCACTATCCTCTTTCTCTTGGAGGTTTTCTTCACTTTGCTTGCAGCTGCCTCTCCCAAATTCAGCTTCTTAGCAACAGTTGACTGCTTGACTTTGCTGGTGCCCTTCTTAGTTTGTTGACCCTGAGGCTCTTTGGCAACAACCTTCCTTTTGGGCTTTGAGGTTACCTCTTCCTCAACAACGAAATCAGAATCCTCATCATCTGAATTCCTCTTCTTTCTAGCTCTGGTGGCTGCAGGAGGCAATCCACTTGGTGTACTCCTCTCACCATCATCTGATGAGCTGCTAGGATCAGGACTAGTGCCTGCCTCTGGAATGTCTGCAATGGGTGTTTCTGACCTGTTCTGACTGTCACTGGCATCTGACATGGCTGACAACCTGTGAATAGATAAGGTGTAGGCAGAGAAGAAGAGTTATCACAAACTGCAGAAGTTTTTGCAAAAAAAAATGAGTTCAAATTCTAGTATTAGGTTTTCACAGAAGACATTTCGGTCAGACCGAGTTTAAGGTTCGGTGAATCCGAAGTGTTAAACAGGAGCTTGGCACACCACTTTCGGTTTGACCGAAGTGGGTTTCGGTCCTGCCGAAAACACTAGGGTTTCACAGAATCTTCATTTCGGTCACACCGATTTTGCACAACTCGGTTGGACCGAAAGGTGCAGTGCAGTGGCCATAGGCCAAATCGGTCATACCGAAATTATAAAATCGGTCTCACCGAGATGTGTTCGGCGGAAACCTAACCCTAAAACTTTTACTCGAATCTAGTCCAAACGAACTAATCTGGTGTACAGGAGGATTTCAATCGTGGCAAGATACTAGGCAAACCAAACGTGCATTGAATCGGAGATGGGAGCACGAGTGGGATCAAAACTCACCCAAACTTGGTGGAAGTTTTCTACGGCGGCAACGGCGCGGAGAAGATGTCCGTTGACGGCGACGGAGACCTGCGGCGAGGGCGCACAGGCGACGACGGCGACGATCCGGAGACCAAGGCAACGACAGCAAGGGGTGTGGGGGCGAAACGTTTGAAGGAGGAATCAACGCGCGCGGCCCTCGGAGTATATACCCCTTCGCTGTCGGTGGGACCGAGTTGTAAAACTCGGTGGCACCGAGATGGATAACTGCTAGGCAGTTATGCACTTCGGTCACGCCGAAAATCACAACTCGGTTTCACCGAGGTGAAAACCTAGATCAGTCTAAATGCTTTCGGTTCGACCGAGTTTGAGTGAGTTGGTCTGACCGAAATCAATTAGAAGGTTTTGGAAGTTAGCCCTTGACGGATCGGTGGCTCCGAGTGCTCCTCACCCGGAGGGTCCGAAAATGACTTGTTCAAAGTTTGTGATGTAAGCATGAATAGAATTTGAGACAAGAAAGCATAGATAGCTAGGGGAGGTACTTAGGCATTCTTGTCCATCCATTTGGTCAGAAAAATCAAAACGACCAAAACAACAAATGGATGTCCTCGAATGGATGAAATCATGCATCCAACATGCTCACACAATAAGATAGCAAATGAAATATGTGTCAAACATGCACAACCAAAACTCTAGCTACTAACACACAATTTGTCGATGACTAGGTCATCTTTATATGAGTATATTGACTTAGGAGCCAAATGAGAACATTTGATCATAGGTCATACTCATCGTTTAAGCACAAGTGGGGTTACCACTTTTACATAAAGCATTGATGTGTTCACATCATTTGAAGATGCTTTAGCTCAATTTTTAGAGCAAAGCTCCCCCTAGATGTGAGAACCCCTTTTAAAGGGTCAAACTAACCTTGGGTTGTCGTAGAAGACTTCATGTAGATGTTGAAGATGTAGATGCTCAATGTTGATGGAGATCATCAAGAGTTGGGAGCTATCCTTTGGATTCGGGCACTTTCAATACCTACATGGGTTAGTCCCACAAGGAACAAACAAGGATATCCATGGACATAGATTGAAGTTCACAACAGATGATGTCCATGAAAGCAATGATTACCTTGTCCCTTGACATACCAACAAGAGGGTTTGTGACTCCATGAACTAGTGCACGATGTGGAAGTTGATTGCACAAGTTTTTGCCAAAATGAATGTGAGTGAAGTATGTTGGCGGAGTCACCCTCAAGAACTTTCTAGTTCTTCTTCTTCGGGATCCACATCATCTTGATGGGAATCCTTGGGGTTGTAGTTGAGCTTGACGAAGTAGAACTTGACGTTTCCTTGGGAACCCACTTGACCATGGCTTGAGGTGCTTCAACAAATGCATCAATCTCCTCTTGAAGCTTGTCCTTGCCTTTTAGCTTGTGGTCTTGTGGTGGAAGGTCATCTTGAGCTTGTTCCGCATTGGAAGAAGTAGGATCATACTTCTCCTTTTGAGGAACAAACTGTGGAGTAGGATATTGACCTTCTTCCCACTCAACGCCTTCGGCATTGAACTTTCGCTCAAAACCAATTCCTTGATTCTTCCGGTGCCTTCCTTGCTTGCGAACAATTTCCTCAAAGTTCTTGCTTCCGGCAAGGCTCTTGTAGACACCTTTCTCTATAATCCCTTTCAATAAACTATTTTCTTGCTCAAGTGTAACTTGGCTTGAAACATTGTTAGTGGAATCAAGAGAACTACTAGAAGCAACAACATTGGATTTAGCATGGTTATTGTTACTGCTAGAGGAAGAATTTTTCTTATGCTTGTCATGCTTAGTCTTAATGGGTGGCAAGAAATTAGACAAGAGAAGTCGTTTGGCAAGATATGAAGAACTCTTCTTTCGAAGATCGTCATTGATTGCTTTTAGAAACTCATGTTCTTGCTCTAGAGTGAGCTTCTCGAAGCGTAGCTTCTCATGAGATCTTAGGAGCTCTCTATGATCTTCTTGAGTTGTTTCATGAGCTAACTTAAGAGTGTTTAGTTCTTTAGTTAGACGCTCAATCTCCTTCATAGCATTGTCATTCGACTCTTCTCGACTATAAAGACTATTAGCATGTTCATCGTTACTAGGCTCACTGGATTTATCAAGCAAGAGCTCATCTTCACCAAGCAAGTCATCCTCATCACTATTGAAGTCAATGAATTCAGGGTGTGATACCTTGGGGCCTTTAGCCATGAAGCATCTTCCAATTCCCTCATTTGGTGAATCAAATAAGTCGTAGGAGTTGGAGTTGGAGGATACGAGAGCAAGACCGGCAACACCTTCATCTTGACTGTAGTCGGAGTCAGAGTGATAGCTTCCTTCGGATTGATTGTCGGAGTCGGAGCCGGAGACCCATTCACCTACATGAGCTTGATGTTTTCTTCTTGTGTAGCTCCTTGATGACTTGTCTTTCCTCTCCGAATCCTTGCTTCTCCGAGAGGGTCTTCGTTCATAACGATCATCTCTGCTCCTTCTCTCTTTCTGAGGTGACTCATCTCTTGAGCTTCTTCTTCTTGGAGATTCTTCTCTTCTCTTGTGGGGAGCCGTACACTCATTTGAGTAGTGTCCGGGTCTTCCACAATTGTAGCAGTTTCGATCACGACTAGAAGATCTCTTTTCATCATATGATCTAGACTTTGAGCTTCTCTCTTTGCCTCTATTCTTGTAGAATTTGTTGAAGTTCTTGACCATTAGGCTTATCTCTTCATTGGAAACTAACTTGTCACTTGAGGTTGTGGGAGCATCACTTGTAGCTTTGTAAGCACCACTTGACTTGTTGTGAAGCTCTTCCTTATCCTTAAGTGTCATCTCATGAGCAACAATTCTTCCAATGACTTCGGTTGGCTTGAGATTCTTGTAGTTTGGCATCATTTGGATCAAAGTGCACACGGTGTCATACTTTCCATCCAAAGCTCTGAGAATCTTTTTGATGATGAATCGGTCGGTCATTTCTTCGCTTCCTAAGCTGGCAATCTCATTTGTGATGAGAGCAAGCCTAGAGTACATTTCAGCGACTCCTTCACCATCCTTCATCTTGAACTTGTCAAGTTGACCTTGAAGAATATCTAGCTTTGATTCCTTCACGGACTCGGTACCTTCGTGCATTTCAACCAAAGTATCCCAAATCTCTTTTGCATTCTCAAGACGGCTGATTTTGTTGAACTCCTCGGGACACAAGGCATTGAAGAGAATGTCACAAGCTTGAGCATTGTTTTGCAACATCCGCAATTCTTCAGTTGTAGCTTCGCGATCCGGAACTTTTCCTTCCTCGAAGAATTCACCTTGCATACCAACACAAAGAATGCCCCATGCGGCTGGATTATGACCAAGAATATGCATTTTCATTTTATGCTTCCAACTAGCAAAATTTGTACCATCAAAGTAAGGACCTCTACGAAAATTACCCTCACTAGACGCCATACTCTCCTAGGTTGTGAAACCAAGCTTATGGAGTCCAATGCAATGGAAACCAATACAATGGAGACCAAAGCTCTGATACCACTTGCGATCTCCTTGCCCTTACAAACTTCTTGGTTCAACTCCACATCTCGATGACGGAGGCTCCCAAGCGACACCTAACCAATCTAGGAGGCACCACCCTCCAAAAGGTAATAGATGTTGTAGATGATGATGAACTCCTTGCTCTTGTGCTTCAAATGATAATCTCCCCAACACTCAACTCTCCTCACTGATTTGGCTGTGGTGGAAGAAAGGATTGAGTGGAAAGCAACTTGGGAAGGCTAGAGATCAAGCTTCATATGGTGGGAGTGGAGCAACTTGATCTCAACACAAGGGTAGGTAGTTCTCTTCTCAGAAATATAAGATAGGAGTGGTAGTTCTTTCTGATGGCTCTCTCCACGAATGAAGAGGGGGTGGAGGGGTATAAATAGCCTCCACACAAAATCCAACCGTTACACACATTTGAGCAATCTCGGTGGGACCGAAGTGGACAACTCGGTGAGACCGATAGTTCAAATAATGTGAACGTTGGGATTTTCGGTGGGACCGAAAATACAATCTCGGTTAGTCCGATTCATGCAATGACAAGAGCATGCCAGTTTCGGTGGGACCGACTTCATCATCTCGGTGACACCGATTTGATGACAGAAGGTTACAGAAGCTTGGCAACTCATGTTTCGGTGAGACCGAGTTCAGAATCGGAAAATCCGAGTTTTCTTGGGTTTGGCTTATGGCTGAGGTGGTTCATCTCGGTGTGACTGAGTTTGGAATATCGGTGGGACCGAGACTACTTATGAGTATATATGGCAGTGAAAATTGCTGATAGTTTAGGAGATGTATCACTAAGCACTTGAGCAACCAGATCATCATCATAACCTCATCCCCTTTTAATAGTATTGGCTTTTCCTATGGACTCAATGTGATCTTGGATCACTAAACCAAAAATGGAGTCTTGAGCTTTTGCCAATGCTTGCCTTAGCATTTTGAGGGGTCCACTTCTTCAGTCCTTGCCATACCCATATCACTGAACTTTCTGAAATGATTCTCAAGTAACTATTAGTTCAATGATATATATGTTGTTATTAATTACCAAAACCACCCGGGGATTAGTTGCACTTTCAGCTGTAATGGTGGAGAACGGCATAGAAGAAGCGGGAGAAGGGAGGAGTCAGCCCTGAGCAGACGCTGTGCAGGAAGAAGGGATAGAAAGTACTATTCGCGGGCTCCGGCACGGCGGAGGCGACCCGGAGCGCTGTCTTCCCCCACTCGCTATCATCGCCCGCCGTCAGGAGAAGCGAAGTCTGGAGCTTCTCCTCGGTGACAGAGGGCGTGATATGCGCCGGCTCGAACCAGGCTGGGTCGGCAGCCGGGGCTGGAGCATTGGCTTTCTCAGCGGCCATTGGGCGAAGGATTGGAGGGAAGGATCGGCAGATCTGGAGCATTTCTTCGGCGTTGGGAGAAGGGGATCTGGAGCAAGACGAAGGAAAGGCAATGAAGGCACGGCGGCAGATAACAGCCCCTTTGTTAGACGGAAACGGTTGGCGAGGCAGCATGGGGAAGTGGAGACGCCCACGTCCATCAATCACCATGCCTCGTTCAAGGCCGCAGGTGGTTAGGGCCCACGGCGCTCTGCACTTGCCCTTTGGCTTCGCCTGGAAGCCAAGTTCGAGCACGCCTTGGGCCCGGGGGCTACTGTCGGTGTTATGGATAAGGGGGTACCCAGACTTGCCTGCCTGCGGCCCACTACGCGGCTCCATCGATGACGTAGTACGACCCGGCCTCAGCATCGACAACTCAAGACCCTCGCGAGGGCCAAGCCTTGCGAGGAGGACGATGCCAAGACCCCCGAGGGAATCGGCCTCCTCAGGCTGGCTCCTGAGGGGCGGAGAGTTCCATGCAAGGTGCACCTCACGAGGCTCAGTTAACGTGAGCCATGACGACCAAGGCCAGGCAGGCGCCAGGTGGGCGCCAGCGGGCGCAGAGTACCCGTTTCCTCTCTGGTGCAAAGGAGGCAAGCAGCAGATGCAGAGTCCCAAGGAATCAGACAAAGGTTTCCATTCTGGTGCAACAAGACCAAGACCGCCAGGACGGCAGGACGTAGGTCGTCGCCGAGCCCACCGCGGCGTCACGACCAGAGGCTTTTCGCAGGTGAAGACCACTTTAGTCAGGATAGGATGTACTACTTGTCCCCCTTCAAATCTGGCCATTGTGGGTCCCTTCCCGCCAACATTTGGGAAGAGGACCAAGGCCACTATAAATAGGACTTAGCCACCACCATAGAGGGGAGGGGGAGGGGCGAAAGGGGACGAACAGATCAGATCCATTCTCATCCGACCACCTCACCAGCTATCTTGAGCTCAAGAACACCTCACCTCCTGAGGCCAGTTCATCCACTGTACTAGTTCATCCTCAGCCCTTCGAGGCAATCCACCAAAACGCTGGAGTAGGATATTACACTGCAAGGTGGCCCGAACCAGGATAAACTGCTGTGTCTCTCTGTCCCTTTGAGCTCGACGTGCTAGGCCTAGAGGATCGCGGGTAGGCAGGCTGGGTAGGTTGAGATCTCCGCACACACCCCAGAGTTCGAACCTTTCAAGGGTTTGTGGAACTCAAACCTGACAGTCCCCTCTGCTGCTTCAGAACTCAAGAAAACAAGGCAAGCTGAAGCCAAAGCCAGGAAGAGGAAGCACAAGGATACATCTGATGATGCTCCCTCCAAGAAAAAGCTGAAGACAAAGGTGTCGTGGAATTAACACGTCAGATGTCCTTAATGTGAGGACTTAGTCGCGAGACCAACGCATCTATGTGGTAGCTTGAGAGGGGTTGAGCAGAATCGAGAGACGCAACACAAGACAAGGGTTTAGACAGCTTCGGGCCCCGGGAAATATCATCCGGTAAAAACCCTACATGCTGTTTGAGGCTAGATCTCATTATCATCACAACGAAGTCGTCGTAAACCGGCTCTCCTCTAGTTGTGTCTAGCCCTAGAGATTGTTTCTTGTTACTTGCCTCTCCCTTTTTGGGGTGCCCTGCCCCTCCTTATATAAGTTAGAGGGGCAGGTTACATGTGGAGTCCAAATAGGATTAGGACTATTCTATCTTCTACTACAAGCCGGATACAAGTCCGGGTCTTGATTCCTTGTAAGGAAGATATTCCTCACGCCTTTCCTCTTAAGCCGGCCTACCATAACGTAAGCCGGCCTTCTGGGCCTTGAGCCTCCTGGGCCCCCGGGTCTTGTCGCTCCATTGATCTGCTTGCCAGGTCACCCATAAGTCGCCAGGATCGGGCGGGTCACTTTGTGTGTCGTCCAGCCAGGGCGGGTCATTAGTGAGTTGCCAAGTCTGTCCGGGTTATATTCGGTCGGGTTACACCGCGGGGTATATCCCCGACAAAAGGGCTCAAAGTCTTCAAGGAAAGAGCGTGTTGCTGCCCCAGAGCCCCTTGAGGGAGTCCTGGATTAGGGGGTGTCCGGACAGCCGGACTATATACTTTGGCCGGACTATTGGACCGTGAAGATACAAGACTCAAGACTTCGTCTCGTGTCCGGATGGGACTCTCCTTTGCGTGGAAGACAAGCTTGGCGATCCGGATAATAGATTTCCTTCTTTGTAACCGACTCTATATAAACCGGAGGGTTTAGTCCTTAGGGGCACAATCATAATCATCATAGGCTAGCTTCTAGGGTTTAGCCTCTACGATCTCGTGGTAGATCAACTCTTGTAATACTCATATCATCAATATCAATCAAGTAGGAATTAGGGTTTTACCTCCATCGAGAGGGCCCGAACCTGGGTAAAACATCGTGTCCCTTGCCTCCTGTTACACTACTAGAAAAAGGGCTATAGATGGTATTGACACTAATGGCGCACCAGACAAGTGGTGCGCCATTAGTATATACTAATGGTGCACCACCTTCTGATGCGCCATTAGTGTTGAAACTACTAATGGCGCACCAGGCCCACGGTGCGCCATTAGTACCAATTTTTTTTGAACTAGTGCGCCTGTCCAAACATACTAATGGCGCATCCACAGTTAGTGCGCCATTACTAGTTGTAACTAGTAATGGCGCACCAGCCAGAAAGTGCGCCACTAATGTTTTTTTTTATTTTTTTATTCCTTTTTTTGCAAAATTACTAATGGCGCACTCACACGCGGTGCGCCATTACTAGTTCAAACTAGTAATGGCGCACCGTGGCAGGGTGCGCATTAGTATGTTTTTTTTTGCAAAACTACTAATGGCGCACCACCAGGGGGTGCGCCATTAGTAACCTGGATTACTAATGGCGCATTTGTTGATGGTGCGCCATTAGTAAGTGGGCAGCAACAAGATATTTTGGACAGCCTCTCCTCCCACACTCACTTTCTCCCCACTTCATTCTCTCCACCGCCTCCTCCTTGTCTCGGGTGCCTCCTCTTTTTCACCTCATTTCCACCATAGATTCATTCTAATTAAGTGGTTAAGTTACCTTGTTTTGCTAGGTAAGTAAGGGGGAAGCTATATTTATGTTGTTCTCCCTACAACAATGTGCACATGCACTTTTTATGGCCTAGCTAGATCTATGTATGTTCGTGGTGTTGCATATGTTTGTGGTGTTGCATATGTGTTTGTGTTTGGAGGTGTACCGGTATTTGAAATGCGATAGTTGCCAATATTTTGCCGGAATGTTGATTCATTTCCGTTTCGGCGAGAATTTTGGAATTAAGCATTCTTTTTGGTCCTATTTTTAGGGAAAGTCATGCCAAATTTTTTCTTGGTTCTAAAATATCGTTTTGCTCTACCCCGCAGGCGACCATGGTCCGCACGATGACCGAAGGCATCGTGAATAGGTTTTTGAGGTCCGCAAAGGCCGAGATGCTTCAAAAGAACGAGACGGAGATAAGATGTCCGTGTCGAAGATGCAAGCTGAATTGCCTTATTGCCGACCCGGATTCCGGGCAGGTGCGGGACCACCTGCTCTTGCGTGGTTTCATGGATGGCTATCGATGGCAAGGTGATGAAGATGACTACGAAGTCGTCCATGGGGGTCGGGCAAGAAATGAGGAAGGGCAGCAAGACAACCACCGCGGCTCGGGCGGGCGAGAAGACGAAGAATCCCCAGGAGATGATCACGACGGTGATGCTGTACACAGTCATCATGTAGAAGATGCAGGACATGATGATGATGCCGGCGGAGCAGACGACGCTGGACCATCGATGGGCTGGGTGCAGGACCCTCATATTCAAGAGCTGCTTCTCAAGCAGACGGATAACGCAAGAGCTGCCGCCCGAGAGAAAGCCAAGATGGATCAACTTGAGTTAGACGCGGTTACTCCATTGTATGAAGGATGCAGGCCCGAGGATACCCGCCTGAAAGTAACGCTCATGGCTCTGGAGATGAGGTAAAACACAAAATGACCGACGCATGCTTCGACGAGAACATGTCATTCTGGCACGAACGTCTTCCCAAGGGGAACAAGTGCCCGACCAGTTTGGAGGAGGCGAAGAAAATCGTGTGTCCTCTGGATTTACCGCACGTGAAATACCATGTGTGCATGAACAATTGAATCATTTATCGGGACGAGCACGCGGAGTCTACCATATGTCCGGTGTGCGGTGTGACTCGATACAAGAAGAGGAAGAAAGCTCCTCGAAAAGTGGTGTGGTACTTTCCGATCACTCCTCGTCTGCAGCGGTATTTCACGGACCCTAAGGTAGCAAAGCTCCTGCGTTGGCACGCGGATAGGGAGGAGAAGAAGCGAGAAGATGACACAAATGATCTGGAGATAGATAAAAAAGACAAGATGCTGAGTCACCCTAAGGATGCGAGCCAGTGGCAAGCGTTGAACTTCGAATACCCAGAATTTGGGAACGATCCAAGGAACATCGTGCTAGGCGCGAGCACCGATGGAGTCAATCCGTTTGGCAGCCAGAGAAGCACACATAGCACCTGGCCTGTGTTTGTGTGGATGTACAACCTTCCCCCCTGGTTGTGCATGAAGAGGAAGTACATTCACATGAGCATGCTAATTGAAGGGCCGAAACAACCAGGGAACAAAATCAATCTGTATCTAGGGCTGCTGAAAGAGGAGCTTGACACGCTGTGGAAACGCCAGCCAATACATGGGACGCCGCAGAGAAAGAATATTTCCCTATGAGAGCCGCACTGCTCACGACGGTGCACGACTATCTCGGTTACGGATATCTTGTGGGGCAGGTAGTCCACGGATTTTCTGGATGCGTAAGGTGCATGGATGACACAACGTATCGCCAGCTAGATAGAGATCCCGGGTCTTCGAAAACCGTGTTCATGGGACACCGAAGGTGGCTTTGCGACGATGACCCGTGGAGGAAACGCAAGGATCTGTTCGATGGTGAAACCGAACCCCGAAAACGCCCGTGTACGAGGAGCGGAGAGGAAATAGACAAGCTATTGAAAAATTGGAAAGACTGCCCACTGCCGGGAAAGAAGCAAAAGGCACCAGAGCCGGGAAAGAAGCGAAAGGCGCCAGAGCCGCTGCTGAAGGTATGGAAAACGAGGTCTGTTTTCTGGGACTTGCCGTACTGGAAGATCCACCGTGTGCAGCCTTGATGTCATGCATATCACGAAGAACGTGTGCGAGAGTCTGCTTGGTACCCTGCTCAACATGCCAGAGAGGACCAAAGATGGGCCGAAAGCAAGGGCAGACTTGAAATCAATGGGCATCAGGCAGGAGCTTCACGCTATATATGATGATGATGATGATGATGATGATGATGATGATGATGAGGCGAAGCAGGACACAGAAAGTCGTCGCAAAGGCAAAAAGGCCAAGAAGATCGGAAATGACTACCCTCCCGCGTGCTTCACTCTAAGTCAGGAGGAGATCAAGCAGTTTTTCACCTGCCTCCTAGGAGTAAAACTTCCTTATGGTTACGCGGGGAAGATAAGCAGATACCTAGACCCAGCGAAGCAGAAGTTCAGCGGGATGAAGTCTCACGACTGTCACGTGCTGATGATGCAGATACTTCCAGTTGCAATCCGTGGGATCATGGACGCGCACGTCCGTGAAACGCTATTTGGCCTATGCAACTTCTTCGACGTCATCTCTCGGAAGTCGATTGGCGTGAGGCAACTCAGAAGGCTACAGGAAGAGATCGTGGTGATACTGTGTGAGCTTGAGATGTACTTCCCGCCTGCATTCTTCGACGTTATGGTGCATCTGCTGGTCCATATAGTGGAGGATATCATCCAACTCGGGCCGACGTTCCTGCACAACATGATGCCGTTCGAAAGGATGAATGGTGTCATCAAAGGATATGTTCGCAACATGTCACGTCCAGAAGGAAGCATAGCCAGGGGCTTTCTGACCGAAGAGTGCATATCCTACTGCACGAATTATCTAGGCATCGAGAACCCCGTTGGTCTGCCCGTCAACAGGCACCTCGGCAGGCTCGCTGGATGGGGTCACCGTGAGGGTCGCCGCGAAATGCATGTCGACTTCGAGGGTCGACTCGCCGACTTTGAAAGAGCAAACCTAGTCGCGCTACAACACATAGACGTGGTCGATCCTTGGGTGGTAGAGCACAAAACCTTTATTAAGAAGACGTACAATGACCGAGGCCAACAGAGGACGGACGGAGACATACGCAAAGAGCACAACTCATGTTTCACACGTTGGTTCAAGCAGAAGCTTCTGTCGTACCCTTTACATGAGGATTCTTCCGCGGAAGAACAACTCATATTCGCCTTGTCACAGGGCGCCGAGCATAACCTGATGACCTATGAGGTGTACGATATCAACGGCTACACATTCTACACCGAGGCCAAGGACATGAAGAGCGATGGTTATCAGAACTCCGGGGTAACGATGGAATCCTACACCGGTAACGACAAGGACAAATACTACGGAAGGATCGAGGAGATCTGGGAGCTGAGCTACACTGGAGAGAAGGTCCCGATGTTCCGTGTCAGATGGGCCAAGAACGTCATAAAAGAAGACCGGTATTTCACCACCATGGTTATACCCGAAGCCAAATCCAAGACCGCGGGCGCAAACGTCACCGCGAAAAATGAGCCATGGGTACTGGCTTCCCAAGTGGACCAATGCTTCTTCATTACCGACCCGCCAAAGCCCAGTCGTGTTGTCGTGAGGAGAGGCAAAAGGAAGATCATCGGAATGGATGGAGTAGCCAATGAGCAGGACTTCGACAAGTACGGCGACCCAAGGATCGAACATGATGACGATGATGAAGTAGCAGCATACACCACAAGAAGAAGCAGGACCACCCTACCTAAAGGACGTTCGTTCCACAGAAGAACTCCATTTGCGAAAAAGAAGGGCAAGAAGATTGTGAACATATAGCTAGCTAAGATCGATTGTATTTAAATCGTAGCCTTCATTTTTCGATTGTATTTCATGGGTACTTTTTGAACTATCATGAATATTTTTAAATTTCATGGACACTCGATCTCGATCCCCCTCCATCTCGATCGCTATTCCACCTCGCCAGATCCGGTCCCCCTCGCCGCCGAGCACCCCCCAGTCCACCGGCCGCCGCCGCCGACCCCCCGCACCCTCGATTCCCCTACTCAACCGCCGCCGCCGACCCCCCGCACCCCGCGCACCCTCCCCCGCTCCACCGGCATTACTGTTTGATGATATTTTTTAAAAAATTATTACTGTCTTATAAAAAAATATTACTGTTATGATTTAAACAAGTTTGAACATATTTAAACACAAATAAGTATCAAATATCCCACCTCGCCAGATTCGGTCCCCCTCGCCGCCGAGCACCCCCCAGTCCACCGGCCGCCGCCACCGACCCCCCGCACCCTCGATTCCCCTACTCAACCGCCGCCGCCGACCCCCTGCACCCCGCGCACTCTCCCCCGCTCCACCGGCATTACTGTTTGATGATATTTTTAAAAAAATTATTACTGTCTTATAAAAAAAATATTACTGTTATGATTTAAACAAGTTTGAACATATTTAAACACAAATAAGTATCAAACAGGTTTTTAAATGCTAAAAAAAATTTGTGGGGCCTGGGAGTCGAACCCAGGACCTCCTGGTGTGAGAACTGGCTGCTGACCAGTCGAACTAGTAGAGGGGACTTGATGTGGATCAGTTCTGGTGGTACATAACCTGTTGGCTCGAGTTGAAATAAAAAAAATACTAATGGCGCACCACGGTGAGGTGCGCCATTAGTATGGATGTACTTATGGCGCACCGAGGGGTGGTGCGCCATTAGTATTGTGCCCGATCCCCCCTTCCCTCTCCCCCTTCGCCCGATCCCCCTTCCCTCTCCCCCTCGCCAGTTCCCTCTCCCTCGATCCACCGCCGCCGCCGCCGCTGCCCTGACCCACTGCGTCGCAGCCGCCCACGCGCCCCCGCCGCCTCCCTCTCCCCTTCCTCCCCCTCGAGCCTGCGTCGTCCGCCCAAACCTAACCCGACGCCGCTGCCCCGCCACCTTGACGCTGCCCCGCCGCCTTGACGCGACCCCACCGCCCGGACGCCGCCCCGACGCCGCCTCGACGCTGCCCCGCCGCCCCGACGCCGCCCCGACGCCGCCTCGACCCCGCCCCGACGCCGCCGCCCCGCCACCTCGACGCTGCCCCGCCGCCTCGACGCGACCCCACCGCCCGGACGCTGCCCCGTCCACACCACCGTCGCCGGAGCACCACCACCACCCGGACCTCGTCCCCGACATCCTCCCCGCGCCCCACTCCCCGGCCCCCGTGAGCTCCCCCTCCTCCTCTCCCCCTCTCCCCCGTGTATTTCCATGGTTTTTACACTATAATTATTAGTGTAAGATATTGTTGCAATTAAATTTAGAAATGGCAGCTCTTGGTGGCTTGGTGTACCTGTATTTTCTCTCTAAAAATTCTCTAAACAAGCATTGCAATTTGATTTTGGCCCTGGTACACAACACCTATTTCACCAACAACAGAGAACACAACAAATTCTTAGCACTGAAATTAGAAATTACAGACATAGTGGCCTAGTTTCGTTATGGAGGGAGTATATGAAGTTTATCCAACAACAAATTCTTAGCACTGAAATTAGAAATTCTTGTGGTTCTAAGATTTGGTGAAATTATATATGTACTCCGAATTTGGTGAGAATCTCCTGTGGTTCTAAAATTTGGTAAAATCTGAAAACAAATTCTTATGGTCCTGAAGTTTACTGGAAGTATAAATGTATCCGAGAAGAAGTTCTTATGGTTCCAAATCTTGCTAAACTAGATAAGGCGAGAACGAATTATTACGATTGTATAAGTTGCTGAAATTAGAATGTTAATATATTTTGTTGACGACTCTGCTTCATTTTACTGTGATGTGATTCTGAATAAATCATATGTTATGGTTCAAGGTATAAGGGGGGTTTGCTGCCTGTCTTCCCACATCACTTTGCATTGTTTTGAGGTTTTGTACATCAACTTTCTTGCTAATCCAGCCCACGCGGCTGCTGTACTACTTGTCAAGTGAAGCTGCTGCTGCTATCTGCGAGTTGTTGCTGCTAGTTGTGATTTTGGCAAGTGATGCTGCTGCTACTTGTGATCTTCTAAAATAACCCCTTTCTCCTGAAACATTGATTAATTTCCGTTTCGGTTGAGAAATGGGGCACTCCTAGGTCAAGAAAATTAGCAAAGGTCATGCCCAATTTTCTTGACCTAGAAGGTGCCCGATTCTCAACCGAAATAAAAATTAATTTGCTTTAGTGGTTGGATTAGTTTAGTATTTTATTCACACACTCAGACACCCTTGCTTGCCATGTGTGATAGAGAGATAGTGAGAGGAGACAATAAGCTATCTGCAGCTTAATTTGCATTGCATACTAGCTAGATAGCTTTTGTTTTTCAGGACCAACCGAACAATACATACATATACCTGTAGGCACTAGCTTAATTTCCAAGGCAGGACAATTACTTGCTTCATTATATTCATCCATCCATCCATTTTGCATCATGTACAGAACCAAAAATAACCGCAAAAGCCTTAGTTCGAAGCGGATGAACATTCTATTCTCAGGCAGCAAAGGCATTCTCAATACATGTTGGTGAATGTCAAAACCTACAATTTCTTTGTTTGTTGCAAAATGAATGTTCCGAAAGAAGATATCAATAGCCTTTAAAGCCACCCAATTGTTTGTATACACAACATGAATCGCAAAACTTACAGTGTTGAAGATGATCAGAAAGAAGAGGACAAGTCAAACCTTCAAATCGATCAGATCAGCTAACAGCTACTGCAATTCGCCCGCCTTGACCTCGAACTCTTCTTTGGTTGATAGTATCTTCACACGAACCATGCCTCGCTCCCACTCGGATTTCCCAACCAAGATCAGCCTGCTAGCGTTTATCCTCTCCGCGTGTTTGAACACCCTGCGGTGTAGTAAAAAGTAATTACAGATACACTCACCCACATAAGTATTCAACACAATGAAAAAATAGTACAAATTAAGGAAAGGCAATACCATTCCAGATGCTTGTCTTCTAAAAAGAAGAGTGAACTTTCTAGACACACCCCTCAAGAACTAGGTTACCCTGAGAACGTGGACTTGGACCTTAGCAACAACACACTAACAGGTTCTATCCCAAAACACCTAGGCAATATCACAAACATCTCTCAATTGTTCCTTGACAATAACCAACTTTTTGGCGACATTCCTCGAGAATTAGGTTATTTGGTCAACTTAGAGATCTTGTTCCTTGACAATAACCAACTTTTTGACCAAACTTTGTTTCTATTTAGAGAGAAACATGGCCCACAATGATGAGGCCGGGGATTCGGGCGGCAAGGCATTCTGGGAGCTGTCCCAGGAGATGGAGGAACAACCTCACTTGTATGAGGCCGCCGCCTTCCCCACCGATCCTGAGACCACTGATGGTGCCGCCGAGGATGACCACACTGATGCCACCACTGATGGTGCCGCCGAGGATGCCACCACTGATGATGGCGGCACCCGCACAGATGGCAGCCAACCGAAGAGGCAATGGAAGGACCGGCACCCGATCGTGCTCCTCACCCTCAAGGAGGAAGTTATTGAAGTGGACTCCAACGGGAATCCAACGACGCCCGAACGAATAGTCAAGGGGTACTCGCTTCAGCTCGGGTGCATTGTCCGGAGCACCGTCTCGATCAACACCGAGAACCTGAGGCATCCTGACCGAGGGAATTTGCGCCACCTCCTCTTCACGAAGCTGCACGAACGATACAAGTTCCCCGCTGAATTTGCAAACACAAGCCTCAAAGGGAATAAAGTGAACAACACTGCCCTCACGAAGATGAGCAAGGCCCTGTCTACTTGGAAAAGCAATGTGAAGAAAATGATCGAGAAAGGTGAGAGTTATCAGAAGATCAAGGAGAAAAATCCTTCGATCACCGAAGATGATTACAATGACTTCAAGATCAATTGCTCGAGCACCGCAAGCTCCCAATCAAGTGAGTGGGGGAAACAAATGCGGGAGCTGAACATAGGGGAACACACACTCGGTCCCGGCGGTTACAGAGTGGCGGAGCCTATATGGGACAAGGAGGAGGCGGACCGCCCCTCTTCGAGAAATACAGCGGTAACAAGCAGACCAGGAACTTTGTCAGGGCCCGGTACAAGAAGGACCCAAAAACAAAGGAGCTTACCACGGATCCGAAGACCAGGCAGCTTGAGCTTGTTCTGGTAAGGAATACACCCCCGCGTAATTAGCTCCATATGGTTGCATTCTAATTAATGAAGCCAAATTTCTAAATGGTTCACATTCCTTCCGCAGGCGACTGAAAGCAGTAGCGCGGGGTCGACTAAGAGCAACCCTTGGGACACCACTCTAAATAGGGCGTTGAATGTAATGAAGAACAAGGATAAGCTCAGTAAGCCGACGTCAGCTGGTCATGTGGCTGGCAAAGGCTTGTCGACAAAATGGGGGTCATACTATACCGCTGGTGTGCGGAAGGAGAAAAAGACCAGCTCGGAAAGCCAGGCGCGAGAGGTTCAAGAACTCAAGGCACAGGTGGCGCGGATTCCAGAGATTGTCCAAGAGCAAGTGGAACAACGACTCGGAGCGACGATCACCGCCATTATGCCTACCTTGATCTCGGGGTTGAGTGCGTGGATTGCGGGCGGCCAACAGGGGCCGCCCCCGATTCCTAGCTTCACGGCCAGCAACTCGCATAATGCGATGGCGGGGCCATTGGTGCCTTCGGCGGAGGCGGCATTGGTGTCTCCGACGCCGGCACGGGAGCTTAATGCACCCGGGTGTACGCCGGCCGGCACCTCTGCAGCAAGCGGCCCCTCCGTCAACTGCACGCCCGCCGTTGGCGGTGCATCGACATTAGCCGAGCTCGACGCCATCATCACGGTAACTAATTAAGCCTCTCTCGGCCGAGGACTTCATCTCCTTGCCTTTGACGGGGCATCCCTGACGCCCTACATGTTTTCGCAGGGCGCCGCCGACGTTCCGTGCACTCTCCTCCACTTCGTGAACAACTAGTTGGTCGATGTCGCCAAGGGCAAAATCGTTCAACCGGGCAACCCCTTGTTCCACGGTACCCAGATGCCACCCAACTTGTTTAGGGTTCAACTGGTTCGGGTGCTGCCAGGCTGCGACGACTTGTTACCTCCGATTCGACCCGTCGGGGCCGACGATGATGACGTGATGACCCTCAGCGCCTGCCTGAGCTGGCCCCTGCTTTGGCCGAAGAGCCAGATTCGTTTGGGGGCGGGGGACACCACCCCAAAGACAACACCGCCAGTCGTGCCGGCGCCAAGTCGGCCCCATGGCAAGACCGCCGTAACGGTGCCGGACATCCCTATGCCACTGGATCCAAACATGCACATGGCACAGGATCAGAACAACGACGACAACGACGATGATACATTTGGCAACGTCGATCAGTACTTTGCCGATCATGGGTACGATGGCAACTTCATGGGGCCTCCTTCTCAAGAACCAAACCCAACAAAAGACGTGTGCGATCTAGCTGGTACCGCGGAGAAGCCAAGTTGCAACAGGTGCCGTCTGGCGTTCAGCTCTCAGGAGATGCCTCCAGCTGCCGACTTCACCGAGCCTCAGATAGGCGAGGTGCGAAATATTATCAGCCCCAACACACTCAAGAAGGCGGTCTGTGAGCAGAACTCGGTCCCATTACAGGAGAAGAAGAAGGCACGCAAAAGAAAGAGTAAGAAGGGTGCGAGCCAGCCAGCACCGAGTACGATCCGTGCTCAGGACGGGCCACCTTCACCGCAGGATATCTCGAGGAGGGTGCATGTGGCGGGTAGGGCGATGCTACCGACAAATATGCTCAATGCTGCAACCGGTGCTATGCGGAGTCTGCATGACAGTGTTCTTGCTTTGGAGAAGCGGCGTCTCAGAGAGAAGGATGTGGCATACCCGGTTTTCGCGGCCAAGGTGCCAGAGGACAAGGGCTTTGTGGATAACTCCATCAGGCGTACGATCGTCCTGCGTTTCGATGACATACACGCTATGTTGAACCTTCATCCGCTGCACTACACCTTCGTTCGGCTATTTTCGCTGAGTATGGAGATGCGGATCATTCGCGACAAGACCCCGGACATCGTGATAGTCGACCCCTTCTACATGCGTGCCAAGATCTTGGGCAGTGCTGGGGACCGGCAAGTCGCGAGTTCTTACCTCGAAGGCGTCATTCTGGCAAACCAAGATAAGGATAACTTCCTCGTGCCTTACTTTCCCGAGTAAGTCCTCCCCTCAACCGGCCCGTAACATATGAATTCTTACATTTCGATCGTTTTTCTTTTAACATTCCGTGTTTTCTGCAGTGACACACGTTGCACGCTCATCCTCCTAAGCCCCAAATATTCCATGGCCACGTATTTCGACCCGGACCGTCAGTCGAACGTAGACTACACAAATGTCAAGAAGGTTCTTGATGATGTTCTCCCCGGCTACGCCAAATCTGGAGGCACCTTCACCAAGCCTATTCGTAAGTACGGCAAGCATGTGTTCTCCCACAATACGACGTTCTGCTGCGTCAAGCAGCCGCCTGGCGGTCAGAAGGGTGCCTACTACGCCATCCATCACATGCGGGAGATCGTACGGGACCATCATCAACTTCTGCTACCGAGTAAACTCAAAGATTGGGCAAAGAGCGTGTCGGCAATCCAGGACGCGGACCTCCGACAAGAATTCTTTCGCATACAGTCAGAGTTTGCGGAAATCATCCATCAAGATGTCCTTCGTACCTCGGGGCAGTTCTACCTCAACAATCAACCTTCCAACAGTGACATCGACACAATGCTACAAATGCAGGCTGACAACGACCGTTATTTCATGACTCCCACAATAGACGGCGGCTTCATCCACGCTCCGGTCCCTTGAGTCGAGTCGAAAGCAGTGATGCTGTGTCTAGTTTTGAAACATTGATTGGATCATGTTGTAATTAAACTTTAATGAACTTGTAGTATGTCTCTTTGGTTTCGAGAGTCGTTCAACTTAGATGTAATCGATACTATTAATGTCTTGCTTTTCTCTTCCGATCGTTCTGTTGCATACTTATATATTGCTTATGTATTGTCTGTGAATTGGTACTAACGTTTCGTTTGGCTAGTGCATAGCGATGCCGACGTATGTCGTGTACAAGGGTAAGGTTCCCGGAGTCTACGATGACTGGGAGGAGTGTCGGAGACAGGTTCACCGATTCAGCGGTAACAGTTACAAAGGGTACACCACTAGGGCCGAGGCCGAATCTAGATACGCCCGCTATCTAGCGGGAGAGGGGAGGGAGCGTTGGAGGAACCGGATGAAGACGAGTTTCATCGTGATGATGCTCATCATGATGACCGCAGCTCTCTTCTATGTGATGGTAGTTTAGATGATCGATATCGACTTGTAATGTGAAGACAAACTAGCTACTCGCGGTCTCGAGACTTGTAATATTATGTTCTATCTTTGTTCGGTCTTTTCAATTCGGAGACTATGATGAATTGTATTCGGAGACTAATATGATGAATTGTATTCAATGACTAATCTTCTATTGTATTCGATGAATCTGTTGTTGATGTGTGCTGTCTATATTTTGTCAAATTATACATTTTGTAACCTATGCAAAAAACAGAAAATAAAAAATAAAAAAAACCTAATATTCATACTAATGGCGCATCAAATGACAGTGCGCCATTAGTATGACAAAGCATACTAATGGCGCATCACAGGACAGTGCGCCATTAGTATGTCGCGGTTACTAATGCCGCATCACGTCGTGGTGCGCCATTAGTATGCCAAAGCACCTGGGTATACATGGCCCCTGGGAGGCATACTAATGGCGCACCCTGGCCTATACTAATGGCGCACCAGTGGTGCGCCATTAGTATACCAGATACTAATGGCGCACCAGTGGTGCGCCATTAGTAAAAATTACTAATGGCGTGCTACTAATGGCGCACCACTGATGCGCCATTAATGGCCATATTAGGTGCGCTATTAGTAGGGGTTTTTCTAGTAGTGTTACCATCAGCCTTAGACGCACAGATCAGGACTCCCTACCCGAGATCCGTCGGTTTTGACACCGAAATTGGTGCTTTCATTGAGAGTTCCTCTGTGTCGTCGCTGCAAGGGTCGATGGCCCGTCTCGTTGTCAAGGACAACATCACCTCTGGGGGAGCACTGGCGGTAGGCCAAACTCTCCGACTAGGCGGCTTTGTCATGGCCGCTCGATCGGCTTCAGCGCCGACGATGACCTCTCGGGTCATCAAAAACAGCCTCCACGTCAACTCGGAACTCGCCGAACAGATGGATCCAATGTAGCTCTCCTCCCTGAATGAGCTCTTGGATCGCATCACCGCTTTGGGAGTCTCTACAGACTATGATCGGATTGCACGTAAACCCGACCAAAGGGATATTAAATCCCTACCGATCACCCACGAGATAGTAGTAGTGGAGGAGCCGCACATGGATTATCCCTCTATTTTGAGGACGAACTATGTCCGGGTTACTGAGCTCTCTGAGCCGGACACCCGTTCACAGGAGGACATGACCCAGGCCCCGAACTTAGAATCGGGCAACGAGCCAGAAAAATCCGGCAGCACCCCGGAGCCCGAGCTGCCAAGCCCGGAAGCTCCTCTGCCCCTGGGTGTTAGATCGGATTAGAATCCAGATTTAACTACGCCCACCCACCTCGACTTAAGCCGTCTCCCCCATATCAGACAAGAGCCCCAAGAGACAGTACATCACTACTGGGCCAGATTCCTCCTTGTGATAGACAAGGTTAAGGACTGTCGCGAGGAAGACACAATCTCACTTTTTTGCAAAAATTGCACGAGCAAAGGGATCCTTAATGCTATAAGTCGCCGTGACATAGTACACTTTGCCGACTTAGTAGCCATAGTACATAAGTACTGTGCGATGGAAAGCACCTGGAAAACCCAAACAGACTTTGGGGATAATCCGGCTCTCACTAAATCCTTTGTCCGAGCTAAAAGGGCAAACTCTCGTAAGTTACCCGATTCAGTTCCCAAAAAACCAAAGCCCACTCCAAGGCATGGAACCGTATTGGAAGAATGTCTCAATGGGCCATGCAAAATTCACAGCACACCGGATACTACGCCAACGCATAGCCTTAGAGCATGTTGGATACTCCGGCAGGTAGCAAAAAGTGGCGAGGATCTTCTTGTAAGCCATAAAGCAGAGCAACATCCCGCCGAAGACAACAATGCGGTACTGACAGTCTTCGAGACTTTCGCCTCAAATAATAGGCGCAAGCGAGCTCATCGAAATTTCGCTGAAATCTGCCACGTGGCAAAAATAAATCCATGGAATGACACTGCTATAACTTTCAGTGGCAGTGACGAACCTGAATTCTAGATAGTCCAGGCACCAGCCACTTTGGTCCTTAGCCCAATCGTGGATGGATTTCAGCTCACTAAAGTACTCATGGACGGCGGAAGCGGATTAAACTTGATCTATGAAGAAACGCTCAACAAGATGGAAGTTGATAAAAGCCGCATTGAGCAAAGCGGCACAACCTTCAGGGGAATCATCCCTGGTCAGGAGGCACAGTGTGCAGGAAAAATCACACTCGATGTGGTATTCGACACCCCAGAGAATTACAGGTCCGAAGAAATCACATTCCAAGTGGCTCCTTTCAGCAGCGGATACCACACATTTTAGGGCGGGACGCATTCACAAGCTTTCAAGCTAAACCCCATTACGGGTACATGAAGCTTAAAATGCCCGGACCCAATGGAATCATCACTCTGGCCAGTGATCCGGATGCCGAAAATAGAACTGCAGCACTATCCCTGGAAGCATTATCCGAAGCCCTAGCGGCCGAAGAACTAACAACGTTGCACGCCACAGTGGATAGGGACGATGTGATACTCGACAAACGACCCAAGTCCACCTCATTTAAACCCGCAGACGAGATAGTCAAATTCCAGGTCCATCCAACGGACCCCACAAAAACAGCTTCCATCGGGACACAGTTGAGCCCCATAATGGATGCCGCACTATGAGACTTCTTACGTGAGAATTGGGACATTTTCGCCTGGCACCCTTCAGACATGTTGGGCATCCCACGCAGGCTAGCCGAACACAGCCTCAATATACTGAAAGGATGCAAGCCAGTCAAACAGACTCTTAGGCGCTTCTCAGAGCCTAAACAGCGAGCCATGGGAGAAGAGCTAGCCAAGCTACTTGAGGCCGGCTTCATCAGAGATATCAAGCATCCGGATTTGCTGGCAAATCTGGTAATGGTACCAAAGAAGGACAAATCCTGGCGCCTATGCGTCGATTTCAAAGACCTCAACAAGGCTTGCCCCAAGGATCCCTTCCCCTCCCTCGCGTCGACCAAATCATCAACGCCACCGCAGGACACGATTCACTATGTTTCCTCGACGCATACTCCGGATACCATCAAATAAAGATGGCAGAGTCCGACCAAGCCGCAACGGCCTTCATAACGCCATATGGTCCTTTCTGCTTTAACACTATGCCTTTCGGGCTTAAAAGTGCTGGCACAACCTATCAACGCATGATTCAAACATGCCTGGAGAAGCAAATCGGCAAAATAGTGGAGGCATATGTGGACGACGTGTTCATCAAAACAAGACACGTCGAAACCATAATAGATGACTTGAGGCTTACGTTCAATAACCTCCGAACATACGACATCAAGCTAAACCCGGAAAAATGTGTTTTCGGCGTACCCTCCAGGAAGTTGCTCGGCTTCGTTGTTTCCAATAGAGGAATTGTAGCAAATTCGGCAAAAATTCGAGCTCTGTCGCAGTTGGCTATCCCAACAGACCTCAAACATATCCAGAAACTAGCTGGATGCATGGCTGCCTTAAGCCGCTTTATCTCCGGATTGGGAGAAAAGGCACTCCCCCTTTACTGCCTTCTTCAACGCACCGAACACTTCATGTGGACGAATGCAGCCATGGCAGTAATCCAGTCCTGACAGCGCCAAATATTTGCGAACCTATGCTATTGTACATAGCCGCAACACATCAAATTGTAAGCGCAGTGCTCATCGTCGAACGAGAAGCAGAAGGATACAAATTCCCACTCCAAAAGCCGGTATATTACGTGTCCACGGTCCTCACCCCATGCAAATCCTGATACCCACACTATCAAAAGATAGCATACACGGTCTTCATGGCATCCCGGAAGCTACGACACTACTTCCAGGAGTGTTCGATTACGGTGGCCTCCGAAGTACCACTCAATGACATAATAAACAACCGCGACGCTACGGGACAGATTGCTAAATGGGCCATCAAGCTCCTTCCGTTCGACATAACATACAAACCACGGTGGGCCATTAAGTCACGGGTATTGGCTGACTTTGTCGCCGAATGGACAGAAGCCGAACTCCCTAAAGAGTACGACGCATACTCTAATTGGATCATGCACTTCGACAGCTCTAAAATGCTGGCCGGATTGGGAGCAGGTGTAGTCCTGACTTCCCCCACCGGGGACACGGTCCAATACGTACTCCAAATATTATACACAGACTCCAACAATGCAGCCGAATACGAGGCTCTATTGCATGGTCATCGACTGGCAGTCTCTATGGGCATTCAACGCCTGGAGGTGCGTGGGGATTCAAACCTCGCAATATCACAAATAAACGGAAATTTTGATGCCAAGGATCCAAAAATGACGGCCTACGATAATGCTGTCCTCAAAATGTCAGCTCGGTTCGAGGGGCTCGAATTCCACCATGTGGCTCGAGAAAATAATCAAGCGGCGGATATCCTCGCCCGCATCGGCGCTAAACGCGACCCTGTCCCACCTAACATATTCCTGGAAAAGCTGTTCAAGCCATCCATGGTATGGGAAGGGGAGTCCGACAACATTAGCCCGGATCCGAATACAGCCCCAGATTCCGAACCATCTGACGTAATCGGAGGCTCCGCCACCGAAATAACACCTTCGGCCCATGAAATCATGGCTGTAATCGCCTCGTGGACCGAGCCTTTCTTGGCCTATCTAAATAGGCAGGAGCTCCCCGAGGACCAAAATGAAGCACGTTGTATTGTGAGGCGCTCCAAGGCCTACAAAGTCCATGAGGGAGAACTCTATAAGAAAAGTGCGACTGGAGTGCTCCAAAGATGCATCTCCGAAGAGGAAGGGCGGCAGCTCTTGGATGAAATCCATGCCGGACTCGATGGGCACCACGCTGCGGCTCGGGCACTTGTTAGCAAGGCCATCCGTACAGGCTTTTATTGGCCGACAGCCCGAGCAGACGCACAGGACCTTGTCCAACACTACGTCGGTTGCCAGCTCTTTGCCAATCAGAGTCATATGCCCCCTACCTCTCTCCAAACAATCCCCATTACTTGGCCCTTCGTGGTCTGGGGGCTAGATATGGTCGGACCACTTAAAGGGGGAAGCCATAAGAAAAAATACTTATTGGTCATGGTGGACAAGTTCACCAAATGGATAGAAGCCAAACCGGTTAAAACGGCCGAATCCGGACCAGTGATAGACTTCATATCCGGGGTTGTACACCGTTACGGCGTCCCCCACAGCATCATCACTGACAATGGCTCAAACTTCACAGCCGATGACGTGAAAACTTGGTGCGGCAACATGGGCATTAAGCTCGATTACGCCTCCGTCTACCATCCCCAAAAAAACGGCCAGGTCGAACGTGCAAACGGTCTCATCATGAGCGGCATCAAACCCAGATAGTGCGGTCCTTGACAGAATCGGACATGCACTGGGTTGAGGAGCTCGACTCCGTACTCTGGGGGCTGCGGACCACGCCGAATCGTACCACCGGATACACACCATTTTTATGGTGTAGGGCGCAGAAGCAGTACTACCCTGCGACATAATCCACGACTCACCTCGCGTGCGCATGTACGAAGAGAAGGAAGCCGAGTTAGATCGGCAGGATAACTTAGATGCCCTGGAGGAGGAGCGAGACGTCGCAAAAGCCCGTTCCGCATTTTATCAGCAGCAGGCTCAACGGTACCAAAGCAGAGAAGTGAGGGCCGAAAGTTATAATGTTGGCGAACTCGTTCTACGCCTACCTGAGAAGAAGAAGGACACGCTCAAACCTAAGTGGGAGGGTCCCTTCATTATTGATAAATTTCTCACCGGAGGAGCGTACCGCCTGCGTAATGCATCCGATAACAGACTTGAGCCGAACCCATGGAACGCGGCCAGACTCCGGAGATTCTATGCCTAGTGCCGAACCCAGTGTTCGTCTCCTTATCCCCGCTCTTTTAATTATGCTTCCCCCCTTTTTTTCCTTTCTCACCCCTTTTTTCCCTTCTTCACACAAAGCATTATGCGGATCCTCGGATTACTCCGGCCGCACTATGTGTGTAAACCATACCTGGGAGCTTCCTATACGGAAGCTAAATTTAATTACTTTCATGGCTTCCTGCCTATCACATATGCGTTCTTTTTCCATATGTGCCTTTTCTTCACCATTATATGCATCAATATGACTTAAGATGTGGCCATGCTAGGTTTCCTGGCTCTTGTGTTTATGCCCTACGTTCCCGTTAATTCGGCTAGGGCATAAGGGGAGCACCTCTGCGATTGTTACTGCCGGTTCAGCCGGATGTGTACCTCAGACTGGGTGAAGCCGAAAGCTAGCGTTCTTAAGGGAATATTCGGCCGGTGAACAAAAGATGTTTCTTTCGTTTATTACAACGTGAATCCCCAGATGTTTTGTATCCTGTGTCTCTGTTCGCAATCCGAACATGTACATCGATGCATGCGTACCCAGGGAAAGGAACCCCTAACGGAACTATTCTCCCTGGAAGATGTTTCTTACTACCCATGTAATATAACATCACTAGTTGGGTACTTGTCTATTCAAGCACTTATGACCCCTATGCATGGTTTCCACGCATACCCCGGTTCTGCATAACTGAGTGGGTATTCGGATACACCCCGGACTGTCGGATCCGGGGGCTGAAGCAAAATGGTCTGCCATGACAAATGATTTTTAATCCGGCTAGGGACTACATATGTCCATTGAATTACATAGACACTTGGACTGACTATATTCGTCCTCTATACCGTCCAACAGGCTATCTAGCTTGCAATCCTGTTCGGAATACTTTGCTGCTAACGCTACCTGGTCATACAACAGACTCACGGGAATTTCTTGCCCATCTGGCCCCGTGGTCCGACTTCGGCCATATGGTTCGGGTCAAGCTTGGTGTAGCGCGTCTTCACCATGGCCCAGGCTTCCCTTGCACCTTGCCGGCCGGCTGACATCTTCCACAACCGAAAGCGCCGCCGTGCTCCTTGGAGCATATCCACAAGCTCCCCCATGCCTCTTGGCAGGGACGTGGATGTCCACAAGGCCTGGGCAATACCCTGCATCACCTGCCGAACTCGTTCATGCAGCTGTGAGAGGTCTTGTAGTACATCACCTGCGGATCCGGGCATCTCCTCTTCAGGACGGCCCGTCAACATACCTACAGATATAAACTCTTTAAATTTGCTTCCTCGCCGAACTGTAATGCAGTTCGTTTAGGCACTTACCATAAATGTCGGACGAAGCCTTCTGTTCTCCTTTACGGAGTCCGCCAGCTGAGCTCGAGCATCTGATAATTCAACGCCCAGCCGGACGTTGGCATCTTGGAGATTGTTTTTCTCCCGCCTAACCTGCATAAGCACACGCTCGCCAACCCTTAGCTATCTTTGGAGATGCGACTCGCTATCTTTTACGATCTTCGGATTCATCCCGGGATTGTCTGCAGAATTCTCTGTTAGACTTATGAAGCAAGCCAATTGCTAACTGGTATATTCCTTTAGAATTTCTCTAATGAGACAAATGTTACCAGATGAGGCCTTCTGGGATTCTTCTAGTTTGGCAATAGCGGCCCTCAGCTGGGTCTTGCACTCCTCCAACTCTTGAGACAATTGGGTATTCTTATCTACATGAAGTTGTGCATAAAATGATCCTTAAATCAGTTGTTCCAACCGTTTCAAGTCTCAGGGGCTACTGCTATACATGCTTATCAAATTTCCTTACCCGTATATCTTTTGCATACTGGTCCGTCGCTTGGGCAAGCCCACCTTGAGCAGCTCGGATGTATGCGTCTCCCGAATTGAAAGCATTAAATGCCTCTTCGGAAAAGAGGTTATTGCGAAGTACGGCCCATCGGCGCCGGTGATGCATGGCACTCTCTACTTCGGAATTCGTGGCGGAGAGCATATCCGCATCCTCTATCGAAGGACAATTCGGCATCGGCCCCGCATTGGCCTCCTCTCTCGAAGCCGGTTCTGGAATCCGACTGGTGGAGGCGTGATTGGCAGGATCTTCGGATATAGTCCGGCGACTCCTCTTTCTGCCAGAACACAAAGGAGGAGTTACATTTCAAACACAATAATCACAGAGCAGGTTTTTACCATACCTCTGGAATGGCGTTTTGGCCCTAACTTCCTTCCTCTTAAGCCTGCCTGACCCGGACACCCTTTGCTGACGAGCCCCCAGGGGCTCAGCGCCGCGTCCCGATGGTCGTCTCTATATTTATGCATAAGGCATCATATCAAAAAGGAGTCCTCTTTAGAGGATAAGGTTTTGACTTCGCTTACACACGATGCAGGTAGTAGTCCAGGATAGTCGGCGATAATAGCCACCAAGGCGCCATCGTAGCTAGCCTGATAAAATGTCCCGTTGACAGCTCCACCGTAATACCCGGATCTTCTTCAAGTCCTGGATCGAAGGCCTTTCCGGGGTCCTCTGGCTACGGGGAGGGGCTGTTGAATCCTTCCACGGCCCTCCTCAGTTACTACTCACAAGTATCGAGGTTAATGATTTTGATGAAGAGCGCCAGAATGAATAGAGTGGGGGAAAGAGTGATGACTTAGCCAACTTGGGGGGTTGTACATGGAAAAACCATCCCGTAGTTTAATACAGAGGAATTCTTCTTCTTCTCCTTTATACAAATCGGACAATATTCTCGTCAGCACAGTGGCGGAGTCCGGACCTTTACGACCACAGCGGGTGGCATCATCTTCCCTGTTGTAGTGCCACATGGGCTTCCCCCGATATTGAAGTGGCTGCACCCTCCGCATTATGCATATTGCTATAACCTCGACTATTGACAGCCCTGATTTGGCCAGTATCTTTATCCTGCTCATCAGGAAGTGTACTTCTCTGGTATCCTCCTCTTGGGGGCTCTGAGGGAGCCAACTTCGGCGCTCCTTCGGCGGAGCGTTATTGAACTCAGGGAGGCCCGTCCGGACTAGATCCGGAAGGGGAACGTCATCAACATAAAACCACTCCGAGGGCCAGTTTGCAGGTGCCTTCTTGGGAGTACTGGATAGGTATCCGGTCTCGGTGACGCGCCATATTTCGGCTCCGCCCACTTGACATATGGATTCCCCCTGGTTGCGAGGGACGAGGTAGAACAACTTATTCCATAACCCAAAGTGAGCCTCACAGCCCAGGAATAATTCACAAAGGGCGACGTATCCTGCGATATGCAGCACGGAGGCAGGGGTGAGGTTGTGCAACTATAGGCCGTAGAACTCCAGGAGCCCGCGAAGGAATGGGTGGATTGGAAACCCGACACCTCTTAGCAGATGCAGGATGAGGCATATTCGCTCCCCCGGGGATGGATTGGGAGACCTCTCCGCTTGCTCCCCGCCATTATAGGTGGCTACTCCGGCTCGAACGGGGACCATGAACGACGGTGGAAGAAACCCTTGGGTCTGCAACTCTATTAAACGGCTTTGAGGAACAGAACATTCCTCCCAATCACCTGGCTTAGAGCTAGGGGAGCAAGAGGCGGAGCTGTGGCGACTGGCCATGTTGGAATGGTTTTCTCTGGGCGTGCTCTGTTGGATGCTCGCTCAAGGGAAGAAGGTGAGGTTTGGATCTGAGAATCCCGGTCCCTTCAAATAGACGGTTTGCCTGCAGGGCTGGGGTGGCAAAAGCAAAAATGCTCGGCTCCTCGTATTCGCTCGACACATGGAGATGAACATTATTGAAGCAGAGAATTCGAGAAGTACAACATTGATGGGAAGCCAGACACTGTTCATTACAATAGGTACTTTGGAGTATTCGGAGATGGAACCCGCCTTGCAATGCCGAAGACAAACTGCATGCCGGACTCATCGTCATTGAAGCCTGGTTCAGGGGCTACTGAGGGAGTCCTGGATTAGGGGGTATCCGGACAGTCGGACTATATACTTTGGCCGGACTATTGGACCGTGAAGATACAAGACTCAAGACTTCGTCTCGTGTCCGGATGGGACTCTCCTTTGCGTGGAAGGCAAGCTTGGCGATCCGAATAATAGATTTCCTTCTTTGTAACCGACTCTGTGTAAACCCTAGCCCCCTCTGGTGTCTACATAAACCGGAGGGTTTAGTCCTTAGGGGCACAATCATAATCATCATAGGCTAGCTTCTAGGGTTTAGCCTCTACGATCTCCTGGTAGATCAACTCTTGTAATACTCATATCATCAATATCAATCAAGTAGGAAGTAGGGTCTTACCTCCATCGAGAGGGCCTGAACCTGGGTAAAACATCGTGTCCCTTGCCTCCTGTTACCATCAGCCTTAGACGCACAGATCGGGACCCCCTACCCGAGATCCGCCGGTTTTGACATCGACACCCTCATAGTTGAACCCATTTCTGTTGCCTACCCCGCCTCTGCTAATCGCGAGCGCCGTCTCATCGTACATGAGCCTGCTCCCACATGGGCTCCAAAAACTAAAGAAGTTCCAGCTGTTGACCACAGCGTAGTTGAAGACATTGGTCATGAAGACAATGTGCATGCTGATGAAGTTCTTCCTCAGCTCAAGATCGAGTTGGTATCATCGCCTGCTCCAGTGAGCAGTGAATATATTAGCATTGGTCGTCCATTGACGCCAAATGCTCAAGATGACTCATGGGCTGAGTGCCAATAAGAAGACACCCCAGTACAAGATGAACCACCGTGCACTCCTCCTGCTCAAGTCACCTCTTCGGTGCTTGATGATGGCGACTACATGGAGACCACTCCATCACCAAAGGCGTCGCCAATGTTTCGCAGGCTTCGCAAAGGCCTCAGGCCACGTGTCTCCATGTCGACAATCCCAGAAGAATTTGCAACAATCTAGCTCAGTGGCACGTCAAGTGTTCCCTAACGCAAATCCTTCTGCGACTACTCAAGAGTCTGAAGCTAAAACTGCTAACGACATTCTGGCTGCATCAGCCGAAGAAGAAGAAAGAGAAGAAAGAGAAGCCACACCCCCTGCTACTAATCAAGTCATTCTTGAAGAGAATGTGATCGTGCCCGACCCTCTTGTTGTTGACCAAATGAGGTTGAAAACACTAAGGCTGCCACCAACAACGCTACTGAAGCCAATGACCCTGTCATGGCTGATGACAATGTGGAGCCTGAAGCAAATGTGAATGTCGCAGCCACCATGACACCAATCACCACGAATGGCGTTGTTCCTCCACCACGGCCTCATACCATGGAAAGGGCATGCAATCGTGAAGGTCATCTTGTCACTATCTGATGGCCAATTATGGTTCCTCCAACTACTTTAGGGCCCAGTATGATTATCATGTGGAGCAGAGGCCTCAAGTTCAAAAGCCAAAGCCACGTCTGCCAAGGCTTCCAAGTGCTGTCACTACACAAGGCTCATTCAACATCTCAGCCTCAGAGACCACAATACCTTCTTTGACAGCGCCAAGAACCCATACAAGAAGCCCAAGATATCATCTGACAGATTTTGGAGTCATCAACAGCGAAGCTATTACTCCTGCATTCTGTACAATCAAGACCGGATTTTTCTGCACAAACGTTTGGATTGTGATGCTATGGCTGGGATGCCATGTCTCGAAGAAGCCCTTGACTGCTTTAGGGATGTTGGCCTTCTGGCCTTTGTGACTGATAAGGAACATTGGAATGAAGAGCTTCTGCTGCAGTTTTATGCGACTCTACACATTCGAGGCTACAACAGGGATCCGAAGACTTGGATCCTTGAGTGGATGACAGGTGATGTACATCACGAAGCCAAAGCTCAGGATATCATCGATCTTACTTCCCTGCCCACTCCAAGTGAGTTATACGAACCTGGTTGTTCGCTTCATCAGAATGAGCTGCAGAGCATCTTTCAGAATGAGCTTAGCATGATGAAGCCATTGCCCCAAGATGCCGAATACCCAAAGGAGTTCTTTGTTGAGGACCTTGAGTACCTGCCACGCACAGTATATCATATTATGAGGCATACTCTCTGGCCCATCAAAGGCCAATCTTCTGAAGCCAAACTTGAAGGCACCATGAGGACTTTGGTATTCTACATCATCAATGGCATCAGATTCAGCACTCAGGATTTCTTCTTCAGAGAACTTGCTGCTTCCGGGATTGATCTGTTTGGTTTGAATTTTTATGCTCCATGGGTGATGCGCTTGATTAAGCATCATTCAACTATTGACTATCAGCCTTTAGCGCGCAACCATATTGTCTTTCTTAAGTTGATATGTCTATTGAAGCCATCTACACCGAGCCTGCCAAGAAGCCCCTCCACCTTCAGAATGCTGAATTCTAGAGCTTCACATAGCCCATTGAAGGTGTTCATGTGCACAATGCTGCAACTCCTACTTATCCTCTGGCTGGCAACCTGCGCATACCGCACCGTGCTAATACTAAAGGCACTTCAAGCACCATAGCTCAAAGGCCTCGGAAGTGTTCTCGTGTTCTTAATGACCGTGAGATTCTGGTGGCTTTACATCAAAAGCAGGACAGACATCATGACTGGCTGAAGCGTCAGATGCAAAGTATCTTGGTGGATGTCAATCACATTCGCAACTTGGCCACCAAGAACTCATTTGTAGCCCATGAAGCCTGTCGGCGGTCCTGGAAGAGTCTCACCTTACTCCGCGCTGAAGATGAACTTCGCGCGGATGGCTTCACTGAGAGTTTCAAGTTTGACTCCAGGCCTCCTCAAAATGCAAGCTGGCGTCGCACACCCTCCATTAAAGATTCTAAGTGCTCATCTTCGGCTGCAACTATTGTTGCGAGAGTCGTCGATGAAGAAGATGACGCCACTTCTCCGGATTTAACTGCACTACATCACGATGCTGCACCAGGCCCGTCTGCACCACAAAACCCCAACGTCGACCCTGCTGCTCCAATTTCATCTCCACCTGGGAACAAGTAGATACTCTATGTCTTCAAACCTTTTTGGTCATTACTTACAAAAGTGGGAGAAGCATATGAGCTGATAGTCTTCAAGCGGGTCCATATGGGTGGTTGCTTAATTTTTGCTAAGTACTTACAACTCTCGTTCTGAAACTTTTGGCTTTTGAGTTGCAACACTTAAACTTGATGGTCGTCTGCTACTCTTGCTGCCACTTTGTGATGCGATGATAAATTCCGCATGTAGTCATTCTGCAGACATCCATTTTCCATTATGCATATCACTATCTTCATTACCTCTTTATATGCATGATGAATTGTCTTCACACTTTGAAGATGGCCTCCACAAAGCAAAACCTGCCATGTGCATTTGCATTCAAAAGCAAACTATTTATATGCACATCTTCAGGGGGAGCCTATTTTTATGTATGAAGACAATGCTCACAAAACTTAACTTTCACATACTTTTATTCCCGTTGAAAACTTCAACCAGTTTGTCATCAATCACCAAAAGGGGGAGATTGTAAGTGCATCTAGTGCCACCCTTAGTTGGTTTTGGAATATTGACAACAAACGTGGTTGAGGGACTAATTTGTTTGTGAGAATTGCAGGATAACACAGTTAGTAGTCCCTCATTGATTCGGTTAACCTACTAGAGATGACCCCTAAAAATGTGTGAAGACATTGAGGATAATGGTGGTTCGTGAAGACATTCATGACGAAGATTATGACATGTGAAGATATTCACTTGAACACTATGGGGTGCGAAGACATAGATGTTTCATAGTTTCCTTTCTTCTTTATTGAGTCATAGGAACCACCGTACTGTTAAGTGGGGTCCAAGTGAACAAAGTCAGAGTGACTGAAGTGATGCTCAACCGAATCCTATGTCTTCGAGCGAAGACAATGAGATCAAACCTTATCCAGAGCTGGATGAGTCAGCTTTGCTTGTAGCCCAAGCCAAGCTGCCGCGTGTGTTTGAAATCTAATAGTTGGACATGTGTCAGTTCCTTTGTGACCCAGGGTCATTTTGGACATATCAGGTCGGGTTGCCTCCTGGCTATAAATAGCCCACCCCCTACATGAATTCTTTCGGTCCGCGTGATCCAAAGACTTATTACACTTGAGGACTGTGTATCCTCCAGCCTGTTAGGAGTCGCGTTCTGAGCATCCAAGAGTCATTGTGGATTGCGGGTGAGCGAAGTCTGTGAAGGTTTGCAAGTCTACCTCGAAGACTTACCAGAGTGATTGGGCGAGGACTAGGTGTCCTTAGCTCAAGGGGAATAAGGTGAAGACACAGTCTTTTGAGTTCAATCTCAGCCTCCCTAACCAAACATACAATTGTCACAGCAACTAGAACATCTCTACCAAATCCTTTTCTTCACCAAGCAACTGGTTCTATCCTCTACTCTCCTTACTTTACAGTTTGTCTTCATGTAGTCTTTGCTTGCCTGCCTAATTCATTTGACTTCATTGTGTGAAGACTTATATCTGTTTAGCTTTGTACTATCTTCCATACTGATCGTGTCTACCTAGTTGCAGTTAATCTTCGTGCTTTCACTGTATTGTATGCGTGACTAATGCCTGCCTAGTGTAGTCTCCATTCCGCTGCTTACTATATAGGCTCAATTTACCTGTTTGTCTTCAAAGCCACCGTGTTTTGAAGACTTTCATAAAAATCACCTATTCACCCCCCTCTAGTCGATAACTAGCACTTTCATATGTGTAAGTCTGGATTAGCTTTTATGAAGGAACTTATTTTCCTTGAACAAATCAATCTGTGGCTTGGCGTGCTAGGAAATACATATCGAGTGAAGGTAGAAAATCTATCAAACCATAGTATACTTCACACATGCATGATTGATTTGGGATGATTCTAGACGAAGCGAAACAAAACTTTCTCATATCACGGTGGCAACTTGCCTTGAATGCACATGAAATTAGAGAAGACACTTCTTGCATCAAACATACTCTTCATGAGCTAGGCATAAGGATAATGCTTTCAAAAGTTTCCAACACTAGCTCAAATGTTCATCATGAACAATGAAGAAGATGAGGATGTGGCCGATGAGCTTAGCAGCAATCCACTGACATTTCAACAAGGATGTATTTCAAAAATTATATGATGAAGGAGGTAGCATTTGCCAGATCAAATGATATACCGACGTATGCGCGAGGAAAACATCCACACTTAAACATTGATCAAAAGTGCACCTGGAAATATGGACTAAGTAGGACGATCAATGTTAGAATGGTGATTCGATAGCGAACAAATTTAGAATGAAACTATCAACCATTACCTTCAAAGCAATAGGGTTGCTAGAAGTTTTGAATTCACACATCATGGTTCATTTGTCGGTATTCTAGTTAGAAACAACACGGGGACCAAGAAATGAATGAAGATGGAAGAAGTATTACTATAACAAAAATTCTTAAGAGGTGGAGCAATTCTCACAACATCCTTGACATAAAAGACGATAGTACTCCAAGGTAGAGCTGAACATAAGTTGGATAGCAAGGTACTCAGGGTACAACACAAAACATGAACACGTTTGTGTTAGAAGGAAGGTGAAAATGTTGTCGATGATAATACAAATCATCAAGGGGCAAGGATGGTATTTATCACCATGAATTTGATTCATATCTTGGAAGAAGTCAAAAATATTGATGATGATCACGACAAATCTATTGAGAAATTCCATGAAGATGTAATCGATCAATGATGACATCAAGCAAAAGGAACGATGAAGTGAAAGGTTATTGGAACCACGGACATGACACTAAATTGAAATCAAAGTTGCTGTTGAAGGCAAAACAATATGATGAGGAAGATCGATGTAAGCTTAGCTCGTCATCAAAAATTGTGCACCGGGAGGAAGGACCAGGTAGCACAGTTAAAATTAGCACGACAGTGATGTAGCCGATAATCTAGGAATGACAAGATTGAGTTTAGATTTCCCAGCAACAAATTACTGGGGGTACTGAATCAGAGTGCGGATTCGAGTCACTTGTCAAAGTTCTAGAGTGACAGACAATGCAGACATGCAGAGTGACTAAAATGGTGAGAGTATTATTCCAACAAGAATCCATAAGAGATAGTGCAATGGCACGATATCCTCGAGATAACAGGGGGTAATACTCGAGGGTAGACCAAGATAGAGGTTGGGCAGGCGTATTGATCGGCAGAAGACAAGTGCTTTAACTTCCCGAGAAATGGGATCAAAGAAGAACAATCATGGTTGAAACTACAGTTGCAACGGACCAATTCGAAATACAAGATGAAATTATAACAAGGGGATAATTATTGTTACAAGAAGCTTCTATGATAAGATCTACTTCGTGTCCATGGGCATGAACATAAATGTTCGAGGTCGTCCCCCACTTCTTCAATGCATAACCTTTCATTCACTACTCATTTTATAAGAGGTTTTGTTGAAAATTTCTCTGATGAAATGCCAATAGAGTATGGCCAGTAGATATTTCTGGGTTCACACAGATTACGAAAGGCATATGTTCAACCATCGAGGCATCTAAGGAACATATACCACAAACTTCAGGAGTAAACAACTCAAGCTCGAAAGTAGAGCATGGTTGAAAAAAGCAGAGATACAATTTATCAAAGGCTTTATGTATCAGGGGAAGAACCTCATGATGTTTTTTGAATACGAAGGACACTATCGGATGATAATCCAACAAAGGATCTGGCAGCCCACAAAGGAGCTGATGCGAGTATCGACACTCAAGTAGAGGAAGAAAGAATGCAAAGGCATCATATTATAGAAACCTCTGAATAATTCGACACCTAAATACAAAGGAATTATGATTTCTAGTTTGGGGGATCAGCATCAGACACTGTGATCTAGTATGGATAAGTTGAATAGACTTGGGGGCACAATCGACGGTAATATGATTGGCTGAGAACCAATTCACATTTTGACGTCTGAGCCAAGAGTATAATTTCTAAGAATCAGTTGGTGATTGCGAGTAATTGCACACATGTTGAATCAATAGGATCAGAATGACAATCATATAGGATTTTAATGAAATATTGCTACACATATGGAATTAACCATAATGCAAGCAGGTAAGGAAGATCAAGAACAATAGGCTACTGAGGATTTCGAAAGATCGAATAGCATTTTGAAGAATTTTGTGAAACACATGAACAACTGGGGATGAGCGAATCACCTGTAAGTGTGAGGAATTATTCATAGGTGTTTTCTTGTGACAATGAGCTTCAAGGCAGTAGACATAAGGGATTCTCAGAACATTGGAGAGTATTTTAGGGTATCTTGTAATAACAAGAGCAACGAGGAATGATTGTATGAACGGCAAGTGTATATAGCTATCTAGAGGGATTTATCGGTGGTAGGGAATTGCAATGGTGATGGACATAAGGTTCTCGGGAAAATATCGAAGAGTATCTTCAGAATCTTCTGGTGAATCAAGCCATCGTCTGGAATGAGGAGCTCTCTAGGAGGAAATAGTTACGAGAACCTAACGTTAGAGTTAGCAAAATCTTTAACCTGAATAGAAGAGAGATCAGAATCCTAGAGTAAAGACGAGGAATAAAAGATCCTAATACCACCCATTCGTGATGTGGGTCCGTATGCCACACAACAATGTTAGTAAACGTTTTCCAAAGACTAGACGCAACTTCGGCCAAGGAGTTGGAAAGGGGCTTACTACATGCACTCGATTCTGGTACCAACTTGTGACACCCCGACTTAATTGTGCATTAATCATACATGCAAATGCGCACGATCAAGATCAGAGACTCATGGGAAGATTTCACAACACAACTCTAGACACAAAATAAAGTCATACAAGCTTTATACTAAAGCTAGGGGCCTCGAGGGCTCGAATACACAAAAGTCAGTGGAAGCAACAATATCTGAGTACATACATAAGTAAAGAAGTCTTCCTTAAGAAGGCTAGCAAAACAACAACATCTGATCAAAAAGGTGAAGGCCTCCTGGCTGGGAGCCTCCTAACTACTCCTAGTCGTCGGCGGTCTCCACGTAGTAGTAGACTCCGTTGGGGCAGTAGAAGTTGTCGGCGGGATCAGTTGGCTCCTGGGATCTGTCATCTAATCGTAGCAATCGGGTATAGGGTAAAAGAGGTAGCAAAGCAACCGTGAGTACTCATCCAAAGTACTCGCAAGACTTACATCAGATCTGTATTAAGTATGCATCAATATCAAAGGAATGGGGCTATATAGTTGGACCGAATTGCAAAAATGCCAAAATAGAAGGGAAGGCATAGCCTATCAAAGACTAGCATCTTGCAGCATTAGAAGAGTGCAGATAAGCATATTATAAAGTAACAAGTATAATGTAGTAACGCCCAGAGATCCTTCCTAGACTCCCTACGAGGAAGCAATCCCGGAGCCATCATATCCATTTAGTGTTATCTAGTTCTAGTTGTATAGATCGGGATACAACTCCGAGCGTTCGTTACCGTGGACACGTCTATTCAAATAAATTAATTTCCCAGCAGGGTGCACAATCTTACCCAACATGCTCGATTAGCTCTAGCCGAACACACTTTCTTGGGTCAAGCCCGGCCTCGGCTGATCAACATGTTGTATTCCTACCTAGGCTCAACAGAGAGGCCAGCACACCGGTCTACAACCTAAATGCAAAGGGGTCATGGGCCAATCTACCTTTGCAATCGTTCGTGCTACAAGGACAGCCGGGATCAGTCATGGCTACCTCTTTATACAAAGCAAGTGCTTACACGGACCACCCAGCGCGTGCCGGTAAACCACTGACCTTTGAGAGCTTTCGGAAGAAACGTACGACGTAGAGTGCCCATACTTATTCCCGCATGGTGGTCAGTGCAAAAAGGCCAGAGGCCTACTCGAATCACATATCCAAACCATTAGTGTCTTGGGAGCGCGCGGAGATGATCAATGATCCACTATCTATGGTCCCGTCGCCCCTTCTCACGGACTTACGGTGAGGGCTAAGAATGCCCGGTTGTGCCGTGTAATTATCTCGCGGGTACCCTCTTGGTCAACTCGACTCCACATCACTCGCGGGTACCCTCACGGTCAACCCGACGGTAGTAAGTCTCGTGTGTACCCTCACGGTCAACCCAACTCGACATTTCTACGGGTACCCCTTGGGGCCAATCCGACTTCAACATGGTTCCGGAGTAAAGTCAAAGTAACCATGTGTCTATAACATCAAGGGGGGAATCCAAGGAATCACCCTCGATGAATTCCCACTCGATGTAACCGTCAAGGTGAACTTGGAGGAATCACCCTCGAAGGGTTCACACTTGAGGTGTTGCAAGACAGAGTCGTTATCGGGAGTGGTGAAGGAGGAATCACCCTCTGGATCCACGGGCGATTAGCTACACTACAGAGATATCATCAGGAGTGCGTTACGAGGTATCACCCTCGGCACTCGATAGTACCTCTACAGAGTCGTACAACTAAGGGGGTGTGCGGTGGTGTGTTGGTCTCTCCACATCGATCATGTTGATCGGGTCACTGGTAAGTAAGCAGGGCAACAAGGACAAGGGTGAGGGGTCACTAATGGATCGTTAACCAACCTATACTAAGCATATAGGATAACAGGTAAGGTAACAACAACATGTTACAAAAGGAGGCTATGCATCAGAATAGGAACTATTGAAGAACAGTAGCAAAATCTAATGCAAGCATGAGAGAGAAGGAATGGGCAATTCAAAGGGGTTTTGCTTGCCTGGAAGCTCTGATGAAAGGGGTTGAACATCTACGGCATAGTCATACTCGGGAGCAGCGTCAATCTCGAGATCTACCACAGAGAAGAAGAGGGGGAAGAACTAGTAAATATAAAGCACTCAGATGCAACACATATGCATGACAAGTCGGTAGGCTAAGCTAGGGGTGGCCTAATGCAGTACTAAGTGTTTTAGATGGAGCAGGAATATATGAGGGAATATTTTCCTGGCTCCAGGCATTTATCGGTCATATGAACTTAAGGGTAAGGTTCCATGTTTGTTGTGATGGGCCCATGTGACAGGTGTGCTGGTAGCTTATTCGGATTGGTTAGTTTTTTAATCATTTATATATATAAATTATTTTCATCTGACTTACTATTAATTTTATATGATCTTTCAAAGTTTTAAATGATTTTCTAGTTTACTGGATTTAATTCAATTCGAAATGTTTAATTACTAAACTACTATGGGTACACAGAAGTGTACCCAACATTAGAATAGTGTGGAAGACAGGTGGGGCCAGGGGGTGCCCAGTCAGCAGTTGCCTATGCATCTTATCCATTTGAACAGTGTCGGGTGGGTCCCAGCTATCATTGACCATGGGTAAATTAAGAATTTTCATTAACTTAACTGAGGTTAGTTAGCTTGTTGGGCCGACTATCAGTAGCTAAACTAATTAACCAAATTATTTTAAACTAGTCTAACTATCTATAGGGGGGTTAGCATTTAATTAATTTTTTGTTAGCCCCTAATCAAACAAGGTCGGCCCTACCAGTCAGTGGCACAGCCAGCCACACAGCTGTGCCCGCCATGGCCGACGCAGCAGCGAGCTGCAGCAGCACCGACACATGGGAATGAGTAGTAGGCACGGCAGCTAGCGGTGGTAGTAGGCGGCGCATACACGGGGTAGGGTGCGGCCAGCGGCAGCATCACGACAACAGTGGGTAACAGCAGGAGGCGTCCGAGGGCGCGGCCATGCACGCACGAGGGCGCGGTCAGTGAGTCGCTGCCTTGAGTGGCCAAGGCCAGGCGCGGCGAGGGCACGACCCAGGGCGGCCTTGGACGTGGGCAGAGCGAGGCGCGTGGCACATGGCGTGGCGACCGTGGTCAGGGGGTCACGGGAGCGGCCTAAGAGCGTGGCTGGCGGAGCTCCGGACTCGATGGTCGGGCGGCACTAAATGGCAACAGAACCAAGGGGTGAATCAGGGGGATCAGAGCAAAGCTCACCGCGGGTGCAGCGATGGGCTCGTCGGACGCGGAGATGCAGTGGTGTCGGCCGGATTGAGCGGCGGATCTCCGGTGGCCATGGCGAGGAGACAGTTGCGGGTGTTGTCGAGGAGGCTCCTTAGCCTCAATCCAGGGGCGAAGGTGACGAAGCTGTCCATGGTGGACCTCCTAGATATGTCGGTGCGGCGGACAATGGCCAGTGGCCGCGTGCACGATGACGGTGCGACCATGGAGGCGCTCGGCGAGGCGAGCAGAGAGGGAACAATGCGCCGGGAGGGGTAGGAGGAGAAGGCAGACTAGGGTTTCGGGGGAGCGAGGCGATGCCTTGTAGACGCACGGGCGACAGGGAGGCCGACGTATGGCCATGCGGGCCATGGACGAGGGCGTGGTGTCCACGACGATCGGGTGAACATGGAAGAAGACAGGCGGCAAGGTGGGCTCGGCTGTGCACTGTAGTAGTGGGCTGCAGTGCACAGTGCAGCCTTTTCCCTTTTTTTATTTTCTGTTTTCTAATTTCTTCACTGTTTTATATTTCTTTAACATATCAAATGACTTTTGTTGTTTATGACAAACTTGTCACAAAACACTAGGGAATGCGTTGAGCTATCACAGTGAGATTCAACTTATTTAGAATAGTTTTAAAATGAGGTTAGTTCTTTCGTGAAAATTAGATAGTGATTATTTGTAATATTATGAAAATTTTTGTTTTACTGTTTGAAGAATAATTTTATTTGAATTTATTTTATATTTGAAATTGGCTTTGATTTTTATCAAGCAGCAATTTATCTTAGTTAAGCTTGATGGCATGGCACCATTAGTGTGAGGTCACTGTAGCATGACACTGGGGGTGTTACAAATTGCCACCACCTCCCCGCGCCACCTACCGAAGCCCGACAACCAGATCCATGTCGCCAAACCACCACAAGCCTGCACCCTCACTGATTGTCGGCCACCAGGTGCACATGACTGCACGATAGAAGCACATCACCCAGGACACCCGGTTGACGGAACCACAACACCCCACCAAAGAGAAAGAGCCACTACAGCAACCACAAAATTGAGATGCTGCTGCCCGAGCCCTCCTCGCATGCCCGGGGTGCGGTCACGACTACCGTCGCACCTGGGATGGCCACGCCCACCACCCCCATGCCCCACCGCAGACCGACGGGCGCTCCGCTAGATCCGACACTCCATGTGCCGCTCACCCAGGCTCGGGCGAGCGCGCGAGCACCTACACTGTCGACGCAGAAAGGCAACCTACCGGTGCCGTCGACACCGATGCGCGCCCTGCCACCACCATGCCCCGCGTCGAGCGCCGCATCCCCGTAGGCCTCCGCGCCCCATGCCACGAAGCACTAGCCAGAGAGGACTAGGGCCCCGCCGCCATCGACATGAGCCAGGCTTTGCTTGGCCATGCCCTCCGACGGCGGAGAGGGGGAGGGGAGGCGGAGGGTGGACTACTAGCGGCGCGGCTAGGGTTTCGCCCTGCAGCTCACAGAAGCGGCCAGGACAAGGGGGGAATTTCAGATCCTTTCAATTGACACACAACTCCAGTACAAAGTTCTAGTAAGTCTGCACCAATTAATATGGATCGAAGGGAGTGCAAGATTTAGCTCATTTATGCACAAGCATGGTCTCGAAGATTTAGCTAGTCTCTACAAGATTTAGCTCATTTATGCATGAGCATGATCTGAAAGATCTAGCTAGTTTATGTGTTAGAATTAATCCAAGGTACACATCTCGAGGACAAGAAATCACACAAGCACGAGCATGACTCGGACATTTGTTAACGAGGTTCACGACATGGTGACATCCCCAGGGCATGACTATGGATGTTCCACCCCATGTATTAAATCACATGATACAAATTGACGATAAGCCTGCTGAGGACATTAAATAGTGCTTCGACCACTGGCCATTAGATAGTGCTCCGACCATCATGTGACAGCCGGTTAGGCCACGGTCAAGCTGGAAATGGGGATTACCTAGGTAGGTATTGGACTCCCATTTCCATCCCTGCAATAACCCTCCCATGCCCGTCTTCGTCCCCTTTCCTAAATGTGGGGATAAACAGTTTTCCATCCTTATCTCATCGATTTTTTTACCCTTGTGGTGATAGGGGCGAAGGTGTCCCGTCTTTCAATGAGATGGTAACTATTGTCTTTTGTGGAAGCCGACTTTGGTGATTTGACTATGGACCTACGAAGATGTCACACCTTAGCAATCGCTAAACCAATTCCGAGATATTATTAACCATGCCGGAGCACAATCAACCTGACCACGAGGGTCTATTTCCTGCAGGAAAACAGAGAACAAGCATGAAACTGGGATTGCAATCGGGATATTGCAAATTTAAGAGGAAAGCTTTATTGATCAAAGTGGGGTTCTGAAACATCTTGGCATGGTCATCGGACACAAACGAAGTAATAGTGAAAGTGGGGTTCTGAAAGTGGGTGATCATGTTTTGCTTGTGAGATAAGTTTAGTCAACGGGTGTGCTACATTCAGATAAGTATGTATTTTGCAAATTTCTATGTCTACAATGCTCTGCATAGAGGTACTCTAGCTAATTGCTCCCACTTTCAATATGTATCCAGACTGAGACTTAGAGTCATCCAAGATGTTTGGACACAAACGAAATACTCTAAGTAATTGCTCCCACTTTCAATATGTCTCAGTCTAGATACATATTGAAAGTGGGAGCAATTAGCTAGAGTACCTCTATGCAGAGCATTGTAGACATAGAAATTTGCAAAATACATATGGATCTGAATGTAGCAGACCCGTTGACTAAACTTATCTCACAAGCAAAACATGATCACCCTTTAGTACTCCTTGGGTGAGCCTGGTGAAGACAAGGTTATCCCCGGAAGCAAGCCCCCCGGGTTGTCCCGGTAGGCCTGCTAGGGCTAGCGAAGGCAAGCCACTTCACCGCACCACCTCACCATGAAGTACATCGTAGATCAGTGCGGTGTCAAGCTCCAAGGTGACTAAGTGGCTTCTATATGCCACATGGAAGCCACCTCCTATAGAAAATGCTTACAAGCGACACCCGTCCTGCGACGTGTCGAGCAAGCAGGCGCCAAGCTGGCAAAACAGCACGGCAGAGCCTGCCGGGCAAGCTATGATGTGACATTGAGCGGCGCATTTAATGCGCTTTGTCAGCCTGCAGAGTTAGGTAGATGACACTATTTGCTATCGAATTTATGCCGAACCAGAAAGGGGCTCGTAGCCCCATAGGTGGCCGTGGTTCCCCACAACAATTGTTCAGCATAAAGAATACTATGGAAAGGAATGAAAATCGGGCCTAGTAAAAGGAAAACAAGCGCGATCAGATCTTGCACGTGCATGTGATTGCTTTGCTTATCTTGGTGGACATGCAACCTGGGACTCTAAATTTTATGGAGTAACGTATGCATGCAAGGTGCTAGGATATAATAAAGTAGAAAGTATATTTGATGACTTGTTGGGATCTGTCATGAAGATAAATGGCAGGTTTTTGTTTCTCTTTCAGCCACACAAGGAACAGGCTCCTTGCCAAAGAAGTTGTGTACGTGTCCAACTCTCCTTGAAAGAAGTTGCTTGGGGTCCACCTGCAGAACGGGAGGCACTTCAAGATGCCGTTCATATAGAGTCGTATTTATCTCAGCTAGTATTTTGTTTAAGTCGGTTGTTATTTTTAGGTAGGTAGTATGTATTCCAATTTATTGTGTGGCCAGCGTGTTGGTCAAACAAAGTTTGAGTCGGCTAGTTGTACTAGTATAAATAGTATCAATATCACGGTCATTCTAAAATCAGATTGTATTTTATGAATAAACACAATGTGTTTTTAGGGTAAATACCCATATCGAGTTTTGGGGGAAGCTGTAAAAAAATTCCTAAGTTTTGGAGGAAGCTTAGAAAGCCTTTGCGTTGCGATTTCTTTACGAGGAAATTGTTGTGCGCGAGTACAATCGTCGAGATTGGTTTTCCCGTGCTGGACCGTAAGGTTCAATCCCTCTACTTCACATACATCGCATGTGTGGGCGAGAGGTTGCTGCTACTGAAGGTGGAGTGTCGTGAAAGATCAGACCACAACAACAGATCGGATCTCGCCACGAGGTTCGGTTTATATCAAGGTGACGTCGTCATTGGCGATCATGGTGCGCCTAGTGGGGCACTCAAATGTCTTATGACCTCGGCCTTGACATGTGAAGCATTTGATGGAACTTGTCTTGACGGTCTCATTTGGTGGAGTTGTTGATGAAGAAGCTCTCGGCTTGAAGTTTATTGTAGTCAGAGGACGACTTGAAGGTGTCGAAGTTTTCATGTAACTTGACTTGTCGCTGTTGCTTGGTGTAGGTTTTGTCGAAGTAGAAGGCGTCATAGTCGTTGAAGCTTGATTGTAGGAGCCATAGGTCTTGGAAGAGTACTTGGCATACTTGTAGACATCTTGCACTTGTCGCTCCACCTTGGTAGCTTGGTGCACTAGCTCGAGGAGGTTGGAGTAAGGTTGGAAGTCGGTGATCTTCTGGATAGGATGGTTGATGCCATTCAAGAAACGTGCCATGGTTTGCTGCTCTTCTTCCGTGACATTGGCTCGGATCATGGCATTCTCCATTTCCTTGTAATACTCTTCAATGGACTTGGTGCCTTGCTTGAGGAGTTGCAGTTTCTTGAAGAGGTTGCAGCTATAGTACGTGGGTACAGAGCGCGCTCACATGACATCCTTCATTTGATTCCATGTTGTGATGGGTGGGTCACCACTTGCTTCTCGCTGCTCAATGACTTGCTCTCGCCAAATGAGGATGCAGTCTTCGAACTCACGAGATACCATGGCAATCTTCTTTTCTTCTTCATAATTGTGCAAACGGAAGTTCTTGTCAACTTTCAACGCCCATGAAAAGTAGTCTTCGGGATCGTTGCTTCCGAAGAACTTAGGCATTGTGAACTTGAGCTTGCCGTAGCGTTGCTCTTCATGCGTGCGGGTCAATTGTGATTTTGATGACGCCCTTGCTGTGGTGGAGGTGCTTGAACCTCTTGATCCTCGTGCTCCTCTTGATTGTTTAGTCATTGATGTCATGGAATTCTTGCATGATTCCTCATTTCTTGGCGCTCCTCAAGACGTGCGGCTTCTTCTTGGTGCTCTTGGCGGATGGACGCGTCTTCTTCCCAGTTGTCTGCATGGACGGCTTGGGTTGCTTCATTGAGGGCACATTGTGCTTCAAGGGCTTGTTCTTCACGGTGTTGTTGCTCTTGTAGAAGGGCATCGCCATCTTGATGTTCTTGTTGATCTTGGCATATTGGAGCTTACTCTTGGACCGGAGGATCATTAGCTTGTCGACGTAGTCGTTTACCTTCCTGGAGGCGATCTTGTAACCCATTTCCATGGAATGGGTTTTGTGGAGCTTGATGATCTTCATGGACTCGACGACTATCCAAACGAGCTCGTGGAGGACTTGCTTCTGAAGAGATGTACGAGGAATGTCGGCTTGAATGGCGCCGTCTTGATGATGATGAAGATGTAGAAGAACGGTTGACCAACAAGGCACGAATCTCCTCCATTCTTGCATCATTTTCCATATCTTTTGAGTAGATAACCTTTCGTTGATCTCCTCCATTTGTGTGGAAAGCTTGTGGTAGAGGTAGTCTCTTGTACGAAGCTTAGATTGTCACAAGTCGATGGCGAGTAGGTCGATGCGGTCGTTCAACGCTTCATTTTCTTGATGCAAAACTCATTGGGCACCTAGGAGGTGGTTCTTGGTGACGTAGTTGTTTAGGTCCTCATCTTGCTCGAGGAAGAATGGGTTGGTAGAACTAGTTGGTTTATCCATCAACTCAAGCAAACATGTGAGTGGAAGAAAGGAAAGAACTATACCAATTGTAGCTTATATAGTGTTGGAGATGGACCAATGATCACTCAACAATGTAGCAAGGAAATAACACAATTGGTATCGGATCTTGTCAATTTATCACACCTACACAAGTAAGGATTTTGGAATAGCTTGGTGAGGATGGTGGCACAAAATTTATGCAATTGTTAGCGAGATTCAAATAATGTTGAAAAAGATTTGCAAATTTGTAAATGCAACAAGTAGACTAATAGCAAAATGTGGCACACGGAAACACACGCACGAATAGATAAATGAGGCCGTGGAACCAAAGAATGAGCTCAAAATGTGGAATCCACGGAAAATGCTCTTGTTGCACAACGCTAGAGAGACACTAGCACGATTGCTCAATAGGTGGATAAGATACTTGTGCATGACCTACAAAGCAAAAATGCAACGACTTCCTATCCCAAATATGCTATTATGTATGAAGTTCCAGTGATATGATCCAAGATGATCGAGTATGACAATCTTAAGTGCAATGCAGTATGTTGTTATGGTACTTTCTTACAAGCTCTTTGCTTATCTTTTGTTCGCTTAAAAGCTTTTGGCTCTTTCTCTTTTGATATCTTTCTTTGGCCACTTACGCAAAATGCACAAACCAAGCTAGCAATTATGAATATGCGGGAACAAACTTCTGACACAAGGGATTTTATGATCATACCAAGAAGCAGATACCAAGATGATATGGTATGTATGCAATAGAATGATGATCACTAATGTGCATAAGTAACATTGCTGGCAATACTCAATGGCTAGTATCGATAGGCAAGGTACACGAAATGGGCTAGGGGTTAACAATGCAATGGCAAGGGAATATACAATGGTGTCGTCGAGGTTACTGGTCCTTGCTTATGGTTGATTGTGTCAAAATAGTGAAGATGTCGATGTTGATGATGAATATGAGTGGCGGTGATGTCGGCGTCGAACCGTCTCTAAGTAGACGAAACACATTAGGAAATGCAAATCGCAACTCAAGTTCTCAAAGAACAAAGCGTGTCAAAATTGTCGGAGGTGGCAGCGGGTAAGCGATGGTTGTATGCGGAAGTATTGGTGGAAACCCGCTCAAAATTTGGCAAAAAGTAGGTGAATAAGGAAGTGGTGGAGGAGGTGTTGCTGCGCGAGGCCGGATGTTCGGGCTTGCGGGCCGGATGTCCGGGACCACGGGCCAGATGTCCGAGCTCCAAAATCCTGAATGAACTTGGTGGATCTCGAGGGAAATGAAAAATTTTGGGCGAGATTCGTCGAATTTCATGGATGGAATTGGGGGGAATAGTTAGGGGAAGCTAGATCTACCTGCAACACATCAATCCACGGATCAAATTCAACAAAACATCTTTACGCCAACAAATCACAAAAAAAATTGGGAGGGCTACTTTTGTGGAGGTTTTCAAAATTGGGACAAAGCACAAAAAAATTAGGCTAGAAAATGAAGAGGGAGACTCCAAAATCATGATCAGCGTGTCTCATCATACCAAGATGATGTAGGGTGGAACCCTAGTGGCCAATCTTTCACGATTTGGAGGGGGATTCCCGGGGAACACGAAGAACACAAGAGAGGAAAACACACAAATCAACTAGATCCAATCACACATCCAATCACACATGTTCTAGATCCAAGTAGGCAAAGAGACACATGATACAAACACAACAAGGGACGATAGAAGCGGTAGGTAGTTCTTCCCAATTCGTGAGGAGATGGGGCCTTGAATCCACGTGGGGATCTTCTCCGTGATGAGGTATTGAATCCACTTGGAGGATATTCTCCTAGTTGGTGGTCTTGGCCTCCAATGGAGTAGGGATACAAGTGGATGAGCAAAGCTCTATCTCCAAGATAAGCTATCAGAATGCTAGCCCTAAAACATAGGTGGAGGTGGAGTATATATAGTTTAGTGGCGAACAGGTACATGGGCAACGGCCTAGATGGACTGCACGCACACAAGAGGGGCCGGATGTCCGGGCCTTCGAGGAGGGGCCGGGTGTCCGGGGCAGGGGGCCCTACTGTTTGGGCTGGCGTGGACTTGTTTTCTGTGAAGATGAGCAAGAATTCTGGGCTAACGCCATATGTCCGGGGCAGTCGGGTCGGCTATCCCGGGTAGTCGGGCACTTGTCCGGGCCCTGTAGCTTTGCTGCTGGGCTGCGGCTCCAAGGGTCAGATGTCCCGGTCTTGGGGCCGGATGTCCGGGTCCTAGGGACTTTTCTGGTGTCTCTTGTCGGTCCTCTTCTTCCATGCACTTAGGGACTTGTCCATCATCATGAGCATCTCCGAGGGGGTGTTCTTCATACCTAATCACACATAGCATTCCAGCTTTAGGTAGTAGCAATGTCTCAAGTGGGTCATAAGGAATGTCACTAAGGAGAGATGTCACCTCGGTCTCGAGATCTCTTGAACGTGATCGTGTCAATGGTCCACTAGGCACTTGGTTATACGTTGGTAGGTCCATGTGGATGACCCTAGGATGATCCACATCAGGATATTTTCCCATTCGAGGACATCCAATTAATGTTTCGTTGATTCTGATCTTTTGGCCAATTGGATGGACAAGAATGCCTAAGAACCTCCTCTAGCTATCTATCTCAACTTATCTCAATTTCATTCTTGTTGAACACATAATTTGAACTACTTTCTTTCCGGGCCCTCCGGATGAGGAGCACTCAGAGCCATCGATGTGATTAGAGTTGAACTTTAAAACCTTCTAAGTGTATATTGGTTAGACCAACCCACCACATTTTAGTCCCACCGATAGAACTTAGACTGATCTGCGTTATTGCTCTCGGAAAGACCGATTGAAAACGTTCGGTGTCACCGAAAGCCACTGTCTTTGGTAGTTACACGTTTCGGAGCCACCGAGTTTTTTCACTTGGATTGACCAACAAAGCGTGAGTATATATACTCAGCGAACATTTGAAAATTGCTTCAAACGCATAGTTCCCGCACCTTGCCTAAACCCTAAACCACATGTTCATTTGAGCCCCTCTTCCTCAAATACCTTTCTGATCCAAACCCTATGTTGAACAGAAAGTACCCTAATTCTTGATCTGTCATGGATCAAACTTCATAAAGATGATCAGCCTAGTGACTAGAAACACTCACCCAAAAATAAGCCCTAAACCTCACTCCCTCCTTTCTCAACAAAGCACAAACAGTCTGCTGTCAAAAACATCTAGAAGAGCCAGCTGGGAACTGTTGGAAATATGCCCTAGAGGCAATAATAAAGTGGTTTTTATTATATTTCCTTAATCGTGATAAAGGTTTATTATTCATGCTAGAGTTGTATTGAACGAAAACTTAAATACATGTATGGATACATAAACAAATACTGTGTCCCTAGTGAGCCTTTACTAGACTAGCTCGTCGATCAAAAGATGGTTACGCTTTCCTGGCTATAGACATGTGTTGTCACTTGATAACGGGACACATCATTAGGATAATGATGTGATGGACAAGACCCATTTGTTACCATAACATATGATCGTTCAGTTTATTGATATTGCTTTCTTAATGTCAAATACATATTCCTTCGACCATGAGATCATGCAACTCCCGGATACTAGAGGAATAGCTTGTGTGATATCAAGTGTCACAACATAACTAGGTGATCATAAAGATGCTCTACAGGTATCTCCGAAGGTGTCTGTTGAGTTGGCATTAATCGAGACTGGGATTTGTCACTTCGTATGACGGAGAGGTATCTCTGGGCCCTCTCAGTAATACAACATCAAGGGAAGCTTGCAAGCAAAGTGACTAAGGAGTTAGTTACAATATGATGTATTACAGAACGAGTAAAGAGGACTTGCTGGTAACAAGATTGAACTAGGTATGGAGATACCAATGATCGAATCTCGAGCAAGTAACATACAGACAGACAAAGGGAACTATGTAAGTTGTCATAAAGGTTCGATCGATAAAGATCTTCATAGAATATGTAGGAACCAATATGGGCATCCAGGTCCCGCTATTGGTTATTTACCGGAGAAACGTCTCGGTCATGTCTACATCATTCTCAAACCTATAGTGTTCGCACACTTCACGTTCATTGACAATAGAGTATTATATGAGTTATGTGATTTGGTGACCAAATGTAGTTTCCGAGTCTCGGATGAGATCACAGACATGACGAGGAGCTCTGGAATGGTCCGGAGGTAAAGAGTGATATATAGGGTGATAGTATTTGGTCTCCGAAAAGGTTTTGGAATGCACCGGGTATTTATCGGATCACCGGAAGGGGTTCCGGGAAGGCCATGGGAGTTATTGGGCCTTAACGGTCCAATGGGAGGGAGCACACCAGCCCACAAGGGGGCTGGCACGCCCGCATCCCTACAGCTGGCCCTAGGGTAAGGAAAGTGGAGGGGCTAGCCCCTCCTACCTTTTCTCCTCACTCAAGGAAAGGAAAGGGGGGCGCCTCCACTCCTGCCCTTCTCCCATGCGCCTATGAAGGAAGGGGAGGGGCGCCTAGGGCAGGCGCCCTAGGGCTGGCTGCCGGCCCCCTTAGGGGTACAAAAGGCAGCCTCCTACCCCCTCCACCTATATATGTGTAAGGAGGGGAGGGTGCAACATACAACACGATCCCCAAGTCGTGTGCAATGCCCCCTCTCCCTCTAGTTCTACTTCCTCCTTCGTCCATGTCCGTTGTGCTTGATGATGCCCTACAGAATAGTTTCAGCACCACCGTCACCACACCGTCGTGCTGGCGGAACTCATCTACTACTTCACCTCTGTTGTTGGTTCCAGAAGGTGAGGACGTCATCAAGTTGAACGTGTGCTGAACGCAGAGGTGCCATGCGTTCGATACTTGATTGGGACGGATCGTGAAGGTGTATGACTACATCAACCGCGTTGATAAATGCTACCGCTTAGCGATCTACAAGGGTATGTAGATGATCTCCCCCTCTCGTAGCTATGCATATCCATGGATAGATCTTGCGTGTGCATAGATTTTTTTTGTTTTCCATGCAACATTCCCCAACAGTGGCGTCATGAGCTAGGTCTATTCGTAGAGGATATACACGAGTAGAACACAAAGGAGTTGTGGGCGGTGAGTTCATATTTCATCCCACCAATGTATGTCTTATTTTGATTTGGTGGCATTGTGGGATGAAGCGGCCCTGTAGCAACCACGATCCCAAGACCGAAGTCTCTGTACTTAAGTGTCATCCCTGGATCGGTAATGCTAACACACACAGTACTCAAGGAATTATAACAGAGTTCAATCACACACTTATTACATCGAGTCCTCAAAAAGATTATGATTACACAAAAATAATATGGCTGAAGGCCATCTAAACTAAATAACTGTGCAAGCTTCAAAGCTAAATGAGTCCATCAACTCCAACGGCATAGCTGAATGCATGACACTGACCTATCGCACCTTATTCGTCGTCTGAGTAGTCTGCAACATGAGACATTGCAGCCGTGTAGGTCAACACATTGAATATGCTGGCAGAGTTACATTGTAAAGCAATGAATGCAAGAACTATATCTACATGCAATATTTGGCTGGTGGAGGCTCTAAGTTTATGATTTTGCATAAAGCTAGTTTTCCCCTACAACAAAGGAATAAATTTAGTTACTACTCCCAAGTTGATACAATATTTGAGAGGGTTCCTCCAACTCAAAACCCAATTAAACAAGTATCATCATGAAACCCAATTCAATTAATTAAAGAGTGATGAGATCAACAATAATATCCAATTCCAGATACTCAAGATGTCCATAACTGGGGACACGGCTAACCATGATTAGTTTATACACTCTGTAGAGGTTGCACACTTTTCCCCACAAGACTCGACCACATCCATGATCAGAAGATCGAGACATTGTCTTTCTGAAGCATTAGCTCTCTACTCCGGGCAGACCGGTACACCAACTTTCTCCTACATCTGCTAGTCCACGACTTCGAGAGCTCAAGCAACTTACTCAACTACGCCAGAGCCCATAATGGCTTGTGGCTGCACACGAAAGTTTCTAGGCATGAAACATCATATGATCCCTTTGAGCTTGGGTGGCGAACCGAGGAAAAATAACAAGGGTGCACTGGGATTTCCCAAATGGACAAACACTGGATAATCCAGGTGCCCCAACCAATCCACCCAGATGTGTATTAAAGTTGTCACCTTAATGTTATCCAAGAATAATAACTCTCAAAACTTCCATGTGTATCATGATCGAATTCCCGTCTACGAGCATGGCTAAGCAATAATAGAGCGTAACGTATATTCCCGGGGTGATCAAAAGATATTAGGTTCCTACCTCAAGTACTACAACCAAACCACATGTTCCCAATCCTACTCATGCAAATATTTGAGGGCGGAAGTAATGCATAGTAAAAACTAGGTATAGAAGAGTATGATCAAAGTGCAACTTGCCTTGCTAACGATATGCAAACTCTAGGGATTCTTAGTAACAAGCTTCACACTTTGAGTAATCTAGTGTAGACAAACATTAGCATACATAAGCAATCATTCAAACGAAACAAAGAGAAATCGAGAAAAGGTCCAAATAAAACTCGATACAAGCAAATATCTAAACTAAACAGGAAACAAAACCTAACACCATTATTATTTACATGTGAATTAGATCTTAACAGTAGGTACATGTGATTAGCTATGATTTGCAAAAAGAAACGACTCAAACGGAGTTACAAAACTCAAGATACAAACGAAACAAGAACGTAAACTAACCTGAACCAAACTCAAATTTCAAATTGTCAAAAATCATGTTCAAGTTGGTTTACTAGAAAGAAGAGGTCGTTACGAAGATTTAGGCATTGGTTTCATCTAATTTGGATAAACGAGCTAAAAGTTGCGCTAGTTTTAAGATCAGGGGCTAAATCGCGAGAAAACTATTCGTGGATAGGTCCCTGGCTGAAAATAAAACTAAAAAGAAAAAAACTACAAAACGAATGTTCGTTAACAGAACTAAATGAACGAAATCGTTCGTTATAAGAAACTAACGGGTGAACGTTCAACATCTACTCGGTCTAAAAAAATAAATCGGTCTAATAAAAATAAACCAAGAAAACCTGAAATACCGGGATGGTACGATTTTTATACCAAAACGGCATCGGCGGCAACGGCGAGGTGGTGGCTCCGGCTCCGGAGGCTTGGCAGCGGGAGGGTGTGGGGCAACAGCGAGGCGGGGCAGCGGCGGCGCGAGCGGGCGGCGGCGGTGCGGCGTTGCTGCGGCGGCGAGGTGATGAGGTGGTCGAGGGCGGCGGCGGGCTCTGCTTATAATGGGCCCCTGGGGATCCGTCTTGGGGAGGAGGACGGGGTGAAGGGCACGAGCTTGGACTCCTTTGGGAGTCAGGTGACGGCATGGCAGCGTCGCGGGGAAGGCGGTGGCGTGCAGCTAGGCCGGCCTAGGAGAGATTTGTTTAAACGATTTTCGCGAGAAAATCCTAAATAAATAAAAATAAACTTCTAAAATTTCTAGAAACAATTTTCACAGTCCGTATCTAATATTTGGGACATTATGAACATTTTTCTGGACTAAATGCAACTTTTAAAAATGCATGTTTTTCTCTAATCCAAATAAAATGCAAATAGAATACAAATAAAATAATAACTTGATTTCAACATTTTTTTCCAATATTTCTCCTCTGTTGAAGAAGTCATATTATCTTCTCTCATTTATTTTATTGTTGGAAATAATTGGAAAGAAAATATTGAAAATCAAATTGATCCTCTTTTTAAATTTGAAATAAATTCAAATATGAAATTTTTGTGAAACCTCTAACTCTCTCCTTGGGTCCTTGAGTTGCTTAAGATTTCTAGGATCGCCACCAAAATGGAAATAAAATATGGTATGCATATGATGATCTATGTATAACATCCACATTGAAAATTGGGATGTTAGAAACCTACCCCCCTTAAGATGAATCTCGCCCTCGAGATTCGGGTCGTCAGCAAAAAGGTTTGGGTGGGGAGGTCTTCTTCCCGTTCGCAGGTGGCTTCCACCTCGGTATGATGGCTCCACTAAACTTTGCAAAACTTGATAACCTTGCTGTGAGTAACACGACTGGAAAACTTGAGAATCTTGACTGGCTTCTCTTCATAGGTCAGATCACTATCCAACTGAATTGCTTCCAGTGGCATTGTATCTCTTAGAGGAATATCGGCCATCTCAGCGTGGCACTTCTTCAACTGGGAAACGTGGAAAACATCATGAACTCCTGACAATCCTTCGGGCAGTTCCAACTTGTACGCAACTTCTCTCATGCATTCCAAAACTTTGTATGGTCCCACAAAATGCGGTGCTAGCTTTCCCTTGACTCCAAAGTGTTTAACTCCTCGAAGTGGGGACACACGAAGATATGCTCTATCTCCGACTTCGTAGGCTACCTCCTTGTTTTTAGTATCTGCATAACTGTTCTGCCTGGACTGGGCTACCTTGAGTCTGTCTCGAATCAACTTAACCTTATCTTCAGTATCTTGGATTAAGTCTGGTCCGAACAACTGTCTATCTCCAACTTCATCCCATGATAACAGTGTCCTGCACCTCCTTTCGTACAAAGCTTCGAAAGGGGCCATCTTCAAACTGGCTTGATAGTTGTTGTTATAGGAGAAATTTGCATAGGGCAAATTGTCATCCTAGCTATATCCACAATCTAGTGCACAAGCTCTCAACATGTCCTCCAGAATCTGATTGACTCTGTCAGTCTGTCCATCTATCTGTGGATGAAAGGTTGTACTGAACTCTAGCCTGGTACCCAAAGTTTCATGCAACTGATTCCAAAAGTTTGAAGTAAACTGTGTTCCTCTATCTAATACAATGGTCCTCGGAACTCCATGTAGACATACGATCCTGGTCATGTATATCTTTGCCAACTTAGCACTCGTATAAGTTGTCTTCACCGGGATAAAATGGGCTACTTTTGTCAAGCGATCAACTACAACCCAAATAGAGTCATAGTCTAGACGAGTCCTGGGTAATCTAGTGATAAAATCCATGCCAAGTTTATCCCACTTCCATTCAGGTATCGGCAACGACTGTAGCAACCTTGCTGGTTTCTGATGCTCTGCCTTAACTCTCTGACATACATCACATAGTGCTACATACTCGGCAATATCATTCTTCATTCCTGTCCACCAGAAACTTTCCTTCAAATCCCGATACATCTTAGTGTTGCCTGGGTGAATCGAGTAACGCGAATCATGAGCCTCCTGAAGAATCAACTTCCTGATCTCAGGGTCATTAGGCACATAAATACGATCCTCAAACCATAAGGTGTCGTGCTCATCCTCACGAAATCCTTTAGCCTTTCCTTTACTCATCCTTTCTTTTATCTCAGCGATCTCCTTGTCCGTCTTCTGGGCTTCTCTGATCTTACCCAACAAAGTAGAATAAATTTCCAACGCTGCAACATAACCTCTCGGAACTATCTCCAAGCGTTGCTCTCGAAGGTCGTCTGCTAACTCCTTAGGTAATCCTCCAGTTATGAGCGCGTTAACATAACTCTTGCGGCTCAACACATCTGCTATGACGTTGGCCTTTCCTAGATGATAATGCAACCTCATATCATAATCCTTTGTAAGCTCCAACCATATCCTTTGACTGAGGTTCAACTCCTTCTGCTTGAAGATGTATTTCAAACTCCTATGATCCATGTAAACATCACAACGGTTACCGATGAGAAAATGTCTCCATGTCTTGAGTGCATGCACTACGGCTGCTAACTCCAAATCATGCGTAGCATAATTCAACTCATGAGATCGAAGTTGTTGTGAGGCATATGAAACATTATATCTGGATCTTGTTTATTGCGAGATGGTTATTCATTTAAGTCAGAGAAGAATGGTTGTTCTATTTATATGAGTAATATCTTTTATGGTCGTGCACCTTTAATGAATGGTCTATTCTTGTTGAGTCTCGATCATAGTGATACACATATTCATAATATTTATGCCAAAAGATTCAAAGTTGATAATGATAGAGCAACATACTTGTGGCACTGCCGTTTAGGTCATATTGATATAAAGCACATGAAGAAACTCCATGCGGATGGACTTTTGGAATCACTTGATTAAGAATCATTTGATACTTGCAAACCATGCATGCCTCATGGGTAAGATGAATAAAACTCCATTCTCCGGAACAATAGAGAGAGCTAATGACTTATTGTAAATAATACATACCGATGTATGCGGTCCGATGAGTGTTGAATCACGCGATAGGTATCATTATTTTCTAACCTTCACACATGATTAAGTAGGTATGGGTATATCTACTTGATGAAACACAAGTCTGAAACATTTGAACAGTTCAAATAATTTCAGAGTGAAGTGGAGAATCATCGTAACAAGAAAATAAAGTTTCTATGATCCGATCACGGAGGCAAATATTTGAGTTACGAGTTTGGCCTTCATTTAAGACAATGTGGAATTGTTTCACAACTCACGCCACCTGGAACACCACAGCGTAATGGTGTGTCCGAACGTCGTAACCATACTATATTAGATACGGTGCTTTCTATGGTGTCTCTTACCGTTTACCTTTATCATTTTGTGGTTATGCATTAGAGACAGCCGCATTCATGTTAAATAGGGCACCATCAAAATCCGTTGAGACGACACCATATGAACTATGGTTTGGTAAGAAACCTAAGTTGTCGTTTCTTAAAGTTTGGGCTTGTGATGCTTATGTCAAAAGGCTTCAGCTTGATAAGCTCGAACCCAAAGCGGAGAAGTGCATCTTCATAAGATACCCTCAAGAAACTATTGGTTATACCTTCTACCACAAATCCAAAGGCAAAATCTTTGTTGCTAATAATGGGTCATTTCTAGAGAAGGAGTTTCTCTCGAAAGAAGTGAGAGGGAGTAAAGTAGAACTTGATGAGGTAATTATACCTTCTCTTGAATTGGAAAGTAGCACATCAGAGAAAACCATTCTCGTGATACCTACACCAACTAGAGAGGAAGCTCATGATGATGGTGATGAAACTTCAGATCAAGTTACTACTGAACCTTGTAGGTCGACCAAAACACGTACCGCACCAGAGTGGTATGGTAATCCTGTCCTGCAAGTCATGTTGTTAGACAACGACGAACCTATGAACTATGAAGAAGCTATGATGAGCCCAAATTCTGACAAATGGCTTGAGGCCATGAAATCTGAGATAGGATCCATGTATGAGAACAAAGCATGGACTTTGGTGGACTTGCCGGATGATCGACAAGCCATTGAGAATAGATGTTCGTCAAGAAGTAGACGGATGCTGATGGTAATATCACTGTCTACAAAGCTCGACTTGTCGCTAAAAGTTTTCGACAAGTTCATGGGGTTGAGTATGATGAGACTTTCTCATCCATGGCAATGCTTAAGTCTGTCCGAATCATGTTAGCAATTGCCGCATTTTATGATTATGAAATCTAGCAAATGGACATCAAAACTGCATTCCTTAATGGGTTTCTTAAAAAAGAGTTGTATATGATGCAACCAGAAGGTTTTGTCGATCCTAAAGGTGCTAACAAAGTGTGCACGCTCCAAGGATCCATCTATGGACTGGTGCAAGCATCTCGGAGTTGGAATATACGCTTTGACGATGTGATCAAAGCATATGTGATGCGGATCATCCCTCGACTACTTGCACCGACACTCCATCACCACCGCAAGCTCCAAGTCGACCAATGACACAAGAACGCGCACGCACCATCGAGAACGAGGTTGACTCTCTCCTCTTTGAGTTTCATTCGAATTCACATGAGAATTGGGTTCTACCTCACAAGGACATGTTATGCATTTTAGGATACCAAGGAGATGATCAAGAGAAGGAGAAGACGGAGGTTCGAGCATCCATGGAGCAGGAGAATGAAGAAGAGGTCGAGAAGAAGGAAAGGAATAAGATGGCCAACCACCCTGGACTCTCCGGGTGCCTGGCCCCCCAACCTCCGGGTGACCGGCCACCTCCAGCCCCTCAAGGGCGCTGCTCCTGTTCGGTCCGGGTGCCCGGCCACTTGGGCGCCGGGCCTTGGCTGGCCGGGTGCCCGGGCCCTGCCCTCCAGCCGCTGGGCGTCGCCCCGGGTGCCCGGGCTTGAGGCCCCGGGTGCCCGGCCACACTTCCAGTCGGCCTCCAGCGCACCCCCGGGTGCCCGGGCCTTGGGCCCCCGGGTGCCCAGCCACACTTCCAGTCGGCCTCCAGCGCACCCCCGGGTGCCCGGGCCTTGGGCCCCCGGGTGCCCGGCCTCCCTACAGCATCCCCCTGAGCAGGCCAGGTGCCTGGCCCATGTTGCCCTGGTGCCCGGACCCCTTCAGTCCATCCGCGTGTTTTGGCCTTTTTGGCCTTGTATCCACCTCCCTTGACTTGTTTCGTCCCTAGACTATATAAGTGCACCCCTAGGTCATTTGGAAGCTAGCAAAGATTAGACTAAGCATTGTGAGCCTTTGCTCCTTGTATCCCCTCCTCTTAGGAGCTCAAGCCCCCACCTTGGGAAGAATCCATTGGATTATCAAGGCCTCCTCTTGGAGAAGATCATCAAGACCTCACATAGTGGGAAGAATTTACCAAGTGCTACTCTCCTTGTATTGATCTTGTAATCTTGTGGATCTCATGTGTCCTACTCTAGTGGATGTGATACTTGGGTTTGTTTGAGAGAATTGTTCTTGATGTTCTTGGTGTTCTTGAGTTTTTCCTCCTTTCCCCCTCCAAGTGTGAAAAGATCCTTCCTAGGGTTTGACCCTACAACATCTGGGTATCATGAGCAAGCTTTATTCACATCTTGGAGTCCCATCCCCCCATTTGCAAGCTTGATTTTGTTGTTTTTCGTCCAAATCCAAAAATCCCCACAAAAATAGCCCCAAAATTTTTTCTTGCAATTTGTTGGATCTTGTGATATTTGGTTGTTTTGGTCCATGGATTTGATGTTTGGCAAGTGGATCTAGCCCCTCCCTAACAATCCCCACCCTTCCCACCACGAAATCCACCGAATTTGGCCTTTCCCCAAAGATTTCCACCCAAATCGGCCACCACTGGGTGCCCACACCTCGAACCACCGGGCACCCGCACCGCGCCCAGCCACCCCCGGGCACCGGCACCTCACACCCTCGGGCGCCCGCACCCACCCAAATCAGCCCACTACCAACACCATTTTGGCCATAACTTCCACCTCCCAAGCCCGTTTTTCGTGTTCTTTAGCTCATTTAGAAGCTCTTGACATTCCCCATCCACTCATCCCACTACCACCACCATTAACCCCCATCCAAAAAATCATCACAAATACACCCACCTTCCGCATTCGACCAATTTTGTGTTGCCATTTGCGTTTCCTAAGGTGTTTCGGCTACTTAGGAGCGTGTGACACCTTCGTCACCATCATCGACTCGGAGTCATCTTCATCGCTAACCGTAAGAAAGGACGGTAACCTCGACGACACTTACTCCTTACCTTGCTTTTGCATTGATAGCCCGAGCCACTTTGCGTCGCTAACCCATTGAGACTAGCAAGTTGAGAATTGTCGGGCCACGCTTTTTGTGCACCGTAGTGATTGTGTTATCATCTTAGTGCCATAAGTATCTCCGGTGCATATCATATACACTTGCCTCATATCATACTCGGCTCGAGCATCAAGCATAGAGAAAAAAAAGAGAGAGAAGAAAAGCTTTTAAGCAAAATAGGAGAAACAAAGAGCTTGTAAGCAATAGAGTTGAGCCATTTGCATACCTATATCATCTTGGTCATCGCATATATACCATAGTTGGGATTGAAGACGGCACGGTTCTCTCATAGGTAGGTGCACAAGCGTATCTTGCCCATTTGAGCAATCGAGCTAGTGTCTCTCGAGCATTCGCACAACAAGAGCATTTTCCGTGGTTGCACATTTTGAGATCACCCCTTGGTTGTGCGGATCCCATCTATCCTCCGTGCGTGTGTACCTAGTGATATCTTTGGGTTTGATCTATTTGCTTTACTTGCATTTTTGTGAACCTTCTCAACCTTATCGATATCTTGACTAACATTTGCTTGAAATTTTTGCCACCATCCTAACCGAGCTACTCCATAAGCCTCTTACATGTAGGTGTGAGAAACAAACCCGGTTCCAATTCTCCTATTGTGGCATTACATTGAGCGACACTTGTTACATCTTCAATCCTCGGAGAAGGTAACTTTGGTATTGTTCTCTCACTTTCCTACTCACCCCACTTGGTTATGATGGATAGGCCAAGTGCGTCGTCGAACCCACTTTTTGAGGAGCAAGGTGATGACTCCGGATATGTCTCAAAGAACCACTTCTTCATCGCGCAACGAGCGCTTCATCAAGAAAACGTTGCATTGGGTCAACGCTTCGAACAACTCGCCTCCGACCTTCGTCAAAACATCAACGACAAATTCAACACACAAATGGAAGAGCTCCGCAACATGATCGTTCGACGCCCATCTTCCTCATCGACTTCTTCAAGACGGCGCCACTCAAGTCACCGTACAAGTCGGCAATCTTCGGACTACTCTTCTTATGATGCAAGTCCACCACGAGCTCGCCCTCCTGGACGTGATCATCATCAAGCTTACCAAGCTCAAGAAAATCCATTCCATGGCAATGGATTTCAAGACCGAGTTCGAGCACGTGAACGGATGCGATACCAAGTCCCTCATGGAGCAATGGAGCAAGAGCAAATGCCTCCACAAGTACCACCTCAAGCCCCTCAAGACGGTGATGCACTTCGACAAGCACAAGAGCAACGTGAAGCACAAGCCCTCAACCATGAAGCTCAGGCACTTGAAGCACAACAAGCTCTACGCGAGGCCACTAGAGCCATTGCATCCGCCAAGTGGGAGAACAAGAGGAAGCTCTTCGACGCGAGATACAAGAAGAAGCCGCCCGACGCGAAGAACAACAAGAAAGGTGCAACCAAGCGCACATTCCTCGCCCTCCTCCAAGACAAGAGCGACACCAAGTGGAACAAGTGCTTCAAGACCCTCCTCCATGCCAAGAGCGACATGATGAGGAACGAGCATTTGAGGACATTCCAAGGCAAGAGCGATATCACAACCGCTATCAAGATGAAGAACTCCGCTACGGCAAGCTCATGTTCACCATGCCAAAGTTCTCCGGAAGCAATGATCCCGAAGAATATCTCTCTTGGGCATTGAAGGTGGACAAGATTTTTCGCCTCCACAATTACGATGAAGAAAAGAATATAGCCATTGCCTCCCTCGAGTTCCAAGACTACGTCCTCATTTGGTGGGAACAAATGATCGAGCGACGACATACAAGAGGCGAACCACCAATCACAACTTGGGAAGCTATGAAGGAAGTCATGAGAGCCCGCTTTGTGCCTACTCACTACACTCGAGATCTTTTCAAGAAGTTGCAACTCCTCAAGCAAGGCACCAAGACGGTGGAAGAATACTACCAAGAAATGGAGATTGCCATGATACGAGCCAATGTCAAGGAAGATGACGAGCAAAAATGGCATGCTTCTTGAATGGCCTCAACCACCCAATCAAGCGGATCGCCGACTTCCAACCATACTCCAACCTTCTTGAGCTAGTTCATCAAGCGACCAGGGCCAAGCGACAAGTGCAAGATGACTTCGAATACACCAAGTACTCGTCCAAGACCTATGGCTCCTACTCTCAAGCTCCCGCGACTTGGGCACCTCCTACATCAACTCGAGCATCACCAAGTACCGGCGACAAGTCATGTTCCAAGCAAGTGGCACCTTCCTCGACTCGTCCTTCGGCAAGCACCTACAAATCCAAGACTCCTTCATCTTCAGCGCCTCCCGATGATCCCATCAAGACAAGTTCAATCAAGTGCTTCACATGTGGCGGCTGAGGCCACAAGTCCTTCCAATGCACCAACAAGCAAACGATGATCTTCAACGATGACGGCACATATGAATCAATGAGTGAAGAAGAAATGGAAGCCATTGAGCACGTGGCCATGCACTGGCGCGTGAATGAAGATGAAGATGACCAAGTCTTTTGTGACAATGATTCAAGTCCCTCTTTCGTGGTCTCCAAGGTCTTGACGCTCCAACACCACCAAGAAGAAGACCAACGGTGCCACATCTTCCACACCAAGGCCGGCATCAATGGAAGGTCCGTCAAGGTCATCATCGATGGAGGTAGTTGCCACAATTTGGCAAGTGAGGAACTATGCTCCATGCTTCAATTGGTGAAGAGGAAGCATCCGCACCCTTACAAGGTTCAATGGCTAAGTGACTCCAGCACTATCCGAGTAGAGCATACGGTCCAAGTCTCCTTCAAAATTGGTGCATATGAGGACACTTTGGAGTGTAATGTGGTCCCAATGACCGTTTGCCACCTCCTTCTTGGTCAACCATGGCAATTCGACTGTGGTGTTATCCACAATGGGCGTACCAATCACTATAGCTTCAAGATGAAAGGGAAGGAATATGTGCTACGACCTATGTCTCCTAGTCAAGTGATAGCCGACAAGAAAGACACCCACCATGGAGAGAAGAGTGAGAAAGTGGGCCACCCAAACGTGAGTGAGAGCCACAAGCCAAACTTGAGCGCCTCTTCGCCTAGAGAGAAAAACCTCATACTATTTGCCACAAAAAGTGAGATGAGAGAAGTTTGTGAGAACCCATCGAGTGTGATGCACTTTGTCCTTGTGTGCAAGGATGGAGAACCAAACACTAACACCGCTCACGAGCTACCTTTGGTGTTTCAATCTCTTTTGCAGGAATTTCAAGATGTTTTCCCCGATGAGCTACCTCCGGGTCTCCCTCCTCTTTGAGGCATTGAGCATCTAATCGACCTCATCCCCAGAGCTCCTCTTCCAAACAAGGCTCCTTACCGCGTCAACCCCGAAGAGACAAAGGAGATTCAACGGCAAGTACAAAAACTCATCGACAACGGTCATGTACGTGAAAGCTTAAGCCCTTGTGCCGTTCCCGTTATACTTGTGCCCAAGCAAGATGGTAGCTTTCGCTTGTGTTCCGATTGTAGACCCATCAATGCTATTACCGTTCGCTATAGGCATCCCATTCCTCGCTTAGATGATATGCTTGATGAACTTAGTGGAGCCAACTTTTTCTCAAAAATTGATCTTAAAAGTGGCTATTATGAAATCCGCATACAAGAGGGTGATGAATGGAAAACCGCTTTGAAAACCAAATTTGGCTTATATGAATGGTTAGTCATGCCTATGGGTTTATCGGAGGCTCCCGGTACTTTCGTGCGTCTCATGCATCATGTACTTCGCCCTTATATTGGAGTCTTTGTTGTGGTTTACTTCGATGATATTCTTGTGTTTAGCAAAACCATGAAAGAGCATCTTAATCATGTTAGGGCTGTTTTGCAAACTCTTCGCAAGGATAGTCTTTATGCCAACATGAAAAAGTGCACATTTGGTGTTGACAAAGTGGTTTTCTTGGGTTTTGTTGTATCTTCCAAGGGTGTCCATGTTGATGAAACTAAAATTGAAGCAATTAAAAATTGGCCCCAACCCACCAATTTGCAACAAGTGCAAAGTTTTCTTGGCGTTGCGGGTTTTTATCGTCGCTTTGTGAAAGATTTTAGTACTATTGCCGCTCCTTTGCATGCTTTGAACAAGAAGAATGCTCCTTTTGTTTGGGGACTAAGGGAGTCCCGGACTAGGGGGTGTCCGGATAGCCGAACTATCATCTTCGGCCAGACTCCTGGACTATGAAGATACAAGATTGAAGACTTTGTCCCGTGTCCGGATGGGACTTTCCTTGGCGATACGGATATGTAGATCTCCTACCATTGTAACCAACTCTGTGTAACCCTAACCCTCTTCGGTGCTTATATAAATCGGAGGGTTTTAGTCCGTAGGACGAACAACAATCATACCATAGGCTAGCTTCTAGGGTTTAGCCTCTCTGATCTCATGGTAGATCTACTCTTGTACTACCCATATCATCAATATCAATCAAGCAGGAGTAGGGTTTTACCTCCATCGAGAGGGCCCGAACCTGGGTAAAAACATCGTGTCCCTTGTCTCCTGTTACCATCTGCCTAGACGCACAGTTCGGGACCCCCTACCCGAGATCCGCCGGTTTCGACACCGACATTGGTGCTTTCATTGAGAGTTCCTCTGTGTCATCATCTTTAGGCCCGATGGCTCCTCCGATCATCAACAACGATGCGGTCCAGGGTGAGACTTTTCTCCCCGGACAGATCTTCGTATTCGGCGGCTTTGCACTGCGGGCCAATTCGCTTGTCCATCTGGAGCAGATTGAAAGCTACGCCCCTGGCCATCAAGTCAGGTTTGGAAGTTTGAACTACACGGCTGACGTTCGCGGAGACTTGATCTTCGACGGGTTTGAGCCACAGCCAAGCGCGTCGCACTGTCACGAGGGACATGATCTAGCTCTGCCACCGGACAGTGCCCTGGAGGCCGCACCAGAGTCCGCTCCGACCCTTAGCTCGGAACCGACTGCGCCGATCGAGGACGGATGACTGGACACTGCCTCGGGGGCGGCTATCTCTACGGCGATTGAGCCGAACACCAACCCTGTCTTTGCGAGGCTTGTGACTCCAAGGTGCCGGACTCCTCTCCGGACTCCGAACCCCTCGGGCCCCTGCCAATCGAATCCGATTAGGCGCCGGTTATGGAGTTCACCGCCGCGGATATCTTTCAGCACTCGCCCTTTGGCGACATCCTGAATTCACTAAAGTCTCTCTCTTTATCAGGAGAGCCCTGGCCGGACTATGGTCAGGAAGGTTGGGATGTGGACGATGAAGAAATTCAAAACCCACCCACCACCCACTTCGTAGCCACTGTCGATGATTTAACCGACATGCTCGAATTTGACTCTGAAGACATCAACGGTATGGATGACGATGCAGGAGACGACCAAGACCTAGCACCAACAGGGCACTGGAAGGCCACCTCGTCATATGACAATTACATGGTGGACATCCCAAAAGATGGGAATGGCAATGGAACAACGGAGGATGACCCCTCCAAGAAACAGCCTAAGCGCCGGCGTCAGCGGCGCCGCTCTAAATCCCGCCACAGTAAAAACAGTGATTCCGGCACGGGAGACAATAACACCCCGGACAGTGCCGAAGACAACTCCCTCCAGCAGGATTCAGTGCGGGAGGATGGCGAAGCCAGCCCTCATGAGAGAGCGGCAGGCAGAGAGGTAGAGGACGATAATTACATGCCTCCCTCCGAAGACGAGGCAAGCCTCGACGACGACGAATTTGTCGTGCCTGAGGATCTCGTCGAACAAGAGCGTTTCAAACGCAGGCTTATGGCCACGGCAAGAAGCCTCAAGAAAAAAGCAGCAATAGCTTAGAGCTGACCAAGACTTGCTAGCCGACAGATGGACTGAAGTCCTTGCGGCCGAAGAGTATGAACTCGAACGCCCCTCCAAGAGCTACCCAAAACGCAGGCTGCTACCCCGATTAGAGGAGGATGCACCTAAACCTACATCACCAGCGCATAATACAGCCGACCGGCCACCTCGTGGCCGCGACAGAGAGGCCTCTCGGCCCTCCACTCAAGCCGCACCCCGGCGCCGCTCAAAAAATACCAAGACGCGGGAGAATGCACCAGACCTGCGGGATATACTGGAGGACAAGGCAAGGCAAACAAGATCGATCTACGGATCGCGTGGGCGCCCCAAGATACGTGATGATAACCGTCACACCGGATATGGCAATTCCGGCCGGGCCGAACACAGTAGACAAAGCTCATTTGAGCTGCGTCGTGATATAGCCCAATACAGAGGCGCCGCACACCCACTATGCTTCACAGATGAAGTGGTGGATCATCAAATCCCTAAGGGTTTCAAAACCGTAAACATCAAATCATACGACAGCACAACAGATCCTGCGGTCTGGATCGAGGACTATCTCCTCCATATCCACATGGCCCGCGGTGATGATCTACACGCCATCAAATACCTCCCACTCAATCTTAAAGGACCAGCTCGACATTGGCTTAAGAGCTTGCTAGCAGAGTCAACTGGTTGTTGGGAAGATCTGGAAGCCGCATTCCTCGACAACTTCCAGGGCACCTATGTGCGACCACCAGACGCCGATGACCTAAGCCACATAATTCAGCACCCAGAAGAATCGGCCAGACAATTCTGGACACGGTTCCTAACCAAGAAAAATAAAATCGTCGACTGGCCGGATGCAGAGGCCCTTGTAGCCTTCGAACATAACATCCGCGATGAGTGGCTTGCCCGGCACCTAGGACAGGAAAAGCCGAAATCCATGGCAGCCCTCACAATACTCCTGACCTGCTTCTGCACGGGAGAGGATAGCTGGCTAGCTCGTAGTAACAACATGACCAAGAGCCCTGGTAATTCGGATACCAAGGACAATAACGGCAGGTCGCATTGCAACAAGCACAAGTCCCGCATTAATGGCGATAATACTGAGGATATGGCAGTCAATGCTGGATTCAGAGGCTCTAAACCCGGTCAGCGGGAAAAGCCATTCAAAAGAAATAATCCGGGCCCGTCCAATTTGGACCGAATACTCGATCGCTCGTGCCAGATACACGGCACCCCCGAAAAACCAGCCAACCACACCAACAGAGATTGTTGGGTGTTCAAGCAGGAAGGCAAGCTAACTGCCGAAAACAATGACAAGGGGCTGCATAGCGATGACGAGGAGGAGCCCTGGCCGCCTAACAATAGAGGATAGAAGGGCTTTCCCCCACAAGTGCGGACGGTGAACATGATATACGCAACCCACATACACAAATGGGAGCGGAAGCGTGCACTAAGGGACGTATATGCGATGGAGCCAGTCGCCCCAAAGTTCAATCCGTGGTCCTCCTGCCCGATCACTTTTGATCGAAGGGACCACCCCACTAGCATCCGCCATGGAGGATTCGCCGCATTGGTTCTAGACCCAATCATTGACGGATTTCACCTCACTAGAGTCCTGATGGACGGCGACAGCAGCCTGAACCTGCTTTATCAGGATACAGTGCGCAAGATGGGCATAGACCCCTCAAGGATTAAACCCACAAAGACAACCTTTAAAGGCGTCATACCAGGTGTAGAGGCCAACTGTACAGGCTCAGTTACACTTGAAGTGGTCTTCGGATCACCGGATAACTTCTGAAGCGAGGAATTAATCTTTGACATAGTCCCGTTCCGCAGCGACTATCACGCACTGCTCGGACGAACCGCATTTGCAAAGTTCAATGCGGTGCCGCACTACGCATACCTCAAGCTCAAGATGCTAGGCCCTCGAGGAGTCATTACAATCAACAGAAACACCAAACGCTCTCTCCGAACGGAGGAGCATACGGCGGCCCTCGCGGCAGAAGTACAAAGCAGCCTCTTAAGGCAATTCTCGAGTCCGACTATTAAACGGTCGGACACCGTCAAGCGCGCCCGGAGTAACCAACAACAAGACCGCCTGGCACGTTCCGAGCACGCGTAGCAATGCGGCCCCAACCCCAGCCCTCACGAAATTGCAAAACCAGTACTACGCGTACATAATTATGCTATGGAAATACCATGGGCATAGGGTGAGGGGCACGACCATGGCAGGCCCAGAATGCGGCTCAACCGCACCAGGGGCTCCCAATTGTGTCATTCTTCTTTTTCTCTTACTTTCAGGACTCCTTTCTCAAGAAGCCCTGTCCGGCAGTAGAATTGCCGAACACATGATGCAACAGCCAGGGAAGCAGAAAGCTACGTCGAGTGTCCAGGTGGTCTTTATAACGAGCAGTATACTTGTTTTACACATCATCCCGCAGCTCGCTCCCTGGAGGGAGACATGTCAAATAGTCCCGTCCCTTGCTTATCGCATTATTTGTATCGTTCTGCTTTTACCGCAGCCTTTTTTTAATAAACAATGCATAGCTTTTTGCCTATTATTGCATTCCCATTTCTATCTATATATGTTCACTTATGACATGTTGCACCCGTACGCTTTGGTACGGCCAAATACACCAGGGGCTTAATAACCCAAAAATATGGTGTGATAAGTCCGAACACTTTCACAAGTGCGGCACCCCGAACTTATAGCATTATATGCATTGGCTCCGAAGCATGTCTTGGGTCAATAGTTGGGTTGCCCGGCTCCCATGTTTTGGTACCTTACGTTCCGCTATATCGGCTAAGGTAGCACTGGGAGAACCACTGCGATTGTGCCCCGGTTGAGCTGCGTTGAGCACCTCAGTGGAGAAAGCTAAAACTGACTGTCAGGATAGGGCGAGAGCAGGTCGTTGTTCGAGAGGTCTGTTCGAGTCCCTAAAGACTTATGCCGCTTAGAGCGAGGAGTCAGCTTTGTCCAACCCAGGCATGGATAGTGCCCCGAACTCGGTCTTCCGAATACTAGGGGCTTCACCGAAATTTAAAATTATAGAATTCTATGGCTAAGTGAGGGTGTTCAAGCATTATAGTCCGGTTGCCTTGTTCATTGCGTTGAGCGCCTCCCTCGAAGGACCCAAGAATGGGAAAAAGAGCGCTCAAGTTTATCCCGAACACCCCAGTACTCGTGGCATGGGGGCAGAAGCCAACGACTCGCCATCTCACAAGTTTAGTAAACGGCCGCACAGAAGGTAATATTTTAAATTCACAAGTGTTGCTTAGCGCATATGAACAAGTTTTCAAGCGTATAGGATAACAAATGTGAGTTTACTCAAAAATTACATCTTTGGAGCATTCACCCGCTCTAAGGAGGGCACCCTTCAGGACGTTCTCATAATACATCTCGGGCTTGCGATACTCCCTGCCCAGCGATGCGGCGTCCGTCACAAGCTTCTCAGCGTCCATCTTGCCCCAGTGCACTTTAGCACGGGCAAGGGCCCTACGGGCACCTTCGATGCAGACGGAACGCTTGACGACTTAAATCCATGGACAGGCGTCCACCAGCCGCCTCACCAGCCCGAAGTAGCTTCCAGGCATGGTTTCCTCAGGCCACAACCAAACTATGAGGCCCTTCATAGCCTATTCGGCCACCTTATGGAGCTCGACCAGCTGCTTCAGCTGGTCGCTCAGGGGCACCGGGTGTCCGGCCTCAGCATACTGAGACCAGAACACCTTCTCCATCGAGCTCCCTTCCTCGGCCCGGTAGAATGCGGCGGCGGCGGACACACTGCGGGGCAGATCTGTGAATGCTCCTGGAGAGCTCCGGATTTGGGTAAGTAACAAGTAATTCACTTTCATGTGCTTGCTTTGCATGAAGAATGCCTTACCCGCTGCTATCTTCTTTATTGCCTCAATTTCCTGGAGGGCTTTTCGGGCCTCGGCCTTAGCGGCTTTGGCGCTCTCAAGAGCCGAGGCGAGCTCGGACTCTCGAGTCTTTGAGTCACGCTCCAAACTCTCGTGTTTTTCCACGAGAGTCTGGAGCTCTTGCCGCACATCCGCCACTCGTGCCTCCTGCTTCTCTTGCTCGGTGCGTTCCGCGGACGCATCACTTTCGGCCCTGGACACCGCTTCCTTCAGGGTCGCCACCTCGTTCGTGGCCCCTGCAATTTTCACGTTATTCCTGTTATTTTTTGCAACCACATTTTTTATATACTCCCATAAGGTATTACTTACCTTCGTTGTCCTCGAGCTGCTTCTTGGCAAGGCCGAGCTCGTTCTCGGACCGCTCGAGGCTCTACTTCAATGCATTGACCTCCGGAGTCAGTGCCGCAGAGGTCAGCAGTGCAGCCTGCATTCCCATATTGACATACTTATGTTAGACTCCTGCGTACATCTTTTTTAAGATCCTCAATTTGGCTTTTCTTTCCGAACACCAAACTGAGCATCAGGGGCTACTATCTATGCGGTAATATTTTTACATATCTAAAATACATACCTCAAAGCCTGTTAGAAGGCTGGCGCAGGCTTTAGTCAGCCCGCTCTTGACGGACTGAACTTTCTGGATCACCACACTCATAACAGTGCGGTGCTCCTCATAGATGGAGGCGCCGTTAAGCGCCTCCAGCAAATTATCCGGTGCCTCCGATTGGACGGAGGTCACCGGTGTCGCAGTCTCGCCGTTCTTACGAAGGGGCTGCCTGCCGGACTCCGGAACCACTGAAGGTTCCGGTGCGGACTCCGACCCAGGGCTGGACTTAGAGCCCTTTGGGGTTTGATCCCCTTGTGCCCAGAGTCCGGGAGGTTGCCTTGCGGCGCCTTCGGGACCTCCTCCTCCTAGCTAGCCCCCTTTTGGGACCCCACCTCAGCGTCATCCGCAGCGCGAGGAGAGGAGACGGCCGGAAGTGAAGTGCTATCCACGTTCGATGGCGCCAGGGAGCCGCTCGTTGAAGTGTCGAGCCCGTCCTTGGGCGGGCTGCAGGGTTATATTCGACGTTAAGAGATTCTATGCGACAAACGAAACACCATGAGTCATTCTGGTATCCGGACACTTACGAAGTCGCCAGGGGCTTAGTCTTCGGTGGCCACTCCTCTTCATCGTCGTCGGCGTTGGTGGAGTAGTCCGGAGGGAGGGTCCTTCCCTTCTTGGACCCTTCGGCCTCCCCCGTTGGGGCGGCCTTCCCTTTCTTCTCTTCTCCCGCTGGGGGAGAGGCCTCTTTTTCCTCCTCCTCGCCTTCGTGGGAGGAGTCCGCCTCGGAGTCGTCGGACGATGAATCCGACAACACCCGGTGCCGGGAACTCTTTCGAGTTCCCTTGGCCTTCTTCTTGGCCTTCTTCTCCGGCACCACGTAAGGCGCCGGAACTAGCAGCCCCGTCAATCGGGCGTCCGTTGGGTATTCTGGCAAGGGAGCCGGACAGTTGACCTGCCCGGACTTCTTTTGCCAGGCCTGTCAAAGGCAAGGGAGTTTAGATCCCGCATAGAGTCAAACTATGGAAAATAAATGTCCTGTAAAGGGTAAAATAGCTTACCTCGCCGGCTTGACGCTGCGAGCTGAATCCGCGATCTTCGGTATCGTATGTGGGAGCCTCGGCGCCCTTGAACAGCACCTTCCAGGCATCTTCGTACGCAGTGTCGAAGAGTCTGCTCAAGGTTTGGTGCTGTGCCGGATCAAACTCCCACAAGCTGGAGGCCCGTTGTTGGCACGGGAGGATCCGGCAGATGAGCATGACCTGGACTACGTTGACGAGCTTGATCTTCTTGTTCACAAGGTTTTGGACGCAGGTTTGGAGTCCGGTCAGCTCTTCCGAATTACCCCATGTCAGGCCCTTCTCTTTCCAGGAGGTGAGCCGTGTGGGGATGCCAGATCGGAACTCGGGGGCTGCTGCCCATTCAGGGTCACGCAGCTCGATGCTGTAGAACCACCCCAATTGCCACCCTTTGATGGTTTCCACGAAGGAGCCTTCGAGCCATGTAACGTTGGGCATCTTGCCCACCATTGCGCCTCCACACTCCGCCTGCTGGCCCCCCACTACCTTCGGCTTGACATTGAAGGTCTCCAGCCATAAGCCGAAGTGGGGCTTGATGCGGAGGAAGGCCTCGCACACGATGATGAACGCCGAGATGTTGAGGATGAAATTCGGGGCCAGATCGTGGAAATCCAGGCCGTAGTAGAACATGAGCCCCCGGACAAATGGGTGAAGTGGGAAACCTAGTCCGCGAAGGAAGTGGGTGAGAAACACCACCCTCTCATGGGGCCCGGAGGTGGGGATGAGCTGCCTCTTGTCGGGGAGCCGATGCGCGATGTCGCTGGACAAGTATCCGGCCTTCCGCAGCCTCTTGATGTGCCCCTCCGTGATGGAGGAGGCCATCCACTTGCCTCCCGCTCCGGACATGGCTGGGGAAGGTTGAGGCGAGATGTGCGGACTTGGGCGCTGGAGCTCGAGTGCGCGGAAATGGATAAGCAAAGGAGGAAGAAGGCGTAGGTAAAAAAGGTGGATCCCTATCCCCTTTTATGGACGGACGAAGCAATGCGTCCCCACCAGCCTGGTAAAACTCGCTTATCTCCCAAGCGCCATAATCAATGGCATGGTTCGGTTACCCACACCCGTATTGATGAGAATCCCGGAATAAGGGGACACGATCTCTGCTTTGACAAGACATGCCAAGGAAACCGCCTCGCTAAACGCGCTGAGGTGGGACAGTAAAAACGATTCGAATAAAGGCTTGGCCATGGTGTGATGTCACGCCACGGAATACGTCAGCAGATTGAATTTGTGCAAATATTATTCTCTCTTCGGTGGTATGTGGAACTTATTTTGTAGAGTCGGACACTATCCTTGTGTTCAAAATCTTCTATGAAGTATTCGGAGGAGGAACCCGCCTTGCAATGCCGAAGACAATAAGCGCGCCGGACTCGTCATCATTGAAGCCTGGTTCAGGGGCTACTGAGGGAGTCCCGGACTAGGGGGTGTCCGGATAGCCGAACTATCATCTTCGGCCGAACTCCTGGACTATGAAGATACAAGATTGAAGACTTCGTCCCGTGTCCAGATGGGACTTTCCTTGGCGTGGAAGGCAAGCTTGGCGATACAGATATGTAGATCTCCTACCATTGTGACCTACTCTGTGTAACCCTAACCCTCTTCGGTGCTTATATAAACCGGAGGGTTTTAGTCCGTAGGACGAACAACAATCATACCATAGGCTAGCTTCTAGGGTTTAGCCTCTCTAATCTCGTGGTAGATCTACTCTTGTACTACCCATATCATCAATATCAATCAAGCAGGAGTAGGGTTTTACCTCCATCGAGAGGGCCCGAAGCTGGGTAAAAACATCGTGTCCCTTGTCTCTTGTTACCATCCGCCTAGACGCACAGTTCGGGACCCCCTACCCGAGATCCGCCGGTTTTGACACCGACAGGGACCTTTGCAATCAACCGCTTTTGATGAGCTCGAATCTTTGCTTACTCATGCCCCGATTCTTGCTTTACCCAACTTTGACAAAACTTTTGAGGTTCATTCTGATGCAAGTGGTACCGGAATTGGTGGCGTTTTGATGCAAGAAAAACGAGCTATTTCTTATTTTAGTGAAAAACTTTCCGGTGCTCAACTTAACTATCCCATCTATGACAAAGAATTGTTTGCCTTAGTGCGTGTGTTACATGTGTGGGAGCATTACCTTAGACCGCATGAGTTTGCCATACATACCGATCATGAAACACTTAGATACCTCAAAGGTCAAACCAAGTTGAATAAACGGCATGCTAAATGGAGTGAATTCATTGAATCTTTTCCATATGTGATAAAGTACATTAAGGGTAAAGAAAACTTGGTGGAGGATGCCCTTTCACGCAAATGCATGTTACTTACTCAACTTGAATTGAATTTCATAGGATTTGATCATATCAAAGATTTGTATGAAGGTGATGTGACTTTTGCTACTCCTTACGCTAAGTGTGTGACGCATACTTCTTGGGAACGATATTATATCAAAGATGGTTATCTTATGAGAGCTAACAAACTATGCATTCCCAAGTCTTCTCTTCGTTTGCTCCTTTTGCAAGAGGCTCATGGAGGCAGACTCATGGGACACTTTGGACGCGACAAGACTTTCGCCACGCTCTCCAAGAACTATTATTGGCCCAAGATGTTTCACGATGTTTCCCGATTCACCAACCGGTGCTCTACATGTTGCAAAGCTAAGTCACACTCTCAATCCCATGGTTTACATATGCCTTTACCTATTCCACATCAACCTTGGGAAGACATTAGCATGGATTTTGTGCTTTGATTACCTAGAACTCAAAATGGCAAGGATTCGGTTTTTGTTGTCGTGGACCGTTTCTCTAAAATGGCTCATTTTATCCCATGCAATAAGATAGACGATGCTTCACATGTTGCCAATCTCTTTTGAAGAGAAATCTTGAGGTTGCACGGCGTGCCAAAGAAAATTGTGTCGGATCGAGACGTCAAGTTCTTAAGCTACTTTTGGAAGACACTATGCGCCAAGCTCGGGATCAAGCTACTATTCTCCATGGCATATCATCCTCAAACCGATGGCCAAACGGAAGTCACCAACCGGACGCTTGCGACTCTCCTATGTGTGTTGATCAAGAAGAACATCAAGGAGTGGGAGGAGTGCCTACCCATCACCGAGTACGCCTACAATCGTGCAAGACACTCTACAACCGGCAAGTCCCCCTTCGAGGTCGTCTATGGTTTCAACCCTTTGTCGCCATTGGACATCCTTCCTCTACCGCTTGAAGAACGAGCAAACATGGATGCAAGTGAAAGAGCCGCCTACCTCAAGAAGATGCATGAAGAAACACATTCCACGATCGAGCGCCAAGTGCAACGCCTCTCCGCCAAGCTCAACATCAACAAGTCTCCGATGGTATTCCAACCGGGTGATCAAGTATGGATTCATCTCCGCAAAGACCACTTCCCCAAGGAACGCAAGTCCAAGCTACTACCACGAGCCGATGGACCATTCAAGGTGATCGCACGCTAAAACGACAACGCCTACAAGGTCGACATCCCACGCGACAAGTACAACGTTAGCGACATCTTCAACGTCAAAGACTTGGCCAAGTACCATGGTGATGAAGAACACGATCCATGGACGGATCTCTCCCTAAGGGGGGGAAGATGATGCGGAGCATCCCTCCACTACTCACACCGACACTCCATCACCACCGCAAGCTCCAAGTGGACCAATGACACGAGCATGCGCACGCGCCATCGAGAACGAGGTTGACTCTCTCCTCTTCGAGTTTCGTTCGAATTCACATGAGAATTGGGTTCTACCTCACAAGGACATGATATGCATTTTAGGATACCAAGGAGATGATCAAGAGAAGGAGAAGATGGAGGTTCAAGCATCCATGTAGCAGGAGAATGAAGAAGAGGTCGAGAAGAAGGAAAGGATAAAGATGGCAAACCACCCTGGACTCTCCGGTGCCCGGCCACCCAACCTCCGGGTGCCCGGCCACCTCCAGCCCCTCTCGGGCGCTGCTCCTGTTCGGTCTGGGTGCCCGGCCACTTGGGCCCCGGGTGCCCGGGCCCCTGACCGCCTACAGCTGCGCCTCCCGGGTGCCCGGGCCTTGGCTGGCCGGGTGCCCGGGCCCTGCCCTCCAGCTACTGGGCGTCGCCCTGGGTGCCCGGGCTTGAGGCCCCAGGTGCCCGGCCACCCTTCCAGCCGGCCTCCAGCGCACCCCCGGGTGCCCGGGCCTTGGGCCCCCGGGTGCCCGGCCTCCCTACAGCAACCCCCTGAGCAGGTCGGGCGCCCGGCCCATGTTTCCCGGGTGCCCGGACCCCTTCGGTCCATCAGCGTGTTTTGGCCTTTTTGGCCTTGTATCCACCTCCCTTGACTTGTTTCGTCCCTAGACTATATAAGTGCACCCCCTAGGTCATTTGGAAGCTAGCAAAGATTAGACTAAGCATTGTGAGCCTTTGCTCCTTGTATCCCCTCCTCTTAGGAGCTCAAGCCCCCACCTTGGGAAGAATCCATTGGATTATCAAGGCCTCCTCTTGGAGAAGATCATCAAGACCTCACATAGTGGGAAGAATTTACCAAGTGCTACTCTCCTTGTATTGATCTTGTAATCGTGTGAATCTCATGTGTGCTACTCTAGTGGATGTGATACTTGGGTTTGTTTGAGAGAATTGTTCTTGGTGTTCTTGGTGTTCTTGAGTTTTTCCTCCTTTTCCCCCTCCAAGTGTGAAAAGATCCTTCCTAGGGTTTAACCCTACAACAATATGGTTTTATACATACTTATGGAGAAGCCTGTATTTACAAGAAAGTGAGTGGGAGCTCTGTAGCAATTCTGGTATTATATGTGGATGATATATTACGGATTAGAGATGATATAGAATTTCTGGATAGCATAAAAAGATATTTGAATAAGAATTTTTGAATGAAAGACCTCAGTGAAGCTGCTTACATATTAGGCATCAAGATCTATTGGGATAGTTCGAGATATTTAATAGGACTTTCACAAAGCACATACCTTGACAAAGTTCTAAAAAATTTCAAAATGGACCAGTAAAAGAAAGGGTTCTTGCCTGAGTTGCAAGGTGTGGAATTGAGTTCGACCATGACAGAACATAGAGAGAAATGAAAGTCATTCCCTATGTGTTGGGGATATAACTCCTAGGTATGACCCACGCAGGAGGGGCCGGGTCATGCCTTTGATGGCTCATTATGAAGAAGTCCAGGGAAGCCTTAGGCATGAAGATGACGACTCATGGAGGCAGGCCTAGATAAGGCCCAGAACCGGGGCCCATGAACCACCGTATGATAACTTATATTGTAAGGCAAGGATTAGTTATAAATCGAGTCGGTCACGATGTGTGAGCCGGCCGGGACTCGGTAATCCACCTGGCCTCAGCCTGTGTATATAAAGGTGAGACCCGGCGGCGGGTTAACTCCGGAAACAAGCAATCGAAAGCTAGGTCAAGCGTATTCGCTCCCTGGTAATCGAAACCCAAGAAATACAACCTAAAGCAGGAGTAGGATTTTACCTCCACCGTAAGGGGCCGAACCTAGGTAACCCTTGTGTCCTTTGTTCCGTTCAACCCCTTCAAGGACCTAGGTGCGATGGCTCCACACCTAAGTCCTTTCACTAGGACATCTGCCGTGGCAAAACCACGACAGTTGGCACCCACCATGGGGTCAGAGCATGGTGGTTTCGAGTTCTTGAAGGGAAGCTTCTCAGGGGTCAAGGGATACACCATAGGCCGGATGACCAAGAGCCGCCGTGGCAAGATCTTCATCGATGACTCTGGCTGGGGTCCAGAGGCTGATTCAATTGAGTACGGCTATCGGATTCCCTTCGGTGGAATTCAAGGCTTCATCGGCAAGATCGACGAATCAGATCCTGAGCCGGTCGCCGTCTCTGACGCCGTTGAGATGGCTCGGCGTGTGAGGCCCGCTAAGGTTCAACCCTCCCGGAAGCATGGTTTGTTGGCTTCATCCATGGGGTGGATTTTGAGGAAGGCTCTGTGTCTATTGGAGAGACGTCCATCTATTCATGTGAGGAGTCCTCAACCGCCGAGACCAATTCAATCTATCAACTGCAAGACGGCGGGCTAGGGGGCTGTTCCAGTGGTGACAGTATTCTAGACTCCTATGAGCCGCCGAGCAGGAAAACTATCTTCATGGCTGGTATGCAATAGGTTTTGAATTCATCAACTGCTGTAGCTATGACATCTGGTGCAACGGCCGCAGCGACAGCGGGGGCTGGTGGCCCTGTGCGCCCACCGACTCAGGTTTTATCTGAACTCTTGGAGGCTTTGGCAACTTTGCTAACTGTGGAGGTAACCCCGGCGAATCAAGCACCACATAAGGTGGACGTCACAAAGTTGCGAGATGAGATAGCTCAGGCCAAGGAAGATCTTAATGCTGAGAATGCTAGGATGGCAACAGAGCGAGCCACTTTGGATGCGGAATCACAACGGATTCAAGCAGAAACTTTCCGCTTGAGCTTGGATCAGAATGCGTCAAATGTCGTTCTTCGCAGGAGGTACCAGAGTCATCTGCCTCTGGAGTTTGATGCATGGAATCTTTTCAATACGCCTGGAGCAGGACCAAGTAAACCGCCCGGCATGACTCGGGCCCTTGATGCGTCTAGAACCAGAGCGGCGGCTCAGCCCCGCGTAGCAGACCCGCCCTGTGACTTAAACCCACCTCAGTGAGTCTTAACACCTCCGGGTCACTTCTCTAACCCGTTGGACACCATGATTCACGCGTCCTCACGGCTGGCGGCTCTCTCGATGACCAGCGAGTCTCCTGCGACGGTCGAGGCTCGGAAGGCGTGGAGCTTCTTCAGACGGTGGTAGCCCAACAGGTGGCTTACTCCTATAACCGTGATCCATTCAACTCCGTGTCAGAGTCAAAGTTATAGCCGGTGCATTGAGTCGCTGATGGTTTCCACAAGTGAACGACACCGATGCCAGCCTCCAGAATCAGGCGGATCAGGCACGTGCACGTGAAGAGGCAGAGTTGATGGCTCAGTTGGTGGCTCTTCGACAACCTCAATTGAATCCGTCAGCATCTATAGAAGCTAGAATGACTTCCAGGACAGTGTGTGTGTCGTGCTTAGTGTCGGCTCTATGCAATGAGCGCTTGCCCAAGGACTTCAAGGGCCCTCGAAAGATACCCAATTACACTACAGATCAGCCTCCGAAAGTTACCAACTGGGCATGGAGATGTAAGATGTTAATGATGTTGTGTGCGCCAAATATTCACCATGATGTTGGATGGGCCGGCTCGCACCTGGCTAAAGGGATTGCGTCCTAATTCCATCAACTCATGGACTAAATTGAAGACACGGTTCATTCAGAATTTCAAGGATACATGTAAGCAACCTATGTCGATCATCGACCTAGACAGTTGAATCCAGTGTGAGGATGAATCAACCACCCATTTGGTTCTCCGTGTCTCAGCTATTATCCATTCACTGGATAGCATCAACGCTGGTTTGCAGTTTTAATTTTGGAGAACAACAGCCGGTTCATTCCCCTCAAACAGAAGCTGGGGCAGCTTAAACATCATTGTAATGACATGGGAGAGCTCATGGCGGCTCTTATTAAATAAGCCAACTCAGATAATACTAAGGATCCTGATTCAGATGAGGAGAAGTCCGGTAAGGGGAATAAAAATGGCAAGGGGCAGCAGCAGAATACAACAGGTCAGGGTCAAGGTAACAATTGTAAGCGCAAGCACACTAACGGTGCATCAGACTTTGTGGACAGCACCAATGTGCAGAACGGTGATCACCGTCGCAAGGGAAAATTCCATCCCCAATCTAGAGGGCCGAAGTTCAATTTAGAGGCAATGTTGAACCAACCTTGTCCAAAGCATAGCTGTCCCGCTAGGCCATCAACCCACATGTGGAAGGACCGCATCATCATGAGGGAGTACAGGAATTACAACCTTCACCAGGACCACAATAACGGTAATGGCCTGCATGGCAGGTCAGGCTCCGGCTCACACGGGTCCGGCTTTGGAGGTGGCGGTTCGAATTCTGGTTTTCAGGGTCAAGGCAATCAAGGTGGCTTTAACCAGCAACCCAATCAGGGCAATCATCAACAACAATCAGGGTATCAGAGCAACCCGAAGCAGCTAAGTAGTGTCCAGTATCATGTCTTCACTACTAGCTTGTGCAAGCGTGACCAGAAAGTTCATAAGCAAGCGGTGAGTGTGGTTGAGCTGGCCGTACCTCGATATTTATGATGGTCAGAGAAACTAGTCATATGGAGCCATGAGGATCAACCGCCCGGGGTTGATAATCCGGGTCAGCTGGCTTTGGTGGTGGCACCTCAGGTCGGAGGTTACAAGTTCACTAAGGTGCTCATGGACAAAGGCAGTAGTATCAACATCCTTTATTATGATATTTTTCGCCGGATGAATCTGACTGATAAAGATCTTAAGTCGTCCTCTACAGTTTTTCATGGAGTGGTGCCTAGTAAGTCGGCCTACCCAGTTGGTAAGATTGCTTTGGAAGTAGCTTTTGGCACTGAACACAATTACGGTGCAGAGACATTAACCTTTGAAGTGGTCAAGATCAAAATCCCCTATCATGCTTTGTTTGGACGGCCGGCTTATGCCAAATTCATGGCACGACCTTGCTATGTGTATCTGCAGCTTAAGATGCTGGGTTGCAAGGGTACTATCATAGTACATGATGACAAGGAAATAGCTCTGGAATGTGAAGAAGGCGATGCTGCTTATGCTGAGTCTGTCTGTGCAACGGAGGAGCTGAAGTTTTATAAATACAATGTTGACCCGGCGGATATGACCCCTTTGAAAAATCCAACAACAGAGCATGACCCTTTGCTGAAGTTTAAGTCGGCAGATAGCACTAAGCTGGTTGACTTTGTCCCTGGCGATTTCATCTAAGTAGTACAGCATTGGTGCCAATATGGATCCAAAATAGGAAAGCGCGCTCATCAAGTTCATCCATGAGAACCGGCACATCTTTGCATGGAAACCTCCAGACATTCCAGGTGTATCAAGGGAACTCGCTGAGCACACTCTCAATATTGATCCCAAGTTTAAACCGTTCAAGCAATTCCTTCGTTGTTTTAACAAAGAGAGACGCAAGGCCATTGGAGAAGAAGTGGCCCGGCTCTTGGCAGCTGGGTTCATTATTGAAGTTTTTCACCCAGAGTGGTTGGCCAACCTAGTGCTGGTACTTAGAAAAACGACACATGGCACATTGTGTGGATTACACAGACCTTAATAAGGCTTTCCCAGCTGATCCCTATGCCCTCCCCCGTATTGATCAGATCGTAGATGCTCATTGGGTTGTGAGCGTTTGTGTTTTCTAGATGCTTATTCTGGATACCATCAGACGAAGATGGCAGTCAAAGACCAAGAAAAGACGGCTTTTGTCACGCCTTTTGTAGCTTTCTGCTATGTGTCTATGCCTTTTGGGCTTAAGAGTGCCGAGGCGACTTATTAGCTTGTGTGGAGAACTGCTTTTACAGTCAGATCGGTCACAATTTTCATGCCTATGTGGATGATATTGTTGTGAAATCTAGAAAGAAGGAGACTCTGTTGGGGGATCTGAAACATACCTTTGATAATCTCCGGGTCTATAAGACGATGCTTAACCCGGCCAAGTTCATTTTTGGTGTGCCTGCAGGCAAGCTTTTGGGTTTTTAGGTCTCTGAGAGAGACATTGAGGCTAACCCAGAGAAAATCAAGGCTATCACCTCACTAGCTAAGCCAGTGTGTGTTAATGATGTTTAACGACTAGCATGTCGTATTGTAGCTTTAAGCCAGTTTATAAGCCACCTGGGAGAGAAGGCCATTCCTGTGTACCAGATGATGAAGAAAACAGATCATTTTGTTTGTAGTGATGCTACCAGTAAGGCATTTGAAGCGCTTAAGAAGCAACTAGCCGAGCCGCCGGTTCTCGCAGCTCCCATTGAGAAGGAACCTGTACTCTTATATGTTGCAGCTAATAGCAGAGCCGCCAGGGTTGCTGTTGTGGTAGAGAGGAAAGAGCCGGGTAACACTACTAGGGAAAAGCCTATACACAGAATCTTACCAGCAGCGCTCTTCAAAATACCACGCTACTGCTACTTAGCAGCAGCGCGTGTTGCCAAAACGTGCTGCTGATAGGGAAATAGCAGTAGCGCGTCCACCGCATACAGCGCTACTGCTATAGTTGCCATGACCTCGCCCCCCCCCCCCCCCCGCTAGCTATAGCAGTAGACACTTTAATAAACAATGCTATTGCTATTCAGGTTAGCTATAGCGCGTTTTTGAAAACGCGCTACAACTATCCCTACCTTATCCCCACGCGCACGACCGGCCCTCTCACTCACACTCGCACTCTCGCCTGCGTAACCGTCATCGTGCGTCGCCGCCGCCGCCTTCGTCCGTCCGCCGCCGAGGTACTCCCCTCCTTCCGTCCCTCCTCCATCCTCCTCGCACATCCTCCCTCTGCCTGCGGCCGCCCCTCCCTCCTCCGGCGCCGCCCTCCTCCCTCCGCCTGCGGCCGCCCCTCCTCCCTCCTCCGCCGGCAGCCCTCCCTCCCACCGCCCTCGACCTCGCCGCCCCTAGCTACCTCTCCGTCGCCGCCCACCCCCTACCACTAGTTAGTACTAGATTTAGTAGTAGTAGATGTTAATTTAGGGTTAGCTAGTACTAGATGTTGCTTAGTTAGTACTAGATTTTTAGTAGTAGTAGTGGTAGTTGAACTACTTTAGTTGTAGTTGAACTAGTTTAGTAAGTAAATTAATAAACTAGTTGAACTAGTTGAATTAACAGAACTAATCTATTTTTAGTAAGATAATTAATATAACTAGTTGAACTACTTTATTTTTAGAAAGAACTAGTTTTTTTTCTATTTGTAGTAAGTTTATATTTAGTAAGAACTAGTTGAATTAATAAAACTAGTTGAACATGTCATATTTGTTTTTTAGTTTAAGCAATTATTCGGGATGTATTAGTGATAACTTATATGGTTTCAGGTGACCTCTGTCGTCCCCGTCACCGACCCCCTCCGACATCCCCGCTGTCGTCCCAGTCACCGACCCCCTCCGACATCGAGGTGAGACCAGCCAAATATCCTTGTATATCTTGTGTTGTTGCTCAAATAGGATATGTGGTTGCCCAAGTGTCCGTTCATGTTCAGTTTACATCTCCGAGTGGCCTATGTTTTGCCGGAGTGTTGATCAATTTCCGTTCCGGCAAATTTCAGGCGCTCAATATGTCCTTTTTTAGCAAAGGTCATGCCGAATTTTGTCGTGAATTCTGGCATGACTTGTGCTAGAATATGTACAAGTTTAATCTTTGAATTATGATTGTAGGAAATGTCGTACTGGGACGACGACAGTCTCCCGGGGGAGTGTAGCTTGTGCCACGACGATCAAGGTATGTGCGACAAGTTCGTTCGGCTGGACGAAGATCGGCGCTTCAGCATTAAGCTCGAGGAGACCTTCGATTGTGAAACGGTACGCAACAACGACAAGTGTTTTTTTGTAATTAAGCATGACTTCAACTATTTCAACGTCTAATTTTCATATTTTACAATTCGACTAGCTTATCCCATGCCATGCAAGACGCTATGTCTTGGAGAGGATGGGTTTTGAAGACCATGAAAATTTCGAAACAAAGAAAATACACCTAAGGACCCATCATGATATGGATTTTGAAGTAAATCTGTGCAATGCTCAGAGCGTAACCCATTTTGTTTGCCAAAATTGGGAAGCACTTTGCAAAATGTATGGTTTTTATGAGGGTATGATTTTCACCATGGATCTTGGTGATCCTGACAGCGAGGAAGACAATATGGACATTTGGGTCCTTGTTGATACGCTTCCGATTGTACTGCTATGTGAGTTTCTCAAACATAGTTATTAACTAATTTATATCGTTTATTTCAAAATAGTTGATAGCTTATTTCCATTGACAGCTTATTTTGATTCTTCAAAGACTGTGCGGAAGATGTTAGATAAAACCCACTACACCGATGGCACCGAATTAATGTATAAGGAGAAAAGTCATCTGATCGCATTTTGTACTCTTCTTGAGAATTACAATGACTATTATTGAACTCCTCCAAATTATGGTGAATACGTGCCACTAGTGCATGTGTTGAACCACGATAACTTCTCTGGAGATACCCTGGTAAGATTTTTTACTATTACGACATCCATGCATCTTTTGCATACTTCTAAAACTAGTACATCATTGCTAACTACGAAGTTATTATTATGTTTTTCAACAGAAGCTCCCGATGGATTGTGTGCCTCATCTGATGTCTCTGCATGGTCGCCTCTCAGTTCTGAACATACTGCCAGGTAAATCTACGGAGCTCACCTGTGCATATCGGATTTCTAAAACCCGTCAACACATGATCATTAGAGAATGGAATAAATGTATGGACATTCGCAAGGAGGTTCTTGGAAGTAACATTCAGTGAAAGGCAAGAATTGGAGATAGGCTAATCTCCATTCTCCATAATGGAGAGTCAGGGGCTATCTTGTTTTTTGCTATTTTACCTTAGAAAATGTAGTAGGTCTTAATCGAATGTAATAGGTCCTATGAGGTACAATATGTTTATTATGTGGTAATGTGTTAGAGTTGATAATGATGATCTTGAGGAGGTGTTATGTGATGTCAATGATGAAAACAATGATCTTGAGGAGGTGTTATATGACAATGATGTATTATGATGCTAAGTTGTTAATGATATGATGATGATGATGATATTATTATTATATCATTGGGTGTAAGAACCGCGGATTAGTTTCAAGTGGATGGACATCCACTTGAAACTAGTCCACGGTTCTTTCACCCCATGATGTAATAACTCATTATGATGTAAAAACAATCTCTAAATTCCTGTTGTATGAAAACTTGTGTAAAGGTGTATGAATACAACATGAAAAAGAAAAGAAATAAAATACTAAATAATAGTAGTAGCGTGGGTAAGGAGAAGCGCTACTACTAATTACCAGTAGCGATGTTCTGAAGAAGCGCTGCTACTAAGTCAATTTAGCAGTAGCGTGGGTCAAGACGCGCTATTGCTAAGCATTAGCTGTAGCGCCTTATCAGTAGCGTTCCTGCCCGCGCTACTAATAGGCCCAAAACCCGCAATGCTGCTAGGCTTTTCCCTAGTAGTGTAAGGAGTATCCAGTCCAAAGGCCGGTGTATTATGTCAGTGAGGTTTTGATTGAGTCAAAGCAAAGATACCTGCATTGGCAGAAACTAGTATATGGGGTGTTCATGGCCAGCCACAAATTGAACCAGTATTTTCTTGGTCATCCCATTATTGTGGTCAGTTCTGCTCCTTTAGGTGATATTATTCAAAACAAAGAAGCCACAGGTCGAGTGGCCAAGTGGGCCATTGAGCTGAGACCCCATGGGTTGAAATATAGGCCAAGGACAGCTATCAAGTCTCAAGCTCTTGTGGATTTCATCAATGACTGTACAGAGTTACAGATGCCTGAGGATAAGCCAAACAACACTTATTGGACAATCCACTTTGATGGGTCTCGGCAGCTTGAGGGCTCGGGGGCTGGAGTTATCTTGACTTCCCCATGAGGTGATAAGTTTTGTTATGTGATACGACTAATGTTCCCTTGCACTAATAATGCAGCTAAGTATGAGGCCTTGCTTCACGGCCTACGAGCGGCCAAGGAGATGAATTTAAGTCGGGATAGGTGCTTTGGCCACTCAGATTTGGTGGCTCAGCAAGTTTCATGTACTTGGGATTCTAAAGACCCGCTCATGGCGGCTTATCATCGGGAGGTTGATGCCATCGCTGGTCACTTCAAGGGTTATCAGGTGGAGCACATTGATCGCAGAAAGAACGAGGCAGCCGATGCTTTTAGCCGGCTAAGATCTCAGCGTAAGCCGGTGCCCCCTAATATTTCTTTGATATCTTACATAACCCTTCAGTTAAGCTACCAACAGAAGAGGATCTTGCAATCCCTGACCCGGAGGCACAATTAGTGGCCGCTCCTCATGCCACCCCTGATTGGACAGTTCCTTATTTGCCCTATATGACCCAGGGAGAATTGCCTAAGGATGAAGCTCTGGCCAGGCAAGTAACCCGACATTCTAAGTCCATGACTATTGTCAATGGCAAGTTACACCGATGCAGTGTCACAGGCGTGTTCCAGCGCTCTGTTTCTCCTGAAGAGGGCTGTGAAATTCTAAGGGAGATCAATGAAGGAGACAATGGCCATCATGCAGGCTCTAAAGCCCTTGTGGCCAAAGCTTTTCGTCATTGGTTTTATTGGTTAATGGCTCATGCTGATGCAGAGGATCTACCCAGTAAATGTGATGGTTGTCAGAAGTTTTCTCGACGGACTCATGTGCCGGCTCAAGAATTGGGGATGATTCCAATTACTTGGCCGTTTGCGGTCTGGGGGCTTGACATGGTTGGACCTTTCAAAAGGTCTAAGGATAAGAAGACCCACCTCTTGGTGGCAGTTAATAAGTTCACTAAGTGGGTTGAAATGGAACTAGTCAGCAAGTGTGACGCAGCCATAGCAGTTCAATTCATGAAAAAAACAGTCTTTCGTTTTGGTTATCCTCACAACATCATAACTGATAATGGCATTAATCTGTCCAAAGGTGTTATGAAACAGTTCTATCAACAAGAGCATATTCGTCTTGATGTCTCATCTTTAGCTCATCCCCAGTCCAATGGTCAAGATGAACGAGGCAATCAAGAAATCTTGAGAGGGATCAAACCCCGGCTTATGGTCCCTTTGCAGAGGACACCGGGGTGTTGGGTTGAGGAGTTGCCCTCTGTGTTGTGGAGTACAAACACCACTCCCAACAGATCGACGGGTTACACACCTTTCTTCATGGTTTACGGGGATGAGGCGGTTCTGCCAAGTGATATCCATAATAACTCACCCCGCATGGCAGCTTATGTTGAACCTGATAATGAAAAAGCACGTCAGGCTACTCTTGACTTGTTGGATGAGGAGCATGACCCGGCAGCGGCTTGTTCTGCAAGATACCAGCAAGATCTGTGCTGTTATCATAGCCGCTGGGTTAAAACTCGAACCTTTCAAGAAGGCGACTTGGTGCTCCGGCTAATCCAGGATCAAACAGATATGCACAAATTATACCCGCCTTGGGAAGGGCCCTTTGTGGTCAGCAAGAATCTAAACAACGGGCCATACTACCTCATTGATATTCGAGAAAACAAGGACTCACGCACATCGTAGGAGGAGACCCACCGGCTCTGGAACATTGCTCCTCTGCGACCATATTACACTTGAGCAACTGGCTCTTGTGCTGTATATACCTTCATTAATGTGCATATTTTGATCAATATAATAAAGCCGGCATCACTGAAAATTCAGGGCCTCTGTCGTTTCATTTCAAAGAATTTGAGTCTTTATTGTCTGTTCATAAGGTCTCATGGGGGCTTCCTGCTCACGAAGCATAGCTATTCACACCCATGCGATCCGGATTCCAAGCCGATTCATTGGTCTCATGGGGGCTTCCTGCTCACCGAGCATAGCTGTTCACACCCATGTGATCTAGTTTCCAAGCCGACTCATTGGTCCCATGGGGGCTTCCTGCTCGCCGAGCATACCTGTTGACACCCATTAGATCCAATTTCCAAGCCGACTCATTGGTCACATGGGGGTTTCCTGCTCACCGAGCATAGCTGTTCACACCCATGTGATCTGGTTTCCAAGCTGAAAATTTGAGTTAAACCTGCCTGTTTGCAAGATGCTACTCTGCCAGGTGACCCACCGAACTCTTGACAGTTAGTCTTTATAAGACCTTGAACTTGTCAAGGTTGAAACGGCGGCCTTTGTCACGTGAGAGCCGGCTTACAGAGAGCTAGGATAAACTCACATGTTGTCGCAGTCTCTCCGCCTATGTGGCCCGTTTGTACTCTTAACACTTACTCTTTTCAATAAGACCCTGGAATGGTTAAGGTTAAAACAACGGATTTATGTCACCTGAGAGCTGGCTTATGGGACAAAAAAACTAAATTTTTTCAAAAAACAGAATCGATCTACTCTTGTGGACCTGTAAAGGTTTCGGCTTACAGACTTACATACTTACAGCATCACTATGATATTGGCCTACACGTATGACTTCATATTTGAATAAATATTTTGTTTTTTCAACCCGCCCTGGTTATAGACTTTAAGTCGCCAGAATATATTATGTTGGACATTATGACCCGCCCTGGCGTAAACCGCCAGGGTATCTATTGTTCACTATGTATGCAGGAACCTTGCAAAACATATGATATTCCTTGCAGGCTCATCAATGGCACATGGAAAAATCATTAGCAGTTTCAAAAGCTAAAACATGCACGATGGCATGACAGATCATTGTTTTCACTAGCCTATTACAAGGCTTTTCCAAGCCCAAATGATTAAGTGTTTTTCAACAAGAGGCGCCATGATGCAGTTTTAAGAGCCACCCCGCAGATCAGTTGTCCTCGCCTTGGCGATTTGAAGCTTCTGGGTCATCTTGTGCCAGTTCTTCCTCTTCTTCTTCCGTCGTCTGGAAGTTCGGCAATGCCTAGTTGAGGCTAGTCAAGGCTTGGAATTCAGCTTCGTCATGAATAAGTTCAGACGGATCAATTTCAGGAGCGAAAGTGTGCATACGTGTTGGAGGGATGATATCCACAACATCGTAAGCCGACGCCCTCACTTCTAAATTCTTTACCGTATAAGCCACCTGATATCTGGATCGGTTTCTTCGGCGAGTTGGCATGCAAAAAAATCATCCTGATCAAAGGGAGACCCGTCCTGTTTGATACTTGGGCAGCCAGTGGCCAGCTCGGCCGGGTCTAGTTCTGCCTGCCACGCCTTCGCTCGGCTCCAGGCAGTAATAGCGCCGGCTCTAGCAGATTGATCGCTTTATTTCTTCCATTTTTGCGGGCAGGACAGAGAGCTTGTTCAAAACATCCCTGAGAAGAGAAGGTGCTTGCTTGGTGTGCGAGATGGCGACTATTGTGCACTGAGCGCCTGTAAATAATTGCTCCACCAGCATATAAAGCGTGTTTAGCTTTACCAGCATATCTTGGCCAAGATTGGTACTCCTTGGACCTATTAAACAAACATGTAGTTAAGTCGCCAGGCAGGTTAAGAAGTTGAGCATTGGAAATCGTTATTTATCCAGCATTACTTACCAAAGATAGCGGTGGTCATCTGTGAAATGTGGCGTTTTAAGCCACACAGTTCTGTGGTGACCTCTTTCAAAGCAGCTTTGGAGGTTTCTGCTCTTTGCACTAAGGCAGTCTTTTCTTTGCCCTAGGCGGTTCTCTCTGCAGCAAACCCAATTTTCAGTTTTTCCATTTCATGCAAGCTAAATTTAAACTTAGAGTCAGCTTTCTGGGTCTCAGACTCTTGAAGCTCGAGTCTGGTTCTCAAATCAGCCAATTAAGATGAGGCCACCTTTAAACAAGAGGTTAAACAGTTATAAGCATCTATGTTAAGATATAATACAGGCAAAGTCCCAAGTCCTTTGCAAGCAACAACACTTGGCACTTGGGGCTAATGGGTGCATAGTTCTTTCAAAAAAGTGGCAGACAAATCCGGTTCATCTTTTTCAAAGGTAACCTGGCCTTTGAGGGCTATGAGGTGAAGTTTTATTCAGAAGCTAATCTAAATAATCCGGCTCATCTTCTTCAAGGCAATCCAGTTCATGGGGGCTATGGCTCTAATTTTGATTATGGTATACAGATTAAATAATCCGGCTCATCTTCTTCAAGGCAATCCAGTTCATGGGGGCTATGGCTCTAATTTTGATTATGGTATACAGATTAAAGTCTTTGCCATACTCGCTAATTCTTTCCTATGACTAAGACTTGGGGGCTGAATGAGTATGTTAACAGAGAGAGCAGAAGTTTGTACCTCATATTTCGGGTGCATCTGTTTGACTATGCCCATCTCAAGATTACGGCTAGTATGCATTTGACTGAGATAGCTAGAGAGTAATTCACTGACACCCAGATGAGAATAGTTGGCAATATCAAACTTGACCTTGCGCTTCTCAATCAATTCTTCCTTGGCTGAGTGCTTAGCCAGGATGGTAGGATTCCTCGGCTCTGTATAGCCAGCACCAATGATCAGAAGATCTTCAGCATTCTCCTCAGATGGCTTGATTGGACTTGGCGGCTTAGCACCAGAAGGGTCAAGATCCATAGGCGCCAGGGTTCTCTGGTGGCGGGTCATTAGTAATTTCCTCAGGATTTTGCACAGAAGTTTCAGATATTGGCGCTTGTTTTTCCGGCTCATGGACCTTTGGGTCTTCTGTCGGCTTATGTGTCTTGGATTTTTTGCTTGGATTGGCTATCCCACTACAAGAAAAAGGATGAAGAGGTCAGTATATCTATTTAAAGATGTTAAAAGAAACGAAGGTAAAGGTCGTTACCCAAGGGCAGATTTGAAAGCCGGCAGCTGAGTCTGAGATGAATCGCCGGAAGAGGAATGAGAAGTTCCATGATAATTGAGTTGGAAGGATTAAGTGGTTGGCGAACAAGACTCGCCTTTGGATAAAAAGAGATTGAATTCCGAGGCACCTCTTTCCGGCGCTTGCGAGGAGCCGGTGTGTTGGGTAACCCGGAGGATAGCTCTCCGCCTCCGCTATTCCAAGTTCTATGCCGGTTCTCATGCTGTTGTTACTTTAAAATAAAGTTGGGATCCAAGTAAGCTAAAGGGTGAGAAAACCTTACTTTCTGCGTTACTTGTCGAATTTTCTGTCTTGCCAAAGGCTCTGAGTCAGAGGAAATAATAGTTACCTCTTCATCACCCGCCTGGCTGACTTCCACATCGTCCTGATAAAAATTAGTGTTAATAAGATAATTGAAAAAGGAGCCAAGAGAGTCAAGGTCTACCTCCGACTCATCATCATTCAAAGCAAACAACTCCGAGGCAGTTGATTTCTTCTTAGTTTTCTTAGGGGCCTTGGTCTTAGCCCTGGGTTCTTGGCCACTTTCTCCTTCCCTTCGTAATTCTTATTCCAAAAAGTAGATTCATCCTGCATAAGTCGCAAAAAGATAAGGGATATGTAGATTATATAAACAGTGAGCAAGGTAAATGAGTTGGAGAGCTTACATCTGGTGGCGGGTTAAGTTTGCAGAAGGGATTCAACCCCACTTTGCTGCAGCTCTCCAAGCTTTCTCCAAGAAGGGTCTTAGTCATGTCACTGATCGCTTTATCAGTCAAGCGTATTTGGCAGTGGCGTTGCGGATCTGTGACATCGCCGGTATAGGCGCACATTAAGCCGGGTCGGCGGCTCATGGGCATAACCCTCCAAGCAACCCAGCAACGGACCAGGTTGACGCCAGTCAACCCATTGGCCAGCAAAGCTCTAACTTTTGAAAAGGTAGGCATATATTTGGCTCGTTCAGTAGTGGTGAGCTGGTCTAGAAGAGGGTGCTTTGGGTTGAGCCAGTGGTCACGATAACCCGGCAGATGATTCTCTTCAGCTGGAGATGTGTCTTGGCGGTAGAACCAAGCTTGATTCCAGTCCTTAGGATGACTTGGAAGTGCAGCAGAAGGAAAAATAGCGACTCTTCGCCGTTGAATTGAGACTCCACCAAGTTCTAGGCTGGGTCCGTTTGTAAACTCATTCTATCATTCAAGTAGTAATACTCTCTGAAGAGTTCAATGTTGGGTCCTTCTTGAAGATACACTTCGCAGAAGACTTTGAAATTGCAGAAATTTTAAACGGAATTGGGTCCGATATCTTGGGGATGGAGTTGAAAGAAATGCAGAACATCGCGGAAGAATTTTGACCCGGGCGGTGAGAAGCCCCGGTATATGTGATCAGCAAAAACAATAACCTCATTCTCCTTCGGCTGAGGTCTAGCTTCATCTGGGTTTGGAACACGCCAGTGAATGATATTCTTTGTTGACAAGATGTCGGTTTTGACATAATCATCAAGCATTTCTTCTGTGACGATTGAAGGAACCTAGTCGCATGATGTGACGGTCTTAGTCATGTTTGTTGTGCAAGGCATAAAAACAAGATTAAAGCATGGTTAAACTGACAAGGTGTAGCCAGGTTATGTCATCATTAAATTGGCAGTTCAAAAAGGAATTTAGAGTTAAGCCAGCAGGCACTTGGCGGGTTACAAGTTATCATTTAAACCTCCATGGAGAGCTAATGTCTACAGATCTAGAGTGGGGCAAAAAATTTACCAAGTGCTGGAAAAACAGGTTTTACAAGGTTTCCCTTATGATTTTGGATCTACAGCAGCCCCAAAAATAAAAGTAACTCTTGAACCTAAAAGCTATGGCAGTGGATGAACTCGCGAGCTCAGATCAAAACTCAGTTAGAGGGGAATAACTGTGGTTGAGAAACAATGCTAAACTAGTGCCGTACAATCTCTGTGCCATTTCCGGATCAAAACTACTCGTTCTAGAGGATGAACATGAAGAATACGAAGAACATCGACGAACAAGTGAAAACCCTAATGCAGATCTATTATGGCGTGAAGTTGGAACTTAATGATGATGAAAATCGGAGGGGCGCTACGTTGCTCTGGTCTGATCAGGTTGATGCAGCGGCCGACGTGGTCATCGTTGAAGGAGGACGACGGCGGCGGAGCTCGACTGCAGCGAGGTCACGAGGAAGAAGACACAGAGGCATGGGGTAAAAAGTGAAAACAGGGGCCCCTGTCCCTATTTATAAGGAAAAATGAGATGGCTCGCACGAAAATCAAGGAGACGAGATGATTAGGTTAACAAGGAGGGCGCCTCGATTCTCGGGAAGGTTATTAATGATAAGGATCCGTTAAAGATATACTCGTTTTTGTGTGAAATCAATATTTATGACGTCATGGCGGGTTACCAAGGTTTGCTGGTATTACGTCATGGCGGGTTACAGAGGTGCGAATGGAGCTTTCACTTGGGAGTGCAGTTCTGTTCAGATTAAGATGATGAAGGTTGACTTGAACAAGTTCAACTCAACCTGGGTCCTAATGTTGGGGATATAACTCCTAGGTATGATCCGCCCAGGAGGGGCCAGGTCATGCCTTTGACGGCTCATTATGAAGAAGTCTAGGGAAGCCCAAGGCGTGAAGATGACAGCTCATGGAGGTAGGCCTGGATAAGGCCCAGAATGGGGCCCATGAACCACCGTATGATAACTTGTATTGTAAGGCAAGCATTAGTTATAAACCGAGCCGGTCACGATGTGTGAGCCGACCGGGACTCTGTAAGCCGACTGGCCTCAGCCTGTGTATATAAAGGTGAGACCCAGCGGTGGGTTAACTCAAGAAACAAGCAATAGAAAGCTAGGTCAAGCGTGTTCGCTCCTTGGTAATCAAAACCCAAGAAATACAACCTAAAGCAGGAGTAGGCTTTTACCTCCACTTTGAGGGGCCGAACCTAGGTAACTCTTGGGTCCTTTGTTCTGTTCAACCCCTTCAAGCTAACCTAGGTGAGATGGCTCCACACCTAAGTCCTTTCACTAGGACATCTGTCGTGACAAAACCACAACACTATGCCTCAGCCATAGGTGCTATTATGTATGCCATATTGTGTACCAGAACTGATGTGTGCGTTGCCATAAGTTTGGCAGGGAGGTACCAAAGTAATCCAGGAGTGGATCACTAGACATCGGTCAACAATATCCTGAAGTACCTGAAAAGGACCAAGGATGTGTTTCTCATTTATGGAGGTGACAAAGAGCTCGTCCGTAAAGGGTTACGTCGATGCTGGCTTCAACACAGATCCAGAAGACTCTAAGTCGCAAACCGGATACATATTTATATTGAATGCTGGAGCTATCAGTTGGTGCAGTTCCAAGCAGAGCGTCATGGCGGGATCTATGTGTGAAGCGGAGTACATAACTGCTTCGGAAGCAGGTGAAGGAGTCTGGATGAAGGAGTTCATATCTGATCTGGGTGTAATACCTAGTGCATCGGGTCCAATGACAAACTTTTGTGACAACAATGGAGCAATTGCCTTAGTGAAGGAATCCAGGTTTCACAAGAGAACCAAACACATCAAGAGACGCTTCAACTCCATTCGTGAAAAGGTCAAGGATGGAGACATAGAAATTTTCAAAGTACATGCGGATCTGAATGTGGCAGACCCATTGACTAAACCTCTTCCGTGGGCAAAACATGATCTCCATGGGCAAAACATGATCAGCACCAAGACTCCATGGGTTTTAGATTCATTACTATGTAATCTAGATTATTGACTCTAGTGCAAGTGGGAGACTGTTGGAAATATGCCCTAGAGGCAATAATAAAGTGGTTATTATTATATTTCCTTAATAATGATAAAGGTTTATTATTCATGCTAGAATAGTATTGAACGGAAACTTAAGTACATGTGTGGATACATAAACAAATACCATCCCTAGTGAGCCTCGACTAGATTAGCTCGTTGATCAAAAGATGGTTATGGTTTCCTGACCATAGACATGTGTTGTCACTTGATAACAGGATCACATCATTAGGAGAATGATGTGATAGACAAGACACGTCCGTTAGCATAGCATATGATCGTTTAGTTTATTGTTACTGCTTTCTTAATGTCAAATACATATTCCTTCGACCATGAGATCATGCAAATCTCGGATACCGGAGGAATACCTTGTGTGCTATCAAACGTCACAATGTAACTGGGTGATCATAAAGATGCTCTACAGGTATCTCCGGAGGTGTCTGTTGAGTTGGCGTGAATCGAGATTGGGATTTGTCACCCCATATGATGGAGAGGTATCTCTGGGCCATCTCGGTAATACGACATCACAAGAAGCTTTCAAGCAAAGTGACTAAGGAGTTAGTTACAAGATGATGTATTAAGGACTGAGTAAAGAGACTTGCTGGTAACGAGATTGAACTAGGTATGGAGATACCGGCGACCGAATCTCGAGCAAGTAACACATCGACACACAAAGGGAACTACATATGTTGTCATAAAGCTTCAACCGATAAAGATCTACGTATAATATGTAGGAACCAATATGGGAATCCATGTCCCGCCATTGGTTATTGACTGTAGAAGCGTCTCGGTCATGTCTACATCATTCTCGAACCCGTAGTGTCCGCACGCTTAACGTTCATTGACGATATAGTATTATATGAGTTATGTGATTTGGTGACTGAATGTAGTTTGGAGTCCCGACGAGATCACGTACATGACGAGGAGCTCCAAAATGGTCCAGAGGTAAAGACTGATGTATAGGATGATAGTATTTGGTCTCCAGAAAGGTTTCAGAATGCATTGGGTAATTATCGGATCACCGGAAGGGACTCCGGGAAGGCCACAGGAGTTATTGGGCCTTAATGGGCCAAGGGGCGGGAGCACACCAACCCACAAGGGGGCTGGTGTGCCCACATCCTGGCCGTTGGCCCTAGGGGAAGAAAGGGGAGGGGCTAGCCCTCCTGCCTTTTTTCCTCACTCAAGGAAAGGAAGGGGGGCCTCTCCTCCTACCCTTCTCCCATGCGCGTAGGAAGGAAGGGGAGGGGCGCCTAGGGTAGGCACCCTAGGGTTGGCCGCCAGCCCCCTTGGGGGCGCCCTAGGCACCTTCTCTCCCCCTCCACCTATATATGTGAGGAAGGGAGAGGCAATATACATCACGATCCCCAAGCCGTGTGCGGCGCCCCCTCTCCCTCTAGTACTAGTTCCTCCTCCATCCACGTCTGTTGTGCTTGGCGAAGCCCTGCGGAATAGTTTCACCACCACCATCACCACACCGTCGTGCTGGCGGAACTCATCTACTACTTCTCCTCTCTTGCTGGATCGACAAGGCAAGGACGTCATCGAGCTGAAGTGTGCTGAACGCAGAGGTGCCATATGTTCGGTACTTGACCGGGACAGATAATGCAGGTGCATGACTACATCAACCGCGTTAATAAATGCTTCTGCTTAGTGATCTATAAGGGTATGTAGATGATGTCCCCCTCCCGTAGGTATGCATCTCCATGGATAGATCTTGAGTGTGCGTTGAATTTTTTTTGTTTTCCATGCAACGTTCCCCAATACAAACTCACTTACAATAGGACCCAACTGCAACCACACTTTGAACCTACTCAACCCCTAGCTACCGGACATAGACAAATCTAGCCAGGGCCACCAGGGAGCCCACTGGCCTGGTGCCCACGGGCATGGATTGCCACAACGCACGCCACGCCACGCCAAGCCACTGGCCATGTGATCACCGCACCATATTGCGTCCTCGGCACCCGGAGCCATGGACGTGCTCAGCGGAGGGGTCCACCCAGGGTAGCACTTACTGGAGGTTGGGGAGGCCTGGGACACATGCTGCAGGGACTGTGGGTGGCTATGGGTACCAAGGAAGCGCTATGGTGCGGTGGTCGCATGGACAGTGTCTTGGCGTGGTGTAGCATGCGCCTTGGCATTCCATGCCCGTGGTCACCAGGCTAGTGGGCACCTAGGTGGCCCTGGCTAGATTTGTCCGTGTATGGTAGCTAGGGGGTGAGTAGGAGCTAAGTGTGGCTGTAGTATGGTCCCAGTGTAAGTGAGTTCCCAGCTGGCTCTTCTATAAGTTTCTGATAGCAGGTTGTTTGTGCTGTGCCGAGAGAGGAGGGAATGAGGTTTAGGGTGGGTGAGTGTTGTTAGTCACTAGGGTGATCATTTTCACGAAGTTTGAGCCATGATAGATCAAGCAATACTTGTTTTTAAACCTAGGGTTTGGATCAGAAAGGTATTTGAGGAAGAGGGGCTCAAATGAAAATGTGTCAGGGGGTCTTGGGTTCATTTCTGGTTGTATAAGGGTATAAAAAATTTATGAAAATTGTTTGGCCATTTTCAGAAGAGTGTAGGAGAGGGTTGCTTCATAATGAAGATATTTGGCTGGTATTCTTTATTTCAAAGAATAATTTCACCAAGAAATACCAAGTTAAAGGGAGGGCTACCTAGAGAGTGATAGGTTACTAAGTTAAACAAAAAAAGGGATTGGGTGTTAACTAAATATTTAGGTGGTTTAGTTTGTTAAGTCCAGAAGCAAAGATTCAAAAAACTCAAAGGCAGACAAACAACTGGAAATTCAAATTAAGAAACTACAAAAAGAAAGTGGGTAAAATCGAGGTGTTACAATCTTCCACCACAAGACCACAAGCTAAAAGTCAAGGACAAGCTAGGACAAGCTTCAAGAAGAGATTGAATCATTTGAAGAACGACCTCAAACCTTGGTCAAATGTGTTCCCAAGACTACTTCAAGTTTTACTTCATGAAGTATAACTACAACTTCGAGGATTCCCAACAAGTTGATGTGGGTCCCAAAGAGGAAGAATTGGAGAGTTCTTGAGCAAGACTCCGCCAAGAAACTTCACTCGTATTTATTCATGGCAAGAACTTGAGCAAACAACTTCAACATCATGTACTAGTTCAAGGAGTCACAAACCCTATTGTTGGTACGTCAAGGGACACGGTAACCAATGCATTCATGGACATCATCATATGTGTATTTCACAAACCCTCTTTTTGTTCCTTCTTGGACTAACCCATGTAGGTATTGAAAGTGCTACAAATCCTAAGGATTGCTCCCAACTCTTGATGATCTTCATCAACATTGAGCATCCACAACTACAACTGCTACATGAAGTCTTCAACGACAAAACCCAAGGTTAGTTCATCCCTCTTTGGGAGGATCTCACATCTAGGGGGCGCTTTGCTCTTAGACTTGAGCTAAAGCAACTCTAATGGTGTGAACACATTAATGCTTTATGTAAAAGTGGTAACCCCACCTATGCTGAAATGATGAGTTTGACATATGATCAAATGTTCTCATTTTGCTCCTAAGTTAATATACTCACATATAGTAGACTTCGTCATCGACCATTGCTAGATAGATGCTAGACTTGGTTGTGCATGTTTGACATATTATATTTCCTATTTTATTTTGTGAGCATGTTACCATGCATATTTTCCCATTTGAGGACATCCAATTGTTGTTTGGTTGATTCAGATCTTTTGGAAAAATTGGATGGACAAGAATGCCTTGGAACCTCCTCTAGATATCTATCTCAACTTGTCTCAATTTCATTATTGCTGATCACAGTATTTTAGCAAGTTTCCTTTCGGGCCCTCCGGGTGAGGAGCACGCTGAGTCACTGGTCCAATTAGGGCTGAACTTTAAGACCTTCTAAGTATATCCTGGTCAGACCAAACCACCACATTTCAGTCCCACCGATAGAACTTAGATAGATCTGTGTTATTGATCTCGGAAAGACCAACTGAAAATGTTGGGTGTCACTGAAAACCACTGCCTTTGGCAGTTAGACGTTTCAGAGCCACCAAGTTGTTTCACTCGGACTGACCGACAGAGCACGAGTATATATACTCAAAAAACGTTTGAAAATTCCTTCAAATGCATAGTTCCCGCACCTCACCTCTATCATCGCTAGGATCGACAGATCGTCGCCCTTGCTTCCCGCGAGCTCTCACTGCCGAAATTCGCTGCTATCATCGACATTCTCTTCCGTTGCCGCCACCATTGCGGACCGCCACGAAGTTAGGGTATGGTTCGACACTTTTATGCTTCTCTAATTCCAATTGTTAGCACAAAAGTTTTGCACATTATTTTCCTACTGTATACACAATTCTATCCACCTAAAGGCTCCTGGATTTTCGGGTTTAGCAAAAAATTTAGGGTTAGATTTCTGTCGTATTCATCTCAGGCTGCCGACAGTTTTGGTACCACTGAATGTCGTGTTTGGTAGTCTCGACTCATTGAAAACATGCACGCCGCACATCTCTTATTGGTTGATATGTCAAGAAACAAGAAACAAGGTGGTAGTTAATGCACCGCACCTAAGTGTTTTGGGATTATTTGGTTTTTGTAAGGTGACTTGGAAGGGGGCAGAGGAGATGTAAGAAATGGTTCATCATAAGTATTTCACCATTACTGTAATAAAAATTCTCAATTAATCTCATAAATGGCAAGTGAGAACTCTAATGGAGCAAACGCATACATGGAAGATTCTAGACTAAAGCATAAATGGATACACTTTTATTCAAGGGCGATACTCTAATAGAGCAAGATCATGCATGGAAGGTTCTATACTACATAAATAAGAAGTCTCCACATGCTTAGACAGCAGATTACATTGAGCGAAGAGTAATGATGAACAACTAACTTGGTAATGCATACGACCAAGTGAACCTCCTTGGAGTCCCCGTGCATCATCTTGGGATGAAAATCATACCAGGTGTATTCCATGTCCACATTGCTGGGAACAGAGCAGCTCGGCACAGTCCCATTCAGCATGATGGAGGTGGCGTGGGCGCCCTCCTACTTCGGAGTGGCAGTAACAGTGAGCACGCACCCGTACACCGACCTCGTGTTAGCGTCAGCGGCATCTCCCCTGGCACACACTACAGAGACGGGGCGGCAGCCTGCGCGGGCCTTGCCAGTGCCCACGGCCAAGAGGAAGACGCTGCCGTGCTCCTCCGCGACTGGCAGGCAGCGGTGATCCTCGAGCGACTCTGTCACGACGAACGAGTAGCACGTCTCGTACTTGATGTTCACCACCGTGGGCCAGTAGTGATTGACAAACGGTGTTGTGAGGTGATGCACGAGGCTCGCCGACGAGCCCTCAAACGGCTGTGTGCACTCATAGCAGTAGCAGGGCGCGTGCGCGCATCTAGAACTATGCTCCGCCAGCAAGTGATGGTCGACGTACCTCTCGCAGCCGAAAATCTTGTAGATGCAGAGCACCTTGCAAGCATCGACTAGGCTGTCCATGAAAGGGAGTGGCTGTAGGGGACGTTGCGCCTGCCAAATGGAGCACAGGAGGGAGTGGTTGTAGGGGACGTTGCGCCCGCTGAATGGAGTGCAGGAGTAGCACACGAAGCAGTAGATGGTGTCCTTACTAGTACTCCCTAGTAGTAATTCCCTAGTCCCTAGATAAAAAACGGAGTTGGTGACAATGGTGTGCCTGCCATCTTGCAATATAGGTCGTCCGATCTATATCTGATGGATAGGAAGGAAACTATGGCAATTTTGCAAGAAGATACCCACACCCCTTTCCACATTTGCAAATAAGGCCTTGCCTCATTCACCATTATCTCCCACAACCTCATTACTGGGCAATTAAAAAAGGAAGTGTATCGAACAATCTGGCATGGTGGCCGCTGCCGGTGCTATCCATCCCCATGCCTCCGCCCAGTCTGACCACCAGTCACCACCACGCCCCAATCCTCCTCACCTTATCTCTCATCTTTCTCGAGATATCATTTTTTGATGAAATTCTGGAGATACCATTTTTCCGATGAAATTCTTGAGATATCATTAGTTTTTACACATGGGATTACTCCTACATGGGTCAATCACAACATGTGTTTTGTAAAAAATGCATCTTGATGTTTCATGCAATGCATGGGCATCTTGCTAGTTTGCATATAATTACAAACACCACGTAGACACGTTCTTTGACCATTTTACAACTATGCTAGTACTGTAACTGCGTCGTGGGCGTTAGTGGTCAGCCGGTGCAAGTTATAGCCCCGGGTGTTTTAACCCTTTTATTAGTAATTATATCTAGCGATTGTTCACCACGAGTCCAATCCTGGCGAATCCCACATATCCGTCAGATTTCCATCCGACGGTGGCTTGTTTTTGAGCCATAGTATTTGACAAAACTGCCACCCTTACACACGTATTGTAACTGCGTCATGGGCGTTTGCAATTGCCATGTCTCCCAGCAAACATTTGCTGGGGATTGGAGTTAGCACCGATGGCGGTTCGTAGTCGTTCCGCGCTCGGAAATTGATGTTTGTAACTATTTTACAATATACTACTCCTCTAGTGCTAGTAGTAGAGTCCTACTCCACTATATGCAAAAAAAACTAGGGCATAGTAGTAGGTACTGTGATCACTCATGCAAGTTGGCTGACATCGATATGAACCTACGCTATTCGGATGTGTCTCGTAAGTCAAGCGGCGTGCTGCTACTACATTGTCATCATCAACTGTCCACTTCCCGCAGCACATATTCGCTTCTCCATCCTCGTCCGCACATAATCGTCCAATCGTCCATCCCCGCTAGGCGCCTCCCCCATCTTCCGAAACTCAAGCACAAACAATGGCAGAACTGAGCAACGTTTGCTGAAAGAGTGGCTAGAATTCGCTCCCCACAGAGGTAATCAAGCTCATTGTTCATGTGTGGACAATCTCAGTACCATGCCGCTAGTCGCCTGCTCTTCGGGGCTATACCGTTTACTCAAAACCCTCGGGCCGGGGCTTTTTGAGCCAGCTCCTTGCTTGCTGATGCCGCCTGATCTTCAAAAACAGTGTGTCACACAGCATAACGATCGTAGGGTGGCGAGGATGAACCCCCTCGATTGCGATCCTATCCCCGCCACCCTCAACTACATTAACGGTATGTACTGGGTCCGCATGAACACGTCTTGAATGGTGCTCGTTGATGGTCGCGAAAGCTGGATGCTCGTGGAGGTATACACCCGGCGATTGATCCCCTTCCTTCGATTAACACTGCACTGCTTTGGCACCACGGCCCAGAATACTCATAATCTTACAGTAGCCAACATGATACCAAGTTTGATTTGCTCAAGGTTTCAATATGCCAAGTGCCCACAAGATCCATGAATTATAAAGACTTCAGGCTAATTGTGTTCATCAACCGTAGTCTAGCCTATCTGACAGGTCACTGCGATAAGTGGATAAATCTGCACGTCCATCACAAGATCATACATCCTCCATGGTTCTCTAATGCCATTGAACACAAGGGCTTCATTTACGCTGTGGACTCCTTCTATGGCTGGACGTATTGCTGGCCTACTCCAGTCATCGCTACAAATGGCTGTTATAGCAGTATGTTACTTTCCTATGATATCATGATGGCTTTCTTATATTACCGTCAACATTTACTGAAAAAATATTCATGCTCAGAACATGTTGCTCTTAAGATTCACTACAGTACAAGCCCTTTTTTATTTGACTACAACTTGATATGATGTTGTAGGCCGCCTGGTGTCCCTACCCTTCCTTATCCCAGAACCTTTCAAAGAAAAGCGGTAGGCAGTTGCAGGTGGTTCCTGGCTCAATGAGATGACAGCGAACGATTGATGATCGTTCACACGTACCAGACGTGTTGTTTCGCATAATACAATCAAAGTCACTGCAAGGTCTTTGAGCAGGATCCCAGCTTCTTCGGGCCTCCGGGAATTTTTGCCTAGAGGCTGGTAAGTAGCCTTGGCACATGCTCTTTGTTTCTCGGACTGTATTATCTAACTAACCAGGAGATAACCGATGGCAAGTGAGGGAGTCCTGGACCAAAGGGTCCTCGGGCGTCCGGGCTATGTGATATGGGCCAGACTGACGGGTCGTGCAGATATGGGATAGAAGAACCTTCCCCGTGTCCGGATGGGACTCTCCTTTGTGAGGTGGCAAGCTTGGCATTCGGATCATGTACCTTCCTTTCTCTGTAACCGACTCTGTACAACCCTAGATCCCTGCGGTGTCTATATAAATCGGAGGGTTTAGTTCATAGAGGCAATCAGAATCATACAGGCTAGACATCTATGGTTTAGCCACTACGATCTCAAGGTAGATCAACTCTTGTAACCCCTATACTCATCAAAGTCAATCAAGAAAGAAGTTGGGTATTACCACCATTAAGAGGGCCCAAACCTGGGTAAACATCGCGTCCCCTACTTCCTTGTTACCTTCGATCCTTAGATTCACAGTTCGGGACCCCCTACCCGAGATCTGCCGGTTTTGACACCAACATTGGTGCTTTCATTGCGAGTTCCACTGTGTCGTCACTAACAGGCTCGATTGCTCCATCAATCATACACAACAATACCTCCTAAGGGATACTATCCCCCCGGCCAAATCTCCGTATTCGGCGGCTTCGCACTGCATGCCAATTCGATTGGTCATCTGGACTAGATCGACAGCTACGCCCCTGGTCATCAGATCAGTTTTGAAAAACTAAACTACATTGTTAATATCCGAGGAGACTTGATCTTCCAAAGGTTCGCGACCTCAACTGCAGCTCCGGCCTTAGATCCGGAGCGCCTTGCTGAGTCCGAAAATGGGAGGTTGGAGACCGCCAGACTCTCCGCAGCCATAGAGCTCAACACCGAAGACACGGAGAGGATTGTTTCATCGGCAGGCCCGGAGTCATACCAGGCTCCTTTCATCAACACGAAGCCGGACTCATCCCAAAACACCGGATCCGAACTCTCGAGGTCCGTGTTACTTGAGCTCGGCCAAAGAACTCCTGTCCCGCCCTGCTCCACGGACTCTCGCTCCCCTGTCCAAACCTCACTCCTAAACGAGGCCTTGGACTTAATGAGATCTCTCGCCATTACAGAAGGATCACTGCCAGACTACACCCAACCTGGACTAGGGACTGAGAGCAGGGAATTTCACATCCCACCCACCTCCCACTTTATAGCCTATGTCGAGGACTTAACCGACATGCTAGATTACGTCTTAGAAGACATCGATGGTATGGACGACGATGCCGAAGAGGAGCAAAGCCAGAACCCGCTGTTTACCGGACGCTGGACGACCACTTCCTCGTATGACGTATACATGGTGGACACACCTGAAGAGAATGACGCCCACAATGGGAAGAATCTCGAGGACGAGCCTGCTGAAGCACCTCTGAAGCGTCAACGTCAGCGGCGCAGATCAAAATCATGTCGCGAAAAAGACAAAAATACCAGCACCAGAGACAATAACACCCTGGAGAATGCCGAAGACTAAGACGCCCCGGTCGAACCAACATCCAAATAGGATGATCAGGAGGAGGGGCAAGTCAACCCCGATGATCCCATCGGGAACGAGGGCTCGGAGGATAGTAATTACCTACCGACCTCCAAGAGGATGAGAGCCTGGGTGATGAAGAGTTCATCGTGCCAGAGGACCCCCTCGAACAAGAGCGCTTTAAACGCCGGCTCATAGCCATAGCAAGAAGCCTGAAAAAGAAGTGGCAGCAACTTCAAGCTGATCAGGATTTACTCAATGACAGACGGACTAATGTCCTGGCAGCCGAGGAATATGGCCTCGAGCGCCCAACTAAGAGTTACCCAAAGCGCAGGTTGATGTCCCCATTCAACGAGGAGGTCACAACGCCCATACCGACAGCGCGTAAGACGGCCGGCGGGCCTGACCGACCACCTTGTGGCAACTCAAGCCGAGCACCAACCCGCGCCACCTCGCCCTAGAGGTAGAGGAACAACGGCTGCAAGGTACACGCATGACCTGCAAAAGGACCTGGACAATAGAGCCGGTCATACTAGATCAATTTATGGATAAAGGGGACGTGCACCAGCGCAAGAAGACGTCCATTAGGCCTGGCGCGATAAACACAACCTTACCCGGGCCAAAAACCGCATACGGACTCCATTTGAACTACGTCGTGACATCGCCCGATACAGAGGAGCCGCACACCCCCTATGCTTCACCGATGAAGTAATGGAGCACCAGTTCCCGGAAGGGTTTAAACCCGCGAACACTGAATCATATGATGGCAACACAAATCCCATAATATGGATCGAAGATTTTCTTCTCCTTATCCACATGGCCCGCGGTGATGACCTACATGCCATCAAGTACCTCCCCCTAAAACATAAGGGACCAGCATGCAATTGGCTGAATAGCCTCCCAGAAGACTCTATCGGAAGCTGGGAAGACTTGGAGGACACCTTCAGAGACAACTTCCAAGGTACCTATGTTCGGCCCCCGGATGCCGATGACCTTAGTCACATAATCCAGCAACCCGGCGAATCAGCCTGGAAGCTCTGGACTAGGTTCTTAATTAAAAAGAACCAGATTGTGGATTGTTCGGACGCCGAAGCCCTCGCGGCCTTCAAACACATCGTCCGAGATGAGTGACTTGCCCGACACCTCGGCTAAGATAAGTCGCAGTCCATGGCAGCCCTTACCGCACTTACGACCCGCTTTTGCGCGGGAGAAGATAGCTGGCTTGCTCGTAGAAGCAACAACACCAGCGACCCAGGCACCTCTGAAGCTAGGGACGGCAATGGCAAACCACGATGCGACAAGCACAAGCGTCGAAACAATACCGAAGACACGGCGGTGAACGCCGGGTTCAGTGGCTCAAAATCTAGTCAGCGGGAGAAGCCATTTGAAGGAAACAAAGATGGTCCACCTAGTTTGGACAGAATACTTGATAGGCCTTGCCAGATTCATGGCACCCCCAATAAACCTGCCAACCACACCAACAGAAACTGTTGGGTCTTTATACAAGCCGGCAAGCTCAACGCCGAACACAAGGGGAAAAGGCCGCCCAGTGAGGATGACGATGAAGAGCCTCGCCCACCAAAAATGGGGTGGTAGAAGCAAATTCCCCCCTAGGTCAAAACAGTGAATATGATCTATGTCACCCACATCCCCAAACGGGAGCGCAAGCGCGCATTAACGTATGTCTACGCCGTAGATCTGGTCGCCCCAAAATTCAACCCATGTTCGGGTTGTCCGATCACCTTCCATCAAAAGGACCACCCAACCACTATCCGTCACGGAGGATCGGCAACTTTGCTCCTAGATCCAATCATTAACGGATTCCATCTCACGCGAGTCCTCATGGACGGTGTAAGTAGCCTTAACCTGCTCTACCAGGACACCGTCCACAAAATGGGTATTGATCCGTATAGAATCAAGCCCACCGAAACTACCTTTAAAGGAGTAATACCTGGCATAGAGGCCCATTGCTCGGGCTCAATAACATTGGAAGTCGTCTTCGGCTCGCCTGACAACTTCCGCAGTGAAGACTTGATCTTCGATATCGTACCCTTCCGAAGCGGCTATCATGCACTGCTCGGACAGACCGCTTTTGCTCGATTCAACGCGGTGCCACACTATGCTTATTTAAAGCTCAAGATGCCCGGTCCATGAGGCATCATAACAATCAATGGAAACACGGAACGCTCCATCCACACTGAGGAGCACACCGCGGCTCTCGCAGCCGAAGTACAGAGTGGCCGACTCAAGCTGCACACCTCATCAGCCAACAAACTGCCGGACTTTGTTAAAAGTGTCCGGCCAGTCCCGCAAACTAGCGGCCCGGTACTTCCAGAGCTAGACTAGCAGTTTCGCCTCCGTCGATCGCCGCGCACACCCGTGGACTTTGTACAGCGCATGCATCATTACGCACTCAAGATACCTTGCGCATCCACGGAGGCACAACACGGGCAGGTCTACAGTACGGCTGATACGTCCATTTTGCATCATGCTTTTATATCGATATTTATTGCATTATGGGCTGTTATTACACGTTATGTCACAATACTTATGGCTATTCTCTCTTATTTTACAAGGTTTATCATGAAGAGGGAGAATGCTGGCAGCTGGAATTCTGGGCTGGAAAAGGAGCAAATATTGGAAACCTATTCTGCACAGCTCCAAAAGTTGTGAAACTCCACAAAAGTCATTTTAGGAATTAATAAGAATTATTCAGCAAAGAAAGTACCAGAGGGGGCCCACACCCTGGCCACGAGGGTAGGGGGCGCGCCCACCCCTACTGGGCGCGCCCCTCTGCCTCGTGGGCCCCCTGGTGGCCCTCCAGTTCCCATCTTCTACTATATGAAGTCTCTTACCCTGGAAAAAATCATAAGCAAGCTTACAGGCCGAAACTCTGCCGTCACGAGGCGGAACCTTGGCGGAACCAATCTAGGGCTCCGGCGGAGCTGTTCTGCCGGGGAAACTTCCCTCCGGGAGGGGGAACTCATCACCATCGTCATCACCAACGATCCTCTCATCGGGAGGGGGTCAATCTTCATCAGCACCATCTCCTCTCAAACCCTAGTTCATCTCTTGTATCCAATCTTGTATCAAAACCACAAATTGGTACATGTGGGTTGCTAGTAGTGTTGATTACTCCTTGTAGTTGATGCTAGTTGGTTTATTTGGTGGAAGATCATATGTTCAGATCCTTAATGCATATTAATACTCCTCTCATCGTGAACATGAATATGCTTTGTGAGTAGTTACGTTTGGTCCTGAGGACATGGGTGAAGTCTTGCTATTAGTAGTCATGTGAATTTGGTATTCGTTTGATATTTTGATGAGATGTATGTTGTCTCTCCTCTAGTGGTGTTATGTGAACGTCGACTACATGACACTTCACCATTATTTGGGCCTAGAGGAAGGCATTGGGAAGTAATAAGTCGATGATGGGTTGCTAGAGTGACAGAAGCTTAAACCCTCGTTTATGCGTTGCTTCGTAAGGGGCTGATTTGGATCCACTAGTTTCATGCTATGGTTAGGTTTACCTTAATACTTATTTTGTAGTTGCGAATGCTTGTAATAGAGGTTAGTCATAAGTGGGACGCTTGTCCAAGAAAGGGCAGCACCCAAGAAGCGGTCCAGCCACATATCAAATTATCAAAGTAACGAACGCGAATCATATGAGCGTGATGAAAACTAGCTTGACGATAATTCCCATGTGTCCTCGGGAGCGCTTTTCTCATTATAAAAAATTGTCCAGGCTTGTCCTTTGCTACAAAAAGGATTGGGCCACCTTGCTGCACCTTATTTACTTTCATTGCTTGTTACCTGTTACAAATTATCTTATCACAAAACTATCTGTTACCTACAATTTCAGTGCTTGCAGAGAATACCTTACTGAAAAGCGCTTGTCATTTCCTTCTGCTCCTCGTTGGGTTCGACACTCTTACTTATCGAAAAGACTACGATAGATCCCCTATACTTGTGGGTCATCAAGACTCTTTTCTGGCGCTGTTGCCGGGGAGTGAAGCGCCTTTGGTGAGTGGAACTTGGTAAGGAAACATTTATATAGTGTGCTGAAATTTTCTGTCACTTGTTACTATGGAAACTAATCCTTTGACAGGCTTGTTCGGGGCATCTTTTCCCCGACCAGTAGAGCAAATAGTTGCTCCTCAACCTACTGAACCTACTGAAAATGTTTATTTTGAGATTCCTTCGGGTATGATAGAGAAACTGCTAGCTAATCCCTTTGCAGGAGATGGAACATTGCTTCTCGATTTACACCTTATCTATGTGGATGAAGTTTGTAGATTATTTAAGCTTGCAGGTATTCCCGATGATGTTGTTAAGAGGAAGGTCTTCCCTTTATCTTTTAAGGGATATGAATTGACATGGTATAGGCTATATGATGATACGGGATCTTGGAACTATAAACAATTGAAATTGGAATTTCACTAGAAGTTCTATCCTATGCATCTTATTCATCATGATCGTAATTACATATATAATTTCTGGCCTCGCGAAGGAGAAAGCATCGCTCAAGCTTGGGGGAGTCTTAAGTCAATGTTATATTCATGCCCCAATCATGAGCTCTCAAGAGATATGATTATTCAAAAAATTTATGCTCGGCTTTCTCTCAATGATCGCACCATGCTCGATACTTCCTGTGCTGGTTCTTATATGCTGAAGACTATTGAATTCAAATGGGACTTATTGGAAAGAATTAAACTCAACTCTGAAGATTGGGGTTCCGACGATGGTAAGGAGTCAGGTATGACACCTAAGTTTTATTGTGTTAGATCTTTTATGGATACCGATGCTTTTCGTGGATTTAGTGCTAAATATGGACTTGACTCTGAGATAGTAGCTTCTTTCTGTGAATCTTTTTGCTACTCACGTTGATCTCCCTAAGGAGAAGTGGTTTAAATATAATCCTCCCATTGAAGTAAAGGTAGTTGCACCTGTTACAGTTGAAGAAAAGACTATCACTTATAATGATCCTATTGTCCCTACTACTTATGTTGAGAAACCACCTTTCCCTGTTAGGATAAAGGATCATGCTAAAGCTTCAACTGTGGTTCGTAAGAGTAATACTAGAACATATACACCTCCTGAGCAAATTAAAGTTGAACCTAGTATTGCTATGTTTAAAGATCTCTTGGCCGATAATATTGATGGGCATGTTATTTATATCTGTGAACAGGTTGCTAGCATTGCTAGACCCGATGCTAAGATACATAGATCTGTTGTAGGCATGCCTGTTATTTCTGTTAAAATAGGAGATCATTGCCATCATGGCTTATGTGATATGGGTGCTAGTGCTAGTGCAATACCTCATTCCTTATATGAAGAAATTATGCATGATATTGCACCTACTGAAATAGAAGATATTGATGTTACTATTAAGCTTACCAATAGAGAAACTATTTCACCAATTGGGATTGTTAGAGATGTTGAAGTCTTGTGTGGGAAAGTTAAATATCCTGCTGATTTTCTTGTTCTTAGTTCCCCACAAGATAGCTTTTGTCCCATTATATTTGGTAGACCCTTCTTGAATACTGTTAATGCTAAGATTGATTATGAGAAGGATGTTGTTACAACTGGCTTAGGGGATATGTCTCGTGAGTTTAATTTTGCTAAGTTTCGTAGTCAACCCCATGATAAAGAATTGCCTAGTAAGGATGAGATTATTGGTCTTGCTTCTATTGCCGTGCCATCTACTGATCCTTTAGAACAATATTTGCTAGACCATGAAAATGATATGTTTATGAATGAAAGAAGGGAAATAGATGAATTATTATTTCAATAGGGTCCTATTCTGAAACACAACTTACCTGTTGAAATCCTAGGGGATCCCCCTCCATCCAAGAGTGATCCCGTGTTTGAGCTTAAACCTTTACCTGATAATCTTAAATATGCTTATCTTGATGAAAACAAGATATATCCTGTTATGATTAGTGCTAACCTTTCAGAGCAAGAAGAGGAGAGATTATTGAAAACTCTAAAGAAGCACCGTGCTGCTATTGGATATACTCTTAATGATCTTATGGGCATTAGTCCCACTCTATGCCAACACAAAATTAAATTGGACGAAGGTAACAAACCAGTTAGAGATCATCAACGGCGGTTAAATTCTAAGATGAAAGAAGTGGTAAGAAAGGAGATACTAAAGCTCCTTGAGGCAGGTATAATTTATCCCGTTGCTGATAGTGATTGGGTAAGTCTTGTCCATTGCGTGCCTAACAAGGGAGGTATTATTGTTGTTCCTAATGATAAAGATGAATTGATTCCGCAAAGAATTATTACAGGTTATAGGATGTTAATTGATTTCCCTAAATTAAATAAAGCTACTAAGAAAGATCATTACCCTTTACCTTTTATTGATCAAATGGTAGAAAGACTATCCAAACATACACATTTCTGCTTTCTAGATGGTTATTCTGGTTTCTCTCAAATACCTGTGTCAGCGGACGATCGATCAAAAACTACTTATACTTGCCCTTTCTGTACTTTTGCTTATAGACGTATGCCTTTTGGTTTATGTAATGCACCCGCTACCTTTCAAAGATGCATGATGGCTATATTTTCTGACTTTTGTGAAAAGATTTGTGAGGTATTCATGGATGACTTCTCTGTTTATGGATCCTCTTTTGATGATTGCTTGAGCAACCTTGATCGAGTTTTGCAGAGATGTCAAGACACTATCTCGTCTTGAATTGGGAAAAGTATCACTTTATTGTTAATGAAGGCATTGTCTTGGGGCATAAAATTTCTGAAAGAGGTATTGAAGTTGATAAAGCTAAAGTTTATGCTATTGAAAAGATGTCGTGTCCCAATGACATTAAAGGTATACGAAGTTCCTTGGTCATGCCAGTTTTTATAGAAGGTTCATTAAGGACTTTTCTAAAATCTCTAGGCCTCTGACTAATCTATTGCAAAAAGATATTCCTTTTGTTTTTGATGATGATTGTGTAGAAGCATTTGAAATACTTAAGAAAGCTTTGATCACTGCACCTATTGTTTAGCCACCTGATTGGAATTTACCCTTTGAAATTATGTGTGATGCTAGTGATTATGCTGTAGGTGTTGTTCTAGGGCAAAGAGTTGATAAGAAATTAAATGTTATCCAGTATGCTAGTAAAACTCTTGACACTTCCCAGAGAAATTATGCTACTACTGAAAAAGAATTCTTAGCAGTTGTATTTGATGTGATAAGTTCAGACCTTATATTGTTGATTCTGAAGTAACTATTCACACTGATCATGCTGCTATTAAATATCTTATGGAAAAGAAAGATTCTAAACCTAGACTTATTAGATGGGTTCTCTTCCTCCAAGAATTTGATTTGCATATTATTGATAGAAAGGGAGCTGAGAACCCCGTTGCAGACAACTTGTCTAGGTTAGAGAATGTTCTTGATGACCCACTACCTATTGATGATAGCTTTCCTGATGAACAATTAGCGGTCATTAATGCTTCTCGTACTGCTCCATGGTACGCTGATTATGCCAATTACATTGTTGCTAAATTTATACCACCTAGTTTCACATACTAGCAAAAGAAAAGGTTCTTTTATGATTTGAGATATTACTTTTGGGAAGACCCACACCTTTATAAAGAAGGAGTAGATGGTGTTATTAGACGTTGTGTACCTGAGCATGAACAGGAACAAATCCTACGCAAGTGCCACTCTGAACCATATGGAGGACATCACGATGGAGATAGAACTGCACATAAGGTATTGCAATCCGGTTTTTATTGGCTACTCTCTCCAAGATGCCCGTAAGTTTGTCTTGTCTTGTGATGAATGTCAAAGAATTGGTAATATTAGTAGACGTCAAGAAATGCCTATGAACTATTCTCTTGTTATTGAACCATTTGATGTTTGGGGCTTTGATTATATGGGACCTTTTCCTGCCTCTAATGGATATACACATATTCTAGTTGCTGTTGATTACATTACTAAGTGGGTAGAAGTTGTTCCAACTAGTAGTGCTAATCATAATAGCTCTATTAAGATGCTTAAAGAAGTTATTTTTCTGAGGTTTGGAGTCCCTAGATATCTCATGACTGATGGTGGTTCACATTTTATTCATGGCGCTTTCTGTAAGATGCTTGCTAAGTATGATGTTAATCATAGAATTGCATCTCCTTATCACCCACAGTCTAGTGGTCAAGTAGAATTGAGTAATAGAGATCTCAAATTAATTTTGCAAAAGACTGTTAATAGATCTAGAAAGAATTGGTCCAAGAAACTTGATGATGCATTATGGGCCTATAGAACTGCATATAAAAATCCTATGGGTATGTCTTGGTATAAGATGGTTTATGGAAAAGCATGTCACTTACCTCTCGAACTTGAACGTAAAGCATATTGGGCCATTAAAGAGCTCAACTATGATTTCAAACTTGTTGGAGAGAAGAGTTTATTTGACATTAGCTCACTTGATGAATGGAGAACCCAAGCCTATGAGAATGCCAAGCTGTTTAAAGAAAAAGTTAAAAGATGGCATGACAAAAGGATACAAAAACGTGAGTTTAACGTAGGTGATTATGTGTTGCTATTCAACTCTTGTTTAAGATTTTTTGCAGGAAAACTTCTCTCTAAATGGGAAGGCCCTTACATTATCGAGGAGGTCTATCGTTCCGGTGCCATAAAAATCAACAACTTCGAAGGCATAAATCCGAAGGTGGTGAACGGTCAAAGAATCAAGCATTATATCTCAGGTCATCCTATAAATGTTGAAACTAATATGATTGAAACCGTAACCCCGGAGGAATACATAAGGGACACTTTCCAGAATGTTTCAGACTCCGAAAAGGAATAGGTATGTGGTACGGTAAGTAAACTGACTCCAAAACAGTTCTAATGGCAAATTTTCTCCGTTTTGGAATATTTAAGAATTTAGGAAAGCAAGAAGTAATCTGGGAAGGACGCGAGGCTGCCACGAGGGTGGAGGGCGCGCCCACCCTTACTGTGCACGCCCCCTACCTTGTGGGCACCTCGTGTGCCTTCCGAACTCCGTTTTCTTGTACGTTACTTCTTTTGGTCGGTAAAAATTCATTATATAATCTCCCGAAGGTTTTGACCACCGTATCATGCAAAAATCCTCTATTTTTGTTTCAATCTATCTCTGTTGCAGATTTAGAGCAATATGTCGTCCCAGGATTCGGAGGGAGAAAGCTAGGTGGTTGATTACCTTGCAGACCCTAAGGTCTACGGGGACTTGGAGCATGGTGGCTGGACCACTTAGGAAGAAGAAGACAATGAGCCTAAGGGAAAGGAGGAGACGAGCTCAGACGAGGATGAAGCCCCATTACCTCAACCTGGGGACATGCATGTGGAGTTTAAAAAGTCAAGCCTCCCTGATAGAGCAAAGAAGCCAAAGATCGAGTTTGTCCCTTCTTGTCTCTTGCGGGAAAACAAACAGGAACTATGCAAAAGGATATTAAGTCTTGAGCAGGAGATTGATGATCTAAAGGAGCAAAATGCTACCCTCAAGCGTAAATTGAGGAAGAAGCCTACATCATCAACAACTCCTTCTTCACCACCTCCGAGGACATAATCACATGGGTATGGGCACTCCACTTGGCAACTGCCAAGCTTGGGGGAGGTGCCCCGGTATCGTATCACCATCAGACTCCTATCTTTATCGTTTTACTTAGTTCGATCCTTTTAGTAATAGGGTCTGTGAGCTATATAATAAAGATAAGTGTTGAGTCAAGGGCTTTTCTTTCTTGCTATGATCTTGAGAAAATAGAAAGAATAAAAAGAATAAGAGTTCATATTGATCTTATGGATAGTAATGACTTCACACATAAAAGAGTATGAGGCTTAAAAGTTGTTGAGAGTTGACAAACATAGTTTTGGTCATCGTTGCAATTAATAGGAAGTAATAAAGAAAGAGAGGTTTTCACATATAAATATACTATCTTGCACCTCTTTTATGATTGTGAGCACTCATTAAAGTATGACATGCTAAAGAGTTGATGTTGGACAAGGAAGAAAACGTAATGGGTTATGTTTTCTCACATCTCAGTTAAAGTATATTGTCATGGATCGTCCAACATGTTGAGCTTGCCTTTCCCCCTCATGCTAGCCAAATTCCTTGCACCAAGTAGAGATACTACTTGTGCTTCCAAATATCCTTAAACCCAGTTTTGCCATGAGAGTCCACCATACCTACCTATGGATTGAGTAAGATCCTTCAAGTAAATTGTCATGTTGCAAGCATAAAATTGTTCTAAATATGGATGACTTATTAGTGCAGAGAAAATAAGCTTTATACTATCGTGTGATATGGAAGTAATAAAAGCGACGGACTGCATAATAAAGGTTCATATCACAAGTGGCAATATAAAGTGACGTTCTTTTGCATTAAGATTTTGTGCATCCAACCCTAAAAGCACATGACAACCTCGGCTTCCCTCTGCGAAGGGCCTATCTTTTACTTTATGTATATTACTTTATGCAAGAGTCAAGGTGATCCTCACCTTTCCCTTTTTCATTTTATCCTTTGGCAAGCACCTCGTGTTGGAAAGATCCTGATATATATATATATATATATATATATATATATATATATATATATATATATATATATATATCCAATTGGATGTAAGTTAGCATGAACTATTATTGTTGACATCACCCAAAGGTGAATATGTTGGGAGGCAAAATTATAAGCCCCTATCTTTCTCTGTGTCTGATTAAAACTCCAGAACCATAAGTATTGCGTGAGTGTTAGCAATTGTAGAAGACTATACGATAGTTGAGTATGTGGACTTGCTGAAAAGCTCTATTCTTGACTCTTTCCGATGTTATGATAAATTGCAATTGCTTCAATGACTGAGATTATCGTTTGTTAGTTCCCAATGAAGTTTATGTTTCATACTTGACAGTGTGAATAGATTGTTACTTGAGCATAAGAAATCATATGACAAAATCTATATATGTTACTCTTATAAGAATGATCATGATGCCCTCATGTCCGTATTTTATTTTTATCGACACCTCTATCTCTAAACATGTGGACATATTTTTCGATTTCGGCTTCCGCTTGAGGACAAGGGAGGTCTAAGCTTGGGGGAGTTGATACGTCCATTTTACATCATGCTTTTATATTGATATTTATTGCATTATGGGCTGTTATTACACGTTATGTCACAATACTTATGGCTATTCTCTCTTATTTTACAAGGTTTATCGTGAAGAGGGAGAATACCGGCAGCTGGAATTCTGGGTTGGAAAAGGAGCAAATATTGGAAACCTATTCTGCATAGCTCCAAAAGTCGTGAAACTCCACGAAAGTCACTTTTGGAATTAATAAAAATTATTGAGCAAAGAAAGTACCAAAGGGGGCCCACACCCTGGCCATGAGGGTGAGGGGCGCGCCCACCCCTACTAGGCGCGCCCCCCTGCCTCGTGGGGCCATCTTCTGCTATATGAAGTCTCTTACCCTGGAAAAAATCATAAGCAAGCTTACGGGATGAAACTCCGCCGCCACGAGGCAGAACCTTGGCGGAACCAATCTAGGGCTCCAGCGGAGCTGTTCTGCCGGGAAAACTTCCCTCCGGGAGGGGGAACTCATCACCATCGTCATCACCAACGATCCTCTCATCGGGAGGGGGTCAATCTCCATCAACATCTTCATCAGCACCATCTCCTCTCAAACCCTAGTTCATCTCTTGTATCCAATCTTGTATCAAAACCACAAATTGGTACCTGTGGGTTGCTAGTAGTGTTGATTACTCCTTGTAGTTGATGCTAGTTGGTTTATTTGGTGGAAGACCATATGTTCAGATCCTTAATGCATATTAATACTCCTCTGATCATGAACATGAATATGCTTTGTGAGTAGTTACGTTTGTTCCTGAGGACATGGGTGAAGTCTTGCTATTAGTAGTCATGTTAATTTGGTATTCGTTTGATATTTTGATGAGATGTATGTTGTCTCTCCTCTACTGGTGTTATGTGAACGTCGACTACATGGCACTTCACCATTATTTGGGCCTAGAGGAAGGCATTGGGAACTAATAAGTAGATGATGGGTTGCTAGAGTGACAGAAGCTTAAACCCTAGTTTATGTGTTGCTTCGTAAGGGGCTGATTTTGATCCACTAGTTTCATGCTATGGTTAGGTTTACCTTAATACTTCTTTTATAGTTGCGGATGCTTGCAATAGAGGTTAATCATAAGTGGGATGCTTGTCCAAGAAAGGGTAGCACCCAAGCACCAGTCCACCCACATATCAAATTATCAAAGTAACGAACACGAATCATATGAGCGTGATGAAAACTAGCTTAACGATAATTCCCATGTGTCCTCGGGAGCGCTTTTCTCATTATAAAAAATTGTCCAGGCTTGTCCTTTGCTACAAAAAGGATTGGGCCACCTTGCTGCACCTTATTTACTTTCATTGCTTGTTACCCGTTACTAATTATCTTATCACAAAACTATCTGTTACCTACAATTTCAGTGCTTGCAGAGAATACCTTACTGAAAACCGCTTGTCATTTCCTTCTGCTCCTCATTGGGTTCGACACTCTTACTTATCGAGAGGACTACGATAGATCCCCTATACTTGTGGGTCATCAACGGATCGACCCTGTATGACCTTCCACTCTTCTTCACTTACTTTTCTATCACAGGTGCATTCAAGCTTCTATATCCTACGGACATACAAGGGCTCACTTCGAGCCCGATTTCGTGCGAGACCCAGAAGACCGTTCCCTTTAAGGAACCCCTCTCTACAAGGCGAAAGTGGCGCAGACGTGCGACAGGACATCCAAAGGACTCTTCAGACCAAACCTCATTTAGAGGGCATGTACTGAGCTTTTCTCCTTCTTAGTAGACCCTTGGCATGTAAAATGATTTTGGTACTTATGGTACCCTCTGTAAGATCACGTCTTGACGTATCAATCATGACCTAGTAGGGACAATTTTTCGGTATCAACTTTATTTATAAACCTGTACTCTGTCTCTCCAGTTGTCTCACATACCTCGACACCCATTGCCAGGGGATCTATATGGCCATATATGTGCCGCTAAACAAAAAGCCTGAACAGCTTTGTAGCACACTTCGGCGTCCCGAGCTTGGCATTATATGCATTGGCTCCAAATCATGTATTTGGTCAATAGTTGGGTTGCCCGGCTCCTATGTTTGCTACCTTACGTTCCATTTGGTCGGCTAAGGTAGTAAAGGGAGAACTACTGCGATTGTGTTTCTGGTTCATCCAGTCAAGAACCTCAGTAGAGAAAGCCGAAAATTGACTGTCATGATGCAGCGAGAGCTGGTCAACCGTTTGGTGACTTACTAAATCTTTAGCGATTTTTCAGTATTAAACGAAGGACTGTATTTCTAGTCATATACGTAACGTATCCGAATTCGGATAGTCACATACGTACTAGGGGCTATTTTATAGCTCCATTGTGAAACTCCTATGGCTAAGTGAGAGTGGTAAAGGCATATAGTCCAATTTCCTGGTTCGCCGCACTGACACCTCCATCGTGGACCAAGACATTGGGTCAAGAGTGCTCTTGTGCTATTCCAAACACCCTCGTAGCATCTACGTGGGGGTTGAAGCCGACGACTAGAAAACTCTCAGGCAACAAAAACAGTCGAACAAGAGGAAAGCAACTTCAGATAATGGCACAAATATATTACAAAGCCTTAATATCTATAATACACACGACCGGGTCATTCGGATTCATTCATTCGAATATAATGTCCTTTCAGCATTGACCCAAACGAGCACCCTCTAGGACGTCGTTTAACTAACGCTCTGGCGTGCGGTGATCCTTGCCTCCGGGAGGACCCTCCACCGCGACAACGGCGGCTTTCATCTTGGCCCAGTGCACCTTCACACGGGCGAAGGCCCTCTGTGCACCTTCTATGCACACGGACCGTTTGATGGCATCAATTCGGGGCATGACATCAATGAGTCGCCTCACTAGGCCAAAATAACTGCTCAGAACGGGTTCAGCCGGCCACAACCGGAGTATAACCTCCTTCATGGCTGCTCCGGACATCTTGTGCAACTCAGCTCACTGCGCCATCTGGTCGTTCAGCAGCATTCAACGCTCTTGCGTTGCATATTGCGACCAGAACAGCTTCTCCGTCGTATACCTCTCTTGGGCCTGGTAGAATTGCGTTGCATCAATGGTGCTCTTCGGTAGATCCGCAAAAGAGTCTGGAGAACTCCAAAGTCGATTAAGTAAGGCATACCTCTGATCGCCAAACTTAGACTGTAAAAGAAAGGGCTTACCAGCCGCTATCTATCCGGCCTGTCGGAGCTCCTCGTGAGCCACTTGGGATTCGGACCTCGCCTCTTGGGCGTCCTGAAGGGCCTTGGCGAGTTCGGCCGCCTTCGCTTTATCCCCTCCGTTGCACTTGCGAGTTGCGTCCTTGAGCTCTTGCTCAATCTTGGATACGCGCTCCTTGAACTGGAGCCGGGTGGCATGTTCATCCTTCAAATTGGCAGCCGCCTTCTCATCGGCCGCATCACTCATCCTTGCCTGCTCCTTCGCACGGGTAAGGTCACTCCTGAGCGTCTCGACCTCAGCAACGCCATCTACAATCATGCATATAGCAGTGCGTGAGCTTCACTTAAGCATTTGCAAACTAACTCCATGGAATATGGAGCACTTGAAACATAGCTTGCTCTTCGTCGAGCCGCTTGTTAATCCAGATATTGTCCTCATCGACAAGCTGCAGTTTCCGCTTTAGTTCGGAAACTTCGGCGGTCTGAGCGGTCGCCGCTAACAGTGATGCCTGATTTTCATCGAAAATGCTAAGTATGTTATTTACTATGGATACCTATAGACCCTCTATTTGCCCTCCTTCATTGGCCAAACAGAGTCTCGGGGGCTACTATCTATATATAGGTGGATTTTTTATGGAAAGCAGCTAAAAGACATTACATCGCATAACTTGAAGCCTGTTAGTAGGGCTCGTGAAGGCTTCATCCAGTCCGCTCTTAGCGGACTGAACTTTTTCAACCACCGTACCCATCAAGGTACGGTGCTCCTCCAAGATAGATGCACCTTGAAGTGCATCCACCAGCTTGTTCGGTGCCTCTGCACTCATAGAGGTCGCCGTCTCCCCCTCCTTCCGAGTGGGCTGCCAATCCAATTCCGGAACCGTTTGGGTCTCCAGAACAGTATCCGGCTGAGGGTCGGATGACCCAAGGCCCCCATGACCGGTCTCCATGGGGGTTGCGCCCCCCATGTTCTTGACAGCTTACGATGCCGCATTGGTCCTGTCCCGCACTTCTCCGGAGCCTGGAGAAATCCTTAGGGATGACACCATGGGATCGTCCGCCCTAGGAGGCGGGGAAGCTTGTTGAGGCATCTCGCCCTCCATCTTCTCCAGTGAAAGGTCCCCCGATGACGACGATTTTTGAGGAATGTCACAAGCCGGACTGGTATATGAAATTGGATATTGATCTTATAATCTATAAAAAGATCAGATGTATACAAGGCATCTAAAGGTACTCACGATTCGGCATGGGGCTTGGTGCGGGGGCGGTGCTTGGGAACGACCTCGGTGCCCGAATCCGAGTCTTCGGAGAGGGATACCCTTCCCCTCTTAGACGCCGCCTCCTCCGGATCTATGGAGGCCGCTCTCTTTTTCCCTTTGGGAGTAGGGTTCTCTGCCTCCTCCTCCTCCTCCTCCTCCTCATCCTCGTCTTCGTCTTCCTTGCGAGAGGAAGGAGCTTCGATTTCTTCGGACATGGTGCCTGAAGTTTCTTCGAGATGGAGGTCGCCTTCGGCCTCCTTGGTCTTCTTCTTCTTGTCCTTCTTTGCCGGCGCCTGGTAGGGCACCGAGACCAGCATCTTCATTAATAGAGGATCGGCTGGGTCTTCAGGGAGCGGGGCCGGACACTTAATCCGCTCGGCCTTCTTTATCCAGTTTGTTCAAGAGATGGGATTTTCAGGACCCCTCCCTAAGATTGAAAAGCTAAATAGTGTTCGGAAATATGATACTTACTGGGGATGTCGGATTGTTGTAGTCAAGGCCGGTGTCGTTGGACGTCCGTGGACACATCTTCTGCTTCTTAAAGAGCAACTTCCAGATCCCTTTGTGTGTCGTGCCATAGAAGTGCTGCAGAGTCCGCGGCCCCTCCAGATTGAACTCCCACATTTTCAGAGGTCGTCGTTGCCAAGGGAGAGCTCGGCGGATGAGCATCACCTAAATCACATCAGCAACGGTGATGTCCTTGTTTATCATGCTCTTGATGCTCTTCTGCAGCGTTGACACTTCGTCAAGGGACCCCCAATCTAGGACCTTGTTAGTCTAGGATGCGAGCCGTAGCGGAGGTCCGGATCTGAAGGCAGGAGCAGTATCCCACTTGGTGCCGCGGGATTCGGTGATATAGAACCACTCTTGCTGCCACACCTTGACAGTATCCACAAATCTCCCTTTGGGCCAGGTAACATGGTTGAGCTTGCTCACCATGGCGCCGCCACACTCGGCGTGCTGGCCTTCGACCACCTTCGGCTTCACATTAAAAACCTTGAGCCATAGGCCGAAGTGTGGAGAGACACGGAGAAATGCTTCACACACGATGATAAATGCCGAGATGTGGAGGACGGAACTCGGGGCCAGATCGTGGAAATCCAGCCCGTAGTAGTACATGAGACCTCGGACGAAGGGGTGAAGGGCGAACCCGAGTCCTCGGCCGAAGTGAGGGATGAAAACCACCCTTTGGCCAGGCTCTGGGGTGGGGATGACTTGCCCTGGGGTTGGAAGCCTGTGTTTGATCTCCACCGTCAGGTACCTCGCCTCCTGCAGATCCTGGATGTTCTTCTCAGTTATGGAGGAGGCCATCCACTTGCCCTGAAATCTAGATCCGGCCATTGCTGGAGAAGTTGGGGCGGAGGGAAAGTTTGGGACGTGGGCGCTGGAGCTCGGGGGATTGAAAGGCAAAGGAGGAAGAAGGCGTGAGGTGAACATATGGGTCTTTGTCCTCTTATAGAGGCAGCGAATATCAAGCGCCCCCTCATAAGACTTAAATCTCGCCTATTCCCAAGGGGACGTGTGAACGGCATGGTTGGATTACCCAAAACCCCTATTGATGAGTATCCCTTAATAAGTGGACACAATCTCTACTTTGACAAGACGTGTCATTGGCCGTGCCTTGAAATGTGAAATGAGGCTGTAAAACGGTGCAGAATAATAATTAGGCCAGAACATAACGTCTCGCTGGAAAAGTAGCCCATGGACGTGACTTATTTTAAGTATTGTTGCTTTTTATAGCTTAGGGTTGTACGTGTTAAGCAAGGCCGGACACAGCTCTTGTGTGTGGAAAACTGCTTTGGAGTATTTGGAAAGGGGACCCGCCTTGCAATGCCGAAGACAATCTGCATGCCGGATACATCGTCATTGAAGCTTGGTTCAGGGGCTACTGAGGGAGTCCTGGACTAAGGGGTCCTCGGGCGTACGGGCTATGTGATATGGGTCGGACTGATGGGCCGTGAAGATACGAAATAGAAGAACCATCCCCGTGTCCGTATGGGACTCTCCTTTGTGTGGATGGCAAGCTTGGCATTCGGATCATGTACCTTCCTTTCTCTGTAACCGACTCTGTACAACCCTAGATTCCTCCGGTGTCTATATGAATCGGAGGGTTGAATCCATAGAGACAATCAGAATCATACAGGCTAGATGTCTAGGGTTTAGCCATTACGATCTCGAGGTAGATCAAGTCTTGTAACCCCTATACTCATCAAAGTCAATCAAGCAGGAAGTAGGGTATTACCTCCATTAAGAGGGCATCCCCTGCTTCCTTGTTACCTTCGATCCTTAGACGCACATTTCGGGACCCCCTACCCGAGATCTGCCGGTTTTGACACCGACAGCAAGGATCATGGTGGCAGCGTGGTTTCGTTCATCAAGCAAAACTGTGTGTACACAGTGTACCATGCGTTTCTCCATGCACCATACCCTAATATGTGCCACCATGCTCTGTAGCCCAAAGTAGGAGAGAGGGTCACAAGTATCAGACTTCGACTTGCTAGCTGGAGTTTCCCCCGTCAGGCACCCATCTGGTTCAAGCCATCAGCCAATCTCCACAGCTTAATAAATAGTAACGTCTAACTGAGCCAGTTAGTTAGATGCGTACACTTGGTGTAGTAGGATCTTTATTTAGTTTGATGCATACACTTGTTCTTTTTTAGTAGCCCTTTTTGTAATGATGGCTAATGTTTGGTTTGGAAGAGAGAGTTGCGTCTTTATTCTTCTGGCCTGCTTACTGCTTCTGTTGCAGCCCCAGCCCAGGTTGCTCCTGCTTCTGTTGCACCCACGACCCTGGTTGCTGCTGCAGCTGTTTTCAATGTACAATTAGTAGTATATCTCGTCTGTTGGTTGAATAAATGTGTTGTTAGAACGACAAACACAATTTTTTGGAATTCGTTGCACAGTCTGATCCTTTAGTGCCCCATACCGTACGTAGCGCATACTATTTTTTGGTACCGAACACATTTTCCACTTGTCGATAACATGCAGCCCATCGATGAAGGCCCAATAGAGGAGCCCATAAGTAACTGGAAGGGAGGGTCTCACATGAATCTGGCCCAGGTACATGCTCATGGTCCCCTAAACATAAATAAGTAAATAAATAAATAAAGCTAAATGCTCATGCACCAGTTATTTAAATTCACGATTGAAAAGTCAAATTTTAACACGAGGATATTATTTCCAATGAGAGTGTCATTACATTCAGTCCATATTATTCTTAGGCAAAGATAGTGACCAGTCTTTTTTCTGCCACTATTTTCTTCCTGCAACCAGCGGACCCATGTAAATCATAGTCAACGTCCACTACTGCAGGATGCTGCTAACGCGACACTACGATCAGAGACCCTTTGAGGAAACTATGTGCGATGCATTAATTCCAAATGGTGATGTCAAAAAAATCATCAAAAATGATGCAAAATGTTTGCGATGAATGATACATCAAACACGGTTCAGATTTTAGTCGCGTGTGCGATGAGGGGCATACGGTTGATCCGTACGAATTGTTTGCGATGAGACAGAACAACAGAAACGGGCAGCCAGATCAAGGTGTGTGCGATATACGGCATACAATTCGCTCCGACGAACCATTTGTAATGATTGAGGTGCACACAAACGATTCGGCGTAACAAGATGTGTGTGATACCCGGCAAATAGGTCGGTAATCAGAATTGTGTGCGATCATTATAGACAACCCATACTGTTGGGGATATAACTATTGGGTATGACCCGCCCAGGAGGGGCCAGGTCATACCACTGGCGATTCATAATGAGAAGGCCCAAGAAGTTGTAAAGATGGCGGTTCATGAAGTAAGCTTACTAAAGGCCCAAGACCCGAGGGAGACTTGAGGTCCACGGGTATAAACCACCATATGCTTAACTTGTATGTTAAGGAAAGATTAGTTCTGTATGATCTGGCCTGGATTCTGTAAGCCGCCCGGCAGTAGCCTGTGTATATAAGGGAGTGACTCGGCGGCGGGTTAGGGCAAGAAAACAACAAGTCAAGAACTATTCACTCCCTGGTAATCGAGACCCAAACAAAACAACCAAAAGCAGGAGTAGGCCTTAACCTCGTTGCGACGGGCCGATCCTGGGTAAAACTCTCTGTGTCCCTTGTCCCGTTTTAACCCCTTCAAGCTAACTACGTTGCAATGGCTCCACACCTAAGTACTTATGTTAGGGCATCTGCCGTGACAATTCCACAATAGTTGCCACCCACATTGGGGCCAGCGCACGGTGGTTTCGAGTTCTTGAGGGGCAGCTTCGCAGGGCTCAAGGGATACGTTGTGGGCCGGATGACCAAGAGTCATCGCGGCAAGCTGTACATCGACGACGTAGGCTGGGGTCCCGAGGCCGGCTTAATCAAGTACGGGTACCGGGTCCCCTTCGGTGGAATTCATGTCTTCATCGGCAAGATTGGTAAATTAGAAGCTAAGCCGGACACCTCCACCAATATAGTCGAGATGGCTCAGCGCGCATGACCCGCCAAGGTTCAAGCCGCCCCGAAGCATGTCTTTGTTGGCATTACTCAAGGAGTAGATCAGCAAGGAGGATCTGAATCCGGTGGTGAGACGGTCGTCTATTCAGGCAATGAGTCCTCAACTGGTGAGACCAATTCCATGTATCAAGTTCAGGATGGTGGGCTTGTGGGCTGTTCCGATGGTGAAAGTATTCCGGACCCTTACGAGCCGCCAAACCAGGTTGCAATCTTCATGGCCGGTACACAGCCATGGCAGAATTCTTCAACTGCAGCAATGATCTCTGGTTCAACCATAGCAACGGCAGTGGGGGCAGGAGGCCCTGTGCGCCCGCCAGCTCAAGTTTTATCTGATCTGTTGGAGGCTCTGGCAACGTTGTTGATGGCAGAGGTGACCCCAGCGAACCAAACACAGCATAATGCGTATGTTGCAAAGTTACGTGATAAGATAGCCCAAGCCAAGGAGGATCTAAACGCTGAGAACACCCGGATGGCGACGGAGTGAGCCGCCTTGGAGAGGGAGACAGAACGGCTTTAAGCTAACCTAGTTATGATGGCTCCACGACTATGCCCTCACACTAGGATATCTGCTGTGACAATTCCACGACAGTTGGCACCCACCGTGGGGTCAGCGCACGGTGGTTTTAAGTTCTTAAAGGGCAGCTTCGAAGGGATCAAGGATATGTGATAACCCACAAGTGTAGGGGATAATTGTAGCCTCTTTCGATAAGTAAGAGTGTCGAACCCAACGAGGAGCTAAAGGTAGAACAAATATTCTCTCAAGTCCTATATGCCACTGATACGACTCTACACACGCTTAGTGTTCGCTTTACCTAGAACAAGTATGAAACTAGAAGTACTTTGTAGGTGTTGTTGGATAGGTTTGCAAGAATATAAAAGCATGTAAATAAAAAGTAGGGGCTGTTTAGATAAAGAAGCAATAAAGTAAATATAGTGAGTGTGGAAAAGTGGTGGTAGGAGTTGTGAAATTGTCCCTAAGCAATTGACTACTTTACTAGACCGATAGCAAGTTTTATGTCAGAGAGGCATAAGCAAACATACTTTCTCTTCTTGGATCATATGCACTTATGATTGGAACTCTAGCAAGCATCCGCAACTACTAAAGATCATTAAGGTAAAACCCAACCATAGCATTAAAGTATCAAGTCCACTTTATCCCATATGCCACAACCCCCTTACTCGGGTTTATGCTACTGTCACTCAAGCAACCCACTATATAGTGAATCATGAACGTGTTGCAACACCCTACAACAGGAATCCCTCATGCTTGCGCGACATAGAGTGCACAATAGGATAGCAACATAACCACAAGCAAATTAAACCAATCATAGCAATTCATCAATTACCGGTAGGACAATGAAAATCTACTCAGACATCATAGGATGGCAACACATCATTGGATAATAATATGAAGCATAAAGCACCATGTTCAAGTAGAGGGTACAGCGGGTTGCGGGAGAGTGGGCCGCTGGATATAGATGGGAGAAGGAGATGGAGATGTTGGTGAAGATGGCAGAGGTGTTGGTGAAGATCGCGGTGATGATGATGGCCCCCAGCGGCGTTCCGGCACCACCGGAAGCAAGGGGGAGAGAGCCCCCCTTCTTCTTCTTCTTCCTTGACCTTCTCCCTAGATGGGAGAAGGGTTTCCCCTCTGGTCCTTGGCTCCCATGGCGTGGGAGGGGCGAGAGCCCCTCCGATATTGGATCTATCTCTCTGTCTCTCTCTGTTTCTGCGTTCCTAGATTCTGCCCTGGCACCGTTTCTTTTATATCTGGAGATCCGTAACTCCGACTGGATTGAAACCTTCGCCCAGATTTTTTCCCCAAAAAATTAGCTTTCTTGCGACCAAAGAAGAGCAGCAGCCGCCTTACGAGGGGCCCACCAGGGTCAGGGGCGCGCCCAGTATAAGTGGGCGCGCGGGCCACCCACGTGGCCACCTCGGGCATCGTCTCGCGTTGATTTTACTTCCCAAAAATCATAAATATTCCAAAATAATTCTCCGTCCGTTTTTATCCCGTTTGGACTCTGTTTGATATTGGGTTTCTGCGAAACATAAAACATGCAACAAACAGAAACTGGCACTGGGCACTGGATCAATATGTTAGTCCCAAAAATAATATAAAAAGTTGCCAAAAATATATGAAAGTTGAATAATATTGGCATGGAACAATCAAAAATTATAGATACGACGGAGACGTATCAGCATCCCCAAGCTTAATTCCTGCTCGTCCTCGAGTAGGTGAATGATAAAAAAGATAATTTTTGATGTGGAATGCTACGTAGCATAATCTTGATCATATGTTTAATCATGGCATGTATATTAAGACACGAGTGATTCAAAGCAATAGTCTATTATTTGACATAAAAACAATAATACTTCAAGCGTACTAATAAAGCAATCATTTCTTTTCAAACCAACATGGCCAAAGAAAGTTATCCCTACAAAATCATATATTCTGGCTATGCTCCATCTTCATCACACAAAATATTCAAATCATGCACAACGCCGATGACAAGCCAAGCAATTGTTTCATACTTTTGATGTTCTCAAACCTTTTCAACTTTCACGCAATACATGAGCGTGAGCCATGGGTATAGCACTATGGGTGGAATGGAGGATGATGGTGGAGGATATGTGGAGAAGACAAAAAGGGAGAAAGTCTCACATCGACACGACTAATCAACGGGCTATGTCGATGCCCATCAATTGATGTCAATGCGAGGAGTACGGATTGCCATGCAACAGATGCACTAGAGCTATAAGTGTATGAAAGCTCAAACTGAAACTAAGTGGGTGTGCATCCAACTTGCTTGCTCATTAAGACCTCGGGCATTTGAGGAAGCCCATCATCGGAATAGACAAGCCAAGTTCTATAATGAAAATTCCCACTAGTATATGAAAGTGATAACTCAAGAGACTCTCTATATGAAGAACATGGTGCTATTTTGAAGCACAAGTGTGGTAAAAGGATAGTAACATTGCCCCTTCTCTTTTTTTCTCTCATTTTTTTATTTTCTCTTTTTTTGGTGGGCTTCTTTGGCCTTTCTTTTTTTTCATTAAGTCTGGAGTTTCATCCCGACTTGTGGGGGAATCATAGTCTCCATCATCCTTTCCTCACTGGGGCAATGCTCTAATAATGATGATCATCACACTTTTATTTACTTACAACTCAATATTACAACACGATATCTAGAACAAAGATATGACTCTATATGAATGCCTCCGGTGGTGTACCGGGATGTGCAATGATCTAGCATAGCAATGACATCAAAAAAGGGACAAGCCATGAAAACATCATGCTAGCTATCTGACGATCATGCAAAGCAATATGACAATGAATGCTCAAGTCATGTATATGATGATGATGGAAGTTGCATGGCAATATATCTCAGAATGGCTATGGAAATACCATGATAGGTAGGTATGGTGGCTATTTTGAGGACGATATAAGGAGGCTTATGTGTGATAGAGCGTATCGTATCACGGGGTTTGGATGCACTGGCGAAGTTTGCACCAACTCTCGAGGTGAGAAAGGGCAATGCACGGTACCGAAGAGGCTAGCAATGATGGAAGGGTGAGAGTGCGTATAATCCATGGACTCAACATTAGTCATAAAGAACTCACATACTTATTGCAAAAATCTATTAGTCATCGAAACAAAGTACTACGCGCATGCTCCTAGGGGGATAGATTGGTAAGAAAAGACCATCGCTCATCCCCGACCGCCACTCATAAGGAAGACAATCCATAAATAAACCATGCTCCGACTTCATCACATAACGGTTCACCATACATGCATGCTATGGGAATCACAAACCTCAACACAAGTATTTATACTAATCCACACTCGCCCACTAGCATGACTCTAATATCATCACCTTTATATTGCAAAACTATTGCAAGGAATCAAACATATCATATTCAACGATCTACAAGTTTATGTAGGATTTTATGACTAACCATGTGAATGAACAATTCCTGTCATGTCTCTAAATAGATATAAGTGAAGCAAGAGAGTTTAATTATTTCTACAAAAGATATGCCCATGCTCCAACAAATATAAGTGAAGCAAAAGAGCATTCTACAAATGGCGGTTTTCTATGTGAAGAGAAACAGGCAATCCAAACTTCAAATGATATAAGTGAAGCACATGAAGCATTCTATAAAGCCATACTCAAACGATTTAAGTGAAGTGCAATGATCATTCTATAAATCAACCAAGGACTATCTCATACCAGCATGGTTCATAAAAGAAAAGTGAAAACTAAATGTAAAAGACGCTCCAAGACTTGCACATATCGCATGAACGAAACGAATCTGAAAACATACCGATACTTGTTGAAGAAAGAGGGGATGCCTTCTGGGGCATCCCCAAGCTTAGATGCTTGAGTCTCCTTGAATATTTTCTTGGGGTGCCTTGGGAATCCCCAAGCTTGAGCTCTTTCCTCTCCTCCTTTTCCTCATATCGAGACCTTCTCGATCAAACACTTCATCCACACAAAACTTCAACAGAAATCTCGGTAAGATCCGTTAGTATAATAAAGCACATTACTACTCTAAGTATTGTTGCAAACAAATTCATATTTTGTTTTTTCATTGTTTCTACTGTAATATAACTTTTTCATGGCTTAATCTACTGATAGAAATTGATAGTTTCATCAAAACAAGCAAACTATGCATCAAAAACAGAATCTGTCAAAAACATAACAGTCTGTAGCAATCTGAACGTTCACCGTGCTTCTGGTACCCCAAAAATTCTACCAATATTAGGAAAAATAAAAATTTGTATGGAAAGACAGTGAAAAAAGAATCAGAACAATTTGATGTTCCAGTTAAAAATGGAAAATCGCGCACTACAGCCAAAGTTTCTGTCCTGCACCGCACAAATCAACAAGCATTGTAAACATCCTAAAGGCAAACCTTGGCACATTATTTTTATAATACAATGGAATTGTAAAAGGGGATAATTATTTTTGATGAAAAGTTTCTGTAATTAAGATTCACAAAGTTTCCGTGAGCATGAACAAAGTTCAAGGAGCTCCCCCACTTCAACAATGCTTGTCTTTCTCACTTTCACTTTCCTTTTTGAAAAGTTTTGGGTTCCCCTCTTTATTTTCCTGTTTTTAGACTATATGAAAGCACACAACAGAAATAAATGACGCTCTAAAACTTCCGGTTGTCTCCCTGGCAGCGCTTTCTTTAAAGCCATTAAGCTAGGCATAAAGTGCTCAAATAATGGATCCACCCGGATCCCAAGGTATATCAAAGACAATTTTAATTAACAATGATTTGTGATTTAGTAGTGAGCACAAAGTAACATATATCAAGCAACAACGAAGTCTAACTCTCTTCCTATGTATCGGCATGTCATAAAAGAACAATTCATGCACACCAAGTAAAGGCCAATGCATAGTATAAGCAGTTTCTTGCAATTTTATCATATTGGAAACATAGAGAGGTGGAGATATAGTTCCTCTCTCATAATAATTGCAACTAGGAGAAGCAAGCACATGCATATCACATTCATCAAAATTATCATGTGCAATGGTAAAAGGCAACTCATCAATATAATCCTTAATAAGCACAAACTTCTCCGATATAGTGTAGTTGGGAGAATTCAAAAAGATAATAGGAATATCATGCGTGGATGCGATAGCAACAATTTCATGTTTAACATAAGGAACTATAGAAAGTTCATCTCCATAAGCATAATTCATATTAGCATCTTGGCCACAAGCATAGCAAGCATCATCAAAAAGGGGTATTTCAAGAGAATCAACGGGATCATAGCAATCGTCATAGCAATCATCCTTCGGTAAGCACGATGGGGAATTAAAAAATATATGAGTTGAAGAGTTACTCTCATTAGAAGGTGGGCACGGGTAGCTAATCCGCTCTTCCTCCTTTTGTTCTTTTCTCTCTGCATCATCTTTTTCATCCAATGAGCTCACAGATTCATCAATTTCTTCTTCCATAGCTTCCTGCAAGATATTAATCTCTTCTTGGACAGCGGAGACTTTCTCAATAAATGCATCAATATTGGAATTGTATTCATAATTTTCATAGCAATATCTAAGTATAGCAAAATTTTCAGGTCTGTAAACTGAATCGTCAAAATCTTCAAACTCTTTAATCATAGATTCAATCTCATAAGCACCCATAAAAGCAACGAATTCTTCTATTTGTTCCACATCATAGTAATCATAGATACCATTAGCATAAGAAGCCAAGGTTTTATCATCATTGAATTTTCATGAAAAGGGAAGGTGTGGAGCCTTCATCCTAGAGCAACAAGTATAATCATATCTCAAGCATAATTGCCTAGCATATGAATAGAACATATAAATTTGATCCCATAATAGATTCCCTTTTTGTGTCAAGCGATAATCCCTAAAGTATTCATGTTGATCCAACGTGTCTCCCATAACATAATTGAATGGGGTTTTCTTAGGATTATCAAACTAGTACATAATTTCTTTCACATAACGAGCATCGAGGGTTTTAGGAGGTTCCCCATCTCCATGAGTAGCAAGTACACCTAATTTTTTTGGTATTTCGTGTTCCATATCCATAACTAAACATAGATAACAACTTAGAACAGCAAATAAAAATTACTTAGTGATAAAGCAAACAAGCACACACGAGAATATTCACCCCATGCTATGACTCCCCGGCAACGGCGCCAGAAAAAGGTCTTGATAACCCACAAGTGTAGGGGATAATTGTAGCCTCTTTTGATAAGTAAGAGTGTCGAACCCAATGAGGAGATAAAGGTAGAACAAATATTCTCTCAAGTCCTATCTGCCACTGATACGACTCTACACACGCTTAGTGTTCGCTTTACCTAGAACAAGTATGAAACTAGAAGTACTTTGTAGGTGTTGTTGGATAGGTTTGTAAGAATATAAAGAGCACGTAAATAAAAAGTAGGGGTTGTTTAGATAAAGAAGCAATAAAGTAAATATAGCGAGCGTGGAAAAGTGGTGGTACGAGTTGTGAGATTGTCCCTAAGCAATTGACTACTTTACTAGACGGATAGCACGTTTTATGTGAGAGAGGCATAAGCTAACATACTTTCTCTTCTTGGATCATATGCACTTATGATTGGAACTCTAGCAAGCATCCGCAACTACTAAAGATCATTAAGGTAAAACCCAACCATAGCATTAAAGTATCAAGTCCACTTTATCCCATATGCCACAACCCCCTTACTCGGGTTTATGCAACTGTCACTCAAGCAACCCACTATATAGTGGATCATGAATGTATTGCAACACCCTACAACAGGAATCCCTCATGCTTGCGCAACACAGAGGGCACAATAGGACAGCAACATAACCACAAGCAAATTAAACCAATCATAGCAATTCATCAATTACCGGTAGGACAACGAAAATCTACTCAGACATCATAGGATGGCAACACATCATTGGATAATAATATGAAGCATAAAGCACCATGTTAAAGTAGAGGGTACAGCGGGTTGTGGGAGAGTGGACCGCTAGATATAGATGGGGGAAGGATATGGAGATGTTGGTGAAGATGGCAGATGTGTTGGTGAAGATCGCGGTGATGATGATGGCCCCCGGCGGCGTTCCGGCGCCACCGGAAGCAAGGGGGAGAGAACCCCCCTTCTTCTTATTCTTCCTTGACCTTCTTCCTAGATGGGAGAAGGGTTTCCCCTCTATTCCTTGGCTCCCATGGCGTGGGAGGGGCAAGAGCCCCTTCGGGATTGGATCTATCTCTCTGTCTCTCTTTGTTTCTGCGTTCCCAGATTCTGCCCTGGCACCGTTTCTTTTATATCTAGAGATCCGTAACTCCGATTGGATTGAAACCTTCGTCCAGATATTTTTTCCCAAAAAATAGATTTCTTGCGGCCAAATAAGAGCAGCAACCGCCTTATTTGGGGCCCATGAGGGTCAGGGGCGCATCCAGTATAAGTGGGCGCGCGGGCCACCCTCGTGGCCACCTCGGGCACCGTCTCGCGTTGATTTTACTTCCCAAAAATCATAAATATTCCAAAATAATTCTCTGTCTTTTATCCCGTTTGGACCCCATTTGATATTGGGTTTCTGCTAAACATAAAACATGCAACAAACAGAAACTGGCACTGGGCACTGGTGTCGGTGTACTAGCATAGGGGTACCCTAGTATCCCGAACTTGTGCACGGGCAGTCGCAGTGCCCCGTGGCAAGGCTTGCCGGGTGACCGCCAAGGTCCTCCGTGGTTCCTTTGGAGCCATTCAAGAACAAAGTGTTCAAGTCAGGGAGACAAGGCCCCGGCAAGAAGTGCTTGCCGGGAAGGCCAACCAAGGCATCTCAAGGAACTTGCCGCGACGCGCCGCGCGTCCCGGCAAGGCCCGGTGAGCGACAAGCTTCCGGACGCGACAAGACAACGACCGCGGTAAGGCGCTTGCCGCGGCAAGCCACCACTCTGTACCCACGCTCCAGCGCATCCATCAACGTGTCTCCATGGGACCTTTCCAGGCGCGCATGGCGAGAGGCTGTGCAGCCAGCGGTGCGAGGTGGCAAGCGACGCTGACAAGATTGCCATCGTGGCGAGCGGTGGCGCCCCTGACGGTCCCTTTTTGCACTGTTTGGGTGACGCAGACGGGCATTTAATGCCCTTGTCCCCTGCCGTCAGGGTTAGGTAGGATACACTGTTCAGGTAGTTGTACCAACCACAACTCCTTTTCCATTTTTGCCCTTTGCCTACGTTGCCACCTGTCGGTGACCCCTTGAGCATATAAAAGGAGGCCCATGCGCAACGTAGAGGAAGGTTCGAAGCCAGAAAACACTCACGCTCGGCCTAGTTAGCAGCTAAAGTGTACTGTAGCATTTAGCGCTCCCGAGAAAGAACATAATACAACCACAAAGCAGCAGTAGGAGTATTATCTCTCCGGAGAGCTCCGAAGCTGGGTAAACCGCTCGTGTGCTTCGCCTCGATCCGCTCTTCGCGCGATCTCCGCCCCCCGCCGAACCGAAAGGGGTCCGGTACGCCGGCCCCATAGGTGTTCGTTCCCACGACATCTTTGGCGCGCCAGGTAGGGGGCGTCGAGGTTGTGGGAACCTGATCCGGCATTCACGCGAGCTAGATCCTCATCGTCTTCATTGATATGCCACCGAAGAAGAAGGCTTCGGAGGTGGCTGCTCCGTCCACGTCGATCCCACCACCGCCGGAGCAAACGGGTGGTGGGGTAGATGCCGGCGGAAGAACGGGCGTTGACGAGGGAGCTCACGGTGCTGCCAGGTCCAAGGACAAGGCTGCACAGACCTCGGCGTCCGTACATGCACCGCGCCCATCTCAGGAGGTGCGGGACCAACAGCGTCATGGTACTCGCGGTACCATACGTTCGTTGGACCGAGATCGAGCTGGTGGATCTCGGGATGCTCAAGACCAGCATGCGCGCCAACATGCAGGCATGAGCAAGACACGGTCGCCTGGACGGGATGCTGCTCCTTCTAACATAGTTAGAAGTCCGAGCATATCCCGCTCCTCGCACCGTTCGCCACTGCCACCCTCCACTCCAGCAGAAGCTCTAGCACGAGCTCAACTACTCCTAGATTACCCTCCAACGGTGGACAAGATCGACGAATGGAGGGCCACCATTCAGAGTCTCATCGGCTTCGCCAACGGCGACACTCCACGGCAGCCGAATGCATCGCAGCCGCGGCAAGACTACCAGACACAGGACGGTGGCGACAAAACCGGTGGGGGTGCAACCACCGTGCACTCTCCACCCCGAAGGCCAAGATCGCCTACTCGCCGGGTCAACCTCGACGACGACTCCACCGCGTCATCAGATCCACGAGCTCGTCGCGATCAGTGCCAAGTTCTTCACGAACGACAGCAAGAAGACACTCGTACTCGCATCGAGCGTCGAAGAGAAGCGCGGCGTCAATCGGACCAGCGCGCTGGGCCCGCTGTCGACATGCATGCGCCAGGGGAGCCAGGCGACTTGCCGTACGCGGTAGGTTTCCTTGCATTCACTCGTGAGCTGCGGCAAGTCCAGTGGCCCAGCATAAAGAATTTCAAGCCAGACGTACCAGAGAAGTACGACGGCAAGTTGCATCCGTCGGAGTTCCTCAGCATCTACACCATCGCGGTGCAAGCTGCCGGGGGACGGGACGACAAGATCCTTGCCAACTACTTCCTGCTGGTGCTCAAGCCCAATGTCAGGTCCTGGCTCATGCACTTGCCGGACAACTCCATATCCTCCTGGGCAGATTTATGCCATCAGTTTGTCGGCGCCTTTACAGGCGGCCACAAGCCTCATGGCCAAGAGAGCGACCTTCATCTGCTCGCCCAGAAGGAAGGAGAGCCCCTGCGCAAGTACATTCAGAGATTCAGCCATGTACAGCGCAGCATCCGAGATGTCCACCCTGCCGCGGTCATCAGCGCGTTCCATCAGAACGTGCGAAACCGCAGTATGCGGGAGGAGATGGCGACGTGCAAGATCAGAGACGTCAGTGAGCTATACGCCCTGGCCGACAAGTGTGCACGTGCTGAGGAAGGGAGGAGACTCCCCGGAGAGAATACAGGAGCAGGAGGATCTGACAGCGAGGATGCCGCCCCGGCAAGGAAAAACCGGCGGCGGAACAACAGGAAGAAGAAAGGCAAAGATGTGCTAGTCGTTGAGCAATCCAGCGACGGAGGTGGCGCCAAGGAAGCCGAAGCTGTGGTGGCCGCCGACAAGCAGGACGGCTCCGGCAAGCAGTACTGAAAGATCCACCGCACCAAGGGCCATGATCTCCAGAGCTTCAAGAAGGTCGAGCAGCTTGTCGAGCAGCAAAAGGCTGAGTACGAGCGACGCGACAAGGAGAAGGTCCAAGAAGGTACTGGAGGATCCGGCAAGAAGCGTCCCGGCCGGGGAGGACGCCGCGGCAAGGCCAAGCAGCGGCAAGGAGACAGACCTCCCCGCGGCCGCGACAAGGATGAAGACGACGACGAAGATGAAGATATGGATGATGACGAGGCCGATGAGCAGGAGTTCCAGAAAGCCACAGAGGTCCTGTGCGTTGACGGCGGTGCTTCTCTGCATACTTCACACCGCCAGCTCAAGCAGTGGGTGCGGGAAGTCAATGCGGCAGAACCACCCATCGAGTCACGCAAGCCTCTGAAATGGTCCAGCACGCCTATCATCTTTGATATTGAGGACCACCCTGATCGCATAACTGCGGTCGGGTGCTTGCCGATGTTGGTTTCACCAACTATCCGCAACCTCAAGGTCACTAAGATGCTAGTTGACGGCGGGGCCGGCTTGAACCTGATCTCCTCCGCGGTACTCCAGAAACTCCAGATCCCTGACAGTGAGCTCGAAGAGACCGGCACATTCCAAGGAATCAACCCGGGAAGGAGCAACCCGAAGGGAAAGATCATGTTGCCGTTGACATTCGGCAGCGAGTTGAACTTCAGGACTGAGAGGGTCACTTTTGATGTTGCTAATTTTCCATTGCCTTACAATGGGATACTCGGCCGTCCAGCACTCGCCAAATTCATGGCAGCCTCTCACTATGCATACAACGTGCTGAAGATGCCAGGCCCGATAAGTGTCATCTCTGTCCCTGGCGACAAGAAGGATGCTCTTATCTGCGCCGACAAGATCTACTGGGAAGCAGCAGCCGCAGCAGAACGCAAGACACTTGCCGCTGAAGCTCCCGGAGGGAAGAAGAAGACCAAGTCCGGCAAGAGTACTGATGCCCACTCCGGCAAGCGCACCTCTTCGGAGTGCTGCGCTACCGTCGAGGACGCACCATCGAGCTCCACCGGCAAGTGTAAGAAGGCGATGACAGCTCCGCCAGAGACCAAGAAGGTGCCCGCCAAGGAGGACGGCACTGGTGATACCTTCACCATCAGTGCCACCCTCGACCCTAAATAGGAAAGCACGCTCGTTGCTTTCCTGTGGGCGAACGTCGACGTGTTTGCGTGGCAACCATCTGACATCCCCGGTGTTCCCAGGAAAGTAATCGAGCACCATCTTGCCGTCTGTCCTCATGCGCGACCCGTCAAGTAGAAGGTCAGGAAACAAGCAGTGGAGCGCCAAGAATTCATCGTAGAAGAAATCAAGAAATTGGAAGCAGCAGGCCTTGTCAGAGGAGTGCTCCATGCTACGTGGTTGGCCAATCCTGTAGTCGTGCGCAAGGCAAATGGGAAATGGAGGCTTTGTATCGACTTTATCGATGTTAATAAAGCTTGTCCCAAAGACCCATTTCCCTTGCCGCGCATTGACCAGATTGTTGACTCCACGGCCGGATGTGATTTGCTTTCATTTCTTGATGCGTACTCAGGATACCATCAGATCTTCATGGCAGAAGAAGATGAGGAGAAGACCGCATTCATCACTCCATGTGGCACGTACTGTTTCGTACGAATGCCTTTCGGTTTAAAGAATGCTGGTTCAACATTTGCAAGGGTAGTCCATGACGCTTTTGAGCCACAAATGCACAGAAATGTGGAAACCTACATGGATGACATAGTGGTCAAGACCAAGGACAAGGCAACTCTGATTCAGGATTTAGACGAAACCTTTGCAAATCTGCGCAAGATCAACCTCAAGCTTAACCCCGAGAAGTGCGTGTTTGGAGTCCCCTCCGGCAAGCTTCTCGGGTTCTTCGTGTCTCAGTGGGGAATTGAAGCCAATCCCGACAAGATCAAGGCCATTGAGCAAATCAAAGCACCAAAGCGCGTCAAGGATGTACGAAGACTTGCCGGTTGCGTGGCTGCTCTCAGCAGGTTTATCTCTAAGTCTACTGAGCGCGCCCTGCCATTTTTCAAAATATTGAAAAAGGCAGGTCCAATGAAATGGACTCCGGAAGTGGAGGCTGCGCTGCAGGACTTGAAGAGATACCTGTCCTCCACTCCAATACTTGTCGCACCTAAGCCACAAGAGAAGTTGCTGCTGTATATAGCGGCAACCAATCAAGTGGTTAGTGCTGCGTTAGTAGCGGAGAGGGAGGCGGATGATGAGCCAGCGACCATGGCAGATACATCCAGCGACAAGCAGGGGGCTTCACCGGCAAGCTCTGGTCCTGGCAAAGATGGATCTGCGCAGGCACATGAGGAGATACAGAAGAAAATGGTGTAGCGCCCAGTTTACTTTGTCAGTTCCCTTCTGCAGGGGGCTAGGTCGAGGTACTCTGGTGTGCAGAAATTGCTTTTCGGCCTTCTCATGGCCTCGAGAAAGCTGCACCATTACTTCCAAGCACATGAGATCACAGTTGTCACTCGTTTTCCGCTAAAGAGGATACTGCAGAATCCAGAAGCAACAGGCAGGATTGTCGAGTGGGCACTGGAACTGTCAAGCTTTGGCCTCAAGTTTGAGAGAACTTCAACTATCCAGAGCTAGGCATTGGCAGAATTCATAGCAGAATGGACGCCAACACCAGATGAAGAAATTCCAGAGACGAGCGTCCCCGTCAAGGAAGCAAGCAAAGAGTGGCTGATGTACTTTGATGGTGCCTTCTCGCTGCAAGGCGCCGGTGCGGGCGTGCTACTTGTCGCACCCACCGGAGAGCACCTCAAGTACGTAGTCCAGACGCACTTTCCCAAGGAGCAAGCAACAAACAATACTGCAGAGTATGAAGGTTTGATTGCCGGTCTCAGGATCGCGGCAGACCTTGGGATCAAGAAGCTTATTGTCAGGGGTGACTCACAGCTTGTCGTCTGCCAAGTGAACAAGAATTATCAGAGTCCGTTGATGGAAGCTTACGTTGATGAAGTGAGAAAGTTAGAAGAGCACTTTGACGGCCTACAGATGGAACATGTTCCGAGAGCTCAGAACGACATCGCCGATGGCCTGTCAAAGTGCGCCGCACTTAAGTTACCTGTGGAACCAGGGATCTTTGTGCTCAAGCTGACTCAACCGTCTGTAACACCATCTACTGGACAGAGCAAGAAGAGGAAGTTGGTTTCTGGTGCCTATTTTCCGGCAGAGCTCCCCGAAGCCGCCGCTAAGAAGGTCCCCAAGATCAACACCAAGGGTGCTGAGGAGCAGTCTGCTCCGGCAAGCCCTAGGGTTTGTTCCGTTGAAGCAGACGCTCCCGATAAGTTTTGCTCCGGCAAGCTTGCCGGGGAACATCAAGCTCCGGCTGAGCTGCATGCTCTCGCCGTAGAAGCAGATGTTCTCGCAGCAGCATATCTGCCTTTAGTCCTTGTTGTCGAGCCGCAAGCTCCAGCATGGGCACAGCAGATTGTCCGTTTCCTTTAGACAGGAGAACTTCCCAAAGAGCAAGAAGAAGCGGAAAGAGTAGCCCGGCAGTCAAGTATGTACCAGTTTTTTGGCAACACACTGTACAGAAGAAGACTTAACGGTGTGAAATTGAAGTGTATTCACCGGGAAGATGGACAAAAGCTGTTGGCAGAGATACATGGAGGCATATGTGGTCACCACATTGGTGCAAGAGCGCTTGCCGGCAAAGCATTCCGGCAAGGTTTCTTTTGGCCGACAGCCCTCCAGGATGCAACTGCACAAGTGACCAAGTGTGAAGCGTGCCAGTTCCATTCCAAGCAGATACACCAGCCAGCTCAAGCTCTCCAGACGATCCCTTTATCCTGGCCATTTTCGGTCTGGGGGCTCGACATCCTCAGCCCTTTTCCCCGAGGTGTCGGGGGCTTTGAGTACTTGTACGTTGCAATCGACAAGTTCACAAAGTGGCCGGAAGTGGAAGCAGTGAGGAAGGTGACAGCACAGTCAGCAGTCAAGTTCTTCAGGTCGATTGTTTGCCGTTTCGGAATCCCTAACAGGATTATCACCGACAACGGCACGCAATTCACGAGCCGCACCTTCATGCAGTATGTCCAAGATCTTGGCGCCAAGGTCTGCTTCACTTCTGTTGCTCACCCGAGAAGCAACAGTCAAGCGGAGAGGGCAAATGCTGAAGTGTTGTGTGGGCTCAAGACCAGGACCTTCGACAGGCTGCACAAGTGCGGAAAGAACTGGATTGAGGAGCTGCCGGTGGTTCTTTGGTCGGTCAGGACGACACCAAATCGAGCCACTGGCCAGACACCTTTCGCTCTAGTCTATGGAGCAGAGGCAGTTCTCCCCACGGAACTCGTATACGGGTCACCTCGAGTGCTCGCTTATGATGAGCTTGAGCAAGAGCAGCTGCGACAAGATGACGCGCTGCTCCTTGAGGAAGACCGTCTTCAGGCTGCTGTACGAGCTGCTCGATACCAGCAAGCTTTGCGCCGCCACCATAGCCGCAAAGTTAATGCCAGAAGTCTCGAGGAAGGCGACCTTGTTCTTCGGCATGTTCAGTCCGCCAAGAATTCCAACAAGTTGACGCCGAGGTGGGAAGGCCCTTACCGGGTGAAACGGGTCACTAGGCCTGGCGCTGTCCGCCTTGAGACCGAAGATGGCTTTCCGGTGAGCAACTCCTGGAACATTGAGCATCTTCGTAAGTTTTACCCGTAAGGCGCGGTTGTCGGAACCTGTTCCGGCAACCACCTTTTGTACAAGTCTTGCCACTGTTGCATGTAATCCTTTGTACAAAGCCGGGCGCAGACCCCGTGCATAAATAAAGCTCATGTGCTCTGCACATCTTGTCAATTTCATGCTTTCTATTTTTTGCATGTGTTATCTGACATTTTGTGCAGCACCTACCCCCGGTAAGCAATAACGAGCCGTAAGGCTCCATATCTTTATTTTCTCTTCTTTCTCTTTCTCAAAGAAAGGAAGGTTCCCTCGCCCACAAGTTTGCCGGGGGGCAAGGAGGAGATAATGGTGTGGACCAGGCGTCGTTCAAGAAAGTTTCGCCTTGTCGGGACGCAAACGACAGAAAAGCTAAGTTGCCAAAGTTTGAGCAATCAGTTTAATTTTTTTTAAGTTATCTTCCTCGAACGACCGTACTTTGTATGGAAAACCTGTGCGCGGAGGAACCAACTCGTAGCTAGTTGCGCCCTTACTTTGTTTCGAGTCCGCTCAACAACTTAAGTGAGCTGCAACTAGTTGCGACAAGGTTTCTTGTCGGTAGCGGCACCGCCAGCAGGCTGCTGACGTTCCGCACTCAGCGCTCGCGGCAAAGGTGCCTGTGCCGGCAAGTTCCCTAAAAGCGCAGGGCAAAAACATACAAAGGAAGGAATCAAGTAAAGGGAAAAACATAGCAATCGATACCCAAAATAAAAGTTATATTACAAGATAGCTTGTTGCATCTCTAATAGATTGTTCTCGTAACATGATCAGCAGCACAAGAAAAGGAGAAAACGGGCGGCCTAATCTACGCGATCGCCATCAACCCTCTTGACCTCGTTTACCTTGTCCACAATGGGTGCGACAAGGGCCTTGAGCGCTTCCAGATCAGCATCCGCCGGCAGCTTCTTGAGGACATTGGTGAGGTTGAGGCCCGGGTTGCGGAAGGCCACCTTCACCAACACCTTTTGAAGAACTCTCGCGCAGATCGCGCGCGACTCGTCGGCCAGCTGCTTTGGGATCCTTTCCTGGAGTCTCTGGAGGGCCGTCGCCACGCCTTTGAAGAACAAGGTGAGCTTGGCGCTGGGCTGGAGGTTCTCATCGGAGGAATACCCGAAATCCTCCATCCCCAGCTGCGCCAGCTCCCTGTCGATGGCTGCGGCAACATCCACGAGACCCTCCGTCCAGTGCTCCACATTCTCCCTGAAGGTGTTCTGGGTGGCGGCAGCACTCGCCAGCAGCTCCTCGCTGGCCTTGATCTCCTTCTTCAAGGCTACCTCCTGCTCCCTGGCGCCGTCCAGCGTCTTGGTCAAAGTAGCCAGCTTCAACTCAAGATCAGCGTTGGAGTCCTTGGCGACGCTCAGCTCCTTGCCCTTCTCGACGAGATGACCCTGCAGCTCGCCATGGGCGTGGGCGTCCTTCTCGCGCTCATGCTTGAGCGCAGCAAGCTCTTCATCCCTCGCCTTGAGATCGGCCTCCAGCTGCGCCGCCTTCGTCTCCAGCTCCTTCTTGGCGGCCTCGGCAGCTGCGGCAGCATCCTCTGCTTCCTTGAGAGCCCCGCCGAATGTTTGCTCGCGCGCGGCAAGCTCCTCCTCGTGGCTGTCAAGATTAACCTTCCGCTACGCCAACTCACCTTCCCGCGCGAACAGCTCCTCGGCGGCAAGCCGCTGTTGCTCTTCAGCTTCAGCCTTCTCGAGAAGGAAGGCTTTCCGTGCCTCGACGAGCTATGCCCGCTCCTCTGCCAGGGACCGGAGGGCTTCCTGGTTGCGACTCCGGAGCTCCTCCGCATGCTTCTCGATATCCACTCCCGCCCTCGCGACAAGCGCTTCTCGGGATTCCAGCTTGGCTTGTCGGGCGCGGTAGAGTGACACCAGCTTCCGCAGCAGCTGCTCCTCCTCAGACTCGCCGCTGCTGCTGCTCGGCGCGTCAACCAGCATCAGCCCAGCGGAGGCAAGCACTTCTCCATCAAAAGTTTCTCCTTCGACCGGCGCCCTGGAGCTTGACGCCCAGGGGAGTTTGATGAAGACGCCATCGCCGGCCTTGAGATAGGCGCCGGGCTGGGGCTCTTCGGAGCCTGATGATGCGGCAGCGGCGGAGGGATCGGCGGTCGGTGTAGAGCCTTGCGCTCCTACGGCCTCGGGGCCGTCAGTATGATCGCTAGACCCCTCGCCAGCTCCTGCGGCAGCAGCTTTGGCGGCCTCTTCGCCGGCAGGATCATCAGCGCCGGCTTCCTCCTCGGTGGCGACGGTGTCGTTGGTGTTGCCGCGCGCGTTCTCCTCGCCGGTGGCCTCGGTCTGCATCGGCTCCGTGGAAGATGGATCTGACGGCCGGGAAAAGAGAGAAAAAGTCAAGCAAATATCCAAAAAGAAAATCAGAAAAAGTACAACCCAAGGGAAGTTTTCAAGCAACAGGATTACCTGTGCTGGGCTCTTCGGTCGTGGTCTCCACCACCGGGGGGGTCGCTGGTGCTGTCCCTTGCCGGAGAACTCTGCCTTGCCGGAGAACGCTCCCTTGCCGGGGAATCATCCCTTGGCGGTGTAGTCGAAGCAGATAGCATCTCGGGGGCGGCTTCCGGGTGCTCCTGGTGAGGCTGCTCTCCTCCTACACGAACCAACAGTCAGATGTCAGCAAAAGAAAGAGCACCCATGCGCGCCTAACAGTGAGGAGTAAACCATATACTTACGCTGGGGGCTGCTTTGGGGAATGATTGCCGGGTTCGACAAGGTGGTCTCGGGCGCACCCCCTATTGTCGCGGTGGGCTCGTCCTCGATAACAATCACCGGAGCCTTGGCTCTCTTCGCCGCTCTGCGGGCCAGGGTCCTGAAAAGGAATAAGTTCAGAGTAAAGCAAATCAGATACACGACAAAAACAACAAGAATTGAAGAACTACAAGTACAGCAAAGAATCTTACTCTTCTTCTTCCTCATCGGAGCTGAGTGCGGAGAGGTCGAAGTCCAGCCCACCTTCGGCGCGACGAGGCGGAGGAGTGGGTTCCCTTGACCGCTTGGCGGGGGCGGCGGAAGGATCAGAAGCGGCGGTCCGGGAGGACCCCGCTCCAGTTGCCGAAGCGGCGTTAGACGCTCCCGCGGCAACAGTGCTTGTCGCGGCGGAGCGTGTCGCGCGGCGCGGCGGCGGTTGACCCGTCTGCCGCCCTGCTACGTCCCCAGCCTTGCGGAGATGCCTTCTTGGTGGAGCTGGGGGCTGCGCTGGGCGCTCTGCTTGCGGCAAGCTGCTTGGAGATGGCGGGCCGCTCGCACCCTCGGCGGGCTCGCTTGACTCGGCTTCAGGCTCGGCAAGCTCTCCCTCGCTGGCAAGCTCTCCGGCAAGCTCATCTCGACCGGCAAGGGTTGCCGCCTCTGCTGCCTCTGCCTCCTCCATGGTGAATCGAAACTCGCCCGCGGCAGTGGCTGCCGCGGCCTCTTCCGCCCTAGTGGCGATGCGCCGCATCTCCGCATCGGTGGTGTCGCGGATGAGGCTCTTCTGTTCATCGGAGCGGACCGCCACTTCTACCAGGCCGTCGAAGAACTCCTGCACAACGTTGTCCGCAGGCTCTTGCCAAGTTGGAACGATTCCATGTGAATCGCACAGAGGCATCATTGCACGGATGCGATCGAGCGAGGAATTGTTGCACAGCGGGATGACGCCCTTCGGCAGCCTGAACCATTCGGGATGTTGAGGGTCGTGCTTGAACAGCTCCTTGAGCATCGCGTCCAGTTCCAGGACGGTGAAATTGAAGTTGAGGCCCGGGCGCAGCCTCATGATATCCGCCGGGCCCCCGAACTCCCAGGCGGGTCTCCTCCTCTCTTGCAGGGGGACGATGCGGCGGCGAAGAAAATCTGCGCCAACGGCACCTACAGTGAGCCCGGCAAGCCTGAGGCGCAGGATCCGGGTGACGGCAATCTTTAGCCTATCGTCTTCCGGGGCCAAGCTGCTCCAATCGTTGCCACGCACTGTTGGGGCTTAGCGCTGGGCAGTAAACAGCTGCAGGTTCTCCTCGATAATCCAGCACCAGTCTGCTCTCCACTCCTCCCATTTGCTGCGGAGCTCCCCCTCCAGATAAGCTTCCTTCTTGCCGGCTCTCGAGATCTAGGCGATTCCGCCAGATAAAGGCTCTCCTCTCTCGACCCGGGGCATAAAGAAGTGGCGGAAAAGGGCTACATTTGGATGGACTCCGACAAAGTTTTCGCAGAGATGTGCGAAAACTGCCATGGTCAGAACAGCATTGGGGGTGAAGTCAAGGAGGTGGAACCCGTAGGTGTTCATGATGTCGCAGAAAAATTCAGAGAAAGGCGGGCAGAGCCCGCAGTAGAAGAACAGCGCGAAGAAGCGATATCCGTTCGGAGCCCGTTCCGAAGCGGCGGTGGAGAGTACCTTCGTGCGCGGATGCGCTCGCGTCTCCGTCGACCAGAAGAGGTAGTAGTACTCCCTCAGCTCCTTCACGGCGAGCTCGGGGGGGGGGGGGAGGGGGGGGGAAGTTGCCCGCTCCTTTCGCAGCGCCTCGAGACGCAGCACCTCGGCCGACTTCACGGCCTTCCCGACTTTCGGAGCCATGGCGGAGGTGGTGGGGGAGATCGACGGCGTTGGTGGTGCCGGTGGCGATGGGGGGCGGAGCGCTGCTCTCTTTCGGCTTCGGAACAAGGGGGGAGCGGCGGAGATTTTTGAGATTGGGACAGCAACTGGCGAGATGGGCGAACTGCCCCTGTTTCCTCTGCTTATAAAGAGGGAGGGGGCGGACGTTCCGTTTTTCCGAATAAAGAACCACCCACGATCTCTCCCACGATGCCGCATTCAATGTGTGCCGTTAGGGGAGGGCGCGGTGGATACGGAGTAAGATACGGCGTAAACCAGGCCGCGCGTGCCCGTGCCCTGTTTTGGGCCTGGCCCAACAGCGCTCGGCACCGTGTGTGGCCCAGGCCCAGGGGCTCCTGTCGGTGTACTAGAATAGGGGTACCCTAGTATCCCGAACTTGTGCACGGGCAGTCGCAGCGCCCCGCGGCAAGGCTTGCAGGGTGACCGCCAAGGTCCTCCGTGGTTCCTTTGGAGCCATTCAAGAACAAAGTGTTCAAGTCAGGGAGACAAGGCCCCGGCAAGAGGAGCTTGCCGGGAAGGCCAACCAAGGCATCTCAGGGAACTTGCCGCGACGCGCCGCGCGTCTCGGCAAGGCCCGGTGAGCGACAAGCTTCCGGACGTGACAAGACAACGACCGCGGCAAGGCGCTTGCCGCGGCAAGGCGCTTGCCGGGGCAAGCCACCACTCTGTACCCACGCTCCAGCGCATCCATCAACGTGTCGCCATGGGACCTTTCCAGGCGTGCGTGGCGAGAGGCTGTGCAGCCAGTGGTGCGAGGTGGCAAGCGACGCTGACAAGATTGCCATCGTGGCGAGCGGTGGCGCCCCTGACGGTCCCTTTTTGCACTGTTTGGGCGACGCAGACGGGCATTTAATGCCCTTGTCCCCTGCCCTCAGGGTTAGGTAGGATACACTGTTCAGGTAGTTGTACCAACCGCAACTCCTTTTCCATTTTTGCCCTTTGCCTACGTTGCCACCTATTGGTGACCCCTTGAGCATATAAAAGGAGGCCCATGCGCAACATAGAGGAAGGTTCGAAGCCAGAAAACACTCACGCTCGGCCTAGTTAGCAACTAAAGTGTACTGTAGCATTTAGCGCTCCCGAGCAAGAACATAATACAACCACAAAGCAGCAGTAGGAGTATTATCTCTCCAGAGAGCTCCGAAGCTGGGTAAATTGCTCGTGTGCTTCGCCTCGATCCGCTCTTCGCGCTATCTCCGCCCCCCGCCGAACCGAAAGGGGTCCGGTCCGCCGGCCCCATAGGTGTTCATTCCCACGACAACTGGATCAATATGTTAGTCCCAAAAATAGTATATAAAGTTGCCAAAAGTATATGAAAGTTGAATAATATTGGCATGGAACAATAAAAAATTATAGATACGACGGAGACATATCAATACGCTATGGGCCGGATGACCAAGAGTCGTCGTGGCAAGCTCAACATCGACGATGTAGGCTGGGGCCCCGAGGCCGGCTCAATTGAGTACGGGTACCTGGGTCCCCTTCGACGGAATTTAGGTCTTCATCAGCAAGATCGGTGAGCCAGGCCCTGAGCCGGACATCTGCACCGACATCATCGAGACGGCTCAGCGTGCATGACCCGCCCGAGCTCAGCCCGCCATGAAATGTGCCTTCATGGGATTCATCCATGGGGCGGAATTTAATGAAGGATCCGTGTCGGGCGGTGAGACGGCCATCTATTATGATGATGAATCGTCCACGGGCGAGACTACTTCATTGTATCAACTGTAAGATGGCAGGCTTGGGGGTTGTTCCAATGGCGATAGTATTCGGGACCCCTATGAGCCACCGAACAGGGTTGCAATCTTCATGGCCGGTACGCAGCCCATGCAGAATTCTTCGACTATGGGAGCAATGGTTTTCGGGTCAGCAACGGCGTTGGCAGCGGGGGCATGAAGCCCTGTGCACCCGTCGGCTCAGGTTTTGACAGGTTTGCTGGATAATCTGACAGCCCTGTTAACAGTAGAGGTTAACCCGGTGAATCAAGTTCAGCATAATGCGGAAATTGCAAAACTACTTGACGAGGTAGCACAAGCCAAGGAAGACCTGGTGGCGGAAAATGCTAGGATGACTACAGAGCGAGCCGTCTGGGATGCTCAGGTGCAACGAATCCAGGCTAATTCCTTCCGGCTCTCGTAGGATTAGAACTCTTCAAATGAAATCATGAGAAGAAGGTACCAGAGTCGTCTGCCACTGGTTTACGAGGCGAGGAATCTCTTTTGCACGCCTGGAGCGGGGACCAGCAACCAACCAGAGATAAAACCATGTTGAAGCGCCCGGGGCTGGAGCACCGGCTCACCGCGCATGACGGAGCCGGCTTGTCTGAATAATACTCCGCCTCAGTATGTGCTGACACCACCGGGTCATTATTCCAACCCTTTGGATAATATGATCGCTGCGGCGACACGATTGGCGGCTCTCCCAGTTGAAGACGATTCTCCAGCGGCGATTGAGACGCGGAGGGCTAGAGAGCTTCTTCAAACAGCGTTGGTACAGCAGGTGGCATATTCTTACAGTCGAGAGAGGATTCATTCGACCGCTCGCCCGAGCCGGAGTTATAGCAGACACGTGGACTCACCAGCCATTTCAAGCAATGACCAGCGCTGTAACCAGCAGCGTGGGCATGATCCGACGCGTGATGGTGCTCATGATTTGGTCGATCAGGACAGGGCACGTCGAGAAGCTGAGCAGGCGGCTCAGCGGGCGGCTCATCAACATCTTCCGATTTATCCGACGACTTCGGTGGAGGCGTGCGTGACCTCCAGAACCACGGGTATACCATGACTAGTGCCGGCTCTACGGAATGAACATTAGCCTTAGACGCATTGTTCGGGACCCCCTACCCGAGATCCGCCGGTTTTGACACCGACATTGGTGCTTTCATTGAGAGTTCCACTGCGTCGTCACTAGAAGGCTTGATGGTTCTATCAATCATCTACAACAACGCAGTCCAGGGAGAGATTTTCCTCCCCGGACAGATCGTCATATTCGGCAGCTTTGCACTGTGGGACAACTCGCTTGGCCATCTAGAGCAGATCGATATCTACGCCCCTGGCAATCAGGTCAGATTTGGGAGCCTGAATTTTGTGGCCAACATTCGCGGAGACTTGATCTTCGACGGGTTCGAGCCCATGATGGCTGCCCCCGGCTACCACGATGAACATGACCTATATCTATCCTCGGGCCACACGCAGGAGATACCACCTGTGACCGCCCTGGCCCTAGAGCCGGAGCGGACTGCATCGTCCAAAGATGGGAAGCTTAACCCCGCCACAGAGGCCGTAGACTCGGCGGCGCTCGAGCCGCACAAAGACCCAACATCGAGCTGGGCTTGTGTCACCGGAACCCCGGACTCGTCACCGGTCATGGGTTCCAGACCGCGTGCATCCGCACCCATCGAACCTGATTGGGCGCCGGTCTTGGAGTTCAGCTCCGCGGACATCTTCCAGCACTCTCCTGTTGGCGACATGTTAAGCTCGTTAAGATCCCTCTCCTTGTCGGGGAACTCTTGGCTGAACTATGTCCGGCTCAAGTGGGAAGCGGATGACGAAGAACTTTGTTTCCCACCCACCACCCACTTTATAGCCACTTTCGACGACTTAACCGACATGCTTGACTACGACTCTGAAGACATCGACGGTATGGACGACGATGCCGAAGAGGAGCAGGAACCTCTGCCTACAGGGCGTTGGACAGCCACCTCCTCGTATGACATATACATGGTGGATACACCCAAAGAAAACAACAGCAACAATGAAAATCCAGTCGAGGATAAACCTCCTGAGACACAGACAAAGCGCCGACGTCAGTGGCACCGCTGTAAGCCACGCTGTAGTAAAAACAGCAATACCGTCACAGGAGAAAATAAAACTCCGGACGACACCGAAAACAATGAAGACCCCATTGAGCCAACCTCCGGTCAGGAGGAACGGGAGGATGGGCAAGTCAGCCCTGGCGAATAGGCCATGAACGAAGACACGGAGGATAGCAACTACCTTCCACTCTCCAAGGACGAGGTGAGCCTCAGCGACAAAGATTTCATCGTGCCTGAGGAGCCCACCGAACAGGAACGCTTTAAGCGTCAGCTAATTGCCACTACAAGAAGCCTGAAAAAGAAGCAGGGGCAGCTTCAAGCTGATCAAAACCTGCTCAATGAAAGATGGACTGATGTCCTGGCAGCCGAGGAATATGGCCTCGAGCGCCCAACCAAAAGCTACCCGAAGCGCAAACTATTACCATAGTTCGACGACGAGGCGCTGGAGCCCGTCCTACCAAGGTACAATACGGCTGACCGACCACCACATGGCCGGGATAAAGCGGCACCTCGAGCCGAACACCAGCTCGCACTGTCTCGCTGAACAAATAGAAATACAACAGATCAAGGATATACACATGACCTGCGGCATGATTTGGAAAACAGAGTAGGTCAGACAAGATCGATCTATGGATCACGGGGGCGTGCACCGACGCGCGACAATGGCCATCCGGCTGAACGTGACAAACATAATCACGTCCGGCCGAAAACCGGAGATGAACTCCATCCGAGCTACGTCACGACTTGGCCTGATATAGAGGCGCTGCACACCCCCTTTGCTTCACTGACGAAGTAATGGGACGCGATATCCCAGAAGGGTTTAAACCCGTGAACATCGAGTCATATGATGGCACAACAGACCCCGCGGTATGGATTGAAGAATTTCTTATCCATATTCATATGGCCCGTGGTGATGATCTTCATGCCATTAAATACCTCCCGCTCAAGCTCAAGGGACCAGCTAGAGACTGGTTAAACAGTCTGCTTGAAAACTCCATTGGCAGCTGGGAGGACTTGGAGGACGCCTTCCTCAACAAATTCTAAGGCACATATGTCCGACCTCCGGATGCCGATGACTTAAATCACATAATCCAATAGCCCGAAGAGTCAGCCAGGAAATTCTGGACTTGGTTCTCAACTAAAAAGAACCAGATCGTCGACTGTCCGAACGCCGAAGCCCTAACGGCCTTTAAGCACAACATCCGCGAAGAATGGCTTGCCAAACACCTTGGCCAGGAAAAACCGAAGTCCATGTCAGCCCTTACGACACTCATGACCTGCTTATGTGCCGGCGAAGACAGCTGGCTAGCCCGTAGCAACAACAATACAAGCGAACCTGGCACTTCTGAAGCCAAAAACAGCAATGACACGCCTCGACGCAATAGACATAAGCGTCGAAACAACGGTGATAACATCGAAGACATGACGGTCAACGCCGGATTCAGTGGCTCTAAGTCCGGTCAGCGGAAGAAGCCATTAAAGAGAAACAATCCGGGCCCGTCCAGTCTGGACCGCATACTAGACCGACCATGCCAAATCCATGGCACTCCTGATAAACCAGCAAACCATACCAACAGGGGATGTTGGGTCTTCAAATAGGCCGGCAAGTTAAACGCCGAGAATAAGGAGAAAGGGTCGCAAAGCAATGACGATGATGAGGAACCCCAACCACCGAACACAGGGGGACAGAAGAAATCCCCCCCCCCCCCCAAGTCAAAACGGTGAACATAATATACGCCGCCCATATCCCCAAGAGGGAGTGCAAGCGTGCACTCAGGGATGTCTATGCGATGGAGCCAATCGCCCCAAAGTTCAACCCATGGTCCTCCTGTCCGATCACCTTCGATCGCAGGGACCATCCGACCAATGTCCATCATGGCGGTTCAGCCGCACTGTTCCTTGACCCAATTATCGATGGATTCCACCTTACGCGAGTCCTCATGAATGGTGGCAGCAGCCTGAACATGCTCTATCAGGATACGGCGTGCAAAATGGGCATCGATCCCTCAAGGATCAAGCCCACAAAAACCACCTTTAAAGGTGTCATACCAGGTGTAGAGGCCTGCTGTACGGGCTCAATCACACTAGAAGTGGTCTTCGGATCCCTGGATAATTTCCGAAGCGAAGATTTAATCTTTGATATCGTCCCCTTCCGCAGTGGCTATCATGCATTGCTCGGACGAACCGCATTCGCTCGATTCAATGCGGTGCCACACTACGCCTACCTCAAGCTAAAGCTGCCTGGACCACGCGGTGTCATAACGGTCAACGGAAATACAGAACGCTCCCTCCGTACTGAGGAGCACACTGCAACCCTTGCAGCAGAAGTACAGAGTAGCCCTTTTAGGCAAAACCTCAATTCGGCAGTAAAGCCCTCGGACACCATCAAGCGAGTCCGAACTATGCTGCAGCAGGACAGTCCAGCTCGTCCAGAGCGTGACTAGAAATTTAGCCTCCATCCCAGTCCCAATCAAGCGGTGACATTTGTGCCGCGCGTACATAACTACGCACTTAAAATACCATCGGCATGGACGGAGGCACATCTAGACCGTGATCCATAATGCGGCTCAACCGCCCCTAGATCCGCACACCTTCACTTTTTCTTTTTCATTATAGAGTCTTTTCCTTCTCGACGCTTTTCTCATAACCTGATCATCTGACCTATCATGGGACAGATACACCAAGAAGGCAAGGAGCTTCGACGTACAAGGCAACCCCCAGGTGGTCTCTGCTAACGATCGTTATACCTATTTTAAATACCCGCACGCAGCTCGCTCTTGGTCATGGCATGTCAAATAGCCTTATATGCTTATCGCATTACTTGTACAAATACGCCTTGATGTATTAATCAAATTACAATGGAAAATAATTCACGGCGTCAGCTTATTACTTGATTTTTTTCCTTGTCTTTGTATTTTTTATCTATTGCACCCATGCACTCTGGTACGCATTACTTCGCCAGGGGCTTCATCACGGCCCGCAATACGACAATAAAGTCCGAACACTTTTACAGTACAATTCGGCACCCTGAACTTATAGCATTATATGCATCGGCTCCGAATCATGTCTTTGGTCAATAGTTGGGTTGCCCGACTCCTATGCTTACTACCTTACGTTCCGCTATATCGGCTAGGGTAGTAAAGCGAGAACTACTGCGATTGTTTCCTAGTTCTTCCGGACGAGCACCTCAGTAGAGAAAGCCGAAAACTGACTGTCATGATGTGGCGAGAGCTGGTTAGCTGTTCGAGAGGTTTTAAAATCCTTAGAGATTTTTTCCGCATTACGCGAGGAATCGGTTCTTATCCGATTAGGCGCGTATAGCGCCCCGAGTTCGGCCTTCCGAACACCAGGGGCTGCGCCAAAATTTTCATTGTCAAACTCCTATGGCTAAGTGAGGGTGATAAAGTCGTATAGTCCGATTGCCCTGTTCGTTGCGCTAAACACCTCCTTTAAGGACCAAAAGGTGGAGTAAAGAGTGTTTAGATTTATCACAACACCCCCGTACTATCTACGTGGGGGCAGAAGCCGACGACTAGCCAACTCTCAGATTTTATAAACGGCCGCACATGAGGTAAAATTTTAAATAAACAAGTATACATAAAGATCTTGTTTCATATTACAGGAAAGGATAACATGAATGTTTTCATGGGAATATGATACCCTTGGCACATTGCTCCACCAAAAAGCGGGATCCCTCCAGGACACTATCAAAATATAGTTCAGGTCGGTGATGCTCCTTGCCCTTAGGCGTCCCCTCGGTCATCAGCTTCGTGGCGTCCATCTTCGTCCAGTGCGTCTTCGCGCGGGCAAAGGCCATCTGCGCGCCTTCGATACAGACCGACCGCTTGATGGCTTCAAGCCGTGGGCAGGCACTCACAAGCCACTTGACCAGTCCGAAGTACCTCCAGGGCATGGGCTCGGCAGGCCATAGCCGGACTATTAAGTCCTTCATGGCTAGTTCGGCCGCCTTATGAAGCTCGACCAGCTGTTTCAGCTGGTCTCTAAAGGGCACTAGAAGTTCTGGTCAAAGGTATTGAGACCAGAATAGCTTCTCTGTAGAGCTCCCTTCTTCAGCTCGATAAAATTCTGCAACGTCTGATATGCTGCGCGGCAAATCCGCAAACGCCCCTGGAGAGCTCCAAATTCGGGTAAGTAAAAGGAACATCTCCTTCACATATCTGCTTTGCATAATGAAAGCCTTACCCGCCGTAATCTTCTTGGTCGCCTGGATTTCCTGGAGGGTGCCCTGGGCTTCAGCTCGGGCATCTTGTGCGCTTTGGCAGGCCTTGGCAAGTTCGGACTCTTGAGTCTTAAAATCGCGCTCCAAGGACTCGTACTTCTTGACAGCTTCCTGGAGCTCTTGTTGGACCTCGCTGACCCGGGCCTCCTGCTTCTCGTGTGCGACGTGTTCCTTAGTCACTTTGTCCTAGGCCTCAGCCAACGCCTTCTTGAGGGCCGTTACTTCAGTCGTGGCCCATAATAAAGTTCATGACACTTTAGTCAGTATGAACCTTTCATCCTTCCTAAAATACGCACGGGTTATTGCATACCTTGGCTGTCCTCCAGCTGCTTCTAAACATGGTCGAGATCTTCCTCGGCCCGCTCCAGATTCTGCTTCAGTCTAGAGACTTCTGCAGTGTGAGTAGTTGCAGTCAGCAGCGACGCCTGCTTATTCACATAGACATATAAGATTAGACTCCTGCGAAAATTATTTGATACTCTGTTCGTCTTTTCTTTCTGAACACTGGACAGAGTACCAAGGGCTACTGTCTATACTGTGACATTCTTTTACAATTATATTACTTACCTCAAAGCCTGTTAGAAGGCTAGCGCAGGCTTCGGTCTATCTGCATTTCACGGACTGGACCTTCCCAATCACCGTACCCATCAGGGTATGGTGTTCTTCAACAATGGAAGCGCCTTTCAGTGCTTCCAGCAACCTGTCCGGTGCCTCTGGTTGGACAGAAGTCACCGGCGGGATAGGCGCACCCTTTCCCTTTGAAGGGGACTGCTCGCCTGATTCTGGAACCGTAGGGGTCTCCGGAATTATATCCGGATGAGGGCCGAATTGTTTATGGCCCCCATCATCAGTGTCCATCGGGGTCTGCTCTCCCGTGTGTCCGGCAGCCGAGGCTTCACCCTTTGGTGCCTCTCGGACGACCGCCAGATTCTCCCCTGGGACGGAGATCCCTCGGGACGACACTTCGGCGCCATCTAGGTCCCATTGAGAGGTGGTCGATGGAAGGGTCCCACTGTCCATCACCGCTGGGTCCAGCGAATCCTCTGATAAGGACTGCTCGAGGCGGGTCTGAGCCGGACTGTAAATTCATGATTAAAGCACACTAAAACAATAAAGTAAAGAATCCGTATACGAATATGTGTCCAGACACTTACGATTTGGCCAGGGACTTCTCCCTGGGCTTCCACTCCCAGCTGCTGTTGGTGGCTGCTGTGGAGCTATACGGAAAGGAAGCTTTCCCTTTCTAGGACACCTCAGCCTCCGGATGCGTTGAGGCCGTCCTTTTCTTTTTTTCCTGAAGGGAGGGTGGATTTCTTCCTCTTCCTCCTCCTCGTCGTCTTTGGCGATGGAGGAGTGGGCCTCGGCGTCTTCAGACGTCGCGTCCAAAGTACCCTTGTGGCGGAGACCACCTCTGGTCCCCTTGGCCTTCTTCTGGGCCTTCTTCTCCGGCACCTCAAAAGGCGCCGGAAACAACATCTTCGTCAGGAGCGGGGTTTCTGGGTCTTCGGGCAGCGGAGCCGGACAGCCAATCCGCTCCGCTATCTCCGTCCAGTCCTAAAATAATTGATAGGGAGACTTAGATGCCTTCCTCGAATGTGCAAGTAAAGGGTACACCTTGAAAACATGAAAGAACTTACCGGATTTGCAGGGCGAGTTAGGTCGTGCCCATGCTCCTCATCCGTCGCCAGCGGCACCTTGTTGGCCTTGAAGAGCACCTTCCAGATATCTTCGTGCGTCGTGCCGAAGAGCTCTAGTAGGGTCTGGTGCTTGGCCGGGTCATACTCCCATAGATAGCAAGTCCGGCGTTGGCATGGAAGAATCTAGCGGACGAGCATAACTTGCATCACGTTGACGAGCTTGACTTTCCTGATTATCATATTCTGGACGCGCGTCTGGAGCGATGTCAGCTTGTCCGGGGAACCCCAGGTCAGGCCCTTCTCTTGCCAGGAGGTGAGCCCCATCGGGACTCCGGACGGAATTCAGGGGCCGCCGCCTAGTTGGTGCCGCGCAGCTCGGTGATGTAGAACCACCCCCGACTGCCACCCCTTCACGGTCTCCACAAAGGAGCCTTCGGGCCAGATGACGTTGGGCATCTTGCCCACCATGGCTCCTCTGCACTCCGCTTGTTGGCCGCTCACCACCTTGGGCTTCACATTGAAGGTCTTCAGCCATAGGCCCAAGTGAGGTGGGATGCGGAGGAAGGCCTCGCACACGACAATAAATGCCGAGATGTTGAGGATAGAGTTGGGGGCTAAGTCATGGAAGTCTGGCCCGTAGTAAAACATCAATCCACAGACGAACGGGTGGAGGGGGAATCCCAGGCCATGGATGAAGTGTGTGAGAAACACCACCCTTTCCTGAGGCTCCGTGGTGGGGACGATCTGTCCCTTGGCCGGAAGGCAATAAGCGATGTCCTTGACCAGGTACCCAGCCTCCTGGAGCTCCTTGATGTCCTTCTTCTAGACGGAGGAGGCCATCCACTTGCCTCCTGCTCCGGATCCGGACATGATTGGAGTGCTTTTTTGGGTGGAGAAGGCGAGAGCTTGGGCGCTGGAGCTCGAGAATGGATGGGCAGAGGAAGGAGAAGGCATGGGTGAACGAGGATAAATCCTTATCCCCTTATAAAGACAATAAAAGTCATGAGCCTCCCCCCTCGCCTTAAAAATCTGCCTATTCCCCAAGCGTCGTGCAGGTGGCACTGTTGGGTTACCCATGCCCGTATTGATGAGAATCCCATGATAAGGGGACATGATCTCTGCTTTGGCAAGACGTGCCAGTGAAACCGCACCTCAAAATACGGAGCGACAGGCTAAAAAACGGTTCGAATAATGACCGGGCAATGGCGTGATGTCACGCTATAAAAAAGTTGTCAGCGGATTAGACTCGTGAAATATTATACTCTCTACGGTCGTATGTGGTACTTGTTTTGCAGAGCCGGACACGTTTCCTGTGTTCGGAAGACTATGTTGGAGTATTCGGAGAAGGAACCCGCCTTGCAATGCCAAAGACAATCTGCACGCCGGACTCATCGTCATTGAAGCCTGGTTCAGGGGCTACTGAGGGAGTCCTGGACTAAGGGGTCCTCGGACAGCCGGACTATATACTTTGGCCGGACTGTTGGACTATGAAGATGCAAGATAGAAGACTTCATCCCGTGTCCGGATGGGACTCTCCTTTGCGTGGAAGGCAAGCTTGGTGATTCGGATATGTGGATTCCTTTCTCTGTAACCGACTTTGTACAACCCTAATCCCCCCGGTGTCTATATAAACTGGAGGGTTTAGCCACAACAATCATAACCTCATTGGCTAGACTTCTAGGGTTTTAGCCATTACGATCTCGTGGTAGATCAACTCTTGTAATACTCATATTCATCAAGATCAATCAAGCAGGAAGTAGGGTATTACCTCCATAGAGAGGGCCGAACCTGGGTAAACATTGTGTCCCCCGCCTCCTGTTACCATTAGCCTTACACGCACAGTTCGGGACCCCCTACCCGAGATCCGCCGGTTTTGACACCGACACTTCCTGTTCAAACATAGGTGTATTCACGAAAGAGAACATGGCCGTGAATATCCCTCTCGATCGGTGCAACGCCATAATTTTAAAAGTCACTTGGGGGCTTCCTGTTCAAACATAGGTGTATTCACCAAAGAGAACATACTTGTGAATATCCCTCTTGATCGGCTCAAGGCCACAAGCACTTGGGGGCTTCCTGTTCAAACATAGGTGTATTCACCAAAGAGAACATAGCATTACTACCATTGTGAGCTGGTTTTGAACACCAGGTGTATTCACCAAAACCTTCCGGGTTCTCCTACTTTGTAGAAACCGCCACTCCGCCCGAGTAATCCTGGAATGACAAGCCGTACTCTTGACAGTCAATCTTACATAGACCCTGAATTTGTCAAGGTTAAAACGGCGATCATGTGAGGCCGGTTTCACAAAGTGTAAAAGGTTAACTCAGTGGCTTGGTGGCCCATGAAAGCCTCGAGCTTTAGGCTTGGTGGCCTACGAAAGCCTCGTTTTCCCGTTTTTCTTGGTTTTTTCAACATTTTTGGGTTCATCTTGATAGCATATTGACGTATGGTTTAAAGTGATTCAGGCCATGTATAGCCTCAATTTTTACGGCTCATATTTGAGTATATCCGTAGTTTCTAATAATCGGGCCTAGCTTTGGACGATAAATCGCCAACATATGATGATATTAAATATTTTGAAGTTTTCTAATAATTGGGGTAGCACCAATTGAGGAGAAGCTTGTCCAACATCGTCTGAGATGGTTTGGGCATATTCAGCGCAGGCCTCCAGAAGCTCCAGTGCATAGCGGACGGCTAAAGCGTGCGGAGAATGTCAAGAGAGGGCGGGGTCGACCGAATTTGACATGGGAGGAGTCCGTTAAGAGAGACCTGAAGGATTGGAGTATCGACAAAGAGCGAGCTATGGACAGGGGTGCGTGGAAGCTTGCTATCCTTGTGCCAGAGCCATGAGTTGGTTGCGAGATCTTACGGGTTTCACCTCTAGCCTACCCCAACTTGTTTGGGACTAAAGGCTTTGTTGTTGTTGTTGTTGTTGTTGTTTGTCTTCCAAGTTTTGGGTTATCACCCTTACTGCACGGGTATCATAAGCCGGCAGTACGATTCAATATCACATGTACGATATTTTTTATGATTATATCTAATCATGATTAAACCGGCCTTGCCTATAAACTGTTTTACTCATCAGTGGTTTTACATGGGATATTATGACCCGATAGTACTAAATATCATCCGCATAAATCAATATCATCACAAGTGTAAGATGATAGTTTTCAAGTGGCGGATCAAACAGTGTTGGGAAAAACACAAATGGGCACGATGGCACAACAGAGCAAAGTTTTGCTAGCCTATTACATGACTCACAGAGTCAAAATGATCAAGTGTTTTCAAAAGGATCACATATTTTGAACCGCCCAGCGGCTCAATTTTCTTAGCCTTGATGGCTTGAAGCTTCTAGATCATCCTTCTCCGGTTCTTCGTCCTCCTCTGTTGCCTGGAAGTTTGGTGATGACCAATCAATGCCACACAAGGCTTGGAATTCAGCTTCATCATCTATAAGCTCAGACGGCAACTTCAAGAGCGAAAGTGTGCTTAAGGATTGGGGGAATTAGATCCATCACTTTATAAGATGTCGTGGGCATCTTCTAATTCTCCCTGTCATAAGCTAGTTGGTATATTGAAAGATCCGTTTCATTTGCAATTAGGCTGGCCAGGGGACGTATCTCCTTCACGCAGGCAGCAAAGTCTTTCTTCTCAAAAGGAGTGCCATCTCCTTTAATCTTGGATACCCAGTAGCTAAATCGGCCGGATGTAGCTCTGCTAGCCATGTTTTGCCCCGGCTTAAAGCTATCACAGCGCCGGCTCTTGCAGATGATCGCTTCATCTCGTTAATCCTCTCAGGCAGAACAGACAACTTTTTCAAGATGTCACTCAAGAGAGTAGGTGCCTGATTAGTCGGAGAAATTGTGGCCATTGCGTGCTGAGTTCCAGTATATAACTATTCAACAAGTGTATAAACAGCCTTGAGCTTCATAAGCATCTCTTGACTAAGATTGTTGCTCCTGGGACCTGAATAATCATTATGGATCGGCTAGAGGCGGTTTATACCATCAAGGAAGAGATTCAAATTTGCTTCTAGCAAGGCGACTCACCAAAGATAGCAGAAACAATCTGGGTTACACGGTGTTTTAAACCGGTAAGCTCAGTAGTCACCTCCTGAAGAGCCGCCTCCGCCTTTTCAGCCCACTGTGTCAAAGCAGTTTTCTCTTCAACCCAGGCATTTCTTTCAGTCTTAAAATTGTTCTTCAGTTTTTCAGTTTTAGCCAAGCTAAACTGGAATTTTGAGTCCGCTTTCCGGGTCTCATATTCTTGGTGCTTCAGCCGGGCTTTCAGATCAGTCAATTGCGATTAAAGTTGAGCAGTGGTGTCATGTACATACACCGGTCCAAAATCATGTTCATATTTGGGTTACAGAGAGGAAGTCCCAAGCACTTTGCAAGCAACAACACTTGGCACTTGGGGGCTAATGCCTGCCGAAAAATTATTCATACAACGGCTTATGTGACTAAGTGCCATGCACTTTGCAAGCAAGAGTACTTGGCACTTGGGGGCTAATGCATATTGCTCGCATTTCATTATTATCTTATGATGACCCGGTTGTGCTATGAAAAAACACAGCCGGCTCATGGGGGCTACAAAGGTAAGCTTTCAATTATAAGCAATGATGAATAGTACCGGTTCATTCATGCTGATTAAACCGGCCCTTGGGGGCTATGGACACAATTGTTAGAAACCTGCTTAAACTCAGATGGCGCAAGCCGGATTTTGAAAGATTCTATCAAGGGTACTATTTATGCTCGTGGTTATTCTAAAGTCTACAGTATATTCAATCCTATCATACACAATAGACTTGGGGGATAATAGGATATGTATAACTCAGTAAAGAAGGAGTTTGTACCTCATATTTTTGATGCATCTGCTTCACCATGTCAACTTCAAGGTATCGGCTAGTGTGCACTTGATTTAGATAACCAGAGAATATCTCACTAACGCTCAGTTGAGAATAGTTGGCAATGTCAAAGCTCACTTTTCGTTTCTCAATATCTTCTTCTTTGGCGGAGTGTTTGGCCAAGACAATAGGTCTTCCCGGCTCTCTAAAGCCGGTGCTAGTGATCATCACATCATCGGCATGTGTCTCAGCCGGTTTAATTGGGCTTGATGATTCAGTATTCAAAGGATTGCTGCTTGTCTGGTCAACTGAAGGGTCAGGAATTTCCGGTGGAACATCATGAATAGGTTCTTCTGCTTGTGGCACGGAGGGGTTGGATGCTGGAATTGATTGCTCCAGTTCAGGAACTTTGGGGTCTTCAGCCGGCTTAGTCACCTTTGCCTTCTTGCTAGTTTTTGCTTTTCCATTGCATGAGTTATGGAAGGTCAATACAAAGATAAAAACCTGAAGAGGAAGCAAATAATAAAAAATTGTTATTACCCAGGAGCAGTTTTGAAAGCCGGCAGCTGGGACTCTGATGAGTCGCCGGAAGAGGAGCTTGGACTGTGACGAGTCGCCGGCAGCTAGGATAGTTTGAATTGGAAGAATTAAGTGTCCGGCGAACGAGACCCGCCAGGGGATAAAACGAGTTTAAATTTGGGATGACCTTGTTTTGACATTTCCTTGGGATGTTTGGTAAGCCGGAAGATAATTCTTCACCTCTGCTGGTCCGAGTCTGTCACCGGTTCTCATGCTGCTGTTGCTTCAAAAGAAAGTGAGGATCCAGATGAGCTAAGGGGTGTGAAAAGCTTACTTTCCAGTTTACTCTTCAAGTTTTCTGTTTTGGCAAAGGCTCCGAGTCGGAAGAAATGATAGTTACCTCTTCCTCGATTGCTTGACTGGCCTCCGTGTCATCCTGATGATAATCAATGTCAATAAGATAGTTGAAAAAGGAGCCAAGGGAATCAAGAGCTAACTCCAACTCAGAGTTGTCGTCCAGTTCAAACAGCTCGGAAGTACTTGATTTCCTCTTATTCTTCTTGGCGGTTTTCTTCGCAACCCTGGCGTTTTTAGCAACTTCATGGTTATATTTCTTTTTCCAGAAATCGAGTCAGCCTGTGAAAGTCATCAAAGTTAAGTTAATAGAATATTGGAGTGATGAAGGTAAAGTAAGTAATTTAAAGACTCACCTCTGGTGGCGGGTTAAGTTTGCAAAAAGGGTTAAGACCCACTTTGCTGCAGTCTTCCGGATCTTCATTCAGAAGGCTCTTTGTCATTTCATTGATTGCCTCATCAGTTAAACGCACAGAGTTGTGGCGTAGTGGGTACTTTTTACCACTCGTGTAAGTACACATTAAGCCGGATCGGCGACTCAAGGGTATGACCCGCCAAGCAACCCAGCATCAAACCAAGTCAATGCCAGTTAAACTGTTTCCCAGTAGAGCCTTGACCTTTGCAATGGTGGGGGCGAGCTTTGCACGTTCGGCAGTGGTAAGCTTCTCAGGAAGATGATGTTTTGAGTCAAGACGTTGGGCACGATAGCCTGGCAGTGGGTTCTCGTCAGCCGAAGAGGTATCTTTGCAATAAAACCATGTCTAGTTCCAATCTTTGGGGTGACTCGGCAAGCGAGCACAGGAGAAGATAGCATCTCTTCTTTGTTGAATTGAGATTCCGCCAAGTTCCAAGCTGGGTCCGTTTTGTAAACTCATTTTGGCGGTTCAAACAAAAATATTCCCTAAATAGTTCAACACTGGGCTCCTCTTGAAGGTATACTTCGCAGAAAACTTGAAAGTTGCAGATGTTTGACACGGAATTGGGTCCGATATCTTGAGGATGAAGCTGAAAAAAGTGCAGAACATCTCGGAAAAACTTAGAACCGGGTGGTGAGAAGCCCCGATTCATGTGGTCAGTAAAAACAATGACCTCATCATCTTTTGGCTAAGGTCTTTCTTCTTCTGGATTGGGGGCGCGATAATGCACGACAATTTTTTCTGGTAAATAGCCGGTTTTGACAAAGTCTTTGAGTGTGTCCTTAGTGACAATGGAGGGAACCCAATTACATGAAGTGGCTGTGTTCGGCGGAATTGTGAAGAAAGAAGCCTAAAAGAAAGAACAATTTTGCCAGTTTAAATTTATTCATTAAGCTGGAGGTAAAACGCTACAGTACATATTCAGAGTGGCGGCTTAAAAGGGGCCTAATGACATATGACTAGCTATAACTGGTGATGTAAGCCTCCATGACAATACTTATAGTTAAGATTTATCAAGAAGAAAAATTCCTCTAAGTGATGGACAAACAGATTTCACAGACTGAAGCTATAATTTTGGATCTCTGGCAGTTCAGAAAATGCAGTAAATTCTAAACCTAAAGCGACAGTAGAGGAGTTCGTGTACTCCGATGAGATCTTCTATGAAGAAAAAAATATGTTGATATTAAAGACAAAGGCTAAACTGCTACCGCACGAGTTTTATACTATATTCAGATCAGAAGCTACTGGGGTTGAAGAACAAAGCAAAGAACAGCGAAGAACTCCAAAGAACAGGGCTAACCCTAATGTGGATCTGATGCACAGGGAGATGAACACTTACAGATGCAGATGGACTGCGGTGGAGCGCCGGCGTTTTCTGGATCAGTCAGGTTGATGCAGCGGCCTGAGTTGGTGCAGCGGTCGGAGGACGGCGGCAGCAAAGCTCGAGGTGGTAGAGGAGTCGCGAGAGGAAGAGGAAGATGAGAAGGCAAGGGGGGAAATGAAAGGAGGGTTGTTTGACCCTGTTTATAAGGAGAAGGGTAACAGGTAGGCGCGAAAACCGAGGAGGCCAAAGAATGATTATCCAGCCGATTGGACGCCTCGATTTTCGCAATGGTTATTAAGGATAAGGATCTGTTAAGATATATTGGATAGTGTGTAATGGTAGATGACGTCACGGTGGGTTACCACAATCACAGGAGATGACGTCATGGCGGGTTATGAGATCACGCACAATTAAAGAAGGAAGGATTTTTTCTAAGTGTTGAAGATTGATGTTGGTGTCAAAACCGGCGGATCTCGGGTAGGGGGCTCTGAACTGTGCGTCTAGGCGGATGGTAACAGGAGACAGGGGACACGATGTTTTTACCCAGGTTCGGGCCCTCCCGATGGAGGTAAACCCTACTCCTGCTTGATTGATATTGATAATATGGGTAGTACAAGAGTAGATCTACCACGAGATCAGAGAGGCTAAACCCTAGAAGCTAGCCTATGGTATGATTGTTGTTCGTCCTACGGACTAAAACCCTTCGGTTTATATAGACACAGAAGAGGGTTAGGGTTACACAGAGTTGGTTACAATGGTAGGAGATCTACATATCCGTATCGCCAAGCTTGCCTTCCACGACAAGGAAAGTCCCATCCGGACACGAGACGAAGTCTTCAATCTTGTATCTTCATAGTCCAGGAGTCCGGCCGAAGATGATAGTTCGGCTATCTGAACACCCCCTAGTCCAGGACTCCCTCAGTAGCCCCTGAACCAGGCTTCAATGACAACGAGTCTGGCACGCATATTGTCTTCGGCATTGCAAGGCGGGTTCCTCCTCCGAATACTTCATAGAAGATTTTGAACACGAGGATAGTGTCCGGCTCTGCAAAGTAAATTCCACATACCACCGTAGAAAGAATAATATTTACACAAATTCAATCTGCTGACGTATTTCGTGGCGTGACATCACACCACGGCCAAGCCTTTATTCGAATCGTTTTTACTGTCCCACCCCAGCTCGTTTAGCGAGGCAATTTGCTTGGCACGTCTTGTCAAAGCAGAGATCGTGTCCCTTTATTCTGAGATTCTCATCAATACGGGCGTGGGTAACCCAACCGCGCCATTGATTACGGCGCTTGGGAGATAAGCGAGTTTTACCAGGCTGGTGGGAAAGCATAGTTTCGTCCGTCCTTATAAGGGGATAAGGATCCACCTTTTTACCTACGCCTTCTTCCTCCTTTGCTTATCCATTTCCGCGCACTCAAGCTCCAGCGCCCAAGTTCGCACATCTCGCCTCAACCTTCCCCAGCCATGTCCGGAGCGGGAGGCAAGTGGATGGCCTCCTCCATCACGGAGGGGCACATCAAGACGCTGCGGAAGGCCGGATACTTGTCCGGCGACATCGCGCATCGGCTCCCCGACAAGGGGCAGCTCATCCCCACCCCCGGGCCCCATGAGAGGGTGGTATTCCTCACCCACTTCCTCCGCGGACTAGGTTTTCCACTTCACCCATTTGTCTGGGGGCTCGTGTTCTACTACGACCTGGATTTCCATGATCTGGCCCCGAATTTCATCCTCAACATCTCGGCGTTCATCGTCATGTGCGAGGCCTTCCTCTGCATCCAGCCCCACTTCGGCTTATGGCTGAAGACCTTCAATGTCAAGCCGAAGGTGGTGCGCGGCCGCCAGGCGGAGTGCGGAGGTGCCATGGTGGGCAAGATGCCCAACGTCCTATGGCTCAAGGGCTCTTTTGTGGAGACCATAAAGGGGTGGCAACCGGGGTGGTTCTACATCACCGAGCCGCGTGACCCTAAATGGGTGGCGGCCCCCGAATTCCGATCTGGCTTCCCTACACGGCTCACCTCCTGGAAGGAGACGGGCCTGACGTGGGGTAATTCGGAAGAGCTGACCGGACTTCAATCCTGCGTCCAAAGCCTGGTGAACAAGAAGCTCAAGCTTGTCAACGTAGTCCAGCTCATGCTCATTCGTCGGATCCTCCCGTGCCAACAACGGGCCTTCAGCTTGTGGGAGTTTGATTCGGCACAACACCAAACTTTGAGCAGGCTCTTCGACACTACGTACGAAGATGCCTAGAAGGTGTTGTTCAAGGGCGCCGAGGCTCCCGCATCCGCTTCCGAAGATCGCGAATACAGCTCGCAGCGTCAAGCCAGCGACGTAAGCTATTTTACCCTTTACGGGACTCTTGTTATCCATAGTTTGACTCTATGCGGGATCTAAACTCCCTTACCTTTGACAGGCCTGGCAAAAGACGTCCGGGCAGGTTAACTATCCGGCTCCCTTGCCAGAAGACCCAGCGGACGCCCGATTGACGGGGTTGCTAGTTCCGGCACCTCACGTGGTGCTGGAGAAGAAGGCCAAGAAGAAGGCCACGGGAACTCGAAAGAGTTCCCGACGCCAGGTGTTGTCGGACTCATCGTCCGATGACTCCGAGGCGGACTCCTCCCGCGAAGACGAGGAGGAGGAGAAAGAGGCCTCTCCCCCAGTGGGGGGAGAGAAGAAAAGGGAGGTCGCCCCGACGGGGAAGGCCGAAGGGTCCAAGAAGGGAAGGACCCTCCCTCCGGACTACTCCACCAACGCCGACGACGATGAAGAAGAGTGGCCACCGAGGACTAAGCCCCTGGCGACTTCGTAAGTGTCCGGATACCAGAATAACTCATGGCGTTTCGTTTGTCGCATAGAATCTCCTAACGCCGAATATAACCCTACAGCCCGCCCAAGGACGGGCTCGACACTTCAACGAGCGGCTCCCTGGCTTCGTCGGACGTGAATAGCACTTCACTTCCCGCGGTCTCCTCTCCTCGCGCCGCGGATGACGCCAAGGTGGGGTCCCCAAAGGGGCCCAGCTAGGAGGAGGGTGTCCCGGAGGTGCCGCAAGGCAACCTCCCGGACTCTGGGCACAAGGGGGATCAAACCCCAAAGGGCTCTAAGCCCGGCCCTGGGCCGGACTCCGTACCGGAACCTTCAGCGGTTCCGGAGTCCGGCAGGCGGGCCCTTCGTAAGAAGGGCGAGACTGCGACACTGGTGACCTCCGTCCAACCGGAGGCACCGGATAATTTGCTGGAGGCGCTTAACGGCGCCTCCATCGACGAGGAGCATCACACTATTATGAGTGTGGTGATCCAGAAAGTTCAGTCCGCCAAGAGCGGGCTGACTGAAGCCTGTGCCAGCCTTCTAACAGGCTTTGAGGTATGTATTTAAGATATGTAAGAATATTACCGCATAGACAGTAGCCCCTGATGCTCATTTTGGTGTTCGGAAAGAAAAGCCGAACTGAGGATCTAAAAAGATGTACACAGGAGTCTAACATAAGTATGTCAATATGGGGAATGCAAGCTGCGCTGCTGACCTCTACCGCACTGACTGCGGAGGTCAATGCATTGAAGCAGAGCCTCGAGCTGTCCGAGAACGAGCTCGGCCTTGCGAAAAAGTAGCTCGAGGACAAGGTAAGTAATACCTTATGGAAGTATATAAAAGATGTGGTTGCAAAAAATGACAGGAATAACATAAGAATTGTAGGGGCCACGAACAAGGTGGCGACCCTGAAGGAGGCGGTGTCCAAGGCCGAAAGCAATGCGGCCGCGGAGCGCACCGAGCGAGAGAAGCAGGACGCGCGGGTGGCGGAGGTGCAGCAAGAGCTCCAAGCTCTCGTGGAAAAACACGAGAGTTTGGAGCATGACTCAAAGACTCGAGAGTCCGAGCTCGCCTTGGCTCTTGAGAGCGCCAAAGCCGCTAAGGCCGAAGCCCAGAAAGCCCTCCAGGAAATTAAGGCGATGAAGAAGATAGCGGTGGGTAAGGCATTCTTCATGCAAAGCAAGCACGTGAAAGTGAATTACTTGTTACTTACCTGAATCCGGAGCTCTCCATGAGCATTCGCTGATCTGCCCTGCAGTGTGTCCGACGCTGCCGCATTCTACCGGGCCGAGGAGGGGAGCTCGACGGAGAAGGTGTTCTGGTCTCAGTATGCTGAGGCCGGACACCTGGTGCCCTTGAGTGACCAGCTGAAGCAGCTGGTCGAGCTCCATAAGGTGGCCGAACAGGCCATGAAGGGCCTCATTGTTCGGCTGTGGCCTAAAGAAGCCATGCCTGCGAGCTACTTCGGGCTGGTGAGGCGGCTGGTGGACGCTTGTCCATGGATTGAAGTCGTCAAGCGCTCCGTCTCTATCGAAGGTGCCTGTAGGGCCCTTGCCTGTGCTAAAGTGCACTGGGGCAAGATGGACGCTGAGAAGCTTGTGACGGACGCTCCACCGCCGGGCAGGGAGTATCGCACGCCTGAGATGTATTATGCGGGCGTCCTGAAGGGTGCCCGCCTTATAGCGGGTGAATGCTCCAAAGATGTAATTTTTGAGTAAACTCGCATTTGTTATCCTGTACGCTTGAAAACTTGTTCATATGCGCTAAGCAACGCTTGTAAATTTAAAATATTACCTTCTGTGCGGCCGTTTATTAAATTTGAGAGATGGTGAGTCGTCGGCTTCTGCCCCCATGTCACGAGTGCTGGGGTGTTCGGGATAAACTTGAGCGCTCTTTTTCCCATTCTTGGGTCCTTCGAGGGAGGCGCTCAACGCAACGAACAAGGAAACCGGACTATAATGCTTGAACACTCTCACTTAGCCATAGAATTCTATAGTTTTAAATTTCGGCGAAGCCCCTAGTATTCGGAAGACCGAATTCGGGGCGCTATCCACGCCTTGGCCGAACAAAGCCGACTCCTCGCTCTAAGCGGCATAAGTCTTTAGGGACTCGAAAACCTCTCGAACAGCGACCGGCTCTCGCCCTATCATGACGGTCAGTTTTAGCTTTCCCCACTGAGGTGCTTAACCCAGCTCAACCGGGGCATAATCGCAGTGGTTCTCCCAGCGCTACCTTAGCCGATATAACGGAACGTAAGGTACCAAAACATGGGAGCCGGGCAAACCCAACTCTTGACCCAAGACATGATTCGGAGCCGATGCATATAATGCTATAAGTTCGGGGTGCTGCACTTGTGAAAGTGTTCGGACTTATCACACCATATTTCAGGGTACTTAAGCCCCTGGTGTATTTGGCCGTACCAAAGTGTACAGGTGCAACATGTCATAAGTGAACATATATAGATAAAAAGGGTAATGCAATAATAGGCAAAAGCTATGCATTGTTTATTCAAAAAAGCTGCGGTAAAAGCAGAACGATACAAACAGTGCGATAAGCAAGGGACGGTACTATTTGACATGTCTCCCTCTAGGAGCGAGCTGCGGGATGTTATGTAAAACAAGTATACTGCTCATATAGAGACCACCTGGACACTCGACGTAGCTTTTCTGCTTCCCTGGCTGTTGCATCGTGTGTTCGGCGATTCTACTGCCGGACAGGGCTTCCTGAGAAAGGAGTCCTGAAAGTAAGAGAAAAAAAGAAGAATGACACAATTGGGAGCCCCTGGTGCGGTTGAGCCGCATTCTGGGCCTTCCGTGGTCCTGCCCCTCCCCTTGTGCCCATGGTATTTCCAGAGCATAATTATGTACGCGTAGTACTGGTTTTGCAATTTCGCGAGGGCTGGGGTTGGGGCCGCATTGCTACGCGTGCTCGGAACGTGCAAGGCGGTCTTGTTGTAGGTTACACCGGGCGCGCTTGACGGTGTCCAGACGTTTAATAGCCGGACTCGAGAATTGCCTTAAGAGCCTGCTTTGTACTTCTGCCGCGAGGGCCGCCATATGCTCCTCCGTTCGGAGGGAGCGTTCGGTGTTTCCGTTGACCGTAATGACTCCTCGAGGGCCTGGCATCTTGAGCTTGAGGTATGCATAGTGCGTCACCGCATTGAACTTTGCAAATGCGGTTCATCCGAGCAGTGCGTGATAGCTGCTGCGGAACGGGACTATGTCGAAGATTAATTCCTCGCTTTGGAAGTTATCCGGTGATCCGAAGACCACTTCAAGTGTAACTGAGCCTGTACAGTTGGCCTCTACACCTGGTATGACGCCTTTGAAGGTCCTCTTTGTGGGTTTAATCCTTGAGGGGTCTATGCCCATCTTGCGCACTGTATCCTGATAAAGCAGGTTCAGGCTGCTGCCGCCGTCCATCAGGACTCTCGTGAGGTGATATCCGTCAATGATTGGGTCTAGAACCAATGCGGCAAATCCGCCATGGCGGATGCTAGTGGGGTGGTCCCTTCGATCGAAAGTGATCAGGCAGGAGGACCACGGATTGAACTTTGGGGCGACTGGCTCCATCGCATATACGTCCCTTAGTGCACGCTTCCGCTCCCTTTTGGGTATGTGGGTTGCGTATATCATGTTCACCGTCCGCTCTTGTGGGGGGAAGCCCTTCTATCCTCTATTGTTCGGCGGCCGAGGCTCCTCCTCGTCGTCGCTATGCAGCCCCTTGTCATTGTTTTCGGCATTTAACTTGCCTGCCTGCTTGAACACCTAACAATCCCTGTTGGTGTGATTGGCTGGCTTTTCAGGGGTGCCGTGTTTCTGGCACGAGCGATCGAGTATTCGGTCCAAATTGGACGGTCCCGGAGTATTTCTTTTGAATGGCTTTTTCTGCTGACCGGGTTTAGAGCCTCTGAATCCGGCATTGACTGCCGTATCTTCAGCATTATCGCCATTAATGCGGCGCTAGTGCTTGTTGCGACGCGACCTGCCGTTGTTGTCCTTGGTATCCGAATTACCAGGGCTCTTGGTCATATTGTTACTACGAGCTAGCCAGCTGTCCTCTCCCGTGCAGAAGCGGGTCATGAGTGTTGTGAGGGCTGCCATGGATTTTGGCTTTTCCTGTCCTAGGTGCCGGGCAAGCCACTCGTCGCGGATGTTATGTTTGAAGGCTGCGAGGGCCTCTACATCCGGACAATCGACGATTTGATTTTTCTTGGTTAGGAACCGTGTCCAGAATTGTCTGGCCGATTCCTCTGGCTGCTGAATTATGTGGCTTAGGTCATCCATGTCTGGTGGTCGCACATAGGTGCCCTGGAAGTTGTCGAGGAATGCGGCTTGCAGGTCTTCCCAACAACCAATTGACTCCGCTGGCAAGCTGTTAAGCCAATGCCAAGCTGGTCCTTTAAGCTTGAGTGGGAGGTATTTGATGGCGTGTAGATCATCACCGCGGGCCATGTGGATATGAAGGAGATAGTCCTCGATCCAGACCGCAGGATCTGTTGTGCCATCGTATGATTCAATGTTTATGGGTTTGAAACCCTCAGGGATTTGATGATCCATCACTTCGTCTGTGAAGCATAGTGGGTGTGCGGCGCCTCTGTATTGGGCTATATCACGACACAGCTCAAATGAGCTTTGTCTACTATGTTCGGCCCGGCCGGAATTGCCATATCCGGCGTGACGGTTATCATCACGTATCGTGGGGCGCCCGCGCGATCCGTAGATCGATCTTGTTTGCCTTGCCTTGTCCTCTAATATATCCCGCAGGTCTGGCGCATTTTCCTGTGCCTTGGTATTTTTTGAGCGGCGCCGGGGTGTGGCTTGAGTGGAGGGCCGAGAGGCCTCTCTATCACGGCCACGAGGTGGCCGATCAGCCATATTATGCGCTGGTGATGTGGGTTTAGGTGCTTCCTCCTCTAATCGGGGTAGCAGCCTGCATTTTGGGTAGCTCTTGGAGGGGCGTTCGAGTTTGTATTCTTCGGCTGCCAGGATTTCAGTCCATCTATCGGCTAGCAAATCTTGGTCAGCTCTAAGCTGTTGCTTCTTTTTCTTAAGGCTGCTTGCCGTGGCCATGAGCCTGCGTTTGAAACGCTCTTGTTCGATGGGATCCTCAGGCCCGACAAATTCGTCGTCGTCGAGGCTTGCCTCGTCTTCGGAGGGAGGCATGTAATTATCGTCCTCTACCTCTCTGCCTGCCGCTCTCTCATGAGGGCTGGCTTCTCCATCCTCTTGCACTGAATCCTGCTGGAGGGGGTTGTCTTCAGCACTGTCCGGGGTGTTATTGTCTCCCGTGCCGGAATCGCCATTTTTGCTATGGCAGGATTTAGAGCGGCGCCGCTGACGCCGGCGCTTAGGCTGTTTCTTGGAGGGGTCATCCTCCGTTGTTCCATCGCCATTCCCATCTTTCCGGATGTCCACCATGTAAATGTCGTATGACGAGGTGGCCTTTCAGTGCCCTGTAGGCGCTGGTTCTTGGTCGTCTCCTGCATCGTCGTCCATACCGTCGATGTCTTCGGAGTCGAAGTCAAGCATGTCGGTTAAATCATCGATAATGGCTACTAAGTGGGTGGTGGGTGGGCTTTGAATTTCTTTGTCGTCCGCATCCCAACCTTCCTGACCATACCGGCCAGGGCTCTCCTAATAAAGAGAGAGACTTTAGTGAATTTAGGATGTTGCCAAAGGGCGAGTGCTGAAAGATGTCCGCGGCAGTGAACTCCATGATCGGCGCCCAATCGGATTTGATTGGCAGGGGCGCGGAAGGTTCGGAGTCCGGAGAGGAGTCCGGCACCTTGGAGTCACGAGCTCCGCAAAGGATAGGGTTGGTGTTCGGCTCAATCGCCGTAGAGATAGCAGCCCCCGAGGCGATGTCCAGCCACCTGTCCTCGATCGGCGCAGTTGGCTCCGAGCTAAGGGTCGGAGCGGACACTGGTGCGGCCTCCAGGGCACTGTCCGGCGGCAGAGCTAGATCATGCCCTTCGTCACAGTGCGGCGCGCTTGGCTGTGGCTCGAACCCATCGAAGATCAAGCCTCCGCGGACGTCAGCCGTGTAGTTCAAACTTCCAAATCTGACCTGATGGCCAGGGGCGTAGCTTTCAATCTGCTCCAGATGGCCAAGCGAATTGGCCCGCAATGCAATGCCGCCGAATACGAAGATCTGTCCGGGGAGAAAAGTCTCACCCTGGACTACATCGTTGTTGATGATCGGAGGAGCCATCGGGCCTAAAGACGACGGCACAGAGGAACTCTCAATGAAAGCACCAACGTCGGTGTCAAAACCGGCGGATCTCGGGTAGGGGGTCCCGAACTGTGCGTCTAGGCGGATGGTAATAGGAGACAGGGGACACGATGTTTTTACCCAGGTTCGGGCCCTCTCGATGGAGGTAAAACCCTACTCCTGCTTGATTGATATTGATAGTATGGGTAGTACAAGAGTAGATCTACCACGAGATCAGAGAGGCTAAACCCTAGAAGCTAGCCTATGGTATGATTGTTGTTCGTCCTACGGACTAAAACCCTCCGGCTTATATAGACACCGAAAAGGGTTAGGGTTACACAGAGTCGGTTACAATGGTAGGAGATCTACATATCCGTATCGCCAAGCTTGCCTTCCACGCCAAGGAAAGTCCCATCCGGACACGGGACGAAGTCTTCAATCTTGTATCTTCATAGTCTAGGAGTCCGGCCAAAGATGATAGTTCGGCTATCCGGACACCCCCTAGTCCGGGACTCCCTCAATTGACAGGAACAAGTTCAAATCAATCCGGGTCCTAATGTTGGGGATGTAAATATTAGGTATGACCCACCCAGGAGGGTGTCGGGTTATAGCTATGGCGGTTCATCAATACAAAGCCCATGAGGATGTTGAAGATGGCGGTTCATGAAGCGAAGGCCCATAGGAGTAAATCGCCATATGTGTATGACTTGTATTGTAAGGAATGTATATTATGTCACCGAGCCGTGCGCGTTGTTTATGAGCCGGCCGGGACTCCATGAGCCACTGGGCGTCAACCTGTGTATATAAAGGGACGACCCGGCGACGGTTCAGGGCAAGAAACAAGAGATCAAAAGCTAGGTCAAGCGTATTCGCTCCCTAGTAATCGTGACATAAGCAATGCCACCTCAAACTGGATTAGGCCTTTACCTTCACTACAAGGGGCTGAACCAGTATAAATTCTCTGTGTCCTTTGTCCCGTTTAACCCCTTTAAGCTAACCTAGTTGCGATGGCTCCACGACTAAGTCCTCACACTAGGACATCTGCCGTGACAATTCCACGATAGCATATGAGTCGTTTACCCCCGATTTACGATGCGAGGAATCTTTTCAACACGCCTGGGGCAGGAATCAGTAACCCGCCAGGTGTGGATCGGCCCGTTGATGCGCCGGTGGCTGGAGCACCGGTTCAGCCTCGTGCTGCAGCCCACGTTTGAATTTGACCCCTCCTCAGCACGTTCTGACGCCCCAGGCCATTATTCTAGTCCTTTGGATAACATGATATTTGCGGCTACTCGATTGGTGGCTCTCCTGGTTCAGGATGAGTCGCCAGCGGCAATGGAAATACAGAGAGCCGGAGAACTTCTTCAGACAGCGGTGGCTCAACAAGTGGCTTATTCATACAGTTGTGATCGGATTCATTCAACACCGCGTCCAAGCCGGGTTACAGTAGACACATTGATGAACTAGCCGAATCGAGAAGTGAGCGGCACCATAATCAGCCTTGTAGGCCTGACCTGCCGAGCGCTGGTAATGATGCTCAGACTTTGGTGGACCAAGGCAGAGTGCGGCGTGAGGCGGAGTTGGCAGCTCAGCTGGGCTCAACAGCAATCTCCGGTTTATCGGTCAGCGTCTGTCGAGGCAGGAGTGACCTCTAGAATCTTGGGTGTGCCATGCTTAGTGCCGGCTCTACGCAATGAGCGCTTGCCTAAGGATTTAAAGGGCCCCCACAAGGTGCCTAATTAGACGGCGGATCAGCCCCCAGAGGCTTGGATTGAGAGCTATGAGATGGCTATGGAGATGCTGGATGTTAGTGATGCTGCAAGTGCTAAGTATTTCACCATGATGTTGGATGGGCCGGCTCGTACTTGTTTGAAAGGGCTGCCCGCTAACTCCACTGGGTCATGGGCGGAGTTGAAAAAGCGATTTATTCAAAATTTTAAATATACATGCAAGCAACCTATGTCGATTCGTGATTTGGACTCTTGCGTCCTAGGTGAAGGTGAGTCAACAACAAATTGGGTTCGCCGGATCTCAGCTGTTATACACTCATCGGACAGTATCAACGCCGGTTCAGCAGTCCTGATGTTGGAAAAGAACTGCCGTTTTCTTCCCCTTTAGCAGAAATTGAGGCGGCTTAAGCGTAATTGCAATGATATGGCAGAGCTCATGCCGGCTCTCGTCAAGTACGCCGACTCTGATACCACTAAAGACCCTGAGTCTGCTGAGAAAAAGAGTGGGAAAGGGAGGAAGAGTGGCAATACAAAGGGACAACATAACACGGTGAGTCAAGGTGGCAATGTTAAATGTAAGGTGGACGGGGGTTTAGATTTCATGGCTAACACCAATACACAGAGTAATAACCAGCGTTGTAAGGGGAAAACGCCAGCGCCCCGGTTTGGAGGGCCGAAATTCAACCTTGAGGCCATGATGAATCAGCCTGGCCCAAAGCACGGAATCTAGGACAAGCTGGCTAGTCATCTATGGAAGGATCGCTTCATCATGAGGGAGTATAGGAACTCTATTTTTTCAGAACAATCACGGCCCGCATGGCGGTTCAGGCTCCGGCTCTCATGGGCCTGGATTTGGAGGTGGCGGTTCAAGCTCTGGCTTTTAGGGCCAAGGTAATCAAGGTGGTTTTAATTAGCAATCTGGCCAAGGGAATCAGCAGCAGCAGTCTGGTTATCAGAGCAATCCAAAGCAGCTGAATAGTGGTCAATATCATGTGTTCACCACAAGCCTGTGCAAGCGAGATCAGAAAATCCATAAGCTGGCGGTGAATTCAATTGAGTCGGCGGTACCTCGTTATTTGAGGTGGTCTGAGCAGCCTATTGTATGGAGTCAGGAGCATCACCCGCCCCGGGTTGAAAATCCTGGTAAATTGGCGTTGGTAGTTGCTCCTCAGGTAGGAGGGCATAAGCTTACAAAGGTGCTCATGGATGGGGCAGTAGCATCAATATCCTTTACTATGAGACTTTTCGTCATTTGAATTTCACTGGCAAGGATCTTAAAACATCTTCTACTATTATCCATGGTGTGGTGCCTGGTAAATCGTCGTATCCAGTGGGCAAGATAACCCTGGAGGTGGAATTTTGAGATGACCGTGATTCCAGAGCTGAGAAACTGGCCTTTGAGGTGGTTAAGATTAAAAGCCTGTATCATGCTTTGTTCGGGCGGCCGGGTTATGCCAAGTTTATGGCGCGGCCGTGTTATGTTTATTTGCAGCTTAAAATGTTGGGTCATAAGGGCACCATCACAGCGCATGATGATAGGAAGATTGCTCTGGACTGTGAAGAGGGTGATGGAGCGTATGCTGAGTCGGCCTGTGCCACTTAGGAGTTAAAATTTTATAAAGATAATGTTGACCCGACGGATATGACGCCTTTGAAGAAGAAAACTACAGAGAATGACCCCCTGTTTAAGTTTAAGTCGGCAGATGACACTAAGATGGTTTACTTTCTTCCTCGCGACTCGTCCAAGCAGTTCAGCATCAGTGCTAATGTGGATCTGAAATAGGAAAGCGCGCTCATCGAGTTCATCCGTGAGAATCGGGACATCTTTGCATGGAAACCTTCTGACATGCCAGGTGTACCAAGGGAACTCACTGAGCACACTCTTAATGTGGATCCAAAGTTTAAACCGTTCAAGCAATTCCTTCGTCGTTTTAATGAAGAGAGGCACAAGGCAATTGGTGAATAAGTGGTCCGGCTCTTGGCGGCAGGGTTCATCATTGAAGTTTTTCATCATGAGTGGTTGGCTAACCCGGTGCTAGTACTTAAAAATAACGACACTTGGCATATGTGTGTGGATTATACAGACCTTAATAAGGCTTGTCCGGCTGACTGTTTGCTCTCCCTCATATTGATCAGATCATTGATTTTACAACGGGTTGTGAGTGATTGAGCTTTTTGGATGCTTATTCTGGTTATCACCAGATCAAGATGGCAGTTAAGGACCAGGAGAAGACGTCTTTCATCACTCCTTTTGGAGCCTTCTGCTATGTGTCTATGCCCTTTGGGCTCAAAAGTGCCCAGGCAACTTACCAATGTTGTGTTCAGAATTGCCTCCATGACCAGATTGGGCGCAATGCTCACGCCTATGTGGATGATATCATAGTGAAATCCAGGAAGAAGGAGACTTTGATAGATGATTTGAAAGGGACCTTTGACAATCTTCGGGTCTATAAAATGATGCTTAACCCGGCCAAGTGTGTCTTTGGCATGCCAGAAGGCAAGTTATTGGGTTTCCTGGCTTCTGAGAGGGGCATTGAAGCTAACCCAGAGAAAATCAAGGCTATCACTTCTTTGGCTAAGCCGGCATGTATCAATGACGTCCAGTAGTTGGCGGGTCGTATTGCAGCTTTGAGCCGGTTTATAAGACGCCTAGGAGAGAAGGCTATCCCTTTGTATGAAATGATGAAGAAGACATATGACTTTATCTAGAGCGATGCTGCAAATGAGGCATTTGAGGCGCTTAAGAGACAGCTGGCTGAGCTGCCGGTGTAGCAACCCGACCTCAGACGGTCAAGTCTCTGTGCTTAAGTGTCATCCCTGGATCGGTATGCTGACACACATAGTACTCGAGGATTTATAACAGAGGTAGATCACATGTATAAAGTAACGTAAATACTATTACCTTAATCCATAAAGCGGAAGAAACAACAAGGTTGTGGAGTTCCCAATAACGCCAACGACAAAGTTGAGTGTAGAAATCATAACCCTAACGTATCACTTACTCGTCATAAGATTCCTACAACATGAGACGTTGCAGCCATGTAGGTCAGTACATTGAATGTACTAGCAAATTCACACCATACGATAATGATGAACAATAGCTATCACTACATGCATATTTGGCTGGTGGAGGCTCTAAGTTTAATTTTGCGTAAAGCCAATTTTGCCCTACAACAAAGGAATATATTTTATTTTTCTACCAAGTTGATGCCGTTATTGAGAAGGTTCCTCCAACTCAATCCCAAATTATACAGAACCCAACAAATTCATTAAATAAAGTGATGAGATCAACCAATAATTCAAGTACCAGATACTCAAAATTGTCCATAATTGGGGACACGGCTAACAATGATTAGTTTATACACTCTGCAGAGGTTTGCGCACTTTTCCCCACAAGACTCGATCTCCTCCGTTGAATTTCTCACACTTCATGATATTTGAAAAACAGATGACCAAGACACAGTCCTTCAAAAGCATTAACTCTTTACTCTGGGTAGACAGTACCACCTACATCCTCCTACATCTGCTAGTCCACCTCTTCAAGAGCTCACACAACATACTCAACTATGCCAGAGCCCATAATGGCTTGTGGCTGCACACGGAAGTTTCTAGCATGAATAATCTTATGATCCCTTTGAGCCTGGGTGGCAAACCATAGGGTGATCACACGATAACCCTGGGATCTCCTAGGACAACACTGGATTCCCCAGGTGTCCGGGCAAGCCACTGGTATCCCCAGGGTGCCCCAAACCATTCCACCCAAATGTGAATTAAAGTAGCCACCTTAAGTTAACCCTTAATTAACAATATCTCTCTCATCTTTCATGAATTCTCTCAAACCAAACCACGTCTACGAGCATAGCATAGTAGTATAAGCATCACGTAGTAACACCAAGGGTTTGAATATAAGACAATAGGTTCCTACCTCATCAACTACTTCCCAGTACCCACATGTTGTCAAACCTACTCATGCAATGTTTGAGGGTTGAAACTAATGCATAAAAACTAGGTATGAAAAATATGAGCAAAGTGTGAACTTGCCTTGTACGATTGATGAAGATTCGTCGCACTCATAACTCATGATAGATCTACTCGTCACGCTCCGACCAATCTATCGTAAGCAAGCAATTGCATACATAAGCAGTAATGCAAAAGAATCATAGAAAAGATCTCGGAAAACTTCGAAAACAAGCAATTAACTCTTGCAATAGAAAAAAAATTCTAATAATACCAAAATGGGGTGGATTTGGTCTGATCGGAAAGTTTAGGTCAAGAGCTTCATTTAGCAAAAAGAATCAATTAAATCGGAGTTACGGATAAAAAGATATGATCGAAAGAAGTTCGAATATGATCTGAACAAATATTCGAAATTTGAAAGTTGCAACAAGTTTATTTTGATAGATTCATTAGATAGGTGGAATCAAGCGAAAAATATTGGTATTGGTTTCGTCTAATTTGGATGAACGAGTAAAAAGTTATGGCTATTTGAAAAACAGGGCCAAGCTGTTTTACGGAAGAAAAAGGGCTATGGCTAAAAGAATTCTAGTCTTAAAATATAAATACAGGACTAATTATTAAATCTAATTATTCTACTGTACTAATCTAGAAATAATAAGCTACGGGAGTATATATAAAAAGAATACAAAAAAGATACCTTTATAAGGTAGAGAAAAGACGACTTCAGAGAGAGGAGACGACTTTGAGAATTTTTTCCGGAGAGGAGAAATATTTTTTTAATGAATCTAGTCAAACCAAAATAATATCCGGAATCATCACCCTTAGAGAGTAGAGGATATGATAGATATGTCAAACCAAAATATTGATTTAACCTGAATCGGAAGATTTTTGGGAGGCTCTATGAGTCTATAATTATAGGTGGAAAAGAGGTTTAGGGTCAAAGCCTAGGCAATGTGGAACTAAACGCAGACAAAAAGGAAGACGAAAGAGATAGGAAAACAAAGAAAAGAAACACCGCCGCATGGGCCTTCGGCCCGCCTGCGCGCACGCATGTGTGCGTGCGCAGAGTTTTTTTTTACTTTTTTTAAGAATAAGAAATATTTCTAAAAATAATATTTTTTTCTCTCCAAGCATAACCAAAAAATAAATATAAACAGTTACGGGCCTGTCTACTAACTATGCTACGCACGTGGGCCACGGATAGTTATAGACCGCACATGCAGTTTGTTTTTTTAAAATAGAAACAGAAAAGGAAAAGCTGAATAACGAAAATAAAAATAAAACTTTATATAGGCATATGATATACCAAAATTTTCAGAAAAAGACTATCTACAACCTGAACATTTTCCTAGAGTCAAATAAATTCCACGAAAATTCAAATAAAGCAAACAGTGCGACTATTGCAATAAAACCTCATAAAAATCATTTGAAAAATACTAAAATGATTTCATATTTATTTCTCTCCATTTTTCTAATGTATGGAATCATTTTACCCTAATTTACATATATTTTATTTATGGAGAAAAATAATTTGAATAAATACCAAATAACTCCAAATTGAAAAGAATTTCAAAGAGACTTTCAGTTTGATTCTTTTAAACTTTCAACTCATATTTCATATGTTTTGAAGAAGTCATTTTATCTTCTCTCATGAAAATCATTGGGTTTCTTAAAGTTTCTGAAATTGAAATAGTTCCAAATGGAGTTCAAATCTTTTCAAAACCCTTTTGATTTATTTAAATGGAAGAAGTCATGTCATCTTCTCTCTAGGGTTTTGTGATGAAATGAATTTGAATTCATGGAGATCATAAATGCAAAAAATGAAAGTTTGGGAAAGTCCTTTTATTCCCTCTCATTTAACTTTCATAAAGCTTCAAATTTCACTCAATTTTACACAAGCAATCATACCACAATCAAACAATCAAATCAAAACTATTTATTTAACATAACATTCCAAAATTTAGAATTTTGGGATGTTACAAACCTACCACCCTTAAAATGAATCTCGTCCTCGAGATTCGGAGAGGCTAGCAAGAATTAGGTTGGGTTCGGGGGTCTTCTCAAAATCCATCGATTGTCACCGGGGGGGGGGGGGGGGTCTGGGGTGCTACCACCCTTAGAAGCATGGTTACGGTTCCATCAAAACCCATATACTCCATTCTTATTCTTGACAGCGTTGGTCTTCTCAGATCCTTAGGAAAATTCCTTCTCTGGCTCTTCCGTTAGTGGCATAACCTTTTTTCTCAATTCTTGTGTCCTTTCATCTTGGTAAGGTTCTTCCGAGGCTGGGTCTTCTTACCTGACAGGTCTGGCACCAATACTAAACATCTATCGATATCTCATGGAGGTCAACAATTTATGGTTTGTCCTGCAGGAAATGGGTCTAGGCTTCATCCTCATTGCATATCCTACGATTGGCAATAGCTACCTCATACCAGGGGAAAGTTGTCATATACCATTCTAATCTTCAAACAAGGTTTAATATCGTCGTCTCTCTGCTATGGGTAAGTCACTCAGATTTACCATCCCATATAGCAAGACGAATAATAAGAGTAAGTCGGTATGGTGATCAATCCATCCCACACCCGAACCATTACCTTGTATATGGTTTAGCGAATCTCGCATTCTAACACTCGGTCATCCTCACAAGCATTGCAGAATTGCTTTTGTCGACAGACTAAGTTTGGATAAATCCATGGATTCTGCAAGCCAAACAAACATCTATCGTTCCTTCATAACACTCAGGTTTTGCGTAACTCCTATAAGATCGTTTCTTGATAAAGGCATATCCTCTTCCAGGGTTTTTCCTTCAGCAAGAGTGTGCTTGCTTCTTGGCAGGTCCTGGAGCCTGTGGGTTATGGCCCATCTCATCACTTGTATACCTTGAACTCATCATCGGGGCAACTGATCATTATTCCTACATCCATCTTCCTAGCATTCTTAAATCCATCAAATTGTACTGTCTCCCTTCCTTCTATTGGTACCAAACTAAGACGTGATTACTCAGACTCATCATGGATTTACAATTGCTCCATATTACCTAGCATTATACCTCCTTTTTTTCCAATAGTACTTCCTCCCTTCATATTCTTGGGGTATCCCACATATCGAGATAAAACTCGTACTTATTTTGTCCAAAGTCCACTTTGTGGAATATCATTATCTTTTCCAGGGGTCAAGGGTCCTCACAGGGTACTACCACCCTTGAAATGCACAAATTCCACCGTAGACCATATCTATCATATCCAAATCAGTACCAACGATGCTAACTTTATTGATTCTCAAATTATTACAATCTCCTGCATTTCCATTACATGCCTCAACTCAACACCTCAATGTAAAAGAATTGTAGGGTCACGCGGCTCGGTGATGTAGAACCACCCCGATTGCCACCCCTTTATGGTCTCCACAAAAGAGCCCTCGAGCCATAGGACGTTGGGCATCTTGCCCACCACGGCACCTCCGCACTCCGCCTGGCGGCCGCGCACCACCTTCGGCTTGACATTGAAGGTCTTCAGCCATAAGCCGAAGTGGGGCTGGATGCAGAGGAAGGCCTCGCACACAACGATGAACGCCGAGATGTTGAGGACGAAATTCGAGGCCAGATCATGGGAATCCAGGCCGTAGTAGAACATGAGCCCCCGGACAAATGGGTGAAGTGGAAAACCTAGTCCACGGAGGAAGTGGGTGAGCAATATCACCCTCTCATGGGGCCCGGGGGTGGGGATGAGCTGCCCCTTGTCGGGGAGCCAATGCGCGATGTCGCCGGACAAGTATCCAGCCTTCCACAGCCTCTTGATGTGCCCCTCCGTGACGGAGGAGGCCATCCACTTGCCTCCCGCTCCGGACATGGCTGGGGAAGGTTGAGGCGAGATGTGCGAACTTGGGCGCTAGAGCTCGAGTGCGCGGAAATGGATAAGCAAAGGAGGAAGAAGGCGTAGGTAAAAAGGTGGATCCTTATCCCCTTATATGGACGGATGAAACTATGCGTTCCCACCAGCCTGGTAAAACTCGCTTATCTCCCAAGCGCCGTAATCAATGGCGCGGTTGGGTTACCCACGCCCATATTGATGAGAATCCCAGATTAAAGGGACACGATCTCTGCTTTGACAAGACGTGCCAAGGAAACCGCCTCGCTAAACACGCTGAGGTGGGACAGTAAAAACGATTCGAATAAAGGCTTGGCCGTGGTGTGATGTCACGCCACGAAATACGTCAGCAGATTGAATTTGTGTAAATATTATTCTCTCTACAGTGGTATGTGGAATTTACTTTGCAGAGCCGGACACTATCCTCGTGTTCAAAATCTTCTATGAAGTATTCGGAGGAGGAACCCGCCTTGCAATGCCGAAGACAATATACGCACCGGACTCGTCGTCATTGAAGCCTGGTTCAGGGGCTACTGAGGGAATCCCGGACTAGGGGGTGTCCGGATAGCCGAACTATCATCTTCGACCGGACTCCTGGACTATGAAGATACAAGATTGAATACTTCGTCCCGTGTCCGGATGGGACTTTCCTTGGCGTGGAAGGCAAGCTTGGCGATATGGATATGTAGATCTCCTACCATTGTAACCGACTCTGTGTAACCCTAACCCTCTTCGGTGTCTATATAAATCGGAGGGTTTTAGTCCGTAGGACGAACAACAATCATACCATAGGCTAGCTTCTAGGGTTTAGCCTCTCTGATCTCGTGGTAGATCTACTCTTGTACTACCCATATTATCAATATCAATCAAGCAGGAGTAGGGTTTTACCTCCATCGAGAGGGCCCGAACCTGGGTAAAAACATCGTGTCCCCTGTCTCCTGTTACCATCCGCCTAGATGCACAGTTCGGGACCCCCTACCCGAGATCCGCTGGTTTTGACACCGACACTCCCACACATGTAACACACGCACTAAAGCAAACAATTCTTTGTCATAGATGGGACAATTAAGTTGAGCACCGGAAAGTTTTTCACTAAAATAAGCAATAGCTCGTTTTTCTTGCATCAAAACTCCACCAATTCCGGTACCACTTGCATCGCAATGAACCTCAAAAGTTTTGTCAAAGTTGGGTAAAGCAAGAATTGGAGCATGTGTAAGCAAAGATTTGAGCTCATCAAAAGCGGTTGATTGCAAAAGTCCCCAAACAAAAGGAGCATTCTTCTTGCTCAAAGTGTGCAAAGGAGAGGCAATTGTGCTAAAATCTTTCACAAAGCAACGATAAAAACCCGCAAGACCAAGAAAACTTCGCACTTGTTGCAAATTGGTGGGTTGGGGCCAATTTTTAATTGCTTCAATTTTAGTTTCATCAACATGGACACCCTTGGAAGAGAGAACAAAACCCAAGAAAACCACTTTGTCAACACCAAATGTGCACTTTTTCATGTTGGCATAAAGACTTTCCTTGTGAGGTGTTTGCAAAACAGCCCTAACATGATTAAGATGCTCTTTCATGGTTTTGTTAAACACAAGAATATCATCGAAGTAAACCACAACAAAGACTCCAATATAAGGGCAAAGTACATGATGCATGAGACGCACGAAAGTACTGGGAGCTTCCGATAAACCCATAGGCATTACTAACCATTCATATAAGCCAAATTTGGTTTTGAAAGCAGTTTTCCATTCATCACCATCTTGTATGCGGATTTGATAATAGCCATTTTTAAGATCAATTTTTGAGAAAAAGTTGGCTCCACTAAGTTCATCAAGCATGTCATCTAAGCGAGGAATGGGATTCCTATAGCGAACGGTAATATCATTTATGGGTCGACAATCGGAACACAAGCGAAAACTACCATCTTGCTTGGGCACAAGTATAACGGGAACGGCACAAGGGCTTAAGCTTTCACATACATGACCGTTGTCGATTAGTTGTTGTACTTGCCGTTGAATCTCCTTTGTCTCTTCGGGGTTGACGCGTTAGGGAGCCTTGTTTGGAAGAGGAGCTCCGGGGATGAGGTCGATTCGATGCTCAATGCCTCAAAGAGGAGGGAGACCCGGAGGTAGCTCATCGGGGAAAACATCTTGAAATTCCTATAAAAGAAATTGAAACACCAAAGGTAGCTCGTGAACTGTGTTAGTTTTTGGTTCTCCATCCTTGCACACAAGGACAAAGTGCATCACACTCGGTGGGTTCTCACACACTTCTCTCATCTCACTTTTTGTGGCAAATAGTATGAGGTTTTTCTCCCTAGGAGAGGAGGCGCTCAAGTTTGGCTTGTGGCTCTCACTCACGTTTGGATGGCTCACTTTCTCACTCTTCTCTCCATGGTGGGTGGCTTGCTTGTCGGCTATCACTTGACTAGGAGACATAGGTCGTAGCACATATTCCTTCCCTTTCATCTTGAAGCTATAGTGGTTGGTACGCCCATTGTGGATAACACCACGGTCGAATTGCCATGGTCGACCAAGAAGGAGGTGGCAAACAGTCATCGGGACCACATCGCACTCCAAAGTGTCCTCATATGCACCAATTTTGAAAGAGACTTGGACCGTATGCTCAACTCGGATAGTGCCGGAGTCACTTAGCCATTGAACCTTGTAAGGGTGCGGATGCTTCCTCTTGACCAATTGAAGCTTGGAGCATAATTCTTCACTCGCCAAATTGTGGCAACTACCTCCATCGATGTTGACCTTGACGGACCTTCCATTGATGCCGGCCTTGGTGTGGAAGATGTGGCACCGTTGGTCTTCTTCTTGGTGGTGTTGGAGCGTCAAGACCTTGGAAACCACGAGAGAGGGACTTGAATCATTGTCACAAAAGACTTGGTCATCTTCATCTTCATTCATGCGCCGGTTCATGGCCACGTGCTCAATGGCTTCCATTTCTTCTTCACTCATTGAGTCATATGTGTCGTCATCGTTGAAGATCATCGTTCGCTTGTTGGTGCATTGGAAGGACTTGTGGCCTCGGCCGCCACATGTGAAGCACATGATTGAACTTGTCTTGACGGGATCATCGGGAGGTGCTGAAGATGAAGGAGTCTTGGATTTGTAGGTGCTTGCCGGAGGATGAGTCGAGGATGGTGCCACTTGCTTGGAACTTGACTTGTCGCCGGTACTTGGTGATGCTCGAGTTGATGTAGGAGGTGCCGAAGTCACGGGAGCTTGAGAGTAGGAGCCGTAGGTCTTGGACGAGTACTTGGCATATTTGAAGTCATCTTGCACTTGTCGCTCGGCCTTGGTCGCTTGATGAACTAGCTCAAGAAGGTTGGAGTATGGTTGGAAGTCGGCGATCCGCTTGATTGGGTGGTTGAGGCCATTCAAGAAGCATGCCATTGTTTGCTCGTCATCTTCCTTGACATTGGCTCGTATCATGGCAATCTCCATTTCTTGGTAGTATTCTTCCACTGTCTTGGTGCCTTGCTTGAGGAGTTGCAACTTCTTGAAAAGATCTCGAGTGTAGTGAGTAGGCACAAAGCGGGCTCTCATGACTTCCTTCATAGCTTCCCAAGTTGTGATTGGTGGTTCGCCTCTTATATGTCGTCGCTCGATCACTTGTTCCCACCAAATGAGGACGTAGTCTTGGAACTCAAGAGAGGCCATTGCTATCTTCTTTTCTTCATCGTAGTTGTGGAGGCGAAAAATCTTGTCCACCTTCAATGCCCAAGAGAGATATTCTTCGGGATCATTGCTTCCGGAGAACTTTGGCATGGTGAACTTGAGCTTGCCGTAGCGGAGTTCTTCATCTTGATAGCGGTTGTGATATCGCTCTTGTCTTGGAAAGTCCTCAAATGCTCATTCCTCATGATGTCGCTCTTGGCTTGGAGGAGGGTCTTGAAGCACTTGTTCCACTTGGTGTCGCTCTTGTCTTGGAGGAGGGCGAGGAATGTGCACTTGGTGGCGCCTTTCTTTTTATTCTTCGCGTCGGGCAGCTTCCTCTTGTATCTAGCGATGAAGAGCTTCATATTGTTCTCGCACTTGGCGGTTGCGGACTTCAACGGCTCTAGTGGCCTCGCGTAGAGCTTGTTGTGCTTCAAGTGCTTGAGCTTCACGGTTGAGGGCTTGTGCTTCACGTTGTTCTTGTGCTTGTCGAAGTGCATCACCATCTTGAGGGGCTTGAAGTGGTACTTGTGGAGGTATTTGCTCTTGCTCCATTGCTTCATGAGGGACTTGATGTCGCATCCGTTCACGTGCTCGAACTCGGTCTTGTAATCCATTGCCATGGAATGGATTTTCTTAAGCTTGGTGGGCTTGATGATGATCACGTCATGGTGGACTTGCATCATAAGAGGAGTAGCCCGAAGATTGCCGACTTGTACGGTGACTTGAGTGGCGCCGTCTTGAAGAAGCCGATGAGGAAGACGGGCGTCGAACGATCATGTTGCGGAGCTCTTCCATTTGTGTGTTGAATTTGTCGTCGAAGTTTTGATGAAGGTCGGAGGCGAGTTATTCGAAGCATTGACCCAATGCGACGTTTTCTTGATGAAGCGCTCGTTGTGCGATGAAGAAGATATTCTTGGAGACATATCCGGAATCATCACCTTGCTCCTCGAAAATATTTTTTCTGGAGAGGAGAAATATTTTTTAATGAAATATTTTGGTTCTTTGAGACATATCTATCATATCCTCTACTCTCTTGTAATGGATTGAGTTTTCCCTTTGAAGTTACCTTATCGGATTGAGTCTTTAAGGATTTGAGAACACTTGATGTATGTCTTGTATGTGCTTATCTGTCGTGACAATGGGATATCACATGATCTAGTTGATGTATGTTTTTGTGATCAACTTGCGGGTTCCGTGACCTCGTGAACTTATGCATAGGGGTTGGCACACGTTTTTGTCTTGACTCTCCGGTAGAAACTTTGGGGCACTCTTTTAAGTACTTTGTGTTGGTTGAATAGATGAATCTAAGATTGTGTGATGCATATCGTATAATCATGCCCACGAATACTTGAGGTGACATTGGAGTATCTAGGTGACATTAGGGTTTTGGTTGATTTGTGTCTTAAGGTGTTATTCTAGTACGAACTCTATTATAGATCGAACGGAAAGAATAGCTTCGTGTTATTTTACTACGGACTCTTGAATAGATCGATCAGAAAGAATAACTTTGAGGTGGTTTCGTACCCTACAATAGTCTCTTCGTTTGTTATCGTCTATTAGTGACTTTGAGTGACTTTTGTTGCATGTTGAGGGATTGTTATATGATCCAATTATGTTATTATTGTTGAGAGAACTTGCACTAGTGAAAGTATGAACCCTAGGCCTTGTTTCCTAGCATTGCAATATCATTTGTGCTCACTTTTATCATTAGTTACCTTGCTGTTTTTATATTTCAAATTACAAAAACCTATATCTACCATCCATATTGCACTTGTATCACCATCTCTTCGCCGAACTAGTGCACCTATACAATTTACCATTGTATTGGGTGTGTTGGGGATACAAGAGACTCTTTGTTATTCGGTTGCAGGGTTGCTTGAGAGAGACCATCTTCATCCTACGCCTCCCACGGATTGATAAACCTTAAGTCATCCACTTGAGCGAAGTTTGCTACTATCCTACAAACCTCTGCACTTGGAGGCCCAACAACGTCCACAACAAGAAGGTTGCGTAGATGACATCAAGCTCTTTTCTGGCACCGTTGCCGGGGAGGTGAGTGCTTGAAGGTATATCTTTAGATCTTGTGATCGAATCTTTTTGTTTCTTGTTTTATCACTAGTTTAATATATAAAAGAAAACAAAAAAATGGAATTGAGGGTTCCTCATAAGCTTCATCTTTTTAATTTATTTCATGAAAATAAGGATTCCGATAATTGTACTCAATTTCTAGAGGAAGAATGCATTAGAATGTTTTGCACTAAATCTTTGAATGATGAGCATGATTGCAATGTTGTTAGTATGAACTCCTTGAATATCCATGATGCTAATGATATGCAAAGCCACAAGCTTGGGGATGCTATGTTTCATGAAGATGAGATTTTTAGTCCCCCATGTTTTGATAAGAATATTTATGAAAGCATGCCTCCTATTTAAGATGATTATATTGATGAAAGTAGATTTGGAGAGGTCATGACTTTATTTAATGATGAATCCACTATTTCGGAAGAGGTTCCAATTGATTATGAGGATAAAGTTCCTATCTATGATGATTACTGTGATGACATGTATGCTATAAAGAACAATGATAACCATGAAACTTGTCATCTTGATTTTAATTTTCAATTGGATTATGTCTCACATGATAGTTATTTTGTTGAGTTTGCTCCCACTACTATTCATTAAAAGAAGTTTGCTTATGTGGAGAGTACTAAAATTTATATGCTTGTGCATCATGAAAATAATGCTTTATGTGATGGTTATATTGTTGAATTCATTCATGATGCTACTGAAAATTATTATGAGGGAGGAACATATGCTTGTAGGAATTGCAATAATATCAAGTTTCCTCTCTATGTGTTGAAAATCTTGAAGCTATGCTTGTTTTACCTTCCTATGCTAGTTGATTCTTGTTCCCATAAGTTGTTTGCTCACAAAATCCCTATGCATAGGAAGTGGGTTAGGCTTAAATGTGCTAGTCATATGCTTCATGATGCTCCCGTTATGTTTCAGTTCTTATCTTTTATGTGAGCATCAGTGTCATCATCATGCCTAGCTAAAAGGCATTAAAGAAAAGCGCTTGTTGAAAGACAACCCAATATTTACCCCTACTGTTTTTTTCACATGATTATGCTACTGTAGCAATCATGTTTTATAGCTTTTTTCAATAAAGTGCCAAGTAAGACCTTTAGGATAGCTTACTATGATAGTGTGTTGATCCTGCTGAAAATCAGAAACTTTTGCGCCCAGTAAATTAGTTTTGATAATTCATATAAACATGCTTTTGATCTGATTATTTTTGCTATGGATTGGTAAACAAATTACGCAGGGTTTCCTAATTTGTTAGGATTTTTGGAGTTACATAATTGTTCAAGAGTTATAGATTACTACAGACTGATCTATTTCTGACAGATTCTGTTTTCTATGTGTTGTTTGCTTGGAAGTTACATAACCATAGAGAAGTTGGAATACAGTAGATATTACACCAATATGAATTTAGAATGAGTTCATAATAGTACCTAAGTGGTGATTTATTGTTTTATACTAACGGAGCTTACGAGTTTTCTGTTAAGTTTTGTGTTGTGAAGTTTTCAAGTTTTGGGTAAAGATTCGATGGACTATGGAATAAGGAGTCGCAAGAGCCTAAGCTTGGGGATGACCAAGGCACCCCAAGGTAATATTCAAGGACAACCAAGAGCCTAATCTTGGGGATGCCCCGGATGGCATCCCCTCTTTCGTCTTCTTTCATTGGTAACTTTACTTGGAGCTATATTTTTATTCACCACATGATATGTGTTTTGCTTGGAGTGTCATTTTTTTATTTTTTTTTGCTTGTTGTTTGAATAATATCCCAAGATCTGAAATTCCTAAATGTTAGAGAGTCTTCACATAGTTGCATAATTATTCGACTACTCATTGATCTTCACTTATATCTTTCAGAGTAGTTTGTCATTTGCTCTAGTGCTTCACTTATATCTTTTTAGAGCACAATGTTTTTTTTTTTGAAAAACAGATGAACTCTCATGCTTCATTTATATTATTTTAAGAGTCTTAAACAGCATGGTAATTTGCTTAGGTTATGAATTTGGTCCTATTATGATGGGCATCCAAGAGGGATATAATAAAAACTTTCATATAAAGTGCATTGAATACTATGAGAAGTTTGATTCTTTATGATTGTTTTGAGATATGAAGATGGTGATATTTGAGTCATGCTAGTGGAGTAGTTGTGAATTTGAGAGATACTTGTGTTAAAGTTTGTGATTCCCGTAGCATGCATGTATGGTGAACCATTATGTGATGAAGTTGGAGCATGATTTATTTATCGGTTGTCTTCCTTATGTGTGGAGGTCGGGATCGCGCGATGGTTAACTCCTACCAACCCTTCCCCTAGGAGCATGCGTGTAGTACTTTGTTCTGATGACTTGTAGAAGTATGTGAGTTCTTTATGACTAATGTTGAGTCCATGGATTATACGCACTCTCACTCTTCCACCATTGCTAGCCTCTCTTGTGTCACGCAACTCTCGCCGGTACCATAAACCCACCATATACCTTCCTCAAAACAGCCACCATACCTACCTATTATGGCATTTCCATAGCCATTCCGAGATATATTGCCCTGCAACTTTCCACCGTTCTGTTTATTATGACACGCTTCATCATTGTCATATTTCTTTGCATGATCATGTAGTTGACATTGTATTTGTGGCAAAGCCACCGTTCATTATTCTTTCATACATGTCACTCTTGAATCATTGCATATCCCGGTACACCGCCGGAGGCATTCATATAGAGTCATATTTTGTTCTAAGTATTGAATTGTAATTCTTGAGTTGTAAGCAAATAAAAGTGTGATGATCTTCATTATTAGAGCATTGTCCCATGTGAGGAAAGGATGATGGAGACTATGATTTCCCCACAAGTCGGGATGAGACTCCGGACAAAAAAAAGAGAAGAATAGAGGCCATAAAAAAGAGAAAAGGCACAAATAAAAAAATAAGAAAAAATAAAAAATGAGAGAAAAAGAGAGAAGGGGCAATGCTACTATCCTTTTACCACACTTGTGCTTCAAAGTAGCACCATGATCTTCATGATAGAGAGTCTCCTATGTTGTCACTTTCATATACTAGTGGGAATTTTTCGTTATAGAACTTGGCTTGTATCTTCCAATGATGGGCTTCCCCAAATTGCCCTAGGTCTTTGTGAGCAAGCGAGTTGGATGCACACCCACTTAGTTTCTTTTTGAGCTTTGATACACTTATAGCTCTAGTGCATCCGTTGCATGGCAATCCCTACTCACTCACATTGATATCTATTGATGGGCATCTCCATAGCCCATTGATACGCCTAGTTGAAGTGAGACTATCTTCTCCTTTTTGTCTTCTCCACAACCACCATTTTCTCTTCCACCATAGTGCTATATCCATGACTCATGCTCATGTATTGCGTGAAAGTTGAAAAAGTTTGAGAATACCAAAGTATGAAACAATTGCTTGGTTGAAACCGGGGTTGTGCATGATTTTAATATTTTGTGTGATGAAGATAGAGCATAGCCAGACTATATGATTTTGTAGGGATAGCTTTCTTTGGCCATGTTATTTTGAGAAGACATAATTGCTTTGTTAGTATGCTTGAAGTATTATTGTTTTTATGTCAATATTAAACTTTTGTTTGGAATCTTATGGATCTGAATATTCTTGCCACAATAGAGAAGATTACCGTTATAAATATGCTAGGTAGCATTCCACATCAAAATTCTGTTTTTATCATTTACCTACTCGAGGACGAGCAGGAATTAAGCTTGGGGATGCTTGATATGTCTCCAACGTATCTATAATTTTTTATTGTTCCATGCTATTATATTATCTGTTTTGGATGTTTAATGGGCTTTACTATACACTTTTATATTATTTTTGGGACTAACCTATTAACCGGAGGCCCAACCAAAATTGTTGTTTTCTTCCCTATTTCAGTGTTTCGAAGAAAAGGAATATCAAACGGAGTCCAAATGGAATGAAACCTTCGGGAGAGTTATTTTTGGAACAAACGCAATCCAGGAGACTTGGAGTAGACGTCAGGGAAGCTTCGAGGAAGCCACGAGGGTCTAGGGCACGCCTTACCCCCTTGGGCACGCCTCCCACCCTCATGGCCCCCTCGTGGCTCCCCTGACCGACTTCTTTCGCCTATATATATATCCATATACCCCAAAAACATCCAGAACACCATAGATCGGGAGTTTCGCCGCCGCAAGCCTTTGTAGCCAGCAAAAACCAATCGGGACCCTGTTCCGGCACCCTGCCGGAGGGGGGATCCCACACCGGTGGCCATCTTCATCATCCCGGCGCTCTCCACGACGAGGAGGAGTAGTTCACCCTCGGGGCTGAGGGTATGTACTAGTAGCTATGTGTTTAATCTCTCTCTCTCTCTCTCTCTCTCTCGTGTTCTTGATTTGGCACGATCTTGATGTATCGCGAGCTTTGCTATTATAGTAGGATCTTATGATGTTTCTCCCCCTCTACTCTCTTGTAATGGATTGAGTTTTCCCTTTGAAGTTATCTTATCGGATTGAGTCTTTAAGGATATGAGAACACTTGATGTATGTCTTGCATGTGCTTATCTGTGGTGACAATGGGATATCACATGATGTGCTTGATGTATGCTTTGGTGATCAACTTGCTTGTTCTGTGACCTCGTGAACTTAAGCATAGGGGTTGGCACACGTTTTCGTCTTGACTCTCCGGTAGAAACTTTGGGGCACTCTTTGAAGTACTTTGTGTTGGTTGAATAGATGAATCTGAGATTGTGTGATGCATATCGTATAATCATGCCGTAGATACTTGAGGTGACATTGGAGTATCTAGGTGACATTAGGGTTTTGGTTGATTTGTGTCTTAAGGTGTTATTCTAGTACGAACTCTATGATAGATCGAACGGAAAGAATAGCTTCGTGTTATTTTACTACAGACTCTTGAATAGATCGATCAGAAAGAATAACGTTGAGGTGGTTTCGTACCCTACAATAATCTCTTCATTTGTTCTCCGCTATTAGTAACTTTGGAGTGACTCTTTGTTGCATGTTGAGGGATTTTTATATGATCCAGTTATGTTATTATTGTTGAGAGAACTTGCACTAGTGAAAGTATGAACCCTAGGCCTTGTTTCCTAGCATTGCAATATCGATTGTGCTCACTTTTATCATTAGTTACCTTGCTGTTTTTATATTTTCAGATTACAAAAACCTATATCTACCATCCATATTGCACTTGTATCACCATCTCTCCGCCGAACTAGTGCACCTATACAATTTACCATTGTATTGGGTGTGTTGGGGACACAAGAGACTCTTTGTTATTCGGTTGCAGGGTTGCTTGAGAGAGACCATCTTCATCCTACGCCTCCCATGGATTGATAAACCTTAGGTCATCCACTTGAGGGAAATTTGCTACTGTCCTACAAACCTCTGCACTTGGTGGCCCAACAATGTCTACAAGAAGAAGGTTGCGTAGTAGACATCACTCATCTCCTCGCAATTTACATTATTTGCCATTTGCCTCTCGTTTTCCTCTCCCTCACTTCACAAAAATTTGCCATTTTATTTGCCATCTTTTTCGTTCGCTGTTTTCTCGTCATATCTTTTTTTTAGTGCATTCTTGTTGCATAGTCATCATGACTCAAGAGAACACCAAGTTGTGTGATTTCTCAAATACCAACAACAGTGATTTTATTAGCACTCTAATTGCTCCTCCCGCCACTAGTGCGGAGTCTTGTGATATTAATACTACTTTGCTGAATCTTGTCATGAAAGATCAATTTGTCGGTACTCCTAATGAGGATGCTGCGTCCCATCTTAACACATTCGTGGAATTATGCGATATGCAAAAGAAAAAAAGATGCGGACAATGACGTTGTGAAGTTGAAATTATTTCCGAGATCATGCAAAAATTTGGTTTTCTTCTTTGCCTCGCAATAGTATCGATTCTTGGAACAAGTGCAAAGATGATTTTATCACTAAGTATTTTTCGCCTGCAAAAATTATTTCCCTTAGAACCCAGATCATGAATTTCAAGCAACTTGAACAGGAGCATGTTGCACAATCTTCGGAAAGGATGAACTTGATGCTAAGGATGCCCAACTCATGGGTTAAATCTTTGGATGATCATACAAATTTTTTATGCGGGATTGAATTTTGTTTCTCACAATCTTTTAGATTCCGCCGCGGGGGGTACTTTTATGGAAATCACTTTGGGTGAAGCCACTAAATTTCTAGACAATATTATGGCAAATTACTCGCAATGGCATACCGAAAGAGCTCCTACTTGTAAAAAAGTCAATTCGGTAGAAGAAATAAATTCTTTGAGTGAAAAAGTTGATGCTCCTATGAAGTTGGTTGCTAATAAAAGTTCCCCTATTGATTTTAATGATGTGCCTTTGTCTACTTTGATTGAGCAAAATAGTGATACCATAGATGTGAATTTTGTCTTACGAAACAATTTCAATAACAATGCTTATAGAGGTAATTTTAATCCTAGGCCTTTTCCTAGTAATTCCTCTAATAATTATGGTAATTCCTATGGTAATCCCACCTATAATAATAATAGAAACACCTCTGATCTTGAGAGCAATATTAAAGAATTTATCAATATGCTAAAAGCTTTCAATACTTCAATAGAAGAAAAGTTGAATAAAATTGATGATTTGTCTACAAGTGTTGATAGAATTTCTCATGATGTAGAAACTCTCAAGATGAAAAAATTTGTGCCTAAAGTTTAAGAATCAATTAAAGCTCTCTATGTTTCTATGGATGAAAGTAAGAAAAGAACCGCTATGCTTAGAGCTAAAAGAGAATTTTTAGAAAGATCGTTTTCTAGTGATTACTATCATAAAAGTGATGAAGATCTTAAAATGATTGGTGTTTCTTCTATTGATTCCTTTTTTAATAAATTTAATATTGATGAAAAAGGGACTGGATAAGAGTCAACTTTAGTTAGAATGCGTCCCTATGATTCGGAGGGTGAAAATCTTGTTGAGAAAATTGATAAAAGTGGGTTTGAAGAGGTCAAGACTTTAACTAGTGATGTGCCCACTATTTTGGATAAAGAAGACTTTAATTATGATAGTTGCTCTTTGGTTTATTGCATTTCTTTGTTGCAATCCATTATAAATACACCCCATGCTTATGAACAAAATAAAGCTTCTACTAAACATATTGTTGATGCCATGATGAAAGCTTTTGAAGAAAAGTTGGAATTAGAAGTTTCAATTCCTAGAAAATTGCATGATGAATGGGAACCTACTATCAAAGTCAAGATCAAAAATTATGATTGCTTTCCTTTTTGTGACTTGGGTGCTAGTGTTTCTACAGTTCCGAAATCTTTATGTGATGTGCTTGGTCTCACCAATATTGAAGAATGCTCTGTAAATTTGCACTTAGCAGATTCTACTATTAAAAAGCCTATGGGAAGAATTAATTATGTTCTTATTCTTGCAAATAGGAATTATGTTCCATAAATTTTATTGTTCTTGATATTTATTGCAATCCGTCTTGTCCAATTATTCTTGGTAGACGGTTTTTGCGTACTATTGTTGTCGCGATTGATATGAAAGAAGGCAATATTAAATTTCAATTTACACTAAGGAAGGGAATAAAAACTTACCTAGAACAAGAATTAGGCCACCATATGAATCAATAATGAGGGCATCTTATGGATCTATAACCAAAGATGACAACACTTAGATCCTACGTGTTATGCCTAGCTAGGGGCGTAAAATGATAGCGCTTGTTGGGAGGCAACCCAATGAATAAAATTTATTTTTGCTTTTTGCTTTATGTTCTTGTGTGTTAGAACAATTATTCTACTGTTATGATTTTGTTTTTTTGTTTTAGTTAGTATTTGTGCCAAGCAAGGCCTTTGGGAAGATTTGGGAGAAGTTTATTTGATCTTGCTTAAAAACAGAAATTTTGCGCTCACGAGATTATTTGTCATTATTATTAGAAGAGTGCTTTTGAGCTGATTCTTTTTGCAGAAGATTAATAGATAAATTCCTCACATCCACCAATTTATTTCAGAATTTTTGTGTTTAAAGTAGTATTCCAAATATTCAGATTGCTATAGACTGTTCTGTTTTTGACAGATTCTGTTTTCTTTGTGTTGTGTGCTTGTTTTGATGATTCTATGGTTTTCTTTGATGAGTTTTTGCCATAGAAAAGTTGGAATACAGTAGATACAATGAAAAAACAAAATAATAATAGTTTTTCTACAGTACTAATAGTAGTGGTTTGGTTTCTTATACTAACGGACCTCACAAAGGTTTTGTTTGAGTTTTGTGTTATTGAAGTTTTCAAGTTTTGGGTTATCTTACGATGGATGAAGGAATAAGGGTAAGAAAAAGGCTAAGCTTGGGGATGCCCGAGGCACCCCTAGATAATATTCAAAGAAGTAGCAAGCAACTAAGCTTGGGGATGCCCTGGCATCCCCGCTTTCTTCTAACAGCCATCGGTATTTTACTTGAAAGTATATTTTTATTCGTCACATAATATGAGTTTTGCTTTGAGCGTCTTGTATGATATGAGTCTTTGCTTGTTTTGCTTTGTGTTTTAGGTGTGGAATACTTTCTGGACACACCTTTTTGAGCGAGCCAAAATTTATGCTATGCTTTCTCCTATGCTTCACTTAAATTTTTAGAGCCATGGATTTGCTCTAGTACTTTACTTATATCTTTTTGAGCACAGTGTGCTTTATTAATTTTGAAGAAATTCTCTCATGCCTCACTTAGATTTGTTTGGGAGTTAGTAATTTTTTAAGAAATTCTCTCTTGCTTCACTTAGATTATTTTGAGAGAAAGAAAAATTATGCTCATGTTCTTCACTTATATTTGTTTAAGCTTATCAAAAGCAACATATGAAAATAGTCCCAAAGTGATAGATATCCAAGGAGGATATAATAAAAACTTTCATGAAGATCATTGGACAAAATAAACTTGATTCTTAGTAATGGTTTTGAGATGTGACAATATGATATGTGAGTCATGTTGATGAGTAATTGTGCTTTAGTAAGAATATTGATGTTAAGGTTTGTGATTCCCTATGCAAGCACAAAAGTCAATAGTTATGCAATGAAATTTATATCCTACTTATGGTGCATTATCAGTATTACTTATGATTAATGCTTGGGTAGAGATTTTTTGCTTTTTGGTTGGTCGCTTCTCAATCTTTTGCTAGCCTTCATTTTGCACTAAGTATGATCACTACTTGTGCGTACAAAACCCTTTAAACCAGTTTTGCCATATGAGTCCACTATACCTACCTATATGCGGTATTTCCATGCCGTTCTAACCAAATTTGCATGTTCCATATCTAATGTTCAAAATAAATTTCTCTTTTGTGTGCTCTACCACTCGCGAAGCGGTAAAGCGTAGCCAATACTTTCCATGCTAGATGTGTTATTCTCACGATGAGTGTTTATTCACTTGTCATTGCACGAGAGTACGGCAAAGGTACTAGGGATGCCCAGTCCCAAAATTAATAATGAATTACTTTATGTTTTCAAATAATAAATTCCTTGGAAAGTGTTGGTATGGAGGGCACCCGTGGATACGGTTAGCCATGGAAAGTGAAAGAATGGTGGAAAAAGGAATAAACTTTATTTTGTGGTTGGGAACCGCCTATGATGTATCTAGCATGGAAAGTGTTGGGATGCTCCAAGTCGTTTTTGCTGGTGGGATAAGTATGCCTCTCAAAAATAATTTTTATCTCTCAATTTAAGCTTTGAGCTCTGGCACCTCTACAAATCACTACTTCCCTCCGCGAAGGGCCTTTCTTTTACTTATGCAATTTTTATTTTGAACTTGAGTCTCCATCTTCTCTTATAAAGCACCAACTAAGGGGCACTATGATCGTATTTGAGCATTGGGTGTAGCTAATATTCGAGTGTGTTTCATGAATGTATCAATGATTGAGCATGATGGGCTAGGGATAACTTCCTTTAGTGTTGATATTTTGAAAGACATGGTTGCTTGTTGGTATGCTTGAGTATTACAGTCTTCATGTCAAAACTAGACTATTGCTTTGAATCATATAGAAGTCCATATGTCCATGCTATAAAGAAAAGAAATGTGATGAACATGTTAGGCAGCATTCCACATCAAAAATTCTGTTTTTATCATTTACCTACTCGAGAACGAGCAGGAATTAAGCTTTGGGATGATGATACGTCTCCAACGTATCTATAATTTTTGATTGTTCCATGCTGTTATATTATCATTCTTGGATGTTTTACAATCATTTTATAGTCATTTATATCATTTTTTGGTACTAACCTATTGACATAGTGCCCAGTGCCAGTTGCTGTTTTCTGCATGTTTTTTACATCGCAGGAAATCAATATCAAACCGAGTCCAAACGCAGCAAAACTCCTGGAGGATTTTTTTGGGCCAGAAGACATCTAGTGGGCCAAGAAAGCACCTCGGGGGTGGCTCGAGGGGAGAAGCACCCACCAGGGCACGCCAGGAGGCTGAGGCGTGCCCTAGTGGGTTGTGCCCACCTCGAGTGCCCCCTGAACCACCCATATTCCATAAACCCTAGGGGAGTCGACGAAAATCATTTCCAGCCGCCCCAGAGTCCAGAACCACCAGATCCAATCTAGACACCGTCATGGAGGGGTTCACCACTTCCATTGGTTAGTCTCCGATGATGCGTGAGTAGTTCTTTGCAGACCCTAGGGGACCGTAGTTAGTAGCTAGATGGCTTCCTCTCTCTCTTGATTATCAATACAATGGTCTCTTGAAGATCCATATGATGTAAGTCTTTTTGCGGTGTGTTTGTTGGGATCCGATGAACTTTGAGTTTATGATGAGATCTATGTTTTTATCCGTGAAAGTTATTTGAGTCTTCTTTGATCTCTTATATGCATGATTGCTTATAGCCTAGTATTTCTTCTCCGATATTTGTGTTTTGTTTGGCCAACTTGATCTATTTATCTTGCAATGGGAAGAGGTGCTTTGTAGTGGGTTCGATCTTACGGTGCTTGATCCCTATGACTGAAGGGGAACCGACACGTATGTATTGTTGCTACTAAGGATAACAAGACGAGATATATATCTCCGCAATAGATAAACGGATCTCGTCTACATCATGTCATTGTTCTTATTGCATTACTCCATTTTCCCATGAACTTAATACACTAGATGCATGCTGGATAGCGGTCGATGTGTGGAGTAATAGTAGTAGATGCAGGCCGGAGTCGGTCTACTAATCTTGGACATGATGCCTATATAATGATCATTGCTTGGATATCCTCATGATTATTTGAAGTTCTATCAATTGCCCAATAGTAATTGTTTTCCCACCGTTTGCTATTTTTCTCGAGAGAAACCACTAGTGAAACCTATGGCCCCCGGGTCTCTTTTCATCATATTTGCCTTTGCGATCTATTTGCCCTTGCATTTATTTTAAGATCTATTAAACCAAAAATACAAAAATACTTGCTGCAATTTATTTTTTCCGTGATCTATTTATCCTATCTACCATTTTTACCTCACGTTATTTGCCTATCTTGAGGCCTCGTACCCAAAAGGGATTGACAACCCCTTTAACATGTCGGGTTGCAAGTATTTGTTATTTGTGTGGAGGTGCTGTTTACGTGGTGTGAGGAGGTTCTCCTACTGTTTCGATAACCTTGGTCTCATCAATAAGGGAAATACCTACCGTTGCTATACTGCATCATCCCTTCCTCTTTGGGGAAATATCGACGTAGTTCTAGCAGACATCACACGTGAGTTCGGGTGACACACAGCATGGCACAGTGTCCGGACTGGACATAGACACATGTTCCAAGAGGGAATGATGCTAATGGGATGGGGATGGGTTCCTCTGATTCATGGTTAACATGATCTATTCGAATAGCCGCGTCCTTGGTTATGGACTACTTGGACACTTATATGGTACATAGACAACTGAAAGTGGATACTCTAAAATGCTCAAGACAGGTGTGAGTGCTATGGATGGCCTTATCGTAGGGAGACGAGAATGAATCCATAGTGGTGTATTGATGTGGTGATTAGTGGACTTGTGTGCGCCACCTCAAAGAAATACTAATGGTCGTAGTACAGGATAGCCACTGAGTCAAAGCTGGCTTGCTGAAGTTAAACTCCATAACCCCCTCCACCAATTCAAGAAGACCAAGCCCTCGCCATAATGCTCTCCCGCGCTATGCTCCTCCATTACCTACCCCGCGTGATGCATGCAGCATGCGTGGCTAAGGATAAGGGCATGGAGGGAAGAGTGAATTAGCGGTTTCTACCCCATGTGTTAAAGTCATTCACGGGCCATTACAAGGGTGGCCCCACCACTATTGGCTTTACACGACGCATGGGAAAACCGGAAACTGGACCGGACTCAAGATTTATGAAGAAACAAAGAAAACCCCAAGAGGCCAGCCTCTTCGGCGCCCCTGCCTGTGCATTTATTAGGGCCTACCCCGACGACGCCCGGCAGCGCGCTCGGGGCAGGCTCGGGGGCTTCTGTCAGTGCAACAGACCTTGCGTATGTTGCCCTGGCTGTGCACAAGCACGGGAACTAGATCATGGCATCAGGCCCTGCCAGAGTACAAGAGACCAAGATCTTCGAAGGACCAGCATGCAGAACAAGAGGACCAAGATCAAGCCAGAGAAGCAAGATATCACCAGGAGAGAAGCCTCCCTTGCCGGGCAAACATGTGAGGCAAGGGTAGATCCACCCCAGAAGAGAACGTCCAAGACGTCCCGGCAGGGTCTGCCAGGACTCACGGAGGCAAGAAACACCTCATCAACCACTCCCCCACGACCCACGTCGTCAATCAGTGCGGTGTCAACCGCGAAGTGATTAAGTGGTAGCCATTCTCCACATGGCAGCCTCTTTCTACAGGGAAGCCTACAGATGGCACCCGTCCTGCGACGTGTCAAACGAGCGGGCATGGAGCTGGCAAAATAAGCCCAGCAAGGCTTGCCGGGCGAACAACAATGTGATGTTGAGTGGCGCATTTAATGCGCTCTGTCAGCCTGCAGAGTTAGGTATGATTTGCCATTGTGGTGACCCCTTAACCTATAAAAGGAGGCCCATGGCAATCGTAGAAAGGGTTCGCAAGGTTGGAAAGTTAGACACTCATATGCGCATAGCCACTGCCGCCCCTGCCGGGCGAGTGTACTATGCTCCACCACCATTATTCCACCATCAATCCACCAAAGCAGGAGTACGGTTTTACGCCTCGCGGCGGCCCGAACCTGGGTAAAATTGCTCATGTGATCTCTGCTGTGCTACCCCATGCTCCTCTCCTCCTTGCGGAACGTGACACCCCCCCTGCCGAAACAGCAAGGGGCCCCTTGGTCCCATACATGGACGTGGTTTCCCATGACATCTTTGGCGCGCCAGGTAGGGGCCATCACTTGCGCGAACCTGAAAGTGTGCACACCGCATCATCTTCATTGCCATATTCATCTTCGACGGTGCCATCGACCATGGCGCCCAAGAAGAAGTTTGGTGTTTTGGCTCAACCGTCCACCTCGAAGCCTCCGCCACCTGCAGCTACCAACACTATGTGAGGTGTGGAGGCACGCGAGGGTGTGGACGCCGCTGGGGATGTGGTTGGAGCAGCCAGCACCATCACCATTCCCGCCGCGGCCGAAGCAGGAGCAGGAGCCACTGAGGGAGAGGGACATCAGCTACTCTCCGACGACCACGCTCCATGAGGTACGGATGAAGGGGCTACTCCGTCCACGCTCCCTCCTCTAGCCGATGGGCACACCGGCAGTGATGGTGCTCGGTCTGGGGCGAACCGCCGCCCTCCGGCCGCCCCGGTCATGGGAGCGACCGATGTGCGTGCGCCTTCCCCTAGGCGAGTCGACCAAGCCGCTGCACCAAACGGAGCCGCTGGCCCTCAAGCACCTTTGTTGCGCGACCACGCCATCCAGGTGGCCGCCTCGTAACAGCGGGGGCGTAGTAATGTTTCTGCTGGTACCATTAGAAGCCAAGTGAAGGTACGATATGCATCGTCATCACCCATGCCGAGCACGGCTATGGAGGCCATGGCGCGGGCTCGGCTGCTACTCAGATTCCCGCCAGTTGCTGAGTAGATGGACGAGTGGTGTTCCACCATCCAGAGCCTGCTCGATTTTGCCGAGGCTGGGGGCTCGCAGCCAGGTGGCACGCCACGACCTCCCCAAGCGACAACAATGGCTTGTGCTACTGGTTGTACGGAAGGGGCCACCCCCATGGTGCAGTCCCCGCCATGGCAACCAGCGCGAGCTCGACACCATCAAGAACCTGATGACGTCTCGATGGTCTCTTCTGACCCTCGAGTGCGTCCAGATCAACGGCAAGCCCCGGAGGATAGGTGGAGGGAAGACGTGTGCGTTGTCGTTGAGCAATGCCGCGACGACCGCCGCCGGACCGCTGGGTGCAATGGTCCTGACGTCGACGAGCCTGTGCTCGATATTGGCGGGTGCCTACCCTTTGAGGTTGGGTGCCCTGCCTTTACTCGTGAGCTGTGGCAATTCCGTTGGCGTCCGTCCGGCACATTCAAGCCAGAGATACCTAAGAAGTATGACGGGAGGCTCAACCCGGCAGAGTTTCTAAGCATCTACACCATTGTTGTCCAAGTTGCAAGGGGAAGAGATGAGAAGGTATTCACGAACTACTTTCCTTTAGCTCTCAAGCCCAATGTGAGGTCTTCGTTGATGCATTTGCCGGAGAACTCTATTTCACTGTGGTCTGACCTTTGTAATGAGTTCATTGGCGCCTTCACTGGCGCCCTTCAAGAACCAGGCCAGCCCAGCGATTTGCAGCTTCTCCAGCAGAAAGAAGGAGAGACTCTCCAGAAGTATTTGCAGAGATTCAGCAGAGTCCACGGGAACATCCCAAACATCCATCCGACAGCTGTGATAGCTGCCTTCCAGTCCAATGTGCGCAACCGCAGGATTCGTTCCAAGATGAATGTACGGTTGCCCAAGACTGTGAAAGAGCTTTACACTCTGGTGGATAAGTGTGCTCATATGGAGGAAGGGAAGAAGTTACCCGGAGAGGAGGACTGCATCAATATAGATTCAGGAGAAGATGATGAATCCACCAGTCAGAAGAAGAGCAAGAAGCGCAATAAGAGGCGCAAGGATAAGGCAGTGATGACAGTTGAAGGATCGGGCATGCCTAGTACCGGCAAGATAGCCAAAGCTGAAGCCCCCAGCAAGGAAGCTGCCGTGTGCACTGACTGCCAGGAAGCTGCGGCTGCCGAGAAGGCCAGGAAAGGCGATGGGCCGTATTGCAAGAAGCATCAGACCAAGGGCCACGACCTTCAAGAGTGTTACCAAGTTGAGTAGCTTGTCAAGAGGCAAAGAGCTGAGTATGGGAAGCGTGACAAGGAGAAGGGTCAGAATGTTGCTAGCGGTAAAGGTCAAGGCGCTGAAGCAAATTGCCCCGGCAAACCTTTTCGGAACAAAGGAAAACCCGCCATAGGTCAAGAGAAGGAAGCTTGTGATGATGAAAGTGATGGAGGAGATGAAGAGGAAACCAGCGAGCAAGAGTTTCATATGGCCACTGATGCCCTGTGTGTTGATGGGGGTGCAGCCCTGCACACCTCTCACCGCCAACTCAAACGGTGGGCGTGTGTGGTCAATGTCGTGGAACCAGCACCAGAGGCCCGGAAACCACTCAAATGGTCACACACGCCCATCATCTTTGACAAAGAGGACCATCTTGACCGTACAACTGCTGTAGGGTGTTTGCCATTGTTGGTCTCTCCCACAATTCGCAACCTCAAGGTCACTAAGATATTGGTGGACGGCGGGGCCGGGTTGAATCTGGTTTCCCCAAAGGTTATCAACAGGCTTCAGATAGCAGAAGAGGAGTTAGAAGTCATCGGCATGTTTCAAGGAGTTAATCCCGGCAGGAGTCATCTTAAGGGAAAGAGCACGTTGCCTGTGACAATTGGAGGGAAATTGAACTATTGATTAAAAATATTGTGTTTGATGTGGTCGACCTCCCCTTACCGTACAATGGGATCCTTGGACGACCAGCCCTAGCTAAGTTCATGGCGGCATCCCACTATGCCTACAATACCTTGAAGATGCCTGGGCCACGTGGAATTATTTATATCCCATCGGATGAGAAGGACGCAATCATTTACATGGACAAGAGGTACTGGGACGCGGTCACGGCAGAGGCAGCGACAGCAGTAGTTTCCGCCAAGGAAAGCATAGGAAAGCAGAAGGACATCAAGGATGCTGCCTAAGAATCTAGGAAGCGTACCTCTTCGGAGTGTGCTGCGCCTGTTGATGATTTGCCGGAGAGTTCCAACAGTAAAAGGACCAAGGTTACTGCTCCACAAGTGAAGAAGTTCCTGGCAGGGCTGGCTGGCGTTGATGGTACCTTCACCATCAGCGTCACCCTCGATGACAAAAAGGAAAGCACGCTCATTGCCTTCCTGCGAGCGAATGTCGATGTGTTTGCTTGGCAACCATCTGATATCCCCGATGTTCCCAGGGACGTAATCAAGCACCACCTTGATGTCTGCCCACACGCCAGACCTGTCAAGCAGAAAGTCCGAAAGAGGCCTTGTAGAGGCAGCAGTTTAAAGCAGAGGAGATCAAGAAGCTTGAAGCAGCTGGTTTGGTCAGAGGAGTGCTACATCCCACTTGGCTAGCAAATGCAGTAGTAGTCCGGAAGGCTAACGGGAAATGGAGGCTTTGCATAGATTTCAGACATCTCAACAATTCTTGCCCGAAGGACCCATTTCCCTTGTCGCGCATCGATCAAATTGTCGATTCCACTTCAGGCTGTGATTTGCTTTCCTTCCTGGATGCATATTTCGGATATCACCAGATCTTCATGTCCAAGGAAGATGAAGAGAAGACTTCGTTCATCACCCCATGTGGTACGTACTATTTTATGCACATGCTATTCGGATTAAAGAGTGTCGGGTCTACTTTTGATAGGGCAGTCCAGATAGGTTTCGAGCCACAGCTGCATAGAAACATTGAAGCTTATATGGATGACATTGTGGTAAAAACCAAGGACATAGAAACTCTTATCCAAGATTTGGAGGAGACTTTTACAAATCTGCGCAAGATCAACTTGAAGCTTAACCCAGAGAAGTGTGTGTTTGGCGTTCCCTCCGGCAAGCTACTTGGGTTCTTTCTGGTTCGAAGCCAATCCCAACAAGATCAAAGCCATCAAGCAAATCCAAGTGCCAAGGACAGTTAAGGATGTGAGGCATCTGACGGGATGCAATGCTGCACTAAGCAGATTCATCTCCAAGTCTGTCGAGCGTGCCCCGCCATTCTTCAAAATCCCGAAGAAGGCAGGACCCATGAAGTGGACCCTAGAAGCAGATGCAACCCTACAAGAGTTGAAGGCCTACTTATCTTTTGTACCCACCTTCATTGCTCCTAAACCACAAGAGTCGTTGGTGCTATACTTAGCGAAAACCAACCAAGTGGTTAGTGCAGCCTTGGTGGCATAGCGGGAAGTGGACGAGGCAGAGAGTGAGCAAGGACCGGCAGAGTCAGATAAGGATTAGGACAGAAGTATGCACAGCAACAATGGAAACCCCAAGGACACTGCAAGGAAGAAAGTGGTGCATTGCCTAGTGTACTTCGTCAGTTCCTTGTTACAAGGGGCTCGATCGAGGTACTCTGGCGTGCAAAAATTGATCTTTGGTCTCATCATGGCCTCAAGGAAACTGTGCCACTACTTCCAAGCCCATGAGATCACGGTTGTCAGTCACTTCCCGTTGCAAAGGATACTCCAAAACCCTGAGGCTACTGGTAGAATAGTGGAGTGGGCTTTGGAGTTATCCAGTTTTGGGAAGTTTGAGAGCACATCAACAATCAGAGCAGGGTGTTGGCAGAGTTTATTACAGAATGGACGCCGACCCCTGATGAGGAAGTGACAGAAACATTTATCCCCGGCAAGGAGGCGCCCCAAGAATGGATCATATATTTTGATCGTTCCTTTTCCCTACAAGGTGCAGGGGCTGGCGTGCTTCTTGTCGCACCCTCAGGGGAGCACTTGAAGTACGTCGTCCAGATGCATTTTTCCTAGGAAGAGGCAACTAACAATACATCAGAGTATCAAGGGCTCCTTGTCGGGCTCAAGATTGCCGAAGAATTGGGAATTAATAAGCTGATCATTTGAGGAGATTCACAGCTTGTGGTGAGACAAGTCAACAAGGATTATCAAAGACCATTGATGGAGGCATACATTGAGGAAGTGAGAAGTTTGGAGGAGTTCCTTGACGGATTGCAAATAGAGCACGTACCCCATGCAAAAATAGCATAGCTGATCATCTGTCAAAGTGTGTTGCACAAAAGCCTCCTGTGGAACCAGGAAATTTTGTTCTCCATCTTACTTAGCCCTTTGTATCCCCAGCAATAATGGATCGGAAGAGGAGAAAGATGGACTCTGGTAAGCCTCTCCCGATAGAGCCTCGTGCTCTTGGCAGGGACCCTGCCAGAAACTCACAACTTGCTGGCCCGCACCCTCATGCCGGGACCACGGTCCCCATGGACAAGGAGTGTACCCCCATAGTTGAGGAGGTGCTGTTAGTCCTCGTTGTCGAGCCACAGGCTCCAACTTGGGCAAGGCACATAGTCCACTTTCTCCAAACCGGAGAACTCCCCAATGACCAAGATGAGGCTGAAAGAGTAGCCCAGAGGGCCAGTATGTACCAGTTTGTCGATGACACTCTATACAGAAGGAGGCCTAACGGTGTGAAATTGAAGTGCATCTGCCGTGAAGAAGGAAAGGAACTGCTGGCTGAGATACACAAAGGCATGTGCGGCTCCCACATTGGATCAAGGGCATTAGTCGGGAAAGCATTTCATCAAGGATTCTATTGGCCCATAGCCCTCCAAGTTGCGGTCGAGCTAGTCACGAAATATGAAGCCTGCCAGTTCCATTCCAAGAACATCCACCTGCCTGCCCAAGCTCTTCAGACAATCCCCATTTTTGGTCTGGGGGCTCGATGTCCTCGGCCCTTTCCCCTGAGCAATCAGGGGCTTTGAATTCTTGTTCGTTTCCATCGAAAAGTTTACAAATTGGCCAGAGGTGACTCCCGTGAGATAGGTGACTACTCAGTCAGCTATCAAGTTCTTGAAAGTACTGGTGTGTCATTTTGGAGTTCTGGCAAGGATCATTACCGACAACGTCACCCAGTTCATGAGCCATGCCATCATGCAATATGTTCGCACCCTCGGAAGCAAGGTCTCATTTACCTCTGTTCCACATCCCAGAAGCAATGGGCGGGCTTAGAGGGCGAATGATGAAGTATTGTAGGGCCTCATAACAAGAACCTTTGATATGCTGCAGAAGCATGACAGGCGGTGGATTGGTGAGCTGCCGGTAGTCCTCTGGTCCCTCAGAATGACACCAAATCAAGCTACCGGGCAAACTCCTTTCCCCTGGTCTATGGGGCAGAAGCAGTTATCCCCATGGAACTCATTTATGGGTCGCCTCGAGTGCTTGCCAACAATGAAGTAGCGCAAGATCAGCACTAGCGTGACGACGATGTGTTACTTGAGGAGAACCGTCTCTGGGCTGCTACGTGTGTTGCACGCTATCAGCAAGCCCTGCATCGCTATCATAGCCGCCGGGTTCATGCCCAGTGTTTTGAGGAAGGCGACCTTGTCCTTAGGCATGTTCAGTCGGCCAAGGGTACAAACAAGTTGGCGCCAAAGTGGGAAGGCCCTTACCAGGTAGTAGAAGTCACCAGACCACGCGCAGTCCATCTGGAGACCAGAGATGGCATTCAATTGAAAAACTCATGGAATATTGAGCATCTCCGCAAGTTCTACCTGTAAGGCGCGGCTGTCAGCCCTGCCTGGCTACCACCCATTTGTACGGTACTTGCCTCAGCTGCATGTAACCCCTTGTACTAAGCCAGGGCGATGACCCTGTGCACTAGAGAATTAAACGAAGTGCTAGGGGGGCCCGACCAAGTTGCATGCATGCATGAGAATTCCAAGAGCATTTGCATAAGCATTTAATGAGCATCTGCATATGCATATAGATAGGATCGCATCCTGCATCATTCTCATCTGCATAAAGCTACAGGTTCTTATCGTGAACTTGGATTCTACGAGGAATTGAGAAGATCGACCAGCACTGTTATCCCTAGCAAGCCAAACAGATAAGTTCTACCTCTTGTCCATAAGTGTTCTGTAAGCTAAAACGTGTGCATGAGAAAACTTTGCCTCTCTTCGAAGCTTAGGTTCTCCCACTCTTGGCTCAAACATTGCTTTATCCTGGGTGGTTGCAGTGGCCTTTGCTGAGAAGGGGTTGGCGGGGGGCTTGTCGCTTTATTTTTTGCCTGGAAGACTCCGGTCCCCGGTAACAAAATGAAAAGGGTACGGCAGGATGGCCTGCTAGGGAGGGCTCGTTTATTTAACTAAAGAGGCATCCCACCTCTACATGGACATACACATGCACGAGTTCCTGACAAAGCTCATATTTTTCATTAATATGCTGATTATACAAGCACAAGCCTTACATGACACATACATGGACTTGAGAGATTACATTATTTCAATTAAAATTTGGCAAGTGCCTAAAGATTTAAGATTGAAAAAAGATAAGTGCCCCGTGATGCCTTTGCCCTTGTCCATCTCCTTCAGGAAGAGGTCGAGGAGGCCGAATGCGGACCTAGCTGGGATTTGGCGCCTCCCCAGGATCAGAATGGTGTCGCTTCTCAACAAGGAGGAAGAAACCGGAGGGTAGGCACGGGCGGTGACACTGCCGAGGGACCATATGGAGGACACAGAGTCACCAGCAAACACGACTCGTCGGAACGGTCGCCCCCGTTCTCGACGCGTCATGGGTTGCCGCCGCTGTCCGTGTCACTACCACCCAAAGACCTCAGCTCGGCAGCCGCGCCGGACACCATGCTCTCTAGTTTACTGCACAGAGAGCATGGTCGTCCCCAACGGCCCTGACGTCAGAAATCATCGCACGTTCCGAGACGTGTATGGGAACAAGAAGCCCTCCTCCACCGCCAGAGCATGACGTCCATGGGGAGTTGGATTCACCTTCGTCAATGGCGAACCTCCCCCAGGGCTCTTCCTCAGCATCGCACAGGAACGAAGAATGAGGAGCAACCGACTACCATGCCCCGCGCCTGCTGCAGGCCTCGGCATGGTGTTGTTCACGTCCCCTCCCACCAGAATCGAGGCTACGGGCGACCCGACGAAGAGCACACCGGAGTCGGCACCTCCGGTGTTATCACCGCACCGCCCGAGTACCCTTCCCAGATCCGAGGGAGGTACTGAGCTGAAGCCCGGGGCCCGGCCCCGGGCTCTTCCTTCCAGCACACTCAAGACGAAGCAAGACGGAGGAGGAGAAGGATATGGATGAGCGCCTCCACTCCTCCCCCGCTCCTCCTTTTATAGGGGAGCAGAGGACTGAGGGTTGATTCCACGATGGGTGAACCACCGTCCTCCACCAATTCAAGAAGACTAGGCCCTCGCCATAATGCTCTCCCGCGCCACGCGCCTCCGTTACCTACCCCGCGCGATGCATGCAGCATACGTGGCTAAGGATAAGGGCGTGGAGGGAAGAGTGAATTGGCGGTTTCTACTCCGTGCGTTAAGGTCATTCACGGGCCATTACAAGGGCGGCCCCACCACTATTGGCTTTACACGACGCACGGGAAAACCAGAAACTAGCCCAAACTCAAGATTAATGAAGAAGCAAAGAAAACTCCAAGAGGCCAACCTCTTCAGCGCCCTACCTGTGCACTTATTAGGGCCTACCCCGACGACGCCCGACAGCGCGATCGGGGCAGGCTTGGGGGCTTCTGTCAGTGTAACAAACCCTGGGTATGTTGCGCTGATTGTGCACAGGCATGGGAACAAGATCATGGCATCAGGCCCTGCCAAAGTACAAGAGACCAAGATCTTCGAAGGACCAGCATGCAGAACAAGAGGACCAAGATCAAGCCAGAGAAGCAAGATACCACTAGGAGAGAAACCTCCCTTGCCGGGCAAACATGCTAGGCAAGGGCAGAGCCACCCCGGAAGAGAACGTCCAAGACATCCCGGCATGGCCTGCCGGGACTCACGGAGGCAAGAAACACCTCATCAACCACTCCCCCACGACCCACCTCATCAATCAGTGTGGTGTCAAGCCACAAAGTGATTAAGTGGCAGCCATTCGCCACATGGCAGCCTCTTTTTACAGGGAAGCCTACAGATGACACCCATCCGATGACATGTCGAACAAGCAGGCATGGAGCTGGCAATATAAGCCTGGCAAGGCTTGCCGGGCGAACAACGATGTGACGTTGAGTGGCGCATTGCGCTCTGTCAGCCTGCAGAGTTGGGTATGATAGCACTTTTTGCTATCTCTTATCAGTGCATAATGACTGATTTGCCATTGTGGTGACCCCTTAACCTATAAAAGGAGGCCCATGGCAACCGTAGAAAGGGTTCGCAAGGTTGGAAAGTTAGACACTCATACACGCGTAGCCACTGCCATCCCTGCCGGGCGAGTGTACTACGCTCCACCACCATTCTTCCACCATCAATCCACCAAAGCAGGAGTAGGGTTTTACGCCTCGCGGCTGCCCGAACCTGGGTAAAATTGCTCGTGTGATCTCTGTCGTGCTGCCCCACGCTCCTTTGCTCTTTGCGCAACATGACATCCCCCCTGCCGAACCAGCAAGGGGCCCGTTGGTCCCATAGGTGGTTGTGGTTTCTCGCGACATGGTGTTTACCAGAGTCCTGATAGCTTGCTACAGCCAGGTTACACTCGCTGATGACCGACACATGCATTGTTGGGTCATGTATATGCCTGTCCCTGTAAGTTTGTGCCACCTTGGGTTTACAACTAGTCATGTCGGTCTGGGTTCTCTATCATATGGATGTTAGTGACACAATCATATACGTGAGCCAAAAGGCTCAAACGGTCCTGGTCAAGGTAAGGCTGCAGCCGTGGGAATACCATTCGTGAGGCCGCAAAGTGATATGATGTGTTACATGTTAGATCGGTGTGACTTAGGATCAGGGTCCTAACACACAAAGCACGTAGGTTGATTGTATAGTGATTATAAAAGGGAGAGAACCCTAAGCATGATCAATTAAACCCTATTATGATTGTTTCATGGCAGATTCGAATCTGAAAACCATAGAAAGGCTACTCAGCGTCCATTGTTTGCTTCAAACTAAGAACTAAGATTCTAAAAGCTGAAAAGAAAGTACAGTAACCAAGTTATGAACTATTTTTTGGTTGAGATAAAAAAGTTGAGCAGATATGATGGAGTACCACCTCTCTTGCGGCGCCGTGTAGGCATCGGGGGTGCGATGGTTGTCGGGGCAAGGAAGCAGATCTGCGATGGCAGACGGAGGTATCGGGGGATAAGTTCCGTTGCGGTGGACAAGAAGGCCGTTGGTGCAGCCCCGACATGGTGGACGATGGCGCGGCTGAAGCGAGAGGACGCGATGCAAGGTTCCTGGTCCGTCGCTGTGGATGAGAAACATCGATCTCTAGCAATGGATGATGCGGTCTTGGTAGGCGCTCCAGCATGGTGGAGGGTGGTGATGGATGGGATGGCGGACGGAGGAGGCTGGTGTGGGGATGGTGTTCTGGCGCCGATGGTGTATGAATGGGAAAATGGAGGCAGAGGTACGGGGAACCATGTCTTTGGGACACACTTGTTTGAAATATTGGAAAGTTACGAGCTTAGCCCCCATTTATATTTTGGATGTCTCGTCGGTTGGGATAGGACGGTAATCTCGCATGTCCCAAATATTTGCACACGACGGTTTTGGGCGAGGAGAGGGTGTTTTGGCACCCACGGTTGGTGCCAATGGTGTATGAATGGGGCTGATAGGTAGGGCAGTTGTGTCACGTATGAGTGAAGTTACAAACCTGCCCCTATTTAAAATATTTGCCTACATCGATTTTGGCCAAGGACAGTTTGTTTTGCCGCCCACCGTGTATGAATGGGGAAATGGAAGTCTTTCAGATGAGCTTGAATCAAATGTGTCTTGCCACCCACGTTTGGTGCCCACCGTGTCTCAATGGGGTCAGAGGTGGTCGTGTCACGTCTGATTAAAGTTACTAACCTACCCCTATTGAGAGCAGTGGAAATCGGGCCAATGGGTTTTCCGTGCCAGGGGTAGACAATAATTTCCATCTTGCAATACTGGTTTCGGGCAACCGGCATGAGAGTGGATGTTTTGTCGCTTCTTTCAAATTTTGGGAGAATAAGCATTCACGTTAACCCTGGCAACTAAATTCAAATCCATTTTGTATTGTTATACGAATCTTTCTAAATCATTCTATGTTTTTTGGTCTGTATTTTTTGAGCACGTTTACTCTTGATCGGCCATGATGGCCTCACGAGCATCCAAAATATATTGGCGACAAGGAGGAATGCCTTCCCCAAGCAAGGCTCACGCTACCTCCTGGGAAGAACCGGCGGCATGGACAACCACGTCCCTCGACGTGCGGACAAACAAGGCAGGAGGACGAATGGCCCCCGACTACGGGTTTCGAGGAGCCCCCGGTGTCCATTGAAGCCAGGGAGGCATGCAGGCAAATGGCCTTACTGTCCTAATGAATGCACTCGGCACAAAGGAAATAATTCTTCGAGGCTTCTTGCGGGAGGTGATGTCCCTGGAATAAATTGGCCTTATCGGCCTCCAACCCAGCGCCGAGACGATCAATTGCCAGATGTGCCGCCTTCAAAGGATCATTGGGTGATGTGCATGTATGTTCGCCACTATAGCCGCTCATGGTCAACGGCTCCCATAGAGATTTTCCAGCCCTGCTTGATGGACCTGGGGAAGCTGTGGCGTCCGGGAACATTCTCAGCGCACTTCTGGATAAAACAAGACCCATTGGACCATCCGGTGGAAGAAGCGCGTTGGCCTGAGGGGCTTTTGAAACCCCAAAAGCTCGGAGTTTTACCCAACTGGCGCTTCCAGACGTCTCCTTCCAGGAGGACTCAGCAATAGCGCGGTGATAAGCTGGCATCCACAGGACGTCTACATTGGACAACCCCCTAGTAATCTTCACTGAATCCTCTGATGATGTTAGGTACAACGGCAGATAGGTGCTAGGACCAGAAGTTCCTGGTTCAACGTAGACCCCTCTATTCCGTCAAAAGTAGAGCCGCCTACAGGAAGAAACAAGACCCCATAAGAAAGGCTTGTCTAAGCATAACGAGGGAAGACCGAGATGGAATAGGTGAACCTACCTGTTCCCTTGAGACCCTAACACGATCCAAGACCGCCTGACTACTCTTCACAATCAAGGCCTTCTGATGTCGCCTCTACCGTTGGAGCCAGACTCTCCTTCCTCCTGTTCGCTCCAGGTGCCGCTGGCCTCCTAGCCATTGCCTCTCATGGTAAGGCCGTGGTCTGGGGGCTGCACATCCAAAGAAGATAAGAAGAATAGCCAAGGGATGACACCACAAAAAGAGGTAGTCTATGAAACTCACAGGTCTGTGGCGCATCACTCCCTCTTTGACAAACACTAGGTGAAGAACAGAGCCGAGGGTGTCAGGCCGAGAAATGGAATAGGTGGCATGGGAGCCTAAAAGCCTGATGCGGGTCCGCTTAAGGTCGCACCTGTGGAAAGAGAGGAACCCACGTACATGCCTTCATGTCCCATACCTTCCGGACTATCGACAGAAGGGCAGCTACTATCTGACCACACCAAGAAAGAAAAATAACAAGGGAAGAAAAGAACAACCCTTTTGTTGTTGTCAAACTGGTAGACCTCGGGTAGGGGTCCTGAGCTGTTAGATCAGACCGATGGTAACAAGAGATAGACGACACGGTGTTTTTACCTAGGTTTGGGCCCTCTTAAAGGAGGTAAAACTCTACGTCCTTCTCTTGCCTATATTATGGGTGTATCAAAATACAGAGTTGATCTACCTTGAGATCGTAAGTTGTGGTCTGAACCCTAGGGGTATGACGATGATGGATGTATGAATGGATCCTTATGGACTAAACCCTCTAGTTTATATTGGCACCAGGGGCATCTAGGGTTACACACAGTCGGTTGCCATTTAGGGATTACATGTCGAATCTAATAGATCTTCTTGGAGTACATGCCAAAGTCTTCGGTGAAGCTGGATATGCGCAGGTTGGAGGCCTCCAGAGTCCTTTCCAACTAACGGGCCATCAGTTCGGCCCATGGACTAGGCCATCTAGGCTAGGACCCCCTAGTCCAGGACACCATCAGTAGCCCCCGAACTAGTCTTTGAAGCCGAGGAGATAGCCTTCTTGGATATTGTCTTCGACTTGATGGTCTTCGGCTTAGCAGGCAAGTTCTGCCCAAGGCCAAGCATCCACATAGAGCTTGTAGATCCCCAATCAACCAATACCACCCTCCTAACAAGGGATAAAGCCAATCAAACCATGAGTTACCCAAAACGCATTTTTGTCTATCTGAAGTGTGTGGCTTTCTTAGTCTCGAAGACTAGTAGCGCAGGTGAATCCGGCAGTCAATTACTGGCAACTTTTACTGAAGCGTCACCACACCTTATGACGGTGTCCTAGACTAAGGGGTGCTAACCTAGTCGGCACATAGTCCTCGAGCTGGACCATTAGGGCCACATTCCCATTAAGGAAGATTCTGGAAGTTGTACGCCTGGATGAGTCAAAACTATGTCTGCCGAAGACTTGACATATAGTCCAAGACATCCCCTGTCACCTTCATGCGACCCTCTAGATATCGACCATGTAACCCTACATACCCTACCTGGCGTATATATAAGCCAAGGGGTTTAGCACGTAGAGGGGACCAAATCATAATTACATTCTCCTAGCCCTAGAGGTAGAACACAACTCACGATCTCAAGGTAGATCAACTCTGTACTTGATACATCTCCATCAAAAAAACAAGAGCAGGACGTAGGGTTTTACCTCCATCAAGAGGGCCTGAACCTGGGTAAACATTGTCTCCTCTCTTCCTATTACCATCGATCAGAGATCCACAGCTTGAGACCCCTACCCCGAGGTCTGCTGGATTTCACACCGGCACGGGTTCATTCATTGAGAGTTCCGCTGTGTGATCGCCGGAAGGGTCACTGACTCATCTGTAGATCAACTGCAGCACCGGCCACAGAGACGTTTACGTCCCCGGCCAACTTTTTGTGTCAGTAACATGATCTTTTGTGCCGACCCGACAGGCCATCTGGCCTCCATCGAGAACTATGCCCCAGGTCATATCGTAACCTTTAGAGGCCTAGAGTACACCACGGACTCATGCGGTGAGCTTGCCTATCAGGCTGGGCGTCGAGCCGAGTTGAGGATCTAATAGACATTGGAGGCTCGACTTCGGAACCGATCTCCTTCGAGGACGTCGGACAAGGCCCCCTGGCACCACCGGAAGACCATAGCATGATGACCCTAGGAGATCCTGCCTCAACTCCCGGCCTAGATGCTTGTCCGGTCCACATCTCGGAAGCCACGTCAAATTTAGAACCGACCCTGGCACCGGATATGGAATTGTCCTCAGATCCTCACCATGCTAAAAACACGCCAAGTTATACGCCAAGCTTACTTCGAGTTACCCCGCCTATAACTAGACCACGAACTCCAAGGAGTTATCTGACTTGAACGAGATGCTCGACCGTATCCAGAGCTTGTCAATCTCGGACGGCAACACCTCTGTTTATGATAAGATCGGAGTTCAAGCCGACGATCCGTAAATTTGTGTCCAACCCACCACCCATCTAGTCGCCACGGTCGACGACTTAACTGACATGCTAGACTACGACAAGGACACGAACATGGATGAAGATGTCGATGGCCCCACCAAAACACCCAACCATTAATAAACACCGCAAGTGGACCGCAACATCTACCTACGATGTATACATGGTCAACACTCCTAGAAAGCCACCCAGGTGTCGATGCAGATGTGGGCAGGGCACTAACAGGGACCCCAGCGGGAGCAAAGCCACCGCTGATAACGGCGGCAGGTGAGGCTGACGACCTAGGGGGGATGTTCAAGCTTCCCCAGAACGTCACGCCACCCCCGAAGGAATCCCCGAGGACCTAGACCCAAGGACCTCTTTGAAGGGGTTAACGATAGTTAGATGCCATAATCCGAGGAAGACGAGAGCCTCGGTACCGAGGACTTCATAGTACCCGAAGACCCTGTCGAGCAAGAACGCTTCCGGCGGCACCTCCTTGCCACTGCCTGGAGCATGAAGCAGAAGCAGTAACAACTGCAGGCCAACGAAGATACACTAAACGACAAGTGGGTCGAAATACTCTTAGTCGAACAAGATCTCGAAGAACGGCGCCATAGCGCACCCATGTCTTATCCATGCAGGCATTTGCTACCTAAATTTGACGACGAACTAACTGCGGATGTACCTGACCGACCCCCTAGAGGACGTGACAGGCCAGTGCAGGAAAATTTCCAGACCCAACCAGCTCCACGCCATTATGGCAAGGACCCTATGGACTACTTAGACCATTATGGTGTTTGATGTTGGATAGATGCGAACCGGGCGCCGCCTCGGTCCGTTTATGGATCAAGAAGGTGTGAACCTATGGGACTCGATGGCTACGATGCCTGGATGGATAGGAACAAACGATCTAGGGATCAGGCCTACGCATGGATTTCCCTTGATATCCGGTGCGACACTACTCGGACCCGAAGTCCTGCTCATCCGATCTGTTTCACAGACATGGTAATGGAGCATCAGTTGCCAGATAGGTTTAAACCCATGAATATAGAATCATATGATGGCACAATAGACCCGGCTATATGGATCGAGGATTTCCTTATACATATACATATGGCCAACAGAGATGACCTCCACGCCATCAAGTATCTTCCACTCAAGTTAAAGGGGCCGGCAAGGCATTGGCTTAATAGCCTGCCTCGTCACTCCATTGAGAGCTGGGAAGCCCTTGAGGATGCCTTCAGGGAAAATTTCCAAGGAACCTACGTCTGACCCATAGATGCCAACGACCTTAGCCGCGTCATCAAGCAACCCAACGAATCAGCTCAGAAGTTCTAGAAAAGGTTCCTCACTAAAAACAACCATATTATAGATTGCTCCAACACCGAGGCCATTGTGTCATTCATGAATGGCTCGCCCGACAGCTCGGGGCAAGATAAGCCGAGGACCATGGCAGCCCTCACCTCGCTTATAACCCGCTTCTGCATCGGAGAGGATAGTTGGCTGGCCTACAGTACCCACAATGGTGAGGCAGGCACCTCGGAGACTTGCGATGCCAACGGCAAGCCCAAGCATAATAAAAATAAGCATATGCATAGAAACGACAGAAGTGACACAAAGGATGCCGCAGTCAATGCAGGGTTCAATGGACCTAGACTCGGGCAGAAAATGAAGCCCTTTAAAGGGAACAAAGATGGACCTAGCCAACTAGAGAAGATCATGGACAGGTCGTGCCAAATCCATGGCACCTCGGACAAGCCAGCAAACCACACTAACAAGAATTGCTGGGTGTTCAAGCAGGTTGGCAAAATGGCGATGGAGGGGAACAGTAATGCCCAGCCCCACAGCAATGACAAGGATGATCCTCGGCAACCAAATTATAGTGGCCAGAAGCAGTTTCTACATGAGGTGAAGGACGTAAACATGATCTACATCACCCACATCCCCAAGCTGGAGAGGAAACACGCACTTTGGGACATCTATGCATTGGAGCCCATCGCCCCAAAGTTCAATCTATGGTTGTCTTACCCAATCACGTTTGACAAACACGACCATCTGACTAGCATGAGGCATGGCGTATCGACTGCGTTGGTCCTGGACCCGATTGTTGATGGCTTTCATCTAACGCGCGTCCTCATGGACGGAGGTAGCAGCCTCAGTCTAATCTATGCTAACATGATCAGAAAGATGGGCATTGACTCATCTCGGATCAAGCCCAGCACCACCACTTTTAAAGGTCTGGTACCAGACATCAAAGCTCGCTGCACGGGCACTGCGACACTGGTGGTAGTCTTCGGTCACCCGACGAAACGTCTCTGTCGTATCTATAATTTTTGATTGTTTCATGCCAATATTATACAACTTTTACATATTTTTGGCAACAATTTATATGCTTTATTGGACTAAACTATTGATCTAGTGCCCTGTGTCAGTTCTTGTTTGTTGCATGTTTTTTGTTTCACAGAAAATCCATTCCAAACAAAGTCCAAGCGGGTTAAAAAATTACGGAGAATTATTTTGGAATATAAGTGATTTTTGGGAGGTGGAATCAACGCAAACGGGGGCCCACAGACCCCAAGACACACCAGGGCGCGTCAGGGGGTGCCAAGCGCGCCCAGGTGTCTTATGCCCTCCTCGTAAGGCGGTTGGGGCCCTTTTTCTAGAGCAAGAAAGATAATTTATGGAAAAAATCGTGTAAAAATTTCAGTGGAATCATAGTTACGGATCTCCGGGAATTTAAGAAACCGTGAAGGGCTAGATCTGGGGAACGCGAAACATAAGAGAACAGAGAGGGATATCCAATCTCGGAGGGGCTCCCGCCCCTCCACTGCCAGGAGGCCATGGACCAGAGGGGGCACTCTCCTCCAATCTAGGGGGAGGCCAAGGAAGAAGAAGAAGGAGGGGGCTCTCTCCCCCCCCTCTCCCGGTGGCGCCGGTGTGCCACCGGGGCAAGGATCGTGATGGCGATCTACATCAACAATTTTGCTACTGTCAACACCAACTCTTTCCCCCTCTATGCAGCGGTGTAATACCCCTTCTCCCCGCTGTAATCCCTACTTAAACATGGTGCTCAACTCCCAATGATATTTGGCTATCCTATGATGTTTGAGTAGATCCGTTTTGTCCTATGGGTTAATCGTGATCTTGATTGGTATGATTGTATATTTTTTATGGTGCTATCCTACGGTTCCCTCCGTCACGCACAAACGTGAGGGGTCCCCACTGTAGGGCGTTGTAATATGTTCATGATTCTCTTATGGTGGGTTGGGAGAGTGATAGAAGCTTAAATCCGAGTAGGCGGGTTGTTACGTATGGGATAAAGAGGACTTGGTACTTATTGCTATGGTTGGGTTTCACGACCTTAATGATCTTTAGTAGTTGCGGATGCTTGCTAGAATTCCAATCATAACTGCATATGGTCCAAGTAGAGAAAGTATGTTAGCTCATGCCTCTCCCTCATATTAAATTGAAAGAATGATTATCGGTACTTGTTATCGTTTGCCTAGGGACAAATGACTTTCTTGTTGACAAAAGCTATCCACTTTTATTACCTTGCATTTTATTCGTAGTTTTATTCACGCAAAGTACTCATAGTTTTATTCTTGCAAAATAGTTTCATACTTGTTTTAGGTAAAGCAAATGTTAAGTGTGTGTGGAGTTGTATCGGTGGTCGATAGAACTTGAGGGAATATTTGTTCTACGTTTAGCTCCTCGTTGTGTTCGACACTCTTATTTATCGAACAAGACTACAAACGATCCGCTATGGGTAGGAAACACAAAATACCAAAAAAAAATTAGTTGTACCTGCTAGACCAATGGTTGAAGAACCACCCAAAATCTATCATATTACTGAAGCTTTCTATTTGGATCATCTTTGATCCATTTGTGCTCGTGCTGAAAACCTAACTAGCTTAGTTGAGGGAAATCATTAAATGAGCGTGCTTATTTTGTGCGACACCGCTTATCTCAAAAAGGGAAACTTTTGTGGCATCATATTAATAGTGTGTATTGCTATGCTTTGAATTTATGTGAAATACATGATTTTACTTGTTGTTCCAATGACCCTAAGAAACACCTTTTCTTCCAATATGAGTTTAAGGATAATGGAATCTTATCTTCTTATGCCAAGGGTGTTTATAATTACTTTGATATTGAACAAATTGAAGAATTTGTTGCTTTTAAGGGTGCCCATGAAGTTGCTTCTTTGATTGAAAAGTATGATGCTACTCTTCACAAATCTGAAAATTTTGCCATACTTAAATATTGCTATGAAAATTATTCTTCTAATGCTTATATTAAACCATATATTGAGGATTTCTCTGCTGTCCAAGAAGAGGCTAACATTTTGCAGGAGTCTATGGAAGAAGAAATTGATGAAACTGTGAGCTCACTGGATGAAAGAGATGACGAGGAGAGTGAAGAACAAAAGGAGGAAGAGCTAGTTAGCTACCCGTGCCCACCTTCTAATGAGAGTAACTCTTCAACTCATACATTATTTAATTTCCCTTCATGCTTACCGAAGGATGAATGCTATGATAATTGCTATGATCCTATTGATTCTTTTGAAATATCCCTTTTTGATGAACTTGATGCTTGCTATGCTTGTGGACAACATGCCAGTATGAATTATGCTTATGGAGATGAACTTGCTATAGTTCCTTATGTTAAGAATGAAATTGTTTCTATTGCACCCATGCATGATAGTCCTATTATCTTTTTGAATTCTACAAACTACACTATATCGGAGAAGTTTGCACTTATTAAGGATTATGTTGCTGGGTTTCCTTTTACCGTTGCGCATGATAATTTTCATGAATATAATATGCATGTTCTTTCTGCTCCTACTTGCAATTATTATGAGAGAGGAACTACGTCTCCACCTCTCTATGTTTCCAACACGATAAAATTGCAAGAAACTACTTAAGCCATGTATGGGCCTTTACTTGATGTGCATGAATTGTTCTTGTATGACATGCCGATGCGTAGGAAGAGGGTTAGACTTCGTCATTGCATGATATATGTTTCTTTGTGCTCACTACTAAATGTCAAATCATTGCTAATTAAAATTGGCTTTGATATACCTTGCGATCCGGGTGGATTCATTACTTGAGCACTTTATGCCTAGCTTAATGGCTTTAAAGAAAGAGCTACCAGGGAGACAACCCGTAAGTTTTAGAGAGTCATTTTATTTCTCTTGAGTGCTTTTACAAAGTTTGAAAACAAAAAAATATAGAGGGGAACTTAAAACTTCACAAAAAGAAAAGTGAAAGTGAGAAAGATGAACACCGTTGAAGTGGGGGAGCTCCTTGAATTTTTTTCATGCCCATAGAAACTTTATGAATCTTAGTTACAGAAACTTCTCAACAAAAACAATTATACCCTTGTACAAATTCATTGTATTATATCATGTGCCAAGATTTGCCTTTAGGATGATTAGATTGCTTGTTGGTATGTGCGGTGCAGGAACAGAACCTTTGGCTGTAGCGCGTGAATTTTACATTTTTTACTGGAACATCAAAAGGTTCTCAAACTTTTTGCACAGTATTGCTATAAAAATTGTTTATTTCGTCCTATATTTTCAGAATTTTTGGACTAGCAGAAGTATGGTAGATGTTCAAATTGCTACAGACTGTCCTGTTTAAGACAAATTTTGTTTTGATGCAATGTTTTGCTTGTTTTGATGAAACTATCGATTCTATCAGTGGTATAAGCCATGGAAAAGTTATATTACAATAGCTAAAATGCAAACACAAAATATGAATTGGTTTACAACAGTACTTAGAGTAGTGATTTGCTTTATTATACTAACGGATCTTACCGACCTTTCTGTTGAGTTTTTGTGGATGAAGTGATCAAAGATTGAGGAGGTCTTGATATGAGGTGAAGGAGGAGAGGCAAGATCACAAGCATGGGGATGCCCGAGGCACCCCAAGTAAATATTCATGGAGACTCAAGTGTCTAATCTTGAGGATGCCCCAGAAGGCATCCCATCTTTCTTCAACAAGTATCAGTATATTTTCGTCATCATTTCATTCACGTGACATGCGTAAAACTTGGAGCATCTTTTGCATTTAGTTTTCACTTTTCTTTCATGCACCATGCTGGTATGAGATAGTCCATGGTTGATTTATAGAATGCTCATTGCAGTTCACTTATATCTTTTGAGTATGGCTTTATAGAACGCTTCATGTGCTTCACTTATATCATTTGAAGTTTGGATTGCCTATTTCTCTTCACATAGAAAACCGTTATTTGTAGAATGCTCTCTTGCTTCACTTATACTTATTAGATCATGATCTTTTGTAGAAATAATTAAACTCTTTTGCTTCACTTATATCTATTTAGAGAGTCAACATGAATTGGTCAATTGCATGGTTATTCATAAAATCCTACATAAAACTTGTGGATCACTAAATATGATATGTTTGATTCCTTGCAATAGTTTTGCGATATAGAGATGGAATATGTGGGAGGTACTAGTAAATGGTTGTGGTTAGTAAGAATATTGGTGTTAAGGTTTGTGATTCCCGAAGCATGCACGTATAGTCTCTCATTATGCTATGAAGTTGGATCATGATTTATTATTGATTGTCTTCCTTATGAGTGGCGGTCTGGGACGAGCGATGGTCTTTTCCTACCAATCTATCCCCCTAGGGGCATGCATAGTAGTACTTTTCTTTGAGGGCTAATAAACTTTTGCAATAAGTACATGAGTTCTTTATGACTAATGTGAGTCCATGGATTATACGCACTCTTACCTTTCCGCAATTTGCTAGCCTCTTCGGTACCGTGCATTGCCCTTTCGCACCTCGAGAGTCAATGCAAACTTCGCCGGTGCATCCAAACCCCTGCATATGATACGCTCTATCACACATAAGCCTTATTATATCTTCCTCAAAACAGCCACCATACTTATGTATTATGGCCTTTCCATAGCCATTCCGAGATATATTGCTATGCAACTTCCACCGCTTCCGTTTTTGATGACTTGAGCATTCATTTTCATATTGCTTTGCATGATCGTAAGATAGCTAGCATGATATTTCCATGGTTTCACTACAAAAAATACACGCCGTGATGATATGTGTTTGTCACAGTAGGTCACTTTTTTGTCATGCATGTACATCATGACAATTTTATGAGAGAATCAAGATAGTTATACCTGTGCTGTCGTAGAAGTGTTCCATGACATTACCAAAATTATCATCATGGAAGTGTCCACTTCCATGATGATAAATCGCGCATCATAGAAGTGCTTTCGTCAAGGGTGACTGACACGTGGCATCCACCGTAATGGGTCGCTGTTAAGCTATCGGGTCCGGTTTTGGATCCGATAACCCGCTAACAGCCACGACCAATGGGGATTTTCCACGTGTAAATTTCTCGTTGACCAGAGGATCCACATGTTGGCTTAGGGTTGGGACAGATGTCAACCGCTCATTTGACAAGAATCGCCAATGAAACGTTGACACGTGGGACAGCCCAATAGAGGCTCATATAGGTTTAAAAGCCGGCCTAGGAACAGGCCCACAAGATTTCGTCAGATCTAATGGGCCGGCCCGTTAACAGCCTAACATTTTGTGGACCAAATTATAGCCCACATCATATACGACCCGCTAAATGACTACAATATTTTGGGCCAGTTTATGGCCCATTTAAGATCCGGCCCGTTAACTGCCTGCAATAGTTTGGGCCAAATTACGGTCCGTACCTGATCGGGCCCGTTAACTGACTTTCATTTCCTGGGCCAAATTACGGCCCATAACAGATACGACCCTTTAATAGCTACTGTACAATTGGGCCCCATTGGGGGCCTTATTTGCTCTTCGACCTCTTAATGGACCGTTTAACAGTTCAGGATGGTATTAGTTTTGGAATGTCAGCGGCCCTATCTATAGATGGGCCTCTTTTAGCTTGGTTTCAATTTCGGCCATTTAAAGGCCCGGGTTGCTCGTGGGCCTAATTATGGTTCATAGTTACTTTTGGCCTCTTAACGGCCCGTAGTCTTCGTGGATACATTCTAGCCCAAACTGCCTATCGGCCCGTTAAAGGCCCTTGAGTGTGTTGGGCCTAATTTTGGCCCGTTATACATCCGGCCTGCTTCCCGCCCGTCATGCCACTGGGTCAGCCAAGGCCCAAAAACATTTTAGTCTATTAATGTCCCGTCAGCCCAATGGGCCAATACTGGGCCGATTTATATTGTGGCATGCTATCGTCCAGTGATTTGTTAGCCACAATTAAGGCTGAATCTAGGTCTCAACATGTTAAAAGCCTATTTAATTTTCCATCCCAATTAAGGCAAGAGGTTTACTCGGCCTTTTAAAGGACCGAAACTAATAGTGGGCCAAATTAAGACTAGACCTAACTAATGGCCCAAGATGATTGTAGGCCCACAGTTCGGCCCGTACTAGCGATTGGCAACCTATCAGTTTTATTATAGAAATCATTATTTTATAAACCTATATTGGCTCATTGTGCACCGATCGAAGATTATGACCTTTTCTCAGAGCGACGAAAGCATAAATAGCAAATAAATTACAACATCATGACGAAGAATAAACCTAGACTATACAACAAAGAAATAATAGCATATTACATCCCCAGGGCATCAAAGTTTGCCGCCAGCGATAATAAAGGGCAACCAGACAGCAGATTCCATAAAGTGGGCAGGTCGCCACCAGTGGAAGTAAACGAGCCGACAAAATAATAGACAGAACTAACAGCACTTCAACACAGTTCAAGAAAGTTTAGCCCGGCCCATGAGCTACAGCGCAAGCAGCTTAGCAACCTGATGAGACTGCACTTCTTTCACGCTTATATCCACCAACTTAATCTGCATAGCATCAATAGACGTCATGTACTTATGGTTAATCTTGCATAGAGATTGGAGTTCCAGTCAGATTTGAACGGAGGCATGTCTTGCTACTTGAATTTTAGACTAGAGAAGTCCAACGGATTTAGGCAGCGACTTCATCGAGCTTGTGTCACTTAGTAAGTTCGGCACTACATCAAGATATGACTTTGTGGTTGTATCCCTAACCTCAAGATGTGTTGCCTTCTTCTCTGGAATATATGTTAGAGGGACAAACAATGGGTTCGTCTCACTATCATTGTGGCAGTTCTTCCTAGCAGTAGCGCTGTCACCCTGGAAGAGAAACAAGTAGGTAGATAATAGGTTTTGCACGTATAAGCATCAACACTGTCAATTCATCTCATTTCTTTGTCGAAAATAAAGAGACATGGTTTAAAATAGCATTAACATAATAGGCATTGTCCATAGTTAAGACGAGAGGAAATGGCATTGTGCAAGAGCGGCCAGCTTCACCAGACCAATGGATTACAAATCAAGAACACAAGCATACATGTAGTTCTAAACAACATATAAGCATCTATGGTGAGTGTACTGTCAATTTATACCATTTCAGATTGGTAAACAAAGAGACATGATTTAAATAACATTAATATAATATGGCATTGTTCATAGTTGAGACAAAGCAGGATATGACATTGTGCTGTTGTTGGTAGTTTCACCACACCACTGGATTATAGATCAAGAACACAAGCATACACATAGTGCTGAAGAAGATAACTTACAAAGTTTTGTTTAATTTACATGGTACGAATAAGGAACTAGGTTGTACAACTAAAGACTAAAATTGAGAAGGACAAACTTATGTTTATGTACTTCTTTATAAACTTTGAACAAGCAATTTGATGCAGACGACAAAAATAAACAGCATTTGCACTCATAGCTATCAAAATATACACAAAGTTTGAAGTCTCAAGGAGTACAAACTTACATTAGTAGTGAAGACATGCTTTATAAAGCCCTTGTCCATATTGATGGGGGCGCAATTCAAGAAGTTTACCGCGCACTCTTCTTTAAGAGCATTGCCTTTATTCTACATTTTGTTAAGAGTAAATATAGATGTGAAAATATAGGAACAAATGGCGATTATTTAACTTAAGATGCAAAGTACAAATGTAAATACAACATACAGGAAAAAGGCATTGACAAGAGCAATGCAGAGCTAAACTTCCTCAGTAACATTGGTTTTATTCAATATTTTGGCAAGACTAAATGTGGATCTGATTTGTAGAAAATGGAGGTGTGACGCCCCCGATTCAATCGTACACTAATCATGCACGCAAATGTGTACGATCAAGATCAGGGACTCACGGGAAGATATCACAACACAACTCTAAAATATAAATAAATCATACAAGAATCATAATACAAGCCAGGGGCCTCTAGGGCTCGAATACAAGTGCTCGATCATAGACGAGTCAGCGGAAGCAACAATATCTGAGTACAGACATAAGTTAAACAAGTTTGCCTTAAGAAGGCTAGCACAAACTGGGATACAGATCGAAAGAGGCGCAGGCCTCCTGCCTGGGATCCTCCTAACTACTCCTGGTCGTCATCAGCGGGCTGCACATAGTAGTAGGCACCTCCAGAGTAGTAGTCGTCATCGAAGGTGGCATCTGGATCCTGGGCTCCAATGTCTGGTTGCGACAACCAGGAAGAAAGGAAAGGGGGAAAAAGGGGGGCAGAAAGCAACCGTGAGTACACATCCAAAGTACTCGCAAGCAAGGAGCTACACTACATATGCATGGGTATATGTGTAAAGGGCCATATCAGTGGACTGAACTGAAGAATGCCAGAATAAGAGGGGGATAGCTAGTCTTATCGAAGACTACGCTTGTGGTCACCTTCGTCTTGCAACAAGTAGAAGAGGGTAGGTTGAAGTCCTCCAAGTAACATCACATAGCAATAATCCTACCCGGCGATCCCCTCCTCGTATCCCTGAGAGAGAGCGACCACCGATTGTATCTGGCACTTGGAAGGGTGTGTTTTTATTAAGTATCCGGTTCTAGTTGTCATAAGGTCAAGGTACAACTCCAAGTCGTCCTGTTACCGAAGATCACGGCTATTCGAATAGATTAACTTCCCTGCAGGGGTGCACCAACTTACCCAACACGCTTGATCCCATTTGGCCGGACACACTTTCCTAGGTCATGCCCGGCCTCGGAAGATCAACACGTCGCAGCCCCACCTAGGAAAAACAGAGAGGCCAGCACGCCGGTCTAAACCTAAGCGCACAGGGGTCTGGGCCCATCGCCCATAGCACACATGCACGTTGCGAGGGCGGCCGGAAGCAGACCTAGCCTAGTGGCGTTCCAGTCCAATCTGGCGCACGCCGCTCGGTCGCTGACGTCTGAAGTGCTTCGGCTGATACCAGGACGCCGAGTGCCCATATCTTTCCCACGTAGTTGGTTAGTGCGTATAGGCTCGTAGCCAACTCAGATCAAATACCAAGATCTCGTTAAGCGTGTTAAGTATCCGCGAATGCCAAACAGGGCCAGGCCCACCTCTCTCCTAGGCGGTCTCAACCTGCCCCGTCGCTCCGCCACAAAGATCCATCCAGAGGGCCATCGGGACAAAGGTCCTTTCAGCCCCCAATCCGTGAATCACTCGCGGGTGCTCCACAAGCCGACCCGACTTTAGTCACCACATGTATCATGTATAAGTATAAGTATATACCCGTGATCACCTCCCGAGTGATCACGGCCCGATAGTATAGCACAGCAGACGGACAAGAATGTAGGGCCACAGATGGAAATACTAGCATCCTATACTAAGCAGTAGGATAGCAGATAAAGGTAACAACAGTAGTAGCAAGGACAGGCTATGCAGCAGTATAGGATTAACTGAAAGCAGTAACATGCTACACTACTCTAATGCAAGCAGTATAGAGAAGAGTAGGCGATATCTGGTGATCAAAGGGGGGGGGGGGCTTGCCTGGTTGCTCTGGCAAGAGAGAGGGGTCGTCAACTCCGTAGTCGAACTTGGCAGCAGCAGCGTCGGTCTCGTAGTCTACCGGAGAGAAAAAGGGGGGGGGGGGGAGAAACAATGAATACCATGTAAACAGATGCATATCGATGCATGACAAGACAAGTAACGATGCTAGGCGGGCCCTAACGTGGTATGAGGTGATGCCGGTTAAGGGGGGAAACATCCGGGAAAATATCCCCGGTGTTTCGTGTTTTCGGGCAGAGGAGCCGGAGGAGGAAAGTTGCGGGTTCGATAGGTTAGGGGTGTGCGGCGGACGAACGGACTGCGAATCCGGATTCGTCCCGTCGTTCTGAGCAACTTTCATGTTGAAAATATTTTAATCCGAGTTACGGATTAAAAGATATGATTTTCTAAAGATTTTATTAATTTCTGGAATTTAATTAATTATTTAATCCAACATTATCCAGAATAGTAAATGATGACGTCAGCATGACATCAGAGTGATGTCAGTAGTCAACTTGACCATTGACCTGGTCAACCTGACGTGTGGGTCCAGTGGGACCCACCTGTCATTCTCTGTTCAGGTTAATTACAGATTAGTTAAATTAATTAGTGATTAGGATAATCTAATCAAGATTAATTAACTTAATTAATTACTTAATTAATTAATTAATTAATATTTTAATTATTATAGTTATTATTTATTTAATTATTTAATATATTTTTAAACGTTCCAGGGCGGGCCCCACGTGCCATAGGCACAGGGGCCTATCGGGCGCCGCCGAGCGGGCGTGGGCGCAGGACGCGGCCCGAGCGGGCGCACGCCCAGGTGCGGGCGGACCCGACAAGGCGCCGGAGCAGGGGGCGGTGGCCACGGCGAGGCTAGGGCCGAAGCGGGGCGCGCCGGCCGTGGCCTGTGGAAAGGCGGCCGCGCGGAGGAGCGCTGGGGGCCGGCGCCATCGGCCATGGCCGCGGCCGTGTGCAGAGGATGCGGGGGCGCAGGGGCGAGCGCCGGCGGGGAAGCAGGGGGACGGAGGCGCAGCGAGGGAGGCCGGTGGCAGGGGCGCGTGGCCGAGGCGGGGGAGCACGGGGCCAGCGTCGCCGGAGGGAGAGGAGGCCGGGGTGCGGTCACGGGAGGTCGCGGGCACGGCGAGCGCGTGCCCGGGCGCGGTGAAGCTCGTCGGGGCCCGATGGTGGAGCCGGTCGGGGAAAGGAGAGGCTAGGGCGGGACGGCGAGGTCATGCTGGCGAGCAGGGCAGCGGGCGCGGGGTCATGCGCGCGCGGGTAGTGAACGGCGCTGGCGACAGGCACGGGGGCGCGTCGAGGAGCTCGTCAGGGCGGTCGGGCGCGACGCGGTGACAGGGGAAGGAGAGGAGGGGCGCGCGCGTGCTCACATCAAGAAGTAGGGTCTAGGGCAGCGGGTGTTGAGGAGGAGGGCGGAGACGACGGCGTCGAGGAGGCAGTCCGGCGACGCGGTCCGGGGCGGCGTGGTCTCCAGGCGGCAACGGGCGACGACGTCGGGGAGGAGGACGATGGCGCCGGGGACGGCTTCGGGCGACGGGTGGCGGCGCCAGGGGCGTCGGGGGCGATGGGGACGTGCACCGGGGCGGCGTCGGGCGGCTTCGGGCTTCTCCCGATCTCGATCCAGAACTGGATCGGGGGAGGGGGAGAGAGCGACGTGGGGAGGGGAGTGGGAGCGGTCGTGGGTTAGGGTTTCGGGTGTGGGGGAATAAGGGAGTGAGGGGGCGGCCGGTTGGGCCTGGCCTGGCTAATAGCAGGGCCGGCTGGCCCAGTGGGAGGGGTCTGCTTTTCCCTTTTTTGTTAGTTTTGTTTTCTGTTTTGTATTTTCTTTTCTTTTCTTTATTTTCCTTTTCTGTTTTAATTCAATTTAAAATATTTATGCATTTTATAAAACTGTATCTTCTACACCATAATTATCTATGTAATATTTAGTACAAACCGAACAATTTTATTTTAATGTTTGAAAACTTTTATTGTTTTCCTGTAATTAAATTTTGAATTTGTTTCGATTTTGAATTATCTAGGGTTTATCAACAGTAACCGAGGTGACGTGGCATCATTAGCGGGGGATCACTGTAGCTTAATTATCCGGGTGTCACAATTTCTCCTCCACTACAGGAAATCTCGTCCCGGGATTTAGGAGGCGTAAGGGGGGAAGAAGATTCTAGTTACGAAATTCTAGCGAAGTAGTTGATCCCTTTTTGGTGACGTCTTCATTTCTCTGCTCCAGGTCATCATGATGAAGTGGCCACCCTTCCTTCGGAGTCTTCATCATACTAACGAAAGATTAAGGGGGTATACCGGAAGAATGGACCTCTGCAGGGTAGACTATCTGGTAGACAACAACGAGGAAGGTGGCGGAAAGTAACTCTCGAATTGAAATTTAGGACAATATCGAGAGCAAAGCAAGAAGGTGCAAAATAGAAGTTTCAAGCGCATAGGCAATCGTTCATTGCCTGAAGCGAAGTGTGAAAGGGGTTCATAGAAATGGGAATAAGTATTGCGTCTGATACCAGATTGATGATCTCATCGGAAGGTGGCTCGTGAATTACATACGAGTCCACGCGAGAGGAATAACTTTGGGAACAGGGGGTGTACAGGAGAGTCAGGTTTCGATCCTGTGGAGCTGTGGGTTATGGGCCCACCATGTGGGTTAAAAGTAGGAAGGGCGGAGACGTCTTGCGTGATCATGCAAGAAAGGCATGTCAGAGGATAGCCTGTCGATTATGTTGGCAACAACGTCAATACCAAAGGCGAGGGACGAAGAGAACCATTTTCCTGCTCGTTGAACGAGGCGGACCAACAGGCAAAGTTCTCGTCCATCGGTGGTGACCGGAACGCTATCGACAATTTCAACAGGGTCTTACTGACAGAGTTGTACACCGAGGTGTTTGCACAAGCAGAGAATTATTACTGCCTATATCATATAGATCATAGAAATGGTCTAAACAAACCAATGGAAAGGGAAAAGTGTCTATCAGATTTAATCAGAACGATGGAAAGAAAAATGTGTTTAAACACATAATTCAGGGGTATATCCTTCCCATGGACAAGCAGAGAGCATGATATCCATGACAGGATATAACGTAGGAAACCATTTAGGTTATGGGAGAGGAATTTTCATGGCATTATCCATACAACGGTGTTTGAATAATTGATAACGAAAATTTAGCATTATTCTCCAAATGTTTTTATTGAAGATCGGAGTACCACAGACAAGCTTCGAGATGGCATGGACATGGTCTTCAAGCAAAGGTCGTACTTTTGATACATGAAGGATTCATCAGGAACAACTTGTAGAATAAGTCTTACTGTTTCCTCATGGAAGAATGGATAACATAGCAAAAGGGAACTATAACAATAGGGTCTCCGGCCTGGTGGGCTAGGTATGACCCCACCTTACCGGGTCATCTAAAGACCAATGTTATAATTCTTGGAAATATGTTCCAACCATCATATCTGACCGAGGTTCAGATCCGATTGGTGTCAGGATAACTCAGAAGGAAAGGTGCAACACAGTTTACGAGATGACAATGTTAGTTTCTCGGGAAATGAGCTATGGAGCGAGTTCCGACACACAAGTTCATCATTTAATCAAGGAGAGGTGAGGAGGTGGATGATTGACTCAGCAACAATCCATTGACATTTCCAAAAAGGATGGATTTTCACAACTATGTGAACAAGGAGATAACATTTGTCAGATCAAATGATATAATGAGGTATGCTGGAGGAAAACATACACAGTTAAACATTGGTAGAAAGGTGCGCCCGAAATATGGGTTGGGCTGCACGACCAATGTCAGAATAGTGATTCAATAATCAATAGTCTAAGAATGAATGGCCGACCATTAACTTCAAAGCAATAGGGTTGCTAGAAAGGCAGAATCCAAACAGCACCGTTCACTTGTTGGTACCCCGGTTCGAATCAACGCGAGGACCAAGAAAGAATGGTGATGATGAGAAGTATCACTATACCAAGAATTCTTAAGAGGTGGAGCCATCCTCACAACATTCTTGACATCAAAGATGGTAATACTCCGCGGTAGAATCGGAACATAAGTTGGATAACAAGGAACTCAAGGTACAACACAAAACAGGAACAATTTTTGTGTTGGATGGAATACAATAATGTTGTGGATGATAACCCAAACCATCGAGGGCAAAGGATGCTATTTCTCATCAAGAATTCAATAGATATCTTGGAAGACCTCAGAATGTTGATGATGATCACGACACATTTGTCGAGAGGTTTCGAGCAGATGTAACTGATCGGTGATGACATCAAGTCAACGGAAATGATGAAGCCAAGAGTCATTGGGACCATGGGTACGACACAAACTCGAAATCAAGCTTGCTGCTCAAGGACAAACGATATGACGAGGAAGATCGATTGTAAGATTAGCTCACCGTCGAAATTTGTGCTCCGAGAAGGACCCAGTAGCACAGTTAAAAATTAGCACAATGATATAGCCAATCAGGCTAGGAATGGCGTGATCGGGTACAGACTCGTAAGTAAAGAAGATTACTAAAAGTTGTTGAACCGTAGTGTGGACTCGATTTAGTTATCGGTGTCTTTGAGTGTTTAATAACTCAAAGCCCGTGAAAAATTGGAATCAGTGAGGATGTAGTACTTGATGGAGAACTCATAAGGAGTTATGCAGTTCCAAGATAATCTCGAGATAGCAGGGGGTAATATTCAACGACAGATCAAGTAGAGGTTGTACCGGGGTATTGGTCCACAGAAGACAAGTGCTTACACTTGCATCGAAAATGGTATTTAAAGGAGAACATGGTCGGAACCATAATTGCAAAATGCCAGATCCCAGATATAAGATAAACTTATACCAAGGAATATTTCATTGAAGAGAAGCTTTAATGATACGATCTACATAGTGTCCATGGGCATGAACGCAAGGTTCAAAGTCGACTCCCACTTCTCCAATGCATAACCTTTCATTCACTTCTCGCGTTCGATGAAGTTGCAGTGTTGAAAAGAAAATTTCTGGCGAAGCACCAGAAGAGTATGACTCGTGAAAACTTTCGGGTTCACACGGTTTAGAGAAGGCATATGTTCAACCCATAGGGGCTTCTTAGAAACATATACCATAAGCTTCAAGAGTAATTATCGCCAGCTCGAAAGCAGAGCATGGATGACAAAAGGAAAGGATACAATTTAACAAAGGCATTATGTATCGGAGAAGGACTCACAAGGTGATTAATTATGAAGGACACTGTCGGATATAATAATCCAACAGTGGATAAGGCGATCCACAATGGAGCTGAGGTGAGTATCGATACTCAATCAGAGGAAGAAAGAATGCGAATGCAACGAGTTATGGAATCATCTGAATAATTCAAAGCTTAAATGCAAAGGAATTATGATTTCCAAAACAAGGGATCAGAAGCAGACGTTCTGATCAAGGATGGATCAATTGTATATACCAGAGGCACAATCAACGACAGATAGTTTGGTCGAGAACCAGCTCATGTTCAAAATGACGTCTGAGCCGGAAAGATAATCCTAGGACTCGACTGATGATTGTGAACATTCACAACGTATTGAATCAACGGACTCAAAATGATAATGACAAGGTATGCCATTAAGATTACGAGACTAATGGGATTAACCATAATGCGAGCAAGCAAGAATTTCAAGAGCCAAAGGCTCCATAAGATTTTCGGGAGATCGAATAGTATTTTGAAGACTTTTGTGAAACGCATGAACAACTGGGGATGAGCGGATACTCGACAAGTGCGAGGAATTTTCAATAGGGATATTCATGTGGTAAAGAACTGCAAGGCAGTAAGCTTTAAAGGATTTTCGGAACAACAAAGAGTATTTCGGGACATCTTGCAATAACAAGATCAACGGGGAATGATCGTAAGAATGGCAAGTGTAAGCAGTTTTTCATAGGGGTTGACGGTGGAAGGAAATCACAAATGCGATGGCACAAAGACTCGGGAGAACATCGTAGAGTAACTTCGGAATCTTCTAGTGCAGCAGGCGATCATCTGAAGTGAGGGGCTCTCCGTGAGCAAGTATTATCGAGAACCTAAAGTTAGTTTTGTTTTTAGCAAAATCATTTAACCCGAATAGAAGAGAGCTCAGAGTCCCAGAGTATAGGCGAGGAGAAAAAGATCCTATTACCACCCAATGGCGACGTGGGCCCATGGGCCGCACAGCCATGTTAGTAAAAGTTTTGTAAAGTCTAGACTCGACTTCGGCCAAGGAGTTGGAAGGGGGATTCCTACAGGCAGTCGGCTCTGATACCAACTTGTGATGCCCCCGATTCAATCGTACACTAATCATGCACACAAATGTGTACGATCAAGATCAGGGACTCACGGGAAGATATCACAACACAACTCTAAAATATAAATAAGTCATACAAGCATCATAATACAAGCCAGGGGCCTCGAGGGCTCGAATACAAGTGCTCGATCATAGACGAGTCAGCGGAAGCAACAATATCTAAGTACAGACATAAGTTAAACAAGTTTGCCTTAAGAAGGCTAGCACAAACTGGGATACAGATCGAAAGAGGCGTAGGCCTCCTGCCTGGGATCCTCCTAACTACTCATGGTTGTCGTCAGCGGGCTGCACATAGTAGTAGGCACCTCCAGAGTAGTAGTCGTCGTCGAAGGTGGCGTCTGGATCCTGGGCTCCAACGTCTGGTTGCGACAACCAGGAAGAAAGGAAAGGGGGAAAAAGGGGGGAGAAAGCAACCGTGAGTACTCATCCAAAGTACTCGCAAGCAAGGAGCTACACTACATATGCATGGGTATATGTGTAAAGGGCCATATCAGTGGACTGAACTGCAGAATGCCAGAATAAGAGGGGGATAGCTAGTCTTATCGAAGACTATGCTTCTGGTCACCTTCGTCTTGCAACAAGTAGAAGAGGGTAGGTTGAAGTCCTCCAAGTAACATCACATAGCAATAATCCTACCCGGCGATCCCCTCCTCGTATCCCTGAGAGAGAGCGACCACCGGTTGTATCTGGCACTTGGAAGGGTGTGTTTTATTAAGTATCCGGTTCTAGTTGTCATAAGGTCAAGGTACAACTCCAAGTCGTCCTGTTACCGAAGATCACGGCTATTCGAATAGATTAACTTCCCTGCAGGGGTGCACCAACTTACCCAACACGCTTAATCCCATTTGGCCAGACACACTTTCCTGGGTCATGCCCGGCCTCAGAAGATCAACACGTCGCAGCCCCCCCTAGGCAAAACAGAGAGGCCAGCACGCCGGTCTAAACCTAAGCGCACAGGGGTCTGGGCCCATCGCCCATAGCACACCTGCACGTTGCGAGGGCGGCCGGAAGCAGACCTAGCCTAGTGGCGTTCCAGTCCAATCCGGCGCGTGCCGCTCCGTCGCTGACGTCTGAAGTGCTTCGGTTGATACCAGGACGCCGAGTGCCCATATCTTTCCCACGTAGTTGGTTAGTGCGTATAGGCTCGTAGCCAACTCAGATCAAATACCAAGATCTCGTTAAGCGTGTTAAGTATCCGCGAACACCGAACAGGGCCAGGCCCACCTCTCTCCTAGGCGGTCTCAACCTGCCCCGTCGCTCCGCCACAAAGATCCATCCAGAGGGCCGTCGGGACAAAGGTCCTTTCAGCCCCCAATCCGTGAATCACTCGCGGGTGCTCCACAAGCCGACCCGACTTTAGTCACCACATGTATCATGTATCATGTATAAGTATATACCCGTGATCACCTCCCGAGTGATCACGGCCCGATAGTATAGCACAGCAGACGGACAAGAATGTAGGGCCACAGATGGAAATACTAGCATCCTATACTAAGCAGTAGGATAGCAGATAAAGGTAACAACAGTAGTAGCAAGGACAGGCTATGCAGCAGTATAGGATTAACTGAAAGCAATAACATGCTACACTACTCTAATGCAAGCAGTATAGAGAAGAGTAGGCGATATCTGGTGATCAAAGGGGGGGGCTTGCCTGGTTGCTCTGGCAAGAGAGAGGGTCGTCAACTCCGTAGTCGAACCTGGCAGTAGCAGCGTCGGTCTCGTAGTCTACCGGAGAGAAAAAGGGGGGGGGAGAAACAATGAATACCATATAAACAGATGCATATCGATGCATGACAAGACAAGTAACGATGCTAGGCGGGCTCTAACGTGGTATGAGGTGATGCCGGTTAAGGGGGGAAACATCCGGGAAAATATCCCCGGTGTTTCGTGTTTTCGGGCAGAGGAGCCGGAGGGGAAAGTTGCGGGTTCGATAGGTTAGGGGTGTGCGGCGGACGAACGGACTGCGTATCCGGATTCGTCCCATCGTTTTGAGCAACTTTCATGTTGAAAATATTTTAATCCGAGTTACGGATTAAAAGATATGATTTTCTAAAGATTTTATGAATTTCTGGAATTTAATTAATTATTTAATCCAACATTATCCAGAATAGTAAATGATGACGTCAGCATGACATCAGAGTGATGTCAGCAGTCAATGTTGACCATTGACCTAGTCAACCTGACGTGTGGGTCCAGTGGGACCCACCTGTCATTCTTTGTTCAGGTTAATTACAGATTAGTTAAATTAATTAGTGATTAGGTTAATCTAATCACTAATTAACTTAATTAATTAATTAATTAATATTTTAATTATTTCAGTTATTATTTATTTAATTATTTAATATATCTTTAAACGTTCCAGGGCGGGCCCCACGTGCCATAGGCACAGGGGCCTATCGGGCGCCGCCTAGCGGGCGCGGGCGGAGGACGCGGCCCGAGCGGGCGCACGCCCAGGTGCGGGCGGACCCGGCAAGGCGCCGGAGCAGGGGGCGGTGGCCACGGCGAGGCCAGGGCCGAAGCGGGGCGCGCCGGCCGTGGCCTGTGGAAAGGCGGCCGCGCGGAGGAGCGCTGGGGGCCGGCGCCATCGGCCATGGCCGCGGCCGTGTGCGGAGGATGCGGGGGCGCAGGGGCGAGCGCCGGCGGGGAAGTAGGGGGACGGAGGCGCAGCGAGGGAGGCCGGTGGCCGGGGCGCGTGGCCGAGGCGGGGGAGCACGGGGCCAGCGTCGCCGGAGGGAGAGGAGGCCGGGGTGCGGTCACGGGAGGTCGCGGGCACGCCGAGCGCATGCCCGGGCGCGGTGAAGCTCGTCGGGGCCCGGTGGTGGAGCCGGTCGGGGAAAGGAGAGGCGGGGGCGGGACGGCGAGGTCATGCTGGCGAGCAGGGCAGCGGGCGCGGGGTCATGCACGCGCGGGCAGTGAACGACGCTGGCGACAGGCACGGGGGCGCGTCGAGGAGCTCGTTGGGGCGGTCGGGCGCGATGCGGTGACAGGGGAAGGAGAGGAGGGGCGCGCGCGTGATCACATCGAGAAGTAGGGTCTAGGGCAGCGGGTGTTGAGGAGGAGGGCGGAGACGACGGCGTCGAGGAGGCAGTCCGGCGACGCGGTCCCGGGCGGCGTGGTCTCCAGGCGGCAAGGGGCGACGGCGTCGGGGAGGAGGACGGTGGCGCCGGGGACGGCTTCGGGCGACGGGTGGCGGCGCCAGGGGCATCGGGGGCGACGGGGACGTGCACCGGGGCGGCGTCGGGCGGCTTCGGGCTTCTCCCGATCTCGATCCAGAACTGGATCGGGGGAGGGGGAGAGAGCGACGTGGGGAGGGGAGTGGGAGCGGTCGTGGGTTAGGGTTTCGGGTGTGGGGGAATAAGGGAGTGAGGGGGCGGCCGGTTGGGCCTGGCCTGGCTAATAGCTGGGCCGGCTGGCCCAGTGGGAGGGGTCTGCTTTTCCCTTTTTTGTTAGTTTTGTTTTCTATTTTGTATTTTCTTTTCTTTTCTTTATTTTCCTTTTCTGTTTTAATTCAATTTAAAATATTTATGCATTTTATAAAACTGTATCTTCTACACCATAATTATCTATGTAATATTTAGTACAAACCGAACAATTTTATTTTAATGTTTGAAAACTTTTATTGTTTTCCTGTAATTAAATTTTGAATTTGTTTTGGTTTTGAATTATCTAGGGTTTATCAACAGTAACCGAGGTGACGTGGCATCATTAGCGGGGGATCACTATAGCTTAATTATCCGGGCGTCACAGGAGGGCAAGGGAAAATAAGCTGCAAAGTGTACATGAAGAACTAGCTGACAAATATAAGTACAGTGATGAAGGATAACAGATACTTACAAGAACAATGCAGAACTAAATTTCTTCATAAGCATTGGGTTTATTCTACATTAATTTAAGCATTCATATAGATATGATAATTTGGAACGAACAGTGGATAAGTAAGTTATAATGCACAGTAATGTCACATAATCCACCAGGTATGAATGTAAGGACAACAATAGGACAATAGGTACTCACAAGAGCAAAGCAGCGACCAGCATAGTTGCGATATCCTAGGTTTTGTGGCGCTGGTTCTATCGCTAATATATGTCGGGTGCTATGTGATTTATTCGGTAGCACCACCTTTTTCAAGGACTTTGCTTGTACTCCTTCAGGTTCTGCAATCACCCTCTTCCTTCTGGATGTCTGAAACACAAGAATAGCATTTGAATGGAAAAACATGGTATGACGACAAGTGGAATAGGTGTTGATAATGGATGGGCATGGCATCTTCACATATGTCATGAGTAAACTAAGCAGATGGTGGTGCAACGAAGCAAAAGAAATGCAAGACACATTATGCAAGATATGTGCAACAAATGAAACCTTGCCAAATTAGAACATGCACCTTATTGGGTGAACAGGATAGGCCATCTGCCATTGACTCCTTGAGATCAGAATAGTCATTAGGATCATATTCTGAATACGGATCTATAGGTCGGGAGCATGTGGGTTTCATTGCATCCATAATGGACCTAAGTCCCTTGATGCCAAGTTTGTTACCCATTGAACTGTTCTGCAATATTCTTCTAATGTGCACATTCTTATATTCATTGTGATTACGTACAATATCTTAAAAGCATGAAAACATAAATAGTAGTGAGATTATCTTTGTAATGCAGAGGATATTGTAATATAATAGGTCCCCCCCTATAAACACTTGTGTGCTATCACTGGATTCTGATGAGAGAGCACATGTGTGCGGTAATATGGTGAGTAGATATATATAATCCGGCACAACTACACAAAAAAATAGGATACATGTTGGGAGCTCCAGAAGTATGGATAGTTAGCGGATAATAAGTTCATAATAAACCGTATAGAAAGTTTATTGCCAAACCATGATAACGAGAGCACAGAGCCAGTAGGCAGATCATAGTGTAGGTAATAAGGGTACACCATAAGCACCATAAATAAATCGGGAAAGCAGAACTCGCTGGAAAATACAAGGTTTTGCCTCTACTAATATGCAGCTTATCGATCACCTACAGCCTAGCTCTATTCATCTGAAGGCGCACATCTATTACTATCAGTCTAGTCTATCAAAGACCGCGCGGATCCCATCATTTCCGGGATATTATGGCAGACCAACTCGAAGTGCAAAATAATGTAGCAGAACCGACCCAATAGAGCTGTCGACTGCAGATGTCCCTGCTCCACTTCCTGACAAGGAACATACTGTACTTACTAAAGAAGAACATAAGAGGAACATGTTAAAGAACAGAAGGGGAAGCATATTATTGAGATTCCCCTTCTTTCTATACAACGTTGATTGCCCACCCATGATGAATCAAAGCGCCCAAAGAAATGCAATTCCATGATGTCTCTCTATATGTGGCCACATTCATTTGGAAACTCAAGTGGGAGCATTAGCTAACCAATTAAATGTGTGTCTGTTAGCTAATGTATGTATCATATCACACTCGTATTTGAATAACCTTAGGATGTATGATTGGTGTGTTCTTTAGCTTTAAAGGGTGGACAGCTGCTAGTAGGACACAAAGAACCTACACAGATCGTAGTGTAGATATAATGGGAAAACCCTAAGCATCAAGAGTAAAATCAGGAAAGGGGAACTTGCTGGAATATATGTGCTAGTATTGACGGTACGGCTAGAAAGTCTTCGAATACCAGCTCTCTACAACTGAAGGCGCAGTACTGTTACTATCAGTCTAACTCTCAAAGGCGACACATACGATCGAATATGAAGAGTTGAAAGCGTCCATGACAATCGACATGTAGACCAACATGAAGAGTTGAAAGCGTCCATGACAAGCGACCAAATAGACCTGTACACTGCAAATGTGCTTGCTCCTCTTCACTACAAAGAACATACTATACAACTATTATACTCCCTCTATTCCTAAATACAAATCTTTGTAGAGATTCCACTATGGATCACATACAGATGTATATAGATATTTTAGAGTGTAGATTCACTCATTTTGCTCCGTGTGTAGTCCATGGAGGAATCTCTACAAAGACTTATATTTAGGTACGAAGAGAGTACTTACAAAGGAAGAACAGAAGAGGAGCATGCTAAAGAAGAGCAAGCAGATTGTGGAAAATAAAATGTTGGTTGGCCGCAAATGATGAACCAGAGTGCACAAAGAATGCAACTCCCTGCTGTCCCTCGATATGTGGCACATGTGCTTTTTGAAAGTAAAGTAGGAACATTAACTGACCAATTAAACATTCTCAATTTTAGTACATGTCAGCATCATATCAGATTCATATTTGAGCAACTAAGTTTGGAATTATGAGTGGCATGTTGTTTAGCTTGATGGGTTGAGGAGCACTGCTTGCACGTACGCCTCGAAGAACCTACGATAATAGTACTGAATATATGGGAATGTCTACATCCAAGTCGGCTAACTTTCGTCATTTGGGTCAGTCAACCATTTCAGGCAGTTGGATGAAGATCCTACGTCTCCTAACCCTTCTTCTTCCTCGCCTCTTATTCTTCCCCTAAAGACCACCACACGGGTCACCGGTCGAACCACCGGCCCCTGCCCTCCCCTGAATCGGCCACCACCTTTGATCTTCCGCTACCCCCGGCCATCCCTGTAGCTAACCCCACCCCCACCCGCGTCAAGTTTTTCCTTCGATGAGGCCCCACCATAGCCCGACGACAGCCCCCCACAACCATTGTGATACGGGGCTAGGCCGATCTTTCACGATTGGAGTGGGATTCCTCGAAGAACATGAAGAACACGGGGAAGAACGGAGAGAAATCACAAGGGGAAACACAGAAGAACAAGTCCAATTACACATCCACTAGACAATCAAACACACAAGATCCACAAGGTACATGAACAACAAAGAGAAAAATACAAGGTAGAGTTCATCCCAAATCCAAAGGAGATGGAAGCTTGAATCCAAGAAGGATCTTCCCACGAAGGGGGCTTGAATCCCTCGGGATCTTCTCACATGGTGGTCTTGAACTCCATGGGAGTGGTCTCTCTCTCTCAAGAGGAGGAGGTAGGAGCAAACCTCACATACAAATGAGCTATCACTTTGCTAACCCTAACTAGGAGGAGGAGGTCTATTTATAGTGTAAGTGCAAAAGGGGGCGAAATGAAAGGGTACATGGGCCTCGGGCCCAAAGCTGCGCACACACACGCAGCGGACATCCGGTCCTTACCGGTCGTCCGGTGGCTCGTGGGGGTCCGGACGTCCGGTAGGGCTCGGACTTCCGCTAATTTCGTTTTGTAAAAGTGGTACCGGACGTCCGGAGACGAACAGTCGTCCGGTCGCCAGTCGTCCGGTCTTGGGAGGGTGTCTAGCTGCTGTAGCATGCGCCGGCTGGCACTTCCAGGCGTCGGACATCCGGTCCCTACCGGTCGTCCGACCGCTGTAGCTTTCGTCGGCTGGTCCATCGGCTGGTGAAGACTCTAGGTGTCGGACGTCCGGTAGTGTCCGATCGTCCGGTGGCGTCCGGACGTTCGTTGGCTATAACTTCCTGGCAGCTCCGTCTTCTTCCATCTTCTCTTCCATGCTTCCCTCGCGGATGGTGTAGTTGTTCCTTGGCGCTTGCACTCCTCCTCATTGTCCGTATCGTTCCGACAATACCTATGTATGCACAAGAGTGGAGTGTCAAGTAGTATACAATCCTCGAAGGGGTCAAGTGAACACGTGTAAAGGGGAAGATTCACCTTTATGTATGAGAATTAGAGGTCACAAGTGTCACTTGCCAAACGGACTCTTGACATGGTGATGCCCGCAGGATGCTCCGCATCACACCGTCCCGACCCGAAACCCTAAGATAGATAATGGGGCAGCCCTCCGGCGAGCACCTTCCTTCCCTCCAGCCAACTCCCAAAAATGGACTGACCCCAATTTGAAATTCAGTCGACAGTCAGTTAACCTAATGTGGAATATAAAAGGGGAAAACCATAAGCATTGCGAGTATAGTGGTGCGCGTGCCACAACGGAACTGAAGGTGCAAACCGGACAGTGCAACGTCACAACCAATATTTGGTTTCAACTAACAAGTAAGATTCTAAGTGATGGACAAGAAATCACAGTAAAGCAGTGGCAATCTATTTTCTTGCTGAGATAAATAACTTGAGCAGATACAAAAGAGTACCGCCTCTGATGTGGCATCGTGTAAGCATCTCCTAAGGTGTTGAGGGTGCTGCGGTAGCGATGGCTGTCGACGGCGTGGAAGCAGATCTAGGAGGGCAGACGGTGGCGGCGAGGGAAATATCCCAGCGTGATGGATGAGATGGTTGTACGAGCGGCCTCAACAAGGAGGACGACGACACGGATGAAGCAAGAGGACGCGAATCAAGGATCCTGGTCCGAAGACGTGGATGAGAGAGGTCGATCTCTTGTAATGGACGACGCCGCCGGGGTATCAGCTCCGGCATTGTGGAGGAGGCCGGTGGTGGATGGGGTGGCGGACGGAGGAGACTACGGTGGAAAGGGTGTTTTGGGGCCCACAGGGTACGAATGTGGAAATGGAGGGAGAGAGGAAGGGGAAACCATGTCTTCAGAGCGCGCTTGTCTCAAATGCGAGGAAATTTACAAACTTAGCCCCCGTTCAAAATTTCCTACATCACAACAATAATAGTCGGTTGGGGATAGGACGGTAATCTCGCATACACCGAATATTTGCCGAAGGAGATTTCGTCCTATGAGAGTTTGTTTTGGCGCCCACCGTGTATGAATCGGGGAGGGAGTTCAGAGGCCATTTCGGCTGAGGAGAAACTATGTTTTTGTGCCCACCGTATATGAATCCGGGGAGGTGAGAGGTGGAGGCAGTTATGTCATGTTTGGGTGAAATTACAAGCCTACCCCTATTGAAACCTATAGAAATCGAACCAATAGGCTTCCCGTGTCAGGGATAGGCAGTAATTTCCATCTCGTAGATTTTGGTTTCGGGCGGTTACTGCGACTTTCCCCGCTTCCTTCAAATTTTTGCAAAGAAAGAGTGCACGTTTACCGTGCCAACTCAATTCGAATCCAGTTTGTATTTTTTTCGGGCAGGATCCATTTTGTATTCGAATACAAATCTATATACATCATTTTTTATATATACTTTCAAAAGCACCACACCCTTTATACATAAATATGGTTTACAAATGGCATGATCTCAGATTCATAAGGCTAGATCCATCTTAATTTGGATTTTCAAATATTTGAACCCACTTTATGTTGAAATCCAATGTATGCATTCCTCGCTAACTAACTCCAATTAATGTGTGTTTCATGCGGTTCTTATTTTTTTACTTCTCAAACATGTATAATGTGTTTCACACACGCAACATATAGTGTAATCCCATTTAGACATTAATTGCATATAAACCATGCATTGTCTCTAATTAAAGAATCTATGGATCACTAATATTGATAAACTATATAACATTACACGTGTCCCCAAATTCAAATGAATATGCATGTTTGATAAACCAATTTCCGTATGATATTATCAATGTCGTGGTCTCTAGTTTAAATATTTGAATCCCCTTTAATCCAGATATTCGTCTCATATAGCTATCACTCATGCCTATATATCTCTCTAGATCTATACGCCTTCATTGTCTCTCGGGTATCTCTCGTGCTACTTGTATGTCGACAATGATCTTTTATCTTCGTAACACACTGACGGTACTCTCTACCTCGACTTCACTCCATCTCTCTCTAAGTATACCTCGCTCCCTGATATGTGTCTCTAACTATGATTCTCCCTGTGAAATCTCTTTCTCTCACACAAACACAAACTTCCTCTCCCGGGGTCTCATTTCTCTCTACTATCCCCCTGTGTGCCACTCGCACACCCCCTCTCACACAGAGATGTCTTGTGCTCCTTTGGTATGAGAAGGTACGACTCTGCTTCCTCTTAATTATCTCTTTCTCACACACAAATACAAACTTTGTCTCCCAGGGTCTCATATCTCTCCACATTCTCTTGTATGTCGCTCGCACACACTCTCTCTCCCAAGATATATCTCGCGTCCCTAATATGTCTCTCTATCTATCACTCTGGTTGTGAAATATCTTTATCTCTCGCAAACACAAAATTCCGTCTGATGGGATCTCATTTCTCTCGCATATTTGTTTGTATGTGATTCACATGCACCCTCTCTCTATCTCTCTCACACCCACACACATAACTCAGCCTTCTGATCCACTCGACTCTTATCTCTAACACACACTAGCTAGCATCTTTATCTTCCTATTTATCTGTTTCTCCATCAACCTTCTTTTCTCACCCTCACTCTTGCTTCCTATCATGCACACTATATATGTTTCTCTATACATGCAGTATGCGCCCTCTTTTTATCTTTCTCTCTCACACACATAACTTCACCCTCTGAAACACTCGGCTGTCATCTCTAACACACAAACTAGCCGATGTCCCTCTAGCTAGGATCTCTATCTCTCTATCTATCTGTAGTTTCTCCGTCAACATTTCTTTCTCGCACGCACTCTTGCTTCCTATCACGCACGCTATATCTGTCTCTCCATACATGCATCTATAGGTTCATCTCTTTTGCACAATCGTTTGTATCGCTCCCTCTGCTCGCCATAGATGCATGCATCAGCCTACATCACTATCTCTTAAAAACAAAAACACATGCGCAATTATCGGGCCTTCTTCCCTCCACTCTCACATGCATGCATATTGTCATACCGATCTGTCTCTCCCATGTCTTTGATCTTATGACTTATGTCTTCTTTCTTTTATCTCAATCATGCGCGCGTGCGCGCACACACACACATCCCACATATACATGTATACCTCTCACACATGCACGATTAAGGTCTCCTATGTCTCCATACATAGTTAATTACACCACATTGAATCATTATCTTCTTGTGTGCACATAACTTCCGCCTGGATGGGTAAAGCACACACTCACACTTAACAATCTCCTTCTAGCTACCCCCCTCTCTCACTCTTCCCCTATATCCCCGAAACCAATAAGACCATCCCTTTGTTTAATTCCCGCCTACATGCACCATCGATATATAGTAGTCTTCCTCGGTGTCTCTCGAACAAACACGTTCTCTCGATGTCGACTCCTCTCACGCGCACACGCCTTCTCCTCCCTCTCTACAGGCATCTTCTCTCTCACACCCCCTCGTTGGTGGCCTCTGCCATACACATCACGTCTCTACGATGAATACACACACACTTAAATTACTTTCGCCGTTGAAGACTCCGCTTCACACACACACACACACACACACACACACACACACACGTATGCACGCACCCACCCCCCACCCCACACACACAAAGACTCCATCTCACACACACACACACATACATGCTCTAGGCGGAGCATTTGTTCCTATCACTCTTCCTCCAATCTTACCCGTATGATAAACAGACACCATAATTTACTTGTATAACATGGACAAATTCCACTTTACTTTAGTAGTTAGCAAACTTCTCATAATTATATAACGCAAATCACGGGCAGGAAGTGCCATTTTTTTACACAACCACATTAACATGGCCACGTAAATCACTAGCTAAAGTGTAATACCATTATACTTATATCCCGATGCAACTACATGTCCAAAGAGTAGAGTCACACACACACTCTGTCTCTCAGAATCTCACACACATACGAGTTACGTGACGCCCCCTAAGCGGAACCTTCTATTACAATTTGTGCACCCGCGGATACACGTGATGGTGCGCATTTATTTAAGTCGGACCGTGAACCCAAACAGTAGCTGCATTCATTCCCCTCCCGACGCCTCTTCTCTGGTCGCCGTCGCCCGATAGCCATGGCTCGGACAAAGGTAACAACATACGCCAAACTCCCATCGGAGTGGAGCTTTAATCTGGAGGCGGCGCGAAGCCCGGATCGCAGCCGGCGCAAAGCCAGGATCGCAGCCGGCCTGCCTCCGGAGTCTGGACTAGCTGTAGCCAGACGAGGAGGCATTGGAGGCGGAGCAGTACGCGGAGCCGGAGGAGGAGAACGATGACGCGGAGCCGGACAGGAGGACGACAACACAGGCGAAGCGGAGCTGGAGGAGGACAATGATTTCCATTATAATCAGACTTAAAGGGCTTTAAGTTTCACGCTACATTTATTTCATAGAGACGAGAGAAAGGAAATTTTAGTGGTCATGCATGCATCTTTTTGTGCTAGCACTCCTATATAAGGGTTGACTGGTCGCTTCCCGCTGACGTGCGCGGGTGGTGGAAGAGGAAGGAGAAGGGAAGAGGGCTGTGGAGTACGCCAATTGCAGCACGAGCTCTAAGGAATGTTTGTGCCAAACAATGCATAGTTGTACAGTATAGTCCAACGGAGTATGAATAGGCCTTTAGGTTGCGTGTGGATGCCATGGCTGCAACATACAAGCTGCAGTTCGACAGCCTACCGCTCCGCTTTGCACGGTTTGCTCAGGCAATATTTGCATGGACTCATGTCACGCTCATACTTGTCGAAGCCGTGCTCAAAAAAGGGCGACCAGGTCCGCTTGTCCGTGTTGATCCATGCGCTCGGAAAACAACTAATCCCAGTCGCTGTAAATGTCGTGCGTGCTTTAATTCCGGGCTAGTAGATGGACGCGAACGTGTCGTACAACGAACCGCCCGCCAGCTCCCTAATCTCTATCTCTACTCTTCTTCTACTACTTCTACTACTCTTCTTTTTTTATCTCTACTCTTATAAATAAACAGAGTTGATGATGATGGTGTGCCTATCACCCTGCAATATAGGTGATCCGATTTATATCTGACGAATAGGAAGGAAACTATGGCAATTTTGCAAAAACATACCCACACCCCTCTCCACATTTGCAAATAAGGCCTTCCCTCGTTCATCATTTTCTCTCACAAGATAAACTACTCATACAAATGCATCTTGATGTTACGTGCAACGCATGAGGATGTTTCCTTGGGGGTCTCTCCAGCGCGGCGTGGCCGTAGTTGCAAGTTGATGCCCCTTGAGATGCCGACGTTGAGGGGCACTCGGATTTTGTCCGATGAGCAGGTAAGTGATGAGTTTGATCACGTAGTAAATGCATTCTAAAGACTACTTCCGTGTCCATTTCCTAATTCCCACGCTGCCCACTGTTTCACAGGTTAGGCTTGGTGCCAGTGGAGATTGGCTTGCATATGTACGGGAGGGTACCAACATCAATTTCCACAACATTTACAATGATGACACCGATCCCGTAGAACCTTTGTCCAACATTGGGATCAGCCATGCAACGGGCCATTGCCTGAATTGGTATGATGGAACCACAGTGAGATTGAAGCAGATAGCAATCCCAGAAGCCCCAATAAGGTTGTCCGCCAACCAAAATTACACTCTCATCGCGGTGTTTGACATTGCGGTTGCTTTCATGAACCCTGCACATGGCGGTTAAAGATGGACCATGCTGTCTGCGGCAGATTTGTTGTCGTACGAGTACGAAGACGTTTTGCTCCTTTTCAACCGCATCTTTGCGGTGACAAACTAGGGGACATGTTTTGTATGGGATGTCCTATGGTATACTCCCTCTCTTCCAGTTCATTTGTTTTGATTTTTTTTGTTTTATAAGTTTCAAATTCAAATTTAGAGCTCCCCATCCCATGTTGAGATTACAATGTCCATTCAATCATTGCATGCATGTACTAGTTTTTTATTGGTCATTTATATTGGTCATGCATGCATTCATTGCAAGTAACGTTTTTTACCACAATTTCTTAAGAAACTAAGTGCAATGATTGAGTAGTTTTGCCCGAGACATTCCAACTAGACGTGTCTTTCTCTCTGGGTCGCACTTTGTATCGTTCATACCACTAGTACTACGTGTGGTCTCCGACCTAGAAGTGGAAGAAGTGGAGACGCTCTACCATGCTATTCATGTCCCACTCCTTTCGCTGACATGTAGGACATCCAGCACATGCCATGTTTGGCACTCCTTCGTCGTAAGAGTTGAAATGCTAGCTTTCATCAAAAAATAAAAAAAAATATAAATCAGCAGTGATACTATACCATGCAGTTTCCTTGCTCCTCGATATCGGAAAGAATAGTTCCGTTCGCCAACATGTGGGACGTCGACCATCCTGGTCCACTTGCCATGCACGCAGAACTCCAAGGGAGAGTCACCCCGGTCGTCGCACCGCAGTAATAATGACTAATGAGACATCAAATCACATGCCCAACCTTTCCCACTATGAAGTTGCTCAGACTTTGTTGAATTCTGCTTCTTGAACAAAACTACTGTACCAGCAGTACTGCTAGCTACAGTAGTATTTACTCTAGCAGAGGCTTCCTTTGGTTCATAGGATAGGAACTTTATAGGAATATGAAAATTATAGGAAGTGAGATGACATGCATCTCAATTCCTATAGAGAAAGAGATGCCATTTGATGCATAGGATAGGAATTTTTTCATTGAGTCTAGGCTAATGTACTGGTAATTTGCTCGAAAAACTACAGTAGTAACTAGTATTGGTACCTGCTCATAATTAATTGAACAAACGTATGGGTGACACAGACACACACACTACTACTAGTACTACTACTTCTCACATGCTGGCCAGACGCCGTCGTTCTCCTTCCCGGCTTTGTCGGCGACACCCCACCGTGCTTGGATCTCCGCCGAGCTCTCCGCAGCAGCGCGTGCGTCCTCTTCTTTCTTGCGGCGGCAGGCCTCTCTTTTCTTGAGTGCTTTCTGCCTTTTTCCGCTCCCCTCTATGCGGCTTTGGTCGCCTCTTGCTCTGCCGCCCATTCGGCCTTGGCAGCTTCAAAGTTCGCCCACGTAGTTGTGAGGTCGCAAGCGGCGATGAACTCGGCACAGCGGGATGCCATCGCTTCCCTACCATTTTGTGTGCGGTCGTGGGCGGCGAGGAGCTTGGCGTGGTGGGGTGCCATTGCTTGCTTACTGGTTAGTGTGCGACGCAGTGGCATGAACGACGCTTGGTGAGAGCTCTAGGGCAGAGTGGCCGGACAATCGTATATAGTGCAGTGGTTTGTCAAAAGCTCAAGGACAGAAGATGAATGAAATTTGGATTCCCCTTCAATCCTGGTCATTTATTACCGAGTAAAATGCATTGGCAGTATCGAACTTGTCTCGATAGCTCACTCTGATCATTGTATAGGAGATATGGTGATTATACGGTCACAGGCTCAACGTATAGCTCCGTATTTGTCTGGTTGACCAGTCAAATAGTCCACATGCGCCTCATCAGCTCGTGTTCTGTATCTATATATCTATGTGGGCCTACCTGTTAGTGGAGAAAGAAATAAAAACCAAAATTATGCGTATGTGAGGAATCAAACCACGGACTCGTTGCTGCAACGCACACTCGTCAGCCAAATGAAAATGAAATACTTTGCGTTAAATGCACAAACCGATTTTTTATATTATACGTGATGCACACATTAGCACACACCGTCCATAGACCTAAGTAGCATGTAAGCATGCAGACATCATGCTCACGCTGTTAAACCATGCTAATGCATGCACATCACCCTCTCAATCAAAGTCCTGCTCATGGCAACGCAAACGACGAGCCCGTCACCTACGCGCCCTGGCAGCCTTGCAAAGAAAAAGACGTTTGCAGGCGGCCTCCGCGAACACCGAGCATTTATTCACCTGGCTCAGCACCAACATCATACTCGTGCTTGGGTGCCGAGCTGCTCGACATTGGCCATGTCTCTGCACACGATGCAACGACGTGACTCGGCGCCTTGCTTATGTATCTCATCCATCACAACGACAATCTATAAAACAGCCTAGCTAGAGAGGGTACTATGGTACCTATATATGTATCGTGAGCGACCGATCATAGTGCCACTACACATGAGTGTATGTTTGATCGATCCGAACATTATTTGTAAGTTATGCAAGGTTGTATGGTGTCTAATGGTGGTCGTAGAAGGCTAGCTGGCGACAAGAGAGGTTGCAGGGACGCCTGGTTCTCTATACGTGTCGCAGATGCTTCAAAGGCTCGCCATCCATGAGTTCACATTTTACCACCACGCCAGCGTCTGACCGCCCTGGCCCACCGAAACCCCTTCCATCGCTAGCGTGCGCTTCCCACCTGAAATAGTCATCCTGGATCCAGAACATCAATGCCGCATTCACGCCCGACGTGACCTCTCACTGGCGCCGGCATTGCAGCAGCACGACGGCCGAGAGAGCACCACCCGCGTGGCATCCCGATGCAAGCGACTGCTCCACATTAACAACACCACAGCTATCTGTCTGTTCGCCGCCCACATTAAAGACACGCGGCTGCCGGTGAACCTACTCTGGCGCCAGTCGTCCATCCGTCTATCGCGGCTCATTGCCATTCGCCCACTTTATTAACTTCAGCCCCAGCTCCCAGCCATAGCCAAAGACCCACAGTCATTCTCCTTCTGTTCCCTTCCTTCTGTCGACACCACTCCAACCATGGCCTCCTAGCGCTCCAAATCTCTCTTGGACATATAGTCGCAGGATCAGACGAAGGACATCGGCGGCTCCGCTCCGTGTGCACTCCAAAGCTATCTTGGACGTACTGTCGTAGGAGCAGACGAAGGACATCGCCGGCACCCCCCCCCCCTCGGCCGCCCTCCGCCGCCACGACCACAAAGCCGGCGCGCGTGCGAGGGCGCAGCCAACAGCGAGGAAGAGTAGTACATGGTAGGTCGCCACCGCTTTGGTCCCAGGAAGGCCACCGCACCTTCACTCAGTTGATGCCAAGCTTGGCGGGGTAAACATTGATGGCCGATTAGCCGCTTGACGGTGATGTGGAGGCAGAAATGTTCGGAGGCATCATCTTCCCCATTATAGTGCCACATGGGGAGCCTTCTGTAATGGAGTGGCTGAACCCCTCCTTCTATGGAGGTCGCCATTACCTCGACCATTGATAATCCGGACTGGGCAAGCGTCTTTATCTTGCTCATCAATTGACGGACTTCCGTGCTATCTTCCTCCTTGAGGCTCCGGGGGCGCCAGCTGTGGTGTTTCTTCAATGGAACGCTTGAAAACTCAGGAAGACCCATTCGGACTGGGTCGGGAAGGGCGATGTCCTCGATATAAAACCATTCGGAAGGCCACTCTTTGGATGCCTTCTTCGGCGTACCGGACAGGTATCTGGTCCCGGCGATGCGCCATACCTCGGCTCCGCCCACTTCAAATATTGATCCCTCTTGGCTACAAGGGACGAGGCAGAATAGTTTCCTCCATAATTCAAAATGGGCCTCACAACCCGGAAATATCTCATAAAGAGCAACGTAACCCGCAATATGTAGGATGGAGGCAGGAGTGAAATTGTGTAGTTGGAGGCGATAATACTCTAGAAGCCCTCGGAGGAACGGGTGGATTGGAAATCCAACGCCTCTCAACAAGTAGGGAACAAAGCACACTTGTTCTCCCTGGATGGATTGGGGAAATTCTCCGCCTGAGCTCCGCCATCGAAGGAAGCCAATCCGGCTCGAATGGGAACTAGATCCGCGTGGGGGGGGGGGGATCACTGAGTCTGCAGCTTCACTAGTTGACTGTGGGATACAGAACACTTCTCCCAATTGCCTTTTCCAATGCCATGGGGACGGGAGGAAGAGCTGGGAGCGCTAGCCATGTTGGAATGGTTTCTGCTGGCAAGTTCTAAGGATTCCTTGCTTGGTGTGGAATGGATCTGAAGATCCCCGTCTCTTTAAATAGACAACTTTCTTACATGGTCAGGGTGATATGTGCAAAAATACCCCGACCTCTCGTATTTGCTCGACATGTGGAAGCTGAAGTCATGAAGGTGCGGAAGCCGATGGGCGCGACATTAAATGGAAAGTCGGATACTGCTCTTTAAGTCAGGTACTTTGAAGTGATCGAAGGAGGAACCCGCCTTGCAATGCCGAAGATAATCTGCGCGCCGGACACCTCGTCATTGAAGCCTGGCTCGGGGTTACTGAGGGAGTCCTGGATTAAGGGGTCCTCAGGCGTCCAGTCTATTGACATGGGCCAGACTGTTGGGCTATGAAGATACAAGACAGAAGCCTTCTTCCCGTGTCCCGATGGGACTCTCCTTTGCGTGGATGGCAAGCTTGGTGATTCAGATATGTAGATTCCTTTCTCTGTAACCGACTTTGTATAGCCCTAGTCCCCTCCTGTGTCTATATAAACCGGAGGGTTTAGTCTATAGAGGCAATCATAATCACATAGGCTAGACTTCTAGGGTTTTAGCCATTACGATCTCGTGGTAGATCAACTCTTGTAATACTCATATTCATCAAGATCAATCAAGCAGGAAGTATGGTATTACCTCCATAGAGAGGGCCTGAACCTGGGTAAACATCGTGTCACCCGCCTCCTGTTACCATCAGCCTCAAACGCACAGTTCAGGCCCCCCCTACCCGAGATCCGCCGGTTTTGACACCGACAGGTGGTCCTTTTAGAGGTCTTCTTCTCGTTCCCAGGTGGCTTCCTCCTTGGTGTGGTGATTCCACTAAACTTTGCAAAACTTGATGACCTTGCTGCGAGTAACTCGGTTAGTGAACTCGAGAATTTTGACGGGTTTCTCCTCATAAGTCAGGTCACTCTCCAACTGAATTGCCTCCAGGGGCACTGTATCTCTCAGAGGAATATCGGCCATCTCTGCATGGCACTTCTTCAACTGGGAAACGTGCAACACATCATGAACTCCTCACAAACCTTCGGGTAATTCCAACTTGTAGGCAACTTCACCCATGAGTCCCAAAACTCTGTATGGCACCACAAAATTGTGGCGCTAACTTTCCTTTTACTCCAAATCATTTAACTCCTCGAAGTGGTGACACACGAAGATATGCTCTGTCTTCGACTTCATAAGTTACCTCCTTGCGTTTAGTATCGACATAACTCTTCTACCTGGACTGGGCTATCTTGAGTCTATCACGGATCAACTTGACCTTCTCCTCAGAATCTCTGATTAAATGTGGTCCGAACATCTTTCAATCTCCAACTTCATCCCACATATGGTGTTCTGCACCTTCTTCCGTACAAAGCTTCGAAAGGGGCCATCTTCAAACTGGCTTGATAGCTGTTGTTATATGAGAACTCTGCGTAAGGTAAATTATCATCCCAACTAGATCCATAATCTAGCGCACAAGTTCTCAACATGTCCTCCAGAATCTGGTTGACTCTCTCGGTCTGCCCATCGGTCTGCGGATGAAAAGGCTCTACTAAACTCTAGCGTGGTGCCCAAAGTTTCGTGTAACTGATTCCACTTCAAAGTAAACTGTGTTCCTCTTTCTGATACGATGGTCCTCGGAACTCCATGCAGACATATGATCCTGGTCATGTATATCTTGGCCAACTTAGCGCTCGTATAAGTGGTTTTCATGGGGATGAAATGGGCCACCTTGGTCAAGCGATCAACTACAACCCAGATGGAGTCATAACCTGAACGAGTCCTCGGCAATCCAGTGATGAAATCCATGCCAAGCTTATCCCATTTCCATTCGGGCATCGACAAACGCTAAAGTAAACCTGCTGGTTTCTAATGTTCTACCTTAACTCTCTGACATACGTCGCATACTGCTACATACTCCGCAATATCCTTCTTCATACCTGTCCACCAGAGACTCTCCTTCAAGTCCAGATACATCTTGGTGTTGCTTGGGTGAATCGAGTAAGGTGAATCATGAGCCTCCTGAAGAATTAACTTCCTGATCTCAGGGTCATCGGGCACATAGATGCAATCCTCAATCCATAAAGTTCCATGCTCATCCTCATGAAAACCTTTAGCCTTTCCGTTACTCATCCTTTCTTTTATCTCTGCAATTTCCTTGTCCGTCTTCTAGGCTTCTCGGATCTTTCCCAGCAAGGTGGACTGAATTTCCAATGCCGCAACAAAACCTCTCGGAACTATCTCCAAGCGAAGTTCTCAGAGATCATCGGCTAACTCCTGAGGTAATCCTCCGGTTATGAGAGTATTAACATGACTCTTGCGGCTCAAAGCATCTGCCATGACATTGGCCTTTCCTGGATGATAATGCAATCTCATGTCATAATCCTTTCTGAGCTCCAACCATCTCATCTGCATGAGGTTCAACTCCTTCTGTGTGAAGATGTATTGCAAACTGTTATGATCCGTGTAAACGTCGCAATGATTTTCGATAGGAAAGTGTCTCCAAGTCTTGAGTGCATGCACTACGGCTGCTAACTCCAAATCATGCGTGGCATAATTCAACTGATGAGGCCGAAGCTGATGTGAGGTATATGAAACAACTCTTCCTTCTTGCATAAGAACGCCTCCAAGTCCCTGACGAGAAGCGTCACAATATACTTGGAAATCCTTGTGTATATTCAGGAGAATTAGCACTGGGGTTGTAACCAAACGTTTCTTCAACTCTTGAAAACTAGCCTCACAATCCTCGGTCCAATTAAACTTGGTGTCTTTCTTCAATAACTCCGTCATGGGCTTTGCGATTCTGGAGAAATTCTCAATAAGTCTCCGATAGTATCTTGCGACTCCAAGGAAAACACGTATCTCTCCAACTGAGGTGGGTGCCATCCATTCGGTGACGGTATCAACCTTGGTAGGGTCTACTGCTATACCTTCTCCTGATATAACGTGTCTGAAAAATCCGACTTCCTTCAACCAAAACTCGCATTTGCTGAACTTGGCATATAACTAATGTTCCCTGAGCTTCTTGAGAACCAAGCGCAAATGTTCCTTGTGTTCTTCTTCATTCTTCTAGTAGACCAATATATCGTCAATGAACACCACGAAGAACTTGTCCAACGACTCCATGAATACCTTGTTCATCATACTCATTAAGTAGGCAGGGGCATTAGTCAAACCAAAAGACAGACCATGTACTCATATAGCCCATACCTTGTGGTAAAAGCTTTCTTAGGTATATCTTCTTTTCGGATTTTCAGCTGGTGATATCCTGATCGAAGATCGATCGTGGAGAAAATTTTAGCTCCCTGCAGCTGATCGAACAAAACATTGATCATCGGTAGAGGGTATTTGTTCTTGATCGTCACCTCATTCAACGTGCGATAATCTACCACCATTCTCAAGGATCCATCCTTCTTCTCGACTAGAAGCACTGGGGCTCCCCAAGGTGATGAACTTGGTCGAATATAACCTTCCTCCAATAATTCCTTAATCTGCTTCTTAGTTTCCTCCAGATCATTGGCAGGCATCCGATACGGTCTCTTGGATATTGGTCCGGTGCCTGCCAACAACTCGATCAAAAACTCTATGTCTCACTCTGGTGGCATGCCTGGTAATTCCTCCGGGAATACATCGGGATAATCCTTCACAACTGGTACTTCCTCCTGAACAACTCCCGAAAGGGAATTCACTTGAGTTCTCCTTGGCGCATGCCTAGACACATACTTGATCTGTTTTCCCTCTGGGGTGGTGAGAAGAATCGACTTACTAACACAATCGATGTTTCCCTCGTACCTCGATAGCCAATCCATGCCTAGGATCACATCCAATCCTTGTGATTCCAGGATACCAAGGTTTGTGGGGAAAACGTGTCTACCTATGGTCAATGGCAACTGAAAACATCCCCAACTAGCCATATACTCTGCTCCTGGGGAACTCACTAACATAGGTGACTTAAGGGCTACGGTTGGCAACTTAAACTTGTCCACAAATCCCCTTTATATGAATGAATGTGATGCACCAGTGTAAAAAAGAACAAGGGTTGTAAATGCATTTATCAAAAACTTACCGACAACTGCGTCGGCTGCTCGTCAAATTCCTCCACATTGACGTGATTCACCTGACCTCTGGTGAAAGGGTTGGGCTTCTTTCTAGAGCTTCCATTTCCATTACCATTCTTTGCCTCAGAACATTCAGTGGCGTAGTGTCCGGTCTTCCTGCACTTGAAACAGGTAATGTGACTCAGATCTTTCTTTGCGGGTGTCGCGGAGTTGGAATGGCTCTGACTGTTATTTCCTCCATTCCCATTACCATTCTTAGAGCCACTATGGTTATGTGAATTCCCTCCATTGTGTGAATGGCCCCCATGGTTATGTCCTCCATGGGTATGGTGAGTGTTTCCTCCCGAGTACGGGGAATCGCGGGTCTTCTGTTGAGCTCCAGAGTTGTACTTCCCCTGTCCATACTTCCGCTTGCAGCTCTCTATCTGATGCTGCTTGCCTTCAATCATGAGGGCCCTATCTACCAGATCCTGGTAGTTCTTGAAAGTTGCCACCTGCAACTGCATACTCAGCTCATCATTGAGTCCCTCAAGAAATTTCTCCTACTTTGCGGCATCTGTGGCCACATCATCTAGGGAATAGCGAGCTAACTTGCTGAACTCATCCACATACTACCCCACCATATGATTCCCCTGGCGTAGGTTGCGGAACTCACGCTTCTTCAAACTCATGGCTCCAGCTGAGACATGTCCAGCGCGGAAGGCCTGCTGACACTGATCCCATGTAACTGTAGCAATGGGGTAGGTGGCGATGAAATTCTCCCACCAAGAGGTTGCGGGTCCATCAAGCTGATGTGCGGCAAAGCGCACTTTCTCCGCATCCGTGCATCCAGCAGTTATTAGCTCCCTTCTAACCTTGCGGATTCAATCATCAGTAACAATCGGCTTGGTGCTGCTAGAGAACACCGATGGATTCAACCTTAGGAAACGGGCTAGGTTGTCAACTGGGGGTGGTGGCGGTGGGTTGTTGTTGTTGTTGTTGCCTTCGTTCTGGATGAGCATCTGCATCAAGGCATTCTGCTGTTGGATCAACTGGGTGAGCTCCGGTGGGAAAGTGAATCCGGGGTCACGTCTCGGAGGCATCTGATGGGTTAAAGGGGTGAGAAAACAGAGTAGAATAAGGTTTAACGAGAGGTTTCACTACCCATATGCATATAAGAGAAACATATTCAAATCACACCACTTAATTTCAAACAAGATTCACACAATCGATCTAAGCTACTATTACAGAAATCTCACGAATGATTTCTAACTACTTTGAAGAACTCTAATAGTATTATGGTGGTCGACTAGAAGTTTTGATCGATGGAAGACTCCATTGGCTCATAATCATAATCACCTGCGTCATCATCACGGTCTTCATCCTTATCACTGTCTTCATCTTCATCACTATCTTCGTCTTCATCACTTTCTGTGTCATCTAGCATGATGTAGTCATCCTCATGAATATTCACTTCATGTTCTAGTTCCACCTCAGGTACTCCTAGCCTCTTCGTCAGGTCTTCATTCTGCTCTAGTAGCACATCAATTTCCTCTTCATATCCATCGCCGGTTACCTTGAGTTTCTCTTCTAGCTCGATATTCCTGGTCATCGCCTTCTTGGTCTTTTTCATGAAAGCGCACATCTGATTCTCATATCGACGAATGTGTTGATCCATCTCCTGTATGTGGGCTGTAATAGATCCATCCTTCCTGGTGCGAATCATCTCCCATTGTTCATCTCGGCATCCACATATTTGGTAGATGGTGTCTTCAAGATCCTTGTTGCACACCTCGCAAATGCATCCAAAAGTGATGTGGGCAGCCATGCTCTTTTCTAAGCTTCAAGTTGGTGCATCCAAGGTAAACTCGATGGGCTCGGTAGTTGGTGCAAAAGTCCTTCTAGGAACACAAACTTTGATCCTCCAGCGCTCCTCTTCTGGTAAAATTGCAGTGAAGGTTCTGGTGAAGCTTGGTAGGCCGATGTTCAGGTATTTCGAGACTTCCTTCAAGTGTCGTCTGAAAGGTGTGCCGTCATCAAGCTGAGTGAAGTTGCTCCTGGGGTCCAACATCTATAATGTAGAAATAGAGGAGAACTAGAGATGAATAGAGAAGAGTATCATGTGGCTTTTCCTAGTGATCGTGTCCTAGAGTCAGTGTGTGCTCTGATACCATGTTGTAGCGACCCGATCACAATGGATCGAAGTCTCTATGCTTAAGTGTCATCCCCGGATCAGTACATTGAAGATTTTGGCGTTGGTTTCATTGAATTTGGACAAACGAGCAAAAAGTTGTGATAGATTAACAAGCAGGGACTGATCTATAAGAAAACTATTTGCATCTGGGTCCCTAGCTATGAGATAGAAAAGCTAACGAACGAACATTCGCTACATAAGCTTAAGAAACAAAATCGTTCGCTACGGAGAAATAACGGACGAACGTCCACTAAACAGAAAAAAACAAACGGATTTGCTACCCGTCGGATCGAGATCCAACGGTCCGAGAGAGGCAGAGAGGTACCACAGCAGTGGCGGATTGGCGGCAATGTCGGCGGTGGCGGTTGTGGACTTCGAGTGGCGCCTCCGGCGGTCTTCTAGGGCGGCAGGGCAGTCGGGGAGGGCGGCGCAGCGAGCGATGGCGATGTCCGGCATCGACAGCGAGGCAAGCGGCGGCGGCGGCGGTGGTGAGATCCGGCAGCGGCGGCGGTGGTTCATCTTGGCAGGAGAGAGGGGTCTGGGGCGGTGCTATATAAAGGTGCAGGAGGCGGCGCGGTCGGCTTGGCCGAGGGGCAAGGCGGGCCGTTGTCCGCCTCGGACACGGCGGGCTGCAGCGGCGTATGGTCGCCGGACTCCCGACTCGGGGTCAGTGGCGATGTGCGGCTGGGCTGGGCCGAGTGGCCTGGCCTGGCGCGGTCCAGGGAAAAATATTTATTTAACATTTTCTTGAAAAATAAATATGAAAACTATAATAAATATATATCTAAAAATAACAGAAAAGTTCACATAATTATATGGCCTCATATATGACCTTGTGAACATTTTTCTTGCCTAAAAAATGCAAGTTTAGAAAATAAATTTTTAGTACTATTAAACTCCACAATAAATATAAATAATCTTGCAAAAATCAAATAAAATATTCAAAAATTCGAAATTCAATTTCCAATATTTCTTTGTTGTTTTTTGAAGAAGTCATTTTATCTTCTCTCTTTATTTTATTTATTTGAAATAATTGGAAAAGAATTTTCAATAAATCAATTTGATCCAATTTTCCAAATTTTGAAAATTCAAAAATGGATTTTTGGGAAACCTCCAACTCTCTCAATTGATCCTTGAGTTGCTTAAGGTTTCTAGGATCAAAATTCAACTGAAACAAATGAAGGCAAAATACATAAATCATTGATGCATATGAATGATCTATAAATAACTTCCAAATTGGAAATTGGGATGTTACAGAAGGCCAATCATGTACTTGGTTTCAGCAACTGGCAAGGAGAAAGAGAACCAGAGCATGAAGAAGAAGAAGAATAAGAAGGAGGAAATGAAGAAGATCACTCGATGGTACTTCCTATGTTATCCTGACATCTTGCTAGTGGTATTGTATTGCTGTGTTGCTACTAGTCTTAATTACTTGGAAGACTAGCAAGATGCTCGTTCATTGCATGTAACATCGAGATGCACTTAACAGCAAGATCACCAACTTTGTTTTTTGTAAGAGTACAAGAGTAATAGATAATAGAGTAGAGATAGATAGAGAAATGCAGCAGAGTAGTACTTGGCTTAACGACACATCATACTAATTAACCAGATTCTGGATGCATGTGTGACCCAGCTCTACACGATCAACAGTGCCAAGGTGATCTTGCTGAAGCTGAGGCCTCAGTCGAGGCCATTCAAGGGCTCCAGCAACGTCTCCCTTACATGTGAGACGATCCTCCAGCGAGCCTGAGGGAGTCCTGGACTAGGGGGTGTCCGGACAGCCGGACTATCATTATCCGCCGGACTCCAAGACTACGAAGATACAAGATTGAAGACTTCGTCCCGTGTCCGGATGGGACTTTCCTTGGCGTGGAAGGCAAGCTTGGCGATACGGATATGTAGATCTCCTACCATTGTAACCGACTCTGTGTAACCCTAGCCTCCTCCGGTGTCTATATAAACCGGAGGGCTTTAGTCCGTAGGACAACATACATTACAACAATCATACCATAGGCTAGCTTCTAGGGTTTAGCCTCCTTGATCTCATGGTAGATCCACTCTTGTACTACCCATATCATCAATATTAATCAAGCAGGACGTAGGGTTTTACCTCCATCGAGAGGGCCCGAACCTGGGTAAAAACATCGTGTCCCTCGTCTCCTATTACCATCCGCCTAGACGCACAGTTCGGGACCCCCTACCCGAGATCCGCCGGTTTTGACACCGACATTGGTGCTTTCATTGAGAGTTCCTCTGTGTCTTCACCGATAGGCTTGATGGCATCTTCAACCAACAACGCTGTCCAGGGTGAGACTTTTCTCCCCGGACAGATCTTCGTATTCGGTGGCTTCGCACTGTGGGCTAATTCACTTGGCCATCTGGAGCAGATCGAAAGCTACGCCCCTGGCCGTCAGGTCAGATTCGGAAGCCTAAACTTCACGGTCGATGTCCGCGGAGACTTGATCTTCGACGGACTCGAGCCACAGCCAAGCGCGCCGCACTATGACGATGGGCATGATCTAGCTCTGCCGCCGAACAGTGCCCTGGTGGCCGCACACGAATCTGTTCTGGCCATTAGTCCGGAGCCGACCGCCCAGATCGAGGGCCGGCGGATAGACGCCGTCCTGGGGGCTTCAACATCCACGGCGATGGAGCCGAACACTAATCTTGTCCCCTGCGAAACTCGTGATTCCGAGGCGCCGGACTCCTTGCCGGACTCTGAACCTCCCGCGCCCCTACCAATCGATTCGGATTGGATGCCGGTTATGGAATTCACCGCCGCGGACATCTTCCAATACTCGCCTTTTGGCGATATCCTGAATTCACTAAAGCATCTCTCGTTATCGGGAGAATCCTGGCCGGACGATGGCCAGGATGGCTGGGGTACGGACGACGAAGATATTCAGAGCCCACCCACCACCCACTTTGTAGCCACTGTCGACGATCTGACCGACATGCTAGATTATGACTTCGAAGACATCGACGGAATGGACGACGATGCCGGAGACGAACAAGAAACAGAGCCTATAAGGCACGGGAGGACCACCTCGTCACATGACATATATATGGTGGACACCCCAAAGGAGAGCGATAACGAGGACCAACGGGCCGCGGCAGAAGATGACCCCGCCGATAAACGACCAAAACGGCGGCGCAGACGCCGCCCTAAGTCCCGCCTCGACGACAACAACGCTCCCAAGGAGCTCGCAATACGGCAGGGCTCACAAGTGGACGACGAACATGCAGATAAGCAACCGTCCGAACATGACGAGTTAGATAATCAGTCCAGGCCCGGTGAAAACAACAGTCCGGACGACCTCATGCCGGACACGCCGCCGGAGAGCAAGAACCTTCGGAAAAGACTCGTCAGTACTGCAAGAAGCCTGAAGAAGGAAAAACGGAGGCTCAAAACAGCGGAAGACACACTCAGAATGAGATGGAGCAAAGTGCTCTAAACTGCAGATAAATACGGCAATGGCCACCAATCAAAGAGCTACCCGAAGCGCAAGCTGCTACCAGAATTCGACAAGGAGGCCATAGAGCCTCCACCGTCCAAAAATAAAGAGGCCGCCTGGTTGGATAGACGGCCAGATGATAGGCCAAATTCTAACAGCGGCGCCACACATAGACCAACCAACGAACTTGGAAGGATAGATGGCCCAGCCAGGTCCATCTACGGGCCAAAGGAGAAGGCCCCAAGAAGCAAGGCAACACGTCAAGTGTCCGATGATAGCGGCGCACACAAATACAGGGGCGCCGCACACCCACTATGTTTCACCGATGAGGTGCTGGACCATGAATTCCCAGCAGGATTTAAACCCATAAACATAGAGGCCTACGATGGAACAACAGACCCTGGAGTCTGGATAGAAGATTATATACTGCATATACACATGGCTAGAGGAGACGACCTCCACGCCATAAAATACCTACCCCTCAAGCTCAAAGGGCCAGCCCATCATTGGCTTAAAAGCCTCCCAGAAAACACTGTTGGAAGTTGGGAAGAGCTCGAGGACGCACTTAGAGCAAACTTTCAAGGGACTTATGTCCGCCCTCCGGATGCAGATGATCTAAGTCATATAACTCAACAGCCCGGAGAGTCAGCGCGGAAATTCTGGAACAGGTTTCTTACCAAAAAGAACCAAATAGTCGACTGTCCGGACGCTGAAGCCCTAGCAGCTTTCAAGCACAATGTCCGAGACGAATGGCTTGCCAGGCACCTCAGTCAAGAAAAACCGAGGACAATGTCCGCACTAACAAGCCTCATGACCCGCTTCTGTGCGGGAGAGGATAGCTGGCTAGCAAGATGCAGCACCAGCGACCCAAGTACATCTGAGACAAGAGATGGAAACGGAAAATCACGGCGCAGAAAAGAGCAGCGCCGGAATAAAGAGAAAAGCCCAAAGAGCACGACAGTCAACGCCAGATTCAAAAGCTCCCGGCCCAACAACAAAACACAGCCTCTTAAGGATGACAGCGATGAACTGTCCAACTTAAACAAGATTTTGGGTCAGATATGTCAAATCCACAGTACCCCCGGAAGGGCTGCAAATCACACCCACAGGGATTGTTGGGTTTTTAAACAGTCCGGCTGACTAAATGCCGAACACAAGGGGCTCGACGCGTCAAGCGAAGAAGATAAACCCCACCAGCAGAGCACCGGAAAACAAAAGACTTTCCCACAAGGGGTCAAAGCAGTAAACTCACTTCATATGATAATACGGAAAAATAGTGCAGCACTTTCTAAAAAGAGCTTCGCGCGGTCCAACCCAGCAGACCATAGAGATTGGATATCAAAACCAATCACTTTCGACCACCTGGACTATTCCAGAAGCGTTCGAAACGCGGGACGGACTCCCCTGATATTGAATCCCATAATAGACGGATTACAATTTACTAACGTCCTAATGGACGGAGGCAGCGACTTAAACCTACTGTATTCAAACACAATCCGTAGGATGGGGATAGACCCTACCAAAATCCGACACAGCCGCACTTCCTTCAAAGGAGTGACGCCAGGCCCTTACGCCAAGTGCACAGGCTCTATATTACTAGAAGTCGTGTTCGGATCGCCGAACAATTTTCGACGCGAAAAATTAATTTTTCACATCGTCCCATTTGAAAGTGGATATCAAGCACTCTTGGGACGAAAGGCTTTTGTCCGCTTCAACGCCATACCGCATTACGCGCCTCTTACACTCAAGATGCCCGGTCCGCATGGCGTCATTTCAGTGCGAGGGTCACTTAAAGACCCCGGACTCGGATAGACGAATCCGGCTTCAGCAGGCTAGGGGCTCCCTAGCCGCATACCTCTTCACAGGGGGCTGCGCGCACAAACAACCGCGGGCTCATACAAACCCCACTTTAATTATTTATATTTCTTCTTTTACACATATTTTTCACACGATTTGTTTTCAAACTAAACGTTCCTCTCTTTCTACAGATGAACAACGTGCATACCCGTCCAGGATAAACGGCGCAACAGAGACACAGGCGCAGACGTGCAGTAGGGACCCGTTGTGAGGATTCTTTTCAGATTAAGACCCTGCGTAAACCTTTTTTTACTGTCTCTTGTTGTTATTCTCCCTTGGTTTCTTCCTATAGCCAAAGCGGAGCCTGACGTTTTGGCATCGGCCGCGTTAGAAGACCATGCCCGTACCTGGACACTAGGGGCTTAGGGCATCGTTCTGCCCATTATTATAAAGACCGAACACCTTAGGGAGTGTTCAGCGTCTCGAGTTAGGCATTATATGCATCAGCTCCGAATCATGTCTTTGGTCAAATGTTGGGTTTGCCCGGCTCCTGTGTTTTGCTGCCTTACGTTCCGTATCATCGGCTAACGCGGCACCAGGAGAACTACTGCGATTGTGCCCCAGTTCGGCTGGGCGAGCACCTCAGTAGAGAAAGCCGAAAACTGACTGTCATGATACAGCGAGAGACTGGTCAACCACTCGATCGACTACCGGAATGTTTAGAATTCCCCGCTTTGACGAAGGACCGTTTCCCGGTCAGGCACATACGCGCTCCGAATTCGGAGAAGTGCGGTGCCACCAGGGGCTATATCGTAGCCCCACCCTCGAGCTCCACTGGCTAAGTGAAAGTGATAAAGCATTATAGTCCGGATTGCCTCGTTCGCTACGCTACCACCTCCTTAAACAGGACCGAGACGTCGGATTAAGTGTGAAAATGCGCTATTTTTGCGAACACCCCCGCACCCTGTGCGTGGGGGCTGAAGCCGAAGACTGCAATCTTTCAAGTTATACAAATGTATACGTAAACGGCCGCACAGGAGAAGTTTTACTACTTGGGACGCACAAGTATAAAAAGCAGTTATAGCATAATCATCATTTTACAAGCTAATACGTTCATTTGAACGTGACATTCTTCGAGCACTGCGACTCTATTACACGAGCGCCACGCATAACTTCCCCGAAATAGTGCTCGGCGGGGAGCCAGCTTTCATCCGAACCCTGGGCGGCAACAACGGTGGCATCCATCTCCGGACAATGCGCCTTCACACGGGCAAGTGCCATCCGCGCGCCCTCGATGCAGGCCGACCGCTTCATCTCCTTTATATGCGGCACCGCTCCAAGGAATTGCTGCAGTAAGCCGAAGTAGCTCGTCAACTTGGGCCTCTCTGGCCAGACATGGGCCACAATGTCAGTCATGGCAAGTCCGGACAATCTATTTAGCTCGGCCCATTCGGCCAACCGGTCTGCCAACGGAAGTGAGCGCTCCGGACTATGGAATTGAGACCAATATATCTCTTCCGTCTTGTGATACTTCTGGCTCCGGAAGTGCTCAACGGCATCAGCCGCACTTGCAGCTAAGTCCATATACGGATCCTCCGGACTCCACAGCCGCTCAAATTGAGCATACTTTTGATCCATAAACCGGCGACGCAGCAGAAAAGGCTTGCCAGCCACGATATCCCCGGCCTGGCGCAGTTCCTCCTTCATAGCCCGCATTGCAGAGCGGGCATCCTTGGCTTCGGCGGTGGCCTTCTTCAGGTCTTCCCGCTCCGATAAGCGCTCCTTTTCAAGAGCCTCATTGTGGTCGGCAGCATCTTTTACTTTCATGGCCAATTCGGCCACCTCTGCCCTGCTTAGGCAGTGCGCAGCCCTTTCGGCTTTCAACTCCTCGGCCGCCCTCGAGGCAGCCGCGTCACTCCTTCGGGCTTGCTCCTTAGCTCGAGCAAGTTCGGCCCGAAGGCTCTCCACAGCAGCAGCACCGTCTGTACAACAGCATATAATTTATCAAAGGAGGGCTTTGACCCCCTTACTAAAGCGACTGCGGAGAACTCATTTACCTTGCGACTCGTCAAGTCGCCGGTTGACAAGTGTGATGTCCGCATCCACCACGTCAAGTTGCCGATTTAACTCGGCAAACCCACTAGTCCGGCTAGCCCTCGGACTATCCGCCACCTGCATAGGAACGGCGGAATTCATTACTTTCGATTTCGATCCTCGGCACGCTGTCGTTTTCGACAACCTACCGAGTCTCAGGGGCTACTATCTATACAGAGCGCATTGTCATGTGCAAGACTGTCAATACACAAAAGGGTGCGTCATTCTCGCGTACCTCAAATCCCGCCAGCAAACTCATGGCGGCATTGCGCAATCCGCTCTCGGCGGACGAAATCCTTCCAATCACCATACGCATCAACGCACGGTGATCTTCTGAAATGGACGCCCTCTCAAGCAGATTATTCAGTTCTCCCGGCCGGATACTAGTGGGTGCCGAACTCTCTGGCCCCTCCGGACTCGAGGATACCCTCCGTGACGATACTTCAGGCTCGCCTGCCTTATCTGACGGCGCTGCAGACGGAGGCGTTTCACTCTCCATCATCTCCGGAAGAAGGTCCCCCGAAGATGAACTCATCTGAGAAGGCTGCAGATCCGAACTGCAATATAAATATTTCGGTTACCCACAGAAGCACAAATGAAGGTATTTCCTTACTAATTAACTCCCTTTTTCATACTCACGGCTCGCTGGAGGGCTGATCCTTTGGCGATGATTGTGCATCCGGATTCTCTCCAGACGCCGGACCCCCCGGTGAAGATCTCTTCCCACGCTTAGGGGCTTTGGCCTCCGGATCTTTGGAGGCGGTCCTCTTCTCCCCCTGGAGGGAGGGGTTCTTGATTCCCCCCTCTTCAGACGCCCCTTTGGGCGAAATATTAGCTCCTCTATTTTCCCCTTCGCCCCCTTCTGTGGGCGCGACCTCCAACATGCTGACCAGCACGGGCTCCAGTGCGGTCTCTGGGAGGGGGGCCGGACACCTTATCAGCCTTGATCGCGCCACCCATTCCTGTGAAGAGTAATGGGTCAGGAGGCGAACTCTAGAAAGGCACATAAACAGAGTGTCCGGACTCTGAGCTATTTACCTGAGTATCCGGGCGATTGCGGCTTAGGCCTGCGTCCTCGGCTAAATCTGGACACGCCACCTGCGGTCCGAAGAACAACTTGTACATCTCCACGGGTGTTGCACCCATGAAGTGTTGGAGAATCCGAGGTCCCTCCGGGTTGAACTCCCATAGACAGAGAGGACGGCGTTTGCAGGGCAGAAGATGCCTGATTAGCATAACCTGCATCACCACGATCAGGTCGATCTCCCTCACTTGGAGGTCTCGAATCCGGCCCTGCAGTGAGGGCACGTCTTCGGACGGCCCCCAATTGAGCCCTTGGTTGACCCACGACATCAGTTGGCGTGGAGGTCCCGGGCGGAATGAAGGCGGCGGCTTTTGCCTGCAGCCCTTCGGAGCGGTGATATAGAACCACTCCTGCTGCCACAGTCCGAGTTCCTCTTGGAAGGAACCCTCGGGCCACGGGGCATCGGCCTTTTTGCTTATGGCCGCCCCGCCGCACTCCGCTTGATGCCCCCCGATCATCTTTGGCTCTACCTTGAAGGTCTTCAGCCACAGGCCGAAGTGGGGAGTGACGCGGAGGAAGGCTTCGCAGACAATAATGAATGCGGAGATATGGAGGATGGACTCCGGGGCCAAATCGTGAAAATCCAGCCCGTAGTAGAACATGAGCCCTCTCACGAAGGGGTCCGTCGGGAAGCCTAAACCCCAACGGAGGTGGGATACGAAGACGACGTATTCGCTGGGCTCGGGGGCGGGCACGGCCTGCCCTTGGGCAGGCAACCTGTGCGAAACCTCGTAGGCCAGGTACTTGGCCTCACGTAACTTCAATATGTCCTCCTCCGTGACGGAGGAGGGCATCCACCGGCCCTGGAGGTCAGAGCCGGACATGGTTGAGAATCCGAAGCGCTCGAATCTGAGGCTCTGGGTGTTGGAACTGGGAGCGAGGAGGAGATTCGATGCGAGATTGAAGAACAAGGACAGGCCTTGGTCCTCTTATAAAGAGGAAAAAATACCAAGAGCCGTCTCCGTGACCGTTTGGGATTCGCCTTCGATAGAGGAGGCGTGGCAACGGGAACGGTTGGGTTACCCATGCACGTATTGATGAGAATCCCGGAATAAGGGGAACATGATCTCTGCTTCGACAAGATGTGCCAGGGAAACCGCTTCGCTAAACGTGCTGAGGTGGTATAGTAAAAAACGATTCAAGTAAAAGCCTGGTAGCGGTGTGATGTCATGCCGCATAATACGTCAGCAGATTAAACTAGTGTACATTCTATTCTCTCTACGGTGGAATGTGGAATTTATTTTGCAGAGCCGGACACTATCCTGGTGTTCATGATCTTCTCTGGATTATTCAAGGGAGGAACCCGCCTTGCAATGCCGAACATTATGCGCGCCGGACTAATCATCATTGAAGCCTGGTTCAGGGGCTACTGAGGGAGTCCTGGACTAGGGGGTGTCCGGACAGCCGGACTATCATTATCCGCCGGACTCCAAGACTACGAAGATACAAGATTGAAGACTCCGTCCCGTGTCCGGATGGGACTTTCCTTGGCGTGGAAGGCAAGCTTGGCGATACGGATATGTAGATTTCCTACCATTGTAACCGACTCTGTGTAACCCTAGCCTCCTTCGGTGTCTATATAAACCGGAGGGCTTTAGTCCGTAGGACAACATACATTATAACAATCATACCATAGGCTAGCTTCTAGGGTTTAGCCTCCTTGATCTCGTGGTAGATCCACTCTTGTACTACCCATATCATCAATATTAATCAAGCAGGACGTAGGGTTTTACCTCCATCGAGAGGGCCCGAACCTGGGTAAAAACATCGTGTCCCTCGTCTCCTATTACCATCCACCTAGACGCACAGTTCGGGACCCCCTACCCGAGATCCGCCGGTTTTGACACCGACAGAGCCCTTCCACTTGTGTTGTCTCTCCTACAAGGTCACTGAATTAATCAGGAGTACTTAAGTAGCACTAATTTATTGCTGCCTAATTTTCCTATCAGAGTTAAACAAATCCTTAGTAGGACCCTATGCTGAATCATGTACCTGTATATCTGTGTCTGTGGAGGTGAATCATGTGGTGGAGCAGGGAGGGAATCTTGGTAGTGTCATGACATAATAATCTTATTGTCTTTCTATCCTTTCTCACTAAGCTAATGAATGTTTCACCTTGTTCCTACTTGTGCAAACAGGGATCATGTTATGCCAATCGTACATTTTAGTGGAACTGCACAAGGGAATACAATGAACTGTATCCCAGCCAGTGCTTTAACTCTGCTGGAAGTTCTTGATAATCTTTCGATATAATCTCACCACTGGTAAACAAGAGTTATTTCAACCGTACATTTGAAGTGCACAAAAATATATACTATTGAGTGATTCCAGTGATTGCTTTATCATCTCTTCTGAGACTACTTGAATAAGCTTTTGTGCTTAGGTTGGTACCAGCCTAAGGCCTTCAGCCATATTAGTTTGTTGTGCCTATATATGTATCGTGCTACTATGTTGCTACTGTCATGAGAAACTCCTTTATCTTTGCACGTTAAAGTTTTGCAACCTATGATACATGGCAGTGCTTTGAGTGTTGAGCTAATTAGCACTGATTAAATAAAGTAATACCTCTCTTTAAGTAAGACTACTATGTTGCTAACTTTACCCATTAAGATAATGAGGGTGCTTCTATTTGTTAGTGTATGTTTCATCAACTAGTCCCACTATTACATTAATCTCACTCTCTCAATATATGTGCCAATAGGAATGCTCGATTCTGGTGGAACTGCACAAAAACTTTGGGTGCTTCATTGCCTCGACAGCTTCCTTCCCTTCCCGTCGGTCGCTTTGCCTCGGCTTGCTTGCTTCCTTACTTTCCTGTCAGTCGCTTATCTCGGCTTCTAGTCAAATGAAATAGTAATTGGTATGCTACCTCACACAGGTTGGTACCGGTCTTTATCCTGATTATTGTGCTTGTCATATGTATTGGTAATTTGGTATTGTGCTACTGTTTGCTGATTTCATAAAGGAGTAACTTGGAGCCTGAACTCGTAGGAAAATCATTAGATTGGGCGATTTCAGTAGAACTGCACAAAAAGATCTGATGGATAGATACTTATGTTGCTTCTATGTACTCCAAAGTTCACCCAGACAAGCATCGATGTTAACAAGAAGAAGTGCGTATATTCATTCGAGTATCAAACGGTGTCAACCAGTTGTCAAACTCCAAGTACTAGGAGTGAACGCCAAAAATATTGCTTGGCTCATAGCCCGAAAAAACACAGTCCAGTATTTGATCCCAACTTCTGCCTTTTGTTTATCGGCACATATGGTAGCGAACTGTATGGCATGGAGTCTAAAGATTCTAGACAAGTTGGTTGACGCGTATATTAATCTGGCACTTAATCAGTCTGCACGCCAGGGATGCTCCATTTCAGTTGAACTGCAAAAAAAATTTGGGTGGTTCATTTTATCGACTGCCTCCTTTCTTGTCTGCAATGTAGAATTTTGGCGAGCAACATGACCAAGATGATCCAGTAAACAAGTTGGATGAAAGTAGTGGCCAAGTTTCTCAAACCTCCCTCGCCCCTCGGCATCGAGGCCACTATCTCGAGGATAAACCTACAAGCCAAGTTCAGATTGTCTGTGCTGCCTCTTATGTACTCGAAAGTTTACTCATACAAGCATTAATTTTAGCAAGTACCTCGAAATGAACACCATTTAGCAGTCTGTACCCTAGGTAATTAAAGTTTGTCCATGGATGATATTCGCTGTGATCTCAATCATTTGGATGCATAAACATACTGAACATGCATATATCTGAATCTTTTTGTGAATTATCTATGAATATTTTCTTGTGATCTATCAATCATTTGGATGCATAGACATGCTGAACTTGTGTATATATGAATCTTTTGAGTTGTTGATTGTGAATGTTGGCTATGAATATGAACGTGTCATGTGAACCTGAGTTTGATACGAATATTTACCTTTTCTGTTGTACTTGTGTGTGAACTTGTTAGTATGTCTACTGTGGGATTTGTGACGTGTGGGTGTCGCACACCTTCTCGAGAAGAATTGCACCTGCTTGTTAGGGTAGCAACGACGCATCAGCTCTTTTTTATCTTTTTGCTCTGTCTCCCCCCTCCTCCGCTCAACCCCTGTCGTAATGTTTTCGGCCTCAAAACTAACATAGTACTGTGTTGTTTGGGGGCTTGACGAAAAGTCGAGTGCTGCTTTCTATAGGTTGGCCCGCCCAGCAAATGGGCTGCTAGTCCACCACAGACTGGGAGGCTAAAAATACAAGTTGTATGGTGCAGAGGCAAGTAAAAAAATGCCATCAAGAGCCAACCACTGAGAAAAATAATCGCGTCTGATGTGCTTCTACAGTCGTGCTGCTGGCCCCCTCTTCAATCCAGTTCGCTCCATTCCCCAACTGGTAGCAGGGGACGGAAGTTTATTTCCCCCTCGTGCTGCCGGGGGATTGAAGAAGCGCGGCATCGAATCCAACACCGCTGATGGCTGCTTGTCCAAGTGATTTTCAGATAAGAAACTGCATGTTTCAGAGGCAGCGCATTTGAATCAACAAGCACTTTTCAAATATGGATAACAGAATGTTGGAAATTTTATTCATGGTAAAAAAAGAAGTAACAACAAGTTAACATCATGCTGATAAACATTCCGTATAGCACATCTTCATATGATGCAAAGTCAAAAAGATATGCTATTTTCAAAATGGCAAGACAATGTTGAGTGTGTGAAAACTGGGTAAACTAGGGACGGATTTTTGGCAAGTGTTAGATATTTTTCAACTGCACCAGTTGGAATCGAACCCGGGTAGTACAACTTTTGGGTGAGAGGGCTGCAACCATCGGGTTAGTGCGGCATGTCGAAAGAATGAAGGTGTCTTCCCCGATTGCGGTTCTTTCCGGTCCGTGTGCGCTCGCCGTGGCGCCGCCGTATGTCATTGTCAACATGCTCAACAAACGAGAGTAATCAGGAGAGGACTGCACATCGAGGGACAGACAGTGGGGGCCCACCAGGTCCAAGCCTTACTCAAGCAAGTGCCTCATTGGAAAAAAAAGCTTCCTCCTAATTGTATAATGACGTTAGGGCCCACAGGTTTATCAACCTATAGTCAATAAACGAAATAAATTTCCAACGATGTCATCGGGGAGCTTTTTTTCAGGGGTATCAGGGATCTTTTTTTTATTGTTGCGGGAAAGGGGTATCGGGTATCTAGCTGCTATCATTTTTTTCTAGAGGGCGAACAAGTATCAGCTAGGCCTAGATTTTGTTTTTTAACATGCGTAGCCCACGACATACCGAGACTGTGGTTTCAACTTATTTTTTGAGGTCCATCATGTACGTATCGGCCTATGGGCCTCCTAGCGTAGGTTTTACTTTTTCTTAAAGATCGGGAGCCCAATGTTTTTTAATAAAACACATATTAAATTATAATAATAACAATGCTATGTCCAATTTATGTTTTCCCTTCTAACCACATTATATATATTTATATTATTACTATTATTGTATATTTAATAGAGACTTATATATAAATTATATAAACATCACACGTCTTATTAACTTATAAAAGTAAATGTTTAACAGAAGTTGGCAAGGAAAATCCAGGTTGTTTTTGACTCATGTGCAAGGAAAATCCTGGTGATTGCACACAAAAGCTTGCAAAGATTTTAAGGACCAATGTAATAATAACGCGCTCATTTTTCTTTTGAGCAATAACTCGCTAATTTGTTAATTTTATATATTAAAAATGTGTCGCTCTGGTTTATTTTTTGATATTAATTGCTCCTTCTAACCTAACATTATATATAGAACAAGCCCAGCTAATTTGTGTATTTCAAGAAAGTGCAAATGGGCTGGGATTTCTTAGAAAATATTAAATGGGCCGCATTGACACGAAATTATTTTTTCACACAGCCCAACAAATGGACTGTAAATTCTAGAAAACATGGGTTAAATATATGTCACATTTTGCAGGCTGACATGTTGGGCCAATAGGTCCAAGTCTATGCAAGGCGTTGTCAACTTAGTCAACAAATTATTCTGAGATCCACAACCATTGAATTAATATCCAACGGCCGGCATGCACTGTAACATCCCAAATTTTCAATTTGGAATGTTATAGACAGGTCATCATATGCATATCATATTTTATTGCATTTTGGTTGATCCTAGAAATTCTAAGCAACTCAAGGACCCAGGGAAAGAGTTGGGGATTTCGTTTATTTTCATATTTGACTTTTCTCAAATTTGAAAGGAGGATCATTTTGGTTTTAATTATTTTTCCTCTCCAAAAATATTTCCAATAAAATAAAAGAGAGGGGATAAAATGACTTCCCCAAAATAAAAGAAATATTGGAGGAAAAATGTTAAAATCAATTAAAGATTTTATTTGGACTTTTATTGCGATTTCATTTGAATTAGAAAAAAAATGTGTTTTTCAAAATTGTTTTAGTAGCCAAAATAAATGTTCACTTTGTCCGCAATATTATTAGAGGACTGTGAAAATTTATTTCAGGATTTTTGGACTCCGTTTAGTATTTCTTTTGTTTGTTTTTCTGCGTCTGTTAAAAAAACGCGCACCGACCGATGGGGCCGTGCCCGAGCCGGACTCTCCCGGCCGGCCCTTTAAAAGGCGAGGCCCGACAGACCGCAGCGCCGCCAGCCCAGCCCGAACCCTAGCCCCACCTCGGTCCCCGCGCCGCGCCACCGCCGCCGCCGTCCCGCGCGCCGCCGCCGCCGCCACCACCCGACCCCGCCGCCACCGCCGTCTTCATTTATTTTGGTTAAAGTTAAAACCGTCGGGTTTTTTAAGAAAAACGGTAGATCTGTTTTTTTAGATAGATCGGTTCGGTTTTTCGGTGGTTTATTTATTTAGCGGACGTTCGCCCGTTCGTTTGTTTTAACGAACGTCATTCACCGATTAGGTTCCATTAACGAACGTTCGTTCGTTAGCCTGTTCGTCTCATTTTTTTCCAGGGTTTTATCTGCGATTATTTCGATCACGATTTCTGCCCTGATCTTCATTCTAGTATAGCTTTTTGCTCGTTTATCCAAATTAGATGAAACCAGCGCCTAAATATTCGCCTCGAAGCCCTCTTTCTGTTTAACCAACTTGAACATGATTTTTAGTATTGTAAAATTTGACTTTAGTCCAGAGAACGAATCTTGTTTCGTTCGTTTCTTGAGTTTTGTCGCTCCGTTTGATTTGATTCTTTTTGCAAATAGGAGTTCTTCAGTTGAACTTTCTTGTTGGATCTTCTTATTTGAGTTTTATCTGTGTTTCTTGCTTGAGTGCTTATGTATGTTATTGTTTGTTTGCGATAGAATTCCCGGAGTGCGAAGCGTGCTACTACGAGTCTCTAGGTTTTGTAGATCATCAGCAAGGCAAGTAACACTTTGATCATACCCCTTTATTACCCAGTTTTTATGCATTAGCTACAATCCTCAAACATTGCATGGTTAGGATCTGAATAACATGTGAGTTTGGAAAGTAGATGATGAGGTAGAACCTATTGTCCTTTTTTTTATCAAACCTTTGGGAGTTACTTCTACGTTATGCTCAGGATTGCTATGCTATGCTCGTACACGTGGATTGGGTGAGTGTATCCATGACAGATGTGAGAATTGTTAATTAATGGTTAACTTAATGTGGCTACTTAAATACACATCTTGGTGGATTGGTTGCTGGTACTTGGAGAATCCAGTGTTGTCCTAGGATATCCTGGAGTACCCGTGTGATCATCCTACGGTTCGCCACCCAGGCTCAAAGGGATCATAAGATTATTCATGCTAGACTTCCGTGTGCAGCCACAAGCTATTATGGGCTCTAGCGTAGTTGAGTAGGTTGCATGACCTCTTTCAGTGGTGGTCTAGCAGATGTAGGGGAAAGTAGGTGCAACTGTCCATCCAAAGTAAAGAGTTAATGTTTCTGAAAGACTATGTCTCGGTCATCCGTTTCTCAAACACCATGTAGTGCGAGAAATCTAACGGAGGAGATTGAGTCTTGTGGGGAAAAGTGCACAAACCTCTACAGAGTGTACAACCTAATCATGGTTAGCCGTGTCCCCGGTTATGGACGTCTTGAATATCTGGTTCTTGGATTATCATGTTGATCTCATCTCTCTAAATTATTTTGTTGGGTTAATTGATATTGCTTTATTGGGATTGAGTTCGAGGAACCTTATCAATGTTTAAAAACCACCATGATAGTTAAATAAAATTTATTCCTTTGTTGTAGGGAAAAATTGGCTTTATGCAAAACTTTAACCATAGAGATTTCCACTAGCCATATATGTGAAGGAAATATGCCCTAGAGGCAATAATAAAATTATTATTTATTTCCTCATATCATGATAAATGTTTATTATAATGCTAGAATTGTATTAACTGGAAACATAATACATGTGTGAATACATAGACAAACATAGTGTCACTAGTATGCCTCTACTTGACTAGCTCATTGATGAAAGATGGTTGAGTTTCCTAACCATGGATATGAGTTTTCATTTTATCAATGGGATCACATCATTAGGAGAATGATCTGATTGACTTGACCCATTTTGTTAGCTTAGCACTTGATCCTTTAGTATGTTGCTATTGCTTTCTTCATGACTTATACATGTTCCTATGACTATGAGATTATGTAACTCCTGCTTACCGGAGGAACACTTTGTGTGCTACCAAACGTCACAACATCACTCGGTGATTATAAAGGTGCTCTACAGGTGTCTCCGAAGGTACTTGTTGAGTTGACATATTTCGAGATTAGGATTTGTCACTCCGATTGTCGAAGAGGTATCTCTGGGCCCTCTCGGTAATGCACATCACCATAAGCCTTGCAAACAATGTAGCTAATGAGTTAGTTACGGGATGATGCATTATGTAACGAGTAAAGAGACTTGCCGGTAACGAGACTGAACTAGGTATTGAGATACCAACGATCAAATATCAGGCAAGTAACATACCGATGACAATGGGAACAACGTATGTTGTTATGCGGTTTGACCGATAAAGATCTTCCTAGAATATGTGGGAGCCAATATGAGCATCCAGGTTCGGCTATTGGTTATTGACCGGAGATGTGTCTCGGTCATGTCTACATAGTTCTCGAACTCGTAGGGTCCGCACGCTTAAAGTTAGATGACGATTATATTATGAGTTTATATGTTTTGATGTACCGAAGGTAGTTTGGAGTCCCGGATGTGATCACGGACATTACGAGGAGTCTCGAAATGGCTGAGACATAAAGATTGATATATTGGCTATGTTCGGACATTGAAATGGTTTCGAGGAGTATCGGGCATATACCGGAGTACCGGGGGGTTACTGGAACCCCCCGGGGAGACTAATGGGCCTATTGGGCCCTAGTGGATAAGAGGAGGTGCGGCCAAGGGCAGCCGCGCGCCCCCTCCCCCCCCCCCCCCGAGTCAGAATTGGACAAGGAGGGGGGCGGTGCCCCCCTTTCCTTTCCCCCTCTCTCTCCTTCCCTCTCCTCTCCTACTCCTACTTGGAAGGGGGAGTCCTACTCCCGGTGGGAGTAGGACTCCCCATGGGGTGCGCCTAGGGTGGCCGGCCCCCGCCCCCTCCTCCACTCCTTTATATACGGGGAGGGAGGCACCCCTTGGAGACACAACAATTTATCCCTTGGATCTCTTAGACGTCTGCGGCGCCCCCCTCCACTACAATCCACCTCGATAATATCGTAGCAGTGCTTAGGCAAATCCCGACGTCAGTAGAACATCATCATCGTCACCACGCCGTCGTGCTGACGGAACTCCCTCAAATCTCGGCTGGATTGGAGTTCGAGGGACGTCATCGAGCTGAACGTGTGCTGAACTCGGAGGTGTCGTACGTTCGGTACTTGATCGGTCGGATCGTGAAGACGTACGACTACATCAACCGCGTTGTGCTAACGCTTCCGCTTTCGGTCTATGAGGGTATGTGGACACACTCTTCCCTCTCGTTGTTGTACATCACCATGATCTTGCATGTGCGTAGGAATTTTTTTTGAAATTACTACGTTCCCCAACAGTGGCATCAAAGCCAGGTTTTATGCGTAGATGTTATATGCACGAGTAGAACACAAGTGAGTTGTGGGCGATATAAGTCATACTGCTTACCAACATGTCATATTTTGGTTCGGCGGTACTGTTGGATGAAGCGACCCGGACCGACATTACGCGTCCGCTTACGCGAGACTAGTTTTATCGCCGTGCTTTGCACACAGGTGTCTAGCGGGTGCCAGTTTCTCCAACTTTAGTTGAATCGAGTGTGGCTACGCCCGGTCCTTGAGAAGATTAAAACATCACTAACTTGACGAACTATCGTTGTGGTTTTGATGCGTAGGTAAGAACGGTTCTTGCTCAGCCCGTAGCAGCCACGTAAAACTTGCAACAACAAAGTAGAGGACGTCTAACTTGTTTTTGCAGGGCATGTTGTGATGTGATATGGTCATGCATTATGCTATATTTTATTGTATGAGATGATCATGTTTTGTAACCGAGTTATTGGCAACTAGCAAGAGCCATATGGTTGTCGCTTTATTGTATGCAATGCAATTGCCCTGTAATTGCTTTACTTTATCACTAGCGGTAGCGATAGTTGTAGAAGCAATAGTTGGCGAGATGACAATGATGCTATGATGGAGATCAAGGTGTCGCGCCGGTGATGATGGTGATCATGAGGGTTCTTCGGAGATGGAGATCACAAGCACAAGATGATGATGGCCATATCATATCACTTATATTGATTGCATGTGATGTTTATCTTTTATGCATCTTATCTTGCTTTGATTGATGGTAGCACTATAAGATGATCTCTCACTAAATTTCAAGATAAAAGTGTTCTTCCTGAGTATGCACCATTGCAAAAGTTCGTCGTGCCCAGACACCACGTGATGATCGGGTGTGATAAGCTCTACGTCCATCTACAACGGGTGCAAGCCAGCTTTGCACACATAGAATACTCAGGTTAAACTTGACGAGCCTAGCATATGCAGATATGGCCTCGGAACACTGAGACCGAAAGGTCGAGCGTGAATCATATAGTAGATATGATCAACATAGTGATGTTCACCATTGAAAACTACTCCATTTCACGTGATGATCGGTTATGGTTTAGTTGATTTGGATCACGTGATCACTTAGATGATTAGAGGGATGTCTATCTAAGTGGGAGTTCTTAAGTAATATGATTAGTTGAAGTTAAATTTATCATGAACTTAGTACCTGATAGTATTTTTGCATGTCTATGTTGTTGTAGATAGATGGCTCGTGCTGTTGTTCCATTGAATTTTAATGCGTTCCTTGAGAAAGCAAAGTTGAAAGATGATGGTAGCAATTACACGGACTGGATCCGTAACTTGAGGATTATCCTCATTGCTGCACAGAAGATTTACGTCCTGGAAGCACCGTGGGTGCCAGGCCTGCTGCAGATGCAACTGACGACGTTAAGAACATCTGGCAATGCAAAGCTGATGACTACTCGATAGTTCAGTGTGCCATGCTTTACGGCTTAGAATGGGGACTTCAACGACGTTTTGAACGTCATGGAGCATATGAGATGTTCCAGGAGTTGAAGTTAATATTTCAAGCAAATGCTCGGATTGAGAGATATGAAGTCTCCAATAAGTTCTACAGCTGCAAGATGGAGGAGAATAGTTCTGTCAGTGAGCATATACTCAGAATGTCTGGGTATAACAATCACTTGATTCAACTGGGACTTAATCTTCCGGATGATAGCGTCATTGACAGAATTCTTCAATCACTTCCACCAAGCTACAAGAGCTTTGTGATGAACTATAACATGCAAGGGATGGATAAGACAATTACCGAGCTCTTCGCAATGCTAAAGGCTGCGGAGGTAGAAATCAAGAAGGAGCATCAAGTGTTGATGGTCAATAAGACCACCAGTTTCAAGAAAAAGGGCAAAGGGAAGAAGAAGGGGAACTTCAAAAGGAAAAGCAAACAAGTTGCTGCTCAAGAGAAGAAACCCAAGTCTGGACCTAAGCCTGAGACTGAGTGCTTCTACTGCAAGCAAACTGGTCACTGGAAGCGGAACTGCCCCAAGTATTTGGTGGATAAGAAGGATGGCAAGGTGAACAAAGGTATATGTGATATACATGTTATTGATGTGTACCTTAACAGAGCTCGCAGTAGCACCTGGGTATTTGATACTGGTTCTGTTGGTAATATTTGCAACACAAAACAGGGACTACGGATTAAGCGAACACTGGCTAAGGACAAGGTGACGATGCACGTGGGAAATGGTTCCAAAGTTGATGTGATCGCCGTCGGCACGCTACCTCTACATCTACCATCAGGATTAGTTTTAGACCTAAATAATTGTTATTTGGTGCCAGCGTTGAGCATGAACATTATATCTGGATCTTGTTTGATGTGAGACGGTTATTCATTTAAATCTGAGAATAATGGTTGTTCTATTTATATGAGTAATATCTTTATGGTCATGCACCCTTGAAGAGTGGTCTATTTTTGATGAATCTCGATAGTAGTGATACACATATTCATAATGTTGAAGACAAAAGATGCAGAGTTGATAATGATAGTGCAACTTATTTGTGGCACCGCCATTTGGGTCATATTGGTGTAAAGCGCATGAAGAAACTCCATACTGATGGACTTTTGGAATCACTTGATTATGAATCACTTGGTACTTGCGAACCATGCCTCATGGGCAAGATGACTAAAACGCCGTTCTCCGGAACTATGGAGCGAGCAACTGATTTGTTGATCATACATACTGATGTATGTGGTCCAATGAATGTTGAGGCTCGCGGCGGGTATCGTTATTTTCTCACCTTCACAGATGATTTAAGCAGATATGGGTATATCTACTTAATGAAACATAAGTCTGAAACATTTGAAAAGTTCAAAGAATTTTAGAGTGAAGTTGAAAATCATCGTAACAAGAAAATAAAGTTTCTACGATCTGATCGTGGAGGAGAGTATTTGAGTTACGAGTTTGGTCTACATTTGAAACAATGCAGAATAGTTTCGCAACTCACGCCACCCGGAACACCACAGCGTAATGGTGTGTCTGAATGTCATAATCGTACTTTACTAGGTATGGTTCGATCTATGATGTCTCTTACTGATTTACCGCTACCATTTTCGGGTTATGCTTTAGAGACGGTTGCATTCACGTTAAATAGGGCACCATCAAAATCCATTGAGACGACGCCTTATGAATTGTGGTTTGGCAAGAAACCAAAGTTGTCGTTTCTTAAAGTTTGGGGCTGCAGTGCTTATGTGAAAAAGCTTCAACCTGATAAGCTCGAACCCAAATCGGAGAAATGTGTCTTCATAGGATACCGAAGGAAACTGTTGGGTACACCTTCTATCACAGATCCGAAGGCAAGACATTCATTGCCAAGAATGGATCCTTTCTAGAGAAGGAGTTTCTCTCGAAAGAAGTGAGTGGGAGGAAAGTAGAACTTGATGAGGTAACTGTACCTCCTCCCTTATTGGAAAATAGTTCATCACAGAAACCAGTTCCTGTGACGACTACACCAATTAGTGAGGAATCTAATGATATTGATCATGAAACGTCAGATCAAGTTACTACCGAACCTCGTAGGTCAACCAGAGTAAGATCTGCACCAGAGTGGTACAGTAATCCTATTCTGGAGGTCATGTTACTTTACCATGGCGAACCTACGAACTATGAGGAAGCGATGATGACCTAGATTCCGCAAAATGGCTTGAGGCCATGAAATCTGAGATGGGATCCATGTATGAGAACAAAGTATGGACTTTGGTTGACTTGCCCAATGATCGGCAAGCCATCAAGAATAAATGGATCTTCAAGAAGAAGACTGACGCTGATGGTAATGTTACTGTCTACAAAGCTCGACTTGTTGCAAAAGGTTTTCGACAAGTTCAAGGGGTTGACTACGATGAGACTTTCTCACCCGTAGCAATGCTTAAGTCTGTCTGAATCATGTTAGCAATTGCTGCATTTTATGATTATGAAATTTGGCAAATGGATGTCAAAACTACATTCCTAAATGGATTTCTCGAAGAAGAGTTGTATATGATGCAACCAGAAGGTTTTATCGATCCAAAAGGTGCTAACAAAGTGTGCAAGCTCCAGCGATCCATTTATGGACTGGTGCAAGTCTGTAAATTGCTCGCTAAATATGATGTTAATCATAGAATTGCATATCCTTATCATCCTCAGTCTAGTGGTCAAGTAGAATTGAGCAACCGAGAAATAAAGTTGATTTTGCAAAAGACAGTCAATAGAACTAGAAAGAATTGGTCCAAGAAACTTGATGATGCATTAGAGGCTTATAGAACTGCTTATAAAAACACTATGGGTATGTCTCCCTATAAAATAGTTTATGGAAAAGCACATCACTTACCTCTTGAACTATAACATAAAGCTTATTGGGCAATTAAAGAGCTCAACTATGATTTCAAATTTGCCCGTGAAAATAGGTTATTTGACATTAGCTCTGTTGATGAATGGAGAACCCAAGCCTATGAAAATTCCAAGTTGCTCAAAGAAAAAGTTAAAAGATGGCATGACAAAAGGATACAAAAGCGTGAATTCAATGTATGTGACCATGTCTTGCTATAAAGTCTCATTTAAGATTTTTTTTGTAGGAAAGCTTCTCTCTAAATGGGAAGGTCATTACATTGTCGAGGAGGTTTATCGTTCTGGTGCCATCAAAATCAACAACACCAAAGGAAACAACCCTAAGGTGGTAAACGGGCAAAGAATCAAACATTATATCTTAGGTACTCCCATAAATGTTGAAATCAATATTATTAATACGATAACACCGGAGGAGTACATAAGGGAAACCTACCAGAACATTTCAGACTCCGAAAAAAAATAGGTATGTGGTATGGTAAGCAAACCGACTCCCAAACTTTCCCAATAGCAATTTTACTCCATTTTGGAATATTTAAAAATTAGGAAAATAAAACATAGTCCAAAAAGTGCACGAGGAGGCGACAAGCCATGGGGCCGCTCCCTACCCCCTGGGCGCGCCTCCCAGGCTTGTGGCCACGTCGTGTGCCCTCCGGACTCCGTTTTCTTGTAGTACACTTCTTTTCGTCGGTAAAAATTAATTATATAATATCCCAATGTTTTTGAACATTGTACCACATCAAATCTTCTATTCTTGTGTTTAGCTATTTCTGCGGCAGATTTGGAGCAATATGTCTTCGCAAGAGTCGGTCGGGGAGAGCCTTGTTTCTCACGTGACACCCGGTCCAAGAATATAAAACGAACTGATCACTTTGGGTGGTCGACGGAGGAAGAGATAGAGGTCAACCTTAAAAGAGTAGACGCCATGGAGGAGGACCAAGAAACCACTTCTTGCCTTCAACCAGGAGCTCTACTTGAGGAGCTTCAGAGCTCAGCAATACCGGATTCGGTCATACCTCCTAATGCTAGATTTTTCGCTTATGATAACTTGAAAAAGAGTGTTGCCCTTTCCCCCGAAGCCAGGAAGCATCCATGGGTGATCGGAGCTCTAGCCATCACGGGAAAACTCCATAATGAAATAATGGATCTCAAGCAACAAGTCAATAGGCTCGAGGAAGAGAATCACATCCTAAAGGGTATTATTCCTAAGAATATTGGATCACCACCTCCGAAGAAAGAGACCTAAATACATGGGTATGGGCACTCCCCTTGGCTTGTGCCAAGCTTGGCGGAGGTGCCTCGGTATCGTATCACCATCACATCTTTTCCTTTATCATTTTTCTTAGTTCGATCCTTTTGGTTATATCTTGATCTAGTAGAATAAAGTTTTTAGTATGATGTAGCTTTGAGTTTTGCTATGTGATCTATCTATGTAATCAAGTCCGTGAGTTATATAATAAAGATTAGTTTTGAGTTGAGGGCTTTTCTTTCTTGCTATGATCTTGAGGGAAAAGAAAAAGAAAGAACAGAAAGAATAAAAGGAGTATATAATAATCTTATGGAGAGTGATGACTTCACATATTAGAAGTATGTTGATTGAAACTTGTTGAAAATTGACAAATATAGTATTGGTCATTGTTGCAATTAAAAGGAAGTAATAAAGAAAGAGAGGTTCACATATAAATATATTATCTTGGACATCTTTTATGATGGAGCACTCATTAAAATATTATATGCTAAGAAGTCGATGTTGGACAAGGAAGACAACATAATGAGTCATGTTTGCTTATTTCCGAATAGAAGTTATATTGTCATGGATCCTCTAACATGTGACGCTTGCTTCCACCTCATACTATCCAAAACTTCCGCACCAAGTAGAGATACTACTTGTGCATCCAAAAACCGTAAACCCAATTTTGCCATGAGAGTCCACTATACCTACCTATGGATTGAGTAAGATCCTTCAAGTAAGTTGTCATCGGTGCAAGAAATAAAAATTGCTCCTTAAATATGTATGATCTATTAGTGTGAGGAAAATAAGCTTTATATGAACTTGTGATACGAAAGAAATAAAAGTGAAGGAGTGCATAATAAAGTTCTTTATCACAAGGGGCAATATAAAGTGATGTTCCTTTGCATTAATATTTTGTGCATCCAAACAAAAAGCGCATGACAACCTCTGCTTCCCTCTGCGAAGGGCCTATTTTTAAATTTTTAGTACTTACCTTTATGCAAGAGTCATGGTGATCTTCATCACTTCCTGTATTTTGCCTTCTTATCTTGGCAAGCATCTTTTGTTGGGGAAAGATCTAGACACATATATCCACTCAAATGTAGGTGATCATGAGTTATTATTGTTGACATTACCCTCGAGGTAAATACTTGGGAGGCGAAACTATAATCCCCTATCTTTCTCTGAGTCCGATTGAAGCTTTGATCTCATAACTACCGCGTGAGTTCTAGCAATTATGGAAGACTAAAAGATGATTGAGTATGTGGATTTGCTAGGCAAGCTCTTATATTGACTCTTTCCGATGTTATGATAAATTGAGATTGCTTCAATGACTGAGATCATAGTTTGTTGGTTTTCAATAGAGTTCTTGATTCATACTTTATCTTGTGAATGAATTCTCACTTTAGCATAAGAAATTATATGCCAATATATGTTGCTGTTCTAAAGATGATCATGATGCATTCATGTCCGTATTTTATTTTATCGACACCTCTATCTCTAAACATGTGGACATGATTATCGATTTCGGCTTTCGCTCGAGGTCAAGTGAGGTCTAAGCTTGGGCGACTTGATACATACATTTTGCAAATATTGATATTTATTGCATTATGGGCCGTTATTACACATTATGGTACAATACGGATGCCTTTTCTCTCTTATTTTACAAGGTTTACATGAAGAGGGAGAATACGGCAGCTGGAATTCTGGACCGGAAAGGAGCAAATCTTAGAGACCTATTCTGCACAACTCCAAAAGTCCTAAAAATTTACGAATAATTATTTTGGAATATATTAATAATATTGGGCAAAGAAAATACCAGAGGGGACCCACCAGGTGGCCACAAGCCTGGGGGCGTGCCATACCCCCTAGGTGCGCCCCTAGGGCTTGTGGGCCCCCTTTCAGGCCTCCGATGCCCCTCTTCTGCTATATGATGTCTTTTGACCTAGAAAAAATGAGAAGGAAGATTTCGGGACGAAGCATCGCCGTCTCAAGACGGAACCTGGTCAGAAGCAATCTAGGGCTCCGGCGGAGCTGTTCTGCTGGGGAAACCTCCCTCCGGGAGGGGGAAATTGAAGCTATCGTCATCAGCAACAATCCTCTCATCCAGAGGGGGTCAATATCCATCAACATATTCACCAACACCATCTCCTCTCAAACCCTAGTTCATCTCTTGTATCCGATCTTTGCCTCAAAACCTCAGATTGGTACCTGTGGGTTGCTAGTAGTGTTGATTACTCCTTGTAGTTGATGCTAGTTGGTTTATTCGGTCGAAGATGATATGTTCAAATCCTTGATGCTATTAAATACTCCTCTGATTATGAACACGAATATGCTTTGTGAGTAGTTACATTTGTTCCTGAGGACATGGGAGAAGTCTTGTTATAAGTAATCATGTGAATTTGGTATTCGTTTGATATTTTGATGAGATGTATGTTGTCTTTCCTCTAGTGGTGTTATGTGAACGTCGACTACATGACAGTTCACCATGATTTGGGCCTAGGTGGAGGCATTGGGAAGTAATAAGTAGATGATGGGTTGCTAGAGTGACAGAAGCTTAAACCCTAGTTTATGTGTTGCATCGTAAGGGGCTGATTTAGATCCATATGTTTCATGCTATGGTTAGATTTATCTTAATTCTTCTTTCATGGTCGCTGAGGGAGTTCAGGATTATGGGGTCCTCGGGGAGCCGGCTTATGTTAATTGGGACGGATTAATGGGCCATGAAGATACAAGACAAAAGGCCCTCCCTCGTGTCCGGATGGGACTCTCCTTTGCGTGGATGGCAAGCTTGGCGTTCGGATAATGTATCTTACTTTCTCTGTAAACCGACTCGTACAATCATAGGCCCCTCTGGTGTCTATATAAACCGGAGGGTTTAGTCCGTAGAGGCAATCATAATCATACAGGCTAGACATATAGGGTTTAGCCATTGCGATCTCGAGGTAGATCATCTCTTGTAACCCCTATACTCATCAAAGTTAATCAAGCAAGAAGTAGGGTATTACCTCCATTAAGAGGGCCCGAACCTGGGTAAACATCGTGTCCCCTGCCTACTATTACCTTCGATCCTTAGACGCATAGTTCAGGGCCCCTACCCGGGATCTACCGGTTTTGACACCGACATTGGTGCTTTCATTGAAAGTTCCACTGTGCCGTCGCTAGAAGGCTCGATGGCTCCGTCGATCATCCACAACAATACGGCCTTGAGGGAGACTTTTCTCCCCAGCCAAGTTTTCGTATTCGGTGGCTTCGCACTGCGCGCCAACTAGATTGGACATCTGGAATAGATCGACAGCTATGCCCCTCGTCATCAGATCAGTTTTGGAAATCTGAACTATGTCGCTGACATCTGAGGAGACTTGATCTTCCAAGGGTTCGCGGCCCCAACCACTGCTCAGGCCTTAGATCCGGAGCACATCACCAGGTCCGAAGGCGGGAGTTTAGAGCCCGCCGGACTCTCTGAAACTATAGAGCTTGGCACCGGAGAATCGGAGGGGATCACATCACCGGTAGGCTCGGAGTTACGCCAGGCCCATCTATCATCATAAAGCCGGACTCGCCTCTGGACACTAGCTCCGAACTCTCGAGGTCCGCATCATGTGAGCTTGGCCAGGGAACTTCTATCCCGCCCAACTCCACGGACTCTCGCTTCCCCGTCCAAACCTCGCTCTTAAACGAGGCCCTTGACTTAATGTGATCTCTCGCCATTGCGGAGGAATCACTATCGAATTACGCCCAGCCCGCACTAGTGGCTGAGAGCGGGGAATTTTACGTCCCACCCACCACCCACTTCATAGCCACTGTCGAGGATTTAATCGACATGCTAGACTATGACTCAGAAAACATTGACGGTATGGACGACGATGCCGGAGATGAGAAGAGCTAGAACCCGCCTTTCACTAGACACTAGACAGCCACTTCCACATCCGACATGTACATGGTGGACATGCCCGAAGAGGATGACGACGACAACAAGAAGGATCCGATTGAGGACAAACCTGCTGAAGCACCTCCGAAGCGTCGACATTAGCGGCACCGCTCAAAATCGCGTCGCGACAAAGACAGCAACACCGGCACCAGAGACAATAACACTCCAGAGAACGCTGAAGACCTTGAAGCCCCTATCGAGCCAACATCCGAACAGGACGATTGGGAGGATGGGCAAATTAACCCTGATGAACTGGTCGGGAAAGAGGACTCGGAGGATAGTAATTATCTACCACCCATCGAGGATGATGTAAGCCTCGGCGACGAAGATTTCATCGTGTCGGAGGAACCCCTCGAACAAGAGGGCTTTAAGCGCCGGCTAAGAGCCACTGCAACAAGCCTGGAAAAGAAGCAGCAGTAGCTTCAAGCTGATCAGGATTTGCTCAATCATAGATGGACTAATGTCCTAGCAGCCGAGGAATAACGCCCAACTAAGAGTTACCCGAAGCGCAAGCTGGTACCCCAATTCGACGATGAGGCCCTGGAGCCTATACCGATAACATGTAACGCTGCTGATGGACCTGGCCAACCACCTCGTGGACAGGACAGAGCGGCAACTCAAGCCGAACACCAGCCCGCACCACCTCGTCGTAGAGGCAGAGAGACAGCGGCTCCAGGATACGTGTATGACCTACGACAGGACCTGGAAAATAGATCCGGTCAGACCAGATCAACTTATGGATCAAGGGGGCGTGTCCCAGCACGAGAAGACGGCCATCAGGCCTGGCGCAACAAGCATAACCTCACCCGGGCCAAAAACCGCATACAGACTTTATCCGAACTGCATCGTGATGTTGCCCGATACAAAGGCGCAGCACACTCCCTATGCTTCACCGATGAGGTAATGGAGCACCAGTTCCCAAAAGGGTTTAAACCCATGAACATTGAATCTTACGATGGCACAACAGATCCCGCGGTATGGATTGAAGACTTTCTTCTCCACATTCACATGGCTCGCGGTGACGATTTACATGCCATCAAATACCTCCCCCTAAAACTTAAGGGACCAGCTCGGCACTGGCTAAACAGCCTCCCAGAAAACTCTATTGGAAGTTGGGAAGACTTGGAAGATGCCTTTAGAGACAACTTCCAAGGCACATATATCCGGCCTCCGGACGCCGATGACCTCAATCACATAGTCTAGCAGCCTGGAGAGTCAGCCAGAAAATTTTAGACCAGGTTCCTAATTAAAAAGAACCAAATTGTCGACTGTCCAGACGCCGAAGCCTTAACAGCTTTTAAACACAGCATCCACGACGAATGGCTCGCCCAATACCTCGGCCAAGAGAAGCCGAAGTCCATGGCAGCCCTCACAGCACTCATGACCCGCTTTTGCGTGGGCGAAGATAGCTGGCTAGCCCGTAGCAGAAATAGTACTAGCGACCCTGGCACTTCTAAAGCCAGAAACGGCAACGGCAGGCCCCAATGCAACAAAAATAAGCCTTGAAACAACAATGACACTAGCGAAGACACGACGGTCAACACCGGATTCAGTGGCTCCAAATCCGGTCAGCGGAAGAAGCCATTCAAAAGAAACAAAGACGGTTCATCTAACCTGGACCGAATACTCGATCGACCTTGCCAGATTCACGGCACCCCCGACAAGCCTGCCAACCATACAAACATAAGTTGTTGGGTCTTTAAACATGCTGGTAAGTTAAACACCGAACATAAGGGGAAAGGGTCGCCCAGCGAGGACGACGATGAGGAGCCTCGCCCATCGAACACAGGGTGACAGAACAAATCCCCCCCCCCCCCCCGAGGTCAAAACGGTGAACATGATATACGTTGCTTACAACCCCAAGAGGGAGCGCAAGCGCACGTTAAGGGATGTCTATGCGATAGAGCCAGTCACCTCAAAATTCAACCCATGGTCGGCATGTCCCATCACTTTCGATCGCAGAGATCACCCGACCAGTATTCATCACGGAGGTTCCGCCGCGTTGGTCCTTGACCCAATTATCGATGGATTCCACCTCACGAGAGTCCTCATGGACGGCGACAGCAGTCTTAACCTGCTCTATCAGGACATGGTCCGCAAAATGGGTATTGACTCGTCAAGAATCAAGCCCACCAAAACTACCTTCAAAGGAGTAATACCTAGTGTAGAGGCCCGCTACATGGGCTCAATCACATTGGATGTCGTCTTCGGTTCGCCGGACAACTTCCGAAGCAATGACTTGATCTTCGACATCGTCCCTTTTCGCAGTGGCTATCACGCACTGCTCGGACGAACCTCGTTCGCTCGCTTCAATGTAGTCCCGCACTATCCCTATTTAAAACTCAAGATGCCAGGACCACGCGGTGTTATAACAATCAATGGAAACATGGAGCGCTCCATCCATACTGAGGAACACACCGCGGCCCTCGCAGCGGAAGTACAGGGTGGCCTTATCAAGCCAAACCCTACATCGGTAGTCAAGCCCCCGGACACAGTCAAACGAGACCGGACAACCCCGCAGGACGACAGTCCAGCTCGTCAGGAGCTCGATTAGCAATTCAGCCTCCATCTCAGCCCCAACCGAATTGCAGCATATGTACCGCGCGTACATAACTACACACTAAAGATACCATGGGCAAATATGGAGGCATATCAAAGATAAAGTCCACAATATGGCCCGACCCTACTCGGACCCTCATATCCTTTTTTCTTTTTTTCTTTTTTCAGGTTCCTTACAACCCACATCACCTTTTGACGGTGCGAAGGGCCCTTTTTCCAGGCCCCTTATGAAAACCCGATTGTTGATCCTCTCAAAGGATCATACACCAAGGCAAAAAGCAGCGCAAACATGCGGCAGAGTATCTAAAGGATCTTCAAAGATCACCTCTTCCTTTTTTACGACCTGTACACAGCTTTCCCTTGTGCTCAGCATGTAAAATAGCCTCGATTCTTATAGCATTTTCTGTACAAATACGTCTTGACGTATCAATCAGACTATAATGGAAACAGTTTTCCACCCAACCTATTCGGTACCGGCTTATTTCCTAATCTGTATTCCCTCTTTTTTGTCCGATTGTCATGTACACCTCGGCACGACTTAAATTGCCAGGGGTTCCATTCAGCCACGTACATTTCTTAAAAATAAAATAAGTCCGAACACTTTTATAGTACAATTCAGTGTCCCGAATATAGCATTATATGCATCGGCTCCGAATCATGTCTTTGGTCAATAGTTGGGTTGCCCGGCTCCTGTGGTTACTGCCTTGTGTTCCGCCTTGTGTTAGCGTCAACCTCCCACACCGCCGAAGTGTCCAAACTAAAACGGAAGTTGGAGGAAAAGCAAGGTATGCGATACCGAAATATATATGAAATGATATGAGTTCTGATTTGTTATCTAAATGAGTTTTATAATTATGCTCATAGTTGACGCGTCTGAGGTCGAGACCCTCAAGAGCGCGCTGGCCGAAGCCAAGAAGGATGCGGAGGAGGAACAAGCCGCCCGCCTAAAACATGAAGCGAGGTTGGATGAAGTCCAACAAGAGTTCAAGGATGCTATAAGAAAATGTGAGTCCTTGGAGCGCAAGGTGTCAGATCTAGACTCCGAACTTGCTACGGCACTCCAAAGTGCGAAGGAGGCCCGGGTTGAAGCCCAAGGCACCTGCCGGGAGATCCAAGAGGCAAAGTAGATCGCGGCGGGTAAGGCCTTTAATATACAAAGCAAATTTGTAAGGAGCAAGGGGGAGAGAGCCCCCCTTCTTCTTCTTCTTCCTTGACCTCCTACCTAGATGGGAGAAGGGTTTCCCCTGTGGTCCTTGGCTCCCATGGCTTGGGAGGGGCGAGAGCCCCTCCGAGATTGGATCTATCTCTCTATCTCTCTCTGTTTCTGCGTTCTCAAATTCTGCCCCTTCACCGTTTCTTTTATATCTGGAGATCCGTAACTCCGATTGGGGTGAACCTTTCGCCCAGATCTTTCTCATAAAATTAGCTTTCTTGCGGCAAAAGAAGAGCATCAACCGCCTTACGGGGGGCGCAGGAGAGTCCACGGCGCGCCTGCCTCCCTGGGGCGCGCCCCCTGTCTCCTGGCCCCCTCGGGCACCGTCTCGCGTTGATTTTACTTCCCAAAAATCAAAATATTCCAAAATAATTCTCCGTCCGTTTTTATCCCGTTTGGACTCCGTTTGATATTGGGTTTCTGCGAAACAAAAAAACATGCAACAGACAGGAACTGGCACTGGGCACTGGATCAATATGTTAGTCCCAAAAAATAGTATAAAAAGTTGCCAAAAGTATATGAAAGTTGAATAATATTGGCATGGAAAAATCAAAAATTATAGATACGACGAGACATATTAGCATCCCCAAGCTTAATTCCTGCTCGTCCTCGAGTAGGTAAATGATAAAAAAGAATAATTTTTGATGTGGAATGCTACCTAGCATAATCTTGATCAAATATCTAATCATGGCATGAATATTGAGATACGAGTGATTCAAAGCAATAGTCTATCATTTGATATAAAAATAATAATACTTCGAGCGTACCAATAAAGCAATCATGTCTTTTCAAAACAACAAGGCCAAAGCAAGCTTATCCCTACAAAATCATATAGTTTGGCCATGCTTCATTTTCGTCACACAAAATGCCTCCATCATGCACAACCCCGATGACAAGTCGATCAATTGGTTCATACTTTTTAATGTGCTTCAGCTTTTTCAACCCTCACGCAATACATGAGCACAAGCCATGGATATAGCACTATAGGTGGAATAGAATATAATGATGGAGGTTATGTGGAGAAGACAAAAAAGGAGCAAGTCTCACATCGACGCGGCTAATCAATGGGCTATGGAGATGCCCATCAATTGATGTCAATGCGAGGAGTAGGGATTGCCATGCAACGGATGCACTAAGAGCTATAAGTGTATGAAAGCTCAACAAAAGAAACTAAGTGGGTGCGCATCCAACTTGCTTGCTCATGAAGACCTAGGGCATTTGAGGAAGCCCATCGTTGGAATATACAAGCCAAGTTCTATAATGAAAAATTCCCACTAGTATATGAAAGTGACAACATAGGAGACAATCCATATGAAGAACATGGTGCTACTTTGAAGCAGCAGATATGAGACTCACTACATGAAGAACAAGGTGCTACTTTGAAGCACAAGTGTGGAAAAAGGATAGTAACATTGCCCCTTTTCTTTTTCTTTTTTTCTTTTTTTTTCTTTTTTTCCTTTTTTTTCTTTTTCTATTTTTTCTTTGGCCTTTTTTTGGGCCTTTCCTTTTTTTGGGGGGGGGGGGACAATGCTCTAATAATGATGATCATCATACTTTTATTTACTTACAACTCAATATTACAACTCGATACTAGAATAAAGATATGACTCTATATGAATGCCTCCGGCGGTGTACCGGGATGTGCAATGATCTAGCGTAGCAATGACATCAAAACGGACAAGCCATGAAAACATCATGCTAGCTATCTTACAATCATGCAAAGCAATATGACAATAAATGCTCAAGTCATGTATATGATGATGATGGAAGTTGCATGGCAATATATCTTGGAATGGCTATGGAAATGCCATGATAGGTAGGTATGGTGGCTATTTTGAGGAATATATAAGGAGGCTTATGTGTGATAGAGCATATCGTATCACGGGGTTTGGATGCCCCGGCGAAGTTTGCACCAACTCTCAAGGTGAGAAAGGGCAATGCACGGTACTGAAGAGGCTAGCAATGATGGAAAGGTAAAAGTGTGTATAATCCATGGACTCACATTCGTCATAAAGAACTCATATACTTATTGCAAAAGTTTATTAGCCCTCGAAGCAAAGTGCTACTACGCATGCCCCTAGGGGGATAGATTGGTAGGAAAAGACCATCGCTCGTCCCCGACCGCCACTCATAAGGAAGACAATCAAAGAAACACCCCATGCTTCAAATTTGTCACACAACTGTTACCATATGTGCATGCTACAGGACTTGCAAACCTCAACACAAGTGTCTCTACAATCCACAACCACCCACTAGCATGACTCTAATATCACCACCTTTATATCGCAAAACTATTGCAAGGAATCAAACATATCATATTCAGCGATCTACAAGTTTATGTAGGATTTTATGACTAACCATGTGAATGACCAATTCCTGTCATCTCTCTAAATAGATATAAGTGAAGCAAGAGAGTTTAATTCTTTCTAGAAAAGATATGCCCATGCTCTAACAATTATAAGTGAAGCAAAAGAGCATTCTACAAATGGCGGTTTTCTATGTAAAGGGAAACAGGCAATCCAAACTTCTAATGATATAACTGAAGCACATGAAGCATTCTATAAAGCCACACTCAAAAGATATAAGTGAAGTGCAATGAGCATTCTATAAATCAACCAAGGACTATCTCATACCAGCATGGTGCATAAAATAAAAATGAAAACTAAATGCAAAAGACGCTCCAAGACTTGCACATAATGCATGAACGAAACGAATTCGAAAACATACCGATACTTGTTGAAGAAAGAGGGGATGCCTTCCGGGGCATCCCCAAGATTAGACGCTTGAGTCTCCTTGAATATTTACTTGGGGTGCCTCGGGCATCCCCAAGCTTGAGCTCTTGCCTCTCTTCCTTTTCCTCATATCGAGACCTCCTCGTTTAGACACTGCATCCACACAAAACTTCAACAGAAAACTCGGTAAGATCCGTTAGTATAATAAAGCAAATCACCACTCTAAGTACTGTTGCAAACCAATTCATATTTTGTTTTTTCATTGTGTATATAGTATAACTTTTCCATGGCTTAATCCACTAATATAAATTGATAGATTCATCAAAACAAGCAAACTATGCATTAAAAACAGAATCTGTCAAAAACAGAACAGTCTGTAGAAATCTGAACATCCACCAAACTTCTGGTACCCCAACAATTCTACTAAAATTAGGAAAAATAAAAAAGTTGCACAGCAAGACAGTGCAAAAGGAATCAGAACCAATTGATATTCCAGCTAAAAACGTAAAATCGCGCACTACAGCCAAAGTTTCTGTCCTACACCGTAGAAACCAACAAGCATTGTAAACATCCTAAAGGCAAACCTTGGCACATTATTTTTATAATACAATGAAATTGTACAAGGGGATAATTATTTTTGATGAAAAGTTTCTGTAATCAAGATTCACAAAGTTTCCGTGAGCATGAACAAAGTTCAAGGAGCTCTCCCACTTCAAAAATGCTTATCTCTCTCACTTTCACTTTCCTTTTTGAAAAGTATTAGGTTCCCCTCTTTTTTATTGAACTATATAAAAGAACTCAACAGAAATAAATGACTCTCTAAAACTTCTGGGTTGTCTCCCTGGCAGCGCCTTCTTTAAAGCCATTAAGCTAGGCATATAGTGCTCAAGTAATGAATCCACCCGGATCCCAATGTATATCAAAGCCAATTTTAATTAGCAATGATTTGTAATTTAGTAGTGAGCACAAAGTAACATATATCAAGCAACAACGAAGTCTAACTCTCTTCCTATGCATCGGCATGTCATAAAAGAACAATTCATGCACACTAAGTAAAGGCCAATGCATAGTATAAGTAGTTTCTTGCAATTTCATCGTGTTGGAAACATAAAGAGGCGAAGATGTAGTTCCTCTCTCATAATAATTGCAAGTAGGAGTAGCAAGCACATGCATATTACATTCATCAAAATCATCATATGCAATGGTAAAAGGCAACCCATCAATATAATCCTTAATAATCATAGACTTCTCCGATATAGTGTGGTTGGGAGAATTCAAAAAGATAATAGGACTATCATGCATGGGTGCAATAGCAACAATTTCATGTTTAACATAAGGAACTATAGCAAGTTCATCTCCATAAGCATAATTCATATTGGCATCTTGGCCACAAGCATAGCAAGCATCATCAAAAAGGGATATTTCAAGAGAATCAACGGGATCATAGCAATCATCATAGCAATCATCCTTCGGTAAGCACGAAGGGGAATTAAACAATGTATGAGTTGAAGAGTTACTCTCATTAGAAGGTGGGCACGGGTGATCAATCCGCTCTTCCTCCTTTTGTTCTTCGCTTTCCTCATCATCTTTTTCATCCAATGAACTCACAGTTTCATCAATTTCTTCTTCCATAGCTTCCTGCAAAATATTAGTCTCTTCTTGGACAGCGGAGAAGTCCTCAATATATGGTTTAACATAGGCATTAGAAGCATAATTATCATAACAATATTGAAATATGGCAAAATTTTCAGATTTGTAAAGAGTAGCATCATACTTTTCAATCAAAGAGGCAATCTCATAAGCACCTTTAAAAGCAACAAATTCTTCAATTTGTTGAACATCATAGTAATTGTAAACACCCTTATCATACGAAGATACGATTCCACTATCACTAAACAAGCATTGATAGGGTAGGTGTTTCTTAGGGTCTTCAGAACAACAAGTAAACTTATATATTTCACATAAATTCCAAGCATAGCATTGCAAACGTTGAATTTGATCCCATAATAGTTTCCCTTTTTCAGATATACGGTGTCGCACAAAACAAGCATGCTCATCTAAAGATTTGCCCTCAACTAAACTAGTGGGGGTTTCAGCATGAGCACAAAGGGATCGAAGATGATCCAAGTAAAAAGCTTCAGGTGTGTGGTAGATTTTGAGTGGTTATTCAACCATTGGTTCAGTAGGTACAACTAATTTTTTTGGTATTTTGCATTTCCTACCCATAACTAAAGATAGAGAACAACTTAGAACAGTAAATAAAAATTACTTAGTGATAAAGAAAACAAGCACACACGAGAATATTCACCCCACGCTATGACTCCCCGGCAACGGCGCCAGAAAAAGGTCTTGATAACCCACAAGTGTAGGGGATCGCAACAGTTTTTGATAAGTAAGAGTGTCGAACCCAACGAGGAGATAAAAGTAGAATAAATATTCCCTCAAGTTCTATCGACCACCGATACAACTCTACGCACGCTTGACGTTCGCTTTACCTAGAACAAGTATGAAACTAGAAGTACTTTGTAGGTGTGAAAGGATAGGTTTGCAAGATAATAAAGAGCATGTAAACATAAACTAGGGACTATTTAGATAAAGATGCCATAAAGTAAGTATTAGTAGAGAGCTTTTTGTTACGAGAAAGTTATTTGTCCAAGGCAATCGATAACTAGACCGGTAATCACTGTTGCAATTCTATTTGAGGGAGGCATAAGCTAACATACTTTCCCTACTTGGATCATATGTACTTATGATTGGAACTCTAGCAAGCGTCCGCAACTACTAAAGATTCATTAAGGTAAAACCCAACCATATCATTAAAGTATCAAGTCCCCTTTTATCCCATACGCAAACAACCTACTTACTCGGGTCTGTGCTTCTTTTCACTCACGCCACCCACCATAAGCAAATCATAAACATATTGCAAACCCTATAGCAGGGATCCCTCACGCTTGCGCAACACGGAGAGCACCATAGGACAGCACCAATAATAAAACATGCAACTCAAACCAATCACGATCATCAATTAACCCATAGGACAAAACGGATCTACTCAAACATCATAAGATAGCCATAGATCATTGGGAAATAATATATAGCGTTGAGCACCATGTTTAAGTAGATATTACAGTGGGTAAGAGAGAGGTTACACCGCTGCATAGAGGGAGGAAGAGTTGGTGATGAAGGCGGTGAAGCTGTTGGTGAAGATCGCGGTGATGATGATGGCCCCCGGCAGCGCTCTGGCGCCACCGGAAGCAAGGGGGAGAGAGCCCCCTTCTTCTTCTTCCTTGACCTCCTCCCTAGATGGGAGAAGGGTTTCCCCTCTGGTCCTTGGCTCCCATGGCTTGGGAGGGGCGAGAACCCCTCCGAGATTGGATCTATCTCTCTGTCTCTCTCTGTTTCTGCGTTCTCAGATTCTGCCCCTTCACCGTTTCTTTTATATCTGGAGATCCGTAACTCCGATTGGGGTGAATCTTTCGCCCAGATCTTTCTCATAAAATTAGCTTTCTTGCGGCAAAAGAAGAGCATCAACCGCCTTATGGGGGGGGGGGTCCAGGAGAGTCCAGGGCGCGCCTGCCTCCCTGGGGCGCGCCCCCCTGTCTCCTGGCCCCCTCGGGCACCGTCTCGCGTTGATTTTACTTCCCAAAAATCAAAAATATTCCAAAATAATTCTCCGTCCATTTTTATCCTGTTTGGACTCCATTTGATATTGGGTTTCTGTGAAACAAAAAACATGCAACAGACAGGAACTGGCACTGGGCACTGGATCAATATGTTAGTCCCAAAAAATAGTATAAAAAGTTGCCAAAAGTATATGAAAGTTGAATAATATTGGCACGGAACAATAAAAAATTATAGATACGACGGAGACGTATCAGTGCCTGGGGGTAATTCGCTATCCCGGAAGAACAACATCATCACTTGTCTAGGCATGTTGTGGCCGACCATGCCCTCATGGTACAAGCTATACAAGTCTATTTGAAAATGCGTTATATCGACTAGAGGGGGGTGAATAGGCAATTTTTACAAATTTGTCACTGAGGAATTTCTAGGTGAAGAAATTCCTAAGCAACAACATACTAGCAGTGGAATAAGTACTCATGTGTAAGCATAACAGAGTAGCAACATAGTCATTATGATGAAATGAAAACAAGCACAAAGTACAGATAGCGTGAAAATAGGATAAGCAGGCTGAAGACTATGTGACTGAAGAAATAGGATTGAGGAAATAGTGAAAGTATTCAGTCAAAGTCTTCAAACAGTAGTGATCTGGTTCATCAACACATAAATGAGGAAATGAAAGGGTTGAGGAAATAGAACCAGTTGGCTTGGTGAAGACAATGATTTGGTAGACCAGTTCCAACTGTTGTGACAATTGTACGTCTGGTTGGAGTGGCTGGGTATTTAAAAATACCCGAGGACACACAGTCCCAGACGCACCGTCCTCACTGTATTCTCCTTGAGCTAAAGTCACACAAACCTCGCCCAACCACTCATGGTAAGTCTTCAGGTGACTTCCAAACCTTCACAGACTTGGTCACTCGGTGATCCAAAATTCCTCTTGGATGCTCAGACCATGACGCCTAACTGTCTGGAGGATACACAGTCCTCAAAGGTAACAAGCGTCAGTTCCACACAGGAAAAATCTCTTCAGTGATGCCCAATCACTTTGGGTTTGTAGGTGTTTGGGTTTGGGTTTTCCTCACTTGATGATTTTCGCTCAAAGTCCTCGGAGGATGGGATGCTCTCAATGACAAGTGTCAGTTTCTTTTGGAGCAGCCAACCAACTAGTTATTGTAGGGGCGGCTATTTATAGCCTAGGGAGCAGCCCGACATGATAAGACATAAATGCCCTTCAATGATATGACCTTTAGGTGGGTAGATATTTGGGACAGCTAGCGCGTAGCACAGCAACGGTCAGATACTTGAGGTTCAAATTTCTCGGGGCTATCATGTTCCTCATTGTGTAGGCAATCCGCACTGGCGAATTCCTAACTCCTCAGTCAGAACAAATTCCTCAGAGACCAGAAGATCTTCGTCTCTGTCAATCCGCACTAGCGAAATTGACTGAAATGATATGTGATTTCCAATGGCTTCACTCAAAAGGAATGGGTAGTTGTAGGATTTTGATATGAGCATCACTTGGAAATTACTTTCCTTAGTATTACCTCGACCCCCTTTAACAGTACAGTGTTCCTATGACTCAAGAAAGAGAAAATGAAACTACGAAAACAAAAGTCTTCACGCTTCATAATCCTCGCATGAATATCCAAATCTTCAAGGTCACACCAATTTCTTCACTTCCAAAATCATCAGGACAACCAAAGTCTTCAGCTGAAGACATACATTTTTAGGGGTCGACTTTCATCATAGATATCAAACTCCTCATCGACTTATAGAGCATGTGTACACTCACAAACACATAAGTCCCTTAACCTGTAAGTCTTCAATACACCAAAATCACTAAAGGGCACTAGATGCACATACAATCTCCCCATTTTTGGTGATTGATGACAAATAGGTTAAGTTTTCAATGGGGATAAGCATCCCAATTGAAAGTGCTAAAAATTCAGGATTTTGATAACAAGATATAGAAAAACTCCCCCTGAAGATGTGCATATTTGAGGAATTTGCTTTAGATAGAAGATGCACATTGTAGAGTAATATCATGGAGATATCCCCCTATATCTTGTAATTCATACACGCATTTGACATAAGAACATGAAGAATTTGAAATGCATGATGAAATATGGTGTCTGACAAAATTCAGCATGCGTGCATCAAGTACTTGAGGAATTGAGCATGCAGAAAGTAGTCAAAAGTATCAGACGACCATAGGACTTTAAGTTTACAACTCGGCGAATCAAACACTTAGCAAAAAAACACCCGTATAATAGACCCGCTTGAAGACTAACTCAAATTTCTCCCCCTTTGTCATCAAATGACCAAAAGGGACGAAAAATGAGGACTAACGCCCCTGAAGAATATCATCATGATGTCGATGGAGGAGTGCCCGCGTTGTTGTGGTCGTCCATTGTTATAGGGCCTGCCGCAGTGTCGTCTAAATCTTTAGCTTCGTCTGTCTCGCACGATGAAGAATATGAACTGACGACTAGCAGAGGAACTTTGACCTTCTTGAATTTTTTTGAGGTTGGCTGTGACCAGTCAAAGTCTTGTTGGAAGTCCATCTGCTTGAGTTCATCATGAGTGTATAGATGCAAAAGAACAGCCCAAGTGCAGTCGAAGACTTGATGCAAATAGTTGTGATTCTTCTTCACAGAATTTTGAGTGACTGTCATGTTGTGAAGAATTGCACCAAAATGACGCTTGATCCACTTGTGATTTCTATCCACCTTCTGATGAAGACTTAGGAGCAGCTCATGATTAGTCATCACACATGGAGCAATGGCTTGAGGATTTTGCTTTGAAGCATTTGCAGCAGTGTCATGTGTGGCAGAGTCATCAGTGGTTGAGTAGGATGCAGCCCTTCAAAATTGACCATCCAGAGGACGAGTGCCTTCATGAATAATAGCGTCCTTAACCTTATCATCAGCTGAGGAAATAGTCCGTTTGAGGACTTCAATTGGGGGCAAATAGCTGAAGTGATTCTAAAAGTCAGCCTTGTAATGAATTGAAGACCTTGATCTGATGAATTTCATGATCCAGGGAGCGTAAGGCTTCAACTCAAAATGTGACAAAGCAGCATTGGCCAAAGTACTCATGAAGAAATCGTGGTAGTTGATAGGAATGCCATGCATGATATTGAAAAGCATATTCTTCATGATGCCAACAACTTCCTCTTCTTCAAAGTTGTAGCCCTTGATTGGACTGAGGGTGTTGGCCAAAATGCGATAGACAGTTCTTGGCACATAGAGCAAATCCTTGACGCGGAATTGGGTCCTTGGAGCTTGGCCAGCCTTCAAAGGCTTCATCAGCACTTGCATCAGATGATTTTGCAATTCAGGTTCCTCATAGAGTTTCGGAGCGCCTTCAATGGGAGGACTGACCGGGACGGCATGAAGCAATTCAGAGGCTGGAGCTTTGTAATGAGTGTTTTCAGTCATCCAGTCTAGAACCCATGAATTCACATCATCAACATTGCTTGTGAGGTGCAAAGTGGCATAGGACTGAAGAATAAGTTCTTCATTCCAATCGCAGATGTCGATGCAGTAGTTAAGCAGACCAGTGTCATGAAGAACACTGAGGATTGGTGTGAAACACGGAAGGGACTCCATATCCACATGAGGAAGATGCTCATGGTCAAACACTTTGTCCTTGTCAAACAGCAATGAGGAATAGAAGTTCATCTGAGTGGCAGTCCAAAAACGCTTGCAGCAAAGTCGAGAAGAGTCGTATGGATTGAAATTAGAGAAGAAATGATGCTCAGCAAAGAAGTCATCAGCCTTGAACTTCTGCTTCTTGGTGTGAGGATTCTGTGGCTTGGGTTGAAGATTTGTAGTGGAAGTCTTCACAGCCTCTTAATGCACAGCCTCTGGAGCCTCGAGCTGAGGAATTTCAGGAGCAGTTTCTTCTGCGGTCTTGTTCTTCATTTCATCAGTACTCGTGGCTGGAACTTCTTCAGGAATAGAATGAAGTGAAGCTTGACCTTCATCAGAACCTGTATGAATTTCTTCAGTTTGCACGGGGGACTGAGGAATTTGCTGCATAGGAGTGGTTAGAGGAGAATTGGGATGATGACTTTCCCAATAATCATTATTCAGCACTGGAGTCGTAGACACGATGTCCACATCCTCATCTTCAGCATCAATTTCTTCAACGCATGCCTCTTCAGCAGTGAACTAAGGCAAGGGCGATGATGCCTGTGGTGGTGAAGGGATTGCATCCACTTCAATTTCATCATCCAACTGCTCTGACGTAGCAGCAGAAGGATTTTCTTCATCAATGTCATCAACGATGACATATTCTTCACCAAAGGGAACAATCTCCTTTGATAGCATGACTTATAGAGGAATAGCATTGATCCGGATTTTTTTAAAGAGCTTGTCAAAGTCTTCACTTTCTTCGGAGCTAAAGACTCTGAGGCGTCAGGTGCTTTCATTTTCTTCATTGCTGCTCTTTCTGTAGACTTTGTCATTTTCGCTTCTGATGCAGAAGGAAGGTGAGTGCTCTTTATTTGTGATGACTTTGAAGGAGGAGCAGATGAAAGAGGTACAGTTTCTTCAGGCACAACTGTTGTAGTTGCCCTGGCGGGTTCGGTTTCTTCAGGCGCAGCAGCAGATTCTTCAGCTGGCCTGGGTTGATCTTCACGTGCAACATTGATGGTTGCCCTCGCAGTTTCATCAGGAGCTGGAATTACATCATCAGCCCTGGCACTCTCAGTGTCATCAGCAGCTTGATTTTCATCAGCTATGTTGGCAAGTTCTTCAGTGGGCCGAGCAGATGCTTCACCCTGAGGAATTTCTTGTTGTGCTTCAGCAGCAACATTGGTCTTGAGGCCTTCCGCTAGCTTGACGAAACTAACTTTGGCACCTAGCTAACCAGCACGATATGCGTCAAATTCGTCAGTGAGAGCTTTGATTTCAGACTGAATAGTCACAAGTTCTTCAGTGGACATGTTCACAACATTTTTCTTTAGAAAGTGCTCCTTCTTGTGATAGAGGCAAAGGTGTCCAGTCTTCCGATGAGACGATGGATATCGCTTTGGTGGAAGTCGACTTTGATGATCCGACTACGAACGTGCGAGGACGTCGCGCCTTAGCAATCGCTAAACCAACTCCGAGATGTTATTGACCACGCCGGAGCACGATCAACCTGACCACGAGGGTCTGTTTCCTGCGAGCAAACGAAGAACAAGCAAGAAACTGAGATTGCAATCTGGATATTGCGAATATAAGATGAAGGCTTTGTTGATCAAGGTGGGGTTCTGTGACGTCTTTGTCTGGTCAATGAACACAAACGAAGTACGCCAAGTTGCAGCTATGGCGAACTTTAATCTAAACAAAACCCAAAGTCTAAATAGTGCCCTAAGGGCTGTATATATGGAGGAAGAGGGGGTGAATTTCGTGGCCCTTGGTGGAGGGGTCCGAAACTAACCCTATCTCTTGTTTCCCCACACATACGGACTCTAAAAATAGCCTATACTTATGTATTTTGAAATTACATGGGCCTGGTCCAATAATAAGGTGACGCAGCACCTAGAATAGCCTCTGGACGAAATTTATGAAGTGGCATCTTGTATATTTCGTCCAAGGCTTCATGCACTCATTATGGTGGCTTCAAAGTCCTAAAATCATCACTTGTAACTCTGTTCTTGTTCCCCTTGCGCATGCCATCATCTCCATGCTTGTTCTTGCTCCAATGTTCATCCTTCTCCAAGCTAATCCCTTCATTTGTAAGCAAAACAGATGTATCCAATTTAGGCAGCATCATATTCTCATGAACATTAGAATCATTACCAAGAAACGAAAGTACCTGGTAATTTAGTTGGCGTGCGCGAGCTCTAGTAATTGGTCCAGTATGTATAGCAGCAGGGGCTGTGGGTGTAACAATGGTATTGATGTCCTCATCATCCTCCCCTTCTTGAAATGACGTCGTCCTCGACGGAAGTTCATCTTCCTCACCCAAATAGGGCTTCAAATCTGCAATGTTAAAAGTGGGACTAACCCCAAAATCTGTAGGCAGCTCAAGTTTATATGCATTATCATTTATTTTCTCCAACACCTTAAAGGGACTGTCGGTGTCAAAACCGGCGGATCTCGGGTAGGGGGTCCAGAACTGTGCGTCTAGGTGGATGGTAACAGGACAAGGGACACGATGTTTTTACCCAGGTTCAGGCCCTCACTACTCCTGTTTGATTGATATTGATGATATGGGTAGTACAAGAGTGGATCTACCACGAGATCAAGGAGGCTAAACCCTAGAAGCTAGCCTATGGTATGATTGTTGTCATGGTTGTTCGTCCTACGGACTAAAACCCTCCGGTTTATATAGACACCGGGGAGGGCTAGGGTTACACAGAGTCGGTTACAATGGTAGGAGATCTACATATCCGTATTGCCAAGCTTGCCTTCCACGCCAAGGAAAGTCCCATCCGGACATGGGACGGAGTCTTCAATCTTGTATCTTCGTAGTCTTGGAGTCCGGCCGACGATGATAGTCCGGCTGTCCGGACACCCCCTAGTCCAGGACTCCCTAAGTAGCCCCCGAACCAGGCTTCAATGACGATAGGTCCAGCGCGTATGTAGTCTTCGGCGTTGCAAGGCGGGTTCTCCTTTAAGTTCCATGTACCTGCCGAACAATGTCCGGCTTCCTTATCAATGTTGCGCTTCTTGGCTTCCACGCCCAATAATGGCCATCTTCCACGCGTCGCCCGAATGCGAAAAGCCAGGGTATCTTTTATGTTTTACCCCCTAGCTGTGCAAATAATCTGCCTATAAGAGAGGCAAGAATCCAGATCCAAATCACACCATCTTCCTTCCGCGAGTTCTCATCGGAGCGCTTCCGACCAAAAATCCATTCCATCATGGACCGTTGACGCGGCTCCTCCTCTCGCGCTCCCAGCCCTATGCCAGGAGACTGGCGGAGATGTTCTGTCCCGCACAGCGAGCTGGTGACGCTCCAAGCGGAGGGATATCTCCCTCCGGCCTTCATGGTCCCGGTTCGAGCCGGGCTGGCCACCTACCAAGGTGGGAAGCAAGCAGAGGCTACCCCAAATCCCAACAAAGGGGAGCAGGTATGCTTCGTCCCCTATCTGATAAGGGGGCTCGGATTTCCTATTCATCCGTTCCTCCGCGGGCTCCTGGAGTTCTACGGACTCCAGCTCCATCACCTCACGCCCGCCTCTATCCTGCATATCGCGGGTTACGTAGCTCTTTGCGAGCTATTTCTGGGCGTCGAGCCCCATTTTTGCGTTGTGGAAGAGGTTGTTCTGCCTTGTACCCCGCTCTCACGAGGGGTCCATATATCAAGTGGGCAGTGCCGAAATATGGCGCATCGCCGGGACCGGATATCCATCCGGAATCCCTAAGAAGGCATCCGAAGACTGGCCTTCAGAATGGTTTTACATAGAAGACGCTCCGCTGCCGGACCCTGTTCAGATCGGCCTCCCGGAGTTCAGTAATGCTCCTTTGAAGAAACGCCTCAGCTGGCGCCCACGGAGCCCCCAGCTGGAGGAACAGAAGAGCATCCATTATTTGATGGGCCAGATAAGGTTACTGGCCCATTCCGGGTTGACCATGATTGGAGTCATGGAAACGTGCATTATGCGGGGGGTGCAGCCGCTGCAATACAGGGGCCACCCTATGTGGGATTTCAACGGGGAGGATGATGCCACCCGTCATGGCCGCAAAGGGCCGGGTTCGGCCGAGGACCTGGCGAAGATCCTGTTCGGCCTGTACAAGGGGGAGAAGGAGGACTTCCTCGAGACGAACCCGTTGAATGGGTACTCCATGAATAATCCCTGGAGTTGGGTAAGTGAACACTCTGTGTGCCCGACCCATGCTTTCGAAGTTTAAGTCTCTTATATTATGTTTTCGACGCAGGAGCTGCGTCGGGTTGTGGAGGGCATGCTTAGCCCAGCTCCGCAACCCGAGGATCCAGAGAGATCCCAGGATCCGGCCTCCGAAGAGGACCCGGACATAAAGATGGAGCTAATCGACGGGGTGTTCCACCAGCTCAACATGGATAATGCTTTAGTCGCCATTACGGCTGACTATCCCGGACTATATCCGGCTTCTCAGGTGATTGTGACCGAAGTCCCGACACCATTATTTCTTCCTCGCTCATTTCTGACCCCCATGTATGATGGTGTTTTGCAGGAAGCGCCTTCAAGGCGGGAAGCCAAGCCCACGGCGGCTGACCGACAAGGGCCAGTCCGGACCAGTAGGCGGAAGAGGAGCGCGGCGCGGATTGAAACGTCGCCGCAAAGGTATAGCCCACAGTTTGTCATTTAGAGCAACGTTCCTAGGAAGCGTTTGAGTGCTCATGACTTTTGTAGGAGAAAAAGCGCCCACCGGACTGTGGGCGTAGAGGTTGCCAACCCAGCCTCTACCAGCCAAGCTCCAGCACCTGGTCTGGAGGGGGAGGCGAGCGCAAGGCGCGAGCCGGATACTCCTCCAACGAAGGATGCCGATAGACTGTCCTCCACCAAGTCTGAGGTGGAGAGCGCCATGAACCACAGGCGGCATCGGACAGTTTTTCGTGACGCGTGCTTCTCCCCTGAGGCGTTGAGTGCCTTTAACGCGGGGGACGCGCACCTCCGTGCTGCTCAAGATGGTTTGACCAGAGCCACGAAGCAGTATGTAAAAGACATACGGGTAAGAGAATTTAATAGTTGTATATGCCAGTAGCCCCCGAGACTTAAAGTAGTTATATTAACTGATTTAAGGATCATTTGAAATGCAGGATCTTACAGAGAAGAATACCCAACTGTCTCAGGAGCTGCAAGGGTGCAAGGCCCAACTCGAGGCCGCACTTGCTGCCGCAGGAGGAAACACAGAGACCCCTCCTGGTAACACATTATTTTTTAAAAGATAAGTGGTGTGCGGCGTGCGCGCAAGTCTAATAATGGCATTGCAGGTGCTGTCGGACAAGATCCGGACAGGCAAGAACTACTGCGCCAGCTGAAGGCCGGCGAGAGGGTGCTGAATAAGGTGCAGCAGGAAAGGAACAAGCTCCAGGATGCCCACGCCCAGCTCGGAGAAGAGCTGAAGGGTGTTCGGGCCGAGCTGTCTGGCTCCGTTAAGGAGAATCAGTGGCTTCGTCGCGGCATCTATAGTACGTGCTTGAGCGAACTCCTCTGAAAAGAAGAGTTCGGCGAGGAAGTCAATTGACAAAATATGTCTGTAGGTATACTCACAGGTCCCCTGCGGAGGAGATGCCCGTATCAACGGGTGATCAACTTCCCGAGCTGTTGCAGCTGCTCGAACGAGTTCGGCAGGCAATGAGCGGCGTCATCCAGGCTTTATGGCCAGCCCTCTCCCTACCCGAGGGCCTTGGGGAGCTTGCGGAGAAGCTTCAGGGAGTGCGGCAGCGCTTCCGTTTATGGAAGATTTCGGCCTGCCGCCAAGGTGCCAGGGAGGCCTGGGCCATGGTGAAGACGCGGTACAAGAAGGCGAACCCCAACCACATGGTCGAGGTCGGACCTGTGGGGCCCAATGGGAAGGAGATCCCTGTGAGTTTAGTATATGGCCAAGTAGAGTTAGCCGCTAAATTTTCCCAACGGGACTGTAAATTAGACAGCCTGTTAGACGGGATTGAGGAGGAATACAGTCAGTCGATTTGACAATGTATTTTAAAATGACATGTAAAATGCCTTCTAGCCGAATTGTAGATCGTTTGTCTTTGCCGACCTTTTCGCTTCAACCTCGGGACCCAAGAGTCCGGATTGTGTCCGAATACCTTCTCGGTTAAGAAACAACCGGGGCATGCATGGAGACCAGGCGTAGGGGTCATTAGTGCTTTATCAGACAAGTGCCCAACTAGTTATGTTATATTACATGGTTAGTAAGAAACATCTTCCAGGGAGAATAGTTCCGTTAAGGGTTCCTTTCCCTGGGAGGCATGCCCTAAAGTGCATGTCCGGACTGCGAAAAGAGCAGAAAAACATCTGGGGGCAGATAAATAAGTAGGTAAAAAATCATCTTTCAAGTCACCGACCGAATATTCCCTTCAGAACGCTAGCTTTCGGCTTCACCCAGTCTGAGGTACACATCCGGCTGACCCGGCAGTAACAATCGCAGAGGTGCTCCCTTTACCTCCTAGCCGAACAATCGGGAACGTAGGGGTAAGCATAGGAGCCAGGCAACCCAGCTTGGCCAAAACTTAAGTCATATCGATGCATATAATGGTGAATAAAAGGTACATGTGGAGGCTTGACACATGTGCCGGGCATGAAGCCCTTATAATTAAGCTTCTGGTAAAGAAGCCCCCAGGTATAATGAGTGCGGATGGCACATCAAGTGTGTGCGAACAATGCGCAAGTAGGCCTTTAAGGGCTTTTTAGAAAAAGCGTTGAGAGAAGAAAGAGAAATAAAAGACAACCGAAGTGTAAAAATTTGGACGAGGGAAGGGGACGAACTCTTAGTCCGGCGCTAGGCATAGAATCTTCGGAGGCGGGCTGCGTTCCATGGGTTCGGCTCGAGTCGGTTGTCCGACGCATTTCGTAGACGGTACGCTCCGCTGGTCAGGACTTGATCGATAATGAAGGGGCCCTCCCATTTGGGCTTGAGTTGTCCTTTTTCTTGTCCGGCAGGCGTAGAACTAGTTCACCAACGTTGTAAGTCTTGGCCCGTACTTCTCTGCTTTGATATCTTCGAGCCTGCTGCTGATAGAATGCGGAACGAGCCTTGGCGATGTCGCGTTCTTCCTCCAATGCGTCCAAGCTGTCCTGCCGATCTAGCTCGGCTTCTCTTTCTTCGTACATGCGCACTCGAGGTGAGTCATGAATGATGTCGCAGGGCAGAACTGCCTCTGCGCCGTATACCATAAAAAATGGTGTGAATCCGGTTGTATGGTTGGGCGTTGTCCGCAGCCCCCAGAGTACGGAGTCGAGCTCCTCTACCCAGTGTGTGTCAGATTTCGTAAGTGACCGCACCAGTCTGGGTTTGATGCCGCTCATTATTAGACCGTTCGCTCGTTCCACTTGACCATTGGTTTGAGGATGATAGACTGAAGCGTAATCGAGCTTAATGCCCATATTTTTGCACCATGGTTTAACCTCGTCGGCCGTGAAGTTTGTGCCGTTATCGGTGATGATGCTGTGGGGGACACCATAACGGTGTACTACCCCGGATATGAAGTCTATCACTGGTCCGGACTCTGCCGTTTTAACTGGCTTGGCCTCTATCCATTTGGTGAATTTATCCACCATGACCAATAGGTACCTTTGCTTGTGGGTTCCCCCTTTAAGGGGTCCAACCATGTCAAGCCCCCAGACCGCGAACGGCTAGGTAATGGGTATAGTTTTGAGGGCGGTTGGTGGCATATGGCTCTGATTAGCAAAGAACTGACAACCGACGCATCTTTGGACTAAGTCCTGAGCATCTGCCCGGGCCGTCGGCCAATAAAATCTTGTACGGAATGCCTTTCCTACAAGGGCCCGAGCTGCGGCATGGTGTCCGCCTAGTCCGGCATGAATTTCAGCCAGAAGGTTTCGCCCTTCTTCTTCGTAGATACACCTTTGAAGGACTCCGGTTGTGCTTTTCTTATAAAGTTCTCCCTCATGGACCTTGTAGGCTTTAGATCGCCGAACTATGCAGCGGGCCTCATTTTGGTCTTTGGGGAGTTCCTGCCTAAGCAAGTAGGCTAGGAATGGCTCTGTCCACGGGGCGATTACTGCCATTATTTCGTGGGCTGAAGGTGTTATTTCATCGGCTGCATCGCCGGTTATGTCAGATTGCTCTGTGTCGGTTGGTGCGGCTGCTTCCGGTTTGTTATTTCCAGACTCCTCTTCCCATAGTACGGATGGCTTAAAGAGCCGTTCCAGGAAGATGTTAGGAGGGACAGCGTCACGTTTTGCGCCGATGCGTGCCAGTACGTCGGCTGCTTGGTTATTATCCCGGGTTACGTGGTGGAATTCAAGTCCTTCAAACCGAGCTGACATTTTTAGGACAGCGTTACGATATGCTGCCATTTTTGGATCCTTGGCATCAAAGTCTCCGTTTACTTGGGATATTGCAAGGTTTGAATCCCCGCGCACCTCTAGGCGTTGAATGCCCATGGAGATTGCCATCCGGAGGCCATGTAAAAGGGCCTCGTATTCGGCTGCGTTGTTGGAGTCCGTGTACATTATGTGAAGTACGTATTGGACTGTGTCCCCAGTTGGGGACGTCAATACGACGCCAGCCCCCAATCCGGCCAACATTTTAGAGCCGTCGAAGTGCATAATCCAATTGGAGTATGCGCCGTACTCTTTAGGGAGTTCGGCTTCGGTCCATTCAGCGACAAAGTCAGCCAAAACTTGCGACTTTATAGCCCGCCGAGGTTTGTAAGTTATATCGAATGGTAAGAGCTCAATGGCCCATTTTGCAATCCTGCCCGTCGCGTCGTGGTTGTTTATAATGTCGTTGAGGGGTACCTCGGAGGCCACTGTTATCGAACACTCTTGAAAGTAGTGTTGGAGCTTCCGGGATGCCATGAACACCGCATATGCTATCTTTTGATAGTGCGGGTAACGGGACTTGCAGGGGGTTAACACAGTGGATACGTAGTACACTGGTTTTTGAAGAGGGAATTTATGCCCTTCTGTCTCTCGTTCGACGACGAGTACTGCGCTTACAACTTGACGTGTTGCCGTGATGTATAACAACATTGGTTCGCCCAGGTTGGGCACAGCCAGGACCGGATTTGTTGCCAATATGGCTTTTATTTCTTCGAGTCCGGCGGTGACAGCATCCGTCCACTCGAAGTGTTCGGTGCGCCTGAGGAGGCGATAGAGGGGCAGTGCCTTTTCTCCCAAACGGGAGATAAAGCGGCTTAGAGCCGCCATGCATCCAGTCAATTTTTGTATTTGTTTGAGGTCTTTTGGAATATCTAGCAGTGACAGAGCTCGGATCTTGGCTGGGTTTGCTTCAATTCCTCTACCGGACACAATGAAGCCCAGAAGCTTTCCGGCTGGTACGCCGAAGACGCATTTTTCTGGATTCAGCTTGATGTCATATGCTCTGAGGTTGTCGAATGTGAGCCTCAAGTCGTCTACTAGAGTTTCGACGTGTTTGGTTTTGACGACTACGTCGTCTACGTATGCTTCTACTGTTTTGCCGATCTGGGTGGCCAGACATGTTTGAATCATGCGCTGATATGTTGCGCCGGCGTTTTTAAGTCCGAAGGGCATCGTGTTGAAGCAGAATGGTCCATATGGAGTAATGAATGCCGTTGCGGCCTGGCTGCTTCCGCCATCTTGATTTGATGGTAGTCGGAGTATGCGTCAAGGAAGCACAATGAATCGTGTCCTGCGGTAGCGTCGATTATCTGGTCGATGCGGGCGAGGGGGAAGGGATCCTTTGGGCAGGCCTTGTTGAGGTCTTTAAAATCGACACATAGGCACCAGGATTTGTCCTTCTTTGGTACCATTACAAGGTTTGCTAGCCAATCCGGATGTTTGATGTCTCTGATGAATCCGGCTTCCAATAGTTTGGCTAGCTCCTCTCCCATTGCCTGTCTTTTGGGTTCGGAAAATCGTCGAAGAGCCTGTTTGACTGGCTTGAATCCTTTTAGGATGTTTAGGCTGTGTTCAGCCAATCTGCGTGGGATTCCGGGCATATCCGAAGGGTGCCAGGCAAAAATGTCCCAATTTTCCCGAAGGAATTCTCGCAGTGTGGCGTCTACATCAGGGTTCAACTGTGCCCCGATGGAAGCCGTCTTTGTCGGGTCCGTTGGATGGACCTGGAATTTTACTATTTCGTCCGCTGGTTTAAAGGAGGTGGACTTGGATCTCTTATCGAGTATCACATCGTCCCTATTCACAGTAGAGCGCAGCGCGGTGAGTTCTTCTGCCGCTAGGGCTTCAGATAGTGCCTCCAGGGCTAATGCGGCTGTCTTGTTTTCGGTGCGGAGTGCTATGTCCGGATCACTAACGAGAGTGATTATTCCGCCGGGCCCAGGCATTTTGAGCTTCATGTACCCGTAATGGGGTACGGCTTGAAAAATTGTGAATGCCTCTCGTCCTAATATAGCGTGATATCCGCTGTTGAACGGGGCCACTTGGAACGTGACTTCTTCGGATCTGTAATTGTCCGGCGAGCCGAACACCACATCGAGTGTGATTTTTCCGGTGCAGCACGCTTCCCGGCTAGGGATTATTCCTCTGAAGGTTGTGCTGCTTCGCTCAATGCGGCTCCAGTCTATTTCCATTTTTTGAAGATTTTCCTCGTAGATGAGGTTTAATCCGCTGCCGCCATCCATGAGGACCTTGGTAAGTCGAAAGCCGTCCACTATTGGACTAAGTACCAGTGCGGCTGGTGCTCGGGCTGTTCGGAATTTAGGTTCGTCGCTGGCATTGAAGGTGATGGCTGTGTCGCTCCATGGATTTGTTGTTGCTACTTGGTAGACTTCGGCGAGGCTGCGGATTGTTCGTTTCCGCATATTATTTGATGCGAAAGTCTCGAAGACTGTTGATACCATACCGGTATTGTTGGAGTGGTTTTCAGGGGCTAGAAGCTCCTCGCCACTTTTGGCCACCTACCGTAATATCCAACATGCTCGGAGGCTATGTGTTGGGATGGCGCCCTCTGTACTGTGAATTTTACAGGGTCCGCTAAGCCATCCCTCCAGTACGGTTCTGTGCCCTTTGTGGGGTTTTTGCTTTTTGGTTTTTGTACCTGGTGCCTGAGTGTAATGCACCCTTTTGTTGCGGACTAGGGTTGTATTCGGGGCCGGATTGTCCCAAAACTTATTTTCGGTTTTCCGGAAACTCTCCATTGCACAGTACTTTCGTACTATGGACGCCAGGTCGGTGAAGCGTGTAATTTCACGACGGCTGATGGCGTTCAAGATTCCCTCGTCCATGCAATTATTGCAAAAAATTGAGATTGTGTTTTCCTCTCGGCAGTCCTTTATCATGTTCATAACCAGGAGGAATCTGGCCCAGTAGTGATGTACTGTTTCAGCGGGCTCTTGCCGGATTAGAGATAGATCGCATATGTCTGGGCGGGTGGGTGGAATTAAGTCCGGAACCCTACCCATCTCGAGGCTCAAGGGCCGAGAAGTTTCCAAATTTGGAAGCTTGGATTGCTGGACGTTGTCCAACGAGTCCGGTCTGATGCCTGACTTTAGGTTCAGTGCTTGATCGAAGTCCGTCCCTTCGCGGAAATCCGGCATGGAGGGTTCGGGATCCCGGACATGACTAGTTTTCAATACAGGAGAAGAGTCGCCGCGTTGTTCCTCTACAACTGCAACATGGTGGGTGACCTGGGGAGAGTTAATCTCTCTCAGATCGGTTTTAAGCCCAATCTGATTGTAGTCTGTAGCGACTCCCAGGGCGGTGATGCGATCCAAGAGCTCGTTTACGGACGAGAGCTCTATTGGATCCAGCCGCTCGGCGAATTCTGAGCTGACGTGAAGATTGCTTTTGATGACCTGAGAGGTCATTGTCGAGGCGGTGGCCGGACAAGTAGTCATAAGAAAACCACCTAGCCATATAGTTTGGCCGGCGGCCAAGGCTCCTTTGGCGAAAATACCGTCCTTGAAGACGGGAGGAGGCATCCTTCCTATCGGTGACGGCACAGAGGAACTCTCAATGAAAGCACCAATGTCGGTGTCAAAACCGGCGGATCTCGGGTAGGGGGTCCCGAACTGTGCGTCTAGGCGGATGGTAACAGGAGAGAAGGGACACGATGTTTTTACCCAGGTTCGGGCCCTCTCGATGGAGGTAAAACCCTACTCCTGCTTGATTGATATTGATGATATGGGTAGTACAAGAGTGGATCTACCACGAGATCAAGGAGGCTAAACCTAGAAGCTAGCCTATGGTATGATTGTTGTCATGGTTGTTCGTCCTATGGACTAAAACCCTCCGGTTTATATAGACACCGGGGAGGGCTAGGGTTACACAGAGTCGGTTACAATGGTAGGAGATCTACATATCCGTATTGCCAAGCTTGCCTTCCACGCCAAGGAAAGTCCCATCCGGACACGGGACGAAGTCTTCAATCTTGTATCTTCATAGTCTTGGAGTCCGGCCGACGATGATAGTCCGGCTGTCCGGACACCCCCTAGTCCAGGACTCCCTCAGGGACCATCAGCACGTGGCATTACCTTTGATTTGCGCAAATCAGGAAATCTATCCTTACGCAAATGTAACCAAACAAGATCTCCAGGTGCAAACACAACATGTTTTCTACCCTTATCTCCAGCAAGTTTATATTTAGCATTCATACGCTCAATGTTTTCCTTAGTTAACTCATGCATTTTTAAAATCAATTCAGCACGTTGTTTAGCATCAAAATTAACCTTCTCCGAAGATGGAAGAGGCAACAAATCAGTAGGTGCACGAGGTAGGAAACCATACACAACTTCAAAAGGGCACATCTTAGTAGTAGAATGCAATGAACGATTATAAGCAAATTCAATATGAGGCAAGCATTCCTCCCACATTTTCTTATTATTCTTCAAAACAGCCCTAAGCATAGTAGACAATGTTCTATTGACTACTTCAGTTTGTCCATCAGTTTGGGGTGACAAGTAGTACTAAAAAGCAGTTTAGTCCCCAACTTAGCCCATAAACATCTCCAAAAGTGGCTAAGAAATTTAGTATCATGATCTGAAACAATAGTATTTGGCACACCATGCAAGCGAATAATTTCATGAAAGAACAAATCAGCAACATTAACAGCATCATAACATGGTATAAAGTGTGCCATTTTCGAGAATCTATCCACGACAACAAATATGCTATCCCTCCCCTTCTTTGTTCTAGGTAAACCTAAAACAAAGTCCATAGATATATCCTCCCAAGGAACACTAGGTACAGGAAAAGGCATATATAAACCATGAGGATTGAGTCGTGACTTAGCTTTTTGACATGTAGTGCAGCGAGCAATAAAACGCTCAACATCCCGTCTCATCTTTGGCCAAAAGAAATGTGTAGCAAGTACGTCCTCCGTCTTCTTCATGCCAAAGTGTCCCATTAGTCCACCTCCATGCGCCTCCTACAACAACAAAAGACGAACGGAGCTAGCTGGAATGCATAGCTTGTTAGCACGGAACACAAATCCATCATTAACGACGAACTTGTTGCATGTTCTTCCTTCTTTACAATTCTGCAATACATCTTTAAAATCAGCATCATGCACATATTGATCTTTAATGGTCTCCAAACCAAATATTTTGAAGTCAAGTTCTGAAAGCATAGTATAGCGACGAGACAATGCATCAGCAATAACATTTTCTTTACCCTTCTTGTGTTTAATGACATAAGGGAAAGTCTCAATGAATTCAACCCATTTAGCATGTCTACGATTCAGTTTAGCTTGACTTTTAATATGTTTCAAAGATTCATGATCAGAATGTATAACAAATTCTTTGGGCCATAAATAATGTTGCCATGTTTCTAAAGTCCGAACAAGAGCATATAATTCTTTATCATAAGTAGAATAATTCAGACTAGGCCCACTCAATTTTTCAGAAAAGTATGCAACAGGTTTGCCATCTTGTAATAACACACCTCCTAACCAATTCCACTAGCATCACATTCAAGCTCAAAAGTCTTATTAAAATCAGGAAGTTGGAGTAAAGGAGCATGTGTCAACTTATCTTTCAATACCGTGAAGGCTTCTTCCTATGCGGTACCCCAAACAAAAGGCACATCTTTCTTTGTAAGCTCATTGAGAGGTGCAGCAATGGTGCTGAAATCTTTCACCAAACGCCTATAGAATCCAGCGAGGCCAAGAAAACTCCTCACTTGTGTGACCGTTTTGGGCTGCGGCCAACTCTCAATAGCTTCAATCTTGGCTTTATCAACTTCAATTCCCTATGGAGTAACAACATAGCCAAGAAAAGACACTCGGTCGGTGCAAAAGGTGCACTTCCCAAGGTTACCAAACAAACGTGCATCACATAGTGCAATAAAAACAGCACGTAAATGTTCCAAATGTTCCTCCAAAGATCTGCTATAAATCAATATGTCATCAAAGTAAACTACCACAAATCGTCCAATGAAAGCACGTAAAACTTCGTTCATTAATCTCATGAAAGTACTAGGTGTATTAGTTAACCCAAAAGGCATGACTAACCACTCATATAATCCAAACTTAGTTTTAAATGTTGTTTTCCATTCATCTCCCAATTTCATACGAATTTGATGGTATCCACTACGCAAATCAACTTTGGAGAATATTGTAGAGCCACACAATTCATCAAGCATATCATCTAGCCTAGGAATAGGATGACGATAACGAATAGTAATATTATTAATGCCTCTACAATCAACACACATACGTGATGTACCATCCTTTTTCGGCACTAGAATAATAGGAACAGCACAAGGACTAAGGGATTCGCGTATATAACCTTTGTCGAGAAGCTCTTGTACTTGACGCATAATCTCCTTCGTCTCCTCTGGATTGGTACGGTATGGTGCACCGTTGGGTAATGATGCACCGGGAATTAAGTCAATTTGATTCTCAATCCCTCGAATGGGAGGTAATCCCGGTGGCACGTCTTGTGGAAAGATGTCAGCGAACTCCTGCAAAATGTTAGTGACAGCAGGAGGCAAAGAGGAAGGCACGTCCTCGAATGAAAATAATGCCTCTTTGCACACAAAAGCATAGCAGACAGATTTACTAAAATCTAGCTCATCAATATCAGATTTAGTGGCAAGTAAACATGCACTTTTCAATTTAATTCAGAAGCAACACTAGATGGTTTACTATTAGGCTTCATTTGTTGCTCAAATTCTTTTGCCACAATCTGATTTTCACTCTTATTTTTCTCCTATTTTGCTTTATTAGCTCTATTAATATCATCTTTCAAAATGGACTCAGGAGTCATAGGAAGCAAAATAATATTTTTATCCTTATGAACAAGAGTATACTGATTGTTTCTACCATGGTGTACAGAACTTTTATCAAATTGCCATGGTCGACCAAGTAATAAGGAACATGCTTGCATAGGTACCACATCACAATCAACATAATCAGCATATGTAGAGATACTAAAATGCACACGAACAGTACGTGTTACCTTAACCTTGCCGCTGTTGTTGAACCATTGTATGTAGTAAGGATGTGGATGTGGTCTTGTGGTGAGAGATAGTTTCTCCACCATCTCCATGCTAGCCAAGTTGTTGCATCTCCCTCCATCTATGATGACGCGTACAGAACGCTCCTTCACAACTCCCTTTGTATGGAACAAATTATGCCTCCGATTTTGCTCAGCGTGTGTAACCTGCACACTCAAAACACGTTGAGCAACTAAACATTCATACCTGTCAGCATCTTCAGGAGCCATGTATTGCGTCTCATGATCAGAATCATCTCCACCGTGTTCTTCACTTGTAATAAGGGCTAAAGTCTCCTCATCATAGTCACTAGCAGACTCATACCCACCATCCTCAGTAGCAATCATCACATGCTGAGATTTGCATTCTCGCACATAATGTCCTCTTCCCTTACAACGACGACAAATAATATCACTTGTATGCCCTGTTGATGCCATGGACGAAGAAGAGCTCTGCGCAGGCCCGGCAGGTGCGCTCTTGGCAGATAGTGGTGGTTGTGCCTGCTTTCTTGTATCACGGCTGGAGGTAGCAGCTGATGGAGGTGCTGGTGCAGTGGAAGTAGAGGATGCACGCGGTGTCCATGATGAAAGTCGACCTGCAGAATAGTTAGTTCGCGACAATGCTTCTCGATCCTGCACTTCACGTTCAGCTTTACAAGCAAGATGGAATAAACGAGTGATATTAGTATACTCCTTATACTCTAGAATGGTCTGAATCTCTCTATTTAATCCACCCATAAAACGTGCAAGCATAGCATCATTCTCCCCAACTATACCACATCTAATCATGCCAGTTTGTAATTCCTGATAATATTCTTCTACAGAATTTTTTCCTTGTCTTAAACGCTGCAATTTTTGAAGCAATTCATGTTGATAATATGGTGGAACCCAACGAGTACACATAGCAGTTTTCAAGGCAGCCCAAGTAGTTGGAATAGGATATAATCTATAATGTTCAGACCACCATACACATGCAAAACTAGTGAAAGCACAAACAGCAGCAGCAACCCGTCTCTCCTCGGGATATTGTAAACATGTAAAACGTTGTTCAGTTTCTAACTCCCAAGTAAGATATATATCAGGAACATATCTACACTCAAATGGTGGAATATTCAATTTCAGTTTCGGAATATGGCCATTATCTCGTACCTGAGGTGGTGGTGCAGGCCTACCGTTGTGAACATATACCTGAGGTCGACCTGCTGGTGGTGGTGTTGGTGGCTGCACGTAGTTCTGATTTTGATCAACCTCATCCTCGTAATAGTCTTCCACCTCTGAAGTAACAGCAGGAGCTACAGAAGCACCAACAGCAGTAGCAGCGACACCAGAATTTTGTCCTGGTTCAATAGGAACACGCTGTGCTCGCCCTACTGTATCGCGGCGTAGAACTGGTTGTGGGAGACGTTTGAGTAATTCATCAAACTTGGCGTCCAACTTGGTGTCAATTCTCTTCTCAATGTCATCCATCCTCTCCAATGCTTTTCCAAAACTGGCCATCACGTCTTCCACCTGTTGAGCCAACATTTGATGAAACTTATCATGAAGATCCTTGTTCGTCGTGTTCTCCCAGTCAATCTCATCGGCTTGTGATCCTAGCATGGTTAGCAGCAATAGAAACACAAAATAATATGATTCTATAGACTAGTAGGAAGCGGTGGTGGTGGTGGTGTGTCACAAATCCTTCAAGCAAATCTCAAATTCTTACCAGTTCTTACCCAGCAGCAGGTGGTGATCGGCAACCGTTGTAGTCAAAACTCTCAAAGCTTGGATAGAGCGATTACCAGGGAGAATCAAACGCACGACGTAGATGTATGTGGAGCTGGGAAGGCTTATAATATGGTAGCAAAAAGGGTCAGCAATAATCAATTCAGAGATCCAAAGTTGAATAAACGCTCAACGACGGTACTGTGCTGGTCCTAGGCTAGACCGTGCTAGAGACGCGAGCCTAGAGCACTAACAAAATCACGGCGCTGCACGTAAACAAGGGAGGAGCACACTCTGAATTGTTTTTTCTCTTTTCTTCACTTTTTTTTGCACTTCTTTTTCCTCTTTTTTTTGGTCCGCAACAAATTTTTTTCGAAAAAGTCTACAAATGGTCTAGAAACTGCCTAGCCAGAATTTTCCAGACTTAGTTTTCTTTTTGAAACTGGAGCTATTTATCTACTGCGGGTAACCCGAAAGTTCGGGAGTCCTTCTCTATCACGACTCGGAGTATGACGTGATCTAGAAATCGAAAACAAAGCAACAAATACTGGACTCGGACTAGGACTGGTGGTGGAGATGAATCTGGTGGAACTCGGACTGGTGGCGGTGATGAATCGGGTGGAACTCGGACTGGTGGCGGATATATGTTGCAGGTGGACTCGGATTGGCGTGATGGAGGTGGATATGTGGTATATGGCTGCGGTAATGTTGACGATGGTAGATGGCAGCGGTGATGACGATGGTGGTATATGGCAGCGGTGATGACAATGGTGGTATATGGCAGCGGTGATGATGATGATGCGGCGGCGGCGTGACAACTTGTGAACAAAACTCAAAACTCTAAAGGACTAGACACTAAGACCAGCAACTAGACACAACGATGCAACCGCAAATTCAACAACGCAAATACAGAAAAGATTATGCAATGGCTCAGACTGGTTCGGATATGATGAACTAACCCTAATTTTTTTGTGTGGCTTTTTCATGGACTATAGGGATGAAGAACAGACTCAATCTAAACTACGAAAAACTGTAAAATCTCACCGAGCAACCTGGAAATCTGATACCACTTGATAGAGGCAAAGGTGTCCCATCTTTCGATGAGATGATGGATATCGCTTTGGTGGAAGTCGATTTTGACGATCCGACTACGAATGTGCGAGGACGTCGCGCCTTAGCAATCGCTAAACCAACTCCGAGAGGTTATTGACCACGCCGGAGCACGATCAACCTGACCGCGAGGGTCTGTTTCCTGCGAGCAAACGAAGAACAATCAAGAAACTGAGATTGCAATCTGGATATTGCGAATATAAGATGAAAGCTTTATTGATCAAGGTGGGGTTCTGTGACGTCTTTGTCTGGTCGTTGAACACAAACGAAGTACGCGAAGTTGCAGCTATGGCGAACTTTAATCTAAACAAAACCCAAAGTCTAAACGGTGCCCTAAGGGCTGTATATATGGAGGAAGAGGGGGTGAATTTCGTGGCCCTTGGTGGAGGGGTCCGAAACTAACCCTATCTCTTGTTTCCCCACACATACGGACTCTAAAAATAGCCTATACTTCGAAATTACATGGGCCTGGCCCAATAATAAGGTGACGCAGCACCTAGAATAGCCTCTGGACGAAATTTATGAAGTGGCATCTTGTATATTTCGTCCAAGGCTTCATGCACTCATTATGGTGGCTTCAAAGTCCTGAAATCATCACTTGTAACTCCATTCTTGTTCCCTTGCGCATGCCATCATCTCCATGCTTGTTCTTGCTCCAATGTTCATCCTTCTCCAAGCTAGGCCCTTCATTTGTAAGCAAAACAAATGTATCCAATTTAGGCAGCATCATATTCTCATGAACATTAGAATCATTACCAAGAAACGAAAGTACCTGCTAATTTAGTTGGCGTGCGCGAGCTCTAGTAATTGGTCCAGTATGTATGGCACCAGGGGCTGTGGGTGTAACAATGGTATTGATGTCCTCATCATCTTGTACTGAGCTTTCTTCACTGATCTGGCCTTATCAAATTTCCATTTTTCTTCAGCAATAAAGGCCAGTCAACATGTGACTTTCTCCGAGTGTGAGGTTCAGATCAGGCAGAGGTGTGTTGGGATCTTTGTGCCATAGATTGATGAAATCAAGGATCTTCTTTGGATCCAGCAGAAGTGGCACAACACTGCCTTTGGCACTAGCGGCCCGGTGTTGTCGGTCTCTGATGATTTTAGCAAGTTCATCATCATCAGCTTCATCGTCAGACGATGGAACTTCAAAGGTGACCTACTTCTTGTGAGGACTTGGCCTCATGCCGCGTCTAGCAGTAGCCTTTTTCTTCAGCAACTGAGGTCGAGCTGAGGAGCTAGGTGAAGCTCCTGAAGCAATTGAGAAGCTAGTCGTCCTTTGGCACCTGGCAAGATGCACAGGTGTTGAGGACTTTGTAGGTGCAGCTGAGGATTTTGCTTGAGCAGGTGTTGCACTTGATGGTGTTGCTTGAGCAGGTGGCCATGAGGGATTTGAAGAGCTGGGCTATGAGGGAATTGTAGAAGAAGAAGATGGCTTCACAACAGATTTATTCTTCATAGCCTTCTTGGGCTGACTAGCAGAGGCTTCAGCAGCAGCAGTTGAATCTTCATTGAATTTCTTCACTGCTCCTTTTGCTACCTTAGCCAATTTTGTTTGGCGCTTGGCCCACTCCTTGGGAAATTCCTCATCTTTTCTGATGCTTGTGGGATCAGCCTCTTGGCCTGGAGCCAATGGAGGTCTTGGGCATGGAGGATTGACAGCGAATTTCTTCATATACTTTGGAGTGACATAGTGATATTCTCTGCATTCTCTTGCCCATCTACGTTCGATCCTCTGAATGCGCATCTTGCGCTGATTTTTGTTCTCCTTGCCATGCATGGCTTCATCAGGAGTATAGTATTCTTCATAAATTTCTTCAGGGATTTCAAAGGTAGTGCTAGTTTCGGGCCTTTTTCCTCCCTTCTAAGGACGCTTTTCATCAGCCATATTCTTCACCTAAGTATTCTGAACAATAGATGTCTCTGAAGAAGTATGTAGTTTTTCTTTGAGGAACGCTGCAAATGACTTAAGTTGATGAGAACCTAGTGATTCAGCAGCAGACATGTGTACCTGTGAGCAGAGTATAGGTGTGAAGAATTTGGAGAGGTCATATGCGTTCTCAGAATTTGTTTGTAAAAGGAATCAAGTTTGAGGAATTTGACCAGGGGAGTCTTGAGGAATTTCACTAAAGGTCTTGTCTTAGGTTCCAGAGTTGTATAGATTGGAAATCCACACAATTGAGGAACCTTGAAGAAAAATACATCTTAGGGAAATAGATCAAGAACTGAAGCAACTTTGGTGTGTAAGGATATGAAAGTTGAAGAATAAACACTTTTTGAAGATTTTGTGTAAATCATTAGAATCAACAATGGCAGTAAAAGTGAGTTTTATTTACCCTTGACGAAGAACACGACGAATTGTGAGATGAACAGCGGAATTTCATCCGTTCAGATCTTCCACGCCCTAACTTGGCGGAGGAAGACAGCTACGGCGGCGACGGAGGTGAAGATTTCCGCGACCGGCGCGAGTACGACAACGATGAGGTCGAGGCAGCGAAGTTCTTCCTCACCAGCGATGATGGAATGTAGCGGCGGCGCTAGGTCAGAGAGCTCGAGCAAGGGAGAGGGATCAAGCGGAGTAAATGAGCTCAGAGGAAGGGGAGGGGTATTTATAGCCGAAGTGAAAAATCGCTTGTCCGAGGAAATTGGACGAATGTGCCCCTGACCCTTGCTATTCTAGCGACATGTGTCACCCACGTACTGAGAGGTGGAGATCATGTGAGATTGTGGGTGACTAGTTTAATCTTGTCGTGGGATGCGGAAGGATTTGAGCGGCAAAAGCCTATAAATTAGATATGAAAATTTTAACGTTTCGTTCGCATATTCTTCAGTTGCAAGGACAGAGTGAAGATTTTGAACGGGTTTCAAATAGAACGCATAGAATTTGTGAACATATTGGGTTGAGTTTATCATAGAGGGGGAAAGGATCCGATCACATTCACTTAGATGAAAAAGCAACTTGAACAAATAGCTATAAGTGAATGCTGTAGAGGACATGAAAAACTCAAATACACATATATATATATATTATATATATATATATATATATATATATATATATATATATATATATATATATATATATAGCAATGGACAACATAGTCGGAAGGACTGAGGAAATTGCAATTGAAGAATTTGAAAATTTGAAGAAATTGCAAAAATTCAAATTGAAGGTTTTCAACTTTGGTTGGTGGCATAACCCACCGTATAAGAATGATGATTTCAGACACCGTGTACAATTGTCGTAGGGTTCTGAGAATCAATTTCTTCATTAATTTCTTCACACTTAGAGGGTTAGTCTTTATTGATTGAAGAAAAACATTACTTCGTGTGTCGCACGTCTAAGTCATCAATTTTGCATAAGTGTTAGGATGTGTGTCCTTTTCAAAGAACATTTAAAGATTCTAAGATATTTAGCTCACACCGCAACTTGCTAAATCTCTTCTCATCCAAGGGATTTGTGAAGATATCTACCAGCTGATCTTCAGTATTCACGTGGTCGATGGAGATTTCGCCCTTCAACACATGGTCACGAAGAAAATGATGACGAATCTGGATGTGCTTTGTCTTCGAGTGCTGAACTGGGTTGTGAGCAATCTTGATAGCACTCTAATTGTCGCAGTAGAGTGGCACATTCTTCACATTGATGCCATAGTCCTTGAGGGTTTGCTTCATCCATAGCAATTGAGCACAGCAAGATCCAGCAGCAATGTACTCAGCTTCAGCGGTAGAGAGTGATACGCAGTTCTGTTTCTTCAAGGAACAACATACCAAGGATCGTCCGAGGAAATGACATGTGCCTAATGTTGACTTGCGATCCACCCGATCACCAGCATAGTCAGAGTCAGAATATCCAATGAGATCAAAAGTCGAGCCCTTGGGATACCATAATCCAAGTGTTGGAGTGTGAGCTAAATATCAAAGAATATGCTTCATAGCCTTATGGTGTGATTCCTTCGATGTAGCTTGAAATTGGGCACACATGCAAACACTATGCATAATATCCGGCCTAGATGCACATAGATACAATAAAGAGCCAATCATGGAGCGGTATACCTTATGATCGAAGTCTTTACCATTTTCATCGGCGCATAGATGGCCATTTCTGGGCATAGGGATTTTGACGCCTTTGCAATCTTGCATGCCGAATTTCCTCAACACATTCTTGAGGTATTTCTCTTGGGATATGAATATGACATTGTGTTGTTGACGAAATAGAAGACCTAAGAAGAATTTCAACTCTCCCATCATAGACATTTGATATTCCTCACTCATCATATAAGCAAATTCGTCACAGTAACGTTGGTTAGTACAGCCAAAGATAATATCATCAACATATATTTGACACACGAATAATTCATCATCATATGCTTTGGTGAAAATAGTGGGTCAAGTGAACTGGGTTTGAAGCCTTTCTTCATGAGGAATTCCTTCAATGTATCATACCATGCCCGAGGTTTTGCTTGAGGCCATAGAGGGCCTTGTTGAGTCTGTAGACGTGATCTGGAAGTTTTGGATCCTCAAAACCTAGTGGTTGAGCAACATATACTTCTTCCTCAAGCTTACCATTGAGGAAAGCACTTTTCACATCCATTTAATGTAAGATGATATTATGATGGTTAGCATAAGAAAGCAATATGTGAATAGCCTCAAGTCTAGCAACAGGTGCAAAATTTTCATCGAAATCAATCCTTAAACCTGTGTGTAGCCTTGAGCTACAAGACGAGCCTTATTCCTTACCACAAGACCATTTTCATTTGCTTGTTGCGGTAGATCCATTTGGTGCCGATGATATTGTGCTTGCGTGGGTTTGGTCGCTTGACAAGCTCCCACACATTATTGAGCTTGAATTGATTCAATTCATCTTGCATAGCTTGAATCCACTCATGCTCTATGAATGCTTCATCAACTTTGGTGGGCTCTGTGATAGAGACAAATGCAAAATGCCCACAAAAGTTAGACAAATGTGAAGCTTTTGAGCGCGTGAGAGGACCTGGTGCATTGATGTCATCGATGATTCTCTCAATCTACACTTCATTTGCAATGCGAGGATGAGCAAGTTGACGACTTTGATTTGGCACAACATTTTCTTCAGGGCCATTTTCGTCAGTAGCACTAGCATGATTTTCTTCACGTTCGGGAATGACTTTTTCAGCAGATTCTTCGGTGGGGATGACATCCTCAGTAGCCCTGAACTTGATGGATTCCTCGGGTGACATTTCATCTAACACAGGAGGTAGGTGCTCTCTTTGCGAGCCATTAGTCTCATCAAACCACACATCTACAGTTTCAACAACCTTGTGATGATAGGTGTTGAAGACTCTGTAGGTGTGCGAGTCCTTTCCGTAACCAAGCATAATACCCTCATGTGCTTTTGGTGCAAATTTAGAGTTGTGATGAGGATCTCCAATCCAGCATTTAGCACCGAAGACTTTAAATTAACTTACATTGGGTTTCTTGTCAGTGAGGAGTTCATATGAGGCCTTTTTGAAGGATTTGTGAAGTTATACCCTATGATGATGTGGCATGTAGTATCAATAGCATCAGGCCAGAAACGAGGTGGAGTCTTGTATTCATCAAGCATAGTGTGAGCCATCTCAACAAGAGTCTTGTTCTTGCACTCCACGATGCCATTTTGCTGAGGAGTATAGGGAGCAGATAACTCGTGAGTAATACCAAGTTCATCAAGATAGTCATCCATACGAGTATTCTTGAACTCAGTCCCATTATCACTCCTGATATGCTTGATCTTCACACCGAAGTTCGTAGATTCTCTTGAGGAAAATCGTTTGAAGACTTCCTGCACTTCATATTTGTAAGTGATGATATGCACCCATGTGTAACGAGAATAATCATCAACAATGACAAAGCCATATAAAGATGCAGCATTAGTGAATGTGGCATAATGAGTAGGGCCATAGAGATCCATGTGAAGTAATTCAAAGGGACGAGAAGTGGTCATGATAGTCTTCGAGGGATGCTTGGCTCTGGTGATCTTTCCAGCCTCACAAGCCCCACAAAGATGATCTTTGAGGAATTTGACACCCTCGATGCCAGTGACATGCTTCTTCTTCATGAGTGTATGCAAGTTCCTCATCCCAGCATGACCAAGTCATCGATGCCATAACCAGCCTTCTAAAACTTTTGCAAGTAGACATGCGGTAGGCTGTGGTCCTGCAGAGAAATCAACAATATACAAGTCTCCTCTCCTAAAGCCTTCAAAGACTTTGAAATTGTCAGATTCCATTAGCACAATGCAACGATATTTGCCAAAGATGACAACCATATCAAGATCAGAAAGCATTGAGATAGACATGAGGTTGAATCCTAAGGACTCGATAAGCATGACTTTGTCCATGTGTCTATCCTTTGAGATTGCAACCCTACCTAGACCCAATACCTTGCTTTTGCCTTTGTCTGGGTAGGTGATATGCTTCAGATGAGATGGAGATAAATTCATGTCCATCAATAAGTTCCTGTCATCGGTCATGTCATTTGTACATCCACTGTCAAGGACCCACTCAGTAGCTTTGGGTTGTTCATCTTGCAGATGAATTAGTGCAACTTACGAACCCATATACTTCATCAGTGAAGAATATGATATCAATTTCATCAGATTGAATTTCATCAATGGTATAACAGATATTGTAATATGAGGACGTGAGAAATTAATAATTCATTTCTTCTTGAAGAGCTTGCGTCCATTCAAGCATATTCAGGTCTCCAGCAAATTCTTCATACGACTAAGTTTGTCTGGAGACCTGGCCTGGCATAAGAGATTAGTTCTTTTTCTTCACCACCCACATCTGAAGGGGTGGCAAAGATTTCAACATTCTGCGAACTCCATAAGAAAAAGATGGCATAGAAGCTAGTGCACTTCGTTTCACAGAAGAGGGGTTAGGGTAAGCATATGAATAAGCATAGAAATTCTTCGAGGACTTATGAACATAATGGTTTGAAGAATAATGCGCATATTCATAGCCTTTAGACTTTCCCTGTGAAACAGAAGTGTTAGCACGATGATCTTCATATGAGGATTTGGATCCACGTGAGGAATTTGATCCAGATGAAGAATTTGGTCCATATGAGGACTTGGATCCATATGAAGATTTTGATCCATATGAAGAATTTGATTTGGGGTTCCTATTCTTCATAGGTGGTGTCATGATGACATTCACCTGAAGATTTTCAAGGCACCTTTTGGGAACCCATATTTTCTTCATAGGCCGATCGTTCCTGCAGTTAGTTCCAACATATCGAGCAAATACTTCACCATTCTGATTCTTGAACAGCTTATAGTTGGAGTCAAATGACTCATCAGAGGAATATGAAGATTCACAAGTAAAGCCAGATAGAGTGCATGGACCTACAGGAGGTCCTTTGGCAGCAATCCATGAGGTTTTGGGGTACTACTCAGGTTTCCAGTAGGTCCCATCAGCATTGTGTATCCTCTCAAAGGCAATACCCTCTTTCCTAGGGTTCCTATTCAAGATCTGCTTTTTGAGCACATCACAAAGAGTCTGATGCCCTTTGAGGCTTTTGTATATGCATGTCACATACAATTCCTTCAACCCTGCATTATCGTCAGTGATACTTGTGGTATCCACAGATGAGAAATTTGTGACCACGGAGACAGTTGAAGAATTTGCAGCAATAGAAGCATTTGAACATTCAGGTGAAGAATTAGCTGGTTCATGCTCAATGCATTTCAAACATGGTGGAATAAATTCTTCCCGAGTGGAACTGATCTGTTGAGCAAGCAATCAATCGTTTTCCTTCTAAAGATCTCCATAACTCACTTTTAACTTCTCAAGATCTTGCTTTCTCTGAATAAATTCATAAGAAAGCTTCTCATGATCAGCTAAGAGAGAGTTATGATGACCCTGAAGGTTGTCAAACTTAAACTGAAGTCTCTAAAGATTATCAGTCAAAATCTTAGTTCGATTCAATTCCTCACCCAACAGGTCATCGCTTTTGTCTAGCTGATTTTGAACCTTTTCCAAAGCCTTTGGTTGTTTGACAACAATCTTAGCAAGTTTGGAATAGCTAGGTTTGAGATTGTCATCAGATTCATCCTCAGTAGATTCAGAGGGGGAATGTTTGAGTACCTTGGCACCTTTTTCCATGAAGCAATAGGTGGGAGCATAGTCATCGATGCACTTGTCAGCAGAGTTGGGGAGGTCAATTTCTTCAGTGTTGAAGATGGACGTGCTGACGTAAGCAGTAGCAAGAGCTAGGCTCACCACACTAGAGTCTGACTCCTCGGCCCTCCTCCTCCACATTTTCCTCAGATTCAGCTTCAGAGTCCATTTCCTTGCCAATAAACGCCCGAGGCTTCTTGGAACTGCTCTCCTTGTGAGATGAAGACTTTGAAGATTTTGATGAGGAGGACTTTAAAGATTCTTCTTCTTCTTTGAGCCATCAGAATCATCATCTTTGTACTTCTTCTTCTTTGATTCCTTTTCCCATTGAGGACAATCAGACATGTAGTGACCAGGTTTCTTGCATTTGTGGCAAGTCCTCTTCTTGTAGGCATGGGATGAGGAATCATCACTTCTTGAAGACTTACCAAAGCGACCACGGCAAGAGAACTTCTGGAATTTCTTCACAAGCATTGCTAGCTCCTGGCTTGGTTCTTCAGGATCACCAAGGCTGCTACCAAATCTTCACCTTCAGATTCAGAGACTGCCTTGGACTTCAGTGCACGGGATCTTCCATAGCTCGACCCATAGAGGTCTCTCTTCTCAGCAAGCTGGAACTCATGAGTATTTAGCCTCTCGAGGATATCTGCAGGATCTAGTGACTTGTAGTCTCCTTGCTCTTGAATCACCAGTGCAAGAGTATCGAATGGGGAATCAAGTGATCTCAGTAATTTCTTCACCACCTCATGGTCGGTGATGTCAGTGGCACTCATTTGAGATGTCAGTGAGGCGATCGAAGGTTTGTGAACATTTTCGTTGCCGAGTCTTTTGAAGCGATTGCGAAGAACATCAAATCGGGAGTCGCGTTGAGTGGAGACTCCTTCGTTGACCTTGGACAGCATGTCCCAAATCAGCTTTGTTCTTTCCAAATCACTTACTCTACTATACTGTCCTTTGCTCAGATGACCACATATGATATTCTTCGCTTGAGAATCGAGTTGCTTGAATCTCTTCACATCAGCAGCATTCATAGACGAAGTGACAGAGGGAACACCATTTTCCACAACATACCAGAGATCGTTATCAATTTCCTCAAGATGCATGCGCATCTTGTTCTTCCAGTAGGGGTAGTCCGTCCCATCGAAGGTAGGACACCCAATCGAGACCTTGATCATTCCTGCAGTCGACATAACTAAAACACCAGGTGGTTAAACCAAAATCACATAGAACAAGAAAGTACCTTGCTCTGATACCAATTGAAAGTGCGTTATATTGACTAGAGGGGGTGAATAGGAGATTTTTACAAATTTGTCACTTAGGAATTTCTAGGTGAAGAAATTCCTAAGCAACGACACACTAGCAGCGGAATAAGTACTCAGGTATAAGCATAACAGAACAGCAGCATAATCATCATGATGAAATGAAAACAAGCACAGAGTACATATAGCGTGAAAATAGGATAAGCAGTTGAAGACTATGTGATTGAAGAAATAGGATTGAGGAAATAGAGAAAGTATTCAGTCAAAGTCCTCAAACAGTAATGATCAGGTTCATCAACACATAAATGAGGAAATGAAAGGGTTGAGAAAATATAACCAGTTGGCTTGGTGAAGACAATGATTTGGTAGACCAGCTCCAACTGCTGTGACAGTTGTACGTCTAGTTGGAGCGACTGGGTATTTAAAAAATACCCGAGGACACACAGTCTCGGACACACAGTCCTCACTATATTCTACTTGAGCTAAAGTCACAAGACCTTGCCCAATCACTCGTGGTAAGTCTTCAGGTGTCTTTCAAACCTTCACAGACTTGGTCACTAAGCGATCCAGAATTCCTCTTGGATGCTCAGACCATGATGCCTAACCGTCTGTAGGATACACACTCCTCAAAGGTAACAAGCGTCGGTGTCACACAGGAACGATCTCTTTAGTGATGCTCAATCACTTTGGTTTTGTAGGTGTTTGGGTTTGGGTTTTCCTCACTTGATGATTTTCGCTCAAAGTCCTCGGAGGATGGGATGCTCTCAATGACAAGTGTCAGTTTCTCTTGGAGCAGCCAACCAGCTAGTGGTTGTAGGGGGCGACTATTTATAGCCTAGGGAGCAGCCCGACATGATAAGACATAAATGCCCTTCAATGATATGACCGTTAGGTGGGTAGATACTTTGGGACAGCCGGCGCATAGCACAGCAACGGTCGGATACTTGACGATCAAATTTCTCGGGGCTATCATGTTCCTCACTGTGTAGGCAATCCGCACTGGCGAATACCTAACTCCTTAGTTAGAACACATTCCTCAGAGACTAGAAGATCTTCGTCTCTGTCACTGAAGAAATTGACTGAACTAATATGAGATTTCCAATGGCTTCACTCGAAAGGATTGGGTAGTTGTAGGATTTTGAGATGAGCATCACTTGGAAATCACTTTCCTTAGTATTACCTCAGCCCCATTTAACAGTACGGTGTTTCCTATGACTCAAGAAACAGAAAATGAAACTACAAAAACAAAAGTCTTCACGCTTCATAATTGTCGCATGAATATCCAAGTCTTCAAGGTCACACCAATTTCTTCACTCTCAAAATCTTCAGGAGAACCAAAGTCTTCAGCTGAAGACATACATTTTTAGGGGTCAACTTTCATCGTAGATATCAAACTCGACTTATAGAGCCTGTGTACACTCACAAACACATTAGTCCCTTAACCTATAAGCCTTCAATACACCAAAATCACTAAGGGGCACTAGATGCACTTACACTATTCTAGTGCCTATTCGGCCCAGGGGTTCCCCTGGCAAGACCTCTTTGGACTCTATAAATAGGGGAGGTCTAAGCCTCATGGGGGGTGGGGCTTTTGGATAAGAGGAGCACGAGAGATCAATCTTTCACTTTGTAAGAGACACATTGTAGCTCCGTACCATTGCAATACAAAACAAAGCAGGAGTTGGGGATTGCACTAAGAAGGTGGCCCGAACTTGGGTAGTTCTTTGTGTTCATTCATAGTTCATCCACCATATTTGCTTATGACTTAGGTTTGTTGGACGTGTTTAGCCCCTGGCCAAACTCTCAAAGTGTTATTGCTCGCAACTCATATGTAGGTTCTTAGAAAACCGACAGGCTGGAGCAACTTCGATAGGCTAGACTAGATCTTCTGCCCCATGCTCAAGCATCTCCCGATGTTGGAGCGCACATGGTTTGATGCGAAGGAGGCTGCCGCCGCCGAAGAGGAACCTGCAGCGGCACGGGTGCCGGCGTTGAGGGAGGAGTATGACCTCGCCTTCGTCCTCTCCAACTCGTTGATGGAGCACCACCTCAGCGTCAAGAAGGAAGGTGATGATGATGATGCATAGATCTAGGTTTAATTTCATTTATGTTGGCATGAACTCTATTTTTGCATGAAACTCCGGTGATGTAATATGTGGCGCGAATTGCTAGTTTGAATCATGCGTGTGTGAGTTTGTTCACAAGATCTATTTTTTTTCTTGATGTACACAGTACAGCAAATTTTGTTTATGGGCACCATAAATGAAATTTGCAAACCGCGATTTGTGGGATCTACTAGAAATTTGTTCAGTGACTGGGGCCAATTACTTAGTGGGAAATGATTCTAATCAATCAGCAGATGTAGCACAGGGCGTATGTCGCCTCTCTTGCTTGACACGTGTCCTGCTTGACCATGCACGTCTCTCTCCCTCATCTTTTCTTGCAACAACATCGTTGTTGCAGAATGTGGCAGAGAACAATGACTGCACGAGTGCGCGACGCATCTAGAGATGTGTTGCAATGTTGGCAATATGCGCCTTGTTGCAGAAAATTAGGTGCGGGGGAGATGTTGTTGCAATTTTTGCAACAAGAGTCTTGTTGCAGAAAAGTAGGGAAGAAAAGGTTGTGCAACATGGGTCTTGCTGCAGGAGATTAGAGAAGAAAAGGTTTTGCAACAAGGGTTTTGTTGCAGAAAATTAGAGAATAGAACGTTTTGCAATAAAGGCCTTGCTGCAAGAGGAAAAACGATTATGTAACATCCCAAAATCTCAATTTGGAATGTTATACATTAGATCATCATTGCATATCATATTTTAATGCATTTTGGCTTGATCCTAGAAATTCTACGCAACTCAAGGACCCGCGGAGAGAGTTGGGAATTTCGTTATTTTCATATTTGAGTTTTTTTTTCAAATTTTGAAAATAGGATCATTTGATTTTAATTATTTTATCTTCAAATATTTCTGTTATAAAAATAAAAGAGAGGGAATAAAATGACTTTCCCAAAATAAAGAAATATTGGAGATTTAATAATAAAATCAAATAAGATTTTATTTCTGAGTTTTATCGCTATTTTATTTGAATTAGGTAAAATGCGCGTTTTTCAAAATTGCATTTTAGGCCCAAATAAATGTTCATCTTGTCCGGCTTATTTTTATAGGACAGGAAAAATTTATCTCGGGATTTTTGGAGTCCGTTTAGTATTTCTTTTCTTTCTTTTTCTGCACATCCGAATTATAAAAAAACCGAACCGACTCGGGCCGCCGTGGGCGACCCAGACTCGTCCGCCGCCCGGCTTTATAAGCCGCCCGACCCCGCCGGCCCACCCCAGCCCGCCTCGCCTCGCCAAACCCTAACCCTAACCCCGCCGCCGCCGCCGCCACCGCCCGACGCCGCCGTCGCCCACGACGCCGCAGACCGCCGCCGCCGCCGCCGTCCACCACCGCCGCCCACCGCCGCCGAGCCCACCGGAGCCCCGCCGCCGTCGGAGGTAGCACTCGCGCCGCCGCCGGTTTTCTTCAAAAAACCGTTGGTTTTTTCTAGAAAATCGCGGTTTATTCTTTTAATAGATCAGATTAGTTTTTTCCGGTTTATTTATTTTGTGGACGTTCGTCCGTACGTTCGTTTAACAAATGGTTTTCGTCGTTTAGCCGCAGACAGCGAACGTTCGTTCATTGGCCTGTTTGTCCATTTTTCTTTTTCTCAGATTTTCAGCGATTATTTTTCGATCGTGATTTCTGATCCGATTTTTGTTCTAGTATAACTTTTCGCTCATTTATCGGAATCAGGCGATTCAAGTGCCTAGAGTTTCATCTTGAAACCCTCTTTCCGTTTAGCCAACTCAAACAAGTTTTACTACGGTAAAATTTGACTTAGGTCCAGATTAGTAAACGAAGCTTGTTTCTTTCGCCGTTTGACTTTCGTTGCTTCGTTTGATTTGATTCTTTTTGCAAACCGGAGTTCTTAAGTTTTTCTGGTTAGATATTTTATTTGAGTTTTATCTGTGCATTAGGTGAGTGCTTATTATATGCTTGTTTGTTTGTGATAGAGTACCCGGAGTGCGCCACTTGCTACTATGAGTCTCTAGGTTTCACGGATCATCAGCAAGGCAAGTAACACTTTGATCATACCTCTTTACTACCCAGTTTTATTGCATTAGATCAATCCTCAAACAATTGCATGAGTACGATCTGATTAACATGTGGGTTTTGGGAAGTAGATGCGGTAGAACCTATTACCTGTTTATTATCAAACCTTTGGGAGTTACTTCTACGTTTGCTTATATTGCTATGCTATGCTTGTAGACGTGGATTGGGTGAGTCTATCCATGATAGATGTGAGATTGTTAATTAATGGTTTACTTAAGGTGGCAACTTTAATACACATCTGGGTGGACTGAGGCACCTGGGGAACCCAGTGTTGCCTGTATTTTTGGAAATCCCGGGGTACCGTGTGATTCTCCTATGAACCACCACCCAGGATCAAAGGGATCGTGAGATTGTTCATGCTAGAAACTTCCGTGTGCAGCCGCAAGCTACTATGGGCTCTAGCATAGTTGATTAAGTCGTGTGAACTCTTACAGTGGTAGACGGGGCGAAGGGCTACATGGGCTCAGCCCAACACGCGCGCGCAGGCACTGGCCGGATGATCCGGGGGTGGAGCCTAATGATCCGGGCTGGTCTAGATGATCCGGGTGGAGGCCCGGATGAGCTGGAGACGCGGCTGGTGGCTGTGCAGGTCCGGATGTCCGGCTGGGGGTCCAGACATCCGGGCAGGGTCCGGATGATCCGGGATGTGGTCCGGATGATCCGGCTTCAGGTGGGAGCTTCGGGTGTCTTTGGGGCGAGTTAGTTGAATCGTCAGGGCTGGGGTCCGGATCGTCCGGGCTCTGTCCGGATCGTCCGGGCCGTCGTCCGGATCGTCCGGCCAGTCTGGGACTTGGTGCCTTTCCTCTCCATCTTCACGCATGTCTTCCGCTTCCAGTTCTCCTTGCTTCCTAGCTTCTCCATGGTTAACTCCTTGGTACCTGAGTATGCATAGTGTTTTCGTTTGAGGTAGTAACCATGTCTCATGTGAATCGAAAGGGAGTGGTGAGAGGAGTGATGTCACCTCGGTTTCAAGAGCTCTTGCACGTGCTCGAGTCATAGGTCCAAGTGGTGTTGTAGGGGATGTAGATGCGTCTATGGGGATGATCGTGGGATGCTCCGCATCATCTCCCCCCCTTGTGAAAGATCCGACCTCGGATCGAAATCTTCATCACCATGGTAAGGCGAGAGGTCTTTGATGTTGAAGATGTCGCTCACGTTGTACTTGTCGCTTGGTAGGTCAATCTTGTAAGCGTTGTTGTTGTAGCGTGCTAGCACCTTGAAGGGTCCATTGGCTCGAGGGAGAAGTTTGGACTTGCATTCGTTGGGGAAGCGGTCCTTGCGAAGGTGTAGCCACACGAGATCGCCTATGTTGAAGATCATGGGTTGCTTATTGACGTTGAGCTTGGCCGCTAGTCGTTGTACTTGGCCCTCGATGGTGTTCCTTGTATCCTCATGCATCTTCTTGATGTAGCTTGCCCATGCACTCGCATTCATGTTGGTGCGCTCTTGTAGAGGAAGAGGTAGAATGTCCAATGGGGACAACGGGTTGAAGCCGTAGACGACCTCGAAGGGGGACTTGCCAGTAGTCGAGTGTCTTGCACGATTGTAGGCGTACTCGGCGATGGGTAGACATGCCTCCCACTCCTTGATGTTCTTCTTGATCAATACACGAAGTAGAGTAGAGAGCGTCCGGTTTGTCACCTCCGTTTGGCCGTTGGTTTGACGATGGTATGCGGATGAGAACAAGAGCTTGATTCCGAGCTTGGCGCATAGCGTCTTCCGAAAGTAACTTAGGAACTTGACGTCACGGTCGGAGACGATTGTCTTCGGTACTCCATGGAGGCGCAAGATTTCCATACAAAAGAGATTTGCAATGTGTGAAGCATCATCTATCTTCTTGCAAGGAATGAAATGTGCCATCTTAGAAAATCGGTCCACAACAACAAACATAGAATCCTTTCCGTTTTGAGTTCTAGGCAAACCAAGTACAAAATCCATGTTAATGTCTTCCCAAGGTTGATAAGGAATAGGAAGAGGCATGTAAAGACCATGTGATTGAATGTTAGACTTAGCTTTGCGACAAGTCGAGCATCGGGTGGTGAAGCGTGAGACTTCGCGGAACATCTTGGGCCAAAAGTAGTTCTTGGAGAGCGTGGTGAATGTCTTGTCGCATCCGAAGTGTCCCATGAGTCCGCCTCCATGAGCCTCTTGCAAAAGGAGTAAACAAAGAGAAGACTCGGGAATGCATAGTTTGTTAGCTCTCATAAGATAACCATCCTTGATGTAATATTGTTCCCAAGATGTATGCGTCAAACATTTAGCATAATGAGTAGCAAAAGATGGATCATTAGCATACAAGTCTTTTATGTGCTCAAAGCCAATAACATTCAACTCAAGTATAGTGACAAGCATGCATATGCGTGAAAGTGCATCCGCAACTACATTTTCCTTACCCTTAATGTACTTGATCACATAGGGGAAAGATTCAATAAATTCACTCCATTTGGCATGATGCTTGTTCAACTTAGTTTGACCTTTTAAGTACTTAAGTGTTTCATGATCAGTATGTATGACAAACTCATTAGGTCTAAGATAATGTTCCCAAACATGTAGCACATGCACTAAAGAATACAATTCTTTGTCATAGATGGGATAGTTAAGTTGAGCACCGGAGAGTTTTTCACTAAAATATGCAATGGCGCGTTTTTCTTGCATCAAAACTCCGCCAATTCCGGTACCACATGCATCACAATGAATCTCAAAAGTTTTGTCAAAATTGGGCAAAGCAAGAATCGGAGCATGAGTAAGTAAAGACTTGAGCTCATAAAAAGCGGTGGATTGCAAAGATCCCCAAACAAAAGGAGCATTCTTCTTACTCAAGGCATGCAAAGGAGCGGCAATAGTGCTAAAATCTTTCACAAAGCGACGATAAAAACCCGCAAGGCCAAGAAAACTACGCACTTGTTGCAAATTGGTGGGTTGGGGCCAAGTTTTAATTGCTGCGATTTTAGATTCATCAACATGGACACCCTTGGAAGATACAACAAAACCCAAGAAAACCACTTTGTCAACACCAAATGTGCACTTTTCATGTTGGCATAAAGACGTTCCTTGCGAAGGGTTTGCAAAATGGCCCTAACATGATTAAGATGCTCTTTCATGGTTTTGCTAAACACGAGAATATCATCGATGTAAACCACAACAAAGTCTCCAATATAAGGGCGAAGCACATAATGCATAAGACGCACGAAAGTGCCGGGAGCCTCCGATAAACCCATAGGCATAACTAACCACTCATATAAGCCAAATTTGGTTTTGAAAGCAGTTTCCATTCATCACCCTCTTGAATGCGGATTTGATAATAGCCACTTTTAAGATCAAATTTTGAGAAAAAGTTGGCTCCGCTAAGTTCATCAAGCATATCATCTAAGCGAGGAATGGGATGCCTATAGCTAACGGTAATAGCATTTATAGGTCTACAATCGGAGCACAAGTGGAAACTTCCATCTGGCTTAGGCACAAGTATAACGGGAATGGCACAAGGGCTTAAGCTTTCACGTACATGACCGTTGTCGATGAGTTGTTGTACTTGCCGTTGAATCTCCTTAGTTTCTTTGGGATTGACACGGTATGGAGCTTTGTTTGGAAGTCGCGCTCCGGGTATGAGGTCGATTCGATGCTCAATGCCTCGAAGAGGAGGTAGACCCGGAGGTAGCTCATCGGGGAAAACATCTTGAAATTCCTGCAAAAGAGATTGAAACAATAAAGGTAGCTCGTGAGAGGTGTTAGCTTTTGGTTCCCCATCCTTGCACACAAGGACAAAGTGCATCACACTCGATGGGTTCTCACACACTTCTCTTATCTCACTTCTTGTGGCAAATAGTATGAGGTTTTTCTCTCTAGGCGAAGAGGCGCTCAAGTTTGGCTTGTGGCTCTCACTCACTTTTGGGTGGGTCAGTTTTCCACTCTTCTCTCCATGATGTGTGGCTTGCTTGTCGGCTATCACTTGACTAGGAGACATAGGTCGTAGCACATATTCCTTCCCTTTCATCTTGAAGCTATAGTGATTGGTACGCCCATTGTGGATGACACCACGGTCGAATTGCCATGGTCGACCAAGAAGGATGTGGCAAACGGTCATTGGGACCACATCACACTCCAAAGTGTCCTCATATGCACCAATTTTGAAGGAGACTTGGACCGTATGCTCAACTCGTATAGTGCCGAAGTCACTTAGCCATTGAACCTTGTAGGGGTGCGGGTGCTTCCTCTTGACCAATTGAAGCTTGGAGCATAGTTCATCACTTGCCAAGTTGTGGCAACTACCTCCGTCGATGATGACCTTGACGGACCTTCCATTGATATCGGCCTTAGTGTGGAAGATATGGCATCATTGGTCTTCTTCTTGTTGATGTTGAAGAGTCAAGTCCTTGGAGACAACGAGAGCGGGGCTCGAATCCTCATCACAAAAGACTTGATCATCTTCATCCTCATTCACTCGCCGGTGCATGGCCACTTGATCAAGGGCTTCCATATCCTCGTCACTCATGGAGTCATAAGTGCCATCGTCGTTGAGGATCATGGTGCGCTTGTTTGTGCATTCATAAGACTTGTGGTCTCGGCCACCGCAAGTGAAACACTTGAAGGAGCTTGTCTTGACGGTCTCATCGGTCGGAGTAGATGATGAAGCACGCGGCTTGAAGTTGCTTGTAGTAGGAGGAGGACAACTTGAACTTGCCGAAGTTTTCTTGTAACTTGACTTGTCATCGTTGCTTGGAGAAGGCTTGGTTGATGTAGAGGTTGGAGGAGTTGTTGAAGCTTGGTTGTTGGAGAAGCCATAGGTCTTGGATGAGTACTTGGCGTACTTGAAGTCATCTTGCACTTGATGTTCCACCTTTGTAGCTTGATGTACGAGCTCAGTGAGGTTGGAGTAGGGTTGGAAGTCGGCGATCTTCTTGATGGGATGATTGAGTCCATTCAAGAATCGTGCCATTGTTTGCTCATCATCTTCCGTGACATTGGCTCGAATCATGGCTATCTCCATTTCTTTGTTCCTTGCTTGAGGAGTTGGAGTTTCTTGAAGAGGTCGCGGTTGTAGTAGGTGGGCACAAAACGTGCTCGCATGAAATCCTTCATTTGAGCCCAAGTGGTGATTGGAGGTTCACCTCTTGCTTGTCGGCGCTCAAGGATTTGTTCCCACCATATGAGCACATAGTCTTGGAACTCAAGTGATGCCATAGCGATCTTCTTATCTTCCTCATAGTTGTGCAAACGAAAGAATTTTTCGACCTTCAATGCCCATGAAAGGTACTCTTCGGGGTCATTGCTTCCATTAAACTTGGGCATGGTGAATTTTAGCTTTCCATAGCGTTGCTCTTCATTGTGTTGTTGGCGATGGTGATGATGACACCCTTGACGTGGAGGGTAATCGTCCTCATGTTGCTCTTGGTGTGGAGGAAGTCCATGATCAACTTGCTCTTGTTGAACTTGAGGTTGAGGTGGAACTTGACGAGCTTGTGGAGGAGCTTGAGGAACTTGACGGAGCACACGTGGTTGGTAGTTCCTCTCTTGGATTTCTTCTCGAAGGGCTTCCTCTTGATTGCGCCATTCGCAATTGCAGTTGGCGATAGCTCGACCTGATTCTTGAAGGGCACGTTGCACCTCAAGAGCTTGCGCTTCACGTTGTTGTTGTTGAAGACGTTGAGCCTTGGCGTCTTGTTCCTCTTGATGTGGACGCACTCGTTCTTCCTCTTGGTGACGAAGACGTTGTCATTCTTGAGCTTGAGCAAAGGCGACTTGGTTCGAGTGAGGACGAGGGACTTGCTCATCAACTTGCTCTTGTGAATGCTTGTCGTGTAGTGGGTTGCGAGATGCATGACGGTCTTGACGCGCGGCTCGTCGAAGAGTGTTTGATGACGGTGTACTTGAGCCCGAGAAGGAGTCGTCGGAGTGTCGACTTGAGTGGCTCCGTCCTGAGTATGAAGAAGTTGAAGAAGGCCTATTCACCAACAAGGCGCGGATCTCGTCCATCCTTGCATCAATCTCTTGCTTGTGCGCGTCGAGCTTGTTGTCGAAGTAGTCCTTTGTACATTGCTCGGAGAGTCGCAAGTCGGTGGCGAGGTTGTCGATGCATTCGTTCATAGCTTGTTGCTCTTGATGCAACGCTCGTTGTGCACCAAAGAGGTGGCTCGTGGTGACGTATGATGACATGTCATCGTCTTGCTCGATGAAGAGTGGGTTGGTAGAAGTACTTGGCCTATCCATCATTCCAAGCAAAATGTGAGTTGTAAGAAGAGAAGAACTTATACTAATGTACGTTGACCGATGTTGACGATGAATCAAGTTCACTCAAATGCGGACAGTGAAATAGCACTATTGGTACCAATCCTTGTCGGTTCTCACACCTACAGAAGTAAAAGCTTATGGTGGAGCTTGGTTAGGATGGTGGCACAAAATTGTTAGTTTGACTCAAAGATGTTGAAAAAGATTCGCAAATGCAACAAGTAGACCAAGCAAGTAGTGGAACACGGAAACACACACGCAAATAGAATAATGGGATTGTGCAAACCAAAAATGAGCCAAAATGTGGAATCCACGAAAATGCTCTTATTGCACAATACTCGAGAGACGCTAGCACGATTGCACAATAGGCGGATACGGAGCTTGTGCACAACCTACTAGGCAAAATGCAACGATCTCTATCCCAAGTATGCTATATGTATGGTATTTTGGTGATATGATCCAAGATGATCGAGTATGACAATCTTAATGTAGTATGATGCTATGGTTCTTGCTTATAAGCTCTTTGCTTATCTTTCTCTTTTGCTTAAAAGCTTAGTTGTCTCTTTCACTTTTGAGCTCTTTTCTCATATGATACTTCACGAACCAAGATAGTAATTGTGTATGCGATGACAACTTTGTGACACAAGAGATGATATGGTATGTATGGTGTGGTATGATCAATAATGTGCACAAGTCACGTTGCAGGCAATACTCAATGGCTAGTCTCGATGGGTAAGCTGTGGAAAAGATGGATATGATGGTTATCAGCAAGGTATGACAAAGATGTCATCGAAGTTACTGTCCGTAGCAAAGATGAGTAGTCGACGAAGATGAGCGGTGGTGATGTTGATGTCGCACCGTACCTAAATAGCCGAAACACAATAGGACACGGGAAATCACAACTCAAATTCTCGAACCCAAAGTCGAATGGTGGTATAGAGGTTGTGTTGTGGGGTTTTGGTAGGAGAAGATGGTGGTGGTCTAAGTGCGGGTGCACGTAGGCGTAGGTAGTGGTGGTGGAGAACTGCAGAAAATGCAGTTTCGGCAGAGGAATCCGGATGATCCGGGCCAGGAGCCGGATGATCCAGGCGCGTCCGGATGATCCTGGTCAGGGTCCGGATGATCCGAGAAGGTCAAACGCAATCGGGAACTGCTTGGGATGAACTCGAAAACGGCGAGAATTTCGATCATTCCCCGGATTTTGGAAGGATTTTGAGGGGGACAAGGTGGGGGTCCACGAGTTACACACCGAATCCATGGATCAAAATCAACAAATCATCATCAAAACCAAAAAATCACAAAAAAAAATTGGGGGCTATTTTTGGTGGGGATTTTTGGATTTACGACGAAATCAACAAAATCAAGCTAGAAAACGAAGGGTAGGGGTTCCAAAAACGTGATCAACGTGTCTCATGATACCAAGATGATGTAGGGCGGAACCCTAGGGGCCGATCTTTCACGTTTGGAGTGGATCCTATGGAGAAACACGAAGAACGCGTGGAAGATCACGAGGGAAATCACGGGGAGAACGAGAGAAACACTCAACCAACAAGAGATCGATCACACAAGGTCTAGATCATCGAAGCACGAGTAACACGAGATACAAAGTCAACAACGAACGACACACGAGTAGCCATTCTTCTCCGTGAGGAGGTCTTGATTGTCTTCTCCGGATGGAGGCCTTGAATCCGAATGGATCTTCTCCGAGGAGGCACGGTCCCTCACGTGGAGTAGATCCGGTACGGATAAGCAGTGCTCTATCTCAAAATGAGCTATCACAATGCTAAGTCCCGAAGTGAGGAGGAGAAGTCCTATATATAGGCTAGGGGGGCGAAGGGGTACATGGGCTCAGCCCAACACCCGCGCGCAGGCGCTGGCCAGATGATCCGGGGGTGGATCCGGATGATCCGGGCTGGTCCGGATGATCCGGGTGGAGGCCCGGATGAGCTGGAGACGCGGCTGGTGGCTGTGCAAGTCCAGATGTCCGGCTGGGGGTCCGGACGTCCGGGTAGGGTCCGGATGATCCGGGACGTGGACCGGATGATCCGGCTTCAGGTGGGAGCTTTGGGTGTCTTCGGGGCGAGTTAGCCGGATCGTCCGGGCCGGGGTCCGGATCGTCCGGGCACTGGCCGGATCGTCCCGGGCCGCCGTCTGGATCGTCCGGCCAGTCTGGGACTTGGCGCCTTTCCTCTCCGTCTTCGCGCATGTCTTCCGCTTCTGGTTCTCCTTGCTTCCTAGCTTCTCCATGGTTAACTCCTTGGTACCTGAGTATGCATAGCATTTCCGTTTGAGGTAGTAACCATGTCTCATGTGAATCGAAAGGGAGTTGTGAGAGAAGTGATGTCACCTCAGTTTCAAGAGCTCTTGCACTGCTCGAGTCATAGGTCCAAGTGGTGTTGTAGGGGATGTAGATGCGTCCATGGGGATGATCGTGGGATGCTCCGCATCAATAGTGGCCCCAAGAATGGCAATGGGAATGGAGGAAGCAACGGCCATAACCATACAAACCCATTAACCCCAGCCAAGAAGGACCTGAGCCACGTCACTTGCTACATGTGCCAGAAGACTGGACATTATGCCAAGGAATGTCCTGAAGCTAAGAGTGGAAATGGTGATGGAAGCTCTGGGAAGAAGCCGAACCCTTTCAACAGGGGACAGGTGAACCACGTTAACGTGGAGGAGGTTGAAGCCCAGCCAGATGCAGTAATAGGTAAGTTTTTGGGTTAAGTCATTTACTGCAATTGTTCTTTTTGATACTGGTGCATCGCATTCATACATATCAAGGGGATTTGTGGATAAGTATAAACTGCCCACTAAGGTTCTTAGAACACCTATGTTGGTAAGCTCATCAGGAGCTGAGTATATGACCAGTCAAGGATGTTTTCAAGTGCCATTGACCATAGGTAGGCATGTTTTCCCCTTGGATTTAATCATTTTGGAGTCGCAAGGTTTGGATGTGATTCTGGGTATGGATTGGCTATCGATGTATGGAGGAAACATCGATTGCGCCAGCAAGTCAATTTTGCTTACCACCCCAGAAGGAAGAAGGATCAAGTATGTATCCCGACACGAGCCGAAGAGGCCTCAAGTGAATTCCTTATCAGGAGTTGTACAGGAGGAAGTACCAGTGGTGAAGGATTTCCCTGATGTATTTCCAGAAGAGTTGCCAGGCATGCCACCGGATAGAGACATTGAGTTTTTGATTGAGCTTCTGCCAGGCACAGGGCCGATATCTAAGAGACCGTATCGGATGCCAGCAAAGGATTTGGAGGAAATTAATAAACAGATTAAGGAGTTACTGGATAAAGGCTATATTCTCCCAAGTTCGTCACCTTGGGGATCGCCAGTGCTTCTAGTGGAGAAGAAGGATGGATCATTGAGGATGGTTGTTGATTATCGAGGATTGAACGAAGTGACAATCAAGAACAAGTACCCACTGCTGATGATCAATGATTTGTTTGAACAATTGCAAGGAGCTAAGGTATTTTCCAAGATCGATCTGCGATCAGGATACCACTAGCTGAAGATTCGAGAGCAGGATATACCTAAGACGACTTTTACCACCAGGTACGGGCTGTATGAGTACACCGTTATGTCATTTGGTCTGACTAACGCACCTGCCTATTTCATGAACATGATGAACAAGGTGTTTATGGAGTTTCTGGATAAGTTCGTCGTGGTGTTCATTGATGATATTCCGGTCTACTCAAAGAATGAATATGAGCATAAGGAGCATTTGCGTTTGGTACTTGGGAAGCTCAGAAAACATCAGTTATATGCCAAGTTCAGCAAGTGTGGATTTTGGTTGAAGGAAGTTGGATTTCTCGGACATGTTATATCCGGAGAAGGAATAGCAGTAGACCCCACCAAAGTTGTCACTGTGACAAATTGGGAAGCCCCAACAACAGTTGGAGAGATCTGGAGTTTCCTTGGACTCGCAGGATACTACCGGCGGTTCATTGAGAAATTTTCGAAGATTGCAAAACCCATGACGGAGTTGTTGAAGAAGGACACCAAGTTCAACTAGACTGAGGATTGTGAGGCCAGTTTCCAGGAGTTGAAGAAACGTTTGGTTACATCACCAGTGTTGATTCTGCCGGATCAGCGCAAGGATTATGAGGTGTATTGCGACGCTTCTCGTCGAGGACTTGGAGCTATTCTTATGCAGGAGGGAAGAGTTGTTTCGCATGCCTCACGATAGCTTAAGCCCCATGAGTTGAATTATTCTACACATGATTTGGAGTTAGTAGCCGTAGTGCATGCATTGAAGACATGGAGACATTTTCTCATCGGAAACCATTGTGAGGTGTACACGGATCAAAAGAGTTTGAAGTACATCTTCACCCTGAAGGAGTTGAATCTCAGGCAAAGGAGATGGTTGGAGCTCATTAAGGATTTTGATATGAGGTTGCATTATCACCCCGGAAAGGCTAACGTAGTAGCCGATGCGTTGAACCGCAAGAGCCATGTCAACACACTCTTGACCGGAGAGTTACCGAAGGAGTTAGCCGAAGATCTTCATGAGCTATGTTTGGAGATAGTTTCGAAAGGCTATGGAGCAGCATTGGAGATTCAGTCTACCTTGATGGATAAGATCAGAGAAGCTCAGAAGACAGAAAATGAGATTGCCGAGATAAAGGAGAAGATGAGCAAAGGAAAGGCTAAAGGATTTCGTGGGATGAGCATGATACCTTATGGTTTGAGGACCGCGTTTATGTGCCTAATACCCGGAGATCAGGAACTTGATTCTGCAGGAGGCCATGATTCACCGTATTCGAATTCACCCAGGAAATACCAAGATGTGTCTGGATTTGAAGGACACTTTCTGGCGGACCTAAATGAAGAAGGATATTGCGGAGTATGTAGCAGTTTGTGATGTATATCAGAGAGCAAAGGCAGAGCATCAGAAGCTAGCAGGATTGCTACAACCATTGCCGATACCCGAATGGAAGTGGGATAAGCTAGGCATGGATTTTATCACGGGATTGCCTAGGACTCGTTCAGGCTACTCAATATGGGTTGTAGTAGATCGTTTGACGAAGGTAGCTCATTTCTTCTCAGTGAAGACCACTTATACCAGTGCTAAATTGGCAAAGATATACATGACCAGGAATCGTATGTCTGCATGGAGTTCCGAGGACCATTGTCTCAGATAGAGGAAACCAGTTTACCTCAAAGTTCTGGAATCAGTTGCATGAAACTTTGGGTACCAGGCTAGAGTTCAGTACAGCCTTTCATCCGCAGACAGATGGACAGACCGAGAGAGTCAATCAGATTCTGGAGGACATGCTGAGAGCTTGTGCGCTAGATTATGGATCGAGTTGGGACAACAATTTTCCATATGCAGAGTTCTCTTACAACAACAGTTATCAATCCAGTTTGAAGATGGCCCCTTTCAAAGCCTTGTACGGGAGGAGGAGCAGGACACCCTTGTTGTGGGATGAAGTTGGAGGCCGTCAGTTCTTTGGTCCAGATTTGATTAAAGAGTCTGAACAGAAGGTGAAGTTGATTCGCGATAGGCTCAAGGTAGCCCAGTCTAGGCAGAAGAGCTATGTGGATTCAAAATGCAAGGAGACAGTTTACAAAGTCGGAGACAAAGTTTATCTTCGTGTGTCCCCACTTCGAGGAGTTAAGCGTTTTGGAGTTAAGGGAAAGTTAGCACCGCGTTTTGTGGGACCATACAAAGTTTTGGAGCGTATGGGAGAAGTTGCTTACAAGTTGGAGTTGCCTGAAAGATTGTCAGGAGTTCACGATGTGTTTCACGTTTCCTAGTTGAAGAAGTGCCACGCAGAGATGGCTGATATACCGCTGAGAGATACAGTGCCACTGGAAGCGATTCAGTTGGATAGTGATTTGACCTACGAGGAGAAACCGGTTAAGATTCTCGAGTTTGCTAGCCGAGTCACGCGCAGCAAGGTTATCAAGTTTTGGAAAGTTCAGTGGAGCCACCATATCAAGGATGAAGCCACCTGGGAGCGAGAGGAAGATCTACTGAAGGACCACCCTCACCTATTTTCTAGACAACCCGAATCTCGAGGGCGAGATTCATCTTAAGGGGGGTAGGTTTGTAACATCCCAAATTTTCAATTTGGAATGTTATACATTAGATCATCATTGCATATCACATTTTATTGCATTTTGGCTTGATCCTAGAAATTCTACGCAACTCAAGGACCCGCGGAGAGAGTTGGGAATTTCATTATTTTCATATTTGAGTTTTTTTTCAAATTTTGAAAATAGGATCATTTGATTTTAATTATTTTATCTTCAAATATTTCTGTTATAAAAATAAAAGAGAGGGACTAGAATGACTTTCCCAAATAAAGAAATATTGGAGATTTAATAATAAAATCAAATAAGATTTTATTTCGGAGTTTTATCGCTATTTTATTTTAATTAGGAAAAATGCGCATTTTTCAAAATTGCATTTTAGGCCCAAATAAATGTTCATCTTGTCCGGCTTATTTTTAGAGGACGGGGAAAATTTATTTCGGGATTTTTGGAGTCCGTTTAGTATTTCTTTTCTTTCTTTTTGTGCATGTCCGAATTATTAAAAAAAACGAACCGACTCGGGCCGCCGTGGGCGACCCGGGCTTGTCCGCCGCCCGGCTTTATAAGCCACCCGACCCCGCCGGCCCACCCCAGCCCACCTCACCCTGCCAAACCCTAACCCCGCCGCCCAACGCCGCCGTCCGCCATCGCCGCCCACCGCCGCCGACCCCGCCGGAGCAGCGTCGCCCCTCGCTGGATCCCCGCCTCCGCCGGAGGTAGCACCCGCGCCTCCACTGGTTCTCTTCGGTAAGCCATTGGTTTTTTTTCTAGAAAACCGCGGTTTATTTTTTTAATAGATCGGATTAGTTTTTTTCGATTTATTTATTTTGCGGACGTTCGTCCGTACGTTCATTTTAACGAACGGATTTCGTCGTTTAGCCGCAGACAGCGAACGTTCGTTCGTTAGCCTGTTCGTCCATTTTTATTTTTCTCAGATTTTCCGCGATTATTTTTTGATCGTGATTTCTGATCCGATTTTCGTTCTAGTATAACTTTTCGCTCGTTTATCGGAATAAGGCGATTCAAGTGCCTGGAGTTTCGTATCGAAACCCTCTTTCGGTTTAACCAACTCAAACAAGTTTTTACTACTGTAAAATTTGACTTAGGTCCAGATTAGTAAACGAAGCTTGTTTCTCTCACCGTTTGACTTTCGTTGCTTCGTTTTATTTGATTCTTTTTGCAAACCGGAGTTCTTAAGTTGAACTTTCTGGTTAGATATTTTATTTGATTTTTACCTATGCATTAGGTGAGTGCTTATTGTATGCTTGTTTCTTTGTGATAGAGTACCCGGAGTGCACCGCTTGCTACTACGAGTCTCTAGGTTTCACGGATCATCAGCAAGGCAAGTAACACTTTGATCATACCTCTTTACTACCTAGTTTTATTGCATTAGATCAATCCTCAAACAATTGGATGGGTAGGATCTGATTAATATGTGGGTTTTGGGAAGTAGATGAGGTAGAACCTATTACCTGTTTGTTATCAAACCTTTGGGAGTTACTTCTACGTTTTCTTATATTGCTATGTTATGCTTGTAGACGTGGATTGGGTGAGTGTATCCATGATAGATGTGAGATTGTTAATTAATGGTTTACTTAAGGTGGCAACTTTAATACACATCTGGGTGGATTGAGGCACCTGGGGAACCCAGTGTTGCTTGTATTTTTGGAAATCCCGGGGTACCGTGTGATTCTCCTATGGACCGCCACCCAGGCTCAAAGGGATCATGAGATTGTTCATGCTAGAAACTTACGTGTGCATCCGCAAGCTACTATGGGCTCTAGCAGTTGATTAGGTCGTGTGAACTCTTACAGTGGTAGACTAGCAGATGTAGGGGAAAGTAGGTGTAACTGTCTACCCATCGTAAGGTGCAAACGCTTCTGAAAGACTATGTCTCGGTCATCCGTTTCTCAAACACCATGTAGTGCGAGAATTCCAACGGAGGAGATCGAGTCTTGCGGGAAAAGTGCGCAAACCTCTACAGAGTGTATAAACTAATCATGGTTAGCCGTGTCCCTGGTTATGGACGTTTTGAGTATCTAGTACCTGGATTATCATGTGAATCTCATCATGTTACTTAAATTAATTTGTTGGGTTTATTGATGATGCTTAATTTGGGATTGAGTTGGGTGAACCTTCTCAATGTTTAACAACCACCATGATAGTTAAATAAAATTTATTCCTTTGTTGTAGGGAAAAATTGGCTTTATGCAAAACTGTAACCACAGAGCTTTCCACCGGCCATATATGCATGTAGTATAGCATTATTCTGTTCCTTACTCTCTATGTGTTACATTGCCAGCATATTCCATGTGCTGACCCGTTTCAGGCTACAACATTCATGTTGCAGACTTTTCAGACGACTAGTAAGGTGCCTTAGGTCATGATCTTATACTCAGTGATGCCATTGGAGTTGATGGACTCGCTTATCTTCCAAGCCTTCCGCTGTTATCGTTATTAGATGGCCTTAAGCCGTATTTATTGTAATAAGTTCTCTTTTGAGACATCCGATGTAATAAGTGTGTGATTGCTACTCTGTTATAAATCCTTCAAGTACTGTGTGTGTCAGCATTACTGATCCAGGGATGACACTGATGCACAGAGGTTAGACTGTTTGAGGTCTGGTCGCTACAGATTAGAATCCCCCAACTGATCACGACTATAGTTGCGTCTGCTACCTCTTGAGCTTGCGTTGGTTTTTCCCTTGAAGAGGAAAGGGTGATGTAGCAAAGTAGAGTAAGTATTTCCCTCAGTTTGAGAACCAAGGTATCAATCCAGTAGGAGATTATGCACAAGTCACCCAATACCTGCACAAACAATCAACAAACTTGCACCCAACGCGGTAAGGGGTTGTCAATCCCTTCAAGGTTATTTGCAAATGTGAGATCTGATAGAGATAGATAAATGGTAAAGTAAATATTTTTGGAATTTTTGGTTTATAGATTGGAAAGTAAAAGATTGCAAAATAGTAGATCGGAAACTAGTATGATGGAAAATAGATTAAATATAATGGAAAAAGAGACCCGGGGGCCATAGGTTTCACTAGTTGCTTCTCTCGATAGCAAATATTACAGTGGGTGAACAAATTACTGCTGAGCAATTGATAGAAGAACACATAATTATGATGATATCTAACGCAATGACCATGAATATACGCATCACGTCTATGTCAAGTAGACCGAAATGATTCTGCATCTACTACTATTACTCCACACATCGACCGCTATCCAACATGCATCTAGAGTATTAAGTTCATAAAGAACGGAGTAACGCATTAAGTAAGATGACATGATGTAGAGGAATTAACCCAAACAATATGATGAAGACCCCATCTTTTTATCCTCGATGGCAACAATACAATATGTGCCTTGCTGCACCTACTGTCACTGGGAAAGGACACCGCAAGATTGAACCCAAAGCTAAGCACTTCTCCCATTGCAAGAAGAACCAATCTAGTAGGCCAAAATAAATCGATAATTCGAAGAGACTTGCAAAGATATCAAATCATGCATATAAGAATTCAGAGAAGACTCAAATAATATTCATAGATAATCTGATCATAAATCCACAATTCATCGGATCTCGGCAAACACACCGCAAAAGAATATTACATCGAATAGATCTCCAAGAACATCGAGGAGAACATGGTATTGAGAATCAAGGAGAGAGAAGAAGTCATCTAGCTACTAGCTATAGACCTGTAGGTCTAAAGTAAACTACTCGTGCTTCATCGGAAGGGTAATGGTGTTGATGTAGAAGAACCCCGTGATCGAATACCCCTTTGACAGGATGCCAGAAAAGGCCCCTAGATGGGATCTCACGGGTAAAAAAAGGTTGCGGTGGTGGAAAAGTGTTTTCGTGGCTCCCCTTGATGTTTTTGGGGTACAAGAGAATATATAGGCAAAGGAACTAGGTCAGGAGAGCTCTGAGGGGCCCACAAGGTAGGGGCGTGCCCTCCACCCTCGTGGATGCCTCGTTGCTTCTCCGGCTTCATCTCCAAGTCTCCTGGTTTGCTTCTGGTCCAAGAAAGATCATCGCGAAAGTTTCATTTCATTTGGACTCCATTTGGTATTACTTTTCTTGCGAAACTCTAAAACAGGCAAAAAAATAGAAACTGGCATTGGGCCCTCAGTTGATAGGTTAGTCCCAAAAATAATATAAAATAGCATATAAATGCATATTAAACATCTGAAATAGATAATATAATAGCATGGAACAATCAAAAATTATATATATGTTGGAGATGTATCAGCGCCACACGCATAGCCGTCAGATACAAGTTTAATCGAACGACATGCAGCCTCTATCAACCGCCCAAGACCTACATCACTGGATGCGTTCCTCAACCATTTTTCTGCAACATCATCTAGGTTGCAGAAGTTATCTCGCAACAACATCCATATTACGAAAACATTAAGATGAGAAAAAAATCTGCAGCATCATCTATGTTGTAGAAGTCCATCCGTAACGACACACATGTTTCAAAAACGTTAATGCCAAAAAAATCTACAAAAAAAATCTCTGTTACAAAAGTTTCTGCAACGAGAGATATGTGCAAACAGTTCTGCAATATTGCCTTTGTTGCAATTGTGATGAAAGAGTTGGACCGATGGATGTGCCAGATCAAACGGCTGTGAAGGTGGCGGATCTCTGAAAAGCATCCGCCGGCGGATGCGTAGCATCGCCCTTACTTTTTTGGGCTTACAGAATAAACTGCCTTCTACTAGCTTGTTTCAAAAGTCCAGCCAAAAATATCTTTATAATAAATTACTAGTCATGTTTTCTTAATTCCTAAGCTTCTAAGTAAATGAATTAAGGCTGTGTTTGGTTGAGCTACAGATTCTCTAAAAGCAGCCGTGAACTTTCAGCTGTGGAAAAGTTGGAAGTCGTTTGGCTGAAGCAGCTATGAACTGTAGATTTGACTAAATTTTCTGTAATAACCCTGGACAATGATTCAATATTTTTATGTGCAACTTGACCGTAAAATAGTGATATGTACATTGGTAGGCAATAGAACGACCGTCTTGCAAAGGAAAATTATGACAGTTTAGATGATTCGCAGCTAACACATACGAATTCGACGATTATACTTTCAAGTTGCATACTACATATTATATATAAATATATATTGACCCCATAATTATATTACAAAAGGCATGCACCATAGAATATACATATGGGTCGCATGATGATGACCTCCATCAAGATAGCTAGCCTTTGTTGCTATCGCAAGACAAGCATCGGCTATCCTACTACGAATAGTATCCATGGTATCTTTGTTCTCCCCCTCTTCAGCGGGATCCGCTTGTGTTGGTGCTACTTCCCGTCGTAGCACTGGAGGTACATACTCTTCATCAGCATCACATTTATCAAAAAAATTATCACTCAACTTGCTATCACGAATGAAGCTATGCAATGCCATGCAAGCAATGATGATATGCTTTTGCATAGGAGGTGAGAAACTTGGGACCCTTTCAATATGCGCCATTTCTACTTGAGCGCCCCAAAAGCACGCTCAACGACATTGCGGAGGGACGAATGTGAAAAGTTGAACAACTCATACTTCCCTTGAGGTGGACAGTGACGACGAAGACGGAATTCTGGTAGATGGTACGTACTCCCCTTAAAAGGAGAAAGATATCCTATTCGGTTTGCATACCCAGAGTCCACAAGATAGTATTTCCCTGAAAATGAACACCAAATCACCAAGTGAGCATCTCAAATAAGAATATAATGAATGATGACATATGTTGTTATGTTATACATTTGGGAGGTACAGGAAATGAAGATAAGTGTGCTAATGCATGATTCAGGATCCTTGAGTCATGTGCAGAGCCCGGCCAACCCGCAACCACAAAGGTAAACCTCATGTCAAAGTCACATATTGCAAGCACATTCTGAGACATAAAACCATGTCGACATCTATGGTTAACCACGTCATATGCAGGCACTGTCACTGGCACATGAGATCCATCTATGGCACCAATAACGCCTTTGAAATGAGGCCAGAAACGTTCTTCTCTAATCTTTTCATGCTCATAGCTAAATGTAGGATCTCTCGGTTTGATGATATCTTTCGCTAACTTGTGCAAACATAGCAAGACTTCCTTAAACTTTGTGTGAACTGTCCAAAGCGAGCGTACGAAACAGTTTTCATCTTGAGCAAATGCTTGAGGGCCACCAACAATCCGTAAGAACATGGCCAATGATTCAATTGATGAAACATTAATAATCGATGTCAAACCATATCTAGAAACAAGCAAATCATGAAGTGCCATGAAAACTTCAGGATTCATCCGAAACATTTTATAGAAGTATCTAGGCCGACCCACACCCATAACCCATTCTAGTCCAGTTTGATTAGCATCTCTATATGTTTTGTTCAAGTACCACTGAACATATAGGTTACCTAGGTTTCCCATGATAGCAGCCTCCTTTGCAAGTTCAGCAAGAAGTTCCAGTCCCACTTGCCCCTTTCTAGCCACTTCTTCCACTGTTGCATCCATCTACACAAGAGTACATATGGTTCACAACATGTGCTTCAACATCTACTTTTGATGCTCCCTCTCCAGATAATCAAGCCTCCCTTCTTTTGTTTCAAGAAGACTGAAGATTTCCCTAAAGTGAGGCTTCACTATAAGAGTGAGGGTTGTGTGCATGAGAGCAGTTTTTTCTTTCACACCACAATCTTTCACCAACTTCATAACCTCTGAAATGGTAGGGACAAGGTTGGCTGGAGGAGGAGTCGATGATGCTTCAACACTAGAGGTTATCTTCTCCACTCCACTTTCTATCTTCTCACATGTCTGCTTATACAATCATAAGAAAGGACTCTTCTCTTCCTTCTCGTCATTTTTTATTGAAGGTTGCTTGTGCTCAAGGTTGGAAAAAGCGGTAGGCGTAAGCGAGGCGGTTGACCTTCGCCTAGTGCCTAGGCGGTGCCTAAGCACCCTAGGCGCGACCTAGGCGGTAATATAGTTTTTGCTCGTAGTGTATTTGCGATTATTATATGGGTGTTGATATTAGTTTAGGGCATATAAATAAGTTAATTACCGTCTACTACCATTGGAATATAACCCGTTTGGCATATTAGTGCAGTATGTGGCATGATTTCTTGCTTGCGTAGGAAATACCTTGCTTGCCCTGCCTAGACCTCCATTTATGCCCTAAGCGAGGCGTTTGGCCATTGCCTAGCGCCTAGGCGTGCCTAAGCGCCTCCTAGGCACTGCTTTTTCCAACAGAGCTTGTTCTTCTTGCTTGCTTTTGGTTTCTTCAAAGATGCCAACTTCATTTCATCACTATCATCAGGTTTCTCCAAAGGAACCGCATTATCATCACTTGATTCATCAGAAGATATATCTCCTGCACAAGAAGCACTAGCCCCTATGACATGTACTTTGTGAAATATGACATGTAAATCTTCAAGGTGCTTTGGACCCTCTTGTTTGAACTTCAAATGATTGCATTTCTTTCCCGTCCTCTCTTGGCATCTCTGGAAATGAAAGTACAAATCAGGTAATGTAATCGTTGGAAGGCATGCCAAATAAAAAAAGTTGCTACACTTACCACAACATGTTCATCCCACCATTCTTGAGGGCAAACAACGGTTCTCTTTGCATCATCCCATCCAAGCCCAGTTGCTTCATTTTTCAACTCCATGAAAAACACATTGTCATTTTTTATTGCATCCCATTTATTCTTGAATTTATCCTTGGGATACTTCTTTCCCATTCTTGCTTCCCATTTCTCAATAACATTGTTCTAGCCCTTCTTAGTAAAGTAAACTAAGGGCCTATTCCCATTTTCAACCTCTTCTCTAAATATTTCTATGACTTTTTTCAGACATGCATCATCCCACACCGTTTTTCAGTCATTCTTCAATCAAGCAAAATAATTTTAGTACCCTGCCCCATGTATAACAGTTGTACAATATGTAAACATCTTCCAATTTATTCACAGCAAAACATAGCAAGCAATCAATGTGAACTAAATTCACATCAGAAAGGTACTACATGGACTCCATTCACAACAGAAGCACAAGTAACCTGTACTAGCAAGCAATTTGTACTAATCAGTCAATCTGTACTCAATTTATCCCAAATACACCACCTAGTAGCAAACAATATGTACTCAGTTTATGCAAATTAACATGGACTCCATAATATGTATTAATCTGTCAAGAGTGCATCAGCGAGAGAAGTAACATGAAGCTACTGTAGCAGTTCGTTGGAAGAGGAGGATGGAGGGATGGAAGAGGAGGAATGAAGAGGAGGAAGGAGGGAGTAAGGACGGAGGCTACCTCGCTGTGGAGGGCTGCACAGCTCCGGTCGACGGTATCGGACGGCCGGCGAGGAAGGGCTGCTGGGCGGGTGACGTACTGCTCGGAGGCGGATGGATACGCAAGGGGCATAGCTCTGGGCGACGGTGGAGAGCCTGCAACACTGGCGGCAGTGGTGGCGGTGGCGGCGGGCCGGCAGCACTGGCTGCAGTGGTGCAGGGCCGGTAGAGCTGGCGGCGGCGACTAGAAACCCTAGCCCGCCGCTCGAAACGTGGGGATTTTTCCCTCGAGGAGTTTTTTCTGTCGATGGGAGGAGGAGATTTTTCTTATCGGCAGCGAATCGTTTTCACTAGGGAGTGGCAAAGGAGGGTAAATATCCCTCAACTCTTTGGGAAGTTAGCAAAACGGTCTGCTGAGAAGCTGGACAAGTTGGGGTATGTGTGTTGCGGGATTTGCACTCGAAGAAGTTGCAACTTCTTACGAATCTGCTTTCCTTTTTTTTTAGAAATACCTCGCCACTTTATTACCCAAGAATGTTCATAGGCACACAAGTGGGGTCATGAGGATTACCGAGCCAAACGTGTCTACCTATGTTTAGATTACATGTAAACATGGCGAGGTAGTGAGCCTCAAAATTATGGTCCCTAGACTCATCAACAAAGGAACATAAAGCAAAACTATTACAATGACTTGTTATTTCATGAACGATAGCTGCATGAGCTCCTCCCATGCCCTTATTAATATCATTCACCATTGTCAAGCAGTCTGATGCCACCTCTAGCCTCTGCTCGAGAAGATCCACCAATGCCAATGCTTCCCTGCATGCATAAGTTTCCAGAATAGTTGGATATCTGATCCCATTGTATACCACCGTGGAGGATCCAAGATATGTTCCAGTGTGGTCGCGACACACAGCCGCTACTGCACCTCCTCTTCTGTTATGCGCCAATGCACTGTCGACGTTGATTTTAACTACCCCTCCACCGAAGGTAACCATTGCCGAGGAGCACTCTGTCGGCTTTCCATTCCAGGATTTTGCCTCGCCACTTGTGAGGGAACATGATCCAGTTCAGCAATGTAGCGATCAACGAAAGTTGAAGTTTGCCCGGGCGATTAGAATACTCCTTCATGAATGGCTTGTCTCCATGCATACCAAATCGACCAAAGGGTTACTCCCATCCTTGCAAACGTGTTCTGGTTAAGATCCTCATTCAGCTGGAAGAGCCAGTTCTTAGCTCGAGGATCCTCGTTCTCCGCCATCTTAGACACCAGGACGAGATCAGCGAGCGCCCAGGTGCACCTAGCATGAGTGCAAGCTAGTAGTGCATGGCGCCATGAATCTGCTACCCCACACAAAGGACATGCATCCCTGGTGGACATGTTTCTTCTGTTGAGAACATCCGTTGTCGGCAACGAGTGGTGAGCCAAACGCCACAGAAACACACACAGCTTCGACGGGACTTTCAGGTTCCATAAACTCGTCCAATCTTTTTCCTCCTTCTCGCTGCTAGATGATCCACTTCTCCCTTCGAGCCAATTCTCTCTTATAATCTTTGTTTGTACCGTGAACTTATATGCTGAGCGCCCCTTCCTATCCGGATACCACGCCCAAAAATCATCAATGTTCCTGGTGCATACCGGAATCTTCAATATTGCCTCCGCATCCGTAGCAGGAAAATAGTTATGACCAATGCCGTGTTCCACGATGCCCTCACGGGCTCGAGCAGTTCTGAGACCCTCTCAGGCGGGTTTTGAACCCGAGAAACAATAGGGTGTAGGGATGCTTCTTTGGGAATCCAATTGTGCTCCCAAATATTCGTGCTCTGTCCATTTTTTATCCTTCGAATTATTCCTTGTTTGAGGATATCTCTCCCTTCAAGCAAAGCTCTCCAAATTTGTGACGACCGTGATCCCAGCTCAACGCCAAGAAAAGAGGTGTTATGAAAATATGAGGCTTTGAGTATTCTTGCACTCAATGAAGTAGGATCATTTAGCACCCTCCACGCCTGACGTGCTAGGAGTGCCAAGTTAAAAGGTTCCAGGTCTCTAAAACCCATTCCACCTAGGTATTTAGGCCTTGTCATCACCTCCCAAGATACCCATGCCGGTTTTCTTCCTCCCTGCTTGCATCCCCACCAGAACTTGCGAATGATAGAATTAATGTGGTTGCACAGTCCTCTGGGCAGTTTGAAACATGACATTGAATAGACGGGAATTTCTTGTGCTACTGATTTAATCAGAATCTCTTTGCCTCCTGCTAACAAACACTTACCCATCCAGCATTTTACTTTATCCCAGACCCGATCACTCAAGTGTTTGAAGGTACCCATCTTTGAGTGACCGACGTTAGTTGGCATTCCAAGGTATCTATCACTCAATGATTCATTTGGCACTTGTAGACAACCTTTAACTGCATCTCTGACAATTTGTGGGCACCCCTTACTGAAGAATATTGATGATTTATCTCTGTTAATTCTCTGACCCGAGGCCCTGCAATATGTATCCAATAGGTTTGACACCTCCTCTACTCCATCAACATTCGCCTTGAAAAACAGCAGGCTATCATCCGTGAATAAAAGGTGGTTCACCGGCGGAGCCGATGGTGCCACCTTGATGCCACTGAGCTGGGATGATTCATTCTGAGACTTTAACAGGCACGAAAGGCCCTCTGCTGCCAACAAGAAAATATATGGAGAAATAGGATCTCCCTGTTGAATACCTCGTGAAGGGTTAAAACCCTCCAAAATATTGCCATTAAATAAAATAGAAAAGGAAACTGTTTTCACCATCTTCATGATGCACGTGATCCATGGTGCTGCAAAACCCAACTTCCTCATAATAGCTTCCAGGTAATTCCACTCAACCCTATCATAAGCTTTCCTCATGTCCAGTTTGAGTGCACAGTAATTGTTGCCCTTTGATTTGTTCCTCTTCATGAAATGTAAGAACTCATATGCAGAAATTATATTGTCAATAATAAGCCTTCCTGGGACAAATGTTGATTGCTCCTCTGAAATAATATCTGGCAATATAACCTTCAAGCGGTTTGACAGAACCTTCGATACTATCTTGTAGAAGACACTGCATAAACTGATAGGACGAAACTATGATAATAGGGTAGGGTTTGATACCTTTGGTATTAATACTAGCAAAGTGTCTTTAACACACTCAGGGCTCTCCTCCCCCCGCACAATGCCGAGTACTGCTCTCGTGACAGGTGCACCACAAGTATCCTAGTGACACTGGAAGAAGTGTGCAGGAAACCCATCCCGACCAGGGGCCTTCGTGGGAAACATTCGGAAGAGTGTGTTCCTGACCTCCGCCTCTGTGTACGGGGCAAGAAGTTGATCGTTCATCGCCGCTATCACTTTAACTGGGACATGCTGGAGTACCTCTTCCATATCATGTACCCCTTCTGAACAATATAAGTTTTTCTAGTACTCCAAAGCTAGAGTCTACATCTCCGTGAGGTCTTCTGTAACCTATCCATCTTGTTTCTGCAAAGATTTGATTAGATTTTTCCGCCTTCTCATGGAAGCTCTCGGGTGGAAAAAATGTGTGTTGCGATCTCCTTCGGACAGCCATTGCACACGAGATCTCTGATGCCACATGATCTCTTCACACAAATACAGTTTGATCAACCGATCATTAATCTTAATTTCTGCATGACTCGGTCCTTCCCTGAGTGGATCGTTCATGAGCTTTCTCATCTCTTTCTTGAGCCGTCTTATCTCCCCTTTAACACTGCCAAAGGAGGCCTTGCTCCATTCGCATAGATTGTTAGACAGCGCTGCCAAATTAGCTCTCACCTCTGCAGCTGTCAGATTGGAACTGTTCGCCTCCCATGCATACTGGACGGTGGGAATCAACTCGGGGTGGGTATCCCACATGCACTTGTATTTAAATCTCTTCATAGCAATCCTTCCCGCTGGTGGACTAAGCTTCAGCAGAATCGGTGAGTGATCAGAGGTGGCCGCGGTGAGATGCTCCACTGCGGCTAGAGGGAATTGTGTGCACCACTCGGTCAAGCCAAAGGCTCTATCTAGCCTGACTCTAGTAAAAGATCCACTAGTGACTTTCTTTTCAAAGGTCCATTTGTGGCCATGGAACCCTAAATCAATTAGGCCACACATGTCGACTGCATCCCAGAATCCTTGCATCTGCGTTTGGTTCCTCGTGCCTATGCCATCGTGCTCATCATGGCGCAACACCTTGTTGAAATCTCCTATACAGGCCCAAGGCAGGTTATGGAGTGCTGCCAAATTCTTCATTGTGTCCCAGGTCCTCTGTCGGAGGTGTGTTTGTGCTTCGCCATAGAAACATGACAGCCTCCACGGGTCACCACCAAGCTTTGAAATTTACATATCTATGTGTTATTGCGAGTAACCCAAATTCTCCAACTTTATTTCATTATTCCAGTACATCACTAAGCCTTCGCTCCTACCAGCGGAATCAACAAAAAAAGAATTATCAAAACCTAGAGTACTTTTTAAGTTATCAGCTCTAACACCACTAATATGGGTTTCCACTAAGCAAAGCACTCTCGGGGCAAACTTTATCACGAGTTCGCGAAGCTCTTGAACTATCGGGGCGTTGTCGATCCCTCGACAGTTCCAACATAGCAGATTCATTGTGCCCGGCGGTCCTCCCCCAAGGAGGCCACTGATTTTGCTTCATTGATCTTCCCCGCTAAAGTGGTCTTCTTTAGAGTTGCAGAGGCTTGTTTCTCAGACTGTTGGGTAGTCTTGGGTCGTTTGGGGTCTTGCTTCAGCGGGGGGCTCACTGGAGCAGCACCCCCACTTGTCTTTGCTGCCAGAACATACCAATGCAACATATAAATTTGATCCCATAAAAATTTCCCTTTTGTGTCAAGCGATAATCCCTAAAGTATCCACGTTGATCCAACGTTACTCCCATTATATAGTTGAATGGGGTTTTCTCAGGATTATCAAAGTAGTGCATAATATTTTTCACATAACAAGCATCGAGGGTTTTAGGAGGTTCCCCATCTCCATGAGTAGCAAGTACAACTAATTTTTTTGGTGTTTCGTGTTCCATGTCCATAACTAGAGATGGAGAACAACTTACAACAGGAAATAAAAACTACTTAGTGATAAAGCAAACAAGCACACATGAGAATATTCACCCCACGCTATTGCTCCCCGGCAACGGCGCCAGAAAAAGGTATTGATAACCCACAAGTATAGGGGATCGTTTGTAGCCTTCTTCGATAAATAAGAGTTTCGAACCGAACGAGGAGCTAAAGTCAAAACAAATATTCCCTCAAGTTCTATCACCAACAATACAACTGTACGCACACTTGACGTTTGCTTTACTTAAAATAAGTATGCAACTATTTTGGAAGAATAAAACTATGATTACTTTGTGAGAATAAAACTATGAATAAATTGCAAGGTAATAAAAGTGAATAGCTTTTGTCAACAAGAAAGATGTTTGTCCCTAGGCAATCGATAACAAGTACCGGTAATCATTCTTGCAATTTTATATGAGGGAGAGGCATGAGCTAACATATTTTCTCTACTTGGATCATATGCACTTACGATTGGACCCCTAGCAAGCATCCGCAACTACTAAAGATCATTAAGGTCGTGAAACCCAACCATAGCATTCAGTATCAAGTCCTCTTTACTCCCATACGCCATGACCCACTTATCCGCATTTAGGCTACTGTCACCCCCGCAACACTAACAATAAGCAAACCATGAACATATTGCAACACCCTACAACGGGGGCCCCTCACGTCTGCGCGAGACGGAGGGCACCGTAGGACAGCACCATAAATAAAATATACAATCATACCAACCAAGATCATGATTAACCCATAGGAGAAAACGGATCTACTCAAACATCATAGGATAACCATAGATCATTGGGAAATAATATATGGAGTTGAGCACCATGTTTAATAGAGATTACAGCGGGGGAAAGAGGTGTTACACCGCTGCATAGAGGGGGAGAGAGTTGGTGTTGACGGTAGCAAGATTGTTGATGTAGATCGCCGTCCCGATCCTAGCCCCGGCGGCACTCACTACAAAAAAAGACACATCCGTGACATTTTGGGCCAAACGAAAAAAAAATTGTCATACTTATGACACTTCTATGACGATAATTGTGACAAAACCCGGTATCATCATAGATGTGGTGGGCTCCTACTTCTATGGCAAAAAATCATGATAGAAAATGGGCTTTTCGTCCGGGGCGGCCTGGAGACGTAGCTGCATGACATTCTTTAGGCCATGCACGACGGAAAAAATCGTGGTAGAAGCGAGGGCGAGGAAAATATTGGGGAGTTCCCGGTTACGGTGGGTGGTCGGGGGCCGAGCGATGCGCGTTTCTCTTGTACACGTACGCACGTGGGTGCGAGGCGTTGGGCTCTAACTGAACCCGAGCGAGGCGTTCACCTACTGAACCCGAGCGATTGCACTGCAGGCTACGCGTTACTGAACCCGAGCGATCAAGTGATTCCTTCGCTACTGCTGCTAACTGAAGACGATCGATGCTGCCTCTAGATGAACAGTAAGCATTGTTGGGGGGTTGGATAAACAGTTCCCGGTGGGGGTTGGATGAACAGGACCCCGTGGTGTTGCCGCTAGATGAACAGGACCCCGATCGATCGAGCCGGTTGGGCGTGGATGAACAGGACCCCGTGGAGGGCTGGATGAACTGGACCCCGTGGAGGGCTGGATGAACAGGACCCCGTGGAGGGAAGGTTGAACAGTAGCCGGTGGAGGGCTGGTTGAATAGTAGCCGGTGGAGAGTTGGATGAACAGTAGCCCGTGGAGGGGTGGTTGAACAGGACCCCATGGAGAGGGCTGGTTGAAAAGTAGCCGGTGGAGGAGCGCGCGGTAGAGGCTGGATGAACAGGAGTCCGTGGGTGAACAGTCCCAGGTGGAGGCTGGAGGAGGTCGATGATGGATGAACAGTAGCCCGTGGAGGCTGGAGGAGGTCGACGGTGGAGATGAACAGTATCCCGTGGAGTCCCGTTTTGTGGTACACCACACCCCTCCCGATGAACAGGACCCCCGTTTCGACCGTAGCGCTCCAACACAAGTCCGTTTCCTCTGTTTTGCGGTACGCCACACCCCTCCCGATAAACAAGACCCTGTTTCGACTGTAGGAGGTCCAACCGAAGTCCGTTTCCTCTGTTTTGAGGTACGCCGGACCCCTCCCCATGAACAGGATCCCGTTTCGACCGTGGCCAGTCGAACACAAGGCTGTTTCCTCCGTTCTGCGGTACGCTAGGCCTCGTTTCCATCGGTTGTTCCATCCAAGCCCTCCAGATGAACACGACGACGCATTTTGTTCTGACCCAGCCGGTTCGCTCCCCATGAACACGATGACGACATAGTTTCTCTGTTCCGATCCAGCCATGTACACGAGCCCTGGCCATACGTATGCGCGAGTAGGCATTCGAGACCCCGCCCGTATGTACGTACGTGGCCGTATTTTCTCTCTTGCACCGTGGCCGCTGTACATACGTGTACATGCTACGTGCGCGCCTCTACTACGACACGTGCGCGCCTCTACATCGACCAGTATGTACGTACACGTTCGCGACCAGAATGACAATGCTACATACGCTTCGACCAGGTGGGTCCCGACTGTCAGGCACTTCCTTGCATGCGAAGATGTAGCTGGTGGGTCCTAGCAGTCAGGGGTGAATCATTTTTATTTTTGCCCGTAATATGGACGCACTTCCTTGCGTGCGAAGATGTAGCTGGTGGGTCCCAGCAGTCAGGGGGAAACATTTTTTTCGCGAAATACGGTGGCCCGTCTGGTGGGTCCCTGCTGTCAGGTGGAGGAATAATTATTTTGCGCGTAATAAAGAGGCACTTCCTTGCGGCTGCCATGGACCCAGCTGTCAGCCTCTCCACGTACAGTACTCTTCCGATGGAAGTCATTCCTTGACCATGTTGACCACACCGTGCTGAGAGCACTAGGGCAGTGGGCGACGGCAAGGTCTAGGAAGGGGATGACGTGGAGCCAGGGAAGACGCAGCAGTGGAAGCCCGTGCAGAGAGGAGTACGAGGGTTCATTGGTTTGGCTGCGGTGTGAAGCTGCCGTCGCCGCAGAATAATAGGGGGTGTGGGTGAGTAGAGGGATGGCCTGGCCAGCGGTGGGAGTAGTAGGGGCAGTGAGGCCTCCGTGGCATCACAGCCGGCCATGGGAGGCAGGAGCACGCGACACGACCGGCGCTGCTTTGGGCGGCTGGAGCAAGAAGACCAGAGGTTGAAGAAGCACTAAGGCCGTTGGATGGACATCATACGGTCACTGCAGCTAGAATCGTTTATATTGACTAAGTTGACAAAGCCCTTGGTACGCGTCAACTTAGTAGGCCCACAGGTCAGCCTCCGAACCGGTGTGCCCCAAATGTTGGGGGGGGGGTAATTTTTGGGCGGCTGAAGCAAGAATATCCGAGATTGAAGAAGAAGCGCGACATCCGTTGGATGGACATCCAACGGCCACTGCTGCTAGAACCTTATGTTGACTATAAGTTGACAAAGTCTTGCATACACGTCAACTTAGTTTTTTTAGGGGACGCGTCAACTTAGAAGGCCCACAAGTGTGTGGCAGAGAACATATAGCCCATTTGCGATTTTTAAGAATGTACATCCCACTTTTGAATTCTAATGGAATTTACTACAGCCCATTTACAGTTTGGTAAAAGTACAGCCCATTTTCTAGCTAGGACAACGATTAATAATTTCAACCAACCGCTCAAAACAGAATTCAAAAAAAAATTCCCACATTTTGATGGAATCCGAAATATTTTTATTTGAAATTTCTAGTCAGATTAAATATAATTTAAAAATAAAGTTGTATTACGTAAAAATCCAACGAAATATTGCGCGGGCAACAAGTAATGAAATTAAAATTTTCAAATTCCAAAAATAATTACGCGCTTGGTGCTTTTTTATATTTATTGACCAGTTATTATAATTAGATCCCATTTTTATTTCTTAAAGTCCATTTTCTTGTTAAGCCTAATGCATACCTCCTAGGAAAGTTTGCAGCCCAGCGGGGCGGAGAATAACAAGTTGACCCAGATATTGTGTACAACTGTCGGCCCAGTTGCATTGCTGATGTTGAAAAAAAGGCATGTGTAGTACAGTACAACCTAACATGGCTACTCAGCCACATTCAGTGACGCCGAAAAGGCCCAAATAAGGCTTCTGTACAACTTTTTGAAGTCATTGAGCTCAATTAATAACTTAAGAAAAAAGTTAGATTTCAGTGGAACCTAATTAAAAGTTGTCATGAGCAAAGAAATAATTCAACAGGCCCCACTTGTGCGTGTGTGCGTGTGCATGTGTGTGCGTGTGTGTGTGTGTGTGTGAGAGAGAGAGAGAGAGTGAGAGAGAGAGAGAGACCCATCGGTTGATGCTCGTAAATACATCTTTCAGCCATATGCATTGCTGATGCTCAGTAAAAACTTATATAGTTGACACAATCATACAGAACATCATAGCACACTGAACTTGCATACAAAAATTTCACGCAGGCGGCACAATCAGGATGGAAGCAGTGGATCACTACGGGTAGGGCTATGTTAAAACCAACGAAGTCGTACATAACGGTTCATCGTCTTTATCAATGACGGGTAAATATCTTGAATGTTGTGCAAAGAAAATAGATAGACAACACAATAAGTTCTACTAGCACATTAAGTTGACGTACAACCCATTCTAAAAAAAGTTCAGGTACAAAATTAGAACATGTCACAATCAAGTACTGGCACATCAGTGCTTCACACCCATAGCTCGGATTTAACTAGTATCTGACAAGATTCAGTTGTTACCTCAAATTAGAGCACATCCAGGCAGCCAGCCCTGCCTCTTCTCCCAAAGAAGCAGTGGCCTCCTCCACGCGATGGAGTAGGCCCTATGCCATCCATCGTTCCGAGCAACACGGGGAAAGTCTTACATTGAGTCCCGTAATGGACGTCATCGACGGACCCTGGCACCAGCGGCAGTGGCAGGACTTCGATTGATGGATTGACCACTTCTTCGACATGCACGAACACTCGATACAGGTACATCCCTAACGTGGTCTGTGGGGCCTTGCTGGCGACGAATAGTATAACCCCTATTCCTGCACCGATATCTCAACACCAGTCACCTTCGGTATGGTGGATGGCTTCTTCATCCATGCCATAATCGTAAGAGCCCAGCTGTCTGCAGGAACAAACATACATACGAGCTCACCTCCAAGGTTTTTGATAAGCTCATTCATGGACTCGTTGTTCCAAGAACGTCAAGGCATGCCGTGGAAGGTAAGCTTTGTGAAAACTCAAGCTTAGAGGGCACCGAGCCCCATCCTGGGTGCCACCGATCAAAGCTCACCAGCGCGCCATTGTAGAACAAACGCCGGGAAGATTCGAACACATGACTGCAGTCAAAAGTTGTCCGGAACCCGACGAAGAAATCAGCCGGTGACAGACAGACTTCGACGAGCAAGTCACTTATTTGGATGCCGTGCGCAATGCCAAGAGCTTTGACAAGATCATCCAGCCGAGACGGGAGGCCCATCTCTTTGATGGTTACCATCAGCACTTCGCCGGCAAACTGGTCATCAAGCGCCGCCATGCCACTGTTGAGCGACAGCACGCAGCGAACGAAGGCAGGGCGGACCTCAGGATCTCCGGCTCGGAGATCCACATTGACCGGCGACATGATAGTGCGCTTGAGTACAGGGAGTACAGGAGGGGGATTTGGGGGAACTGGAGTAGAAATCAAGATTCCAAAGGTGGGGGAGGGGCGGGAGATTGGGGATGAAAAGGTAGCATGAATTTCGAACACGCGCCAATATGCTCTCGGCGCGCAAGCGCAAGAAAACACCGGTGATGCCCACATGTCGGCCTAAGAGTCCTTATTCTTTCTTTTTTTGGAGATCCAGGCCTTTTTTGAGGATCTTTTGAGATCCCCGCCTTAGAGTCATAATTGACCTGTTTGGCATTGCGTTACTATTCAGCCCATATTCAACGACACCTCACTGGCCCAAACAAGTGTACATCATCGAAAAGACACTGAGCTCAAATTATAACTTGAAAAAAGGAGATATACTCTAAACACTGGAGAATGGTGGTGCCCTCATTTAGCCCACCAGTAGTTTGAGACAATAAACAGTTCAAAACAACAATATATACAACATTCAAACACTGACTAGTGACTACTACTGACATAAACAACAACACATGATAGTTCATAAGAAGTCTTGCTACACCACCAAAACGCACCCATCTGCAGCGCTCAGACTCTCGTGATCTAGACGAGAATCATATTCTAAATAGAGGCAACTATTACATAGTAAGAGTGACATAGACGAGGATGACCAAATGACAAGGAATATGCATAACAAAAGAGAGAACTACCCATCCAGAACAAGCAGCAAAGACAACAAGTCATTCAAATAGGGATGATCCAACACCATCATAATTTGCAGCTCCGCTTCAGCGACCAGTGATCCGGAGACACCAGTACTCCACCCTTTCGACGCAACAGCCCAATTACCTATAACCCTGAAGGCTTGAACCACATCACTGCCTATCGTAATTGAGACATCCAAGGATCAAAGTTAATCCGGATGCCTTTGTCATTCTCACCTTCTTTTGGCTACATGTTGTATCATTGACAATTAGGGGAGTTTGCTCCCGAACTCCTAGGGCTCGCCGTGTAGACACAGTTTTCCATAGCAAACAGAGCCTCTCTACCATCAAGGTCCTTGCCAACGGTGATCTCCCAGTTAATCGGATAATTGAGTCCGAGAAACAGAGAGTGTGAACCAAGGCTGTTTACCCGCCTCCAACTCAAAAATCCTGAAGGCCCCAACAAGCTGGTATCCTGCTCATAGATGTAACAGCCATTGTCCGGATACTCACGTATTTCACGGTGCTTGTATACAGTGGGGTTTTCGCAATATAACTTTTTCGGCTCATGTGTCTGAATGATCATCAATCTTATGCCGTTGTCTGATCGAGCGAGGAACCAGTTGTGCTTCCCTTTTTTGCAAAGGTGGTGTGATTACAAAGGGTACTACATGTAGGGACACTGCATCTTATCAAAAAGGACATGCATTGTTAATGTACGATCAGCATTGTTTAGAGTATGAGTAGGATAATGCAAGAAATAGCATTGATATGTCCATGTTGGAACTGGGAGGAAAATATAGGGAATGTATATTGGGTTCGAAAATATAGAAGTGCCATGCATGGTTATAGTCATGTTATCTCGCAATCGATTCTTCACAGGAAACTACCATGTCATGCATGTTATGTAATCATGTTCTGTCCTCACAAACAAATTCTTCAAGGTAACTAACAGACCATGCATTGTTATATACTTCTGTTCTGTGGGCAAAATTTTTGTGAGGATATTATTCTAGCCATTGATTGCTGAAGGGCGAATATAGCTATGTACACATGGTAAGCATTACATGATTTAGCTACTTCCAAATATAGAGCTCTCCATATGCACATTTACTTCCCTAATGTATGGTTAGATGAAACCAACAGTGTGGTGCATGTTTCTACATCATGAAAATGAGGAAACTAACATGGCCATAGATACACACTCATATTTAGTAGTGGTATATAGATTACTGTAAAATAAGGAGAGTATCAATATATTCCTAACCATTTGATTATTCAGGGGTACAAATTGGCTGTAATGACATGGTCACAATCGCATGAATTAACTCATTCCAAATATAGCTGATTTATGGCGTCTCTAATACATTGCCATAGTTCTACTCAAATTCTGCTCAAACAGGGATATGCCAATCATCACAAAAAGTTCAAACAGTGTCATGGCGCCATCATTAACATGAGATAGAAACAACTTACACATGTCATCCCAGCAATATGTTGTGCTATCTTCTTTGTCGATTGTGTCGATGATGCCATTGTGTTCAATAGCATCACAGAAGTGTGTATCATCTTTGACAATGATCCACCACGAGCTGAGTTCTCTCCAGCTAAAGAAGGCACCGGCATAAAGATAGCCGAGTCTACAGTCGAACAAGGCAATTAGCTTGAAGTCTGTGTAATTCGCATGTCATGTGGGCACTTGGCAGATTACAATCTTCTGCAAAACAAGGTCCGTCTAACTAACGTGGTAATCTAGACGACTTGGACCGCGATGGTAAAACTCTATATAATCGAACGGAGGCAGGATAATCTCATGGGAGGCCTAGAAGTTCACGAGCACCAACTTTTTGCCATCTTTTCTGAAGGCAGCCATCCAGTGGGAGTTCATGCCGACCCAGTACATACCTGCCAAGAAGTTTCAGGCAATGGTGATCGGATCAAAGTCGAGGGAAATGATGTACGACGACCCACTACATACCTGCAAAGAAGTTTTGGCTAATGGAGATCGGATTGAAGTCGAGGGGCATCATGGTGAGCAAATCTTGCAAGACCAGATAGTAGCAAGCAGGGTGTCTTCAAAAGCTTAGGCCTCGCTTCGACGATGGCCGTGTGCATGTCCCTCTAGCATGCAGCCAGCCGCAGGGCGCTCAACATATCCATACACGAACAACAGAGCTCGAGGCTATCACTAGGGAGATTGCTCCGATCGCGGCTCATATCGATGTTGCGCGGTTTGCGTTCGGCCATGGTGGAGTTTGGAAGGTGGGGGTCTTGGGGGGCTTAATTTACGGGGGAGAAGGCTGTCGGTGCTGGAGCGGCTAGCGAGGGAATACTGGTACTGGGGGAGGCGAGCGAGGCGACGGTACACAGGGGCACAGTGAGATGGAGACGGAGATGGAGATGGAGTGGTGCTATGGGAGGGGAGAGGGAGACGAGGCTAGGCATACTAATGTGCTATATAGCGGCGGTGAGAGAATGCACAGTGCACAGGGTGAGGCTAACATTGGTAACCCGAACACGCCGCCTGGACTAGTGTCAGGCGCAGGGTGTTGTCACTTCACTGTGAGGACCGGATGAATAGTATTTGACCATCAAGTGTACCACAGTTGTACTACTACTACTAGTAGGAACATGAGTACTCTAGTATTGTATAGCGGAAATAGGTCTCTTGTGCTAGCGTGCATGTTCACTTCATCCTCCAGGTATCATCCATATTCCGAGCAGAACCAAATTCTCGTGCATGCGGAAGCGCGAAGATGGGCCTTTTCTTTTTTGAGGATAACCGTGTATTCCTTAACCAGAGAATGTTGTGTCTCCCACGCACACGCCAATATCCATCTGAACCAGCTACGACACATTTTTTTTATCTGTTTGCATAGGCCCCACCTATCAGGAAAGGTGCAGAAATAAAAAGGAATCATAAAATGTCTCGCCACGGTGGCACATGTAGCCAGTGGCACATGTAGCGCTAGAAGGATGGGCACGTACACGAACAGGTACGACTCCTCAGTCTACCCGCATAGCCTTTTCGCTTAGTCTACCTAGCCATCTAATCAACTGCCTGCACGCCACTTCTCCCATTTACTTCTCCATCGGGAACCGATTTTCCTCAGCTTCTTCACCTTCCCTTCGTCTTCATTTGCATCCAAACCCCACTGCGTTCACATTGTTTTAACCTCTTCACATACTCCTGGAGTAATTCTGAAGCCCCCTTAAATAATCATCTGCTTTAGTTAGACTAGCCATCTAATCCTAATTCTCCAAACCATAGCCCTCCGTCCCAGCGGTTCCAAATGGTGAAGGAGATCGAGATGCAGGTTTTTAGCGTCCAACATGTCCTCGTCGAAGGCTCGTTGAGCATAGTTTCCACCATCACCGTCCACCCAAGGGTTGTTCGGAAGTGGATCAACAATGTATCCAACTCCCTCGAAAAGGTAGAGATGAGGGTCATCAGTCTCGATGCAGAGTACACGGAGTGTGCCACTGGGAAGATCCAACGCACCACCGTCCTTCAACTGTGCCTCGAAGATGATGTTTTGGTGTACCACATCATACACGCGCCCTCCATACTAGGTGAGCTTCACGACTTCTTGTCTCGGAAGGACATATACTTCTGTGGGGCAGCCATCGAAGGGGACAAATAGAAGCTGGCGCCGTACAACCTTGATTTGAAAAGCATCTCTAACCTACAAACCAGAATCAAAATTCCTGTAGAAGATTGTGATAAACAGACACCATCCCTATTCGACGTAGCAAATTTTGTGCTCGGAACAAACCTTCAGAAGGGTGACGACACACTGGCATTAAGGTTGTCTAGATGGGAGAATTATCCCTTAGCGTACGAGTGGATAAAATATGTTGCCCTCGATGCCCGTGTGAGTTTCGAGATAGCTGCAAGGTCCAAAGAGCTTGTTGCGAATCCGTCTCCCACAGAAAGCAGCAGCAGGGCATTATGGATGGATGAACTATTTCCTCTCTTGTAAAAAAAATTATTCCCTCTCGGTGTATATTGATATAGATGGACTATTTTGATGGTGTGCATGTCTTTGGAACAAGTAGTAGCATGGGTCCGCTTGACTATAAGGAACTATTTATCCGCCTAGCTTTCTCAACTACTCCTTCCAGTGATCGGTATGCAATGCATGTGTCCGTAGACATGACAGCTTGTCCATGGAAGTTCAACTACGGCAACCATCATGTTTCATCCACTGCCACTAGCGATTCCCACGACACCGCTCCAACCCACGGCACCAGGTCCCCCGACGTGCAACTCACCCCTCTCGGCCGCATGAAAGTGCAACTATCCCTGGGTCATTTTGGTAATGATTAACAACATATAGCTCATTGAACTAATGTCATTACAAGATAAATATTTCAGGAAAGTTCAATGATTAGCATGGCATGGATAAGGAATGTGGACCCCTCAAAATGCTAAGGACAAAAGATTGGCTCAAGCTTCAAAGTCCAAGACTCTACATTTTCCATTTTAGTGATCCAAGATCACATTGAGTCTATAGGAAAGCCAATACTATTAAAAGGGGATGAGGTGTTGCTTAATGGCTTGCTTGCTCAAAATGCTTAATGATATGCTCCAGAAGCCCTCAACCACTTTCTCATATCCACATATGTCCCAAACCAAAAGTCAAACTTGGCCCCACCGATTTGATTCATCTGGCGCCACCGAGTTCATTTGACATAGCCACTGCCAGAAACCCTAGTATTTTCGGTCTCACCGATAGGGATCTCGGCCTCACCGAGATGGGGTTGCAAACTCTCTGTTTCCCTTCGTAATGTTTCGATCTAACCGAGATGAGCGATCAGTCCCACCGAGTCTGCAATGCAAACTCTCTGTTTCCTTTTCGCAATGCTTCGGTCCCACCGAGACGAGCGAATCGGTCCTAACGAGTTTGCCTAACCAACTCTCTGTTTGCTTATTACCAAAGTTGGTCCAACCGAGTTTGTGTAATTGGTCCAACCGAGATTACGTTATGCCCTAACCCTAATGATATCGGTCCCACCGAGATGACATGTCAATCCCACCAAAATTGCCTAACAGACACATATGTACTAAATCGGTTCGACCGAGTTTTCTGATTCAGTCCCACCGAGTTTGGTATAATGTGTGTAACGGTTAGATTTTGTGTGGAGGCTATATATACCCCTCCACCCTCTCCTCATTCGTGAGGGCAACTATCAGATTGTGCCTACACTTCCATTACCCATTTTCTGAGAGAGAGCCACCTACTCATGTGTTGAGACCAAGATATTCCAATCCAACCATATGAATCTTGATCTCTAGCCTTTCCCAAGTTGCTTTCCACTCAAATCATCTTTCCACCAAATCCAATCCTATGAGAGTGAGTTGAGTGTTGGGGAGACTATCATTTGAAGCACAAGAGCAAGGAGTTCATCATCAACACACCATCTATTACCTTTTGGAGAGTGGTGTCTCCTAGATTGGTTAGTTGTCACTTGGGAACCTCCGAAAAGATTGTGGAGTGAACCAAGGAGTTTGTAGGGCAAGGAGATCGCCTACTTCGTGAAGATCTACCCTAGTGAGGCAAGTCCTTCGTGGGTGATGGCCATGGTGGGATAGACAAGGTTGCTTCTTCGTGGACCCTTCGTGGGTGGAGCCCTCTGTGGACTCGTGCAGCCGTTACCCTTCGTGGGTTGAAGTCTCCATCAACGTGGATGTACGATAGCACCACCTATTGGAACCACGACAAAAACATATGTGTCTCCTATTACGTTTGCACTCTCCAAACCCTTCCCTTTACATTCTTGCAAATTGCATGCTTTACTTTTCGCTCCTCATATACTATTTGCATGCTTGCTTGAATTGTGTTAAGATTGCTTGACTTTTGCTAAGTTGTTAAAATCTGCCAAGAACTTAAATTGGGAAAAGTTTAAGTTTTTATTTCGTCAAGTAGTCTAATCACCCCCCCCCCCTCTAGACATACTTTCGATCCTACAATTGGTATCAGAGCTTTGGTCTTCATTTGCTTGATTTCCATAGATTTTGGTGATGATAGCCTTGGTTTCACAACCTAGGAGAGTATGGCATCTAGCGAGGGAAATTACCACCATAGAGGTCCTTACTTTGATGGTACTAATTTTGCTACTTGGAAGCATAAGATGAAAATGCATATTCTTGGACATAACCCCGCCGTTTGGGCTATTGTGTGTATTGGCTTGCAAGGTGAATTCTTCGATGGGAGAGAACCGAACCATGAAGCTACCGCGGAAGAGTTGAAGATGCTGCAATACAATGCTCAAGCTTGTGATATCCTCTTCAATGGATTGTGCCCCGAAGAATTCAACAAAATCAGCCGCCTTGAGAATGCAAAGGAAATTTGGGATACTTTGGACATGCACGAAGGTACCAACTCCATCAAGGAATCCAAATTGGATGTGCTTCAAAGTCAACTTGACAAGTTCAAAATGAAGGATGGTGAAGGTGTCGCTGAAATGTACTCTAGGCTTGCTCTCATTACAAATGAGATTGCCGGCTTAGGAAGTGAAGAGATGACCGACAAATTCATCATCAAGAAGATCCTAAGAGCCTTGGATGGAAAATATGATACTGTGTGCACATTGATCCAAATGATGCCCAATTACAAAGATCTCAAGCCAACGGAAGTCATTGGAAGAATTGTTGCTCATGAGATGTCACTCAAGGATAAGGAAGAGCTTCACAACAAGTCAAGTGGTGCTTACAAAGCCTCATGTGATGCTCCTACATCATCGAGTGAGAAACAAACCTTCAATGAGGAACTGAGCTTAATGGTGAAAAACTTCAACAAGTTATACAAGAGTAGAAACAAGGAAAGGAGTTCCAAGTCAAGGTCCTACAATGACAAAAGAACTTCGAGTCAAGAACGTAATTGCTACAATTGTGGAAGACCCGGACACTATTCCAATGAGTGTACGGCTCCTTACAAAAGGAGAGAAGATTCACCCAAAAGAAGAAGTAGAAGAGAAGAATCACCACCAAGAGAGAGGAGGAGTAGAGATGATCATTATGAATGAAAAACCTCCCGGAGAAGCAAGGTTCGGAAAGGAAGGACAAATCATCAAAGAGCTACACAAAGCGAAGACATCAAGATCATGTTGGTGAATGGGTATCCGGCTCCGACTCCGACAATCACTCCAAGAGAAGCTATCAATCCGACTCCGAATATACTCAAGATGAAGGTGTTGCCGGCCTAGCACTTGTGTCAACCAACTCCTGCGACATATTTGACTCACTAAATGAAGGATTGGAAGATGCTTCATGGCTAAAGGCCCAAAGGTATCACACCCCGAGTATGTTGATTTTAATAGTGATGAAGATGACTTGTTAGGTGATGATGATTTACTTGTTGACAACTCTAGTGATGAATACTATGATGAAACGTCAACTAATCATGCTAATCGAGATAAAACGAATGGCAATGATAAGGAGAAGATTGAGCGCCTAGCTAAAGAACTAAACACTCTTAAGTTAGCTCATGAAACTATCTTGTAAGATCATCGAGAACTTTTAAAGGCTCATGAGAAGTTACGCTTTGAAAAGCCTTGAGAAAGAGCATGAGTTTTTAAAGGCAATCAATGATGATCTTCGCAAAAAAAGTTCTTCTTACATTGCAAGCATTTACTCTTATCTACTTACATGCCACAAGTCAAGTCTAGTAACAAGAGTAAGAAAGATTCTTTAGTAGTAACAATAATCATGCTAAATCCAATGTTGTTGCTTCTAGTAGTTCTCTTGATTCCACTAATGATTCTCTTAGCCAAGTTACACTTGAGCAAGAAAATAGCTTATTGAAGGGAATTATAGAGAAGGGAGTCTACAAGAGCCTTGCCGGGAGTAAGCAATTTGAGGAAATTGTACGCAAGCAAGGAAGGCACCGGAAGAATCAAGGTGTTGGTTTTGAACGAAAGTTCAATGCCAATGGAGTTGAGTGGGAAGAAGATCAATACCCCAAGATGAAGTTTGTTCCCCAACAAGAGAAGTATGATCCTACTTCTTTCCAAGGGACACAAGCTCAAGATGATATTCCACCACAAGACCACAAGCAAAAAAGGCAAGGACAAGCTTCAAGAGGAGATTGATGCATTTGAAGAAACTCCCAAGGCCTTGGTCAAGTGGGTTCCCAAGAATACATCAAGCTCTTCTTCATCAAGTTCCACTAGTACCCCAAGGATTCCCATCAAGATGATGTGGATCCCAAAGAAGAAGGAATAGAGAGTTCTTGAGGGTGACTCTACCAATATACTTCACTGATATCATTTTGGCAAAGACAAGTGCAATCAACTTCCACATCTTGCACTAGTTCAAGGAGTCACAAACCCTCTTGTTGGTAAGACAAGGGACAAGGTAACCTAATGCTTTCATGGACATCATCTTGTGTGTGCATCACTCTATGCCTAAGTATATTCTTGCTTGTTCCTTGTGGGACTAACTCGTGTAGGTATCGAAAGTGCAAATCACTCCAATGGATTGCTCCAAATGATCAACAACATTGAGCATCCACATCTTCAACACCTACATGAAGTCATCATCGACAAAACCCAAGGTTAGTTCATCCCTCTTAGGGGGGATCTCACATCTAGGGGGAGCTTTACTCTAAAGAATTGAGCTAAAGCAACTCTAATGGTGTGAACACAACAATGCTTTATGTAAAAGTGGTAACCCCACTTGTGCTTAAACGATGAGTATGACCTATGATCAAATGTTCTCATTTGACTCCTAAGTCAATATACTCATATAGAGATGACCTAGTCATCTCCAATTGTTTGATATATGCTAGAATTGATTGTGCATGCTTTGCCACATATTTCATTTCCCATTTTATTGTATGAGCATGTTGGTTGCGTATTTTACTCATTCAAGGACATCCACTTGTTGTTTTGATTGTTTGGATCTTTTTATTTTGCCAAGTGGATGGACAAGAATGCCTAGGAATCTTCTCTAGCTATATATGCTTTTCTCGTCTCAAACTCTATTCATGCTACATCACAAAGTTTGATCAAGTCAGATTCGAACCACTCTGTGTGAGGAGCACTCGGAGTCCCCGATTCGTCATAGACTTAAACTTCCAAAACCTCTTTGTGCATTTCGGTATGACCGAGAAATCCATTTCGATCAAACCGAGTTCACTAAGTTGATCTAGGTTTTCATCTCGGTGCAACCGATTTAACACTTCGGTCACACGGAGTTGCAGCAACCACTTGTGATTCTGCAATCTCGGTGCCACCGAGTTATTCCACTCGGTCAAACCGACAGGGTCGGGATATATATATATATCCACGGGTGAGATTTTGGAAATTACTTCAAATCTTCTCAGCCCACGCGAGTCCTGCTCTGCCTCCTCGGGTCTCCGGATCGTCTCCTTGCCGCCAATGACCTCCCACCGTTGGACTCTACCACCATCAACGGATTCTGCTCCGCTGTGGCCGTAGCGAACACTCGCCGCTCTAGGGTACGTGTTCAACCCCTTGTGTTGTCTTTTTTCACTCCGATTCCTAGCACAAGGACAATGCCATGCATCTTTCCACAAATGAGATTAATATATCCAGCTAAATCTTCCTAAGGTCTAGATTGATTCAAAAAATTTAGGGTTAGCCCTCTGCAGAACTCATCTCGGACCGACCGAAATGTAGAAATCGGTCTCACCGATTCGGCTTAGGCCATTGCACATGCGCTTTTCGGTCTGACCGAAACATGCAAATTGGTGTGACCGAGTTCAGGATTCTATGAAACCCTAGCAATCTTGGTGCCACCAAACTGTGACTCGGCCCAACCGAGTTCACTAGTTTAGGTTCCAAGTGTTGCTTCGGTATCACCGAGTTTGTCAATTCAGTAGCTCTGAGATCACTTCTGTAGAGAACTAAAACTAAGCTTTTTGATTCAATTTGTTTTGCAAAACCTTTGTACTTTGTGATGCTCATCTACTCTACCTCATCTACAACCTATTTCACAGGGTCTGCTGACAGTTTGCCTGCAAGATGTCTGACTAGAGTGACAGCCATAATAGGTCTGAATAGCAAGGACAGTTGAGTGAGGGCACTAGTCCCTCCAGCAGCTATGATGAGGGCAGCAGGAGCACACCTAGTAACTTGCCCAAGGAAGATACTAGAACAAGGAAGAGGAGAACTTCTGATTCAGAGGATGAAGACTATGTTGCAGCTGAGGATGAGGCCACTTCCAAGAAGAAGGTAGTGAAGAAAGATTATGGCACTGCTACATCAACTAGGCTAGGCATGAACAGAAAGGCACCAGCTAGGAGAGTGCCTACATCCAAGCCAAGGTAAGTTGCCACAGGTGAAACTATGAAGTTCACCATTGAATCTGAAGAACAGGCAGCTGGTGAGGACAAGAAGAAGAAGAGGGCAAGAACAACACCAGCCAAAGTTCTTGGAAAATCTTCAATGGTAAGATCTGATGAAGAAGAGGAAGAGGAAGAGGATGCTGCTCCAGCACCTAAGGCACAGAAGCTCATGGGAGATGCTATAAAGTTAGGGGCTGCTGCTAAGCCCAAAACCGCTCCCAAAGCTGCTGCTCCAGTTCCCAAGACTGCACCCAAGAGGAATACCAGGAACATACGTGCTGACGAGAAGAACAAGGCCCCAGTGCCTGAGACTAAAGAAGAGGAAGCTGAAGAAGTGCTAAGGAAGCTAAAGACAAAGATCCCAGATCATAATGATGCACATCCTGTTGCAGAAGACATGAGGATCAGGAAGGATGCAGGACTGAAACAGTGGGAAAGGCTGACCCATATGTTGTTAGGAGGAGAACTGTTGTGGATTACAGGTTCCACACAAAAGAACAACAAGATTTCTATGAGACAATCCTGCTTGACAAGAAGCCCATAGTGTGTGACATGAGATGGGTGGACTGGACCTACATTAGAGAGAATGAAGATCACTTCCCAGGTGTTTATGACAGCTTCAAGGCATGTGAGGTGACAAGTTTGTTGGCCAAAAGCTCACTAAGTGGAATGATTAGCTGATCATGCAATTCTATTCTACTGCCCATTTCTATCCAGATGGCAGAATTGTATGGATGTCAGAGGGTACAAGGTACCAGTCTACAGTTGATGAGTGGGCTAGATTGATCAATGCCCCAAAAGCTCATGAAGATGACTTGGATGTCTATGCCAAGAAGAAGAAGGATCGCAACTCAGTGGCTAGCATGTACAAGGAGATTCCTGATGCAGACATGGAGACTCATAAGTTTGGCTCAGTGAAGCACTTACTGTCAAGCCTGCCTACTATCAATACCATTCTGAGGCACACTCTGTTGCCAAAATCTGGAGATCACAAAATGATCAGAGGACACTCCATCAACTTGCTGCATATATTTGATGTTCCTCAAAAGTTCAAAGTGATGAGTCTGATTGTGGAAACAATCAAGAGGATAGCTGCAGATCAGAAGAGATCTTGTGGGTATGCTCCACAAATTCAGGTGCTCATCAACTCCAAGATGGGCACATGCACATATCTGTTGGACAAGGAGCATTTACCCCTCAGGCCAGACTTTTAGGACAACATTGTTGTCATGACTGAGGAAGATCCATCATCAGTGCAAGCACATGAGAAGAGAGAGAAGGCAAGGGCAGAGAAAGCTGCAAAGATGCCAACAGCTAAAGAGGCATCTCAAGTGTTCTTGAAGAGCAAGCAAGATCAGCTTGGATATCTGATCCAATCCACCTTGAGGATCGAGAAGGGCTTGGCCACCCTGACTCAAAACTGGGAGAGCTTGGAGAGGATTATTGAGCAGAAGTTCTATGATCTTGATGTCAAGGTAACTGAGAATCAGTCAGTGGTTGAGCAACTTCAGGAGGAAGTGGAGGAGAAGAAAGGCAAGTCTACTACAGATGCTTTTACTAGAGTGCCCAGAAGTCAGAGATCTGTTGAAGTGCCTGTCCCAAACGCAAGAGCTACTACATCAGCACCAGCAGCCACCAGCTCCAGCAGCCACTCCACCAGCTCCAACCACATCTACAGATGCTTTCGACCTTGGAGTCATCTCTACACCACCTCATGAAGACCAAGCCTGAGAGACACATAGCACTATGCATATTTCTAACTTTTTGATACTTGTTGCCAAAGGGGGAGAAATATGTATAGATCATAGTCTTCGAGAGAGAGTGTGTTGTTTTGTCTCTCTTTGCATTTTACTTGCTTGGACTTTATTGTGTGTTTGCTTGTTACATTATGTCTTTTGTGAGATACTTGGATGATCATGTGTTTGATCATATGCTACTTTAATGTGTGCTTGAATGATATTATCCTTCATATCCATTTATGAGCATTGACTTTGCTTGGTGATGAGTGCATGTGTTCAATTATTATCATTTTGGGCGCTCCACCAAGATGTATGTGACATGGAAGAGTGACCCATGATCCTAATACATTGTGCATTTGCAGTCCAAACGAAATTTTAAATAATGCACAAATTTAGGGGGAGCTCTTATTTGTTACATAATTCTCAAAGTGACAATGTATTTCAATCTTATTATCATTTGTCGTAGCTTTGATCTATATGTTGTCATCAATTACCAAAAAGGGGGAGATTGAAAGTGCAACTATCCCTGGGTGGTTTTGGTAATGATTAACAACATATAGCTCATTGAACTAATGCCATTACAAGATAAATATTTCAGGAAAGTTTAATGATTGGCATGGTATGGATAAGGAATGTGATGCGGAGCATCCTTCCATCATCCCCATGGACTCTACATCGACACATCCAATCCCACAAGGACCCATGACAAGAGCTAGAGCACGTGCTTTGGAAACCGAGGTGAACTCCTTCCTACTAGACTTGCATATGGACACAAATGGAACATGTCTACTACCTCACCAAAATATGCTATGCCTCCTTAGGTATGGAGTGGAACATCACCAAGAAGCTCAGGAGCATCCCCAAGGAGAAGGAGAACCACCCCAAGGTCGTACGGATCAAGACGGAGTGCAACAGCAGCAAAACAGCAAGTCCCAGGCGACCCCGTGCGCACGGGCCCCCGAGACCCCGTGCCCACGGGCTACACAGGAAACCGGCGCTGGAGCACCCCGTGCGCACGGGCTTGTACCGTGCCCACGGGACCCCCGTGCGCACGGGCCCAACTTACCCCGTGCGCACGGGCCTCCCAAGATGGACGGCTGAGATGGCTTCTTCGGTCCCACTTCTTCTCCTTCGACCCCAAGCCTATATATTCCATACCTAGGGCCATGTTTAGGGTTAGCAAAGTATTAGAGGAGATCTTGGTGAGCTTTGCTCCATTACTTTCCCTCTTTGAGGATCGAGACCCCATAGGGAAGAATCCTTGAGGATTTCAAGACCTCCATTGGGAGAAGACTACCACCAAGACCCCTCTTCCTTTGGATTTGGGATGAACTTTGCCATTGTATCTTTCCTTTGATTGTGTTTGAGACTTGTGGATCTTGTGTTTTTACTCTAGTGGATGTGTAATCGGGAATTGTTGGAGTGATTGTCTCTTTGTGTTCATCTTTGTGTTCTTGTTCTTGTGATTTCTCTCCTTTTTCCCCCTCCAAGTGTGAAAAGGTCCTTCCTAGGGTTCTACCCTACATCATATGGTATCATGAGCCACGTTGATTCACATCTTGGAGCCCCTACCTTCCACTTTCTAGCATGATTTTGTTGTTTTTCGTCCTAATCCGAAAATCCCCACCAAAAATAGCCCCAAATTTTTTTTCTTGCAGTTTGTTGATCTTGTGAGATTTGGTTGATTTGATCCATGAATTTGGTGTTTGGCAAGTGGATCTACCCCTCCACCATCATCCCCACCCACCCTCCACTGGAATTTGGCCAAAAACTTGCAATCACCATGAAATCATAGAAGTTCATCCGCTCTCGGGAGACCCCGTGCACACGGGCCATCGGAACCTTGTGCACACGGGCCTCACTTACCCCGTGTGCACGGGCCATCCAGAAACTTTCGGCCACTTTTCTGTTTTTCTTATTTTGTTTCACAACCACATCTCGTGTTCTTCCGCACCTTTCCACGTGTTTGCTGAGTGTTCGGTTGCGATTTCTCTTGTGTCCTAAGGTGTTTAGGCTACTTAGGCACAAGTTGGTATCATCATCGCCACCAATCATCGACTCGGACAACACTTCGGCTTCGACAAGATCATCTTCGACCGTAAGAAAGGACGGTAACCTCGACGACAACTTGTACTCCCTTGCCATTAACTTGATAGCTTTGAGCCCTTTTGCGTAGCTTACCCATCGAGACTAGCTTATTGAGTATTGCCGGGCCACGTCTTAGTGCACCATTTAGTGTTCCGTCCATCCCGTGCATTTACTACTTGTTAACTCGTTGTGTGGCTCGCATATCAAGCATCGTGGCATAGTTGAAAAAAAAAGGATAAAAATCTTTTAAGCAAGAGAGAAGAGAAGCAAAGAGCTTATAAGCAATAGCATCGAGCCTTAGCATACGTGCATCATCTTGGTCACCACATACATAAGCATACTTGGGATAGTGAGACGAGTAGATTCTATATTAGGTTGGTGCACTAGCGTATCTAGCCCATTAGTGCAATCGAGCTAGCGTCTCTCTAGTATCCGTACGACAAGAGCTTTTCCCGTGTATCGATATCTTCGAGCTCATTCCTTGGTTGTGTGGATCCCATTTATCTTCCGTGTGTGTGTTCCTCGTGTTATTTTGGGAGGTTGATCTATTTGTCTTATTTGCCATTTGTGAATCGTCTCAACTTTATCAACATCTTGACTAACATTTGCTTGAAGTATTTGTGCCTTTCCTAACCAAGCTCCTCCATAGACCATTTACTTGTAGGTGTGAGGAACAATTCCCGGTACCAATTCCCCTATTGTAACATCACGTGGGATCGTACTTGTTACATCCACAATCTTTGGAGAAGGTAACTTTGGTTTTGTTCTCTCATTTTCCTACTCACCACCACTTTCTTATGATGGATAGGCCAAGTTCTTCTACCAACCCACTCTTCATCGAGCAAGACGACGACATGTCATCCTTCGTCACCAAGAGCCACCTCTTTGGTGCACAACGAGCTCTCCATCAAGAGCAACAAGCAATGAACGACCGCATCGACAACCTCGCTACCGACTTGCGACTCTCCGAGCAACGTACACGCGACTACTTCGGCAACAAGCTCGACGCGCACAAGCAAGAGAACGATGCAAGAATGGACGAGATCCGAGCTTTGTTGGTCAACCAGCCTCCTTCAACTTCTTCATACTCAAGACGGAGCCACTCAAGTCGACACTCCGATGACACCTTCTCCGGCTCAAGTACACCGTCATCGACCATTCTTCGACGAGCCGCGCGTCAAGACCGTCATGCATCTCGCGACCCGCTACATGTCAAGCATCCAAAAGAGCAAGTCGATGAGCAAGTTCCTCGTCCTCAAGCAAACCAAGTCGCTTTTGCTCAAGCTCAAGAACGACAACGTCTTCGTCGTCAAGAAGAAGAAGAACGAGCGCATCTACACCAAGAGGAACAAGACACCGAGGCCCAATGTCTTCAACAACAACAACGAGAAGCACAGGCTCTTGAGGCGGAACGTGCCCTTCAAGAATCAAGTCGAGCCATCGCCAACCGCAATCGCGAATGGCGCAATGAAGAGGAAGCCCTTCGAGAAGAAATACAAGAGAGGAACTATCAACCACGTGTGCACCGTCAAGTTTCTCGAGCTCCTCCCCAAGCTCGTCAAGCTCCACCTCAACCCCAAGTGCAAAAAGAGCGACACCAAGTGGAACAAGTGCTTCAAGACCCTCCTCCACACCAAGAGTGACATCATGAGGAACGAGCATTCAAGGACTTTCCAAGGCAAGAGCGATATCGCAATCGCTATCAAGATGAAGAGCAACGCTATGGAAAACTCAAATTCACAATGCCCAAGTTCAATGGAAGCAATGATCCAGAAGAATACCTCTCATGGGCATTGAAGGTCGACAAAATCTTTCGTTTGCACAACTATGAGGAAGAGAAGAAGATCGCAATGGCATCACTTGAGTTCCAAGACTATGTGCTCATATGGTGGGAACAAGTCCTTGAGCACCGAGAAGCAAGAGGTGACCCTCCAATCACCACTTGGGCTCAAATGAAGGATGTCATGCGAGCACGATTTGTGCCCACCTACTACAACCGTGATCTCTTCAAGAAGCTACAACTCCTCAAGCAAGGAACAAAGAGTGTTGAAGAATACTACAAGGAAATGGAGATAGCCATGATTCGAGCCAATGTCAAGGAAGATGATGAGCAAACAATGGCACGATTCTTGAATGGACTCAATCATCCCATCAAGAAGATCGCCGACTTCCAACCCTATTCCAACCTCATCGAGCTAGTGCATCAAGCGACCAAGGCAGAACGTCAAGTGCAAGATGACTTCAAGTACGCCAAGTACTCATCCAAGACATACGGCTTCTCCAACAATCAAGCTTCAACAACTCCTCCAACATCTACTTCAACCAAGCCTTCTCCAAGCAACGACGACAAGACAACATACAAGAAACCTTCATCAAGTTCAAGTTGTCTTCCTCCTACTACAAGCAACTACAAGCCGTCGCTTCTTCCTCTACTCCGACCGATGAGACCGTCAAGACAAGTTCAATCAAGTGCTTCACATGTGGCGGCCAGAGCCATAAGTCCTTCCAATGCACCAACAAGCGCACCATGATCCTCAACGACGATGGCACCTACGATTCAATGAGTGAAGATGAAATGGAAGCTATTGAACAAGTGGCCATGCACCGGCGCGTGAACAAGGATGAAGATGATCAAGTCTTTTGTGATGAAGATACGAGCCCCGCTCTCATTGTCTCCAAGGTCTTGACACTTCAACATCAACAAGAAGAAGACCAACGATACCATATCTTCCACACCAAGGCCGGCATCAATGGAAGGTCCCTCAAGGTCATCATCGATGGAGGTAGTTGCCACAACTTGGCAAGTGAAGAACTATGCTCCAAGCTTCAATTGGTCAAGAGGAAGCACCCGCACCCCTACAAGGTTCAATGGCTAAGTGACTCCGGCACTATACGAGTTGAGCATACGGTCCAAGTATCCTTCAAAATTGGTGCATATGAAGACACTTTGGAGTGTGATGTGGTCCCAATGACCATTTGCCACCTCCTTCTTGGTCGACCATGGCAATTCGATCGCTATGTTGTCCACAATGGGCGTACCAATCACTATAGCTTCAAGATGAAAGGAAGGAATATGTGCTACGACCCATGTCTCCTAGTCAAGTGATAGCCGACAAGCAAGCCAGCCACCATAGAGAGAAGAGTGAGAAAGTGAGCCACCAAAACATGAGTGAGAGTAACAAGCCAAACTTGAGCGCCTCTTCGCCTAGAGAGAAAAACCTCATACTATTCGCCACAAAAAGTGAGATGAGAGAAGTGTGTGAGAACCCATCGAGTGTGATGCACTTTTTCCTTGTGTGCAACGATGGAGAACCAAAAACTAACACCTCTCACGAGTTACCTTTGGTGTTTCAATCTCTTTTGCAGGAATTTCAAGATGTTTTCCCCAATGAGCTACCTCCGGGTCTACCTCCTCTACGAGGCATTGAGCATCGAATCGACCTCATCCCCGGAGCGCCACTTCCAAACAAAGCTCCATACCGTGTCAATCCCGAAGAAACCAAGGAGATTCAACGGCAAGTAAAACAACTAATCGACAACGGTCATGTACGTGAAAGCTGAAGCCCTTGTGCCGTTCCCGTCATACTTGTGCCTAAGCCCGATGGAAGTTTCCGCTTGTGTTCCGATTGTAGACCTATAAATGCTATCACCATTCTCTATAGGCATCCCATTCCTCGCTTAGATGATATGCTTGATGAACTTAGTGGAGCCAACTTTTTCTCAAAAATTGATCTTAAAAGTGGCTATTATCAAATCCGCATACAAGAAGGTGATGAATGGAAAACTGCTTTCAAAACAAAATTTGGCTTATATGAATGGTTAGTCATGCCTATGGGTTTATCGGAGGCTCCCGGTACTTTTGTGCGTCTCATGAATCATGTACTTCGACCTTACATTGGAGTCTTTGTTGTGGTTTACTTCGATGATATTCTTGTGTTTAGCAAAACCATGAAAGAGCATATTGATCATGTTAGGCTTGTTTTAACACTTCGCAAGGAAAGTCTTTATGCCAACATGAAAAAGTGCACATTTGGTGTTGACAAAAGTGGTTTTCTTGGGTTTTGTTGTCTCTTCAAAGGGTGTCCATGTTGATGAAACTAAAATTGAAGCAATTAAAACTTGGCCCCAACCCACCAATTTGCAACAAGTGCGAAGTTTTCTTGGTCTTGAGGGTTTTTACCGTCGCTTTGTGAAAAACTTTAGCACTATTGTCGCCCCTTTGCATGCTTTGAGCAAGAAGAATGCTCCTTTTGTTTGGGGAACTTTGCAATCAACCGCTTTTGATGAGATCAAGTCTTTGCTTACTCATGCTCCGATTCTTGCTTTGCCCAACTTTGACAAAACTTTTGAGGTTCATTGTGATGTAAGTGGTACCGGAATTGGCGGAGTTTTGATGCAAGAAAAACGAGCAATTGCATATTTTAGTGAAAAACTCTCCGGTGCTCAACTTAACTATCCCATCTATGACAAAGAATTGTATGCTTTAGTGCGTGTCCTACATGTTTGGGAACATTATCTTAGACCTCATGAGTTTGTCATACATACCGATCATGAAACACTTAAATACTTAAAAGGTCAAACTAAGTTGAACAAGCGTCACGCCAAATGGAGTGAATGTATTGAATCTTTCCCATATGTGATCAAGTACATTAAGGGTAAGGAAAATGTAGTTGCCGATGCACTTTCACGCATATGCACGCTTGTCACTAAACTTGAGTTGAATGTTATTGGCTTTGAGCACATAAAAGACTTGTATGCTAATGATCCATCTTTTGCACCTCATTATGCTAAATTTTTGATGCATACACCTTGGGAACAATATTACATCAAGGATGGTTATCTTATAAGAGCTAACAAACTATGCATTCCCGAGTCTTCTCTTCGTTTGCTCCTTTTGCAAGAGGCTCATGGAGGCGGACTCATGGGACACTTTGGACGCGACTAGACTTTCGCCACGCTCTCCAAGAACTACTTTTGGCCCAAGATGTTCCGCGACGTCTCACGCTTCACCACCCGATGCTCTACATGCCGCAAAGCTAAGTCCAAAGCTCAATCTCATGGTCTTTACATGCCACTTCCTATTCCTTATCAACCTTGGGAAGACATTAGTATGGATTTTGTACTTTGTTTTCCTAGAACTCAAAATGGAAAGGATTTCGTGTTTGTTGTTGTGGACCGATTTTCTAAGATGGCACATTTCATTCCTTGCAACAAGATAGACGATGCTTCACATATTGCAAATCTCTTTTGTAGGGAAATCTTGCGCCTCCATGGAGTACCAAAGACAATCGTCTCCGACCGCAACATCAAGTTCTTGAGTTACTTTTGGAAGACTCTATGCGCCAAGCTTGGAATCAAACTCTTGTTCTCATCCGCATACCATCCTCAAACCGACGGCCAAACGGAGGTGACAAACCGGACACTATCCACTCTACTTCGCGTGTTGATCAAGAAGAACATCAAGGAGTGTGAGGCATGTCTACCCATCGCCGAGTACGCCTACAACCGTGCAAGACATTCGACTACCGGCAAGTCCCCCTTCGAGGTCGTCTACGGCTTCAACCCATTGTCCCCATTGGACATTCTACCTCTCCCTCTACAAGAGCACACCAACATGGATGCGAGTGCACGAGCAAGCTACATCAAGAATATGCATGAAGATACAAGGACCATCATCGAGCGCCAAGTACATCGCCTAGCGACCAAGCTCAACGTCAACAAACAACCAATGATCTTCAACATAGGTGATCTCGTGTGGCTACACCTTCGCAAGGACTGCTTCCCCAACAAACGCAAGTCCAAACTACTACCTCTAGCCGATGGACCATTCAAGGTGCTAGCATGCTACAACGACAACGCCTACAAGATTGAACTCCCACGAGACAAGTACAACGTGAGCGACATCTTCAACGTCAAAGACCTCTCGCCTTTCCATGGTGATGAAGATTTTGATCCGAGGTCGGATCTTCCCCAAGGGAGGAGAGATGATGCGAAGCATCCTTCCATCATCCCCATGGACTCTACATCGACACATCCAATCCCACAAGGACCCATGACAAGAGCTAGAGCACGTGCTTTGGAAACCGAGGTGAACTCCTTCCTACTAGACTTGCATATGGACACAAATGGAACATGTCTACTACCTCACCAAAATATGCTATGCCTCCTTAGGTATGGAGTGGAACATCACCAAGAAGCTCAAGAGCATCCCCAAGGAGAAGGAGAACCACCCCAAGGTCGTACGGATCAAGACGGAGTGCAACAGCAGCAAAACAGCAAGTCCCAGGCGACCCCGTGCGCACGGGCCCCCGAGACCCCGTGCCCACGGGCTACACAGGAAACCGGCGCTGGAGCACCCCGTGCGCACGGGCTTGTACCGTGCCCACGGGACCCCCGTGCGCACGGGCCCAACTTACCCCGTGCGCACGGGCCTCCCAAGATGGACGGCTGAGATGGCTTCTTCGGCCCCACTTCTTCTCCTTCGACCCCAAGCCTATATATTCCGTACCTAGGGCCATGTTTAGGGTTAGCAAAGTATTAGAGGAGATCTTGGTGAGCTTTGCTCCATTACTTTCCCTCTTTGAGGATCGAGACCCCATAGGGAAGAATCCTTGAGGATTTCAAGACCTCCATTGGGAGAAGACTACCACCAAGACCCCTCTTCCTTTGGATTTGGGATGAACTTTGCCATTGTATCTTTCCTTTGATTGTGTTTGAGACTTGTGGATCTTGTGTTGTTACTCTAGTGGATGTGTAATCGGGAATTTTTGGAGTGATTATCTCTTTGTGTTCATCTTTGTGTTCTTGTTCTTCTGATTTCTCTCCTTTTTCCCCCTCCAAGTGTGAAAAGGTCCTTCCTAGGGTTCTTCCCTACATCAGAATGTGGACCCCTCAAAATGCTAAGGACAAAAGATTGGCTTAAGCTTCAAAGTCCAAGACTCTACATTTTCCATTTTAGTGATCCAGGATCACATTGGGTCTATAGGAAAGCCAATACTATTAAAAGGGGATGAGGTGTTGCTTAATGGCTTGCTTGCTCAAAATTCTTAGTGATATGCTCCAAAATCCCTCAACCACTTTCTCATATCCACATATGTCCCAAACCAAATGTCAAACTCGGCCCCACCGATTTGATTCATCTGGCGCCATCGAGTTCATTTGACATAGCCACTGCCAGAAACCCTAGTCTTTTCAGTCTCACCGATAGGGATCTCGGTCTCACCGAGATGGGGTTGCAAACTCTCTGTTTCCCTTTGTAACATTTCGGTGTAACCGAGATGAGCGATTGGTCCCACCAAGTCTGCAATGCAAACTCTTTGTTTCCTTTTCGTAATGCTTCGGTCCCACCGAGACGAGCGAATCGGTCCCACCGAGTTTGCCTGACCAACTCTCTGTTTGCTTATTACCAAAGTCGGTCCAACCGAGTTTGTGTAATTGGTCCAACCGAGATTACGTTACGCCCTAACCCTAATGATATCGGTCCCACCGAGATGACATGTCAGTCCCACCGAAATTGCCTAATGGTCACATATGTACTAAATCGGTCCGGCCGAGTTTTCTGATTCGGTCCCACCGAGTTTGGTATAATGTGTGTAACGGTTAGATTTTTTGTGGAGGCTATATATACCCCTCCACCCTCTCCTCATTCGTGAGGGAAGCCATCAGATCGTGCCTACACTTCCATTACCCATTTTCTGAGAGAGAGCCACCTACTCATGTGTTGAGACCAAGATATTCCAATCCAACCATATGAATCTTGATCTCTAGCCTTTCCCAAGTTGCTTTCCACTCAAATCATCTTTCCACCAAATCCAATCCTATGAGAGTGAGTTGAGTGTTGGGGAGACTATCATTCGAAGCACAAGAGCAAGGAGTTTATCATCAACACACCATATATTACCTTTTGGAGAGTGGTGTCTCCTAGATTGGTTAGGTGTCACTTGGGAGCCTCCGACAAGATTGTGGAGTGAACCAAGGAGTTTGTAAGGGCAAGGAGATCGCTTACTTCATGAAGATCTACCCTAGTGAGGCAAGTCCTTCGTGGGTGATGGCCATGGTGGGATAGACAAGGTTGCTTCTTCGTGGACGCTTCATGGGTGGAGCCCTCCGTGGGCTCGCGCAGTCGTTACCCTTCGTGGGTTGATGTCTCCATCAACGTGGATGTATGATAGCACCACCTATCGGAACCACGACAAAAACATCCATGTCTCCTATTGCGTTCGCACTCTCCAAACCCTTCCCTTTACATTGTTGCAAGTTGCATGCTTTACTTTCCGCTGCTCATATACTCTTTGCATGCTTGCTTGAATTGTGTTAAGATTGCTTAACTTGTGCTAAGTTGTTAAAATCTGCCAAGAACTAGAATTGGGAAAAGGTTAAGTTTTTATTTGGTCAAGTAGTCTAATCACCCCCCCTCTAGACATACTTTCGATCCTACACCGCACCGCCCCTCTGCCTTTGTGTGCATGACATGTGGGCCACCTTAAATGCGGAGAGCATCAAGTTTCTACCACAGCCACACGCGATTCCCACAACGCCGCTCGAACCCATGACACCACACGTCACTCGACCTGCGGCTCACCCCTCTCGGCCCCACTGTCCCTCTGCCTTCGGGAGCTTTACAAGTGGACCAGCCACCTATCGGGTCCACATGTTATTGACTCAAAGGCAGGTGTAATAAGGCGCTGAAGCTCAGTCCCGAGGGCCCTGAGAGGGAAATGTAACTCCTGCGCCAGGCCTTGTGGTGCTACCGCTGCACGAACTCGTGCCAAACTCGAGATTTGTTTCTTTACTATACATGCACGCAACAATTTAATGGACATTGTAATCTCAACATGTGATGGGGAGCTCTAAATTTGAATTTGAAACTTATAAAACGAAAAGATTCAAAAGAAATAAACTAGGAGGGAGGGAGTATACCGTAGGATGTGTCCCATACGAAACAAGTCCCCTGGTTTGTCACCGCGAAGATGCGGTTAGAAAGGAGCACAGCGTCTTCGTACTCGTACGGCAACAAATCGGTCGCACACAGCATGATCCACCTTTGACCGCCATGTGCAAGGTTCGTGCTATCTTCTTCAATCTCACCGTGGTTCCATCGTACCAATTCATGCGGTGGCCCGTTGCATGGCTGATCCCAATGTTGGACAAAGGTTCTACGGGAATGGTGTCACCATTGTAAATGTTGTGCAAATTGATGTTGGTACCCTCCCGTACATATGCAAGCCAATCTCCACTCACACCGAGCCTAACCTGTGAAACAGTGGGCAGGGGGAGAATTAGGAAATGGACACAGAAGTAGTCTTTAGAGTGCATTTACTACGTGATCAAACTCATCTTACCTGCTCATCGGAGGAAATCCAAGTGCCCCTCAACGTCGGCATCTCAAGGGGCATCAACTTGCAACTACGGCCACGCCGCGCTAGAGAGACCCCCAAGGAAACATCCTCGTGCGTTCCATGGAACATCGAGATGCATTTGTGTGAGTAGTTTATCTTGTGAGAGAAAAGGATGAATGAGGGAAGGCCTCTAGAGATAGAGATAGAGACTACTACTACCAATCTGCTGGCCCGTGCGTTGCAATGGATCCAAAGTAGTAGAATAATACTTGTTCATGTGCTTGAAATATAAACACTCTAGTTTTGATATACATGTGTCAGCAGACATGACAGCTTGTCCATGGAAATTGAACCACGGCGACCATCACGTTTCTTGTTTCTAGCACTGCCACACTCACATGCGATTCCCACGACGCCACTCCAACCCACGACACAACGTCCCCCGACATGGACATGGATCCTCTGACGTGGCTATCACTGCCTTACCCTGCCTTTCCTTCACTGACAGGTGGGACCCACGCTTGGGGGGCCCACATGTTAGTGACCCAATGGTAGGATTGTTCATGTCAGAGGATCCTCATCCCCCCGACGTGCACCTCATCCCTCTCGGCCCCACCGCTCCTCTACCTTTGTGTGCATGACATGCGGGCCAGCTGAACTGCGGCGACCATCAACTTTCTACCACAACCGCACCCAATTGGACGCGGTTTGCCTGCTCCACTGTTGTGCTCCGATCGTACTCCCGCACCATCGAATTTTCATCCAGCGGCTGTGACACATTTCGTCCCGGGCATCAATCCTTAGCTGGAGTACTTCTATACTACAGGTAGTACCCACTGGTGTGGCCATCTACGCCTCATAATGCCCCGGCGGCCAGCTGTGGCACCCTCGCCACAGTCGCGCCACCACCGATCGGTTCATCTCGAACGAGTGAGTCACGAACCACGCCACCACCATGAGAATGAAATGTGGGCCAGCCGCATTTAAGGTCCGCATGTCATTGACTCATAGGCCGGTGCACCAAGCCACTGAAGCTCAGTCCCGTGGGCCCCGAGAGGGAAATGTAACTCTTGCGGCAGGCCTTGTGGTGCTCCCGCAGTACGAGCTCGTGCCAACTAGTAAGGTACACGTGCATTGCACGCATGAGATTCTGGTGGTTTGTGCATTATGCTTAAGTTCAACCATGGAGTCTTCTACTCCCTCTGCTCCTAAATATAAGTCTTTGTAGAGATTTCACTGTATATAGATGCATTTTAGTGTGTAGATTCATTCATTTTTCTCCGTATGTGGTCCATAGTGAAATCTCTCCAAAGACTTATATTTAGGAACGGAGGGAGTAGATTCTACATGTGGCAGAATCTGGTGGAATGTTGATGATATCTAACGGCCAGTAGTGCTCGGATTTGCCATCTTTGTACCGTCGGATTGGCTTCATCCAACGAGCAACTTTCAAAGTTATTCACACACTATATAGGGGTATAGATGTTTGGTTTGCAGCCTAAGGTTGCCACGCCTAAGCTTAGGCATGCCACAATATCTTAGGCATGTGTTTGGTTCATTGCCACACTTTTCTAGCTACATGGTCCACATGTCATAGACTCAACTTCTTGCCAAATCTTGCCACACTTGGCTATTTGGATTGTGACTATCTTTGCCATATATTGCCACATGGTTTATTCCACACTTGTCACACTTGCCTTAGTTGAGTTGCTCAAATTGTTTGGTCTGTACTAAGTTTGGCAAAGATTGCCACACCTAAGGTTAGGCAAGTTTGACCAACTTAGGTGAGTGTTTGGTTCAAGCCACACCTTAGGCAAGTCACACTTAGGCCCCACATGGCATACACGCAAAAAGTGTGGCAAGATTCCCTTAGGCTTGTGTAGCGACCCGACCTCAGATGGTCAAGTCTCTGTGCTCAGGTGTCATCCCTGGATCAGTAATGCTGACACCACACAGTACTTCGAAGGATTTATAACAAAGTAGCAATCACACACTTATTATATCGATGTCTCAAGAGAGAACTTATTACAATAATATGGCCTAAGGCCATCTAATGCGATAACAGCGGAAGGCTTGGAAGATAAAGTGAGTCCATCAACTCCAATGGCATAGCTGAGCTGCACGGCAACGACCTACGAACCTTACTCCTCGTCTGAAAAGTCTGCAACATAATACGTTGCAGCCCGAGAATGGGTCAGCACATGGAATATGCTGGCAATGTAACACAAAAGAGCAATAACAGAATAATGCTACCACTACATGCATATTTGGCTGGTGGAAGGCTCTATGGTTACATTTTTGCGAAAAGCCAATTTTTCCCTACTTCAAAGGAATCAGTTTTAATTTAACTATCATGGTGGTTGAAACATCATTTGAGAAGGTAACCCCAACTCAATGATCCCAATTAAAGTAATTAACAACCCAGCAAGATTAATTAAGAGTGTTGAGATACATGCGAATACTCAAGTACTAGATACTCAGAATTGTCCATAACCGGGGACACGGCTAACCATGATTAGATTGTACACTCTGCAGAGGTTTGCGCACTTTTCCCCGCAAGACTCGATCGCCTCCGTTGATTTCTCGCACTACATGGTGTTTGAGAGATGGATGACCGAGACACAGTCTTTCAGAAGCATTAACTCTCTACTCCGGGCAGACCATACCAAACCTACAAACCCACTGCCTGCTGATCCACCTCTTCAAGAGCTTCACGCAACTTACTCAACTATGCTAGAGCCCATAATAGCTTGCGGCTGCACACGGAAGTTTCTAGCATGAATAGACTCAGTTCCCTTTGAGCCTGGGTGGCGGTCCATAGGAGAATCACATGGTAACCCCGGGATTTCCAAAAATAAAACAGGCAATCACTGGATACCCCAGGTGCCTCAATCCACCCAGATGTGTATTAAAGTTGCCACCTTAAGTAAACCATTAATTAACAATCTCACATCTGTCATGGATATCACTCAAACCCAATCCACGTCTACGAGCATAGCATGGCAATATAAGCATAACGTAGAAGTAACTCCCAAGGGTTTGACAATAAAACAGGGCAATAGGTTCTACCTCATCAACTACTTCCCAATACCCACATGTTAAAAACATCCTAATCATGCATGTTTGAGGATTGAAACTAATGCATAAAAACTAGGTATGAAAAGAGTATGATCAATGTGTTACTTGCCTTGCTGACGATCCGTGAATCCTAAAGACTCGTAGTAACACGCTTCGCACTCCGGGAATTCTATCGCAAGCAAACAATAACATACATAAGAAACAATCAAAGATGCACAAGTAGAACTCCAAATAAAAGAGTTTGACCGGAGAGTTCAACTTAAGAACTCCGGTTGGCAAAAAGAATCAAATCAAACGAAGCAACGAAACTCAAATGGCAAAAGAAACAACTTCGTTTTACTAGTCTGGATCTAGGTCAAATTTTACAGAAGAAAATTTTGGTTTGAGTTGATTATTCGGAAAGAGGGTTTCGAGATGAAACTTCAGGCGCTTGAATCTCCTGATTCCGATAAACGAGCGAAAAGATAAACAGGTTTGAATGTCGGATCAGAAATCGCGATCGGAATAATCGCGGAATAAATCCGATAAAAAGAAAAACGACGAACAGCTAAACGAATGAACGTTCGTTAGCAGAAACTAAACGATGAACACATTCGTTAGAACGAACGGACGAACGAACGTTCGCTAAGTAAATAAACTGAAGAAATAAACCGATCTATATAAAAAAACAAACTAGGGTTTTAAAAAAACCGAAGGGTTTTCTGGAAAAAAAACCGGCGGCGGGGTCGGGTACCTCCGGCGAGGCTCGTCCGGCGGGGCGGGCGGCTCCGGCGGGTTCGGCGAGGGGCGGCGGGGCTCGGGGTGGCTGCGGGGTGGCGGCGGGAGGCGGCGGCGGCACGGGGCGACGGCGGCGTCTCGGGCGGCGGCGGATCGGGGCTCGGCCTCGGGCTCCGGCGGCAGCGGCGATGCGGCGGGTGGTGGCGGGGTGGTGGTGACGCGGCGGGGCGGCGGCATATATAGGGGGCGGGGCGGGGCGGTTTGGGAAGGGGGCGCCCGGGTCGGACTCCCTCGGCGTCCGTGCGGCGCACGGCGCGCGCGCGGAAGGCGGCGGCGGCGGCGGCTGGGCCGGCCTGCTCGGCTGGGCCTTCGGCCCAGTCGGGCGCGAGGTTTTTTTTTTTAAACATTCCGCCGAAGAAAAATTCCTAGAAAAATAAATAAAAATCTAAAAATTCCAAAACAAGTTTTCTCCGTCTAAATAAAATAATTAGAACAAGATGAACTTTTCTTGGCCCCTAAAATGCAATTTTTAAAACATGCAACATTTTTCTAGGGCAAATAAAAATCCCGAATAAGCTCAAATAAAATCCAAAAATGATTTTAACATTTTTCCTCCGATATTTCAATTATTTTGGAGAAGTCATATTATCTCCCCTCATTTAATATTTTAAAATGAACTATTTTTCGGAGAGAAAATAATTAAAATCAAATCCTCGTCTTCACTATTTGATAAAAATTTCAAATATGAAAATTTGAAAATCCCCAACTCTCTCTGAAGGTCCTTGAGTTGCTTAGGATCTCGAGGATTGCAAACGAAAAGCAATAAATTATGATATGCATGGATGATCTATGTATAACATGCCAAATTGGAAATTTGGGATGTTATAGCTTGCCAACTTGTGGCTCTCATTTTGATGAACTTAACCCTAGGCAAACTTGGCAAAAAAATGTTTGGCAAAGCGTGGCAATGCTAGTCCTAGAACCAAACAATTTGGCTTGCCTAAGGGAATCTTGCCACACTTTTTGTGTTTGTGACATGTTGGGCTCACTACTCATTAAAAAAATCCTTGCCTTAGGTGTGGCTAGAACCAAACACCTACCTAACTTGGTAAAACTTGCCTAAGGTTAGGTGTGGCAAAGTGTGGCAAGGTGTCGCTAGGAACCAAACAGCCCCTTATGGTGGCCATTTTGTTAGCCACATTTTTTATGGCAGGCATACTTTGCCTAAGCTTAGTTGTGGCAAAGTTAGTCATGAACCAAACTGACCCTAAGTTCAACCATGGAGTCTTCTAGATTCTACATGTGGTAGAATCTGGTGGAATGTAGATGATATCCAACAGCAAGTAGTGCTCGGATTTGCCATCTTTGTACCGTCCGATTGGCTTCATCCAACGACCAACTTTCAAAGTTATTCACACACTATATAGGGGTATAGATGTTTGGTTTGCAGCCTTAAGTTCAATCATGGAGTCTTTTAGATTCTACATGTGGCAGAATCTGGTGGAATGTAGATGATATCCAACGGTGAGTAGTGCTCGGATTTGCCATCTTTGTACCATCAGATTGGCTTCATCCAATGACCAACTTTCAAAGTTATTCACACACTATATAGGGGGTATAGATATAGATGTGCCAGCCCAGGCATTGCAATGGATCCAAAGTATATCTATTTAGTGGAGCGCACTCTAAACACATTATCTATTTATTTTTCTCTAACCTTTCATAGCCATGCAACCAAGCCACATAAGCTTCATGGGTGCCCCCCACATCATATTATTCATACTACATTGACTGGAAAAAAGATAAATCACCCAAAACAAGATCTTCCTATTTTTTTGTTCCTACGATGTTGTGTCGTGCATGTACCTAGTTGTATAGTGGTAGTACTAGTTGTATAGTAGAAACTTGGTACTAGTAGGAGTAGTAGTACGGAATGCTCCTACTCTATCAATGAGCCCCATCTGACACCAAATTTCTTGGCTTCCGTGCTATAGCTAGGTCTTCCCCTTGTTTCTGTTTTCCAACCCGGCGGCGGGCGGGGTGCGGTTTGCCAATAGTCGGTTTGCTCAATGGTGGTCCCACATGAAAGTGAAAATGCTAGGCAACACGCCTTCCCTAAGCTATGTGTCATGCCAGACGGGGCATGGAGTACTCCCGATTCCCGGGCGTGTGGGGGTGCGGCGCGAACGCGGCAGGCCTTTTCCTTTTACTAGCAATGTGCTCGTGCGTTGCAACGGATCCAAAGTAGTAGAATAGTAGTACTTGTTCACAAACTTGAAAAAAATCACTCTTGTTTTGATATACTCCTAATATATTACTTTTCACTCAAAATATATTTCTCAGGCTGTTTAGATGAGGTGAGGCAGGGATGTGGTTGCTTTCAAGATAATAAGGGGTTTTCTGCAAATTGGAGCAGAGAAGTGGGCTATTGTTGCAAAAATGCCACAACTTACCTCAAAGCCGTTAGATGAAGATCTAATGGTCAGAAACGATGGATGGCAGACACACCACCATCACCAATTGAGTCTATTCTAGGAGTAGGAGTAGAGAAACATGTATAAATTGTAACATTTGGTTGTGCTCCTTGGCACGATCGATAGACAGAAATACCGATAGGAAACGCAAGGGCGGGGCTATTTCTGCCAGATAAGCAGGGTACGTAGTAGCTAGGTTAGCGCATCGTTGGTTTGGTCACATGCGGTCCGACATGTTCTAGTGTTTCTAGCAAGATGCCTGCGCGTTGCACGAAGTTGATAGAAAAGGTAAGCGCAACTTATAAATTGGCGGATGGAGTACTAGTTACAGTGATGCATATAATTAAGCAAAGGGATCGAACATATCGGTATTGACTAGAACGAGAATGCAATAGCACAATAAGAATAAAGGCCGCGATGATGCGATCGCAGTGGTGGTTACAGGAGGCAAGAAGAAAGATGCATCCATCAACGTTCGACCTCCTCCTCCTCAACTTAGTGCGCCGGGCCACCGACCGGTGGCTAAGGAACGGTGCCTTTTGTGGCGAGGTGAAGGTGCTTCTCAGCAAAGGCATCCAAGGTTTCCAGCCGGTTGAGGAAGGCCAATGTCGTAGCGTCCTCACTAGACTTGTAGATACCTATGTACATGATTTGCTCGTACACGTGGATGTGTAGGTCGACGAATTCTTGCAGGGCAAGGCGCCTCGCGGCAAGCGCGACCTCCAGGTGGACATTCTTCGTGGCGTCGGCGGGCAGTCGCAGGGCCACCAGCGCTTGAAAGAGGTTCCGGCCATGTAGGCCGATTAGGGTGGCAGGCAATTAGGAGCCTGGGCGCACGGGCTGGAGGAGTATGGCGATGTCGTCCACGAGCTTCTTGAGGATGGTGAACTTGTTGGTGGTGTCAACGATCATTTGGTCCAACTGAGAGTCGTAGTTGGCGTCGATGGCGGCCATCCACCAGCCGGTCTCCAACACCGTGGGTCTGGAGTGAGCACTTTTGCGCTTAGTGTAGGTGCTTAGGCAAATGCTTAGGTGCGTACGATGTGGTAGATGCATTGGAATGGAGGGGCGCCTTTATATGAGGGCAAACTGCGTTGCATTCACATCGTGCAGCCTCTTTTCCCGTTCCTCCTCCCATTACTTCCCTCATGCATTAATTGAAGGAGGATGCATTGGCCGTTCAACATTTCGGGAACCGCCACCCCCTACCTCGTTGGCATTAAAGTTGTATCAGGAACTGCATCACCCGCTATCAAATTGAATAGTACTGCGCCGCCCGCTGCATGCCCGGCTGAACATGCCTCCTCGCCTCCATCAAACCCCTCCGTTAAACCTGCATGCAAACCGAGAAACCTACTCCGGCCACACATCCGTTCATGAGCTGGCCGTAATTAAACGCAACACCGGGCGAGCTCCTCCCGTCCGCCCTCAGTTTAAACAAGGGCAGACGCCGGCCAAGCTCCTACCGTCCGCCCACTATTTAAACGAGGCCAGACAGACAGCAGGCAAGAATCGCACCCCTCCGCGGCCTTCCCATCTCCTCCTTCACCATTTTCTCCACTCTTCCTATGGCTTTCGAGGAGCCGTTCTCCGGCATACTACCTGGCTGGATGGCCCGCCGAGCCCTCCAGATACGGGCGAGGCCACTCGGTGCTTCACCAACCTTGCTTGGCCCGACAGAGCCAGTTGCCACCCCAAGTAGGCGCGTGGTTCAGCAACTCGTCGCTCCAGTTCAGCTCAATGAGGAGTGGCGAGTTGCTCCACGCCGGCACGGCGGCGAGCATGCCGGTACGGGCGTTGTCGTTGTCGTGTCATACGGTGCCACCAGTGTATGCGGTGGCCGCGCCTCCCGTGTCTGTGGGCGCGCCTCCCATGCCTGCGGCCCTGCCTCCCGTGCATGCGGCAACGCCATGCAGGCAGAGACAGAAGCCGGGTGCGTGGAGAGCGACGAGTCGGTGGCCGACGACTGCGCATTTAGGTGGTTTCTTTGCTGCTTCGTCTCTTCTGAGGACCTTCGTCAACCCCGCAAGTGTCTACCGGACATGAGGAACACAAAGGGATCCACGAGCGGCCATTTAGATTATGTACTCCCTCTCCAGCTGGCGGGAAATATTTGTTCTAAGAATGGATAAATTGTATGTATCTATAACTAAAATAAGTCTAGATACATCCATTACTAGGACAAGTATTTCTGGATGGAGGGAGTATTAATTATACCAAGAGAGCCGGATTAGCACCGCTCAGTTCATGGAAATGTAATGAAATCCATCATGTTTATATGAAGATCCGGCTTTTTATACGAAATCCTTCATGCTTATATGAAATCAGTCCGTGTTTGCATGAATTTCATCTGGTTGGTTAGAGTTGTGAAAATGTATGCCGGTAGCGTTTGATGGCGTCCTCCGCGAAAGGAAGCGGGAGGAAATTTGTCGGCTGCCGTTGGAGATGCTCTTATGCTGGAAATAATAGAGTGACATCCAATCCATTTGAGTTAATTGTGTGTATGATTGTCCCTCTATAAAAAGTTAATTGCATGTACAGTGTACACGTGACTTGCAAGGTGGCTACAGCTTCATACAGAAAGTTAAAAAGAAACAAGTCCATCCTTAATCTTGTATTCTAAGTACTCTGTGGGTTCCACTGTCAGTACAGTAGCGAAAGAAGTGTATATTAAATAAGTAATATATAATATAAAAATCTAAAGTTAAAGGCAGAATTCGAACTCAGGTCATCACGTTGCGAGCATCCGGCACTAACCAGTAGTCCAGCACATTTTTGTTGTAGACCATGCTGGAGATATATCTCCATGTCTACTCTTATACTCCATTCGTTCCTAAATATTTGTCTTTTTCAGATTTCAAATGGACTACCACATATGGATGGGTATGTAGACATATTTTAGAGTGTAGATTCACTCATTTTGCTCCGTATGTAGTCACTTGTTGAAATCTCTAAAAATACAAATATTTAGGAATGGAGGGAGTAGAAAACAGAGTTGGTGATGATGGTGTGCGTACCATCCTGCAATATAGGCCGTCGGATTTATATCTAACGGATAGGAAGGAAACTATGGCAATTTTGCAAAAATATACCCACACCCCTCTCCATGTTCGCAAATAAGGCCTTCCCCCGTTCATCCTTTTCTCTCACAAGATAAACTACTCATACAAATGCATCTTGATGTTCCGTGCAACGCACGAGCATCTAGCTAGTTTCTTTTAAAATAGTTACTACAATAATTGGGTTGAAGTGATATATTTTATGTCTGCCCCAAATGATTTCAGATTCGCTAGTAGTAACAAAGAAAAGGTTGCCTTGTTAATTAATAGAAAACGGGGTGAAAACTATCACATGAGGCCGGTAAAAATGAGGCACACTGGGTTCAACGTCATCATCACTACAGCTGTGCACGCGCGAGAAGTCTACATATCGAGGGGGCTACTGAGCGAGGCACAGAGACACAATGTTTGAGAGATAAACCAATTGACAGGTTGCGATCAGATCGAGTTGTCACCCTTCTGCTGTCATTGTTGGGGTGGGGGAGCGGGAGGGAGAGAAAGACGTATCGAGAGTGTGCGCGGTAGGCACAAAGGCATAACTAGCGAGTGTGTGTGTGTATGTGTGTGTGTTTGAAAGAGGAGTAGATAGATTACTATCAAGATCGAGGTGCCACCCTACTCCTTCGGTGTCGGGTAGTGTGTGTGTGTGTGTGTGAGTGTGTGTGTGTGAGTGTGTGTGTGTGTGTGTGTGTGTGTGTTTGAGAGAGAAGCTAGTCGATAGATTAGTATCAAGATCGAGGTGTCACCCTACTCCTCCGGTGTTGGGAAGTGTGTGTGGGGGGGGGGGTGGGTGTGGGGGGGCAGTGACACTTACATATCTCTACTCTTATAAAAAACAGAGTTGATGATGATGGTGTTCCTGCCATCCTACAATATAGGTCATCCGATTTATATCCGACGGATAGGAAGGAAACTATGGCAATTTGGCAAAAAGATACCCACACCCCTCTCCACATTTGCAAATAAGGCATTCCCTCGTTCATCCTTTTCTCCCACAAGATAAACTACTCATACAAATGCATATTGATGTTCCGTGCAACGCATGGGCATCTTGCTAGTAGGTAGAAGGAGTTTGTGTGACACATATCTAGCTATATTAAGGGATAGGTAGATAGCATGTGTGCGAGGCATACTTAAAGCATCACGAAGATAAACAAACAGTGTGCATGCACGCTGGCAGTGATACCAGGAGATGCAATGATCTAGCGTAACATGTATAAAAAATGATGCACGCTGGCTGAGCCACAACTACTACGTCAGCTATATGATCATGCAAAGCAATATGACAATGAATGCTCAAGTCATCAAAATAGAAACGATGGAAGTTGCATGGCAATATATCTCGGAATGGATATGGAAAGGCCATAATAGGTAGGTATGGTGGCTATTTTGAGGAAGATAGAATAAGGCTTATGTGTGATAGAGTGTAGCAACCACGATCCCAATGGACTGACATCTCTGTGCTTAATTGCCATCCCTGGATCGGTATGCTGACACACACAGTACTCGAGGAATTATAACAGAGTTCAATCACACACTTATTACATCGATGTCCTCATAAAGAGTATTTATTACACAAATAATATGGTTGAAGGCCATCTAAACGGAAAAAAACTGCGGAAGCTTCGAAGATAAATGAGTCCATCAACTCCAACAGCATAGTTGAGTGCTTGACAATGACCTATCGCACCTTATTCTTCATCGGTAAAGTCTGCAACATGAGATCTTGCAGCCGTGTAGTTCAGCACATGGAATATGCTGGGAGAGTTACACCGTAGAGCAAATGAATGCAAGAAACTATTTCTACATGCATATTTGGCTGGTGGAGGCTCTAAGTTTAGTTTTATGCATAAAGCTAATTTTTTCCTACAACAAAGGAATAAATTTTATTTACTACAAAGTTTATACCAATGATTGAGAAGGTTCCTCCAACTCAAATCCCAACATTAACCAAGTATCATCATTAAACCCAATACATTAATTAAAGAGTGATGAGCAACATAAATATCCACTTCTAGATACTCAAACTGTCCATAACCAGGGACACGGCTAACCATGATTAGTTTATACACTCTACAGAGGTTGCGCACTTTTCCCCACAAGACTCGACCTCATCCGTGATCGAAAGATCGAGACATAGTCTTTTTAAAGCATTAACTCTCTACTCTGGGTAGACCGGTACACCTACTTTCCCCTACATCTGCTAGTACACCTATTCAAGAGCTCACACAACTTACTCAACTATGCAAGAGCCCATAATGGCTTGTGGCTGCACACGGAAGTTTCTAGGCATGAAATATCAAATGATCCTTTTGAGCCTGGGTGGCGACCCGACGGAAAATCACACGGGTACTCCGGGATTCCCATGGGCAAGCACTGGTTTGTCCAGGTGCCCCAACCAGTCCACCCAGATGTGTATTAAAGTTGCCACCTTAAAGTTGTCCAAAATTATTATCTCTCACAACTTTCATGAATATCACGAACCAATCCCCGTCTACGAGCATGGCTAAGCAATATAAGCATAACGTATATTCCCGGGGTGATCAAAGGTAATAGGTTCCTACCTCGAGTACTACAACCAATGCACATGTTCCTAATCCTAATCATGCAAATCTTTGAGGGGCAAAACTAATGCATAGTTAAAATTGGGTATTCAAAAGTATGATCAAAGTGTAACTTGCCTTGCTAATGATCGGAAAACTCTAGGGATTTGTAGTAACAAGCTTCACACTCTGGAAAATCTATCAGAGACAAACAATAGCAATCAAGCAAACGATGCAAATAGAAAACGAAGTAAAGATCCAAAGAACTCGAAAACAAGCAACTAGATAATATAAACATAAAACAAATTTTAACATCATTGTATTTATGTGGATTAGATCTTAACAGTAGATACATGTGATTAGCTATGATTTGCAAAAAGAATCAACTCAAACTGAGCTACGAAACTCAAGATATGAACAAAATAATATCAAACTCAAATCTAAACTAAACTCAAATTTTAAATTGTCAAAATCATGTTCAAGTTGCTTTACAGGATAGCGCTCTGAAGATTTAGGCATTGGTTTCGTCGAATTTGGACAAACGAGTGAAAAGTTACGAGAGTTTAAAGATCAGGGGCTAATCTACGAAGAAAATATTCGTGCATAGGTCCCTGGCCTAAAACTAAAATAAAAGAAAATTTTACAGAACGAACGTTCGCTACAGAACCTAAATTAACGAATCTGTTCGTTACAGAAACTAAACGAATGAACATTCGCTAAACAAACTAACTAAATAAAATAAACCGATCTAAACAAAAAACCGAAAAAAACGGGGGTTCGAATCGGTTTTATACGGTTTGGGCGGTTTCGACGGCGGCGGGGGGTTCGACGGAGGCGGCGGTGGCGGGTTCGGTAGGGATCTGGCGCGGTGGCGGGGTGTGTCGACAGCGGGCGGCGGCGGCTGTGGCAGTGAGCGGCGCGGGCGACGGCGGTGACGGCGGGCTCGGCTTTGGCGGCGACGGTGGTTGTGGAGGAGGGGGGCCGGGGTGGCAGCTATTTAAGGAGGGGGAAGGGGCAAGGCCGGCTTGGGCAGGGGGCAAGGGCGAGGAGGCGGCGGTCTCGGAGTCCGGATCGAACTCCACCGGCGCCGGCGTCGTGGCGGAGCGGACACCGTCCCAAGCGGACGGGCGAAGGCGATTGGCGGCTAGGCCGGGCTCGGCCCAGTTCGGTCGGCCCAAACTTTTTTTAAACAATTTTTCTAGAGACAAAAAAAGGTAAATAAATATAAATAAATCCTAAAAATCCAGAAAAATTCACGTAGTAATATGGCCTTATTATTGACCTAGTGAGCATTTTTCTGGGCCTAAATGCCTAAACTAAAAACAAACATTATAGTACTAATTACTCTGCTAATTAATAAATAAACTAGCGAATAAAATCAAATAAACTCTCCAAAAACTCAAAATTCAATTTCCAATATTTCTTTACTGATTTTCAAGAAGTCATATTATCTTCTCTCTTTATTTTAAAATATTTGGAAAAGAATTTTGAAAAACAATTTGATCCAATTTACCAAATTTTGATAAATCAAAATTGGATTTTTGTGAAACCTCCAACTCTCTCAAATTGGTCCTTGAGTTGCTTAAGGCCTCTTGGATCAAATTGCAACTAAGAAAACAATAAAATGCATAAATCATGGATGCATATGAATGATCTACGAATAACATCCAAATTGAAAATTGGGATGTTACAAACCTACACCCCTTAAGATGAATCTCGCCCTCGAGATTCGGGTTGGTAAGCAAAAGGTGTGGATGGTCCTTGCGGAGGTCTTCTTCGCGCTCCCAAGTAGCTTCCTCCTCAGTATGATGACTCCACTGAACTCAAAACTTGATGACTCTGCTGTGAGTAACTCGGCTGGAAAACTCGAGAATCTTAACGGGTTTCTCCTCATATGTCAGATCACTATCCAACTGAATCGCTTCCAGTGGCATTGTATCTCTCAGAGGAATCTCAGCCATCTCTGCATGGCACTTCTTCAACTAGGAAACATGAAACACATCGTGAACTCTTGACAAACCTTCGGGTAATTTCAACTTGTAGGAAACTTCTCCCATACGTTCCAAAACTCTGTAGGGTCCCACAAATCATGGTGCTAGCTTTCCTTTGACTCCAAATCTTAACTCCTCGAAGTGGGGATACATGAAGATATGCTCTATATCCGACTTCATAGGCTACCTCCTTGCGTTTAGTATCGGCATAACTCTTTTGTCTGGACTGGGCTATCTTGAGTCAATCTTGAATCAACTTAACCTTCTCCTCAGAATCTCTGATTAAATCTGGTCCGAACAACTGTCGATCTCCAACTTCATCCCACGACAGTGTTGTCCTGCACCTCCTTCCGTACAAGGCTTTGAAAGGGGCCATCTTCAAACTGGCTTGATAACTGTTCTTATAGGAGAACTCTGCGTAGGGTAACTTATCATCCTAACTAGATCCATAATCTAGCGCACAAGCTCTCAACATGTCCTTCAGAATCTGATTGACTCTCTCGGTTTGTCCATCTGTCTGCGGATGAAAGGCTGTACTGAATTCTAGCCTGGTACCCAATGTTTCGTGTAACTAATTCCAAAACTTTGAAGTAAAATGTGTTCCTCTATATGATACGATGGTCCTTGGAACTCCATGCAGACATATGATCCTGGTCATGTATATCTTTGCCAATTTAGCACTTGTATAAGTTGTCTTCACAGGGATGAAACGGGCTACCTTGGTCAAGCGATCAACTACAACCCAGATAGAATCATAGCCTGAATGGGTCCTGGGTAATCCGGTGATGAAATCCATGCCAAGTTTATCCCACTTCCATTCGGGTATCGGCGAAGGCTGAAGTAACCCTGCTGGTTTCTGATGCTCTGCCTTAACTCTCTGACATACATCGCATACTGCTACATACTCTGCAATATCCGTCTTCATTCCTGTCCACCAAAAACTCTCCTTCAAATCTAGATACATCTTAGTGTTGCATGGGTGAATCGAATAAGGCGAATTATGAGCCTCTAGAAGAATTAACTTCCTGATCTTAGGGTCATTGGGCACATAGATACGATCCTCAAACCATAAAGTTTTGTGTTCATCCTCACGAAAACCTTTAGCCTTTCCTTTACTCATCCTTTCCTTTATCTCTGCAATCTCCTTGTCCGTCTTCTAGGCTTCTTGGATCTTTCCCAGTAAAGTGGACTGAAGTTCCAATGCTATAACATAACCTATCGAAACTATCTCCAAGCAAAGTTCTCGGAGATCATCGGCTAGCTCCTGAGGTAATCCTCCGGTTATGAGCATGTTAAGATAACTCTTGCAGCTCAACGCATTTGCTACGACATTGGCCTTTCCTGGATGATAATGCAATCTCATGTCATAATCCTTTATGAGCTCCAACCATCTCCTCTGCCTGAGGTTCAACTCCTTTTGCGTGAAGATGTACTTCAAACTCGTATGATCCGTGTAAACATCGCAACGGTTACCGATGAGAAAGTGTCTCCATGTCTTGAGCGCATGCACTACGGCTACTAACTCCAAATCATGTGTAGTATAATTCAACTCATGTGGTCGAAGCTGCCGTGAGGCATATGAAACAACTCTTCCTTCTTGCATAAGAACGCCTCCAAGTCCTTAACGAGAAGCGTCGCAATATACATGGAAATCCTTGCGTATGTCCGGGAGAATCAGCAGTGGGGCTGTAAACAAACATTTCTTCAACTCCTGGAAACTGGCCTCACAATCCTCAGTCCATTTAAACTTGGTGTCCTTCTTCAATAACTCCATCATGGGCTTCGCGATCTTGGAAAAATTCCCAATAAATCTCCGATAATAACCTGCGAGTCCAAGAAAACTTCGGATCTCTCCAACTGAGGTGGGTGCCAACCACTCAGTGACAGATGCAACCTTGGTAGGGTCAACTGCTATTCCTTCTCCTGATATAACATGTCCGATAAATCCAACTTCCTTCAACCAAAACTCACATTTGTTGAACTTGGCATACAGCTGATATTCCCTGAGCTTCTCAAGAACCAAGTGCAAATGTTCCTTCTGCTCTTCTTCATTCTTCGAGTAGACCAATATGTCATCAATGAAAACCACAATGAACTTGTCCAAAAACTCCCTGAACACCTTGTTCATCATAATCATAAAATAGGCAGGGGCATTAGTCAAACCAAATGGCATAACCGTATAATCATATAGCCCATACCTCGTGGTAAAAGTTGTCTTGGGTATATCCTGCTCTCGGATCTTCAGCTGGTGATAACCTGATCGAAGATTGATCTTGGAGAAAACTTTAGCTTCCTGTAGCTGGTAAAACAAATCACTGATCATCGGTAGAGGGTATTTGTTCTTAATATTCACCTCACTCAACGCACGGTAATCAACAACCATCCTTAAAGATCCATCCTTCTTCTCAACTAGAAGCACTGGGGCTCCCCAAGGTGATGAGCTTGGTCGAATATAACCTTTCTCCAATAACTTCTTAATCAGCTTCTTAATTTCCTCCAGATCATTGGGGGGCATTCGATACAGTCTCTTAGATATTGGTCCGGTGCCTGGCAACAACTCGATCAGAAATTCAATATCTCGGTCCGGTGGCATGCCTGGTAACTCCTCCAAAAATACATCGGGATAATCCTTCACAACTGTTAATTCCTCCTGAACAACTCCGTAAAGGGAATTCACCTGAGTCCTCCTCGGCGCATGCCTAGACACACACTTGATCTGTTTCCCTTCTGGGGTGCTAAGAAGAATAGACTTACTAGCACAATTGATGTTTCCCTCAAATTTGGATAGCCAATCCATGCCTAGGATCACGTCCAATCCTTGTGGCTCCAGGACAATAAGGTCAGTGGGGAAAACATGTCTACCTATGGTTATTGGCAACTGATAACATCCCCGACTAGCCATATACTCTGCTCCTAGGGAACTCACTAACATAGGTGACTTAAGGGCTACGGTTGGCAATTTAAACTTGCCACAAATCCCCTTGATATGAATGAATAAGATGCACCAGTGTCAAAAAGAACAAGTGTTGTAAATGCATTAATCAAAAACTTACCGACAACTGCGTCGGGCTGCTCCTCAATCTCCTCCACACTGATGTAGTTCACCTGACCTCCGGTGAAAGGGTACGGCTTCTTTCCAGAACTTCCATTGCCATTTCCATTCTTTGCTTCAGAACATTCAGTGGTGTAATGTCCGGTCTTCCGGCACTTGAAACAAGTAATGTGACTCAGATCTTTCTTGGCGGGTGTCGCAGGGTTGGAATGCCTCTAACTGTTGCTACCTCCATTCCCATTACCATTCTTAGGGCCACTGTGGTTGTGTGCACTTCCTCCATTGTGTGAGTGTCCTCCATGGTCATGCCCTCCATGGTTATGATGAGTATGTCCTCCCGAGTACGGGGAATAGCGAGGCTTCTGCTGAGCTCCAGAATTATACTTCCCCCGTCCGTACTTCCTCTTGCGATTATCTATCTGCTTCTGCTTGCCTTCAATCATGAGGGCCCTATCTACCAACTCCTGGTAGTTGTTGAAGGTTGCCACCATCAACTGCATACTCAACTCATCATTGAGTCCCTCTAGAAACTTCTCCTGCTTCGCGGCATCTGTGGCCACATCATCTGGGGCATAGCGTGCTTGCTTGCTGAACTCATCCACATACTGCCCCACTCTACAACTCCCCTGACGTAAGTTGCGGAACTCATGCTTCTTCAAACTCATGGCTCCAGCTGAAACGTGTGTAGTGCGGAAGGCCTACTGAAACTGATCCCATGTAACTGTAGCAATGGGGTAAGTGGTGGTCAAATTATCCCACCAAGAACTCGCGGGTCCATCAAGCTGATGTGCGGCAAAGCACACTCTCTCCGCATCCGTGCATCCAGCAGTGGTCAGCTCCCTTCCAATCTTGCGGAACCAATCATCTACAACAATCGGCTCGGTGCTACTAGAAAACACCGACGGATTCGACCTCAGAAAACGGGCTAGGTTGTCAACAGGGGGTGGTGGTGGTGAGTTGGTGTTTGTTGTTGTTGTTGCCTTGGTTCTGGATCATCATGTGCATCAAGGCATTCTGATGTTGGATCAATTGTGTGAGCTCAGGCGGGAAAGTGAATCTGGGGTAACATCTTGGATGCATCTGATGGGTTAGAGGGGGTGAGAAGACAAAATAGAATAAGGTCTATGAGAGATTTCACTACCCATATGCATATGAGGCAAATACATTCAATTCACACCACTCAATATCAAACAAGATTCACACAAACGATCTAACCTAGTATTACAAATTGATCGATTCTAACTACTTGGAGGAATGCTACTAGTAACATGGTGGTTGTCTAGAAGTTCTGATCGGTGGAAGACTCCATAATATCAGCTCCAGCTTCGTCTTCATAATCGTCATCACTGTTATCATCTGTGTCACTGTCCGTGTCGGTGTCATCCAATATGATGTAGTCCTCCGAACATATATCCACTTCAGGTTCTTGCTTTGGTTTCATCACGGGTATTCCTAGCTTCCTCTTTAGATCTTCATGCTTCTCTAGTAGAACAGCAATTTCTTCTTCATATCCATCGCGTGTTGACTTGAGTTCCTCTTCTAGCTCTATATTTCTCTTCATCACCTTCTTGGTCTTCTTCATGATAGCGCACATCTGGTTCTCATATCGACGAATGTGCTGATCCATCTCCTGAATGTATGCTGCGCTAGATCCATCCTTCCTGGTACAAATCATCTCCCATTGCTCGTCTCGGCGTCCACATATCTGATAGACGATGTCTTCAAGCTCCTTGTGGTACACCTCACAAATGCGTCCAAAGGTGATGTGGGCTACCATGCTCTTTCCTAAGCTCCAAGTTAGTGCATCCAAGGTGAACTCAATCGGCTCAGTTGTTGGTGCAAACGTCCTCCCAGGTACATGAACTTTGATCCTCCAGCGCTCCTCTTCTGGTAAGGTTGCAGTGAAGGTTCCAGTGAAGCTTGGTAGTCCGATATTCGGGTATTTCGTGACTTACTTCAAGTGGCGTCCGAAGGGATTGTCGTCATCCGGCTGACTGAACTTGTTCCTGGGGTCCGCCATCTATAGAGTAGAAATAGAGGAGGATTATAAATGAGTAGAGAAGAGTATCATGTAGCTTTTCCTAGTGGTCGTGTCCTACAGTCAGTGTGTTCTCTGATACCATCTTGTAGCGACCATGATCCCAATGGACCGAAGTCTCTGTGCTTAAGTGTCATCCCTGGATCGATATGCTGACACACACAGTACTCGAGGAATTATAACAGAGTTCAATCACACACTTATTACATCGAGGTCCTCATAAAGAGTATTTATTACACAAATAATATGGCTGAAGGCCATCTAAACAAAAAGAACTGCGGAAGCTTCAAAGATAAATGAGTCCATCAACTCCAAAGGCATAGCTGAACATGACAACGACCTATCGCGCCTTATTCTTCGTCGGTAAAGTCTGCCACATGAGACGTTGCAGCAGTGTAGGTTAGCACATGGAATATGCTGGCAGAGTTACACTGTAGAGCAAATGAATGCAAGAAACTATTTCTAGATGCATATTTGGCTGGTGGAGGCTATAAGTTTATTTTTATGCATAAAGCTATTTTTTTCCTACAACAAAGGAATAAATTCTATTTACTACAAAGTTTATACCAATGATTGAGAAGGTTCCTCCAACTCAAATCCCAACATTAACCAAGTATCATCATTAAACCCAATACATTAATTAAAGAGTGATCTGATCAACATAAATATCCACTTCTAGATACTCAAATTGTCTATAATCGGGGACACAGCTAACCATGATTAGTTTATATACTCTGCAGAGATTGCGCACTTTTCCCCACAAGACTCGGCCGCATCCATGATTGGAAGATCGAGACATAGTCTTTTTGAAGCATTAACTCTCTACTCTGGGTAGACCGGTACACCTACTTTCCCCTACATCTGCTAGTCCACCTCTTCAAGAGCTCACACAACTTACTCAACTATGCCAGAGCCCATAATGGCTTGTGGCTGCACACGGAAGTTCCTAGGCATGAAATATCATATGATCCCATTGAGCCTGGGTGGCGAACCGAGGGAAAATCACACGGGTACTCCGGGATTCCCATGGGCAAGCACTATTTTCTCCAGGTGCCCCAACCAATCCACCCCGATGTGTATTGAAGTTGCCACCTTAAAGTTTTCCAAAATTATTATCTCTCACAACTTTCATGAATATCATGAACCATTCCCCGTCTACGAGCATGGCTAAGCAATATAAGCATAAAGTATATTCCCAGGGTGATCAAAGGTAATAGGTTCCTACCTCAACTACTACAACCAATCCACATGTTCCCAATCCTACTCATGCAAATCTTTGAGGGGCAAAACTAATGCATAGTAAAAAGTGGGTATTGAAAAGTATGATCAAAGTTTAACTTGCCTTGCTGACGATCAGAAAACTCTAGGTATTCATAGTAACAAGCTTCGCACTCCCGAAAATCTAGCGTAGACAAATAATAGCATACATAAGCAATCAAGCAAACGATACAAAGAGAAAATGAATAAAGATCCAAAGAACTCAAAAACAAGCAACTAGCAAATCTAAACAGAAAACAAATTTTAACAACATTGTATTTATGTGGATTAGATCTTAACAGTAGGTACATGTGATTAGCTACGATTTGCAAAAAGAATCAACGCAAACGGAGCTACGAAACTCAAGATACGAACAAAATAAGATCAAACTCAAATCTGAACTAAACTCAAATTTTAAATTGCCAAAATCATTTTCAGGTGGTTTACTGGATAGATGAGATTGTTGTGAAGATTTAGGCGTTGGTTTCGTCGAACTTGAACAAACGAGCGAAAAGTTACGAGTGTTTAAAGATCAGGGGCTAAACTGCGAAGAAAATATTTGTGGATAGGTCCCTGGCCGAAAACTAAAATAAAAGAAAAATATACAGAACGAACGTTCGCAACAGAACCTAATCTAACGAATCTGTTCGTTACATAAACGAAATGAATGAACGTTCGCTAAATAAACTAACTAAATAAAATAAACCGATCTAAACGAAAAACCGGAGAAAAAACGGGCGGTTCGGATCGGTTTTATACCGGTTCGGGCTGTTTTGATGGCGGCGGTGGGTTCGACGGTGGCAGATGGTGTCGGGTTCAGCGGGGCTTCGGAATGGCGGCGGGGTGCGTCGGTGGCGGCGGCGCGGCTGCGGCTGCGGCGGTGAGCGGCGTGGGCGACGACTGCGGTGGCGGCGACTGCGGGCTCGGCTTCGGCGGTTGTGGTGGTTGTGGAGGAGGGGGCCGGGGTGGCAGCTATTTAAGGAGGGGAAGGGGCGAGGCCGGCTTGGGGAGGGGGCAAGGGCGAGGCGGCGGCGGTCTCGGAGTCCGGGCCAGACTCCACCGGCGGCGGCGTCGTGGCGGAGCGGGACTCCGTCCTGAGCGGACAGGCGAATGCGGTTGGCGGCTAGGCCGGCTGGTTTGGGCTCGGCCTAGCTCAGCCGGACCGAACTTTTTTTAAAACAATTTTTCCAGAGACAAAAATACGCTAAACAAATATAAATAAAATCCTAAGAATTCCAGAAAAATACACGTAGTAATATGGCCTTATTATTGACCTAGTGAACATTTTTCTGGGCCTAAGTGCCTAAATTAAAAACAAACATTATAATACTAATTACTCTCCTAACTAATAAATAAACTAGCGAATAAAATCAAATAAACTGTCCAAAAATTCAAAATTCAATTTCCAATACTTATTTGCTGATTTTGAAGAAGTCATGTTATCTTCTCTCTTTATTTTAAAATATTTGAAAAACAATTTTGAAAAGCAATTTAATCCAATTTACCAAATTTTGATAAATAAAAATTGGATGATGAGGACATGACTACCTTGGATATGACCAAAAATATTGCATACATGCATATTTGCCAGGTGATTTCTAGTGCAAACTATTCAATAATCTATTTATGTTATCCAGAACAAAAATACTTCACACACTTTTGTGTTTTGTCTAATTGCAGGTGTATGGGACATTTGTACAATCCACATATGAAGATAAGGAAGAAAGAGATGTTTATTTGCTGTTCAAAAAGTTCTCTCACGTGACTTTTGGCCCAAGAAAAGATAGAGTCCAAGTCTCTCACGTTCTGGACTCAGATTCGGACTGCACAGACATACCTGACTCAAAACGTCAACAACTTTTTCATACGGACTCCGAATTGGGTGATTTTTTTTGTTGGAAAGTAGATTTCGTGCTCTTTCCACACCAATTAGATTCACCTTAAAATTCGTCCGGAGAGTTGAGTTATGGACGAAACAATCTGACGCTGGAGCAGAATCCGAGTCAAACTACAAGTCCAAAGGTGTTACGTCACCTCCACTTGGGCCCATTGGCCTTGTACGACCTAGGGTTAGTTTTAGGCTGCCTTGGGACGTCCTCCCACCTCTTTGGCCGCCACCCCTTGCTCCTATATAAGTAGATCCATCTAGTAGCTTTTTCTTTGGGATTTGTTTAGTTAAAAGTTAGCCAACGCAACTTCGTGTACTTCGTTTGTGTCCAACGACCAGACCAAGACCACTTTCGGACCCCCACCATTATTAATACTTCATCCATATTCGCAATATTCATATTGCTTTATCATATTCTTGCTTGTTCTTCGATTGCTTGCAGGAATAGACCTTCGTGGTCAGGCTGATCGTGCTTCCGGCATCGTTAGTAACCTCGGGAGATTGGTTTAGCGATTGCTAAGGCCCAACGTCGTGCACGTTTGTAGTCGGATCGTCAAAGTCGACTCCACGAAATCGATAGTTATCATCTCATCGAAAGATCGGGACACCACGCCTCTATCAAGTGGTATCAGTTTTCAGGTTGATCGGTGAGAATTTCCAGTTTTTCCTAGATTAGATTTATTTTCTTACCTATTATCCAAGAAAAAGCCACAATAAAAGTTAGATCTATTCATCCTTTATCCAAGCCAGTCTGAGCCTTTGCAATTTTCTATTCATTGCTTGCATAGTTGAATTATCGGTTGCATCGTCCTGTCAGTTGCTGGCCTTAGTGTCTAGTTCGTTTAGAGTTTCGAGTTATGTTCACATTAGTCATGCCGCCGCTGCATCGTTATCCCTTCCATTGTCCATCATCCCATCCATCAATTTCCACCACGTGCTACGCACTGTTCATTGTCACAATCATAGTTGAGGTCATTCACATCTTGGCCTGATCCAGTCTGCATCTTATCTAGTTTGTCTTGGAAAGAGGGAGAAAAAAAAGATAGAGAAAAAAAGGAAAAAAAGGAAAGAAGAAAAAGAAAAAGAGAGAAGAAAAAGAAAATAAGTGTGAGAGAAAAAAGAGAGAAGAAAAAAAATTCATATCTATCTAGAATCAATCACGTACCTGAATTCGGATTGGAATCTGTTTTGCGCACTGTTCAGTAAAACAGGTTTATCTTCCTCATACGAAGTCCGTTTTTGCTCCGTGAGTACTCAAATTAAAGCTAGCGACAAGCCGCATCTAAATAGTTACAGAAGCTTGTTCAATATTTGACGCCTCAAAATTGGCTTCTAAATAGGTCTTTTTGTCCTCCGAAGTTCGTGAACACAGCTTGTTCCAATTTTTCAGGCCAGTTTTAGAATTCTTTGACTCCTCATATCAATTCGAAATTGTGTGATTCTTTTTGCATTGGAAAGCTTGAGTTAGTAGAATTCTTTGAAAATTTATTAGAAAATTGTCTCAAACTTTTCAAGAGGAAAGTTGGAGAGAGTTGTTGTATATCCTGCTTGGCAGTTGTTTTTCATCATTATCTTCACTGCTGTTGTGATCTTCACTTATATCTTGCTGTCCAGAGCTACTTAGTATCCTTGATTGATGCTAGTTGTGCTATGTTGTGACCTCATTAGTGTTCTAGGCTCGCGTCTCTAGTCTGGTCTAGCCTAGGACCAGCACAGTACCGTCGTTGAGCGTTTATTCAACATTGCATCTCTGAATTGATTATTGCTAATCTTTTGCTACCATATATAGCCAACCCAGCTCCACATATTTCTACACCGTGTATACGTACGTTCCTCTGTCAATCGCTTTACACAATCTTCGGAGTTATTTGACATCGCTGGTTGCCTGTCACCACCTGCCGCATGGTAAGAACTTGTAAGATATTGATATTTGCTTTACTGTGAGCACTTTACAACCACATCCTAGTAGTTCATAGGAACATTATTCTGGAATTTTGTTTCTTGTTTCTACTAATCATGACAGGTTCCGGAGATAGAAGTTCTTGGACGACGGACACATCTTCACCATCACAAGAGTTGGGACAACACACACAACCACATGGTCAGGTTATCTCTATACCATCATTTGAGGGTAGATTTAATCCTGCTATTTACCTAGCTTGGGAGTTTGAAGTACAACAAGTTTTTAGTAACCATGACTTTTCTGAACTTGAGCGAGTACGAGCTGCCACTAGAGCATTTACTGGTTTTGCTTCAGTTTGGTGGAGTGTGCATTGTAAGAAAAATATTGATAACCAACCCACAACTTGGAAAGATTTGAAAGATGTAATGAGACAACATTTTTCCCTCCTTACTATCACCGTGAATTGCTTCGCAAATTTGAACAATTTAAACAAGGCAACAACATTGTTCATGCTTACTACAAAGAGTTCAAATCTTATATGCATCATTGTGACATAGAAGAATCTAAGGATGATACAATGAATAGATTTTTTGGTGGTTTGAACCAGGATATTCAGGCAAGATTTCAGTATATTCCTCGTTGCATTACTGGTATGTATGTTCGTGCTTGTACCTTTGAGAGACAGATACAGGAGGATGCACTGGGTGACTACAACAACTACTATTCTAGTTCATGCTCACCACCGCCGGTTGGTTCCTCCACCATTGCACCTACTAGCGCAGCCCCACCTCGGATTGTGAGCGCGACATCATCTCAAGAGTATGGTGCATTGTCTACGTCTGTACCTACATTAGCTACGTCTTTGCGATAAGGTAACAGTAAAGGTATTGATGATATAACTTCACATGAGAATGATGCATCCCTAGTTAACTTGAATGCATCATGTGTTGAGTTACCTGGTGATTTGAGCACAGCACCTATTTTAGAGAATCTTGATACTGTCATGAATGCGTCATGTGATCAAACAACTGAAATACCAACAATTTTGAGTGCACCCATTGAATTAACTGTTGATGCAAAAGAATCAATGTTTAATCATTTTGATATGACCTCTAATCTTGGTGATGATTTTGTGTTGAATGACTTATTGCATATTTGCTTATTTAAGCATGTTATAGCATGTAAATTTGATGCAAGTAAGGTTTATTCACCAATGTTGAGATGGTTTAATGATGAACATTGTCGATCTTTTGAAATGAATAAGAGCTTCACTTATATGTGCAAACTGAGTTGCAATATTTTCATACCTTCTACTTCTTGTGCTAAATTTTTGGCTTTAGATTTTATGAACTATGCAAGTTAGTCATCTATTCATGTGTCATATATGCAAAAATCGAGGGAAGTAAAAATGGATGTCATATACATATACAACATGTACACCTTGTCTCTTTTGTTAGCCACATTTCAGATTAAGCAACGCCGAGGACGGCTTTATTTTCAAGAAGGGGAGGATGATGAGGACATGACTACCTTGGATATGAACAAAAATATTGCATACATGCATATTTGTCAGATGATTTCTAGTGCAAACTATTCAATAATCTATTTATGTTATCCAGAACAAAAATACTTCACACACTTTTGTGTTTTGTCTAATTGCAGGTGTATGGGACATTTGTACAATCCACATATGAAGATAAGGAAGAAAGAGATGTTTATTTGCTGTTCAAAAAGTTCTCTCACGTGACTTTTGGCCCAAGAGAAGATAGAGTCCAAGTCTCTCACGTTCTGGACTCAGATTCGGACTGCACAGACATACCTGACTCAAAACGTCAACAACTTTTTCATACGGACTCTGAATTGGGTGATTCTTTTTTTATTGTAAATTAGATTTCGTGCTCTTTCTACACCAATTAGATTCACCTTAAAATTCGTCCGGAGCGTTGAGTTATGGACGAAACAATCTGACGCTGGAGCAGAATCCGAGTCAAACTACAAGTCCAAAGGTGTTACGTCACCTCCACTTGGGCCCATTGGCCTTCTACGACCTAGGGTTAGTTTTAGGCTGCCTTGGGACGTCCTCCCACCTCTTTGGCCGTCCTATATAAGTAGATCCATCTAGTAGCTTTTTCTTTGGGATTTGTTTAGTTAAAAGTTAGCCAACGCAACTTCGTGTACTTCGTTTGTGTCCAACGACCAGACCAAGACCACTTTCGGACCCCCACCATTATTAATACTTCATCCATATTCGCAATATTCAGATTGCTTTATCATATTCTTGCTTGTTCTTCGATTGCTTGCAGGAATAGACCTTCGTGGTCAGGCTGATCGTGCTTCCGGCATCGTCGGTAATCTCGGGAGATTGGTTTAGCGATTGCTAAGGCGCAACGTCGTGCACGTTTGTAGTCAGATCGTCAAAGTCGACTCCACGAAATCGATAGTTATCATCTCATCGAAAGATCGGAACACCCCGCCTCTATCATTGGATTTTTGTGAAACCTCCAACTCTCTCAAATTGGTCCTTGAGTTGCTTAAGGCCTCTTGGATCCAAATGCAACTAAAACAAAACAAAAAAATGCATAAATCATGGATGCATATGAATGATCTATGAATAACATCCAAATTGAAAATTGGGATGTTACATAGAGCGTATCATATCCCGGGGTTTGGATGCACCTGTGAAGTTTGCACCGACTCTCGAGGTGAGAAAGGGCAATGCACGGTACGGTAGAGGCTAGCAAATTGCGGAAAGGTAAGAGTGCGTGTAATCCATGGACTCACATTAGTCATAAAGAACTCACATACTTATTGCAAAAGTTTATTAGCCCTCGAAGCAAAGTAATACTACACATGCCCCTAGGGGGGAGGTTGGTAGGAGTTAACCATCGCGCGCCCCCGACCTTCACACAAAGATAGACAATCAAGGATAAATTGTGCTCCAACTTTCATAGCATAACGAAAGACTATATGTGCATGCTTCAGGAATCACAAACCTTAACACTAATATTCTTACTAACCACAACCATTTACTAGTACTTCCCACATATTCCATCTCTATATTGCAAAACTATTGCAAGGAATCAAACATATCATATTCAGTGATCCATAAGTATTATGTAGGATTTTTATGACTAACCATGCAATTGAGCAATTCCATTTGTCTTTCTAAACAGATATAAGTGAAGCATGAGATTTTAATTCTTTCTACAAAAGATCATGCTCTAACAAATATAAGTGAAGCAAAAGAGCATTCTACGAACATCGGTTTTCTATGTGAAGAGAAACAGGCAATCCAAACTTCAAGTGATATAACTGAAGCACATGAAGCATTCTATAAAGCCATACTCAAAGATATAAGAGAAGTGCAATGAACATTCTATAAACCAACCATGGACTATCTCATACCAGCATGGTGCATAAAATCAAAGTGAAAAATAAACACAAAAGACGCGCGAAGATTTGCACATATCACATGAACGAAACGAATCCGAAAACATACTGATACTTATTGAAGAAAGATGGGATGCCTTCAGGGGCATCCCCAAGCTTAGACGCTTGAGTCTCCTTGAATATTTACTTGGGGTACCTTGGGGATCCCCAAGCTTGAGCTATTGCCTCTCCTCCTTCTCCTCACATCGAGACCTCCTCGATCTTCGAACACATCATCCACACAAAACTTAACCGAACTTTTAGTGGCGGGGTTAGTGAATATGGCAATGAAATCCCATCACGTACTACTGTAACATTATTGTATAATTATAAAAAAACATTATACATTGTATTCTATCATAATTATATGGCCCCAAGTCAAGGAGGCTTCAATAAGAATTCAAACATATGCAAATAATTAAGCTATAAAAACAATCTGTGAAAACAGGACATTCTGTAAAGATTTGAAAATCCACCATACTTCTGTAACTCTAAAAGTTCTGAAACAATTAGGAAAAAATAAACATTTTGTATAGAAATACATTAAAAAAGTTTCAGAACAATTTAATGTTTCATTAAAAAAATGTAAAATCACGCACTACAGCCAAAGTTTCTATTTTGCACCGCACAAACCAACAAGCAATCTAATCATCCTAAAGGCAAATCTTGGCACATTATTTTTATAATACAATGGAATTGTACAAGGAGATAATTATTTTTGTGTGAATCTTCATGAAAAATTCTACATTGTTTACATGAACTTGAACACAAGTGTTCAAGGTCGACCGTCACTTCCGCAATGCATCACCTTTCAATCGCTTCTCTTTTGTGAAAAGTTTTAAGTTCCCCTCTATAAATTTTTGTTTTTAAACTTTATAAAACCACTCAGCCAAAATAAATGACTCTCTAAAACTTCCGGGTTGTCTCCGTGGCAACGCTTTCTTTAAAGCCATTAAGCTAGGCATAAAGTGCTCAAGTAATGGATCCACCCGGATCCCAAGGTATATCAAAGCCAATTTGAATTAGCAATGATTTGGCATTTAGTAGTGAGGATAAATCAACATATATCAAGCAATGACGAAGTCTAACTCTCTTCCTATGCATCGGCATGTCATACAAGAACAATTCATGCACATCAAGTAAAGGCCAATACATAGCATAAGTAGTTTCTTGCAAATTTATAAGGTTGGAAACATTGAGAGGTGGAGATGTACTTCCTCCCTCATAATAATTGCAAGTAGGAGCAGCAAGCACATGCATATTATATTCAGCAAAATTATCACGTGCAATGGTAGAAGGCAACCCATCAATATAATCCTTAATAAGAGCAAACTTCTCCGATATAGTGTAGTTTGGAGAATTCAAAAGATAATAGGACTATCATGTGTGGGTGCAATAGCAACAATTTCATGTTTAGCATAAGGAACAATAGCAAGTTCATCTTCAATAGCATAATTCATATTGGCATCTTGGCCACAAGCACATCAAGCATCAAGTTCATCAAAAAGGGATATTTCAAATGAATCAATGGGATCATAGCAATTATCATAGCATTCATCCTTCGGTAAGAACGAAGGGACATTAAACAATGTATGAGTTGAAGAGTTACTCTCATTAGAAGGTGGGCACGGGTAGCTAATCCGCTCTTCCTCCTTTTGTTCTTCACTCTCCCCGTCATCTTTTTCATCCAATGAGCTCATAGTTTCATCAATTCCTTCTTCCATAGACTCATGCAAAACATCAGTCTCTTCTTGGACAACAGAGACTCTCTCAATAAATGCATCAATATCGGAATTGTATTTGTAATTATCATAGAAATATTTAAGGATGGAAAAAATTTCAAGTCTATAAACTGAATCATCAAAATCTTCATACTTTTCAAACAAAGATTCAATTTCATAAGCACCCTTAAAAGCAACAAATTCTTCTATTCGTCCCACATCATAATAATCATATCTACCATTGGCATAAGAAGCCAAGGTTTCATTATCATCATATTTGCATGAAAAGGGAAGGTGTGGAGCATTCCTCCTAGAGCAACAAGTAAAATCATATCTCAAGCATAAATTCCGAGCATACCAATGCAACATATAAATTTTATCCCATAAAAGTTTCCCTTTTTGTGTCAAGCGATAATCCCTAAAGTATTCACGTTGATCCAACATTACTCCCATTATATAGTTGAATGGGGTTTTCTCAAGATTATCAAAGGAGTGCATAATATTTTTCACATAACGAGCATCGATGGTTTTAGGAGGTTCCCCATCTCCATGAGTAGCAAGTACAACTAATTTTTTTGGTGTTTAGTGTTCCATATCCATAACTAGAGATAGAGAACAACTTAGAACATGAAATAAAAACTACTTAGTGATAAAGCAAACAAGCACGCACGAGAATATTCACCCCACGCTATTGCTCCCCGGCAACGGCGCCAGAAAAAGGTCTTGATAACCCACAAGTATAGGGGATTGTTTGTAGCCTTCTTCGATAAATAAGAGTGTCGAACCCAACGAGGAGCTAAAGGCAGAACAAATATTCCCTCAAGTTCTATCGACCACCGATACAACTCTGTGCACACTTGACATTTGCTTTACCTAAAACAAGTATGAAACTATTTTGCAAGAATAAAACTACGAGTACTTTGAGAGAATAAAACTACAAATAAATTGCAAGGTAGTAAAAGTGGATAGCTTTTGTCAACAAGAAAGTCATTTGTCCCTAGGCAATCGATAACAAGTATCGGTAATCATTCTTGCAATTTTATATGAGGGGGAGGCATGAGCTAACATACTTTCTCTACATGGATTATATGCACTTATGATTGGCCCCCTAGCAAGCATCTGCAACTACTAAAGATCATTAAGGTCGTGAAACCCAACCATAGCATTAAGTATCAAGTACTCTTTACTCCCATACGCCATGACCCACTTATCCGTGTTTAGGCTGCTGTCACCCCCGCAACACTGGCAATAAGCAAACCATGAACATATTGCAACATCCTACAGTGGGGGCCCCTCACGTTTCCGCGAGACGGAGGGAACCGTAGGACAGCACCATAAATAAGATATACAATCATACCAACCAAGATCACGATTAACCCATAGGACAAAACAGATTTACTCGAACATCATAGGATCATTGGGAAATAATATATGGAGTTGAGCACCATGTTTAAGTAGAGATTACAGCGGGGGAAAGAGGTGTTACACCACTGCATAGATGGGGAGAGAGTTGGTGTTGACGGTAGCAAGATTATTGATGTAGATCGCCGTCACGATCCTAGCCCCGGCGGCACTCCGGCGCCACCGGGAGAGAGGGGGAGAGAACCCCCTCCTTCTTATTCTTCCTTGGCCTCCCCCTAGATGGGAGGAGGGTTCCCCCTCTGGTCCATGGTCTCCATGGAGGCGGAGGGGCAGGAGCCCCTCCAAGATTGGGTCTCCCTCTCGGTTCTCTTCTGTTTCGCGCTCCCCAGATCTGGCTGAAAACCGTTTCTTGTATTCCCGAAGATCGGTAACTCCGAGTGCGCTGATCTTTTTACATGATTTTTTTCGGATATATGCTTCCTTGCGCCCAAAGTAGAGATCCAACCGACGTTCGAGGAGGGCATAACCCACCACCATGCGCCAGGGGTCTGGGGCGCGCCCTGGTATCTTGTGGGTTGTGTGGGCCTCTGTTTGCGGTGATTCCAACTCCTAGAATTCACAAATATTCCAAAATAATTCTCTGTAGAGTTTAATCACATTTGGACTTCGTTTGATATGGATTTTCTGTGATACAAAAACATGCAACAAACAGGAACTCGCACTGGGCACTGGATAAGTAAGTTAGTCCAAATAAATCACATAAAAAGTTGCCGAAAGTATGTAAAAGTTGAATAATATTGGCATAAAACATCAAAAATTATAGATACGACGGAGACGTATCTGTCGGCGTTCTGGATACGGGGGTACCCAGACTTGCCAGCATAGGGCCCACTGCGTGGCTCCACCGACTGCCTAGTACGGCCCAGCTTCAGCATCAACAACTCAAGACCCTCACGAGGGGCCAAGCCTCATGAGGCGGGCGACGCCAAGACCTCCAAGGGGATCGGCCTCCCCAGGCTGGCTCCCGAGGAGCGGAGATTTCTATGCAAGGTGCACCTCATGAGGCTCAGCTGACGTGAACCATGATGATCAAGGCCAGGCGGGTGCCAGACGGGCGCCAGCAGGCGCAGAGTACAGTTTCCTCTTTTGTGCAAAGGAGGCAAGCAGCAGCCACGGAGTCACGAGGAATCAGCTAAAGGTTTCCATTCTGGTGCAACAAGATCAAAACTACCAAAACGGCAGGACGGAAGTCATCGCCGAGCCCACCGCAGCGTCACGGCCACAGGATTTTGCATGCGAAGACCACTTTAGTCAAGATAGGATGTACTTCTTGTCCCCTTTCAAATTTGTCCGTTGTGGGATCCCTTACCGCCAATATTTGGGAAGAGGACCAAGGCCACTATAAATAGGACTAGCCACGACCATAGAAAGGGGAGGAAGAACAGATCAATCCAAACGGATCAAATCCATTCCTCCCTCACCACCTCACCACCTCACTTGAGCTCAAGAACACCTCACCTCCGGAGGTTGTTCATCCACTATACTAGTTCATCCTTAGCCCCTCGAGGCAATCCGCCACAAAGCTGGAGGAGGGTATTACACCGCTAGGTGGCCCGAACAAGGATAAACTATTGTGTCTCTCTGTCCCTTTGAGCTTGATGCATTAGGTTGTGAGGATCGCGAGTAGGTAGGCTGGGTAGGTTGAGATGTCCGCACGCACCCCAGAGTTCAAACCTCTCAAAGGTTTGCGGAACCCGAAATCTGACATTTGGCATACCAGGTAGGGATGCGTCGGATCTTCTCTTCTGCCGATCAATCCACCGCCACTCTGACGCTTCCATGGCTGAGACGTGTCAGGCTCGCGCTGAGCGCCGAGCCGCGGTTGCCGCCCGCATCGCTCAGACGGCACCGGTGGGCGATGGCTATCCTCGTCGTCCTCCGTCACCAGCGGCCAATGCTGCCACGAGCCCTGCTGCCCACGAGCAACAAGCTTCATTGCAGCACCCCTCTGTGCGCCGCGACAGGTGCACCGCCACTCCGTCGGTGACTCCGGCCGCTTCATCCTCCCACACGCATCGCAGCCTGGCGAACGCATAGGCTGCCCAACTCATGGTGCGGGAGCTCCTGCGCTATCGCCCCGTCGACGACTTCTATGAGGAGTGGCTCGAGCGCATCAACGAGCTCGTCAGCGCCGTCGGGGACTCTGCTGCGCCGGCCCGCTCACTGCCTCAACAGCCGCCTACTGTGGATGACATGGCTCATGGGGCACCTCCACCACCTCCAGTCCAGGGCGTCATCGTCGAGCCAAGGTGGGCGACACCGCGGTGCGACCCGCAGTGTCAGGTGCCTGTGCAAGAAGAAGCGAGTTGTCAGGTGGTGCAGCGACCCCAAGAAGGTGCACGTGTGCTTCCAGCACCTCCACGTCAAGACCGTGCGCCGCCTGTGGTGGTGGCGGCGCGTGAGCACCAAGACCAGGCTTGACCTTCCCGACGGGCTCCCGTGACCACAGCAGGGTGCCACGCATTCACCCCGGAGCTGCGCAACATCGTTTGGCCGGGCAAGTTCAAGCCTGACCTTCCCGCACACTACAACGGCACCACTGACCCCGCCGAGTTCCTGTAGCTCTACGAACTGAGCATCGAGGCGGCCAGCAGCGATGAGAAGATCATGGCGAACTGGTTCCCCATGGCCCTTAAGGATGGTGCGCACTCCTGGCTCCTGAACCTCCCCGTGGGGTCTGTCTCCTCCTGGGATGAGATGCGCGACCGCTTCATCGCCAACTTCCAGGGCACTCGCGACCGCCCGCCGGCCACGGTGACCTACGACGCATCAAGCAACAGCCAGGAAAGACCCTGCAGAAGTACATCTTGCTCTTAAACAATGTTTGTCTTGAGATCCCCAAGGTGTCGGATGAGGCCATCATCTCAGCGTGTACTGATGACGTCCGTGACATCAAGATGAAGGAGGAGCTCGCCATACATGAAGACCTCTACACAGCCCTGGAGATGTTCAACATGGCGAACAAATGTGCGAGGGCTGAGGATGGACGCCTCTCCCTCCTCGAGCTCCCCGATGCTGACCCAGAAGACAAGAAGGCCAAGGTCAAGGACGTGAAGCGCAAGGGGCCAGCTGTACTTGCAGCAGAGCTGGAGATGAAGCACAGCTGCGATCACCCTGAGTCATCCAAGGGCAGCCGACCGTTCTGCGTCTTCCACAACATGCACAGCCACAACACCAATGACTGCCAGGAGCTCAGAGCCCTCCGCGACGGGCGCCTCGTCGACGCCTCGAGCGGAACGATCGAGGCTACGGTCGTGGAGGTGGCCGAGGTGGAGGATGCTAGGACGGTCGCAGCCATCGCCAGGAGTGGCGCGACCAACCTCGGGAGGACCGCTTGCAGGGCCAGCCTCGCGAGGGCGCCTGGAGGGACCAGCCTCGTGAGGATTGGCCTCAAGGCAACGCTGGTCTTCCTTCACTGCCTCCACCGTCGAGAAGGAACGAAGATCACCACTAGGACGAGGGGGTTGGGGGCTTCCAGGAGCCTCGTGCCATCGCCTGCATCTTGGGCGGCTCCCAGGCCCCAGCCTCTCACCGCGTCTTCAAGTAGTTCACGCGCGAGGTGAACGCGGCACTCCCCAAGCTCGAGGTGACACGCCTGCTCATGCGGTCCACGTAAGCCATCACCTTCAACTCCTCTGACAAGCTCAAGTGTGTGGACACAGCAGGTGCGCTCCCAATGCTCTACTCGCCTATCATCAGCAATGTGCTTGTCACCAAGACGCTCATCGATGGCAGAGCAGGGCTCAATGTTCTCTCTGTCCAGACGTTCAATAGGCTCCAAGTGCCATACCACCAGCTTCAGCCTACCAAGCCCTTCTCAGGAGTGACCGACGGTTCCACGCATCCGATAGGGCAAGTCCGCCTCCCTGTCACCTTCGGCAAGCGCGATAACTACCACACCGAACTCATCGACTTCGACATCACTGACATCCGCCTGCCCTACAACGCCATCCTCGGGTACCCAGCACTGGCCAAGTTCATGGCGGCCACGCACCATGGCTACAACGTCCTCAAGATGCCAGGGAGCAGCGGCATCATCACGGTCGCCTGCGAGGAAAAGGACGCGGTGTGCTCTCTCGAGCGCGCCTACTGATACGTCCATTTTGAATCATGCTTTTATATCAATATTTATTGCATTATGGGTTGTTATTACACATTATATCTCAATACTTATGGCTATTTTCTCTTATTTTACAAGGTTTACCATGAAGAGGGGGAATGCCGGCAGCTGGCATTTTGGCTAGAAAAGGAGCAAACATTGGAAACCTATTCTGCACTGCTCCAAAAATCCTGAAACTCCACGAAACTTATTTTTGGAATTAATAAGAATTTTTGAGCCGAAGAAACACCTCAGGGGGCCCACACCCTGGCCAGGAGGGTGGGGGCATGCCCCTGTCTCCTGGGCCCCCTGGTAGCCCTCCGGTGTCCATCTTCTGCTATATGAAGGCTTTTACCATCGAAAAAAATCATGGGCAAGCTTACGGGACGAAACTCCGCCGCCACGAGGCGGAACCAATCTAGGGCTCCAGCGGAGCTGTTCTGCTGGGGACACTTCCCTCCGGGAGGGGGAAATCATCACCATCGTCATCACCAACGATCCTCTCATCGGGAGGGGGTCAATCTCCATCAACATCTTCACCAGCACCATCTCCTCTCAAAACCCTAGTTCATCTCTTGTATCCAATCTTGTCTCAAAACCACAAATTGGTACCTTTGGGTTGCTAGTAGTGTTGATTACTCCTTGTAGTTGATGCTAATTGGTTTACTTGGTGGAAGATCATATGTTCAGATCCTTAATGCATATTATTACTCCTCTGATTATGAACACGTATATGCTTTGTGAGTAGTTACGTTTGTTCCTGAAGACATGGGTGAAGTCTTGCTATTAGTAGTCATGTGAATTTGGTATTCATTCGATATTTTGATGAGATGTATGTTGTCTTTCCTCTAGTGGTGTTATGTGAACGTCGACTACATGACACTTCACCATTATTTGGGCCTAGAGGAAGGCATTGGGGAGTAATAAGTAGATGATGGGTTGCTAGAGTGACAGAAGCTTAAACCCTAGTTTATGTGTTGCTTCATAAGGGGCTGATTTGGATCCATATGTCTAATGATGTGGTTAGGTTTACCTTAATACTTCTTTTGTAATTGTGGATGCTTGCAATAGGGGTTAATCATAAGTGTAATGCTTGTCCAAGTAAGGGCAGTACCCAAGCACTGGTCCACCCACATATCAAATTATCAAAGTACTGAACGTGAATCATATGAGCGTGATGAAAACTAGCTTGACGATAATTCCCATGTGTTCTCGGGAGCTCTTTTCTCATTATAAGAAATTGTCCAGGCTTATACTTTGCTACAAAAAGGATTGGGCCACCTTGCTGCACTTTATTTACTTTATTACTTGTTACTCGTTACAATTTATCTTATCACAAAACTATCTGTTACCTACAATTTCAGTGCTTGCAGAGAAAACCTTACTGAAAACCGCTTATCATTTCCTTCTTCTCCTCGTTGGGTTCGACACTCTTACTTATCGAAAGGACTACGATAGATCCCCTACACTTGTGGGTCATCAAGACTCTTTTCTGGTGCCGTTGCCGGGGAGTGTAGCACTTTTGGTGAGTGGAACTTGGTAAGGAAACATTTATATAATGTGCTGAAATTTTCCGTTACTTGTCACTATAGAAACTAATCCTTTGAGGGGCTTGTTCGGGGTATCTTCACCCCGACCAGAAGAGCAAAGAGTTGCTCCTCAACCTACTGAACTTTTTGAAAATATTTACTTTGAGATTCCTTCGGGTATGATAGAGAAACTGCTAGCTAATCTATTTGCAGGAGATGGAACATTGCATCCCGATTTACACCTTATATTTGTGGATGAAGTTTGTGGATTATTTAAGCTTGCGGGTATTCCCGATGATGTTGTCAAAAGGAAGGTCTTCCCTTTAACTTTTAAGGGAGATGCATTGACATTGTATAGGCTATGTGATGATACGGGATCTTGGAATTATAAACGATTGAAGTTGGAATTTCACCAGAAGTTCTATCCTATGCATCTTGTTCATCGTGATCGTAATTACATATATAATTTCTGGCCTCGCGAAGGAGAAAGCATCACTCAAGCTTGGGGAGGCTTAAGTCAATGTTATATTCATGCCCCAATCATGAGCTCTCCAGATAAATGATTATTCAAAAAATTTATGCTCGTCTTTCTCTCAATGATCGTAACATGCTCGATACTTCCTGTGCTGGTTCTTATATGCTGAAGACTATTGAATTCAAATGGGACTTATTGGAAAGAATTAAATGCAACTCTGAAGATTGGGGTTCCGACGATGGTAAGGAGTCAGGTATGACACCTAAGTTTGATTGTGTTAAATCTTTTATGGATACCGATGCTTTTCGTGTATTTAGCGCTAAATATGGACTTGACTCTGAGATAGTAGCTTCTTTCTGTGAATCTTTTGCTACTCACGTTGATCTCCCTAAGGAGAAGTGGTTTAAATATAATCCTCCCATTGAAGTAAAAGTAGTCGCACCTATTACAGTTGAAGAAAAGACTGTCACCTATAGTGATCCTATTGTTCCTACTACTTATGTTGAGAAACCTCCTTTTCCTGTTAGGATAAAGGATCATGCTAAAACTTCAACTGTTGTTCATAAGAATAATACTAGGACTTATACACCTACTGAGCAAATCAAAGTTGAACCTAGTATTGCTATGGTTAAAGATCTCTTGGATGATGATTTAGATGGGCATGTTATTTATTTCTGCGGCGAGACTGCTAATATTGTTAGACCTGATGCTAAGATACATAGACCTATGGTAGGCATGCCTATTATTTCTGTTAAAATAGGAGATCATTGTTATGATGGTTTATGTGACATGGGTGCTAGTGCTAGTGCAATACCATATGACTTATATAAAGAAATTATGCATGATATTGCACCCGCTGAAATAGAAGATATTGATGTTACTATTAAGCTTGCCAATAGGGATACCATTAAACCACTTGGGATAGTTAGAGATGTTGAAGTTTTATGTGGGAAGGTTAAATATCCTGCTGATTTTCCTGTTCTTGGTTCCCCACAAGATGACTTTTGTCCCATTATCTTTGGTAGACCCTTCTTGAATACTGTTAATGCTAAGATTAATTGTGAAAAGGATACTGTCACAATTGGCTTAGAGGGTATGTCTCATGAGTTTAATTTTGCTAAGTTTCGTAGACAACCTCGTGATAGAGAATCACCTAGTAAGGATGAGATTATTGGTCTTGCTTCTATTGCCATGCCTCCTACTGATCCGCTAGAACAATATTTGCTAGACCATGAAAATGATATGTTTATGAAGGAAAGAAGGGAAATAGATGAAGTGTTCCTTAAACAGGAACCCATGCTGAAACACAACCTTCCCATTGAAATTCTTGGGGATCACCCTCCACCCAAGGGTGATCCCGTGTTTGAACTCAAACCATTACCTGATAATCTTAAGTATGCTTATCTTGATGAAAAGAAAATATATCCTGTTATTATTAGTGCTAACCTTTCAGAGCAAGAAGAAGAAAGATTATTGAAAACTCTAAAGAAACACCGTGCTGCTATTGGATATACTCTGGATGATCTCAAGGGCATTAGTCCCATGTTATGCCAACACAAAATTAATTTGGAGGACGGTGCCAAACCAGTTAGAGATCCTCAACGACGATTGAATCCCAAGATGAAAGAAGTGGTAAGAAAGGAGATACTAAAGCTCCTTGAGGCAGGTATAATTTATCCCGTTGCTGATAGTGATTGGGTAATCCTTGTCCATTGTGTTCCTAAAAAGGGAGGTATTACTGTTGTTCCTAATGATAAAGATGAATTGATCCCGCAAAGAATTATACAGGTTATAGGATGGTAATTGATTTTCGTAAATTAAATAAAGCTACTAAGAAAGATCATTACCCCTTACCTTTTATTGATCAAATGCTAGAAAGACTATCCAAACACACACATTTCTACTTTCTAGATGGTTATTCTGGTTTCTCTCAAATACCTATGTCAGCGGGGGATCAATCAAAAACTACTTTTACTTGCCCTTTCGGTACTTTTGCTTATAGACGTATGCCTTTTGGTTTATGTAATGCACCTGCTACCTTTCAAAGATGTATGATGGCTATATTCTCTAACTTTTGTGAAAAGATTTGTGAGGTATTCATGGATGACTTCTCTGTTTATGGATCCTCTTTTGATGATTGCTTGAGCAACCTTGATCGAGTTTTGCAGAGATGCGAAGACACTAGTCTAGTCTTGAATTGGGAAAAGTGCCACTTTATGGTTAATGAAGGCATTTTTTGGGGGCATAATATTTCCGAGAGGGGTATTGAAGTTGATAAAGCTAAAGTTGATGCTATTGAAAAGATGTCATGTCCCACGGACATAAAAGGTATAAGAAGTTTCCTTGGTCATGCCGGTTTTTATAGGAGGTTCATTAAGGACTTTTCTAAAATCTCTAGGCCTCTGACTAATTTATTGCAAAAAGATATTCCTTTTGTCTTTGATGATGATTGTGTAGAAGCATTTGAAATACTTAAGAAAGCTTTGATCACTGCACCTATTGTTCAGCCACCTGATTGGAATTTACCTTTTGAAATTATGTGTGATGATAGTGATTATGCTATAGGTGTTGTTCTAGGGTAAAGAGTCGATAAGAAATTGAATGTTATCCAGTATGCTAGTAAGACTCTTGATACTGCCCAGAGAAATGATGCTACTACTGAAAAAGAATTCTTAGCAGTTGTGTTTGCATGTGATAAGTTTAGACCTTATATTGTTGATTCCAGAGTTACTATTCACACTGATCATGCTGCTATTAAATATCTTATGGAAAAGAAAGGTGCTAAGCCTAGACTCATTAGATGGGTTCTCCTACTCCAAGAATTTGATTTACATATTATTGATAGAAAGGGAGCCGAGAACCCCGTTGCAGTCAACTTGTCTAGGTTAGAGAATGTTCTTGATGACCCACTGCCTATTGATGATAGCTTTCCTGATGAACAATTAGCGGTTGTTAATGCTTCTCGTACTGCTCCTTGGTATGATGATTATGATAATTACATTGTTGCTAAATTTATACCACCTAGTTTCACATACCAGCAAAAGAAAAAGTTCTTTTATGATTTAAGACATTACTTCTGGGATGAGCCACATCTTTATAAAGAAGGAGTAGATGGTGTTATTAGACGTTGTGTACCTGAGCATGAACAGGAACAGATCCTACGCAAGTGTCACTCTGAATCCTATGGAGGACACCACGCTGGAGATAGAACTGCACATAAGGTACTGCAATCTGGTTTTTATTGGCCTACTGTCTTCAAAGATGCTCGTAAGTTTGTCTTATCTTGTGATGAATGTCAAAGAATTGGTAATATTAGTAGACGTCAAGAAATGCCTATGCATTATTCTCTTGTTATTGAACCATTTGATGTTTGGGGCTTTGATTATATGGGACCTTTTCCTGCCTCTAATGGTTACACACATATTTTAGTTGTTGTTGATTACGTTACTAAGTGGGTAGAAACTATTCCAACTAGTAGTGCTGATCATAACACTTCTATTAAAATGCTTAAAGAAGTTATTTTTCTGAGGTTTGGAGTCCCTAGATATCTTATGACTGATGGTGGTTCACATTTTATTTATGGTGCTTTCCGTAAGATGCTTGCTAAGTACGATGTTGATCATAGAATCGCATCTCCTTATCATCCGCAGTCTAGTGGTCAAGTAGAGTTGAGCAACATAGAGCTCAAATTAATTTTGCAAAAGACTGTCAATAGATCTAGAAAGAATTGGTCCAAAAAACTTGATGATGCATTATGGGCCTATAGAACAGCATACAAAAATCCTATGGGTATGTCTCCAGATAAGATGGTTTATGGAAAGGCTTGTCATTTACCTCTAGAACTTGAACACAAAGCATATTGATCAAAGAGCTCAATTATGACTTCAAACTTGCCGGTGAGAAGAGGTTGTTTGACATTAGCTCACTTGAGGAATGGAGAACCCAAGCCTATGAGAATGCCAGGCTATTCAAAGAAAAAGTCAAACGCTGGCATGACAAAAGGATACAAAAGCATGAGTTTAACGTAGGTGATTATGTGTTATTATTCAACTCTCATTTAAGATTTTTTGCAGGAAAATTTATCTCTAAATGGGAAGGTCCTTACGTTATCAAGGAGGTCTATCATTCTGGTGCCATCAAAATCAACAACCTCGAAAGCACAAGTCCGAGGGTGGTGAATGATCAAAGAATTAAACATTATATCTCAGGTAATCCTATCAATGTTGAAACTAATATTATTGGAACCATAACCCCGGAGGAATACATAAGGGACACTTTCTAGAATGTTCCAGGCTCCGAAAAGGAATAGGTGTGTGGTATGGTAAGTAAACCGACTCCAAAACAATTCTAATGGCAATTTTTATCAGTTTTGGAATATTTAAGAATTTTAGGAAGAAAGAAGTAGTCTAGGAAGGACACGAGGCCTCCACGAGAGTGGAGGGCGCGCCCAGCCTTACTGGGCGCTCCCCCTGTCTCGTGAACACCTCGTGTGCCTCCCGGACTCCGTTTTCTTGCACGTTACGTATTTTGGTCGGTAAAAATTCATTATATAAACTCCCGAAGGTTTTGACCACCGTATCACGCAAATATCCTTTGTTTTCGTTTTGAGCTGTTTCTGTTGCAGATCTAGAGCACCACGACGTCGCCCTCCTTCAACAATGAAGACAAGGATGCTTGGCTATTGAAGATAGAGCTGGAAAGAGAAGAACCGGAAGAGATCAACAAGGATGAAGGGATCAAGAAGGCCATGGAGGTTCAAGCTCCGGCAGTAAAAGAAGAAGACCTCCCTCAACCCTTACCTAACCTCTTTACTCCAACTGGGATTGAATCTTTCAAGATGATTGAGTTAGCTCGCATACAGAATAAGTATCTCACACAGGAGAATATTTTGCTGAAGGATCATATCACCGGATTCAAGGGAATTATCCGCAAGTTGGAGGAGCTTTTACGCTCGATGTGCGATTATCCACCATCATCATTACCACCTCCATCACCTCCGAGGACATAATCACATGGGTATGGGCACTCCCCTTGGCAACTGCCAAGCTTGGGGGAGGTGCCCCGGTATCGTATCACCATCACACTCCTATCTTTACCATTTTATTTAGTTCGGTCCTTTCAGTAGTATCTTGATCTATTATATTGAAGTTTTAGTATCAAGTAGTTTTGAGTTTTGCTTTGCGATCTCTTTATGTAATCGAGTCCATGAGCTATCTATAATAAAGATTAGTGTTGAGTCAAGGGCTTTGCTATCTTGCTATGATCTTGAGAAAGTAGAGAATAAAAGAGTTCATATTGATCTTATGGTTAGTGATGACTTCACACATAGAAAGTATGAGGCATAAAAGTTGTTGAGAGTTGACAAACATAGTTTTGGTCATCGTTGCAATTAATAAGAAGTAATAAGGAAAGAGAAGTTTCACATACAAATATATTATCTTGGACATCTTTTATGATTGTGAATCACTCATTAAGTATGACATGCTAAAAGAGTTTATGTTGGACAAGGAAGACAACGTAATGGTCTATGTTTTCTCACATCTCGGTTAAAGTATATTGTCATTGACCTTCCAAACATGTTGAGCTTGCCTTTCCCTCTCATGCTAGCCAAATTCCTTGCACCAAGTAGAGATACTACTTGTGCTTCCAAATATCCTTAAACCCAGTTTTGCCATGAGAGTCCACCATACCTACCTATGGATTGAGTAAGATCCTTCAAGTAAGTTGTCATGTTGCAGGCAATAAAAATTGTATCTAAATATGTATGACTTATTAGTGCAGAGAAAATAAGCTTTATACGATCTTGTTGTGGAAGCAATAAAAGCGACGGACTGCATAATAAAGGTCCACATACAAGTGGCAATATAAAGTGGCGTTCTTTTACTTTATGTTTTTACTTTATGGTTGAGTCAAGGTGATCTTCACCTTTCCCTTTTTCATTTTATCCTTTAGCAAGCTCCTCATGTTTGAAAGATCATGATATATATATATCCAATTGGATGTAAGTTAGCATGGACTATTGTTGTTGACATCACCTAAAGGTGAATACGTTGGGAGGCAACACAATAAGCCCCTATCTTTCTTAGTGTCTGACTGAAACTCCATAACCACTAGTACCGTGTGAGTGTTAGTAATTGTAGAAGACTACATGATAGTTGAGTATGTGGACTTGCTGAAAAGCTCTATTCTTGACTCTTTCTGATGTTATGATAAATTGCAATTGCTTCAATGACTGAGATTATAGTTTGTTAGCTTCCAATGAAGTTTCTGAACCATGCTTGACATTGTGAATTGATCGTTATTTGAGCATAAGAAATCATATGATAAAATCTATTTATGTTGTTGTTATAAGAATGATCATGATGCCCTCATGTCCGTATTTTATTTTTATCGACACCTCTATCTCCAAACATGTGGACATATTTTTTGATTCCGGCTTCCGCTTGAAGACAAGCGAGGTCTAAGCTTGGGGGAGTTGATACGTACATTTTGCATCATGCTTTTATATCAATATTTATTGCATTATGGGCTGTTATTACACATTATATCTCAATACTTATGGCTATTTTCTCTTATTTTACAAGGTTTACCATGAAGAGGGGGAATGCCGGCAGCTGGAATTTTGCCTGGAAAAGGAGCAAACATTGGAAACCTATTCTGCACTGCTCCAAAAATCCTGAAACTCCACGAAACTTATTTTTGGAATTAATAAGAATTATTGAGACGAAGAAACACCTCAGGGGGCTCACACCCTGGCCAGGAGGGTGGGGGCGCGCCCACCCCTACTGGGCGTGCCCCCTGTCTCCTGGGCCCCCTGGTGGCCCTCCGGTGTCCATCTTCTGCTATATGAAGGCTTTTACCCTCGAAAAAATCGTGGGCAAGCCACGAGGCGGAACCTTGGCGGAACCAATCTAGGGCTCTAGCGGAGCTGTTCTGCTGGGATCACTTCCCTCCGGGAGGGGGAAATCATCACCATCGTCATCACCAACGATCCTCTCATCTGGAGGGGGTCAATCTCCATCAACATATTCACCAGCACCATCTCCTCTCAAAACCCTAGTTCATCTCTTATATCCAATCTTGTATCAAAACCACAAATTGGTACCTGTGGGTTGCTAGTAGTGTTGATTACTCCTTGTAGTTGATGCTAATTGGTTTACTTGGTGGAAGATCATATGTTCAGATCCTTAATGCATATTATTACTCCTCTGATTATGAACATGAATATGCTTTGTGAGTAGTTACGTTTGTTCCTGAGGACATGGGCGAAGTCTTGCTATTAGTAGTCATGTGAATTTGGTACTTGTTCGATATTTTGATGAGATGTATGTTGTCTTTCCTCTAGTGGTGTTATGTGAACGTCAACTACATGACACTTCACCATTATTTGGGCCTACAGGAAGGCATTGGGAAGTAATAAGTAGATAATGGGTTGCTAGAGTGACAGAAGCTAAACCCTAGTTTATGTGTTGCTTCGTAAGGGGCTGATTTGGATCCATATGTCTAATGTTGTGGTTCGGTTTACCTTAATACTTTTTTTGTAGTTGTGGATGCTTGTAATAGGGGTTAATCATAAGTGGAATACTTGTCCAAGTAAGGGCAGTACCCAAGCACCGGTCCACCCACATATCAAATTGTCAAAGTACCGAACTCGAGTCATATGAGCGTGATGAAAACTAGCTTGACGATAATTCCCATGTGTCCTCGAGAGCTCTTTTCTCATTATAAGAAATTGTCTAGGCTTATCCTTTGCTACAAAAAGGATTGGGCCACCTTTCTGCACTTTATTTACTTTATTTACTTGTTACTCGTTACAATTTATCTTATCACAAAACTATCTATTACCTATAATCTTAGTGCTTGCAGAGAAAACCTTACTGAAAACCGCTTATCATTTCCTTCTGCTCCTCGTTGGGTTCGACACTCTTACTTATCGAAAGGACTACGATAGATCCCCTACACTTGTGGGCCATCACCTACCAAGCTACGGCGGTCGAGAACCCTGAAGACGAGGGCGATGCCCTCCCTCCTGAGGTCGCCCCAAAGACAAAGAAGTCGTTGCTGGGCCAGGGATCTCGTGAGCAGGCATCACCCGATAGTGCCGCGTTGAGCCTCGCGTCAGTGGATGGGGCACCTTCACCTATCGCATAGGAAGGCACGCCCGGTGCCCCTCTCAGGCTGGGCTCGGGGGCTCTCCTCTAGAGGGCCTCAGACCTAGCCAACATCATGAGGGAGGCGCTCGGGCACCATGTGGAGGCATGCTTCAGCGCACGTTTCCCAGAAGAAAGTACAAGGTGCGAGGCGCTAGGTGCTCAGGAGTTCATCAGCAATGCGGTCAAGGAGATTCAAAAGGCAAGGGCTCTGCAGGGCGATCGCCGCCCACCGTCGCGCGCGGCTCCTTGCCCTGGAGCGGGTGAGGATTTCCGCGTCTGCATCGACATCGCAGGGCTCAACAGGGCCGCATCTCGGCAACTCTTCCGGTCGTCCCATGTTGGCCGATGCGAGGGCCCCCCTCACAGCTATGTTCCCGAGCGCGGCTGTTGCATTTCAGCACCGCATGCGGGCTGTCCTAACGGCTCGGGAGGCTAGGCACCAGGCGATTGAAGGAAATATGCCCTAGAGGCAATAATGAAGTTATCATTTATTTCCATATTTCATGATAAATGTTTATTATTCATGCTAGAATTGTATTAACCGGAAACTTAGTACATGTCTGAATACATAGACAAAACATATTGTCCCTAGTATGCCTCTACTTGACTAGCTCGTTAATCAAAGATGGTTATGTTTCCTAACCATAGACATGTGCTGTCATTTGATGAATGGGATCACATCATTAGGAGAATGATGTGATGGACTAGACCCATCCGTTAGCTTAGCATTATGATCGTTACATTTTCATTGCTACTGCTTTCTTCATGACTTATACAAGTTCCTCGAACTATGAGATTATGCAACTCCTGAATACCGGAGGAACACTTTGTGTGCTATTAAAAGTGACAACGTAAATGGGTGATTATAAAGATGCTCTACAGGTGTCTCCGAAGGTGTTTGTTGGGTTGGCATAGATCGAGATTAGGATTTGTCACTCTGTGTTTTGAAGAGGTATCTCTGGGCCCTCTTGGTAATGCTCATCACTATAAGCCTTGCAAGCATTGTGACTAATGAGTTAGTTGCAGGATGAAGTATTACAGAACGAGTAAAGAGACTTGCCGGTAATGAGATTGAACTAGGTATGATGATACCGATGATCGAATCTCGGGCAAGTAACATACCGATGACAAAGGGAACAGCGTATGTTGTTATGCGGTTTGACCGATAAAGATCTTCGTAGAATATGTAGGAGCCAATATGAGCATACAGGTTCCGCTATTGGTTACTGACCGGAGATGTGTCTCGGTCATGTCTACGTAGTTCTCAAACCCGTAGGGTCCACACGCTTAACATTCGATGACAATTTGTATTATCAGTTATGTGTTTTGATGACCAAAGTTTGTTCGGAGTCCCAGATGAGATCACGGACATGACAAGGAGTCTCGAAATGGTCGAGACGTAAATATTGATATATTGGACGACTATATTCGGACACCGGAAGTGTTCCAGAGAAGTTTTGGATAAAACCGGAGTGTAGGAGGGTTACCGAAACCCCCGAGGGAACTAATGGGCCACATGGGCCTTAGTGGAGAGAGAGAGGGGCGGCCAGGGCAGGCCGCGCGCCCCCTCCCGCTTGGGTCCGAATTGGACTACGGAAGGGGGGCGGCGCCCCCCTTTCCTTCTCCCTTTCCCTCTCCTTCCTTCCCCCTCTCTCCCTCTTGGTGGAATCCTACTAGGACTAGTAGTCCTAGTAGAACTCCCCTTGTGGGGCGCGCCCTAGGAGGGCCGGCCAGCCTCCCCCTTGCTCCTTTATATACGGGGGCAGGGCACCCTAGAACACACAAGTTGATCTTTTAGCCATGTGCGGTGCCCCCATCATAGTTACACACCTCAGTTATATCGTCGTAGTGCTTAGGCGAAGCCCTGCGCCGGTAACTTAATCATCACCATCGCCACGCTGTCGTGCTGACGAAACTCTCCCTCGGCCTCAACTTGATCAAGAGTACGAGGGATGTCATCGAGCTCAACGTGAGCTGAACGCGGAGATGCCGTATGTTCAGTACTTGGATCGGTTGGATCACAAAGACGTTCGACTGCATCAATGCGTTAACTAAACGCTTCCGCTTTCGGTCTACGAGGGTGCGTGGACACACTCTTCCCTCTCATTGCTATGCATCACATAGATAGATCTTGTGTGACCGTAGGAAATTTTTCGAAATTACTACATTCCCTAATAGTGGCATCCGAGCCAGGTCTATGCGTAGATGTTATATGCACGAGTAGAACACAAAGAGTTGTAGGCGATAACAGTCATACTGCTTACCACCAACGTCTTACTTTTATTCGGCGGTATTGTTGGATGAAGCGGCCTGGATCGACATTACATAACCGCGTTCATGAGACTGGTTCTACCGACGTGCTTTTGCACAAAGGTGGCTGGTGGGTGTCTGTTTCTCCAACTTTAGTTGAATGGATTTTGACTACGGCCGGTCCTTGTTGAAGGTTAAAACAGCACACTTGACAAAAAATCGTTGTGATCTTAATGCGTATGTAAGAACTGTTCTTGCTAGAAGCCCGTAGCAGCCACGTAAAACTTGCAACAACAAAGTAGAGGACGTCTAACTTGTTTTTGCAGGACTTGTTGTGATGTGATATGGTCAAGGCATGATGTGATATAAATTGTTGTATGAGATGATCATGTTCTGTAACAAAGTTATCAGCACCTGCCAAGAGACATATGGTTGTCGTTTTATTGTATGCAATGCAATTGCCATGTAAATTGTTTTGCTTTATCACTAAGCAGTAGCGATAGTCGTAGTAACAATAGTTGGCGAGACGACAATGATGCTATGATGGAGATCAACGTGTCGCGCCGGTGAAGATGGAGATCATGATGATGCTTCGGTGATGGAGATCATGAGCACAAGATGATGATGGTCATATCATGTCACATATTTTGATTGCATGTGATGTTTATCTTTTATGCATCTTATTTTGCTTAGTATGGCGGTAGCATTATAAGATGATCCCTTACTAAATTTCAAGGTACAAGTGTTCTCCCTGAGTATGCACCGTTGCTACAGTTCGTCGTGCCGAGACACCACGTGGTGATCGGGTGTGATAAGCTCTACGTTCACATACAATAGGTGCAAGCCAGTTTTGCACACGCAGAATACTCGGGTTAAACTTGAAGAGCCTAGCATATGCAGATATGGCCTCGGAACACTAAGACCGAAAGGTCGAACGTGAATCATCTGTAGATATGATCAACATAGTGATGTTCACCATTGAAAAATACTCCATCTCACGTGATGATCGCACATGGTTTAGTTGATTTGGATCATGTGATCATTTAGATGACTAGAGGGATGTCTATCTAAGTGGGAGTTCTTAAGTAATATGATTAATTGAACTTTAATTTATCATGAACTTAGTCCTGATAGTTATTTTGCATGTCTATGTTATTGTAGATCAATGGCCCGTGCTACCGTTCCTTTGAATTTTAATGCGTTCCTAGAGAAAGCTAAGTTGAAAGATGATGGCAGCAAGTACACGGACTGGGTCTGTAACTTGAGGATTATCCTCGTTGCTGCACAGAAGAATTACGTCCTGGAAGCACCGCTAGGTGCCAGGCCTGCTGCAGATGCTATTGATGACGTTAAGAACGTCTGGCAGAGCAACGCTGATGACTACCGGATAGTTCAGTGTGCCATGCTTTATGGCTTAGAATCAGGACTTCAAAGACGTTTTGAATGTCATGGAGCATATGAGATGTTCCAAGAGTTGAAGTTAATATTTCAAGCAAATGCCCGAGTTGAGATATATGAAGTCTCCAACAAGTTCTGCAGCTGCAAAATGAAGGAGAATAGTTCTGTCAGTGAACACATATTCAAAATGTCTGGGTACCATAACCACTTGACTCAGCTGGGAGTTAATCTTCCTGATGATAGTGTCATTGACAGAGCTCTTCAATCACTGCTACCAAGCTATAAAGGCTTCGTGATGAACTATAATATGCAATGGATGAACAAGACTTTTCCCGAGCTCTTCGCGATGCTAAAGGCTGCGGAGGTAGAAATCAAGAAGGAGCATCAAGTGTTGATGGTCAACAAGACCACTAGTTTCAAGAAAAAGGGTAAAGGGAAGAAGGGGAACTTCAAGAAGAACGGCAAGAAAGTTGCTGCTGAAGAGAAGAAACCCAAGTCTGGACCTAAGCCTGAAACTGAGTGCTTCTACTACAAAGGGACTGGTCACTGGAAGTGGAACAGCCCCAACTATTTGGCGGATAAGAAGGATAGCAAAGTGAAAGGTATATTTGATATACATGTTATTGATGTGTACCTTACTAATGCTCGTAGTAGCGCTTGGGTATTTGATACTGGTTCTGTTGCTCATATTTGCAACTCGAAACAGGGGCTACGGATTAAACGGAGATTGGCTAAGGACGAGGTGACGATGCGCGTGGGAAATGGTTCCAAGGTCGATGTGATCGCCATCAGCACGCTACCTCTACATCTACCTTCGGGATTAGTTTTAGACCTGAATAATTGTTATTTGGTGCCAGCGTTGAGCACGAACATTATATCTGGATCTTGTTTGATGCAAGACAGTTATTCATTTAAATCATAGCATAATGGTTGTTCTATTTATATGAGTAATATCTTTTATGGTCATGCACCCTTGCTGAGTGGTCTATTTTTGTTGAATCTCGATAGTGATGATACACATATTCATAATATTGAAGCCAAAAGATGCAAAGTTGATAATGATAGTGCAACTTATTTGTAGCACTGTCGTTTGGGTCATATCAGTATAAAGTGCATGAAGAAACTCCATGTTGATGGACTTTTGGAATCACTTGATTATAAATCACTTGGTGCTTGCGAAACCGTGCCTTATGGGCAAGATGACTAAAACTCCGTTCTCCAAAACAATGGAACGAGCTACTGACTTATTGGAAATAATACATATAGATGTATGCGGTCCAATGAGTGTTGAGGCTTGTGGCGGGTATCGTTGTTTTCTTACCTTCGCAGATGATTTGAGTAGATATGGTTATATCACTTAATGAAGCATAATCTGAAACATTTGAAAAGTTCAAAGAATTTCAGAGTGAAGTGGAAAATCATCGTAACAAGAAAATAAAGTTTCTATGATCTAATCGTGGATGTGAATATTTGAGTTACGAGTTTGGTCTTCATTTGAAACAACATGGGATAGTTTCACAACTAACGCCACCTGGAACACCACAGCGAAATGGTGTGTCCGAACGTCATAACCGTACTCTATTGGATATTGTGCGATCTATGATGTCTCTTACTGATTTACCGCTATTGTTTTGGGGTTATGCTTTAGAGACGACTACATTCACTTTAAATAGGGCACCAACAAAATCCGTTGAGACGACGCCTTATGAACTGTGGTTTGGCAAGAAATCAAAGTTGTCATTTCTTAAAGTTTGGGGTTGTGATGCTTATGTGAAAAAGCTTCAACCTGATAAGCTCGAACCCATGTCAGAGAAGTGCGTCTTCATAGGATACCCAAAGGAAACTGTTGGGTACACCTTCTATCACAGATCCGAAGGCAAAATCTTTGTTGCTAAGAATGGATCCTTTCTAGAGAAGGAGTTTCTCTCGAAAGAAGTGAGTGGGAGGAAAGTAGAACTTCATGAGGTAATTGTACCTTCTCCCTTATTGGAAAGTAATTCATCACGGAAATTAGTTCCAGTGATTCCTACACCAATTAGTGAGGAAGTTAATGATGATGATCATGAAACTTCAGATCAAGTTACTACCGAACCTCATAGGTCTTCTGAGATCCGCACTAGAGTGGTACGGTAATCCTGTTCTGGAAGTCATGTTACTAGACCATGGTGAACCTACGAACTATGAGGAAGCGATGATGAGCCAGATTCCGCGAAATGGCTTGAGGCCATGAAATCTGAGATGGAATCCATGTATGAGAACAAAGTGTGGACTTTGGTGGACCTGCCCGATGATCGACAAGCCATGGAAAATAAATGGATCTTCAAGAAGAAGAAGACGCGGACGGTAATGTTACTGTCTACAAAGCTCGACTTGTTACAAAAGGTTTTCAACAAGTTCAAGGAGTTGACTACGATGAGACTTTCTCACCCATAGCGATGCTTAAGTCTGTCCGAATCATGTTAGCAATTGCCGCATTTTATGATTATGAAATTTGGCAAATGGATGTCAAAATTGCATTCCTGAATGGATTTTGGGAAGAAGAGTTGTATATGATGCAACCAGAAGGTTTTGTCGATCCAAAGGATGCTAACAAAGTGTACAAGCTCCAGCGATCCATTTATGGACTGGTGCAAGCCTCGGAGTTGGAATAAACACTTTGATAGTGTGGTCAAAGCATATGGTTTTATACAGACTTTTGGAGAAGCCTGTATTTACAAGAAAGTGAGTGGGAGCTCTGTAGCATTTCTGATATTATATGTGGATGACATATTGTTGGTTGGAAATGATATATAATTTCTGGATAGCATAAAGGGATACCTGAATAAGAGTTTTTCCATGAAAGACCTCAGTGAAGCTGCTTACATATTGGGCATCAAGATCTATAGAGATAGATCAAGAGGCTTAATTGGACTTTCACAAAGCACATACCTTGATAAAGTTTTGAAGAAGTTCAAAATGGACTAGTCAAAGAAAGGGTTCTTGCCTGTGTTACAAGGTGTGAAATTGAGTCAGACTCAATGTCCGACCACTGCAGAAGATAGAGAGAAAATGAAAGTCATTCCCTATGCTTCAGCCATAGGTTCTATCTGCAATGTTGTGTACCAGACCTGATGTGTGCCTTGCTATAAGCATAGCAGGGAAGTACCAAAGTAATCCCGGAGTGGAGCACTCGACATCGGTCGAGAACATCCTGAAATACCTGAAAAGGACTAAGGATATGTTTCTCGTTTATGGAGGTGAAAAAGAGCTCCTCGTAAACAGTTACGTCGATGCAAGCTTTGACGTTGATCCGGATGACTCTAAGTCAGAAACCGGATACGTATTTTTATTGAATGGAGGAGCTGCTAGTTGGTGCAGTTCTAAGCAGAGCGTCGTGGCAGGATCTACGTGTGAAGCGGAGTACATTGCTGCTTCGGAAGTAGCCAATGAAGGAGTCTGGATGAAGGAGTTCATATCCGATCTAGGTGTCATACCTAGTGCATCAGGTCTAATGAAAATCTTTTGTGACAATGTTGGTGCAATTGCCTTGGCAAAGGAATCCAGACTTCACAAAAGAACCAAGCACAACAAGAGACGCTTCAATTCCATCTATCATCAAGTGTTGGAGGGGGACATAGAGATTTGCAAGATACATACGGATCTGAATGTTGCAGACCCGTTGACTAAGCCTCTTCCATGAGCATGATCAGCACCAAAGCTCCATGCGTGTTAGAATCATTACTATGTAATCTAGATTATTGACTCTAGTGCAAGTGGGAGACTGAAGGAAATATGCCCTAGAGGCAATAATAAAGTTATTATTTATTTCCTTATTTCATGATAAATGTTTATTATTCATGCTAGAATTGTATTAAGCGGAAACTTAGTACATGTGTGAATACATAGACAAAACATATTGTCCCTAGTATGCCTCTACTTGACTAGCTCGTTAATCAAAGATGGTTATGTTTCTTAACCATAGACATGTGTTGTCATTTGATGAACGGGATCCCATCATTAGGAGAATGATGTGATGGACAAGACCCTCTCGGTAATGCTCATCACTATAAGCCTTGCAAGCATTGTGACTAATGAGTTAGTTGGAGGATGAAGTATTACGGAACGAGTAAAGAGACTTGCCGGTAACAAGATTGAATTAGGTATGATGATACCGACGATCGAATCTCGGGCAAGTAACATACTGATGACAAAGGGAACAACGTATGTTGTTATGCGGTTTGACCGATAAAGATCTTCATAGAATATGTAGGAGCCAATATGAGCATCCAGGTTCCGCTATTGGTTATTGATTGGAGATGTGTCTCGGTCATGTCTACATAGTTCTCGAACCCGTAGGGTCCGCACGCTTAACGTTCGATGATGATTTGTATTATGAGTTATGTGTTTTGATGACCGAAGTTTGTTCGGAGTCCTGGATGAGATCATGGACATGACGAGGAGTCTCGAAATGGTCGAGACGTAAAGATTGATATATTGGACGACTATATTCGGACACCGAAAGTGTTTCGGAGAAGTTTCGGATAAAACCGGATTGCCGGAGGGTTACCGGAACCCCCTGGGGGAACTAATGGGCCACATGGGCCTTAGTGGAAAGAGAGAGGGGCGGCCAGGGCAGGCCTGGCGCCCCCTCCCCCTTGGGTCCGAATTGGACTAGGGAAGGGGGGCCCTTTCCTTCTCCCTCTCCCTCTCCCCTCTTCCCCCTGTCTCCCTCTTGGTGGAATCCTACTAGGACTAGTAGTCCTAGTAGGACTCCCCTTGTGGGGCGCGCCCTAGGAGGGTCGGCCGGCCTCCCCCTTGCTCCTTTATATATGGGGGCAGGGGGGCACCCTAGAACACACAAGTTGATCTTTTAGCTGTGTGCGGTGCCCCCCTCATAGTTACACACCTCAGTTATATCGTCGTAGTGCTTAGGCGAAGCCCTGTGCCGGTAACTTCATCATCACCATCGCCACGCCGTCGTGCTGATGAAACTGTCCCTCGGCCTCAACTGGATCAAGAGTACGAGGGACGTCATCAAGCTGAACATGTGCTGAACGCGGAGGTGTTGTACGTTCGGTACTTGGATCGGTTGGATCGCGAAGACGTTCGACTACATAAACTGTGTTAACTAAACCCTCCCGCTTTCGGTCTACGAGGGTACGTGGACACACTCTCCCTTCTCGTTGCTACGCATCACATAGATAGATGTTGCGTGATCATAGGAATTTTTTTGAAATTACTGTGTTCCCCAATAGCGATCCTGGCGGAGATGGAGATGGATCCTCAGGAGCCCACTAGGCCCCTCGAGCCTCCCGAGGCTCGGGGCCAAGGCGGCTCATGAGGAACAACTTCAGCAGCGCGCATATTATGCTACCTCGACACCTCTTCAGCAATGGTGCCAAGTGACATCTTTTAGTTCGTTCAGTTTGGGGGCGCCCCTCGGGCTGCACTATCCCCTAGTCACGTGGGTCCGTTCCTGTGACATCTATCCCTTTTGCATTCGTCAGAATTGCCTAACCATCTCTCATGAGCTGATTTGTTACCACCACCTACTTGTTGCAAGTCATATCTGCCTTGCGGTCTCCCTACATTGCCAACTCGTCCTATGCTCGTCCTGCAATGGAAGCTACTCACGCTGGCACGACGCTTGTACTCAGGTCCGTCCCAACAATGCTGATAAACCCGAGAACCGAGCTCTGGCTCACGACCCGCCTCGCGCACGCCACCTCGCCAGGTCCTCGATGCCTTCGTTTTCCCGTGAAAGGTCAAGGGTAGGCAGCCAGCACCATAGGGAGTCACATTCTCTTCTATCGCTAACACACAGGTACACCTGAGCCTAGCTACGGGCGGGCCCCGACGATCACCACCTTGCCCCGTGAGTCGCTTGCATGTTAAAGGGGGGGCTCCTGAGCATCGTGCCTCATGAGCTCCTACTGGCTCTCCAGCCCTCACCCCTTGGCCTTGACCACTGCATTGCGACCTGGCATACCAGCGGCGGCTGAGCCTGCTCGAAGGCCGGGACCCGAGGATGTAGAGCACGAAGACAAGCGAGGAAAGGGAATGAGCGTCATGGGCCCTACCTCGTGACGCTACCGCGAAGGCACGAATGGGCACCATCCAGAGGAATCACTACGGGTTTGCTAAAAGATAAGTCGCTCACATGACGACATAAGTCTCGCAACCCGCTCACTCGACTCTCGCAGTCCCACTCCGGCAATTTCACTTCCCTTTCTGTTTCTTGGGCAGTTGCTTGCACACCAAGGGGGGCCTCGTGAGCATCGCGCCTCATGAGCTCTCACTGGTCCTCGGGACGCTCACCTCCTGGCCTTGACCACGGCATTGCGACCTGGCATACCAGTGACCGCTAAAGCCTGCTTGGGGACTGGGTCCTGTCGGCATAGAGCGCTACGCTACCTAAGGGGAGGAAAGGGGGGAGCCGTGCCAGATTGGGATACGCAATTTCAACATAAAGATGAGAAGAACAACACCGGAAATTAAAACATTTCGATTCTTACACGCCCCCACGGGGCCAGTCTAAATTCCGCGTAGGGAAACAAAAGAAGAAAAGGCCTCCAGGAACCAGGCCGGCATCACCGGCAATGCCGAGCAGCTGCTGCTACCGCGCTCTGGCCACGGCGGGAGCTTGGTGGCACGTAGCTGTCATTGCTGGACTTCGGAGATTTGCTGGGCTCAGGGGAGTCGCTGGATTCCCAGGAGTCGTTGCTGCTGCTCGAGGAGACACCGGTACGGCCGGAGACGGGCCGAGCGCCCACGGCCGCGTCCAGCGGACTGCTTCCTCTGGGGCAGCACTCCAGCCGCCGGCCTTCCTCGTCGAAGACCTTGAAGAATAGGGTGGAGGTGCCGTCGTACTCAAAGTGGATCGCGAGGGCCCCCTCCGGGCGGCAGGATCGGGCGACCTCGCCCCATCCCCGGGTCATGAAGACATTGCTAGGGGGCACCACCCAGACCTCAGCCCCAGTGGCCAGGCTGCAGCACCCGGCGTGCTGCAGCCACAGCTCGAATGGCCCCCTCGGCGGCAGCTCATCGGCAAAGAACCTCGGGAGCCAGATCCACGAGGCGGGCAGCATCACTGCCCACACCACAAACTCGCGCGGGCTACCCCTGGCATGGGTCCGCGGCTTAGCAGGCAGGACGGCAACGGCTGGTCCTCCGCCACCTAGGATTGCTCGACGGCGTGCGTCACCGACCTGCACCCAAGTGTATAGGGAAAGGGGGAAGCCGGGCGGAGGCCTTGATTGCCAAGGCCTGGTGTAGGATTGAAAGTATGTCTAGAGGGGGGTGATTAGACTACTTGGCCAAATAAAAACTTAACCTTTTCCCAATTTTAGTTCTTGGTAGATTTTAGCAACTTAGCACAAGTCAAACAATCTAAATACAATTCAAGCAAGCATGCAAAAAGTATATGAGCAGCGGAAAGTAAAGCATGCAACTTTCAAGAAAGTAAAGGGATGGTGTCGGATTTCGGGTTCCGGCAGACCCTTGAGGTTCGAACACTGGGGTGCGCGCGGAGATTCAACCCTCTACCGGCTCGCTCCTCGCCTAATTGCTAGGATCTAAACTACCAAACTGAATAGCACAAGAGACACAAGATTTATACTGGTTCAGGCCACCATTGTGGTGTAATACCCTACTCCAGTGTGTGGTGAGGTGGATTGCCTCTTGGGCTTGATGGTGAACAATACAAGGCAGAACAGCCTCGCGAGGGTATGTTCTTGGCTGGTGCGACGAACAGCTAGGAGGAGTTCAGTCGCCCTATCTACTGGCTTCTCCGTCCGGATCCAAATGCCCCTACCTTGGGGGTGGCTGGTCCTATTTATAGGCAAAGGCCCTGGGCCTCTTCCCAAATATTGAGCGGGAAGGGTGCCAACAATTGGCCATTTTGAAGGGGAACAGCGGGTACACTTATCCTGACTAAAGTTGGTCCTCGCATGTCAAAGGCTCTGGTGGTGACACCGGCTTGGGCTCCACAATGACTTCCTTCCTGCCGTTGGGCTGGTCTTGGTCTTGTTGCACCAAAATGGACGCCTTTGCTTGATGCTCTCGCCTGCGCTTGCTCCCTTTGCACCAATGAGGAAAGGAGGACACTGCGCGGGCTGGCGCCCGACTGGCGCCCTTGGTCGTCATGGCTTGCGTCATGGTCACCTCGCGAGGTACCCCGCCTTGAACTCTCTGCCTCCTCATGAGCCAGCCTAATGAGGCCGTGCCTGAGGAAGCTCCTTGTCGTCCGCCCCGCGAGGCTTGGCCCCTCGTGAGGGTCTTGAGCTTGTGTTGATGAAGATGGGCTGTGCTGGGCCTCCTTTGAGCCACGCCGCAGGCCGCAGGCAGGCAAGTCTGGGGACCCCCGTTCCCAGAATGCCGACAATAGCCCCCGGGCCCACGGCGCACCCGAACTTGGCCGAGCAGAGAGGCGAAAGGGCAAGTGCGAAGCGTCGCGGGCCCTAACAGCCTGCGGCCTTGGGCGCCGCGTGGCGGTTGATTGGACGTGGGCGTCACTGTTCCCCCATGCCTCCCTTTTTTGCGCCTTGCTAGGCGGACTCGCTGCCGCACACAGCCGTTCCCCTTTCTGCTGCTTGAGCACTCCCTGTCCTTTCTTCTCTCGAACTCCAGCTTTTGCATCCAATCCAATCTCGAACCTTCCCCCATCCCTTTCCTGTCGCCATGGCTCCGCCGAGGAAGGGAAAAGGGAAGAAGCCCATGCCGCCGCCTCGCTCGTCGTCGACGGCGGCCCCCGCCGTTGATTGGCCGGTCATAATCAATCAAGAAGGCCTGGGCAAGGTCTGTTCAGCCCTGGCCACCATCTTCAACGAGTGCGGGAGGACGACGGCCTGCCCGCGTCTCGCTTCTCCGTTGACAGGATCCCCACCGAGGTCCGGTATTTCGCCGACGCCCTGTGGGCGGGACTGGTTCCCCCCTTCTCTGATTTCTTCAACGCCGTGTTTTCCCATTATCAGATCCATATGATGCACCTGGGTCCTAAGTCCATCACCCTTCTCGCGGTATTTGCCTTCGTTTGCGAGGCAATGACGGGCATCCTTCCTTCGGTTGCCTTGCTGTGCCACTTCTCTCTGCGCCTTATCGACCCCACCCAATGCTCGGGGTGTGTGAGCTTCATTGCTGCGCCTGAGACAGCGGCTTCTGGAATTGACTTCAATCTTCCTCCGCCCGCGCCTGGGTTTCACCAGCGGTGGTTGTATGTGGACGTAGGGGTGCCCAGCCCCCTGCTGACGGAGCCATCTTCGCCTGCTGTCCCCAACTCAGGCTGGGGCCAGGTGACGCTCGCGAGCCCCCGGCTCGCCTTCGTCTGGCACCACTTCGAGTTCCTGAGGAAGCTTGGCGTGACGGTGCCCAAGGTGGTGAAGGAGTTCTTGCTACGCCGCGTCGCCCCTCTCCAGCGCCACTCTCATCGAATGTGGGCCTACAGCGGTCGTGGGGACCGTATGCGGCTCCAGGAAGAGGACCTGACGCCTGAAGCTCTGAGGAAGGTGCTCTTGGTCTTGACTGGGGATCCTTCCCCCGGCGACATTCGTCAAGGGGGGCCTTGTTGTACCTCTGCTCGAACAGAGGCGACTTTGTGAGCCAGATGCCCATCTTCGACGAATGGGGGCCATGCCCTGCTGGCCTCAAGGGGCCTCGCGAGAACCCAGTGGTGGTGGTCGCCCTCGCAGCCGCCCGGGGCGGCTCTTCCTCAAGTGGCGGGGCAGGAAGGCATGAGCCTCCGGAGGCCGAGGGTGCCCTCGCCGAGGCGACAGCACTGGGCGGCGCTCACGAGGGAGCGGCTCCCGAGGCCCATGCTGCCGCAGTTGAGGGTGGCGAGCGGCCGCTCGCAGTGCATGTGGCTGAGGCTCCCGAGGCCCCAGCCGCTCTTCTTGGTGAGGCGACCGGCAACGCGCGTCAGGCGGACGCCCCCGAGGCGAGTCGTCTCGATGCTTCCTCCTCGTCGCAAGCTGACCCCTGTGCTCAACTCTTGGGTCGCTTCCGCGTGGACTTTGAGGCCCTACGGAAGAGGAGGGAGGCCCTGGGCGACGACTACCCTTGTCGCCTGCTGATGCGTAGGAAGTACTACGCCATCGACGAGTAAGCCTTCTCCCTTCCCTGCTCCTGACTCTTCCGTAGATTGTTCTGATCCTTGCCCTGCAGGGCCCTTCCTTCCAAGCTCACGGGGGTGGATGAGGAGCCATCCCCCTCGCCTCCACCTCTTCCGTCGTCTTCAATCATCTCGAGCAGTCGGGCCCTTGTGGTGAGGCCGGTTGGCGAGACGAGTCATCCCAAAGCACAACGCGGCCCTGCGCTCCCCGCGGTCTTCCTTCGCGGGCCTTCTCGTGGCATAGCCAGCCTGCCGTGGGCTTCTCGTCTGGCCGTGGACTGTGATTGGCTGGGGTACTCCCGGCGCTCTTCACTTGGAGATGGACTGGCTATAGGTCGGGCCTTCGGTAGGGCGCGCCCGGTCATCTCGAGGGCGCCAGCCTCCAGCCCCCTGCCCGAGAGGGGAGTGCTAATCCGAGCCCCACAGCGCTCGCTTGGGGCGGATGATGGTGTGGAGGACGTACTTGAGCGCGCTCGGGAGCGTCGCGCTCTTCGCCAAGGGTTCCTCCGGAGGGCGGCTGACGCGGTGAGTGTCACGCCCAATATGCGACCCTATCCAAAAGGAACTCGAAGGTCCCACCAAGGATAGACCCGCATATTGAAACGCTTTTGCAAGGTGGATATCATTACATCAACATTACATAATAGATGGGGATACATGCAAGACATACAATGTCTCATGAATACCACAATACAACATACAAGAACAACATCCGACTACGGATGAATCATAAATAGAAACTCAAACAATATCCACCCTGCTAGCCCAGGCTGCCGACCTGGAACCTATCCCCTGATCGAAGAAGCAGAAGAAGAAACTCCAAAACAAGCAACATCGCGCTCGCGTCAAGATCATCGCATAACCTGTACCTACAACTGTTGTTGTAGTAATCTGTGAGCCACGAGGACTCAGCAATCCCATTACCATGGGTATCAAGACTAGCAAAGCTTAATGGGAAGGAGGGGGTAAAGTGGTGAGGTTGCAGCAGCGACTAAGCATGATATGGTGGCTAACATACGCAAATAAGAGCGAGAAGAGAACAAGCGGAATGGTCGTCAACTAGTAATGATCAGGAAGTGATCCTGAACTCCTACTTACATCAAACATAACACTGAAACCGTGTTCACTTCCCGGACTCCGCCTAAAAGAGACCATCACGGCTACACACTCGGTTGATGCGTTTTAATTCGGATCAGGTGTCAAGTTATCTACAACCGGACATTAACAAATTCCCATCTCCCACATAACCGCGGGCATGGCTCTCGAAAGTTTAAACCCTGTAGGGGTGTCCCAACTTAACCCATGATAAGCTCTCGCGATCAACGAAGGATATTCCTTCTCCTAGGAAGACCTGATCAGTCTCGGAATCCCGGTTTACAAGACATTTCGACAATGGTAAAACAAGACCAGCAAAGCCGCCCGATGCGCCGACAATCCCGATAGGAGCTGCGCATATCTCGTTCTCAGGGCACACCGGATGAGCAAGACGTCGGGTTGGCATAGACCCTGGTTACCCAGGGGGCGCCGGACATCGCTCGGTTTGGACCAACACTTAGAAAAGCATTGGCCCGGGGGGCTAAAATAAAGATGACCCTTGGGTTAATTACTCCCAAGTGAAAGGTAGGTCGTGGTGAGGCAAATGGTAAAACCAAGGTTGGGCCTTGCTGGAGGAGTTTTATTCAAAGCGAACTGTCAGGGGGGTCCCATAAATCACCCGACCGCGTTAGGAACACAAAAATCCGAGAACATAACACCGGTATGACGGAAACTAGGGCGGCAAGAGTGGAACAAAACACCAGGCATAAGGCCGAGCCTTACACCCTTTACCAAGTATATAGATGCATTAATAATACAAGAGATATTGTGATATCCCAACATAACCCTATCCACCATGGAGAAATCTTCAACTTCACATGCAGCTAGCAACGCTATAAGAGGGGCTGAGCAAAGCGGTAACATAGCCAAGCAACGGTTTGCTAGGAATGGTGTCAAAGGTTAGAGGTTCATTGCAATTTAGGAGGCTTGAGGAGCAAAAGATAGGTAACGCAGCATAGCGATAGAACGAAGCAACTAGCATAGCAATGATAGTAGTGAGATCCAGGGTAGCGGTCATCTTGCCTGAAATCCCGCTAGGAATAAGAACGAGTCCATGAAGAAGATGAAGCCACGAAGACGAACCACACGTAGACGAACGCATCCTCACGATCACAACGAAACGGGAACTATCGAGAAGAAGCACACAACATGGTAAACACACCACACATGAACAAGACATGATGCACAACAAGCATGATGCATGACAAAGCTACATGAAGCTACTCATGGCAAAAGATGATGCAAACAAGAACAACACATCAAGGCAAGTTTAAATTAGGCCGGAAGCAACATATAACAATTCCTGTAAGTCCTCATATGCAAATTTCGAAATTGGTCCAGGTCTGAATAAACCTTAAGTTGAAGTTGTTAAACAGCAAGTTAAAGAGCACCAAGAGAATCTACACGAAATTCTAGTCAAGTTACATATAAAGTTCATTTAGTTCGGAGCTACGGTCTAGAAGATATGAGCAAAACAAGTTAAGCATGGCATTGATGCTAAATGCATCCAAACATCAAGCAAACACACCAAAACAAGGATGCAACATGATAATATGAAACTACATGCAAAAACAACCAAGTTTCATATAGAGCACACTCAAAACGGAGCAACGGTGCAACACATACACTCTATACAAGTCATAACAACAATCTGTCCAAAACAGCAACTAGGCATCTTACAAGCATCAAAACAACAAGCTACAGCATCCCAACATAATAACAAAAGGCATGGGCATGATGCACAGGTAAAGGACAACAAAACATGAACACGGAGCTATCTCCATAAACTACTAGAACATGCTCAAAAAGACATAGTAAGATTGCAAATAATAACAGTTTCAGACTTTAGCAGAAATAACATCAGGTTCAATGTTTAGAGCTATCAAACAACATGTTACAGGAACTTATCATGGCAAACAAAGGCATGGCATGATACTACTAAATGCATAGAACAACAGACCCTTACTGACCATGAGCCAAAAAGGATCATAAGATAAGATGGCACCCATGTAAATATGGCAAGTTATATTACAGATTCAAACATGGCAGGAACAACGATAAGTAGGCATATTTGTGAGCTTGAACCACTCACTACAGAGCAATACATGGCATGGCAAGGCAACCAACAGTAAGAAGACATGTTTATGAAGCTATACATGGCAAGAGCAAGTTCATAGGGTGCATGGATCACTAGAAAAACACATGGCCAAAACTGAACTTAATGTTAACAGGTTGACAGCAACATTATTTAGCAACTTTGGAGCAAAATAACAACATGTTCCAGCAGGCTATAATTGCAACCAGGGGCATGAATGGATAGAGCAAGACATGTATAACAAAACATCCTTAGTGAACATCTCCAGAATAATGCACGAAATGACTTGTAGCAGCAGGTTTACATGGCATCACAAAATAACAGAATCTGTCAGAAAAATAGCAACAGCAAGTACCCTCCTTAACAAGCTCGATGCACTTAGCACACAACTCACAAAAATACATGGTTGGCACCACTGGAAAGATGGCATGGCATAGATCAACATACATGTAGACATCAACCTCATAGGATGCACACATCAATCATGGCAAAAATGACAAATGAGCAAGTTATAATAGTTTCAGCAGATTAACATCAACATGCACTCTTCCAACAGCATTTCGGGGATCAAGATGAGCTCAAATGAAAATGATGCAATGGAATGAAATGAAGTACTCGTCGAGGCGAACAATTTGACATATTACACGAACGAAATGGACCAGTATGCATGGAGTTATGATGCGATGAACAGGGGCTAAAAATATGCAGGAAAATGACAGTGGAAAAACAACCTCCGGGAAAACTGGATGGAGTGATTCGGGAGGGCGAGATCCAGGCGGCTTGGGGGCGTGTTTGGATCGTGGGACCGGTGGATCTCATCCACCCGCCCGGATCCGGCGAGGCGGCAGCCTCCGGCGAGGCGTGCGACGCCGGGGAGGCGCGGGGAGCGGCGGCGGGGCTGGCGAGGTCGTCCGGCGACGGCGGGCGAAGGTGGCCGGCGGGCGGAGGCGGCAGGCGCTCGGGCGGCGCGGTTGCCCGCGGCGGTGGTGGAAGAGCCGGGCGGCGCGGCGAGGAGGCGGGCCGGCGGTGACCAGAGACGGCCGGCGCGGGGGCGCGCGGCGGAGCGCTCTAGGAGCGGGCTCCCTAGCGATGCGGCGGCGGGGCGAAGACGGGCCCCGGGCAGCGAGGTCGAGGCGGCGGCGCGGGTCCGAGGTGGTGGGGCGGCGCCGGCTGACGGCGGCGGCGGAGCAGCACGCCGGCGATGGAACCGGAGGGCAGGGAGGCGGCGGAACGAGGATCCGGCGGGCGCGGGCGCGGGGGCACGGCTCGGGCCCGGCACGAGCGCGGGCGGGCCGGCCGTGGGCCTCACGGGCCGCGGCGGCGGGACGGCGGCGCAGGGACAGGTGGCGGCTCCGGATTGGTCAGGGGCAGTGGCGGACATGTCCGGGCGGTGGGAGGATGTGTCCGGCGGCGCGAGGAAGAGGAAGACTAGGGTTAGACCTAGAATTTCGGGGAGGCACACATATTTATAGGTAGAGGGAGCTAGGAGAGTCCAAATCAGGAGCGGTTTTCGGCCACGCGATCGTGATCGAACGACCGAGAGCATGGAGGGTAGTTTGCTGGGCTTTGGGCCACTTTGGAAGGGGTGTTGGGCTGCACACAAAAGAGGCTTTTGCGGTTACCCGGTTAACCGTTGGAGTATCAAACGACCTCCAAATGGCACGAAACTGGACAGGCGGTCTACCGGTGCTATACCAAGGCCGCTTGGCAAACCTCGGGCCATTCCGAGAAAGTTTAACACCCACTCACAACAGGAGACAAAAGGGGGACGCCGGGGGACATAGGAGCGCCGGATCGCAAAACGAACAACGGGAAAAATGCTCGGATGCATGAGATGAACACATATGCAAAATGAAATGCACATGACGACATGATATGAATTTCTGGCATACACCTGGCGCAACGAATTTCTGGCATACACCTGGCCCAACATAATAACAAAAGGCATGGGCATGATGTACAGGTAAAGGACAACAAAACATGAACACTGAGCTATCTCCAGAAACTACTAGAACATGCTCAAAAAGACATGGTAAGATTGCAAATAATAACAGTTTCAGACTTTAGCAGAAATAACATCGGGTTGCAATGTTTAGAGCTATCAAACAACATGTTACAGGAACTTATCATGGCAAACAAAGGCATAGCATGATACTACTAAATGCATAGAACAACAGACCCTTACTGACCATGAGCCAAAAAGGATCATAAGATAAGATGGCACCCATGTAAACATGGCAAGTTATATTACAGATTCAAACATGGCAGGAACAACGATAAGTAGGCATGTTTGTGAGCTTGAACCACTCACTACAGAGCAATACATGGCATGTCAAGGCAACCAACAGTAAGAAGACATGTTTATGAAGCTATACATGGCAAGAGCAAGTTCATAGGGTGCATGGATCACTAGAAAAACACATGGCCAAAACTGAACTTAATGTTAACAGGTTGACAGCAACATTATTTAGCAACTTTGGAGCAAAATAACAACATGTTCCAGCAGGCTATAATTGCAACCAGGGCATGAATGGATAGAGCAAGACATGTATAACTAAACATCCTTACTGAACATCTCAAGAATAATGCACGAAATGACTTGTAGCAGCAGGTTTACATGGCATCACAAAATAACAGAATCTGTCAGAAAAACAGCAACAGCAAGTACCCTCCTTAACAAGCTCGATGCACTCAGCACACAACTCACAAAAATACATGGTTGGCACCACTGGAAAGATGGCATGGCATAGATCAACATACATGTAGACATCAACCTCATAGGATGCACACATCAATCATGGCAAAAATGACAAATGAGCAAGTTATAATAGTTTCAGCAGATTAACATCAACATGCACTCTTCCAACAGCATTTCGGGCATCAAGATGAGCTCAAATGAAAATGATGCAATGGAATGAAACGAAGTACTCGTCGAGGCGAACAATTTGACATAATACACGCACGAAACAGACCAGTATGCGTAGAGTTATGATGCGATGAACAGGGGCTAAAAATATGCAGGAAAATGACTTAGTGGAAAAACAACCTCCGGGAAAACGGGATGGAGTGATTCGGGAGGGCGAGATCCAGGCAGCTCGGGGGCGCGTTTGGATCGCGGGATGGGTGGATCTCATCCACCCGCCCGGATCCGGCGAGGCGGCGGCCTCCGGCGAGGCGCGCGACGCCGGGGAGGCGCGGGGAGCGGCGGCGGGCGGGCGAGGTCGTCCGGCGACGGCGGGCGAAGGTGGCCGGCGGGCGGAGGCGGCAGGCGCTCGGGCGGCGCGGTTGCCCGCGGCGGCGGCGGAAGAGCCGGGCGGCACGGCGAGGAGGCGGGCCGGCGGCGACCAGAGACGGCCGGCGCGGGGGTGCGCAGCGGAGCGCTCGGGGAGCGGGCTCCCTAGCGATGCGGCGGTGGGGCGAAGACGGGCCCCGGGCGGCGAGGTCGAGGCGGCAGCGCGGGTCCGAGGTGGCGGGGCGGCACCGGCTGACGGCGGTGGCGGAGTAGCACGCCGGCGATGGAACCGGAGGGCAGGGAGGCAGCGGAGCAGGGATCCGGCGGGCGCGAGCGCGGGGGCACGGCTCGGGCCCGACGCGAGCGCGGGCGGGCCGGCCGTGGGCCTCGCGGGCTGCGGCAGCGGGACGGCGGCACAGGGACACGTGGCGGCTTCGGATTGGTCAGGGGCAGTGGCGGACGTGTCCGGGCGGTGGGAGGATGTGTCCGGCGGCGCGAGGAAGAGGAAGACTAGGGTTAGACCGAGAATTTTGGGGAGGCACACATATTTATAGGTAGAGGGAGCTAGGAGAGTCCAAATGAGGAGCGGTTTTCGGCCACGCGATCGTGATCGAACGACCGAGAGCATGGAGGGTAGTTTGCTGGGCTTTGGGCCACTTTGGAAGGGGTGTTGGGCTGCACACAAAAGAGGCTTTTGCGGTTACCTGGTTAACCGTTGGAGTATCAAACGACCTCCAAATGGCACGAAACTTGACAGGAGGTCTACCGGTGCTATACCAAGGCCGCTTGGCAAACCTCGGGCCATTCCGAGAAAGTTTAACACCCACTCACAACAGGAGACAAAAGGGGGACGCCGGGGGACATAGGAGCGCCGGATCGCAAAACGAACAACGGGGAAAATGCTCGGATGCATGAGATGAACACGTATGCAAAATGAAATGCACATGACGACATGATATGAATTGCATATGATGACATGGCAAAGTGCAACACGCAAGCAAATGACATGGCAACGACGGCGAATAACTGACATACACCTGGCACACCGAATCCGGGGCGTTACAGTGAGCCTGCTTGGTGAGGAACCCGCTGATGAGGACGCGCGCCTTGAGGCTGAGGGCCTTCGGCTGGTTGCGGAGAGGCGCGAGCTGGAGGCGGCTGCCGCCCTCACGCACCGTTGGCGCGATCTTGATGATGAGGAGGCCAAGGCGTCGCTGGCGGCCTCTCGGGAGGCCCGTTCCCAAGCCGTCGAAGAAGCCCGGGAAGCTGACTGGTGGCGAGAGGCCACGGAGGAGCGGGCACAGGAACTCTTGGCCCGGTGCCGCTCACTGGAGGAGCAGGTGGAGCTGCGCGAGGCGGCTCTCGCATCGATGAAGGTGGCCTCCGGCGACCCAGCGGAGCTCCAGAAGCGTGAGGAGGCGTTGACGCTGGAAGCCGCCGAACGCGCGCGCGAGAACGAGCGCCTGGAGACGAGGGAGCGCTGGGTGACACGGGCGGAGGATGACGTCGCTGCGTGGGAAGCCCGTGTCTCGGAGGAGGTCGGACGTCGGGTGGCGACGGCGCGCCTCAACCTCGAGCGCGAGCTCTCGGAGAGGCTGGAGTTGGTCCGGACCGAGGCCGAAGGTAGGACCACCGTCCTGAGGACCAGGCTGGAGGAAGCGACACGGCGGGTTGATGCCTTACAGGCCGCACTCAAGGCGGCGCAGGGGGAGTCAACTACTTCCCGCGCCGAGGTGCTTCTTCTTCGCCAACAGGTGGTTGAGGCTGAGGACGTCACCCGGCAGAATGCGGTTGAGATGCGTCAGCGGCGGCTCTTGGAACACGAGCACGCCCCCATGCTCACCCCGCTTCGGGAGAGGGCCAACACGGCCTTAGGTAACATCTGCGAGGCGGCCGTCGGCGAGCTGCGTGCCATTAACTACGCCGGCAACCTTCAATTCTTCACCGACATCGTGACGCAGCTGGAGGCATGATCGGTTCGTGCCAACAGGTTGGTGGAGGAAAGGAGCCGAGCCCTGCTCGGGCGCGCCTTTTCTCGCGTCTTCAGCCATCTCCGGAATACGAATCCTCATTTTGACTTTGACGCTGCCATCGCGCCAGTCCCCCAGGCCGTCCGAGACGACCTGGCGTACTGGGTGGAAGACCACGTGGACGCCCTTGTCAGGGCCTTCGCTTCAGACAATGACAGCATGATTGTGGCCGCCGACGAGGGCGGCATGGTGAACGGTTCTGACGCCGCTGGCGGCAATGCGGAGGGCGATGGCGAGGCCAACGACGCCAGCGATAACTCGGGCGGCGCTCCTGAGGATGCATTGGGGGATTTATCTGACTGACAGCACGCCATTCCTGTTTCCTTGTCCTGCATGAACAGAACTCAGGCTTTTGTCCCGATGGTTGTGAGAGCATTTTGGGAGGGGGTGCCCCTCATGTAAAACCAATGTTTCAGCGCACTAGTCAATGCTACATTGCTTATAGGCCCGCGCCAAGTGGTTGGCCATGTGACGAGCCTGCTGACTAGTTTACCTTTGCCTCGAGTGGGCCTCGAGATAACTCGTTGGAGGCCGTGGCGCCTCGCACACCTCCTGATTGAATCCGTGGGATCTGTAGTGAAAAACCTCCTGAGAGGGTACGTCAGCGGCAGTCTGGGCTGCACGCAAGCTAGGCCAGACCCGGCTCACGAGGGGCTCGCGAGGGGAGGCAGCTGAGGCGAGGTCGTAACCAAAATGCGAGAGATTGCTCGAACGAGACTAAGCACCCCTTCCCCAAACACACACAAATCTCAAATTCGAATTCAACTTAAATCCAGCGGGGGAAAGCAGCAACCAAGGGAAAAGCAAAGAAAGCAAACAAAAGGCCGCGTCCGGCACCTAGTCTAGTCTTGGACGTCTTCTCACCAGCGCGGAGCTAAGTGCTGCCACTGGGCGTGGGAGGGAGCCCCAGGGCCTGAGGCCGGCACCCCTGAGACTCCGGGGCGTGTACAGCCCCACTCATTATTACGTGAGAGTGTCACGGGGCGGCGAGCTTCACAGGCACTGGGCCTTCATCACAGGTACCGGCCTTGCTTCATATTGCCAGACGAGGGCCCCGCCTTGCGCCACACTCTAGTGCCATCAACAACGACCGGAAACCAGGACGCCGCCGATGGGGTAGAGCGGTCGCCAGCGGTTCCCCCGACGACCACGGGTCCTCCGCCAAGGGCAGGCCCTGAGGCACCTCCCCAGCGGAGGGCCTACCTCCTGGGAACGCCTTGCTCCGAACGCCGCGGTGGCGATGTCGGATCTTGGCCCCTCTCCTGTAGCCCCCGGCGTCCTCCTCCTGAGGGGTAAGAGGCTGCTGGAGCGGGGCAGCTGCTCGTTGTGGCGACCTGCACCCCCTGCGACCCATGATTAGTGTATGCCTGCTCCTGAGGGATTAGTGGTACCCGATAATCGTCGCTCCTAGCGTGGCCGGCGGGACCGTCCCGGGGTTCCTGGAAGAGCTCAGCTTCTGGCGCCTCGTCCCCCCAGCTTGGGCTAAGGAGCGAGCCTTGTTCTCCCTCGCGCGGATGCCCTTGATCCATCATGTGGGGCACGTACTCTTCCGTGGCCGTTACCCCGAAGGCTGCGCCATAGGGCTCCGCGTGCCATGCAGCTCTGCTTGACGTGCCAGCCTGGTGATGGTAGCACGGCGGCCCACGGGGGCCATGGGTCGCGACGAGTCCTTCTTCGCTGGGGGGAGCGGAGTTGATGCTGCCGCCGGCCCTGTGCTGACGGCTTCGCTGGTGTTCGAGTAGCTTTGGAGCCCGCGGTTGCACGTGGGGTCCCCGCGCGGGCCGCCCTGGGCCTGAGACGGGAGCGGAGTGCAGAAGGGGTGAGCCCCCGAGGCGGCGAAGCCCAGGAGCTCCGCCACCCGCTCTAGCAGCACGTCGCGGCCACCTTCCATCAGTCTGCACTGCAGCAGCTCTCGGGCCACCGTGAGCACGGCCCTTGAGTTCGCCTGCTCCCGGCGGGTGTACGGCATCGTGGCCGCAGCGTGGTTGGAGGCCCTTGCTGCCGACCGCGTCTGCCGCGGTGTTAGAGCCGTTGAGGCCTGTCCGCGTCGCCCACGGCCCGCTGCGCCCTGCGGACCGTGAGCTGCCTGGGGCACGGGGTCGCCCGGGGCGAGCGGCTCTGCGCGGGCGGGCCAAGCCGCCCAAGGATCAGGGTTGCCCGCCTGGTCGCCGGACATGGTGATGACGATGCGACGGGGCGCGAAGCGGCAGAACGCAGATCCCGGCGCACCCCTACCTGGCGCGCCAAATGTCGGATTTCGGGTTCCGGCAGACCCTTGAGGTTCGAACACTGGGGTGCGCGCGGAGATTCAACCCTCTACCGGCTCGCTCCTCGCCGAATCGCTAGGATCTAAACTACCAAACTGAACAGCACAAGAGACACAAGATTTATACTGGTTCAGGACACCATTGTGGTGTAATACCCTACTCCAGTGTGTGGTGAGGTGGATTGCCTCTTGGGCTTGATGGTGAACAATACAAGGCAGAACAGCCTCGCGAGGGTCTGTTCTTGGCTGGTGCGACGAACGGCTAGGAGGAGTTCAGTCGCCCTATCTACTGGCTTCTCCGTCCGGATCCAGATGCCTCTACCTTGGGGTGGCTAGTCCTATTTATAGGCAAAGGCCCTGGGCCTCTTCCCAAATATTGAGCAGGAAGGGCGCCAACAATTGGCCATTATGAAGGGGAACAGCGGGTACACTTATCCTGACTAAAGTTGGTCCTCGCCTGTCAAAGGCTCTGGTGGTGACGCCGGCTTGGGCTCCACAATGACTTCCTTCCTGCCGTTGGGCTGGTCTTGGTCTTGTTGCACCGAAATGGACGCCTTTGCTTAATGCTCTCGCCTGCGCTTGCTCCCTTTGCACCAAAGAGGAAAGGAGGACACTGCGCGGCCTGGCGCCCGACTGGCGCCCTTGGTCATCATGGCTTGCGTCATGGGCACCTCGCGAGGTACCTCGCCTTGAACTCTCCGCCTCCTCATGAGCCAGCCTGACGAGGCCGTGCCTGAGGAAGCTCCTTGTCGTCCACCCCGCGAGGCTTGGCCCCTCGCGAGGGTCTTGAGCTTGTGTTGATGAAGATGGGCTGTGCTGGGCCTCCTTTGAGCCACGCTGCAGGCCGCAGGCAGGCAAGTCTGGGGACCCCCGTTCCCAGAACGGCGACAGATGGGATTGGAGTGTGCAAACGCAATTGGAGACACGGATGTTTTTGGTGTGATTCCGATAGGTGGTGCTATCGTACATCCACGTTGATGGAGACTTTAAATCATGAAGGGTAACGGTTGCGCGAGTCCACGGAGGGCTCCACCCACGAAGGGTCCACGAAGAAGAAACCTTGTCTATCCCATCGTGGCCATCGCCCATGAAGGACTTGCCTCACTAGGGTAGATCTTCACGAAGTAGGTGATGTCCTTGCCCTTACAAACTCCTTGGTTCACTCCACAATCTTGTCGGAGGCTCCCAAGTGACATCTAACCAATCTAGGAGGCACCACTCTCCAAAAGGTAATAAATGGTGTGTTGTTGATGAACTCCTTGCTCTTGTGCTTCAAATGATAGTCTCCCCAACATTCAACTCTCTCCCAAAGGATTGGATTTGGTGGAAAGATGATTTGAGTGGAAAGCAACTTGGGGAAGGCTAGAGGTCAAGATTCATATGGTTGGATTGGAATATCTTGGCCTCAACACATGAGTAGGTGGTTCTCTCTCAGAAATGAATGCTGGAAGTGTAGGCACGTTCTGATGGCTTCCCTCACGAATGAGGAGAGGGTGGAGTGGTATATATAGCCTCCACACAAAATCTAACCATTACACACAGTTCGCCAAACTCGGTGGGACCAAATCAGAAAACTTGGTCGGACCGATTTAGCTCATAATGTGACCGTTAGGCATTTCGGTGGGACCGACACGTCAACTCGGTGGGACCGATATCATTAGGGTTAGGGCATAACGTAATCTCAGTTTGACCGATTACACAAACTCGGTTGGACCGACTTTGGTAATAAGCAAACCAGGGAGTTGGTCAGGCAAACTAGGTGGGACCGATTCGCTTGTCTCGGCGGGACCAAAGCTTACGAAAAGGAAACGGGGAGTTTGCATTGCAGACTCAGTGGGACCGATCGCTCATCTCGGTTAGATTGAAACGTTACGAAGGGAAACAGAGAGTTTGCAATCCCGTCTCGGTGAGACCGAGATCCCTATTGGCTAGACCAAAGTGACTAGGGTTTCTGTCAGTTGCTATGTCAAATGAACTCGGTGGCGCCGGATGGATCAAATTGGTGGGGCTGAGTTTGACTTTTGGTTTGGGACATATGTGGATATGAGAAAGTCGTTGAGGGCTCTTGGAGCATATCACTAAGCATTTTGAGCAAGCAAGCCATTAAGCAACACTTCATCCCCTTTTAATAGTATTGGCTTTCCTATAGACTCAATGTGATCTTGGATCACTAAAATATAAAATGTAGAGTCTTTAACTTTAGAGCTTGAGCCAATCTTTTGTCCTTAGCATTTTTAGGGGTCCACATTCCTAGTCCATGCCATGCCAATCATTGAAATTTCCTGAAATATTTATCTTGAAATAGCATTACTTCAATTAGCTATATGTTGTTAATCATTACCAAAACCACCTAGGGATAGTTGCACTTTTAATCTCCCCCTTTTTGGTAATTGATGACAACATATAGATCAAAGCTTCGACAAATGATAATAAGATTGAAATACATCGTCGCTTTGAGAAGTATGTGATAAGAAAGAGCTCCCCCTAAGTTTGTGCATTATTTAAAAATTTCTTTGGACTGCAAATGCACAATCTGTTAGGATCATGGGTCACTCTTCCATGTCACATACATCTTGGTGGAGCGCTCAAAATGATAACGGTTGAAAACATGCACTCTTCACCAAAGCGAAGTGAATGATCATAAATGGATATACGGGATAAAATCATTCAAGCACACATTAAAGTAGCATATGATCAAACACATGGTCATCCAGGTATCTCACAAAAGGACATAATGTATCAAGCACACACACATTAAAGTTTAACCAAATAAAGTGCAAGATAGAGACAAAAAAGCAACACTCTCCCTCTCTCGAAGACTACGATCTATACATATTTCTCCCCCTTTGGCAACAAGTTACCAAAAAGTTAAAAATATGCATAGTGATATGCGTCTCTTAGGCTTGGTCTCCATGAGGTGGTGTAGTGATGACTCCCAGGACGAAGGCTTCTGTTGATGTAGCTGGAGCTGGTGGAGTGGCTGCTGGAGGTGGCACTGAAGCTGTGGCTGCTGGTGCAGAAGTGGTTGCTCTAGTATCAGGATCAGGCACTGCATCAGACCCCTCTGACCTCTTGGCACATGCACTCGCTGGAAAACATCTGTTGTTGTGTTTCCCTTCTTCTCCTCTGCTTCCTCCTGGAGCTGCTCTACTGCTAACTGAATCTCAGTTACTTTGACATCAAGATCATAGAACTTCTGCTCAATGATTCTTTCCAAACTCTCCTGGTTTTGAGTCAGGGTGGCCAAGCCCTTCTCAATCCTCAAGGTGGATTGGATTAGATATCCAAGTTGATCTTTTTTGCTCTTTAGGAACACCTGAGATGCCTCTTCAGCACTTGGCATGTTTGTAGCTTTCTCTGCCCTTGCCTTTTCTCTCTTCTCATGTGCTTGCACTGATGAAGGATCTTTCTCATCCATGACCATAGTGTTATCCTCAAAATCTGGCTTGAGAGGTAAGTGCTCCTTGTCCAACAAATAAGTGCATGTGCCCATCTTGGAGTTGATGAGCACATGAATCTGTGGAGCATACCCACAAGACCTCTTCTGATCTGCAGCTGTCCTCTTGATTGTTTCCGCAATCAGACTCATCACCTTGAACTTCTGAGGGACATCAAAAATGTGCAGCAAGTTGATGGAATGTCCTCTTATCATTCTATGATCTCCAGAATTGGGCAAAAGAGTATGCCTCAGGATAGTGTTGATTGTAGGCAAACCAGACAACATAAACTTCACTGAGCCCAACTTATGTGTTTCTAGGGCATCATCAAATTTCCTTGTCCATACTTGCCATTGAGTTGTGATCTTTCTTCTTCTTGGCATACACATCCAAGTCATCCTCATGAGCTGTTGGGGCATTTATGAACCTAGCCCATTCATCAACAGTGGATTGGTACCTAGTACCTTCTGACATCCATACAATCCTACCATCAGGATAGAAGTGAGCAGTGGAGTAGAATTGCATGATCAGCTCATCATTCCACTTAGTCAGCTTCTGGCCAACAAACTTACCCACTCCACAAGCCTTGAAGCTATCATAGACACCTGGGAAGTGATCTTCATTCTCTCTGATGTATGTCCAGTCAACCCATCTCATATCACGGACTATTGGTTTCTTATCAAGCAGAATGGTCTCATAGAAGTCTTGATGTTCCTTAGTGTGGAACCTGTAATCCACACCAGTTCTCCTTCTCACAGCATAAGGGTCACTTTTCCTCCAAAGTCCCGGACCTGCATCCTTCCTGATGCTCATGTCCTCTACCACTGGATGTGTGTCATTGTGGTCTGGGATATTTGGTTTGAGCTTTCTTAGCACTTGGCCTTCAGCTTCTTCTTCTTCAGCTTCAGGCACTGGGGCCTTGTTATTCTCCTCAGTAGGGATGTTTCTTGTGCTCCTCTTGGGTGCAGACTTGGTGGCTGGAGCAATAGCTTTGGAAGCAGGTTTGGGCTTAGGAGCAGCCCCTGACTTAATTGCATCTCCCATGAGCTTTTGTGCCTTAGGTGCTGGAGCAGCATCCTCTTCCTCTTCCTCTTCCTCTTCATCAAAAGATGGGTCTCTCACCATAGTTGATTTTCCAAGAACTTTGGCTGTAGTGGTTCTTGTGCTCTTCTTTTTCTTGTCCTCACCAGCTGTCGCTCCTTCATCAGATTCTATTGTGAATTTCATAGTTTGTCCTGTGGCAAACTTTCTTGGCTTGGAGGTTGGAATTCTCCTAGCTGGTGCCTTCTTATTCATGCCAGGCTTAGTGGATGCAGCAGTGCCAAACTCCTTCTTCACCACTCTCTTCTTTGGGATGGCCTCATCTTCAGCTGCAACATAATCTTCATCTTCAGAATCTGAGGTTCTCTTCTTCCTTGCTCTAGTGGCTGCCTTGGGCAAGTTACTAGGTGTGCTCCTGCTGCCCTCATCATAGCTGCTTGAGGGACTAGTGCCCTCACTCATATGCTCTTGTTGTTCAGATCTGTTCTGGCTATCACTCTAGTCAGACATCTTGGCAGGCAACTGACAGCAAACCTTGTGAATAGATTATGGATGAGGTAGAGTAGATGAGCATCACAAAGTACAGAGGTTTTGCAAAACAAATGAGTCAAAAACATAGTTTTAGTTCTCTACAGAAATGATCTCGGAGCTACCGAATTGACAAGCTTGATGATACTAAAGCAACACTTGGAACCTAAACTAGTGAACTCTGTCAGACCGAGTCACAGTTTGGTGGCACCGAGATTGCTAGGGTTTCATAGAATTTTGATCTCGGCCACACCGATTTGTAGTTTTCGGTCAAACCGAAAAGCGCATGTGCAATAGCCTAAGCCGAATCGGTGAGACCGATTTCTATGATTCGGTCGGTCCGAGATGAGTTCTGCGGAGAGCTAACCCTAAAATTTTTGAGTCAAACTAGGCCTAATGAGGATTTAGCTGGATAGAGCAATCTCATTCGTGGCAAGAATCATGGCATTGTCCCCGTGCTAGGAATCAGAGTTAAAAGGATAGCACAAGGGGTCGAACACTTACCCTAGTTCGGTGGGTGTACGCTACGGCAGCGACGGCGGAGGAGATTCCGTCGACGGCGGCAGAAACCAGCGGCGGGAGGTCGCTGGCGGCGTGGAGGCGATCCAGAGACCCGAGGAGGCAGAGCAGGACACGCGTGGGCTGAGGGGTTTTGAAGTATTTTCCAAAATCTCACCCGTGGGTATTTATATCCCGACCCTGTCGGTGTGACCGAGTGGAACAACTCGGTGGCACCGAGATTGCAGAATCGCAAGCGGTTGCTGCAACTCGGTGTGACCGAAGTGTTCAAATGGGTTGCACCGAGATGAAAACCTAGATCAACTTAGTGAACTCGGTTTGACCGAAATGGATGTCTCGGTCAGACCAAAATGCACAAAGAGGTTTTGGAAGTTTAAGTCTATGACGAATCGGGGACTCCGAGTGCTCCTCACACAGAGTGGTTCGAATTTGACTTGATCAAACTTTGTGATGTAGCATGAATAGAGTTTGAGACAAGAAAAAGCATAGATAGCTAGAGAAGGTTCTTAGGCATTCTTGTCCATCCACTTGGCAAAAGAAAAAGAGCCAAGCAATCAAAGCAACAAGTGGATGTCCTCGAATGAGTAAAGTATGCAACGAACATGCTCACACAATAAAATGGCAAATGAAATATGTGGCAAAGCATGCACAATCATTCTAGCATCTATCAAGCAATTTGCGATGACTAGGTCATCTATATATGAGTATATTGACTTAGGAGTCAAATGAGAACATTTGATCATAGGTCATACTCATCGTTTAAGCACAAGTGGGGTTACCACTTTTACATAAAGCATTGTTGTGTTCACACCATTAGAGTTGCTTTAGCTCAATTCTTAGAGTAAAGCTCCCCTAGATGTGATATCCCCCCTAAGAGGGATGAACTAACCTTGGGTTTTGTCGATGATGACTTCATGTAGGTGTTTAAGATGTGGATGCTCAAAGTTGATGTACATCCTTTGGAGCTATCCATTGGAGTGAGTTGCACTTTCAATACCTACACGGGTTAGTCCCACAAGTAACAAACAAGGATATCCATAGACATAGAGTGATGCACACACAATATGATGTCCATGAAAGCATTAGGTTACCTTGTCCCTTGGCTTACCAATAAGAGGGTTTGTGACTCCTTGAACTAGTGCAAGATGTGGAAGTTGATTGCACTCGTCCTTGCCAAAATGATATGAGTGAAGTGTGTTGGCGGAATCACCCTTAAGAATTCTCTAGTTCTTCTTCTTTGGGATCCACATCATCTTGATGGGAATCCTTGGGGTTGTAGTAGAACTTGATGAAGTAGAACTTGATGTAGTCTTGGGAACCCACTTGACGAAGGCCTTGGGAGCTTCTTCAAATGCATCAATCTCCTCTTGAAGCTTGTCCTTGCCTTTTTGCTTGTGGTCTTGTGGTGGAAGATCATCTTGAGCTTGTGTCCCTTGAAAAGAAGTAGGATCATACTTCTCTTATTGAGGAACAAACTTCGTCTTGGTGTACTGATCTTCTTCCCACTCAACTCCATTGGCATTGAACTTTCGTTCAAAACCAACACCTTGATTCTTCCAGTGCCTTTCCTTGCTTGCGTACACTTTCCTCAAATTGCTTACTTCCCGCAAGGCTCTTGTAAACACCTTTCTCTATAATTCCCTTCAATAAGCTATTTTCTTTCTCAAGTGTAACTTAGCTAAGAGAATCATAAGTGGAATCAAGAGAACTACTAGAAGCAACAATATTGGATTTAGCATGATTATTGTTACTACTAGAAGAAGAATCTTTCTTACTCTTGTTGCTAGATTTTACTTGTGGCATGTAAGTAGATAAGAGTAAACGCTTGGCAATGTAAGAAGAACATTTCTTGCGAAGATCATCATTGATTGCCTTTTAAAACCCATGCTCTTTCTCAAGGTTGAGCTTTTCAAAGCGTAACTTCTCATGAGTCTTTAAAAGTTCTCGATGATCTTCCAAGGTAGTTTCATGAGCTAACTTGAGAGTGTTTAGTTTTTTAGTTAGATGCTCAATCTTCTCCTTATCATTGGCATTCGTTTTATCTTGATTGGCATGATTAATTGACGTTTCATCATAGTATTCATCACTAGAGTTGTCAACAAGTAAATCATCATCACCTAACAAATCATCTTCATCACTATTGAAATCAACATACTCGGGGTGTGATACCTTTGGGCCTTTAGCCATGAAGCATCTTCCAATCCCTTCATTTGGTGAGTCAAATATGCCGTAGGAGTTGGTTGACACAAGTGCTAGACCGGCAACACCTTCATCTTGAGTATATTCGGAGTCGGAGTGAGAACTTCTCTCGGAGTGATGGTCGGAGTCGGAGCCAGATACCATTCACCAACATGAGCTTGATGTCTTTGCTTTGTGTAGCTTTTTGATGATTTGTCCTTCCTTTCCGAATCCTTGCTTCTCCGGGAGGTTCTTCGTTCATAACGATCATCTCTCCTCCTCCTCCTCTCTCTTGGTGGTGATTCTTCTCTTCTACTTCTTCTTTTAGGTGAATCTTCTCTTCTTTCGTAGGGAGCCGTACACTCATTGGAGTAGTGTTCGGGTCTTCCACAATTGTACAATTACGTTCACGACTCGAAGATCTTTCGTCATTATATGACCTTGACTTGGAACTTTTTTCCTTGCTTCTACTCTTGTAGAACTTGTTAAAGTTTTTCACCATTAGGCTCAATTCCTCATTGAAGGTCTGTTTCTCACTTGATGATGTAGGAGCATCACATGAGGCTTTGTAAGCACCACTTGACTTGCTGTGAAGCTCTTCCTTATCCTTGAGTGACATCTCATGAGCAACAATTCTTCCAATGACTTCCGTTGGCTTGAGATCTTTGTGATTGGGCATCATTTGGATCAGTGTGCACACGGTATCATATTTTCCATCCAAGGCTCTTAGGATCTTCTTGATGATTAATTTATCGGTCCTCTCTTCACTTCCTAAGCCGGCAATCTCATTTGTAATGAGAGCAAGCCTAGAGTACATTTCAGCGACACCTTCACCATCCTTCATTTTGAACTTATCAAGTTGACTTTGGAGCGCATCCAATTTGGATTCCTTGACGGAGTCGGTACCTTCATGCATATCAATCAAAGTATCCCAAATTTACTTTGCATTCTCAAGGCGGCTGATTTTGTTGAATTCTTTGGGGCATAATCCGTTGAAGAGGATATCACAAGCTTGAGCGTTGTATTGCAGCATCTTCAACTCTTCTACGGTAGCTTCACGGTTCGGTTCTCTCCCATCGAAGAATTCACCTTGCAAGCCAATACACACAATAGCCCAAACGGCGGGGTTATGTCCAAGAATATGCATTTTCATCTTATGCTTCCAACGAGCAAAATTAGTACCATCAAAGTAAGGACCTATACGGTGGTAATTTCCCTCGCTAGACGCCATACTCTACTAGGTTGTGAAACCAAGGCTATGATCACCAAAAGCTATGGAATCAAGGCAAATGTAGACCAAAGCTCTGATACCAATTGTAGGACCAAAAGTATGTCTAGAGGGGGGTGATTAGACTACTTGGCCAAATAAAAACTTAACCTTTTCCCAATTTTAGTTCTTGGTAGATTTTAGCAACTTAGCACAAGTCAAGCAATCTAAATACAATTCAAGCAAGCATGCAAAAAGTATATGAGCAGCAAAAATTAAAGCATGCAACTTACAAGAAAGTAAAAGGGATGGGATTGGAGTGTGCAAACGCAATTGGAGACACGGGTGTTTTTGGCGTGGTTCCGATAGGTGCTGCTATCGTACATCCACATTGATGGAGACTTCAACCCACGAAGGGTAATGGTTGCACGAGTCCACGGAGGGCTCCACCCACGAAGGGTCCACGAAGAAGCAACCTTGTCTATCCCACCATGGCCATCGCCCACGAAGGACTTGCCTCACTAGGGTATATCTTCACGAAGTAGGCGATCTCCTTGCCCTTACAAACTCCTTGGTTCACTCCACAATCTTGTCGGAGGCTCCCAAGTGACACCTAACCAATCTGGGAGACACTACTCTCCAAAGGTAATAGATGGTGTGTTATTGATGAACTCCTTGCTCTTGTGCTTCAAATGATAGTCTCCCGAACACTCAACTCTCTCATAGGATTGGATTTGGTAGAAAGATGATTTGAGTGGAAAGCAACTTGGGGAAGGCTAGAGATCAAGATTCATATGGTTGGATTGGAATATTTTGGCCTCAACACATGAGTAGGTGGTTCTCTCTCAGAAAATGAATGCTGGAAGTCTAGGCACATTCAGATGGCTTCCCTCACGAATGAGGAGAGGGTGGAGGGGTATATATAGCCTCCACACGAAATCTAACCGTTACACACAACTCGCCAAACTCGGTGGGACCGAATCAGAAAACTCGGTCGGACCGATTTAGTTCATAATGTGACCGTTAGGCATTTCGGTGGGACCGACACGTCAACTCGGTGGGACCAATAGCATTAGGGTTAGGGCATAACGTAATCTCGGTTTGACCGATTACACAAACTCGGTTGGACCGACTTTGGTAATAAGCAAACCAGGGAGTTGGTCAGGCAAACTCGGTGGGACCGAAATGTTACGAAAAGGAAACAGGGAGTTTGCATTGCAGACTCAGTGGGACAGATCGCTCATCTCGGTTAGACCAAAATGTTACGAAGGGAAACAGAGAGTTTGCGATCCCATCTCGATGAGACCGAGATCCCTGACGGCTAGACTGAAGTGACTAGGGTTTCTGGCAGTGGCTATGTCAAATGAACTCGGTGGCGCCGGATGGATCAAATCGGTGGGGCCGAGTTTGACTTTTGGTTTGGGACATATGTGGATATGAGAAAGTGGTTGAGGGCTTTTGGAGCATATCACTAAGCATTTTGAGCCAGCAAGCCATTAAGCAACACCTCATCCCCTTTTAATAGTATTGGCTTTCCTATAGACTCAATGTGATCTTGGATCACTAAAATAGAAAATGTAGAGTCTTGAACTTTAGAGTTGAGCCAATCTTTTGTCCTTAGCATTTTGAGGGGTCCACATTCCTAGTCCATGCCATGCCAATCATTGAACTTTCCTGAAATATTTATCTTGAAATAGCATTAGTTCAATGAGCTATATGGTGTTAATCATTACCAAAACCACCCAGGGATAATTGCACTCTCACCTGGTCACCTCCTGCCTCACGCTGGCATCGCAGGGACGGCATAACCATTTCTTTGGTGGAACTGGATGAAGCCCCTCCTGGGGGGCTTTTCCCTTTTCGGCCGCAGAAAACCTCCTGATCGGCGCCATGGAAGTAATAGCACGATGGAGAAACAAAGGGGACGGGTAGCGGGAAGATGGAGGAAGATATGAGCGAAGGGGGTTCTGCCCCTCCCCTCATTTATAGCCGGAGGGAGGCCAACCGCCGGCCACCACGACCTCGCGCGATGATGATCTTCTACATGCAGCATCGACTCGTCAAGTCAAACAGTTGCCGAGGCATCATGGGGAAGTGGAGACGCCCACGTCCCATCAATCGCCACGCTCGTTCAAGGCCGTAGGCGGTTAGGGCCCCCGGCGCTCCGCACTTGCCCTTTGGCTTCGCCTAAAAGCCAAGTTCGAGCGCGCCTTGGGCCCGGGGGCTACTACCGGTGTTCTGGATACTGGGGTACCCAGACATGCCTGCCTACGGCCCATTGCGTGGCTCCACCGAGGGCCTGGTACGTCCCAGCTTCAGCATCAACAACTCAAGACCCTCGCAGGGGGCCAAACCTCGCGAGGCGGGCAACGCCAAGACCTCCAAGGGGATCGGCCTCCCCAGGCTGGCTCCTGAGGAGCGGAGATTTCTATGCAAGGTGCACCTCATGAGGCTCAGCTGATGTGAGCCATGGCGATCAAGGCTAGGCGGGCGCCAGCGGGCGTAGAGTACTAGTTTCCTCTTTGGTGCAAAGGAGGCACGCAGCAGGCATGAAGTCACGAGGAATCAGCCAAAGGTTTCCATTCTGGTGCAACAAGACCAAGACCGCCAGAACGGCAGGACGGAGGTCATTACCGAGCCCACTGCAGTGTCACGACCAGAGACTTATGAAGACTATGCTTACTTTCCTTTCTCTTACCGGTCTGTGTTCTATCATGGACCTGAGTATCAACCGGCGCCAACCAGTTATCAAACTCCAAATATTTCGTTCGTAGGGGCATGAAGAAGTCCGATTCAATAACATAGTTCGCACACCTCTTTTCAATTCTCTAGAGATAGTTGTCATTTATCTCTTCTTCCGGGTCCCTCCTATTTGGTTGGAAGTTTCCTGCTCCAGTTGGGAAAGCAAGGGAACATAGCTTGTTTTGTAGTAAGTAAATTCAAAGGCTTCCAGGCTCGCCATCAATCCAGGCAAAGCAGTCTTCCCAACCTGCGCTGTCACACGACTCCATTTATCGAAGAAAGGGATAAGACTACTGCCATTAAGGCAATGAAATTGACGACGAAGAGTCAGGAGTTTGAAAGGCGAGGACTGAAATGAGAAAGGAAGGAGTTCGGCAAGACGAGTTCGTTCACACGTGAAAGTGCTTCGAAAGGTGTCAGCAGGTGCGCGGAGCCGGAGCCGGCATGTTCGCCCGCTGGGCCGAGTGTTCGCCCACTTCTTTTCTTCGCCTTTGCAGGCGAAGACCACTTTAGTCAGGATAGGATGTACTTCTTGTCCCCTTTCAAATCTGGCCATTGTGGGATCCCTTCCCTCCAATATTTGGGAAGAGGACCAAGGCCACTATACATAGGACTAGCCACGACCATAGAAAGGGGAGGAAGAACAAATCAATCCGAACGGATCGAATCCATTCCTCCCTCACAACCTCACTTGAGCTCAAGAACACCTCACCTCCTGAGGCTGTTCATCCACTATACTAGTTCATCCTCAGCCACTCGAGGCAATCCACCACAAAGCTGGAGTAGGGTATTACACCGCTAGGTGGCCTGAACAGGATAAACTGTTGTGTCTCTCTATCCCTTTGAGCTCGACGCGTTAGGCTGTGAGGATCGCGAGTAGGCAAGCTGGGTAGGTTGAGATCTCCGCACGCACCCCAGAGTTCAAACCTCTCAAGGGTTTGTGGAACCCGGAATCCGACAGTATCAGCATCCCCAAGCTTAATTCCTGCTCGTCCTTGAGTAGGTAAATGATAAAAAATGGTATTTTTTGATGTGGAATGCTACCTAACATAAACTTGATCATATGTCTAGTCATGGCATGAATACTAGGACATAAGTGATTTAAATCAATAGTCTATAATTTGACATAAAGACATCAATACTCAGGCATCCCAATAAACAATCATGTCTTTCAAAATATCAACACTAAAGAAAGCTATCCCTACAAAATCATATAGTCTTGTCATGCTCTGCCTTCCTAACACAAAGTATAAATCATATACTATCCCGGTGTCAACCAAGCAATTGGTTCATACTTTTTAACGCGCTTCAGCTTTTTCAGCCTTCACGCAATACATGAGCGCAAGCCATGGATATAGCACTACGGGTGGAATAGAGTATGATGATGGGGATAAATATAGAGAAGACAAAAAGTAAGAAAGTCTCACATCGACGCGGCTAACCAACAGGCTGTGGAGATGCCCATCAATCAATATCAATGCGAGGAGTAGGGATTGCCATGCAACGGATGCACTAAGAGCTATAAGTGTATGAAAGCTCCATATGAAAACTAAGTGGGTGTGCATCTAATCCTACAATGAAAAATTCTCACTAGTATATGAAAGTGACAACATATGAGACTCTTCATATGAAAAACATGGTGCTACCTTGAAGCACAAGTGTGGTAAAGGATACTAACAATGCCCCTTCTCTATTTGTTTATTTTTTTTTATTTTTTTTTCTTTCTTCTTTCTTTTTTTCTTTTCCTTTTTTCTCATTGTCCGGAGTCTCATCCCGACTCGGGGGGAATCATAGTCTCCATCATCCTTTCCTCACTAGGGCACTGCTCTAAAAATGATGATCATCACACTTCTATTTACTTATAACTCAAAAGGAATAAAAATTACAACTCGGTACCTATAACAAAATATGACTCTACATGAATGCTTCTGGTAGTGTACTAGGAGGTGCAATGATCTAGCGTAACATGTATAAAAATGATGCACGGTGGCTGAGCCACAACTACTATGTCAGCTATATGATCATGCAAAGCAATGTGACAATGAATGCTCAAGTCATCAAATCGGAAACGGTGGAAGTTGCATGGCAATATATCTCGGAATGACTATGGAAAGGCCATAATAGGTAGGTATGGTGGCTGTTTTGAGGAAGATATGATAAGGCTTATGTGTGATAGAGTGTATTATCTCACGTGGTTTGGATGCACCTGCGAAGTTTGCACCGACTCTCGAGGTGAGAAAGGGTAATGCACGGTAGCGTAGAGGCTAGCAAATTGCGGAAAGGTAAGTGTGCGTATAATCCATGGACTCATATTAGTCATAAAGAACTCATATACTTATTGCAAAAGTTTATTAGCCCTTGAAGCAAAGTAATACTACACATGCCCCTAGGGGGGAGGTTGGTAGGAGTTAACCATCGCGCGCCCCCGACCTTCACACAAAGATAGACAATCAAGGATAAATTGTGCTCCAACTTTCATAGCATAACGAGAGACTATACGTGCATGCTTCAGGAATCACAAACCTTAACACCAATATTCTTACTAACCACAACCGTTTACTAGTACTTCCCACATATTCCATCTCTATATCACAAAACTATTGCAAGGAATCAAACATATCATATTCAGTGATCCATAAGTTTTATGTACGATTTTATGACTAACCATGCAATTGACCGATTCCATTTGTCTCTCTAAATAGATATAAGTGAAGCATGAGAGTTTAAATCTTCCTACAAAAGATCATGCTCCAACAAATATAAGTGAAGCAAAAGAGCATTCTACGAACATCGGTTTTCTATGTAAGAGAAACAGGCAATCCAAACTTCAAATGATATAAGTGAAGCACATGAAGCATTCTATAAAGCCATACTTAAAAGATATAAGTGAAGTGCAATGAGCATTCTATAAACCAACCATGGACTATCTCATACCAGCATGGTGCATAAAAGCAAGGTGAAAAATAAACACAAAATACCCTCCAAGATTTGCACATATCACATGAACGAAAGAATCCGAAAAAATACCAATACTTGTTGAAGAAAGATGGGATGCCTTCCGGGGCATCCCCAAGCTTAGACGCTTGAGTCTCCTTGAATTTTTTTTCTTGGGGTGCCTTGGGCATCCCCAGGCTTGAGCTCTTGCCTCTCCTCCTTCTCCTCACATCGAGACCTCCTCGATCATCGAACACTTCAACCACACAAAACTTAACCAAACTTTTAGTGGCGGTGTTAGTGAATATGGCAATGAAATCCCATCATGTACTGTTGTAACATTATTATATAATTATAAACAAACATTACCCACTGTATGCTATCACAATTCTACGGCCCCAAGTCAAGGAGGCTTCAACAAGAATTCAGACATATGCAAATAATGAAGCTATAACAACAATCTGTGAAAACAAGACAGTCTGTAAAGATTTGAACATCCACAATACTTCTTTAACTCTAAAAATTCTAAAAAAATAGCAAAAAATAAACATTTTGTATAGAAAGACAGTACAAAAAAGTTTCATAACCATTTGACGTTCCAGTAAAAAAGTGTAAAATCACGCACTACAACCAAAGTTTCTGCTTTGCGCCGCACAAACTAACAAGCAATCTAATCATCCTAAAGGCAAATCTTGGCACATTATTTTTATAATACAATGGAGTTGTACAAGGGGATAATTATTTTTGTGAGAATCTTCATGAAAAACTCTACATTGTTTCCATGAGCATGAACACAAGTGTTCAAGGTCGACCCTCACTTCCGCAATGCATCACCTTTCAATCGCTTCTCTTTTGTGAAAAGTTTTAAGTTCCCCTCTATATTTTTTGTTTTTAAACTTTATAAAAGCACTCAACCAAAATAAATGACTCTCTAAAATTTCGGGGTTGTCTCCCTGGCAGCGCTTTCTTTAAAGCCATTAGGCTAGGCATAAAGTGCTCAAGTAATGGATCCACCCGGATCCCAAGGTATATCAAAGCCAATTTGAATTAGCAATGATTTTGCATTTAGTAGTGATCACAAAGCAACATATATCAAGCAATGACGAAGTCTAACTCTCTTCCTATGCATCGTCATGTCATACAAGAACAATTCATGCACATCAAGTAAAGGCCACTACATAGCATAAGTAGTTTCTTGCAATTTTATCGTGTTGGAAACATAGAGAGGTGGAGATGTAGTTCCCCTCTCGTAATAATTGCAAGTAGGAGCAGCAAGCACATGCATATTATATTCATCAAAATTATCACGTGCAACGGTAAAAGGCAACCCATCAATATAATGCTTAATAAGAGCAAACTTCTCCGATATAGTGTAGTCTGGAGAATTCAAAAAGATAATAGGACTATCATGTGTGGGTGCAATAGCAACAATTTCATGTTTAACATAGAGAACAATAGCAAGTTCATCTCCAATAGCATAATTCATATTGGCATCTTGGCCACAAGCATAGCAAGCATCAAGTTCATCAAAAAAGGGATATTTCAAATGAATCAACGGGATCATAGCAATTATCATAGCATTCATCCTTCGGTAAGAACGAAGGGACATTAAACAATGTATTGAAGGAAATATGCCCTAGAGGCAATAATAAAGTTATTATTTATTTCCTTATTTGAGGATAAATGTTTATTATTCATGCTAGAATTGTATTAACCGGAAACATAATACATGTGTGAATACATAGTCAAACATAGTGTCACTAGTATGCCTCTACTTGACTAGCTTGTTGATCAAAGATGGTTGTGTTTCCTAACCATAGACATGAGTTGTCATTTGATTAACGGGATCACATCATTAGGAGAATGATGTGATTGACTTGACCCATTCCGTTAGCTTAGCACTTGATCGTTTAGTATGTTGCTATTGCTTTCTTCATGACTTATACAAGTTCCTACAACTATGAGATTATGCAACTCCCGTTTACCAGAGGAACACTTTGTGTGTTACCAAACGTCACAATGTAACTGGGTGATTATAAAGGAGCTCTATAGGTGTCTCCAAAGGTACATGTTGAGTTGGCGTATTTCGAGATTAGGTTTTGTCACTCCGATTGTCGAAGAGGTATCTCTGGGCCCCCTCGGTAATGCACATCACTATAAGCCTTGCAAGCAATGTAACTAATGAGTTAGTTGCGGAATGATGCATTACATAACGAGTAAAGAGACTTGCCGGTAATGAGATTGAACTAGGTATTGAGATACCGACGATCGAATCTCGGGCAAGTAACATACCGATGATAAAGGGAACAATGTATGTTGTTGTGCGGTTTGACCGATAAAGATCTTCGTAGAATATGTAGGAGCTAATATGAGCATCCAGGTTCTGCTATTGGTTATTGACCAGAAACGTGTCTCGGTCATGTCTACATTGTTCTCGAACCCATAGGGTCCGCATGCTTAAAGTTTCGATGACAGTTATATTATGAGTTTATGAGTTTTGATGTACCGAAGGTAGTTCAGAGTCCCGGATGAGAATGGGGACATGACGAGGAGTCTCAAAATGGTCGAGACGTAAAGATCAATATATTGGACGACTATATTCGGACTTCAGAAAGGTTCCGAGTGATTTTGGTATTTTTCGGAGTACCGGAGAGTTACGGGAATTCGCCGGGGACTATATGTGCCTTATTGGGCCATACGGGAAAGAGAGAGGGGCTGCCTAGGGCAGGCCGCGCGACCCCCCAAGGCCTAGTCCGAATTGGACTAGGGGGAAGGGTTGCGCCCCCTCCTTCCTTCCCTTCTCTCTTCCCTTTCCTTCTCTCCTACTCCTACTACTTGGAAGGGCTCCTAGTTCTACTAGGAAAGGGGGAATCCTACTCCCGGTGGGAGTAGGACTCCCCTAGGGCGCTCCATAGAGAGGGCCGGCCCTTCCCCTCCTCCATTCCTTTATATACGGGGAAGGGGGCACCCCTTGGAGACACAACAATTGATCTCTTGATCTCTTAGCCGTGTGCGGTGCCCCCCTCCACCATAGTCCTCCTCGATAATATTGTAGTGGTGCTTAGGTGAAGCTCTGCGACGGTAGAACATCAAGATCGTCACCACTCCATCGTGCTGACGGAACTATCCCTCGACACTCGGCTGGATCGGAGTACGAGGGACGTCATCGAGCTGAACGTGTGCTAGAACTCAGAGGTGCCGTAGTTTCGGTGCTTGATCGGTCGGCCCGTGAAGACGTACGACTACATCAACCGCATTGTTCTAACGCTTCCGCTTTCGGTCTACGAGGGTACGTGGACACACTCTCCCCTCTCGTTGCTATGCATCACCATGATCTTGGGTGTGCGTAGGAAATTTTTGAAATTACTACGTTCCCCAACAGTGGTATCAGAGCCTGATTTTATGCATAGATGTTATATGCACGAGTAGAACACAAGTGAGTTGTGGGCGATACAAGTCATACTGCTTATCAGCATGTCATACTTTGGTTCGGCAGTATTGTTGCATGAAGCGGCCTGGACCGACATTACGCTTATGCTTATGCGAGACTGGTTCTACCGACGTGCTTTGCACACAGGTGGCTGGCGGATGCCGGTTTCTCCAACTTTAGTTGAACCGAGTGTGGCTACGTTCGGTCCTTGCGAAGGTTAAAACAGCACTAACTTGAGAACTATCGTTATGGTTTTGATGCGTAGGTAAGAACGATTCTTGCTCAGCCCGTAGCAGCCACGTAAAATTTGCAACAACAAAGTAGAGGACGTCTAACTTGTTTTTGCAGGGCATGTTGTGATGTGATATGGTCAAGACGTGATGCTATATTTTATTGTATGAGATGTTCATGTTTTGTAACCGAGTTATCGGCAACTGGCAGGAGCCGTATGGTTGTCGCTTTATTGTATGAAATGCAAGCGCCCTGTAATTGCTTTACTTTATCACTAAGCGGTAGCGATAGTCGTAGAACCAATAGATGGAGAAATGACAATGATGCTATGATGGAGATCAAGGTGTTGCGCCGGTGACGATGGTGATCACGATGGTGCTTCGGAGATGGAGATCACAAGCACAAGATGATGATGGCCATATCATATCACTTATATTGATTGCATGTGATGTTTATCCTTTATGCATCTTATTTTGCTTTGATTGACGGTAGCATTTTACGATGATCTCTCACTAATTATCAAGAAGTGTTCTCCCTGAGTATGCGCCGTTGCGAAAGTTCTTCGTGCTGAGACACCACGTGATGATCGGGTGTGATAGGCTCTATGTTCAAATACAACGGGTGCAAAACAGTTGCACACGCGGAATACTCAGGTTAAACTTGACGAGCCTAGCATATACAGATATGGCCTCGGAACACGGAGACCGAAAGGTTGAGCGTCAATCATATAGTAGATATGATCAACATAGTGATGTTCACCATTGAAAACTACTCCATCTCACGTGATGATCGGACATGGTTTAGTTGATTTGGATCACGTGATCACTTAGATGACTAGAGAGATGTCTGTCTAAGTGGGAGTTCTTAAGTAATATGATTAATTGAACTTAAATTTATCATGAACTTAGTCCTGGTAGTATTTTGCAAATTATGTTGTAGATCAATAGCTCGCATTGTTGCTTTCATATGTTTATTTTGATATATTCCTAGAGAAAATTGTGTTGAAAGATGTTAGTAGCAATGATGCGGATTGGATCCGTGATCTGAGGTTTATCCTCATTGCTGCATAGAAGAATTATGTCCTTAATGCACCGCTAGGTGACACTACAGGAATCAGCCACTTTGCCATCTGCCATGGCGGACGGCAAAGGCATGGAAGGCAGACGGCAAAGGTCTTTGTCGTCCGCCGCGGATGGCAAAAGTGGACGGCAAAGTAGGGGACGGCTAAGAGCTATGTTGCCGTCTGCTTCGGGCGGCTGACGGCAAAGGGGCCTTTGCCATCAGCAGCGGACGACAAAGAATGGAGACGACAATAAATGCGTTGTTACTCCGTTAGGTGGTTAACGGCAGGCCTTGCCTTCCACCACTGACGGCAAACTTCGGAAGGCCTTTGCCGTCCGCCGAATGATGTCAGCCGACGTCACTACACGGCAGGCCTTTGTCGTCCGCCGTTGTAGGCAAAGTTTTTTTCTCTTTGCCGTCAGCCACTGTAGGCAAACTGACCAAATTGGTCAGCCTCCCAGGAAGCACAGTTGCCTGCCACGTGGCCTCTTTGTCGTCCGCTGCTGATGGCAAAGAGCCCTTTGCCGTCGGTGGCAAACGGCAAAGAGCCTGCATATTGTCTCTTTTTTCTGTTTTTTTTAATCCAACAATTTTCACAGCAAATATATATGACATATATAGATATATTTCATAGGGCTATTTAACAGCACATAAGTTTCATCGTACATACATATATAGTTCCATCCATTCATACATAGCAAGTTGCACATACACATAAGTTGCAACCATTAGGAAGTTGCACATACATATTACAATGCAAAGTTTCATCAAGATAGCAAGTTCCATCGTAGCAAGCTAGAAGAATACTAGAAGAGAATGAAATAAAAAACAAGCACTCCATCATAGCAAGCTAGCTTCCGAGAAGTGAATGAAATCTGCAAAATGGCAAATAAGAAAGTTAGGAAAAGGTGACTAGAAGAAGAAGACTAGAAGAAGAAGCACGCCATCGTTTGTGAGGTAACTTAGGTGAAATGGATCGTTTATGGGCTAACTTAGGTAAAATGCATCATTTTAGAGCTGACGTAGGTAAAATGGATCATTTATGAGCTAACTAAGCTAATTATGCCGTTTTTTACATAAGTAAGCTAAGTACATGTCATTATTGAGCAAACCTAGTTAACTAAGCACATTATAACTAACTTAGGTCATTTTGGAGGAAACAAAGCTAAGTATAGATCATTTTAGAGCTAACTTAGGTAAACGGCTGGTTTTGGAGGTCAGTAAGCTTATTAAGTCATTTTGGAGGAAAAGAAGCTAACTCTAGGTTGAGTAAATAAAGCTAAGTCTAGGTCTTTATGCATTTGTTAAGCAAAAAACTAGAGAAATTTACCTTGATCATGGAGGTGTGGGAGCGGGCTGGCTCGTGCGAGTAGCTGGAGAAGGATCGTGTGATGCTTGTGTGGAGTTACGCTGCACCAAAGATCATTTCCAATGTTTCGTTAGCATGATGACACTCAAATGTTAAGACTAGCAAGTAACGTCCATTCAAATTAAACTCACCGTGGTCTCAGGAGCAATCTCTGGATCAATGGCTATGGAGCCACGGGACCTCCCGCCACTAGATATCATCACCTGCTCTGGATTGTAGGGAATCTGGCTCGGGTTAAACTCCTCCCCTTTCCTCGCCTTCCCCTTAACTTGCTTGTAAGAGGCAGTGTGGGCCATGGCATACAGGTCGTACCCCTCTGGCACCTTATCCGTCTTATTGTAGCATGCCTGAAAGAGAGAAACAAAGTAAATTAGTAATTAAAGGGCTCAAGCTAGCATGATGAATGAATTGCATTAATCATGAAGCAAACCGCGTACCCAATTCCGCCCGAACTGATATAAGCTGGAGCTGCCTTGACGGTGTGGCACACCTTCAATTTGGGCACGTTTGTCCTTGGCCTCAGTCGGCTCCCCTTCCATCTTTCAACACCTGCCATGACAAAGAGTAAACGAAATTAGTACAACATAAAAAAAAATACCGACATGAATAATAATATGTATATCACTTAAGTGTATCATCATCAAGTACAACATAAAAAAATTGAATACCTGACACTACTAATAATCTCGATCAGTATCATCAATAAATGCATAATCATCATCATTACTATAATCAATGACGGGCTCATAGGGTTCAGTGGCATCAACATGTGGAAGGCCACCTTTACGTAATCGGTCAAGCATTGAGAGGTCATTCGCAGCAGTAACCTCTTCTTGTTCCAGCTCTTCTTGTTCCTCCTCTGGGGTGACGTGGGATTCACTGTCGCTGTCTACTTCAATGTTTTGGGGTGAAGTATACCGGTTCTTGAAATGCTTTTTGGAAAGACGTGTCTCTTGGAAGAATTCTCCTTCATATGTGTCTGGGTTAATGTGAGGTTCATAATCCTCTTCCTTTGGGGGAGATAGTCTAGCACGTGGCGGCACTTCATAAACGACATCCCAACCTTTCAGATTTGGATTAGTTTGGCAGGCCCATGGTAGATAGAATACTTGGGTCGCCTGTTGAGCCGTAATATAGACATCAGGAACATCTAAATGGGTGCTTTGGTTGATTTCAACTAGCCCTATATGTTCATGAGTCCTTCTAGTCTCCTTCGGCTAAAACCAATAACATTTGAAGACTACGACATTCGATGGGTTTTCACCATAGAATAGAAGTTCATAAATTGCTTCAACTCTCCCATAATACTCGGTACCTCCTTCGCCGATAGCAGATACACAACAATTTGTAGACTTTCGGTCGGCCATAGATAGCTCTTTGCCATAGGTACAAAAGTGATACCCGTTGATGTCGTATTTGTCAAATGAACGGACCTTATAATCAAAACCATTAGCGACTTGTCTCAATTCGGCGTCCATAGACTCTGAATTAGCCTACAAGTTTAATATGAAAGGATTGTTGCATTACGCACAAATTAGTGAATGAAATGAAATTGTCTAATAGAATTTACCGTTTGTTTGAACCAAGAGATGAAACCGGGATAGCCACCTCCTTGCTTTGTGAGAAGCTCATACTCTTCGACGGAATCCTTTTGGATCACCGCTCCATACAAGAATAGGGCGACGTATCGACTGTATGAAATATCCAGGAATAAGAGCAGTTCAAAGGAAATAGAAGTTGCGAAACAATGTACCGAGAACTTACTCGATGTACGGCCGCACTTCTATCAGGTTGTTGAAGATATACAACGAAATGGTCTGCCATTCTTCATTATCCAAAGATACTGGATTTGAAACACTGGCTGGTGCGAGATTCCCTTTGAATAGGCTGAGGTTGGATCCACCCTTTTTAGGCTCGTCAGCATTGTACCGAGGCTTCGGATTATGCAAATGACGATTTTTCGTTTCGTAGTGTGCTGTCACGAAGTTTGTCGCCTCCTCAGTGATGAATGCCTCAGCCATCAACGCTTCAATTCTACGTTTATTTTACATTTTTCTCAAAGCGTCTTCTGCATCCTCTCAGTTGGGTAGCACCAACGATTTTGCACGGGCCCCCCCAATCTTGCCTCGGTCGGGAGATGCAAAATCAAATGCTGCATTGGATTAAAGAAGCCCGGTGGAAAGATCTTCTCTAACTTGCAGATCAACTCCGGCGCCAACTCTTCCATTTCTTCTAGCACGCCAGGTGATAGTTCTTTCACACAAAGAACACGGAAGAAATAGCTGAGTTCTGCCAGTACTAGCCATTCATCCTCAGGGATGAAGCCACGCAACATCACCGGCATTACCCGCTCAATCCATATGTGCCAATCATGACTCTTGAGACCAAATATCTTCAATTTATCAAGACTCACTCCCCTCTTTAGATTCGCTGCATACCCATTGGGGAACATCAACTGCATTTTCACCCACAAGATAATTTCCCTCATAGCTGGCCTTCCAAGATTGAACCATGCCTTTGGCTTCGTCCAGTTCTGCTTTCCTTTCGGTTCTTTCATGTTTTGTAACGGCCTATCACATAGCGCCTCCAGATCGACTCTAGCCTTAGTATTATCCTTTGACTTCCCATCTATGCCGAACAATGTACCAAAAAGTGCCTCGGCGATATTCTTCTCAGTGTGCATCATGTCGATGTTGTGTGGGCAAAGGAGGTCTTTGAAGTAAGGCAGATCCCATAAGCATGTTTTGTGAGTCCAGGCGTGCTCAGAATTATACCCCTTGAAGTACCCTGGACGCTCTGGATCTGGCTCGAGAGCATTTAACTGATCCAGGGTCTGTTGGCCTGTCAACGCAGGTGGTGCAGAGTTTTTTACAACTCTACCTCTGATGAAGTTCTTCTTGTCTTTCCTGAACTTATGGCGATGATCCAGGAACTGTCTATGCATGTCGAAGCAAGAAAACTTGCGACCGTCCTGAAGCCAACGAAACTCAAGAGCTCCCTTGCATGTGGGGTACGGGAACCTTCCATGCACACACCAGCCAATGAATAGCGCATACGCCGGCAAGTCATGCGTCGAGTACATGTACCAGACACGCATTATGAAGTTTCGTTTGCTATAGGCGTCGTATGTGTTGAACCCATTATCCCAGGCTTCTTGCAATTCGTCCTTAAGCGGATGCATGTACACATTCATATTTTTCCCCGGATAGTTGGGCCCTGGAATTATCAACGTCGGGAAAATGTTCTTTCTTTGCATAATCTGTCCGGGGAGAGATTGAGTGGAAAGAGAAATACGGGCCAACAACTGTATTGAGCTGCCGTCATACCAAACACACTGAACCCATCGGTGTTGATGCCGACTCGAGGATGCCTCGGATCTGCCGCTTTGTCAGTGATAGAGGCGGGGTGTCCCGATCTTTCGATGAGATGATAACTATCGATTTGGTGCAGACGACTTTGACGATCCGACTACAAACGTGCAACGACGTTGTGCCTTAGCAATCGCTAAACCAACTCCGAGAGGTTATTGACCACGCCGGAGCACGATCAACCTGACCACGAAGGTCTATTCCTGCAAGCAATCGAAGAACAAGCAAGAATATGATAAAAGCAATCTGAATATCGCGAATATGTATGAAGTATTGATAATGGTGGGGATCCGAAAAGTGGTCTTGGTCTGGTCGTTGGACACAAACGAAGCACACGAAGTTGCAATGGCTAACTTTTAACTAAACAAATCCCAAGGAAAAGCTACTAGATGGATCTACTTATATAGGAGCAAGGGGTGGCGGCCAAGGAGGTGGGAGGACGTCCCAAGGCAGCCTAAAACTAAATCTAGGTCGTACAAGGCCAATGGGCCCAAGTGGAGGTGATGTAACACCTTTGGACTTGTAGTTTGACTCGGATTCTGCTGCAGCATCAGATTGTTTCGTCCACAACTCAACGCTCCGGACGAATTTGAAGGTGATTCCAATTGGGTTGGAAAGTGCACGAAATCTAGTTTCCAACAAAAAAAGAATCACCCAATTCGGAGTCCGTATGAAAAACTTGTGTGCGTTTTGAGTCAGGTACATCTGTGCAGTCCGAATCTGAATCCAGAACGTGAGAGACTTGGACTCTATCTTCTCTTTTGCCAAAAGTGACGTGAGAGAACTTTTTGGACAGCAAATAAACATCTCTTTCTTCCTTATCTTCATATGTGGATTGTACAAATGTCCCATACACCTGCAATTACACAAAACACAAAAGTGTGTGAAGTATTTTTGTTCTGGATAACATAAATAGATTATTGAATAGTTTGCACTAGAAATCACCTGACAAATATGCATATATGCAATATTTTTGGTCATATCCAAGGTAGTCATGTCCTCATCATCCTCCCCTTCTTGAAAATAAAGCCGTCCTCGGCGTTGCTTAATCTGAAATGTGGCTAACAAAAGAGACAAGGTGTACATGTTGTATATGTATATGTCATCCATTTTTACTTCCCTTGATTTTTGCATATATGACACATGAATAGATGAGTAACTTGCATAGTTCATAAAATCTAAAGCCAAAAAATTAGCACAAGAAGTAGAAGGCATGAAAATATTGCAACTCAGTTTGCACATATAAGTGAAGCTCTTATTCATTTCAAAAGATTGACAATGTTCATCATTAAACCATCCCAACATTGGTGAATAAACCTTACTTGCATCAAATTTACATGCTACAACATGCTTAAACAAGCAAAATGCAATAAGTCATTCAACACAGAATCATCACCAAGATTAGAGGTCATATCAAAATGATTAAACATTGGTTCTTTTGCATCAATAGTTAATTCAATGGGTGCACTCAAAATTGTTGGTATTTCAGTTGTTTGATCACATGGCAAAGTCAAATTATCAACGTAGTCCTCTAAAATAGGTGGTGTCATCAAAGTAGTGGGTAGCTCATCAGATGGTGCATTCAAATTGACAAGGCATTCATCATTCTCATGTAGAGATGGAAGATCAGTACCTTTGTCATTACCTCTTATGATCAACTCAGATGATGTAGCCACTCTCGGGGGCGATGTGTCACATGGTGGAGGTGATGTAGTCCTAACAACAACGGATGTGGTTGTCATAGTATGCCTAGTAGTTGAAGGAACAATCATATCAACTCTTGGAATGTGCACCGTGCGCTTGTTCTCCTCGTGGCCAACACGTTGTTTTATTTCCTGTTCAGCTTTGCAAGCAAGATGAAACAAATGGTCCATAGGATAACACTCTTCATGAATTAGTATCTCTTGAATATCACGGTTTAATCCTCCCCAAAATCTATCCGTAAAATCATCTTCACTTTCTTCTAAAGAGGAATGCAACAAGGTAGTTTGTAAATCATCATAATATTTTGTTACAGTTTCACTACCTTGTTTTAAGTGTTGCAACTTCTTAATCATGTCACGAGTATAATAAGCAGGGACGAAAGTATGTCGCATGGCAAGTTTCAAATCATCCCAAGTAGTAGGTATATAATCAGGGTGTAACCGACAATATTCACTCCACCAAACCAAAGCATAACCAGTGAAAGAACCAACCGCAACCTTAACCTTTTTATGTTCATCGAAATTATGGGAAGCAAATATATTTTTTATGTCGAACTCTCATTCAATATATAAAGCAGGTTTAAAACGGCCATTAAATGGTGGTATAGATACATTAATCTGATCATGTGCATTTGGATGTTTGTGCACCTCTCGTGACGGTTGTGGTATTTGCGAAGGTGGTGGCACGTCTCCCGCGATCGACAAAGCCCATGAATTGACTCTGAATCCTGTCATGATTAGTAGAACAAGAAACAAAACCCAAAAATAATGTTCCTATAACTACTAGGATGTGGTGGTAAAACGCTCACAGTAAAGCAAATATCAATGTCTTACAAGTTCTTACCATGCAGCAGGCGGTGATCGGCAACCAGCGGTGTCAAGTAACTCCGAATATTGAGTAAAGCGATTGCCAGGGGAGCGTACGTATACACGGTGTAGAAATATGTGGAGCTGGGTTGGCTATATATGGTAGCAAAAGATTAGCAATAATCAATTCAAAGATGCAATGTTGAATAAACGCTCAACGACGGTACTGTGCTGGTCCTAGGCTAGACCGGACTAGAGACGCGAGCCTAGAACACTAATGAGGTCACGGCGTAGCACAACTAGCATCAATGAAGGATACTAAGTAGCTCTTGACAGCAAGATATAAGTGAAGATCACAACGGCAGTGAAGATAATGATGAAAAACAACTGCCAAGCAGGATATACAACAACTTTGTCTCCAACTTTCCTCTGAAAAAGTTTGTGCCGATTTTTTTTGATTTTTTTTCTCCTTTTTTTTCTCTGACTTTTTTTTTCTCTTTTTTTTCTCCCTCTTTCCAAAACAAACTAGATAAGATGCAGATTGGATCAAGTGAAGATGTGAACGATCTCAACTATTATTATGACAATGAATGGTGGGTAGCACGTGGTGGAAATTGATGGATGGGTGGTGGACAGCGGAAGAGATAATGATGCAGCGGTGGCGTGACTAATGTGAACAGAACTCGAAACTCTAAACGAACTAGACACTAAGACCAGCAACTCGACACGACGATGCAACCGATAATTCAACTATGCAAGCAATGAAAAGAAAATTGCAAAGGCTCAGACTGGCTTGGACCAAGGATGAATAGATCTAACTCTTTTTTGTGGCTTTTTCGTGGACTATAGGTATGAAGAACAGACTCGATCTAAACTACGAAAAACTGGAAAATCTCACCGAGCAACCTGGGAATCTGATACCACTTGATAGAGGCGGGGTGTCCCGATCTTTCGATGAGATGATAACTATCGATTTGGTGCAGACGACTTTGACGATCCGACTACAAACGTGCAACGACGTTGTGCCTTAGCAATCGCTAAACCAACTCCGAGAGGTTATTGACCACGCCGGAGCACGATCAACCTGACCATGAAGGTCTATTCCTGCAAGCAATCGAAGAACAAGCAAGAATATGATAAAAGCAATCTGAATATCGCGAATATGTATGAAGTATTGATAATGGTGGGGATCCGAAAAGTGGTCTTGGTCTGGTCGTTGGACACAAACGAAGCACACGAAGTTGCAATGGCTAACTTTTAACTAAACAAATCCCAAGGAAAAGCTACTAGATGGATCTACTTATATAGGAGCAAGGGGTGGCGGCCAAGGAGGTGGGAGGACGTCCCAAGGTAGCCTAAAACTAAATCTAGGTCGTACAAGGCCAATGGGCCCAAGTGGAGGTGATGTAACACCTTTGGACTTGTAGTTTGACTCGGATTCTGCTGCAGCATCAGATTGTTTCGTCCACAACTCAACGCTCCGGACGAATTTGAAGGTGATTCCAATTGGGTTGGAAAGTGCACGAAATCTAGTTTCCAACAAAAAAAGAATCACCCAATTCGGAGTCCGTATGAAAAACTTGTGTGCGTTTTGAGTCAGGTACGTCTGTGCAGTCCGAAACTGAATCCAGAACGTGAGAGACTTGGACTCTATCTTCTCTTTTGCCAAAAGTGACGTGAGAGAACTTTTTGGACAGCAAATAAACATCTCTTTCTTCCTTATCTTCATATGTGGATTGTACAAATGTCCCATACACCTGCAATTACACAAAACACAAAAGTGTGTGAAGTATTTTTGTTCTGGATAACATAAATAGATTATTGAATAGTTTGCACTAGAAATCACCTGACAAATATGCATATATGCAATATTTTTGGTCATATCCAAGGTAGTCATGTCCTCATCAGTCAGCATGTAATTCATCAAACTTTTTCCACGCAACACCATCCGATGTGTGTACCATCATCAGATTCCCATCTGCATCTAGTTCGGTTCTTTTGCCTGTTTTGTGCCATGTCATCTGTCTGGCCGTCTCTTCAACCATGAAAAGACGTAGAAGTCTTGGTACGATTGGCATATACCGAAGAACACTAACGGGGATTTTGGTATGTGTCTTCTCATCCATACCGTTGTCTACCACAATATACCTGGAAGACTTGCAAATGGGACATTAGTTCAAGTCCGCATAGTCAAGCCTAAATAAGGCACATCCTTTCTCACAGGCATGTATCTTCTCATAGGGCATCTTCAGTGCACGGAGGATTTTGTCCGACCGGTACATGTTTGCAGGCATTACATGGCCTTTGGGTAGAAAGCGTCCAAATACTGTCATAATTGCGTCGTAGCATTCTCTGCCCGAGTTGAACTGAGCCTTCAGAGCCATTACTTGTGAGATGACATCCAACTGACAAAGCTCAGTGTGCTCGTGGAGGGGACGTTTTGAAGACTCCAACATTTCATTGAAGGCCTTTGCAGATTCCTCCATCTCCTCGTCCGAATCCCGAGCATCATCATAGTCTTGCACCATGTTTTCCATCCCGGTACCATGCTCGTCGGTGCGACGACGATCCACCTCAGCTCGGTCACGTTGGGCAGACTCGCCATGAAATGTCCACACCGTATAATCGGGCGTAAAACCATTCTTCTGCAGGTGTTTACCCATTTCAGCCTCTGTCCTCTTTTCCCAATTGCCGCATCGGAAACAGGGGCACCAAGTTTTCCTCTGGCCATTTGCAAATGCGGCTTGCACAAACCCCTTGGTTTTTGTGAACCATTCAGCGCTCCATTTGTTCTGACCAGTATGACCGGTATACATCCACGCACGATCACTGATCTTGACTTTCAGAGCTACTGGACACACAACAATTATATATATAATTCACCATGTATATATTCATCAGTTGATCTACTTTGTCCATTTTATTACGTCCATGCAACCTACACTCTAATAGGTAATGATAGGTCCTAATCCCACCCGAGTATGTGTAGATTGGGTTTATTTTCCCATGCTATGCTCTGGATCCGACGCAAAATTTCGGCAGCACCTCCCCGCTGTTCTCCTGATACACGTCTCTACAATAAACAGAGAGGATGTGTACCCGGAGAACAACAGGGGAGGCACTGACGAAATTTATGCGTCGGATCCGGAGCAAAGCATATGGGAAAACAAACCCAATCTACACATACTCGGGCTGTCCATGGATAGCGTTGGACAATTCGAAAGAATCAAGGTTATAAATATGCAAATGCATGCATATTTATAACTATGACACTTTCAAACGGGAGACACATGTTGGTTACGCATACTGATGATTCAAGACACATATATAGCTAGCTATCAAATAATTAATGGGGGAGGAGGACATGTCATTTCTGCTCACCCACGAACGAAGGGGCACAGCTCGTCAAACGCACGGCGAGGTCGTCGAACACCAAACCTCGCAGCGATGAAACAACTGCACATTTAAAACTACCCGATCAACACAATTATATATGATGTTTTCCATAACAAAATCGAAAAATATATGACCTAACTAATAATTCACAAATATATGACCCCGTCGGCCTCTAGATCGGGGTCGGGGTCGGTGTTGGGGTCGGTGTCGGGGTGTCGGGGTCTCGGGGTCGGGGTGCCGTGGTTGGTCGGGTTTTTTCCTCTTTTTTCCTTTTCTTCTTCTTCCTCTTCTTCCTTTTCTTCCTTTTTTTCCTTCTTCTTCTTCTTCTTCTTCTTCTTCTTCTTCTTCTTCTTCCTCCTTTCCTTTGTCCTCTTCTTCTTCTCCTCCTCTCCTCTTTTTTCTTCTTCTTCTTCCTCTTCTTCTTTTTTCTTCTCCTCCTCCTCTTCTTCTTCTTCCTTTCCTTTTTCCTCTTCTTCTTCTCTTCCTCTCCTCTTTTTTTCTTCTTCTTCTTTCCTAAACCTAAAACTAAACCTAAATCTAAAACTAAAACTGAAACTAAAACTAAATCTAAACTAAACATAAACCTAAAACTAAAAAAACAGAAAAAAGGGAAAAACTAAATCTAAACCTAAAACTAAACCTAAACCTAAAACTAAACCTAAAACTAAAACTAAAACTAAACTAAACATAAACCTAAAACTAAAAAAACAGAAAAAAAGAGGAGGTAGAGCTCACCTGGGGCAGGGCCGGTGGAGGAGGTGGCCGCCGGAGGAGGGGGGCGGGGCGGCCTGGGGTGACGGCGCCGAGCGGCAGTGGCAACGGGGCCGGGGCCGGAGCGGTGGGGCGCCGTGGGGCCGGGGCGTGGCGGCGCCGAGACGGCAGGGCGGCGGGGGCGACGGGGCGGGGGGTCGGTGGGGCGCCGGGTGGTGGGGCGCGGGAGGGGGCGGAGCCGAGGCGGTGGGGCGCGGGGGGAGGGGTGGGCGGGGCGCGGTGGCGCCGAGACGGCAACGCGGTGGGGGCGACGGGGCCGCGGTGGCACCAGGGCGGGGGGGCAGTGGGGCGGCGGGGTGGTGGGGTGACGGGGCGGCGGGGTGGTGGGGCGACGAGGCGGCGGCGAATGGTGGGGGCGGCGGCGCGCATGTGAAGAGGGAGAGAAACAGAGAGAGAGGGGCGGGGTGGGGCGCGACCGCCGTTAGATAGGTTAAATCTTTGTCGTCCTCCCCCCTTTGCCGTCCGCTTTTGCTCTTTGCCGTCGGCTAGCGGACGGCAAAGAAGGGGGGCCGTTAAGTTTTTTTTAAGCAGCTCGTTAGTGGGGCCCCCTCCCTCTTTGCCGTCCGCTAGCCGATGGCAAAGCTTCTTTGTCGTCCGCTAGCAAACGGCAAAGAACTGGCTGATGGCAAATATGATCTTTGCCATCAGCCAGTTCTTTGCCGTCTATTTTTTGGAAACGGACAGCAAAGACCTCCTTTGCCGTCCGCTAGCAGACGGCAAAGAAAGGGCTGATGGCAAATCCTCTGATTCCAGTAGTGTGACAGACCTATTGCAGGAGCAGATACAGACGTTATGAACGTTTGAATAGCTCAATATGATGACTACTTGATAGTTTAGTGCACCATGCTTAACGGCTTAGAATCGGGACTTCAAAGACGTTTTAAACGTCATGGACCATATGAGATGTTCCAGGAATTGAAGTTAACATTTAAAGCAAATACTTTGAGAGATATGAAGTCTCCAACAAGTTCTATAACTAAAAGATGGAGGAGAATCGCTCAACTAGTGAGCATGTGCTCAGATTGTCTGGGTACTACAATCGCTTGAATCAAGTGGGGGTTAATCTTCCAGATAAGATAGTGATTGACAGAGTTCTCTAGTCACCATCACCAAGTTACTAGAACTTCGTGATGAACTATAGTATGCAAGGGATGACGAAAATGATTCTCGAGCTCTTCGTGATGTTGAAATCGATGAAGGTAGAAATCAAGAAAGAGCATCAAGTGTTGATGATTGACAAGACCACTAGTTTCAAGAGAAGGGCAAAGGGAAAGAAACTGAACTTCAAGTAGAACTTTATTTTCTTGTTACGATAATTTTCCACTTCACTCTGAAATTCTTTGAACTTTTCAAATATTTCAGACTTATGTTTCATCAAGTAGATATACTCATATCTGCTCGAATCATCTATGAAGGTCAGAAAATAATGATACCCGCCACGAGCATCAACACTCATTGGACCGTATACATCGGTATGTATTATTTCCAACAAGTCAGTAGCTCGTTCCATTGTTCCGAAGAACGGAGTTTTAGTCATCTTGCCCAAAAGGCACGGTTCGCAAGCATCAAATGATTCATAACCAAGTAACTCCAAAGATCCATCTTTATGGAGTTTCTTCATGCACTTTACACCGATATGACCCAAATGGTAGTAGTGCAAAGGAAATGGTCACTGGAAACGGAAATGCCCTGAATATTTGGCGGATAAGAAGGATGGCAAAGTGAACAAGGGTATATTTGATATACAGGTTATTGATGTGTGCCTTACTAGTGTTTATAGTAGCCCCTGAGTATTTGATACTTGTTCGGTTGCTAAGATTAGTAACTCGAAACAGGAGTTACATAATAAACAGAGACTAGTTGAGGGGAAGTGACGATGAGTGTTGGAAGTAGTTCCAAGATTGATATAATCATCATCACACACTCCCTATAATTTCGGGATTAGTGTTAAACCTAAATAAATGTTATTTGGCGTTTGCGTTGAGCATGAATATGATTTGTTCATGTTTATTGCAATACGGTTATTCATTTAAAGTGAGAGAATAATTGTTGTTCTGTTTAAATGAATAAAACCTTCAATGGTCATACACCCAGTGAAAATAGTTTGTTGGATCTCGATCATAGTGATACACATATTCATAATATTGATGCCAAAAGATGCAAAGTTAATAATGATAGTGCAAATTATTTGTGGCACTACCGTTTGGGTCATATCGGTGTAAAGCGCATGAAGAAACTCCATAAAGATGGATCTTTGGAGTTACTTGGTTATGAATCATTTGATGCTTGCGAATCGTGCCTTTTGGGCAAGATGACTAAAACTCCGTTCTTTGGAACAATGGAACGAGCTACTGACTTGTTGGAAATAATACATACCGATGTATACGGTCCAATGAGTGTTGATGCTCGTGGCGGGTATCGTTATTTTCTGACCTTCATAGATGATTCGAGCAGATATGAGTATATCTACTTGATGAAACATAAGTCTGAAATATTTGAAAAGTTCGAAGAATTTCAGAGTGAAGTGGAAAATTATCGTAACAAGAAAATAAAGTTTCTGCGATCTGATCACGGAGACGAGTATTGGAGTTACGAGTTTGGTCTTCAATTAAAACAATGTGGAATAGTTTCACAAACTCATGCCACCTGGAACACCACAGCGTAATGGTGTGTCCGAACATCGTAACCACACTTTATTAGATATGGTGCGATCTATGATGTCTCACCGATTTACCGTAAGGTCTTTACCACAACTGCATTCACTTTAAATAGGGCACCATCAAAATCCGTTGAGACGACGCCTTATGAACTGTGGTTTGGCAAGAAACCAAAGTTGTCGTTTTTTAAAGTTTGGGGCTGCGATGCTTATGTGAAAAAGTTTCAACCTGATAAGCTCGAACCCAAATCGAAGAAGTGTGTCTTCATAGAATACCCAAAGGAAACTGTTGGGTACACCTTTTATCACAGATCCGAAGGCAAGATATTCGTTGCTAAGATGGATCCTTTCTAGAGAAGGAGTTTCTCTCCAAAGAAGTGAGTGGGAGGAAAGTAGAGCTTGATAAGGTAATTTGTACCTTCTCCTGAATTGGAAAGTAGTTCATCACAGAAATCAGTTCCAGTGATTCCTACACCAATTAGTGAAGAAGCTAATGATGATGATCATGAAACTTCAGATTAAGTTACTACAAAACCACGTAGATCTTCCAAAGTACAGTCCGCACCAGAGTGGTACGGTAATCCTATTCTAGAAGTCATGTTACTAGACCATGATGAACCTACGAACTATGAGGAAGCGATGATGAGCCCAGATTCCGTGAAATGGCTTGAGGCCAAGAAATCTGAGATGGGATCCATGTATGAGAACAAAGTGTGGACTCCATGATGAACCTACGAACTATGAGGAAGCGATGATGAGCCCAGATTCCGCGAAATGGCTTGAGGCCATGAAATCTGAGATGGGATCCATGTATGAGAACAAAGTGTGGACTTTGGTGGAGTTGCCCGATGATCGGCAAGCCATATTGTATAAATGGATCTTCAAGAGGAAGACAGACACTGATAGTAGTGTTACTATCTACAAAGCTCGACTTGTCGCAAAAAGGTTTTCGACAAGTTCAAGGTGTTGACTACAATGAGATTTTCTCCACTGTAGCGATGCTTAAGTCTGTCCGGATCATGTTAGCAATTGCCACATTTTATGAAATCTGGCAAATGGATATCAAACTGAATTCCTTAATGGTTTTCTTAAAGAAGAGTTGTATATGATGCAACCAGAAGGTTTTGTCAATCCTAAAGGTGCTAACAAAATGTGCAAGCTCCAGCAATCCATCTATGGACTGGTGCAAGCATTTCAGAGTTGGAATATACGCTGATCAAAGCATATAGTTTTATACAGACTTGCGGTAAAGCCTGTATTTACAATAAAGTGAGTGGGAGCACTACCGCCTTTCTGATAAATATATGTGAGTAACATATTTGTGATCAAAAATGATGTAGAATTTTTCTGGAAAGCATAAAGGAGTATTTGAAAGGAGCTCTTTAAAAGAAAGACCTCAGTAAAGCTACTTACATATTGAGCATCAAGATCTATTGAGATAGATCAAGACGCTTGATAAGTTTTTCAATAAATACATACCTTGTCAAAATTTTGAAGTAGTTCAAAATGGAACAGTCAAAGAAAGAGTTCTTGCCTGTGTTGCAAAGGTGTGAAATTGAGTAAGACTCAAATCCCGACCACGGCAGAAAATAGAAAAGAGAATGAAAGTCATTCCCTATGCCTTAGTCATAGGTTCTATAAAGTATGCTATGTTATGTACCAGACCTATTGTATACCTTGCTCTGAATTTGGCAAGGGAGTACAATAGTGATCTAGGAGTAGATCACTGGACATTGGTCAAGAATATCCTTAGTGAGGACTAAGGAAATATTTCTCGGTTATGGAGGCGATAAAAGAGCCCGGCGTAAAGAGTTACATCCATGCAAGCTTTCACACCAATCCAAATGACTCTAAGTCTCAATCTGGATACATATTGAAAGTGGGAGCAATTAGCTAGAGTAGCTCCGTGCAGAGCATTGTAGACATAGAATATTTGCAAAATACATACGACTCTGAATGTGACAGACCCGTTGACTAAGCTTCTCTCACGAGCAAAACATGATCACACCTTAGTACTCTTTGCGTGTTAATCACATAGCAATGTGTACTAGATTATTGACTCTAGTAAACCCTTTGGGTGTTGGTCACATGACGATGTGAACTATGGGTGTTAATCATATACAGATATGAATATCGGTGTTAAATCACATGGCGATGTGAACTAGATTATTGACTCTAGTGCAAGTGGGAGACTGAAGGAAATATGCCCTAGAGGCAATAATAAAGTTATTATTTATTTCCTTATTTTATGATAAATGTTTATTATTCATGCTAGAATTGTATTAACCGGAAACATAATACATGTGTGAATACATAGACAAACATAGTGTCACTAGTATGCCTCTACTTGACTAGCTTGTTGATCAAAGATGGTTGTGTTTACTAACCATAGACATGAGTTGTCATTTGATTAACGGGATCACATCATTAGGAGAATGATGTGATTGATTTGACCCATTCCGTTAGCTTAGCACTTGATCGTTTAGTATGTTGCTATTGCTTTCTTCATGACTTATACATGTTCCTACAACTATGAGATTATGCAAATCCCTCTTACCGGAGGAACACTTTGTGTGCTACCAAACGTCACAACGTAACTGGGTGATTATAGAGGATCTCTACAGGTGTCTCCAAAGGTATATGTTGAGTTGGCGTATTTCGAGATTAGGTTTTGTCACTCCGATTGTCGGAGAGGTATCTCTGGGCCCTCTCGGTAATGCACATCACTATAAGCCTTGCAAGCAATGTAACTAATGAGTTAGTTGCGGAATGATGCATTACATAACGAGTAAAGAAACTTGCCGGTAACGAGATTGAACTAGGTATTGAGATACCGACGATCGAATCCCGGGCAAGTAACATACCGATGACAAAGGGAAGAACGTATGTTGTTGTGCGGTTTGACCGATAAAGATCTTCATAGAATATGTAGGAGCCAATATGAGCATCCAGGTTCCGCTATTGGTTATTGACCAGAAACGTGTCTCGGTCATGTCTACATTGTTCTCGAACCCGTAGGGTCCGCACGCTTAAGGTTTCGATGATAGTTATATTATGAGTTTATGAGTTTTGATGTACCAAAGGTAGTTCGGAGTCCCGGATGAGATCGGGGACATGACGAGGAGTCTCGAAATGGTCGAGACGTAAAGATCGATATATTGGACGACTATATTCGGACTTCAGAAAGGTTCCGAGTGATTCGGGTATTTTTCGGAGTACCGGAGAGTTATGAGAATTCGCTGGGGAGTATATGGGCCTTATTGGGCCATACGGGAAAGAAAGAGGGGCTGCCTAGGGCAGGCCGTGCGCCCCCCCAAGGCCTAGTCCAAATTGGATTAGGGGGAAGGGTTGCGCCCCCTCCTTCCTTCCCTTCTCTCTTCCCTTTCCTTTTCTCCTACTCCTACTACTTGGAAGGGCTCCTAGTTCTACTAGGAAAGGGGGAATCCTACTCTCGGTGGGAGTGGGACTCCCCTAGGGCGCGCCATAGAGAGGGCCGGCCCTCCCCCTCCTCCACTCCTTTATATACGGGGAAGGGGGCACCCCTTGGAGACACAACAATTGATCTCTTGATCTCTTAGCCGTGTGCGGTGCCCCCCTCCACCATAGTCCTCCTCGATAATATTGTAGCGGTGCTTAGGCGAAGCCCTGCGACGGTAGAACATCAAGATCGTCACCACGTCGTCGTGCCGACGGAACTCTCCCTCGACACTCGGCTGGATCGGAGTACGAGGGACGTCATCGAGCTGAACGTGTGCTAGAACTCGGAGGTGCCGTAGTTTCGGTGCTTGATCGGTCGGGCCGTGAAGACGTACGGCTGCATCAACTGCGTTGTTCTAACGCTTCCGCTTTCGGTCTATGAGGGTACGTGGACACACTCTCCCCTCTTGTTGCTATGCATCACCATGATCTTGCATGTGCGTAGGAAATTTTTGAAATTACTACGTTCCCCAACATGTATGAGTTGAAGAGTTACTCTCATTAGAAGGTGGGCACGGGTAGCTAATCCGCTCTTCCTCCTTTTGTTCTTCACTCTCCTCATAATCTTTTTCATCCAATGAGCTCAGAGTTTCATCAATTCCTTCTTCCATAGACTCCTGCAAAACATTATTCTCTTCTTGGACAACAGAGACTCTCTCAATAAATGCATCAATATCGGAATTGTATTTGTAATTATCATAGCAATATTTAAGGATGGAAAAAATTTAAGGTCTATAAACTGAATCATCAAAATCTTCATACTTTTCAAACAAAGATTCAATTTCATAAGCACCCTTAAAAGCAACAAATTCTTCTATTCTTTCCACATCATAATAATCATATCTACCATTGGCATAAGAAGCCAAGGTTTCATTATCATTATATTTGCATGAAAAGGGAAGGTGTGGAGCATTCACCCTAGAGCAACAAGTAAAATCATATCTCAAGCATAAATGCCGAGCATACCAATGCAACATATAAATTTGATCCCATAAAAGTTCCCCTTTTTGTATCAAGCGATAATCCCTAAAGTATTCACGTTGATCCAACATTACTCCCATTATATAGTTGAATGGGGTTTTCTCAGGCTTATCAAAGTAGTGCATAATATTTTTCACATAACGAGCATCAAGGGTTTTAGGAGGTTCCCCATCTCCATGAGTAGCAAGTACAACTATTTTTTTTGGTGTTTCGTGTTCCATATCCATAACTAGAAATAGATAACAACTTAGAACAGGAAATAAAAACTACTTAGTGATAAAGCAAACAAACACACACAAGAATATTCACCCCACGCTATTGCTCCCCGGCAACGGCGCCAGAAAAAGGTGTTGATAACCCACAAGTATAGGGGATCATTTGTAGCCTTCTTCGATAAATAAGAGTGTCGAACCCAACGAGGAGCTAAAGGCAGAACAGATATTCCCTCAAGTTCCATCGACCATCGATACAACTCTACGCACACTTGATGTTTGCTTTACCTAAAACAAGTATGAAACTATTTTGCAAGAATAAAACTACGAGTACTTTGCGAGAAACTACAAATAAATTGCAAGGTAGTAAAAGTGGATAGCTTTTGTCAACAAGAAAGTCATTTGTCCCTAGGCAATCGATAACAAGTGCCGGTAATCATTCTTGAGCTAACATACTTTCTCTACTTGGATTATATGCACTTACGATTGGACCCCTAGCAAGCATCCACAACTACTAAGGATCATTAAGGCCGTGAAACCCAACCATAGCATTAAGTATCAAGTCCTCTTTACTCCCATACGCCATGACCCACTTATCCGCGTTTAGGCTGCTGTCACCCTCGCAACATTGACAATAAGCAAACCATGAACATATTGCAACACCCTACAACGGGCCCCCCTCACATTTGCACGAGACGGAGGGCACCGTAGGACAACACCATAAATAAAATATACAATCATACCAACCAAGATCACGATTAACCCATAGGACAAAACATATTTACTCAAACATCATAGGATAACCATAGATCATTGGGAAATAATATATGGAGTTGAGCACCATGTTTAAGTAGAGACTACAGCGAGGGGAAGAGGTGTTACACCGTTGCATATAGGGGGAGAGAGTTGGTGTTGACGGTAGCAAGATTGTTGATGTAGATCGCCATCACGATCCTAGCCCCGACGGCACTCCGGCGCCACCGGGTGAGAGGGAAGAGAGCCCCCTCCTTCTTTTTCTTCCTTGGCCTCCCCCCTAGATGGGAGGAGGGTCCCCCCTCTGGTCCGTGGTCTCCATGGCGGCGGAGGGGCAGGATCCCCTCCGAGATTGGATCTCCCTCTCTATTCTCTTCTGTTTCGCGCTCCCCAGATCTGGCCAAAAACCGTTTCTTATATTCCCGGAGATCCGTAACTCCGACTGCGCTGATCTTTTTACACATTTTTTTCTGGATATAAGCTTCCTTGCGCTCGAAGTAGAGATCCAACTGACGTTCGAGGAGGGCACAACCCACCGCCATGCGCCAGGGGCCTGGGACGTGCCCTGGTGTCTTGTGGGCTGTGTGGGCCTCCGTTTGCGGTGATTCCAACTCCTAAATTCATAAATATTCCAAAATAATTCTCCGTAGAGTTTCATCACATTTGGACTTCGTTTCATATGGATTTTCTACGATACAAAAACAGGCAACAAACAGGAACTGGCACTGGGCACTGGATAAGTAAGTTAGTCCAAATAAATCATATAAAAAGTTGCCAAAAGTATGTAAAAGTTGAATAATATTGGCATGAAACAATAAAAAATTATAGATACGACGGAGACGTATCAAAGTGCCACGGCCCCCCTTGAGTAACTCTCTCCCAATCACCCAAGCAGTTGAACTGCATCTGGAAGAGGTTCTCCTCTAGGGTTTTGATTTTCACCGGCCTAGCAAGATCCCAGGCCATCCTCATGTTACGGAAGAACCAGTAGGTGCTGAAACCTTTGTCCATATGGACTCTAGCTAAGATCATCCAGCGGAGATCCTCCTCCGCCCCGGCGTTGTCTTCCTCAAAGACCACGTCGTCGAGGTCGTCTTCCTTGAGGGCCAACTCCTTCATCAGCTCCTCCAACTTGCCCTTCCCCTTTGATCCCGAAGCCGACGACGCCATGAGTTGTCGAAAGCAGATCGATCTCCCAAAGGCGGGGACCGATGGGAGATAAAACCCTCACCCCCCACGAGAGGAGACTGAAACTAGGCCAGGGGAGCAGTCAAAGACTACCCCGGTAATGACCGGAGGACAGAAACTCGATCCCGTAGAGGAGGAGGAAAGCTGATCTCAATGATCGCCGGCGGCGTCAAGAGGAAAGATAACCCTAGCGAGAGGGAAAGACTTTCACTTAATTTAGTAGATGTAAAGTCAGGGAGTCTGGCTCAAGAATCGAATCTGCTTTCTTGGGAACACCCTTTGGTACAGAACTACAGATTATAGCTTCTAGGCCTAGAAGTTGGAAGTTAAAGTCCAACCAAACACAGCCTTAGTTGGGCTTCTAAAATGAGCTGCGACCTGGCCCTGGATTTTTCACGCTGACCCAACAGCCCGGCAAACCCTATTTGGCGTTGCAGGCGCCCGTTATAGGGCATTTTGCTAACGGGCGCTTGCAGCGCACACCCCCCGCCATGATTTGGGCCGGCCTAGTTCCTTCCTTCTATTTTTCTGTTAAAACTGGTAAAAAGAGTTGGCAGCAAAGGATTCGAACCTAGCCCTGGATTTTTCACGCTGACCCAACAGCCCGGCAAACCCTATTTGGCGTTGCGCAGGCGCCCGTTATAGGGCATTTTGCTAACGGGCGCTTGCAGCGCACACCCCCCGCCATGATTTGGGCCGGCCTAGTTCCTTCCTTCTATTTTTCTGTTAAAACTGGTAAAAAGAGTTGGCAGCAAAGGATTCGAACCCGCGACCCCTTGCTCACTAGCGCTACGCTCTAACCATAAGGCCATCCACACGCTCTTGCAAACTTTCTTTGCTTGCCTTTTTTTATTTCATTCTTGAGTATGATTTAGTTATTTTCTTGTTTTTCTTTTTTTTTCTCATCCTCTTTTGTTTTCTTTAATGTGCGGTTTTTTAAAAATTCGTAATTCTTTTGACTGAATCGATGAACTTTGTTTTCGATTTCAATGAACTTTCCAAAATCGATGAATTTTTTCCAAATTCGATGAACTTTTCTAAATTTTGATGAACTCTTTTAAAAAATCGATGAACTTTTTTCAAATCTGCTGAACTTTTTTCAAAATCGATGAACTTTTCAGATGCGATGAACTTTTTCTAATTATGATGAACTTTTCTCAAATTCGATGAACTTTTTCTAATTAAGATGAACTTTTCTCAAATTCAATGAACTATTTTCAGATTCAATGAACTTTTTCCAATTAAGATAAACTTTTCTCAAAATCAATGAACTTTTTTCAGGTTTGTGAACTTTTCTTCCTAAATGAAGAAATAGCGGTGCGACCTTCTTATAATGCATTTGCATCTGTTTAATCACAAGCATGCAGTAGCTCGTGTGGCTGGTGGCATAGTTATGTTAACTCGATGTGGTGAGTTCGAAACCTCTAGGGGGCAGTATTTTTTGCGAGATTTTTATGCATTCGCTGGTCTGCGTGTCTCGTGGGCCGGCCCAGCATGGGGCGCTGCAGGCGTGAACGGGCGCCTGCAGCGCCGTATAGGAGCTCCCAGCAGCCCTCACAAAGAAAAGAAACAAGTAACTTTTTTAAAGAAAGAGAAAGAAGGTGCGCCGACCCGAACCCCATGGCGACGAGGTTCGCCACGACGTCCCCCTCTCTTCTCTTGGCTAAATCTCCCGCCGCCGGTGTAGCTCGGTCGCTCCGTCGCCGGAAGCGCGAGAGGAAGGGGGAAAGATGAAGACGACTAAGGGAGGGAAAGTCATGAATCCCACCGACGCCTTCCGCAAGGAGCAGCGCAGGAAGGAGCTTAAGCGGGTGAGTCTCCAACCCTAGGGTTTCTGCCCTACAGCTTGCGCTCTTATGGGGGGTTATCTGAGCAGTATTTTTTGTGAGATTTTTATGCATTTGCTGGTCTGCGCGTCTCGTGGGCCGGCCCAGCACGGGGCGCTGTAGGCGTGAACGGGCGCCTGCAGCGCCGTATAGGAGCTCCCTAGCGGGAGCTCCTATTGGACGCTCGTTGCGTCCGACAGCGCGCTGACGCACATGGGGCACCCTGACTGGGCCGGCCCAAGTTAGCATACAACACAACACCTAAAAAATGAGAGACTTCGTGAGAATCGAACCCAGGACCAGTCGTTAAAGAAGTACTATTACCAGACACCAGTTGACATACCACACATTGTTAACTACAGTGCTACGCGAACTTCTTAAGAACGAAAACCAGCGCGGATACAATTTTTTAAAAAATTAGAACAATTTTTTTTGAAAAAGGAAAATGTTTCTGAAACGCGAACACTTAGTCAAACATTTTTAAACAACGGGAACTTTTAATAATGAAATTTTTTAGAAACACGTTTTTTTAAAACTATCAAAAAATTGAAAATGCGAACATTTTTAAAAATTCAACAGAAAATTGTAACACAAATAATTTTTGAACTTCTGGAACAAAATTTGAAAACACGAACTTTTTTTTCAAAACTGGAGCATTTCTTTGTAATTCCGAACAAAAATTTGAAACGCGAACATTTTTTGAGAAACTGATTTTCTTTTTGAAACACCGAACAAAATTTGATAATAAAAACATTTTTAAATTTTCTGAACAAATATTGAAACGGGAACAATTTTTGAAACACTCGAAGAGTACTTCAAATTTTTAGAAAATTAACAATTTCTAGAAACAGAAACATTTTTTGAAACACGAACACTTTATGTAATCATGAACAATTTTTGAGAATGCGAACAATGTTTGAAAAACGAACAATTTCCGAAATAATGAACGAATTTTGTAAGCAAGAAAATTTTCTGAAAATTCCTGAATATTTTTTAAACACGAACATTCATAAAAATAAATAAATAAATAGAACGCGAGAACATTTTTTGAAATTAGAAACAAAAAATTGAAAATTCCAAACAAAATTTGAAAACACGATTTTTTTTGCAAATTTTGAACTTTTTTTAGAAGCACGAATTTCCCAAAAAATGCGAACATTTTTTGAAAATAAAATAAACTTGAAAAACAAAAAAGAAATAAATAAAGAAAAAGAAAAGAAAAACGAAACAGAAATAGAAAAGGAAAGGAAAATAAAAAACCGTTTCAGGTACCTTCTAGAAAGTTCGCAAAACCAAAAAATACCAGCTGGGAACCTTTAGAAGGTTCCCAAAACCGAGAGTGTTGGAACGGTTAAACAGACCGGCCTGTTGCGTCGCTGCTCGGTCGCTAGCGTGTGCGAAGCGCCGGCAGTTTGACGCAGCGAGCGGCATATAGGATTTTTCCTCCCCAGCAGCAATCACAAAGAAAAGAAACAAGTAATTTTTTTTTAAAGAAAGCGAAAGAAGGTACGCCGACCCGAACCCCATCGCGACGAGGTTCGCCGCGACGTCCCCCCAATCTTCTCTTGGCTAAATCTCCCGCCGCCGGTGTAGCTCGGTCGCTCCGTCGCCGGAGGCGCGAGAGGAAGGGGGAAAGATGAAGACGACTAAGGGAGGGAAAGTCATGAATCCCACCGACGCCTTCCGCAAGGAGCAGCGCAGGAAGGAGCTTAAGCGGGTGAGTCTCCAACCCTAGGGTTTCTGCCCTACGGCTTGCGCTCTTGTGGGGGGTTATCTGAACAAGCCTCGTACGCTGCGATAGCGATACTAGTTCGATTCGTTAGATTTGTTGTTTCGTGGGGCGGGTTAGGGCTATCTGAAGGTGGAAATTCAGCAATGACTTCGTAGCTTTGTGATCGTTTTAACATGAGATCCTCTTGTGCTCATTACGGTCGATTGAGATGCTATCACGTACTCCCCCTGTCCCATAATATAAGAGCGTTTTTTTACATTAGTGTAGTGTAAAAAACGCTCCTATATTATGTGTCGGAGGGAGTAGTAAATTAGTCGTTGTTTTGGTTCAATTGGACAATGCATTGTGGCATTCTTGCATGTAACAAGCATATTTACATTTGACATCACTAAGATACGAGGTATTTCGCTTGAAGAGCTTGTATGCAGCAGATAGACCAATCATACACTTGTACCACTATGCCACGTGGAATGGATAGTCATAATTGGGCAGCATACCCGTAATTTTAATTGTGAACAGTCTTGACCGAAAGCTGCAGCTTGTTCTGCTTTGTGATGTAAAATTGCCTGGTTGTCTGTTGTTTTGGCTGGATTTAGGCAATCTCTGGTAGAATAGGGTGGTAGCTTGATTTTGTTGCTCAGTTGGATGTACTTTTTTGCTATGCCACTTGCCACCCAACAAAGGTTAATAGCAATGCTATCGCCTAGCAGCTTAGTTATACTTCTTTGTTATGTCACTCCAGTTTTCTATGGTATTTTTATCTGATGGGGCACTTCAGGAGCAATCTAGTTTGTCAAAGTAACCAAAGCCAGTTGCTGCAATTGTTCTGTGCTGTATTCTTGCATCTTCAGATGTCACTTTTTTTTTGGTGCACATCATTTTGACCTGGAAATGTATCCCTCGTCATGTATCCTGATACAGATGCACCAACACTGTAAGGCGGCAATAGTGGTCATTACAGAGTGTTACACACTACGTTATGTCCACTTATTAGTTTTGTGGGTAGTTTTGTCTTTTTAACCCCAGTTTCATATCAGACTGATGTTAAAGATTTTTTACACTTGTAATTCGTTTAATCTGTTACCAAGTAGTTTAATCCATCTTTATTTCTCTCAAACTTTATCATTTTCTTTGCTCCGCAGAACAAAAAAGAAAGAAAGAAGGTACGGGAGGTTGGTATTTTGAAAAAAGACCCAGATGCTATAAAGGATCAGATTGAGAAGTTGGAAAAGATGAGTAAGTATATTGCATTGTAGTTCGAGGCTAATTCAGACCTTTAGATCAATGTCTTAGAAACAGACCATTTCAAAAACCTATCTTTTATGCAGAATCAGATGATTATTTACTTGCCCTACCAGCTTTGTTTGTAAGAGGCCTAACATTCTCAGTTTTATGTGTCTTGAGTCGTCGCTTGTGATGATCATGTCATCTGACATATAGAAGAAGAGTCCGACCACGAGCGGAAATATGATAAAAAAGTGCAGGATCATGACCACTTGCTGAAAAAAAAACCACAGTCACCACGAAGGCGAAGTACTCAAACTAGGCACAAGGGGCGGCCATAGAGAGAGCGACGAAGATGCCAGGCTATGCTATCAGGAACATAGTACCTAGGTGGTGGCTGCATGTAAACCTCCTCACGCAACTCATCGTTAAGAAAGATATTCTTGACATCAAGCTGAGACATAGACAAGTGACGAACAAAGGCCATATCGAGAACTGTGCGAACAATGGTCACATGGGCCATAGGAGCAATGTCTCATTGTAATCATGGCCACGCTCCTGCTGAAAGCCTCGTGCCATAAGACGAGCTTTGTAGCGCTCAAGAGAACCATCAGAGCGAGTCTTAACCTTGTAGACCCACTTACAATTGATGGGACAAACACATGGAGGAAGGTAAACAAGATCCCGCGTTCCGGTGCGCTCAAGTGCGGCAATCTCCTCTACCTCGCATGCTGCCATTCAAGATGATCTACATCACGATAAGAGGCCAGCTCAAGATCAACACTGCCAGAAAAACCATAGCGGTCAATGGCGAGGTGAGGACGAGCACGAAAGCCATAAGTAGGCTATAAGACGGGGAAGATGGCACACCAAAAGTAGATGGCTCATCAGTAGACTCATCCACAACACGTGGACGACGCGTATAATAGTGAGGAGAAGAGGGAAGAATACGAGGAGGAACCACTGGGATAGACTCAGGTGATGGAGGCGGGGAAGCCACCGGGGATGAAAGTGCAGAATCATGTGACAAGTGAGGTGTGGAAACCATAGGAGCTGGCGGCGTCGGATATGCAATAGTCGGATGAGCAGGGGCAGTGGGATGGTGGACAAGGGATCAACAAGAGTTACAACTACGTCAGAAAAAAATTGAGGAAAGAGATATCCTCCACGGAAAAGGTCGAGGGACGCATGCAGAAGGGACGAGACTCATCAAAAGTCACGTCCCGAGGAATGTGCATCCGACGATTGATAGGAACCCAATAGCGTGAGCACTTGGACAAGAGAATTGGGCAAGATTAGCCACACCATTATGAGTGTGAGCACCTGGACAAGAGAATTGGGCAAGATTACCCTGCACATCAAGGAATCAACACATTATATTATCGATGATCTCGTTTCGAAGCGAAGGAAGTTGGACCCCATAAATTTGAATGAAGTAGACCAAACTGACGCTTAGATACCGACTGACTAGTATGATGATAAGGTAACCGAATATGTTTACTAAGTCTACAACCTTGACACTCGAAAGAGACATCTAGATAGACCGTAGAAGACCTCAACGAACTAAAGACGACGTACGAGAGTCACAAAGACCCAGATGATGACGCCACTACTGAAAGGAGCCGGTAGCTGAGGCGACGGAAGTAGAGAGATTGGTGACGGTGGTGGCAGCGGAAGGAACATGAAGCTAGTCCACCTTCCAAAGTCCTTGAGGGTCACGACGGCGAGGGCCAGCCCCGACCAGAGCATGCATGCACTGATCTTGAACAGAACAAGAGTCAACCAAGAATGGCACGACAACTAGTGTTAGTAAGCTGACCAGCTGAAAACAGGTTCATGGTAAGTTGAGGAACATGAGCAACATCGGGACAGAGAAGTGCTAAGAGTGCCTTAACTAGTGTCAGTAAGCTAACCAACTGAAATTCGTAGGGGATATACCTGACGGTGTAGGGCGTGGTCTCACAGTGCCAGAAGCATCGGTCACAGAGCTTGCAGAACTGAAGCTGCAAGTGACACTTAAGTCTCGTAATTTCCTGCTCATTCAAGGAGGCAACTGAGAGTGTCAGAGTAGAGTAAGAGTCCTAGAAGAAGAGCTGCACATGTGCCTCCTCCTCTTGAAGCAATCAAACTCAGAGCGACCATCCCTGTTGCAATAGCCGCAATGTATACAAGCACGACCCCACCACTAGGAGTGGGTAGAAGTGGTGGAGGACCGGGGCGGGAGGTAGCCAGTGTAGTAGGCGGCCTAGCAGGAGCTCCAGTAGCGAGCACAAAAGGGAACCTCAAGCAGATCATCACCACATAAGCGAGTCTCCTCAGCGTGAATCTCAGTAAGTGGTTGTTTGGGTACCAAGGATTAGATGCAAGATTTTAGAAAACGAGTTTTTAGAGGATTTTTAGGAAAACTACTTTTAGTTAGTTTTTTCTGTTAAGATTAGTATATACAATTCTTTGTTTGGATGAAAAAAAAAGAAAACATGATGATACAGTTCTTCGCTCTAGTCGCCTATTGAAATTCCTATTCTCCTGATCACCGGTTGTCTTCTTCATCTTGATCCATCAATCTCTTCTACGACCTCGCCCTTGCGCCGTTGTCCCACGCTAGAGAAAGCCTTTGACCCTTCCGCTTCACATAACTCTCCATGCAATGATGTAGTTGCTGTTGTGGTCTTGTATGATGAGTAGGATCAGCGGAATTGTGTGCTCATCTACCCGAGTAATGATCGAATAATGGACTGTTAGGTCTCCCGTGCGATGAGCGCCTTAATTATGGAAAAAGCAATGCTACTACGTGTAATAGGTGTGCTCACAGCAACATCATCAAGCTCTCATGTCGCTGCCCGCGGAGGCACCCATGGTGAAAGTGCGCACAGGGAAGACGTCCAAATTACTGACGTAATACCATTGGTGTTGTAGGGTGGAGACCATAAGTGGAGATCTTTCATGAATTGGAGGGGGAATCCCCGAAGAACGCGAAGAACACGAAGAACAAGAGGGGGAAACCACAAGAGGAACACTCAAGAACAAGTCCAATCAAACATCCACTAGACTCACAAACACATGAGGTTCACAAGGTACAAGAACAATCAAAGGGAAACAAGATACATGGTAAACTTCATCCCAAATCCCATGAAGGAGATGAGGTCTTGATGATCTAGATAGATCCTTCCCACAAGGAGGTCTTGAATCCCTAAGGATCTTCTCCAATGGAGGTCTTGAACTCCAATGGAGTCTCCTCTCTCAAGAGGAATCCCACAAGGGGAGGTACATGAGTTAAGCTCTAATGTCTAGATCTATTCTTAGCTAGGTCTAAATGGAGAAGGAAGTGGAGTATATATAGGTCCAAGGTATGAAGGGGTAAGGAGGGACGAAATGGGGATGCCCACAGCAACATACATGGGGCCCCGTGTGCACGGGGTAAGTGGAGCCCGTGCGCACGGGGTCTCCAGCGACCTGACGTAGTAGCCCGTGCGCACGGGCTTGTACCGTGGACATGGGGGTCCCGTGTGCACGGGGTCCAGGAGCCCGTGCGCACGGGGTGTCCAAAAGCTCGCAACCTGTCTTCTTCTCGTGGACACTCGCCGGTGCAGGTGGAACCTCGCCTTCTCCTTGGCGGTTCCTTCTCCGTTTCGAGGCTTCTCTCGTCGATGGTGTAGGTGTTTGCTTGTGGATGACCTCCTCCATAGCACATTCATCATTGGGGTCAAACCTATATCGACACATGGTATGACGGTCAAGTAGTATACCATCCTCGAGGGAACTAAGAGGGCACGCATTAAGGATGGAATTCACCTTAGTATGATTGAATTAGGAGTTGGGCGTGTCTCTTAGCAATGGAACTCTTGACATGGTGATGTCCGTAGGATGCTCCGCATCAAATGGAGAGGATGGTACTCACATTGCCGTTGTTGCAGTTGCAGAGCAATCCCGTTGTATGCCCTTATCTCTGCCAGCGATCGATTCTTTCCGCCGCAATCCGTTTAAATCTGTTGTATATAGAAAATTGGATTGTGCAAAAACGTATATTGTTCGTTTGTTCTAAAATCTATTTTTTGGGTCTTGTGGAACTTGATTTTATATCCCACGATTAGATCAGAAAATCCAAACAAAGTTTTAAGTTGTTACAACCAAAATTACAAGTTGAAGCAATTCTGCATAATCTCCCTATGCAAACAACCCCTAAGAGCCTCCAGAAGAGAGAAACACGAGGCACACGGGCAAACAGCTGACCGCGCCACGGCTCAAAACTCCTTACTGACCCAAGACAAGAACTAGTAGATGCACTGAAACTCCAAGTTGGACCTCACAGCTCGGCAACACTGGCATGAACCACAATGAGCAGTGCGGAGGGAGTCAAGCTGACATCAAATAGCAGAGCTCTGTGCATAGAAATCATCCACATTAGAGTCACCCTTCGCATGCTTGTGGTGGACCACATACAAGTACAAGGCATCACCAGGGCCGATAGCGTGTCCGCATGTCGAAGGCAGTAGAGAAGCCCACAAACTTAGAAGAAAACTGAGGCAAAACACCAGCACATAGAATAGCCGAGCATCATCATAAACCACTAAGTGTAGAAAGACAGCTCATTATGATAAGTGTTAAGAGCCGTTTGGTAGTCCGAGGCCTGCTGCTCATAAGCAGCAGCAACAACATCAGCAGCAGCCTGGCGACGTCCTTATCAGCCTTGGAAGCATCTGGGGCAAGAACCGGTGGCGTCGGCGGGGTAGGAACCACGTGAGGAACCAGGCACGTCGAACAAGAAACCTTGCCAGAGAACGCCCCAGAGATGAATACTATGCATATTAGCGTGCATAAACACGACGAACTTGGTGTAGTTTACACCATCAAACATGACCTGGCAACGTGGAATGGACACGTAGCTTGCTGCGTTGGGCATCACCATTTTTTTGCGTGGAGCAAACCAATCTGATCTGGCTGACCGCTGCACACGTACGCAACGAGCCCAACACTCTAGCGCCCACTTTCGTTTGCGGTTACGAGCTGACACGCTAGATATGAACCAACCGGAATGGAGCCGCGCGAGAGATCAGATTGGGAGGCGGACGGCGCGACAGATCAGATCGGAGGCGACCGGCGTGGATGATGGTGGCGGCTGGCTACGGATGGCACGGAGGCTGCGGAGGACTAGCGGCGGCGGATGACCCGACAACAGTGGACGGCGCGGATCAGCATGTGAAGGACCGCCAACAGCGGTTGAGGAATCATGCGTGGGGAGAGAGGGGAGGCAGCGACGGCTAGTCGAGAACAGGATGGCGGTGGCGCGAGATTGGATCGGAGGCACAAGTTGTGGGGGCGAAAAAATTACCTAGGCTCTAATACCATGTGTTAGGAATATGCAACTTGTATTTCCTGGGGGCCAAGGGCAAGTATATATATATCTATATCTATATCTATATATTTTTATGGTAAATATGCAGAAAGCTTCTAATACTACCGGGAAACTGTAAGTGCTACATGAAAACATATTAATTAAGTTCAAATGTGAAGTATGTCAATCACAATGTGCTGACATGCATATTTTTCCTTATCAAGTCATACTGTCCATAACTACTCAAAAATTAACGCAAAAAGTTTTACTTGGGACTGACATGCGTAGACTTGATTCCTCCAGGAAAAAAAGAAATGCATGACTTGATGAGGTGGCATGGTTTGCATGCATAGATTAACGCAGAAAAGTAAATTCCGAGTACATGCATGACTTGCAGATGTCACACAACTTCAATCTAACGGTTATCAACAATTGAGGTGATGTGGAAGCATGCACGTGCAGAGAAATCTAGTAGTGGGGCAGCTAATTAGATATAGAAGATTTGCTTGCTTATAAAAGCGTTGTTGTCTGTTTGAATTTATTTGTTTGCGAGGAGGAAATGTATGTTAATTATTTTGGCAAGCCTGTATTTCTGAGTGATTAATTACTATTTCGTTGATGCAGAGGCCGATGGTGCTCTGGATAAGGCTAGGAAACATAAGAAAAGACAGCTTGAGGATACTTATAATCTTGTTGTGAAGAAAAGGAAGGTATTCTGATTCTGCAGATACGTTGGACTTTCTTTTGGAAGTCTCGAATGTTTTCACTACCATTACTGCGATTTTAATATCTTTTTAGTCCATCAAACATACAAGATTTTAACTGTTCCTTCAGTTTTCTCTCACCATGTTACGGAGAAGTATTGGGGGCAGCACTATAGCCGCAGGCCCAAACCTGCAGCACAGTCCCTAACCACAATACAAACAGTTGGGCCTTAGGCAGGCACATGGCTAATCCTTGGCAGCCAAGAGGTCCCAAGTTTATCCTAGGAAATATCTCTATTAGGAAGTTGTCTTTACTTTCCAAACAGTTCAGATTTGGTCTGTTTTCCAAGTTACGTGGTCTCTCTGATCTATATAAAGGGAGGATAGTTTGCATTAGGATTATAAATAAATAAACAGAGAAAAATTGCCCCAAACTGAGAGTTCAGAGCCTCCAGCGTCATGGCAGGGGACGAGCCCCTACGTGCGCCTAAGGTGAACCTCACTATTCCCTCTGGTCAGATCCCTGTTCCCACCTCCAACTCTATGCACGCAACATCAACTAGCGGCTGCTAGGGTATCCATCAACCTTCTGGAGAAGGGGAGAATCCAGCAAGGCACACAACAAAGATGAAGATGAGATTGGCAACACAATTACTGCTGCTGCTGCACTGGCTGCACCGTTCGCCTACCGGGAGGAATGGCGTGCTGCTCCAAAGTTCCACAGGCTGGAATTCCCTACCTATAACGGTGAGGGCGACCTGTTGCCTTGGTTGAACCATGTCGAGCGATTCTTCACGGGCCACCAGACTAAGGACAAGGAAGAGGTGTGGATGGCCTCCTAACCGATGCTACTGCACTATGGTACAGTCGGCTGGAGATGATGCCTGGCGAATCACCATGGCCAAAGTTTGTCAAATACCTGAATCTTAGTTTTGGGCCGACGATCAGGACTGGTCGACTAGTGGAAATTAAACACTTGAAACAAACAGGCTCATGACTACAAGAAGCAATTCTGGACAAAAAAGCGCTTGGTGGACGAGCGCCCACATCTGTTCCTTAACTCTATATCAGCCCCTTTTCCAAATCAAATAGAAGCCCACATGCCCACTCTTCTATCCCCCTCTACCCTACAGGTACATGTGGCCTTGGTATCTCGATTTGCAAGATGGATACCTACAAAGCTGCTAATTCTGATTAGAAAAAAAAGAATAAATATCAAGCGTTATAGTATAATTTTGAGTACTCTAAAAAAGTAAGACGGGAGCTGGCGGAGATATCTGATACTTATAGTTAACTCATTCATCTTGATGTTCCCATTGACACCTAATTGATAACAAAGCTGAATGCCTTTTTTCGGTCCAATTCCATCCATTTTTGTTGAGGCAATTCTGACTTGTTCATCGGGAAGTGATCTAGCCCCCGAGATCTAACTAAGACAACTCCTAGTTACCAACATGATACAATGCAAGTCACAAGCTTGACACAACGAGAATGGACTCTTGACTTTAGGTGCGAGAGTCTCTCGGAGGGGCAACAGGTTGAGTTGTTCATTGCTGGGCTCCGCCCATCCGTACTAATGTGGACTTGCAGTACCCATTGAACCTTGAGGTTGCCATGAGCTTAGCATTAGCGTTGTTTTTCAGAGGACACATCCACACCACCTAGGCATGACGTTGTCTTCCAAACCAACCAAATCAACAGTGACGGTGCCTGTTGCCCCACCAAACAGCCCGCTGCTGTCGCAGGCGGACATGCTCACCTGCTTGGCAATTCAAGAAACTCACCCCAACATAGATGGCCGACCGGCGCGCTAAAGGGTTGTACTTTAACTGTGATGAGAAGTACGTCCGTGTCCACCGTTGTGCCCAACTCTTTTGGGTCGAGGTGCCTGATGGGGAAGACAATGACGACGTTGATGTTGACACAACTGAGAAAGTGTTTGCCCTGGCAGCATCCTACCATCTTGGAGCGTGCACTTATGGTTATATGCACCGGCAAGGCGATGCAGCTACACGCCCAAGTTGCGAGAGGCCGTCTCAGGGGTCTAGTCGACTCAGGATCCACACACAATTTTCTAGCCGAGGAGGCAGCTAGCCGCATGGGGATTTGCCTTGAATAGCGCCCAGGGTCCAAGTAACAGTGGCTAATGGGGACAAGGTTTCGAGCGCCGGATGCATGGCGGCCTCTTGCTAGATGTCCTTGGCAAGCTGTTTGTCGATGACTGTCATGCCATTCCCTTGGATGATTTTGAGATGGTACTTGGGGGCTGTTTGGATCGACGCCCTGAGATGCCCGTCCAAAATATTGGCGTTGACCATGCATAGCGAACGTGTTTGGATCGCTTCCAAATAATTGGTGCGCCCTGGCCTGCCCTGCCGCGCTAGTTCAATCCAGCGCCAATTTGTTGGCTAGACGCGGGCGGCGGAATCGGCCGCCAATAAATTGGCGCGCCCGCGGTTGGCGAGGCGAACCCTGGCGCAATCCAAACAGCCTCTTGGCGTCCAATGATTGCGCACATGGGGCCATACTTTGGGACTTTGAGCACTCGATCATGTCGTTCTGGAGGAAAGATCACCAGGTCATTTGGCACGACATCAACATGTTTGGAGGGCCACTGCAGGTCCATGCATGTGCCACCGACGACCACATGGCCGTACTTCTGGAAGGGTTCAAGGCACTATTTGATAAGCCATGTGGCTTACCACCGGTGAGCATGTGCGACCACCGCATTCGGCTCCCGCGGACAAGGTTTCGAGTGCCGAAGCATGTCGGGCCTCTTGCTGGATGTCCTTGGTGAGTTGTTTGTCAATGACTGTCATGCCATTCCCTTGGATGGTTTTGACTTGGTACTTGGCGTCCAATGATTGCACACACTGGGCCCATACTTTGGGACTTTGAGCACTCGATCATGTCGTTCTGAAGAAAGATCACCAGGTCATTTGGCACGACATCAACATGTTCGGAGGGCCACTGCAGGTCCATGCATGTGCCACCGATGACCACACGGCCATACTTCTGGAAGGGTTCAAGGCACTATTTGATAAGCCGTGTGGCTTACCACCGGTGCACATGTGCGACCACTGCATTCGTCTCCTGCCAGGAACATCCCCTATTGCAGTTTGCCCATACCGTTACCCTCGGCTCCAGAAGGATGAGATCGAATGCCAATGTGAGGAACTGAGGATATGCTCCAGCAAGGTATCATCTGGGAAAGTAACTCTGAATTTTCTTCCTCGACGATTCTTGTTAAGAAACAGGATGGCACATGGCGGTTTTGGGTGGACTACCGCCAACTTATTGATGGTACGGTCAAGGATAAAAATCGGATTCTGGTTGTCGATGAGCTCCTGGATGAGCTCAATGGCGCTTGTTTCTTCACTAAGCTTGATCTCCGCAGTGGGTATCATCAGGTCCGCACGACCGCCTTCCGCACGCATCACGGCCATGACGAGTTCTTGGTGATGCCTTTTGCGCCCCCCACTAACGCACCAGCACTTTCCAAGCTTTGATGAATGCTGTTCTTTGCTGTCTTGCTTCTCCTCCAGCAGCATCAGCTATTTCTCAAGTGCTTCTTTGATGAGAGCAAGGTGGCCTATGCCATATCATCTCAGCAGATGGCGTCGCCATGGACCCGGCCAAGGCGAAAGCGGCGGAGGCATGACCAGAACCACGAAGTGTCCGCACCCTTCGTGGGTTCCTTGGGCTTGCTTGTTTTATAGCAAGTTCATCCAGGACTACGGCGTGCTCTCAGCTCCACTCACCAAACTCGTCAACAAAGAAGGCTTTGTGTGGTCCTCGGAGGCCGACACAGCCTTTTGCATGCTCAAGCAAGCCCTCGCAGCAGCACCTGCCTTGCAGCTACCGGATTTTGACTCTCTGTTCTTGGTGGACTATGCTGCATCTGGCACGGGCTTTGGAGCCGTGCTGCACCGTAGGGCAGACCCCTACTTTCTTCAGCAGGGCGGTGGCACCATGCCATGCCAAGCTAGCAGTTTATGAGCGTGAGCTGATTGGATTGATGAAAGCTGTTCGACATTGGAAGCCGTACTTGTGCGGCCGGAGCTTCAAAATAAGAACAGACCACAATAGCCCGAAGTACTTGCTTGAACAGCGCCTCTCCACCATTGCACGACATCTATGGGTAAGCAAGCTGCTGGGATATGTGGAGTATTGACCAGGCCATCAAATTACAATGGCAGATGCTCTCTCCAGGTGCCACGAGGAGGAGCTAGGGGCTGTCTTTGCTCTCTTGCGCCTCGCCACCATTCCACGACATCAATGGGTAAGGAAGCTGCTGGGATATGGCTGTCAAATTACAGTCGCAGATGCTCTCTCCAGGCAACACGAGGAGGAGCTAGGGGCTGTCTTTGCTCTCTTGTGTCCTCAGTTTCAACTTTTTGATGACTTGCGTCAGGAAATTGACACTAGTGCAGACCTCACAGCGCTACGTGATTCCATTGAAGCAGGGATGGTTGCAGGGCTTGGAGCGTCACCGACAGCCTCATTCTCCATAAAGGACGGTTCTACGTCACCCCGACCTCACTTTGCCTCCCTGCACTCTTGCAGATGCCCAATTTTTACATTCCTCACATGCCAGCGGTGGAGTTTGTGTGGTGTTGTGTCGTGTGCCAGAGCAACTAGGCTGAGCATCTTCATCCTGGTGGCCTGTCCAACCCCTTCCGGTCCCTCAGCATGTTTCGAGACACATTTCCATGGACTTGTGGAGGGCCTGCCGAAGGTGGGTGTGGGTGGTAAGTCATTCATCTTGACTGTTGTCGACCGTTTCTCGAAATATAGCCACTTCACTGCTTTGGGACATCCATACTCAGCTAGCTCTGTCGCCAAGCTCTTCTTCGATAACATAGTCCGTCTTGTTAGGATCCTGCTAGTTGATTCACTCAATCACCATGATCTAGTTGTGGTTCAAGGATTACAAGAGGAGGAACGAGAGGGAGGAGACAGAGGAGGAAGACGAGCTCTACAGAGGAGGAACGCACGCCTCGCCAAGCCTAGGCCGAAGCCCATCCGTCCCAGCCAAGCCGCTCATGGAGGCCTCCCCCAGTATATGTAGTGCGTCTCCTTTGTGGGCTGGGTAGTGTCCGAGGCCCAGCGAGGCCCAGGTCGCTGACAATCCCTCCCCCATAAGATTCGACTTGCCCTCAAGTCGATGTTGTAAAGTGCCATCGGGATCCCATAGAACTCGCAAAACATCTAGAACCCAGTCTTCAGCCTGGTCCACAAACTGATATTGTGTCGAACCTCCCGGATCCCATGTCATCTGAAGAGTGGTAATACCAAGCCCGGGGCAGACATCATGTGTGCTTGCAAGATTTTCACGTCGCCAAACTGAAACAAAGCAATCACCTGGGTCCCATTGCAGCTGTAGCATTTGGATGATGCACTGATACAGCTTCTCCTCGGAATTGAACAGGGCATCACAATCAGCTGCAGGAACATGTAAGAACCCATTGGCTGTGGCAACACTGAGCAATCTGATAACAACACAATTAGCTAGCAAGGCTGCTTGAAATTCACCATACTCCAATGCAAACGGTATCCCAGCCGACAGGGATAGAACATTAATGAGCAGCAAACAATCTTTGCATTGCATCAGTTTTGTTGTGATATGTGTCCCATTGCATTTGTAGCATCTCGACGATGCACTGATACATTTCCTCCTGAAGACTGAATCTGTAGCTATCATAATAAGCAGTGTACCGTTGCATTCAGCATAACATGTTCCCGTTTCTTGGCCATTAACATCTGCAGCACTGTAGCTCATAGCTATGTTCTCTAGAACACATATAGCAGCAGCAACCCAGGACACCAATTGAATGAAACCTTCGAGTTTGGGCACTGGTAAAACCAGAACACTACAATCTTGAGCATCAACCATGCTTGAACCAGGACACCAAGTTCTTTCAGAGAGAAACATTATCAAGGAATCCATGGCTTCAGTACAAACATAGCAGACTGATTGCAAGTCCATAGCCTCAACCATTGATTGCACAATATAATCTCCACTCTCCTTAAACTTCAACCTGCTGAAAATTTTCCCAAGCGCTAAAATCCTCATAAACTCAACTAGTTTCTTGAATACAGTACCACCATCAGAATATCCACAAGCAAGTGCCCAAGCAATCTCCCATTGAAAAAATTCAAAGGTAGATGGATACACACAGTCAAGCACAAAACCATTCCAAGGTGGCCAGGCGTTTGGCCATTTGAAGTGCTCAAGAGCCAACAAGATCAAACCAGAACAAGAAAACCCAAGGAACCAGAAATGTTCATCTCCATGGAACTCCTTCCTAGCAAACAAAGCACTAGTAATTTTTGCACTGATAATGTGACCTTCCAGCATGTCATCTCCAGGACACGAAGAGTAAGATTCCCTTGATGCAGACTTCAGGATAAGCTCAGAAGACCAAGATTTCAGTTCAACAGAGCTCCATCTTGTAGTGTGATCAACTTCTGCTGCAGGACAATGAAATCTCCCATGGTCAGACCACCACCAACTGCAAGAATTCTTCTGCCCATGATTAGATGTTTCCCTGAAACAACAAACTGCGCCACTTTGGCTAAATACAGTCTGTACAAGGATATCATGTAACCAAATTTGTGCCCAATGGGTGCCACTGAGAAAAGGCAAAGTGTTGCCACCATTTTGGCTTGGGAACAGCAAGCTCTTCACGAGAATAACACGTCCATTGCCATCGATTAATAAGTGGTTGGCACCGAGGAACTGCCCCAATTGCCAGGAGAACGCCATAGCTCCAAAACCAAACTGAGAAAAGGCAGCATTGCCAACATAATATGCAAGAACCGAGAACTGAGTATTGAATACAGAAACTCGAGCATAGATAATTGCAGTTGAATCATTTGCACGCTGTCCAGGATCCCACGGCAATGTCAAGAACCCATAACCTGTAAAAGACTGAAATAGGATCCTGATAGTGAGCAAGGCTGTTGAGTTCGTCTCCGCGTCTGCCAGCAATTCACCACGGCTCCTCTCCGATTCATTTTTGAGCTGGGTTAGCCACACTTCCTCATCTGGATATGAATGAAGACCACATCTCTGCTGAAAATCATCCTCGTCTAAATCCTCCTTGTACGAAACTAGCTTTGAAGATACCTTCTCGTCAGTTTTTCCATCTGATTGTTCACTAAACTTGCTAGTCCCTGGATCCAAAGGCAAACCTGAGTTGACAAGTAGATAATCTCTGATCAGAGAAGTAATACCCATTTCTTCTGCTTGCCCTTTAGTGATGTCGATGCTGCCATTGATGGGAAACAATGCAAACACAGCCCAGGGGGTGGCGGTCATTGCCAGGGTCGACGCAAAGGGAACCGGCACAAACGTAGGCACACTCCAAAGGGCCGAGAACGCCACCATGGGGTTATCCTTGTCGGTGTCATGGTCGAGTCCAGGCACATGAGCGACATTGCTGACAATCATGGATGAAGGTGGTGTTGTGGACGAGGTGAGCGCCGACTCCTCAGCCGTGGCGCAGCTTGGACATCCCATCGAACAGATGGTGGGTGTCGGAGCGGCGTCGCTGGTGTCGTCCACTTCGAGCCCCTTGTCGCTCACACTGAACTCCAGGACAGCGCTGTCAGCAGTCGCGGACGAAGCTGGTGGCGTAGGCGCGGCGAGCTCGGACGAAGTGGCGCCGACGGTGCTCATGGACGCCTCGACTTGGAGGTCGTCGGTGGATGTAGCGGGCACCTCATCATGGCGCTCGACCGCGGCCAACGTTGCAGCCCACTCAGCGTAGGGAGTGTCGTCGTAGAATTACGAGGGTGACATGCCGTCTTCATCAGGCATGGTGATGGTGGTGTAGACCGGCTGGATGAGATCGACAGCAAGGATGCAGCAGCCATCATACATAGCATGGCCATCGAGAGCAGCTCGAGCTCGGGCCGCCCTCCATCGAGACCGGTACTTGACGTACACCTCCACACCGTACATCCCGTCCACCATCCGCTCGTAGGCGCAGATCACATAGCCATCACTGGAGCGACGAAACAACTGGCGAATCGAGTCGACGGTGACCGCCTGGCGAATGTCGCTGATCCGGGCGTGAAGAACACCCTCGGGACAGGCGAATTTATGGCTGGGCATTTTGTCGAACAGATTGCAAGCGGAGGATGGAGAACAAAATTTTGGTGGAATTTTTGAGGAATTTGGAGGAGGATCGAACGGCTCTGATGCCAATTGTTAGGATCCTGCTAGTTGATTCACTCAATCACCATGATCTAGTTGTGGTTCAAGGATTACAAGAGGAGGAACAAGAGAGAGGGAGGAGACAGAGGAGGAAGACGAGCTCTACAGAGGAGGAACGCACGCCTCGCCAAGCCTAGGCCGAAGCCCATCCGTCCCAGCCAAGCCGCTCATGGAGGCCTCCCCCTGTATATGTAGTACGTCTCCTTTGTGGGCTGGGTAGTGTCCGAGGCCCAGCGAGGCCCAGGTCGCTGACACGTCTACATGGATTTCTGATGTCCATTGTCAGCGACCTTGACCCAGTATTTACCAGCAATGTTTGGACCGAACTTTTCCGTCTCGCTGGTGTCAAACTACAACTGCGTTCTGCATTTCACCCCCAAATTGACAGACAAACAGAAGTGGTAAACCGCATCATTGGCATGTACTTGCGATGTTAGTGGGCGATAGTCCTAAACCGTGCCTTCGCTGGCTTCCTTGGGCTGAGTTCTGCTGCAACTCATCTTTTCAGTCCACCCTGAATGCTACTTCGTTTGAGGTGGTGTATAGGGCGTCCGCCCCCTATGCTCAAGTCTTATGACCCAGGCCTCGCAAAAGTAGCAGCTGTGGACCGTGCCCTCTCAGACCGTGATGAGTTCCTTGCTGACATACGTGATCGCCTTCTCCAAGCTCAGAATACCATGAAGATCCAGCATGATGGGTAGCACCGCGACATTGCCTTCACCATTTGAGAATGGATCTGGCTTCGCCTTCAGCATCAGCCTGTGGCATCCTTGGGCGCGCACAGCAGTGCCAAGCTCGTACCACGGTACTTTGGACCATATCAAATTCTTGAGCTCATTGGTGAGGTGGCATACCGGTTGCAGCTTCCACCTCATGCATGGATTCATGATGTATTCCATGTGGCGTTCCTCAAAAAATATCTTGGTAGTCCCCTAGACAGCAGCCCTCCTGCATTACCGTGGCAGAGTGGTTCCAACTCCGGCCGCTGTAGTTTTCTCACGTCTGTTCAAGGTAGTCCTTGAAGTATTGGTGCTGTGGCAGGGCGCTGACTCGACAACTACTTCATGGCTGCCCCTGGAAGACTTCAAGCATCGCTATCCAGATTTCCAGCTCGAGGACGAGCTGTTTCTCCAGGCATGCGGAAGTGTTACGGAGAGGTATTGGGGGCAGCACTATAGTCGCAGGCCCAAACCTGCAGCACAGTCTGAAACCACAATACAAGCAGTTGGGCCTTAGGCAGGCACATGACTAATCCTGGGCAGCAAAAGGAGTCCAGGTTTATCACTAGGAAATATATCTATATTAGGAAGTTCTCTTTACTTTCCCAACGGTTAAGACTTGGTTTGCTTTCCAGGTTATGTGACCTCTCTGATCTATATAGAGGGAGGATAGTTTGTATTAGGGTTATCAATCAAGAAACAGAGAAAATTGCCCCGAACAGAGTTCAGAGTCTCCAGTGTCACGGCAAGGGACGAGCCTCTACGTGTGCCTAAGGGCGAACCTTGCTATTCCCTCCGATCAGATCCCAATTTCTACCTCCAACTCCACGCACACAACAGGCTAGGGACCATTTTGGGCAGCACATTAGGTTTTGTTTGCTATCTATGGTTCCATATTATTTTTTCCTTTTCCCCGATCTTTTGTTAGTATTTTTAAAGTTTATCTGGAACTCTTTTTAAGAGCAAATGCAAGTGGCCGCCCAATGAGTTAAGAAGAAAGGAAAAGAAAACTGTTATGATTTCATCAAGATTCAGGAACATGATATTTGGAGGATTTCTGTTAAATGTCCCATGCTGTTAGTGAACTATGATAGTGTATTCTGATGTGTTCAGAAGAAACATTTGGTTTTGATAACAGGGGAAAGTTAGAACTAAAAGGGATCATTCCTTTTACAGAATCATCTGTATCGACTCTGTTATGCAATCTAACTGAAGACTGTTATTATCTTATTCATGAGTTATATACCCCTCACATTATGGCATAGTATGAGTGATTTTTAATGTGTTGGTACTTGGTAAACCTATTTGGACTTTGTATTAATCTTCTAATTTCTGTACAACTTCTTGACGGGATATGCTGTAACTAGTTTTTTTTGGGCGCATGGTACCTCATTGCCTTTTCATATCTATGCCAGGAATATGAAGAAAAGATGAAAGAAAAGGGTGAACAACCAGTTATGTTCAGGTGAGAATTTTTTCATTTGTTATACGTTTATTTCATTAAATTTACATGCAATTGTTTTTGTTTATTAAATTTGTATTTCATTTCCAACCAGCCATCTTGGACCACCAAAGAGACGGCCTGCAGCAGACGAAGACGACAGAGCTAAAAACCCTATGCCTGAGGTATGGTATTTACAGTTCTTCGGACGCCGTTGATATATGTTACAGCATGTTCAGAACAGATACTAACTAGGTTTGTACTGCAGGATTCTGTTTACTATCACCCAACCTTGAACCCATCTGGGGCACCACCACCTGGCAAACCTCCTATGTACAAATCATCGATAGGTCAGCATAACTTGTAGGATATTTTCTTAATATTTTTTTACAGTTTGCTGGAACGTTCTTGCTCACTTTTGTTTCTTGATTGACAACAGGACCAAGGATTCCACTGCCTTCCTCAGTTGGTGCTGGGGCTTCATCTTCCATGACAGAATCTGAAGAAGCAGGTCCTTCCACCATGCCCCCTCCTCCACCGCCCCCTCCACTGCCAGCCTCTTCAGAACCTTCAGATCTATCTGTCCCTTCTTTACCTTTACCCCCACCACCGCCCCCACCCCCACCTAAGCCTGCTGGCGCTGTAATAGCACCAGGCTTACCGCTGCCACCTCCACCTCCTCCTCCTGGTGCACCTCCCAGAGAACCTATGTTAGATCATACATTACTGCCACCACCTCCTCCTCCACCACAGCAGCCTTTGCAACAACCACCTCTACCTGGTACAAATGAGCTGCTTAATAAACAAACTGTTGGAGAGGGTGCAAGCTCGGCAGATTCTACAAAGGTGCTACTTCAATTTTTATTTTAAATATTTCTGACTCTTCCAATATGTTACTACTATTTATGCATTCCCTGAAAATCCTTATTGATATTTCAGTTACCATTCTCCTCGTTTGGTTTATTGTTTGGCTGCTAGTTCCTGTCACAACTTTGAATTTCATTTTGCAGGCTCCAGTTGGGCTACCTCCACCTCCACCTCCCCCTAGGTTGCCACCGAACTCAAATGAAATGCAGGCTACTGACAATACTCATATGGATACTCCTGTTGTGAAAGAAGATGCTAAAATTTCAAGGTTCTTACCACCACCTCCACCACATCCATCGCAGTTTCTGCCTTTGCCTCCAAGGCCCCCAATGATGCCTCCAGTACAACCTGATATTCTAAGTCCAGGTTTGGTCAGATTTCCTCCACCACCGTCACAACCAGATTCAAGGCCACCATTTATGGCTCCTGGTGTTGCTGCCAGGCCCCCTCCACCTCCTCCAGCATTACCTCCAGCTCAAATGCCAATGGCACCCTTTGGTGTACTTCCTGGTCCGCCAGCAATGCTTAGGCCTCCATTTTTTCCAGGACCCGAATTTGCTGCTTTTGGCCCAAGGCCGCAGTTACCTCAGCAGCCATCTTACGTCAAATCGGCTGCTTCAACAGTTGTAAAGAGACCATTAGCACAACATACTCCTGAGCTAACAGCTATGGTATGTGTTCTTTACTCTGGTTATTGACTTGCTGCATCAATGCTATCGCTTGCTTATTTCCTGAAAAGTTTTCAAACACAACAGAGTATTAAAACCGTGTACCATGGTGATATGAGCTAAGGCCTGGGTATATCATTCCAAGGAAACACATATACCATAGCAACGATGACCTAATGCAGCAAACAATATATTTTGCCTTTTCAGTTTTGGGTTTTGATCACTGTTATATTATATCTGCCATTTACAAAAGGTTTTGGGACCAGCTTTCCAACAAATAGACAATTTCGAAATATGTTCTCATGTGAATTACAAAATCAGCTGTGGACTATCAGGTAGTTCATATAACATGTTACTGAGATGTTTTTTGTTTAACACCGAGGCAAAATACATTCATTAATAAAGAGAAGGTTATGACGAGGGGTAGCAAAAAAACAAAACCCCCCAAAAAGATACAGGGCCGTTGCTCTCCCGGCATCAAGTTATTCAAGCGCTTCGGCCGCGCAAGGACCCAAAGCTTTGCTTCATTCTTCAAATTGTTCAAGATGATTTGAGGTGGCGTAGATTTCTTCCGGAAGATCCTTGAGTTCCTTTCGTTCCAAATAGTCCAATTGGCGAGCATTGTGAGGGACGCCATTGCTTTGCTCCGTGTAGCCATATAGATCCACCAACTACGGATGGAGTGGTGAGTCGCCCATTCGGAGGGGTCGATGTCAAGACCAAACCAAGCTTTGATCAACCTCCACACGCGCAAGGTGTACCAACACTTGAAGAAAAGATGAGTGGCAAACCCAAACTCTCTTTTGCACAACGGGCAAAGGCCACAATTTTATCTTCCCCGCCGGTCAAGGTGATCGGCTGCCCGCACCCTATTTTGAATGGCACTCCACGCAAAGAACTTGACCGTCGATGGTGCCCAAGCTTTCCAGATGACCTTGTTCTTAGGTGTGAGGGTAGCTCTATGAATTGAGCCTTATAAGCTGACTTGACCTAGTACTCCCCACTAGGAGATAGCTTCCACATGATAGTCTTGGGCTTCATCAAGAAGAACATGGGAAAGTTGAGACCAAAGCTCGATGAATTGGGCGACATGATCCCAAGATAGCCCGGAGCATTTTTTTTAGGCGTCACTAAGGCGTCGCTTAGGCAACGCTTATGCGTCAGGACGCTCCCAGGTGCCAAGGCGTCGAGCTCGCCTTACAAACTAGAGTAAGGCATCCGCCTTAGTCTTTAGAGCGTCCAGATCGTCCGCCTAGGCGTCCTCTTGCGGGAGATGAGGTAACTGCGTTGACATGTGCTCCAGGCCATTTCCTGCCTGAAATCTGCTAGGGAAGCCTCGCCGTTGGAGAATGTCGAGAATATACTCCCATCACACTGAGTCAAACGCTTTCCGGGACGTGAAGCTTGAATAGTATAGCGTTGGGGTCTTGTTCTTGTGGAGCCGAAGGGCAAGGTTCCTAACATGCATGAAGTTATCATGGATGCTCCTGTTGTTCTTGTGGAGCGTTGAGATGTTTCTTAGACGTGCAAGTTTTCTTATGGCACCAGTGTGCTACTACCAACTCTCTTAAGTTTTTTTATGTCGCTAACATGTGTTTGATTTTTCTTATGGTACTAGTTCTAAGACTGGTTTCTATGCATATTGCTTTTTGTACTACTAGTTTGCAGTATCCACATCCAGTGAATTGTCCACATCCTACAATAACAAAATTCTGAAATGTAATGCTTGTTGCCTTGCTGGTCATCTCAAGTAATTTTTTTAAATATACTCAAGGGATTATCATGCTGTCCTACATATAAATTAAAATGCATTCTACTTTTATGCTGTCTTACATGAAACAAATTGCGCGCTCAAGTTTGAACAGTTCACATAGTATATTCGTGTAATTTTTTTTTTGTCAGGGTTTTGTATTAAATAGTTGTTGGATCTAAATTGCTAGCTTCTGTGTTGCGCTGAGCCAAGAACTCAAACTAATTTCTGTCGCAGGTTCCTGCATCAGTTCGAGTTAAGAGAGAATCCGCTCTCCCTAAACCAAAACCAAAGGCGCAGCAGCAGCAGCAGCAGCAGTCATCAGCACCATCATATTCTGCTCTGAAGCCTTCAGTAACCCCCATAAAATCTGCAGCCCAGTCTTCACCCTCAGCTTCTAAGCCACAAAGCATTGATGACTCCTACATGGCATTCCTGGAGGATATGAAGCAACTGGGTGCCCTCGATGAGTAGCTCAGCATCCAGTCCCTTCTCCCTGATGGCTGTCAGCAGCTTGGTCATGAACCTGAACCTGAACATGATTCTGTTCTTTGCATTGTGGCTCATGAATGGCTTTTCCTGCTATGATCTTAGAAACCGTTTCTGTTTTTCCATGAGCAAGCATTTGAGATGTATTCCAGTTTGAAATGGGGAGACAACTATCATCAACAAATCTTTTCGTTGTTGTCATTGTGCAACACAGCCGTATCGAGTCAAACAATGGAAGCATTTGATTAATGTCATTTTTTTTAAATGGAAGCACTTGATTGGCCGCTCTAGCTAATAGGGCAACGATATCTATCACTTGTCTGTGTAACGATCCCCTAGACGACTGTTGAGATAACTCTGGTCGTGGGGAACACTACTGGCAGCTTGCTGTATTATCTGGATTGGATGAATTAGAAAAGCAACTGAAGCCTATGAAATCAGATTTATTTCGTACTCCCTCCTATCCATATTAATTGACGCAAATGTAGTACAACTTTAATACTAAGTTGTACTAAGTCTGCCTCAATTATTTTGGATAGAGGGAGTACGATAGTTCTGGAAAATGAGTATCAGCTCTTTGTCAGCTTGTATAACATCATGCCTGCCTTACATAAAAAAAAGAAAAGAAAATTGTTGTGCCAAATGCGTGTTATATTTTTTTAAAAAGGGCAAAAGATTTGCCGCAATCAGTAGGGTTTCAAACAAGTTTGACTCCCCGGAAGTAGCTGGTAACACAAAAGCATACCCCCGACATAATAATACACAAATAACAAATAGCCGCCTTTGGAATTTAATAGGATTAATTGAAACCTTTTGTACTAGCAACTACTCCCTTCTTTCCGGTTTATAGGGCTTATCTCAAAATTTTAGTTTTTCATTTTATAAGGCCCAATTTGGTTGTTTTTCATCGCATGTTCAGATTCCAAGTTGCATTAAATCATTGCATGCAAGTATTAAGAAAAAATTGACTAATGCATGTACTTTATGCATGCATGCATTGTAATTAATATATTGATAAACATATTTTTTTAAGGAAAACAAGAGCATTAATTAGGTGTTTTGTGCTTTTGCAAAACTACAAAAAGTATTTCATCACTCATCATCTACCTTGATTGGTGAGATTTTTGAATTGAGTCCTATAAACTGGAAAGGAGGGAGTATGCATCACGCACAACATACAAGACAACAAAACATGAATTTATTTGAATGTTAAAAGCTTCTAAAGCCACAGGAAAACTTATTTTTTGTTGTGTTTGGAATTTTGGACAGCTGCAAAGGAACATACTCCGTCTGTCCGATGAAGAGTTTACGTTTGACTTTAAAATTTATTCATAAAAGAGTCTACTTCTATCCTTCGAACGCATTTTAAAGTAGAAAGAAAATACTTCCCCCTCATCACACGGTAATCAAGACCAATAACATTCTACACATGGTCTCCTTAATTTTTACATGCACTTAGCTCATTAGGGGTTGGGTAATTAAAGAGTAGAGAGATGGTATATTGCATCTTCTCAATGCATTTTGTACTCCACTCCATAATTTGCCCCAAATTTTTTGTATATACACTTTTCACTGGACGGAGGGAGTAAGCTTCACAACTCCGATTGATACGTTTAACCACTCAAAACGATCCTGGGAACAACACTTACAAAACATTCCACATACTCCTCTGATTTTGCAATATAGGAACTCTACATTGATGATTTCCATATCTGAATACACAGAAACAGAAATATAGACAAAGTATTGTCCTAATTCACAATGGTCGCATTTGCATTCCGCAGAAGTCTTAGGTGAAAGATGACATCCTCCAAGAATGCCATCACACTCCTTACACAGTTCATACCGGTGAGACCAAGATGTATCCTAATCTAAAGCATAACTTCTCGTGGAAGCGGATGAAAGTAGATGTGTCTGAAGTTGATAAGTGTAAGGAGAAAAAACATGCTCTCGCCCCGCTCGCTCCAATAGGGGCGACACGGGCTGCCAACCCTAGCAACCGGCGGCGGCTTCCCCACCCCTGCCTTTCCTCCTCCTCGCCACCAGAGGGGCCGCCGGTGGCGGCGTGGCTGCCAAGGAAGGTGGTGACAAGGATCTGATTGCCGGTCTTTGTCGAGGTGCCCTGCATCCGTGGCGGCGGCCATGGCTGGTGGGGCGACGCCTGCTTCAGCGTGCGGCATCCTACGGTGCTAGCCATCCTCCTCGTCCGCGGGGGTGGAAGGTGGTGCGGGGCCCTTCGATGGCGCCCGATTCCAATCTGATGGCCTCTTCCTCAAAATCTGCGGCGCCCTCCTACCGGATCTAGCCTATGCTGGTCTTCGACTGTTGGTTCTATTCATGCTTGGATGTTGGGGGAGGTGGGGAGGGACACCGGAGAAATCTAAGCCCGGCTGGTCCGGCCACGACGACGACGACGTCCTTGGACGCCATTCCCTTCTTGTTGGCGTCGTCAAGGTTGTTCCTTTCCCCTCATCTTCACCCTACTCGTATACCAGGTGAAAGCCCAGATCCTTTCCGGATTGGCATCATCACCTTTTTGCGGGTGCCGTCTGATAGCCTGCAAGCTAAACATGGTGTTGTAGCACTTTGACGTAATTATCCAAAATAGTAATCGTCCCAGCGAAGAGCGAAGGAGAGTATTATGCACAATGTTTCTGTGACACACAAGTTGTCACAACTCTTATGTGAAGTAACTACTTGTGATTCTGCAAAAGCTGTTAGTGTCCCAAGAAGCAAATGAACCAGGATGATAAATATGATAGGTTTGTGATAATGAGAGCAATAGTAAATTGAAAGTAAATAACATAAATAAATCAAAAAGTAGAGATGTTTTTCCTGCATTGGAGAGATTGGGCACGAAGAGAGTTCATATCATGGTATACATCAAGTGTGCCGGTGCAACAATAATACTAGTTACCTTTTATCATGAGTTTAGTGTTTGATTTTCATGATCACCCTAGGGTTATGGAGCTCGTCCTAGCGGGATTATATTCCATTATATGCTCCGGCTTTGCCGTTGCCACATCATGGTCGTCTGCACAATTAAGATCATTAGGGCAGAACCATGCATTAAGTTTAATGGATCACTGATGAGTGATATTTTTGCACTCATTTCACCTTTGTTTAAACCGAGATATTTCATTTAAAAAGAGATATCCGCTCCAATATTGCTACTAATGACTAATGAATGCAAAGGATTCCACAAATTCTCCCTTTGATGTGTTTCCACGGGAAATAAGGTAAAAGGGAAGAAATCACATGTGGAAATGGAATGGAAGGAAAATGGAGGAAGGAGAAGTCAACAGCAAGCACATGTGCGAAGACAGCACAAAAGACGACATTCCATACGGGTGCAAGCGCCCGTTTGGCATGGATTTCGAGGCAGATTGTCCACCTAAACAACTTTTATAAATGGGACCCCATCAAAATGTCAACAGAATGACGAGCACGGAACCCAGAACCTCTTCATCATCATCTTCATCCACAAACCCTAGCCGCCGCCATTCCCATCTCCACCACCACCATAGTGCTCTCTCATCTAGTTCGTACTTGTAATCATGCATAGCGCAAGGCATCCCTTGAAAGACATATTGCAATTAATCAATCTCAAGATGTGTTCTTTGATGTTTTCTTCCCGTGATCTGATCTCCATGTGTGAGTAGCTCGGTAAGGTATGGACTGAGGCATGAGCCATGCAACCCAAGGTATTTCTTGAGGGGATCAATGGAAGAGTTTGACATAACATTTTGTATGTGTGAAATAAAATTGTTCTGTGAAGATGACTCTTGTCTTGTTCGCGATCTTGATCCCTACAAGTACTCAGGATCATGGAGATCGAGCACCGCTGAGGCTAGGAGCAAGGAGACTGTGAAGTGTTATACCGAGAACCAGTGACAATAAGGTTTAGTAGGGTAATATGGATCATATCCTCGGGGATAAATGAGGTTTAGTCATTAAATGCCCAAAGCTCTTATCTGATATAATTATCTTGATTATTGAGGCAACCCCGCGTGATGGATAGGGCCTGCTGTAGGACAACTGATTCTTGATGCAAGACTCGTGCCGGTCAAGATGGTCGGTCAAGATGTTATTTGGACACATCCCCCACTTCGATCTTAACAAGCACATCTCGATGGGTGACTTCCAGTGCACAAATTAGTATCCTATTTGATCCCAGCACAATACAAGGTTGTAAGCATAAGACCTCATACCCGTACCTCTTTTTATTATAAGTGTTTGAATCACTATTTGCTTGATGATCCGGTTAAAAGCTGGATTTGGCACTTTGACAAAAGCTTGCTAGAGACCATCGCTTCAAGGGAATCTTCCTCTCGTGGGTTCGAGAACCCAGGGTCACCTCTTGGGAAAAAGGTGCGGGATACTCTTTTATGTTCCAATACCTAATCAATAAAAGGAGGTATAAAGCCCTTTTTCCGGCGTCGTTGCCGGGGAGAAGTTTAGTATTCCTAGTCATTTTGTTTAGAGTTTTCTTAAAGTTAATTTTCAGTTTTGTTTTTACTTTTTTGTTTCTAGTTTAAGTTTTATTTTTGTTGCAAGTCTTAGTGCTATTTCTATTGCTTACAAGGTCTTTTGTATCTCCTCTTTTGCTTGAAAGCTTTTTCCTCTTTGTGTGTGTGTGTGTGTGTGTGTGTGTGTGGGCGCGCGCTTTGCACTATGCTTGATGCTTGAGCCAAGTATGTAAGATATGCATGGGAGAGACTTAATGGCATCGTGGTGATAGCAAGATGATTGCACACTAAATATAGCTATGCGGACTAAGCGTATCACTAAGGTAAGGTACACAATCGGCTACCGTTGTTGTGGATGAAGGCCGAAGATGGCACATTATCACTCGCCTCCATGACTAAAGGAAAAATCCCATGCTGGATCGTCTCACTCTCGCCTCCAAAGATGGAAGCATCATCCTTGCTCGCCACCATGTCGCTTGCCTCCAAATCTTGGCCCCTGATTGACTCCGTAGTCGTAGTCATCGCCGCACCATCTTCAAAAAGAGCCATGGTAGACTCGACATCGTCAATGCTACAAAGAGGGATGGCGGTGCACTCAAACTTGGGAGCATCGTCTTGTAGTTCGTTGGGCTTGGACATCTTGGCGGTACTATCCTCATGCTCATTGTCGTGGAGCTTGGTCGTTGCGAAGTGTGCTTGGGATGGAGAAGCCTTGGCCTTCAGGAGTTATTTTTTTCCTTGAGAGCACAAATGTAGAGGTCGATGAGAGACTGGTAGTTGTTGAGGAAGTTGGTCTTGGCGATGTTGTTGTCCAATCCCGTGGTGAAGTGGAACTTCATCCAAATGGGGTCGTCCACACCAGCTCGTCGCAAGGCTTTCTTCATCTCCATGAAGTACTCGTCGATGGACTTGGATCCATGGATGGTGTTCTCCAATTGGCATAGAAGATGTTCCGTGTAGGTGGAAGGCAAAAACTCTCGCTGCATAGCCTTCTTTGTCTTGGGCCAACTCATCTTGAAGCTCTTCGAAGGTGTATGAAGCCACAATGTCGACGCGTAGTCCTGGAAGTTCCTTGTGGCACACTTCACTTGATCTTCAGAGGGGACTTGATGTAGCTTGAGGTAGTCATCCATCTTGCGTTCCCACTCAAGATACCCCTCGTTGTCTTGAGTCCCATAGAAAGGAAACTTGTGCTCTGTGTCAAGGTCGTATTTGCTCGTGGAATTCGAAGAATTGAGCTTGGGGAGCTTCTCTTGAGGTGCTTGTTGGCGAAGATGCCGCGTTTCCAAAGGCAAAGATGCCTTGAAGTCGCTTGGTGAAGATGCCAAGGTAGATGTGTCGGTGTGGAACGACTATCTATGGGGTAATCTAGCCCCTTTGTGGTCCGGCAAGGGGAATGCACAGAACGCAAAGAGTAGGTCTAGCAGAGGACGCAAGGACTTTTACACAGATTTGGGCCACCTTTGAGGTGTAACACCCTACTCCTACTTTTGGTGGATTGAAAAAGTGGGAGCACAAATACAAGGAGTGCTTCCCCCTCGGCAAGGTGCAAGGAGAAGGCAGCTACACATGCAAGTGTGCGTGGAGTTAGAATGGGTTCAAACCCTCGTAAAGGTTGCCGTGGACCTCCTTTTATAGCTTAAGGGGTAACCACAGTGGCGAAAAGGTAACTACATGTTGATTAGACAACAACAGTGCTATCATACCTAACTCTGCTAGTTAGGACAAAAAACATTAAGTTCATTGCGAGGTGTCGCAAGGAGGAGGAGCCCCGACAAGGATGCTGCACCGCTTGCCCAGCTAACTCCTATTGTCTTGAAACGCCATTGGGACGGGTGTCAATAAAGCTAAATATCCTTCCGATGAGCTGACACATGTCCGACAAGCCCTATCTAAATGCCTGCGGGCTCGACACCTCACTGATCAACAACTAGCTTCTTGGTGAGGTTGAGTGCTGGCAGCTGGCGGGGTTTTGCTGGCCAAGGAGCTTGTCGGGCCTTAGCCTTGCCGGGCCAGTCTGGTCGGCAAGGGTTGCTTCTGTAGTTGATCATGAGGCTTGTCTTGAACCTTGATCTTCTTGATGCGCTCCTTGATCTCTCAAGGAACTGCTCTCTTGATTTGAGAATCTTTTTTATATATTGTCGACTTTGGTCTTGGTAATCTTTAGTAAGCTCTTTGGCCGGCAAGGGAACTGCTACTTGTCTGTGCCTAAGTTAGGGTGTAGAACACCCATGTTTTATACACCGACAGGAGCCCCTAGGCTGGTCCATACACGCTACTTAGTGTCGTTGGGTTAGGCCCAAACGATGCATAGACACGCGGCAAAGGTTGATTCAAATTTCGCCAAGATGAAATCTATACCTTGAGACCTTCTTTGCTTCTTCATTAACCTGGACTTGTGTCTATCTTTGGCCTCCTTCCTACAGGCTTGGTCGTCAGGTGGGTACCCACCTTGCGAGTAGAAACCAGGGGCGAGCACGCACACGGGTTGCCACCGGTGTTGGGGAACGCGGTAATTTCAAAAAATTTCCTACGATCACGCAAGATCTATCTAGGTGATGCATAGCAACGAGAGGGGAGAGTGTGTCCACGTACCCTCATAGACCAAAAGCGGAAGCATTTCAATAACGTGGTTGATGTAGTCGAACTTCTTCATGATCCAACCGATCAAGTACCGAACGTATGACACCTCCGTGTTCAGCACACGTTCAGCTCGATGACGTCCCTTGTGTTCTTGATCCAGTTGAGGATGAGGGTGAGTTCCGTCAGCACGACAGCGTGGCGACGGTGATGATGATGTTACCGGCGCAGGACTTCGCCTAAGGACTACGATGGTTTGATCGAGGTGTGTAACTGTGGAGGGGGAACCGCACAAGGTTAAGAGAAACTTGTGTGTTCTAGGGTTCCCCCTGCCCCCGTATATAAAGGAGGGAGGGGGAGGCCGGCCGGCCCTAGGGGGATCGCCCAAGAGGAGGAGTCCTACTAGGACTTCCTAGTCCTAGTAGGATTCCACTTCAAGGAAGAGAGGGGGAAGGAAGGAGAGGGAGAGGGATGACACGTCTCCAACGTATCTACTTTTCCAAACACTTTTGCCCTTGTTTTGGACTCTAACTTGCATGATTTGAATGAAACTAACCTGGACTGACGCTGTTTTTAGCAGAACTGCCATGATGTTGTTTTATGTGTAGAAAGCAAAAGTTCTCGGAATGTCCTGAAAATCCACGGAGGGAATTTTAGAAAATATAAAAAATACTGGCGAAAGAATCAAGACCAGGGAGCCCACACCCTGTCCACGAGGGTGGGGGCCCCCCTCCCCCTGGGCGCGCCCCCTGTCTCGTGGGCCCCCTGGACCTCCACTGATGAGGACATCAATACCATTGTTACACCCATAGCCCCTGCTGCTATACATACTGGACCAATTACTAGAGCTCGCGCACGCCAACTAAATTACCAGGTACTTTCGTTTCTTGGTAATGATTCTAATGTTCATGAGAATATGATGCTGCCTAAATTGGATACATTTGTTTTGCTTACAAATGAAGGGCCTAGCTTGGAGAAGGATGAACATTGGAGCAAGAACAAGCATGGAGATGATGGCATGCGCAAGGGGAACAAGAACGGAGTTACAGGTGATGATTTCAGGACTTTGAAGCCACCATAATGAGTGCATGAAGCCTTGGACGAAATATACAAGATGCCACTTCATAAATTTCGTCCAGAGGCTATTCTAGGTGCTGCGTCACCTTATTATTCAGCCAGGCCCATGTAATTTCGAAATACATAAGTATAGGCTATTTTTAGAGTCCGTATGTGTGGGGAAACAAGAGATAGGGTTAGTTTCGGACCCCTCCACCAAGGGCCACGAAATTCACCCCCTCTTCCTCCATATATACAGCCCTTAGCGCACCGTTTAGACTTTGGGTTTTGTTTAGATTAAAGTTGGCCATAGCTGCAACTTCGCATACTTCGTTTGTGTTCAACGACCAGACAAAAGCGTCACAGAACCCCACCTTGATCAATAAAGCTTTCATCTTATATTCGCAATATCTAGATTGCAATCTTAGTTTCTTGCTTGTTCTTCGTTTGCTCGCAGGAAACAGACCCTCGTGGTCAGGTTGATCATGCTCCGGCGTGGTCAATAACCTCTCGGAGTTGGTTTAGCGATTGCTAAGGCGCGACGTCCTCGCACGTTCGTAGTCGGATCGTCAAAGTCGACTTCCACCAAAGCGATATCCATCATCTCATCGAAAGACGGGAAACCTTTGCCTCTATCAAGTGGTATCAGATTTCCAGGTTGCTCGGTGAGATTTTACAGTTTTTCGTAGTTTAGATCGAGTCTGTTCTTCATACCTACAGTCCACGAAAAAGCCACAAAAAAAATTAGGGTTAGTTCATCATATCCGAACCAATCTGAGCCTTTGCATAATCTTTTTAGGGTTTTGCTTTGTTGAATTTGCGGTTGCATCGTCGTGTCTAGTTGCTGGTCTTAGCGTCTAGTCTTTTAGAGTTTCGAGTTCTGGTCATAAGTTGGCATGCCGCCACCGCACCATCATCATCGCCCCTGCCATCTACCACCACCGCTTCGAATCCGTATCCACATACCACCATCGATCCATATCCATATACTACCACTGCTACCACCACCACTGCCATATACCACCACCGCTGCCATATACCACCACCATATATCTACCACCAATCCGAGTTCCTTGCATATTAGGTTTGTTTTCGGGATCCATCTAATTTCCGATTCGTGTTTCCTTGTTTGAGTAGGTTTCGGATTCCAACAATCTTTTGCCGTTCGTAGAAGAGGTTGGTTTCCAAAAAAAAGAGTCCGGAAACCACCCTCCGTTTAGGCCCAAAATTTTCCAAAAACGCACTGGACAAGAAAATTTCTGGCTATCCTATTTTTAGGTGTTTCTAAGCGTATTGAGACAGTCACCGTTATAGAAAGTTTTTTTTGACCCGTTTCCAGTTTTTGGGTCCGGGCAGTCGAAAAAAAAAATTGGTCGAAAAAATTTCTTGCCTATCCTGTTCTCTTGACTTGGGAAGAGTTTTGAGATACTCGCCATTATAGTGATTTTCGGCAAAAAAAAAGAGGAGCGCAAAAAAAAAATGAGCGCAAAAAAAAAGAGTGAAACAAAAAAAATTCAGAGTGTGCTTCTCCCTTGTTTCCGTGCAACATCGTGATTTTGTTAGTGTTCTAGGCTAGCGTCTCTAGCACAGTCTAGCCTAGGACCAGCACAGTACCGTCGTTGAGCGTTTATTCAACTTTGCATCTCTAAATTGATTATTGCTGACCCTTTTTGCTACCATATTATAAGCCTTCCCAGCTCCACATACATCTACGTCGTGTGTTTGACTCTCCCTGGTAATCGCTCTATCCAAGCTTTGAGAGTTTTGACTACAACGGTTGCTGATCACCGCCTGCTGCTGGGTAAGAATTGGTAAGAATTTGAGATTTGCTTCACGGGTTTGTGATACACCACCACCACTTCTTAGTAGTCCATAGGATCATATTCTTGTGTGTTTCTATTTGCTGCTAACCATGGTAGGATCACAAGCCGATGAGACTGATTGGGAGAACCTGACGAACAAACAGCTATATGATAAATTTCAGCAAATGATGAGTGGACAGGTGCAAGATGTGCTAAGCAGATTTGACGAGGCCATGGAGAAAATAGATGAAATTGAGAAGACATTCAAAACAAAGCTTGATAGCAAGTTTAATGAATTGCTCGCGCGTTTTCCACAACCACCGCCGACTGCACCTATCGCACCTCTGCACCAACAACAACTACAACAACGCCCCCTTCCGAATCAGTATGGACGATCACAGCGTGTTCCTATTGAACCAGGACAAAATTCTGGTGCCGCTGCTACTGCTGTTGGTGCTTCTGTAGCTCCTGCTGTTACTGCAGAGGTGGAGGAATATTATGAGGATGAGGTTGATCAAAATCAGAACTACGTGCAGCCACCAGCACCACCACCAGCAGGTCGACCTCAGGTATATATTCGCAACGGTAGGCCTGCACTACCACCTCAGGTACGAGATAATGACCATATTCCTAAACTGAAATTGAATATTCCACCATTTGAGGCTAGATATGTTCTTGATATATATCTTACTTGGGAGTTAGAAACTGAACAACGTTTTACATGTTTTCAATATCCCGAGGAGAGACGGGTTGCTGCTGCTGTATGTGCTTTCACTAGTTTTGCATGTGTATGGTGGTCTGAACATTGTAGATTATATCCTATTCCAACTACTTGGGCTGCTTTGAAAACTGCTATGCGTACTCGTAAGAATATTATCAGGAATTACAAACTGGCATGATTAGATGTGGTATTGTTGAGGAGAATGAAGCTATGCTTGCACGTTTTATAGGTGGATTAAATAGAGAGATTCACACCATTCTAGAGTATAAGGAGTATACAAATATCACTCATTTATTCCATCTTGCTTGTAAAGCTGAACATGAAGTGCAGGATCGACAAGCATTGGCGCGAACTAACTTTTCTGTAGGTCGACTTTCATCATGGACACCGCGTGCATCCTCTACTTCCACTACACCAGCACCTCCATCAGCTGCTACCTCCAGCCGTGATACAAGAAAGCAGGCACAACCTCCACTATCTGCCAAGAGCGCACCTGCCAGGCCTACACAGAGCTCTTCTTCTTCCATGGCATCAATTGGGCACACAAGTGATATTATTTGTCGTCGTTGTAAGGGAAGAGGTCATTATGCGAGAGAATGCAAATCTCAGCGTGTGATGATTGCTACTGAGGATGGTGGGTATGAGTCCGCTAGTGACTATGATGAGGAGATGTTGGCTCTTATTGCACGTGTAGAACACGGTGGAGATGATTCTGATCATGAGACGCAATACATGGCTCCTGAAGACGCTGACAGGTATGAATGTTTAGTTGCTCAACGTGTTTTGAGCGTGCAGGTCACACAAGCTGAGAAAAATCGGAGGCACAATTTGTTCCATACCAAGGGAGTTGTGAAGGAACGTTCTGTGCGCGTCATCATAGACGGAGGGAGCTGCAACAACTTGGCTAGCATGGAGATGGTGGATAAGCTTTCTCTCACCACAAGACCACATCCACATCCTTACTACATTCAATGGTTCAACAACAGCGGCAAGGTTAAGGTAACACGTACTGTTCGTGTGCATTTTAGTATCTCTACATATGCTTATTATGTTGATTGTGATGTGGTACCTATGCAAGCATGTTCCTTATTACTTGGTAGACCATGGCAATTTGATAAAAATTCTGTACACCATGGTAGAAACAATCAGTATACTCTTGTTCATAAGGATAAAAATATTACATTGCTTCCTATGACTCCTGATTCTATTTTGAAAGATGATATTAATAGAGCTAATAAAGCAAAACAGGAGAAGAATAAGAGCGAAAATCAGATTGTGGCAAAAGAATTTGAGCAACAAATGAAGCCTAATAATAAACCATCTAGTGTTGCTTCTGAAATAAAATTGAAAAGTGCATGTTTATTTGCCACCAAATCTGATATTGATGAGCTAGATTTCAGCAAATCTGTTTGTTATGCTTTTGTGTGCAAAGAGGCATTATTTTCATTTGAGGACGTGCCTTCCTCTTTGCCTCCTGCTGTCACTAACATTTTGCACGAGTTCGCTGACATCTTTCCACAAGACGTGCCACCGGGATTACCGCCTATTCGAGGGATTGAGCATTAGATTGACTTAATTCCCGGTGCTTCACTGCCAAACCGTGCACCATACCGTACCAATCCAGAGGAGACGAAGGAGATTATGCGTCAAGTACAAGAGCTGCTCGACAAAGGTTATATACGCGAATCCCTTAGTCCTTGCGCTGTTCCTATTATTCTAGTGCCGAAAAAGGATGGTACATCACGTATGTGTGTTGATTGTAGAGGCATTAATAATATTACTATTTGTTATCGTCATCCTATTCCTAGGCTAGATGATATGCTTGATGAATTGAGTGGCTCTATAATATTCTCCAAAGTTGATTTGTGTAGTGGATACCATCAAATTCGTATGAAATTGGGGGATGAATGGAAAATAGCATTTAACACTAAGTTTGGATTATATGAGTGGTTAGTCATGCCTTTTGGGTTAACTAATGCACCTAGTACTTTCATGAGATTAATGAACGAAGTTTTACGTGCTTTCATTGGACGATTTGTGGTAGTTTACTTTGATGACATATTGATTTATAGCAGATCTTTGGAGGAACATTTGGAACATTTACGTGCTTTTTTTATTGCTCTACGTGATGCACGTTTGTTTGGTAACCTTGGGAAGTGCACCTTTTGCACCGACCGAGTGTCTTTTCTTGGTTATGTTGTTACTCCACAGGGAATTGAAGTTGATAAAGCCAAGATTGAAGCTATTGAGAGTTGGCCGCAGCCCAAAACGGTCACACAAGTGAGGAGTTTTCTTGGCCTCGCTGGATTCTATAGGCGTTTTGTGAGAGATTTCAGCACCATTGCTGCACCTCTCAATGAGCTTACAAAGAAGGATGTGCCTTTTGTTTGGGGTACCGCACAGGAAGAAGCCTTCACGGTATTGAAAGATAAGTTGACACATGCTCCTTTACTCCAACTTCTTGATTTTAATAAGACTTTTGAGCTTGAATGTGATGCTAGTGGAATGGGATTAGGAGGTGTGTTATTACAAGATGGCAAACCTGTTGCATACTTTTCTGAAAAATTGAGTGGGCCCAGTCTGAATTATTCTACTTATGATAAAGAATTATATGCTCTTGTTCGGAATTTAGAAACATGGCAACATTATTTATGGCCCAAAGAATTTGTTATACATTCTGATCATGAATCTTTGAAACGTATTAAAAGTCAAGCTAAACTGAATCGTAGACATGCTAAATGGGTTGAATTCATTGAGACTTTTCCTTATGTCATTAAACACAAGAAGGGTAAATAAAATGTTATTGCTGATGCATTGTCTCGTCGCTATACTATGCTTTCACAACTTGACTTCAAAATATTTGGTTTGGAGCATCAAAGCTCAATATGTGCATGACGCTGATTTTAAAGATGTATTGCAGAATTGTAAAGAAGGAAGAACATGGAACAAGTTTGTCGTTAATGATGGATTTGTGTTCCGTGCTAACAAGCTATGCATTCCAGCTAGCTTCGTTCGTCTTTTGTTGTTGTAGGAGGCGCATGGAGGAGGACTAATGGGACACTTTGGCGTGAAGAAGACGAGGACGTACTTGCTACACATTTCGTTTGGCCAAAGATGAGACGGGATGTTGAGCGTTTTATTGCTCGCTGCACTACATGTCAAAAAGCTAAGTCACGACTCAATCCTCATGGTTTATATATGCCTTTGCCTGTACCTACTATTCCTTGCGAGGATATATCTATGGACTTTGTTTTAGGTTTACCTAGAACAAAGAAGGGGAGGGATATCATATTTGTTGTCGTGGATAGATTCTCGAAAATGGCACACTTTATACCATGTCATAAAAGCGATGATGTTGTTAATGTTGCTGATTTGTTCTTTCGTGAAATTATTCGCTTGCATGGTGTGCCAAATACTATTGTTTCAGATCGTGATACTAAATTTCTTAGCCACTTTTGGAGATGTTTATGGGCTAAGTTGGGGACTACACTGCTTTTTAGTACTACTTGTCACCCCCAAACTGATGGACAAACTGAAGTAGTCAACAGAACATTGTCTACTATGCTTAGGGCTGTTTTGAAGAATAATAAGAAAATGTGGGAGGAATGCTTGCCTCATATTGAATTTGCTTATAATCGTTCATTGCATTCTACTACTAAGATGTGCCCTTTTGAAGTTGTGTATGGTTTCCTACCTCGTGCACCTATTGATTTGTTGCCTCTTCCATCTTCGGAGAAGGTTAATTTTGATGCTAAACAACGTGCTAAATTGATTTTAAAAATGCATGAGTTCACTAAGGAAAACATTGAGCGTCTGAATGCTAAATATAAACTTGCTGGAGATAAGGGTAGAAAACATGTTGTGTTTGCACCTGGAGATCTTGTTTGGTTACATTTGCGTAAGGATAGATTTCCAGATTTGCGCAAATCAAAGCTAATGCCACGTGCTGATGGTCCCTTTAAGGTGTTGGAGAAAATAAATGATAATGCATATAAACTTGAGCTGCCTGCAGATTTTTGGGTTAGTCCCACTTTTAACATTGCAGATTTGAAGCCTTATTTGGGTGAGGAAGATGAACTTCCGTCGAGAACGACTGGATGATGAGGACATCAATACCATTGTTACACCCACAGCCCCTGCTGCTATACATACTGGACCAATTACTAGAGCTCATGCACGCCAACTAAATTACCAGGTACTTTCGTTTCTTGGTAATGATTCTAATGTTCATGAGAATATGATGCTGCCTAAATTGGATACATTTGTTTTGCTTACAAATGAAGGGCCTAGCTTGGAGAAGGATGAACATTGGAGCAAGAACAAGCATGGATATGATGGCATGAGGCTATTCTAGGTGATGCGTCACCTTATTATTGGGCCAGGCCCATGTAATTTCGAAATACATAAGTATAGGCTATTTTTAGAGTCCGTATGTGTGGGGAAACAAGAGATAGGGTTAGTTTCGGACCCCTCCACCAAGGGCCACGAAATTCACCCCCTCTTCCTTCATATATACAGCCCTTAGGGCACCGTTTAGACTTTGGGTTTTGTTTAGATTAAAGTTCACCATAGCTGCAACTTCGCGTACTTCGTTTGTGTTCAACGACCAGACAAAGGCGTCACAGAACCCCACCTTGATCAATAAAGCTTTCATCTTATATTCGCAATATCCAGATTGCAATCTCAGTTTCTTGCTTGTTCTTCGTTTGCTCGCAGGAAACAAACCCTCGTGGTCAGGTTGATCGTGCTCCGGCGTGGTCAATAACCTCTCAGAGTTGGTTTAGCGATTGCTAAGGTGCGACGTCCTCGCACGTTCGTAGTTGGATCGTCAAAGTTGACTTCCACCAAAGCGATATCCATCATCTCATCGAAAGACGGGACACCTTTGCCTCTATCATCCACCGATCTCAACTCCAACTCCATATATTCACGTTCGGGGAGAAAAAAATCAGAGAGAAAGTTTCATCGCGTTTTACGACACGGAGCCGCCGCCAAGCCCTAATCTCTCTCGGGAGGGCTGATCTGGAGTCCGTTCGGGGCTCCAGAGAGGGGGATTCGTTGCCGTCGTCATCATCAACCATCCTCCATCACCAATTTCATGATGCTCACCGCCGTGCGTGAGTAATTCCATCGTAGGCTTGCTGGACGGTGATGGGTTGGATGAGATTTACCATGTAATTAAGTTAGTTTTGTTAGGGTTTGATCCCTAGTATCCACTATGTTCTGAGATTTGTTGCTATGACTTTGCTTTGCTTAATGCTTCTCACTAGGGCCTGAGTGCCATGATTTCAGATCTAAACCTATTATGTTTTCATGAATATATGTGTGTTCTTGATCCTATCTTGCAAGTCTATAGTCACCTATTATGTGTTATGATCCGACAACCCCGAAGTGACAATAATCAGGATACTTCTCGGTGATGACCATAGTTTGAGGAGTTCATGTATTCACTATGTGCTAATGCCTTGTTCTGGTTCTCTATTAAAAGGAGGCCTTAATATCCCTTAGTTTCCGCTAGGACCCTGCTGCCACGGGAGGGTAGGACAAAAGATGTCATGCAAGTTCTTTTCCATAAGCACGTATAACTATTTACGGAATACATGCCTACATTACATTGATGAACTGGAGCTAGTTCTGTGTCACCCTATGTTATAGCTATTACATGAGGAATCGCGTCCGACATAATTATCCATCACTGATCCATTGCCTACGAGCTTTTCACATATTGTGGGAAATATATAATTTTGTGCAAATCGAAGAAGAGAGTCTCCCACAAGCTTGGGGGAGGCTTCTCCGATTACTTAATGCTTTGCCTGATCATCCTATTAAGAAAAATGAAATACTTGATATCTTCTATAATGGACTAACCGATGCTTCCAAGGACTACTTGGATAGTTGTGCTGGTTGTGTTTTCAGGGAAAGAACAGTCGACGAAGCTGAATTACTATTGAATAATATGTTGACTAATGAAAATAATTGGACTCTTCCGGAGCCAATTCCTGAGGCAATTCCTAAACCAATTGAGCCAACTCCTGAGCCTATTCCTAAACCCACTCCGAAGAAGAGAGGTGTTTTATTTCTCAGTCCTGAAGATATGCAAGAGGCAAAGAAATCAATGAAAGAAAAAGGTATTAAGGCTGAAGATGTTAAGAATTTACCTCCTATTGAAGAAATACATGGTCTTAATATACCGCCTGTTGAAGAACCACATTGTCTTGATAACCCGACACAGGTAGTAAAGGTAAATTCTCTCTATAGATATGATAAAGTTGAAATCCCCTCTACTAAATTTCATAGCACATGCTTAGATGAATTTGATGACTTTATGGCTAGGCAAGAAAGTTGTAATGCTTATGTTGGTAGAGAGTTAAATAATAATGCTTTCGAGATAGGACGCGTAAGAGATAATATGGCTAGAGTTAAAGGTGAACTCAAACTCATTAGCAAATATGCTTCTATGGTTGCTACTCAAGCTGAGCAAGTACTCAAAGCTCAAAATGATTTGCTTGATGAATTAAATAACAAAAATGACTTTGTTGTTAGAGTGGCTACTAGAACTGGTAGAATGACTCAGGAACCTTTGTATCCTGAAGGCCACCCTAAGAGAATAGAGCAAGATTCTCAGAGAAATAATTTAGACGCACCTAGTTCTTCCAAAAAGAAGAAAAAGAAAAATGATAGAACTTTGCATGCTTCTAGTGAACCTGCCGTAGACACACCTGAGAATCCCAATGATATTTCTATCTCTGACGCTGAAACACAATCATGTGATGAACATGAACCTAGTGATAATGTTAAAGATAATGTTCATGTTGATGCTCAACCTAGCAAAAACAATGAAGTAGAGATTGAACCTGCTGTTGATCTTGATAACCCACAATCAAAGAATCAACGTTATGATAAGAGAGATTTTGTTGCTAGGAAGCACGGTAGAGAAAGAGAATCATGGGTTCAGAAACCCATGCCCTTTCCTCCTAAACCATCCAAGACAAAGGATGATGAGGATTTTGAGCGCTTTGCTGAAATGATTAGACCTATTTTCTTACGCATGCGCTTAACTGATATGCTCAAAGTAAATCCTTATGCTAAATATATGAAGGATATCATCACAACAAAAGAAAGATACTGGAAGCTGAAATTTCCAACATGCTTGCTAATTACACTTTTAAGGGTGGAATACAAAAGAAACTTGGAGATCCGGGTGTGCCAACTATACCATGCTCCATTAAAAGAAATTATCTTGGAACCGCTTTATGTGACCTTGGAGCCGGTGTTAGTGTTATGACTCTCTCTTTATATCATAGACTTGAATTGAATAAGTTGACACCTACTGAAATATCTTTGCAAATGGCTGATAAATCAACTGCTATACCTGTCGGTATTTGTGAGGACGTGCCTGTTGTGGTTGCAAATGTCACTATCTTAACAGACTTTGTTATTCTTGATATTCCCGAGGACGATAGTATGTCGATTATCCTTGGTAGACCTTTTTTGAATACTGCAGGGGCTGTTATTGATTGCAACAAATGCAATGTCACCTTTCATGTTAATGGTAATGAGCATACGATACACTTTCCGAGGAAACAATCTCAAGTTCATAGCATCAACTCTATTGGAAAAGTTCCAACTATTATTATTGGTGGTTTTGAATTTCCTCTCCCTACTATTAAGAAAAAGTATGATATTCTTATTGTTGGGGATTTTCATATCCCCGTTGAGGTAAATTAGTGTTATTCGAAATTTCTCCGGTTCCGTGTTATTCGGAATGAGTTTGTTAACAAGACTTGATCAACCTTGTTAGTGGATTCATTTTGATGATCATGAGATGGATGAAACTAGGAGGCACAACCTTCTGTACCCTCTTTTTACTTTCTGTTATTTAAAATAAATAAAGCAAAAATAATATTATCTGTCTATTTTCTGAATTATCCGTGCAATAAAAAATATCCCAAAAATAAAAGTGCTCCAAATGCCCTGCAAATTTAGTATGATTTTTATGGAATATTTGAGGATTTTAGGCACTGAAAACACTGCAGGAGGGGCAAGCACCAAGCCACGAGAATGGAGGACGCGCCCACCCCACCTGGGCGCGCCCCCCTGTCTCGTGGGCCCCTGGTGGCCCCCTCCACTTATGCCAGCACCCACACACTCCATCTTCTACCCAAAAAATCCCCATCTAGCTCAAGCACGAGTTCTAGCTCATTTTGCTGCGATTTTCGATCTCCTTGCTCAAAGCTCCATTCACAAAACTGCTTTGGGAGATTGTTGCTTGGTATGTGACTCCTCCATTGGTCCAATTAGTTTTTGTTCTAGTGATTTATTCATTGCAAATTCTTGCTGCATAGGTGACCATGTTCTTGAGCTTGCATGTTAAATTTATGAGGTCCCAAGTAATTCTAATGCATCATATAGGCTCTAGGCACTTGTAGGAGTAGTTGCTACCAATCTTGTCTAGTTTTATTCACTTTTATTTTGAAGTTACTAAAATTTCAGAAATTTTCAGAAAATGTTAAGGAAACTTTTGAGGGGCTCTTCTAGCCAAGGCTCTCAGGAAAAACAAGCCAAAGAGAAGGAAAAAGCCAAGTATAATCTTCCTCGCTTAGCGGAAGTATGGTCGTGTGAATGGCCATGCGATGATTTCTTGAAAGAAGCTGGAATTCATGAAGATTTTTATTCTTTGATCGAGAACGCAGGCCTCACCGGTTTCCTCCATGACCGGATCGATCAGTACCTCTTACTCACCAATACTTTCGTGCAAATTTTTTATTATTATCCTAAGAAGTCACCGCCTGCAGTATCATTTCATTTATATGATGAATTCAGAGAAATGTCTCTACGTAATTTTTGCTCGGTGTGTAGGATACCCTATGAGGGAGAATTAGAGGAACCCCATCGTAAAGATGTGGATGGCTTTGTTAACACTATCGCTGTAGAGGAGCCAAAGAAGGGTTTCGAGGCGAAAATCTCTAGCATACACTTTCCTATTTTATGCTACTTTGCCATATTTGCTAGTAGATACTTGATTGGTCGTGGAAATAGTGGAAACTTTAGTGTTCCTGATATTATCATTCTTCAACATGCCTTGCTTGGAGACAATAGTTTTAGTATGGGTGCCATCCTTGCTAAACGGCTAGGCCTGAATCGTACAAAAGGCCCCATATTTGGAGGTATCTATGCTTCACGTCTTGCTAGACATTTTCAGATACCTATTAGGCACCATGAGAAAGAGGAGACAAAATTGCCTCCTCACATTTTAGATTACAAGAGCATGGTAGCACACACGTTTATTGTTGACAACGAAGAGAAGATGCTCTTGTAGAACCTTAGATTTAGTAAGAAACACAATGAGACTATTGTTTTGCCTGCGCCTCTATTGTTTGATTTGATTGCAGATAATTTTCTTGTTACACCGGAAGCGGTGTACACTCATCAAGCCCAAGCATCCACTCCAGAACCTGAACCTGAGCTGGAACCTGCACTGGACCCTTATTGTGCATCATCTTTCTAGTGGGATTCGGAGATGAACAGCCAGTGATATCCTGGTTACACCTCCCAGTACACCGGGGAGAGTAGCAGCGGTCCTTGGTACTAGACCAACTTAGGCCAAAAGCCTAAGCTTGGGGGAGTACATATTTCTCACCTACTTTACATTCATGTTCACACACTAGTCGTCGGTGCTCATACTCTTTCATTGTATTATCCATGTTAGTTTAATTTTCTTTTTCGCTTTCTTCTTGTGTGTTTGATAAACCTTGAGAAAAACCAAAAAAATTATTTAGTTTAATTTCCATGCTCGTAGTAGAAATTAAAATGAAAACCCAAAAAGATTTCTCGTTCTTCTTCTTACTTGTTGGGAGCTTTCCCGTGTAAATAGTTTTATTTTCTTTTCTTTCCTTTGGGGGTCAAGAAGACCATATTGAAAATGTTTAGTGGCTCTCATATGCATGATTGTTTATTTAACTTAGAGCCCATATTACTTGTCTTCTCTTTTGAGTTCAATGCTTGCAGATTCCAGCTTAGTCCAATGCACGTGCACTATTATTATTATACACATCATTCGGTCGTGCAAGTGAAAGGCAATAATGATGATATATGATGGACTTATTGAGATGAGAAAAGCTGGTATGAACTCGACATCTCTTGTTTTTGTAAATATGATGAGTTCATCATTCCTGATTCAGCTTATTATGAAGTAAACATATTTGCAATGACATTTAGAGATTATAGTTGCTTGTGCCATGCTTGATTAGCTATGAGTTATAATGGTTTACCTTGCGTGCCAACTTGCTATTAGAATGATTATGATGTGGTATGATGGGATGGTATCCTCCTTTGATTGAATTGAGTGACTCGACTTGGCACATGTTCACACATGTAGTTGAAACAAATCAACATAGCCTTCATGATATTTAAGTTCATGGTAGATTATATCCTACTCATGCTTGTACTCGGTGTGAATTAATTTTAATGCATGTTTATGACTATTGTCACTCTCTTAGTTGGTCGCTTCCCAGTCTTTTGCTAGCCTTCACCTGTACTAAGCGGGAATACTGCTTGTGCATCCAAACTCCTTAAACCCCAAAGTTGTTCCATATGAGTCCACCATACCTTCCTATATGCGGTATTTGCCTGCTGTTCCAAGTAAATTTGTATGTGCCAAACTCCAAACCTTCAAATCAGATTCTATTTTGTATGCTCGAGCAGCTCATGTTACAACTAGGGTTGCCTATATCTTCCATGCTAGGTGGGTTATTCTCAAGAGGAGTGGACTCCGCTCCTCATTCACGAGAAAGGGCTGGTAACCAGGATGCCCAGTCCCATGATCCAAAAAGATCAAAGCAAATCAAAATAATTAAACAAAACTCCCCCAGGGCTGTTGTTAGTTGGAGGCACTCGTTGTTTCGAGCAAGCCATGGATTGATGCTTGCTGGTGGTTGGGGGAGTATAAACCTTTAACATTCTGTTTGGGAACTGCCTATAATGCATGTAGTATGGAAGATACAGCCATCTCATAGTTGTTGCGTTGACAGCGAAAGTATGCCGCTCAAAATGTTATTCAATATCTATTTTAAAATCGAGCTCTGGCACCTCTACAAATCCCTGCTTCCCTCTGTGAAGGGCCTATCTATTTACTTTTATATTGAGTCATCACCCTTCTTATTAAAAAGCACCCGCTGGAGAGCACACTGTCATTTGCATTCATTATTATTGGTTTATATTGGGCATGACTTGACTGGATCTCTTTTACCATGAATTACAATGTTTAGTCAGTCCTTGATCTTTAAAGGTTCTCTGCATTTATGTTTTGCGGTCTCAGAAAGGACTAGCGAGATACCATTTTGTTATATCATGTTATGATTGTTTTGAGAAAGTGTTGTCATCCGAGTTTTATTATTATAGCTCGCTAGCTGATTATGCTATTGATATGAGTAATTGTGAGACATAAGTGTTATTGTGAGTATGGTTAGTTCATAATATTTGCTGAAACCTGAATGCTGGCTTTGCATGTTTACAACAACAAGAGCAAACAGAGTTTGTAAAAGTTTTTCTTTATCACTTTCAGTTTATCAACTGAATTGCTTGAGGACAAGCAAAGGTTTAAGCTTGGGGGAGTTGATATGTCTCCAACGTATCTACTTTTCCAAACACTTTTGCCCTTGTTTTGGACTCTAACTTGCATGATTTGAATGAAACTAATCCGGACTGACGCTGTTTTCAGCAGAACTGCCATGATGTTGTTTTATGTGTAGAAAGCAAAAGTTCTTGGAATGTCCTGAAAATCCACGGAGGGACTTTTTGGAAAATATAAAAAATACTGGCGAAAGAATCAAGACCAGGGTGCCCACATCCTGTCCACGAGGGTGGGGGTTGCGCCCCCTCCCCCTGGGCACGCCCCCTGTCTCGTGGCCCCCCTGGACCTCCACCGACCTCAACTCCAACTCCATATATTCACGTTCGGGGAGAAAAAATCAGAGAGAAAGTTTCATCGCGTTTTACGACACGGAGCCGCCGCCAAGCCCTAATCTCTCTCGGGAGGGCTGATCTGTAGTCCGTTCAGGGCTCCAGAGAGGGGGATTTGTCGCCGTCGTCATCATCAACCATCCTCCATCACCAATTTCATGATGCTCACCGCCATGCCTGAGTAATTCCATCGTAGGCTTGCTGGACGGTGATGGGTTGGATGAGATTTACCATGTAATTAAGTTAGTTTTGTTATGGTTTGATCCCTAGTATCCACTATGTTCTGAGATTGATGTTGCTATGACTTTGCTATGCTTAATGCTTCTCACTAGGGCCCGAGTGCCATGATTTCAGATCTGAACCTATTATGTTTTCATGAATATATGTGTGTTCTTGATCCTATCTTGCAAGTCTATAGTCACCTATTATGTGTTATGATCCGACAACCTCGAAGTGATAATAATCGGGATACTTCTCGGTGATGACCATAGTTTGAGGACTTCATGTATTCACTATTTTCTAATGCTTTGTTCCGGTTCTCTATTAAAAGGAGGCCTTAATATCCCTTAGTTTCCGCTAGGACCCCGCTGCCACGGGAGGGTAGGACAAAAGATGTTATGCAAGTTCTTTTCCATAAGCACGTATGCCTATTTACGGAATACATGCCTACATTACATTGATGAACTGGAGCTAGTTCTGTGTCACCCTATGTTATAGCTATTACATGAGGAATCGCATCCGACATAATTATCCATCACTGATCCATTGCCTACGAGCTTTTCACATATTGTGTTTTGCTTATTTACTTTTCCGTTGCTCTTGTTACAATCACTACAAAACCCAAAAATATTACTTTTGCTACAGTTACCTTTATTATCATACTACTTTGCTACTAAATACTTTGCTGCAGATACTAAGTTATCCAGGTGTGGTTGAATTGACAACTGAACTGCTAATACTCAAGAATATTCTTTGGCTCCCCTTGTGTCGAATCAATAAATTTGGGTTGAATACTTTACCCTCGAAAGCTGTTGCGATCCCCTACACTTGTGGGTTATCAAGGGAGTAGGAAAGGGGACGCCCCTTCCCTTGTCCAATTCGGACTCCAAGGGGGGGGGGGGCTGCCCTGGATGCCCTCCTCTCTCTCCACTAAGGCCCATGGTGGCCCATTAGTTCCCCCGAGGGGTTCCGGTAACCCCTCCGGCACTCCGGTTTTACCCGAAACTTCACGGAACACTTCCGTTGTCCGAATAACAAGGTCCAATATATCAATCTTTATGTGTTGACCATTTCGAGACTCCTCGTCATGTCCGTGATCTCATCCGGGACTCCGAACAAACTTCAGTCATCAAAATACATAACTCATAATACATATCGTCATCGAACGTTAAGCGTGTGGACCCTATGGGTTCAAGAACTATGTAGACATGACCGAGACACATCTCCAGTCAATAACCAATAGGGGAAAGTTGGATGCTCATATTGGCTCCTACATATTCTACGAAGATCTTTATCGGTCAAACCGCATAACAACATATGTTGTTCCCTTTGTCATCGGTATGTTACTTGCCCGAGATTCGATCGTCGGTATCATCATACCTAGTTCAATCTCGTTACCGGCAAGTCTCTTTACTCATTCCATAATACTTCATCCCACAACTAACTCATTAGTTACATTGCTTGCTAGACTTATAGTGATGAGTATTACCGAGAGGGCCTCGAAATACCTCTCCGAAACACGGAGTGACAAATCCTAATCTCGATCTATGCCAACCCAACAAACACCTTCGGAGACACCTTCGGAGACACCTGTAGAGCATATTTATAATCACCCATTTACGTTGTGACGTTTGATAGCACACAAGGTGTTCCTCTGGTATTCGGGAGTTGCATAATCTCATAGTCTGAGGAACATGTATAAGTCATGAAGAAAGAAGATGAAACTGTAACGATCATAATGCTAAGCTAACGGATGGGTCATGTCCATCACATCATTCTCCTAATGATGTGATCCCGTTTATCAAATGACAACACATGTCTATGGTTAGGAAACATAACCATCTTTGGTTAACGAGCTAGTCAAGTAGAGGCATACTAGGGACACTATGTTTTGTCTATGTATTCACACATGTACTAAGTTTACGGTTAATACAGTTCTAGCATGAATAATAAACATTTATCATGAAATAGGGAAATAAATAATAACTTTATTATTGCCTCTAGGGCATATTTCCTTCAGCCGGGCACAACCCAAACAAGCCACGATCATGGGTGGCCAAAGGTAACTGCCATGCCTACCATCACTTCCTCCTTTACCGCGTCCCTCCCACGGCACACGTCATACAAGGAACATGGGATTGTGGGAGAGAGGCGGTCATGGAGGTAGTGTGCTAGTCAGGGTAGGCAGGTCGTCAGATTGATGAGGTTGGGCGGTTGCTGGAGTAATACGTCGGCCAAGAATGCAGGGCGCGAGACTGGCAGAACGGGACAGGTGCCCTAAAATGGTGGAGAGCCAGCCCCGTGTGACGCCCCCAATTCGACCATACACTAATCATACATGTAAATGTGTATTATCAAGATAAGGGACTCATGGGAAGATATCACAACACAACTCTAGACACAAATTATAATAATACAAGCTTTATATTACAAGCCAGGGGCCTCGAGGGCTCGAATACAAAAGCTCGATACACAAGAGTCAGTGGAAGCAACAATATCTGAGTACAAACATAAGTTAAATAAGGATGCATTAAGAAGGCTAGCACAAAAGCAACACAATCAAAGAGGCAAGGCCTCCTGCCTGGGACCACCTAACTACTCCTGGTCTTCGGCGGCCTCGATGTAGTAGTATCCGTCGGCGGTGGCATCTGGCTCCACGGATCCACCATCTGGTTTCAACAACCAGAAAGAAGGAAGAAGGGGAAAAGGGGTAGCGAAGCAACCGTGAGTACTCATCCAAAGTATTCGCAAGCATCAGATCTATACTAAGTATGCATTGGTATCAAATGAAAGGGTTGTATCGGTGGAGTGAACTGCAGACTGCTAGAATAGAATGGAAGGCCTATCCTATCGAATACTAGCATCTTCAAGCAGCTCTAAGCATCTTGTAGCATTCAGAAGAGTTGTAACGACCCGAACCTGATAAGATTCGATGTCTTTGTGCTCACTGTGCTAGTCCATGGATCGATTCGCTAGCACACACAGTACATAGGAATATCAAAGTAAAAAACTGCATCATTTACTATAACGTATGATCCAAAATTTATAATGTATTACAAACTCATAGTACATAACTAGCTTTACTCAATAATAATAGCGGAAATGTAGCATAAGCAAACGTTGAGTCCCATCAAGGCCCACTGGTGAAATGCTGAGTGAAGACCCGCGACCCTACTGTATCTCACTGATCATCTGAAAATCCTGCAACATGATAAGTTGCAGCCACAAGGGGTCAATACATTGAATATATTGGCAAATCACACAATATGATATAGCAAACCTACATCCATAAGTAAAGTATGACAAACAAAACACTCAAGTTAATTTGAAAAAGAAAGTCTTCACCTACCTCCACTACCTGAACTCACAACCGTCTCTACTTTACTCGCCCAAGATAACCCAAAGATTCTAAATAAACATGACAAAAACTTCAAAAGTATCTTAAGTGCGCTCTGTCAGTGGCGCATTCTCTAGGAACAATAGAGCGCTCTGCCAAGGACGCAATCACCTGATTTAAGTTCCGAAAACTATACCTCGCCTCAAGTACGCTCTGTCAATGTCGCATTCTCTAGGGACAATAGAGCGCTCTGCCAGTGACGCATTCACCTGGTTAATAATCCCGAGCCTATAGCTATAAACACTCACCTCTTTCACGGATCACTCGACACATGCCCGCGTCTACCATATTCAGAGTATCACACCATCACATAACACAATCAATAACAAAACATGGCAACACGGAATACACATATCAGGCCAAGCATATATCATAGCATCAAAACCACACTTGCATAGCAGAATATAGGAGAGCAAAATCAAATGTGCAAACTTGCCTTGAACGGTGTTGAAGTTCTCTAACGATTAATTCTGATCCGCTTCACACTCCGGACAATCTATACGATAACGAAGGGACCGATAAATAAACCGCATTCACATAACACCACATTAAAGTCAACATCAAGGAATTCAAATGAAACTTAAATAACAGAACATATCAGAAGGTATATAATATCTACATGCTAGTGGGATCACAATGCAAAAAGAATCAACTAATTTGGATCAACCGTTTGAAAGATATGGCCTCCGAAAGTTTAAATTCCAATTTTAAACAAATTCAAATTTAAACAATTCAAAAATGTGAAGTATTGGTTCTACGGTATTCTCCTGGTCACTACGAGTACACAGGAAAAAGAATCTATGAATTTGAAGTTACGGATCTCAAGACATACCTAAATGAAAAATCTATATGGAATCTGCAAAGAAAAATTATGCCATAATAACGTTCTGGGAAGAACTGCCGCGGCTGCTGTGGCGTTGCCACGTGGCACGACGTGAGTGGCCAGATGGTGTTTGCCGCTAGGCTTAAACGACGATTGGCCGTTATTTAGTGCAAACCGCTGTGAAGAAAGAAAAAAAAACAGAACATGATCTAATCTGGGCTGTCCAACTTAGATCAGACGGCTCAGGGTGCTCACCGGAGAAGAACTGAGGAAGGCTGCCGGACTTGGGCAAGATGAAGCACGGCGGCTCGGACTTCGCCGGTGGAGACGTCTAAGGTGCTCTGGTGGACTCGAAGAGGATCGTTTCGGACGCGGAGTGGCACGGTGCCCCAGGGGCGGTCTGCAGAGGCGGTGCTGCTCGTCTGGAGCAACGGCGACGGTGTTCGTCGGAGCGAGGTCGAAGTGCTCGGTTGGGAGCTTCCCTGTGCGAGATAGATGGTTAGGGCGATAGATTAGATCAAGGCGAAACAAACAGGAGCGAGAAGAGGTGCTGGGACCCACTGTAGGCGACGAAAACGACGACGGCGGAGGTTAGCAGCGGCGAAACTCCGGCGAGATTCGATCTTCTGGTACGGGCGAGATAGGGCACGGGAGCAGGAGATTTTTGCAAAAATCGGAAGAGTCAGACTTGGGGAATATTTATATGGAGGCGGGAGTGCGACAGGTGCAAGATCCAAGCCGAATCCACCGAGGATTTTGATCGGGATTGGTCTCCTGGAAGAACACGAACCAGGGAGAGAGATGACAAGAGGGGCCTAGCGGTCAGTGGCAGACAGGTGGAAAAAGAGAAAAACAAAATGAAAAAGGCTCGCTGCTGTTGCTGGGCTGCAGTGCTGCGCCGAAATGGGCCGGCCTGCTGGCTGCTTAGCGCGCGCGGGCAAAGGAATCGAGTTGGGCTGCGGTTGTCCAAGCCCATGCGAACAGTAATATCTGGCTAAAAACTTTACTACACAACATAACTATTGGCTAAAACTAAAATAGAACATTACTTCCTAAAAATACCAAAACATACAGTAAAATACTAATACTAATATAAAATACAGTGAACATTTTTGACAACACAAATGCGCTTTAAACAAATATATATACTATGCAATACAAGCATATAAAGAGCATTATAACAACTATAAAATAAATTTGAGTTTCTACAAAGCCAAAATAATTTATGTAGACTCCAGAATATATATCTTAGCATTTTCCAAATATAATTAACAGGGGAGAAGTCATATTATATCCTCTCCAGTATTTTGCCTTGAGTTGAATAATGGACCAAATATTAAGAAACAAACAATGCATCAAAATATGAATGATCTATTAACATTCCAAATTTAGAAAATTTGGGATGTTACAAGAGTATAAAATAGCAGTTTCGTTAACAAGCATGTTGTAGAAATAATGCCCAGAGATCCTTCCCCGACTCCGTGCGGGAAAGCAATCTCGGAGCCACATATCCATCACATATCTCAAGTATCCATTTCTAGATGTAATAGATCATGATACAAGTCTGACGATCGTGGACACGGTATTCAAATAGATAACTTCCCTGCAGGGGAGCACCACATTGTCCAGCACGCTTGATTACTCTGGCGGGACACACTTTACCGACTCAATGCCCTGCCTCGCAAGATCAACACGTCGCAACCCTACCTAGGCTTAGAAAAGAGGTCCCCGGCGGTCTACATCCTAAGCACTCCGTGATCTTGGGCCCATCGCCCGTTGCACTCCGGGTTGTTGTGCGACGAGCCGCGACGTGCACCACCTCATCATGGATGGCACCGGCCCGACAGGCCCACAATGCTGAACTAGATGTCTCCCAAAGCTTTAGCTGATACTATGACAACAAGGCCCATAACTATTCCTGCGTGGTGGTTAGTGCGTAAAGGCCAGTGGCCAACTTAGAACAAATACCCAAACCTTAGTGTATTAGGAGCTCACGAAGATAAGCAGAGACTCATGATCGATGTGACCCCGTCGCCCCGTCTCATGGACTTACGGCAAGGGCCCAGAATGCCTGACCGTGCCACGTAATTATTACGCGGGTGCTGTCCAGGCCCGCCCGACTTTCACACCAACTCGTGGGTACCCCTCAGGGCCGACCCGACTTCAACAATGGTCTCAAGTAAAGTTCAGGTAGCCGTGTGTCCATAACATCAAGGGGAATCCGAGGAACCACCCTCGATGGAATCCACTTGATTAATCATCAAGTTGAACTTAGGAGGAATCACCCTCGAGGTTCACACTTGAGGTGTTGCACGACAGAGTCGTATCGAAAGTGGTGAAAGAGGAATCACCCTCGATGACCATGTCCGAATAGCCACACTACAGAGTCATCATTAGGAGTGTGTTACGAGGTATCACCCTCGGCACTCGATAGTAGCGCTGCAGAGTCGAGCAACAAAAGGGGCATGATGTGATGTGAGGTGTCGGGTCTGGTTGTCAATCATGTTGATCGAGTCGTTGATGATGAAACAGGGGCAACAAGGACAAGGTGGGGGTCACTGATGGATCACTATCCAACCTATGCTAAGCAGTTTAGGATAAGCAGGTAGGTAACAATAGCACATAATGAGGACATCAATACCATTGTTACACCCACAACCCCTGCTGCTATACATACTGGACCAATTACTAGAGCTCGCGCACGCCAATTAAATTACCAGGTACTTTCGTTTCTTGGTAATGATTCTAATGTTCATGAGAATATGATGCTGCCTAAATTGGATACATTTGTTTTGCTTACAAATGAAGGGCCTAGCTTGGAGAAGGATAAACATTGGAGCAAGACTAAGCATGGAGATGATGGCATGTGCAAGGGGAACAAGAACGTAGTTACAAGTGATGATTTCAGGACTTTGAAGCCACCATAATGAGTGCATGAAGCCTTGGACGAAATATACAAGATGCCACTTCATAAATTTCGTCCAGAGGCTATTCTAGGTGCTGCGTCACCTTTTTATTGGGCCAAGCCCATGTAATTTCAAAATACATAAGTATAGGCTATTTCTAGAGTCCGTATGTGTGGGGAAACAAGCGATAGGGTTGGTTTCGGACCCCTCCACCAAGGGCCACGAAATTCCCCCCTCTTCCTCCATATGTACAGCCCTTAGGGCACCGTTTAGACTTTGGGTTTTGTTTAGATTAAAAGTTCGCCATAGCTGCAACTTCGCGTACTTTGTTTGTGTTCATCGACCAGAACCAGACCAAGACGTCACAGAACCCCATCTTGATCAATAAAGCTTTCATCTTACATTCACAATATCCAGATTGCAATCTCAGTTTCTTGCTTGATCTTCGTTTGCTCGCAGGAAATAGACCCTCGTGGTCAGGTTGATCGTACTCCGGCGTGGTTAATAACCTCTCGGAGTTGGTTTAGCGATTGCTAAGGCGCGACGTCCTTGCACGTACGTAGTCGGATCGTCAAAGTCTACTCCTCCGAAACAATAATCGCCATCTGATCGAAAGACGGGACACCTTTGCCTCTATCAAGTGGTATCCGATTTTCAGGTTGCTCGGTGAGAATTTACTGTTTTTTGTAGTTTAGATCGAGTCTGTTCTTCATACCTACAGTCCACCAAAAAGCCAATTTTTTTAGGGTTAGTTCATCATATCCGAACCAATCTGAGCCTTTGCATAATCTTTTTAGTGTTTTGCATTGTTGAGTTTGCGGTTGCATTGTCGTGTCTAGTTGCTGGTCTTAGTGTCTAGTCCTTTAGAGTTTCGAGTTCTGTTCACAAGTAGTCACGCCACCACCGCATCACCGTCATCACCACTGCCATATACCACCATCATCGTCACCGCTGCCATATACCACCATCGTCATCACCGCTGCCATATACCACCATCATCATCACCGCTGCCATATACCACCATCGTCACCACCGCTGCCATATACCACCATCGTCACCACCGCTACCATATACCACCATCGTCACCACTGCTGCAATATACCACATATTCACAACCATCACGCTAATCCGAATCCACCTCCATCAGAGATTCGCCACCAGTCCGTGTTCCACCGCCCTACATATATCCGCCACAAGTCCGAGTTTCCACCAGATTCATCTCCGCCACCAGTCCTAGTCCGAGTCTCGTATTTGTTACTCTATTTTAGATTTCTAGATCACACCATACTCCGAGTCGTGATAGAGTCGAACTCCCCAACTTCCGTGCTACCCGTAGTAAAAAAATAGTTCCAGTTTCAAAAGAAAAAAAAACTAAGTCTGGAAAATTTTGGCTAGGCAGTTTTTAGACCATTTGTAGACTTTTTCGAAAAAAATGTTGCGGAGCAAAAGAAAAAAGAGGAAAAAAGTGAAAAAAATTCAGAGTGTGCTCCTCCCTTGATTACGTGCCGCGCCGTGATTTTGTTAGTGTTCTAGGCTCGCGTCTCTAGCACGGTCTAGCCTAGGACCAGCATAGTACCGTCGTTGAGCGTTTATTCAACTTTGCATCTCTAAATTGATTATTGCTGACTTTTTTGCTACCATATTATAAGCCTTCCCAGCTCCACATACATCTACGTCGTGCGTTTGACTCTCCCTGATAATCGCTCTATCCAAGCTTTGAGAGCTTTGACTGCAACGGTTGCCAATCACCACCTGCTGCTGGGTAAGAACTGGTAAGAATTTGAGATTCGCTTGACGGATTTGTGACACCCCACCACCACCATTTTCCAGTAGTCTGTAGGATCATATTCTTTTCTATTTCTATTGCTACTAACTATGGCAGGACCATAAGCCGACGAGATTGACTGGGAGAACATGACAAACAAGGAGCTTCACGATAAGTTTGATCAAATGTTGGGTCAACAGATGGAAGACGTGATGGCTAGCTTTGGAAAGGCAATGGAGAAGATGGATGACATTGAGAAGACAATTGACACCAAGTTGGACGCCAAGTTCGATGAATTACTCAAACGTCTCCCACCACCAGCTTCACGCCGCGATACAGTAGAGCGAGCACAGCGTATTCCTATTGAGCCAGGACAAAATTCTGGTGCCGCTGCTACTGCTGTTGATGCTTCTGTAGCTCCTCCTGCTACTGCAGAGGTGGAGGACTATTACGAGGATGTGGTTGATCAAAATCAGAACTACGTGCAGCCACCAGCACCACCACCAGTAGGTCGACCTCAGGTATATATTCGCAATGGTAGGCCTGCACCACCAACTTAGGTACGAGATCATGACCATGTTCCTAAACAGAAATTGAATATTCCACCATTTGAGGGTAGATACATTCCTGATGTATATCTTACTTGGGAGTTAGAAACTGAACAACGTTTTACATGTTTACAATATCCCGAGGAGAGACGGGTTGCTGCTGCTGTTTGTGCTTTCACTAGTTTTGCATGTGTATGGTCGTCTGAACATTGTAGATTATATCCTATTCCAGCTATTTGGGCTGCTTTGAAAACTGTTATGCGTGCTCGTTGGGTTCCACCATATTATGAACGAGAATTGCTTCAAAAATTGTAGCGTTTAAGACAAGGAAAAAATTCTGTTGAAGAATATTACCAGGAATTACAAACTGGCATGATTAGATGTGGTATTGTTGAGGAGAATGAAGCTATGCTTGCACATTTTGTGGGTGGATTAAATAGAGAGATTCAGACCATTCTAGAGTACACTAATATCACTCGTTTATTCCATCTTGCTTGTAAAGTTGAACATGAAGTGCAAGATCGACAAGCATTGGTGCGAACTAACTTTTCTACAGGTCGACCTTCATCATGGACACCGCGTGCATATTCTTCTTCCACTGCACCAGCACCTCCATCAGCTGCCACCTCCAGCCGTGATACAAGAAAGCAGGCACAACCACCACTATCTGCCAAGAGCGCACCTGTCGGGCCTGCACAGAGCTCTTCTTCTTCCATGGCATCAACTAGGCACACAAGTGATATTATTTGTTGTCATTGTAAGGGAAGAGGTCATTATGAGAGAGAATGCAAATCTTAGCGTGTGATGATTGCTACTGAGGATGGTCGGTATGAGTCCGCTAGTGACTATGATGAGGAGACTTTGGCTCGTATTACACGTGAAAGAACATGGTGGAGATGATTCTAATCATGAGATGCAATACATGGCTCCTGAAGACACTAACATGTATGAATGTTTAGTTGCTCAACGTGTTTTGAGTGTGCAGGTCACACAAGTTGAGCAAATCAGAGGCATAATTTGTTCCATACAAAGGGAGTTGTGAAGGAACGTGTAGGACCTTGAAGTATGTCTAGAGGGGGGGGGGTGATTAGACTACTTGACCAATTAAAAACTTAACCTTTTCCCAATTTTAGAGTTTGACAGATTTTAGCTATCTTTGGACAAGTCAAGCAATCATCACACAATTCAAGCAAGCATGCAAAGAGTATATGAGCAGCGGAAATTAAAGCATGCAACTTGCAAGAAAGTAAAGGGGAGGGTTTGGAGGATTCAAACGCAATTGGAGACACGGATGTTTTTGGCGTGGTTCCGATAGGTGGTGCTATCGTACATCCACGTTGATGGAGACTTCAACCCACGAAGGGTAACGGTTGCGCGAGTCCATGGAGGGCTCCACCCACGAAGGGTCCACGAAGAAGAAACCTTGTCTATCCCACCATGGTCGTCGCCCATGAAGGACTTGCCTCACTAGCGGTAGATCTTCACGAAGTAGGCGATCTCCTTGCCCTTACAAACTCCTTGGTTCAACTCCACAATCTTGTCGGAGGCTCCCAAGTGACACCTAGCCAATCTAGGAGACACCACTCTCCAAGAAGTAACAAATGGTGCGTTGATGATGAACTCCTTGCTCTTGTGCTTCAAATGATAGTCTCCCCAACACTCAACTCTCTCTCATAGGATTTGGATCTGGTGGAAAGAAGATTTGAGTGGAAAGCAACTTGGGGAAGGCCAGAGATCAAGATTCATATGGTAGGAATGGAATATCTTGGCCTCAACACATGAGTAGGTGGTTCTTTCTCAAAAATGGTAAGTTGGAAGTGTAGGTTTGTTCTGATGGCTCTCTCCACAAATGAAGAGGAGGTGGAGGGGTATATATAGCCTCCACACAAAATCTAACCGTTACACACAATTTACCAAACTTGGTGGGACCGAATTGACAAACTCGGTCAGACCGATTTAGTAAACCTAGTGACCGTTAGGATTTTCGGTGGGACCGATATGCAACTCGGTAGGACCGATATGGTTAGGGTTAGGGCATAACGTAATCTCGGTGAGACCGATTACACAAACTTGGTGAGACCGATTTTGGTAATAAGCTTTCCAGAGAGTTGGTCAGGTAAACTCGGTGGGACCAATTCGCTCATTTCGGTGAGACCGAAATGTTACGAAAGGGAAACAGGGAGTTTACATTGCAATCTCGGTGGGACCAATCGCTCACTTGGTTAGACCAAAATGTTACGAAGGGAAACAGAGAGATTACAACCCCGTCTCGGTGAGACCGAGATCCCTATCGATGAGACCGATTTGCCTAGGGTTTGTGGCAGTGGCTATGACATTTGAACTCGGTGGCGCCGGATAGAAAGAATCGGTGGGACCGATTTTGACTTTGGGTTTAGGTCATATGTGGATGTGAGAAAGTAGTTGAGGGTATTTGGAGCATATCACTAGGCACATGAAGCAAGAGGCTCTTTAAACAACACCTCATCCCTCCTTGATAGTATTGGCTTTTCCTATAGACTCAATGTGATCTTGGATCACTAAAATGCAAAATGAAGAGTCTTGAGCTTTTGAGCTTGAGCCAATCCTTTGTCCTTGATATTTAGAGGGATCCACTTTCATCATCCATGCCATGCCATTCATTGAGCTTTCCTGAAATAATAGTCTTGGAATAGCATTAGCTCAATGAGCTATATGTTGTTATGAATTACCAAAACCACCTAGGGATAGTTGCACTTTCAATCTCCCCCTTTTTGGTAATTGATGACAACATATAGATCAAAGCTTCAACAAATGATAATAAGATTGAAAAACATCGTCGCTTTGAGAAGTATGTGATAAGCAAGAGCTCCCCCTAAATTTGTGCATAGTTTAAAATTTGCTTTGGACTGCAAATGCACAAGGAATTAGGCTCATGGGTTACTCTTCCATGTCACATACATCTTGGTGGAGCGCTCAAAATGATAAAGATTAAGTACATGCACTCATCACCAAGCAAAGTGAATGATCATATAAGGATAGGTAAGATAATATCATTTAGCAAGCATAAGTGTAGCTTATGATCAAACACATGATCATCAATGTCTCACAGATAATAGCATAGTATCTCAAGCAATCAAAAGCAGACAAAGTTTAACCACCAAAGCAAGAGAGAACAAAAGCAACACACTCTCTCTCGAAGCCTATGATCTATACATTTTTATCCCCCTTTGGCAACAAGTTACCAAAAAGTTCATAGAAAATGCATAGTGCTAGATCGACTCTCAGGCTTGATCTTCAGGTGGTGGTGTAGAGATGGCTCCTTGGACGAAGGCTTCAGTTGATGTGGATGGAGCTAGAGGAGTTGGTGCTGGAGCTGGTTGCACTGGAGCTGTAGGAGCTGTAGCTGGTGCAGATGATGTGGCTCTGGTGTCTGTCACAGGCACTGTAGCTGACCTCTGAGCTCTAGGCACTCTGGCAAATGCATCAGTGGTTGTCTTGCCCTTCCTCTCCTGCATGTCATCTCAGTTACTTTAACATCTAGATCATAGAATTTTTGTTCCATGATTCTTTCCAAGCTCTCCTGGTTTTGAGTTAGGGTGGCCAACCCCTTCTCAATCCTCAGTGTTGATGCTATCAAGTAACCAAGCTGCTCCTGCTTGTTCTTCAAAAATTACTCAGATGCCTCGTCTTGAGTTGGCATCTTGGCAGCCTTCTCTCTCTTTGCCTTCTCCTTCTTCTCTTGAGCTTGCACTGATGATGGTTCATTCTCATTCATGACAACTTGATTGTCCTCAAAGTCTGGATAGATAGCAAAATGTTCCTTATCCAGCAAGTATGTTCCTGTGCCCATCTTTGAGTTAATCAACTCCTGAATCTGTGGGGCATACCCACAACTTCTCTTCTGGTCTGCTGCTGTCCTCTTAATGGTCTCAACAATGAGGCTCATGACCTTGAATTTTTGTGGCACATCAAACAAGTGTAGCAAGTTGATAGCATGCCCTCTAATCATGTTGTGATCACCTGACTTGGGCAATAGAGTGTGCCTTAGGATCGAGTTGATTGTTGGCAGCCCTGACAGAAGAAAATGAACTGACCCAAACTTATGAGTCCCAACTGCAGCATCAGGAATTTCCTTTTACATGTGAGCCATGGTATTGTGGTCCATCTTCTTCTTGGCATAGACATCCAAGTCATCTTCACTCTCCTTTGGTGCATTGATCAGACTGGCCCATTCCTCAATTGTTGACTGGTACCTTGTACCTTCAGACATCCAAACTATCCTGCCATTTGGATAGAAGTGTGCTGTGGTGTAGAATTGCATAATGAGCTCATCATTCCACTTTGTGAGATTCTGCCCAACAAAGTCTGCAACTCCACAAGCAACAAGGCTGTCTTGCACTCCAGGATAGTGTTCCTCATTTTTCTTCATGTAGGTCCAGTCGACCCACCTCATATCACACACGATTGGTTTCTTGTCCAACAGCACTGTCTCATAGAAGTCCTGCTGTTCCTTAGTGTGGAACCTGTAAGCAACATCAGTTCTTCTCCTGGTAGCATATGGATCAGACAGCCTCCACAATCTGAGTCCTGCATCCTTTCTCTGAAGGAAATATGCCCTAGAGGCAATAATAAAGTTATTATTTATTTCCTTATATCATGATAAATGTTTATTATTCATGCTAGAATTGTATTAGCCGGAAACATAATACATGTGTGAATATATAGACAAACAGAGTGTCACTAGTATGCCTCTACTTGACTAGCTTGTTAATCAAAGATGGTTATGTTTCCTAACCATGGACAAAGAGTTGTTATTTGATTAACGGGATCACATCATTAGTTGAATGATCTGATTGACATGACCCATTCAGTTAGCTTAGCACCCGATCGTTTAGTATGTTGCTATTGCTTTCTTCATGACTTATACATGTTCCTATGACTATGAGATTATGCAACTCCCGTTTACCGGAGGAACACTTTGTGTGCTACCAAATGTCACAACGTAACTGAGTGATTATAAAGGTGCTCTACAGGTGTCTCCGAAGGTACTTGTTGGGTTGGCGTATTTCGAGATTAGGATTTGTCACTCCGAATATCGGAGAGGTATCTCTAGGCCCTCTCGGTAATGCACATCACTTAAGCCTTGCAAGCATTGTAACTAATGAGTTAGTTGCGAGATGATGTATTACGGAACGAGTAAAGAGACTTGCCGGTAACGAGATTGAACTAGGTATTGGATACCGACGATCGAATCTCGGGCAAGTAACATACCGATGACAAAGGGAACAACGTATGTTGTTATGCGGTCTGACCGATAAAGATCTTCGTAGAATATGTAGGAACCAATATGGGCATCCAGGTCCCGCTATTGGTTATTGACCGGAGACGTGTCTCGGTCATGTCTACATTGTTCTCGAACCGTAGGGTCCGCACGCTTAAGGTTTCGATGACAGTTATATTATGAGTTTATGAGTTTTGATGTACCGAAGGAGTTCAGAGTCCCGGATGAGATCGGGGACATGACGAGGAGTCTCGAAATGGTCGAGACGTAAAGATCGATATATTGGATGACTATATTCGGAGTTCGGAAAGGTTCTGAGTGATTCGGGTATTTTCGGGGGTACCGGGGAGTTACGGGAATACGAGGAAGAAGCATTGGGCCTCATGGGCCAAGTGATGGAAGAGAGGAGGAAGGGCGCGCGGCCCCCCTAGCCCAAACCGAATTGGACTAGGGGGCCGGCCCCCCTTTCCTTCTTCTCCTCCCTCTCCTTCCTTCTCCTTCTCCTCCCCTTCCTTCCCTTCTCCTAGTAGGACTTGGAAAGAGGGGGGAATCCTACTTGGAGTAGGATTGCCCCCCTAGGGCGCGCCTCCTCTCCTTGGCCGGCCCCCTCCCCCTTGCTCCTTTATATACGGGGGCAGGGGGGTACCCCATGACACACAAGTTGATCATTGAGATCGTTCCTTAGCCGTGTGCGGTGCCCCCCTCCACGATATTACACCTCGGTCATATTGTAGCGGTGCTTAGGCGAAGCCCTGCGACAGGAGAACATCAAGATCGTCACCACGCCGTCATGCTGACGGAACTCCTCCCCGCGCCTCTGCTGGATCGGAGATCGGGGTGCGTCATCGAGCTGTACGCGTGTCAAGAACTCGGAGGTGCCGGAGTAACGGTGCTTGGATCGGTCGGACCGGGAGGACGTACGACTACTTCCTCTACGTTGTGTCAACGCTTCCGCTTCGGTCTACGAGGGTACGTAGACAACACTCTCCCCTCTCGTTGCTATGCATCACCATGATCTTGCGTGTGCATAGGAATTTTTTTGAAATTACTACGTTCCCCAACAGTGGCATCCGAGCCTAGGTTTTATGGTTTGATGTTATATGCACGAGTAGAACACAAGTGAGTTGTGGGCGATATAAGTCATACTGCTTACTAGCATGTCATACTTTGGTTCGGCGGTATTGTTGGATGAAGCAGCCCGGACCGACATTACGCGTACGCTTACGCGAGACTGGTTTCACCGCCGTGCTTTGCACACAGGTGACTAGCGGGTGTCAGTTTCTCCAACTTTAGTTGAACCGAGTGTGGCTACGCCCGGTCCTTGTGAAGGTTAAAACAGCATCAACTTGACAAACTATCGTTGTGGTTTTGATGCGTAGGTGAGATTGGTTCTTGCTTAAGCCCGTAGCAGCCACGTAAAACTTGCAACAACAAAGTAGAGGACGTCTAAATTGTTTTTGCAGGGCATGTTGTGATGTGATATGGCCAAGACATGATGCTATATTTTATTGTATGAGATGATCATGTTTTGTAACCGAAGTTATCGGCAACTGGCAGGAGCCATATGGTTGTCGCTTTATTGTATGAAATGCAAACGCCCTGTAATTGCTTTACTTTATCACTAAGCGGTAGCGATAGTCGTAGAAGCAATAGATGGCGTAAACGACAACGATGCTACGATGGAGATCAAGGTGTCGCGCCGGTGACGATGGTGATCAAGATGGTGCTTCGGAGATGGAGATCACAAGCAAAAGATAATGATGGCCATATCATATCACTTATATTGATTGCATGTGATGTTTATCCTTTATGCATCTTACCTTGCTTTGATTGACGGTAGCATTTTAAGATGATCTCTCACTAAAAATTATCAAGAAGTGTTCTCCCTGAGTATGCACCGTTGCCAAAGTTCGTCGTGCCCAGACACCACGTGATGATCGGGTGTGATAAGCTCTACGTCCATCTACAACGGGTGCAAGCCAGTTTTGCACACGCAGAATACTTAGGTTAAGCTTGACGAGCCTAGCATATGCAGATATGGCCTCGGAACACGGAGACCGAAAGGTCGAGCGTGAATCATATAGTAGATATGATCAACATAAGATGTTCACCATTGGAAACTACTCCATCTCACGTGATGATCGGTTATGGTTTAGTTGATTTGGATCACGTGATCACTTAGATGACTAGAGAGATGTCTGTCTAAGTGGGAGTTCTTAAGTAATATGATTAATTGAACTTAAATTTATCATGAACTTAGTCCTGGTAGTATTTTGCAAATTATGTTGTAAGATCAATAGCTTGCGTTATTGCTTTCATATGTTTATTTTGATATGTTCCTAGAGAAAATTGTGTTGAAAAATGTTAGTAGCAATGATACGGATTGGATCCGCGATCTGAGGTTTATCCTCATTGCTGCACAGAAGAATTATGTCCTTAATGCACCGCTAGGTGACAGACCTATTGCAGGAGCAGATGCAGACGTTATGAAAGTTTGGCTAGCTCAATATGATGACTACTTGATAGTTTTGTGCACCATGCTTTATGGCTTAGAATCGGGACTTCAAAGATGTTTTGAACATCATGGACCATATGAGATGTTCCAGGAATTGAAGTTAATATTTCAAGCAAATACCCGAGTTGAGAGATATGAAGTCTCCAACAAGTTCTATAGCTAAAGATGGAGGATAATCGCTCAACTAGTGAGCATGTGCTCAGATTGTCTGGGTACTACAATCGCTTGAATCAAGTGGGAGTTAATCTTCCAGATAAGATAGTGATTGACAGAATTCTCTAGTCACCATCACCAAGTTAGTAGAACTTCATGATGAACTATAGTATGCAAGGGATGATGAAAATGATTCCCGAGTTTTTTCATGATGATGAAATCGATGAAGGTAGAAATCAAGTAAGAACATCAAGTGTTGATGGTTAACAAGACCACTAGTTTCAAGAAAAGGGCAAAGGGATAGAAGGGAACTTCAAGAAGAATGGCAAGCAAGTTACTGCTCAAGTGAAGAAGCCCAAGTCTGGACCTAAGCCTGAAACTGAGTGCTTACACTACAAAGGAAATGGTCACTGGAAGCGGAAATACCCTGAATATTTGGAGGATAAGAAGGATGGCAAAGTGAACAAGGGTATATTTGATACACAGGTTATTGATGTGTGCCTTACTAGTGTTTATAGTAACCCCTTGAGTATTTGATACTTGTTCGGTTACTAAGATTAGTAACTCGAAACAGGAGTTATAGAATAAACAGAGACTAGTTGAAGGGGAAAGTGACGATGAGTGTTGGAAGTAGTTCCAAGATTGATATGATCATCATCGCACACTCCCTATACTTTCGGGATTAGTGTTAAACCTAAATAAATGTTATTTGGCATTTGCGTTGATCATGAACATGATTTGATCGTGTTTATTGCGATACGATTATTCATTTAAAGTTAGAGAATAATTGTTATTCTGTTTACATGAATAAAACCTTCGATGGTCATACACCCAATGAACATAGTTTGTTGGATCTCGATCGTAGTGATACACATATTCATAATATTGATGCCAAAAGATGCAAAGTTAATAATGATAGTGCAACTTATTTGTGGCACTACCGTTTGGGTCATATCGGTGTAAAGCGCATGAAGAAACTCCATAAAGATGGATTTTCGGAATCAATTGGTTATGAATCATTTGATGCTTGCGAACCGTGCCTTTTTGGCAAGATGACTAAAAACTCCGTTCTCCGGAACAATGGAACGAGCAACTGACTTATTGGAAATAATACATACTGATGTATGCAGTCCAATGAGTATGAGGGCTCGTGGCAAGTATTGTTATTTTCTGACCTTCACAAGATGATTTGAGCAGATATGGGTATATCTACTTGATGAAACATAAGTCTGAAATAGTTGAAAGGTTCAAAGAATTTTAGAGTGAAGTGGAAAAATCATCGTAACAAGAAAATAAAGTTTCTGCGATCTGATCACGGAGACGAATATTTGAGTTACAAGTTTGGTCTTCAATTAAAACAATGTGGAATAGTTTCACAAATTCATGCCACCTGGAACACCACATCATAATGGTGTGTCCGAACATCGTAACCGCACTTTATTGGATATAGTGCGATCTATGATGTCTCTTACTGATTTACACTATTGTTTTTGGGTTATGCATTAACGACAGCTGCATTCACGTTAAAAGGGCACCATCTAAGTCCGTTGAGACGACACCATGTGAACTGTGGTTTAGCAAGAAACCCAAGTTGTCATTTCTTAAAGTTTGGGGCTGTGATGCTTATGTGAAAAAGTTTCATCCTGATAAGCTCAAACCCAAATCGGAGAAGTGCGTCTTCATAGAATACCCAAAGGAAATTGTTGGGTACACCTTCTATCACAGATCCGAAGGCAAGATATTCGTTGCTAAAAATGGATCCTTTCCAGAGAAAGGAGTTCCTCTCGAAAGAAGTGAGTGGGAGGAAAGTAGAGCTTGATAAGGTAATTTGTACCTTCTCCCGAATTGGAAAGTATTTCATCACGGAAATCAGTTCCAGTGATTCCTACACCAATTAGTGAGGAAGCTAATGATGATGATCATGAAACTTCAGATCAAGTTACTACAGAACCTCGTAGGTCTACCAGAGTACGGTCCGCACCAGAGTGGTACGGTAATCCTGTTCTGAAAGTCATGTTACTAGACCATGATAAACCTACGAACTATGAGGAAGCGATGATGAGCCCAGATTCCGCGAAATGGCTGGAGGCCATGAAATCTGTGATAGGATCCATGTATGAAAACAAAGTGTGGACTTTGGTGGAGTTGCCCGATGATCGGCAAGCCATATTGTATAAATGGATCTTCAAGAGGAAGACGGACGTTGATAGTAGTGTAACTATCTAAAAAGCTCGACTTGTTGCAAAAGGTTTTCGACAAGTTCAAGGGATTGACTACGATGAGACCTTCTCACCCGTAGCAATGCTTAAGTCTGTCCGAATCATGTTAGCAATTGCCGCATTTTATGATTATGAAATTTGGCAAATGGATGTAAAAACTGCATTCCTGAATGGGTTTCTGGAGGAAGAGTTGTATATGATGCAATCAGAAGGTTTTTTCGATCCAAAGGGAGCTAACAAAGTGTGCAAGCTCCAGCGATCCATCTATGGACTGGCGCAAGCATCTCGGAGTTGGAATATACGCTTTGATGAGCTGATCAAAGCATATAGTTTTATATAGACTTACGGTGAAGCCTGTATTTACAAGAAAGTGAGTGGGAGCACTACAACATTTTTGATAAGTATATGTGAATGACATATTGTTGATCGGAAATAATGTAGAATTATTCTGCAAAGCATAAAGGAGTGTTTGAAAGGAGTTCTTTAAAATAAAGACCTCAGTAAAGCTACTTACATATTGAGCATCAAGATCTATTGAGATAGATCAAGACGCTTGATAAGATTTTCAATGAGTACATACCTTGACAAGATTTTGAAGTAGTTCAAAATGGAACAGTCAAAGAAGGAGTTTTTGGCTGTGTTGCAAGGTGTGAAGTTGAGTAAGACTCAAGACCCAACCATGGCAGAAAATAGAAAGAGAATGAAAAGTCATTCCCTATGCCTCAGTCATAGGTTCTATAAAAGTATGCCATGCTATGGACCAGACCTATTGTATACTCTGCCTTGGTTTGGCAAGGGAGTACAATAGTGATCTAGGAGTAGATCACTGGACATTGGTCAAAATTATCCTTAGTGGAATAAGGATATGTTTCTCGATTATGGAGGTGACAAAAGGTTCGTTGTAAAGGGTTACGTCGATAAAAGTTTTGGCACTTATCCAGATGATTCTAAGTCTTAATCTGGATACATATTGAAAGTGGGAGCAATTAGCTAGAGTAGCTCCATGCAGAGCATTGTGGACATAGAATATTTGCAAAATACATACGGCTCTGAATGTGACAGACCCGTTGACTAAGCTTCTCTCACGAGCAAAACATGATCACACCTTAGTACTCTTTGGGTGTTAATCACATAGCGATGTGAACTAGATTACTGAATCTAGTAAACCATTTGGGAGTTGGTCACATGGCGAGGTGAACTATGGGTGTTAATCACATGATGATGTGAACTATCGATGTTAATCACATGGTGATGTGATCTAGATTATTGACTCTAGTGCAAGTGGGAGACTGAAGGAAATATGCCCTAGAGGCAATAATAAAGTTATTATTTATTTCCTTATATCATGATAAATGTTTATTATTCATGCTAGAATTGTATTAACCGGAAACATAATACATGTGTGAATATATAGACAAACAGAGTGTCACTAGTATGCCTCTACTTGACTAGCTTGTTAATCAAAGATGGTTATGTTTCCTAACCATGGACAAAGAGTTGTTATTTGATTAACGGGATCACATCATTAGTTGAATGATCTGATTGACATGACCCATTCAGTTAGCTTAGCACCCGATCGTTTAGTATGTTGCTATTGCTTTCTTCATGACTTATACATGTTCCTATGACTATGAGATTATGCAACTCCCGTTTACCGGAGGAACACTTTGTGTGCTACCAAACATCACAACGTAACTGGGTGATTATAAAGGTGCTCTACAGGTGTCTCCGAAGGTACTTGTTGGGTTGGCGTATTTCGAGATTAGGATTTGTCACTCCGAATATCGGAGAGGTATCTCTGGGCCCTCTCGGTAATGCACATCACTTAAGCCTTGCAAGAATTGTAACTAATGAGTTAGTTGCGAGATGATGTATTACGGAACGAGTAAAGAGACTTGCCGGTAACGAGATTGAACTAGGTATTGGATACCGACGATCGAATCTCGGGCAAATAACATACCGATGACAAAGGGAACAACGTATGTTGTTATGCGGTCTGACCGATAAAGATCTTCATAGAATATGTAGGAACCAATATGGGCATCCAGGTCCTGCTATTGGTTATTGACCGGAGACGTGTCTCGGTCATGTCTACATTGTTCTCGAACCGTAGGGTCCGCACGCTTAAGGTTTCGATGACAGTTATATTATGAGTTTATGAGTTTTGATGTACCGAAGGAGTTTGGAGTCCCGGATGAGATCGGGGACATGACGAGGAGTCTCGAAATGGTCGAGACGTAAAGATCGATATATTGGACGACTATATTCGGAGTTCGGAAAGGTTCCGAGTGATTCGGGTATTTTCGGGGGTACCGGGGAGTTACGGGAATACGAGGAAGAAGCATTGGGCCTCATGGGCCAAGTGATGGAAGAGAGGAGGAAGGGCGCGCGCCCCCCCTAGCCCAAACCGAATTGGACTAGGGGGCTGGCCCCCCTTTCCTTCTTCTCCTCCCTCTCCTTCCTTCTCCTTCTCCTCCCCTTCCTTCCCTTCTCCTAGTAGGACTTGGAAAGAGGGGGGAATCCTACTTGGAGTAGGATTGCCCCCCTAGGGCGCGCCTCCTCTCCTTGGCCGGCCCCTCCCCCTTGCTCCTTTATATACGGGGGCAGGGGGGTACCCCATGACACACAAGTTGATCATTGAGATTGTTCCTTAGCCATGTGCGGTGCCCCCTCCACGATATTACACCTCGGTCATATTGTAGCGGTGCTTAGGCAAAGCCCTGCGACAGGAGAACATCAAGATCGTCACCACGCCGTCGTGCTGACGGAACTCCTTCCCGCGCCTCTGCTGGATCGGAGATCGGGGTGCGTCATCGAGCTGTACGCGTGTCAAGAACTCGGAGGTGCCGGAGTAACGGTGCTTGGATCGGTCGGACCGGGAGGACGTACGACTACTTCCTCTACGTTGTGTCAACGCTTCCGTTTCGGTCTACGAGGGTACGTAGACAACACTCTCCCCTCTCGTTGCTATGCATCACCATGATCTTGCGTGTGCGTAGGAATTTTTTTGAAATTACTACGTTCCCCAACATTCTCAACTTCATGTTCTCAGCCACAGGATGAGCATCATTGTGGTCTGGAATCTTGGGCTTTAGCTTCCTCAGGACTTGTCCTTCATCATCTTCCTCATCAGCAACTTCAGGCACTGGGGCCTTGTTCTTCTCAGCAGCCGGAATACTCCTGGTATTCCTCTTTGGTGAAATCTTGGGCTTGGGGGCAGCTTTGGGTGCTTCCTTGGGCTTTGATGTTGCAGTCCCTGACTTTATAGCATCACCCATTAGCTTTTGTGCCTTGGGTGCTGGTGCAGCAACCTCTTCTTCCTCTTCAGAGTCTCTCCTCATAGAGGGATTTCCAAGAACCTGGGCAGTAGTGGTTCTGGCTCTCTTCTTCTTCTTATCTTGACCAGCAGCTTCATCTTCTGATTCAATGGTAAACTGCATAGTTTCTCCAGTGGAAACTTTCTTGGGTTTGGAAGTTGTGACTCTTCTTGCAGGTGCCTCTTTGGGTTCAGTCTTTTCAGGCACTTGAGTTGATCCTCTGACCTTCAGCATAGGTGTCCTCTTGGCAGGGACCTTCCTATTTAGTCCAGGCTTTGTGTTCTTTGCTGAGGCATACTCCTTTTTGAGCACTACCTTCTTGGAGGTAGTCTCATCTTCTTCTGCCATATAATCCTCATCCTCAGATTCTGAGGTTCTCTTCTGCCTTGACCTGGTGGCAGCTTTAGGCAGATTGCTTGGGGTGCTCCTGCTGCCATCATCTGAAGTGCTAGAGGGACTAGTGCCCGCACTCATGTGATTGTGCTCTTCTGACTTGTTCTAACCATCACTCTGGTCTGACATGCTGCAAGTCACTGACTGTTGACCCTGTGAATAGTTATAGATGAGATAGAATGGATGAGCATCACAAAATGCAGAGATTTTTGCAAAAGAATGATTCAAAATTTCAGTTTTAGTTTTCCACAGAAAGCATTTCGGATCAACCGATTTTCAAACTCGGTGATACCGAAGCAGTTTTGGAACCTAAACTGGTGAACTCGATCGGACCGAGTCACAGTTCGGTGGCACCGAGACTGCTAGTGTTTCACAAAGTTTTAAAATCGGTCACACCGATTAGCAATTCTCGGTCAGACCGAGAGTTACTAGTGCAATGGCGTTAGCCAAATCGGTGGGACCGAGTTTTTCAACTCGGTGGGTCCGAGATGGTTTTGGCGGAAACCAAACCCTAAATTTTCAAATCGCATCTAATCTAAGGATTGTATTGACTGGATAGGAGTGTTTCAATCGTGGCAAGAATCATAATGAACACAATGTGCTAGGAATCGGATGAGGATAGCACTGTGATCGAGTCCATACCCTAGCTTGGCGATGAACTCGCTACGGCGGCAACGGCGGGGGTGAATTCTGTTGACGGCGGCGGAGACCAGCGATAGGAGGCGGCTGGCGACGAGGAGACGATCCGGAGACCCTGGTGGCAGAGCGAGCTATTGCGCGAGCGAAGAGGTTCGGAGTAATTTCCAAATTTTTGCCCGTGAGTATATATAGCCTGACCCTGTCGGTGTGACCAAGTGGAACGACTCGTTGGCACCGAGATGCATAACTGTTGACAATTACCGCAACTCGGTGTGACCGAAAAGTTCAATTCGGTTGCACCGAGATTGAAAACCTAGATCGACTTAGTGATCTCGGTAGGTCCGAAATGGAGGAATCGATCAGACCGAGAATCACAAAGAAGTTTTGGAAATTTAAGTCTATGACGAATAGGGGACTCCGAGTGCTCCTCACACAGAGTGGTTCGAATCTGACTTGATCAAATTTTGTGATGTAGCATGAATGGAGTTTGAGGCGAGAAAAGCATAGATAGCTAGAGAAGGTTCTTAGGCATTCTTGTCCATCCACTTGGCAAAAAGAAAAAAAGAACCCAAACAATCAAAGCAACAAGTGGATGTCCTTGAATGAGTAAAATATGCAACCAACATGCTCACACAATGGAATGGCAAATAAAATATGTGGCAAAGCATGCACAACCAATTCTAGCATCTATCAAATAATTGGCGATGACTAGGTCATCTATATATGAGTATATTGACTTAGGAGTCAAATGAGAACATTTGATCATAGGTCATACCATCGTTTAAGCTCAAGTGGGGTTACCACTTTTACATAATGCATTGATGTGTTCACACCATTAGAGTTGCTTTGACTCAATTCTTAGAGTTAAGATCCCCCTAGATGTGAGATCCCCTTTTATAGGGATGAACTAACCTTGGGTTTTATCGATGATGACTTCATGTAGGTGTTGAAGATGTGGGTGCTCAATGTTGATGTAGATCATTTGGAGCAATCCTTTGGAGTGAGTTGCACTTTCAACATACCTACATGGGTTAGTCCCACAAGGAACAAACAAGAATATCCATAGACATAGAGTGATGCACACACAAGATGATGTCCATGAAATCATTAGGTTACCTTGTCCCTTGCTTTACCAACATGATGTTTTGTGACTCCTTGAACTAGTGCAAGATGTGGAAGTTGATTGCACTTGTCCTTGCCATAATGATATGAGTGAAGAATGTTGGTGGAGTCACCCTCAAGAACTCTCTAGTTCTTCTTCTTCGGGATCCACATCATCTTGATGGGAATCCTTGGAGTTGTAGTTGTACTTGATGAAGTAGAACTTGACGTAGTCTTGGGAACCCATTTGACCGAGGCCTTAGGTGCTTCTTCAAATGCATCAATCTCCTCTTGAAGCTTGTCCTTGCCTTTGTTCTTGTGGTCTTGTGGTCTTGTGGTGGAAGATCATCTTGTGCTTGTGTTCCTTCGAAGGAAGTAGGATCATACTTCTCTTGTTGAGGAACAAACTTCGTCTTGGGGTATTGATCTTCTTCCCACTCAACTCCATTGGCATTGAACTTTCGTTCAAAACCAACACCTTGATTCTTCCGGTGCCTTCCTTGCTTGCGTACAATTTCCTCGAATTGCTTACTCCCGGCAAGGCTCTTGTAAACACCTTTCTCTATAATTCCCTTCAATAAGCTATTTTCTTGCTCAAGTGTAACTTGGCTAAGAGAATCATTAGTGGAATCAAGAGAACTACTAGAAGCAACAATATTGGATTTGGCATTGTTATTGTTACTACTAGAGGAAGGATCTTTCTTGTACTTGTTACTAGACTTGACTTGAGGCATGTAAGTAGATAAGAGTAAACACTTGGCAATGTAAGAAGAACTTTTCTTACGGAGATCATCATTGATTTCTTTTAAGAACTCATGCTCTTGCTCAAGATTGAGCTTTTCAAAGCGTAACTTCTCATGAGCCCTTAAAAGTTCTCGATGATCTTCGAAGATAGTTTCATGAGCTAACTTAAGAGTGTTTAGTTCTTTAGTTAGAAGCTCAATCTTCTCCTTATCATTGTCATTCATTTTATCTTGATTAACATGATTAATTGACGTTCTATCATAGTATTCATTACTAGAGTTGTCAACAAGTAAATCATCATCACCTAGCAAGTCATCTTCATCACTATTGAAATCAACATACTCAGGATGTGTTACCTTTGGACCTTTGGCCATGAAGCATCTTCCAATTCCTTCATTTGGTAAGTCAAATATGTCGTAGGAGTTGGTTGACACAAGTGCTAGACCGGCAATACCTTCATCTTGAGTATATTCAGAGTCGGAGTGATAGCTTCTCTCGGAGTGATTGTCGGAGTTGGAGCCGGATGCCCATTCACCAACATGAGCTTGATGTCTTTGTTTTGTGTAGCTTCTTGATGACTTGTCCTTCCTTTCCGAATCCTTGCTTCTCCGTGAGGGTCTTCGTTCATAACAATCATCTCTACTCCTCCTCTCTCTTGGTGGTGATTCTTCTCTTTTGCTTCTTCTTTCTGGAGAATCCTCTCTTCTTTTGCAGGGTGTCGTACACTCATTGGAATAGTGTCCGGGTCTCCCACAATTGTAGCAATTTCGCTCTCGACTAGAAGATCTTTTGTCATTGTAGGACCTTGACTTAGAGCTTCTTTCTTTGCTTCTACTCTTATAGAATTTGTTAAAGTTCTTCACCATCAAGCTCAATTCTTCATTGAAGGTTTGTTTCTCACTTGATGATGTGGGGGCTTCACATGAGGCTTTGTAAGCACCACTTGACTTGTTGTGAAGTTCCTCCTTATCCTTGAGTGACATCTCATGAGCAACAATTCCTCCAATGACTTCCGTTGGCTTGAGATCTTTGTAGTTTGGCATCATTTGGATCAATATGCACATGGTATCGTACTTTCCATCCAATGCTCTTAGGATCTTCTTGATGATGAATCTGTCAGTCATCTCTTCACTCCCTAAGCCGGCAATCTCATTTGTGATAAGAGCAAGCCTAGAGTACATTTCAGCAACACCTTCACCATCCTTCATTATGAACTTGTCAAGCTGACTTTGGAACACATCCAATTTGGATTCCTTGACAGAGTCGGTACCTTCATGCATATCAATCAAGGTATCCCAAATTTCCTTTGCATTCTCAAGACGGTTGATTTTGTTGAATTCTTCGGGCCACAAGCCATTGAAGAGGATATCGCAAGCTTGAGCGTTGTATTGCAGCATCTTCAATTCTTTCGCGCTAGCTTCACGGTTTGGCTCTCTCCCATCAAAGAATTCACCTTGCAAGCCAATACACACAATAGCCCAAATGGCGGGGTTATGTCCAAGAATATGCATTTTCATCTTATGCTTCCAACTAGCAAAGTTAATACCATCAAAGTAAGGACCTCTACGGTGATAATTTCCCTCACTAGATGCCATACTCTCCTAGGTTGTGAAACCAAGGCTATGACCACGAAAAGCTATGGAAATCAAAGCAAATGGAGATCAAAGCTTTGATACCACTTGTAGGACCTTGAAGTATGTCTAGAGGGGGGGGGGGTGATTAGACTACTTGACCAATTAAAAACTTAACCTTTTCCCAATTTTAGAGATTGGCAGATTTTAGCTATCTTTGGACAAGTCAAGCAATCATCACACAATTCAAGCAAGCATGCAAAGAGTATATGAGCAGCGAAAATTAAAGCATGCAACTTGCAATAAAGTAAAGGGAAGGGTTTGGAGGATTCAAACGCAATTGGAGACACGGATGTTTTTGGCGTGGTTCCCATAGGTGGTGCTATCGTACATCCACGTTGATGGAGACTTCAACCCACGAAGGGTAACGGTTGCGCGAGTCCACGGAGGGCTCCACCCACGAAGGGTCCACGAAGAAGCAACCTTGTCTATCCCACCATGGCCGTCGCCCACGAAGGACTTGCCACACTAGCGGTAGATCTTCACGAAGTAGGCGATCTCCTTGCCCTTACAAACTCCTTGGTTCAACTCCACAATCTTGTCGGAGGCTCCCAAGTGACACCTAGCCAATCTAGGAGACACCACTCTCCAAGAAGTAACAAATGGTGCGTTGATAATGAACTCCTTGCTCTTGTGCTTCAAATGATAATCTCCCCAACACTCAACTCTCTCTCATAGGATTTGGATCTGGTGGAAAGAAGATTTGAGTGGAAAGCAACTTGGGGAAGGCTAGAGATCAAGATTCATATGGTAGGAATGGAATATCTTGGCCTCAACACATGAGTAGGTGGTTCTCTCTCAGAAATGGTAAGTTGGAAGTGTAGGTTTGTTCTAATGGCTCTCTCCACGAATGAAGAGGAGGTGGAGGGGTATATATAGCCTCCACACAAAATCTAACCGTTACACACAATTTACCAAACTCGGTGGGACCGAATCAACAAACTTGGTCACACCGATTTAGTAAACCTAGTGACCGTTAGGATTTTCGATGGGACCGATATGCAACTCGGTAGGACCGATATGGTTAGGGTTAGGGCATAACGTAATCTCAGTGAGACCGATTACACAAACTCGGTGAAACCGATTTTGGTAATAAGCTTTCCAGAGAGTTGGTCAGGTAAACTCGGTGGGACTGATTCGCTCATTTCGGTGAGACCGAAATGTTACGAAAGGGAAACAGGGAGTTTACATTGCAATCTCGGTGGGACCAATCGCTCACTTCGGTTAGACCGAAACGTTACAAAGGGAAACAGAGAGAATACAACCCCATCTTGGTGAGACCGAGATCCCTATCGGTGAGACCGATTTGCCTAGGGTTTGTGGCAGTGACTATGACATTTGAACTCGGTGGCGCCGGATAGAAAGAATCGGTGGGACCGATTTTGACTTTGGGTTTAGGTCATATGTGGATGTGAGAAAGTAGTTGAGGGTATTTGGAGCATATCACTAAGCACATGAAGCAAGAGGCTCATTAAACAACACCTCATCCCTCCTTGATAGTATTGGCTTTTCCTATAGACTCAATGTGATCTTGGATCACTAAAATGCAAAATGAAGAGTCTTGAGCTTTTGAGCTTGAGCCAATCCTTTGTCCTTGATATTTTGAGGGATCCACTTTCATCATCCATGCCATGCCATTCATTGAGCTTTCCTGAAATAATAGTCTTGGAATAGCATTAGCTCAATGAGCTATATGTTGTTATGAATTAACCAAACCACCTAGGGATAGTTGCACTTTCAGAACGTTTTGTGCGTGTCATCATAGACGGAGGGAGTTACAACAACTTGGCTAGCATGGAGATGGTGGAGAAGCTATCTCTCACTACAAGACCACATCCACATCCTTACTACATCCAATGGTTCAACAACAGCGGCAAGGTTAGGGTAACACGTACTGTTCGTGTGCATTTTAGTATCTCTACATATGCTGATTATGTTGATTGTGATGTGGTACCTATGCAAACATGTTCCTTATTACTTGGTTGACGATGGCAATTTGATAAAAATTCTGTACACCATGGTAGAAACAATCAATATACTCTTGTTCATAAGGATAAAAATATTACTTTGCTTCCTATGACTCCTGATTCCATTTTGAAAGATGATATTTAATAGAGCTAATAAAGCAAAACAGGAGAAGAATAAGAGTAAAATTTGGATTGTGGCAAAAGAATTTGAGCAACAAATGAATCCCAATAATAAACCATCTAGTGTTGCTTCTGAAATTAAATTGAAAAGTGCATGCTTATTTGCCACCAAATCTGATATTGATGAGCTAGATTTCAGCAAATCTGTTTGCTATGCTTTTGTGTGCAAAGAGGCATTATTTTCATTTGAGGACGTGCCTTCCTCTTTGCCTCCTGCTGTCACTAACATTTTACAGGAGTTCGCTGACGTATTTCCACAAGACGTGCCACCGGGATTACCGCCTATTTGAGGGATTGAGCATCAGATTGACTTAATTCCCGTGCTTCACTGCCAAACCGTGCGCCATACCGTACCAATCCAGAGGAGACGAAGGAGATTATGCGTCAAGTACAGGAGCTTCTCGACAAAGGTTATATACGCGAATCCCTTAGTCCTTGTGCTGTTCCTATTATTCTAATGTCGAAAAAGGATGGTACATTGCGTATGTGTTTTGATTGTAGAGGCACTAATAATACTACTATTCGTTATCATCATCCTATTCCTAGGCTAGATGATATGCTTGATGAATTGAGTGGCTCTACAATATTCTCCAAAGTTGATTTGCATAGTGGATACCATCAAATTCGTATGAAACTGGGGATGAATGGAAAACAACATTTAAAACTAAGTTTGGATTATATGAGTGGTTAGTCATGGCTTTTGGGTTAACTAATGCACCTAGTACTTTCATGAGATTAATGAACAAAGTTTTACGTGCTTTCATTGGATGATTTGTGGTAGTCTATTTTGATGATATACTGATTTATAGTAGATCTTTGGAGGAACATTTGGAACATTTACGTGCTGTTTTTATTGCTCTTCGTGATGCACATTTGTTTGGTAACCTTGGGAAGTGCACCTTTTGCACCGACCGACTATCTTTTCTTGGCTATGTTGTTACTCCACAGGGAATTGAAGTTGATAAAGCCAAGATTGACGCTATTGAGAGTTGGCCGCAGCCCAAAACGGTCACACAAGTGAGGAGTTTTCTTGGCCTCACTGGATTCTATAGGCGTTTTGTGAGAGATTTCAGCACCATTGCTGCACCTCTCAATGAGCTTACAAAGAAAGATGTGCCTTTTGTTTGGGGTACCGCACAGGAAAAAGCCTTCACGGTATTGAAAGATAAGTTGACACATGCTCCTTTACTCCAACTTCCTAATTTTAATAAGACTTTTGAGCTTGAATGTGATGCTAGTGGAATTGGATTAGGAGGTGTGTTATTACAAGATGGCAAACCTGTTGCATACTTTTCTGAAAAATTGAGTGGGCCTAGTCTGAATTATTCTACTTATGATAAAGAATTATATGCACTTGTTTGGACTTTAGAAACATGGCAACATTATTTATGGCCCAAAGAATTTGTTATACATTTTGATCATGAATCTTTGAAACATATTAAAAGTCAAGCCAAACTGAATCGTAGACATGCTAAATGGGTTGAATTCATTGAGACTTTCCCTTATGTCATTAAACACAAGAAGGGTAAAGAAAATGTTATTGTTGATGCATTGTCTTGTCGCTATACTATGCTTTCACAACTTGACTTCAAGATATTTGGTTTGGAGACCATCAAAGATCAATATGTGCATGATGCTGATTTTAAAGATGTATTGCAGAACTGTAAAGAAGGGACGATATGAAAAAAGTTCGTCGTTAATGATGGATTTGTGTTTCGTGCTAACAAGCTATGCATTCCAGCTAGCTCTGTTCGTCTTTTGTTGTTGCAAAAAGTGCATGGAGGAGGATTAATGGGACACTTTGGCATGAAGAAGACGGAGGATGTACTTGCTACACATTTCTTTTGGCCAAAGATGAGACGGGATGTTGAGCGTTTTATTGCTCGCTGCACTATATGTCAAAAAGCTAAGTCACGACTCAATCCTCATGGTTTGTATATGCCTTTGCCTGTACCTAGTGTTCCTTGGGAGGATATATCTATGGACTCTGTTTTAGGTTTACCTCGAACAAAGAAGGGGAGGGATATCATATTTATTGCCGTGGATAAATTCTCGAAAATGGCACACTTTATACCATGTCATAAAAGCAATCATGTTGTTAATGTTGCTGATTTGTTCTTTCGTGAAATTATTCGCTTGCATGGTGTGCCAAATACTATTGTTTCAGATCGTGATACTAAATTTCTTAGCCACTTTTGGAGATGTTTATGGGCTAAGTTGGGGACTAAACTTCTTTTTAGTACTACTTATCACCCCCAAACTGATGGACAAACTGAAGTACTCAATAGAACATTGTCTACTATGCTTAGGGCTGTTTTGAAGAATAATAAGAAAATGTGGGAAGAATGCTTGCCTCATATTGAATTTGCTTATAATCGTTCATTGCATTCTACTACTAAGATGTGCCCTTTTGAAATTGTGTATGGTTTTCTACCGCGTGCACCTATTGATTTGTTGCCTCTTCAATCTTCAGAGAAGGTTAATTTTGATGCTAAACAACGTGTTGAATTGATCTTAAAAATGCATGAGTTAACTAAGGAAAAGATAGAGCGTATGAATGCTAAATATAAACTTGTTGGAGATAAGGGTAGAAAACATGTTGTCTTTGCACCTGGAGATCTTGTTTGATTTCATTTGCGTAAGGATATGTTTCCTAATTTGCACAAATCAAAGCTAATGCCACGTGCTGATGGTCCTTTTAAGGTGTTAGAGAAAATAAATGATAATGCATATAAACTTGAGCTGCCTGCAGATTTTGGGGTTAGTCCCACTTTTAACATTGCAGATTTGAAGCCTTATTTTGGTGAGGAAGATGAGCTTCCGTCGAGGACGACTTCATTTCAAGAAGGGGAGGATGATGAGGGCATCAATACCATTGTTACACCCACAACCCTTGCTACATACTGGACCAATTACTAGAGCTTGCGCACACCAATTAAATTACCAGGTACTTTCGTTTCTTGGTAATGATTCTAATGTTCATGGGAATATGATGCTGCCTAAATTGGATACATTTGTTTTGCTTACAAATGAAGGGCCTAGCTTGGAGAAGGATAAACATTAGAGCAAGACCAAGCATGGAGATGATGGCATGCGCAAGGGGAACAAGAACGTAGTTACAAGTGATGATTTCAGGACTTTGAAGCCACCATAATGAGTGCATGAAGCCTTGGACGAAATATACAAGATGCCACTTCATAAATTTCATCCAGAGGCTATTCTAGGTGCCGCGGCACCTTTTTATTGGGCCATGCTGATGTAATTTTGAAATACATAAGTATAGGCTATTTTTAGAGTCCGTATGTGCGGGGAAACAGGATATAGGGTTTGTTTCGGACCCCTCCACCAAGGGCCACGAATTCCCCCCTCTTCCTCCATATATACAACCCTTAGGGCATCGTCTAGACTTTGGGTTTTGTTTAGATTAAAAGTTCGCCATAGCTGCAACTTCGCGTACTTTGTTTGTGTTCAACGACCAGACCAAGACGTCACAAAACCCCATCTCGATCAATAAAGCTTTCATCTTATATTCGCATTATCCAGATTGCAATCTCAGTTTCTTGCTTGTTCTTCGTTTGCTCGCAGAAAATAGACCCTCATGGTCAGGTTGATCGTGCTCTGACGTGGTCAATAACCTCTTGGAGTTGGTTTAACGATTGCTAAGGCGCGACGTCCTCGCACGTACGCAGTCGGATCGTCAAAGTCTACTCCTCCGAAACGATAATCGCCATCTCATCAAAAGACGGGACACATTTGCCTCTATTAGCAGGTACAAAAGCAGGCTATGCATCAGAATAGGAGCAATCAATTACAGTAGCAAAATCTAATGCAAGCAAGAGAGAGAATGGAATGGGCGATATCGGGATGATCAATCACAGTGGCATCAACAGCGGTCTCGGAGTCTACCGGAGAGAAGAGGAGGAAGAAACAGTAAATACAGAGCAAACAAGTGCAATACTAAGCCTGACAAGACAATAAGCAACACTAGGGGTGTTCTAACGCGATGGTAGACGATACCGGCGAAGTGGTTAACATCCGGGGAAGTTTTCCCGGGGTTAGGAATTTTCGGACATACGAATCGGAGGGGAAAGGTTCAACATTCACTATGATAGGCACGTGTGGTGGATGAATAGACTGCTTTTCGGATTCGTCTCGAAATTCTGAGCAACTTTCATGTACAAAACATTTTCATGGGTGTTATCGTTTATTTTATATTAATTTTCAAAGTTTTAAACAATATTATAAAATTATTATTAATTCGAAATAGAAGGTGAAATTGCTATATGCACCCTGGAGAGTGCACACAACATGGCCACCAGAGGCTGACAGTGGGCCCCTTTGACCAGGTCAACTTTTGACCAGTTCACTGGTCAACTGGGCAGGGGACTGACATGTCAGTTTCTGTTAGTGCTAACTAATTAACTAATTAGGTAATTAGACAAATTATGTTTAAATTAATTAAGTTAATTAATTAAACCATTTTTTGTTTCTTTTTTAAAGGGGCTGGGCCCCGCTTGGAAGTGGCCCACGAGGCCAATCGGGGCAGGTGTAGCGGGCTATCAGGCGTAGCGGGGCGGAGGCGAGGCCAACGCGGGCACAAGCAGCGGCGGCCTCGGCTGAGCACGCCTGCGCAGGAGGGGCCTCGGTGAGGGGCGACGAGCGGCGCCGGCAACGGATGTAGCCGGTGAGCGGGGAGGCCATCGGACCGAGCGGCAGGAGGTCGGGGCACCGTGGGAAGACGACGGCGGCGGCAGCGGCCAAGGCCAACCTCGAGCGGGCGTGCGAGGTGCGGCGCGGGCAGGGCCGTTCGGCGCGTTCGGGGCGGCGGTGGCTGGCGAATGGGGCTGCAGGGCAGGGGTGGCGCGGCGAAGCAAGTGCAGCAACAGTAGTCGGCAGGGGAGCGAGGCCGTGCGCGGGCGGGCAGAGGCAGAGTCGGCTGCCAAAAGAGCAGCAGCTAGCAAGAGGAGGGGCACGGAGTACTGGCGTGGCCGCGGCCAGGCGCACGCCGGGTAGCCGAGCGCGGGGCGGCTGCGGTGGCCGCAGCGAACAGGAGTAGCAGGGACAGCGCGCGAGCGGCAACAAGCAGGGGCAGAGCAGCAGGAACGAGCGGGGCGAGGCCACGTGCGTATGGGGGCTCATGGGGGCGCGGCCGAGGCCGGGTTGAGCACAACGCGGCTAAAAGCAACAACAACGGTGGCGCGCGGAGATGCGGGGACGGAGACGCGCGGGGAAGAGAGGGGTTTCAAAGGGGAGCTCACCTAGAAGGCTCAAGGGGGCTTGGCGAAAGCTTAGTAGCAGCAAGGCAGCCGAGATCGGAGGAGATCGCCGAGGGGCAGAGGAAGAGGATGACGATGATGCGCTCGTTGTTGGGGATCCCAACTCGACCTGGTGGGTGTAGACGATGAAGTATACGGTGCCGGTTCTTCTTGACAAGGTCCTAGGGCCCGAGGTCGACGGTGGGCGCATGAATCAACGACGGTCATGGTGACGGTGGCGCGGTTGTTATGGATCTGTGTGTGTGTGTGTGTGTGTGTGTGAGAGAGAGAGAGAGAGAGAGAGAGAGCGACAAGGGATGAGGAGAGGGTAGAAAATATCCCGGGGAGGAAGGGGGCTGACGAGGCCAGGGGGGGCTCGTCTTTATCTCAGCGCTGCCGCGGTGCGGGAATGGCGAGCCGGTCGGGCGACGACCGCGGGCGCGGGTGCTCGGTCGCCCGCACAGTAAAGACGACACGGGAGGGGGAGCTGGGCCATATAGGCCAAGGGCAACGGGGTGGCCCGGCTGGCTGCCAGCTGGGCCGAGAGGCCCAAGGGGAGGGGGTTTGACCTTTCTCTCTTTGCCTTTTCTTTTCTTTTTTGTTTCACTTTTATGCTGTGTATTTTCTTTGGCCACTAAAAGGCTTTTGTAAAAAAAAACTAGTCCTATAAATAACATTGCAATATGTAGCACTGGCAGAAAAAGTTTGGGAGGCATTTGAAGATACTTTGGAATTTTTATAATTTCAAAAAGTGATTAAAATATTATTTTGGCCCCTGTTTTAACTGTTTAGGTCATTTAATTATTTTATAAAAGGTTGGCTCCAACACCAAAATTACTTAGGGATTATTTGGCACATGACAAACATTTTTGCTTTGACAATTGAAAACTTTTAAAGTTTGACTTCAATTTAAAATTGAATTTTAATGGGGTTTGAATCAACGTGAGTTTATCGACAGTAATCATGGTACGTGACATCACTAATAGGGAATTACTATAGCTTAATTATTCGGGCGTCACAATTCTCCTCCACTACAAGAAATCTCGTCCTGAGATTTAAGGGGTGGAGTAAGGGGGAAAGACTCGGAAAGGACGGAGCTCAACACAAGATAGGTACCTGGGGGCTATCCTAGTGAACATGGCATAGATGCATCTCTCGAGTTAAAATTCAAGAAGGTCATCAAGAGCAAGGTAAGAGGTGCAATGAGAAGCTTCAAGCGGGTAGTCAATCGTTCGTTGTCTGAAATAGAGGGTGAAAGGGGTTCACAGAAATGGGAATAAGTATTGCGTCTGATAGCAGAATAGATCACTAGGTAGGTGGCTCGTGATTTACATATGAAGCCAAGCGCGAGTAGTAATTTTGGTAAAATAGGGATGTACAGGAGAGTCAGGTTTCAATCCTGTGGAACTGTGGGTTGTGGGCCCACCATGTGGGTTAAAAGTAGGAAGGCGATAACATTTTGCACGGTCATGCTAGCAAGGTAGGTCAGAGGATAGCGTGTCAATTATGTTGGAAGCAACGTTGGTACCAAGGGCGAGGGTCTAAGAGAACCATTTTCCTGCTCGCAAGGCGAGGCAGACCAGTAGGCAAAGTTCTCGTCCATCGGTGGTTACCGGAATGCCGTCAACAATAGTAGCAAGGTCTTACTGACAAAGTTTGTACACCGAGGTGTTACATAAGCAGGGAATTATCACTGCTCAGGTATGTTAGGTTACAAGAAAGGTTAAACAAAACAATGGAAAGGAAAGGGTAGACTTGAATCACTTATCGGTGTTATCGAGTGTCTAACAACTCAGAACCCATGGAAAATTGGAATCGGCGAGAAATGATAGTTGATGAAGAACTCATAAGAAGTTATGTAGTTCCGTGATATTCTCGAGATACCATAGGGTAATACTCGAGGGTAGAGCAGAATAGAGGTTGGACAGGTGAAATGATCTACAGAAGACAAGTACTTCAACTTGTCTGAGAAATGGGGTCAAAGATTAACAGTATGGTCGAAACCACGACTGCAAGGGATCAAACATAGACACAAGATGAACTTATCACAAGGGGATTATTATTATTACAAGAAGTTTCCATGTTAAGTTCCACATCGGGTCCATGGGCATGAACAACAAGGTTCAAGGTCGACTCCCACTTCAGCAATGCATAACCCTCCATTCACTTCTCATATTCGAAGAAGTTGTAGCATTGAAATTTTATGCAAAGAAATGCTAGTACATATAACCCACATAATCTTCTGGCTCACACAGATTAGGGAAGGCGTAGGTTCAACCCACTGGGGCATCTTAGGAACAAATACCACAAACTTCGTGAGTAAATAACTCAGAGCCGGAAGCAGAGTATGGTTGACAAGATAGGGGATACAATTTACCAAAGGCATTATGTATCCGAGGAAAGGCTCACAAGGTTACGGAATATGAAGGACGTTGTCGGATAAAACCCAACAAAGGATCTGGTGGTCCACAATGGATCTGATGTGAGTATCAGTACTCAACCAGAAGAATAAAGAGTGCAAGGAGAATAGATTATAGAAACAACTGACTAATTCAAAGCTCAAATGCAACGGAATTACGATTTCTAATTCAAGGGATCAGAAGCAAATGCTCTGATTAAGGATGGATAAGTTGAATAGACTTAGAATGACAATCAATCAAGGCTTTATTCATCGAACACTAGCTCATGTACGGGGTGACATTTGAGCCGAAGGGAAGAATTGCAATTGAGATGGATGATTGCAAGCATGAAAAAACATATCAAATCAAATGTTCAAAATGACGATGACAAAGGATACTACCGAATATTGTTAGACGTATGGAAAGTATCCATAAGGCAAGCAGACAAGTATTTGCAGAGCAATAGTTGGAGAGGGTTATCAGAAGATCGGATAGTATTTCAAAGTATTTTGTGAATCACTTGATCAACTAGGAATGAATAAATCCTTGATAAGGGTGTCCGTAGATGTATTCATGTGGCAAAGAATCGCCAGGCAGTGACACATGGGATTCTTAAAAGTCCGAGAACAATTCAATTTATCTTGTAATAACAAGAGCAACTTGGAATGATTGTATGAACGGCAAGTGTAAGAAGTTATCCGATATATCAGAGGTAGGGAATTGCAAAAGCGACAAGCACAAATCTCTCATGAAAATACTGAAGGGTATCTTCGAAATCTTCTAGTGAAGTAGGCCATCATCTGGAATGAAGCGACTCTCCGGAAGAATGTATTTACGAGAATCTAGAGTTAGAGTTAGCAAAACCATTTAACCCGAAGAGAAGAGAGATCAGAATCCCAGAGTATAGACGAGGTGTAAAAGATCCTAATACCACCCAATGGCGATGTGGGCCCGTAAGCCACACAACCATGTTAGTAAAAGTTTTGTAAAGACTAGACTCAATTTCGGCCGAGGAGTTGGAAAGGGGGGTTCCTACAGGCAGTCGGCTCTGATACCAACTTGTGACACCCCCGATTCGACCGTACACTAATCACACACACAAATGTGTACGATCAAGATCAGGGACTCACGGGAAGCTATCACAACACAACTCCAGACACAAACTAAAATAATACAAGCTTTATATTACAAGCCAGGCGCCTCGAGGGTTCGAATACAAAAGCTCGATACACAAGAGTCAGCGGAAGCAACAATATCTAAGTACATACATAAGTTAAACAAGGATGCCTCAAGAAGGCTAGCACAAAAGCAACACGATCGAAGAGGCAAGGCCTCCTGCCTGGGACCTGCTAACTACTCCTGGTCTTCGACGGCCTCGATGTAGTAGTATCCGTCGGCGGTGGCATCTGGCTCCAGGGATCCACCATCTGGTTGCAACAACCGAAAAGAGTGAAGAAGGGGGAAAAGGGGTAGCAAAGCAACCGTGAGTACTCATCCAAAGTACTCGCAAGCATCAGATCTATACTAAGTATGCATTGGTATCAAATGGAAGGGTTCTATCTATGGAGTGAACTGCAGAATGCTAGAATAGAAGGGAAGGCCTAGCCTATCAAAGACTAGCATATTCAAGTAGCTCCAAGCATCTTGCAGCATTCAGAAGAGTATAGAATAGCAGTTTAATTAACAAGCATGTTGTAGAAATAACACCCAGAGATCCTTCCCCGACTTCCTGCGGGAAAGCAATCTCGGAGCCACATATCCATCACATATCTCAAGTATCCATTTCTAGTTGTAATAGATCAGGATACAAGTCTGAACGTCCATTACCGTGGACACAATATTCCAATAGATAACTTCCCTGCAGGGGTGCACCACATTACCCAACACGCTTGATTACTCTGGCTGTACACACTTTACTGAGTCAATGCCTAGCCTCGGAAGATCAACACGTCGCAACCCTACCTACGCTCAGAAGAGAGGTCCCCATCGGTCTACATCCTAAGCACTCTGTGGTCTTGGGCCCATCGCCAGTTGCACTCCGAGTCGTTGTGCAACGATCCGGGACGAGCACCACTTCATCATGGATGGCACGAGCCCGACGGTCCCATGATGCCGAACTGGACGCCTGACAAAGCTTCGGCTGATACTATGATGCTAAGGCCCATAACTATTCCCGCGTGGTGGTTAGTGCGTAAAGGCCAGTGGCCAACTTAGAACAAATACCCAAACCTTAGTGTATTAGGAGATCACGAAGACGAGCAGAGACTCATGATCGATGTGACCCCGTGGCCCCATCTCATGGACTTATGGCAAGGGCCCAGAATGCCCGACCGTGCCACGTAATTATCTCGCGGGTGCTCTCCGGGCCCGCCCGACTTTCACACCAAACTCGCGGGTACCCCTCAGGGCCGACCCGAATTCAACAATGGTCTCAAGTGAAGTTCAGGTAACCGTATGTCCATAACATCAAGGGTGAAAGATCGAGGATGTCGCCTAGAGGGGGGGGGTGAATAGGCGCTTTAAAATAATTACGGTTTAGGCTTCAACAAATACGGAATAAACCTAACGGTTAATTTGTCAAGCACAAAACCTCAAACAACTAGGCTCACCTATATGCACCAACAACTTATGCTAAGCAAGATAAGCAACTATGTGATAGCAAGATATATGACAAAGAACAATATGGCTATCACAAAGTAAAGTGAATAAGTAAAGGGCTCGGGTAAGAGATAACCGAGGCACGCGGAGACGACGATGTATCCCGAAGTTCACACCCTTGCGGATGCTAATCTGCGTTTGGAGCGGTGTGGAGGCACAATGCTCCCCAAGAAGCCACTAGGGCCACTGTAATCTCCTCACGCCCTCGCACAATGCAAGATGCCGTGATTCCGCTAAGGGACCTTTGAGGGCGGTCACCGAACCCGTACAAATGGCGACCCTTGGGGGCGGTCACCGAACCCGTACACTTTGGCAACCCTTGGGGGCGGTCACCGGTACCCGTCTAATTGCTCGGGGAGATCTCCACAACCTAATTGGAGACCCCGACGCTTGCCCGGAGCTTTACACCACAATGATTGAGCTTCAAACACCACCAACCATCTAGGGCGCCAAGGCACCCAAGAGGAACAAGCTCTAGGGTGCCCAAACACCCAAGAGTAATAAGCTTCTCAAACTTCACTTCCACGTATCACCGTGGAGAACTCAAACCGATGCACCAAATGCAATGGCAAGGGCACACGGAGTGCCCAAGTCCTTCTCTCCCAAATCCCACCAAAGCAACTAATGCTAGGGAGGAAAATGAGAGGAAGAATGAAAGAAGAACACGAAGAACTCCAAGATCTATATCCAAGGGGTTCCCCTCACTTAGAGGAGAAAGTGATTGGTGGAAACGTGGATCTAGATCTCCTCTCTTTTTTCCCTCAAGAACTAGCGAGAATCATAGGATGAATTGAGAGTTAGCAAGCCCGAAGAAGGTCAACAATGGGGGAAGAACACGAGCTAAAAGGATAAGGTTCATTGGGGAAGAAGACCCCCTTTTATAGGTGGAAAAAAAATCCAACCGTTATGCTCACAGCCCGCACAGAGCGGTACTACCGCTCCAAGGAGCAGTACTACCGCTAGGGCGGTAGTACCCCTTTGAAACACAATAGCGAGGAGGCAAAAAGGCCAGAAGAATCGTCGGAGCGGTAGTACCGCTTGACCTCATGGTACTACCGCTAGGGGTAGCGGTACTACTGCTAAGGGTAGCGGTACTACTACTTGCGAGCGGTACTAAAAAGTTACATCCGGGCCTACCACCACAGGACTTGGGACGAGTTTTTGGTCCGGAGCGGTACTACCGCTGTAGGAGCCGCGGTAGTACCGCTCTGGAGTGGTAGTAAAAAATTACATCCGCTCCAATTCGCGGTAGTACCGCTGCAGCCTTCTCAGAACACCAAAACTGCCACAACTTTTGCAAACGGACTCCGAATTCGATGAAACCAAGTTTGTTGGAAAGCTAGCGACAAGGGCTAACACAATATTTAAGGAAATATCAATAAGAAGCAAATTAGAAAAGGCCCATAAGAAAACGGTGAGAACCCTTCCTCGGATAAGACCGGTAAAACCTCCAACACCGAAAACATCATAGAAGACGCATGCAAACTCCGTTTTCGATGAACTCAAGCTTGTCATCCAGATGACCATAAGCTCTAAGACTCACAAAGAGAACCAAACAAGAACCAAGAAACATGATGCAAGGATGCAATGGTTTGAGCTCTCTACTAACGATACGATCAAGCTACCAACTTGAGAGCCCCCCTTGATAGTATGGTAAACGATCCGATAACCCGGTCTCCCAACTACCACGAGACCGGTAAAATAGAAAACCTATCAAGGGCAAACCTTTTACTTGCACATGGTCCACTTGAGCTAGATGATGACGATCTTGACTCCCTCAAGTTGGACCACCTTTCTTGATTGCGTTGGCTCGATGAAGACTATATGTAGGGCTGGAATTCGAGCCGAGTCGAGCCAGCTCAGCTCGACTCGCTAGAGCTCGTTTCGTTAACGAGCTAGCTCGACTCGACTCGTTACTATAACGAGCTCAAACCCAAGATTGGCTCGACTCGTATAACTCGCGAGCTGGCTCGTTTAGCTTGTTAAGCTCGTTTAAGATATAAACATAAGGCCCTCAAATATGATAAAAATGATTATGTATATATTAAACATATATATCACTAAACAATTGTAACGTGTGAGTCTCCTAGGAGGCCAGGCCTTCAACTGGTCGGCCTTGGGTTGTGCACCTGGGACGTAGGCTGTTTGGTGGCTGATCTTTCTTTGTATTGGGAGTGGCTGATCTATTGTATCGAGCCTAACGAGTTACACGAGTACTCGTGAGATTGGCTCGTTTAACTTGGTCTATAAACGATCTTAAACTAAAGCTCGGCTCGACTCGTTATTCTTCGAGTTCGAGTCGATTCGAGCCTAGTCACGAGCTACTTGTTTAGCTCGCGAGCTTCGAGCTTTTTTTCCAGCCCTAACTAGATGATTGCTCCCCCATAGTTCACTATGGGTGAGCCACTCTTCGGCACATCTTCACACGTCCATTGACACCACAAAGGATGGAAAGATTCAAGCACTTGATCTCTTCATGATTCTCCACTTGAACTTGCACACATCAATCTTGATGACGATCACCACTTGATGTCATCCTTTCCATGGGTTGTATGATATCTTCCTCTTGACGCAAGCCCATGGATACGTACCTAACCCCACATAGAACTCTCACATAGACCATGGATTAGTACACAAAGTGCAATATACAATGCTTACCATACCATGGGATCACTTGATCCCTCTCGGTACATCTTCTACGCTGAGTTGATCAACTTGATTCACTCTTGACTTAGTCTTGATCAACCTTGAATCTTTGAAACTCTCTTCATTTGGATGATGTCTTGAAGGTAAACATTAATGATCACACAACCTTCTTCTTCAAGACATGCTTGCAATAAGCTCAACACTCACATGACCAATCTTTGGATAATTCCTTAATAGCACCTTGGTCAACTCATAAACTCCTTGAAACCAACACATGGACTTCAAGAAAAGCCTATGGACAAATCCTTCAAATATAATTCAAGACAACCATTAGTCCATAGAGATTGTCATCAATTGCCAAAACCAAACATGGGGGCACCACATGTTCTTTCAATCTCCCCCATTTTGGTAATTGATGACAATCACTTTCAAGAGAGTTTATACAAGGAATTATGCATCACCATGCAATGCAACAACCAATGATGCATGAGAATGAGATGCAAAAGCTTAGGAACCAAAACCAAAGCAAGGAGAAAACTCGGAAGACTTCTCCACAAAACTCTCTGAAACTCCTCCCCCATTGGCATCGATTGCCAAAATGGGTGAAAAGCTTAGAAGGCCAAAATAAACAGTGTTCCTCCATAAATTGTGTATCTCTCAAAAAGAGAGTGGAATGCAATACACATATCCAATGGTAAATACTTGGAGGAAGACAAACTATATTGAGGCCCAAAGATTGCAAAAGAAGATATGCCACAAAGACATAAGAAAGAGAGACACAAGCAATCCGAAGATACCAATTGAAGCAAGCAATCAACGGATATCAATTGAACCAACTAGACCAATGATCCTACATGCCACAAGAATAAAGATATTATGATAAGCGCAAAGGAGTGTTCTAAAGAAACTAGAGAAGCTCCCCATTATTTGTGCACACATAAGAAATTTTGTATTTGAATACAAAGTGCACAAAAATAGGATCATAGCTCCCCCAAAATCAATAGAAACTCACATCCAGTGCAAGTGAGCATATAGGAAACAAAGCCTAGCGCTTGCAACAAGCACATGGTTGAGCAACATGTGAAAGAGGCAACTTACGAATAGGCTCAACCAAAATAATGTGTGTGAGTCATGGCAAAGCACTTGAGAAGACTAAAATTAGGATGAGCATTAAGCATCAACATAGTCTTGAAAGAATGAGGCACACAGTGCAAGGCCTATCAATCCCGCACACAACTGGCAAATGGGTTCACAAGCTTACTAATAAGCAGAAGAGAACCTATACTTGTGACAACCCGTGGTGAAGATAGACAAAGAGAGGCTCATCAAGACGAGGGATACCAATTAAGATGGCAAAAGCCTCTTAAAGATAAGCAAGAGGAAAATAATCTTCACCACACAAGAGTGCAACAAGATGCAATGATAGAGGACACGCACTCAAGGCAAAAGCTTTCACGGAGCCACCAAATAAATAACATAAGGAAGACAAGGTGGACGTGAAAGAGAGGATATCAACTAGAGATGTAATTTCTCTCAAGTGTATAAGGTTCTATGTAGACAAAATCATGATGATATATATATCTACAAAGAAGGATGTACTCCCGAAATAGTTACAACACGAAGGAACAAGATATCCACAAGGAAGTCATAAATATACCAATAAGATATTTGCTTGAAAGCATAGCACTTGGCTGGATATGGTCTTATTGAATATAAATGAAGTCCAAACACACACCCATCAAAGGCATCGCAACTAGCAACAAGAGATCATCGTTGGGATGCTTTGAGAAAGAAAACAAGTATCACAAGATATGAAATGAATATCATGCCAAGATACAACCTACACAAGGTTGAATGCAAGAGGGGAAAGCATGAATAGATACTTGTTACCGAGATATCGTTGGAAGGATGTAGTAGATACCAATTGAAGGTAGATAGTAGTTCATTGATCATCCTAGCTTGACTCCAATATGCACATGGTGACAACACCTTCCTTGTGAGTGAGCCGAGCATCCAATGCATCTCCAAATGTTCCTAGAAGAACAACACAAACTAAACGGTACCCAAACTTATCGGGACCAAATAGTTAGAAACACCAATACATAGGACAAACTCCACATAAATATGTGCATATAGATATGAAAAAGAATTTCATGCACATCTCATCCAAATTAAGACTAGGTGGAGTTTCCCCTATATATTGAGTTAAAGAAATAAAGCAAACCAAATAAAATACATGAAGTAAACATGCATGCTCAAGACTTTCAAAACCCGAAACCAAAAGACAAAGAAATGCCAAGTGAAAAGGATACCAAATGGAGAAATCATCACTTGGAAGATATCATTAAAGATACATCAAGGAATGAGATATCCATTGATACACACTAAATTAAAGATGTCAAACTCCCAAAGAGAGGATGGTTCCAAACAAACCAAGCTCTCAACAAAGTTTCATGATGGCACAAGGTACCAAAAGAAAACGGCTTGCCTTCCACAAACACACACTTGATAAGGATCACAAGAAGAGTGTTCTAAAGAAAATAGGATAGCTCCCCCACGAGTTGTGCACTATAGAGAATTTGCTTTTGAGTACAAAATGCACAAGGTGGGATCACTACTTTCACTATATCTAGAAAACACTAGACAAGAACAGGAAATTAACAAGATCCACAAGTGGTATGGAAGACAAAGGGAGTTGACACAAACCTTGGCAAGAGAAAAGGCAAATAGAAACAAAAGCCAATGTAAAGATGACCAATAAATTCTACCACACATAAGTGACTACCAATTGTGAAAAGACAAGAAGTATTTGGAAATAATTCCCGGTGGTAGATAACAAGGAAATCCAACATCATCTTAACAACAAACACAAGCAAATTGCCACTTGTAGAGCTAACATGTCACCTAGGAACAATATAATTTACAATGTCAATTCTAGGAGACAATATCTCAAATGTACACATTTTCTAGGCTTGTAATATGCTCATAGCATATTACTCCCCCATAATGTGATACCAATAAGAACTTAACAAGAGACAATAAGAGGATCCAACACGAGATAATCAATGGAATTTTTATAATATGAATTTATCATGAGAGATATACCACCTAGCGACTAGATAATCTTGTAATATCAATACTAGATGGTATTCCTCATGTACACACATTTATAGGATTGTGAGGTGCACAAAGCACATCACTCCCCCAAAATGGGATGTTCCATTGATCTCTCACATGAGCCAACTAGGATACAAACAAGAAGCAAAAGGCTCAACGCACGACGCACACGTACATGATGTGCAAACCAACACACACATACTTGATTTCTCAAGATAAGCAAGTTGGAAGCGCAACATATACAAACACATGCAAGGAACAAAACCAAAACATGCAAGGGGCAAGTAGCTTTCAAAGTAAACAATTTAAGTACAAGTTACCGCAAGGAGGCACATTGGATATAAGATAGAAACTTGATAATCCAATTGACTTGGCTTGAGACAAAAAGAATGATGAAGTCCCCTTAATTCTTCATAATGTAGCCAGGTCTCCAATGCCCTCCAACAACACCTATTGATCAAGTTTGAGCTTGTTGGTCCCCAATCAAGTTGGGTCCTAAGAGGTTAGTCACAATAGGCTTGGCAACCCAAATGGTTCTTTTCTTGACACCACTTTGAGTACCAACAAACTTGGCAAACACATTGCCGACCTTATCCTTCCCAAGAGAATAGATATCATCAATAGTAATTGGGTTGGATAAGTTACCACTAGTGCATGAAGAAGTGACGTGGCCTTTCTCACGACATAAGTAGCAACGTCTACTCTTCACTTTCTTCTCACTTGATTTCTCAACAAGAGAAGCATTAACTTGAGTCTTCTTGGGAAGAGGCCTTTCTTCAACTTGAGGTTGAGCATGAGATTGAACTTGTGCCCTCTTCCCTTGTTGCTTGACACTAATGGCCTTCTTCTTCAATGGGCATGATCTAACATGATGCCCTTCTACTTTGCACTTGAAGCAAACAATCTTGGCCGAATTCTTGACTTGTTCTTGGCCCTTACTTTTGTTCATCTTGGACTTCTTCTTCTTATTGGAGTTGAATACAAGTCCACCTTTGTCATTGGGGGATTTTTGCACACTCAAGATATTGTTGAGTGTGGATTCCCCTTGATGACTCTTTTCCAAGTCTTTCTTCAAAGAAGTGACTTGGGCCTTGAGCTCTTTGATTTCCTCTACATGGTTAGTCTCAACACAAGTACTAGAGGAAGTATAAGCTTCATAGTTAGAGCAACAAGGCAAGGAAAGCAATTCATCACAAGATGTACCAACATTGTGAGTAGATGAATTACAAGGACTAGCACATGACAATATACTATTTTGACTAGAAGTAGTGCTAGTATCCACAAGAGGCTCACTAGATGTTACCTTAGCAATCATGGCCTCATGAGCTATCTTTAGCACACTATGGGATACTAGAAGATCATCATGAGAGCTTGAGAGCTTTTCACAACTTTCTTCCAATTTCCCATAATTGCTAGATAGCACCTCAAGTTGAGCCCTTAGCTCAACATTCTCCTTCAAAATGGATGCTTCACAAGTAATAGAGTTAGTAGCACAAGCATCATCATTTACAACAATAGGAGAGGACAACTTGGCAAGGTCTTTTAAATAAGAAGCTTCAAGTTGGGCATGAGACTCGGTGAGTTTGATGAGCTCACCCTTGATGACCCTTGAGCCATTTTTGAGGTGCTCAAAATCCTCAAGGAGTCTAGCATGAGAAACTTCAAGCTTGGCATTTTTAGTTTTGAAATCATTGGCCACCTCAAGAGCTCTATCATGAGATTCCCTCACTCTAGATAATTCTAGAGCAAAAGTCTCCTCAAGAGATTCAGAGGTGGTTTGTTCATGTTCAAGAGCTTGAGATAGCTCCGCAATCTCATTTGCGTAATCACGCCCATGAGCTTCCATTTTCTCAATGGTGACCTCATGCTCCTCTAGATGAGATTCCAACTCCTCAATGTATTTCTTGCCATCAATGGCAATGGACATTATTTCCATGAAGTTGGAACGAGCAATTTTATTTTTATGAAGAGCTTTAAAAATCATTTCCCCCTTAGTTTTTAGGGAGGCAACATTATCATTCTCTTGATCATTATCCTCATCATCATTAGCATCAACATCATCATCAAGAGACATATTGGGGTACAAAGTAGGAGATACCTTTGACGCCTTAGCCATAAGGCAAAAAGCAATAGATGATGATGTAGGATCCCTTGAGGCACCATTAAACACCACATCTTGTTCCATGGAGTGTTCGGTTTCCTCTACATTGTTAGCACAACAATTCAAGGAAATAGATGCATTTTTATCATGGCAACAAGACATAGCAAGCATATCATCATGAGATTTAGTCAAGCAATTTCTACATGATATGCAAGGACTATCAACACAAGCGTGTGAAACATTTGGAGTGCTAGAAGTGTTAAAGTCCAAATATGAAGCATTGCAATAAGAAAGTGATGAAGGATTATCAACAATAAGCCCACTATCATCATTGCAATGAACACCACTACTCACCATGTCATTACCTTGTGGCGAACCACATGTAGGTGAAGTATAAGAAGTTGAGAACGCAACACGGCCGGAGGTGGAGGGAGAACAATCATCCTTACAAAACTTGGACACGCCATATTTATCTTGAAGCTTTGTCCACAACTCATGAGCATCCCGAAACGGCATGAGTTGAAATATAACTACATTGCTCAAAGCATCGAAAAGCACATTAGAAGCTTGAGCATTGAGATAAAAGTTTTTCCCATCCTCTAAAGATAATCTTTGGGGATCCTTTGGAGGAGAAAAACCCATATCTACAATTCGCTCTAAATTTGGGTCCATGACCCTAAAGAGATTAAGCATGCGAATTACCCAAACATCAAAATTTGTGCCATCAAAACTAAGAGTGTCAGAGAATCCTAATCCCCTAGTCGACATCTTTACTCTCTAGGCGGTTAAGCCCAACAAAGAGAGACGAGGCTCTGATACCAATTGAAAGATCGAGGATGTCGCCTAGAGGGGGGGGGGTGAATAGGCGCTTTAAAATAATTACGGTTTAGGCTTGAACAAATGCGGAATAAACCTAACGGTTAATTTGTCAAGCACAAAACCTAAAACAACTAGGCTCACCTATGTGCACCAACAACTTATGCTAAGCAAGATAAGCAACTATGTGATAGCAAGATATATGACAAAGAACAATATGGCTATCACAAAGTAAAGTGCATAAGTAAAGGGCTCGGGTAAGAGATAACCGAGGCGCGTGGAGACGACGATGTATCCCGAAGTTCACACCCTTGCGGATGCTAATTTCCGTTTGGAGCGGTGTGGAGGCACAATGCTCCCCAAGAAGCCACTAGGGCCACCGTAATCTCCTCACGGCCTCGCACAATGCAAGATGCCGTGATTCCACTAAGGGACCCTTGAGGGTGGTCACCGAACCCGTACAAATGGCGACCCTTGGGGGCGGTCACCGAACCCGTACACTTTGGCAACCCTTGGGGGCGGTCACCGGTACCCGTCAAATTGCTCGGGGCGATCTCCACAACCTAATTGGAGACCCCGACGCTTGCCCGGAGCTTTACACCACAATGATTGAGCTCCGAACACCACCAACCGTCTAGGGCGCCAAGGCACCCAAGAGGAACAAGCTCTAGGGTGCCCAAACACCCAAGAGTAATAAGCTTCTCAAACTTCACTTCCACGTATCACCGTGGAGAACTCAAACCGATGCACCAAATGCAATGGCAAGGGCACACAGAGTGCCCAAGTCCTTCTCTCCCAAATCCCACCAAAGCATCTAATGCTAGGGAGGAAAATGAGAGGAACAACGAAAGAAGAACACGAAGAACTCCAAGATCTAGATCCAAGGGGTTCCCCTCACTTAGAGGAGAAAGTGATTGATGGAAACGTGGATCTAGATCTCCTCTCTCTTTTCCCTCAAGAACTAGAAATAATCATAGGAGGGATTGAGAGTTAGCAAGCTCGAAGAAGGTCAACAATGGGGGAAGAACACGAGCTAAAAGGATAAGGTTCATTGGGGAAGAAGACCCCCTTTTATAGGTGAAAAAAAAATCCAACCGTTATGCTCACAGCCCGCACAGAGCGGTACTACCGCTAGGACGGTAGTAGCCCTTTGAAACACAACTGCGAGGAGGCAAAAAGGCCAGAAGAACCGTCGGAGCGGTAGTACCGCTTGACCTCACGGTACTACCGCTAGGGGTAGTGCTACTACTGCTAAGGGTAGCGGTACTACTGCTTGCGAGCAGTACTAAAAAATTACATCCGGGCCTACCACCACAGGACTTGGGACGAGTTTTTGGTCCAGAGCGGTACTACCACTGTAGGAGCCGCGGTAGTACCGCTCTGGAGCGGTAGTAAAAAATTACATCCGCTCCAATTCGCGGTAGTACCGCTGCAGCCTTTTCAGAACATCAAAACTGCCACAATTTTTGCAAACGGACTCCGAATTCGATGAAACCAAGTTTGTTGGAAAGCTAGTGACAAGGGCTAACTCAATATTAGAAAAGGCCCATAAGAAAATGGTGAGAACCCTTCCTCGGATAAGACCGGTAAATCCTCCAACACCGAAAACATCATAGAAGACGCATGCGAACTCCATTTTTGATGAACTCAAGCTTGTTATCAAGATGACCATAAGTTCTAAGACTCACAAAGAGAACCAAACAAGAACCAAGAAACATGATGCAAGGATGCAATGGTTTGAGCTCTCTACTAACGATACGATCAAGCTACCAACTTGAGAGCCCCCCTTGACAGTATGGTAAACGATCCGATAACCCGGTCTCCCAATTACCACCACGAGACCGGTAAAATAGAAAACCTATCAAGGGAAAACCTTTTCCTTGCACATGGTCCACTTGAGCTAGATGATGACGATCTTGACTCCCTCAAGTTGGACAACCTTTCTTGATTGCATTGGCTCGATGAAGACTAGATGATTGCTCCCCCATAGTTCACTATGGGTGAGCCACTCTTCGGCACATCTTCACAAGTCCATTGACACCACAAAGGATGGCAAGATTCAAGAACTTGATCTCTTCATGATGCTCCACTTGAACTTGCACACGACAATCTTGATGACGATCACCACTTGATGTCATCCTTTCCATGGGTTGTATGATATCTTCCTCTTGACGCAAGCCCATGGATACGTACCTAACCCCACATAGAACTCTCACATAGACCATGGATTAGTACACAAAGTGCAATGGACAATGCTTACCATACCATGGGATCACTTGATCCCTCTTGGTACATCTTATACGCTTTGTGAGTTGATCAACTTGATTCACTCTTGACTTCGTCTTGATCAACCTTGAATCTTTGCAACTCTCTTCATTTGGATGATGTCTTGAAGGTAAACATTAATGATCACACAACCTTCTTCTTCAAGACATGCTTGCAATAAGCTCAACACTCACATGACCAATATTTGGATAATTCCTTAATAGCACCTTGGTCAACTCATAAACTCCTTGAAACCAACACATGGACTTCAAGAAAAGCTTATGGACAAATCCTTCAAATATAACTCAAGACAACCATTAGTCCATAGAGATTGTCATCAATTGCCAAAACCAAACATGGGGGCACCGCATGTTCTTTCAAAGGGGAATCCGAGGAACCACCCTCGATGGAATCCACTTGATGTAATCGTCAAGTTGAACTTAGGAGGAATCATCCTAGAGGTTCACACTTGAGGTGTTGCACGACAGAGTCATATCGGAAGTGGTGAAAGAGGAATAACCATCGATCACCATGACCGAATAGCTACACTACAGAGTCATCATCAGGAGTGCGTTACGAGGTATCACCCTCGGCACTCGATAGTAGCACTGCAGATTCAAGCAACAAAAGGGGCGTGATGTGATGTGAGGTGTTGGGTCTGGTGGTCAATCACGTTGATCGAGTCGTCGATGATGAAGCATGGCCAACAAGGACAAGGTGGGGGTCACTGATGGATCACTATCCAACCTATGCTAAGCAGTTTCAGATAAGCAGGTAGGTAACAATAGCAGGTACAAAAGCAGACTATGCATCAGAATAGTAGCAATCAATTACAGTAGCAAAATCTAATGCAAGCAAGAGAGAGAATGGAATGGGCGATATTGGGATGATCAAAAGGGGGGCTTGTGTGGAAGCTCCGCTGAAAGGAAAGAAGGGTCGTCGTCGACGTAGTCGATCACAGTGGTATCAGCAGCGGTCTCGGAGTCTCCGGAGAGAAGAGGGTGAAGAAACAATAAATACAGAGCAAACAAGTGCAATACTAAGCATGACAAGATAATAAGCAGTGCTAGGGGTGTTCTAACGCGGTGGTAGACGATGCCGGCGAAGGGGATAACATCCGGGAAAGTTTTCCCGGGGTTAGGCATTTTTGGACAGACGAACCAGAGGGAAAGGTTCGATGTTCACTATGATAGCAACGTGTGGCGGACGAACGGACCGTGTTTTCGAATTCGTCTCGAAATGTTGAGCAACTTTCATGTACAAAACATTTTCATCGGTGTTACGGTTTATTTTACATTAATTTTCAAAGTTTGAACAATATTCTAAATTTATTATTAATTTGAAATAGAAGGTGAATTTGCTATGTGCACCCAGCAGAGTGCACACAACATGGCCACCAGAGGCTGACAGTGGGCCCCATTGACCAGGTCAACTTTTGACCAATTGACTGGTCAACTAGGCAGGGGACCCACATGTTAGCTTCTGTTAGTGCTAACTAATTAACTAATTAGGTAATTAGACTAATTATGTTTAAATTAATAAGTTAATTAATTAAAATAATTTTTGTTTCTTTTTTAAAAGGGCTGGGCCCCGCTTGGAAGTGGCCTAGGAGGCCAACCGGGGTGGGCGTAGCGGGGCGGAGGCGAGGCCAATGCGCGCGCAGGTAGCGGCGGCCTTGGCTGAGCATGCTTGCGCACGAGGGGCTTCGACGAGGACCGGTGAGCGGCGCCGGCAGCGGATGTAGCCGGCGACCGGGAGAGGCCACTGGACCGAGCGGCAGGAGGTCGGGGCACCGTGGGGAGACGACGGCGGCGGCAGCGGCCAAGGCCAACCGCGAGCGGGCACGCGAGGTGCGACGCGGGCAGGGCCGTTCGGCACGTTCAGGGCAGCGGTGGCTGTCGAGTGGGGCTGCAAGGCAGGGGCGGCGCGGCGGAGCAAGTGTAGCAGCATAAGTCAGCAGGGGAGCGAGGCCGTGCGCGGGCGGGCAGAGGCAGGGTCGCCCGACGCGGGAGGAGCAGCTAGCAGGAGGAGGGGTGCGGAGTACTGGCGTGGCCGCGGCCAGGCGTGCGCGGGGGAGCCGAGCGCGGGCAGCTACGGTGGCCGCAGTGAACAGGGGCCGCAACGACAACGAGCGAGTGGCAGCAAGCAGCGGCAGAGCAGCATCAACGAGCGGGGCGAGGCCACGAGTGTGCGGGGGCTCACGGGGGCGCGGTCGAGGCCATGGTGAGCACGACGCGGCCAAAAGAAACAACAATGGTGGTGCGACGAGATGCAGGGACAGAGACGCGCGGGGAAGAGAGGCGTTTCAAAGGGGAGCTCACCTAGAAGGCTCAAGGGGCCCGATGAAAGCTTAGTCCCAAGAGGGCGGCCGAGATCGGGGGAGATCGCTGATGGGTAGAGGAAGAAGATGACGATGACGCGCTCGTTGTTGGGGATCCCAACTTGACATGGTGGGTGTAGACGACGTAGTAGACGGTGCCGGTTCTTCTTGACAAGGTCCTAGGGCCCGAGATCGACAGTGGGCACGTGAATCGACGACGGCCATGGTGACGGTCCATGGTTGTTGTTGTTAGAAGGGAGAGAGGGATTTGGTGGAATAGTTCATTGTATTACTTGAGCCTCGTGGGCATATATATAGGAGTACATGATCAACTTGGAGTACAAGACAAGCCAGAATAATTCCTAGTCTATCTTATGTTTCCTAACTAATCACGATACTCAACATCCCCCCGCAGTCACAACGGTAGCGGCGCAGACGGTGAGACTGGAGAAGAATCCGAAGGCAAGCCGACGGACACCCCCCCACAGTCGTAACGGTCGACGCATCGCGGAGTCGTGGCTGGAGTGGAAACCAACGAGGTTGCTCAAGCAGGCGGTAGCCCTTTGTGCCGTTGTCGAGGTAGCCGAGAGCGTGGGTGGTGGAGCCGTGGTCGAGGTAGCCGTGCGAAGAATGCCGTGGTCGATGTCGAGTCGGGGTGGCCGGTGTCGAGGAAGTCACCGTGGAGCCGCAGGCGCAAGGTGGCGCCGAGTTAGTCATGGGCGCAGTGGTGTCGAAGTAGTGGTGCGCCGGGAAGGAGATGTTGTTGACGACGCGTCGCGGCGGGTTTGCCAAGCCCGGGGACACATTGTAGACGAAGGCACGCACCGGTGTTGCCAGCACCGGGCATGCGTAGACGGACGGAGACGAAGTTGACGAAGCGCCGCACCAAGCTTGCCAGGCCCGGGAACACGTCGTGGATGAAGGCACGCGGCGGTGTTGCCAGCACCGGGCATGCGGAGACTAGGACCTGCACGAGCTGTACGCCATGTCGGAGAAGTCGGAGAGGCCAGCAGAGAAGGACTCGACGACGGTTGCGGCGCCAATCGGCGCGGGGCCAATGTCGCCCGCGGTTGTCGAAGTAGATGAAGCGATCGGGGTAGATGACGGCGACGCTGGTGACGAGCTGGTGCTGTACGAAGACGAAGGGGGTGGACGGGCGGCGGCGGCGGCTACAAAGGTAGCGGCGGCGGCGGCCAAGGAAGAGCGGCAGCGGCGGCCTGACGGCGGCGGCGGCGGCTGGGTTAGGAGTGCGGCGGCGGTGCTCGAAGTAGGCGAAGAACCCTGACAGCGTGACGAAGACCGGCGCGGACGGTGGCGTTCCCGCGCCAAGGAAGACGGCGCGGCGCATACCACGTGAGGTCGACGCGGGGTGACGGCGGAACGGACCGCGGGCCGCGGCGCTACGGCCCGAAGGGGCGACGCAGCGGCGGCAGGCGGGTCGGGGCGGCGGCGGAAGACCTCGGGGCGGCGGCGGGGACCGCGGGCCGCGACGCTGCGGCCCGAAGGGGCGACGCAACGGCGGTTCACGAGTCGGTGCAACCGCGGGGACGGCCTCGGGACGGCGGCGTGGACCGCGTGCCACGCTCGCTACGACCCGACGGGGCGACGCAGCAGCGGCGCGAGGGTCGGTGCAGCCACGGGGACGGCCTGGAGCGGACGGCCCCGGAGCGGCGATGGACCGCGGGCCGCGGCACTACGGCCCGAAGGGGCGACGCAGCGGTGACGCGGGTCGGTGCAGCTGTGAGGAGAACCACGTGGCGGCGGCGCTGCGGCCCGACGGGGCGACGCAGCGGCAGCCCGATGCTCGATCGGTGGAGAGGCGCGCTGAACTCGGGGACGATCTTCACGGGACCTGCGAAGGCGCGCGTAACCAACGGGCCAGGTCGGTCGCGCGGCGTAGATGAGGTGGATCGCGGCGGCGGGCGGGTGATCAATCCGATCGCGCGCGAAGTCGGGGACGCCGCTCGATGGAGGAGTGGTGGCGGCGGAGTCCGGGATGAGGCCGGCGACGATGGACGGCCGGAGACGTCAGCACTGGCACCCGGGCTGCCAAAACAGCGTCGACGCCCGGGCAGCGAGGCCCGAACGACCAACGGAGCAGCGGCGCCCGAGTTGAGGCGGCCGACGAGCCTGATGCAGTCGTGGACGAGGCCGGCGAGGTAGACCGCCGAGCCGCCGTGCAGACGCGGCGGAGGCGGGTGACGTGGATCGATGGGCGGGCCGGCGCGCGAGCGTCGGCTATGATTGGCCGACGCATGGCGCGAGGCCGCCGGGTCGCGGCGATGCAGGTGTGTCCCGGTCGGTGCAGGGCGATGACGACTGGCGCAGGGTGACGGGCGGACCGACGCGCGGACGGCGGCTGGCCCGGACGGGCCGCCTCGGCGCGCGTGGCCACCGGGTCGCAGGAGAGGCCGGCTGGTCGCGCCGGGGTCGGAGTAGAGGCGCACGGGGACCGACGGCGGCGGCGGGCGACGCAAACCGATCACGAATAGATCGGAAAACCAAAAAAAAAACGCCGATCAAAAACGACCGGCGAGAGAGCGAAAAAACCCGGAGCAAGGGCTCGGGAAAAAGACTCTCTAGGGCAGCCGGCCAACACGGCCGGCGGACGAACCCTAGGTACGGGCGGCGCGGCCCCCGGCGGCGGTCATGGAGGCCGACCGCCCCGGGGGCGGCGCGCGGGTGCGGAAGCGGCGGCGGCTAGGGTTTAGGATCGACTTGCGATAGATACCATGTTAGAAGGGAGAGAGGGATTTGGTGGAATAGTTCATTGTATTACTTGAGCCTCGTGGGCATATATATAGGAGTACATGATCAACTTGGAGTACAAGACAAGCCAGAATAATTCCTAGTCTATCTTATGTTTCCTAACTAATCACGATACTCAACAGTTGTGGATCTGTGCGAGAGAGAGAGCGACGAGGGAGGAGGAGAGGGGAGAAAATATCCCGGGGAGGAAGTGGGGGCTGATGAGGCCAGGGGGCCTCGTCTTTATCTCGGTGCTGCCGCGGTGCGGGAATGGCGAGCCGGTCGGGCAACGACCGCGAGCGCAGGTGCTCAGTCGCCCGCACAGTGAAGACGACACGGGAGGGGGAGCTGGGCCATATAGGCCAGGGGGCAGCAGGGTGGGCCGGCTGGCTACCAGCTGGGCTGAGAGGCCCAAGGGGAGGGGGTTTGACCTTTCTCTCTTTGCCTTTTCTTCTCTTTTTTTGTTTCACTTTTATGCTATGTATTTTCTTTGGCCACTAAAAGGCTTTTGTAAAAAAAATCCCATAAATGACATTACATTATGTAGCACTGCCAGAAAAAGTTTGGGAGGCATTTGAAGATACTTTGGAATTTTTATAATTTCAAAAGTGATTAAAATATTATTTGGGCTCCTGTTTTAACTGTTTAAGGCATTTAAGTATTTTATAAAAGGCTGGCTCCAACACGAAAATTAGTTAGGATTATTTGCCACATGACGAACATTTTTGGGTTGACAATTGAAAACTTTTAAAGTTTGACTTCAACTTAAAGTTGAATTTGAACGGAGCTTGACTCAGCGGTAGTTTATCAGCAGTAATCTCGGTGATGTGGCATCACCAATAGGTAATTACTGTAGCTTAATTATTCGGGTGTCACACCCTGCGCCCTAATATAAAAGGGGGGCTACGGCAGGCGATCCTACTCCACCTCTCCCTTCTCCATTCTTCCTGCATCTGCCACCACCATGGCGAGGGGAAAAGGTCAAGCTCATGATTCTGCTACTGTAGTGAGAGCTTCTCCCCGATAGCATGCTCCTGCTTCTGCTACGACCGCGAAGGCTGGCTCCAGTGCTCGGGGTGGAGCTGCAGGCGGGGGTCATGGAAGACGCGACCTCGGGGCTGGGGTATCCAGAGTAGAGCACTTGTCGTTCCGCCCCAGCTGCCCCTCCCCCTGCAGAAGGCCACATAGTGGACATGACGCTTGAGTTTGTCGTGGAGATGCGCGACCCACTGCAAAGTCACCTGCGGCTTCCCCGTCCCTTTGCCAGGGTAATGGAGGTCAACCAACCGCTCGGCCTGTGGTTGCACGTAAACGGCTGCTGCAACGGTGCCGTTTTGGTGAACGTAGATTTACCTGCCAATGGCGTCATGTACCTCATGCGTGGGTGGAAATCCTTTGCTTGTGCCCGTTATGTGGGGGCATGGGCATCTCCTCCACTTCAAGCTAGTGGAGTCCGACATGCTCTCTGTGAAGTTCTTCGGGGATTCAGGCGCTTGCATGGGGTGCTGCGGGAGAGCTCGAGCAACAGCAAAACCTCCTCATCAAGCGACATCAATGAGGAGGACAATGCTGAAGATGACGACGACATTTCTTCGGGCATCAAGATCGAGGATGGTGACTCCGACTCCAGCTGAGCCCCGGCAGCACCATCATCTCTAGCTAAGCACCGACAGCACCATCATCTGGTCTGCTCTCCGCCAAGGTGCCCTTTTGCCCTATGTTGCACTTGATGTAAACCCTAGAAAGAAAGGGCTAAATAAAACTTGATCGAGCACTTCTCTTTTTCAACAAAAGTGTGACATTTATCATGCTCAAATGAATATATATTGTTTCCCTTATATGTGTTTATCCTTGTATGATTCAAATCCGACACCCTATGCAGTTTGGAAACTTGCCGGAACGCATACTTGCCGCGAGCGCTTTGAAGGACTGGTCCTTAGCAGCTGGAAGTACGGTATACGACAAAGCAACTTGCCGATCTCAACGCAGCTACAAAAAATCTTGCCGAGTGGACTCGAGGCAGAAATAAGAGCGCGAATAAACACGACAAGTTCCTTTCCGTGCATGTTTTTCATACATGTATATATCTGAATCAAGGGAAAATTCCAAGATGTAACAAATGATCTTTTAGTTGAAAAATTCCCAACTTAGCTTTCTTTGTTGTACTTCGTGTCGTATGAAATGCGTGTCAATGCCATCTGAAATGGTACTCCATCATCCCCCCGGGAAACTTGTACGCGAGGAATCCTTTCGTCTTTGTGAAAAAGAAAGAAGATAAAAGGACAGTATGGCAGTTTGTTAGCCATTTGTTTCAAAGAAAGTTTAATCACAACATTATGCATATTGATACATAAGTAAAGATGCATAAAAGGCTGTGAAGTACTTAGCTTTATCCATATATGCACAGGGTCTGTGCTTGGTTTTGAACAAAGGGTTACAAGTCTTTGAGACAAAGCTTGCACAAAAGGGGTTGCGGGGACATGGCCCGACAACCGTGCCTCATGAGTAGAACTTGTGAAGATGCTCGATATTCCACGCATTTTGCACATGAATGCCATCTTCGGTCTCCAGACGGACTGCGCCAGGTCTAGTGACTCGTGCTGCCCGATAAGGGCCTTCCCACTATGGTGTCAACTTGTTTGATCCTTTGGCGGATTGAACGTGCCTAGGAAAAAGGTCGCCCTCCTCAAGGCTTCGAGCATGAACCTTGTGGCTATGATAGTGACACAAGGCTTGCTAGTAGCGTGCAGCTCGCACAACTTCCCAAAGATGATCTTCCTCGAGGAGCACAACATCATCTTGCCGCAATTTCTCTTGCTCTACCTCGTTATAGGCAAGCACTCGAGGTGACCCGTGTAGAGCACCACTTCTGCACTTAAACTAGGGAGAAGGGTGTTTGGACAATGGCTTGATTTGGTGTCATTCCGAGTGACCTAAGAACCACCAGTTACTCATCAATCCAGCATCTTCCGCACTTATGCAGCCTATCAAAGTTTCTTGTCTTGAGGCCATGCAACACTTCAGAACTCGTCTGTTCTGCTTGTCCATTTCTTCTAGGATGAGAAACAGAGGCAAATCAAACCTTGATCCCAAGGCCCTGGATTTACTGCATGAAGGTGCTGCTCGTGAACTGTGTGCCGTTGTTGGTAATGAGTCTGTTTGGAACACCAAAATGATAAACTAGTCCCTTAAAGAACTTGACGGCTGATTGTGCAGTCACCTCTCTCACCGGGTCTACTTCAGGCCACTTTGTGAAATTGTCGATGGAAACTTACAAGAACTCAAGGCCCTCGATAGCACGGGGGAAGGGGCCCAAGATATTGAGCCCTCAGACCGAAAAGGTCCAGGAGAGAGGAATTGTTTGGAGAGCTTGTGTTAGTTGATGTATGTTCTTTGAATAGAACTGGCATGCTTCACATCTTGTTACTAGCTCAGTTGCATCCTGGAGGGCGGTGGGCCAATAAAAACCTTGTCGGAAAGCTTTGCCGACAAGGGCCCTAGATCCTATGAGAGAGCCACATATGCCTCCATGTATCTCTACCAACAACTCCAGTCCACCTTCCTAGCAAATGCACTTCAATTTCACCCCATTTGGCCTCTTTCTGTACAGAGTGTTACCCACAAACTGATACATACTCGATTGACCGGCTACTTTCTCAGCTCTCTTGCTCATTAGGAAGCTCCCCTGCTTAGAGGAACTGGACTATATGTTGCGCCCATGCCAGAGCTTGTGGCTCGACGACAAGGACTAAATGCATCTCTGCGGTCGTGGGAGCGCTATCGTCGATGACAAGAACCTGAGGTTCTGTGCGGGGTTGCAGCTCACCGGCCAGCGCATCACTGATCCCGACAATATTCTCACTGGCGGCTTTAGGAAACTCTGCCGGACAATATTCAGCAGAATTCAATGTTCTTATCTTTTTGACTTGAGTTGATGGAGTAACCAATGGTTGATTCAAATGGATTACAAAATTTCCTGGTTCCACAAGTAGCTTTTGGGCAGCACATTAATAGGTGATCAGCAATGCTGTTCTCCGCACGGGGGATATGCTCTATTTGCAAACCGTCAAAGTGTTCCTCCAATTTTCTCACTTCTTCCACACATGCTTCCATCAACAGGCTCTTATAATCCCGATTCACTTGTTTCACAACAAGTTGCGAATCTCCGCGAATGATCAAATTTCTGATTCCCAACTCTACTACAATTCTGAGACATCCACGGAGCCCCCTCATACTCTGCGGTGTTGTTGGTAGCTTTCTCCCTAGGAAAGTGCATTTGGACGACATACTTGAGGTGTTCTCTGGTGGGTACGACAAGCAGCACCCCAACACTGGTGCCTTGTAACGAGAAGGCACCGTCAAAGTACATGATCCATTCTTTCTTAGTCTCTTTACCGGGGAGAGTCGATTCTTGAATCTCTTCGTCATGCTTTGGTGTCCATTCGGCAATGAATTCTATCAAGGCTCTGCTTTGAATGGTTGAAGTGCTCTCAAACTTGAGTGCAAAACTTGACAATTTCAATGCCCACTGCACTATCCCGCCAGTTGCCTATGGATTTCTCACAATACACTGCAACGGGAAGCGAGTGAAAACGGTGATTTCATGTGCTTGGAAGTAGTGGCGCAGCTTTCTCGAGGCCATGGGGAGACCGAAAAGAAGCTTGTACATGCCAGAGTACCTTGACCTAGCCCCCCCGCAACGGTGAACTAACAAAGTATATTGGATGTTGCACCACCTTCTTCTTTGGCATTATCTGCTGACTAAATTCTCTTGCTTGTGACATTTTGGTCTTGCCGGAGTTGAGTTCTGCCGGGGAACATTATGCCTTGTCGTGGGGTGGACTTGCCACTGCTGTTTCCTCATCACCAACTTCTCTCTGCACAACTGGTGCAACATTGACCACTTGGTTTGTTGCCGCTAAATATAGCAACAACGGCTCCTATGGCCTAGGGGCAACTAAGGTTGGCATAGAGGATAGCTACCTTTTCAGATCTTGCAGCGCAGCCTCCTCTTCTGAAGTCCATTTTACTGGGCCTGCCTTTTTCAATATCTTGAAAAATGGCAGGGCGCGCTCAGCAGATCTTGGAATGAACCTACTCAAAGCAGCAACACAACCGGGAAGACGCCACACATCTTTAACAGTCTTGGGTGCTTGAGTCTGCTCGATAGCCTCAATCTTGTCGGGGTTTGCTTCTATTCCCCGCTTAGACACAAAGAACCCAAAGAGTTTACCAGATGGAACGCCAAACGCACAGTTCTCACGGTTGAGCTTCATGTTGATTCTGCGTAAGCTCACAAAAGTTTCTTCCAAGTCCTGAATGAGGGTTGATTTATCTTTGGTTTTTGACCATGATATCTCCATATAAGCTTTCTATATTCTTGTGCAACTGTGGCTCAAAACCAATCTGAACTGCTCTTGCAAATGTTGAACCAGCACTCTGTGACGCCCGGATAATTAAGCTACAGTAACCCTCTCCTAATGATGCCATGTCACTGTTGTCACTGTAGTTAATCTTGCGATGGTTCAAAAACGATTCAAATTCAAATTCACATTAATGTCAACAATAGAAGCTTTCAAAAGTTAAAAACAAAAATGTTCGGGAGGTGCCATATTTTGCATATGTAAATATGGTGCAATAAACACATTTTTATAAAATGCCTAGATATTTTATAGTGGATGGAAACAACAAAGCAATAAATAAATAAAGAAAAGGAAACAAAAACAAAAGTTAAACAAAAGGAGTAGTAGACCCCCACTCCCCTGGGCCGCCTCGGCCCAGCTGGCCACCGAACTGGCCGGCCCACCCCGCGCCCCCACTCCCTTACCCCCCCACTCCCCAGGGTACCGAAACCCTAACCCCCCGACCGCACACCCCCACTCCCCACGTCTCTCCTCTCCCCTTCCCGATCCGATCTGGATCGGGGACGAGCCCGCTCTCCCCCCACCTTGCGACGCCAGCGCCCCCCCATCGCCGGACACCCCCATCGCCTCGACGCTCGCGTCGACCCCCTTCCCCGAGCCCCGTCGCGGGTGCTGCCCATCACTGGACCTCGCCGCCTCCTCGTCACCTCCCACGACGGCCTACCCCACGCCTCGCCGCCCCCGACGCCAAGGGACCACGTCGTCGTCGCACGGAACGCCACCTCGACCGCCTCCTCGCCGGACCTCGCGTCCTCGTCCTCCTCCTCGCCGACTGTCAGCAAGCCTCGGCGCCCCCTCTCCCCATCAACGCTGGTGAGGCCCCGGGCCTCTCCCCTTCTCTGCCTCATGCCTCGCTCGCGGTCACCGCATGCTAGACCGCCCATGCGCGCGCCCGCGGTGAGCACGTGTTCACCGCGCCCAGCGCGCCCTTTGTGCCGTACTCCCGATCGTCCCATGCGTCGCGCCTCGCAAACAGAGGCGCTGCCGACGCCCCGCTCAACGTCACCGCCTCTACGCTCCACCTCCGACCGCCCCACGACCACCACCAGATTCGCCGTTGAACGAGCTTTTCAAAGCCGCCACCCTGGTGAGCTCCCGTGGCCGGAGTCGGCCAGCCGGCGATCGCCGGAGCCGCCGGATTAGCATCGGTGGTTGCTGAACCCACTAACACCCCCACTGCCACAGAGATATGGGCCCCCACCGTTGTTAATCAATTAATTAAAATAACACAATCCCTAACCTGAGTCTCTAACAGACTGGACCCATTAACTAATTAGACTATTTTAAATAAATAAAACTCTGTTAAAAAATGGACCACTGACAGCCTGGCCCCACCTCACTAGTTAGTCTAATAAGATTAACTAGAACTGTTAGTAGTCCCTGTCACTGACCAGTGGGACCCACAAGTCAGTTTTGACTCCAGTCAACCGCACTGTTGACTGCTGACATCACACATACGTCATGCTGACATCATCCCATACTATTCTGGATAATGTTGATTTAAATTAATTAAATAAATTCCAGAAAATGATTAAATCTTTAGAAAATCATATAAAAATAATCCATAACTCGGATGAAAATACTTTCTACATGAAAGTTGCTCAGAACAACGAGATGAATCCGGATACGCAACCCGTTCGTCCGCCACACATCCCTAGCATAGCAAACACGCAACTTTCCCCCTCCGGTTCATCTGTCCGAAAACGCGAAACACCGGGAATACTTTCCCGGATGTTTCCCCCCTTTCGCCGGTATCACCTACTACCGCGATTGGGCACACCTAGCATCGTTTCTTGTCATGTCATGTATCGATATGCATCTGTTTGCATGGTATTCATTGTTTCTTCCCCCTCTTCTCTCCGGTAGACTACGAGACCGACGCTGCTGCGACCCCAGTTCGACTACGGTGTTGATGACTCGTCCTTCTTGCCAGAGCAACCAGGCAAGCCCCCCCCCTTGATCACCAGATATCGCCTATTCTTCTTTATACTACTTGCATTAGAGTAGTGTAGCATGTTATTGTTCGGTTACTCCTATTCTGTTACATAGCCTGTCATTGTTACTACAGTCATTGATACCTTACCCGCAATCCTAAATGCTTAGTATAGGATGCTAGTTTATCATCATTGGCCCTACATTCTTGTCAGTCTGCATTGCTATACTATTGGGCCGTGATCACTCGGGAGGTGATCACGGGTATATACTATACATATATACATACTACAGATGGTGACTAAAGTCGGGTCCGCTCGAAGAGTACCCGCGAGTGATTCACGGATTGGGGGCTGAAAGGACCTTTGTCCCGACGGCCCTCTGTGTGGATCTTTGTGGCGGAGCGATAGGGCAGGTTGAGACCACCTGGGAGACAGGTGGGCCTGGTCCTGGTCGGCGTTCGCGATTGCTTCATAATAACACGCTTAACAAGATCTTGGTATTTGATCTGAGTCTGGCCACTGGCCTATACGCACTAACCAACTACGCGGGAAAGATATGGGCACTCGACGTCATGGTATCAGCCGAAGCCTTCCTGACGTCAGCGACTGAGCGGCGCGCGCCAGATTGGACCGCGTAACGTGACTTCCTTTGTAATGGAGGTTGCTAGGTCTGCTTCCGGCCGCGTACGCAACGTGCAGGAGTGCAATGGGCGATGGGCCCAGACCCCTGCGCGCATAGGATTTAGACCGGCGTGCTGACCTCTCTGTTGTGCCTAGGTGGGGCTGCGACGTGTTGATCTTCCGAGGCCGGGCATGACCCAGGAAAGTGTGTCCGGCCAAATGGGATCGAGCGTGTTGGGTTATGTGGTGCACCCCTGCAGGGAAGTTAATCTATTCGAATAGCCGTGTCCCTCGGTAAAAAGACGACCCGGAGTTGTACCTTGACCTTATGACAACTAGAACCGGATACTTAATAAAACACACCCTTCCAAGTGCCAGATACAACCCGGTGATCACTCTCTAACAGGGCGACGAGGGGAGGATCGCCGGGTAGGATTATGCTATGCGATGCTACTTGGAGGACTTCAGTCTACTCTCTTCTACATGCTGCAAGACGGAGGCTGCCAGAAGCGTAGTCTTCGACAGGATTAGTTATCCCCCTCTTATTCTGGCATTCTGCAGTTCAGTCCATCGATATTGTCTCTTTACACATATACCCATGCATATGTAGTGTAGCTCCTTGCTTGCGAGTACTTTGGATGAGTACTCACGGTTGCTTTTCTCCCCCTTTTTCCCCTTCCCTTATACCTGGTTGTCGCAACCAGATGCCGGAGCCCAGGAGCCAGACGCCACCGTCGACGATGACTCCTACTACACTAGAGGTGCCTACTACTACGTGCAGGCTGACGACGACGACCAGGAGTAGTTAGGAGGATCCCAGGCAGGAGGCCTGCGCCTCTTTTGATCTGTATCCCAGTTTGTGCTAGCCTTCTTAAGGCAAACTTGTTTAACTTATGTCTGTACTCAGATATTGTTGCTTCCGCTGACTTGTCTATGATCGAGCACTTGTATTCGAGCCCTCGAGGCCCCTGGCTTGTATTATGATGCTTGTATGACTTATTTTAGTTTTAGAGTTGTGTTGTGATATCTTCCCGTGAGTCCCTGATTTTGATCATACACGTTTGCATGTATGATTAGTGTACGATTAAATCGGGGGCGTCACAAGTTGGTATCAGAGCCGACTGCCTATAGGAATCCCCCTTCCACACTCCTTGGCCGAAGTCGAGTCTAGACTTTACAAAACTTTTATTAACATGGCTGTGTGGCCCATGGGCCCACGTCGCCATTGGGTGGTATTAGGATCTTTTACTCCTTATCTATACTCTGGGACTCTGATCTCTCTTCTATTCGGATTAAATGAATTTTGCTAAATCTAACATTAGGATCTCGTTATCACTTTCACCCGGAGAGCCCTTATTACTGATGATCGTCTGCTGCAGGTGAAGACCCTGAAGATACTCTCCGATGTTAACCTGATAACTTGTGTTCATCGCGTTTGCAATTCCCCTTCCACCGTCAACCCTTATGGATAACTACTTACAGTTGTTATTCTTATATTCATCCCCAGTTGGTCTTGTTATTACAAGATACCCCGAAACACTCGTCGTTGTTTCGATAATCCTTTAAGCTTACTGCCTTGCTGTTCTTTGTCACCTGAATACCCATACGGATAATTCTCGCACTTATCGAGTATCCGCTCATCCCCCAGTTGTTCATGTGTTTCACAATGGTCTTCGAAATATTATTCGATCCTCCAAAAATCCTTAGTAACTTATTGCTCTGCGATACTTGACTACTTGCATGATGGATGCTTTCCATATGTCTGGCAATATTCGTTAGTATTCTTAGGCACCGTCATTTTGATCCTTTTGATTCAACATGAGTGCGAATCCACACAATCATCAGTTGATCCTTTTAAATTATCTTTCCGGCTCAGACATCATTTTAAACATGAGCTGGTTCTCAACCAATCCAATTGTCGTCGATTGTACCCCTAAGGCTATTCTACTTACCCACCCCTAATCAGAACAGTGCTTCTGATCCCTTGATTTGAAAATCTTAATTCCTTTGCATTTGAGCTCTGGATTAGTCAGTTGTTTCTATAATCCACTGCCCTTGCATTGTTACTTCCTCTGGTTGTGTGCCGATGCTCACACCAGCTCTGTTATGGACCGGCAGATCCTTTAATGGATTTTATCCGACATCACCCTTCATGTTCAATAACCTTGTGAGCCTTCCCTCGGATACATAATGCCTTTGTTAAATTGTATCATCTACTTTCTCAACCTTGCTCTACATTCGAGCTTGTGATATTTACTCTTGAAACTTGTGGTATATGTTTCTAAGAAGCCCCTATGGGTTGAACATATGCCTTCTCTAAACCGTGTGAACCCGAAAGTTTTCACGAGTCATACTCTTCTGGTGCTTCGCCAGATAAAATTTCAACACTGCAACTTCTTCGAATACGGGAAGTGAATGAAAGGTTATGCATTGAAGAAGTGGGAGTCGACCTTGAACTTTGTGTTCATGCCCATGGACATGATGTAGATCCTATCATGGAAACTTCTTGTAATAATAAATATTTCCTTGATAAATATCAACTGGTAGCTGTGAATTGATCCTTTGCAACCGTGGTTCCGACCATGTTTGTTCTCCTTTGATTTTATTTCTCGGACAAGTTAAATTACTTGCCTTCTGCAGATCAGTACGCCTTCCCAACCTCTATTTTGTTCTACCTTCGAGTATTACCCCCTGGTATCTCGAGAATATCCACCCATTGCACTTCATCTATGAAATTCTGACGAAGTAGTACCTTTTCCCATCATAGTCACTCCACGGGTTCTAGGTTGTCGTCAACCGAGAACACCAATTGGTGAATCGAATCAATACTGAGATTCATTACTCTCAGTACTTTGTTGTTGAGAAGTTTAATACTCCATCACGTAACTCCAAGCCTGATCGGCTATATCATTATCATGCTAAACCTTAACTATGCTACCTGGTCCTTAATCTCGGAGCACAACTTTCGATGATGAGCTAAGCTTACGTCGAGCTTCCTCGTCCTATCAATTCTCCTTGAACAACAAACTTGATTCCAAGTTTGTGTCGTACCCTTGGTTCCAATAACCTTTCGCTTCACCATTCATTTGACTTGATGTCATTGCCGATCGATTACATCTTGAAATCTCTCGACAAAGTGTGTCGTGATCATCATCAACCTTATGAGCTCTTCCAGGATATCAATTGAGTTCATGATGAGAAATACTATCCTTGCCCTCGATGATCTGCGTTATCATCGACCACTTTATTGCCTTCCCACCAACACAAGCTTGTTCGTGTTTGATGTTATACCTTGAGTTCCTTGCTATCTAGCAATTGTTCTCCCTTACCTTGGAACATTAACATCTCTTATGTCATCAATGTTGTGAAAATTTCACCACCGCTTAAGAATTCTTGGTATGGTGATACTTCTCACCATCACCATTCTTTCTTGGGTCCTCGTGTTGGTTCCAACCGGGGTACCAATAAGTGAGCGGTGCTGTTTGGATTCTGCCCTTCTAGCAACCCTATTGCTTTGAAGTTAATGGTCAGCCATTCATTCTTAGACTATTGATTATTGAAGCACCATTCCGACGTTGGTTGTGCAACCCAGCCCATATTTCGGGTGCACCTTTCAACCAATGTTTAATTGTGCATGTTTTTCCTCGAGCATACATCATTTTACCATTTGATCTGACAAATGTTATCTCCTTGTTCACATAATTGTGCAAATCCATCTTTTGTTAACCTTGATGGATTGTCGCTGAGTCAATCAGTCACCTCCTCACCTCTCCTTGATTTAATGGTGAACCCCTGTTCGGAACTCGCTTCCATAGTTCATTTCCCGAGAATCATATAATGTCATCTCGTCAATTGTGTTGCACCTCTTCTTCTTAGGCATCCTGAGTTTAAGGTGTCCTGACACCATTCAGATTTGAAGCTTGTCAAATATGATGGTTGGAACATTTTCCAAGAGTCATAGCATTGATCTTGATATAACCCACTAAGGTGATGTCATGCCTAGCACACCTGACCGGAGGACCGAGTGTTATAGTTTCCTTCTTAACAAGGTTATCCATTCTTCCATGAGGAAACTGTAAGACTTATTCTATAAGTTGTTTTGATGGACCTTTGTATACAAAGCCTGACCTTTGCTTGAAGACCATGTCAATACTGTCTCGAAGCATATTTGTGGTACTCTGATTTTCAATAAGAACATTTGAAGCACCATGCTAAATGTTTCTTGTTGAAATTACCCAAACACCGTTGTGTGGGTAATGTCATGAAATTTCTCTCCTCTTATCTAAAGGGTTTTCTACCTTATATCATGTCTTGGATATCATCCTCTGCTTGACTTTGGGAAGGATATACCCCTGATATATGTGTTTAAACACATTTTCCTTTCCGTTGTTTTGTTCAAACTTTCTTATAATCTACTTAACTGAGCAGTGGTAATTCCCTGCTTAGGTAAGCACCTCGCGGTACAACTCTGCCAGTAAGACCCTATTACTATAATTGATGACATTTCGGTACCCACCGATGGACGAGAACTTTGCCTAATGGTCCGCCTCGTTCAACGAGCAGGAAAACGGTTCTCTTCGTCCCTCGCCCTTGGTATCGACATTGTTGCCAACATAACTGATAGGCTACCCTCTGGCATGTCTTGCTATCACGACCGTGCAAGATATCAACGCTTTTCCTACTTTTAACCACATGGTGGGTCCATAACCCACAGTTCCACAGGATCGAAACCTGACTCTCCTATACAAACCCCCTGTTCTCAAGGTTGTTCCTCGCGCATGGCCTCGTTTGTAATTCACGTGCCACCTTCTGAGAGATCATCAATTCTAGTATCAGACATAGTAATTATTTCCGTTGCTTTGAACCCCTTTCACGCCCTGTAACAGGCATTGAATGATTGCCTGCTCGCTCGAAACTGCCCATGATACCTTCTTACCTTGCTCTCGATATTTTCTTAAGTTTCAATTCGAGAGTTACCGTATGCCACCTTCCCCGATGTTATCGTCCAAATAGTCAACCTTGTAGAGGTTCATTCTCCCGGAATACCCCCTTATTCTTTCATAAGTACGATGGAACCCCCGAAGAAAGCATGCCGACTTCATCTTGATGACTTGAAGTAGAGAAATGAAGACATCAACGTAATGGATCGACCTCTCCAGGAAGAGCAACCAAGACCGAGAACACTCGTTAGAATATTTGTAACCAGAATCCCCCTACACGACCTCTTAAATCTCGGGACGAGATTTCTTGTAGTGGAGGAGAATTGTGATGCCCAGATAATTAAGCTACAGTAACCCTCTCCTAATGATGCCATGTCACCGTTGTCACTGTAGTTAATCTCGCGATGGTTCAAAAACGATTCAAATTCAAATTCACATTAATGTCAACAATAAAAGTTTTCAAAAGTTAAAAACAAAAATGTTCGGGAGGTGCCATATTTTGCATATGTAAATATGGTGCAATAAACACATTTTTATAAAATGCCTAGATATTTTATAGTGGATGGAAACAACAAAGCAATAAATAAATAAAGAAAAGGAAACAAAAACAAAAGTTAAACAAAAGGAGTAGTAGACCCCCACTCCCCTGGGCCGCCTCGGCCCAGCTGGCCACCGAACTGGCCGGCCCACCCCGCGCCCCCACTCCCTTATCCCCCCACTCCCCAGGGTACTGAAACCCTAACCCCCCCGACCGCACACCCCCACTCCCCACGTCTCTCCTCTCCCCTTCCCGATCCGATCTGGATCGGGGACGAGCCCGCTCTCCCCCCACCTTGCGACGCCAGCGCTCCCCCATCGCCGGACACCCCCATCGCCTCGACGCTCGCGTCGACCCCCTTCCCCGAGCCCCGTCGCGGGTGCTGCCCATCACCGGACCTCGCCGCCTCCTCGTCACCTCCCACGACGGCCTACCCCACGCCTCGCCACCCCTGACGCCAAGGGACCACGTCGTCGTCGCACGGAACGCCACCTCGACCGCCTCCTCGCCGGACCTCGCATCCTCGTCCTCCTCCTCGCCGGCCGTCAGCAAGCCTCGGTGCCCCCTCTCCCCATCAACGCTGGTGAGGCCCCGGGCCTCTCCCCTTCTCTGCCTCACGCCTCGCTCGCGGTCACCGCATGCTAGACCGCCCACGCGCGCGCCCGCGGTGAGCACGCGTTCACCGCGCCCAGCGCGCCCTTTGTGCCGTACTCCCGATCGTCCCGTGCGTCGTGCCTCGCAAACAGAGGCGCTGCCGACGCCCCGCTCAACGTCACCGCCTCTACGCTCCACCTCCGACCGCCCCACGACCACCACCAGATTCGCCGTTGAACGGGCTTTTCAAAGCCGCCACCCTGGTGAGCTCCCGTGGCCGGAGTCGGCCAGCCGACGATCGCCGGAGCCGCCGGATTAGCACCGGTGGTTGCTGAACCCACTAACACCCCCACTGCCACAGAGATATGGGCCCCCACCGTTGTTAATCACTTAATTAAAATAACACAATCCCTAACCTGAGTCTCTAACAGACTGGACCCACTAACTAATTAGACTATTTTAAATAAATAAAACTCTGTTAAAAAAATGGACCACTGACAGCCTGTCCCCACCTCACTAGTTAGTCTAATAAGATTAACTAAAACTGTTAGTAGTCCCTGTCACTGACCAGTGGGACCCACAAGTCAGTTTTGACTCCAGTCAACCGCATTGTTGACTGCTGACATCACACATACATCATGCTGACGTCATCCCATACTATTCTGGATAATGTTGATTTAAATTAATTAAATAAATTCCAGAAAATTATTAAATCTTTAGAAAATCATATAAAAATAATCCATAACTCGGATGAAAATACTTTCTACATGAAAGTTGCTCAGAACGACGAGACGAATCCGGATACGCAACCCGTTCGTCCGCCACACATCCCTAGCATAGCAAACACGCAACTTTCCCCCTCCGGTTCATCTGTCCGAAAACGCGAAACACCGGGAATACTTTCCCGGATGTTTCCCCCCTTTCGCCGGTATCACCTACTACCGCGATTGGGCACACCTAGCATCGTATCACCCCCTCCCGACACTCATTGTTTCTCCCCCCTGTTCTCTCCGGTAGACTACGAGACCGACGCTGCTGCGACCCCAGTTCAACTACGGTGTTGATGACTCGTCCTTCTTGCCAGAGCAAACAGGCAAGCCCCCCCTTGATCACCAGATATCGCCTATTCTTCTCTATACTGCTTGCATTAGAGTAGTGTAGCATGTTACTGTTCGGTTACTCCTATTCTGTTGCATAGCCTGTCATTGTTGCTACAGTCATGGATACCTTACCCGCAATCCTAAATGCTTAGTATAGGATGCTAGTTTATCATCATTGGCCCTACATTCTTGTCAGTCTGCCTTGCTATACTATTGGGCCATGATCACTCGGGAGGTGATCACGGGTATATACTATACATATATACATACTACAGATGGTGACTAAAGTCGACTCCGCTCGAAGAGTACCCGCGAGTGATTCACGGATTGGGGGCTGAAAGGACCTTTGTCCCGACAACCCTCTGTGTGGATCTTTGTGGCGGAGCAACAGGGCAGGTTGAGACCACTTGGGAGACATGTGGGCCTGGTCCTGGTCGGCGTTCGCGATTGCTTCATAATAACACGCTTAACGAGATCTTGGTATTTGATCTGAGTCTGGCCACTGGCCTATACGCACTATCCAACTACGCGGGAAAGATATGGGCACTCGACGTCGTGGTATCAGCCGAAGCCTTCTTGACGTCAGCGACTGAGCGGCGCGCGCCAGATTGGACCGCGTAACGTGACTTCCTTTGTAATGGAGGTTGCTAGGTCTGCTTCCGGCTGCGTACGCAACGTGCAGGAGTGCAATGGGCGATGGGCCCAGACCCCTGCGTGCATAGGATTTAGACCGGCGTGCTGACCTCTCTGTTGTGCCTAGGTGGGGCTGCGACGTGTTGATCTTCCGAGGCCGGGCATGACCCAGGAAAGTGTGTCCGGCCAAATGGGATCGAGCGTGTTGGGTTATGTGGTGCACCCCTGCAGGGAAGTTAATCTATTCGAATAGTCGTGTCCCTCGATAAAAGGACGACCCGAAGTTGTACCTTGACCTTATGACAACTAGAACCGGATACTTAATAAAACACACCCTTCCAAGTTCCAGATACAACCCGGTGATTGCTTTCTCATAGGGCGACGAGGGGAGGATTGCCGAGTAGGATTATGCTATGTGATGCTACTTGGAGGACTTCAGTCTACTCTCTTCTACATGCTGCAAGACGGAGGCTGCCAGAAGTGTAGTCTTTGACAGGATTAGTTATCCCCCTCTTATTCTGGCATTCTGCAGTTCAGTCCACCGATATTGTCTCTTTACACATATACCCATGCATATGTAGTGTAGCTCCTTGCTTGTGAGTACTTTGGATGAGTACTCACGGTTGCTTTTCTCCCCCTTTTCCCCCTTCCCTTATACCTGGTTGTCGCAACCAGATGTCGGAGCCCAGGAGCCAGACGCCACCGTCGACGATGACTCCTACTACACTGGAGTTGCCTACTACTACGTGCAGGCTGCTGACGACGACCAGGAGTAGTTAGGAGGATCCCAGGCAGGAGGCCTGCGCCTCTTTCGATCTGTATCCCAGTTTGTGCTAGCCTTCTTAAGGCAAACTTGTTTAACTTATGTCTGTACTCAGATATTGTTGCTTCCGCTGACTCGTCTATGATCGAGCACTTGTATTCGAGCCCTCGAGGCCCCTGGCTTGTATTATGATGCTTGTATGACTTATTTTATTTTTAGAGTTGTGTTGTGATATCTTCCCGTGAGTCCCTGATCTTGATCGTACACGTTTGCATGTATGATTAGTGTACGATTAAATTGGGGGCGTCACACACTCTTTAGTCCGAAAGGCATACGTTTGAAACAATACGTGCCACATGGAGTAATGAATGCGGTTTTCTCTTTATCATCCTTGGCCATGAATATCTGATGGTACCCAGAATATGCATCAAGGAATGAGAGCAAGTCACATCCAGTAGTGGAGTCTACAATTTGATCAATGTGCGGCAAGGGGAAAGGATCCTTTGGACATGCCTTATTGAGATCAGTGTAGTCAGTACAAAGCCTCCACTTCCCATTTTCTTTGCGCACTACAACTAGATTTTCCAATCAAGTTGGGTGTAGCACTCCTCTAACCAGAGCTGCTACTTCAAGTTTCTTGATTTCTTCAGCAATAAATTGTTGCCATTCTAAAGCTTGCTTTCTGAGCTTCTGCTTGATAGGCCGAGCGTGGGGAAAGACAACAAGGTGGTGCTCAATTACCTCCTTGGGAACACCAAGGATGTCAGATGGTTGCCATGCAAACACATCTACATTTGCCCGCAGGAAGGCAATGAGCGTGCTTTCCTCTTTACTGTCAAGAGTGCGCTGATGGTGAAGGTACCAGCAATGCCGTCCTCCTTCACTGGCACCTTCTTTGTCACAGGCAGAGTAGCTTTGGGTCTTTTGCCGGCAGAGCTCTCTGGCAAGTCTTCAATGGGTGCGCAACACTCCTAAGAGGCACGCTTCTTGGAATTCTCGCTAGATATCTTACCGGGCTTCTTGCTCTTCTTTTTCTGGCGGGAGCTATGGCTTCGATGGTCTCTGCTGCAACCGCATCTCTGCAAAGCTTGTCAACACATATGACTGCATCCTTCTTGTCAGAGTTGATGGAAATGACACCCATTGGCCCTGACATCTTTAGCGTGTTGTATGCTTAATGAGATGCTGCCATGAACTTAGCCAATGCCGGGCGACCAAGAATTCCATTAAATGGCAAGGGGATATTGACAACATCAAGTACTATTTTGTCTGTTCTGTAGTTCAGTTCCCCACCAAATGTTACCGGCAGTGTGACCTTTCCCTTGGGCTGGCTCCTTCCTGGATTAGTTCCTTGGAGCGTCCCAGTTTTTTGGAGCTCTTCACCGGGAATTTGTAGCCTCTTAATCACTTCAGGAGAGATCAAGTTCAATCCAGACCAACTGTCAACTAGAACTTTCTTGACCTTGATGTTGCGTATCGTTGGTGAAACCAACAATGGCAAGCACCTGGCCGCAGTAGTGCAATTAGGGTGGTCCTCGGCATAAAAAATGATATGCATGGGTATCTACCGCGAGATTCTTGTAATGAATATGAGTTCATCTATTGACTAGCCTGGCCTCGGCTGATATAATACAACGGAGGCCTAGAATTTAGAGGAGTCCTTGTCTTGTGTGCCAAGTCTTGTGGAATCCTCCTTGTATATGGCATGGGCTACCCGAAGTGGCCCATTAGTAAACTGCCATGGAGGTCCTCAGCCAGATCTTTGTGGTCGGGAGATGACGTGGGGAGTACCCCCTAGTCCGGGACACAGTTATTAGCCCCTTGAACTGGTCTTCTAGTTGGGGACACTGGTTCTTCTGTACTATTCTTCATCTTCGGCCGCTGGTCTTGAAAGCTGGTTTAACAAATCTTTCCATCTTCGATCTTGAGGATCACCAAGCTAAATCCAAAGAGTGCACATGTCGGGCATCCGAGGAGCCCCTTAAGTTTTCGGCCTTTATCAATGCCTTGTTATTTTTTATGCCACACCTCGGGTTTGAAGTGTTTCCCATGCGGTGGTGTCCTCTTGCGTCCGAGCTCCAATGCCGGACTGCATCCGAGGTGCCTTTTCGTAGCCGAGCTCCAACACCGATATGCATCTGAGATGTCGTTTTGCAGCCGAGCTCCAACGCTGATCTGCATCCGAGGTGTCGTAAATTACCTCATTCTTGAAAACTTTGAAGGATTTCAGTCGAGCCTAATGCCGGAAATGCCCTCTATAGAGCCAGCGACTTGCACTCGAGCTTTATGACAGACTGCTTCCGAGGTGGTGCACCACCTCGGTCTTGGGCGGATTTTTTGCCGATATATTTTTTCTTGATTAGTGCAATTTATTCCCTACCGAGATATATAGCCAATAGCCCTCAATGTGTGTGTTAGCCTAAAATCCAAGATGCACGTGAGGATTGTAATCTCCTCCAAAACTATTTTGCACTTTACAAATTATCTGCATTGAATCGTTAATGCAGTATCCCCCGAGCCACTAGTCGGGTGGCAACACCAGATCAGGGGATTGATGTAACCGTTAATGGCTTTTAAGTGACAAGAGTGAAGCCCAGTAGTCCCTAATTCTTAATTTGGGCAAGGGTGGCCGAGTTAAGGATCGATATCTGGAGTAAATTGATTTTAATCACAATTTATGTGTAATGATTCTATGTATCCAAGTACTTTACAACATGAATGCTTGGATCCTCATTGCAGAAAACTTTGTTGACCAACCATCGGCTTCAACCTCCTCGACCAGTAGCCAAGGAGTGTTTTCCTACTTTAGAAATCCTTTATAAGGGCAAATATTTGCGGAAAACAAGGCAATCCGGCCATACGGTTTTATAAACAAAGGTACTCAGAGAGATATGTTATATTCCCATTTAATGTAAGAAAAATCTTCTAGAAAAGTAGTTCCTTTATAAGTTGCTTTTCCTAGGCTATCATGTTGACCATGATCATGAAACCATAACTCTGATCAATGTGGGAGGAAAATATTGAGGATTCAGTTTGGAAAAAAGTTCCCGAACTCTGTTGTCTTTAATGAACCAAAAATTTCACTTCCGTCATTGCCGACCAATTATATTCTTCAGATGGCTAGATTTTGGCTTTACCCAGTCTGAGGTACCAGCTCGGATGACCTGGAAGTAACAATCGCAGAGGTTCTCCCTTTACCTCCTAGCCTAATAATCAGGAACGTAAGGGGTTAGCACGGGAGCCAGGCAACCCAGCTTGGCCAAAACCTTAAGTCAAATTGATGCATATTTATGGCTTTATAACGATGATTACAGATGGCAACACTCATATATTTGAATACAAACACTTTTATGCTATATGCCATTTTGACTCCTTCGTGACCGTTTATCATTTGAGAGTGGCCCATCGTCGGCTTCTACCCCTTTGTAGATACTACGCAGGGTGTTTCCGCAGTAACAAGACAACCCTTAGTCGATGTCTCGGTGCCCGGAGGCTGTTATGTTAGCGGAAACAAGGCAGTCATATATCTAGGCTTTATAACTTTCACTTAGTCATAGGAGCTTAAAGTTGGGAGGCCAGTTACCAGCCCCCGGTTACTGTTCGGCGTCAGCCAAGGTCAAGCCATTAACACTTTGGCCAATTTTATGAAAGACCCATGGGGTAACCTGTATCAATCTATAGTTTGACAGAGTCATCGGATCGCTGAACAGTCTGCGCTCATTGTGACAATCAATTTTTGGCTTTCTCCATTGAGGTACTTGACCAGTTAAATCAGAAGTACAATTGCAGTGGTTCTCCCTTTGCACACCTAGTCGAACAAAGCGGAACGTAGGAGGCAATCACAGGAGCCGGGCAACCCAACTATTGACCGAAGATATAATTCAAAACTGATGCATATAAAGCAATATCCGAGAATGTTTTACACATGACTCCTCGGATACCTTGGCTTTTGGTGGGTTCGGCTCTAGTCGCAACACCCCATTGATATTACTGATGCTTTAAAGGCATCCGACGTTGTACTACAAGAGTTATGATGGAGACACATAGTATCTCCCGACACTCAGGTTGGGTGTGGCTGACCAAACTGAGGATCGAATCTCCCGGGGAACTAGTCCAGATGTCATGTGTCTTTCGCCAACGCCGATGTGTAGGTCGGCAGGAAAGATGTCGAGCTGCGGGTCGAAAAAGATCTCCCGAGCTGAATTATTACGCAGGGCACCTCGGTCATAAGGATGTCCCGCCTCTTGAAAGAAAAACATACAAATAGCTTAAAAGTGCCATAAGCTCAAAAAGCCCATAAACTTATGTAAAAACTCGACATCCGAACTAAATCAAGTTTTTTGGTGCCAATCTGAAAATTGGTTTTAAAATAAATTTTTCCTTCCGTCATGCTTTAACATGACACATCTGATCTCCAAGCTTCAAGTAGGTTAGCCTTCGGCTTGAACCTCCATATCCCGAAGGCGGAGTGCTTCTCACAGGCCAATTTAGCAAACTAAACTCGAGCGGCTTTAGAGAGAAACCAGGCTATCTGTGTACTGATCATACGCTCGAGTTGAAAATGGTGTGTTAGAAAAAGACTTCGCAATGACTTAGAAGAAAAAAATATTTATTATACAATGGCTCATATAAATTTAAGAGCCTCCAGTTAACCTAGGCAATGAAAGTTGCTTTTAACATACATCGTTTTTGAGAATCATTTTTTTGTTTAACAAAAATATAATGCTTGGTCGAACCGAATGAAAATTAAACTTCTAAAAAAATTGAGCATGAAAGCGACTTAGCTGGTTAATGTGCTCGGTGTTGATGATGCAGCCAAGCTTATGGCGGGATGAGGTCCCAAACACCCAGCCGATCCCGAGGTAAACCAAGCGAAGAGCTCGACACTCCGAAGTGGTGACATAGAATGGCCAATGTGGAGGTGAAACCCCCAATCCAACTGGGGAGATGGAGCAGGCCGGCAGGGTGACGCCGAAGTCCCCAGAGTGGGTTGATGAAGCAATGGCGAAGCCCCCGGTCAAGCCGAGGTGAGGCGGTAGGTTGGCGGGGTGACACCAACGTTCCTTTCCGAGTAAGTTGATAAAGCGATGGTCAAGCCCTCGGTCTAGCCAAGGTGACGAAGCAGGTCGATGAGGTAAGGGTAGAGCCCCCACATCAGCAGAGGTGTCTGAATGGGGTATTAGATGCCACTTTAATGAAGTGACGACATATGGATGATAACATAGGCCAATGTAGGTGACGACACAATTTGGTTGACAGAGGCGAGACAACCACATCGATATGCCGAGGTGACAATGCTACCATGACACAAATCATTTACCTGCACACATAAAATAGTGCAAGCCGAAGATAATAGTAATAATAACTTTAAAAAATTCATTGCATAATGAATAATTTATGTAAAGTGAATAATGAAAGAAATATGGCCTAAGCATCGAGGTCGGCTCGACAGGATGACAGTGTCGTGGCACGGCAAGACATACATCGACCGGCCTAGGTGATGGCGAGAAGCCGACTAGACTGACTCCACGTACAGGCGTCGGTAGACAATCTTTGCAAAAATTAATGTGTTCGAAACCAACTGAGAGATATTTTGCATTGTAAACAGTTAGTTAGGAAAAATAAAACCTGGCATTATCCGGAGCAGTTGCAAGACGGCTGTAGCGGACCGAAGCAAATAAAACAAACCGAATTGTACTGAAATAGTTCCAACTATCATCAGGAATTGGAGACTGGACGTAGCACGAGTTGATCCAGTATACACATAGTAGTACTAGTTGGACTAGTTGTCATCAATATACATGGAGACCAGCTGCGAAACTAGCAATCAATTGTACTCCTTTTAGCAAGCAAAGGACACTATTACTGGACTGGACGATCAGCGATCGGATGCCGAATAAAAAATAAAGGAAAATGAACAAATAAAAAAAGAAAAAAGGAGAGAATCTCCCTGGATGGTCATTGAGCAGAATTCCTGGCCTCCATGGGCATTGCTCAATAGTTGCCCCTCGGTCTCATCGGTTGGGTAGCGCACCTCGGCTGGATCGCATTTTTTGCGCCGACCTAGGTAGTGGCTACCTCCCATCTGACGTATTAGTAGGTGGTGGACATGGCCGCCGCCAATTTATTCCTTGATGCCCTATCTGACCACAGATAAAATAGCATAACCCAGCAACAACAATTTTGTAAAAGAGATAATTTACATGAAAGAAATCATACTGAAAAAATATCACCTGATCATTGATCTAGATTCCCATCGAACCTCGGCAAAATCTAGCAGGCTCTCAATGAAAGCCCCAATGTCGGTTCAAAATCTGGCATATCTCAGAGTAGGGGTCCTAAGCTAGGCGCCTTGGAGCGATGGTAACATGGACACATGATTTTCCCCAGGTTCGGGCTCTCTCGAAGAGATAATACCCTACGTCCTGCTTTTGATTGTATGCATATGGAGTATAGTATAGAGTACATGTATCTACCGCGAGAGTGTTGTAATGAATATGAGTTCATCTATTGACTAGCCTAGCCTTGGCTTATATAATACACCGCAGGCCTAGGATTTTGAGGAGTCCTCATCTTGTGAGCCAAGTCTTGTGGAATCCTCCTTTTATATGGCATGGTCTGCCCGAAGTGGCCCATTAATGTAGCCCCATGGGGGTCCTCGGCCTGATCCGCCTAGTCGGGAGACGACATGGGGAGTACCTGCCACTCCGGGACACCGTCAGCCGCCGCGACCCATCTAGTTGGTTCCACCCGTACCATCCCGGCCCTTCACCTTGTCACACTTCTCATACTCATCCTTCTATTTTTCAACCAACTACTCAACTTGTCGGTGATTTTCATGCGTGTTTTGGATTTATAGGAATTAAAAAACAAAGTTTCTCAATCTTTCCGGCCGAGCCACGATGCCCAGATGTTTGAATTTATTTTCATTTCATGCATGGGACCTAGAAATTCACCCAAGGAGACACATGTGATTTTTCAACCAACTTTGGTGCACTGGAGCATGTGCTTGTAGTTAAATTTGAATTATGCACATTAAATGCCAAGAAATTCAGTTAATGTATAAAAAAATGCCAAACAAACCCGGAATAATTCCAAAATTTAGCACGATACTTCTATTTGATCTAATCTGCCTGTGTAAACAAATTAAGGCGGGAGAAGGCAGTGCATGTATGTCATTTCGCACACGGAGGTGACACGTTCCCTCTCTGAACCACGAGCCTTCTTGAGAGAAGCTCTAGTTTGCAAGAAGCTTATACCAAATCTTGTCCCAATTCAGCCAAAAAATTTACCACAGCATGTTGGTGCCATGTCATGACACCATGCCAAGTTTCATGATTTTCAGGCATGTTTTGGATTTACATGAATTAAAAAACCAAGTTTCTCAATCTTTCCAGCCGAGCCACGACGCCCAGATGTTTGAATTTCATTCCCATTTCTTGCATGGGACTTAGAAATTCACCCAAGGACACACATGTGATTTTTCAACCAACTTTGGTGCACTTGAGCATGTGCTTGTAGTTCAAATTTGAATTATGGACATTAAATGCCGGGAAATTCAATTGATGTATAAAAAAGTCCAAAAGAACCCGGAATAATTCCAAAATTTAGCATGATACTTCTATTTGGTCTAATCTGTCCATGTAAAAAAATTAAGGCGGGAGAAGGCAGTGTACGGATGTCGTTCCGCACACGGAGGTGACACATTCCCTCTCAAAACCACGAGCCTTCTTGAGAGAATCTCCGGTTTGCAAGAAGCTTATACCAAAGCTTGTCCCAATTCGGCCAATAAATTTACCACAACATGTTGGTGCCATGTCATGATACCATGCCAAGTTTCATGATTTTCAGGTGTGTTTTGGATTTACATGAATTAAAAAACCAAGTTTCTCAATCTTTCCGGCCGAGCCACGACACCTAGATGTTTGAATTTCATTCCCATTTCTTGCATGGGACCTACAAATTCACCCAGGGACACACATGTGATTTTTCAACCAACTTTGGTGCACTAGAGCATGTGCTTGTAGTTCAAATTTGAATGATGCACATTAAATGACTAGAAATTCAGTTAATGTATAAAAAAGGCGAAACAAACCCAGAATAATTCCAAAATTTAGCATGATGCTTCTATTTGGTCTAATCTGCCTGTGTGAAAAAAATTAAGGCAGGAGAAGGCAGTGTACGTATGTTGTTTCGCACATGGAGGTGACACGTTCCTCTCGGAACCACGAGCCTTCTTGAGAGAAGCTCCAGTTTGCAAGAAGCTTATACCAAAGCGCCCAATTAGGCCAAAAAAAATTATCATAGCATGTTGGTGCCATGTCATGACACCATGCCAAGTTTCATGATTTTCAGGCGTGTTTTGGATTTACATCAATTAAAAAACCAAGTTTCTCAATCTTTCCGGCCGAGCCACGACGCCCAGATGTTTGAATTTCATTCCCATTTCTTGCATGGGACCTCGAAAGTCACCCAAGGACACACATGTGATTTTTCAACCAACTTTGGTGCATTGGAGCATGTGCTTGTAGTTCACATTTGAATTATGCATATTAAATGAACAGAAATTCAACTAATGTGTAGGAAAGTCTAAACAAACCCGGAATAATTCCAAATTTTAACATGGCACTCATATAGTTCTATGTTGCTTCTGTAAAAAAAATAAGGGGGGGAGGCAACATATATCATTTCGAACACAAAGGTGACACGTCTCCCCTCGGGAACCACGAGTCTTCTCGAGAGAAGCTCCGGTTTGCAAGAAGCTTATACCAAAAACTTGTCCAAATGCGGTCAATTTTTTTACCATAACATGTTGGTGCCATGAAATGACACCATGCCAAGTTTCATGATATTCAGGCCAGTTTTGTATTTCCAGGAATTTAAACCAAGTTTCTCAATGTTCCCGACCGAGCCACGACGCCCAAATGTTTTGAATTTCATTCCCATTTCTTGCATGGGACCTATAAATTCACCCAACGACACACATGTGATTTTCCAATAAACTTTGGGGCACTGGAGCATGTGTTTGTAGTTCAAATTTGAATTATGCACACTAAATGCCGAGAAACTCAATTAATCCATAAAAATGCCAAACGAACCCGGAATAATTCCAAATTTAAACACGACCCTCATGTAGTTGCATGTTCGCTGTACATAAATGTTCTAGCAATTCAAACACCATCCTTTCCCTTCGTAACACCATTTTGTCTTTCAAAACATAATAAAAAAATCAGGTATACCACAAATAGTTTACTAGAAAGAATCGTGTGGGATGAGATATAAAATATCTTGGTGCACCGTCTTGTCTGGCTTACGCAAGAAGCCTCATCGTCTACAGTCCATCGCTCCCGCTTGAACCACGCCTGCGCGCCAGTTTCTCACGGCACCGAGCAAAATCTTTTTGCCACCGCGGAAATACCTATCTCCCTGCCCCCTCCCTCCCACCAAAAGCCACATTTCCACTGTTCCTCCTTGCTTTCCAAGTTCAAACCTTCACTGCTTCTTACTGGCAGCTCAGCCTCTTTGCTGGTGACCCTTCTTCTTCCAGCGCCACCTCCTCGCCGGTGACCCTTCTTCTTGGAGTGCCGCCTCCTCACTGGTGACCCTTTTTCTTGCTGCGCGGCCTCCTCACTGCCGAGCCTTCTTCTTGCAGCGTGGCCTCGTCGATATGGTCAGGTAATCCACACCCCACCCACACCATCCTCCTCCTTTCCCGTCCCACATGCCCCGATCGATGGCGCGACACCTTTCGTCAAAATCACTATCCCCCTCCTCCATTAAGCGCCGCCCGCAGCCATTTTGCATGCAGTATAACATGGAGCTTAGTAGCATCTGGCAGCGGAGAAGCAAATCGCGGCCACACGCGTGCGCGAGGTCGCTATGGCTACCATGCATGCCGACCACCAGATCTTGGAGGAGCACCTCGTTTTCGAGGCCATCGTCGACACCGCCACGCGGTTGTCTACTTTAAAATACAGTTCATGTTGTTTTCTCGAGGCCACCACCAATGCCTTCTAGTGATTTGTCCTCTGTAATGTTAATATGGAATCTGATGTTCAGTTTACAGTTTGGTCCTCTAATATGTAATGTTTAGTTAACACTTTGGTCCTCTGAAATGTAATGTTCAGTTAACAGTTTGGTCAAACAATTGCTACATTTTGTAGTAGTGTTCTCAAGCATTCTTTGTTTTTTCAACTATCTTATATTCTAGTTCATGTTTCTATTCTGCAATGTCATGCTTAGTTAACTATTTTGGTTCATTTGGTCTTCTGTCCATTTAACTGTTTGGTTCAGTTCTGCAATTTGATTTTCATCTACCGTGGGTACAATTTTGTATTGTTACACATGTGAAATAAATCGAATTTGGCTGTACTCAATACATATTCTACTGATAGTATGACAACTCTCAGTTAACCTGATCAAGATCTTCCTTTTGTGTGTTGCAGGGAAACAATGGGAGACACTGCGGTTTACCATCGAGGTTTGTTCAAGCATGGTCCTTTGCCTAATAGCACATTATTGTGCAGTTACAGGAATCATTCTAATATCTAGGTTTCTTACAATTTGGTCTTGCACATGTAGGTCCTGCTATCAGAGGCTTAGACCCACTATTCGACCCATTTTGCATATGGGGAAATAAGATCTCCATGAATATCAGTCAAGTTAAGAAACTCAGAAAGATTGTTAGGATGAAGAAACTTGCGAAGAATAACAACAAGATCTTTGTTTGCACAATGAAGAAGACATCAGTCAACTATAGGATGGTACTAACTCTTTTACCTTGTTTTTACCCCTTGCGCCATCAGTCAACTGTAGGATGGTACTAACTCTTTTACCTTGTTTGCATATCTTTGTTTTCAGTACTTTTCAAAGCAGTTCACTGATGATTACCTCGCAAACCACCTGCATGGTCAAGAGGCGAGGAAGGTATTCATTCAACACCCACGGTACAATATTGAAGTCTTGCTGAAGAGGGCGAAGGTTGGGTGGGCAATTATCCATAGCCACTGGCCTAAAGTTGCAAGGACATTCAACATCATTGAAGGCTCAACATTTGCCTTCCTCTTCTGCAGTTTCCCAGATGAGATTATCCTGTCTATTTACCGTGTATGATGCTACTTTCCAAAGGTTTTTGATGTTGCATGTGAAACTTGGTGCTGTTGTGTAATGGCAGAACTGAGTGCCGAAGCTATCTGATGTAATTCGATTATGAAATCCTGGTTGCTATTATACAAATGTGAAATATCTGGTGTGTTTTTATAAGAAATATCAATTTGATTAGTACATGGATTATAAATAATATGCTAATTACCCTGCTTATTGGGGTTTTCTATTGCAGACGGTTGCTGAGATAGCACCGTGGGCGATGAACTCAACCAACACGCACGCTTTCTAGAAAGTAGGCGTGTTCGATCAACTAACAATCACACATGGCTTCCGGCAGAGAACTGTTTGTGTTAGGCCACCTTGCACAAACGTTTCCACACAAAAACTGTGTGTGATATACATACAAGCGGAAATGTTTTTCTGGGATTCACCGTGTGGGATGTACATACGAAATGAAACAATTGGGTTTCGATGCCCTGCCAGATCGCACACGAACTCATTTTGCCCCAGCCAGTGTGCCAGGGGGGCCTATCTCCGACGCTTTCTGGGTCGTGTGGGAAGGACCCCCCTATCACCCACACTCACTTGGCGACGGTTCCAAACACCGTTGCGAAAAGGGGTTAAAAACCATTTGTATAGCACCTTACGGTACCAGTGATTTCAATTTATTTTTCTCCACTTTTCTACTGTAGGGAATCATTTTACCCTATTTTCCATGTATTTTATTCTTGGAGAAAATTAATTTGAATAAAATCCAAATAACTGCAAATTGAAAGGGGTTTTAAAATACTTTCAAATGACTTCCAATTTGATTCTTTTTAACTTCCAACTCATATTTCATATAATTGAAGAAGTCATTTTATCTTCTCTCATGAAAATCATTGAGTTGCATAAAGTTTCAAATTTGAAATATTTTCAGATGGAATTCAAATATTTTCAAAACCCTTTTCATTTCAAATGGAAGAAGTCATATCATCTTCACTCTAGGACTTTGTGATGAAATGAATTTGAATTCATGGACATCAAATTGCAAAGATGAAAGTTTTGGGTAAGTCCTTTTATTCCCTCTCATTCAACTTTCAAGAAGTGTCAAATTCCACTTAATTTCAATCAATGAATCACTCAAACAGTCAAACAACAATCATAGTTATTTGTTTAATATAACATTCCAAAATTTAGCATTTTGGGATGTTACAAAAATATTTTCGCCTGCTGAAATTTTGGCCTAAAAACTGCCCGCGGGTTTCCAGACTATTTTTTCCGAAACCTACTTAGGCAAGGAAACACAAACCGGAAAATAGATGGATCTCAAAAACAAACCTAAAAGGAAAATAAATCGGATTGTTGGTGGATATATGGTGGTAGGATATGGTAGCGGTGGTGGAATATGGCAGCGATGGTGGAATATGGTAGCGGTGGTGGTATATGGATACGGATCGGTGGTGGCATATGGATTCATAGCGGTGTCGGATAAGCGGTGGTGGTAGATGGCAGGGGCGATGATGATGGTGCAGCTGTAGTGTGACAACTTATGACCAGAACTCGAAACTCTAAAAGACTAGACGTTAAGACCAGCAACTTGACACGACAATGTAACCGCAAATTCAACAAAGCAAAATACTAAAAAGACTACGCAAAGGCTAAGACTGGTTCGGATATGATGAACTAACCCTAATTTTTTGTGTGGCTTTTTCGTGGACTGTAGGTATGAAGAACAGACTCGATCTAAACTATGAAAGACTGTAAAATTCCACCGAGCAACCTGGAAATCTGGTACCACTTGATAGAGGCGAAGGTGTCCCGATGTTCCGATGAGATAGCTATCCTTTTCTGTGGGAGTTGACTTTGATGATCCGACTACGAACGTGCGAAGACGTCGCGCCTTAGCAATCGCTAAACCAGCTTCCAAGGGGTTATTGACCACGTCGGAGCACGATCAACCTGACCATGAGGGTCTATTTCCTGCGAGTAAACGAAGAACAAGAAAGAAACTGAGATTGCAATCTAGGTATTGCGAATATAAGAGGAAAGCTTTATTAATGAAGGTGGGGTTTTGTGACGTCTTGGTCTGGTCGTTGAACACAAACGAAGTATGCGAAGTTGCAGCTATGGCCAACTTTTAATCTAAACAAAACCCAAAGTCTAAACGGTACTATAAGGGCTGTATATATGGAGGAAGAGGGGGGAAATTTCGTGGCCCTTGGAGGAGGGGTCCGAAACCAACTCTATCTCTTGTTTCCCCACACATACAGACTCTAAAAATAGCCTATACTCAAGTATTTCGGAATTACATGGGCCTGGCCCAATAATAAGGCAATGCAACACCTATAATAGCCTCTGGACGAAATTTAGGAAGTTGCATCTTGTATATTTCGTCCAAGCCTTCATGCACTCATTATGGTGGCATCAAAGTCCTGAAATCATCACTTGAAACTTCATTCTTGTTCCCCTTGCACATGCCATCATCTCCATGCTTGAACTTGCTCCAAGGTTCATCTTTCTTGTCCAAGCTAGGCCCTTCATTTGTAAGCAAAACAAATGTATCCAATTTAGGCAACATCATACTCTCATGAACATTAGAATCTTTACCAAGAAATGGAAGTACCTGGTAATTCAATTGGCATGCACGAGCTCTAGTAATTCGTGCAATATGTATAGCAGCAGGGGCAGTGGGCGTAACAATGGTATTGATGTCCTCGTCAATTCACATGGGCTAAGAAACTACACGGAGTGTCTTCCGTAAGAGCGTCGACAGAAGCTATTGGTAACGGGTTGCCAACGAAAGAGACAGAAGGGCTGGTATCCTTGGTTGAGGGTTGGATCACAAAGTTCCTAGTTTGCTATTTCTGAACACACTCCCGGTTATTGAAGGCAACATGGCTTGGGCATGGGCTTGGCTTTGCGTGTTGATTCGTGCTTTGACGTCGACAGTTGCTATGGCGGTGGCTGCGGCTGTGGATGCAGTTATTTTCTGTTCGATGGTCTGTAGTTGGCTCTCCTTCTCTGCCATTGCTGGTCGCAGTCTTTGACATAATGATGGTCCCATTGGGCACCGCACCGGCGCTGTTCACACGGCCACCCACTGGCGGATGTTACGGGTCCTTGCCGTGGGTCGTGTTGATTGACCGATTAAGAGGAGTGTTGCACCTGGCCGTGGACCCTTGAGAGCTTTGAGGTTCCGCATGCTGCCTTTCTAGTTCTTCTTCTAGTCTTCTCTTTTGGTGAACAGTGGAAAATTCCCCTGACTTATAATCATAATGGTACCGGCCCCTGACATAGTTATATTCAAGGGGGTCTTTGAATTGCTCGAATTGGTTTGGGATGCCCTTTGCTGCAAGTACAATGTGAGGGAGTCCTGGATTAGGGGGTCCTCAGACAATCGGACTATGTACTATTGCCGGACTGTTGGACTATGAAGATACAAGATAGAAGACTTCGTCCCATGTCCGGATGGGACTCTCCTTTGCGTGGAAGGCAAGCTTGGCAATTCGGATATGTAGATCCCTTTCTCTGTAACCGATTTTGTGTAACCCTATCCCCCTTCGGTGTCTATATAAACCGGAGGGTTTGGTCCGTAGGACAACAATCATAATCTCATAGGCTAGACTTCTAGGGTTTAGCCATTACAATATCGTGGTAGATCAACTCTTGTAATACTCATATTCATCAAGATCAATGAAGCAGGAAGTAGGGTATTACCTCCATAGAGAGGGCCCAAGCCTGGGTAAACATTGTGTCCCCCGCCTCCTGTTACCATTAGCCTTAGACGCACAGTTCGGGACCCCCTACCCGAGATCCGCCGGTTTTGACACCGACATTGGTGCTTTCATTGAGAGTTTCGATGTGACATCGAAGATAGGCGAGAACCCCGTCGGCCCATCTCATCATGGTAGTCATCGCCCCATGGACCGAACCCTTCTTGGCCTACCTTAATAGGTGAGAGCTTCCTGAGGACCAGAATGAGGCACACTGCATTGTGCGGCATTCTAAAGCCTACAAGGTTCACGAGGGAGAACTCTATAAGAAAAGCGCTACCGGAGTACTTCAAAGATGTATCTCCGAGGAGGAAGCGCAACAGCTCTTGGCTGAAATTCACGCTGGTCTCGGCGGTCACCAGACCGCGGATCGGGCCCTCATAAGCAAGGCCTTACGTATAGGTTTCTATTGGCCAACGGCCTGAGCAGACGCGCAGGACCTCGTCCAACATTGTGTCAGATGCCAGCTTTTCGCCAATCAAAGCCATATGCCACCCACCGCTCTGCAAATAATCCCCATCACATGGGCTTTTCTGGTCTGGGGGCTTGATATGGCCGGACCCCTTAAAGGAGGAAGCCACAAGAAAAAATACCTCTTGGTCATGGTGGATAAATTCACTAAGTGGATAGAGGCCAAACCAGTCAAAAACGGCCGAAGCCGGGCCAGTGATAGATTTTATATCCGACGTTGTGCACCGTTATGGTGTTCCACACATCATTATCACTGACAATGACTCCAATTTAACAGCCGATGAGGTGAAAGCCTGGTGTGCTAATCTGGGCATCAAGCTCGATTATGCCTCCGTATATCACCCACAAACCAACGGTCAAGTCGAATGAGCCAACGGTCTTATTATGAGCGGCATCAAACCCAGATTAGTGCGGTCTTTGAAAGAATCAGACAAGCACTGGGTGGAGGAGCTCGACTATGTACTCTAGGGGCTGCGGACCACGCCCAATTGTTCTACCAGATATACACCTTTTTTCATGGTGTACAACGCAGAGGCTGTGTTACCCTGGGACATTATTCATGACTCACCTCGAGTGCGCATGTATGAAGAGAGAGAGTCCAAGATGGATCGGCAAGATAGCTTAGATGCCCTGGAGGAGGAGCGCGACATCGCTAAGGCCTGTTCCGCATTCCATCAACAACAGGCTCGCAGATATCAAAGCAGAGAAGTACGGGCCAAGACTTATAACATTGGTGAACCCGTTCTACGCTTGCCGGAGAAGAAATAGGACAAACTCAAGCCCAAGTGGGAAGGTCCCTTCATCATCAACGAAGTTCTCACTGGAGGAGCGTACCGCCTACGTGATGCATCAGACAACCGCCTGGAGCCGAACCCATGGAACGCGGCCAGACTCCAAAAGATTCTATGCCTAGTACCGAACTCTTCATTCGTTTCATTTTTCCCTTTTTCCTCCATTTATTTATTTTTCCTCTCTTTTCATTTTTATTTAATAAGCTGTAAAGCTCTTGCACGGTTAAACCGTACACCTAGAACGCATACAATTCTTAATATGTATGTCAATTATACCCGGGGGCTTCTTGTACAGAAGCTTATTACTATTATTTTCCAAGCATCAAGCTCACCAAATATGTGTCTTTTCCATGTATGTACCTTTTCTTCGCCATTATATGCATCAATATGACTTCAGTTTTGGCCAAGCTGGGTTGCCTGGCTCCTGTGCTTATGCCCTACGTTCCTGTTAGTTCGTCTAGGGCATAAAGGGAGCACCTCTGTGATTGTTACTGCCGGGTCATCCGGATGTGTACCTCAGACTGGGTGAAGCCAAAAGCTAGTGTTCTTAAGGGAATATTTGGTCGGATAAATTAAGCATCACCCGAGTTGAAGGCGTTGAAGGCCTCTTCTGAAAATCCAGGGTCGCGAAGAATGGCCCTCCGGCGTCGATGATTCATGGCGCTTTCCACTTCGGAGTTTGTGGCAGATACTTTATTACACTCCTTCATAGTGGGACAATCCGGTGTCGCTTCCGTGTTAGCCTCAGTCCTTGCGACAGGGTCCAGAATCTGGCTCGTGGAGGCATGACCGGCAGAATCCTCGGACATAGTCCGGGGAATGTTTTTCCTAATAAGACACAACGGATATTGTCATACTTTAAATGTGATGGCTATAGAGCATACTTAAAACAACCATACCTCTTTGCTAAAGGTTCAACCATATTTCTATTGGCCTTCCTCTTCGGAAGCCTACCCGTCATAAGCACCGCCTTCTTGCGCGCCGACCACCTCCCCTTTAGAGCATAATATAGTGCGGTGGGTAAGGCAGATAGAGGGAACTCTATCAAAGGACAAGTCTCTCGATTACATACATGCGTCGCAGGGAGAAGGCCGGGATAGTCGGCGATGATGGCCACTTCAGTGCCATCACAGCTCGCCTGGTAAAACCCCCTTCCCCGAGCTCCACGAATATATCCGGATCCTCTTCGAATCCGGGGTCGAGAGCCCGGTTGTGGTCCCCTGGCTATGGTGCGGGGCTGTGGATCTCCCTGGTGACCTTCCACCATTCCTATTATAAATGATGGATTAATATTTATGAAAAAAGATTTAGGGAGTTGATGGAGTAGAGTCGTGAGACGAAAACTCAACCAGCTGGGAGGATTGTACATAGAAAATCCATCCCTGGGCTTAATGTGGATGAACTCCTCCTCCTCCCCTTTGTATAATCCGGACAGTATTTTCACCAAAGCGGCATGAGTGTCCAGACCCTTCCAACCATAGCGGGTGGCATCATCTTCCCCGTTGAAGTGCCACATGGGGCGCCCTCGGTATTGGAGTGGCTGAACCCCTCGCATTATGGATATCGCCATAACCTCGACTATTGACAATCCGGATTGAGCGAGCGCCTTTATCTTGCTCATCAATTGGTGGACTTCCATGCTATCTTTCTCCCTGGGGCTCCGAGGATGTCAGCTGAGGCGCTTCTTCAATGGAGTACTTGAATATTCAGGAAGACCCCTCCGGATAGGGTCAGGAAGGGATACATCTTCAACATAAAACCATTCGGAAGGCCATTCTTCGGATGCCTTCTTCGGCGTACCGGATAGGTATCCGGTCCTAGTGATGCGCCATATCTCGAATCCGCCCACTTGGAATATTGATCCCTCTTGATTACGAGGGATGAGGCAGAACAGCTTCTTCCATAGCTCGAAATGAGCCTCGCAGCCCAGAAATAGCTCGCAAAGAGCAACATAACCCGCAATATGCAGGATGGAGGCAAGTGTGAAGTTGTGCAGTTGGAGACCATAGTACTCCAAAAGCCCTCAGAGGAACGGATGGATTGGACATCCGATGCCTCTCAGCAAATAGGGAACAAAGCATACCCACTCCTACTGGACGGGTTGGGGAACTTCTCCGCTTGTTCCCCGCCGTCGAAAGAAGCCAGTCCGGCTCGGACGGGGACTAGATCTGCGGGGGGAAGAAATCCCTGGGTCTGCAGCTTCACCAATTGGCCGTGGGATATGAAACACTTTTTCCAATCCCCCTGCTTGGGTCCGTGAGGGCGGGAAGAAGAGCTGGGAGCGCTAGCCATGTTGAGATGGTTTTGGCAAGCAAGCTCTGAGGATTCCTCGTTTGGGGGAGATGGTGTGGATTAGATCTGAAGATCCCCATCTCTTTAATAGACAATTTTCTCATACGGTTAGGGTGGTAAATGCAAAAATGCCCCGACCTCTCGTATTCGCTCGACAAATGGAAGCTGGAATCATGAAGGTGCAGAAGCCGATGAGCGCGTCATTAAATGAAGGGTCGGACACTGCTATTTAAGTCAGGTACTTTGAAGTATTGGAGAAGGAACCCGCCTTGCAATGCCAAAGACAATCTGCGCGCCGGACTCGTCGTCATTGAAGATCGGTTCGGGGGCTACTGAGGGAGTCCTGGATTAGGGGGTCCTCGGAGAGCCGGACTATGTACTATTGCCAGACTGTTGGACTATGAAGATACAAGATAGAAGACTTCGTCCCGTTCCGGATGGGACTCTCCTTTGCGTGGAAGGCAAGCTTGGCATTTCGGATATGTAGATCCCTTTCTCTTTAACCGACTTTGTGTAACCCTAGCCCCCTCCGGTGTCTATATAAACCGGAGGGTTTGGTCCGTAGGACAACAATCATAATCTAATAGGCTAGACTTCTAGGGTTTAGCCATTATGATCTCGTGGTAGATCAACTCTTGTAATACTCATATTCATCAAGATCAATCAAGCCGGAAGTAGGGTATTACCTCCATAGAGAGGGCCCGAACCTGGGTAAACATTGTGTCCCCCGCCTCCTGTTACCATTAGCCTTAGACGCACAGCTTGGGACCCCCTACTCGAGATCCACCGGTTTTGACACCGACACAATGTCCTACTTGTCCCACACGGGCTTCTTCCCAACAAAACCATGGTTTTCGAGGTTGTCGTTACTTAATGTCTTTGAACGTATGTCACTCCCCCATGTCGACTAGCTCTGCACTACATGGTTCTCCTGATTTTGCATCTTGAAAGTGTTCTAGTCATCTTCACTAATGGTAGGCCACTTCTTATGGATGTCAAAGAACTCTTAGTGAAAATCTTTTCTTGTGGATGATTTCCAAGAACTCAAATTCTTGGAAAACTTATGGATTCCATGGTTGTTTACCTGATTCTTTGAGTACAATAGGTTGTCGTACTCGTTAGGAAACTCGAATCTTGCGTGCACCCTTCTTATAAGGAGTTTTTGGAGATTATCTTTGCTAAAATCCCTTATATTGGACACATTGATGGAGCAGACTTCTAGACAAATGAGACCTAGGGCGTTGCTGTAGTGAGCCAAGGCCTTCCGTGGACTAACCGACTCACCAGTGCAGAGTGACCACAAGCCTGTCAGCTCCTATAGCATTTCGGCTCCTAGGTTTCCGCAGATTCTTGGATTTTGGAGCATCCTCCTCCTCTACCTCGTCCTCAGTACAAGACTCATCCGTATCATCTTTAGCAGTACTATCACTCTTATCAGGATTATTTTCCTCACCAGGAATATCTTTGTAGCCACTTCCTCTCACATAGCAATCGCACGAATTTATGTCCTCCTACTGAAGATCTTCATCATAATCTTTGTTTCCCAACGCATCTGTAAATGTCGCTTCGCCACTGGCTGGATGTGTCGAAGAAGATCCCATGTCACACATCTACAAACAAATTAGACATATACTTACTTCGAATACAAAATACAAAAATTCGGCATGACCTTTGCTAAAAAGAGGACATATTGGTTGCCAGAAATTTGATGAAATGGAAATTAATCAATGTTTCGCCAAAACATCGGAAACCCTAAACATTCCCTACAAAAAGAAACATAGATACCACAAATCATTCACAACCAACACAAAAATTGAACAACAATTCATCACATGCACCCATCTCAAAAAAATTGACAACAACTGTAACAAATATGTCTATGAACAATTAAATCTTCATGATTTCAACCACATTTCCACAAAGCCATGTCAAAACAACTCACAATGTTACAACTACAACTATTTTACCCATAAATATAGATGTGTAGCAATTGTTACAAATATATCTATGAACTTAAAAAAAATAAACAATGAGATCTCACTTACCGGTGGAATCGAGGTGTTCACGGGTGGAAAAGGCGATGTCGGACGATTTGCAATCGGAGCTGCCGGAGGCAAGGTCGAGGTGGTTGGGGCCGGCGGTGTGACGGTGGGGGAGGGGGTAAAGTAGAAGTGCGAGCGATAGGGGAGGGGAGGTGGGCACAGCTGGAGTGGTGATGGAGGGGGGGGGCAAGGGCGGCGCAAGCAGCGGCGGTGTTCGACAAGCTTGACAGGGGCGCCGACGACACAAAATGTGGCAGCAGGCAACGACAAGGGTTGCGGCGGCGGCAGCGTCAGAGAAGTGGAGTGTGTGTGAGCACGAAATGAAGCTTTGCCTGTGAACATTTCCCCCAGATTGGTGAAGACAATGTGAAAAATAGCTATGCCGTTGGTGATGTCACCAACGTCATAGCTATTTGACGTAGCTATTGTTCAACCAACAGCCTAATTGAATTTCTAAATTTCAATACAAATGGTGAATAATAAAATATGTGAGATGATTTATTTTATTAATACTAAAATTTGGTCGATACAAGTGTTGCTGAATAACAAACGATATATAAAATCAACTGCGACGTCGTTTTTGAATTGTGTTGATGGAACTTTCTACATCCAACAACATGCTTTGTCTTCTTTTCACACACTTTGTTTTGAGATGGACTTCATATTCTCTTGATAGACGCCAGATTGTTGGTCTTCATGTTCATCTATATCTTCCTTCTTGGATAGGTCTTTATCACTCTGTTCTTTTTGCCTTTTTCACAAAAGGTTTGTCACTTCCTGAACCTCCACACAGTCTTCCTGTCTATCCAGGTGATTTCAAGTTCGGACTCATTCTTCATACCTCCTTTTGGCTCATTATCATGTGCTCCCCCTTCAATTTTGGCATCCTCTTCGTGTTCACCATGATTTGTCCACCGCGTGTAACCAGGCATGAAACTATGTTTCAACAAGTGCATCTTCACACAACCAGTAGAAGGGTCAATCAAAACTTCATTTTTGCACATCTTACATGGACATAATATCTTTGTTTTTCTATTGCGATTCATATCTTCCAAGGCCACCTAGAAGAACTCATTTATAGTTCAATCCACATAGTAAAGAATCATTCTCTTCATACAATTGCCTAAAAAAAGAGTCAAAAAATATTTCAGCATTACTACCTTTTGCTAAAAGATGGAAACCAAAAATTGGCCATATTACCTAGAGTAGATAGTTCTCGATGGATCAAATTGATCGAGGGAACGACGACATATGTTATTTTGGATCTTCAGAGAGACACAAGATTGACAAAAATTAGAAGAGATAATGTTGAGAACTTGAGCTAGCCACAACTATCTATATATAGAGCTGCATATACTTATGGCGTGCAACCGTTTGGAACGTCAGGACAAGATCTGTGGACTGATTGTGGACCCCACATTATACTTGTGACATTGAACAAAATCTCACGCCACAAGTATAAGAAATAGTACTGGCGTGGATATTTTTGTGACGTCAGCAATGTTCCGTGGATGGTGAGGATGATGGGACCCACATAAAAGTGGCGTTTCCTAAAATTCCTACGCCAACAATAAGCTCATAGCGACACTATTTGAAAATGTAGTGTTGTCGTTGATGGAAAATGGTGCGCCACCAACGAAAGTTGTGGCTAGCCGTTTTTCTACTAGTGTATGGAACACGATATTGTAGGTATATCAAGGTCTCCGAGTTTTGCCCATATCTTGTCCTCAAATTGGTACTTCATTATCATGGCCACCTATTATTTTAGATTCATACTTCTTCTATTATTGATAATATCTCGCACAAACTTAGCAAATATAGGAATCTTCAATATGTCAGCTACATGTAAAGAAACACTACTATATAGATTGCAAGAAGGACGAATAGAGTTCATCATTTGAAGGTGGACTAACAAATTTTGGATAGGGAAGAGTTTTCTTTGATTTACCTTTCTATCTTTCTTTCTCTTTCTCCTTACCTTTATGTTTGTTTCGCGAAGCCTTACTACTTTCACCCCTCATTGGTTATGGAGGTTTACTCCTCTTTTCAATTCTAAGTTCTTTAGTTTTATTAGCTTTTGGGGAAGCTTCTTCTTCATTATCATTATTACCTTCCATAGTTTCTGAGTCAGAATTAACTTCTTCGTTATTCTCCCCTTCTGCTTCATCATCTTGTGCATCTCGGTAAACTAGGTCACCTTGGCATTGCTCTTTGTCAGGGAGTACTTTGTCTTTTTGAGTTTTACTCTGACACTCTCTCCTCTTCAAAGCTTGTTCTCTTTCATACCATTTAGGTCCTTTAGGGTCCTGCACCATTTTACCACCTCGAGTACAAATCCAGTTATAAGAAACAAGATTATGTTTATCAAGTTGGGCGAGAATCAAATATTGAGTTTCAGATATTTGTGAGCATTGGGTTTCTATCATGCGAGAATGTTTATCAAGATTCTTCACAACATGACTTAAGTAATCTACTTGTCCAGAGAGATGATATATAGCCTTTTCATTATGATGAATGCACCTCCGAGGATATCGGTTGAAATCCTCCTGGTGATGCTCAAATCTATTCGTTGTCTCCCTGAGCTTGTTTTCTTGCTGATAAATACTAAATATATCCACTTTTCATTAATAACTTGTTCAACATGTTTACCTTTTTCTTGAGCAACCTTCTTAAATGCCTCAATGTCTTCAACATGATAGATTTTTCCTGTATACTTAGCTGGTTCATCAATACTCTGTTGTTACTTAGCAATCATAATTAATTTGGTGAGTGCTTTTCCTTCTTCCAGAGTTAAAGACATAAGGCACTCACCTGCATGCAAATCAAGTGTAGATCTGGATTCATCATTAATTTCATGATAGAACATAGAGAGTATAACATATTCAGTGAAACCATGGTTAGGTGAAAGTTTAATTTTTTTAGAATATCTCTCCAAAGCTGCATACAAACTTACGGTCAATTCTTGAGCAAAGGAAGTAAGCTTTCTTCATAGTTTGGTAATCTTAGAGCTAGGGAGGCATTTAGCCATGAATCTCTCTACACACATTTTAGCTGGTTATTCTGCCATATGGCAATTGATTATAGCATATTTCAGCATCACCGTTTAGGGAAAACTTGAAGAGTCTCAATGATGCGTCCAAATTATATGATAATTTAGGTGGTTATTTTATGCCAACTTAGTAGGCTTTCTGGAATTCTACAGTGTTCGCACACCTCCTTTTGTCGTTATTCCTCATGTAACACCTTTTGGAGGAATTAAATGCATATGAAAAGAATCCCAGGAAAGTGTGATAGAACCACATTATATAATGTGATAATCCACTACCATAAAATAATAAAGCAAAAGGTCCAAAGGAGAGGCGCCTGTGGTGAATCTAGAGCCAAAGATAGCCTACCATACCCGCGCCCGCTTGTATGGGTGGTCATATGAGGTGCCTGTGGAACCGCCTCGTCTGCTATTTCCACCCTGTGGAATTGGATTGGGGAGGAGACGCACAGAGAGATCTGAAACTCATACAGAAGGAGGAACCCTAGCCTCTAGAGCAATCTAGAGTGGGAATTGGCAAGGAGGAGATCGTTGTCTTGACCACCATCCACAAGCGAGGCTGCTACATCTTCTTCATTGCCATCTTCATCATCATCCACATATATGTCATTGTAACATCAAGAACCCTAGTGGATCAACTTGTGTGTTACATTTGTAATCCATTCATGTTCGCCATCACCACTCTTATGATGTTTGTTGCCTCCATGTGTGAGTAGTTCCCTTAGTTCTTGCGGATACAGATGAACCCTAGTGTGTAACGGATCATTTGCTATTAGGATTTAATATACTCTTTGCTTGTTTATGTTAATAGTCTTCTTGATGTTGGGTGAAGTCGACCATCCAACATATGCCAACTTTTGATGGAAGGTTAGTACTGCTGGCGAACCGACTAGTTGCTGAGATACGTGAATGATAGGCCCTGTTTGCCTACGTCCCGGATCATTGCAGCATGGGGTAAAACAGAGACCAACTATAGTCTGCATCCACGAGGACCTCTTTTTCAATAACCGAAGTGGGGAAGAATGGTGGCGGCTTATGTGATATGGGGCTGCCGCGTGTATGCACATATATGTACGGACTCTGCCCACAAATAGGATATGCAAAGTGGCTTAGGAATCCAACATGGCATCTTGTTCAGGCATGACTATATATACATGCTAGTGGGGAATCAAGGATCCCCAGGGACACTTTAGTGTTATTTCAGGTAAAAAAACACTTTAGTCTTATTGGTTTCAATGCTCTTGTTTGCAACCCTTGTTACTCATTTCCATTTCAGTAATTACTTTTATGCTCACTACGCCTTTCCCATCACATTACCACTTTGCACTTCAAGGACATCAAGCTTTTTCTAGTGTCGTTGCTGGGGAGCTAAGTGCTTTTGATCTTTTTTCTTAAGTTTGGTTTAATAACATGTACTAGGTTGTTTGCAGGTTCAGAGAAACCATGGCTGAGTTTGGGCACTATTACCAGCTTGATGCCATGCATCTTACCGGACCACCAATGCAGGAAATATTCACATCATTGGGTCCTAACCTCACCGATGTAGCTTATGAGGTGAATCCATGTGTTCTTAAATTATTGCATAGTAAGAAATTTAAAGGTGAGGAAGGTGATGACCCTTACCAACATTTGCAATTTTTTGATGATGTATGTGGGGCATTCAAATTAAATGCTTATAACTCTGATGATATGAAGCTTAAGTTATTCTTACACACTATAGCAGCTGTAGCAAAGGCATGGTTGGTGTCTCACCCTACACGCACCTTTGATACATGGGATAAGTTGTCGACCACATTTTTATCAGAAAATTACCTATAGAGCTAGATGCTGGATTTTAAATTTCTGACAGAGACCCAGAGAGAGCCTTGTAAAGTCATATCAAAGGTACCGAACTCTACTAAATGATTGCCTGCATCATAAGCTCCCTGACTGGCTTGTGTTACATTTCTTTTATGGAGGACTACGAGATGATTCCAAAGAAGAATTAGATTTAGCTTCGGTGGGTTATTTTACTACTAGTTTGGTGCCTAGAGCTTGTGAATTATTAGATAGTAAACTAGACAATAATGAAGCTTGGGGGAGTGATGAGGAAGAAGATGGTAGAGTTGAAATAGATTTGGATTTCATAAAGTGTTATCTTAATTCTGGGACAGTTAGCAAAGTTAGTGATGAACTTTACCTTGGCCCTGATGTTGTGCTGTGATTTGTTAAAAGTTATGCTAAGCACATGGAACTCCCTGAGAAAATGGGAATTTTACTCTGATGAAGACCTCGAGGAAGATCTTGTTATGGAAAACTTGGAGGTGGAACCATTGGTAACTCCTATTGATGATGATTATGAGCTAATGCAAGAATTATCCTTTCCATGAAAGAAGGCACAATTAGAACACAAGTGTAAGGTGCAAATGCAACAAAAGGAGGAGGATAAAATGTGTGAAGTATCTAGGTAAAGCAACAACAGAAGTAAAAGAGAGAAAAGCAAACTGAGACTAAAATAGCCATCATGGAGAAAGAGTTAACATATCCAGGTAAACCGGTGGTATCTAATACGTCTCAAATGTATCTATAATTTTTAATTGTTTCATGCTATTATATTATCAATCTTGTATGCTTTATATGCCATTTTATATTATTTTGTGGACAAACCTATTAAATTTGTGCCTAGTGCTAGTTCTAGTTTTTTTTGCCTATTTCTTTGTTTCACAAAAAAAATCATACAATACGAAGTTCAAACACGATGAAACTTTACGGTGATTTTTCTGGACTAGAAGAGTCCCTATAAGCTTTGGGGGAAGGACAGAAGACCTGCTCATGGGCCACAAGCTCAAGGGGTGCGCCCCTAGGAGGGTGTGCTACCTCAACTTGTGGGTCCCACAAGGCTTCGTTTGACCTAAATCCAACGCTATATATTCAATCCAGAAACCCCCAAAGCGAGACCAGAAACTATTTTATCGCTGGCACAAGCCTCCGTTCTACCGCAATACCATCTAGAGGCCTTTTTCGGTGATCTGCTGGAGGGGGAAACCATTGGGGAGGTAATCTTCATCAACCTTGTTGCCTCCATGATGATGTGTGAGTTGTTCCATAGTAGTAGCTAGATGACTTTCTCTCTCTCTCTCTCTCTCTCTCTCTCTCTCTCTCTCTCTTTGATCTTCAATACAATGATCTCTTTGGAGATCTATTCATTATAATTCTTGTGGTGTGTTTGATGGGATCCGATGAACTGTGGGTTTATGATTAGATTATTCATTGAAAGTATTTGACTTTTTTCTGAGATTTATTATGTGTGATTTATAGCCTTGTATTTTTCTCTGATCTATCTATCTCTTTTCGCCAATTAGATCGATTTATCTTCAATGGGAGAGGTGCTTGGTAGTAGGTTCAATCTTTCAATGTCCTTACTCTATGATAGGAGGAGTTGCAAGGCACATATTTTTATTGTTGCAAGGCACATATTTTTATAGTAGTAAACCGCCATAATTGTATAACTTGTATTGTAAGTTAGGGAAAGACAGACCAAGCTGAACACTTGTATGAGTCAGCCTCGGGACTCTGTAAACTGGCCGGGCGTCAACCTGTGTATATAAAGGGACGACCCGGTGGCGGTTCAAGGACGAGAGACAACAACTCAAGCCTCAGGCAAAGCGTATTTGCTCCCTGGTCATCGAAACCCCAATAATTCCATCACAACTAGACATAGGCTTTTACCTTCATTGAAGGGGCCGAACTAGTATAAACTCTCGTGTCCCTTGTCTGGTTCAACCCCTTTAGGATAATCTCGTTGCGATGGCTCCACGACTAAGTCCTTCTGCTAGGACATCTGACGTGATATTTCCATGACAGTTGGCGCCCACCGTGGGGCTATTGCACGATGGTTTCGAGTTCTTGAAGGGCAGCTTTGAAGGACTCAAGGGGTACGTGGTTGGCTGGATGACCAAGAGTCGTCGCGGCAAGCTCTACATCGATGACGCAGGATGGGGCCCCAAGGCCAGCTCAATTGAGTACGGGTACCGGGTCCCCTTTGGTGGGATTCACGTTTTCATTGGCAAGATCGGCGAACCGGGCCCTGAGCCGGACATCTTCACCGACCTCGTCGAGATGGCTCAGCGTGTGAGTCCTACCTGAGTTCAGCTTGCCGTGAAGCGTGCGTTCATAGGATTCATCCATGGAGCGGAATCTGAACCGGTGTTCGATGGTGAGACGACCGTCTACTCAGATGGTGAATCGTCCACTGGCGAAACCGAGTCGCTATACCAACTGCACGATGACCGGTTTGAGGGATACTTCGATGGCGACAGTATTCCGGGTCCCCTTGAACCACCAAACTGGGTTGCGATCTTCATGGCCGGTACGCAGCCCACCGTGCAATCTTCATCTACAACAGCAATGGTCTCTAGATCGGTAGCCGCGGCAGGAGGCCCGGACCGCCAGCCGGCTCAAGTTCTTGCCGGTTTACTGGACGATTTGACAGCATTGTTGACCACAATGGTGACTCCAGAGACTCAAGTTCAGCATAATGTGGATGTCACGAAGCTAAGGGATCAGATAGCTCAGGCCAAAGCAGACTTGGCAGCTGAGGAGGCTAGGATGGATGAAGAGCGGGCCGCTTTAGATGCCAAATCACAGCAGATCCAGGCGCAGAATTACCGGCTTATGTTGGATCAGAACACATCAAACAATGTCATGAGAAGGAAGTACCGGTCTCGACTGCCGCAAATTTACGAGGGCTTGAATCTCTTCAGAACACCTGGAGCTGGGCCTAGCAATCCGGCAGGAGTAAACTGGACCGAGGCGCCTGGGGCGGCGCCGGATCAGCCACGGACGATGGACCCGCCTCGACGGACGGACAATCCGCCACAGTATGTCGCAGCACCACCGGGTCACTTTTCCAGTCCTTTGGATAACATGATTGCAGCAGCATCACGTTTGGCGGCTATTCCGATGGAGGGTGATTCCTTAGCAGCGATTGAGACTCGACGAGCCAGGGATCTTCTTCAAACCGCTGTTGTACAGCAACCGGCATATTCCTACAGCCAAGACAGAATACATTCAACCCCTCGTCCGAGCAAGAGTTATAGCAGGCACATAGATGAACCAGCCGTGTCAAGCAGTGTGCGGCGTCGTGATGCCCCTCGAGGACCTAATCCGGCGAACGGCGGTTTGAATGCTCAGGATGTGGTGGATAATGGCAGAGCATGAAGGGAGGCCGCATTAGCAGCACAACACGCGGGTCGTCATCAACCCGCCCAGGTTCAGCCAGCGGCGTCAGTAGAACAAGGGATAGGGCTTGCCTTCAGCTCTTGGGGAGTGTCGTGTCTTATCCCGGCTCTCCGTAATGTGCGGTTGCCCAAGGATTTCAAAGGGCCATGCAAGGTGCCTAATTATACCGCTGATCAGCCCCCGAGGCGTGGGTTGAGATTTATGAGATGACAATGGAGATGCTAGATGTGGATGAAGCGGCGTGTGCAAAGTACTTCACCATGATGCTAGAAGCAACGGCTCGCACCTGGTTGAAGAGCCTGCCTGCTAACTCGATCAATTCATGGGATGAGTTGAAGGCCAAGTTCATAGCAAACTTCAAAGACACATGCAAGCAGCCTATGTCCATTGTAGATCTGGCGGCTTGTGTGCAAGGAGAGAATGAATCAACAACCCATTGGGTGCGCTGGGTTTAAGAAATTTTGCACTCATCAGGCCGCATCAATCCGGATACAGCAATTGTGACGTTAGAGGGCAATTGCCGGTTTAAGTCACTTAAAATGAAGTTGGGACGGCTCAAGCGTCACTGCAATGATATGGGAACACTCATGGCGGCTCTGGTTAAATACGCTAATTCTGATAATACCAAGGACCCTGATTCTGATGAAGAGAAACATGAGAAGGGAAAGAAGAGTGCGGGTTCAAAGGGACAGCATAACCAGGCGGGCCACGGAAATAATGGTAAGCGTAAAGCGGACAATTCCGATTTTGTGGCTAACACCAGTATGTAGAGTAATATGCAGCGCCGTAAGGGTAAATCGCCCCAATGCGGTGGAGGAATGAATCTGGAATGCCTGTTAAACCAGCCTTGCCCAAAGCACGGGACAAAGGAGGCTCCGGCCATGCACCTTTGGAAGGATTGCCACATCATGAGGGAATTCAAAAACTCTGATCTTTTTCGATATGATCAGGGTCCGTCTGGTGGTTCCCGTGCAGGATTTCATTGGCCGGGTTACGGTGGTGGTGGCTCAAACTCAGGGTTTCAGAATAATCAGGGCAATCAGAATAACCAAGGTGGTAACCATCAACAGGTTAATCAGGGGAATCGGCAGCAGTCGGGTTATCAGAGCAACCCAAAGCAGTTAAACGGTGGACAATATCATGTCTTCACTACTAGCTTGTGCAAGCACGATCAGAAACTCCATAAAAGGGCAGTGAACTCTGTTGAACCGGCAGTACCCCATTATCTACGCTGGTCTGAGCAGCCTATTGTTTGGAGCAGAGAGGATCATCCACCCCGGGTTGACAATCCGGGTCACCTAGCTTTGGTGGTTGCACCGCAGGTGGGAGGTTATAAGTTCACTAAGGTGCTCATGGACGGAGGGAGCAGTATCAATATTTTGTACTATGAAACCTTCCGGCGTATGGGGTTGACAGATAAGAATCTTAGACCGTCAAACACCGTTTTCCATGGAGTGGTGTCTGGTAAATCGGCTTACCCAGTTGGTAAGATAGCTCTAGAGGTGGTTTTCGGAGATGATCATGATTCTAGGTCCGAGACGCTGACCGTTGAAGTGGTCAAGATCAGAAGTCTGTACCACGCTTTATTTGGATGGCCGGTTTACGCTAAATTCATGGCGAGGCCGTGTTATGTTTATCTGCAGCTCAAGATGTCGGGTCACAAAGGAACCATCACGGTTCATGGTAGCCATAAGATTGCTCTGGAGTGTGAGGAAGGTGATGCGGCCTACGCCGAATCGGTTTGTGCAATGGAAGAGTTGAAGTTTTATAAGGACAATGTTGATCCCGCATACATGACTTCTTTAAAGAAGCCCACCATAGAGCATGATCCGGCTTTGAAGTTTAAATCGGCTGATGAAACGAAATTGGTTGATTTTGTTCCTGGCGATTCAACCAAGCAGTTCAGCATCAGCGTCAACTTGGATCCCAAATAGGAATGCACGCTCATCGAGTTCATCCGTGAGAACCGGGACATCTTTGCATGGAAGCCTTCTGACATGACAGGTGTACCGAGGGAACTCGCTGAGCACACTCTTAATATTGATCCGAAGTTCAAACCGGTCAAACAGTTTCTTCGCCGCTGTAATGAGGAACGGTGCAAGGCCATTGGAGAAGAGGTAGCCCGGCTCCTGGCAGCAGGGTTTATTGTGGAAGTATTTCACCCAAAGTGGTTGGCTAATTCGGTGCTGGTACTTAAGAAAAACGGCACTTGGTGTATGTGTGTGGATTACACAGATTTGAACAAAGCTTGCCCGGCTGATCCCTTTGCCCTCCCTCGTATTGATCAAATCATTGATGCCACGGTGGGTTGTGAGCGTTTGAGTTTTCTGGATGCTTATTCCGGTTATCATCAGATCAAGATGGCAGTTAAGGACCAGGAGAAGACAACTTTCATTACTCCCTTTGGAGCCTTCTCCTATGTATCCATGCCTCTTGGGCTCAAGAGTGCCCAGGCAACTTCTCAACGTTGTGTGCAGAATTGTCTTCATACGTAGATTGGGCGCAACGTTCATGCTTATGTGGACGATATTGTGGTCAAGTCCAGGAAAGCAGAGACGCTCATCCCTGATTTGAAAGAAACCTTTGATAATCTGCGAGTTTATAAAATGATGCTCAATCCGGCTAAGTGTGTCTTTGGTGTACCGGCTGGCAAGCTCTTGGGTTTTCTGGTGTCCAATCGAGGCATTAAGGCTAATCCGGAAAGGATCAAGGCTATCACGTCTCTGGCTAAACCGGCATGTATTACTGATGTTCAACGCCTGTCGGGTCGTATTGCGGCCTTGAGCCGGTTTATCAGCAGGTTGGGAGAGAAGGCGATCCCTCTGTACCAAATGTTGAAGAAGACAGACAATTTTGTCTGGAGCGAGGCTGCTGATGCGGCGTTTGAAGACTTGAAGAAGCAGTTGGCTGAACCGCCGGTTCTTGCCGCTCCAGTTGATAAGGAGCCACTACTGTTATATGTGGCTGCTAATGCTCGAGCTGTCAGTGTTGCCATTGTGGTGGAGCGCAAGGAGGCTGGGAAGGAATACGCAGTTCAGAGGCCAGTTTACTATATCAGCGAAGTGCTCATTGAGTCAAAGCAAAGATATCCTCATTGGCAGAAGCTGGTGTATGGGGTTTTTATGGCAAGTCGGAAGCTTAAACAGTACTTTCAAGGTCATCCAATCACAGTGGTCAGTTCTGCTCCCTTGGGGTATATAATCCAGAACAGGGAGGCAACTGGCCGGGTTGCCAAGTGGGCTATTGAGCTTGGACCACACGGTTTGAAGTACATGCCTCGAACAGCAATCAAGTCCCATGCCCTTGTGGATTTTATCAATGATTGGACAGAGTTGCAGATACCGGAGGACAAACCGGACAGTACCTACTGGACTATTAATTTTGATGGGTCCAGGCAATTGGAGGGCTCGGGGGCTGGACTTGTCCTTACTTCCCCTTGAGGTGATAAAATTCATTATGTTCTTCTCTTAATGTTCCCTTGTACTAACAATGCAGCTGAGTATGAGGCTTTACTCCATGGTCTTCGACTAGCTAAGGAGATGAACTTAAGCCGTGTACGGTGCTTGGGAGACTCAGACCTGGTAGCCCAACAAGTTTTAGGTACTTGGGATTCCAAGGATCTGCTCATGGCGGCTTACCGGCGTGAGGTGGACATTGTGGCTGGTCACTTTAAGGGATATCAAGTGGAGCACATTGATCAGCGCAAAAACGAGGCAGCTGACGCTTTAAGCCGGCTAGGATCTCAGCGTAAACCAGTGCTGCCCAATACCTTTTTGGACGTCTTGCATAACCCGTCGGTTCAACTGCCCACAGAGGAGGACCTCGCTATTCTTGATCCGGAGGCACAGTTGGTGGCCGCTTTACATGTCATTCTGGATTGGACGGTTCCATACTTGGCGTATATGAACCGGGGCGAGTTACCAGAAGATGAAGTTCTGGCCAGACAGATAGTCCGGGGATCCAAGTCCATGACAATCGTCAATGGCGAGTTGCATCATTGCAGTGTTTCAGGGGCGTTTCAACGTTGCGTTTCTCCTGAAGAAGGCCATGAGATTTTGCGCGAGATCCACGAAGGGGACTGTGGTCATCACACCGGTTCAAAATCCTTGGTGGCTAAAGCTTTTCGTCATGGTTTTTACTGGTTGACGGCTCATGCCGATGCTGAGGACCTGGTAAAACGGTGTGATGCTTGTCAGAAGTTTTCACGCCGAGCTCATGTTCCGGCTCAAGAGCCACGGATGATTCCAATAACTTGGCCGTTTGCTACTTGGGGGCTTGATATGGTGGGTCCTTTCAAGCGATCCAAGGATAAGAAGACCCACCTCTTGGTGGCGGTTGACAAATTTACTAAGTGGGTTGAAGCGGAGCCAGGTAGCAAATGTGACGCAGCCACGGCGGTACAATTTCTCAAGAAGGTGATCTTCCATTTTAGTTTTCCACATAGCATCATCACAGATAATGGAACGAACCTTTCCAAAGGCGAGATGGAGGAATTTTGTCAACGAGAGCACATCCGGCTTGATGTAGCGTCCGTGGCTCACCCCCAGTCTAATGGTCAAGCCGAGAGAGCTAATCAGGAAATTTAAAGGGTATAAAGCCCCGACCCATGGTCCCTTTGAAGCGGACGCCGGGTTGTTGGGTGGAGGAACTACCATCTGTGTTATGGAGCATAAACACCACCCCAAACCGATCTACAGGTTATACGCCCTCCTTCATGGTCTATGGAGCAGAGGCGGTTCTCCCCAGTGACATTCGTCATGACTCGCCTCGGGTTGCCAATTATGTTGAAACGGACAACGAGCAAACACGTCAAGAAGCGCTGGACCTGTTAGATGAGAAACGGGACATGGCATTGGCTCATTCGGTGGTTTATCAGCAAGACCTGTGGCGTTATCACAGTCGCCGGGTTAGAACAAGAACCTTTCGAGAAGGCGATTTAGTGCTCCGGCTCATCCAGGATCAGACCGATATGCACAAGTTATCCCCACCTTGGGAAGGGCCCTTTGTGGTCAGCAAGAATCTACACAATGGATCATACTACCTCATTGACGTTCGAGAAGACTCACGCACTTTTGAGGAGGAGACCCGGTGGCCGTGGAACATAGCTCTCCTTCGGCCTTACTACACCTGAGTTATAGGCTCTCCTTATGTACATATTATGACAATGTATATATTATGATCAATATAATAAACCGGCATCCTTGCTACAAGCAGGGCCTCTGCCGTTCTTCCAATATTTCTTGGTTACAAGGGGCTTCTACTTCCAAAGCGATGACCCATTTTGTCCATTAAACCGGCTATTATACCATCATACAACTTGGGAGCTTCACACACAAGGGGCCAAAGAGAGATCTGTTGCTACAAGCACGACTCCAACATAGGCACCCATTGAGCACAGCTCACAAAGTTACTTGGGGGCTCTTTGTGTAAAGTAACAAAGAGTTTGGAAGGACCCTTGTAATAGGGTATCGACCCACGGCTTCGAAGCCTGGTGTATTCACCTAAAACCCCGGGTTAACCTGCCTTCATCAAGTAAGCCACTCCTATCCAGGTAATCCTGGCATGACCCGCCGAACGTTTGACAGTTACTCTCATTGAGACCCTGAACTTGTCAAAGTTAAAACGACAATTGGTTAGTTGGAGGCCCATCTTAAAAGGCTTTGTCAAATGGTTTAACTCAGCGGCCTGGCAGCCCACAAAAAGCCTCGAATTTGGGCCTGGCAGCCCTCAAAAAGCCTCGACTACAAGTTTTATTTGCTTTCGCTTTTTACAAGTTTTATCTTTATTGATCAAACTTTTCAAGTAAACTGGCGTTTTTCGACCCAGCCAGACTATATGTCTTCATCTTAACCCAGCGTTTCTTAACCCGGTATGGCTTACAGATATCAGCTGTTAAGCATATAATCAAGGGTGAACCGGCATCTTTTAATCCGGTCTGGTATTGACTATAAGTCGCCAGAATGATCATCCGGTGTTTATCAATACCCAGTATGGCTTGTTATGCACCAGCATAATATGGTGGGTACCTTCCAACACCCAAAGTTTGGGTTTTCACCCTTACCAAATAAGTTGGCGGACCAATAATAGTGATTTAATATCACAGGTATGATATGATTCATACTTCAGTACCTTATCACCTTTATGAGGATTTTGTTTCTGTATTGGGTATCATAACCCGTCCGGCGGTAAACCGACAGGACATGTTTAAGTATTTAACATGCAGATAACAGGACTTATACAACATACCAAGACAAATAAAGCATCGCAATATCATGCTAGACTAAAATATCAAGTGGCATTGCACAATGGTAGAAAATCAAAGTATGCCAACTAGCCTATTACAAGGCACTTTAAGGCCCAAAACTAGTGCTTGTTTTTTACACAGAACACAACCTGTGAATATCAATTCAGTTGCCGGATTAAGACTCATTGCCGGGTTGACGAGAGGTTGATGGATCTTCTGGTGTCGGTTCAGCCACCTCCTCCCCATCCAGTGGCTGGAAGTCAACGGTGGTCTAGTCAATCCGGGTTAAAGCTTGAAAGACAGTCTCTTCACTTATAAGTTCGGACGGATCAACGTCAGGGGCGTAAGTGTGCTTAAGGATTGGCGGGATAAGATTTTGCACTTCCTTCACAGCTGTGTCAATCCGTTGGTTGTTGGCATCATAGAAGGACCGATGAACAGTCAAATTAGCCTCTTCCGCCAATTGACTTGCCAAATGACGCATCTCCTTTGTCAGGGCTTTGAGGGCTTCATTATCAAATTCTGCCCCGTTTTCTTGTTCACCGAGATAGCCCTTGGCAATATCAACTGGATCCAGGTCAGCTATCCATGCTTTGGCTCGAGTAAGTGCCAACAAAGCGCGAGCCCTGGCAGCGGATCGCTTCATCTCCTCTATCTGCGTCGGCGCCATTGATAACCTTGTTAGAGTGTCCTTGATTAATGTTGGTGCCGGTTTGTTGTATGAGACTGCACAGATAACCCGTTGGGCACCGGTATACAGTTGCTCTATCAACATATATGCTGCCTTCAGCTTCATCCGCATGTCAGCGCCCAGATGAGCAACACGGCCACCTATAACGGTTTAAGACATTGATGTTAAACCGGCAATTTCAAAGATGGTTATTCAAGAGATCTTGACAAGAGTATTTGCCAAATATTGTAGAGGTCATGGCATTTACTTGGCGCTTCAACCCAGTTAGCTCTTCCGCCACCAGTTTAAGAGCCGACTCGGCGTCCTCAGCCCGCTTCAACAATGCAGTCTTTTCAGTTTCCCAGCTAGCATGTTCATTCTTGAATCCTTCCTTGAGTTGTTCCATGGCCGTCAAAGCGGTTTTAAGCTAATCCTTGGCCTTGGAAGTCTCTGATTGCTGGGATTTGATATTCTCTTGAAGATTGGCAATTTTGGAGTCTTTGTTGTTTATATTGGCCTGCAAAGATCAGATGATGATGATATTTTTCTCAAAGTCCCAAGCATATAACCAGTTATACACTTGGCACTTGGGGCCTAATGCGGAATGCTTTTCTCCTACTGCTTATTTAAAAGTCCCAAGGCTCAATACAAGTATGAATCTTGGCACTTGGGGGCTAATGTATATTTGATCAAAAAGTACAAAGACGAAAGGAGTTGGCAAACTGAATATTGGATCATGAAGTCCCGGTTCACCTTGATAAGGTTAAACCGGCCCTAGCGGCCTACTCATTTCTAAACACTTTATTTACAAGTCCCGGGTTGTCTTCAAGAGACAAACCGACCCTTGGGGGCTACAATGGAGATATACAGAATAAGCAAGATTAAAGTTCTTGGAAAGTTACCTCATAGCGCTCCTTCATCATGTTCACCAAGCCGGCTTCATAATCTCGGCTTGTGTAGAGGCGATGTAAGAAGCCGGAATGAAGTTCTTCGGCAGTAAAGTTGACATAGCCGGATAAATCTGTCTTGTCTTTCCCCTTGCCCATAGCAACAAGTTCTTCCTTGGCGGTATGCTTTGCCAGGATGACCAGATTACCAGGGCTGGTGTGACCTGTACCAGTGATAATAACATCATCATCGCCACCTTTTGACGGACTTGGCGGATTGACAGTATCCCTGGCTGGGCTGGGCGGATTAGCAGCTGGGCTCGGTGGATTAATAGCTGGGCTCGGCGGATCAGCAGCTGAACTTGGAGGTGTAGCATGCGGGCTTGATGGATCAATATGCATAGCCGGGTCAGCTTCCGGCAGATTAGCATCAGTGGCTGGATCTTGCGGGGTAGAGTCATCCATGACAACATCAGTGTCTCTACCAGTTTCTTCTGGGGTCTTCTCCGGTTCAACTTCTTCAGTGGGGCCACTGGTCTTGGCTTTCTTGCTCAGTCGGGCCTTGGCACTACAATATCAAAACAAAAAGATTAGTATGGTAAATCGACGCATGAAGAAAAAAGCTAAAGGGCAGTATGCTTACCCAGCAACGGTCTTGAGGGGAGGCAATTGCGTGGTTGATGAGTCGCCAGATGAATAGTTAGAAGTTACCTAATAATTTGAATCAGACGGATTAAGTGGGTATCGGAAGCAACCCGCCAAGGGACAAGGTTTACTAAAAGAGGAAGAGACCTCTAGACGACGTTTCCGAGGTGGAGTGTCTGGTAAACCGGAGGAAGTGACCTGTTGGCCACTGTGCCGGGTTGTGCGACGACCTTCATGTTGTTGTGTCTTCAAAGAAAATTGTGGATCCAAATGAGCAAGAGGGTGAGAGTGTTTTACTTTCCGAACTGCACGACGAAATTTTTGAACCGGCACGTGATCTGAACCGGAGGAAAGGGAGATTACCTCAACATGATTAGCGCAGCTGGCTTCCGCATCATCCTGGTAATAGTCATTGTTAATAAGGTGTATGAAAAAGGAGCCAAGGGAGTCAAGTTCTACCTCTTGATCCGATTCCTCGATGTCTTCGGGCGGATCAGCGGACTTGCCGGTTTTCTTCTTAGTTGTTTTCTTTGTGACTTTGCTTTTTGCACGAGGGGCCCTCGCCGGTTTATCTTGAGCTTTCCTCTTCCAGAAGGTATCTTTGGCCTGTAAAAATTAAAACAAAGGATTATTATGGCAGTGTTAAAGCGGAGACGGATCAAAGAAAAGCACAAGGTTAAAATTTTACCGCTGGCGGTTTGTTGGAGGCATAAAAAGGGTGCAGCCCAGTTTGGCTGCATGCGGTGATTGGTTCGTCAAGCATCTTCTTCACAAATTCAGTGACTTCATCATCAGTCATTTCTATCTCATTAAACCGTTGAGGATCCTTGGCATCGCCAGTATACTCGTGCATCGGTCCAGAGCGGCGGCTTAAAGGAAGGATATGCCATGCAACCCAGCAGCGAACGAGGTCAACACCAGTCAAATCGTTGGCTAGGAGAGCCCGGAGCTTGGCGAGTTGAGGTGCATAAGCCTATCGCTCCTTGGCAGTGCGCCGTTGAGGCAGTGGATGGCCATTGCTGAGCCGGTGAGCATGGTAACCCGACAAAGGATTTTCTCCAGCAGGAGCAGTGTTTTGACAATAAAACCATGTTAGGTTCCAGTCTTTGGGGTGGCTGTGATGTTTTGCATGAGGGAAATCAACTTCTTTCCTCTTCTGGATTGACACCCCACCAAGTTCAGTGTTGGGACCATCAGAGAACTCAGTTCGGTGGTTTAAATGAAAAAAGTCTCGGAAGAGCTCAACAGATTGTTCTTCTTGAAGGTAAACTTCACAGAATACTTGGAAGTTGCATATGTTGGACACATAATTTGGTCCAATATCTTGTGGATGGAGTTGAAAGCTAGAGAGTACATCCCGGAAAAACTTTGATCCGGGAGGGCTGAATCCCGGTCTAGATGTTGCATGAACACGATCACTTCTCCATCTTGAGGTTCAGGAGGGCACTCAGAGCCAGGGACACGCCAATGAAGGACATTTTTGAGGCTAAAGCGCCAGTTACAACATTTCCATTAATTTGTCTTCCCGTAATCCGGGAAGGTGCCCAGTTGCAAGCAGAGAATTGCTTGGTCATCGTGGAAAACAAACTGTAAAAGAAAAATGAAGGCCGGTTTACGATTGAAGGTTAATGTGCACTAATCAGTGTTAAACCGGGGAATTTGATCAAGGCATATCTGTGGGTTAAACCGGCAATTACTATTCAAGTCAAGATGGCAGTTTAAGTGAGGGTTAATGGCATATGGCGGGTTACCAACTACTAAAGGTTAAACCACCCTTAAATAGAAGAGGCAGAGCTGAAATCTACTAAGTGTTTACAGAAACATATTTCACAATATGGCAGTATAATTTTGGATCTACCATGGTTCAATAAAGAAAATTTATCTGAGCCCTACAATGGCACTAAGAAGAACAGAGAAGGTCCAGATGGAGTTTTTCTAGGAACATCAAGATGTTGTGGTGTGACAGACTAAAGTTATGGATCTAGCCGCAAAGAAACCTATCAGGCATAGCTAGATTTGGTAAAGAGAATAATGGAAAGGCGGAGAAGCAGGCGAGCCACTTTTAGGAACGTCAAGATCATTGCTGAATGCCTCGCTGATGAGCTGATCAATGCTGCCAAAGGCTCATCCAACAGCTAAGCGCCAAGACAAGCTGCTTTCATGAGCTGACCAGTCCCGCCGAGTGGTGCGGGTCGACCGCGACCCCCCTCCTCCTCCGGGGCTGTACCGTCAAGAAGAAGGACGAGATTGTGCGCACTGTCAAAGGCCCATCTAACGGCTGGTGCCAAGGCACACTGCTGACAGGAACGTCAAGACCATTGCTGAGTGCCTTGCTGATGAGCTGATCAATGCTGCTCAAGGCTCTTCCAACAGTTCGACTGCGGATTCTTCCTAAGCTGCTTCGAACATACAAAAACCAATCCGAGAGAAGAACAAATTTCACTCGAAGATAAACATAACATGTTCCAAGATAAGACCAAAGGTTTCTAACTGCAGATTAAAGTACTCGGGCATCAGGCCCGGAGGAGTTTTAACGATTACAAAATCACTTGGCATTCCGAGGCAAATGAGGGTGAAGCATAATGTTTTTTCACTCACTCGGCGGGAGAAGGGCTGGCCGTGTCGCAGAAGCTGTCAAGGTCGATGCTGTCGGCAATTCGAGTGGCTGCCTCAAGGAAGGTGTCCATGAAGGTCTGGAAGGAGTGCTTCTTAGTATTCACTACCTTGAGGGCCGCCATCTTGTATTCTTTAGCCTCCTTGCAGTGCACTCGAACCAATGACAAGGCGACATCAGCACCACAGCGAGCAGAAGACTTTTTCCACTCTTGCACTTGGCCAGGAATCTGATTGAGTCGAGTCATCAGCGACTCTAGGTCTTGAGAAAGTTCCGCCTGAGGCCAGAGTTCGGCATCCACTCGGGTCATCGCAGCCTTCAGCCGAGCCAGATAGGCAACAGCGCCGTCCAAGTGTGATTCCAATCGCAGCAAGTTCATCACAACGTCATCTTTCACGGGGTCTCGACCCGCTCGGTTTCAGCTTCAAAGTCCTGGCAAAGTTCTATTCCATCGCAAAAAACAATGAGTGGACAATATTGCAACATACTTCAATCGACGCAATTAACTAGTCGAGTGACCATACCTTCAAGCTTCAGAACTAGTTTCGTGGCAAGTTGTCCCAGATAGGACTCTAACTTGCCTGTCTTGGCTCTGAGGCCTCCAACTTTAGTGGTCAGGTTCTCCTTGTCCTTCTTCAGTTGCTCTACCTCTTGATTGGCTTCTGAGATGGCGGTCTTCAACTTCGTATTCTCCTCTTCCAACTTGCCGACTGAAGTCAGCTTCTGTTCCGCAAGCATTGTCTTCTCACGTGCTTCCTTCTTAGCAGGAGCAAGGTCCAGGTCCTTCTTCTCCAAAGCTTCCTTCATTCTCTCTAAAGAAACAACACTCTTCAGACGAGCCTGAAGTTGGCGGTTTTCACTACGCACATCTGCTTGTGTGAAGTCACTCGGTTCAAAGAGACTGAAAGAAAAAGCAGTGGAAGATGCGAGCTACTAAGTAGGCAAGACAGTCGAATGGCTACCTCCCATGATGGCCGTCTCTTGTTGAGCAGTCTTGAGGTTCTTCTTCGCGAGTTCAAGATCAAGTTCAACACTGATATGCTTCTTCTTTAACTCGGAAAGTCGAGCTCCAAGATCACAAGACCTCTGCAGTCAATGCGAAAGATATGTCAGTCGACAGAAATAAGAGACAATGACAGTGAAAAGTTACTCTAAGACTACTGACGAATCAAATATTCAACAGTAGTCTCGGGGACTACACCCAGTGGGTGCACTTAGCATGCCCCCACTGGTTCAGATCAATACTCAGCAGGGTCTGCCCAGTGTGAGTCAAAAAAAAGAGAGAAGGTTCTAAGACCTCAGCCGACTGCCAGCAGACGACCGTGCTCTCGGGGACTACACCCAGTGGGTGCACTCGGCGTGCCCCCACTGGTACAGACAGTTCACTAAGACTTAGCTCGAGTCGAGTGAAGTGGAGGATCTCCTAAACTTTAAGAAAAGGCACACCCCAGTAGGTGATCGGATATAAAACAGCATTCAAAAGATCAGTCGGAGTCCGCTGACCTGAACAAATGTCTGCAGGGCAGTGCTGGCGTTGTAAGCCACCTGACTAGCCTCGTGCATCACCTTCACCTGCTCCATGACAAGGTTCACCTGGCGAAGAGCCTCCCTGGCGGCACTCGGCGAGTCGTCTGGGGTCTAATACGCGGTGAAGAGTGATGGCTCCAAGGCGGTCGAAGCAGTTACTGGGTCAGACGCGTGGAGTTGCACTGGAGCGGCAGGAGTCGGAGCAGCCGATCCCGACGGATGATCAGTCGTCAGCGGGTTGGCGAATGTGACATTGGTCCGAACCGGTTCTCTAGAATGTTCGACCACCGCCTCAAGCGCCGGCGTCGACTGAGGGACTTGAACTTCAAGCCTCCTCCTGCTTGAGCCCCCACTCCTCTTCCTCCTCTCCTGTAGAGGCGCTTCTTCTTCATCATCATCATCAGGGAGCACGACGACCTCTTGCGGAACTACAGAAAGGGAGAAATATTAGAAATTCAGCCGATTGACGATCCACTCGACTAAACCAAGCCTGGTCAAATGGACTTACCAGCTCAAGAGGTGGCCTCCTCATCTCCTAGTGCCTTGTCGATGTCCATGTCAGTGGCAGCAGAGGTGGGTCTAGAAAGATACATGATCCGGTTGGTCAGAACAAAAACTTCAGTCGGCCTATGTAAACACAAGCGAGATACTCACCCCGAAGCAACATGGACATCCACCTTGATCCGCGGCAAAGTCTTCCGAGCCTTGGGAGGAGCAACCTTGGGCTGCTTGGCGACCTTCTCCGTCGGCTCCGGAGTCGACGTCCAAGTGCGCTTCTGAGTGTGGGTACTCGAAGCCCCGTTCTTCCCGCGCCCGCCCGCCAGGTCATGGTGCTGCTTGCATCTGCGTTCGGAGCACGGCGGCGAGTCGACTTCTTCCTCATCGTCTGACTCCTCACTCTCCTCCTCCTCCTCTTCATCCGAAGACTCCCAGTCGCCACTCTCCTCCGCGCTGGCCTCTCCCTCCTGGCCCTGCTCCAGAGCTTGTTCGCCGTTGGGCATCGAATACATCTCAGTGAAAACCTACAAGACAAAAAGTTGAGTAAAAGTAAGTCGACATCAAGTACAGTCGGAGCATATATGCAAGGCAGTCGGAATAAAGAGCATACTTTGTCGGGCTGGTTGTCGTCTCTTAAGGGGATGACTCGCCTGGATCCTCTGGGGTTGTCCTGATTGCCTGTGATACTCTTCAACCACATAGCCACGGTCTTGGGTGGCACTTCCTTTGGATGGACCCAAGCGGTGTCTTCAGATCCGGAGTACAACCACATAGGATGGTCACGAGCCTGAAGAGGTTGGATGCGTCGACTGAGGAACACCTCCAGTAGGTCCAGGCCGGTGACACCCTCATTAATAAGTTGGACCACTTTCTTCACCAACATCTTCGTCTCCATGTTCTTAGCGGCAGTCACTTTCAAAGGAGAAGGAGTCTGAACACGGTCGAATGTGAAGTGGGGAAGGCCAGTCGACTGACCTGGAGTTGTGACGTCCTGGCAGTAGAACCAGGTCAACTGCCAGCCTCTAACAGATTCGGGGAGAGTCATAGCAGGGAAAGAACTCATATGCCTCTTCTGAATACCCAAACCCCCACACATCTGGATGACATGGGTCTTCGAATCACTCGTTTTTGCTTTCTTGACCAACTGGGATCGGATGGTGAAGATATGTTTGAAACGACCCCAGTGCGGTCGACACCCCAAAAAGTTTTCGCACATCGACACAAACGCGGCCAGATACGTGATGGTGTTGGGAGAAAAATGGTGGATTTGAGCACCGAAGAAATTCAGGAATCCTCGAAGAAGGGGTGCGGAGGGAGCGAAAAACCCCGGTCGACGTGGGTGGCAAGCAGTACACACTCACCTGGCCGAGGCTACGGCTCGATCTCCCCCTCTGGCAGCCTTGCCACTCCCTTGGCGATCAGCCCGGACTCCGCCAGCTCGTCCAGATCTTCTTGCCGGAGCGAAGACCAGATCCAATCGCCCTGGATCCAGCCCGGCGGCAGCCCCGCGCGCGATGACGACCCGCGGTTCTGCTTCTTGCCTTTTGTCGCCCCCGTCGCCTTCTTTGCACGCTCCAGTGCCGCCGTCTTGTCCTTCACCATGGCGGTGGAGCGGCAACGTGGAGAGCAGAAGAGCCCGGTGCGATGGAGAAGTGGAGGAAGAAGGAAGAGAAAAGGCGTGCACAGTGCAGACGCCTCGACCCTGTCACCTTATAAAGGGTTGCTTCCGAGTGACTAACGCGTGGGACCAGGCGATCCTGTCAAATCCCGCAACAGTCGTGCGCAACATACGTGGCGAAAAAGGCGGTGCGGAAATCGAGGCAGCACTGTTTATCCGCTCCGCCTACTTCGGCTCTCCCCGCCCCGCGCGCTTCCCCGAAATTTCGTATCTCGTGAAATCCAGGATACGCTGCAATCAATCGCGCCAAAAATTTTGCACTCTAATACAGCACTCGGCAAATGATGCTATAAGTTCAGTCGACAACTCTCTGAATGGATCAAGGCGACTGAATCGACGCTGAAGTACCAACGTGAGTTTTCCATCTTGCAGAAAACGCTCGCGACGTGCAAAGTCCAGAACAAGTTCAAGTTCAACCTACTTTCCACTCAAACCTTAATCCATTTGGGGGCTACTAATGAGGATACAGACCTGGGGTAGGGTCATAGGCCTGACCTATACGTCCTACCCAAAGCCACTACCCTGGAAGATAAGAAGTCCAAGGAGCAACAAAGGACACCCAACCAAAGATGTCGAGTGCCTTTCACTCGACAATCATATCACTCGGGCGACCCCTGCCTATTGCCACTCGACCATTCAAGGAGTCACTCGACCTACCGAAGATCAGGAGTCACTCAGCATTGCAACGGTCAGGCGTTCACTCCGTAGTCTTTAAGGTCATAAGTAACACTTAAGGCTGGCGTTACCAGTAACGCCCCTACTTTATATACATTAAGCCCCTTGTAATGGAGGACGGCTAGGGTCCTGGCGCACTCTATATAAGCCACCCCCTCCTCTGGGACAAGGGTTCGCACCCTCTGTAACATCACACACATATAATCCAGTCGACCGCCTCCGGGCACCGAGACGTAGGGCTATTACTTCCACCGAGAAGGGCTTGAACTCGTAAATCTCGTGTGTACACCTACACCATAGCTGGGATCTTGCCTCTCCATACCTACCCCCCTTTCTACTGTCAGTGTTAGAACCACGACAGCCTCCTGGGAGGAGCTGCGCGGCCTCTTCATCATGCACTTAGCGGCACTGGCACCTCCCGCCGTCGCAGCTCTCCTAGTGGGCTCGCAGGCGCCACCCTCAGACCGCCACATCAAGCAGTTCTGCCGCTAGGTGAGTGCCGCCCAGGTGTAGCCGGGGGCCTCCCCCGGGCTGGGCGGCGCCCAAGGCCGACCTCACCTTTAGCTCGAAAGATCACCCCGCTACCATGGTGGGTGCAGGTGCGCTCCCGCTGCTCTGCACCCCCTCCATCTGCAACATGGCGGTCACCAAGACCCTCATCAATGGTGGAGCCGTCCTAAATGTGCTCTCTATGTAGGCATTCGGCTTGCTCCACGTGTCCCACGGCTGGCTCCGCCCCACCAAGCCTTTCTCTGGAATCACATCAGTACAAACTCTAGAGGGCATGTATATTATTTGCCTCACGAAAATTCAAAATGGTAAAAGTTCAAGATGTAAAATGAGAGAAGTCCAGAACATTGTTGAAAAACAATGTTGGAGTTAAAAAAAGAAACACACAAAACATTTTATTTGTTTTAACAAAATGTCATTCAGTTCAACGATATAAACCATGCAAGTTCGGGGATGATGATACCATAAACCGTTGAAAAATTACGTGGAAACCATATAGAAAAAGGGGTGTGTTGCTACTCTTTTGAAAGAAAAAAAATAGGAATTCTTGTGAAAATACGCTCAGTACAAAACCATACGGACATTAGTGCAAGTACTCTTTTTTTGGAAGCTTTCTAAATTACTCTATGAAAAATACATTAGTATAAACACACAGACACACATATCAGTACAAGTACTCTGTGTTTTTTGACAGGAAAATAGCACGACGTGTCTCACCATATTCGAAATTACTCTTCAATGATTGCAAATTTGAGAAAACATTCAACACGACTAAGTTTTGCATTATCGATAGCTTTCCAACGGTATATATATAAACACTTTTCTGATCACGGGATCAGAATATTATTCTGATCACAACCTGAACTTCCTGAGTTACACAGCCTGAACTTCTCTATGTACGAACCCGACCTTCGGGCTATCTTCGCAACCGTGTCTCCCCGCATGAATTTTTCTGGTCAGTCGTGTTCTATGTTATGTAAGTGTAATTTGCAAACGGGTTTTAGCAACTATATGCACGCTTTAAATAGGAATCTCGCTCATTGGTGGATTTGCTCTCGGGTCGTGATGAAACATGCCTTTGTTGCAATTTTACTGCGTGAGTTGTTCGACCTGAACTTCCCCCAGTTGATGCGGAGCATCCTACGGTCAACCCCATGTACCACCATCGTCTCACCAAGTGCCAAGAGGACCCATGACACGAGCACGAGCTAGAGCTCTCGAGACTGAGGTGACTTCCTTCCTTAGTGATATCTCATATGACCCGCTCGAGGCATGGCTACTACGTAAGTCCGGAATGTTGTGCATGATTAGGTACCAAGAGGACCCTCCCGAGGATGTACATGAAGATGGTCAAGCTCCTAAGTCCAGGATGAAGAGAACCAACGGAAGAAGACGAAGACAGCTTCCAGGTCCCTGACAACCGGCCATGACCCCAAAAATCCGGCCCCTGGAGATATTAACCGTAGCCAAGGATCTGCAGCCAATGCTACAGGGCCCGGACATCCGGCGCCCACCCCTGTCACCCGGCCCGTCATGCCGGAAATCCGTCTCCCAGCCCAAACATCTGGACAAACAGTCCAGGGAGTACAGGAGCCTGCCCCGATAACCCGGACATCCGACCCATCACATCGTCCTGCACATCCGGCCAGCGCCGGGACATCTGGACCAGCCCCGCCCAAGGAGATCCAAGATGGCGCCAGGACAGCCCGGACATCTGGCGCCTCGCGAGCACCCGGACGTCCGGCCATCCCTGTCTGTGAACAGTGTAAGGGCCGAGCCCATGTATCCCCTTCACCCCCTAGACTATATAAACTCCCCCTCCACCTACATTTTAGGGTTAGTGTTGTGATAGCTCATTTGCGAGATAGAGCCTTGCTCATCCTTCCGGATCTGCTCCTCCGAGAGAGACCACGCCTCTATGGAGAAGATCCACTTGGATTCAAGACCCCTAACAGGAAGAACTCAAGACCTCCTCACAGAGAAGAACCGGTTACCCTATGTGTCGTCCCTTGTTGGATTCGGATCGTGTACCTCTTTGTGTTTCAAGAATCTAGCACATGTGTGACTGATCTTTTGCAAACCGAACCGCCGAGTTCATATTTTCAATGTCATTTCTAAATGGCTAATCCAATTGAGACAAATGTTATGGTGTTGTAAAGCTTATGAAAATGCACTACTTTTTCATATGGAAAGATTTTTCTAATTTTGAATGGTTTAAGAGTAATTTAGAAAACGGTACAAGTTCCATCGAGTTCGTATTTCCGAGCTAATTTTTTAACGATACGTTCGAATGCAGCAAATGATATGGCGTCGGAAAGCTTGAGGAAATGCGAAACTTTTTGTTATATATTGTTTCTCCCAAACCTTTATTGTTTTAAGTCAAATTTGAGAATGGCTAAAAACATATTTCTGCCGTAATTTCTACAAACTTTATCAGAATGAGGCAACTAATATACCATTGAATAGCTACGGAAAATGCGAAACCTTTTCATGTTGATGGTTTTCTCTGATTCCTAGCCTTGTTCAAGTAATTTCAAAAACGGTGTGATTGTTCTGCCTTTTATCGCGAAACAGATTCTTCAAAAATGCAGTGCGTGAAGAACTTGAACTTCTCGGCATGTCTTGATAGAGGCAAAGGTGTCCCGTCTTTCGATGAGATGGTGATTATCATTTCAGAGGAGTAGACTTTGACGATCCGACTAAGTACATGTGAGGACGTCGCGCCTTAGCAGTCGGTAAACCAACTCCGAGAGGTTATTGACCACGCCAGACAACGATCAACCTGACCACGATGGTCTATTTCCTGCGAGCAAACGAAGAACAAGTAAGAAACCGAGATTGCAATCTGGATATTGAGAATATAAGATGAAAGCTTTATTGATCAAGATGGGGTTCTGTGACGTCTTGGTCTGGTCGTTGAACACAAACGAATTACGTGAAGTTGCAGCTATGGTGAACTTTTAATCTAAACAAAACCCAAAGTCTAAACGGTGCCCTAACGGTTGTATATATGGAGCAAGAGGGGGGAATTTCGTGGCCCTTGGAGGAGGGGTCCGAAACCAACCATATGTCTTGTTTCCCCACACATACGGACTCTAAAAATAGTCTATACTTATGTATTTCGAAATTACATAGGTCTGGCCCAATTATAAGGTGACACGACACCTAGAATAGCCTCTGGACGAAATTTATGAAGTGGCATCTTGTACATTTCGTCCAATGCTTCATGCACTCATTATGGTGGCTTCAAAGTCCTGAAATCATCACTTGTAACTCCATTCTTGTTTCCTTTGCGCATGCCATCATCTCCATGCTTGTTCTTGCTCCAATATTCATCCTTCTCCAAGCCAGGCCCTTCATTTGTAAGCAAAACAAATGTATCCAATTTAGGCAACATCATATTCTCATGAACATTAAAATCATTACCAAGAAACAAAAGTACCTGGTAATTCAATTGGCATGCAGTATGTATAGTAGCAGGGACTGTGGGTGTAACAACGTTATTGATGTCCTCATCATCCTCCCCTTCTTGAAATGAAGTCGTCCTCGACGGAAGCTCATCTTCCTCACCAAAATAAGGCTTGAAATCTGCAATGATAAAAGTGGGACTAACCCCAAAATCTACAGGCAGCTCAAGTTTATATGCATTATCCTTTATATTCTCCAACAACTTAAAAGGACCATCAGTGTGTGGCATTAACTTTAATTTGCGCAAATTAGGAAATCTATCCTTACGCAAATGTAACCAAACAAGATCTCCAGGTCCAAACACAACATGTTTTCTACCCTTATCTCCAGCAAGTTTATATTTATCATTCATACGCTCAATGTTTTCCTTAGTTAACTCATGCATTTTTAAGATCAATTCAACACGTTGTTTAGCATCAAAATTAACCTTCTCCGAAGATGGAAGAGGCAACAAGTCAATAGGTGCACGAGGTAGGAAACCATGCACAATTTAAAAAGGGCACATCTTAGTAGTAGAATGCAATGAACAATTATAAGCAAATTCAATATGAGGCAAGCATTCCTCCCGCATTTTCTTATTATTCTTCAAAACAACCCTAAGCATAGTAGACAATGTTCTATTGACTACTTCAGTTTGTCCATTAGTTTGGGGTGACAAGTAGTACTAAAAAGCAGTTTAGTCCCCAACTTAGCCCATAAACATCTCCAAAAGTGGCTAAGAAATTTAGTATCATGATATGAAACAATATTATTTGGCACACCATGCAAGCAAATAATTTCACGAAAGAACAAACCAGCAACATTAATAGCATCATCGCTTTTATGACATGGTATAAAGTGTGCCATTTTCGAGAATCTATCCACGACAACAAATATGCTATCCCTCCCCTTCTTTGTTCGAGGTAAACCTAAAACAAAGTCCATAGATATATCCTCCCAAGGAACACTAGGTACAGGCAAAGGCATATATAAACCATGAGGATTGAGTCGTGACTTAGCTTTTTGACATGTAGTGCAGCGAGTAATAAAACGCTCAACATCCCGTCTCATCTTTGGCCAAAAGAAATGTGTATCAAGTACGTCCTCCATCTTCTTCACGCCAAAGTGTCCCATTAATCCTCCTCCATGCGCCTCCTGCAACAACAAAAGATGAACGAAGCTAGTTGGAATGCATAGCTTGTTAGCACGGAACACAAATCCATCATTAACGATGAACTTGTTCCACATTCTTCCTTCTTTACAATTATGTATTACATCTTTAAAATCAGCATCATGCACATATTGATCTTTGACGGTCTCCAAACCAAATATTTTGAAGTCAAGTTGTGAAAGCATAGAGCGACGAGACAATGCATCAGCAACAACATTTTCTTTACCCTTCTTGTGTTTAATGACATAAGGGAAAGTCTCAATGAATTCAACCCATTTAGCATGTCTACGATTCAGTTTAGTTTGACTTTTAATATCTTTCAAAGATTCATGATCAGAATGTATAACAAATGCTTCGGGCAATAAATAATTTTGCCATGTTTTTAAAGTCCGAACAACATCATATAATTCTTTATCATAAGTAGAATAATTCAGACTAGGCCCACTCAATTTTTCAGAAAAGTATGCAACAGGTTTACCATCTTGTAATAACACACCTCCTAATCCAATTCCACTAGGATCACATCCAAGCTCAAAAGTCTTATTAAAATCAGGAAGTTGGAGTAAAGGAGCATGTGTCAACTTATCTTTTAATACCATGAAGGCTTCTTCCTGTGTGGTACCCCAAACAAAAGGCACATCCTTCTTTGTATGCTCATTGAGAGGTGCAACAATGGTGCTGAAATCTCTCACAAAACACCTATAGAATCCAGCGAGGCCAAGCAAACTCCTCACTTGTGTGACCGTTTTGGGCTGCGGCCAACTCCCAATAGCTTCAATCTTGACTTTATCAACTTCAATTCCCTGTGGAGTAACAACATAGCCAAGAAAACATACTCAGTCAGTGCAAAAGGTGCACTTCCCAAGGTTACCAAACAAACGTGCATCAGGTAAAGCAATAAAACAGCATGTAAATGTTCCAAATGTTCCTCCAAAGATCTGCTATAAATCAATATATCATCAAAATAGACTACCACAAATCGTCCAATGAAAGCACGTAAAACTTCGTTCATTAATCTCATGAAAGTACTAGGTGCATTAGTTAACCCATAGGGCATGACTAACCACTCATATAATCCAAAATTAGTTTTAAATGTTGTTTTCCATTCATCCCCCAATTTCATACGAATTTGATGGTATCCACTATGCAAATCAACTTTGGAGAATATTGTAGAGCCACTCAATTCATCAAGAATATCATCTAGCCTAGGAATAGGATGACGATAATGAATAGTAATATTATTAATGCCTCTACAATCAACACACATACGCGATGTACCATCCTTTTTCGGCACTAGAATAATAGGAACAATAAGAGGACTAAGGGATTCACGTATATAACCTTTGTCGAGAAGCTCTTGTACTTGACGCATAATCTCCTTTGTCTCATGTGGATTAGTACGGTATGGCGCACGGTTTGGCAGTGAAGCACCGGGAATTAAGTCAATCTGATGCTCAATCCCTCGAATAGGTGGTAATCCCAATGGCACGTCTTGTGGAAAGACGTCAGCGACCTCCTGCGAAATGTTAGTGACAGCATGAGGCAAATAGGAAAGCACGTCCTCGAATGAAAATAATGCCTTTTTGCACACAAAAGCATAGCAAACAAATTTGCTGAAATCTAGCTCATCAATATCAGATTTGGTGGCAAATAAACATGCACTTTTCCTTTTAATTTCTGAAGCAACACTAGATGGTTTATTATTGGGCTTCATTTGTTGCTCAAAATATTTTGCCACAATCTGATTTTCACTCTTATTTTTCTCCTGTTTTGCTTTATTAGCTCTATAATATCATCTTTCAAAATGGAATCAGGAGACATAGGAAGCAAAGTAATATGTTTATACTTATGAACAAGAGTATACTGATTGTTTCTACCATGGTGTACATAATTTTTATCAAATTGGTCTACCAAGTAATAAGGAACATGCTTGCATGGGTACCGCATCACAATCAACATAATCAGCATATGTAGAGATACTAAAATGCACACGAACAACACGCGTTACCTTAACCTTGCCGCTGTTATTGAACCATTGGATATAGTAAGGATGTGGATGTGGTCTTGTGGTGAGAGATAACTTCTCCACTATCTCCATGCTAGCCAAGTTGTTGCAGCTCCCTCCATCAATGATGACACGAACAGAACGTTCCTTCACAACTCCCTTTGTATGGAACAAATTATGCCCCTGACTTTTCTCAGCTTGTGTGACCTGCACACTCAAAACACGTTGAGCAACTAAACATTCATACATGTCAGCATCTTCAGGAGCCATGTATTGCGTCTCATGTTCAGAATCATCTCCACCATGTTCTTCACATGTAATAAGAGCCAAAGTCTCCTCATCATAGTCACTAGCAGACTCAAACCCACCATCCTATGTAGCAATCATCACACGCTTAGATTTGCATTCTCCCGCATAATGACCTCTTCCCTTACAATGACGACAAATAATATCACTTGTGTGCCATGTTGATGCCATGGAAGAAGAAGAGCTCTGTGCAGGCCCGGCAGGTGCGCTCTTGGCAAATAGTGCTGATTGCGCCTGCTTTCTTGTATCACGGCTGGAGGTGTCACCTGATGGAGGTGCCGGTGCAGTGGAAATAGAAGATGCACGCGGTGTCCATGATGAAGGTCGACCTGCAAAAAAGTTAGTTCGCGCCAATGCTTTTCGATCCTGCACTTCAGGTTTAGCTTTACAAGCAAGATGGAATAAACGAGTGATATTATTGTACTCCTTATACTCTAGAATAGTATGAATCTCTCAATTTAATCCACCCACAAAACATGCAAGCATAGCTTCATTCTCCTCAACAGTACCACATTTAATCATGCCAGTTTTTAATTCCTAATAATATTCTGTTAGGGAACATAGTAATTTAAAAAAAATTCCTACGCACACGCAAGATCATGGTGATGCATAGCAACGAGAGGGGAGAGTGTTGTCCACGTACCCTCGTAGACCGTAAGCGGAAGCGTTAGCACAACGCGGTTGATGTAGTCGTACGTCTTCACGATCCAACTGAACCAAGTACTGAACGTACGGCACCTCCGAGTTCAGCACACGTTCAGCTCGATGACGTCCCATGAACTCTGATCCAGCAGAGCTTTGCGGGAGAGTTCTGTCAGCACGACGGTGTGATGACGGTGTTGATGATGCTACGGACGCAGGGCTTCGCCTAAGCACCGCTACGATATTACCAAGGTGGAATATGGTGGAGGGGGGCACCGCACACGGCTGGGAGACATCAACTTGTGTATCCAGAGGTGCCCTCTCCCCCCATATATAAAGGAGTGGAGGAGGGGGGAGGGCCGACCCTTCTATGGCGCGTCCTGGAGGAGTCCTACTCCCACCAGAAGTAGGATTTCCCCCTTCCAAGTAGTAGGAGTCAAGGAAAGGGAAAAGAGAAGAGAAGGAAGGAGGGGCCGCAGCCCCTCCCCCTAGTCCAATTCGGTCTAGGCCTTGGGGGGCGCGCAACCTCCCCTCTCTCTGTCCCCTAAATCCGATAAGGCCCATATACTCCCCGGCGAATTCCCGTAACCATCCGGTACTCCGATAAATACCTGAATCACTCAGTACCTTTCCGATGTCAGAATATAGTCGTCCAATATATCGATCTCTACGTCTCGACCATTTCGAGACTCCTCGTCATGTCCCCGATCTCATCCGGGACTCCGAACTACCTTACGTACATCAAAACACATAACTGATAATATAAATCGCCCTCGAACGTTAAACGTGCGGACCCTACGGGTTCGAGAACTATGTAGACATGACCGAGACACATCTCTGGTCAATAACCAATAGCGGAACCTGGATGCTCATATTGCCTCCGACATATTCTACGAAGATCTTTATCGGTCAAACCGCATAACAACATACGTTGTTCCCTTTGTCATCAGTATGTTACTTGCCCGAGATTCGATCGTTGGTATCTCAATACCTAGTTCAATCTCGTTACCGGCAAGTATCTTTACTCGTTATGTACTGCATCATCCTGCAACTAACTCATTAGTCACATTGCTTGCAAGGCTTATAGTGATGTGCATTACCGAGAGGGCCTAGAGATACCTCTCCGACAATCGGAGTGACAAATCCTAATCTCGAAATACGCCAAATCAACAAGTACCTTCGGAGACACTTGTAGAGCACCTTTGTAATCACCTAGTTACGTTGTGATGTTTGGTAGCACACAAAGTGTTCCTCCGGCAAACGGGAGTTGCATAATCTCATAGTTGTAGGAACATGTATAAGTCATGAAGAAAGCAATAGCAACATACTAAACGATCAAGTGCTAAGCTAACGGAATGGGTCAAGTCAATCACATCATTCTCCTAATGATGTGATCCCGTTAATCAAATGACAACTCATGTCTATGGCTAGGAAACTTAACCATCTTTGATTCAACGAGCTAGTCAAGTAGAGGCATACTAGTGACACTTTGTTTGTCTATGTATTCACACATGTACTAAGTTTCCGGTTAATACAATTCTAGCATGAATAATAAACATTTATCATGAAATAAAGAAATAAATAATAACTTTATTATTGCCTCTAGGGCATATTTCCTTCAGTCTCCCACCTGCACTAGAGTCAATAATCTAGTTCACATCATCATGTGATTTAACACCAATATTCACATCTGTATGTGATTAACACCCATTGTTCACATCGTCATGTGACCAATGCCCAAAGGGTTTACTAGAATCAATAATCTAGTTCACATCACTATGTGATTAACACCCAAAGAGTACTAAGGTATGCTTATGTTTTGCTCGTGAGAGAAGTTTAGTCAACGGGTCTGTCACATTCAGAGCCATACGTATTTTGCAAATATTCTATGTCTACAATGCTCAGCTACTCTAGCTAATTGCTCCCACTTTGAATATGTATCCAGATTGAGACTTAGAGTCATCTGGATTGGTGTAAAAGCTTGCACTGATGTAACTCTTTATGACAAACTCTTTTATCACCTCCATAATGGAGAAAACATTTCCTTAGTCCTTACTAAGGATATTCTTGACCGCTGTCTAGTGATATACTCTTAGATCAAAATTGTATTCCCTTGCCAAACTCAGAGCAAGGGATACAATAGGTCTGGTACATAGCATAGCATACTTTATAGAACCTATGACCGAGGCATAGGGAATGACTTTTCATTCTCTTTCTATTTTCTGCCATGGTCGGGTTTTGGGTCTTACTCAACTTCACACCTTGCAACACAGGCAAGAACTCCTTCTTTGACTATTCCATTTTGAACTATTTCAAAATATTATCAAGGTATATACTCATTGAAAAATCTTATCAAGCGTCTTGATCTATCTCTATAGATCTTGATGCTCAATGTGTAAACAGCTTCACCGAGGTCTTTCTTTGAAAAAATCCTTTCAAACACTCCTTTATGCTTTCCAAAAATTCTACATTATTTCTGATCAATCAATATGTCATTCACATATACTTATCAGAAATGCTGTAGTGCTCCCACTCACTTTCCTGTAAATACAGGCTTCATCGCAAGTCTGTATAAAACTATATGCGTTGATCAACTCATCAAAGCATATATTCCAACTCCGAGATGCTTGCACCAGTCCATGGATTGATCACTGGAGCTTGCACACTTTGTTAGCACCTTTAGGATTGACAAAACCTTCTTGTTGCATCATATACAACTCTTCTTTGATAAATTCATTAAGGAATGCAGTTTTGACATCCATTTGCCAGATTTCATAAAATGTGGCAATTTGCTAACATGACTCTGACAGACTTATGCATCGCTACGAGTGAGAAAATCTCATCGTAGTCAACACCTTTGAACTTTGTCAAAAACCTTTTTAGACAAGTCGAGCTTTGTAGATAGTAACACTACTATCAGCGTCCTTCTTCCTCTTGAAGATCTATTTATTTTCTATGGCTTGCCGATCATCGGGCAAGTCAACCAAAGTCCGCACTTTGTTCTCATACATGGATCCCATCTCAGGTTTTCATGGCTTCAAGCCATTTCACGGAATCTGGGCTCATCATCGCTTCCTCGTAATTTGTAGGTTCATCATGGTCTAGTAACATGACTTTGAGAATAGAATTACCATACCATTCTGGTGCGGACCGTACTCTAGAAGACCTATGAGGTTCTATAGTAACTTGATATGAAGTTTCATGATCATCATCATTATCTTCCTCACTAATTGGTCTAGGAATCACTAAAACTAATTTCTGTGATGAACTATTTTCCAATTTAGGAGAAGGTACAATTACCTTATCAAGCTCTACTTTCCTCCCACTCACTTCTTTCGAGAGAACCTCCTTCTCTAGAAAGGATCCATCTTAGCAACAAATATATTGCCTTCGGATCTGTGATAGAAGGTGTACCCAACAGTTTCCTTTGGGTAATCTATGAAGATGCACTTCTCTGATTTGGGTTTGCGCTTATCAGGTTGAAACTTTTCCACATAAGCATCGCAGCCCCAAACTTTAAGAAACGACAACTTTGGTTTCTTGCCAAACCATAGTTCATAAGGCGTCGTCTCAACGGATTTTGATGGTGCCCTATTTAAAGTGAATGCAGCTGTCTCTAATGCATAACCCCAAAATGATAGTGGTAAATCGGTAAGATACATCATATATCGCACTATATCCAATAAAGTGCAGTTACGACATTCGGACACACCATTATGCTGTGGTGTTCCATGTGGCGTGAGCTGTGAAACTATTCCACATTGTTTTAAATGAAGGCCAAACTCGTAACTCAAGTATTCTCCTCTACGATCAGATTGTAGAAACTTTATTTTCTTGTTACGATGATTCTCCACTTCACTATGAAATTCTTTGAACTTTTCAAATGTTTCAGACTTGTTCTTCATTTAAGTAGATATACTCATATCTGCTCAAATCATCTGTGAAGGTCAGAAAATAACGATACCCGCCACGAGCATCAACACTCATTGGACCGCATACATCGGTATGTATTATTTCCAATAAGTCAGTAGCTCATTCCATTGTTCTGGAGAACGGAGTTTTAGTCATCTTGCCCAAAAGGCACGGTTCGCAAACATCAAATGATTCATAACCAAATGATTCGAAAAATCCATCTTTATGGAGTTTCTTCATGCGCTTTACACCGATATGACCCAAACGGCAGTGCCACAAATAAGTTGCACTATCATTATCCACTTTGCATCGTTTGGCATCAATATTATGAATATGTGTATCACTACGATCGAGATCCAACAAACTATTTTCATTGGGTGTATGACCATCGAAGGTTTTATTCATGTAAACAGAACAACAATTATTCTCTGACTTTAAACGGATAACCATATTGCAATAAACATGATCAAATCATATTCATGCTCAACGCAAACGCCAAATAACATTTATTTAGGTTAAACACTAATCCCGGAAGCATAGGGAGTGTGCGATGATGATCATATCAATCTTGGAACCACTTCCAACACACATCATCACTCCACCCTCAACTAGTCTCTGTTTATTCTGTAACTCCTGTTTCGAGTTACTAATTTTTAGCAACCAAACAAGTATCAAATACCCAGGGGCTAATATAAACACTAGTAAGGTACACATCAATAACCTGTATATCAAATATACCCTTGTTCACTTTACCATCCTTCTTATCCACCAAATATTCAGGGCATTTCCACTTCCAGTGACCATTTCCTTTGTAGTAGAAGCACTTAGTTTCAGGCTTTGGTCCAGCTTTGGGCTTCTTCGCAGGAGTGACAACTTGCTTGCCATTCTACTTGAAGTTCCCTTTCTTTCCCTTTGCCCTTTTCTTGAAACTAGTGGTCTTGTCAATCATCAACATTTGATGCTCTTTCTTGATTTCTACCTTCGTCAATTTCAACATCACGAAGAGCTCGAGAATCATTTTCGTCATCCCTTGCATACTATAGTTCATCATGAAGTTCTAGTAACTTGGTGATGGTGACTAGAGAACTCTATCCATCACTATCTTATCTGGAATATTAACTCCCACTTGATTCAAGCGATTGTAGTACCCAGACAATCTGAGCACATGCTCACTAGTTGAGCAATTCTCCTCCATCTTTTAGCTATAGAACTTGTTGGAGACTTCATATCTCTCAACTCGGGTATTTGCTTGAAATATTAACTTCAATTCCTAGAACATCTCATATGGTCCATGACGTTCAAAATGTCTTCGAAGTCCCGATTCTAAGCCATTAAGCATGGTGCACTAAACTATCAAGTAGTCATCATATTGAGCTAGCCAAACGTTCATAACATCTGCATCTGCTCCTGCAATAGGTCTGTCACCTAGCGGCGCATCAAGAACATAATTCTTCTGTGCAGCAATAAGGATAAACCTCATATCACGGACCCAGTCCGCATCATTGCTACTATCATCTTTCAACTTAGTTTTCTCTAGGAACACATATAAAACATAGGGAAGCAACAACGCGAGCTATTGATCTACAACATTATTTACAAAATACTATCAGGACTAAGTTCATGATAAATTAAAGTTCAATTAATCACATTACTTAAGAACTCCCACTTAGATAGACATCCCTCTAATCATCTAAGTGATCACGTGCTCCAAATAAACTAAACCATGTCCGATCATCACATGAGATGGAGTAGTTTTCAATGGTGAACATCACTATGTTGATCATATCTACTACATGATTCATGCTAGACCTTTCGGTCTCCAGTGTTCCGAGGCCATATCTGCATATGCTAGGCTCGTCAAGTTTAACCTGAGTATTCTGCGTGTGCAAAACTGTCTTACACCCATTGTATTTGAACGTAGAGCTTATCACACCCGGTCATCACGTGGTGTCTCGGCACGAAGAACTTTCACAACGGTGCATACTCAGGGAGAACACTTATACCTTGAAATTTTTAGTAAGGGGTCATCTTATAAAGCTACCGTCGTACTAAGCAAAATAAGATGCATAAAAGATAAACATCACATGTAATCAAAATATGTGACATGATATGGCCATGATCATCTTGCGCCTTTGATCTCCATCTCCAAAGTACCGTCATGATCTCTATCGTCACTGGCATGAAACCATGATCTCCATCATCTTGATCTCTATCAACGTGTCATCACATGGTCGTCTCACCAACTATTGCTATCGCATAGCGATAAAGTAAAGCAATTATTTGGCGCTTGCATCTTATGCAATAAAGAGACAACCATAAGGCTTTTGCCAGTTGCCGATAACTTCAACAAAACATGATCGTCTCATACAACAATTTATATCTCATCACGTCTTGACCATATCACATCACAACATGCCCTGCAAAAACAAGTTAGACGTCCTCTACTTTGTTGTTGCAAGTTTTACGTGGCTGCTACGAGCTGAGCAAGAACCGTTCTTACCTACGCATCAAAATCACAATGATATTTCGTCAAGTTAGTGTTGTTTTAACCTTCACAAGGACCGGGCGTAGCCACACTCAGCTCAACTAAAGTTGGAGAAACAGACACCCAGCAGCCACCTGTGTACAAAGCACGTTGGTAGAACCAGTCTCGCGTAAGCGTACGCGTAATGTCGGTCCAGGCTGCTTCATCCAACAATACCGCCGAACCAAAGTATGACATGCTGGTAAGCAGTATGACTTTATCGCCCACAACTCACTTGTGTTCTACTCGTGCATATAACATCTACGCATAAACCTGGCTTGGATGCCACTGTTGGGGAACGTAGTAAATTCAAAAAAATTCCTACGCACACACAAGATCATGGTGATGCATAGCAACAAGAGGGGAGAGTGTTGTCCATGTACCCTCGTAGACCGTAAGCGGAAGCGTTAGCACAACGCGGTTGATGTAGTCGTACGTCTTCACGATCCAACCGAACCAAGTACCGAACGTACGGCACCTCGGAGTTCAGCACACGTTCAGCTCGATGACGTCCCATGAACTCCGATCCAGCAGAGCTTTGCGGGAGAGTTTCGTCAGCATGACGGCATGATGACGGTGTTGATGATGCTACCGACGCAGGGCTTCGCCTAAGCACCGCTACGATATTATCGAGGTGGAATATGGTGGACGGGGGCACCGCACACGGCTGGGAGAGATCAACTTGTGTGTCTAGAGGTGCCCCTACCCCCGTATATAAAGGAGTGGAGGAGGGGGGAGGGACGGCCCTCCTATGGCGCGTCCTGGAGGAGTCCTAACCCCACCGGGAGTAGGATTCCCCCCCTTCCAAGTAGTAGGAGTCAAGGAAAGGGAAAAGAGAAGAGAAGGAAGGAGGAGGTGCAGCCCCTCCCCCTAGTCCAATTCGGACTAGGCCTTGGGGGGCGCAGCCTCCCCTCTCTCTTTCCCCTAAAGCCCAATAAGGCCTGTATACTCCCCGGCGAATTCCCGTAACTCTCCGGTACTCCGATAAATACCCGAATCACTCGGAATCTTTTCAATGTCCGAATATAGTCGTCCAATATATTTATCTTTACGTCTCGACCATTTCGAGACTCCTCGTCATGTCCCCGATCTCATCCGGGACTCCGAACTACCTTCGGTACATCAAAACACATAACTCATAATATAAATCGTCACCGAACGTTAAGCGTGCGGACCCTACGGGTTCGAGAACTATGTAGACATGACCAAGACACATCTCCGGTCAATAACCAATAGCGGAACCTGGATGCTCATATTGGCTCCCACATATTCTACAAAGATCTTTATCGGTGAAACCGTATAACAACATACGTTGTTCCCTTTGTCATCGGTATGTTACTTGCTCGAGATTCGATCGTCGGTATCTCAATACCTACTTCAATCTCGTTACCGGCAAGTCTCTTTACTCGTTATGTAATGCATCATCCCACAACTAACTCATTAGTCACATTGCTTGCAAGGCTTATAGTGATGTGCATTACCGAGAGGGCCCAGAGATACCTCTCCGACAATCGGAGTGACAAATCTAATCTCAAAATACGCCAACTCAACAAGTACCTTCGGAGACACCTGTAGAGCACCTTTATAATCACCCAGTTACATTGTGACGTTTGGTAGCACACAAAGTGTTCCTCCGGCAAACGGGAGTTGCATAATCTCATAGTCATAGGAACATATATAAGTCATGAAGAAAGCAATAGCAACATATTAAACGATCAAGTGCTAAGCTAACAGAATGGGTCGTCAATCACATCATTCTCCTAATGATATGATCCCTTTAATCAAATGACAACTCATGTCTATGGCTCGGAAACTTAACCATCTTTGATTCAACGAGCTAGTCAAGTAGAGGCATACTAGTGACACTTTGTTTGTCTATGTATTCACACATGTAATAAGTTTCCGGTTAATACAATTATAGCATGAATAATAAATATTTATCATGAAATAAAGAAATAAATAATAACTTCATTATTGCCTCTAGGGCATATTTCCTTCATATTCTTCTAGAATTTTTTCCTGGTCTCAAATGTTGCAGTTTTTGAAGTAATTCACGTTGATAATATGATGGGACCCAACGAGTACGCATAGCAATTTTCAAAGAAGCCCAAGTAGCTAGAATAGGATATAATCTACAATGTTCGGACCACCATACACATGCAAAACTAGTGAAAGCACAAACAGCAGCATCAACCCGTCTCTCCTTGGGATATTGTAAACATGTAAAACGTTGTTCAGTTTCTAACTCCCAAGTAAGATATATGACAGGAACATGTCTACCCTCAAATGGTGGAATATTCAATTTCAGTTTAGGAATATGGTCATGATCTCGTACCTGAGGTGGTGGTGCAGGCCTACCGTTGCGAATATATACCTGAGGTCGACCTGTTGCTGGTGGTGCTGGTGGTTGCACGTAGTTCTGATTTTGATCAACCTCATCCTTGTAATAGTCCTCCACCTCTATAGTAGCAGCAGGAGTTATAGAAGCATCAACAACAGTAGCAGCGGCACCAAAATTTTGTCCTGGCTCAAGAGGAACACGTTGTGCTCGCCCTACTGTATCGCGACATTGAGGTGGTTGTGGGAGACGTTTGAGTACTTCCTCGAACTTGGCATCCAACTTGGTGTCAATTGTCTTGTCAATGTCATCCATCTTCTCCATTGCCTTTCCAAAGCTAGCCATCACGTCTTCCACCTGTTGACCCAACATTTGATGAAACTTATCATGAAGCTCCTTGTTCGTCATGTTCTCCCAGTCAATCTCGTCGGCTTGTGGTCCTGCCATAGTTAGCCGCAATAGAAACAAACAAGGATATGATCCTACAGACTACTAGCAAGTGGTGGTGGTGGGGTGACGCAAACCCGTCAAGCAAATCTCAAATTCTTACCAGTTCTTACCCAACAGCAGGTGGTGATCGGCAACCATTGTAGTCAAAACTCTCAAAGCTTGGATAGAGAGATTACCAGGGAGAGTCAAACGCATGATGTAGATATATGTGGAGCTGGGAAGGCTTATAATATGGTAGCAAAAAGGGTCAGCAATAATCAATTCACAGATGCAAAGTTGAATAAACGCTCAACGACGGTACTGTGCTGGTCCTAGGCTAGACCGTGATAGAGACGCGAGCCTAGAACACTAACAAAATCATGGCATTGCATGGAAACAAGGGAAAAGCACACTCTGATATTTTTCGCTCTTTTTTTTGCGCTCTTTTTTTTTGCGCTCCTCTTTTTTTCTTTTTTTTTTGCCGAAAATCACTACAATGGCGAGTGTCTCAAAACGCTTCCCAAGTCAAGATAACAGGATAGACACGAAATTTTTGTTACCAATTTTTTTTCGACTGCCCGGACCAAAATCTGGAAATGCTAAAAAAACTTTCTATAATGGCACCTGTCTCAAAACGCTCGGAAACACCTAAAAATAGGATAGCCAATTTTTTTTGACAAGGGCGTTTTCGGAAAAAAATTTGGGCCTAAACGGAGGGTGGTTTTCGGACTCTTTTTTTTCGAAACCAACCTCTTCTACGGACGACAAAAGATTGATGGAATCCGAAACCTACTCAGAACAAGAACACACGAATCTGGAAACGGATGGATCGCAAAAGCAAACCTAATATGAGATGGACTCAGAATGATGGTGGTATATGGATACGGATCGATGGTGATATATGGACTTGGAGCGGTGGTGGGATATGGACTCGGGGCCGTGGTGGTATATGGACTCAGAGCGGTGGTGGTATTTTGACTCGGACTGATGGTGGTATATGGATACGGATCGGTGGTGGTATATGGATACGGATCAGTTGTGGTATATGGATTCGGAGCGGTGGCGGATAAGCGGTGGTGGTAGATGGCAGGGGCAATGATGATGGTGCGGTGGTGGCATGACTACTATGACTAGAACTCGAAACTCTAAAAGACTAGGCGCTAAGACCAGCAACTGACACGATGATGCAACCGCAAATTCAACAAAGCAAAATACTGAAAAGACTATGCAATGGCTCAAATTGGTTCGGATATGATGAACTAACCCTAATTTTTTTGTGGCTTTTTCGTGGACTGTAGGTATGATAACAGACTCGATCTAAACTATGAAAAACTGTAAAATCTCACCAAGCAACCTGGAAATCTGATACCACATGATAGAGGCAAAAGGTGTTTCGTCTTTCGATGAGATGGTGATTATTGTTTCGGAGGACTAGACTTTGACGATCCGACTATGTACGTGCAAGGACGTCGCGCCTTAGCAATCGCTAAACAAACTCCGAGAGGTTATTGACCACGCCGGAGCACGATCAACCTGACCAGGAGGGTCTATTTCCTACGAGCAAACGAAGAACAAGCAAGAAACTGAGATTGCAATATGGATATTGCGAATATAAGATGAAAGCTTTATTGATCAAGATGGGGTTCTGTGACGTCTTGGTCTGGTCGTTCAACACAAACGAAGTACACGACTATGGAGAACTTTTAATCTAAACAAAACCCAAAGTCTAAACGGTACCCTTAGGGTTGTATATATGAAGGAAGAGAGGGGAATTTTGTGGCCCTTGGGGGAGGGGGTCCAAAACAAACCCTACCTCTTGTTTCCCCACACATACTGACTCTAAAAATAGCCTATACTTATGTATTTCGAAATTACATGGGCCGGCCCAATAATAAGGTGACGCAGCATCTAGAATAGCGTCTGGACAAAATTTATGAAGTGGCATCTTGTATATTTCGTCCAAGGCTTCATGCACTTATTATGGTGGCTTCAAAGTCCTGAAATCATCACCTGTAACTCTGTTCTTGTTTCCCTTGCGCTTGCCATCATCTCCATGCTTGTTCTTGCGCCAACCTTCATCCTTCTCCAAGCTAGGCCCTTCATTTGTAAGCAAAACAAATATATCCAATTTAGGCAGCATCATATTCTCATGAACATTAGAATCATTACCAAGAAATGAAAGTACCTGGTAATTCAATTGGCGTGCGCGAGCTGTAGTAATTGGTCCAGTATGTATAGTAGCAAGGAATGTGGGTTTAACAACGGTATTAATGTCCTCATCATGTCTACTTGAACTTCACTATATTTTTCACGTGCTTTTTTTGCTCGTAGCTCTCCTTCCACTCACCGGAATTGACCAAGTGATATACTGATGGAAAGTTGTTGTAAACACATAACTTTCCCGTGTTGATCATTTTTTATACTCGCGACGATTTAAAAGTTTTTGATCTGAAATTCATTCAGTGTAGTAGTTCAACTTCCTGCTGTTTTCATGTTGAACTTCTGTGGCATATTTTCGTTTGTAATTTTCTCATCCATTGGTCAGTGTTACACAAATTATATTCCTTTTGTACAAACCTCACTCACAATAATTTTTTTAACTTTCTCCTACCAAGAACTTGAACTTGCAGAAATGGTATTCCTGCCGTTTTGAAGTAAATTGGAAAATGATGAGATCATGATTTCTGCCTTCATCGCGAATGGAAATGCACCGCATGAAGTAGTTTAACTTCTCGGGCAGGTCTGTCTAAACTTCACTCTGTTTTTGACATGCTGTTTTTTGCCCGTAACTCCCAAACCACTTACCGTAATAGAGCAAATGATATACCGATGGAAAGTTGTTGAAAACACGCAACTTTTTCATGTTGATCAGTTTTTCATACTCGCGATGGTTCAAAATATTTTTTTGAATGCGTAAAAATGTGTTTTTAACGGTATACATAAAACTTTTAAACCATTCACTGGAATATAGCATTTAATATACCATTGGAAAGCTTATGAATAGGAGCATCTTTTTCATGTAGATAGACGTTACAAATTTTTGTCTTTCGAGAGCAGTATTAAAAATGGCAAAAACAACGTCGTTTTTTCCTGTTTATTACATGTAATTGAAGGTCGGACGTCTCGCACTAGAGATCTTGAACTTCACCGGGAGGAGCACATGAACTTCTTGCAACAAACCTTTTAAGCCTTTGTTTTCTATTCTTATATTCCTGTCTGAAACACATTTCGTGTAGTAGTTGAACTTCCCGCTGTTTTCATTTTGAACTTCTGTCACGTATTTTTGTTCAACCTCTCTCACAAGAGTTTTTGAACTTTCTCGGGCCGAGCACTTGAACTTCTAGCAACAAAATTTCGTCCTTCAGTTTTTTATTCTTTTTTTCTTATATGAAATGCACACCATCCAGTACATGAACTTCTGGCTATTATCCATTTGAACTTCTCTCTATTTCGCTTTAGTAACGGAAAAAGTCTGAGTTTTTATAGACATCGAACCACTCTAACTTTTTTATTTGAACTTCTTTATGTATTTTTTAGAAACATGAAAATTGGAGTTTTGTTTGAAATATCAAACTTCTTCATTATTTTGAATTGAACTTATTGATTTTATTCTTGAGTAATAGGAAAAATCTGAGCTTTTAAATAAATATCAAACTGCTATGCTTTTTTGAATTGAACTTCTTCATTTTTTAATTGAACTTATTGATTTTATTCTTTAGTAACTTAAAAAATCTAGGTTTTTTAATATAATATGAAACTGCTCCATTTTTAAAATTTGAACTTCTTGGTTTTATTTCTTTTAGTAACAGGAAAAATTCTAGGTTTGTAATAAACATCGAACCGCTTATCTCTTTTAAATTGAACTTCTGTTTTTTTATAAATTAGAAAAATCCATCGAAATCCATGGGAATGGTTTGAACTTTTTTTTGTCATTTTCTTTTACCTCTCCATTTTATTAATTTTGAAATTTCAGAGTTAAGACAAGTCCTTTTATACATGAACTTCTGGACGATATATCCCCGACCAGCTCATGTTTTAAGCATTCTTATATATACAAACAAAAAGGAAAGGGAAATAGTAAAATGTTGTGTTCTTACAGACACCCCTAGCACTTTTTGAGAGCACAGTATTCCATTGTAATTTTTTGCATAATTTTGCCACAAAAAATGGTGTTTTTTTGTTGTTTTCAACATATTTTTCTAATGGGATTATACTAATAGAACTGCTGTAGGTTTTCTTGTTGAACTGCTACTCTGTGATGGCACAACATGATTGCTTGTGTGCTCCCATGTATACACGCAACATGCAAAGCATAGACCTTTATATACATGAACATCTATCAGTGGTATTTCGAGCCTTCTTTTTTGTGTTCTATGTATAATAAAATTTCTACTGTCACCATAGAGAGAGCACTGATCAGAGGTGAAATCTTCGAGGAAAAACTAATATAGTAGCTGAAGTTCATGTCAAGTAAAGAATATGGAAAGAGGTCAACAGGGGGTCCACGGTGAGATCAAAATCAAGCAAAAAAATAGTAGTAGCTGAAGTTCGAAGTGTACTGCTCTTAGAAATTTTTCCTTTTTTCCTAGTATGAACTAGCAAGTCCCCCATATATAACTTTTTCTTTTTTCTATTCAATGGACCGGAGCATGCACAATTTTTGAATTTCATCAGTTTGGACATCTTTGTAGGGAAGTGTATAAAAGACTAGTAAAATGCACAAAATCAAGTAGTGTAATCCACATGACAAGGAAATCATGAGCAAAATAATTCTGTTCGAGTCAGAATCTTTCAGGGATTCAGCATCCAAGGCACAAGAAGTTCAAAATCCATATTCGATCATTCTTCTTTTTGACAAATAAGATGAACAAAGAACAAGAAACAGGGGCAGAGGGCAGGTTGCGTCGGAGGGGAGGGAAGGTCACGGCGGAGTGCAGGGAAGGTCACGCCAAGGTTGGGGCGGGTGGAAGGGAGGTAGTCGGGCTGGAGGGTAGCAAAAAAAGATTTTTTTTTTGTCGGGTCCGGCAACGGATTTGAGGGAAAGAAAGGGATGCCAGAGGGGAAGGTAAGCTGTCGGGAGAGGGGTTGTCATGTTCGCAGGGGAGGCCATCCCCATCTTCTGGATCGTGGACAGCAACATGATGGGGAGGATCCATGGCGGCGCCAGCAGGAAACGGGATTGGAGGTGGTTGCTGGGGACGAATTACATCCGCCTGGTAGCACGAGGGGACGGCGGTGGGCCGCGTCGGCGAAGCCTACTGTTGGGGGCAGGCAAATCGCGGTGGCTGCCGATGTCGTTGCGGGGCAGGTTCCCCGCTTGGTGCATGGTAGCGTGCGTGTCCGGGAGGGCGCGGGGCGGCGCTGGTGGCCATGGCGGTGTCAGCTGCAGGGGGAGGAACTGGGACGCGATGATGGTATGGCGGCGCGCGGGGATCCAGGGACGGCGGCGGCCGGCGGATAGCAACGCACGTGGGTGGGGGCGGCGGCTCCGGTGGCCGGCGGATGACACCGCACGTGGGTGGGGGCGGCGGTTCCGTTGGCCGGCAACACACGCGGTTGGGGCGGCGGATCCACTGGCCGGCAGCACTGAGGGGGAAGGTGGGGATCGGGTGGGGGATTGGGCAGCGGCGAGATCTCGCGCGGTGGGGTGGTGCGAGGGGCACATCGTGTGGGGTGGGGGCTCGGGGGCTTCGCCTAATGGAAACGGAAGTGGGTGATGAGATTTTTCTTTTTTGGTAGGCACCGGTACGTAGTCCGGGAACACCTTGTCATTCCACATATATAGATAGTTTTCCGAATAACTATTCTGATCTCAGGATCAGAATAGTGTTACTCTCTCTCTATATAGGACGGCAGTTTGGGGCACCTAGGTACCCAGGCTCCTTGCCTTTCCACCATTTGATTGCATTTAGATGTGTGCTATTGTGATAGGTATATAAGGTAACCGGTCAATCCATTAGTAACTACCAATTCTGAAACAATTAGATTTGGAAACAATTCTGACGTGTATCATTTAATGGATGTCATTAAACACGCCATGCATGGTAACACATATTTAGAAGAAAAAAAATACTACACATTAGGTATACAGATATTTATTTCATATATGTACGAACTAGGTATGTATGAATTCATTGAGTTAGTATGTACCCGTTAGGATTTTATATGTATATACCCAAAATATTTTGTAGGTAAGCATTAGATTTTTGTCTATGTATATACCTAGAATATTCATTACGTACCAACTAAATTAGGTCTGTGTGGATTCGTTTATTTGGTACACTCATTAGATTTTGTTAGTAGGTATATACCCAGAATATGTAGTACGAGTGCATTTTTTTCTATGTATATACTCAGAATATTTAGTACGTACCAATTAGATAGGTATGTACGGATTCGTTTATTTGAAACACACTCATTAGATTTTTTTAGTAGGTATATACCTAGAATATTTAGTATGTAACACACTATATTTAATTGTATATGTATATACCTAGAATATTTAGTATGTTTCCATTAAATTTTTGTGTATGTATACCGAGAGTACGCAATATATTTTCCTGAGTGGGTATATGTATGTAGGAAAAAAATCATGCGTGGGTATCATATATTCCTACAGGTAACAAAATAATTAGGATCATAGTTTATATTATTTGGTCACTCTAATTTGTATAGAAATATTAGCAGTTAAAAGTGTGACCCGGCCTTAATTGAAAAAAATTACTACATACCTTGAAAAGTTAAATTTTAGAAAAATGAATAAGAATATCCTGAATATACATACAAACCTTCGGGGCGGCGTTTCATTTTTTAGCATATACGATACCTTAAAAAAGAGTGTATACACACCATTTTTGTTTGGAAAGGAATCATGATAGGAAACCGGTAGTATATAAATTTGGAAGGTAATTATTGACCGTTGATGGTTGTAGTGCATGCAAACAAAATTTGGAAAGTCACTATGTCAAATCTGACTTGCTATATTGGGACCTAGGTGCCCAGGCACCTAGGTGTCCCACATAATTTACCTATATATATATATATATATATATATATATATATATATATATATATATATATGTATATATATATATATTCTGCTAATATAAGAAGAATAGTTATTTTGCTAACACTTCCAAACTACATGCTCAACGGAAGTGCACTGCATCTATGTACCGTGAGCACTGCAATGCTTTACAAGAGAACTGCTTTTTGCGGTCCGCCCGTGGGTTCTGTGTGGAATCGGGTGTTGCGGGATGATTTAATTTGTTTTTGGACGCTATTTGACCTTTATTCTTTGTAATTTATAGGACAAATGACTAAAATCTGGGCCAATCGAGCGATTTGGCGGAGGAGCTTTGCTCTGTCAGTTCGTATTTGCGTTGGATGTGACTTTTTCACCCTCAGATGTTGTTTGTTAGTAGGAATTCTTTGATTGTGTTCATTTAATCGCTCCCTTTACTCTACAATTTGTGTAACTTTTAGGACTTCGTTTTCAACTTCTGCGAAATCGATTATGCGGGCGTGTGAGCTTCGTCCGCTCCTCTGTTCTTGTTGTTTTTTGGATTTTGTGCGTCGATGCATTTTTGAATCTTGTAATTAGTGTCTCTGTTTGGTTTGAATTCATTGTATTGCGGTTGTAATCTTCATATTTTGGTTTGCAATTTTAAAGAATAGCTCATGCTATTCATCCTAGTGGTCGTGTGTTCGATGTAATTTTTTGCGGGGGCATTTTCCAAAATTGAGTGATTGCACAATTTTTATTTGAGTTATCGAAGTGCGAGTGAATTGCCAGCTCTGTTAGTCTCCCACGTGGCTGGATTTGTGGTGCTTTAATTTTATTGTTGCAGTTCTGGCATACGTTGTAGTGTACTGCATTTTTATTAGTAGTGGACTTCATTGTAACTTTATTATAGTGGGCATGACAGTTTATTAGATTTCTCTTTTCTGAAACTGCATTCTATGTTTTAGAGAGCTGCATAATATGCACTTTCGTACTACATTAGCAGTATGGTTATTCTACTATTAGAATAGATGGTCTTTTTTGTGCTGATGTTAGTCGAATAGTTATTATGACAAATTTTTGGAACTGCATACTATGACAATTCTTTTGAACATCATATGTTAACAGCAAAGTTTCGACCATGCATCTCATTGTTCCTATTCAGAGCACTGCATTTTTTTATATTTAGGACCGCACTATGTGTATTAGAGAACTGCATTTCTGTCACCAGCAACTTGTCTAAAAGGGTGATAAAATGATGCAGACGAGGTCGCATACATTAAAAAGGCACCATTCAAAGTGTCTAATGGACAATATTTTAAAAGCATACAACATAAGCAAAGCATTAGAATATGCCACAGATGGCTTGCTTTATCTTAGATAACCTATAGTGCAAATATTGTAAACTTCGGGGAGTCTTCTTCTTTGTAGAAAAATACCATAGACACTTCTCCGGCCTCAAAGCCATTCTGGGAGACAAAATCTTTCCAGCCAGTAGTAATGTTGATGCAGCCTTCAGAGTCAATGTGGTAGTCAGCTTGCATGTCTGCATACCCATTCTTGTGTTCTGTCTCCAAAGTAAGCTTCCCTGAACTTGGAGTAGCAAACCTTATTGTGGATGGCAGTTTCTGCATTTTGGCATGCATGGAAAACGAATTTTTATAAGTAAACGCCACATGTTTTTCTTTATATTAGGATGATCTATTTATGTTGACTTAAATATGTACATATATATGGCTACTATTTAAGAAAGCAGTTCCAATGTATGAAAAAAAAATTATATATGGACTTAGAATATATATTATAGGGACATTTACATCTGTGCCCCTAAACCGAACCCACTACTCAAATTTGCCCCTAATTTTGAAGCATGCTCAAATTTACCCCTCCACCGTTAAGTCACTACTCAGAAATGCCCTTCCGTACAGTACTGTAGCACTTCCCATCTAATACTGTAGCACTTTCCGTTTGCTACAGTACACATGGGCCTCTGACGGTCAAAGGCCTTTGACTGGATGGAAGGGCATTTCTGAGTAGTGACTTAACGGCAGAGGGGCAAATTTGAGCATGCTTTGAAATAAGGGGCAAATTTGAGTAGGTGGTTCGAGTTAGGGGCAGAAATGCAAATGGCCCTATATTATAATGTAACAAGTTTGCACTACAAGGTCATTTGCAGTGTACTGCGTTAGCATGTTAAGAGAACTGCAACACTGATCTATGGAACCTCTTTTTTGTTCGTGTGTTGGGGTTGTGATCTAACTAGTGTTGACACCTAGTGTGGTACTGAAGAAAAATAGGTAGAACTATCTAGTCTTAATAGCTAACAAATCTAAACAACAACACAGATCTTTGTATTGTTGATACTATTGAAGCAATTGATGGAAATATACATTCAGATGTGGATCTGCAACCTAGATTGGTCAAAAATTATGAGAGGAAAAACGTACCCATCTTCCCCGCAGGTCTGCGGATGTGAGGCGTTGAAGAAATGGTGCCGGAAACCCCATGTTGGGTATCATCAGGCACACCTGAGCTTGCTGCGCCACTCGGCGTCGGTGAGCTCCAGACCATCGACATACACGCATGTGTCCGCTATCGGCACCATCCTTGCCAAGAACCTATACGAACAGTCCATGGCGGGTTCAGTGGAAATTCAGAGAACAGTTGGGGATGGGTGGAACCCTAGATCTACGATTTGAAGAAGAAGAGGAAGGGGGGAGTTGTGTGAGTCCGGAGCATGAATGGATAGGTTTTCTGCAGCCAATTTAGGAAATAAAGTAATAAATGTTATGGGGTGGGTGTTAGGTGGTGGAAGGATATTGATTCAGTTTACGAGAAAGCATTTGAGATGCAACAACACTGCTTACTTGAGTCTAATGAACTGCATTTTGTATGTAAACAAACTGCAGAATGCGTGGATTGTGTTAGTGTTTTTGTTTTTTCTAGTTATTGTTTTATTTTATTGGGTCGTGGTTTTTCGTGGTTTGTGGGAGTGTTTTGATATTTAGTGGCCTTTCTCGTGTGTTGGGCTTGTTGGGGAGGAAAGACGCATTTGGCCAAGTAGGCCTGCCGGCACGGCTGCTTCACGGTGCGCTATGTGTATGCGGTAAAGTTTAGTCCCACCTCGCCTGCCAAGAGCGCTCGCGACTGGTTTATAAGCCCTAGTGAGGCAACACTTTCGAACTCCTCTGATTACTGATTGGGCGCTTATACACGGCGCTCGTTGCACTATTCCCGTGGACATGTGGGCCCTTATGTGTCTGGCCCCACACATCGTGGCTCAGAACAGACTCGCCTGCATATAACTGTCGACGCAAGCTTAGTACGAGACTGGCTGGGGCCTGGTTGCACCTGGGCAGTATTTTTTTTTCATATTTTCCTCTTATGTAACTTCTAATATAGGCGTGCACTGCGTTGTTCGATCATTGCGCACTGCATTTCATCAGGATTCTATACTGCATGTGCCCACATTTCGCACTACATATGCATGAGTATTTTTTGCACTGCATGAATCATATTTGTGCACTGCATCTTGGTCCAATTTTTTTCCATGTTTTTCCTCTTATATATCTTTTTCAAATATACGGTGTGTACTGCTTTGTTAGATCATTGTGCATTACATTCATCAGGATTATGTACTGCATGTGCCCACATTTTGCACTGCATGCATCCTTTTTGTGCACTGCATCTTTGTTCATCTGTGCACTCTTCCGCTTGTGCACTCTCGAATCACATACTTTATGTGCACTAAGTATGTTCTAATATTGAACTCTTGTTTTGTAATCGAAATAAAGTTCTTCATAACATAAGAAAGGTTCATCATTAAAAGACATTTTGTATGACAAGCAAGCTAAGTTTAGCAAAAGCAAACAATCACAAGCAAACTAACTTTACATAAGCAAACAACAGAAAGCAAATTTGATGATAAATCTAAAACAGCACGTGCAATGTTGTAGATACTTTCTTGGCCGGCACCATTTGCTTCTTCACCAGGTGAAGTCTCCCCGGCTCCTAGCATGCTTCTTGGGGGGGGGGGGGGGTTCCTCCTTATCCAGCTTTGCACGGCGAAGCCCATCCTAGGTGAGAGTGATGCGGTTCCATATCTCGTACGCTGCATACGCGTCCTTTGTCGCATACTCGATGTGCCTCATGGACAAGGGCAGGGAGTCCCAATGCCTGTGTTTTTCATTGGTGATCTTCTTCTTCATGTTATTGTAGTAGTCGTCGACGAGCATGTCGGTGATGTTTTCAAGGGAGTCCAACTCCTTGGTGGCCTCGGGCACCCTCCATTCCTTGTGGATGTCGACAAAGTTGGAAACCTCCAGATTGATGTGCTCGAGCCTGGCTTTGTCACCGCCAATGGAGAAGCCAGCAAACGTGTACCTGGGGTCAGCGAGGAAGTTGTTGAAGACGGTGCACCTTTCAGCGGCGCTCAGTTGGAAGAGCAGCACCGGCTAAGTCTTGCCGATGAAGAGTTGGACGAGGGCGGGTTTCTATGTCTCCTCGGGCTAGTTGGTGTGCTGCAGATCAATTCCAATGATCTTGTGTCGCTGGAGCCTGAGGTGGCACTCGTAGTGCTCAAGGGAGGCCACCACCTGCTTCTTGTTGTTGGTGTGGATCACGTGCAACTTGGTGTCGCCGTGGGCCTCCACTTGGCTGTACTCGTTGACGAACCCCATCGCCGGCAGTAGGGCTTCGTGTCTTTTTGTGGAAATTGATAAGATAGAGGGATTTGGTGGTAGCGCAATGGCGACTTGTGTTATTATGGATGAGAAAGCCTTTGGCGGGGGTCTAAATTTAAGGCGGAGGTGGCCGCAAGGGATGAACTTCATGATCTTGCTAACAATGTGATTGTGTAGATCATGGGTTGGGTTGCGTCTATGATCGTGGGTTTGTGGCGATGCAACCGCTCGGATTGGGCAGTTGTCTCTGAACGTTGTTTTTTTAACGTGGTTTTATTTTATTTTTCATCAATAAAATGTGTTCACCATGTTTTCTCTGAAAGGCATTGTCCCATTATATGTATTAAACATCTTGCCGAACTGCATTACTTATGGTACCTTACTGCTTCGTCTAAAACAATGCACTACATTGTCGAGAGCTGCGGACTGCACCAGTTGTGTGTACTTGTTGTGGCCCTGGCACGGGTGGGAGGGTTGGGGGGATCCCCCCCCCCATTTTTTTGTTGTCCTGACACTTTTTTGAAGGAAGATTTTTGCCGGACGTGTTATCTTAACACGTGTGTTGTTTTTTCGACTTTAAATGTTTTTTATGAACTTCATATATTTTTTTGTTTGACATTCTGAACTTCATTTTCCAGCATAGCGAACTGCATCTGGTATGAACTTTTTTGTTTCCAACAGGTCTGTCTAATTTAGTTGGGTAGTTTTGGGCCGGCCAGTTTATGTAACCCTTCCCACGTGGGCCTCACACATGGCCCTAGCAGGCGCTCCCACTGTTGCGCTCATAGGGAGAGACCAAAAAAAACTCTCACCTCTCTTGCAGCACCTCCCGAAACATCTCTCCCTCGAGCAAAACCGCCAACGCCCGCAGCAACCGCCATCCTCAGGAGGACCATATTCATGCATTATGCGCCCCCTTTCGCTCCCTAACCCCTTCCCACTGCGCTCCCCCACCCTTTCCCCTCTGCTCCAGCTCCCGCTCCCAGCGCCGTCGTTCATCCCATTTTTGTGGTACGTTTCTCGTGCCCACGATCGTGATCGTCCCTTCATCTAGTTTTGTGATTCTCATAGAGGCTGCATTTTTTACTCATGTATTTTTTCATAAGCAGGCAGAGCAAGGTGCATCTAGGGTTTTGTCAGATTTTGTTGATTTTGTAGCTGATATCTGTCACTTCGTCCTTGCGCTGCAGGCAAACGCCATGTGTTCGCCAAGCAGAGTAGAAGGAGGAGTTCAAGGTATGTGGACTGCTTGCTTGGCCTTGTTGATTTTCTATGTTGTTCATCTAGTTGCCTCGTTCATCCTGCAAATTTGTTTATGTTGTGTTAGTTGTCAGCGTTGCTAGCATTATTTGTCATGTGATGGTTGTAATTCCTTCTTCTGGTTTTTATTGAATCTAGTAGGTGATGGCACTGGTCATAATGATACGCCAATTGGCTCTCGTTGTCGTGGTGGTAAGGATCATGGTGGTGAGGTAGGCCATGAAGTGAATTCACCGATTAAATCTTCTCCTATAAGTGTGACCCCTCCTTTTGGTATGTTGTTTGCTCTTTTTTCTTATTTATTTTGCCAATTTGGTTGTTTCACACTTTCTCTTGTAAATTTCATATGTGTCCTGTGAGTTTTGAAATGCATTGTCCTTATAAATACTTGCTATTTTTTATGTGAATGCTTTGTTTATTGTGTATGTTGGTTACTGATGTTGTACAAACAGTTGTTGCCTTGATGAAATTAGTCAGGCATTTGTTGGAAGCAAACGTGAAGTTAGTGTATGTAGCACTACATTTATATGTATATGTTAACTCCACTATATGTATGTGTGAACTGCATTGTCGTTTTATCCAGGTTGTGTAAGCAGATTGGTGTACTCCATTACGTTAATATATGAACTGCATTATTTTTTATTTAGCTTTTGCATGCAGCACTGCATTTATATGTATAGATAGACTGCATTTGTTCCTTTTGTGCACTTCTTAATGACCACAGTTAAACTTCATTTTGACGCAGTGTATGGTTTTTGTGCGGGGCACCTGGGTTTGAGGAGGTTACTCAATTGATTGACCATTATTTTGCAAAGGGTGACGTTGGTGTGAGCTTTCACCAGAGCCTTGGGCATACCATCTTATCTGAAACACAGTCACAGTCTGTTGATGGTACAGAGGAAGTTACGCAGGAGTGGATGGTCCCAGAATAGCTTCGTGCATATGAATTGAAGCAACTCAAGAAAAGGTTGAGGTTTGAAAGTGACTCAAAGGAGTATGCGGAGAAAGAGAAGCGGAGGAGAACTACAGATGGTGCCAAGGGTGCCAAATTTGGTAAACTCAAGCAGCCTGCTTTGCAGAAGGAGAGACAGAGTTCTGTTGCTGAGGAAGGTGGTACTCCTCGGCGGAGACCTTGTGTAGCTTTCATAAACAAGAACCTTGGCAAGAGAACAGCTGAAGCTAGTGCAGAGGATCCTCAGCGGAAGCGACCACATGTTAGTGAAGGGCTCAACTCTGACGATGACGACTTTGTGCATGCTAATTTTGTGAGGGATGTTCAGATTGGTAGACAGAAAGATTGTGGTCCATCTAAGAGTCAACGCAAGTGGCCTCATGATGATGATGATGAAGATGCTAATGTTGACTCTGGTGGGGAGGCGGATGTTGTACCAAAGTTTGTTGAAGTGGACTGCATTTGTTTCTTTCATTGTTATTCTATCTACCTTTTTTGTCTCTTTTTTGGCTAATCTTCTAATGTGACTGCATTTTCTTTACACAGAGGAAGAAGTCTAGTAAGAGCAAGGTAACTAAAGATGACGGCGAGGGAGATGATGCTCGATTTAACAAGACTGTATGTTTGTCACTCCCCACAGTGTGCAGAGTGATAAATCTCCAACGTATTATAATTTTTGATTGTTCCATGATATTATATTATCCGTTTGGATGTTTTATATGCATTAATATGTTGTTTTATATTATTTTTGGGACTAACTTATTAACCTAGAGCCCAGTGCCAGTTTTTGTTTTTCCTTGTTTTTGAGTTTCGCAGAAAAGGAATATCAAAAGGAGTCCAAACAGAATAAAACTTTCGCGATGATTTTTGTTTGACCAGAAGACACATACGAGACTTGGAGATGAAGTCAGAAGGCCCACGAGGCGATGACAAGCCGTAGGGGCGCACCCCCTGGCTTGTGGTCCCCTCGGGAGTCCACCGACCTACTACTTCATCCTATAAATTCACATATATTCCAAAACCCTCAGAAGCATCCACGAAAATACTTTTCTGCTGCCGCAGCTCTCTAACCTCATGAGATCCCATCTGGAGGCCTTTTTCGGTACTCTGCCGGAGGGGGATTCGATCATGGAGGGCTTCTACATCAACCCTATTGCCCTTCCGATGAAGCGTGAGTAGTTTACCTCAGACCTACGGGTCCATAGCTAGTAGCTAGATCGCTTCTTCTCTCTCTCTTTAATTCACAATACCATGTTCTCCTCAATGTTCTTGGAGATCTATCCGATGTAATCTTATTTTGCGGTGTGTTTGTCGAGATCCGATGAATTGTGGATTTATGATCAGATTATATATGAATATTATTTGAATCTTCTCTGAATTCTTATATGCATGATTTCCTATCTTTGTATTTCTCTTTGAATTATCGGTTTGGTTTGGACAACTAGATTGGTATTTCTTGCAATGGGAGAGGTGCTTAGTTTTGGGTTCAACCTTGCGGCGTCCTCACCTAGTGACAAAGTAGGGGTAGCGAGGCACGTATTGTATTGTTGCCATCGAGGATAAAAAGATGGGTTTTCATCTTATTGCTTGAGTTTATCCCTCTACATCATGTCATCTTACTTATGACGTTACTCCATTCTTTATGAACTTAATACTCTAGATGCATGCTGGATAGCGGTCGATGTGTGGAGTAATAGAAGTAGATGCAGGAAGGAGTCGGTCTACTTGACACGGGCGTGATGCCTATATGCATAATCATTGCCTTGGATATCGTCATAACTTTGTGCTTTTCTATCAATTACTCGATAGTAATTTGTTCACCCATCGTATTATGTGCCTTCATTGGAGAAGCCTCTAGTGAAACCTATGGCCCCCGGGTCTATTTTCCATAATATTTGCTTTCCGATCTACTATTTTGCAATCTTTTATTTTCGGATCTGTAAACCAAAAATGCAAAAGTATTTAGTTAACTTTTAGTTTTACCTATCTCTATCATATCTCACCTTAGCAATTGATCGTGAAGGGATTGACAACCCCTTTATCGCGTTGGGTGCAAGTGTTTTATTGTTTTTGCAGGTGCATAGATTGGGGACTTGCTTGTACCTCCTACTGGATTGATACCTTGGTTCTCTAGTTGAGGGAAATATTTATATCTACTTTTTTGCATCACTCTTTCCTCTTCAAGGTAAAAACCAAAGCAAGCTGAAGATTTGATGAGTTTTTCGTTGAGTTTTGTGTTGTGAAGTTTTCAAGTTTTGGGCAAATATTTGATGGACTATTGAATAAGGAGTGGCAAGAGCCTAAGCTTGGTGATTCCCAAGGCACCCAAAGGTAATATGTAAGGACAACCAAGAGCCTAAGCATGGGGATGCCCCGGATGGCATTCCCTCTTTCGTCTTCATCTATCGGTAAATTTACTTGAGGCTATATTTTTATTCACCACATGATATGTGTTTTGCTTGGAGCGTATTGTATGATATGAGTCCTTGCTTTTTAGTTTGCCACAATTATCCTTGCTGTACACACCTTTTGAGAGGGACACGCATGAATCGTTATTTATTAGAATACTCTATGTGCTTCACTTATATCCTTTAAGCTAGGCAATTTTGCTCTAGTGCTTCACTTATATCTTTTTAGAGCATGGCGGTGGCTTTATTTTATAGAAATTATCGAACTCTCTTGCTTCAATTATATTATTTTGAGAGTCTTTCTAAACATCAAGGTAATTTGCATTGGTTATGATTTTAGTCCTAATATGATAGGTATCCAAAGGATAATAAAAACTTTCATATAGAGCATTGGATACATGAGAAGTTTGATTCCTTGCATTTGTTTTGAGATATGAAGATGGTGATATTAGAGTCATGCTAGTAGTAAATTGTGGAGTCAAAGAAATAATTGTGGTAAGGTTTGCAATTCCCGTAGCATGCACGTATGTTCTTCTAGTAACGTGATGAAGTTGGAGCGCAATTTATTCTTGATTGTTTTCCTTTGCGTGAAAGTCAGGAGCACGCGACAGTTAACTCCTACCAACCTCTCCCCTAGGAGCATGCGTAGTAGTACTTTGCTTCGAGGGCTAATAGATTTTTTGCAATAAGTATGTGAGTTCTTTATGACTAATGTTGAGTCCATGGATTATACGCACTCTCACCCTTCCACCTTTGCTAGCCACTCTAGTATCATGCAACTTTCACCAGTGCATTAAACCCACTCTTTACCCTTCCTCAAAACAGCCACCATATGTACCTATTATGTCATTTTCATAGCCATTCCGAGGTATATTGCCATGTAACTTCCACCATTCTGTTTATTATGACACATACCATCTTTGTCATATTGCTTTCCATGATCATGTAGTTGGCATCGTATTTGTGGCAAAGCCACCGTTCATATTTTTATATATGTCACTCTTGATCATTGCACATTCCGGTACACCATCGGAGGCATTCATATAGAGTCATACTTTGTTCTAGTATCGAGTTGTAATTTTGAGTTGTAAGTACATAAAAGTGTGATGATCATCATTATTAGAACATTGTCCCATGTGAGGTTATCAAAATAAAAGAGGCCAAAGAAGCCCACAAAAAAAGGGGGGAAGGAAAAAAGAGAGAAAAAGAAAGAAGGGACAATGTTACTATCCTTTTCAACACTTGTGCTTCAAAGTAGCACCATGTTCTTCATGATAGAGAGTCTCCTATTTTGTCACTTTCATATATGACTAGTGGGAATTTTTCGTATAGAACTTGGCTTGTATATTACAACGATGGGCTTCCTCAAATGCCCTAGGTCTTGAATGAGCAAGCAAGTTGATGCACACCCACTAGTTTTCTTTTGAGCTTTCATACACTTATAGCTCTAGTCCATCCGTTACATGGCAATCCCTACTCACTCACATTGATATCAATTGAAGGACATCTCCATAGTCCATTGATTTGCCTAGTTGATGTGAGACTTTCTCCCTTATTTTGTCTACTACCACCTTCTACTCCACCAGTAGTGCTATTTCCATGGCTCACGCTCATGTATTGCGCGAAGAGGTGAAAAGGCTAAAGCGCGTTAAAAAGTATGAAACAATTGCTTGGCTGACACTGGGGTGGGCATGATTTATACTTTGTGCTGAGAAGAGGGAGCATAACAAGAATATATCATTTTGTAGGGATAACTTTCATTATCCATGTTATTTTTGAAGCTTAATGATTTGCTTTCTAGTATGCTTGAAGTATTATTGTTTTTGTGTCAATGAACTTTCGTTTTGAATCATACGATTATAAATTTTCATGCCAGCTAAAAGAGATTGCATGGACAAATATGTTAGGTAGCATTCCACATCAAAAATTCTGTTTTTATCATTTACCTACTCAAGGACGAGCAAGAATTAAGCTTAGGGATGCTTGATACGTCGCCCATGTATATATAATTATTTATTGTTCCATGCTATTATATTATCTGTTTTGGATATTTGCATGCATTAATATGCTATTTTTTATTATTTTTAGGACTAACTTATTAACCTAGAGCCTAGTGCAGTTTCTGGTTTTTTCCTTGTTTTTGAGTTTCACAGAAAAGGAATATCAAACGGATTCCAAATGGAATAAAATTTTCCCGATGATTTTTCTTGGACCAAAAGACACCTACAAGACTTGGAGATGAAGTCAGAAGACCCACGAGGCGACGACAAGCCATGGGGGCACGCCCTGGGGGAGCGCCCTTGGCTTGTGGTCTCCTCAGGAGTCAACCGACCTACTTCTTTGTCCTATAAATTCACATATATTCCAAAACCCTTAGAAGCATCCACGAAAATACTTTTCCACCGCTGTAGATCTATGACCTCGTGAGATCCCATCTGGAGGCCTTTTCCGGTAATCTGCCGGCGGGGGATTCAATCACGGAGGGCTTCTACATCAATCCTATTACTCTTCCGATGAAGCGTGAGTAGTTTACCTCAGACCTACGGATCCATAGCTAGTAGATAGATGGCTTCTTCTCTCTCTGTGATTCTCAATACCATGCTCTCCTCGATGTTCTTGGAGATCTATCCGATGTAATCTTCTTTTGCGGTGTGTTTGTCGAGATCTGATGAATTGTGGATTTATGATTAGATTATCTATGAATATTATTTGAATCTTCTATGAATTTTTATATGCATGATTTGATATCTTTGTATTTCTCTTTGAATTATCGGTTTGGTTTGGCCAATTAGATTGGTATTTCTTGCAATGGGAGACTGCTTAGTTTTGGGTTCAATCTTGCGGTGTCCTCACCCAGTGACAAAGTAGGGTTAGCGAGGCACGTATTGTATTGTTGCCATCGAGGATAAAAAGATGGGTTTTCATCATATTGCTTGAGTTTATCCCTCTACATCATGTCATCTTACTTAAGGCATTACTCCATTCTTTATGAACTTAATACTCTAGATGCATGTTGGATAGCGGTCGATGTGTGGAGTAATAGTAGTAGATGCAGGCAGGAATTGGTCTGCTTTACACGGACATGATGCTTATATGCATAATCATTGCCTTGGATGTCGTCACAACTTTGCGCTTTTCTATCAATTGCTTGGCAGTAATTTGTTCACCCACCGTATTATTTGCCTTCATGAGAGAAGCGTCTAGTGAAACCTATGGCCCCCGGGTGTATTTTCCATCATATTTTCTTTCCGATCTACTATTTTGCAATCTTCTTTCGTGATGATTTTTCTTGGACCAAAAGACACCTACGAGACTTGGAGATGAAATCAGAAGAGCCACGAGGCGACGACAAGCCGTGGGGGCACGCCCTAGGGGGGAGCGCCCCTGGCTTGTGGTCCCGTCGGGAGTCCACCGACCTACTTCTTTGTCCAATAAATTCACATATATTCCAAAACCCTCAGAAGCATCCACGAAAATACTTTTCCACCACTACAGGTCTCTAACCTCGTGAGATCGCATCTGGAGGCCCTTTCCGGTACTCTGCCAGAGGGGGATTCAATCACGGAGGGCTTCTACATCAATCCTATTACCCTTCCGATGAAGTGTGAGTAGTATACCTCAGACCTACGGGCCCATAGCTAGTAGCTAGATGGCTTCTTCTCTCTCTTTGATTCTCAATACCATGCTCTCCTCGATGATCTTGGAGATCTATCCGATGTAATCTTCTTTTGCGATGTGTTTGTCGAGATCCGATGAATTGTGGATTTATGATCATATTATCTACGAATATTATTTGAATTTTCTCTGAATTCTTATATGCATGATTTCATATCTTTGTATTTCTCTTTGAATTATCGGTTTGGTTTGGCCAATTAGATTGGTATTTCTTGCAATGGGAAACTGCTTAGTTTTGGGTTCAATCTTGCGGTGTCCTCACCCAATGAGGCACGTATTGTATTGTTGCCATCGAGGATAAAAAGATGGGTTTTCATCATATTGCTTGAGTTTATCCCTCTACATCATGTCATCTTACTTAAGGCATTACTTCATTCTTTATGAACTTAATACTCTAGATGCATGTTGGAAAGCGGTCGATGTGTGGAGTAATAGTAGTAGATGCAGGCAGGAGTTGGTCTACTTGACACGGACATGATGCCTATATGCATAATCATTGCCTTGGATATCATCACAAGTTTGCGCTTTTCTATCAATTGCTTGACAGTAATTTGTCCACCCACCATATTATTTGCCTTCATGAGAGAAGCGTCTAGTGAAACCTATGGCCCCCGGGTGTATTTTCCATCATATTTTCTTTGCGGTCTACTATTTTACAATCTTCTTTCGTGATGATTTTTCTTGTACCAAAAGACACCTATGAGACTTGGAGATGAAGTCAGAAGACCCACGAGGCGACGACAAGGCATGGGAGCACGCCCTAGGGGGGCGCGCCCCTGGCTTGTGGTCCCCTCGGGAGTCCACCGACCTACTTCTTTGTCCTATAAATTCACATATATTCCAAAACCCTCAGAAGCATCCACGGAAATACTTTTCCGCCACTGCAGGTCTCTAACCTCGTGAGATCCCATCTGGAGGCCTTTACCGGTACTCTTCCGGAGGGGGATTCAATCATGGAGGGCTTCTACATCAATCCTATTACCCTTCCGATGAAGTGTGAGTAGTTTACCTCAGACCTTTGGGCCCATAGCTAGTAGCTAGATGGCTTCTTCTCTCTCTCTTTGATTCTCAATACCCTGCTCTCCTCGATGATCTTGGAGATCTATCCGATGTAATCTTGTGTTGCGGTGTGTTTGTCGAGATCCGATGAATTGTGGATTTATGATCAGACTATCTATGAATATTATTTGAATTTTCTTTGAATTCTTATATACATGATTTCATATCTTTGTATTTCACTTCGAATTATCGGTTTGCTTTGGCCAATTAGATTGGTATTTCTTGCAATGGGAGACTGCTTAGTTTTGGGTTCAATCTTGCGGTCTCCTCACCCAGTGAAAAAGTAGGGGTAGCGAGGCACGTATTGTATTGTTGCCATCGAGGATAAAAAGATGGTTTTCATCATGTTGCTTGAGTTTATCCCTCTACATCATGTCATCTTACTTAAGGCATTACTTCATTCTTTATGAACTTAATACTCTAGATGCATGTTGGATAGCGGTCGATGTGTGGAGTAATAGTAGTAGATGCAGGCAGGAGTCGGTCTAGTTGACACGGACATGATGCATGTATGCATAATCATTGCCTTGGATATCATCACAACTTTGCGCTTTTCTATCAATTGCTTGACAGTAATTGGTTTACCCACCGTATTATTTGCCTTCATGAGAGAAGCGTCTAGTGAAACCTATGGCCCCTGGGTGTATTTTCCATCATATTTTCTTTCCGATCTACTATTTTGCAATCTTTTATTTATGGATCTATAAACCAAAAAAAAGGCAAAAAAATTAGTTACATTTTAGTTTTACCTATCTATATCAGATCTCACCTTTGCAATTGACTGTGAAGGGATTGGCAACCCCTTTATCGCGTTGGGTGCAAGTGTTTGATTGTTTGTGCAGGTGCATTGAATGGGGACTTGCTTGACCTTGTACTGGATTGATATCTTGGTTCTATGGCAGAGGGAAATATTTATCTCTACTTTGCTGCATGACCCTTTCCTCTTCAAGGGAAAAACCAACGCAAGCTCAAGAAGTAGCACAAAGCTGCTGCTTTATTGAAAGAAGCACACTGTAATTGTGTTCGGGTTGCTAGCTTCGGTGTTGTCTTTGACTTGATAGTAAAGAAAAATGTGTTGCGTATTCTTATGTGCTATCCGATGGGATTGATTGACCATGCCACGATGACAATGGACTTTGGGAATGGCAGAGTTCTTCGAATCAATCGTGATGCAGTTCATCACATTTTTGATTTTCCTATGGGAGCTCACACTACACCCATGCCTGCTACCAGTGGCCATGATGACTCATTGTCTTCCCTCAAGGATGAGCTTGGCTTTGACCCTTCATGAAGTATATGGGTCAAGCACTTGGTTCAAAAGCTGGCGGTGTTGGTGGAGCGGGATGATCCTATGACGGTTGATCTTGTTGTCAAGGTATTCTTCCGGATACTTTATCAGAATTTGTTGTGCCTCGGGCCTGTAGTTCATTTGGGCAGGGTTGCTGCCATGGTTGAGAACATAGATTCTGCGGCTATGGCATAGATGGACTTTGTCAGTTTGTTATCGAAGAGCTGCAGACAGCTGTGGTGAAGTGCCAGACAGAAGGCAGCAAGCAGAATAGTGAAGAGGGTTGTGCCATTGTCCCCCTGATTATGTATCTTGATTGCTTGAAGCTTCGCAAATTTTCAGTTATGCACACATTGATGCCACGCGCATCGACGAACAAGGACCTGATCAAGTTATACAACGAGGATATGCTTGTAAAGGGAAAATTTTATCTGGACACTTACAAATTCGGGAGGCTGCCGGTTAGTGCATCAGAGTTTTTAAGATCAGAGGTTTTTTTTAAAAATTGCAGTTATTATAAATCTGAACTTTCTAGTATTCACATGTGTACCTGTTTCCCCTTTTTATCTTTTTTGCAGTGGAAGGCGTCAGGCGATATTGTGTACACCCGTCCTGATGCAGTACTGTGTGGCAGCTCTGGCGCGGGGCCTAGCAGTCATGCTAGATTCTATGAGCCTATCTGTAGATAGCTTCCTGCTTATGATAATGTGTCGCCGCCTACTCATAGTTTCACGGCTCGTTGGATGTTTGATAATATAAGCTTTTCTGAACAGACATTTGTTGGCGGCAAAAAACACGAGGAGGTTGATGAGCTTCTTTTGAAGGTTTTGATGTTAACTAAAGATTTGCCAACCTATGGTGAGGGTTGAGGATAGTTGCTGGTTTTTCCCCGCCAGCCATGTCCCCCGAGAAGAAGATATTGTTGCTGCTCACAATTTTGATTCTGGCGTGGTTGAAAGCTTGAAGATTGCAGTGATGAATATTCGGTCTTCGGATTCTCAGTTGAAACATTCACACGAAGAGAAATGCGCTCGGTATGAGAAGGATGCGGAGCACATTTTGGATGAAATGAACCAACGGGATGCTAGCGCCAGTGCTGATAATGTACATTGTCCGCTTTTTGTCCTTTTGAACCTCTTTCATGTATTACGTGAACTGCTCCTCACTCTTTGTTTTTTGTCATAGGCTGGAGTGGAATCTTCTGGTGTTCACGGATCTAGGGACGATGGAATTGGTGAGGTATAAGTACTTCTCCCATGCCTGTTCTTCCATGTGCTTCTCTTCTTGAACCTGCATTTTTTTTCTTTCCATTTTATTTTATTTTCTATGTACCTCACGATTATAAAATGTGTACTGCTTGTGCATGGTTAAAGTTTTTTTCCTTTTTTGGTCGTTACCATCTTATTTCGTTTTGGTTTGTTCTATGGCCATAGACTGGAGTTGCTGCTTGTGATGTGCACAAAAATTCCTACGACGGCTCTGAGAAGGATGATGACTTGGCTGATGTGTCGTCCCCTCTAGATGTTGTAGCTGATAAGGTTTGGTGGAATTACTTTTTCTGTTAGTGGGTTGTAATCTAATTTTTTGTTGTTGTTATAAGCTTGATGTACGCTGTTCTGTTCACTCATATGCATTTCTTTTACATATCTGAGCTGCATAGTTTTACATGTGTGAGCTTTAGTCTTTGACAGAACTGAACTGTGGTTCTTTTTGCATATGTGGGTTGTAGTCTTTTTACATATGCGAGCAGCATAGCTTTACATGTGTGAGCTTCAGTATTTTCACATAAGTGAACTGCAGTTCTTTTTCCATATGTGGGTTGTAGTCTTTTACATAAGTGAACTGCAGTTGTTTTACATATGTGGGTTGTAGTCTTCTTACATAAGTGAATTACAATTCTTTTGCATATGTGGGCTATAGTTTTTGACATAAGTGAACTGTGTGTTGTTGGGTTAATTCTCCCCTCGCTCTTTTGTGTTGTTGTGGCTTTTTAGAACTTTTTGCAGCCTGGTGATGCAAACGTAGAAGTTCGTCAATCGGTTGGCGTTGTTCGTGTTGATATGAACCAGGGGGATTGTGTTGTTGTTGGTGGTGACAGTGTGAATGCTTCTGTATCGGTTGCCGCTGACAGTGCAGAACTTTATGTAGCTCAAGAATCCCACCATGTTGCTGCCCCTAGTTGGCACGAAGATTCTGATATTGACACTGAAAAGCCACTGGAGAATGTCGTTCCTGCTAGTAGTGTTGCTGGTTTTCCTATTTGTCTGGCGTCCAATGATGTTCCTGATGTATTCATAATGGAGCCTCATGTAGTTGAATTATATGAGGACATTGGCCGTTGATCGGACTGTTGAAAATCCAGTTGCTATAGTAGGGCGGTCAAGTGAGGTTGTGGTGGTTTGTAGCGTCCCCAGCATCACACTATAGCAATCCCTTATGATCAATGCCAAGTCATCTTGATTTACAAAGCTTAATCATATTGGATTAATTTCTCATTTCAAATTCTTTCTCTGAATCCAATTCAAATTCAAAGTGAAGATTTCAAGTTGCACAAAGTTGCTGAAAAAATGCTCATCATTTAGCAAATATTCCAAATCAAATTTATTAGTAAGGGAAAACAACTTCACCACAATGCTAAGGTGGACAGAAGCAATTATTACAGTGCAAAACAACATTTTAAAATGCCTTTCCAATTAGGAAAATTACAAATGGATTCAAATAAATCCTAATCTTATGGTGGCAGTGCACCACTTCCCCTAGTATTTGTTTTCACCAGTGGCACATTTTTGCAAAAGGTAATTATTGCAAAAGAAACTGTAAAAGGCTATTGTTAGAAAACAGAAAAGTTTTCAAAAGAAAAACTAAAAAAAGACGTGAGTGGGAGAGAAAGCCCCTGCCTCACTTGGGCTTCGGCCCACCCGAGCCAGCTGGCCCAGCAGGCCGGCCCACGCCCCCTCCCCGGTCGCTCTACCCTCCCTCCTGTTCCATCGACCCGGTGCGTGCGCCGAACGCGCCCCACCGCACCCGCTCGCCGGTGTCGAGGTGGATAAGCCTCCCGATGCCTCGGTCCCCTCCTCTGCTGCCACTCCCACTTCCCCTCGCCCGCTCCACCTCTCCCTCTCCCCACCAGATCCCCCCTCGCCATCCCACTCCCTCGCTCTTTCTTTCCCTCTGCCCGAGCTCCTCCGAGTAGGCTCGCCGCCGTCGCCGCGTCGATTCCGCGGCCACCGCCTCCTGTTCTCCTCGCTGACATGCTCGAACGCCTACCCGACATCGACTACGTCGACTACGCCAAACGGAATGAGCCGGGAAGCCTCTACGCCGCCGCCATCTTCTTCTCCTTCCTCGGATCGCCAATGTCTGTCGCCGTCAATTCCGGACACTCCGTGCCTCCCCGAGCACACTTCCACCTCCCTACGGCTCCCGGTGAGCCACCGTGTCTTTCCCCTCTCCTCGCGCTTCTCTTCTTCCCCCATAGCTTCTCCCATCGTCGTGTCCGAGCTCATCGCCACGGTGGTGCTCGCCGCCGTGGCCATGGCTCGCTGAGCTCGCCGCTGACCACCCCGTCATGCTCAGAACCTCCGCCTGCACTCGCTGCATGCGCCCGCTACCCCTCCCGCTCCCCCTGGCGCCGTCCTCGACGGGCTAGTGCTCCGACCGCTGCCACGACCTCTTCTCCGGCGAGCTCGTCGCCACCCACCTACTACCGACTGCGGCAATGGATGCGCGCGAGCACCTGCCACCCATAGAGCCGCTCCGCACGAAGAACCGTGTCCCGAAGCACCATCTCCGCCGAGCGTCGAAGGCCACCTCCGCCCGTGCTCCATGCCGGCGCCGTCTCCGGCCGTCCTCGGGTGAGCTACCACCACCACCCGACTCGGTGTCATCCACGCGTTCGAATGGTGCCAACCGCTCACGAAACGGCCGCCCCTAGATGGATTCCGGCGCGCGCCCGACCCTCCGCCGTGGCTATAGCCAGCGGCGGTTAAACGTCGGCGCCCACGCTGACGTCATCGGCCCGGGGCCACCCCCTGGTTCTTTGACCCATGGGCCCCAGGGGCCCGGCCGGCCTGTTGACCTGTCAACTGTGTTTACTGGGCAGCCCCCAGCCACTGACATGTGGGCCCCCTTCTGTTAATTAGTCTAATGAACGTTTTATAAATAAGACTAATTAGATTAACCTAAACACTCACTAACACCCGGGGCCCACACCCCTAATTAACCCTGCAATATTAGTTTAATTCACTGTTTTTCTAACAGAGGCTGACATGTGGATCCCGCTGGACCCACAGGTCAGGTTTGACCTGGTCAGCCGATCTGTTGACCTGCTGATGTCATGCTGACACTCTGCTGACTTCATAATTCCATTTCTGTTAGTTTAAATAGTTTCTAGAAATCCTTTAATCTTTGCATAATCATAGAAAATAAACCGTAACTCGGATGAAAATGTTTTCTACATGAAAGTTACTCAGAAAAACGAGATGAATCCGAATACATGGTCCGTTTACCTGTCAGATGCCTCTAACTATTTGAACATGGAACATTCCCCCTCCCGTCATCTGTCTGACATAGGTCCAGAACCGGGAATACCTTCCCGGCTGAATTCCCCCTTCACCTGTATTGTGCAGCACTATGTTAGAACACTCCTAGCTCTGTGTATTGCCATGTGATGCCTTGTTTGCTCTGTATTTACTGTTTCTTCCCCCTCTTCTCTCCGGTAGACCCCGAGACCGATGTCGCCCCTGTGATCGACTACGTCGACGACGACACTTATTCCCTTTCAGCGGAGCTTCCACGCAAGCCCCACCCCTTGATCATCCCGATATCGCCCATTCCATTCTCTCATGCTTGCATTAGATTTTTCTACTGTTATTGTTTGCTCCTATTCTGATGCATAGCCTACTTTTGTAACCTGCTTATTATTACTTACCTTCTTATCCTAAACTGCTTAGTATAGGTTGGTTAATGATCCATCAGTGACCCCCCCACCTTGTCCTAGTTGCCCCTGCTTCATCATCGAAGACCGATCAACGGGATCGAAGACCAGGCCCCAGCACCGCACATCAGTTCCCCTTAGTTTCTCGACACTACTGGGTTACTATCGGGTGCTGAGGGTGAGGCCTCATCAGCACTTCTGATGTTAACCCTGTAGTGTAGCTATTTGGTCGTGGTCATCGAGGGTGATTTCCTCTTTATCCACTTCTGATACGACTCTGTCATGCAACCCCTCAAGTGTGGACCTCGAGGGTGGTCCCTCTTACGTTCACCTTGATGATTACATCGAGCGGAATTCACTGGGGGTGATTTCTCGGGGTTTCCCCTTGATGTTTGGACACACGGATACTTGGACATTACAACTATTACTTGAAAAGGCGGGTCGAGCCTAAGGTGTACCCGCGAGTGATGTGGAGACGGGTTGACCTGGAGGGTGCCCGCGAGATAATTACGAGGCGCGGTCGGGCATTCCTAGCCCTAGTCTCAAGTCCTCGAGACGGGGCTACGGGGTCACATCTTTCATGAGTCTCTGCTTGTTACCGCGTGTTCCTAATCCACTATGATTTGGATATTTGATTCGAGGGGCCCCTGGCCTGATAGCACTAACCATCACGTGGGCATAGTATGGGCGTTATGCGTCGTATGCATCAGCCGAAGCTTAATAAACGTCAGCGACTGAGCGGCGCACGCCGGGTCGGACTGGTAAGCACCTGCCTTTTTGAAGGAGGTAGCTAGGTCTGCTCATCGGCCGCGTTCGCAACGTGCAAGAGTTCCCAGGGCGATGGCCCATGACCCCTGGGGGCATAGGTTTAGTCCGGCGTGCTTGACCTCTCTATTAAGCCTAGTTCGGGTTGCAGCGTATTGTTTGGCCGAGGCCGGGCATGACCCAGGAAAGTGTGTCCGGCCGGAGTTAATCGAGCGTGGTGGGTAAGTTGGTGCACCCTTGCAGGGAAGAAAACATCTATCGATAGCCTGTCCTACGATAACGGACACTTGGAGTTGTATCCCGATCGATACAACTAGAACTGGATGCTGAGGCATGATTTGGATAGGTTGCTTTGGGAGTCGAGAAAGGAACCCAAAGCGTTGATACAACAACATAAATATGACTTATGTTATACTACTCTACTCCCTCATGTTGCTGCAAGATGGTGGTTTCTAGAAGATGCTAGTCTTCGATAGGACTAGCTTTTCCCCTTGTCTTCTGGCATTCTGCAGTTCGGTCCATAGATACAGCCCATTTCAATTGACACCGATGCATATGTAGTGTAGATCATTGCTTGCGAGTACTTTGGATGATTACTCACGGTTTCTTTGCTTCCTCTTTTCCCCCTTTTCCATTCTTCTCAGATGACGCAGCCAAATGACGAAGTCCAGGAGCCAGATGACACCTTTGACGATGCTACTACCCCGAGGGTGCCTTCTACCACGTGACGGACGCCGACGACCAAGAGTAGATAGGAGGCTCCCAGGCAGGAGGCCTTGCCTTTTCGATCGATGTTGCTTTTGTGTTAGCCTTCTTAAGGCAAACTTGTTTAACTCATGTCTGTACTCAGATATTGTTGCTTCCGCTGACTCGTTTGTATTCGAGCTGATGTATTCGAGCCCTCGAGGCCCCTGGCTTGTAATATAAAGCTTGTATTATTTTAATTTGTGTCTAGGGTTGTGTTGTGATATCTTCCCGTGAGTCCCTGATCTTGATCGTACACATTTGTGTGTATGATTAGTGTACGATTGAATCGGGGGCGTCACATGGTTTCATTGCAACCTAGCCGAGAAAATGTTTTGGTTAGCTCTAAAGAAGAACAACATGAAGACTCTAACACTGAAGGCAAGTGTTTAGTTTCGAACAGTGAAGTTGAAGTTTTTCTCATTCATTTTTTAATTACAATGGTAGCTGCATCAGATTTTAATGATAAGTGAACTTCTTCTTTCTTGATGATTTTCAAAATAGTTGCTAGCTAGCACATTTTCTTATCTTACAGTTGAACTTCATATTTTACATAAGTGAACTTCATCTTTTATTTGTTCCTTATTTTTTGATTGCAGATGACGAACTTCTTGTTGTGACACGGTCGAGCATTAATCCAGCTCTTCTCAAAAGATACAATGAGTTGTACACTGCTGTTACTAGGGCTCTAAGGGACAAAAAGATGAAGTATGGCTTTTTATAAATTGTTTTGTTAACATGTATTTTCTAATCGGAGTCTTTTTTCCTTTTTGTTCTTGTTATTTTTGTAGTATCTTATGTTTCAGTTTTTCAAAAATATTCAGGGACATGATTGCTTTTAAAACTGAGTTGGCCGATATTACCATTGATGAAGTTGGTCAATCTTTTTGGGATAAAGGGATGCCCACTACAGGCCTTGTAGATCTAGGGGTTTCTTTGCTGGTAGATAAGTTTAAGGGATCTCCGACGATGTTTGTCCTGTACCATATTTTTGTAAGCATGCAGATCTTTTTGTTTGTTATTTGATTCTCTTTTCTGTTTTCGTGTGATGACATGTTTGCTTCAACACCGTTTCTTTTTTTGGTTTCTTTTGGCTGACAAGTATTTGGAATGGTGCTAGTGTAGGCAGGGGTGTGAAATTGATGTTCTCTTCAAAAGCTGAGGAATGTGTCGATAAAATAGATATGATAAGTAATGTTTTTATGTGTCTAAAACCATTTTTCTGTGTTGGTTTTATAGTGTTTTGTTTCTTGTTCTTGTAATACTTTTATTTACTTTTACTTCCAACAGGTCCTATTTGCAACATTTTATCCACCAGACATGAGGGATGGCGTTGGCCATTATTGTGTAGTTGCCTTGAATGTGAACGAAAGGCGGTTTGAGTTTCTTGACTCGCTCAATAAACTTGGCAGCTCTGAAGCTAACAGGGTTTTTAGGGGGATGGTTAAAAATATCAAGTGTGCATGGAAAGAAGGTAGCTCAAGTTTTGATGAGCCGCTAAATCCTCCTACACTTGATGGCTTTGCGTTGAAACATGTGGTTGTCCCAATTCAACAAAATGGGTATGTTCCTTCTAGCCCCTCTCCACCATAGTCCTCAATTGTTCTTTTATATTTATGTGAAATTGATGTTTTTGTACTTTTTTCGTAGGCATGATTGTGGAACCTATGTGTCTCAATTCTTGCAGACTTGGGATGGTGTTCGAGTTGCTCGGTTTGGGGTGGAGCACATTGGCTACATCAAAAAGGCGATGCTATATAGATGGCTCACATCGACAAAGTGTTCCCTTGAGTTATCATCACTTTTATATTTGCAGATAAAGGTTGTGTTAGTGAAGTGCTTTATTTGCCTTATTTATTTTTGTCTACTGCCTCCTTCCACTTCTTAAGGTTTTATTTTATTAGTGTGCTAGTGAAATGTGTGTTTGAAAGTGCAGGGCTACGTATTGTTGTGTAAGTGAGCTTCATTGTTGTAGACCAATGAGTTGCATTATTTGGTGCAAGTAAGCTGCATTGTTTTATGCAAGTGGCTACATTGTTCTAGTCAAGTGGGCTACATTCTGTTCTTTAGTGAACTGCATTTTTTTTGTTTTAGTGAGCTGCATTTAATGTTTTTGGATTTGTATTTGGGCTGAGTGCTCCCATGTTTTTTCTCCTCGTTATCACGTTTTGATGGGGGTCTTCATGGGGATTGTACATCACTGTTTAGAGTCCCAGGGTTCAGAGGTAGTTACGGAGGATTGCGCCATTGAAATCTTCTAGAGAATTATGGTTCTTTGGCTGGAGATGGTTTGAACATGGATGTGGCATCTGGACCTGATGGTGGAAAGGTTGCTCGACCTGGCTCTCCACATGAGGTAGTTGATGTTGATGATGATTCTATTACGCCAGTGCCACGGGTCACTAGGACTAGGAGTGCAGCAATAAATCGTCCCCCATTGATGAGGCTCAAGTATTTACTAACAAGAGGGCAGGTGAGAGGGCTTTTAAGTTGACAGACTCTTTAGAGAAATTGAGGCCTCCGAGGTTCAAATATATTGATGAGGCAAGGAAAATAAAGGATCTCGTTCTCAGCCAACATTTTATAACCAAATACAACAAGTTTTATGTGTGTGTCCTTCATCCTTTTTGTGTGTTTTGTTTCAATCTTTATTCTGATCCCATTTGTGTATCTTTACTACAGTAACGCATTCTTGAGGGTGAATAATGCTTTTCATGATGTTGAAATAGTCAAAGTTGACTATATCTATAATACATTTGGCAAAGGAGCTTGCATAGACTCGTATCTCATGGATCATATCATTAAGTACTGGAAGCAAGATCCTGAAATGAATTTAGTTTGTCATTCTGGGGAACGTGTGCTACTTTCACCTTTATTTATCACGGTAAATGTGTTTGTTGTCATGTATTTTTTGCTTTGGTGCATTTTTTTCCTCTTGTAATGAATTTTTTATGTCCATGCATACATGCGTCTTTATTCTTTCTTCATGTCCCATTTGTTCTTTTTCTATGTAGTAAGTTCTTCAAATCGAAGTCGTTGTGTGGAGAAATGATGAAGGATACCCTGTGTTGCCAGTTGTGCATAGCCCATTTGTTTTAGAAGATGCGGTTAAGCGGTTCAAGGTTTTTGTTGGCGATGAAAACCTGTTGGACGCGAAACTAGTAAGGCCATTGTTTCCATCATTTCTTTTTTCTTTTTTGCATTTTCTTTTTATAGTTATTTAAAGCAGTGGTCCTAATGCTATGTGTCGAATGAACTTCATTTCATTTGTTTCTTTATGCGACAGATTTTGATGTCGCGCTCCAAGCATAAACATTATGCCCTATACACGATGAACTGGCATCACTAGAGCATTGATATCCATGACACCAGGAGGTACACTGGCCATGCTGATTACACGACAAAGTGGCACAGGAGCGACTTCCACTCTTATTGCACTGAAGTGGTATATCATTTTTTAGCCAACTTCAAAGCTTTGTATTTCTCCTACTGCATATATTTTTAAACCGCACAGTGACTACATTATTAGTACACATAGGACCACACATCTTAATACAATGCATTGCAACATCTGTGGCACAGAACTACATTTCTCCCACCGCCAAACCTGGGTAAAGAGAGTGATAAAATGAAATGACCTCACATGCATTAAAAGAGGGACTATCTAGACGTTGTGAAGAACTTGTATTTGCATCGTCTGATGGTTATTAGTCTGTGACGTGTGTTTTTTACTTTGTGTTGCTTTTCCCCCTTTTGCCAGATGAGCAGGATGACTCAGCTGTTAAAGAGGATTTATGGTGAAAAGTTGTATACCTCTAAGAATCACCTGACTGGGTTAAATTGGTAGAGAAGCCCTATTGCTCGGTCATGCCAAAGCAGGGGCCAAACGAGTGTGGAATCTATGTTCTAAGGTTGACGCAGTTGTATGACGACATGCGTCTAGTCGACACAATGGTGAAATCTGATGTAATACTTTCTCTGTTTCTCCTTGTTGTTACTGTTTTTTAATGTTTTCACTTTTTGTTGTTCTTATCACAACCTTTTTAATCACTTATCTGCATTTTTTTATTTTTTTCAGCCTATTGTTGAAGATTGGAAGGCGGCGTACATTTTCTAGCCGCTGTTCAATCCTTTGAACATGTTGTATAATGAAGACATGCCACTTGAGCTACAAGATCTGATTGCAAGCCTTGGGCTTACTTCCCTGTCGCAGTCGCAGCCGTGTACGTAGTAACAGTCATTGGGATATTCTTGTTAAAGCCCTGCGTTTGGACAAGAGCTAGGCTTATGGTGTGTACCGTGTGTTGTCTAAGGTAGATAATTTGTATGAAAGGCCACTTTTCTGTCTTGTGTAACGTCTGCTTTGCAGTTTGTACATGGTTGAAATCGCGTGTGTTTTTATTATATATATATATACACAGCCGATCTATTCTGCTAATATTAGCTTAATAATATTCTGATAACACTCCCGCACTGCACGCTCAAAGCATGTGCACTGCACTTTCTGTAGCAAGGGCACTGCAATACACACTAGTGAACTTCGTGTCGTAAAAAACTGTATGCAGTGTTTTTTCGGTACTGTTTTTGCTCTAGTTTTTTAACCGTTCATCGTAATGAGATATATAATATACCGTTGGAAAGCTATGGATTAGGCGCAACTTCTCCATGTTGAACACTTTTTGAGATTCCTCGCGGTTTAAGAGCAGTTTAAAAAATCGTGCGGCGAACGACGAGTGGCAGCAAGCATATTTTCGTAATTTTTTCTAAACTACTCATTGGAATAAAGAAAATGATACACCATTGGAAAGATATCATCGAGGCGCATCTTTTTCATATCTATTATTTTTTCTAATTCATTACAATTTAAGAGCAGTTTCAAATTTACTAAATCGCGTAATTATGCTTTTTTTAATTTTTTCCAATTTTCGGTACTGTTTTAGCTCCAGTTTTTTAACTGTTTGCCGAAACGAGGAGTATCATACGCCGTTGGAAAGCTATGGACAAGGCGCAACTTTCGTATGTTGGAATATGTTTGAGATTCCTTATGGTTTTTAGTTAATTTTGAAAATCGTGCAGCTGACGACGGGAGGCAGCGGCCGTTTTTCACGAAATTTTTGCAAACCGGTGGTCGAAATGATTCGAAGTATACGCCATTAGAAAGATATCAATGAGGCGCAACTTTTTCATGTAGAACACTCTCTCTGATACCTTACGGTTGAAGCGCAATTTTGATTTTCACGAAATGTGGACAATACTTTTTCGCGACCCCACATCGTCGTATGTACTGCATCAGACAGAAAACCGCACTACTTTCAGACTAAAAACCACACTTCATCCGACCGACAAGTGCACTTCATGATTTCTTTTTTGTGGAACGTAAATTTTCCTAAACAAAAGGTGGAGTGCACTTCATGTCAAGTGTTGGTGAACCCCAAGACTATGAAAAGTGAACCTCGAGACTACCATAAACGGTTCGTATTGCATCAGACAAAAAACCTCACTTATTAAGACTAAAAATCACACTTCATTGGACAGACAAGTGCATTGCATGTTTTTTTATGGGACGTAAATTTTACCCAACCAGGTGGAGTGCACTTCTTTAGACTAAAACCCGCACTTCATCGGACCGACAAGTGCACTGCATGATTTTTTTGTGGGACATAAATTTTCCCATATGAGTTTTTGTTGTCTTTTTTTTCAACATTTTTTATGAACAAGAGTGGACCATAGAGACGAGGGCAAATGAACCTCATTGCTATCTTCTTGTTTTGTTTTAAAAAAATCGCACTTTTCATGTTTGGCGCAAGTGAATAGCATCACTCGTAAAAGTAATCCACATTCGAGGGCCAAACGCACTGCAAGTGTTGACATAGTCGACTAAATTCTAAGACACATGAAACAAATTGCACTTCATACAGTGAGGTAACGAGCTGCTACACAAATGGAGTGGACTACATTCTTTTGTCTCTCTTCAAACAAATTTACTGAAGACATGGGTACTGCAGATGGGAGACTCCCGAACTACACCACCCGAGTTTTTTTCCCGTTGCCTCCCGAACTGGTCGACGCCGTACCAGAGGAGCGCCCCAGATTGGAGCCAAACTGCACTGCACTGACACACACACACACACACACGCACATACTATCGTCCACGATACCGAATTTAACAATTTTTTGCACTGGAGAAATTCAGTCAAACTGCACTTCACTACAATTCTAAAGACACAAAAAAACTGCAAACTGCACTGCACCACACGAGGGTCAACTGCACTCCAGTCATGCACCCAGTGAACCTCACACCATGGACCAGCGTACTGCATGATAGTCCGTATTGGGAATGCGTAGAAGACAGTGAACCTCTCTAGCAGAATATGTGAATTGCACAAGACAACAAAGTAAGTGAAAACAACACAACAAACACAACTGAACCTCTCTAGCAGAACCTGGGAATGCAAAGTGTGATGCCTGCTGGAATATAGAGACGCGAGGTGGGAGTTTGCTGGATTCCAAGCCATAGCCCCCATACTGCATGGAAATGTGAACGGAACCGCATCTCACAATGCCGAAGCTGCACCTCAGCGCTCGCCGAACTGCTCGAGGGATCTAGAAGCACTGCACGCCGAGCACAAACGAACCTCCGATGAACTGGATGCCCGAGGGAGTTGTCGACATGGGGGTGGTGTGGTCGGCCGACGAGGTATGCCAGGTGCGCCTCCGTGGTCGTCGAGGAGAACAGCTCGGGAGAGAGGTGGACAGACTTGGCCACAGGAATCGATGCATACCGGTAGCAGCGTCGCCCGCGGCGGACGGATCCACTGCAGGCGGCCTCGCTGGGTGCCCATGGCCGCCGGATCCCGCACCGTTGTGGCTGCTCGTGGCGTGGCTAGTCTGCGCCGGAGGAGGATGGCGCCCAGGCATCACCGGAGAGGAGGAAGAGAGCCGGCTGCTCTCCTCCCTCGGCTGGATCAATGGGATATTGGGAGGATGGGGAGGTGGGGTGCCGACGCGGTTCCACGGCGGTAGCCACGCGCCGGATTTGGAGTAGTGCGCGAGCGCAAAGCAAGGGACAACGGGGGAGCTCGGGGGAGGGGATTCCACGACGGGGAGCTTGCCGCAGCGTCAGTTGGAGGGCCGGATCCCGTGGTCCTGGGCTAGATCCATGTCGGCAGCTGCGAGGGGGCGCCTGGATCGGCACCGGGGCGGTGTGCAGTTGTGGTAGGGGTGGCGTCAGCTCCGCGCGTTTGAGGGAGGGGTGGGTGGTCGGGGCCAGGGCCAAGGCGCATCGGGATGCCGGTGTGTTGTAGGTAGGGGGAGGAGTGGATGGCGTGGTGGGATGCGAGGTGGCATGATTCGGCGGAGGGGACGCGGGGTGCGGCGGCAGAGGTGCGGGGCGGGGCGGGCACTCGGAGGGGAGGAGAGGGCGACGGTGGTCAGAGGTGGCGCGCCTGGAGGAAGGAGGTTGGGGTCGCTCTAGCGCGGCGAGGAAGGAGGCAGGAGGGATGAGATGGAGTGGATCGGGGAAGGGGATGGGGTCCGTCCGGGTGGTCGTTGACCGGTGGGTGCGGGTGTAGGGTTATTTTGCTGTAGTTCGCTTTAGGTGTGCGGGATGGTGCTTAAGTTTTAGCAGAATAAGGTTTTAGTGTTATGAGAATAAGTCTTAAGGGGTGTTATTAGAATAGACCCATCCTATACATATATACATATATATATATATATATATATATATATATATATATATATATATATATATATATATATTTGTGCGTGTGTGTGTGTGTGAACCCTGGTTTTTATTTACGTGTGTTTTTACTTTTTGCACCCTGGCATGCCTCGTCGACGACCACCGTGTGTGTGTTTTTACTTTTATATGTATATATGTATATATATATATATATATATATATATATATATGTTTGTGCGTGTGTGTGTGAACCCTGGTTTTTATTTACGTGTGTTTTTACTTTTTGCACCCGTGCTGTTGTAGGTGTTTCCCTTTTCACCCTTTTATCTGTGCAAAACTTTTGCAGAATGGCACTGCATTCATGTGTATAACTGAACTGCGGCATGGATAAGTTCTTTTTCAACACAACTTTTTTCTTTTCATTTCCTTTTTTATCGAGCGTTTTGCATTATGGGTGATGTTGTAGCTCTGGGGTTGCGTGCGTGTTTGGGGTTGGAAACAGAATAGCGACACGGCGCATGTCAACCAAGTTCACTGCGTGCGTTAGCGCTAGGCCGGGTAGAGGGGAGGGTGTTCGTGACCCCCCCTCCCCTCCCCCCTGCGAGGCCGAGCATGGAACGAGCCAGAGCAGATGATGACGCGGCATGCCGCTGCGTCGGATGCAGAGGCGAGTCCATCACACCCCATCACCCCACGATCTATCATAGGGGTGTGGCTCCGGGGTTGCGTGCGTGTTTGGGGTTGGAAACAGAATAGCCGCACTGCGCATGTCAACCAAGCGCACTACATGCGTTAGCGCGAGGCGGAGCAGGGGGTGTCGTTACCCCCCTCCCCTCCCCCATGCGAGGCCGAGCCTGGAATGAGCTGGAGCGGGCGACGACGCGGCATGCCATGGCATCACATGCGGAGGCATGTCAGACACACCCCGTCACCCAACTATCTATCTTAGCGGTGTGTGATGCGGAGCATCCTTCGACCATCACCATGGACATCACACCACCACCGCAAGCATGGAAAGGACCTACGACGAGAGCTCGCGCACGAATTGTAGAAACCAAGGTGAACTCCTTCCTCTTCGAGTTTCATTCGGATTCACACAAGAGTCGGATTCTACCTCAAGTGGAAACTCTATGCACTCGTAGGTACCAAGGAGAAGATCGTGAAGAAGCAAGGACGGAGACACAAGCAACTATGGAGGAGAAGAACGAGGAGAACCGGAGTCCCCTGGACACACCGGGTGCCCGGCCCCCACAGCCCCGGGTGCCCGGCCCCTCCACCTGGGCGCACCCCGGGTGCCCGGCCTCCCAGCCCCGGGTGCCCGGCCCTCCTCCTCCTAGGCGACGCCCCGGGTGCCCGGGCCCTCAAACCCCAGGTGCCCGGCCCCAGCCCCAGCCGCCAGTCACCGCACCCTGGGTGCCCGGTCCCTTGGCCCCGGGTGCCCGGGCCACCTCCCGCGCCGGCCCAGTACGCCTCCGGGTGCCCGGGCTTTGAGGCCCCGGGTGCCCGGGCCTAAGTCCCCCGGGTGCCCGCACCACTCCGAGGCCTGCGTGCCTTTTGGGCTTTTTTCCCTTGTATCCCTCTCCCCTCTCCCAACTTGTCCCTAGGCTATATAAGGACATCCCCTAGCTCATTTGGGAGATAGCAAAGTATTTGATAGACATTTTTGAGCTTTGCTCCATGGATCCACTCCACTAGGAGATCAAGACCTCCTCTTGGAGTGACCAAACATCAAGACCTCCTCCTTGGGGAAGGATCCCCATCATAGGATCATCAAGCCCTCATCTCCTTCATAGGATTTGGGATGAACTCTACCATGTATCTTATTTCCCTTTGATTGTTCATGTACCTTGTGGATCTTGTGTGTTTCTTGGTCTAGTGGATGTGTGATTTGGACTTGTTCTTGAGTGTTCCTCTTGTTTTCCCTCTTGTGTTCATCTTGTTCTTAGGGATTCCCCCTCCAATTCGTGAAAGATCTTCACTTAGGGTTCCACCCTACAACATCTTGGTATCATGAGCCATGGTTTCTCACGAAATTGGAGCCCCCCTCTTTGTTTTCTAGCCTAATTTTGTGTGTTCTTGCCCAATTTCGAAAATTCCCCACCAAAAATAGCCCCAAATTTTTTTGTGATTTGTTGGTTTGATGAGATTTTTTTGGATTTGATCCGTGGATTTGATTGGTTTCAAGTGGATCTAGCATTCCCCCATCCATCTCACCTTTCCCTCCACAAAATCCACCAATCTGTTCCATTTTGCCATGAATTTCCGCCCAAACCCGACACCCCCGGGCACCCGGACCTCAAACCCCGGGCACCTGGACCCCCCCGCACATCCCCGCTGACCCCCCCCCCCCGGGTGCCCGCACCCCCGGGCTGTTTGCCCCTTCTCACCCCGGGCACCCGCACCTCCCACCACCGGGTGCCCGCACCCCCGGAATCAGCTGCGTGCACTTTACCGTTTCAGCCATAACTTTCACCTCCGGAGTCCGATTTTGACGTTATTTAGCTTGTTGAGTAGCTATTGACATCCCCCATCCATCTAGATAGGTTCCAACATCATTTGACTCCATAAAAAATTTGGCATTTTGGCTTCTTTGCCTCGACCATCCACCATATCATCCGCAAAACCACCATCGCTTTCCGCAACCTAACCCGTTTTCGATCCATATAGCATTTGTGGTTGCTTGAGTGGTGACTTGAGTCTCCTAAGGTGTTTCGGCTACTTAGGGGCGGTTGCTTCATCATCAACCACCACCACCACTTCCGCATTGCTAACTCTGGAACCACCAACGCATTCCGCTACCACCATTTGACATTTTCCTTGAGATTTTGAGTTCGCGATTTTTTTTACCGTTTCCTAAGGTGTTTCGGCTACTTAGGGATGGGTCTACATCATCTTGGTATCTACATCAAGAACACCGCAACTCATCATCGCCGTGAGGTCGTCATCGACATCGACCACTTCACCAATTTGACACCCTAACTGTAAGCAAGAACGGTACCCTCTATATCATCTTGGTATTGTGGTATCCCTTCATTGTACATTCTTGCCATTACATTGTTAACCCCTAGCCCATTTTGCGTCAATTTCCTATTGATACTAGCCATTGAGTATTGCCGGCAACGTTACTTGTGCACATTAGTGATCCATACCTTCCATTGCATACATACCATATCATATTGGTATCATCTTGGTATCATCATATCATCCCTTGTGTCACAAGATTGTTCCCGCATATGCACAATTGCTATCTTAGTTTGTGCATTTCGCATAAGTGGCCATACAAAAAAAAAGAATAAGCTTTTAAGCAAAAGGAAAAGAGAGCAAAGAGCTCGTGACCAAGAGCCATAGCATCCTACCACATTGCACATAAGATTGTCATATCCGATCATCTTGGATCATCTTGAGAAGAGCATCGGGAACATCATACACATATCATACTTGGGATCGAAAGCTCATACATTTGCATCTTATAGGTTGTGCACAAGTGTCGTATCCGCCTATTGAGCAATCATGCTAGCGTCTCTCTTGAGTTGTGCAACACGAGCGTTTTCCGTGGATTCCACATTTTGTGCTCATTCCTTGGTTGCACGACCCCATTTATCTATCTGTGTGTGTGTTTCCGTGTGCCACATATTGCTATTGGTCTACTTGTTTCGCTTGCGAATTTGTGAATCTTTTCCAACATTATTGACTCTTGCTAACATTTTGCATCAAATTTTTGTGCCACTATCCTCACCGAGCTCCACTATAAGCTTTACTTGATAGGTGTGAGTGAACAAGTCCGGTACCAACTCCACTATTCTTTCATCTCACATTGAGTGAAACGGGATACATCCTCAACTTTGGGAAAAGGTAACTTGGTATTGTTTATCTCATTTCCTACTCACCTCTACTCGAGGCTTGTGATGGATAGGCAAGGCATTTTATCTCCGGTCTTCCACGACAACGACATCGTGAACAACTACATCACCAAAACGCCCATCTTTGGACTACAAATGCGAGGCATTGAGCGACTCAACGCCGACATTCATCAATTTGAAGCACGGACAAGAGACTACCTCGACACCAAGTTGGCCGAACAAAGGGATCAAGTACGAGACATGATGGCCAACTACAAGTCTTCTTCCCCTTCGTCATCCTCAAGGCGGCGGTGCTCAAGTGGCCAATCTTCGAAACCTCATCGAGCTCAAGCACTACAACACCATTAAGATGAAGATGCTCGTGATGCGTACACCTACAAGTCCCAAAAAGCTCTACATAAAGCTACGGCCAAACGTCATGAGCACAAGAGAAGACCGCGAGACAAGCACCACCGAGACAGAGCTACGACTACTACCACCACTTCGGCATCTTCGCCAAGTGTTCCCAAGGTCATCCACAGTGACGATGACGAGATGATCGAGCATGGGATTTTCCCTTCGGTCATGGAGGAGAGCGATGATGTGCCATCTTCGGCCTTCATCCATGGCGACGACGACGAGATGGTTGAGCATGGGATTTTCCCTTCGACCACGGTGACGTATGATGATTTGAGTGACTTGTGCCACCATATTGAGAGTGAGAGTGATTTCACCACTAGCCCCATATATGATGAGTTGCCCCAATTCCCATGTGAGGAGAGTTACCACCACCACCACTTGAGTGATTTGAGTGACTCCACCATATGTGACATTGAGTGCACCTACCTTGAGGGAGTGAGTGAGCCACCACCACATAGAGAGTGTGAGGTAGTTGATAGGGCATGTGAGGCCATTTCGATTTCTAACAACTTAACCTCTACCTCTATTGTGTCTTCTCATTTGGTGCTAGGTCCCATTTATGATGACGCGCCGGTCCTCGACGACTTCATCCTTCCTTTGGACAAGACGATGGCCATGGTGGAATATGATGCACCCCCCACATGGTTCCATCAAGATGAAGATGATGACCACCATTTGGTCTTTTCCACCTCATCTGCACCACTTGGGTGGAACGATAAAGGTAAGATAGGTGACGGTGATGCTCTTGTGCCACTAGTGGACGTTCTTGACATTGATTTCTTGCATGATGTTGATCCACCTATTACCATGCTTCATGCTAGTATGATTTTCCCATGCGATGATTTGCCCATTTATGATGAGTACTATGATTCTCATGTGGAGTCTATTAGTTGTGATGCCATGTTACATAGGATTTCTTGAGATAATTCTCTCGGTCACATCATGTTTGATAATCCGCTTGACTTGTCATATGCTATGCATGAGATCACTCATATGTCTTATTTGCAATCTCATCATAGTGACTATGCATATGCCATTAAAATTAATCCAATTTGCACATATGGCATGGATGACAAGCCCATGGTTATTGGCATTTGTTTTTCTTGTTATAATATGGATATTCTCCCTTTACATCATTTATCTCATATGCCATGCCATGACCACCTAGCTTTGGATATGCATTGTTTTGGATGTTCTCCATTTTCTCCATATGATGTTTCCACTATTGCTCATGAGGAGAACCCCATAGTTTCCTCACCCATTTTAGGAGATTTCGATCAATCCTACCCTTTGCATGATCCCAATACTTGTGTGCACCATATGCTCCACATGAATAAACATGCTAGTGATGTGCCATATACTTGCATTCTCAATTTGTGCCCCCATCATGTCATACATAATAACTATTCTTTCATGATGGATGACATGTTCTTATACCATGCATCAAATTTCTTTGAGCGATGCTTATCTTGTGCTAACTCACATGTGCACATACACATCATGATGGATGATGTGTACATTTACCACGAACACAATTTCTTTTATTTGTGTCTCTTTTGTGTAGGCACCCATGAATACTTGTCAACCTCGCAATCCCATGAGTTGACAAAACGATCTCTAGAGAACAACGATGACTTGGGATCCCCTGGATTGTCTTTCCCACCGCTCTCTTCGTGCAAGGACTTCGCACATTTCTTCTACATGGCTCTCACTTGGTTATGGGTTATTTACCACTTCTCACTTTATGCCCATATTGCCATGTTCACTTTGCATGATATGCTCATTCCTATGCCTTTGCCATGCATTTGTGACCCATGCTTCGCATTACACATGATGATTGATTCTACTACGTGCATGTGTATTTGCAAGCATGGTGGAGATATTGCTTGTTATTGCCATGTTTGCTGAGCCCCATGACTATGATGATATCTTGCTTTGTAATCATGCTTGCGATATGCCATGTGCATTGTCTATGCTTATTATTTGCTCACATGACATGATTGCCATGAGTTCCTCTAGTGTGATGCATCTTAGCTCCACTAGTTTGCACGATTTGATTTCTATGCTTTCTCATGTTACATCCAATTCTTGGATTACTTGCTCCTATCACATGTTTGGTTGCAACAATGTCATTACTTCACATATGCCATGTCCCATTACTTGTCACATGATTGATTTGATTGACTCACACATGATGAACAATTGCTCTTTCTATTGTGTTGAGTGCCACACTATCTTCACCACACCATATGCACATTATGCTTGGATTGTCTTACACTTGACCCATGTGTTTAGAGATTGCCTTTCATTTGGTGTTATGAATGATTCTTATGCATACCATATACCATTTATCGAGCACTTTATGCATGTTTGCTATGATCTTGAGGTCGATGCTTGCTATCTTGTCAAACATATTTGCATCGCTACCTCACATTTCCATGCTTGTTTCCATGATGTCCTTGATTGTGCTAATTTATGTGCTTACATGCTATGCCACACTCCCTTGTCACAACATATGCTATGCTTGATGACAACACTTGTTGGGTGAATCACCTCTTGAATGCTTGGTTTTGCTTTAATGCCAATCACATTTGTTTTTCCAAGTGCTTGTTATCTTTGCTCCTTTTGAAGGAACTACAAGACGGTGAGACATTGGAGAGTGCCCATTTCGAGCTTCCACATGACAAGTGCTTGGAGGTTGTCCACTTCTACACGGCGACGCCATCTCCTTACCATGGTGATGAAGATCACGATCCGTGGACGGATCTCTCCCAAGGGGGAGGAGATGATGCGGAGCATCCTTCGACCATCACCATGGACATCACACCACCACTGCAAGCATGGAAAGGACCTACGACGAGAGCTCGCGCACGCGTTGTCGAAACCGAGGTGAACTCCTTCCTCTTCAAGTTTCATTCGAATTCACACAAGAGTCGGATTCTACCTCAAGTGGAAACTCTATGCACTCGTAGGTACCAAGGAGAAGATCGTGAAGAGGCAAGGACGGAGACACAAGCAACTATGGAGGAGAAGAACGAGGAGAACCGCAGTCCCCTGGACACACCGGGTGCCCGACCCCCACAGCCCCGGGTGCTCGGCCCCTCCACCTGGGCGCACCCCGGGTGCTCGGCCTCCCAGCCCCGGGTGCCCGGCCCTCCTCCTCCCAGGCGACGCCCCGGGTGCCCGGGCCCTCAAACCCCGGGTGCCCGGCCCCTGCCCCAGGCGCAAGTCACCGCACCCCGGGTTCCCGGCCCCTTGGCCCCGGGTGCCCGGGCCACCTCCTGCGCCGGCCCAGTACGCCCCCGGGTGCCCGGGCTTTGAGGCCCCGGGTGCCCGGGCCTAAGTCCCCTAGGTGCCCGCACCACTCCGAGGCATGCGTGCCTTTTGGGCTTTTTGCCCTTGTATCCCTCTCCCCTCTCCCAACTCGTCCCTATGCTATATAAGAACATCCCCTAGCTCATTTGGGAGATAGCAAAGTATTTGATAGACATTTGTGAGCTTTGCTCCATGGATCCACTCCACTAGGAGATCAAGACCTCCTCTTGGAGTGACCAAACATCAAGACCTCCTCCTTGGGGAAGGATCCCCATCATAGGATCATCAAGCCCTCATCGCCTTCATAGGATTTGGGATGAACTCTACCATGTATCTTATTTCCCTTTGATTGTTCATGTACCTTGTGGATCTTGTGTGTTTGTTGGTCTAGTGGATGTGTGATTTGGACTTGTTCTTGAGTGTTCCTCTTGTTTTCCCTCTTGTGTTCATCTTGTTCTTGGGGATTCCCCCTCCAATTCGTGAAAGATCTTCACTTAGGGTTCCACCCTACAACAGTGTGGCTCCGAGGTTGCGTGCGTGCTTGGGGTTGAAAACAGAATAGCCTCACTGCACCTGTCAACCAAGTGCACTGCATGCATTAGCACGAGGGCGAGCAGGAGGAGGGGGTCGTGACCCCCCTTCCGTCCACCCTGCGAGGCCGAGCCTGGAACAAGTTGGAGCAGGCATAGATGCGGCGTGCCACGGCATCGCATGCAGAGGCGAGTCCGTCACACCCCGTTGAGGGAGTCCTAGATTAGGGGGTATCCAGACAGCCGGACTATATACTTTGGCCGGACTGTTGGACTATGAAGATACAAGACTCAAGACTTCATCCCGTGTCCGGATGGAACTCTCCTTTGCGCGGAATACAAGCTTGGCGATTCAGATGTTAGATCTCCTTCTTTGTAACCGACTCTGTGTAACCCTAGCCTCCTCCGGTGTCTATATAAACCGGAGGGTTTAGTCCGTAGGACGACAACAATCATAATCATAGGCTAGCTTCTAGGGTTTAGGCTCTACGATCTCGTGGTAGATCAACTCTTGTAATACTCATATCATCAAGATCAATCAAGCAGGAAGTAGGGTATTACCTCCATCGAGAGGGCCCGAACCTGGGTAAAACATCGTGTCCCCTGCCTCCTCTTACCATTAGCCTTAGACGCACAGTTCGGGACCCCCTACCCGAGATCCTCCGGTTCTGACACCGACATTGGTGCTTTCATTGAGAGTTCCTCTGTGTCGTCGCAGCAAGGCTTGATGTCTCCTTCATCATCAACAACAACATGGTCCAGGGCGAGACTTTTCTCCCTGGACAGATCTTTGTGTTCGGCGGCTTACTACGGGCCAATTCGCTTGGCCATCTGGAGCAGATCGACAGCTACGCCCCTGGCCATCAGGTCAGGTTCGGAAACTTGAACTACACGGCCGATATCCGCGGAGACTTGATCTTGGACGGATTCAGGCCTACGCCAGGAGTGCCAAATAGTCACGACGAGCATGGCTTAGATCTGCTGTCGGGCAATATTCGGGATATCGCACCTGCAGTAGCTCCGGACCTAAATCCGGGGCAGATCGCGTCGTCCGAGGACGGGTGGATGGACCCTGCCCCGGAGGCTGCATACTCATCGGCGGTAAAGCCGAACACAGACTCCACCTCTAAGGAAGTCTACGCCACTGGACCCCCGGACTTGAGTCCGGCTGTAGGTTCCAGACCGTACGCACCCAGGCCCATCGAATCTGATTGGGCTCCGATAATAGAGTTCACGGCTGCGAATATCTTTCAGCACCCACCCTTTGGCGACGTGCTAAACTCTTTAAGGTCTCTCTCTTTGTCAGAGGACTCTAGGCCGAACTACGTCCGGCTCGAGGGGGATTCAGACGACCAATAAAATCTCTGCCCACCCACCACCCACTTAATAGCCACTATCGACGACGTAACAGACATGCTTGACTTCGACTCCGACGACACCGACGGTATGGACATCGGCGCAGGGGACGATTTGGAACCACCGCCCACGGGGCACTGGACTGCCACCTCATCATATGATATATATATGGTGGAAACGCCTAAGGAGGACAATGGCGACAAAAAGGACACAACGGAGGATAAAACCCCTGGGCAAAAGCCAAAACGACGGCGCAGACGCCGCTCTAAGTCCAGCCATAGTAAAAATAGCGATCATAGCGCTAGAAAAGTCGACACCCCAGTCAACTCCAAAGGCAACGACGACCATATGGACCCAGCGATCGAGCAGGATGAGCCAGGTCACACCGAACACAGCCCAGAACAGACACCCGATCACAACGATCCCGAGGGCCGAACTCATCAACCTGCCTCCGGAGAAGAGTACAGTCCGGACAAGATGCATTCATCATCCCGGAAAAACGTTTGGAATGAGATAACCTTCACAGAAGGCTTATGGCCACTGCGAGAAGCCTAAAGAAGCAAAAGCAAAGGCTTAAGGCCGCAGAGGAAACGCTCAACCGCAGATGGAATAAAGTGCTAGACATTGAAGAAAAATACGGTGACGATCGCCACACAAAGAGCTACCCAAAGCGCAAGCTGCTCCCAGAATTCGACGATGACGCCATTATGCCGAAGAACAATACGGCCAATAGGCCAAACCAACCACTTCATGACCGTGATAGAGCAGCTACTGACGCCGCACACGATTTACGTGAGCTCTTGGACAAAAAGGCCGGCGCGACCAGGTCCATCTATGGATCTAGAGGACATGCTCCGGCGAAGGACTACGGTCACCAAAACGATCAGACTGATCGAATACCAGTTCGGAATCAACACCGGACACAACAACAGTCGACAGCATGCCACAACATGTCCAGATACAGAGGGGCTGCGCACCCTCTATGCTTCACTGAAGAGGTACTGGATCACGAATTTCCACAGGGATTCAAACCCATGAACATAGAGGCATATGACGGAGCGACAGACCCTGGGGTCTGGATTGAGGATTTTATCCTTCATATCCACATGGCTCGTGGGGACGACCTCCACGCCATCAAATACCTTCCCCTCAAGTTGAAGGGGCCAGCTCGGCACTGGTTGAAAAGCCTCCCTGAAAATTTAATCGGAAGCTGGGAGGAACTTGAGGACGCTTTCACGGCAAATTTTCAAGGGACCTATGTCCGACCTCCGGACGCTGACGATTTAAGTCACATAATACAACAGCCCGGAGAGTCCGCCCGTAAGCTTTGGAACAGATTTCTCACTAAGAAGAATCAAATTGTCGATTGTCCGGATGCCGAAGCCATAGCTGCCTTCAAGCACAGCATCCGAGACGGGTGGCTCGCCAGACACCTCGGCCAGGAAAAGCCAAGGACAATGGCAGCCTTAACAAGCCTTATGACCCGTTTCTGCGCGGGTGAAGACAGCTGGTTGGCCCGTAGAGGCACCAGCGACCCGGGCACATCCGAAATTAGGGATGGCAACGGGGAGCCATGACGCAATAAAAACAAGCGTGAAAACAAGGAAGAAAGTCCGGACAACACAATGGTCAACGCAGGATTCAGGGGCTCTCGACCCGGTCAACAAAAGAAGCCATTTAAAAGCAGCAAAGAGGGACCGTCCAGCCTGAACAAAGTCCTAGACAGATTGTGCCAAATTCATGGCACCCTCGAAAAACCTGCAACCACACTCACACAGAATGCTGGGTCTTTAAGCAGGCCGGCAAGTTTAATGCCGAATACAAGGGAAGGGAAACACCAAGCGAAGACGAGGATGAGCCTCGCCAGCCGAACACTGGGGGACAGAAAAACTTCCCGCCAGAGGCAAAAATAGTAAACATGATCTACGTGACTCATATACCAAAGAGAAGGCGCAAGCGTGTGCTCAGAGACATATACGCTGTAGAGCACGTTGCCCCCAAACTCAACCCCCGATCGGCCTGCCCGATCACCTTTGATCACAGGGACCACCCAATTAGTATCCGGCATGGAGGATCGGCTGCCTTGATGCTCGACCCAATAATCGATGGATACCATCTCACTCGTGTCCTCATGGACGGCGGCAGTAGTCTCAATCTAATATATCAGGACACTGTCCGTAAGATGGGGATAGACCCATCCAGAATCAGCCAAAGTAACACCCCTTTAAAGGAGTGATACCAGGCGTTGAGGCCCGCTGCAGGGGCTCCCTCGTATTAGAGGTGACATTCGGTTCTCCCGACAACTTCATAAGCGAAGAATTACTCTTCGACATGGCTCCCTTCCGAAGCGGTTATCATGCATTGCTCGGAATAACGGCCTTCGCTCGCTTCAACACAGTGCCGCACTACGCCTACCTTAAACACAAGATGCCCGATCCACGTGGCGCCATCATAGTTAGCGGAAACACAGAGCGTTCCTTACGTGCGGGAGAGTATGCCACGGCTATAGCAGCCGGACACTAAGCGGCCTCTCCAATCAGAATGCATGATCGGTCGTTAAGACCACGGACACGGTTAGACGAGTCCGGCGCACCACCGTCGGTAACAGCCCAGATAAACCGGAGCTGGGTGCTATAGATGTAATCCCATAGAGGGCATCAGGAGCTGCAAACATGCAATAAAGCCCACCTTTTGGCTTGACCTTATTAACAGGCCAATGTCTTACACTTCTACTATCCATTGATAATAACCAACTCTTCGCACGCTTATGCCATACTCTTTTACATGAGTTTTCCTTTTTATAGACACCATTCATGCGACACCCTAACAGGACACGGCACAACGGAGACAAAGGCACAGACGTGCAGCAGGGCCCCGCTCAAAGGTTTCTCTTTATATTAAGCCCCTGTGTAAACCTTCTTTATTGTCTCTTGTTGCTTGACATCCCATGGGTACTCAATACACCCACAGGGGATACTGGCGTTATTGGCATTTCGCCACGACAGACTAACGCGCGTACCTGGAAATATAGGGTTCATAATCAAGGGCGCTACTCAGCCCAGTATATGTTATAAACTCTGAATACCTTTGGGAGTGTTCGGCGTCGCGAGTTTGGCCTTATATGCATCAGCTCTGAATCATGTCTTTGGTCAAATGTTGGGTTTGCCCGGCTCCTGGGTTTGCTGCCTTACGTTCCTCTTCTATCGGCTATGGTGGCCAAAGGAGAACTATTGCGATTGTGCCCTGGTTATTCTGGATGAGCACCTAAGTAGAGAAAGCCGAAAACTGACTGTCATGATATAGCGAGAGACTGGTCAACCACTCGAGGACTCATCAGAATCTTTAGGATTCCTCCACATTAACCAAGGGCCGTTTCCCGGTCATGTACACACGCGCCCGTATCCGGATGCATGCGAAGGTACCAGGGGCTACATAGTAGCCCCACCGTCAAACTCCTATGGCTAAGTGAAAGTGTTAAAGCTATATAGTCCGGTTGCGTAGTTCGACATGCAATCACCTCCTTAATGGACCAAGACGTTGGATCAAGTGTGATTACACACATTTTTGCGAACACCCCCGCATTGTATGCGTGGGGGCTGAAGCCAACGACTGCTAACTTTCAGGTTATATATACATCAAACGGCTGCACATGAGGCACAATAACACTTTCGGGCGAAAGTATAAACATAGCCTCTATAATTAAAATACAATTGTTTTTACAATAGAACGATTTTTCACTCGAACATGAGCACTGAGCCTCTATTAAACGAGCACCTTCTGTTACCTGCTCGAAATAGTGCTCGGCTGGATTCTGGCCTCCCGCCGGATTCTGGGTTGCAATGATGGTGGCCTCCATATCTGCCCAATATGTTTTAACACGGGCAAGAGCCATCCTCACCCTCTATGCACGCCAAACTCTTCATGGTGTCGATTCGTGATACGACGCCAAAGAATTGTTGCACTAAACCAAAATAACTGTCCGGCTTCGGTCCCTTCGGCCATAGATGGTCTATTATAGACCTCATTGCAAGACCGGACAACCTATGGAGCTCGGCCACAGCGGCCATCCTTTCACTCAATGGCAACAAGCGCGTTGGAGCACAGAATTGCAACCAGAACAGCCTTTCTACTTCACTATCTTTTTGATCCTCGAAAAACTTGGTCGCATCAGCCATACTTTTTGCCAGATCCGCATACACGTCTGCAGCGCTCCAGAGCCGATCCAGAGGAGCGTACTTTGGATCTAAGAACTTCATTCACAACAAATAGGGGTTTCCAGTCGCAATTTCTCCGGCTTGTCGAAGCTCCTCCCGCGCATCCCTAATTTCGGAACGCGTCTCCTTGGCCGCATGAAGGGCCTTCTTCAGGTCAGCCGACTTTGCCTGATTCTCCTTTTCAAGGAGCTCATACCGGCCGGTGGCGTCTCTCGGCTCCACAACCATCTCGGCTATTTTATCTTCGCTTCAGCGATGAGCAGCCTATTCGGCTCTCAAATCTTCGGCTGCCTTTAGGGCAGCCGCATTGCTAGCCCGGGCTTGTTCCTTGGCTAGGGCAAGTTCCGCCCTCAGGGCCTCCACGGCAGCAGCTCCGCCTGCAGCCAAAGCATATCACATTAATATTATGCTCCTCTTAATATTTCCTATAAAAAATGAGGAAAATAGAGCACATACTCTATGACTCGTCACGCCACTCGTTCACAAGCGTGATGTCGGCGTACACAACTTCAATCTGCCGCTTCAGTTCGGCGAATTCAGCGGTCCGGTCTACCGCCGGACCCTTAGCCACCTGCGCATGAATGTAGTGTGATCATTACATGAGAGTGTGATCCTCCGTTTGCCGCCCAGGGCTGGCAACTAGAGTCTCAGGGGCTACTATCTATACGGAGCACACCTAGCACGTGTTGTACAGCCGAAAATAACGTATGTACCTCAAAGCCTTTGAGCAGGCTCGTAAAAGCTTCATTCAACCCGCTTGTGGCGGATGAAATCTTCTCAAGCACCATGCCCATTAACGCACGGTGATCCTCCAAGAGAGCAGCTTGCTCCAGAAGGCTCGTCAGCTTGTCCGGCCGGCCGCCGGACTATACCGGACCCTCCTTATTGCCCCTCGTGGGAGCCGAACGCTCCGGGATCAGGGCGGCCGAAGTGTTAGCTTCTGGCCTCAGCGACTCTGGACTCCTCCGTGACGAGACCTCGGGGTCGCCCACCCCATGGGGCGGAGAGGTAGGTGGGGTTTCACTCTCCATCATCTCCGAAAGAAGATCCCCCGAAGACGAACTCTGTTGAGAAGAGCTACCGGCCGGACTGTAAAGGATGAATCCTGGTTATTGTTCTCGGAGGAGGAAGCAGTAGCTTTGTACTTACGATTAACTGACAACTTGGTGGAGGGCTGGCCCATTTGCGGGTGTGGTGTGGTGAGGATGCCCACCGGGACAGGGCCCCCTGGTGAAGTTTTCTTCCCTTGTCTAGGCACCTCCGTTTCCAAGTCCTCGGAGGCGGCCCTCTTCTTCCCGCGGGGGGAGGAGACCTTAGATTCCCCTCCCCGACTATCCTCCTTCGTGGAGACAGTAATTCCCCCGGTTTGGATGTGCAATGTGTGAAGCTCGGCTTCTCTATTCTTCGCTTTGTCTTTCCCCGAGGGCACTTGACTTAGCACACGTCTAAGCATCCTGGCTATTGCAGGACTAGGCGAGCCTTCGGGAAGTAGTGCCGGACACCTGATTCTCTCCGCCTTGCTAAGCCAATCCTGGCCACGGACGGTTTTCAAAATAATGTTGTGATAAATATAGACGAAGTGTTCAGTTTCAGGGTTACTTACTGGGGTATCTGGGCGGTTGCAGCTCAGGCCCGCATCCTGGGTGGTGTCCGGATACTTTACTTGTGGTCCAAAGAATAACCTATACATCCCTTCGAGCGTCATGCCAAAGAAGTGTTGAATAGTTCGCGGACGTTCTGGGTTGAACTCCCACATCCGGAGGGGCCGACGTTTGCACGGCAAGATCCATCGGACTAGCATTACCTGAATTACGCTGACAAGACTGATGTCCCTCTCAAGAAGCTCCCGAATGCGGCTCTGCAATGTCGGTACATCATTAGCAGGTCCCCAATCCAGTCCCAGTTGGCCCACGACGCCAGTTGAGGCGGGGGGGGGGGGGGGGGCGAGCAGAAGTCGGGGCAGCCACCCACTTTGTGCCTCTGGGAGCCGTGATGTAGAACCACCTCCGCTGCCATAGATCGGACACCTCTGAGAAGAAGCCCTCTGGCCATGGGGCATCGGTGTTTCTGCGTATTGCAGCGCCTCCGCACTCCGCGTGTCACCCCTCGATCGCCTTTGTCTTTACATTAAAGTTCTTGAGCCATAAGCCGAAGTGCGGGGTGATGTGGAGGAAGGCTTCGCACACGATGATAAATGACGAGATGTGAAGGATGGAGTCAGGAGCAAGATCATGAAAATCTAGCCTGTAATAGAACTAGAGCCCTCTCACGAAGGGATCGAGGGTGAAGCCTAAGCCATGGAGGAAGTGAGAAACAAATACAACACTCTCGTTGGGCTCGGGAGTAGGGATGACCTGCCCTGGAGCAGGAAGCCTGTGCTTGATGTCGGCGGTTAGATATCTGGCCTCCCTAAGCTTTGCAATGTCCTCCTCTGTGACAGAGGAGGCCATCCACCGGCCTTGAAGGTTAGATCCGGACATGATTGAAGATCCGAAGTGCCTAAGCTTGAGCTTCGGGTGTTGGAACTCGAGATGCGGAAAGGCGCAAGCGTGGTAAGAGAGAGGGATAGGCCTCGGCCCCTCTATAAAGGGGGTGAATATCGAGCGTCCCCAGCGTAATCGCTTGGGACTTGCCTAAAAACACGTAGTTATACCAACAGGCGTAGTGGGGTTGCCCACACCCGTATTGATGGGAATCCCGCAATAAGGGGACACAATCTCTGCTTCGACGAGGCGTGCCAATAAAACCGCCTTGCAGTGCGTGTTGTGGCAGGCCGAGAAAACCCGGTTCGTATCGAACCAGGCCACGGCGTATGGGCACACCGTGAAAAATTGTCAGCAGATTAGATTTGTAAAGTGTTATGCTCTCTACGGTGGTGTGTGGAAATTATCTTGCAGAGCCGAACACGGTTTAAGTGTTCGAGACTTACTTTGGAGTATTTGGAGATGGAGCCCGCCTTGGAATGCCGAAGACAATCTGCATGCCGGACTCATCGTCATTGAAGCCTGGTTCAGGGGCTACTGAGGGAGTCCTGGATTAGGGGGTATCCAGACAGCCGGACTATATACTTTGGCCAGACTGTTGGACTATGAAGATACAAGACTCAAGACTTCGTCCCGTGTCCGGATGGGACTCTCCTTTGCGTGGAAGACAAGCTTGGCGATTCGGATGTTACATCTCCTTCTTTCTAACCAACTCTGTGTAACCCTAGCCTCCTCCGGTGTCTATATAACCGGAGGGTTTAGTCCGTAGGACGACAACAATCATAATCATAGGTTAGCTTCTAGGGTTTAGCCTCTACGATCTCATGGTAGATCAACTCTTGTAATACTCATATCATCAAGATCAATCAAGCAGGAAGTAGGGTATTACCTCCATCGAGAGGGCCCGAACCTGGGTAAAACATTGTGTCCCCTGCCTCCTGTTACCATTAGCCTTAGACGCACAGTTCGGAACCCCCTACCTGAGATCCGCCAGTTTTTACATGGACACCCATCATCCCACTATCTATCTTAGGGGTGTGGCTCCGGGGTTGCGTGGTTGGGGTTAGAAATAGAATAGCCGCACTGCGCCTGTTAACCAAGTGCACTGCATGCGTTAGCGCAAGGCCGAGCAGGGGGGGAAGGGGTCGTGATTGATAACCTACAAGTATAGGGGATCACAACAGTTTTCGAGGGTAAAGTATTCAACCCAAATTTATAGATTTGACACAAGGGAAGCCAAAGAGTATTTGCAAGTATTAGTAGCTGAGTTGTCAATTCAACCACACCTGGAGATTAATTATCTGCAGTAATATAATTAGTAGCATAGTAGTATGATAATTTTGATGGTAGTAGCAATAGTAGTAGTAACGGTACCAGTGATAGCAATGATTTTATAGCAAGTGAAATAGTAGCAATAGCAATAGTAACTTAGCAAGAACAATATGTGAAAAACTCGTAGGCATTGGATCGGTGAATTCGCTGGATGATATTCATCATATAACAGTCATAACCTAGGGCGATACGGCACTAGCTCCAGTTCATATATATAATGTAGGCATGTATTCCGTAAATAGTCATACTTGCTCGACATCTTTTGTCCTACCCTCCCGTGGCAGTAGGGTCCATAAGGAAACTAAGGGATATTAAGGCCTCCTTTGAATAGAGAACCGGAACAAAGCATTGGCACACAGTGAATACATGAACTCCTCAAATTACGGTCATCACCGGAAAGTATCTCGACTATTGTCACTCCGGGGTTTGCGGATCATAACACGTAATAGGTGACTATAACTTGCAAGATCGGATCTAGAACATAGATATAATGGTGATAACATAAACATTTTAGATCTGAAATCATGGCACCCAGGCCCAAAGTGACAAGCGTTAAGCATGGCAAAGTCATAACAACATCAATCTCAGAACATAATGGATACTAGGGATCAGGCCCTAACAAAACTAACTCGATTACATATGAATCTCATCCAACTCCCTCAATAACCAGCGAGCCTACGAAGGAATTACTCACTCCCGGTGGGGAGCATCATGGAATTGGCGATGGAGAAGGGTCGGTGATGATGAAGATCGAAGATTCCCATCTCCGGAGCCCCAAACGGACTCCAGATCTGGCCTCCCGATGAAGAACAGGAGGTGGCGGCGTCTCCATCTCGTAAAACGCACTAATTCTTTCTTCCTGATTTTTTCTCCAAAAATAGGATTTTATAGTGTCGGAGATAGGGTCAGTGGGGCCACAGGTGGGCACAACTCACCTGGGCGCGCCAGGAGGGGGCGCGCCCTGGTGGGTTGTGCTCACCCAGCCCCCCCTCCAGTTGTTCTTCGCTCCATTATTTTTCTTTTATTCCATAAATAATCTCCAAAAAGTTTCATTCCATTCTGAGAACTTTTATATCTGCACACAAAGACAACACCATGGTAGTTATGCTGAAAACAACGCCAGTCCGGGTTAGTTTCATTCAAATCATGTAAATTAGAGTCCAAAACAAGAGTAAAAGCATTAGGAAAAGTAGATACGACGGGGACGTATCAACTCCCCCAACTTTAAACATTTGCCTATCCTCAAGCTATTCAGTTGATAAACTGAAAGTGAAAAAGAAAAAGTTTTACGAACTATGTTGCTCTTGTTTACATAAATAAGCTTAAGTAGCATCCAAGTTTTTAGCAAGTGATGTAGGGTGGAAACCCTAGGGCCAACCTTTCATGATTGGAGCAGATCCTAATAAGAACATGAGGGAAAACACGAGAGGAAACACGAGAGAAAACACTCAAACCAACAAGATTCGATTACACATGTGTTAGATCCTTAGAACACGAAGAGATACGCGATCCACGATCAACAAAGGACGATACAAGTAGCAAGTTCTTCTCCGTGAGGAGGTCTCGAAGGTCTTACCATGAAGGGTCTTGAATCCAAGATGAATCTTCTCCGTAGAGGCCGCGGTCTCTCTCGGTAGAGTAGATCCAGATGGATGAGCAAAGCTCTATCTCTCAAATGAGCTAAACCAATGCTAACCCTAAAATGGAGGAGGTGGAGGAGTATATATAGTCTAGGGCCACGAAGGGGTAAGTGAGGGGCGAAATAGATACATGGGCCTCGGGCCCAATCTCTGTGCCCAGACAGGTGCCGGACGTTCGGTGGGTAACGGTCGTCCGGTGGCTCGCGGGCGTCCAGACATCCAGAAGTCTTCGGACTTCCGACGTTTATTCTCTGGACATGTGGCACCGGCTTTCTGGATGTTGTCGGTCGTCCGGTGGCCGATGGATGTCGGACGTCCGGCCTTGGTCGGTCGTTCGGTCGCTGTAGACTTCGTCTTTGGCTGTAGTTGACCTGGCCGGCTGAACCTCCAGTCGTCGGACGTCCGGTATGGACTGGTTGTCCGGAAGCTATGACTTTCTGTTAGCCCTTTCTCTTGCTCCTCGCGCTTGGTGTCCTCGCCGTCTTGTCCAATGCTCCTAGCTCTTCCATGGTCTTCCTCTTGGTTCCTGATCATGCATGTCACATATGTTTGAGGTAGTAGCCATGTCTCACATGTGGAAAGTGACGGTTCGAAGAGGAGCGAGTTCACCTTGTGTCTAATGGCGTATAGTCGAGGTCTCATTGTATGTCCTCTTGGGGCTTGGGGAGTAGTCGTAGTGTACATGAGGATGATCGTAGGATGCTCCGCATCATCTCCTCCCCTTGGGAAAGATCGGACCTCGGATCGTGATCCTCATCACCATGGAAACGGTTATCGTGGACAGACTTGTAGTTGGACGAAGTTGAAGACATGGCGCCATCCAAGTACTCCAAGGTGTCTCCGGAGTGGTATTCATGCAAAAAGAGCAAAGACAAGCGACACTCGGAAATACAATGGTTAGCACACCCAAGGCGTCCATCAAGTAAGCATGAGTCCGTTTCGGCAAGATTGTTCGTGACAAAGCGCATGAAGCTTATCAAGATGATATAGAATGATATGCAAAGCATTCATGGGAGCAAAAGCATTTGTAGTACGCACAAAGGTGCTGCGAATGTGATTAATTTCACCATCATGCAAAATGATGTCATAATGGGACGATCTATCAAAAGCATGAACATGGTAATTGGTGCTCAGTGTGATTATGTGATCATGCAATTGATTATGGGCAATGTGATCATTATGTATGAATATGCCATCAAGAAAGATCACAACAAATTTGCTAAGGAGGTGCATAAGCTCATATATCATGGATGACATAGAAATACAAGATGCAACAAGACAATCAAAATGTGAGTCAATCCCTGCATAAGATGCAAAGTTGTTATTGGTGGTGTTGTACCATGGCTCAATGTCGTGATAGAAATGGTGGTCCGGTGGTGCTTCCAAAGTAGGCGAATCCACTAAGTTCGAGCGCTCCTCAACTTGAAGGTCCATAGGGTCCATCCCAATGTCGGTGCTCCATCCAATAGATGTATCATGTGGACAAGAAGAAGGAGACAACAATGAAAGTATGGCCCATCCGATATGCATATTTGAAGATAGCTCAAAGGGAAAGAGTTCACCTTTAGTAGTTTCTCAAAAATGTTCGTGTCGCACAACATGTACTCCTTCACATAACTAATATGTATCTTGATGGTACCGCCTTATGAATCCTTCAAAACTAAAAGAACATGATAAACACTCAGAAAAACAAATGAGGTTAGTGCAAATGCAACACCTATCATTCGAGCGGTGAGATACCCAACAAGTGTTTTCATCATTCTTATCATTAGAAGGTACATGGGAAGGTGGCATGGTATGGAAGCATATGGTGCAAGTACAACCAAAGACAATAAGCTCAATCAAACAAGCATGCATCACAAGTAATATGTCCAAGTCTCCAAGATCAATAAGCATAGCATGGGTGCGCTCACTACAATGGCATATGAGAGGAGCAACTAATGAAGACAAGAGACAATGATCAAGACAAATCAACTGAGAGGCATGAACATATATTCTATCAACCCAATGAAACGAGCAAGAATGGATCATGGGTGATGCAACATAGCAAGAAATCGTAGTAAATAAGTCAGTCTCCTATAGACGGCAAAGGCAGGATAACAAACGACAAAGATTTTCCGTCAGCCCATGACGGCAAACCATGTCGGGAAAGGGGGATTTTGCCGTCAGCATTTTATCGGGTAGACGTTAAAGAATTTGCTGTCATTCAACCGATTTTGTTGTCATTAAAAATTGCCAGATGGCAAAAAAAGCGTTTAACAGAACGACCGAACTGATGGACGGCGTCAGTGCCTTTGCCGTCAGCCAGAATCCATCTTTGTCGTTAACCTCAAATATCATAGACGGCAAAGATTTTTTTATAAAAAATATATCTAATCTGTCCAGAGGGGAACGAACTAATAAAGAACACCACAATATCCATACAAACTGTTGTTCCAAGAATCGACGATGCAGGAAATAATTTCACTATACATAACTATTCATCATCACTTGCTAATCCACAAAACTTCTGCGTTTAACAAGCTGACCAAATTACACACGAACGGATTACACTCCAGGGTACATAGTTTGATCCGGAGTACATTGACGCACCACCGACGCCTGAGGAGCTCAAGCCGTCCGCCGCCACGTCGGAGCTCGCCAACCACACTAGGCATTGGATCCATTGGACCCCGCCAACTCCATCAATGCCAAGCCCCGCCGTCGATAGGGGAGAATAGAGGGGGCGGAATCCTGCAGCATGGGAAGGTGGCGGCGCATGAGAGCAACGGAGGCGGAGGCGGGTGCCTGCTGGTGGTCGACAGCGAGCGGCGCGTTGAAGCTGGTATCGTGCTACGGACGCCGGCGTCTTCTCGGGTCGATAGGGACTAGAGTGAGGAGGGGGAAGGGGTCGGGGTCGGTGGTGCTGGGGAGCAGGGCCGGCCAAGTGCGGCGGCTCAAGGCGACGGGGGGCGCCGGCTGTGCCCTGGCTACCCGCGTGCGGCTGCTTGGGGCGGTGGGGGAGGGCCCAGGCCAGCGGTGCCATGGGGGCAGGGACACGGGCGGCCACCGGTGGGTGGAGCAGCGGTTGGGGCGGGGCCGTCGAAGGCTTGCAGGGATGCTGGTGCGCAGGGGCGGGGCTGCCGACATTGCGGGCGGGGCCACCAGTGCAGGGGGTGAAGCGAGACGAGGCAGAGAGAGGGAGACGCTGGGGGCGCTGGATGCGTTCGAGAGAGAGAGGGAGCTCGCGCGGGGGATAAGGAGAGAGGAGACGGGATGGGGTGGGGGCAGCCAGGCTGGTTCGGTCATGGGAGGGGGCGTGTGGAGTCCTGGGGGCGCGTGTGGGTCAGTGCGTGAGTGGGGGCGTGCGTCCGACAGCTTGAGTGGGTTAGATGTGCGTCTAAGATCCTGCCACCTCGTCAATCCAAGAGATCGATCCGCGAGGTGTGTTTCTTTTTTTGCCGTCTGCGGTTTTTATTTACACATGGCAAAATATCTTTACCATCATCAGTTTCATTTACAGACGGCAAAATACGTTTGTCGTCATCAGTTTTTTAAACAGACGGCAAAATATGTCTTTGACGTCATCAATTTTTTTACAGATGGCAAAATATGTATTTGCCGTTAGTCATTCTTTGTTGTCAGTCAATCCTAATCTTTGTCGTCAGTTATCATTTGCCGTCAGGTTCATGACGGCGAAATAATCTTTGTCGTCTACCCCGACGATTAGCTGACAGCAAAGAGGCTTCATGTCGGTGAAATAGTTGATTCCTGTAGTGAGAAAGCTAGTAGCACAAAGATGCAACATACTACAGGTAATCATGGTAATCATTTCATGTGTGCTAATAGTGGGCATACATAATGCACATGACATAGCATAAGCATGAAAGCAAGATATGAGGAAAGTACCATCATTGTATTGGCAAGAAGTCCTATGTAAATAGCAATTGAACATCATGACTCTCCCAACGCAAGGATCAAAAATAGAATGGAGCATTTATAGAACATGGCAATAGCAACTAGTATCACCACCAAGCATGCAGATACACATAGGAGTAGCATAATGGTGAAACATGGGTAAATGCAAGCAAGGGTCACAATTGCATGGCAAAATCATGTAAAGAGGCATAACATGCAAAGTGAACACGATAGAATGGGCATAAGGTGACAAGTGGTAAATAGTCCATAGTCGTGTGAGACTGAAGTAAAAGAGATGCGTTTAGTCGTCGCACGAAGAGAACAGTGGTAAGGACAATTCACGTGATCCCAAATCGTCGTTGGTCTCAAGAGCTCGTTTCGTCAACTCTTGGGATTGAGAGGTTGATGAGTATATGTGAGTACCTACACAAAACAAAGTCAAAAGGAAAATTGTGTGTGTGTGGTATATGTACACATCATCCATCATGATGTGCACATGTATGTGTTGGTTAGCACAAAATATCCAATTCTCATATAAATGAGATGCGTGATATAGAAACATGGCATCCATCATGATAGGTTTGTTTTTATGTATAGCATAATGGAGACTCAAATTGTGTAATGCATCACGAGAAATATGTAGAACAGTGTTATTCATGGAATGCATATGGTGCAAGCAATTATGGCAAGCATGCAAAGGATGGGATGTATCAAAATCTCCTAATATGTATGAGGAAACTATGGGGGTCTCCTCATGAGCATTACCGGAAACATCACATGGAGAATATTGACAACATCGAAAGAAAAGCATATTCGAAACAATGTGATCAAGGCATAGTAGATGAATTGCAAAAATCATGTAAAGGAAGCATGGCAATATCATCGCATGAAAAACAAAGCCAATGACCATCATCTCGTCAACTATGCCATAAGTGCAAATGGGATTTGTTTTAATGGACCATGCATAGTTACTATGTTGAGATTGTAATGATGCAATATGGGAGATCTCACTCATAACATATAACAAGTTCAATGGATTGTCAAACATGACGTGGCCAATAGAATTTTCACAAGATATCCTATGGAGCATAGCATCACAACTAGGCAATTCAACATTCTCATCACCATATTCACCATAAATGGGTGGCATATCGAAACAAGACATGGTATGTGATGAAACCATAGGGTGATCAACATCATGCAGGCAATCATTTACAAGATAGTCCACTAGTGGGACAAGTGAGGTACCATCACCTATGTTACCTTTGGAGCTCCGCTCTTGTGTTGTAGGTGAGGTTGGAACTTGATGGTACCATGTGTGGGGTGCATCTTCTTCCACCATGCCCATCGGTTTTCCCATTGGAGGTGTGGACTCATCCAGGATTGGTGTTTCGTCTTATTGGAGATCTAGCACCAAAAAGGAAAACACACTCGGAGTAGAGGGTAAGTCGTTAGAAATCATAGTGGCCTCACATGCCCTCTCAACTACCTCACTCACTCCCGATAAGATGCTCTCTCTCATATGATTGGTGGAGTCACTCAAATGGCTCTCAACCTCACATAGGATGTGTGGCATGCTGTCATGTGTGGGGCTAGTGGTGGTCACGCTCATCCTCTCATAGGAAATACACTCAATGTCACATATGGTGGAGTCACTCATGTCACTCATGTGGTGGTGGCTCTCCTCACATGGCAATTGGGGCATCTTGTCATATGTGGGTGTCGAACAGGTGTAGGTGCAAATGTCTTCATGCTCAACTCCTATCACCGCCCCCCATGGTTGAAGGGATAGTCCCATGCTCAACCTCCTCATCCATAACGCCTCCAATGATGAATGCCGTTGGACATGGAAAATCATCACTCTCCTCCGAGATCAAAGAGAAGGTCTCATGTGCACTCGCACAGCTTGACTCGGAGTATGAGTCCAATATGGGCGTCGTCTTCATGTTGTTGAAGAGGTTCATGCTCGTCACCGTGGTTGAAGGGGATGACCCTTGCTCGACCTTTTTGTCACTGTCTTGTTGTATGAGGTCCATATGATGTGGCACCTCGTAGCTCATCTCCATAACCGAAGGGAATTTCCCATGCTCGGCCGTCATCCTTGACGGGCTTCCGAAGATGGAAGTGTCATCCTCGCTCGTAATTAGTCACCTTGTTGTTGAAGATGTCGATGTAGGCAAACTCGTGGGAGGTAGGCGAAGATGCCTAGATGACACTTGGCGAATATGCTGAAGTGGTGGTGGTAGCCGTAGCTCCTTCTTGGTGGTGCTTGTCTCATGGTCTTCTCTTGTGCTCATGAAGGTTGGTCGTAGCTTGATGTAGAGCTATTGGGACTTGTAGGTTTGCACGTGTGGAGCATCTTCATGATGATGGTGTCGTTGTCGCACTTGAGCTCATAGTAGATGTCGTTCATCATCGTCATGCACATGATGCTTGGAGGTGACTTGCCCTTCATGACGATGTGGATCATGAATGTGATGATGGTCGCCATGTAGATGTGGACGTGGATGAATTGCGCTTGCATCGCATGGGCGCTATCAAGATTTGCGATGCACTCACCGCCTCCTTAAGGATGACGAAGGGGAAGAAGAAGACTTGTAGTCGGCCACCATGTCTCATAGTTGATCCTTTAGCTCGTCCAACTTGGTGTCGATGTAGTCCCTTTTCCTTGCTTCGGAGTGACATGTGTCGATAGTGAGGTTGTCGATGCGTTTTCGCAAGGTAGATTGTGCTCCATGCATTTCTCGGTGTAGTCCAAAGATGGACGTTTTGGTGATGTAGTTGTTCGTGCCGTCGTTGTTGTCGAAGATCGGAGATGAAATGCTTTGCCTATCCATCACAAGACTCGAGCAAATGTGAGTGGGAGAAAGAGAAGAACCAGACCAAATGTACCTTATCCAATGTTCAAGATGGATCAATGATCACTCAATAATGTAACAAGGAAATAACACGATTGGTACCAAATCTTGTCAATTCTCACACCTTCACAACTAAAGCTTTCGATGGAGCTTGGTGATGATAGTGGCACAAAAATTTAATGCAAAATGTTAGCAAGAGTCAATAATGTTGAAAGAGATTCACAAATTCGTGAGTGAAACAAGTAGACCAATAGCAATGGATGGCACATGGAAACACACACACGAATAGATAAATGTGGTTGTGCAACCAAGGATTGAGGAGAAAATGTGGAATCCACGGAAAATGCTCTTATCGCACAACACTAAAGAGAGGCTAGCCGATTGCTCAATAGGCGGATATGAACTTGCGCACTACCTATATGAGACAAAATGTAGTGACTTCCTATCACAAGTATGTTATGTATGTATGATGTTTCGGTGCTTTAACATAAGATGATCCAAAATGATCGAGTATGATACCATATGATATGTTGTGGTATGATGTTATGGCTATTGCTTATAAGTTCTTTGTTCACTCTTTTTCTTTGCTTCAAAGCTTATTCTTTTTCTTTCTTTTTTTTGATATGGCCACTTATGCGAAATGCACAAACCGAGATAGCAATTGTGTATATGCGGGAACAAGCTTGTGACACAAGGGATGGTACTATGACACCAATATGATATGGTATGTATGGAATGGAAGGTGTAGATCGATGATCACTAATGTGCACAAGTAATGTTGCCGACAATACTCAAAGGCTAGTCTCTATAGGCAAGTGACGCAAAATGGGCTAGGGGTTAACAATGTAATGGCAAGAATGTACAATGGGATACCACGATACTGAGATGATACAGAGATTACCATTCTCGCTTATGGTTAGGGTGTCAAAAGGATGAAGGTGGTCGATGTCAAATCCTTGGTGAAGTTGAGCGGCGGTGTTATCGATGTCGAACCATTCCTAGTTAGCCGAAACACCCTAGGAAACGAAAAAACTGCAAACTCAAAATCTCAAAGCCAAATGTCAAATGGTGGTAGCGAAATGCGGTGGTGGTTTTGCACTCGGCAATGCGGAAGTGAAGCGATGGGTTATGCGATTCAAGGTTGAAGTGACCATCCCTAAGTAGCCGAAACACCTTAGGAGACACAAGCCACAACTCAAACAAGCTCAAACAAAATTGGGTTAAGTTGGGATGGCGGAAGTGTGTGGTGGGCAAGGCTATGCGGAAGTTATGGTGGTGGTTGATGAAGTAACCGTCCCTAAGTAGCTGAAACACCTTAGGAAACTCGCATCACTACTCAAGCAACCACTTACGCTATGGGGAACAAAATGGGTTAGGTTGCGGAAGTTGGTGGTGGTACTACGGATGATGAGGTGAAGGCCCTAGGCAAAGATGCCAAAGTTTCAAAAAATATATGAAGTCAGACGATGTTAGAAGTATTTTTTGTGGCATGGGGCTTCTCATTAGCTTCAAAATAAGCTAAAGAACGTCAAAATCGGTGTTCGGATGAATTGGTTATGGCCGAAACAAAAATCAGGCGAAGTCAAAATCTACAGGTGTCGGACGTCCGAGAAACGTCGGGTGTCCAGTCGTCACACATCCGGAAGGGCTCGGAAATCTGATATTTCAGCTCTGGATGAGGGTGTCGGATGTCCAGAAAGTGTCGGACTTCCGGTGGTTCCTGGGGCTCCGGACGTCCGAAAAAGCATCGGTCGTCCAGTGGGTAGGGGTCAACTCGAGATTTGAGATCCGGGACGCGATTTTGGGTGGAAATTGGAGATTTTGGGGTCAAAATGGATGGTATTTCGTGGATGGAAAGTGGGGAAACTTGGGGAGATGCTAGATCCACTTGAAACCAAGCAAATCCATGGATCATAATCAACAAAACATCATCAAACCAACAAATCGCAAAAAATGGGGCTATTTTTGGTGGGGATTTTCGAAATTTAGGAAGAACACAACAAAATTAGGCTAGAAAAATGGGGGAGGGGCTCCAAATTCATGATCAACCATGGCTCATGATACCAAGATGATGTAGGGCGGGAACCCTAGGGCTGATTTTTCACGATTGGAGCGGATCCTACTAAGAACACGAGGGAAAACACGAGAGAAATCACTCAAACCAACAAGATTCGATTACACATGTGCTAGATCCTTGGAACACAAAGAGATACACGATCCACGATCAACAAAGTACGCTACAATTAGCAAGTTCTTCTCCATGAGGAGGTCTTGAAGGTCTTCCCGTGAGGGGTCTTGAATCCAAGATGGATCTTCTCCGTAGAGGCCGCGGTCTCTCTCAGTGGAGTAGATCCTAATGGATGAGCAAAGCTCTATCGCTCAAATGAGCTAAACCAATGCTAACCCTAAAATGGAGGAGGTGGAGGAGTATATATAGTCTAGGGCCACGAAGGGGTAAGTGAGGGGCGAAATGGATACATGGGCCTCGGGCCCGATCTCTGTGCCCAGACAAGTACCGGACGTCCGGTGGGTAACGGTCGTCTGGTGGCTCGCGGGCGTCCGGACGTCCGGAAGTCTTCAAACTTCCGACGTTTCTTCTCTGGACATGTGGCACCGGCTATCCGGACGCTGTCAGTCGTCCAGTGGCTGATGGATGTCGGACGTCCGGCCTTGGTCGGTTGTCCTGCTGCTCTAGACTTGGCCTTCGGTTGTAGTTGTCCTGGCTGGCTGAACCTCCACGCATCGGATGTCCAGTATGGACCGGTCGTCCGGAGGTTGTTTACTTTATATCAACCCTTTCTCTTGCTCCTCGTGCTTGGTTTCCTCGCCGTCTTGTCCAATGCTCCTAGCTCTTCCATGGTCTTCCTCTTCGTTCCTGGTCATGCATGGCACATATGTTTGAGGTAGTAGCCATGTCTCACATGTGGAAAGTGACGGTTCAGAGAGGACTGAGTTCACCTTGTATCCAATGGCGTATAGTCGAGGTCTCATCGTATGTCCTCTGGGGCTTGAGGAGTAGTCGTAGTGTACATGGGGATGATCGCAGGATGCTCCGCATCAGCAAGATTATGACTATCCATGTCGACAATAACTCTTAAAAATTATATTAACTCATATCAATGGCATAAGCAACTAGCGAACAATAATGAAGCATCTCAAATGACAACACTTTGTCAAAACAATCATGATATAATATGACAATAGTGGTATCTCGCTAGCCCTTTCTGAGAGCACAAAACAAATATGTAGAGCACCTCCAAAGTTCAAGCAGCGACTAAACATTGTAATCCATGATAGAAAAGATCCAGTCATGATGCATCCAACATTAGCTACACACAATGCATGAGGATGACAATAGTGCTTTCAGATCTGGCGCTTATTTGAGAAGGTGATGACACAACATAAAAGTAAATAGATAGTCCCTTCGCAGAGCGAAGCAGTGATTTGCAGTGGTGCCAGAGCTCATATTTTTAAAACGGAGATAAATGAAATTTGGAGAAATGCACCCTTCCTGTTTACGTAGTCACCATTGGTTATCGATATCTTCCGTGCTAAACACATTAGTGGCGGTTCCCAAGCGATAAAAGTAAAGGTTTACTCCCCTCCACCAATAAACACACTCCACGGCTAGCCGAATCCACAGGTACCATCCATACCAACATCAGTCCTGGGGGAGTTTTATTTAATTATTTATAAATTTTTTAATTCGGGATTGGCAATCCCTATTACCGCCCCTCTCGTGCAAGGTAACACACTTAGCATGGAAGATATTGACTACCTCCTGTCACTCTATAAACAATCCAGGCACACAAAAACGGATGTTTATTTGAAGTTTTTAGAGGTGGCACATGCAAATTTACTTAGAACGGCAGGGTAATACCACATATAGGTAGGTATGGTGACTCATATGGAATAACTTGGGTTTTAGGATTTTGATGCACAAGCAGTATTCCCGCTTAGTACAGGCAAAGGCTAGCAAATAGGTTCAGAATCAGCCGGCTAGAGAGCGTAAACGGTCATGAACATGCATTATGCATAAGTAACATTGGATACTAACATGAGTAGGATATCAATGCCATGAACAAAAATATCATAGAGGCTATGTTGGTTTTGATTCAACTACATGCATGAGCATGTGCCAAGTCAAGCTACTCGAACATTCGGATGAGGATACCATATCATCATACCGCATCACAATCATTTTAATGCATATTAACATCCAAGATAAATCATTATCCACTCCTAGCTACTTAAACATAGCATGAGAAACTATAATCTCTAATTGTCATTGCAAACATGTTTGATCATAATAGGTGATCGGAGTGAGGGTCCCGATCTTTCGATGAGATGTTAACTATCATTTTGGTGGAGACAACTTTGACAATCCGGCTACAAACGTGGAACGATGTTGCGCCTTAGAAATCGCTAAACCAACTCCGAGAGGTTATTGACCACGCTGGAGCATGATCAACCTGACCATGAAGGTCTATTCCTGCAAGTAATCAAAGAACAAGCAAGAATATGATTAAGCAATCTGAATATTGTGAATATGGATGAAGTATTGATAAAAGTGGGGTTTCAAAAGAGGCATTGGTCTGGTCGTTGGACACAAACGAAGTACACGAAGTTGCAGCGATAGATAACTTTTAAGTAAATAAAACCCAACTCTGAATGGTGCCTTAAGGCCTGTATTTATAGGAGAAAAGAGAGGGAATTTCGTCCACCCTTGGCAAGGTGGGACTAAAACACCTCATGAGTCATTTTCCCTACAATATGGACTCTAAAAACAGCCTAATAAGAGGTATTTTGAAATTACATGGGCCTGGCCCAAAAATAAGGTGGCGCAGCCCCTATAATAAGCTATGGACGAATTTTATGAACATGCACCTTGTATATTTTGTCCATCTTCTTGTATGTCATCATGGCGGCTTCAAAGTGCAGAAATCTTCATTGGTAACTCCGTTCTTGTCCTCTTCGCGTGTGCAATCATCTCCATGCTTGATCATGCTCAAGTGTTCATCCTTCTTGTCCATGCTAGGCCCTTCAACTATAATCAACGCTAATGTATCCAAGTTAGGTAGCATCACATTCTCATGAACATTAGAAACATTACTAAGAAATGAAAGTACCTCATAATTTAAGTGGCATGCGCAAGCTCCAGTAATTGGTCCAATAGGTATAATAGCATGGATTGTGGGTGTAACTATGGTATTCATGTCCTCATCAATGAGCTGAATCATGGATAATAGGTTAAACATATTTACGAAAATAAAACAAGTTGAGTTCATACCTGTTTCTCTCTGCCACAGCCAGTTCATCAAATATCGTCATTATCGCATTTCACTTGCACGACCAAATGATATGAAAATAATAATAGTGCAAGCGTGTCGTGGACTAAGCTGGAATCTGCAAACATTTTATTCTAGAGGAGAAGACAAGGAAATTTGAGCTCTTTGTTAGATCAACAATAATGCATATGAGAGCCACACAACATTTTCATCGTGGTCTTCTCCTCAGCATGACTCGATAAAAGGAAAAGAATTTCAGAGAAACACACCAAAATATTTTTGGAGTTTTTAGTTTTTTTAGCAAAGCAAAATAAAGAGAAAAACAAAAAAACGAGAAAAATTATTTACACGGGAAAGCTCCCAACAAGCAAAAGCAGAACAAGGAAATCTTTTTGGGTTTTCCTTTTAAATACTACAACTAATTAAACTAGAAAGCAAAACCGAAAAGAACCAAGAAATATTTTTTGGATTATCTCAAAGTTTTTCAAACACACAAGAAGAAAGCGATAAATGAATCTAACATGGATAATACAATGAAAAAGTGTGAACACGGACAATTGGAATGAAATGTGTGAACATGAATGTAATGTCGGTGGAAATATGTACTCCCCCAAGTTTAGGCTTTTGGCCTAGTTTAGTAAACACTGTTTGTGGCCTGCGTAATAATCAGAGTGATAGCTCATGGAGGCTCTTGGTGCAGCCTCCTCAGCCCATCGAGAAGCCACGACCATTGCATCGTGTGCGCGGGCCTTGCTCTCAATAACGTAATACCTTCCTTTGCTGTGTTAATCAAAGAGAGCAGGCGCAGAAATAGGTGTGCACAACGAAATGTTTATTAAACAACAAGTTATAAGTATAATCAGTGATCTCACCCTTAAGGAACTTATGGCGCTTCATGGCCTCAAAGTCTAGATACTGAGTGGGTAGGATGGGGTCATTAAGCCAAAGTGATACACCAGACTCCTCTGCTAAACACGAAGCATAAATCCCACCATAAAAATATCCACTACCAGCGTTGTGTTGCAATCTGAGTGCAACAATCGCTCTAAGGTTATAGCATTTAACACTGGTGAGAGCAGTGGGTATGAGGTTCAGGTCAGGAGAACATAGTGTACTACAGTCTTGTTTGCCTACGATACATTGTCCATTAAATAGTGCAAACTATTGAGTTCATGGGAAATGAATACTTTTTATTCTACCCTGCATCACCCCTCTAGTCTCATCGTAACAAAGACTAGTTAAGAATATCTCATACTCAGACCTTGGTGGTTCCTCCAACAAACCCCAAAATGTAATATTACACACACCATTAAACGCGTCTAGAGACATGGTAATGGAACGTTCATAAGTTTAAATGAGACTCTAGACTCAGAAGGATGAAATTTAAACTCTTTACTAAAGGATTAAGTGAGACTAAGATACCGGTTGCACTTATCTTCAATGTAGGTACCAAGCTCGGCATTGTGAACATATTTCTCAAATTGTTCTTTAATACCTGCCATCATCATGAAATCGCACGGCCATAAGCATGATTTGGTGGCAGCATCCCGTATTGAACTTGTGCTTGGTTCAGTATAAGACTGATGGATCGAGCCACTACTAGAAGATGCCCCCGAGGACCTCCGCCTCGTAGAACTCCTTCCAAAGAAGTTCATTATATTTGCATACAATTTTCTGAAAAATTCTGGATCACAAATTTTATGTCAATGAAACCGCACAAGATTGATAGCAACTACTCACAGGGAAGCATAGAGGCTATATTGAGCATTCAAGCTACTTAGAACTCTAAAAATTCAACATGCAAGCTCATCTACAATAGCACCAAGAGTAGATAATTATTCAAAATATAATCCACTAAAGCAAAAACTATTTGGACAAATGGAGGAGTCACATACCAAGTAGCAATCCCCCAAAACAGTTTCGAAAATGGAGCTTCGAGCAAAGAGATCGAAATCCGCGGGTTTGAGAGCAAGAACACGAGAGAGAGAGAGAGAGAGAGAGAGAGAGAGAGAGAGAGAGAGAGAGAGAGAGATGGTGATTTTTTTCTCGAGGTAGGTGATGACATGGGCTAAAGAGATAAGTGAGGGGGACCACAACTCACCAGGGAGCGCCTGGGGCTGCTGGCGCGCCCAGGTGGGTTGTGCCCACCTGGTGCACCCCCTCTGGTGTTGTTTGCACCAGAAATGATTAAATATTAAAAAAAATCGTATTAAATTTTTAGGGCATCCTGGGAACTTTTATTTTTTGGTCATTTTTTATTGCATAGGAAAACCAGAAAATAGACAAAGCATGGCATATTTTATTTAACTAAGAAGAACAAAAATTAAAAGTTAGGGATAGAAGGTGGTGCTTACTAAATTCATCAACTTCATACCTCTAAAAATGAACCATTAATAAGGTTGATCAAGTCTTATTAACGACCACTTTCGATTAGCATGAAACCGAAGAACTTTCGTAAAACACTAAGTTACCTCAACGGGGATATGCATATCCCCCACAATAAGCATTTCAAATTTCTTTTTGCGGTATGTAGAGGTAGTTGAAAACTTCCAATAGTGAGTGTCGGAGATTTTTCAATAAAATTAATACCATTCACTTGGAACTGTTTCTTTGGAAAAAGTGCACCATATGCTCATTGCCATTGATATGAAAAGCGACCTTGCTTTTATTGCAATCAATAACAGCCCCTGCAGTATTCAAGAAGGGTCTACCAAGGATAATTGACATATTATCGTCCTCGGGTATCTCAAGTATGACAAAGTCAGTTAAGATAGTAACATTTGCAACAACAAACAAAGGGCACATCCTTATGGCAGTTGATTTGTCAACCGTTTGCAAAGATATTTCCGCTGGTGTGAGTTTATTCAAATCAAGTCTTTTACATTAGGATAAAGGCGTAACACTAGCACCGGCTCCTAAATCACACAAAGCAGTTTTGACATAATTCTTTTGATGGAGCAAGGTGTAGTTGGTATTCCCGGATCTCCAAGTTTTTTAGGTACTCCATCCTTAAAATAACAATTAGCAAGCATTGTGGAGATTTTAGCTTCAGGTATTTTTCTTTTATTAATGATGATGTCTTTCATATATTTTGCATAAGGGGCCATCTTAAAATCTCAGTTAAACGAGTGCGCAAAAAGACTAGCCTAAGCATTTCAGCAAAGCGTTCAAATTCTTCATCATCCTTTTTCTTAGTTGATTTACGATGAAAGGGCATGGATTTTTTAACCCAAGCCTCTCCTTCTTTTCCATGTTTTCACGCGACAAAGTCACTTTATCATATCTTTTATTTTGGGGTTGTGGGTTATCAAGATCAGCAGCTAGTTCTATCTCAACATCATTATCTGGCTCTTTATCATTGTCTGGTTGAGTATCTTCATGAACATTATCATTATCTTTTTCATTGTCACTAGGTGAATGTTCATTACCATATTGAGTTTCAGCATCAAAGATAGAAACATCATTATCATTATCAGGAGGTTTTTCTATTTTAGGTTCACTAGAGGCATGCAAAGTCCTATCATTTTTCTTTTTTTCCTTTTAGAAGGACTAGGTGCATTAGTGCTAATTCTTTGAGAGTCTTGTTCGATTATTTTAGGATGTCCATCAGGATAAAGTGGTTCCTGAGTCATTTTACCTCCTCTAGTTGCTACTCTAACAACAAAGTCATGTATATTATTATTCATTTCATCAAGAAATTCTCTTTGAGATTTAGCAACCTGTTCTAGTTGAGTTTGAACCATAGAGGGATGTTTTCCTACACATCTATCATCATTGATTCTAAATAACAAGTCACTCAAGCGAGCAATCATATTAGAATTATATTTCAATTGTTTCATAACATCGGCATTGAAGTGATCTTGCTTTCTAATGTAATTGTCAAAATCATAAAGGCATTAGCTTGTATGTTTATTGTAAGGGATATCACTTTCATCAAACTTCATTAAAGAATTTACCTCTACTACCTTTGGTGGTGGTGTATCAAGCCCATGTATCTCTTCAATAGGAGGTAAATTTTAAACATCCTCTGCTTTAATACCTTTTACTTCATTGCATATCTTCTGGACTGAGATATAAGATACCCCTCTTCTTTGAAGTGGGTTTAGGCGGTGGTTCAGGAAGACTCCAATCATCATAATTTTTCAACATATTATTCAATAATTCCTCAGCTTGTCCAATAGTTCGTTCCCTGAAAACACAACCAGCACAACTATGTAGGAAGTCCCTAGAAGCATCAGTTAGTCCATTATAGAAGATATCAAGTAATTCATTTTTCTTAAGAGGATGATTAGGCAAAGCATTAAGTAGAGAAGCCTCCCCCAAGCTTGTGGGAGACTCTCTTCTTCAATTTGCACAAAGTTAAATATTTCCTGTAAGGCAGCTTGTTTCTTATGAGCAGGAAAATATTTTTCAGAGAAGTAATAAATCATATCCTAGGGACTACGCACACAACTAGGAGCAAGAGCATTGTACCATATCTTAGCATCACCCTTTAATGAGAACGGAAATAATTTGAGAATATAATAGTAGTGAATCTTCTCATCATGAGAAAATAGGGTAGCTATATCATTCAACTTTGTAAGGTGTGCAACTATAGTTTCAGTTTCATAACCATGGAAAGGATCAAATTCAACCAAAGTAATCAACTGTGGGTCGACAGAGAATTCATAATCCTTAACATCAACAAAGATAGGTGAAGTAGAAAACTTAGGATCGCATTTCATTCTAGCATTAAAAGATGTTTCTTTCAGTTTGCATAATAATATCTTTAGATTATCTCTATCATTGCAAGCAAGAAAGTCTCTAGTTGTCTCCTCATCGATAACATAACCTTCAGGTACCTTAGGCAATTCATATCTAGGAGAGCTAGGTCTAATTAGTGTTTTAAGATTTTTAATTTCAGGCACTTCATTAGTTTTAGTGATCTCATCGGTTTCAGTAATTTCTTTTTCTTTAACTCTAGCAATTTGTTCATCAAGAAAAGCACCTAGTGGCACACCATCATCAAGCAAGGTACTAGCATCATCATAAGTAGCATTCATAGCAGAAGTAGCATGATAAATAACTTGCAACGTATCAGAAATTAATAGCATGTGGTGGTGTTGCAAGTTTACTAAAAATAGAAGGTGAATCAAGTGTAGAGCTAGATGGCAATTCTTTACCACCCCTCGTCTTAGAGGGAATACTCTTAGTCTTGGTATCCTTCTGATTCTTCATAATGATAGATTGATAATAATCCTAAGTGACTCAACAAATATAGCTATGCTCCCCAGCAACGGCGCCAGAAAAAGGTCTTGATAACCCACAACTATAGGGGATCGCAACAGTTTTTGAGGGTAGAGTATTCAACCCAAATTTATAGATTCGACGCAAGGGGGGCCAAAGAATATTTGAGAGTATTAGCAGTTGTCAATTCAACCACACCTAGAGATTAATTATCTGCAGCAATATGATTAGTAGCACAGTAGTATGATAATTTTGATGGTAGTAGCAACAGTAGTAGTAACGGTACCAGTGATAGCAATGATTTTGTAGCAAGTGAAACAGTAGCAATAGCAATAGTAACTTAGTAAGAACAATATGTGAAAAACGCGTATGCATTGGATCGGTGAATTCGTTGGATGATATTCATCATATAACAGTCATAACCTAGGGTGATGCCGCACTAGCTCCAGTTCATAAATATAATGTAGGCATGTATTCTGTAAATAGTCATACGTGCTTATGGAAAGAACTTGCATGACATCTTTTGTCCTACCCTACCGTGGTAGCAGGGTCCAAGGAAACTAAGGGATATTAAGGCCTCCTTTTAATAGAGAACCGGAACAAAGCATTAGCACACAGTGAATACATGAACTCCTCAAATTACGGTCATCGCTGGAAAGTATCCTGACTATTGTCACTCCGGGGTTTGCGGATCATAACACATAATAGGTGACTATAACTTGTAAGATCGAATCTAGAACATAGATATAATGGTGATAACATAAATAGTTCAGATCTGAAATCATGGCACCCGGGCCCAAAATGACAAGCATTTAGCATGGCAAAGTCATAGCAACATCAATCTCAGAACATAATGGATACTAGGGATCAAGCCCTAACAAAACTAACTCGATTACATGATTGATCTCGTCCAACTCCCTCACCGAATAGCGAGCCTACAAAGGAATTACTCACTTCCAGTGGGAAGCATCATGGAATTGGCGATTGAGAAGGGTTGGTGATGACGAAGATCGAAGATTCCCCTCTCTGCAACCCCAAACGGACTTCAGATCTGGACTCCCAATGAAGAACAGGAGGCGGCGGCAGCTCTGTTCTCGTGAAACGCGATAATTCTTTCTCCCTGAATTTTTCTCCGAAAATAGGATTGTATAGCATCGAAGATAGGCTCAGCGGGGCCACCAGGTAGGCACGACCCACCTGGGTGCGCCAGGAGGGGGGGCATGCCCTGGTTGTGTGCTCACCCCCCCCCTCCAGTGGTTCTTGGCTCTGGTGTATTTCTTTTTTTCCATAAAAAATCTCCAACAAGTTTCGTTCCATTCCGAGAACTTTTAGTTCTACACAAAAACAATGCCATGGTAGTTCTGCTGAAAAAAGCGTCAGTCTGGGTTAGTTTCATTCAAATCATGCAAATTAGAGTCCAAAACAATAGTAAAATCATTAGGAAAAGTAGATACGATGGAGACGTATCAGTGACCCCCCCTCCCCTCCCCCTGCCAGGCCGAGCTTGGAACAAGCCGAAGCAGGCGATAATGCGGCGTACCATGGCATCGCATGTGGAGGTGAGTTTGTCACTCCCCGTCACCCCACTATCTATCTTAGGGGTGTGGCTCTGGGGTTGCGGGCTTGTTTGGGATTGGAAACAAAATAGCCTCATTAAGCATGTCAAGCAAGCGAACTGTCTGCGTTAACGCGAGGTCGAGCAGGGGGAGGGGGTCACGACCCCCCTCCCCTCCACCCTGCGAGGCCGAGCCTGGAACAAGCCGGAGAATGCGACGCCGCGGAGTGCAGCGACGTCGCATGCAGAGGCAAGTCTGTCACACCCCGTCACTCCACTATCTATCTTAGGGATGTGGCTCCGGGGTTATGTGCGTGTTTGGTGTTGGAAACAGAATAGCCTCACTGCGCCTATCAACCAAGCGCACTGCATGCGTTAGCGCGAGGCTGAGCAGGGGGAGGGGGTCATGACCTGACCCCCCCTCCCCTCCACCCTACAAGGCCACGCCTGGAATGAGCCGGAGCAGGCGACGACGCGCCGTGCCATGGCATCGCATGCAGAGGCAAGTCTGTCACTGCCCGTCACCCACTATCCATCTTAGGGGTGTGGCACCGGGGTTGCGTGTGTGTTTGGTGTTGGAAAAAGAATAGCCACACTCTGACTGTCAACCAAGCGCACTGTGTGCGTTAGTGCGAGGCCAAGGAAGGGTGGAAGGGGGGTCATGACCCCCCTCCCTTCCCCCCGGCGAGGCCGAGAAATGGAACAAGCAGGAGCAGGTGACGATGCGGCGTTTTGCGGCGTCGCATGAGGAGGCGAGTCTGTAATAACCCGTCACACTATCTATCTTAGGGGTGTGGCTCCGAGGTTGCGTGCGTGTTTGGGGTTGCAAACAGAATAGCCGCACTGCGCCTATCAACAAAGAGGCCGAGCTTGGAACGAGCTGGACCAGGCGGCGACGCGGCGTTGCATGCGGAGGCGAGTCCGTCACACCCCGTCATCCCACTACCTATCTCAGGGGTGCGCCTCCGGAGTTGCGGGCGTGTTTGGGGCTGGAAACACAATAGCCGCACTGTGACTGTCAACCAAACACACTACGTGCGTTAGCTCGAGGCCGAGCAGGGGGGAGGGGGTCGTGACCCCCACTCCTCCCCCTCCGAGGCCGAGCCTGGAACAAGTCGGAGCAGGGGACGACGCGACGTGCCACACATCGCATGCGGAGGCGAGTCTGTCACGGCCCGTCACCCCACTGTCTATCTTAGGGGTGTCACTCTGGGGTTGCGTGCGTGTTTGGGGATGGTAACAGAATAGCCGCACTGCGCCTGTCAACCAAGCGCACTGCATGCGTTAGCGCGAGGCCGAGCAAGGGAAGGGGGATCGTGACCTCCCCTGCCCCCCTGCATGGCCGAGCCTGGAACGAGCCGGAGCAGATGACGATGCTGCGTGACGAGGCATCGCATGCGAGGCGAGTCCATCACTCCCCATCACCCCACTATTTATCTTAGGGGTGTGCCTCCGGGGTTGCGTGCATGTTTGGGGTTGGAAACAGAATAGCCGCACTGTGCCTGTCAACCAAGCACACTATGTGCGTTAGCGCGAAGCCGAGGAGGGGGAGGGGGTCGTGACCCCCCCCCCTTGCGAGGCTGAGCCTGGATGAGACGGAACAGGCAACGACGCGGCGTGCCGCGGCATTGCATGTGCAGGCGAGTCCGTCACACCCTGTCACCCCACTATCTATCTTAGGGGTGTGGCTCCGGGGTTGGGAGCATGTTTGGGGTTGGAAATGGAATAGCCGCACTACGACTGTCAACCAAATGCACTTCCTGCGTTAGCTCGAGGCCGAGCAGGGGGAGGGGTCGTGACCCCCCTCTCTTCCCCCTGCAAGGCCTAGCCTGGAACGAGCCGAAGCAGGCGACGACACTATATGTCGCGGCGTCGCATGTGGAGGCGAGTCTGTCACACCCTGTCACCCCACTATCTATCTTAGGGGTGTGGCTCTGAGGTTACGTGCATGTTTGGGGTTGCAAACAGAATAGACGCACTGTGCTTGTCAACCAAGCGCACTGCATGCATTAGTGCAAGGCCAAGCAGGGGGAGGGGAGGTCGTGACCCCGCTCCCCCATCAAAGGCCGAGCCTGGAAATATGCGCTGTGTTCGGCATTTCTACTTGCTCGGTATTCTAGTCAAGCTGAGAATTCTCTGCTTGTCTTATTTTTGCTACTTCTTCTTCTTCTTCTTCTTCTTCTTTCTTGAGCACATCAACTTCCTCGATCATTGCCCTCATACCAGAAACCGCCCTGTGGTACCCGGCGTCGGACCTTGTCCCTCTGTTTGCAAGCTCCAATGTTTATCTGACAACAACTTTCTACGGCAAAATAGTGAACTTCCATTTGTTGCTGCTTGTTCGTAGTCTCTTCTGTCAAACGTTAGATTTGATCTTGCGTTCCGGGTGTATATTTTCATGATGTACACCTCAGGAATCTTGAGTTCTCTCAGGTGACAAAGCATGCATACCACATGGACACAAAAGAGCCCTGCAGACAACACATGTTTCTTTGTTTTGTAAGTGAACAACATGAAATTAATGAACACAACTTTTTTTGTTATCTGTTCATTTGAAGGAAGTGAACTTCACTTGGTTTTGTCAGTTACTTGTGCAAGTGGACACTTAAATTTCAGTAAGTGAGCTTCATGCATAACTTTCAGAAATTAGGGTTTTTGTGCTAGCGAGCCGCACCTGTGTGTGTCCAGAGTTTGCACTCACACTGATAGACACTGTTCGTTTCATCGGTGACCACTTGGGAATCATGCCTTACCCAATCAAATGCATCTGATATGTTGTAGTGGTGTATGAGGTATTTTGTTGGGTTCTTAGGGCACTGTTCTGCTCTGAATGCAGTGCTGCGGTAGAGTGTCTCTTTGAAATTTGCAAAAATTGTCCTTGTGTATACTTTTGACAGCTGTAGTTCGAACCCAAACTAGGTCGTTGTCTTTACTTATGACTGCATGATCAGAAATGTAGCGTTATGAACCAGAGAACTGAAAAATATTATTTGTTTTTGAAGTTATTTTAGCAGTTTTTTATGGACATTTTATTTACCTCATTTCCAACTGTCTCTGTGTGCTCAACGGCCTTCCTGGTCTGAATGCACTTGTAAACCTGTTGAGCAAACAGTGGAGATCATGCTTCTCTTTGATGAAGTTTTTCTTCAATATACGGTTCATGCTCTCGCTTCTTTGCGTGGAAGTCATCCGAGCACAGAAAATTTCCTTGTAGTAAGCCGAGATCCACTCGTGCCTGTCATCCCACAACGAATTCATCACTTTGTCGTTTTGCAACTTGTATTTCTGCATGAGGTACTTCCATGCCCATTCAAATTCTGACGACATTAGTGGGTGGTTCAACACCGCAGTGAGTTCATCCTTGAGTTTCTCGTGCGCCTTATACAACAAGGCATGGTGGTCTTTGTACTTCTTCATGATGTGCCACCGACACAACTTATGTAATGTATTCAGGAGGCTAGTTTTTAATGCCGCCTTCATCGAAGAACATTGGTCTGAGAGGCACAAGTAGTGTTTTTTTATTAAGTTGTTTATGTGTAAGAAAGATGGGAGAAATAGAAGTGTAACAAACAAATGTAAGTATACAGGTGTTGTATTGTACCTGTGAGCATACAGATTGGCGGCTTGTATTTCATACCCCTCAAGAATGTTTTGAAAACTCACTCGAACAACGGTGTCATTTCATCTCACACAAGGACGACAGCAAATATGGTGCTCTGTAGATGATGGTTCACTCCCACGAAGACTCCCAGCGGCATGTGGAATTTGTTAGTTTTATATGTCGTGTCAAATGTAATGCAGTCTCCAAAATCTACATATGATCCTTTGCAACTTGCGTTGGCCCAAAAGCCATTTCTTACACGATTATCTACATTGACGTCGTAATCGTAGAAGAACTCTGGGTTGATCTTCTGCGTCTTCTCGAAGAAATCCAGAAGTTTCTTGACGTCATCTTGAGACTCTTCTCTGGCAAACTTTTGTTTCCTGCATTTCAAACGCAATGCAAACTCATTTTATCAAACAATAAATAATTACCGATAGAATGCTCAAGCGATATGTTCTATGACATGATTACTTGTTGACCCAGTCGCGGCTAGTATGTCCCATGAACCGCAGACCATCGTACATACGTGACACCATTGACATCATCTGTGCATATGTGTGGTTGTCCAACTGCATGTCCTTTAACAACTGGTCAATCAAAGGATTGTCTCTTTTGTGCGAGCGCATGTGCAAAAGCATCCCGGGGCTTTCTAGCATCTTGTGATTGTGGTTGAGCTCAACCACTTCTATTACAAAACTGCCATTCTTCCTCTTTTTGACTCTAGTTCTTGCCTTGCAGCCAATCCTTTTTGATGTGTTCTCATGTTTCTGGTCATAATCTGACACAGTCTGCTTGTGCGTCCGTTCTCTTGAACAGACAATGTACGCATTTTTCTTGTGTTTTGCCCTCTTGCATATGACAAACCCTACATATCTTGCATAAGTGTTGTAAAAGTCACATGCATTGTCGTACATGGTGAACTTCATTCCAGCGGCGGGTATGAGGTTCAGCGGCATGTTTTTATCCTGCATCAAGTGCAATGCTCTATGAGACAAAGTGTACTCTTCTGTTTAAATACGAGGACTGCATACGAGTTAAGAAAGCACTACAATGTTAGTAAGTTTTCAGAAGAGTCGACTGTATTAGATGTTAGGCCAAACTTCACAAGAAATATCAGTGTGCACTGCAGCGTTATCTGAATGCATTGCAAATATTATTATTATTCGGGGCATAAACTTACATCTGTGTAATGTTGTTCATCCGATGGCATTTACAGCTCGCCGAGTTTTATTGGACATGGTGGGGTTATAGAAGATATGTGTAGTTGAGGATCTCGTGGTGGCAATAGTGAGGAGGACTAGTACCTTCCGTTGACTTCTGATCGAGGCACCATTGCTGGTCACAGTGTTGAAGTTGATGTAGCAGGTCCACTCAGAGCTCTGTTTTTCAGTGCAGTGTGTGCACGCTGAGCCCTGTTTTGTGGTGCAGCAGCTGCACGCTAAGCTCTATTTTGTGGTGCAGCAGGTGAATGCGGTGGTAATCCAGTGTTGTGGTGATGTCTCACTGGATTGGTTTGAAATTGTAGGAGCAACGACACATCATCTAATCATCATCTTCTGCAACATCATGGTCAACAGCATCATCGTTGTCTGTTCGGACTTACTGTTCAAATGCAGTGAACTCGTGCTTGATACGTCTCTGTCGTATCTACTTTTCCAAACACTTTTGCCCTTGTTTTGGACTCTAACTTGCATGATTTGAATGAAACTAACCCGGACTGACGCTGTTTTCAGCAGAACTGCCATGGTGTTAGTTTTGTGCAGAAATAAAAGTTCTCGGAATGACCTGAAAATCAACGGAGCAACTTTTCAGAATTAATAAAAACATACCGGCAAAAGAAAAGCAATCATCGAGCTGAACATGTGCTGAACACGGAGGTGCCGTACTCGGTACTTGGATCGGTTGGATCGCGAAGACGTTCGACTACATCAACCAGGTTGTCATAACGCTTCTGCTTCCGGTCTACAAGGGTATGTAGATAACACTCTCCCCTCTCATTGCTATGCATCTCCTAGATAGATCTTGCATGATCTTAGGATTTTTTTTTGAAATTACCGTGTTTACGAACAGTGGCATCCGAGCCAGGTCTATGCATAGATGTTATATGCACGAGTAAAACACAAAGAGTTCTGGGCGATAATAGTCATACTGCTTACCAGCATGTCATACTTTGATTCGGTGGTATTGTTGGATGAAGCGGCTCAGACCGACATTACGCGTACGCTTACGCGAGACTGGTTCTACCTATGTGCTTCGCACATAGGTGGCTGGTGAGTGTCTGTTTCTCCAACTTTAGTTGAATCGAGTGTGGCTACGCCTGGTCCTTGTTGAAGGTTAAAACAGCACACTTGACGAAAAATCGTTGTGGTTTTGATGCGTAGGTAAGAACGGTTCTTGCTAGAAGCCCGTAGCAGCCACGTAAAACTTGCAACCACAAAGTAGAGGACGTCTAACTTGTTTTTGCAGGGCTTGCTGTGATGTGATATGGTCAAGCATGATGTGATATAAATTGTTGTATGAGATGATCATGTTTTGTAACAAAGTTATCGGCAACTGGCAGGAGCCATATGGTTGTCGCTTTATTGTATGCAATGCAATTGCCATGTGCATCTCCAATAGAGTGGGTTGGTAAGGTTACTCTCCTTAGTTAACCAGTAGCTTGTTTTCTCGGCTCCTCTTTCACATGATCTCCGATCACATAGGTTAGGTTACCACCATGGCAACTCATGTGTGTCTCATACCCATCTCACTCGATGCATTTTATATCACAATTCATGATAACCATTTCGTAAAGGTTCCGTCGGGTTCTTAGCTGATTGGTTGTAATCCAACGGCACTACTCCAGAGTTTCTTATATGCCTGACATATTTCAGTCTCCTTATATGCTTTGTGGATTGCATGTTGTCCCTTCACCTCTTTGCCTTGACAGTTACTGTCTAATTATCACAATTCATAAGGATAGACGAAATTGGCTTTTCAACCACCGGTAAGTCCATCAAAGCTCTCGAAGTCATTCTGCTTTGACACATGATTTGTCTAACATTGTGAGTTCAGCTTCCATTGTTAACTTCGTTAAGATAGTCTGCTTGCAAGACCCCAAGGAAACACCACCACCACCAAGTATGAACACATCCACTTGTGGCTTTCGTCTCATCAACATCAGAGATCATATTCGCATCACTATACCCTTCAAGTACTATCGGGTATTCGGTACAGTGACGTCCGTGGCTCACAATACCTCTCAAATAACGCATAACTCTTTCAACAACATGTCAATGTACATCGCTTGGGTTGGAAAGAAACCAGCTCACTTTGCTCACAACAAACCCGATGTTAGGCCTCATAGCGCAAACTAGGTACATGCATGAACCAATCACTTAAGAGTATCTCATTTGATCTATATCTGCACCTTCGAACTTCCAGATCCAAACGTTAGGATCATATGATGTTGGAGAAGCTTTGCAATCTGAATACCCAAAATGACTCGGAATCTTCTCAACATAGTGGGATTGCAGAAGTGTAATCCCACCCTCATTATCTGTCAGTATCTTTGATGAGGACATCAGTACCATTGTTACACCCACAACCCCTGCTGCTATACATACTGGACCAATCACTAGACCTCATGCACGCCAGTTGAATTACCAGGTACTTTCATTTCTTGGTAACAATTCTATGTTCATGAGAATATGATGCTGCCTAAATTGGATACATTTGTGTTGATTACTAATGAAGGGCCTAGCATGGACAAGAAGGATGAACACTGGAGTAGAAACAAGCATGGAGATGAAGGTGTGCGCGAAGAGAACTAGAAAGGCGTTTGTAGTGAAGATTTCAGTATTTTGAAGCCTCCTTGATGACATACAAGGACATGGATGAAATATACAAGATGCCCTTTAATAAGTTTCATCCATAGATTATAATAGGTGCTGCATCACCTTACTTTTGGGCCAGGCCCATGTAATTTTGAAATACTAAAGTATATGTTGTTTTTAGAGTTCGTGTGTGTGGGGAAACCAGAGTTAATTAGGGTTGGTTTCGGACCACTCCTCCAAGGGGCTACGAAATCCCCCCCCCCTCTTCCTCCATATATACAGCCCTTAGGGCGTAATTTAGACTTCGGGTTTTGTTTAGATTAAGGTTCGCCATGGCTGCAACTTCGTGTACTTCGTTTGTGTTCTACGACCAGACAAAGACGTCACAGAACCCCACCTTCATTAATAAAGCTTTCCTCTTATATTCGCAACATCCAGATTGCAATCTCAGTTTCTTGCCTGTTCTTCATTTGCTTGCAAGAAATAGACCCACGTGGTCAAGTTGATCGTGCTCCGGCTTGGTCAATAACCCCTCGGAAGTTGGTTTAGCGATTGCTAAGGCATGATGTCTCGCAAGTTCATAGTCGGATCATCAAAGACGACTCCCAGGTTGCTTGGTGAGATTTTCCAGTTTTTCGTAGTCTAGATCGAGTTCATTCTTCATACCTTTAGTCCATGAAAAATCCAAAAAAATTAGGGTTAGTTCATCATATCTGAACCAATCTAAGCCTTTGCATAATCTTTTTAGAGTTTTGCTTTGTTGGATTTGTGCTTGCATCATTGTGTCGAGTTGCTGGTCTTAGCGTCTAGTCCTTTAGAGTTTCGAGTTCTGTCACAGTTTGTCATGCCGCCGCACCATATTCATCGCTGCTGTCATGTACCACCACCGCTGCCATATCCTACCACTTATGCCATATACAACCACCGGTGCCATATCCTACCACCACTGCCATATACCACCACCGCTGCCATATCCTACCACTGCATATCCACCACCAATCCAAGTCCACATATACCATCACCACTCTGAGTTCTTTTCATATTAGGTTTGTTTTTGCGATCTACCTATTTTTGGATATGTATTTCCTTGCCTGAGTAGGTTTCAGGAAAAAAATGTGGAGACCCCCCATGTAACGCCCCGGATTCGATGCGCCAGGTGTCTGCCAGTTATTCGCCGTCATTGCCATGCCATTTGCTTGCGTGTTGCATTTTGCCATGTCATCATCTGCATTTCATATCATGTCATCATGTGCATTTCATTTTGCATACGTGTTCGTCTCATGCATCCGAGCATTTTCCCCGTTGTCCGTTTTGCAATCCGGCACTCCTATGTCATCCGGCGTCCCCTTCTTCTCTCCTGTTGTGAGCGGGTGTTAAACTTTCTCGGAATGGCCCGAGGTTTGCCAAGCGGCCTTGGTATACCACCGGTAGACCGTCTGTCAAGTTTCGTGCCATTTGGAGGTCGTTTGATACTCCAACGATTAACCGGGTAACCGCAAAGCCCTCTTTTGTTGCAGCCCAACACCCCTTCCAAAGTGGCCCAAAACCCAGCAAACTCCCCTCCATGCTCTCGGTCGTTTGATCACGATCACGTGGCCGAAAACCGCACCCCATTTGGACTCTCCTAGCTCCCTCTACCTATAAATGTGCCTCCTCCTTCCAAATTCGCGGATATTTTCCCCCGAAACCCTAGCCTTCTTCATCCTCGCGCCGCCGGACACGTCTGCCCGCCGACGGACATGTCCGCCTGCGCCCGCAGCCAATCCGCCCCTGCCACGTGGCCTCCGCCGCCAGCCCCGCGCCGCCGAACCGCGCAGCCCATCGCGGGCCCGCGCAGGCCCGCCGGCACCGCCGCCCCGACCGGCTCCCCGCGCCGCCGCCGGCCGGGTTCGCCCTGCCGCCGCGTCTCCCCGGTCGCCACCCGCCGCCGCCGTCCGGCTCCTCCGCCGTCGCCGGCCGGCGCGCCGCGCGTCCGAGGCCCCGAGCCCCCGCGCGCCTCCACCTCTCCCGCCTCCGGCGCGGCCCCGCGCCGCCGCGCCGCCGGGTCGCTCCGCCCCGGCCGCCCCCGACCGGCGCCGCCCCGGCCGGATCCGCCCTTGCCCGCGCCTGCCTCGCCTCCCCCAACGCCGCCCGGCTCCCTCCGCCCGCCGCCGGCGGCACTGAGCCTCCCGTCGCCGGCGTCCCAGCTCGCCGGAGCCGCTCCGCCCTCGCTGGAGTTCGGATCCGGTCCGGGTGGACCAGATCCACCAGTTCCCAGAACCAAACGCCCCGCGCCCCCATCCCGTACATCTTCATCCCGAGATCCAGTTTCCGCGAGGTGAAATTCCACCAAGTCCCGAATATTTTGCATTATCATGCCATGTTCATCGCATCGTAACTCTGCATCCGTAGCTTCGTTTCGTGCGTGTAATATGTCAAATTGTTCGTTTCGACGAGTACTTCATTTCATTCCATTGAATCATTTTCATTTGAGTTCATCTTGATGCCCTAAATGCTGTTGGAAGAGTGCATGTTGATGTTAATCTGCTGAAACTGTTATAACTTGCTCATTTGTCATTTTTGCCATGTTTGATGTGTGCATCCTATGAGGTTGATGTCTACATGTGTTTTAATCTATGCCATGCCATCTTTCCAGAGGTCTATCCATGTATTTTTGTGAGTTGTGTGCTGAGTGCATCGAGCTTGTTAAGTAGGGTACTTGCTGTTGCTGTTTTCCTGACAGATTCTGTTATATTTTGTTGCCATGTAAACCTGCTGCCACAAGTCATTTCGTGCATTACTTTTGAAGATGTTCACTAAGGACGTTTTGTTATACATGTTATGATCTATCCATTCTTGCCCCTGGTTTCATTTATAGACTACTGTAGCTTGTTGTAATCTTGCTCCAAAGTTGCTAAATAATGTTGCTGTCAACCTGTTAACATGAAGTTCAGTTTTGGCCATATGCTTTTCTAGTGATCCATGCATCTTATGAACTTGTTCTTGCCATGCTTAGCTTCGTAAACAAGCCTTCTTACTGTTGGTTGCCTTGCCATGCCATGTATTTCTCTGTGGTGAGTGGTTCAAGCTCACGAACATGCCTACTTATTGTTGTTCCTGCCATGTATGAATCTGTCATATAACTTGCCATGTTTACATGGGCGCCATCATATCTTCTGGTCCTTTTTGGCTCTTGGTCAGTAAGGGACATTTGATCTATGCAATTAGTAGATTCATGCCATGCCTTTGTTTGCTATGATAAGTTCCTGTAACATGTTGTTTGATAGCTCTAAACATTGCAATCTGATGTTATTTCTGCAAAGTCTGAAACTGTTATTATTTGCCATCTTACCATGTGTTTTGGAGCATGATCTAGTGTTTTCTGGAGATAGCTCAGTGTACATATTTTGTTATGCTTTACCTGTAATTCATGCCCATGCCTTTTGTTCATACGTTGGGGTGCTGTAGCATGTTGTTTTGATGCTTGCAATATGCCTAGTTGCTGTTTTGGACAGATTGTTGTTATGACTTGTATAGAGTGTATGTGTTGAACCGTTGCTCCGTTTTGAGTGTGCTCTATATGAAACTTGCTTGTTTTTTTATGTAGTTTCATATTATCATGTTGCATCCTTGTTTTGGGGTGTTTTCTTGATGTTTGTATGCATTTTGCATCAATGCCATGTTTAACTTGTTTTGCTCATATCTTCTAGGCCGTAACTCCGAATCTAATGAACTTTATATGTAACTTGACTAGAATTTCATGTAGATCATCTTGGTGCATCTTAACTTGCTGTTAAACAACTTGAACATAAGGTTTATTCAGTTCTGGACCAATTTCGAAAATTGCATATGAGGACTTACCGGGATTGTTATATGTTGTTTCCGGCCTCATTTAAACTTGCTTTGATGTGTTGATCTTGTTTGCATCATCTCTTGCCATGAGTAGCTTCATGTAGACTTTGTCATGCATCATGCTTATTGTGCATCATGTCTTGTCCATGTGTGGTGTGTTTACTATGTTGTGTGCTTCTTTTCTCAATAGTTCCTGTTTCGTTGCGATCGTGAGGATTCGTTCGTCTACGCTTGGTTCGTCTTCGTGGCTTCATCCGTTCATCTTCTTCATGGACTCGTTCTTCTTCCTTGCGGGATTTCAGGCAAGATGACCGCTACCCTGGATCTCACTACTATCATTGCTATGCTAGTTGCTTCGTTCTATCCCTATGCTGCGTTACCTATTTTTTGCTCATCAAGCCTCCCAAATTGCCATGAACCTCTAACCTTTGACACCATTCCTAGCAAACCGTTGCTTGGCTATGTTACCGCTTTTGCTCAGCCCCTCTTATAGCGTTGCTAGCTGCAAGTGAAGTTGAAGATTGCTCCATGGTGGACAGGGTTATGTTGGGATATCATAATATCTCTTATATTATTAATGCATCTATATACTTGGTAAAGGGTGGAAGGCTCGGCCTTAGGCCTGGTGTTTTCTTCCACTCTTGCCGCCCTAGTTTCCGTCATACGGTGTTATGTTCCCGGATTTTGCGTTCCTAACGCGGTCGGGTGATTTATGGGACCCCCCTGACAGTTCGCTTTGAATAAAACTTGTCCAGCAAGGCCCAACCTTGGTTTTACCATTTGCCTCACCACCACCTATACCCTTCCCTTGGGTCGGCCAACCCAAGGGTCATCTTTATTTTAGCCCCCCCCCCCGGGCCAGTGCTTGTCTAAGTGTTGGTCCGAACCGAGCCGCCTACGGGGCCCCCTCGGGGCAACTCGAGGTCTGGTTTTACTCGTAGCCAGTCTCATCCGGTGTTGCCCTGAGAATGAGATATGTGCAGCTCCTATCAGGATTGTCGGTGCATCGGGCGGCTTTGCTGGTTTTGTTTTACCATTGTCGAAATGTCTTGTAAACCGGGATTCCGAGACTGATCGGGTCTTCCTGGGAGAAGGTATATCCTTCGTTGATCGCGAGAGCTTATCATGGGCTAAGTTGGGACACCCCTGCAGGGTATAAACTTTCGAGAGCCGTGCCCGCGGTTATGTGGCAGATGGGAATTTGTTGATGTCCGGTTGTAGATAACTTGACACCTGATCCAAATTAAAACGCATCAACCGCGTGTGTAGCCGTGATGGTCTCTTCTCGGCGGAGTCCGGGAAGTGAACACGGTTTCTGTGTTATGATTGACGTAAGTAGGTGTTCAGGATCACCTCTTGATCATTGCTAGCTTCACGACTGTTCCGCTTGCTCTCTTCTTGCTCTTATTTGCGTTGGTTAGCCACCATATATGCTTAGTCGCTGTTGCAACCTCACCACTTTACCCCCTTCCTTTCCCATTAAGCTTTGCTAGTCTTGATACCCATGGTAATGGGATTGCTGAGTCCTCGTGGCTCATAGATTACTACAACAACAGTTGCAGGTACAGGTTTTGCGATGATCTTGACGCGAGAGCGATGTTTGCTTGTTTGGAGTTCTTCTTCTGCTTCTTCTTCGATCAGGGGATAGGTTCCAGATCGGCAGCCTGGGCTAGCAGGGTGGACGTCGTTTGAGTTTCTGTTTATGTATATCCGTAGTCGGATGTTGATCTCTTGTATGATGATGCTGTATTCGGTGTGGCATTGTATGCCTTATGTATGTATCCCCATCTATTATGTAATGTTGATGTAATGATATCCACCTTGCAAAAGCGTTTCAATATGCGGGTCTATCCTTGGTGGGACCTTCGAGTTCCTTTTGGATAGGGTTGCATATTGGGCGTGACAAGTTGGTATCAGAGCCTCGACCGACCTTAGGAGCCCCCTTGATTGATCGTGTAGTTTGGTCGTTGTCGAGTCTAGAAGAAAACTGTTTTCTGAGTCTAGTTATATCGGAGAGTAGGAATTCTTTTTACTCCTCTGCCCCTTCGTCGCTCTGGTAAGGAATCTTGACGTAGGTGTTTTGAACTACTCCTCTTCCCCCTTCAAATTTTCTTTAGGATCACGCGGTTAGTTTTCCAATCGTTGTTCCTCATCTCTTTTCATCCGGTGCATTTCTCGTCAAGTTGACTCGAGCCTCTTCATCTTTGCCAAGTTCAATCCTCAGTTGTTTTAGTTTCCCACCCGCCCTCCCTTCTTCTTCTCGGAACCGGAGTCCATAATCGAGTATCCTTCCTACTCGTGCGAAGCATTTGCATTCTTTCAACCGGTGTTTCCTCTTGAAGTTATTCGTCGTTTCCCCTTCCAAGTTGCCTTTGTTTTCCCGCCCTCCCACCCTTTTCTCTTCCCAGAGTCTGAGTCTGTTTCGAGCATCAATTTGATTCGTGTGGACCCTCTTCAGTCTTTTGTCAATTATCTCAACCGGTGAATTCTCGTCTCGGTGGACATTCTTCAGCTCTTTTCTTCTCCGGTGGTTCCAAATCTAATTTTGGCAGTGATTATATTCTTTTCCTGCAATCAAGTGTTCTCCTTGCTCGTTTGCCTCTCGCCATTCAATCATTCCGGAGTTCGGAAGACATCTCAGGAGATTCGTCTGTGTTCCAATTAATTCGAGGTTGTCACCTCATTCAAATATTTCAATTGTTCCGGTGCATCAACTATCTTTTCAACAATCCTTTCCAATGGTGTTTTCTTTAGTGGGCCCTAACCCACAGGTATTTTCCCAGGATCTTACCTGACTCTTCTAATTCTCCCGGAGTTATTCTCAATTCTTTTCAAGTGTGACGTAAGAATGGATTTCATCAGTCACATGCCTTCTCCAAGATCGCTTTCAAATTCTTTTCATTGTTGGCTCAACCTCTTCGCTTTTCATTCTTCCAGAGTATCTCAGTAATTTTGATGGTGTTTCTCGTCGTCATTTGAAGACCGAAGAAGAGTTTTTCCTCAAAATCTTGTCTGTTCTCTTGAAGATTCGTGGTTCTAACTTCATGTTATCCTCTCGAATTATTCCATGTGCCAGATATTCTTTCTTACCCATCCGGAGTATGTCAGAAGTTGTTTTTCCATTTCTTTTCACCGGAGGCCATCATTTCAGCTACCATTATCCAATCATCCCGGTGCTTCGTTCAAGTGTTCTTTAATCAGCTCATGATCTCTTTGTTCTTTTGCATCTAAATTCCCTCTAGTATATTGTTCTTCGAATCCTTCCCGGTGATTCATTCTCTTTCACCAGTCATTTCCGAATTCTAACGGTGGTTCTTTCAGATTCTTTTTCCTTGATTATCATATTAATCCATTCGTTCTTTCAATCCTACCGGTGGTTCATGAAGACCTTCTCAAGTTTGCGATATGTCACTTCTCAATCCTTTTTCAAGAAGAATAAGTAGTATGCATAATCCATTGCTTGTCATCAATTTAATTTGATGAAGGATAAGCATACAATAAATCTTATTCTTATTTCATCCAAGTGATTAGTCCTTTTCCTTCGGAGTTTGTTCTTGATGAATAAATTCTAGTTCCGAGTGTTTTTCATCTTTTCTTTTCCGGAGTTCAAACTTCCTCGATCATTTCGTCGGAGCCTCCATCGACGCAAGGCTTTAATCTTATTCCTTCCATCCCTGAATTCTGTCTCATCATCCTTTTGTACCGGAGTTCTTCATGGTGGTTCTTCATGATTTAATTCATTCTTCAAGTGTCCATCAAGATTCCTATTGGTGGAGTTCAAGTATCTTTCTTCTCGAGTCTCGAAGTGTAATTAATTCTTCGTATTCATTTGAAGTGGAGTTTTGCATTTCTTCGTTCTTCTCAGCTATCCAATCATTTCCGTTTGTGGCCGGTTATCACCTTATGATCTTGAGATGTTACCTATAAGTCCACAACAAGCTTATTCTTTTCGTTGTTGATTTTCTCAACAACTCCGTTTAAACTTTCCTTCTAAAGATGCTTTCAATTTCATTCGTGGCACAAGTTGTCATTTCCTTCTCCATTCTTTTCATTCAACTCCTTCGGTTCTTTCCGGAGGTTTTGTGTCATGTCTTCATCAAGTATCATTTCCATCCTCTCAAGTTCATGTTCTAATCCTTTCATGTTCAGTCAGAGTTCTGCCTAAATCCTTTCAGTCTTATCCGTTTCTTTTCTCATTCTAACCACTCCGGTTAGAACGAGTGGTTTCTTAGTCTATTTGATTCCGTGAGCTTTCGATTCTCGTCATTCTCGTCGTTCCTCTCTTCTTCTCGAGTGCTCTCGATTCTTTGCTTCTTCTCTTGATTTCTTGCTTCACCTCATCCCTTTTCCCTTCCATCTCGGTCCTAAGATCTCGGGACGAGATCTCTTATTAGTGGAGGAGTGTTGTAACGCCCCGGATTCGATGTGCCAGGTGTCTGCCAGTTATTCGCCGTCATTGCCATGTCATTTGCTTGCGTGTTGCATTGTGCCATGTCATCATCTGCATTTCATATCATGTCATCATGTGCATTTCATTTTGCATATGTGTTCGTCTCATGCATCCGAGCATTTTCCCCGTTGTCCGTTTTGCAATCCGGCACTCCTATGTCATCCGGCGTCCCCTTCTTCTCTCCTGTTGTGAGCGGGTGTTAAACTTTCTCGGAATGGCCCGAGGTTTGCCAAGCGGCCTTGGTATACCACTGGTAAACCGCCTGTCAAGTTTCGTGCCATTTGGAGGTCGTTTGATACTCCAACGGTTAACCGGGTAACCGCAAAGCCCTCTTTTGTTGCAGCCCAACACCCCTTCCAAAGTGGCCCAAAACCCAGCAAACTCCCCTCCATGCTCTCGATCGTTTGATCACGATCGCGGGGGCGAAACCTGCACCCCATTTGGACTCTCCTAGCTCCCTCTACCTATAAATGTGCCTCCTCCTTCCAAATTCGCGGATATTTTCCCCCGAAACCCTAGCCTTCTTCATCCTCGCGCCGCCGGACACGTCCGCCCGCCGACGGACATGTTCGCCCGCGCCCGTAGCCAATCCGCCCCTGCCACGTGGCCTCCACTGCCAGCCCCGCGCCGCCGGCCTGCGGAGCCCATCGCGGGCCCGCGCAGGCCCGCCGGCGCCGCCCGCCGCCGCCTCCTTGCCCGAGGCGCCGCCGCCCCGACCGGCTCCCCGCACCGCCGCCGGCCGGGCTCGCCCCGCCGCCGCGCCTCCCTGGTCGCCACCCGCCGCCGCCGTCCGGCTCCTCCGCCGTCGCCGGCCGGCGCGCCGCGCGTCCGAGCCCCCGAGCCCCCGCGCGCCTCCGCCTCTCCCGCCTCCGGCGCGGCCCCGCGCCGCTGGGTCGCTCCGCCCCGGCCGCCCCCGACGCCGGCGCCGCCCCGGCCGGATCTGCCCTTGCCCGCGCCTGCCTCGCCTCCCCCAACGCCGCCCGGCTCCCTCCGCCCGCCGGCGGCGGCCCCGAGCCTCCCGTCGTCGGCGTCCCAGCTCGCCGGAGCCACTCCGCCCTCGCCGGAGTTCGGATCCGGTCTGGGTGGACCAGATCCACCAGTTCCCGGAACCAAACGCCCCGCGCCCCCATCCCGTACATCTCCATCCCGAGATCCAGTTTTCGTGAGGTGAAATTCCACTAAGTCCCGAATATTTTGCATTATCATGCCATGTTCATCGCATCGTAACTCTGCATCCGTAGCTCCGTTTTGTGCGTGTAATATGTCAAATTGTCCGTCTCGACGAGTACTTCATTTCATTCCATTGAATCATTTTCATTTGTGTTCATCTTGATGCCCGAAATGCTGTTGGAAGAGTGCATGTTGATGTTAATCTGCTGAAACTGTTATAACTTGCTCATTTGTCATTTTTGCCATGTTTGATGTGTGCATCCTATGAGGTTAATGTCTACATGTGTTTTAATCTATGCCATGCCATCTTTCCAGAGGTGCTATCCATGTATTTTTGTGAGTTGTGTGCTGAGTGCATCGAGCTTGTTAAGTAGGGTACTTGCTGTTGCTGTTTTCCTAATAGATTCTGTTATATTTTGTTGCCATGTAAACCTGCTGCCACAAGTCATTTCGTGCATTATTTTGAAGATGTTCACTAAGGATGTTTTGTTATACATGTTATGCTCTATCCATTCATGCCCATGGTTGCATTTATAGAATACTGTAGCTTGTTGTAATCTTGCTCCAAAGTTGCTAAATAATGTTGCTGTCAACCTGTTAACATGAAGTTCAGTTTTGGCCATATGCTTTTCTAGTGATCCATGCATCCTATGAACTTGTTCTTGCCATGCTTAGATTCATAAACAAGTCTTCTTACTGTTGGTTGCCTTTCCATGGCATGTATTGCTCTGTGGTGAGTGATTCAAGCTCACGAACATTCCTATTTATTGTTGTTCCTGCCATGTATGAATCTGTCATATAACTTGCCATGTTTACATGGGTGCCATCATATCTTCTGATCCTTTTTGGCTCTTGGTCAGTAAGGGACATTTGATCTATGCAATTAGTAGATTCATGACATGCCTTTGTTTGACATGATAAGTTCCTGTAACATGTTTGATAGCTCTAAACATTGCAACCTGATGTTATTTCTGCAAAGTCTGAAACTGTTATTATTTGCCATCTTACCATGTGTTTTGGAGCATGATCTAGTGTTTTCTAGAGATAGTTCAGTGTTCATGTTTTGTTATGCTTTACCTGTACTTCATGCCCATGCCTTTTGTTCTTACGTTGTGGTGCTGTAGCATGTTGTTTTGATGCTTGCAATATGCCTAGTTGCTGTTTTGGACAGATTGTTGTTATGACTTGTATAGAGTGTATGTGTTGAACCGTTGCTCCGTTTTGAGTGTGCTCTATATGAAACTTGCTTGTTTTTTTATGTAGTTTCATATTATCATGTTGCATCCTTGTTTTGGGGGTGTTTGCTTGATGTTTGTATGCATTTTGCATCAATGCCATGTTTAACTTGTTTTGCTCATATCTTCTAGGCCGTAACTCCGAATCTAATGAACTTTATATGTAACTTGACTAGAATTTCGTGTAGATCATCTTGGTGCATCTTAACTTGCTGTTTAACAACTTGAACATAAGGCTTATTCAGTTCTGGACCAATTTCGAAAATTGCATATGAGGACTTACCGGGATTGTTATATGTTGTTTCCGGCCTCATTTAAACTTGCTTTGATGTATTGATCTTGTTTGCATCATCTCTTGCCATGGGTAGCTTCATGTAGACTTTGTCATGCATCATGCTTGTTGTGCATCATGTCTTGTCCATGTGTGGTGTGTTTACTATGTTGTGTGCTTCTTTTCTCAATACTTCCTGTTTCGTTGCGATCGTGAGGATTCGTTCGTCTACGCTTGGTTTGTCTTGGTGGCTTCATCCGTTCGTCTTCTTCATGGACTCGTTCTTCTTCCTTGCGGGATTTCAGGCAAGATGACCGCTACCCTGGATCTCACTACTATCATTGCTATGCTAGTTGCTTCGTTCTATCGCTATGTTGCGTTACCTATTTTTTGCTCATCAAGCCTCCCAAATTGCCATGAACCTCTAACCTTTGACACCATTCCTAGCAAACCGTTGCTTGGCTATGTTACCGCTTTTGCTCAGCCCCTCTTATAGCGTTGCTAGCTGCAGGTGAAGTTGAAGATTGCTCCATGCTGGACAGGGTTATGTTGGGATATCACAATATCTCTTATATTATTAATGCATCTATATACTTGGTAAAGGGTGGAAGGCTCGGCCTTAGGCCTGGTGTTTTGTTCCACTCTTGCCGCCCTAGTTTCCGTCATACCCGTGTTATGTTCCCGGATTTTGCGTTCCTAACGCGGTCGGGTGATTTATGGGACCCCCCTGACAGTTCTCTTTGAATAAAACTTGTCCAGCAAGGCCCAACCTTGGTTTTACCATTTGCCTCACCACCACCTATACCCTTCCCTTGGGTCGGCCAACCCAAGGGTCATCTTTATTTTAGCCCCCCCCCCCCCCGGGGCCAGTGCTTGTCTAAGTGTTGGTCCAAACCGAGCCGCCTGCGGGGCCCCCTCGGGGCAACTCGAGGTCTGATTTTACTCGTAGCCTGTCTCATCTGGTGTTGCCCTGAGAACGAGATATGTGCAGCTCCTATCGGGATTGTCGGCACATCGGGCGGCTTTGCTGGTCTTGTTTTACCATTGTCGAAATGTCTTGTAAACCGGGATTCCGAGACTGATCGGGTCTTCCTGGGAGAAGGTATATCCTTTGTTGATCGCGAGAACTTATCATGGGCTATGTTGGGACACCCCTGCAGGGTATAAACTTTCGAGAGCCGTGCCCGCAGTTATGTGGAAGATGGGAATTTGTTGATGTCCGATTGTAGATAACTTGACACCTGATCCGAATTAAAACGCATCAACCGCGTGTGTAGCCGTGATGGTCTCTTCTCGGCGGAGTCCGGGAAGTGAACACGGTTTCTATGTTATGATTGACGTAAGTAGGTGTTCAGGATCACCTCTTGATCATTGCTAGCTTCACGACCGTTCCTCTTGCTCTCTTCTCGCTCTTATTTGCGTTGGTTAGCCACCATATATGCTTAGTCGCTGTTGCAACCTCACCACTTTACCCCCTTCCTTTCCCATTAAGCTTTGCTAGTCTTGATACCCATGGTAATGGGATTGCTGAGTCCTCATGGCTCACAGATTACTACAACAACAGTTGCAGGTACAGGTTTTGCGATGATCTTGACGTGAGAGTGATGTTTGCTTGTTTGGAGTTCTTCTTCTACTTCTTCTTCGATCAGGGGATAGGTTCTAGATCGGCAGCCTGGGCTAGCAGGGTGGATGTCGTTTGAGTTTCTGTTTATGTATCATCCATAGTGGGACCTTCGAGTTTCTTTTGGATAGGGTCGCATATTGGGCGTGACACCCCAACAGTTTTTAGGCCAAAATTTCAGCAGGTGAATTTTTTCCCTATCCTGTTTTAGGCTTTCCCGAGTCTTTTGAGACACGTGCCATCATCGTGATTTTTTATCGTTCTTTTTGGTTGTCACTGCCCTGATTTCCAAAAAAAAGTAGTCAATTTTTTTGCCTATCCTGTTCTTTTGACTTGGGAAGAGTTTTGAGACACTCGCCAGTATAGTGATTTTCACCAAAAAAAGAAGAGCGCAAAAAAATCTAGAGTGTGATTTTCCCTTGTTTACGTGTCGCATCGTGATTTTGCTAGTGTTCTAGGCTCACGTCTCTATCATCGTCTAGCCTAGGACCAGCACAGTACCGTCGTTGAGCGTTTTTCAACTTTGCATCTCTGAATTGATTATTGCTGGCCCTTTTTGCTACCATATTATACGCCTTCCCAGCTTCACATATATCTACGTCATGCATTTGACTCTCCCTGGTAATCGCTCTATTCAAGCTTTGAGAGTTTTGACTACAACGGTTGCCGATCACCACCTCCTACTGGGTAAGAACTAGTAAGAATTTGAGATTTGCTTGATGGATTTGTGACACCCCACCACCACCACTTTCTAGTAGTCTGTAGGATCGTATTCTTATGTGTTTCTATTGCTACTAACCATGGGAGGACCACAAGCCGATGAGATTGACTGGGAGAACATGACGAAGAAGGAGCTTCACGATAAATTTCAGCAAAGGTTGAGTCAACAGGTGGAAGACGTGATGGCCAGCTTTGGAAATGCACTGGAGAGGATTGATGACATTTAGAAGACAATTGACACCAAGTTGGACACAAAGTTCGATGAAGTACTCGCACGTCTACCACAGCCACCACCTGCATCTACTACACCATCGCAACAACATCAACAACCACCTCCACGCCGTGATCCAACAGGGCGAGTGCAGTGTGTTCTTGAGCCAGGAAAAACTTCTGGTGCCACTGCTACTTCCGTTTATGCTTCTATAGCTCCTATTGCTACTGCAGAGGTGGAGGACTATTACGAGGATGAGGTTGATCAAAATCAGAACTACGTGCAACCACCACCACCACCAGGTCGACCTCATGCATATAATCACAACAGTAGGGTTGCAGCACCACCTCAGGTATGAGATTATGAGCATATCCGTAAACTAAAATTGAATATCCCACCGTTTGAGGGTAGATACATTCCTGATGTATATCTTACTTGGGAGTTAGAAACTGAACAACGTGTCACATGCTTACAATATCCTGAGCATAGACGTGTTGCTACTGCTATTTGTGAATTCACTAGTTTTGCTTATGTTTGGTGGTCTGAACATTGTAGATTATATCATGATAATATCCCTACTACTTGGGCTGCTTTGAAAATTGCTATGTGTACTCGTTGTGTTCCACCATATTATCAACGTGAATTACTCCAAAAATTGCAGCGTTTAACACAAGGAAAAAATTCTGTAGAGGAATATTATCAGGAATTACAAACTGGCATGATTAGATGTGGTATTGTTGAGGATAATGAAGCTGGTGCGGAGCATTCTACGATCATCCCCATGTACACTACAAGTACTCCCCAAGCCCCAACCGGACAAACGATGAGACCTCGAGCATACGCTATTGGACCTAAGGTGAACTTGCTCCTTTTCGAATATTCCCTTTTCCGCATGTAAGACATGGATGCTACTTCAAGCGCGGACCTTGTGCATACTCAGGTACACCCAAGGATACCATCGAGAGCCTAAGGACCAAGGCAAAGTGTGCGTGGGAGTGAAGGAAAGAGAAGGAAGAAGAGCCAGTTGCAACAGCAACCGGATATACGGCCATGTCCCGGGCAGCCGGCCCCGGCCGGACATCCGTCCACTACCCCGGAAATCCGGCATCGGCTATCCAGAGAGCACCAGAAAGGACCAGCACAACCCGGACATCCGACCATCACCCCAGACATCCGACTCCTCCCGAAGCCCCGGTGATAGAGGCAAAGGTGTCCCGTCTTTCGATGAGATGGTGGATTTCGCTTTGGTGGAAGTCGACTTTGACGATCCGACTACGAACGTGCGAGGACGTCGCGCCTTGGCAATCGCTAAACCAACTCCGAGAGGTTATTGACCACGCCGGAGCACAATCAACCTGACCACAAGGGTCTGTTTCCTGCGAGCAAACGAAGAACAAGCAAGAAACTGAGATTGCAATCTAGATATTGCGAATATAAGATGAAAGCTTTATTGATCAAGGTGGGGTTCTGTGACGCCTTTGTCTGGTCGTTGAACACAAACGAAGTACGCGAAGTTGCAGCTATGGCGAACTTTTAATCTAAAAAAAACCCAAAGTCTAAACGGTGCCCTAAGGGCTGTATATATGGAGGAAGAGGGGGGAATTTCGTGACCCTTGGTGGAGGGGTCCGAAATCAACCCTATCTCTTGTTTCCCCACACATACGGACTCTAAAAATAGCCTATACTTATGTATTTCGAAATTACATGGGCCTGGCCCAATAATAAGGTGACGCAGCACCTAGAATAGCCTCTAGACGAAATTTATGAAGTGGCATCTTGTATATTTCGTCCAAGGCTTCATGCACCCATTATGGTGGCTTCAAAGTCCTGAAATCATCACTTGTAACTCCGTTCTTGTTCCCCCTTGCGCATGCCATCATCTCCATGCTTGCTCTTGCTCCAATGTTCATCCTTCTCCAAGCTAGGCCCTTCATTTGTAAGCAAAACAAATGTATCCAATTTAGGCAGCATCATATTCTCATGAACATTAGAATCATTACCAAGAAACGAAAGTACCTGGTAATTTAGTTGGTGTGCGCGAGCTCTCGTAATTGGTCCAGTATGTATAGCAGCAGGGGCTGTGGGTGTAACAATGGTATTGATGTCCTCATCATCCTCCCCTTCTTGAAATGAAGTCGTCCTCGACGGAAGTTCATCTTCCTCACCCAAATAAGGCTTCAAATCTGCAATGTTAAAATTGGGACTAACCCCAAAATCTGCAGGCAGCTCAAGTTTATATGCATTATCATTTACTTTCTCCAACACCTTAAATGGACCAGCAGCACGTGGCATTAGCTTTGATTTGCGCAAATCAGGAAATCTATCCTTACGCAAATGTAACCAAACAAGATCTCCAGGTGCAAACACAACATGTTTTCTACCCTTATCTCCAGCAAGTTTATATTTAGCATTCATACGCTCAATGTTTTCCTTAGTTAACTCATGCATTTTTAAAATCAATTCAGCACATTCTTTAGCATCAAAATTAACCTTCTCTGAAGATGGAAGAGGCAACAAATCAATAGGTGCACGAGGTAGGAAACCATACACAACTTCAAAAGGGCACATCTTAGTAGTAGAATGCAATGAACGATTATAAGCAAATTCAATATGAGGCAAACATTCCTCCCACATTTTCTTATTATTCTTCAAAACAGCCCTAAGCATAGTAGACAATGTTCTATTGACTACTTCAGTTTGTCCATTAGTTTGGGGGTGACAAGTAGTACTAAAAAGCAGTTTAGTCCCCAACTTAGCCCATAAACATCTCCAAAAGTGGCTAAGAAATTTAGTATCACGATCTGAAACAATAGTATTTGGCACACCATGCAAGCGAATAATTTCACGAAAGAATAAATCAGCAACATTAACAGCATCATCGCTTTTATGACATGGTATAAAGTGTGCCATTTTTGAGAATCTATCCACGACAACAAATATGCTATCCCTCCCCTTCTTTGTTCTAGGTAAACCTAAAACAAAGTCCATAGATATATCCTCCCAAGGAACACTAGGTACAGGCAAAGGCATATATAAACCATGAGGATTGAGTCGTGACTTAGCTTTTTGACATGTAGTGCAGCGAGCAATAAAACGCTCAACATCCCGTCTCATCTTTGGCCAAAAGAAATGTGTAGCAAGTACGTCCTCCGTCTTCTTCACGCCAAAGTGTCCCATTAGTCCTCCTCCATGCGCCTCCTGCAACAACAATAGACGAACGGAGCTAGCTGGAATGCATAGCTTGTTAGCACGGAACACAAATCCATCATTAATGACAAACTTGTTCCATGTTCTTCCTTCTTTACAATTATGCAATACATCTTTAAAATCAGCATCATGCACATATTGATCTTTGATGGTCTCCAAACCAAATATTTTGAAGTCAAGTTGTGAAAGCATAGTATAGCGACGAGACAATGCATCAGCAATAACATTTTCTTTACCCTTCTTGTGTTTAATGACATAAGGGAAAGTCTCAATGAATTCAACCCATTTAGCATGTCTACGATTCAGTTTAGCTTGACTTTTAATATGTTTCAAAGATTCATGATCAGAATGTATAACAAATTCTTTGGGCCATAAATAATGTTGCCATGTTTCTAAAGTCCGAACAAGAGCATATAATTCTTTATCATAAGTAGAATAATTCAGACTAGGCCCACTCAATTTTTCAGAAAAGTATGCAACAGGTTTGCCATCTTGTAATAACACACCTCCTAATCCAATTCCACTAGCATCACATTCAAGCTCAAAAGTCTTATTAAAATCAGGAAGTTGGAGTAAAGGAGCATGTGTCAACTTATCTTTCAATACCGTGAAGGCTTCTTCTTGTGCGGTACCACAAACAAAAGGCACATCCTTCTTTGTAAGCTCATTGAGAGGTGCAGCAATGGTGCTGAAATCTCTCACAAAACGCCTATAGAATCCAGCGAGGCCAAGAAAACTCCTCACTTGTGTGACCGTTTTGGGCTGCGGCCAACTCTCAATAACTTCAATCTTGGCTTTATCAACTTCAATTCCCTGTGGAGTAACAACATAACCAAGAAAAGACACTCGGTCGGTGCAAAAGGTGCACTTCCCAAGGTTACCAAACAAACGTGCATCACGTAGAGCAATAAAAACATCACATAAATGTTCCAAGTGTTCCTCCAAAGTTCTGCTATAAATCAATATGTCATCAAAGTAAACTACCACAAATCGTCCAATGAAAGCACGTAAAACTTCGTTCATTAATCTCATGAAAGTACTAGGTGCACTAGTTAACCCAAAAGGCATGACTAACCACTCATATAATCCAAACTTAGTTTTAAATGCTGTTTTCCATTCATCCCCCAATTTCATACGAATTTGATGGTATCCACTACGCAAATCAACTTTGGAGAACATTATAGAGCCACTCAATTCATCAAGCATATCATCTAGCCTAGGAATAGGATGACGATAACGAATAGTAATATTATTAATGCCTCTACAATCAACACACATACGTGATGTACCATCCTTTTTCGGCACTAGAATAATAGGAACAGCACAAGGACTAAGGGATTCGCGTATATAACCTTTGTCGAGCAGTTCTTGTACTTGACGCATAATCTCCTTCGTCTCCTCTGGATTGGTACGGTATGGCGCACGGTTTGGCAGTGAAGCACCGGGAATTAAGTCAATCTGATGCTCAATCCCTCGAATAGGCGGTAATCCCGGTGGCACGTCTTGTGGAAAGACGTCAGTGAACTCCTGCAAAATGTTAGTGACAGCAGGAGGCAAAGAGGAAGGCACGTCCTCGAATGAAAATAATGCCTCTTTGCACACAAAAGCATAGCAAACAGATTTGCTAAAATCTAGCTCATCAATATCAGATTTAGTGGCAAGTAAACATGCACTTTTCAATTTAATTTCAGAAGCAACACTAGATGGTTTACTAATAGGCTTCATATGTTGCTCAAATTCTTTTGCCACAATCTGATTTTCACTCTTATTTTTCTCCTGTTTTGCTTTATTAGCTCTATTAATATCATCTTTCAAAATGGACTCAGGAGTCATAGGAAGCAAAGTAATATTTTTATCCTTATGAACAAGAGTATACTGATTATTTCTACCATGGTGTACAGAATTTTTATCAAATTGCCATGGTCGACCAAGTAATAAGGAACATGCTTGCATAGGTACCACATCACAATCAACATAATCAGCATATGTAGAGATACTAAAATGCACACGAATAGTACGTGTTACCTTAACCTTGCCGCTGTTGTTGAACCATTGGATGTAGTAAGGATGTGGATGTGGTCTTATGGTGAGAGATAGCTTCTCCACCATCTCCATGCTAGCCAAGTTGTTGCAGCTCCCTCCGTCTATGATGACGCGCATAGAACATTCCTTCACAACTCCCTTGGTATGGAACAAATTGTGCCTCTGATTTTGCTCAGCTTGTGTGACCTGCACACTCAAAACACGTTGAGCAACTAAACATTCATACCTGTCAGCGTCTTCAGGAGCCATGTATTGTGTCTCATGATCAGAATCATCTCCATCGTGTTCTTCACGTGTAATAAGAGCCAACGTCTCCTCATCATAGTCACTAGCGGACTCATACCCACCATCCTCAGTAGCAATCATCACTCGCTAAGATTTGCATTCTCTCGCATAATGACCTCTTCCCTTACGACGACGACAAATAATATCACTGGTGTGCCCAGTTGATGCCATGGAAGAAGAAGAGCTCTGTGTAGGCCCGGCAGGTGCGCTCTTGGCAGATAGTGGAGGTTGTGCCTGCTTTCTTGTATCACGGCTGGAGGTAGCAGCTGATGGAGGTGCTGGTGTAGTGGAAGTAGAGGATGCACGCGGTGTCCATGATGAAAGTCGACCTGCAGAAAAGTTAGTTCGCGCCAATGCTTGTCGATCCTGCACTTCACGTTCAGCTTTACAAGCAAGATGGAATAAACGAGTGATATTAGTATACTCCTTATACTCTAGAATGGTCTGAATCTCTCTATTTAATCCACCTATAAAACGTGCAAGCATAGCTTCATTCTCCTCAACAATACCACATCTAATCATGCCAGTTTGTAATTCCTGATAATATTCTTCTACAGAATTTTTTCCTTGTCTTAAACGCTGCCATTTTTGAAGCAATTCACGTTGATAATATGGTGGAACCCAACGAGTACGCATAGCAGTTTTCAAAGCAGCCCAAGTAGCGGGAATAGGATATAATCTACAATGTTCAGACCACCATACACATGCAAAACTAGTGAAAGCACAAACAGCAGCAGCAACCCGTCTCTCCTCGGGATATTGTAAACATGTAAAACGTTGTTCAGTTTCTAACTCCCAAGTAAGATATATATCAGGAACATATCTACCCTCAAATGGTGGAATATTCAATTTTAGTTTAGGAATATGGACATCATCACGTACCTGAGGTGGTGGTGCAGGCCTACCATTACGAATATATACCTGAGGTCGACCTGCTGGTGGTGGTGCTGGTGGCTGCACGTAGTGCTGATTTTGATCAACCTCATCCTCATAATCGCCCGCATACTCATCATCCTCCTCGGTACCAGCAGCAGCAGTAGCAGGAGCCAAAGAAGCACCAACAGCAGTAGCAGCGGCACCAGAATTTTGTCCTGGCTCAATAGGAACACGCTGAGCTCGTCCATACTGATTCGGAAGGGGGCGTTGTTGTAGTTGTCGTTGTTGCAGAGGTGCGATAGGTGCAGCCGGCGGTGGTTCTGGAAAACGCGCGAGCAATTCGTTAAACTTGCTATCAAGCTTTGTCTCAAACGTCTTCTCAATGCCATCTATCTTCTCCATGGCCTCGTCAAATCTGTTTAGCACATCTTGCACCTGTCCACTCATCATTTGCTGAAATTTATCATGTAGCTGTTTGTTCATCAGGTTCTCCCAATCAGTCTCATCGGCTTGTGATCCTGCCATGGTTAGCAGCAAATAGAAACACACAAGAATATGATCCTACAGAGTACTAAGAAGTGGTGGCGGTGTATCACAAACCCATCAAGCAAATCTCAAATTCTTACCAGTTCTTACCCAGTAGCAGGTGGTGATCGGCAACCGTTGTAGTCAAAACTCTCAAAGCTTGGATATAGCGATTACCAGGGAGAAACAAACGCACGACGTAGATGTATGTGGAGCTAGGAAGGCTTATAATATGGTAGCAAAAAAGGTCAGCAATAATCAATTCAGAGATGCAAAGTTGAATAAACGCTCAACGACGGTACTATGCTGGTCCTAGGCTAGACCGTGCTAGAGACGCGAGCCTAGAACACTAACAAAATCACGGCGCTACACGTAAACCAGGGAAAAGCACACTCTGGAATTTTTTTTCGCTCTTTTTTTTGCGCTGCTTTTTTTCGCTTTTTTTTTGCGAAAAATGACTATAATGGCGAGTGTCTCAAAACTCTTCCCAGGTCAAACTGACAGGATGGGCACAAAATTTTTTCGACCAAATTTTTTTTTTTCGACTGCCCGGACCCAAAAACTGGAAACGGGTCAAAAAAAACTTTCTATAACGGCGACTGGCTCAATACGCTTAGAAACACCTAAAAATAGGATAGCCAAATTTTTTTTTGTCCAGTGCGTTTTTGGAAAATTTTGGGCCTAAACGGAGGGTGGTTTCCGGACTCTTTTTTTTTGGAAACCAACCTCTTCTACGGACGGCAAAAGATTGCTGGAATCCGAAACCTACTCAGACAAGGAAAACACAAATCGGAAAACTAGATGGATCCTGAAAACAAACCTAATATGCAAGGAACTCGGATTGGTGGTGGATATATGGTGGTAGATGGCAGCGGTGGTGATATATGGCAGCGGTGGTGGTATATGGATACGGATGCGAAGCGGTGGTGGTATATGGATACGGATTCAAAACGGTGGCGGATAAGCGGTGGTGGTAGATGGCAGGGCGATGATGATGGTGCGGCGGCGGCGTGACAACTTATGACCAGAACTCGAAACTCTAAAAGACTAGACTCTAAGACCAGCAACTAGACACGACGATGCAACCGCAAATTCAACAATGCAAATACAGAAAAGATTATGCAAAGGCTCAGACTGGTTCGGATAGGATGAACTAACCCTAATTTTTTTGTGGCTTTTTCGTGGACTATAGGTATGAAGAACAGACTCGATCTAAACTACGAAAAACTGTAAAATCTCACCGAGCAACCTGGAAATCTGATACCACTTGATAGAGGCAAAGGTGTCCCGTCTTTCGATGAGATGGTGGATTTCGCTTTGGTGGAAGTCGACTTTGATGATCCGACTACGAATGTGCGAGGACGTCGCGCCTTGGCAATCGCTAAACCAACTCCGAGAGGTTATTGACCACGCCGGAGCACGATCAACCTGACCACGAGGGTCTGTTTCCTGCGAGCAAACGAAGAACAAGCAAGAAACTGAGATTGCAATCTGGATATTGCGAATATAAGATGAAAGCTTTATTGATCAAGGTGGGGTTCTGTGACGCCTTTGTCTGGTCGTTGAACACAAACGAAGTACGCGAAGTTGCAGCTATGGCGAACTTTTAATCTAAACAAAACCCAAAGTCTAAACGGTGTCCTAAGGGCTGTATATATGGAGGAAGAGGGGGGAATTTCGTGACCCTTGGTGGAGGGGTCCGAAATCAACCCTATGTCTTGTTTCCCCACACATACGGACTCTAAAAATAGCCTATACTTATGTATTTCAAAATTACATGGGCCTGGCCCAATAATAAGGTGACGCAGCACCTAGAATAGCCTCTAGACGAAATTTATGAAGTGGCATCTTGTATATTTCGTCCAAGGCTTCATGCACCCATTATGGTGGCTTCAAAGTCCTGAAATCATCACTTGTAACTCCGTTCTTGTTCCCCTTGCGCATGCCATCATCTCCATGCTTGCTCTTGCTCCAATGTTCATCCTTCTCCAAGCTAGGCCCTTCATTTGTAAGCAAAACAAATGTATCCAATTTAGGCAGCATCATATTCTCATGAACATTAGAATCATTACCAAGAAACGAAAGTACCTGGTAATTTAGTTGGCATGCGCGAGCTCTCGTAATTGGTCCAGTATGTATAGCAGCAGGGGCTGTGGGTGTAACAATGGTATTGATGTCCTCATCACCCGGACATTCGGCCCCTTCGCCCGAACTTCCAGCCCCTTCGCCCGGACATCTGGCCCCGCCTATCTAGAGAGCACAAGAACGCAAGTCTAGCCTAGACATCCGGCCAGAGGCCCGGACATTCGGCTCCTCGCGAGCCGCCGGACATCTAGCACCCATCCCGGACATCTGGTGCCCCTATGCAGCTGCGGGCCAAGAGCCCATGTAAACTCTCTCCCACTTACCCCTCCGTGGCCATAGACTATATATACTCCCCACCTCCTCCTAGCTAGGGTTAGCAAAGTAGTAGCTCATTTGAGATAGAGCTTTGCTCTCCACTTGATACCTTCTCCATCGAAGTTCACGACCTCTACGGAGAAGATCCCCGAAGTGGATTCAAGACCCCTCACGGGAAGACCCCTCAAGACCTCCTCACGGAGAAGAACTACCGCCTCTTGTATCGTACTTTGTTGCGTTTGGATCTTGTATCACTCTTTATGTTCATGGATTTAGCATATGTGTGATTGGATCTCGCCAATTTGAGTGTTTTCTCCCTCGTGTTTCCCCTCGTGTTCTACGTGTTCTTCGTAGGATCACCTCCAAATCATGAAATATCGGCCCCTAGGGTTCCACCCTACATCATCTTGGTTCCGAGCAAGGTTGATCAGGAATTTGGAGCCCCTACCCCTCTTTTTCTAGCCTAATTTTGTTGTGTTCGTCCCTAAATTTCAAAAATCCCCACCAAAAATAGCCCCAATTGTTTGTGATTTGTTGGTTTGATGACTTTTTGTTGATTTTGATCTATGTATTTGCTTTGTTTCAAGTGGATCTAGCATCTCCTCAATTTTCCCCACTTTCCATCCATGAAATCTCCCCAATTTTGCCACGAAATCATCAATTTTCGCCCCAAATCAAGTTTTGAAGTCCACATCCCGATCTGGAATCATCGGGCCGGACATCCGGGCCATCGGGCCGGACATCCGGGTCCTCAGCCGGACATCTGGCTCCTGGAGCACAAAATCGCGGCTCTCTGGATAGACAACCCTCGGACATCCGGCCCCCACCCCCGGATGTCCGACCCCTGGAAATTCAGCCTTCGTTGTTTCACCGTTTTGTGCATAACTAATTCATCCGGAGTTCGACTTTTGACATTCTTTAGTTCCTTTTGAAGCTCTTGACATCCCCCATCATACAAAAATAATATAACCATCATTTGACTCCATCAAATTTTTGGAACTTTGGCATCTTTGCCTAGGGCTTCTAGCACATCCTCCGCTATACCACCACCGACTTCCGCAACCTAACCCATTTTGTTCCCCATTGCATTTGAGGTTGTTTGAGTTGTGACTCGAGTCTCCTAAGGTGTTTCGGCAAATTAGGGACGGTGACTTCAACGCTGACACCGTGTATAGCCTATCATACCCTTCCACCACCTTAACCCATTTTGATCGGGTTTCCACCAATACTTCCGCAACCACCACCGCATTCGCGCTACCACCATTTGACATTTGCCTTTGAGATTTTGAGTTTGCGGTTTTTCCGTTTCCTAGGGTGTTTCGGCTAACTAGGAACAGTTCAACATCGACAACACCGCCGCTCAACTTCGACAAGTATTCGACATCGACCACCTTCACCATTTTGACACCCTAACTGTAAGCAAGACGGTAACCTCTATATCATCTTGGTATCATGGTATCCCATCATTGTACATTCATTCTTGCCATAGTATTGATAACCCCTAGCCCATTTTGCGTCACTTGCCTATCGATACTAAGCATTGAGTATTGCCGGCAACGTTACTTGTGCACATTAGTGATCATCGATCTACACCTCCCATTGCACACATGCCATATCATCTTGGTATCATCACAACATCTCTTATGTCACAAGATTGTTTCCGCATATACACAATTGCTATCTTTGTTGGTGCATTTCGCATAAGGGGACAAAAAAGAATAAGCTTTTAAGCAAAGAAGCTTGTAAGCAATAGCCATAGCATCATACCACATTGCATATAAGATTGTCATATCCAATCATCTTGGAACAACTTGCGAGGAACACCGGGAACCATACATACGTAGCATACTTGGGATAGAAAGTTGCTCCATTTTGCATCTTATAGGTTGTGCACAAGTGGCGTATCCACCTATTTCGCTATCCTGTTAGCATCTCTCTTGAGTTGTGCAACATGAGCGTTTTTCGTGGATTCCACATTCTATGCTCACTCCTTGGTTGCATGACCCCATTTATCTATCTGTGTGTGTGTTTCCATGTGCCACCTATTGATATTGGTTTACTTGTTGCACTTGCGAATTTGTGGATCTCTTTCAACATTATTGACTCTTGCTAACATTTTGCATCAATTTTTTGTGCCATTATCCTCACCGAGCTCCACCAAAAGCTTTACTTGTGTAGGTGTGAGAATTGACACGATCCAGTATCAATTGTGCTATTTCCTTGTTACATTATTGAGTGATCATTGATCCATCTTCAACATAGGATAAGGTGCATTTGGTCTAGTTCTTCTCTTTCTCCCACTCACGTTTGCTCGAGTCTTATGATGGATAGCCAAAGCATTTCATCTCTGGTCTTCGACAACAACCACGATGCTAACAACTACATCACCAAAACATCCATCTTTGGACTACAACGACAAATGCAAGGTGCACAATCTACCTTGCGAGAGCGCATCGACAACCTCGCCTTCGACATATGTCACTCCGAAGCAAGGAAAAGGGACTACATTGATACCAAGTTGGACAAGCTAAAGGATCAATTACGAGACATGGTGGCCGACTACAAGTCTTCTTCTTCCCCTTCGTCATCCTCAAGGCGGCGGCGAGCGAATCGCAAATCTTCGGACGCCCATGCGATGCAAGCGCAATTTGTCCATGTGCACATCTACCCTGCGACCATCATCACATTCATGATCCACATCGACATGAAAGGCAAGTCACCTCCAAGTATCATGTGCATGACAACGACAAACGTCATCTACTATGAGCTCAAGCACGACAATGACATCATCAACATGAAGATGCTCAAGACGCGCAAACCTACAGGTCCCAACAAGCTCTACATCAAGCTACGACCAACCTTCATGAGCTCAAGAGAAGACCGCGAGACAAGCACCACCGAGAGGAACCTACGTCTACCACCACCACTTTGGCATCTTCGCCAAGTGTTATAAAGGCATCTTCGCCTTTGGACGCACGACATCTTGGCCTACTTCCCACGAGTACGCCTACATCCGTATAATCAAGTCCAAGGCGACCACCTACAAGTGAGGGCGACACTTCCATCTTCAGAAGCCCCTCAAGGAAGATGGTCGAGCATGGGAAATTCCCTTTGGTCATGGAGACGAGCTACGAGGTGCCACATCATATGGGACTCCTACAACAAGATGGCGACAAGACGTTCGAGCAAGGGGCATCCCCTTCGACCACGGTGACGAGTGCGAACCTCTTCAACAACATGAAGACGGCGCCCAAATGGGACTCACACTCCGAGTCAAGCTACAAGACCGCACATGAGTCCTTCTATTAGGTCTCGGAGGAGAGTGATGATTTTCCACGTCCTACGGCATTCATCTTTGGAGGCGTTATGGATGAGGAGGTTGAGCATGGGACTATCCCTTCAACCAAGGTGGCGATTGGAGTTGAGCATGAGACATTTGCACCTACATCTCCTCGACACCCACATATGATGAGATGCCCCAATTCCCATGTGAGGAGAGCCACCACCACATGAGTGATATGAGTGACTCCACCATATGTTACATTGAGTGCATTTCCTATGAGAGGATGAGTCTGACCACCACTAGCCCCGCACATGAGAGCATGCCACACATCCTATGTGAGGTTGAGACCCATTTGAGTGACTCCACCAACCATATGTGTGAGAGCATCACACCGGAGTTAGTGAGCCACAACACTTAGTGAGTGAGGTAGTTGAGAGGACACGTGAGGCCACTATGATTTCTAACGACTTAACCTCTACTCCGAGTGTGTTTTCATTTTTGGTGCTAGATCTCCAACAAGACGAAGTGTCGTGGGAAACGAACACCTATGGGGCAGGGGCCCCTTTCGGTCCGGCAAGGGAGCGGGGGGCGCACGAAGAGCGGATCGAGGCGAAGCGCGCGAGGGATTTTTACCCAGCTTCGGAGCTCTCCGGAGAGATAATACTCCTACTGCTGCTTTGTGATTGTATTTTGTTCTTGCTTGAGAGCGTGAGAGTGGTGTAGTTTTGAATGAGTCGAACCCCTTCTACGTTGCGCATGGGCCTCCTTTTATAGGCTAAAGGGGTCACCGACAGGTGGCAACGCAGGCAAGGGTACAAATGTAAAAAGGGTGGTTGGTACAACTGCCATCTACAGTGCACCCTACCTAACTCTGACGGCAGGGGACAAGGGCATTTAATGCCCGTCCGCATCGCCTACACAGTGCAGAAAAGCGACCGTTAGGGGCGCCACCGCTTGCCACGATGGCCTTCTCGTCATCTCCACTTGCCACCTTGCACCGCTTGGCTGCACAGCTTCCCGCCACGTGCGCCTGGAACGATCCTGCGGTGACACATCGACGGATGCGCTGGAGCATGGGCGCAGAGTGGTGGCTTCGCCGCGGCAAGCGTCTTGCCGCGGTCGTTGTCTTGTCGCACCCGAAAGCTTGTCGCTCGTCGGGTCTTGCCGGGACGCGCGGCGCGTCGCGGCAAGTTCTTCGAAGTGCCTGGGTCGGCCTTCCCGGCAAGATCCTCTTGCCGGGGCCTTGTCCTTCCCGGCAAGCTCCTCTTGCCGGAGTCTTGTCTTCTCAGTTAAAACACTTTGTTCTTGAATGGCATCAATAGGAACTACGGAGGATCTTGGCGGACACCCGGCAAGCCTTGCCGCGGGACGCTGCGACTGCCCGTGCACAAGTTCGGGATACTAAGGTACCCCTACTTTAGTACACCGACAGGAGCCCCCGGGCCTGGGCCACACACGGTGCCGAGCGCTGTTGGGCCAGGCCCAAAACAGGGCACGGGCACACGCGGCCTGGGTCCATACCAAATCTAACTCCGTATCCACCGCGCCCTCCAGTAACGGCACGCGTCAAACGCGGCGTCGTGGGAGAGATCGTGGGTGATTCTTTAATTGAAAAAGGCGTAACGTTCGCCTCCTCCTCTTTATAAGCAGGGGAAATAGGGGCCGTTCCCCCACCTTCGCCACTTGCAGTTGCTTCCTCAGAAATCTCCGCCGCTCCCCTCCGCTTCTCAAAGCCGAAAGAGAGCAGCGCTCCGCCCCCGTCACCGCCAGCGCCCTCGCCCTCCCCCACCGCTTCCGCCATGGCTCCGAAGACCGGGAAGGGTGCAAAGTCAGCCGAGGCGCTGCGGCTTGAGGCGCTGCGCAAGGAGCGAGCACTTCCCCCCCCCCCCCCCCCGAGCTCACCGCGAAGGAGTTGTGAGAGTGGTTCTATCTCTTCTGGTCGACGGAGACGCGGGCGCATCCGCGCACGCAGGTACTCTCCGCCGAAGCTTCTACTTCGAAGCGGTGTCCAAAAGGATACTACTTCTTTCCATTGTTCTTCTATTGCGGGCTCTGCCCGCCCTTTTCCGGTTTCTTCTGCGATATCATGAATACCTACGGGTTTCATCTCCTTGACTTCACCCCCAACGCCGTTCTGACCATGGCCGTTTTCGCACATCTCTGCGAGAACTTCGTCGGAATCCACCCAAATGTTGCCCTTTTTCGCCACTACTTCATGCCCCGGGCCGAGAAGGGAGAGCCCTTAGCTGGCGGGATCGCCTGGATCTCGAGAGTCGGCATGAAGGAGGTCTATCTAGAGGGGGAGCTCCGCAGCAAATGGGAGGAGTGGAGAGCGGAGTGGTGTTGGATTGTTGATGAGAACCCGCATCCATTCACCAACTTGCGCCAAGCCCGAGTAGTGCGCGGCGGCGACTAGAGCGCCCTGGCGGCGGACGATGCTAGATTGAAGATAGCCACCACCCGGATCATGCGGCTCAGGCTTGCTGGGCTCACTGTAGGGGCTGTTGGTGCGGATTTTCTTCGCCGCCGCATCGCCCCTCTACAGGAGAGGGGGAGACCCGCCTGGTTGTTCGGGGGTCCAGCGGATATCATGAGGCTGCGCCCAGGCCTCAATTTTAACTTTACTGTCATGGAGTTGGATGGGATGCTGAAGGAGCTGTTCAAGCACGACCCCAACCATCCCGAGTGGTTCAGGCTGCCGCAGGGCGTCGTCCCGTTGTGCAATAACTCCCAGCTCGACCGCATCCGCGCAATGATGCCGGAGTGCGACTCGCATGGGATTATCTCAACTTGGCAGGAGCCCGCCGACGACGTCGTGCAGCAATTCTTCGACGACTTGGTGGAGGTGGCGGTCTGCGCCGACGAGCAGAGGCTTCTCACCCGCGACACCACTGATGATGAGATGCGGCGCATCGCCACCAGGGCGGAGGAGGCGGCGGCAGCCGAGGCGGCAAGCCTTGCCGACCGAGAGGATCTTGGCGGGGAGGTCATTGGCGAGGGAGAGCCCGAAGCCGAAGCGAACGAGCCTGCCGGGAGCGCAAGTGGCCAGCCGTCTTCAAGCAACTTGTCATAGACGGGGCCCTCAGTGCAGCCCCCAGCTCAACCAAGAAGGCGCCTCCGAAGGACTGGAGACACAGCAGGGCGGCAGACGGGCCAACAGCCGCCGCGCCGCGGGACACGCTCCACCGCGCCAAGCACCGTTGCCACGGGAGCATCTCACGCCGCACCGGCAACTGGGGCGGGGTCTTCTCGGGCCGTCGCTTCCAATCCTGCCGCAGCTTCCGCCAAGCGTCCAAGGGAGCCTACTCCTCCGCCTCGTCGCGCTGAAAGGGTGCCGGACTTTGATCTCTCCGTGCTCAGCTCCGACGAGGAGGAAGAAGAGGAGGACGAGTAAGTCTTTTCTTTTTGTTGTACTTATGGTTCCTCAATTCTTGCTGTTTCTTGTCTTGTTTCTAATCTGCTTTCTTCTGAACCTTGTTCCTTTCCAGGACTCTGGCCCAGAGAGCGGCGAAGAGGGCCAAGGTCCCCGTGGTTGTCATCGAGGACGATCCTGCTGTGGCAACAGAGGACGCATCCGAGACCACCTTGTCGGACCCGGCAATCTCTCCCCGAAGCAGCCCCCAGCGCAGCCCAAGCGTAAGTATTTGTTCGCTTCCTGTTGTGGGGCGCACATGGGTGCTCTTTCCTTGCTGATATCTTGTTTATTGGTTTGCTTGTGTAGGAGCAGAACAAGCTCACCAGGAACAACCAGAAGCTGCCCCTGAGGTGCTATCTGCTTCGACTACGCCGCCAAGGGGTGATTCTCCGGCAAGGGAGCGCTCTCCGGCAAGGGAGGAGTCTCCGGCAAGGGGCAGCACCAGCGACCCTCCGATGGTGGAGCCCATGACCGTGGATCCCAGCACTGGTAATTTCCCTTGCTTGAAACTTCCCTTGGATTCTTCTTCTTCTAGTCTTCTTTTTTGGATATTTGCTTGACTTCTTCTCCCTCTTCCTGTCTTCAGATCCTCCCTCCACTGAACCGATGGAGACCGAGGCCACCGGCGAGGAGAACGTGCGCAGCAATGTTGATGAAGCCGCTGCCACCGAGGAAGGAGCTAGCGCTGATGATCCTGCCGACGAAGAGGCCGCCAAGGCTGCTGGCGCTGCAGCTGGCGAGGGATCCGGCAATCATACTGACGACCATGGGGCCGCAGGAGCGCAGGGCGCTATGCCGACTGCCGATCCCTCCGCCGCTGACACAGCGCCAAGCTCCGAAGAGCCCCAGCCCGGCGCCTACTTGAAGGCCGGCGAAGGTGTCTTCATCAAGCTCCCCTGGGCATCAAGCTCCAGGGCGCCGGTCGAGGGAGAGACTTTTGACGGAGAAGTGCTTGCCTCCGCTGGGCTGATAGTGGTGTACGCGCCAAGCAGCAGCAGCGGCGAGTCTCAGGAGGAGCAGCTGCTCCGGAAGTTGGTGTCACTCTACCGCGCCCGCCAAGCGAAACTGGAGTCCCGAGAAGCGCTTGTCGTGCAGGCGGGAGTGGACATAGAGAAGCACGCGGAGGAGCTCCAGAGCCGCAACCAAGAGGCCCTCCGGTCCATTGCGGAGGAGAGGGCGCAGCTCGTCGAGGTGCGGAAGGCTTTTCTCCTCGAGAAGGCCAAAGCCGAAGAGAAGCAACGGATCGCCACCGAGGGGATGTCCGTGCAAGAAGGCGAGCTGACGCAGAAGAAGGTTAACTTGGACAGCCATGAGGAGGAGCTTGCCGCGCGTGAGGAGACACTTGGCGGAGCCCTCAAGGAAGCGAAGGATGCTGCTGCAGCTGCCGAGGCCGCCAAGAAGGAGCTGGAGGTGAGGGTGACGAAACTAGAAGCCACCCTCAAGACAAAGAATGAAGAGCTTGCCGTGCTCCAGCGCGAGCGTGAGAAGGACGCCCTTGCCCATGGTGAGCTACAGGGTCGTCTCTTTGAGAAGGGCAGGGAGCTGAACGCCGCCAAGGACGCCAATGCCGATCTCGAGCTGAAGCTTGCCACACTGACGGAGACGCTGGACGGCGCCAAGAAGCAGGAGGAGGACTTGAAGCAGGAGATCAAGGCCAATGAGGCGCTGCTGACGAGGGCCGCCGAAACCCAGAACACCTTCAGGGCCACTGTGGAGCTCTAGACGGAGGGCCTCGTCAACATCGCCGCAGTCATCGACGAGGAGCTGGCACAGCTGGAACTGGAGGGCTTCGGGTACTCCTCCGACGAAAACCTCCAGCCCAGCGCCAAGCTCACTCTGTTCTTCAAGGGCGTGGCGACGGCTCTCCAGCAACTCCGGGAAAGGATCCCGAGGCAGCTGGCTGACGAGTCGCGTGCAATCTGCGCCAGAGTCTTGGAGAAGGTGCTGGTGAAGGTGCTCTTCCGCAATCCGGGCCTCAACCTCACCAACGTCCTCAAGAAGCTGCCGGCGGGTGCTGATCTTGAAGAGCTCAAGGCCCTTATCGCACCCATTGTGGACAAGGTGAATGAAGTCAGGAGGATCGACGGTGAACGCGTGGATTAGGCCGCCCGTTTTCTCCTTTCCTTGCCACTGCCATTTATATTATGAGAACAATTTAGTCAGTGCCACGACAAGTTACCTTTGTAATATAACTTTATCTTGGGCAGTATTTGCTATGTTATTTCCTTTTACTTGATTCCTTCCTTTGTATGTTTTCGCCCTACGCTTTCAGGGAACTTGCCGGTGCAGGCACCCTTGCCGCGAGCGCTGAGTGCGGAACATCAGCAGCCTGCTGGTGGTGCTGCTTTCGGCAAGAAACCTTGTCGCAACTAGTCACAGCACACTTAAGTCGTTGAGCGGACTCGAAACGAAGTAAGGGCGCAACTAGCTGCGAGTCGGTTCCTCCGTGCACAGGTTTTCCATACAAAGCACGGTCGTTCAAGGAAGATAACTTAAGAAATATTAAAACTGGTTGTGCTCAAACTTTGGCAACTTAGCTTTTCTGTCGTTTGCGTCCTGGCAAGGCTATACTTCTTTGAACGATGCCTGGTCCACACCCTTATCTTCTCCTCCTCCCCCCCCCCCCCCGGTGAACTTGTGGGCAAAGGAACCTTCTCTTTAAGGAAAAGAAAGAAGAGAAAATAAAGATATGGAGCCTCAAGGCTCGTTATTGCTTACCAGGGGCAAGTGCTGCACAAAGTGTCAGACAATGCATGAAAAAAAGAAAAAAGGCATGAAACTTGACAAGATGTGCGAAGCACATGAGCTTTATTTATGCACGGGATTTGCGCCCGGCTTTGTACAAAGGGTTACATGCAACAGCGGCAAGGCTTGTACAAAAGGTGGTTGCCGGAACAGGTTCCGGCAACCGCACCTTATGGGTAAAACTTACGAAGATGCTCAATGTTCCAGGAGTTGCTCATCGGAAAGCCATCTTCGGTCTCAAGGCGGACAGCGCCAGGCCTAGTGCCTCGTTTCACCCGATAAGGGCCTTCCCACTTTGGCGTCAACTTGTTGGAATTCTTGGCGGATTGAACGCGCCGAAGAACAAGGTCGCCTTCCTCGAGACTTCTGGCATTGACTTTGCGGCTATGGTAGCGGCGCAAAGCTTGCTGATATCGAGCAGCTCGTACAGCAGCCTGAAGACGATCTTCCTCAAGGAGCAGCGCATCATCTTGTCGCAGTTGCTCTTGCTCAAGCTCATCATAAGCGAGCACTCAAGGCGATCCGTATACGAGTTCCGTGGGGAGAACTGCCTCTGCTCCATAGACTAGAGCAAAAGGTGTCTGGCTAGTGGCTCGATTTGGCATCGTCCTGATCGACCAAAGAACCACTGGCAGCTCCTCGATCCAATTCCTTCCGCACTTGTGCAGCCTGTCGAAAGTTCTGGTCTTGAGTCCGCGCAGCACTTCAGCGTTTGCCCTCTCCGCTTGACCGTTGCTTCTCGGGTGAGCAACAGAAGCGAAGCAGACCTTGGCGCCAAGATCTTGGACGTACTGCATGAAGGTGTGGCTCGTGAATTGTGTGCCATTGTCGGTGATGATCCTGTTAGGGACTCCGAAACGGCAAACAATCAACCTAAAGAACTTGACTGGTGACTGTGCTGTCACCTTCCTCACTGCTTCCACTTCCGGCCACTTTGTGAACTTGTCGATTGCCACGTACAAGTACTCAAAGCCCCCGACAGCTCGGGGAAAAGGGCCGAGGATGTCGATCCCCCAGACCGAAAATGGCCAGGATAAAGGGATCGTCTGGAGAGCTTGAGCTGGCTGGTGTATCTGCTTGGAGTGGAACTGGCATGCTTCACACTTGGTTACTTGTGCAGTTGCATCCTGGAGGGCTGTTGGCCAAAAGATACCTTGCCGGAAGGCTTTGCCGGCAAGTGCTCTTGCGCCAATGTGGTGACCACATATGCCTCCATGTATCTCCGCCAACAGCTTCTGTCCATCTTCCCGGGGAATGCACTTCAATTTCACTCCATTGAATCTCCTTCTGTACAGTATGTCGTCGACAAACTGGTACATACTTGATTGCCGGGCTACTCTCTCCGCTTCTTCTTGCTCTTCGGGAAGTTCTCCTGTCTGAAGGAAACGGACAATCTGATGTGCCCATGCTGGAGCTTGCGGCTCAACAACAAGGGCTAAAGGCACAAATGCTGCTGCGGGAACATCTGCTTCTACGGCAAGAACCTGCAGTTCAGCCGGAGCTTGATGTCCCCCGGCAAGCTTGCCGGAGCAAAACTTGTCGGGAGCGTCTGCTTCAACGAAACAAACCTTAGGGCTTGTCGGAGCAGACTGCTCCTCCGCACTCTTGGTGTTGATCTTGGGGACCTTTTTGGCGGCGGCTTCGGGGAGCTCAGCCGGAAAGTAGTCACCGGAAATCAACTTCCTCTTCTTACTCTGTCTAGTTGATGGTATCACAGATGGTTGAGTCAGCCTGAGCACAAAGATCCCTGGTTCCACAGGTAACTTGACTGCAGCGCATTTTGACAGGCCATCTGCAATGTCGTTCTGAGCTCTCGGAACATGCTCCATCCGTAAGCCGTCAAAATGCTCTTCCAACTTTCTCACTTCATCAATGTAAGCTTCCATCAACGGACTCTGATAATCTTTGTTCACTTGACGGACGACAAGCTGCGAGTCACCCCTGACAATAAGCTTCTTGATCCCAAGGTCTGCCGCGATTCTAAGTCCAGCAAGCAAGCCTTCATACTCTGCAGTATTGTTTGTCACTTGCTCCTTGGGAAAGTGCATCTGGACGACGTACTTGAGGTGCTCTCCGGTGGGTGCGACAAGTAACACGCCCGCACCGGCGCCCTGCAGCGAGAAGGCACCATCAAAGTACATGATCCATTCTTTGTTTGCTTCCTTGACGGGGATGCTCGTCTCTAGAGTTTCTTCATCAGGTGTTGGCGTCCATTCTGCTATAAATTCTGCCAATGCTCGGCTCTGGATAGTTGAAGTACTTTCAAACTTGAGGCCAAAGCTTGACAACTCCAGTGCCCACTCGACAATCCTGCATGTTGCTTCTGGATTCTGCAATATCCTCTTCAACGGAAAGCGAGTGACAATTGTAATCTCATGTGCTTGAAAGTAATGGCGAAAAGCAACTTCTGCACACCAGAGTACCTTGATCTAGCCCCCTGTAGAAGGGAACTGACAAAGTAAACTGGGCGCTGCACCATTTTCTTCTGCTTCTCTTCTTGTGGCTGCACAGATTCATCCTTGCCGGGACCAGAGCTTGTCGGGGAAGCCCCCTGCTTGTCACTGGATGCACTCGCCGTGGCCGCTGGCTCATCATCCGCCTCCATTTCCGCTACTAACGCAGCACTAACCACTTGATTGGTTGCCGCTAGATATAGCAGCAACTTCTCTTGTGGTTTAGGTGCGACTAGTATTGGAGTGGAGGACAGGTATCTCTTTAAGTCCTGTAGCGCAGCCTCCGCCTTTGGAGTCCATTTCATTGGACCTGCCTTTTTCAAAATTTTGAAAAATGGCAGGGCGCGCTCAGCAGACTTAGAGATGAACCTACTGAGAGCAGCCACGCAGCCGGCAAGTCTTCGCACATCCTTGACGCGCTTCGGTGCTTCGATCTGCTCAATGGCCTTGATCTTGTCGGGATTAGCTTCAATCCCCCGCTGAGATACAAAGAACCCGAGAAGCTTGCCGGAAGGGACTCCAAACACACACTTCTCGGGGTTGAGCTTGAGATTGATCTTGCGCAGATTTGCAAAGGTTTCGTCCAAATCTTGAATCAGAGTTGCTTTGTCTTTGCTTTTGACCACTATGTCATCCATGTACGCCTCTACATTTCTGTGCAACTGTGTCTCAAAAGCTTCGTGGACTACCCTTGCAAATGTTGAACCAGCATTCTTTAGTCCGAAAGGCATCCGCACAAAGCAGTACGTGCCACATGGAGTAATGAATGCGGTTTTCTCCCGTCCTCTTCTGCCATGAAGATCTGATGATATCCTGAATATGCATCAAGGAATGAAAGCGAAGCACATCCTTCCATGGAGTCGACGATCTGGTCAATGCGCGGCAAGGGAAATGGGTCCTTGGGACAAGCTTTATTAACATCAGTGAAGTCTATACAAAGCCTCCATTTTCCGTTCGCCTTGCGCACGACTACAGGATTGGCCAGCCACGTTGGATGGAGCACTCATCTGACTAGGCCTGCTGCTTCCAACTTCTTGATCTCTTCTGTAATAAATTCTTGGCGCTCCACTGCTTGTTTTCTGACTTTCTGCTTGACGGGCCGCGCGTGAGGACAGACGGCAAGGTGGTGCTCAATTACTTTCCTGGGAACACCGGGGATGTCAGATGGTTGCCATGCAAACACATCGACATTCGCCCGCAGGAAAGCAACGAGCGCGCTTTCCTATTTAGGATCAAGCGTGACACTGATGGTGAAGGTACCACCAGTGCCGTCCTCCTTGGCGGCCACTTTCTTGGTCTCTGGCGGAGCTGTTTTCGCCTTCTTACACTTGCCGGTGGAGCTCGATGGTGCGTCCTCGACGGTAGCGCAGCACTCCGAAGAGGTGCGCTTGCCGGAGTGGGCATCAGAGCTCTTGCCGGACTTGGTCTTCTTCTTCCCCCCGGGAGCTTCAGCGGCAAGTGGTATACATTCGGCTGCGGCTGCTGCTTCCCAGTAGATCTTATCGGTACAGATAAGGGCATCCTTCTTGTCGCCATGGACAGAGATGACACTTATCGGACCAGGCATCTTGAGTACGTTGTATGCATAATGTGATGCTGCCATGAACTTGGCGAGCGCTGGACGGCCGAGTATCCCATTGTAAGGCAATGGGAAATCAGCAACGTCAAAATTAACTTTCTCTGTCCTGAAGTTCAGCTCGCTGCCAAATGTCACTGGCAATGTGATCTTCCCCTTCGGCTTGCTCCTTCCCGGATTGATTCCTTGGAAAGTACCAGTCTCTTTGAGCTCGCTGTCGGGGATCTGGAGCTTCTTGAGTACCGCTGAGGAGATCAGGTTCAAGCCGGCCCCGCCGTCAACTAGCATCTTTGTGACTTTGAGGTTGCGGATAGTTGGTGAAACCAACATCGGCAAGCACCCGACCGCAATAATGCGATCAGGGTGGTCCTTAATGTCAAAGATGATAGGCGTGCTGGACCATTTCAGAGGCTTGCGTGACTCAACTGATGGTTCTGTTGCATTAACTTCTCGCACCCACTGTTTGAGCTGGCGGTGCGAAGTATGCAGAGAAGCACCACCGTCAACGCACAGAACCTCTGTTGCTTTCTGAAACTCCTGCTCGTCGGCCTCGTCATCCTCCATGTCTTCGTCATCGTCTTCATCTTCATCCTTGTCACGGCCGCGGGGAGGCATGTCTCCTTGCCGCTGCTTGGCCTTGCCGCGGCGCCCTCCCCGGCCGAGACGCTTCTTGCCGGATCCTCCACCACCTTCTTGGGCCTTCTCCTTGTCGCGTTGTTCGTATTCAGCTTTCTGCAGTTCAACAAGCTGCTCAACTTTCTTGCAGGTCTGGAGATCATGGCCCTTGGTGCGATGGATCTTGCAGTACTGCTTGCCGGAGCCGTCCTGCTTGTCGGCGGCCACTACAGCCTCGCTGGAGTTACCAGCTTTGGCCTTCTCGGCGCCGTCTCCGTTGCCGGACTGCTCGACAACTAGCACATCTTTAGATTTCCTCTTCCTGTTGTTCCGCCTCCGGTTTTTCCTTGCCGGGGCGGCATCCTCACTGTCAGACCCCCCTGCTCCTGTGTTCTCTCCGAGGAGTTTCCTCCCTTCCTCAGCACGTGCACATCTGTCGACCAGGGCGTATAGCTCACTGACGTCCCTTATCTTGCACATCGCCATCTCCTCCCGCATCCTGCGGTTACGCATGTTCTGATGGAACGCGCTAATAACCGCGGCAGGGTGGACATCTGGGATGTTGCGCTGCACTTGGCTGAATCTCTGAATATACTTGTGCAGGGACTCTCCTTCCTTCTGGGCGAGCAGATGAAGATCGCTTTCCTGGCCATGGGGTTTGTGGCCGCCTGTGAAGGCACCAACAAACTGATGACACAGGTCCGCCCATGAGGAGATGGAGTTGTCCGGCAAGTGCATGAGCCAAGATCTGACATTGGGTTTGAGTACCAGCGGGAAGTAGTTGGCAAGGATCTTCTCGTCGCGCCCTCTGGCAGCTTGCACCGCGATGGTGTAGATGCTGAGGAACTCTGACGGATGCAACCTGCCATCATACTTCTCTGGTACATCTAGTTTAAAGTTCTTTGTGCTGGGCCACTGGACTTGCCGCAGCTCACGAGTAAACGCAGGGCAACCTACCGCGTACGGCAAGTCGCCTGGTTCCCCTGGCGCATGCATGTCAACAGCGGGCCCAGCGCACTTGTCTGATTGACGCCGCGCTTCTCTCCGACGCTCGATGCGGGTGCGAGCGTCTTCGTGCTGTCGTTCTTGGAGAACTTGGCGTTGATCGCGACGAGCTCGTGGATCTGATGACGCCGTGGAGTCGGTGTTGTGGTTGATCCGGCGAGTCGGCGATCTTGGCCTTCGGGGCGGGGAGTGCACGGTGGTTGCACCTCCACCGGTCTTGTCGCCATCGGCTCGCGTCCGACAATCTTGCCGCGGCTGCGATATAGCTGGCTGCCGTGGAGTGTCGCCGTTGGCGAAGCCGATGAGGCTCTGTATAGTGGCCCTCCAATCGTCGATCTTGTCTGGCGCTGGAGGGTAATCTAGAAGCAGTTGAGCTCGAGCCAACGCTTCTTCTGGAGTCTTCGGTGGCGGCGGTGAGCGGCGCGAGGAGCGGGATATGCTCGGACTTCCAACTGGGTTGGAAGGAGCAGTACCCCGTCCAGGCGACCGTACCTCACTCATGCCGGCATGCTGGCGCGCATGCTGGTCTTGAACGCCCCGAGATCCACCAGCTTGGCCTTGTTCTAATGCGAGCACGGTGCCGCGAGCACCATGACGCTGTCGATCCCGCGCCTCCTGAGATGGGCGCGGTGTGTGTACGGACGCCGAAGTTTGCGGGGCCTTGTCCTTGGATCTGGTAGCGACGTGAACTCCCTCGTCGGCGCCCGCTCCTTCACCGGTGTCTACCCCACCGCCCGTTTGCTCCGGTGGCGGTGGGATCGACGCGGCCGGGGCAGCCACCTCCGAAGCCTTCTTCTTCGGTGGCATGTCGATGAAGATGATGATGAACTGGCTCGCGCGAACGCCGGATCGGGTTCACACAACCTCGACGCCCCCCTACCTGGCGCGCCAAAGATGTCGTGGGAAACGAACACCTATGGGGCAGGGGCCCCTTTCGGTCCGGCAAGGGAGCGGGGGGCGCACGAAGAGCGGATCGAGGCGAAGCGCGCAAGGGATTTTTACCCAGCTTCGGAGCTCTCCGGAGAGATAATACTCCTACTGCTGCTTTGTGATTGTATTCTGTTCTTGCTTGAGAGCGTGAGAGTGGTGTAGTTTCGAATGAGTCGAACCCCTTCTACGTTGCGCATGGGCCTCCTTTTATAGGCTAAAGGGGTCACCGACAGGTGGCAACGCAGGCAAAGGTACAAATGTAAAAAGGGTGGTTGGTACAACTGCCATCTACAGTGCACCCTACCTAACTCTGACGGCAGGGGACAAGGGCATTTAATGCCCGTCCACATCGCCTACACAGTGCAGAAAAGCGACCGTTAGGGGCGCCACCGCTTGCCACGATGGCCTTCTCGTCATCTCCACTTGCCACCTTGCACCGCTTGGCTGCACAGCTTCCCGCCACGTGCGCCTGGAACGATCCTGCGGCGACACGTCGACGGATGCGCTGGAGCATGGGCGTAGAGTGGTGGCTTCGCCGCGGCAAGCGTCTTGCCGCGGTCGTTGTCTTGTCGCACCCGAAAGCTTGTCGCTCGTCGGGTCTTGCCGGGACGCGCGGCGCGTCGCGGCAAGTTCTTCGAAGTGCCTGGGTCGGCCTTCCCGGCAAGCTCCTCTTGCCGGGGCCTTGTCCTTCCCGGCAAGCTCCTCTTGCTGGAGTCTTGTCTTCTCAGTTAAAACACTTTGTTCTTGAATGGCATCAATAGGAACTACGGAGGATCTTGGCGGACACCCGGCAAGCCTTGCCGCAGGATGCTGCGACTGCCCGTGCACAAGTTCGGGATACTAAGGTACCCCTACTTTAGTACACCGACACGAAGCGCCAATCCTCAACAAGTCCATACCTCCAATGGGTAAACCGATGGCCATGGTGGGCGATATTGCACCCCCCCACATGGTACCATCAAGTTGATGAAGCTATTGACCAAGTGTCAATTTTTGCAACCTCACCTACAACACAGGAGCGGAGATCTCAAGGTAATATAGGTGATGGTGCTTCTCTTGTCCCACTAGTGGACTATCTTAACATCGATTTCTCCCATGATGGTGATCACCCTATGGATTCATCACATACTATGTCTTGTTTCGATATGCCACCCATTTATGATGAATATGATGATGAGCATGTTGAATTTCATACTTGTGATGATATGATCCATAGGATATCATGTGAAAATTCTATTGGTCACATCATGTTTGATAATCCTTTAAACATGTCATATGCTATGAGTGAGATCTCCCATATTGCATCATTTCAATCTCAACATAGTAACTATGCATGCCCCATTAAAGTAAATCCCATTTGCACTTATGGCATAGATGATGAAATAATGGTCATTGGCTTTTGTTTCTCTTGTGATGATATTGCTAAGCTTCCTTTACCTGATTTGCGCAATTCATCTACTATGCCATGCCATGATCACATAGAACCAAATATGCTTTGTTTTGGATGTTGTCAATATTCTCCATGTGATGTTTCCACTAATTCTCATGAGGAGACCCCCATAGTTTCCTCATACATATTCGAAGATTTTGATGCATTCCATACTTTGCATGATTCCCATAATTTCGTGCACCATATGCATTCCATGAATAACAATCCTCTACATATTTCTCAAGATTCATTACACAACTTGAGTTTCCATTATGTTATACATAATAACAAACCTCTCATGATGGATGGCATGTTTCTATATCACGCATCTCATTTATTTGAGCATTGGATATATTGTGCTAACCAACACATGCACGTGGATGATGTGTACATATACCACACACACACACACAATTCTCCCGTTGTCTTTGTTTTGTGTGGGTACTCACGTATACTCGTCAACTTCTCAATCCCAAGAGTTGACGAAACGAGCTCTTGAGAGCAACGACAATTTGGGATCACGTGAATTGTCCTTACCACATTTCTCTTTGCGCAACAACTACGTGCATCTCTTTTACTTGTCTCTCACATGAGTATGGCCTATTTACCACTGATTACATTATGCCCAGTTTACCGTGTTCACTTTCCATGTTATGCCTATTCACATGACTGTAACATCCCAAATTTTTCAATTTGGAATGTTATACATATGTCATCATATGCATATCATATTTTATTGCATTTTGGTTTATACTAAAAATTCTAAGCAACTCAAGGACCCACGGAGAGAGTTGGGGATTTCGTTTATTTTCATATTTGAATTTTCTCAAATTTGAAAAGAGGATCAATTTGGTTTTAATTATTTTTCCTCTTCAAAATTATTTCCAATGAAATAGAAGAGAGGGGATAAAATGACTTCTCCAAAAAAAAGAAATATTGGAGGAAAAATATTAAAATCAATTAAAGTTTTTGTTTGGATTTTATTGCTATTTTATTTGAATTAGAAAAATATGTATGTTTTCAAAATTGCATTTTTAGGCCATAAAAATGTTCACTTTGTTCTAAATATTCTATTTAGACGGTGAAAATTGTTTTTGGCATTTTTACAAAAAAAAATATTTTATTAGGATTTTTTTCTGTTTCGGTGGAATTATATAAAATAAAGTCCCGCGGACCGAACTGGGCCAGCAGCCCAGCCGGCCCACCAGCGTCGCCGCCTTTGCCGAGCGTCCCCGAGCCGGACTCCCACCGGAGTCCGGGCTGCTGCCGCCGCCGCCGCTCGGGGTTGCCCCTTCCCCAAGTCGGACACCCCCCCGACGCTCCTATAAAGCCGCCCGCCTCGCCACCCCTCTCCGCCAACCACCGCCGTCCCACACCAAAGCCGCCGCCTACACGCCTCGCCGCCCGCGCCGCCGCCGCCGCCCCTCGCCGCCGCAGTCGGAGCTGCTGTAGCCCCACCGACGCCGCCCCACCCCGTCGGAGCCCCGCCAGAGGTAGCCACCGCCGCCGCCGCCGTTTTGTTTTTTTCGGTTTAGTCAAAACCGTTCGGTTTTTTAGAAACCATAGATCTATTTTTTATAAATAGATTGGTTTGGGTTTTTTTAGTTTAGTTGTTTAGCGGACGTTCGTCCGTTCATTCGCTTTAACGAACGCAGTTCACCGTTTAAGTTCTGTTAACGAACGTTCGTTTGTTAGCCTGTTCGTCTCGTTTTATTTTCCAGGGTTTTATCCACGATTATTTTTCGATCGCAATTTCTGCCCTGATCTTCGATCTAGTATAACTTTTTGCTCGTTAATCCAAATTAGATGAAACCAGCGCCTAAATCTTCGCCTCGAAGCCCTCTTTCAGTTTAACCAACTTGAACATGATTTTGGTACTGTAAAATTTGACTTTAGTCCAGATTAGTAAACGAATCTTGTTTCGTTCGTAGTTTGAGTTTCGTTGCTCCATTTGAGTTGATTTTTTTTTGCAAACCGGAGTTCTTCAGTTGAACTTTCTGGTTACATCTTCTTATTTGAATTTTACCCATGCTTCCTGTTTGAGTGCTTATGTATGCTATTGTTTTTTTGCGATAGAATTCCCGGAGTGCGAAGCGTGCTACTACGAGTCTCTAGGTTTTGCAGATCATCAGCAAGGCAAGTAACACTTTGATCATATCCCTTTTTTACCCAGTTTTTTATGCATTAGTTTCGATCCTCAAACATTGCATGGTTAGGATCTGTTTAACATGTGGGTTTAGGAAGTAGATGATGAGGTAGAACCTATTGCCCTTTTATTATCAAACCTTTGGGAGTTACTTCTACGTTATGCTCAGGATTGCTATGCTATGCTCGTAGACGTGGATTGGGTGAGTGTATCCATGATAGATGTGAGAATTGGTAATTAATGGTTAACTTAAGGTGGCTACTTAAACACACACATCTGGGTGGATTGGTTGTGGGCACCTAGAGAATCCAGTGTTGTCCTAGGATATCCTGGAGTACCCGTGTGATCATCCTACAGTTCGCCACCCAGGCTCAAAGAGATCATAAGATTATTCATTCTAGAAACTTCCGTGTGCAGCCACAAGCTATTGTGGGCTCTAGCATAGTTGAGTATGTTGCATGACCTCTTTCAGTGGTGGGCTAGCAGATGTAGGGGAAAGTAGGTGTAACTGTCCATCCAGAGTAAAGAGTTAATGTTTCTGAAAGACAGTGTCTCGGTCATCCGTTTCTCAAACACCATGTAGTGCGAGAAATATAACGGGGGAGATCGAGTCTTGTGGGGAAAAGTGCGCAAACCTCTGCAGAGTGTACAAACTAATCATGGTTAGCTGTGTCCCCGGTTATGGACATCTTGAGTATCTGGTTCTTGGATTATCATGTTGATCTCATCACTCTAAATTAATTTGCTGGGTTAATTGATATTTCTTAATTGGGATTGAGTTGGAGGAACCTTCTCAATGTTTAACAACCACCATGATAGTCAAATGAAATTTATTCCTTTGATGTAGGGAAAAAATGGCTTTATGCAAAACTTTAACCATAGAGCTTTCCACCAGCCATATATGCATGTAGTAATAGCATATATTCCGTTAACTACTCTTTGGTGTTACATTGCCAGCATATTCCATGTGCTGACCCATTTCGGGCTGCAACATATTATGTTGCAGACTTTTCACACAACGAGTAAAGTGCCATAGGTCGTTGTCGTTCACTCAGCTATGCCGTTGGAGTTGATGGACTCACTTTATCTTCCAAGTCTTGCGTTGTTATCTTATTTAGATGGCCTTAAGCCATATTATTGTAATAAGTTCTCTTTTGAGACATTCGATGTAATAAGTGTGTGATTGAGACTCTGTTATAAACCCTCGAGTACTATGCGTGTCAGCATTACCGATCGAGGGATGACACTGATGCACCGAGACTAGACTGTTTGAGGTCTGGTCGCTACAAGATGGTATCAGAGCACATGCTGATTGTTGGACACGACCACTAAGTTAAACCATAGGTCACTCTTCTCTACTCATTTCTGACTCCTCCCCCTTTTCCACTCTATAGGATGGCGGACTCAAGGAACAAGTTTACACAACCGGATGAAGATACACCTTTTGGACGACACTTGAAGGAAGTTACTAGGTACCTGAACATTGGAATACCAAGCTTCACCGGGACCTACATCGCCACCTTACCAAAAGAGGAGCGTTGGATGATTCGAGTTCAAGTTCCAGGAAGGACATTCATGCCAGTCACTGAGCCCATAGAGTTCTCCTTTGATGCACCAACCTGGAGTCTAGGAAAGAGCATGGCAGCCCACATCACCATGGGATGCATTGGAGAAGTTTATCACAAGGATCTTAAGGACACTATTTACCAGATATGTGGGCGCCGAGATGAGCAATGGGAGATGACAGCACCAGGAAGGACACGTCCATTGCAGCTTCCATCCAGGAGTTAAACCAGCACATTCATTGCCAGGAGAACTAGATGTGCGCAAGCATGATAGATCTGAAGAAGGCAATGACCAGGATTATGGAGCCAGAGGAGGAACTCAAGTCTACATGCGACGGATATGAGGAGGAAATGACAATACTAGTGGAGAAGAATGATGACCTGACAAGGAAGCTAGGAGTATTCATGGGAGACCCCGCGCCAGGAGGAGATGACGACCATTCCAAGGACATTCGTTTAGAGGACTACATCATCAACGACGACACCGATTCTGACCCCGACTATAGTGATGATGACTACGTTGATAAAGCTGGAGCGGATATCATGGAGTCTTTCACCAATCAAAACTTCTAGTCGACCACCATATCGGTAGTAGTATTCCCCCATGTATATAAAATAGTCCGAGCACTTGTAACGATAGTTAGACCGATTGTAAGACCTTGTTTGAATTGATTGAAGTGATATGATTGTGTTTGTCTCATGATCATATGGGTAGTGTTTTCTCTTTAGACCTCATTCTATTTTGTTTTCTCACCTTTTCTAATCCCATCAGATGCCTTCGAGACTCGACAATGGATTTGCTTTCTCACCGGAGCCCACTCAGTTGATCCAGCAGCAGAATACCTCGATGCAGCTACTAGTTCAGAATCAGAACCAGGGCAACAACAACAACAACAACCCACCACCACCACCACATGTTGATCACTTAGCCTGTTTCCTAAGGCTGAATCCGCCAGTGGTCTCTAGTAGCATCGAGCCGATTGTTGCAGATGATTGGCTCCGCAAGATTGGAAGGGAGCTGACCACTGCAGGATGCACAGATGCGGAGAGAGTGCGTTTTGCCGCACATCAGCTTGATGGACCCGCAGCATCATGGTGGGAGAATTTCACAGCCACTTACCCCATTAACATTGTTACATGGGACCAGTTTCAGCAAGCTTTCCGTGCTGCCATGTTTCAGCAGGAGCTATGAACATGAAGAAGCGCGAGTTTCGCAACTTGCACGAGGACGCACGATGGGCCAGTATGTGGATGAGTTTAGTAAGTTAGCATGTTATGCCCTTGATGACGTAGCTACAGATGCTGCTAAGCAGGAGAAGTTTCTGGAAGGACTGAATGATGAGCTGAGCATGCAGTTGATGGTGGCAACATTCAACAACTACCAAGAGTTGGTAATAGAGCTCTTATGATTGAAGGGAAGCAGCAGCAGATAGATAGCCGCGAGAGGAAGTATGGACAAGGGAAGTACAATTCAGGAGCTCAGCAGAGACCTCGTTTTACCCCGAACTCGGGAGGACACATTCACCATAACCATGGAGGCCATAATTCCAATGGAGGAAGTTCGCATAACCATAGTGGCCCCAAGAATGGGAATGGAAATGGAGGAAGCAATGGCCAGAACCGTTCTAACCCAGCAACGCCCGCCAAGAAGGATCTAAGTCACATTACTTGTTTCAAGTGCGGGAAGAATGGACATTACGCCACCGAGTGTCCTGAAGCAAAGAATGGAAATGGCAATGGAAGCTCTGGGAAGAAGACCAACCCTTTCAACAGGGGACAAGTGAAACACGTTAGCGTGGAGGAGGTTGAAGAGCAGCCAGATGCAGTTATAGGTAAGTTTTTGGTTAAGTCTTTTACTGCAATCGTTCTTTTTGATACTGGTGCATCACATTCATACATATCAAGGGGATTTGTGGATAAGTGTAAGTTGCCCACCAAAGTTCTTAGGACACCTATGTTAGTAAGATCTCCAGGAGCGGAGCATATGGCAAGCAAGCCAAGGATGTTTTCAGATGCCATTGACCATAGGTAGGCATATTTTCCCCTCGGATCTGATAATTTTGGAGTCGCAAGGATTGGATGTGATTTTGGGTATGGATTGGTTATCGATGTATGGAGGAAACATCGATTGTCTAGTAAGTCGATTATGCTCCCCACCCCAGAAGGAAGAAGGATCAAGTATGTATCTCGTCATGTGCCGAAGAGGACTCAAGTGAATTCCTTATCAGGAGTTGTACAAGAGGAAGTACCAGTGGTGAAGGATTACCCCGACGTATTTCCAGAGGAGTTGCCAGGCATGCCACCGGATAGAGACATTGAGTTTTTGATTGAGCTTTTGCCAGGCACCGGGCCAATATCAAAGAGACCGTATTGGATGCCCGCAAAGCATTTGGAAGAAATTAAGAAGCAGATTAAGGAGTTATTGGATAAAGGTTACATTCGACCAAGTTCCTCACCTTGGGGTGAAGGAAATATGCCCTAGAGGCAATAATAAAGTTATTATTTATTTTGTTATATCATGATAAATTTTTATTATTCATGCTAGAATTGTATTAACCGGAAACATGATACATGTGTGAATACATAGACAAACTTAATGTCACTAGTATGCCTCTACTTGACTATCTCATTAATCAAAGATGGTTAAGTTTCCTAACCATAGACATGAGTTTTCATTTGATTAACGGGATCACATCATTAGGAGAATGATGTGATTCACTTGACCCATTCCGTTAGCTTAGCAGTTGATCGTTAGTATGTTGCTATTGCTTTCTTCATGACTTATACATGTTCCTACAACTATGAGATTATGTAACTCGTTTACCGGAGGAAAATTTTGTGTGCTACCAAACGTCACAACGTAACTTTGGGTGATTAAAGGAGCTCTACAAGTGTATCCAAAGGTACACGTTGAGTTGGCGTATTTCGAGATTAGGTTTTGTCACTCCGATTGTCGGAGAGGTATCTCTGGGCCCTCTTGGTAATGCACATCACTATAAGCCTTGCAAGCAATGTAACTAATGAGTTAGTTACGGAATGATGCATTACATAACGAGTAAAGAGACTTGCCGGTAATGATATTGAACTAGGTATTGAGATACCAACGATCGAATCTTGGGCAAGTAACATACCGATGACAAAGGAACAACGTATGTTGTTATGCGGTTTGACCGATAAAGAACTTCGTAGAATATGTAGGAGCCAATATGAGCATCCAGGTTCCGCTATTGGTTATTGACCTGAAACGTGTCTCGGTCATGTCTACATAGTTCTCGAACCCGTAAGGTCCGCACGCTTAAAGTTTCAATGACAGTTATATTATGAGTTTATGAGTTTTGATGTACCGAAGGTTGTTCGGAGTCCTAGATGTGATCACGGACATGACGAGGAGTCTCAAAATGGTCGAGACATGAAGATTGATATATTGGAAGCCTATATTTGGATATCGGAAGTGTTCCGGGTGAAATCGAGATTTTATCGGAGTACCGAGGGGTTACCGGAACCCCCCGGGGGCTTAATGGGCCATAGTGGGCCTTAATGGAGAAGAGGACAGGCGACCAGGGCAGGGCTGCATGCCCCTCCCCCCTAGTCCGAATAGGACAAGAAGAGGGGGGGCGCCCCCCCCCCCTCTTTCCTTCCTCTCTCTCCCTCCTCTTTCCCCTCTTCTCCAAGTCCAACAAGGAAAGGAGGGAGTCCTACTCCTGGTGGGAGTAGGACTCCCCATGGCGTGCCTCCTCCCTGGCCGGCCGCCCCCTCCCCCTTGCTCTTTTATATACGGGGGCAGGGGCACCTCTAGAGACACAACAACAGTTCATTGATCTCTTAGCCGTGTGCGGTTCCCCCCTCCACCATAGTCCTCCTCAATAATATTGTAGCGGTGCTTAGGCGAAGCCCTGCGACGGTAGAACTTCAACATCGTCACCACGCCGTCGTGGTGACAGAACTCTTCCTCGACACTCGGCTGGATCGGAGTTCGAGGGGCGTCATCGAGCTGAACGTGTTCTAGAACTCGGAGGTGTCGTGCTTTCGGTGCTTGATCGGTCGGGCCGTGAAGACGTACGACTACACCAACCGCGTTGCTCTAACGCTTCCGCTTTCGGTCTACGAGGGTACGTGGACAACACTCTCCCCTCTCGTTGCTATGCATCACCATGATCTTCTGTGTGCGTAGGAATTTTTTTGAAATTACTACGTTCCCCAACAGTGGCATCCGAGCCTGGTTTTATGCGTAGATGTTATATGCAATAGTAGAACACAAGTGAGTTGTGGGCGATACAAGTCATACTGCTTACCAGCATGTCATACTTTGGTTCGGCGGTATTGTTGGATGAAGCGGCCCGGACCGACATTACGTGTACGCTTACGTGTGAATGGTTCTACCGACGTGCTTTGCACACAGGTGGCTGGCGGGTGTCAGTTTCTCCAACTTTAGTTGAACCGAGTGTGGCTATGCCCGGTCCTTGAGAAGGTTAAAACAGCACTAACTTGACAAACTATTGTTGTGGTTTTGATGCCTAGGTAAGAACGGTTCTTGCTCCGCCCATAGCAGCCACATAAAATTTGCAACAAAAAAGTAGAGGACATCTAACTTGTTTTTGTAGGGCATGTTGTGATGTGATATGGTCAAGACGTGATGCTATATTTTATTGTATGAGATGATCATGTTTTGTAACCGAGTTATCGGCAACTGGCAGGAGCCATATGGTTGTCGCTTTATTGTATGCAATGCAAACACCCTGTAATTGCTTTACTTTATCACTAAGCGGTAGCGATAGTCGTAGAAGCAATAGGTGGCGAAACGACAATGATGCTACGATGGAGATCAAGGTGTCGCGCCGGTGACGATGGTGATCATGACGGTGCTTCGGAGATGGAGATCATAAGCACAAGATGATGATGGCCATATCATATCACTTATATTGATTGCGTGTGATGTTTATCCTTTATGCATCTTATTTTGCTTTGATTGATGGTAGCATTATAAGATGATCTCTCACTAATTTCAAGGCATAAGTGTTCTCCCTGAGTATGCACCGTTGCGAAAGTTCTTCGTGCTGAGACACCATGTGATGATCGGGTGTGATAGGCTCTACGTTCAAATACAACGGGTGCAAAACAGTTGCACACGCGGAATACTCAGGTTAAACTTGACGAGCCTAGCATATACAGATATGGCCTCGGAACACTGAGACCGAAAGGTCGAACGTGAATCATGTATTAGATATGATCAACATAGTGATGTTCACCATTGAAAACTACTCCATCTCATGTGATGATCGGACATGGTTTAGTTGATTTGGATCACGTGATCACTTAGATGACTAGAGGGATGTCTGTCTAAGTGGGAGTTCTTTAGTAATATGATTAATTGAACTTAAATTTATCATGAACTTAGTACCTGATAGTATTTTGCTTGTCTATGTTTGTTGTAGGTAGATGGCTCGTGCTGTTGTTCCGTTGAATTTTAATGCGTTCCTTGAGAAAGCTAAGTGGAAAGATGAGGGTAGCAATTACATGGACTGGGTCCGTAACCTGAGGATTATCCTCATTGCTGCACAGAAGAACTACGTCCTGGAAGCACCGCTGGGTGCCAGGCCTGCTGCAGATGCAACTGATGACGTTAAGAACGTCTGGTAGAGCAAAGCTGATGACTACTCGATAGTTCAGTGTGCCATGCTTTACAGCTTAGAACCGGGACTGCAACGATGTTTTGAACGTCATGGAGCATATGAGATGTTCCAGGAGTTGAAGTTAATATTTCAAGCAAATGCCCGGATTGAGAGATATGAAGTCTCCAATAAGTTCTATAGCTGCAAGATGGAAGAGAATAGTTCTGTCAGTGAACATATACTCAAAATGTCTGGGTATAATAATCACTTGATTCAACTAGGAGTTAATCTTCCTGATGATAGTGCCATTGACAGAATTCTTCAATCACTGCCACCAAGCTACAAGAGCTTCGTGATGAACTATAATATGCAAGGGATGGACAAGACTATTCCCAAGCTCTTCGCAATGCTAAAGGCTGCAGAGGTAGAAATCAAGAAGGAGCATCAAGTGTTGATGGTCAATAACACCACCAGTTTCAAGAAAAAGGGTAAAGGGAAGAAGAAGGGGAACTTCAAGAAGAACAGCAAACAAGTTGCTGCTCAAGAGAAGAAACCCAAATCTGGACCTAAGCCTGAGACTGAGTGCTTCTACTGCAAGCAGACTGGTCACTGGAAGCGGAACTGCCCCAAGTATTTGGCGGATAAGAAGGATGGCAAGGTGAACAAAGGTATATGTGATATACATGTTATTGATGTGTAACTTACTAATGCTCGCAGTAGCACCTGGGTATTCGATATTGGTTTTGTTGCTAATATTTGCAACTCGAAACAGGGACTACGGATTAAGCGAAGACTGGCTAAGGACGAGGTGACGATGCGCGTGGGAAATGGTTCCAAAGTCGATGTGATCGCGGTCGGCACGCTACCTCTACATCTACCTTCGGGATTAGTTTTGACCTGAATAATTGTTATTTGGTGCCAGCGTTGAGCATGAACATTATATCTGGATCTTGTTTAATGTGAGATGGTTATTCATTTAAATCAGAGAATAATGGTTGTTCTATTTATATGAGTAATATCTTTTATGGTCATGCACCCTTGAAGAGTGGTCTATTTTTATTAAATCTCGATAGTAGTGATACACATATTCATAATGTTGAAGCCAAAAGATGCAGAGTTGATAATGATAGTGCAATTTATTTGTGGCACTGCCGTTTGGGTCATATTGGTGTAAAGCGCATGAAGAAACTCCATACTGATGGACTTCTGGAATCACTTGATTATGAATCACTTGGTACTTGCGAATCGTGCCTCATGGGCAAGATGACTAAAACGCCGTTCTCCGAAACTATGGAGCGAGCAACAGACTTGTTGGAAATCATACATACTGATGTATGTGGTCCAATGAATGTTGAGGCTCGCGGCGGATATCGTTATTTTCTCACCTTCACAGATGATTTGAGCAGATATGGGTATATCTACTTAATGAAACACAAGTCTGAAACATTTGAAAAGTTCAAAGAATTTCAGAGTGAAGTGGAAAATCATCATAACAAGAAAATAAAGTTTCTACGATCTGATCGTGGAGGAGAATATTTGAGTTACGAGTTTGGTTTACATTTGAAACAATGCGGAATAGTTTCGCAACTCACGCCACCCGAAACACCACAACGAAATGGTGTGTCCGAACATCGTAATCGTACTTTACTAGATATGGTGCGATCTATGATGTCTCTTACTAATTTACTGCTATCATTTTGGGGTTATGCTTTAGAGACGGCCGCATACACGTTAAATAGGGCACCATCAAAATCCGTTAAGCGACGCCTTATGAACTGTGGTTTGGCAAGAAACCAAAGTTGTCGTTTCTTAAAGTTTGGGGATGTGATGCTTATGTGAAGAAACTTCAACCAGATAAGCTCGAACCCAAATTGGAGAAATGTGTCTTCATAGGATACCCAAAAGAGACTATTGGGTACACCTTCTATCATAGATCTGAAGGCAAGACTTTTGTTGCTAAATTCAGATCCTTTCTAGAGAAGGAGTTTCTCTCGAAAGAAGTGAGTGGGAGGAAAGTAGAACTTGATGAGGTAACTGTACCTGCTCCCTTATTGGAAAATAGTTCATCACAGAAACCGGTTCCTATGACGACTACACCAATCAGTGAGGAAGCTAATGATATTGATCATGAAACTTCAGATCAAGTTACTACAGAACCTCGTAGGTCAACCAGAGTAAGATCCACTCCAGAGTGGTACGGTAATCCTATTCTGGAAGTCATGTTACTTGACCATGGCGAACCTACGAACTATGAGGAAGCGATGATGAGCCCAGATTCCGCAAAATGACTTGAGGCCATGAAATCTGAGATGGGATACAAGTATGAGAACAAAGTATGGACTTTGGTTGACTTGCCCGATGATCGGCAAGCCATCAAGAATAAATGGATCTTCAAGAAGAAGACTGACGCTGATGGTAATGTAACTATCTACAAAGCTCGACTTGTTGCGAAAGGTTTTCGACAAGTTCAAGGAGTTGACTACGATGAGACTTTCTCACCCATAGTGATGCTTAAGTCTGTCTGAATCATGTTAGCAATTGCTGCATTTTATGATTATGAAATATGGCAAACGGATGTCAAAACTGCATTCCTGAATAGATTTCTGGAAGAAGAGTTGTATATGATGCAACCAGAAGGTTTTGTCGATCCAAAAGGTGCTAACAAAGTGTGCAAGCTCCAGCGATCCATTTATGGACTGGTGCAAGCCTCTCAGAGTTGGAATAAACGCTTTGATAGTGTGATCAAAGCATATGGTTTTATACAGACTTTTGGAGAAGCCTGTATTTACAAGAAAGTGAGTGGGAGCTCTGTAGCATTTCTGATATTATATGTAGACGACATATTGTTAATTGGAAATGATATAGAATTTCCGGATAGCATAAAAGGATACTTGAATAAAAGTTTTTCGATGAAAGACCTCGGTGAAGCTGCTTACATATTGGGCATCAAGATCTATAGAGATAGATCAAGACGCTTAATTGGACTTTCACAAAGCACATACCTTGATAAAGTTTTGAAAAAGCTCAAAATGGATCAAGCAAAGAAAGGGTTCTTGCATGTATTACAAGGTGTGAAGTTGAGTCAGACTCAATGCCCGACCACAGCAGAAGATAGAGAGAAGATGAAAGATGTTCCCTATGCTTCAGCCATAGGCTCTATCATGTATGCAATGCTGTGTACCAGACCTGATGTATGCTTAGCATTAAGTTTAGCAGGGAGGTACCAAAGTAATCCAGGAGTGGATCACTGGACAGCGGTCAAGAATATCCCAAAATACCTGAAAAGGACTAAGGATATGTTTCTCGTTTATGGAGGTGACAAAGAACTAGTCGTAAATGGTTACGTCGATGCAAGCTTTGACACTGATTCGGACGATTCTAAATCGCAAACCGGATACGTGTTTATATTGAATGGTGGAGCTGTCAGTTGGTGCAATTCTAAACAAAGTGTCGTGGCGGGATCTACCATCAAAGCGGAGTACATAGCTGCTTCGGAAGCAGCAAATGAAGGAGTCTGGATGAAAGAGTTCATTTCCGATCTAGGTGTCATAACTAGTGCATCGGGACCAATGAAGATCTTCTGTGACAATACTAGTGCAATTGCCTTGGCAAAGGAATCCAGATTTCACAAGAGGACCAAGCACATCAAGAGACGCTTCAACTCCATCCGGGACCAAGTCCAGGTGGGAGACATAGAGATTTGCAAGATACATACGGGTTTGAATGTTGCAGACCCATTCACTAAGCCTCTTCCACGAGCAAAACATGATCAGCACCAAGGCTCCATGGGTGTTAGAATCATTACTGTGTAATCTAGATTATTGACTCTAGTGCAAGTGGGAGGCTGAAGGAAATATGCCCTAGAGGCAATAATAAAGTTATTATTTATTTCCTTATATCATGATAAATGTTTATTATTCATGCTAGCATTGTATTAACCGGAAACATGATACATGTGCGAATACATAGACAAACTTAATGTCACTAGTATGCCTCTACTTGACTATCTCATTAATCAAAGATGGTTATATTTCCTAACCATAGACATGAGTTGTCATTTGATTAACGGGATCACATCATTAGAAGAATGATGTGATTGACTTGGCCCATTCTATTAGCTTAGCAGTTGATCGTTTAGTATGTTGCTATTGCTTTCTTCATGACTTATACATGTTCCTACAACTATGAGATTATGTAACTCCCATTTACCGGAGGAACACTTTGTGTGCTACCAAATGTCACAACGTAACTGGGTGATTATAAAGGAGCTCTACAGGTGTCTCCAAAGGTACATGTTGAGTTGGCGTATTTCGAGATTAGGTTTTGTCACTCCGCTTGTCGGAGAGGTATTTCTGGGCCCTCTCGGTAATGCACATCACTATAAGCCTTGCAAGCAATGTAGCTAATGAGTTAGTTACAGAATGATGCATTACATAACGAGTAAATAGACTTCTCGGTAACGAGATTGAACTAGGTATTGAGATACCGACGATCGAATCTCGGGCAAGTAACATACCGATGACAAAGGGAACAATGTATGTTGTTATGCGGTTTGACCGATAAAGATCTTCGTAGAATATGTAGGAGCCAATATGAGCATCCAGGTTCCGCTATTGGTTATTGACCGGAAACGTGTCTCGGTCATGTCTACATAGTTCTCGAACCCGTAGGGTCCGCACGCTTAAAGTTTTGATGACAGTTATATTATGAGTTTATGAGTTTTGATGTACCGAAGGTTGTTCGGAGTCCCGTATGTGATCATGGACATGACGAGGAGTCTCGAAATGGTCGAGACATGAAGATTGATATATTGGAAGCCTATATTTGGATATCCAAAGTGTTCCGGGTGAAATCGGGAATTTACCGGAGTACCGAGGGGTTACCGGAACCCCCCGGGGGCTTAATGGGCCATAGTGGGCCTTAGTGGAGAAGAGGAGAGGCGGCCAGGGCTAGGCCGCGCTCCCCCCTAGTCCGAATAGGACAAGGAGAGGGGGCGGCGCCCCCCCCCCCTTTCCTTCCTCTCTCTCCCTCCTCTTTCCCCCCTTCTCCAAGTCCAACAAGGAAAGGAGGGAGTCCTACTCCCGGTGGGAGTAGGACTTCCCATGGCGCGCCTCCTCCCTGGCCGGCCACCCCCTCCCCCCTTGCTCCTTTATATACAGGGGCAGGGGGGGCACCTCTAGAGACACAACAATAGATCATTGATCTCTTAGCCGTGTGCGGTGACCCCCTCCACCATAGTCCTCCTCGATAATATTGTAGCGGTGCTTAGACGAAGCCCTTCGACGGTAGAACTTCAACATCGTCACCACACCATCGTGCTGACGGAACTCTCCCTCGACACTCGGCTGGATCGGAGTTCGAGGGACGTCATCAAGCTGAACGTGTGCTATAACTCGGAGGTGCCGTGCTTTCGGTGCTTGATCGGTCGGGCCGTGAAGACGTACGAATACATCAACCGCGTTGTTCTAATGCTTCCGCTTTCGGTCTACGAGGGTACGTGGAGAACACTCTCCCCTCTCGTTGCTATGCATCACCATGATCTTGCGTGTGAGTAGAATTTTTTTGAAATTACTACGTTCCCCAACATGGGGAGCCCCAATACTTTTAGTGGTGAAGAAGGATGGATCATTACAGATGGTTGTTGACTATCGTGCGTTGAATGAAGTGACGATCAAGAATAAGTACCCACTGCCAATGATCAATGATTTGTTTGACCAGTTGCAAGGAGCTAAAGTATTTTCCAAGATCGATCTACGATTAGGGTACCACCAGCTGAGGATTCGCGAGCAGGATATAGCTAAGATAGCTTTTACCACAAGGTACGGGCTATATGAGTATACCGTTATGTCATTTGGTCTGACTAACGCGCCTGCCTATTTCATGAACACAATGAACAAGGTGTTTATGGAGTTTTTGGATAAGTTTGTCGTGGTGTTCATTGATGATATATTAGTCTACTCGAAGAATGAAGAGGAGCATAAGGAGCATTTGCGTTTGGTTCTCGAGAAGCTCAGGGAACATCAGTTATATGTCAAGTTCAACAAGTGTGAGTTTTGGTTGAAGGAAGTTGGATTTCTCAGACATGTTATATCTGGAGAAGGGATAGCAGTAGACCCCACCAAGGTTGTTTCTATGACTAAATGGGTGGCACCCACCACAGTTGGAGAGATCAGGAGTTTTCTCGGACTCGCCGGTTATTACCGGAGGTTCATTGAGAATTTATCCAGGATTGCAAAGCCCATGATAGAGTTGTTGAAGAAGAACACCAAGTTCAAATGGACTGAGGAGTGTTAAGCCTGTTTTCAGGAGTTGAAGAAACGTTTGGTTACAGCCCCAGTGTTGATTCTTCCAGAGCAACGAAAGGATTATCAAATGTATTGCGACGCTTCACGTCGAGGACTTGGAGCAGTACTTATGCAGGAGGTAAGAGTTGTTTCATATGCCTCACGACAGCTTAAACCTCATGAGCAAAATTATGCTACACACAATTTGGAGTTAGCAGCCGTAGTGCATGCATTGAAGACATGGAGACATTTTCTCACCGGAAACCACTGTGAGGTATACATGGATCACAAGAGTTTGAAATATATCTTCACGCAGAAGGAGTTGAATCTCAGGCAAAGGAGATGGTTGGAGCTCATTAAGGATTATGATATGAAGTTGCACTATCATCTCGGAAAGGCTAACGTAGTAGCTGATGCGTTCAGTCACAAGAGTTATGTCAATACGCTCATGACCGGAGGATTACCTAAGGAGTTAGTGGAAGATCTTCGCGAGCTATGTTTGGAAATAGTTCCGAGAGGTTATGTAGCAGCATTGGAAATTCATTCCACTTTGATGGATAAAATCAGAGAAGCCCAGAAGACGGACAAGGAGATTGCCGAGATAAAGGAAAGGATGAGCAAAGGAAACGCTAAAGGATTTCGTGAGGATGAGCATGATACTTTATGGTTTGAGGATCGCATATATGTTCCTAATGACCCCGAGATCAGGAAGTTGATTATGCAGGAGGCCCATGATTCGCCATATTTGATTCACCCAGGAAACACTAAGATGTATCTGGATTTGAAGGAAAGTTTCTGGTGGACAGGAATGAAGAAGGATATTACCGAGTATGTAGCAGTATGTGATGTATGTCAGAGAGTTAAGGCAGAGCACCAGAAGCCAGCAGGATTGCTACAGCCATTGCCGATACCCGAATGGAAGTGGGACAAGCTTGGCATGGATTTTATCACGGGATTGCCCAGGACTCGTTCAGGCTATGACTCTATATGGGTTGTAGTCAATCGGTTGACGAAAGTAGCTCATTTCATCCCAGTGAAGACCACTTATACAAGTGCGAAGTTGGCAAAGATATACATGAACAGAATTGTATGTCTGCATGGAGTTCCGAGGACCATTGTATCAGATAGAGGAACTCAGTTTACCTCAAAGTTCTGGAATTAGTTGCATGAGACCTTCGGTACTAGGCTAGAGTTCAGTACAGCCTTTCATCCACAGACAGATGGACAGACAAAGAGAGTCAATCAGATTCTGGAGGACTTGTTGAGAGCTTGTGCGCTAAATTATGGATCTAGTTGGGACGACAATCTGCTGTATGCAGAGTTCTCTTATAACAACAGCTATCAAGCCAGTTTGAAGACGGCCCCTTTCAAAGCCTTGTACGGAAGGAGGTGCGGGACACCGTTATTGTGGGATGAGGTTGGAGACCGTCAGTTGTTTGGGCCAGATTTGATTAAGGAGTCTGAAGAGAAGGTTAAGTTGATTCGGAGTAGACTCAAGGTATCCCAGTCCAGGCAGAAGAGTTATGCAGATTCTAAACGCAAGGAGACAGTTTACGAAGTCGGAGACAGAGTGTACCTTCGAGTGTCCCCGCTTCGAGGAGTTAAGCGTTTTGGAGTTAAGGGAAAGTTAGCACCACATTCTGTGGGACCATACAAAGTTTTAGAACGTATGGGAGAAGTTGCTTACAAGTTGGAATTGCCAGAAGGATTGTCAGCAGTTCACGATGTGTTTCACATTTCCCAGTTGAAGAAGTGACACGCGGAGATGGCCGATATTCCTCTGGGAGATACTGTGCCACTGGAAGCGATTCAGCTGGATAGTGATTTGACCTACGAGGAGAAACCAGTGAAGTTTCTTTAGTTTGCCTGCCGAGTCACATGCGGCAAGGTTATCAAGCTTTGCAAAGTTCAGTGGAGCCACCATATCGAGGATGAAGCCACCTGGGAACGAGAGTAAGACCTAAGGAAGGACCACCCGCACCTACTTTCTAGCCAACCCGAATCTCGAGGGCGAGATTCATCTTAAGGGGGGTAGGTTTGTAACATCCCAAATTTTCAATTTGGAATGTTATACATAGGTCATCATATGCATATCATATTTTATTGCATTTTGGTTGATCCTAGAAATTCTAAGCAACTCAAGGACCCACGGAGAGAGTTGGGGATTTCGTTTATTTTCATATTTGAATTTTCTCAAATTTGAAAACCAAAAGAGGATCATTTTGGTTTTAATTATTTTTCCTCTTCAAAAATATTTCCAATGAAATAAAAGAGAGGGGATAAAATGACTTCTCTAAAATAAAAGAAATATTGGAGGAAAAATTTTAAAATCAATAAAGTTTTTGTTTGGATTTTATTGCTATTTTATTTGAATTAGAAAAATATGCATGTTTTCAAAAATGCATTTTTAGGCCAGAAAAATGTTCACTTCATTCTAAATATTCTATTTAGACGGTGAAAATTGTTTTTGGCATTTGTAGAATTTTTTTATATATTTTTTTAGGATTTTTTTATGTTTCGGCGAAATTATTTAAAAACAATGTCTCGCGGACCGAACTACGCCAGCGGCCCAGCCGGCCCACCAGCGCCGCCGCCTTCGCCAGGCGTGCCCGAGCCAGACTCCCGCCGGAGTCCAGGCTGCTGCTGCCGCCGCCGCTCGGGATTGCCCCTTCCCCAAGTCGGACAACCCCCTCGACCCCCCTATAAAGCCGCCCGCCCCACCGCCCCTCTCCGCAAACCACCGACGCCCCTCTCCGCCAACCACCAACGCCCCTCTCTACCAACCACCGCTGCCCCGCACCGAAGCCGTTGCCGCCTACGCGCCTCACCGCCCGCACCGCCGCCGTCGCCCCTCGCCGCCGCAGCCGAAGACGCCGGAGCCCCGCCGATGCCGCCCCGCCCCGCCGGAGCCCCGCCGGAGGTAGCCATAGCCGCCGCCGTCGTTTCGCTTTTTCGGTTTAGTCAAAACCGTTCAGGTTTTTTAGAGACACTAGATCTATTTTTTAAAATACATCGGTTCGGTTTTTTTTGGTTTAGTTGTTTAGCGGATGTTCGTCCGTTCTTTCGTTTTTAACGAACGTAGTTCACCATTTAGGTTCTGTTAACAAACGTCCATTCGTTAGCCTGTTCGTCTCGTTTTATTTTCCAGGGTTTTATCCGTGATTATTTTTGATCGCGATTTCTGCCCTGATCTTCGATCTAGTATAACTTTTTGCTCGTTAATCCAAATTAGATGAAACCAGCGCCTAAATCTTTGTCTCGAAGCCCTATTTCTATGTAACCAACTTGAACATGATTTTGGTACTGTAAAATTTGACTTTAGTCCAGATTAGTAAACGAATCTTGTTTCATTCGTAGTTTGAGTTTTGTTGCTCCGTTTGAGTTGATTCTTTTTGCAAACCGGAGTTCTTCGGTTGAAATTTCTGGTTAAATCTTCTTACTTGAGGTTTACCCGTGCTTCCTATTTGAGTGCTTATGTATGCTATTGTTTGTTTGCGGTAGAATTCCCGGAGTGCAAAGCGTGCTACTACGAGTCTCTAGGTTTTGCAGATCATCAGCAAGGCAAGTAACACTTTGATCACATCCCTTTTTTACCCTGTTTTTTTTATGCATTAGTTTCAGTCCTCAAACATTGCATGGATAGGATCGGTTTAACATGTGGGTTTTGGAAGTAGATGATGAGGTAGAACCTATTGCCCTTTTATTATCAAACCTTTGGGAGTTACTTCTACGTTATGCTCAGGATTGATATGCTATGCTCGTAGACGTGGATTGGGTGAGTGTATCCATGACAGATGTGAGAATTGTTAATTAATGGTTAACTTAAGGTGGCTACTTAAACACACATCTGGGTGGATTGGTTGCGGGCACTTGGAGAATCTAGTGTTATCCTAGGATATCCTGGAGTGCCCACGTGATCGTCCTACGGTTCGCCACCTAGGCTCAAAGGGATCATAAGATTATCCATGCTAGAAACTTCCATGTGCAGCCACAAGCTATTATGGGCTCTAGCATAGTTGAGTATGTTGCATGACCTCTTTCAGTGGTGGGCTAGCAGATGTAGGGGAAAGTAGGTGTAACTGTCCATCCATATTAAAGAGTTCATGTTTCTGAAAGACTGTGTCTCGATCATCCGTTTCTCAAACACCATGTAGTGCAAGAAATCTAATGGAGGAGATTGAGTCTTGCGGGGAAAAGTGCGCAAACCTCTGCAGAGTGTATGAACTAATCATGGTTAGTCGTGTCCCCGGTTATGGACATCTTGAGTATTTGGTTCTTGGATTATCATGTTGATCTCATCACTCTAAATTAATTTGTTGGGTTAATTGATATTTCTTAATTGGGATTGAGTTGGAGGAACCTTCTCAATGTTTAACAACCAGCATGATTGTTAAATAAAGTTTATTTCTTTGATGGAGGGAAAAATTGGCTTTATGCAAAACTTTAACCATAGAGCTTTCCACCGGCCATATATGCATGTAGTGATAGCATTTATTCTGTTCACTACTCTTTGGTGTTACATTGCCAGCATATTCCATGTGCTGGCCCATTTCGGGCTGCAACATATTATGTTGCGGACTTTTTAGATGACGAGTAAGGTGCCATAGGTCGTTGTCGTTCACTCAGCTATGCCGTTGGAGTTGATGGACTCACTTTATCTTCCAAGTCTTCTGATGTTATCTTATTTATATGACCTTAAGCCATATTATTGTAATAAGTTCTCTTTTGAGACATTCGATGTAATAAGTGTGTGATTGAGACTATGTTATAAATCCTCGAGTATTGTGCGTGTCAGCATTACCGATCCAGGGATGACACTTGATGCACAAAGAGTAGACTGTTTGAGGTCTGGTCGCTACATTTGCCATGCAATTGTGGCCCTTACTTGCACTTACATATGATTCACCATTCTACTACTACTATGTGTATTTGCATGCTTGGTGGAGATCCTAGTAGCTATTGCAATGATTTCTTTATGCCCCATGATATTGATGCTTGTTGTATTGGGAGAGTCATGATGTCCCGTTACTATTTACATATGGCTTCTCGCCAATACATAGATGATATATTTCTCATATCTTGCTTTCATGCTTGTGATATGTCATGTGCATTATTCATGCCCACTATTTGCACACATGACATGCTTGCCATGATTCCTTCTAGTATGTTGCATCTTCGCACTACTAGCTTGCTTGACTTGATCACTATGATTGCTTGCTTGACTTGATCACTATGATTGCTTGCTTTGTCGCATCACCCATGTTCCATTCTTACTCGCTTTCTTGGGTTGATGACATATATGTTCATGCCTCTCACTTGATTTTTCTTGATCATTGTCTCTTGTCTCAATTAGTTGCACCTCTCATATGCCATTGTAGTGAGTGGACCCATGCTATGCTTATTGATCTTGGAGACTTGGACATATTACTTGTGATGCATGCTTGTTTGATTGAGCTTATTGTCTTTGGTTGTACTCGCATCATATGCTTCCATACCATGCCACATTCCCGTGTACCTTCTTATGATAAGAATGATGAGGACACTTGTTGGGTATCTCACCACACGAATGATAGTTATGTGAAGGCATACATGATGTGCAACTCCAACATCTTCGGAAACATTCATAAGGTGAACTCCTTCCTTTTGAGCCATTCTCAGTTACACATATTGGATGGGTCATTCTTTCATTGTTGCCTCCTTCTTGTTGTCTACATGATACATCTATTTGATGGAGGGCTGGCATTGGAGATGGACCCTTTTGACCTTCAAGTTGAGGAGCGCTCAGACTTATTGGATGCACCTTCGGACTTCAACTCATGCCACGACATCGAGCATTGGTACATCAACACTCCTTTGACACATTGCGCCAACACCTTCATATTTGTTGATTGTGTGTCCACATGTCATGCTCGATGGACATATCATACTCACCACAAATTTGCACCTTATACATGGATTGACTTGCATTATGATTGTCTTTTTGCATCTATTTCCATGTCATCCATGATATATGAGCTTGTGCACTTTCTTAGCAAATTTGTTGTGATCTTTCTAGATGGCATCTTCATACATAATGATCACATTGACCACCATCAATTGCATGATCACATACTCACATTGAGCACCAAGTACCATGTTCATGCTTTTGATACACCATCCCATTATGACATCATTTTGCACAATGGTTGCATTGATCATATTCACAACACATCTGTGTGCACAATGAATGCTTTGCATATCATTCTATACCATCTTGATAAGCTTCATGCGCTTTGTCACGAACAATCTTGCCGAACAGACTCATACTTACTCGATGGATGCCTTGTGCACGCTAACCATTGGATTTCCGAGTGTCGCTTGTGTTTCATCTTTTTTCATGAATACCACTCCGGAGACACCTTGGAGTACTTGGGTTGCGCCATGTCTTCAACTTCGTCCAACTACAAGTCCGTCCACGACAACCATTTCCATAGTGATGAGGATCACGATCTGAGGTCGGATCTTTCCCGGGGGGGATGATGCGGAGCATCCTAAGATCATCCCCATGTACACTATGACTACTCCCCAAGCCCCAACTGGACATACGATGAGACCTCGAGCATATACCATTGGACCTAAGGTGGACTCACTCCTTTCCGAATCTTCCCTTCCCACATGTAAGACATGGATGCTACTTCAAGCGCGGACCTTGTGCATACTCAGGTACACCCGAGGATACCATGGAGAGCCCAAGGACCAAGGCCAAGTGTGCGCTGGAGCGAAGGAAGGAGAAGGAAGAAGAGTCAGCTGCTACGGCAGCCGGACATCCGGCCCCTACCTCAGAAATTCTGCATCGGCTATCTAGAGTGCACCGGAAAGGACCAGCACAGCCCGGACATCCCGCCATCACCCCGGACATCTAGCTCGTCCCAAAGCCCTAGAAATCTGGCCCCTTCGCCTGGACATCCGGGCCCGCCTATCCAGAGAGCACAGGAACGGGCAAGTCTAGCCCGGACATCCGGCTCCTAGCGAGCCACCGAACATCTGGCCCCCAGCCTGGACATTTGGTGCCCCTACGCAGTTGCGGGTCGAGAGCCCATGTAAACTCTCTCCCACTTACCACTTCGTGGCCCTAGACTATATATACTCCGCACCTCCTCCTAGCATGGGTTAGCAAAGTAGTAGCTCATTTGAGATAGAGATTTGCTCTCCACTTGATACCTTCTCCATCGAAGTTCACAACCTCTACGGAGAAGATCCCCCAAGTGGATTCAAGACCCCTCAAGACCTCCCCACGGAGAACAACTACCTCCTCTTGTATCGTCCTTTGTTGTATTTGGATCTTGTATCACTCTTTATGTTCGTGGATCTAGCATATGTGTGATTGGATCTCATCAGTTTGAGTGTTTTCCCCTCGTGTTCCCCCTTGTGTTCTTCGTGTTCTTCGTAGGATCATCTCCAAATCGCGAAAGATCGGCCTCTAGGGTTACACCCTACATCAGAAGCTATGCTTGCACGTTTTATGGGTCGATTAAATAGAGAGATTCATACCATTCTAGAGTATAAGGAGTATAATAATATCAGTCATTTATTCCATCTTGCTTGCAAAGCTGAACGTGAAGTGCAGGATCGACAGGCATTGGCGCAAACTAATTTTTTTGCAGGTTGATCTTCATCATGGACACCACGTACATCCTCTACTTCCACACGTCCTGCTGCAGCATTGCCTACTTCATCCGCTAACTCCATCCGAGATACAAGAAAATAGGTACCACCACCACCATCCGCCAAGAGCACACCTTTTGGTCCCGCACAGAGCCCTTCCTCATCCATGGCTTCAACAGGGCAGACACATGATATTATTTCATCGTTGCAAGGGTAGAGGTCATTATGCGAGAGACTACAAATCTCAGCGTGTGATGATTGCTACTGAGGGTGGTGGGTATGAGTTTGCTAGTGACTATGATGAGGAGAATTTGGCTCTTATTGCAAGTGAAGAACATGGTGGAGATGATTCTGAACATGAGACGCAATACATGGCTGCTCAAGATGCTCACAGGTATGAGTGTTTAGTTGCTCAACGTGTTTTGAGTGTGCAGGTAACACAAGTTGAGCAAAATCAGAGGCACAATTTGTTCCATACAAAGAGAGTTGTGAAGGAATGTTTGTTGGGTTCTATGGTAGGGTGCGTCGCTGCAAATTAAAAATTTCCTACTCGCAGAACAACCAGGAACATGCTACAGGAATGGATCACAGATGGTTACCACTAGACGCGCAGTGTCGTGCAGCGGAAGAAGAGTTGGGGCAACGCATCCACGTGGTTCGTCTCCTCCTCATCCGATCTCTCTCGAACAACCGGTCGCCAGATCCCTCGTACAGGTTCGCCGGAGCGGTGCAAGTGCACTGCCTCTAACGGTATCCGCGCTTGCAGGAGGAATGTCGTGCGGTGGACTGCTAGGTCCAATCACACAACCGGCGGTGGGTGAGGTGTCTATTCGCAACACATGCAAACCCTAGTGACAGCGCCGAAGCGATCAACCGAATAACTGTGCCGCACCTCCACTATTTATACGCATCCGTCGCGGGCTCAACACTTGGGCCTTGCACGGATCCTAAAGCCCAAAGTCTACTCGGTCGCATTCCAAGTCCAGCTCGGATCACATCCGACCACTGTCCTTCGAACCGACCTCATAGGTTACTTCCCTTAAGCGTGCAACCCCTTAGGTTCAAGTCGGCTTGGTCACAGTTCGGATCTCCTCTGACCTGCGCGGTTGGTAGTGGCCTCTAGCAAGGCGTGCCGACCACCAAGTAGAATATGAAGTTGGTTAGGCGAACATGTACAACGTGTCGCACTTCTGTTCCCTTTGCCTCACGATATATGTTTTCGGGCTCAAGGCGAGACTATCATCCTTGTGCTAGCCTGACCTCTTTCTTGTTCCAGTGATACCGACCACAAACTAGATTATCTCATAATCCTTGTTGCATGGCCATGCTTATCCTGGTCGGATCACACGAGGGGCCTAGAGTGTATATCTCTCTTGATCGGAGGGGCAAATCTCATCTTGCTCGACCATGTCTCGCAGCATGGGACTAGACAAACCCGAAACCTACCTTTGTAACTACCCAGTCACGGAGTATCGTTTGGTCGGCCCAAAGCAAGTCTGTCACCATCCCGAGTACATGCGTCAGCTCAAGTCTTAGGACATAGAACGTATGTTGTACTACAGACTCACAGATGACATATTGTTGTGTCTCATAGTTGGGTCTGTCCGACTTGGACCTTATCTAGACTCGTATTCGACTACGTCAAATCCGACCAGATCCTCCCGAGTCCATATTATCCGGTTAGCATCCAATGCTCCATGGCTAGTGAGACCGAGCCATCCACCGTGTCAAATGCTAGTCTAGTCCGACGTGTGCCCACACATCACTTGCGACTAGGGACAATTTAGGATGTATCACACAACACAAGATCTCACAGACAAGTCACGTACTTGCCAACAAGTATCATTGATTACATCCAAGGACTATCTTTATTCATAAACACATAGGACATATAATCATACATGATTGCCTCTAGGGCATATCTCCAACAGTCTCCCACTTGCACTAGAGTCAATCAAATAGACATCATATGCCCATAGCTCTAACGTGCCCATCATGCTTGGGTTGTGGAAGCGGTTTAGTCAATGGATCTGCAACATTTGCATCCGTGTGAATTTTGCGTAACTCTACATCACCATTCTTTATGATCTTTCATATCAAGTGATATTTCCGATCTATCTGTCTGATCTTGTGGTGATTCCTCGGCTCCTTGGCTTGTGTGATGGCACCAGAATTATCACAATAAAGGTCCAACAGTTTTACCGAGGCTGGGAATATGCCAAGATCATCCAGAAAATTTCGGATCCAAACACCTTCCTTTGCAGCTTCACAAGCCGCAATGTATTTGGCTTTTGTGGTAGAATCGGCCACCGTATCTTGCTTAGAACTCATCCAGCTCACTTCTCCTCCGTTCATGACATACATGAATCCAGATTGTGATCGACAATCATCTCTGTCGGTTTGGAAAGTAGCATCGGTGTAACCCCTTACGACGAGCTCTTCCTCACCTCCATAAACTAGGAACATCTCTTTAGTCCTTTTTTAGGTACTTCAAACTAGTCTTTACCGCTGTCCAGTGACTCTCACCTGGGTTAGCCTGGTATCTGCTTGTTAGGCTTATTGCAAAAGCAACATCTGGCCTTGTACATATCATGGCATACATGATGGATCTGATTGCCGAGGCATACAGAATCCTACTCATCCTACTTCGCTCATCAGATGTCGAAGGACTCTGAGTCTCGCTTAGCCTTATACCATGTGAGAGTGCAAGAACCCTTTCTTCACCTCATTCATGTTGAACCGCTTCAACACTTTATCTATGTACGTGATCTGGTTCAAGCCGAGCAGCCTCCTCGATCTATCTCTATAGATCTTGATGCCTAAAACGTAAACTACTTCACTGAGGTCCTTCACTGAAAACTTGCCATTCGATGATTCTTTGACCGAGTTCAGCATCAAAACATCATTTCCGTTCAGTAATATGTCATCCACTTACAAGATCAAAAACACTATCGAGCTCCCACTTAACTTCTTGCATAAACAACCGTCCTCTTCGCTTTTGATGAAACCGAGACCAGTGACGACCTCATCAGAATGAATATTCCAGCTCCAAGATGCTTGCCTCAACCCATAAATGGATCTCTTGAGCTTGCATACTTTACTAGCGCTAGTCGGATCGACAAAACCCTCGGGTTGTATCATATACACATCCTCGGTTAAACTTCCATGAAGGAAAGCTGTCTTGACATCCATCTGCCATATCTCGTAATTGAAATATGCAGCTATAGATAGTACGATCCTCACCGACTTCAACATCACTACCGGCGAGTAAGTCTCGTCGTAGTCAATTCCTTGAACTTGTCCATAACCCTTAGCGACAAGCCGAGCTTTGTGGATCTGAACATTTCCATCCACATCGGTGTTCTTCTTAAGGACCCATTTGCAACCAATGGCTGTTACGCCAGGTGGTGGATCAACCAAGTCCCAGACTTGATTCTCATCCATGGACTTTAACACGGATCTCATGGCCTCCAGCCATGCCTTCGAATATGGGCTCACCATCGCTTCTGCATATGTGGCTGACTCGTCGCTTTCTAGCAACAATACATCGCGCGCTCTACGCAATCTTTCCGACCTCCATGGTTCCGGTGCCGCTTCCACAACGAGTTCCCTGACTGACTCCGGTATGATCATCACTAGCCAAGCCATCCCTGAGTGGTCCTCAAATTTCTTTGAGTCGGACCATCCTCCCACTGGCCTCCCGACTGAGAAACTCTTTCTCAAGGAAAACCCCGTTCTGAGCAACAAACACTTTGTTCTCTTCACGGTTGTATAAGCTATATCCCAAGGTTTCCCTCAGATATCCCACAAATATGCATTTATCCGACTTGGGTGTAAGATTGTCTGACATAAGTCGCTTGACAAATGCTACACAACCCCAAATCTTTAGAAAAGACAAACTGGGACTCTTCCCGGTCCACATCTCATGTGGTGTCTTGTCTATGGATTTTGATGGCACCCTGTTAAGTGCGAAAGCTGCAGTTTCTAGAGCGTACCCCCAGAATGACAAGGGTAAATCCGATTTGCTCATCATAGACCGGACCATGTCCAACAAGGTCCTATTCCTCTGTTCTGACATGTCATTTCTCTGTGGCGTACCCGGAGGTGTGAGCTGAGGTACTATACCTCGGCTTTTCAAATGATCATCAAATTCCTGGCTCATGTACTCACCTCCACGATCTGATTGTAGAAGTTTTATAGTCTTGCCGAGCTGATTCTCAACCTTGTTCTGAAACTCTTTGGACTTTTCAAAAGTTTCCAACTTGTGCCTCATAAAATAGATATATCCATATCTACTCAAGTCGTTGGTAAAAGTCACAAAGTACTGATATCCACCTCTGTCAGTTGTGCTCATTGGACCACACACATCACTATGTATAAGTTCCAACAGCTCGGACGCCCTCTCGCAACTCTTTGCAAAAGGAGACTTAGTCATCTTGCCGAGTAAGCATGATTCACATGTCTCGAACGACTCAAAGTCGGATGAAGTTAGGAGCCCATATTCATGGAGCTTCTTCATGCGTTTCAGACTAACATGTCCAAGCAGGCAATGCCAGAAGTATGTCGAATTTATCTCATTGGGATTATGCCTCTTGACATTCATGTTATAGACCGGTTCCTGTTCTAGATTCAATATAGCAAGCCCATCGACAATGGGTGCATAGCCGTGGAACATACCATTCAAATAAAATGAACAACCATTGTCCTTTAAATTGAATTCATAACCCTGACTCATCAAGCATGAGGCAGAAATAATGTTCTGACTAAGTGCAGGAATGTAATAACAATTATTCAATTCCAACATAAATCCAGAAGGAAGCTGGAGCTGCATCGTGCCGACCTTCAACGCAGCAAATCTTGCTTTGTTGTCGACCCTGCTGTCAATCTCCCCTTGTGCCACATGCCTAGTTCTTACCAGCCCCTGCATCGAGTTGCAAATATGAACAACCGATCTGGTATCAAATACCCAAGAGCTACTAGGTATGTCAGCAAGGTAAATGTCTACAACATATGCAACAAGTGTACCTTTGCCCGAAGAAGCATTTCCGGCCTTCTTGCCATGCTCTGCAAGCCACTTGCTATAGTTCCTCTTCCAGTGACCAGTCTCCTTGCAGTGAGGTCTTCGAGTCCGGTCCAGACTTCGGTGCAGCGGCGGAGGTTACCGTCTCCATGCCCTTTGCCTTAGCCTTTTTCTTGGACCAACTCTTCTTGAATTTAGCCGATTTCTCCACTATCAACACTTGATGCGTGCCTTTCTTAATATCTTGCTCTGCCACTTTGAGCATCCCATGCAATTCAGTGAGCTTCTTATCCATGACATGCATATGATAGTTCGAGATGAATGTCCCATAGCTGGGCGGAAGAGAACCCAGAACTGCATCAGTAGCCAGCTCATCCAAGAGCGGGAAGCCCAACCGATCCAAAGCTTGCACATATCCGATCATCTTGATCACATGCAGGCTCAGTGGATCACCTTCCTTCAGCTTACAATCCATCAAGGATTGCCAGACGTTGAACCTTTCGGTCCTGGCCTACACCTGAAACATGCTCTTGAGACTCTCGATCATATCGAAAGCCCCAACATCTTCGAAATGTTGCTGCAAATTGGGCTCCATACAAGCCAGCATGAGGCAGCTGATCTCGTTTGATTCATCAATGAGTTTCTAATAGGCATTCTTGGTTGTCGTATTAGCATTATCGGCAGGTTCCTCTAGAAGTGGATCCTCTAGAACATGTTCCTTCTTATCATGCTTGAGAACAATTCTCAAATTTCTATACCAGGTGGTAAAGTTTGTTCCATTCAGTTTATCCTTTTCCAGAATTGATTTCAATGCAAAGTTGGGTTGAGCAGGTGGTGCAATTGATCTACAACAGAAAATATGCAATCACTAAGCAATGTGTTTATGTAGATTAACTATAGCCTTAAATATAAATACTCCCACTGAAGTTAGCATCCCTCCACAAACTCTCAGTGATTCAGGATCCGACTAGCACACGCGACTAGTGAGCTTTAGCATCACTGCTAGACAACATGCCTATCCGGTAAGCAACTCCTTGCTAATCATATCTCTATACGACTCCTGTTGGTAGGGAATGCATCTCATACCCCGGCTCCCAACCTTCTTTGCCACAAGGCCCAAAACCGTTTTGATAGCCTTGTCAAGTAAATCTGATGCAGTGCATGTCTGTGTCCGACATGAACCCTTCAGTTCAAGGACACCTAGCAGTACCCCAATTTTATGAGCCCACTACTAGACGTACTTGATGTGCGAAGGTGCAACATCGGGGATGGCAATTCGCTTGATATTCATGAGGGATCTTTCTACCATTCTAACATGCATAGAAACAAAGAAGCATAACAATCACAAATAAACACATATTGTGAAATAGTATGGCTCCTTCATGGACGTTCTTCCAGGTCGGCTCCGACCCCGATGACCATCTAGGAACTCCATCTTGTTTGTCACGCCAGGACGCCAAGCCACCAACCTGATCTCTATTATGCAACTACTACAACTAGCAATGAATTTTACATAGAGTCACAAGTCAACACGCAGGTCGTTATACATTATAATGACAACACTTTGGCTCCTGCCGGCTGACAAACATGACGTGCAGGCCATGTATAATTTACACACATGCATCACATACACATGAGCCAGACTTTTCACATCAAACCCTGCAAAATAAAGTTATGCATAGAATCACATTCTACCGGTTTGAGTGATCGTGTTTGAAATATAAGGCGCTACGCACAAGGCGGTCCCATCTGAACTCTGATCACGCCGAATTTTCTGATCCGACCGTTCTTATCGATCATCACGAGTCCAATTTAGATTTATGTTTCACTGTTAACCCCAATGGTGGATACCGACCGGTAGGGGTAGGTTGTGTCACGACCTCATCGACTCCGATCATCAAAAAACATAGCCTCATCGATCGCCATGTGCAGTTGATCTCATCAACCGTGCACACAGCCGATCTCATTAACAACAACAGATCTCATCTGCCGCTTCCACATATCTAATATGCATACGATCTAAATCCAAATCCTATAGCAGAGGCTCTGATACCACTGTTGGGTTCAACTGTAGGGTGCGTTGACTGCAAATTAAAAATTTCCAACGCGCAGAACAACCAGGAACATGCTACAGGAATGCGTCACAGATGATTACCACTAGACGCGCAGTGCCGTGCAGCAGAAGAAGAGTTGGGGAAGCGCGTCCGCGTGGTTCGTCTCCTCCTTGTCTGATCTCCCTCGAACAGCCGGTCGTTGGATCCCTCGTACAGTTTTGCCGGAGCGGTGCAAGTGCATCGCCTCTAGCGGTATCCGCACGTGCAGGAGGAACATCGTGCGAAGGACTGCTAGGTCTGATCACACAACCGGCGGCGAGTGAAGGTGTCTATTCGCAACACATGCAACCAGTGATAGCATCGAAGCGATCAACCGAATAAGTGTGCCGCACCTCCACTATTTATCAGCATCTGTCACGGGCTCAACACTTGGGCCTTGCACGGATCCTAAAGCCCAAAGTCTAGTCGGTCATGTTCCAAGTCCAGCTCGGATCACATCCGACTAGTGTCCCTCAAACCGACCTTGTAGGTTCCTTCCCTTAAGCGCGCGACCTCTTAGGTTCAAGTCAGCTTGGTCACAGTTTGGATCACCTCCGACCTGCACGGTTGGTAGCAGCCTCTAGCAAGGCGTGCCGACCACCAAGCAGACTATGAAGCTGGTTAGGCGAACCTGTACAACCTGTCACACTTTTGTTCCCTTTGCCTCACGATATATGTTGTCGGGCTCAAGGCGAGACTGTCATCCTTGTGCTAGCCCGACCTCTTTCTCGTTCCAGTGATACTGACCACAAACTTACCTCATAATCCTTGTCGCATGGCCATGCTTATCCCAGTTGGATCACATGAGGGGCCCAGAGTATATCTCTCCTGATCGGAGGGGCAAATCCCATCTTGCTCAACCATGTCTAGCAGCATGGGACTGGACAAACTCGAAACCTACCTTTGTAACTACCCAGTCACGGAGTAGCGTTTGGTCGGCCCAAAGCAAGTCTGTCACCATCCCGAGTACATGTGTCAGCTCAGGTCTTAGGACATAGAACGTATGTTGTACTAGCGACTCACAGATGACATATTGTTGTGTCTCATAGTTGGGTCTGTCCGACTTGGACCTTATCTAGACTCGTATTCGACTACGTCGAATCCGACCAGATCCTCCCGAGTCCATATTATCCGGTTAGCATCCAATGCTCCATGGCTAGTGAGACCGAGCCATCCACCATGTCATATGCTAGTCTAGTCCGACGTGTGCCCACACGTCACTTGCGACTAGGGACAATTTAGGATGTATCATACAACACAAGATCTCATAGACAAGTCACGTACTTGCCAACAAGTATCATTGATTACATCCAAGGACTATCTTTATTCATAAACACATAGGAAATATCGTCTTACATGATTGCCTCTAGGGCATATCTCCAACAATGTTCTGTACGTGTCTTCATTGATGGAGGGAGTTGCAACAACTTGGCTAGCATGGAGATGGTGGAGAAGCTATCTCTCACCACAAGACCACATCCACATCCTTACTACAGACAATGGTTCAACAATAGCGGCAAGGTTAAGGTAACATGTACTGTTCGTGTGCATTTTAGTATCTCTACATATGCTGATTATGTTGATTGTGATGTGGTACCCATGTAAGCATGTTCCTTATTACTCGATAGAGCATGGCAATTTGATAAAAAAATATCTACACCATGGTAGAAACAATCAGTATACTCCTATTCATAACGATAAACATATTACTTTGCTTCCTATCTCTCATGATTCCATTTTGAAAGATGATATTAATAGAGCTAATAAAGCAAAACAGGAGAAAATTAAGAGTGAAAATCAGATTGTGGCAAAAGAATTTGAGCAACAGATGAAGCCTAATAATAAACCATCTAGTGTTGCTTCTGAAATTAAATTGAAAAGTGCATGTTTACTTGCCACCAAATCTGATATTGATGATCTAGATTTCAGCAAATCTGTTTGCTATGCTTATGTAACATCCCAAATTTTCAATTTGGAATGTTATACATTAGATCATCATTGCATATCATATTCTATTGCATTTTGGCTCGATTCTAGAAATTCTACGCAACTCAAGGACCCACGGAGAGAGTTGCGGATTTCGTTATTTTCATATTTGAGTTTTCTCAAATTTTGAAAATAGGATCATTTCATATTAATTATTTTATCTTCAATTATTTCTATTATAAAAAAATACGAGAGAGGGAATAAAATGACTTTCCCAAAATAAAGAAATATTGAGGATTTAATATTAAAATCAAATAAGATTTTATTTTGCACTTTTATCGCTATTTTATTTGAATTAGGAAAATGCGCGTTTTTCAAAATTGCATTTAGGCCCCAAATAAATGTTCATCTTGTCCGGCTTGATTTTAGAGGACGGGGAAAATCTATTTCGGGATTTTTGGAGTCCGTTTAGTATTTCTTTTATTTGTTTTTCTGCGCGAAATTATTTAAAAAAGGGACATTTACATTTGTGCCCCTAACTCGAACCCACTACTCAGATTTGCCCCTAGTTTTCGGGTATGCTCAGTTTTGCCCCTCCACCGTTAGTTCCTCTTATAAAAATACCCTTCTGTGTCGTTACCGTTCGGTCAAAGGGCTTTGACCGTCTATGGGGCGTTTATTGGACATATTGCCCCTCCCTCCGTGTGTCACTTACATGTGGGACCCATTTAGAAAAAAAAAAGGAAAAACTCTTTCTCTCACTTACATTTGGGCCCCTCATGGCCTCTCTCTCACCTCCCACCAATTCTCCCTCTACCTCACGGCCCCTCTCTCTCTCAACTCCGGCGACCGCCGGCTGCCTAGAGACCGTGCGCTGCCGCCGCTAGCTCCCTGCGCACGGCAACCCTCCCTCCATCCCTCTCTCCCTCCCTCCCTCCCTCATGGCCTCTCCCTCTCTCACCTCTGAAGAGCGCCACCGTCGCTGCTGCCTTCGTCTCCTCGCGGCCAACGGCAACCCCAAGCGCCGCATGTCCATGAGCACCGCAGGCCAGCTCTCGTCCAGCCCACACGGTGAATCGGGCAGGGGACACCCGTAGATGACACCCAGGACCCCGTCCTCCGCCACGGTTGTGGTCGTTGACCTCCTAGATTCGACCGCCCCAAGCCACCGTGGACCTCCCTGACATCCGTTTCGCCATCGTTGTAAGGTCGCGCCCCTAACACCCTCTTCCCCCTCTTGATTCTGCGTCTGTAGCTCCCAGCATGAAGTCGGCCGCCATGACCAAACTTAGGTGGTCGCGCGCGCATGTTACCACCAACCGCTGCGGCGCCCAACTCGCTTGGCATGCATCGCGCAGATACACTGCGTGCCTTGGGCCCTCCTCTCGCGGTCGTCCGGCCACCTACGCTGAGCCGCCGGCGAGCGAGACGCTCACGGCCAGGCATGCCTCGTCGTGGACCAATTTTGACCTTGGCAGTGGGTCCCGTGGCCCACCTGTAAGTGTGTGTGAGAGAGAGGGGTGAGAGAACGGGTTTTTTGTTTTGTTTTTTGAGAATGGACCCCACCAGTAAGTGCGGCATGGAGTCAGGGGCAAAAATGTCAAGGAGACGGCCATATAGCGGTCAAACGGCTTTGACTGGACGGAAACGGAGCGGAGGGGCATTTCTATAAGTGGCACTGACGGCGGAGGGGCAAAACTGAGCATACCCGAAAACTAGGGGCAAAACTGAGTAGTGGGTTCGAGGTAGGGGCAGAACTGGAATTGGCCCTAAAAAAACGAACCGACCTACCGGGCTGTGTCCGACTAGGACACCTGGCCCGGCCAGCCTTTATAAGAGCCGGGAGGCCGCCCCCAGCCCAGCCGCCCCCAGCCGAAACCTTAGCCCCGAGCCGCCGCCGCCGCCGCCGACCGCGCCGTCGCGGACCCCGCCGCCGTCCGCCTCGCCGCCGACCGCCGCCGCCCTCGCCTGAGCCCGCCACCGCCGGAGGTAGCCGCCACCGCCTTGGTTTTTGCGAGGAAACCGATCGGTTTTTCTCGAAACCTAGATCCGTTTTTTTTAATCGGTTTTATTTTTTTCCCGGTTTAGTTTATTTAGCGAACGACCGTTCGTTCGTTCATTTTAACAAATGGTTTTCGTCTTTTAGCCGCAGACAGTGAACGTTCGTTCGCTAGCCTGTTCGTCTGTTTTTCTTTTTCTCAAATTTTCCGCGATTATTTCTGATCGCGATTTCTGATCCGATTTTCGTTCTAGTATAACTTTTCGCTCGTTTATCGGAATCGGGCGATTCAAGTGCCTAGAGTTTCGTCCCGAAACCCTCTTTTCATTTATCCAACTCAAACAAGTTTTTTCTACTGTAAAATTTGACTTAGATCCAGATTAGTAAATGAAGCTTGTTTCTTTTGTCGTTTGACTTTCGTTGCTTCGTTTGATTTGATTCTTTTTGCAAACCGGAGTTCTTAAGTTGAACTTTCTGGTTAGATCTCTTATTTGAGTTTTACCTGTGCATAGATGAGTGCTTATTGTATACTTGTTTATTTGCGATAGAGTACCCGGAGTGCGCCGCTTGCTACTTCGAGTCTCTAGGTTTCACGGATCATCCGCAAGGCAAGTAACACTTTGATAATACCTCTTTACAACCCAGTTTTATTGCATTAGATCAATCCTCAAGCAATTGCATGATTAGGATCTGATTAACATGTGGGTATTGGGAAGTAGATGAGGTGGTACCTATTGCCTGTTTTATTTATCAAACCTTTGGGAGTTACTTCTACATTTGCTTATATTGCTATGCTATGCTAGTAGACGTGGATTGGGTGAGTGTCTCCATGACAGATGTGAGTTTGTTAATTAATGGTTTACTTAAGGTGGCAACTTAAATTCACATCTGGGTGGATTGAGGCACCTGGGAAACCCAGGGTTGCTTGTATTTTTGGAAATCCCGGGGTACCGTGTGATTCTCCTATGGACCGCCACCCAGGCTCAAAGGGATCATGAGATTATTCATGCTAGAAACTTTCGTGTGCTGCCGCAAGCTATTATGGGCTCTAGCATAGTTGAGTATGTTGCGTGAGCTTTTGAAGAGGTAGACTAGCAGATGTAGGGGATGTAGGTGGTATTGTCTACCCGGAATAGAGAGTTAATGCTTCTGAAAGACTGTGTCTCAGTCATCCGTTTCTCAAACACCATGTAGTGCGAGAAATCAAGTGGAGGAGATCGAGTCTTGCGGGGAAAAGTGCGTAAACCTCTGCAGAGTGTATAAAGTAATCATGGTTAGCCGTGTCCCCGGTTATGGACGTTTTGAGTGTCTAGTACTTGGATTATCATGTGAATCTCATCATGTTATTTAATTTAATTTTGTTGGGATAATGATGATGCTTAATTGGGATTCAGTTGGAGGAACCTTCTCAATGTTTAAGAACCACCATGATACTTAAATAAAATTTATTCCTTTGTTGTAGGGAAAAATTGGCTTTATGCAAAATTGTAACCATAGAGCTTACCACCAGCCATATATGCATGTAGTAATAGCATTATTCTGTTTATTACTCTCTATGTGTTACATTGCCAGCATATTCCATGTGCTGACCCGTTTTCAGGCTGCAACGTTCATGTTGCAGACTTTTCAGATGACGAGTAAGGTGCCTTAGGTCGTGATCTTATACTCAGTGATGCCGTTGGAGTTGATGGACTCGCTTATCTTCCAAGCCTTCCACTGTTATCGTTATTAGAGGCCTTAAGCCATATTTATTGTAATAAGTTCTCTCTTGAGACATTCGATGTAATAAGTGTGTGATTGCTACTCTGTTATAAATCCTTCAAGTACTGTGCGTGTCGGCATTACCGATCCAGGGATGACACTGATGCACAGAGATTAGACTATTTGAGGTCTGGTCGCTACAAGATGGTATCAGAGCACACGCTGACTGTAGGACACGACCACTAAGCTAAAGCCTTAGATCACTACTCACTCTTCTTATTTCTGACTCCTCATCTTTTCTACTCTTTTAGGATGGTGGATGCAAGGAACAAGTTCATGCAACCGGATGAAGATACACCCTTTGGACGCCACTTGAAGGAAGTTACTAGATACCTGAACATCAGAGTACCAAGCTTCACCGGGACCTACATCGCCACTTTACCAGAAGAGGAGCGTTGGATGATTCAAGTTCAAGTTCCAGGAAGGACATTCATGCCCGTCACTGAGCCCATAGAGTTTTCCTTTGATGCACCAACCTGGAGTCTAGGAAAGAGCATGGCAGCCCACATCACAATGGGACGCATTGGAGAAGTTTACCACAAGGACCTCAAGGATACTATCTACCAAATTTGTGGGCGCCGAGATGAGCAATGGGAGATGATCAGCACCAGGAAGGATAGATCAATTGCAGCTTTCATCCAGGAGTTAAACCAGCACATTCGTCGCCAGGAGAACCAAATGTGCGCAGGCATGATAGATCTGAAGAAGGCTATGACCAAGATCACAGAACTGGAAGAATAACTTAAGTCTACACGCGATGGTTATGAGGAGGAAATAGCAACGCTCGTGGAGAAGAATGATGATGTGAAGAAGAAGCTAAAAGTATCTATGGGATTCCCCGCGACTGGAGGAGAAGACGATGATTGCACTTGCCCGGAGAACTACATCATCATCGACGACACTGACTTGGACCTAGACGATAGCGATGATGACTTTGTTGATGAAGCTGGAGCAGATATCATGGAGTCTTCGACCGATCAATTTTTCTAGTTGACCACCATAACAGTAGTAGTATTCCCCCATGTATATAGTATAGTCCGAGCACTTTTGTAACGATAGTTAGACCGTTGTATGCCCTTGTTTGAATTGATTGGAGTGATATTGTTTGCATTTGTCTCATCTGCATATGGGTAGTGTTTTTCTCTCTAGACCTCATTCTATTCTATATTCTCATCTTTTCCAAACCCTCAGATGCCTCCGAGACGTGACAATGGATTTGCTTTCCCACTGGACCTCACTCAGTTGATCCAGCAGCAGAATGCATTGATGCAGATACTAGTCCAGAATCAGAATCAGGGGAACAACAACAACAACAACCCACCACCACCACCACCTATTGATCACTTAGCCCGTTTCTTGAGGCTGAATCCGTCGGTGTTCTCCAATAGCACCGAGCCGATAGTTGCAGATGATTAACTCCACAAGATCTGAAGGGAGTTGACCACTGCAGGATGCACAGATGCGGAGAAGGTGCAAATCAGCTTGATGGACCCGCAGCATCATGGTGGGAGAATTTCACAGCCACTTATCCTATTGACACTGTCACATGGGATCAGTTTCAACAGGCTTTCCATACTTCTCATGTTTCAGCAGGAGCTATGGCCATGAAGAAGCGTGAGTTTCACAACTTGCGCCAAGGAGTACGTATTGTTGGCCAGTATGTGGATGACTTTAGCAAGCTAGCACGTTATGCCCCAGATGACGTTGCTATGGATGCAGCTAAGCAGGAGAAGTTTCTGGAAGGACTAAATGATGAGCTGAGCATGTGGTTGATGGTAGCAACCTGCAACAACTACCAGGAGTTGGTAGACCGAGCTCTCATGATTGAAGGTAAGCAGCAGCAGATTGACAGCCGCAAGAGGAAGTATGGACAAGGGAAGTACAATTCTGGAGCTCAGCAGAAGCCTCGTTTTACCCCGAACTCGGGAAGACCTTTTCAGCATACCCATGGAGGAGGAAGTTCGCATAACCATAATGGCCCCAAGAATGGTAATGGGAATGGAGGAAGCAACAGACGGGATCGTGCCAACCCATTAACACCAGCCAAGAGGGATCTGAGCCACATTACCTGTTACAAATGCCAGAAGACTGGACATTATGCCACTGAATGTCCTGAAGCAAAGAATGGAAATGGCAATGGGAGCTCTGGGAAGAAGCCTAACCCTTTCAACAAAGGACAGGTAAACCACGTTAGCGTGGAGGAGGTTGAAGCCCAGCCAGATGCAGTAATAGGTAAGTTTTTGGTTAAGTCATTTACTGCAATCGTTCTTTTTGATACTGGTGCATCGCATTCATAAATATCAAGGGGATTTGTGGAAGTATAAACTGCCAAACCAAGCCCTTAGGTCACCCATGTTAGTAACCTCGCTAGGAGGAGAGTATATGGCTAGTTTGTGGTGTGATCGGTTACCATTAAGGATTGGTAACTATGTGTTTCCCTCAGACCTAATAGTATTGGAATCGCAAGGACTGGATGTGATATTAGGCATGGATTGGTTATCGAAGTATGGAGGGAACATTGAATGTGCTAGTAAGTCAATTTTGCTTACCACGCCAGAAGGAAGAAGGATCAAGTATGTGTCCCGGCATGTGCCAAAGAGGATTCAAGTAAATTCCTTATCAGGAGTTGTACAGGAGGAAGTACCAGTGGTGAAGGATTTTCCTGACGTATTTCCAAAGGAGTTGCCAGGCATGCCGCCGGATAGAGACATTGAGTTTTTGATTGAGCTTTTGCCAGGCACAGGACCGATATCTAAGAGACCGTACAGGATGCCCACAAAAGATTTGGAGGAAATTAAGAAGTAGATTAAGGAGTTACTGGATAAAGGCTATATTCACCCAACTTCTTCACCTTGGGGATCGCCAGTGCTTCTAGTGGAGAAGAAGGATGGATCATTAAGGATGGTTGTTGATTATCGAGGATTGAATGAAGTGACAATCAAGAACAAGTACCCACTGCCGATGATCAATGACTTGTTTGACCAGTTGCAAGGAGCTAAGGTATTTTCCAAGATCGATCTGCGATCAGGATACCACCAGTTGAAGATTCGAGAGCAGGATATACCTAAGACGGCTTTTACCACCAGGTACGGGCTGTATGAGTATACCGTTATGTCATTTGGTCTGACTAACACACCTGCCTATTTCATGAACATGATGAACAAGGTGTTTATGGAGTTTCTGGATAAGTTCGTCATGGTGTTCATTGATGATATTTTGGTCTACTCAAAGAATGAAGAGGAGCATAAGGAGCATTTGCGTTTGGTACTTGGGAAGCTCAGAGAACATCAGTTATACGCCAAGTTCAGCAAATGTGAGTTTTGGTTGAAGGAAGTTGGATTCCTCGGACATGTTATATCCGGAGAAGGAATAGCAGTAGACCCCACCAGGGTTGTCACTGTAACAAACTGGGAAGCACCCACATCAGTTGGAGAGATCCGGAGTTTTCTTAGACTCGTAGGATACTACTGGAGGTTCATTGAGAATTTCTCGAAGATTGCGAAGCCCATGACGGAGTTGTTGAAGAAGGACACCAAGTTCAAATGGACTGAGGAATGTGAGGCCAGTTTCCAGGAGTTGAAGAAACGTTTGGTTACATCACCAGTGTTGATTCTGCCAGATCAGCGCAAAGATTATGAAGTATTGTGCGACGCTTCTCGTCGAGGACTTGGAGCAGTACTTATGCAGGAGGGAAGAGTTGTTTCATATGCCTCACGACAGCTTAAGCCCCATGAGTTAAATTATGCCACACATGATTTGGAGTTAGCAGCCGTAGTGCATGCATTGAAACATGGAGACATTTTCTCATCGGAAACCATTGTGAGGTGTACACGGATCATAAGAGTTTGAAGTACATCTTCACACAGAAGGAGTTGAATCTCAGGCAAAGGAGATGGTTGGAGCTCATTAAGAATTATGATATGAGATTGCATTATCACCCCGAAAAGGCCAACGTAGTAGCCGATGCGTTGAGCTGCAAGAGCCATGTCAACACACTCATGACCGGAGAGTTACCGAAGGAGTTAGCTGAGGATCTTCGCAAGCTATGTTTGGAGATAGTTCCGAGAGGCTATGTTGCAGCGTTGGAGATTCAGTCTACTTTGATGGATAAGATCAGAGAAGCCCAGAAGACAGACAAGGAGATTGCTGAGATAAAGGAGAAGATGAAGAAAGGAAAAGCTAAAGGTTTTTGTCAGGATGAGCATGATACCTTATGGTTTGAGGACCGCGTTTATGTGCCTAATGACCCGGAGATCAGGAAGTTGATTCTGCAAGAGGCCCATGATTTGCCGTATTCGATTCACCCAGGAAATACCAAGATGTATCTGGATTTGAAGGACACTTTCTGGTGGAACGAATGAAGAAGGATATTGCGGAGTATGTAGCAGTATGTGATGTATGTCAGAGAGTGAAGGCAGAGCATCAGAAGCCAGCAGGATTGCTACAGCCATTGCTGATACCCGAATGGAAGTGGGATAAGCTAAGCATGGATTTTATCACAGGATTGCCCAGGACTCGTTCAGGCTATGACTCTATATGGTTTGTAGTCGATCGTTTGTCGAAGGTAGCTCATTTCATCCTAGTGAAGACCAATTACACCAGTGCTAAGTTGGCAAAGGTATACATGACCAGGATCGTATGTCTGCATGGAGTTCCGAGGAGCATTGTATCAGATAGAGGAACCCAGTTTACCTCAAAGTTCTGGAATCAGTTGCACGAAACTTTGGGTGCCAGACTAGAGTTCAGTACAGCCTTCCATCCACAGACAGATGGACAAACCGAGAGAGTCAATCAGATTCTGGAGGACATGCTGAGAGCTTGTGCGCTAGATTATGGATCTAGTTGGGATGACAATTTTCCATATGCGGAGTTCTCTTACAATAATAGTTATCAATCCAATTTGAAGATGGCCCCTTTCGAAGCTCTGTACGGAAGGAGGTGCAGGACACCGTTGTTGTGGGATGAAGTTGGAGACCGCCAGTTGTTTGGACCAGATTTGATTAAGGAGTATGAACAAAAGGTGAAGTTGATTCGCGATAGGCTCAAGGTAGCCCAGTCTAGGCAGAAGAGCTATGCAGATTCTAAACGTAAGGAGACAGTTTACAAAGTCAGAGACAGAGTTTATCTTCGTGTATCTCCACTTCGAGGAGTTATGCATTTTGGAGTTAAGGGAAAGCTAGCGCCACATTTTGTAGAACCATACAAAGTTTTGGAGCGTATGGAAGAAGTTGCTTGCAAGTTGGAATTGCCTGAAGGATTGTCAGGAGTTCACGATGTGTTTCATGTTTCCTAGTTGAAGAAGTGCCACGCAGAGATGGCTGATATACTGCTGAGAGATACAGTGCGACTGGAAGCGATTCAGTGGGATAGTGATTTGACCTATGAGGAGAAACCAGTCAAGATTCTCGAATATGCCAGCCGAGTCACGCGCAGCAAGGCTATCAAGTTTTGCAAAGTTTAGTGGAGCCACCATACCGAAGATGAAGCCACCTGGGAGCGAGAGGAAGATCTACTGAAGGACCACCCTCACCTATTTTCTAGCCAACCCGAATCTCGAGGGCGAGATTCATCTTAAGGGGGGTAGGTTTGTAACATCCCAAATTTTCAATTTGGAATGTTATACATTAGATCATCATTGCATATCATATTCTATTGCATTTTGGCTCGATCCTAGAAATTCTACGCAACTCAAGGACCAACAGAGAGACTTGGGGATTTCGTTTTTTTTCATATTTGAGTTTTCTGAAATTTTGAAAATAGGATCATTTGATTTTAATTATTTTATCTTCAATTATTTCTATTATAAAAAAATACAAGAGAGGGAATAAAATGACTTTCCCAAAATAAAGAAATATTGAGGATTTAACGTTAAAATCAAATAAGATTTTATTTTGGAGTTTTATCGCTATTTTATTTGAATTAGGAAAAATGCGCGTTTTTCAAAATTGCATTTAGGCCCCAAATAAATGTTCATCTTGTCCGGTTTGATTTTAGAGGATGGGGAAAATCTATTTCGGGATTTTTGGAGTCCGTTTAGTATTTCTTTTATTTGTTTTTCTAAGCGAAATTATTTTTAAAAAAATAAAGCGACCTACCGGGCCATGTCCGACTAGGACTCCTGGCCCGGCCGGCCTTTATAAGAGCCGAGAGGCCGCCCCCAGCCCAGCTGCCCCCAGCCGAAACCCTAGCCCCGAGCCGCCGCCGCCGCCGCGAGCCGCCGACGCCGTTGCTGTCGTCCGCGCCGCCGACGACGACCACGCCGCCGCCGTCCGCCGCCGACACCACCGCCGACCGCCGCCGCCCTCGCCAGAGCCCGCCGCCGCCGGAGGTAGACGCCGCCGCCTCGGTTTTCGCGAGAAAACCGATCGTTTTTTTAAACCCTAGATCCGGGTTTTTTCAAATTGGTTTTATTTTTTTTCCGGTTTAGTTTATTTAGCAAACGCCCTTTCGTTCGTTCGTTTTAATGAACGGTTTTCGTCCTTTAGCCGCAGACAACGAACGTTCGTTCGTTAGCCTGTTCGTCTGTTTTTCTTTTTCTCAGATTTTCCGCGATTATTTCTGATCGCGATTTCTGATCCGATTTTCGTTCTAGTATAACTTTTTGCTCGTTTATCGAAATCAGGCGATTCAAGCGCCTAGAGTTTCGTCTCGAAACCCTCTTTCTGTTTAACCAACTCAAACAAATTTTTGCTACTCTAAAATTTGACTTAGGTCCAGATTAGTAAACAAAGCTTGTTTCTTTCGCCGTTTGACTTTCGTTGCTTCGTTTGATTTGATTCTTTTTGCAAACCGGAGTTCTTAAGTTGAACTTTCTGGTTAGATCTCTTATTTGAGTTTTACCTGTGCATTAGATGAGTTCTTATTGTATGCTTGTTTGTTTGCAATAGAGTACCCGGAGTGCGCCGCTTGCCACTTCGAGTCTCTAGGTTTCACAGATCATCAGCAAGGCAAGTAACACTTTGGTCATACCTCTTTACTACCCAGATTTATTGCATTAGATCAATCCTCAAACAATTACATGATTAGGATCTGATTAACATGTGGGTATTGGGAAATAGATGAGGTAGTACCTATTACATGTTTTATTTATCAAACCTTTGGGAGTTACTTCTACGTTTGCTTATATTGCTATGCTATGCTAGTAGACGTGAATTGGGTGAGTGTATCCATGACAGATGTGAGTTTGTTAATTAATGGTTTACTTAAGGTGGCAACTTAAATTCACATATGGGTGGATTGAGGCACCTGGGGAACCCAGGGTTGCCTGTATTTTTGGAAATCCCGAGGTACCGTGTGATTCTCCTATGGACCGCCACCCAGGCTCAAAGGGATCATGAGATTATTCTTGCTAGAAACTTCCATGTGCAGTCGCAAGCTACTAGGGGCTCTAGCATAGTTGAGTATGTTGCATGAGCTTTTGAATAGGTAGACTAGCAGATGTAGGGGATGTAGGTGGTACTGTCTACCCGGAGTAGAGAGTTAATGCTTCTGAAAGACTGTGCATCGGTCATCCGTTTCTCAAACACCCTGTAGTGCGAGAAATCAAGCAAAGGAGATCGAGTCTTGCGGGGAAAAGTGCGCAAACCTCTACAGAGTGTATAAACTAATCATGGTTAGCCGTGTCCCCAGTTATGGACGTTTTGAGTATCTAGTACTTGGATTATCATGTGAATCTCATCATGTTATTTAATTTAATTTTGTTGGGCTAATGATGATGCTTAATTGGGATTCAGTTGGAGGAACCTTCTCACTGTTTATCAACCACCATGATAGTTAAATAAAATTTATTCCTTTGTTGTCGGGAAAAATTGGCTTTATGCAAAATTGTAACCGTAGAGCTTACCACCGGCCATATATGCATGTAGTGATAGCATTATTCTATTTATTACTCTCTATGTGTTACATTGCCAGCATATTCCATGTGCTGACCCGTTTTCGGGCTGCAACGTTCATGTTGCAGACTTTTCGGACGACAAGGTGCCTTAGGTCGTGATCTTATACTCAGTGATGCCCTTGGAGTTGATGGACTTGCTTATCTTCCAAGCCTTCCGTTGTTATCGTTATTAGATGGCCTTAAGCTATATTTATTGTAATAAGTTCTCTCTTGAGACATTCGATGTAATAAGTGTGTGATTGCTACTCTGTTGTACATCCTTCAAGTATTGTGCGTGTCAGCATTACCGATCTAGGGATGACACTGATGCACAGAGATTAGACTGTTTGAGGTCTAGTCGCTACAGCTTATGTGCGCAAAGAGGCATTATTTTCATTCACGGACGTGCTTTCCTCTTTTGCTTATGTTGTCACTAGCATTTTGCAGGAGTTTGCTGACGTCTTTCCACAAGACGTGCCACCGAGATTACCACCTATTCGAGGGATTGAGCATCAGATTGACTTAATTCCTGGTGCATCGCTACCCAATCATGCACCATACTGTACCAATCCAAATGAGATGAAGGAGATTATGTGTCTAGTACAGGAGCTGCTCGATAAAGGTTATATACGTGAATCTCTTAGTCCTTGTGTTGTTCCTATTGTATTAGTGTCAAAAAGGATGGTACATCGCGTATGTGTGTTGATTGTAGAGGCATTAATAATATTAGTATTTGTTATCATCATCCTATTCCTAGACTAGATGATACGCTTGATGAATTGAGTGGCTCTACAATATTATCCAAAGTTGATTTGCGTAGTGGATACCATCAAATTCGTATGAAATTGGGACATGATGGAAAACAACATTTAAAACTAAGTTTGGATTATATGAGTGGTTAGTCATGCCTTTTGGGTTAACTAATGCACCTAGTACTTTCATGAGATTAATGAACGAAGTTTTATGTGCTTTCATTGGACGATTAGTGGTAGTCTATTTTGATGATATACTGATTTATAGCAGATCTTTGGAAGAACATTTGGAACATTTACGTTCTATTTTTATTGCTCTACGTGATGCACATTTGTTTGGTAACCTTGCGAAGTGCACCTTTTTCACCGACCGAGTATCTTTTCTTGGCTATGTTGTTACTCCACAGGGAATTGAAGTTGATAAAACCAAAACTGAAGCTATTGAGAATTGTCTGCAACCCAAAACGGTCACACAAGTGAGGAGTTTTCTTGGCCTCGCTAGTTTCTATAGGCATTCTATGAGGGATTTCAGCACCATTGCTGCACCTCTCAATGATCTTACGAAGAAGGATGTGCCTTTTGTTTGGGGTACCGCACAGGAAGAAGCCTTCACGGTATTGAAAGATAAGTTGACACATGCTCCTTTACTCCGACTTCCTGACTTTAATAAGACTTTTGAGCTGGAATGTGATGCTAGTGGAATTGGATTAGGAGGTGTGTTACTACAAGATGGTAAACCCGACGCATACTTTTATGAAAAATTGAGTGGGCCTAGTCTGAGCTATTCTACTTATGACAAATTTCACATATATGGAGAATGGCGTCCCACCCCTCCCACCCACCTACTAAACCATAGCCACCCTCAACGCCGGCTATCTCCATGTTCAACTGTGGGGCTGGTCTTCTGATCCACTCTTTCTCTCCGGCGTTCTTCCCTCTTTCCACTGGTTGTCATCTCAATGGCGGTGCATGCATCAATCTCTTTGGGGTTGGATTTTCCCCCCGGGATGGCTTTGTCCCAAGAGATCTGGCGTTCTTTCCGCAGGACAGTGCACCCATCAGAAAGATCTGGTCATTTCATCATGGTGGTTTCTTTTGTCAGGAGTTCTTTCCGTTTGGATGAGGATAATGTTGGTCTCTCATTGGAAGCTGCTATTGGAGGTTATTGTTCTGCACTAAAAGTATCCATCTCCATGATCGTGTTTTCTCGTTTCATGTCTCATGCAAGGAGGTGGGGGGTTTCATATTGCATCAAAGGTCATTTATATGCGACCAATTTAAGTGTTTCTTCCATCTTTGGAGTCATGGGGGTCCGGATTGGGAGCAGGAGTTTATGCACTCGCAGTTAGAATGCCAGGAGGAATGGACCCTAGTCAGTCCTTCCAAGCGCAGGGCTAAGCTAGGGCTATTGGCTATGCAAAACCCACTTCAAGTCCAATTTTAGATCCAAGAAGAAGCTAAGGTTTGCCACCTTCATAAATTATGAGGCGTGTAAAGGCTATCGCTACCCAGCTTCTACTTAGGATTGTTTATCAGTTCAAGAGGCGGGTTATTCTATCCATTCTGATGAGGAACCACTGTTTCCAGAGTTGCAGACTCCCTCGCCACCGATGACGATCCGTTTTGGATCTTTGCCACCTTCCCCAGAAGTGGTGCGTTCTTTTGGTGGCAACTCCGGATCTCCTGGGATTTTCAAATCTATTGTTGGGCCGAAATTCTCGGGCTCAAAAGATTTTCCTATCGCTCTTGACGATGCTAGCCCAATCAGTTCTGCACCCGCGGGCCCTAGTCGTGTCAATGCCCCAATCGACATATCAGATGATGATTTAGAGGGTCTCAATGCCCCATCCATAGATATTCCTTCTCCTCGGGATATTGTACGTGACTTGCAGAGATTTGATGATATGATTGAAGACCTCGCAGCACGGTTTTGGGACTGCCAAAATTGTTTGGGTATGGCCCATACTTCAGTGTAGCACTGCCAAGGTTAGGTGTCGTAAATGTTTTCGGTCATGTCACATTAAAAAAGATTGCATCCGCCAACCGCCTGAGTTGTTCATCTGGGTGCCCAAAGTCCCATCGTCAGTCTTTGTTTCTCGCGCCGGAGCAGAACCCCTTGCCTCTCCGCCTTCTGATACTACACAGCCCAAAAAGAAAACCAGTCGCTTCTCCTCCATTGCTGCCGCCGCCACTGCAATCTTTCATCGCTCCTCCACCTTTGCCTGATCTCTCCATGGCGGACTATGCCCTAGACCCTCGGCGCTTCCTACTTGCTGGGTACGATATCATCGATGGTGGTGGTGACAGATTGCCGCGAACATACTTCACTTCTCGTTAGCCACCTCCACGGATGCATGAGCAGTTCATGGTGGCCATTGTGGAGCCCGTGCCTCCTGCTCATATGGTGGCCATCCAGCGCGAACAGGTGCTTAAGTTCATCACCCAGATGCTTCATCTTCTAGTACGTTCTGCTCAGCCATGGGTTCATGGGGTTGGTCTTTTTGAGATGCAGTGGTCAAAGGTTCTTTTACTATGCATCCGCCTTTCCCTCTGGGTTTGGATGAGGAGGGAGCTGAGTTCTTCGTCAGATTTGTACCACACGATCGTGGGGAAGGTTTTCGGGCTTTGCATGGTCATCGTACTGGATGGTTGATGTTCATTGGCATACCTCTTGATTATTGGAACACTCAGGGTTTAGCAGATATGGTTGGTACTTTTGGTCAGTTCCACTATTGGATGCATCATGACCGTCGCCGTGCTCGTTCGCTTGTCAGAGCTTCTTTCCCTGACAATGCTCTGCTTCCTCACGATGTAATGTTCACAGAGTTTGCTAACTGGGGAGGAGCGATTGTTTCTGGGACTTTTGCCTGCTACATTATTGATGCGGAGTTTGCTGAGGCCATGATTAGTGCCAATGAGGACCCAATGCCCCTGGATGGAAACCCACATCCGATGCCTGGAGAAATCCCACCACAGCCATTTTGGGCAATGCCTCCCTACCTGGTACTTGGATGGAATGTTGTGCCCCAGGACCAGCATCAGCATAACAATGGTTGGGGCCAGAATGCTCAGCAAGATGATGGACGGGGGCCGTGGGAGTAGCATGACTAGAACCAGCATATGGAAAATGCACCCGAGGAAGATCTGCAAGATGATGTGGTGGAACAAAACTCCATTGTCATAAACCCACCATCTTTTGGCTCTTCTGGCTCAGTGCCACAGTTGCCACACAATGACATGGATATAGAGGTTCAACAGCAATTGCATTAGCCTGTCCTGGACCCAATCCAATTGGGAATTTTTCGGGTGGTATATGGGCCGGTTTTGCCACCACATATGATCTCAGAACGCACCTTCAACATGATTGTGCCAGAGATTGTCTTATCTAAGATTTAGTGTTTTCCAAGAGTGCCAGTGCTGCTACCGTATGTCTTGCCTCTGCGTTTTTGGTCTTGGGAGATCGAACTAAACTTCATATCTAAGATGGCACATGCTGGTTTCTTCTTGACTGTTCCCACCCGTCCCAAACCGGTTTCTTCAGTTATCATTGAGCCACTTTCGCCACAGTTGACCTCTCCGACTAAACTTGAGCAGCCGTCACCGCAGAGACAGGCTGAGCAGATCGGTGAGTTTTAGTTTCAGGCTAAGTCCCCTCTAATTCTAGGCAAGCATACTTCCAGCAGAGCTGGCAAGTCTGTTCAGATGGTGGCTGCAGGGCCGGACTTCTCCACTCGTAGGATAACTCAAAGTTGTGCCAAGGTGACGGGATACAAGCCAACTTCTGCTATTCCTATGAAGTCTTCAAGCCTTCGTCGTCCATGAGCCAAGAAGCCGCGGCTCCCTGAGACAGTGACCGTTGAGGAGAATGCAGCAGTTCCCCCGCCCACGCCTATTTCTTTCCTGCAGGAGCTTGGTGCAGCATTGCAGATTCCATTAGAAGAACTTTTAGTGGCAAAGCTTATGGCTTGCCCAGAGTCTGAAGATTCCAACAAGTCTCCTAATGAAAAGTGATCTCTTAAGCCTCTGGTGGGGGGTCTCTCTTATTTGGTTTGTTTTTCATTCAAGCTATTGTTTCATGTTTAAGTCTGTGGACGTATGGTTTGAACTTTTTCTCATTGCTACTCGTACTGTTATGCGGTTATGAGTTCTGGCTTATCTTATATCAGTGTCAATGGATAGTACATCTTTTCGTAATTGGCGTGTTCTGTGTTGGAACGTGAGGGGCCTTAACTCTGATGACAGACAAAGAGATGTTAGAGCAAATATTGAGGAGAGCAAATGTTCTATTATTTGTCTACAGGAAACAAAGTGTGAACACTTTGATTTGCACGCGATCCATTCCTTTTGCCCTCATAGGTTTCACAATTTTGCTTATGCCCCGTCAGTAGGAGCCTCGGGTTGTATTCTGGTTATTTGGAACTCTACAGTTTTCAGTGGCACGCTGGTGGATATTCAATGTTTTGGCGTGATAGTTCCTTTTAAATCTGTGCATAATTCTGAGGCATGGACAATGGTGGCAGTTTATGGTCCCTGTCAAGGGCCCCTAAGAGATGATTTCGTTAGCTGGTTGTATAATCTTAGTATACCAGATGATCAAAACTGGTTGTTCCTTGGAGACTTTAACTTCATTAGGTTGTTGGATAACAAGAACTGACCAGGGGGGAATGTTAATGATATCTTCTTGTTTAATGAGATCATTGGTCACTTGGGTTTGCTTGAGCTGCCTTTGAAAGGCAGAGCTTACACTTGGTCTAATACGCAGGAGCAGCCTCTCATGGAACAGTTGGATTGGTTCTTTACAACTGCAGACTGGATCTCTGCATATCCAAACACAGTTGTGTTACCACTTGCAAAAATATCCTCAGACCATGTGCCTTGTGTTGTTTCCATTGGCACCACCATTCCAAAATCCAAAGTGTCCCGTTTTGAGAATTTTTTGGTTGAAATGCCAGGGTTTTCTGATTGTGTAAGGAATTCTTCGGAGGCTCCCATTGCTGCTGGTTTATCTGCCCCTGCCACCCTGTCTGTGAAATTTAAAAGGTTGAGATTTTCCCTCAAGAGATGGAGCACTAATCTTTCCTCTCTCAAGAGGCTGGCTACCCGATGCTCAGAGGTAGTTCTGTATTTTGACGCGCTAGAGGAGATCAGCCCTCTGACTAGACCTGAGTTCAACTTCAGGAAAATTGTTAAGATACAGTATGAGATGATTCTGAAACTACATCATATCTATTGGAATTAGAGATGTACTATAAGATATATTATGGTTGGGGAGGAGAACTCCAAGTTCTTTCATGCCATGGCTTCTGAGAGGCTCAGACGTAATTCGATATCCTGCCTATAGAGAGAGGATGGATCTTCAGCCAATGAGCATGATCAAATGGCAGGTATTTTATGGAATTCTTTCAGGTCTAGAATGGGCCAAGAAGTGGGTATTTCCATTGGTTTTGACCTACCATCTGTTATTCAACTAGTTCAAGGGCTTGAGGAGTTAGTAGCACCCTTCATTGATGAGAAAATTTCTGCTGTGCTCAAGGATTTGCCTATGGATAGGGCACCTGGCTATGGTATGTTTGTTAAGAGATGCTGGCAGATCATTGAGAAAGACTTCAGGCAGTTAATTAAGGAGTTTTATGAAGGGAAGATCAGTCTGCAAAACATAAATTCTTCATTAATTACCCTCATCCCCAATATATCGGTGCCCCGATGCCCTAATGATTTTAGACCCACCTCCTTAACCAACACTTGCCTTAACTTTCTCACTAAACTGTTGGCTAATAGAATGCAGAAGGTAATTCCCAAATGCATTCATAAAAACCAATATGGTTTCCTCAAGCATAGATCCATTCATGATTGTTTAGCATGGGCCTTTCAATATATCCATCAATGCAAGCAGTCCAAGAAGCCCATCATCATTTTAAAATTGGATTTTGCAAAGGCTTTTGATACAGTGGAACATGAGGCTATATTGACACTTCTTCGTTTTAAAGGGCTTCCTCCCAAATGGATTGGTTGGGTCAAGGAAATTCTGTCTTCTGGTGATTCTCAGGTATTTCTTAATGGACTTCCAGGAAATCATTTCAAATGCAGGCGTGGGGTAAGGCAAGGGGACCCTTTCTCCCCCATTACATTTTGTTTTGGCAGCTGATCTCCTACAGTTTGTACTTAATAAGATGTTGCAAGATGGCCAACTGACACTTCCTATTGAGTGTCATGATCCTGATTTCCCAATCATTTAGTATGCCGACGACACAATCTTGATCTTACCTGTTGATGAGGTTTAGTTAGTTGCTCTGAGGGACATGCTACATGTTTTTGCTGCCTCTACAGGACTTCGAGTTAATTTTGCAAAATCCATGATGGTCCCTATAAAAGTCCCTGAGACTGAAGCAGCCAGGCTTGCCTAGGTATTCCAATGTGCCCTTGTAATTCCTGCTCATCCTCGAGTAGGTAAATGATAAAAAAGATAATTTTTGATGTGGAATGCTACCTAGCATAATCTTGATCATACATCTAATCATGGCATGAATATAAGACACGAGTGGTTCAAAGCAATAGTCTATAATTTGATATTAAGACGATAATACTTCAAGCGTACTAATAAAGCAATCATGTCTTTTCAAAACAACATGGCCAAAGAAAGTTATCCCTGCAAAATCATATAGTCTGGCTATGCTCCATCTTCACCACACAAAGTATTTAAATCATGCACAACCCCGGTTTTAGCCAAGAAATTGTTTCATACTTTAGTATTCTCAAACTTTTTCAACTTTCACGCAATACATGAGCGTGAGCCATGGATATAGCACTATAGGTGGAATAGAATATGATGGTGGGGGTTATGTGGTGAAGACAAAAAAGGAGAAAGTCTCACATCAACGCGGCTAATCAACGGACTATGGATATGCCCATCAATTGATGTCAATGTGAGGAGTAGGGATTGTCATGCAACGGATGCACTAAGAGCTATAAGTGTATGAAAGCTCAAACTAGAAACTAAGTGGGTGTGCATCCAACTTGCTTGCTCATGAAGACCTCGGGCATTTGAGGAAGCCCATCATCGGAATATACAAGCCAAGTTCTATAATGAAAATTCCCACTAGTATATGAAAGTGAAAGCATAGGAGACTCTCTATATGAAGAACATGGTGCTACTTTGAAGCACAAGTGTGGTAAAAGGATAGTAACATTGCCCCTTCTTTGGCGGGCTTCTTTGGCCCCCTTTTTTTATTTAGGCTTCTTTAACCTCTTTTTTTATGGGGCAATGCTCTAATAATGATGATCATCACACTTTTATTTACTTTACAACTCAATATTACAACTCGATACTAGAACAAAATATGACTCTATATGAATGCCTCCGGCGGTGTACCGGGATATGCAATGATCTAGCGTAGCAGAGATATCAAAAAACGGACAAGCCATGAAAACATCATGCTAGATATCTTACAATCATGCAAGGTAATATGACAATGAATGCTCAAGTCATGTATATGATGATGATGGAAGTTGCATGGCAATATATCTCGGAATGGCTATGGAAATGCCATGATAGGTAGGTATGGTGGCTGTTTTGAGGAAGATATAAGGAGGCTTATGTGTGATAGAGCATATCGTATCACGGGGTTTGAATGCACCGACGAAGTTTGCACCAACTCTCTAGGCGAGAAAGGGTACTGCATGGTACCGAAGAGGCTAGCAATGATGGAAGGGTGAGAGTGTGTATAATCCATGGACTCAACATTAGTCATAAAGAACTCACATACTTATTGCAAAAATTTATTAGCCATCGAAACAAAGTACTACATGCATGCTCCTATGGGAAGGGTTGGTAGGAGTTAACCATCGCGCGATCCCGACCTCCACACAAAGGATGACAATAAAAAAATATCTCATGCTCCAACTTCGTTACATAACGGTTCACCATACGTGCATGCTACGGGAATTACAAACCTCAACACAAGTATTTCTACTAATCCACATTCACCCACTAGTATGACTCTAATATCACCACCTTTATATCGCAAAACTATTGCAAGGAATCAAACATATCGTATTCAGCGATCTACAAGTTTTATGTAGGATTTCATGACTAACCATGTGAATGACCAATTCCTGTCATCTTTCTAAAATAGATATAAGTGAAGCAAGAGAGTTTAATTCTTTCTACAAAATATATGCCCCCTCTAACAAATATAAGTGAAGCAAAAGAGCATTCTACAAATGGCGGTTTTCTATGTGAAGAGAAACGGGCAATCCAAGCTTCAAAAGATATAAGTGAAGCACATGAAGCATTCTATAAAGCCATACACAAATGATTTAAGTGAAGTGCAAAGAGCATTCTATAAATCAACCAAGGACTATCTCATACCAGCATGGTGCATAAAAGAAAAGTGAAAACTAGATGCAAAAGACGCTCCAAGATTTGCACATATCGCATGAACGAAACGAATCCGAAAACATACCGATACTTGTTGAAGAAAGAGGGGATGCCTTCCGGGGCATCCCCAAGCTTAGACGCTTGAGTCTCCTTGAATATTTACTCGGGGTGCCTTGGGCATACCCAAGCTTGAGCTCTTGCCTCTCCTCCTTTTCCTCATATCGAGACCTTCTCGATCAAACACTTCATCCACACAAAACTTCAACAGAAAACTCGGTAAGATCTGTTAGTATAATAAAGCAAATCACTACTCTAGGTACTGTTGTAAACCAATTCATATTTTGTTTTTGCATTGTGTCTACTGTAATATAGCTTTTCCATGGCTTAATCCACTGATAGAAATTGATAGTTTCATCAAAACAAATAACCTATGCATCAAAAACAGAATCTGTCAAAAACAGAACAGTCTGTAGCAATCTGAACATTCACCATACTTCTAGTACACCAAAAATTCTACCAAAATTAGGAAAATAAAAAAATTGTACAGCAAGACAGTGCAAAAAGTTTTCGAACCGTCTGACATTCCAGTAAAAAATGTAAAGTCGCGCACTACAGCCAAAGTTTCTGTTCTGCACCGCACAAACCAACAAGCAATCTAAACATCCTAAAGGCAAACCTTGGCACATTATTTTTATAATACAATGGAATTATACAAGGGGATAATTATTTTTGATGAAAAGTTTTTGTAATTAAGATTCACAAAGTTTTCGTGAGCCTGAACAAAGTTCAAGGAGCTCTCCCACTTCAACAATGCTTGTCTCTCTCACTTTCACTTTCCTTTTTGAAAAAGTTTTGGGTTCCCCTCTTTATTTATTTTTTTGTTTTTAAACTATATAAAAGCACTCAACAGAAATAAATGACTCTCTAAAACTTCCGGGTTGTCTCCCTGGCAGCGCTTTCTTTAAAGCCATTAAGCTAGGCATATAGTGCTCAGGTAATGGATCCACCCGGATCCCAAGGTATATCAAAGCCAATTTTAATTAACAATGATTTGTAATTTAGTAGTGAGCACAAAGTAATATATATAACAAGCAATGACGAAGTCTAACTCTCTTCCTATGCATCGGCAATGTCATAAAAGAACAATTCATGCACACATAGTAAAGGCCAATGCATAGTATAAGCAGTTTCTTGCAATTTTATCATATTGGAAACATAGAGAGGTGGAGATATAGTTCCTCTCTCATAATAATTGCAAGTAGGAGCAGTAAGCACATGCATATTATATTCATCAAAATTATCATGTGCAATGGTAAAAGGCAACCCATCACTATAATCCTTAATAAGCACAAACTTCTCCGATATAGTGTAGTCGGGAGAATTCAAAAAGATAATAGGACTATTATGTGTGGGTGCAATAGCAACAATGCCATGTTCAACATAAGGAACCATAGCAAGTTCATCTCCGTAAGCATAATTCATATTGGCATCTTGGCCATAAGCATAGAAAGCATCATCAAAAAGGGATATTTCAAGAGAATCAATGGGATCATAACAATTATTATAGCAATCATCCTTCGGTAAGCATGAAGGGAAATTAAACAATGTATGAGTTGAAGAGTTACTCTCATTAGAAGGTGGGCACGGGTAGCTAATCCGCTCTTCCTCCTTTTCTTCTTCGCTCTCCTCATCATCTTTTTCATCCAATGAGCTCACAGTTTCATCAATTCCTTCTTCCATAGACTCCTGCAAAATATTAGTCTCTTCTTGGACAGCGGAGACTTTCTCAATAAATGCATCAATATCATAATTGTATTCATAATTCTCATAACAATATTTAAGTATAGCAAAATTTTCAGGTCTGTAAACAGCATCATCAAGATTTTCACACTCTTTAAGCAAAGATTCAATTTCATAAGCACCCATAAAAGCAACGAATTCTTCTATTTGTTCCACATCATAGTAATCATAGATACCATTAACATAAGAAGCCAAGGTTTTATCATCATTAAATTTAAATGAAAAGGGAAGGTGTGGAGCCTTCATCCTAGAGCAACAAGTATAATCATATCTCAAGCATAATTGCCGAGCATACCAATGCAACATATAAATCTGATGCCATAATAGTTTCCCTTTTTGTGTCAAGCGATAATCCCTAAAGTATTCATGTTGATCCAACATGTCTCCCATAACATAATTGAATGGGGTTTTCTCAAGATTATCAAAGTAGTACATAATATCATTCACATGATGAGCATCGAGGGTTTTAGGAGGTTCCCCATCTCCATGAGTAGCAAGTAGACCTAATTTTTTTGGTATTTCGTGTTCCATATCCATAACTAAAGATAGAAAAAAACTAAGAACAACAAATAAAAATTACATAGTGATAAAGCAAACAAGCACACACGAGAATATTCACCCCACGCCATGACTCCCCGGCAACGGCGCCAGAAAAAGGTCTTGATAACCCACAAGTATAGGGGATCAATTGTAGCCTTTTTTGATAAGTAAGAGTGTCGAACCCAACGAGGATCTAAAGGTAGAACAAATATTCCCCCAAGTTCTATCGACCACCGATACAACTCTACGCACGCTTAACGTTCGCTTTACCTAGAACAAGTATGAAACTAGAAGGACTTTGCAGGTGTTATTGGATAGTTTTGCAAGATAATAAAGAGCACGTAAATATAAACTAGGGCTGTTTAGATAAAGAAGAAATAAAGTAAATATAGCGAGTGTGGAATGGTGGTAGGAGTTGTGAAATTGTCCCTACGCAATTGACTACTTTACTAGACCGATAGCAAGTTTTATGTGGGAGCGTGTCATGTCCCTAGTTCTGGCTAGGCCAGCTTCATGTGTGCATCATGTTTAATTTCAAATGAATTTGAAATGGGGATGACAAACCCTAGCACCAAATTAAATCAAATAGGGTCAACCATAAATATTTTCAATGAACCCAAAATGCTTTTCAGAAAAGTTCATCATTTTTAAATTGGTCTAGAACCTTGGCCAAAAATGGTGCACATTTTTCTAGGTCACACTGGATTTTTGAATTAATCCATTAAGTATTTGCATTTGGGCATTTAATTTATATATCTATTTTTAATTGCCCAAATAATACTAATAATGGTTGAGGGCTGCTGTAAAATATTTCAACACTGCCCACAACTTATCTCAGTATTTTTAGGAGAGGTTTAGTATTTTTTTAGTAATTCAAAAACAACAGCAGAAATAGAAAACTAGAAACTAAACAGGGATAAAACGAAGAGGAAGAAGACTTACCTGGCCTACCTGCTACAGTAGCTGGCCTGCTAGGCCCAGCCCACCCCGTCGCGCGTCGTCTTCCTCACGCCTACTAGCGTTGCGCGTGGCGCGCGCACAGCCGAGCCAGGGCCACCTCCTGCTAGCCACGCAGCTGCTCCCCCTCGCCCTGGACGACGCCACGCCACCCCGCAGAACCCCCTTGACCCCTCCCTCTTCCTCACGTCTCCCTGCCTCTCTTCCCGCTCTTCTCGCTCATGTTCGAGAGCGCCGACGAGCACCACCGCGTCCACCGGGCTCCCCTCGTCCCTCTGCCTGCTCCAACGGATCTGCCTTGACCACCTCTTCCTCCTTGCCAAGCAACGCACCGCGGGAAGCTCTGCATCGCCTCCACGCCATCGTATTCAACCTCGGGCGCCGTCGATCGCCGCTGCCGATTCATCGTCCACAGCCCGTCCCCGAGCTCGCCAGCTGCACCACCAGAACCACAGTCAGCTCATGCCCGTTTTCCCCCTGTTCTTCTCACCGTTCGTGTGTCGTAGCCGGGTTAACCATTGAGGTCGAAAGCTTCTCACCGCCGGCCATGGCGTAGTCGTGGTCACAGCCGCAGCGGCTCACGTTCGAGAACGCTCGCGTGCTCCGCATGTTCCCAGGAGGCCGCAGCTCCCACCAGCTCCACCTCCCGCGCACCCTAGCATCGAGCCCGACCTAGCCCGATCTCCAGCCGTCGCCAAACCTTGCCGCCGGCCACTTTCTGACCACCCCGCGACCTCCCATCTTCTCTGTTGGATGCGCGCGAGCGAGGGCTCCCTTTTGGTGCCCTCAGCGCACCCAGCCGATGCCCCTAGCGCCACCCCGGCGAGCCGCCGCCGCACCGGATGGTAGCCGACGGCCTAACTCCGGCCGTGCCGACGTGGCAACGTCATTAGCAGCTAATGGCGCCACTAATTGAACCCACACCCACTGACATATGGGCCCCACTGCCTAATTAACCCTGGTTTAGTTTTGTTTAGATTAAACTAACCCCATAGGCCCCACAGGTCAGTTTGACCTGGCCACATCACCTGTTGACCAACCCCACACGTCAGCGTTGACTTGCTGACGAGGCTATTGACCCGATCCCACCTGTCTCTGACCCAGACAACACTGTGTCACTGACTAGTGGACCCCGCTGGTCAAGTTTGACCTGGACCGAATCAGTTGACCTGTTGACGTCACCTTGACGCAATGCCGACACAGTATTTGATTTCTGGATTTAAAATAATTCAGAAATTCCAGAAAATAGTATAAACTTCTGAAATTCATATAAATTCAACCATAACTCAGAATGAAATAAATTATATATGAAAAATGATCAGAAAAATCCAATCTATCCATCTGCACTGGTTTCATGCATGTTTAAACAACTTAACCCTGCTATTTAGTGCAAAACATGATAAGGCATTATTTGAATTCATTGAATTTGGGGTTGAACCTTTGGTTCAATATGACCCAAATCCATCTGGTTGTAGTTGCATTAGGCCAACTGTCGGTGTCAAAACCGGCGGATCTCGGGTAGGGGGTCCCGAACTGTGCGTCTAGGCGGATGGTAACAGGAGACGAGGGACACAATGTTTTTACCCAGGTTCGGGCCCTCTCGATGGAGGTAAAACCCTACGTCCTGCTTGATTAATATTGATGATATGGGTAGTACAAGAGTGGATCTACCACGAGATCAAGGAGGCTAAACCCTAGAAGCTAGCCTATGGTATGATTGTTGTAATGTATGTTGTCCTACGGACTAAAGCCCTCCGGTTTATATAGACACCGGAGGAGGCTAGGGTTACACAGAGTCGGTTACAATGGTAGGAGATCTACATATCCGTATCGCGAAGCTTGCCTTCCACGCCGAGGAAAGTCCCATACGGACACGGGACGGAGTCTTCAATCTTGTATCTTCGTAGTCTTTGGAGTCTGGCGGATAATGATAGTCTGGCTGTCCGGACACCCCCTAGTCCAGGACTCCCTCAGTAGCCCCTAAACCAGGCTTCAATGACGATTAGTTCGGCGCGCATAATGTTCGGCATTGCAAGGCAGGTTCCTCCCTTGAATAATCCAGAGAATATCATGAACACCAGGATAGTGTCCGGCTCTGCAAAATAAATTCCACATTCCACCGTAGAGAGAATAAAATGTACACTTAGTTCAATCTGCTGACGTATTATGCCTTGGCACGTCTTGTCGAAGCAGAGATCGTGTTCCCCTTATTCCGAGATTCTCATCAATACGGACGTGGGTAACCCAACCGCGCCATTGATGGTGGCACTTGGGAGATAAGCGAGTTTTACCAGGCCAGTGGGGGACGCACAGTTTCGTCCGCCTATATATAAGGGATAAGGATTTACCTCCTCACCTACGCCTTCTTCCTCCTTTGCCTATACATCTCCGCGCACTCAAGCTCCAACGCCCAAGCTCGCGCATCTCGCCTCGACCTTCTCCGAATATGTCCAGAGGGGGAGGCAAGTGGTTGGCCTCCACCGTTAAGGAGGAGCATATCACCAAGCTGCGCAGCGCCGGATACCTTACCGGCGATATCGCGCATCGGCTGCCCGACGAGGGGCAGCTCGTCCCTACCCCTGGGCCTCACGAGAGGGTCGTCTTCCTTCCCCATTTCCTCCGCAGACTGGGCTTTCCGCTCCATCCATTCGTCCGGGGGCTCATGTTCTATTATGGCCTGGATTTCCACGATCCGGCGCCGAACTTCATCTGCAACATCTCGGCGTTCATCGTCGTGTGTGAGGCCTTCCTCTGCATCCGGCCCCACTTCGGCCTGTGGCTCAAGACCTTCAACGTCAAGCCGAAGGTTGTGAAGGGCACGCAAGCGGAATGCGGAGGCGCCATGTTGGGTAAATTACCCAACGTCCTTTGGCTCGAAGGGGCCTTTGTGGACTCCGTCAAGGGGTGGCAATCGGGGTGGTTCTACATCACCGAGCCGCGCAAGCCCACATGGGCGGCGGCCCCCGAGTTTAGATCTGGCGTCCCCACGCAGCTCACCTCCTGGAAAGAGAAGGGCTTGCTGTGGGGCGATCCGAAGGAGGTGACTGGACTCCGAGCCTGCATCCAAAAGCTGGTGAGCAATAAGCTCAGGCTCGTCGACGTGGTCCAAGTCATGCTCATCCGCCGGATTCTCCCATGCCAAGAACGGGCATTCAATCTGTGGGAGTTCAATCCGGAACAGCACCAGGCGCTGAGCGGGCTCTTTGATACGACGTACGAAGGCGCCTGGAGGGTGCTGTTTAAGGGCGCCGAAGCCCCCGTATCCGCGACGGAAGATCGCGGATTCAGCTCGCAGCATCCAACTGACGAGGTAAGTGATTCAACCCCATTACGGGACACTTTGTAGAATTGAATTGATTATAAGAGGGTTTCATTCTTCCCTTTCCTTTGACAGGAATGGATGGAGAAGGCCAGGCAGCTTATCAGCCCGGCTCCCATGCCAGAAGACCCAGTGGACGCCCGTTTAGCAGGGCTGCTGGTTCCGGCACAGCACGTGGTGCCGGAGAAGAAGGCCAAGAAGGTGGCCGCGGGGACTCGAAAGAGTTCCCGCAATCAGGCGTCTGACGACGACGCGGACTCCTCCCTTGAAGACGAGGAGGAGGAGGAGTACTCTCTCCCGAAGGGGGGAGAGAAGAAGAGGAAGGCTTCCCCAATAGGGGAGGCCGAAGGGTCCAAAAGGGGGAGAACTATCCCCCCGGACAGTTTCGCCAACACCAGCGTTGGCGAGGATGAGTGGCCTCCAAGGGCCAGGCGTCCGGCGAGATCGTAAGTATCCGGATCCTTGATATGCAATATATTTTATGTCATGTAGTGTCCTTCTAACGCCGCATTCTGTCCGTAGCCCGGCCGATGACGATCTCCCCGACTCATCGAGCGGGTTGTTGGCCTCGTCGGATGTGAATTCACTTCCGACTGCCTCTACCCCACGCGCCGACGAGGACGCCGAGGTGGGATCCCAGAGAGGGACCCATCAGGAGGAGGCTCCGGAGGCGCCGTCAGGCAGCCTCCCGGACTTTGCGCTGGACTCTACATCGGAACCCGCAGTGGTTCCAGAGTCCGGCAAGCGGCCCCTTCGAAAGAAGGGCAAGACCGTGACACCGACGGCCTCCGTCCAACCGGAGGCGCCGGATAACTTGTTGGAGGCACTTAAAGGTGCTTCCATCGAGGAAGAAGACCGCACTATCATGAGTGCGGTGATTCAAAAGGTTCAGCTCGCCAAAAGCGGGCTGACCGAAGCCTGCAGCAGCCTTTTAACAGGCTTTAAGGTAAGAAGTTAAAATTATGTAATGTAATGTAATACCGCATAGACAGTAGCCCCTGATGCTCAGTTCGGTGTTCGGAAAGAAAAGCCGGACTGAGGATCTAACAAGATATGCGCAGGGGTGCTAAAAATATGTCAATATGGGTTTGCAGGCTGCGCTGCTGGCCTCTGCCGCATTAACGGCGGAGGTCGATGTGCTGAAGCAGGATCTCGAGCGGTCCGAGCGAGAGCTCGGCCATGCGAAGAAGCAGCTCGAGGACAAAGAAGGTGAGTAACACCACTTTGAATAGGTACCTTACAGAAAAGGATTTTGGTTGCAATAAAATTAACAAGGATAATATGTGTATTGCAGGGGCCACTAACGAGGTGGCAGCCCTGAAGGATGCTGTGTCCGCGGCCGAACACAGTGCGGCCGCGGAACGGGCAGAGCGATAAAAGCAGGAGGCACGGGTGGCGGAAGTTCGGCAAGAGCTCCAGGCTCTCACGGAAAAGCATGAGAGTTTGGAGCGTGACTCCAAGACTCGAGAGTCCGAGCTTGCCTCGGCTCTCGAAAATGCCAAGTCCGCCAAGGCCGAGGCCCATAAGGCCCTTCAGGAGGTTGAAGATATAAAGAAATTAGCGGCGGGTAAGGGATTTTTCATGCAAAGCAAGCATGTTAATGTAAAATACCTGACACTTACCCGCATTCGGAGCTCTCCAGGGGCGTTTGCAGATCTGCCGCGTAGTGCGTCTGATGCCACCGCATTCTATCGTGGCGAGGAGGGGATCTCGATGGAAAAAGTCTTCTGGTCTCAGTATGCTGAGGCCGGACACCCGGTGCCCCCAAGCGACCAGCTGAAGCAGCTGGTCGAACTCCACAAGGTAGCTGAGGAGGCCATGAAGGGCCTTATAGTCCGGCTGTGGCCTGGACAGGCCATGCCTGGGAGCTACTTTGGCCTCGTGCGGCGGCTGGTGGATGCATGCCCCTGGGTGGATGTCATCAAGCGCTCCGCCTGTATTGAAGGCGCTCGCCGGGCCCTCGCCCGCACAAAGGTGCAATGGGGCAGGTTGGATGCGGAGAAGCTTCTCACGGACCCACCACCGCCGGGCAAGGAGTATCGCATGCCCGAAATGTATTATAAAACTGTCCTGAAGGGAGCCCGCAATATTGCAGATGAGTGCCCCAGAAATGTAATCTTTGAGTGAATTTGCTATGTATTATCCTGCGCGCTGAAACTTTGTTCATGTGCGCGTTAAGCAACGCTTGTTTAATTTAAAATATTACCTTCTGTGCGGCCGTTTATAAAATCTGAGAGATGGCAAGTCGTTGGCTTCAGCCCCCAAGCCACGAGTGCTGGGGTGTTCGGGATAAACTTGAGCACTCTTGTTCCCATTGTTGGGTCCATCGAGGGAGGCGCTCAACACAACGAACAAGGCAACCGGACTTATAATGCTTGAACACTCTCACTTAGCCATAGAATTCTATAATTTTAAATTTCGGCGAAGCCCCAGGTATTCGGAAGACCGAATCCGGGGCGCTATCCACGCCTTCGTCGGACATTGTCCGGAACTTCGCTTGAAGCGGCGTGAGTCTATAAGGACCCGAAAAAACCTCTCGAACAGCGACCAGTCTCTCGCCTTATCATGCTAGTCAGTTTTAGCTTTCTCCACTGAGGCGCTCGCCCGGCTCAACCGGCGCAATCGCAGTGGTTCTCCCAGTGCCACCTTAGCCGACAGAACGGAACGTAAGGCACCAAAACGTGGGAGCCGGGCAAACCCAACTATTGACCCAAGACATGATTCGAAGCCGATTCATATAATGCTATAAGTTCGGGGTGCCGCACTTGTGAAAGTGTTCGGACTTATCACACCATAGAGAGGGGAACATAAGCCCCCGGTGTATTAGGCCGTACCAAAATATACGGGTGCAAGATGTCATATAATGAGCATATATATATAAGGTAATGCAATTGCGATCAAAAAGGTGCTGCATTATTTATGAAAGAAAGTCTGCTAGTAGAGCGAACTGATACAAATAGTGCGGTAAGCAAGGGATTTGGACTAAGTAAACATGTCCCCCTCCAGGGATGAGCTGCGGACTTGGTGTATATAATCAAATTTAATGCTCGTAACTGAGACCACCTGAGTGTTCATCGCGGCCTTCTTTAGTCCCTGACTGTTGCATCATGAGTTCGACAGGTTCGCCGCCAGACAGGGCTTCTGGTTAACAGAGTCCTGTGTACATAAAAGAAGAAAAATAAAAAATATTAAAAAAGGGGGGCACACTTGCGAGCCCCCGGTGTGGTCGAACCGCACTCTAGGTCCGTTGCGATCATGCCCCCTCCCCTGTGCCCATGGTATCTCCAAAGTGTAATGATGTACGCAGAGTGTTATTCTTGCGATCATGCGCGGGCGAGGGTTGGGGCCGCATTGCTACGCGTGCTCTGATCGCGCCAGGTGGTCTTGGTTGGCATTGCTCCGGGTGCGTTTTGCTGTATCCGGCCTTTTAACAGCCGGACTCGAGAATTGCCTTAGAAGGCTGCTCTGTACTTCTGCCGCGAGAGCCGCTGTATGTTCCTCCGTTCGGAGGGAGCGTTCCGTATTCCCATTGACCGTGATGACTCCACGAGGGCCTGGCATCTTGAGCTTTAGGTATGCATAATGCGACACCGCGTTGAATTTTGCAAACGCGGTTCGTCCGAGCAGGGCGTGATAGCCGCTGCGAAACGGGACTATGTCGAAGATTAACTCTTCGTTCCGGAAATTATCCGGGGATCCGAAGACCACTTCCAGTGTGACTGAGCCTGTACAGTTGGCTTCCACTCCTGGTATGACACCTTTAAAGGTTGTCTTTGTAGGTTTAATCCTTGATGGGTCTATGCCCATTTTGCACACTGTATCCTGATAAAGCAGGTTCAGGCTACTGCCGCCGTCCATCAGGACTCTCGTGAGGTGAAATCCATCGACGATTGGGTCTAAAACCAATGCGGCAAATTCGCCATGGCGTATGCTGGTCGGATGGTCTCTTCGATCGAAAGTGATCGGACAAGAGGACCATGGATTGAACTTCGGGGCGACTTGCTCCATCGCATAGACGTCCCTTAGTGCGCGTTTCCTCTCCCTCTTGGGTATGTGGGTCGCGTATATCATATTCACCATCCGCACTTGTGGGGGAAAACCCTTCTGTCCTCTATTGTTCGGCGGTCGGGTCTCTTCCTCGTCGTCGCTGTTTAGCCCCTTGTCATTATTTTCGGCAATTAACTTGCCGGCCTGCTTGAACACCCAGCAATCTCTATTAGTGTGGTTAGCTGGCTTTTCAGAGGTGCCATGTATCTGGCATAAGCGGTCGAGTATTCGGTCCAGATTGGACAGACCCGGAGTGGTTCTTTTGAATGGCTTCTTCCGCTGACCGGGTTTAGAGCCTCGGAATCTGGCGTTGACTGCCGTATCCTCCTTATCGTCGCCGTTAATGCGGCATTTGTTTTTGTTTCGACGTGACCTGCCGTTGTTGTCCTTAGTATCCGGACTGCCAGAATTTTTACGGAGATTGTTGCTGCGGGCTAGCCAGCTGTCCTCTCCCGCGCAAAAGCGGGTCATTAACGATGTGAGGGCTGCCATGGATTTCGGCTTTTCTTGCCCCAGGTGCCGGGCTAGCCATTCGTCCCGGATGTTATGTTTGAAGGCTGCAAGGGCCTCTGCATCCGGACAGTCGACGATTTGGTTTTTCTTTGTCAAGAACCGTGTCCAGAATTGTCTGGCCGATTCGTCTGGCTGCTGAATAATGTGGCTTAGGTCATCGGCGTCTGGTGGTCGCACATACGTGCCCTGGAAGTTGTCGAGGAATGCGGCTTCCAGGTCTTCCCAGCACCCAATTGACTCTGCGGGCAAGCTGTTTAGCCAATGCCGAGCTGGTCCTTTAAGCTTGAGTGGGAGATACTTGATGGCATGGAGATCATCGCCGCGGGCCATATGGATGTGGAGAAGATAGTCTTCGATCCAAACCGCGGGGTCTGTTGTGCCATCGTAAGATTCGATGTTTACGGGTTTAAACCCTTCGGGGATCTGATGATCCATTACTTCGTTAGTGAAGCATAGCGGGTGTGCGGCGCCTCTGTATTAAGCAATATCGCGACGCAGCTCGAGAGAGCGCTGTCTGCTGTGTTCGGCCCGGCCGGGGTTATTGTATCCGGCGCGACGGTATTCGTCATGGGTCGTGGGGCGCCGACGTGATCCGTAGATGGATCTGGATTGCCTTGCTTTGTCCTCCAATATGTCTCGCAAGTCCGGCGCGTTCCCTCTTGGCTTCGTACTTTTGGAGCGATGTCGGGGTACGGTCTTGGCTGGGGGCCTGGATGACTCTCTGTCACGACCACGGGGTGGTCGGTCAGCCATATCGTGCACTGGTGATGGAGGTATGTATGCTTCCTCCTCTAATCGGGGGAGCAGCTTGTGTCTTGGGTAACTTTTGGAGGGGCGTTCGAGTTTATACTCTTTGGCCGCGAGGACCTCGGTCCATCGATCGGCCAGCAGGTCCTGATCAGCTTGAAGCTGTTGCTGCTTTTTCTTTAGGCTGTTTGCTGTGGTGATAAGCCTGCGCTTGAAGCGCTCTTGTTCGACGGGATCCTCAGGTACGACGAATTCATCATCGTTGAGGCTTGCTTCGTCTTCAGAGGGAGGCATATAGTTATGATCCTCAACCTCTTCGTCTGCCGCCCTCTCATGAGGGCTTGCTTCTGCATCCTCCTGCGCCGAGTCTTGCTGGAGGGGATTGTCTTCGGCACTCTCTGGAGTATTATTATCTCCTGTGCCGGAATCTCCATTCTTGCTGTGGCGGGATTTAGAGCGGCGCCGCTGACGTCGGCGTTTGGGCTGCTTCTTTAAAGAGTCTGCCTCCGCTGCTTCTTCGCCGTCCCCATCTTTTGGGGTGTCCACCATATATATGTCGTATGACGAGGTGGTCTTCCAGTGCCCTGTAGGCGTTGGTTCCTGTTCGTCTCCGGCATCATCGTCCATAGCATCGATATCATCGAAGTTGTAGTCTAGCATGTCGGTTAGATCGTCGACAGTGGCTACAAAGTGGGTGGTGGGTGGGCTCTGAATTTCTTCGTCGTCCGTACCCCAGCCATCCTGGCCATAGTCCGGCCAGGACTCTCCTGATAACGAGAGATGCTTTAGTGAATTCAGGATATCGCCAAAAGGCGAGTATTGGAAGATGTCTGTGGCGGTGAATTCCATAACCGGCGCCCGATCCGGATCGATTGGTAGGGGCGCGGGAGGTTCGGAGTCCGGCAAGGAGTCCGGCGCCTCGGAATCACGAGTTTCGCAGGGGACAAGATTAGTGTTCGGCTCCATCGCCGTGGATGTTGAAGCCCCCAGGGCGGCGTCTATCAACCGGCCCTCGATCTGGGCGATCGACTCCGGACTAATGGCCGAAGCGGATCCGTGTGCGGCCACCAAGGCACTGTTCGGTGGCAGAGCTAGATCATGCCCGTCGTCACAGTGCGGCGCGCTTGGCTGTGGCTCGAGTCCGTCGAAGATCAAGTCTCCGCGGACATCGGCCGTGAAGTTTAGGCTTCCAAATCTGACCTGACGGCCAGGGGCATAGCTTTCGATCTGCTCCAGATGGCCAAGTAAATTAGCCCGCAGTGCGAAGCCGCCGAATACGAAGATCTGTCCGGGGAGAAAAGTCTCACCCTGGACAGCGTTGTTGGTTGAAGATGCCATCAAGCCTATCGGTGACGACACAGAGGACCTCTCAATGAAAGCACCAATGTCGGTGTCAAAACCGGCGGATCTCGGGTAGGGGGTCCCGAACTGTGCGTCTAGGCGGATGGTAACAGGAGACGAGGGACACAATGTTTTTACCCAGGTTCAGGCCCTCTCGATGGAGGTAAAACCCTACGTCCTGCTTGATTAATATTGATGATATGGGTAGTACAAGAGTGGATCTACCACGAGATCAAGGAGGCTAAACCCTAGAAGCTAGCCTATGGTATGATTGTTGTAATGTATGTTGTCCTACGGACTAAAGCCCTCCGGTTTATATAGACACCGGAGGAGGCTAGGGTTACACAGAGTCGGTTACAATGGTAGGAGATCTACATATCCGTATCGCCAAGCTTGCCTTCCACGCCAAGGAAAGTCCCATCCGGACACGGGACGGAGTCTTCAATCTTGTATCTTCGTAGTCTTGGAGTCCGGCGGATAATGATAGTCCGGCTGTTCGGACACCCCCTAGTCCAGGACTCCCTCACCAACACACTCATATTTCCATGTCATGAGCATGCATCATATTGTGCATTGCATTGATTGTGTTTCCTTCTCTGTTGCCGGCATTTGTCCCCTCTTGATAGACATGGTTTTGACGATGAGTTTGATGACACCGACGAAGAGCTATTACTATCTTCAGAAGTGCTAGGCAAGAAAAACCACCATGTTCATCTCGATACAATCCCACTCTCTCGCTACTGCTCTCTTTTATTGCATTAGGACAACAACGATTCATCTGTTACTTGCTGCGGTAGTTGAACCCCTTTCCTCTGCATGACCTGTCATTGCCACAGTAAATAGATGAAACCCACTAACATGAGTAGGAGTTGTTTGAGCCCTGTTGTACCTACTCATTCATGCTTGTTTTTCATGTCTGCTACTGCTTAGAGTTGAGTCAGGTCTGATTCATCGATGATGAATCAGAGGTGTGTGAACATGTCCTACTGTGTGAGAGCTAAGTGTGTGAAAACGATTTGGTAAAGGTAGCGGTGAGAGGCCATGTAGGAGTAGATGGTGGGTTGTCTCATTGAAGCCGTCCTCAGGAACTGAGTTCTGTGTTTGTGATCCATGAAACAGCTACTACCACGCATTGGGCCCGAAACCAATGGACCCTCTCGGCTTCTTAACCACCCTTGTCCTTTGTCCAGGAGTTGCAAGTAGTTTCTAGTGTTTGTAGTATGCTGGAGGTTGTGCGCAGCGCTGACCCGAGGGGTGGGCTGTGATGCGATAGGTACGTGGCCGGGTATGCCGGGCGCCCGTTTGGTGTCGCGGAACCCTGTACACATCGGGCCGTATGTGGAAACCTCGGCCGGGCTCCCTGCGAATGGAACCTGAATAGGCGATAAACCTGGACTAGAGACTTGAGTGTTTAGGTAGGCCATGGCCGACACCCTCGCTGGCTTCCACTTGAAGGTTGCCGAGTACATGTCGTGTAAACGGCGGTAAGTGGTGAGAGCGTGTGTGAAGAAGTACACCCCTGCAGGGTTAACATCATCTATTCGAATAGCCGCGTCCGCTGTAAAGGACCTCTGGGTTGCCTATACAGTTCATAGACAAGTGAAAGTGGATACTCTAAAATACGCAAGATAAGCGTGAGTGCTATGGATGGCGTTCTCGTAGGGAGACGGGAGCGGATCCATAGTGGTGTATTGATATGGTGAATATGTGGACTCGTGTGCGCCACCTCAAAAGAGTTAATTCCAGTTGTAGTTCAGGATAGCCACCAAGTCAAAGCTGGTTTGCTGCAGTTAAACCCCACCATCCCTTTGTTGATAATGATGCATATGTAGTTAGCTCTGATGTAAGTCTTGCTAGGTACATTTGTACTCACGTTTGCCTATTTTATGTTTTTGCAGAGAGACTTCAGTCATGATAGTAGTTCCGCGTGGACTTCGACGTTTAGCTTGTTACCTCAGCTACGATCTTGTGCCTCAGCAAGATCTGGTAGATAGTCAGGCTTCTCAGCCTTTTCCATTTGTAGATGTCTGTACTCGGACATGTTAAGCTTCCGCTTGTGCTTTGAATTGTATGCTCTGGATGTTGGATCATGAGACCCATGTTTGTAATATCTCTCTCCTTGGAGCCTATTGAATAAATACTTGAGTTGTAGAGTCATGTTGTGATGCCATGTTGTATTTGCACATATCGAGCATATTGTGTGTATGTTATTGAAATGTTTGGTATGTGTGGTATCTGACTATCTAGTTGTTTATCCTTGGTAGCCTCTCTTACCGGGAAATGTCTCCTAGTGCTTCCACTGAGCCTTGGTAGCTTGCTACTGCGCCAGAACACTTAGGCTGGCAGGCATGTGTCCTTCTTCGTTCGTGTGTCTGTCCCTTTGGAGAAATGTCACGCGGTGTCTACCGAAGTCCTGTTAGCCTGCTACAGCCTGGTTTACCGGAGTCCTGCTAGCCCAGTTGCTACAGCCCGGATTCAGTCGGTGATGACCGACACGTTCGTTGTTGGGTCATGTATGCATGTCCCTGTAAGTTAGTGCCACTTTGGGTTCACGACTAGCCATGTCAGCCCGGGCTCCTTGTCATATGGATGCTATTGACACTATCATATACGTGTGCCAAAAGGCGCAAACGGTCCCGGGCAAGGTAAGGCGACACCCGTGGGAATACCATGAGTGAGGCCGCAAAGTGATATGAGGTGTTACATGCTAGATCGGTGTGGCTTGAGTCGGGGTCCTGGCAGCTTTGGTATCAGAGCCTGACTGCTTGTAGGATTGCCAAGCCAAACTGGTCGAAGTTGAGTCTAGAAATTCCTTAGTTATATAAGGGAATTGATTGTGGGATGGAACGTAAGGCTCTTTTTACTCCTTTACCTCATTCCCTTCTGATCTGAGTCATCTTATCTTTCCTACGGGGTTAAGGAACTAGGCTTTCTCTTCCTTCTATCAGGATCACGTGTTACTAATCCATAGACTTATAAGATTGTTGGATTTAAGCCTCAGTTCAGTTCCTACTATCTTCGTGTATTCATAGTTGATCTCAGAACCTTGATATTATGATGATCGAGTGGTTATGCCACCATTTTGTAGCATGTCCAAAATCTTTTAGCATTTACAGCCGTTATGCTGTCCGAGTCATCCCAGGTTTCTAAACAATCTGATGCACTTGCAAATCCTTTTTCCTCTGGTTTTGATGTTCTTTGGGCCAGGTTAATCACACTAATTGCTGAGTTGAGGTATTCTATTGCCTCGACATATATGTTGGAGTTATTATTATGACCTAGGTGTCTTAGGGGATCATCTAGTAATCTAGCCATGATTTGTGTCCCAGTGTGACGATTCTGGCCCTTATTCTCGAAAGCATCCCGTGATGCCACCTAGTAGTAGGTATTCTACTCCTGGGTTCTTGAACCCGAGATTCACCTTACTTACCTCGTGTTGATAGTGTTTGCTAGTTCCTTCAGGATATTGCTAACCTTTGCGATAGTCCTCGAGGTCCGTGGTATTTCCTTCTTCCAAATACTATGAACCACTTACGGCAAATGTTTGTTGGATCAAAAGATCACAACAGGAGTGTTCCTGATGGGTTCTCCATTTTACATTGCGACTCTGCCAGTTCAACCTTCCAGCATGGGTTATTCGGAAGAAATATGTTGAACTCGTTCGACATGCTAGTCCATGCATCCACAACTCAGAAAATCATATGTTCTTATGGGATTGTCCCCCTTTAGTTGTATTCTGACCCCCGTCTATCAATTGATAGTCAAGAGTATGCGTGCATTCATTTATCGATGCCTATTACTCTTGTGGTCCGTCAAGCCATTCTATTCTGGAATGACTAGGAGAAACAAACTCTAGAACCTCATCCATATCCAGAATTGGGTCAAAGTAGTTGTGCTCCGCAGATCAAATTGCTAATCCAGCTTTTGTTCTGCTCTACCTTGCAGTATTACCATCTTTATATTAAGATTATCATGGGAATTGCACACCATTCTATGAACTCTTGATACAGTGATACTTCTCGCCCTCATTATTCATTTCTCGGCTCCCGTGTTGTTGCAACCGGAACGCCGACAAGTGAATCGTGATGTGTGAAATCTATACTCCTAGCAACTCTGTTGCTTGGTAGTTAACTGGACAATAACCTCATTCTTAGCGTGTTGGTTATTGAATCATCACCCTAAGGTTGATCGTGCCCCCTAGTCCTTAATTCCGGTACACTCTTCGATCAATGAGTTAGGGCTATGCCAATCTCTTGCTTATTTGATCATTTTGTCTTGCCCTTAGAAGCAAGATTGTTCTCGAGCTTAGTAACATACCGGTGGTTCGCGGTTTTTCAAATTTCTTCTCGGAAGTATCACCAGGTTGTCACCTGACCGCTATGTTGAGTTCGTGATCAAGTTGGTTTTCTTGTAAACCACCCTTTCTCCAAGAATCTGTGTCGGATACCCCGAGGGAGTTGGTTAGGCTAAACAGCAACTCAGAGAGTTGGAAGATGAAAGCTTGTCCGACTTAGTTCATTTTAAGGGATATCTTGTGTGTTTGTGTATGTGTGTGTGTGTGTGTATGTGTGTGTGTGTGTGTGTGTGTTGAAGATAGATGATATCTTCCTTGATTGAACCTCGTGGTCAATTATTGGATCTATTGTCTTGCCAAAACTTTGATTTGAGTATGGGTTATCCTCAAATCAAATCAGAACCAATGATGTTTGTAATGTTGTCTTACTCGTGGTTGATTCCTCGGGCATACACCATTATATCCTTTGGTCTGACCAATGCTATCACCGTGTTCATTTAATTATGGAATTCCATTTATATGGAAACCTGGATGAATTGTTGTTGAGCCCATCGACAACATCCTTATCTTCTCCATGATTTTGTGGAACATTAAGTTAGTGTTGGACACTTTATAAGCATTGCCCTCATGTTCCGTTCATGAAGCATATGTCCGGATGAAAGATGTGACTTCCTCTAATTCATGTGCATCTGATGCAAGTTGCCGCCATGGATTCAAGAAAGTCAATGTAGCTTCTTTTGGAATCATCCCAAATCGATCATGCATACGTGCAAAGTATTATGTGGTTCGGAGACTTGCAACCTTCATTCTATATGTGTCCCTAGCACACCAAGCCACTGATTGATTTGTTCAAGGAAAAGGAGTTGTTGTGCTAATCCTAGGTCATGCACAAGACTTCGTTACCCTAGATGATGGTTCCCCACCTGAACTCGGTAGTGTTTTATCATAAGACTACTATGTGGTCATGCTTGTCTAGGGCATCATGTTCACATGTGTTTAGCAGAACCAGCTCATGTTTTGGAGCTTGCTATCGTAGTTCATTCCTTGAGAATCTCGCAACGCCATCTTGTCGATTTGTGTTGCAAACTTTCATTTTTCTTGCTAGACCTGATGAGTCTGGGTTATCCTGACACCAACCAGATCTGAATCTCAGGCAGATATGATGGTTGGAACGTATTCCAAGAACTATAATATTGATCTCTCTATTACCCGGTAAAGTGGATGTCGTAGCCAACACACCTAGCCGGAAGACCTATTATTGTAGTATCTTGATTGAGGAAGTCGGCCACCTCCCCATGAGGATATCATATGTCTTATTCTAGAAGTTATTCCTTATGGACCCTTTGTCTTTCCGAAGTCCGACCTATACTTGATGGCCACGTTAATGCTTTAAGAATGATTGTGGTATGTAGAACATCAAGGAGAACATTAGAAGCGGAGTGTTAAATGCCTCTCGGTCGATCATCCAGATTTTGCTTGCTTGGCATCGCTAAGGTGAAATCTGAGAAAGTGTTGTCTTCCTTTGCGTCTGCATTCTCCATCATTGTTCAACATGGTAGTATGATGTGTTGCCAGGATCCTTGGCATAGATGTTGGTAAGACCTTGATGAGTAAGGAAATGCTCAAGTTCTTGAGAGCACGTTCAGTCACTGGATTATATCCTCGGCATCATCTGGAATGTGCCTTCCATTTGTTGAGTTGTCTCATAACTCTAGTTTTCTTTCCAAACTGAGTATGCCATTTCTCCGTACTCCTTCAAACGATCGTTTGTGATTTTCCTTGGGTTGCTTTCAATGTTTTCTATATCAAAGTAATTCTTTTTGCCACTCGAGGGAATATTTCTACGATTCACCTTCCCTAAGGTGTCACGTTATGGAGTCATGGAAATTATCTCCTTGCTACTTTGAAACCATGCACCATCTTATTCAAGCATGGAATTGTTGCCTACCAACACGAACCCTCGTCATCTGTTTTTCCATCACCCCTGATGTGTGTTTTGGTCTCATTTCAAGAGATGTTATTACGTCTCTCCCCATGAGTTGATCTTGAGTTGTTGGATCTTCGAGGAGATCGATTCCTTTAAAGTTCCTTTATGTCGACATCGTGTTGGATGAAGATCTTGGAAGCAAAGATGTCAAGATCAATTTGAAGCAATGAATCAACATCTTCGAGAAGGGCAAATGGATCCTGAAGATTGTGATAGTTTTGTGACCCTCTTTCCTCTTACCTCACATCTAGAATCTCGGACGAGATTCTTGTTTAGTGGGGGTGAGTTGCCACATCCCTAGTTCTGGCTAGGCCAGCTTCATGTGTGCATCATGTTTAATTTCAAATGATTTTGAAATGGGGATGACAAACCCTAGCACCAAATTAAATCAAATAGGGTCAACCATAAATATTTTCAATGAACCCAGAATGCTTTTCAGAAAAGTTCATCATTTTTGAATGGTCTAGAACCTTTGCCAAAAATGGTGCACATTTTTCTAGGTCACTCTGGATTTTTGAATTAATCCATTAAGTACTTGCATTTGGGCATTTAATTTATAATTTTTTTAATTGCCCAAATAATACTGATAATGGTTGAGGGCTACTGTAAATATGTCAACAGTGCCCACAACTTATCTCAGTATTTTTAGCAAAGGTTTAATATTTTTTAGTAATTCAAAAACAACAGCAGAAATAGAAAACTAGAAACTAAACAGGAATAAAACGAAGAGGAAGAAGACTTACCTGGCCTACCTGCTACAGTAGCTGGCCTGCTAGGTCCAGCCCACCCCGTCGCGCGTCGTCTTCCTCGCACCTACTGGCGTTGCGCGTGGCGCACGCACAACTGAGCCACGGCCACCTCCTGCTATCCACGCAGCTGCTCCCCCTCGCCCTGGACGACGCCACGCCACCCCGCAGAACCCCCTCGACCCCTCCTTCTTCCTCACGTATCCTCTGCCTCTCTTCCCCGCTCTTCTCGCTCCCATCCGAGAGCACCGACGAGCACCACCGCGTCCATCGGGCTCCCCTCGTCCCTCTGCCTGTTCCAATGGATCCTCCTCGACCACCTCTTCCTCCTCGCCAAGCAACGCACCGCGGGAAGCTCTGCATCGCCTCCACGCCATCGTCTTCAACCTCGGGCGCCGTCGATCACCGTCGCCGACTTGTCGTCCACAACCCATCCCCGAGCTCACCAACTGCACCACCAGAACCACAGTGAGCTCATGCCCGTTTTCCTCTTGTTCTTCTCGCCGTTCGTGTGCCGTAGCCGGGTTAACCATCGAGGGCGAAAGCTTCTCGCCGCCGGCCATGGCGTAGCCATGGTCACAGCCGCAGCGGCTCGCGTTCGAGAATGCTCGCGTGCTCCACATGTTCCCAGGAGGCCGCAACTCCCACCAGCTCCTCCTCCCGCGGACCCTAGCATCGAGCCCGACCTAGCCCGATCTCCGGCTGCCGCCAAACCTCGCCGCCGGCCACTTTCTGACCATCCCGCAACCTCCCATCTGCCCTGTTGGATGCACGCGAGCGAGGGCTCCCTTCTGGTGCCCTCTGCGCACCCAGCCGCTGCCCCTAGCGCCACCCCGGTGAGCAGCCGCCGCACCGGATGGTTGCCGACGGCCAAACTTCGGCCGTGCCGACGTGGCAGCGTCATTAGCAGCTAATGGCGCCACTAATTGAATCCACACCCACTGACATATGGGCCCCACTGCCTAATTAACCCTGGTTTAGTTTTGTTTAGATTAAACTAACCCCGTAGGCCCCACAGGTCAGTTTGACCTGGCCACGTCACCTGTTGACCGACCCCACACATCAGCGTTGACTTGCTGACGAGGCTATTGACCCGACCCCACCTGTCTGTGACCCAGACAACACTGTGTCACTGACCAGTGGACCCCACTGATCAGGTTTGACCTGGATCGAATCAGTTGACCTGCTGACGTCACCTTGACGCAATGCTGACGCAACATTTGATTTCTGGATTTAAAATAATTCAAAAATTCCAGTAAATAGTATAAATTTCTAAAATTCATATAAATTCAAACGTAACTCAGAATGAAATAAATATATATGAAAAATGATCAGAAAAATCCAATCTATCCATCTGCACTAGTTTCATGCATGTTTAAACAACTTAACCTTGCTGTTTAGTGCAAAATATGATAAGGCACTATTTGAATTCATAATTTGAATTTGGGGTTGAACCTTTGGTTCAATATGACCCAAATCCATCTGGTTGTAGTTGCATTAGGCCAACACACTCATATTGCCATGTCATGAGCATGCATCATATTGTGCATTGCATTGATTGTGTTTCCTTCTCTGTTGCCGGTATTTGTCCCCTCTTGATAGACGTGGTTTCGACGATGAGTTCGATGACACCGATGAAGAGCTATTACTATCTTCAGAAGTGTCAGGCAAGAAAAACAACCCTGTTCATTCCGATACAATCCCACTCTCTCGCTCTTACTCTCTTTTATTGCATTAGGACAACAACGATTCATCTGTTACTTGGTGCGGTAGTTGAACCCCTTTCCTCTGCATGACCTGTCATTGCCACAGTAAATAGATGAAACCCACTAGCATGAGTAGGAGTTGTTTGAGCCCTATTGTGCCTACTCATTCATGCTTGTTTTTCATGCCTGCTACTGCTTAGAGTTGAGTCAGGTCTGATTCATCGAGGATGAATCAGAGGTGTGTGAACATGTCCTACTGTGTGAGCTAAGTGTGTGAACACGATTTGGTAAAGGTAGCGGTGAGAGGCCATGTAGGAGGACATGGTGGGTTGTCTCATTGAAGCCGTCCTCAGGAACTGAGTTCTATGTTTGTGATCCATGAAACAGCTACTACCACGCATTGGGCCCGAAACCAATGGACCCTCTCGGCTTCCTAACTACCCTTGTCCTCTGTCCAGGAGTTGCAAGTAGTTTCTGGTGTTTGAAGTATGCTGGAGGCCGTGCGCAGCGCTGACCCGAGGGGTGGGCTGTGATGCGGTAGGCACGTGGTCGGGTATGCCGGGCGCCCGTTTGGTGTCGCGGAACGTTGTACACATCGTTCGGGGCCGTATGTGGAAACTTCGGCCGGACTCCCTGCGGATGGAACCTGAATAGGCGATAAACCTGGACTAGAGACTTGAGTGTTTAGGTAGGCCGTGGTCGACACCCTCATTGGGCTTCCGCTTGAAGGTTGCCGAGTACATGTCGTGTAAACGGCGGTAAGTGGTGAGAGCATGTGTGAAGAAGTACACCCCTGTAGGGTTAACATCATCTATTCGAATAGCCGCGTCCGCGGTAAAGGACCTCTGGGTTGCCTATACAGTTCATAGACAAGTGAAAGTGGATACTCTAAAATACGCAAGATAAGCGTGAGTGCTATGGATGGCGTTCTCGTAGGGAGACAGGAGCGGATCCATAGTGGTGTGTTGATATGGTGAATATGTGGACTCGTGTGCGCCACCTCAAAAGAGTTACTTGCAGTCCTAGTTCAGGATAGCCACTGAGTCAAAGCTGGCTTGCTGTAGTTAAACCCCACCATCTCTTTATTGATAATGATGCATATGTAGTTAGCTCTGATGTAAGTCTCGCTGGGTACATTTGTACTCACGTTTGCCTATTTTATGTTTTTGCAGAGAGACTTTAGTCTCAATAGTAGTTCTGCGTGGACTTCGATGTTTAGCTTGTTACCTCAGCTACAATCTTGTGCCTCGGCAAGATCTGGTAGATAGTCAGGCTTCTCAGCCTTTTTCCATTTGTAGATGTTTGTACTCAGACATGTTAAGCTTCCGCTTGTGCTTTGACTTGTATGCTCTGAATGTTGGATCATGAGACCCATGTTTGTAATATCTCGCTCCTCGGAGCCTATTGAATAAATACTTGAGTTGTAGAGTCATGTTGTGATGCCATGTTGTATTTGCACATATCGAGCTTATTGTGTGTATGTTATTGAAATGATTGGTATGTGTGGGATCTGACTATCTAGTTGTTTATCCTTGGTAGCCTCTCTTACCGGGAAATGTCTCCTAGTGCTTCCACTGAGCCTTGGTAGCTTGCTACTGCTCCGGAACACTTAGGCTGGCCGGCATGTGTCCTTCTTCGTTCCTGTGTCTGTCCCTTCGGGGAAATGTCACGCGGTGTCTACCAGAGTCCTGTTAGCCTGCTACAGTCCGGTTTACTGGAGTCCTGCTAGCCCAGTTGCTACAGCCCGGATTCACTCGCTGATGACCGACACGTTCGTTGTTGGGTCATGTATGCCTGTCCCTGTAAGTTAGTGCCACTTTGGGTTCACGACTAGCCATGTCAGCCCGGGTTCCTTGTCATATGGATGCTAGCGACACTATCATATACGTGTGCCAAAAGGCGCAAACGGTCCCGGGCAAGGTAAGGCGACACCCGTGGGAATACCGTGCGTGAGGCCGCAAAGTGATATGAGGTGTTACATGCTAGATCGGTGTGGCTTGAGTCGGGGTCCTGACAGAGAGGCATAAGCTAACATACTTTCTCTTCTTGGATCATATGCTCTTATGATTGGAACTCTAGCAAACATCCACAACTACTAAAGATCATTAAGGTAACACCCAACCATAGCATTAAAGCATCAAGTCCCCTTTATCCCATATGCCACAACCCTCTTACTCGGGTTTATGCTTCTGTCACTCAAGCAACCCACTATAAGCGAATCATGAACGTATTACAACACCCTATAGCGGGAATCCCTCACGCTTGCGCGACACGGAGGGCACAATAGGACAGCAACATAAACACAAGCAAATTAAACCAGTCATAGCAATTCATCAATCACCGATAGGACAACAAAAATCTACTCAGACATCATAGGACGGCAACACATCATTGGATAATAATATGAAGCATAAAGCACCATGTTTAAGTAGAGGGTACAACGGGTTGCGGGAGAGTGGACCGCTGAATATAGATGGGGGAAGGTGATGGAGACGTTGGTGAAGATGATTGAGGTGTTGGTGTAGATCGCGGTGATGATGATGGCCCCCGGCGGTGTTCCGGCGCCACCGGAAGCGAGGGGGAGAGAGCCCCCTCCTTCTTCTTCTTCCTTGACCTTCTCCCTAGATGGGAGAAAGGTTTCCCCTCTGGTCCATGGTCTCCATGGCGTGCGAGGGGCGAGATCGCCTCCAAGATTGGATCTGTCTCTCTGTCTCTCTGTTTCTGTGTTCCCTGATTCTGCCCTTTCACCCTTCCTTATATATCCGGAGATCCGTAACTCCGATTGGATTGAAACCTTCGCCAAGATTTTTCTCCAAAAATTAGCTTTCTTGCAGCGAAAGAAGAGCAGTAACCACCTTACAGGGTGCCCACGAGGGTTGGGGGCGCCTCCTGCCTCGTGGCCCCCTCGAGCACCGTCTCACGTTGATTTTTCTTCCAGAAAATCATAAATATTCCAAAAATATTCTTCGTCCATTTTTATCCCGTTTGGACTCCGTTTGAGTTTCTGCGAAACATAAAACATGCAACAAACAGGAACTGGCACTGGGCACGGTGTCAATATGTTAGTCCCAAAAATAGTATAAAAAGTTGCCAAAAGTATATGAAAGTTGAATAATATTGGCATGGGACAATAAAAAATTATTGATATGACGGAGATGTAACATAAAACATGCAACAAACAGGAACTGGCACTGGGCACTGGATCAATATATTAGTCCCAAAAATAGTAAAAAAAGTTGCCAAAAGTATATGAAAGTTGAATAATATTGGGATGGAACAATAAAAAATTATAGATACGACGGAGACGTATCACATTGGTACGCTGCCATTCACCTACCTCAGATTACCCTTGGGTACCACTAAACCTACTATCCAAGATTTGATGCCACTGATGGATTCAGTTGAGAGACGCCTGTCAGCTAGTTCTTCCATGTTGAACCAAGGTTGCAGGCTCCAACTGTTGCGATATGTTCTTTCTTCCATGAGCGTCTATTTCTTATGCACCTTGTCTATCCCACCTGGAATTATCAAGCAACTAGAAAGAATTATGAGATAATGCCTCTGGAGAGGAAATTCTGATACACCAAGGCAATCCCTTGCTGCCTGGGATTTGGTTTGTAGACCAAAGGAGAAAGGTAGTTTGGGTGTCATCAATTTGCATCTCAGAATCAAGGGCTACTCATCAAACACTTAAATAAGTTCTATAATAAGGAAGATATACCTTGGGTATCCTTGTTGTGGAATTCTTACTATGATGGTGTAGTTCCCCAGGCCACTTTCCTCTGCGGCTCCTTCTGGTGGAAGGATATTTTCAAACTCTCTGATAACTACAGAGTTGTGGCCTCTGCAGTGGTGAACAAGGGGGATTCTGTTTTTATTCTGGTCTGATGCTTGGCAGCTGGATGGATCTTCTATGCCCTTGAGACAAAGGCTACCAAGGTTGTTTTCTTATGCTTTGGATGATAAGATTTCAGTGTCTGATTTTATTGATAGCCAAAACAGAGCATCCTTCTTCTAGCTATCGATCTCCCAACAAACTGCGACTGGACTGGACTCACTCATTTCCTGGGTTGATAATTTACAACGAGACTCCTGTGCTAATGATGTTTGGTCTTGGGTTGGATCTTCTAGAGCTTAGACGTCAATAAGTTACTATAACATAATGCACTCCCATCTACCCACCACTGAGCCTTGCAAATGGTTATGGAGTAGTAGATGCGTGCTTAAAATCAAGGTCTTTGCTTGGTTGTTATTCTTTGACACTCAACACTAAGGACCTGCTTGTGCGTAGGCATTGGCGTGATGCCGGGGATGATAATCTTTGTGTACTGTGCCACCAACACGCATATGAGGATCGTCAGCATCTGTTCTTTTCTTGCAAGTGCAAGAATTTGGAACTATCTTCAGATTGATTGGTCTGGTGGCTCCAATGTTCATCGGTGCATCACTTTGGCAAGGAAGAGATTTTCCAAAAGCTTCTTCTTTGAGGTGGTCTTCATAGCAACTTGGAATATTTGGATCATCAGGAATGGCAGAACCTTCAGAGGGGAAAGAGCTACTTTTAGTGCTTGGCGTTATAAATTTGTACATGATTTAACTTTGCTATCTCATAGGGTCAAGGCTCATATTAGACCTCACCTTTTAAAATGGTTGGAGGGGCTCCCTTGAGATTTGTAATAGACAGGTAGGTTTAGGTGAGTTTAGCCTTTCTTTTTCTTTATTTTTATAGCTTTAGTGTTGTACAATTAACTTGTATGGACTTGCCTTGATTTTAATAAAAGACTGTGGGGCTGTGCCCTGCAGTAGTTAGTCAAAAAAAAATTATTCTACTTATGATAAAGAATTATATGCTCTTGTTCAAACTTTAGAAACATGGCAAAATTATTTATGGCCCAAAGAATTTGTTATTCATTTTGATCATGAATCTTTGAAACATATTAAAATTCAAGAAAAACTGAACTATAGACATGCTAAATGGGTTGAATTCATTGAGACTTTCCCTTATGTCATCAAACACAAGAAGGGTAAAGAAAATATTATTGTTGATGCATTGTCTCGTTGTTATACTATGCTTTCACAATTTGACTTTAAAATATTTGGTGTGGAGACCATTAAAGATCAATATATGCATGATGCTGATTTTAAAGATGTAATGCAGAATTGTAAATAAGAAAGAACATGGAACAAGTTTGTCATTAATGATGGATTTGTGTTCCGTGCTAACAAGCTATGCATTCCAGCTAGCTCCGTTCGTCTTTTGTTGTTACAGGAGGCGCATGGAGGAGGGTTAATGGGACACTTTCACATCAAAAAGATGGAGGACATACTTGCTACACATTTCATTTGGCCAAAGATGAGACGGGATGTTGAGCTTTTGTTGCTCGCTGCACTACATGTCAAAAAGCTAAGTCACGACTCAATCCTCATGGTTTATATATGCCTTTGCCTATACCTAGTGTTCCTTGGGAGGATATATCTATGGATTTTGTTTTAGGATTACCCCGAACAAAGAAGGGGAGGGACAACATATTTGTTGTTGTGGATATATTTTCGAAAATGGCACACTTCATACCATGTCATAAATGCGATGACGTTGCTAATGTTGCTGATTTGTTCTTTTGTGAAATTATTCGCTTGCATGGTATGCCCAATACTATTGTTTCATACCATGATACTAAATTTCTTAGCCACTTTTGGAGATGTTTATGGGCTAAGTTGGGGACTAAACTGCTTTTTAGTACTACTTGTCACCCCCAAACTGATGGACAAACTGAAGTAGTCAATAGAACTTTGTCTACTATGCTTAGGGCTATTTTGAAGAATAACAAGAAAATGTGGGAAGGATACTTGCCTCATACTGAATTTGCTTATAATTGTTCGCTGCATTCTACTACTAAGATGTGCCCTTTTGAGATTGTGTACGGTTTTCTACCTCATGCACCCATTGATTTCTTGCCTCTTCCCTTTTTGGAGAAGGTTAATTTTGATGCTAAACAACAATGCTGAATTGATCTTAAAAATGCATGAGTTAACTAAGGAAAACACTGAGCGATGCTAAATATAAACTTGCTGGAGATAAGGATAGAAAACGTGTTGTCTTTGCACCTGGAGATCTTGTTTGGTTACATTTGCGTAAGTATATGTTTTCTGATTTGCACAAATTGAAACTAATGCCAGGTGCTGATGGTCCTTTTAAGGTGTTAGAGAAAATAAATGGTAACGCATATAAACTTGAGCTGCCTGCAGATTTTGGGGTTAGTCCCACTTTTAACATTGCAGATTTGAAGCCTTATTTTGGTGAGGAAGATGAGCTTCCGTCGAGGACAACTTCATAAGGGGATGATGATGAGGACACCAATACCATTGTTACACCCACAGCCCCTGCTGCTATACTGACTGGACCAATAACTAGAGCTCGCGCACGCCAATTGAATTACCAAGTACTTTCGTTTCTTGGTAACAATTCTAATGTTCATGAGAATATGATGTTGCCTAAGTTGGATACATTTGTGTTGATTACTAATGAAGGGCCTATCATGGACAAGAAGGATGAACACTGGAGCAGAAACAAGCATGGAGATGAAGGCGCGCGCAAAGGGAACCAGAACGGCGTTTCTAGTGAAGATTTCAGTATTTTGAAGCCTCCTTGATGACATACAAGGACTTGTATGCATTATACAAGATGCCCTTTAATAAATTTCATCCATAGATTATAATAGGTGCCGCGTCATCTTATTTTTTGGCCAGGCCCTTGTAATTTCGAAATACTAAAGTATAGGCTGTTTTTAGAGTCTGTATGTGTGATAAAACAGAGTTAGGGTTGGCTTCGGACCGTCCTTCAAGGGGCCACGACCCCCATCTTCCTCCATATATACAACCCTTAGGGCGTCGTTTAGACTTTGAGTTTTGTTTAGATTAAAGTTCGCCATGGCTGCAACTTCACATACTTTGTTTGTATTCTATGACCGGACAAAGACGTCATAGAACCCCACCTTCATTAATAAAGTTTTCCTCTTATATTCGCAATATCAGTTTCTTGCTTGTTCTTTGTTTGCTTGCAGGAAATAGACCCTCGTGGTCAGGTTGATCGTGCTCCGGCGTGATCAATAACCACTCAGAAGTTGGTTTAGCGATTGCTAAGGCGCGACGTCTCGCACGTTCGTAGTCGGATCGTCAAAGCCGACTTCCACAGAAAACGATAGCTATCTCATCGAAACATCGTGACACCTTCGCCTCTATCAATCTTTATGTTCAAGATAACACCAGCGACATCCAGCTCTTTCATCTCAAAATTATGAGATAGAAAAGCTTAATATTTTAAACTAAGCTTCCCATATTTAATTGTTTAATAACCAAACTCTTTTGTGCATTTGTGTTGACGCTCGAAAATGGCATGATCGCAAAGAGTGACTTGAGGCTATAATGAGATGAGTTAAAATTATGATTTCATATCACCACTGGATGGCTCTCTTCAAGCCGATCGAAATAAATATAGAGATGGTCCAAAACGAAGCTCGGATGCAAAAGTTATGCCAATCTTAGAGATGCTCGTATTGACACCAGATTAAAGAATGGCATGAAACCTAATTAAGACTGTCTCGGATGGAAAAGTTTACAAGTGCAAAGTTCTTCGTCTCGTCGAAACGGACGATTTTGATATAAAGAACGTCCCCATCCGAGGTCGTATGCCAGAGTTAGAGGCAAAACCGTGCGCTGCAGCAATGTTTGGCCGGATCATCCGGGCCGGGGTCCAGATCATCCGGGTAATTGAAGCACCAAGACACTAGAAGGTTGATGCTGAAGCCAGATGATCTAGGTCAAGTCCCGGATGATCCGGATAAAAGCCGGACAATCCGGGCAATCGTCCGGACATCCAGACAAGTTTTTCTACTATAGACTTTAGAAAACGGCCCGAAACACTCTCAAGATGGCCTCAGATCAAAAAGTATACAACATGAAAGTTGTGCGTCTCGTCGAGGCGGTTGATTTTGATATAAAAAATGTCCAAATCTGATGCTGTATGTGGATTCTAGAGCCAAAACAGTGAGCTGCTGTTAGAAAACTGGGCTAGGCCGGATCATCCGGGCCTTAAGCCGGACATTCGGGCCGGGGTCGTGAATAGTCCGTGTTTTATTAGGTTTTGATGATTTGGACGGCTAGGAAAGTCATTTTATTGTACGAGAAGTCCATCCGCCTCTTATATAGACAAGAGGTGACGGCCGATTGAACAACAACAGACAATCGCAAACGCATCTACAACTTTTTCATCTACGTTTTGTTCCTCCCTCGTTCTCGCTCCCTCGTTCTTCGTCATTCTTCGTGTTGGAGAGCTGCGAATACCGAGGCTCTAGGGGCGGCTTGACCGACCTAGGGCAACCATAGCCGCCGCACTCCCCGACAGGGTCCCTCCCGGGAGTGTAGGGTTTCGGGTCCTGAAAAGCTCTCGCCGGTCAACTTGCGAATCGCGCTTCCGGTGAGATTCCTTCGATGTGAGCTGCGGTGCACCACCCTCGATGTCGAGGGTACACGTGATGTGTTCGTGTGCAAACACACTTTTTGGTGACTCTGATGGGGACTAAAGATCAATCATCATCCGTCATGTCTGGCAACGACAAGATTCCCAAGCCCTCAGAAATCAACGCCGATAACATAATCAAGCCCAATTTTGAGGAGTTATCGGACGAACATCGCCAAGCTTATGAGGAGTACAAGAAGATGCGTGAAGAGAAGGATATGCAGGAATTCCTTGCTAAGTTCAAGAAAGATCGTCAAGGCAATATCAGATCGGTTGGAGAAATCAAGTTTCCTCCTCTTCATGATGAACAGGTTAAACCCTCTGTGAGTAATACCTTCTCTCCCGAGGTATGGGCTGAAATTGATAGTCTCATTACTGATAGCAATAATCTTTTATACCAAGTTTTCTTGGAAAATAGTAATGCTCAAAAAAGTATGCCTCAATCATCTATTGGTAATGTTGGTGTGCCTATTACCGCAGTGATCCCTAATCCAACTTTTCCTATTTCATCGGTGCCTCCCGTGCCGATGAATTTTTATCCTAGCCCCACAAATCAAATTGTTGCTGCACCAATTAATCCTATCATGAGTAGTGCCAAGTTCGGTGGTGACGCCAAACCAAACCCTACCTACAAGTGCAAACACTGTTAGATCACTATCGAATTACAATTCGGCATACATGCCACAATTCACACCTGCAACTACTAACCCTACTCGTCCTATGCCACTGCCACCAGCTTCATCTTCCACTTTGGATGATGGTCTAGCTAATCTTAGAGAGGAGATGGCTAAGATGCTCCGAGAAAATTTTGGAGTTGAGTTACCAAGGAACCGTATTTACCAAAAGCCATATCCAGAATACTTTGATGCAATTCAATGCCCTCTGGGATATAAAATTCCAGATTTTGTTAAGTTTAATGGAGAGGGCACAAAAAACACATGGGAGCATGTTAGCCAATACTTGGCACAATTGGGTGAAGCAAGCTCACTAAATGAATTGGAAGTGCGTTTATTTCCTTTATCTCTAACCGGTACCGCATTTTCATGGTTTGCCGCTTTACCACATGGCTCTATTCGTTTATGGTTGCAACTAGAACAAAAATTTCATGATCATTTTTATAGTGGCGATAATGAACTTAAGTTGTCACATCTTACATCGGTTAGACAAAAGCATGATGAATCGGTCTCCGATTACGTCAAGAGATTTAGAGATACAAAAAACCAGTGTTATAGTTTGGTGATAACCGAGAGAGATTTGGCTGATCTTGTGCTTAGTGGTTTGAGAACTCACATTAGAGAAAGGATAGAAGGGCATGAGTTCTTAAATATCAACCAAGTCTTGCAAAGGGCTTTGGCTCAAGAAAGCCGAAGCAAAGATCTTAAAGAGGTGCATAGATATAAAACTGATCGTCCTAAAATGAATATGGTTGAGTATGGTAGTGACCACTCGGATGATGAGGGTGATATTTATGCTGCTGAATGTGTTTGGCCATCTAAGGCCAAACCATTTACTTGCAATGATTTAAAGCCGATTCATAAGAATCGAGATGAAGAGATGAAGTTTACTTTCAACATTGCTAAGTGTGATAGAATATTTGATGCTTTATTGCAAGCGAAGATTATTAGAATATCCCATACTTTACTGACGTTTGAAGAGCTGAAATGGTGTGCTTATTGCAAGTATCACAATTCTTTTTCTCATGCTACTAATGATTGTAATGTGTTTCGACGACAGATACAATCGGCCATTATTGACAGACGATTGAATTTTTCTGAGATGCAAGTTGATAAGTAGCCTTTCCCAATGAACACCATGGATTTGGAGGGGAAGAAGATGTTAATTCGGCCCAGCATAGCCGAATCAGCTAATAAGAGTAATATTGTCATTGGTGAGCCCAGGAAAAATAAGGAGAGCGACAAGGTCTTGGGGAGACAAGTTGTGCTTGACAAGCAACTCGATGGCAAGGAGATAATCAAGGTCACCGTCAAGAATCCTACACTCGGGGGGGGGGGGGGGGGTAACCACAAGTGCAAGAGAACACTCATGTCAAATTTGTTAAGCCCAAGAGTCCAGAGGTTGACAAGTGGAAGACGAATGAAGCTAAAGTGCCGCGCAAGAAAATCAAGCAAACTTTTGATATGTTGTTGTCCAAGTATGCCAATCAAGCAGCCGGTTCTAGCTCTAACCGGTCATCAAATTTGAAGCGCTCAAGGTCACCTCCTCGGGAAGAATTTCAGCATCATGCAAGGCCATATGGGTCATGGGCACCGGGACCATGGATGGCGCCACCCCCCTATGCGCCATACTACATGGAAGACTTCAATGGAGGATGGAGGCAGCCCCCAATGGCCCCTTATGCTTTTCATCCGGGTTGGGCAGAACTAAGGAGGCCCATTCATGAGAGGCTTTCTTATCCCACGCGAGGCCATTTGAACAATGGTGTCAATCGGCCAATGCAAGATAATCAAAAAGGGTCGGCAAGCAAGTGTGGCGTGCCAAATCACCAAGTGCTGAAATTTCAGAGCCTAGCAAGCAAAAGGAGAAGAGTACTAGTGGTGAAACTATTACGATAGGCACTAAAGAATTAATAATCAAAGAGCCAATTATTGTTGATAATCTAGCTGATTCTATTAAAGATGTGGTTGCGGTCCAGCAAGGCCTCATGGCTAATGATCATGAAGCTAACACAAGCAAGGCCAAGTTGAGGGATCCAAAATATACTCAGCCTGAGTGGTGTCCTTCTGGTCTGACCAAGGCGCAAAAAAGGAGACTGTAGCGCATGAGGAGTCATGAGAAGGAGGAACAAGAAGCAGAAAAGCTAAGGGATAATTTATTCAATGAGAGCCGTCCGATGGTACCCCCAGAACAAGTGTGGATGCCAAAGCAAAAGGAAAACATAGCAGCTTCTGCATTGATCATAGCAACACCTACACCACCAACAGAGGATGATGCGACTGCTATTACATCGTCCACATTGCCTATTACTTCCTCTTCCCTTGGAGCTATTTCAGAGTAAGTGGACATGCTTGAGGAAGGAGATGAAATGCTAGATTATGAGTCTACACCGGTTCATGAAGGTATGGATATTAATATGGTGTATTACTTACCCGCTGAATTTCGTGCTAGATGAAGAAGGGGAAGTAGCTCAGCTAGATTTTGGTCCTAAAAATGCTATATTAGATAAGCCAAAAGAACCGGTGACCACTTGAAGCCATTGTTCCTTAAAGGTCATATTAATGGATCGCCGGTTGCTAGAATGCTTGTCGATGGTGGTGCTGTGGTGAATCTTATGCCATATTCAGTCTTCAAAAAATTGGGGTTGCGTGATGAAGAGTTAATAAAGATCAACGTGGTGCTTAATGGATTTGAAGGCAAAGAGAAAACTGAAGCCAAAGGTGTAATGTATGTGGAGCTTACGGTGGGAAGCAAAACTTTGGCTACCGCATTCTTTGTCGCCGAGGTGCAAGGTAACTACAATGTGATATTAGGACACGATTGGGTTCATGCAAACCAATGTGTGCCGTCTACTATGCACCAGTTTTTGATTAAATGTGTTGATGATGAAGTGGAGGTCATTCATGTGGATAATTCAGCTTGTGTTGCTTTGGCTGATGCATCGGTGGATTGGCAACATCCTAATGCTACTTGCTTGACGGGGCGCGACTTATCAGAATTTGATTTTCTTAGCGCCACAAAAAGTGGTTTTGTACCCGTTTCTTTAAAGCCGGTTGGCGACAATCGGCTCCAAGGTATGATGTATTTAAATGGATCCTAACTCAGAGTGGTTACAAAAGCGTCTTGTAGAATATCGGTCCAATGCGAACGATATGTATCAGTCCATAGAGGAGTTAGATGATATGGATAAATTAGGACAAGGTTTTACATCGGCCGATCCATTAGAAGAGATAGATATAGGAGATGGTTCAATTCCTAGGCCGACATTTTTAAACAAAAATTTAAGAGCCAATCATAAAGCTAAGCTGATCGAGCTGTTGAAAGAATTTGTTTGTTGCTTTGCATGAGAATATCATGAGATGCCAGGTTTAAGCTGAGAGCTAGTGGAGCATCGGTTACCTATAAAGGTCGGTTTTAGACCGTACAAGCAATCAGCCAGAAATTTTAATCCAAAAACATATGACCGGGTCAAGGAAGAGATCGGTCGTTTGCTTAAAGCTAATTTTATTAGACCTTGCAGGTATGTCGAGTGGATTTCTAACATTGTACCAGTAGAGAAGAAAGGTTCCGGCAAGTTGAGGGTGTGCATTGATTTCAGATATTTGAATAGAGCTACACCTAAAGATGAGTATCCTATGCCAATAGCCGATATGCTTATTAATGATGCTTCTGGACATAAGGTCATTAGCTTTCTTGATGGTAATGCGGGGTATAACCAGATTTTTATGGCCGAAGAGGACATGCCCAAAACGGCTTTTCGATGTCCCGGTTTCCTTGGTTATTTGAGTGGACAGTGATGACCTTTGGATTAAAAAATGCCGGTGCCACATATCAAAGGGCTATGAATTTAATTTTTCATGATTTACTTGGTGTTATACTTAAGGTTTATATTGATGATATTGTTGTCAAATCGGCTGCTTTTGAATCTCATCTAGCCGATTTGCGCTTAGCTTTTGAGAGAATCAAAAAATATGGACTAAAGATGAATCCTTTAAAATGTGCTTTTAGTGTATCAGCTGGAAAGTTTTTGGGTTTCATTATTCATTAAGATGGCATAGAAATTGATCCCAAAAAGATAGAAGCTATACAAAAGGTAGAGGCTCCAACATGTAAGAGAGATATGCAAAAAATTCCTTGGCAAAGTCAATTATTTGAGGAGATTCATAGCCAACTTGTCAGGGAAGGTTGACGCATTCACTCCCATCCGTCGGTTAAAGAATGAAACTAATTTTACTTGGGGGGCAAAACAACAAGAAGCATTTGACATGATCAAAAATTATTTATGCACTCTTCCGGTTTTGAAAGCTCCCAAACATAAAGAGCCCTTTAGGCTTTATATTGCAGCGGAAGAAGGTGTTATTGGTGTTGTTTTAACTCAAGAGACCGAAGGAAAGGAGCATGTTATTACTTATTTGAGCAGACTCTTATTGGACGCCGAGACAAGGTATACATTTATTGAGAAATTATGTTTATGCTTATATTATGCTTGTACAAAATTGAGACATTATCTAGTGCCTAGTACTTGCATTATAGCTTGTCAAACCGATGTCATCAAGTATATATTGCATAGGCCAATTCTTAGTGGTAGAATTGGCAAGTGGGCTTATGCTTTAATTGAATATGATTTGGCTTATGAATCTCTAAAATCCATGAAAGGCGAAATCGTTGCTAATTTTATTGTTGAGCATCAGATTGATGACAAGCATGATAGTGATATAAACTTGTCTCGTTAGTACCATGGAGATTATATTTTGATGGTTCAGTTTGTAGCAACGGCCAAGGTGTTGGTATTATTTATATATCTCCTCATGGTGCTATTTTCGAGGCCTCATGCCGCTTAGAATATTTTTTGCATGAATAATCAAGCTGAATATGAAGCATTGTTATTCGGCTTAGAGATGTTGCTTGCCATAGGTGCTACACATATTGAGGCTTTTGGTGATTCGTTATTAGTAGTGCCACAAGTATCCAAAGTTTTTCAATATTTTGACGAATCACTTAGTGTTTATCTTGATAAATGTCTAGATATAATATCTACTTTCGATTATTTTAGCATTGCTCATATATCTAGACATGACAATTGGAGAGCAAATGAGTTGGCACAACAAGCATCCGGCTATCATGTGGATCATGGCATGTTTCGTATTTCTCAAAGGCCGATGTCTACTCTTTCCAACATAGGGGAGGCCGAATCGAAGCCCACCGTTTCGGCCACTAATGAAATATTTAATGCAGGAGAAAATCAAGACCGGAGGAAACCCATTATTGATTATTTGTGTGATCCTAGTAAAAGGGTCGACATGACTGTTCGACGTATGGCTTTCAAATACACAATGAGAGATGATGGTCTCTATCGCCGAACGGTTGATGATGTTCTTTTAAAGTGCTTGGACGAGGACCAAGCGAGAGTTGCTATGGGAGAGGTCCATGAAAGTATTTGTGGCACTCATCAGTCGGCTCCCAAGATAAAATGGCTATTACGACGTGTTGGGTTTTATTGGCTGACGATGGTTAATGATTGCTTCCGGTATTATAAAGGATGTGAAGCTTGTCAAAAGTTTGGTGATATTCAGTTGGCTCCCGCTGCTATGTTACATCCTATTATCAAGCCGTAGCCTTTTAGAGGTTGGGGATTAGACTTTATTGGAGAGATTCATCCTTGTTCTTCAAAGGGGCATTGGTTCGTGTTGGTGGCGACTAATTATTTCACTAAATGGTCTGAAGCAATACCACTCAAAAATATGACGCATACAGAGGTAATTCAATTCATAACTGAGCATATTATTCATAGTTTCGGTATTCCTCAAACATTAACTACGGACCAAGGTTCGTCCTTTATGTCACATCAAGTTAGAGAATTTGCCGAATCATATAAGATAAAGTTGCTCAATTCCTCTCCATATTATGCTCAAGCCAATGGACAAGCTGAGTCTAGTAATAAGATATTAATCAAGCTCATCAAGAAGATGATCGAGGATAATCCAAGGAGATGGCATGAGCTATTGTCCGAAGCTCTATGGGCACACAGAATCTCAAGGCATGGTGCTACAAATGTAACTCCATATGAGCTCGTATATGGTCAAGAGGCCGTTTTACCAGTGGAAGTGAATTTGAATCATCTGAGAATAGCCAAACAAAATGATTTATCGGCGATGGACTTTTATAACATGATGATGGACAATATTGATGAAGTTGCCGATAAACGTTTGGCTGCTTTGAAGGCCATAGAAAGAGATAAATTGAGGGTAGCAAGAGCTTACAATAAAAAGGTCAAGTTGAAGAATTTTCAAGTCGGCGATCTCGTGTGGAAGGTGATTCTACCAATTGGTTCGAAAGATAGAAAATTTAGGAAGTGGTCTCCAAGTTGGGAAGGTCCTTTTAGGATTACAAGAATAGTTACCGGAAACTCATATTTTGTGGAATCCATACAAGGCACATTGTTACCTCGAGCTCTCAATGGCAAATATTTAAAGAAGTACCACTCAAGTGTGTGGCAAGAAGCCTAGACAGGCAACAACCGATATATAACTATCGCCCTGAGAAAAGATATGGCCGATATATAACTATCGCCCTAAGAAAAGGTGTGGCCGATATATAACTATCGCCCTAAGAACATATAAATGGCTGATGGGGTGTTGACATCATCCTTAGAACAAACTATGGATAAATTATTTTTCGGCATCCAAACTTTGCCGAAAAACAGGGGGGCATGTGTTGACGCTCGAAAATGACATCATCGCAAAGAGCGACTTGAGGCTATAATGAGATGATGTTAAAATTATGAGTTCATGTCACCACTGGATGACTCTCTTCAAGCCGATCAAAATAAATATAGAGATGGTCCAAAATGATGCTCGAATGCAAAAGTTATGCCAATCTTAGAGATGCTCGTATTGACACCAGATTAAAAAATGGTATGAAATCTAATTAAGATAGCCTCGAATGGAAAAAGTTACAACTGCAAAGTTCTTCGTCTCGTTGAAACGGAGGATTTTGATATAAAGATCGTCTCCATCCGAGGCCGTATGCAAAAGTTAGAGGCAAAACCGTGCGCTGCAGCAATGTTTGGCCGGATCATCCGGGTCGGGGTCCGGATCATCCGGGTAATTGGAGCATCAAGACACCAGAAGGTTGATGCTGAAGCCGGATGATCTGGATCAAGTTCCGGATGATCCGAGTAAAGGCCGGACAATCCGGGCAATCGTCCAGACAAGTTTTTCTGCTATAGACTTTAGAAAACGGCCCGAAACACTCTCAAGACGGCCTCAGATAAAAAAATGTTCAACATGAAAGTTGTGCGTCTCGTCGAGACGGTTAATTTTGATATAAAAAATGTCCAAATCCGAGATCGTATGTGGATTCTAGAGTCAAAACAGTGAGCTGCTGTCAAAAAACTGGCCTAGGCCGGATCATCTGGGCCTCGAGCCGGACATCCGGGGCGGGGATCGTGAATAGTCCGTGTTTTATTAGGTTTTGATGATTTGGACGGCTAGGCAAGTCCTTTTCTTATACGGAAAGTCCATCCGCCTCTTATATAGACAAGAGGTGACGGCCGATTGAACAACAACACACAATCGCAAACGCATCTACAATTTTTTCATCTATGTTTTGTTCCTCCCTCGTTCTTGCTCCCTCGTTCTTCGTCGTTCTTCGTGTTGGAGAGCTGCGAGTACCGAGGCTCTAGGGGCGGCTTGACCGACCTAGGGCAGCCCATAGCCGCCGCACTCCCCGACGGGTCCCTCCCGGGAGTGTATGGTTTCGGGTCCTCAAAAACTCTCGCCGGTCGACTTGCGAATCGCGCTTCCGGTGAGACTCCTTCGACGTAAGCTGCGGTGCACCACCCCCCACGTCGAGGGTACACGTGACGTGTTCGTGTGCGAATAATTTGTTGGTGAACATTTTGCGTAGGTCCACGTGATTAACACGATTTCTTTTTAGATCACCATAACGTTATCTTCTCTTGAGTTGATTTGTTACGTTAGTTTTTTGACTACGTGGCATTCATATTTGTGCCTATATAAGCAGTTGGAAGGACAAGATGATATGCGCACCCAAAGACACCATCTTCCCAGCACGTCACTGTCAGGCGAAACGGCGGCATCTCCCCAAAGCCCATCCTCGCAGTGTCCGCCCCCCCCCCCCCCCCCCCCCCCCCCGCGGCATCTGCAGCGCCGACGCAGCTATGGCCGCCGCGCACTCCCTCCTCCACCTCGCGGCGCCCAAGTCCGTCGGCCCCACGTCCACCCTCTCGCCGGCCGGCGCCGCCCACCCCCGCCTGCTGCCCTCCCACCGGCCTCAGCGCCTGGTCGCGTCCTGTAGCTCAGCCCATCCTGACCTCGCCGCCTTCCCCAACCCAAACGGCCTCCTGGTGGCCGAGCCCGCTGCGGCAGCGCCCGTCGACATTGACGTGGCCACGGAGGCCGAGCTGCGGGAGAACGGGTCCCGGAGTACGCGCCGCACCAAGCTCGTCTGCACCGTGGGCCCCGCCACCTGCGGCCCCTCGGAGCTGGAGGAGCTGGCTGTGGGGGGGATGAACGTCGCGCGTCTCAACATGTGCCATGGGGACCGCGAGTGGCACCAGAAGGTCATCAGCTCCGTGCGGAGGCTCAACGAGGAGAAGGGGTATGCCGTTGCCGTCATGATGGACACCGAGGGGAGCGAGATCCACATGGGGGACCTCGGCGGCGCGCCAGCGGCCAAGGCGGAGGTGAGGTTGGCGCTGGGTTTTGGCTCGGCAGCTGCTCTTCCCTTTTCATGTATTGTGCTCGATGAAATGCGCGCCTGGACGAGGGATGATGCTATAGTGCTGTCATGCCTGTATTCTTATGCATGCTTTATCTGTTAGTCCATGGAATTCATAAGATTGTCTTGAACGCAGTGAGAGGGTAGATTTAGGTTTGAGCTCAAGACGCCAGTTTGGTATGTAACTAGCAAATATGCTAGTGCGTTGCAACGGGAGAAAGATATTCTTGACCCTCCAACTAATAAAAGAACACAACGCATAAAGCCTGAGAATCGGGCTAAGAGGCATATATATATAGTGGTGCAATACCAACCATGTCTGACTTGTTCCTTACGAATTCTCATGCACATCAGACAACATGTGCTTCGCTACGGAGCAAACACCAGCTGTCATGAACCAGGGTTGGTTTGGTTGAGGAATTGGGTAGTGAAGTGTCGTTCGTGTCCGGTGAGATTGAAACCGTTGCGCCAAAATTCTCGATCCTCCAACTAACATAATAGAAAAATTCGAGGAGTTCTTATCGAACACATTAGGGACTCGGCTGAGGTACGCGGGTACAGCTGTGCACATGTATGAGCTACCTTGATCGATTCCTACTTGAAGTATTGAAGGCTGGCTTAACACACACGCAGCGCACGTGACACGGTACATTGATTTGGTTGCCTCAGAAGCTTGTCTTTCTTTGATCTGATTGATTACACGTAGAGTTACATGTATAGATATAAAGCAGCAAAAGGTAGCTAGGTAATATCTATACGGTGATTGTTTCGGGTCTGACCTGGACTATGACTTGTGGTTAATTCGAACAGAAGGATTAGGATAGCCCAGCTGTACTGGCGTACGTGAGCTAGACTCTTGTGTTCCTGTTTCATGTGCGAGATGGACAATCGAGGAAAATCTAGGGGGAAGCTTTGCGCCCGTTGATTGAAAAGAAAGGATAACTTGTATGCTTCCACCGGCCTATTTGGCTGAGTTGGTTACAACAGATAGAACTAAACCGCAAGTCACGTGTTTGAATCCCATCTCCGTGTGGCCAAGCCGCTCGCGTGGGCATAAAATTCCTGTTCGCCGCAAGCTGTTTTTTTCAAAGCCCAAGTGTACGCGGCCACCATGTTTTTCGCTGAAATATACAGGCGAAGTCCCAAGTAGATGCTGTCTTTTCAGTGGCTTTGTTTTGCTTTTGGAGCGTGGGCAAGGCCCAACCGAACGAGGGAGGATGAAACAAAAATTAATGTCCTACAAACACCAACTTCCCTTTAATAGTAGAGGTATCCCATTTTCAAAATGCTGGTAGCATTTCTAATTTAATTTCTTGAATGCAGGGGCCAGTAAAATAGCTGAAACAAGGGATATTATAGCAATTATGTCGTTTCAGATATTTGTTTTTGCGTATCTTTGTCATATGTTTGGTACTGGGTAGGTACATGAAAAAAATTCTAGATTCTAGATAGCTAAGAAGCTAAGTAGTGATGAGTAATGAGCTTCTGAAGGTAATTGTCATGGTCTAGGGTCCAACACTTGAATAATCGTATGAAGCATCCTTCAGGTCTTGCTTTTAGCAGCTCTCGAAACAAAAAAGGTATTCTGATTTGAGTGACTTCAGTGGATTGGTTGTACCAGATTTAGTTGTTAGGAATTTAGTATGATTTTTTTAATCTAATCTGTAGTCACTTTTTGGCCATTTGGGTTGAACTCCCAATGACCCCAATATGACTGATATGTGACATGGTTGGGCATGTTGTCTTTGGTTAACTTATCAATAGGATTTGGGCTTGAGTTTTCTTTTCTTCTAAGGTGGTGTTATTGCTTCTTTAAATACTTGGAAGTTAATAGTGCTTGAGACCGTGTTTTGAAAACATGTATATATATTTTCAGAGAATCCTTGAAAGGTTAAGGCAATTGATTGTAAGAACAGAATTGCCCAGTTCATTAGGGAAAACCAGGCGAAAACCAGAAAAAACTTGTAAAACCCACAAATTTCTCGAATCTTTTCCCCTCTCTATAGGCAGGCTTAGCAAAATCTTCGTGATTAGTGGAGTTTGAACTTTGCGGATCACCTTTGTCAATGGAAATACAATGGTAAGGAAAATTCAATAAAATGGAGTAACTCAAAGGAGAAAGGCATTTTGCACGCAGTCGCCAAGTTCTACGATCAAGAAAAGACTAGTGTAATCATAACAAAAATTAAAGATGTGCATGTTCAAGCTAATGCAGCCTTTTATGAAAGCTGGGTTACTTTTCAAATTTAATCTTATCTTCTATTCTTAAATAGTTGCAACCCACTATCTATTCTAAGCATGCAGAGCCTCCACACAACAAACCATGCATGTCCTCGACGTCTTTAATCTGCCATCCCAAACTATTTTTCCCATGCGTGCAACCCTTTCACATCAACAAATCATGCATGGCTGCCAAATCATTTGCCATCACATCAAAATTAATTCTCACAATTATTCATGTCATCAATCTAATTATCCATGTTTTCAGCCTACCATCCCGCGGCAACGCGTGGGTTATCTGCTGAGTAAATAGGCAATATTTCGACTAATTTAATCCATAGATAAATCACTAGCATGACATTGACTGAATTAACGACATACTGATTCTAATCTAAACAAGCACGTACTATGCAAACAGTAGACACATCTACACATATTGCTAGTACTGATAATATGAAAATAAACAGGAGCGGGATAAACGTGTTATACCCTCCAGTAGGCCAGGCAAAAGCCGCCGCGGCGGTGGCGGCAGCAGCGTCCTCGGCGGCCTCGAGCTTCTCGGCGGCAAGACGATTGGCGTCGGACTGAGACATGGTGATGATGAAGACGACGCAGACGTAGACGAAGTAGTGGATCGGAGGCGAGCAGTCGCGTAGTCGCTTCCCAAAAACCTATTCGCCCCTCTCCCGTACAGGATCCGGATAGGCAGGGTTTCAGAGACCTGCTCTCCCGTCTGACCGTGTACGTGGCGGACGAGATGGAGTCACCGGCGGCAGCAACAACAATGGAACGACAGTGGGCGTGTGCGTGGAGCAGATGTGATCTGTTCGTGGCGGCTAGGGTTAGAAGACACCTCGCACTTATATAGGTGCATACGCGTGGAGAGACGTGGGCTCGACCCACGTCCGAGTCCGTGACAGCCCACGATCCAACGTCTCAAATCGTGGCCCAGCTGTCAGGAACTCTCCGTTACTGACTGGCAAAAATAAGCACATAGGTGTGAGCTCGGCTCGGCTCACTCCCGCAACCCGCGGCGCGTCATGACGAGGAGTGGCGTGGCGAGGCGGGGCGGGCGGCGGAGGAGTGCGCGAGGGCCTCTTCTCTTCTCAAGCTCCAATAGCATGTACTCCCTCCGTCCCATAATGTAAGACGTTTTTTGACACTACACTAGAGTCAAAAAACGTCTTACATTATGGGACAGAGGGAGTAGAAGAGAAACCCTTATAAGGAGGTTCAACTCTTCTCCAACTTCCGGGGTGGGACTAAACTTCCCACTACACCTAGTGCCAATAAACCCACATGGGCCCTTAGAGATTTTTAGAAATTGTTAGATGGGCCCTAGGCCCACCCTAATATTTCAACAATCCCCCACCAGATCTCGAGGGCCCATTGTGTCCTTTGTTCCAATTGTTGTTTCGATATACCAGTGTTTCAGTGAAGACCTGTTAAGGTTGAACTTCACCTAGAGCAAGTAGCTACACTCTATCACAACCGAACAATGGACTAAGCCTTGAATTGTCAGTTTGGCGTAAAGAAGCTTCACCACATGTCTTACTAGTACTAGGCTGCCGAAGGCTGACCCCTCGGGTGGAGCATATAAGTCACACTCCTGGCCTATTAATGAGCTTGCTAGAGATCACCCTAATCTCATAGACTGTGACCAGCAGTCGGTCTCATATAGGTGTGTTCCGGTATAGTGAAGTCCATAGTTCATAGTACCTTTCAGATAGCGCATAACTCTTTCAACAGCATGCCGGTGTACATCACCCGGTTTGGAAACAAATTGGCTCAGTTGCGCTCGCTAGGTACATGAGTGAACCAATGATTTGAGAGTATCTCAATTGATCTTTAGCCGTGCCTTCGAACTTTCGAATCAACACGCTAGGATCATATGGTGTTTGAGATGGTGTGCAGTCCGAATATCCAAAACGACTCAACACCTTCTCAACATAATGGGATTGCAGAAGTGTAATCCCACCGTCATCATCTCTCAGTAGCTTGATGTTCAAGATAACATCAGCCACACCAAGGTCTTTCATCTCAAAGTTCTGAGATAGAAACGACTTGACCTCCTCAATGACTTTGAGGTTGGTTCCGAATATCAGTATGTCATCAACATACAAGCATAGTATAACTCCTTCACCCCCACCATGGCGATAGTATACACATTTGTTAGCTTCATTAACAACGAAGCCAACAGATGTCATAATTGTATTGAACTTATCATGCCATTGCTTAGGTGCTTGTTTCAGGCCATATAAAGATTTCAGCAACCTACACACCTTTCTTTCCTGACCATCTATCACAAAGCCATCTGGCGTTGCATGTAGATTTCCTCGTTTAGCTCTCCATTCAGAAAAGTCGTCTTAACATTCATCTGGTGGACGAGAAGACCATGTGAGGCCGCCAACGGGAGTAGTACTCGAATGGTTGTCAGTCTGGCCACAGATGAATAAGTATCTAAGAAATCTTCCTCTTCTTTCTGGTCATAGCCCTTGGCCACAAGCCTAGCCTTGTACTTTTCAATCGTACCATCGGGCCTAAGCATCTTTTTGAACACCCACTTACATCCCAATGGTTTGCAACCATAGGGACGCTCAGTGATCTCCCATGTCCCGTCAGCCATAATGGAATCCATCTCGCTACGGACTGCATCCTTCCAGTTGTCAGCTTCTGGAGAGGCATACGCTTCTGAATTAGAAGTGGGAGTATCATCCATGAGGTACACGAAGAAATCATCACCAAAGGTCTTTGCAACCCTTTGTCTCTTGCCCCTACCAAGGGGTTTCCTCGTCATCCTCCGCAGGATTTTCATCATGTGTTTGTTCATATATTCCATAGGAATGGCAGGCTCAGGAATCTCCTCAGATTCCTGTCTAGAAGTGCTCTGTATCTCTCTCATAGGAAAAATATCCTCGAAGAATTTAGCATCCTTAGACTCCATAATTGTACCGACCTTCTGGTCAGGTACCTCAGATTTCACTACTAGAAATCTATAGCCAACGCTATTCTTAGCGTAGCCCAAATTAACGCAGTCCACAGTCTTTGGTCCAAGCTTGCGCTTTTTGGGGATATGCACATTGACTTTCGCCAACCAGCCCCAAGTACGCAAGTACGAGAGTGTTGTCCTTCTCTTCGCCCATTTCTCATAGAGAGTGATCTCATTATCTTTTGTCGGAACTTTATTCAGGACATGACATGCCGTCAATATAGCCTCCCCCCACCATGCCTTTGATAAACCCGATGTATCTAACATGGCGTTAACCAAATCAGTTAGAGTACGGCTTTTCCGCTCGGCAACCCCGTTTGGCTGGGGTGAATAGGGAGGCGTCCTCTCATGAATAATGCCGTGTTCCGCACAAAAAGAATCAAACTCACTCGAGAAGTACTCTCCACCACGATCTGATCGGACTCGTTTAATTTTCTTTTCAAGTTGATTCTCAACTTCTGCCTTATAGATTTTAAAGTAGTGTAAAGCCTCATCTTTAGTATTTAACAGATACACATAGCAATATCTAGTGGAATCATCTATCAATGTCATGAAGTATTTTTTTCCACCTTTAGTCAACATACCATTCATCTCACAAAGATCAGAATGTATGAGTTCTAATGGTGCCAAGTGTCTCTCCTCCGTAGCCTTGTGAGGCTTGCGTGGTTGCTTAGCTTGCACACATGAAAGGCACTTAGAACCTTTGGCTAAAGTGAAACTCGGGATTAAATCGAACTTAGCTAGCCGCGTCATAACACCGAAACTAATATAACAAAGACGTGAATGCCAAACCTCAGATTCATTAACACTCGAATGAATATGGTTCGCGACTTTATTACAAAAATCTGCAAGGGAAAGGCGGAACATCCCTCCGCTTTCATAACCTTTTCCAATAAATAGTCCATATTTAGTAGCAACTAATTTATTAGACTCGAAGATCAACTTAAACCCTTCCCTACATAGAAGGGAGCCACTAACGAGGTTCTTCTTGATGGCGGGGACATGCTGCACGTTCTTCAGCTGCACGATCCTTCTCGAAGTAAACTTCAGATCGACCGTGCCAACACCATGAACAGAAGCACTCGCGCCATTCCCCATCAATACGGACCCGTGGCCTGTGACCTGGTAAGAAGTGAACAATGAAATGTCAGCACACACATGAACACCTGCACCTGTGTCCACCCACCAATCGGTGGGTTGAAACACTGAAAAATAGTAAATAAATTACCGTACCCAGATGCACCATTCTCATTGTTGCCCATAATCATGTTGACAGACTTGGGAGTCCTATCCTGACTTCTTAAACTTGTTTGGTCACTTGTTGGCCCAATGTTCAATCGAACCACAAGTAAAGCAGCCCTCATCCTTCTTGTTCTTCTTGAAGGTACCCTTCTTCTTAAAGTCGGTATTGTGTTGGACACCGTTCTTTCCCTTGGGCTTGTGGGAGTTGAAGTTCCTCTGGTTCACCATGTTGGCGATAGAAGTCCCTTCGGCCCCTTTTCCATGCGAGTCCTTTGCCTTCGAATTCTGCTCAACACTCAGATGGCCAATGACATCCTCCACTGAGAATTCACAACTCTGATGTTTCAGAGTGGTGGCAAAGTTCCTCCAGGAATTAGTGAGCTTAGCGATTATGCAGCCCGCGACAAACTTGCCCGGTAAATCGCACTTAAGAAGCTCAAGCTCCTTAAAGATGCATATTATCTCATGAGCCTGCTCCAGTACAGGACGGTTTTCAACCATCTTGTAATCGTGGAACTGCTCTATAATATACATTTCGCTCCCAGCGTCGGTGGCCCCGAATTTAGATCCGAGCGCCTCCCACAAGTCCTTGGCAACATGCACATGTAAATATGCGTCGACCAATTTATCTCCGATCACGCTAAGAACTGCTCCGAGAAGTACGACGGTGGCCTCCCTGAACACCTTCTCCTATTCAGGAGCAATCGTTCCCGTGGAGACACCGGCGACCCAGAACACGTTCATAGCCGTGAGCCATAAAGTGGTCTTAGTCTGCCAACCTTAAAGTACGAACCGGTAAACTTATCCGGTTTCAGTGCAGAGGCAAAGCCACTTGCCGAAAAATTCTTACACATAATAGGTTTTTGGATTGCTGAGTAAATAGGCAATTTTTTGACTAATTTAATCCATTGATAAATCACTAGCATGGCATTGACTGAATTAACGACATACTGATTCTGATCTAAACAAGCACGTACTACGCAAACAGTAGACACATCTACACATACTGCTAGTACTGCTAATACGAAAATAAACAGGAGCGGGATAAACGTGTCATACCCTCCAGTAGGCCAGGCAGAAGCCACGGTGGCGGTGGCGGCAGCAGCGTCCTCAGCGGCCTTCTTGTCGGCCTCGAGCTTCTCGGTGGTGAGACGGTCGGCGTCGGACTGAGACATGGTGATGATGAAGATGACGCGGACGTAGAAGAAGATCGGAGGCGAGCAATCGCGTAGTCGCTTCCCAAAAACCTATTCGCCCCTCTTCGTATAGGATCCGGAGAGGCGGGGTTTCGGAGACCTGCTCTCCCGTCGGCCGTGTACGCGGCGGACGGGATGGAGTCACCGGCGGTAGGAGCAGCAATGGAACGACGGTGGGCGTGCGCGTGGAGCAGATGTGATCTGTTTGTGGCGGCTAGGGTTAGGAGACACCTCACACTTATATAGGCGCAGACGCGTGGAGAAACGTGGGCTCAACCCACGTCCGAGTCCGTGACAGCCCACGATCCGACGTCTCAAATCGTGGCCCAGCTGTCAGAAACTCTCCGTTACCGACTGGCAAAAATAAGCGCATAGGTGTGAGCTCGGCTCGACCCATTCCCGCAACCCGCAGCGCGTCGTGACGAGACGTGGCGTGGCGTGGTGAGGCGGGCGGCGGAGGAGGAGTGCGTGAGGGCCTCTTCTCTTCTCAAGCTCCAATAGCATGTAGAAGAGAAACCACCCTTATAAGGAGGTCCAACTCCTCTCCAACTTTTGGGGTGGGACTAAACTTCCCACTACACCTAGTGCCAATAAACCCACATGGGCCCTTAGAGATTTTCAGAAATTGTTAGATGGGCCCTAGGCCCACCCTAATATTTCAACATTATCTACTAGTTTTTCATATATAACAGTTGAAATTTTGATGGTGGTGGCATGATCCGGTCTATTTCATACTACATGTTATGAATATAATCTGTAAAAATTTCAGACTAAAGTTTAATCAATAGCTATATGTAATTGAGACACTACTCTGAAAAATGAGATTCTGACATCCTCTTTGTGAAAATATCATATAACAAGAGCTGGACGTGAAGATTGAAGAGTAGCCAACTACCCAACCCAACTCATCTATCCTCATATTTAATGAGAATCCCTGATATGTTCAGCTATATCGTTTACTGTGCAATTTCTAATTTGAGCCTTGGGTGCAAGTGTTTCTGTGGTCATTACTAGGAATTTTATTTGCTATCCTTTTTAGAGAATTGCCCCAGTACCATTACAAGTTTGGTCACACTCTATTTGGTGGATTTCACAGGATGGAGAAATCTGGACATTCAGTGTTAGATCTTTTGAGGCACCTCTCCCAGAACTAACTGTTCATGTGAACTACGAAGGCTTCGCTGAAGGTTAGTATACCTCTTCATTACCCTCTATAGTTTTTGTCGCTGCTTAATTATATTTCTGATTCCTACCCAGATGTGAGAGTTGGTGATGATCTTCTTGTGGATGGTGGAATGGCTCGGTTTGAGGTTGTTGAGAAACTAGGACCGGATGTGAAGTGCCGTTGCACAGATCCTGGTTTGCTGTTGCCACGTGCCAATCTTACATTTTGGCGGGATGGCAGTGTTGTCCGCGCGAAGAATGCCATGCTTCCGACAATTACATCTAAGGTGACTTTACTATCATGATAAGCTGTTGCTATGAATCTGTAGTATTCTGTGTGAAACCTTGGATTGTCAGCATTTCCTTTTGTTGTCTGAATCATGAAATCTTTTCAATTGGAAATGCCCTATTTACTCCATAAATATCACTGCATTGTAACACTGAAGAATTTCCTGGAATAGTCTGTCATCTGTTTCTTAGATTGCTACCTGGGTGGTTTGTTTTTTGCTGAAAAAGGGATTTGGCAGTTATCGATAATAATCCCCTTTTTCTTGTGATGCCTTTTGCAGGACTGGCTTGACATAGACTTTGGAATTGCCGAAGGTGTAGATTTTATTGCAGTTTCATTTGTTAAGTCAGCTGAGGTTATTAACCATCTAAAGAGCTACATAGCAGCAAGGAGCCGTGGCAAGTAATATTTCTCTCAAGTTCTTGACTAGTTGAAAAGAATTGTTTAATGCCATCTGATGCGTTCTTTTCCATCCTTCTGTCCATGGAGCTGTGGCATCACTTTACACATCCATTGGATGAAATAATATTGTCATGGAGATCTGAGCTCAGCTAACATACGCACATGCAAACTAATGCCTGAGCAGTACAAGGTGCACATGTCAGTCGCGCAGACAAGTATTATGTTTTTTGGTCCCATAGCTCCCAACATCCCATGTACAATATCACTAACAGACCCCCCCTCCCCCCACCCCGCCCAAAAGAAAAGAGACTCAGTCATAACAGCACTAACCCTTTTTGTGTGAGGCAAGGCAACTTTTTTTTGCTTTCAAGGGTTGTGTTCTGAGGGTGAGTCAGGCATGCTGGATTGAGTGAGTTTTCTCCCTCAGTTGTACGTATTTCTTCCTAATGAAATGTTACACAGTTGTCTTGCGTGTTTGAGAAAAAATAACAGCGCTAACCCTTTCTAGTTCTCCTCCACTGCTGTTCGCATATCGATTTTTGTATTTCCTCTTGGATGGCAATCGGGCATGATTGGTCTGTTTAAGGGTCACCCATGCCGTCCCTGCCACACATTTTCGCGCCCATGAGGACCACTCATGACAGGCACACAACCTTGCACATACCCGTCACCGGCTATTGCCCGACACCCATGGGTATGCTCATGTGCCTGACGCCCATCGGTCAGTAGCACATGGAGCTACCAAGTTTAGACGTCGATGCTACCTCAGTCAAAAAGGAGGTCCACATACAACAATTGATTCCATTGAATTAGACAGGGTTTAGTTTTGTAAACGGGTGGACCCGGCACAGGTTACCTATGCTCTTGCCCACTTATTGGGCGTTACTTTGCACCCACGAGGATGCCTGCGGGGAGAAAACTCGGAACATGTGCGCAGGTTACCGGACAAGATTGCCATCCTTAACTCTCTCCATTTCATATTTTAGGGCGTATAGTTTCTTTTCTTACTTTATAAGGCGTATGCTGGTAACAAAGCTGCAATCAAGTCTCATCTTCCTACACTACCCCTATGTTACTTTTCTTCCTCCATCCACCGCTAGAGTGACGGAGAGTTGCCAGCCATCCAAGTCTCCTAGGAAAGCTGAAATACATCCATTCATCGCTGCATATTGGAAAATAATTCACTAATGCAATAACCTCGGTGCAAGGCTACATAAGTTTTTCTACCCAATACTCTCTTGCTTTTTGGTTCACCTTAATCTTCAGTTCATACTGGTTGCGAATACTTCTTAAAATATGAAATGGAGGGAGTAAGCTAAAGTTGGTTCCTCGACTGCCCTATTATCTCGCCATGACTCTATACCCATGTGCGCACATCTCTTAATCTCTTAGCTTGTAATCCTCAAGTGTAATCGTGTCTATCAATTTTGCAAAAAATAAAACAGTGTTTATTATATCGCCGTAACTTAAATGAGTGTGAGATCCAGTTTTCCTCCCGGCATCATCATCTTCTGTTCTTACTGTCAGAGGCCCCCTTCTACCCTGGTGCTTCTGCTCCAATCTCAGCAGCAATGGCTCTGTCATTGTGTGCTTCTCTAATCGCCGATCCACACTACATCCTCACCCTGCTTCTGGATAACTTGATTTGTATCATGCATCTCAATGATATTCTCCACTCTCCAATCGGCTCTTTGATCTGCCCCCGTGTTGTGAAGAGGGTAACGGAAGCAGCTATGCCTAGACTCCAGTATCTGAAGGCCGGTTAATAGATCAGACATGTTGTAGTGGCGGATACAGGGCTTGATGGAACCAGAAGCAGGCTCAAAACCTAATGAGTAAGGTTGATCACATCTTTTCTCCAGTAAGAGCCTCCTTGGGTAATGCTAAAGATTGCTTGTGAGTGTCGCTTGCAAAGATGAGTGTGTCTGCAAGTGATGCCACTGAACGAAGCATGCCCATTCCTATATGCCACTGTCCACACCGGCAGTTGCATGCGATATGCTGTAGATGTAGCAAACCTGTATTCGGCTGCAATATACAGGCACCTCATTCCTATATAAATAATTCACTGTCTTTTGTTTCAAGAGATTTAGCACATAAGGATCTTCATGTTTTTCAATCCATGGTAACACAGACATTTATTTATTTAGTTTGAGTTGAATTTTATTTTCTCAACGGTCTGCATACTTGACAATACAATATGCATGACTACTATTTCTAGAGCTTTAGCAACTCTTATACCCCCAGGTATAGTTTTAAAAATCGGACCGGACCGGCGGTTGAACCAGAAAAAACTGGAACCGGTGGCACTCACGGTTTCTTAAGCACTGTGTGGACTGCCCCACCATCGGACCGGAGCGAAACAGGCGAACCGGCTGGTTTTTGGGGTAAACCAGGAGTAAAACTGAGCGGTTTAACCGAATCATGGGAGAACGCCTTTGCATGAAGCAGAAAAAGGATTGTGCCGGGGAGGAAACGAACCCAGGTCGCCCAACAAACAGGCCGTAGCCTAAAGTCTGGCCCAGCAACCAACCCAGCTAGCCTACGTTATTGTCAAATGAAAGAAAACTATTTTATTTGACCTCTGTTAGTATATTAATACACAAAACATACCTTTTATAGCCTAAACAACCAGAATGAACCAATGAACGCACTGATTCTTGGTAGTTACTAGAGATAATAGGGCAAATCAGCGACCTTTGATCACCTTTTCACAAAAACGGAGAAGGAATTACAAATAATGTTATGTCGCAGTTACGGACTTACGGTACATCCAAATGGATCATCTGAATGGTGCAGTCAGCTATAACTCACTGCAGCTCGGCCCCTTTCACCAAATTCGGGAACCAGCTGTGTATGGCTAGCTTTGTCCACTTTTTCATTATTAATTCCGGAGGACAATTAAGCGAACCATGCCTACAGGAATATTTGAGCTTTCAAATGTGAAGATTAGCTAGAGAGTCAGATTTTTTTTGAAGATTAGCTAGGTTTCTTATGTACCATACTGTTGGGGCTGCATGAATCTTTGTTTATATTTGAACCCCTTAAGTCACAACTTCTGCTCACTCCGTGTGTATTTTGTTTGTGGCTAAATGAATGGGCATGGTAAAGAATTGCATGAAGCTGAATGGCAAAAGAAAATAGCCGCCACTCTGTTGGTATTTTGTAGTCTTTCTGAAGTTGATCTATACGCCTTATTTTCTGAGAAGGCCAACATAGATTATATATGCATTATGAATAGAAATGAGCCACATGCTGTGTTTCTGAAACATTAGTTTTGTTTGACTCAAATTGTTCCATCCTGATCATTATTATTTCATTGTCTATGATCAGTGATATAGCGGTCATTGCAAAGATCGAGAGCATTGACTCTTTGACAAACTTGGAGGAGATCATCCGTGCATCAGATGGTGCCATGGTAGCCAGAGGGGACTTAGGGGCACAAATTCCCTTGGAGCAGGTCCCTTCAATACAACAAAAGATAGTTAAACTGTGCAGGCAGCTAAACAAGCCAGTCATTGTTGCTTCCCAGCTTCTCGAATCGATGATCGAGTACCCTATACCCACCAGGGCTGAAGTTGCTGATGTTTCTGAAGCAGTCCACCAACGTGCGGATGCTCTGATGCTTTCTGGCGAGTCAGCAATGGGTAGATATCCGGACAAGGCACTCAGTGTCCTCAGTAGTGTTAGCTTAAGGATTGAAAGATGGTGGAGGGAGGAGAAGCACCATGAGCCACTAGAACTTGAGGACGTCTCGTCTTCTTTCTCTGACAAAATATCAGAAGAGATCTGCATTTCTGCTGCTAAAATGGGTAAATATTGCTGTCACTTTATGTCCTGGAAATATTGCTCAATTGGCCCTTTCACTTACTTGGTCTATAATATCTAACCAATTTGACTTGCAGCTAACAAGTTGGAAGTGGATGCCGTTTTCGTCTACACGAAGGGTGGCCATATGGCCTCCCTGCTTTCACGGTGCCGCCCTGACTGCCCAATCTTCGCCTTCACGAACTCGACGTTAATGAGGAGACGACTGAACCTCCAATGGGGCCTCATCCCCTTCCGCCTCACTTTCTCCGACGACATGGAGAGTAACCTGAACCGTACTTTCTCCCTGCTCAAGGCGAGAGGCATGATCAAGCCCGGTGACCTGGTGATCGCCCTCTCCGACATGCTGCAGTCCATCCAGGTGATGAACGTACCATAAGAGGCATGAATCCCTAGCCGTGCTGTTCTGGCCAAAACGAGACACTGTTCTAGTGTTTGCAATTTATTCGTGTGTTCTTGAACGAGACACTGTTCTAGTGTTTGCAATTTATAAGTGTGTTCTTGTATTTAGACGGACCTGAGAACTCAACCGCGACAATAATAATGTGCTGCAGTTCCTAGCCTGCTGTAAAACTCATGTACTACGTATTATCCAGGAGGGGCAGCGCCTGACCGTCTCCGTCCGGCGCTGCCCAGGGCCCCGGTCCATCAACGCCTGCGCTTCCCGTCCCCGCTGCTGCCTCCGCCCCCAGCCATGCAGTGCTTCCTCCACCGCGATCCGGCGCGGCGCCCTCGGGTCAGCAACAAGATGGTGGTGACGTCCCATGCACTCAAGCACGAAGTTCACATTCTGCGCTAGCACGCGGTCTCCCTCTCCGCCACAGACCGGGTCCACACCACCAATCCCGTGGCTGTGGGGAAGGCCATCGAGGCGTAGCTCTGCATGCCCCTCCACCACCTCGAGGCGTTCCTCGTGCACTTTGTGAAGGAAATATGCTCTAGAGGCAATAATAAAGTTGTTAGTTTATATTTTCTTATTCATGATAAAAGTTTATTATTCATACTAGAATTGTATTGATCGGAAACTTAAATACATGTGTGAATATATAAACAAATACTGTGTCCCTAGTAAGCCTCTACTAGACTAGCTCGTTGATAAAAAATGGTTAAGATTTTTTAACCATGGACATGAGTTGTCATTTGATAACAAGATCACATCATTAGGAGAATGATGTGATGGACAAGACCCATCCATTAGCTTAGCATAATGATTGTTCAGTTTTACTGCTATTGCTTTTTCATGTCAAATACATATTCCTTCGACTATGAGATTATGCAACTCCCGGATACCGGAGGAACGCCTTGTGTGCTATCAAACGTCACAACGTAACTGAGTGATTATAAAGATGCTCTACAGGTATCTCCGAAGGTGTTTGTTGAGTTGACATAGATTAAGGTTAGGATTTGTCACTCCGAGTATCGGAGAGGTATCTCTAGACCCTCTCGGTAATACACATCATAAGCTTGCAAGCAAACGACTAAGGAGTTAGTCATGAGGTGATGTATTATAGAACGAGTAAAGAGACTTGCCGATAACGAGATTGAACTAGGTATGAAGATACCGACGATCGAATCTTGGGCAAGTAACATACCGATGGACAAAGGGAATTACGTATGTTGTCATAACAGTTCGATCGATAAATATCTTCGTAGAATATGTATGAGCCAATATGGGCATCCAGGTTCCGCTATTGGTTATTGACCGGAGATGTGGCTCGGTCATGTCTATATAGTTCTCGAACCCGCTGGGCCCGCACGCTAAACGTTCGATGATGATATAATATTATGAGTTATGTGATTTGGTGACCGAATGTTGTTAAGAGTCCCAGATGAGATTACAGACATGATGAGGAGTCTCGAAATGATCGAGAGGTAAAGATTGATATATAGGACGATGATATTCGCACACGGAAGTGTTCCGGAGGGTACCAGGTACATATCGGGTCACCGGAAGGGGTTTCGGGCACCCCCGACAAAAGATATGGGCCTTATGGTCCAATAGGGGAAACGCACCAGCCACAAGGGGCTGGTGCACCCCCCATATGGGCCGGCCTAGGAGGACAAGGAAAGGGGGGAAGGGAAAGGAAAGAGTGGAATAGGATTCCCCCTTCCTTCCCTCTCCCCCCTCTTTCCTCCCCCCTCCGACAAACATGGCGGGGGGGGGGGGGGGCAAGTGCAGGAGCCCAAGTAGGATTCAGACCTACTTGGGGCACCCCTTGCCCTATCCCCTCTCCCTCCCACCTATATATATGAGGGGGGGGGGGCTAGCACATACCAGACAATTGCCTAGCTGTGCGGCGCTGCTCTCCACCGTTTACACCCCCGGTCATATTTTCGTAGTGGTTAGGCAAAGCCTTGGAGATTACTTCACCATCACCGTCACCACGCCGTCATGCTGACGGAATTCATCTACTACCTCGACGTCTTGTTGGATCAAGAAGGCGAGTGTAACGCCCCGAGACCGATGCGCCAGGTGTCTTCCAGTTATTCGCCGTCGTTGCCATGCCATTTGCTTGCGTGTTGCATTTTGCCATGTCATCATGTTCATTTCATCTACATGTTTTTTAAAACTTGCATCCGTCCGGGTCTCCCAGTTCTCTCCGTTGTCCGTTCTGAGTCCAACCACACTCGCATGCGCCCGTCGCACCTCCCAGATCTTGTTTCGTGAGCAGGAGAAAAACGTTCTCGAATGGGACGAGAGTTGACCAGTGGTCTTGGTGTATCACCGGTAGACCGCCTGCCAAAATTTTGTTCCATTTGGATGTCGTTTGATGCCCCAACAGTTAACCGCGTTAACCGATGGACCCCTTTCTCTTTGCAACCCAGCAGCCCTCCACAGCAGCCCACTAGCCCACTAGCCCATCTAAACCCCCTCCTTGCTCTTTGCTGTCAGATCATTATCGTGTGGGCGAAAACTGCACCTCCATAGCCCTCTCCTAGCTCCCAGAATCTATATAAACACCTCCCTCGCCGAAATTCCGGATCAAACCCTAGCCTTCTCCTCCTCGCGCCGCCGGGCACGTCCGCCTCGCCACTGGACATGTCCACCGCTGCCTCCGCAGCCAACCCGAACCCGCCACATGGCTCCCCGCTCCTTCCCACCGTCGCGGCCCGTGGAGCCCGCAGCCGGCCCGCCCCCGGGCCGAACCGGGCCACCCGCGCCTACGTTGGCCTCCTCCGCCATCCATCGCCGGACGCCGCCGCCCCCGCGCCGCCGACCACCTCCGCCGCCCGAGCCGTCCCGCAGCCGCGCCGCCGCCCGACCGCCGCCGCCTGCGCCCACTCGCCGCCGCCTGCGCCCACTCGCCGGAGCTCCGCCCCGAGCTCCTCCCGATCCCGTCTCTCCGCCGCCCCGCGCCAGGTCGCCGACCGCCACCTCCTCGCCGCCCAGCTTCGAGCTTCGCGGCGCCGGTGCCCCGATGGCCCCAGGAACCGACGGATCCGGTGCTCCCGCGGTCAGATCCGGTCGGCCCGCGCCTTCCCCGACGCCGGGGCCGCCCCTGCGCTAAGCCGTCGCGGCCATGGCCTCCTCTGCCCGCTGCCGGGACGACCCCGTCCCGGATCGGCTCGACCCCCGAACCAAATGGCACCAGCGCCGTCCCGAGCCGCTCCGTCCCCGCACGTCTCCGTCCCGTTTTCCCAAGAGGTTGTCTTTTCTCCGTCTCAGTTTTCAAACATTATGTGTGCATCTTCGTCATGTCATAACTTTGTGCATGTTGCTCCGATTTGCGTGTATGATATGTAAAAATGTTCATCTCTTGACGCTATACATGATGGTTGTGTTTTCGTTCATATTACTGTTCATATTGATGCCTTAATTATTGTTGCAAAAGTGCTAAGTGCTATTAACTGCGGAAAATTGTTATAACTTGTCATTTTGTCATTTTTATATTTTTTGTGTGATTTTCTTTTGAGCATCATGTCAACATGTTTTAGGAGCATAATCATGCCATATTTGCAGTGGTGTAGTCCATTTATTTTGATATGCCCTGTAGTGAGAGCATCAAGCTTGTGAAGTGGGCTACTTGCTGTTACTGTTCTGCTAAGTCTGAATCTGTTATATTATGTTGCTATGTTTGCTTGATGCTACCATCAAATCCATGCATAATCTGGAGATGCCTTGTTGACACGTTTTGATTTACATGTTATGCTCTATCATGATATGCCATTTGATGCCTCATATATGTTCTGTAGCATATGTTGTCGTTGCTATGAACTTGCCTAAATGATGTTTCAGTTTTCTGTTAACTTCATGATGCCATGTTGTGAGCTTGAGATTAATTAATCTATGCCCCTTTTGGAGATGGTCCAGTTACATGAATTGAAGTATGCTATGATTACTTTGTCCACATGTTATGTTTGATAATTTTGGACTTTATATGACCTCTGTTCCAAGCTTGCAAACATGCTATGATGATGTTGCTGTTTTACACGCTGAAACTGTTACAACATTCAAACTTGTTTTGTTGGTTCCCACTAACCATGAGCCATATGCATATGATGCCTGGATGTTATTTTCTCTTTTTTAGTTTAATTTGAGGCCGTGCCCTCATTTGCTATGTATAGTTGCTGTAGCATCTTTGTTTCATGCCTCCAACATGTCATCATATTAACTCTGCTCATGCATATGCCCTGTTTTTCACTGTCATAATCTATGTTATCAAGTTGCATTTTGCATTGATCATATTGGTTTAATCTTGATGCCTATGAACCTGAAACTTAATGATATTTGAAGCATGTTATCTGTACTTTGAGTGCGTATAAAGTTTGTGTTCATATGTTTCCTGTATTTTGATGATTGCAAAGTGCCTACTTGCTGTTTTGGGCAGATTGTTGTTATAACTTGTTTGGAGTGTATGTTTTGAACCGTTGCTCCATTTTGAATACTCTATATGAATCTTGCTTAGAATTGCATGTAGTTTCATATTATCTTGTTGCATCCATATTTTGAAGTGTTTGTGATTGTGTTTTGCTTGCTTTTTCATCAATGCCATATTTAACTTGTGTTGCTCATATCTTCTAGGCCGTAGCTCCAAATTAAATGAACTTTATATGTAACTTGATTAGAAAAACGTGTAGATCTTCATGGTGCATTTTAACTTGTTTTTTAACAACTTTAACATGATGTGTTATTCAGATCTGGACCAATTTTGAAATTTGCATATGGGGACTTACCGGAATTGTTATATGTTGTTTCCGCCCTCAATTAAATTTGCCTTGATGTGGTGTTCTTGTATGCATCATCTCTTTCCATGAGTAGCATCATATAGCCTTGTCATGCATCATACTTGGTTGAGCATCATGCCATGTTTATGTGTTGTGTGTTTACCGTGTTGTTTGCTCCTTTCCGGTTGTGCTTCTTCTCGATAGTTCCTGTTTCGTTGCGATCGTGAGGATTTGTTTGACTATGCTTGGTTGGCCTACGCCCATTCGTCTTCTTCATGGACTTGTTCTTCTTCCTTGCGGGATTTCAGGCAAGATGACCATCACCTTGGATCTCATTACTATCTTTGCTATGCTAGTTGTCTCGATGCTATCGCCATGTCGCGCTTCCTACCACTTGTTTATCGAGCCTCCCAAATTGACATGAAACAACCTCTAACCTTTTCAACCATCCCAACAAATTGTTGTTTGGCTATGTACTACTTTGCTCATCCCCTCTTATAGCGTTGCTAGTTGCAGGTGCAGTTGCAGGTTGTTCCATGTTGGGACATGGATATCATGGATATCTTGGGATATCACAATATCTCTTATTATAATTAAAGCACATATATACTTGGTAAAGGGTGGAAGGCTCGGCCTTATGCCTGGTCTTTTGTTCCACTCTTGCCACCCTAGTTTTCGTCATACCGGTGTTATGTTCCTTGATTTTGCGTCCCTAACACGGTGAGGGTTTATGGGCCCCTCTTGACAGTTCGCTTTGAATAAAACTCTTCCAGCAAGGCCCAACATTGGTTTTAACATTTGCGAACACAATAATATTGAATTAATTAATTAATTTGCATAGGGGGTCATGTCCTCGAGGATTCTTAATTCAACACAATACAAGGGGGCCAGTGCTGATGGTGTTGGTCCCAAACGGGCAGCCGCGGGGCCTCCACGGGGAAACTCGAGGTCTGGTTTTACTCGTAGCTTGTCCCATCCGGTGTACCCTGAGAACAAGATATGTGCGACTCCTATGAGGCTAGGTCGGTGCATCGGGTGGTCTTGCTGGATTTTTTTTACCATTGTCGAAATGTCTTGTGCACCGTGATCACGAGTCTGATCGGATGTCCCAAGATGGAGGATTGTCTCCATGGATTGTGAGATTGTCATGGGCTAAGTTGGGACACCCCTGCAGGGTTTAAACTTTTGAGAGCCGTGCCCGCGGTTATGTAGCAGATGGGAATTTTTAATATCCGGTTGTAGAAAACTTGACACCAGACTCGAATTAAAATACACCAACCGTGTGCGTAACTGTGACAGTCTCTTTTAGAGTGGGTCGAGAAGAGAACATGGTGGGGTTATGTTTGAACGTAAGTAGTTCAAGATCACTTATTGATCATTACTAGTTTGCGACGTTTGCGTAGCTTCTCATCTTATTCTTGTACTCGTAAGTTAGCCACCATACATTGCTTAGTCGCTTGCTGCAACCTCACCACTTATCCATTCCATACCCATTAAGCTTTGCTAGTCTTGATACCCATGGTGATGGGATTGCTGAGTCCTCGTGGCTCACTGTGACGCCCGGATAATTAAGCCACAGTAACCCTCCGCTAATGATGCCACGTCACCTCGATTTCTGTTGCTAATCTCACGTTAGTTCGAAACCAATTCGAATTCAAATTCAAAATCAAGTCGACAATAAAAGTTTTCAAAATTTAAACAAAAATGTTCGGTGGACGCCAAATATTACAAAGGTTATAGATTCCTTTCCAAGAAGGTTATCCATTCTTCCATGAGGAAACTGTAAGACTTATTCTATAAGTTGTTTTTGATGGATCCTTTGTATCCAAAGCCTGACCTTTGCTTGAAGACCATGTCAATCCTGTCTCGAAGCATGTCGGTGGTACTCCGATTTTCAGCAAGAACATTTAAAGCCCAATGATAAATGTTTCTTGATCAATTATCCAAACACCGTTGTATGGATAATGTCGTGAAAATTTTCTCCCCTACCTAAAGAGTTTTCTACATTATATCCTGTCATGGATATCATGCTCTGCTTGTCCTTGGAAAGGATATACCCTTGAATTATGTGTTTAAACACATTTTGCTTTCCATTGGTTGGTTTAACGTTTCTTCTGATCTTTATGATCTAAGCAATAATATTCTCCTGCTCATGTAAACACCTCAGTGTACAACTCTATCAGTAAGACCCTGTTACTATTATTGATGACATTCTGGTAACCATCGACGGGTGATAACTTTGCCAATTGGTTCGCCTCGTTCAACAAGCAGGAAAATTGCTCTTTGTTCCCCGTCCTTGGTACCGACATTGTTGCCGACATAACTGGCACACTATTCTCTTACATGCCTTGCTTACATGATCGTGCAAGATGTCACTGCCCTTCCTTCTTTTAACCCACATGGTGGGCCCATAACCCACAGTTCCACAGGATCGAAACCTGACTCTCCTGTACAACGCTGTTTATAATGGTTATTCCTCACGCTTGGCTTCGTATTTAATTCACGGGCCAGCTTCCTAGTGTTCTATTCTGGTATCAGACGCAATCCTTACTCTCGTTGCTCTGAACCCCTTTCTTACCCTGGTTCAGACCTCGAGCAACTATCTATCCGCTTGGAACCTCTTATTGTACCGTCGTACCTTACTCTCGATGTATTTTATATGTTCAACTGGAGAGATACTCTTATGCTCATTCTTGGGTTAACCCCAGATTGTTCCCTCATAAGCATTTTTGTCGTAGCCGAGCTGCCCTTATTGATTCGTTAGTACATTGGAGATCCTGAATAAAGGATGACGGCTCCATCATGATGACCTGGAGCAGAGAAATGAAGACTTCAACGTAATGGATCCACCTCTTCGAGAAGAGCAACCAAAGACGAGAAGATTCGTTAGGATTTTGTAACCAGACCTTTCCCCCTAGTCCCCCTCTTAAATCTCGGGACGAGATTTCTTGTAGTGGAGGAGAATTGTGACGCCCGGATAATTAAGCCACAGTAACCCTTCGCTAATGATGCCACGTCACCTCGATTTCTGTTGCTAATCTCACGTTAGTTCGAAACCAATTCGAATTCAAATTCAAAATCAAGTCGACAATAAAAGTTTTCAAAATTTAAACAAAAATGTTCGGTGGACGCCAAATATTACAAAGGTAATTATGGTGCAGCGAACCCCTTTTTATAAAATGCCTAATTACTTTTAGCTGAATTTAAACAGAAAAGAAATAATAAAAGAAAAAAAAGGAAAAACAAAACAGAAAAACTAAAACCTAAGACTATCAAAAAAAGGGGAAACCCCCCTGGGCCGTGGCCCAACTGGGCCAACCCCCAACCTCCCCTCCATAACCCCCCACCAGGGAGGAAACCCTAGCCCAAACACCCCCACACCCCCCCCGCAAAATATCTCCCCCCTCTCCCCCGATTGGATCGGGATCGTGGGAGGAGGCCCTCGTCGCCGTCCGTCGCCGCCAGGACCGCGCCGCCGCCCGGAGCTCGCCGCCCCACGCCAGGACGCCGCCACCTCGCCGTCCTTCTTCCACTCCGTCGCTCGTCCCGGTCGGCGTCCCCAAACTTTCCCGAGCCCGCTGCCCGTGCCCTACTCCCCCTGTGAGCTCCCCCTCTCCTCGTCCGTCGCCGCGGTCACCGCACTCAGCGCCCGCGCTCGTGGCCGCGCCACACGCGCCCCGGTCCTCCTCCCCTTGCCCGTGCGCCGCGCTCGCCCGCGGCTCTGCTGCAGCTGCTCCTGGCACCGCCTGAGTTCGTGCTCAGCGCCACCGGCCGGCGCTCCCCCTGGCCTCACCCCGGTCGCCGCTCGCGCCGGCTGCGCCCCTCACCTGCATCGCCCGGCGCCTGCCGCACCCCATCGCTGCTGCTGTGCCGCCCCGCCTCCGCCACTACTGCCGCGCCGTGGCCGCCCCTGCTTCGCCTTCGCCGCTCCGCGACCGGCTCCCCCGGGGCTCGGCCTCTGCCCCGCGGTGCCGTGGCCCGCACCTGGCCATGCCCATAGCCGCCTGGCTCGCCGCCGTCCTGCTCCCCGCCAGCGACCGCCCTCGCCCCGCGGCCATCCCCTGCGCCCGAGCGGGCTTCGCCCCGCACGCGCCCGCTACACAGCCGCCCGTTTTGGCCCCCTGGGCCACTGACCCAGGGGCCCCACGCCCTTTTTTTAAAAATAAAGTAAAAAAATAAAAAGATAATTAATAATTACAATAATTAATGAATTAAGGATTTAATTAAGTTAATTAATCATATTTAGATTAATCTAATCAGTAATTAACCTAGTCCATTAACTAAACTAATTAAGCCTAATTAGTTAGTCTCAGACTATGACAGGTGGGTCCCACTGGACCCACCGGTCAGGTCGACTCTGGTCAGCGGACCGTTGACCGCTGACGTCACCTCTACGTCATGCTGACGTCACCAGGCACTGTTCTGGATAATGCTGAATTAAAATAATTAAATAAATCCTAAAAATGAATTGAATCTTTTAAAATCAATATAAAATAAACCGTAGCTCGGATGGAAAAACTTTGTACATGAAAGTTGCTCAGAACGACGAGACGAATACGAATATGCAGCCCGTTCGTCAGCCACACGTCCCTAGCATAGCGAACCTGCAACATTTCACCTCCGGTTCATCTGTCCGAAAATGCGAAACCCCAGGGATACTTTCCCGGATGTTTGCCCCCTTTCTCTAGTATCACCTACTACCGCGTTAGGCCACACCTAGCACCGTGTATTGCCATGTTACGCTTTGTGATGCTTTGATTGCTTTGTTATTTATTGTGTTCCCCCTTCGTTACTTATTTCCGGTAGACCCCGAGACTGTCGGCGACCCCAGTTCGACTACGGAGTTGACGACCCCTCCTTCTTGCCAGAGCAACCAGGCAAGCCCCCCCCTTGATCACCAGATATCGCCTATTCTCCTCTATACTGCTTGCATTAGAGTAGTGTAGCATGTTACTGCTTTCCGTTGATCCTATTCTGATGCATAGCCTGACATTGTTGCTACAGTCATTGATACCTTACCCGCAATCCTAAATGCTTAGTATAGGATGCTAGTTTATCATCATTGGCCCTACATTCTTGTCAGTCTGCCTTGCTATACTATCGGGCCGTGATCACTTGGGAGGTGATCACGGGTATATACTATACATACATACATACTATACAGTTGGTGACTAAAGTCGGGTCCGCTCGAAGAGTACCCGCGAGTAATTCACGGATTGGGGGATGAAAGGACCTTTGTCCCGACGGCCCTCTGTGTGGATCTTTGTGGCGGAGCGACAGGGCAGGTTGAGACCACCTAGGCGAGAGGTGGGCCTGGCCCTGATCGGCGTCCGCGGTTGCTTCATAATAACACGCTTAACGAGATCTGGGCATTTGATCTGAGTCTGGCCATTTGGTCTATACGCACTAACCATCTACGCGGGAGTAGTTATGGGTATCCTGGCGTCGTGGTATCAGCCGAAGCCTTCGTGACGTCAGCGACTGAGTGGCGCACGCTGGATTGGACTGGAACGCCACTAGGCTAGGTCTGCTTCTGGCCGCGTACGCAACGTGCAGGTGTGCAAAGGGCGATGGGCCCAGACCCCTGCGCCATAGGAGTTAGACCGGCGTGCTGACCTCTCTGTTGTGCCTAGGTGGGGCTGCGACGTGTTGATCTTTCGAGGCCGGGCATGACCCAAGAAAGTGTGTCCGGCCAAATGGGATCGAGCGTGTTGGGTTATGTGGTGCACCCCTGCAGGGAAGTTTATCTATTCGAATAGCCATGTCCCTCGGTAAAAGGACGACCCGGAGTTGTACCTTGACCTTATGACAACAAGAATCAGATACTTAATAAAACACACCCAGACAAGTTCCACAGACAACCCGGTGATCGCTTTTCTATAGGGCGACGAGGAGAGGATCGCCGGGTAGGATTATGCTATGCGATTCTACTAGAGATGCTACTGGAGATGCTACTTGGAGATTCTACTTGGAGGACTTCAATCTACTCTCTTCTACATGCTGCAAGACGGAGGCTGCTAGAAGCGTAGTCTTCGATAGGACTAGCTATCCCCCTCTTATTCTGGCATTCTGCAGTTCAGTCCACCGATATTGCCTCCTTACACATATACCCATGCATAAGTAGTGTAGCTCCTTGCTTGCGAGTACTTTGGATGAGTACTCACGGTTGCTTTCTTCCCCCTTTTCCCCCCTTTCCTTTCTTTTTGGTTGCCGCAACCAGATGCTGGAGCCCAGGAGCCAGACGCCACCGTCGACGATGACTACTACACTGGAGGTGCCTACTACTACGTGCAGGCTGCTGACGACGACCGGGAGTAGAGGCAGGAGGCCTGCGCCTCTTTCGATCTGTATCCCAGTTTGTGCTAGCCATCTTATGGCAACTTGTATAACTTATGTCTGTACTCAGATATTGTTGCTTCCGCTGATTCGTCTATGATCGAGCACTTGTATTCGAGCCCTCGAGGCCCCTGGCTTGTATTATGATGCTTGTATGACTTATTTATATTTTTAGAGTTATGTTGTGATATCTTCCCGTGAGCCCCTGATCTTGATCGTACACGTTTGCGTGTATGATTAGTGTACGATTGAATCGGGGGCGTCACAAGTTGGTATCAGAGCCGACTGCCTGTAGGAATCCCCCTTCCACACTCCTTGGCCGAAGTCGAGTCTAGTCACTACAAAACTTTTACTAACTTGGATGTGTGCCTTACGGGCCCACGTCTCCATTGGGTGGTAGTAGGATCTTTTATTCCTCGACCTATACTCTGGGACTCTGACATCTCTTCTATTCGGGTTAAACGATTTTACTAACTCTGACTCTAGGATCTCGTTATCATTTTCACCCGGAGAGCCCCTTATTTCTGATGATCGTCTGTTGCACGTGAAGATCCTGAAGATACTCTCTTCTGTTAACCCGAGAACTTGTATCATCGCGTTTGCAATTCCCCTTCCACTGTCAACCCTGATGGATAACTACTTGCGGTTGTCATTTCTTACATTCATCCCTAGTTGGTCTTGTTATTACAAGATACCCTGAAATCCTCTCTATTGTCCCGATAATACTTTGTGCCTTACTGCCTTACAGATCTTGCCGCATGAATACCCCTACGGATAATTCCTCGCACTTATCGAGTATCCGCTCATTCCCAGTTGTTCATGTGTTTCGCAAAAGACTTTGAAATACCATTCGATCTTCCAAAAATCCTGAGCAGCCTATTGCTCTTGAAGTTCTTGCTTGCTTGCATTATGGTTAATCCCATAAGTCTCGTAACCTTATTGGCACCCCTTGTCCTTATCATTTTAAGTCCGTTGAATCAATATGTTGAGGATGCTCGCATCTCTCAATCGAATCCTAGAATTCATCCTTCCGGCTCAGTGTCAGTTTGAACATGAGCTGGTTCTCAACCACTTAAATTGCCGTCGGTTGTACCCCTAAGTCTATTCAACTATTCCCTCCTTAATCAGAGCATTTGCTTCTGATCCCTTGAAATGGGAAATCATAAATCCTTGCGATTGAGCTTTGAATTAGTCAGTTGTTTCTATCATATGATCTCCTTGCATTCTTTCTCCTTCTGGTTGAGTACCGATGCTCACATCAGATCCCTTATGGACCACCAGATCCTTTGTTGGATTTTATCTGACAACGCACTTCATATTCAATAACCTTGTGAGCCTATTCTCGGATACATAATGCCTTTGGTAAATTGTATCCTCTGCTTTCTCGACCATGCTCTGCCTTCAAGCTTGAGTTAAATTACTCCTAAAGATTGTGGTATGTGTTTCTAAGATACCCCGATGGGTTGAACCTATTCCTTCTCTAAAACCGTGTGAACCCGAAAGTTTTCACGAGTCATATTCTCCGGGTGATTTACCAGATAAAATTTCAACACTAAAACTCCATCGAAAATGAGGAGTGAATGATAGGTTATGCATTGGAGAAGTGGGAGTCGACCTTGAACTTTGTGTTCATGCCCATGGACACGATGTAGATCTTGTCATGTAAGCTTCTCGTAAACAAGAATTATCCCCTTGATATAATTTCATCTTATATCTGGGATTTGGTCTTTTGCAATCGTGGTTTCCGACCATATTGTTCTTCCTTGATCCAATTTCTCGGACAAGTTCAAGCACTTGTCTTCTGCGGATCAATACCCCAGTCCAACCTCTACTTTGATCCGTCTTCGAGTATTACCCCCTGGTATCTCGAGATTGTCTCGGAACTGCATAACTTCTTATGAGTTCTCCATCAAGTACTACATTCTCATTGATTCCAATTTTTCACGTGCTTCGAGTTATTAAACACTCAAGGACATCGATAACTGAATCGAGTCCGCATCGCGATTAAACAACTCTTAGTAATCTTCTTTGCTTACGAGTTTGTACTCGATCACGTCATCCCTAGCCTGATCGGCTATATCATTACCATGCTAAATTTTAACTGTGCTACCTGGTCCTTCCTTCTGGAGCACAATTTTCGATGATGAACTAACCTTACGTCAATCCTCCTCGTCATATCATTTCGCCTTGAACAACAAGCTTGGTTTCGAGTTTGTGTCGTGTCCTTGGTTCCAATAACCTTTCGCTTCATCATTTCTTTGACTTGATGTCATCGCCGATCGATTACACCTGCATAAACCTCTCGACAATTGTGTCGTGATCATCATCAACATTTTGAGCTCTTACAGGATATCAATTGAATTCATGATGAGAAATACCATCCTTGCCCTCGATGATTATGTATCATCGACCACTTTATTGCCTTCCGTTCAACACAAACTTGTTCGTGTTTTGTGTTATACCTTGAGATCCCTGCTATCCAGCATTTGTTCTTCTTTACCTTGGAACATTACCATCTCTTATGTCATCAATGTTGTGAGAATTTCACCATCTCTTAAGGATTTGTGGTATAGTGATGCTTCTCGCTATCACCATTCTTTTCTTGGTCCCCATGTTGAGTGAACTCTGTTGTGCAAATTTAATATCTCTAGAAACCCTATTGCTTCAGAGTTATTGGATAATAATTCCAATTTAGTGTGTTGGTTGCTCAATCGCCATTCCGACGTTGGTCGTGCAACCCAACCCATATTTCGGGTGCACCTTTCAGTCAATGTTTAATTGTGTATATTTTCCTCCAGCATACAACATTAAGTCATTTGATCTGGCTAATGTTATCTCCTTCACATAATTGTGGAAATCCATCTTGTTGGAAATCTCGATGAATTGTCGCTGAGTTCATCAGCCACCTCCTCACCCTCTCCTTGGTTTAATGATGAGCTTTTGTTTTGGAACTCGCTTCCGTAGTAAATTTCCCGAGAATCTTGCAATGTCATCTCGTCAATTTGTGTTGCACCTTTCTTCTCAGGCATCCCGAGTCTGAGTTATCCTGACACCAATCAGATCTGAATCTCGTTCAGATATGATGGTTGGAACATATTTCCAAGAGTTATAAGAATGGTCTTTATGTGACCCGGTAAGGTGCTGTCGTGCCTAGCACACCTGGCCGGAGGCCCTATTGTTATAGATTCCTTTCCAAGAAGGTTATCCATTCTTCCATGAGGAAACTGTAAGACTTATTCTATAAGTTGTTTTTGATGGATCCTTTGTATCCAAAGCCTGACCTTTGCTTGAAGACCATGTCAATCCTGTCTCGAAGCATGTCGGTGGTACTCCGATTTTCAACAAGAACATTTAAAGCCCAATGATAAATGTTTCTTGATCAATTATCCAAACACCGTTGTATGGATAATGTCGTGAAAATTTTCTCCCCTACCTAAAGAGTTTTCTACATTATATCCTGTCATGGATATCATGCTCTGCTTGTCCTTGGGAAGGATATACCCTTGAATTATGTGTTTAAACACATTTTGCTTTCCATTGGTTGGTTTAACATTTCTTCTGATCTTTATGATCTTAGCAATAATATTCTCCTGCTCATGTAAACACCTCAGTGTACAACTCTATCAGTAAGACCCTGTTACTATTATTGATGACATTCTGGTAACCATCGACGGGTGATAACTTTGCCAATTGGTTCGCCTCGTTCAACAAGCAGGAAAATTGCTCTTTGTTCCCCGTCCTTGGTACCGACATTGTTGCCGACATAACTGACACACTATTCTCTTACATGCCTTGCTTACATGATCGTGCAAGATGTCACTGCCCTTCCTTCTTTTAACCCACATGGTGGGCCCATAACCCACAGTTCCACAGGATCGAAACCTGACTCTCCTGTACAACGCTGTTTATAATGCTTATTCCTCACGCTTGGCTTCATATTTAATTCACGGGCCACCTTCCTAGTGTTCTATTCTGGTATCAGACGCAATCCTTACTCTCATTGCTCTGAACCCCTTTCTTACCCTGGTTCAGACCTCGAGCAACTATCTATCTTCTTGGAACCTCTTATTGTACCGTCGTACCTTACTCTCGATGTATTTTATATGTTCAACTGGAGAGATACTCTTATGCTCATTCTTGGGTTAACCCCAGATTGTTCCCTCATAAGCATTTTTGTCGTAGCCGAGCTGCCCTTATTGATTCGTTAGTACATTGGAGATCCTGAATAAAGGATGACGGCTCCATCATGATGACCTGGAGCAGAGAAATGAAGACTTCAACGTAATGGATCCACCTCTTCGAGAAGAGCAACCAAAGACGAGAAGATTCGTTAGGATTTCGTAACCAGACCTTTCCTCCTAGTCCCCCTCTTAAATCTCGGGACGAGATTTCTTGTAGTGGAGGAGAATTGTGACGCCCGGATAATTAAGCCACAGTAACCCTCCGCTAATGATGCCACGTCACCTTGATTTCTGTTGCTAATCTCACGTTAGTTCAAAACTAATTCGAATTCAAATTCAAAATCAAGTCGACAATAAAAGTTTTCAAAATTTAAACAAAAATGTTCGGTGGACGCCAAATATTACAAAGGTAATTATGATGCAGCGAACCCCTTTTTATAAAATGCCTAATTACTTTTAGCTGAATTTAAACAGAAAAGAAATAATAAAAGAAAAAAAAGGAAAAACAAAACAGAAAAACTAAAACCTAAGACTATCAAAAAAAGGGGAAACCCCCCCTGGGCCGTGGCCCAACTGGGCCAACCCCCAGGCCCAGCCGGCCGGCCCGCTACCTCCCCTCCATAACCCCCCACCAGGGAGGAAACCCTAGCCCAAACACCCCCACACCCCCCGCAAAATATCTCCCCCCTCTCCCCCGATTGGATCGGGATCGTGGGAGGAGGCCCTCGTCGCCGTCCGTCGCCGCCAGGACCGCGCCGCCGCCCGGAGCTCGCCGCCCCACGCCAGGACGTCGCCACCTCGCCGTCCTTCTTCCACTCCGTCGCTCGTCCCCGTCGGCCTCCCCAAACTTCCCCGAGCCCGCTGCCCGTGCCCTACTCCCCCTGTGAGCTCCCCCTCTCCTCGTCCGTCGCCGCGGTCACCGCACTCAGCGCCCGCGCTCGTGGCCGCGCCACACGCGCCCCGGTCCTCCTCCCCGTGCCCGTGCGCCGCGCTCGCCCGCGGCTCTGCTACAGCTGCTCCTGGCACCGCCTGAGTTCGTGCTCAGCGCCACCGGCCGGCGCTCCCCCTGGCCTCACCCCGGTCGCCGCTCGCGCCGGCTGCGCCCCTCACCTGCATCGCCCGGCGCCTGCCGCACCCCATCGCTGCTGCTGTGCCGCCCCGCCTCCGCCACTACCGCCGCGCCGCGGCCGCCCCTGCTTTGCCTTCGCCGCTCCGCGACCGGCTCCCCCGGGGCTCGGCCTCTGCCCCGCGGTGCCGTGGCCCGCACCTGGCCATGCCCACAGCCGCCTGGCTCGCCGCCGTCCTGCTCCCCGCCAGCGACCGCCCTCGCCCCGCGGCCATCCCCTGCGCCCGGGCGGGCTTCGCTCTGCACGCGCCCGCTACACAGCCGCCCGTTTTGGCCCCCTGGGCCACTGACCCAGGGGCCCCACGCCCTTTTTTTAAAAATAAAGTTAATAAATAAAAAGATAATTAATAATTACAATAATTAATTAATTAAGGATTTAATTAAGTTAATTAATCATATTTAGATTAATCTAATCAGTAATTAACCTAGTCCATTAACTAAACTAATTAAACCTAATTAGTTAGTCTCAGACTATGACAGGTGGGTCCCACTGGATCCCATCGGTCAGGTTGACTCTGGTCAGCGGACCGTTGACCGCTGACGTCACCTCTATGTCATCCTGATGTTACCAGGCACTATTCTGGATAATGCTGAATTAAAATAATTAAATAATCCTAAAAATGAATTGAATCTTTTAAAATCAATATAAAATAAACCGTAGCTCGGATGGAAAAACTTTGTACATGAAAGTTGGTCAGAACAACGAGACGAATACGAATACGCAGCCCGTTCGTCAGCTACACGTCCCTAGCATAGCGAACCTGCAACATTTCACCTCCGGTTCATCTGTCCGAAAACGCGAAACCCCGGGGATACTTTCCCGGATGTTTCCCCCCTTTCTCTAGTATCACCTACTACCGCGTTAGGCCACACCTAGCACCGTGTATTGCCATGTTACGCTTTGTGATGCTTTGATTGCTTTGTTATTTATTGTGTTCCCCCTTCGTTACTTATTTCCGGTAGACCCCGAGACTGTCGGCGACCCCAGTTCGACTACGGAGTTGACGACCCCTCCTTCTTGCCAGAGCAACCAGGCAAGCCCCCCCCTTGATCACCAGATATCGCCTATTCTCCTCTATACTGCTTGCATTAGAGTAGTGTAGCATGTTACTGCTTTCCGTTGATCCTATTCTGATGCATAGCCTGACATTGTTGCTACAGTCATTGATACCTTACCCGCAATCCTAAATGCTTAGTATAGGATGCTAGTTTATCATCATTGGCCCTACATTCTTGTCAGTCTGCCTTGCTATACTATCGGGCCGTGATCACTTGGGAGGTGATCACGGGTATATACTATACATACATACATACTATACAGTTGGTGACTAAAGTCGGGTCCGCTCGAAGAGTACCCGCGAGTAATTCACGGATTGGGGGATGAAAGGACCTTTGTCCCGACGGCCCTCTGTGTGGATCTTTGTGGCGGAGCGACAGGGCAGGTTGAGACCACCTAGGCGAGAGGTGGGCCTGGCCCTGATCGGCGTCCGCGGTTGCTTCATAATAACACGCTTAACGAGATCTGGGCATTTGATCTGAGTCTGGCCATTTGGTCTATACGCACTAACCATCTACGCGGGAGTAGTTATGGGTATCCTGGCGTCGTGGTATCAGCCGAAGCCTTCGTGACGTCAGCGACTGAGTGGCGCACGCTGGATTGGACTGGAACGCCACTAGGCTAGGTCTGCTTCTGGCCGCGTACGCAACGTGCAGGTGTGCAAAGGGCGATGGGCCCAGACCCCTGCGCCATAGGAGTTAGACCGGCGTGCTGACCTCTCTGTTGTGCCTAGGTGGGGCTGCGACGTGTTGATCTTTCGAGGCCGGGCATGACCCAAGAAAGTGTGTCCGGCCAAATGGGATCGAGCGTGTTGGGTTATGTGGTGCACCCCTGCAGGGAAGTTTATCTATTCGAATAGCCATGTCCCTCGGTAAAAGGACGACCCGGAGTTGTACCTTGACCTTATGACAACAAGAATCAGATACTTAATAAAACACACCCAGACAAGTTCCACAGACAACCCGGTGATCGCTTTTCTATAGGGCGACGAGGAGAGGATCGCCGGGTAGGATTATGCTATGCGATTCTACTAGAGATGCTACTAGAGATGCTACTTGGAGATTCTACTTGGAGGACTTCAATCTACTCTCTTCTACATGCTGCAAGACGGAGGCTGCCAGAAGCGTAGTCTTCGATAGGACTAGCTATCCCCCTCTTATTCTGGCATTCTGCAGTTTAGTCCACCGATATTGCCTCCTTACACATATACCCATGCATAAGTAGTGTAGCTCCTTGCTTGCGAGTACTTTGGATGAGTACTCACGGTTGCTTTCTTCCCCCTTTTCCCCCCTTTCCTTTCTTTCTGGTTGCCGCAACCAGATGCTGGAGCCCAGGAGCCAGACGCCACCGTCGATGATGACTACTACACTGGAGGTGCCTACTACTACGTGCAGGCTGCTGACGACGACCAGGAGTAGAGGCAGGAGGCCTGCGCCTCTTTCGATCTGTATCCCAGTTTGTGCTAGCCATCTTATAGCAACTTGTATAACTTATGTCTGTACTCAGATATTGTTGCTTCCGCTGACTCGTCTATGATCGAGCACTTGTATTCGAGCCCTCGAGGCCCCTGGCTTGTATTATGATGCTTGTATGACTTATTTATGTTTTTAGAGTTGTGTTGTGATATCTTCCCGTGAGTCCCTGATCTTGATCGTACACGTTTGCGTGCATGATTAGTGTATGATTGAATCGGGGGCGTCACACTCACAAATTACTACAACAACAGTTGCAGGTATAGGTAATGCGATAATCTGACGTGAGAGCGATGTTTTCTTGTTTTGGGAGTTCTTCTTCTGCTCCCTCTTTGTTCAGGGGATAGGTTCCTGGTCGGTAGGCTAGGCTAGTAGGATGGATGTCGTTTGAGTTTATTTTTGTGTTTCATCCATAGTCGGATGTTGCTCTTGTGTATGATGTTGTTGTATTCATGTGGCATTGTATGCCTTTTGTATGTATCCCCATCCATTGTGTAATGGCACGTTGTAATGATATCCACCTTGCAAAGTGTCTTCAATATGCGCTTCTATCCTTTGTGGGACCTTCGAGTTCCTCTCGGATAGGGTGGCATATTGCGCGTGATAGCGAGGGACATCACCGAGCTGAACGTGTGCAGAACGCGGAGGTGTCGTGCGTTCGGTACTTGATCGGTTGAAGCGTGAAGAAGTTCGACCACATCAACCGCATTGTGAAACGCTTCCGCTTATGGTCTACAAGGGTATGTAGATGATACATACCCAACGTATCTATAATTTATAAAGTATTCATGCTATTATATTATCCATCTTAGGTGTTTTATCAGTACTAGGGAAAACCTTATACACAGAACTTTAGCAGTAGCGCGCGTTAAAAAAGGGCGCTAGTGCTACATAGCAGTAGCGCGTGCGGGATAAGAGCGCTACAGATAAAAATGTAGCAGTAGCGCGTGTTCCTGTAAAAGCGCTACTACTAATATTCTCTTTACTAAGCCGATAGGCTACACATAGTAGTAGCGGTCTTGTAAAAACCGTGTTACCGCTATGATCTATGTAGCAGCGCATTTACTATGAAAAGCGCTACTGCTAATGGAAATAAAATAAAACGAAAAACAAATAGAAAGTAAATGAAAATGAAACAAATAGAAAAAGGAGAAAGGAAAAAAATAAAATGTAAAGAAAAATAAATGAAAAAGGAAAAAAGGAGAAAGGCATAGCAGTAGCGTATGTTCATAAGAGGCGCTATAGATAATATAGCAGCAACATGTTTCCTAGGCCCCCGCTATAGAAACAGAAAAGGAAATATGAAAATAAAAGGAAAATACATAGCTATAGCAGTAGTGCGTTTCGTAAAAATCGCTATAGCTATCTTAGCTATAGCGCGTTTTGCAAAATGCGCTACCGCTAAGTTTGACTTAACCCAAAAACGGTTTCCCATTGGCCACCACTTCTCTCCCAAATCCCTCGCCCCACTTTGATGCCGTCTTCCCAATTCACCGTCCCCCCACTTCGCCGCCGTCTCCTGCCGACGTCGACGCCCCCAAAGCCACCAGAGCCGCGCGCCGTCGACGCCACCGGAGCCGCCCCCAACGCCACCGGAGCCACGGGACCTCATCAACGCCATCGGAGCCGCCCTCAGCGCCACAGGAGCCATCCTCGACGCCCCTGCCTCCCTCACCACAACTGCCTTCCTCGTCGTCATCGGAGACGCCTCTGCCTCCCTCGCCACCACTGCCTCCCTCACCACCACAGGAGCCATTTGCTTAAGTCCCCACCCCTCCTCTCTCTCTCTCATCCATAGCAGAAACACTAGGCAGAGAACTAGCTAGCTAGGTTAACTAGTTTAATTAGGTTAATTATCTAGGTTAGTGCAAGAATTTAGTTAGGGCTTTGACAGAGAACTAGTTAGGTTAGCTAGATTAATTAGGTTAATTATCTAGGTTAGTGCAAAAAATTAGTTAGGGCATTGACAGAGAACTAGTTAGGTTAAGTAGTTTAATTAGGTTAATTATCTAGGTTAGTGCAAAAATTTATTTAGGGCTTTGACAGAGAACTAGCTAGGTTAACTAGTTTAATTAGGTTGATTATCTAGGTAAACTAGGTTAACTAGCTAGGTTAACTAAGTAGGTTAAATAGCTATGTTAATTAGGTTCGTTAGGTTAACAAGCTAGGTTAAGTAGGTTGGCTAGGTTAGAGCAAAACTTTATTTTAGAGCATTAGGTCAGAACGGTTAGAGAATGGAGTTCCTTTGCAATTTAAATGGGTTCTGTCCTAGGCAGAGAAGGGTTAGAGAAAATAATGTGTGTGTGTGTGTGTGAGAGAGAGAGAGAGAGAGAGAGAGTGAGAGAGGAATAGCTAGATCAACTTAATTTGGGTTCTGTCCTAGGCAGAGAAGTGTTTAATGAGGTCATTTTGCAAAGGTTTTTGATTTTTGAAAAGACCACTATTTTTCAAGGAAAAGAATTTAGGCAAGTTTTATTTTAAAGATGATCCCTTCCTAGACTTCTATTGTTGATTATATCTTTTCACTGAAGCGGTCATGTTATATCTTTTCATTGAAGTGGTTCGATTGTGCCCAAGTGGCCTTTTGTTGTTTCTAGGGAATGAAGCCGAGTGGCCTATGTTTTGCCGGAATGTTGATTCATTTCCATTCCGGCAAATTTCAGGTGCTCAATTTGTCCACTTTTTAGCAAAGGTCATGCTGAAATTTTCCGTGAATTTGGGGATGACTTGTGCTACAAACTAGGACATATCGAGTGCCCGGATTTGCCGCACCGGGAAGGAATCAACGTTCTAGCAAAACATAGGCCTTTTTTATGTCATTGTTCATTTTATTAGGTCTAGAATTAATTGACTAGATTTAATCGTAGGAAACATGGCTAGCAACGATGAAGGACAGGGTTCTGGTGATTGCGACGACGTCTACCTGGCGGCACACGAATATTTGAGCCTTGCCAATGATCAACGGTTGTTGTTGCTGGGCCCACCTGTCTCATCCGAGACCAACATTGAGACTGGCCTTGAGACCCAGACCGGCACCGAGACCGACAAAGCCATAGAACCAAAATCGAGGAGGAGATGTCGACGCCCAAACCAGCTCCTCACTACTAGACTAGTGGTCACGGAGGTGGATGACGGCAATTTTGAGCCAAAACTGCCTGTGGAAGCGCACTCCTGCTACGGCAATCAGATAGGCTGCATCGTACGGGCATGCGCCACCATCAATGATAAGAAACTAAAGAAGAGGCCAAATATGAAGCACTCCATCCTAACCCTGTTGCACCAGATATTCTTGTTCCTGGGCCAGGATGAAATCCAATCTAAAGATCCACAGAAAGACCTGGCAATGAAACAGATAAACAAACGTGCCATAACCAAGTGTAGCAATGCGTTGTCTGCCTGGAAAGTAATGGTGAAACGCGCCCTCGACAAAAACAAACCCTACTCCGAGATTGGGAAGGAAAATCTGACAATCACTGAAGAGCAGTTTGAACTATTCAAGGCGGCTTGCGATGCCGAAGATGCCAAAAAAAAATTCAAAGTACATGAAGGGGCTTCAAGAGAGGAACATGGGGCGCCACCACCTCGGAAGCCGTGGTTACGCGGGGAAGAGGTCCATATGGGCCAAGGAGGATGCGGAACGCGAAAGTCTGGGCATCCCAGACCCCTTGGCGGAGTTCACTGTCCCGTAGGAGTATGACGTCCTCAGGGCCCGGTACCATTGGGACCCAGTCAAGGAGGTTTTAGAGACGGACCCGTTCATGATGGAGTTCATGAGACTGCTGGTAATTTTAGTTTTTGATTAATTCGACTGCATGTTTAGTCATTTGTAAACGATCCTTGTTCCTTTTGCAGAGAGAGCAACACGCGATTGCGGCGGAAAGCGACTCGCCATCTGAGGCATTGGCGAGGCCCAAGTGGGACACCCCATTCAACCGGGCGTTGAACATATTGAAACAACTCCCGATGGACACTTGACCGTCGTATGGATGCGTGCACGATGTTGGACACAACGCCACATGGAATAAATACTACAGTGAGACCACGGAGGAGAGAAAGGAAAGACGAAGATTAACTAAAGAAAGCATCGACAAGAAGGTTGAGATTGCGGTTGAGAAGAATTCAGCTAAGACAGTCGCAATAGCGGTAGATGCCGTAAAGCGGGAGCTGACAGTCTTGGTTCCGGTCATCGTCGGTTGGAGCAGGCGAAATCCAGAAAAAGATGCAGCGGACTTTCCCCTTGACGACTTCTTCGGGAGCAGCTTGACTAGCATTGCACTAGCACCTGCACCTGCTCCTGCACCAGCTCCCCCACCTGCTTCGTCTTTGGCTGAGCTCGACGCCCTCACGGTACCTGTCACACCGGCCCTCTTCAATAAATGTATAATCTCCTGTTTCCATTGCCTTTCAGATGTCGCACATCGTAGACATGTCTTTGCAGGCCGACGCCCCATGCACCATATTTTACAACATCAATGGCCAAAAGGTGGACGTGGGGAAGGTGATGATAATGAAGCCGAAGGAACAATTGTTCCACAGTCGGCCGATCGCCCCTGACAACTTCAAGGTTTCCGTGGCTAGTGTCAAACCAGGCCACGAGAATTTGGTTTCTATGTGACTAGGGGGAGATGACGACGATACCCTGCGGCGGCTTGGCGATTGCAAGATGCGGGTCCTGTTGTGGCCAAGGAGTCTGCTTCATCTGGAGGCGGCCGGGAGCACACCCACGACCACGCAGCCTTCGCAAGGTATGAACAGCAGCACCCCACCTACCCAATTAGTGTCGCCTGTCGTGCTGGGTGATAACGGACTGGGTGAGGAAGAGGCTCCATTAGTCGCTGATGACGTTGCCATAGATGAGGATGAGGATGAGGATGACACTCAACAGTATCTCAATACTGGCGCCATTGATGACGGAGGATCGATGGCTCAGCAGTATAAGTACTCAGGGTTTGAGCGTCATGAGTCGGTGCCTGAATTGCCGCCTCCAGATCCTGAACATACTGTAGACGATGTTCCACCAAAGAAGCATCAGAAGAGAGCGAGGAAAGGCAGCAATAAAGCTGATGCTATGATCCAGCCGCCTCCGCATCCTCGGGTTCAAGACCGTATACCTGTCCGTGGTGCAGAGAAATACCATATAGCTGGTGAACCGATCCTACCTAAGGCATTGGTACAGGCCATAAACGGCGATCAGAGGAGACTTCATGATGATGTGCTGCTGAGAGATAAAAGCCTAATCGCCTCGGAAAATCCAGGATACCCACTCTACGTGGTCAACGTGCCGCGGCAAAGGTTGTACGTTGACACAAGCCCCCCGACGTTGATTCTTTTGCCAATATTTTTTATTAATTCCAAAAAGTTGCTCCGTGGATTTTCAGGTCATTCCGAGAACTTTTATTTCTGCACAAAAATAACACCATGGCAGTTCTGCTGAAAACAGCGTCAGTCCGGGTTAGTTCCATTCAAATCAAGCAAGTTAGAGTCCAAAACAAGGGCAAAAGTGTTTGGAAAAGTAGATACGACGGAGACGTATCACCCCCTAGGGCGCGCCCTCCGGTCTTGTGGGCTCCTCGTGGACCCCCTTGACTTGTTCTCGATGCCAAAAATTCCTATAAATATAGAAACCCCCAGAAATAAACCTAGATTGAGAGTTCTACCTCAGTAAGGCTCTGTAGCCACGAAAACCTTCTCGGGACCCTGTTCCGGCACCCTGCCAGAGGGGAAAACCATCACCGGTGGCCATCTTCATCATCCCGGTGCTCTCCATGATGAGGAGGGAGTAGTTCACCCTCGGGGCTGAGGGTATGTACTAGTAGCTATGTGTTTGATCTCTCTTTCTCTCTCTCTTGTGTTCTTGATATGTCACGATCTTGATGTACCGTGAGCTTTGCTATTATAGTTGGATCTTATGATGTTTCTCCCCCTCTACCTTCTTGTAATGGATTGAGTTTTCCATTTGAAGTTATCTTATCGGATTGAGTGTTTAAGGATTTGAGAACACTTGATGTATGTCTTGCATGTGCTTATCTGTGGTGATAATGGGATATTCACGTGATCCACTTGATGTATGTTTTGGTGATCAACTTGCGGGTTCTATGACCTTGTGAACTTATGCATAGGGGTTGGCACACGTTTTCGTCTTGACTCTCCGGTAGAAACTTTGGGACACTCTGAAGTTCTTTGTGTTGGTTTGAATACATGAATATGAGAGTGTGTGATGCATATCGTATAATCAAACCCGCAGATACTTGTGGTGACATTGGAGTATCTAGGCGACATTAGGGTTTTTGTTGATGTGTGTCTTAAGGCGTTCTTTTAGTACGAACTCTAGGGCTGTTTGTGACACTTATTGAGGTATATGATCTTTATCTTTATGAGATTCATTTTACCAGATAGTGTAGTGTCTGCTATGGAGATTTTTCAAGCATGTCAAAGAAGCTCATTGGTATCCTAAATACCTAATATCTCCATTGCTTATTACATCTTTTTTATTGTGCATGTGATCGTCAATCAGCCAAAAGAAGCTTTTCAAAGTTGAAATTATCAAGATCCATCTAAGGTCAACAATAACTCAAGAGAGGTTAAATTGATGCATTCGAGGGTTATTGATAATATTTCATATTCATATGTGTATTCATTATTATTGTTATGTCTATATTAAGGGCCCCGATTTTTAGTCTCGCCCCGAGCCCCCAAAATCTCAGGACCGGCCCTGTCTAGGTGACATTAGGGTTTTGGTTGATGTGTGTCTTAAGGTGTTATTTTAGTACAAACTCTAGGGCTATTTGTGACACTTACATGAATAGCCCAGTAGATCAATCAGAAAGAATAACTTTGAGGTGGTTTCGTACCCTAAAATAATCTCTTCGTTTGTTCTCCGCTATTAGTGACTTTGGAGTGACTCTTGGTTGCATGTTGAGGGATTGTTATATGATCCAATTATGTTATCATTGTTGAGAGAACTTGCACTTGTGAAAGTATGGACCCTAGGCCTTGTTTCTAAGCATTGCAATACCATTTTTGCTCACTTTTGTTACTAGTTACCTTGCTGTTTTTATATTTTCAGATTACAAAAACCTATATCTACCATCCATATTGCACTTGTATCACCATCTCTTCGCTGAACTAGTGCACCTATAGAATTTACCATTGTATTGGGTGTGTTGGGGACACAAGAGACTCTTTGTTATTTGGTTGCAGGGTTGTTTGAGAGAGACCATCTTCATCCTATGCCTCTCATGGATTGATAAACCTTAGGTCATCCACTTGAGGTAAAGTTGCTACTGTCCTACAAAACTCTGCGCTTGGAGGCCCAACACGAGTCTACAAGAAGAAGGTTGCGTAGTAGACATCAGTAGACACACTCCCCCCTCGTTGCTATGCATCTCCATGGATAGATCATTGTGTGTGAGTAGATATTTTTTGTTTTCCATGCAACGATTCCAACAGTGATATCAGAGCCAGGTCTATGCGTAGATGATATGCACGGGTAGAACACAAAGAGTTGCGGGAGGTGATAGTCATACTACTTACCACCAACGTCTTATTTTGATTTGGGGATATTGTGGGATGAAGTGGCCCGGGCCAACCTTACATGTCCACACACATGAGACCGGTTCCACCGACTGACATGCAACTAGTTTTGCATAAAGGTGGCTGGCAGGTGTCTGTTTCTCCTACTTTAGTTGAATCAAATTTTATTGTGGCCGGTCCTTGAAGAAGGTTAAAACATCAAACTTGACGAAACACTGTTGTGGTTTTTGCCGTAGGTAAGAACAGTTCTTACTACAAACCCATAGTAGCCATGTAAAACTTGCAACAACAAAATAGAGGACGTCTAACTTGTTTTTGCAGGCTATGTTGTGATGTGATGTGGTCAAGACATGATGAGATATATGGTATTGTATGAGATGACCATGTTTTGCAAGATATTTGGCAATCGGCAGGAGCCTTATGGTTGTCTCTTTATTGTATGAAATGCAAACGCCATGTAATTGCTTTACTTTATCACTATGCGTTAGCAATAGTTGTAGAAGCAATAGTTGGCGAGACGACCACGTCGCTATGATGGAGATCAAGGTGTCGAGCCGGTGAAGATGGAGATCATGACGATGCTTTGGAGATGGAGATCAAAAGCATGAGATAGTGATGGCCATATCATGTCACATATTTTGATTGCATGTGATGTTTATCTTTTATGCATCTTATTTTGCTTAGTACGGCGGTATCATTATAAGATGACCCATTCACGAAATTTCAAGGTAAAAGTGTTCTCCCTAAGTATGCACCGTTGCTACAGTTCATCGTTTCGAGACACCACGTGATGATCAGTTGTGATAGACTCTACGTTCACATACAATGGGTGTAAGACAGTTTTACACATGTGGAATACTTGGGTTAAACTTGACGAGCCTAGCATGTACAAACATGGCCTCGGAACACTGGGACCAAATGGTCGAACGTGAATCATATAGTAGATATGATCAACATAGAGATGTTTACCATTGATGACTATCCCATCTCATGTGATGATCGGACATGGGTTAGTTGATTTGGATCACGTATCACTTAGATGACTTGAGGGATGTCTATTTAAGTGGGAGTTCATTAGTAATTTGATTAAGTGGGAGTTCATCACAAAGTAATTTATCATGAAATTAGTCCTGATAGTATTTGCAAATTATGTTGTAGATCAATAGCTCATGATGTATCTCCCCGTTTATTTTTGATATGTTCCTAGAGAAAAATAAGTTGAAAGATGATAGTAGCAATGATGCGGACCGGGTCTGTGATTTGAGGATTATCCTCATTGCAGCACAGAAGAATTATCTCCTTGGTGCACTGCTAGGTGACAGACCTATTGCAGGAGCAGATGTAGACGTTATGAATGTTTGGCAAGCTTGATATGATGACTACTTGATAGTTTAGTGCGCCATGCTTTACGGCTTAGAACCGGGACTTAAAAAATGTTTTGAACACCACAAAGCATATGAGATGTTCCAAGAGCTGACATCGGTATTTCAGACTCATGACCGTGTCGAGAGGTATGAGACCTCTGACAAGTACTTTGCCTACAAGATGGAGGAGAATAGCTCTACCAGTGAGCATGTGCTCAGAATGTATGGGTACTACAATCACTTGAATCAAGTGGGAGTTAATCTTCCAAATAAGATAGTGATTGACAGAGTTCTCTAGTCACTATCACCAAGCTACTAGAACTTTGTGATGAACTATAATATGCAAGGGATGACGACAATGATTCTTGAGCTCTTCACGATGCTAAAATCGGTGAAGGTAGAAATCAAGAAAGAGCATCAAGTGCTGATGATTAACAAGAACACTAGTTTCAAGAAAAAGGGCAAGGGAAAGAAAGGGAACTCCAAGAAGAATGGCAAGCAAGTTGCTGCTCCCATGAAGAAGCCCAAAGATGGACCCAAGCCTGAAACTGAGTGCATCTACTACAAAGGAAATGGTCATTGGAAGCGGAACTGCCCCAAATACTTGGCGGATAAGAAGGTTGGCAAAGTGAACAAAGGTATATTTGATATACATGTTATTGATGTGTACCTTGCTAGTGTTTGTAGTAGCCCTTGGGTATTTGATACCAATTTAGTTGCTAAGATTAGTAACTCGAAACATGAGTTGCATAATAAACATAGACTAGTTAAGGGCGAGATGACGATGTGTGTTGGAAGTGATTCCAAGGTTGATACGATCACCATCGCACTCTCCCTCTACCTTCGGGATTAGTATTGAACCTAAATAAATGTTATTTGGTGTTTGCGTTGAGCATGAATATGATTTGATCGTGTTTATTGCAATACAGTTATTCATTTAAGTCAGAGAATAATCGTTGTTCTGTTTACATGAATAAAACCTTATATGGTCATACACCCAATGTGAATGGTTTATTAATCTTGATCATAGTGATACACATATTCGTAAAATTGATGCCAAAAGATGCAAAGTTGATAATGATAGTGCAACTTACTTGTGGCACTGCCGTTTAGGTCATATTGGTGTAAAGCGCATGAAGGAACTCCATGCAGATGGACTTTTGGAATCACTTGATCATGAATCATTTGATGCTTGCGAACCATGCCTCATAGGCAAGATGACTAAAACTCCGCTCTCCGGAACAATGGAGCAAGCCAATGACTTATTGGAAATAATACATACCGTTGTATGCGGTCCGATGAGTGTTGAGGCACGCGGCAGGTATCGCTATTTTCTGACATTCACAGATGATTTGAGTAGGTATGGGTATATCTACTTGATGAAACACAAGTCTGAAACATTTGAAAAGTTCAAAGAATTTCAGAGTGAAGTGGAGAATCATCGTAACAAGAAAATAAAGTTTCCACGGTCTGATCGAGGAGGCGATTATTTGAGTTACGAGTTTGGACTTGTTTCACAACTCACGCCACCTGGAACACCATAGTGTAATGGTGTGTCCGAACATCGTAACCGTACTTTAGAAGATATGGTGCGACCTATGATGTCAGGAAAAAGTGGTAGGCGTAAGCAAGGCGGTTGGTCATCGCCTAGTGCCTAGGCGGTGCCTAAGCGCCCTAGGCACGGCCTAGGCGGTAGTATAGTTTTTACTCGTAGTGCATTTGTGATTATTATATGGGTGTTGATATTAGTTACGGGCATATAAATAAGTTAATTACCATCTGCAACCATTGGAATATAACCCGTTTGGCATATCAGTGCAGTATGTGGCATGATTTGTCGCTTGGGTAGGCAATTCCTTGCTTGCCCTGCCTAGACCTCCATTTATGCCTTAGGCGAGGCGTTTGGCCATTGCCTAGCGCCTAGGTGTGCCTAAGCGCCTCCTAGGCACTGCCTTTTCCAAAAGAATGCATTAGAGACAACTACATTCACGTTAAATAGGGCACCGTCTAAATTCGTTGAGACGACACCGTATGAACTGTGGTTTGGCAAGAAACCTGAGTGTCGTTTCTTAGAGTTTGGGGTTGCGACACTTATGTCAAAAGGCTTCAACCTGATAAGCTCAAACCCAAATTAGAGAAGTGCGTCTTCATAGGATACCCTAAGGAAACAATTGGGTACACCTTCTACCACAGACCCGAAGGCAAGATCTTCGTTCCCAAGAATGGAACCTTTCTAGAGAAGGATTTCTCTGGAAAGAAGTGAGTGGGAGGAAAGTAGAACTTGATGAGGTAATTGTACCTTCTCTCGAATTGGAGAGTAGCCCATCAGAGAAATCCATTCCCGTGATGCGTACACCAACTAGAGAGGAAGCTAATGATGATGATCATGAAACTTCGGATTAAGTTACTACTGGACTCCGTAGGTCAACCAGAACACGTTCTGCACTAGAGTGATATGGTAATCCTGTCCTGGAAGTCATGTTATTAGACCATGGCGAACCTATGAACTACGAAGAAGCTGCGATGAGCCCAGATTCCGACAGATGGCTTGAGGCCATGAAATCTGAGATATGATCCATGTATAATAACAAAGTGTGGACTTTGGTGGACTTGCCCGATGATCGGCAAGCCATAGAGAATAAATGGATCTTCAAGAACAAGACTGGCGCTGATGGTAATGTTACTGTCTACAAAGCTCGACTTGTCGCAAAAGGTTTTTAACAAGTTCAAGGAGTTGACTATGATGAGACTTTCTCACCCGTAGCGATGCTTAAGGTCATCCGAATCATGTTAGCAATTGCCACATTTTATGATTATGAAATCTGGCAAATGGATGTCAAAACTTGATTCCTTAATGAATATCTCAAAGAAGAGTTGTATATGATGCAACCAGAAGGTTTTGTCGATCCTAAAGGTGCTAACAAAGTGTGCAAGCTCCAGAGATCCATCTATGGACTGGTGCAAGCATCTCAGAGTTGGAATATATGCTTTGATGAGATGATCAAAGAATATGGTTTTATACATACTTACTATGGAGCCTGTATTTACAAGAAAGTGAGTGGGAGCTCTGTAGCATTTCTGATGTTATATGTGGATGACATATTGTTGATTGGAAATGATATAGAATTTTGGATAGCATAAAAGGATACTTGAAAAAGAGTTTTTTTTTCAATGAAAGACCTCGGTGAAGCTACTTATTTATTGAGCATCAGATCTATAAGGATAAATCGAAACACTTAATAGGACTTCCAAAAAACACATACCTTGACAAATATTTTGAAGAGGTTCAAAAAATGGGTCAGTAAAAGAAAGGGTTCTTGTTTGTGTTGCAAGGTTTGAAGTTGAGTAAGACTCAAATCCCGACCACGACAGAAGATAGAGAGAAAATGAAAGTTATTCCCTATGCCTCAGCCATAAGTTCTATAAAGTATGCCATGCTGTGTACCAGACCAATTGTGTGCCTTGCCAATGAGTTTGGCAAGGGGGTACAACAGTGATCCAGGAGTAGATCACTAGATAGCGGTCAAAATTATCCTTAGAGGACTGAGGAAATATTTCTCGGTTATGGAGGTGATAAAGAATTCTTCATAAAGAGTCATGTCGATGCAAGCTTTTACACCAATCCAGATGACTTCGAGTCTTAATCTGGATACATATTGAAAGTGGGAGCAATTAGCTAGAGTAGCTCCATGCAGAGCATTGTAGACACAGAAATTTGGAAAATACATACGGATCTGAATGTGGCAGACCCGTTGACTGAACCTCTCTCACAAGCAAAACATGATCACACCTTAGTACTCTTTGGGTGTTAATCACATAGCGATGTGAACTAGATTATTGACTCTAGTAAACTCTTTGGGTATTGGTCACATGGCGATGTGAACTATGGGTGTTAATCACATGACGATGTGAACTAGACTATAGACTCTAGTGCAAGTGGGAGACTGAAGGAAATATGCCTAGAGGCAATAATAAAGTTGTTGTTTTATATTTCCTTATTCATGATAAAGGTTAATTATTCATGTTAGAATTGTATTGATCGAAAACTTAAATACATGTGTGAATACATAAACAAATACAGTGTCCCTAGTAAGCCTCTACTAGACTAGCTCATTGATCAAAGATGGTTAAGGTTTCCTAACCATGAACATGAGTTGTCATTTGATAATGGATCACATCATTAGGAGAATTATGTGATGGACAAGACCCATCCGTTAGCTTAGCATAATGATCGTTTAGTTTTATTGCTATTGCTTTCTTCATGTCAAATACATATTACTTCAACTATGAGATTATGCAACTCCTGGATACCAGAGGAATGCCTCATGTGCTATCAAATGTCACAATGCAACTTGGTGATTATAAAGATGCTCTATAGGTATCTCCGAAGGTGTTTGTTGAGTTCACATAGATCGAGATTAGGATTTTTCGCTTCGAGTATCGGAGAGGTATCTCTGGGCCCTCTCGGTAATACACATCATAAGCTTGCAAGCATACGACTAAGGAGTTAGTCACGAGGTGATGTATTACGGAACAAGTAAAGAGACTTGCCGGTAACGAGATTGAACTAGGTATGAAGATACCGACGATCGAATCTCGGGCAAGTAACATATAGATGGACAAAGGGAATTACAAATGTTGTCATAACGGTTCGACCGACAAAGATCTTCATAGAATATGTAGGAGCCAATATGGGCATCCAGGTTCCGCTATTGGTTATTAATCGAAGAGGTGTCTCGGTCATGTCTACATAGTTCTCGTACCCGTAGGGTCTTCAAGCTTAATGTTCGATGACGATATTATATTATATGAGTTATGTGATTTGGGGAGCGAATGTTGTTCGAAGTACTGGATGAGATCACAGACATGACGAGGAGTCTCAAAATGGTCGAGAGGTAAAGATTGATATATAGGATGATGGTATTCGGACACCAGAAGTGTTCCGGAGGGTACCAGGTACATATCGGGTCACCGGAAGGTGGGAAGGGGTTCCGGGCACCACCGGCAAAAGATATGGGCCTTATGGGCCAAGAGGGGAAACGCACGAGCCATAAGGGGCTGGTGCACCCCCCATATGGGCCTGCCTAGGAGGAGAAGGAACGAGGGGAAGGGAAAGGAAAGAGTTGACTAGGATTCCCCCTTCCTTCCCTCTCCCCCCTCTTTCCTTCCCCCTCCGACAAACATGGCAGGGGGGCGCGGCCAAGGGCAGGAGCCCAAGTAGGATTCGAACCTACTTGGGGAGCCCCTTGGCCTCTACCTAGCCCTCCCACCTATATATATATGAGGAGGGGGCGCCTAGCACATACCAGACAATTGCCTAGCGGTGTGCGGCGCCCCCTCCACCGTTTACACCCCGGTCATATTTTCGTAGTGCTTAGGTGAATCCCTGCGGAGATTACTTCACCATGACCACACCATCATGCTGACGGAACTCATCTACTACCTCAACGTCTTGCTGGATCAAGAAGGCGAGGGACGTCACCGAGCTAAACGTGTGCAGAACGCAGAGGTGCAGTCTGTTCGGTACTTGGTTGGTTGAAGCACGAAGAAGTTCGACTACATTAACCGCGTTGTGAAATGCTTCTGCTTACGGTCTAGGTACGTAGACACACTATCCCCCTTGTTGTTATGCATCTCCATGTATAGATCATTGTGTGTGCATAGAAACTTTTTTGTTCTCCATGCAACGATTCCCAACACTTTGACCTACCGGTGCACCGCGACAACGCAGTCTGCCGTGGCATCATCAAGGTGGACGGCGCCCGGTTGTTCATTAGGGCATGGCATGAGAACGACCATGCGGCGCTCATGAAGCTCCCACTCCAAGTTTGTGTTGTCGTGGAGAACCTGCCGATGCAGTTCTGGTCACTGGAGGGGGCGGACGAGGCCTTCAGAGATTTCGTCCGCGCCGGCCGTCTGGACAGCCACACCTTGGAGAGAGGGCACACCAAGACTTCCGCGTTCTGGCTATGGGTGTGGGACGTCTCCCACATCTCGACCACACGGGCGTTGCGGGTGCTCAAGCGGGGGCAGGGTGCGTCGACAAGATCCACGGCTTCTCCTCCCCGGATTGCCGCGTCCCTCCACTGCCGGGCATTCGGTGCTACGATCTACTGCTCCACTTGGACAGGGTGGTGGACTGGATCCACAAGTATAGGGGATCAATCGTAGCCTTTCGATAAGTAAGAGTGTCGAACCGCTCTTAGGACTAAACAGTTGAGTATTGACACTTTGCAAAAAAAAAAACTCGAGGGCTCCTGCGATCGCTTAGGTGATCTGGCAGTGACGTAGACTAAGGGTGAGTGAAGATGGAGGCTTCAACGCCGGTGGCCCCGTCAGAGGAAGTGGGCTTTTCTACTTGAGTGGGTCGCGAGGGGCCCCTCTTCAGCGCGCGGGATTGGGAAGGTTTTCGAGCGAGATCGAGGCGCATCGTTCGGTGGGTGACAGATCGGGAGCGATGTTTGGAGCTGCCGAAAAGAAGAGTTAAGGAAATTTCTAGTGTTTTGGTAGGTGAGATCCCCTCTAATCCGTATGGGGAAGTGATACGTCTCCGTCGTATCTACTTTTCCAAACATTTTGCCCTTGTTTTGGACTCTAACTTGCATGATTTGAATGGAACTAACCCAAACTGACGTTGTTTTCAGCAGAACTGCCATGTTGTTATTTTTGTGCAGAAATAAAAGTTCTCGGAATGACCTAAAAATCCACGGAGCAACTTTTCAGAATTAATAAAAAATACTGGTGAAAGAATCAGCGTCATGGGGCCCACACCCTGTCCACGAGGGTGGGGGGCGCGCCCCTCCCCTAGGGCGCGCCCCTGCCTCGTGGGCCACCCTGGACGTCCACCGACCTCAACTCCAACTCCATATATTTGCTTTCATAGAGAAAAAATCAGAGAGAAAGTTTCATCACGTTTTACGATACTGAGCCGCCGCCAAGCCCTGATCTCTCTCAGGAGGGCTGATCTGGAGTCCATTCGGGGCTCCGGAGAGGGGGATTCATCACCGTCATCATCATCAACCATCCTCCATCACCAATTTCATGATGGTCACCGCCGTGCGTGAGTAATTCCATCGTAGGCTTGCTGGACGGTGATGGGTTGGATGAGATTTACCATGTAATCAAGTTAGTTTTGTTAGGGTTTGATCCCTAGTATCCATTATGTTCTGAGATTGATGTTGCTATGACTTTGCTATGCTTAATGCTTGTCACTAGGGCCCGAGTGCCATGATTTCAGATCTGAACCTATTATGTTTTCATGAATATATGTGAGTTCTTGATCCTATCTTGCAAGTCTAAAGTCACCTATTTTGTGTTATGATCCGACAACCCTGAAGTGACAATAATCGGGATACTTCTCGGTGATGACCGTAGTTTGAGGAGTTCATGTATTCACTATGTGTTAATGCTTTGGTCCGATACTCTATTAAAAGGAGGCCTTAATATCCCTTAGTTTCCACTAGGACCCTGCTTCCACGGGAGGGTAGGATAAAAGATGTCATGCAAGTTCTTTTCCATAAGCACGTATGACTATATTTGGAATACATGCCTACATTACATTGATGAACTGGAGCTAGTTCTGTGTCATCCTATGTTATAACTATTACATGAGGAATCGCGTCCGACATAATTATCCATCACTGATCCAATGCCTACGAGCTTTTCACATATTGTGATTTGCTTATTTACTTTACCATTGCTACTGTTACAATTACTACAAAACTGCTACCGTTACTTTTGCCACTGTTGTTGTTATTTCCATACTACTTTGCTACTAAATACTTTGCTGCAGATACTAAGTTATCCAGGTGTGGTTGAATTGACAACTCAACTGCTAATACTTGAGAATATTCTTTGGCTCCCCTTGTGTCGAATCAATAAATTTGGGTTGAATACTCTACCCCCGAAAACTGTTGCGATCCCCTATACTTGTGGGTTATCAGGAAGCTTTGATCTAGTCGATTAAAACCAGGATACCTGCTGATTTGGAAAGGGGCGCCCCGGTGGAATCCGTTGAGCCTTCCATATGGGATTTTAGTACGAGGCCAATGCATTTGGTAGGTTCTTTAATTGGATTAGGAATTAGAGAGAGGAATCGGGGGGATATGGCCCAGGCAACGGATTTGCCCTTGAGAGTTGTCGATTTTGATGCTAACAAAGGCAAGGGAGTGATTTCCACTAGAATGTTCAGGAAACGGCATATTCATGTCCATTCATTTTTTGTTAAATATATCAATTTTTCATTAGATGCTGTGAGGGAGGAGGATACTGGGTCCATATCTGTTGCATCGGGGGCCGTCCCTGTTCACAAAGGTCCATCGTTCATAGTCCTCTGTACAATGGTTCTTCCCTTTCGAGTTGGGGCTCAGGGGCGAGTGCCATGGCGGGTCAGGGGGAGGAAAAGAATAGGTCAATGGAGGCAGAACAAGAGAGCGTGGTGAGTTCGAGAGGGGTGTTGAGTGAAGCGGTGGTGCAGCGATTGTCGCTGGCCAAGGTCGGGGCTCGATTCTCGTTGATTCTGTCCACTCCAGATCGATTGGGGAAGATGGCATCGAGTTGCCCCGGAGGAGATGTTTCTTATCTTGTCATCGACATGGAGGCTGCTCGCAAGGCCGTAAGCGGCTATCTGGTGGTCGGACGCCTTCTATCCCCCTTACAGGCCAATCCGCGGGTCATTGATACGTCCATTTTGCATCATGCTTTTATACCAATGTTTATTGCATTATGGGCTGTTATTACACATTATATCTCAATACTTATGGCTATTCTCTCTTATTTTACAAGGTTTACCATGAAGAGGGGGAATGCCGGCAGCTGGAATTCTGGCCGGAAAAGGAGCAAACATTGGAAACCTATTCTACACAACTTCAAAAGTCTTGAAACTCCACGAAACATCTTTTTGGATTTAATAAGAATTTTTGAGCGAAAGAAATACACCAGGGGGCCCACACCCTGTCCAGGAGAGAGGAGGGTGCGCCCCTATCTCCTGGGCCCCTTGGTGGGCCTCCGGTGTCCATCTTCTGCTATATCAAAGCTTTAACCCTGGAAAAAATCATGGGCAAGCTTACGGGACGAAACTCCGCCACCACGAGGCGGAACCTTGGCGGAATCAATCTAGGGCTCCGGCAGAGCTGTTCTGCCGGGGACACTTCCCTCCGGGAGGGGGAAATCATCACCAACGTCATCATCAATGTTCCTCTCAACGGGAGGGGGTCAATCTCCATCAACATCTTCACCAGCACCATCTCCTCCTCAAAACCCTAGTTCATCTCTTGTATCCAATCTTGTATCAAAACCACAATTGGTACCTGTGGGTTGCTACTAGTATTGACTACTCCTTGTAGTTGTTGCTAATTGGTTTACTTGGTGGAAGATCATATGTTCAGATCCTTTATGCATATTATTACTCCTCTGATTATGAACATGAATATGCTTTGTGAGTAGTTACGTTTGTTCCTGAGGACATGGGTGAAGTCTTGCTATTAGTAGTCATGTGAATTTGGTATTCGTTCGATATTTTGATGAGATGTATGCTGCCTTTTCCTCTAGTGGTGTTATGTGAACGTCGACTACATGACACTTCACCATTATTTGGGCCTAGAGGAAGGCATGGGGAAGTAATAAGTAGATGATGGGTTTCTAGAGTGACAGAAGCTTAAACCCTAGTTTATGCGTTGCTTCGTTAGGGGCTGATATGGATCCATATGTCTAATGCTGTGGTTCGGTTTACCTTAATACTTCTTTTGTAGTTGCGGACGCTTGCAATAGGGGTTAATCATAAGTGGGATGCTTGTCCAAGTAAGGGCAGTACCCAAGTACCGGTCCACCCACATATCAAATTATCAAAGTACCGAACGCGAATCATATGAACGTGATGAAAACTAGCTTGACGATAATTCCCAATGTGTCCTCGGGAGCTCCTTTCTCATTATTAGAAATTGTCCAGGCTTATCCTTTGCTACATAAAGGATTGGGCCACCTTGCTGCACTTTATTTACTTTATTTACTTGTTACTCATTACCATTTATCTTATCACAAAACTATGTATTACCTACTATTTCTGTGCTTGGAGAGAAAACCTTACCGAAAACCGCTTATCATTTCCTTCTGCTCCTCGTTGGGTTCGATACTCTTACTTATCGAAAGGACTATGATTGATCCCCTACACTTGTGGGTCATCAAGACTCTTTTCTGGCGCCGTTGCCGGGGAGTGTAGCGCTTTTGGTGAGCGGAACTTGGTAAGGAAACATTTATATAGTGTGCTGAAATTTTCTGTTACTTGTCACTATGGAAACTAATCCTTTGAGGGGCTTGTTTGGGGTATCTTCACCCCAACCAGAAGAGCAAAGAGTTGCTCCTCAACCTACTGAACTTTATGTAAATATTTACTTTGAGATTCCTTTGGGTATGATAGAAAAACTGCTAGCTAATCCATTTGCAGGAGATGGAACATTGCATCCCGATTTACACCTTATCTTTGTGGATGAAGTTTGTGGATTATTTAAGCTTGCAGGTATTCCCGATGATGTTGTCAAAAGGAAGGTCTTCCCTTTATCTTTTAAGGGAGATGCTTTGACATGGTATAGGCTATGTGATGATACGAGATCTTGGAATTATAAGCGATTGAAGTTGGAATTTCACCAGAAGTTCTATTCCTATGCATCTTGTTCATCGTGATCGTAATTACATATATAATTTCTGGCCTCGCGAAGGAGAAAGCTGTCGGATTTCGGGTTCCGGCAGACCCTTGAGGTTCGAACACTTGGGTGCGCGAGGAGATTCAACCCTCTACCGGCTCGCTCCTCGCCGAATCGCTAGGACCTAAACTACCAAACTGAACAGCACAAGAGACACAAGATTTATACTGGTTCAGGCCACCATTGTGGTGTAATATCCTAGTCCAGTGTGTGGTGTGGTGGATTGCCTCTTGGGCGGATGATGAACAATACAAGGAGCAACAGCCTCGCGAGGGTCTGTTCTTGGCTGGTGCGACGAACTGCTGGGAGGAGTTCAATCACTCTATCTACTGGTTTCTTGGTGAGGATCCCGATTGCTAGGTCAGGTCCAGATTCAGATCAGGGTGCCTCTACCCTGGGGGTGGCTAGTCCTATTTATAGGCAAAGGCCCTGGGCCTCTTCCCAAATATTGAGCGGGAAGGGCGCCAACAATTGGCCATTTTGAAGGGGAACAGCGGGTACACTTATCCTGACTAAAGTTGGTCTTTGCCTGTCAAAGGCTCTGGTGGTGACGCCGGCTTGGGCTCCACAATGACTTCCTTCCGGCCGTTGGGCTGGTCTTGGTCTTGTTGCACCGAAATGGACGCCTTTGCTTGATGCTCTCGCCCGCGCTTGCTCCCTTTGCACCAAAGAGGAAAGGAGGACACTGCGCAGGCTGGCGCCCGACTGGCACCCTTGGTCGTCATGGCTTGCGTCATGGGCACCTCGCGAGGTACCCCGCCTTGAACTCTCCGCCTCCTCATGAGCCAGCCTGACGAGGCCGTGCCTGAGGAAGCTCCTTGTCGTCCGCCCCGCGAGGCTTGGCCCCTCGCAAGGGTCTTGAGCTTGTGTTGATGAAGACGGGCTGTGCTGGGCCTCCTTTGAGCCACACCGCAGGCCGCAGGCAGGCAAGTCTGGGGACCCCCGTTCCCAGAACGCCGACAGTAGCCCCCGGGCCCACGGCGCGCCCGAACTTGGCTGAGCAGAGAGGCAAAAGGGCAAGTGCGAAGCGCCGCGGGCCCTAACAGCCTGTGGCCTTGGGCGCCGCGTGGTGGTTGATTGGACGTGGGCGACACTGCTTCCCCGCGACGCCTTGGTAACCGCTCGGATTCGACAAGTCCCTGCATGCAAAGCGGGACGTGATTACCTGTGATCATGGAGGTCGATGGTTGGCCTTCGCCGGCTATAAGTACGGAACGGCGCGCGGCCTTCCAGTCTATCCCTCTGCTTCTCATCCTTCATGGGCCTTGCTCCGTCTTGCTGCAATGGCTCCGATCCGCTGGTTCTCCGCGGAAGAGAAGGGAAAGGCTCCCCAAGAGGATCCTGACCCGCCTCCCCCGAAGAAGCGGCTTGCCCTCTGGTGTCAGGGCGAGGGCGCTCGCCAGGAAGCGTCAAGACCTTGGTGTGAGCGGCCGCCACCAGGGTTCCCTCTCCCCTTGTACGCGGACATTGGCAGCTCTGAAGGAGTCGACGCCGAACGCCACGAGCGGCGCCGCCGGCGACGCCGGCGGGTCACGAAGGTGTGCGTCTTCCCCCTGGAGTCCACGCCGAGGGCTCCTGCCAAGAGTTCGTGCTTCACGCCGCCATGCCTCCTAAGTCTTGGATTCGTCTCCCCTCCTTCTTCGCCTCCGTGGTCCGGCGGGGGGAACCCCTCAGGCTTTGGCTGCAGCACGCCGGCTGCGGCACCCTCGCGACCGGGGCAGAGGTCGCGGTCGTTGCCCCGGGCGAGGTCTTCATGACTCGAGGCTGGGGCGAGGTCGCCCGGGTCTGCAGGATGATGGGCACCCTCACGATCCATTTGGAGTACGACGGTGCTTCGGTGATGTCCTTCAAGGTCTTCGATGCGGAGGGTCGCTGGCTGGAGTGCTGCCCCGGGAGAGGCGGTCAGGACCCTGCTGCAGTGAGACAGAGGCCAGCCGACCACTCCCTTGACCTCTCCTCAGGCGACGGAGGCGCCGGAGGATCCAGTGACTCCGCCGAGCTCTTCGCGACTCCGGAGACGAGCGACGACAGCTATGAGCCCCCGAGCCTGCGCCGTTCCCGGAGCATGGCGGGCTCGTCAGGCTGTCGCCGCCCCTGATCTGGATGGGGTTGGCGTCGGTGCTGGGCGGCCCACTGTTGATGATGGCGTCTGCCGTGATGCCCCTTGTAGTTAGGGCTCCTTAGGATTCACGCCTTTTGTTCCTGCGAGGGGCCAAGAATATACCCCACGGGGGCTTGTAAGATGTTTGTAGCTTCGTCTGTCAATATGATCCTTATTGTGAAGCGGTGCGAGATGCTTATTCCGTTTTAGCTTAGTTTCCTCCTTTCAGACCTCGCGAGGGCTTGATGCTCTGCGCCGACAGGTCCCAGTCCTAAGGCGGCTTTAGCCGTCACTGGTATGCCAGGCGCGATGCCGTGGTCAAGGCCAGGAGGTGAGCGGCCCGAGGTCCAGTAAGAGCCCCTGAGTTGCGATGCTAGGAGGTCCCCTTTAGCGCTCAAGCAGCCATCATTCGGTGAGAAAGGATAGCGACGTTGCTAACACGGGATTGCACTTGGTGCGGGGGCGGTGCTGCGATAACCAATGCTTCCGGAGAGTGACTTATCTCGAGGGTCAGAAAAACGCTTCCTGGTGCGGCGCTAGATCCGTGCCTTGGCCGATGTGAGGTTGCTTGGCAACGCTCCTTGGAGGGACCCTGTAGGCTCATCACAGAAAGAACAAGGTTTTGTCGCGACAATCGACAGTCAACCGTTAGTTGCTGTGGAGGGGCGCGAAAGGCCTTGCGAGGTGTACTGGGGTACCCGTGAGCCAGCGCGGGACTCACGGGGCCCTACCACAAGGCGGGTTGCGCCTGGCTCTGGGCCTTATCTTTGAGTGTGTTCCTGCAAATTTGGCCAGATGCCAGTGCTCTACGTCTTCGGGTCCCGGCTCTCGGGCTGGTCTCAGCCGTCGCTGGCATGCCAGGTCGCGATGCCATGGACAAGACCAGAGGGTGAGGGCCGGAGAGCCGGTAGGAGCCCTGAGTCGCGATGCTCAGGCACCCCCCCTTTAATGCGCAAGCTGGGTTAGATGACGAAACTCTACGTCCTCGGGTCCCGGCTCTCGGGCTGGTCTCAGCCGTCGCTGGCATGCCAGGTCGCGATGCCATGGACAAGACCAGAGGGTGAGGGCCGGAGAGCCGGTAGGAGCCCTGAGTCGCGATGCTCAGGCACCCCCCTTTAACGCGCAAGCTGGGTTAGATGACGAAACTCTACGTCCTCGGGTCCCGGCTCTCGGGCTGGTCTCAGCCGTCGCTGGCATGCCAAGTCGCGATGCCATGGACAAGACCAGAGGGTGAGGGCCGGAGAGCCGGTAGGAGCCCTGAGTCGCGATGCTCAGGCACCCCCCCTTTAACGCCCAAGATTCCGACACCCAGGAGAAAAAGGCACCAAATAACAAGCATGGTGGATCGAAAGCTTAGCCCTAAGATAAACGCAAGAAGGATACATGCCGCTGGGACAGGCCCGAGCGGCTTGGGGATGATGCAGCCTGAGGGGCGCCCCCAATAAGGTAAGCTAAGGACATGAAATAAAAGGGATACATGCCGCAGGGATGGACCCACACAGCCTGGGAATAATGCGGCCCTGAGGGCGCTCCCAGCCAGAAACAAAACATAAAAAATGTCACCTGATGATGTTGGGGACGAAGGGGTGTTGGTGTAGCAGACTCGGTGGGCTGCGGGAGCCGATCCTCATGAGCCCCCAGGCCCAGGGGCCTCTGGAGGCTCCGGAGGCGCTGGCGGCTCCTCGCGGGCCATCTCCATCTCCGCCAGTGCTGCAGCACGCCTGACCTCTTGAGCCTCCAAGATGGCCCTCATGAGATGCTGGTGCGCAGCAGCCGCATTCGGCAAGCCGTAAGGCATGCGCACGTAGCTGTGGGGCGGACCCTCGCAACGTCCCACTTGCGAGGGCCAGAGGCTCTCTTGAGATGCAGCTCAGTTGAGCCCCGGTATGTCGATGCAGACGCGCAGCCCACCATCCTTGCTTGGATGGGGGGCCACGGCGGGTAGGCGGCGGCTGCCTCTCATGACTCTTGACTCCTGTAACTCCTGAATTGCCTTGCTGACGAACTCCTGAGGGTTTGGCCCTTCTTGCCTTGCTCCTTCTTGAGGGAAACGTGCTTCGAAGCACGCCTCCACGTGGTGCCCAAGCGCCTCCCTCGTGACCTTGGCGAGGTCAGCGGCCCTCCAGGGGAGAGCCCCCGAGCCCTGCCTGAGGAGGGCGCCGGGCGCGCTTCCCTATGCAATGGAAGGAGGCTCCCCCTGAGCAGGCACGGGCCCTGAGGGGCCTGCCTCCTAAGGGGCCGGGCCGGACGATGTATCCTTCTTCTTGGGGGCGGCCTCGGGAGGCCTCCTGCTGCCGCGGTCTGGGTCTTCCAGCGATGCGGCCTGAAAGGCTCGCTCCAGGGAGCACACTGCGTCTCTCTCTTCGCAGGGCACCGTGATGACCCCGCCGCTTCCTGGCATCTTGAGGACGTTGTAGCCTTGGTGAATTACAACCATGAACTTGGCCAACGCAGAGTGCCCGAGGATGGCGTTGTACGGCAGGCGAATATGGGTGACGTCGAAGTCGATGAGCTCGGTGCGGTAGTTGTCGCGTGCCCCGAAGGTGACAGGAAGGCGGACCTGCCCTATCGGGACTGTGGAGCCGTCGGTGACTCCGGAGAAGGGCTTGGTTGGCTGAAGCTGACTGTAGGGCACTTGAAGATTGTTGAACGTTTCCACGGACAGGACGTTGAGCCTTGCCACGCCGTCGATGAGGGTCTTGGTGACTAGCACGTTGCTGATGATTGGGGAACAAAGCATCGGGAGGACTCCGGCCGTGGCCGCGCACTTGAGCTGATCCGTTGAGCTGAACGTGATGGCGCATGCCGACCACCTGAGAGGGTGTGTGGCCTCGAGCTTGGGGAGGACTGCATTCACTTCGCGGGCGAACTGCTTGAAGATGCGCTGAGAGGCTGGGGCTTGAGCTCCGCCCAGGATGCAGGAGATTGCGCGTGGTTCCTGGAAGCCCCCAGCCCCTTCGTCCTGATGACGGTCTTCATTTCTCCTTGGCTGTGGCGGCAGCGGAGGGAGGCCTGCGTTCCCTTGCGGGCGATCCTCGCGAGGCTGATCCCTCCAGCCTCCCTCGCGAGGTGGGTCCTGCCAGCGATCCTCGCGAGGTTGGTCGCGCCACCCTTGGCGCGGGCCGCGGTCTTCCCAACGTCCTGCATTCCTTCCTCCTCCTCGGTCGTAGCCCCGGTCGCTGCGGTCGGGACGTCTACCGACCCTTCCTTCACGCACGGCCCGGAGCTCTTGGCATTCATTGGTGTTGTGGGTGTGGAGGTTGTGGTACACGCAGTACCGACTGCCCTTGGAGGATTTGGGCTGATCTCTGCCCCGCTTGGTGTCCGGATCGGCCGCGAGTACGGCAGCTCCCTTGCGCTTCACGTCCTTAGCCTTGGGCTTCTTTTCTTCGGGCAGGCAGCTCAAGGAGGGAGAGGCGCCCCTCCTCAGCCCTGGCGCACTTGGTCGCCAAGTTGAACAGCTCCAAGGAGGTGCACAGGTCTTCATGCATCGCCAGCTCCTCCTTCATCTTGACGTCGCGCACACCGTCGGAGAAGGCTGAGATGATGGCCTCCTCCGTCACCCTGGGGATCTTGAGGCGCGCGTTGTTGAAGCGCTGGATGTACTTCTGCAGGGTTTCCCCTGGTTGCTGCTTGATACGGCGCATGTCGCTCACGGCGGGTGGCCGGTCGCGAGTACCCTGGAAGTTGGCGATGAAGCGGGTGCGCATCTCGTCCCAGGAAGAGATCGTGCCTGGGGCCAGATTCAGGAGGCAGGTGCGGGATCCGTCCTTGAGCGCCATGGGAAACCAGTTCGCCATGACCTTTTCGTCTCCGTTGGCGGCCTCGATGCCCAACTCATAGAGTTGGAGGAACTCTGCAGGGTCAGCCGTGCCGTCATAGCGAGGAGGCAGGTCTGGCTTGAACTTGCCGGGCCACGCGACGCTGCGCAGCTCGGAGGTGAAGGCGCGGCAGCCCGCCGTGGCCACAGGGGGCCTTCGGCGACGGAGAGCTTGGTCCTGCGGGTCCCCATGTGCCGCGGCTGGGGGCAGCGCAGGGTCTTGACGTGCTGGAGCAGGGAGCACTCGGGCAGCTTCTCGAGGGCGAGGGACTTCTTGGCAGCTCTGCTCTTGCCGCGCCGGCGCCTGACGGAGCGGGTTCCACCCAGGGGCCACGCGCCTTGGGGCCAGGGCGCCTTCTTGAGGAGGAGGAGGCTGAGGCGCCCCAGGAGCTTCATTGCCCACGCAGGGCGGGGTGCGGTGCAGCGAGAAGGACGGCGCGGGGGCGCCTCCAGCGGCATGGACGAGCTCGGCGACTCGGTCGAGCCATTCTTCGTAGACGTCGTCGATGGGGCGGTAGCGCAGGAGCTCGTTTGCCGCGATGAGCGCAGCTCGGGCCTCCATGGCCGCGCGGGGCGCGCGTGACGAAGAACCAGCGGGGGTGAGCGAAGGCGTGGCAGTGCGGCCGTCCCGCCTCATGGACGGACGCTGGGACGATGCTTGCTGTTCGTTCCCCACTGGGCCAGTGGCGGCGTTGACGGCAGGGGACGGGGAACGATGAGGGCGCCCGCCGACGGGAGCCATCTGGGCGACATGGGAAGCGAGGGCGGCTCGGCGCTCGGCGCGAGCCCGACGAGCGTCAGACATGGATGCGGTGGTTGGAGAAGAACGAGACGACGGAAGGCAGATTCCGGCGCACCCCTACCTGACGCACCAAATGTCGGATTTCGGGTTCCGGCAGACCCTTGAGGTTCGAACACTGGGGTGCGCACGGAGATTCAACCCTCTACCGGCTCGCTCCTCGCCGAATCGCTAGGACCTAAACTACCAAACTGAACAGCACAAGAGACACAAGATTTATACTGGTTCAGGCCACCATTGTGGTGTAATACCCTACTCCAGTGTGTGGTGTGGTGGATTGCCTCTTGGGCGGATGATGAACAATACAAGGAGGAACAACCTCGCGAGGGTCTGTTCTTGGCTGGTGCGATGAACTGCCGGGAGGAGTTCAATTGCTCTATCTACTGGTTTCTTGGTGAGGATCCCGATTGCTAGGTCAGGTCCAGATTCAGATCAGGGTGCCTCTACCCTGGGGGTGGCTAGTCCTATTTATAGGCAAAGGCCCTGGGCCTCTTCCCAAATATTGAGCGGGAAGGGCGCCAACAATTGGCCATTTTGAAGGGGAACAACGGGTACACTTATCCTGACTAAAGTTGGTCTTCGCATGTCAAAGGCTCCGGTGGTGACGCCGGCTTGGGCTCCACAATGACTTCCTTCCGGCCGTTGGGCTGGTATTGGTCTTGTTGCACCGAAATGGATGCCTTTGCTTGATGCTCTCGCCCGCGCTTGCTCCCTTTGCACCAAAGAGGAAAGGAGGACACTGCGCGGGCTGGCGCCCGACTGGCGCCCTTGGTCGTCATGGCTTGCGTCATGGGCACCTCGCGAGGTACCCCACCTTGAACTCTCCGCCTCCTCATGAGCCAGTCTGACGAGGCCGTGCCTGAGGAAGCTCCTTGTCATCCGCCCCGCGAGGCTTGGCCCCTCGCGAGGGTCTTGAGCTTGTGTTGATGAAGATGGGCTGTGCTGGGCCTCCTTTGAGCCACGCCGCAGGCCGCAGGTAGGCAAGTCTGGGGAGCCCCGTTCCCAGAACGCCGACAAAAGCATCGCTCAAGCTTGGGGGAGGCTTAAGTCAATGTTATATTCATGCCCCTATCATGAGCTCTCTCGGGAAATGATTATTCAGAACTTTTATGCTCGGCTTTCTCTTGATAATCGCAACCTGCTCGATACTTCCTATGCTGGTTCTTATATGTTGTAGACTATTGATTTCAAATGGGACTTATTGAAGATTGGGGTTCCGACGATGGTAAGGAGTCAGGTATGACACCTAAGTTTGATTGTGTTAAATCTTTTATGGATACCGATGCTTTTCGTGGATTTAGCGCTAAGTATGGACCTGACTCTAAGATAGTAGCTTCTTTCTCTGAATCTTTTGCTACTCACGTTGATATCCCTAAAGAGAAGTGTTTTAAATATAATCCTCCTGTTGAAGTGAAAGTAGTTGCACCTATTACAGTCGAAGAAAAGACTATTACCTATAGTGATCCTATTGTTCCTACTACTTATGTTGAAAAACCTCCTTTTCCTGTTAGGATAAGGATCATGCTAAAGCTTCGACTATTGTTCGTAAGAGTAATACTAGGACTTATACACCTCCTGAGAAAATTAATGTTGAACCTAGTATTGCTATGGTTAAAGATCTCTTGGATGATGATTTAGATAGGCATGTTATTTATTTCTGCGGTGAGACTGCTAATATTGCTAGGCCAGATACTAAGACACGTAGACCTGTCGTAGGCATGCCTATTATTTCTGTTAAAATAGGAGATCATTGTTATCATGGCTTAAGTGATATGGGTGCTAGTGCTAGTGCAATACCTTATACCTTGTATCAAGAAATTATGCATGGCATTGCACCCATTGAATTAGAAGACATTGATGTTACTATTAAGCTTGCTAATAGGGATACCATTAAACCTGTTGGGATTGTTAGAGATGTTGAAGTTTTGTGTGGGAAGGTTAAATACCCTGCTGTTTTTCTTGTTCTTGGTTCCCCACAAGATGATTTTTGTCCCATTATTTTTGGTAGACCCTTCTTGAATACGGCTAGTGCTAAGATTAATTGTGAAAAGAATACTGTCACTGTTCGCATAGATGGTATGTCTCATGAGTTTAATTTTGCTAAGTTTAGTAGACAACCTCATGACAGGGAACCACCTAGTAAGGATGAGATTATTGGTCTTGCTTCCATTGCTGTTCCTCCAACTGATCCGTTAGAACAATATTTGCTATACCATGAAAACGATATGTTTATGAAGGAAAGAGAGGAAATAGATGAAGTGTTCCTTAAACAGGAACCTATGTTGAAACATAACCTTCCCGTTGAAATTCTTGGGGATCCCCCTCCACCCAAGGGTGATCCCGTGTTTGAACTCAAACCATTACCTGATAATCTTAAGTATGCTTATCTTGATGAAAAGGAAATATATCCTGTTATTATTAGTGCTAACCTTTTAGGGAAAGAAGAAGAAAGATTATTGAAAACTCTGAAGAAGCACTGAGCAGCTATTGGATATACTCTGGATGATCTTAAGGGCATTAGTCCCACATTATGTCAACACAAAATTACAGTGGAAAAAGATGCCAAACCAGTAAGAGATCCTCAAAGACGATTAAATCCCAAGCTGAAGGAAGTGGTAAGAAAGGAGATACTAAAGCTCCTTGAGGCAGGTATTATTTATCCCGTTGCTGATAGTGAATGGGTAAGCCCTGTCCATTGTGTTCCCAAAAAGGGAGGTATTACCATTGTTCCTAATGATAAAGATGAATTGATCCCGCAAAGAATTATTATAGGTTATAGGATGGTACTCCCTCCGTTTCTTTTTACTCCGCATATAAGATTTGGTCAAAGTCAAACTACACAAAGTTTGACCAAATTTATATGAAAAATTATGAACATCTACAGTACTAAAACTATATAGTATGAAAATATGTTTCATGGTACATCTGAATATATTGATTTCATATTGTGAATGTTTATATTTTTTAATATAAAGTTAGTCAAACTCTATAAAGCTTGACTTTGACCAAACCTTATATGAGGATTAAAAAGAAACAGAGGGAGTAATTGATTTCCATAAGTTAAATAAAGCTACTAAGAAAGATCATTACCCTTTACCTTTTATTGATCAAATGCTAGAAAGACTATCCAAACACACACATTTCTGCTTTCTAGATGGTTATTCTGGTTTCTCTCAAATACCTGTGTCAGCGAAGGATCAATCTAAAACTACTTTTACTTGCCCTTTTGGTACTGTCGCTTATGGACGTATGCCTTTTGGTTTATGTAATGCACCTGCTACCTTTCAAAGATGCATGATGGCTATATTCTCTGATTTTTGTGAAAATATTTGTGAGGTATTCATGGATGACTTCTCCATTTACGGATCCTCTTTTGATGATTGTTTGAGCAACCTTGATCGAGTTGCAGAGATGCGAAGACACTAGTCTCGTCCTGAATTGGGAAAAGTGTCACTTTATGGTTAATGAAGGCATTGTCTTGGGGCACAGGATCTCCTAGAGAGGTATTGAAGTTGATAAAGCCAAAGTTGATGCTATTGAAAAGATGCCATGTCCCAAGGACATAAAAGGTATAAGAAGTTTCCTTGGTCATGCTGGGTTTTATAGGAGGTTCATTAAGGACTTTTCTAAAATATCCAGGCCTCTAACTAATTTATTGCAAAAAGATATTCCTTTTGTCTTTGATGATGATTGTGTAGAAGCATTTGAAACACTTAAGAAAGCTTTGATCACTACACCTATTGTTCAGCCACCTGATTGGAATCTACCTTTTGAAATTATGTGTGATGCTAGTGATTATGCTGTGGGTGCTATTATAGGGCAAAGGGTCGATAAGAAATTGAATGTTATCCAATATGCTAGTAAGACTCTTGACACTGCCCAAAGAAATTATGCTACTACTGAAAAAGAATTATTAGCAGTTGTGTTTGCATGTGATAAGTTTAGACCTTATATTGTTGATTCTAAAGTTACTATTCACACTGACCATGCTGCTATTAAATATCTTATGGAAAAGAAAGATGCTAAGCCTAGACTCATTAGATGGGTTCTCTTGCTCCAAGAATTTGACTTGCATATTATTGATAGAAAGGGAGCTGAGAACCCCATTGCAGACAACTTGTCTAGGTTAGAGAATGTTCTTGATGACCCACTGCCTATTGATGATAGCTTTCCTGATGAACAATTAGCGGTCGTCAATGCTTCTCGTACTGCTCCTTGGTATGCTGATTATGCTAATTACATTGTTGCTAAATTTATACCGCCTAGTTTCACATACCAGCAAAAGAAAAAGTTCTTTTATGATTTAAGACATTACTTCTGGGATGACCCACACCTTTATAAAGAAGGAGTAGATGGTGTTATTAGACGTTATGTGCCTGAGCATGAACAGGAACAGATCTTACGCAAGTGTCACTTTGAATCCTATGGAGGACACCATGCTGGAGACAGAACTGCACACAAGGTACTACAATCTGGTTTTTATTGGCCTACTCTCTTCAAAGATGGTCGTAAGTTTGTCTTATCTTGTGATCAATGTCAAAGAATATGTAACATTAGTAGACGTCAAGAAATGGCTATGAATTATTCTCTTGTTATTGAACCGTTTGATGTTTGGGGCTTTGATTATATGGGACCTTTCCTGCCTCCAATGGTTATACACATATTTTAGTTGCTGTTGATTACGTTACTAAGTGGGTAGAAGCTATTCCAACTAGTAGTGCTGATCATAACACTTCTATTAAAATGCTTAAAGAAGTTATTTTTCCGAGGTTTGGAGTCTGTAGATATTTTATGACTGATGGTGGTTCACATTTTATTCATGGTGATTTCCGTAAGATGCTTGCTAAGTATGATGTCAATCATAGAATCACATCTCCTTATCATCCGCAGTCTAGTGGTCAAGTAGAGTTGAGAAATAGAGAGCTCAAATTAATTTTGCAAAAGACTGTGAATAGATCTAGAACGAATTGGTCCAAAAAACTTGATGATGCATTATGGGCCTATAGAACTGCATACAAAAATCCTATGGGTATGTCTCCATATAAGATGGTTTATGGAAAAGCGTGTCATTTACCTCTTGAACTTGAACATAAGGCATATTGGGCTATTAAAGAGCTCAATTATGACTTCGAACTTGCTGGTGAGAAGAGGTTATTTGATATTAGCTCACTTGATGAATGGAGAACTCAAGCCTATGAGAATGCCAAGCTATTCAAAGAAAAAGTCAAACACTGGCATGATAAGAGGATACAAAAGCGTGAGTTTAACGTAGGAGATTATGTGTTTTTATTCAACTCTCGTTTAAGATTTTTGCAGGAAAACTCCTCTCAAAATGGGAAGGTCCTTACGTTATAGAGGAGGTCTATCGTTCTGGTGCCATAAAAATCAACAACTTTGAAAGCACAAGTCCAAGGGTGGTAAACGGTCAAAGAATTAAACACTATATCTCAGGTAATCCCATCAATGTTGAAACCAATATTATTGAAACCGTAACCCCTGAGGAATACATAAGGGACACTTTCCAGAACGTTCCAGACTCCGAAAAGGTATAGGTATGTGGTACGTTAAGTAAACCGACTCCAAAACAACTCCAATGGAAATTTTTATCAGTTTTGGAATATTTAAGAATTTTAGGAAGAAAGAAGTAGTCCGAAAGGGACACGAGGCTCCCACGAGAGTGGAGGGCGCGTCCCCCCCCTACTGGGCGCCCCCCTATCTCGTGGGCGCCTTGTGTGCCTCCCGGACTCTGTTTTCTTTCATGTTACGTATTTTGGTCAGTAAAAATTCATTATATATACTCCCGAAGGTTTTGACCACCGTATCACGCAAATATCCTCTGTTTTTGTTTCGAGCTATTTTCGTTGCAGATCTAGAGCACCATGACTTCACCCTCCTCCAACAACGAAGATAAGGATGCTTGGCTATTGAAGATAGAGCTGAAAAGAGAAGAACTAGAAGAGATCAACAAGGATGAAGGGATCAAGAAGGCCATGGAGGTTCAAGCTCCAGCGGTGAAAGAAGAAGACATCCCTCAACCTTTACCTAACCTTTTCACTCCAACAGAGATTGAAGCTTTCAAGATGACTGAGTTAGCTCGCATACAGAACAAGTATCTTACACATGAGAATATTCTGTTGAAGGATCATATCGCCGGACTCAAGGGCATTAACCGCAAGTTGGAGGAGCTTTTACGCTCGATGTGCGATTATCCACCGTCATCATCACCACCTCCATCACCTCCGAGGACATAATCACATGGGTATGGGCACTCCCCTTGGCAATTTCCAAGCTTGGGGGAGGTGCCCCGGTATCGTATCACCATCACACTCCTATCTTTACCGCTTTATTTAGTTCGGTCCTTTTAGTAGTATCTTGATCTAGTAGATTGAAGTTTTGATATCAAGTAGTTTGAGTTTTGCTTTGTGATCTCTTTTTGTAATTGAGTCCGTGAGCTATCTATAATAAAGATCAGTGTTGACTCAAGGGCTTTGCTATGTGCTTTGATCTTGAGAAAGTAGAAATAATAAAAGAGTTCATATTGATCTTATGGATAGTGATAACTTCACACATAGAAAGTATGAGGCATAAAAATTGTTGAGAGTTGATGAACGTAGTTTTGGTCATCGTTGCAATTAATAGGAAGTGATAAGGAAAGAGGGGTCCACATATAAATATATGATCTTGGACACCTTTTATAGTTGGGAGCACTCATTAAGTATGGCATGCTAAAAGAGTTGACGTTGGACAAGGAAGACAAAGTAATGGTTTATGTTTTCTGACATCTCAGTTAAAGTATATTGTCATTGACATTCCAAACATGTTGAGCTTGCCTTTCCCCCTCATGCTAGCCAAATTCCTTGCACCAAGTAGAGATACTACTTGTGCTTCCAAATATCCTTAAACCCAGTTTTGCCATGAGAGTCCACCATATCTACCTATGGATTGAGTAAGATCCTTCAAGTAAGTTGTCATGTCGCAAGCAATAAAAATTGCTATCTAAATATGTATGACTTATTAGTGCAGAGAAAATAAGCTTTGTACGAACTTGTTGTGGAAGTAATAAAAGCCACGGACTGCATAATAAAGGTCCACATACAAGGGGCAATATAAAGTGACGTTCTTTTGCATTAAGATTTTGTGCATCAACCCTAAACGCACATGACAACCTCTGCTTCCCTCTGCGAAGGGCCTATCTTTTACTTTATGTTTTTACTTTATGCTTGAGTCAAGGTGATTCTCACCTTTCCCTTTTTCATTTTATCCTTTGGCAAGCTCCTAGTGTTTGAAAGATCATGATATATATATATCCAATTGGATGTAAGTTAGCATGGGCCATTATTGTTGACATCACCTAAAGGTGAATACGTTGGGAGGTAACACAATAAGCCCCTATCTTTCTCAGTGTCCGGCTGAAACTCCATAACCACAAGTACTGCGTGAGTGTTAGCAATTGTAGAGGGCTACAAGATAGTTGAGTATGTGAACTTGCTGAAAAGCTCTATTGTTGACTCTTTCTGATGTTACGATAAATTGCAATTGCTTCAATGACTGAGATTATAGTTTATTAGTTCTCAATGAAGTTTTGGAACCATACTTGACATTGTGAATTTGTTACTTGAGCATAAGAAATCATATGATGAAATCTATATATGTTGCTGTTATAAGAATGATCATGATGCCCTCATGTCCGTATTTTATTTTTATCGACACCTCTATCTCTAAACATGTGAACATATTTTTCGATTTCGGCTTCCGCTTGAGGACAAGCGAGGTCTAAGCTTGGGGGAGTTGATACGTCCATTTTGCATCATGCTTTTATACCAATATTTATTGCATTATGGGCTGTTATTACACATTATATCTCAATACTTATGGCTATTCTCTCTTATTTTACAAGGTTTACCATGAAGAGGGGGAATGCCGGCAGCTGTAATTCTAGATGGAAAAGGAGCAAACATTGGAAACCTATTCTGCACAACTCCAAAAGTCCTGAAACTCCACGAAACATCTTTTTGGATTTAATAAGAATTTTTGAGCGAAAGAAATACACAAGGGGGCCCACACCCTGTCCAGGAGAGAGGAGGGCGCCCCCCCTATAGGGCGCGCCCCCTATCTCCTGGGCCCCCCGGTGGGCCTCCGGTGTCCATCTTCTGCTATATCAAAGCTTTTACCCTGGAATTTCAGCTGGACAAGCTTACGGGACGAAACTCCGCCACCACGAGGCGGAACCTTGGCGGAATCAATCTAGGGCTCCGGCTGAGCTGTTCTGCCGGGGACACTTCCCTCCGGGAGGGGGAAATCATCACCAACGTCATCATCAACGATCCTCTCATCAGGAGGGGGTCAATCTCCATCAACATCTTCACCAGCACCATCTCCTCTCAAAACCCTAGTTTATCTCTTGTATCCAATCTTGTATCAAAACCACAAATTGGTACCTGTGGGTTGCTAAGTATTGATTACTCCTTGTAGTTGTTGCTAATTGGTTTACTTGGTGGAAGATTATTGTTCAGATCCTTTATGCATATTATTACTCCTCTGATTATGAACATGAATATGCTTTGTGAGTAGTTACGTTTGTTCCTGAGGACATGGGTGAAGTCTTGCTATTAGTAGTCATGTGAATTTCGTATTTGTTCGATTTTTTGATGAGATGTATGTTGTCTTTTCCTCTAGTGGTATTATGTGAACGTCTACTACATGACACTTCACCATTATTTGGGCCTAGAGGAAGGCATGGGGAAGTAGATGATGGGTTTCTAGAGTGACAGAAGCTTAAACCCTAGTTTATGCGTTGCTTCGTTAGGGGCTGATATGGATCCATATGTCTAATGCTGTGGTTAGGTTTACCTTAATACTTCTTTTGTAGTTGCGGACGCTTGCAATAGGGGTTAATCATAAGTGGGATGCTTGTCCAAGTAAGGGCAGTACCCAAGTACCGGTCCACCCACATATCAAATTATCAAAGTACCGAACGCGAATCATATGAACGTGATGAAAACTAGCTTGACGATAATTCCCAATGTGTCCTCGGGAGCTCCTTTCTCATTATTAGAAATTGTCCAGGCTTATCCTTTGCTACATAAAGGATTGGGCCACCTTGCTGCACTTTATTTACTTTATTTACTTGTTACTCATTACCATTTATCTTATCACAAAACTATCTATTACCTACTATTTCAGTGCTTGGAGAGAAAACCTTACCGAAAACCGCTTATCATTTCCTTCTGCTCCTTGTTGGGTTCGACACTCTTACTTATCGAAAGGACTAAGATTGATCCCCTACACTTGTGGGTCATCAGTCATCATCGATGACCTCCGGTCCACGACGTGGAAAAACCAAGGGGTGGTCACCGTCCAGGAGGTGGCCAGCGATGATGGGAGGTTTGTCCTCAATTTCGCCGCTGAGGGGGACCGATGGTTCATGCTAAAGGCACAACCGAGGCACTTTAAGCGGGATGGTCTCATCTTCTCCGAGTTCAACGGCAAGGGCGACCCAGCGGAGGTCGACCTTGGTGTAATGGCCATTTGGGCCCAGGTACGCGATCTCCCGTTTGAGCTCAAGACAGAGAGTATGGGTTGGACTCTCGGGGATCAAATGGGGGAGGTGCTTGAGGTGTCGCATTGTAATCATGTCATTGTCGAAAAATTCTTGCGTGTGCGTGTGGAAGTTTTATTGCACGAACCTCTTAAGAGCACAGTAGAATTTACCCCTTTGGGTAGTTCAAAGATAGTTAAATATGATGTACGGTATGAAAAACTACATTTGTATTGTGAGTATTGTGGGGTTGTAGGTCATACACCTGAGAGATTTTGTAATATCCCAAGTGAGAAGAGGATAGCTAGTTATCCAAAAAAATCTAAGTGTAGAGGCCTACTGGAAGAGTCTAGGTGTAAGGAAGAGAGCTCTTAATCTTTGGAGCTCCTCTCGTGGTGGGAAGAACCCGATTGCCGGCATCGACAACGACAACAAGGCTAAGACCATGGACCTCGTTGATACGTCTCCAACGTATCTATAATTTTTGATTGTTCCATGCTGTTATATTATCATTCTTGGATGTTTTACAATCATTTTACAATCATTTTATAGTCATTTTATATCATTTTTTGGTACTAACCTATTGACATAGTGCCTAGTGCCAGTTCCTGTTTTCTGCATGTTTTTTACATCGCAAGCAATCAATACCAAACGGAGTCCAAACACAGCGAAACTTTTTGAGGATTTTTTGGGCCAGAAGACATCCAGTGGGCTAGGAACACACCTAGGGGTGCTCCGAGGGGAGCACAACCCACCAGGGTGCGCCTGGGGGCCCAGGCGCGCCTTGGTGGGTTGTGCCCACTTCGGGTGCCCCTGAACCGCCTCTTTGCTCTATAAGTACCCCAATATTACAGAAACCCTAGGGGAGTCGACGAAAATCAATTCCAGCCGCCGTAGAGTCCAGAAACACCAGATCCAATCTAGACACCATCACAGAGAGGTTCACCACTTCCATTGGTGCTTCTCTGATGATGTGTGAGTAGTTCTTTGTAGACCTACGGGTCCGTACTTAGTAGCTAGATAGCTTCCTCTCTCTCTTGATTATAAATAATGGTCTCTTGGAGATCCATATGATGTAAGTCTTTTTGCGTGTGTTTGTTGGGATCCGATGAACTTTGAGTTTATGATCAGATCTATGTTTTTATCCATGAAAGTTATTTGAGTCTTCTTGCTTATAGCCTCGTATTTCTTCTCCGATATTTGGGTTTTGTTTGGCCAACTTGATCTATTTATGTTGCAATGGGAAGAGGTGCTTTGTGATGGGTTCGATCTTACGGTGCTTGATCCCAGTGACAGAAAGGGAAATGACACGTGTGTATAGTTGCTATTAAGGATAACAAGATGGGGTCTATTTCTACATAAATAGATCTTGTCTACATCATGTCATCGTTCTTATTGCATTACTCCGTTACTCCATGAACTTAATACACTAGATGCATGCTGGATAGCAGTCGATGTGTGGAGTAATAGTAGTAGATGCAGGCAGGAGTCGGTCTACTAATCTTGGACGTGATGCCTATATAATGATCATTGCCTGGATATCGTTATGATTATTTGAAGCTCTATGAATTGCCCAACAGTAATTATTTTACCACCGTTTGCTATTTTTCTCGAGAGAAGCCACTAGTGAAACCTACGCCCCCAGGTCGCTTTTCATCATATTTTGCCTTTGCGATTTATTTTCCTTTGCATTCATTTTCAGATCTATGAAACCAAAAATACAAAAATACCTTGCTACAATTTATTTGTTCCGCGATCTATTTATCCGATCTACCACTTTTTACATCATGCTATTGCCTATCTTGAGGCATCGTACCCGAAAGGGATTGACAACCCCTTTAACACGCCGGGTTGCCAGTATTTGTTATTTGTGTGCAGGTCCTGTTTACGTGGTGTGAGGAGGTTCTCCTACTGGTTCGATAACCTTGGTCTCATCACTGAGGGAAATACCTACCGTCGCTATACTGCATCATCCCTTCCTCTTTGGGAAAATATGGACGTAGTTCTAGCAGACATCAAAAGGAATTGCTGGCACCGTTGCCGGGGAGGATCATCAACATCAACCAGGTTCCTAATCACAAATCTCATCTCCTTTCAATATACATTATTTCTCATTTGCCTCTCGTTTTCCTCTCCCCCACTTCACAAAAATTTGCCGTTTTATTCGCCCTCCTTTTCCGTTCGCCTTTTTCTCGTCAGATCTGTTTTTGTGTGCAATCTTGTGATCACTTTTTGTTGTTATGGATATTTCTTCCAGTATTGCGTGCACCCCCGAGAATGAGGTTCTCAACTTTAAACAAAGGGGAGGAGAGAATTTAAAAGATGCTTGGTATATGATTTGCAATGCTCATAATAGATCTATCCTTAAGCAATTACCGTTATTCTTCTTCGTTGTTTTTATGTGGGCATTACCACTTGGTATAGATTCATCCTTGATACGATTACCGGTGGGAATTTCTTGATGTGTCCTTATCTTGATGCTTTTAACACTTTGGGAAATTTAGTGGGTTCACCACCACTCGTGATCAATGAAACAATATTGACTCTCGAGCATGTTATGGAAAGACTAGATGCTATTGAAAAGAAAATGCTTACTGTAGAACTTATTGAAACTTGGCTAGAAAGATGCAAAGTTATGATAGTAAAATTGGGTCAAAAGCGGGAGACCTTTTTAAGTTGTTAAAAGAAAAGGGAACTATAATTCATGAAAGAATCAAAGGGAGACCATCTAGGATTGATAACCTAGAAGAAATTTTTTCTAATCTAGGTATGTCTTTTGCTTCCACTAAAACTCCCGTGAAAATTAGTAAGACTACTCAAGTCACTAAAGACAAAGGTGCAACTTCTAGCAATGATAAAGGAGATCTTAAGATGATTAGTATCCATGCCAACTTTATTGAAGTCATAAGAGACCCTTTTTGCAAAAATAAGTTTTTCAATCTTGTGCCTATAAGTCTTGTTGTCGAGAATTTATACGCAAAATCCTTGGAAAGTCCTAAGTGTTCGATCAAAGGATTGAAGGATAAAGATGACAACACATAGATCCTACGCGTTATGCCTAGCTAGGGGCGTAAAACAATAGTGCTCGTTGGGAGGCAACCCAACTAGTATCTTTTTTGCTTTTTGGTTTTCTTGCTGTTTTCAATAAAATACACACCTATACCTTTGTTTAGATGTGTTTTTGTGGTCTAAATTAGTGTTCGTGCCAAGCAAGGCCTATGGGTTGATTTGGGTGAAATTTGATTTGATCTTGCTGAAAAATAGAAACTTATGCACTCACAAAAATAGTTTTCATAAATCAAAAAAACGTGCTATTTTTGCAGAAGATTAATATACAAATTGCCCAGGTTTTCCTAGTTTCTCAAGATTTTTGGAGTTACAGAAGTATTCAAAATATCCAGATTGCTACAGATTGTTCTGTTTTTGACAAATTCTGTTTTCTTTGTGTTGTGTGCTTGTTTTGATGATTCTATGGTTTTCTTTGATGAGTTTTTGCCAAAGAAAAGTTGGAATACAGTAGATATAATGCAAAAATAAAATATGAATGGGTTTTCAATAGTACTTATAGTAGTGGTTTGCTTTCCTATACTAACGGATCTCACGAAGGTTTTGTTGAGTTTTTTGTGATTGAAGTTTTCAAGTTTTGGGTGATCTTATGATGGATGAAGGAATAAGGATTAGCAAAAGGCTAAGATTAGGGATGCCTGAGGCACCCCAAGATACTATTCAAGAAGTAGCAAGCAACCAAGCTTGGGGATGCCCCCGAGTGGCATCCCCGCTTTCTTCTAACAACCATCGGTATTTTACTTGAAGTTATATTTTTATTCGTTAGATATTATGAGTTTTGCTTGGAGCGTATTTTTGATATGAGTCTTTGCTTGTTTTTATTTGTGTTCTATGTCTTGAATCCTTGCTGGACACACCTTTTTGAGAGAGCCAAAAATTATGTTATGATTGCTCCTATGCTTCACTGAAATTTTTAGAGCCATGGATTTGCTCTAGTGCTTCACTTATATCTTTTTGAGCACGGTGTGCTTTGTTATTTTCGAAGAAATGCTCTCATGCTTTACTTAGATTTATTTGGGAGTTAGTAAAATTTTCAGAAATTCTCTCTTGCTTCACTTAGATTATTTTGAGAGAAAGAAAAAATTTATGCTCATGTTCTTCACTTATATTTGTTTGAGCTTATCAAAAGCAAGATATAAAAGTAGTCCCAAATCATAGATATCCAAGGAGGATATAATAAAAAATTTCATGAAGATCATTGGACAAAATAAACTTGATCCTTAGTAATGGTTTTGAGATATGACGATATGAGATGTGAGTCATGTTGATGAGTAATTGTGCTTTAGTAAGAATATTGATGTTAAGGTTTGTGATTCCCTATGCAAGCATGAAAGTCAATAGTTATGCAATGAAATTTATATCCTACATATGGTGCATTATTCGGTGTTACTTATGCTTAATTCTTGGGTACAAGATTTTTCGTTTTTTGGTTGGTCGCTTCTCAATCTTTTTGCTAGCCTTCATTTTGCACTAAGTATGATCACTACTTGTGCATCCAAAACCCTTTAAACTAGTTTTGCCTTATGAGTCCACTATACCTACCTATCTGCAGTATTTCCATGTCGTTCTAAGCAAATTTGCATGTGCCATCTCTAATTTTCAAAATAAATTTCTCTCTTGTGTGCTCTACTGCTCGCGAGGCAGTGAAGGGTGGCCAATATTTTCCATGCTAGATGTGTTATTCTCACGATGAGTGTTTATTCACTTGTCATTGCACCAGAGTATGACAAAGGTACTAGGGATGCCCACTCCCAAAATGAAAAATGAATTTACTTTATGTTGCCAAATAATAAATTCCTTGGAAAGTGTTGGTATGGAGGGCAACCGTGGATTCAGCTAGCCATGGAAAGTGAAAGTAATGGTGGAAAAAGGAATAAACTTTATTTTCTTTTTGGGAAACGCCTATGATGTATCTAGCATGGAAAGTGTTGGGAGCTCTAAGTCGTTTTCGTTGGTGGGAAAAGTATGCTTCTCAAAAATGTTTTATCTCTCAATTTAAGCTTTGAGCTCTGGCACCTCTACAAATCCCTACTTCCCTCCACGAAGGTCCTTTCTTTTACTTATGCAATTTTTATTTTGAATTTGAGTCTCCATCTTCTCTTATAAAGCACCAACTAAGGGGCATTATGATCGTATTTGAGCATTGGGTGTAGCTAATATTCGAGTGTGTTTCATGAATGGATTAATGATTGAGCATAATGGGCTAGGGATAACTTGCTTTAGTGTTCATATTTTGAAAGACATGATTGCTTGTTGGTAAGTGTCGGTCTCAAAACCGGTGGATATCGGGTAGGGGGTCCCGGACTGTGCGTCTAGGCGGATGGTAATAGGAGACAAGGGACACGATGTTTTTACCTAGGTTCGGGCCCTCTCGATGGAGGTAAAACCCTACTCCTGCTTGATTAATATTGATGATATGGGTAGTACAAGTGTGACGCCCCCGATTCAACCATACACTAATCATGCACGCAAACGTGTACGATCAAGATCAGGGACTCACGGGAAGATATCACAACACAACTCTAAAAGTAAATAAGTCATACAAGCATCATATTACAAGCCAGGGGCCTCGAGGGCTCGAATACAAGTGCTCGATCATAGACGCGTCAGCGGAAGCAACAATTTCTGAGTACAGACATAAGTTAAACAAGTTGCCATAAGATGGCTAGAACAAACTAGGATACAGATCGAAAGAGGCGCAGGCCTCCTGCCTGGGATCCTCCTAACTACTCCTGGTCGTCGTCAGCGGGCTGCACGTAGTAGTGGGCACCTCCAGCGTAGTAGGAGTCGTCGTCGAAGGTGGCGTCTGGCTCCTGGGCTCCATCGACTGGTTGCGGCAACCAGGTAGAAAGGGAAAGGGGGGAAAAGGGGGAGAAAAGCAACCACGAGTACTCATCCAAAGTACTCGCAAGCAAGGAACTACACTACATATGCATGGGTATATGTGTAAGGAGGCCATATCAGTGGACTGAACTGCAGAATGCCAGAATAAGAGGGGGATAGCTAGTCCTATCGAAGACTACGCTTCTGGCAGCCTCCGTCTTGCAGCATGTAGAAGAGAGTAGATTGAAGTCCTCCAAGTAGCAACGCATAGCATAATCCTACCCGGCGATCCTCCCCTCGTCGCCCTGTGGAAAAGCGATCACCGGGTTGTCTGTGGAACTTGTCTGGGTGTGTTTTATTAAGTATCTGGTTCTAGTTGTCATAAGGTCAAGGTACAACTCCGGGTCGTCCTTTTACCGAGGGACACGGCTATCCGAATAGATAAACTTCCCTGCAGGGGTGCACCACATAACCCAACACGCTCGATCCCATTTGGCCGGACACACTTTCCTGGGTCATGCCCGGCCTCGGAAGATCAACACGTCGCAACCCCACCTAGGCACAACAGAGAGGTCAGCACGCCGGTCTAAACCTAAGCACACAGGGGTCTGGGCCCATCGCCCTTAGCACACCTGCACGTTACGAATGTGGCCGGAAGCAGAACTAGCCCCCTTAATACAAGAGCAGGCTTACGTTCCAATCCGGTGCGCGCCGCTCAGTTGCTGACGTCACGAAGGCTTCGACTGATACCACGACGTCGAGTGCCCATAACTGTTCCCGCGTAGTTGGTTAGTGCGTATAGGCCAGTAGCCAGACTCAGATCAAATACCAAGATCTCGTTAAGCGTGTTATTATGAAGCAACCGCGAAAGCCGACCTGGGCCAGGCCCACCTGTCTCCTAGGTGGTCTCAACCTTCCCTATCGCTCCGCCACAAAGTAACAGTTGGGGGCCGTCGGGAACCCAGGCCCACCTCTACGGGGATGGAGCCACCTGTCCTTCCAGCCCCCACATCGAAATCACTTGCGGGTACTCAACGAGCTGACCCGACTTTATTCACCATCCGCATAATATGTATGTATGTATAGTATATACCCGTGATCACCTCCCGAGTGATCACGGCCCGATAGTATAGCATGGCAGACGAACAAGAATGTAGGGCCACTGATGAAACACTAGCATCCTATACTAAGCATTTAGGATTGCGGGTAAGGTATCAATGACTGTAGCAACAATGAGAGGCTATGCAACAGAATAGGAGTAACCGAACAGTAACATGCTACACTACTCTAATGCAAGCAGTATAGAGAAGAATAGGCGATATCTGGTGATCAAGGGGGGCTTGCCTGGTTGCTCTGGCAAGAAGGAGGGGTCGTCAACTCCGCAGTCGAACTGGGTAGCAGCAGCGTCGGGGTATACCGGAAAGTAACGGAGGGGGAACACAATAAATAACAAAGCAATCAAAGCATCACAAAGCGTAACATGGCAATACGCGGTGCTAGGTGTGCCCTAACACGGCAGTAGGTGATACCGACGAAGGGGGAAAACATCCGGGAAAGTATTCCCGGTGTTTCACGTTTTCGGACAGATGAACCGGAGGTGAAATGTTGCAGGTTCACTATGCTAGGGACGTGTGGCGGACGAACGGGCTGCGTATCTGGATTCGTCTCGTCGTTCTGAGCAACTTTCATGTACAAAGTTTTTCCATCCGAGCTACGGATTAATTTGTATTAATTATTAAAGATTTTAAATCATTTTCTAGAAATTAGCATAATTAAATTGATTCAGAAATTGCAATTATTATGTCAGCATGACATCAGCATGATGTCAGCAGTACCAAAGGTTGACTAGGTCAACCCTGCAGGTGGGTCCCGTCCGCCATAGTCTTAGGTTAATTAAACATGGTTAATTTATTTAACGAAATGATTAGGTTAAATAAACATCATTAATTAAGTTAATTATTTATTTAATTAATTAACTAATTATTATTATTATTCTTTTTAACATTCCACATGGGCGGGCCCCACATGCCAGTGGCCCAGGAGGCCACTGGAGCGGGCGCGCGGGTGCGGGCTCCCGGACTGGGCGCGGCCAGTCGGTGGCATGCCAAGGGGAGGACGCCGGCGCGGCGCCAGCCGGCGCCGGCGAGGCCACGGCGGGGTGAGGCTGTGCTGATGCAGGCGGTGCCGGGGCGCCAGGACGGTGCGTTGGGGCGGACGAGGCGAGGCCGAGGCGAGGTCGTGGGGGTTCAGGGGAGGGGGAGCAGCGAGGGAGGCTGGTGGCCACGGTGAACTAGGCAGGCGCGGGGGTCTCCGAGCGGCGCAGTGGAGTGAGGCCACCGTGGCGACGGAGCATGCGCAGCCCGACTGGTCCCTGGCATCGGCGGACGATCGCGGGCGCGTACTGGGTGGCCAGGACGCGTGGGGGGTGCGCGGTCGAGCGCGACGACGGCGCGTGCACATCCCGCTGAGGCGCGGCGAGCGCAGAATAGAGGGGAGGGGAGGAGCGAGGCGAAGGCTCACTGGGGAGGTAGGGGTTCGGGCAGCGGGGGGTCGAGGAGGACGTCGGGGACGACGGTGACGAAGAGGAGGCAGGCCGTTGAGGAGGAGGAGGCAGTCCGGCGGGGGAAGCTTCGGCGACGAGGTGGTTGCGGCGACGGCCGGCGCGGTTCGCCGAGGGGTCGGGGCGACGTGGGGTTCGTTCCCCCCGATCCCGATCTAGATCGGGGATGGGGGAGAGAGACGAGAGAGTGGGAGTGGGGATCATGCAGGGGTGTGGGTGCGCTAGGAGTTAGGGTTTCGGGGAAGTGGGGGAATATGGGCGCTGTTGGTGGGTCGGGGTGGGCCGGTCCGTTTGGGCGGCTGAGGCCAGCTGGGCCACTTGGCCCAGCGGGGGGGGGGGGGGGGAATCCTGTTTTCTTTTCCTTTTTTTTTCAATTTCTTTTCTGTTTATTTTTACCTTTGTTTTATAAATTATAAATCTAGCCCCTAAATAAGTACTAACACTTATGACACTGCCATAATTGATTTGGCAGCCTAAACAATTAGTTTAGTATTTAAAAGACATTTAAATATTAGTTTTACTGCACTTTTTATTAATTTAGCGCTTTTAACTACTTTATAAAAGATGTTTTCTCCACCATAATTACCTACGCATTATTTGTCACCTCTCGAACATTTTAGTTTTAAAGTTTGAAAACTTATGATGTTTGCCTTGATTTTAAATTTGAAGTTTGAACTGGGTTTCTAACCGACGCGAGTTCATCAACAGTAACCGAGGTGATGTGGCATCATTAGCAGAGGTTCACTGTAGCTTAATTATCCGGGCGTCACAATTCTCCTCCACTACAAGAAATCTCGTCCCGAGATTTAAGCGGTGGAGTAAGGGAGGGGAGGTGCTGGTAGCGAAAAACCTAACGAATCTTCTCGGTCTTGGCTGCCCTTTCAAAGAGGTTGATCCCCTTCGTTGATTTCTTCATTTCTCTGTTTCAGGTCACCATGATCAAGTCGTCATCCTTTCTTTGGGAACTCCATCGTACTTACGAATAGGTAAGGGGCAGCTCGGCTAAAACAGAATGCTTATGACGGAAACAATCTGGGCTTAACCCATGAATGAGCATAAGATTATCTCTCGAGTTGAACAAATAAAATACATCGACAGTAAGGTACGAAGGTACAATGAGAGGGTCCAAGAGGATAGATAGCTGCTCAAAGTCTGAACCAGAGCGAGAAAGGGATTCGGAGCAGCGAGAGTAAGTATTGTGTCTTATACGAGAATAGAGCACTAGGAAGGTGGCTCGCGAATTACCTACGAAACCAAGAGCAAGGGATAACTTTGTCAACAAGGTGTACAGGAGAGTCATGTTTCGATCCTGTGGAACTGTGGGTTATGGGCCCACCATGTGGGTTAAAGTAAGAAGGGCGTTGACATCTTGCACGGTCATGATAGCAAGACATGTCAGAGGGTAGGCTATCAGTTATGTTGGCAACAATGTCGGTACCAAGGGCGAGGGACGAAGAGAACCATTTTCCTGCTCGTTGAACGAGGCGGACCATTAGGCAAAGTTCTCGTCCATCGGTGACTACCAGAATGTTATCAATAATAGTAATAGGGTCTTGCTGACAGAATTGTACACCGAGGTGTTTACATAAGCAGGAGAATATTACTGCTTAGATTATATAGATCACAAGAAACGTTAAACCAACCAATGGAAAGGAAAATATGATTATCAAATTAAACAGAACAATGGAAAGGAAAATGTGTTTAAACACATATTTCAAGGGTATATCCTTACCAAGGACAAGTAGAGAATGATATCCATGACATGAGACCAAAGGCATGACCATTCAGATAAAAGGGATAAGAAGAATCATGATATGTACCCATACAACGCTGTTTGGATAACTGATAAAGAAAATTTAGCACTGTCCTTCAAATGTTCTTATTGATGATAGGAGTACCACATACATGCTTCGAGATAGCATTGACATGGTCTTCAAGCAAAGGTCGGTCTTTGCATACGCAAAGGATTCATCAGGAACAACTTATAAAATAAGTCTTACAATTTCCTCACGGAAGAATGACTAACCTTGCCAAAAAGGAAATTATAACATTAGGCCATCCGGCCAGGTGTGTTGGGCATGCCATCACCTTACAGGGTCATAAAAGACCAGTGTTATAACTCTTGGAAAAATGTTCCAACCATCATATCTGACCGAGATTCAAATCCGATTGGTGTCATGATACCTCAGACTCAGGGTGTCCGAGAAGAAAAGGTGCAACACAAATCAAGAAAATGACATTGCAAGATTCTCGGGAAATGAACTATGGGAGCGGGTTCCTGAAACAATAGTTCATTATTAAACCAAGGAGGGGATGAGGAGGTGGCTGACGGGCTCAGCGACAATTCATCGAGAATTCCAAACGGATGGATTTCCACAATAATGTGAACAAGAAGATGACATTTGTCATATCAAATGATATAATGATGTATGCTCGAGGAGAACATCCACGAACAAACACTGGTTGGAAGGTGCACCAGAAATATGGGCTTTAGGTAGCATGATCAATGTTAGTATGGTGATTTGATAAGCAATAGACTTAGAATGAAACTATAGACCAATAACTTTGAAGCAATAGGGTTGCTAGAAGTTTAGAATTTACACATCACAGACCATTTGTCGGTATTCCGGTTAGAAACAACACGAGGACCAAGGAAAGAATGGTAATGTTAATAAGTATCACTTGTATCAAGAATTCTTAAGGGTGGTGAATTTCCCATGACATTCTTGACACAGAAGATAGCAATACTCCAAGGTAGAACATAACATAAGTTGGGTAGCAAGGATCTCAAGGTACAACACAAAACAAAAACAAGTTTGTGTTGGAGGGGAGGCATTAAAGTGGTCGATGACAACACAAATCATCGAGGGCAAGGATGGTATTTCTCATCATGAATTCAATTGATATCCAGGAAGGAGTGAAGATGTTGATGATGACCACGACAAATTTTGTCGAGAGGCTCCACGAAGATGTAATCCATCGGCGATGACATCAAGTTAAAGGAATTATGAAGCAAAAGGTTATTGGAACCATGGGTACGACACAAACTTGAAATCAAGCTTGTTGTTCAAGGTGAAATGATATGACGAGGAAAATCGACGTAAGCTTAGCTCATTGTCGAAAATTGTGCTCCGGGAAGAAAGGACCAGGTAGCATAGTTAAAATTTAGCACAAAATGATATAGCCGATCAGGCTAGGAATGACGTGATGTAGTATTAAACTTCTCATCCATAATGTACTAGGAGTACTAAATCACAAGGGCGATTCGATTCACTAATCAGTGTTCTCGGTTGACGACAACCCAGAACCCGTGGAGTGATGATGACGGGGAAAGGCACTACTTCATCAGAAATGCATAAGATGTAGTGCAATCGGTTGATATCCTCGAGATACTAGGGGGTTAGTACTCGAAGGTAGATCAAAATAGAGGTTGGTGGGTGCATTGATCTGTAGAGGTCAAGTGGTTTAACTTGTTCGAGAAATGGAATCAAGTAGAAAATATGGTCGGATCCATGATTGCAAAGGATCAATTCATAGATTCCAAATGATATTATAACAAGGAAATAGTTATTATTACAAGAAGCTTCCATGATAGGATCTACATCGTGTCCATGGGCATGAACACAAAGTTCAAGGTCGACTCCCACTTCTTCAATGCATAACCTTTCATTCACTGCTCTAGAAAAAAATAATTTCAGTGTCAAAACCTACATGGTGAATTACCAGAGGAGTATGACCCGTGAAAACTTTCGAGTTCACCCAGATTAAGGTAGGCATAGGTTCAACCCATCGAGGCTTCTTAGAACATATACCATGAACTTCAAGAGTAAATAACACAAGCTCAAAAGTAGAGCATGGTTGACAAAAGTAGAGGATACAATTTACCAAAGGCATTATGTATCGGGTAAAGAACTCATAAGAATTTTGGTTGAGAAGGACACTGTCGGATAATAACGCGGCAATGGGTATGGCGGTCCACAATGGGGCTGATGTGAGTATCAGTACTCAATCAGAGGAAGAAGGAATGCCAAGGCATCAGATTGTAGGCACAACTGACTAATTCCAAGCTTAATGCAAAGAATTTTATGATTTCTAAATTAACGGATCAAAAGCAATCATTCTGATCAAAAATGAATAAGTTCGATAGACTTAGAAGCACAACCGATCAAGGCATTGATTGGCCAAGAACCAGCTCATATCCAAATGTCGTCTGATACGGAAGGATAATCTAGGATTCGACTGATGATTGTGAACATTCACAACTTATTAAATCAATGGACTCAAAAATGATAGTGACAAAGGATGCCAATAATATTATTATGCTTCTGGGATTAACCATAATGCAAGCAAGCAAGAATTTCAAGAACAACAGGCTGTTGAGGATTTTTGAAAGATCAAATAGTATTTCGAAGGCTTATGTGAAACACCTGAACAACTAAGAAGGAGCGGATACTCGATAAGTGCAAGGAATTATCCATATGGGTATTCTTGTGGCAAAGAGCCATAAGACAGTAAGCTCAAAGGATTCTCGGAACAATGAAGAATAGTTCGTTGCACCTTGTAATAACAAGCTCAATGGGATCGAATGTAAGAATGGCAGGTGCATGCAGTTATCCATAAGGATATAACAATGGTAGGGCATTTGCAAAGGCGATGGGCACAAGCGTCTCGGGAGAAAATCCTAGAGTATCTTCGAATCTTCTGATGCTGTAGGCGATCATCTGTGATTAGGGGCTCTCCGGGAGAAAGTAGTTACGAGAACCTAGAGTCAGATTTAGTAAAATCATTTAACCTGAATAGAAGAGAGATCAGAGTCCCAGAGTATAGATAAGGAGAAAAAGATCCTAATACCACCCAATGGCGACGTGGGCCCATGGGCCACACAACCATGTTAGTAAAAGTTTTGTAAAGTCTAGACTCGACTTCGGCCAAGGAGTGTGGAAGGGGGATTCCTACACAAGTCGGCTCTAATACCAACTTGTGATGCCCCCCATTCAACCGTACACTAATCATGCATGCAAACGTGTACGATCAAGATCAAGGACTCACGGGAAGAATATCACAACACAACTCTAAAAGTAAATAAGTCATACAAGCATCATATTACAAGCCAGGGGCCTCGAGGGCTCGAATACAAGTGCTCGATCATAGACGAGTCAGCGGAAGCCACAATATCTGAGTACAGACATAAGTTAAACAAGTTGCCATAAGATGGCTAGCACAAACTGGGATACAGATCGAAAGAGGCGCAGGCCTCCTGCCTGGGATCCTCCTAACTACTCCTGGTCATCGTCAGCGGGCTGCACGTAGTAGTGGGCACCTCCAGCGTAGTAGGAGTCGTCGTCGAAGGTGGCGTCTGGCTCCTGGGCTCCATCGACTGGTTGCGGCAACCAGGTAGAAAGGGAAAGGGGGGAAAAGGGGGAGAAAAGCAACCGTGAGTACTCATCCAAAGTACTCGCAAGCAAGGAGCTACACTACATATGTATGGGTATATGTGTAAGGAGGCCATATCAGTGGACTGAACTGCAGAATGCCAGAATAAGAGGGGGATAGCTAGTCCTATCGAAGACTACGCTTCTGGCAGCCCCCGTCTTGCAGCATGTAGAAGAGAGTAGATTGAAGTCCTCCAAGTAGCAACGCATAGCATAATCCTACCCAGCGATCCTCCCCTCGTCGCCCTATGGAAAAGCGATCACTGGGTTGTCTGTGGAACTTGTCTGGGTGTGTTTTATTAAGTATCTGGTTCTAGTTGTCATAAGGTCAAGGTACAACTCTGGGTCGTCCTTTTACCGAGGGACGCTGCTATTCGAATAGATAAACTTCCCTGCAGGGGTGCACCACATAACCCAACACGCTCGATCCTATTTGGCCAGACACACTTTCCTGGGTCATGCCCGGCCTCCGAAGATCAACACGTCGCAGCCCCACCTAGGCACAACAGAGAGGTCAGCACGCCGGTCTAAACCTAAGCGCACAGGGGTCTGGGCCCATCGCCCTTAGCACACCTGCACGTTGCGAACGCGGCCGGAAGTAGAACTAGCCCCCTTAATACAAGAGCAGGCTTACGTTCCAATCCGGCGCGCGCCGCTCAGTTGCTGACGTCACGAAGGCTTCGGCTGATACCACGACGTCGAGTGCCCATAACTGTTCCTGCGTAGTTGGTTAGTGCGTATAGGCCAGTAGCCAGACTCAGATCAAATACCAAGATCTCGTTAAGCGTGTTATTATGAAGCAACCGCGAACGCCGACCAGGGCCAGGCCCACCTATCTCCTAGGTGGTCTCAACCTGCCCTATCGCTCCGCCACAAAGTAACAGTCGGGGGCCGTCGGGAACCCAGGCCCACCTCTACCGGGATGGAGCCACCTGTCCTTCCAGCCCCCACATCGAAATCACTTGCGGGTACTCAACGAGCTGACCCGACTTTAGTCACCATCTGCATAATATGTATGTATGTATAGTATATACCCGTGATCACCTCCCGAGTGATCACGGCCCGATAGTATAGCATGGTAGACGGACAAGAATGTAGGGCCACTGATGAAACACTAGCATTCTATACTAAGCATTTAGGATTGCGGGTAAGGTATCAATGACTGTAGCAACAATGACAGGCTCTGCAACAGAATAGGAGTAACCGAACAGTAACATGCTACACTACTCTAATGCAAGCAGTATAGAGAAGAATAGGCGGGGTCGTCAACTCCGTAGTCGAACTGGGTAGCAGCAGCATCGAGGTCTACCGGAAAGTAATGGAGGGGGAACACAATAAATAACAAAGCAATCAAAGCATCACAAAGCGTAACATGGCAATACGCGGTGCTAGGTGTGCCCTAACACGGTAGTAGGTTATACCGACGAAGGGGGAAAACATCCGGGAAAGTATTCCCGGTGTTTCACGTTTTCGGACAGATGAACCGGAGGTGAAATGTTGCAGGTTCACTATGCTAGGGACGTGTGGCGGACGAACGGGCTGCGTATCTGGATTCGTCTCATCGTTCTGAGCAACTTTCATGTACAAAGTTTTTCCATCCGAGCTACGGATTAATTTATATTAATTATTAAAGATTTTAAATCATTTTCTAGAAATTAGCATAATTAAATTGATTCAGAAATTGCAATTATGATGTCAGCATGACATCAGCATGATGTCAGCAGTACCAAAGGTTGACTAGGTCAACCCTACAGGTGGGTCCCGTCCGCCATAGTCTCAGGTTAATTAAACATGGTTAATTTATTTTACTAAATGATTAGGTTAAATAAACATCATTAATTAAGTTAATTATTTATTTAATTAATTAACTTATTATTATTATTATTCTTTTTAATGTTCCACAGGGGCGGGCCCCACATGCCAGTGGCCCAGGAGGCCACTAGAGCGGGCGCGCGGGTGCGGGCGCCCGGACTGGGCGCGGCCAGTCGGTGCCATGCCAAGGGGAGGACGCCGGCGCGGCGCCAGCCGGCGCCGGCAAGGCCACGGCGGGGCGAGGCTGTGGTGATGCAGGCGGTGCCGGGGCGCCAGGACGGTGCGTCGGGGCGGACGAGGCGAGGCCGAGGCGAGGTCGTGGGGGTTCAGGGGAGGGGAGCAGCGAGGGAGGCTGGTGGCCACGGTGAACTAGGCAGGGCGCGGGGGTCTCCGAGCGACGCAGTGGAGCGAGGCCACCGTGGCGACGGAGCGTGCGCAGCTCGACTGGTCCCTGGCGTCGGCGGACGATCGCGGGCGCGCACTGGGCGGCGAGGACGCGTGGGGGGTGCGCGATCGAGCACGACGACGGTGCGTGCACGTCCCGCTGAGGCGTGGCGAGCGCAGAATAGAGGGGAGGGGAGGAGCGAGGGGAAGGCTCACTGAGGAGGTAGGGGTTCGGGCAGCGGGGGGTCGAGGAGGACGTCGGGGACGACGGTGACGAAGAGGAGGCAGGCCGTTGAGGAGGAGGAGGTAGTCCGGCGGGGGAAGCTTCGGCGACGAGGTGGTCGCGGCAACGGCCGGCGCGGTTCACCGAGGGGTCGGGGCGACGTGGGGTTCGTTCCCCCCATCCCGATCTAGATCGGGGATGGGGGAGAGAGACGAGAGAGTGGGAGTGGGGATCGTGCAGGGGTGTGGGTGCGCTAGGAGTTAGGGTTTCGGGGAAGTGGGGGAATATGGGCGCTGTTGGTGGGTCGGGGTGGGCCGGCCCGTTCGGGCGGCTGAGGCCAGCTGGGCCACTTGGCCCAGCGGGGGGGGGGGGGGAATCCTGTTTTCATTTCCTTTTTTTTCAATTTATTTTCTGTTTATTTTTACCTTTGTTTTATAAATTATAAATCTAGCCCCTAAATAAGTACTAACACTTATGACACTGCCATAGTTGATTTGGCACCCTAAACAATTAGTTTATATTTGTTTAGTATTTAAAAGACATTTAAATATTAGTTTTACTGCACTTTTTATTAATTTAGCGCTTTTAACTACTTTATAAAAGATGTTTTCTCCACCATAATTACCTACGCATTATTTGTCACTTCTCGAACATTTTAGTTTTAAAGTTTGAAAACTTATGATGTTTGCCTTGATTTTAAATTTGAAGTTTGAACTGGGTTTCTAACCGACGCGAGTTCATCAACAGTAACCGAGGTGATGTGGCATCATTAGCAGAGGTTCACTGTAGCTTAATTATCCGGGCGTCACAACAAGAGTAGATCTACCACGAGATCAGAGAGGCTAAACCCTAGAAGCTAGCCTATGGTATGATTGTTGTTCGTCCTACGGACTAAAACCCTCCGGTTTATATAGGCACCGAAGAGGGTTAGGGTTACACAGAGTCGGTTACAATGGTAGGAGATCTACATATCCGTATCGCCAAGCTTGCCTTCCACGCCAAGGAAAGTCCCATCCGGACACGGGACGAAGTCTTCAATCTTGTATCTTCATAGTCCAGGAGTCCGGCCAAAGATGATAGTTCGGCTATCCGGACACCCCCTAGTCTGAGACTCTCTCAGTAGCCCCTGAACCAGGCTTCAATGACGACGATTCCGGCACGCATATTGTCTTCGGCATTGCAAGGCGGGTTCCTCCTTCGAATACTTCATAGAAGATTTTGAACACAAGGATAGTGTCCGGCTGTGCAAAATAAGTTCCACATACCACCGTAGAGAGAATAATATTTACACAAATTCAATCTGCTGACGTATTTCGTGGCGTGACATCACACCACGGCCAAGCCTTTATTCGAATCGTTTTTACTGTCCCACCTCAGCGCGTTTTAGTGAGGCGGTTTCCTTGGCACGTCTTGTCAAAGCAGAGATCGTGTCCCCTTATTCCTGGATTCTCTTTAATACGGGCGTGGGTAACCTAGTCGTGCCAGTTGGCGCGTCTCCTCTATCGAAGGCGAGCCCCGAACGGTCACGGGGAAGGCTCTTGGTATTCAACCTCTTTATAAAGAGACCAAGGCTCCGCTCCTTTCTTTCAATCTCAATCGAATCCGCCCCTCGCCTCGAGTTCCAACACCCAAAGCTCCAGATACAGGCGCTTCGGACCTTCGATGATGTCCGGCTCTGACCTGCAAGGCCGGTGGATGCCTTCCTCCGTTACGGAAGAAGACGTGCTAAAGCTAAGAGATGCCAGGTATCTAACCGGCGAAATTTCGCATAGGCTGCCTGCCCAAGGGTAGGTTATTCCCACTCCCTAGCCTGGTGAAAGCGTGGTGTTCGCGTCTCACTTCCTTCGGGGGCTAAGCTTCCCGATGGACCCCTTCGTGAGGGGGCTCATGTTTTACTATGGGTTGGAATTTCACGACTTGGATCCGGAGTTCATCCTCCACATCTCATCGTTCATTGTCGTGTGCGAAGCCTTCCTCCGTATTACCCCTCACTTTGGATTGTGGCTCAAGACCTTCAAAGTGGAGCCGAAGATGATCAAGGGGCAACAGGTAGAGTGCGGAGGGGCTGTTACAAGCAAGAATGCTGATGCTCCATGGCCCAAGGGCTCTTTTCAAGAGGAGCTCAGCTTATGGCAACAGGAGTGGTTTTATATCACAGCTCCCAGGGGCACCAAATGGGTGGCGCCACCTGCCTTTCGCTCGGGTCCTCCACCACGGCTGGCGTCATGGGTCAATAAAGGACTTGACTGGGGGCCGTCCAAGGACGTGCCCTTGCTGCAGGGCCGCATTCAAGATCTCCTAGAGAGAGAGAGATCACTCTGGTCGTACTAGCGCAGGTCATGCTGATTCATCGCATCCTGCCCTGCAGACGTCGCCCCCTCCGCCTATGGGAATTTAACCCGGAGGGACCACGAGCTCTCCAACATTTTACGGGTGCAACGCCCGTGGAGATGTATAAGCTTTTCTTCGGATCACAAGCGAGGTGTCCGGACTTGACCGAGGACGCAGGTCTGAGCTGCAATCGCCCGGACGCTCAAGTAAGTAGCCCTATTCCCGGACACGCTATCCCATATTTATCATGAATTTGCCCTCAAAAGAGCTGTCCCTTGAACAGGAGTGGATAGCGAAAGCAAAGTTAATCAGGTGTCCGGCCCCCCTCCCTGAAACCACGCCGGATCCCGCGTTAACCAGGATGCTGGAGGTTGCGCCTTCGGAAGAAGGTGAAGGGGAGAACAAGGAAGCCACCGCCTCCGTGAAGGAGGCTGCCAGGAAAGGAGGGATCGAGAATCCCTCCATCCAAGGGAAGAAGAGGACCGCCTCTGAAGACCCGGAGACCATGGTCTCAAAGCGGGGGAAGAAATCTTCGTCTGAGGGTCCTGCGCCGAGAGGTGCCTCGGCCGCATTATGCCCCCAAGGGGATCAGCCCTCCACCGAGCCGTAAGTAAAAAGGGGAGTTTTTATTAAAGTAAAGGATATCCCTGCCCTATTTTTGATGAAGATAACCGAAGTTTTACCTTGTGGTTCGGATCTCAGCCCTTCTCAGCAGAGCTCATCTTCGGGGGATCTTCTTCCGGAGATGATAGAGAGCGAAACGCCTCCCCTTGCCGTACCGTCATGCGATGCGGGCGACCCTGAGGTGTCGTCGCGGAGGGCTTCTCCGAGTCCTGCGGGGCCGGAAGGCAGTCATGTTTCCCCTCAAAGCCCTCCGCGTCTGGCCTTCGAAAAAGGCCATCGGACGAGTCCGGCACCACCTGGTGTACGGTCGGAGGAGCTGAAGGATCTGCTCGGGCGAGTGTCTATCTCAGAAGATCACCGTGCGTTAATGGGTATGGTGATTGAAAGGATTTCATCCGCTGAGAGCGAATTGCACGAAGCCGTCAGAAGTTTACTGACAGGTTTTGAGGTATGCAAAATGATGTACCTTTTGACAGTTCTGCATATAAAATGCACCCTGTGGAGATAGTAGCCCCTGAGACACGGTGTGTTGTCAAAAATGACAGCACGCCGAGGATCATAATCCCAGGTATAATATGTCGCCCTTCCTATGTAGGTGGCGAAGTGTCCGGTGGCTAGCCGGACTGATGGATTTGCCGAACTAAAGCGGCAACTTGACATGGCGGATGCCGACATCGCGCTTGTCAATAAGCGGCTGGATGAGTCACAAGGTATGTGATTTCTCCGCGGACACTTGGTAAGGGAGCTTGATGCCCGTGCCTTACAACATGTATGCTTGATGCAGATGGTGCCGCTGCCATGGAGAACCTTTGGGCGGAGCTCGCCCGAGCCAAGGAGCAGGCCAGAAAGAGTGACGCGGCTGCCTTAAAGGCGGCCGAAGAGCTAAAAGCCGAACAGGCTGCTCACTGCCGAAGCAAGAAGGAAATGGCTGAGATGGCCGTGGAGTTGAAGAATGCTGCCGACTGCTGCAAGCTTCTTGAAAAAGAAGATCGAGCGGTACAAGAGGACCTGAAGAAGGCCACTACCGAGGCCAAGGATGCTCTCTCTGCGATGAGAGCTATGAAGGAGGAGCTGCGTCAGGCCGGAGATATCACGGCTGGAAAGCCCTTTCTGCTGCGGAGGAAATTCATGGATCCTAAATATGCTCGGTTGGACCGGCTGAGGAATGTGGAGGATGCTTATCTGGACTTGGCGGCAAGTGCCGCGGACGCGACCGAACACTTCCGAGATCAAAAGGATCACGAAATGGAAAAGGTTTTTTGGTCGCAGTTCCATAGTCCAGAGCGCCCACTTCCATTAACCGATCGCTTGGCCGAATGGGCGGAGCTGAATAGGTTATCCGGACTTGCCATGAAGGATGTCGTGAGTCTTTTGTGGCCGAAGAGGCCCGAGCCGATGAGTTATTTTGGCTTGGTGCAGCAGTTCCTTGGTGCGGTGCCGCATATCAATGCAATAAGGAGGTCGGCATGCATAGAGGGTGCGCGGATGGCTCTTGCCCGTGTCAAGACATACTAGGCAGAGATGAAGGCCACTGATGTTGCATCCCTAGATTCGGACGGAAGCCGAGTACCTATCGAGCAATATTTTCAGGAAGTTCTGCAGGGCGCTCATTTAATAGAGACGCAGTGCTCGAAGGATATTATGTTCGAATAACATGTATTATTGTGAAACAATGTTTCGATGAAATATAAAAGCTTTTTATACTTGTGCCTTCAAGAATTAGAATAGCTCCTGTGCGGCCATTAATGTATATGTGTATATAACCTGAAAGATGGCAGTCTTCGTCTTCAGCCCCCACACATATAATGCGGGGGTGTTTGCAAAAGGCGCATTTTCACACTTGATCCAACGTCTTGGTCCTATAAAGGAGGTGGTAGCGTAGCAAACTAGGCAACCGGACTATAATGCTTTATCACTTTCACTTAGCCATATGAGTTTGACAGTGGGGCTACTATATAGCCCCTAGGGGCACCGCGTTCACCCGAATTCGGGGCGCGTATGTGCCTGACCGGGAAACGGCCCTTCGTCTATGCGGAGGAATCATATAGATTCTGGCGGGTCATCAAGTGGTTGACCAGTCTCACGCTATATCATGACAGTCAGTTTTCGGCTTTCTCTACTGAGGTGCTCGCCTGGACGAACCGGGGCACAATTGCAGTAGTTCTCCTGGTGCCGCGTTAGCCGATAGAGCGGAACGTAAGGCAGCAAAACACAGGAGCCGGGCAAACCCAACATTTGACCAAAGACATGATTCGGAGTTGATGCATATAAGGCCTAACTCGAGACACCGAACACTCCCTAAGGTATTCGGTCTTTATGAAAACGGGCCGAACAACGCCCTTGGTAGTAAGCCCCTGGTGTCCAGGTACGCGCAGAATTCTGACGTGGCCCATGCCAAAACGCCAGCCTCCTCCTCGGTTATAGCAAGAAACCAGGGGATGTGTATCAACAAGAGACAGTAAAAAAGGTTTACGCAGGGTCTTAATCTGAAAAGAATCCTTCCAACGGGTCCCTACTGCACATCTGCGCCTGTGTCTCCGTTGTGCCGTATCCTGGGCGGGTGTCGCACGGTGTTCATCTGTAAAAGAGAGGAACTTAGTTAAAAAAGATCGTGCGAAAATGTACGTTATATTAAATAAACAAAGTACGTTTCAAAAGATGAATAAAATTGAGCTATATTGTCTCTTGTTGTATATGCGCGGAGCCCCTAGTGCGGGGGTGTGCGGCTGGTAAGCCCCTGTATGTTTACGCCGGACTCGTCTAACTGTGTCCGTGGTCTGAATGACCTGTTTAGGTGCTTGGATTAATGAAGCCGGTTTAGTGTGTGACTGTCAAGGCAGTCACACAATCTTCCGCGCTCGAGGAACACTCGATATTTCCCTTTAAGGAGATGATGCCTCGTGGACCGGGCATTTTGAGTGTGAGGGATGCATAATGCGGTATTGCGTTAAAGCGGGTGAAAGCTTCGCGCCCCAGTAGTGCTTGATAGCTACTTGTAAATGGGGCGAGGTGGAAGGTTAACTTTTTGCGGCGGAAGTTGTCGGGTGAGCCGAACACAACTTCTAGCAATAGAGAGCCCGTACAATGGGCATATCGGCCTGGCATTACCCCTTGAAAGGAAGTGTTGCTATGGCGAATTTTGGTTGGGTCTATCCCCATTTTGCGGATTGTGTCCTGATATAGCAGGTTTAGATCACTGCCGCCGTCCATTAGGACTTGTGTAAATTGGAGTCCGTCGATTATCGGATCTAATATCAAGGCAGTCCATCCTGCATTTCGTATACTTCTAGAGTAATCCTGATGGTCGAAGGTGATTGGTTTTAACAACCAGTGGTGGGACTCCTCTGGGATAGGCCGTATGGCACGTATATTTATGGGCGCCATTCTATTTTTCCCTTTTGTCATGTAAAGTGAGTTTACTGTTTTGACTTCTTGTGGGAAATTCTTTTGTTTTCCGGTGCTCTGCTTGTGGGGTTCGTCATCGTCCTCGCTTGGTGCGTGGAGCCCCTTGTGTTCGGCGTTGAGTTTGCCGGACTGTTTGAAGACCCAACAATCTCTGTGGGTATGGTTTCCAGGCTTCCCGGGAGTACTATGGATCTGGCATATCTTGTCCAAGATTTTGTTTAAGTTAGATAGCTCGTCCCTATTATCTTTAAGGGGCAGTTTTTTATGATTCTGCCGTGAGCTTTTGAATCCGGCGTTGACTGCCGTGCTCTTCGGCTGTTTCCCTTAGTCCGGCGCTGGTCCTTGCTTCGTCGTGGTTTCCCGTTTCCATCCCTGACTTCGGATGTACTTGGGTCGCTGGTACTGCATCTTGCCAGCCAGCTATCCTCTCCCGCGCAAAAGCGGGTCATGAGGCTTGTTAATGCAGCCATTGTTCTTGGCTTTTTCTTGGCCGAGGTGTCTGGCGAGCCATTCGTCTTGGACGTTGTGTTTGAAAGCTGCTAAAGCTTCGGCGTCCGGACAGTCGACTATTTGGTTCTTTTTAGTAAGGAATCTGTTCCAGAATTTCCGGGCTGACTCTCCGGGTTGTTGAGTTATGTGACTTAAATCGTCTGCAACCGGAGGTCGGACATAGGTCCCTTGAAAATTTGCCCGAAAAGCATCCTCAAGCTCTACGGCCTCCTCATCGAATTCGGGCAGTAGTTTTCGCTTCGGGTAGCTCTTTGTTCGGCGACTATCGCCGTATTTGTCTGTGGTGTTGAGTACTTTGCTCCATCTGATTCTGAGCGCATCTTCCGCTGTTTTGAGCTTCCGCTTCTACTTTTTCAGGCTACGCGCAGTGGCGACGAGCCTTTTGTGGAGGTTCTTCTGCTCCAGTAACTTGTCCGGCGTGAGATCGCCCGGACTGTTATCTTCGCCGGGGACGGGTTGTTTATCCAGATTGTCCTGTTCGGACGGTTGCTCGATAGCATGTTCGTCATCCACCGGCTCGCCTTGCTCTATGGCTGGGTCTGTATGGCTGCTGTCTTTGTCGAGGCGGGACTTTGAGCGGCGCTTACATCGTCATTTTGACTGTTTTTGAGGGAATAGTCCCTCATGACGTCCCATTGTTCCTCGCCGTCGCTTCCTTTAGGTGTGTCCACCATGTATACATCGTGAGATGAGGTGCCTATCCAGTGCCCTATAGGTGCTGGTTCATGTTTGTCTCCTACATCGTCGTCCATACCATGGATGTCTTCGGAGTCGAAGTCGAGCACGTCGTTTAAACTTTCGACAGTGGCTACGAAGTGGGTGGTGGGTGGGGTTCGAATTTCTTCGTCGTCCGCATCCCAACCTTGCTGACCATAGTCCGGCCAGGGCTCTCCTGATAGAGAGAGAGACTTCAGTAAATTCAGGATGTCGCCAAAAGGCGAGTGCTGAAAGACGTCCGCGGCAGTGAACTCCATGATTGGCGCCCAACCGGATTCAATTGGCAGGGGCGCGGAAGGTTCGGAGTCCGGAGAGGAGTCCGGCGCCTTGGAGTCACGAGCTTCGCAAAGGACAGGGTTGGTGTTCGGCTCAATTGCCGTAGAGATAGCAGCCCCCGAGGCGGTGTCCAGCCACCCATCCTCGATCTGCGCAGTTGGCTCCGAGCTAAGGGTCAGAGTGGACACTTGTGCGGCCCCCAGGGCACTATCCGACAGCAGAGCTAGATGATGCCCATCGTGACAGTGCGGCGCGCTTGGCTGTGGCTCGAACCCGTCGAAGATCAAGTCTCCGCGGACGTCAGTCGTATAGTTCAAACTTCCAAATCTGACCTGATGGCCAGGGGCGTAGCTTTCAATCTGCTCCAGATGGCCCAGCGAATTGGCCCGCAGTGCAAAGCCGCCGAATACGAAGATCTGTCCGGGGAGAAAAGTCTCACTCTAGACCACATCGTTGTTGATGATCGGAGGAGCCATCGGGCCTAAAGATGATGACATAGAGGAACTCTCAATGAAAGCACCAATGTCGGTGTCAAAACCGGCGGATCTCGGGTAGGGGGTCCCGGACTGTGCGTCTAGGCGGATGGTAACAGGAGACAAGGGACACGATGTTTTTACCTAGGTTCGGGCCCTCTCGATGGAGGTAAAACCCTACTCCTGCTTGATTGATATTGATGATATGGGTAGTACAAGAGTAGATCTACCACGGGATCAGAGAGGTTAAACCCTAGAAGCTAGCCTATGGTATGATTGTTGTTCGTCCTACGGACTAAAACCCTCCAGTTTATATAGGCACCGAAGAGGGTTAGGGTTACACAGAGTCGGTTACAATGGTAGGAGATCTACATATCCGTATCGCCAAGCTTGCCTTCCACGCCAAGGAAAGTCCTATCCGGACACGGGACGAAGTCTTCAATCTTGTATCTTCATAGTCCAGGAGTCCGGCCGAAGATGATAGTTCGGCTATCCGGACACCCCCTAGTCCGGGACTCCCTCAGTATGCTTGAGTAGAAAGTCTTCATATCAAAACTAGACTATTGCTTTGGATCATATAAAAGTCCAAATGTCCATGCTATAAAGAAAAGAAATGTGATGAACATGTTAGGCAGCATTCCACACCAAAATTCTATTTTTTTATCATTTACCTACTCGAGGACGAGTAGGAATTAAGCTTGGGGATGCTGATATGTCTCCAATGTATCTATAATTTTTGATTGTTCCATGCTGTTATATTATCATTCTTGGATGTTTTACAATCATTTTATAGTCATTTCATATCATTTTTTGGTACTAACCTATTGACATAGTGCCCAGTGCCAGTTGCTGTTTTTTGCATGTTTTTTACATTGTAGGAAATCAATACCAAACGGAGTCCAAACACAGCAAAAGTTTTTGAGGATTTTTCTAGGCCAGAAGACATCCAGTGGGCCAGGAAAGCACCTAGGGGTGCTCCGAGGGGAGCACAACCCACCAGGGCGCGCCTGGGGGCCCAGGCGCGCCCCGGTGGGTTGTGCCCACCTCGGGTGCCCCCTGAACCGCCTCTTTGCTCTATAAATACCCCAATATTCCAAAAACCCTAGGGGAATCGACGAAAATCAATTCCAGCTGCCGTAGAGTCCAGAAACACCAGATCCAATCTAGACACCATCACGGAGGGGTTCACCACTTCCATTGGGGCCTCTCTGATGATGCTTGAGTAGTTCTTTGTAAACCTACAGGTCCGTAGTTAGTAGCTAGATGGCGTCCTCTCTCTCTCTCTCTCTCTCTCTCTTGTAAAATGGTCTCTTGGAGATCCAAATTATGTAAGTCTTCTTGCAGTGTCTTTGTTGGGATCCGATGAACTTTGAGTTTATGATCAGATCTATGTTTTTATACATGAAAGTTATTTGTGTCTCCTTTGATCTCTTATATGCATGATTGCTTATAGCCTCGTATTTCTTCTCCGATATTGGGTTTTGTTTGGCCAACTTGATCTATTTGTCTTGCAATGGGAAGAGGTGCTTTGTGATGGGTTCGATCTTACGGTGCTTGATCCCGGTGATAGAAAGGGAAACGACACGTATGTATCGTTGCTATTAAGGATAACAAGATGGGGTCTATTTCTATATAAATAGATCTTGTCTACATCATGTCATCGTTCTTATTGCATTACTCCGTTTCTCCATGAACTTAATACACTAGATGCATGCTGGATAGCGGTCGATGTGTGGATAGTAGTAGATGCAGGCAGGAGTCGGTCTACTAATCATGGACGTGATGCCTATATAATGATCATTGCCTGGATATCGTCATGATTATTTGAAGTTCTATCAATTGCCCAACCGTAATTGTTTTCCCACCGTTTGCTATTTTTCTCGAGAGAAGCCACTAGTGAAACCATAGCCCTCAGGTCTCTTTTCATCATATTTTGCCTTTGCGATCTATTTTCCTTTGCATTTATTTTCAGATCTATTAAACCAAAAATACAAAAATACCTTGCTGCAATTTATTTGTTCCGCGATCTATTTATCCTATCTACCACTTTTTACCTCACATTATTTGCCTATCTTGAGGCACTGTACCCGAAAGGGATTGTCAACCCCTTTAACACATCGGGTTGCGAGTATTTGTTATTTGTGTGTAGGTGCTGTTTATGTGGTGTTAGGAGGTTCTCCTAATGGTTCGATAACCTTGGTATCATCACTGAGGGAAATACCTACAGTCGCTATACTGCATCATTCCTTCCTCTTTGGGGAAATGCCGACGCAGTTCTAGCAGACATCAGTCGTCAAGGTGGCTAGGGCCGTGAGTGGTCTCACGGTCTATGACAAGGAGGTTGCTGCTCCCGCCAAGGCGGCTGTCGAGGCAATGACAGGGACTGTCTTGGCCATCCTCCTGCTCGTTCAGGAGGACCGGGTTCAGGGGGTCCCTGCGCTGGTTCCCGTTGGTAGTATGCCTGGTCAGAAGGACCGGGAAGCTGCTCCTACTATCCCAGTCAGCCTCGCCCCGGAGGGCCATGGGCTGGTGAGTGGGGATGCATCTTTTCTTGGTGTGCTGCCAGAACGGGAGGAAAACCACCTACTATGGCTGGAACACCCAAACATGTACGCTTCCAGCCCAAACATGTACGTTGCTGTTGTAAAGGACCAGCTCCAGGCTGGCTTAGAGGGAATGGGGAAATAGGTGCAGGGGGCATCCAACCACGCCCCACCCGTGGCCGCTGGAGATGGCCAATTTTTGTTCCAGCCCGGGGTACTAGAGGCCCTCTCAGGTGCTCTAGCTGCATGGCTTGCTGCTGCCAGTGGTGATACAACACATGCAGACACATGTTTCAATCTCAGTGCCGTTGGGAATCCTACACAAGGCAATCCAAAAAAGAAGGGGACGAAAGATAGAAAAAAATGGAGATAGAGAGATCTGAGGATGCACGCAGGCATGTCGTAGGTAAAAAACGAGATACATTTCTGATGCTCGTCCGACGGGTAGTGACCTAGAATTTTCTTTTGAGAAAACCCTGGATAGCTATGAGCGCATATTATATGGTGATATCTCTTCCAAGCGGGTGTGCACGAGAAGAGTTGAAGTAGTGCATGTTACGAAGGGGGTGGTCACACATGTTGCAAAGGAGATAGTTGAGAAGGAAGAGGAGTATGAACATGAAGTGGTTGAATTGGTTGGGGAAAAGAAGGGCGAAAATGGTGCATCGGCGGCCTCCAAGGAGGAGGTTTGCCGTGCCAAATGAAAATGTTAGGACGGGAACGCCATCGTATGCTCTCCCACACGGCAGTTCGCGAGCTCTTGGACCTACGGGGTGCACAAGGGCAGATTTAATTTTTCTTTCTGAGTCTTATTTGAATAAATGTAAAGCCAATGAGCTACGTCGTGTTTTAAATTTTGATTCTACGTTTGTAGTGGAAAGTGATGGTTGGGCCGGTGGCCTTGTTCTGTTTTATCATAACTTGAATAAAATCGACTTGAACTATGTATCGTCTTATTTTATTGATGTTCTGTTTATGTACGAGGATGTTGTACAGTGGCGATTCACGGGCTTTTATGGTCATCCGAACTAGAACGAACGTCATTTATCTTGGGATGATATTCGTAATTTACATAGTAAGGGCGACCACCCTTGGGTGGTTTTTGGGATTTAATGAAATTTTATATTTCTCAGAAAAAGAGGGCGGTAATGCGAGACCAAATGGAATGATAAGGGATTTCCATGAATGCCTTATGGACTCTGGGCTAGAGGACTTAGATTACATGGGCAATCCTTTTACTTGGAGTGGAGGTGATTTTCAAGAGCGTCTTGATCGGGCAGTTTGCAATGTGGGGGTGGGAAAATCCATTTCCTCGTGCGGCGGTGATTAATGAAGAACATGTTCGTTCTGATCATCGGTCGCTGGTCTTGGACATGGATTATTTGGATGACAATATTTCAGACGATCAGAGGGGCGCGTGAAGCAATTTGAAGCTAGGTGGTTAAAGGAAGAGACTGTCACTAAAATTGTTATGGCTTCTTGGGAAAAAGGAAAGTTAGCAGGTATTGGCCCTTCACTACCTGATCGAACGAGAGCCGTGCATGCCGATTTGCACGCTTGGGATCGTGTAACTCTCAAGGGCCCAAAGTGGAGAATTAATAAATTAAAAAAAGATTTAGAGAGACTGAGGCATGGTCCCTTGAACATAGAATCACGCTGCCGACAGAAGGAGATTATTGTGGTAATTGAGAACCTATTGGACTAAGAGGAAATTTTCGGGCTACAAAGAGGTCATGCAAACTCATTGATGCACGGGGATCATAATACGTCATTCTTCCATAATTCTGCCATGGCCAGGAAAAACAGAAATAATATAAATAAACTTTTAGATGATTCTGGGATTTGGAGGGAAGGTAAGGAGTTGAAGAATCACATTACTGATTATTTTTCAGAGCTCTTCACGTCAGAAGTCCATCATCCGAATCAAGAGGTTTTGTCCCTAGGTCGTAGGAGAGTGACAACTGAAATGAACAATGATCTTCTTGCCCCTTATACTGCTGAAGATGTTTACAAGGCGCTGTTCGAGATTGGGGACTTAAAAGCTCCAGGGCCAGATGGACTCCATGCTATCTTCTATAAAAGATTTTGGCCTATGTTAGGGGACGATCTAGTTGAGGAGGTCCTACAAGCCATCAATACGTGTACTATACCAGTTGATTGGAATGATAGTGCGATCGTGATGATTCCAAAGGTTAACACACCAGAAAAGGTAACCCAATTTAGGACGATCGGCTTATGCAATGTGGTATATAAAATAATTGCAAAGATGGTGGCCCTTCATTTGAAGGTTCTCGTACCAGATATTATAAGCCCAACTCAGAGTGCCTTTGTGCCTGGCAGACTGATAACAGATACTATATTAGTAGCTTATGAGTTTTTTCACACAATCAAGAATAAATGAGAAGGTAGAGAGGGCTTGTGTGCTATTTAACCTGATATGCACAAAGCTTATGACATAGTTGAGTGGCCTTTTTTGAAGGAGATTATGCTGAGACTAGTCTGTCAAGATTGGGTGAAATTTATTATGCAATGCGTCGCAACTGTCGAATATAGAGTAAGGATGAACGGGTAGGAAAGTGAGAGTTTTAAGCCAACAAGGGGTTTGAGGCAGGGTGACCCATTGTCACCATACCTTTTCTTGTTGTGCACAGAGGGATCGAATGCTCTACTTACATGGGCGGAGGAAAATGGAAATATTTCAGGAGTAAAATTTGTAGAGATGCCCCGCCCATCACAAACCTTCTCTTTGCAGATGATTCTTCGATTCTCATGAAATCCAACCAACACAATGCGGAAGCTCTGACAATAGCGTTACATTTATTCTGTCAGGCATCGGGACAATTGGTAAGCGTTGAAAAATCCAGCATTTTCTTTAGCCCAAACACGAAGGTGGAGATTAGAGAACAATTGTGTACAACGCTTGAATATAATGATGGAGGCACTCAGTGATAAATATTTGGGCTTGCCAGCAAATGTGGGTGTAGATAAAATAGACTGTTTCCAATTTCTGATTGAATGGGTTGTCAAGAAAATTAGTGGCTGGAAGGAAAAATTATTGTTTGCCGGGGGAAAGGAGATCCTGCTCAAGGCTGTGATCTAGGCCATACCCACCTATGCAATGTCGGTCTTTAAATTTCCTAAAAAAAATTGTAAAGGAATCATTGACGCGATAGCGCATTTTTGGTGGAGAGGCGAGGAGAACCGGAGGAGGATGCACTGGATGGCCTGGTGGAAAATGTGCGTACCTAAAAACCAAGGAGGGATGGGATTTTGTGATATTCACTGTTTCAATCTGGCACTGCTCGCCAAACAGGCATGGCGCCTTCTGGATAATCCTGATTCTTTGTGTGCTACAATTCTAAGTGCTAAATACTATCCTGATGGCAATTTGTTAAATTCTAAGCAAAAGAAAGGATCTTCTTTTACCTGACAAAGTATTATGGCTGTCATAAATTCTCTGAAACGTGGCTATATTTGGCGTGTGGGGAATGGACAAAATATCAATATTTGGGAAGATGCCTGGATCCCAAATTTTGCTACTAGGAAAGTTGTGACACCTAAGGGGGGGGGGGCAACTGTTAACTAAGGTGGGTGATCTAATTGATCCTACTTCGAATACTTGGGATGAAGACCTGATTACACAAACAATGTGGCCCATTGATGTTCAACGGATTCTCTCAATTCCAATCTTGCACCATGATATGCCAGATTTCATTGCTTGGAGTTATAGGGAAAATGGTATGTTCTCGGTTCGGTCTGCTTATTTTGTGGAGTGGGACCATCAGTATGGAAGTAGACTAAGACATTCTAATGGGATGGGGCGAACCACATTTAATCCTATTTGGAATTAGATATGGAAGTTATCGTGTCCGGCAAAAGTCAAAAAAATTATATGGCATACATTACAAGGAACGCTTCCATGCCGGGTTACGCTCGCAAATAGACATATGAAGGTCACGCCCATTTGTCCTACTTGCTCTGAGGGTTCTGAAGATACAAAGCATATGCATTTCCTTTGCAGTAGAGCAAAGGAGGTTTGGACAAGGCTGGGGATGGATGATATCATTGATAAAGCTTGAGAGGTTGACCTTGCTGGAGAGGCGGTGTTGGAGTACCTACTACTTCTGCCAGACCAAGGATTGACGATAATGGGTTATCACAATGTGTGTGAAATGATTGCTGTCTCAGCATGGCATCTATGGTGGGAAAAGACGGAAGTTAGTGCACAAGGAGACAACTCAGAATGCACTTCATATTTCAATGGGGATTCTAGCCCTTACGTCAAACTTCGTAAATGCATCATCCCCCCAAGGCTTCTATGAAAAAGGGGGGTTGGTCATGTCCTCCTAGGGGTTTTGTGAAACTTAACGTTCATGCTTATTTTGACCATGACCTGCTTAGGGGCACGATGGGGGCGGTTTTGAGAGATGAAACGGGTAGGTTTATCACGGGAGGGAACGGGAAGATTGAATATTGCGCAGATGTGTTGATGGAGGAAGCTCGGGTCTTAAATATGGTATAACACTGGCGCAAAGGGCGGGATGTAATAGCCATATTATTAACTCAGACAACCTGGAGGTGATTGATACCATGAAGAACGGAGGACAGTCGGCGGGTGCGGTGATACGTCTCCAATATATCTATAATATTTTATTGTTTCATGCTATTATATTATCCATCTTCGATGTTTTATATGCATTTATATGCTATTTTTATATATTTTTGGGACTAACCTATTAACCTAGAGCCCAGTGCCACTTTCTGTTTTTTCCATGTTTTTGAGTTTTGCAGAAAAGAAATATCAAACGGACTCCAAACAAGCTGAAAATTTACGGTGATTTTTTTACCAAAAGAAGCCCCGAAGCACAAGAGTTGGGCCAGAAGAGTCCCGAGTCAACGACAAGGGTGGAGGACGCGCCCCTGCCTTGTTGCTGACTCGTGGACCCCCTGGCCAAAAGTTCCTATAAATCCAGAAACCCCCAGAAAGAAACCTAGATCGAGAGTTGCACCGCCGCAAGCCTCTGTAGCCACGAAAAACCTCTCGGGACCCCGTTCCGGCACCCTGTCGGAGGGGGAAGCCATCACCGGGGCCATCTTCATTATCTTGGTGCTCTCCATGATGAGGAGGGAGTAGTTCACCCTCGGGGCTGAGGGTATGTACCAGTAGCTATGTGTTTGATCTCTCTCTCTCTCTCTCTCATGTTCTTGATTTGGCACGATCTTGATGTAACGCGAGCTTTGCTACTATAGTTGGATCATATGGGGTTTCTCCCCCTCTATCTCCTTGTGATGAATTAAGTTTTACCTTTGAGGTTTCACTATTATCAGATTGATTACTATTATGGATTTGTGAGCACTTCATGTATGTCTTGCGTGGGATACCCGTTGTCGGTGTCAAAACCGGCGGATCTCGGGTAAGGGGTCCCGATCTGTGCATCTAAGGCTAATGGTAACAGGAGGCAAGGGACATGATGTTTTACCCAGGTTCGGGCCCTCTCGATGGAGGTAAAATCCTACTTCCTGCTTGATTGATCTTGATTGTATGAGTATTACAACAGTTGATCTACCACGAGATCATAGAGGCTAAACCCTAGAAGCTAGCCTATGATGATTATGATTATTCCCCGAAGGACTAAACCCTCCAGTTTATATAGACACCGGAGAGGGCTAGAGTTTACACAGAGTCGGTTACAAAGAAGGAAATCTAATATCCGGGTCACCAAGCTTGTCTTCCACGCAAAGGAGAGTCCCCTTCGGACACGGGACAAAGTCTTGAGTCTTGTATCTTCATGGTTCAATAGTCCGACCAAAGTATATAGTCCGGTTTCCGGATACCCCCTAATCCAGGACTCCCTCAGTTGCCCCTGAACCAGGCTTCAATGACGATGAGTCCGACGCGCAGTTTGTCTTCGGCATTGCAAGGCGGGTTCCATCGCCGAGTACCCCAACGCAGATTGGGGATTGTGTCCAGCTTTGCGAGATAAATTCCGCACACCACGGCAGAGAGCATAGCACTTCATAAATCTGATCTGCTGGCAATTTTTGTACGGTGTGCTCTTACACCATGGCCTGGCCCAACACGAACCGGTTTTTCTTGGCCTGCCTCGATACGCGTCGCGAGGCGGTTTTATTGGCACACCCTACCAAAGCAGAGATCGTGTTCCCCTTATCGCGGGATCTTCCATCAATACGGGCGCGTGCAACCCCACGACGCCTGTTGGTATGACTCTGTGTTTTAGGTAAGCCCCAAGCGGTTACACTGAGGACGCCTGTTATTCACCCCCTTTATAGAGGGGCCGAGGCCTATCCCTCATTTCTTCCACGATTGCGCCCTTTCGCATCTCGAGTTCCAACACCCGAAGCTCAAGCCTAAGCCCTCCGGATCTTCAATCATGTTCAAATCCAACCTTCAAGGCCGGTGGGTGGCCTCCTCTGTCACAGAGGAGGATATCGCGAAGCTTAGGGAGGTCGGATACCTGACCGCCGACATTAGGCATAGGCTCCCTGCTCCAGGGCAGATCATCCGTACTCCCGAGCCCAATGAGAGCGTCGTATTTGTTTCTCACTTCCTCCGCGGCTTAGGCTTCACTCTTGATCCCTTCGTGAGAGGGCTCATGTTCTACTATGGGCTAGATTTTCATGATCTAGCTCCGGACGCCATCCTTCATATCTCGTCGTTCATTGTTGTGTGCGAAGCTTTTCTCCACGTCACCCCGCACTTCGGCTTATGGCTCAAGACCTTCAATGTGAAGCCGAAGATGATTGAGGGGCGACACGCGGAGTGCGGAGCTGCTGTAATAAGAAGGAACGCCGACGCCCCATGGCCAGAGGGCTCCTTCCCAGAAGTGTCTGGTCTATTGCAGCCGAGGTGGTTTTACGTCACAGCTCCCAGAGGCACAAAGTGGGTGGCTTCCCCCGACTTCCGTTCGGGCCCTCCGCCTCAACTGGCGTCATGGGCCAATGTAGGATGGGATTGAGGGCCTGCTAATGATGTACCGACCTTGTAGAGCCACATCCGGGAGCTTCTTGAGGGGGACATTAGCCTTACCAGCATAATTTAGGTAATGCTAGTCCGACGGTTGTTGCCGTGCAAGCGCCGGCCTCTCGAGATGTGGGAGTTCAATCCGGAAGGTCCGCAGACTATTCTGCACTTCTTCAGCATGACGCTCAAAGGGATGTGTAAGTTATTCTTCGGACCACAAGTAAAGTGTCCGGACACCACCGAGGATGCGGGCCTGAGCTGCAATCGCCCAGATACCCAAGTAAGTAACCCCAAAACCGAACACTTCGTTTATAGTTATCATAACATTATTCTGAAAATCCTCCGTGGCCAGGAATGGCTCAACAAGGCGGAGAGAATCAAGTGTCCGGCGCCACTTCCCGAAGGCTCGCCTAGTCCCGTCATAGCCAAGATGCTTGGTCGTGTGCTAAGTAGAGTGCCCTCGGGGAAAGACGAAGGGAAGAACAGAGAAGCAGAACTTCACACGTTGCACATACAAACCGGGGGAATTGTTACCTCCCCAAAGGAGGATAGTCGGGGAGGGGAATCTAAGGTCTCCTCTCCTCACGGGAAGAAGAGGGCCGCCTCCGAAGACTTGGAGACGGAGGTGCCCAGACAAGGGAAGAAAGCTTCACTAGGGGGCCCTGCCCCGAAGGGCATTCTCACCACGCCGTGTCCGCCAACGGGCCAGCCCTCAGCCGAGCTGTAAGTTAATCGTAAATATGAAGGTATTGCTTCCTTCTCCGAGAACAATAACCAGGATCCATTCTTTGCAGTCCGGCTAGCAGCTCTTCTCGACAGAGTTCGTCTTCGGGGGATCTCCTTCTGGAGATGATGGAGAGTGAGACCCCACCAACCTCTCCGCCTCATGGGGCGGGCGACCCCGAGGTGTCGTCACGGAGGAGTCCAGAGCTGCCGAAGCCAGAAGCTAATACTTCGGCCGCCCTGAGCCCGGAGCGTTCGGCTCCCACGGGGGGCGATAAGAAGGGTCCGGCATAGTTCGGCATCCGGCTGGACACACTGACGGGCCTTCTAGAGCGAGCTGCTCTCTCGAAGGAGCACCGTTCATTAATGAGCACGGTGCTTGAGAAGATTTCTTCCGCCACAAGCGGGTTGAATGAAGCCTTTACGAGCCTGCTCAGAGGCTTTGAGGTATGTAATGAAAATACATAATTTTTGACTGTGATGCACGTGCTAGGTGTGCTCCATATGGATAGTAGCCCCTGAGACTCTGGTTGCCTGCCCTAGGCGGCAAACGGAGGATCACATTGTTAAGTAATGATCGCGCTGTATTTATGCGCAGGTGTCTAAGGATTCGGCAACCGACCGGTCTGTTGAAGTTGCCGAACTAAGGAGGCAGAGTGGAGTTATTGATGCCGATATCACACTTGTGAACGAGCGGCTTAACGAGTCACAAGGTATGCGCTCTGCTTTCCTTATTTTTTATAGGAAAAATTGAGAGGAGCATAATATTAATGCGACATGCTTGGACTATAGACGGTGCTGCTACCGTGGAACCCCTGAGGGCGGAACTTGCCCTGGCCAAGGAACAAGCCCAAGCTAGCAATGCGGCTACCCTAAAGGCGGCCGAAGAGTTGAGAGCCGAACAGGCTGCTCATCGCCGAACCGAAAACAAAATAGCCGAGATGGTTGTGGAGCTAAAAAATGCCGCCAACCGGTATGAGTTCCTTGAAAAAGAGAATCAGGCTAATTCGGCTGACCTGAAGAAGGCACTTGATGCGACCAAGGAGACGCGATCCGAAATCAGGGATGTGCGGGAGGAGCTTCGACAGGCCGAAGAAATCGTGGCTGGAAACCCCTATTTATTGCAGATGAAGTTTTTAGATCCGAAGTATGCTCCCCTGGATCGACGCTGGAGCCCTGCAGACGCGTATGCAGATTTGGCGAAGAGTACGGCTGATGTGACCAAGTGTTTTGGAGATAAAAAAGATAATGAAGTGGAGAAGCTGTTCTGGTCGCAATTCAGTGCTCCCACGTGCCCATTGACGTTGAGTGAGAGGATGGCTGCTGTGGCTGAGCTTCATAGGCTGTCCGGTCTTGCAATGAGGTCTGTAATAGACCATTTATGGCCAAAGGGGCTTAAGCCAGACATTTATTTTGGTTTAGTGCAGCAATTCCTTGGTGCCGTATCACAGATCGATGCCCTGAAGAGGTCGGCGTGCATAGAGGGTGCACAGATGGCTCTTGCTCGTGTTAAAGCATATTGGACAGATATGGAGGCCACCATCATTGCGACCCAGAATCCGGCGGGAGGCCAGGATCCGGCTGAGCACTACTTGGAGCAAGTAACAGAAGGTGCTCGTTTAATAGAGGCTCAGTGTTCGAAGAATGTCATGTTCGGGTGACAAATCGTTTCATTGTAAAAACAATGCAATTTCAATTATGAAGGCTATGTTTATACTTTTTGCCCGAAAGTGTTATTGTGCCTCCTGTGCGGCTGTTTTATGTATATATGTAGTCTAAAAGTTAGCAGTCATTGGCTTCAGCCCCCACGCATGCAATGCGGGGGTGTTTGCGAGAATATGCATAATCACACTTGATCCAACGTCTTGGTCCATTAAGGAGGTGATCGCACGTCGAACTAGGCAACCGGACTATATAGCTTTAACACTTCACTTAGCCATAGGAGTTTGACGTGGGGCTACTATGTAGCCCCTGGTACCTTCGCGTGCATCCGAATACGGGCGCGTGTGTACATGACCGGGAAACGGTCCTTCGTTAATGCGGAGGAATCCTAAAGATTCTGATAAGTCTTCGAGTGGTTGAACAGTCTCCCTCTATATCATGACAGACAATTTTCGGCTTTCTCTACTGAGGTGCTCATCCGGAATAAACAGGGCACAATCGCAGTAGTTCTCCTTTGGCCGCCTTAGCCGATAAGAACGGAACATAAGGCGGCAAACCCAGGAGCTGGGCAAACCCAACATTTGACCAAAGACGTGATTCGGAGCTGATGCATATAAGGCCAAACTCGTGACGCCGAGCACTCCCGAAGGTATTCGGACTTTGTAACATATACTAGGCTGAGTAACACCCGTTATTATGAACCCTGTATTTCCAGGTGCGTGCATTAGTCTGTCGTGGCGGAATGCCAATAACGGCAGTATCCTCTATGGGTGTAGTTCTCATGGGATTTGTAAACAACAAGAGACAATAAAAAAGGTTTACATAGGGGCTTAATCTAAAGAGAAACCTTTGAACGGGGCCCTGCTGCACGTCTGCGCCTTTGTCTATGTTGTGCCGTGTCCTGGGAGGGTATCGGACGAATGGTGTCTGTAAAAAGAAAAACTCATGTAGAAGAGTATGACGTAAGCGTGCGAAGAGTTGGCTATCACCAATGGATTGTAAAAGTGAAAGACATTGGCCTGTTAATAAGGTCAAGCCAAGAGTTGGGCTTTATTAAATATCTATAGCCCCTGGTGTCCGCTATGGGATTACATGCGTGGCGCCACTTCAGGTTTATCTGGGCTGTCGGACTCGTCTAACCGTGTCTGTGGTCTTAACGACCGATCATGCATTCTTGTATTAGTGGCCACTTAGAGTCCGGCTGCTAGAGCCATCTCATACTCTTCCGCGCGTAAGGAACGCTCTGTATTTCCGTTGACGGTGATGACACCACGTGGGCCAGGCATCTTGAGTTTAAGGTAGGCATAGTGCGGTACTGCGTTGAAGCGGGCGAAGGGCGTTCTCCCGAGCAAGGCATGATAACCACTTTGGAGGGGGGTGATGGCGAAGAGTAGTTCTTCGCGTCTGAAGTTGCCTGGGGAGCCGAATATCACCTCTAGCACGAGGGAGCCCCTGCAGTGGGCTTCGACGCCTGGTATCACCCCTTCAAAGGTGGTGTTACTATGGCTGATTCTGGATGGGTCTATCCCCATCCTGCGGACCGTGTCTTGGTATATTAGGTTAAGACTACTGCCGCCGTCCATGAGGGTGCGAGTGAGATGGTATCCATCGATTATTGGGTCGAGCACCAAGGCCGCTGATCCTCCGTGCCGCATACTAGTCGGGTAGTCCCTGTGATCGAAGGTGATCGGGCAGGCCGACCAGTGGTTAAGCTTGGGGGCGACGGGCTGTATAGCATATGCGTCTCTGAGCGCGCATTCGCGCCTTCTCGTGGATATGTGAGTCGCGTGGATCATGTTTACTGTTTTTACCTCTGGTGGGAATTTTTTCTGTCCCCTAGTGTTCGGCTGGCGAGGCTCATCCTCGTCTTCACTTGGTGTTTCCCTTCCCTTGTGTTCGGCATTTAATTTGCCGGCCTGCTTGAAGACCCAGCATTCTCTATGAGTGTGGTTCACAGGTTTTTCGGGGGTGCCATGAATTTGGCACAGTCTGTCCAGGACTTTGTTCAGGCCGGACAGTCCCTCTTTGCTGCCTTTAAATTGCTTCTTTTGTTGACCGGGTCGAGAGCCCCTGAATCCGGCGTTGACCGTTGTGTTGTCCGGACTTTCTTCCTTGTTTTGGCGCTTGTTTTCATTGCGCCGTGGCTTCCCGTTGCCATCCCTGATTTCGGATGTACTTGGGTCGCTGGTGCCTCTAAGGGCCAACCAGCTATCTTCACCCGCGCAAAAGCGAGTCATAAGGCTTGTTAAGGCTGCCATTGTCCTCGGCTTTTCTTGGCCGATGTGTCTGGCGAGCCACTCGTCCCGGATGCTGTGTTTGAAGGCCGCTAAGGCTTCGGCATCCGGACAATCGACAATTTGATTCTTCTTAGTGAGGAATCTGTACCAAAGCTTGCGGGCGGACTCTCCGGGCTGTTAAATTATGTGACTTAAATCGTCCACGTCTGGAGGCCGGACATAGGTCCCTTGAAAATTGGCCCTGAAAGCATCCTCGAGTTCCTCCCAACTTCCGATTGAATTTTCGGGGAGGCTTTTCAACCAGTGTCGAGCTGGTCCTTTCAACTTGAGGGGAAGGTATTTGATGGCGTGGAGGTCGTCCCCATGAGCCATGTGGATATGCAGGATAAAATCCTCAATCCAGACCCCGGGGTCTGTCGTTCCGTCATATGCCTCTACGTTCACAGGTTTAAAACCCTGTGGAAATTCGTGGTCCAGTACCTCTTCGGTGAAGCACAGAGGGTGAGCAGCCCCTCTGTATCTGGACGTGTTGTGACATGCCGTCGGCTGTTGTTGTGTCCGGTGCTGATTCCAAACTAGTACTCGACCAGTCTGATCGTTTTAGTGACCATAGTCCTGTGCTGGGGCGTGTCCTCCAGATCCATAGATGGACCTAGTCGCGCCGACCTTTTTATCCAGGAGCTCACGTAAATTGTGTGCAGCATCGGTAGCTGCTCTATTGTGGTTACGAAGTGGTTGGTCCGGCTTGCTGGCCGTATTGTTCTTCGGTGGAACGGCCTCATCGTCAAATTCTGGCAGCAGCTTGCGTTTTGGATAGCTCTTTGTTTGGCGATCGCCACCGTACTTTTCTTCAGTGTCTAGCACTTTATTCCATCTGCGATGGAGTGTTTCCTGTGCGGCCTTAAGCCTTTGCTTCTGCTTCTTTATACTTCTCGTAGTGGCCATAAGCCTTCTGTGGAGGTTATCTCGTTCCAAGCGTGTTTCCGGGATAATGAATGCATCGTCTTCCGAACTGTGCTCTTGTCCCGGGGCAATTTGATGAGTTCGTCCCTCAGGGTCACTATGATTGGGCGTCTGCTCTAGGCTATGTTTGGCGTGACCTGGCTCATCCTGCTCCATCGCTGGGTCCATATGGTCGTTGTTGCCTTCGGAGTTGACTGGGGTGTCGATCTTTCTAGCGCCGTTATCGCTATTTTTGCTGTTGCTGGTCTCGGAGCGGCGTCTGCGCCGTTGTTTTGGCTTTTGCCAGGGGGTTTTATCCTCGTTTTGTCGCCGTCGTCCTCCTTAGGCGTATCCACCATGTATATATCGTATGACGAGGTGGCAGTCCAGCGCCCCATTGGTGGTGGTTCTGAATCGTCTCCTGCGCTGGCGTCCATACCGTCGGTATCATCGGAGTCGGAGTCAAGCATGTCTGATACATCGTCGACAGTGGCTATGAAGTGGGTGGTGGGTGGGCAACGAATTTCTTCGTCGCCTTCTTCCCCCTTGAGCCGGACATAGTTCAGCCAAGAGTATCCTGATAAAGAGAGAGACTTTAATGAGTTCAGCATGTCGCCAAAGGGCGAGCACTGGAAGATATCCGCAGCGGTGAACTCCATTACCGGAGCCCAACAAGATTCGGCGGGCTCGGGGATGCGCGGACTGGAACCTATAGCCAGACACGAGTCCGGGGGTCCGGTGACACGGGCTTCCTTGGGGGTGAAGCCGGTGCTCGGCTCTACCGCCGATGAGTGTGCAGCCTGCGGGGCGGGTTCTATCCCCCCGTCCTCGGACGACGCGATCTGCCCCAGATTTAGGTCCAGAGCTCCGGCAGGTGCGATATCCCGAGTATTGTCAGACAGAAGGTCTAAGCCGTGCTCGTCGTGACTGGTCGGAGCTCCTGGGGTAGGCCCGAATCCGTCGAAGATCAAGTCTCCGCGAATATCGACCGTGTAGTTCAAGTTTCCAAATCTGACCTGATGGCCAGGGGCGTAGCTATCGATCTGCTCCAGATGGCCAAGCAAATTGGCCCGCAGTGCGAAGCCACCGAACAGGAAGATCTGTCCAGGGAGAAAAGTCTCACCCTGGACCGCGTTGTTGTTGATGATTGAAGGAGCCATCGAGCCTTGCAGTGACGACACAGAGGAACTCTCAATGAAAGCACCAATGTCGGTGTCAAAACCGGCGGATCTCGGGTAGGGGGTCCCGTTTTGTGCGTCTAAGGCTAATGGTAATAGGAGGCAAGGGACACGATGTTTTACCCAGGTTCGGGTCCTCTCGATGGAGGTAAAACCCTACTTCCTTCTTGATTGATCTTGATGATATGAGTATTACAAGAGTTGATCTACCACGAGATCGTAGAGGCTAAACCCTAGAAGCTAGCCTATGATGATTATGATTATTCCCCAAAGGACTAAACCCTCCTGTTTATATAGACATCGGAGAGGGCTAGAGTTTACACAGAGTCGGTTACAAAGAAGGAAATCTAATATCCGGATCGCCAAGCTTGTCTTCCATGCAAAGGAGAGTCCCCTTCGGACACGGGACGAAGTCTTGAGTCTTGTATCTTCACGGTTGAATAGTCCGGCCAAAGTATATAGTCCGGATATCCGGATACCCCCTAATCTAGGACTCCCTCACCCATGGTGAGAATGGGGTATTCTATTGATTCACTTGATATATGTTTTGGTACTCAACTCGCGGATTCCCGAGGAGACATCGGGGTAATCTATGCATAGGGGTTAATGCACGTTTTCGTCCTTGTTTCTCGGTATAAATCTTGGGGCACTATTTGAGGTTCTTTGTGTTGGATTGAATATTCTGAATCTAAAGTTGTTTGATGCATATCATATAATTGACCCAGGGATACTTGTGGTGACATTGGAGTATCTAGGTGACATTAGGGTTGATTGATGTGTGTCATATGGTGTTATTTTACTACGAACTCTAGGGCTGCTTGTGACACTTATATGAATAGTCCAATGGATTGATTAGAAAGAATAACTTTGAGGTGGTTTCGTACCCTACAAGCAATTTCATCTTATTTTTACCGTGATAGGAACTTTGGAGTGACTTTTGTCGCACGTTGAGGGATTGTCATATGATCTAATTATGTTATCATTGTTGAGACAACTTGCACTAGTGAAAGTATGAACCCTAGGCCTTATTTTCAAGCTGTAATACCGTTTTCGCTCACTTTTGTTACTAATTACCTTTCAGTTTTTATATTTTCAGATTACAAAAACCCATATCTACCATCCATATTACGCTTGTATCACCATCTCTTCGCCGAACTAGTGCACCTATACAATTTACCATAGTATTGGGTGTGTTGGGGACACAAGAGACTCTTCTATATCTGGTTGCAGGGTTGTTTGAGAGAGACCATCTTCATCCTATGCCTCCCACGAATTGATAAACCTTAGGTCAGCCACTTGACGGAAATTTGCTACTGTCCTACAAAACTCTGCGCTTGGAGGCCCAACACGAGTCAATAAGAAGAAGGTTGCGTAGTAGACATCAAGCTCTCTTCTGGCGCTGTTGCCGTGGAGGTGAGTGCTTGAAGGTATATCTTTAGATCTTGCAATTGAATCTTTTAGTTTCTTGTTTTATCACTAGTTTAGTCTTAAAAAAACTATAAAAAATGGAATTGAGATTGCCACATATGCTTCATCTTTTTAATACCTTTGATCACAATGATGGAAAGGAAAATTGTGCTCAAGTGTTAGAAGAAGACGTCTACAAAATGTTTGGAATAAAATATTTCTATGATGAGCATGATTGCAATGTTGTTAGTATGAATTCCTTGAATATCCATGATGCTAATGATATGCAAAGCCACAAGTTTGGGGATGCTATGTTTGATGAAGATGATATTTTTTGTCCCCCAAGTTTTGATGAGCAAATTTATTATGATGATAGAAAGCCCCCTATTTATGATGATTATATTTATAAAAGTGGGTTTGGAAGAGTGTCAACTTTATGTATTAGTGATCCCACTATTTTGGAGGGTGTTGACTCCTATAATATTTATGAAAGTGGATTTGGAGAGGTCATGACTTTATTTAGTGATGAATCCACTATTTTGGAAGAGCTTCCAATTGATTATGAGAACAAAGTTGCTATCTATGATGATTATTGTGACAACATGTATGCTATAAAGAATAATGATAACCATGAAACTTGTCATCATGAATTTAATTTTCAATTGGATTATGCCTCACATGATAGTTATTTTGTTGAGTTTGATCCCACTATTATGAAGAAGAATTTTGCTTATGTGGAGAGTAATAAATTTTCTATGCTTGTGGATCATGAATATAATGCTTTATGTGATGGTTATATTATTGAATTCATTCATGATGCTACTAAAAATTATTATGAGGGAGGAATAATATGTTGTAGGAATTGCAATAATATCAAATTTTCTCTCTATGTGTTGAAAATCTTGAAGTTATGCTTGTTGTGCCCTCCTATGCTTGTTCATTCCTGTTCTCGTAAATTGTTTGATAAAAAAATCCCTATGCATAGGAAGTGAGTTATACTTAAATATTCTAGACATATGTATCATGATGCTCCCATTATGTTTCAATTCTTATCTTTTTTTGTGAGCATCATTGACATCATCATGTCTAGCTAAAAAGGCATTAAAGAAAAGCGCTTATTGGGAGACAACCCAATAGTTATACCTACTGTTTTTGTGTGTCCACATGATTATGCTGCTGTAGTCATCATGTTTCATAGCTTTTGTCTCAATAAAGTGCCAAGTAAAGCCTTTGGGATAGTGTGGATGATAGTTGACTTGATTATGTGCAAAAAAACAGAAACTTTTGCTCTCAGTCCAGGAATTTTGATAATTCACTGGAACGTGCTTTTGATCTGAATTTTTACACAAGATTGATATAACAAATTTCTACGCTCTCCTAATTTTGCAGAACTTTTGGAGTTACAAAGGTATGGAAAGTTTCCTGATTACTACAGACTGTTCTTTTTTGACAGATTCTGTTTTTTCATTGTGTTGTTTGCTTACTTTGATGAATCTATGGGTAGTATCGGAGGATATGAACCATGGAGAAGTTGGAATACAGTAGATATAACACCAATATAAACAAAGAATGATTTCACAATAGTACCAAAAGTGGTGATTTTATTTTCTTATACCAACGGAGCTTACGAGTTTTATGTTGAGTTTTGTGTTGTGAAGTTTTCAAGTTTTGGGTGAAGTTTTGATGGACTACGGAATAAGGAGTGGCAAGAGCCTAAGCTTGGGGATGCCCAAGGCACCCCCAAGGTAATATTCAAGGACAACCAAGCATCTAAGCTTGGGGATTCCCCGGATGGCATCCCCTCTTTCGTCTTCGTTCATCGGTGATCTTACTTAGGGCTATATTTTTATTCACCACATGATATCTGTTTTGCTTGGAGCGTCATTTAATTTTTTTTTGTTTTGCTTGTTGTTTGAATAATATCCCAAGATCTGAAATTCTTAAATGTTAGAGAGTCTTTACATAGCTACATAATTATTCGACAACTCATTAATCTTCACTTATATCTTTTGGAGTAGTTTGTCATTTGCTCTAGTGCTTCACTTATATCTTTTTAGAGCATGGCCGTTGCTTTATTTTGAAGAAATTGATGAACTCTCATGCTTCACTTATATTATTTTGAGAGTCTTATACAACATGGTAATTTGCTTTGGTTATGAATTTAGTCCTAATATGAGGGGCATCCAAGAGGGATATAATAAAAACTACCATATAAAGTGCATTGAATACTATGAGAAGTTTGATTCCTTATGATTGTTTTGAGATATGAGGATGGTGATGTTAGAGTCATGCTATTGAGTAACTATGGATTGTAGAAATACTTGTGTTGAGGTTTGTGATTCCCGTAGCATACACGTATGGTGAACTGTTATGTACGAACTTGGAGCATGATTTATCTATTGATTGTCTTCCTTATGAGCGGCGATCGGGGATGAGCGATGGTTTTTTCCTACCAATCTAACCCCCTAGGAGCATGCACGTAGTACTTTATTTAGATAGATAATAGACTTTTGCAATAAGTATGTGAGTTCTCTATGACTAATGTTGAGTCCATGGATTATACACACTCTCACCCTTCCACCATTGCTAGCCTCTCTAGTACAGCGCAACTTTCGCTGGTACCATGCACCCACCATATACCTTCCTCAAAACAGCCACCATACCTACCTATTATGGCATTTCCATAGCCATTCGGAGATATATTGCGATGCAACTTCCACCGTTCCGTTTATTAGGAAACGTTTCATCATTGTCATATTGCTTTGCATGGTCATGTAGTTGACATAGTATTTGTGGCAAAGCCATCATTCATAAATCTTTCATACATGTCACTCTTGAGTCGTTGCACATTCCGGTACACCGCCGGAGGCATTCATATAGAGTCATATTTTGTTCTAAGTGTCGAGTTGTAATTCTTGAGTTATAAGTAAATAAAAGTGTGATGATCATCATTATTAGAGCATTGTCCCATGTGAGGAAAGGATGATGGACACTATGATTTCCCCACAAGTCGGGATGAGACCCTGGATGAAAAATAAAAAAATAAAGAAAATAGGCCAAAGTATCCCACAAAAAAGAGAGGCTAAAGAGCCCAAAATAAAAAATGAGATAAAAAGAGAGAAGGGGCAATGCTACTATCCTTTTACCACACTTGTGCTTCAAAGTAGCACCATGATCTTCATGATAGAGAGTCTCCTATATTTTCACTTTCATATACTAGTGGGAAATTTTCATTGTAAAACTTGGCTTGTATATTCCAATGATGGGCTTCCTCAAATTGCCCTAGGTTGAGCAAGCGAGTTGGATGCACACCCACTTAGTTTCTTTTTGAGCTTTCATAAACTTATAACTCTAGTGCATCCGTTGCATGGCAATCCCTACTCACTCACATTGATATTTGTTGATGGCATCTCCATAGCCCGTTGATATGCCTAGTTGATGTGAGACTATCTCCTTCTTTTTGTCTTCTCCACAAGCAAGTATTCTATTCCAACTATAGTGCTATACCCATGGCTTACGCTCATGTAATGCATGAAAGTTGAAAAAGTTTGAGAACATCAAAAGTATGAAACAATTGCTTGGCTTGTCATCGGGGCTTTGCATGATTTAATACTTTGTGTGATGAAGATGGAGCATAGCCAGACTCTACGATTTTGTAGGGATAACTTTCTTTGGCCATGTTATTTTGAGAAGACATGATTGCTTTATTAGTATGCTTGAAGTACTATTGCTTTTATGTCAATATTAAACTTTTGTTTTGAATCTTATGGATTTGAATATTCTTGCCACAATAGAGAAGATTACATGGATAAATATGTTACGTAGCATTCCACATCAAAAATTACGTTTTTATCATTTACCTACTCGGGGACGAGCAGGAATGAAGCTTGGGGATGCTTGATACGTCTCCAACGTATCCATAATTTTTGATTGTTCCATGCTATTATATTATCCATCTTGGATCTTTTATATACATTTATATGCTATTTTATATTGTTTTTGGGACTAACATATTAACCTAGAGCCCAGTGCCAGTTTCTGTTTTCCCTTCTTTTTGAGTTTTGCAGAAAAGGAATATCAAACGGAGTCCAAACGAGCTGAAAATTTACGGTGATTTTTTTTGGACTAGAAGAAGCCCCCGAACAACAAGAGTTGGGCTAGAAGAGTCCCGAGTCAATGACAAGGGTGGAGGATGCGCCCACCCCCCTAGGGCACCCCTGCCTCGTCGCTGACTCGTGCACCCCCCTTTTCCCTAATGTGAAACCGACACCAAAAATTCCTATTAATCCAGAAACCCCCAGAAAGAAACCTAGATCGGGAGTTTCGCCAGTGCAAGCCTCTGTAGCCACGAAAAACCTCCCATTACGGCACCCTGCCGGAGGGGGAAACCATCACCGATGGCCATCTTCATCATCCCGACGCTCTCCTCGGCGAGGAGGGAGTAGTTCATCCTCGGTGCTGAGGGTATGTACAAGTAGCTATGTGTTTGATCTATCTCTCTCTCTCTCTCTCTCTCTCTCTCTCTCTCTCGTGTTCTTGATTTGGCATGATCTTGATGTACCGCGAGCTTTGCTACTATAGTTGGATCATATGGTGTTTCTCCCCCTCTATCTCCTTGTGATGAATTGAGCTTTACCTTTGAGGTTTCACTATTATCGGATTGATTAGTATTATGCATTTGAGAACACTTGATGTATGTCTTGCGTGGAATACCTGTGGTGACAATGGGGTATTCTATTAATTCACTTGATATATATTTTGGCAATCAACTCATGGATTCCTGTAGAGACATTGGGGTAATCTATGCATAGGGTTTGATGCATGTTTTCATCCTTGTTTCTCCGGTAGAAATCTTGGGGCACCTTTTGAGGTTCTTTGTGTTGGATTGAATATTATGAATCTGAAGTTGTTTGATGCATATCATATAATTAACAAACGGATACTTGTGGTGACATTGGAGTATCTAGGTGACATTAGGGTTGGTTGATGTGTCTCATATGGTGTTATTTTAGTACGAACTCTACGACTGTTTGTGACACTTATAGGAATAACCCAATGGATTTATCGTAAAGAATAACCTTGAGGTGGTTTCGTACCCTACAAGCAATTTCATCTTATGTTCTCCACAATAGGAACTTTGGCGTAACTTTTGTCGCACGTTGAGGGATTGTCATATGATCTAATTATGTTATGATTGTTGAGAGAACTTGCACTAGTGAAAGTATGAACCCTAGGCCTTGTTTTCAAGCATTGCAATACCATTTTTGCTCACTTTTGTTACTAATTACCCTGCAGTTTTTATATTTTCAGATTACAAAAACTCAAATCTACCATCCATATTACGCTTGTATCACCATCTCTTCGCCGCACTAGTGCACCTATACAATTTACCGTTGTATTGGGTGTGTTGGGGCCACAAGAGACTATTTGTTATTTGGTTGCAGGGTTGTTTGAGAGAGACCATCTTCATCCTATGCCTCCCACGGATTGATAAACCTTTGGTCACCCACTTGAGGGAAATTTGCTACTGTCCTACAAAACTCTGCGCTTGGAGGCCCAACACGAGTCTACAAGAAGAAGGTTGCATAGTAGACATCATGCGGTGGCGGCAATTTTCGAAGATTGTTTTCATTATGCTTGTGACTTCGTTGCTACTAGATTTGAACACTATAACAGAGAAGCAAATAAAGTAGCTCATGAGCTTGTGAGTTTAGCTAGATTTTTGTTGATTTCTGATTGGTTTGAGGAACCTTTAAATGAAATCGTAATGATCCTCACAAACGATGTACTTTTTACTCTAATGAATAAAGTTTTCGTTTATCTCAAAAAGTAAGAGTGTCGAACCCAGCGAGGAGCAGAAGGAAATGACAAGCGATTTTCAACAATGTAATTTCTGCAAGCACTGAAATTGTCAGTAACAAGTAGTTTCATAGTAAGATAATTTGTAATGAGCAAGTAACAGTAATGGTTAATAAAGTGTAGCAAGGTAGCCAATCCTTTTTGTAGCAAAGGATAGGGCCAAACAATCTCTTATAATAAACAAAGCGTTCTTGAGGGCACATGGGAATTTCATCTTGTCACTTTCATCATGTTGGCTTGATTCGCGTTTGCTACTTTGATAGTTTGATATGTTGGTGGACCGGTGCTTGGGTCTTGTTCTTACTTGAACAAGCCTCCCACTTATGATTAACCCCCTCGCAAGCATCCGTAAGTACAAAAGAAGAATTAAGATAACAATCTAACCATAACATTAAACATATGGATCCAAATCACCCCCTTACGGAATAGTGCACAAACTAGGGTTTAGGCTTCTGTCACTCTAGTAACCCATCATCTAATAACTACTCCACAATGCATTCCCTTAGGCCCAAAGATGGTGAAGTTTCATGTAGTCGGCGTTCACATAACACCACTAAGGGAATCACAACATACATATCATCAAAATATTGAACGAATATCAAATTCACATGATTACTTGCAACATGACTTCTCTTGTGGCCTCAAGAACAAGGGAAACTACTCACAAATAATATTCATGCTCAAGATCAGAGGAATATTAAATAGCATAATGGATCTGAACATATAATCTTCCACCAAATAAACCATCTAGCATCAACTACAAGATGTAATCAACACTACTAATCACCCACATGTACCAATCTGAGGTTCCGGTACAAAGATTGAACACAAGAGATGAACTAGGGTTTTGAGATGAGATGGTGCTGTTGAAGATGCTGATGAAGATTGGCCTCCCAAAGGTGAGAGGGTTGTTGGTGATGACGATGACTTCGATTTCCCCCTCCCGGATGGAATTTCCTTGGCGGAATCGCTCCGCCAAAGGGCAAAAGTGCTCCTGCCCAAGTTCCGCCTCGAGATGGCGGTTCTCCGTCCCGAAAGTCCTCTCTTATTTTTTTTCTAGGTCAAAAGACCTTATATACCAGAAGATGGGCACCAGAGGTGGGCCAGGGCCCCACTACCCACCAGGGCATGCTAGGGGGGGCTGGCGTGCCCTGGTGCATTGTGGGCACCTGGCTGTCCTCCTCTGGTAGTTATTCTCTCCAATGTTCATTATATTTACCAAAATAATTCTCTGTATTTTTTTTCCTCATTTGGAGATGTGCAGAATAGGTATCTCTGACATAGCTTTTCAGGTCCAGAATTCCAACTGCCGGTGTCTCCCTCTTTGTGTAAACCTTGCATATTAAGAGAGAAAAGGCATTAGAATTACTCCATAAAGTGTTATAAAGCATAAAAACACTACAAATAACAGTAGGAAAACATGATGCAAAATGGATGTATCAACTCCCCCAACCTTAGACCTTGCTTGTCCTCAAGCGAAAGCCGATATCGAAAAGCATGTCCACATGTTTAGAGAGAGAGAGAGAGAGGTGTCGATAAAAACAGAATACAGACATAGTAGCATCATGCTTATTATTATAACAACAACAAACCTTAGCATAAAACTTTATCATATAGCTTCTGATGAATAAGTAATAGTTCATCACAACATTGAAGTAGAAAGCATAAACTTTATTGAAAACCAACAAACTATGTTCTCGGTCAACTTTGCAACTATAATTCATCATATTTCAGGAAGGGTCTCGTATCCGAGCCTTTTTGGCAAGTCCACATACTCAACCATCATTTAGTCTTCTATGATTGTTAACAATTACAACATATATATAAGCAAAAAGTTTCAACCGGATAGATAGAAAGATAGGGGCTTATAGTTCTGCATCCCAACTTATTCACCTCAAGGGCGTTGTCAACAATATTAACTCATGCTCACTCATATCTGTGACGCCCGGATAATTAAGCTACAGTAATCCCACGTTAACGATGCCACGTCACCCCGGTTACTGTTGCTAATCTCTCGTTAGTTCAAAACCGGTTCAAACGTCAAATTCAAAATAGGCCAAACGGTAAAAGTTTTCAAACATTAAAACTAAAATGTTTGAGTTGTGCCAAATAATACATAGGTATTTATGGTGGAGAAATCACACTTTTATAACATGTTAGAATACTCTAAAATGATTTAAACAGTAGCAAAAACAATTATTTAAACGGTTTGAAAATATTAAAACAAATGAAAACTAATTTATTTAAAGTTCCCAATTTAATGTGGTTGTGGTATAATTAGAACTACCAATTTAGGATCTATTGCAGTAATTAATAAAACTAAATAAACTTAAGAGATAAGTGAAAACAGAAAAGAAATAAATAAAAAGGAAATTAACAGAAAAGTAAAAGAGAAGAAAGACACCCCCCACTCGGCCCGTTGGCCCAGCTGCTAGCCAGGCCGGCCCCAAATCGGCCAGCCCACCCCGACTCCTCTATAACCCCCACACCCCAACCCTAACTACCCCCACGACCCACCCCACATTCTCCCCCGATCCCCCACTCTCTCCTCGCACCCCCTCCTCTCGGTCCCGATCTGGATCGGGGGCAGGCGACCCTGTCGCCCCGCTTCTACCTCACCGTCACCGCCTCCTGGTCCTCCTCCCCGTCGGAAACGCCCCGAGCCTGGAGCCGCTCGACCCCGACGCCAGCACCTCCCCCGAACGACACCGCCCCGTGCTGGGTTTCCTCCTCAGCCCCGCCGTCGCCGGCCATCGTCGCCGCCCGGAGCCCCGAACCTCGCCGGGACCTCATCGCCGGCCTGCTTCCCCTCCACACGTCGTCCCCGACCTCCGTCGAGCCCGCTGCCCAGAACCCTACGCCCCCCCGTGAGCTCCCCCTCTGCCTTCTCCTTCCCTTAAATCGTCGTGGTCCCCGCCGATCTTGCACACGGTTGACACGCTCCGGCCGCGTCCTGTGCGCGCCGGCCTCGCCTTGTCCGCCTCAACGCACCGTCCCGGCGCCACGGCACAGCCCGCATCACCACAGCCTCGCCTCACCGTGGCACTGACTGGCCGCGCCCAGTCCGGGCGCTCGCGCCCACGCGTCATCCAGCCGCCGCCCTGGCCCCCGTGCCGAACTCCGTCACCGTACGCCGCGGCCACTGCTGCATCTGCGCTGCCCGGCCCTTGCCAGGTCGGGCGCCGCTAGCGCCCAGCGCCCGCTCACCCGTTGCGCCTGAACCCGCCAACGCCGGCGCCCACTAAGGCCCTGGGGCCTATGACAGAGGGGCCCCACGGCCCAGAACGTTTTTAGAAGAAAATAAAAATAAAAATAAATTTAAATAATTAATTGATTAACTAAATTAATTAAGTTAATTAATCCTACTTAATTAGTCAAAATTAACCTATTAGTCTAACTAAGAAGTAATAAGTTTAACTAAACCCTAGTTACCTAAACAGAGTATGACAGGTGGGTCCCACTGGACCCACACGTCAGTTTGACCAGTCAACACCTCTGTTGACTGCTGACGTCATGCTGACGTCAGCATGCACTATTCTGGATAATGTTGAATTAAATCAATTAAGTAAGTTCTAAAAATGATTTAAAACTTTAGAAAATCATATAAAATAAACCATAGCTCAGATGGAAAAACTTTGTACATGAAAGTTGCTCAGAACGACGAGACGAATCAGGATACGCAACCCGTTCGTCCGCCACACACCCCTAACATATCAAACTCGCAACTTTCCCCCTCCGGCTCCTCTGACCGAAAACGCGGAACACCGGGGATACTTTCCCGGTTGTCCCCCCCCCCCTTCACCGGTATCACCTCATACCGCGTTAGAACACGTCTAGCTCTGTCTGTTGTCCTGTTATGCACTTGCTTGCTATGTATTTACTATTTCTCCCCCCTCTTCTCTTCGGTAGACCCCGTGACGACGCTGATGCCCCTGTGGTCGACTACGTCAGCGACGACCCCTCCTTGTCTGAGCAACCAGGCAAGCCCCCCCCCCCTTGATCACCAGATATCGCCTATTCTTCTCTATACTGCTTGCATTAGAGTAGTGTAGCATGTTACTGTTCGGTTACTCCTATTCTGTTGCATAGCCTGTCATTATTGCTACAGTCATTGATACCTTACCCGCAATCCTAAATGCTTAGTATAGGATGCTAGTTTATCATCATTGGCCTACATTCTTGTCAGTCTGCCTTGCTATACTATTGGGCCGTGATCACTCGGGAGGTGATCACGGGTATATACTATACATATATACATACTACAGATGGTGACTAAAGTCGGGTCCGCTCGAAGAGTACCCGTGAGTGATTCACGGATTGGGGGCTGAAAGGACCTTTGTCCCGACAGTCCTCTGTGTGGATCTTTGTGGCAGAGCGACAGGGCAGATTGAGACCACCTAGGCGAGAGGTGGGCCTGGCCCTGGTCGGCGTCCGCGGTTGCTTCATAATAACACGCTTAACGAGATCTTGGTATTTGATCTGAGTCTGGCCATTTGGTCTATACGCACTAACCAACTACGTGGGAAAGATATGGGCACTCGACGTCGTGGTATCAGCCGAAGCCTTCTTGACGTCATCGACGGAGCGGCGCGCGCCGGATTGGACTGGAACGCCTACTCTTGTATAAGGGAGGCTAGGTCTGCTTCCGGCCGCCCTCGCAACGTGCAGGTGTGCAATGGGCGATGGGCCCGGACCCCTGCGCGCATAGGATTTAGACCGGCGTGTTGACCTCTCTATTGTGCCTAGGTGGGGCTGCGACGTGTTGATCTTCCGAGGCCGGGCATGACCTAGGAAAGTGTGTCCGACCAAATGGGATCGAGCGTGTTGGGTTATGTGGTGCACCCCTGCAGGGAAGTTTATCTATTCGAATAGCCGTGTCCCTCGGTAAAAGGATGACCCGGAGTTGTACCTTGACCTTATGACAACTAGAACCGGATACTTAATAAAACACACCCAGACAAGTTCCACAGACAACCCGGTGATCTCTTTTCCACAGCGCGACGAGGGGAGGATCACCGGGTAGGATTATGCTATGCGATGCTACTTGGAGGACTTCAATCTACTCTCTTCTACATGCTGCAAGACGAAGGCTGCCAGAAGCGTAGTCTTCGACAGGATTAGCTATCCCCCTCTTGTTCTGGCATTCTGCAGTTCAGTCCACTGATATGGCCCTTTACACATATACCCATGCATATGTAGTGTAGCTCCTTGCTTGCGAGTACTTTGGATGAGTACTCACGGTTGCTTTCTCCCCCCTTTTCCCCCTTTCCTTTCTTTTTAGTTGTCGCAACCAGATGCTGGAGCCCAGGAGCCAGACGCCACCGTCGACGATGACTACTACACTGGAGGTGCCTACTACTACGTGCAGGCTGCTGACGACGACCAGGAGTAGTTTAGGAGGATCCCAGGCAGGAGGCCTGCGCCTCTTTCGATCTGTATCCCAGTTTGTGCTAGCCATCTTATGGAAACTTGTTTAAACTTATGTCTGTACTCAGATATTGTTGCTTCCGCTGACTTGTCTATGATCGAGCACTTGTATTCGAGCCCTCGAGGCCCCTGGCTTGTATTATGATGCTTGTATGACTTATTTATGTTTTAGAGTTGTGTTGTGATATCTTCCCGTGTGTCCCTGATCTTGATCGTACACGTTTGCATGCATGATTAGTGTACGATTGAATCGGGGGCGCCACAATATCCAACTGGATATATGTGTCTAGATCTTTCCCCACCATGTGATGCTTGCCAAAGAAAAATAAAAAGGAATAGAGGAAAATACTTTGACTCTTGCATAAAAGGTAAATATATAAAAGTAAAAGATAGGCCCTTCACAGAGAGAAACACAGGTTGTCATGCACTTTTGGTTTTGTATGCACAATCTCTTAATGCAAAAGAACGTCATGTTATATTGACCCTTATGATAGCAACCTTTATTATGAAGTCCGTCGCTTTTATTACTTTGCCATCTCAAGTTCGTACAACGCTTATTTTCCTTTACGCTAAAAGATCAAACACATTCAGAAGCAATTTTTATTACCTTTTTACACTGATGACAACTTACTTGAAGGATCCTACTCAATCCATAGGTAGGTATGGTGGACTCCAAAAATATGAATTTGGGCTTAAGGGTTTTCGGATGCGCAAGTAGTACCTCTACTTAGTGCAAATTTTTGGCTAGCAAAGAAGTTGGGCAAGCACACCATGTTGGAGGACCTATGACACTATAACTTCTGTGTGAATATGAACAAACATAAGTCATTACGTTTTCTTCCTTGCCCAACATCAACAATTTGGCACAAGATATTTAGTGGGGGCTCACAATCATAAAAGATGTCCAAGATAGTTATTTGCATGTGAATCTTCTCTTCCCTTATTAATTCTTTCATGAATTGCATCATTGACCAATGCTATGTTTGTCAACTTTCAATAAATTTTACCACTTATACTTTTCCTTGTGTGATGTCATTACTTACCATAAGATTAGCATATGATCTTTTTCATTATTTTCCGTTATTTTGATTGGAACATAAAAGTAAAGAAGCAAAAACTCAAACTAATCTTTATTATATAACTCTCACTCCATTACATAGATAGATAGATAGATCAAAAAACTAACACTTGAAAATAGATCATACTAAACTTTTATTCAACTAAATCACAAAATTGCTAAGGATCAAACTAAGATAGGTGAAGGTAATAGAATTGATGGTGATACGATACCGGGGCATCTCCCCAAGCTTGGCACAAGCCAAGGGGAGTGCCCATACTCGTGTACTCAAGTCTCCTTCTTTGGTGATGATGATGAAGGTGGTGGTGTAGATGAGGTAGTAAGCTTGTCCTCCGGCTTCCATGGCAGGGGTTCACTATCATAAGAGGATGCCCGAGTCTCCCGAGTCCTAAAACCGGCAACTAAACTCATACATTTAAATCTTGCTTCATACTCAAAAACTTGATTTTGAAGACCATAGATTTGACTTAGCAGAAAATTGATTTGCTCGTTGAGGGTGAAGACAATGTCCTTCATAGACCGGCCATCCACTTTGTGATCACAGGTGAATTCGTGATCATGGAGTGTTTGGCGCTGAGTCCACGCTCCACCATCCCTTGGCCCTTCAAGATTTCCTGCTCCACCGCCTCGAGCCTGGCCTCCACACATCCCGTCCTCTTGGGGAATTGAATGTCCTGGATGTGGAGCTTCAATATCTCAATGGCTTGAGGGTGCTTCAACACCTCCGGTAGGTAGGGGTTCATGACCTTCTCCAAGAACTTGTCCTTGGAGGAGCTTCGGGCAGCCATGGTGATCTAGATCTGTTAGAAAATTCAGCACGGAACAAGAACAGAGGATTTCTCCGTGATACGGTGGTCAAATCGTCTGGGGGTATATATAAAGATTTTTTTATCTTGGGAAACAAGTATATGGAAGGAAAACAGAGTCGGGAAGGTGCCCAAGGGGCCAACTACCCACCAGGGCGCACCTGGTGGGGCAGGCGCGCCCTGGTGCCTTGTGGGCACCTGGGTTGGCATCCCGGTTGTTTTTTATTTTTTCTAATATTCAAATGACAGAAAATATTTTTGCGGATTTTTTGGAGTCCGTTTACTTACCGTATCACGTACCTCTTCATTTTCAGTCTTTTGGAAGGTCTCTTTTATGTGTTCCTCTGGTGTCATGGTTTGGATATGAAAAGGCCCATGATACGGTGGTTTGGGCCTTTTCATGTCATTCTCAAATCCTCTCTATGTGCTTAAAATCTTGAAGTTATGCTTGTTTTGCCTTTCTATGCTAGTTGATTATTGTTCCCACAAGTTGTTTGATCACAAAATCCCTATGCATAGGAAGTGGGTTAGACTTAAATTTGCTATTCATATTATTCATGATGCTCCCTTTATGTTTCAATTATTATCTTTTATGTGAGCATCATTGAAATCATCATGCCTAGCTAGGGGCGTTAAATGTTAGCGCTTGTTGGGAGGCAACCCAATTTTACTTTTGTTCTTTGCTTTTGCTACTGTTTAGTAATAAATAATTCATCTAGCCTCTGTTTAGATGTGTTTTTATGTTTTAATTAATGTTTGTGCCAAGTAGAACCTTTGGGAAGACTTGAGTGAAGTCTTTATGATCTTGCTGTAAAAAATAGAAACTTTAGCGCTCACGAGATTAGCTTCCATTATTTACTGGAGAGTGATTTTAGGTTGATTCTTTTTTCATATAATTAATAAATAAATTCCGCAGGTCCACCAGTTTATTTCAGATTTTTTGGAGTTACAGAAGTATACGTTTGATACAGATTACTACAGACTATTCTGTTCCTGACAGATTCTGTTATCTATGTGTTGTTTGCTTATTTTGATGAATCTATGAGTAGTATTGGAGGGTATGAACCATAGAGAAGTTGGAATACAGTAGATATTACACCAATATGAATTTAGAATGAGTTCACAACAGTACCTAAGTGGTGAATTATTTTCTTATACTAACGGAGCTTACGAGTTTTCTGTTGAGTTTTGTGTTGTGAAGTTTTCAAGTTTTGGGTAAAGATTCGATGGACTATGGAATAAGGAGTGGAAAGAGCCTAAGCTTGGGGATGCCCAAGGCACCCCAATGTAATATTCAAGGACAACCAAGAGCCTAAGCTTGGGGATGCCCCGGATGGCATCCCCTCTTTCGTCTTCGTCTATCGATAACTTTATTTGGAGCTATATTTTTATTCACCACATGATATGTGTTTTGCTTGGAGCGTCTTGTATGATATGAGTCTTTGCTTTTTAGTTTACCACAATCATCCTTGCGGTACCCACCTTTTGGTAGAGACACACATGATTTGGAATTTATTAGAATACTCTATGTGCTTCACTTATATCTTTTGAGCTAGACAGTCTTGCTCTAGTGCTTCACTTATATCTTTTTAGAGAATGACGATGGTTTTATTTTGTAGAAATTATTGATCTCTCATGCTTCACTAATATTATTTTGAGAGTCTTTTTGAACAGCACGGTATTTGCTTTGGTTATAAAATTGGTCCTAATATGATGGGCATCCAAGTTGGGTATAATAAAAACTATCATAGAAAGTGCATTGAATACTATGATAGATTTGATACTTGATAATTGTTTTGAGATATAAAGGTGGTAATGTTAGAGTCATGCTAGTTGGGTAATTATGAAAATGAGAAATACTTGTGTTAAAGTTGGCAAGTCCCATAGCATGCACGTATGGTGAAAGTTGTGTAACAAATTTGTAGCATGGGATGCTCTTTTGATTGCCTTCCTTATGAGTGGAGGTCGGGATCGCGCGACGGTTAACTCCTACCAACCCTTCCCCTAGGAGCATGCATAGTAGTACTTTGCTTCGAGGGCTAATAAAATTTTGCAATAAGTATATGAGTTCTTTATGACTAATGTGAATCCATGGATTATACGCACTCTTACCCTTCCATCATTGCTAGCCTCTATGGTACCGCGCATTGCCCTTTCTCACCTTGAGAGTTGGTGCAAACTTCGCTGGTGCATCCAAACCCCATGATACGATACGCTCTATCACACATAAACCTCCTTATATCTTCCTCAAAACAGCCACCATACCTACCTATTATGGCATTTCCATAGCCATTCAGATATATATTGTCATGCAACTTTCCACCGTTTCATTTATTATGACATGTTTCATCATTGTCATATTGCCTTGCATGATCATGTAGTTGACATCGTATTTGTGGCAAAGCCACATTGCATAATTTTTCATACATGTCACTCTTGATTCATTGCCCAATCCCGGTACACCGTCGGAGGCACTCATATAGAGTCATATTTTGTTCTAGTATCGAGTTGTAATCCATGAGTTGTAAGTAAATAGAAGTGTGATGATCGTCATTATTAGAGCATTGTCCCTTGAAAAGAAAGGCCAAAAAAAGGGAGAAAGGCCAAATAAAAAAAGGGGGGCAATGTTACTATCCTTTTCCACACTTGTGCTTCAAAGTAGCACCATGACCTTTATGATAGAGAGTCTCTTATTTTGTCACTTTCATATACTAGCGGGAATTTTGCATTATAGAACTTGGCTTGTATATTCCAATGATGGGCTTCCTCAAAATGCCCTAGGTCTTCGTGAGCAAGAAAGTTGGATGCACACCCACTTAGTTTCTTTTGTTGAGCTTTTATACATTTATAGCTCTAGTGCATCCGTTGCATGGAAATCCCTACTCCTCATGTTGACATCAATTGATGGGCATCTCCATAGCCCGTTGATTAGCCTCGTCAATGTGAGACTTTCTCCTTTTTCTGTCTTCTCCACACAACCTCTATCATCATATTCTATTCCACCCATAGTAATATATCCATGGCTTACGCTCATGTATTCCATGAGAGTTGAAAAAAGTTGAAGCGCGTTAAAAAGTATGAACCAATTGCTTGGCTGAAACCGGGGTTGTGCATGATGGGAGTATTTTGTGTGACAAAAATGAAACATATCCTAACTATATGATTTTGTAGGGATAAGCTTTCTTTGGCTTTGTTATTTTGATAAGACATGATTACTTGTTAGTATGCTTGAAGTATTACTATTTTTATGTTAATATGAACTTTTATCTTGAATCATTTGGATCTGAACATTCATGCCACAATAAAGAAAATTACATTGAGAAATATGCTAGGTAGCATTCCACATCAAAAATTTTGTTTTTATCATTTACCTACTCGAGGACTAGCAGGAATTAAGCTTGGGCATGCTTGATACGTCTCCAACGTATCTATAATTTTTTTATTGTTCCATGCTATTATATTACTCATTTTGGATGTTAATGGGCTTTACTATACACTTTTATATCATTTTTGGGACTAATCTATTAACCCAGAGCCCAGTGCCAGTTTCTGTTTTTTCTTCTTGTTTTTGAGTATCATGGAAAAGGAAAATCAAACGGAGTCCAATTGACCTGAAATTTCACGGAGTTTATTTTTGGACCAGAAGAAGGCCACGGAGTACCGAAGATGGGCCAGAAGAGTCCTGAGGCACCCACGAGGGTGGGGGCGCGCCCTACCCCGCTGGACACACCCCCTACCTCGTGGCCGCCTCGGAGACCCCCTGAATTGTTCCCGACGCCAAAACCTCTTATATATACAGAAACCCCCAGAACATAATCTAGATCAGGAGTTCCTCCGCCACAAGTCTCTGTACCACCAAAAACCTCTCGAGAGCCCGTTCCGGCACCCTGCCGGAGGGGTAATCCACCAACGGTGGCCATCTTCATCATCCCGGCACTCTCTGATACGTCTCCAACGTATCTATAATTTTTGATTGTTCCATGCTATTATATTACCCGTTTTGGATGTTTATGGGCTTTACTTTACACTTTTATATCATTTTTGGGACTAACCTACTAACTGGAGGCCCAGCCCGTATTGCTGTTTTTTGCCTATTTCAGTGTTTTGAAGGAAAGGAATATCAAATGGAGTCCAAACGGAATGAAACCTTTGGGAGCGTGATTTTTGGAACAAACGTGATCCAGAGGACTAGGAGTGCAAGTCAAGAAGCAATCGAGGAAGCCACGAGGGTAGAGGGCGCCCCCCCTACTGGGCGCGCCCCCTATCTTGTAGGCCCCTCGGGCGTTAACCGACCTACTTCTTCCTCCTATATATACCCAGGTACCCCGAGAACATCAGAGGCGACCACGAAAAACTATTTCCACCATCGTAACCTTCTGTATCCGCGAGATCCCATCTTGGAGCCTTCGCCGGCGCTCCGCCGGAGGGGGAATCAACCGCGGAGGGCTTCTACATCAACACCATAGCCTCTCCGATGAGTGGTGAGTAGTTTACCACAGACCATCGGGTCCATAGTTATTAGATAGATGGCTTCTTCTCTCTTTTTGAATCTCAATACCATGTTGTCCTTGATCTTCTTGGAGATCTATTCGATGTAACTCTTTTTGCGGTGTGTTTGTTGAGATTCGATGAATTGCGGGTTTATGATCAACTTTATCTATGAGAAATATTTGAATCTCCTCTGAATTCTTTTATGTGTGATTAAGTTATCTTTGCAAGTCTATTCGAATTATCAGTTTGGTTTGGCCTACTAGATTGATCTTTCTTGCAATGGGAGAAGTGCTTAGCTTTGGGTTCAATCTTGCGGTGTCCTTTCCCAGTGACAGTAGGGGCAGCAAGGCACGTATTGTATTGTTGCCATCGAGGATAAAAAGATGGGTTTATTTCATATTGCATGAGTTTATCCCTCCACATCATGTCATCTTTCTTAATGCTTACTCTGTTCTTTATGAACTTAATACTCTAGATGCATGCTGGATAGCGGTCGATGTGTGGAGCAATAGTAGTAGATGCAGGCAGGAGTCGGTCTACTTGTCACGGACGTGATGCCTACATACATGATCATGCCTAGATAATCTCATAATTATTCGCTTTTCTATCAATTGCTCGACAGTAATTTGTTCACCCACCGTAATACTTATGCTATCTTGAGAGAAGCCACTAGTAAAACCTATGGCCCCCGGGTCTATCTCTTATCATATAAGCTTTCAATGTACTTTTAATTGCCAATCTAAAATACCAAAAATATATTTATTTTATCATAATATCTTTATCAGATCTCACTTTCGCAAGTGGTCGTGAAGGGATTGACAACCCCTTTATTGTGTTGGTTGTGAGTTCTTGTTTGTTTGTGTAGGCGCATGGGACTTTTGAGGAGACTCCTACTGGATTGATACCTTGGTTCCCAAAAACTGAGGGAAATACTTACGCTACTATTGCTGCATCACCCTTTCCTCTTCAAGGAAAACCAACGCAAGCTTAAGACGTAGCAAGAAGGATTTCTGGCGCCGTTGCCGGGGAGGTCTTCACTCAAGTCAAGACATACCAAGTACCCATCACAAACTCATCTCCCTCGCATTTACATTATTTGCCATTTGCCTCTCGTTTTCCTCTCCCCCACTTCACCCTTGCCGCTTTCTTTGCCCCTCTTCCGTTCAATCCTTTGTTTGCTTGTGTCTCCATGTGCCTTCTATGTGCTTGCATCTTTGCTTGCTAAAAATCTATCGGTATGGATCCACTTAAAGTGTTCTACTTGGATCATCTTTGATCCTTATGCGCTCGTGCTGAAACCCCAACTAGCCTAGTTGACGGGAAATCTTTAGATAGGCATGGTCATTTTGTGCGTCACCGTTTGTCTGAAAAGGGGAGACTCTTATGGGATCAAATAAACAGATTGTTGTGTTATGCTTGGAATCTTTGTGAAATGTATGATTTTACTTGTTGCTCTAAGAACCCTAAAAAACACCTTCCCTACCTATGTGAGTTTAATGAAAATGAAATCTTATCTTCTTATGAAAAAGGTGTTTATAGTTACTATGATATCGAACAAACTGAAGAATTTGTTGCTTTTAAGGGTGCTTATGAAGTTGCTTCTTTGATTGGAAAGTATGACATTACTCTCTACGAATCTGAAAATTTTGACATTTACTCTCTACGAATCTGAAAATTTTGACATACTTAAATATTGCTATGAAAACTATGCACATAATGTCTATGTCAAAGAATTTATTGAGAGAATGACTGTTGCTTTGGAAGAAAATAATGATATGGATGAATCTATAGATAATGATTCCGATCATTTGATTGAAATATCCCTTGATGAACATGATGCTTGCTATTCTTGTGGCCATGATTCCAATATTTATGAAGATGAATTTGCTATAGTTCCTTATGTTAAACATGAGATCGTTGCTATTGCACCCATACTTGGTAGTTCCTTCAATGAAAAGCATGATTGCAATGATGTTACTATAAACTCTTTTCATGTCAATTGTGTTAATAATATGCAAAACCCTAAGCTTGGGGATGCTAGTTTTGCTATGTCTACTACTTGTTGCAATGATCATGATTGGGGTGATTCTTCTTTTGATCTTGAAAATTTATTTAACCCCCATGATGAATATGAGATTGATAATAGAGTTTGAAATATTGTTGAAAGTGGGTTTGGAAGAGTGTCAACTTTAGATCCCAATAATTGGATTTTGATCAATCTTATGAATTTTTTGATAAAAGTGGGCTTGGAGAGGTCATGACTTTAGTTAATGTTAATCCCTCTATTTTGGAAGAGTGTCAACTTCGCATGCATGTGGATCGTGCTGAAAATAATTTATGTGATAGCTATTTTATTGAATTTGCTTATGACCCTACATGTAGTTATTATGAGAGAGGAAAATATGGTTGTAGAAATTTTCATGTTACTAAATTACCTCTCTTCATGTTGAGATTGCTATCATCTCTTTGTTCTTCCTTGCATATGCTAGTTTTTGCTTGCCTTGATAATTTGTTTGCTTACAAGATGCCTATGCATAGGAAGTATGTTAGACTTAGATATGTTTTTCACATGCTACATGATGCTCTCTTTATGCTTCAATTCTTGTCTTTCATGTGAGCAACATTGAAATCTCAATGCCTAGCTAAAAAGGCTTTAAAAAAAGCGCTTGTTGGAGAAAACCCAATATTTTTCCTTTTTGTTATTCAATGAATAAATCATCTAGCTTCTGCTTAGATGTGGTTTTATGTTTTAATTAGTGTTTCTGCCATGTAGAACCTATAGGATAACCTACGGTGATAGTTAATTTGATTCTGCTGAAAAACAGAAACTTTGCGCACACCAAAATAATTTTAGTAATTCACAAAAACGTGCTTTTGCATTTATTCTTTTTGCTGTAGATCAATAGACAAATTTACCAGGACTTTATATTTTTGTAGGATTTTTAGAGTTCCAGAAGTATTCTAGAGTTACAGATTGCTACAAACTGTTCTGCTTTTGACAGATTCTGCCTTTCGTGTGTTGTTTCCTTATTTTGATGCATCTATGGCTAGTATGTAAGGGTATGAACCATAGAAAAGTTGGAATACAGTAGGTTTAACACCAATATAAATAAAGAATGAGTTCATTACAGTACCTTATGTGGTGGTTTTTCTTTCTTTCACTAACGGAGCTTATGAGATTTCCTGTTGAGTTTTGTGCTGTGAAGTTTTCAAGTTTTGGGTAAAGATTTGATGGACTATGGAATAAGGAGTGGCAAGAGCCTAAGCTTGGGGATTCCCAAGGCATCCCAAGATATTCAAGAATATCCAAAAGCCTAAGCTTGGGGATGCCCCCGGAAGGCATCCCCTCTTTCCTCTTCGTTCATCGGTAACTTTACTTGGAGCTATATTTTTATTCGCCACATGATATGTGTTTTGCTTGGAGCGTCTTGTATGATATTAGTATTTAATTTTTAGTATTCCACAATCATCATTGATGTACACACCTTTTGGGAGAAACCCACTTGATTAGAATTTATTAGAATACTCTACGTGCTTCACTTATATCTTTTGAGCTAGATAGTTTTTGCTCTAGTGCTTCACTTATATCTTTTAGAGCACGGCAGTGGCTTAATTTTGTAGAAATTTTTAGTCTCTCATGCTTCACTTATATTATTTTAAGAGTCTCTTAGAACAGCATGGTATTTTCTATGGTTATAAAATTGGTTCTAGAATGATGGGCATCCAAGTTGGGTAAAATAAAAACTTTCATAGGAAGTGAATTGGATGCTACGATCAATTTGATACTTGATAGTTGTTTTGAGATATGGAGGTAGTGATATTAGAGTCATGCTGGTTGGGTGATTATGAATTTAGAGAATTCTTGTGTTGAAGTTAACAAGTCCCGTAGCATTCACGTATGGTTAAAGTTGTGTAACAAATTTGAAACATGAGGTGTTCTTAGATTGTGCATCCTTATGAGTGCCGGTCGGGGACGAGCGATGGTCTTTTCCTACCAATCTATCCCCTTAGGAGCATGAGCGTAGTGCTTGGTTTTTGATGACTTGTAGATTTTTGCAATAAGCATATGAGTTCTTTTGATTAATGTTGAGTCCATGGATTATAAGCACTCTCACCCTTCCATCATTGCTAGCCTCTTCGGTACCGTGCACTGCGCTTTCTCACCTTGATAGTTGGTGCAAACTTTGCCGGTGCATCCAAACCCCGTGATACGATACGCTCTATCACACATAAACCTCCTTATATCTTCCTCAAAACAGCCACCATACCTACCTATTATGGCATTTCCATAGCCATTCTGAGATATATCACCATGCAACTTTCCACCGTTCCGTTCATCATCATGACACACATTACCATTGTCATATTGCCTTGCATGATCATGTAGTTGACATCGTATTTGTGGCAAAGCCACCATGCATAAATTTTCATACATGTCACTCTTGATTCATTGCCCATCCCGGTACACCGCCGGAGGCATTCATATAGAGTCATATCTTGTTCTAGTTTTGAGTTGTAATTCATGAGTTGTAAATAAATAGAATTGTGATGATCATCATTATTAGAGCATTGTCCCCCCAAAAAAGGCCAAATAAAAAAGGGGGAAGGCCAAATAAAAAAAATAAAGGCCAAAAAAAGGAAAGGCCCAAAATAAAATAAAATAAAAAAGTGGGCAATGTTACTATCTTTTTCCACACTTGTGCTTCAAAGTAGCACCATGTTCTTCATATAGCGAGTCACATATGTTGTCACTTTCATATACTAGTGGGAATTTCTCATTATAGAATTTGGCTTGTATATTCCTACGATGGGCTTCCTCAAAATGCCCTACGTCTTCGTGAGCTAGCAAGTTGGATGCACACCCACTAGTTTCTTTTGTTGAGCTTTCATACATTTATAGCTCTAGTGCATCCCTTGCATGGCAATCCCTACTCCTCATGTTGACATCAATTGATGGGCATCTCCATAGCCCATTGATTATCATCGTCAATGTGAGACTTTCTCCTTTTTTGTCTTCTCCACACAATCCCCATTATAATATTCTATTCCACCCATAGTGCTATATCCATGGCTCATGCTCATGTATTGCGTGAAAGTTAAAAAAGTTTGAGATTATTTAAGTACGAAAAAATTGCTTGGCTTGTCATCGGGGGTGTATAAGATGGGAGCATTTTTGTGTGAAGAAAATGAAGCATAGCCTAACTATATGATTTTGTAGGGATGAACTTTCTTTAGCCATGTTATTTTGAGAAGACATGATTGCTTTGATATGAAGTATTACTATTTCTTATGTCAATATGAACTTTTATTTTGAATCATTTGGATCTGAACATTCATGCCACAATAAAGAAAATTACATTGAGAATTATGCTAGGTAGCATTCCACATCAAAATTCTTTTTTTATCATTTACCTACTCGAGGACGAGCAGGAATTAAGCTTGGGGATGTTTGACACGTCTCCAACGTATCTATAATTTTTTATTGTTCCATGCTATTATATTACCCGTTTTGGATGTTTATGGGCTTTACTTTACACTTTTATATCATTTTTGGGACTAACCTACTAACTGGAGGCCCAGCCCATATTGTTGTTGTTTTTTTGCCTATTTCAGTGTTTCGAAGAAAAGGAACATCAAACGGAGTCCAAACGGAATGAAATCTCTGGGAGCGTGATTTTTGGAACAAACGTGATCTAGAGGACTTGCAGTGCAAGTAAAGAAGCAATCGAGGAAGCCACGAGGGTGGAGGGTGCCCCCTACTGGGCGCGCCCCCCTATCTCGTGGGCCCCTCGGGCGTCCACCGACCTACTTCTTCCTCCTATATATACCCACGTACCCCGAGAACATCAAAGGCGACCACGAAAAACTATTTCCACCACCGTAACCTTTTGTATCCGCGAGATCCCATCTTGGAGCCTTCGCCGGCGCTCCGCCGGAGGGGGAATCAACCATGGAGGGCTTCTACATCAACACCATAGCCTCTCCGATGATTTGTGAGTAGTTTACCACAGACCTTTGGGTCTATAGTTATTAGCTAGATGGCTTTTTCTCTCTCTTTGAATCTCAATACCATGTTCTCCTTGATCTTCTTGGAGATCTATTCGATATAACTCTTTTTGCGGTGTATTTGTCGAGATCCGATGAATTGTGGGTTTATGATCAAGTTTATCTATGAGAAATATTTGAATCTCCTCTGAATTCTTTTATGTGTTATTAAGTTATCTTTGCAAGTCTCTTCGAATTATCACTTTGGTTTGGCCTACTAGATTGATCTTTCTTGCAATGGGAGAAGTGCTTATCTTTGGGTTCAATCTTGCGGTGTCCTTTCCGAGTGATAGCAGGGGCAGCAAGGCACGTATTGTATTGTTGCCATCGAGGATAAAAAGATGGGGTTTATATCATATTACATGAGTTTATCCCTCTGCATCATGTCATCTTTCTTAATGCGTTACTCTGTTCTTTATGAACTTAATACTCTAGATGCATGCTGGATAGCGGTCGATGTGTGGAGTAATAGTAGTAGATGCAGTCAGGAGTCGGTCTACTTGTCACGGACGTGATGCCTATATACATGATCATGCCTAGATAATCTCATAATTATTCGATTTTCTATCAATTGCTCGAGAGTAATTTGTTCACCCACCGTAATACTTATGCTATCTTGAGAGAAGCCACTAGTGAAACCTATGGCCCCCGGGTCTATCTCTTATCATATAAGCTTTCAATCTACTTTTATTTGCATCTTTACTTTTCCAATCTATATTATAAAATACCAAAAATATATTTATCTTATCATACTATCTTTATCTGATCTCACTTTGCAAATGGCCGTGAAGGGATTGACAACCCCTTTATTGTGTTGGTTGCGAGTTCTTGTTTGTTTGTGTAGGTGCGTGGGACTTTTGAGGAGCCTCTTACTGGATTGATACTTTGGTTCTCAAAAATGGAGGGAAATACTTACGCTACTATTGCTGCATCACCCTTTCCTCTTTAAGGAAAACCAATGCAAGCTCAAGACGTAGCACTCTCCATGACGAGGAGGGAGTAGTTCACCCTCGTGGCTAAGGGTATGTACCAGTAGCTATGTGTTTGATATCTCTCTCTCGTGTTCTTGAGGTGACACGATCTTGATGTATCGCGAGCTTTGCTATTATAGTTGGCTCTTATGATGTTTCTCCCCCTCTACTCTCTTGTGATGAATTGAGTTTTCCCCTTGAAGTTGTCTTGTCGGATTGAGTCTTTAAGGATTTGAGAACACTTGATGTATGTCTTGCCGTGCTTACCTGTGGTGACAGTGGGATATTTACGTGATCTACTTGATGTATGTTTTGGTGATCAACTTGCGGGTTCAATGAACTTATGCATAGGGGTTGGCACACGTTTTCGTCTTGACTCTTCCGTAGAAACTCTGGGGCACTCTTTGAAGTACTTTGTGTTGGTTGAATAGATGAATCTGAGATTGTGTGATGCATATCATATAATCATGCCCACAGATACTTGAGGTGACATTGGAGTATCTAGGTGACATTAGGCTTTTGGTTGATTTGTGTCTTAAGGTGTTATTCTAGTACGAACTCTATGATAGATCGAATGGAAAGAATAGCTTTGTGTTATTTTACTACGGACTCTTGAATAGATCGATCAGAAAGGATAACTTTGAAGTGGTTTTGCACCCTACCATAATCTCTTCGTTTGTTCTCCGCTATTAGTGACTTTGGAGTGACTCTTTGTTGCATGTTCAGGGATAGTTATATGATCCAGTTATGTTATTATTGTTGAGAGAACTTGCACTAGTCAAAGTATGAACCCTAGACCATGTTTCCTAGCATTGCAATACCGTTTACGCTCACTTTTATTGCTTGTTACCTTGCTGTTTTTATATTTTCAGATTACAAATACCTATATCTACCATCCATATTGCACTTGTATCACCATCTCTTCGCCGAACTAGTGCACCTATACAATTTGCCATTGTATTGGGTGTGTTGGGGACACAAGAGAGTCTTTGTTATTTGGTTGCAGGGTTGCTTGAGAGAGACCATCTTCATCCTACGCCTCCCACGGATTGATAAACCTTAGGTCATCCTTGGAGACCCAACAACGTCTACAAGGAAAAGGTAGCGTAGTAGACATCAGAGCTCAGAGGGCTTGGCCCGAAGGACAAGATGACACCAAAGGCTGTGGTCACACTGCTAAAGAAGTTCGACGAACCACTGACACAGACGACATCGCCGCCATTGTCAAGCTGACTGGCCTTGACTGCGAGGCGCTGAAGATCGCTACTGGAATAGTCGACTGATATGTCTCCAACGTATCTATAATTTTTGATTATTCCATGCTATTATATTATCGATTTTGGATGTTTAATAGGCATCTATATGCTATTTTATATTATTTTTGGCACTAACCTATTAACCGAGGGCCCAGTGCTAGTTTTTTTGCCCATTTTATAGTTTCGCAGGAAAGGAATACCAAATGGAGTCCAAACGGAATGAAACATCCGCGATGATCTTTCTTGGACCGAAAGCAAACCAGAAGACTTAGAGATGAAATCGGAAACGCAACGAGGCAGCCACGAGGCAGGAGGGCGCGCCCAGGGGGGTAGGGCACACCCCCACCCTCACGGGCCCCTCATGGCTCCCCCGACCTAGTTCCTTCGCCTATATATACTCTTATACCCTGAAAACATCCAAGAGAGCCACAAAACCACTTTTCCACTGCCGCAACCTTCTGTACCTATGAGATCCCATTTAGGGACCTTTTCCAGCATCCTACCGGAGGGGGATTCGATCATGGAGGGCTTCTAAATCAACACCATTACCTCTCCGATGAAGCGTGAGTAGCTTACCATAGACCTTCGGGTCCATAGTTATTAGCTAGATGGCTTCTTCTCTCTCTTTGATTCTCAAAACCATGTGTCTCCTCGATGTTCTTGGAGATCCGATGAATTGTGGATTTATGATCAAGATTATCTATGAATATTATTTGGTTCTTCTCTAAATTCTTATATGCATGACTTGATATCTTTGCAAGTCTCTTCAAATTTTCGGTTTAGTTTGGCCTACTAGATTGATCTTTCTTGCAATGGGAGAAGTGCTTAGCTTTGGGTTCAATCTTGCGGTGTCCTTTCCCAGTGACAGTAGGTGCAGCAAGGCACGCATTGTATTGTTTCCATCGAGGATAAAAAGATGGGGTTTTCATCATATTGCTTGAGTTAATTCCTCTACATCATGTCAAATTTCTTAATGCGCTACTCCATTCTTTATGAACTTAATACTCTAGATGCATGCTGGATAGCGGTCGATGTGTGGAGTAATAGTAGTAGATGCAGGCAAGAGTCGGTCTACTTGTCACGGACGTGATGCCTATATACATGATCATTGCCTTAGATATCATCATAACTATGCGCTTTTCTATCAATTGCTCGGCAGTAATTTATTCACCCACCGTAATATTTGCTATCTCGAGAGAAGACACTAGTGAAACCTATGGCCCCTGGGTCTCTTTTCCATTATATTGAATCTTGTTTACATGTTGCTAGTTTCCCATCTACTATTTTGCAATCTTTTACTTTCCGATCTATAAACCAAAAATACCAAAAATATTTACTTTATCGTTTATCTATCACTATCAGATCTCACTTTTGCAAGTGACCGTGTGATACGTCTCCAACGTATCTATAATTTATGAAGTATTCATGCCATGTTTACAATAGTTTTATATGATTTTGTTATGATTTGATTAGAACTAGCCCGGACTGACGATGTTTTTAGCAGAACTACCATGGTGTTGTTTTTGTGCAGAAATAAAAGTTCTCGGAACGCGCTGAAAATCAACGGAGATTTTTTCTGGAAAATATGAAAAATACTGGACAAAAATCTACCGGAGGGGAGTCCTGTGGGCCCCACGAGGGTGGGGGGCGCGCCCACCCCACTAGGGCGCGCCCCCTGCCTCGTGGACTCCCCGAGGGCCCTCCTGGTGTGAAATCAACGCCAACTCCTCCTATAAATACAGAAACCTTCGGGAAATAACCTAGATCGGAAGTTCCGCCACCGCAAGCCTCTGTAGCCACGAGAAATCAATCTAGGCCCTCTCTGGCACCCTGCCGGAGGGGTTTATCATCATCGGAGGCCATGGAAGAGGATCCCGGAGGGGCCATCATCGCCATGAAGGCCAAGGACCAGAGGGAGAACTACTCCACATCCAGGGGGAGGCCATGGAGGAGGAAGCACAAGGGGGAGAACCTCTCCTCCTCTCTCTCGGTGGCGCCAGAGTGCCATCGGGAGGGGAATCATCGTCGCGGTGATCGTCTTCATCAACATCACTATTATCATCACCATCCTCATCTCTCTTACGCGGTCCACTCTCCCGCACCCTGCTATAATCCCTACTTGAACATGGTGCTTTATGCCACATATTATGATCCAATGATCCTATGATGTTTTGAGTAGATATCCTTTGTCTTTGGGTTGATTGATGATCTAGATTGATACGAGTTGTATGTTTTATTTTGTTGTTGTCCTATTGTGCCCTCCATGTCGCGCAAGCATGAGGGATTCCCGCTGTAGGGTGTTGCAATACGTTCATGATTCGCTTATAGTGGGTTGCTTGAGTGACAGAAGCATAAACCTGAGTAAGGGGGTTGTTGCGTATGGGATAAAGGGGACTTGATATGTTAATGCTATGGTTGGGTTTTACCTTAATGATCTTTAGTAGTTGCAGATGCTTGCTAGAGTTCCAATCATAAGTGCATATGTTCCAAGAAGAGAAAGTATGTTAGCTTATGCCTCTCCCTCATATGAAATTGCAATAGTGATTACCGATCTTGTTAACAATTGCCTAGAATAATTCCGCACACCGACCCATCATTATTCCACACTTGCTATTTATAACATTTAGTAATATATTCTAACTTTATGATAACAACACCTACTTTTATATTTTAGCTCTCCGATATCATGCAAAGTTATCCTCTTCATACCCACAGCATAGTTTTATTTCTCGTTTCTAGTTGGAAGCAAACGTTCGGTGTACGTAGAGTCGTATCAGTGGCAGATAGGGCTTGAGAGAATATTGATCTTACCTTTAGCTCCTTGTGGGTTTGACACTCCATACTTATCACTTCCACCTTTGAAAATTGCTACGATGATTCCTGCACTTGGGGATTATCAAGCTCTTTTCTGGCGCCGTTGCCGGGGAGCAATAGCGTGGGGTTGATATTCTCGTGTGTGCTTGTTTGCTTTCTTCACTAAGTAGATTTTGTTTTTCCTTTTTGTTTCTGTTTAGTTTTGGGTGAAACATACAAAAAAAATTAAAGAATGAAAAGACCAAAAAAATTTTTACTTGCCTCTCATGCCTAATTTTTTTTTTCAAAAAGAGAAGTGATTGGAAAGTTATGCATTGAAGAAGTGAAGGTCGACCTTGAGCACTTGTGTTCATGCTCATGGAAACAATGTAGCATTTTTCATGGAAGTTTCTCTGTAAATAATTATCCCCTTGTGTATATCCATTGTATTGTAAAAATAATGTGCCAAGCTTTGGTTTTAGGATGATTAGATTGCTTGTTTACTATGTGCAGAACAAAAATAGAAACTTTGGCTGTAGCGCGTGATTTTACATTTTTTTTACTGGAAGGTCAAATGGGTCTGAAACTTTTTGCACATTACTTCTGTACAAAATTTTAAAATTGACATATTTATCTCATAATTTTTGGAGTTACAGAAGTTTACTAAACTTCCAGATTACCACAGAGTGTCCTGTTTTTGACAGATTCTATTTTTCGCGTGTTGTTTGCTTATTTTGCTGAATCTATGGCTAGTATCGGGGGGTATGAACCATAGAGAAGTTGGAATACAGTAGGTTTAACACCAATATAAATAAATAATGAGTTCATTTTAGTACCTTAAAGTGGTAGTTTGCTTTATTACACTAACGGATCTCACAAAGTTTTTGTTAAAGTTTTGTGTGGATGAAGTGTTCGAAGATTGAGGAGCTATCAATATGAGAAGAATAAAGAGATACAAGAAATAAAGCTTGGGGATGCCCAAGGCACCCCAAGTAAATATTTCAAAGGATACTCAAGCATCTGAGCTTGGGGATGCCCCGGTTGGCATCCCATCTTTCTTCTTCAACAAATATCGGTATACCTTGGTTTTTGTTTTGTTCACATGATTTGTGTCCTTTGTGTTTTTGTTTTTTTCCTTTAAAAACCATGCTAGTATGAGTTAACCCTTCATTCATTTATAGAATACTTCATGTGCTTCACTTATATCTTTTAAATATGATCTTATAGAATTGCTCTTTGTGCTTCACTTAAATCTTTTGAGTATGGTTTTATAGAATGCTTCGTGTGCTTCACTTACATATTTTGAGCTTGGATATTGGTTAGTCTATATTAATTTTAGAATTCTCCATGAACTTCACATATATCTTTTGGAGTATGAATAATACTATCATCTAAAGCAGGTTTGGAAGAGTGTCAACTTTAGGAATTAGTGTTCCCACTATTCCGAATGAGAAGAGTTTTGCTTATGTGGAGAGTAGTAAAATTTCTATGCTTATAGATCATGAAAAGAATGATTTATGTGATGGTTATGTTGTTGAATTCATTCATGGTGATACTGAAAATTATTATGAGGGAGGAATATATGCTTGTAGGAGTTGCGATAATATCAAGTTTCCTCTCTATGTGCTTAAAGTTTCGAAGTTATACTTGTTTTGCCTTCCTATGCTAGTTGATTCTTGTTCCTATAAATTGTGTGTTCACAAAATCCCTAGGCATAGGAAGTGGGTTAGATTCAATTGTTCTAGGCATATTCTTCATGATGCTCTCTTTATGTTTCAATTCTTTTCTTTTATGTGAGCATCATTGAAATCATCATGCCTAGCTAAAAGGCGTTAAAGAAAAGCACTTGTTGGGAGACAACCCCATATTTACCCTTACTGTTTTTGTGTGTTTACATGATTGATATACTGTAGTAATCATGTTTTATAGCTTTTTGTTTCAGTAAAGTGCCAAGTAAGACCTTTGGGAAGACATGGGTGAAGTCTTTGCAATCTTGCTGTAAAAAACAGAAACTTTGCGCTTACGAGAATAGACGCAATTTTTTACTGGAGAGTGATTTTAGGTTGATTCTTTTTGATGATGATTAATAGACAAATTCCTCACGTCCACCAACTTATTTCATAATTTTTGGAGTAGCATAAGTATGGTTGCTGTTCTGATCATTACAGACTGTTGTGTTTCTGACAGATTCTGTTTTCATTGCATAGTTTGCTTGTTTTCTAGTTTCTATGACTTATATTTCTCAATATAAATTGTAGAAATGATATGGTACAGTAGGAATTGTGTGATAACAAATATGAAACTTGTGTTTGATAGTACCAAAGTGAATGGTTTACTCTTTATCATACTAACCTATCTCACGAAGTTCCGTTAAGTTTTATGTGATTGAAGTTTTCAAGCTTTGGATGAGATACCGATATGAGGAGAATAAGGAGTGGAAAGACCCTAAGATTGGGGATGACCGAGGCAACCCGAGGTGATATTCAAGGAAGACTCAAGCGCCTAAGCTTGGGGATGCCCCGGAAGGCATCCCCTCTTTCGTCTTCAAAACTATTGGTATACCTTACTCGGAGTTATATTTTTATTCGTCACATGATATGTGTTTTGCTTGGAGCGTATTTTCAATTTTACTTGTGTTTGAATAAAATCATTGGATCTGAAATCTTGAAAAATAAATAATCCTCCCATGGCTAGTTAATCATTTGACTACTCAGTGTTCTTCACTTATATCTTTTGGAGTAGTTTATCATTTGCTCACGTGCTTCACGTATATCCTATGAGTAAATGGTTGAATGAATTGAATATCATAAATCTGAATTTATATACGTTTCATATGCTTATAACATGGGGAGTAATGACTTCACACATAATAAGTATAGGTAGTAAACTCATTGAAAGTTAGCAAATGCAGAATTGGTCACTTGAACAATTCATGAAATAATATTGAAGGAAGAGAGATTTCACATATAAATATACTATCTTGGACATCTTTTGTAATTGTGAGCACTCATTATAATATGACATGCTAAAAAGTTGATGTTGGACAAGGAAGACAACTTAATTGGTTATGTTTTCCTATGTCCGAAATGTTATATTATCTTGGATCATCCAACATGTTGGGCTTGCCTTTCCCTCTCATGCTAGCCAAATTCTTTGCACCAAGTAGAAATACTACTTGTGCTTCCAAACATCCCTTAAACCAGTTTTGCCATGAGAGTCCACCATACCTACCTATGGATTGAGTAAGATCCTTCAAGTAAGTTGTCATCGTGCATGCAATAAAAATTGCTCCTTAAATATGTATGATCTATTAGTGCGAAGAAAATAAGCTTTATACGAATTTGTGATAGGGAAGAAATAAAAGAGACAGGCTGCATAATAAAGGTCTTTATCACAAGCAGCAATATAAAGTGATGTTCTTTTGCATTAAGATTTTGTGCATCCAATCGTAAAAGCGCATGACAACCTCTGCTTCCCTCTGCGAAGGGCCTATCTTTTACTTTTATCTTCTACCCTTATACAAGAGTCATGGTGATCACCACCTTTACTTTTTACATTTTTTCCTTTGGCAAGCACTTTGTGTTGGAGCGATCCGGATATATATATATATATATATATATATATATATATATATATATATATATATATATATATATATATATATATATATCCACTTGGATGTAGGTTTTCATAAATTATTATTGTTGACATTACCCTTGAAGTAAAAGGTTGGGAGGCAAAACTAAAAGCCCCTATCTTTCTCTGTGTCCGATTAAGACTTTGAACCCATAAATATCAGGTGAGTGTTAGCAATTGTGAAAGATTAAATGATAGTTGAGTATGTGGAGTTTGCTAAATCAAAGCTCTGACATAGACCCTTCCTGAAAATAAGATGAATTGCAGTTTTTTGATGACTGAGAATATAGTTTGTTAGTTTCAAGAAAGTTTATGATCTATACTTTAACATGTGAATAGCTTGTTACTTGATCATGAAAAGTTTTATGAGATGAGCTACTGTTATGACATATAATGATGCTAGAAAAGGTGATTGAAATTATCACTGATCAAACTAATGCATTTGCTAGAATTCACACTTCATAAATTATTTCTTTTATCATTTACCTACTCGAGGACGACCAGGAATTAAGCTTGGGAATGCTGATACGTCTCCAACGTATCTATAATTTATGAAGTATTCATGCCATGTTTACAATAGTTTTATATTATTTTGGTATGATTTGATTAGAACTAACCCGGACTGACGCTGTTTTTAGCAGAACTGCCGTGGTGTTGTTTTTGTGCGGAAATAAAAGTTCTCGGAACGCGCTGAAAATCAACGGAGATTTTTCTGGAAAATATGAAAAATACTGGAACAAAAATCTACCGGAGGGGAGTCCCATGGGCCCCACGAGGGTGGGGGCGCGCCTCCTGCCTCGTGGACTCCCCGAGGGCCCCCCTAACATGAAATCAACGCCAACTCCTCCTATAAATACAGAAACCTTCGGGAAATAACCTAGTAGGAAGTTCCGCCGCCGCAAGCCTCTGTAGCCACGAGAAATCAATCTAGGACCTCTCTGGCACCCTGCCGGAGGCGGTCATCATCACCGGAGGCCATGGAGGAGGATCCCGGAGGGGCAATCATCGCCATGAAGGCCAAGGACCAGAGGGAGAACCTCTCCCCATCCAGGGGGGCATGGAGGAGGAAGCACAAGGGGGCGAACCTCTCCTCCTCTCTCTCGGCGACGCCAGAGTGCCATCGGGAGGGGAATCATCGCTGCGGTCATCGTCTTCATCAACATCACCATCATCATCACCATCCTCATCTCTTTTACGCGGCCCACTCTCCCGCACCCTGCTGTAATCCCTACTTGAACATGGTGCTTTATGCCACATATTATGATCCAATGATGTGTTGCTGAAAGCACAAGTGCTCCCTAGGTGGTTTTGGTAATTAATGTCAACATATCTCTTGTTGGACTAACACTTTTATCTAGTATGTTTCAGATAAGTTCAACAATGGAGTGGCATGGACTAAAGGATGTGTGAACTCCTTTAAGATGCTAAGGACAAAGGATTGGCTCAAGCTTCAAGCTCAAGAGTCTTCATTTTATATTTTAGTGATCCAAGATCACATTGATTCTATAGGAAAAGCCAATACTATCAAGAAGGGATGAGGTGTTGCTTAATGAGTCTCTTGCTCCACAGTGCTTAGTGATATGCTCCAAAACCCTCAACTACTTTCCCACTTCCACACATATGACCTAAACCTAAAGTCAAAATTGGCCCCACTGATTCTTTCTATCCGGCGCCACCGAGTTCAAATGTCTTAGCCACTGCCACAAACCCTAGACAAATCGGTCTCACCGATAGGGATCTCGGTCTCACCAAGATGGGATTGTAATCTCTCTGTGTATGTCCTTTACCAAAATCGGTCTCACCAAGTTTGAGCAATCGGTACTACCGAGATTACAATGCAAACTCTCTGGTTAACTTATTACCAAAATCGGTCCCACCGAGTTTGAGTAATCGGTCCCACCGAGTTTGCCTGACCAACTCTCTGGTTAGCTAATTACCAAAATCGGTCTCACCGAGTTTGTGTAATCGGTCTCACCGAGATTACGTTATGCCCTAACCCTAACCATATCGGTCCTACCGAGTTGCATGTCGGTCCCACTGAAAACCCTAACGGTCACTAGATTTACTAAATCGGTCCGACCGAGTTTGTTGATTGGGTCCCACCGAGTTTAGTAAATTGTGTGTAACGGCTAGATTTTGTGTGGAGGCTATATATACCCCTCCACCTCCTCTTCATTCATGGAGAGAGCTATCAGAACAAACCTACACTTCGAACTTACCAGTTCTGAGAGAGAACCACCTACTCATGTATTGAGGCCAAGATATTCCATTCCTACCATATGAATCTTGATCTCTAGCCTTCCCCAAGTTGCTTTCCACTCAAATCTCCTTTCCACCAGATCCAAATCCTATGAGAGAGAGTTGAGTGTTGGGGAGACTATCATTTGAAGCACAAGAGCAAGGAGTTCATCACCAACACACCATTTGTTACTTCTTGGAGAGTGGTGTCTCCTAGATTGGCTAGGTGTCACTTGGGAGCCTCCGACAAGATTGTGGAGTTGAACCAAGGAGTTTGTAAGGGCAAGGAGATCGCCTACTTCGTGAAGATCTACCGCTAGTGAGGCAAGTACTTCGTGGGCGACGGCCATGGTGGGATAGACAAGGTTGCTTCTTCGTGTACCCTTCGTGGGTGGAGCCCTCCATGGACTCGCACAACCGTTACCCTTCGTGGGTTGAAGTCTCCATCAACGTGGATGTACGATAGCACCACCTATCGGAACCACGACAAAAACATCCGTGTCTCCAATTGCGTTTGAATCTTCCAAAACCCTTCCCTTTACATTCATGCAAGTTGCATGCTTTACTTTCCGCTGCTCATATACTCTTTGCATGCTTGCTTGTTATGTATTGTGAATGTTAAACTTGTGCCTAAAGTCCACTTAAACTTAAAGAAGTTAAAAACTTCAACTTTGATACTTAGTGTCTAATCACCCCCCCTCTAGACACCTCTTCTCAAGGTCCTACAAGTGGTATCAGAGCATTGGTCTCCATTGCCTTGGTTTAATTACCATTGGAGGAAGATGGATGAGTCTACTTTGGGGAGTATTAGACATAGAGTGCCTATACTTGATGGGGAGTATTTTCATGAGTGGAGAAATGAGATGCTTGTAATTTTCAATCAATATCACTTGAACAAGTACATTGCTAGCCCTTGTGCACCTCATGTTGATCCTATGCATCCTACCCTTGATGAATCAATTGCCATGATTAGGAATCTTAGAACTGTTAATCTTATCACTAGAGGCTTGCCTAGAAACTTAATTAGAAACTTGCCTACTCTTGAGTGTGCCTACACTATATGGAAATTTCTTGAGGAACGCTTTCCAAATTATTCCTTGAAAAATCTAGATGAAATTCTCCATAAGTCTATTGCCTTGAGTAAGATGAATACTAGTGATCCTATGTTTGGTGATCGTCTATTTGAACTTACAAACCTTATGCATGCCAAAGGAGATGTTGGAATTATTGGTGATATTATTTCCGAAGCTATAAGAATTCATAAGCAAGATCATTGTCAAACTCACTCTAACGAATTACCCTCTCTAGGACTTGATCCACCACATGACGATGTTGAACATGGATACTATGATGAGGATGATGATAGTGACTTTGATCTTGATGATGCAATGAGACATTTTGGTCTTATAGCAAATCTTCGGGGATATATGTCAGGAGGAAAGGAATGGGTTCTTGACAGTGGATGTACCGATCACATGACCGGAGATAAAGACATGTTTCGTGAGCTTGCTGAAAATGATAGTCCTCGAAAGTATGTCACTTTCGGTGACAACTCAAAGTGTAAGGTGGTTGGCCTCGGTAAGGTGGCCATATCACATGATAGCTCCATTCAGAATGTTATGCTCGTTGAATCCCTTGGCTACAACTTACTTTCAGTATCTAGACTTGCTGATTTTGGTTTTAATGTCCTATTTACTGAAGTAGATTGCCAAGTGTTTCGTTGAGACAATCATAAAATGGTCTTTACCGGTATACATAGAGGTGATCTTTACATTGTTGATTTCTCTAAAAAGGCTCAACCTAAAACTTGCTTCATTGCTAAATCCTCAAAAGGTTGGTTATGGCATAGACGACTAGGTCACGTTGGCATTAAAGGGAATCATATCCTTGGTGTTAACGATGCCATATTTGATAAGGATAGACTTTGCAGTGCTTGTCAAGCAGGTAAACAGGTTGCAGGAAGGCATCCCGTGAAAAACATCATGACCACAAGGAGGCCACTTGAGCTACTTCACATGGATCTCTTTGGTCCCAACGCTTACAAGAGTCTCGGTGGAAATTCTTTTGGTCTAGTTATAGTTGATGATTTTTCAAGATTTACGTGGGTGTTCTTTCTCAATGATAAATCGCTGGTCCAAAAGATCTTAAAAAACTTCGCCAGGAAAGCTCAAAATCAGTTTGAAGTGAAGATCAAGAAGGTTCGCAGCGACAACGGAACGGAGTTCAAGAACGCAAACGTGGACACCTTTCTTGATGAAGAAGGGATTTCACACGAGTTCTCGGCTACGTACACACCTCAACAAAATGGAGTTGTTGAGAGGAAGAACTGGACGCTCATCGAAATGGTGAGAATGATGCTTGATGAGTACAAGACACCGAAGCACTTTTGGGCAGAAGAGGTTGAGATAGCTTGTCATGCAACAAATCGCTTGTATCTTCACAAGCTACTCGGCAAGATGGCATACGAGCTCCTCACCGGTAAGAAACCCCAAGTTGGATACTTTCGACTATTCGGCTCAAAGTGCTACATTCTTGATAAGCATCGTCGTTCTAAATTTGCTCCTAAGTCTCATGAAGGTTTCCTAGTAGGTTATGGCTCAAACTCTCACACTTACCATGTCTACAACAATTTCACCCAAAAGTTTGAAGAGACAGTAGATGTGAAGTTTGATGAATCTAACGGCTCGCAAGTAGAGCAATTGCCAATTGATGTAGGAGACAAAGATCCTTCGGAAGCAATCCAAGACTTGTCTATTGGCAAGGTCCGTCCAACGGAGGTGAAGGAGAGTACCTCATCCGTCCAAGTGGAAGCTTGTACTTCATGACAAGGTGAACCAAGAGTTGATACGGAAGCATCCACAAGTGGGACACACCAAGATGAAGAAAACGAGGAAGTGCATCAAGATGAACGTCAACAACCTCCTTCTCCACCACGACAAGAGAACGACAATGCCAACAATGAAGAAGGCCAAGAAGAAGAACAATATGAAGAAGAAGTTCAACCAAGAACGAAGCAAAAGCTTTCACGAGTTCGAGCAAGAATTGCTAAAGACCATCCCGTCGAGCAAATCTACAATGATATTCAAACCGGGAGAATCATTCGCTCTAAAACTCGTTTAGCTAACTTTTGTGAAAACTATTCTTTCATCTCTAGCATGAACCTATGAAGGTCGAAGAAGCATTGGAAGATCCGGATTGGATAAATGCTATGCATGAAGAGCTACACAACTTTGAGAGGAACCAAGTTTGGACATTGGTTGAGAAGCCCGACAACAACCACAACATCATCGGTACCAAATGGGTGTTTCGCAATAAGCAAGATGAAGATGGACAAGTAGTTCGCAAGAAAGCACGTCTCGTCGCCCAAGGCTACACACAAGTCGAAGGTATGGACTATGGTGAGACTTACGCTCCCGTTGCTAGACTTGAGTCCATTCACATCTTACTTGCCTATGCTAATCACCATGATATCACCTTGTACCAAATGGACATTAAAAGTGCTTTTCTAAATGGTGAAATAGAGGAGGAAGTTTATGTTAAGCAACCTCCCGGCTTTGTCAATCCTAAGAAACCAAATCATGTTTACAAACTTCACAAAGCCCTTTATGGTCTTAAACAAGCTCCTAGAGCATGGTATAAATGCTTGACCAAGTTCCTTATTGAAAAAGGCTTTGAAATTGGAAAAATAGATTCTACTCTTTTTACTAAAAGGGTCAATGGAGAACTATTTGTGTGCCAAATCTATGTTGATGATATTATATTTGGTTCAACTAACCCTCATTTTAGTGAAAAGTTTGGGAAGCTAATGTCGGAGAAGTTTGAGATGTCTATGATGAGTGAACTCAAATTCTTTCTTGGTTTGCAAATCAAGCAAACTAAGAAGGTACCTTTGTCTCTCAAATGAAGTACACCAAGGACCTATTCAAGAAGTTCAATATGCAAGAATGCAAAGGTATGTCTACACCCATGCCTACTAGTGGACATCTTGATTTAACCAAAGATGGTGAACCGGTTGATCAAAAGGTTTATTGCTCTATGATTGGTTCATTGTTATATCTAGGTGCTTCACGTCCCGATATCATGCTAAGTGTGTGCATGTGTGCACGAAATCAAGCTGCTCCTAAAAGAATGTCATCTTAAGGCCGTGAAAAGGATAGTGAGATACTTAATCCATACACTAAATTTTGGCATTTGGTATCCTAAGAGGGCCTCTTTCGATCTTGTTGGCTACTCCGACTCGGACTATGCCAGAGATAAGGTTGATAGAAAGTCCACTTCGGGTACTTGTCAATTTCTTGGTAGATCTCTTGTGTCTTGGTCTTCCAAGAAACAAAACTCGGTATCCTTATCCACCGCCGAAGCAGAATACATTGCCGCTGGTTCATGATGTGCTCAATTACTTTGGATGGCCCAAACTCTTAAAGATTATGGGATATATGTGAAACATGTTCCATTGCTTTGTGACAATGAAAGTGCTATCAAAATTGGTCATAATCCCGTACAACATTCTCGAACTAAGCATATTGAAGTTCGTCATCATTTCATTCGAGATCATGTTGCTAAGGGTGACATTAATCTTAAGCATGTTCGCACCGAAAGACAATTAGAAGATATATTCACTAAACCTCTTGATGAGAAAGTGTTTTGCAGGTTGAGAGGAGAATTGAACATCATAGATGCTTCAAACTTGAAGTAGAAACTCCATTGGATACATGCAAGACATGAGCTTATGACTAATCCTTGATATTTCTCTTATGATGAAAATCTTATGTCTTGGATATATTTGCATCTTGCATGTTATATAACCCATGTAGGTAGTTGGTTGGATCAAATTCCATGAGATTGTAATCTACTCACATCTTGAGCAATCTCTACATCACCAAGTCTCTACACTATGGTGGTTGAAGACAAGGAAGCATGGAACCACTCAAACATATCCTTTGACAAATTCTGTGTTGAGCTTCATGATTGTCATTTTTGGATACACAAGTGCTCTTCCTTGCAAGAACTAACCCATGTAGGTAGATGGACTCAAATTCCAAGTGGTGCTCCCAACTCTTGATGAGCTACATCAACCTTGAGCAACCCACACAAGTTCAACTACATGGACAACACCACCAACCAAGGTATGTTATTCCATCTTAGAGAAGCTTTACTCCAAGTCATGAGCTAAAGCAACTCGACAAGATGTGAATACATCAAGATGCTTAAACAAAAAATGGCAACCCCGTTTTGAGCTTAAACGATGAGTATGACCTATGATCAAGTGATCTCACTTGACTCTTAAGTCAATATACTCTAACATAGGTGACTTTGTCGCCGACCATCTCTAGATGAAGTTCTCTTGTGTTCTTTTCTGTGCTTTTGCATGACTCTAATATCACCATCTTCATATCTCAAAACAATCATAAGGAATCAAACTTCTCATAGTATTCAATGCACTTTATATGAAAGTTCTTATTATATCCATCTTGGATGCCTATCATATTAGGACTAGTTTTATAACCAAAGCAAATTACCATGCTATTCTAAAAGAGTCTCAAAATAATATAAGTGAAGCATGAGAGTTCAACAATCTATAATACCTAAATAGTTCATCCCCACTACCTTATTTCTCTTGACATGCAGGCTATCCACATCAGCAACCACTCTCATTAGCCACGTCACCTATGATCCCAAATAATTTTAACTCTCTGTCCTTTCATGCCTCCATGTCATCCTATTTTCCTCTATTGCCCCTTGCTTTTCTGGCTGCCTTCCCGATGTGTTATTATGGCTGGGCTATACGTGCTCTCTTCAATTCTATTCATATCCTCCAATTCCACCCATACGAACAGATCAAAATCCACTGATGATTGTTTTCGTCTCCCTTTTTGTCTTATTTTTTTACTGAAACAAACATTGTGTCATTTCCTATCTTGATGGTTCCTTCCACTACTAGGGAAAACCTTATACACATCATCTTAGTTGTAGCGCTGGACAAAACAGGGCGCTACTGCTACTTAGTAGTAGCGAGTTTAAATAAACCGCGCTACTGCTACTACTTTAGCAGTAGCGCCTTCTGCTAAAGCGTGCTGCTGCTATACTTGTACTGGGCGCAGATGGCTAGCCCCACTTAGCAATAGTGCGTATGTCTGACCAGCGCTACTGCTATGTCCCTTAGGAGTAGCCCGTTTCTCTGAAACACGCTACTACTTACTTACCTTATCCTAGAGCGGTTCACTGCACCCTCTCACTCACTCTCTCCCTTTCAATCGCTCTCGCCCGCGCCGAACCCGTCGTCCGCCGCCGCCGCGCTGCTCCTCCCAAGGTACTCCCTCCTCCCCCCTCATCCTCCGGCCGCCCTCCTCCCACCACCCCTCCCTCCTCCTCCTCCGGCCGCCCCCTCCACCTCCACCCCCGCCCCCTCCCTCCTCCTCCTTCGGCCGCCCCTGCCCCCTCCCTCCTCCTCCTCCTCCGGCCGCCCCCTCCCCCTCCTCCCCCCGCCCCCTCCCTCCTCCGATCCCACCGGCCTCCTTCCCCTCCTCCTCTCTCCTTCTTCCTCCTCCCTCCATCTCTTTTTTTTCCTGTTTTTTACTATTGTATAATGTAGTTTTTTTATTGTTTTTAGTAGGTGTTTAAAATAATTAGTAAGTAAATTAATAAACTAGTTGAACTAGTTCGGTTTTAGTAAGAACTAGTTGAATTAATAGAACTAATGTATTTTTAGTAAGAAAATTAATATAACTAGTTGAACTGGTTTACTTTTAGAAAGAACTAGTTTATTTCTATTTATAGCAAGTTTATTTTTAGTAAGAACTAGTTGAACATGTCACATTTGTTGTTATTTTTTTAGTTTAAGCAATTATTCCCGCATCAACGTCGATCGACGTCGACGATGCCTATCCCGCATCCTCGTCGTCGATACCCGTCGTTCGCTAGGGTTTTGGTTGTATTAGTGATGTTATATGTATGATACTATTCAGGATGTATTAGTGATAACTTATAGGGTTTTTGTTTTTGCAGAAATCAAGGGGCCCTCCATCATCCCCGCTGTCGTCCCCGTCACCGACCGCCTCCGACCTCGAGGTGAGACCAGGCAAATCTCCATGTCAATATGAGTCCTATAAGATATGATGTAGATAAAAACATGTATATCTTGTGTTGCTCAAATAGGATATGTGGTTGCCCAAGTGGCCGGTCATGTTTGCAGGTTACACCTCCGAGTGGCCTATATTTTGCCAGAGTGTTGATTAATTTCCATTCCAGCAAATTCCAGGCGCTCGATATGTCCTGTTTTAGCAAAGGTCATGCCGGAATTTTCCGTGAATTTTGGCATGACTTGTGCTAGAATATGTAGGAAACATCGAGTGGCCTGGATTTTCTAGAAAGATAATTAAACGATATTTCGGGTTGACTTTAAGACTGTCGAGGCTGAAGAATCCCAACTGTTGTCGGGGGGGGGGGGGAGGGGTCGTTTCTCCTTCTTCTCCGGGTGCTAGACCTTTGTTATGCACTAGGGAAAGGAGGAGTAACGACCATCACTGATGGTCGCAAATGTCAGAGAGGAATCAGTGAGGGAGAGTATCCACCATATATGAGAGGACGAAGAATCCCGACTGTTGCTGTGGGGGTAGCTTCTCCTTCGTTCCCATGTGCTAGACAATTTGGTGTAATGCACTCGGGAACGAAAGGAGGAGCTACCATCACCGACGGTCGAATATATACACCACGTGAGCTGAAAGTTTTCAAGAAAAGACTCGATAGACCCATAGTCAACCCGTGATGAATAATAACGATCTAATTTAGTTTTGTAGTACATATATTTAATTGTACAAGTTTAATCTTTGAATTATGAACATACGAAACGTCGTCGGACGAACAAGGTCCCGGGGAGTGCTCGTGGTGCGGCGACAACCAGGGTTTCTGCAACAGGACTCACCTGGACGAAGGTCGGCGCTTCAGCATTAAGCTCGAGGAGGCCTTCGATTGTGAAATGGTACGCTACGACACCAAGTGGTTTTTCGTAATTACGCTCGACTTCTACTACTTCAACGTGTAATTTTCGTCTTTTACAATTCGACTAGCTTATCCCATGCCATGCAAGACGCTATGTCTTGGAGAGGATGGGTTTCGAAGATCACGAGAGGAATGGAACAAAGAAAATTAACCTAAGGACCCATCATGGTATGGATTTTGAGGTAAATCTATACAATTCTGAGAGCGTAACCAATTTTGGTTGCCCGGGTTAGGAAGCACTTTCCAAGATGTATGGTTTTCAAGAGGGTATGTTTGTCACCATGGATCTTGGTGATCCTGACATCGACCAAGACAATTTGGATATTTGGGTTCTTGTTGATACGCTTCCAATTCTACCGCTATGTGAGTTCCTCAAACATAGTTATTAAGTAATTTATATTGTTTATTTCAAAATAGTTGATAACTTATTTCCATTGATAGCTTATTTTCATTCTTCAAAGAGTGTGCGGAAGATGGTAGACAGAACCAACTACACCGATGGCTCTGAGTTAACTTATCAGGAGAAAAATCATATGGTCGCATATTGTATTGAAATTGAGAATTACAATGCCTTTTATCGAAGTCCTCCAAATTATGGTGAATACGTGCCACAAGTGCACGTGTTGAACCATGATAACTTGCATGGAGATATCCTAGTAAGATTTTTTACTATTACGACATCCATGCATCTTCTGCATACTTCTAAAACTGAACTACATTGCTAATTACGAAGTTATTACTATGTTTTTCAACAAAAAATCCCGATGGATTGTGTGCCTCATTTGATGTATCAGAATGGTCGCCTTGATGTTTTGAACATATAGCCAGGTCGTCCTACGAATCTCACCTGTGCATACCGGATTTCTAAAAATGGTGAACACATGATAATCAAAGAATGGAAGAAATGTAGGGACAGTCGTAAGGAGGTTCTTGGAAGCAACATTGTGCGAAAGGCAAGAATTGGAGACAGGATAATCTCCATTCGCCATAATGGAGAGTCAGGGGCTATCTTGTTTTATGCTATTTTGCCTAAGATAATATAGTACTCCCTACGTTTTTATTTACTCTGCATATTAGAGTTGACTGAAGTCAAACTTCATAAAGTTTGACCAAGTTTATAGAAAACAATATAGACATTTATCATAATAGATCTATACGATGTGAAAGTACATTCAACAATAAATCTAATGTTGTTGATTTGTTATTGTATATGTTAATATTTTTATTTATAAACTAGGTCAAAGTTTGTGAAGCTTGACTTTGACCAAAGCTAATATGCGAACTAAATAAAAACGGAGGGAGTAGGTCCTAAGAGAATGTAGTAGGTCCTATGAGGTACAATATGTTTATGAGAGTTGATGATGATGAGTAGTTGTGATTATGTCTAGTGACCAACTTGTATGTGATGTCTCATTGATGAAAACGATGATCATGAGGAGATGTTATATGACAATGATGTATTATGATGATAAGTTGTTAATGATATGATGATGATGATGATGATGATGATGATGATGATGATGATGATATTTATTATATCATTGGGTGAAAGAACTGCAGATTAGTTTCAAGTGGATGTCCATCCACTAGAAACTAGTCCACGGTTCTTTCTCCCACTAATATAATAACTCATTATGATGTAAAATCATTCTCTAAATTGCTGTGGTATGAAAACTTGTATAAAGGTGTATGAATACAACATGAAATAAAAAATAAATACAGAATAATAGTAGTAGTGCGTGCTAGGAGAAGCGCCTCTACTAATTACCAGTAGCGCTCATAGTGGAACGCGCTGCTACTAAGTCGACGTAGCAGTAGCGTGGTCCAACCGACGCTACTGCTAACCTTTAGCTATAGCGCCTTACTAGTAGCGCGGTTCCCCGCGCTACTGATAGGCTTTAAACAGGCGCTACTGCTAGGGTTTTCCCTGGTAGTGTTCCATCTTCCGTCAATTAATATGCCCCCACTGAATTGGCCTTCAAGCCTTGAAATCAAAACTCCCTTTACATCCTCACCCTGATGTACTTATATACTGCTATGTGACGACGGTGTCTTCTGTAGTTTGCTTCAAACCTGGCTTCTCCCTATGTGGCAGGGTGCTGAGGGAATCGGCTGGCGGAGGTGGTTACCTCACCTCAAAGAAAACTTAGCACGTCCTCTTCCTCCCTCTCTCAAGACTCTTGTGGCGGCTACACAATAGCATATGGAGAGCGGCATCACCGGATCTAGGTGAGTCTCCAACTATATATCACACTTGCCGGGGGATAGAGCATTCGAGCCATGCCTATCCATTCTGTCCACCCGTCGGTCAATCTGCTGGAATTGATTCATATTATTTTTCTCCAAGATCATTGTGAATGGAGACCCGGGCCATTAGTCCCCGCGAGGCGGCGCTGTAGTACACGTATGTGATGACCCACAATTGTAGGGGATCTATCGTAGTCCTTTCGATAAGTAAGAGTGTCGAACCCAACGAGGAGCAAAGGGAAATGACAAGCGGTTTTCCGTAAGGTATTCTCCGCCAGCACTGAAATTATAGGTAACAGATAGTTTTGTGATAAGATAATTTGTAACGGGAAATAAGCAATGAAAGTAAATAAGGTGCAGCAAGATGGCCCAATCCTTTTTGTAACAAAGGACAGGCCTGGACAAGTTCTTATATAGAGAAAAGCGCTCCCGAGGACACATGGGAATTATCGTCAAGCTAGTTTTCATCACGTTCATATGATTCGCATTCGTTACTTTGATAATTTGATATGTGGGTGGACCGGTGCTTGGGTACTGCCCTTTCTTGGACAAGCATCCCACTTATGATTAACCCCTATTGCAAGCATCCGCAACTACAAAAGAAGTATTAAGGTAAACCTAACCATAGCATGAAACAAGTGGATCCAAATCAGCCCCTTACGAAGCAACGCATAAACTAGGGTTTAAGCTCCTGTCACTCTAGCAACCCATCATCTACTTATTACTTCCCAATACCTTCCTCTAGGCCCAAATAATGGTGAAGTGTCAGTACTCGATGTTCACATAACACCACTAGAGGAGAGACAACATACACCTCATCAAAATATTGAACGAATACCAAATTCACATGACTACTTATAGCAAGACTTCACCCATATCCTCAGGAACAAACGTAACTACTCACAAAGCATATTCATGTTCATAATCAGAGGGGTATTAATATGCATTAAGAATCTGAACATATGATCTTCCACCAAATAAACCAACTAGCATCAACTACAAGGAGTAATCAACACTACTAGCAACCTATAGGTACCAACCTGAGGTTTTGGTACAAGGATTGGATACAAGAGATGAACTAGGGTTTGACAGGAGATGGTGCTGGTGAAGATGTTGATGGATATTGATCCCCTCCCAATGAGAGGGTCGTTTGTGATGATTTCCCCCTCCCGGAGGGAAGTTTCCCTAGCAGAACAGGTCCGCCGGAGCCCTAGATTGGTTCCGCCAAGGTTCCGCCTCGTGGCGGTGGAGTTTCGTCCCGTAAGCTTGCTTATGTTCTTTCCAGGGTAAAAGACTTCATATAGCAGAAGATGGGCACCGGAGGGCTGCCAAGTGGCCCACGAGGCAGGGGGCGTGCCCAGGGGGTAGGGCGCGCCCCCCACCCTCGTGGCCAGGGTGTGGACCCCCTCTGGTACTTCTTTCGCACAATATTTTTTTATTAATTCTCAAAATGACTTTCATGGAGTTTCAGGACTTTTGGAGCTATGCAGAATAGGTCTCTAATATTCACTCCTTTCCAGCCCAGAATCCCAGCTGCCGGCATTCTCCCTCTTTATGTAAACCCTGTAAAATAAGAGAGAATAGCCATAAGTATTGTGACATAACATGTAATAATAGCCCATAATGCAATAAATATCGATATAAAAGCATGATGCAAAATGGACGTAATAACTCCCCCAAGCTTAGACCTCGCTTGTCCTCAAGCGGAAGTCGATATCAAAAAATATGTCCACATGTTTAGAGATAGAGGTGTCGATAAAATAAAATACGGACATGAGGGCATCATGATCATTCTTATAACAGCAATATATATATATATATATATATATATATATATATATATATATATATATATATATATATTGTCATATGATTTCTTATGCTCAAGTAACGATCTATTCACAATGACAAGTATGAATCAGAAACTTCATTGAAAACCAACAAACTATAATCTCAGTCATTGAAGCAATTGCAACTTATTATAACATCGGAAAGAGTCAACATAAGAGCTTTTCAGCAATTCCACGTACTCAACTATCATTTAATCTTTCACAATTGCTAACACTCATGCAATACTTATGGTTATGGAGTTTTAATCGGACACAGAAAGATAGGGGCTTATTGTGTTGCCTCCCAACCTTTTACCTCAAGGGTAATGTCAACAATAATAGTTCATGCTAACTTACATCCAATTGGATACATACATACATACATACATACATACATACATACATACATATATATAGGATGGGTCTATTATGATTACACCCTTAAGAGTCTTATTTTGCACATCAGTTTCTTATTCTGCTAACACCCTACGTCCACGTTTAGAAAAAACAAAAGCTCACCCCCACCCACCCCGCCCAACACATCCACTCTTCCCCACCCACCACCACCCACCCCCGACACCACCTACCGACGCCTGCCCCCTGCCCCGGCCACCAACTAGCGCGGCCCGCCCCCCGCCCCGACCACCACCTGGCGCCGCCTGCCGCCCACCCCGGCCACCACCCGGCGCCGCCCGGCCCCCGCCCCGGCCACCACCCAGCGCGGCCCACTTCCCGCCCTGGCCAACGATCAACGCCTCCCGCCCTCCCCCTCTTTCTCCCGTGCCGCTCTCGGTAATGGCGAGATCCGTCGCCACCGGGCCACAGCGCGGAATCAACCACCAGATCCGGCCACCACGTCCTGGATCTGGAACTCCAGCGTGCCAGCAGCTCCCCGTCGTCGCCCGGTGCAGGTGGAGGTGGCCTCCACCGTCCAGTCCCTGCTTTGCCGGCTTCCCGAGGGCGACACTGTCCTCTAACCCGACAACCACCAGATCCGCTGGGATCCATGCCGTCGTGAAGTTCGCCTAGCTGCTCACCCTGCCCCGCACCATCCATTCGCAGGGGAGAAGACGGCGAGGAGCTCCTTCACCGGCCCCTCTGCCATTCACAAGGTGAAGCCCTCCCAAGAAGTTTTTGTCATGTGCGTGTGCAGGACGGCGGGCGCGTTGGTGCAATCTGCCGGCGTCCTTGCAGTCCGTCGGCGTCCCTGCAGTCCGTCCGGCTAGAGCATGCAGTGCCCGCACATCGGTGCAGTCCCCTGCGACATGCGTGTCGTCCGGTTTGTTTGCAGGATTTTTCTGCTATTTCCCCGGTGCTCCCACGGCTTGCTAACTGCTCATACTAATCCTTGAGTTGTTTCAACTTGAGGTTTAAAATCATATCGATCCCTTCCTGCTCTAGCTTGGCCTCTCCTGAACTTTTAGTTTTTGAATTTTTGCAGAACTTCAGTGGCCGTATTTTCCGCTGATGATCGTGTGCAGGGCATGCAGTTCGATCGGCGGGTGGATGGATGTTTTATTTGCTGTATAATTTGGTTGTGCAGTGTGATGCATAGGTGTATGAAGTTCTAATGTGAAAAGTTTGGGAAAAGGCAGCTTGCTAGCTTGGGTCGGGTAGCCTAGACTATCAACGACCATTCGGCTTGACTCGTCTTCGTTCCAGCAGCCCCTAGAGATTAACAAAGAAGTTCATTGCAGTTTGTTTTGTTTGTAGGATGGTTAGAGAAAAAAGGTTATGGAGTTCATCATCCTTGGCAAAATTTAGCTCAGCATGGAAGTATTTGTAAACAAGAAAACATAAATTTAACATTTAGTTCTTTAGATGAAGTCCATTTCGACGTGTAATATTATAACGCGGTACACTAGCATCAGTAATTCATTCACTTTCCCTCCTGATGTGCATTGCACTCATCCCACGAGGTGTGCAGTGCACTTATCCCATGAGGCATTGGGTGTTTCGGGATCAGTCAACTTCATCGGCAACTGCAGTACGCTTGGCCGTCGAATGCAGCTCCTCCTGTCAGATTCAGCTCGTGTGGAGGTATTTGTGTGTTTCTGAATCAGTCAACTTCATCGGCCACTGCAGTGCGCTTGGCCGTTGAGTTCACTCCATTTGTGTAGCAGCTCATTACCCCTACTATATGAAGTGCAATTTGTTTCGTGTGTCTCAAATTTCAGTTGACTACAGCAAACAAATTGCAGTGCGTTTCGTCCTCGGATGTGGTTTACTTTTGAGAGTGATGCCGTTCACTTGCGCCCAACATGAAAGTGTGAAAATTTAGCGCAACAAAGAAGATAGTAATGAGGTTCACTTTGATATATGCCGCGGTTCACTTGCCTCCTCTCTGCGGTCCACTCTCGTTCACAGAAAAATTGAAAGAAAAGATAACAAAAACTCATCTTAGAAAAATTTACGTTCGACAAAAGTAATCATGAAGTTCACTTGACCGTCTGATACAGTGCGGTTTTCAGTCTAATAGCAGTGCGGTTTTCTTCCTCGTCTTTTCAAAAATTTACGTCCGACAAAAAGAAACCATGCAGTTCTCTTACCTGTCTGATGCAGTGTGGTTTTTTCGTCTGATGCAGTGCGGTTTTCAGTCGGATGAAGTACCCACGTCGATTTGGGTGTCGCGAAAAACAGAGTGTCCGCTTTTTGCTAATTTTAAAACTGCTCTTAACCGTAAGGAAATAGAGAGTGTGTTCTACATGAAAAAGTTGTGTCTCGTCGATATCTTTCCAACGGCATATCATTTGAATCATTTCGACAACCGGTTTGTAAAAATTTAAAAAAGAACGGCCGCTGCCACTCGTCCTCCGCCGCACGATTTTCAAAATTAACTTAAAACCGTAAGCAATCTCAAAACCATTCCTACATATGATAGTTGCGCCTTGTACATAGCTTTCCAACGACATATTACACGCCTCGTTTCGACAAACGGTTCAAAAACTAGAGCAAAAACAGTACCGAAAATTTAAAAAAAAAATTGAAAAACAGAATTCCGCGATTTAGTAAATTTGGAACTGCTCTTAAACCGTAATGAATTAGAGAAAGATTTATATATGAAAAAGATGTGCCTCGATGATATCTATCCAACGACGTATCATTTGCTTCATTCTGACAAGCGGTTTAGAAAAAAACGCAAAAAAACGCTCGCTGCCACGTGTCATCCGCCGCACTATTTTCAAAACTGCTCTTAAACCGTGTGGAATCTCGAAAAGTGTTCAACATGTCGAAGTTGCGCCTAATCCGTAGCTTTTCAATGGTATATTACACACCTCATTCCGATAAACGGTTGAAAAATTAGAGCAAAAACAGTACCGAAAAAACACCGCGTGCAATTTTTTTCGACACGAAGTTCACTAGTCTCTATTGCAGTGCTTGTCGTCAAAATGATGCAGTGCGCTTCTGTTGAGCGTGCAGTGCCGAAGTGGTGTGCAGAATAGTTATTTTTCTAATATTAGCATAATAGACCATCTGTATATATATATATATATATATATATATATATATATATATATATATATATATATATATATATATATATAGGGTCGTGCTATTCGTCACCCTGGGTGAGGAATAGTTATTCTTCACCCCCCTCTATTTTAACATCAATGCACCGTAATTTTACGTTTCTTAAATTTTGTATTATTTCAGACATAAAAAGAGAACGTAAGAAAATATGTAATCGCCGTAAAAAATATTTTATATTACGTAAATTACAGATGTAAAAATATAGTGTAAAATATACATAAAATGTAATTTTTCTGGTCTTCTGACATTTTTTGATGCCAAATTTTACGCAGTGAATCAATATGACCATAACTATTTGTATTTGAAATATAATTTATTTATGAAATAATCGTAATATTATCTCGGGTGAAGAATAATTTATTCTGCACCCTGGGTGATGAATAGTAACACTATATATATGGATCTTTCCAACACGAGGTGCTTACCAAAGGATAAAATGTAAAAAGGAATGGCGAAGATCACCATGACTCTTGCATAAGGTATAAGACATAAAGTAAAAGATAGACCCTTCGCAGAGGGAAGCAGAGGTTGTCATGTGCTTTTATGGTTGGATGCACGAAATCTTAATGCAAAAGAACGTCACTTTATATTGCCACTTGTGATATGAACCTTTATTATGCAGTCCGTCGCTTTTATTTCTTCCATATCACAAGATCGTATAAAGCTAATTTTCTCCACACTAATAAGTCATACATATTTAGAGAGAAATTTTTATTGCATGCAACATGACAACTTACTTGAAGGGTCTTACTCAATCCATAGGTAGATATGGTGAACTCGCATGGCAAAACTGGGTTTAAGGATATTTGGAAGCACAAGTAGTATCTTTACTTGGTGCAAGGAATTTGGCTAGCATGAGGGGGAAAGGAAATCTCAACATGTTGGATGATCCATGACAATATACTTTAACTAAGATGTGAGAAAACATAACCCATTACGTTGTCTTCCTTGTCCAACATCAACTCTTTAGTATGTCATACTTTAATGAGTGCTCACAATCATAAAAGATGTCCAAGATAGTATATTTATATGTGAGAACCTCTCTTTCTTTATTACTTCCTATTAATTGCAACGATGACCAAAACTATGTTTGCCAACCCTCAACAACTTTTAATCATCATACTCTTTATATGTGAAGTCGTTACTATCCATAAGATCAATGTGGTCTCTTTTATTTCTTTTTATTCTTTTATTTCCTCGAGATCATAGTAAGATAGCAAAGCCCTTGACTCAACACTAATCTTTATTATATATAGCTCACGGACTCGATTACATAGAGGGATCACAAAGCAAAACTCAAAACTAATTCATACCAAAACTTTATTATACTAGATCAAGATATTACCAAAAAGGATCGGACTAAGAACAACGGTAAAGATAGGAGTGTGACGGTGATACGATACCGGGGCACCTCCCCCAAGCTTGGCAATTGCCAAGGGGAGTGCCCATACCCATGTGTTTATGTCTCCTTCTTTGGAGGTGGTGATGATGGAGTTGTTGATGATGTAGGCTTCTTCCTTAATTTGCGCTTGAGAATGGAATTTTTCTCCCTTAGATCATCGATCTCTTGCTCAAGGCATAATATCCTTTTGCATAGTTCCTGTTTGTTCTCCTGCAAGAGACGAAAAGGGATAAACTCGATCTTAGCTTTCTTTGCTCTATCAGGGAGACTTGACTTTTTAAACTCCACATGCATGTCCCCAGGTTGAGGTAATGGGACTTCATCTTCATCTGAGATCTCCTCCTCCTTTCCCTTAGGATCGTAGTCTTATTCTTCCTCAGTGGTCCAACCATAATGCTCCAAGTCCCCGTAGACCCTAGGGTCCGCAAGATAATCAGCCACATAGCTTTCTCCCTCCGAATCCTGGGAATACATATAGCTCTAATCTATGGCAGAAACAGCTCGAAACAAAGACAGAAGATGCGTGATACGGTGGTCAAAACCTTCGGGAGATTATATAATGAATTTTTACCGACCAAAAGAAGTATCGTGCAAGAAAACGGAGTCCGGAGAGCACACGAGGTGCCCACGAGGCAGGGGGCGCGCCCTCCACCCTCGTGGATGCCTCGTGTCCTTCCCGGACTACCTCTTATTTTCCTATTTTCTTAAATATTCCAAAACGGAGTTTACTTACCGTACCACATACCTATTCCTTTTCGGAGTCTGAAACGTTCTGGAAAGTGTCCCTTATGTATTCCTCCGGGGTCACAGTTTCAATAATATTAGTTTCAACATTTATAGGATTACCTGAGATATAATGTTTGATTCTTTGACCGTTCACCACCTTCGGATTTGTGCCTTCGAAGTTGTTGATTTTTATGGCACCGGAACGATAGACCTCCTCGATAACGTAAGGCCCTTCCCATTAGAGATAAGGTTTCCTACAAAAAATCTTAAACAAGAGTTGAATAGCAACACATAATCACCTACATTAAACTCACGGTTTTGTATCTTTTTGTCATGCCATCTTTTAACTTTTTCCTTAAACAGTTTGGCATTCTCATAGGCTTATTCTCCATTCATCAAGTGAGCTAATGTCAAATAACCTCTTCTCACCGCCAAGTTTGAAATCATAATTGAGCTCTTTAATGGCCCAATATGCCTTATGTTCTAGTTCGAGAGGTAAGTGACATGCTTTTCCATAAACCATTTTATATGGAGACATACCCATAGGATTCTTATATGCAGTTCTATAAGCCTATAATGCATCATCAAGTTTCTTGGACCAATTCTTTCTAGATCTATTAACAGTCTTTTGCAAAATTAATTTAATCTCTCTGTTACTCAACTCTACTTGGCCACTAGACTGTGGGTGATAGGGAGATGCAATTATATGATTAACATCATACTTAGCAAGCATTTTACGAAAAGCACCATGAATAAAGTGTGAACCACCATCAGTCATTAGGTATCTAGGGACTCCAAACCTTGGAAAAATAACTTCTTTAAGCATCTTAATAGATGTGTTATGATCAGCACTGCTAGTTGGAATAGCTTCTACCCACTTAGTAACGTAATGAGCAGCAACTAAAATATGTGTATAACCATTAGAGGAAGGAAACGATCCCATATAATAGAAGCCCCAAACATCAAATGGTTCAATAACAAGAGAATAATTCATAGCATTTCTTGACGTCTACTAATATTACCAATTCTTTGACATTCATCACAAGACAAGACAAACTTACGGGCATCCTTGAAGAGAGTACGCCAATAAAAACCGGATTGCAATACCTTATGTGCAGTTCTATCTCCAGCGTGGTGTCCTCCATATGCCTCGGAGTGACACTTGCGTAGTATCTATTCCTGTTCATGCTCAGGTACACAACGTCTAATAACCATCTACTCCTTCTTTATAAAGGTGTGGGTCATCCCAGAAGTAATGTCTTAAATCATAGAAAAACTTTTTCTTTTGCTGGTATGTGAAACTAGGTGGTATGAATTTAGCAAAAATGTAATTAGCATAATCAGCATACCATGAAGCAGTACGAGAAGCATTTATGACAGCTAATTTTTCATCGGGGAAGCTATCATCAATAGGTAGTGGGTCATCAAGAACATTCTCTAACCTAGAAAAGTTGTCTGCAACGGGGTTCTTAGCTCCCTTTCTATATCAATAATATGCAAATCAAATTCTTGTAGCAAGAGAACCCATCTAATAAGTCTAGGTTTAGCATCTTTCTTTTCCATAAGATATTTAATAGCAGCATGATCAGTGTGAATAGTTACTTTAGAATCAATGATATAAGGTCTGAACTTATCACCAGAAAATACAACTGCTAAGAATTATTTTTTAGTAGTTAGCATAATTTCTTTGGGCAGTGTCTAGAGTTTTACTAGCATATTGAATAACATTTAGTTTCTTATCAACTCTTTGTCCTAGAATAGCACCTACAGCATAATCGCTAGCATCACACATAATTTCAAAGGGTAAATTCCAATCAGGTGGCTGAACAATAGGTGCAGAAATCAAAGCTTTCTTAAGTATTTCAAATGCTTCTACACAATCATCATCGAAGACAAAAGGAATATCTTTTTGTAATTGATTAGTCAGAGGCCTAGAAATTTTAGAGAAGTCCTTAATGAACCTCCTATAAAAACTGGCATGACCAAGGAAACTTCTTATACCTTTGATGTCCTTGGGACATGGCATCTTTTCAATAGCATCAACCATAGCTTTATCAACTTCAATACCTCTTTCAGAAATTTTAAGCCCCAAGACAATGCCTTCATTAACCATAAAGTGACACTTTTCCCAATTCAAGATGAGACTAGTATCTTCACATCTCTACAAAACTCGTTCAAGGTTGCTCAAGCAATCATCAAAAGAGGATCCATAAACGGAGAAATCATCGATGAATACCTCACAAATCTTTTCACAAAATTCAGAGAATATAGCCATCATGCATCTTTGAAAGGTAGCAGGTGCATTACGTAAACCAAAAGGCATACGTCTGTAAGCAAAAGTACCGAAAGGGCAAGTAAGAGTGGTCTTTTCTTGATCCTCTGCTGACACAGGTATTTGAGAGAAACCAGAGTAACCATCTAGAAAGCAAAAATGTGTACGTTTGGATAGTCTTTCTAGCATTTGATCAATAAAAGGTAAATGGTAATGATCCTTTTTAGTAGCTTTATTTAATTTGCGGAAATCAATTACCATCCTATAACCTGTAATAATTCTTTGTGGGATCAATTCATCCTTATCATTAGGAACGACAGTAATACCTCCCTTCTTTGGGACACAATGGACAGGACTTACCCACTAACTATCAGCAACGGGATAAATTATACCTGCCTCAAGGAGCTTTAGTATTTCCTTTCTTACCACTTCTTTCATCTTAGGATTTAACCGTCGTTGGTGATCAATAACTGGTTTGGCGTCTTCCTCCAATTTTATTTTGTGTTGGCATAGAGTGGGACTAATTCCCTTAAGATCATCAAGAGTATATCCAATAGCAGCACAGAGCTTCTTCAGAGTTTTCAATAATCTTTCCTCTTCCTGCTCTGAAAGGTTAGCACTAATAATAACAGGATATATCTTCTTTTCATCAAGATAAGCATATTTAAGAGTATCAGGTAATGGTTTAAGCTCAAACACGGGATCACCCTTGGGTGGTGGAGGATCCCCTAGGATTTCAACAGGCAAGTTGTGTTTCAAAATAGGTCCCTGTTTAAAGAATAATTCATCTATTTCCCTTCTTTCATTCATAAACATATCATTTTCATGAGCTAGCAAATATTGTTCTAAAGGATCATTAGGAGGCATGGCAATAGAATCAAGACCAATAATTTCATCCTTACTAGGCAATTCTTTATCATGGGGTTGTCTACGAAACTTAGCAAAATTAAACTCATGAGACATATCCCCCAAACCAATAGTAACAACATTCTTTTCGCAATCTATCTTAGCATTAACAGTGTTCAAGAAGGGTCTACCAAATATAATGGGACAAAAGTCATCTTGTGGGGAACCAAGAACAAGAAAATCAGCAGGATATTTAACTTTCCCACATAAGACTTCAACATCTCTAACCATCCCAATTGGTGAAATAGTATCTCTATTGGCAAGCTTAATTGTAACATCAATTTCTTCTATCTCAGCAGGTGCAATGTCATGCATAATTTCTTCATATAAGGAGTAAGGTATTGCACTAGCACTAGCACCCATATCACATAAGCCATGATAACAATGATCTCCTATTTTAACAGAAATAACAGGCATGCCTAGAACATGTCTATGTTTCTTAGCATCGGGTCTAGCAATTCTAGCAGCTGCATCACAGAAATAAATAACATGCCCATCAATATTATCAGCCAAGAGATCCTTAACCATAGAAATACTAGGTTCAGCTTTAATTTGCTCAGGTGGTGTATATGTTCTAGTATTACTCTTACGAACCACAGTTGAAGCTTTAGCATGATCCTTTATCCTAACAGGGAAAGATGGTTTCTCAATATAAGTGGAAAGAACAATAGGATCATTATAAGTGATAGTCTTTTCTTCAACTGTAATAGGTGCAACTACTTTTACTTCAGTGGGAGGATTTTATTTAAACCACTTCTCCTTAGGGAGGTCAATATGAGTAGCAAATGATTCACAGAAGGAAGCTACTATCTCAGAGACAAGTCCATATTTAGTGCTAAATCCATGAAAAGCATCGGTATCCATAAAAGATTTAACACAATCAAACTTAGGTGTCATACCTGACTCCTTACCTTCGTCGATATCCCTATCTTCAGAGTTGCATTTAATTCTTTCCAATAAATCTCATTTGAATTCAATAGTCTTCATCATAAAAGAACCAGCACAAGAAGTATCGAGCATGGAGCGATTGTTCAGAGAAAGCCGAGCATAAATTTTTTGAATAATAATTTATCTTGAGAGCTCATGATTGGGGCATGAATATAACATTGACTAAAGCCTCCCCCAAGCCTGAGCGATGCTTTCTCCTTCGCGAGGCCAAAAATTATATATATAATTATGATCACGATGAACAAGATGCATAGGATAAAACTTCTGGTGAAATTCCAACTTCAATCGTTTGTAGTCCCATGATCCCATATCATCACATAGCCTATACCATGTCAATGCATCCCTCAAAGATAAAGGGAAGACCTTCTTCTTGATAACATCATCGGGCATACCTGCAAGCTTAAATAATCCACAAACTTCATCCACATAGATTAGGTGTAAATGGGGATGCAATGTTCCATCTCCTGTAAAGGGATTAGCTAGCGGTTTCTCTACCATACCCGAAGGAATTTCAAAGTAAACATTTTCAGTAGGTTCAATAGGTTGAGGAGCAACTCTTTGCTCTACTGGTCGGGGTGAGGATACGCCGAACAAGCCCCTCAAAGGATTATGTTCCATAGTAACAAGTGACAGTAAATTTCAGCACACTATAAATGTTTTCTTACCAGGTTCCACTTACGAAAGGCGCTTCACTCCCCGGCAATGGTGCTAGAAAAGAGTCTTGATGACCCACAAGTGTAGGGGATCTATCGTAATCCTTTCGATAAGTAAGAGTGTCGAACCCAACGAGGAGCAGAAGGAAATGACAAGCGGTTTTCAGTAAGGTATTCTCTGCAAGCACTGAAATTATAGGTAACAGATAGTTTTGTGATAAGATAATTTGTAACGGGTAACAAGCAATGAAAGTAAATTAGGTGCAGTAAGATGGCCCAATCCTTTTTGTAGCAAAGGACAGGCCTGGACAAGTTCTTATATAGAGAAAAGCGCTCCCGAGGACACATGGGAATTATTGTCAAGCTAGTTTTCATCACGTTCATATGATTCGCGTTCGATACTTTGATAATTTGATATGTGGGTGTGAAGGAAATATGCCCTAGAGGCAATAATAAAGTTATTATTTATTTCCTTATTTCATGATAAATGTTTATTATTCATGCTAGAATTGTATTAACCGGAAACATAATACAAGTGTGAATACATAGACAAACATAGTGTCACTAGTATGCCTCTACTTGACTAGCTCGTTAATCAAAGATGGTTAAGTTTCCTAACCATATACATGAGTTGTCATTTGATTAACGGGATCACATCATTAGGAAAATGATGTGATTGACTTGACCCATTCCGTTGGCTTAGCACTTGATCGTTTAGTATGTTGATATTGCTTTCTTCATGACTTATACATGTTCCTATGACTATGAGATTATGTAACTCCCGCTTACCAGAGGAACACTTTGTGTGCTACCAAACGTCACAACGTAACTGGGTGATTATAAAGGTGCCCTACAGGTGTCTCCGAAGGTACTTGTTGAGTTGACATATTTCGAGATTAGGATTTGTCACTCCGATTGTCGGAGAGGTATCTCTAGGCCCTCTCGGTAATGCACATCACTATAAGCCTTGCAAGCAATGTAGCTAATGAGTTAGTTACGGGATGATGCATTACATAATGAGTAAAGAGACTTGCCGGTAACGAGATTGAACTAGGTATTGAGATACCGACGATCGAATCTCGGGCAAGTAACATACTGATGACAAAGGGAACAACGTATGTTGTTATGCAATTTGACCGATAAAGATCTTCGTAGAATATGTGGGAGACAATATGAGCATCCAGGTTCTGCTATTGGTTATTGACCGGAGACGTGTCTCGGTCATGTCTACATAGTTCTCGAACCCGTAGGGTCCGCACGCTTAAAGTTAGATGACGGTTATATTATGAGTTTATATGTTTTGATGTACCGAAGGTAGTTCAGAGTCCCGGAGGTGATCACAGACATGACGAGGAGTCTCGAAATGGTCGAGACATAAAGATTAATATATTGGACGACTATGTTCGGACACCGGAATGGTTTCGGGGAGTATCGGGCATATACTGGAGTACCGGGGGGGTTACCGGAACCCCCCGGGGGGACTAATGGGCCTATTGGGCCCTAGTGGAGAAGAGGAGGGGCGGCCAAGGGCAGCCACGCGCCCCCTCCCCCCCTGTCCGAATTGGACAAGGAGGGGGAAGGCGCCCCCCTTTCGTTTCCCCGTCTCTCTCCTTCCCTCTCCTCTCCTACTCCCACTTGGAAGGGGGGAGTCCTACTCCCGGTGGGAGTAGGACTCCTCATGGGGTGCGCCTAGGGTGGCCGGCCCCCTCCCCCTCCTCCACTCCTTTATATACGAGGAGGGAGGCACCCCTTGGAGACACAACAATTGATCCTTTGGATCTCTTAGCCGTGTGCGGTGCCCCCCCACTATAATCCACCTCGATAATATCATAGCGGTGCTTAGGTGAAGCCCTGTGTCGGTAGGACATCATCATCGTCACCACACCGTCGTGCTGACGGAACTCTCCCTCAAAGCTCGGCTGGATCGAAGCTCAAGGGACGTCATCGAGCTGAACGTGTGCTGAACTCGGAGGTGCCGTACGTTCGGTACTTGATCGGTCGGATTGTGAAGATGTACGACTACATCAACCGAGTTGTGCTAACGCTTCCGCTTTCGGTCTACGAGGGTACGTGGACACACTCTCCCCTCTCGTTACTATGCATCACCATGATCTTGCATGTGTGTAGGCATTTTTTTTGAAATTACTACGTTCCCCAACAGTGGTATCAGAGCCAGGTTTTATGCGTAGATGTTATATGCACGAGTAGAACAGAAGTGAGTTGTGGGCGATACAAGTCATACTACTACCAGCATGTCAAACTTTGGTTCGGTATTGTTGGATGAAGCGGCCCGGACCGACATTACGCGTACGGTTACGCGAGACTGGTTTTACCGCCGTGCTTTGCACACAGGTGACTAGCGGGTGTCAGTTTCTCGAACTTTAGTTGAACCGAGTGTGGCCTACGCCCGGTCCTTGAGAAAGTTAAAACATCACTAACTTGACGAACTATCATTGTGGTTTTGACGCGTAGGTAAGAACGGTTCTTGCTCAGCCCGTATCAGCCGCGTAAAACTTGCAACAACAAAGTAGAGGACGTCCAACTTGTTTTTGCAGGGCATGTTGTGATGTGATATGGTCAAGGCATGATGCTATAGTTTATTGTATGAGATGATCATGTTTTGTAACCGAGTTATCGGCAATTGGCAGGAGCCATATGGTTATCGCTTTACTGTATGCAATGCAATTGCCCTGTAATTGCTTTACTTTATCACTAAGCGGCAGCGATGGTCATAGAAGCAATAGTTGGCGAAACGACAATGATACTACGATGGAGATCAAGGTGTTGCGCTGGTGACAATGGTGATCATGACGGTGCTTCGGAGATGGAGATCACAAGCACAAGATGATGATGGCCATATCATATCACTTATATTGATTGCATGTGATGTCTATCTTTTATGCATCTTATCTTGATTTGATTGACAGTAGCATTATAAGATGATCTCTCACTAAATTTCAAGATAAAAATGTTATCCCTAAGTATGCACCGTTGCCAAAGTTCGTCGTGCCCAGACACCACGTGATGATCGGGTGTGATAAGCTCTACGTCCATCTACAACGGGTGCAAGCCAGTTTTGCACACGCAGAATACTCAGGTAAAACTTGACGAGCCTAGCATATGCAGATATGGCCTCGCAACACTGAGACCGAAAGGTCGAGCGTGAATCATATGGTAGATACGATCAACATAGTGATGTTCACCATTGAAAACTACTCCATTTCACGTGATGATCGGTTATGGTTTAGTTGATTTGGATCACGTGATCACTTAGATGATTAGAGGGATGTCTATCTAAGTGGGAGTTCTTAAGTAATATGATAAATTGAACTTAAATTTATCATGAACTTAGTGCCTGATAGTATTTTTGCATGTCTATGTTGTTGTAGATAGATGGCTCGTGCTGTTGTTCTGTTGAATTTTAATGCGTTCCTTGAGAAAGAAAAGTTGAAAGATGATGGTAGCAATTACACGGACTGGGTCCATAACTTGAGGATTATCCTCATTGCTGCACAGAAGAGTTACATCCTGGAAGCATCGCTAGGTGTACCACCTGCACCAGCTACTGCAGACATTGTGAATGCCTGGCAGTCGCGTGTTGATGACTACTCTATAGTTCAGTGTGCCATGCGTTACGGCTTAGAACCGGGACTTCAACAATGTTTTGAACGTCATGGAGCATATGAGATGTTCTAGGAGTTGAGGTTAATATTTCAAGCAAATGCCCGGATTGAGAGATATGAAGTCTCCAATAAGTTCTACAGCTGCAAGATGGAGGAGAATAGTTTTGTCAGTGAACATATACTCCAAATGTCTGGGTATTGCAATTAGTTGATTCAACTGGGAGTTAATCTTCCTGATGATAGTGTCATTGACAGAATTATTCAATCACTGCCACCAAGCTACAAGAGCTTCGTGATGAACTATAATATGCAAGGGATGAACAAGACAATTCCCGAGCTCTTCGCAATGCTAAAGGCTGCAGAGGTAGAAATCAAGAAGGAGCATCAAGTGTTGATGGTCAATAAGACCACCAGTTTCAAGAAAAAGGGCAAAGGTAAGAAAAAGGGGAACTTCAAAAAGAACAGCAAACAAGTTGTTGCTCAAGAGAAGAAACCCAAGTCTGGACCTAAGCCTGAGACTGAGTGCTTCTACTGCAAGCAGACTAGTCACTGGAAGCGAAACTGCCCCAAGTATTTGGCGGATAAGAAGGATGGCAAGGTGAACAAAGGTATATGTGATATACATGTTATTGATGTGTACCTTACCAGAGCTTGCAGTAGCACCTGGGTATTTGATACTGGTTCCGTTGCTAATATTTGCAACTCGAAACAGGGACTACGGACTAAGCGAACACTGGCTAAGGACGAGGTGACGATGCGTGTGGGAAATGGTTCCAAAGTCGATGTGATCGCCGTCGGCACGCTACCTCTACATCTACCTTCGGGATTAGTTTTAGACCTAAATAATTGTTATTTGGTTCAACGTTGAGCATGAACAATATATCTGGATCTTGTTTGATGTGAGATGGTTATTCATTTAAATCTGAGAATAATGGTTGTTCTATTTATATGAGTAATATCTTTTATGGTCATGCACCCTTGAAGAGTGATCTATTTTTGATGAATCTCGATAGTAGTGAGACACATATTCATAATGTTGAAGCCAAAAGATGCAGAGTTGATAATGATAGTGCAACTTATTTGTGGCACTACCGTTTGGGTCATATTGGTGTAAAGCGCATGAAGAAACTCCATACTGATGGACTTTTGGAATCACTTGATTATGAATCACTTGGTACTTGCGAACCATGCCTCATGGGCAAGATGACTAAAACGCCATTCTCCAGAACTATGGAGCGAGCAACTGATTTGTTGGAGATCATACATACTGATGTATGTGGTCTAATGAATGTTGAGGCTCACGGCAGGTATCGTTATTTTCTCACCTTCACAGATAAGCAAATATGTGTATATCTACTTAATGAAACATAAGTCTGAAACATTTGAAAAGTTCAAAGAATTTCAGAGTGAAGTTGAAAATCATCGTAACAAGAAAATAAAGTTTCTATGATCTGATCGTGGAGGAGAGTATTTGAGTTATGAGTTTGGTCTACATTTGAAACAATGCGGAATAGTTTCGCAACTCACGCCACCCGGAACACCACAGCATAATGGTGTGTCCGAACATCGTAATTGTACTTTACTAGATATGGTGCGATCTATGATGTCTCTTACTGATTTACCGCTATCATTTTGGGGTTATGCATTAGAGACAACTGCATTCACTTTAAATAGGGCACTATCAAAATCCGTTGAGACAACGCCTTATGAACTATGGTTTGGCAAAACCAAAGTTGATGTTTCTTAAAGTTTGGAGTTGTGATCCTTATGTGAAAAAGTTTCAACATAATAAGCTCGAACCCAAATCGAAGAAATGCGTCTTCATAGGATACCCAAAGGAGACTGTTGGGTACACCTTCTAAACACAGATCCGAAGGAAAAATATCCGTTGCTAAGAATGGATCCTTTCTAGAGAAGAGTTTCTCTCGAAAGAAGTGAGTGGGAGGAAAGTAGAACTTGATGAGGTAACTGTACCTGCTCCTTTTTTGGAAAGTAGTTCATCACAGAAATCAGTTCCTGTGATTCCTACAGCAATTAGTGAGGAAGCTAATGATGATGATCATGAAGCTTCAGATCAAGTTATTACCGAACCTCGTAGGTCTTCCAGAGTATGGTCCGCACCAGTGTGGTACGATAATCCTATTCTGTAAGTCATGTTACTAGAACACGATAAACCTACGAACTATGAGGATGCGATGATGAGCCCAGATTCCGTGAAATGGCTTGACGCCATGAAATCTGAGATGGGATCCATGTATGAGAACAAAGTGTGGACTTTGGTTGACTTACCGATGATCGGCAAGCCATTCAGAATAAATGGATCTTCAAGAGGAAGACAGACATTGATAGTAGTGTTACTATCTACAAAGCTCGACTTGTCGAAAAAGGTTTTTGACAAGATCAAGGTGTTGACTACGATGAGATTTCCTCGCTCGTATCGATGTTTAAAGTCTGTCCGAATCATGTTAGCAATTGCCAAATTTTAGGAAATTTGGCAAATGGATGTCAAAATTGCATTCCTGAATGGATTTCTGGAAGAAGAGTTGTATATGATGCAACCAGAAGGTTTTGTTGATCCAAAAGGTGCTAACAAAGTGTGCAAGCTCCAGCGATCCATTTATGGACTGGTGCATGCTTCTCGGAGTTGGAATAAACGCTTTGATAGTGTGATCAAAGCATATGGTTTTATAAAGACTTTTGGAGAAGCCTGTATTTACAAGAAAGTGAGTGGGAGCTCTATAGCATTTCTAATATTATATGTGGATGACATATTCTTGATTGGAAATGATATAGAATTTCTGGATAGCATAAAAGGATACTTGAATAAAAGTTTTTCAATGAAAGACCTTGGTGAAGCTGCTTATATATTGGGCATCAAGATCTATAGAGATAGGTCAAGACGCTTATTGGACTTTCACAAAGTACATACCTTGATAAAGTTTTGAAAAGGTTCAAAATGGATCAAGCAAAAAAAGGGTTCTTGCCTGTAATACAAGGTGTGAAATTGAGTCAGACTCAATGCCCGACCATTGCAGAAGATAGAGAGAAAATGAAAGATGTTCCCTATGCTTCAGCCATAGGCTCTATCATGTATGCAATGTTGTGTACCAGACCTGATGTGTGCCTTGCTATTAGTTTAGCAGGGAGGTACCAAACTAATCCAGGAGTGGATCACTGGACAATGGTCAAGAACATCCTGAAATACCTGAAAAGGACTAAGGATATGTTTCTCGTTTATGGAGGTGACAAAGAGCTAGTCGTAAATGGTTACGTCAATGCAAGCTTTGACACTGATCTAGACGATTCTAAATAGCAAACCGGATATGTGTTTATATTGAACGGTGGAGCCGTCAGTTGGTGCAGTTCTAAACAAAGTGTCATGGCGGGATCTACATGTAAAGCTGAGTACATAGTTGCTTTGGAAGCGGCAAATGAAGGAGTCTGGATGAAGGAGTTCATATCCGATCTAGGTGTCATACCTAGTGCATCGGGTCCAATGAAATTTTTTTGTGACAATACTGGTGCAATTGCCTTGGCAAAGGAATCCAGATTTCACAAGAGAACCAAACACATCAAAAGACGCTTCAATTCCATCCGGGACCAAGTCCAGGTGAGAGACAGAGAGATTTGCAAGATACATATAGATCTGAATGTTGCAGACCCGTTGACTAAGCCTTTTCCACGAGCAAAACATGATCAGCACCAAGGCTCCATGGGTGTTAGAATCATTACTGTGCAATCTAGATTATTGACTCTAGTGCAAGTGGGACACTAAAGGAAATATGCCCTAGAGGCAATAATAAAGTTATTATTTATTTCCTTATTTCATGATAAATGTTTATTATTCATGCTAGAATTGTATTAATCGGAAACATAATACATGTGTGAATACATAGACAAACATAGTGTCACTAGTATGCCTCTACTTGACTAGCTCGTTAATCAAAGATGGTTAAGTTTCCTAACCATAGACATGAGTCGTAACTTGATTAACGGGATCACATCATTAGGAGAATGATGTGATTGACTTGACCCATTTTGCTAGCTTAGCACCTGATCGTTTAGTATGTTGCTATTGCTTTCTTCATGACTTATACATGTTCCTATGACTATGAGATTATGTAACTCCCGCTTACCAGAGGAACACTTTGTGTGCTACCAAACGTCACAATGTAACTGGGGGATTATAAAGGTGCTCTACAGGTGTCTCCGAAGGTACTTGTTGAGTTGACATATTTCAAGATTAGGATTTGTCACTCCGATTGTCGGAGAGGTATCTCTGGGCCCTCTCGGTAATGCACATCACTATAAGCCTTGCAAGTAATGTAGCTAATGAGTTCGTTACGGGATGATGCATTACGTAACGAGTAAAGAGACTTGCCGGTAACGAGATTGAACTAGGTATTGAGATACCGACGATCGAATCTCGGGCAAGTAACATACCGATGACAAAGGGAACAACGTATGTTGTTATGCGGTTTGACCGATAAAGATCTTCGTAGAATATATGCGAGCCAATATGAGCATCCAGGTTCCGCTATTGGTTATTGACAGGAGACATGTCTCGGTCATGTCTACATAGTTCTCGAACCCGTAGGGTCCGCATGCTTAAAGTTAGATGACGGTTATATTATGAGTCTGTATGTTTTGATGTACCGAAGGTAGTTCGGAGTCCCGGATGTGATCACGGACATGACGAGGAGTCTCGAAATGGTTGAGACATAAAGATTAATATATTGGATGACTATGTTCGGACACCGAAATGGTTTCGGGGAGTATCGGGCATATACTGGAGTACCGGGGGGTTACCGGAACCCCCCGGGGAGACTAATGGGCCTATTGGGCCCTAGTGGAGAATAGGAGGGGCGGCCAAGGGCAGCCACGCGCCCCCTCCCCCCCAGTCCGAATTGGACAAGGAGGGGGGCGGCGCCCCCTTTCTTTTCCCCCTCTCTCTCCTTCCGTCTCCTCTCCTACTCCCACTTGCAAGGGGGGAATCCTACTCCCAGTGGGAGTAGGAATCCTCATGGGGCGCGCCTAGGGTGGCCGACCTCCTCCCCCTCCTCCATTCCTTTATATACGGGGAGGGAGGCACCCCTTGGAGACACAACAATTGATCCTTTGGATCTCTTAGCCATGTGCGGTGCCCCCCTCCACTACAATCCACCTCGATAATATCGTAGCGGTGCTGAGGCAAAGCCCTGCGTCGGTAGAACATCATCATCGTCACCACGCAATCGTGCTAATGGAACTCTCCCTCAAAGCTTGGCTGGATCAGAGTTCGAGGGACGTCATCGAGCTGAACGTGTGCTGAACTCGGAGGTGCCGTACGTTCGGTACTTGATCGGTCGGATCGTGAAGACGTACGACTGCATCAACAGTGTTGTGCTAACACTTCCGTTTTCGGTCTACGAGGGACGTGGACACACTCTCCCCTCTCGTTTCTATGCATCACCATGATCTTGCGTGTGCGTAGGAATTTTTTTGAAATTACTACGTTCCCCAACAGGGTTGACCGGTGCTTGGGTACTGCCCTTTCTTGGACAAGCATCCCACTTATGATTAACCCCTATGCAAGCATCCGTAACTACAAAAGAAGTATTAAAGTAAACCTAACCATAGCATGAAACAAGTGGATCCAAATCAGCCCCTTACGAAGCAACGCATAAACTAGGGTTTAAGCTTCTGTCACTCTAGCAACCCATCATCTACTTATTAGTTCCCAATGCCTTCCTCTAGGCCCAAATAATGGTGAACTTTGAGTAGTCGACGTTCACATAACACCACTAGAGGAGAGACAACATACATCTCATCAAAATATCGAACGAATACCAAATTCACATGACTACTTATAGCAAGACTTCACCCATGTCCTCAGGAACAAACGTAACTACTCACAAAGCATATTCATGTTCATAATCAGAGGGGTATTAATATGCTTTAAGGATCTGAACATATGATCTTCCTCCAAATAAACCAACTAGCATCAACTACAAGGAGTAATCAACACTACTAGCAACCCATAGGTACCAACCTGAGGTTTTGGTACAAAGATTGGATAGAAGAGATGAACTAGGGTTTGACAGGAGATGGTGCTGGTGAAGATGTTGATGGATATTGACCCCCTCCCAATGAGAGGATCGTTGGTGATGATTTCCCCCTCCCGGAGGGAAGTTTCCCTAGCAGAACAGCTCCGCCGGAGCCCTAGATTGGTTTCGCCAAGGTTCCGCCTCGTGGCGGTGGAGTTTCATCCCGTAAGCTTGCTTATGTTTTTTCCAGGGTAAAAGACTTCATATAGCAGAAGATGGGCACCGGAGGGATGCCAAGTGGCCCACGAGGCAGGGGGCGTGCCCAGGGGGTAGGGCGCGCCCCCCACCCTCATGACCAAGGTGTAGAGCCCCTCTGGTACTTCTTTCGCTCAATATTTTTTATTAATTCCAAAAATGACTTTCTGCCCCGCATCTAGAAAATCCGTGGACTACCTGCCCCGCAAGATATCCGTAACCGAGATAGTCGTGCACCGTCGTGAGCAGTGCGGCTCTCATAGGGAAATATTCTTTCTCTACGGCGTCCCACGTATTGGCTGGCGTTTTCCACAGTGTGTCAAGCTCCTCTTTCAGCAGCCCCAGATACAGATTGATGTCGTTCCCTGGTTGTTTCGGCCCTTCAATTAGCATACTCATGTGAATGTACTTCCTCTTCATGCACAACCAGGGGGGAAGGTTGTACATCCACACAAACACAGGCCAGGTGCTATGTGTGCTTCTCTGGCTGCCAAACGGATTGACTCCATCGGTGCTCGCGCCCAGCACGATGTTCCTTGGATCGTTCCCAAATTCTGGGTATTCGAAGTTCAACGCTTGCCACTGGCTCGCATCCTTAGGGTGACTCAGCATCTTGTCTTTTTTATCTATCTCCGGATCATTTGCGTCATCTTCTTGCTTCTTCTCCTCCCTATCCGCGTGCCAACGCAGGAGCTTTGCTACCTTAGGGTCCGCGAAATACCGCTGCAGACGAGGAGTGATCGGAAAGTACCACACCACTTTTCGAGGAGCTTTCTTCCTCTTCTTGTATCGAGTGACACCGCACACCGGACATATGGTAGACTCCACGTGCTCGTCCCGATAAATGATGCAATTGTTCATGCACACATGGTATTTCACGTGCGGTAAATCCAGAGGACACACGATTTTCTTCGCCTCCTCCAAACTGGTCGGGCACTTGTTCCCCTTGGGAAGACGTTCGTGCCAGAATGACATGTTCTCGTCGAAGCATGCGTCGGTCATTTTGTGTTTTACCTTCATCTCCAGAGCCATGAGCGTTACTTTCAGGCGGGTATCCTCGGGCCTGCATCCTTCATACAATGGAGTAACCACGTCTAACTCAAGTTGATCCATCTTGGCTTTCTCTCGGGCAGCAGCTCTTGCGTTATCCGTATGCTTGAGAAGCAGCTCTTGAATATAAGGGTCCTGCACCCAGCCCATCGATGGTCCAGCGTCATCTGCTCCGCCGGCAACATCATCATGTCCTGCATCTTCTACATGATGACTGTGTACAGCATCACCGTCGTGATCATCTCCTGGGGATTCTTCGTCTTCTCGCCCGCCCGAGCCACGGTGGTTGTCTTGCTGCCCTTCCTCATTTCTTGCCCGGCCCCCATGGACGACTTCGTAGTCATCTTCATCACCTTGCCACCGATAGCCATCCATGAAACCACGCAAGAGCAGGTGGTCCCGCACCTGCCCGAAATCCGGGTCCGCAATAAGGCTATTCAGCTTGCATCTTCGACACGGACATCTTATCTCTGTCTCGTTCTTTTGAAGCATCTCGGCCTTCGCGGACCTCAAAAACCTATTCACAATGCCTTCGGTCATCGTGCGGACCATGGTCGCCTGCGGGGTAGAGCAAAACGATATTTTAGAACCAAGAAAAAATTTGGCATGACTTTCCCTAAAAATAGGACCAAAAAGAATGCTTAATGCCAAAATTCTCGCCGAAACGGAAATGAATCAACATTCCGGCAAAATATTGGCAACTATCGCATTTCAAATACCGGTACACCTCCAAACACAAACACATATGCAACACCACAAACATATGCAACACCACGAACATACATAGATCTATCTAGGTAACTTAACCACTTAATTTGAATGAATCTATGGTGGAAATGAGGTGAAAAAGAGGAGGCACCTGAGACAAGGAGGAGGCGGTGGAGAGAATGAAGTGGGGAGAAAGTGAGTGTGGGAGGAGAGGCTGTCCAAAATATCTTGTTGCTGCCCACTTCCTAATGGCGCACCAGCAACAAATGCGCCATTAGTAATCCAGGTTACTAATGGCGCACCCCCTGGTGGTGCGCCATTAGTAGTTTTGCAAAAAAAAACCATACTAATGGCGCACTCTGGCAGGGTGCGCCATTACTAGTTTAAACTAGTAATGGCGCACCTCGTGAGAGTGCGCCATTAGTAGTTTAGCAAAACAAAGGTATAAAAAAATAATAAAAAAAATAACATTAGTGGCGCACTTTCTGGCTGGTGCGCCATTACTAGTTACAACTAGTAATGGCGCACTCCCTGTTGATGCGCCATTAGTATGTTTGGACAGGCGCACTAGTTCAAAAAAAATTGATACTAATGGCGCACCGTGGGCAGGGTGCACCATTAGTAGTTTCAACACTAATGGCGCATCAGGAGGCGGTGCGCCATTAGTATATACTAATGGCACACCACCTGTCTGGTGCGCCATTAGTGTCAATCCCATCTATAGCCCTTTTTCTAGTAGTGCGTGGAGTTTCAGGACTTTTGGAGCTGTGCAGAATAGGTCTCTAATATTTGCTCCTTTTCCAGCCCAGAATCCCAGGTGCCGGCATTCTCCCTCTTTATGTAAACCTTGTAAAATAAGAGAGAATAGCCATGAGTATTGTGACATAACGTGTAATAACAGCCCATAATGCAATAAATATCGATATAAAAGCATGATGCAAAATGGACGCATCAGGCACCGCTGGCCTCGTCGGAAGCCGTGGAGGAGCGCTTGAGCGGCGGCAGGACGAGGTGGAACGTGTGCGTCAGCGTGCTAGCCGCGTAGGCCATGGTGGTGCTGGTGGTGGGCAGCGATATGGCAGCGGACATGTCGCGTCTGGCGGAGATAGCATGGAGTCTGGGCAGGGAAGCCGGCGCGTCGAAGAAGACCTCCGGGCTGGCGGATGAGATGGGGTTCCTTGGCACCAGTGCCGACGCTGACGGGTTCCCCTGGAGCAAAGCCATGCTTCCGTGGCAGCGCACCAGCTTCCATTTCTAGCCCGAGAAAAACTGGATGTACAGTACATGCATGATCCATCCATTCCTCTGGCCATTAATTCCTTCCTTTTCCATTCCCCCGGCCATCAATTCCTTCCTTTTGATTACAGGGCACTATACTGATTTTTCTCCTTTGATTACTGGTGCACGATAGTGAGGCAACGACCAGGAGCTAGGCGGCGGTGGACTGGAGATATTCTCTCTTTTAATACCATCTCTCTCCATAAATTTCCATGTCTCCTCTCTCTGTTAACTTTCTCTTTGTTAATTATTTATGAAGAATCAACAGATTGTGAATCCCAGACTCTGAATGTGTGCGACGGGTTCAGTGGGCATGTGTGATTGTATCCTCCAGTTGTGTCTAATATATGTAATTGAGCTATTTTGTGGCACTCTCAAACGTTTGTTATGAACCAGTTGCATAATAACAACATGTGACAAAATATTTCATTACTTCATAGCAGTAGAAAGTTTATCACAAAGGGTAGTGACCACCATTTCATAGTGAAGAGGTCATCTCAATAAATCATCCATCTTTTATTCTTTCAACCAAATACAAAGTTGGCTAACTATAACAACTTCTTATCTTCTCAACCGAACTAAAAAATGACCATTCCTACCCCTTGGTTGGAGATACCCACAGCCACCTAAATCTATCAGGCAAACAAGTGTATCCCTAATTACAGAAATGTTCATATACTTATTATAGCATCGGAAACACGTAACAAGTCCCGCAGCAATGTGCGGGGTATCATCTAGTTTCTGTAAAATAAAGCGACCGTCGTGCTCTAAAAAGATATAAGTGAAGCACTAGAGCAATATTGCCTAGCTTAAAAGATATAAGTGAAGCACATAGAGTATTCTAATAAATCGCGATTCATGCCTGTCTCTCCCAAAAGGTGTGTACAACAAGGATAATTGTGGTAAACTACAAAGCAAAGACTCAAATCATACAAGACGCTCCAAGCAAAACACATATCATGTGGTGAATAAAAATATAGTCTCAAGTAAAGTTACTGATAGACGAAGACGAAAGAGGGGATGCCTTTCGGGGCATCCCCAAGCTTAGGCTTTTGGTTGTCCTTGAATATTACCTTGGGGTGCCTTGGGCATCCCCAAGCTTAGGCTCTTCCAATTCCTTATTCCATAGTCCATCAAATCCTTACCCAAAGATTGAAAACTTCACAACACAAAACTCAACAGAAAATCTCATGAGCTCCGTTATTATAAGAAAATAAATCACCACTTTAAGGTATTGTTGCAAACTCATTATTAATTTATATTGGTGTAATATCTACTGTATTCCAACTTCTCCATGGTTCATACCCCCTAATACTATGCATAGATTCATCAAAAAAAGCAAACAACACGCGAAAAACAGAATCTGTCAAAAATAGAATAGTCTGTAGTAATCTATAACTCTCGAATACTTATGTAACTCCAAAAATTCTGAAATAAACTGGTGGATGTGAGGAATTTGTCTATTAATCTTCTGAAAAAAGCATCAACTCAAAAGCAATCTTCTGTTAAAATGACAAATAATCTCGTGAGCGCAAAAGTTTCTGTTTTTCAGCAAGATCAAATCAACTTTCACCCAAGTCTTCCCAAAGGTTCTACTTGGCACAAACACTAATTAAAACATGAAACCACATATAAACAGAGGCTAGATAAATTATTTGTTACTAAACAGGAGCAAAAAGTAAAGAAAAAAATAAAATTGGGCTGCCTCCCAACAAGCGCTATCGTTTAACGCCTGAGGGAGTACCGGACTAGGGGGTGTCCGGATAGCCAAACTATCATCATTGGCCGGACTCCAAGACTAAGAAGATACAAGATTGAAGACTTTGTCTCGTGTCCGGATGGGACTTTCCTTGGCGTGGAAAGCAAGGTTGGCGATATGGATATGTAGATCTCCTACCATTGTAACCGACTCTGTGTAACCCTAGCCCTCTCCGGTGTCTATATAAACTGAAGGGTTTTAGTCCATATGACAGAAGAACAATCATACCATAGGCTAGCTTCTAGGGTTTAGCCTCCTTGATCTTGTGGTAGATCCACTCTTGTACTACCCATATCATCAATATCAATCAAGCAGGAGTAGGGTTTTACCTCCATCGAGAGGGCCCGAACCTGGGTAAAAACATCGTGTCCCTTGTCTCCTGTTACCATCCGCCTAGACGCACAGTTCAGGACCCCCTACCCGAGATCCGCCGGTTTTAACACCGACATTGGTGCTTTCATTGAGAGTTCCTCTGTGTCGTCACCGATAGGCTCGATGGCTCCTTCGATCATCAACAACGACGATGCAGTCCAGGGTGAGACTTTTCTCCCCGGACAGATCTTCGTATTCGGCGGCTTTGCACTGCGGGCCAATTCGCTTGGCCATCTGGAGCAGATCGAAAGCTACGCCCTTGGCCATCAGGTCAGATTTGGAAGTCTGAACTTCACGGCTGACATCCGCGGAGACTTGATCTTCGATGGACTCGAGCCACAGCTGAGCGCGCCGCACTGTCACGATGGGCATGATTTAGCTCTGCTGTCGGACAGTGCCCTGGAGGCCGCACACGAGTCCGCTCCGACCCTCAATTCGGAGCCGGCTGCACAGATCAAGGACGGGTGGCTAGACACCGCCTCGGGGGCTGCAACCTCTACGGTGATGGAGCCGAATACTGACCCTGTCCCTTGTGAAGCTTGTGACTCCGAGGTTCCGGACTCCTCGCCAGACTCCGAACCCCTTGCGCCCCTACCAACCGAATCCGGTCGGGCGCCGATCATGGAGTTCACCGCCGTGGACATCTTTCAGCACTCACCTTTTGGTGACATCCTGAATTCGCTAAAATATCTCTTGTTATCAGGAGAGCCCTGGCCGGACTGCGGTCAGGATAGTTGGGATGCGGACGACGAAGAAATTCAAAGCCCACCCACCACCCACTTAGTAGCCACTGTCGACGATCTAACCGACATGCTAAACTTCGACTCTGAAGACATCGATGGTATGAATGACGATGCCGGAGATGACCAAGAACCAGCGCCTACTAGGCACTGGAAAGCCACCTCAACTCACGACGTATACATGGTGGATACACTAAAAGGAAGCGATAACGAGGAACAACGGGACGCGGCGAAGGATAATTCCCCCGAAAAACAACCAAAACGGTGACGCAAGCGCCGCCCGAAGTCCCGCCTTGATAACAACAACACCCATACTGACCCAGCCGTAGAGCAGGGCGAACCAGTGGACGACGAACATGCCACCAAGCAACCATCCGAACAGGATGAATTGGACAAGCAACCCATCCCCGGCGAAAACAACAGTCCAGACGATCTCACGCCGGACACATCACCGGAGCATAGGAACCTTCACAAAAGGCTCGTCGCCACTGAAAGAAGTTTGAAGAAGCAGAAGGGAAGCTCAAAACAGCGGAAGACGTACTCAGAATGAGATGGAGCAAAGTACTAAAGACCGCAGATAAATACGGCGATAGTCACCAAGCAAAGAGCTACCCGAAGCGCAAGCTGTTGCCCGAATTTGACGAGGAGGCCGTAGAGCCCCCACAGTCAAAAAACAAAGAGGCCGTCCGGTCGGATAGACGACCAGATGACAGGCTAAGAGCGGCAAGCGGCGCCACACACAAGCCGACACACGATCCACATAAGGATCCTCGCAGAAAGGATGGCCCGGTCAGGTCCATCTACGGGCCAAAAAAGAAGGCTCCACGAAGCAACACAACACGCCGAGCATTCAAAGATAACGACACACCTAACTACAGGGGCGCCGCACACCCACTATGTTTCACCGATGAGGTACTGGATCATGAATTTCCAGCGGGATTCAAACCCGTAAACATAGAGGCATATGACGGAACAACAGACCCCAGAGTCTGGATTGAGGATTATATCCTACACATACATATGGCTAGAGGAGACGATCTCCACGCCATAAAATACCTACCCCTCAAGCTCAAAGGGCCAGCCCGGCATTGGCTCAAAAGCCTCCCAGAAAATACCATCGGAAGTTGGGAAGAGCTCGAGGATGCGTTTCGAGCAAACTTTCAGGGAACTTATGTCCGCCCTCCGGATGCAGACGATTTAAGTCACATAACTCAACAGCCCGAAGAGTCAGCACGCAAATTCTGGAACAGGTTCCTCACCAAAAAGAACCAAATAGTCGACTGTCCGGACGCCGAGGCCTTAGCAGCATTTAAACATAACGTCCAAGACGAATGGCTCGCCAGACACCTCGGCCAGGAAAAGCCAAGGACAATGGCCGCACTAACGAGCCTCATGACCCGCTTCTGCGCGGGAGAAGATAGCTGGCTGGCAAGATGCAGCACTAGCGACCCAAGTACATCCGAGGTCAGGGATGGAAATGGGAAGCCACAACGCAGAAAAGACCAGCGCCGGACTAAGGAAAATGGCCCAAAGAACACGGCGGTCAACGCCGGGTTCAAAAGCTCTCGGCCGAACAACAAAACACTGCCTCTTAAGGACAACAGTGACGAGCTATCCAACCTAAACAAAATCTTGGATAGGATATGTCAAATTCACAGTACCCCCGGGAAGCCTGCAAACCATACCCACAAAGATTGCTGGGTCTTCAAGCAGTCCGGCCGACTTAACGCCAAACACAAGGGGCTCGACACACCAAGCGAGGACGATGACGAACCCCACAAGCAGAGCACCGGAAAACAAAAGAACTTTCCACAAGAAGTCAAAACAGTGAATTCACTTCAAGTGATAACAAGGAAAAATAGGGCGGCATCTACTAAAGCACGTGCCGCACGGGCCACCCCAGCGGAATCCCGAGATTGGATGTCAAAACCAATTACTTTCGACCATCTAGATTACTCCAGAAGTATTCGAAACGTAGGATGGACTGCTTTGATATTGGATCCTATAATCGACGGACTACAATTTACACAAGTCCTAATGGACGGCGGCAGTGATATAAACCTGCTATACCAGGACACCATCTGCAGAATGGGGATAGACCCTACCAAAATTCGCCATAGCGGCACTTCCTTTAAAGGAGCGACACCAGGCCCTTATGCCAATAGTACGGGCTCCTTACTACTAGAGTTGTGTTCGGTTCATCCGACAACTTCCGTCGTGAAAAGCTAATCTTCCATATCGCCCCATTTAAAAGTAGTCATCAAGCACTATTGGGACGCGAAGCTTTCGCCCGCTTTAACGCAATACCGCATTACGCGTCTCTTACACTTAAAATGCCCGGTCCACGCGGCATCATCTCATTAAAGGGTAACTTAGAGTGTTCCTCGACCATGGAAAAACGTGAGACTGCCTTGACAACCACAAACTAATCCGGCCTGGCTGATCGAAGCCCCTAAAAAAGGTCATTTAGACCCCAGACACGGTTAGGCGAGTCCGGCATAAACAAACAAGGGGCTTCCCAGCCGCATACCCCTTTACAAGGGGCTGCACGAACGAAGAATGAGAGCCAATAAAGCTCAATTTTATTCATTTTTTAAAAATCATACTCTTTTTTACATGCATTTTTCGCACGATCTTTTTTTTCAAACTAAGTTCTTCTCTTTTACAGATGAACAACGTGCTAAACCCGTCCAGGATACAGCACAACGGAGACACATGCGCAGACGTGCAGCAGGGACCCGTTACAAGGATTCTTTTCAGATTAAGACCCTGCGTAAACCTTTTTTACTATCTCTTGTTGCTATACATCCCCCGATTTCTTATCATAACCAAGGAGGAGGCTGACGTTTTGGCATCGGCCGCGTCCGAAGATTTCGCGCGTACCTGGACACTAGGGGCTTAGGGCATCGTTCGGCCCGTTTTTCATAAAGACCGAATACCTTAGGGAGTGTTCGGCGTCTCGAGTTAGGCCTTATATGCATCATCTCCGAATCATGTCTTTGGTCAAATGTTGGGTTTGCCTGGCTCCTGTGTTTTGCTGCTTTACGTTCCGTATTATCGGCTAACGCGGCACCAGGAGAACTACTGCGATTGTGCCTCGGTTCGGCCAGGCGAGCACCTCAGTAGAGAAAGCCGAAAACTGACTGTCATGATATAGCGAGAGACTGGTCAACCACTCGATCAACTACCGGAATGTCTAGAATTCCTCCGCTTTGGCGAAGGACCGTTTCTCGGTCAGGCACATACGCGCCCCGAATTCGGAGAGCTCGGTGCCCCTAGGGGCTATATCGTAGCTCCACCTTCGAACTCCTATAGCTAAGTGAAAGTGATAAAGCATTATAGTCCGGTTGCCTCGTTTGCTACGCTACCACCTCCTTCACAGGACCAAGACATTGGATTAAGTGTGAAAATGCGCTTTTTTGCAAACACCCCTGCACCATGTGCGTGGGGGCTGAAGCCGAAGACTGCCATCTTTCAGGTTATATATATATACATATACATTAACGGCCGCACAGGAGGAATTTACATACTTGAACGCACAAGTATAAAAAGCCCTTATATTATAAATATGGTTTTACAAATCATACATGTCATTTGAACATAACATTTTTCGAGCACTGCGACTCTACTAAACGAGCGCCCCGCAGGACTTCCTCAAAATAGTGCTCGGCGGGTAATCGGCTTCTATCCGAATCCCGGGATGCAACATCGGTGGCATCCATCTCTGCCCAGTATGTTTTGACACGGGCGAGAGCCATCCGTGCACCCTCTATGCATGCCGGCCGCTTCATCGCCTTGATATGCGGCACTGCATCAAGGAATTGCTGCACTAAACCAAAATAACTCTTTGGCTTGGGCCTTTCCGGCCACAGATGAGCCACGGCGTCCTTCATGGCAAGTCCGGACATCCTATTCAGCTCAGCCCACTCAGCCAACCGATCGGTCAACGGAAGTGGACGCTCCGGACTATGGAATTGAGACCAAAAAATCTCTTCCATTTCGTGATCCTTCTGGCTTCGGAAGTGCACGACTGCGTCCACCGCACTTGCCGCCAAATTCAGATAAGGGTCCTCCGCACCCCACAACTGGCCCAACTAAGCATACTTCGGATCCGTGAACTTCCTACGCAGCAGAAAAGACTTTCCAGCCGCAACGTCTCCGGCCTGACACAGTTCCTCCTTTATAGCCCGCATTGCAGAACGGGTATCTTGGCTTCAGCGGTGGCCTTCTTCAGGTCCTCTTGCTCCGCTTGGCGTTCTCTTTCAAGAACCTCATAGCGGTCGGTAGCATCTTTTAGTTTCACGGCCATTCCGGCCATCTCCTCCCTGCTTTGGCAGTGAGCAGCCTTTTCGGCTTTTAGTTCCTCCCCTGCCTTCGAGGCAGCCGCATCACTTTTTCTGGCTTGCTCCTTGGCTCGAGCAAGCTCTGCCCGAAGGTCTTCCACAGCAGCGGCACCATCTGCATCAAGCATACATGTTGTAAGGAGTGGGCATCAGCTCCCTTACCAGGTGACCGCAGAGAAACCACCTACCTTGTGACTCGTCAAGTCGTTTATTGACCAGCGCGATGTCCGCATCCGCAACGTCGAGTTCCCGCTTCAGCTCGGCAACTCTATCAGTCCGGCTGGCCACCGAACATTCCGCCACCTGCATAGGAAAGGCGACATTTTGTAACTGAGATTATGATCCTCGGCACGCTGTCGCTTTCGACAACATACCGAGTCTCAGGGGCTACTATCTATACAAGGCGCACTCTATGTGCAAAACTGTCAAAAGGTATGTCATTTTTTGCGTACCTCAAACCCCGTCAGTAAACTTCCGACGGCCTCATGCAACCCGCTCTCGGCGGATAAGATCCTTTCAATCACCGTACTCATTAATGTGCGGTTATCTTCTGAGATAGACGCCCTCTCGAGCAGACCCTGCAGCTCCGCCGGCCGTACTCCCGTGGGTGCCGAACACCGCGGCCCCGCCGGACTCGGGGAGACCCTCCGTGACGACACCTCAGGGCCGTCCGCCCCACCTGACGGGGCGGCAGATGGAGGCGTTTCGCTCTCCATCATCTCCGGACGAAGGTCCCCCGAGGACGAGCTCTGCTGAGAAGGGCTGAGATCCGAACTACAAGGTAAAAACTTTGGTTATCCTTAGAAATAAAATAGGGATGTCCCTTATTACAAAACTCCCCCTTTTTCTACTTACGGCTCGCTGGAGGGCTGATTCCTTTGGGGAGACTGTGCGGCCGGGACTCCTCCTGGCACAGGACCCTGGTGCAGATTTCTTTCCCCGCTTTAAGGCCTTGGCCTCCGGGTCTTCGGAAGCGGTCCTCTTCTCCCCCCGGAGGGAGGGATTCTTGATTCCCCCCTTGCTGAGAGCCTCCTTAGAAGAGGTGGTAGTTTCCCTGTTCCCCCCTTCGCCCTCCTCCGAAGGTGCTACCTCCAACATTTTGATTAACACGGGATCCGGCGTGGTCTCAGGGAGGGGGGCCGGACACCGTATCAGTTTTGCTTGCGCTATCCACTCCTGTCAAGGGATAGCTGGTTAAAATGCAAATGCATGATAAATAAATGGAAGATATGTCCGGACACAGGGCTACTTACTTGAGTATCCAGGCGATTGCAGCTTAAGCCAGCGTCCTCGGTCAAGCCCGGACACATCTCTTGTGATCCGAAGAATAGTTTGTACATCTCCACGGGTGTCGTACCCATGAAGTGTTGGAGAGGTCGTGGTCCCTTCGGATTGAATTCCCACAGGCGGAGGGGGCGACGTTTGCAGGGTAGAAGACGCCGAATCAGCATAACCTGCGTCACTACGACCAGATTGATCCCCCTCTCTTGGAGGTCTCGAATCTGGCCCTGCAATAGGGGTACGTCCTTGGACGGCCCCCAGTCAAGCCCTTGGTTGACCCATGACGTCAACCGTTGTGGAGGGCCCGAGCAAAAGGCGGGCGGCGGCCTCTGCCTACTGCCCCTAGGAGCGGTGATATAGAACCACTCCTGTTGCCACAAGCCGAGCTCCTCCTGAAAAGAGCCATCGGGCCATGGAGCATCGGCCCTCTTGCTTATAACCGCCCCGCCGCACTCTGCCTGACGCCCCTCAATCATCTTCAGCTCCACGTTGAAGGTTTTGAGCCACAAACCGAAGTGAGGGGTAGTGCGGAGGAAGGCTTCGCAGACGACAATAAATGATGAGATGTGGAGGATGGACTCCGGAGCCAGGTCGTGGAATTCCAGCCCATAGTAAAACATGAGCCCCCTCACGAAGGGATCCATCGGGAAGCCTAAACCCCGACGGAGGTGATGCACGAATACGACACTCTCGCCAGGCTCGGGAGTGGGAATGACTTGCCCTTGGGCAGGCAACCTATGCAAAATCTTGTAGGTTAAGTACCTGGCGCCTCTCAGCTTTAGCACGTCCTCTTCCGTGACGGAGGAGGGCATCCACCGGCCCTGTAGGTCAGAGCCGGACATTGTCGAAGGTCCGAAGTACCCGAATCTGGAGCCCTGGGTGTTGGAACTCGGGGCGAGGGGAGGATTCTATTGAGGATTGAAGAAAAGAAACGGGCCTTGGTCTCATTATAAAGAGGGAGAATACCAGGAGCCGTCCCCATGACCGTTTGGAACTCACCTTCGATGGAGGGGGCGTGGCAACGGGCGCGGTTGGGTTACCCACATCCGTATTGATGGGAATCCCGGAATAAGGGGAACACGATCTCTGCTTCGACAGGACGTGCCGAGGAAACCGCTTCGCTAAACGCGCTGAGGTGGTATAATAAAAATGATTCGAGTAAAGGCTTGGTTGTGGTGTGACGTCACGCCACAAAATACGTCAGCAGATTGAACTTGTGTAAATGTTATTCTCTCTATGGTGGTATGTGGAATTTATTTTACAGAGCCGGACACTATCCTGGTGTTCACAATCTTCTATGAATTATTCGGAGGAGGAACCCGCCTTGCAATGCCGAAGACAATATGCACGCCGGACTCGTCGTCATTGAAGCCTGGTTCAGGGGCTACTGAGGGAGTCCCGAACTAGGGGGTGTCCGGATAGCCGAACTATCACCATCGGACGGACTCCAAGACTAAGAAGATACAAGATTGAAGGCTTCGTCCCGTGTCTGGATGGGACTTTCCTTGGCGTGGAAGGCAAGCTTGGTGATATGGATATGTAGATCTCCTACCATTGTAACTGACTCTGTGTAACCCTAGCCCTCTCCGGTGTCTATATAAACCGATGGGTTTTAGTCCATAGGACAGAAGAACAATCATACCATAGGCTAGCTTCTAGGGTTTAGCCTCCTTGATCTCGTGGTAGATCCACTCTTGTACTACCCATATCATCAATATCAATCAAGCCGGAGTAGGGTTTTACCTCCATCGAGAGGGACCGAACCTGGGTAAAAACATCATGTCCCTTGTCTCCTGTTACGATCTGCCTAGACGCACAGTTCGGGACCCCCTACCCGAGATCTGCCGGTTTTGACACCGACAACGCCCCTAGCTAGGCATTTGAGATTTCGATGATGCTCCATGAAAGACAAGAATTGAAGCACAAAGAGAGCATCATAAAACACATGACAAACACATATAAGTCTAACATAATTCCTATGCATAGGCATTTTATAAGCAAACAAATTATCAAGGCAAGCAAAAACTACCATATGCATGGAAGAAGAAAGAGACGATAGCAATTTCAACATGAAGAGAGGTAATTTAGTAACATGAAAATTTCTACAACCATATTTTCCTCTCTCATAATAATTACATGTGGGATCATAAGAAAATCCAACAATATCGCTATGACATAACATATTCTCAACACGATCCACATGCATGCAAAGTTGACACTCTTCCAAAATAGTGGGATTAAAATTAACTAAAGTCATGACCTCTCCAAACCCACTTTTGTCAAACATTTCATAAGATTGAACATTCTCCAAATATGTGGGATCTAAAGTTGACACTCTTCCAAACTCACTTTCAATATTATTGCAAGCATCAATCTCATATTCATCATGGGGCTTAAATAAATTTTCAAGATCATAAGAAGAATCACCCCAATAATAATCATTGCAACAAATAGTAGTCATAACAAAACTAGCATCCCCAAGCTTGAGGTTTTGCATATCATTAACACAATTGACATTAAGAGAATTTATAATAACATCATTGCAATCATGCTTTTTATTCAAAAATCTATCGTGAATCACTTCATAAAGTACTTCATCACAATTTTTAGATTCACGAATTTCAAGCAAAACCTCATAAAGATAATCTAGTGCACTCAACTCATTAGCAATAGGTTCATCATAACTAGATCTCTTAAAAACATTAGCAAGTGGATGAGGATCCATACACTATTAGCAAGCAAAGATGCAAGCAAAGGGAAGGCACATGGTAACACAAGCGAACAAAAGATCGAACGGAAGAGGGGCGAAGAAAAGGCAAAGGTGTTAGAAAATCGTTTTAGAAGTGGGGGAGAGGAAAACGAAAGGCGAATGGTGAATGGTGAATCATGTAATGCTATGGAGAAGAGTTTATGATGGGTACTTGGTATGGCTTGACTTGACGTAGATATCCCTAGCAACGGCGCCAAAAATCATTCTTGCTACCTCTTGAGCTTGCATTAGTTTTCCCTTGAAGAGAAATGTGGTCATTCTCAGGCTGGACGTTGCCCAGGAAACAAGAGTGTTGTCCCCAAAGGAATTCAAACTTCGGAAACAGCTGAAATTAATGATCTTGGGCCCGGCGGCAATTGAGAGAGACAGGAAAAGGCAAGCATCCAGACTCACTTTTTTGCGCAACGGGGATGCAAACACAAAAACTTTCAATGCCAAAATAAGGTCATGAAAAAGAAAGAACTTCATTCACACTTTCAAGAAGGCTGCTGGTGACATTTGTGAACATGAGGAGAAATCTCAGGCTGTTCATGATCACTTTCTGAACCCGTTGGGAGAAAAGAAGACGAGGGCATGCACGCTAAATTGAGATGGTGATACAAGTGCAATATGGATGGTAGATATAGATTTTTGCAATCTGAAAATATAAAAACAGCAAGGTAGCAAGTGGTAAAAGTGAGCGAAAACGGTATTGCAATGCTTCGAAACAAGGCCTAGGGTTCATACTTTCACTAGTGCAAGTTCTCTCAACAAGGATAACATAATTGGATCATATAACTATCCCTCAACATGCAACAAAGAGTCACTCCAAAGTCACTAATAGCGGAGAACAAACGAAGAGATTATTGTAGGGTACGAAACCACCACAAAGTTATTCTCTTCGATCGATCTATTGGGCTATTCCTATAAGTGTCACAAACAACCCTAGAGTTCGTAGTAAAATAACACCTTAAAACACACATCAACCAAAACCCTGATGTCACCTAGATACTCCAATGTCACTACAAGTATCCGCGGGTATGATTATACGACATGCATCACACAATCTCAGATTCATCTATTCAACAAACACAAAGAACTTCAAAGAGTGCCCCAAAGTTTCTACCGCAGAGTCAAGACGGAAACGTGTGCCAACCCCTATGCATAAGTTCACAAGGTCACTGAACCTGCAAGTTGATCACCAAAACATACATCAAGTGGATCACGTGAATATCCCATTGTCACCACAGATAAGCACATGCAAGACATATATCAAGTGTTCTCAAATCCTTAAAAACTCAATCCGATAAGATAACTTCAAAGGGAAAACTCAATCCATTACAAGAAGGTAGAGGGGGAGAAACATCATAAGATCCAACTATAATAGCAAAGCTCGCGGTACATCAAGATCGTGCCAAATCAAGAATAGGAGAGAGAGAGAGAGAGAGAGAGAGAGAGATCAAACACATAGCTACCGGTACATACCCTCAGCCCTGAGGGTGAACTACTCCCTCCTTGTCATGGAGAGTGCCGTGATGATGAAGATGGCCACCAGGGATGGATCCCCCCTCCGGCAGGGTGCCGGAACAGTGTCCTGATTGGGTTTTGGTGCTACAGAGGCTTGCGGCGGGCCGAACTCTCGATCTAGGTTTTGTTCTAGTAGTTTGGGGATTTATAGGAGGGGTTGGCGTCGGTTTCATGTCAGTGGGCCCCATAGGGAGTCCACGAGGCAGGGGCGCGCCCTGGGGGGGCCCTCCACCCTCATGGGGCCCTCGGGACTCTCCTCCGGTAGCTTTTCGTTCTAGTATTTTTATATTTCCAAAAATATTCTCCGTTGATTTTCAGCGCATCCCGAGAACTTTTATTTCTGCACAAAAAGAACACCACGGTAGTTCTGTTGAAAACAGCGTCAGTCCGGGTTAGTTCTAACCAAATCATACAAAAATCATGTAAAATATTATAAACATGGCATGAACACATCAAAAATTATAGATACGTTGGAGGCGTATCAAGCATACCCAAGCTTAATTCATGCTCGTCCTCGAGTAGGTGAATGATAAAAACATAATTTTTGATGTGGAATGCTACCTAACATATTTATCAATGTAATCTTCTCTACTGTGGCAAGAATATTCAGATCCATAAGATTCAAAACAAAAGTTTAATATTGACATAAAAACAATAATACTTCAAGCATACTAACAAAGCAATCATGTCTTCTCAAAATAACATGGCCAAAGAAAGCTATCCCTACAAAATCATATAGTCTGGCTATGCTCTATCTTCATCACATAAAATATTTAAATCATGCACAACCCCGGTTTCAGCCAAGCAATTGTTTCATACTTTAGTATTCTCAAACCTTTTGAACTTTCACGCAATACATGAGCGTGAGCCATGGACATAGCACTATGGGTGAAACAGAATGGTGGTTGTGGAGAAGACAAAAGAAGGAAGATAGTCTCACATCAACTAGGCGTATCAATGGACTGTGAAGATGCCCATCAATAGATATCAATGTGAGTGAGTAGGGATGCCATGCAACGGATGCACTAGAGCTATAAGTTTATGAAAGCTCAAAAAGAAAATTAAGTGGGTGTGCATCCAACTTGCTTGCTCATGAAGACCTAGGGCATTTGAGGAAGCCCATTGTTGGAATATACAAGCCAAGTTCTATAATGAAAAATCCCCACTAGTATATGAAAGTGACAACATAGGAGACTATCTATCATGAAGATCATGGTGCTACTTTGAAACACAAGTGTGGTGAAAGGATAGTAGCATTGCCCCTTCTCTCTTTTTCTCTCATTTTTTTAAAAAAAATTGGGCCTTCTCTCTTTTTTTGACCTCTTTATTTATTTTTTTTTATTTTTTTTGTCCGGAGTCTCATCCCGACATGTGGGGGAATCATAGTCTCCATCATCCTTTCCTCACTGGGACAATGCTCTAATAATGAAGATCATCACACTTTTATTTACTTACAAGTCAAGAATTACAACTTGATACTTAGAACAAAATATGACTCTATATGAATGCCTCCGGCGGTGTACCATGATGTGCAATGAATCAAGAGTGACATGTATGAAAGAATTATGAACGGTGGCTTTGCCACAAATACAATGTCAACTACATGATCATGCAAAGCAATATGATAATGATGATGCCTGTCATAATAAACGGAATGGTGGAAATTTGCATGGCAATATATCTCGGAATGGCTATGGAAATGCCATAATAGGTAGGTATGGTGGCTGTTTTGAGGAAGGTAATGGTGGGTGTTATGGTACCGGCGAAAGTTGCGCGGCACAAGAGAGGCTAGAAATGGTGGAAGGGTGAGAGTGTGTATAATCCATGGACTCAGCATTAGTCATAAAGAACTCACGTACTTATTCCAAAAATCTGTTAGTTATCGAAACAAAGTACTTCGCGCATGCTCCTATGGGGATAGATTGGTAGGAAAAGACCATCGCTCGTCCCCGACCGCCACTCATAAGGAAGACAATCAATAAATAAATCATGCTCCAACTTCATCACATAACGGTTCACCATACGTGCATGCTATGGGAATCACAAACTTTAACACAAGTATCTCTCAAATTCACAATTACTCCACTAGCATGACTCCAATATCACCATCTTCATATCTCAAAACTATCATAAAGAATCAAACTTCTCATAGTATTCGATGCACTTCATATGAAAGTTTTTATTATATCCCTCTTGGATGCCCATCATATTCAGACTAAATTCATAACCAAAGAAAATTACCATGTTGTTTAAGATTCTCAAAATAATATAAGTGAAGCATGAGAGTTCATCTATTTCTTCAAAATAAAACCACCGTCGTGCTCTAAGAGATATAAGTGAAGCACTAGAGCAAACGACAAATTCTCCAGAAGATATAAGTGAAGATCAATGAGTAGTCGAATAATTATGTAACTATGTGAAGACTCTCTAATATTTAAGAATTTAAGATCTTGGGATATTGTTCAAACAGCAAGCAAAACAAAATGATGCTCCAAGCAAAACACATATCATGTGGTGAATAAAAATATAGCTCCAAGTAAGGTTACCAATGAACGAAGACGAAAGAGGGGATGCCATCCGGGGCATCCCCAAGCTTAGGCTCTTGGTTGTCCTTGAATATTACCTTGGGGTGCCTTGGCCATCGCCAAGCTTAGGCTCTTGCCACTCCTTATTCCGTAGTCCATCGAAACTTCACCCAAAACTTGAAAACTTCACAACACAAAACTCAACAGAAAATCTCATAAGCTCCGTTAGTATAAGAAAATAAATCACCACTTTTGATACTGTTTTGAACTCATTCTTAATTCATATTGGTGTAATATCTACTGTATTCCAACTTCTCTATGGTTCATACCCTCCGATACTACTCATAGATTCATCAAAATAAGCAAACAACACATAGAAAACAGAATCTATTAAAAACAGAATAGTCTGTAGTAATCTGTAACTCTAGAATACTTCTGTAACTCCAAAAATTCTGAAACAATTAGTTAAACCTGAGAAATTTGTGCACCAATCCATATCAAAAAGAATCAGGTCAAAATCGCGTTTAAATAAGATTTTGGAAATTATTTATTGAGCGCAAAAGTTTCTGATTTTCAGCAGGATCAACACAACTATCACCACAAGTTATCCTAAAGGCTTTACTTGGCACGTTATTGAAACAAAATCTATAAAACATGATTATTACAGTAGCATAATCATGTGAACACATAAAAACAGTAGGGGTAAATATTGGGTTGTCTCCCAACAAGTGCTTCTCTTTAATGCCTTTTTAGCTAAGCGTGATGATTTCAATGATGCTCACATAAAAGATAAGAATTAAAACATAATGGGAGCATCATGAAGACTATGACTAGCATATTTAAGTCTAGCCCACTTCCTATGCATACTAATTTTGTGAGCAAACAACTTATGGGAACAAGAATCAACTAGCAGAGAAAGCAAAACAAGCATAGCTTCAAGATTTTCAACACATAGAGAGGAAACTTGATATTATTGCAATTCCTACAAGCATATATTCCTCCCTCATAATAATTCTCAGTAGCATTATGAATGAATTCAATAATATAACCATCACATAATGCATTCTTTTCATGATCTACAAGCATAGAAATTTTATTACTCTCCACATAAGCAAATTTCTTCTCATGAATAGTAGTGGGAGCAAATTCAACAAAATAACTATCATGTGAGGCATAATCCAATTGAAAATTAAAATCACGATGCAAAGTTTCATGGGTATCATTATTCTTTATAGCATACATGTCATCACAATAATCATCATATATAGCAACTTTGTTCTCATAATCAATTGGAACCTCTTCCAAAATAGTGGATTCATCACTAAATAAAGTCATGACCTCTCCAAATCCACTTTCATAATTTAGAAACATTATAACCAAGCACTTTTCCAGCCCTCTAAGACCATTGTCATTTTCGACCGTCGAATCTGCTCTTCTAAGCGTTTCAGGCCATTGGATGTGAGTGCAATCTCCTATAGGCTTTAGTTGCGAACATAGAGAGCTAGACGGGCTGGGACGCTGCTCCCAAAACAAAATTGGAGCTCTATTATTGTTTGGGCATATGGGCCTGACGTCCACGAGTAACAAAGCCCGTGAAATAATACAGCTTACCCACCCTTCCGGAGCGAGCAAGGATCGCAGTGGGAGTGGGCGTTATCCAGTTCTGGTCTCGCGGATGGCGGATCCATATGATGCGAGCGACCGCACCTCCACCGACGACATGGTCGCCTCACTGGGCGACGCCAAGGGGACGGGGGCCCGAATCGTCGGCTGTGATTAGAATGCACTCGCCGGTGATTTAGCACGTAGTCAATCGCAGTTGCTGCAGGCATTAATGGCAATTGATGTGCGCCACTCGCCGGCATCCGATTATTGCAGGTCAATTATGATTCTTATTCAGTTACTTTCTTTATGTGATTCATCTTCATCCTTTATTAGATGCACGAGGACGCTCACAATTCTGGTTCAGTTTCTTCCTTTATTCATTTCATCTTCTTCCTTTAATCGTTGCACGTCTATATAATCTCCCCCTGCTACTGCTCATTCCCCAACTTTATTCGGCAGTGTCACATCTTATGGCCATGCTTCTCGCCAGGTTGCCGCCGCAGGCCTATCGCCCCTCATTCCTCACATCTTCCATCCAGTTACTACTGATACCGAGTCCCTTTTGATTGATACCGCTTTCTTGTTTTGCTCCCAATTCAAGACAGACACTTGTTCTGCTGCAGGTGCTCTCACATCTCAGTTGATGTATTGGAACTGCCGACGGGTTCTGGTGGTTAGTTCGGGCACTTCTAAAGCTCAGGATTTTCAATGGTTGGCAGCCAGGTTAGTATACATGTACTCACATATCTTATTGTACATATGTATGTATGCCCACGATTTCTAAAATTTGATGCTACTGACTGTCTAATTGTGTATACACTTCCAGAGTCTCACTCACATATCTTATCATCCATATATGTATGCGTGCCTACAATTTGTAAAATTTGATGCTACTAACTGTGTATACAGATCCGGAGTCTCAAACACTGCTACTATTGACTATTGTTGTTGGGGATAAGCTCTAAACAACATATGCAATTTACTAATGCACACTAATTATATGTTGTAGGGCTTACAGTACCTCATCTTCCTTACACCAAGACAAGTTCTTGCATGGATAAAGCCAGTAGGAATAACGTAGAGCTGTAATTGACAGCCACTTCAATAATTAATATATCTATGTTGCTGAAACACAACAGTATAACTTGAATTTGGTCCATCCTACCGAAATTGGTTCTGAAAATATAAGTTTAGCTTAAATTGTTTCATGTAAATTCTGGGAGGATGGTGCATGTTGGTGTGATTGTACGATTTAGGGTTATGGTTTCTTGGTTCTGATTCTCGATAGCATGGTTTGTTTGTTGTTACTATACAGGACATAATCTTGGGTGGCTATGTGGTGGAAATAAGCTACTGATATACAGTTTTACTGTCCTATTTCAAAAGATAGCTTAGTTTCTGATTGTGATTAATCTTCGTTCATTTGTTCCATGGATACCGATGTATTGATCAAATACATATGTACAGTACCAGCATTAAGAGTCCTTGATGTCATGCCATGTTCATAAATTTAATTGCCTTATTTGTGTCCTCTGTTTTTCTTCTCATCATATTTATGTGAACCAGTGAATATTTATACCATCCCTTTTTGCATTAAAATGTAAACCACTATTTTCTACAGCCAAGGTTGAGAAATCGATTAAACCAAACAACCATCAGAATTTGCAATGCATATGACATCCTCCCAAAAGTGCAAATTGATCTGCAGTCGTCTGAAATGATAGTTGATGTTGCGTATTAATTCAGTTTTTATAATGGTTTGTTAAGACCTGTTTTTCAGTTTTTAATTTAATTTCTCACATGTTTATACTCCCTCCATTCCACAATGTAGTGCTTCCTCTATCCTCGTGCTTCAACTTTGACCGCAAATTTAACTACCAAGACCGATTGCGGCGGGAGCAAAAATTATATCAGTGAATTCGTATTCAAAAGAAGTTTTCAATTATATATTTTTTTCTCCCGCCGCAGTTGGTCTCGTTGGTTAAATTTATGGTCAAAGTTGGACCTCGGGAAGCGTGGGCGCACTATATTTTGGAATGGAGGGAGTATGTATTAAGAGGCATATTTGTCATTCTGCATAGTCCGAAATTAATTATTGATTTATCTTTCAATATATTTTTCCTTTGCATATTGCTAACTTATTAAAAGGCCATATTCCTTAACCTTTTTTACCGTTACTACCATTCTACTGTAATAGGGCATTGCGTCTACCGTGCACTGTCCTCTTCATCATGTTTGAGGGTGATCAGATCTCCAGCCAATTGGTATACTCTCCATATACTACTGATGTCAGTGGTTTGGCGACTATAAAAAGATGTGAAACTGCACTCTACTCTAGGAGTCTTCCTCTCTACTTATATGGGTAATATATGTGAACATGTTTAATTGTTGGGATAAAAAAGTTTCAGTTGATTGTAGCCGCTTCTTCATCATAGAAAAAACAGACCATATGTTACTTCAATCCACGTCGGGATTTTATTAATGCTATTGTAGCTTCGAATTGTCTACTTAAGTCTTGCGAAGCTACCATCCAGTTCTACATTTGGCCAAAAATACGTCCATATAGTTCGAATGTCGGCTTTTAATATTCCCGCATGGCCTACCATATGGGTTACTTTATTGTTACAAGCTATCTGTACATCAAAGATTAGTCTCTCACCTTGCTGCCAATAAGTCATGTTATACAATTTGAGTGCACGCCATTTGAATTATATAGATAGCCATTATACATCCATATATTTCTTTACTTGATCTCTAAGTTTCAACGGTTTTTGGGGATGCACAGGGTCTGCAGAAGAGAAAATTGCAAAAGGACGACTATTAAAGCATCAAGTGTTAGTATATTTTCGGTTTTGCGGACGGATGTGAAATTGTGGATGAGTCTGCTTGCATCAAGGTTTTCTAATCGAGTTACTTTTGTGTGCAAAAACTTGATCTCAAGCTTTCAACATTGTTCAGTTTCACACGTAAATGCAGGCTTGCATTTCTTAAAGAATAATTTTTTATAAGGCAGAAGGCTTTCAACATTGTTCAGCTTCATGAATAAATTCAGACTTGTTTTCTTAAAGAATAATTTTGTTGCTTTCAAAATTGCTTGATTTATGCATAAATTAATGTAATAGATCAAAATTTAGACCAAGAAGGCCGTTGATGTTCTGGCCAACGATCACGCTGTTGCATTGCTCCTATGGTGTACCAACTATTACATCATGCTATTTATATCACCTTGATGTTTCATTATTCTGAAATATAACAGATATAATCTTAGTGTTATGTCTTATGCCATGTATTTTTAAAAATACCTACTATTTTATTGTAAAAATGTACGAGCGCAGCAACGCGCGCCATTAATGATCTAGTTATCACAATAAGATTCAACACCCTCCAAAATAGTGGGATCATTACTTCCTAAAGTTGACACTCTTCCAAACCCACTTTCATTAATATAATCATCATAAATAGGAGGCATGCTTTCATCATAATAAATTTTCTCATCAAAACTTGGGGGACTAAAAATATCATCTTCATTAAACATAGCATCCCCAAGCTTGTAGCGTTGCATATCATTAGCATCATGGACATTCAAGGAATTCATACTAACAACGTTGCAATCATGCTCATCATACAAAGATTTTATGCCAAACATTCTAATGCATTCTTCTTCTAACACTTTGTCACAATTATCGGAATCCTTATTTTCATGAAAGACATTAAAAAGATGAAGCATATGAGTTAACCTCAATTCCATTTTTTGTAGTTTTCTTTTACAGACTAAACTAGTGATAAAACAAGAAACAAAAAGATTCAACTGCAAGATCTAAAGATATACCTTCAAGCACTAACCTCCCCGGCAACGGCGTCAGAAAAGAGCTTGATGTCTACTACGCAACCTTCTTCTTGTAGACGTTGTTGGGCCTCCAAGTGCGGAGGTTTGTCGGACAGTAGCAAATTTCCTTCAAGTGCATGACCTAAGGTTTATCAATCCATGGGAGGCGTAGGATGAAGATGGTCTCTCTCAAACAACCCTGCAACCAAATAACAAAGATTCTCTTGTGTCCCCAACATACCCAATACAATGGTAAATTGTATAGGTGCACTAGTTCGGCGAAGAGATGGTGACAAGTGCAATCACTACAAAAAAATACACTTCAGTGATGATACATGTTTGTCACAGTAGGTCGCGTTTTTTGTCATGCATGTACATCCATGACGATTTTATGAAAGAATCAAGATAGTCATACATGTGTTGTCCTAGAAGTGTTCCATGACATTACCAAAATTATCATCACGAAAGTGTCCACTTCCATGACGATAAATCGCGCGTCACAGAAGTGCTTTCGTCAAGGGTGACCGACACGTGGCATGCATCGTAACGGAACGCCGTTAAGCTATCGGGTCGGGTTTTGGATCCGATAACCCGTTAACAACCCCGACCAATGGGGATTTTCCACGTGTAAAATCATCATTGGCTGGAGGAAACACGTGTCGGCTCACCGTGGGAACAGATGTCATCCGCTTATTGGACCGAAGGAGCCTATGATACGGCGACACGTGGCACGACACAACAGAGGCCCATTCCTGTGAAAAGGCCGGCCCATTTGACTTGGTGAAAAGGTGGCGGGTCGGCCCACGGAAAGCCTGTTAATGGCCTGTTCGCATATAGCCCATTTACAGCCCGCTAACCCAGAGCCCGTTACGCCCTATCCGAATTAGGCCCAGTAGCGTCATCTGGGCCGTCCAATATGATTCCAGCCCGTTTTAACTCCCGGCCCATGTGTGGGCCATGACTTCTTTCGACCCATATGAGGCCCTTTGTAACTCTTGGCCCATTAACGGCCCGTGGTGAAACTGGCCCGTAATGAACAGTGTATCACTTTATACCCATTAATGGCCTGTTATTCTATTGGGCCGTTTCCAACCCAAGTTATCTTTCGGCCTTCTCAGGGCCCATTGATTCTTGGGCTCATTTGCAGCATTCGGTTACATATGACCCGTTACTGTCATTTTCTGCTTGTGGGCCAAATTCAGCCCGTCGTTACAGTCGGCCCATTTACGGACCGTTAATACGTTGGGCCGTTTTCATGTCAAAAAACCCTGTTGGGCTGTTTTCATAGAGTTATCAAATACGGTCTATTAACGACCCGTTATGGTCCACGAATAGTACGACCCATGATTGACGAAATGATGATACGCCCTGTAGAAGGCCCATGGATCTACAACCCGTATGAGGCCCATGGATCTACGGCCCGTAGAAGGCCCATGGACCCTAAGGCCCGTTGAGGGAATCCTTGATTAGGGGGTATCCGGACAGCCGGGCTGTGTACAACGTCCGGACTATTGAAGCGTGAAGATACAAGACTCAAGACTTCGGCCCGTGTCCGGATGGGACTCTCCTTGGCATGGAGGGCAAGCTTGGCGATCCGGATATTATATTTCCTTCCTTGTAACCGACTCCATGTAAACCCTAGCCCTCTCTGGTGTCTATATAAACCGGAGAGGTTGGTCCTTAGAAGGCCGATCACAATTATAATCATACCATCATAGGCTAGCTCCTAGGGTTTTGCCTCTACGATCTCGTGGTAGATCTACTCTTGTACTACCCATATCATCAATATTAATCAAGCAGGAAGTAGGGTTTTACCTCCATTGAGAGGGCCCAAACCTGGGTAAACATCTGTGTCCCTTACTTCTTGTTACCATCAGCCTTGACGCACAGATCGGGACCCCCTACCCGAGATCCGCCGGTTTTGACACCGACATTGGTGCTTTCATTGAGAGTTCCTCTGTGTCATCGCTGTCAGGCTCGATGACTCCTTCAATCGTCATTAACGACGCTGTCCAGGGTGAGACTTTCCTCCCCGGACAGATCTTCGTGTTCGGTGGCTTCGCGTTGCAGGCCAATTCGCTTGGCCACTTGAAGCAGATCGATAGCTATGCCCCCGGCCATCAAATCAGGCTCGGAAACCTGAACTACACGGCGGATATCCGCGGGGACTTGATCTTCGACGGATTCGGGCCAGCGCCAGAAGCGTCGAACAGTCGCGATGAGCACGGCTTAGACCTGCTGTCAGATATTGCTCGCGATATCATCCCGGCAGAAGCCTCGGATCTAAATCCAGGGCAGGTTGCTTCGCTCAAGGACGGAGGGCTGGACCCCACCCCACAGGCCGTACCCTCATCGGCGATGGAGCCAAACATAGGTCTCACCTCTGAGGGAGCATGTGACTACAGACCCCCGGATTCATGTCCGGATGCAGGTTCCAGTCCGCGCGCCACCAAGCCCGCCGATCCTGGTTGGGCTCCGGTGATGGAGTTCACCGCGGCGGACGTCTTTCAGCGCTCGCCCTTCGCCGACATGCTGGACTTATTGAAGTCTCTCTCCTTTTTAGGAGACTCCAGGCCGAACTATGTCCGGCTCGACTGGGAAGCAGACAATGACGCAATTCGTTGCCCACCCACCACCCACTTCATTGCCACGATCGAGGATCTAACCGACGTGCTTGACTTCGACTCCGAAGACATCGACGGCATGGACGACGATGTAGGCGGACTACAGGGATCACCGTGCACAGGGCGGTGGGCGGCCACTTCCTCATACAATATATATATATGGTGGACACCCCAATGGAAACCAGCGGCGGTGAGGCAATGGAGGATAACCCCTTAGGGAGAAAAGCAAAACATGTGCATTATCGGCACCACCCCAAGCCCCGCCACATCAAAAACGGCCCCGAAAACAAGAGCAGTCCGGATGGTGCCAAAGAGGAATACAACCCTAGTTAGCCTACATTTAAGCAGGCCGGACCAATGACGATGGGATGCTTCGAGAGGGACAATCACACCCCCCCTCCGACGACGAGGCAAGCCTCGGCAATGACAAATTTGGCATACCGGAAGACCCAGTGGAACAAGTTCGCTTCGAGCGACGGCTCATGGCTACCGCAAGGAGCCTGCAAAGGAAGCAAGAGCAGCTTACGGCTGACCAAAATGTGCTAGAGGATAGGTGGACCAAGATACTGACCGCTGAAAAGTACGAACTCGACAGCCCCAATAAAGGGCACACACGGCGCAACGGGCTACCTCAACTCGAGCAACAAAACCACGGGCACACACACAGACGCCCACGCATCACTACGGTCCAAGGCGGCAAGAAGCAGACACGAAGAGGCACCCTCAGGCCTCGACACAAAGGTCATAAACATCAAGACAAGGAAGCTGGTGCCAAGTCTGGCAACGCTCAGCCCGCTAAATGGACAAAGAGCAGCACAAGCCTACTCGACCGAAGCCACACGCTGGATCAGCCGTGTGAAATTCACGGTACCACGAGAAGGACGGCAAAGCATACCAATAGAGAATGCAGGATCCTCAAAACAAAGCGGCTAGTCGCACGCCGGAAGCAATAAGGGAGGACGCCTCGTCAAGACGCCCCCCTAGAGCGTAACTGTACGGCCGACCGCCCAGGACCACATAAACCACGGCAAGTCAATTGCAGTGCCTCTAGACCTAGTAGTCCAAGGGCTCCATAACACACAAAGCCCACAAGGGTATGACGCCACGGAAAACATCTCCTAAAAGATGTAAGGCACAAAGGCCAAGCTCTATTGGCCCACCGCTCTAAACAGTTGTCTTCGGGTCACCCAAAAAATGCTACGCCAAAGAATAAATCCTCGGCACCTTCCCACCATACGATAGCTTACCGTATGCTAACGGGAAAAACCACGTCCACTAGATTCCACGTGGTAAATTACCCAGGACAACCACCTGGACATCCATTGCGGAGTCCGCACTACCTCATGGTATAACGGCTGGGCACGCCAAGGCCTGATTAGGGACCCTGGGAGCAACAACAAGAGGACACCTGGCTGCCTTCAAGCATTTCGCATTTGCAAACAAACGATTAACGCAGAACAGGACTGGCGGCATGGAATTATCCCGGACACACAAAGGAAGGAACATGCAGGTAGAAGGCAGTTCGGATTCATTCTTGACCCACTCACAATCCCCTCCAGTCCGGCCACAACAGGTTCGGCCAAATAACACCTCTTTCCATACATCATACTCATATGCATAGACATATCATCCTACTACAATGCGTAGGCTCAAATAGTAATTACCAGCTGTCGCTTATCGCCGACGCCTCTTTGCCAAAAATGACAGCCACGCTTCACGTTCACCTGGTTATACCAGGGGCTTCACAGTACGGCAATAAATTCTGACCACCTTTTCGGTCGTTCGGCACCCCGAACTTATAGCACTATATGCATCTGCTCCGAATCATGTCTTGGGTCATTGGTTGGGTGCGCCCGGCTCCCATGTTTTGGTACCTTACGTTCCGTTCTATCGGCTAAGGTAGCGCTGGGAGAACTACTGTGATTGTGTCCCAGTTTAGCCGGACGAGCACCTTAGTAGAGAAAGCCGAAAACCGACTATCATGATAAAGCGAGAGCCAGTCCACTGTTCGAGAGGTTGTAAAATCCTTAAATATTTATTCCGCACAACGCCATTAGAAATTCTAAGTGCGACGGATCAGTCTTCTGATCAGGCGCCAATAGAGCCCCTAGTTCGGTCTTCCGAACACTAGGGGTTGTGCCGACCATACTCGAATTCCTATGGCTAAGTGAGAGTAATAAAGCCTTATAGTTCGATTGCCTGGTTCGCGGAAAGATACACCTCCTTAAAAGGACCCAACTATGGGATAAAGAGCGTTCAGATATGTCCCGAACACCCCCCTATCCTCTTTACGAGGGGGCAGAAGCCGACGACTGGCCAACTCCCAGAATTTGCATACAATAAATAGCCGCACAGGAAGAACATATGTTCAAATAAAACAGGCAATATATAATAAACATGCCATTATCCCATATTACAACAAGTGGCACAGATGCCCTCAGGGGAATATGATGTCTTTAGCACACTTGTCCGCCACAAGGCGGGCCCCTTTCATCACACCTTCATAATACAGCTCGGGCTTGCGGTGTTCCTTACCCTCCAGCGGCCCCTCAATGATTAGCTTTTCCGCGTCAAGCCTCCCCCAATGCACTTTCGCATGGGCAAACGCCATACGCGCGCCTTCTATGCAGACTGATCGCTTGATAGCATCAAGCCGAGGATAGGCGCCCAGGATCCGCTTGACGAGTGTGAAGTAGCTGCTTGGAATCGGCTTCGCAGGCCACAGCCAGACAACTAAGTCCTTCATGGCTAGTTCAGCCGCCTGGTGCAGTTCGACCAGCTGTTTCATCTGATGGATAAATGGCACCGGATAGTTCGGCGCCAGATACTGCGACCAGAAATCCCTCTCCGCAGTCTTCTTCTCCTCAGTGCAGTAGAATTGAGAAGCATCTGATATGCTGCGAGGACGATCCGCAAAAGCCCCTGGAAAAATAAGAATTCAGCCTGCCGCTTGGATTCTTCACATTCTAACATATACGAAGCTAAGAATACATAAGGCCTTACCAGCCGCCACTTTTTGGGCCTCCTGAATGTCCCGCGCAGCACCTCGGGCTTCTTCCCGAGCACCTTCTGCATCCTCGAGAGCTTGGGCGAGCTCGGATTCTTTCCCTTTTAGACTGTGCTCCAAGCCCTCGCTTTTCTTCACTGCTTCCTGGAGCTCTTGCTCAGCTGTGATAACCCTGGCCTCGTGTTTTTCAAGAAGCGCCTGTTCGGCCTCAGCCTTCTTGTTGGCATCAGCCAAAGCTTTCTTTAGTGCCTCGTATTTGGCACCCGCTCCTAGACCACACAATACTAAAACTTTTTATTCTGCACAACCTTTCGTTCGTGCCAACTCCAAGATAAATGTTTTTAACATACCTTGCTTGTCTTCCAGTTGCTTTCTCACACGGTCGAGTTCTTCCTCGTCCCGTGCAAGGCTCTGCTTCAGTTCGGACACTTCCACATTGAGAGTGGACATCCTCTCTGCGGATGCCTATTTTCACACCAAAGGGTATACGTTATTTACATAGGCTCCTGCGAAGGCAAGGGGTTTGCTCCCCCGCCCGGCTCTGTCTCCTTCGCCGGATAGTGCATCAGGGTCCACTACTCATATTATGACAATTCCTCAAAGGTTTCCTAGGAAACATACCTCAAAAGCATTTATAAGGCTAAGGCAGGACGTGTTCAGCCCGCTCTCGGCGGACTGAATCCTTTCAACCACCTCGCCCAAAAGGGTCCGATGCTCATCGACAATAGGCGCGTTCTTCAACATCGTCGATAGACCGCCAGGAAGCTCCGCTTGAACAGAGGTTGCCGGCAGCGTAGGCAGGCCCCCCGCCATCAGGGGTGGCTGCTCGCTCGATCCCGCAACCCTAGAGGTCCTGGGGGCCGTATCCATCCCCACGTGTTCGGTACCAGGGATATGTCCTCCCTGGTCCGGGTCTTGTCGAGATGACACCTCAGTGTCACGCCCAGACTTGGGGGAAAGGGCCCGTGGAGGCGTCTCACTCGCCAAAGCGTCCGAGTCCAGTGAATCCTCCGACGAGGACTGGCTGGCGCAGGACCTTGCTGGACTATACAATATATAGGCAACCGTCAAAACTACTACACTCAAAAAAACAATCTCGGACGCATATGCATGTTCGGATACTTACGACTTCTCCAGGGGCTAGGCCCTGGGATCCCACTCCGGGCTGCTATCGGCAGCCGTGGCGGATGCCTTTGGGAGGGAATTTTCCCCCCTCTTGGGCGACCCGGCCTCCAGAGAGGTGGAGGCCATCCTCTTCCTCCCACCGTCAGAGTGACGCTCATCCTCCTCTGCTTCCTCCTCCTCGTCCTCGGACGAAGGATCGTCGCTGGAGTCTTCGGATTTGGCATCCGAAGCCTCGCGACAGTGAAGGCCACCCCGGGTCTTCTTGACCTTCTTGGAGTCTTTGGCGCCTTGTAAGGCGCGGGGACCAGCATCTTCGTCAGAAGAGGTCCGGCCGGTTCCTCCGGTAGGGGGGCTGGACAATGTATCCGCTCCAACTTCTTTATCCATCCCTGAGGTTGCAATGAAACACGATTAAGGTGTCTCCCGCATAACATGCCAGCTGAGGCATGAATAGACAGAGTGCGGTTGTGACTTACCGAGCTTGGAGAATGGGATGATCAATACCCACGGTCCTCGGCGGGGCCCGGCCACGATTTGCCGGACTTAAAAAGCACCTTCCAGATATCCTTGTGGGAGGAATCACAAAGCTCCCGAAGGGTTTGGTGCTCAGCTGGTTCGAAATCCCATAGGGTACAAGCTCGACGCTGACAAGGGAGAACCAGGCGAACTAGCATCACCTGGACTACGTCGACGAGTTTGACGTCCCTATCGACCACACCCTGGATGCGCGTCTGGAGCAGTAACAACTCATCGGACGAGCACCAGTTCGGGCCCTTCTCTTGCCAGGACATGAGCCGCAGTAGGGCTCCGGATCTGAACTCTGGAGCCGCCGCCCACTTCTTGCCGCGCGGTTCAGTGATATAGAACCACTGCTGCTGCCACTCCTTGACGGAGTCATTGAAAGCGCCTTTTGGCCAAACGGCCTTGGGCATCTTTCTAACCATGGCGCCGCCACACTCGGCGTGCTCGCCACTCACCACCTTGGGCTTCACATTGAAGATCTTCAACCATAGGCTGAAGTGAGGTGGGATCCGGAGAAAAGCCTCGCACACGACGATGAACGTCGAGATGTTGAGGAAGGAGTTGGGGGAAAGATCGTGAAAATCAATCCTGTAGTAATACATGACTCCTCGAATGAACGGGTGAAGGGGAAACCCGAGCCCACGGACGAAATGGGGAAGGAACACAACTCTCTCATGAGATTCTGGAGTAGGGACGACCTGTCCCGCCGGTGGAAGACGGTGACCGATCTTCTGGGCCAGATACCCGGCTCCCCGGAGCTTCTTGATGTCCTTCTCCTGGAGAGTTGAGGCCATCCATTTACCTCCTGCTCCGGATCCGGACATCTTCGGGAAACTTCCTTTCAACGGGGAAGAAGAGTGCTTGGGTGTTAGGGCTCGCACAAAGGGGAATGAGCTAGCGGGACGAGAAGGCGTGGGTAAAAGAGAAAGGAACCTAACCTCCTTATAAAGGCGATAGTCCCACTTGCCTGGTGGAACCCATCTGCCTCCCACTCGCCGCGGTTAGCGGCACGGTTAGATTACCCATACCCGTATTAGTGAGGATCCCGTAATAAGGGGGCACGATCTCTGCTTTGACAAGACATGTCACAGAAACCGCCTCGTAATATGCGTTGTGGCTGGTTGTGGGGAAACGGTTCGAATGATGGATCCGACCGTAATAACATATCACGTCATCAGGAAAAAAATGTCAGCAGATGGCCTTTGAGAAATAGTAATCCCTCTAGGCATATGAAGACCATCTTGCAAGTCCGGACAAGATGCGAGTGTTCGATAATTACTTTGGAGTATTCGGAGGAGGAACCCGCCTTGCAATGCCGAAGACAATACTGCGTGCCGGACTCATCGTCATTGAAGCCTGGTTCAGGGGCTACTGAGGGAGTCCTGGATTAGGGGGTATCCGGACAGCCGGACTGTGTACAACGTCCGGACTATTGAAGCGTGAAGATACAGGACTCAAGACTTCGGCCCGTGTCCGGATGGGACTCTCCTTGGCGTGGAGGGCAAGCTTGGCGATCCGGATATTATATTTCCTTACTTGTAACTGACTCCATGTAAACCCTAGCCCTCTCCGGTGTCTATATAAACCGGAGAGGTTGGTCCTTAGAAGGCCGATCATAATTATAAGCATACCATCATAGGCTAGCTCCTAGGGTTTAGCCTCTACGATCTCGTGGTAGATCTACTCTTGTACTACCCATATCATCAATATTAATCAAGCAGGAAGTAGGGTTTTACCTCCATCGAGAGGGCCCGAACTTGGGTAAACATCTGTGTCCCTTACTTCTTGTTACCATCAGCCTTGACGCACAGATCGGGACCCCCTACCCGAGATCTGTCGGTTTTGACACCGATACCCGTATAGAAGGCCAATTGATCCTACGGCCCGTATGGAAGGCCAATGGATCCTACGGCCGAAAGAAGGCCCATGGATCATACGGCCTACAGGAGGCCCATGGTTACAATAGTCCATGTGTTGCCATGATTATTTTGGCCTAGTTACCAAAAATAGGCTATTGTGGCCACCAGAAAAACACAGAAAAAGAACTGCAGTGACTACAAGCAAACAACCAAACAAGACAATAAGGAAATAAATAAGCAAGCAATTAACGCTAGCCTATTACCGCTATTACACATATTACATCCACTGGGCATCAAAGTTCCCCACCAGTGCAAATATAGGGAACAAAGCAGCATATTACATACACTGGCCGTCAAAATTGGCCACCAGTGCAAATAAATGCGGCAGCAAAACAAGAGCATAACTGAAACAACTTCAGAAGAGCTCAGAAATGTTATCCTGGGTATCCGCCATGCTAGCAATAAGCTTAGCAAGCTGATTAGCTTTGTCCTGTTTGGCGCTAAAATCCTCCAATGCTTGCTGTTGCACCAGAAAGTATGCATCTGAATGCTCCAGGAACTTCCGCAGTCCTTCCGCTTCTTGTCGCAGCACAACTGATCGATGTCTTTCAGCTCGTTGTTGAGACTCAAGAAACTGAACTGATTCAGACAGTGAGTTTGAATAGCTTGTGCAAGCGGTAGTGGCCAGTAACTCGAACACTAAACCAAGACAGGACTTTGGGGTTGTCTCGATGTCTTCAAGGTAGTCTTCCTTAGCTATTTTATCAGCTTTGTTGGAGACCAACAAGGATGTGTCACTATCCTGAACCTTATTTGCATTACTTCCTTTACCGTTGCTTAATAAGGCACTCTTCCCCAATATTCTGTCAGCATTCTAAAAGAAGAAACAAGCAGACACATAACAAGTTTAGCATGTACTAGTATATGGAACTCATTTCGGTGAACCAGTTCATTAGTAAGGTGGATAGGACTAAACTACCAAGTCTTCTATTGCCAAGTACTAGTACATAATAAAAGCATCAAACAAACATATATCTATGTCCTATGGTCACTGCATTGTCTTGCCAAATCAAAATAGAGACACGGTTCAAATCATATCAGTTCAAGACAAAGCAGCAGTGAAAGAATACAAAGCGTGGGAAACTACACGGCACAACAAGATTTGAAATGGGTACCACGGGTCTACATGTACAACAACACTATTGGCTCTATTGTGATGCTAGTAATGTGCATGATATGAAAGTCAACTGTATACACAATTGAAATTGAAATCAAAAGAGCTATTGATAAGAGCAAACCTGTTAAAGAAACATGCATGAACATACCTGCTGTGCCATTGGAGTTTCGATTGGATCCTTCAATTTAAAAATAAGTTTGTATGAGTAAATACAGTGATACAAGAGCAAAGCAATCATAGTTGAAAAAGGCGCGCCTAAGCGAGCGCTTAAGCGCGCCTAGGCTCTAGGCATTAGCAAAATGCATTGTGCATAACTGCGCTTAATCTGTGCATAACTGCGCATAAGCATGCGCTTTGGTCAATAAAGTGCAAGGCGGTGGCAAAACGCACAATTAACACCTAGCGCTTTTTTGAGCTATGATAGCAATGGAATCTTAAATTAGAACAGTTGTTCTTCAGGTTTAGGCACTTGTTCTACATGAACAGAGTACAGTAAGACGCAAGAATATAATACTTAAAATAGAAAATGAGCTCATAGACCATACCACATTCTTGGTTCGGGACCAGTACAGAACAACCCGTTCCCACTCCTCGTCCAGTAAATGTGTCTCAGGAGAACGTAAGGGAATTTGATGAGTTTCTTTGCCGGTGAAGTACGTTTTCTTCAAGTAATTCCGATACTGCCACCAAGCATTCTTGAAGATAGCAGAGGTATTAGCACCGGTTACCTCATCCTGAGTTTCCAAATCGGTTTTTCTCTATAGAGAAAAATGGGAAAATTTGCTGTATTATAAGCATCATGGAGGTAGGATGTATGGGACGAAGCAAAGTAATTGCCATGAATAACATTACTTACACATAACTCCTGGACAAACACCTGCAACTGGCATTTCCTTCATCTTTAGTATAATATTTCCAAGATGGGAAGATACGCACATATGATTTAACAACATCAAATGCGATAGATGCTAAATTACGACTAGCTGGTTGTGCTTCCTCCAAAGGAATAGGCGTACTAACTGATGGAGTTGGGGTTCGCCGTGATAGTACTGGCCCTTTGGGCACTGGAGCTGCTTTACTAACTGCTCTTGTTTGGGAGCTTTGTGGTGGAGATGGTGCTGTGTCAACAGGAACTGGGTTACTATCGGCTGGGGTTGGGGTTAGATTGGGTGAAGCTGGTTCTCTGTCTATTGCAGTAGGGGTAGAATCTGCGAGAGTTTGGGTTATGTGTGGTAGGGCTGGTTCTTATGCATGTACAACCGGGGTGCTATCTCCACCAAGAGGTAGCACTGTTTTATTTGAAGACTGTGTTTTTAGTCCGCTAGATACTGGCATCACCCGCTCCAATTCAAATGGCTGATAAACAGGAAACATAGTTGAATGTACAGACATTGTATGAGAGACAGATGCAATAGATAGTGTGGAAAAAAGAGGGCATGAAATATTTGGCATGTATATTGTTTAACAAAACGGATAGCATGACATAATTTCACATATATGATGTCTATCTAAACTGGATAGCATAGCATAACATAATTCAAAGATATGATGAATAACTAAACAGGATCGCATGACATAATTCACCTACATGTTATCTAAGTAATCAGTATCACATCATTTAATTCACATATGTGATTTATATGCTAAACAGAGGGCATTCGATATGGTCTCTGAACTAAGAACATGGTGTTGAATATTGTGTATGTGATGTCTAAACTATGCAATGCAAGACACCGTATGCATGATATGAGCAGTATAACCGTGACAAGTTAGAGCATACACCTCAGTGGGGGAATAGGACTGGTCATCTGTCTCTGAATCCATCTTTGAGGAGCTATCGGGACCCAACAAGAGATCTGCTTCGACAGGTAGCACTGTCTGCTCTGAAGGCCTTCTTTTCACTCCAGATTTTTCCATCTCCCACCCAAATGGCTGATTCACAGGAAGAGTAGTTTAATGTACAAACATTGTCGACAAATGGAAATGTAATGAAGAAAAGGATGGGCAAGATATCATTCAAATATATGATGCCTAGTTAAACAGGATGACATTGCACATTTCACATATATTATGGCTGGTTAAAAGACATGAGACTGCATAATTCCCATATATGATATAGAAACTAAACAGGTGGCATTACAGAACATGTCTAAACTAAGCAGATGACATATATGATGTCAAAATTAGGCACTGCAAGGCAACATATGCATGATATGACTAACATCATCATGCCAAGGTAGAGCAAACACCTTGGAGGGTAAATAGGAGTGGTCAGCGGCGTCTGAATCTGCCTCAGAATAGATATCTTCCTCTGGATTACAATCTAGAGAGGGGTGGGGAGGGTTTGCCATTGAACCCACCATGGAGCAATGTCTGCATGAGATTGTATTTCCGCGCAAAACTCTTCTCTTTTTCTCTACATGTTCAGCATGACTGTGTACAATATCTGACATGCATATGAAAAAATATGGTGAGATTATGTAAGGAGAGCATGCAGAAATTTAGAGTGATGGTAACAACCAGTGGATGGATCCAAAAATAATGATAGAAGGCTGATGATTGCTTTAAATTAACAAAAAGACAGATGATGATTGCTTTACTATTTGTTTCCCACCCAAGATGAACAACATAGGCATACCCTAGGTGAACCAGATGTTAGACAGACATACTATTCATTGCTGCCTCGATATGTGCCCCACAACTAATTTAGAACTCAAGTTTGAACATTAATTTGGACCTAACTTGGGAGTCCAAGAGCTGAACAGGATGATAAAGTAGCAGGTAAGTTTAAGCAATGCATAACATAAGCAGAAATAAAAGATTGTGACCTCTCTTGTGGACCCGTGTACTCCTCAGGTTCATCTGCTGAGTCGATGATGGTGATGCTGTTGCGGTGGGTGCCGGTGGTAGGGAAGGAGATCTAAGGCGGCGAAAGACCGTCAGGAGTCGTGATGTCTGGTTTGGTGGATGCTTCTGTTGATGGAGCAGCTCAGGTGAGGTGGATGACGTCGCGGCAGGAGCAGGACAAACCACACAAAGTTCCCTTCGACACGTACCTGTAACTGAAGTAATTCTGTAAGGGATCATTTGGCTTGCATGTTTCTTAAAACGCAGGGATAGGAAAAACACCGGAATAGGATAGGAAAATGCACATGCTAAACATAGCATTTGTAAACACAGGATTTCTGTCAACTTGGGTGTTTGGTTTACAGGAATTGGAAGAGCAGAGGAATGCAAAGAAACATGGCCAAAATAAAGTGAAACCATATGAAAGCGTGTACAATTAGAATGTTATTCTAGCACTAATGCACTTGGTCTTGTTTTCATGAACAGGATTTTGAAAAGTAGGTCCAGGTGGATGTTTTGCTTCATTCCTTTCAACAAAATGCATGAACAATTGAATAGTAGAGTGCCATTGGAAAATTCCCTATTGCTATGTTTTTCCGTTGAACCAAAATAGCCCTAATGGATCGACGTGAATGTATAGTAATAAATGATGCAACAAGTGTACAACCTCTTTGCCGTAGCCGTGTCGACCTCAGCATCATTGGGTTGTCGCTGAAGCAGTTGAGGCAGAGGTGGCTATCGGAGGTGTGGAGGAAGAACTGAGGAATCTGTAGACGGCGTCCAGGGCACTGCTCTGTTGTGATGGATCGTTCTGTCGTTGGAGCAGCTCCGGTGAGCCGTAAGACGTCAAGGCTGAAGCAGCACAAGACAGACATCGTCAATCTCAAGTGGGATTCTAATAGCATCTCCAATAGATGATGTAAAATGGATGTAAAATTAACATCACCAAAAACCACCTGACTACAACAGATGAGGTAAAACCTGTTGACTTTGAACTTAACTGTCGAAACTGAAATTTACTGTGGAATCTGAATGCTATTGTCGAAACTGAACACAATGGTACCAGAGAGGCACTTGACATGTAGTTTAGGGAGGGCATGCAGTTCATCTTCAACCTGCACCCCCCTTGAGCCGCCAGCCACCACCGGCAGAACCGCCGGCCCCAGCGCTGCCTCGCCGCCCCGAAACAACTCGCCACCGCCGCCCCGGCCAGCCCTCTAGGCCCCCCGCCCCCACCCTGAACCCTAAGATAGATAGTGGGGTACCTCTCCGGCAAGCCCCCGTCCCCGCTACGGGTTGTTCTTCCTTAACTCCGGTGAGCCCCCCCCCCCCAACCCCTGAAAATCGACTGACCCAAAAGTTGGTTCAGTCGACTGAAGTGTGGCTTAATCGGAGCAGAGCAGCAGCACGAGCGAGGGGGAGAGCAGCAGCAGCAGCTGGGCGAGCGAGCGATCAAGCGAGAGCCGAAGCAGCAGCAGTAGTGCGAGCAAGCGAGCGAGAGCCGGAGCGGCAGCAATTGATCTGGCTGGTATGGACGCTGCCGCCGAAGGGGCCTCGCACTGGGGGAGAGCCGCCGTGGAGATGTCGCCCGCGGTGCCGGCTTCAAGGTAGCCGCTCCATGGGGGTGCGGGATGGAGCACCGTTGACGCCGGGAGGTCGAGTTAAGGAGAAGGTGCAATGTGATGAGTCTACAACCTCTTTGGTGGCGCCGAGTAGGCCTTGGCTTCGTCCGAGGAGTCGGTGAGGATGTTGCGGTTCCGGTGGAGCAGGTTAAGGCGGCACTGTGGGGATGGAGCAGCCGCGATGGACGAGGCGATCATCGGAGCAGCTCCTTGGAGGTGGAGGACGGGGCGGCTGAACCGGCGGGACGGCAAGATGGACGACGGATCCTCATTCGGGGAGGTGGACGAGGGACGTCGAGCTGTTGCGGTGGACGACGTCGTCGGGGAATAGGCTCCGGCTGGGCAGCGGTGACGTGGCGGACGGAGGAGGGTGGGGTTTTGCGACTGGAGCAGAGAGGTTATGGCAGCCTGGGATTTTGAATGGCGAAAAGGGGGCGATGGGAGGGGGTGAAGCATGACTTAGGGACGCGCTTGTCCAAAATGTAGGGTGTGTTACAAAAGTACCCCCCACCGATTTGAACTAGCGGCCCTTTCGGCTCAGGGTTAGAAGTGGGATTTCGCGTGTCGGGATTTGGCAGCTGGAGGGAGTTTTCGCGCGCGTTGTAATTTCGGGATAGCAAGGCGCGGGTTGTGAAGGCGCCAGTTTTGAGAGCACGATATCTGAACTTTCGGGATATAACAAGACGCGGGTTGAATTTTAGGGACAAGCCTAACGTGTAGTAATATTGTACTTGTACGTACCAAATCAATTCGCACTTCCCTCAACCAAAAAGAAAACAAAAAAATAAAACTATTCACACCACACAAAGAGAGAGTCTTGCCCCATTTTACTATACAAATGCTATTCAAAGCTACTCCCTCCTTCCATCTATATAGGGCCTAATGCGTTTTTCAATGCTAACTTTGACCAAATGTTAGAGCAATGATATATGACATGCAACTTACACAAAGCACACCGTTAAATTCGTCTATGAAAGGTTCTTTCAATGATATAATTTTCACATTGTGCATGTCATGTACTATTAGTCTTGTCAATAGTCAAAGGCGGTCTTAAAAATCTCATTACGCCCTATATAGATGGAAGGAGGGAGTATGAATCCATATTGTGTCCAATTAAATTTTTTCGCTTGCTGTATAATGCATGTAACCTACTCATACCAACATTTTACTGCATTCCAAATGTCTATACTACCGCTGCAATTCGAACTATATTTGAATTCGTTTCTCTATTTCAATAAGAATCTACAATCATCATTGTTGCCAACTTCAACCATCATTCGTGTATTACCTTAATAACACACCACATGATTACTATAGAGATAGATATGAACTATGTGTACTACATGAACTCGAATTCTATTTTTTTAATACACTTGATGTTGATTCCAAATAATAGTACATTTGATGTACTAACTATATATTCATAATCTAAACCATGTTCCATACGTACACCGTGTTTATCACGCAAAGTATAGTGCCCCGCGCCCTACATCATGACAAGTATTTAGACCTGAGTTGCAAAAGCGACACATTAGCCCAAATTATAATCAATGTTCTACATTATGATATCTTCCTCAAGTATCCGTATCCACTTTTTTATAATGAATTATGATCTTTGTTCGTCTTTTACACCTTCACGATGCTCTTCTATTTGTAGCTAGGTAGCGCTAACTTTCTATCGTGCACGCACACGCCTGCCCCCCTCACACACCCTTAGCGTCCCCTCCATCGCGCACGTTCATTATTTCTCTTTAGGTCGTCCACCAGCGATGTGTGTAGGCCCCCGGCTCCTTATTTCTGGCACACACCGGTCGATATACCTCTCTAGCCAAGTGTGCCTATAGCAAACACATATATACTTCCCCTCTTCTCTTCTCACCGTCCATGCCCCCATATGTCCAATACGATTCCACGCAGGTGCACACTCCCGCCCCTCTTTTCATTTATCACATGCTCGCACACTCCTCCCCCCTCGACATGGTAGGCCTCTCGCACCACCTCCTAGCCACACCCTCTCCCCCTGTCTGCCTCTCCGGACCTTATTTGCTTCTAACACATGTAGGCGTGTATATGAACTGATCTCCCTACATATAGCCAGGTCGACTATAATTTGTTTTCACCAAGCACCGATACACTTACCTCGCTAGTTATGTCTCTCCTTTTCTCGGACACACGACGGTTGATCTTCCTATGTAGTTACGCATGCTTACCACAACCATATCTTCTCCCCTCATCATCCTTGAATACCTCCCGACCCGTCTCTCACACGCACGTGCATAGACAGACAGACATCCCCCGCCCTCTCTTATTGATATTGCACTCATACCCTCCGTTTGTCTAGCAGGCCTCTCCCACCATTTGTGAGACGCCACTCCACCACCAACCCTCCGACGCTCTACCTTTGTATTTTTCCCAATCTTATTCCTCTGCTACACATATCCATGGATGCCGAACGATCTCCCTCAATACATAGCTAGGTCTCTCTCCTTGCCCACACATATACTAGTCGACTGGTCTCTACCCCCCCCCCCCACACACACCGATAGTCGAACGTTGTAGGTAGGTATCCATGCCACGGAGAAGAGCTGCACCTCTGCCCTCTCAAATTCTAGTAGGCCAGCCGCCCTGTATCTTTGACATGGGCAAACACAAATTTGATGGCACTCTTTATCGATCACACAGCCACACACTTCATCCCTGTTTTCAATTCTATTGATATCTCACGTCCATGACTCCGTTTCACACACATTGCATATGTTACGTTTTTTTGGTTGAGATATCATCAACACATTGCCTCTATTTCGCACAAACCATCTCTCTCACACCCACCCACGTACGTACCTGCACCTAAAGAAGAAGTGCACGCAGGACGCACGTACTCACGTCTCGTTCCCGGCCACACCACGCGGGTACATGGTGGAGTTCGTTTCTGTACGAAAAGGCAGCCCACGTGATAATTTGATGCGTGTAGCGGTTGTTTACTAGAAGGAGGGTTCGGTACCACGCCTAGAATATAAAACGATTGTCGTGGGGAAAATGGAAAAATGCGTTTGTCTCTCGTCACACCATCTCACACAAGGCCGTCGTGGCCTCTCTCTCAGCATTGGTCAGTGATCCGGCTGCATCCCGTCCGCCGGCAGAAAGGAAGGATGTGCATCGTCTCTCCGCTCGACGGTGTTGAGGCAGCTCGTCCCGATCTGCGGTACCCGCCATTCTCTCTGACCAAGCTCCGGCGTGGTAGGGCCTTCGCCACTTGCTCGCTGCCGCAGTATGGGCAGATCTCGGCCGTCGGCGCCTCCTAGTAACATCCCGATGACCCTCAGGTACAGCTTCCTCCGGCCTTTCTCCACTGCCCATTGCTGCATGTGTATCTTCTTTAGTGGTTTGCTTAAATTGTATCTCGGCCGGTGTACTTTCCGTCTTGCAATCTCGTCCTCAAACCATTTTTGATAAACGACCATGTGTTAGCTTTCCCTTTTTACATGGAACATGCTTCTTTTTTGTCGACGTATGTGTCTTCAACTCGTGTTATTGGGCAGTAATTGTTTACTTTCAACCTCCTTTTGCAAACAGGGTTGTCCATTTTCACCTTGTTGCTATTGCGACCTTTTGGTGAACTGCACAAATCACTTTTCTGAAGAGTGTTTTGTGCAGTTCCGCCAAAATATCACACGGGCAACGTTTTTACATTTCTGTGGGACTTCGGAAAGAGAGATTGGTTTTGCTATCCTCCTCATCCAACTCCGTGCCTAATCTTCTCCAACAAGAAGTTAGTCCTAAAGAGAGATCGTAGAGGTGATCGACTTCTATTTATGTGTGTTATGTTTCATCATCTAGTTCCACTATTATTGTAATCACACTGACTGGATATCTTTGCAAACAGGGATGGTCCGCTCGATTTTAGTGGAGCTGCACAAAATGATCGGATTGTGGTGTCCTTCATACACCTCTTTTTTGGCTATAGAGCTGGGTGAAACTAGCTGCCAAGCAATGAACACTGTGCTAAGGAAATGGAGCCATGCCTACGAACAACATCGATCAATTATATTCTTTTTCTTTATTTGTACACCTTCTCACAACTTTGTCTTCAGTTGTGATGTGAATATTGGCGCTGATCTGCGAACCATTGAGATGCATTAGCCATGGTAGTTTCATTTGTATTTGATGGAATGTTGTAACGAGATAATCTCGAGGGAAGACACATGAATCCTAAGTTGAAACCTTTTTTTTCCGGCGGGGACCAAAGTTGAAACCTTCATAGCATCACAGTACAATTTCATCAAAATTATGCGTACATATAAACAAATCCTGAAGGATTGATAGCAATGCCAAAAACAATTCAACTTCGTTTCGCCGACATGTTGTACATCCTTCATCCGGCTCCACCTGCCATGCAGCAATATTGAGTGCACAACACAACTTCAGGGAATGATTCACCCTGGTCATTGCGCCGCAGTAGTAATGACTAGTGAGCAGTCAAATCACAAAGCCCCACCTTCGCCACAATAAGTTGCTTGGACGAAGCAACCATCATTTCTCTGTTCCCTGAATCCGCTGGTACTCCCATATTCTTACAGTAATAAGTTGCTCGGGCGAATCAACCATCACTATATCCGCTCACGTGTGATGACCACAGGAGCTATCCATTCAGATTGCATGTTAACAAAAATAAAGGTCGATAACTAATGCGGCAAACTTTCAAAAAAAACTAATGCGGCACCTCGGGCCAACGCGGCCAGATCACATTTTCACGAGAAATTACACACCATGTTTCGTTGACATGTGGTCCTGTTCCAACATATCAGTGAGACGACGGCAAGTAGTAGGAGTATTTTCAAACGGACGTGTAGGCCTGGGCTCCTCTTCGTGAATCGTGGAAAACTAGCAACTGTCCACCGACTCTTCACCTTTCCCTCTTGATTTGGAACTGCTGTCGCACGCCCTTCCTCTCCCTCCTACATTTTCCTTCAGCCCTTCACCCTTTCTTCTATCATTGTTCGATCGTCTTCTCCATGGAGGGAACAGGACGGAAACAACCCTGTTATTCTTGCCCCAATCTGAAAGATGACATGGTGGAGGAACTCATTGATCGGTGCGACGTCATCACCTCGGCTTGCATGGCAGGTTCGTTCAAGCCCATTCTCGACTCAACTAATAACATCATTACAAGGAACCCAAGAGTCAAGGAGCGGTTTGATCTCCCCTATCTTCTTCGCCGTGACCCTGACGACTGGCGCCGGCATGACGGAGGTCTCGTCCTGTGCAAGTTGATGTCGCTTGATAATGATACGCATGATGTTAAGATGACATCGCTTGAGGGCAAGGCTTGGGCAGGCGCAAATGGAGATTGGGTTGTTTACATTGGGTCGAATTGCGAGTGGGAACTTGTGAATGTGTACACTCCTGACCGGGTTCCACTTCCACAAATCTTAGTAGACTGCCCAGAGGTTGAGCACACCGGTATTGTATGCACGTTCAAATACGATCATGGTTACTATCTTCTATGGAAGATAGCAATTTGTCGAGTTCCCAACGCTCTTGGAATTACAACAACTATGAAGTTGTTGCTATCTTCGACAAGCTTGTTGCCGTCCTTGGTGGTTTGACTAGATGGATATTGCTCAAAAATCAGTTTCTGTACACGGATGAGTACTGTGATGCAATTCAATACGAGGGTCTTGTGTTTGCTTCCACTGCTCATGGCACTGTTTTTGCATGGGATCCTCATAGTTTCGGTACATTTGTCTTCCACTGTAATTATAATTGTTTCATCCACATGCATGCGGGTTAGCAAGTTTCCCTTTACTAATTAACCTTCTTCTTGTGTTTCCAAGGTCCTATGAACATTCCACCACCTATACTTGAAAATTTTTATAACCAAGGGGGAGATGGCGATGGTGATGATCACGAGCATGAGGACGAGCAGAACGTATATACTCAGTGGCGCCCGGCAACTAATTTCGATGGATCACCTCTTCTTGTGTGTATACAGCCCACTCATGATGTTACTACTGAGGGAGCACGTGTTGTCTCCCATGGTCATACTCTCCGGACTTATTCCAACACCCGTTGCATGGTATTCGGGATGGATACTAGTGTGCTAGCGCCAACACCTTCTCCCTGGTACAGAATTGATAGTCTTGGAAAAAACTCGCTCTTCCTTGGACAAAACTATCCGATGATGGTGAAAGGCGATCCAACTACTATTGACACAACATTACTAGTACCATTTATGAGAAGCAACTGTGTCTATACCTCGGACATTAGGGTGGTTCCCTACCCTGGTACTGATATAGTAGGCCGCTTCAGCCTGGATGATCAGTCCTGCGTTGGTCTCGAGATCATCTAGTTCCACTATTATTGTAATCACACTAACTGGATATCTTTGCAAACAGGGATGGTCCGCTCAATTTTAGTGGAGCTGCACAAAATGATCGGATTGTGGTGTCCTTCATACACCTCTTTTTTGGCTATAGAGCTGGGTGAAACTAGCTGCCAAGCAATGAACACTGTGCTAAGAAAATGGAGCCATGCCTACGAACAACATCGATCAATTATATTTTTTTCTTTATTTGTACGCCTTCTCACAACTTTGTCTTCAGTTGTGATGTGAATATTGGCACTGATCTGCGAACCATTGAGATGCATTAGCCATGGTAGTTTCATTTGTATTTGATGGAATGTTGTAACGAGATAATCTCGAGGCAAGACACATGAATCCTAAGTTGAAACCTTTTTTTCCTGCGGGGACCAAAGTTGAAACCTTCATAGCATCACAGTACAATTTCATCAAAATTATGCGTACATATAAACAAATCCTGAAGGATTGATAGCAATGCCAGAAACAATTCAACTTCATTTCGCCAACATGTTGTACATCCTTCATCCGGCTCCACCTGCCATGCAGCAATATTGAGTGCACAACACAACTTCAGGGAATGATTCACCCCGGTCATTGCGCCGCGGTAGTAATGACTAGTGAGCAGTCAAATCACAGAGCCCCACCTTCGCCACAGTAAGTTGCTCGGACGAAGCAACCATCATTTCTCTGTTCCTTGAATCCGCTGGTACTCCCATATTCCCACAGTAATAAGTTGCTCGGGCGAATCAACCATCACTATATCCGCTCACGTGTGATGACCACAGGAGCTATCCTTTCAGATTGCATGTTAAAAAAAATAAAGGTCGATGACTAATGCGGCAAACTTTCAAAAAAAACTAATGTGGCACCTCGGGCCAACGCGGCCAGATCGCATTTTTCACGAGAAATTACACACCATGTTTCGTTGACATGTGGACCCGTTCCAACATATCAGTGAGACGACGGCGAGTAGTAGGAGTATTTTCGAACGGACGTGTAGGCCTGGGCGCCTCTTCGTGAATCGTGGCAAACTGGCAACCGTCCACCGGCTCTTCACCTTTCCCTCTTGATTTGGAACTGCTGTCGCACGCCCTTCCTCTCCCTCCTCCATTTTCCTTCAGCCCTTCACCCTTTCTTCTGCCATTGTTCGATCGTCTTCTCCATGGAGGGAACAGGCCGGAAACAACCCCGTTATTCTTGCCCCAATCTGAAAGATGACGTGGTGGAGGAACTCATTGATCGGTGCAACGTCATCACCTCGGCTAGCATGGCAGGTTCGTTCAAGCCCATTCTCGACTCAACTAATAACATCATTACAAGGTACCCAAGAGTCAAGGAGCGGTTTGATCTCCCCTATCTTCTTCACCGTGACCCTGATGACTGGCGCCGGCACGACGGAGGTCTCGCCCTGTGCAAGTCGATGTCGCTTGATAATGATACGTATGATGTTAAGATGACATCGCTTGAGGGCAAGGCTTGGGCAGGCGCAAATGGAGATTGGGTTGTTTACATTGGGTCGAACTGCGAGTGGGAACTTGTGAATGTGTACACTCGTGACCGGGTTCCACTTCCACAAATCTCAACAGACTGCCCAGAGGTTGAGCACACCGGTATTGTACGCACGTTCAAATACAATCATGGTGACTATCTTCTACGGAAGATAGCAATTTGTCGAGTTCCCAACGCTCTTGGAATTACAACAACTATGAAGTTGTTGCTATCTTCGACAAGCTTGTTGCCATCCTTGGTGGTTTGACTAGATGGATATTGCTCAAAAATCAGTTTCTATACATGGATGAGTACTGTGATGCAATTCAATACGAGGATCTTGTGTTTGCTTCCACCACTCATGGCACTGTTTTTGCATGGGATCCTCATAGTTTCGGTACATTTGTCTTCCACCGTAATTATAATTGTTTCATCCACATGCATGCGGGTTAGCAAGTTTCCCTTTACTAATTAACCTTCTTCTTGTGTTTCCAAGGTCCTATGAACATTCTACCACCTATACTTGAAAAATTTTATAACCAAGGGGGAGATGGCGATGGTGATGATCACGAGCATGAGGACGAGCAGAACGTATATACTCAGTGGCGCCTGGCAACTAATTTCGATGGATCACCTCTTCTTGTGTGTATACAGCCCACTCATGATGTTACTACTGAGGGAGCATGTGTTGTCTCCCATGGTCGCTGAGGGAGTCTCGGACTAGGGGGTGTCCGGATAGCCGAACTATCATCATCGGCCGGACTCCAAGACTATGAAGATACAAGATTGAAGACTTCGTCCCGTGTCCGAATGGGACTTTCCTTGGCGTGGAAGGCAAGCTTGGCGATACGGATATGTAGATCTCCTACCATTGTAACCGACTCTGTGTAACCCTAGCCGAGGGAGTCCTGGACTACGGGGTGTCCGGACAGCCGGACTATCAATATCCGCCGGACTCCAAGACTACGAAGATACAAGATTGAAGACTCCGTCTCGTGTCCGGATGGGACTTTCCTTGGCGTGGAAGGCAAGCTTGGCAATACGGATATGTAGATCTCCTACCATTGTAACCGACTCTGTGTAACCCTAGCCCTCTCCGGTGTCTATATAAACCGGAGGGCTTTAGTCCGTAGGACAACATACATTACAACAATCATACCATAGGCTAGCTTCTAGGGTTTAGCCTCCTTGATCTCGTGGTAGATCTACTCTTGTACTACCCATATCATCAATATTAATCAAGCGGGACATAGGGTTTTACCTCCATCGAGAGGGCCCGAACCTAGGTAAAAACATCGTGTCCCTCGTCTCCTGTTACCATCCGCCTAGACGCACAGTTCAGGACCCCCTACCCGAGATCCGCCGGTTTTGACACCGACATTGGTGCTTTCATTGAGAGCTCCCCTGTGTCGTCACCGATAGAGCGGATGCCTCCACCCGTCTTCAAAGACGGTGTTTTCGCCGGAGGGGCCTTGGCCGCCGGCCAAACTATCCGGCTTGGTGGTTTTCTCATGACCGCTTGTCCGGCCGCCGCTTCGGCAATGACTTCTCAAGTCGTCGAAAGCAATCTTCGCGTCAGCCCTAAAGCTGTCGAACAGTTAGATCCAATAGAGCTCTCGTCTGTTAACGAGCTCTTGGATCGCATCGCCGCCCTGGGAGTCGCTACGGACTACAACCAGATTGGGCTTAAAACCGATCTGAGAGAGATTAACTCTCCCCAGGCCACCCACCACATTGCAGTGGTAGAGGAGCAATACGGCAACTCTTTGCCAGTGTTGAAAACAATTCATGTCCGGATTCCCGAACCCTCCATGCTGGATTCCCGCGAGGGGATGGACTTCGATCGAGCATTGAACTTAAAATCATGCATCGCCCCGGACTCGCTGGATTGTCCCCAGCAAACCACACTTCCGAATTCGGAAACCCCTTGGCCTTTGAGCCTCAAGATGGGCAGGGATCCGGATTTTATTCCACCCACCCGCCCAGACATATGCGATCTATCTCTAATACGGCAAGAGCCTACAGAAACAGTACATCACTACTGGGCCAGATTCCTCATGGTTATGGACAGGATAAAGGACTACCGAGAGGAAAACGCAATATCAATCTTCCGCAATAACTGCACGGACAAGGGAATACTAAACGCCATTGATCGCGCTTCACCGATTTGGCATCCATTGTACGAAAGTACTGTGCGATGGAGAGTTTCCGGAAAACCGAAAATCAATTTTGGGATAATCCGGCCCCAAACCCAGTCCGCAGTAAAAGGGCGCCTTACACTCAGGCCCCAGATGCAAAAACGAAAAAACAAAAACCCAATCAGGGAAACGGAACCGTACTGGAGGGATGGCTCAATGGACCCTGTAAGCTTCATAATACAGAGGGAGCCGTCCCAACACATAGCCTTCGAGCATGTTGGATATTACGGCAGGTGGCCAAAAGTGGCGAAGAGCTTCTAGCTCCGAGAAACCACTCCAACAATACCAGTACAGTATCAACAGTCTTCGAGACTTTCGCATCAAATAATATGCGAAAACGATCAATCCGCGAACTCGCCGAAGTCTACCATGTAGCAACAGCGAATCCATGGAGCGACACAGCCATTACCTTCAATGGCAGCGACGAGCCCACATCCCGAACAACCAGAGCCCCAGCCGCACTGGTACTTAGTCCCATAGTGGACGGCTTTCGACTGACAAAAGTCCTCATGGACGGCGGCAGCGGACTAAACCTCATTTATGAGGAAACTCTGCGAAAAATGGAAATCGATTGGAGCCGTATTGAGCGAAGCAGCACAACCTTTAGAGGAATAATCCCTAGCCGGGAAGCGCGCTGCACCGGAAAAATCACACTCGATGTGGTGTTCGGCTCTCCGGACAATTACAGATCCAAAGAAGTCACGTTCCAGGTGGCCTCGTTCAGCAGTGGGTATCACGCCATATTAGGACGAGAGGCATTCACAATTTTCCAAGCAATACATCATTACGGGTACATGAAGCTTAAAATGCCTGGGCCCAGCGGAATAATCACTCTCGCTAGTGATCCGGACATAGCACTCCGCGCCGAAAACAAGACAGCCGCACTAGCCCTCAAGGCACTATCTGAAGCCTTGGCGGCAGAGGAACTCACCGCGCTGCGCTCTACGGTGAACAGGGACGATGTGATACTCGATAAAAGATCCAAGTCCACCTCCTTCAAACCAGCAGACGAGATAATAAAATTCCAGGTCCATCCAACGGATCCAACAAAGACAGCCTCCATTGGGGCACAGTTGAACCCCGAAGTAGACGCCGCACTGCGCGAATTCCTTCGGGAAAATTGGGATATTTTTGCCTGGCATCCTTCGGACATGCCCGGCATCCCTCGCAGGTTGGCAGAACACAGCCTAAACATCCTAAAAGGGTTCAAGCCAGTCAAACAGGCTCTTCGACGATTTTCCGAGCCCAAAAGACAGGCAATGGGAGAAGAGCTAGCCAAACTATTGGAAGCCGGATTCATTAGAGATATCAAACATCCGGACTGGCTAGCAAATTTGGTGATGGTGCCAAAAAAGGATAAATCCTGGCGCCTCTGTGTCGATTTTAAAGACCTTAATAAAGCTTGCCCAAAGGATCCCTTCCCTCTCCCCCGCATCGATCAGATCATCGATGCCACAGCAGGGCACGATTCGTTGTGCTTCCTGGACGCATACTCTGGCTATCATCAAATCAAGATGGCGGAAGCAGACCAAGCCGCAACGGCATTTATCACTCCATATGGACCATTCTGCTTCAACACGATGCCCTTCGGACTCAAAAACGCCGGCGCAACATATCAGCGCATGATTCAAACGTGTCTGGCCACCCAGATCGGCAAAACAGTCGAGGCATACGTAGACGACGTAGTCGTCAAAACAAAACACGTCAAAACTTTAGTAGACGATTTGAGGCTCACATTCGACAACCTCAGAGCATATGACATCAAGCTGAATCCGGAAAAATGCGTTTTCGGCGTACCAGCCGGAAAGCTGCTGGGCTTCATCGTATCCGGTAGAGGAATTGAAGCAAATCCGGCCAAAATCCGAGCTCTGTCACAGTTGGATATTCCAAAAAACCTCAAACAAATACAAAAATTAACAGGATGCGTGGCAGCCTTAAGCCGCTTTATCTCCCATTTAGGAGAAAAGGCGTTGCCCCTCTATCGCCTCCTCAGGCGCACCGAACACTTCGAGTGGACGGATGCTGCCACTGCCGGACTCGAAGAAATAAAGGCCATACTGGCAACAAATCCGGTCTTGGCTGCGCCCACTCTGGGCGAACCAATGTTATTATACATCGTAGCAACACATCAAGTTGTAAGCGCAGTCCTCGTCGTCGAACGAGCGATAGAAGGGCATAAACTCCCTCTTCAAAAACCAGTGTATTATGTATCCACTGTGTTAACCCCCTGCAAATCCCGTTACCCGCACTATCAGAAGATAGCATATGCGGTGTTCATGGCGTCTCGAAAGCTCCGGCACTACTTTCAAGAGTGCTCGATAACAGTGGCCTCTGAAGTACCACTCAATGACATTATAAATAACCGCGACGCAACGGGCAGGATAGCAAAATGGGCCATTGAGCTCTTACCATTCGACATCACTTACAAACCTTGACGAGCTATAAAGTCACAAGTTTTGGCTGACTTCGTCGCCGAATGGACTGAAGCCGAACTCCCTAAAGAGTACGGCGCATACTCCAATTGGACTATGCATTTCGACGGCTCCAAAATGTTGGCCGGACTGGGGGCTGGCGTCGTACTGACGTCCCCCACCGGAGATACAGTCCAGTATGTACTTCATATAATGTACACGGACTCCAACAATGCAGCCGAATACGAGGCCCTGTTACATGGTCTCCGGATGGCGGTCTCCATGGGCATTCAACGCCTAGAGGTGCGCGGGGACTCAAACCTTGCAATATCCCAAATAAATGGAGACTTCGACGCCAAGGATCCAAAAATGGCAGCATATCGCAACGCTGTCCTAAAAATGTCAGCTCGGTTTGAAGGACTCGAATTCCATCACATAGCCCGAGATAATAACCAAGCGGCCGACGTCCTGGCACGCATCAGTGCGAAACGTGATGCTGTCCCTCCAAATATCTTCCTGGAACGGCTCTTCAAGCCATCTGTACTATGGGAAGAGGAGCCCGGTAGCGACAAACCGGAGAAAACCGCACCAACCGGTAATTCGGCAGACGACATAACACCCTCCGCCCACGTCATAATGGCAGTAATCGCCGCGTGGACAGAACCTTTCCTAGCCTACTTACTTAGGCAGGAACTTCCCGCAGACCAAAATGAGGCCCGCTGCATAGTCCGGCGATCGAAGGCCTACAAGGTCCATGAGGGAGAACTTTATAAGAAAAGTACCACGGGAGTCCTTCAAAGGTGCATCTCCGAAGAAGAAGGGCAAAACCTCCTGGCTGAAATTCATGCCGGACTAGGCGGACACCACGCAGCAGCCCGGGCCCTCGTAGGAAAGGCATTTCGTACAGGATTTTATTGGCCGACGGCTCGGGCAGACGCACAGGACTTGGTCTAGCGATGCGTTGGTTGTCAGCTCTTTGCTAATCAGAGCCATATGCCACCCACCGCCCTCAAAACCATACCCATTACCTGGCCGTTCGCGGTCTGGGGGCTTGACATGGTTGGACCCCTTAAAGGGGGAACCCACAAGAAAAAATACCTATTGGTCATGGTGGATAAATTCACCAAATGGATAGAGGCCAAACCGGTCAAAACGGCAGAGTCCGGACCAGTGATAGACTTTATATCAGGGGTGGTACACCGTTATGGAGTCCCTCACAGCATCATCACCGACAACGGCACGAACTTCACAGCCAACGAGGTTAAGTCATGGTGCAAAAATATGGGCATCAAGCTCGACTATGCGTCAGTCTATCACCCTCAAACCAACGGTCAAGTGGAAAGAGCAAATGGTCTAATAATGAGCGGCATTAAACCCAGACTAGTGAGGTCACTCACTAAATCCGACACACAATGGGTCGAGGAGCTCGACTCCGTACTCTGGGGGCTGCGGACAACGCCTAACCGTACTACCGGATTCACACCATTTTTTATGGTATACGGCGCAGAGGCAGTCTTACCCTGTGAAATTATTCATGACTCACCTCGAGTGCGCATGTATGAGGAAAGAGAGGTCGAGCTTGATCGGCAGGATAGCTTGGACACATTGGAGGAAGAACGTGACGTCGCGAAGGCTCGTTCCGCATTCTATCAGCAGCAGGCCCGAAGATATCAAAGCAGAGAAGTATGGGCCTAGACTTACAACGTTGGCGAACTAGTTCTACGCCTGCCGGACAAGAAAAAGGACAAGCTCAAGCCCAAATGGGAGGGGCCCTTCATTATCGATCAAGTACTGACCGGCGGAGCATACCGTCTACGAAATGCGTCGGATCACCGACTCGAGCCGAACCCATGGAACGCAGCCCGCCTCCGACGATTCTATGCCTAGCGCCGGACTAAGAGTTCGTCCCCTTCCCCCGTCCAAACTTTTACACTTCGGTTGTCTTTTGTTTCTCTTTTTATCCTTTTCACTTAAAAGCCCTTCCGGGCCTATTTTGCATTCTTTGTATACGCATGATGTGCCATCCGCACTCATTATCCCTGGGGGCTTCTTTTACAGAAGCTCAATTGTACGCATGATGTGCCATCCGCACTCATTATTCCTGGGGGCTTCTTTTACAGAAGCTCAATTATACGGGTTTATACCCAGCACATGTGTCAAGCTTCCACATGTACCTTTTACTCGCCATTATATGCATCGATATGACTTAAGTTTTGGCCAAGCTGGGTTGCCTGGCTCCTGTCCTTACCCCTACGTTCCCGATTGTTCGGCTAGGAGGTAAAGGGAGAACCTCTACGATTGTTACTACCGGGTCAGCTGGATGTGTACCTTAGACTGGGTGAAGCTGAAAGCTAGCGTTCTTAAGGGAATATTCGGTCGGTGACTTAAAAGATGACTTTTTACCTATTTATCTATTTTCCCCCAGATGTTTTACTGCTTTCTTTGCAGTCCGGACATGCACTTTAGGGCATGCCTCCCAGGGAAAGGAACCCTTAACGGAACTATTCTCCCTGGAAGATGTTTCTTACTAACCATGTAATATAACATAACTAGTTGGGCACTTGTCTGATAAAGCACTAATGACCCCTACGCCTGGTCTCCATGCATACCACGGTTGTTTCTTAACCAAAAAGGTATTCGGACACACTCCGGACTCTAGGGTCCCGAGGTCGAAGTGAAAAGGTCGGCAAAGACAAACGATCTACAATCCGGCTAGAAGGCATTTCACATGTCACTTTAAAGGATAACATACATTGTCAAATTTACTGATTGTATTCCTCCTCAATCCCGTCTAACAGGCTGTCTAGTTTACAGTCCCATTGGGAAAATTTAGCAGCCAACTCTACTTGGCTATACACTAAACTCACAGGGATCTCCTTCCCATCGGGCCCCACCGGTCCAACTTCGGCCATGTGGTTGGGATCCACCTTCTTGTACCGCGTCTTCACCATGGCCCAAGCCTCCCTGGCACCTTGACGGCAAGCCGAAATCTTCCACAAACGGAAGCGCTGCCGCACTCCCTGCAGCTTCTCCGCAAGCTCCCCGAGGCCCTTGGGTAGGGTGAGGGCTGGCCATAAAGCCTGAACGACGCTGCTCATTGCCTGCCGAACTCGTTCGAGTAGCTGCAACAGTTCGGGAAGTTGATCACCCATTGATATGGGCATCTCCTCTGCAGGACGACCCGTGAGTATACCTACAAGACATATCATGTCAAAGTACTTCCTCGCCGAACTCTTCTTTTCAAAAGAGTTTGCTCAAGCACTCACTATAAATGCCGCGATGAAGCCGCTAATTCTCCTTAACGGAGCCGGACAGCTCGGCCTGAGCGCCTTTCAGCTCTTCTCCGAGCTTGGCGTTGGCATCCTGGAGCTTGTTCCTTTCCTGCTGAACCCTCTTCAGCACACTCTCGCCGGCCTTTAGCTGGCGTAGCAATGCTTGCCTGTCCGGATCTTGTCCGGCGGTACCTGCAAATGTCATTATTAGACTCGCGCGCACGCCGCACAGCGCTTATATTTATTAATAAAAATGTGTTACCAGGAGGGGTCTTTCCGTCTCCTCCTGCGGCAGCAAGTGCGGCCTCAAGTTGGGCCTTGCAATCTTGCAGCTCCCGAGACAGCTGGGCGTTCTTCTCGTTAAGTGCCTGAAATTTCCAATGATCCTTAAATCAGTTAGCATGACTACTTTAAGTCTCGGGGGCTACTGGTATATACAACCATTAAAATTCCCTTACCCGTATGTCTTTCACATACTGCTCCGTGGCTCTGGTAAAACCATTTTGAGCAGCACGGAGATGCGCGTCCCCTGCGTTAAAAGCATCCAATGCCTCAGGGGAAAAGCACGCTTCTTGAAATACTGTCCGGCGGCGCCTATGGTTCATGGCGCTCTCCATCTCAGACTTGGTGGCGGACAGTCTGTCGGTATCCTCCGTTGGAGAAGGATCCGGCTCGCGTCTTGCGCTTGCCTCCCCCTCCAGGCCGGGCGCTGGAGCCTGGCCGGTGTTGGTCAGATTGGCAATTCCTGCGCTCGCAGTCCGGCGAGCGCTTTTTCTCCTACAAAGATCATGAGCACTCAGACGTTTCCTCGGAACATTGCTCTAAAAATTCAAATACGAGCTATACCTTTGCAACGACGTTTCCGTCCGCACTGCGCTCCTTTTCCGCCTGCTGGTTCGGACTGACCTCTGTTGGTCGGCCGCCGTGGGCTCGGCTTCCTGCCGTAAAGGAGCTTCCTGCAAAATACCATCGTTCGCGAAGGTCAGAAATGGGCAGGGATGAGATAATGGTGTCCGGACTTCGGTCGCGGTCACCTGGGAAGCCGGACTTAGCCCGGGGTAGTCCGCCGTAATGGCGACCAAAGCATTGTCTATGCTGAGCTGGTGATACACCCCGTCGATCAGCTCCACCTCGATATCCGGGTCCTCTTCGGAGGCCGGATCCAGGGATCCTTCTGGATCCTCGGGTTGCGGAGCAGGACTCACCATGTCCTCCACAGTCCGGCGCAGATCCTGCGCCGAAGACATAATGTAAGAAGCTTAAACTTCGAAAGCATGGGTTGGGCCCTTCAAGGTGTTCACTTACCCATCCTCTGGGGTTGATCATGGAAAACCCATTCAAAGGGTTCGTTCGAAGGAAATCCTCCTTCTCCCCCTTGTACAGGCTGGATAGGATCTTCACCAGATCCTCGGTTGAATCCGGCCCTTTGCGGCCGTGCCGGGTAGCATCATCTTCCCCGTTGAAATCCCACATGGGGCGGCCTCTGTATTGCAGTGGCTGTACCCCTCGCTTGATGCATGTCGCCATGACTCCGATCATGGTCAAGCCGGAATGAGCCATTAATCTTATCCGGCCCATCAAGTAGTGGACGCTCTTGTCTTCCTCCAATCGGGGGCTCCGTGGGCGCCAGCTGAGGCGTTTCTTCAAGGGAGCAGCACTAAACTCCGGGAGGCCGATCCGAACTGGGTCTGGCAGCGGAGCATCTCCTATATAAAACCACTCCGAGGGCCAGTCTTTGGACGCCTTCTTGGGAGTGCCGGATAGGTATCCGGTCCCGGCGATGCGCCATATTTCGGCGCCGCCCACTTGATATATGGACCCCTGGTGAGAACGGGGTACGAGGCAAAACAGCATCTTCCACAATGCGAAATGGGGCTTAATGCCCAGGAATAGCTCGCAAAGAGCTACGTAGCCCGCGATATGCAGGACAGAGGCGGGCGTGAGGTGGTGGAGCTGGAGTCCGTAGAACTTCAGGAGCCCGTGGAGGAACGGATGTATTGGAAATCCGAGTCCCCTTATCAGATAAGGGACAAAACATACTCGCTCCCCCTTACTGGGGCTTGGAGTGTCCTCCGCCTGTCTCCCACCTTGATAAGTAACCAGTCCGGCCCGGACTGGGATCATGAAGGCTGGAGGGAGGAATCCCCCCGTTTGGAGCTTCACAAGCTCGTTGTGCGAAATAGAGCACCTCCTCCAATTCCCCGGCGGTGGGCTGGGAGCGCGTGAAGAAGAGCCGCGTTGACGATCCATGGTGGAATGGATTTCTAGGTCAAAGGCGCTTCGATGGAGTATTCGCGGGAGGAAGACGGTGTGGTTTGGATCTGGATTCTTGCCTCTTTTATAGGCGGGCGACTCGCACAATTGGGGGGGTGAAATGCAAAAGACACCCTGGCTTTTCGTATTCGTGCGACGCGTGGAAGAGGGTCATTATTTGGCGTAGAAGCCGAGGAACACAGTATTCAAGATGAAGCCGGACACTGTTTGGCAGGTACATGGAATTTGAAGGGAGAACCCGCCTTGCAACGCCGAAGACTATAAACACGCTGGACTTATCGTCATTGAAGCCTGGTTCGGGGGGCTACTGAGGGAGTCCTAGACTAGGGGGTGTCCGGACAGCTGGACTATCAATATCCGCCGGACTCCAAGACTACGAAGATACAAGATTGAAAACTCCGTCCCGTGTCCGGATGGGACTTTCCTTGGCGTGGAAGGCAAGCTTGGCAATACGGATATGTAGATCTCCTACCATTGTAACCGACTCTGTGTAACCCTAGCCCTCTCCGGTGTCTATATAAACCAGAGGGCTTTAGTCCGTAGGACAACATACATTACAACAATCATACCATAGGCTAGCTTCTAGGGTTTAGCCTCCTTGATCTCGTGGTAGATCTACTCTTGTACTACCCATATCATCAATATTAATCAAGCAGGACGTAGGGTTTTACCTCCATCGAGAGGGCCCGAACCTGGGCAAAAACATCATGTCCCTCATCTCCTGTTACCATCCGCCTAGACGCATAGTTCGGGACCCCCTACCCGAGATCCGCCGGTTTTGACACCGACACTAGCCCTCTTCGGTGTCTATATAAACCGGAGGGTTTTAGTCCATAGGACAGAACAACAATCATACCATAGGCTAGCTTCTAGGGTTTAGCCTCCTTGATCTCGTGGTAGATCCACTCTTGTACTACCCATATCATCAATATCAATCAAGCAGGAGTGGGGTTTTACCTCCATCGAGAGGGCCCGAACCTGGGTAAAAACATCGTGTCCCTTGTCTCCTGTTACCATCCGCCTAGACGCACAGTTCGGGACCCCCTACCCGAGATCCGTCGGTTTTGACACCGACAGTCGCACTCTCCGGACCTATTCCAACACCCGTTGCATGGTATTCAGGATGGATACTAGTGTGCTAGCGCCAACACCTTCTCCCTGGTACAGAATTGATAGTCTTGGAGAAAACTCGCTCTTCCTTGGACAAAACTATCCGATGATGATGAAAGGCGATGCAACTACTGTTGACACAACGTTACTAGTACCATTTATGAGAAGCAACTGTGTCTATACCTCGGACATTAGGGTGGTTCCCTACACTGGTACTGATATAGTAGGCCGCTTCAGCCTGGATGATCAGTCCTGCGTTGGTCTCGAGATCGACAATAGATGGCCCGTCCCAGAGAATCACTTGTGGTTCAAAGCAAGCGTTTCCAACATCGAGGAATGGTTGATTTGAAGTTCATTTCATTGCTTGTTATTTGTTATGTGGTGAAAACTTTAGTATTTATAATGTATCCTCGTTGTTGATGTGGGTTGATGACCTATTGTATGTAATAAAATGATATGCCTGTGATAAACTTACTAAATTTATGAATGGCTTTCGAGTTGCTTCTGTGAGTGAGTGGTGCGACGAGGCAAAAAAATATTTTCTGAACACATAATTGTACGTGCATTGCAACAGGTTATCGGATGAGGCCAATCAACAATAGTAGTACACTATTTGTACTAGCTTCACATGCTTCGTGTGTCGTGCGGATGTTTTTACTGCAGCCATATTGTACGTAACCAGCACCTCGAATCCTCGATACTAGTACTATATAGTAAGTCGTAGGAGTAGTAGGGTGGCATGGGCCAGAACAAGCATTCACGTCCAGGAGTACGACACACGCCACCAGCACGACTTCCATCTGACACCATATTTCTTGGAGTCCGTGCTAGAGCAATCTCTTCAACCTCATCGTTTCTCTAACTCAGCCATCGCGCGGCGGGCGAGGTGGGGGTTTGCCGATGTCAGTTTCCTAAACTGCGGTCCCACTTGTAAGGCCAACTCCAACGCTCTATCAATATATGGATGTACTCTTCTTCCCAATACAAAAACTTGCATCCATTCTACTCCCTCTGTTGCACAATACATGCCTTGTATTTGTCAAAATATATATGTATCTAGACATGTTTTAGTATATAGGTACATCCATTTTTGGACAAATGGAAGTCAAATATTTTGGAACGGAGGGAGTACAAAATAAAAATTTTAAGTTAGCACAACTAGTCTAATCTGAGAGCACAACCGAAGATTTGGTCGGGTTCTTCCTCCTTTTGCCGACACGTGGGACATCCAGCATCCAGGTCGTGTCATGAAAGAAAATAGAGTGGTAGTTGAAGCCACGAGATGTGCATCTTGGGTTAAACTGTAAATAGAATCTTACTACTCTTGAGTAACTCCAAAAGCGGCCACTGAAGATCTTTATTGGATTTGTTTTTCATCACCAGCACGTCGAGGTGAAAGATGTGCAGGTTCAGTGGGTCCTCTTGCGTTTTCACTGACATGTGGGACCGCATATGAGCAAACAGACGATGGGCTCTGTGCGTCCGCTTGCTGGCTGAGAAGAGAGATAGAGGAGGGCTGAGCATAGACTGCAGGAAATTTGTTCTACGTAACCAGCACCTTGATATTCGTGTGTGGTTGTATTACGCCTAGCCTAAGGTTAGTAGGTGACCTTGCGCTAGGCTCTTCGCCTCTTTCGGAAGTCGATGGTTCTACAGTATTGCTTCTGGCAATCTGACACCAAATGAACTGTTGCACGTCCACCGCTTGTAAGCAAAAGTTTCTCCTCGTGCTGCGAGCCACCGCGCACGCGTTGGCGAGGGAGAAGGCGTAATCAAGCTTCTCGTCGTTCTGCGAGTTGACGGGACACATTGAAGTTATTTACTAGTAGTACATACTCTCTCCAAAAAAGGGCTGACCATGTCATTGCTAACATCCCGTGCTCCGTCGTTGAGTACGTGCACTATTCACGTGCCATCGAGGAGAAAAAATATTGTGTAGGTGCCATCGAAGTGCACGACTCACTTACGAAAAAGGGTTTCCCTCCTCTTCCCCCCCCCCACACGACTCACTTACGCACTGCTTATCTGATTATCTCCATTTTCTTGCATGACACGTGCACCTTGATGCTAGATGTCTCGCGTGTTGGGAAAAGGATGAACAAAGCTCACGTAAAAGAAAAGAGTTGAAGAGCATAGATTCCCTACGACCGAGGAGGAGCAAGGAACCTCGTGGTGGAGCGTCTGCAAGGAACCTTGCGCGTTTTCCCCTGTTTTTTGCCGCCTGCCCACCTATAAACAAATAAAAGAACATGAACTTTTCGCTAACCACTAGAAACGGTACATCAGGATGCTAAGTTGAAGATGTTTTATACTCCCTCCGTTCCCAAATATAAGTCTTTTTAGATATTTCAATAAGGGACTACATACGAAACAAAATGAGTGAATCTACACTCTAAAATATGTATACATACATCCGTATGTTGTAGTCTATTTGAAATGGCTAGAAAGACTTATATTTAGGAACGAAGGGAGTAGTTTATATTGAATTATTGATAACCATGCAACAAGCCACGCATGTATAGGACGCATGCAGCCACGCATGTACACAAGCCAACGCACTAACTCCATCCGACCCAACTCATGCCCATACGTGCACAGCATGGAGCACACAACGCACGTACACAAGACATGCATGCACACATGCTTGGCCGCAGAATGCACGTGAATAACACATGCATGCGCACACACTCGGCTGCATGGAGGCGTGCGCCATCCGCGGCGACATCCGGTTCGTCGTGCTACAGTGAAGCTCGCACGCAACAGCGCATACGCATCTCTTGCAGCACCTCTTTGCCGTCGTTGCTCAACTACTAGTCGGAGACGAAGACGACCGCAGCCTCGGCCTTAGAGCTAGCACCGATGGAAAAACACGCACGCTGCACGCACATGAGCACATACGGAGTGCTCACGACGTGGTGGTGGTGCGTCCCCCGTCGCCTCTACTCCTTCTGCGCACATTGTCTATCAAGTCGGCTGCATGCTAATGATGATGTGGGTGAGATCTTCTAGGACTCAGATGATGACGAGGAAAATTATGAGACACAAGGTGACGTACACCGTCAAGGTCCACGGTCAAGGGGGTGCTAGTAAGTGCTTAGAGCAAGTACAATAGAGCCGAGTTAGCGGGCTATAAGGAATAAACTAGTATATTTCTACTTAGTTGGAGGAAAGAGAAGAGGAGAGAGAAGGTAAGCGGGCTCTTCGTGAAGAGCCAGCTCTAGCACGTGCTCCTAGGCACTTTGTGAGAATGAAAGGTGGGCCACGGAATAAAAAAGTAGTAGTACACTCTTTTGATCTACTATTGTACATGTTGACTATAAGATGGGCTGTAGATGACATGGCACTGGCTTATACTACCTGCGGCCGGGTATATTGTTCCCCATTGTATTTCGTGCCAAATTTTGACCATAAATTAAACTAACAAAATGTTCACGCATGTCAACAAACATTATATTTTGAATATTATGTTCAAATATGAAGCCAATGAAATAATTTTTCTTGACATGCATTAACATTTTGTTAGTTAAATATTTAGTCAAAATTTGGCACAAACTACAAAAAGGACCTATAAACTAGGACGGAGGTAGTAGCCAGCAGCTGGCTATACTATTAATGCTCTTTAGATGAGGTGCTAAGTGCATTAAATGGCATAGTAACTCAAGTCTTCAATGCATAGGTGCTTAGTTTATTGGGGCCACATCATATTTTATGCCTTCGGGGCAGGCTTAGCAGCTGGCTACTTCTGGGCCCTCCTAACTAAGGGCGTCGTCACCAACCAGGCACTCACCTCCGGGCTTCGGCAACACCACGCCCGCGCTTGTTGTGCAGAACGCCAACAAAATCTACTTGTTCGTCGGTCCCGGACAGATACGCACCAACACACCAACTGCAGGGTCGTACGTACACTGATCAGTACTTGTTATAGCTTCCCTTTTTTATTTAAACTACATGGTCACTCTTAACCTGTCTCATTTCGGCTGGCTTCGCAAGTGGTAAACCAAATGCAACGGAATTACTATGCATCAACTGGTAAAACGAGTGCGCATGAGATGTCCGGTGAGCTCAAATCTTTTTTTTGCGGGAATCTGGTGAGCTCAAATCTGTTACGTGATACTGAATAGTAGATTTGGGTACACTAGTCATGTAGTCAAAAGACAAAATATATTTTAGTCACATAATATATCAGGGGTAGAATGGTCTTTTCATGTTAGACTCAACACTGTTATGTGCCAAAATTCATGGAAGTGTCATGAAGGGAACAAAACAAAAATTGTGTGTCAAAAAGGGGAAATGATATTTTTTAGGGCCAAAAAAGGAAGCAAAATTTAAGAAAGGGCCAAATAAGGAATTCTCTCCACGATATTTCCCAGTCCGGATCGATCCCAAGTTGGCTTCTCACCTTCTTGGCCCAACAAAACCCCCTCCCCCCTCCCGTGCGCGCTTCCCGCCCGGCGCCAGCTGAGTCCCCCGCTCCACATTGATGGCAAGTTAGGGCGAAGCAACCTCTCACTGCTTCAGCGACGCGCCGACCAAGGGCACCGCCCACTACACGCCCGACATTTCAGACTACACAGTGGATAGTAACTTTTAGAGCAAGTACTACAATTAGATGACATAAGCAGGCTATAAGGATTTAAATATAGTACTCCCTCCATCTAGGTGTGTAAGTCATCTTACGAAAACCAAATAATCCCAAAACACATAGGCGCGGTGCATTAACTTCTACCTCGTTTCTTGTTTCTTGACATATCAACCAATAAGAGATGAGGGTGTGCATGCTTTTAATGACCTGAGACTATCAAACATGACATGCAGTGGTTAGTTCACTACAAGCAATACTATTAATTAGGAAATAAACATTAATGTCTCTCATTTTCCCCTCCTCCTTGGTCGCGGTGCACAGCCTAGACGGAGGGAGTATTTGTGCTTAGTTGAAGGAGAGAGAAGAGGAGAGAGAAGAGAAGCGTATTGTAAACGTGTAGCCAGTTGTACTCCAACATACTTTGTGAGACAAAAGGTGGGGCCATTATTAATGATATTGTATTTATACTAAAGGGACTAACGAACGCCTTAATTACTCCGTTTTTTTGAGATAAACCTTGGTGGGCTATTATTGACTTTTTTCGCTATTATTGACTTGGACGTGGGGTTTGGGGGCCAAAGGCCTACTATAATACTCGCACCACCAACCTGACATGCTCTACGCTAGCCGCCGCTATATCATATGGTTTCGCATCGTTCCAGATCTTAGCACCGCCACGCAATTCTTCTCCAGCCCTCCTTCTGGCGTGCACAGCGAGAAGGGACAGCAGTCCTCCGAACCCCGCCTTTCGTGATCCTGTACGGGAGAGGGGTGATCAGGTTTTTGGGGTGCACACTCCTGTGACTGCTGCCAGCGACGACTTCCTCAACGACAGCCTTCTCTACTCTCTACTCTTATAAAAACCAAAGCCAACTGGCAATTACATTAAAATATCATCTTTTCTCCCACAAGATAAACTACTCATACAAATGCATCTTCATGTTCCGTGCAACGAACGGGCATCTTGCTAGTTAAGATTCTAAATTTCATTCATTTTTTTGCGGAGAATTGTTTTTTGAATTTTATTTTGATATAATTTTTTGAAAATTATTTTTAGCGTGACTCGAAATTTCGTGATTAAAAGAGTTCGGACCCCACCGAAATATGCAAAATTTCGTTGAATGTTTTAGCAGTGCCCAAATATATGGTCTATAATGCTAATAAAAAGAATATGGGCTTCAAATATCCTTAAGAATTAGCAAATGGGCTGTAAATTATTGAAAATAATGGCTAATGGGATGTATGCTGTTTTCCACAGATTTGGAGGCTGACTTCTGGGCCTACTAGGTTGACGATGACGCTGTCCTAAATTTTTTTTGATGCGTACGCAAGGCTTTGTCAACTTAGTGAACGCACATCAGTGACTGTTGGATGTCCATCCAACGGTCGCCGTGCTTCTTCAATCTCTAATCTTCCTGCTCCAGCCACCCAAACCAGCACCGGCGGGACTGCCTGCTCCCTCCTCCCATGGCTGGCTGTGCTGCCGCCCGGCCATCCCTCTAACCACCCACACATCCTGTTATTTTTCGGCGATGTCAGCCTCACCCCGCAGCCGACCAGTCAGCACTCGTTCTCCCCTCAGCGTGAGCATCCGCTGCGGTGGCTTCGCCGGCTCCGGGTGGTTCTCTTCCTGGGCCTCGCCCTCATCCACCGCGTTTGTGCTCTCGGCACGGCGAGGTCAACATGGTCAACAAACAATAGCCATCGGAAGAGGCTGACAGTAGGGGCCCGCACAGGAAAATGCCTCCTTATTACCCGCAAAATAATGATTCCGCTACTTGATAGCTAGGACCCACCGGAAGGGTCTCTATATTTCGCGAAAAAAACGTTCCCCCCGCTGTCAGCTCGGACCCACCGGAAATGCCTCCTTATTACGCACAAAAAGATGAATACTCCCCCTGCTAGCTGGGACTCACCTTGGTGGGAGGCTGACTTGTGGGCCTACTGAGTTTACGGGGACGGAGGGCTTTGTCAACTTAGTCAATATGAACGATTCTAGCTCCAGTGACCGTACGATGTCCATCCAACGGCCGTAGTGCTTCTTCAACCTCTGGTCTTCGTGCTCCAGCTGCCCAAAGCAGCGCCGGTCGTGCCGCATGCTCCTGCCTCCCGTGGCCGGCTATGATGCCGCGGAGGCCTCACTGCCCCCTACTACTCCCACCGGTGGCTAGGCCATCCCTCTACTCACCCACACCCCCTGTTATTCTGCGGCCACGGCAGCCTCACACCGCAGCCGAACCAGTGAACCCTCGTACTCCTCTTCGCGTGGGCATCCACTGCTGCGTCTTCCCGGCTCCGCGTCATCCCCTTCCTAGGCATCGCCGTCGTCCACCGCCGTGGTGCTCTCGGCGCGGCGTGGTCAATGTGGTCAACGACCGACTTCCATCGGAAGAGTACTGTGCGTGGAGAGGCTGACAGTTGGGTCCACGGCGGCCGCAAGGAAGTGCCTCCTTATTACGCGCAATATAATTATTCCTCCACCTGATAGCTGGGACACATCGGACGGGCCACCGTATTTAGTGAAAAAATGTTTCCCCCCTGACTGCTGGGACCCACCAGCTACACCTTCGCACGCAAGGAAGTGTGTCCGGGAAAAAAACGATTCAACCCCCTGACTGCTGGGACCCACCAGCTACATCTTCGCACGCAAGGAAGTGCCTGACAGTCGAGACCCACCTGGTCGAAGCGTACGTAGCGTTGTCATTCTGGTCGCGAACGTGTACGTACATATATACTGGTGGATGTAGAGGCGCGCATGTGTCATAGTAGAGGCACGCACGTAGCCTGTACACGTACGTACAGCGGCCAGGGTGCAAGAAAGAAAATACGGCCACGTATGTGTACATACGGGCGGGGTCTTGAATGCCTACTCGCGCATACGTACGGCCAGGGCTCGTGTACATGGCTGGGTCGGAACGGAGAAACAACATCGTCATCGTGTTCATGGGGAGGCAACGGAATGCGTCGTGTTCATGGGGAGGCAACGAAATGTGTCGTGTTCATCGGGAGGCAACAGAATGCGTGGGAGCCAACCGGCTGGGTCAGAACGAAATGCGTGGTCGTGTTCATCGGGAGGGCTTGGACGGAACAGGCGATGGAAACGAGGCCTGGCATACCGCAGAACGGAGGAAACGGACCTCCTACGTTCGGAACGGGGTCCTATTGATCGGGAGGGGTGTGGCGTACTGCAAAACGGAGGAAATGGACCTCCTACGGTCGAACGGGGGTCCTGTTGATCGGGAGGGGTCTGGTGTACCGCAAAACGGAGGAAACGGACCTCCTACGGTCGAAACGGGGGTCCTGTTGATCGGGAGGGGTGTGGTATCGCAAAACAGACGAAACGGACTTGTGTTGGAGCGCTACGGTCGAAACGGGGGTCCTGTTCATCGGGAGGGGTGTGGCGTACCACAAAACGGGACTCCATGGGATACTGTTCATCTCCACCGTCAACCTCCTCCAGCCTCCACGGGCTACCGTCGACCTCCTCCAGCCTCCACGGGCTCATGTTCATCCAGCCTCCACCGCGTGATACATCCATTTTGCATCATGCTTTTATATCAACATTTATTGCATTATGGGCTGTTATTTCATGTTATGTCACAATACTTATGGCTATTCTCTCTTATTTTACAAGGTTTACATGAAGAGGGAGAATGCCGGCAGCTGGATTCTGGGCTGGAAAAGGAGCAAATATTGAAGGTCTATTCTGCACAACTCCAAAAGTCCTGAAACTCCACGGAATACCTTAAAATAAATAAAGAAAAATCATCGCCAAAGATGAAGGCCAGGGGGCCCACACCCTGCTCACGAGGGTGGGGGGAGCGTGCTCCCCCCCGGGTGCGCCCCCTACCTCGTGGGCCCCCTGGTGGCTCTCCGACGCCCATCTTCTCCTATATGAAGTCTTTCGATGAGAAAAAAATAGAAGGCAACCTTTCGGGACGAGACTCCGCCGCCACGAGGCGGAACCTTGGCGGAACCAATCTAGGGCTCCTGCAGAGCTGTTCTGCCGGGGGCACTTCCCTCTGGGAGGGGGAAATCATCACCATGGTCATCACCAACGCTCCTCTCAACGGGAGAGGGCAATATCCATCAACATCTTCACCAGCACCATCTCATCTCCAAACCCTAGTTCATCTCTTGTATCCAATTCTTGTCTCCAAGTCCGGGATTGGTGCTAGTAGGTTGCTAGTAGTGTTGATTACTCCTTGTAGTTTATGCTAGTTGGTTTATTTGGTGGAAGATCATATGTTCAGATCCTTTATGCACATTATTACCCCTCTGATTATGAACATGAATATGCTTTGTGAGTAGTTACGTTTGTTCCTGAGGACAAGGGAGAAGTCTTGCTATTAGTAGTCATGTGAATTTGGTATTCGTTCGATATTTCGATAAGATGTATGTTGTCTAACCTCTAGTGGTGTTATGTGAACGTCGACTGCATAACACTTCACCATTATTTGGGCCTAGAGGAAGGCATTGGTAAGTAATAAGTAGATGATGGGTTGCTAGAGTGATAGAAGCTTAAACCCTAGTTTATGCGTTGCTTCGTAAGGGGCTGATTTGGATCCATATGTTTCATGCTATGGTTAGGTTTACCTTAATACTTTTGTTGTAGTTGCGGATGCTTGCAATAGAGGTTAATCATAAGTGGGATGCTTGTTCAAGTAAGAACAGCACCCAAGCACCGGTCCACCCACATATCAAATTATCAAAGTACCGAACGCGAATCATATGAGCGTGATGAAAACTAGCTTGACGATATTCCCATGTGTCCTCGGGAGCGCTTTTCCTATCATAAGAGTTTGTCCAGGCTTGTCCTTTGCTACAAAAAGGATTGGGCCACCTTGCTGCACTTTATTCACTTTTGCTACTTGTTGCTCGTTACCATTTATCCTATCACAAAACTATCTGTTACCGCTTATTTTAGTACTTGCAGAGAATACCTTGCTGAAAACCGCTTATCATTTCCTTCTGCTCCTCGTTGGGTTCGACACTCTTACTTATCGAAAGGACTACAATAGATCCCCTATACTTGTGGGTCATCAAGACTCTTTTCTGGCGCCATTGCCGGGGAGTGAAGCGCCTTTGGTAGGTGGAATTTGGTAAGGAAAAATTTATAGTGTGCTGAAATTTTCTGTCACTTGTTACTATGGAAAGTAATTGTCTAAGGGGCTTGTTCAGGGTATCTTCACCCCATCCAGTAGAGCAAAGAGTTGCTCCTCAACCTACTAAACCTACTAAACCTATTGAAAATGAAACTCCTTTTCAGATTCCTTCGGGTATGATGGAAAAACTGCTAGCTAACACTTTTACAAGAGATGGAACAAAGCATCCTGATGAACATCTACGCTATGTGGATGATGTTTGTGGACTATTTAAGCTTGCAGGTATACCCGATGATGTTGTTAATAAGAAGGCCTTCCCTTTATCTTTGAAGGGAGACGCATTGACATGGTATAGGCTATGTGATGATATGAGATCATGGAACTATAAAAGATTGAAATTGGAATTTCATCAAAAGTATTACCCTATGCATCTTGTTCATCATGATCGCAATTATATATATAATTTTTGGCCTCGCGAAGGAGAAAGCATCTCTCAAGCTTGGGGGAGGCTTAAATCAATGTTATATTCATGCCCCAATCATGAGCTCGCAAAAGAAGTGATTATGCAAAAAAAAAATATGCTCAGCTTTCTGATACAATCGCACCATGCTCGATACTTCTTGTGCTGGCTCTTTTATGATGAAGACTATTGAATTTAGATGGAATTTATTGGATAGAATTAAACGCAACTCTGAAGATTGGGACCTCGACGAAGGTAAGGAGTCAGGTATGACACCTAAGTTTGATTGTGTTAAATCCTTTATGGATACCGATACTTTCCGTAAGTTTAGCACGAAATATGGACTTGACTCTGAGATAGTAGCTTCTTTATGTGAATCTTTTGCTACTTATGTTGATCTCCCCAAGGAGAAGTGGTTTAAATATCATCCTCCCATAAAAGTAAAAGTAGCTACACCTATTAAAGTTGAAGAAAAGATTGTCACTTATAATGATCCTATTGTTCCCACTTCTTATGTTGAGAAACCACCTTTCCCTGTTAGAATGAAGGATCATGCTAAAGCTTCAACTGTTGTTCGTAAAAGCAATACTAGAACTTATACACCTCCTGAGCAAGTCAAAGTAGAACCCAATATTGATATTGTTAAGGATCTCTTGTCTGATAATATTGATGGGCATGTTATTCAATTCTCTGGTGAAACTGCTAGAGTTGCTAAACCCTGTGATAGAGATAAACATAGACCTGTGGTAGGCGTGCCTGTTATTTCTGTTAAAATAGGAGATCATTGTTATCATGTCTTATGTGATATGGGTGCTAGTGCTAGTGTTATACCCATTGACTTATACAAAGAAATTATGCATGAAATTGCACCTACTGAGTTAGAGGATATTGATGTTACAATTAAACTTGCCAATAGAGATACTATATCTCCAATAGGAATTGTTAGAGATGTCAAAGTCTTGTGTGGGAAAACTAAATACCCCGCTGACTTTCTTGTTCTTGGTTCTCCACAAGATAGCTTTTGTCCGATTATATTTGGTAGACCCTTCTTGAATACTGTTAATGCTAAGATAGACTGCAAAAAGAATGTTGTTACTATTGGCTTGGATGATATGGTTCATGAGTTTAATTTCTCTAAATTTAGTAAACAACATCGTGAAGAAGAATTGCCTAGTAAGGATGAAATTATTGGTCTTGCTTATATTGCCGTACCTCCTAGTGATCCTTTAGAACACTATTTGCTAGACCATGAAAATGATATGTTCACGAATGAAAGAAGGGAAATAGATGAAGTATTCTTTAAACAGGAACCTATTCTGCAACACAATTTGCCTGTTGAAATCCTAGGGAATCCCCCTCCACCCAAGGGTGATCCCGTGTTTGAGCTTAAACCGTTGCCTGATAATCTTAAATATGCTTATCTTGATGAAAAGAAAATATATCCTGTCATTATTAGTGCTAACCTTTCAGAGCATGAAGAAGAAAGATTATTGAAAACTCTGAAGAAGCACCGTGCCGCTATTGAATATACTCTGGATGATCTTAAGGGCATCAGTCCCACTCTATGTCAACATAAAATAGATTTGGAAGCGAATGCTAAACCAGTTTATGATCCTCAACGATTTTTGAATCCTAAAATGAAAGAAGTGGTAAGAAAAGAAATACTCAAGCTTCGGGAGGCAGGTATAATTTATCTCGTTGCTGATAGTCAGTGGGTAAGTCCTGTCCATTTTGTCCCTAAGAAGGGAGGTATTACTGTTGTCCCCAATGATAAAGATGAATTGATTCCGCAAAGAATTATCACAGGCTATAGGATGGTAATTGATTTCTGTAAATTAAATAAGACTACTAAGAAAGATCATTACCCCTTACCTTTTATTGATCAAATGCTAGAAAGATTATGCAAACATACACATTATTTCTTTCTAGATGGTTATTCTGGTTTTTCTCAAATACCTGTGTCGGCTAAAGATCAATCAAAGACTACTTTTACATGCCCTTTTGGTACTTTTGCTTATAGACGTATGCCTTTCGGTTTATGTAATGCACCTGCTACCTTTCAAAGATGCATGATGGCTATATTCTCTGACTTCTGCGAGAAAATTTGTGAGGTTTTCATGGACGACTTTTCCGTCTATGGTTCCTCTTTTGATGATTGCTTGAGCAATCTTGCTCGAGTTTTGCAGAGATGTGAAGAAACTAATCTTGTCTTGAATTGGGAAAAGTGCCACTTTATGGTTAACGAAGGTATTGTCTTGGGGCACAAAGTTTCTGAAAGAGGTATTGAAGTTGATAAAGCCAAGGTTGATGCTATTGAAAAGATGCCATGTCCCAAGGACATCAAAGGTATAAGAAGTTTCCTTGGTCACGCCAGATTTTATAGGAGGTTCATTAAGGACTTCTCAAAAATCTCTCGGCCTCTGACTAATTTATTACAAAAAGATGTACCATTTGTCTTTGATGATGATTGTGTATAAGCATTTGAAATACTTAAGAAAGCATTAGTCTCTGCACCTGTTGTTCAGCCACCTGATTGGAATTTACCCTTTGAAATTATGTGTGATGCTAGTGATTATGCTGTAGGTGCTGTTCTAGGGCAAAGAGTTGATAAGAAGTTAAATGTTATCCATTATGCTAGTAAGACTCTAGACAATGCTCAAAGAAATTATGCTACTACCGAAAAGGAACTTTTAGCAGTTGTATTTGCTTGTGATAAATTCAGACCCTATATTGTTGATTTTAAAGTAACTATTCACACTGATCATGCTGCTATTAAATATATTATGGAAAAGAAATATGCAAAACCTAGACTCATTAGATGGGTTCTCCTGCTGCAAGAATTTGATTTACATATTGTTGATAGAAAAGGAGCTGAGAACCCCGTTGCAGACAACTTATCTAGGTTAGAGAATGTTCTTGATGACCCACTACCTATTGATGATAGCTTTCCTGATGAACAATTAAATGTCATAAGCACTTCTCGTAGCACTCCATGGTATGCTGATTATGCTAATTACATTGTTGCTAAATTTATACCACCTAGCTTCACATACCAACAAAAGAAAAAGTTTTTCTATGACTTGCGACATTACTTTTGGGATGACCCACATCTTTATAAAGAAGGAGTAGATGGTGTTATTAGACGTTGTGTACCTGAGCATGAACAGGAACAGATCCTACGCAAGTGTCACTCCGAAGCTTATGGAGGACACCACGCTGGAGATAGAACTGCACATAAGGTATTGCAATCCGGTTTTTATTGGCCTACTCTCTTCAAGGATGCACGTAAATTTGTTTTGTCTTGCGATGAATGTCAAAGAATTGGTAATATTAGTAGACGTCAAGAAATGCCTATGAATTATTCACTTGTTATTGAACCATTTGATGTTTGGGGCTTTGATTATATGGGACCTTTTCCTGCCTCTAATGGATATACTCATATTTTAGTTGCTATTGATTACGTTACTAAGTGGGTAGAAGCTATTCCAACTAGTAGTGTTGATCATAATACTTCTATTAAAATGCTTAAGGAAGTTATTTTCCCGAGGTTTGTAGTCCCTAGATATTTAATGACTGATGGTGGTTCACATTTTATTCATGGTGCTTTCCGTAAGATGCTTGCTAAATACGACGTTAATCATAGAATTGCATCTCCATATCACCCGCAGTCTAGTGGTCAGGTAGAATTGAGCAATAGAGAGCTCAAATTAATTTTGCAAAAGACAGTCAATAGGTCTAGAAAGAATTGGTCCAAGAAACTTGATGATGCATTATGGGCCTATAGAACTGCATATAAGAATCCTATGGGTATGTCTCCGTATAAAATGGTTTATGGAAAAGCATGTCACTTACCTCTCGAACTAGAACATAAGGCATACTGGGCTATTAAAGAGCTCAACTATGATTTCAAACTTGCCGGTGAGAAGAGGTTATTTGATATTAGCTCACTTGATGAATGGAGAACCCCTTATGAAAATGCCAAGTTGTTTAAAGAAAAAGTTAAAAGATGGCATGACAAAAGGATACAAAAGTGTGAGTTCAATGTAGGTGATTATGTATTTCTATACAACTCTCGTTTAAGATTTTTTGCAGGAAAACTTCTCTCCAAATGGGAAGGTCCTTACGTTATCGAGGAGGTCTATCGTTCCGGTGCCATAAAAATCAACAACTTCGCAGGCACAAATACGAAGGTGGTAAACGGTCAAAGAATCAAGCACTATATCTCAGGTAATCCTATAAATGTTGAAACTAATGTTATTGAAACCGTAACCCCGGAGGAATACATAAGGGACACTTTCCAGAACGTTCCAGACTCCGAAAAGGAATAGGTATGTGGTACGGTAAGTAAACCGACTCCAAAACAATTTTTAAGGCAATATTTCTCTGTTTTGGAATATTTAGAAAAATAGAAAAATAAGTAGCAGTCCGGGGAGGACACGAGGCCTCCACGAGGGTGGAGGGCGCGCCCTACCCCCCTGGGCGCGCCCCCTACCTCGTGAGCACCTCGTGTGCCCTCCGGACTCCGTTTCCTTGCATGATACGTATCTTGGTCGGTAAAAATTTATTGTATATACTCCCAAAGGTTTTGACTCCCGTATCACGCAAATCTCCCTTGTTCTTGTTTTGAGCTGTTTTTCTGACAGGTCTAGATTATCATGACGACCCCAAGTGCTTACAAGGACAAGTTCTTCGAGAAGGTGATCAACCCTTACCTCGCGGAGGTGCTGCGACACCCTCAAACCATTGAATTGTGTGATGGGTTGCTGCACATCTGCGATGTTGAGGGACCAAATGGAACCGGAAGCGTGGAGTTGAGGCTCGAAGCAATGGAGCAACAAGTTTTCAAGTGTGAGGGGATGGTGGAGCGTGGAATCAATGCTACCCACAAGATGCTCGCGGAGTTCACCACCAACTACGAGCCGGATGCCAAGAAGACCGAGGAAGCCATCTTCAAGCTACATGAGAAGATCGAGCACCTCCAAGCCCAAATCTATGATCTGCAAAACCAAAACTGTGAGTATGAATATAGATTCAAAAGGATGAGTTTGGCTGCAGATTTGAGGATTCCGGAGACTCGATCATCCTTCTATGATGGTGAGCCTATGCCATGGAAGGTGGACAACAAGCTTGCATCATCATCAACACCTCCACCGCCAACAACAAGGAAGGAGACATAATTACATGGGTATGGGCACTCCCCTTGGCAACTGCCAAGCTTGGGGGAGGTGCCCTGGTATCGTATCACCATCACAACTCCTATCTTTGCCGTTTTTCTTAGTTCGATCCTTTTAGTAGTATCTTGATTTAGTAGAATAAAGTCATGGCATGATCTAGTTTTGAGTTTTGCTTTATGATACTTCTTTGTAATCGAGTCCGTGAGTTATATAATAAAGATTAGTGTTGAGTCAAGGGCTTGAGTATTTTGCCATGATCTTGGGTGACTAGAAGAAAAAGAATAAAAAGAATCAAATAGTTCATATTGATCTTAGTGAAAGTAATGACTCCACATAGAAAGAGTATGATGATTAAAAGTTGTTGGGAGTTGGCAAATATAGCTTTGGTCATTGTTGCAATTAATAGGAAGTAATAAGGAAGGAGAGGTTTCACATATAGATATATTATCATTGACATCTTTTATGATTGGGAGCACTCATTAAAATATGACATGCTAAAGAGTTGATGTTGGACAAGGAAGACAACATAATGAGTTATGTTTTCTTACATCTGAGATAAAGTATGTTGTCATGGATCCTCTACCGTGTTGAGCTTGCCTTTCCCCCTCATGCTAGCCAAATTCTCAGCACTAAGTAGAAATACTACTTGTGCTTCCAAATACCCTTAAACCAATTTTGCCATGAGAGTCCACCATATCTACCTATGGATTGAGTAAGATCCTTCAAGTAAGTTGTCATCGGTGCAAGCAATAAAAATTGCTCTCTAAATATGCATGACTTATTAGTGCAGAGAAATAAACTTTGTACGAACTTGTTGTGGACGCAATAAAAGCTACGCTCTGCATAATAAAGGATCACATACAAGGGGCAATATAAAGTGACGTTCTTTTGCATTAAGATTTTGTGCATCAACCCTAAACGCGCATGACAACCTCTGCTTCCCTCTGCGAAGGGCCTATCTTTTATTATTATCTTCTACCTTATGCAAGAGTCACGGTGATCTTCACCTTTCCTTTTTCATTTTATCCTTTGGCAAGCTCAGCATGTTGGAAAGAACATGATATATATATATATATATATATATATATATATATATATATATAATTGGATATGGGGGAGCATGAATTATTATTGTTGACATTACCCTTGAGGTAAAAGGTTGTGGGGCAAAACTATAAGCCCCTATCTTTCTCTATGTCCGATTAAAACTCCGTAACCACAAGTATTGCGTGAGTGTTAGCAATTATGAACGACTAAGTGATAATTGAGTATGTGGACTTGCTTTTAAGCTCTGACATAGACTCTTTCCGATATTATGATAAATTCCAATTGCTTCAATGACTGAGGTTATAATTTGTTGGTGCTCAATAAGGTTTCTGACTCATACTTTGGCTTTGTGAAAAGATCATCACTTGAACATGAGCAATCATATGACAAAATCTATTTATGTTGCTGTTATAGAAATAATCATGATGCCTTCATGTCCGTATTTTATTTTTATCGACGCCTCTACCTCTAAACATGAGGACATATTTATTGTTATCGTCTTTTCGCTTGAGGACAAGCAAGGTCTAAGCTTGGGGGAGTTGATACGTCCATTTTGCATCATGCTTTTATATCAATATTTATTGCATTATGGGCTGTTATTTCACGTTATGTCACAATACTTATGGCTATTCTCTCTTATTTTACAAGGTTTACATGAAGAGGGAGAATGCCGGCAGCTGGGATTCTGGGCTGGAAAAGGAGCAAATATTGAAGGCCTATTCTGCGCAACTCCAAAAGTCCTGAAACTCCATGGAATACCTTAAAATTAAGGGACATTTACATCTGTGCCCCTAGCTCGAACCCACTACTCAGATTTGCCCCTAATTTTGAAGCATGCTCAAATTTACCCCTCCGCCGTTAAGTCACTACTCAGAAATGCCCTTCCGTACAGTACTGTAGCACTTTCCGTCCAATACTGTAGCACTTTTCGTCTGCTACAGTACACATGGGCCTTTGACGGTCAAAGGCCTTTGACTGGACGGAAGGGCATTTCTGAGTAGTGACTTAATGGCAGAGGGGAAAATTTGAGCATGCTTTGAAATTAGGGGCAAATCTGAGTAGGTGGTTCGAGTTAGGGGCAGAAATGCAAATGGCCCAATAAATAAAGAAAAATCGTCGCCAAAGATGAATGCCAGGGGGCCCACCCCCTGCTCACGAGGGTGGGGGCGCGCCCTCCCCCCTGGGCGCGCCCCCCTACCTCGTGGGCCCCCTGGTGGCTCTCCGACGCCCATCTTCTCCTATATGAAGTCTTTCGCTGAGAAAAAATTGAAGGCAACCTTTCGGGACGAGACTCCGCCGCCACGAGGCGGAACCTTGGCGGAACCAATCTAGGGCTCTGGCAGAGCTGTTCTGCCGGGGACACTTCCCTCTGGGAGGGGAAATCATCACCATCGTCATCACCAACACTCCTCTCATCGGGAGAGGGAAATCTCCATCAACATCTTCACCAGCACCATCTCATCTCCAAACCCTAGTTCATCTCTTGTATCCAATTCTTGTCTCCAAGTCCGGATTGGTGCTAGTAGGTTGCTAGTAGTGTTGATTACTCCTTGTAGTTGATGCTAGTTGGTTTATTTGGTGGAAGATCATATGTTCAGATCCTTTATGCACATTATTACCCCTCTGATTATGAACATGAATATGCTTTGTGAGTAGTTATGTTTGTTCCTGAGGACAAGGGAGAAGTCTTGCTATTAGTAGTCATGTGAATTTGGTATTCGTTCGATATTTTGATAAGATGTATGTTGTCTAACCTCTAGTGGTGTTATGTGAACATCGACTACATAACACTTCACCATTATTTGGGCCTAGAGAAAGGCATTGGGAAGTAATAAGTAGATGATGGGTTGCTAGAGTGACAGAAGCTTAAACCCTAGTTTATGCGTTGCTTCTTAAGGGGCTGATTTGGATCCATATGTTTCATGCTATGGTTAGCTTTACCTTAATACTTTTGTTGTAGTTGCGGATGCTTGCAATAGAGGTTAATCATAACTAGGATGCTTGTTCAAATAAGAATATCACCCAAGCACCGGTCCACCCACATATCAAATTATCAAAGTACCGAATGCGAATCATATGAGCGTGATGAAAACTAGCTTGACGATATTCCCATGTGTCCTCGGGAGCGCTTTTCCTATCATAAGAGTTTGTCCAGGCTTGTCCTTTGCTACAAAAAGGATTGGGCCACCTTGCTGCACTTTATTTACTTTTGTTACTTGTTGCTCGTTACCATTTATCCTATCACAAAACTATCTGTTACCACTTATTTCAGTACTTGCAGAGAATACCTTGCTGAAAACCTCTTATCATTTTCTTCTGCTCCTCATTGGGTTTGACACTCTTACTTATCGAAAGGACTACGATAGATCCCCTATACTTGTGGGTCATCACCGTGCACTACTCCACCGGCTACTGTTCAACAACCCCTCCATGGGCACCCCTCCACCGTCTACTGTTCTTCCAGCCCTCCACACCACGGGGTCCTGTTCAACCACCCCTCCACGGGCACCCCTCCACCGTCTACTGTTCATCCGCCCTCCACACCACGGGGTCCTGTTCATCCAGAGGCAACGCCACCGCTCACTGTTCATCCAACCCCCCCCCCCCCCCCCCGCAACGCTCACTGTTCATCCCAGAGCCAGCATCGATCGGCTTCAGTTAGCAGCAGTAGCGAAGGAAACGCTCGATCGGGTTCAGTTAACAGCCATCGATCGATCGCTCGAGTTTAGTAACGCATAGCCTGCAGTGCAATCGCTCGGGTTCAGTTAGAGCCCAACGCCTCGCTCGGGTTCAGTTAGAGCCAACGCCTCACACACACGCGCGTACGTGTACGAGAGAAACGCGGATCGCTTGGCCCCCGACCTCCCACCGTAACCGGGAACTCCCCAAAATTTTCCTCCCCCTTGCTTCTACCATGGTTTTTTCCGTCATGGACGTCCCAAAGAATGTCATTCAGCTGCGTCTCCGGCCCGCCCAGGATGAAAAGCCCATTTTTTGTCATGATTTTTTTTCATAGAAGTAGGAGCCCACCACATCTATGATGATACCGGGTTTTGTCACAATTATCGTCATAGAAGTGTCATATGTATGACAGAAAAAATTTCGTTCGGCCCAAAATGTCACGGATGTGTATTTTTTTTGTAGTGAATACGGATGGTAGATATAGGTTTCTGTAATATGAAAATATAAAAACACCAAGGTAGCAAGTGGTAAAAGTGAGCGAAAACGGTATTGCAATGCTTCGAAATGAGGCCTAGGGTTCATACTTTCACTAGTGCAAGTTCCCTCAACAAGGATAACATAATTGGATCATATAACTATCCCTCAACATGCAACAAAGAGTCACTCCAAACTGACTAATAGCGGAGAACAAACAAAGAGATTATTGTAGGGTATGAAACCACCTCAAAGTTATTCTTTCCGATCAATCCATTGGGCTATTCCTATAAGTGTCACAAACAGCCCTAGAGTTCGTAGTAAAACAACACCTTATGACACACATCAACCAAAACCCTAATGTCACCTAGATACTCCAATGTCACCACAAGTATCCGCGGGTATGATTATACGACATGCATCACACAATCTCAGATTCATCTATTCAAGCAACACAAAGAACTTCAAAGAGTGCCCCAAAGTTTCTACCGGAGAGTCAAGACGAAAACGTGTGCCAACCCCTATGCATAAGTTCACAAGGTCACTGAACCCGCAAGTTGATCACCAAAACATACATCAAGTGGATCACGTGAATATCCCATTTCACCACAGATAAGCACATGCAAGACATATATCAAGTGTTCTCAAATCCTTAAAGACTCAATCCGATAAGATAACTTCAAAGGGAAAACTCAATCCATTACAAGAAGGTAGAGGGGGAGAAACATCATAAGATCCAACTATAATAAGAAAGCTCATGGTACATCAAGATTGTGCCAAATCAAGAACACGGGAGAGAGAGAGAGAGAGGTCAAACACATAGCTACTGGTACATACCCTTAGTCCCGAGGGCGAACTACTTCCTCCTCGTCATGGAGAGCGTCGGGATGACGAAGATGACCACCGGGGATGGATCTCCCCTCCGGTAGGGTGCCAGAACAGGGTCCGGATTGGTTTTTGGTGGCTACAGAGGCTTGCGGCGGCGAAACTCCCGATCTAGGTTTTGTTTTGGAAGTTTGGAGATTTATAGGAGGGGTTGGCGTCGGTTTCACGTCAGGGGGCCCCACAGGGAGTCCACGAGGCAGGGGTGTGCCCTAGGAGGGCGCCCTCCACCCTCATGGGGCCCTCGGGACTCTCCTCCGGTAGCTTTTCGTTCCAGTATTTTTTATATTTTCCAAAAATATTCTCCCTTGATTTTCAGCGCATTCCGAGAACTTTTATTTCTGCACAAAAACAACACCACAGTAGTTCTGCTGAAAACAACATCAGTCCGGGTTAGTTCTAACCAAATCATACCAAAATCATGTAAAAAATTTATAAACATGGCATGAACACATCAAAAATTATAGATACGTTGGAGACGTATCACGTCTTCATAGGATACCCTAAGGAAACAATTGGGCACACCTTCTACCATAGATCCGAAGGCAAGACCTTTGTTGCCAAGAATGGAACCTTTCTAGAGAAGGAGTTTCTCTCAAAAGAATTGAGTGGGAGGAAAGTAGAACTTGATGAGGTAATTTTACCATCTCTCAAAATTGAGAACAGTACATCTCAGAAAACCGTTTCCGATGTGCCTACATCAACTAGAGAGGAAGCAAATGATAATGATCATGAAACTTCAGATCAAGTTACTACTGAACTTCGTAGGTCAACCGGAGAACGATCCGCACCAGAGTGGTACGGAAATCCTATTCTGGTAGTTGTGTTATTAGACCATGACGAACCTATGAACTATGAAGAAGCTATAATGAGCACAAATTTCGACAGATGGCGTGAGGCCATGAAATCTAAGATAGGATCCATATATAAGAACAAAGTGTGGACTTTGGTGGACTTGGCCGATGATCGGCAAGCCATAGAGAATAAATGGATCTTCAAGAAGAAGACCGACTACAAAACTTGATTTGTCGCAAAAGGTTTTTGAAAAGTTCAAGGGTTTGACTACGATGAGACTTTCTCAACCATAGTGATGCTTAAGTCTGTCTGAATCATGTTAGTGAAGGAAATATGCCATAGAGGCAATAATAAAGTTGTTATTTATATTTCCTTATATCATGATAAATATTTATTATTCATGCTAGAATTGTATTAACCGAAAACTTAGTACATGTGTGAATATATAGACAAACAGAGTGTCACTAGTGTGCCTCTACTTGACTAGCTCGTTGAATCAAAGATGGTTAAGTTTTCTAACCATAGACATGAGTTGTCATTTGATTAACGGGATCACATCATTAGGAGAATGATGTGATTTACTTGACCCATTCCATTAGCTTAGCACTTGATCGTTTAGTATGTTGCTATTGCTTTCTTCAAGACTTATACATGTTCCTATGACTATGAGATTATGCAACTCCCGTTTACCGGAGGAACACTTTGTATGCTACCAAACGTCACAACGTAACTGGGTGATTATAAAGGTGCTCTACAGGTGTCTCCAAAGGTACTTGTTAAGTTGGCGTATTTCGAGATTAGGATTTGTCACTCCGATTGTCGGAGAGGTATCTCTGGGCCCTCTCGGTAATGCACATCACTATGAGCCTTGCAAGCAATGTGACTAATGAGTTAGTTGCGGAATGATGCATTACATAACGAGTAAAGAGACTTGCCGGTAACGAGATTGAACTAGGTATTGAGATACCGACGATCGAATCTCAGGCAAGTAACATACCGATGACAAAGGGAACAACGTATGTTGTTATGTGGTTTGACCGATAAAGATCTTCATAGAATATGTGGGAGCCAATATGAGCATCCAGGTTCCGCTATTGGTTATTGGCCGGAGATGTGTCTCGGTCATGTCTACATAGTTCTCAAACCCGTCGGGTCCGCACGCTTAACGTTCGGTGACGATTTATATTATGAGTTATGTGTTTTGATGTATCGAGGGTAGTCCAGAGTCCTGGATGAGATCAAGGACATGACGAGGAGTCTCAAAATGGTCGATACGTAAAGATCGATATATTGGACGACTATATTCGGACATCGGAAAGGTTCCGAGTGATTCGGGTATTTATCGGAGTACCGGAGAGTTACGGGAATTTGCGAGGGAGTATATGGGCCTTATTGGGCTTTAGGGGAAAGAGAGAGGGGAGGCAGCGCCCCCCCCCCCAAGGCCTAGTCCAAATTGGACTAGGGGAGGGGCTGCGCCCCCTCCTTCCTTCTCTTCTCTTTTCCCTTTCCTTGACTCCTACTCCTACTACTTGGAAGGGGGAATCCTATTCCCGGTGGGAGTAGAACTCCTCCAGGGCGCGCCATAGGAGGGCCGGCCCTGCCCCCTCCTCCACTCCTTTATATATGGGGGTAGGGGGGCACCTCTAGACACACAAGTTGATCTGTTAATCTTTCCCAGCCGTGTGCGGTGCCCCCCTCCACCATATTCCACCTCGGTCATATCGTAGTGGTGCTTAGGCGAAGCCCTGCGTCGGTAGCAACAGCATCACCGTCATCACGCCGTCGTGCTGACGGAACTCTCCCATGAAGCTTAGCTGGATCGGAGTTCGCAGGACGTCATCGAGATGAATGTGTGCTGAACTCGGAGGTGCCGTACGTTCGGTACTTGGATCGGTCGGATCGTGAAGACGTACGAATACATCAACCGCGTTGTGCTAACGCTTCCGCTTATGGTATACGAGGGTACGTGGACGACACTCTCCCCTCTCGTTGCTATGCATCACCATGATCTTGCGTGTGCGTAGGAAATTTTTGAAATTACTACGTTCCCCATCAGTGGCATCCGAGCCAGGTTTATGCATAGATGTTATATGCACGAGTAGCACAAGTGAGTTGTGGGCGATACAAGTCATACTGCTTACCAGCATGTCATACTTTGGTTCGGCGGTATTGTTCGATGAAGCGGACTGGACCGACATTACGCGTACGCTTACGCGAGACTGGTTCTACCGACGTGCTTTCCACACAGGTGGCTGGCCGGTGTCAGTTTCTCCAACTTTAGTTGAATCGAGTGTGGCTACGCCCGGTCCTTGTTGAAGGTTAAAACAACACTAACTTGACGAAATATCGTTGTGGTTTTGATGCATAGGTAAGAACGGTTCTTGGTCAGCCCGTAGCAGCCACGTAAAACTTGCAACAACAAAGTAGAGGACGTCTAACTTGTTTTTGCAGGGCATGTTGTGATGTGATATGGTCAAAACATGATGAGATATAAGTTGTTGTATGAGATGATCATGTTTTATTGAAGTTATTAGCAACTAGCGGAAGCCTTATGGTTGTCTCTTTATTGCATAAGATGCAAGCACCAAATAATTGCTTTACTTTATGGCTATGCAATGGCAATAGTTGCAAGAGCAATAGTTGGCGAGACGACCATGTGATGACACATTGATATAGATCAAGATGATGGAGATCATGGTGTCATGCATGTGATGATAGAGATCATGACGATGCTTTGGATATGGAGATCAAAGGCACAAGATGATGATGGCCATATCATGTCACATATTTTGATTGCATGTGATGTTTATCTTTTATACATCTTATTTTTCTTAGTTCGGCGGTAGCATTATAAGATGATCTCTCACTAAATTTCAAGCTATAAGTGTTCTCCTGAGTATGCACCGTTGCAAAAGTTCTTCGTGCTAAGACACCACATGATGATCGGGTGTGATAAGCTCTACATTCAAATACAACGGGTGTAAGACAGTTTTGCACACTAGAATACTCAGGTTAAACTTGACGAGCCTATCATATGCAGATATGGCCTCAGAACACTGGAGACCGAAAGGTCGAGCGTGAATCATATAGTAGATATGATCACCATTGAAAACTACTCCATCTCACGTGATGATCGGACATGGTTTAGTTGATTTCGATCACGTGATCACTTAGATGATTAGAGGGATGTCTATCTAAGTCGGAGTTCTTAAGTAATATGATTAATTGAACTTTAATTTATCATAAACTTAGTCCTGATAGTATTTTGCAAATAATGTTGTAGATCAATAGCTCGCGTTGTTGCTTCCCTATGTTTTATATGTGTTCCTAGAGAAAACTAAGTTGAAAGATGATAGTAGCAATGATGCGGAGTGGATATGTGATCTGAGGATTATCCTCATTGCTGCACACAAGAATTATGTCCTTGATGCACCGCTAGGTGACAAACCTATTGCAGGAGCAAATGCAGACGTTATCAACGTTTGGCCAGCTCAATATGATGACTACTTGATAGTTTAGTGCACCATGCTTAAACGGCTTAGAATCGAGACTTCAAAGACGTTTTGAACGTCATGGACCATATGAGATGTTCCAGAAGTTGAAGTTAATATTTCAAGAAAATACCCAAGTTGAGAGATATGAAGTCTCCAACAAGTTCTATAGCTAAAAGATGGAGGAGAATAGCTCAAGCAGTGAGCATGTGCTCGGATTGTCTGGGTACTACAATCGCTTGAATCAAATGGGAGTTAATCTTCCAGATAAGATAGTGATTGACAGAGTTCTCTAGTCACCATCACCAAGTTGCTAGAACTTCGTGATGAACTATAGTATGCAAGGGATGACGAAAATGATTCCCGAGCTCTTCGTGATGTTGAAATCGACGAAGGTAGAAATCAAGAAAGAGCATCAAGTGTTGATGATTGACAAGACTACTAGTTTCAAGAAAAGGGAAAAATGAAAGAAAGGGAACTTCAAGTAGAATGACAAGCAAGTTGTCACTCCCGCAAGGAAGCCCAAAGCTGGACCAAAGCCTGAAACTGAGTGCTTCTACTGCAAAGGAAATGGTCACTAGAAGCGGAAATACCCTGAATATTTGGTGGATAAGAAGGATGGCAAAGTGAACAAGGGTATATTTGATATACAGGTTATTGATGTGTACCTTACTAGTGTTTATAATAGCCCCTGGGTATTTGATACTTGTTCGGTTGCTAAGATTAGTAACTCGAAACAGGAGTTACAGAATAAACAGAGACTAGTTGAGGGTGAAGTGACGATGAGTGTTGGAAGTAGTTCCAAGATTGATATGATCATCATCGCACACTCCCTATACTTTCGGGATTAGTGTTAAACCTAAATAAATGTTATTTGGCGTTTGCATTGAGCATGAATATGATTTGATCATGTTTATTGCAATACGGGTATTCATTTGAAGTCAGAGAATAATTGTTGTTCTGTTTACATGAATAAAACCTTCAATGGTCATACACCCAATGAAAATAGTTTGTTGGATCTCGATCGTAGTGATACACATATTCATAATATTCATGCCAAACGATGCAAAGTTGATAACGATAGTGCAACATATTTGTGGCACTGCCGTTTGGGTCATATCGGTGTAAAGCGCATGGAGAAACTCCATAAAGATGGATTTTTGGAATCACTTAGTTATGAATCATTTGATGCTTGCGAACCATGCCTTTTGGGTAAGATGAATAAAACTCCGTTCTCCGGAACAATGGAACGAGCTACTGACTTATTGGAAATAATACATACCGATGTATGTGATCCAATGTGTGTTGATGCTCGTGGCGAGTATCGTTATTTTCTGACCTTCACAGATGATTTGAGCAGATATGGGTATATCTACTTAATGAAACACAAGTCTGAAACATTTGAAAAGTTCAAAGTATTTCAGAGTGAAGTGGAGAATCATCGTAACAAGAAAATAAAGTTTCTACGATCTAATCGTGGAGACGAATATTTGAGTTACGAGTTTGGTCTTCAATTAGAACAATGTGGAATAGTTTCACAGCCCACGCCACATGGAACACCACAGCGTAATGGTGTGTCCGAACATCGTAACCGCACTTTATCGGATATGGTGCGATCTATGATGTATCTTAACGATTTACCACTATTGTTTTGGGGTTATGCATTAGAGACAGCTGCATTCACTTTAAATAGGGCACCATCAAAATTCGTTGAGACAACGCCTTATGAACTATGGTTTGGCAATAAACCAAAGTTGACATTTCTTAAAGTTTGGAGTTGTGATGCTTATGTGAAAAAGTTTCAACCCAACAAGCTCGAACCCAAATCGGAGAAATGCGTCTTCATAGGATACCCAAAGGAGACTGTTGGGTACACCTTCTAATCACAGATCCGAAGGCAAAATATTCGTTGCTAAGAATGGATCCTTTCTAGAGAAGGAGTTTCTCTCGAAAGAAGTGAGTGGGAGGAAAGTAGAACTTGATGAGGTAACTGTACCTACTCCCTTATTGGAAAGTAGTTCATCATAGAAATCAGTTCCTGTGATTCCTACAGCAATTAGTGAGGAAGCTAATGATGATGATCATGAAGCTTCAGATCAAGTTACTACCGAACCTCGTAGGTCTTCCAGAGTATGGTCCGCACCAGTGTGGTACGGTAATCCTATTCTGTAAGTCATGTTTTTACTAGACCACGATAAACCTACGAACTATGAGGAAGCAATGATGAGCCCAGATTCCGCGAAATGGCTTGACGCCATGAAATATCAGATGGGATCCATGTATGAGAACAAAGTGTGGACTTTGGTTGACTTACCCGATGATCGACAAGCCATTCAGGATAAATGGATCTTCAAGAGGAAGACGGACTTTGATAGTAGTGTTACTATGTACAAAGCTCGACTTGTCGAAAAAGGTTTTTGGCAAGATCAAGTTGTTGACTACGATGAGATTTTCTCGCTCGTATTGATGTTTAAGGTCTTTCCGAATCATGTTAGCAATTGCCGCATTTTATGAAATTTGGCAAATGGATGTCAAAATTGCATTCCTTAATGGATATCTCAAAGAAGAGTTGTATATGATGCAACCAAAAGGTTTTGTCGATCCTAAAGATGCTAACAAAGTGTGCAAGCTCCAGCAATCCATCTGTGGACTGGTGCAAGCATCTCGGAGTTGGAATATATGCTTTGATAAGTTGATCAAAGCATATAGTTTTATACAGACTTGAGGTGAAGCCTGTATTTACAAGAAAGTGAGTGGGAGCACTACAGCCTTTCTGATAAGTCTATGTAGTGACACATTGTTGATCAGAAATGATGTAGAATTTTTTGGAAAGCATAAAGGAGTGTTTGAAAGGAGTTCTTCAAAGAAAGACCTCAGTAAAGCTAGTTACATATTGAGCATCAAGATCTATTGAGATAGATCAAGACACTTGATAAGATTTCCAATGAGTACATACCTTGACAAGATTTTGAAGTAGTTCAAAATGTAACAGTCAAAGAAAAAGTTCTTGCCTGTGTTGCAAGGTGCGAAGTTGAGTAAGACTCAAAACCCGACCATGGCAGAAAATAGAAAGAGAATGAAAAGTCATGCCCTATGCCTCAGTCATAGGTTCTATAAAGTATGCTATGCTGTGTACCAGACCGATTGTATACCTTGCTCTGTGTTTGGCAAGGGAGTACAATTTTGATCTAGGAGTAGATCATCGGACAACGGTCAAGATTATCCTTAGTAAGGACTAAGGAAATGTTTCTCGGTGATGGGGGTGATAAAGGGTTCGTCGTAAAGAGTTATGTTGATGCAAGCTTTTACACCAATCCAGATGACTCTAAGTCTCAATCTGGATACATATTGAAAGTGGCAGCAATTAGCTAGAGTAGCTCCGTGCAGAGCATTGTAGACATAGAATATTTGCAAAATACATACGACTCAGAATGTGACACACCCGTTGACTAAACTTCTCTCACGAGCAAAACATGATCATACCTTAGTACTCTTTGGGTGTTAATCACATAGCTATCTGAACTAGATTATTGACTCTAGTAAACCCTTTGAGTGTTGGTCACATGACGATGTGAACTATGGGTGTTAATCACATATAGATGTGAATATTGGTGTTAAATCACATGATAGTGCAAGTGGGAGATAGAAGGAAATATGCCCTAGAGGTAATAATAAAGTTGTTATTTATATTTCCTTATATCATGATAAATGTTTATTATTCATGCTAGAATTGTATTAATCGGAAACTTAGTACATGTGTGAATATATAGACAAACAAAGTGTCACTAGTGTGCCTCTACTTGACTAGCTCGTTGAATCAAAGATGGTTAAGTTATCTAACCATAGACATGAGTTGTCATTTGATTAACGGGATCACATCATTAGGAGAATGATGTGATTGACTTGACCCATTCCGTTAGCTTAGCAATTGATCGTTTAGTATGTTGCTATTGCTTTCTTCATGACTTATACATGTTCATATGGCTATGAGATTATGCAACTCCCGTTTATCGGAGGAACACTTTGTGTGCTACCAAACGTCACAATGTAACTGGGTGATTATAAAGGTGCTCTACAGGTATTTCCGAAGGTACTTGTTGAGTTGGCGTATTTCGAGATTAGGATTTGTCACTCCGATTGTCGGAGAGGTATCTTTGGGCCCTCTCGGTAATGCACATCACTATGAGCCTTGCAAGTAATGCGACTAATGAGTTAGTTGCGGAATGATGCGTTACATAATGAGTAAAGAGACTTGCCGATAACGAGATTGAACTAGGTATTGAGATACCGACGATCGAATCTCGGGCAAGTAACATACCGATGACAAAGGGAACAACGTATGTTGATATGTGGTTTGACCGATAAAGATCTTCTTAGAATATGTGGGAGCCAATATGAGCAACCAGGTTCCGCTATTGGTTATTGAACGGAGATGTGTCTCGGTCATGTCTACATAGTTCTCGAACCCGTAGGGTCCGCACGCTTGACGTTCGGTGACGATTTATATTATGAGTTATGTGTTTTGATGTACCGAAGGTAGTTCGGAGTCCCGGATGAGATCAGCGACATGAAGAGGAGTCTCGAAATGGTCGAGACGTAAAGATCGATTTATTGGACGACTATATTCGGACATCGGAAAGGTTCCGAGTGATTCGGGTATTTATCGGAGTACCGGAGAGTTACAGGAATTCGCCGGGGAGTATATGGGCCTTATTGGGCTTTAAGGAAAAGAGAGAGGGAAGGCTACGCGCCCCCCCAAGGCCTAGTCCAAATTAGACTAGGGGGAGGGGCTGCGCCCCCTCCTTCTCTTCTCTTCTCTTTTCCCTTTCCTTGACTCCTACTCCTACTACTTGGAAGGGGGGGGGGGGAATCCTACTCTCGGTGGGAGTAGGACTCCTCCAGGGCGTGCCTTAGGAGGGCTGGCTCTCCCCCCTCCTCCACTCCTTTATATACGGGGGCGGGGGGCACCTCTAGACACACAAGTTGATCTGTTGATCTTTCCCAGCCGTGTGCGGTGCCCCCCTCCACCATATTCCACCTCGGTCATATCATAGCGGTGCTTAGGCGAAGCCCTGCGTCGGTAGCAATATCATCACCGTCATCACGCCGTCGTGCTGACAGAACTCTCCCGTGAAGCTCTACAAGATCGGAGTTCGCGGGACGTCATCGAGCTGAACGTGTGCTGAACTCAGAGGTGTCGTACGTTCGGTACTTGGATCGGTCAGATCGTGAAGACGTACGAATACATCAACCGCGTTGTGCTAATACTTCCGCTTACGGTCTACGAGGTTACGTGGACGACACTCTCCCGTCTCGTTGCTATGCATCACCATCTTGCATGTGCGTAGGAATTTTTTGAAATTACTACATTCGCCATCAGTTAGCAATTGCCACATTTTAGGAAATCTGGCAAATGGATGTCAAAACTGCATTCCTTAAATGGATATCTCTAAGAAGTGTTGTATATGATGCAACCATAAGTTTTTATCGATCCTAAAGGTGCTAACAAGGTGTGCAAGCTCCAGCGCTCTATCTATGGACTGGTGCAAGCATCTCGGAGTTGGAATATATGCTTTGATGAGGTGATAAAAGCATATAGTTTTATACAGACTTACGGTGAAGCATGTATTTACACGACAGTGAGTTGGAGCTCTGTAGCATTTCTAATATTATATGTGTAGCGACCGGACCTCAAACAGTCTGATCTCTGTACTCAGTGTCATCCCTGGATCAGTAATGCTGACACCACACAGTACTTGGAGGATTTATAACAGAGTAGCAATCACACACTTATTACATCGAATGTCTCAAAAGAGAACTTATTGAAACAAATATGGCTTAAGGCCATCTAAAACGATAACAGCGGAAGGCTTGGAAGATAGGCGAGTCCATCAACTCCAACGGCATCACTGAGTATAGAACCACGACCTAAAAGCACCTTACTCGTCGTCTGAAAAGTCTGCAACATGAAACGTTGCAGCCCGAAAACGGGTCAGCACATGGAATTGCTGGCAATGTAACATATAGAGAATAACAATGGAGATAGGCTATACTACATGCATATTTGGCTGGTGGTAAAGCTCTATGGTTACAGTTTTTGCATAAAGCCAATTTTTCCCTACTGCAAAGGAATAAATTTATTTAACTATCATGGTGGTTGTTAAACATTGAGAATGGTTGTCAGCATTCTCAATCCCAATTAAAAAGTACTCATTAAAACCCAACAATATTAATTAAAGTAACATGATGAGATTCACATGATATCCAGGTACTAGATACTCAAGATGTCCATAACAGGGGACACGGCTAACCATGATTAGTTTATACACTCTGCAGAGGTTTGCGCACTTTTCCCACAAGACTCGATCGCCTCCGTTTAATTCCTCGCACTACATGATGTTTGAGAAATGGATGACCGAGACATAGTCTTTCGGAAGCACTAGCACCTTACATGTGGGTAGACCGGTACACCTACTTTCCCCTACATCTGCTAGTCTACCCGTAAGAGTTCGCACAACTTAGTCAACTATGCCAGAGCCCATAATGGCTTGTGGCTGCACACGTAAGTTTCTAGTTTGAATAATCTCATGATCCCTTTGAGCCTGGGTGGCGGTCCGAAGAAATACAGGCAAGTCCTGCTAGAAAACAGGTGCCTCAATCGACCCAGATGTGTGTTTAATTTACCACCTTAAATAAACCATTAATTAACAATCTCACATCTGTCATGGATATTCACGCACCCAATCCACGTCTACTAGCATAGCATGGCATAATAAGCAAACGTAGAAGTAACTCCCAACGGTTTGATAATAAAACAGGTAATAGGTACTACCTCATCTACTTCCCATCCCACAATTTGATTAGATCCTAATCATGCAATGTTTGAGGATAGATCTAATACATAAAAACTGGGTAGTAGAAAGCTATGATCAAGTGTTACTTGCCTTGCTGATGATCCGCGAGACCTAGAGACTCGAAGTAACAGGCGGCGCACTCCGGGTATTCTATCGCAGACAAACAAACAAGCATACAATAAGTACTCATCCAATGCACAGGTAAAACTCGAATAAAAGATCCAACCAGAATGTTCAACTTAAGAACTCCGGTTTGCAAAAAGAATCAAATCAAATAAAGCAACGAAAGTCAAACGGCGAAAGAAATCCGCTTCATTTTACTAATCTGGATCTAAGTCAAATTTTACAGAAGCAAAAACTTGTTTAAGTAGATTATTCGGAAAGAGGGTTTCGAGACGAAACTCCAGGGGCTTGAATCGCCTGATTCCGATAAACGAGCGAAAAGTTATACTAAAACGAAAATCGGATCAGAAATCGCGATCAGAAAATAACCGCGGAAAATCCGACGAAAACGAAAAACGACGAACGAATTAATCGTTAATTAACCTAATCCAAAAATAATTAAATAAAAAATAATATTAAAAAAATAATCAAAAATAAAACCGACGAAAATAATTTATTTTATTTAAAAAAAATTCGGCACGGATTTCGAGGCGGCGGCGAACCTCGGGCGGCGTGCAACTCCGGCGGCGGCGGCGGCTAGGGTTTGGGGCGCGGGGTGGGCTCGGGTGGGCTGGTGCGCTCGGGGCGGCGCTATATAAAGGCGCCCCCGTGCGGAGTCCCGCTCGGGCACGGCCCGTAGGTCGGTGCGCGTTCTTTTTTTTAAATAATTCCGCGCAGAAGAAAAATAAAAAGAAACACTAAACTGACTCCAAAAATTCCAAAATAAATTTTCCCCGGCTTCTAAAATAAAGCCGGACTAGATGAACATTTATTTGGGGCCTAAATGCAATTTTGAAAAACGTGCATGTTTCCTAAATTCAAATAAAAAGCGAAAAACTCCAAAATAAATATTATTTGATTTTTTTATTAAATCTTCATTATTTCTTTATTTTGGGAAAGCCATTTTATTCGCTCTCTGAATTTTTGGTAGTAGAAAAAATTGAAGATAAAATAAATAAAATCAATGATCCTATTTTCAAAATTTGAGAAATACTCAAATAAGAAAATAACGAAATCCCCAACTCTCTCCGTGGGTCCTTGAGTTGCGTAGAATTTCTAGGATCGAGCCAAAAATGCAACAAAAATATGATATGCAATGATGATCTATGTATAACATTCCAAATTGATAATTTGGGATGTTACAAACCTACCCCCCTTAAGATGAATCTCGCCCTCGAGATTCGGGTTGGCTAGCAAATAGGTGAGGGTGGTCCTTGAGCAGATCTTCCTCTCGCTCCCAGGTGGCTTCCTCCTCGGTGTGGTGGCTCCACTGAACTTTGCAAAACTTGATAACTTACTGCGGGTAACTCTGCTGGCATAATCCAGAATCTTAACAGGTTTCTCTTCATAGGTCAAATCTTCTTTCAACTGAATCATTTCCCATGGCACCGTATCTCTCAGTGGTATATCAGCCATCTCTGCGTGACACTTCTTCAACTGTGAAACATGGAACACATTGTGAACTCCTGACAATCCCTCCGGTAATTCCAACTTGTATGCTACTTCTCCCATGCGTTCCAAAACCTTGTATGGCCCCACAAAACGTGGCGCTAACTTTCCTTTAACTCCAAAACGCTTAACTCCTTGAAGTGGAGATACTCGAAGATAAACTCTGTCTCCGACTTCGTATTCTGTCTCCTTGCGTTTCGAATCTGCATAGCTCTTCTGCCTTGACTAAGCTACCTTGAGCCTGTTGCGAATCAACTTTACTTTCTGTTCAGACTCCTTAATCAAATCTGGTCCAAACAACTGGCGGTCTCCAACCTCATCCCACAACAACGGGGTTTTGCACCTCCTTTCGTACAAGGCTTCGAAAGGGGCCATCTTCAAGCTAGATTGGTAACTATTGTTGTAAGAAAACTCCACGTATGGCAAGTTGTCATCCCAACTTGATCCATAATCCAAAACACAAGCTCTAAGCATATCCTCCAAAATCTGGTTGACTCTCTCGGTCTGTCCATCTGTCTGTGGGTGGAAAGCTGTGCTAAACTCCAGTCTGGTTCCCAATGTTTCGTGCAACTGCTTCCAGAACTTCGAGGTGAATTGGGTTCCTCTATCTGATACGATACTCCTCGGAACTCCATGCAAACATACAATCCTCGTCATGTATATCTTAGCCAATTTGGCACTGTTGTAGGTAGTCTTTACTGGGATGAAATGAGCTACCTTCGTCAAACGATCAACTACAACCCAAATCGAGTCATAGCTGGAACGAGTCCTGGGCAATCCCGTGATGAAATCCATGCCTAGTTTGTCCCACTTCCATTCGGGTATAGGCAATGGCTGCAACAATCCAGCTGGCTTCTGATGTTCTGCCTTCACCCTCTGACATACATCACAAACTGCTACATACTCTGCGATATCCTTCTTCATTCCGGTCCACCAGAAAGTTTCCTTCAAATCCAAGTACATCTTGGTATTCCCGGGGTGGATCGAATATGGTGAATCATGTGCCTCTTGCAGAATCAACTTCCTGATCTCCGGGTCATTGGGCACATAAACACGGTCCTCAAATCGTAGGGTATCGTACTCATCCTCACGAAATCCCTTAGCCTTCCCCTTGCTCATCTATTCCTTAATAGTGGCAACTTCCGTATCTGCCTTTTGAGCTTCTCTGATTTTATCCATCAACATAGACTGAATCTCCAATGCTGCTACATAGCCTCTCGGAACTATTTCCAAACATAGCTCTCGAAGGTCCTCGGCTAACTCCTTGGGTATTTCTCCCGTCATTAGAGTATTGACATGGCTCTTGCGGCTCAAGCGTCTGCTACAATGTTAGCCTTCCCGGGGTGATAATGCAATCTCATATCATAATCCTTAATAAGTTCCAACCATCTCCTCTGCCTAAGATTTAACTCCTGCGTGAAGATGTACATCAAACTCTTGTGATCCGTGTACACCTCACAATGATTTCCAATGAGAAAATGTCTCCATGTTTTCAGTGCATGCACTACGGCTGCTAACTCCAAATCATGAGTAGCATAATTCAACTCATGGGGCTTAAGCTGTCGTGAAGCATACGAAACAACTCTTCCCTCCTGCATAAGCACTGCTCCAAGTCCTCGTCATGAAGCGTCGCAATACACTTCATAATCCTTAGTCTGATCTGGCAGAATCAACACTGGTGAGGTAACCAAACGTTTCTTCAATTCTTGGAAACTAGCCTCACACTCCTCAGTCCAAATGAACTTAGTATCCTTCTTCAACAACTCTGTCATAGGCTTGGCAATCTTCGAGAAATTTTCAATGAATCTTCGGTAGTATCCTGCAAGTCCAAGGAAACTCCTGATCTCTCCAACTGTGGTTGGTGCTTCCCAGTTTGTCACAGTGACTACTTTAGTGGGGTCTACTGCGATACCTTCTCCGGATATAACATGTCCGAGAAATCCAACTTCCTTCAACCAAAACTCACACTTGCTGAACTTGGCGTATAGCTGATGTTCCCTGAGCTTCTCGAGTACTAATCGCAAGTGCTCCTTGTGTTCCTCTTCATTCTTCGAGTAAACCAAAATATCATCAATGAACACCACGACGAACTTATCCAAAAACTCCATAAACACCTTGTTCATCATGTTCATAAAATAGGCTGGGGCGTTAGTCAGACCAAATGACATAACGGTATACTCATACAGCCCGTACCTGGTAGTAAAAGCTGTCTTCGGTATATCTTGCTCCCGAATCTTCAACTGATGGTACCCTGATCGTAAATCGATCTTGGAAAACACCTTAGCTCCTTGCAACCGATCAAACAGATCATTGATCATTGGTAGTGGGTACTTGTTCTTGATTGTTACTTCATTCAATCCACGATAATCAACAACCATTCTTAATGATCCATCCTTCTTCTCCACTAGAAGTATTGGCGATCCCCAAGGCGAAGAACTTGGGCGAATAAAACCTTTATCCAACAACTCCTTAATCTGCTTCTTGATTTCCTCCAAATCTTGGGCTGGCATCCTGTATGGTCTCTTGGATATTGGCCCAGTGCCTGGCAGTAGCTCAATTAAGAACTCAATGTCTCTATCTGGTGGCATGCCTGGCAACTCTTGGAAATACATCGGGGAAATCCTTTACCATTGGTACTTCCTCCTGCACAACTCCTGATAAGGAATTTATATGTGCTCTCCTCGGCTCATGTCGTGATACATACTTGATCCTTATCCCTTCTGGTATTGTAAGCAAAATTGTCTTACTGGCGCAATCAATGTTTCCTCCATACATCGACAGCCAATCCATACCAAGAATTACATCCAATCCTTGGGACTCCAATATAATCAAATCCGTGGGGAAAACATGCCTTCCTATACTCAACGGCACCTGGAAGCATCCTTGACTGACCATAAACTCAGCTCTCGGTGAACTTACTAGCATGGGTGTCTTAAGAGTCTTAGTGGGCAGGCTAAACTTATTCACAAATCCCCTTGATATGTATGAATGCGATGCACCAGTATCGAAAAGAACAACTGCAGTAAATGCCTTAACCAAAAACTTACCTATTACTGCATCTGGCTGAGCTTCAACCTCCTCCACGGTAACGTGGTTCACTTGCCCCCTGTTGAAAGGGTTCGGCTTCTTTCCTGAGCTTCCATTACCATTTCCATTTTGGGCTTCAGGACAATCATTTGCATAATGCCCCGTCTTGCGGCACTTATAGCAAGTGATATGGCTCAGGTCTACCTTGGTTGGTGTTGACGGGTTGGTGCGGCTTTGTCCATTGCTTCCTCCATTCCCGTTCCCATTCTTTGTGCCATTGTGATTGTGCGAGCTGCCTCCTCCGTGAGTATGCTAAAAATGTCCTCCTGACTTTGGGGTAAAGCATGGCTTCTGCTGAGCTCCAGAACTATACTTCCCTTGTGCATACTTCCTCTTACGATTATCAATCTGCTGCTGCTTCCCTTCAATCATAAGAGCACGATCTACTAACTCCTGGTAATTATTGATAGTGGCTACCATCAACTACATGCTCAGCTCATCATTCAGTCCTTCTAGAAACTTCTCCTGCTTAATTGCATCCGTAGCAACATCATCTGGGGCATAACGTGCTAGCTTACTAAAATCATCCACATACTAGCCAACTGTCCGTCCTCCTTGGCGTAAGTTGCGAAACTCACGCTTCTTCATGGCCATAGCTCCTGCTAAAACATGGGCAGTACGAAAAGCTTGCTGAAGCAGATTCCATGTGACAGTGTCTACAGGGTAAGTGGCTGTAAAATTCTCCCACCATGCTGCGGCAGGTCCATCAAGCTGATGCGCGGCAAACTTCACCTTTTCTCCATCTGTGCATCCTGCAGTGGTCAACTCCCTCCCTATCTTACGGAGCCAATCATCTGCTACTATTGGCTCGGTGCTACTGGAAAACACCGGCAGGTTCAACCTTAAGAAACGTGACAGATGGTCAACAGGTGGTGGTGGTGGGTTGTTGTTATTGTTGCCTTGGTTCTGCACCAATGTTTGAATCAAGGTATTCTGCTGCTGGATCAACTGAGTGATCTCTGGCGGAAAAACAAACTCGGGGTCGCGTCTCGGAGGCATCTGAGGGTTTAAAGGGAAGAGTTAAGAATAGAATGAGATCTAGTGAGAATACACTACCCATATGCACATGAGACAAAACACACAATATCATTCCAATCAATTCAAACAAGGGCATACAACGGTCTAACTATCGTTACAAAAGTGCTTGGACTAAAACTAGTTAAATGGTGGAAAATTCTACTACTGTTATGGTGGTCAACTAGAAAAACTGTTGTGATACCACCTTGTAGCGACCAGACCTCAAATAGTCTGATCTCTGTACTCAGTGTCATCCCTGGATCAGTAATGCTGACACCACACAGTACTTGGAGGATTTATAATAGAGTAGCAATCACACACTTATTACATCGAATGTCTCAAAAGAGAACTTATTGAAATAAATATGGCTTAAGGCCATCTAAAACGATAACAGCGGAAGGCTTGGAAGATAAGCGAGTCCATCAACTCCAACGACATCACTGAGTATAGAACCACGACCTAAAAGCACCTTACTCGTCGTCTGAAAAGTCTGCAACATGAAACGTTGCAGCCCGAAAATGGGTCAGCACATGGAATATGCTGGCAATGTAACACATAGAGAATAACAATGGCGATAGGCTATACTACATGCATATTTGGCTGGTGGTAAAGCTCTATGGTTACAGTTTTTGCATAAAGCCAATTTTTCCCTACTGCAAAGGAATAAATTTATTTAACTATCATGGTGGTTGTTAAACATTGAGAATGGTTGTTAGCATTCTCAATCCCAATTAAAAAGTACTCATTAAAACCCAACAATATTAATTAAAGTAACATGATGAGATTCACATGATATCCAGGTACTAGATACTCAAGATGTCCATAACCGGGGACACGGCTAACCATGATTAGTTTATACACTCTGCAGAGGTTTGCGCACTTTTCCCACAAGACTCGATCGCCTCCGTTCAATTCCTCGCACTACATGATGTTTGAGAAATGGATGACCGAGACATAGTCTTTCGGAAGCACTAGCACCTTACATGTGGGTAGACTGGTACACCTACTTTCCCCTACATCTGCTAGTCTACCCGTAAGAGTTCGCACAACTTAGTCAACTATGCCAGAGCCCATAATGGCTTGTGGCTGCACATGTAAGTTTTTAGTTTGAATAATCTCATGATCCCTTTGAGCCTGGGTGGCGGACCGAAGAAATACAGGCAAGTCCTGCTAGAAAAAACAGGTGCCTCAATCCACCCAGATGTGTGTTTAAGTTGCCACCTTAAATAAACCATGAATTAACAATCTCACATCTGTCATGGATATTCACTCACCCAATCCACGTCTACTAGCATAGCATGTCATAATAAGCAAACGTAGAAGTAACTCCCAAAGGTTTGATAATAAAACAGGTCATAGGTACTACCTCATCTACTTCCCATCCCACAATTTGATTAGATCCTAATCATGCAATGTTTGAGGATAGATCTAATGCATAAAAACTGGGTAGTAGAAAGGTATGATCAAGTGTTACTTGCCTTGCCGATGATCCGCGAGACCTAGAGACTCGAAATAACAGGCGGCGCACTCCGGGTATTCTATCGCAGACAAACAAATAAGCATACAATAAGTACTCATCTAATGCACATGTAAAACTCGAATAAAAGATCCAACCAGAATGTTCAACTTAAGAACTCCGGTTTGCAAAAAGAATCAAATCAAATGAAGCAACGAAAGTCAAACGGCGAAAGAAATGAGCTTCGTTTTACTAATCTGGATCTAAGTCAAATTTTACAAAAGCAAAAACTTGTTTAAGTAGATTATTCGGAAAGAGGGTTTCGAGACGAAACTCTAGGCGCTTGAATCGCCTGATTCGGATAAACGAGCGAAAAGTTATACTAAAACGAAAATCGGATCAGAAATCGCAATCAGAAAATAACCGCGGAAAATCCGACGAAAAAGAAAAACGACGAACGAATTAATCGTTAATTAACCTAATCCGAAAATAATTAAAATAATAAAATAATAATAAAATAATATAAAAAATAATCGAAAATAAAACCGACGAAAATAATTTATTTAAAAAAAATCGGCACGGATTACGAGGCGGCGGCGAACCTTGGGCGGCGTGCAACTCCGGCGGCGGCGGCGGCTAGGGTTTGGGGCACGGGGTGGGCTCGGGTGGGCTGGTGCGCTCGGGGCGGCGCTATATAAAGGCGCCCCCGGGCGGAGTCCGCTCGGGCACGGCCCGTAGGTCGGTGCGCGTTTTTTTTAAATAATTCCGTGCAGAAGAAAAATAAAAAGAAATACTAAACGGACTCCAAAAATCCCGAAATAAATTTTCCCCGGCTTCTAAAATCAAGCCGGACTAGATGAACATTTATTTGGGCCTAAATGCAATTTTGAAAAACGCGCATTTTTCCTAAATTCAAATAAAAAGCGAAAAACTCCAAAATAAATATTATTTGATTCTTTTATTAAATCTTCATTATTTCTTTGTTTTGGGAAAGTCATTTTATTCCCTCTCTAAATTTTTGGTAGTAGAAATAATTGAAGATAAAATAAATAAAATTAATGATCCTATTTTCAAAATTTGAGAAATACTCAAATAAGAAAATAATGAAATCCCCAACTCTCTCCGTGGGTCCTTGAGTTGCGTAGAATTTCTAGGATCGAGCCAAAAATGCAACAAAAATATGATATGCAATGATGATCTATGTATAATGTTCCAAATTGAAAATTTGGGATGTTACAATATGTGGATGACATATTGTTGATCGGAAATGATATAGAATTTCTAGATAGCATAAAAGGATACTTGAGTTAGAATTTTTCAATGAAAGACCTCGGTGAAGGTGCTTACATATTGGGCATCAAGATCTATAGACATAGATCAAGACGCTCGACAAGACTTCCAATGAGTACATACCTTGACAAGATTTTGAAAGAGTTCAAAATGGATCAGCCAAAGAAAGAGTTCTTGCCTGTATTACAAGGTCTAAAGTTGAGTAAGATTCAAAGCCCGACCACGGGAGAAGATAGAGAGAGAATGAAAGTCAAAGTATTCCATGCTGTGTACCAGACCAGTTGTGTGCCTTGCCATGAGTTTGGCAAGGGGGTACAATAGTGATCCCGGAGCAGATCACTAGACAGCGGTCAAAATTATCCTTAGGTGCCTAAAGAGGACTAAGGAAATGTTTCTCGGTTATAGAGGTGATAAAGGGTTCGTCGTAAAGGGTTACGTCGATGCAAGCTTTAACACTGATCCAGATGACTCGGAGTCTCAATCTGGATACATATTGAAAGTGGGAGCAATTAGCTAGAGTAGCTCCATACAAAGCTTTTTAGACATAGAAATTTGCAAAATTGAAAGGATCGAGAAGAGGTGTCTAGAGGGGGTGATTAGACCCTCAACAAGCAAAGATAGCGGTTTTTTAAGTTTTTCAAGTTGAGGTTGGAAATTAACACAATTTCAAGCATTCACAATACAATTCAAGCAAACATGCAAAGAGTATATGAGCAGCGGAAAGTAAAGCATGCAACTTGCAAGAAAGTAAAGGGATGGGATTGGAGTGTTCAAACGCAATTGGAGACTCAGAGATTTTTGGCGTGGTTACGATAGGTGGTGCTATCGTACATCCACGTTGATGGAGACTTCAACCCACGAAGGGTAACGGTTGCGCGAGTCCACGGAGGGCTCCACCCACGAAGGGACCATGAAGAAGCAACCTTGTCTATCCCACCATGGCCTTCGCCCATGAAGGACTTGACTCACTTGGCTAGATCTTCATGAAGTAGGCAATCTCCTTGCCCTTAAAAACTCCTTGGTTCAACTCCACAATCTTGACAGAGGCTCCCAAGTGACACCGAACCAATCTAGGAGACACCACTCTCTAAAAGGTAATAGATGGTGTGTTGATGATGAACTCCTTGCTCTTGTGCTTCAAATGATAGTCTCCCCAACACTCAACTCTCTCTCACAAATTTGGCTATGGTGAAAAGATGATTTGAGTGGAAAGCAACTTGGGGAAGGCTAGAGATCAAGATTCTTGTGGTTGGAATAGAATGTCTTGGTCTCAACACATGAGTAGGTGGTTCTCTCTCGGAATATGAGTAGTGGAAGTGTAGGCATGTTCTGATGGCTCTCTCCACAAATGAAGAATGGGTGGAGTGGTATATATAGCCTCCACACAAAATCTACCCGTTACACATAGATTCCCAAACTCGGTGAGACCGAATGGTGAAACTCGGTCAGACCAATTCTGGTCAAAATGTGAACGTTAGAGTTTTCGGTGGGACCGACAAGGTCAACTCGGTGGCACCGATGTGCAAGGGTTAGGGTACAACCTCAACTCGGTTTGACCGATTACAAAAACTCGGTGAGACCGATGTTGGTAATAAGCAAACAGAGAATTGGTCAAGCAAACTTGATGGGACCGATCACAAAAACTCGGTGAGACCGATTTCAGTAATAGGTAACCAGAGAATTTGCAAGCCCGTCTCGGTGAGACCGAGATCCCATCGGTGAGACTGAACTGATTAGGGTTTGGCAGTGGCTATATCAACTGAACTCGGTGGCGCCAGATAGATCAAATCGGTGGGGCCGAGTTTGACTTCTAGGATTAGGACGTATGTGGAAATGAGAAGGTGGTTGAGGGTTTTGGAGCATATCACTAAGCACTTTGAGCAAGCAAGCCATTAAGCAACACCTCATCCCCTTTTAATAGTATTGGCTTTCCTATGGACTCAATGTGATCTTGGATCACTTAAAATGAAAAATGTAGAGTCTTGAGCTTTTGCCAATGTTTGTCCTTAGCGTCTTGAAGGGGTTCCACATCCTCTTTTCCATGTCCATGCCACTCCAATGTTGAACTTATCTGAAATATATTAGGTAGAAATATTAGTCTAAGAAGAGATATGTTGACATTAATTACCAAAATCACATAGGGAGCACTTGTGCTTTGAATCTCCCCCTTTTTGGTAATTGATGACAACATACATCAAAGCTTTAGATAAAGATATAAGGAAATAGCAAGTAAAGCTTTGGAAAGACATGCAACATGCATTAGCTCCCCCTACATGTATGTGATCATGTGAAGATAGATCATAAGAGCATGAGAATGCATAAACATGACAGAGCAGGCAATGAGTTACATGTGTCTTGGCTATATGCATCAGAGCAAATGGTGTAGATACTGGAAATATACCTTCATGTTCATGAATCTCTCTTGCAAACAATTTATACTACAACAAGAGATCTTCATGCACATGAGTGTGATGCATATACCTACCTTGTGGTCTTGAACTAGCTTTGGAAGAGATGTACCTGGGTAAACAAGGTTAGATAACACAAGAACATCTACTAGACAGAGCAAGAACATGAGATCACAAGAATACCAAGATTGGGATGACATGTAGAGAGTGAGTACTAGGTACTCTAGTTGGTGATAGACATGTCCTCAAGAATAAAGATATGCAATGAATTCGAAAGATTTTCTTCCCTTAGGACTGAGCTCTCTCTCCCCTGAATCTGATATTGGATAATGGAGAGGATAGGGAAAGAAAATCAGAGCAACAAGAAAATCAGAGCAACAAGAAAATCAGAGCAACATAAAATCATAACACATACTATCATGTCTTTCCCCTCTTGAAGACATGAGACAACTTTCCTCTTAGGAAAAGGAAGCATCAGAAGAAGCTAGGGATGCATTCTCTCTTATGTGATAAGATTTGATGTGCTCTCTCTCCCCCTTTGGCATCAATTTCCAAGAAGGGACTTCTGGAGCATGAGTCAAGTGGGTTTGGTCCTTGAGTCACATTACAAAGCAACGTGTATTATATGATGCTGGTAGAGGACAAGTTTCATTGAGTGGAGCTGGAACAAATATGCAGGATGCAAGTCACACAGCTTTTATCTCAGTATTGAAATCGATAGCACCAAGTTGTTATTTTTGATGGCACCGAGATGATTTGGTTAAGCCGAAGCTAACAAACCGGTGAGGCCGAGTTCAACCCAAAGAGAAAACACTTGTCACCTATGCTCACTTAGCAATTAAGATCTCACAAGGATATGCAAGGAATTTACTGAAGGATGTACAATGAATTTGATGCAGGGAATGCAGAACAAAAAGGAAAGAAAAGAATCTAGATGATGTTTTTTTGAAAGGGGAATAGGCATGCAAGGGACAAATGCAAGAGCACAGAGAAACAACAGAGAACTTCATCTAGAATTGGTCGGCGACAAAGTTACCTATGTTAGAGTATATTGACTTAGGAGTCAAGTGAAATGGGGTTGCCATTTTTCGTTTAAGCACTTTGATGTATTCACATCTTGTTGAGTTGCTTTGACCCATGTCTTGGGGTAAAGCTTCTCTAAGATGGAATGACAAACCTTGGGTGGTGGTGTTGAACTTGGTCATGTAGTTGAACTTGTGTAGGGTACTCAAGTTGATGTAGATCATCAAGAGTTGGGAGCACCACTTGTAGTTGAAGTTCATCTTCCTACATGGGTTAGTGTTGCAAGGAAGAGCACTTGTGTATCCAAAATGACAAACAACATGAAATTTGATACCAATTGAAATTTGATATAAGGAATTTGTCAAAGGATATATTGAATGGATTCGTGCTTCCTTGTATTCATCCACCATTTTGTAGAGACTTGGAGATGTAGAGATTGCTTAGAATGTGATTGAGTTGCAATCTCATAGAGTTGGGCTTATCCAAGTACCTACAAGGGTTAGATAGCATGCAAGAGTACAAGAATATCCAAGACATATGATCATCGAGAAACATCAAGGATTAGTCATAGTAAGGCTCATGCCTTGCATGCATCCACATGGAGTTTCTAATCCAAATTTTAGGCATCAATGATGTTCAATTCATCTCTCAACCTTCCACTTGAGTGTAGCCTTGAGCAACGAGACGAGCCTTGTTGCGTACAACTTGTCCATCTTCATCTTGCTTGTTCCAAAACACCCATTTGGTTCCAATGACATTGTGATTCTCATCAGGCTTTTCAACCAATGTCCACACTTGGTTCCTCTAAAATTTGTGTAGCTCTTCATGCATGTCATTTATCCAGTCCAGATCTTCCAATGCTTCTTCAACCTTCATTGGTTCAATGCTAGAAATGAATGAGTAATGTTCACAAAAGTTAGCCAAACGAGTTTTAGAGCGAGTAATTCTCCCGTTTTAAATGTCATCAAAGATTTGTTCGACGGGATGATCTCTTGAGACTCTTGCTCGAACTAGTGAGAGCTTTTGTTTGGGTCGGGGTGGAAAAACCTCTTCATTGTCTTGTTCTTCCTCTTTTCTTTCTTCGTTGTTGTTGGCGTTGTTGTTCTCCCATGGAGGTGGAGAAGGAGGTCGTCGAGGTTCATCTTGTTGTGCATCCTCGTTCTAATCGTCTTGATGTGTCCCACTCATGGATGCCTCCAAGTCAACTTGTGGTTCACCTTGGCGTGAAGTTGAGGCTTCCACTTGGACGGGTGAGCTACTTTCCTTCACCTTTGTTGGGCGAATCTTGCCAATAGACGAGTCTTGGATTGCTTCTGAAGGATCTTTGTCACCTACATCAATTGGCAATTGCTCCACTTGCGAGCCATTAGATTTATCAAACTTCACATCTACCATTTCTTCAACCTTTCGGGTGAAATTGTTGTAGACACGGTAAGTGTGAGAGTTTGAGCCATAACCGAGTAGGAAACCTTCATGAGATTTAGGAGCAAATTTAGAGCGACGATGCTTATCAAGAATGTAACACTTTGAGACGAATACCCGAAAATACCCAACTTGGGGTTTGTTACCGGTGAGAAGCTCGTATGCCATCTTGCCGAGTAGCTTGTGAAGATATAGATGATTCGTTGCATGACAAGCTGTCTCAACCGCTTACGCCCAAAAGTGTTTTGGCGTCTTGTACTCATCAAGCATCATTCTTGCCATTTCGATGGGCGTCTGGTTCTTCCTCTCAACAACTCCATTTTGTTGAGGTGTGTACGTAGCCGAGAACTCATGTGAAATCCCTTCTTCATCAAGAAAGGTGTCCACATTAGCGTTCTTGAACTCCGTTTTGTTGTCGCTGCGAACCTCCTTGATCTTCACTTCAAATTGGTTTTTGGCCTTCCTAGCGAAGTTTTTGAAGTTCTTTTGGACCTGCGATTTATCATCAAGAAAGAACACCCACGGAAATCTTGAAAAATCATCAACAATGACTAGTCCAAACGAGTTACCACCGAGACTCTTGTAGGCGTTGGGACCAAAAAGATCCATGTGAAGTAGCTCGAGCGGTCTCCTCGTGGTCATGATGTTCTTCACGGGGTGGCTTCCTCCAACCTGTTTTCCTGCTTGGCAAGCACTGCAAAGTCTATACTTATCAAATATGACATCTTTAACACCAAGAATATGATCACCTTTAATAAGCTTGTCAAGGTTTCGCATGCCCACATGACCTAACCGTCTATGTCGCAACCAGCCTTTAGAGGATTTAGCAATTAAGCAAGTTATAGGTTGAGCATTTTTAGTGAAATCAACAATGTATAGATCACCTCTACGTATGTCGGTAAAGACAATTTTATGATTATCTCTTCGAAACACTTGGCAATCTACTTTAGTAAATAGGACATTGAATCCAAAGTCAGCTAGTCTAGATACAGAAAGTAGATTATAGCCAAGAGATTCAACGAGCATAACATTTTGTATGGAGCTGTCATGTGAGATGGCCACCTAAGAGAGGCCAACCACCTTACCCTTTGAGTTATCACCGAAAATGACATACTCTCGAGGGTCGTCATTTTCAGCAAGCTTAAGAAACATATCTTTGTCTCCGGTCATGTGATCGGTACATCCACTATCAAGGACCCTTTTCTTTTCTCCAGCCATGTAGCAGTGAAGGTTTGCCATAAGACTAAAGTGTCTCATAGACTCTTCAAGATCAAGATCACTATCATCATCCTCATCATAGTATCCATGTTCAGCATCGTCCTGCAAATGATCATTTCCTAGAGAGAGTGATTCATTAGATATATGATTTTGACAATGTTCATCTCTATGAATTATAATAACTTCGAAAATGATATTGCTAATAATTCCAACATCTCCTTTGGCACGAATAAGGTCACGAAGCTCAAATAAACAATCTTCAAACTTAGGATCATTGGGATTCATCTTATTCAAAGCAACAAACTTATGAAGAATATCATCTAAGTTTTTCAAGGAATAGTCCGAAAATCATTCCTCAAGAAATCTCCATATAGTATAAGCACAATCAAGAGTTGGCAAGTGACCAATCAAATTTCTAGGCAAACCTCTAGTGATAAGATTGATAGTTCTAAGATTGTGAATCATGTCAAGAGACTCATCATGGATAGGATGCAAGGGGTCAACAAGGGGTTCACAAGGAGTAGTAATGTACTTGTTCAAGTGATATTCATGAAAAATTCCAAGCATCTCATTTTTCACTAAAGAACTCTCCATAAAGCATAGGCACTCTACATCTAAGACTCCCCAACATAGACTCATCCATCTTCCTCTAATGGTGATTAAACCAAAGCAATTGATACCAAAGCTCGGATACCAATTGAAAGGATCGAGAAGAGGTGTCTAGAGGGGGGTGATTAGACCCTCAACAAGCAAAGATAGTGTTGTAGGGTGAAACCCTAGAGGGGATCTTTTCACACTTGGAGGGGGAAGGAGGAAGAACACTCAAGAACACAAGGCACAAATCACTCAAACAAACCCAAATATCACATCCACTAGAGTAGCATACATGAGATCCACAAGATTACATGAACAATTCAAGGAAAATAGCACTAGGTAAGTTCTTCCCACTAGGTGAGGTCTTGATGTTGATCTTCTCTAAGAGGAGGCCTTGACAATGGGGGCTTGATCTCCAAGAGGAGGGGACACAAGGAGCAAAGTTCTCTCTTTGTGTTCTAAATACTTTGCTAACCTCCCAAATGAGCTAGGAGATGCCCTTATATAGTTTAGGGACGAAACAAGAGAGAAGACGGGGGTACAAAGGCCAAAAGGCCGAATACACGCGGCTGATCCGGAAGGGTCCGGGCACCCAGGGCAATAGGGGTCGGGCACCCGGCATGCTCAGGGGGTCGGCTGGGAGGGGCCGGTGAAAGGATCGAGATGGACCTAGAGGGGGGTGAATAGGTACAATTACAAATTTTAATTATTACTTAGCAATTTTAGGTAATAATGCGGAATATGAAGGTGAGCCTAACAATTGCTAGTAAGTACTAAGTACTAAGCAAGTAACACAAGCATATAAGTAAGCAAGCACAATATGATGAAAGTAAGTGCAACAAGACAAGTAACCACAAGTAGAGAGTTAGGGTTAGGAATAACCGCAACTCCGGGAGACGAGGATGTATGTCGATGTTCACTTCCTTGGAGGGAAGCTAGTCACCGTTAGAGAGGTGGATGTTACCACGAAGGCACACCAACGCCACGAAGGCTCACCCTATTCTCCCTTTGAGACAACACCACGAAGGCGTTTCTCAACCACTAGTGGTAGACCTTGGGGTGGTCTCCAAACCCTCACAAACTTTCCGGGGGTAATCACAATAGTTGATTCCTCACCGAATGACTCCTACCGCCTAGGAGTCTCCAACCTCCAAGAGTAACAAGATCCAAGGGGAAAGACTCAAGACTTGCTCAAACTTCGATTTGCTTTGGTCACAAGAAGGGGAGGAAGAAGATCTTTCTTTTGATTGGAACAACTCTTCGAAACTCTCAAGAATCAAGCCGGGATCTGAGATTTAGTGTGTGAGCAAGAGAGGGGAAGCACTGGTGTTCTTGAGGCGTGTTTGTGTGGAGTGTTCCCTTATCTCGAAGGGGTAAGGAGCTATTTATAACATGTCCAGAATTGAGCCGTTTGGACACAAGTTGACCACCCCGGATGATCTTTGTCCGGATAAATCTGGCAGAAGGCCCGGATGCAGATGATTGCAGCAGAGCTGCGAGCAGCCCGGACAAACCGAAGGTCACCCCGGATGATCCGGACAAGTTCCGGATGATCCGGATGTCTGACCAGACGATCCGGCTACAACATCTGGTTCCTGTGAAAACAGGGCACGGTTATCCGGATGATCCAGAACATTATCCGGACGATCCGGGGAACAGCCCGGATGATCCGGCTTCAGCCACACCGTTCTGTGATGTAGAACACCTATTTTCCGGATGATCTGGTGCAGGGTCCGGCTGATCCGGGTGAAGCCCGGATGATCTCGGTAGCCGTCCGGCTGATCCGACTAGGAGAAGTGGTAGGTTTTGGCTAAGGGATATTGCTAGGAATTTTGGTCTATTGTGAACGAATTGTCTATGAGACAAAATGTGAGCAAGTCTTGAACCTACACTTCGGATCCCCTCTTAATAGTGTGGGATTCCTATTACTCAAGGAATATAAAAAGACCACAATACTTCATCTTTGTTTGCTCCTTTCCTCATTGATAATTTGCTTGAGTAAAATCTCATATGATGTGATCATGATGCTCACTAAAGAAAAACCAGAGGACAGACGGCCTGTGTATATACTTAGCAAACAAGGTTAGTCCCCTATATGTAGGTTTGTCATCAATATCAAAAATACTCCTTAAGAGCAAGATTGCACTTTCAATCTCCCCCTTTTTTGGTAGTTGATGACAAACTACATATAGCACTTAACAAGTGAAATGTGATACGAATGATTCTTAGGAGAGTAGACCGGTATGTGTTTTAGGAAGAGCTCCCCCTTAATTTATGCATATCGATGTGTTTTAAGGAGAGCTCTCCCTTAATGTATGCATGGAATAAGGTGATAAAAATACAAAATCATGCACATATGGAGTGGATGCCCACATTCGGAATATAGTGTAGGCATACACCATTAAAATCATACACCATTAAAATCAACATAAGCAATGAATAAAGACAGCATACTTAAGCACTTGCATAGTGACATAGACTCATAACTCATGACCAAAGTACCATTACAATAATCATAACACATGACCAAAGTACCATAGTACCATTACAATAATAATAATGAGTCCACTTAACTAGAGCTCTAAGCTCGTAACACGCTCAAACTCCTCCTAAGAATTACATCTCCCCCTTGACAGCAAGTATTGAAAAAGGGAAAGATGGTCGAGAAAGTAGGAGAATCACGCAGCATCCTCATCATCATCATCATCATCACTCAGATCAGCAGGTACAAGGAAGAACTCAGGGAACTCAGTGGCAGAAGGAAAATCGACCTCCGGAAGAGGAAGACGAGCAGGAATAGGCTCATCAGGCTCGACAGGACTGCCAGGACGCGCACGAAGGCGAGCCCTAAGGGAATTGGCCTCAGAGATGCGGCGAACCTCCTCGGTAGCAATGTGAGTAGCAGTGTAGCGGCAGGTGTCAAAGATGGCTTTATGGGACTTCCCAATAAAGCGAGCAAGGCGGTCAAATGGCTTGACGAAAGGTTTGGTGTGGCGAGAAGAGCTCTCACCACACGACGGAGCAGGAGCCTTGCCCCTAGAAGTGTCATCACGCGGAGTCCACATGGAGTGAATGTTGGTCTTGTTGATGGGGCAAGTGAAGACAGAGTCAATGACGGTCTGAATGAAGGGAGCATGCGGAAGAGTACGAACCTTCAGACAACTAGCCATGCGAATCTCATGCCAAAGAAAATCTGCCATGTCAATGGGACGAGTGGGATTCTTCCGTGAGTAGTACATCAAGTCAATGCTGTAGGCCCGTACCATCCCACGATCCCTTTTCTTGGGAGCAATGGAGTTGAGGATGCACTGAAAAAGCCACCGGTATTTGAGACGGAAGATACTGATGTCATTAAGCTCCTTGCTTTGCTGCACTGTGGATAGCTGAGTAGGAGCCATGGTGAGACAACTGCAAGCACTCATGGGCATAGCCTCAAACTTGGGATTCACCTCATGGATCCGAAAAAGACCTGCCTCAGATCCAGGCATGCCCAAGGCAGCAGCAAACTCCTCAAAAGAGACAGTGAACTGAGAATGATGAGTCATCCAAGTGATCGAACGATCCCGATGGAAGAAAGACGTGGCATAGAATTGCCGAATGGCAGCCTCATTCCAATCACAGTGGAGAGTCATAGCACGACGCAGCCCCATGCCCTCAATCTTCTCTAACACACCATCGAACTTGGTTGGATTGTTCTCAATGTAATCCAAGTTCACATAATGCTGAGGAGAGAACCTAGATGAGCAATGACCGATTGATAGATGTCCTGTTGAACCAAGGTGCGAAACCGAGGATCGGTTGCATTGGCCGGGGCAGCAAATTGGTTGACTTCACTCCTTAAAGCTGCATACTCAGAGGGGTCCATGGAATGATAGCTGATAGTACGATGGCCACGGTTGGTCGGGTTGGCCATGGACAAAATGAGACCAGTAGGTGCGGCAGGCTGCGAGCTTGAGGTAGAAGCCGCTTTCTTCTTCTTGGCCTTGGTCGTTGGGCGAACCGGCACGAGCTCTTCCTCCTGGAGATCATCCTCATAATCACGATCGTCCTGCCCGGCATAGGACGGACGAGCACGACCTGGTGCTTTCTTGAGTGGACGAGCGGCTTCCTCGGAGTCCGTTGATGCTTGGCGACGTGGTTCTATGCATACGCATTGGAACGAAAAGAACAAAGAAAAAAATTGGCGAGCTCGATGAGTAACTGACCCTAGATGAGTAATAGGGGAAAAACGAGGAAGGGAGCAGATGAGATACCACGAGAGGGACCCGAGGAGGTCGACTTGAAGCTCCGGCCAGTACCACCACGGCCGACCACCATGGCGGAGTTGGGGACGGAGGCTGAGATTGGAGAGGATCCAATCAGCCCCTGGGGAAAACGGCGCGAGGAGGGAGTAGATCAAGGTGACGGCAGCCCGTGAGCACGAGATCTGCCTAGTTGGCCGGCCGGACTGGCGGGGCGGGCCGATGAGCAGCCGCCGGCGGCAGGGGTGAGAGGATGAGGTCGAGGGAAAAGCAAGGGAATAACCCCCTGTGCCCCCCGCGGCCCGATATGCTACTGGGCAGGGCGAAGACCCACCCGGATGTCCGGAAGGAGCCCCGGATGATCCGGGCAGGGACAGATGTCCGTAAGTGAGCCCGGATATCCGGGCAGACACAGCCCGGACGTCTGGATGTAAGTCCGGATGATCCGGCTAGCCAGAATGCTGAGATCTGGTTTGGATGTGGTGAAGAGTGATGGGGTGATGATGATATTTGTATATATATATATTTTTTGTGTGTGTTTGTTATAGATATATATATATATATATATATATAAAAGTAGCTTTAGTCACAACAATATCTCAAACCCATATAAACACCCAAAAAAATAATTAGGCTAAGTCACCATGTATGAGTATATATAACTTGGGAGACCAAAAATTTGAACTTTTGGACCCATGGTTATTACTCCATCATTTTAAAGTACTATGGACACAAAATAAGTGTCATAGTGACTTTGAGAGTGTTGGTTCTATTTATGCATTATGTAAGGGTGAGAGTACTCATAAATTGAATGTCTCCCCCTAAGAATATGCCTACATCAAGACAAGACATTATGAAAATGCATGCATGAGTACGAGATTTCACATAATGTTGTCAAGCTCCAAGATACCAAGTTCACGCCTAAGTCGACAAAACCTTGCTTCATCCAATGGTTTGGTGAAAATATCTGCCAGTTGCAAATCTGTACCAATGTGATCAATGTGAATATGACCCTTCTCAACATGATCTCTCAAGAAGAGATACCTAATATCAATATGCTTGGTGCGGAGATGATCCTTGGGGTTCTCAGCAATGTTGATGGCACTTTCATTATCACATAGAAGAGGCACATGTCTATAGGTGATACCGTAATCCTTCAAAGTTTGCCTCATCCATAATAACTGAGTTGCACAGCTGGCGGCAGCAATGTATTCAGCTTCTGCGGTAGAGAGGGCAATACAGTTTTGTTTCTTCGATGACCAACTTACCAAGGAGCGTCCAAGAAACTGACATGCACCGGAAGTGGACTTACGATCCACTTTGTCTCCGGCCCAATCCGCATCCGTGTACCCAATGAGATCAAACTTAGCATCCTTGGGATACCATAGACCCAACTTTGGGGTGTGAACAAGGTATCTAAAAATATGCTTAACCGCCTTATGATGACTTTCCCTAGGGGAAGCTTGAAATCTAGCACACATGCATACACTAAACATGATGTCTGGTCTAGATGCACAAAGATAAAGCAATGAACCAATCATAGAGCGGTATTTAGATGGGTCGAAGGGGATACCATTTGTGTCTTCAGTGAGAGTTATTTTGGTTGGCATTGGTGTCTTACATGGACTAGCATCAGACATACCAAACTTCTCTAAGATCTCCTTGAGGTATTTTGCTTGAGACAAGAAAATTCCTTCTTGAAATTGTTGAATTTGAAATCCGAGGAAGAACTTCAAATCCGCATTGAGTGACATTTCAAAATTCTTGGTCATTGAGTCCGCAAACTTCTTGCACAAATGAATGTTAGAAGAACCAAAAATGATATCATCTACATAGATTTGGCATAAGATCAAATCACCCTTATCCCTCTTAGTAAAAAGAGTGGGATCGATCACCCCTCTCACAAAACCATCATCGAGTAAAAACTTCTTAAGATGATCATACCAAGCACGAGGTGCTTGTTTGAGGCCATACAAAGCCTTATGAAGTTTATACACATAGTCTTTGTGATCGGGATCAACGAACCCAGGTGGTTGTGATACATATACTTCTTCTTGTAGAGGACCATTAAGGAAAGCACTCTTCACATCCATTTGATGTAATGTAAAACCATTGAAAGCAGCATAAGCAAGTAAGATGCGAATGGATTCAAGACGGGCAACGGGGGCAAAGGTCTCACCAAAGTCCAAACCTTCAACTTGTGAGTACCCTTGTGCCACTAACCTTGCCTTGTTTCGGATGATCACACCATTCTCATCTTGTTTGTTCTCGAAAATCCATTTTGTTCCAATGACGTTGTGCTCGGTAGGTGGCCTCTTGACTAATGACCACACTTGGTTGTGTTCAAAACTGTTCAACCCTTCTTGCATAGCAACTAGCCAATCGTTGTCCATCAATGCATCTTGTACCTTGATGGGCTCAAAACTAGACACAAAAGAAAAGTGAGCACAAAAGTTGGTCAAATGTTTACGAGTGACTCTACCTTCCGATATGCCGGTGAGTATTTTGTCAACATCAACACGACCGGCCACTCGTGGCATGATAGAGGTAAGGGTTTCACGAGGTTCAACTTCATGTCCATCATCCACATCCTCAACATATGGATCATTAATGTGTGGAGGAAGATCTTCTTGTTCATATTGCATTTGTTGCGGTTCATCATCAATGATTGGATTTTCTTGTTCTTGTTCTTGAAGATTGTCATGAGGAGGAACTTGATCATCCTCTTCAACTTGGGCTAAGGGTATCGGTTGAACAATAGGAGCTTGTGGTGGTATGGATGTTGAAGTAGTTTGATGATGTGTGAGACTTCCATCTTCTTCTTCATCATCATGAGGTTCTTGTTCCATAGGAAGAAGTGCACCAACACCCATGGTCAAAATGTCTTGAGAAGAATCTTCTTCACCTACATCACTTAGATCAACTTGCTCCCCATGGGAGCCATTAAATTCATCAAACACCACGTCACAAGTTTCTACAACACATCCATTGGATTTGTTGTAGACTCTATAGGTGTGAGAGTTTGATCCATAGCCAACAAATATACCCTCAATCGTTTTGGATTGGAATTTTCCTAACCGTTCTCTTCTGTTGAGGATGAAACATTTGCACCCAAATACACGAAAGTACTTGACATTTGGCTTGTTTCCAGTTAGAAGCTCATATGGAGTCTTTTCCAATATAGTGCGGAGGAAGAGCCGGTTTGATGCATGGCATGCGGTGTTGACAGCTTCGGCCCAAAAACTATGTGGTGACTTGTATTCATCCAACATGGACCTTGCCATCTCCACAAGGGTGCGGTTCTTCCTTTCGGCTACACCATTTTGCTGAGGAGTGTATGGAGCTGAATATTGATGCTCAATCCCTTCATCACTAAGGAATTCTTCCAAGGTGTAGTTTTTGAACTCAGATCCATTGTCACTTATTATTGTCAAGATTTCTTTGTCAAACTTGCGTTGTGCTTGCTTGGTAAAGTCAATGAAAGTGATCTTCATCTCGTCCTTGGACTTGAGGAAAAACACCCATGTATATCTTGAGTAATCATCAACAATGACAAGTCCATACTTTTTCCCACCAAGACTATCCCATGAAGGAGGCCCAAAGAGATCCACATGAAGGAGCTCCAAAGGCCTTGAAGTAGACACAATATTCTTGGGTGGGTGCTTTGATTGATGTTGCTTCCCGGCTATACATGCACTACACACACGATCTTTCTCAAAAGAGACATTTGTTAGTCCAAGGATGTGGTTACCCTTTAAGAGATCTTGAAGATTTCTCATGCCGACATGGGCTAGCCGGCGATGCCATAGCCACCCCTTGTCGGCCTTGGCCATTAGACAAGTTGCATGGAATGTGCTCTATTTCGAGAAATCAACCGTGTAAAGGTTGCCATCCAACTCTCCAACAAAGGCCACTTCGAGAGTATCTCTCTTAAAGACTTTCACATCCGTTAGTCCAAATAGTGTATCATAACCAACAGACGCCAATTGACGAACAGAAAGCAAATGATATTTAAGGGATTGGACAAGCATCACATTTGCAAGAGACATGTCATTTGTGATAGCCACCTTCCCCAACCCAAGTACCTGTCCTTTTGATCCTCCACCAAACATAATGCTCATAAATGGTTGAATAGCTTCCATGATATCGTAGAGCAATTTGCTATCTCCGGTCATATGATTGGTACATCCACTATCAATCACCCATTTTACTCCACCGGAGAAGGCAACCTACACACAATTATTACTTGGTTAGAGGCACCCATTTTGCAATGGGACCTCTCAAGTTAGTCACAAGGGTCTTAGGCACCCAAATAGCATAAAACCGAAATGCATTTCGAGGACCAACAAACTTTGCATAAACTTCTCCATCCTTAGTCTTATGAAGTACATAGGATGGAGACATGAACTCTTTTGGCTTGTTGAGAGTGGGCATGCCCCTTGTGGCCTTCCCACTAGCAACCTTAGCTTTCTCCTTGTGTCCTTCTCGTACAAAAGTTTCTTTTAAAGGGGTGGTGCACTTTTGAGAGGATTTCTTCTTCTTGCTTGTGCTTGGGTCAAACCCGAGTCCCTCTTTGGCGAACACTTCATTGTGTTGGCTCAACACCTCATTAAGGTTCTTTTGCCCTTGAGCACATGTCATGAGCCCTTTCTCAATTTGAGCCTTGAGAAAACGATTCTCCTCAAGAATAGATGCTAGATCACTACTAGAGTTAGTAGAACAAGCATCAACATTTATAATAGGAGACGAGTAGGCCTTAGCTAGAGTTTCAAGATAAGTAAGTTTGAGTGTCTCAAAACTCTTTGTAAGAAGGGTGAGCTCTTCTTCCTTAGTCTTGAGGGACACGGATAGAAGCTCACAATCCTTAGAGAGAGAAGCATGAGACTTTGCAAGCTTACTTTTATCATTCATCAACTCTTCACAAGAGCCAATAGCCTTTTTCAAGGAGGCAAGATCTTTAGTATGAACATCAATATTTGCACCAATTTTTAAGCATAGTTCATCATTTCATGTTTCATCATATTGGACTTTCCGCTCAAGGATTTCACATTTTTCCTTTTCCTCGGTGACGAGGGTTTCGAGTTCCTTAATGGTGATGGTGTGCTTACTCACCATCTCCATAAGCATGCGAAACATAGTGAGCTTCTTTCCTTTGAGGGAACACATGAACTTATTAAGTTTAGCAAGCATAGGATCATTTAGATCATCATCCTCATAACTATCCTCCGCATCAAGATACTCATCACTAGGAGTAGGAGGAGTGAAAAGAGGAGGGTTTGATCATGGGGTTACCTTGACCTTGTCAGGAGAGTGTTGATCCTCTCCATCTTCTACCACGGCCTTCGCCATGAGGCACTTGTGAGCGTTGCCCTTGTAATCCTTCATGTAGTTGTAGGTGACAACTTCACCACTCCTATTGACTAGCCTCAATGTGTTTTGAGAATCTTGAGCAACTCCGGCAACACCACTAACATCATCCGGATTGGATTCTTCTTGAGCAACCATTGCTTTCCCATCTCTCTTCTTGAGCTTGGAGTTCAAAGGATTTGGCAATTTCTTCTTAGGAAAGGTCTTGGGAAACCTTGGTTTATCTTCTCTCTTCTCATAAGGGCACTCATTTGAGAAGTGGTTGGTTTCCTCACAGTTGTAGCATTTTCTTACTTTCTTATTTTGGAATCTTCCCTTGAATTTTCCCGCGCTAAACTTCTTGACAAAGAGAGCCATGTCTTCATATGAAGGACCCTCGTCGGATTCAATCTCATCACCATCTTCATCATCATCATCATCTTCTTCTTCTTCACTTTGCTCATCTTCACATACATGCTTGGCCTTCAATGCAAGATTGACCTTTGATGATGGGGAACCATGCATGGCAAGATGTTTTGTGGCATTAGCCTTTGACTCTTCAAATAGTTGAAAGGTGGATATGATGTCATCTGTAGTCATTTCCTTGAAGGTATGGTGTTGTCTTATGTCCCACACCATTTGATGGTGATATGGAGCAAGAGCATGAAGCAATTTATCCACAAGGAATCTTTTAGTCATGTTGAATCCATCTTGTGTCTTGTCACACTCACATGACTCAATATCGGCAATGAGAGTCATGAGGCGCTCATGGAGTTGATTGGGGGTTTCACCTTTCTCCATACAAAAGTTTGCAATTGCCCCTTGGCAATTTCATATTGAGCACTCCGGAGGGTAGAGGTGCCAGTCTTGGATCGTATAATACTTTCCCATAGTTCCTTGGCACTTGTGATGTGTATGAACAGTCTCCTTTGCTTTTCATCCATACCTCTCCTTATACACATGATTGCAGTGTCATTGAGGTTCTTGTCATATATTTCTCTTGGTGTGGGGTTCTTTGGATCAACCACATGATAGCCATACTCCAGGATCTCCAGCATCTCATTGTTTCCATGTCGAAGATGATCCTGCATAGCAACTCTCCACAAGGCAAAACCGGAAGTGGCACTTAGTAAAGGAGGTTTGCCTTGAGGGTTATATCTTGGTTTCTCAACCTGAGGTCTTGCATAAAGCCAAGGAACACTGGCGTGTTCATTGCTAGAAGTTGTTGACCAAGTGATGGAGTAGGCACAGTTGGCCTCGAAGCAGCACCACTCGAGAGTGGTGCAAGCACTGTGGACAACGTGGTTAATCTCATTTGGACCAAGGCCTCAAGAGAAGCATCATGCTCCTCCTTTTGCTTAGCAAGGGCCCGTTCTAGATCCTCCGACGTAAAGGTCTTGACTTCAGAGGAAGCCTCGCCTTTATCCTTAGGATCTACAACCAGGGGAGTCCCATCCGGGTTCATCTCGCTCTAGGGCGGTTAAGCCACAAGAATAGAGCACGAGGCTCTGATACCAATTGAAAGGATCGAGATGGACCTAGAGGAGGGGTGAATAAGTACAATTACAAATTTTAATTATTACTTAGCAATTTTAGGTAATAATGCGGAATATGAAGGTGAGCCTAACAATTGCTAGTAAGTACTAAGTACTAAGCAAGTAACACAAGCATATAAGTAAGCAAGCACAATATGATGTAAGTAAGTGCAACAAGACAAGTAACCACAAGTAGAGAGTTAGGGTTAGGAATAACCGCAACTCCGGGAGGCGAGGATGTATGCCGATGTTCACTTCCTTGGAAGGAAGCTAGTCACCGTTAGAGAGGTGGATGTTACCACGAAGGCACACCAACGCCACAAAGGCTCACCCTATTCTCCCTTTGAGACAACACCACGAAGGCGTTTCTCAACCACTAGTGGTAGACCTTGGGGTGGTCTCCAAACCCTCACAAACTTTCCGAGGGTAATCACAATAGTTGATTCCTCACCGAATGACTCCTACCGCCTAGGAGTCTCCAACCTCCAAGAGTAACAAGATCCGAGGGGAAAGACTCAAGACTTGCTCAAACTTCGATTTGCTTTGGTCACAAGAAGGGGAGGAAGAAGATCTTTCTTTTGATTGGAACAACTCTTCAAAACTCTCAAGAATCAAGCCGGGATCTGAGATTTAGTGTGTGAGAAAGAGAGGGGAAGCACTGGTGTTCTTGAGGCGTGTTTGTGTGGAGTGTTCCCTTATCTCGAAGGGGTAAGGAGCTATTTACACCATGTCCAGAATTGAGCCGTTTGGACACAAGTTGACCACCCCGGATGATCTGGGACACCACCCGGATGATCTGGACATTGTCCGGATAAATCTGGCAGAAGGCCCGGATGCAGATGATTGCAGCAGAGCTGCGAGCAGCCCGGACAGACCAAAGGTCACCCCGGATGATCCGGACAAGTCTCGGATGATCCGGATGTCTGACCGGACGATCCGGCTACAACATCTGGTTCCTGTGAAAACCGGGCACGGTTATCCGGATGATCTGGAACATTATCCAAACGATCCGGGGAACAGCCCGGATGATCTGGAGGAACGTCCGGATGATCCGGCTTCAGCCACACCGTTCTGTGATGGAGAACACCTATTTTCCGGATGATCTGGTGCAGGGTCCGGCTGATCCGGGTGAAGCCCGGATGATCTGGGTAGCCGTCCGGATGATCCGGCTAGGAGAAGTGGTAGGTTTTGGCTAAGGGATATTGCTAGGAATTTTGGTCTATTGTGAACGAATTGTCTATGAGACAAAATGTGAGCAAGTCTTGAACCTACACTTCGGATCCCCTCTTAATAGTGCGGGATTCCTATTACTCAAGGAATATAAAAAGACCACAATACTTCATCTTTGTTTGCTCCTTTCCTCATTGATAATTTGCTTGAGTAAAATCTCATATGATGTGATCATGATGCTCACTAAAGAAAAACCAGAGGACAGACGGCCTGTGTATATACTTAGCAAACAAGGTTAGTCCCCTATATGTAGGTTTGCCATCAATATCAAAAATACTCCTTAAGAGCAAGATTGCACTTTCAGCCGGGCACCCGGGGGTGCTGCTGGAGGCCGGCTGGTGTGTGGCCAGGCACCCGGGGGCCTCAAGCCTGGGAACCCAGGGCTGCACCCAGCGGCTGGAGGGGCGGAGGCCGAGCACCCGGGGGTAGCTGGCAGCGGGGCAAGGGGCCCGGGCACCCAGAGCCAAAGGGCCCGGGCACCCGGGGCAGGCAGAGAAGCGCCCAGGGGAGGGTGGCCGGGCACCCGCTATTGGGGAGGCCGGGCACCCGGAGTGTCCAGGGTGTTTTTCGCTCTTGCTCCCTTCTTCACTCTTCTCGTTCACCTCTCTGTTCCCTTGCTCCGTGGTTGCACGAGTCTCTATCTTCTCCTTCCCATGATCATCTTTGATGTACCTAAGAATGCATAGTGTATCTCTGAGGGAGTCCTGGACTAGGGGTTGTCCGGACAGCCGGACTATAATCGTCAGCCGGACTCCAAGACTATGAAGATACAAGATTGAAGACTTTGTCACGTGTCCGGATGGGACTTTCCTTGGCGTGGAAGGCAAGCTTGGCGATACGGATATGTTGATCTCCTACCATTGTAACCGACTTTGTGTAACCCTAGCCCTCTTCGGTGTCTATATAAACCGGAGGGTTTTAGTCCGTAGGACACACAACCATTACAACAATCATACCATAGGCTACCTTCTAGGGTTTAGCCTCCTTGATCTCGTGCTAGATCCACTCTTGTACTACCCATATCATCAATATCAATCAAGAAGGAGTAGGGTTTTACCTCCATCGAGAGGGCCCGAACCTGGGTAAAAACATCGTGTCCCTTGTCTCCTGTTACCATCCGCCTAGACGCACAGTTCGGGACCCCCTACCCGAGATCCGCCGGTTTTGACACCGACATTGGTGCTTTCATTGAGAGTTCCTCTGTGTCGTCACCGATAGGCTTGATGGCTTCTTCAATCAAGAACAACACCGTCCAGGGTGAGACTTTTCTCCCTGAACAGATCTTCGTGTTCGGCGGCTTTGCGCTGCGGGCCAATTCACTTGGCCATCTGGAGCAGATCGAAAGCTACGCCCCTGGCCATCAGGTCAGGTTTGGAAGCCTAAACTTCACGGCCGACATCCGCGGAGACTTGATCTTCGACGGATTCGAGCCACAGCCGAGCGTGCCACGCTGTCACAATGGGCATGATTTAGCTCTGCCGCCGGACAGTGCCCTGGAGGCCGCACACGAGTCCGCTCTGACCCGTAGTTCGGAGCAGACCGCGCAGATCGAGGACAGGTGGCTGGACACCGCCTCGGGAGCTGTAACTTCTACGGTGATGGAGCCGAATACTAACCTTGTCCCTTATAAAGCTCGTGACTCCGAGGCGCCGGACTCCTTGCCGGACTCCGAACCTCCTGCGCCCCTGCCAATCGAAACCGATTGGGCGCCGATCATGGAGTTCACCGCGGTGGACATCTTTCAGCACTCACCCTTTGGCGACATCCTAAATTCGCTAAAGCATCTCTCGTTATCAGGAGAACCCTGGCCGGACTGCGGTCAAGAGGGTTGGGACGCGGACGACGAAGAAATTCAATGCCCACCCACCACCCACTTTATAGCCACTGTCGACGACCTAACTGATATGCTAGACTGCGACTCTCAAGACATCGACAGTATGGACGACGATGCCGGAGACTACCAAGAACCAGCGCTTACCGAGCACTGGAAGGCCACCCCAACCCATGATGTATATATGGTGGACACCCCAAAAGGAAGCGATAACGAGGAACAATGGGACGCGGCAAAGGATAATCCCGCCGACAAACAACCAAAACGGCGACGCAGACGCCGCCCTAAGTCCCGCCTCGACAAAAACAGCACTCCTAATGACCCAGCAATAGAGCAGGGCAAACCAGTGGACGACGAACATGCAACCAAGCAACCATCCGAACAGGACAAATCAGATAATCAATCCAAGCCCGACAAAAACAACAGTCCAGACGATCTCACGCCGGACACACCACCGGAGCATAAGAACCTTCACAAAAGACTTGTCGCCACTGCAAGAAGTCTGAAAAGGGAGAAACAGAAGCTCAAAACAGCGGAAGACATACTCAGAATGAGGTGGAGCAAAGTACTCAAGACCGCGGACAAATATGGCAATAGCCACCAAACAAAGAGCTACCCGAAGCGCAAGCTGCTGCCAGAATTCGACGAGGAGGCCATAGAGCCCCCACAGTCAAAAAGCAAAGAGGCCGCCTGGCCGAATAGACGACCAGATGACAGGCCAAAAGCGACAAGCGGCGCCGCACACAAGACGACACACGACCCTCATAAAACAGATGGCCCGGTCAGGTCCATTTACGGGCCAAAAAAGAGGGCCCCAGGAAGCATTACAACACGCCGCATGTTTGAAGATAACGGCACGCCTAAAAACAGGGGCGCCGCACACCCACTATGTTTCACCGATGAGGTGCTGGATCATGAATTTCCAGCGGGATTCAAACCCGTAAACATAGAGGCATACGACAGAACAACAGACCCAGGAGTCTGGATTGAGGATTACATACTACACATACACATGGCTAGAGGAGATGATCTCCACGCCATAAAATATCTACCCCTCAAGCTCAAAGGGCCAGCTCGGCATTGGCTCAAAAGCCTCCCAGAAAATACTGTTGGAAGTTGGGAAGAGCTCGAGGACGCGTTTAGAGCAAATTTTCAAGGGACTTATGTCCGACCTCCGGATGCAGACGATTTAAGTCACATAACTCAACAGCCCGGAGAGTCGGCGCGCAAATTTTGGAACAGGTTCCTTACCAAAAAGAACCAAATAGTCGACTGTCCGGACGCCGAAGCCTTAGCAGCTTTTAAACATAATGTCCGACACAAATGGCTCGCTAGACACCTCGGCCAAGAGAAGCCGAGAACTATGGCCGCGCTAACAAGCCTCATGACCCGCTTTTGCGCAGGGGAAGATAGCTGGCTAGCAAGATGCAGCACCAGCGACCCGAGTACATCCAAGATCAGAGATGGAAACGGAAAATCACGACGCAGAAAGGATCAGCGCCGAAATAAAGAAAAAAGCCCAAAGAACACGGCAGTCAACACCGGATTCAAAAGCTCGCGGCCGAACAGCAAAACACTACCTCTTAAGGACAATGGTGACGAGCTATCCAACCTAAACAAAATCTTGGATCGGATATGTCAAATCCACAGTACCTCCGGAAGGCCTGCAAACCACACCCACCGAGATTGTTGGGTTTTCAAACAGTCCGGCCGACTCAACGCCGAACACAAGGGGCTCGACGCGCCAAGTGAGGACGACGACGAACCCCACTAGCAGAGCGCCAGAAAACAAAAGACTTTCCCACAAGAAGTCAAAACAGTAAACTCACTTCATGTGATAATACGGAAAAACAATGCGGCACTCGCCAAAGTAGGTGTCGCACGGTCCACCCCAGCGGAACCTCGAGATTGGATGTCAAAACCAATCACTTTCGACCACCTGGACTATTCCGGAAGTATTCAAAACGCAGGATGGACTGCTCAGATATTAGATCCTATAATCGACGGACTACAATTTACACAAGTCCAAATGGATGGCGGCAGCGATCTAAACCTGCTATATCCGGACACAATCCACAAGTTGGGGATAGACCTTACTGAAATTCAACATGCTCGCACTTCCTTCAAAGGAGTGACGACAGGCCCTTACGCCAAGTGCACGAGCTCCTTACTACTAGAAGTTGTGTTCGGGTCACCCGACAACTTCCGATGCGAAAAGCTAATCTTTCATGTCGCCCCATTCAAAAGTAGCCATCAAGCACTATTGGGACGTGAAGCTTTTGTCTGCTTTAATGCAATACCACACTACGTGTCTCTTACACTCAAAATGCCCGGTCCACGCGGCATCATCTCATTAAAAGGTCGTTCAAGACCCCGGACATGGCTAGACGAGTCCGGCATAAAATAAACTAGGGGCTCCCTAGCCGCACACCCCTCTACAAGGGGCTGTGCGTATGAGCTAATATAAGCTCAGCTTTATTCATTCATTCATATTTCAATTTTTAATTCATTTTTTGCACGATCACTTTTCAAACTAAGTTCCTCTCTTTTACAGATGAACAGCATGTTACACCCATCAAGGATACAGCACAACAGAGACATAGGCACAGACGTGCAGCAGGGACCCGTTGCAAGGATTCTTTTTAGATTAAGACCCTGCGTAAACCTTTTTTACTGTCTCTTGTTGCTATACATCCCCCGGTTTCTCATTATAACCAGGGAGGAGGCTGATGTTTTGGCATCGGCCGCGTCAGAGGACCTTGCGCGTACCTGGACACTAGGGGCTTAGGGCATTGATCTGCCCACCATCATAAAGACCGAACACCTCAGGGAGTGTTCGGCGTCTCGAGTTAGGCCTTATATGCATCAGCTTCGAATCATGTCTTTGGTCAAATGTTGGGTTTGCCCGGCTCCTGTGTTTTGCTGCCTTACGTTCCGTATCATCGGCTAACACGGCACCAGGAGAACTGCTGCGATTGTGCCCCGGTTTGGCCGGGCGAGCACCTCAGCAGAGAAAGCCGAAAACTGACTGTCATGATAAAGCGAGAGACTGGTCAACCACTCGATCGACTACCGGAATGTTTAGAATTCCTCCGCTTTGACGAAGGACCGTTTCCCGGTCAGGCACATACGCGCCCCAAATTCGGAGAGCGCGGTGCCCCTAGGGGCTATATCATAGCCCCACCCTCGAACTCCTATGGCTAAGTGAAAGTGATAAAGCATTATAGTCCGATTGCCTCATTTTCTACGCTACCACCTCCTTCACAATACCTAGACGTCGGATTAAGTGTGCAAATGCGCTATTTTTGCAAACACCCCCGCACCTTGTGCGTGGGGGCTGAAGCCAACGACTGCCATCTTTCAGGTTATACACACGTATACATAAACGGCCGCACAGGAGATATTCCAATACTTGAACGCACAAGTACAAAAAGCGCTTACATTATAAATATTGTTTTACAAACCACAACGTTCATTTGAACACGACATTTTTTGAGCACTGCGACTCTATTTCACGAGCACCACGCAGAACTTCCCCAAAATAGTGCTCGGCGGGTAACCGGCTCTCGTCCGAACCCTGGGTCGCAACAGCGGTGGCATCCATCTCCGTCCAGTATGTCTTCACACGGGCGAGGGCCATCCGTGCACCCTCTATGCAGGCCGACCGCTTCATCGCCTTGATATGCGGCACCGCCCCAAGAAATTGCTGCAATAAGCCAAAATAACTCTTCGGCTTGGGCCTATCCGGCCAGACATGAGTCACGATATCCGTCATGGCAAGTCCGGACAATCTATTTCGCTCAGCCCACTCAGCCAACCGATCGGTCAGCGGAAGTGAACGCTCCGGACTATGGAATTGAGACCAAAACAGCTCTTCCGTCTTGTGATCCTTCTGACTTCGGAAGTGCACAATGGCATCCGCCGCACTCGCCGCTAAGTCCATATAAGGATCCTCCGGACCCCAAGCTGGCCAAGCCGAGCATACTTTGGATATGTAAACCTTCGGTGCAGCAGAAAGGGCTTGCCAACCACAATGTCTCCGGCCTGGCGCAGCCCCTCCTTTATAGCCCGCATTGCAGAACGGGCATCCTTGGCCTCGGCGGTGGCCTTCCCCAGGTCTCCTCGCTCCGCTAGGCGCTCCTTTTCAAGAACCTCATTGCGGTCAGTAGCATATCTTAACTTCACGGCCATTTCGGCCATCTCCTCCCTGCTTCGGCAGTGTGCAGCCCTTTCGGCTTCTAGCTCTTCGGCCACCCTCGAGGCAGCCGCATCACTCCTTCTGGCTTGCTCCTTGGCTTGAGAAAGTTCTCCCGAAGGCTCTCCACAGCAGCACCATCTGCATTTAGCACACATGTTGTAAGGAGTGGGCTTCGGCTCCCTTACTAGGTGACCACGGAGAAAAAACCTACCATGCGACTCGTCAAGTCGTTTATTGACCAGCGCGATGTCCGCATCCGCAACATCGAGCTGCCGCTTTAGTTCGGCAACTCCTTCAGTCCGGCTAGCCACCGAACTATCCGCCACCTGCTTAGGAAAGGCGAAAATCAATACCTGGGATTTTGATCCTTGGCACGCTGTCATTCTCGACACCCTACCGAGTCTTAGGGGCTACTATCTATACAGGGCGCACTTTATGTGTAAAACTGTCAAAGGGTATGTCATTTTTACGTACCTCAAATCCCGCCAGCAAACTCCTGACGGCATTACGCAAACCGCCTTTGGCAGATGAAATTCTTTCAATCACCATACTCATCAGTGTACGGTGACCTTCTGAGATGGACGCCCTCTCAAGCAGATCCTTCAGCTCCCCCGGCTGCACACCAGTTGGTGCCGAACTATTCGGCCCTGCCGGACTCGGGGATACCCTCCGTGATGACACTTCAGGCTCGTCCGCCCTATCCGATGGTGCGGCAGATGGAGGCGTCTCGCTCTCCATCATCTCCGGACGGAGTTCCCCCGAAGACGAGCTCATCTGAGAAGGACGGAGATCCGAACTACAAGGTAAAAACTTAAGTTATCCTTAGAAGCACAAATAGGGATGTCCCTTATTACAAAACTCCCTTTTTTTCTACTTACGGCTCGCTGGAGGGCTGATTCTTTAGGGGAGACTGTGCGGCCGGAGCCTCTCCGGATGCAGGACCCTCTGGTGAAGATCTCTTCCCCCTCTTCGGGGCTTTGGCCTCCGGGTTTTCGGAGGCGGTCCTCTTCTCCCCCGGGAAGGAGGGATTCTCGATCCCCTCTTCCTCAAAAGCCTCCTTGGTTGAGGCGGTAGTTCCTCTGCTCCCCCCTTCGCCTTCCTCTAAAGGCGCAACCTCCAGCATCCTGACCAGCACGAGATCTGGCGCAGTCTCTGGGAGGGGGGCCGGACACCATATCAGTTTTGCTTGCGCTATCCACTCCTGTTTAGAGGGCAATTGGTCAAAAAGCGAATCATAGAAAGGCAAACAAACGGTATGTCCGGACATGTAGCTACTTACTTGTTTATCCGGGCGATTGCAGCTTAGGCCGGCGTCCTCGGTCAATTCCGGACACGCCTCTCGTGATCTGAAGAACAGTTTGTACATCTCCACGGGCGTCGTACCCATGAAGTGTTGGAGAATTCATGGTCCCTCTGGATTAAACTCCCACAGCCGGAGAGGACGGCATTTGCAGGGCAGGAGACGCCTAATCAGCATGACCTGCATCACCACGACTAGATCGATCTCCCTTGCTTGGAGGTCTTGAATCCGGCCCTGCAGTAGGGGCACGTCCTTTGACGGCCCCCAGTTGAGCCCTTGGCTGACCCATGACATCAGACGTTGTGGAGGGCCCGAGCGGAAGATGGGCGGCGGCTTCTGCCTGCTGCCCCTGGGAGCGGTTATATAGAACCACTCCTGCTGCCACAAGCCGAGCTCCTCCTGAAAAGAGCCCTCGAGCCATGGAGCGTCGGCCCTTCTGCATACAACCACCCCGCCGCACTCTGCATGACGCCCCTCAATCATCTTCGGCTCCACGTCGAAGGTCTTAAGCCACAAGCCAAAGTGAGGGGTAACGCGGAGGAAGGCTTCACAGACGACAATGAATGAAGAAATGTGGAGGATGGACTCCGGAGCCAAGTCATGGAATTCCAACCCATAGTAAAACATGAGCCCTCTCACAAAAGGATCCATCGGGAAGCCTAAACCCCGACGGAGGTGGGATACAAACACGACATACTCGCCGGGCTCGGGGGGTGGGGATGACTTGCCCTTCGGCGGGCAACCTGTGCGAAATCTCGTAAGTCAGGTACTTGGCCTCTCGCAGCTTTAGCACGTCTTCTTCCGTGACGGAGGAGGGCATCCACCGGCCCTGTAGGTCGGAGCCGGACATTGTTGAAGGTCCGAAGCGCTCGAATCTGGGGCTCTGGCTGTTGGAACTCAGGGCAAGGAGTAGATTCGATTAAGGATTGAAGAAAAGAAATAAGCCTTGGTCCCATTATAAAGAGGGAGAATACCAAGAGTCGTCCCCGTGACCGTTTGGGACTCGCCTCCGATAGAGGGGGCGTGGCAACAGGCACGGTTGGGTTACCCACGTCCGTATTGATGAGAATCCTGGGATAAGGGGAACACGATCTCTGCTTCGACAAGACGTGCCAAGGAAACTGCTTCGCTAAACGCGCTGAGGTGGTATAATAAAAAGCGATTCAAGTAAAGGCTTGGTGGTGGTGTGACGTCATGCCACAAAATACGTCAGCGGATTGAACTTGTGTACATATTATTCTCTCTACGGTGGAATGTGGAATTTATTTTGCAGAGCCGGACACTATCCTGGTGTTCAAAATCTTCTATGAATTATTCGGAGGAGGAACCCGCCTTGCAATGCCGAACAATATGCGCACTGGACTCATCGTCATTGAAGCCTGGTTCAGGGGCTACTAAGGGAGTCCTGGACTAGGGGGTGTCCGGACAGCCGGACTATAATCGTCAGCCGGACTCCAAGACTATGAAGATACAAGATTGAAGACTTCGTCCCGTGTCCGGATGGGACTTTCCTTGGCGTGGAAGGCAAGCTTGGCGATACGGATATGTAGATCTCCTACCATTGTAACCGACTCTGTGTAACCCTAGCCCTCTTCGGTGTCTATATAAACCGGAGGGTTTTAGTCCGTAGGACACACAACCATTACAACAATCATACCATAGGCTAGCTTCTAGGGTTTAGCCTCCTTGATCTTGTGGTAGATCCACTCTTGTACTACCCATATCATCAATATCAATCAAGCAGGAGTAGGGTTTTACCTCCATCGAGAGGGCCCGAACCTGGGTAAAAACATCGTGTCCCTTGTCTCCTGTTACCATCCGCCTAGACGCACAGTTCGGGACCCCCTACCCGAGATCCGCCGGTTTTGACACCGACAATCTCTTTGAGGTAGAATATCATTCTCATGTGAAGCCGAAAGAAACTCGGAAAGGAAAGAAGTGACCTCGTTATCGATGTTGCGTGCACGTGCTCTTGTCATCGGTCCTCTTGGTGCTTGCGGTGGTGATGGAGTGTCGGTGCGGGTAGTCGAGGGATGCTCCGCATCATCCCCCCCCCCCCCGCCTCTTGGGAGAGATCCGTCCACATATCGTGTTATTCATCACCATGGTGCTTGGCCAAGTCTTTGACATTGAAGATGTCACTTACGTTGTACTTGTCACGTGGGATGTCGACCTTGTAGGCATTGTCGTTGTAGCATGTGAGCACCTTGAATGGTCCGTCGGCTCTCGGTAGTAGCTTGGACTTGCATTCCTTGGGGAAGCGGTCCTTGCGGAGATGTATCCATACTTGATCACCCATTGGAACACCATCGGAGACTTGTTGATGTTGAGCTTGGAAGCGAGTCGTTGTACTTGGCGCTCGATCGTGGAACGTGTTTCGTCATGCATCTTCTTGAGGTAGGTGACTCTTGCACTTGCGTCCATGTTTGCTCGTTCTTGAAGCGATAGGGGAAGGATGTCCAACGACGACAATGGGTTGAAGCCGTAGACAACCTCGAAGGGTGACTTGCCGGTGGTAGAGTGTCTTGCACGGTTGTAGGCGTACTCGGCGATGGGTAGGCACTCCTCCCACTCCTTGATGTTCTTCTTTATCAACACGCGTAGGAGAGTTGCAAGCGTCCGGTTGGTGACTTCCGCTTGGCCATCCATTTGAGGATGATACGCCATGGAGAAGAGTAGCTTGATTCCGAGCTTGGCGCATAGCATCTTCCAAAAGTAGCTTAAGAACATGACGTCTCGATCCGACACAATTCTCTCTGGCACACCGTGCAACCTCAAGATTTCCCTACAAAAGAGATTGGCGACATGTGAAGCATCGTCTATCTTATTGCATGGGATAAAATGATCCATTTTAGAGAATTGGTCCACAACAACAAAAACGGAGTCCTTGCCGTTTTGAGTCCTAGGTAATCCAAGCACAAAATCCATGCTAATATCTTCCCAAGGTTGATGTGGAATAGGTAAAGGCATATGTAAACCATGGTATTGAGATTGTGACTTAGCTTTGCAACATGTAGAGCACCAATTGGTGAAGCGGCAACATCGCAAAACATCTTGGGCCAAAAATAGTTCTTGGAAAGCGTTGCAAAACTCTTGTCGCGTCCAAAGTGTCCCATGAGTCCACCTCCATGAGCCTCCTGCAAAAGTACCAAACAAAGAGAAGACTCGGGAATGCATAGTTTGTTAGCTCTCATCAGATAACCATCTTTGATATAGTATCGTTCCCAAGAAGTATGCATCACACACTTAGCGTAAGGAGTAGCAAAAGTCACATCACGCTCATACAAATCTTTGATATGATCAAATCCAACAACATTCAATTCAAGTTGAGTAAGTAACATGCATTTGCGGGAAAGTGCATCCGCCACAACATTATCTTTTCCCTTAATGTACTTGATAACATAGGGGAAAGATCCAATAAATTCACTCCATTTAGCATGTTGTTTATTCAACTTCGTTTGACCCTTAAGGTACTTAAGTGTTTCATGATCGGTATGTATGACAAACTCATGCGGTCTAAGATAATGTTCCCAAACATGTAACACACGTACTAAAGCATACAATTCTTTGTCATAGATGGGATAGTTAAGTTGAGCACCGGAGATTTTTTCACTAAAATATGCAATAGCTCACTTTTCTTGCATCAAAACTCCACCAATTCCATTACCACTTGCATCTCAATGAACCTCAAAAGTTTTGTCAAAGTTGGGTAAAGCAAGAATCGGAGCATGAGTAAGCAAAGATTTGAGCTCACCAAAAGCGGCAGATTGCAAAGGTCCCCAAACAAAAGGAGCATTTTTCTTACTCAAGGCATGCAAAGGTGCGGCGATAGTGCTAAAATCTTTCACAAAGCGACGATAAAAACCTGCAAGGCCAAGAAAACTACACACTTGTTGCAAATTAGCGAGTTGTGGCCAAGTTTTAATTGCTTCAATTTTAGAGTCATCAACATGAACACCCTTGGAAGAAACAATGAAACCCAAGAAAACAAGCTTGTCAACACCAAACGTGCACTTTTTCATGTTGGCATAAAGACGTTCCTTGTGAAGAGTTTGCAAAACAGCCCTAACATGATTTAGATGATCTTTGATGGATTTGCTAAAAACAAGTATGTCATCGAAATAGACCACAACAAACGCTCCAATATAAGGACAAAGCACAAAATGCATAAGACGCATGAAAGTACCGAGAGCTTCCGATAAACCCATAGGCATAACCAACCACTCGTACAAGCCAAATTTTGTTTTGAAAGCGGTTTTCCATTCATCACCTTCTTGTATGTGGATTTGATAATAGCCACTTTTAAGATCAATTTTTGAGAAAATGGTGGCGCCGCTAAGTTCATCTAGCATATCATCTAGGCGAGGAATGGGATCCCTATAACGAACGGTGATAACATTGATAGGTCTACAATCGGAGCATATGCGAAAACTACCATCTTGCTTGGGCACAAGTATAACTGGAACGGCACAAGGGCTTAAGCTTTCACGTACATGTCCGTTGTCAATGAGTTGTTGTACTTTCTGTTGGATCTCCTTAGTTTCTTCGGGGTTGACGCGGTAGGGAGCCTTTTTTGGAAGAGGTGCGCCGGGGATGAGGTCGATCCTATGTTCAATGCCACGTAGAGGAGGGAGACCAGGAGGTAGCTCATCGGGGAAGACATCCTCGAATTCCTGTAACAAGTTGGAAAACACTAGAGTAAGAGGATTAGGATTGTTAGTTTTTGTCACCTCATCTTTGCATAGGAGGACAGTGGATGACACTCGATGTCACCTCATCTCACACGCTTCTCTCATCTCTCTTTTTGTGACTAGGAGGACTAAGTTTTTCTCTCGTGGCGAAGAGGCGCTCAATTTTGGCTTGTGGCTCTCACTTTCTTTTTGGTGGTTCACTCTCTCACTAGTATCTCCATGATGGGTGGAAGCTTGCTTGTCAGCGATCACTTGGCTTGGTGACATTGGTCGAAGCACATACACCTTGTCGTTCATCTTGAAGCTATAGTGGTTGGTTCGTCTATTATGGATGACGCCGCGGTCGAATTGCCAAGGTCTTCCCAAAAGAAGATGGCACTCGGACATAGGAACCACATCGCACTCCAGGGTGTCCTCGTAGGCGCCGATCTTGAAAGAAACTTGCACCATGTGCTCCACTTGAATAGTGTCGGAGTCGCTTAGCCATTGCACCTTGTAGGGACGAGGGTGCTTCTTCTTGACCAATTGCAGCTTGGAACATAGCTCTTCACTTGCCAAGTTGTGACAACTACCTTCGTCGATGATAACTTTGACGGAACGCCCATTGATGTCGGCCTTGGTGTGGAAGATGTGGCACCGTTGGTCTTCTTCTTGGTCGTGTTGGAGCGTCAAGACCTTGGAGACCACGAGAGAGGGACTTGAATCATTGTCATAAAAGACTTGATCATCTTCATCTTCGTTCACGCGCTAGTGCATGGCCATGTGATCAAGGGCTTCCATTTCTTCTTCACTCATCGAGTCATATGTGCCATCATCATTGAAGATCATGGTTCGCTTGTTGGTGCATTCAAAGGACTTGTGTCCTCGGCCACCACATGTGAAGCACTTGAATGAACTTGTCTTGATGGGGTCATTGGGAGGCGCCGAAGATGAGGGAGTCTTGGATTTGTAGGTGCTTGCCGGAGGACGAGTCAAGGAAGACGTAGCTTGCTTGGAACTTGACTTGTCGCTGGTACTTGGTGATGCTCTCGTTGAGGTAGGAGGTGCTGCAGTCGCAGGAGCTTGAGAGTAGGATATGTAGGTCTTGGACGATTACTTGGCGTATCTGAAGTCATCTTGCACTTTCGCTCGGCCTTGGTCACTTGATGAACTAGCTCGAGAAGGTCTGAGTATGGTTGGAAGTCGGCAATCCTCTTGATTGGGTGGTTGAGGCCATTCAAGAAGCGTGCCATTGTTTGCTCGTCGTCTTCCTTGACATTGGCTCGTATCATGGCAATCTCCATTTCTTGGTAGTATTCTTCCACCGTCTTCGTGCCTTGCTTTAGGAGTTGCAACTTCTTGAAGAGATCATGTGTGTAGTGTGTAGGCATGAATCGATCTCTCATGACATCCTTCATTTCTGTCAAAGTTGTGATTGGTGGTTCGCCTCTTGTATGTCGTCGCTCGATCACTTGTTCCCACCAAATGAGGACGTAGTCTTGAAACTCGAGGGAGGCCATGGCGATCTTATATTCCTCGTTGTAGTTATTTTATCCACCTTCAAGGCCCATGATAGATATTCTTTGGGATCATTGCTTCCGGAGAACTTGGGCATGGTGAACTTGAGCTTGCCGTAGCGGAGTTCTTCATCATAGTAGCGGTTTTGATATCGCTCTTGCCATGGAGGAAGGTCCTCAAATGCTCATTCCTCAAGATATCGCTCTTGGCATGGAGGAGGACGAGGGATATGCGCTTGGTTGCACCTTTCTTGTTTCTCTTTGCGTCGGGCAGCTTCTTCTTGTCGTGCTTGGTGAAGTGCTTCCTCTTGTTCACGCACTTGGCGTGGTTTCGCTCTTCGACGGCTCGAGTGGACTCTCGGAGTGCGCGTTGTGCTTCGAGTGCTTGTGCTTGACGGATGGCATCATCTTCTTGAGGTTCTTGACGTGGCGCTTGTGGAGGTATTTGGTCTTGCTCCATTGCTTCTTGCGCTTGGTGTCGCACCCTTTCATGTGCTCGAACTCTGTCTTGTAAACCATTGCCATGGAATGGATTTTCTTGAGCTTGGCGATCTTGAGGATCATCACGTCGAGGAAAGCGAGCCCGTGGAGGACTTGCATCATAAGAGGATTAGTCCAAAGATTGTCGACTTGAATGGCGGCTTGAGTGGCGCCGTCCTGTTGAAGAGGATGAGGAAGACGGGCGCCGCATGATCATGCTGCGGAGCTCTTCCATTTGTGTGGTGAACTTGGCGTCGATGTAGTTGTGGTTCCTTGTTTCCGATTGACGAAGGTCGGAGGCGAGTTGGTCCAAGCGTTCGCCCAATGCTTCGCTTTCTTGATGTAGCGCTCGTTGCGCGATGAAGAAGTGGTTCTTGGTGACATAGCCGGAATCATCACCTTGCTCCTCGAAAAGTGGGCTCACCGACGAACTTGGCCTATTCATCATAACCAAGTGGGGTGAGTAGGAAAATGAGAGAACAATACCGAAGTTACCTTTTCCGAGAATTGAGGATATAACAAGTGTCACTCAATGTAATGCCACAATAGGAGAATTGGAACCGGGTTTGTTTCTCACACCTAGAAGTAAAAGGCTTATGGGGGAGCTCGGTTAGGATGGAGGCAAAAATTTCAAGCAAATATTAGTCAAGATATCGATAAAGTTGAGAAGGTTCACACAAATGCAAGTAAAGCAAATAGATCAAACCCAAAGATATCACTAGGAACACACGCACCTAAGATAGATGGGATCCGCACAACCAAGGAGTGAGCTCCAAATGTGTAACCACGGAAAATGCTCTTGTTGTGCGAATGTTAGAGAGACGCTAGCTCGATTTCTCAAATGGGCAAGATACGCTTGTGCACCAACCTATGAGAGAAACATGCCATCTTCAATCCCAACTATGCTATGTATGCGATGACCAAGATGATATAACTATGCAAAATGGCTCAATGTTATTGCTTACAAGCTCTTTGTTTCTCCTCTTTTGCTTAAAAGCTTTTCTTTCTTCTTCTTTTTTCTATGATTGATGCTTGAGCTGAGTATGATATGAGACAAAGATATGCACGGGAGAGACTTATGGCACAAAGATGATAACACGATCACTATGGTGCACAATAGTGTGGCCCGGCAATTCTCAACTTGCTAGTCTCGATGGGTAAGTGACGCAAAATGGCTCGGGTTATCAATGCAAAAGCAAAGGTAAGTGTCATCGAGGTTACCATCCTTTCTTACAGTTAGCGGTGGCAACGGTGATGATCATTGGCGAAGATGACTCCAAGGCGATAATGAATGGCGGTGATGTCAATGTCACACGTTCCTAAGTAGCCGAAACACCTTAGGAAACGGAAACCGCCACTCAAAATCGGTCAAATGTGGAAGGTGGGTGCTATGATGATGAATTTTTGGGTGTAGGCTAATGGTGGTGGTAATGATATATATGGATGGAGGGTGTCAGGAGCTTCCAAACGAGCTAAAGAACATGAAAAATGGACTTGGGAGGTGGAAATTATGGCCAAAACGGTGTTGGTAGTGGGCTGATTTGGGGGGGTGCGGGCACGCGGGGGTGGGGGATGCGGGTGCCCGGGGTGATCCGGGGCAAACAGCCCGGGGGTGCGGGTGCCCAGTGTGATGTAGGGTAGAACCCTAGGGGCCGATCTTTCACGTTTGGAGAGAATCCCTACGAGGAACACGAAGAACACGAGGAGGGGAATGAGAGAAAAACACTCAACCAACAAGAATACAAGTCACACATGTGCTAGATCATCGAAACACAAGGAGAGATACAAGATCCAAGTCCAACAAAGGACGATACAAAGGGTAACCGATTCTTCTCCATGAGGAGGTCTTGATGGTCTTCTCCGGATGGAGGTCTTGAATCCAGGTGGATCTTCTCCAGATGGAGGTGTCGGTCCCTCACGAGGAGTAGATCCGGATGGATGAGCGAGGCTCTATCTCACAAATGAGCTAAATCAATGCCTACCCTAAGACGTAGTTGGAGAGGGAGTATATATATTCTAAGGGGCGAAGGGATACATGGGCCTCGGCCCAGATGCGATGCATGCAGGCAGGAGGGGAATGGATGTCCGGGCGTCGGGCTAGATGTCCGGGCGCTCGCGAGGGGCCGGATGTCCGGGCTGGCCGGGCGCCGTCTTGGATCTCCTCGGGTAGAGTTGGTCCAGATGTCCGGGCGCAGGCCAGATGTCTGGGGCGACGCGAATGGCTGGATGTCCGGGGTCGCGGACGGATGTCCGGGATGTCGGGGCAAGCTTCTGTACTCCCTGGGCGGCTTGTCCGGATGTCTGGGCTGTGGGCCGGATTTCCAGGGTGAAGGACCGGATGTCCGGGCAGGACGTCAGATGTCCGGGCCCTGTAGCTTTGGCTGCAGATCCCTGGCTACAGGGTAGATTTCCAGGAGCCGGATGTCTGGGGCCATGGCCGGATGTCCGGGGCCATGGCCGGATATCCAGGGCCTGGAAGATGCCCTCGCCTTCTTCCGTTTGTTCTCTTCTTCCATGGACTTGGGGGCTTGACCATCTGCATGTGCATCCTCGGGAGGGCCCTCTTGGTACCTAATCATGCACAACATTCCGGACTTAGGTAGTAGCCATGTTTCGAGAGGATCATATGAGATATCACTAAGGCGAGAAGTCACCTCGGTCTCGAGAGCTCTAGCTCATGCTCTTGTCATGGGTCCTCTTGGTGCTTGGTGAGACGATGGTAGGTCCATGGGGATGACCGTAGGATGCTCTGCATCATCTCCCCTCCCTTGGGAAAGATCCGACCTCGGATCGAAATCCTCATCACCATGGTACGGGGAGAGATCGGTGACGTTGAAGATGTCGCTCATGTTGTACTTGTTGAGTGGGAGATCGATCGTGTAAGCGTTGTTGTTGTAGCGTGCTAGCACCTTGAAGGGTCCATCGGCTCGAGGCAGAAGTTTGGACTTGCATTTGTTGGGGAAGCAGTCCTTGCGAAGGTGTAGCCACACGAGATCACCAATGTTGAATATCATGGGTTGCTTGTTGACGTTGAGCTTGGTCGCTAGTCGTTGTACTTGGCGCTTGATGGTGTGCCTTGTATCCTCATGCATCATCTTGATGTAGCTTGCTCGTGCACTCGCATCCATGTTGGTGCGCTCTTGTAGTGGTAGAGGTAAAATGTCCAATGGGGACAACGTGTTGAAGCCGTAGACGACCTCGAAGGGGGACTTGCCAGTATTCGAGTGTCTTGCACGGTTGTAGGCTTACTCGGCGATGGGTAGACACGCCTCCCACTCCTTGATGTTCTTCTTGATCAACACACAAAGTAGAGTGGAGAGCGTACGGTTCGTCACCTCCGTTTGGCCGTCGGTTTGAGGATGGTATGCGGATGAGAACAAGAGCTTGATTCCGAGCTTGGCGCATAGCGTCTTCCAAAAGTAACTCAAGAACTTGACGTCGCGTTCGGAGACGATTGTCTTTGGTACTCCATGGAGTCACAAGATTTCCCTACAAAAGAGATTGGCAACATGTAAAGCATCGTCTATCTTGTTGCAAGGAATGAAATGTGCCATCTTGGAAAATCGGTCCACAACAACAAACACGGAATCCTTGCCATTTTGAGTTCTAGGCAAACCAAGTACAAAATCCATGCTAATGTCTTCCCAAGGTTGATAAGGAATAGGAAGAGGCATGTAAAGACCATGGGATTGAGCTTTAGACTTAGCTTTGCGACATGTAGAGCATCGGTTGGTGAAGCGTGAGATGTCGTGGAACATCTTGGGCCAAAAGTAGTTCTTGGAGAGTGTGGCGAATGTCTTGTCGCGTCCAAAGTGTCCCATGAGTCCGCCTCCATGAGCCTCTTGCAAAAGGAGCAAACAAAGAGAAGACTCTGGAATGCAAAGTTTGTTAGCTCTCATAAGATAATCATCCTTGATGTAATATCGTTCCCAAGATGTATGCGTCAAACTTTAGCATAAGGAGTAGCAAAAGATGGATCATTAGCATACAAGTCTTTTATGTGCTCAAAGCCAACAACATTCAACTCAAGTTGAGTGACAAGCGTGCATATGCGTGAAAGTGCATCCGCAACTACATTTTCCTTACCCTTAATGCATTTGATCACATAGAGAAAAGATTCAATAAATTCACTCCATTTGGCATGACGCTTGTTCAACTTAGTTTGACCTTTTAAGTACTTAAGCGTTTCATGATCGGTATGGATGAAAAACTCATCAGGTCTAAGATAATGTTCCCAAACATGTAGCACATGCACTAAAGCATACAATTCTTTGTCATAGATGGGATAGTTAAGTTGAGCGCCGGATAGTTCCTCGCTAAAATATGCAATGGCTCGTTTTTCTTGCATCAAAACTCCGCCAATTCCGGTACCACTTGCATCACAATGAACCTCAAAAGTTTTGTCAAAGTTAGGTAAAGAAATAATCAGAGCATGAGTAAGCAAAGACTTTAGCTCATCAAAAGCGGTGGATTGCAAATATCCCCAAACAAAAGGAGCATTCTTCTTACTCAAGGCATGCAAAGGAGCGGCAATAGTGCTAAAATCTCTCACAAAGCGACGATAAAAACCCACAATGCCAAGAAAGCTACGCACTTGTTGCAAATTGGTGGGTTGGGGCCAAGTTTTAATTGCTTCAATTTTAGATTCATCAACATGGACACCCTTGGAAGAAACGACAAAACCCAAGAAAACAAGCTTGTCAACATCAAATGTGCACTTTTTCATGTTGGCATAAAGACGTTCCTTGCGAAGAGTTTGCAACACAGCCCTAACATGCTTTAGATGCTCTTTCATGGATTTGCTAAAAACAAGAATTTCATCAAAGTAAACTACAACAAACACTCCAATATAAGGCCGAAGCACAAAATGCATAAGACGCATGAAAGTATCGGGAGCTTCCGATAAACCCATAGGCATAACCAACCACTCATACAAGCCAAATATGGTTTTGAAAGCGGTTTTCCACTCATCACCTTCTTGTATACGAATTTGATAATAGCCACTTTTGAGATCAATTTTTGAGAAAATGGTGGCACCGCTAAGTTCATCAAGCATATCATCTAAGCGAGGAATGGGATGCCTATAACGAACGGTAATAGCATTGATGGGTGTACAATCCGAGCACATGCAAAAACTACCGTCTTGCTTGGGCACAAGTATAACTGGAACGGCACAAGGGCTTAAGCTTTCACGTACATGTCCGTTGTCGATTAGTTGTTGTACTTGCCGTTGGATCTCCTTAGTTTCTTCAGGATTGACGCGGTATGGAGCTTTGTTTCGTAGAGGTGCTCCGGGGATGAGGCCGATTCGATGCTCAATGCCTCGAAGTGGAGGTAGACCCGGAGGTAGCTCATCGGGGAAAACATCTTGGAATTCCTGCAAAAGAGAAGAGAACACTAAAGGTAGATCGTGAGTGGTGTTAGTTTTTGTTGCCTCGTCCTTGCACACAAGGACAAAGTGCATAACACTCGATGGGTTCTCACACACTTCTCTCATCTCTCTTTTGGTGGCAAATAGGACTAAGTTTTTCTTGTCACTCATCATGGAGGCACTCGGTTTTGGCTTGTGGCTCTCACTCTCTTTTGGATGGATCACTTTCTCACTCTTATCTCCATGATGGGTGGCTTGCTTGTCGGCAATCACTTGACTAGGAGACATAGGTCGTAGCACATACTCCTTCCCGTTCATCTTGAAGCTATAGTGATTAGTACGCCCATTGTGGATTACGCCATGGTCGACCAAGAAGGAGGTGGAAAACGGACATCGGGACGACAACACACTCCGAAGTGTCCTCATATGCGCCAATTTTGAAGGAAACCTTGGCCGTATGCTCAACCTTTATAGTGCCAGAGTCGCTTAGCCATTGGACCTTGTACGGGTGCGGGTGCTTCATCTTGACCAATTGTAGCTTGGAGCATAGTTCTTCACTTGCCAAGTTGTGACAACTACCTCCAACGATGATGACCTTGACGGACCTTCCATTGATGCTGGCCTTTGTGTGGAATATGTGGCATCATTGGTCTTCTTCTTGTTGATGTTGAAGAGTCAAGACTTTGGAGACAAGGAGAGCGGGGCTCGAATCTTCATCACAAAAGACTTGATCATCTTCGTCCTTGTTCACGCGCCGGTGCATGGCCACTTGCTCAAGGGCTTCCATTTCCTCTTCACTCATGGAGTCATAGGTTCCGTCGTCGTTGAGGATCATGGTGCGCTTGTTTGTGCATTGGAAGGACTTGTGGCCTCGGCTGCCGCAAGTGAGACACTTGAAGGAGCTTGTCTTGACGGTCTCATCGGTCGGAGTAGATGATGAAGCACGCGGCTTGAAGTTGCTTATAGTCGGAGGAGGACGACTTGAGCTTGTCGAAGCTTTCTTGTAACTTGACTTGTCGTTGTTGCTTGTAGATGGCTTGGTTGAGGTAGAAGTTGGAGGAGTCGTTGAAGCTTGGGTGTTGGAGAAGCCGTAGGTCTTGGATGAGTACTTGGCGTACTTGAAGTCATCTTGCACTTGATGTTCGGCTTTGGTAGCTTGATGCACGAGCTCAATGAGGTTTGAGTAGGGTTGGAAGTCGGCAATCTTCTTGATAGGATGATTGAGGCCATTCAAGAAGTGTGCCATAGTTTGCTCATCATCTTCCGTGACATTGGCTCATATCATGGCTGTCTCCATTTCCTTGTAGTATTCTTCAACACTCTTTGTTCATTGCTTGAGGAATTGGAGCTTCTTGAAGAGATCGCAGTTGTAGTAGGTGGGCACAAAACGTGCTCGCATGACATCTTTCATTTGAGCCCAAGTGGTGATTGGTGTTTCTCCTCTTGCTTCTCGGCGCTCAAGGACTTGTTCCCACCATATGAGCACATAGTCTTGGAACTCAAGGAATGCCATAACAATCTTCTTCTCTTCCTCATAGTTGTGCAAACGAAAGATTTTGTCAACCTTCAATGCCCATGATAGGTACTCTTCTGGATCATTTCTTCCATTGAACTTGGGCATTGTGAACTTTAGCTTGCCATAGCGTTGCTCTTCATTGTGTTGTTCTCGAGGGTGATGATGACGTCCTTGACATGGAGGATAATCATCCTCATGTTGCTCTTGGCGTGTAGGAAGTCCATGATCAACTTGCTCTTGTTGAACTTGAGGTTGTGGAGGAGCTTGTCGAGCTTGAGGAGGAGGTTGGGGAACTTGACATTGCACTCTTGGTTGGTAGTTCCGCTCTTGGATTTCTTCTCGAAGTGCTTCCTCTTGGTTGCGCCTATCGCGGTTGCGCTTGGCAATGGCTCGACTTGATTCTTGAAGGGCACATTGTGCCTCAAGAGCTTGTGCTTCACGTTGTTGTTGTTGAAGACGTTGAGCCTCGGCGTCTTGTTCCTCTTGATGTAGACGCGCTCGTTCTTCCTCTTGGCGACGTTGATGTTGTCGTTCTTGAGCTTGTGTGAAAGGGTCTTGGTTTGGTTGAGGACGATGGACTTGCTCGTCGACTTGCTCTTGCGAATGGTTGCCGTGTAGAGGATTGCGGGATGCATGACGGTCTTGACGCACGGCTCGTCGAAGAGTGTTCAATGTCGTTGTACTTGAGCTGGAGAAGGTATCGTCGGATTGTCGACTTGAGCGGCTCCGTCTTGAGTATGAAGAAGTTGAAGGAGGGCGATTCACCAACAAGGCGGGGATCTCGTCCATTCTTGCATCATTCTCTTGCTTGTGAGCGTTGAGCTTGTTGTTGAAGTAGTCCTTTGTACGTTGCTCGGAGAGTCGCAAGTCGGTGGCAAGGTTGTCGATGCAGTCGGTCATTGCTTGTTGCTCTTGATGCAACGCTCATTGTGCACCAAAGAGGTGGCTCTTGGTGACGAATGATGACATGTCGTTGTCTTGCTCGATGAAGAGTGGGTTGGTAGAAGAACTTGGCCTATCGATCAATTCCAAGCAAAATGTGAGTGGGAGGAAGAGAAGAACTTATACCAAATGTACCTTGACCAATGTTAACGATGAATCAAGATCACTCAAATGCGGACAATGAAATAGAACAACTGGTACCAATTCTTCGGTTCTCACACCTACACAAGTAAAAAGCTTATGGTGGAGCTTGGTTAGGATGGTGGCACAAAATTTGTTGCAATTGGAAGTGAGATTCAATAATGTTGGAAAAGATTCATAAATTTGCAAATGCAACAAGTAGACCAAGCAAGTAGAGGTACACGGAAACACACACGCAAATAGATAAGTGGGATTGTGCAAACCAAAAATGAGCCAAAATGTGGAATCCACGAAAATGCTCTTGTTGCACAATACAAGAGAGACGCTAGCACGATTTCACAATAGGCGGATACGAAACTTATGCACAACCTACTAGGCAAAAATGCAACGACCTCTATCACAAGTATGCTATATGTATGGTATGTCGGTGATATGATCCAAGATGATCGGATATGACAATCTTAATGTAGTATGATGCTATGGTTCTTGCTTATAAGCTCTTTGCTTATCGTTCCTCTTTGCTTAAAAGCTTGGTTGGCTCTTTCACTTTTGAGCTCTTTTCTCATGCAAAACTTCACGAACCAAGATAGCAATTGTGTATGCGATGACAACTTTGTTACACAAAAGATGATGCCAATATATGCACCACTATAGTATGGTATGTATGCTATGGAGTATCATCACTAATGTGCACAAGTCACGTTGCCGGCAATACTCAATGGCTAGTCTCGATGGGTAAGCAACGCAAAAGTAAGGCTATGTGGTTATCAATGCAATTGCAAGGTATGACAAAGATGTCGTCGAGGTTACCGTCCTTTGCGATGACAAGACCTTTGCGAAGATGAGCGGTGGTGATGTTGACGTTGAACCGTACCTATATAGCCGAAACACAATAGCACACAGGAACCACAACCCAAAATCTCAAAGACCAAAACGTGTCAAAATCGTCATAGGAGGTAGCGGTGGTGGTCCTTGCGGAAAGCGGTGGTGGTATGCGGAAGTATGCGTGGGCACCGGGGCAAAACTTGGCAAAACTAGGCGGAAAAGGGCGCGAGGGAATGGAGTTGCAGCTGCCAGGGGCCGGATGTCCGGGGGACTCGACCGAATGTCCGGGCGCCTGGATCATGGCCGAACGAGATGAACTCCACGGGAAAAGGGCAACTCCGGGGCAAAATTTGGACGAATTTGTGGATGGAAATTGCGGATAAGATGGGGGGAAGCTAGATCCACTCGATGCAAAGCAGATCCATGGATCAAATCCAACAAAACTTCATCACACCAACAAATCACAAAAAGAAATTGGGGGCTATTTTTGGTGGGGATTTTTGGATTTAGGACAAAAACAACAAAATCAAGCTAGAAAACATGGGGTAGGGGCTCCAAAAACGTAATCAACGTGGCTCATGATACCAAGATGATGTAGGGTAGAACCCTAGGGGCCGATCTTTAACATTTGGAGAGAATCCCTACGAGTAACACGAAGAACACGAGGAGGGGGACAAGAGAAAAACACTCAACCAACAAGAATACAAGTCACACATGTGCTAGATCATCAAAACACAAGGAGAGATACAAGATCCAAGTCCAACAAAGGATGATACAAAGGGTAACCGATTCTTCTCCGTGAGGAGGTCTTGATGGTCTTCTCCAGATGGAGGTCTTGAATCCAGGTGGATCTTCTCCAGATGGAGGTGTCGGTCCCTCACGAGGAGTAGATCCGGATGGATGAGCGAGGCTCTATCTCACAAATGAGCTAAATCAACTCTACCCTAAAACGTAGGTGGAGAGGGAGTATATATAGTCTAAGGGGCGAAGGGATACATGGGCCTCGGCCCGGATGCGCTGCACGCAGGCAGGAGGGGGCCCGGTGTCCGGGCGTCGGGCCAGATGTCTGGGCGCTCGCGAGGGGCCGGATGTCCGGGCTGTCGGGCCCGATGTCCGGGCTAGCTGGGCGCCATCTTGGATCTCCTCGGGCAGAGCTGGTCCGGATGTCCGGGCGGAGGCCGGATGTCCGGGGCGACACGAATGGCCGGATGTCCGGGGTCGTGGTCGGATGTCTGGGATGTCGGGGCAAGCTTCTGTGCTCCCTGGATGGCTTGTCCGGATGTCCGGGCTGTGGGCGGGATTTCCTGGGTGAAGGACCGGATGTCCGGGCTGGACGCCGGATGTCCAGGCCCTGTAGCTTCGGTTGCAGATCCCTGGCTGCGGGGTAGATTTCCAGGGGCCGGATGTCCGGGGCCTGGAAGCTGTCCTCGCCTTCTTCCGTTGGTTCTCTTCTTTCGTGGACTTGGGGGCTTGACCATCTTCATGTGCATCCTCGGGAGGGCCCTCTTGGTACCTAATCATGCACAACATTCCGGACTTAGGTAGTAGCCATGTCTCGAGAGGATCATATGAGATATCACTAAGGAGAGAAGCCACCTCGGTCTCGAGAGCTCTAGCTCGTGCTCTTGTCATGGGTCCTCTTGGTGCTTGGTGAGACGATGGTAGGTCCATGGGGATGACCGTAGGATGCTCCGCATCACAGTTGTTCGAGGTGCGGGCACCCGGTGGTCTCCGATTTGGGCGGAAAATTTGGGGGAAATGCAAAATTCGAAGGATTTCATGGTGGGAAGGGTGGGGGTTGTTGGGGAGGGGCTAGATCCACTTGCCAAACATCAAATCCATGGACCAAAACAACCAAATCTCACAAGATCCAACAAATTGCAAGAAAAAAATTCGGGGCTATTTTTATGGGGATTTTTGAATTTGGACGAAAAACAACAAAATCAAGCTAGCAAATGGAGGGATGGGACTCCAAGATGTGAAAACCTTGCTCATGATACCAAGATGTTGTAGGGTGAAACCCTAGAGGGGATCTTTTCACACTTGGAGGAGGGAAAGAGGAAGAACACAAGGCATAAATCACTCAAACAAACCCAAATATCACATCCACTAGAGTAGCATACATGAGATCCACAAGATTACATGAACAATTCAAGGAAAATAGCACTAGGTAAGTTCTTCCCACTAGGTGAGGTCTTGATGTTGATCTTCTCCAAGAGGAGGCCTTGACAATCCAAAGGATTCTTCCCTAGGTGGGGCCTTGATCTCCAAGAGGAGGGGATACAAGGAGCAAAGCTCTCTCTTTGTGTTCTAAATACTTTGCTAACCACCCAAATGAGCTAGGAGATGCCCTTATATAGTTTAGGGACGAAACAAGAGAGGAGAGGGGGCAAAAAGGCCAAAAGGCCGAATACACGCGGCTGATCCGGAAGGGTCCAGGCACCCGGGGCAACAGGGGCCGGGCACCCGGCCTGCTCAGGGGGTCGGCTGGGAGGGGCCAGGCACCCGGGGGTGCTGCTGGAGGTCGGCTAGTGTGTGGCCGGGCACCCGGGGGCCTCAAGGCCGGGCACCCAGGGCTGCACCCAGCGGCTGGAGGGGCGTAGGCCGGGCACCCGAGGGCCCAAGTCCCGGGCACCCGGGGGTAGCTGGCAGCGGGGCAAGGGACCCGGGCACCCGGAGCCAAAGGGCCCGGGCACCCGGGGCAGGCAGAGCAGCGCCCAGGGGAGGGTGGCCGGGCACCCGGTGTTGGGGAGGCCGGGAAACCGGAGTGTCCAGGGTGTTTTGCCCTCTTGCTCCCTTCTTCACTCTTCTCGTTCACCTCTCCATTCCCTTGCTCCATGGCTACACGAGTCTCTGTCTTCTCCTTCCCACGATCATCTTTGATGTACCTAAGAATGCATAGCGTATCTCTTTGAGGTAGAATCTCATTCTCATGTGAAACCAAACGAAACTCGAAAAGGAAAGAAGTGACCTCGTTATCGATGTTGCGTGCACAAGCTCTTGTCATCGGTCCTCTTGGTGCTTGCGGTGGTGATGGAGTGTCGGTGCGGGTAGTCGAGGGATGCTCCGCATCAGATAGAAGTTTTTAAGTTTTTCAAGTTGAGGTTGGAAATTAACACAATTTCAAGCATTTACAATACAATTCAAGCAAGCAAGCAAAGAGTATATGAGCAGCGGAAAGTAAAGCATGCAACTTGCAAGAAAGTAAAGGGATGGGATTAGAGTGTGCAAACGCAATTGGAGACTCAGAGATTTTTGGCATGGTTCCGATAGGTGGTGTTATCGTACATCCACATTGATGGAGACTTCAACCCACGAAGGGTAACGGTGGGCTCCACCCACGAAGGGTCCACGAAGAAGCAACCTTGTATATCCCACCATGGCCATCGCCCACAAAGGACTTGCCTCACTTGGGTAGATCTTCACGAAGTAGGCGATCTCCTTGCCCTTACAAACTCCTTGGTTCAACTCCACAATCTTGACGGAGGCTCCCAAGTGACACCTACCCAATCTAGGAGACACCACTCTCCAAAAGGTAATAGATCTTGTGTTGATGATGAACTCCTTGCTCTTGTGCTTCAAATGATAGTCTTCCCAACACTCAACTCTCTCACACAGATTTGGCTATGGTGGAAAGATGATTTGAGTGGAAAGCAACTTGGGGAAGGCTAGAGATCAAGATTCTTGTGGTTGGAATGGAATGTCCTGGTCTCAACACATGAGTAGGTGGTTCTCTCTCAGAAAATGAGTAGTGGAAGTGTAGGCACGTTCTAATGGCTCTCTCCACAAATGAAGAATGGATGAAGGGGTATATATAGCCTCCACATAAAATCTAGCCGTTACACACAGAGTCCCAAACTCGGTGAGACCGAATGGCGAAACTCGGTCAAACCGATTCTGGTCAAAATGTGAATGTTAGAGTTTTTGGTGGGACCGACAAGGTCAACTCAGTGGGACTGATGTGCAAGGGTTAGGCTAAAACCTCAACTCGGTTTGACCAATTACAAAAACTCGGTGAGACCGATTTTGGTAATAAGCAAACAGAGAATTGGTCAAGCAATCTCGGTGGGACCGATCACAAAAACTCGGTGAGACCGATTTCAGTAATAGGTAACCAACCCATCTCGATGAGACCGAGATCCCATCGGTGAGACCGAACTGATAAGGGTTTGGCAGTGGCTATATCAACAGAACTTGGTGGCGCCGGATAGATCAAATCGGTGGGGCCGAGTTTGACTTTTAGGTTTAGGACATATGTGGAAATGAGAAGGTGGTTGAGGGTTTTGGAGCATATCACTAAGCACTTTGAGCAAGCAAGCCATTAAGCAACACCTCATCCCCTTTTAATAGTATTGGCTTTCCTATGGACTCAATGTGATCTTGGATCACTTAAAATGAAAAATGTAGAGTCTTGAGCTTCTGCCAATGTTTGTCCTTAGTGTCTTGAAGGGGTTCCACATCCTCTTGTCCATGCCCATGCCACTCCAATGTTGAACTTATCTGAAATATACTAGGTAGAAATATTAGTCCAACAAGAGATATGTCGACATTAATTACCAAAATCACCCAGGGAGCACTTGTGCTTTCAAAAATATATACGAATCTGAATGTGACAGACCCATTGACTAAACCTCTCTCACAAGCAAAACATGATCACACCTTAGTACTCTTTGGGTGTTAATCACATGGCGATGTGAACTAGATTATTGACTCTAGTGAAAGTGGGATACTGAAGAAAATATGCCCTAGAGGCAATAATAAAGTTGTTATTTTATATTTCCTTATTTCCTGATAAATGTTTATTATTCATGCTAGAATTGTATTAACCGGAAACTTGATACATGTGCGGATACATAGATCAAATACTGTGTCCCTAGTAAGCCTCTACTAGACTAGCTCATTGATCAAAGATGGTTAAGTTTCCTAACCATAGACATGTGTTGTCATTTGATAAACGGGATCACATCATTAGGAGAATAATGTGATGAACTAGACCCATTCGTTAGCTTAGCATTATGATCGTTCAGTTTTATTGTTACTGTTTTCTTCATGTATAATACATATTCCTTCGATTATGAGATTATGCAACTCCAGGATACCAGAGGAATGCCTTGTGTGCTATCAAACATCACAACGTAACTGGGTGATTATAAAGATACTCTACAGGTATCTCCGAAGGTGTTTGTTGGGTTGGCATAGATCGAGATTAGGATTTGTCACTCCGAGTATCGGAGAGCTATCTCTGGGCCCTCTCGGTAATACACATCATTAGAAGCCTTGCAAGCAAAGTGACTAATGAGTTAGTTGCAGGATGATGTATTAGGGAACGAGTAAAGAGACTTGCCAGTAACGAGATTGAACTAGGTATGAAGATATCAACGATCGAATCTCGGGCAAGTAACATACCGATGACAATGGGAATAACGTATGTTGTCATAATGGTTCGACCGATAAACATCTTCGTAGAATATGTGGGAGCCAATATGAGCATCCAAGTACCGCTATTTTTTATTGACCGGAGAGGTGTATCTGTCATGTCTACATAGTTCTCGAACCCGTAGGGTCCGCAGGCTTAACGTTCGGTGATGATATTGTATTATATGAGTTATGTGATTTGGTGACCGAATGTTGTTTGGAGTCCCGGATGATATCACGGACATGACGACGAGTCTCGAAATGGTCGAGAGGTAAAATATTGATATATAGGACGATAGTATTTGGACACTGGAAGTGTTTCGGAGAGTATCGGGTATGTATCGGGTCACCAAAAGGGGTTCCGGGCACCCCCAGCAAAATATATGGGCCTATTAGGCCAAGAGGGGAAACGCACCAGCCACCAAGGGCTGGTGCGCCCCCATATGGGCCAAACCAGGAGGAGAAGGAAAGAGGGGAAGGGAAAAGGAAAGGGAGGATTCGGCATCCCCCTTCCTTCCCTCCTCCCTCCTCTTTCCTTCCTCTCCAGAAAATAAGGAAAGGGGGGCGAATTGGGGAGAGACCCCAAATAGGATTCGGCCTACTTGGGGCGCCCCTGGCTGCCTCCCCTCCCCCCCCCCCCCACCTATATATACATGGGGGGCGCCTAGAACACACAACATCAATTGTTAGCCTTGTGCGGCGCCCCCCTCCACAGCTTACACCCCCGATGATATTTTCGCGGTGCTTAGGCGAAGCCCTGCGCGTATCACTTCACCATCACCGTCACCACGCCGTCGTGCTGACGGAACTCATCTACTTCGTCGACATCTTGCTGGATCAAGAAGGTGAGGGACGTCACGGAGCTGAACGTGTGCAGAACTCGGAGGTGTCGTACGTTCGGTACTTGATCGGTTGGAGCTAGAAGAAGTTCGACTACATCAACCAAGTTGTCAAACGCTTCCATTTACGGTCTACGAGGGTACGTAGACACACTCTCCCCCTCTCATTGCTATGCATCTCCTAGATAGATCTTGCAAGAGCGTAGGAAATTTTTGAAATCACATGCTACGTTCCCCAACATATAGTGGACAGTTATCCCCCACCCAATTAGTCTTATAAAGAGCTCTTCCCATATGATTAGACCGACAAGAGACTATGTTAAATTGAATGTCGACGGTGGTTTTGCCCTGACCTGGTACAGGGCACTCACAGAGCAGTCATTGGAGATTCAAATGGGAAGTATATTGTTGCTGGTAATGGAAAGATAGAATGGTGTGGGGATGCACTAATGGTGGAGGCGATGGCCTTGCGTTTTGGACTTAATCTAGCATCATCAGTACGGTGTAAGGTAAACTTTTGATAATATGGAGGTGATTGAAACGATCAACAAAGGCAGTCGCTCTTCTGGAGGAGCTGCAACCATTTTTTATGATAGCTATCATGATTTTCCACGTGCAATATTCGAGCATGTTTCTTTTTTTGCGGATGATATTTGAGCATGTTTCTAGAGAAGCTAATTGTGTAGCTCATGACTTAGTCTGTTTGAATAGGTGTAGAGTGTGTAATGGGTGGATGGAAGATCCCCCTTGACGAAATTGTCATCCCTTTGTAAACACTGATACTATGATCACCATGCACTAAAGGATTGTTTGATGTCAAAAAAAATAAGCTCTTCCCATATTTTCTCCGTGTCTTCACAATCCTTCGACTGGACTCGCATGCAAAGGTTACGGAGCACCAACTTTATTCTACTACTTGTATTTATTTTTTTGCTACCTTTTCTATCCAATAAAGTAAACACTTCTTCTTCAGTACAACCCCCCTAAACACATCAACGGTTGAGATCTGTTTATACATCTTAGTAATAAAGGGTAGGATGGTCTTTTTTGTTTTTTTTTGTTGATGATGATCTTTTTATCGTCAGCATGTATACGACACCCAACCCCCGTCGGACTGGGCCGGGCCCAATGGTGATGGCTGTAGTAATGAAAGTTCAACTATCCCTAGGTGGTTTTGGTAATTCATAACAACATATAGTTCATTGAGCTAATACTATTCCAAGACTATTATTTCAGGAAAGCTCAATGAATGGCATGGCATGGATGATGAAAGTGGATCCCTCAAAATATCAAGGACAAAGGATTGGCTCAAGCTCAAAAGCTCAAGACTCTTCATTTTACATTTTAGTGATCCAAGATCACATTGAGTCTATAGGAAAAGCCAATACTATCAAGGAGGGATGAGGTGTTGCTTAATTAGCCTATTGCTTCATGTGCTTAGTGATATGCTCCAAATACCCTCAACTACTTTCTCACATCCACATATGACCTAAACCCAAAGTCAAAATCGGTCCCACCGATTCTTTCTATCCGGCGCCACCGAGTTCAAATGTCGTAGTCACTGCCACAAACCCTAGGCAAATTGGTCTTACCGATAGGGATCTCGGTCTCACCGAGATGGGTTGTAATCTCTCTGTTTCCCTTCATAACGTTTCGGTCTAACCGAAGTGAGCGATCGGTCCCACCGAGATTGCAATGTAAACTCCCTGGTTCCCTTTCGTAACATTTCGGTCTCACCGAAATGAGTGAATCGGTCCCACCGAGTTTACCTAACCAACTCTCTGGAAAGCTTATTACCAAAATTGGTCTCACCGAGTTTGTGTAATCGGTCTTACCGAGATTACGTTATGCCCTAACCCTAACCATATCGGTCCTACCGAGTTGCATGTCGGTCCCACCGAAAATCCTAACGGTCACTAGGTTTATCAAATCGGTCTGACCGAGTCTGTTGAATCGGTCCCACCGAGTTTGGTAAATTGTGTGTAACGCTTAGATTTTGTGTGGAGGCTATATATACCCCTCCACCTCCTCTAGATTCGTAGAGAGAGCCATCAGAACAAACCTACACTTCCAACTTACCATTTCTGAGAGAGAACCACCTACTCATGTGTTGAGGCCAAGATATTCCATTCCTACCATATGAATCTTGATCTCTAGCCTTCCCCAAGTTGCTTTCCACTCAAATCTTCTTTCCACCAGATCCAAATCCCATGAGAGAGAGTTGAATGTTGGGGAGACTATCATTTGAAGCACAAGAGCAAGGAGTTCATCATCAACGCACCATTTGTTACTTCTTGGAGAGTGGTGTCTCCTAGATTGGCTAGGTGTCACTTGGGAGCCTCCGACAAGATTGTGGAGTTGAACCAAGGAGTTTGTAAGGTCAAGGAGATCACCTACTTCGTGAAGATTTACCGCTAGTGAGGCAAGTCCTTCGTGGGCGACGGCCATGGTGGGATAGACAAGGTTGCTTCTTCGTGGACCCTTCATGGGTGGAGCCCTCCGTGGACTCGCGCAACCGTTACCCTTCATGGGTTGAAGTCTCCATCAACGTGGATGTACGATAGCACCACCTATCGGAACCACGACAAAAACATTCGTGTCTCCAATTGCGTTTGAATCCTCCAAACCCTTCCCTTTACTTTCTTGCAAGTTGCATGCTTTAATTTCCGCTGCTCATATACTCTTTGTATGCTTGCTTTAATTGTGTGATGATTGCTTGACTTGTCCAAAGATAGCTAAAATCTGCCAAACTCTAAAATTGTGAAAAGGTTAAGTTTTTAATTGTTCAAGTAGTCTAATCACTCCCCCCCCCCTCTAGACATACTTCAAAGTCCTACAAGTGGTATCAGAGCTTTGGTCTCCATTTGCTTTGATTTCCATAGCTTTTGGTTGTTATAGCCTTGGTTTCACAACCTAGGAGAGTATGGCGTCTAGTGAGGGAAATTATCACCGTAGAGGTCCTTACTTTGATGGTACTAACTTTGCTAGTTGGAAGCATAAGATGAAAATGCATATTCTTGGACATAACCCGCCGTTTGGGCTATTGTGTGTATTGGCTTGCAAGGTGAATTCTTTGATGGGAGAGAGCCGAACCGTGAAGCTAGCGCGGAAGAGTTGAAGATGATGCAATACAACGCTCAAGCTTGTGATATCCTCTTCAACGGATTGTGCCCCGAAGAATTCAACAAAATCAGCCGTCTTGATAATGCAAAGGAAATTTGGGATACTTTGATTGATATGCATGAAGGTACCGACTCTGTCAAGGAATCCAAGTTGGATGTGCTCCAAAGTCAGCTTGACAAGTTCAAAATGAAGGATGGTGAAGGTGTCGCTGAAATGTACTCTAGGCTTGCTCTTATCACAAATGAGATTGCTGGCTTAGGAAGTGAAGAGATGACCGACAGATTCATCATCAAGAAGATCCTAAGAGAAATGGATGGAAAGTATGATACCATGTGCACATTGATCCAAATGATGCCAAACTACAAAGATCTCAAGCCAACGGAAGTCATTGGAAGAATTGTTGCTCATGAGATGTCACTCAAGGATAAGGAGGAACTTCACAACAAGTCAAGTGGTGATGTGAAGCCCCCACATCATCAAGTGAGAAACAAACCTTCAATGAAGAATTGACCTTAATGGTGAAGAACTTCAACAAATTGTACAAGAGTAGATGCAAAGAAAGAAGCTCTAAGTCAAGGTCCTACAATGACAAAAGATCTTCTAGTCGAGAGCGCAATTGCTACAATTGTGGGAGACCCGGACACTATTCCAATGAGTGTACGGCACCCTACAAAAGAACAGAAGATTCTCCAAGAAGAAGAAGCAAAAGAGAAGAATCACCACCAAGAGAGAGGAGGAGTAGAGATGATCGTTATGAACGAAGACCCTCACGGAGAAGCAAGGATTCGGAAAGGAAGGACAAGTCATCAAGGAGCTACACAAAACGAAGACATCAAGCTCATGTTGGTGAATGGGTATCCGGCTCCGACTCCGACAGTCACTCCGAGAGAAGCTATCACTCCGACTCCGAATATACTCAAGATGAAGGTGTTGCCGGTCTAGCACTTGTGTCAACCAACTACTACGACATATTTGACTCACCAAATGAAGGAATTGGAAGATGCTTCATGGCCAAAGGTCCAAAGGTAACTAAGGGAGTCCTGGACTAGGGGGTGTCCGGATAGCCGAACTATCATCATCGGCCGGACTCCAAGACTATGAAGATACAAGATTGAAGACTTCGTCCCGTGTCCGGATGGGACTTTCCTTGGCGTGGAAGGCAAGCTTGGTGATACGGATATGTAGATCTCCTACCATTGTAACCGACTCTGTGTAACCCTAGCCCTCTCCGGTGTCTATATAAACCGGAGGGTTTTAGTCCATAGGACAGAACAACAATCATACCATAGGCTAGCTTCTAGGGTTTAGCCTCCTTGATCTCGTGGTAGATCCACTCTTGTACTACCCATATCATCAATATCAATCAAGCAGGAGTAGGGTTTTACCTCCATCGAGAGGGCCCGAACCTGGGTAAAAACATCGTGTCCCTTGTCTCCTGTAACCATCCGCCTAGACGCACAGTTTGGGACCCCCTACCCGAGATCCGCCGGTTTTGACACCGACATTGGTGCTTTCATTGAGAGTTCCTCTGTGTCGTCGCCGATAGGCTCGATGGCTCCTTCAATCATCAACAACAACGACGCAGTCCAGGGTCAGATTTTTCTCCCCGGACAGATCTTCGTATTCGGCGGCTTTGCACTACGGGCCAATTCGCTTGGCCATCTGGAGCAGATCGAAAGCTACGCCCCTGGCCGTCAGGTCAGATTTGGAAGTCTGAATTTCACGGCTGACATCCGCGGAGACTTGATCTTCGATGGATTCGAGCCACAGCCGAGCGCGCCGCACTGTCACGATGGGCATGATTTAGCTCTGCTGCCGGACAGTGCCCTGGAGGCCGCACATGAGTCCGCTCCGACCCTTAATTCGGAGCCGGCTGCGCAGATCGAGGACGGGTGGCTAGACACCGCCTCGGGGGCTGCAACCTCTACGGCGATGGAGCCGAATACTGACCTTTTCCCTTGTGAAGCTCGTGACTCCGAGGTGCTGGACTCCTCGCCGGACTCCGAACCTCCCGCGCCCCCTCCAATCAAATCCGATTGGGCGTCGATCATGGAGTTCACCGCTGCGGACATCTTTCAACACTCACCTTTTGGCGACATCCTGAATTCGCTAAAATATCTCTCGTTATCAGGAGAGCCCTGGCCGGACTGCGGTCAGGATGGTTGGGATGCGGACGACGAAGAAATTCAAAACCCACCCACCACCCACTTAGTAGCCACTGTCGACGATCTAACCGACATGCTAGACTTCGACTCCGAAGACATCGATGGTATGGACGACGATGCCGGAGACGACCAAGAACCAGCGCCCACTGGGCATTGGAAAGCCACCTCGTCATACAACATATACATGGTGGACATCCCAAAGGATGGGAATGGCGATGGAACAGCGGAGGAAGACCCCTCCAGGAAACAGCCTAAGCACCGGCGTCAGCGGCGCCGCTCTAAATCCCGCCACAGCAAAAAAGGAGAATCCGGCACCGGAGATAATAACACCCCGGACAGTGCCGAAGACAACCCCCTCCAGCAAGATTCAGCACAGGAGGATGGAGAAGCCAGCCCTCATGAGAGAGCGGCAGACGAAGAGGTAGAGGATGATAATTACATGCCTCCCTCCGGAGACGAGGCAAGCCTCGATGACGACGAATTCATCGTGCCCGAGGATCCCGTCGAACAAGAGCGTTTTAAACGCAGACTTATGGCCATGGCAAGCGGCCTCAAGAAAAAGCAGCAACAGCTTAGAGCTGATCAAGATCTGCTAGCCGACAGATGGACTGAAGTTCTTGCGGCCGAAGAGCATGAACTCGAACGCCCCTCCAAAAGCTACCCCAAACGTAAACTGCTCCCCCGATTAGAGGAGGAGGCATATAAACCTGCATCACTAGTGCACAATACGGCTGACCGACCACCCCGTGGCCGCGACAGAGAGGCCTCTAGGCCCTACACCAAAACTGTACCCCGACATCGCTCGAAAAGCACAAAGCCACAGGGGAACGCTCCGGACTTGCGAGATATATTGGAGGATCGCGTGGGCGCCCCATGATACGCGACGACAACCGTCGCGCCGGACACAGCAAGTCCGGCCAGGCCGAACACAGTAGACAAAGCTCGTTTGAGCTACATCGTGATATAGCCCAATACAGAGGCGCCGCACACCCACTATGCTTCACAGATGAAGTAATGGATCATCAAATCCCCGAAGGGTTTAAACCCGTGAATATTGAATCCTACGATGGCACAACAGACCCCGCGGTTTGGATCGAAGACTATCTCCTTCATATCCACATGGCCCGCGGTGATGATCTTCACGCCATCAAATACCTCCCACTCAAGCTTAAAGGACCAGCTCGGCATTGGCTTAACAGCTTGCCAGCAGAATCAATTGGGTGTTGGGAGGACCTAGAAGCCGCATTCCTTGATAACTTCCAGGGCATGTATGTGCGACCACCAGACGCTGACGACCTAAGCCATATAATTCAGCAGCCAGACGAATCGGCCAGACAATTCTGGACACGGTTCTTAACTAAGAAAAATCAAATCGTCGACTGTCCAGATGCAGAGGCCCTCGCGGCCTTCAAACATAACATCCGCGACGAGTGGCTTGCCCGGCACCTGGGACAGGAAAAGCCGAAATCCATGGCAGCCCTCACATCACTCATGACCCGCTTCTGCGCCGGAGAGGACAGCTGGCTAGCACGCAGCAAGAACCTCAGCAAAAACTCTGGCAGTCCGGATACCAAGGACCGCAACGGCAGGTCGCGTCGCAACAAGCACAAATGCCGCATTAACGGCGACAATACTGAGGATACGGCAGTCAATGCCGGATTCAAAGGCTCCAAACCCGGTCAGCGGAAAAAGCCATTCAAAAGAACTATGCCGGGTCCGTCCAATTTGGACCGAATACTCGACCACTCATGTCAGATACACGGCACCCCCGAAAAGCCAGCTAATCATACCAACAGGGAATGTTGGGTATTCAAGCAGGCAGGCAAGCTAATTGCCGAAAACAATGACAAGGGGCTGCACAGCGATGACGAGGAAGAGACCCGACCGCCGAACAATAGAGGACAGAAGGGTTTCCCCCCACAAGTGCGGACGGTGAACATGATATACGCAACCCACATACCCAAGAGGGAGCGGAAGCGTGCACTCAGGGACGTATACGCGATGGAGCCAGTCGCCCTGAAGTTCAACCCATGGTCCTCCTGCCCGATCACTTTTGATCGAAGGGACCACCCCACCAGCATCCGCCATGGCGGATTCGCCGCATTGGTTTTAGACCCAATCGTCGATGGATTTCACCTCACCAGAGTCCTGATGGACGGCGGCAGCAGCCTGAACCTGCTTTATCAGGATACAGTGCGCAAGATGGGCATAGACCCCTCAAGGATTAAACCCACAAAGACGACCTTCAAAGGCGTCATACCAGGTGTAGAGGCCAATTGTACAGGCTCAGTCACACTTGAAGTGGTCTTCGGATCCCCGAATAACTTCCGAAGCGAGGAGTTAATCTTCGACATAGTTCCGTTCCGCAGCGGCTATCATGCTCTGCTCAGATGGATCGCGTTTGCAAAGTTCAACGCGGTGCCGCACTACGCATACCTCAAGCTCAAGATGCCAGGCCCTCGAGGAGTCATCACGGTCAACGGAAACACTGAACGCTCTCTCCGAACAGAGGAACATACAGCGGCTCTCGCGGCAGAAGTACAGTGCAGCCTCTTAAGGCAATTCTCGAGTCCAGCCGTTAAGCGACCGGATATGGCTAAACGTGCCCGGAGTAACCTACAACAAGACCACCTGGCACATTCCGAGCATGCGTAGCAATGCGGCCCCAACCCCAGCCCTTGCAAAATTGCAAGACTAATCCTTCGCGTACATCATTACACTCTGGAGATACCATGGGCATAGGGGGAGGGGCACGACCACGACAGGCCCAGAATGCGGCTTAACCACACCAGGGGCTCCCAAGTGTGTCATTTCTTTTTTTCCCTTTTTCTTTTCTTCTTCTTACCTACAGGACTCCGTTCACCAAAGGCCCTGTCCGGCAGTAGACCTGCCGAACTCACGATGCAACAGCCAGGGAAGGAGAAAGGCTACGACGAGTATCCAGGTGGTCTCCATTACGAGCATTAAATCTGTTTTATACACCATTCCGCAGCCTATCCCAGGAGGGGGACATGTTTAATAGTCCCATCCCTTGCTTACCACACTATTTGTATCGTTCTGCATTCATGGCAGTATTTCTTGAATAAACAATGCATCGCTTTTTTGCTTATAATTGCATTCCTTTCTTACACATATGTTCATTTATGACATGTTGCATCCGTACACTTTGGTACGGCTAAACACACCAGGGGCTTAAGTTCCCCACATTATGGTGTGATAAGTCCGAACACTTTCACAAGTGCGGCACCCCGAACTTATAGCATTATATGCATCGGCTCCGAATCATGTCTTGGGTCAATAGTTGGGTTTGCCCGGCACCCATGTTTTGGTACCTTACGTTCCGTTATATCGGCTAAGGTAGCACTGGGAGAACCACTGCGATTGCGCCCTAGTTGAGCTGGGCGAGCGCCTCAGTGGAGAAAGCTAAAACTGACCGTCATGATGAGGCGAGAGCCGGTCGCTGTTCGAGAGGTTTTTTCGAGTCCCTAAAGACTTATGCCGCTTAGAGCGAGGAACCGGCCTTGTCCAGTCCAGGCGTGGATAGCGCCCTGAATTCGGCCTTCCGAACACTAGGGGCTTCACCGAAATTTAAAATTATAGAATTCTATGGCTAAGTGAGAGTGTTCAAGCACTATAAGTCCGGTTGCCTTGTTCGTTGTGTTGAACGCCTCCCTAGATGGACCCAAAAATGGGAACAAGAGCGCTCAAGTTTATCCCGAACACCCCAGCACTCGTGGCATGGGGGCTGAAGCCGACGACTTGCCATCTCTCAGATTTGATAAACGGCCGCACAGAAGGTAATATTTTAAATTAACAAGCGTTGCTTAGCGCATACGAACAAAGTTTTCGGCGCACAGGATAACAAAATGCGAGTCTACTCAAATATTACATCTTTGGAGCACTCACCCGCAATAATGCGGGCACCCTTCAGGACACCCTTATAATACATCTCGGGTGTGCGATACTCCTTGCCCGGCGGTGGCGCGTCCGTCACAAGCTTCTTAGCATCCATCCTGCCCCAGTGCACTTTAGCATGGGCAAGGGCCCGACGGGCACCTTCAATGCAGGCGGAGTGCTTGACGACTTCAACCCAGGGACACGCATCCACCAGCCGCCGCACCAGGCCGAAGTAGCTCCCAGGCATGGCCTCCTTGGGCCACAGCCGAACTATGAGGCCCTTCATGGCCTGTTCGGCCACCTTGTGGAGCTCGACCAGCTGCTTCAGCTGGTCGCTAAGGGGCACCGGATGTTCGGCCTCAGCATACTGAGACCAGAAGACCTTCTCCGTCGAGCTCCCCTCCTCGGCCCTGTAGAAAGCGGCAGCATCGGACACACTGCGGGGCAGATCTGCGAACGTTCCTGGAGAGCTCCGAATTCTGGTAAGTAACAGGTAATTCACTTTAACATGCTTGCTTTGCATGAAGAATGCCTTACCCGCCGCTATTTTCTTCAAATCCTCGATTTCCTGGAGGGCATTGTGGGCATCGGCCTTAGTCGCTTTGGCACTCTCAAGAGCCTACACAAGATCGGACTCTCGAGTCTTCGAGTCACGCTACAAACTCTCGTGCTTTTCCACGAGAGCCTGGAGCTCTTGCTGTACCTCCACCACTCACACCTCCTGCTTCTCTCGCTCGGCTCGTTACGCGGCCGCATTGCGTTCGGCCGCGGACACCGCCTCCTTCAGGGTCGCCACCTCGTTCGTGGCCCCTAGACTACCCACGTTATCCTTGTCATTCCTCTTGCAACCAAATCCTTTTTTGTAAGGTACAACTTTAATAAGGTGTTACTCACCTTCCTTGTCCTCGAGCTGCTTCTTGGCACGGCCGAGCTCGCCCTCGGACCGCTCGAGGCTTTGCTTCAAAGCATTGACCTCCGCAGTCAGTGCGGCAGAGGTCAGCAGCGCAGCCTGCAATCCCATATTGACATATTTTTTAAGACTCCTGCGTATATCTTTTTAGATCCTCAGTCCGGCTTTTCTTTCCGAACAACGAACTGAGCATCAGGGGCTACTGTCTATGCGGTACTATTTTACATATACTAAAATTCTTACCTCAAAGCCTGTTAGAAGGCTGCTGCAGGCCTCGGTCAGCCCGCTTTTGGCGAGCTGAACCTTCTGAATCACCGCACTCATGACAGTGCAGTGTTCTTCTTCGATGGAAGCGTCGTTGAGCGCCTCCAGCAAGTTATCCGGCGCCTCCGATTGGATGGAGGCCGCTGGTGTCACAGTCTTACCCTTCTTACGAAAGGGCCGCCCGCCGGACTCCGGAACCACTTCAGGTTCCGGTGCGGAGTCCGGTGCAAAGTCTGGGAGGTTTCCCTGCGGCACCTCCGGGGCCTCCTCCTCCTGGTGGGTCCCTTCCCGGGATCCCACCTCGGCGTCGTCAGCGTCACGAGGGGTGGAGGCTGTCGGAAGAGAATCCATATCCGACGTGCCCAAGGACCCGCTCGACGAAGCGGGAAGATCGTCCTTGGGCGGACTACAGGGTTGTATGCGGCATTAGAAAGACACCATGCGACAAAAAGAAAAATTATAAATCATCTAGGAGTCCGAATACTTACGATCTCGCCAGGGGCTTGGCCCTTGAGGGACACTCCTCGTCACCGTCGCCGACATTGGCGGAACAGTCCGGGGGAAGGGTCCTTCCCTTCTTGGACCCTTCGGCCTCCCTCGTTGGGGAGGCCTTCCTCTTCTTCTCTCCCCCCGCTGGGGGAGAGACCTCTTTCTTCTCCTCCTCATCCTCGTGGGAGGAGTCCGCCTCGGAGTCATCCGACGATGAGTCCGATACCACCTGACGCCGGGAACTCCTTCGGGTTCTCGTGGCCTTCTTCTTGGCCTTCTTCTCCGGCACTACGTAAAGTGCCGGGACTAGCAGCCATGTCAAACGAGCATCCGCTGGGTCCTCTGGAAGGGGAGCCGGACAGTTAACCTGTCTAGATGTCGCCTGCCAGGCCTGTTAAAGGTATTGGGAGTTTAGATCCCGCATAAAGTTAAAACATGAAAAGCAAGTGTCCCATAAAGGATAACATGGCTTACCTCGCCAGCCGGACGCTGCGAGCTGAATCCGCGATCTTCGGTAGCGGATGCGGGAGCTTCGGCGCCCTTGAACAGCACCCTCCAGGCATCTTCGTACGTAGTGTCGAAGAGCTCGCTCAAGGTCCGGTGCTGTGCCGGATCAAACTCCCACAAATTGAAGTCCCGTTGCTGGCAGGGGAGAATCCGGCGGACGAGCATGACCTGGATCACATTGACAAGCTTGAGCTTCTTGTTCACCAGGGTTTGGAGACAGGACTGGAGTCCGGTCAGCTCTTTCGAACTACCCCATAGCAGGCCCTTCTCTTTCCAGGAGGTGAGCTGCATGGGGATGCCAGATCTGAATTCGGGGGCCGCTTCCCATTTAGGGTCACGCGGCTCGGTGATGTAGAACCACCCTGATTGCCACCCTTTGATGGATTCCACGAAGGCACCCTCGAGCCAAGTGACGTTGGGCATTTTGCCCACCATGGCGCCTCCGCACTCTGCTTGGCTGCCCTTCACAACCTTCGGCTTGACATTGAAGGTCTTTAGCCACAAGCCGAAGTGGGGCTAGATGCAGAGGAATGCCTCGCACACGACGATAAACGCCGAGATATTGAGGATGAAATTTGGGGCCAGATCGTGGAAATCCATGCCGTAGTAGAACATGAGCCCCCGGACAAAGGGGTGGAGTGGGAAGCCCAGTCCGCGGAGGAAATGGGGAAGGAATACCACCCTCTCATGGGGCCTGGGGGTGGGGATGAGCTGCCCCTCGTCGGGGAGCCGGTGCGCGATGTTGCTGGATAGATATCCGGCGCTATGCAGCTTCTTGATGTGCCCCTCCGTAACGGAGGAGGCCATCCACTTGCCTCCCGCTCCGGACATGGCTGGAGAAGGTCGAGGTGAGATGTGCGGACTTGGGCGCTGGAGCTCGAGTGTGCGGAGATGGATAAGCAAAGGAGGAAGAAGGCGTAGGTAAAAAAGGTGGATCCTTATCCCCTTATATATGGGCGGATGAAACTGTGCGTCCCCACTGGCCTGGTAAAACTCGCTTATCTCCCAAGCGCCGCAATCAATGGCGCGGTTGGGTTACCCACGTCCGTATTGATGGGAATCCCGGAATAAGGGGAACACGATCTCTGCTTTGACAAGACGTGCCAAGGAAACCGCTTCGCTAAATGCGCTAAGGTGGTATAATAAAAATGATTCGAGTAAAAGCTTGGTTGTGGTGTGACGTCATGCCACAAAATACGTCAGTAGATTGAACTTGTGTAAATATTATTCTCTCTACGGTGGTGTGTGGAATTTATTTTGCAGAGCCGGACACTATCCTGGTGTTCACAATCTTCTATGAATTATTCGGAGGAGGAACCCGCCTTGCAATGCCGAAGACAATATGCGCGCCGGACTCTCGTCATTGAAGCCTGGTTCAGGGGCTACTGAGGGAGTCCTAGACTAGTGGGTGTCCGGATAGCCGAACTATCATCATCGGCCGGACTCCAAGACTATGAAGATACAAGATTGAAGACTTCGTCCCGTGTCCGGATGGGACTTTCCTTGGCGTGGAAGGCAAGCTTGGCGATACGGATATGTAGATCTCCTACCATTGTAACCGACTCTGTGTAACCCTAGCCCTCTCCAGTATCTATATAAACCGGAGGGTTTTAGTCCATAGGACAGAACAACAATCATACCATAGGCTAGCTTCTAGGGTTTAGCCTCCTTGATCTCGTGGTAGATCCACTCTTGTACTACCCATATCATCAATATCAATCAAGCAGGAGTAGGGTTTTACCTCCATCGAGAGGGCCCGAACCTGGGTAAAAACATCGTGTCCCTTGTCTCCTGTTACCATCCGCCTAGACGCACAGTTCGGGACCCCCTACCCGAGATCCGCCGGTTTTGACACCGATAGTAACACATTCCGAGTATGTTGATTTCAATAGTGATGAAGATGACTTGCTAGGTGATGATGATTTACTTGTTGACAACTCTAGTGATGAATACTATGATGAAACGTCAATTAATCATGCTAATCAAGATAAAACGAATGACAATGATAAGGAGAAGATTGAGCTTCTAACCGAAGAACTAAACACTCTTAAGTTAGCTCATGAAACTATCTTTGAAGATCATCGAGAACTTTTAAGAGCTCATGAGAAGTTACGCTTTGAAAAGCTCAATCTTGAGCAAGAGCATGAGTTCTTAAAAGCAATCAATGATGATCTCCATAAGAAAAGTTCTTCTTACATTGCCAAGCGTTTACTCTTATCTACTTACATGCCTCAAGTCAAGTCTAGTAACAAGTATAAGAAAGATCCTTCCTCTAGTAGTAACAATAATAATGCCAAATCCAATATTGTTGCTTCTAGTAGTTCTCTTGATTCCACTAATCATTCTCTTAGCCAAGCTACACTTGAGCAAGAAAATAGCTTATTGAAGGGAATTATAGAGAAAGGTGTTTACAAGAGCCTTGCCGGGAGTAAGCAATTCGAGGAAATTGTACGCAAGCAAGGAAGGCACCGGAAGAATCAAGGTGTTGGTTTTGAACGAAAGTTCAATGCCAATGGAGTTGAGTGGGAAGAAGATCAATACCCCAAGACGAAGTTTGTTCCTCAACAAGAGAAGTATGATCCTACTTCCTTCAAGGGGACACAAGCACAAGATGATCTTCCACCACAAGACCACAAGAACAAAGGCAAGGACAAGCTTCAAGAGGAGATTGATGCATTTGAAGAAGCACCTAAGGCCTCGGTCAAGTGGGTTCCCAAGACTATGTCAAGTTCTACTTCATCAAGTACAACTACAACTCCAAGGATTCCCATCAAGATGATGTGGATCCCGAAGAAGAAGAACTAGAGAGTTCTTGAGGGTGACTCCGCCAACATTCTTCACTCATATCATTATGGCAAGGACAAGTGCAATCAACTTCCACATCTTGCACTAGTTCAAGGAGTCACAAACCCTCATGTTGGTAAGGCAAGGGACAAGGTAACCTAATGATTTCATGGACATCATCTTGTGTGTGCATCACTCTATGTCTATGGATATTCTTGTTTGTTCCTTGTGGGACTAACCCATGTAGGTATGTTGAAAGTGCAACTCACTCCAAAGGATTGCTCCAAATGATCTACATCAACATTGAGCACCCACATCTTCAACACCTACATGAAGTCATCATCGACAAAACCCAAGGTTAGTTCATCCCTCTAAAAGGGGATCTCACATCTAGGGGGAGCTTAACTCTAAGAATTGAGTCAAAGCAACTCTAATGGTGTGAACACATCAATGCATTATGTAAAAGTGGTAACCCCACTTGAGCTTAAACGATGAGTATGACCTATGATCAAATGTTCTCATTTGACTCCTAAGTCAATATACTCATATATAGATGACCTAGTCATCGCCAATTGTTTGATAGACGCTAGAATTGGTTGTGCATGCTTTGCCACATATTTTATTTGCCATTCTATTGTGTGAGCATGTTGGTTGCACATTGTACTCATTCGAGGACATCCACTTGTTGCTTTGATTGATTGGCTTCTTTTTCTTATGGCCAAGTGGATGGACAAGAATGCCTAAGAACCTTCTCTAGCTATCTATGCTTTTCTTGTCTCAAACTCTATTCATGCTACATCACAAAATTTGATCAAGTCAGATTCAAACCACTCTGTGTGAGGAGCACTCAGAGTCCCCGATTCGTCATAGACTTAAACTTCCAAAACTTCTTTGTGATTCTCGGTCTGACCGATTCCTCCATTTCGGTCCTACCGAGATCACTAAGTCGATCTAGGTTTTCAATCTCGGTGCAACCGATTTGAACTTTTTGGTCACACCGAGTTTCAGTAACTGTATACAGTTATGCATCTCGGTGCCACCGAGTTGTTCCACTCGGTCACACCGACGGGGTCGGGCTATATACTCACGAGAAAAAATTTGGAAATTTCTCCGAACCTCTTCGCCCGCGCAATAGCTCACTCTGCCACCAGGGTCTCCAGATCGTCTCCTCGTCGCCAGCTGCCTCCTGTCACTGGTCTCCGCCGCCGTCAACGGAATTCCCCCCCCCCCCCCCCCCGCCATTGCCGCCGTAGCGAGTTCATCGCCAAGCTAGGGTATGGACTCGATCACAGTGCTATCCTCGTCCGATTCCTAGCACATTGTGTTCATCATGATTCTTGCCACGATTGAAACACTCCTATCCAGTCAATACAATCCTTAGATTAGATGCGATTTGAAAATTTAGGGTTAGGTTTCCGCCGAAACCATCTCGGACCCAGCGAGTTGAAAAACTCGGTCCCACCGATTTGGCTAACACCATTGCACTAGTAACTCTCGGTCTGACCGAGAATTGCTAATCGGTGTGACCGATTTTAAAACTTTGTGAAACCCTAGCAGTCTCGGTGCCACCGAACTGTGACTCGGTCCGACCGAGTTCACCAGTTTAGGTTCCAAAACTGCTTCGGTATCACCGAGTTTGAAAATCGGTTGATCCGAAATGCTTTCTATGGAAAACTAAAACTGAATTTTTGAATCATTCTTTTGCAAAAATCTCTGCATTTTGTGATGCTCATCCATTCTATCTCATCTATAACTATTCACAGGGTCAGCAGTCCGTGATTTGCAGCACGTTAGACCAAAGCGATAGTCAGAACAAGTCAGAAGAGCACAATCACATGAGTGAGGGCACTAGTCCCTCTAGCACTTCAGATGATGGCAGCAGGAGCACCCCAAGCAATCTGCCTAAAGCTGTCACCAGGACAAGGAAGAAGAGAACCTGAATCTGAAGATGAGGATTATATGGCAAAAGAAGATGAGGCTACCTCCAAGAAGGTAGTGCTCAAAAAGGAGTATGCCTCAGCAAAGAACACAAAGCCTGGACTAAATAGGAAGGTTCCTGCCAAGAGGACACCTATGTTGAAGGTCAGAGGATCAACTCAAGTGCCTGAAAAGACTGAACCCAAAGAGGCACCTGCAAGAAGAGTCACAACTTCCAAACCCAAGAAAGTTCCCACTGGAGAAACTATGAAGTTTACCATTGAATCAGAAGATGAAGCTGCTGGTCAAGATAAGAAGAAGAAGAGAGCCAGAACCACTACTGCCCAGGTTCTTGGAAATCCCTCTATGAGGAGAGACTCTAAAGAGGAAGAAGAGGTTGCTGCACCAGCACCCAAGGCACAAAAGCTAATGGGTGATGCTATTAAGTCAGGGGCTGCAACATCAAAGCCCAAGGAAGCACCCAAAGCTGCCCCCAAGCCCAAGATTGCACCAAAGAGGAATACCATGAGTATTCCAGCTGCTGAGAAGAACAAGGCCCCAGTGCCTGAAGTTGCTGATGAGGAAGATGATGAAGGACAAGTCCTGAGAAAGCTAAAGCCCAAGATTCCAGACCACAATGATGCTCATCCTGTGGCTGAGAACATGAAGTTGAGAAAGGATGCAGGACTTAGATTGTGGAGGCTGTCAGATCCATATGCTACCAGGAGAAGGACTGCTGTTGACTACAGGTTCCACACTAAGGAACAGCAGGACTTCTATGAGACAGTGTTGTTGGACAAGAAACCAATTGTGTGTGATATGAGGTGGGTCGACTGGACCTACATGAAGGAAAATGAGGAACACTATCCTGAAGTGCAAGACAGTTTTGTTGCTTGTGGAGTTGCAGACTTTGTTGGGCAGAAGCTCACAAAGTGGAATGATGAGCTCATTATGCAATTCTACTCCACATCACACTTTTATCCAGATGGTAGGATAGTCTGGATGTCTGAAGGTACAAGGTACCAGTCAACAATTGAGGAATGGGCCAGTCTGATCAATGCACCAAAGGAGAGTGAAGATGACTTGGATGTCTATGCCAAGAAGAAGATGGACCACAATTTCATGGCTCACATGTACAAGGAAATTCCTGATGCTGCAGTTGAGACTCATAAGTTTGGGTCAGTCCACTTCCTTCTGTCAGGGCTGCCAACAATCAACTCGATCCTAAGGCACACTCTGTTGCCCAAGTCAGGTGACCACAACATGATTAGAGGGCATGCTATCAACTTGCTGCACTTGTTTGATGTGCCACAAAAATTCAAGGTCATGAGCCTCATTATTGAGACCATTAAGAGGACAGCAGCAGATCAGAAGAGGAGTTGTGGGTATGCCCCACAGATTCAGGAGTTGATTAACTCAAAGATGGGCACAGGAACTTACTTGCTGGATAAGGAACATTTTGCTATCTATCCAGACTTTGAGGACAATCAAGTTGTGATGAATGAGAATGAACCATCATCAGTGCAAGCTCAAGAGAAGGAGAAGGCAAAGAGAGAGAAGGCTGCCAAGATGCCAACTCAAGAGGAGGCATCTGAGTACTTTTTGAAGAACAAGCAGGAGCAGCTTGGTTACTTGATAGCATCAACACTGAGGATTGAGAAGGGGTTGGCCACCCTAACTCAAAACCAGGAGAGCCTAGAAAGAATCATGGAACGAAAATTCTATGATCTAGATATCAAAGTAACTGAGATTCAGTCAGTTGTGGAGCAGCTCCAGGATGACATGCAGGAGAGGAAGGGCAAGACAACCACTGATGCATTTGCCAGAGTGCCTAGAGCTCATAGGTCAGCTGCAGTGCATGTGACAGACTCCAGAGCCACATCATCTGCACCAGCTACAGCTCCTACAGCTCCTGTGCAACCAGCTCCAGCACCAACTCCTCCAGCTCCATCCACTTCACTGAAGCCTTCGTCCAAGGAGCCATCTCTACACCACCACCTGAAGATCAAGCCCGAGAGTCTATCTAGCACTATGCATTTTCTATGAACTTTTTGGTAACTTGTTGCCAAAGGGAGAGAAAAATGTATAGATCATAGGCTTAGAGAGAGAGAGAGTGTGTTGCTTTTGTTCTCTCTTGCTTTGGTGGTTAAACCTTTGTTTGCTTTTGATTGCTTGAGACACTATGCTATTATCTGTGAGACATTGATGATCATGTGTTTGATCATAAGCTACACTTATGCTTGTTAGATGATATTATCTTACCTACCCTTAAATGATCATTCACTTTGCTTGGTGATGAGTGCATGTATTCAATCTTTATCATTTTGAGCGCTCCACCAAGATGTATGTGACATGGAAGAGTAACCCATGAGCCTAATTCCTTGTGCATTTGCAGTCCAAAGCAAATTTTAAACTATGCACAAATTTAGGGGAGCACTTGCTTATCACATACTTCTCAAAGCGATGATGTTTTTCAATCTTATTATCATTTGTCGAAGCTTTCATCTATATGTTGTCATCAATTACCAAAAAAGGGGAGATTGAAAGTGCAACAATCCCTAGGTGGTTTTGGTAATTCATAACAACATATAGTTCATTGAGCTAATACTATTCCAAGACTATTATTTCAGGAAAGCTCAATGAATGGCATGGCATGGATGATGAAAGTGGATCCCTCACAATATTAAGGACAAAGGATTGGCTCAAGCTCAAAAGCTCAAGACTCTTCATTTTACATTTTAGTGATCCAAGATCACATTGAGTCTATAGGAAAAGCCAATACTATCAAGGAGGGATGAGGTGTTGCTTAATGAGCCTCTTGCTTCATGTGCTTAGTGATATGCTCCAAATACCCTCAACTACTTTCTCACATCCACATATGACCTAAACCCAAAGTCAAAATCGGTCCCACCGATTCTTTCTATCCGGTGCAACCGAGTTCAAATGTCATAGCCACTGCCACAAACCCTAGGCAAATCGGTCTTACCGATAGGGATCTCGGTCTCACCGAGATGGGGTTGTAATCTCTCTGTTTCCCTTCATAACGTTTCGGTCTAACCGAAGTGAGCGATCGGTCCCACCGAGATTGCAATGTAAACTCCCTGGTTCCCTTTCGTAACATTTCGGTCTCACCGAAATGAGCGAATTGGTCCCACCGAGTTTACCTGACCAACTCTCTGGAAAGCTTATTACCAAAATCGGTCTCACCGAGTTTGTGTAATCGGTCTTACCGAGATTACGTTATGCCCTAACCCTAACCATATCGGTCCTACCGAGTTGCATGTCGGTCCCACCGAAAATCCTAACGGTCACTAGGTTTATCAAATCGGTCTGACCGAGTCTGTTGAATCGGTCCCACCGAGTTTGGTAAATTGTGTGTAGCGGTTAGATTTTGTGTGGAGGCTATATATACCCCTCCACCTCCTTTTCATTCGTAGAGAGAGCCATCAGAACAAACCTACACTTCCAACTTACCATTTCTGAGAGAGAACCACCTACTCATGTGTTGAGGCCAAGATATTCCATTCCTACCATATGAATCTTGATCTCTAGCCTTCCCCAAGTTGCTTTCCACTCAAATCTTCTTTCCACCAAATCCAAATCCCATGAGAGAGAGTTGAGTGTTGGGGAGACTATCATTTGAAGCACAAGAGCAAGGAGTTCATCATCAACGCACCATTTGTTACTTCTTGGAGAGTGGTGTCTTCTAGATTGGCTAGGTGTCACTTGGAAGCCTCCGACAAGATTGTGGAGTTGAACCAAGGAGTTTGTAAGGGCAAGGAGATCGCCTACTTCGTGAAGATATACCGCTAGTGAGGCAAGTCCTTCGTGGGCGACAGCCATGGTGGGATAGACAAGGTTGCTTCTTCGTGGACCCTTCGTGAGTGGAGCCCTCCGTGGACTCGCGCAACCGTTACCCTTCGTGGGTTGAAGTCTCCATCAACGTGGATGTACGATAGCACCACCTATCGGAACCACGACAAAAACATCCGTGTCTCCAATTGCGTTTGAATCCTCCAAACCCTTCCCTTTACTTTCTTGCAAGTTGCATGCTTTAATTTCCGCTGCTCATATACTCTTTGCATGCTTGCTTGAATTGTGTGATGATTGCTTGACTTGTCCAAAGATAGCTAAAATCTGCCAAACTCCAAAATTGGGAAAAGGTTAAGTTTTTAATTAGTCAAGTAGTCTAATCACCCCCCCCCTCTAGACATACCTCAAGGTCCTACAAGTAAGCGCGCCCTTCACAAGGTGTAAAAATTGAAAAGAAACATAAATCAAGTGGAGCTATAATGAATTGAACCGTAGACCTCTTGCAGCAAGCCTGATTGGCTCACCAGTTGACCCGACTAACGATTGTGTAAAGCAATGACCGTGAAATCTTAAAAACTAACACTAAGGAGCGCCTCTTCACGGGCTGTGAAAAAACACAAAAAAACAGCTAGGAATCTAACCACAGATCTCTTGCAACAACCATGAGTGGCATACCAGTTAAGCTGACTAATGTTTGTGCAAAACGAGGAGTGCACACTTAAGAACTAACACTAATGCAGAATTTAGATATTTTTTTCAAAAAATTCAAACATTTGTTGGAAATTCTGAATAAAATTTTACAAATCAAATAATGTTTTGAAATCCAACAGTTTTCAAAATTTTCACTTTTTTAGAAGCATGACATATTTCGAAAATTTGAACAACATTTTTTAAAAGCATGAACATTTAAAAAAAAAAGGAGATATGTTAGTTCAAAATGTTAAGTATATTCTTTTGAAAAAAGAATCCAATAATTTTAAAGAGATATGAAGAGCATGCAAACTTAAGAAGTAACATTCTGAACAATTTTATGAACACGCTTTCTTTCTGGCTTATTATGTGGCAAATGTAACTTCGTGAAGTTTTAGGCCGGTTTTTCATGTTTTTTAAAAACGGGTTTTATTCTGCTTTGTTTTCCTTATTTTATTTTTCCTTTGTTTTCCTTCTTATTTTCCCTGTAATTTCAAATGTGTGAAACTTCTAAAATAAAAAATCATGAATTTGTTTTCAAAATTTTCAACCCTTTTCAATTTCTCGAGCTTATTTTTCCAACTTTTTTTGTGGACTTTTTTGGAAAAATTTCAGCATGAATATTTTTTTCAGCATTGATGAACCTATTTCAAATCCACAATAGCTTAGCTAGTTTAGCTCTCGCGTGGGGAACAATGCATGCATTGGTCCATTCGTATCCTGCATGATTGGACATGCGTGTGCGATTGAGACTTAGGTGTTGGGTGACACACGAGAGGGGGCCTCGTACTGGATGCTTGGATTTCCGTTTTCTTTCAGTTATACGGTTTAATACCGAACCTGATTTGGATTCGGTTATTAAAAAGAAACAAAAAAGGTTTTTGGAACATTCTTGAAATGAACCCAACATTTGCAAGCAGGTGGGCATGCCCATGATAGCCATCCATGCCAGATTTGAACAATTTCTGACACCGTATGCAAGTCGCGACACCTCCATCCATTTATCGGTATTTTTGACTGAGAAAACTCCAGAAAAGGCAAAACTTGTCGAAACCCAAGCAACTTGGACTGGTACCTTGAATTGCTCATAAAAGGCCATGAAAAAAACTGGGGCCAATTAAAGGATGCTGAGAAGCAACGTGCTCTCAGACGGACCTTCCTAGCCTATCCGGACACTCTCCGTTGAACATGATCTATTTGGACATTCTTGAAATGACCCCAATTTCCAAGCAGGTGGGCAAGCCTAAGGTAGGCATCCATGCCAGGTTTGAACAACTTTCGACACCGTATGTAAGTTGCGACACGTCCAATCATTTATCAATCTTTTTTACCATGAAAACACCAGAAAATGCAAAACTTTTCAAAAACCCAAGAAACTTGGCATGGTGCCTTGAATTGGTCATACAAACCATGAAGAAAATTGTGGCCATTTCAGGATATTCAGAAAAACGTGCTCATGGCCTATCTAGACACCCTCCATTGAGCATTGTGTTTTTTGGGGCATTCTTGAACGATCCCTAGCAGGTGGGCATGCCATGGTTTGCATCCATGCTAGGTTCGAAGGGAAAAATTATTTAAAAATCATAATTAAAAAGAGTTACTTAAAATTGTCATATTGGTGAATTATTTTCTGTTTTTGTGAGCGTCAATGGGCCAGCCCAGTCGGCCGGCCTCCTGCTTGTGTTGCCGTCTATTTGACGGTACTCCCGAACCATATGGAATTTCCTAATTGACACTCATCGCATGAAGTTGTCAACGAAATGGATAGAATGAGCGAAGCAAATAACGTTATGGTCTCGCCTATTGAGCATCCTTAGTGACCACTGAACCTTCAATATTTTGAATATTTTAAAACAATTTTCAGAATTTCAAAATATTCATATTTTTATTAGTCAATGTTCAAAAAATTAAGAAAATGTTCATAACTTCAAAAAAATTGTACATGTCTTCAAATTTTGTTTGTCATTTCTCAAAAAAATAATCAAGAATTGCAGAAAAAGTTCGTTTTTTCCAAAAGTTGTTCAAAATGTGTTTATTCAAAAATTCCACAACTGTTAGAGAAATGATTGGGATTCCAAAAAATGTTCATGTATTATAATTTTTTTGGAATTTCAATCAATGTTCCCGTTTTCATATTCTTTTCAAAATTTTCAAAAAATGATAGTCTTATGCTTTTGTTACAAAAATGTTTGTTGTTTTCCCATTTCTTTTCTAGAGTTGCAAAAAACTTTCACGTTCCAACAGTTGTTTGTGTTTCCATAGAAAATTGGAATTATAAAAATGTTCCGGTTTTAAAAAATATTCGTGTTTCAAAGCTGTTCATGGTTTTAAGAAAATGTTTTGGTTTATTATATATTTGTTCAAAAATCTGAAAAGTGGTTGGGATTCACAAAAAATTCACGTTTTGTTTTCAAAAAAATATTTTGCGTTGGAAGTTTTTAAAAATATTCTATGTTGTTCTTATCCTTGAGGCTCCGCGCTGCTATTTAGGCAAAAATGGTTGCTAGCCTAGCTGGTTGTACCACGTTTGTTGTAGTCCGGAGGTCCTGAGTTCTCGAGCTCTTGCAAGTGCGGTTTTATTTTTGAAGCACTACTATTCGCTATCTTCATGATAGGTTAGCTACAGGTTCACAACACATACATAGATATCTCTCCGTCTGACCACTCTCAATGGAGTACATTATTGTTCTTCGAGCAGATGGGCAAGCCCAATTGTTATAGTTGTCCTTTTTAGCTATCTACTAGCACAAATGCCCGTGCATTGCAACAGGAGTAAAAATACCTCATCAACCTGTTTTAGTCACTAAAAAATGCACGACATGTTAATCATGGTCAGACTCAGTAGTCCAGTCTAGTTCAAATTATTAAATCTGGCATTGCTTTGAAATAATCAGAAGTATTGTTAACTTTCCATCACAACAATCAGCAACAACAATCAATAAATAATAAGCTTCAAAAACAAATAATTAGAACAAAAATAGCTAGCAATTTCTATCCATCTCGCTCATTGTCCCTTACCTCTGTACAATGATGACATCATCACACAAATAATGGCAGCATCAGTACAAAGAAAAACCAACCAAATCTCAATCCCAATCTATGCATGTACAAATTTCCACAAGCAGAGCACACAGCAGAGCATAGAACACCACATAGCAGCCGCACATGAAGCGTCTCTTTGTACAAAAGTAAAGCAGCGGCTCACAAAGCATAGCAACCAAATTGCCCCACATTTCTCCTCTATGTTCTACCCTCTCACGCAACATACAAAATTGCAGGAGCGGTAATCTTCTTCTCAGCCACAATCAGCGTGTATATTCTCCCAGAAATCCGGCGCCATCTCATGGAACCTTGCCATGGACCTAACCAAAGAAGCACATCTCTCTCTCCCCCCATACTGGTGGCTCTCCCTCATCCACCATGGCGATCCCCCAAGCGCTCGGCCATGGCGCCGGCAGCCACCCCAGCGCTCGGCAACGATAACCAACCGCCTCCTCAACACTTCGCCACTGTACAAGCTGTCATCGCCCCGGGTCAGCCCTCTATATCTTGATCTCGGCCTGGAAAAACTGGTGAGAACTGAACTATTTACCTGAGAAAAAAAATACAATTTTCTAGTGCATTAAAAGAAGCTATTGTGGCAATACAGGAGTTTATGGGAACCTCATATAGTCATGCGAAAATCTCAAAGACAAGTGATCTACCAAAATTAGGTGCGACATTATGCTTGACAAACTCAACAATCCACTTTCTGTAGTTCATTACCTACCATTTTGCAAACTCAACAATCCACTTTCTGTAGTTCCTTACCTACCATTTTGCAAACTGAAAATGATAGGGAGGGCATAAGTGTACGTCAAAGGGGATCTTAAGCTAAAATATGTTCCGTAAATCACCACAGAAAAGCACAAACCTGAGTGTGCAAACAGAATTGTTAGCAATTCAGAGGGCATTGATGAAGAACATTTCTGATCCACCATTTTAGATCACCTGGCAACCTGCCCTTTTTAGAGAAAAAGTGGCCACGAGAAATCACAAATTAGTTATAGCTCCATCCATGCCTGACATACATACAACCCCTGAAGCAGTAAGGACAACTTACCATATGTTTAATCTTTCTCCTCTTAGGCTCATCTCCAACATCAATACTCTGAAAAAAATACGCCAAAGATGGATTTTTACCTTCCATGGAACTTTAGCCGCTGATTGATTCCTTGCCTGGGATTCAAAAGCTCAACGGCTCGCAATGCTTCGACGACAAGCCAACCATGTGCTCCGTCAAGTTAGTCCGTGTCAGGGGGCTCGAGCCGGAGCTGCTTCGAGCGCTACCTCGCTAGCCTTGGACCTAGTCGGGCACGTCCACAATGGCCACATCAGCAGCGGCGTCGCTGTCTCCTATGCGGGCGTTCCCCTAGTGCGTGGGTGCATTCCTAACTTGCGGCTAGCGGCCAAGGAGGCGGGGCGGTGGGCTGCGAGTGTAATGGACGTGGGGGTGAGGATGTCAGCAGGTTTGTCTCGCCTCATGAATGATCTCGCGGGGCTTCAACTTTATTAATGAGAGTTGAAAGTCAAGACGGCTGGTCAAGGATTCCGCAACATACACGGGTGATATTACAAATTGGACCGTTGTCGAACCCCACACCGACGACCGACAAAAAAACCGAAATGTTTTCTTTTACAATGGATGCCTAAACAGGTCTTGAGGCGGATGCCTAAACAGACCTTGAAGCTGGGTGAGGCCCGATACAGCGACGGCTCAGAGAGGGGGAAGCGGATGAAAATAACATAATTTAGACAAATGGAAAATGACACATGAAATGCATATTTTCTAATTAGTAATTCCAGTTCAAGAGTAGGTGAATGAAGTAGTTTTCTGCTTGCAGATATTGCGGTCAATATCCCCACAACTCGCCCTTACACCGTCTTTTAACAAAGGTCCAAGTACGGAGTCTGCCAATGGAGAAAATGACAGACAAACCAAACAATAACACAGCTAAATGAATCAAACAGATACAGTTGTGATATGTATTTGGGGGTCGATGTGTAGTTTACCACTTTTAAAAATATAATTTTAAAATTTTCAAAATGTGTGCACGGAGGCTCAAGCTATCATCTCAACATTCCCTTGCCAGAAAAATCAATTACTGATAATAGCACTTACGCATAGAAATCTAAAGAAAGTAACCATAATAAATAACACAAAACAAACAATGTTTTGCAGTCAGTATGGAAACTATACTAAGTATTGTCAACCTCACGCTCAATAGAAAGCAGGAGTCAGCATATTTAATCGTATGAAGAAAGTAGGTAGCAATCCACCTAGCAATCACATTAACAATTCTGAACTTTTGACAAAAACAAATAGTACTGAAGAACTGCCCTAGGTACTCGACAGCGACACACCCTGTCGGATGTGGAGACCATCGAGTTGTACGTGCTGATCTAACTAAGAATGCTTCAGTATGTAACACACAACAATGCAAAGAAGATTGCTAGATGATAGTTTTGCGCACAAAGGACACTGACCATTTGCTCTACTACTGCCTGTAAGTTAACCTAATGGATCTGTAGCACACCACAATGCAAAACTGATTGCTAGATATCTATGCTTTTGAACACCACAACCAGGAGGAAATCTTAATTAATGTTTCTTGATATAAGACTGTTATATCACAGGAAGATGATCATGACAACAATCCTAAATAAACCAACAGAGATTAACTAAAGAAGTAATTACTGTTACAGTGTTACTTGGAGCACGTATGCGTGAATAATTCGAACCTAGATTTACCTTGTTTGCATCTGCCATCTGGCCAGGCCATGGAAACTGGTCAGCAGCAACACCAATCCAACTCTGAAATCTGAATACAACATGCAGGTAGTTGAGTTTACAGATTCAGACAAAGAACACAAATGAACCAAAGAAATATACAGGGTTCGATTCAGATTTCGCTGCAGTTTTCCATTCATCATACCAATCCATGCATCACCAATCCATACTTATCCATACGTCATCAATTCATTAGTCCTCAACTCATCATCCATCAATTACATTGCTCGCATCAAAAACAGAAGAGATGACATGGGACAGAGGAGCTTGCCTGACGATGGAGTTTGGCTCATGGTGGGCCATGACCCGGTGGAAGGAGCTGAAGCTGGCTGGTACAGGCTCCAGTGTGGACGTAGACTTGCGAGGCAATTTCAATCTGGGGTTTCGATTTCGATCAAGGGATTCGAAACCTTTTTATAGGGTGCCCCAGAACCAGAGTTTTTCTGTCGTCAGGTTCCGTTCTGGAGCAGAGTTTTTCTCTCGTACCCTATCATGTACCAAATCCATCAAGAGCCGACACCAATTCCATCGAGAGCGGACCGATGGAATGCGCGCGGCCAGGACAGGGCAGCTCCGGCAATGGGCGCAACTGACTCGCCCCGCTCCATCAACCTGTCGATCTGGGTGCCCTCCTCCACTCGTGGCAGCCGGCAGCGGCGCCTCTTCCCATCCTCAGCCTCCAGCTTGCCGACACCTGCCCTCTCCATCCCCGGTCTTGCCGACACCTGCCCTCTCCATCCCCGTCTGCGAGCCCGCCGGCGCCACCCTCCAATCCCCTTACTCGAGCCCGCTCATCTCGAGCGCAGCACGCCATCCCATCCTCTGCTTCCCGCGAGGTAGCCGACGCGCAGATCAGCCTCCCGAGCTCCGTGAGCGGCAGCCTCCCATCCTCTGCCTCCCGCGAGGTGCGACCAGTAGGTGGATGAGGGAGACGGCGGCAGAAGGAAAGAGGAGAGGATTGTCATGTCCCAAGGGTCATGACCCTCTTCTTATCCAAGGCCTTCTCGATGGAATGGGCCGTGAGACTTGGGCTTGGCCCAGTTCCGTGAATAGGCAAATGGATTATAAAGGAGAAGCTAGACAGAGGAAGGGAGGGCTTGGCCCTCACCCCTTGCTCTCGCCCTCACCTCCTGCTCTCTGTAACTCCCCTTTCTGCTCTCTGTAACTCCCCTTTCCTTGCTGATTTCTCACCCCATATTCTTCTTGTATCCTCAATTTATATCTGAATATTGGTGCTGATTAGTCTGTTCGTCCCATCTTGTGCTTGGGTCGTGACAATTTGGTATTCAGAGCCAACAAAAAAATCACCACCTACTTCCTGCCTACCATATGTTCGACGAAATGTCCAGCCAACCAGAGGTGTTCACCGGCGGCGTTCTCCGCGTCACCGTGCACCGTGTGTACTACCCGGTCACTGAGGAGACACTACTGCAGGTGTTTGCCGTGTATGGTGTGTTGAAGGTCGTCGTGTTCCAGAGAATCCACCATGTGGAGGCAGTGGTTCAGCTTCGATCAAAAGTCGGGGCGGCGCGGGCTCTCGCCTTGCATGGTCGGTATGTCTACGGGCACGCCTGTCTCCTTGACATCCAGGACGTGTCGCCGGAGTATAACCTGTACTTGTGCTTGCTGCTGGAGCTCAAGCAGACCACAACCGTGGCCGAGTACACGGCAGCATTCTGGGAATGAGTACATCGTGTGCTGGATCTCAACTCCACCATAAGCATCAAGTGCTTCGTACACCAGTACGTCCAGGGCTTGCACACGGATATTCAAGCAGCCGTGCAGTCGCAAATGCTGTCTAGCATCACCAGAGCGTCGTGCCTTGCTCGGATAAGGGAGGAAGAGATCATGAAGGATGAAGCGATGGGCTTCGAGAAGCGTGGTGATGGCCACGCCCATGAAGTACAAGACCATGGCATCGGCGGCAGCAGGCTTGCTGCTCCAACAACGACCATGCGCTCGACAGAGTGCCCGAGTTCTGACGCCACTGTCAACATATTTCCCGAGCTTGCCTCCCCTGCTGTGTGCGACGAGGCCCTCGACATCAACACCATCCACATCGCTGCACCAACGCCCGCCATCTGCTCGACCGGTGGTCTGGCCCATGGTAATGATGACGATGGCCCAATGTCAGTGTCCATGGTACTCTGGACTACACTGGCTACACCTCCACCGCAGCGCCCGGTTCCTGACCTCGAACTCATAACAACAACTCCCACGAGTTGTTGGTTAAAAAGCTATGTCGAGGCTGCCTACGTGTTGACACCAGTGCCCAGAGCAAATCTGACAATGGGTCTGAATGCACAAGGACAGGTGATCCGGCCAGTACCATGGCCTTCGTTCTTCAGTAAGCATATCAATACAGCTCAGGGCAATATTGCCGAGTCGCCATCAAGCGCCGCAACTGTGTCGAACAGGTATGTGGTTCGTTGTTCGACCTTGCCACCAGTCCATGTCAAGGTGAATCTGGGGTGTGTCCGAATGTTGCTGGAGTCAGCTGCAGGTCCTTCTCTGATGTTATCTCAGGTTATCTTTGTGTTCAAAGCAATTGTCAGGCTGAATCCAACTAAAGAAAGTATCCACAATTTTATTGATCATGCAAGAAAGTCACAGTTACTAGATCTCTTGTGCGAGTTTCTGATAGCTTCAGGTTCAGACATAAAATCAGGTTCCATAAATATGGTACTAGCAGCACGTGAGGCATGCAAGACTAATTGGTATATGGCTCACGTAGTTGACATTTTGTCCATGGGTGCACAACATTTTTCACTTCCTTTAGTTAGCTCATGGCGACAAGGTCACTTGCAGATGGATGATGTGTTCCAGATGCTTAAGAAATGGTGCCCACATAACCAATATGTGCAGCTGGGCTGTACAATTTATGAAGCTCACAACGAGTTCCATGCTACCAGCGAGGTTTTGACTTTGGTGCTTAATTGGGAAGCTGCACTTTTGCCCACAGACTTCCTATTCGACAAGTACACTGAGCTGATGAATGTTGAATGGCATTTTTGTCTGGTGCAACCAGTTCATGTTTATTGTCCTCTACCTCTGGCTGGACCTCCTGATTGTGGCGACGGATGTGAAACTATGCTCAATTCTTCTCGGTTCACCTTAAGAGGAGTTAAAGGTATCTCTCATGAGTTTGCTAGTGCAACTGAATATTCTTGCTACACCATAATTAGTAGTACATGGTGGGTATTATTGGTGACTATGAAAATTATGATGGGAGGCACCGATGATATGACGAGCAGTCTGAGTGTGGATGGTTTGATTGGCAAACCTGGGTTGTCAGCTGTCCCATGGGTACAACTACAATGACCTAATTACTGGGAAACGAAATCGGGGTCTGTGCAACAAATAATCGGGGAGGCACCGATGACATTTCAAGCTAAGGCCCTCCTGGATGTTACTCAACCTGGTGAAGCTGTTAACAAAAGAAGAGTACCATCACTGCATACAGAAGGAAGAGAATTGTTTGCCGGAGTTCCTCAGCCCATTATTCACTTTCACTTGCCATTGCATATATGGGTTCCGGTGTTTCTAGTCCCCAGCTCGTCTGACATCCTTGCTGGCTTACAGTGCAACTCCGAGCAACTCTTGACTGCTCCCCTATATCATTTTGAACAATTCCATTGGATAATTGCACAGGCATTCTTTAATGGTATCAAGGGCAGTGTGGTCACCAACATTTTTGAGACTTTGTACAATCCTTGTGCTGCTCCAGTGCAAGAAGGTGTTCCTACTTATTTGGACTATTTTGCTGTTGCTGCTTGTTCTACTGGTCTGCAAGCAAGTGCAAGTACGTGGCAGTTAGTGCTCAAGGATATCTAGCATGTTCATTACCTTGGTACTGTGATTGAGTGGATGTTGTGCTTATTCATTCCTGTGGTGAGATGCTCTCTTGGTCATGGATCAAATTTTATTATCTCCGGAACTATGTCCACAGCATTGCCAGTTCAAGAGGAACCACAACTGAAATACTTCTGCCAATTCTTGTGTGGGCTAAGGTTGTGGAATCCGAGTATAAGGGGTGCATCTAAAACTTGTACAAAGCAATTTGGTACTCACAACAACTCCATGTCACCACATGCTGCTGTTGCAGGTAAATTGCAAAATTGCACAGTTCTTATTTACACTCGATGGAGCTCTATGATAGGAGATTCAGGTTCAACCTTTGCAATTAAAAATGTGGAACAGAGGGTGCTTCCTAAAGTAACAAGTTCGGCTAGCAGATTATGGGACCCAGGAATCTTTGATGTTCATTGCCTTGGCACTATTAAGCTGTTTTCGACCACATGGGTGTCTTGCTTATTTGTTCCTGTTGTGAAAGATTTTCTTGGTCATGGACTGGAGCTTTCTGCTACAACACAGTGGGATCCTGGAATCTTGAATCTTCATGGCCGGGCAATTACTAAATGAGGATCAAGTATCTACATAGAAGTGCAAAGAGTGATTATGATGTTGGATGGCTGTCGGACAAGAGAGATAGACTGATCCATCGACCATTGGACCCAGGTGAATTTGGCTATTCTTTGGTACTGCATCACCGGCTTGAGGTCAAGCCGCATTTTAAGAGGGCGAGAATGTCATGTCCCAAGGGTCATGACCCTCTTCTTATCCAAGGCCTTCTCGATGGAATGGGCCGTGAGACTTGGGCTTGGCCCAGTTCCGTGAATAGGCAAATGGATTATAAAGGAGAAGCTAGACAGAAGAAGGGAGGGATGGATTTGTGAAACGTCTGAAGCTTCTCACCCCTTGCTCTCGCCCTCACCTCCTGCTCTCTGTAACTCCCCTTTCCTTGCTGATTTCTCACCCCATATTCTCCTTGTATCCTCAATTTATATCTGAATATTGGTGCTGATTAGTCTGTTCGTCCCATCTTGTGCTTGGGTCGTGACAAGGATGAGGGAGATGCCATGGCTAGGTTGTTCGGTCAGCGGCGGCGGCGGCGGGCGGCGAGAGGGAGTGGATAAGATGTAGAATATGGAGGAGAAGAAGCACTACGGGTTCAATGTATCGAATGACAGGGGGTTTCATGCAAAAACGAAACGTTTTTCAGGTATCCACTTAAAAAGGGATTGCGGGTTTAATTACCAAAAAATAGAAGGACTTTTATGCAAAAACGCCGCAAGACTCAATCCGTACTTTATTATTACTAGCACAAATGCCCGTGCGTTGCAACGGGAGAAAATAATATATCCCAATCAGCGCCCATCGCCGTGTACACTGGTCCACGTCCTCTATGTGAAGCCAGAGCCCCACCTATAGTGTCGCTTATCCTCCTTCCTGCCCTCGCTAGTTGCGGCAGTTCAACCTTGTGTCGGTGGAACGATCTGGGTGGATGTCGTCAATAATGGGAGGAGATCGTCGGTGGGAGGGCTCAGCCACGTCGGGTGGCCGTCGTCAGTTAACGCCTCGCCTATAGTCACCTCCTCTATCAACCGAACTACTGCCAGCATTGCAAATATAATTTTCCAAGTATAAAGTTGCAACCGAAATTATAAACCTAGGCAGTAAGAATTGAACAATGATTCTAAAATAGTAGGATATATTCTTTCTGACTTCTTGTTTGTGAGGAATTGCCGGAAAAATAAATCCTCCTAAAAGAAAACTCAAAGTTTACCAGAGAGCTACATAAATTAAATCATATTTGTGGTCAAAGATCAATCGTACATTAGATGTGCATTTAATTTTTGTTGAAAATGTTCCACATGAAGAAAATATAGGCAACTTGAACTGTTAAATAATTAAATACATTAAAGTATATAAAACTAACTTATATTTAAACAATACACAATTTAGGATTCCTACAAAAGTACATACTTGAGGGATCAGACACGTACATTATGAAGGTATTGCAGAGGATCCTAACCCCATTATGAAGGATTCTCCAAAGCCATTGTCATTTTAGCTTATTTGCGAGCACGAATGTGAGCATTTCTTTTAGGGAAAGTATATATGCAAAATGTCTCTTTAAAACCTACACAAACTTCAACGTACAAAAAACATTTCACAAGGAGAATTGCGGCAAACTAAAGGACTGCGCCAATGATTTGTTTTGCTCATATATATTCATAGATGGCAATGTCCTTGTTGTTAGTCAACTATATGCTGAAAGAAAAGAGCCTAAGCTATGAATTAGAATACCAAAATTAAAAGATGGACAAACTCCGTTCTATACTATATAGAAAGGGAGCTTACTTTTCTTCTACGGAACTTATTTGCTTTACATAACATCTGTCCTTGCAAAATTATTCAGTGTATTGTTGGGAAAAGCAAGAAAAATTATCAATAAAATTATGATCAAATTTATTTTGTTAAGAGAATATCTTTATCTGAAGATTAACGAGCCGATCAAGCATATGCTATGCCTGCACGATTGAGATTGATCAGTATTTTTTGTGTTGCAACATTTTCTAGCTAGCATAACCTGAAAAAAATTATCCATGCTGACGGTGGCAATATCAAACCCTACATATAGTAGCATAATATCGCCTATGCTCATCTACCAAAGAATTTATTTTGTCAAGAGCATACGTTTGTCGGGAGAAGAGCCAATCAAGCATAAGCTTTGTCTGCACGATTGAGATTGATCAGCATTTTTTGTGTTGCAACATATGCTAGCTAGCATAACCTGAAAAATAATATCCATGCTGACAGTGGCAGTATCAAACCATACATCTAGTAGTATAATATCACCTATGATCATCTACCAAAGTAGAAACACACAGTAGAAATGAACAGGAAACACCCAAAGCTACACAATGACATAAAGAATAAGGAACAACCTGTACTATTTTTGTGATAATGAAAAAGATAGTGCTCCTAGCCTCCGCATCATGGTAATATGAAAACTAATTAATTTCCCTGATACTGCTTCATTTTCCATCTATCCAGCTTGTTGTTGCAGGTCATCATGACGAGAAGGATCAATCCAGTAGCTAGCTTTGTGCATGTACCAGGGAGCAGATCGATATTTTTCTCACACATGTCTCTCCGTGTACAAGGTTTCAACACCTCACATGGTAACAATTTTATAACAGTCTCCCACTTTCGCTCTTTAGCAGCAGCAAGCATAGGCTAGAAGCAGAACAAAAGTCAGCATACAAATGCCCGGAGTAGCAACGCAGAGAAATTATCTCAATCTCTCTCGCTTTCTCCCTTCTTCTCTACCTGATCCTGTTCTTTTCACCGCACAAAGGAGCACACAAAGCAAATTCAGCATAGAAACAGTAGCATCACAAAATTGAAGAGATTGCACCATCGAAACATGTATCCACTGAAAGTTTGTTCATGTGTTGCGTGAGGTTTGCTGGGCTTGATCTGCTGGAATTTAGTCTATTTTGGGACAGCCCAATAACTATTTCAGAAATTCCTAAATAAATCCTAGAGGCCCACTTAGCCTATTTGTGTAAGGCAAGGGATACTACTAATGTTTAGTCCCACATTGCTAGTTGAGTGGGAGTTGGACCTCCTTATAAGGGAGGCTCTTTCCCCACTTGTATGAGCATGAGAACAAGGGGGACATCCACGCGCGCTCCTCCTCCGCTTCCCGCCTCGCCACGCCACGCCTCGCCTCGCCTCGTCACGACGCGTCGCGCCGCGGGAATGAGCCGAGTCGATGTCTAAATTTTTGCCACGCATTACGGGTATACGAAAGGTCACTCGGAAGCTAAAACATTTTTTCTGTACTGGACACTGAATCCGAACGGCGCGCCTCTTCGGCTGCTGCCTGTTCGTTTCGTCTCCCGCGTTCCCTTCAGCTCCCGGCGCAGCCTCTTGCCTCCTTCTCTTGCGCCTATAAAAAGGAGGTCGCTCCTCTCAGAGAGACGCACCAGAATCTCTTCCTCCTCTCGCCACAAGTTTCTGAGCACTGCGCTGCTGTTACGTTCTTCCTCATCCCGGCTTGCGGCGTGCACCGCTGGTCGGGACAGTAGGCCTCCGAAACCGCACCTTTTGAGTCTTGTACGGGAGAAGGGTGATAAGGTTTTTGGGAAGCGCTCAGCGCGACTACTGGCTGCTTCATCATGGACGATCCGGTCGCCGACGACTACTTCCCCGACGACGACTTCTTCCCCGACGTCCACGACCTCCTCGACGACATGGGAGGCGAGGACACCGACCCCAAGTCCATCGCTTCTGCTGCTGTTGTGTCGTACGTGTTCTTATCCTTTCTGTTACAACTCCTGCTACAGTTCTTGGCTCTAGTTCCCGCCCTACGTATGTTAGGTTCTATGTCGTATAAGCAACTTCATCTAGTGTCTGTTCTAGATGTGTTTACCTCAAGTTCATATATGCAGACGATGTTTACCTTCTCTCTGTCAGATTGCATGACTTGCTTTATATTTGGTATTTTAGTCATGCTTTATCTAGTATTTCCGTTAGCAAAATTATTTGGTAAATTGCTCACATTTCCAACAATCCAAAAACCTTTTTATAGGCAATTTACCTCGAATGGTTTTGCTGCTTCCATGAGACCTCCTATGTTTGAGAGTATCCACTATAAGAGGTGGCGCGTGAGAGCAGTCTTATGGTTTCAAACCATGAGTTGCTATGACGCCACTCTTGGCAAACCTGAAGGAGAGCAAGATGCCCAACAGGCACAAGCTTTTCAGAAGATGGATACTCTGTTTAAGGCTGCTCTCTTGAGTGTTCTTGGTGAGAACATAGTTGATGCTTATGCGTCAATTGACAATGGAAAAGATATGTGGGATGCACTCGAGGCCAAGTTTGGGGTCTCGGATGCCGACACTGAGCTGTACATCATGGAGCAATTCTATGATTACAGGATGACTGAAGAGCGCTCCGTGGTTGAGCAGGCTCATGAGATACAGTCATTTGCTAGAGAACTTGAGCACTTCAATTGTATCCTACCGGACAAGTTTGTTGCCGGGGGTATCATCACTAAGCTTCCTCCTTCGCGGAGGAACTTTGCTACCTTACTGAAGCATAAGAGACAGGAGTTTTCCGTCCCGGATCTCATTGGTACTCTTGATGTGGAAGAAAAGGCGAGAGCAAAGAACACACGTGCTCGAGGTATTGAGGGAGGATCTAGTGCCAATCTGGTACAGAAGAAAAACTTCCAGTTCAACAAGTTCAAGAACAAGGGCAAGCTTGATGGTAAAGCAAAGTTTGATGGGAAGAACAATGCTATACAACACACGAACTTCAAGAATAAGAGTGACAAGAAGAAAGGTGCTTGTCATGTGTGTGGAGATCCTGATCATTGGGCTCCTAGTTGCCCCAATCACTATGAAAAGCGTCATCCTGGGAAACGCGGCAAGACCGCTAATGTTGTCATTGGAGACACTGACATGAAGGATGCTGGGTATGGTATATTTCCCACTATTCTTTCAGTATGTCATTCTCCTGATTGGTTGATTGACACGAGTGCTAATGTGCATGTATGCGGTGATATTTTCATGTTTTCGTCTTATTAGACCGCAGGGACTTCAACTGTGCTGATGGGCAACGGTTCAAGTGCTTCTGTTCGTGGTGTTGGCACGGTCGATCTGAAGTTTACTTCGGGGAAGATCGTGCGGCTGAAGAATGTGCATTATGTCCCCTCCGTCAATAAAAATCTTGTTAGCGGATCTCTTCTGTGTAGAGATGGCTATAAGCTTGTCTTTGAGTCGAATAAATTTGTAATATCCAAGTATGGAACCTTTGTTGGTAAAGGCTATGAGTCAGGAGGCCTGTTTCGTTTATCCTTATCAAACGTTTGCAATAAAGTTGTTAATCATATTTGCAACAATAGTGAATCAAATGTGTGGCATTCACGTCTTTGTCATGTTAACTTTGGTTGCATGTCGCGATTAGCGAAGTTGAACTTAATCCCTAGTTTCACCACTGTCAAGGGATCTAAGTGTCAAGTGTGTGTGCAAGCTAAGCAACCTCGTAAGTCTCACATGACTGCGGAGACGAGAAATCTTGCACCACTAGAACTTATACATTCAGATCTATGTGAAATGAATGGTGTTTTGACAAAAGGTGGAAAGAAATATTTCATGATGTTAATTGACGACTCCACTAGATACTGTCGTGTGTATCTTCTGAAATCTAAGGATGAGGCTTTGAACTTTTTCAAGATCTATAAAGCTGAAGTGGAAAACCAACTTGATCGAAAAATCAAGAGGCTTAGGTCCGACCGTGGTGGAGAGTATTTTTCCAATGAATTTGATGCTTTTTGTGCAGAACATGGTATAATCCATGAGAGGACGCCTTCCTACTCACCTCAGTCAAATGCGGTGGCCGAAAGAAAGAACCGTACTCTAACTGATTTGGTTAATGCCATGTTAGACACATCGGGTCTCTCCAAGGCATGGTGGGGGGAGGCGATATTGACTGCATGTCATGTCCTAAACCGAGTTCCCACAAAGAACAAAGAGATAACTCCATTCGAGGAACGGGAGAAGAAAAGGTTAAAGCTCTCTTATCTACGAACCTGGGGTTGTTTGGCGAAAGTCAATGTGCCAATTCCAAAGAAGCGGAAGCTGGGACCAAAAACTGTGGATTGTGTTTTCCTGGGATATGCTTTTCATAGCATTGGCTATAGATTCTTGGTTGTAAAATCTGAGGTACCTGACGTGCATGTCGGTACGATCATGGAGTCGAATGATGCGACTTTCTTTGAAGATATCTTTCCCATGAAGGATATGGCTACCTCATCTAATCAGGAGATGCCTAGTTCATCGAATCAGGAACTAGTTACAATTACTGAACCTGCCATTTCGATGGAACACTTTGAAAGTCCTGTGAAGGAGAACAATGAAGTTCCTATTAGGAGCAAGAGACAGAGGACTGCAAAGAGGCATTATTTTCATTCGAGGACGTGCCTTCCTCTTTGCCCCCTGCTGTCACTAACATTTTGCAGGAGTTCGCTGACGTCTTTCCACAAGATGTGTCACCGGGATTACCACCTATTCGAGGGATTGAGCATCAAATTGACGTAATTCCCGGTGCATCATTACCCAGCCGTGCACCATACCGTACCAATCCAGAGGAGACGAAGGAGATTATGCGTCAAGTACAGGAGTTGCTCGACAAAGGTTATATACGCGAATCCCTTAGTCCTTGTGCTGTTCCTATTATTCTAGTGTCGAAAAAGGATGGTACGTCATGTATGTGTGTTGATTGTAGAGGCATTAATAATATTACTATTCGTTATCGTCACCCTATTCCTAGGCTAGATGATATGCTTGATGAATTGAGTGGCTCTACTATATTCTCCAAAGTTGATTTGCGTAGTGGATACCATCAAATTCGTATGAAATTGGGAGATGAATGGAAAACAACATTTAAAACTAAGTTTGGATTATATGAGTGGTTAGTCATGCCTTTTGGGTTAACTAATGCACCTAGTACTTTCATGAGATTAATGAACGAAGTTTTACGTGCTTTCATTGGACGATTTGTGGTAGTCTATTTTGATGATATACTGATTTATAGCAAATCTTTGGAAGAACATTTGGAACATTTACGTGCTGTTTTTAATGCTCTACGTGATGCACGTTTGTTTGGTAACCTTGGGAAGTGCACCTTTTGCACCGACCGAGTATCTTTTCTTGGCTATGTTGTTACTCCACAGGGAATTGAAGTTGATAAAGCCAAGATTGAAGCTATTGAGAGTTGGCCGCAGCCCAAAACGGTCACACAAGTGAGGAGTTTCCTTGGCCTCGCTGGTTTCTATAGGCGTTTTGTGAGAGATTTCAGCACCATTGCTGCACCTCTCAACGAGCTTATAAAGAAGGATGTGCCTTTTGTTTGGGGTACCGCACAGGAAGAAGCCTTCACGGTATTGAAAGCTAAGTTGACACATGCTCCTTTACTCCAACTTCCTGATTTTAATAAGACTTTTGAGCTTGAATGTGATGCTAGTGGAATTGGATTAGGAGGTGTGTTATTACAAGATGGCAAACCTGTTGCATACTTTTCTGAAAAATTGAGTGGGCCTAGTCCGAATTATTCTACTTACGATAAAGAATTATATGCTCTTGTTCGGACTTTAGAAACATGGCAACATTATTTATGGCCCAAAGAATTTGTTATACATTCTGATCATGAATCTTTGAAACATATTAAAAGTCAAGCTAAACTGAATCGTAGACATGCTAAATGGGTTGAATTCATTGAGACTTTCCCTTATGCCATTAAACACAAGAAGGGAAAAGAAAATGTTATTGCTGATGCATTGTCTCGTCGCTATACTATGCTTTCATAACTTGACTTCAGAATATTTGGTTTCGAGACCATCAAAGATCAATATGTGCATGATGCTGATTTTAAAGATGTAATGCAGAATTGTAAAGAAGGAAGAATGTGGAACAAGTTTGTCGTTAACGATGGATTTGTGTTTCGTGCTAACAAGCTATGCATTCCAGCTAACTCCGTTCGTCTTTTGTTGTTGCAGGAGGCGCATGGAGGAGGATTAATGGGACACTTTGGCGTGAAGAAGACGGAGGATGTACTTGCTACACATTTCTTTTGGCCAAAGATGAGACGGGATGTTGAGCGTTTTATTGCTCGCTGCACTACATGTCAAAAAGCTAAGTCACGACTCAATCCTCATGGTTTATATATGCCTTTGCCTGTACCTAGTGTTCCTTGGGAGGATATATCTATGGACTTTGTTTTAGGTTTACCTCGAACAAAGAAGGGGAGGGATAGCATATTTGTTGTCGTGGATAGATTCTCGAAAATGGCACACTTTATACCATGTCATAAAAGCGATGATGCTGTTAATGTTGCTGATTTGTTCTTTCGTGAAATTATTCGCTTGCATGGTGTGCCAAATACTATTGTTTCAGATCGTGATACTAAATTTCTTAGCTACTTTTGGAGATGTTTATGGGCTAAGTTGGGGACTAAACTGCTTTTTAGTACTACTTGTCACCCCCAAACTGATGGACAAACTGAAGTAGTCAATAGAACATTGTCTACTATGCTTAGGGCTGTTTTGAAGAATAATAAGAAAATGTGGGAGGAATGCTTGCCTCATATTGAATTTGCTTATAATCGTTCATTGCATTCTACTACTAAGATGTGCCCTTTTGAAGTTGTGTATGGTTTCCTACCTCGTGCACCTATTGATTTGTTGCCTCTTCCATCTTCGGAGAAGGTTAATTTTGATGCTAAACAACGTGCTGAATTGATTTTAAAAATGCATGAGTTAACTAAGGAAAACATTGAGCATATGAATGCTAAATATAAACTTGCTGGAGATAAGGGTAGAAAACATGTTGTGTTTGCACCTAGAGATCTTGTTTGGTTACATTTGCGTAAGGATAGATTTCCTGATTTGCGCAAATCAAAGCTAATGCCACGTGCTGATGGTCCCTTTAAGGTGTTAGAGAAAATAAATGATAATGCATATAAACTTGAGCTGCCTGCAGATTTTGGGGTTAGTCCCACTTTTAACATTGCAGATTTGAAGCCTTATTTGGGTGAGGAAGATGAGCTTCCGTCGAGGACGACTTCATTTCAAGAAGGGGAGGATGATGAGGACATCAATACCATTGTTACACCCACAGCCCCTACTGCTACATATACGGGACCAATTACTAGAGCTCGCGCACGCCAATTAAATTATCAGGTACTTTCGTTTCTTGGTAATGATTCTAATGTTCATGAGAATATGATGCTGCCTAAATTGGATACATTTGTTTTGCTTACAAATGAAGGGCCTAGCTTGGAGAAGGATGAACATTGGAGCAAGAACAAGCATGGAGATGATGCCATGCGCAAGGGGAACAAGAACGGAGTTACAAGTGATGATTTTAGGACTTTGAAGCCACCATAATGGGTGCATGAAGCCTTGGACGAAATATACAAGATGCCACTTCATAAATTTCGTCCCGAGGCTATTATAGGTGCTGCGTCACCTTTTTATTGGGCCAGGCCCATGTAATTTCGAAATACATAAGTATAGGCTATTTTTAGAGTCCGTATGTGTGGGGAAACAAGAGATAGGGTTGATTTCGGACCCCTCCACCAAGGGCCACGAAATTCCCCCTCTCTTCCTCCATATATACAGCCCTTAGGGCACCGTTTAGACTTTGGGGTTTTGTTTAGATTAAAAGTTCGCCATAGCTGCAACTTCGCGTACTTCGTTTGTGTTCAACGACCAGACAAAGGCGTCACAGAACCCCACCTTGATCAATAAAGCTTTCATCTTATATTCGCAATATCCAGATTGCAATCTCAGTTTCTTGCTTGTTCTTCGTTTGCTCGCAGGAAACAGACCCTCGTGGTCAGGTTGATCGTGCTCCGGCGTGGTCAATAACCTCTCGGAGTTGGTTTAGCAATTGCTAAGGCGCGACGTCCTCGCACGTTCGTAGTCGGATCGTCAAAGTCGACTTCCACCAAAGCGATATCCATCATCTCATCGAAAGACGGGACACCTTTGCCTCTATCAACTGCTTTCCTAAATGGAGAGTTGGATGAGGAAATTTATATGGAACAACCAGATGGGTTTGTAATAGATGGTCAGGAAGGGAAAGTGTGCAAGTTGCTGAAGTCTTTGTATGGACTCAAGCAAGCACCCAAACAGTGGCATGAGAAGTTCGAAAGAACTTTAATAGTTGCAGGCTTTGTTGTGAACGAAGCTGACAAATGTGTGTACTATCGCCATGGTGGGGGCGAGGGAGTTATGCTTTGCTTGTATGTTGATGACATACTGATTTTTGGAACAAATCTAAATGTTATTAAGGAGGTCAAGGATTTCCTATCTCGATGTTTTGAGATGAAGGATTTAGGAGTGGCTGATGTCATTCTGAACATCAAGTTGTTGAGAGATGATGATGGTGGGATTACATTGCTTCAATCTCACTATGTGGAAAAGATCTTGAGTTGCTTTGGTTATAGTGACTGCAAGCCCTCTCCAACCCCATATGATGCTAGCGTGCTGCTTCGAAAGAATCGAAGAATTGCTAGAGATCAATTGAAGTATTCTCAGATTATTGGCTCGTTTATGTACTTAGCCAGTGCTACAAGACCTGACATCTCTTTTGCTGTTAGCAAGCTGAGCCGGTTTGTCTCAAAACCAGGAGATGTGCATTGGAAAGCTCTAGAGAGAGTTTTGCGTTATTTGAAAGGCACTGCAAATTATGGAATTCACTACACCGGGCACCCAAAGGTGCTTGAAGGGTATAGTGACTCAAACTAGATCTCAGATGCTGATGAGATAAAGGCCACGAGCGGATATGTATTCACTCATGGAGGTGGCGCTGTTTCTTGGAAGTCTTGCAAGCAGACCATCTTAACGAGGTCAATAATGGAAGCAGGACTCACAACACTAGATACAGCTACGGTCGAAGCAGATTGGCTTCGTCGGCTGTTGAATGACTTGCCGGTAGTTGAGAAACCTGTACCGGGTATCCTTATGAACTGTGACAATCAAACTGTGATCACTAAAGTGAGCAGCTCAAAGGATAACATGAAGTCATCAAGACACGTTTAGAGAAGGTTAATGTCTGTGAGAAAAATGAAAAACTCCGGAGTTATTGCATTGGATTATATCCAAACGTCTAAAAATCTGGCAGATCCTTTTACTAAGGGTCTATCACGTAATGTGATAGATAATGCATCGAGGGAGATGGTTATGAGACCCACAATATGAGTTGTTCAAAGTGGTAACCTATTCTTTGTGATCGGAGATCCCGTGAATTATATGTGGAAGACAAGCTGTTGGTCAACTGGGAGGAGAGTATCCTTACTGTTAAAAATACCACTCCATAAAGATGCAATACTCTCCTAATCTGCATGGCAGGTTGATGTATATCTTAATGTGTTCTAAGTGGCTCTTTGAAGCAGAGATGTTGCCCTGCAGAACATCTTTTGAAGAACGCACCTATATGGGTCTGATTGTTAAACGTCGCAATCTATGAGAGTAGGGTTCTCTCTAGTGAACTCATGAAAGGTCTCGGAGTATGACGCATAAGCTCCACCCGCGGGGAAGACCCACGGTAGCCATGTATCAGTCAAGGCTTTATGTGAAGCTAGATTCGCAGAAAACTTGCAGTTCAAGGCCCAGTCCACTGTTCAAGTTGCTTACTAGTGTAGCATAGAGTTCTAGGTGGAAGTTCAACTTAACAGTCTCCACTGCAGTACCGGTATATAAAACAGTGTTTTGGAACCAAAGGCAAATTGTGTGTGCCTCTGGGATCTGGTGGGGGATTACTGGAATTTAGTCTATTTTGGGACAGCACAATAACTATTTCAGAAATTCCTAAATAAATCCTAGAGGCCCACTTAGCCCATTCGTGCAAGGTAAGGGATACTACTAATGTTTAGTCCCACATTGCCAGTTGAGTGGGAGTTGGACCTCCTTATAAGGGAGGCTCTTTCCCCACTTGTATGAGCATGAGAACAAGAGGGACATCCACGCACGCTCCTCCTCCGCCGCCCGCCTCGCCACGCCACGCCTCGTCACGACGCGCCGCGGGTTGCGGGAATGAGCCGAGCCGATGTCTAAATTTTTGCCACGCACTACGGGTATACGAAAGGTCACTCGAAAGCTAAAACATTTTTTCTGTACTGGACACTGAATCCGAACGGCGCGCCTCTTCGGCTGCTGCCTGTTCGTTTCGTCTCCCGCGTTCCCTTCAGCTCCCGGCGCAGTCTCTCGCCTCCTTCTCTTGCGCCTATAAAAGGGAGGTCGCTCCTCTCAGAGATACGCACCAGAATCTCTTCCTCCTCTCGCCACAAGTTCCTGAGCACTGTGCTGCTGTTACGTTCTTCCTCATCCCGGCTTGCGGCGTGCACCGCTGGTCGGGACAGTAGGCCTCCGAAACCGCACCTTTTGAGTCCTGTACGGGAGAAGGGTGATAAAGTTTTTGGGGTGCGCTCAGCGCGACTACTGGCTGCTTCATCACGGACGATCCGGTCGCCGACGACTACTTCCCCGACGTCCACGACCTCCTCGACGACATGGCAGGCGAGGACACCGACCCCAAGTCCAGCGCTTCTGCTGCTGATGTGCCGTACGTGTTCTTATCCTTTCTGTTACAACTCTTGCTACAGTTCTTTGCTCTAGTTTCTGCCCTACGTATGTTAGGTTCTATGTCGTATAAGCAACTTCATCTAGTGTCTGTTCTAGATGTGTTTACCTCAAGTTCATATATGCAGACGATGTTTACCTTCTCTCTGTCAGATTGCATGACTTGCTTTATATTTGGTATTTTAGTCATGCTTTATCTAGTATTTCCGTTAGCAAAATTATTTGGTAAATTGCTCACATTTCCAACATGATCAATCTTGGCGAGGCAAAGTAGCAGCGTGGTCACCATCTTCACCGATGTGACCCGCCCCGTCGATTCCAACGTGGTGTTTGGATCCAGCAATCGTCGTGGTCTACACCTTGGTCTACACTGACCTAGTCGTTTTCCACGTCGCCTACATCGGCGAGGCCTTCGGCGCCGGTGACAACCTCATTAGGTGTCGTCTGGGGGCTGGGATCTCACGCACCGCCGCCCACCTCAAGACATGAACGCCACCCTTGTCAAGTTAGTGCGCCGCCGTTCTGCATGTGAGCCGGTGTCGGCCATGCCGATCTTCTTGTCGCACGTGTTGGGCCTGGCAGACAGCGTGTCGAGTTTCGATCTGTCCATCTAGCTCGGTCGGAACTTGCTGTCGCAGCGGCAGGGAGATGCGAGCCCATGGAGATCGTGTCGACGGCCGCGAGACGGAGAGTGTGGCTAGTTTTCCCCGGAGTTTTCCTAAGCATCCAGGTGTCCGTGCCCGACTCGGCCATTGCGTGTCCGCGGTTCCGCGCTCCCAATGGCCAATGGCCATGGACGCTCACGTCGCAGCAGCACCAGCCTGTTGCCATGCCCCACTGCGGCAGTTGGCACCAACGCCCTCTGACACCAGCAAGATACAGCCGGTGCGCGACGCCCGTGTCCTCGAGCACCTGCTCATGATGTTGTCCATGATGCGGTCTCATATCCAAGACCGGAGGCAGCAGCCTCAGTTCGCATCCACGGCACGGACGACCTACAGCCAGCAAGAAGTGCGAGCGCTCCATCTAGCACGTGGCTCAGCGGCGCCCTTCTGCGTAAGTGGCCTGCTGCAATCCGATCCGGTGGCGGCTCCCAACGCAGAGCACGCGACGGTTGAGCGCGGCGCCCGGGAACGACATAGTCGTCCTTGACGACGACGAGCACGAGGCCGCGCCGATCTTTGGCTCCGCCGTGAGCGGCTCCTCTTGCGCCGCGGCAGTCGATGCCGAAGCTGTCGCGCCGTCCTAGACACCCGCCACTCCTCCGCCTTCGCGGCGCAATGGCGCTCGCCGCTGCCTCATGGGCCGTGGCCCCGCCGTCCCGCTGGAGAGTCCGTCGTCGAGCAGCCGCTCCGGCCGCGCAGCAGCAGCGCTCCTTCCCTTTCCCCCTCCCGTCTCTCTCTCGTTGCGACAGGAACCACACCAACCGCCATGAACCTCCTGCTATCGGGAGCCCGGGACCCCCGCACCCCTGCTCCGCCGACGGGAATCCCACGGCGGCCATGTCTCCTCCGGAGAGGAGCTGGCTCTGGTCGGGCGGTCGATGCTGCAGCACCAGCCGTTAGGCTAGGCATCCATGCTGCTCTTTTTAAATATTTTCTGTGCCTCTCCTCTTTCATTGCTCGTGAGCTTTCTTCCGGGCTATCGATTTGTGATGCATGCCGGCTTTCTTCGTGTCTTTTGTTGCCTTGTTGATTCTGCCAACTCCAAAAGTATATAAACTGCTAGGATATGATGCAAAGTGGCAGGGTGGGACTAATTAATCTGAAACTGCAGCATAGGCAAAAGAATTTTTTCCTTTGCTGCAGCCGTCAGGAGAGGAGAGCAGGTCGTGAGGTTGAATTTTTTTTACCGGCCCATAGCAAATTTTCTGGCCCATCGAAGCTGCAAAAAACGTACGAACCAAACCAAAATTTGGAGAGGGAGGTGGACGGACGAAAATATATATTAATACCACCTCGTTTATATTACGATTTTGTCCATACAAATTGTAAAAGCGTATTATGACATGAGAAAAAAGCGTATTGTGACGGTGAACCCGGAGACCCAATCCGTGCTTTATTATTAGGAAGAGACTAGCAAAAGGGCCTGTGCGTTGCAATGGGGTAAGAAAATTGTGGCCATCAAATAAGCCATCGAGAACATAATATCTATCATCATGATTATAGATTGTACAAAAGGGCCCATGCCTTGTTAATCAAATAAAATAAAATTGATCGTGGGTAGCACTTACGAATTAGAAATGCTAGCTAATATAATACGTTGGTTGATGGACCACCTGACACAAGCTTAGAGACCACGATTTTATTTCAAAAAACCTTAGTTTAAATATAGTGATTGAAACATCTTTATTCATCATTATAAATAAAAATTATGACTAATTTTGTTTGGAATTTTCATTTTAAACATAACAATACATGAACCATTAAATTAGAAATTGGTTTTCTGAAATTAATATGGCATGTGAATGCTCTAACAAAATACATAAATCATTTTAATTCAAATAACACAATAAACAATTAACAATATAGGTGGGCTGCTTAGCCATGTAATCTACGATCTGCCTTGAAATGCAGTGCAAATAGCTTTTCCACATATCCTGAAACAAAGAATCATCAATATACTTGAGTATCGCAGATGGAGAATTATGGAGGTATACTCGACAGACGGACCTGAAGTTGAGTAGTGGCTTTAGAGTCATAAGTCTTTATAACTGGCAGGCTCAATAGTTGGTAAGAAATTCTCTTTTAGTTAGAGAAAAGGCATGTAAACTTCTTAAGTTAACAGGTGCTATCAGCTAGCATCATGGCCATCTCTGCGTGTGTCCCTGGAACATGCTACGATATAGTGCAAAATAAATGAATTTTGATGAATACAGAGTAAATAATGAGTGATGAGTGAGCAGAAGTGTTAGGCATAATCCATCAAAAGCATAAAGGCGACAAACACACCAAAGGACCAATCTTTAACCAAGCAAAATCCAATCTCTGCGTCACATTCTTACCGGGTTATGTCTGTCGGCTCGCCTGGGCAGTTCTCACCTACAGCGACATGGCCCTCCCTGGGGAGAAGCACTCATCCTGCCGTTCAGGCCGTCCAAGGCTATTGTGGCCGGGGTTGCACCTAGGCACCTAGGAACTGAACGTTGCCTCCTTTGCACCTTTTTGTTACCACATCTGGTGCAGAAAAAACATATTGCTGTGTTTTGAGTATTTAATTTGAGTATTTTTAGAAGTTAGTGCTGAGAGCACACACTCAAAAGAGTTAGAGAAATCTTCCCAAATAACTGTAGGCATGGGAAAAAGGTAGTTTTCTTGAAATGATGTGGATAAATAAGATTTGGTACAGAGGTGTTTAGCTTATCAACATTTTTGTAAGATATGGCTGAGAATAGAGAATAGCAACACCTAAAGGCCTATAACATCATCTAGCTTGGCATGCTCATGTAAACTACATGCAGCTAACATAATAGTACCTCTGATATATCTGAATTTAGTACCATAAAATTGGGGAACCATATGGTCGACTCCTCATATTTTGTTCAGAAAATAACAGAATCTGTTATTAAAGCTGATAGTTAGAATGCTCCTTATAATATCAGAATGTGCCTTTTAACATTTAAGCTCTCGGCTTGGTGTAGAAACTCAAATCAATCTAAGAATGCAAGAGCAACTGACCATGCAGCTAGCATAATAGTGTCTCTGATATATCTGAATTTGGTACCATAAAATTGGAGAACCATACGGTTTGATTCCTCATATTTCGTTTCAGAAAATAGCAAAATCTGTTTTTAAAACTGACAGTTAGAATGCTCCTTATCAGATCAGATGTGCCTTTTACTCCCTCCGTCCCACAATATAAGAACATAGCTTGAAAAACGATCTTACATTGTGGGATGGAGGGAGTAACATTTAAGCTCTAGACTTGGTGTAGAAACTCAAATCGATCTAAGATGCAAGAGCAACTGAACTTGATCTTAACAAAAACAAGCTAAGCATTGTCTGAACCTACTGTACATGATTTCAACGCCCTTATGCTAGGATAATCCTCCTACTATAACAGTTTGACTTACTTCACTTGAGAAACAAAGCACCTGATACAAACATGGGTGATGCTAGTGATGTCGGGAAATTAATAAGGCGGCATACTTACGCTCCTAATTATTGTCAGTTTAGTAAAGATAATGGAGTGGACAAAGTTTTGGTCAGTATTTGTACGCAAGAAGCTGCATGTACGTTTGATCAAGGTGTGCAGGAATTTGGTTGTTTCTTCTGGTTGTCACGTACAAAACATGGCCCAGCTATAGATGCACAAGAGATATTTTTTATTGAGACAAATCAAAGAATCCTAACCTGCTACTATTTCTCACAGTCAAGACCGCCGGAGCAACAAGCGTACGTCAACAGATTTAAATGGTGGCAGTTGCTTTCCTTGAGAGATATAGGTTGGGGGCCACCAAATAAATTGTGTTTAGTTATTTTAGGTATTTATTTTGTAATGATTACCTGCTAAAATAAAGCACGTGATCAGTTTTACTTTCCTTGGTTATTTTGATCGAGAGTTAGAGATAGAAAGAAAAGTTTGTTCGGTCAACTTTGAGTCCGCACGTACGCTAGTATATATAGTCATAGTACGATCAATGTAAAAGGGAGGTTATTTTTTGATGAAATAGACACGATGCTTTTTCAGGGTAGACACCCGTATCAAGTTTTAGAGGGATCTTTAGAAAACCTCTATGTTGCGATTTCTTCGTAGAAATTGTTTTTGCGCGTGAATACCATCGTCGAGATTGGTTTTCTCGTGCTGAGCCGCAAGGTTCAAACCCTCTATTTCGCATACATCGCGTGCGCGGGGAAAAGGCTACTGCTGCTAGAGGTGGAGTACCGTGAAAGATCGGGCCGCAACAACAGATCGGATCTCGCCACCGAGGTTCGGTTATTATCAGCACCTACCTTTGATTTGGTCTGGTAGGCATGAAAACTACAATAACAATTAGCAATTTCTGCAGAATAAATATTTTCTATATATACATACTTGGCAGAACCAAAGCTATGTCCGTAAGTCCCTTTTTCAAATGGCCTATGTTTTTAAGGCGGTAAGGCGACCTAAGGCGCTGGGGGGGCGCCTTATCGCCTAGGCGACGCCTAAGCGCCTAAGGCGGGCATATTTGTAAGGCATTGGGGGGCGCCTTATCGCCTAAGCGTCGCCTAAGCGTCCAAGGCGGGACGCCTTAAAAACAATGCAAATGGCAGAAACAAACTTCAGTCTATGTGTTAAGGGCATAGACAACAGGAACAAAAACGAAAACTTTGGTACCACCAGAACTGCAAGTGTACTTTTAAGGTCACTCGTCTAGCTATAAGCCACCAAAGTTCACTAACTCTATCACTTTCAAACATAAAAAATAAGGGGTTACAAAAACATGAATCACCAGCTCACAACATGAGGAAAAGGACCTCTGAAGTCTGTTCACTGTGTTGTAGCATGTCAATTGATGACGCTGAATTTGTTTTGTGCAAATTGATAAAAGATGCCATGGGGTACTTAACAAGCATGAAAGAGGCCTAATGATTAAGACTGGCTTTTAGAATCTTTTAGAATTCTAATAAATAATTTTGAAAAGCACACATACGACTTGTGGCAGAAAGCACATAAAATACATTTGATATCATATATGAAGCAATTGTAATCTGGAGCACTGATTTTCTGTACGAAACATTTACTCATTGACACCAAACGGACCAAAAGATCAGTCCTAGATTTTTTCAAGCAGAACAAATACAAAGATTGCAGAAAAAAGGTTCAGTGCTTTCTGACCAGACCAAGAAGAACATTACTTTTTGTGATTGTAGATGAAAATTTTACAGAATAATTTGGCAAAAGCTAGTACATACCTCTGGGGTAGCATGTTCGGCAGGGGATGTTCTTCCGGCTCAGGTGTAGTACGCTTGGGCGGCGGATTTTCTTCCGGCGAACTCGGCTGAGACGATCCTGGACAACTCTTCAAAAGTTGCGATATGATGTGATTTAATGGAGATTCGATCGAGGGCTCCTTCTAATGGCAGTCAAGTCCCACTGAAATCTGGGTCGGGCACGCCATGGATTCGTGTTGCAGCACTTATCCTGGGGGAACACGGACTCCGATCCAAATTGGAGACATACGGCGGCAGGAGGTTGAAGATCGTGGTGCGCCGGAGAAGATTGAGATGGATAGGGAGGGGAACGAGAGCGCGGCGGCGGCGGCGCCAGAGATGAATGGGCGCGCGGCGGCGGCGGCGCCAGAGATGAATGGGCGCGCGGCTGCGGCGGCGCTACCGTACGCATTGAGGAGTGCTCCTGTGTCCTATACGTACTAGAGATGCAAGCGGGATCATGTGGCTGTCCCAACCAGACGTGTCGACCTTAATCTAACTAGTAAGCGTGTTGCACGTATCATAATCTATAATAAAATATTTTTAATCTAATTTCTTATATGGCGAGTTCTTTGCTGAATCATTTAGACGTGTCTCGTGCCCACGACGGGAGTACACATGTAACAGGATTCGATCACATGTCTTCACATAAAACTCATAATCACATAAATGTATTATATTTAGTTACAAAGAAAATTTAAAAACAACAACTAAGAAACAATATGTACTGTTTATTCTTTATCGATGATTCTCTTTAAAGTTTAATGTATTGATGAAATCTAGAATGTTTTGCTCCGTGGTTGAGATATTGTCTAGAGCTTCACTTCCTTGGTATTCAAAACATGTCCAAAATTTGCCTCAATCGAATATCATCCTACATATGCATTATATGACATTGTTATATAAAAAAAATATCATGTCCAACGTGTATACAAATGAGTATGGTGTAAATAATCACCCTGGGTACTATAAAATGTAGCCTTCCATCGCACCATGAGTGCATGAAATTAGAACCAAATAACCATCCAGTGAACTGGAATGTAACAAATTGGATGTCGTGGCACGCTAATATACGCACAATAATATTAAAGCAAACAACATCCATGTATTCATCATTCTTTAATTTGTTCCTTATTTGTCTCAAATCCAAACTAATATGATAACGATTATAGATTTTCCCCCATTCACTCGTGTGAGATCGCAATTATTTCAATTATAATGACACAAGAGTATATAAGAACACAACTTGATCTGAGAAAACGTGGCTTACTTCAACAAAGGGACACCATCAAGCATGTTGATGCACAAGCAAAAATTTATGTATTAATTCGTCATTCGTTGGATTGACAAATGGTGAAAGAAGAACCGATTGCGAGTTGAACTCAAGTTTTGATGAAGTGTTCGATGTTTTCAAATTCTTAGGGAGTCCATCCAGAATCATACAATTTGTGGGTTCAGTGTCGATTTCTTATGTTATCGTCATTCAGTTCCGAGAGTGAGTGTTTGCTCCAGTTTTGTTCTGAAATCCGTCATATGATCATATTAAGTGTTGGAGAACGTAGTAATTTCAAAAAATTTCCTACGCACACGCAAGATCATGGTGATGCATAGCAACGAGAGGGGAGAGTGTTGTCTACGTACCCTCGTAGACCGAAGCGGAAGCGTTGACGCAACGTAGAGGAAGTAGTCGTACGTCCTCCCGGTCCAACCGATCCAAGCACCGTTACTCCGGCACCTCCGAGTTCTTGACACGCGTACAGCTCGATGACGCACCCTCGATCTCCAATCCAGTAGAGGCTCCAAGGGGGAGTTCCGTCAGCACGACGACGTGGTGACGATCTTGATGTTCTCCTGTCGCAGAGCTTCGCCTAAGCACCGCTACAATATGATCGAGGTGTAATATCGTGGAGGGGGGCACCGCACACGGCTAAGGAACAATCAATGATCAACTTGTGTGTCCTAGGGTGCCCCCCTACCTCCGTATATAAAGGAGGGAGGGAGGAGGTGGCCGGCCCTAAGGGGGGCGCGCCATGAGGAGGGGGAAACCTACTCCAAGTAGGTTTCCCTCTCTTTTCCTTATCTTATTTGGAGGGGGAAGGAAAGAGTACTAGTATTAGGAAGTAGTACTAGTAGTAGTAATAGGAAGAGGGGGAAGGAGAAAGGAAAGGGGGGTTCGGCCCCCCTCCCCAATTCGGATTGGGCTTGGGGGGGCGCGCCCCCCTCCCTTGCTCCTTCTCTCTTCCTCCTACATGGGCCCAATAAGGCCCATATACCTCCCGGGGAGTTCCGGTAACCTCCCGGAGCTCCAAACTTCTCCGGAACCTTTCCGGTGTCCAAATATATCCGTTCAATATATCAATCTTTATGTCTCGACCATTTCGAGACTCCTCGTCATGTCCGTGATCATATCCGGGACTCCGAACAACCTTCGGTACATCAAAATACATAAACTCATAATATAACTGTCATCGAAACCTTAAGCGTGCGGACCCTACGGTTCGAGAACAATGTAGACATGACCGAGACATGTCTCCGGTCAATAACCAATAGCGGGACCTGGATGTCCATATTGGTTCCTACATATTCTACGAAGATCTTTATCGGTCAAACCGCACAACAACATACGTTGTTCCCTTTGTCATCGGTATGTTACTTGCCCGAGATTCGATCGTCGGTATCCAATACCTAGTTCAATCTCGTTACCGGCAAGTCTCTTTACTCGTTCCGTAATACATCATCCCACAACTAACTCATTAGTTGAAATGCTTGCAAGGCTTAAGTGATGTGTATTACCGAGAGGGCCCAGAGATACCTCTCCGACATTCGGAGTGACAAATCCTAATCTCGAAATACGCCAACTCAACAAGTACCTTCGGAGACACCTGTAGAGCACCTTTATAATCACCCAGTTACGTTGTGACGTTTGGTAGCACACAAAGTGTTCCTCCGGTAAACGGGAGTTGCATAATCTCATAGTCATAGGAACATGTATAAGTCATGAAGGAAGCAATAGCAACATACTAAACGATCGTGTGCTGAGCTAACGGAATGGGTCATGTCAATCAGATCATTCAACTAATGATGTGACCTTGTTAATCAAATAACAACTCCTTGTTCATGGTTAGGAAACATAACCATCTTTGATTAACAAGCTAGTCAAGTAGAGGCGTACTAGTGACACTCTGTTTGTCTATATATTCACACATGTATTATGTTTCCGGTTAATACAATTCTAGCATGAATAATAAACATTTATCATGATATGAGGAAATAAATAATAACTTTATTATTGCCTCTAGGGCATATTTCCTTCAGTCTCCCACTTGCACTAGAGTCAATAATCTAGATCACATCACCATGTGATTAACATCGATAGTTCACATCATCATGTGATTAACACCCATAGTTCACATTGCCATGTGACCAACACCCAAAGGGTTTACTAGATTCAGTAATCTAGTTCACATCGCTATGTGATTAACACCCAAAGAGTACTAAGGTGTGATCATGTTTTGCTTGTGAGAGAGTCTTAGTCAACGGGTCTTTCACATTCAGATCCGTTATGTATTTTGCAATTTTTCTATGTCTACAATGCTCTGCACGAAGCTACTCTAGCTAATTGCTCCCACTTTCAATATGTATCTAGATCGAGACTTAGAGTCATCCAGATCGGTGTCAAAACTTGCATCGACGTAACCCTTTACGACGAACCTTTTTGTCACTTCCATAATCGAGAAACATATCCTTGTTCCACTAAGGATAATTTTGACCGCTGTCCAGTGATCTACTCCTAGATCACTATTGTACTCCCTTGCCAAACTCAGTGCAGGGTATACAATAGATCTGGTACACAGCATGGCATACTTTATAGAACCTATGGCCAAGGCATAGGGAATGACTTTCATTCTCTTTCTATCTTCTGCCGTGGTCGGGTTTTTGAGTCTTACTCAATTTCACACCTTGTAACACAGGCAAGAACTCTTTCTTTGACTGTTCCATTTTGAACTACTTCAAAATCTTGTCAAGGTATGTACTCATTGAAAAAACTTATCAAGCGTCTTGATCTATCTCTATAGATCTTGATGCTCAATATGTAAGCAGCTTCACCGAGGTCTTTCTTTGAAAAACTCCTTTCAAACGCTCCTTTATGCTTTGCAGAATAATTCTACATTATTTCCGATCTACAATATGTCATTCACATATACTTATCAGAAATGCTATAGTGCTCCCACTCACTTTCTAGTAAATACAGGCTTCACTGCAAGTCTGTATAAACTATATGCTTTGATCAACTTATCAAAGCGTATATTCGAACTCCGAGATGCTTGCACCAGTCCATAGATGCACATTTTGTTAACACCTTTAGGATCGACAAAACCTGTTGGTTGCATCATATACAACTCTTCTTTAATAACTCCTTTAAGGAATGCAGTTTTGTTTATCCATTTGCCAGATTTCATAAAATGCGGCAATTGCTAACATGATTCAGATAGACTTTTAAGCATCGATACGAGTGAGAAAATCTCATTGTATTCAACATCTTGAACTTTGTCAAAAACCTTTTTCGACAAGTCTAGCTTTGTAGATAGTAACACTACTATCAGCGTCCGTCTTCCTCTTGAAGATCCATTTATTTTCTATGGCTTGCCGATCATCAGGCAACTCCACCAAAGTCCACACTTTGTTCTCATACATGGATCTCATCTCAGATTTCATGTCCTCAAGCCATTTCGCGGAATCTGGGCTCATCATCGCTTCCTCATAGTTCGTAGGTTCATCATGATCTAGTTACATGACTTCCAGAACAGGATTACCGTACCACTCTGGTGCGGATCTCACTCTGGTTTACCTACGAGATTCGGTAGTAACTTGATCTGAAGTTACATGATCATCATCATTAGCTTCCTCACTAATTGGTGTAGTAGTCACAGGAACAGATTTATGTGATGAACTACTTTCCAATAAGGGAGAAGGTACAATTACCTCATCAAGTTTTACTTTCCTCCCACTCACTTTTTTTGAGAGAAACTCCTTCTCTAGAAAGGATCCATTTATTAGCAACAAATGTTTTGCCTTCGGATCTGTGATAGAAGGTGTACCCAACAATTTCCTTTGGGTATTCTATGAAGACGCACTTCTCCGATTTGGGTTTGAGCTTATCAGGATGAAACTTTTTCACATAAGCATCACAGCCCCAAACTTTAAGAAACAACAACTTTGGTTTCTTGCTAAACCACAGTTCATATAGTGTCGTCTCAACGGATTTAAATGGTGCCCTATTTAACGTGAATGCAGCTGTCTCTAATGCATGATCCCAAAACGATATTGGTAAATCGGTAAGAAACATCATAGATTGTACTATATCCAATAAAGTACGGTTATGACGTTCGGACACACCATTATGATGTGGTGTTCCAGGTGGCATGAATTTGTGAAACTATTCCACATTGTTTTAATTAAAGACCAAACTCGTAACTCAAATATTTGTCTCCGCGATCAGATCGTAGAAACCTTATTTTCTTGTCACGATGATTTTTCCACTTCACTCTGAAATTCTTTGAACCTTTCAACTATTTCAGACTTATGTTTCATCAAGTAGATATACCCATATCTGCTCAAATCATCTGTGAAGGTCAGAAAATAACGATACCCGCCGCGAGCCTTAACACTCATTGGATCGCATACATCAGTATGTATTATTTCCAATAAGTCAGTTGCTCGCTCCACTGTTCCGGAGAACGGAGTCTTAGTCATCTTGCCCATGAGGCATGGTTCGCAAGCATCAAGTGATTCATAATCAAGTGATTCCAAAATCCCATCAGCATGGATTTTCTTCATGCGCTTTACACCAATATGACTTAAACGGCAATGCCACAAATAAGTTGCACTATCATTATTAACTTTGCATCTTTTGGTTTCAATATTATGAATATGTGTATCACTACGATCGAGATCCAATGAACCATTTTCATTGGGTGTGTAACCATATAAGGTTTTATTCATGTAAGCAGAACAACAGTTTATTCTCTTACTTAAATGAATAACCGTATTGCAATAAACATGATCAAATCATATTTATGCTCAACGCAAACACCAAATAACATTTATTTAGGTTCAACACTAATCCCGAAAGTATAGGGAGTGTGCGATGATGATCATATCAATCTTGAAACTACTTTCAACACACATCGTCACTTCACCCTTAACTAGTTTCTGTTTATTCTGCAACTCCCGTTTCGAGTTACTAATCTTAGCAACCGAACAAGTATCAAATACTCAGGGGCTACTATAAACACTAGTAAGGCACACATCAATAATCTGTATATCAAATATACCCTTGTTCACTTTTGCCATCCTTCTTATCCACCAAATATTCAGGGCATTTCCGCTTCCAGTGACCATTTCCTTTGCAGTGTAAACACTCAGTTTCAGGCTATGGTCCAGCTTTGGGCTTCTTCGCAGGAGTGACAACTTGCTTGTCTTTCCACTTGAAGTTCCCTTTCTTTCCCTTTGCCCTTCTCCTGAAACTAGTGGTCTTGTCAATCATCAACACTTGATGGTCTTTTCTTGATTTCTACCTTCGTCGATTTCTACATCACGAAGAGCTCGGGAATCGTTTTCGTCATCCCTTGCATACTATAGTTCATCACGAAGTTCTAGTAACTTAGTGATGGTGACTAGAGAATTCTGTCAATCACTATCTTATCTGGAAGATTAACTCCCACTTGATTCAAGCGATTGAAGTACCCAGACAATCTGAGCACATGCTCACTAGTTGAGCGATTCTCCTCCATCTTTTAGCTTTAGAACTTGTTGGAGACTTCATATCTCTCAACTCGGGTATTTGCTGGAAATATTAACTTCAACTCCTGGAACATCTCATATGGTCCATGACGTTCAAAATGTCTTTGAAGTCCCGATTCTAAGCCGTTAAGCATGGTGCACTTAAACTATCAAGTAGTCATCATATTGAGCTAGCCAAACGTTCATAACGTCTGCATCTGCTCCTGCAATAGGTCTGTCACCTAGCGGTGCATCAAGGACATAATTCTTCTGTGCAGCAATGAGGATAAACCTCAGATCACGGATCCAATCCGCATCATTGCTACTAACATCTTTCAATACATTTTTCTCTAGGAACATATCAAAATAAACATATGAAAGCAACAAAGCAAGCTATTGATCTTACAACATAATTTGCAAAATACTACCAGGACTAAGTTCATGATAAATTTAAGTTCAATTAATCATATTAATTAAGAACTCCCACTTAGACAGACATCTCTCTAGTCATCTAAGTGATCACGTGACCCAAATCAACTAAACCATAACCGATCATCACGTGAGATGGATTAGTTTTCAATGGTGAACATCTTATGTTGATCATATCTACTATATGATTCACGCTCGACCTTTCGGTCTCCGTGTTCCGAGGCCATATCTGCATATGCTAGGCTCGTCAAGTTTAACCTGAGTATTCTGCGTGTGCAAAACTGGCTTGCACCCGTTGTAGATGGACATAGAGCTTATCACACCCGATCATCACGTGGTGTCTGGGCACGACGAACTTTGGCAACGGTGCATACTCAGGGAGAACACTACTTGATAATTTTTAGTGAGAGATCATCTTAAAATGCTACCATCAATCAAAGCAAGATAAGATGCATAAAGGATAAACATCACATGCAATCAATATAAGTGATATGATATGGCCATCATCTTCTTGTGCTTGAGATCTCCATCTCCGAAGCACCATCATGATCACCATCGTCACCGGCGCGACACCTTGATCTCTATCGTAGCATCGTTGTCGTTTACGCCATCTATTGCTTCTACGACTATCGCTAGCGCTTAGTGATAAAGTAAAGCAATTACAGGGCGTTTGCATTTCATACAATAAAGCGACAACCATATGGCTCCTGCCAGTTGCCGATAACTTCGGTTACAAAACATGATCATCTCATACAATAAAATATAGCATCATGTCTTGGCCATATCACATCACAACATGCCCTGCAAAAACAAGTTAGACGTCCTCTACTTTGTTGTTGCAAGTTTTACGTGGCTGCTACGGGCTTAAGCAAGAACCAATCTCACCTACGCATTAAAACCACAACGATAGTTTGTCAAATAGACTCCGTTTTAACCTTCACAAGGACCGGGCGTAGCCACACTCGGTTCAACTAAAGTTGGAGAAACTGACACCCGCTAGTCACCTATGTGCAAAGCACGGCGGTAAAACCAGTCTCGCGTAAGCGTACGTGTAATGTCGGTCCGGGCCGCTTCATCCAACAATACCGCTGAACGAAAGTATGACATGCTGGTAGGCAGTATGACTTATATCGTCCACAACTCACTTGTGTTCTACTCGTGCATATAACATCAAACCATAAAAACCTGGCTCTGATACCACTGTTGGAGAACGTAGTAATTTAAAAAAATTTCCTACGCACACGCAAGATCATGGTGATGCATAGCAACGAGAGGGGAGAGTGTTGTCTACGTACCCTCGTAGACCGAAGCGAAAGCGTTGACGCAACATAGAGGAAGTAGTCGTACGTCCTCCCGGTCCAACCGATCCAAGCACCGTTACTCCGGCACCTCCGAGTTCTTGACACGCGTACAGCTCGATGACGCACCCTCGATCTCCAATCCAGTAGAGGCTCCGAGGGGGAGTTCCGTCAGCACGACGACGTGGTGACGATCTTGATGTTCTCCTGTCGCAGAGCTTCGCCTAAGCACCGCTACAATATGATCGAGGTGTAATATCGTGGAGGGGGGCACCGCACACGGCTAAGGAACGATCAATGATCAACTTGTGTGTCCTAGGGTGCCCCCCTACCTCCGTATATAAAGGAGGGAGGGGGGAGGTGGCCGGCCCTAAGGGGGGCGCGCCATGAGGAGGGGGAAACCTACTCCAAGTAGGTTTCCCTCTCTTTTCCTTATCTTATTTGGAGGGGGAAGGAAAGAGTACTAGTATTAGGAAGTAGTACTAGTAGTAGTAATAGGAAGAGGGGGAAGGAGAAAGGAAAGGGGGGACCGGCCCCCCTCCCCAATTCGGATTGGGCTTGGGGGGGCGCGCCCCCCTCCCTTGCTCCTTCTCTCTTCCTCCTACATGGGTACAATAAGGCCCATATACCTCCCGGGGGGTTCCGGTAACCTCCCGGAGCTCCAAACTTCTCCGGAACCTTTCCGGTGTCCAAATATATCCGTCCAATATATCAATCTTTATGTCTCGACCATTTCGAGACTCCTCGTCATGTCCGTGATCATATCCGGGACTCCGAACAACCTTCGGTACATCAAAATACATAAACTCATAATATAACTGTCATCGAAACCTTAAGCGTGCGGACCCTACGGTTCGAGAACAATGTAGACATGACCGAGACATGTCTCCGGTCAATAACCAATAGCGGGACCTGGATGTCCATATTGGTTCCTACATATTCTATGAAGATCTTTATCGGTCAAACCGCACAACAACATACGTTGTTCCCTTTGTCATCGGTATGTTACTTGCCCGAGATTCGATCGTCGGTATCCAATACCTAGTTCAATCTCGTTACCGGCAAGTCTCTTTACTCGTTCCGTAATACATCATCCCACAACTAACTCATTAGTTGAAATGCTTGCAAGGCTTAAGTGATGTGTATTACCGAGAGGGCCCAGAGATACCTCTCCGACATTCGGAGTGACAAATCCTAATCTCGAAATACGCCAACTCAACAAGTACCTTCGGAGACACCTGTAGAGCACCTTTATAATCACCCAGTTACGTTGTGACGTTTGGTAGCACACAAAGTGTTCCTCCGGTAAACGGGAGTTGCATAATCTCATAGTCATAGGAACATGTATAAGTCATGAAGGAAGCAATAGCAACATACTAAACGATCGTGTGCTGAGCTAACGGAATGGGTCATGTCAATCAGATCATTCAACTAATGATGTGACCTTGTTAATCAAATAACAACTCCTTGTTCATGGTTAGGAAACATAACCATCTTTGATTAACAAGCTAGTCAAGTAGAGGCGTACTAGTGACACTCTGTTTGTCTATATATTCACACATGTATTATGTTTCCGGTTAATACAATTCTAGCATGAATAATAAACATTTATCATGATATGAGGAAATAAATAATAACTTTATTATTGCCTCTAGGGCATATTTCCTTCATTAAGTAGTAGTAAATTAGAGTTAGAATTCAAATAAAAACATAGAATAAATATAATGATAAGATTTTATAAGACCTTCTAGATCAACCATTGATATATGACTGAACCAGCTTTGTAAACACTTGGCCGTAAAAAAAATCGGACAACTGGAGCAAACACTCACTCGCTCACTACACAAGCGGATAAGCTCCTCCCCCTCACAGAACACGACCAAAAATGCTACGCGTACGGCCTTTTACGGGACTGCTACAAACCCTTCCATAAAATCTCTCAAGCCCCCCCCCCCTGATTTTCACCCGTGTGGGGCCCCTCACACCCCATCATCCAATTAAAATATGCCAAATCAGAGATCAGCCTGTAAATTTAAGTAAGCTTCCGTATGTCTAGCAAAACTCGAACACGACCGCCCCTCTTCCATTGCATCCCCACCGGCGGCGACACGAATACCCACCCCTGGCCGGTCCATGGCGGCCGCCCTTTCCCAGCCGCTGGTCTATGCCTCCCCCCTCCCTCTCCTCCTACCGTCGTGCCGGTCCATGATAGTCATTCTTCCCTTACTTCTCTTCCCGCAGCCTGGATCTGCCGCCTACGGCTTCCATCTCGCCTCCCTTTTCCCCAGCGCTCTTTAGCCCCACGACGAACCCGTTCGCCGCCACCATCTTGGTTCGCAGCCATGGCTCCGCTCCGGCCGCCATGGATGAGCTTTGTCTCCAATGGATCGTCGGCACCGGCCACTGCGCAGCCTTGGAGGGATCCGGCAAAGGCTCCCCACCTCGACTATGGCTGGAGGAGGCCATCGATGCCTCCTACTTCGCATAGTCCCAGCCGGCTGCCACCGCTATTAGGCAACAAGCAGCGCTGCCGCGTCCGTCCACGGGTACCCCATCGGCATACTTTGTAGATGGTGAGAAATCAGAGATCCCCATTACGATAAGTATATGCGACTGCTTTTTGTCTAAATCTTGTGTGAACTAAACATAATGGTGTGCATACTGAACTTTGACTGAAATAATTTCTTGAGAGAATTAGCTATCATCAATTTGTCTACTTTGCTAAAATTAGTGTGTTTGTTCAAAGTCTGCCAAAACACCTTGGAGACGTGCTCTGCTATTGTAGCTTGACATGATGGATGAGTAGGAAGGTGTACCCATCTGTCTGCAGTCTTCTCTAAATACACTCTTCCCTTGGCCATGTTGTGAAGTTTAGGTCCTCCACTTATCATATTTTAGTTCCATGTGAAGCGATGCAAATTGGAATACATTTTCTAGTCCTTCCAGCCGTTGCATGAATAAATGACAAAGCATTAGCATCACAAGCAAAAAACAACATAAATCGTCTTATCAAAAGATGACGTAGTGGGGCTAATAACTAACCATAGCAGTGAGGTCTTCGCAATTAATTCCTGTGCCTGATGAGTGCTGCTATTTACCTGATGACTGTTTTTGTAAAAACAACATGAACAATTGCTACTTACTGTTAGTTTCCAGAAAGCTTGGTTCAGCTTGTAATATTGTATAATTTCCTAAACACCGTCAAGTTTCTAGAAAGCTCATTGTTAGATGCATTGGATATTGTGACCGGATATGCGTGAAATGGCTCTTAAGGCCCTTTTCTTCTTCTATTTGGATAACAGAGGTCCTGGTCTTGTAGGATTTACCCTTGTTTCAGTCATAAACCTGTTGTTGCCTTTTGAGTGTGCTGAAAATCATGACTTTATTGTTCGGATCATTTGAACGCTCTGTCTTGTTTCAGTTACCACCATATTGTCCTGAGAGACGTTATCTGTCCTTTTCAGATGTTCTACAAGCAGTCTTGTTTGCCTGGGACGTGTACATCATGTGCAACTTGAGAGTGGAGAAGAAAAACCCAGTCCAGATATTTCACTTCCTTGACCAAAACCCTCTAAGAAGTATCAAAAAGAGAATGAGTATGTCAGTAATAGATTCATTTACATGCAAGTCTGACTATGTCCTAAATAGATTCATTTACATGTCAAGTCGATACAGATTCATCCATAGAGCCTGAATGTTAATTATATTCATTCAGTCATACAGATTTGAATACTATATTGTTAAAACAAATAAGTTGGTTTCATATTCTTGGACTGGGTCTTTCTTCTCCTCTCTTGTACTATTTACAAATAGATCATACAGGGTTTTATTCATTCAGTGATTCAGTCATACAGATTCAAATCTATACTGTTAAAACAATATGATGGAGGGCTCCAGTTTGATGCACCGTTAAAATTCATGTTGAAGTCACAGGAGGAAGATCTATTATATTTTGTACAGAAATGAAGCATGGATCAGCACACTGTTGTAAATATGCAAATTTGGCAGTGAAGAACATTGTTATAAAGATGCAAATTTGACAGGTATTAGGGAAGAAATGAAGTACACACATATTTTTTAAATAGAATTTCCCTTGGTGTAGGCAGGTGTGTTGGCAGAGGAGTTCGTCGGCGCCGAAGTCGACAGCTGTGGAAGGCGGCGATGGCCAACACTGCCTGGACAGCAATGGCGCAACAATGGCTTGCGGCGCCGCCGTCGTGTGCGTCTGAACGACGACATCAAAGAAAGTCTGAACGGCGACATCGAGATTAGCTGGGATGGAACCGGCCGCATATTGCACACAAGAGGAAGGTCTGCACCTGCGTTGGCGAGAATCTCGTCGGCGTGGGTTCGCGCATGGCGGCGATGGCGCAGGAGAGATTGGGCGGCTGGGACGTACGTCCGTGTTGGCAAACGCGGGAAGATCGAGCTGATTCCCGTAAGCCATTTGTTGTGAGATGGATGTATTAATTGTCGTTAATTGTGCTAATTTTCTATAGTTGATTGCCTTGTTTTTTTGCGGGGGAAGGTGGAACTGTTCGATCGATGGCAGAGTTTTCGTCCGCTACTATAATTTGCTAAACGTACACAGGTGGGGCTCACTTTTATGTGAACGGTTAGATGCCTAATCTTAGGGTGGTAGTTTGTCTTGTTTTCCCCTGTGTACGTTTATCTGGGTGGGCATAGTGAAGAATATGTTTGATTGTTTAATAGTAGTATAGATATAGAAGAATGAGAATACCCAGCGCTGTTGTCACAAACGAATGAAGGCCCAAATAGAACGCGAGCGGGTTGCTTATATTCTACACTAGGAGAACGTCCGTGCGTTGCAACGGGGCCACATTAACTTTAAGTGTTCAATATTAATCATGTTAATATTACATTTAATATTCTTATACATATCAAGTGACACTAGCGACCTTGTTTACCATCAAAACCTCACACACATACACTCTCCGTACCTCTTCCTCACTCTCTCTCCCCCTCTCCCACCCCCCCTCTCTCTATGTCTCTCTCTCTCTCTCTAACACACACACACACACACACATATCCATCTTATTGGGTATGGGACCATAATCCATCTATTTCACACACACACTAGTGAAGGAAATATGCCCTAGAGGCAATACTGAAGGAAATATGCCCTAGACGCAATAATAAAGTTATTATTTATTTCCTCATATCATGATAAATGTGTATTATTCATGCTAGAATTGTATTAACCGGAAACATGATACATGTGTGAATACATAGACAAACATATAGTCACTAGTATGCCTCTACTTGACTAGCTCATTAATCAAAGATGGTTATGTTTCCTAACCATAGACATGTGTTGTCATTTTATTAATGGGATCACATCATTACAAGAATGATGTGATTTACATGACCCATTCCGTTAGCCTAGCACTTGATCGTTTAGTATATTGCTATTGCTTTCTTCATGACTTATACATGTTCCTGTAACTATGAGAATTATGCAACTCCCGTTTACCGGAGGAACACTTTGGGTACTACCAAACGGCACAACGTAACTGGGTGATCATAAAGGAGTACTACAGGTGTCTCCGAAGGTACATGTTGAGTTGGCGTATTTCGAGATTAGGTTTTGTCACTCCGATTGTCGGAGAGGTATCTCTGGTCCCTCTCGGTAATGCACATCACTATAAGCCTTGCAAGCAATGTGACCAATGAGTTGGTTACTGGATGATGCATTACGTAACAAGTAAAGAGACTTGCCGGTAACGAGATTGAACTAGGTATTGGATATCGACGATCGAATCTCGGGCAAGTAACATACCGATGACAAAGGGAACAATGTATGTTGTTATGCGGTTTGACCGATAAAGATCTTCGTAGAATATGTAGGAACCAATATGGGCATCCAGGTTCCGCTATTGGTTATTAACCGAGAATAGTTCTAGGTCATGTCTACATAGTTCTCGAACCCGTAGGGTCCGCACGCTTAACGTTACGATGACAGTTTTATTATGAGTTTATAAGTTTTGATGTACCGAAGTTTGTTCGTTGTCCCGGATGTGATCACAGACATGACAAGGAGTCTCGAAATGGTCGAGACATAAAGATCGATATATTGGACGACTATATTTGAACAGCGGAAGTGTTCCAGGTGATTTCGGAGAAAACCGGAGTGCCGGAGGGTTACCGGAACCCCCCGGGAGAGTAATGGGCCTTATGGGCCTTAGGGGAAAGGAGAGAGGGGCGGCCAGCATGGGCCGCGCGCCCCCTCCCCCCTCTAGTCCGAATTGGACTAGGAAGGGGGGCGGCGCCCCCCCTTTCCTTCCCCCTCTCCCCCTTCTTTCCTCCTCCTAGTAGGAGTAGGAAAGGAGGAGTCCTACTCCTACTAGGAGGAGGATTCCTCCTCCTTGGCGCGCCCTCCAAGGGCCGGCCGGCCTCCCCCCTTGCTCCTTTATATACGGGGGCGGGGGGGGCACCCCAGAGACACACAAGTTGATCTACGGATCATTCCTTAGCCGTGTGCGGTGCCCCCTCCACCATAATCAACCTCGGTCATATCGTCGCGGAGTTTAGGCAAAGCCCTGCACCGGTAGAACATCGTCATCGTCACCACGCCATCGTGCTGACGGAACTCATCTCTAGAGCTTTGCTGGATCGGAGCCCAGAGATCGTCATCGAGCTGAACGTGTGCTGAACTCGGAGGTGCCGTACGTTCGGTGCTTGGATCGGTCGGATCGTGAAGACGTACGACTACATCAACCGCGTTGTGCTAACGCTTCCGCTTACGGTCTACGAGGGTACGTGGACAACACTCTCCCCTCTCGTTGCTATGCCATCACTATGATCTTGCGTGTGCATAGGAAAATTTTGAAATTACTACGTTCCCCAACAGTGGCATCCGAGCCTAGGTTTTATGCGTTGATGTTATATGCACGAGTAGAACACAAGTGAGTTGTGGGCGATACAAGTCATATTGCTTACCAGCATGTCATACTTTGGTTCGGCGGTATTGTGAGATGAAGCGGCCCTGACCGACATTACGCGTACGCTTATGCGAGACTGGTTTCACCGTTACGAGCACTCGTGCTTAAAGGTGGCTGGCGGGTGTCTGTCTCTCTCACTTTAGCTGAATCGAGTGTGGCTACGCCCGGTCCTTGCGAAGGTTAAAACAGCACCAACTTGATAAACTATCATTGTGGTTTTGATGTGTAGGTAAGAACGGTTCTTGCTAAAGCCCATAGCAGCCACGTAAAATTTGCAACAACAAAGTAGAGGACGTTTAACTTGTTTTTGCAGGGCATGTTGTGATGTGATATGGTCAAGACATGATGCTATATTTTATTGTATGAGATGATCATGTTTTGTAACCGACGTTATCGGCAACTGGCAGGAGCCATATGGTTGTCGCTTTATTGTATGAAATGCAAACACCCTGTAATTGCTTTACTTTATCACTAAGCGGTAGCGATAGTCGTAGAAGCAATAGATGGCGTAACGACAACGATGCTACGATGGAGATCAAGGTGTCGCGCCGGGGACGATGGTGATCACGACGGTGCTTCGAAGATGGAGATCACAAGCACAAGATGATGATGGCCATATCATATCACTTATATTGATTGCATGTGATGTTTATCCTTTATGCATCTTATCTTGCTTTGATTGACGGTAGCATTTTAAGATGATCTCTCACTAATAATCAAGAAGTGTTCTCCTTGAGTATGCACCATTGCAAAAGTTCTTCGTGCTGAGACACCACGTGATGATCGGGTGTGATAGGCTCTACGTTCAAATACAACGGGTGCAAAACAGTTGCACACGCGGAATACTCAGGTCATACTTGACGAGCCTAGCATATACAGATATGGCCTCGGAACACGGAGACCGAAAAGGTCGAACGTGAATCATATAGTAGATATGATCAACATAGTGATGTTCACCATTGAAACTACTCCATCTCACGTGATGATCGGACATGGTTTAGTTGATTTGGATCACGTGATCACTTAGATGACTAGAGAGATGTCTGTCTAAGTGGGAGTTCTTAAGTAATATGATTAATTGAACTTAAATTTATCATGAACTTAGTACCTGATAGTATTTTGCTTGTCTATGTTTGTTTGTAGATAGATGGCTCGTGCTGTTGTTCCATTGAATTTTAATGTGTTCCTTGAGAAAGCAAAGTTGAAAGATGATGGTAGCAATTACACGGACTGGGTCCGTAACCTGAGGATTATCCTCATTGCTGCACAGAAAAGTTACGTCCTGGAAGCACCGCTGGGTGCCAGGCCTGCTGCTGATGCAACTGACGATGTTAAGAACGTCTGGCAGAGCAAAGCTGATGACTACTCGATAGTTCAGTGTGCCATGCTTTACGGCTTAGAACCGGGTCTTCAACGATGTTTTGAACGTCATGGAGCATATGAGATGTTCCAGGAGTTGAAGTTAATATTTCAAGCAAATGCCCGGATTGAGAGATATGAAGTCTCCAATAAGTTCTATAGCTGCAAGATGGAGGAGAATAGTTCTGTCAGTGAACACATACTCAAAATGTCTGGGTATAATAATCACTTGATTCAACTGGGAGTTAATCTTCCTGATGATAGTGTCATTGACAGAATTCTTCAACCACTGCCACCAAGCTACAAGAGCTTCGTGATGAACTATATGAAGGAAATATGTCCTAGAGGCAATAATAAAGTTATTATTTATTTCCTCATATCATGATAAATGTTTATTATTCATGCTAGAATTTTATTAACCGGAAACGTGGTACATGTGTGAATACATAGACAAACATATAGTCACTAGTATGCCTCTACTTGACTAGCTCATTAATCAAAGATGGTTATGTTTCCTAACCATAGACATGTGTTGTCATTTGATTAGTGGGATCACATCATTAGAAGAATGATGTGATTGACATGACCCATTCCGTTAGCCTAACACTTGATCGTTTAGTATACTGCTATTGCTTTCTTCATGACTTGTACATGTTCCTGTAACTATGAGAATTATGCAACTCCCGTTTATCGGAGGAACACTTTGGGTACTACCAAACGTCACAACGTAACTGGGTGATTATAAAGGAGTACTACAGGTGTCTCCGAAGGTACATGTTGAGTTGGCGTATTTCGAGATTAGGTTTTGTCACTCCGATCGTCGGAGAGATATCTCTGGGCCCTCTCGGTAATGCACATCACTATAAGCCTTGCAAGCAATGTGGCCAATGAGTTGGTTACAGGATGATGCATTATAGAACGAGTAAAGAGACTTGCCGGTAACGAGATTGAACTAGGTATTGGATACTGTAAGTGCATCTAGTGCCACCCCTTGTTGGTTTTGGAGTATTGACGACAAAGTTGGTTGAGGGACTAATGCGTTTGTGAGAATTGCAGGATAACGCAGGTAGTGTCCCTCATTGATTCGGTTTACCTACCGGAGATGACCCCTAAAAATGTATGAAGACATTGAAGACAATGGTGGTATGAGAAGATATTCATATTGAAGACTATGACATGAGAAGACATTGCGTGAAGACTTTGGAGCGCGAAGACTGTGTGTTTTTTTGTTGTTTCGTTTTTTCTTTGTTGAGTCATAGGAACCACCGTACTGTTAAGTGGGGTCCAAGTGAACTAAGTCAGAGTGACTGAAGTGATGCTCAACCCAAATCCTATGTCTTCGAGCAAAGACAATGAGAGCAAATCTTATCCAGAGCTGGATGAGTCAGCTTTGCTTGTAGCCCAAGTAAAGTTGCCGCGTGTGTTTGAAATCTGACCGTTGGAACACGTGTCAGTTCCTTAGTGACCCAGGGTCATTTTGGACAAATCAGGTCGGGTTGCCTAGTGGCTATAAATAGCCGACCCCCTACACCATAAATTGGTGGCTGCTCAGAGTTTGTGCACGGCTTTTGTCATTTGAGAGCAACCCACCTCGAAGCATTTGAGAGAGAGAGAAATCCTTGCAAGGACGAAGCCCAAACACCCAGAGCCAAAGAGTGTTAGGCATCATTGAAGTTTTTCTGTCTGTGTGACCTGAAGACTTATTACACTTGAGGACTGTGAATCCTCCAGCCGGTTAGGCGTCGCGTTCTGAGCATCCAAGAGTCATTGTGGATTGCCGGTGAACAAAGTCTGTGAAGGTTTGGAAGTCTCCCTTGAAGACTTACCAGAGTGATTGGGCGAGGACTGGGTGTCCTTAGCTCAAGGGGAATAAGGTGAAGACACGGTCTTCTGAGTTTAATCTCAGCCTCCCTAACCAGACGTACAGTTGTCACAGCAACTGGAACTGGTCCATCAAATCATGTGTCTTCAACAAGCAACTGGTTCTATCCCTTCCAACCTTACTTAAGTTTGTCTTCATGAAGTCATTGCTTATCTGTTTATCTGTTTGACTTCATTGCTTGACTACTATTGTTGATTGGCTTCATACTATCTTCCATCTTGATCCTTACTGCCTAACTGCTATTAGTCCTATACCTTCGTATCGTTACATACTTGACTATGGCTTGTTTAGGTTAGTTTATCTTCTGCTGCATATCAATTAGGTTGTTTCTGTTGTTTGTCTTCGAAACTTCCAAGTTTTGAAGACTTTCATAAAAATCGCCTATTCACTCCCCCTCTAGTCGATACTAGCACTTCCAATTGGTATCAGAGCAAGGTACTCCCTTGTTCTGTGTGATTCGGTTTAACCACCTGGAGTTTCAGCTATGTCGACTGCAGGATTGAGGAACATATCTTGTCCCACCTTTGACGGTCATGAGTATCCCCGATGGAAGGCCATGATGAAGAAGCTACTCATGTCCAAGGATAGTGAACTGTGGACCGTCACTGAGATTGGACTCACTGATCTATGCAAGATGGCAGAGGCTGATGACATTCGCAAGTATACGCTACTGAACCTCACAGCGAAGGATGTCATCTGCTACCATTTTTCCAGAAATCAGTTCAGGAATGTTATGCACCTCAATCACGCGAAGCTAATCTGGGACTGGCTATCTGATGTATACGAAGGTCATCGCACTCGTCATGATCAGCCATTTGAAGACTACAAGGAATCTCTCAAGAAAATGACCTTTACACCTGAACCATCATCATCCTCATCATGCCTCATGGCAAGGGGTGATATGGTAACTGAATGCTATCTCTCTGAATCTAGTGATGATGAATCAGGTGATGAATTTGGGCCCAGTTATGATAAGCTTGCTTCCCTTGCCACTAAACAACAAAGAATTTTAGAAAAGGTTCAAGACATGCTTATAAGAGCGATGATATGTTGGGTGCTGAAATGGATCAGTCAAAAGCTTTGGCTGATAGTCTTCAGAGACTCCATGCTAAGTTTGACGCCCTTCAAGATCAACATAATGCTCTCTTATCTGATCATGAGAAGCTTTCCTTTGAATGTCTTCAAAGAAAGCTAGACCTAGAAAAGATAAGAGTGGATTATGAAGATCTTCAGAAGGAGCGAGATTCACTTCGCGCTCAACAGATCAGTTCCGCTCAGGAAGGATTTGAACCACCATGTCTAAAATGCATTGAGCGTGATAATGCTACATCTGTTGCTGAATGTTCCACTCCTGCTACTGTTTCATTGTCTTCACCTACTGATGTGGTCACTAACCCCTCTGCGGAGGATACCACTGCTGTTGCTGATGAAAATGCTATGTTGAAGACATTGCTTGAAACAGGGATGTACAAAAGTTTGAAGGGACATCAGACTCTCTGCGATGTCCTCAAAAAGCAGATTCTGAACCGAAACCCTAGGAAAGAGGGTGTTGGGTTCGAGAGGAAAATGAACGTTGATGGCTCATACTGGAAGCCTGAGCAGTACCCCAAAACCACATGGGTTGCTGCAAAGGGACCTTCAGTAGATCCATCTACCTTATCTGGCTTTACGTGTGCTAATCCTATTATCATTGATGAATCCTTTGATGCAAACTATAAGCTGTTCAAAAATCAGAATGGTGAGGTGTTTGCCAGGTACATTGGTACTAACTGCAGGAATGGACCACCTATGAAGAAGATCTGGGTACCTAAGCGGTGCATTGAGAATCTTCCTGTGAATGTCGTGATGACACCACCTAGGAAGAAGACAAACCCCAGACATATAGCTTCATATGGCCCAAAGGCTTCCTACAGATACAGGACTCATTTGAGTCTCCCTAACGCCAATGTTTTGCAGGGAAATCATGCTCAGACTTATAAATATGAGCGGGTATCTTCGAACCGCTATCTTCATAGGACTAAGAACTTTTCTGCTTATTCATATGAGTATCATTCATCTCCTGCAAGGCTATTTGCTAGGGCTTCAAAGCCAAAGTTCTCAGATGCTGCACTTAGACTCATTGCTTCTAAGCCCCCACTGAAAATGTGGGTGGCAAAGAAGAACTAACTCTCTTTTGCAGAAAATGGTCTCCAGCCAGCAATCGATGGCGTCCAATACTATTGCTGGGGACCTAAAACTCACTGAGGACGCACGTTAAATTATCATTCTATATGCTTCACATCTAAATCCATCATCAGTCTATGTCCTAACTTTGATATAAGCTGTGACTATCCCTATATGTATCAAATGCATATGCTTCACAACACTTGTGTGAAGCCTATCCTCCTAACTGCACTGTAGGGTACATCACCAAAAGCTTCAGAATGGATTATGGACAGTGGATGCACAAATCATATGACTGGTGATCGAAGTCTTCTCATGGACTCAACCTTACGTCCATACGACAAGAGTCACATCACATTTGCTGACACTGGTAAAAGCAAAGTATTGGGTCTAGGTAGAGTTGCAATCTCAAGGGATGAACACATGGATAAAGTGATGCTTGTTGAATCCCTTGGTTTCAACTTAATGTCTGTCTCAATGCTTTGTGACTTGAACATGATTGTGATATTTGGCAAATATCATTTCCTTGTACTAATGGAATCTGACAAATCTCTAGTCTTTGAAGGGTATCGAAAAGATGATCTATACATGGTAGATTTCTCAGCAAGTCCACAGCTTGCCGTTTGTCTTCTCACAAAAGCTTCAGAATGCTGGCTCTGGCATCGAAGGCTGGGACATGCTGGCATGAGGAACTTACACTCTCTCGTCAAGAAGAAGCATGTCATTGGCATCAAAGATGTCAAGTTCAAGAAGGATCATCTGTGTGGTGCTTGTGAAGCTGGAAAGATGACTAGGGCAAAGCACCCATCGAAGACAATCATGACAACATCTCAACCCTTCGAGCTGCTGCACATGGACTTATTTGGACCTACTCACTACTCCACCCTCACAACAACTGCCTATCTCTATGGCTTCGTCATTGTTTATGACTACTCAAGATACACATGGGTTCATATAATTCTGTACAAGACTGAAGTGCAAGATGTCTTCAGACGCTTTGCAAATCGAGCTATGAACAACTATGGTGTGAAGATCAAGCACATCAGAAGTGACAGTGGCACTGAATTCAAGAACACTGGACTTGATCTGTATCTGGATACAATGGGAATCACTCATGAGTTCTCTGCTCCATACACACCTCAGCAAAATGGCATCGTTGAGCGCAAGAACAGAACCCTCATTGAAATGGCTCAAACAATGCTAGATGAGTACAAGACACCAAGAAAGTTTTGGCACGAAGCTATTGATACAGCATGTCACATCATCAACCGTGTGTACGTTCATAAGCTTCTAAACAAAACATCATATGAGCTACTTACTGGCAAGAAGCCAAATGTCAGTTACTTCAGAGTATTTGGAGCAAGATGCTGGATAAATGATCCCCATCACAAGTCAAAATTTGCACCTAAGGCTCACAAAGGCTTCATGCTTGGCTATGGAAAGGATTCACACTCCTACAGAGTCTTCAACCTTTATCTCTACAAAATCGTTGAAACTATGGATGTGAGATTTGATGAAACAAATGGTTCACAGAGAGAGATCCTGCCAAGTACACTGGATGAAGCTCCTTCAAATGAGGCAATCAGGTTGATGGGAACTGGTGAAATCATGCCCTCTGAAGCACAACCTGAAGAGGAACTCATCATCTCTGCACCAAATCAACCTGAAGACAATGCTCAGTCCGAAGACAATCCTCCCAATGATGACAATGATCAGCCAGAGCAAAATCTTCGTCCTGTTCACCCTCGTGTTGCAAATGAAGTTCAAATAGAGAAGATAATTGACAGCATCAATGCACCTGGTCCGCTCACTCGTTCAAGAGCAACTCAGCTAGCAAACTTCTGTGGGCACTTTTCATTTGTGTCAATATCAAAACCCAAGGAAGTTGCTGAAGCTTTTATGGAACCAGAATGGATTCAGGCCATGCAAGAAGAACTTCAACAGTTCAAACTGAATAATGTCTGGGAACTTGTCAAGTGACCTGATCCTCGCAAGCATAACATTATTGGAACAAAATAGATATATCGAAACAAGCAAGATGAGCATGGTCAAGTCGTCAAAAACAAAGCACGTCTTGTAGCTCAAGGATACACCCAAGTGGAAGGAATTGACTTCGATGAAACATTTGCTCCTGTTGCTAGGCTTGAAGCTATTCGCATACTACTAGCTTATGCAAATCATCACAATATCTTGCTATATCAAATGGATGTAAAGAGTGCATTTCTCAATGGCAAGATTGAAGAAGAAGTGTATGTCGCACAACCACCTGGCTTTGAAGATCCAAAACATCCTGATATGGTGTACAAGCTAAACAAGGCACTGTATGGCCTCAAAGAAGCCCCTCGTGCCTGGTATGATACAATCAAAGACTTCCCGAAGAGCAAAGGCTTCAAACCTGGATCCCTCGATCCCACTCTCTTCACGAAGACATATGATGGTGAACTGTTTGTGTGCCAAATATATGTGGATGATATAATCTTCGGATGCACCAACCAGAAGTACAGTGATGAGTTTGGGTACATGATGCAAGAGCAATATCAAATGTCCATGATGGGTGAGCTGAAGTTCTTCCTTGGTCTTCAAATTCGTCAGCAGAGGAATGGCATCTTCATATCTCAAGAGAAATACCTCAAAGACTGTCTGAAGAAGTTTGGAATGGAAGACTGCAAAGGCTACACGACGCCAATGCCAGCCAAGCACCATCTTGGTTCCGACGACAATGGTAAAGAGTTCGATCAAAAGGTATACCGCTCCATGATTGGTTCTTTGCTTTATTTATGTGCATCTAGGCCAGATATTATGCTTAGTGTTTGGTGTGCTTGGTACCAAGCGGCACCAAAGGAATCGCATCACTTAGCTGTGAAGCGAATTCTTCGATATTTGGCTTACACCCCAACACTCGGATTATGGTATCCCAAGGGCTCAAGATTCGACTTGGTTGGATTCTCGGATGCTGATTATGCTGGTGACAAGGTGGATCACAAGTCTACATCTGGCGCATGCCATTTTCTTGGTCGATCACTTGTCTGTTGGTCTTCGAAGAAGCAGAACTGTGTATCACTCTCAACTGCTGAATCTGAATACATTGCTGCTGGATCGTGTTGTGCTCAGCTTCTATGGATGAAGCAAACTCTCAAGGATTATGGCATCAATCTGCAACAAGTACCTCTCTTCTGTGACAAGAGAGTGCCATCAAGATAGCCAACAATCCATTCCAACACTTGAAGACAAAGCACATTGAAATTCGTCATCACTTTCTCAGAGATCATGTTATGAAGAAAGACATCGGTATCATTCACGTCAACACTGATGAGCAGCTGGCTGACATCTTCACAAAGCCCTTGGATGAGAAAAGGTTTTGCAAGTTACGGTATGAGCTAAATATCTTAGAATCCTCTAATGTCCTGTGATCAGGCACACATCCTAACACTTATGCATGTTGATGACTTAGATGTGCAACACACAAAGTAATGTATGTCTTCAATCAATGAAGATTTACACTTTAAGTGTGAATACATTAACATGGAATTTGACTTCGGAGCGCCACGATAATTGTGCATCGTGTCTGGGTCTAATACTTCCTATACGGTGGGTAACGCCACCACCAACTTTTCTAGTTTGAAGTGTTTCACTCAAGGCGTTATATTGCAATGACTTCACATTTAGTTTGTCTTCAGTTTCAATTTGTCTTCATGACTTTCTGCACTATGATGATTTGACTGCTTTTTGATATATATATACTAGTGTTCTGTCCTCTACAGCATTCACTTATAGCTATGTCTTCAAGATTGGATCTTTTGAACTAAGTGAATGTGATCGGACCCTAACCTCTCTATGCTTACTATCTCAAATCTATCTGTCCAAATCATATGCATTCTGTTGAAACTGTCGAATGTCTTCTCTGCGTCCTAGTCAGCAGAAGGCAAAGAGACAAACATTAAATCTGTTCTTAATGGATTATCTTTACTGTTGAAATACGGAGAAGTCGGAACAACTCTCCGACATGCCTGGCGGGCGTGGGAATGTGGGACAACCCTGAGGGTGTTGCATGTTTGCCACGTGCCCCTCAGATGTGAACCGCCAGGGGCACCAGCGTAATTGCGCTGTGTCTCTCACCTACTTATAAATACCTGTCCCCCTGCGGTAAAGAAATACTTCTTCCACCTCTCCACCTCCGTCAAAACCCTAACGCCACCGCTAGCTCGAGACGACGCCGGCGACGAAGCGCTTAGCTGCCGCGACTTCTCCGACGCCGTCCCCATGCCGGCCGCGGACATCGTTCTCTCCGCCGTCGCCGTAGGTGTCCTCCATCGCCAAGTTAGGGCACGGTGGGCTGAACTGCTCGGTCTCCTATTCTTCTCCATCTAGCAGTTCTTCGTGCGGTAATTATAACCCTATTGTTACCACCTTTTTGATCTTCAAGATTCATCCTGTTTACCGAAAGTTGTTTCTGTCTATTCAAAGCTAGATCTATTCCGTCTGCATCTCATACTGCTTAGTCGATTCACTTAGATTTCTTCTAGTTTGATTCCTCACTTGTACTTATTCACGGATTGGTACAAATCTAGAACCAACTCACCTATATAAGTGAAAGTCTTCGCAACATGAGGTCAATGTCTTCAAACTGATTTATCTTCAAAATCTTCTGAGAATGCATATGACCTCTTCCCCTTCCCTCGCATCTCTAATGCTGTCACAGGTACATGTCCGTGGGAGAATCCCTTGGTTCTCATAGTCTGCATTCGTTTGCAGAATACTTACAGCATCAGTTGAATTCTCCTAAAGCCAGTTCCTGCTTGACCAGCAAGCGCAAATCTCTGAAGCCTTTGAACGTATTGAAGCCTTTCAGTTTAAAGTTCATGGCAACAGAGAAATCAGCAAGGAAGGGTGGCAGACAGCGCAGAGGAGGCACATCTAAAGATCTGCCTGATGACTTAGCGGAACTGTACAAGACAGATCCTGAAGAAAATTATCATCAGAGGAAGACGCGAATCCAATGGATTCGACGCTATTGGGCTGAGGAGTGGTTCAAGTACAGATTTGTGACAAAGGAATATGCAGAGAAAAATGCCATCAAGAAACCTTGGGGTGATATCCTCTATCGAGGGCTTCAACCCAAGAGCCGAGCTGAAGCCATTGAGCAAGGATTCTATCCATGCATGGTCCGTGGGCCACAGCCAGCGAACGCAGATCCCACTTCACTACTATGGTGTCGTGATGATTCGCTCTTCAAGCGCAACTATCAGTTTGCTGTGGCTTCGGCCAAAAAGAACAAGAAGACCTTGGGTTTGGACTTCAATCCAGGTCCCTCTGCTCCCCGTGCTGATGGCTCCCGTGAAGCAAATCCCAATGTCATTGGCCCCTATGCCAACCTTGACGGCCTCATCACTTACATCATGGTCCAAGGCGCCAGAGTGGATCATTCTGACGATGGTGCTGACTCTGATGAAGCCCCTGCTCCTCCTCCGCCAAAGCCGCAGAAGCAAAAGAAATCTAAGGCTTCAACCTCAGCTGCAAAGCCACCTCCGAAGACTTTGCGTGCGAAGCCACTGGCCACTGCACCTCCTGAAGCCAGTGTGCAATCTGAAGATTTGTCCCGTGTCTCCAGGAGAACGGACAAGAAAAAGCAGCTTGTTAGAACATCTGATCAGCGAGCTTTGACTCCTGCTGCCATTCTGCGTGAAGAACCCATTGATCTATCAAGTGATGAAGATCTTGCGGATGATGCCCTTGAGCAGCTGATCAAGAGCAAAGAAGAAGCAGAAATCTTCAGCAACCTGCCTCTCTTTGATGTGGCCATCATTCACAATTTCATTGATGAGTGGTTCGACACCCCCAACATCAGTTTTGAAGACTTACAGCTCCCAGTAGGCCTCAGTGTCGCCTTCAATGGCGCCATTGCTTCTGAGCTAGCTCTCGCTCAGTGCATCGTTGAGCTCAAAAACAAGATTGATTTTGAGAAGGCTCAATTCAAGAAGCATGTGGCCAATCTGAGTGTACAAGACGTTCGCAACTTCAAGGTCATACTCCATGAACTCAAAGCAGCTTTTATGCAAAAACGCCAAGAAGCTCAGGGCTCTAGAGAACGCATGAAGCTTTTGGCTGATAAGTGTGTGCTTGCCTACAATGAGGCTGAGAAGCGCAAGTCCCTTGGCCGTCCTGGCATTGACCCCAGGATGGCTGCAAAGAGGAAGAAGAAGCACCCTGCTGAACAGCCTGAGCCTTCAAGGCAAGAAGCCCCCCGCATTATCTTCCCGAGCAGCATGACTAGCTCGAAGCCAAAGGTCACCTCAACCGCTTCAGAACAGAAGAAGACAAAGGCTGCCGAGGCTGATGCGAGGAAGAGAAAGCATGCTGAAGCCTCTGATGCCGCTCCCTCCAAGAAGAAGCGCAAGACCAAGAAGACTAGGGCTGCTTCCACAGAGCCCTTAGTCGTTGAACCCATCTCCGTTGTTCGCCCTGTGTCTGTTCATCAAGAAAGAAGGATGGTTGTCCATGAGCCTGCTACCACAGAGGCTCATGTGACTGAAGATATTCCAGCAATTGAACCCAACGCTGCTGAAGACATTGGTCAAGATGACAATGTAAATGATGATGAAGTTCTTCCTCAGATTGAACATCAAGTGGTATCATCGCCTGTTCGTACAAACAGCGAAATCATCAGCATTGGTCGTCCATTGACGCCAATTGCTGAGGATGCTTCGTGGGCTGATCACCCACAACAACACCAAGACTCTCCCAGTACTCCCCAACAACAACAACAAGCTCCACCCCCAGTGCAAGAAGAGGATGAAGACTTTCAGGCTCAACAAAGTCCATCTCCTAACTTGAAGCCAGCGCTTCGCAGGCTTCAAAGAGGACAAAGGCCTGAAGTCCCTCTGTCGAGCGTTCCTGAAGGAGAAGTGCAACGTTCACCTGTTGCACGACAAGTATTCTCTGAACCGGCTCCAACAGTGAACATCTCCATGTCTGAAGCACATGCTGCTGAGGACATTCCGGCTGCATCAGCCGAAGAAAAAGAAGAAGAAGTGCGTGTACCAACACCCCCTGTGATTGAAGAAGAAGTCGTTCATGATCTGAACGTGCCTGTGCCCGACCCTCCTGCTCGTCAAGAGGAGGTTGAAAATGTTGAGGCTGCCACCACCAATGCCAATGAAGCCAATGACGTGGTCATGGCTGACGCCAATGTGGAGCCTGCACCAACCAGCGTGCCTGAAACCAATGAGGCAACTGTTCCCGAAGCAAATGTGGCCCCTGAATCTGACGCCAATGAGACTGCTGCACCTGACGCCAATGAGGAGGCTGCACCTGGAGCGAATATGACAAATGCTCCTGAAGCACCTGTTGTGCAGCCTGGACCCTCTGATGTTGCCCCTGCTCCTGTTCCGCCACCAAGGCCTCACACTATTGAGCAAGCATACGATCATGGTCAGCTTGTCACTGTCAGCTGGCCCGTTCTGGTGCCTCCGCCTGCTGCCTCCGGCCCCCAATTTGACTATCATGTTGAGCATCGGCCTCAGGTCCAGAAGCCAAAGCCGAGATTGCCAAGGTTTCCAGGTACTGCCAACTCCCCCGGGTCTTTCAATGCAAATGGCTTCAAGAGCCACAATACATTCTTTGACAGCGCCAAGAACCCCTACTCCAAGCCAAGGATTTCATCAGATCGGTTCTGGAGCTATCAACAGAGAAGCTATTACTCATGCGTGCTATATGATCAAGGGCGCATTTTCCCTCATATGCGCCTTGACACTGAAGCCATTGCTGGACTGCCGTGCTTGGAAGAAGCACTTGACTGCTTTTGCGATGCTGGTTTGCTTCATTTTGTGACAGACAAGCAACACTGGAATGAAGAGCTATTGCTTCAATTCTACGCCACTCTGCACATTCGCGGATACTACAGAGACATCAAGACATGGGTTCTCGAGTGGATGACTGGCAATGTTCATCATGAAGCCAAATCCATGGATATCATCGAACTTACTGGGCTAGCCACTCCTGGAGAACTGTATGAGCCTAACTGTCAGCTACACCGCAATGCTGTGGAGAGCATCTTTCATAAGCCAGAACCCAACATGAGCCAGATGCTGAGCATGATGAAGCCTTTGCCGTCTGACGCTGAGTATCCCACACATTTCTTTGTTCAAGACCTTGAGTATCTGCCTCGCACGATATATCATATCATCAGGCGAACTCTATGGCCAGTCAAGGGACACTCATCATCGGCCAAGCTTGAAGGAGCCATGAAGACTTTGGTCTTCTATATTCTTAATGGCATCAGCTTCAACACTCAGGAATTCTTCATCAGGCAACTTGCTGCTTCCGAATCTGACCTGTTTGGTTTGATGTTTTATGCTCCCTGGGTCATGCGCCTCATCAAGCGACACTCATCTGTCAATTATCAGCCCTCTGCTCGCAATCACATAATATTTCTGCCCGAGGTTGATATGTCAGTTGATGCTGTATACTCTGACCCTGCCAAGACGCCACTTTGTCTTCAGAACATTGAACACCAAAGCTTCACTCAGCCTATTGAAGGTGTTCATGCAGCAACAAGATTCTATCCACTTGCTGGTAACACCCGTCTGCCTCACAGAGCACCAACTGAAGCCACTGAAAGCACCATTGCGCAAAGGCCTCAGAAGCGTTCTCGTGTTCTTAATGACCGAGAGCTTCTTGTGGCTCTTCATCAGAAGCAGGATAAGCATCATTTCTGGCTCAAACGCCAAATGCAAAGCCTCTTGGTGGATGTCAATCGCATTCGCAACCTTGCCACCAAGAATGCCTTTGTTGCTCATGAAACTTGCCAAAGATCATGGAAGAGTTTGACCCTGCTCAGTGCTGAAGCTGATCTTCAAGATGATGGCTTCAATGAAAGATTCCAGTTCGACTCCACTCCTCCAAGGACTGCTACCCTCCGTCGAACTCCATCTCTTGAAGACTCTGAATATTCCTCTTCCGCGGCAACAGTTAATGCCAGAGTGATCGATGATGAAGATGATGCTACTTCACCACCTCCAACTACAACTGTGCGCATCGACACTGCACCAAGCTCATCTGCACCGCCAACCAACGACGACAACCCTGCCTTCACCTACTCATGATGACGAGTAGATGCTCTATGTCTTCAAACCTTTTGGTCATTACTGACAAAAGGGGGAGAAGCGTATGAGTTGGTAGTCTTCAAGCGGGTTCATATGGGCGGTTGCATTATATTTTGCTGCGTGCTTACAACTCTTGCGTTTGAAACATTTGGTTCTTTGAGTTGTAACACCTAAACTTGATGGTCGTCTGCTACTTCTGCTACTTATTTGCTTTGCGATGACAAATTCCGCATGTGCGATGATAACTTCCGCACTTAGATCATTCTGCAGACGTCCATTTTTCATTATGCATGTCATTCTTATTGCTATATCATTTCATGCATGATGAATTATCTTCATAAGTTGAAGTGGATCTCCACAAGTACAACCTGCCATGTGCATTTGCATTCCAAAAGCAAATTACTTATATGCACATCTTCAGGGGGAGCCCTTGCAACTTATGAAGACAAATTCTTATCCTTACAATTTCACATACTTTATCCCCGTTGAAAACTTCAACCAGTTTGTCATCAATCACCAAAAAGGGGGAGATTGTAAGTGCATCTAGTGCCACCCCTTGTTGGTTTTGGAGTATTGACGACAAAGTTGGTTGAGGGACTAATGCGTTTGTGAGAATTGCAGGATAACGGAGGTAGTGTCCCTCACTGATTCGGTTTACCTACCGGAGATGACCCCTAAAAATGTATGAAGACATTGAAGACAATGGTGGTATGAGAAGATATTCATATTGAAGACTATGACATGAGAAGACATTGCGTGAAGACTTTGGAGCGTGAAGACTGTGTGTTTTTTCGTTGTTTCGTTTCTTCTTTGTTGAGTCATAGGAACCACCGTACTGTTAAGTGGGGTCCAAGTGAACTAAGTCAGAGTGACTGAAGTGATGCTCAACCCAAATCCTATGTCTTCGAGCGAAGACAATGAGAGCAAATCTTATCCAGAGCTGGATGAGTCAGCTTTGCTTGTAGCCCAAGTAAAGTTGCCGCGTGTGTTTAAAATCTGACCATTGGAACACGTGTCAGTTCCTTAGTGACCCAGGGTCATTTTGGACAAATCAGGTCGGGTTGCCTAGTGGCTATAAATAGTCCACCCCCTGCACCATAAATTGGTGGCTGCTTAGAGTTTGTGCACGGCTTTTGTCGTTTGAGAGCAACCCACCTCGAAGCATTTGAGAGAGAGAGAAATCCTTGCGAGGACAAAGCCCAAACACCCAGAGCCAAAGAGTGTTAGGCATCACTGAAGTTTTTCTGTCTGTGTGACCTGAAGACTTATTACACTTGAGGACTGTGAATCCTCCAGCCGGTTAGACGTCGCGTTATGAGCATCCAAGAGTCATTGTGGATTGCTGGTGAACGAAGTCTGTGAAGGTTTGGAAGTCTCCCTTGAAGACTTACCAGAGTGATTGGGCGAGGACTGGGTGTCCTTAGCTCAAGGGGAATAAGGTGAAGACACGGTCTTCTGATTTAAATCTCAGCCTCCCTAACCAGACGTACAGTTGTCACAGCAACTGGAACTGGTCCATCAAATCCTGTGTCTTCAACAAGCAACTTGTTCTATCTCTTCCAACCTTACTTAAGTTTGTCTTCATGAAGTCATTGCTTATCTGTTTATCTGTTTGACTTCATTGCTTGACTACTATTGTTGATTGGCTTCATACTATCTTCCATCTTGATCCTTACTGCCTAACTGCTATTAGTCCTGTACCTTCGTATTGTTACATACTTGACTATGGCTTGTTTAGGTTAGTTTATCTTCTGCTGCATATCAATTAGGTTGTTTTTGTTGTTTGTCTTCGAAACTTCCAAGTTTTGAAGACTTTCATAAAAATCGCCTATTCACCCCCCCCCTCTAGTCGATACTAGCACTTTCAGATACCGACGATCAAATCTCGGGCAAGTAACATATCGATGACAAAGGGAACAACGTATGTTGTTATGCGGTTTGACCGATAAAGATCTTCGTAGAATATGTAGGAACCAATATGGGCATCCAGGTTCCGCTATTGGTTATTGACCGAGAATAGTTCTAGGTCATGTCTACATAGTTCTCGAACCCGTAGGGTCCGCACGCTTAACGTTACGATGACAGTTTTATTATGAGTTTATAAGTTTTGATGTACCGAAGTTTGTTCGGAGTCCCGGATGTGATCACGGACATGACGAGGAGTCTCGAAATGGTCGAGACATAAAGATCGATATATTGGAAGCCTATATTTGGACATCGGAATCGTTCTGGGTGAAACCGGCATTTTACCGGAGTACCGGGAGGTTACCGGAACCCCCCGGGGGGTTATTGGGCCTACATGGGCCTCGAGGGAGAAGAAGGAAGGAGGCAGGAGGGGGCCGCGCGCCCCTCTCCTTCCTAGTCCGAATAGGACATGGGAAGGGGGGCGGCGCCCCCCCTTTCCTTCCCCTCTTCCTCCTCTTTCCCCCCTTCTCCTATTCCAACTAGGAAAGAAGGGAGTCCTACTCCCGGTGGGAGTAGGACTCCCCCCTTGGCGCGCCCTCCTTGGCCGGCCGCCTCCTTCCCCCTGGCTCCTTTATATACGGGGGCGGGGGACACCCCAAAGACACAAAAGTTGATCTACGGATCGTTCCTTAGCCGTGTGCGGTGCCCCCCTCCACCATATTCCACCTCGGTCGTATCGTCGCGGAGTTTAGGTGAAGCCCTGCGCCGGTATAACATCATCACCATCACCACGCCGTCGTGCTGACGGAACTCATCTCCAGAGCTTTGCTGGACCGGAGCCTGGAGATCGTCATCGAGCTGAACGTGTGCTGAACTCGGAGGTGCCGTACGTTTGGTGCTTGGATCGGTCGGATCGTGAAGACGTACGACTACATCAACCGCGTTGTCATAACGCTTCCTCTTACGGTCTACGAGGGTACGTGGACGAACACTCTCCCCTCTCGTTGCTATGTCATCACCATGATCTTGCGTGTGCGTAGGAATTTTTTTGAAATTACTACGTTCCCCAACAGTGGCATCCGAGCCAGGTTTTATGCGTTGATGTTATTAGCACGAGTAGAACACAACTGAGTTGTGGGCGATACAAGTCATACTGCTTACCAGCATGTCATACTTTGGTTCGGCGGTATTGTGAGATGAAGTGGCCCGGACCGACATTACGCGTACGCTTACGCGAGACTGGTTTCACCGTTACGAGCACTCGTGCTTAAAGGTGGCTGGCGGGTGTCTATCTCTCTCACTTTAGCTGAATCGAGTGTGGCTACGCCCGGTCCTTGCGAGGGTTAAAGCAGCACCAACTTGACGAACTATCGTTGTGGTTTTGATGCGTAGGTAAGAACGGTTCTGGCTAAGCCCGTAGCAGCCACGTAAAATTTGCAACAACAAAGTAGAGGACGTCTAACTTGTTTTTGCAGGGCATGTTGTGATGTGATATGGTCAAGACGTGATGCTATATTTTGTTATATGAGATGATCATGTTTTGTAACCGAAGTTATCGGCAACTGGCAAGAGCCATATGGTTGTCGCTTTATTGTATGAAATGCAAACGCCCTGTAATTGCTTTACTTTATCACTAAGCGGTAGCGATAGTCGTAGAAGCAATAGATGGCGTAACGACAACGATGCTACGATGGAGATAAAGGTGTCGCACCGGTGACGATGGTGATCACGACGGTGCTTTGAAGATGGAGATCACAAGCACAAGATGATGATGGCCATATCATATCACTTATATTGATTGCATGTGATGTTTATCCTTTATGCATCTTATCTTGCTTTGATTGACGGTAGCATTTTAAGATGATCTCTCACTAAATAATCAAGAAGTGTTCTCCCTGAGTATGCACCGTTGCGAAAGTTCTTCATGCTGAGACACCACATGATGATCGGGTGTGATAGGCTCTACGTTCAAATACAATGGGTGCAAAATAGTTGCACACGCGGAGTACTCAGGTCATACTTGACGAGCCTAGCATATACAGATATGGCCTTGAAACACGGAGACCGAAAGGTCGAACGTGAATCATATAGTAGATATGATCAACATAGTGATGTTCACCATTGAAACTACTCCATCTCACGTGATGATCGGACATGGTTTAGTTGATTTGGATCACGTGATCACTTAGATGACTAGAGATATGTCTATCTAAGTGGGAGTTCTTAAGTAATATGATTAATTGAACTTAAATTTATCATGAACTTAGTACCTGATAGTATTTTGCTTGTCTATGTTTGTTTGTAGATAGATGGCTCGTGCTGTTGTTCCGTTGAATTTTAATGCGTTCCTTGAGAAAGCAAAGTTGAAAGATGATGGTAGCAATTACACGGACTGGGTCCGTAACCTGAGGATTATCCTCATTGCTGCACAGAAAAGTTACGTCCTGGAAGCACCGCTGGGTGCCAGGCCTGCTGCTGATGCAACTGACGACGTTAAGAACGTCTGGTAGAGCAAAGCTGATGACTACTCGATAGTTCAGTGTGCGATGCTTTACGGCTTAGAACCGGGTCTTCAACGACGTTTTGAACGTCATGGAGCATATGAGATGTTCCAGGAGTTGAAGTTAATATTTCAAGCAAATGCCCGGATTGAGAGATATGAGTCTCCAATAAGTTCTATAGCTGCAAGATGGAGGAGAATAGTTCTGTCAGTGAACACATACTCAAAATGTCTGGGTATAATAATCACTTGATTCAACTGGGAGTTAATCTTCCTGATGATAGTGTCATTGACAGAATTCTCCAATCATTGCCACCAAGCTACAAGAGCTTCTTGATGAACTATAACATGCAAGGGATGAACAAGACTATTCCCGAGCTCTTCGCAATGCTAAAAGCTGCGGAGGTAGAAATCAAGAAGGAGCATCAAGTGTTGATGGTTAACAAGACCACCAGTTTCAAGAAAAAGGGCAAAGGGAAGAAGAAGGGGAACTTCAAAAAGAACAGCAAGCAAGTTGCTGCTCAAGAGAAGAAACCCAAGTCTGGACCTAAGCCTGAAACTGAGTGCTTCTACTACAAGCAGACTGGACACTGGAAGCGGAACTGCCCCAAGTATTTGGCGGATAAGAAGGGTGGCAAAGTGAACAAAGGTATATGTGATATACATGTTATTGATGTGTACCTTACTAATGCTCGCAGTAGCACCTGGGTATTTGATACTGGTTCTGTTGCTAATATTTGCAACTCGAAACAGGGACTACGGATTAAGCGAAGATTGGCTAAGGACGAGGTGACGATGCGCGTGGGAAATGGTTCCAAAGTCGATGTGATCGCGGTCGGCACGCTACCTATACATCTACCATCGGGATTAGTTTTAGACCTAAATAATTGTTATTTGGTGCCAACGTTGAGCATGAACATTATATCTGGATCTTGTTTGATGCGAGACGGTTATTCATTTAAATTAGAGAATAATTGTTGTTCTATTTATATGAGTAATATCTTTTATGGTCATGCACCTTTGAATAATGGTCTATTTTTATTGAATCTCGATAGTAGTGATACACATATTCATAGTGTTGAAACCAAAATATGCAGAGTTGATAACGATAGTGCAACTTATTTGTGGCACTTCCGTTTGGGTCATATCGGTGTAAAGCGCATGAAGAAACTCCATACTGATGGGCTTTTGGAATCACTTGATTATGAATCACTTGGTACTTGCGAACCGTGCCTTATGGGTAAGATGACTAAAACACCGTTCTCCGGAACTATGGAGCGGGCAACTGATTTGTTGGAAATCATACATACTGATGTTTGTGGTCCAATGAATGTTGAGGCTCGCGGCAGGTATCGTTATTTTCTTACCTTCACAGATGATTTGAGCTGATATGGGTATATCTACTTAATGAAACACAAGTCTGAAACATTTGAAAAGTTCAAAGAATTTCAGAGTGAAGTGGAAAATCATCATAACAAGAAAATAAAGTTTCTATGATCTGATCGTGGAGGAGAATATTTGAGTTACGAGTTTGGTCTACACTTGAAACAATGCGGAATAGTTTCGCAACTCATGCCACCCGGAACACCACAACGAAATGGTGTGTCCGAACGTCGCAATCGTACTTTACTAGATATGGTGCGATCTATGATGTCTCTTACTGATTTACCGCTATCGTTTTGGGGTTATGCTTTAGAGACAGCCGCATTCACGTTAAATAGGACACCATCAAAATCCGTTGAGACGACGCCTTATGAACTGTGGTTTGGCAAGAAACCAAAATTGTCGTTTCTTAAAGTTTGGGGCTGCGATGCTTATGTGAGGAAACTTCAACCAGATAAGCTCGAACCCAAATCGGAGAAATGTGTCTTCATAGGATACCCAAAAGAGACTAGTGGGTACACCTTCTATCACAGATCTGAGGGCAAGATTTTCGTTGCTAAGCTCGGATCCTTTCTAGAGAAGGAGTTTCTCTCGAAAGAAGTGAGTGGGAGGAAAGTAGAACTTGATGAGATAACTGTATCTACTCCCTTATTGGAAAGTAGTTCATCACAAGAACCGGTTCCTGTGACAACTACACCAATTAGTGAGGAAGCTAATGATATTAATCATGAAACTTCAGATCAAGTTTCTACTGAACCTCGTAGGTCTACCAGAATAAGATCCGCACCAGAGTGGTACGGTAATCCAATTCTGGAAGTCATGTTACTTGACCATGATGAACCTACGAACTATGAGGAAGCGATGATGAGCCCAGATTCCGCAAAATGGCTAGAGGCCATGAAATCTGAGATGGGATCCATGTATGAAAACAAAGTATGGACTTTGGTTGACTTACGCGACGATCGGCAAGCCATTGAGAATAAATGGATCTTTAAGAAGAAGACTGACGCTGATGGTAATGTAACTGTCTATAAAGCTCGACTTGTTGCGAAAGGTTTTCGACAAGTTCAAGGAGTTGACTACGATGAGACTTTCTCACCCGTAGCGATGCTTAAGTCTGTCCGAATCATGTTAGCTATTGCTGCATTTCATGATTATGAAATTTGGCAAATGGATGTCAAAACTGCATTCTTGAATGGATTTCTGGAAGAAGAGTTGTATATGATGCAGTCAGAAGGTTTTGTTGATCCAAAAGGTGCTAACAAAGTGTGCAAGCTCCAGCGTTCCATTTATGGACTGGTGCAAGCATCTCGGAGTTGGAATAAACGCTTTGATAGTGTGATCAAAGCATATGGTTTTATACAGACTTTTGGAGAAGCCTGTATTTACAAGAAAGTGAGTGGGAGCTCTGTAGCATTTCTGATATTATATGTAGATGACATATTATTAATTGGAAATGATATAGAATTTCTGGCTAGCATGAAGGGATACTTGAATAAAAGTTTATCAATGAAAGACCTCGGTGAAGCTGCTTACATATTGGGCATCAAGATCTATAGAGATAGATCAAGACGCTTAATAGGACTTTCACAAAGAACATACCTTGACAAAATTTTGAAAAATTTCAAAATGGATCAGGCAAAGAAAGGATTCTTGCCTGTGCTACAAGGTGTGAAGTTGAGTCAAACTCAATGCCCGACCACAGCAGAAGATAGAGAGAAAATGAAAGATGTTCCCTATGCTTCAGCCATAGGCTCTATCATGTATGTAATGCTGTGTACCAGACCTGGCGTATGCTTAGCAATAAGCTTGGCAGGAAGGTACCAAAGTAATCCAGGAGTGGATCACTGGACAGTGGTAAAGAACATCCTGAAATACATGAAAAGGACTAAGGATATGTTTCTCGTATATGGAGGTGACAAAGAGCTAGTCGTAAATGGTTACGTCGATGCAAGCTTTGACACTGATCCGGACGATTCTAAATCGCAAACCGGATACGTGTTTTTATTAAACGGTGGAGCTGTAAGTTGGTGTAGTTCTAAACAAAGCGTCGTGGCGGGATCTACATGTGAAGCGGAGTACATAGCTGCTTCTGAAGCAGCAAATGGAGGAGTCTGGATGAAGGAGTTCATTTCCGATCTAGGTGTCATACCTAGTGCATCGGGACCAATGAAGATCTTCTGTGACAATACTGGTGCAATTGCCTTGGCAAAGGAATCCAGATTTCACAAGAGGACCAAGCACATCAAGAGACGCTTCAATTCCATTTGGGACCAAGTCCAAGTGGGAGACATAGAGATTTGTAAGATACATACGGATCTGAATGTTGCAGACCCGTTGACTAAACCTCTCTCACGAGCAAAACATGATCAACACCAAGACTCCATGGGTGTTAGAATCATTACTATGTAATCTAGATTATTGACTCTAGTGCAAGTGGGAGACTGAAGGAAATATGCCCTAGAGGCAATAATAAAGTTATTATTTATTTCCTCATATCATGATAAATGTTTATTATTCATGCTAGAATTGTATTAACCGGAAACGTGATACATGTGTGAATACATAGACAAACATATAGTCACTAGTATGCCTCTACTTGACTAGCTCATTAATCAAAGATGGTTATGTTTCCTAACCATAGACATGTGTTGTCATTTGATTAGTGGGATCACATCATTAGAAGAATGATGTGATTGACATGACCCATTCCGTTAGCCTAGCACTTGACCGTTTAGTATACTGCTATTGCTTTCTTCATGACTTATACATGTTCCTGTAACTATGAGAATTACGCAACTCCCGTTTACCGGAGGAACACTTTGGGTACTACCAAACGTCACAACGTAACTGGGTGATTATAAAGGAGTACTACAGGTGTCTCCGAAGGTACATGTTGAGTTGGCGTATTTCGAGATTAGGTTTTGTCACTCTGATCGTCGCAGAGATATCTCTGGGTCCTCTCGGTAATGCACATCATTATAAACCTTGCAAGCAATGTGACCAATGAGTTGGTTATGGGATGATGCATTACAGAACGAGTAAAGAGACTTGCCGGTAACGAGATTGAACTAGGTATTGGATACCGACGATCAAATCTCGGGCAAGTAACATATCAATGACAAAGGGAACAACGTATGTTGTTATGCGGTTTGACCGATGAAGATCTTCATAGAATATGTAGGAACCAATATGGGCATCCAGGTTCCGCTATTGGTTATTGACCAAGAATAGTTCTAGGTCATGTCTACATAGTTCTCGAACCCGTAGGGTCCGCACGCTTAACGTTACGATGACAGTTTTATTATGAGTTTATAAGTTTTGATGTACCGAAGTTTGTTCGGAGTCCCGGATGTGATCACGGACATGGCGAGGAGTCTCGAAATGGTCGAGACATAAAGATCGATATATTGGAAGCCTATATTTGGACATCGGAATCGTTCCGGGTGAAATCGGCATTTTACCGGAGTACCGGGAGGTTACCGGAACCCCCCGAGGGGTTATTGGGCCTACATGGGCCTCGAGGGAGAAGAGGGAAGGAGGCAGGAGGGGGCCGCGCGCCCCTCCCCTTCCTAGTCTGAATAGGACAAGGGAAGGGGGGCGGCGCCCCCCCTTTCCTTCCCCTCTTCCTCCTCTTTCCCCCCTTCTCCTATTCCAGCTAGGAAAGAAGGGAGTCCTACTCCCGGTGGGAGTAGGACTCCCCCCTTGGCGCGCCCTCCTTGGCCGGCCGCCTCCTTCCCCCTGGCTCCTTTACATATGGGGGCGGGGGGCACCCCAAAGACACACAAGTTGATCTACGGATCATTCCTTAGCCGTGTGCGGTGCCCCCCTCCACCATATTCCACCTCGGTCGTATCGTCGTGGAGTTTAGGCGAAGCCCTGCGCCGGTAGAACATCATCACCATCACCACGTCGTTGTGCTAACGGAACTCATCTCCGGAGCTTTGCTGGATCGAAGCCTGGAGATCGTCATCGAGCTGAACGTGTGCTGAACTCGGAGGTGTCGTACGTTCGGTGCTTGGATCGGTCGGATCGTGAAGACGTACGACTACATCAACCGTGTTGTCATAACGCTTCCGCTTACGGTCTACGAGGGTACGTGGACGAACACTCTCCCCTCTCGTTGCTATGTCATCACCATGATCTTGCGTGTGCGTAGGAATTTTTTTGAAATTACTACGTTCCCCAACACTATAATATGCAAGGGATGAACAAGACTATTCCCGAGCTATTCGTAATGCTAAAAGCTGCGGAGGTAGAAATCAAGAAGGAGCATCAAGTGTTGATGGTTAACAAGACCACCAGTTTCAAGAAAAAGGGCAAAGGAAAGAAGAAGGGGAACTTCAAAAAGAACGGCAAGCAAGTTGCTGCTCAAGAGAAGAAACCCAAGTCTGGACCTAAGCCTGAAACTAAGTGCTTCTACTGCAAGCAGACTGGACACTGGAAGCGGAACTGCCCCAAGTATTTAGCGGATAAGAAGGATGGCAAAGTGAACAAAGGTATATGTGATATACATGTTATTGATGTGTACCTTACTAATGCTCGCAGTAGCACCTGGGTATTTGATACTGGTTCTGTTGCTAATATTTGCAACTCGAAACAGGGACTACGGATTAAGTGAAGATTGACTAAGGACGAGGTGACAATGCGCGTGGGAAATGGTTCCAAAGTCGATGTGATCGCGGTCGGCACGCTACCTCTACATCTACCATCGGGATTAGTTTTAGACCTAAATAATTGTTATTTGGTGCCAGCGTTGAGCATGAACATTATATCTGGATCTTGTTTGATGCGAGACGGTTATTCATTTAAATCAGAGAATAATGGTTGTTCTATTTATATGAGTAATATATTTTATGGTCATGCACCCTTAAAGAGTGGTCTATTTTTATTGAATCTCGATAGTAGTGATACACATATTCATAGTGTTGAAACCAAAAGATGCAGAGTTGATAACGATAGTGCAACTTATTTGTGGCACTGCCGTTTAGGTCATATCGGTATAAAGCGCATGAAGAAACTCCATACTGATGGGCTTTTGGAATCACTTGATTATGAATCACTTGGTACTTGCGAACCGTGCCTTATGGGCAAGATGACTAAAACGCCGTTCTCCGGAACTATGGAGCGGGCAACTGATTTGTTGGAAATCATACATACTGATGTTTGTGGTCCAATGAATGTTGAGGCTCGCGGCGGGTATCGTTATTTTCTCACCTTCACAGACGACTTAAGTAGATATGGGTATATCTACTTAATGAAACACAAGTCTGAAACATTTGAAAAGTTCAAAGAATTTCAGAGTGAAGTGGAAAATCATCGTAACAAGAAAATAAAGTTTCTACGATCTGATCGTGGAGGAGAATATTTGAGTTACGAGTTTGGTCTACACCTGAAACAATGCGGAATAGTTTCGCAACTCACGCCACCTGGAACACCACAACGAAATGGTGTGTCCGAACATCGTAATCGTACTTTACTAGATATGGTGCGATCTATGATGTCTCTTACTGATTTACCGCTATCATTTTGGGGTTATGCTTTAGAGACGGCCGCATTCACGTTAAATAGGGCACCATCAAAATCCGTTAAGATGACGCCTTATGAACTGTGGTTTGGCAAGAAACCAAAGTTGTCGTTTCTTAAAGTTTGGGGCTGCGATGCTTATGTGAAGAAACTTCAACCAGATAAGCTCAAACCCAAATCGGAGAAATGTGTCTTCATAGGATACCCAAAAGAAACTATTGGGTACACCTTCTATCACAGATCTGAGGGCAAGATTTTCGTTGCTAAAATTGGATCCTTTCTAGAGAAGGAATTTCTCTCGAAAGAAGTGAGTGGGAGGAAAGTAGAACTTGATGAGATAACTATATCTACTCCCTTATTGGAAAGTAGTTCATCACAAGAACCGGTTCCTGTGACAACTACACCAATTAGTGAGGAAGCTAATGATATTGATCATGAAACTTCAGATCAAGTTTCTACCGAACCTCGTAGGTCTACTAGAATAAGATCCGCACCAGAGTGGTACGGTAATCCTATTCTGGAAGTCATGTTACTTGACCATGATGAACCTACGAACTATGAGGAAGCGATGATGATCCCAGATTCCACAAAATGGCTAGAGGCCATGAAATCTGAGATGGGATCCATGTATGAAAACAAAGTATGGACTTTGGTTGACTTGCCCGATGATCGGCAAGCCATTGAGAATAAATGGATCTTTAAGAAGAAGACCGACGCTGATGGTAATGTAACTGTCTATAAAGCTCGTCTTGTTGCGAAAGGTTTTCGACAAGTTCAAGGAGTTGACTACGATGAGACTTTCTCACCCGTAGCGATGCTTAAGTCTGTCCGAATCATGTTAGCTATTGCTGCATTTCATGATTATGAAATTTGGCAAATGGATGTCAAAACTGCATTCTTGAATGGATTTCTGGAAGAAGAGTTGTATATGATGCAGCCAGAAGGTTTTCTTGATCCAAAAGGTGCTAACAAAGTATGCAAGCTCCAACGATCCATTTATGGACTGGTGCAAGCATCTCGGAGTTGGAATAAACGTTTTGATAGTGTGATCAAAGCATATGGTTTTATACAGACTTTTGGAGAAGCCTGTATTTACAAGAAAGTGAGCGGGAGCTCTGTAGCATTTCTGATTTTATATGTAGATGACATATTATTAATTGGAAATGATATAGAATTTCTGGATAGCATAAAGGGATACTTGAATAAAAGTTTTTCAATGAAAGACCTCGGTGAAGCTGCTTACATATTGGGCATCAAGATCTATAGAGATAGATCGAGACGCTTAATAGGACTTTCACAAAGCACATACCTTGACAAAATTTTGAAAAAGTTCAAAATGGAGCACGCAAAGAAAGGGTTCTTGCCCGTCCTTCAAGGTGTGATGTTGAGTCAAACTCAATGCCCGACCACAGCAGAAGATAGAGAGAAAATGAAAGATGTTCCCTATGCTTCAGCCATAGGCTCTATCATGTACCAGACCTGACGTATGCTTAGTAATAAGCTTGGCAATAAGCTTGGCAATAGGCTCTATCATGTATCATGCTGTGTACTAGACCTGACGTATGCTTAGCAATAAGCTTGGCAGGAAGGTACCAAAGTAATCCAGGAGTGGATCACTGGACAATGGTCAAGAACATCCTGAAATACCTGAAAAGGACTAAGGATTTGTTTCTCGTATATGGAGGTGACAAAGAGCTAGTCGTAAATGGTTACGTCGATGCAAGCTTTGACACTGATCCGGACGATTCTAAATCGCAAACCGGATACGTGTTTTTATTAAACGGTGGAGCTGTAAGTTGGTGCAGTTCTAAACAAAGCGTCGTGGCGGGATCTACATGTGAAGCGGAGTACATAGCTGCTTCTGAAGCAGCAAATGAAGGAGTCTGGATGAAGGAGTTCATTTCCGATCTAGGTGTCATACCTAGTGCATCGGGACCAATGAAGATCTTCTGTGACAATACTGGTGCAATTGCCTTGGCAAAGGAATCCAGATTTCACAAGAGGACCAAGCACATCAAGAGACGCTTCAATTCCATTCGGGACCAAGTCCAAGTGGGAGACATAGAGATTTGCAAGATACATACGGATCTGAATGTTGCAGACCCGTTGACTAAACCTCTCTCACGAGCAAAACATGATCAGCACCAAGACTCCATGGGTGTTAGAATCATTACTATGTAATCTAGATTATTGACTCTAGTGCAAGTGGGAGACTGAAGGAAATATGCCCTAGAGGCAATAATAAAGTTATTATTTATTTCCTCATATCATGATAAATGTTTATTATTCATGCTAGAATTGTATTAACCGGAAACGTGATACATGTGTGAATACATAGACAAACATATAGTCACTAGTATGCCTCTACTTGACTAGCTCATTAATCAAAGATGGTTATGTTTCCTAACCATAGACATGTGTTGTGATTTGATTAATGGGATCACATCATTAGAAGAATGATGTGATTGACATGACCCATTCCGTTAGCCTAGCACTTGATCATTTAGAATATTGCTATTGCTTTCTTCATGACTTATACATGTTCTTGTAACTATGAGAATTATGCAACTCCCGTTTACCGGAGGAACACTTTGGGTACTACCAAACGTCACAACGTAACTGGGTGATCATAAAGGAGTACTACAGGTGTCTCCGAAGGTACATGTTGAGTTGGCGTATTTCGAGATTAGGTTTTGTCACTCCGATTGTCGGAGAGGTATCTCCAGGCCCTCTCGGTAATGCACATCACTATAAGCCTTGCAAGCAATGTGACCAATGAGTTGGTTACGGGATGATGCATTACGTAACGAGTAAAGAGACTTGCCGGTAACGAGATTGAACTAGGTATTGGATACCGACGATCGAATCTCGGGCAAGTAACATACCGATGACAAAGGGAACAACGTATGTTGTTATGCGGTTTGACCGATAAAGATCTTCGTAGAATATGTAGGAACCAATATGGGCATCCAGGTTCTGCTATTGGTTATTGACCGAGAATATTTCTAGGTCATGTCTACATAGTTCTCGAACCCGTAGGGTCCGCACGCTTAACATTACTATTATGAGTTTATAAGTTTTGATGTACCGAAGTTTGTTCGGAGTCCCGGATGTGATCACGGACATGACGAGGAGTCTCTAAATGGTCGAGACATAAAGATCGATATATTGGACGACTATATTCGGACACCGGAAGTGTTCCAGGTGATTTCGGAGAAAACCGGAATGCCGGAGGGTTACCGGAACCCCCCCGGGAGAGTAATGGGCCTTATGGGACTTAGGGGAAAGGAGAGAGGGGCAGCCAGCATGGGCCGCGCGCCCCTTCCCCCCTCTAGTCCTAATTGGACTAGGAGGGGGGCAGCGCCCCCTCTTTCCTTCCCCCTCTCCCCCTTCCTTCCTCCTCCTAGTAGGAGTAGGAAAGGAGGAGTCCTACTCCTACTAGGAGGAGGATTCCTCCTCCTTGGCGCGCCCTCCAAGGGCCGGCCGGCCTCCCCCCTTGCACCCTCCAAAGCCCTGCGCCGGTAGAACATCATCATCATCACCACACCGTCGTGCTGACGGAACTCATCTCCGGAGCTTTGCTGGATCGGAGCCTGGAGATCGTCATCGAGCTGAACGTGTGCTGAACTCGAAGGTGCCGTACGTTCGGTGCTTGGATCGGTCGGATCGTGAAGACGTACGGCTACATCAACCGTGTTGTGCTAACGCTTCCGCTTACGGTCTACGAGGGTACGTGGACAACACTCTCCCCTCTCGGTGCTATGCCATCACTATGATCTTGCGTGTGCGTAGGAAATTTTTGAAATTACTACGTTCCCCAACAGCTAGTGCATAACAATATGGATTATGTGTATTATATTTGCCACCACAACTGAGGGAATTTATTTCATGTAAATCGGCCAGCCACAGCTCCATGACAAACAATACATCTAAATTCTCAACGTTATTTTTATGTAATATGCATTATCTTTATACTATTTCTTGTCCGCGATTAAACTATTACTTGAACTTGCTACCACCAAATGATCTCTCTCTCTCTCTCTCTCAGACACACACACACACACACTCACACACACACTCTCTGATATTATAGGACCAAAAACTTTTACCAATTACCATACTGTAGAACACCACACTCCTCACTGCACTGATGGGCGTTGGGTGGTCTCGATTATCTCCCTTGGCACCGAATTGTAAACACCTGCCCTCCTTCTCCTCCTTCCCTGTGCTCCACAACACCCGAGCTGACCGCGAATCAAATCTAGACTGCTGGTACGGGCACCCATGAGCTAATACAACGATTCTCAATCAAACATGACAAGAATGTAAAAAAGAGCACATACCTTGATGCGGAAACTGCCGCCGCCTACCAAGTGAAGACCAGCAGGTGCGCTGCTCCGCCGTGGACCTGTGCTGGCTTGAGTCCATGTCCGCCGTTGGCCGCTGCTCGCATTCGTCCCACCCATCGCCCAAGCCGACGTTAGGAGCAAACTCAATAGCCTTGCCCGCCTTAATGGTTCCACACCACGAGATCGAATCAAGCATCATAGAGTTCGGGGAGGAGTAGCATTTCCACCGTCAGCTCCTCGCTGATGTATCAACATAGAGTGCGGGGAGGACACGGAACGTAAATACCTGGGGTTTAGCACTGGTGGCGGGAACGACCGACACGGCCTTCTTGTGCCGCTCCTTGCTGCCCGGCCTGCTCTGGGGATCCTAGCGCTCTGCCCTAGGGTTACTCGCTGGCGGCGGCTGCGGCAGCGTTTCCCTCAAGAAAAAAAGCACGTCTCATGTCCAGCTCATGCAGGAATCCATCACCAAGTAGGATCAGTAGTTCCGTCCCGAATCGGTTATGTTGCAAGTCCTAGCTAGGGAAATACCCAATGGTTCCTGGTTGTATATGCATCCTATATGGGATTTTTTTAAATATTTTTTAAAAAAGTCAAAAGGTAAGAACTATTTTTACAAAACACTTGACTTACTTTTGCACTGGTATATACACTTTCACAAAAAAAAAGTTGACATCACAGCAAAAAAGACAAAATTTATTTGCTATTATAGGTCACTATTCACACTATTTTAGCTAAAAATTTGTCTTTTTCGAAAAAAGTCAAAGGGATATTTTTTGTGTGGATTTTTTTCTCACGGGTACAGCAAAAGGTCAAGTTTATTTCAAAAATATTTTCAGGAATTTTTGACTTTTTGTTGAATTACTATTTTTTTCCCATATAGGGTGTATATGTCCCCATAGACCACAAATCCTCCTCCGTCCTAGCTATAGCTATATATACGTATTACCCTGCACCCCTATAAACAGTACACCCAGAGACCAATAGAAAGATCAGCGGGCATGAGGCATGCCCGTGTGTATCAATTGCTTGCGCGTATCCGTGTTGCTTCTAGTAGATCGATACTACATCAACCCTGGTTAGCCAGCTACTCCAATCTATTCGAGTGTTTTCGTCTGCGTACGTGTTTTTCTGGTATATACTTCGGAATTCACTAATTCAGTCAGTCAGGGGCTGGATGTCTAAGCAAAGAAGGCAGGGCGAGGAGGATGAGGCCAACTACTACCACGACCACAGCGGCAACAAGGAGAAGAGCCTCTATCTTGTTCTAGATGATTGGCACAAGGGCTTCACCATCCGCAAGATCGATGCCGACAGTCCCGACCTCAGTGCCTCCCGTGTCCTCCGGCTAGTGTCACCTGAGCGTGGCCGTGTGATGAAGTTCGCAGCCCTGGGCGGCTACATCATCGCCACGAGCAACATACATGCCGGAACCCTCTTCTACGACACTGACACCGCCGGACTGGCCGTCGGCCCTCCCGTTCCAGACGCGCTGCTTTGTGGCTCCAACACCTTCCTAACCTCCGGCGCCGGTGACATGCTGTTCGCATTCGCCTTCCACTTCATGGAGCGGCCTGTGTCCTTTAAGGCGATGGCGAAGCCGCCGACGATGAAAGACGATGACCTGCTGCCCACCGACTGGTCCTGGAGAAGCATGCCGATGCCCTTCACCAAGGATGAGATGATCTTCTCCTACGCGCTGCACCCGGACGGGCGCACCATATTTGTGTCCTCGTGGAGCAGGGCGGTCTGCGGCACATACTCCGTCGACACCAGGAGCTGCAAGTGGAGGCGCCATGGGGAGTGGATGCTGCCTTTTAGAGGCCGAGGCTACTTCGACGCCGAGCTAGACGCATGGGTCGGGCTGCACGAGGACGGCTACGTCTGCTCCTGCCAGGTTGCCTACCGCAGCGGCGGCACCACGCAGCAGCCGGAGTGGAAGATGGCCGACGAGCGTAGGATGTGGATCCCGTGGCATCAGCTGGAGTTTCGCCTGCGTCGGATGTGATGGCGCGGGCGGAGTATCGAGGAGTCGCCGGCGTCGGCCAGGGCCTGGGGCACAGAGGAGTCCTCCTAGTCAAGGAGATCGGAGAGAAGAAGATGATGGCGGCGCGAGGACACATGAGGGCAGGCGTCGAGAGGATCGGCCGTCCAGGCTCGTGAGGAGGGCAGCGATGGGAGGAACGCGTTAATGGTACCGTGTACAAAAATCCCATCAAAGAAAGTAAAATATACCATCGATGCTTAATTGATTTTGATTTAATTTTTATAGGCATTTTCGGATTTGTAGGGCATGTGCCCACGATCCTCGCACGCCATACCTTTTTTTGACGTGTATGATTCATGTAAGGAAATATCCCATCAATGTAAGGAAATATCCCATCAATGCTTGATTGATTGTGATTAATTTTTTTATATGGTAACTAATCCGATGGGTTTATGTGGCCGGTGAAGCGAAAAGGCAGGTGGGAGGGGAGACGAAAAATAACTGGTCAGAAAAAAAATGAATTGATTGTTGCCTTGTACGTTTGGTTTTGGTATTTGAAGATTGATTATCATCCGTTAGTTGGGTTACCAAAGAATAAATCAATCATCATTGTGAATTCATTGTGTTACCAAATAAACGTTGGGTTTGTCCGGCCAGTAGGAGGGGGGTGAATAAAAAACCGATGAAAAAAACCGACGAAATTGGGAGGTGGGAGGGAGGACGAAAAAAAACCAGCAAAAAATAATCGGCGGACTATTCACCAACTGCTCTATTAGGAGTAGAGATTGTTTTACTGCAGGCCCATTAGAAAAGGCCCAAGCTGGAACGAAACGTTATCTCTGTTCACAAACTTTAAATTGTACTGCGGGTTGATTACCTAAAAATCACAGGGGGGGGGGGGGGGGGTTTAGCAAAACTGCCGCAACGGTGAACCCGGAGACCCAATCCGTGTTTTATTATTAACTAGCAACTAGCAAAAGGGCCTGTGCATTGCAACGGGTATAAAATAAATTTAAGAATTTAGTAGCCATGCATGATCAATACTCCCTCCATTCCTAAATATTTGTCTTTTTTGAGATTTCAAATGGACTACCACATACGGATATATATAGACATATTTTAGAGTGTAGATTCACTCATTTTGCTCCGTATGTAGTCACTTGTTGAAATGTCTAGAAAGACAAATATTTAGGAACCAAGGTAGTAGAATGCAGTAGCCATGATCAATAGAATGCAGTAGTCGGTAATTTCATGTGACGGTAGTTAGTCATGGTCTCATTGAGTTTCTACGTTAAATTTCCATAGTTCGTGTCAAATGCCTAAGCATGAGACCTATTTGTCTGTACCTAGCTACAAAACAGCTGGACAAACACGCAACATCAGTCAGAGTAAATTGAAACTTTAGCAGTGTAATATAGCTGCCATATTGATCCTTGATTTTTTTAATTTTTTTTACTTGCATATTGATCCTTGCTTTGAAACTTTAGACATAGATCAGTTGAGAAGCTATAACTATTTGTCAGGCTCTTTCGACCAAAGAACAGTCAGTCATGCTGATGCTTCGTGCGTATTACATGCATGCTCGCTGTACATCTACGCCGGCCAGGAGCTCATGCGACCACACCTGGCTACGAGAGCATATGCGTGCATGATCGCCACGCGCATGTGCAACGTGCATCTTGTAGCGTGGCAGCTTCCATCGCGCAGCTTTACCCCCGGGGTGAACACAATGCACGCTGGCCTGCACCTTGGTACTCCACGGCTTCACGCACGCAACATGCCGGTTCGATTGCGGCGCCCTTATCCATGCACTATCGTGGCTGGCCAGGTTCAACGATGGCAGCCTGCTTCCGTGGGTCGGCGTGGCATGCTCTGACCGGGTTCGATGGCGGCAGCCTCTTCTGTGCTCTCGTCTCCGTCAAGCGTCGGCACCCTCGTACATGTCAGCTGCACCTTCAAGCGGTATGGATGTACTCGCGAATGATGAGCGACTTGGCCAGGGTGCAACCGTTGACGATGAGCACGGAGACCTTGCATCCATGGATGGAGTTCAGTAGTAGTCGGCCCCGACAGGTACGTGCATGAGATCGATCGAGCCTACTTCGTCGGGCCCGACCTCGCCTGTGAAGCGCCCGTCTCCTTGCCGCAACAGGGAGGATGGGGCTGGATCGGGTCTGGTCTGCTTTGCCGCGCTTAACCTGACCTCGGCAGCGTCCATCTCCTTGCCGTCTCAGGGAGCAGGGGGCTGGATAACGACGGACGAAACGGACGTCAAGATCAAAGAGAGGAAGGCTGCTGCCGATGGATTCGTTGGGATGCCGGTGAGGAAGATGACGACCAGCCGGCGGCTGCAGCTGCAACATCCGCGGCAGCGAGCGGCGGACGTGCTTAAGACGCCGCTATGTGTTTGTGGGAGGAGCCGAGGAGGGGCTCCCGGACGCTCACAGGAGAGGCAACGGCGGTCGATGTTGTTCCTGATGGGATCGGCCTTGGCGTACGCCTGACCTCGTCCGTCGCTCCTCCGCCTCCGCAGGATTCACCCGTCCCCTTGTCTCTATCTAAATATCAGAGGCGTTAGTTAAGGCAGACTCCAAGTCAAATCAGGGTCCACATGATCAGATGAATAGTACCACCTCGGATATAAGAAATAATATAGGTGAAAAAAATTGAAAGCGTAAATTCACGGACAAAAGCGTATTGTGACGGTGAACCCGACAAAGTCAATCCGTGCTTTATTATTAGGAAGAGATTAGGGAGAGAAGGAGAGATTGGCGTTGCATCGGTGCAAGGGGGGAGGATTGCTCCATCAGGCCTCATTTGGTTGTTGGGCAAGAAAAAACCAGGGAAATAAACCCCCTAGGGGAGATTCTCCTGTGCTCACAAGATCCCTCCCACAACGTGGGAGAAGTTCCCACTGCCCTGGGTGCCCAAATGGCAACAAGGGGGAGGAAAGAAAGTCCCGCAGATAACACACAGACTTAGCCCTTCATCATACATAGATAACAATAGACTTGTACATACAAAATTTCACAGCTTTCATAGAAAATTCTACACATAATAACTGACAATAGACAAGAATTTCACAAATAATTCTAAAAAACACATACAAAATTTCAAAATTCCTGTAAACTAGAAAGAAATATTACAATTGATAACCATCAGTTCACCGTTCAAATACCGGCCGGTCCACATTTCACTACGACCAAGTGTTGGCCTAAACCGTTTTCACGTGCCATCATCGTTCAAGTTTGTTCACAACAATAAAAAAAACTTGAATTATCAATTGTCATGTCAGAGGCAGAGGGACTTTTGAATAAGATTATTTGCAAGGCAACGACCACTAGCCCTACTCGGGTCTTCTCTCCACTTCGCATCGAAGTGAGGTGCCGCAACTTGATGATCACTGAACTACACAAAATTAAGTTAGCACTAGTTCACAGTTTCAAAAGACTATTTCTAAGTATATAAACAGATTAAGATGAAATGGTATTAACCAACATATTGTATGCGCAGTGTGCATAACAAAACCAAGACCACATTACTTGCGAAAAGAATATAATTTCTTCAATCTTCTTTGAAGATCTACAAAGTACTCAGATTCAAAATGTCCTAAGAACCAGATTGTGCGAAATCATGTACTCTGCTCCTCGACAGCAACACGCGACGTGCCCTTCAATAGTTCCTCTCTTTTAAGATAATCCACGATAGACTTAAAAATCTCAGGTTCCATCTGAAACTCAACCCTAGACCAACTCTCATGACCTTCTAATATTTCCTTAACCTTTGCAGACCCGAATAAAGATGATGTGTGAACTGGATGCTTTTCCTCATAAAGGCAAGCATATAAAGCGGGAACCAAAAGGAAAAATAGTTCATCGTCTTCTTCTTGTTCTTGCAAGATAATCTAATTTTATTTCTCCTAGAATCCATCACTATTATACCCAATGAAAACAAAATTAATACAACAATAATAATTATAAATAAAGCACTAATAATACCATCTCTATGCTGCAAAGAAAGCTCAGGAGTGAATACAGAGATAATAGCATCTCTATTGTGACATCTACATACATAATTAAGAGCAACAATTTTCTCATATACTAAAATAAGAACACTTTCATTACTAGGCACAGAAAAATAACATCACAAGAGCAGTAGTTTTGCATAATTTAAGCTTCCTCAGTGACCATGTCAAAAGGATGACTGTGTCACATACCTTTCTTGCTCTGAGTGAAATCTTTCGAAAGGCACCAAGCAATTTTACACAAAGTCTTCAGATAAAGCCAACTTCTAATTTCAGAGCAGACCTACAAATCAGCACCTACTAGAAATCAATGGTCACTCATGAGTTAGACAAACCAAGCAAAATATATGTTCAATTCACAACCAAATAAGCTAGGATTGATCAAATGCAGCTGTGAGTACAGGAACATGTCATTCTTCCTGTATACCACTCCATTTTTCAACTAAACAGAACACAATGAAATGACTCTATTACTGTACATGGTAAGCTAATATTCCTTTAGCAATTCAGGTGGTGAACCATAAATTGGAACGTGCTATTTCAGTTTGCAGCCAACATACATATGCACTAACGCACCAGGATGGTTGGATTAATATATGATCTGTGATGATAAGATAATACTCCAAGGTTTTGCCTAACAGATTAACAAACCAAATAGTTGCTCTTTTACACGCACTTTCAAAACCCTAGAATGTTTGGAATATAAGATACGACAAGATAAACAGAGTATCTCTTGAAAGGACATTTTGCACCAATCCTACCTCATTGAATTAACCCACCCACAAACAAATTTGCCATCTTCACAATATACTAGAACATTGTGCATATAGATTAGCATAACAGGGAGGTAAGGGTGGCTGTGCTCACTTGTGAGGTCAGGTTAGTTAGATGGACTGCAAAACGTTCGATGTTCTTCAGTACTGCTGCTCACTTGGGTACAAATTTCAGACAACAGAGAAGGTCCTTCGATCTGTATAGGCGCTCGTCAGTTCGTGTAGCAGAAAAGAAATCACCATGGCGAAGAAAAATGGTTAGTGGAAGAGGAGAAGGAGGGGATAGCCTTGGTCAGAAAGAGGAGGATGACCTCTGGGCAGAGACGAGATCCGGGAGGAGGGAGGATGATGACCCCGGTCGCCGTTGCCCCCGCCGGAGGAGTAGGTCGTGGAGGTGTAGGCGGTGGTGCGTCGCCTCCGGTTGCCGGGCGGAGCCTTGGACGGAGGAGGGCGGAGCGTCGCTCTCGGATCTTGCCGCCGCCGCCTCTCGTTCGCGAGACCGAGAGAACGAGGGTTTCGTCCCTGACCACTGGAGGCGTGGAAGGCTCTCCCAGGGAAAAGGTGTGCAAAGGGCCGGGCTACCCCCATCTCGTGGGCCACCAAATGACCGGGTGGATCACCCCAGGGCTAGGTTGGCTCGTGGGTTCCCAGCCCGGGGAACAGGCAGGGCTTGTTTGGTTGCGCGGGTAGTTTACCCTGGGCAGCAAAGCCCCATCGGGAAGAATTTTCTTGGCAAGTGGGATCCCCTCCAACACACCGGGGAGATTTCAATCTTATCCATGCAGTCATTTGGTAGCGGCGGGAGTCATTTGGTAGCGGCGGGAGGCAGGGGAGCGAGGACGAGGCGGATGAGCGGAAGCGCGCAGCGACTGAGCTTTTTGTCGTCGCGAGATGGGGAGAATTCTCCCGACATGAGGAGGCCGTGATTTCCTACCCAGGGATAGGAGGTGGATCGAGGATAGAAAAGCCCCTGTCTGATGGCACCAAATGGGCCCTCCAGAAAAACCGGGCCGCAGGTTACTCGTTATTTTCACGCCCAGGGAAAGGAAGGGGATCCCCCCGGGATCCCTTGCTACCAAATGACGCCGCAGGGAACCCGCGGCGGGGGGGGGGGGGGGGGGGGGGGGACCCTGAAACCAAACGAGGCCTCATTGTTATCTTACCCCGTACAATGGATCTTTCAGAAGCTCCAGTTGCCCCTTCCACATTTGAGAGATGGGTGTTTGATACTATGATTCATGACAAAATCGGAAGGCAAAGGTCTAAGATTCTTTCCTTTTCAACCAGTATGGATGAACACGCAAAAAAAAGATGCCGTTGACCGTTCACGCCCAGCGGCTCTACAGTTTCTTTTACTCTTACGGCCTCATTCCCAGGTTCAAAGGTTACTCCGCCAATTTTACATGTAAGCCGTTCGTGATGTGCCAACAGGCTGATGTAGTAAAATGCAGATATCCTTATACGGTAAGTTGAGCAAAGCGCACATGTGTTGCTGTGTCAATGGAAGCAAAGAATAATGTGCCCGCGAAAACAACCCTTCCTTTAATTGTTGGGCCTACTTTCATGATGATGATGTTGGTGTTCGAAATGGCATCAGCAATCAAACGGATCATGCCAGGGGTGAAATCGGTTTATTACTTGTTGTCGCAACTCACAAACGTCTCGTAATTTTACACCAACAATCAGAAACATTACAACAGAATAAGAAATCATGTTCATTGACAACCATACACCCATGACAGCATGTTTGATAGTCGAAGTTTTTGTGTCCCAGTTTCATGAATCTTTTGGGCGGATCGTAGTATCATGCAGAAAGATGATCCGAGTACAAACTATATGGAGCAACCATGGTCCACCTGTTTATTCTTGTCTTCTGCTGCGAGCTATCTCCCGAGCCCTTTCACGAAGTTCTTCGGGCGGTGGTGGTCGTGGGCCTTCTGGAGGGTAAACCACATAAGGACGCTGCAATAGGAGCAAAACAGAGTACAAATTCAAGCTTTTATAAAGCGTCAAAAGGAAGGAAAGGGAGGGAATGTACAAAAAGGGATACATGAAAGCACATAATGGCTTGGTTCTGATAACTTCCTGGTGCAACAGCAACAAACAGTTGTAGGAAGTATTGTTATGATGCAACGAGGCCCAAGCCTGCTGCACACATAATAAGCATCAACACCAATATGCTTGGTAAGCTCATGCTTCCCGGGGTCCCGTGCAATACTGATAATAGCACTTGTATTATTGGACAAGAGGGTGGTAGGTGTAGTAATAGAAACACCAAAATCCTCCAGCAACCATCGTAACCAGCCATAGCTCTCAACTCGACATTTGCACTCGAACGGGAGACTGCAGTCTGCTTCTTCGTCTTCTAGGCAATGAGAGAACCACCAAGAAAAACACAGTAAGCAGAAAGTGAACGGCGGTCCGAAGGATCACTAGGCCACGTAGCATCCGAATAGGCCTGAAGCTGTAACGGGGAAAACTAGACGATGCGAGATCGTGCCATGAAGATATCGTAGAATATGAAGAAGGCTTAGAAGACAAGATAGGAGATATCCGGATGAGTGACAACAAAATAGACAAGACTCCCAACAAGATACGCGTCGGATCAGACAAGAGCTCACAATCAGAAGCGCGAAGGTTAAGCAGAAGAGTGCAACCACGAGCAGAAAGGTGGACAAACAACGCTAGGCCATGAGCACTGGGCAAAAACCAGCTGCAGTGATCACAGAGGCAAAACACGCAAACCAAGCGCGGAGGGCTTGCTTAAGGCCATAGAGAGAGCGACAAAGACGGCAAACCATGCCATCAGGAACTGAATACCCAGGTGGGGGCTGCATATAAACTTTCTCACGCAACTCACCATTAAGAAAGGCATTTTTGACATCAAGATGAGACACAGACCAGTGGCGAACAGAGGCCACGGCGAAAAATGTGCGGACAGTGGTCATATGGGCCACAGGAGCAAAAGTCTCATCGTAATCACGACCATGCTCCTGCTGAAAGCCACGAGCCACAAGACGAGTTTTATAACACTCAGGAGATCCATTAGACCCACTTACAAGTGATGGGACGAACACGGGGAGGAAGAGAAAACAGATCCTACGTGCCGGTGCGCTCAAGGGCAACAATCTCCTCTGCCATCGCAAACTGCCATTTAGGATGAACAACAACATCTCGCTCAAGAACGGTCGAAAGACCAAAGCCACGTGTAGAGTTGACCGAGAATGGCGAGTTGACCGCGTGCGGAAGCCGCAAGAGGAGTCGACGTAGAGTGGTCACCGCAGCGCGCGGAAGCCGCGTGAGGAGTCGAAGTAGAGCGGTCACCGCCGCGCGCGAAAGCTGCGAGAGGAGTCGACATAAAGCGGTCACCGCCACGTACGGATGCCATAAGAGATGATGTAGAGCAGCCATCATCACGTGCGGAAACCATCAAATGAGTCGATGAAGAGAGGCCACAACCACGGTCAGAAGCCGCGAGAGTTGTGGAAAAGCGACCACCGCATCCTGCTGAAGAGGCCGGAGGGAACAACGTCGTATGTGGAAGAGCACCAAGCACCGAAAGACGGCGTGTGTGCGAGACAGGATCAACATAAGGAACACCGGATGACAACAGCATTTTTTTATGGGAGTAGGCAATTGGGCAAAACAGCTCAGCCACGTGAACTGAGCCCAGCCGAACACAGCCGCGCACGCAGGCTAAAAACGAGCGCACGCCCCGCGCACGATGCAGTGGGCGGAGCAGGGCAGCGACCCACTCGCACGATGCAGCGGAAAGAGCAAGGCAGCAGCCGCACACCCACTCGCACGATGCAGCGGGTGGTAGGAGGTCGGACACGGCCGGCGGAGTGCAGGGCAGCGGGCGGAGGTCCGACAGCAGCCGGCCGGGAGCAGGGCAGCCGCCAGGGCTGTGCGGCGCAGATGGGCGGAGGGCGGCGCAGACGCCCGAACGGCAGCGCTCAGATGGCAGCGCGGAGGCCCGGAATCTCCTGGGCCGGGGCTGGGCGGCGTGGACTGGATCGAGAACAGGATAAGATCGATCCAAATGGAAGCAGCGGCAGCACAACAGCAGCTCACCACATCAAACAGATAGGGAGCTAGGAGAGCCTCCAGCAGATCGAGTGCAGCCATACGGGCGGACTAATCGAAGCGAGATGGCTGGCCGGCGGATCGGAAGGATCAGATAGCACGCGAGCGTTGAGGAGACTTCGATCGATCGGACGGAGACGAGGAGATCGTCGGGAGGGCGAGTTGCAGCACCCAACTTCTTTTTCCTAAACCTAGGCTCATGATATCATGTTACGATGCAACTTGTATTAATAGTGGACCAAAGCTGCATATATAAAATGTACAAGAGGATGCCAAAAGACTAGAATACAAAAGGCCAAAAGCCCATCATCAATATAACTCTAACAAATATGACCACCATAAAAAATATTATGAACCACATATTAGCAAATATAAGATCACCGCCTTTGCCTACAAATAAGGCAAATTCCACCAACACGAGCAAGACACCATGTTGCCTACAAATAGAGCAAATTGCCACCGGCACATAAACAAATAAGATGATTGAACTTACTTGCTTGACAACATAACCCTTGTTTGCTCAATTCTTTCATAACACTAGGGCGAACTGATCCTACATGATTTGTTTTTTAAACTAGAAAGAGGTGACATCAAAGAAGGCATCCAGTGTTAGTCAGCACCATCGTAGAGTCCCCATCAACAAAAGTATGCAATGCGTGTAATGAAGCGATGTGTTGGTTCCCTATAACAAACAAGACACCGGTACTTCCAAGGACACACCGTCATTCACCACCTATTGTTATAAGCCTCTAATTCAGCTCGTGATCCAAAGAGGTAAAGACATTCATCTTCTCTATGCTTTACAAACGAACAAAAATATTTCTAGCAGGTACTATTCTAGCAGAGCACCTAAGCCTTCTTGTTATTCTTAAAGTCCATAAATTTAACCTACTCAGTTACAAATCTTGCTTGCCGCATTGCTTGGTATCATCAGGGTATACTGATAACAAAGAGATGCCAAAGGATTATCCAAAAAGGCTTTCGCCCTGCTTTATATATAAAGCACCGACCCACAAGCACAACGATACAAACTCACGCCACCACCGCACACAACACACACACCCAAGGCAAGATATAAAGGTGCCGAGCACCGCCACACCACCCCAACGAATACAAAGCCACTACAAATGAGCGAAGAAGAACCGTTTGGAGCTATAGCCGCCACCATATGATCTTGAAGATCGTGTTTTCACCCAAAGCATCACGAAGGAGTAGGGACACTGCGACGGAGCCTTCATGAAGGATACGGCGTCCACGGCCGCCGCTGCCGTCGGCCAATACAACGATTGGGCAAGTGATGTACCCCAGCACTCCCACCCCTCCGCCAACCACCAGCGACCACCCACCCGCGTGGCCATGGCTGCTTGCCCGCACCCGAGACGCAAGTTCCGCCCACGAACGCGGTGCCTCCCACCGCCCTACATCCAAACACCCCCAAGACCGACCAAAGTGACCGACTTTGGGCCAACGGACGCACCCGACCGAAGAGACCGCAACATACGTCCTGCCTCGAACAACGCCGAAGCACACACACGGGCGGGGAAAGGGGGAGGGGGAGCGGACGCATCCACGACTGGCACACCCCTTTATCGGCGACGGGTGGCCCGAGCTCGTCGGCGCCTCCCATCCCTCCAACCTGCCTCCCCACAGGACAGCCCCTGTGTCGCCCCACCTCGGCGGCAGACGCAGCTCCACGCGAGGAACCAACACACACTTGTCCACCGGCAAGGAGAAATGCCAAGGGCCGCCGCTAACCGCCAAGGAAGCTCACCAAGGAGCCCATCTGCGCTTCCCACCGTCGTCCAGCCGTTGTAGCCCCTGGATCCCGGCCCCCGCCACCGGCCAGCCACAGCTGCGTCGCTCCACCATACGCCGCGGCCATGGCAGGGGCAGAAACCTGCAGCCCGCGCCGCCTGGCCCCAGATCTGTCCTCGAAGTCGCCGTCCCTGGAGACCAAGGCTCGCCCACCACCTGGCCACCCACCAAGGGGGAGCAGAAGCGCCGCGGCTCCGCAACTGCCCGCCACGCCACCGTGACGCCCGGCTCTAGCGCCACGCTCCGGCCCAGCGCGACGGTCCGCACCAACACGCCCGAACGGGAGGACCAAGAAGGCCCCGCCGCTGCCAGCGGCGGCTAGGCTTCGCCCGGCCGCACCCCCAAGCGGCAGCGAGGGTGGGGGCTGGGACCGGTGGGGATTAGGGTTGGCCCTCTGGTTGCCGCGCGGGGCGATGCGGAGGGAGGGGGGAGGGGGACTCACTCAATGCCAAAGGATTTGGTGAAGCTAGAGAGGAGAGTGCCGCCAAAGAAGGCCTCACGTGTTTTTCTCAGCAGAGTTCTGAAGTCTCTTATAAACGAATAATGGACCGTCTCATCTCATGGGTCATGAATCAACACTTCAATCCCCATATCTTTACTTTCAGGGCGGTCATCACTCACCACGGTGCTATTAGCAGTAATTCAACTAGCACGCAAAGATAATGCGGCTTTACCCTTTACCTATCAACAGATTCTCCTTTTGCAGATACAAACCTAGCAGCCGTGAAGTGCTTGACACAGGTGAGAGCCTAAGCTTTCGTAAATGCACAAATTACAGAGCCAACTCTGGCCACTTTATCCTAAACTCTAGTTCATGGTCAAGAACCACCCCACAAGCAATATAACAATCTAGACATCCAAATAATACTCCCTCCGTTCACTATTATAAGAGGTTGTGGATATTTCAATATGAACTTTATAAGGACTGAAATGAGTGAACAAACACACTAAATTGCGTCCGTGTCAGAAAAAAGTGTCCGTGTCAGAAAAAAGTTAAAACATCTTATAACAGTGAACGGAGGGACTCAATTCCGTAGCAGGATGCCAGGGCCTAAGAACTAGGCAACGTTGTCGATCCATCCTTGATCTAACAACTGAACCGAATGGGAGAGCAGCGGAAGGAATCCTTACGAGGCCCATGAGCTTCTTGATGGCCTTGGAGTCAGTGGCGACGAGGTAGGTGAGGGTAACGGGGACGGCGACGTACACCCCGAACTTGGCGATCTCCAGGATCCCCTTGGACGTTCCCAACGACGACATGGCCGTGGCCTCCTTCCTCTCTCCTTCCCTCCCCTCTCTCCAATCTCAGGAATCTCTCGAGCGGTGGCGATGGCGACGACACGCACACTCTAGATAGGGGCGCGTTCCTTGCTCTGGTTTTGGGGGAGATTTCTGCGTGTAATTAAGGAACATCCAGAGGGGCTTTTTGCAAAATTTTCAGAGCACCTCAAAGGGCCGGCCCACGAGCACCGTAGGCCACAACCTCTTTTTCCTGTCTTTTTATGTTTCCTGTTTTCTTTTTTTACTTATATACTACGCTCCGGTCATGCTAAGCACGCTCCTTGGGCGAAACCAACTAATCACATCCCCCCTCCTAGTAATATCCCATGGCAAAAAGGGTAACGGGATTAAATCCGTTACTAGATGCATGCACCAATCCTCCGCCCCGTCCCTACTCGTTATTCATCTACAACATCCTCGTAAATTCCCTTGTAAATCATAGTAACCGAAGTAAATTCGTTACTGACTAGATGCACTAGCCTACCAACCCGTCCCATACTAGCTACTCACTAATACCTTCTAGTAAAATTCATCCAAAACATAGTAATGAAACTAAATTCGTTACCCGTTGCATACACTAGACCCGCCACACAAGTACTAGCTATTCACCTCATTTCCATACAAGTAAAATCCCTTGCAAACACAGTAATGAAATAAAAATGTTTACCGGATGCATGTACAAGGGGTAACAGTAATATGGCACATAGCAAAACACCGAAAAGAATTACCTCTCTCACTTCTAGTAAAAGAGCCATCCAAAAAAGTGAAAATTGTATGATTATTTTTCTAATGAATACGAGTTGGTAATTGTGTTACGACGTTGGTCTGAGTAATAAATTTAGAGTATCTAGAAAATGGAGCAATTGTAGTAATAAACCTTGTAATATGCAAGAGTCTGTCATTTTGTAAATCAAAATATTTTATACCATAGTGCTAATTGTTATTAAAAATATGAGTTTAATACAAGTAATTACTTCTGGCTTACTACTACACATGCTCCATTTCTTGTTGATGTGAACGCCCTCCACAGTAATGCATCAAATAGCATGGTAGATTAAATCCTGCTAGTGCACGAGTTGTGTGTTGCAGATGATAACCAAATTAATTCCATTAGATTGTTTATTTTTTTAATTCAATTACTATTTTTGCCGGACAATTTTATTGGGGTGGATTTAAAAAAATTGTGATGGAGTGCTGTGCGGGAGGCGGTAATCCAATTTACTTACTATGTTTGACCATCATTTTACCAGCCTGGATTTAAGTCTGTGTGAGGCAGAGTGGTGTAGGAAAATTGTAACCCAATTAGTGTCATTACCATGTTTCCCAAATAACTTTACTAGGGTGGATTATGAACGTCTCTCCACTCCATGTAAAAAATCAGTGTCAATCCCTAATATTTCATCGTAATGCCAACTACAGGATGGTAATACCCCTACCACATATCCCCGTTTTCAGTTTCTTTTTACGCGCAATGGGTCGGTCCGATTCGTAAGCGAGAGCAAAATTCCTTCAGCAAGAGCAAGCTACCGTCTCGCTTAAAGCGAACATAGCTGTCGCGCACGGCCACGGGCGTCCCTATATCTCACGTTCTGCAAGACCTACAAGACGCTCTCTGAAGGGCAGAGAGATGGACCGGCCGAGGAGCGCGGGAGGCCACAACCTCCTTTTTAAAGATTTTTTTACGTTTTCTGTTTTCGTTTTTAATTTATCTTTTAAATTTTGTTTATACCTTAAAATATTCTACACACACACACACACACACACACACACACATATATATATATAGTAGAAAAAACACTCAATGAAAAAAATTGAAAATTTTGAACAACCATTTAAAAATGATGAATGTGGATAAATAAAATGTTTATCATGTATATGAAAAACATATAAAAAATGTGTATAATTTGATCATGTATTTAAAAATGTTAATCAAGTATTTGGAATTCTATTGAACATTTATTTGAAAAAAATTAGTCAAGCATTTGAAAAATGTTAAATGTGTATAGAAAAAAGTTGACTATATATTATAAAAATGATGAAATGTTTTCAGCATTTATATAAAAAATATTAATCAAGCATTTGGAATAAAAATGTTGAACAAGATTTTCAAATATGTTAATCAAGCATTTGGAAAATGTTAAATGTGTAACATCCCAAAATTCTAAATTTTGGAATGTTATATTAAATAAATTATTATGATTGGAATTTGAAGCTTTTGAAAGTTGAATGAGAGGGAATAAAAGGACTTTCCCAAAGCCTTCATATTTGCAATTTGATGTCCATGAATTCAAATTCATTTCATCAAAAAAACTCTAGAGTGAAGATGATATGACTTCTTCCATTTGAAATGAAAAGAGTTTTGAAAAGATTTGAATTCCATATGAAAATATTTCAAATTCAAAACTTTATGCAACTCAATGATTTTCAGGAGAGAAGATAAAATGACTTATTCAATTATATGAAATATGAGTTGGAAGTTAAAAAGAATCAAATTGAAAGTCATTTGAAAGTATTTTGAAACTCCCTTTCAAATTTGGAATTATTTGGATTTTATTCAAGTTATTTTTCTCCTAAAAATAAATAAATGGAAATAAGGGTAAAATGATTCCCTTCAATGGAAAATTAGGAGAAAATAATTTTGAAATCATTTTGGTATTTAAAAAATGATTTTTGTTGAGATTTATTGCAACAGTAGCTCTGTTTGCTTTATTTAAATTTTTGTTGATTTTATTTGGACTGGAAAATATGTTCATGTTTTAGGATTTCTTTTTCTGAACGTTTTGATATATTATATGCCTATATAATATTATTTATTTATTTATTTGTTTGTGTTTGTTTTATTGTCTATGTTGTATATAAAAAAAATGCAAATGCCTGAAGCCACCAAGGCCCATCTATCCCTCCCTCTCCGTGGCCCACCTTGCCGAATAGCCCTATGGCCTCTCTCCCTCGCGCGAACCGCATTCGCCCCGGTCGCCCGCCCCCTCCCCTCTCTCACCTCTGTCGCTGATAGCGGGGCCCGCCGTCTTCTTCCTCCTCACGCCAAGCCAAGACCGCACCCGAGCTCGTGCAACCGCCGCCGTATCCCGGATTCTTCGGATCTTCTCCACGATCCGCCCCCTCCTCCAAGTCGAACCTCCTATATAAACCCCTCGCCCCTCGCCCGATTCCCCCCTAAAGCCCCTACTCCCATCGCCCCTCCGCGCCGCAATACCTCGCCGGAGTCCGCCTCTGCCGCCGCACGCCGCCGCTCACTCCGCCGCTCACGCTCACCCCCGACCTCCCCCGAGACCACCAACAGCCGCGCCACCCTCTACCACGTCGCTTGGTGCCCTTGGTTTCGCCGGAGGACCGCCGTAGGACCGACGCCGACGACCACCGAGCGCCGTCTCCGCCTCGAGCTCGCCGCTGACCGCCTCCGACCATCTCCACCGACGCCACGACCACCGCCGAGTTCGTCGCCGACTGCCAACCCACTCAACGACTCCGCCAACCCTGCCGACGACCGGAGCGCCGCCGCGCCGACGTCCGAGCCGCATCGCCGGCGACCATCACCACTGTAAGCTTCGACGACCTCCCCTCCGTTCGATTTTCGTTTGACGGTCTAGATTAGATCGGATCGAATAGTTAGGTTTTTTTTAAACTAGATCAGTTTAGTCCGGTTTACTCCGGTTAGATCGAACCGTGCCGACGATTTTATTTTATTTATTTAGCCGCGGCCGCCCAATACCCTAAGTTTTGGCCACCCGCCCCATTTTGTTAGCGGACGCCTGCCGCTGGACAATCAGACCGTGACATATGGCCACTGGCCGATCTGAAGTTTTGTCTCTATTTTCGTTTCCGTTTTAAAAAAATAAATAGTTTCCATCTTATTTTGCTTGTATCTTTTAGCCTAATTAATGTTTTTGAGTGATTCCAATTGCACCGTGTCACAAATTTGTTGAAGTTTCTGTTTGTGTACTTAGTTTTGAAATTTGAGTAGTTTAAATTTGAGTTTGATGAAATTTGTTCAAATCACTATTTTGGCCGTATCTTGAGTTTTATAAAATATTTTTGATTGATTCCTTTTGCTACTGTTTTGTTATTGTTTGGTTTATCCAGTAGCATAAGTTATTTATTTTAGTTTATTTCAAATTAGCATTTTAGGCAAAACAATATTGTTTTAGTTCTAGTTTTGTTTTAGCCTTTTCTTTATAGTTTTAATTGTTTTTAAATTATTTATTTTTGTCACTTATGACAAATTTAGTTTTGTTTCTGTCAAGTCAACAAAACTTTTTTTTTATTTTATAAATTTATTTTATTTAGTTTTGTATGAAAACTTGTAGTGGTCATAGTTAAAGTCATAAAAGCTTTTTATTTGTTTCTTTTTGCAAATAAAATTTTATGAAAAATACTTTATGTTAACTTAATTGTTTTACTTTTTTATTTTCTGCTAATTTATTAATTTAGTGTTTTAATTGTTGTTAAGTTTTACTTAGGACAAAACTATTTTGTGTTATGTCTTAGAGTTTTCTTTAGTAGTTTTGTTGTGTAGTTCTCCTTTTTTTTATTTGGTGTCCCTTGTTCTTTTGCATTTTATTTGTTGGTTTTATTATGAGTGTTAGAATTGCTTGCTAGTGTGTTCGCTTTATATAAATGCTATGTTTGACTATATAGATTTTCAACGAAGTGACGATTAGTTCTACCAAGTCATTTTCTGACAACGTTGTTATCTTCATCAAGTAATACCAGGCAAGTTCACTTTGACCAGGCCTTCATACCTATGTTTTTATTGCATTTAGTGGCATCTTTGTAACACCCATCCAATAGTGATATTGAATTCTTGTAGTTGAGTAGTATGCATGAGGTAGGAACCCATCACCCTGTTACCAAGCCCGGGACATTATTTATTTCTATGCTACACTATAGTAGATGATACGTCTACAACGTATCTACTTTTCCAAACACTTTTGCCCTTGTTTTGGACTCTAACTTGCATGATTTGAATGAAACTAACCCGGACTGACGCTGTTTTCAGAAGAACTGCCATGGTGTTATTTATTGTGCAGAAAACAAAAGTTCTCGGAATGACCTAAAAATCCACGAAGATAACTTTTGGAAAATATAAAAAATACTGGTGAAAGAATCAAGGCCAGGGGCCCCACACCCTGTCCACGAGGGTGGGGGCGCGCCCCCTCCCCCTGGGCGTGCCCGCCTATCTCGTGGGCCACCTGCTGATCCACCGACCTAGACTCCAACTCTATATATTCCGTTTCGCGGAGAGAAAAAATCAGAGAGAAAGTTTCATTGCGTTTTACGATACAGAGCCACCGCCAAGCCCTAATCTCTCTCGGGAGGGCTGATCTGGAGTCCGTTCGGGGCTCCAGAGAGGGGGATTCGTCGCCGTCGTCATCATCAACCATCCTCCATCACCAATTTCATGATGCTCACCGTCGTGCGTGAGTAATTCCATCGTTGGCTTGCTGGACGGTGATGGGTTAGATGAGATTTACCATGTAATTAAGTTAGTTTTGTTAGGTTTGATCCCTAGTATCCACTATGTTCTGAGATTGATGTTGCTATGACTTTGCTATGCTTAATGCTTCTCACTAGGGCCCGAGTGCCATGATTTCAGATCTGAACCTATTATGTTTTCATGAATATATGTGAGTTCTTGATCCTATCTTGCAAGTCTATAGTCACCTATTATGTGTTATGATCCGACAACCCTGTAGTGACAATAATCGGGATACTTCTCGGTGATGACCGTAGTTTGAGGAGTTCATGTATTCACTAAGTGCTAATGCTTTGGTCCTGTTCTCTATTAAAAGGAGGCCTTAATATCCCTTAGTTTCCATTAGGACCCCGCTGCCACGGGAGGGTAGGACAAAAGATGTCATGCAAGTTCTTTTCCATAAGCATGTATGACTATATTCAGAATACATGCCTACATTACATTGATGCACCGGAGCTAGTTCTGTGTCACCCTATGTTATAGCTATTACATGAGGAATCACATCCGACATAATTATCCATCACTGATCCAATGCCTACGAGCTTTTCACATATTGTGTTTCGCTTATTTACTTTTTCGTTGCTACTGTTACAATTACTACAAAACTGCTATCTTTACTTTTGCCACTGTTACCGTTACTTCCATACTACTTTGCTACTAAATACCTTGCTGCAGATACTAAGTTATCCAGGTGTGGTTGAATTGACAACTCAACTGCTAATACTTGAGAATATTCTTTGGCCCCCCTTGTGTCGAATCAATAAATTTGGGTTGAATACTCTACCCTCGAAAGCTGTTGCGATTCCCTATACTTGTGGGTTATCAAGACTAATTTCTGGCGCTGTTGCCGGGGAGCATAACTCTATTCTTTGAGTCACTTGGGATTTATATCTGCTGATCACTATGAAGAACTTGAAAGACGCAAGAACTAAGATTTTTCCCTCAACTATGAGGGGAGGTAAGGAACTGCCATCTAGCTCTGCATTAGATTCTCCTTCTGTTATGAGTAAGCTTGCGACACCTAAACCTGCCACTGCTTTGAATTCTGATATGTCGCATGTTATTGATGATGCCACTTTTGCTATGCATGATACTTATGATGAGACTACTTCTGTGCTTGATACTACTTTGCCATTAGGTGAATTTCTTGATGAACAACTTGCTAGGGTTAGAGAGAACAAAATTGTTGAAGATGAAATTACTGATGATAGTGATGATGAAGGTTCTCCCCCTAATTATGAATTGCCTGTTGTTCCTGAGGGTTATGTTATGGATGAAGAAGCTGCTAGAGCTACTTTTGCTTGCAATGATAGATATGATCTTAAGAAGTTATTAGCTAAATGGAAGCAACAATCTCTTAATGCTAGAATGAAACATGACCCCGCTTTTGCTACTTCACCTATCTGTGTTACTGATAAGGATTATGAATTCTCTGTTGATCCTGAGATAATTACTTTGGTTGAATCTGATCCTTTTTATGGCTATGAATCTGAAACTGTTGTGGCACATCTTACCAAGTTAAATGATATAGCCACCCTGTGTACTAATGATGAGAAGTCTCGCTATTATTATATCCTTAAGATATTTCCATTCTCATTAAAGGGTGATGCTAAAACTTTGTTTAATTCTCTTGATCCTAGTTGTGTGCGTAGTCCCCAGGATATGATTTATTACTTCTCTGCTAAATATTTCCCTGCTCATAAGAAACAAGCTGCCTTGCGGGAAATAAATAATTTGTGCAAATTGAAGAAGAGAGTCTCCCACAAGCTTGGGGGAGGCTTCTCCGATTACTTAATGCTTTGCCTAATCATCCTCTTAAGAAAAATGAAATACTTGATATCTTTTATAATGGACTAACCGATGCTTCCAAGGACTACTTGGATAGTTGTGCTGGTTGTGTTTTCAGGGAAAGAACAGTCGACCAAGCTGAATTACTATTGAATAATATGTTGACTAATGAAAATAATTGGACTCTTCCTGAGCCAATTCCTAAGGCAATTCCTGAGCCAATTGAGCCAACTCTTGAGCCTATTCCTGAACCAACTCTGAAGAAGAGGGGTGTTCTATTTCTCAGTCCTGAAGATATGCAAGAGGCAAATAAATCAATGAAATAAAAAGGTATTCAAGCTGAAGATGTTAAGAGTTTACCCCCTGCTACATCTTGAGCTTGCGTTGGTTTTCCTTGAAGAGGAAAGGCTGATGCAGCAATAGTAGCATAAGTATTTCCCTCAGTTTTTGAGAACCAAGGTATCAATCCAGTAGGATGCGCCTCAAAAGTCCCACGCACCTACACAAACAAACAAAGAACTCACAACCAACGCAATAAAGGGGTTGTTAATCCCTTCACGGCCACTTGCGAAAGTGAGATCTGATAGAGATAGTATGATAAGATAAATATATTTTTGGTATTTTATAATATAGATTGGAAAAGTAAAGATGCAAATAAAAGTAGATTGAAAGCTTATATGATAAAAGATAGACCCGGGGCCATAGGTTTCACTAGTGGCTTCTCTCAAGATAGCATAAGTATTACGGTGGGTGAACAAATTGCTGTCGAGCAATTGATAGAAAAGCGAATAATTATGAGATTATCTAGGCATGATCATGTATATAGGCATCACGTCCGTGACAAGTAGACCGACTCCTGACTGCATCTACTACTATTACTCCACACATCAACCGCTATCCAACATGCATCTAGAGTATTAAGTTCATAAGAACAGAGTAACACATTAAGAAAGATGACATGATGTAGAGGGATAAACTCATGCAATATGATATAAACCCCATCTTTTTATCCTCGATGGCAACAATACAATAGGTGCCTTGCTACCCCTATTGTCACTGGGTAAGGACACCGCAAGATTGAACCCAAAGCTAAGCACTTCTCCCACGGCAAGAAAGATCAATCTAGTAGGCCAAACCAAACTGATAATTCGAAGAGACTTGCAAAGATAACTCAATCATACATAAAAGAATTCAGAGGAGATTCAAATATTTATCATAGATAAACTTGATCATAAACCCACAATTCATCGGATCTCGACAAATACACCGCAAAAAGAGTTACATTAAATAGATCTCCACAAGAGAGGGGGGGAACATGGTATTGAGATCCAAGAAGAGAGAAGAAGCCATCTAGATGGACCCGAAGGTTTGTGGTAAACTACTCACAACTCATCGGAGGGGCTATGGTGTTGATGTAGAAGCCCTCCATGGTCGATTCCCCCTCCGGCGGAGCGCCGACAAAGGCTCCAAGATGGGATCTCGCAGATACAGAAGGTTATGGCGGTGGAAATTGTTTTTTGTTAGCTCCCTGGATGTTTTCGGGGTACGTGGGTATATATAGGAGGAAAAGGTAGGTTGGTGGCCACCCGAGGGGCCCACGAGATAGGGGGCATGCCCTGTAGGGGTGGGCGCACCCTCCACCCACGTGGCCGCCTTGGCTGCTTCTTGGCTTGCACTCCAAGTCCTCTGGATCAAGTTTGTTCCAAAAATCACGGTCCCGAAGGTTTCATTCCGTTTGGACTCTATTTGATATTCCTTTTCTTCGAAATACTGAAATAGGCAAAAAAACAGCAATACGGGTTGGGCCTCCGGTTAGTACGTTAGTCCCAAAAATGATATAAATGTGTAAAATAAAGCCCATAAACATCCAAAACAGGTAATATAATAGCATGGAACAATCAAAAATTATAGATACATTGGAGACGTATCAAGCATCCCCAAGCTTAATTTCTGCTCGTCCTCGAGTAGGTAAATGATAAAAGCAGATTTTTTGATGTGGAATGCTACCTAGCATAATTCTCAATGTAATTTTCTTTACTGTGGCATGAATGTTCAGATCCAAATGATTCAAAAAAAGTTCATATTGGCATAAGAAATATTAATACTTCAAGCATACTAATCAAAGCAATCATGTCTTCTCAAAATAACATGGCTAAAGAAAGTCCATCTGTGGGAGTCCCGGATTAGGGGGTGTCCGGATAGCCGAACTATCACGTTTGGCCGGACTCCTGGACTATGAAGATACAAGATTGAAGACTTTGTCCCGTATCCGGATGGGATTTTCCTTGGCGTGGAAGGCAAGCTTGGCGATACGGATATGTAGATCTCCTACCATTGTAACCGACTCTGTGTAACCCTAACCCTCTTCCGTGCCTATATAAACCGGAGGGTTTTAGTCCATAGGACGAACAACAATCATACCATAGGGTAGCTTCTAGGGTTTAGCCTCTTTGATCTCGTGGTAGATCTACTCTTGTACTACCCATATCATCAATATCAATCAAGCAGGAGTAGGGTTTTACCTCCATCGAGAGAGCCCAAACCTGGGTAAAAACATCGTGTCCCTTGTCTCCTGTTACCATCCGCCTAGACGCACAGTTCGGGACCCCCTACCCGAGATCCGCCGGTTTTGACATCGACATTGGTGCTTTCATTGGGAGTTTCTCTGTGCCGTCGCTATCAGGAAGGATGCCCTATCCCGTCTTTAAAGACGACACTGTTGCTAAAGGAGCTCTGGCCATCGGCCAAAGTCTCCGGCTAGGCGGTTTCCTTATGACCGCCTGTCCGACCGCCACGCCGACGATGACTTCTTGGGTCATCGAAAGCAATCTTCACGTTAGCTCGGAACTCGCCGAGCAATTAGATCCGATGGAGCTCTGTTCCTTAAACGAGCTCTTGGATCGCATCGCCGCCCTGGGAGTCACTACAGACTACGATCAGATTGGGCCTAAACCCGATCTGAGAGAAATCAACTCTCCCCAGGTTACCCACCACGTTGCTGTGGTTGAGGAACAATACGGCGACCCTTCCTCTATTTTAAGGACTAGCTATGTCCGGATTCCCGATCCCTCCATGTCGGATTCCCGCGAAGGGGAGGACGTCACTCAAGCCCTGAACCTAAAGTCAGGCAACAGGCTAGATTCACTGGACAACATCCAAGAACCCAAGCTTCCAAATTCGGAAACTTCTTGGCCCCTGAATCTTAGATTGGACGGGGTTCCGAATTTAATCCCACCCGCCCACCCAAACATAAGCGATCTATCCCAAATCCGGCAAGAGCCCGCAGAAACAGTACACCGTTACTGGGCCAGATTCCTCCTGGTTATGAACAGGATAAAGGACTGCTGCGAGAAGGACGCAATTTCATTCTTCTGCAATAATTGCACAGACAAGGGAATCTTTAACACCGTAAGTCGTCGTGAAATTACACGCTTCGCTGACTTGGCGTCCATAGTGCGAAAGTACTGTGCGATGGAAAGCGCCTGGAAAACCGAAATCAAATTTTGGAACAATCCGGCCCTGAATACAACCCCAGTCCGAAATAAAAGGGTGCACTATCGCCAGGCACCTGGGTTAAACACCAAAAAGCAAAAACCCTCTATAGGGCATGGAACCGTACTGGAAGGATGGCTCAATGGACCCTGCAAAATTCATAGTATAGAGGGCGTCACTCCAACTCATAGCCTTAGAGCATGTTGGATACTACGGCAAGTAGCCAAAAGTGGCGAAGGGCTTCTAACTCCAGAGCACCAGCCCAAGGATACTAGCACGATATTAATAGTCTTCGAGACTTTCGCATCAAATAATATGCGGAAACGAACACTCCGCAGCCTTGCCGAAGTCTACTAGCAACAATAAACCCATGGAGTGACACGGCTATTACCTTTAATGCCAGTGACGAACCTAAATTCCGAACAGCCCGAGCACCAGCTGCATTGGTCAATAGTGGACGGCTTTCGCCTTACCAAGGTACTCATGGACGGTGGCAGCGGATTGAACCTCATTTACGAGGAAACCCTCAGAAAAATGGAAATAGACTGGAGCCGCATTGAGCGAAGCAGCACAACCTTTAGAGATATAATCCCCAGTCGGGAAGCATGCTGTACTGGAAAAATCACATTGGATGTGGTGTTCGGCATGCCGAATAATTACAGGTCCGAGGAGGTCACGTTCCAAGTGGCCCCGTTCAGCAGCGGATATCACGCTCTATTAGGGCGAGAGGCATTCACAATTTTTCAAGCTATACCCCATTACGGGTACATGAAGCTCAAAATGCCCGGGCCCAATGGAATCATCACTCTTGCTAGTGACCCGGACATAGCACTCTGCGCCGAAAACAAGACAGCCGCACTAGCCCTTGAGGCACTATCCGAAGCCCTAGCGGCCGAGGAACTCACTGCGCTGCGCTCCATGGTAAACAGGGACGATGTGATACTCGATAAGAGATCCAAGTCCACCTCCTTTAAACCGGCGGACGAAATAGTCAAATTCCAAGTCCATCCAACGGACCCTACAAAAACGACCTCCATCGGGGCACAATTAAACCCTGATGTAGACGCCGCACTACAACAATTCCTACGCAAAAATTGGGACGTTTTTGCTTGGCACCCTTCAGACATGCCAGGAATCCCACGCCGGCTGGCCGAGCACAGCCTAAACATCCTAAAAGGGTTCAAGCCAGTCAAACAAGCTCTTCGGCATTTCTCCGAACCCAAGAGGCAGGCCATGGGAGAGGAGCTAGCCAAACTATTGGAGGCCGGATTCATCAGAGATATAAAACATCCGGACTGGCTAGCAAACTTGGTGATGGTACCAAAGAAAGACAAATCCTGGCGCCTATGCATCGATTTCAAGGACCTTAACAAGGCTTGCCCAAAGGATCCCTTCCCCTCCCCCGCATCGATCAAATTATCGACGCTACCGCAGGACACGATTCATTGTGTTTCCTTGACGCATACTCCGGCTACCACCAAATTAAGATGGCAGAGCCCGACCAGGCCGCAACGGCATTCATCACCCCATACGGCCCATTCTGCTTCAACACAATGCCCTTTGGGCTCAAAAACGCCGGCGCAACATATCAGCGCATGATTCAGACATGTCTGGCAAACCAGATCGGCAAAATAGTGGAGGCAACATAGACGATGTGGTCGTCAAAACCAAGCACGTCGAAACTCTAGTAGACGATTTGAAGCTCACGTTCGATAATCTCCGAACATATGACATTAAGCTTAACCCGGAAAAATGTGTTTTCGGTGTACCAGCCGGAAAGCTCGTGGGCTTCATTGTATCCAGTAGAGGAATTGAAGCAAACCCAGCCAAGATCCGAGCTCTGTCACAATTGGATATCCCAAAGGAACTCAAACAAATACAAAAATTGACGGGATGCATGGCATCTCTAAGACGCTTTATCTCTCGTTTGGGAGAAAAGGCATTACCCCTTTATCGCCTCCTCCGACGCACCGAACACTTCGAGTGGACGGATGTCGCCACGGCCGGACTCAAAGAAATAAAAGCCATATTGGCAACAAATCCGGTGCTGGCCGCGCCCAATATGGGCGAACCAATACTATTATATATCGCGGCAACTCATCAAGTTGTGAGCACGGTACTCGTTGTCGAACGAGAAACAAACGGACACAAGTTCCCCCTTCAAAAACCAGTTTACTACGTGTCCACTATCCTGGCTCCATGCAAGTCACGGTACCCGCATTATCAAAAGATAGCGTACGCGGTGTTCATGGCATCCCGGAAGCTACGACACTACTTTCAAGAGTGTTTGATAACAGTAGCCTCCGAAGTACCTCTTAATGACATTATAAACAACCACGACACGACGGGTCGGATTGCCAAATGGGCCATTGAGCTCCTCCTGTTCGACATAACCTATAAGCCACGGCAAGCTATTAAGTCGCAAGTTTTGGCCGACTTCGTCGCCGAATGGACTGAAGCTGAACTCCCTAAAGAGTACGGTGCATATTCCAACTGGATCATGCACTTCGACGGCTCCAAAATGTTGTCTGGTCTAGGTGCTGGAGTCGTTCTGACGTCCCCAACCGGAGATACGGTTCAATACGTACTCCAGATAATGTATACGGACTCCAACAACGCAGCCGAATACGAGGCCCTTCTACATGGCTTCCGGATGGCAGTCTCCATGGGCATTCAACGCCTAGAGGTGTGCGGGGATTCGAACCTCGCGATATCCCAAATAAATGGAGACTTCGATGCCAAGGATCCAAAAATGGCAGCTTATCGCAACGCCGTCCTAAAAATGTCAGCTTGGTTTGAGGGGCTCGAATTTCACCATATAGCTTGGGATAACAACCAGGCAGCAGACGTATTGGCACGCATTGGCGCAAAGCGCGATGCCGTCCCTCCCAACATCTTCCTAGAAAGGTTGTTCAAGCCATCTGTACTATGGGAGGGGGAATCCAGAAATACCAACCCGGATCCAACCGCACTGCCCGACACCGAACATTCTGACACAATTGGTGGTTCTACCAATGAAGTAACATCCTCAACCCACGTAATAATGGCAGTAATTGCCCCATGGACGGAACCATTCCTAGCCTACCTAACCAGGCAGGAACTTCCCGAGGACCAAAACGAGGCCCGCCGCATAGTGCGGCGATCTAAAGCCTATAAGGTCCATGAGGGAGAGCTTTACAAGAAAAGCAAAACCGAAGTCCTTCAAAGGTGTATCTCTGAAGAGGAAGGGCGGAACCTTCTGGCTGAAATTCATGCCGGACTCGGCGGGCACCACGCTGCAGCCCGGGCCCTTGCAGGCAAGGCCTTCCGTTCAGGATTTTATTTGCCGACGGCCCGGGCAGATGCTCAGGACTTAGTCCAACGATGCATCGGTTGCCAGCTCTTTGCTAATCAAAGCCACATGCCACCCACCGCCCTCAAAACTATACCCATAACCTAGCCCTTCGCGGTCTGGGCATCAAGCTCGACTACGCTTCAGTCTATCACCCTCAAACTAACGGTCAAGTCGAGCGAGCAAATGGTCTAATCATGAGCGGCATCAAACCCAGATTAGTGCGGTCCGTCACGGAATCTAAACATGCACTGGGTAGAGGAGCTCGACTCCGTACTCTAGGGGCTGCGGACCACTCCGAATCGCACGACCGGATTTACACCATTCTTTATGGTATACGGCGCAGAGGCAGTTCTGCCCCGTGACATAATTCATGACTCACCTCGCGTGCGCATGTACGAAGAAAGAGAAGACGACCTCGATCGGCAGGACAGTTTGGACGCACTGGAGGAGGAGCGTGACGTGGAAAAAGCCCGTTCCGCATTCTATCAATAGCAAGCTCGAAGATATCAAAGCAGAGAAGTACGGGCCAAAACTTACAACGTTGGCGAGTTAGTTCTACGCCTGCCGGACAAGAAAAAGGACAAACTCAAGCCCAAATGGGAAGGTCCCTTTATCATCGACCAAGTCCTGACCGGTGGAGCGTACCGTCTGCGAGATGCATCGGATAACCGACTCAAGCCGAACCCATGGAACGCAGCCCTTCTCCGAAGATTCTACGCCTAGCGCCGGATTCTAAGTTCGTCTCCTTCCTCCATCTATATTTTACATATTAGCTGTCTTCTGTTTCTCTCCTTCTCCCTCCTTTCCTATTACAACCTTTGAAAGCTTGTTTGCGCATTGGTCGCACACACTTGACGCGCTATCCACGCTCATTATACCTGGGGGCTTCTTTAACAGAAGCTTATTTATACGGGCTTCATGCCCAACACATGTGTCACACTTCCGCATGTACCTTTTATTCACCATTATATGCATCGATATGACTTAAGTTTTGGCCAAGCTGGGTTGCCTGGCTCCTGTGCTTACCCCTACGTTCCCGATTGTTCGGCTAGGCAGTAAAGGGAGCACCTCTGCGATTGTTACTGCCGAGTCAGCCGGATGTGTACCTCAGACTGGGTGAAGCCGAAAGCTAGCGTTCTTAAGGGAATATTCGGTCGGTGAACTAAAAGACGAATTCTTATCTATTTATTTATCTGCCCCCAGATGTTTTTCTGCTTTTTTCACAGTCCGGACATGCACTTTAGGGCATGCCTCCCAGGGAAAGGAACCCCTAACGGAACTATTCTCCCTGGAAGATGTTTCTTACTAACCATGTAATATAACATAACTAGTTGGGCACTTGTCTGATAAAGCACTAATGACCCCTACGCCTGGTCTCCACGCATGCCCCGGTTCTTATATAACCGCGAGGGTATTCTGACACACTCCAGACTATTGGGTCCCGAGGTTGAAGCGAAAAGGTCCGCTATGACAAACGATCTACAATCCGGCTAGAAGGCATTTTACATGTCATCTTAAATTACACAGTCAACTGGACTGGGCATATTCCTCTTCAATGCCATCCATCAGGCTGTCTAGTTTACAGTCCTGTTGGGAATACTTTGCGGCCAATTCTACTTGGCCGTACACTAAGCTCACAGGGATCTCCTTCCCATCGGGCCCCGCAGGTCCGACCTCGGCCATGTGGTTTGGGTCAGCCTTCGTGTACCGCATCTTCACCATGGCCCAGGCCTCCCTGGTGCCTTGACGGCACGCCGATATCTTCCACAAGCGGAAGCGCTGCCGCGCTCCCTGAAGCCGCTCTGCAAGCTCTCCAAGGCCTTCGGGCAGGGAGACAGATGGCCACAAGGCCTGGGCGACGCCCTTCATCACCTGCCGAACTTGTTCGTGCAGTTGCAAGAGCTCGGGAAGAAGGTCACCCGTAGAACCGGGCATTTCCTCTGCAGGACGGCCTGTGAGCATACCTACAGACATAACTCTGTTAGTCGAGTTCCTCGCTGAACTCTTATTTCAAAAGTTCGTTCAAGCACTTACTAAAAATGCCGCGTCGAAGCCGCTGATTCTCCTTAACGGAGTCAGACAGCTGGGCACGAACATCCTTTAGTTCCTCACCCAGCTGGGTGTTGGCATCTTGGAGGTTATTTTTCTCTTGCCTCACCCTTGTAAGCACATTCTCGTCGTCCTTTAACTGGCGCATGAGCTGTTGCTTTTCCGGATCTATCCCGACGCCATCTGTGATATTATTGTCAGACTTATACACACGCCGCACTTCACAAATCACTCATCTTTTGAAGCATATATTACCGGAGGGGGTCTCTTTGGCTTCCCCCGCTGCGGCTAGTGCGGCCTCAAGTTGGGCTTTGCACTCTTCCAGCTCCTGGGACAGTTTTGTGTTCTTTTCCGTAAGATCCTGCACAATAAATGATCCTTAAATTAGTTATTCTAACTATTTCAAGTCTCGGGGGCTACTGGCATATATAACTGTCAAATTTTCTCACCCATATGTCTTTTACATACTGCTCCGTGGCTCTGGCTAGACCATTTTGAGCGGCACGGAGGTGCGCATCTCCCGAATTGAAGGCATCCAATGCCTCTAGGGAGAAACATGCGTCACGAAGAACTGTCCGACGACGCCTGTGATTCATGGCACTCTCCACCTCTGAATTGGTGACAGATAACCTGTCGGCATCCTCTGTCGGAGGAGCTTCCGACGCATGCCTCGTGTTCGCCTCCGCTTCTGGACCTAGCTTCGGAGCCTGGCGAGTGGAGGATTGATTGGCAAACTCTCCGGATATAGTCCGGCGAGCGCTCTTCTTCCTGAAAAAGCACGGGCGTTAGTATGCCTCCCGGGAATAAAACCTGGGAACAAGATGACACGCCATACCGTTGCATCGGCGCTTCAATCTGGACTGCACTTCTTTTCGACCTGCTGGGCCTTGTTGTCCCTTGTTGACTGGCCGTCGCAGGCTCGGCCTTCCGCCTCAAGGACATCCCCTGCGAAACACCATTGGTATACGGTGATCAAAAACACGCACGGATGGGTCATTTTCAAAGTATTGGGACTTCGGTCTCAGTTACCTGCGAGGCGGGGAGTATTCTAGGGTAATCGGCCGTAATGGCGACCAAGGCATTATCGATGCTCAGTTGGTGGAATACCCCGTCGATCAGCTCCACCGATGTCCGGATCCTCTTGGGAGGTCAGATCGAGGAACCGTTCCGGATCCTCGGGTTGTGGAGGCGGGCTGTTTATATCCGAACTGTGCCAAAATCACAAAATGAGATACTTGATTATGGGAGTATGGATCTGATAGGCAAAAATAAATGTCTGCTTACCCAGCTTGGAGGATTGTTCATAGAAAATCCGCCCTGCGGATTGACACAGAGAAATTCCTCCTCTTCTCCCTTGTACAATGCGGACAAGATCTTCATCAGATCGGCGACCAATCCCAGCCCCTTACGGCCGCAGCGGGTGGCATCATCCTCCCCGTTGAAATCCCACATGGGGTGGCCTCTATACTGGAGCGACTGCACCCCCCGCATAATGCATGTGGCCATGACCCCGATCATGGTCAGCCGGAATGAGCTAACAGCCTAATTTGGCTCATCAGGTAAAGGACGTCCCTGTCATTTTCCTTCTGAGGGCTCCGGGGACGCCAGCTTAGGCGTTTCTTCAAAGGAGCGTTATTGAACTCAGGGAGGCTGATCCGGATAGGGTCCGGCAGGGGGACATCTTCTATATAAAAACATTCCGAAGGCCAGTCCTCAGACGCCTTCTTCGGGGTTCCGGATAGATATCCGGTCCCGGCGATGCGCCATAGTTCGGCTCCGCCCACTTGATATATTGACCCCCCTTGAGAATGGGGCACAAGGCAGAACAACTTCTTCCACAGTGCAAAATGAGCCTCGATGCCCAAAAACAGCTCGCAAAGGGCCACGAAGCCCGCAATATGCAAAATGGAGGTAGGCGTAAGGTTGTGCAACTGGAGGACGTAGAACTCCAGGAGCCCCCGGAGAAACAGATGAATTGGAAATCCGAGCCCTCTTATCAAATAAGAGACAAGGCATACCCCTCTCCTTTGGAGGGGTTGGGGACGCTCTCCGCTTGCTTTCCGCCCTTATAGGTGGCGAGTCCAGCTCGAACCGGAACCATGAAGGCTGGGGGAAGAAATCCCTTGGTTTGGAGCGTCACTAACTCGCTGTACGGGACGGAGCATCTCTCCCAATCTCCAGGCCGAGGGCTGGGAGGGCGAGAGGAGGAGCCGCGTCGACTGTCCATGATGGAGTGGATTTCTGTCAGATGCGCTCTGATGAATGCTCGCGAAGGGAGGATGATGTGATTCGGATCTAGATCCTCGTCTCTTTTATAGGCAGCTCATTTGCGCAGCTAGGGGGGTAGATGTAAAAATACCCTGACTTTTCGCATTCATTCAACACATGGAAGACGGCCATTATTGGGCGTGGAAGCCGAGGAGCGCAATATTCACAGGAAACCGGACGCTATTCAACAGGTACACATGATTTGGAGAAGAACCCGCCTTGCAATGCCAAAGACAATCTACGCGCCGGACTCGTCGCCATTGAAGCCTGGTTCGGGGGCTACTGAGGGAGTCCCGGATTAGGGGGTGTCCGGATAGCCGAACTATCACATTTGGCCGGACTCCTGGACTATGAAGATACAAGATTGAATACTTCGTCCCGTGTCCGGATGGGATTTTCCTTGGCGTGGAAGGCAAGCTTGGCGATACGGATATGTAGATCTCCTACCATTGTAACCGACTCTGTGTAACCCTAACCCTCTTCGGTGCCTATATAAACCGGAGGGTTTTAGTCCATAGGACGAACAACAATCATACCATAGACTAGCTTCTAGGTTTTAGCCTCTTTGATCTCGTGGTAGATCTACTCTACCCATATCATCAATATCAATCAAGCAGGAGTAGGGTTTTACCTCCATCGAGAGGGCCCGAACCTGGGTAAAAACATCATGTCCCTTGTCTCCTATTACCATCCGCCTAGACGCACAGTTCGGGACCCCCTACCCGAGATCCGCCGGTTTTGACACCGACACCATCCCTACAAAATCATATAGTTAGGCTATGCTTCATTTTCGTCACACAAAAATGCTCCCAAATTCTACACCCCCGATGACAAGCCAAGAAATTGTTTCGTACTTAAATAATCTCAAACTTTTTCAACTTTCACACAATACATGAGCGTGAGCCATGGATATAGCACTATGGGTGGAATAGAATATGATGATGGGGATTGTGTGGAGAAGACAAAAAAGGAGAAAGTCTCACATTGTCGAGGATAATCAACGGGCTATGGAGATGCCCATCAATTGATGTCAACATGAGGAGTAGGGATTGCCATGCAACGGATGCACTAGAGCTATAAATGAATGAAAGCTCAACAAAAGAAACTAAGTGGGTGTGCATCCAACTTACTTGCTCACAAAGACCTAGGGCATTTTGAGGAAGCCCATCGTAGGAATATACAAGCCAAGTTCTATAATGAAAAATTCCCACTAGTAAATGAAAGTGACAAAATATGAGACTCTCTACATGAAGAACATGGTGCTACTTTGAAGCACAAGTGTGGAAAAAGAGATAGTAACATTGCCCCTTTTTATTTATTTATTTTTTCTTTTTCTTTTTGGGCCTTTCTTTTTTTCTTTTGGCCTTTTTTTGGCCTTTCTTTTTTTCTTTTGACCTTTCTTTTTTTCTTTTTGGGGACAATGCTATAATAATGATGATCGTCACACTTTTATTGATTTACAACTTATGAGTTACAACTCGAAACTAGAACAAAATATGACTCTATATGAATGCCTCCGACGGTGTACCGGGATGGTGCAATGAATCAAGAGTGACATGTATGAAAAATTATGCATGGTGGCCTTGCCACAAATACGATGTCTACTACATGATCATGCAATGGCAATGTGACAAAAGTAATGTGTGTCATGATGATAAACAGAACGGTGGAAAGTTGCATGGCAATATATCTCGGAATGGCTATGGAAATGACATAATAGGTATGTATGGTGGCTGTTTTGAGGAAGATATAAGGAGGTTTATGTGTGATAGAGCGTATCATATCACGGGGTTTGGATGCACCGGCGAAGTTTGCACCAACTCTCAAGGTGAGAAAGGGCAATGCACGGTACCGAAGAGGCTAGCAATGATGGAAAGGTAAAAGTGCGTATAATCCATGTACTCAAAATTAGTCAAAAGAACTCATATACTTATTGTAAAAATCTAGAAGTCATCAAAAACCAAGCACTACGCTCATGCTCCTAGGGGGATAGATTGGTAGGAAAAGACCATCGCTCGTCCCCGACCGCCACTCATAAGGATGCACAATTCAAGGACACCTCATGTTTCAAATTTGTTACACAACTTTAACCATATGTGCATGCTACGGAACTTGCTAACTTCAACACAAGCATTCTTTAAATTCATAATCACACAACTAGCATGAATTTAAAATAACTACCTCCATATCTGAAAACAATTATCAAGTATCAAATTGATCATAGCATCCAATTCACTTCCTATGATAGTTTTTATTATACCCAACTTGGATGCCTACCATTCTAGGACCAATTTTATAACCATAGCAAATACCATGCTGTTCTAAGAGACTCTCAAAATAATATAAGTGAAGCATGAGAGACTAGCAATTTCTACAAAATTAAGCCACCGCCGTGCTCTAAAAGATATAAGTGAAGCACTAGAGCAAAAACTATCTAGCTCAAAAGATATAATTGAAGCACATAGAGTATTCTAAGAAATTTCAATCAAGTGGGCTTCTCCCAAAAGGTGTGTACAGAAAGGATGATTGTGGTAAACTAAAAAGCAAATACTAATATCATACAAGATGCTCCAAGCAAAACACATATCATGTGGCGAATAAAAATATAGCTCCAAGTAAAGTTACCAATGAACGAAGACGAAAGAGGGGGTGCCTTCCGGGGGCATCCCCAAGCTTAGGCTTTTGGATATTCTTGAATATCTTGGGGTGCCATGGGCATCCCCAAGCTTAGGCTTTTTCCACTCCTTATTCCATAGTCCATCAAATCTTTACCCAAAACTTGAAAACTTCACAACACAAAACTCAACAAGAAATCTCATAAGCTCCGTTAGTGAAAGAAAGCAAAACAACCACATAAGGTATTGTAATGAACTCATTATTTATTTATATTGGTGTTAAAACTACTATATTTCAAGTTCTCTATGGTTCATACCACTTAATACTAGCCATAGATGCATCAAAATAAGCAAACAACACACGAAAAACAGAATCTGTCAAAAACAGAACAGTCTGTAGCAATCTGTAACTAACGCAAACTTATGAAACTCTAAAAATCCTACCAAAATAGAAAGTCCTGGATAATTTGTCTATTGATCTACATCAAAAAGAATCAACGCAAAAGCACGTTTCGATGATTTAACAAAACTAATTTCATGCGCGCAAAGTTTCTGTTTTTCAACAGAATCAAATTAACTATCACCGTAGGTTATCCTATAGGTTCTACTTGGCACAAACACTAATTAAAACATAAAACATATCTAAACAGAAGGTAGATGCAAAATTTATTACTAAACATAAAAAAAACACAAATAAAATTGGGTTGCCTCCCAACTAGCGCTATCATTTAACGCCCCTAGCTAGGCATAAAAGCGAAGATAGATCTAAGTAGAGCCTTTTTTGGCATTCAGTTCATAAGTAGCTCGCATGATAGATTCATGAGGTAATTTAATTTTCTTTCTTGGAAAGTGCTCCATGCCCTTCCTTAATGGAAATTGGAATCTAATATTCCCTTCCTTCATATCAATAATCGCGCCAATCGTTCTAAGGAAAGGTCTACCAAGAATAATAGGGCAAGAAAGATTGCAATATATATCAAGAACGATAAAATCTACGGGAACCAAATTTCTATTTGCAACAATAAGAACATCATTGATCCTTCCCATTGGCTTTTTAATGGTGGAATCCGCAAGGTGCAAATTTAAAGAGCAACCATCAAGATCATGGAAACCTAGAATATCACATAAAGTTTTTGGAATTGTGGAAACTAGCACCCAAATCACACAAATCATAACACTCATGATCTTTAATTTTAATCTTTATAGTAGGTTCCCACTCATCATTAAGTTTTCTAGGTATAGAAACTTCCAAATTAAGTTTTTCATCATAAGATTACATCAGGGCATCAACGATATGTTTGGTAAAAGCTTTATTTTGACTATAAGAATGAGGAGACTTAACAACGGATTGCAACAAGGAAATACAACCTTCTAAAGAACAATTATCATAATCAAATTCCTTGAAATCCGAGATAGTGGGTTCAATGCTATTTAAAGTCATGACCTCTCCAATCCCACTTTTACCAAATTTAGCATCAAGATCTAAAAACTCCGAATTATTGGGACACCTTCTAACTAAAGTTTACTCATCTCCAGTCCCATTATTATCCAGATTCATATTGCAAAACAAAGATCTAATAGGGGACACATCAATAAGTTTAAGATCTTCATCATTATTTTCATTGAAACTAGAAGAACACGCCTTTACAAAGCAATCTTTCTTAGCATGCAATCTAGCGGTTCTTTCCTTGCACTTATCAATGGAAATTCTCATTGCTTTGAGAGACTCATTGATATCATGCTTAGGAGGAGTAGATCTAAGTTTAAGAGAATCAACATCAAGCAAAAGTCTATCAACGTTCCTAGCCAAATCATCAACTTTGATCAATTTTTCTTCAAGCAAGGCATTAAAGTTCTTTTGAGAGATCATAAATTATTTCACACTATTCTCAAAATCAGAGGGCATCTTATTAAAATTACCATAAGAATTATTGTAGGAATTTCCATAATTATTAGAGGAATTACTAGGGAATGGTCTAGGATTAAAGTTTCCTCTATAAGCATTGTTTCCAAAACTACTCCTACCAACAAAATTCACATCCATAGATTCATTATTATTATCAATAAAAGTAGACAAAGGCATATCATTGGGATCAAAAGGAGAACTCTTAGTAGCAAATAATTTCATAAGTTTATCCATCTTTCCACTCAAAACATTAATTTCTTCTATAGCTTGCACTTTTTCACTAGAAGATCTTTTGGTGTGCCATTGAGAATAATTAGCCATAATATTATCAAGGAGTTCTGTAGCATCTCCTAAAGTGATTTCCATAAACGTGCCTCCCGCGGCCGAATCTAAAAGATTTCTAGAAGCAAAGTTCAAACCGGCATAAACAATTTGTATGATCATCCATAAATTCAAACCATGAGTAGGGCAATTGCGAATCATCAATTTCATTATTTCCCAAGATTGGGCAACATGCTCATGATCTAGTTGTTTAAAATTCATAATATCGTTCCTAAGACGGATGATCTTAGCGGGAGGAAAATATTTAGAGATAAAAGCATATGTGCACTTATTCCAAGAATCAATACTATTTTTAGGCAAAGACGAAAACCAAACTTTAGCACGATCTCTAAGCGAAAACGGAAATAAATTCAATTTAACAATATCATTATCCGTATCTTTCTTCTTTTGCATATCACACAAATCAACAAAGTTGTTTAGATGGGTAGCGGCATCTTCACTAGGAAGGCCGTCGAATTGATCTTTCATAACAAGATTCAGCAAAGCAGTATGGATTTCACAAGACTCAACATCATTAAGAGGAGCAATCGGAGTACTAAGGAAATCATTATTATTGGTATTGGAGAAATCACACAATTTGGTATTATCTCGCGCCATGGAGACAAGTAATCCAACACACAAGCAAACAGAAAAAGGCAAGCGAAAAAGAGAGGAGAAGATTGGGAAAGAGAGGGCAAATAAAACGGCAAGGGTGAAGTGGGGGAGAGGAAAACAAGAGGCAAATGGCAAATAATGTAAATGCGAGGGAGATGAGTTTGTGATTGGTACTTGGTATGTCTTGACTTGAGCGAAGACCTCCCCGGCAACGGCGCCAGAAATCCTTCTTGCTACGTCTTGAGCTTGCGTTGGTTTTCCTTGAAGAGGAAAGGGTGATGCAGCAATAGTAGCGTAAGTATTTCCCTCAGTTTTTGAGAACCAAGGTATCAATCCAGTAGGAGGCTCCTCAAAAGTCCCATGCACCTACACAAAAAAATAAAGAACTCACAACCAACGCAATAAAGGGGTTGTCAATCGATTCACGGCCACTTGCGAAAGTGAGATCTGATAGAGATAGTATGATAAGATAAATATATTTTTGGTATTTTATAATATAGATTGGAAAAGTAAAGATGCAAATAAAAGTAGATTGAAAGCTTATATGGTAAAAGATAGACCCGGGGGCCATAGGTTTCACTAGTGGCTTCTCTCAAGATTGCATAAGTATTACGGTGGGTGAACAAATTACTGTCGAGCAATTGATAGAAAAGCGAATAATTATGATATTATCTAGGCATGATCATGTATATAGGCATCACGTCCGTGAAAAGTAGACCGACTCCTGACTGCATCTACTACTATTACTCAACACATCGACCGCTATCCAGCATGCATCTAGAGTATTAAGTTCATAAGAACAGAGTAACACATCAAGAAAGATGACATGATGTAGAGGGATAAACTCATGCAATATGATATAAACCCCATCTTTTTATCCTCGATGGCAACAATACAATACATGCCTTGCTACCCCTATTGTCACTGGGTAAGGACACCGCAAGATTGAACCCAAAGCTAAGCACTTCTCCCATGGCAAGAAAGATCAATCTAGTAGGCCAAACCAAACTGATAATTCGAAGAGACTTGCAAAGATAACTCAATCATACATAAAAGAATTCAGAGGAGATTCAAATACTTCTCATAGATAAACTTGATCATAAACCCACAATTCATCAGATCTCGACAAACACACCGCAAAAAGAGTTACATCAAATAGATCTCCACAAGAGAGGGGGAGTGTCGGTGTCAAAACCGGCGGATCTCGGGTAGGGGGTCCCGAACTGTCCGTCTAGGTGGATGGTAACAGGAGACAATGGACACGATGTTTTTACCCAGGTTCGGGCCCTCTCGATGGAGGTATAACCCTACTCCTTCTTGATTGATATTGATGATATGGGTAGTACAAGAGTGGATCTACCACGAGATCAAGGAGGCTAAACCCTAGAAGCTAGCCTATGGTATGATTGTTGTTGTGTCCTACGGACTAAAACCCTCCGGTTTATATAGACACCGGAGAGGGCTAGGGTTACACAGAGTCGGTTACAATGGTAGGACTTCTACATATCCGTATCGCCAAGCTTGCCCTCCACGCCAAGGAAAGTCCCATCCGGACACGGGACGAAGTTTTCAATCTTGTATCTTCATAGTCTTGGAGTCCGGCCGATGATGATAGTTCGGCTATCCGGACACCCCCTAGTCCAGGACTCCCTCGGTAGCCCCCGAACCAGGCTTCAATGACAACGAGTCCCGCGTGTATATTGTCTTCGGCGTTGCAAGGCGGGTTCTCCTCCAAATTCCATGTGCTTGCCGAATAGTGTCCGGCTTCCTCATAAATGTTGCGCTCCTTGGCTTCCACGCCCAATAATGGCCCTCTTCCATGTGTCGTATGAATGCGAAAAGCCAAGGTATTTTTATGTTTTACCCCCAAGCTGCACGAATAAGCTGCCTATAAGAGAGGCAAGGATCTAGATCCAAATCACACCATCCTCCTCCCGCGAATACTCATCGGAGCGCCTCTGACAAAATCCACTCCATCATGGACAGTCAACGCGGCTCCTCCTCTCGCGCTCCCAGCCCTCAGCCAGGAGATTGGAGGAGATGTTCAGTCCCGCACAACGAGCTGGTGACGCTCCAAGCGAAGGGATACCTCCCTCCGGCCTTCATGGTCCCGGTTCAAGCCGGACTGGCCCCCTACAAAGGTGGAAAGCAGGCGGAGAACACCCCTAACCCTCCAAAGGAGAGCGGGTGTGCTTCGTCCCTTATCTAATAAGGGGGCTCGGATTTCCCATACATCCGTTTCTCCGAGGGCTTCTAGAGTTCTACGGACTCCAGCTTCATCACCTTACACCTGCCTCCATTTTACACATTGCGGGTTTTGTTGCTCTTTGCGAGCTGTTCTTGGGCATCGAGCCCCATTTTGGGCTGTGGAAGAGATTGTTTTGCCTCGCACCCCATTCTCACGAGGGGTCGATATATCAAGTGGGCGGAGCCGAAATATGGCGCATCGCCAGGACCGGATATCTATCCGGAACCCTGAAGAAGGCATCCGAAGACTGGCCTTCGGAATGGTTTTATATGGAAGACACTCCACTGTCGGACCCAGTTCGGATCGGCCTCCCGGAGTTCAGCAACGCTCCTTTGAAGAAACGCCTGAGTTGGTGCCCGCGGAGCCCTCAACGGGAAGATGACAGGAGCGTCCAATATCTGATGGGCCGGATAAGGTTACTGGCCCATTCCGGATTGACTATGATTGGAGTCATGGCCACGTGCATTATGCGAGGGGTGCAGCCGCTCCAATATAGGGGCCACCCCATGTGGGATTTCAACAGGGAGAATGACGCCACCCGTCATGGCCGCAAGGGGCCGGGATCGGCTGCCGATCTGGTGAAGATCCTGTCCGGCTTGTACAAGGGGGAGAAGGAGGACTTCCTCCGCATGAGTCCATTGAATGGATTCTCCATGAATAACCCTCTAAGTTGGGTAAGCGGACGTTTATTTATTTGATCCATATTCCCACAGTTAAGTGTCTCACTTCGTGATTTCAACGCAGGAGCTGCGCCGGGACGTAGAGGGCATACACAACCCGACTCCACAACCCGAGGATCCGGGATGATCCCTTGATCCGGCCTCCGAGGAGGATCCGGACATAGAGGTGGAGCTGATCGATGGGGTGTTCCACCAACTTAGCGTGGACAATGCTTTGGTCGCCATTACGACCGACTACCCCGGTTTAACTCCGGCTTCCCAGGTAACTGCGACCGAGGTCTTGTCATTATTACTCATCCATGCTTATTTCCGAACACTATATACCAACAGTGTCTCGCAGGAGGTGCCTTCAAGGAGGGAAGCCGAACCCGCGGCGGCTGACCGACAAGGGTCAGTTCGGCCCAGCAGGCGGAAGAGGGGTGCGGTGCGAATCGAAACGTCGCCGCAACGGTATAGCACGCCACCGTTTTTAAGGGAAAGATTCCTGGGAGGTATATTAATGCTCATGACTTTTCCAGGAGAAAGAGCGCTCGCCGGACTGTGCCCGGAGAGGTTGCCAACCAAGCCTCCGCCAGCCAGGCTCCAACACCTGGTCCGGAGGGGGGGGGGGGGGCGGGCGCAAGGCGCGAGCCGGATGCTCCTCCAACGGAGGATGCCGACAGGCTATCCGCCACCAGGTCTGAGGTGGAGAGCGCCATGAATCACAGGCGCCGCCGGACAGTTCTTCGTGACGCGTGTTTCTCCCCAGAGGCGTTGAATGCCTTTAATGCGGGAGACGTGCACCTCCGTGCCGCTCAAGATGGTTTAACCAGAGCCACGGAGCAGTATGTGAAAGACATACGGGTAAGGAATTTTTATAGTTATATATGCCAGTAGCCCCCGAGACTTAAAGTAGTTAGAATAACTGATTTAAGGAACATTTGATATGCAGGATCTTACGGATAAGAATACCCAATTGTCCCAGGAGCTTCAAGAGTGCAAGGCCCAACTTGAGGCCGCACTAGCCACCGCAGGAGGAGACACAGAGACCCCCTCTGGTAACACATATTTCAAAAAGATAGGCGGTTTATGGCGTGCGGCATGCGTATAAGTCTGACAATAATATTGCAGAGGGCGCCGAACTAGATCCGGACAAGCAACATCTGCTACGCCAGCTGAAGGCCGGCGAGAAGGTGCTTATGAGGGTGTAGCAGTAGAGGAACAAACTCCAAGATGCCAACACCCAGCTGGGCGAAGAACTAAAAGATGTTTGGGTCCAGCTGTCTGACACCGTAAAGGAGAATCGGCGGCTTCGTCGTGGCATCTATAGTAAGTGCTTGAGCAAACTCTTTTGAAAAGAAGAGTTTGGCGAGGAAGTCGATTGACAGAAATGTGTCTGTAGGTGTGCTCACAGGTTGCCCTGCGGAAGAAATGCCCGGTTCAACGGGTGGCCAACTTCTCGAGCTGCTGCAACTGCACGAACATGTTCGGCAGGCGATGAGTGGCGTCGCCCAGGCCTTATGGCCGTCCGTCTCCCTACCCGAGGGTCTTGGAAGGCTTGCGGAGAAGCTTCAGGGAGCACGGCAACACTTCCGTCTGTGGAAGATATCGGCCTGTCGTCAAGGCACCAGGGAGGCCTGGGCCATGGTGAAGACGCGGTACACGAAGGCGGATCCGAACCACATGGCCGAGGTCGGACCTGTTGGGCCCGATGGGAAGGAGATCCCTGTGAGCTTAATGTACGGCCAAGTAGAGTTGGCCACTAAGTATTCCCAACGGGACTGTAAATTAGACAGCCTGTTAGATGGGATTGAAGAGGAGTACAATCAGTCAATTTGACGATGTATTTTAAAATGACATGTATAATGCCTTCTAGCCGGATTGTAGATCGTTTGTCTTTGCGGACCTTTTCGCTTCAACCTCGGGACCCAATAGTCTGGAGTGTGTCCGAATACCCTCGCGGTTATGCAAAAACCGGGGCATGCATGGAGACCAGGCGTAGGGGTCATTAGTGCTTTATCAGACAAGTGCCCAACTAGTTATGTTATATTACATGGTTAGTAAGAAACATCTTCCAGGGAGAATAGTTTCGTTAGGGGTTCCTTTCCCTGGGAGGCATGCCCTAAAGTGCATGTCCGGACTGCGAAAAGAGCAGAAAAGCATCTGGGGGCAGACAAATAGATAGGTAAAAAATCATCTTTCAAGTCACCGACCAAATATTCCCTTAAGAACGCTAGCTTTCGGCTTCACCCAGTCTGAGGTACACATCTGTCTGACCCGGCAGTAACAATCGCAGAGGTGCTCCCTTTACCTCCTAGCCGAACAATCGGGAACGTAGGGGTAAGCACAGGAGCCAGGCAACCCAGCTTGGCCAAAACTTAAGTCATATCGATGCATATAATGGTGAATAAAAGGTACATGCGGAAGTTTGACACATGTGTTGGGCATAAAGCCCGTATAAATAAGCTTCTGTTAAAGAAGCCCCCAGGTATATTGAGTGCGAGTAGCACGTCAAGTGTGTGCAAACAATGCACAGATCAGCCCTCAAAGGCTCTATGAAAAAGGGAGGAGAAAAGAGAGAAACAAAAGACAACTGAAGTATAAAATGTGGACGGAGGAAGGAGACGAACTCTGAGTCCGGCGCTAGGCGTAGAATCTTCGGAGGCGGTCTGCGTTCCATGGGTTCGGCTCGAGTCGGTTGTCCGATGTGTTTCGCAGACGGTATGCTCCGCCGGTCAGGATTTGGTTGATGATGAAGGGACCTTCCCATTTGCGCTTGAGTTTGTCCTTTTTCTTGTCCGGCAGGCGTAGAACTAGTTCGCCAACATTGTAAGTTTTGGCCCGTACTTCTCTGCTTTGATATCTTCGAGCCTGCTGCTAATAGAATGCGGAACGAGCTTTCGCCACGTCACGCTCCTCTTCTAGGGCGTCCAAACTGTCTTGCCGATCCAACTCGGCCTCTCTTTCCTCTTACATGCGCATGCGAGGTGAGTCATGAATTATATCGCAGGGCAAAACTGCCTCTACGCCGTATACCATAAAAATGGTGTGAATCCGGTAGTACAGTTTGGCGAGGTCCGCAGCCCCCAGAGTACGGAGTTTAGCTCCTCTACCCAGTGCGTGTTAGATTCCGTGAGGGACCGCACTAACCTGGTTTTGATGCCGCTCATGATTAGACCATTTGCTCGTTCGACTTGACCGTTAGTTTGAGGGTGATAGACTGAAGCGTAGTCGAGCTTGATGCCCATATTTTGTCACCAGAGTTTAACCTCGTCGGCCGTGAAGTTCGTGCCGTTATCGGTGATGATGCTGTGGGGGACGCCATAACGGTGTACTACCCCGGATATGAAGTCTATCACAGGTCCGGATTCGGCCGTTTTAACTGGCTTGGCCTCTATACATTTGGTGAATTTATCCACCATGACCAATAGGTATTTTTGCTTGTGGGTTCCCCTTTTAAGGGGTCCAACCATGTCAAGCCCCTAGACCGCAAACGGCTAGGTGCTGGGTATAGTTTTGAGGGCGGTGGGTGGCATGTGGCTCTGATTAGCAAAGAGCTGGCAACCGACGCATCGTTGGACTAAGTCCTGAGCATCTGCCCGGGCGGTCGGCCAATAAAATCCTGTACGGAAGGCCTTGCCTACAAGGGCCCGGGCTGCAGCGTGGTGCCCGCCGAGTCTGGCGTGAATTTCAGCCAGAAGATTTCGCCCTTCCTCTTCGGAGATGCACCTTTGAAGGACTCCGGTTGTGCTTTTCTTATAAAGCTCTCCCTCGTGGACCTTGTAGGCATCCACTCAAGGACCCAAGTCTTAGGATCCCTGTTGTAGCCTCTGATATGAAGAGTGGCATAGAATTGAAGCAACAATTCTTCATTCCAGTGCTCCTTATCTGTGACAAAGTGCAGTAAGCCAGCCTCTCTGAAGCAATCAAGAGCTTCTTCTAAGCAGGGTAGGCCAGCTATGGCTTCAATATCAAGGCGCATATGCGGAAATATGCGGCCTTGGTTGTACAGAATGCATGAATAATAGCTGCGCTGCTGATAGCTCCAGAACCGATCAGATGAAATCTTTGGCTTGGGTAGGGGTTCTTCTCGCTATCGAAGAAGGTGTTGTGTGCAATGAAGCCGTTGACATTGAAAGACCCTGGTGAATTGGCAGTACCTGGAAATCTGGGCAGTCTTGGCTTTGGCTTCTGAACCTGAGGCCTGTGCTCAACATGGTAGTCAAATTGAGGACCAGCAGCAGGTGGAGGAATCAGAATAGGCCATCTGACAGTGACAAGCTGGCCATAGTTGTATGCTTGCTCGATAGTGTGTGGCCTTGGAGGCAGAACAGGAGCAGTGGCATCGACTTCAGGCTGCAGATTTGCGACAGGTGCGGCATTGACTTCATCTGCTACATGGGCTTCATTGGCTTCATTGGCTTCACTGGCCGCTGTAGGCACCACATTAGCGTCGGCCATGACAACGTCATTGGCTTCAGGAATGTCATGTGTGGCAACCTCAGGGTTCTCACCCTCCACTTGAGTAGCTGTAGGTTCTGGCATAGACTGGTTCTCTTCATGTACTTCTTCTTGGGTTGTAGGGGGAGTAGCGACACACTCTTCTTCTTGTGTTGCTCCAGCTGATGCAGCCGGAGGGTCTTCAGCAGCATTAGCTTCAGACACAGGGACCGTCACAGAAGGATTGTCTTTAGAGAACACTTGACGTGCCACTGAACTTGATAAGTTGGAGCCCTCTTCTGTGATGGTGGTCATGGATGGCTTCAGGCCTTTGCGAAGCCGTTGGAATACAGGTGACGCCTTTGGTGATGGTGAAGTTTCCATGTAGTTCTCATCATTGGACATGGGGCTGATGACGGGCACACTTGACGGTTGGGGTGTACTTGGTGAGTCTTGATGTGGGGTAGCTTGCTGGGGTTGATCAGCCCATGATGCATCTTGTTAGATTGGCGTCAAAGGACGACCAATACTGATAAGCTCACTGTTCATTCGAACAGGCGATGATACCGTAGGGCGCTCGATCTGAGGAAGAACTACATCATCTTGAACAACATCTTCAGTCGCGACGGGGTCGACGACTGGGACTTCTTGAGCTTCTGGAGCCTCTGTGGAAGCAGGCTCATGAACGATCATTCGACGCTCTTGGTTGGCAGACGGAGGGGGAAGAAAGGCAAGGGGTTCAATAGCAAGGGGCTCTGTAGGATAGCCCGATCTCTTCTCTTGGTTTTTCTCTTCTTAGGGGGTGGTTCTTCATCAGTGGTGCGCTTGGTTTTCCGCTTCCTGGCTTTGGCTTCAGCTGCCTTTGTTTTCTTCTGTTCAGAAGCCACTGAAGGAGCCTTGGGCTTCGAGCCGCGCATGCTGGTAGGGAAGACAATGTGAGGTTCTTCCTGCCGTGGTGCTTTAGTGTTGGCTTCAGATGACTTCTTTTTTTGGCAGCCATTGAGGGGTCAATGCCAGGGCGGCCAAGTGCCTTGCGCTTTTCAGCTTCATTGTAGACTTGAACGTATTTGTCAGCGAGTTCTTTCATGCGCTCTCTTGAGCCTTTGGCTTCCTCGCGTTTCTTCCGAAACGACTCCTTGAGGTCATTAAGCATCACCTTGAACTTTTGCACATCAGCCACACTCAGCTTGGCTACATGCTTCCAGAACTGTTCCTTCTCGAAGTCTGTCTTTCGCTCCAGTTCAACTATGCGCTGAGCCAGAGCAAGCTCAGGAGAAATGGCGCCTTGGAAAGCAACGCTGATGCCAATGGGAAGCTGAAGGTCATCAAAGCTGAGATCTTGATTATCAAACCATTCATCAATGAAGTTCTTCAGAATGTTGACATCAAAGAGGGGCAGATCGTTGAAGATTTCCGCCTCTTGCTTGCTCTTGATCAGCTGTTCCAGAGCATCTTCACCAAATTCTTCATCTGAAGACAAGTCAATGGGTTCAGATTCATTCCTCAGAATGGCAGAAGGCGTCAGTGCATGACTCAGTTTCTGAACTGGTGTCTTCTGTGGCTTCTCATGCCTCTTGGAGATGCGAGAGAGATCTTCAGAGTTATTGCTTGGAGCAGAAGGGCAGTTGCCAATGGCTTCACTCATGAAGCTTTTGGAGCAGCAGAAGACTTTGAAGCTTTAGTCTTCTTTTGCTTCTTAGGCTTTGGAGCAGGAGCTGGAGCTTCGTCGGTGTCAGCATCATCATCAGAATGATCCACTGTGGCACCTTGAACTGCAATGTGAGTGATGAGGCCAGCAAGATTGTAGAAGGGGTTGTCGGTGTCAAAACCGGCGGATCTCGGGTAGGGGGTCCCGAACTATGCGTCTAGGCGGATGGTAACAGGAGACAAGGGACACGATGTTTTTACCCAGGTACGGGCCCTCTCGATGGAGGTAAAACCCTACTCCTGCTTGATTGATATTGATGATATGGGTAGTACAAGAGTGGATCTACCACGAGATCAAGGAGGCTAAACCCTAGAAGCTAGCCTATCGTATGATTGTTGTTGTATCCTACGGACTAAAACCCTCCGGTTTATATAGACACCGGAGAGGGCTAGGGTTACACAGAGTCGGTTACAATGGTAGGAGATCTACATATCCGTATCGCCAAGCTTGCCCTCCACGCCAAGGAAAGTCCCATCCGGACACGGGACGAAGTCTTCAATCTTGTATCTTCATAGTCTTGGAGTCCGGCCGATGATGATAGTTCGGCTATCCGGACACCCCCTAGTCCAGGTCTCCCTCAGGGAGAACATGGTATTGAGATCTAAATAGAGAGAAGAAGCCATCTAGCTAATAACTATGGACCCGAATGTGGGGACCCTGACTCATAAGTCGTGATCACCGAATGCACGTGTAGAGTGATCCCAGAGATCAATGCTCACTGAACACACAGAAGCTGAATAACAAGAGTCTTACATCCATACATACCGTCTTACACAAATTATGACCATTATGGTCGAGTCTTACACTGATAAAGCCTTAAGGGCTGAACATCAAATGAAACACAAGCAGCGGAAATCTTCGTCGATAAATAGAACCCATTCCATCTGCCTTAACCCTACAGGCATTCTGACTGGGAAACGTCCTAGTTCGCATGTTCGTCTCCAAAGAACTCTTCTTCGAACTCCGGTTCTTCCATGCCTGGTCAATTAAATAACCAGTGGCAAGCCTATGAGTACTCTGAATGTACTCGCAAGCAACCCATGTTTTGGTTCAAGATACAACAATGCATGATATGGGTATATTTTTGCGGAAAGCTAGTTTTGAGTGCAATGACATGTTCAACAACTTGTAAGACATGCATCAAGTAATCATGAGGACATGTTACAGATATCAACATAAATAGAGTGGGCACCAACCCATCTCAAACATGTCAAGTCCCTTGACTTGACCCAATTCATTTTATCAACACACACACACACACAGTTGTGAAACTCTGGACGTAGTTTAAGCAGCACCGCCCAACTGTCCTTGACCGTGGACACGGCTATTCGAATAGTTTTACACTCTGCAGAGGTTGCACACTGTACCCACAAGATCCGGGGAACTTCCGTGTCATCCACGACCCGCGGTACCTCAAGTACCCAGGGTAAGCACCCGATCACTACCTTTCCCTAAACGACACTAACATGGAGTCCACTCGATTGGTAGTAACCCCCGTGCCTAACATTTCACATCATAAAGTTGTGGAGCCTCGCTCCCATATTCATCACATACCACAAGCACGGGGTAGCAACGGTGTGTCCGGTGCTGTAAAGACAGTCATGGCCGCCCTACCTGGCACGACCCCGTCCCGAGAGAGAGCACCAACTCTCCCCCGTCACTAGTAATGCGGGCTCCAAGCTAGTATCGACCTAGGTAATCAATAATGCCCTTTCCCATATAAGGGTAGAGTGGTTGCGCATGTAAGGTTGGGACAGTCGACAAATCTTAAATCTAATCCGTTTTCGAAAACAACACACACACTTGCCTCGGTACACCACTTCGTCATCAAGTGGTTACCCATTTCATCATCTCCCTCGGGCATAAGTGGCACCCGACGGGGTTTTCGAAAAAGTCTTTTGAAAATACTTTGCCTCCTTCACCATGCATATACCCGTCCCTTTTTGCATAGCACTACCTTAGCATCCTATCTACTCCCACCGGCATAACCCTCATAGGAAGGTAGGGTCATGCACAATGCAAGTATCAACGAGGAAGTATGGTGGCAACCATCAAAGTGGTTATCACCCCATCATGATTCCGTTGCAACAATGATAAGGTACTATATGACATGCATAAAAAGGTTTCATAGACATGGTCAAAGGGCTGCTTGCCTGGCTCAACAAAGTCTTCTGGGTCTTCAAAGTCCTCTGGTCCAACTCCTTCGTCAGCAACGCAATCTATCGTCGCAAAATAATAACGAGAAAATAAGGCAATAGTAAAACAGAAAAACCAAAGTGCTCAGAAAAATGTCAACTTATTTTTGTAAAATACTAGGCTGAAAACTAAGAAGGGAGGAATTGTTAGTTTTGGATTTGGAGTTATACAAGAGGGGATATGAATTTCCAAACAGAGATTAAACTGCTCAAATTTGAATTTAAATTTGAATAGTACATAAAAGTTGGTTGGATTTGAATGAAAGCTGCACCATTAAATAGGTTGCAATATTCTAGGAATTTAGGAATTGGAATTGTTGCATTTGGATTATTATTTAAGCCTGTGGAATTTTTGGAATAATGACAGAAAAGAAAAAGGGAAAAGGGTACTGTGCCACTGGGCTAGGACAGCCGCAGGGCAGCAGGCCCAGCCAGCGAGGCGGCCCAGCGCACAGGTGCACGCGTGCGCGCCAGGTTTAAACCTGACGAGCGGGGCCCAGGCGTCAGGGCGAGGGGCTGACAGACGGGCCCCACGGCCATCGTTGTCAACCCTGGGTCAGAGGGGCGGCGAGCTCACCGGCGACGATTCCGGGCACGGCGAGGTGAGCTGATGGCACCGCTGGACTCCTCTTTGTGTCGCCGTTTGGGTGGTGCCGGAGTTGGTCGCCGGAGTGCAGGGGTTCGCCGGCGACGAGGTTCGCGGCGGAGGAGCTTCGGGTGTCGACGGCTCCGGTCGTTTCCGGCTGCAAATGAGAGGGGAAACGGAGGGGAAATGATCAGGGAGGTGAGGAGAGTCCAGATCGAGAGAGAGAAGGGGCGGAGGGAGCCCGTACCCTGAGATCGACGGCAACCCGAGGCGGCAGAGCTCCGGTCGATCCCGAGCACAGAGGCCCTCTGGGGGTGATTGGGTGGTGCGGGCGTGCTCCTGGGGGTGTGACAAGGAGGCGAATGCCACTGGAGCGGCCCGGGGCGGGCTTATATAGCCGCACGGTGGTCCACCGTGGACCTGTGCGCCGGCGAGCTCGTTGCCGTCGCCACAGGTCACGGGGGCCTGTTTGGTTGTGTCTGGGGTGTTCGTGGGGTCGACTACGCCCAGGGGAAGAAGAGAGAGAGGGAGCAGGGGGCCAGAGGCACCGCGCGTGTGAGCACGCTCACTGGTGCGCTCGGGCGGCCCTTGTTCGCTAGCGCGGAGGCACGGGGAGGAGGAGAGAGGAGGGGGCCGACCGCGTAGCGTGCCACGGACGCCGAGGCGCATCGACAGGCGCGCGGGGAAGGCCCGAGGTGGCCGGAGCTGCTTGGCAGGGGGCGGCTACAGTGCGGGAGCGCACTGTAGCGCGCTCTAGAGCGCCCAAATGGCTGCCATGGCATTGTAAAGGGCAGGGGCGTGCCCACTAGTGTCTAGCAGGTCTAGGAGGGAGTAAAGAAGTGGGGTGGTGCATTGGATGCCATGGATGGCCATTGGAGTGAGGAGGGAGGTGAGGAAGAGGGAGAAGTGGGCTGTCCAGAGAGAGAAAGTGGGGGGTTTCACCCCTCAATTATTGAGCTGGGGACTTGCCATTGTTTCTGGAGGAGAAAGGGGTCTAGGAGGAGCTGTGGTAAAAATTTGAGCTCACCAAGAATAGTGGAAGGGGTAAAAATAGTGGTTTTAGCAAAATGTCAGAAGGTGTTTGATAATGTTTTGGGCAAGCAAATGAACTCCAAATGCCATGAGACTCCACAGGGTGAAATGACTCATATAAATATGGCCTTCCACCAATTTGGAGATTATTTGGGAAAAGTTGCCAATGCAACTTTTGTAAACCCTAGAAATCAGTAGAAATAGACTTGAGTAGATCTAGTTGAGCATAACACTTCTCCTTGATGCACCACTTTGTGTAGTGGCCTCATCTGGTCATGTTAACATGCTCACAAAAGTTGGGGTTAAGGGGAGAAAGTTGGTAGTACAAAGTTGCTCAAACTTGATTCTGGTCAGAGAGGGTTTTGGGGCCTTTTGGTGAACCAAAATGTTTGATTGACATGAGGCTTGGCAAGATCATCACAATATGCATTTGTGACTTGCTGGATTTTTCTTGGATTTATATGAAAATATTTCCTATAGAAATATTTCAAATCCTTGAAATAGGCAGGAATGGTTTTGGGAGGTTTTGTCCAATATTTTGATCATAACCATATGTTGAAACTCTTATATATGTAAAATATATGTCCACTGAGTTTCCCTGATTTTTGTCAAATATTTTTGAAACAATAAAATAATTTTTTCCTATTAAAGACCATTTCTAGCCTTAAGAAAAAGCTTTTAAATAAAATAGAAAAATAGCTTTTAAAATTATATTTTTGTGGTTTCTGGATATCCTATATCTAATAGGTTTCAAATATACCTTTTGAAAGATTTTTCACACCTCAAATCAAGTACTTGCAGTGCAAATCTTAATTCAAGGGTCTTTGAAAAACTAATTTTAGAAAATAATTTTTGGCCAAATTATTTTTGTAAGAAAATACTATATTGCTCTATACACATGGCATGATCATTGGACAGAAGTTTGGGGCAAGGAGATGAAGTACAGAGGGTGGAGTAGTTGACTTTAAAGAGCACTTGAAAAAAAAATCACAGAGAGAAAACCAACTCCAAATAAAAGCCAAATAAAGCAAAAGTTTTTGTTGGTCCAAATTTTCATGCTTTATTAATGCAAATGAAGTGTCACAAAATGCAGGGTGTGACAGACCTACCCCCCTTACAAGAATCTCGTCCCCGAGATTCCTAAACTAGGCTTTAAGGAGATACGGAAACTCGGATCTAAGGTAGTCTTCACGTTCCCAGGTGGCTTCGGCTTCAGTGTGGTTGCTCCACTGGACCTTGAAATATTTGATGGTGCGGCTTCGAGTGTGTCGCTCGGCCTCATCCAGAATGCAGATGGGCCTTTCACGGTAAGTCAAATCAGGCTGAAGGTCAATGGCTTGGTGATTGATGTCCTTGTAAAGATCAGGCTTGTCTGGAACTTGGAGACACTTCCGGAGTTGTGACACGTGGAATACGTTGTGCACATCGGATAGTTCAGGTGGCAGTTCCAATTGGTAAGCCACTTCTCCTCGTCGTGCGGTGATCTCGAAGGGACCGACAAACCTTGGTGCGAGCTTTCCCTTAATGTGGAAACGCTTTGTTCCCTTAAGAGGAGTTACTCGCAGGTATACATGGTCTCCGACTTGGAAGTCTACTAGTCGGCGACGAGCGTCAGTATAGCTCTTCTGCCTTGACTTGGCGGTCTTCAGTCGCTCTCTGACTAGCTGAACTTGCTCTTCTGCTTCACGGAGGATATCGGGCCCAAAGACAAGTCCTTCTCCGGTCTCCGACCAGTTGGGGGGTGTGCGGCACTTCCGTCCATATAACACCTCAAACGGTGCCATCTGAAGGCTTGACTGATAACTGTTGTTGTAGGAGAATTCGGAAAAAGGGAGGCAATCTTCCCACTTAGATCCATATGCTAAGACACAGGCTCGGAGCATGTCTTCGAGTATCTGATTCACTCGTTCTATCTGACCTCCGGTCTGTGGGTGGAAAGCAGTGCTGAAGGACAACTTGGTCCCCATGGCCTCTTGGAACTTCTTCCAGAACCTTGAGGTAAACTGGGTTCCTCGATCAGACACAATCTCCTTGGGGACACCATGAAGGCTTACGATTCTGTTGATGTATAGAGTTGCTAGCTGGTCGCCACTATAGGTAGTCTTAATAGGAATGAAGTGGGCTACTTTGGTCAAATGATCGACTATGACCCAGATGGAGTCATGTCCCTTGTTTGACCTAGGTAGTCCAGTGATGAAATCCATTCCGATTTTATCCCATTTCCACTCGAGAACCTTGAGTGGTTGGAGCAATCCAGCAGGTCACTGATATTCAGCCTTGACTCTTTGGCATACATCACACTTCGCAACATAGGTGGCAATCTCCCTTTTCATCCCGTGCCACCAAAATCTTTCCTTCAGGTCTTGATACATCTTGGTTCCTCCAGGATGGATGGAATACGGGGTTTCGTGAGCTTCTTGCAAGATCAGATTCTTGAGCTCAACCTTGTTGGGCACGCAAATGCGATTCCCAAACCACACAATTCCTTTCTCATCCTCTGAGAATCCTGGGGCCTTGCCTGCCTTGATCTTCCTCTTGATGCCTTCAATAGATTCGTGTCCCTTCTGAGCTTCCTTAATATCATCCATCAGGGTAGGCTTGACTTCAAGGTTGGCTAGGAATCCTGGTGCAACCAGTTCCAACCCGAAGCTTTCAAGTTCTTCATACAAGGAGGGTAGCTCGTCCTTAAGCATAGCATTCAAGGAACAAGCCTTCCTGCTTAATGCATCTGCTACCACATTAGCCTTCCCAGGGTGGTATTGAACACTGAGGTCATAATCCTTGATCAACTCTAGCCATCTTCTTTGCCTCATGTTCAATTCCTTTTGAGTGAAAATATACTTCAGACTCTTGTGATCCGTGTATATCTCACACCGCTTCCCTAAGAGGTAATGTCGCCATGTCTTCAGGGCATGAACCACTGCTGCTAACTCAAGATTATGAGTAGCATAGTTCTCTTCATGAGGCCGTAGTTGCCTTGAAAGGTAAGCTACGACTCTGCCTTCTTGCATCAGAACACTTCCCAGTCCGGTCCTTGACGCATCACAATATATCACAAACTCCTTGTGTATATCTGGTGTGGCCAGAACTGGGGCGGTGGTCAGTCTCTTCTTCAGCTCCTGGAAGCTCTCTTCGCACTTCGGCGTCCATTCAAACTTCTTGTCCTTCTTCAAGAGCTGAGTCATAGGTCGGGCAATGCTTGAGAATCCTTCAACGAACTTGCGGTAATATCCCACGAGTCCGAGGAAGCTTCTGACTTCCTTTACATTGCTTGGGGATTGCCATTCAGTCACGGCTTCAATCTTAGCGGGATCGACTAACAATCCTTCTTCGGTCAAAACATGACCCAAGAATCCAACTTCACGCAGCCAAAATTCACACTTACTGAACTTGGCATACAGTTGGTGCTCTCGAAGCTTGTCTAGGACCATCCTCAAGTGTCGCTCGTGCTCTTCCTCCGTCTTTGAGAAGACAAGAATGTCATCAATGAAGACAACAACAAACTTGTCCAAATATTCCATGAAGACTTTATTCATGAGGTACATGAAGTAAGCTGGGGCATTGGTCAACCCAAAGGACATGACAGTGCACTCATACAGGCCATATCTGGTTACAAATGCCGTCTTCGGAATATCTTGGGGTCTGATCTTCAGCTGGTAGTACCCAGATCTGAGGTCGATCTTGGAGAACACCTTTGCCCCATTGAGTTGATCAAACAGATCTTCAATCTTGGGAAGTGGGTACTTGTTCTTGATCGTAACTTCATTGAGGGAGCGGTAGTCAATGCACAAGCGGATGGTACCGTCCTTCTTTGCCACAAACAGAACAGGCGATCCCCAAGGGGAGGCACTAGGGCGGATGAATCCCTTCCTCAACTGCTCTTCCAGTTGCTTCTTCAGCTCTGCTAACTCTTCCGATCCCATTCTATAAGGCTTCTTATAGATGGGTCCTGCTCCGGGCATGAGCTCGATGATGAACTCAATGTCTCGGTCAGGAGGCATTCCTGGTAGCTCATCAGGAAAAACATCGGGGTATTCGCATACTACCGGCACTTGCTCCAATCCAACTTCAGTCAGACAGTTGACTTGGTTGGCTTGATCAGAGGAGGGGTTGGAGGAGAATTTAACTTCGACTCCTTGGTCATTAGTCACAGTGACAGTCCGGTTGGTGCAATCTATCAAGCCTTGGTGCTTGATGAGCCAATTCATTCCTAAGATCACATCCAAGCCTTGTGATCCTAAGATGATAAGGTCTGCTAGGAAGTCTACCCCGTTAATGACAATCCCGACTCCTTTACATCCCATCTTGTCTCTCATCTCTACTCCGGGGGTTTGTACCACCATAGGGTTATACAGGAGTGTAGGGGTCATGCCACTTTTTAATGCAAATTTTTGGGTGACAAATGAATGCGTGGCTCCAGAATCAAACAAGACAGTTGCAGGTGCTGAATTGACAAGGAACGTACCCAGCACGACGTCCGGGTCTTCCTGGGCTTCTTCTGCAGTGACATGATTCACACGACCCTTGCCGTTGTTGGGCAGGTTGCGGGGAGCTTGGTTCCTTGGTGGCATTCCACGGCCTTGTCCTGGGTTCTGCGCATTGGGGCGCGGGGCGTCGGGCTTCTTGTTGGGGCAATTCTTGGAGTAATGTCCTGGCTGTCCACATCCAAAGCAAGTGACTTGGTTGGGGTTGCTGCTCCTGCCAGCATTGTTATTGGGGTTGTTGTAAGCTGGCCTGGGGTTGGCATACTGCTGAGGTGGATAGTTGGTGCGGGGTGCAGGAGCTCTTGGCTGCTGATAGGTTGGCTTGACTGGGGCTGGCTGCCACGGGCGAGGCTTCTGGTTGCTGGAGCTACCCTTGCTGATCATCTTGCGCTTACGGGTATCATCCAAAGCACGTCGCTTGTCCTCAAGCATGAGTGCCTTGTTCACCAGATCAGGAAAGGTCGGGCAGTCACACACAACAAGCGAGTACTGCAGAGTCTGGTTAAGGCCTTCCATGAAGCGCTCCTTTTTGGCAGCATCAGTGCTGACATCCTCAGGGGCATACCTTGAGAGAACACTGAACTTCTGCATGTACTCCTTGACAGTGCTACTTCCTTGCTTCAGGGCTCGGAACTCGCGCTTCTTGATGGCCATGATTCCAGAAGGAATGTGGGCCTTGCGGAATTCTGCCTTGAAGTCATTCCAAGTGATGTTTTGCTCAGCATGCATGGCCTTGAATCCATCCCACCAAGCTCTGGCAGTTCCCCCGAGACAGTGGGCAGCATATGCCACCCTCTCACGGTCTTCAGTGCAGCCAACTAGGTCCAACAAGTCCTCAATGGTGCGGACCCAGTCGTCTGCATCCAGGGGTTCAACAGTCTCGATGAAGGTGGGTGGTGCATGCTTCTTGAACTCCACCAACGTGGACCGTCCATTGCTGTGTCCCGCTGGCTGGCGATTGACAGCTTGAGCAATCACCCGAAGGGCTGCGGTGTTGGCTTGGCGTTCCTCTCGGAAGGCTTGGAGAAGCTGAGCCATGTCCATGATTGGAGGAGGTGGTGGGGGTGGAGTCTGTCCGTGGGCTTGGTCCTGGCTGACCCCTGCTTCAGCAGAACCTCCGGCTTCTTGCTGCTGGGTAGAGGTACCAGTACGTGTTACAACAGGCATCCTGTCGGAGTGGTCAAGGTTTCATGATTGGGGAAGGATGGGGAAAGCAACATAGATGGGATGCCTAGTAAGGGGGTTGGTATGACACTAATTGTTTTCATGCAAGGGCCAAAAGGGCCAAACACATTCATTAAAGTCCAAATGGGTGATGTAGTCGCTTACAAGTTCCCGAAGGAAAGCACGACATCCATCAAACACAAAAAAAGCAAACACAACACTACATGGTTTCATATGAACCATTACATGGACTCGACTTCGCATAGGGGTACACGACCTATCCTACCGTAGGGTTACTAACGGGCATATCCAAGTTGTGAATGATGCCTAAGTGGTGGAATGCTCGGTCGCGTAGTCCGGCTCTTCTGGGTCTTCCTCCTCATCATCAGTAGCACGGCTTCCTTCATTGCTTGAAGGGGTGGGGGAGTGGAGGAGCTCAACACGGCGTTGCTTTGCTGGTGGGGTGAAGAGCTTGCAGTAATCCCTTGCGCTCATGCGGTGTTGCTGTGGTGGTTCTCCATCCTTTGGGGGTCTTCCGCCTCTGTATGCGATTGCGGGCTGTCCAGGGGGAGCACCTTCCTTCTTGATCCTATCCGTCTTCTCTTGTGCTTGGCGAAGAAGTGCCTTGGTCTCATGAAGTTCCTTTCGGAGTTCCATTGATTCCGTGGCCAAGTGTTGTGCCAAACTATCGGCACAAAGGCTGAAGTAGGTCTGGAATCGAAGTGGAAGTCCTTCTTCTAATGGTGGAGCTGGTGCATTGCTCTCATCCTCGCCTTCCTTCCGATAAGGCAAGAAGCGGGTTGCCAACTCGTCTACCATCTCTGGAAGAAGGTCTCGGAGGTGGGTGAGTGCCTTGAGGGTTGCCGTCTCGACGGCAAGAACTAGTGTTGCCATCTGGGGTCCCTCGAAGAACCAGCTTGTTGGAGAGTCATTGGCCTTCACGATCACTTCCACATGATACTCCGTCTCGGTGTCATTGATCCAATGCTCATGGTAGGTGAAAATGGGGGCTCGGTGGTACTGGCACTTCTTGAGGCTATCCTCGAGAAGCACGGGAAATCCGGTGGTCAGGAAGTCTTCGGGTACGGCAGCCATCTACAAAGGTTGAATGGGAGAGGTCAATAAGGGAAATGTATCTTGGGTTGGGTATGCTTTAGAAAAGAAGAGAAGTTTAGATAGTCTCAAGCTAACTAACGTCCATGCTAACTAAGGCTTCCTACAGTCAGGATGGCTCTGATACCAACTCTGTGGGGACCCCGACTCATAAGTCGTGATCACCGAATGCACGTGTACAGTGATCCCAGAGATCAATGCTCACTGAACACACAAAAGCTGAATAACAAGAGTCTTACATCCATACATACCGTCTTACACAAATTATGACCATTATGGTCGAGTCTTACACTGATAAAGCCTTAAGGGCTGAACATCAAATGAAACACAAGCAGCGGAAATCTTCGTCGATAAATAGAACCCATGGCATCTGCCTTAACCCTACAGGCATTCTGACTGGGAAACCTCCTAGTTCGCATGTTCGTCTCCAAAGAACTCTTCTTCGAACCCCGGTTCTTCCATGCCTGGTCAATTAAATAACCAGTGGCAAGCCAATGAGTACTTTGAATGTACTCGCAAGCAACCCATGTTTTGGTTCAAGATACAACAATGCATGATATGGGTATATTTTTGCGGAAAGCTAGTTTTGAGTGCAATGACATGTTCAACAACTTGTAAGACATGCATCAAGTAATCATGAGGACATGTTACAGATATCAACATAAATAGAGTGGGCACCAACCCATCTCAAACATGTCAAGTCCCTTGACTTGACCCAATTCATTTTATCAACACACACACACACACACAGTTGTGAAACTCTGGACGTAGTTTAAGCAGCACCGCCCAACTGTCCTTGACCGTGGACACGGCTATTCGAATAGTTTTACACTCTGCAGAGGTTGCACACTGTACCCACAAGATCCGGGGAACTTCCGTGTCATCCACGACCCGCGGTACCTCAAGTACCCAGGGTAAGCACCCGATCACTACCTTTCCCTAGACGACACTAACATGGAGTCCACTCGATTGGTAGTAACCCCCGTGCCTAACATTTCACATCATAAAGTTGTGGAGCCTCGCTCCCATATTCATCACATACCACAAGCACGGGGTACCAACGGTGTGTCCGGTGCTGTAAAGACAGTCATGGCCGCCCTACCTGGCACGACCCCGTCCCGAGAGAGAGCACCAACTCTCCCCCGTCACTAGTAATGCGGGCTCCAAGCTAGTATCAACCTAGGTAATCAATAATGCCCTTTCCCATATAAGGGTAGAGTGGTTGCGCATGTAAGGTTGGGACAGTCGACAAATCTTAAATCTAATCCATTTTCGAAAACAACACACACACTTGCCTCGGTACACCACTTCGTCATCAAGTGGTTACCCATTTCATCATCTCCCTTGGGCATAAGTGGCACCCTACGGGGTTTTCGAAAAAGTCTTTTGAAAATACTTTGCCTCCTTCACCATGCATATACCCGTCCCTTTTTGCATAGCACTACCTTAGCATCCTATCTACTCCCACCGGCATAACCCTCATAGGAAGGTAGGGTCATGCACAATGCAAGTATCAACGAGGAAGTATGGTGGCAACCATCGAAGTGGTTATCACCCCATCATGATTCCGTTGCAACAATGATAAGGTACTATATGACATGCATAAAAAGGTTTCATAGACATGGTCAAAGGGCTGCTTGCCTGGCTCAACAAAGTCTTCTGGGTCTTCAAAGTCCTCTGGTCCAACTCCTTCGTCAGCAACGCAATCTATCGTCGCAAAACAATAACGAGAAAATAAGGCAATAATAAAACAGAAAAACCGAAGTGCTTAGAAAAATGTCAACTTATTTTTGTAAAATACTAGGCTGAAAACTAAGAAGGGAGGAATTCTTAGTTTTGGATTTGGAGTTATACAAGAGGGGATATGAATTTCCAAACAGAGATTAAACTGCTCAAATTTGAATTTAAATTTGAACAGTACATAAAAGTTGGTTGGATTTGAATGAAAGCTGCACCATTAAATAGGTTGCAATATTCTAGGAATTTAGGAATTGGAATTGTTGCATTTGGATTATTATTTAATCCTGTGGAATTTTTGGAATAATGACAGAAAAGAAAAAGGGAAAAGGGTACTGTGCCACTGGGCCAGGACAGCCGCAGGGCAGCAGGCCCAGCAAGCGAGGCGGCCCAGCACACAGGTGCACGCGCGCGCGCCAGGTTTAAACCTGACGAGCGGGGCCCAGGCGTCAGGGCGAGGGGCTGACAGACGGGCCCCATGGCCATCGTCGTCAACCCTGGGTCAGAGGGGCGGCGAGCTCACCGGCGACGATTCCGGGCATGGCGAGGTGAGCTGATGGCACCGCTGGACTCCTCGTTGTGTCGCCGTTCGGGTGGTGCCGGAGTTGGTCGCCGGAGTGCAGGGGTTCGCCGGCGATGAGGTTCGCGGCAGAGGAGCTTCGGGTGTCGACGGCTCCGGTCGTTTCCGGCTGCAAATGAGAGGGGAAACGGAGGGGAAATGATCAAGGAGGTGAGGAGAGTCCAGATCGAGAGAGAGAAGGGGCGGAGGGAGCCCGTACCCTGAGATCGACGGCGACCCGAGGCGGCGGAGCTCCGGTCGATCCCGAGCACAGAGGCCCTCCGGGGGTGATTGGATGGTGCGGGCGTGCTCCTGGGGGTGTGACAAGGAGGCGAATGCCACTAGAGCGGCCCGGGGCGGGCTTATATAGCCGCACGGTGGTCCACCGTGGACCTGTGCGCCGGCGAGCTCGTTGCCGTCGCCACAGGTCACGGGGGCCTGTTTGGTTGTGTCTGGGGTGTTCGTGGGGGTCGACTACGCCCAGGGGAAGAAGAGAGAGAGGTAGCAGGGGGCCAGAGGCACCGCGCGTGTGAGCACGCTCACTGGTGCGCTCGGGCGGCCCTTGTTCGCTAGCGCGGAGGCGCGGGGAGGAGGAGAGAGGAGGGGGCCGACCGCGTAGCATGCCGCGGACGCCGAGGCGCATCGGCAGGCGCGCGGGGAAGGCCCGAGGTGGCCGGAGCTGCTTGGCAGGGGGCGGCTACAGTGCGGGAGCGCACTGTAGCGCGCTCCAGAGCGCCCAAATGGCTGCCATGGCATTGTTTAAAGGGCAGGGGCGTGCCCACTAGTGTCTAGCAGGTCTAGGAGGGAGTAAAGAAGTGGGGTGATGCATTGGATGCCATGGATGGCCATTGGAGTGAGGAGGGAGGTGAGGAAGAGGGAGAAGTGGGCTGTCCAGAGAGAGAAAGACGGGGGTTTCACCCCTCAATTATTGAGCTGGGGACTTGCCATTGTTTCTGGAGGAGAAAGGGGTCTAGGAGGAGCTGTGGTAAAAATTTGAGCTCACCAAGAATAGTGGAAGGGGTAAAAATAGTGGTTTTAGCAAAATGTCAGAAGGTGTTTGATAATGTTTTGGGCAAGCAAATGAACTCCAAATGCTATGAGACTCCACAGGGTGAAATGACTCATATAAATATGGCCTTCCACCAATTTGGAGATTATTTGGGAAAAGTTGCCAATGCAACTTTTGTAAACCCTAGAAATGAGCAGAAATAGACTTGAGTAGATCTAGTTGAGCATAACACTTCTCCTTGATGCACCACTTTGTGTAGTGGCCTCATCTGGTCATATTAACATGCTCACAAAAGTTGGGGTTAAGGGGAGAAAGTTAGTAGTACAAAGTTGCTCAAACTTGATTCTGGTCAGAGAGGGTTTTGGGGCCTTTTGGTGAACCAAAATGACTTTGATTGACATGAGGCTTTGCAAGATCATCACAATATGCATTTGTGACTTGCTGGATTTTTCTTGGATTTATATGAAAATATTTCCTGTAGAAATATTTCAAATCCTTGAAATAGGCAGGAATGGTTTTGGGAGGTTTTGTCCAATATTTTGATCATAACCATATGTTGAAACTCTTATATATGGAAAATATATGTCCACTGAGTTTCCCTGATTTTTGTCAAATATTTTTGAAACAATAAAATAATTTTTTCCTATTAAAGACCATTTCTGGCCTTAAGAAAAAGCTTTTAAATAAAATAGAAAAATAGCTTTTAAAATTATATTTTTGTGGTTTCTGGGTATCCTATATCTAATAGGTTTCAAATATACCTTTTGAAAGATTTTTCACACCTCAAATCAAGTACTTGCAGTGCAAATCTTAATTCAAGGGTTTTTGAAAAACTAATTTTAGAAAATAATTTTTGGCCAAATTATTTTTGTAAGAAAATACTATATTGCTCTATACACATGGCATGATCATTGGACAGAAGTTTGGGGCAAGGAGATGAAGTACAGAGGGTGGAGTAGTTGACTTTAAAGAGCACTTGAAAAAAAAATCACAGAGAGAAAACCAACTCCAAATAAAAGCCAAATAAAGCAAAAGTTTTTGTTGGTCCAAATTTTCATGCTTTATTAATGCAAATGAAGTGTCACAAAATGCAGGGTGTGACACCGAAGGTCTGTGGTAAACTACTCACAACTCATCGGAGGGGCTATGGTGTTGATGTAGAAGCCCTCCGCGGTCGATTCCCCCTCCAGCGGAGCGCCGATGAAGGCTCCAAGATGGGATCTCGCGGATACAAAAGGTTACGGCGATGGAAATTGTTTTTCGTTGGCTCCCTGGATGTTTTCGGGGTACGTGGGTATATATAGCAGGAAGAAGTAGGTCGGTGGCCGCCCGAGGGGCCCACGAGATAGGGGGCGCGCCCTGTAGGGGTGGGCGCGCCCTCCACCCTCGTGGCCACCTCGGTTGCTTCTTGGCTTGCACTCCAAGTCCTCTGGATCATGTTTGTTCCAAAAATCACGCTCCCGAAGGTTTCATTCCGTTTGGACTCCGTTTGATATGCCTTTTCTTTGAAATACTGAAGTAGGCAAAAAAAAAAGCAATACGGGCTGGGCCTCCGATTAGTAGGTTAGTCCCAAAAATGATATAAATGTGTAAAATAAAGCCCATAAACATCCAAAACAGGTAATATAATAGCACGGAACAATCAAAAATTATAGATACGTTGGAGATGTATCACCCCCTATTGAAGAAATACATGGTCTTAATATACCGCATGTTGAAGAAACACATTGCCTTGATAACCCGACACAGGTAATAATGGTAAATTATCTCTATAGATATGATAAAGTTGAAATCCCGTCTACTAAATTTCATAGCCCATGTTTAGATGAATTTGATGACTTTATGGCTAGACAAGAAAGTTTTAATGCTTATGTTGGTAGAGAATTAAAGAATAATGCTTTCGAGATTGGACGCTTGAGTGATTATATGGCTAGAGTTAAAGGTGAACTTAAACTCAGTAGCAAATATGCTTCTATGGTTACCACTCAAGCTGAGCAAGTACTTAAAGCTCAAAGTGATTTGCTTGATGAATTAAATAATGAACATGATTTTGCTGTTAGAGTGGCTACTAGAACTGGTAGAATGACTCAGGAACCTTTGTATCCTGAAGGCCACCCTAAGAGAATCGAGCAAGATTCCCTGAGAAATAATTTAGAGGCACCTAGTTCTTCTAGAAAGAAGAAAAAGAAAAATGATAGGACTTTGCATGCTTCTAGTGAACCTGTTATAGACACACCTGAGAATCCCAATGATATTTCTATCTCTGATGCTGAAACACAATTAGGTGATGAACATGAACCTAGTGATAATGTTAATGATAATGTTCATGTTGATGCTCAACCTAGCAATAATAATGATGTAGAGATTGAACCTGCTGTTGATCTTGATAACCCACAATCAAAGAATCAACGTTATGATAAAATAGATTTTGTTGCTAGGAAGCATGGTAAAGAAAGCGAACCATGGGTTCAGAAACCCATGCCCTTTCCTCCTAAACCATCCAAGACAAAGGATGATGAGGATTTTGAGCGCTTTGCTGAAATGATTAGACCTATCTTCTTACATATGCGCTTAACTGATATGCTTAAATTAAATCCTTATGCTAAATATATGAAGGATATCATTACAAATAAAAGAAAGATACCGGAAGTTGAAATTTCCACCATGCTTGCTAATTATACTTTTAAGGGTGGAATACCAAAGAAACTTGGAGACCCAGGGGTACCAACTATACCATACTCCACTAAAAGAAATTATGTTAAAACTGCTTTATGTGATCTTGGAGCCGGTGTTAGTGTTATGCCTCTCTCTTTATATCGTAGACTTGAATTGAATAAGTTGACACCTACTGAAATATCTTTGCAAATGGCTGATAAATCAACTGCTATACCTGTCGGCATTTGTGAGGATGTGCCTGTTGTGGTTGCAAATGTCACTATCTTAACGGACTTTGTTATTCTTGATATTCCCGAGGACGATAGTATGTCGATTATCCTTGGTAGACCCTTTTTGAATACTGCAGGGGCTGTTATTGATTGCAACAAAGGCAATGTCACTTTTCATGTTAATGGTAATGAGCATACGGTACACTTTCCGAGGAAACAACCTCAAGTTCATAGCATCAATTCTATTGGAAAAGTTCCAACTATTATTATTGGAGGTTTTGAATTTCCTCTTCCTACTGTCAAGAAAAAGTATGATATTCTTATTGTTGGGGATGTTCATATCCCTGTCGAGGTAACCTAGTGTTATTCGAAATTTCTCTGGTTCCATGTTATTCGGAATGAGTTTGTTAACAAGACTTGATCAACCTTGTTAGTGGATTCCTTTTGATGATCATGAGATGGATGAAACTAGAAGGCACAACCTTCTGTACTCTCTTTTTACTTTCTGTTATTTAGAATAAATAAAGAAAAAATAGTATTATATGTCTATTTTCTGAATTAGCCTTGCAATAAAAAATATCCCAAAAATAAAAGTGCTCCAAATGCCTTGCAAATTTAGTATGTTTTTTATGGAATATTTGAGGATTTTAGGCACTGAGAACACTACAGGGGGGCAAGCACCTGGCCACGAGGGTAGAGGGCGCGCCCACACCCCCAGGGCACGCCCCCTGTCTCGGGGTCCCAAGGTGCCCCCCTTCCACTTATTCCTACACCCACACACTCCATCTTCCTCCCAAAAAATCCCCATCTAGCTCAAGCACGAGTTCTAGCTCATTTTGCTGCGATTTTTGATCTCCTTGCTCAAAACTCCATTCACAAAACTGCTTTGGGAGATTGTTGCTTGGTATGTGGCTCCTCCATTGGTCCAATTAGTTTTTGTTCTAGTGCTTTATTCATTGCAAATTTTTGCTGCATAGGTGACCCTGTTCTTGAGCTTGCATGTCAAATTTATGAGGTCCCAAGTAATTCTAATGCATGATATAGGCTCTAGGCACATGTGGGAGTAGTTGCCATCAATCTTGTTTAGTTTGATTCACTTTTATTTTGAAGTTACTAAATTTTTTAGAAATTTTCAGAAAATGATAAGGAGATTTTTGAGGGGTTCTTCTAGCCAAGGCTCCAAGGATAAACAAGCTAAAGAGAAGGAAAAGACCAAGTATAATCTTCCTCGCGTAGCGGAAGTACGGCCGTGTGAATGGCCTTGTGATAATTTCTTGAGAGAAGCCGAGATTTATGAAGACTTTTATTCTTTGGTTGAAAATGCGGGCCTCACCGACTTCCTCCATGACCGGATCGATCAGTATCTCTTACTCACCAATACTTTCGTGCAAAACTTTTATTACTATCCTAAGAATTCACCTCCTTCAGTATCATTTCATTTATATGATGAGTTCAAGGAAATGTCATTACGTAATTTTTGCACGGTATGTAGAATACCCTTTGAGGGCAGTTTAGATGAACCACATCGTAAAGATGTGGATGGTTTTGTTAACACTATTACTGTAGGGGATCCGAAGAAGGGTTCCGATGCGAGAATCACTAGCATACACTTTCCTATTTTACGCTACTTTGCCATATTTTCTAGTCGACGCTTAATTGGTCGTGGAAATAGTGGAAACTTCAGTGTTCCTGATATTATTATTCTGTTCCATGCCTTGTTTGGTGATAACAGTTTTAGTGTGGGTGCCGTTATTGCTAAACGGCTAAGCCTGAACCGTACAAAGGGCCCCATCTTTGGAGGTATCTATGCTGCACACCTTGCTAAACATTTAGAGATACCTATTAGGCATTATGAGAAAGAGGAGACAATGCTGCCTCTTTCCTTTTTGGATTACAGGAGCATGGCAGCTCATGAGTTTATTGTTGACAGTAAAGATAAGATGCTTCTGTATAACCTGAGATTTAATAAGAAACACAATGAGATTATTACCCTTCCTACGCCTTAGTTGTTTAATTTAACTGCAGACCATTACCTTGTCCTGCCGGAAGCGGTGTACGTGCATCGAGGCCAGACATCCGCTCTAGAGCCTAAGCCGGAACCTCCACTGGACCCTTATCGTCCATCATCTTATCAGTGGGATCCGAAGGAGATTGCTAGCCAGTGGTATCCTGATGACACTCCTCAGTACACCGGGGAGAGTAGCCGCGGTCCTTGGCATTAGACCAACTTAGGCCAAAAGCCTAAGCTTGGGGGGAGTACATATTTCTCACCGACTTTACATTCATGTTCACACACTATTCTAGTTGTCGGTGCTCATACTCTTTCATTGTATTATCCATGCTAGTTTAATTTTATTTTTCTATCTTTCTTCTTGTGTGTTTTATAAACTTTAAGAAAACCAAAAAAATTAGTTAGTTTAATTTCCATGCTTGTAGTAGAAATTAAAATGAAAACCCAAAAAGATTTCTCGTTCTTCTTTTGCTTGTTGGGAGCTTTCCCGTGTGAATAGTCTTATTTCTTTTCTTTCCTTTGGGGGTCAAGAGTAGAAGACCATATTAAAAATGTTTAGTGGCTATCATATGCATGATTGTTGATTTAAATTAGAGCCCATATTACCTTGTCTTCTCTCTTGAATTGAATGCTTACAGATTCCAGCTTAGTCCAATGCACGTGCACTATTATTATTATACACACCGTTCAATCGTGCAAGTGAAAGGCAATAATGACGATATATGATGGACTGATTGAGATGAGAGAAGATGGTATGAACTCGACCTCTTTTGTTTTTGTAAATATGATTCATCGTTCCTGATTCAGCCTATTATGAAATAAACATATTTGCAATGACATTTAGAGATTATAGTTGCTTATGCCATGCTTAATTAGCTATGAGTTTATAATGGTTTACCTTGCGTGCCAACATGCTATTAAAATGATTATGATGTGGTATGATGGGATGGTATCCTCCGTTGAATGAATTGAGTGACTCGACTTGGCACATGTTCATGCATGTAGTCGAAAAATAAATCAACATAGCCTTCACGATATTTATGTTCATGGTGGATTATATCCTACTCATGTTTGCGCTTGGTGTAAATTAATTTTAATGCATGTTCATGACTGTTGTCGCTCTCTCAGTTGGTCGCTTCCCATTCTTTTGCTAGCCTTCACCTGTACTAAGTGGGAATACTGCTTGTGCATCCAAACTCTATAAACCCCAAAGTTATTCCATATGAGTCCATCATACCTTCCTATATGCGATATCTACCTGCCGTTCCAAGTAAATTTGTATGTGCCAAACTCCAAACCTTCAAATGAAATTCTGTTTTGTATGCTCGAGCAGCTCATGTTTCAACTAGGGCTGTTGTGTATCTTCCATGCTAGGTGGGTTATTCTCAAGGGGAGTGGACTCTGCTCCTCATTCATGAAAAAATGGCTGGTAACTGGGATGCCCAGTCCCATGATCAAAAAGATCAAAGAAAATCAAAATAATTAAAAAAACTCCCCCGGGGCTGTTGCTAGTTGGAGGCACTCGTTGTTTCGAGCAAGCCATGGATTGATGCTTGTTGGTGGTGGGGGAGTATAAACTTTTACCATTCTGTTTGGGAACCGCCTATAATGTATGTAGCATGGAAGATATCGCCATCTCATAGTTGTTGCGTTGATAGTTAAAGTATACCGCTCAAAATGTTATTCATCTCTATTTTAAAGTCGAGCTCTGGCACCTCTACAAATCCCTGCTTCCCTCTGCGAAGGGCCTATCTATTTACTCTTATGCTGAGTCATCACCTTCTTATTAAAAAGCACCCGCTGGAGAGCACACTGTCATTTGCATTCATTACTATTAGTTTATATTGGGTATGACTTGACTGGATCTCTTTTACCATGAATTACAATGTTTAGTCAGTCCTTGATCTTTAAAGGTGCTCTGCATTTATGTTTTGCGGTCTCAGAAAGGGCTAGCGAGATACCATCTTGTTATATCATATTATGATTGTTTTGAGAAAGTGTTGTCATCCGAGATTTATTATTATTGCTCGCTAGCTGATTTTGCTATTGACATGAGTAAATATGAGACTTAAGTGTTATTGTGAATATGGTTAGTTCATGATCTTTGCTGAAAACTTGAATGCTGGCTTTACATATTTACAACAACAAGATCAAACAGAGTTTGTAAAAGTTTTTCTCTATCACTTTCAGTTTATCAACTGAATTGCTTGAGGACAAGCAAAGGTTTAAGCTTGGGGGAGTTGATACGTCTCCAACATATCTACTTTTCCAAACACTTCTGCCCTTGTTTTGGACTCTAACTTGCATGATTTGAATGAAACTAACCCGGACTCACGCTGTTTTCAGCAGAACTGCCATGGTGTTATTTATTGTGCGGAAAACAAAAGTTCTCGGAATGACTTGAAAATCCACGGAGATAACTTTTGGAAAATATAAAAAATACTGGCGAAAGAATCAAGGCCAGGGGGCCCACACCCTGTCCACGAGGGTGGGGGGCGCGCCCCCTCCCCCTGGGCGTGCCCCCTGTCTCGTGGGCCCCCTGCTGCTCCACCGACCTCAACTCCAACTCTATATATTCCGTTTCGCGGAGAAAAAAAACAGAGAGAAAGTTTTATCGCGTTTTACGATACGGTGCCGCCGCCAAGCCCTAATCTCTCTCAGGAGGGCTGATCTGGAGTCCATTCGGGGCTCCGGAGAGGGGGATTCGTCACCGTCGTCATCATGAACCATCCTCCATCACCAATTTCATGATGCTCACCACCGTGCGTGAGTAATTTCATCATAGGCTTGCTGGACGGTGATGGGTTGGATGAGATTTACCATGTAATTAAGTTAGTTTTGTTAGGGTTTGATCCCTAGTATCCACTATGTTCTGAGATTGATGTTGCTATGACTTTGCTATGCTTAATGCTTGTCACTAGGGCCCGAGTGCCATGATTTCAGATCTGAACCTATTATGTTTTCATGAATATATGTGAGTTCTTGATCCTATCTTGCAAGTCTATAGTCACCTATTATGTGTTATGATTCGACAACCCCGAAGTGACAATAATCAGGATACTTCTCGGTGATGACCGTAGTTTGAGGAGTTCATGTATTCACTAAGTGCTAATGCTTTGGTCCGGTTCTCTATTACAAGGAGGCCTTAATATTCCTTAGTTTCCATTAGGACCCCGCTTCCACGGGAGGGTAGGACAAAAGATGTCATGCAAGTTCTTTTCCATAAGCATGTATGAATATATTCAGAATACATGCCTACATTACATTGATGAACTAGAGCTTGTTCTGTGTCACCCTATGTTATAGCTATTACATGAGGAATCGCATCCGACATAATTATCCATCACTGATCCAATGCCTACGAGCTTTTCACATATTGTGTTTCGCTTATTTACTTTTCCGTTGCTACTGTTACAATTACTACAAAACTGCTATCTTTACTTTTGCCACTGTTACCGTTACTTCCATACTACTTTGCTACTAAATACCTTGCTGCAGATACTAAGTTATCCAGGTGTGATTGAATTGACAACTCAACTTCTAATACTTGAGAATATTCTTTGGCGCCCCTTGTGTCGAATCAATAAATTTGGGTTGAATACTCTACCCTCGAAAGCTGTTGCGATCCCCTATACTTGTGGGTTATCAGTAGACGGGGTTGGTATGAGTTCACGAGAGTGGTGTGAAGAAGGAGGACTCTACGTCAATGCCGACAACTCCATGATGGCATCTGCAAGGACTGCATCTTCAATGCCTCAAGACTTCAAGACTCGAGACAAGAATTCAATACACACTACTGGGTGTAGGACGGTTGATGGGCACCCTGGAGAAACCAGTGGATGGCCGGGATGCATGGAGAAGCACCATGATATCTTGCGGAAAGCTTCACCCAGACTCAAAGAGACGGAAGAATACTTCATGTCTGGAAGCTTACCTATGCAACCGCAAGTCACTATGGGCTCTGGCTTGGTTGACCTTACTTGTGACTCTGGCTGGGACGGTGCTAGCAGATGTAGAACTACGATAGGATTGGATGAGCATCGGACAGTGGTTAGGGGAACTCTTCGGAAGACCATGTTTCGGTCGTCTTGTTCTCAAACACCCTGAAGTGCGAGAACCTAAAAAGAGGGATCGAATCATGTGGGTAAAGTATACAAACCTCTACACAGGTTTAAAACCTAATCGATTAGTCGTGTCCCTGGTTATGGACAACTTGAGCCTCTGGACTTGGATCTATCTTGGAACTCTCAACACTGGATCCAAAACTTAATTGTGGGCAACTTATGATTTGGGCTATGAGACATCGGTTGGCGGAACAATGTCATGATAGAAATTTCCATAGTACAGACTCCAGTTATTCTTTTGATGTAGGGAAAATAAAACCAGCTTTTATGCAAAACTACACTCAGACACAAAGCCACAAAGCCATATTGCATACAGTATAGTTTTATCATCTATTTTCTCATGTTGTGATCTTGCCGGTACATTCAATGTACTGACCTACATGGCTGCAACGTATCATGTTGCAGATACTTTCTTCCGACGAGTAAGAGTATGGTATAGGGTTACGGTCTACACTCAACCTGCCATTGGCGTTGATGGGACTCCACACCCGACTATTTTGTTTTCGCTGTGACTTATGAGGTATATATCCGTTTTACGTTATTCATACATGTGATTGCACTTTGATATATACATTGATGTACTGAGTGTGCCAGCATACTGATCCAGGGATGGCACAGATACACAGAGGCTTGACCGTCTGAGGTCGGGTCGCTACAGATATGGTATCAGAGCACATGTTGACTGTAGGACGTGACCCTAGAAATCAGAAAGCCCCTAGGATAGGATATCTCTAAAACTTTGTTTTCAAAAAGACCCTTACTTCTCATATTTTCTAATTTTATCAAATAGTCCCTCTTACCACAAATAGTTACAATATGTCCCTTTTCCCTTTTTGACCACACGAAGAATCAACTGGAGCCGCTCCAAGAAGGACAAGATATCGGATAACTGATGGCCTCTTCAGAGTAAAGAGGATTTCACCATGCATTAGAAGAGTTGGAGCTACAACAGTTGAAGACTCTGAAGACTTGAAGAATCTAAAGAATTACTTGACCTTTAGAAGGCCAAACCCCTGTTATATACTTACGTTAGATGCAACGATTTGTGAGCTGTCTCTTGTTTGATGTTTTTCTGACAGCCACAAAATAAAACCAATTTCTTCGAAACTATTGTTTGTATTGTGTGTATCTCTCCTCACCTCTCCTGTATTTCATCCCAAAACTTTTGGACCCCATAGATGATGAATGAAGTTGGACTGATATTCTCTGGACTAAAGACTCAGCCCGAGCTAGAGCTATGGATTCAGAACATGGAGAATCACTTCGGGAGCAACTTGGTTTCAAGGAAGAATGAAGTATCGTACGCTCTTTAGTACTTTGAAGGAAGTGTTGCAACATGGTGGCTGATGCATCAAGCCATACAGGGATGGAATGGAGCAAAGACTTGGGAAGAATTCAAGAAGGCTCTGACAAGTTCCCGTCTTATCCGGAAGCACCATGATACACCAAGAAATAAACCTTGTGCCTGCAAGACTTGCGGAGAAATAGGACACACCCAGGAGGAACACAAGGATGGATGCTCACATTGTGAGGAGAATCACCCAGCCGAAGAATGCCCGACTGGGCAGGTTACTTGCTTCCTGTGTGAAGGAACCGCGCACTACCTAGCTCAATGCCACATTTACCCTAAGGTACAAGAAGTTACCAAGCAACAAAATAGAAGCCCTCAGGGAAGGTTTAGAAGAACCTATGATGAACGAAGATGTTGAAAACCCCAATGGAGAAGGCCTAATCAGATTCTACTCCAACGCTTTCTATTCATGTGGAGAAGAAGGACATTATTCCTAGTATTGCACCAAGGAAAGAGAAGAATATCTCAGAGACTTACCGACAACAGAAGTGAAGTTTGACCCTCGACAAATATAAGCTCTGGTCATTATGAAGAAATCCATGAAGAGAAAACAAAGGTGATGACCCACAAGTATAGGGGATCTACCGTAGTCCTTTCGATAAGTAAGAGTGTCAAACCCAACGAGGAGTAGAAGGAAATCATAAGCGGTTTTCAGTAAGGTTTTCTCTACAAGCACTGAAATAGTAGGTGATAGATAGATTTGTGATAAGATAAATAGTAACAAGCAAAAAGTAAATAAAGTAAATAAAGTGCAGCAAGGTGGCCCAATCCTTTAGGTAGCAAAGGATAAGCCTGGACAAATTCTAATAATGAAGAAGGAGCTCCCGAGGACACATTGGGAATTATCGTCAAGCTAGTTTTCATCACGTTCATATGATTCGCGTTCAGTACTTTGATAATTTGATATGTGGGTGGACCGGTACTTGGGTACTGCCCTAACTTGGACAAGCATCCCACTTATGATTAACCCCTATTGCAAGCATCCGCAACTACAAAAGAAGGTATTAAGGTAAACCTAACCACATCATTAAGCATATGGATCCATATCAACCCCTAACGAAGCACCGCATAAACTAGGGTTTAAGCTTCTGTCACTCTAGCAACCCATCATCTAGTTATTACTTCCCTATGCCTTCCTCTAGGCCCAAATAATGGTGAAGTGTCATGTAGTCGACGTTCACATAACACCACTAGAGGAAAAGACAACATACATCTCATCAAAATATCGAACGAATACCAAATTCACATGACTACTAATAGCAAGACTTCACCCATGTCCTCAGGAACAAACGTAACTACTCACAAAGCATATTCATGTTCATAATCAGAGGGGCAATAATATGCATAAAGGATCTGAACATATGATCTTCCACCAAGTAAACCAAATAGCATCAACACTACTAGCAACCCACAGGTACCAATTTGTGGTTTTGATACAAGATTGGATACAAGAGATGAACTAGGGTTTTGAGAGGAGATGGTGCTGGTAAAGATGTTGATGGAGATTGACCCCCTCTCGATGAGAGGATCGTTGGTGATGACGTTGGTGATGATTTCCCCCTCCCAGAGGGAAGTGTCCCCGGCAGAACAGCTCCGCCAGAGCCCTAGATTGATTCCGCTAAGGTTCCGCCTCGTGGCGGCGGAGTTTCGTCCCGTAAGCTTGCCCACGATTTTTCCAGGGTAAAAGTGATGATATAGCAGAAGATGGACGCCGGAAGCCCACTAGGGGGCCTAGGAGATAGGAGGCTGCGTCCTACAGGGGGGCGCCCCTGTCTCCTGGACAGGGTGTGGGCCCCCTGGCCTATTTCTTTCGCTCATAAATTATTATTAAATCCGAAAAGTGTTTCGTGGAGTTTCAGGACTTTTGGAGTTGTGCAGAATAGGTTTCCAACGTTTGCTCCTTTCCCAGCCAGAATTCCAGCTGCCGACATTCCCCCTCTTCATGGTAAACCTTGTAAAATAAGAGAGAATAGCCATAAGTATTGAGATATAATGTGTAATAACAGCCCATAATGCAATAAATATTGATATAAAAGCATGATGCAAAATGGATGTATCAACTCCCCCAAGCTTAGACCTCGCTTGTCCTCAAGCGAAAGCCGAAATCAAAAAATGCGTCCACATGTTTAGAGATAGAGGTGTCGATAAAAATAAAATACGAACATGAGAGCATCATGATCATTCTAATAACAGCAACATATATAGATTTTGTCATATGATTTCCTATGCTCAAGTAATAAGCAATTCACATTGTCAAGTATGGTTCAAAAACTTCACTGGGAACCAACAAACTATAATCTCAGTCATTGAAGTAATTGCAATTTATCGTAACATCAGAAAGAGTCAATAATATAGTTTTTCAACAAGCTCACATACTCAACTATCCCGTAGTCTCCCATAATTGTTAACACTCACGCAATACTTGTGGTTATAGAGTTTCAGCCGGACATTGAGAAAGATAGGGGCTTCTTGTGTTGCCTCCCAATGTATTCACCTTTAGGTGATGTCAACAATAATAGCCTATGCCAACTTACATCCAATTGGATATATGTATCATGATCTTTCAAACACGAAGAGCTTGCCAAAGGATAAAATGAAAAAGGGAAAGGTGAGGATCACCTTGACTCAAGCATAAAGTAAAAACATAAAGTAAAAGATAGGCCCTTCGTAGAGGGAAGCAGAGGTTGTCATGCGAGTTTAGGGTTGATGCATAAAATCTTAGTGCAAAATACGCCACTTTATATTGCCCCTTGTATGTGGACCTTTATTATGCAGTCTGTCGCTTTTATTACTTCCACAACAAGTTCGTACAAAGCTTATTTTCTTCGCACTAATAAGTCATACATATTTAGAGAGCAATTTTTATTGCTTGCACCAATGACAACTTACTTGAAGGATCTTACTCAATCCATAGGTAGGTATGGTGGACTCTCATGGCAAAACTGGGTTTGAGGATATTTGGAAGCACAAGTAGTATCTCTACTTGGTGCAAGGAATCTGGCTAGCATGAGGGGGAAAGGCAAGCTCAACATGTTTGGAAGGTCAATGACAATATACTTTAACTGAGATGTCGGAAGACATAAACCATTACGTTGTCTTCCTTGTCCAACATCAACTCTTTTAGCATGTCATACTTAATGAGTGCTTCACAATCATAAAAGATGTCCAAGATAATATATTTATATGTGAACCCCTCTTTCCTTATCACTTCCTATTAATTGCAACGATGACCAAGGCTACGTTCATCAACTCTCAACAATTTTTATGCCTCATACTTTCTATGTGTGAAGTTATCACTATCCATATGATCAATATGAACTCTTTTGTTCTTTCTACTTTCTCAAGATCATAGCAACATAGCAAAGCCCTTGACTCAACACTAATCTTTATTATAGATAGCACACGGACTCGATTACATAAAGAGATCACAATGCAAAACTCAAAACTACTTGATATCAAAAACTTCAAACTACTAGATCAAGATACTACTAAAAGGATCGAACTAAATAAAGCGGTAAAAATAGGAGTGTGATGGTGATACGATACCGGGGCACCTCCCCCAAGCTTGGCAGTTGCCAAGGGGAGTGCCCATACCCATGTGATTATTTCTTCGGAGTGATGGAGATGGTAATGACGGTAGAGTTGTTGCATTTTTCTTCTCTAGCTTGCGTCTGAGGCTAAAATTTTCCTCCCTCAGATCCTCATTCTCGAGCTCAAGTTTCATTATCTTTTTGCATAGTGCTGCCTTGCTGTCCTGCAAAAAGCGTGGTGGGATAGATTGGACCTTAGGGAGGCTTGACTTCTTGAACTCCACATGCATATCACCAGGCTGAGGTAGTGGATCGTCCTCTTCATCGGAGCTTGTCTCATCCTTCCTCTTTGGATCATAGTCTTCTTCTTCCTCTGTGGTCCAGCCATAATGTTCCACATCCCCATATACTTTTGGGTTTGCAATATAATCAGCCATGTAGCTCTCTCCCTCCGAATCTTGGGACGACATCTTGTTCCAAATCTGCAACAGGAACAGCTCAAAACGAAAACAGAGGATATTTGCATGATACGGTGGTCAAAACCTTCGAGAGTATATATAATGAATTTTTACCGACCAAAATATGTAACATACAAGAAAACAGAGTCAGGGAGGCACACGAGGTGCCCACGAGACAGGGGGGCGCGCCCTACAGGGGGGGGGGGGGGCGGCCTCCTCTCTCGTGGGAGCCTCGTGTCCCTTTCGGACTACTTCTTTCTTCCTAAAATTCTTAAATAATCCAAAACTGCTAAAAATTGCCATTAGAGTTGTTTTGGAGTCGGTTTACTTACCGTACCACGTACCTATGCCTTTTCGGAGTCTGGAACATTCTGGAAAGTGTCTCTTATGTATTCCTCAGGGGTTATGGTTTCAATAATATTAGTTTCAACATTGATAGGATTACCTGAAATATAATGTTTAGTTCTTTGACCATTTACCACCCTCGGATTTGTCCCTTCAAAGTTGTTGATTTTTATAGCACCAGAACGATAGACCTCCTCGATAACGTAGGGACCTTCACATTTTGAGAGAAGTTTTCTTGCAAAAAATCTTAAACGAGAGTTGAATAATAACACATAATCTCCTACGTTAAACTCATGCTTTTGTATCCTCTTATCATGCCAGCATTTGACTTTTTCTTTAAAAAGCTTGGCATTCTCATATGCTTGGGTTCTCCATTCATCAAGTGACCTAATATCAAATAACATTTTCTCACCGGCAAGTTTGAAGTCATAATTGAGCTCTTTAATAGCCCAATATGCTTTATGTTCAAGTTCATGAGGTAAATGACATGCTTTTCCATAAACCATCTTATATGGAGACATACCCATAGGATTTTTGTATGCCGTTCTATAGGCCCATAATGCATCATCAAGTTTTTTGGACCAATTCTTTCTAGATCTATTCACAGTCTTTTGCAAAATTAATTTGAGCTCTCTATTGCTCAACTCTACTTGACCACTAGACTGCGGGTGATAAGGAGATGCGATTCTATGATTGACATCATACTTAGCAAGCATCTTACGGAAAGCACCATGAATAAAGTGCGAACCACCATCAGTCATAAGATATCTAGGGACTCCAAACCTCGGAAAAATAACTTCTTTAAGCATTTTAATAGAAGTGTTATGATCAACACTACTAGTTGGAATAGCTTTTACCCACTTAGTAACGTAATCAACAACAACTAAAATATGTGTATAACCATTAGAGGCAGGAAAAGGTCCCATATAATCAAAGCCCCAAACATCAAACGGTTCAATAACAAGAGAATAATTCATAGGCATTTCTTGACGTCTACTAATGTTTCCTATTCTTTGACATTCATCACAAGATAAGACAAACTTGCGAGCATCTTTGAAGAGAGTAGGCCAATAAAAACCAGATTGTAGTACCTTGTGTGCAGTTTTGTCTCCAGCGTGGTGTCCTCCATAGGATTCAGAGTGACACTTGCGTAGGATCTTTTCCTATTCATGTTCAGGCACACAACGTCTAATAATACCATCTACTCCTTCTTTATAAAGGTGTGGGTCATCCCAGAAGTAATGTCTTAAATCATAAAAGAACTTTTTCTTTTGCTGGTATGTGAAACTAGGCGGTATATATTTAGCAACAATGTAATTAGCATAATCAGCATACCAAGGAGCAGTACGAGAAGCATTGAAAACCACTAATTGTTCATCAGGAAAGCTATCATTAATAGGCAGTGGGTCATCAAGAACATTCTCTAACCTAGACAAGTTGTCTGCAACGGGGTTCTCAGCTCCCTTTCTATCAATAATATGCAAATCAAATTCTTGGAGCAAGAGAACCCATCTAATGAGTCTAGGCTTAGCATCTTTCTTTTCCATAAGATATTTAATAGCAGCATGATCAGTGTGAATAGTAACTTTGGAATCAACAATATAAGGTCTAAACTTATCACATGCAAACACAACTGCTAAGAACTCTTTTTCAGTAGTATCATAATTCCTCTGGGCAGTATCAAGAGTCTTACTAGCATACTGGATAACATTCAATTTCTTATCGACTCTTTGCCCTAAAACAGCACCTACAACATAAAACCTATCATCACACATAATTTCAAAAGGTAAATTCCAATCAGGTGGCTGAACAATAGGTGCAGTGATCAAAGCTTTCTTAAGTGTTTCAAATGCTTCTACACAATCATCATCAAAGACAAAAGGAATATCTTTTGTGCAATAAATTAGTCAGAGGCATAGAGATTTTAGAAAAGTCCTTAATGAACCTCCTATAAAAACCGGCGTGACCAAGGAAACTTCTTATACCTTTTATGTCCTTGGGACATGACATCTTTTCAATAGCATCAACTTTGGCTTTATCAACTTCAATCCCTCTCTCGGAGATCTTGTGCCCCAAGACAATGCCTTCATTAACCATAAAGTGACACTTTTCCCAATTCAGGACGAGACTAGTGTCTTCGCATCTCTGCAAAACTCGATCAAGGTTGCTCAAACAATCATCAAAAGAGGATCCATAGACGGAGAAGTCATCCATGAATACCTCACAAATCTTTTCACAAAAATTAGAAAATATAGCCATCATGCATCTTTGAAAGGTAGCAGGTGCATTACATAAACCAAAAGGCATACGTCTATAAGCAAAAGTACCAAAAGGGCAAGTAAAAGTAGTCTTAGATTGATCCTTCGCTGATACAGGTATCTGTGAGAAACCAGAATAACCATCTAGAAAGAAAAAATGTGTGTGTTTGGATAGCCTTTCTAGCATTTGATCAATAAAAGGTAAAGGGTAATGATCTTTCTTAGTAGCTTTATTTAACTTACGGAAATCAATTACCATCCTATGGCCTGTAATAATTCTTTGCGGGATCAATTCATCTTTATCATTAGGAACAACGGTAATACCTCCCTTTTTAGGGAGACAATGGATAGGGCTTACCCATTCACTATCAGCAACGGGATAAATAATACCTGCCTCAAGGAGCTTTAATATCTCCTTCCTTACCACTTCCTTCATCTTGGGATTTAATCGTCTTTGAGGATCTCTAACTGGTTTGGCATCTTTCTCCACTGAAATTTTGTGTTGACATAATGTGGGACTAATGCCCTTAAGATCATCCAGAGTATATCCAATAGCAGCTCTGTGCTTCTTCAGAGTTTTCAATAATCTTTCTTCTTCTTTCTCTGAAAGGTTAGCAATAATAATAACAGGATATATTTCTTTTTCATCAAGATAAGCATACTTAAGATTATCAGGTAAAGGTTTGAGTTCAAACACGGGATCACCCTTGGGTGGAGGGGGATCCCCAAGAATTTCAACGAGAAGGTTATGTTTCAGCATAGGTTCTTGTTTAAGGAACTCTTCATCTATTTCTTCCCTTTCCTTCATAAACATATCGTTTTCATGGTCTAACAAATATTGTTCTAACGGATCAGTTGGAGGAACAACAATGGAAGCAAGACCAATAATTTCATCCTTACTAGGTGGTTCCCTTTCACGAGGTTGTTTACTAAATTAGCAAAATTGAACTCATGAGACATACCATCTATGCCAACAGTGACGACCTTCCTTTCACAATTAATCTTAGCACTAGTAGTATTCAAGAAGGGTCTACCAAAAATAATGGGACAAAAGTCATCTTGTGGGGAAGCAAGAACAAGAAAATCAGCAGGGTATTTAATCTTCCCACACAAGACTTCAACATCTCTAACAATCCCAATAGGTTTAATGGTGTCCCTATTAGCAAGCTTAATAGTAACATCAATGTCTTCTAATTCAACAGGTGCAATATCGTGCATAATTTCTTTATAAAGATCATAAGGTATCGCACTAGCACTAGCACCCATATCACATAAGCCATGATAACAATGATCTCTAATAGAAATAACAGGCGTGCCTACAACAGGTCTATGTGTTTTAATATCGGGTCTATCAATATTAGCAGTTTCACCCAAGAAAGAGATAACATGCCCATCTAAGTCCTCATCCAAGAGATCTTTAATCATAGCAATACCAGGTTCAACATTAATTTGCTCAGGAGGTGTATAGGTCCTAGTATTACTCTTACAAACAACAGTCGAAGCTTTAGCATGATCTTTTATCCTAACAGGAAAAGGAGGTTTTTCAACATAAGCAGTAGGAATAATAGGATCACTATATGTAATAGTCTTTTCTTCGACTGTAATAGGTGCAACTACTTTCACTTCAATAGGAGGATTATATTTAAACCACTTCTCTTTAGGGAGATCAATGTGAGTAGCAAAAGTTTCACAAAAAGTAGCTACTATCTCAGAGTCAAGTCCATATTTAGAGCTAAATCCACGGAAAGCATCGGTATCCATAAAAGATTTAACACAATCGAACTTAGGTGTCATACCTGACTCCTTACCATCGTCGGAACCCCAATCTTCAGAGTTGCGTTTAATTCTTTCCAATAAGTCCCACTTGAAATCAATAGTCTTCAGCATATGAAAACCAGCACAGGAAGTATCGAGCAGGTTGCGATTATCAAGAGAAAGCCGAGCATAAAAATTTTGAATAATCATTTCCCAAGAGAGCTCATGATTGGGGCATGAATACAATATTGACTTAAGCCTCCCCCAAGCTTGAGCGATGCTTTCTCCTTCGCGAGGCCAGAAATTATATATGTAATTACGATCACGATGAACAAGATGCATATGATAGAACTTCTGGTGAAATTCCAACTTCAATCGCTTATAATTCCAAGATCTCGTATCATCACATAGCCTATACCATGTCATTGCATCTCCCTTCAAAGATAAAGGGAAGACCTTCCTTTTGACAACATCATCAGGAATACCTGCAAGCTTAAATAATCCACAAACTTCATCCACAAAGATAAGGTGTAAATCGGGATGCAATGTTCCGTCTCCTGCAAAAGGATTAGCTAGCAGCTTTTCTATCATACCCGAAGGAATCTCAGTGAATATTTTCATAAAGTTCAGTAGGTTGAGGAGCATCTCTTTACTCTTCTGGTTGGGGTGAAGATACCCCAAACAAGCCCCTCAAAGGATTAGTTTCCATAGTGACAAGTAACAGAAAATTTCAGCACACTATATAAATGTTTCCTTACCAAGTTCCACTCACCAAAAGCGCTACACTCCCCAGCAACGGTGCCAGAAAAGAGTCTTGATGACCCACAAGTATAGGGGATCTATCATAGTCCTTTCGATAAGTAAGAGTGTCGAACCCAACGACGAGCAGAAGGAAATGATAGGCGGTTTTCAGTAAGGTTTTCTCTGCAAGCACTGAAATAGTAGGTGATAGATAGTTTTGTGATAAGATAAATAGTAACAAGCAAAAAGTAAATAAAGTAAATAAAGCGCAGCAAAGTGGCCCAATCCTTTAGGTAGCATAGGATAAGCCTGGAGAAATTCTAATAATGAAGAAGGAGCCCCCGAGGACACATTGGGAATTATCGTCAAGCTAGTTTTCATCACGTTCATATGATTCGCGTTCGGTACTTTGATAATTTGATATGTGGGTGGACCGGTACTTGGGTACTGCCCTAACTTGGACAAGCATCCCACTTATGATTAACCCCTATTGCAAGCATTCACAACTACAAAAGAAGGTATTAAGGTAAACCTAACCACATCATTAAGCATATGGATCCATATCAACCCCTAACGAAGCAACGCATAAACTAGGGTTTAAGCTTCTGTCACTCTAGCAACCCATCATCTAGTTATTACTTCCCTATGCCTTCCTCTAGGCCCAAATAATGGTGAAATGTCATGTAGTCGATGTTCACATAACACCACTAGAGGAAAAGACAACATACATCTCATCAAAATATCAAACGAATACCAAATTCACATGACTACTAATAGCAAGACTTCACCCATGTCCTCAGGAACAAACGTAACTACTCACAAAGCATATTCATGTTCATAATCAGAGGGGTAATAATATGCATAAAGGATCTGAACATATGATCTTCCACCAAGTAAACCAAATAGCATCAACTACAAGGAGTAATCAACACTACTAGCAACCCACAGGTACCAATTTGTGGTTTTGATACAAGATTGGATACAAGAGATGAACTAGGGTTTTGAGAGGAGATGGTGCTGGTGAAGATGTTGATGGAGATTGAACCCCTCTCGATGAGAGGATCGTTGGTGATGACGTTGGTGATGATTTCCCCCTCCCGGAGGGAAGTGTCCCTGGCAGAACAGCTCCGCCAGAGCCCTAGATTGATTCCGCCAAGGTTCCGCCTCGTGGCGGCGGAGTTTCGTCCCGTAAGCTTGCCCACGATTTTTTCTAGGGTAAAAGTGATGATATAGCAGAAGATGGACGCTGGAGGCCCACCAGGGGGCCCAGGAGATAGGAGGTCGCGCCCTACAGGGGGGGGGCACCCCCCGTCTCCTGGACAGGGTGTGGGCCCCCTGGCCTATTTCTTTCGCTCATAAATTCTTATTAAATCCAAAAAGTTGTTTCGTGGAGTTTCAGGACTTTTGGAGTTGTGCAGAATAGGTTTCCAACGTTTGCTCCTTTCACAGCCAGAATTCCAGCTGCCGGCATTCCCCCTCTTCATGGTAAACCTTGTAAAATAAGAGAGAATAGACATAAGTATTGAGATATAATGTGTAATAACAGCCCATAATGCAATAAATATTGATATAAAAGCATGATGCAAAATGGACGTATCAGAAGGCATCCCCAGAATAACCCAATTTCTGCAGAGAAGGACCTGAGTAATATCACTTGTTATAGGTGCAAGGATTTAGGTCACTATGCTGATAAATGTCTAGAAAAGAAGCTAAAAATCCAAGGAGCCTACATAACCACAAAGAAGCCCTGAGACATGTCGGAAGTTATTTATTTTCGTTGCAAGGAAGCATGACATTTTGCTAGGGAATGTTCAGATCAGGAGAAAGCTGGAGCTGATTAGTGGAGATGTTGATATCAATAATAAGTGTAGTATGGAAAACACTTTTATTTTCATGAGAATGTAGAGTTGAGTTATGTAATAGATTACTCAAAGATTGTAATAATTGATGACTCAATAAAGTTGCTATGTCATATGCTGAAAGGCTTTAAGGAGTTGTTATGTTTTATCTTGGAAATTAATATTCTGGGTGAACATGGAAGAAAATGAGTTGTGATGCATAAATAGGATGTTGGAAATTGAGTTTGAAGTTTTGTTAGGATGATATGAATGTTTACCCAAGGAGATACGTACCTTAGTCTGAGTACCATTTTTGTTTTACAACTGCAGATGATGACCCTTTATGAGTCTTTCGTCAAGGGCCCGGAAACAATCATGACCCTGACAAGTGATCATGATTACCCGAAAATCCTGAAGGACATGATAAAGCAAATTCACCTTGAAGGAGATGCAGTCTACAAAGGCTACCCCTTCATGCAAAAGGGAGTGGAACTTTGGTATGTGGAGGTACACCTCCACCGTATGAAAGGAGTTTGCCCAAAGATGATGGGGCAGTACTTTTTCATCTCACGTGTACCACAAGCAACTTTCTTCGACGCTGTTCGTGAAGCAGCCACGAAAGCCATACGCCAGATCGGAGAAATACTTGAAGCGAGACTTCGTTATACTCAGGAATACCTAAAAGAAGTGCATGCAGAGATGATGGATATGAAGCTCAAGGCCACTACGATGAAACAGAAGATTGAAGATTTCAAGGAGCATGTTGCACAATTCCAGTGGGACTGAAGAATCCTCAAGGAGGAAAAATGAATAAAGTTGGAAGTAATGCTTGACCATACCAAACCATGTGGATGGCAGTATTTGTAATGAAGTACTTTTTGTAATTGGATTTATGAAAAATGGTTAAGGATGCAATAAAAGGTTTGATATGAAAATAATATGATTTATGGATGAACTAATGCATTCCATTTTAAGTGTGGTAGTACTCCGTAAAGCCACATGATCAATGAAGAAAGAATTGTGTTATTCATGATGGTCCATAGAAGGGAGCTGGACCAAATAAGTTGGAGTTTTGTATGATCGTCACCACAAGGGTATGAAGGAATGAAATACTATTGGATTTAAAAGAGGTATAATGTGGGAATATGGAACAATAATCCTTGAAAGGATGAGTTAAAGATGTGCAAGTGTTTAATTAGGCCCACAACCCATAGGCCCAGGAATTTATAAGGAATCAAGGACTCCTTGGAACAAGAAATTCCATCAGCAGACGTTTCATAGGAGGTTACGCAAAAACCTAAGAGTGGTGAAGAAACGATAGATGTCTTGCTCAGCTTGTAGAACCAATGGATTTACCCGGACCCTGTTCGAGGACAAGAGAAATTCTGCAATGCTTGTGAGAATGCCCGAGTGTTAGAAATGTGAGATCCGCTAAACCTTATACAAGGTAATGATTCGGGTGCGGAATGGATTGATCACCATACCGACTTACTCTTGTCATTCGCTCTTGCTATTTGGAATGGTAAATCTGACTTACCCATAGTAGAGAGATGACGATGTCAAACCTTGTTTAAACCATAGAATGGTAGGACGATTTATCCATGTACAGGCAACCGTTCCCAAACATAGGTTATACGCTGAGATCCAGCCCCGACCATTTTCCTGCGGGAGAAACCATGAATTGTCAACCACCATGAGATTTTTGATAGTTGTTTAGTATTGGTGACAGACCTGTCAGCTATGAAGGCCGAGTCTTGGAAGAACTTTATCCTGACGACAGGACTCAAGATTTTGAGGAAAACGGTATGCTATTACCAGAAGAGTATCCGTAAAGGATTCATACCGAAGATATGAGAAGACCGACATTGCTTACCCAAAGGAATGGAGTATATGAGTTCCGTCGAAAACATAACCCTGCTTTAAGTGTGGTAGCACACTAGACCATTCCGATTGATGGATTTGTTAGAAGACCCCCAAACCCTAACCTTTCTTGCTAGCTTCTTCGAATCTCGAGGACGAGATTCATTTTAAGTGTGGTAGGTTTGTAACATCCCAAAATTCTAAATTTTGGAATGTTATATTAAATAAATTATTATGATTGTTTGTTTGATGGATTGACTGAAAGTGAGTGGAATTTGAAGCTTTTGAAACTTGAATGAGAGGGAATAAAAGGACTTTCCCAAAGCCTTCATCTTTGCAATTTGATGTCCATGAATTCAAATTCATTTCATCAAAAAAACTCTAGAGTGAAGATGATATGACTTCTTCCATTTGAAATGAAAAGAGTTTTGAAAAGATTTGAATTCCATCTGAAAATATTTCAAATTCAAAACTTTATGCAACTCAATGATTTTCAGGAGAGAAGATAAAATGACTTCTTCAATTATATGAAATATGAGTTGGAAGTTAAAAAGAATCAAATTGAAAGTCATTTGAAAGTATTTTGAAACTCCCTTTCAAATTTGGAATTATTTGGATTTTATTCAAGTTATTTTTCTCCTAAAAATAAATAAATGGAAATAAGGGTAAAATGATTCCCTTCAATGGAAAATTAGGAGAAAATAATTTTGAAATCATTTTGGTATTTAAAAATTGATTTTTGTTGAGTTTTATTGCAAAAATAGCTCTGTTTGCTTTATTTAAGTTTTTGTTGATTTTATTTGGACTGGAAAATATGTTCATGTTTTAGGATTTCTTTTTCTAAATGTTTTGATATATTGTATGCCTATATAATATTATTTATTTATTTGTGTTTGTTTTATTGTCTGTGTTGTATAAAAAAATGCAAACGGCTGAAGCCACCAAGGCCCATCTCTCCCTCCCTCTCCGCGGCCCACCTTGCCGAATAGGCCTGTGGCCTCTCTCCCTTGCGCGAACCGCGTTCTCCCCGGTCGCCCCAGTCGCCCGCTCCTCCCCTCTCTCACCTCTGTTGCTAACAGCGGGGCCGCCCGTCTTCTTCCTCCTCATGCCAAGCCAAGACTGCACCCGAGCTCGCGCAACCGCCGCCGTATCCCGGATTCTTCGAGATCTTCTCCATGATCCGCCCCCTCCTCCAAGTTGAACCTCCTATATAAACCCCTCGCCCCTCGCCCGATTCCCCCCTAAAAGCCCCTACTCCCGTCGCCCGTCCCCGCCGCAATACCTCGCCGGAGTCCGCCTCTGCCGCCGCATGCCCCCGCTCACTCCGCCGCTCACGCTCACCCCCGACCTCCCCCAACACCACCAATAGCCGCGCCACCCTCTAACACGTCGCCTGGTGCCTTTGGTTTTAGCGGAGGACCGCCATAGGACCGACACCGACGACCACCAAGCACCGTCTCCGCCTCGAGCTCGCCACCAACCGCCTCCGACCATCTCCACCGACGCCACGACCACCGCCGAGTTCGCTGTCGACTGCCACACCCACTCGACGACTCCGCCAAGCTCCATCGACGACTGGAGCGCCGCCGCCGCCGATGTCCGAGCCACATCGCCGGCGACCACCACCGCTGTAAGCTTCGACGACCTCCCCTCTGTTCGATTTTCGTTTGACGGTCTAGATTAGATCGGATCGAATAGTTAGGGCTTTCTTAAAATAGATCGCTTTAGTCCGGTTTACTCCGTTTAGATCGAACCGTGCCGATGGTTTTATTTTATTTATTTAGCCGCAGCCGCCGAATACCCTAAGTTTCGGCCACCCGCCCCATTTTGTTAGCGGACGCCTGCCCCTGGCCAATCAGACCGTGACATATGGCCACTGGCCGATCTGAAGTTTTGTCTGTATTTTCGTTTCTGTTTTAAAAAACAGAAATAGTTCAATCTTATTTTGCTTATATCTTTTAGCCTAATTAATGTTTTTGAGTGATTCCAAATGCACCGTGTCACAAATTTGTTGAAGTTTCTGTTTGTGTACTTAGTTTTCAAATTTGAGTAGTTTAAATTTGAGTTTAATGAAATTTGTTCAAATCACTATTTTGGCCATATCTTGAGTTCTATAAAATATTGTTTATTGATTCCTTTCGCTACTGTTTTGTTATTGTTTGGTTTATCAAGTAGCATATAGCTATTTATTTTAGTTTATTTTAAATTAGAGTTTTAGGCAAAACAATATTGTTGTAGTTTTAGTTTTGTTTTAGCCTGTTCTTTATAGTTTTAATTGTTTTTAAATTATTTCTTTTTGTCACTTGTGACAAATTTAGTTTTGTTTCTGTCAAGTCAACAATTTTTTTTTATTTTACAAATTTATTTTTATGTAGTTTTGTATGAAAACTTGTAGAGGTCATAGTTAGAGTTTCGTAAAAGCTTTTTATTTGTTTCTTTTTGCAAATAAAATGTTATGAAAAATACTTTATGTTAACTTAATTGTTTTACTTTTTATTTTCTATTAATTTATTAATTTAGTGTTTTAATTGTTTTTAAGTTTTACTTAGGACAAAACTATTTTGTGTTATGTCTTAGAGTTTTCTTTAGTAGTTTTGTTGTGTAGTTCTCCTTTGTTTTATTTGGTGTCTCTTTTTCTTTTGCATTTTTTTGTTGGTTTTATTATGAGTGTTAGAATTGCTTGCTAGTGTGTTTGCTTATATAAATGTTATGTTTGACTATATAGATTTTAAACGGAGTGACGATTAGTTCTAGCAAGTCATTTTCTGACAACGTTGTTATCTTCATCAAGTAATACCATGCAAGTTCACTTTGACCATGCCTTCATACCTATGTTTTTGGTGCCATCTTTGCAACAACCCTCCAGTAGTGATATTGAATTCTTGTAGTTGAGTAGTATGCATGAGGTAGGAACCCATCACCCTGTTACCAAGCCCGGGACGTTATTCATTTCTATGCTACACTATAGTAGATGGGGTTGGTATGAGTGCACGAGAGTGGTGTAAAGAAGGAGGACTCTACGTCAATGATGACAACTCGAGACAAGAATTCAAGACTCGAGACTCGAGACAAGAATTCAGTACACACTACTGGGTGAAGGACGATTGATGGGCACCCTGGAGAAACTAGTGGATGGTCGGGATGCATGGAGAAGCGCCATGACATCTTGCGGAAAGCTTCACCCAAACTCAAAGAGACGGAAGAATACTTCATGCGCGGAAGCTTACCTGTGAAACCGCAAGTCACTATGGGCTCTTGCTTGGTTGACCTTAGTTGTGACTCTGGCTGGGACGGTGCTAGCAGATGTAGAACTACGGTAGGATTGGATGAGCACCGGACAGTGGTCAGGGGAACTCTTCGGAAGACCATGTTTCGGTCGTCTTATTCTCAAACACCCTGGAGTGTGAGAACCTAAAAAGAGGGATCCAATCTTGCGGGTAAAGTGTACAAACCTCTGCAGAGGGTTAAAACCTAATCGATTATCCGTGTCCCCGGTTACGGACAACTTGAGCCTCAGGACTTGGATCTATCTCGGAACTCTCAACACTAGATCCAAAACTTAATTGTGGGCAACTTATGATTTGGGGTATGAGACATCGGTTGGCGGAACCATGTCATGATAGAAAACTCCATAGTACAGACTCCAGTTATTCTTTTGATGTAGGGAAAATAAAACCAGCTTTTATGCAAAACTAAACTCAGACACAAAGCCTCAAAGCCATATTACATATAGTATAGTTTTATCATCTGTTTTCTCATGTTGTGATCTTGCCGGTACATTCAATGTACTGACCTAAATGGCTGCAACGTATCATGTTGCAGATACTTTCTTCCGACGAGTAAGAGTATGGTACAGGGTTACGGTCTACACTCAACCTGCCGTTGGCGTTGATAGGACTCCACACCCGACTATTTTGTTTCCGCTGTGACTTATGAGGTATATATCCGTTTTACGTTATTCATACATGTGATTGCACTTTGATATATACATTGATGTACTGAGTGTGCCAGCATACTGATCCAGGGATGGCACAGATACACAGAGGCTTGACCATCTGAGGTCGGGTCGCCACAAAATGTGTTTAGAAAAATGTTGAACATGTATTAGAAAAAGGGACAATTGCATTTTTACCCCTAGTTGGTTCCTACCCACGGGTTTTGCCCTTACTTTTCGAGCTTGCTTAGTTTTGCCCTTACTTTTTCCATCGAGGTCCCTGGAATGCCCTTTGACCGTTTGACCAACACTTTGAAAATTCTTAACTAATTCATACGAACTCCTAAAAAATGCAAATAAGATATCAAAATGTTCAGATAAACATTACCTTTATGGGCATATCATTTGCATTCAAGACAAAAGCATCGTTTAAACTACCTGAGGTAATTAATGTTATTAACATTATTAAAAATAAATAGGTATAAACAATATGTTTTTCATGAATAGAAATTACATGCAAATGTAGGTGATGTTTTATGAACATCCTGATAACTTATTTGCATTTTTCTGAGTTTGTATCAACTTGTTATGAATGTTCTAACGACTTTGAGCATTATTTGGAAACTTCATAACAAGTTGATACGAACTCAGGAAAATGCAAATAAGGTATCAGGATGTTCAGAAAACATCACCTACATTTGCATATAATTTTTATTCACGAAAAAATATTGTTTATGTAGCGTCCCGACCTTAGACGGTCAAGTCTCTGTGCTTAAGTGTCATCCCTGGATCGGTATGCTGACACACACAGTACTCAAGGATTTATAATAGAGGTAAATCACTTGTATAAATAACGTAAATACTATTACCTCAATCCAAATAGTGGAAGTAACAAGGTTGTGGATTCCCATCAACACCAACGGCAAAGTTGAGTATAGGAAAACGTAACCCTAACGTATCACTTACTCGTCGTAAGATCCTGCAACATGAGACGTTGCAGCCACAGAGGGTCAGTACGTTGAATGTACTGGCAAATTCACACCATAGAGCAATGATGAAAAAGGCTATCACTACATGCATATTTGGCTGGTGGAATAGCTCTATGGTTACAGTTTTGCGTAAAGCCAATTTTTCCCTACTACAAAGGAATAAATTTATTTAACTATCATGGTGGTTGTTAAACATTGAGAATGGTTGACAGCATTCTCAATCCCAATTAAAAGTACTCATTAAAACCCAACAATATTGATTTAGAAGTAACATGATGAGATTCACATGATATCCAGGTACTAGATACTCAAGATGTCCATAACCGGGGACACGGCTAACCATGATTAGTTTATACACTCTGCAGAGGTTTGCGCACTTTTCCCCACATGACTCGATCTCCTCCGTTTGGTTTCTCGCACTACATGGTGTTTGAGAAACGGATGACCGAGACATAGTCTTTCAGAAGTGCTTGCACCTTACGTAAGGGGTAGACCGTACCAACCTACATCCCCTACATCTGCTAGTCCACCCCGTACGAGTTCGCACGACTTAGTCAACTATGCTAGAGCCCATAATAGCATGTGGCTGCACACGGAACTTTCTAGTTTGAATAATCTCATGATCCCTTTGAGCCTGGGTGGCGGTCCGAAGAAAAATAGGCAACTCCTGGAAACCCAGGTGCCTAGACAGGCAAGTCCTGGAGTAACCAGGTGCCTCAATCCACCCAGATGTGTGTTTAAGTTGCCACCTTAAATAAACCATTAATTAACAATCTCACATCTGTCATGGAAATTCACTCACCCAATCCACGTCTACTGGCATAATAAGCAAACGTAGAAGTAACTCCCAAGGGTTTGAAAATAAAACAGGTAATAGGTGCTACCTCAATCTACTTCCCAAAACCCACAATTTAATTTAGATCCTAATCATGGAATTGTTTGGAGGATTGAACTAATGCAATAAAACTGGGTATGAGAAGAGATATGATCAAAGTGTGAACTTGCCTGCAATGTTGATGAAGATGATTCGCACTCAAAACTCTTGGTAGTTCTATTCGTCACACTCCGGTCAATCTATCGTGAGCAAGCAATGGTAACCACACATAAGCAATCACTCAAAAGATCGGAAAGAACGAAGAAGACGATTCGGAAAACATCAAAACCAAGCAAATAACTCTTGCAACATAAAAAAAATTCTAACAGTACCAAAATTATGTGAATTTGGCCTTATCAGAAAGTCTAGGTCAAGAGCTTCGAGTTGCAAAAAGAACCAACTAAATCAGAGTTACGAAACTCAAGTTATGATCAAACAAAGTTCAAATTCAAATCTGATCTAAATCAAATTTTAAACTTTCAAAAGCATGTTTGAGTTGAATTACTGGATAGAGGGGATCATAATGAAGAAGTGGGCGTTGGTTTTGTTGGATTTGGATAAACGAGTAAAAAGTTGTGAGTGTCTGAAGTCCAGGGGCTAATCTGTAAATAAAATATTCACAGACGGGTCCCTGGCCGAAAACTAAAATAAAAGAAAAAAAAAACTAAATAACGAACATTCGCTACAGAGAACTAACGGACGAACGATCTCTAATTAAATGAACCTAAATCAATAAACCGTTGAAAAGAAAAAACCAAAGAGAAAACCGGGTCGGGTTTTATTGGTTATACCGGTTCGAGGGAAATAAACCGGAGGCGGCGGCGGTCAACTCCGGTGAGACTGGCGATGCGGCAGCGGTGGATCCGGCAAGTGGCGACGGCGGGGCGCGGTCTCCGGCGAGACGGCGGCGACGGTGGTGCGGTGGCGAGGGCGGCGCTCCGCGGCGGCGGCGCGGCGAAGTGCGGTGGGGGAATTCCGCGGCGGCGGCGGCAGGCGAGCTCCGGTGCTGCGCGGATCTCGGCGGGAGGGTGCAGCGACGACAACGGGTCCAGGGGGGCCCGGGTGCGGCTTTATAGGGGGAGGGTGGACTCGGGAGGCGTGGGGAAGGGGGCAAGGCGGCGCGGGCGTCCGGGCGGCGTACGGCGGCGGCGATGCCGTGCGGGCGGCGGAGTCCGGTCGGGAGGAGGAAGCCGGTGCGGGCGCGGGCTGTTGGGCTGCGGCCTGACTCGGGCGCTGGGCCGGCCCAGTCGGGGAAGGGGAAAGATTTTTTTAAACATTTATTTTTACAGAAAAGAAATAAAAACAAATAAACTAAAAATATACTATAGGCATATAATATATCAAAATTTGCAGAAAAATATTTCCTACGACTTGAACATTTTTATAGCATCAAATAAAGTTTACACTAATTCAGATAAATCAAACACTGCCGCTGCTCTAAAAAACTCCAACGAAAAACATTTTAAAAATACCAAAAAGAATTCAAATTTATTTCTCTCCATTTTTCTGATGTAGGGAATCATGTTACCCTAATTTCCATATATTTTATTTTTGGAGAAAAATAATTTGAATAAAACTCAAATAACTCCAAATTGGCAATAAATTCAAAAGAAGTTTGAATTTAATTCTTTGAAACTCCCAACTCATATTTCATATGTTTTGAAGAAGTCATTTTATCTTCGCTCGTGAAAATCATTGAGTTGCATAAAGTTCCAGAACTGGAAATATTTTCCAAATGAAATTCAAATATTTTCAACAACCCTTGTCATTTAAATAAATGGAATAAGTCATGTCATCTTCTCTCCAGGGTTTTGTGATGAAAAGAATTTGAATTCACGAAGATCATAAAAGCAAAAATGAAAGTTTGGGAAAGTCCTTTTATTCCCTCTCATTTAACTTTCAAAAAGTTTCAAACTTCACTCAATCAATCAATCAATCAAAACTATCTATTTATTATAACATTCCAAAATTTAGAATTTTGGGATGTTACAAACCTACCACCCTTAAAATGAATCTCGTCCTCGAGATTCGGAGAGGCTAGCAAGAAATAGGTTAGGGTAGGGGATCTTCAAAATCCAACATTCGGCTCAGGGTGGTCTGAGGTGCTACCACCCTTAGAAACATTGATACGGTTCCATCAAAACTCATATACTTCATCCTTATTATGGGCAGTGTCGATCTTCTCAGATCCTCTGAAAAATTTCCTTCTCTGGGCTCTTCCGGTAGTGGCATAACCTTTACTGCAATTCTTCTGTCCTTTCATCTTGGTAAGGTCCTTCAGGACTGGATCTTCTTAGCTGACGGGTCTGGCGCCAATACTAAACAAATATCGATATCTCATGGTGTTCAAAAATTTATGGTTTCTCCTGCAGGAAATGGGTCTGGTTGATCCTCACTGTATAACCTACGGTTGGCAAAAACTGCCTTGTACAAGGGAAAAAATTCTTATACCATTCTAAGGTTTAAACAGGGTTTTGATCGTCGTCTCTCTACTATAGGTAAGTCACTCAGATTTACCATCCCACATAGCAAGGCGAATAATAAGAGTAAGTCGGTATGGTGATCAATCCATCCCGCACCCAAATCATTACCTTGTACATGGTTTAGCGAATCTCGCATTCTAACACTCAGTCATCCTCACAAGCATTGCAGAATTTCTCTTGTTGACGAACCAAGTTCGGATAAATCCATTGATTCTGCAAGCCAAACAAACATCTATCGGTCCTTCACAACTCTCAGGTTTTGCGTTACTCCTATAAAATCGTCTGTGGGTAAAGGCATATCCTCTTCCAGGGGTTTTCCTTCAGCAAGAGTGTGCTTGCTTCTTGGCAGGTCCTGGGGCCTGTGGGTTATGACCCATCTCATCACTTGTAAACCTTGAACTCATCATCACGGGCGACTGATCATTATAACAAATTCCAACTTCCTAGTATTCTTAAATCCATCCAATGGTACTGTCTCCAGCTTCCTTCTGTTGGCACCAAACTAGGACGTGATTACTCAGATTTATAATGGAATTTCCATTGATCCATATTTCCAACATCATATCTCCTTTATATCCAATAGTAATTCATCTCTTCATCCTCGTGGGATGTCCCACATACCGAGATAAAACTTATACTTATGAAGTCCATACTCCACTTCGTGGAGCATCATTATCCTTTCCAGGGTCAAGCGTCCTTACAGGGGAATATTGGCCATCTCTGCATGGCACTTCTTCAACTGGGAAACGTGAAACACATCATGAACTCCTGACAGTCCTTTGGGTGACTCCAACTTGTTAGCCAATTCTCCCATATGCTCCAAACTCGGTATGGTCCTACAAATCTCGGGGCTAACTTTCCCTTAACTCCGGATCGTTTAACTCCTCGCAGAGGGGACACACGAAGACATGCTCTATCTCCAATTTCATAGACTTCCTCCTTGCATTTTTGAGTGTGCATAACTCTTCTGCCAGGACTGAGCTACCTTCAGTCTATCTTGAATCAACTTAACATTCTCTTCTGACTCCTTGATCATATTTGGTCCAAACAACTGACGGTCTCCAGCTTCATCCAACATCAACGGTGTCTGGCTCCTTCTCCCATACAAAGCTTAAAAAGGGGCCATCTTCAAACTAGCTTGGTAACTGTTGTTGTATGAGAACTCCGTGTAAGGTGGATTACCAACCCTACTAGATCCAAAATCTAGCGCACACACTGTCAACATGTCTTCCAGAATCTGATTGACTCTCTCGGTTTATCCATCTGTCTGCGGACGAAAGGCTGTACTGAACTCTAGTCTAGTACCCAAAGTGTGGTGCAGCTGATTCCAAGACTTTGAGGTAAACTGTGTTCCTCCATCTGATACGTTGGTCCTCGGAACTCCATGCAGACATACGATCCTGGTCAAATATATCTTGGCCAACTTCTCACTTGTATAGGTGGTTTTCACTGGGATAACGTGAGCCACTTTGGTCAAGCGAATCAACTACTACCCAGATAGAATCATATCCCAATCGGGTTCTGGGAAATCTGGTAATGAAATCCATGCCAAGCTTATCCCACTTCCATTCGGGTATCGGCATAGGCTGTAGTAATCCTGCTGGCTTCTGATGCTCTGCTTTTACTCCCTCTGGCATACATTACCTATGACTACATACTTCGTAATATCCTTCTTTATACTAGTCCACCATAAACACTCCTTCAAATCCAAATACATCTTGGTGTTTCCAGGGCGAATCGAGTATGGTGAGTCATGAGCCTCCTGAGTATTAACTTCCTGATCTTTGCATTATTGGGTACATATACACTATCCTCAAACCATAAGGTGTCGTGCTCATCCTTACGAAAACTTTTGGCCTTTCCTTTGCTCATCCTCTCTTTTATCTCAGCAATCCCTTTGTCATCCTTCTGAACTTCACGAATCTTTCCCAACAATGTAGACTGAACTTCCATTGCTGCAACAAAACCTTTGGGAACATTCTCCAACCGAAGTTCCCTGGGATTCTCTGCTAACTCCTTTGGAAATCCCCCACTTATGAGGGTATTCATCCTGGTGTTCTTTATGGTTGTGTCCTATTTCTCCACAAAGCTTTGTATGCACAGGGTTTCTTCATATCACTTGATAGAGGCGGGGGTGTCCCGATCTTTCGATGAGATGATAACTATCGATTTGGTGAAGATGACTTTGACGATCCGACTACAAACGTGCACGACGTTGCGCCTTAGCAATCGCTAAACCAACTCTGAGAGGTTATTGACCACGCCGGAGCATAATCAACCTGACCACGAAGGTCTATTCCTGCAAGCAATCGAAGAACAAGCAAGAATATGATAAAAGCAATCTGAATATTGCGAGTATATATGAAGTATTGATAAAGGTGGGGATCCGTAAGCGGTCTTGGTCTGGTCGTTGGACACAAACGAAGTACTCGAAGTTGCAATGGCTAACTTTTAACTAAACAAATCCCAAGGAAAAGCTACTAGATGGATCTACTTATATAGGAGCAAGGGGTGGCGGCCAAGGAGGTGGGAGGACGTCCCAAGGCAGCCTAAAACTAAATCTAGGTCGTACAAAGCCAATGGGCCCAAGTGGAGGTGATGTAACACCTTTGGACTTGTAGTTTGACTCAGATTCTGCTGCAGCATCAGATTGTTTCGTCCACAACTCAACGCTCCGGACGAATTTGAAGGTGATTCCAATTGGGTTGGAAAGTGCACGAAATCTAGTTTCCAACAAAAAAAGAATCACCCAATTCGGAGTCCGTATGAAAAACTTGTGTGCGTTTTGAGTCAGGTACGTCTGTGCAGTCCGAATCTGAATCCAGAACGTGAGAGACTTGGACTCTATCTTCTCTTGGGCCAAAAGTGACGTGAGAGAACTTTTTGGACAGCAAATAAACATCTCTTTCTTCCTTATCTTCATATGTGGGTTGTACACATGTCCCATACACCTGCAATTAGACAAAACACAAAAGTGTGTGAAGTATTTTTGTCTGGATAACATAAATAGATTACTGAATAGTTTGCACTAGAAATCACCTGACAAATATGCATATATGCAATATTTTTGGTCATATCCAAGGTAGTCATGTCCTCATCATCCTCCCCTTCTTGAAAATAAAGCCGTCCTCGGCGTTGCTTAATCTGAAATGTGGCTAACAAAAAAGACAAGGTGTACATGTTGTATATGTATATGTCATCCATTTTTACTTCCCTTGATTTTTGCATATATGACACATGAATAGATGAGTAACTTGCATAGTTCATAAAATCTAAAGCCAAAAAATTAGCACAAGAAGTAGAAGGCATGAAAATATTGCAACTCAGTTTGCACATATAAGTGAAGCTCTTATTCATTTCAAAAGATTGACAATGTTCATCATTAAACCATCCCAACATTGGTGAATAAACCTTACTTGCATCAAATTTACATGCTACAACATGCTTAAATAAGCAAACATGCAACAAGTCATTCAACACAGAATCATCACCAAGATTAGAGGTCATATCAAAATGATTAAACATTGGTTCTTTTGCATCAATAGTTAATTCAATGGGTGCACTCAAAATTGTTGGTATTTCAGTTGTTTGATCACATGGCAAAGTCAAATTATCAACGTAGTCCTCTAAAATAGGTGGTGTGATCAAAGTAGTGGGTAGCTCATCAGATGGTGCATTCAAATTGACAAGGCATTCATCATTCTCATGTAAAGATGGAAGATCAGTACCTTTGTCATTACCTCTTATGATCAACTCAGATGATGTAGCCACTCTCGGGGGCGATGTGTCACATGGTGGAGGTGATGTAGTCCTGACAACAACGGATGTGGTTGTCATAGTATGCCTAGTAGTTGAAGGAACAATCATATCAACTCTTGGAATGTGCACCGTGCGCTTGTTCTCCTCGTGGCCAACACGTTGTTTTATTTCCTGTTCAGCTTTGCAAGCAAGATGAAACAAATGGTCCATAGGATAACACTCTTCATGAATTAGTATCTCTTGAATATCACGGTTTAATCCTCCCCAAAATCTATCCATAAAATCATCTTCACTTTCTTCTAAAGAGGAATGCAACAAGGTAGTTTGTAAATCATCATAATATTTTGTTACAGTTTCACTACCTTGTTTTAAGTGTTGCAACTTCTTAATCATGTCACGAGTATAATAAGCAGGGACGAAAGTATGTCGCATGGCAAGTTTCAAATCATCCCAAGTAGTAGGTATATAATCAGGGTGTAACCGACAATATTCACTCCACCAAACCAAAGCATAACCAGTGAAAGAACCAACCGCAACCTTAACCTTTTTATGTTCATCGAAATTATGGGAAGCAAATATATTTTTTATGTCGAACTCCCATTCAATATATAAAGCAGGTTTAAAACGGCCATTAAATGGTGGTATAGATACATTAACCTGATCATGTGCATTTGGATGTTTGTGCACCTCTCGTGACGGTTGTGGTATTTGCAAAGGTGGTGGCACGTCTCCCGCGATCGACAAAGCCCATGAATTGACTCTGGATCCTGTCATGATTAGTAGAACAAGAAACAAAACCCAAAAATAATGTTCCTATAACTACTAGGATGTGGTGGTAAAACGCTCACAGTAAAGCAAATATCAATGTCTTACAAGTTCTTACCATGCAGCAGGCGGTGATCGGCAACCAGCGGTGTCAAGTAACTCCGAATATTGAGTAAAGCGATTGCCAGGGGAGCGTACGTATACATGGTGTAGAAATATATGGAGCTGGGTTGGCTATATATGGTAGCAAAAGATTAGCAATAATCAATTCAAAGATGCAATGTTGAATAAACGCTCAACGACGGTACTGTGCTGGTCCTAGGCTAGACCGGACTAGAGACGCGAGCCTAGAACACTAATGAGGTCACGGCGTAGCACAACTAGCATCAATGAAGGATACTAAGTAGCTCTTGACAGCAAGATATAAGTGAAGATCACAACGGCAGTGAAGATAATGATGAAAAACAACTGCCAAGCAGGATATACAACAACTTTGTCTCCAACTTTCCTCTGAAAAAGTTTGTGCTGATTTTTTTGATTTTTTTTTCTCCTTTTTTTCTCTAACTTTTTTTTCTCTTTTTTTTTCTCTCGTTTTTTTTCTCTCGTTTTTTCTCTCTCTTTTTTTTCTCCCTCTTTCCAAAACAAACTAGATAAGATGCAGATTGGATCAAGTGAAGATGTGAACGATCTCAACTATTATAATGACAATGAATGGTGGGTAGCACGTGGTGGAAATTGATGGATGGGTGGTGGACAGCGGAAGAGATAATGATGCAGCGGTGGCGTGACTAATGTGAACAGAACTCGAAATTCTAAACGAACTAGACACTAAGACCAGCAACTCGACACGACGATGCAACCGATAATTCAACTATGCAAGCAATGAAAAGAAAATTGCAAAGGCTCAGACTGGCTTGGACCAAGGATGAATAGATCTAACTCTTTTTTGTGGCTTTCTCTTGGACAATAGGTAAGAAAATAAATCTAATCTAGGAAAACTGGAAATTCTCACCGAGCAACCTGAAAACTGATACCACTTGATAGAGGCGGGGGTGTCCCGATCTTTCGATGAGATGATAACTATCGATTTGGTGAAGATGACTTTGACGATCCGACTACAAACGTGCACGACGTTGCGCCTTAGCAATCGCTAAACCAACTCTGAGAGGTTATTGACCACGCCGGAGCATAATCAACCTGACCACGAAGGTCTATTCCTGCAAGCAATCGAAGAACAAGCAAGAATATGATAAAAGCAATCTGAATATTGCGAGTATATATGAAGTATTGATAAAGGTGGGGATCCGTAAGCGGTCTTGGTCTGGTCGTTGGACACAAACGAAGTACTCGAAGTTGCAATGGCTAACTTTTAACTAAACAAATCCCAAGGAAAAGCTACTAGATGGATCTACTTATATAGGAGCAAGGGGTGGCGGCCAAGGAGGTGGGAGGACGTCCCAAGGCAGCCTAAAACTAAATCTAGGTCGTACAAAGCCAATGGGCCCAAGTGGAGGTGATGTAACACCTTTGGACTTGTAGTTTGACTCAGATTCTGCTGCAGCATCAGATTGTTTCGTCCACAACTCAACGCTCCGGACGAATTTGAAGGTGATTCCATTTGGGTTGGAAAGTGCACGAAATCTAGTTTCCAACAAAAAAAGAATCACCCAATTCGGAGTCCGTATGAAAAACTTGTGTGCGTTTTGAGTCAGGTACGTCTGTGCAGTCCGAATCTGAATCCAGAACGTGAGAGACTTGGACTCTATCTTCTCTTGGGCCAAAAGTGACGTGAGAGAACTTTTTGGACAGCAAATAAACATCTCTTTCTTCCTTATCTTCATATGTGGGTTGTACACATGTCCCATACACCTGCAATTAGACAAAACACAAAAGTGTGTGAAGTATTTTTGTCTGGATAACATAAATAGATTACTGAATAGTTTGCACTAGAAATCACCTGACAAATATGCATATATGCAATATTTTTGGTCATATCCAAGGTAGTCATGTCCTCATCATCACTTCCATAAGGCTTCAACTTCTGGGACACAAGCCGAGACTTTAGCAAGGTCAACTTAAATTCCTTCCAAGTGGTTATTCCTTGCCATCCATTGATGTTTTGGTACATCCTCCACCAAGTAGCAGCACCTCTTTCAAAGAACGGAAGAGCATGCTGGGCCATATCCTTTCTAACTATAGGGTTATTCTCCATATGATCTTTCATGTTCTAGATCCATTGGTCCATCTCCAATTGACTCATCGGTCCAGAAAAATATAAGCTCATCTCCATTCATCCTCTATTGGGTCCAAGGGTTTTGGGTGGGATAAGAGAGATAGAGAGGGATACACACAATACAAACAATTTTTTTTGAAAAGGCAGATTTTGTTGTGGCTGTCGGAAAAACAACAAACAAATGACAGCTCACAAACGTCGCATCTAGCGTAGGTACAACGGGGTTTGGTCTTCTAATGGTCAATAAATCTTCAACGTCACCACACTCTTCAAGTCTTGTTCATGTCTCCGATGGCTCCTTCTGATCATGCTTGTCCTTCTCAAGTTCTTTTGCCAAATCATCTCTGTTGACGCGAAGTTTCTCCTACGTCCTTTAATATTCTGGAGTTGCGTTCCAAACTTCTGGGTTTCAACATCCTTGGCATGAATCATGTCCTTCTATCCTTCGGCTCCTGACTTTAATCTCCGGTATTTCGAGATTTTGTTCCTCCAGTTTGGCTACTTTAGCTTCTGGTTCCTGAGTTCTTCACGAATTGCCTCATTGTCAAATATGACTTCCTGCAGATCCACCCTAAACTTCTTGATGTAACACTCCAGATCCTGGTGATACACTGGCTAAGGTTAAAACTTGTTCTCTTGCTGGTAGGTGATCCATTAGCCCTTTTGTCATCCAATTCTTTCGAAAGATGCATGCTTAACACTTCACAGTAATAATAGCATAAGAGGGCGATAACATCTTGGTTATCCATATTTCTGCCCTGGTCATTGACAAGAACTTTTATTCCATAGTTGATACCTCCTGCCTTAGGGTTTTCTTGACAAAACTTTGAGTTCTAATGCTCCATGTTCAGGTCTTTCTCCGATACACCTTGATCTCAGGTATTGACAACTTCCATAGTCTGTCAAGTTCCATAGGGGTAGCCTTTCTAGGTTATACTAAATCTGGAAATTCTTCAAATACTTCAAATTCTCCTAGTCTTCGGAGTCTTCACCATCGTAGTTTCCATCATTCATATGCACGGTAAAATCTTCTTCATTCCGAAGTGGTCTTAGTTGTCTGATATCTTGTACTTCTTGGAGTGGTCTCATCAGTCGAATCTTCGAGGGGTCAAAAGGTGAAAGGGGTATGGTCTCTCTAAAAGGGAATATTTGAATAAGCTCAGAAGAGAGGAGAGGTAAAAGATTCTTTTGAAAAGAAGTTGTAGAGAAAAATCTTTCCTATGGGCTTGCCAGTTTCTAGGGTCATGTCCTACAGTCAACATGTGCTCTGATACCATCTTCTAGCGTCCCGACCTCAGACGGTCAAGTCTCTGTGCTTAAGTGTCATCCCTGGATCGGTATGCTGACACACACAGTACTCGAGGATTTATAACAGAGGTAAATCACTTGTATAAATAACGTAATACTATTACCTCAATCCAAATAGCGGAAGTAACAAGGTTGTGGATTCCCATCAACACCAACGGCAAAGTTGAGTATAGGAAATCGTAACCCTAACGTATCACTTACTCGTCGTAAGATCCTGCAACATGAGATGTTGCAGCCACAGAGGGTCAGTACATTGAATGTACTGGCAAATTCACACCATAGAGCGATGATGAAAAAGGCTATCACTACATGCATATTTGGCTGGTGGAATAGCTCTATGGTTACAGTTTTGCGTAAAGCCAATTTTTCCCTACTACAAAGGAATAAATTTATTTAACTATCATGGTGGTTGTTAAACATTGAGAATGGTTGACAGCATTCTCAATCCCAATTAAAAGTACTCATTAAAACCCAACAATATTGATTTAGAAGTAACATGATGAGATTCACATGATATCCAGGTACTAGATACTCAAGATGTCCATAACCGGGGACACGACTAACCATGATTAGTTTATACACTCTGCAGAGGTTTGCGCATTTTTCCCCACATGACTCGATCTCCTCCGTTTGGTTTCTCGCACTACATGGTGTTTGAGAAACGGATGACCGAGACATAGTCTTTCAGAAGCGCTTGCACCTTACGTAAGGGGTAGACCGTACCAACCTACATTGATAGAGGCAAAGGTGTCCCGTCTTTCGATGAGATGATGGATTTCGCTTTGGTGGAAGTCGACTTTGACGATCCGACTACGAACGTGCGAGGACGTCGCGCCTTAGCAATCGCTAAACCAACTCCGAGAGGTTATTGACCACGCCGGAGCACGATCAACCTGACCACGAGGGTCTGTTTCCTGCGAGCAAACGAAGAACAAGCAAGAAACTGAGATTGCAATCTGGATATTGCGAATATAAGATGAAAGCTTTATTGATCAAGGTGGGGTTCTGTGACGCCTTTGTCTGGTCGTTGAACACAAACGAAGTACGCGAAGTTGCAGCTATGGCGAACTTTTAATCTAAACAAAACCCAAAGTCTAAACGACGCCCTAAGGGCTGTATATATGGGGGAAAAGGAGGGAATTTCGTGGCCCTTGAGGGTGGGGTCCGAAACCAACCCTAACTCTTGTTTCCCCACACATACGGACTCTAAAAATAGCCTATACTTAAGTATTTCGAAATTACATGGGCCTGGCCCAATAATAAGGTGACGCAGCACCTAGAATAGCCTATGGACGAATATTATGAAGTGGCATCTTGTATATTTCGTCCAAGGCTTCATGCACTCCTTATGGTGGCTTCAAAGTCCTGAAATCATCACTTGTAACTCCGTTCTTGATCCCCTTGCGCATGCCATCAACTCCATGCGTGTTCTTGCTCCAATGTTCATCCTTCTCCAAGTTAGGCCCTTCATTTGTAAGCAAAACAAATGTATCCAATTTAGGCAGCAGCATATTCTCATGAACATTAGAATCATTACCAAGAAACGAAAGTACCTGGTAATTTAATTGGCGTGCGCGATCTCTAGTAATTGCTCCCGTATATGTAATAGTAGGGGCTGTGGGTGTAACAATGGTATTGATGTCCTCATCATCCTCCCCTTCTTGAAATGAAGTCGTCCTCGACGGAAGCTCATCTTCCTCACCCAAATAAGGCTTCAAATCTGCAATGTTAAAAGTGGGACTAACCCCAAAATCTGCAGGTAGCTCAAGTTTATATGCATTATCATTTATTTTCTCTAACACCTTAAAAGGACCATCAGCACGTGGCATTAGCTTTGATTTGCGCAAATTAGGAAATCTATCTTTACGCAAATGTAACCAAACAAGATCTCCAGGTGCAAACACAACATGTTTTCTACCCTTATCTCCAGCAAGTTTATATTTAGCATTCATATGCTCAATGTTTTCCTTAGTTAACTCATGCATTTTTAAAATCAATTCAGAACATTCTTTAGCATCAAAATTAACCTTCTCCGAAGATGGAAGAGGCAACAAATCAATAGCTGCACGAGGTAGGAAACCATACACAATTTCAAAAGGGCACATCTTAGTAGTAGAATGCAATGAACGATTATAAGCAAATTCAATATGAGGCAAGCATTCTTCCCACATTTTCTTATTATTCTTCAAAACAGCCCTAAGCATAGTAGACAATGTTCTATTGACTACTTCAGTTTGTCCATCAGTTTGGGGGTGACAAGTAGTACTAAATAGCAGTTTAGTCCCCAACTTAGCCCATAAACATCTCCAAAAGTGGCTAAGAAATTTAGTATCACGATCTGAAACAATAGTATTTGGCACACCATGCAAGCGAATAATTTCACAAAAGAACAAATCAGCAACATTAACAGCATCATCGCTTTTATGACATGGTATAAAGTGTGCCATTTTCGAGAATCTATCCACGACAACAAATATGCTATCCCTCCCCTTCTTTGTTCGAGGTAAACCTAAAACAAAGTCCATAGATATATCCTCCCAAGGAACACTAGGTACAGGCAAAGGCATATATAAACCATGAGGATTGAGTCGTGACTTAGCTTTTTGACATGTAGTGCAGCGAGCAACAAAACGCTCAACATCCCGTCTCATCTTTGGCCAAAAGAAATGTGTAGCAAGTACGTCCTCCGTCTTCTTCATGCCAAAGTGTCCCATTAATCCTCCCCCATGCGCCTCCTGCAACAGCAAAAGACGAACGGAGCTAGCTGGAATGCATAGCTTGTAAGCACGAAACACAAATCCATCGTTAACGACAAACTTGTTCCACATTCTTCCTTCTTTACAATTCTGCATTACATCTTTAAAATCAGCATCATGCACATATTGATCTTTGATGGTCTCCAAACCAAATATTTTGAAGTCAAGTTGTGAAAGCATAGTATAGCGACGAGACAATGCATCAGCAATAACATTTTCTTTTCCCTTCTTGTGTTTAATGACATAAGGGAAAGTCTCAATGAATTCAACCCATTTAGCATGTCTACGATTCAGTTTAGCTTGACTTTCAATATGTTTCAAAGATTCATGATCAGAATGTATAACAAATTCTTTGGGCCATAAATAATGTTGCCATGTTTCTAAAGTCCGAACAAGAGCATATAATTCTTTATCATAAGTAGAATAATTCAGACTAGGCCCACTCAATTTTTCAGAAAAGTATGCAACAGGTTTGCCATCTTGTAATAACACACCTCCTAATCCAATTCCACTAGCATCACATTCAAGCTCAAAAGTCTTATTAAAATCAGGAAGTTGGAGTAAAGGAGCATGTGTCAACTTATCTTTCAATACCGAGAAGGCTTATTCCTGTGCGGTACCCCAAATAAAAGGCACATCTTTCTTTGTAAGCTCATTGAGAGGTGCAGCAATGGTGCTGAAATCTCTCACAAAACGCCTATAGAATCCAGCGAGGCCAAGAAAACTCCTCACTTGTGTGACCGTTTTTGGCTGCGGCCAACTCTCAATAGCTTCAATCTTGGCTTTATCAACTTCAGTTCCCTGTGGAGTAACAACATAGCCAAGAAAAGATACTCGGTCGGTGCAAAAGGTGCACTTCCCAAGGTTACCAAACAAACGTGCATCACGTAGAGCAATAAAAACAGCACGTAAATGTTCCAAATGTTCTTCCAAAGATCTGCTATAAATCAGTATATCATCAAAATAGACTACCACAAATCGTCCAATGAAAGCACGTAAAACTTCGTTCATTAGTCTCATGAAAGTACTAGGCGCATTAGTTAACCCAAAAGGCATGACTAACCACTCATATAATCCAAACTTAGTTTTAAATGCTGTTTTCCATTCATCCCCCAATTTCATACGAATTTGATGGTATCCACTACGCAAATCAACTTTGGAGAATATTGTAGAGCCACTCAATTCATCAAGCATATCATCTAGCCTAGGAATAGGATGACGATAACGAATAGTAATATTATTAATGCCTCTACAATCAACACACATACGCGATGTACCATCCTTTTTTGGCACTAGAATAATAGGAACAGCACAAGGACTAAGGGATTCACGTATATAACCTTTGTCGAGAAGCTCTTGTACTTGACGCATAATCTCCTTCGTCTCCTCTGGATTGGTACGGTATGGCGCACGGTTTGGCAGTGAAGCACCGGGAATTAAGTCAATTTGATGCTCAATCCCGCGAATAGGTGGTAATCCCGGTGGCACGTCTTGTGGAAAGACGTCAGCGAACTCCTGCAAAATGTTAGTGACAGCAGGAGGCAAAGAGGAAGGCACGTCCTCGAATGAAAATAATGCCTCTTTGCACACAAAAGCATAGCAAACAGATTTGCTAAAATCTAAATCATCAATATCAGATTTGGTGGCAAGTAAACATGCACTTTTCAATTTAATTTCAGAAGCAACACTAGATTGTTTATTATTATTAGGCTGCATTTGTTGCTCAAATTCTTTTGCCACAATCTGATTTTCACTCTTAGTTTTCTCCTATTTTGCTTTATTAGCTCTATTAATATCATCTTTCAAAATGGAATCAAGAGTCATAGGAAGCAAAGTAATATTTTTATCCTTATGAACAAGAGTATACTGATTGTTTCTACCATGGTGAATAGAATTTTTATCAAATTGCCATGGTCTACCAAGTAATAAGGAACATGCTTGCATAGGTACCACATCACAATCAACATAATCAGCATATGTAGAGATACTAAAATGTACACGAACAGTACGTGTTACCTTAACCTTGCCGCTGTTGTTGAACCATTGGATGTAGTAAGGATGTGGATGTGGTCTTGTGGTGAGAGATAGCTTCTCCACCATCTCCATGCTAGCCAAGTTGTTGCAACTCCCTCCATCTATGATCACGCGAACAGAACGTTCCTTCACAACTCCCTTTGTATGGAACAAATTATGCCTCTGATTTTGCTCAGCTTGTGTAACCTGCACACTCAAAACACGTTGAGCAACTAAACATTCATACCTGTCAGCATCTTCAGGAGCCATGTATTGCGTCTCATGATCAGAATCGTCTCCACCGTGTTCGTCACGTGTAATAAGAGCCAAAGTCTCCTCATCATAGTCACTAGCGGACTCATACCCACCATCCTCAGTAATAATCATCACATGCTTAGATGGGCATTCTCTCGCATAATGACCTCCACCCTTGCAACGTCGACAAATAATATCATGTGTTTGCCCTGTTGATGCCATGGATGAAGAAGAGCTCTTTGCAGGCCCAGAAGGTGTGCTCTTGGCAGATAGTGGTGATTGTGCCTGCTTTATTGTCTCACGGTTGGAGGTGGCAGCCGACGGAGGCGCCGGTGTAGCAGAACGTGTGGAAGTAGATGATGCATGTGGTGTCCATGATGAAGGTCGACCTGCAGAAAAGTTAGTCCGCGCCAATGCCTGTCGATCCTGCACTTCACATTCAGCTTTACAAGCAAGATGGAATAAACGAGTGATATTAGTATACTCCTTATAGTCTAGAATGGTCTGAATCTCTCTATTTAATCCACCCAGAAAACGTGCAAGCATAGCTTCATTCTCCTCAACAATACCACATCTAATCATGCCAGTTTGTAATTCCTGATAATATTCTTCTACAGAATTTTTTCCTTGTCTTAAGCGCTGTAATTTTTGAAGCAATTCACATTGATAATATGGTGGAACCCAACGAGTACGCATAGCAGTTTTCAAAGCAGCCCAAGTAGCGGGAATAGGATATAATCTACAATGTTCAGACCACCATACACATGCAAAACTAGTGAAAGCACAAACAGCAGCAGCAACCCGTCTCTCCTCGGGATATTGTAAACATGTAAAACGTTGTTCAGTTTCTAACTCCCAAGTAAGATATATATCAGGAACATATCTACCCTCAAATGGTGGAATATTCAATTTCAGTTTAGGAATATGGACATCATCTCGTACCTGAGGTGGTGGTGCAGGCCTACCATTACGAATATATACCTGAGGTCGACCTGGTGGTGGTGGTGCTGGTGGCTGCACGTAGTGCTGATTTTGATCAACCTCATCCTCATAATCGCCCGCATACTCATCATCCTCCTGGGTACCAGCAGCAGCAGTAGCAGGGGCCAAAGAAGCATCAACAACATGAACAGCAGCACCAGAAGTTTGGCCATCCTCAATAGGAACACGCTTCGCTCGTCCATACTGATTCGAAAGGATGCATTGTTGTTGTTGTTGTTGTTGTTGTTGCAGAGGTGCGATAGGTGCAGCCGGCGGTGGTTGTGGAAAACGCGTGAGCAATTCATTAAACTTGCTATCAAGCTTTGTTTCGAACGTCTTCTCAATGCCATCTATCTTTTCCATGGCCTCGTCAAACCTGTTTAGCACATCTTGCACCTGTCCACTCATCATTTGCTGAAATTTATCATGTAGCTGTTTGTTCGTCAGGTTGTCCCAATCAGTCTCATCAGCTTGTGATCCTACCATGGTTAGCAGCAAATAGAAACACAGAAGAATATGATCCTACAGACTACTACGAAGTGGTGGTGGTGTATCACAAACCCGTCAAGCAAATCTCAAATTCTTACCAGTTCTTACCCAGCAGCAGGTGGTGATCAGCAACCGTTGTAGTCAAAACTCTCAAAGCTTGGATATAGCGATTACCAGGGAGAATCAAACGCACGACGTAGATGTATGTGGAGCTGGGAAGGCTTATAATATGGTAGCAAAAGGGGTAAGCAATAATCAATTCAGAGATGCAAAGTTGAATAAACGCTCAACGACGGTACTGTGCTGGTCCTAGGCTAGACTGTGCTAGAGACGCGAGCCTAGAACACCAACAAAATCACGGCGCGACACGTAAACAAGGGAGGAGCACACTCTGAAATTTTTTTCTCTTTTTTTTGCACTTTTTTTTCCTCTTTTTTTTGCTCCGCAACAAATTTTTTTTCGGAAAAGTCTACAAATGGTCTAAAAACTGCCTAGCCAGAATTTTCCAGACTTAGTTTTTTTTTGAAACTGGAACTATTTTTCTTCTGCGGGTGGCTCGGAAGTTGGGGAGTCCTTCTCTGTCACGACTCGGAGTATCGCGTGATCTGGAAATCAAGAACAATGCAACAATTACTGGACTCGGACTAGGACTGGTGGCGGAGATGAATCTGGTGGAACACGGACAGGTGGCGGATATATGTTGAAGGTGAACTCGGATTGGCGTGATGGCGGCGGATATGTGGTGGCGTATATGGATTCGGATTGGCGGTGAATATGTGGTGGTGGTATATGGCAACAGCGACGATGATGATGTAGTGGTGATATATGGCAGCAGCGACGTGACAACCTGTGAACAGAACTCGAGACTCTAAAAGACTAGACGCTAAGACCAGCAACTTGACACGACGATGCAACCGCAAATTCAACAAAGCAAATACAGAAAAGATTATGCAAAGGCTCAGATTGGTTCGGATGGGAAGAACTAACCCTAATTTTTTTTCTTGGCTTTTTCGTGGACTATAGGTATGAAGAACAGACTCGATCTAAACTACGAAAAACTGTAAAATCTCACCGAGCAACCTGGAAATCTGATACCACTTGATAGAGGCAAAGGTGTCCCATCTTTCGATGAGATGATGGATTTCGCTTTGGTGGAAGTCGACTTTGACGATCCGACTACGAACGTGCGAGGACGTCGCGCCTTAGCAATCGCTAAACCAACTCCGAGAGGTTATTGACCACGCCGGAGCACGATCAACCTGACCACGAGGGTCTGTTTCCTGCGAGCAAACGAAGAACAAGCAAGAAACTGAGATTGCAATCTGGATATTGCGAATATAAGATGAAAGCTTTATTGATCAAGGTGGGGTTCTGTGACGCCTTTGTCTGGTCGTTGAACACAAACGAAGTACGCGAAGTTGCAGCTATGGCGAACTTTTAATCTAAACAAAATCCAAAGTCTAAACGACGCCCTAAGGGCTGTATATATGGGGGAAAAGGAGGGAATTTCGTGGCCCTTGAGGGTGGGGTCCGAAACCAACCCTAACTCTTGTTTCCCCACACATACGGACTCTAAAAATAGCCTATACTTAAGTATTTCGAAATTACATGGGCCTGGCCCAATAATAAGGTGATGCAGCACCTAGAATAGCCTATGGACGAATATTATGAAGTGGCATCTTGTATATTTCGTCCAAGGCTTCATGCACTCCTTATGGTGGCTTCAAAGTCCTGAAATCATCACTTGTAACTCCGTTCTTGATCCCCTTGCGCATGCCATCAACTCCATGCGTGTTCTTGCTCCAATGTTCATCCTTCTCCAAGTTAGGCCCTTCATTTGTAAGCAAAACAAATGTATCCAATTTAGGCAGCAGCATATTCTCATGAACATTAGAATCATTACCAAGAAACGAAAGTACCTGGTAATTTAATTGGCGTGCGCGAGCTCTAGTAATTGCTCCCGTATATGTAATAGTAGGGGCTGTGGGTGTAACAATGGTATTGATGTCCTCATCATCCTCCCCTTCTTGAAATGAAGTCGTCCTCGACGGAAGCTCATCTTCCTCACCCAAATAAGGCTTCAAATCTGCAATGTTAAAAGTGGGACTAACCCCAAAATCTGCAGGTAGCTCAAGTTTATATGCATTATCATTTATTTTCTCTAACACCTTAAAAGGACCATCAGCACGTGGCATTAGCTTTGATTTGCGCAAATTAGGAAATCTATCTTTACGCAAATGTAACCAAACAAGATCTCCAGGTGCAAACACAACATGTTTTCTACCCTTATCTCCAGCAAGTTTATATTTAGCATTCATATGCTCAATGTTTTCCTTAGTTAACTCATGCATTTTTAAAATCAATTCAGAACATTCTTTAGCATCAAAATTAACCTTCTCTGAAGATGGAAGAGGCAACAAATCAATAGCTGCACGAGGTAGGAAACCATACACAATTTCAAAAGGGCACATCTTAGTAGTAGAATGCAATGAACGATTATAAGCAAATTCAATATGAGGCAAGCATTCTTCCCACATTTTCTTATTATTCTTCAAAACAGCCCTAAGCATAGTAGACAATGTTCTATTGACTACTTCAGTTTGTCCATCAGTTTGGGGGTGACAAGTAGTACTAAATAGCAGTTCATGTCCTACAGTCAACATGTGCTCTGATACCATCTTCTAGCGTCCTGACCTCAGACGGTCAAGTCTCTGTGCTTAAGTGTCATCCCTGGATCGGTATGCTGACACACACAGTACTCGAGGATTTATAACAGAGGTAAATCACTTGTATAAATAACGTAATACTATTACCTCAATCCAAATAGCGGAAGTAACAAGGTTGTGGATTCCCATCAACACCAACGGCAAAGTTGAGTATAGGAAATCGTAACCCTAACGTATCACTTACTCGTCGTAAGATCCTGCAACATGAGATGTTGCAGCCACAGAGGGTCAGTACATTGAATGTACTGGCAAATTCACACCATAGAGCGATGATGAAAAAGGCTATCACTACATGCATATTTGGCTGGTGGAATAGCTCTATGGTTACAGTTTTGCGTAAAGCCAATTTTTCCCTACTACAAAGGAATAAATTTATTTAACTATCATGGTGGTTGTTAAACATTGAGAATGGTTGACAGCATTCTCAATCCCAATTAAAAGTACTCATTAAAACCCAACAATATTGATTTAGAAGTAACATGATGAGATTCACATGATATCCAGGTACTAGATACTCAAGATGTCCATAACCGGGGACACGACTAACCATGATTAGTTTATACACTCTGCAGAGGTTTGCGCATTTTTCCCCACATGACTCGATCTCCTCCGTTTGGTTTCTCGCACTACATGGTGTTTGAGAAACGGATGACCGAGACATAGTCTTTCAGAAGCGCTTGCACCTTACGTAAGGGGTAGACCGTACCAACCTACATTGATAGAGGCAAAGGTGTCCCGTCTTTCGATGAGATGATGGATTTCGCTTTGGTGGAAGTCGACTTTGACGATCCGACTACGAACGTGCGAGGACGTCGCGCCTTAGCAATCGCTAAACCAACTCCGAGAGGTTATTGACCACGCCGGAGCACGATCAACCTGACCACGAGGGTCTGTTTCCTGCGAGCAAACGAAGAACAAGCAAGAAACTGAGATTGCAATCTGGATATTGCGAATATAAGATGAAAGCTTTATTGATCAAGGTGGGGTTCTGTGACGCCTTTGTCTGGTCGTTGAACACAAACGAAGTACGCGAAGTTGCAGCTATGGCGAACTTTTAATCTAAACAAAACCCAAAGTCTAAACGACGCCCTAAGGGCTGTATATATGGGGGAAAAGGAGGGAATTTCGTGGCCCTTGAGGGTGGGGTCCGAAACCAACCCTAACTCTTGTTTCCCCACACATACGGACTCTAAAAATAGCCTATACTTAAGTATTTCGAAATTACATGGGCCTGGCCCAATAATAAGGTGACGCAGCACCTAGAATAGCCTATGGACGAATATTATGAAGTGGCATCTTGTATATTTCGTCCAAGGCTTCATGCACTCCTTATGGTAGCTTCAAAGTCCTGAAATCATCACTTGTAACTCCGTCCTTGATCCCCTTGCGCATGCCATCAACTCCATGCGTGTTCTTGCTCCAATGTTCATCCTTCTCCAAGCTAGGCCCTTCATTTGTAAGCAAAACAAATGTATCCAATTTAGGCAGCAGCATATTCTCATGAACATTAGAATCATTACCAAGAAACGAAAGTACCTGGTAATTTAATTGGCGTGCGCGAGCTCTAGTAATTGCTCCCGTATATGTAACAGTAGGGGCTGTGGGTGTAACAATGGTATTGATGTCCTCATCATACATCCCCTACATCTGCTAGTCCACCTCGTAAGAGTTCGCACAACTTAGTCAACTATGCTAGAGCCCATAATAGCATGTGGCTGCACACGGAAGTTTCTAGTTTGAATAATCTCATGATCCCTTTGAGCCTGGGTGGCGGTCCGAAGAAGAACAGGCAAGTCCTGGAAACCCAGTTGCCTAGACAGGCAAGTCCTGGAGTAACCAGGTGCCTCAATCCACCCAGATGTGTGTTTAAGTTGCCACCTTAAATAAACCATTAATTAACAATCTTACTTCCGTCATGGAAATTCGCTCACCCAATCCACGTCTACTAGCATAGCATGGCATAATAAGCAATCGTAGAAGTAACTCCCAAGGGTTTGAAAATAAAACAGGTAATAGGTGCTACCTCAATCTACTTCCCAAAACCCACAATTTAATTTAGATCCTAATCATGCAATTGTTTGGAGGATTGAACTAATGCAATAAAACTGGGTATGAGAAGAGATATGATCAAAGTGTGAACTTGCCTGCAATCTTGATGAAGATGATCCGCACTCAAAACTCTTGGTAGTTCTATTCATCACACTCCGGTCAATCTATCGTGAGCAAGCAATGGTAACCACACATAAGCAATCGCTCAAAAGATCGGAAAGAACGAAGAAGACGATTCGGAAAACATCAAAACCAAGCAAATAACTCTTGCAACATAAAACAATTTCTAACAGTACCAAAATTATGTGAATTTGGCCTTATCAGAAAGTCTAGGTCAAGAGCTTCGAGTTGCAAAAAGAACCAACTAAATCGGAGTTACGAAACTCAAGTTATGATCAAACAAAGTTCAAATTGAAATCTGATCTAAATCAAATTTTAAACTTTCAAAAGCATGTTTGAGTTGAATTACTGGATAGAGGGGATCATAACGAAGAAGTGGGCGTTGGTTTCGTTGGATTTGGATAAACGAGTAAAAAGTTGTGAGTGTTTGAAGTCCAGGGGCTAATCTATAAATAAAATATTCACAGACGGGTCCCTGGCCGAAAACTAAAATAAAAGAAAAAATACTAAATAACGAACGTTCGCTACAGAGAACTAACGGACGAACGATCTCTAATTAAATTAACCTAAATCAATAAACCGTTGAAAAGAAAAACCCGAAGAGAAAACCGGGTCGGGTTTTATTGGTTATACCGGTTCGAGGGAAATAAACCGGAGGCGGCGGCGGTCAACTTCGGTGAGACTGGCGATGCGGCAGCGGTGGATCCGGCGAGTGGCGACGGCGAGGCGCGGTCTCCGGTGAGACGGCGGCGACGGTGGTGCGGTGGCGAGGGCGGCGCGGCGAAGTGCGGTGGGGGAATTCCGCGGCGGCGGCGGCAGGCGAGCTCCGGCGCTGCGCGGATCTCGGCGGGAGCGTGTAGCGACGGCAACGGGGTCCAGGGGGGGCCCGGGTGCGGCTTTATCGGGGGATGGTGGACTCGGGAGGCATGGGGAAGGGGGCAAGGCGGCGCGGGCGTCCGGGCGGCGTACGGCGGCGGCGATGCCGTGTGGGCGGCGGAGTCCGGTCGGGAGGAGGAAGCCGGTGCAGGCGCGGGCTGTTGGGCCGCGGCCTGACTCGGGCGCTGGGCCGGCCCAGTCGGGGAAGGGGGAAGATTTTTTGTTAAACATTTATTTTTACAGAAAAGAAATAAAAACAAATAAACTAAAAATATACTATAGGCATATAATATATCAAAATTTATAGAAAAAGATTTCCTACGACTTGAACATTTTTATAGCATCAAATAAAATTTACACTAATTCAGATAAATCAAAGACTGCTGCTGCTCTAATAAACTCCAACGAAAAACATTTTAAAAATACCAAAAAGAATTCAAATTTATTTCTCTCCATTTTTCTGATGTAGGGAATCATGTTACCCTAATTTCCATATATTTTATTTTTGGAGAAAAATAATTTGAATAAAACTCAAATAACTTCAAATTGGAAATAAATTCAAAAGAAGTTTGAATTTAATTCTTTGAAACTCCCAACTCATATTTCATATGTTTTGAAGAAGTCATTTTATCTTCGCTCGTGAAAATCATTGAGTTGCAAAGTTCCAGAATTGGAAATATTTTCCAAATGAAATTCAAATATTTTCAACAACCCTTGTCATTTAAATAAATGGAAGAAGTCATGTCATCTTCTCTCCAGGGTTTTGTGATGAAAAGAATTTGAATTCACGAAGATCATAAAAGCAAAAATGAATGTTTGGGAAAGTCCTTTTATTCCCTCTCATATAAGTTTTAAAAAGTTTCAAACTTCACTCAATCAATCAATCAATCAAACAATCAATCAAAACTATCTATTTATTATAACATTCCAAAATTTAGAATTTTGGGATGTTACAGTTTATACCTATTTATTTTTAATAATGTTAATAACATTAATTACCTCAGGTAGTTTAAATGATGCTTTTTTCCTGAATGCAAATTATATGCCCATAAAGGTAATGTTTATATGAACATTTTGATATCTTATTTGCATTTTTCTGAGTTCATATGAATTAGTTATGAATTTTCAAAGTTTTGGTCAAATGGTCAAAGGGCATTCGAGGGACCTCGATGGAAAAAGTAAGGGTAAAACTGAGCAAGCCCGAAAAGTAAGGGCAAAACCCGTGGGTAGGAACCAACTAGGGGTAAAAATGCAATTGTCCCTTAGAAAAATGATGAATTTTTTGATCATTTCATATAAAAATGTTAATCAAGCATTGGAAAAAGTTTATCATTTATATTAAAATGTTAATAAAGCATTTGAAAAAAATATGAACAAGTATTTGAGAAATATTGATTAAGCATGTGAACAATGTTAAATGTGTGTAGAAAAAATGTTGACAAGGTATTACAAAAATGAAGAATTTTTTGATCATGTATATAGGAAATGTTAATCAAGCATTTGAAAAAATGTTGAACAAGTATTTGAAAAATCTTAAATAAGCATTTGGAAATGTTAAATATATATAGAAAAAATGTTGACCATATGTTAAAAAATGTTAATATTGAATTTGGAAAATCTTAATCATGCATTTGAAAAAAAATGTTAATATGCATAGAAAGTATGTTCACCGTGTATTAGAAAATGTTAGTTAAGCATTTGAAAAAGTTTAAAAGTGTGTATAAGAAAAAATGTCGATCATGTATTTGAGAAATGTTAATCTTGTATTTGAATTTTTTAGTCAAGCATTTGAAAAATGCTTAAAATGTGTATAGAAAAAATGTCAACCATGTATTAGAAACTATTAAATTGTATTGGAAACATGTTAAACGTGTATTAGACAAATGTTGTTGACATATAAAAAATGTAGAATGGAAACCAAAAGTAATAAAGAAAACAAAAAAAATGAAAACCGAAAAAGAGATAGAAATAAATTAGAGAAAAAAGAAAATTAAAAATAAAAGCGAATAAACAAATGCAGAAAGAATGAAAAAAGGAATGAAAACAAAACAAAAAGACAGAGAAGAAAAAAGAAAAGAAACAAAAGAAAACAACAAACATTGAAGACCAAGAAAGAAAGAAACCAAAGTATTAACACAAGGAAAATGTGTAGGAAAAGAGAAAAGATAAAAACAATGAACGACAAAAAATAATAACAAAATAATCAAAGAAAAAAAGCAAATAAAAGCAAAAGAAAAGGGGGGAAAGAAAAAAGTCGGAGAAAACCTAACAAAAATGAAGAGAGAAAAGAAAAGAAAAGAAAATGTAGTAAAAAAGGAAAAAGAAAAATTGTCCAGTGTGAAAAACCCGACTCTTTTCCCTTCTAGTAAGTCACGCCCTACCTATTGTACACGAAGTTGATGGTGGCACAGTGGTTAGCAATGCATCAACAAACAGGGAGATCTCGGGGTCGGTGAAGGAAATATGCCCTAGAGGCAATAATAAAGATATTATTTATTTCCTTATTTCATGATAAATGTTTATTATTCATGCTAGAATTGTATTAACCGGAAACATAATACATGTGTGAATACATAGACAAACATAGTGTCACTAGTATGCCTCTACTTGACTAGCTCGTTAATCAAAGATGGTTCAGTTTCCTAACCATAGACATGAGTTGTTATTTGATTAACGGGATCACATCATTAGGAGAATGATGTGATTGACTTGACCCATTCTGTTAGCTTAGCACTTGATTGTTTAGTATATTGCTATTGCTTTCTTCATGACTTATACATGTTCCTATAACTATGAGATTATGCAACTCCCGTTTACCGGAGGAACACTTTGTGTGCTACCAAACGTCACAACGTAACTGGGTGATTATAAAGGAGCTCTACAGGTGTCTCCAAAGGTACATGTTGAGTTGGCGTATTTCGAGATTAGGTTTTGTCACTCAAATTGTCAGAGAGGTATCTCTGGGCCCTCTCGGTAATGCACATCACTATAAGCCTTGCAAGCAATGTAGCTAATGAGTTAGTTATGGAATGATGCATTACATAACGAGTAAAGAGACTTGCTGGTAACGAGATTGAACTAGGTATTGAGATACCGACGATCGAATCTCGGGTAAGTAACATACCGATGACAAAGGGAACAACGTATGTTGTTATGCGGTTTGACCGATAAAGACCTTCGTAGAATATGTAGGAGCCAATATGAGCATACAGGTTCCGCTATTGGTTATTGACCGGAGACGTGTCTCGGTCATGTCTACATTGTTCTCGAACCCGTAGGGTCCGCACGCTTAAGGTTTCGATGATAGTTATATTATGAGTTTATGAGTTTTGATGTACCGAAGGAGTTCGGAGTCTCGGATGAGATCGAGAACATGACGAGGAGTCTCGAAGTGGTCGAGACGTAAAGATCGATATATTGAACGACTATATTCGGACATTGGAAGGGTTCCGAGTGATTCAGGTATTTTCGGGGGTACCGGGGAGTTACGGGAATACGAGGAAGAAGAAATGGGCCTCATGGGCCAAGTGGTGGAAGAGGCGAGGCAGGGCGCGCGGCCCCCCTTAGCCCAAACCGAATTGGACTAGGGGGCCGGCCCTCTTTCCTCCTTTTCCTCCCTCTCCTTCCTTCTCCTTCTCCTTCCCTTCCTTCCCCTCTCCTACTTGGACTAGGAAAGAGGGGGGAATCCTACTTGGAGTAGGATTCTCCCCCTTGGGCGCGCCTCCTCCCCTTGGCCGGCCCTCTCCTCCTCCCCTCCTTTATATACGGGGGCAGGGGGGCACCTCTAGACACACAAGTTGATCTTCGTGATCGTTCCTTAGCCGTGTGCAGTGCCCCCTCCACCATATTCCATCTCGGTCATATCGTTGCGGTGCTTAGGCGAAGCCCTGCATTGGTAGAACATCATCATCGTCACCATGCCGTCGTGGTGATGGAACTCATCCCCGACACCCTGCTGGATTGGAGTTCGGGGATCGTCTTCGAGCTGAACGTGTGCTGAACTCGGAGGTGCCGTACGTTCGGTGCTTGGATCGGTCAGATCGTGAAGACGTACGACTACATCAACCGCGTTATCATAACGCTTCTGCTTACGGTCTACGAGGGTACGTGGGCAACACTCTCCCCTCTCGTTGCTATGCATCACCATGATCTTGCGTGTGCGTAGGATTTTTTTTGAAATTACTACGTTCCCCAACAGTGGTATCAGAGCCTAGGTTTTATGCGTTGATGTTATATGCACAAGTAGAACACAAGTGAGTTGTGGGCGATACAAGTCATACTGCTTACCAGCATGTCATACACTTATGCGAGACTGGTTTTACCGCCGTGCTTTGCACACAGGTGACTAGCGGGTGTCAATTTCTCCAACTTTAGTTGAACCGAGTGTGGCTACACCCGGTCCTTGCGAAGGTTAAAACAACACTAACTTGATGAACTATCGTTGTGGTTTTGATGCATAGGTAAGAACGGTTCTTGCTCAGCCCGTAGCAGCCACGTAAAATTTGCAACAACAAAGTAGAGGACGTCTAACTTGTTTTTGCAGGGCATGTTGTGATGTGATATGGTCAAGACGTGATGCTATATTTTATTATATGAGATGATCATGTTTTGTAACCGAAGTTATCGGCAACTGGCAGGAGCCATATGGTTGTCGCTTTATTGTATGAAATGCAAACGCTCTGTAATTGCTTTACTTTATCACTAAGCGGTAGCGATAGTCGTAGAAGCAATAGATGGCGTAACGACAACGATGCTACCATGGAGATCAAGGTGTCGCGCCAGTGACGATGGTGATCACGACGGTGCTTCGGAGATGGAGATCACAAGCACAAGATGATGATGGCCATATCATATAACTTATATTGATTGCATGTGATGTTTATCCGTTATGCATCTTATCTTGCTTTGATTGACGGTAGCATTTTAAGATGATCTCTCACTAAAATTATCAAGAAGTGTTCTCCCTGAGTATGCACCATTGCGAAAGTTCTTTGTGCTGAGACACCACGTGATGATTGGGTGTGATAGGCTTTACGTTCAAATACAACGGGTGCAAAACAGTTGCACATGCGGAATACTCAGGTTAAACTTGACGAGCCTAGCATATAACAGATATGGCCTCGGAACACGGAGACCAAAAGGTCGAACATGAATCATATAGTAGATATGATCAAGATAGTGATGTTCACCATTGAAACTACTCCATCTCACGTGACGATCGGACATGGTTTAGTTGATTTGGATCACGTGATCACTTACATGACTAGAGAGATGTCTGTCTAAGTGGGAGTTCTTAAGTAATATGATTAATTGAACTTAAATTTATCATGAACTTAGTCCTGGTAGTATTTTGCAAATTATGTTGTAGATCAATAGCTTGCGTTGTTGCTTTCATATGTTTATTTTGATATGTTCCTAGAGAAAATTGTGTTGAAAGATGTTAGTAGCAATGATGCGGATTGGATCCGTGATCCGAGGTTTATCCTCATTGCTGCACAGAAGAATTATGTCCTTAATGCACCGCTAGGTGACAGACCTATTGCAGGAGCAGATACAGACATTATGAACGTTTGGCTAGCTCAATATGATGACTGCTTGATAGTTTAGTGCACCATGCTTAACGGCTTAGAATCAGGACTTCAAGGACGTTTTGAACGTCATGGACCATATGAGATGTTCCAGAAATTGAAGTTGATATTTCAAGCAAATACCCGAGTTGAGAGATATGAAGTCTCCAACAAGTTCTATAGCTAAAAGATGGAGGAGAATCGCTCAACTAGTGAGCATGTGCTCAGATTGTCTATGTATTTCAATCGCTTGAATCAAGTGGGAGTTAATCTTCCAGATAAGATAGTGATTGACAGAATTCTCTAGTCACCATCACTAAGTTACTAGAACTTTGTGATGAACTATAGTATGCAAGGGATGACGTAAATGATTCCCGAGCTCTTCATGATGTTGAAATCGACGAAGGTAGAAATCAAGAAAGGGCATCAAGTGTTGATGATTGATAAAGATCAGTAGTTTCAAGAAAAGGGCAAAGGGAAAGAAAGGGAAACTTCAAGTGGAATGGCAAACAAGTTGTCACTCCCGTGAAGAAGACCAAAGCTGGACCAAAGCCTGAAACTGAGTGCTTACACTGCAAAAGAAATGGTCACTGGAAGCGGAAATGCCCTGAATATTTGGTGGATAAAAAGGATGGCAAAGTGAACAAGGGTATATTTGATATACAGGTTATTGATGTATGCCATAATTGTGTTTATAGTAGCCCCTAAGTATTTGATACTTGTTCGGTTGCTAATATTACTAACTCGAAACAGGAGTTACAGAATAAACAGAGACTAGTTGAGGGTGAAGTGATGATGAGTGTTGGAAGTAGTTCCAAGATTGATATGATCATCATCGCACACTCCCTATACTTTCGGGATTAGTGTTAAACCTAAATAAATGTTATTTGGCATTTGTGTTGAGCATGAATATGATTTGATCATGTTTATTGCGATACGGTTATTCATTTAAAGTTAGAGAATAAATTGTTATTCTGTTTACATGAATAAGACCTTCGATGGTCATACACCCAATGAACATAGTTTGTTGGATCTCGATCGTAGTGATACACATATTCATAATATTGATGCCAAAAGATGAAAAGTTAATAATGATAGTGCAACTTATTTGTGGCACTGCCGTTTGGGTCATATCGGTGTAAAGCGCATGGAGAAACTCCATAAAGATGGATTTTTGGAATCACTTGGTTATGAATCATTTGATGCTTGCGAACCGTGCCTTTTGGGAAAGATGACTAAAACTCTGTTCTCTGGAACAATGGAACGAGCTACTGACTTATTGGAAATAATACATACCGATGTATGCGATCCAATGAGTGTTGATGCTCGTGGCAAGTATCATTATTTTCTGACCTTCACAAGATGATTTGAGCAGATATGGGTATATCTACTTGATGAAACATAAGTCTGAAATAGTTGAAAGGTTCGAAGAATTTTAGAGTGAAGTGGAAAATCAACGTAACAAGAAAAATAAAGTTTCCACGATCTGATCGTGGAGACGAATATTTGAGTTACGAGTTTGGTCTTCATTTGAAACAATGCGGAATAGTTTCGCAACTCACGCCACCTGGAACACCACAACGAAATGGTGTATCCGAACATCGTAATCGTACTTTACTAGATATGGTGCGATCTATGATGTCTCTTACCGATTTACCGCTATCGTTTTGGGGTTATGCTTTAGAGACGGCCGCATTCACTTTAAATAGGGCACCATCTAAATCCATTGAGACGACACCGTATGAACTATGGTTTAGCAGTAAACCTAAGCTGTCGTTTCTTAAAGTTTGGAGTTGCGAAGCTTATATGAAAATGGTTTTCAACCTGATAAGCTCGAACCCAAATCGGAGAAGTGCGTCTTCATAGAATACCCAAAGGAAACCGTTGGGTAATCCTTCTATCATAGATCCGAAGGCAAAACATTCGTTGCTAAGAATGGATCCTTTCTAGAGAAGGTGTTTCTCTCGAAAGAAGTGAGTGGGAGGAAAGTAGAACTTGATGAGGTAACTGTACCAGCTCCCGAATTGGAAAGTAGTTCATCACAGAAATAAGTTCCAGTGATTACTACACCAACTAGTGAGGAAGCTAATGATGATGATCATGAAACTTCAGATCAAGTTACTACAGAACCTCGTAGGTCTTCCAGAGTATGGTCTGCACCAGAGTGGTACGGTAATCCTGTTCTGAAAGTCATGTTACTAGACCATGATAAACCTACGAACTATGAGGAAGCGATGATGAGCTCAGATTCCGTAAAATGGCTGGAGGCCATGAAATCTGAGATAGGATCCATGTATGGGAACAAAGTGTGGACTTTGGTGGACTTGCCCGATGATCGGCAAACCATAGAAAATAAATGGATCTTCAAGAGGAAGACGGACGTTGATAGTAGTGTTACTATCTACAAAGCTCGACTTGTCGCAAAAGGTTTTTGACAAGTTCAAGGTGTTGACTACAATGAGATTTTCTCAACTGTAGTGATGCTTAAATCTGTCCGAATCATGTTAGCAATTGCGACATTTTATGAAATCTGGCAAATGGATGTCAAAACTGCATTCCTTAATGGTTTTCTTAAAGAAGAGTTGTATATGATGCAACCAGAAGGTTTTTTCAATCCTAAAGGTGCTAACAAAATGTGCAAGCTCCAGCGATCCATCTATGGACTGGTGCAAGCATCTCAGAGTTGGAATATACGCTTTGATAAGTTGATCAAATCATATAGTTTTATACAGACTTGCGGTGAAGCCTGTATTTACAATAAAGTGAGTGGGAGCACTACCGCCTTTCTGATAAATATATGTGAGTAACATATTGTTGATCAGAAATGATGTAGATTTTTTCTAGAAAGCATAAAGGAGTATTTGAAAGGAGTTCTTTAAAAGAAAGACCTCAGTAAAGCTACTTACATATTGAGCATCAAAATCTATTGAGATAGATCAAGACGCTTGATAAGTTTTTCAATAAGTACATACCTTGTCAAGATTTTGAAGTAGTTCAAAATGAAACAGTCAAAGAAAGAGTTCTTGCCTGTGTTGCAAAGGTGTGAAATTGAGTAAGACTCAAATCCCGACCACGGCAGAAAATAGAATAGAGAATGAACATCATTCCCTATGCCTCAGTCATAGGTTCTATAAAGGATGCTATGCTATGTACCAGACCTGTTGTATACCTTGCTCTGAATTTGGCAAAGGAGCACAATAGTGATCTAGGAGTAGATCATTGGACATTGGTCAAGAATATCCTTAGTGAGGACTAAGCAAATATTTCTCGATTATGGAGGTGATAAAAGAGCCCGTCGTAAAGAGTTATATCGGTGCAAGCTTTTACACTGATCCAGATGACTCTAAGTCTCAATCTGGATACATATTGAAAGTGGGAGCAATTAGCTAGAGTAGCTCCGTGCAGAGCATTATAGACATAGAATATTTGCAAAATACATATGGCTCTGAATATGACAGACCCGTTGACTAAGATTTTCTCACGAGCAAAACATGACCACACCTTAGTACTCTTTGGGTGTTAATCACATAGCGATGTGAACTAGATTCTTAACTCTAGTAAACCCTTTGGGTGTTTGTCACATGACAATGTGAACTATGGGTGTTAATCATATACAGATATGAATATTGGTGTTAAATCACATGGCGATGTGAACTAGATTATTGACTCTAGTGCAAGTGGGAGACTGAAGGAAATATGCCCTAGAGGCAATAATAAAGATATTATTTATTTCCTTATTTCATGATAAATGTTTATTAGTCATGCTAGAATTGTATTAACCGGAAACATAATACATATGTGAATACATAGACAAACATAGTGTCAATAGTATGCCTCTACTTGACTAGCTCGTTAATCAAAGATGGTTCAGTTTCCTAACCATAGACATGAGTTGTTATTTGATTAACGGGATCACATCATTAGGAGAATGATGTGATTGACTTGACCCATTCCGTTAGCTTAGCACTTGATCGTTTAGTATGTTGCTATTGCTTTCTTCATGACTTATACATGTTCCTATAACTATGAGATTATGCAACTCCCATTTACCGGAGGAACACTTTGTGTGCTACCAAACGTCACAACGTAACTGGGTGATTATAAAGGAGCTCTACAGGTGTCTCCAAAGGCACATGTTGAGTTGGCGTATTTCGAGATTAGGTTTTTTCACTCCGATTGTCGGAGAGGTATCTCTGGGCCCTCTCGGTAATGCACATCACTATAAGCCTTGCAAGCAATGTAGCTAATGAGTTAGTTACGGAATGATGCATTACATAATGAGTAAAGAGACTTGCTGGTAACGAGATTGAACTAGGTATTGAGATACCGACGATCGAATCTCGGGTAAGTAACATACCGATGACAAAGGGAACAACGTATGTTGTTATGCGGTTTGACCGATAAAGATCTTCGTAGAATATGTAGGAGCCAATATGAGCATCCAGGTTCCGCTATTGGTTATTGACCGGAGACGTGTCTCGGTCATGTCTACATTGTTCTCGAACCCGTAGGGTCCGCACGCTTAAGGTTTCGATGATAGTTATATTATGAGTTTATGAGTTTTGATGTACCGAAGGAGTTCGGTGTCCCGGATTAGATCGGGGACATGATGAGGAGTCTTGAAATGGTCGAGACGTAAAGATCGATATATTGGACGACTATATTCGGACATCGTAAGGGTTCCGAGTGATTCGGGTATTTTCGGGGGTACCGGGGAGTTACGGGAATACGAGGAAGAAGCAATGGGCCTCATGGGCCAAGTGGTGGAAGAGAGGAGGCAGGGCGTGCGGCCCCCCTAGCCCAAACCGAATTGGACTAGGGGGCTGGCCCCCCTTTCCTCCTTTTCCTCCCTCTCCTTCCTTCTCCTTCTCCTTCCCTTCCTTCCCCTCTCCTACTTGGACTAGGAAAGAGGGGGGAATCCTACTTGGAGTAGGATTCTCCCCCTTGGGCGCGCCTCCTCCCCTTGGCCGGCCCTCTCCTCTTCCCCTCCTTTATATACGGGGGCAGGGGGGCTAGACACACAAGTTGATCTTCGTGATCGTTCCTTAGCCGTGTGCGGTGCCCCCCTCCACCATATTCCACCTCGGTCATATCGTTGCGGTGCTTAGGCGAAGCCCTGCGTCGGTAGAACATCATCATCGTCACCACGCCATCGTGCTGACGGAACTCATCCCCGACACCCTGCTGGATTGGAGTCCGGGGATCGTCATCGAGCTGAACGTGTGCTGAACTCGGAGGTGCCATACGTTCGGTGCTTGGATCGGTCGGATCGTGAAGACGTATGACTACATCAACCGCATTGTCATAACACTTCCGCTTACGGTCTACGAGGTACGTGGGCAACACTCTCCCCTCTCGTTGCTATGCATCACCATGATCTTGCGTGTGCGTAGGAATTTTTTTGAAATTACTACGTTCCCCAACAGTCGGGCCGTCGCGAGTGCACTATTTTTTACTCTATTTTCTAAAAATATGCGCTAACGGGCCGGCCCGTTACTGTACTCGCTCGCTGCGAGAGATCTCGACCGTCTCTCTTAATGGGAGAAATAGCGCTCGCGTGAGTAGGGGCGTTGGAATCGGTCATTTTTTCGCAGCTAGGCCCGAGCGATGTAACTCGAGGCACGTGGGCGTCGGAAGCTGCATGTGAGGAGCCATGCTTGAGACGTCGCATTGCTTCTCGAAGGGCCGTCATAACTCCCCACACCCTTATCCCACTGCTTACTCTCCCCTCTCTCTACTCTCATACCGGCGGCAGCAAGCGCAAGATCTGGATGGAGAGCAGCGAAGGTGAGCAGCGAAGCGAAGAACTGGGTAACAAGCACCAACTTCTCCACCTCACCACCAGGCTCAGCAATGCCGGTAAGCCTTCTGTCCCCAATGGAATCGATTCATACCATGCTCACATTCGATTTACACATGCATGTTAGGCATCCAATGTACCTATCAGGTTCGATTTAGTACTAGATTTAGGCATATTTGATTAGGGATTTGAGCAGTTCGAATGGGATTGAGTACAATTTTTACTTTGGTGGGGGGTGGGGGGTGAGGGTAATCGATCTTGCATCCATTCGAAACCATCCCAACAACCACTACATCTACCTGCGGTGAGCTTGGAGATGCTTGAAGCACCAGTAGCCTTGATGCTTGTAGTCGCCCACCTCCATGGGCAGTGTACAGTCGCCTGGTTCCGGCGTCGGAACCACCGTCTCCACCGTTTCGGCATTGCCAGTGCCTGCAGGCTCGGTCGCATCATCCACCATCTCATCCTCCTCCATAACATTAGTGTTTGACGCCATCGTGATAGCCTATTGGTCATGTGGAGCTTTGACAAGCCTATACTTGACCCATCTGCCTCTCTAACCAGGATCGACATACTCGAACTCATTCATTGCCCAACACAATATGTCCATTGAGATAATGCCTTTGGCTGGGTCAGGTATCAATGTCTTCAACTCCTTCGCCGCCTTCAACGTCATAGGGTGACCCCGGATTGCACAAGCCCATGCACCCTATGGTGAAGCCTCTCGACTGCAGATGACACATGTGAGTTGTTCCCGAGACTCTACGAGTGACGCTTGGCCGGGGGAGCTGGGCTGAATGGTGTGAGTATATTGGCATGAGGAGGGCCTTCTAATTTCACATCCGAGATGTGTAGTAATGCTTCATGTTTACTAGGAAGTTGTTGTGCCCCAAGTGCAAAGGTTTGTAGCAAGCAACAATTTTCGTTAAGTAGAATCAAGGTTATTCAAACAGAAAGGAGCTAAGCAGCACAACCAATGATTAGTACTGTCAAAGCATATTTCTCCCTTGATGGTTTTTGGTGATTGATGGCAATGCAATTTGCGGACTAATCATGTGCATTGAGCATTTCAATATTCCATCATATGGCACAAGACGATTTATTTCCCTGGGTGATATAGAGTGAAGACGGTTTCTTTCTGACGTTTCTTTTTGGTGGAATTGAGTCATAGGAAAACCATACTATTAAGAGGGGGTCCGCTTCAGAAAGGTTTGGGTGGAATCAACACGTGCACTTTCCCATGTGCACCCACATACTTTTCTCGCAACTTTGGAGTTCTGAATGTTTTCTGCCTTTGGTGTTTTTGAAGCACACTAGCACTACTGCAGGATGGTCCAAACATGACACATGAATCAGAGACCCTTCAATCAAACTATGTGCGATGCATTAATCGCAACCAATGTTATAACAAAATCGTCGCCGATAATACGAACTATGTGCGATCGCGGAGACATCAAGCATGATTCAGATTAGAGTTGCATGTGCGATACGTGGCATACGGTTGATCCATACGAACTGTTTGCGATGAGCCAAAAAACAGAAACAGTCAGCCATATCAAGGTGTGTGCGATAGACGGCATACAGTTCAATCGGATGAACTATTTTCAATTAGGCAACACAACAGAAATGGTCGGCCAGATCAATGTGTGTGCGATAGATGGCATACAGTTCACTCGGATGAACTGTTTTCGATTAAGCAACACAACAGAAAAGGTCGGTGAGATCAAGGTGTGTGCGATAGACGGCACACAGTTCACTCGGATGAACTGCTTGCGATGAGCCAAGAGAACAAAATGGTTCAACTTGCAAATAGGTCCGTAATCAGATATGTGTGCGATGATATATAATAAAATAGATGATTGCTGCTAATAAGTCGTGTGTGTTGTGGGAAAACGCTTGCTGGTATACAGTTGTCAGCAGTTGATGAAATCATCACCAGTGGGTTACCTAGTGATTGCTTGTATTTATGTTGGTATTCGCCCGAAGAGGAGAGGATGATGGAGCACAGCAATGGTAAGTGTTTTCCTCAGTTGTGAAACCAAGGTTATCAATCCAGTAGGAGAACCAAACAACACTATGTAAACAGCACCTGCACACAAATAACAAATACTTGCAACCCAACGCGTAAGAGGGGTTGTCAATCCCTCCTCGGTATTGAGATAGATTAAATTGTAATAGATTGGATAAATAGATCTAGCAAAAACACAAAAATAAAATAAATAAAGAAAAAGTGCAGGAAGGTATTTTTGGTTTTTTGGAATAATAGAACTGAAATTAATATGATAGGAAATAGAGCCAGGGGCCGTAGATTTCACTAGTGACTACTCTCGAGAAAATATAATACGGTGGGTAAACAATTTACTATTGGGCAATTGATAGAGAGCAAATAATTATGAAAATATCCAAGGCAATGATCATGTATATAGGCATCACGTCCAAGATTAGTAGACCGGAATGATTTTGCATCTACTACTACTACTCCACACATCGACCGCTATCTAGCATGCATCTAGTGTATTAAGTACATGGAGAAACGGAGTAATGCAATAAGAACGATGACATGATGTACACAAGATCTATTCATGTAGGAATAGACCCCATCTTTTTAGCCTTAGTAGCAACGATACATGCATGTCATGTCTCCTTCTGTTATTGAGAATAAGCATCGAAAGATCGAACCCATCATAAAGCACCTCTTGCCATTGCAAGAAAAATCAATCTAGTTGTCCAAACCAAAGCAAAGTTTCGGAGAAGAAATACCAGGATATAAAGATCATGTGTATAAGAGTTCAAAGAAGACTCAAGTAATATTCATAGATAGATCTGATCATAAACTCACAATTCATCAGATCCCAACAAACACACCGCAAATAGTCATTACATGAATAGATCTCCAAGAACATCAAGGAAACATCGTATTGAGAATCAAAAAGAGGGAAGAATCCATATAGCTACTACCTACGGACTCGTAGGTCTGTGATAAACTACTCATGCATAATCGAAGGAGCACCAATGAGGATGATGAATGCCTCCGTGATCGTTTCCCCCTCCTGCAAGTTGCCAGAATAGGGCTCTAGATTGGATCTCGTGGTTCTGGAACTTGTGGTAGCCGGAATTGTGTTTCGTTGACTCCCCTAGGGCTTCTAGAATATTTGGGTATTTATAGAGCTGAGAGGCGGTGGAAAAGGTCACTTTGGGCCCCACAAGGCATCAGGGCGCGCCAGGGGCCTCTAGCGCACCCTAGTGTCTTGTGGGCCCCATGGGCCTCCTCTGGTACACCCCCTGGGCTCCCTGTGTGTAATACCCCAAGAATCATGCTACAGTAACCTCACCCAAATGGTGGCATGTCATCAAGTTTAACTAAGCCAAATTACCACTTGGTAAAAATCAAAGTCATTTTCAAATTTAAAATGAAGTCAAATAAATTATTTGTTCAAACATGAAAACTAAAAGGTTATTAATGTGGCAAATAATCCGTAGATAGTTATGGTGGAGAAATTAACTTTTTATAAAATGCCTAACATAATTAAAACAGGAGTCAAAACAATAATTTAATTGCTTTTTATTTTATAAAAATCCCAAACTATTTTAAATAGAGCTCAAACTGTTTGTGGCGGTGTCTAATTTTGCAAAGTGAATTATGGGACAAATTTCCTAATTTTCTAAACCTATTTGCTCTTTAGAATAAATACAAAATAGAAAAGTAAAATAAAATAAAATAAAAAGAAAAGAGAAGTAAGAAGGAGAGAGGGAACCCAGCAGCCAGACCAGTTTGCCCAAGGCCCACCTAAACCCCTCTAACCCTAGCGCGACCCCAATGCCTGCTACGTCTTGAGCTTGCGTTGGTTTTCCTTGAAGAGGAAAGGGTGATGCAGCAATAGTAGCGTAAGTATTTCCCTCAGTTTTTGAGAACCAAGGTATCAAAAGTAGATTGAAAGTTTATATGATAAAAGATAGACCCGGGGGCCATAGGTTTCACTAGTGGCTTCTCTCAAGATAGCATAAGTATTATAGTGGGCGAACAAATTACTGTCGAGCAATTGATAGAAAAGCGAATAATTATGAGATTATCTAGGCATGATCATGTATATAGGCATCACGTCCGTGACAAGTAGCATGACTCTAACATTACTACCTTTATATCTCAATTTCAACACAAGTATTTCTCAATTTCAACACAAGTATTTCTCAATTTCATAATTACCCACTAGCATGACTCTAACATTACTACCTTTATATCTCAAAATAATTATCAAGCATCAAATTGATCATAGCATCCAATTCACTTCCTATGATAGTTTTTATTATACCCAACTTGGATGCCTACCATTCTAGGACCAATTTTATAACCATAGCAAATACTATGTTGTTCTAAAAGACTCTCAAAATAATATAAGTGAAGCATGAGAGATCAACAATTTCTTCAAAATTAAGCCACCGCCGTGCTCTAAAAGATATAAGTGAAGCACTAGAGCAAAAACTATCAAGCTCAAAAGATATAAGTGAAGCACATAGAGTATTCTAGCAAATTCTAATCAAGTGGACTTCTTCCAAAAGGTGTGTACAACAAGGATGATTATGGTATACTAAAAAGCAAAGACTAATATAATACACGATGCTCCAAGCAAAACACATATCATGTGGCGAATAAAAATATAGCTCCAAGTAAAGTTACCAATGAACGAAGACGAAAGAGGGGATGCCTTGCCGGGGCATCCCCAAGCTTAGGATTTTGGCTATTCTTGAATATCTTGGGGTGCCAAGGGCATCCCCAAGCTTAGGCTCTTGCCACTCCTTGTTCCCCAAAAAAAAAAAGCAATACGGGCTGGGCCTCCGGTTAGTAGGTTAGTCCCAAAAATGATATAAATGTGTAAAATAAAGCCCATAAACATCCAAAAGGGGTAATATAATAGCATGGAACAATAAAAAATTATAGATACATTGGAGACGTATCAATCCCCTCCTCCCTCTCTCTCACACGCTATCCCAATTCAGAGCTCGCACCTGAGCTACCGCCGCTGCGCACCGGAGCCCCCCCCCCCATGGCGCCATAAGATTCACAGGAGGTGGGCCTCCTCGTCAACGTTCTCTCCGCACCCTGCTCGAGCTGGAGCGGCCAGGCCACCGTCGCCCCGACCCGTCCCCTCCGACCACAGGCGCCTGCACCACCGTTTGATCTGCGCACCTCGGTCGCCCCCAACACGTCTGAGCATGCCTACAACTCCGGGGTGAGTTCCTGTGGCTGTTCCCCTCTCCTCCTCATCATTTCACCGATGTAGGCCGCCGTCCGCGCCGTCCTATCTCCGGCTAGTGGCCGCGGTCACCGTGATCGTGACCGCGTCCAGCCCCACATCGCCGCTCCCCTACCTGCGGTCCTCACGGTCCTGGGGCCGTGCAGGCTCCCGCCCTGCGTGCTTGCTCGCTGCCGCCCGTACACATGCGCTCGCTGCGGGATCGCTGGCCGAAGCCCTGGCCTCCGCTCCTGTTGCCGCCGCTGTCGCTACCGACCACTTCCGGTCACGCCATTGCCATCGCTGGACGTGCCGCGCTGCGGTCGTTCCAGAGATCCCATCCACATGTCCTAGGGTCGCCTATACCGTGTTCCCGACGCAGCTCCACGGCCACCACCACTCGTCCGTCGCCGTAGTCGTCGCTCCGGCCACCCCCGCACCCACTGACCCCTATCCTCGACTCGCATCGTCGCCCTCTCCGCATAGCCGCTCCCGGCTGACCAAATAGTCGCCAGAGCCGTGAGTCAAGCGAGCCGCCGTCGCCTCTGTACGCCACCGTCGGCGCACGTTGGTTAAACCAACGGGTGGGCCCGGCCAGATAGATTAGGTGCTAACCGCCGTTAATTAACCCCTAACCCAGTGACTGACACCGACTCCGCATGTTTAATTAACAACTGAAAACCGTTAAGTTAAACTAACTAAACTGACAAGTGGGGCCCCTGTTACTATTCCTTTGGATTAGATCTACTGACTCAGCACTGGGGTCCACCAGTCAGCCCCTGCTGACCGGATCCTTGACCAATCAACCTGCTGATTGGGCTAGTCCCAGTCAATGACATGTGGGCCCCTGTTGACCAGTCAACTGGTCAACTTTTGACCTGCTAACTCAGCCCCTGGCCCCAGTGTCAGCCTCACATAGACTAGGATGTGTTCACTTTCTGTGTGTGTCGTGGTTCTAAGTCTGACAGTAGAGTGGGGGGTAGGTATGGAGAGGCAAGGTCCTAGCTATAGAGAAGTTGTAAACACAAGCGATGTACGAGTTCAGGCCCTTCTCGGAGGAAGTAAAAGCCCTACGTCTCGGAGCCCTGAGGCGGTCGAGTGGATTATGTGTATAGGTGTTACAGGAGTGCGAACCCTTCTGCCTGTGGAGGGGGGTGACTTATATAGAGTACGCCTGGACCCCTGCCAGCCCACGTAATGAAGGTTTTAAAGTGTATTAAGTCTGGGGCGTTACTGGTAACGCCCTACATAAAATGCCTTAACTATCATTAAGTCTATTCAATTACAGGCCGTTGCAGTACAGAGTGCCTTCTGACCTTCTGGTGGTCGAGTGTATCTTCATGGTCGAGTGTATCTCCATGGTCGAGTGTATCTCCATGGTCGAGTGTATCTCCATGGTCGAGTGTATCTCCATGGTCGAGTGTATCTCCATGGTCGAGTCCTTCTTCCAGTCGAGTGGGTTCTTCGATGGTTGACTGGAAGGTGATCTCTTCTAAGGCTGTCCTAGGGTAGGGCATTCAGGTCAGACCTATGACCCTACCCTAGGTATATGAATCCATCATTAGCCCCCGAATGGATTGAGGCTTGAATGAGGAAAGAGTTGATGCTATTTCCGATTGGCTTTCGCATACTGGCTTATGCGTCGTTCTGGATCAAGATCTTCTTTGTCGATAACGAACAACTTTTCTTCAGTCGACTCGATCCATTCTTGTCTTTCGTCGAGTGATCTTTTAGACTTTGCTGGTTCCCGAGCGACGGATCGCAGGAAATCTCGCGTCTGACAGACCGATCTGCCGTCCGCGGATTCCACGGGATACGGAATTTGGGGGGGGGGGGCGCGAAGCGGAACAGACCGTGGCGCTCGGACGGGACGGGACATGAACGCCTCGATCTTCGCGCCGTATTTTCCGCCACGTATCGTGTCAAAGCAACTGTTTCGGGATATGATCAGGTTGCCTGGGTCCACATGTCATCCACTCGGAAGGGATGGTATATAAATGCAACCGGCGAGGGTTTTCTGAATAGTGCTCCATTCTTTCTCCTCTGTTCTCCTCGTCTCCGCCCAGTGCGCTTGCTCTCGCCCCCGCAAAGCTCTCCCTCGCGCACCTCGCCGGCAGCCATGGTCAAGGAGAAGACGGCGGCGTTGGAGCGCGCAAAGAAGGCGTCGGCGACGGAGAAGGCATTGGCGGCGGAGAAGGCGAAGGGGAGGTCCACCAGCCGCAGTGGGTCTTCGTCGAGATCCCGCTTGCCGAAGGGCTGGGTCTAGGGAGATTGGATCCAGTCGACCATCTCGGAGAAGGATCTCCTCGACATGGCCGACGACGGGCTGATCCCCCATGGTGCAGCGAGACTCCCAGGGAAAGAGTGGCAACCTCAGCCAGAAGAGGGTGAGTGCGTGCTCCTGGCGACTCATATTGATCGAGGGTTTTCTTTGCCACCGAGCATCTTCTTTCGTGGTTTTTTGAACTTCTTCGGAGCCCAACTCCACCACTTTACTCCGAACTCTATTGCGTACCTTGCTGCATTCGTATCCATGTGCGAGAGTTTCCTGGGCTGTCGACCACACTGGGGCTTGTTCAAGCACATCTTCACGTGCCGTTCTCAGACCATGAAGAAGGCGAGTCCAGGCGATGAGAAGACCCAGGTTGTCCAAATGTGCGGGGGTCTAGGGATTCAAGTGAGGAACAAGAGCACCTTCCCCGCTATGATGTTTCCCGAGTCGGTCAGAGGCTGGCAGTCGACTTGGTTCTACTGCCGGGACGAGCTGACGCCGGGACAGTCGAGTGGGCTTCCCCCATTCACCATGAGTCGAGTGAACAAGCCCTCCTCTCTCAAGGTGGTTCCGGAGGAAAGGGCCGATGTGAAGATGTTGATGGACCGAGTGGTGCAGTTGGTCCGGGACGGCGTGACTGGCATGGACCTTCTGGAGGTTTTCCTTCGGCGGCGGATCCAACCTCTTCAGTTCCAAAGCCATGGCATGTGGCTGTACTGCGGGACTGAAGACGATACCCGAGTCCACCCAGAAGCAGTCGACGACGCCACGGTGGAAAGATGGATGGCCGCGGTCACTGGGAATAAGGATAATCCCCGTGGATCCAGGAGGGTTCCTCCACTCGACCATCACACCGATCCAGACAAGGTATACTCGCTCGGCCTTCCATTGTACATCCGTCGAGTGAGTTTCTGTATATTCTATGACTTGGTCGATTGATCTCTGTTTTGACATCTTTTAGGCCCTCACCGACCTATATTCGATGCCCAATGGAGCTCAGGCTCCGACTGAGGAGGAAGAAGCCAGCGGGGGCGAGAGCCAGGAGGAGTGGGATTCAGACGCTGCTGAAGGTGACGACGACGACGATGATGACGAGGACGAAGAGGAGGAAGAGGAGGAGGAGGTTGCACCGCCGCGCTCGGAAAGGCGGTCAAAGCTTGTCCATGACCCCGCGACTGAACGCGGTAAGGGGGTGGCGACTGCATCGCAGTCGACCAAGCGCCCTCGGACCGCTTCTCCGGTGCCGAGTGACAGGGCTCCGAAGCAGTCGAGGGTGGCTCTGCCGAAACCCCCCAAGCTCCTGCCGAAGATGAAAGTGTCCATCCCCACCATATCCGGGTAAGCACGTTACTTGAGTTCTCTTGTTTTGCATAAGGCTTTATCTCTGGTTGATATTTGAGTTGGTCGACTGATTCTTTGGGACTTCAGTGCTGCAACTTCTGAGACCTCAGGCAAGGCTGACGACCATGAGATGGAGGACGCAGCAACCTCGAATCCTGGTACTATACTCTCAATTCTGTCCTTAGTCGACTGACTCAAGATTTCTGACTTTGATTCTTTTTCCGAAGCTCCACCCCACGACATTATCACCCTTCCCGAAGATGATGATGAGGATGAAGAACCACTGAAGCACAGGATGAGCAGCAAGACGTCTACTGGTAAGGCAACCCAGAGTACGACGGCGCCCGAAGCTGTGGCCACGGAAGGGGAGAACCTCACTCGACACACCGTGTCTTTCGCGGTGCCGTTGACGAGCGCTCGTCCCACTTCGTCGAGTGCTGCACAGCCTTCGCTCTTCACAACACATCATGTCCCAGAGGACCAAGCCAGTGCTGCTAAGGAGGCGATACGTCAAGCGGGGATCATGATGGAACAGGTGAAGACCATCCGGGATGCAAGCCAAGCAGCTTACGACGCCAGCTCTGCCCTTCAAAGCAATGTGCAGGTCAGTCGACCACCGCCTATTCTGTTAGGATATGCTATCAAGATTTTTTCTTTCTGATTTCTGAAATCCATAGCAATCACCCGCTGGGAGTGTTGATAGAAAATTCTATGTTAGCGGGGGCACGCTGAGTGCACCCGCTGGGTGGAGTCCCCAAGGCTAAGGTCGACTGCTAGCAGTCGACCTTAGGCTTTAGAAGTAAAGGTTGTTCATCATTTGATTTGGTCGACTGGTCGACTCTGTCTTGGACAGAACTAGTGGGGGCACGCTGAGTGCACCCACTGGGTGTAGTCCCCGAGACCGTGGTCGACTGCTTGCAGTCGACTACAGTCTGAAGTCCACATCTCTCTTTTTTTTTGGGTCGACTGGTCGACTCTGTCTTGAACAGAACTAGTGGGGGCACGCTGAGTGCACCCACTGGGTGTAGTCCCCGAGACTACGGTTGAATGCTTGCATTCGACTGTAGTCTAGAAACGTATGATCTTTCTCTATCCACTCGGAAGTGAACCATCTTTGATATTTTGTTGATTGGTTCTTTGTAGAAATCCTGTGACCTTGCGGCTCGCTATACGGAACTGGAGCAGAAGCACATTCAACTCGAGTTGGATTTGAAGCTGGTGCAGGAGAATCTGACGAAGGCGAAGGAGGAGACCAAAGGTATGTTCGGTGAGACCTCGACTACTCCTTTATCCTTCCATTTATTTCAAGATCTGACTTTGCTGTAACTTACAGACAAAGTGCAGGATGCCCAGAAGAAGAAGGACCTTGAGCTAGCCGAGAATACCAAGCTTGCTGACGAGAAGTTAGCTTCAGTCACCAAGCTTGAACAGGAAAATCACAATCTGAAAACTGCTCTGGCGATTGCTTCCAAGGATGTTGACCGACTGAAAGCTGACAAGACTACCCTGACCGAGAAGATCAACCAATTGACTGGGAAGAAGAATGACCTTGAAAGCTTCCTGGGTGGTCTTGCTAAGAAACTGTTCCTTATGCTCGAAGGTAAACTTTTCACTCGACCAGCATTTTCAACTGTGATGCTTCCATTCGACCATTGCCTTGACTCGGTGTTTTGTCTTTGCAGAATTCTGTCGGAACTTTGAAGATGAGACTAGCCAGTTGGAGCCGAACCTTGATCCTGTCAATTCTCCGGTGAATGATGAAGTCGCCATGAATGTCTTCCGGCTGGAGTCTCGTGTTGCAGCTGTCGTGGACTATCTTGCAAGGCTGAAGGCCGCCACTTCTCGCATCGACTCGACGCTTTGGCCTGGGGCGACACTTCAGAATGACCTCGAGTCATTGGTGGCTCGACTAAACGCAGTCCCCGACCGAGTGCAAGAGTGGAAGAAATCCTCGGCTCGGTGCGGCGCAGATGTCGCCCTGTGTCTGGCCCGAGTCCACTGCAAGGACGCACGAGAAGAGAAACTGGCGGCTCTCCGAGTGGCCAACACTAAGAAACACGACTTCAGGTCCTTCATGGAAACTTTCATCGCTGCTGCTACCCGGATTGCAGACGGGATCGACCTCGACGAGTTTGTTGCTCCTTCCAGCCCTCCACAGGAGGGGTAAAAAACTTTCTTTAAGCCCAACACTTTAAATTTGCCTCGGTACGCCGAGTGTAATTGTAACTGGTAAACCTTAACAGGCTTAGTGCCTGAGCACTTTCGGTTCCTTTAGGTATCGACCTAAGCTTGGACTTGATGTTTGGATATGATTGCTCTTGGTTCGAATTGTCTTTTGCAGGTTCACAGCAAGATGTCCACTGCAGTCGACTTATTCCTTAGGCGAGCACTGGGCCGCAGCTAAACCGCCGAGTGAGAGGTTTGCTCTTCACTCGGTAGGATTTTTATAACTTAGGCGAGCGCTGGGCTGCAGCTAAGCCCCCGAGTGAGAGGTTTGCTCTTCACACGGTAGGATTTTTTTATAACTTAGGCGAGCGCTGGGCTGCAGCTAAGCCTCCGAGTGAGAGGTTTGCTCTTCACTCGGTAGGATTTTTTTATAACTTAGGCGAGCGCTGGGCTGCAGCTAAGCCCCCGAGTGAGAGGTTTGCTCTTCACTCGGTAGGATTTTTTTATAACTTAGGCGAGCGCTGGGCTGCAGCTAAGCCTCCAAGTGAGAGGTTTGCTCTTCATTCGGTAGGATTTTTTTATAACTTAGGCGAGCGCTGGGCTGCAGCTAAGCCTCCGAGTGAGAGGTTTGCTCTTCACTTGGTAGGATTTTTTTATAACTTAGGCGAGCGCTGGGCTGCAGCTAAGCCTCCGAGTGAGAGGTTTGCTCTTCACTCGGTAGGATTTTTTTATAACTTAGGCGAGCGCTGGGCTGCAGCTAAGCCCCCGAGTGAGAGGTTTGCTCTTCACTCGGTAGGATTTTTTATAACTTAGGCGAGCGCTGGGCTGCAGCTAAGCCCCCGAGTGAGAGGTTTGCTCTTCACTCGGTAGGATTTTTTTATAACTTAGGCGAGCGCTGGGCTGCAGCTAAGCCCCCGAGTGAGAGGTTTGCTCTTCACTCGGTAGGATTTTTTTTATAACTTAGGCGAGCGCTGGGCTGCAGCTAAGCCCCCGAGTGAGAGGTTTGCTCTTCACTCGGTAGGATTTTTTTATAACTTAGGCGAGCGCTGGGCTGCAGCTAAGCCCCCGAGTGAGAGGTTTGCTCTTCACTCGGTAGGATTTTTTATAACTTAGGCGAGCGCTGGGCTGCAGCTAAGCCCCCGAGTGAGAGGTTTGCTCTTCACTCGGTAGGATTTTTTTATAACTTAGGCGAGCGCTGGGCTGCAGCTAAGCCCCCGAGTGAGAGGTTTGCTCTTCACTCGGTAGGATTTTTTATAACTTAGGCGAGCGCTGGGCTGCAGCTAAGCCCCCGAGTGAGAAATTTGCTCTTCACTCGGTAGGATTTTTTATAACTTAGGCGAGCGCTGGGCTGCAGCTAAGCCCACGAGTGAGAGATTTGCTCTTCACCGGTAGGATTTTTTATAACTTAGGCGAGCGCTGGGCTGCAGCTAAGCCTCCGAGTGAGAGGTTTGCTCTTCACTCGGTAGGATTTTTTATAACTTAGGCAAAACGGATTCGCGACTAAGCCACCCGCTGGGGGAAAAAGTGACAAAAGTTATGAAGGAATTATGGCACTATTATTTCGAGATCCATGAACTACAGAAGTATTTTATTACAACTCATCCGAGTGGAAAACTTTTAGGTGTAAAACGGGCGGAGCAGATCCGCATTCCAAGCTCGGGGCTCTTCGATGTTGTGTTCGACGTTGTAGAGACGGTAAGCCCCGTTGTGGAGAACTTTGGTGACGATGAAGGGTCCTTCCCAAGAAGGAGCGAGCTTATCCTGTTTCTGCTGATCCACTCGGAGAACTAGATCTCCTTCTTGGAAGGCTCGACCCCTCACATTCCTGGCGTGAAAGCGGCGCAAGTCTTGTTGATAGATGGTCGATCGGATCAGAGCCATCTCCCTTTCTTCCTCTAGAAGGTCGACTGCGTCCTGACGCGCTTGCTCGGCTTCTGCTTCGTTGTAGAGTTCAACTCGAGGAGCATTGTGAAGAAGATCACTCGGCAAGACTGCTTCAGCTCCATAGACCAAAAAGAATGGAGTTCTTCCAGTCGACCGATTGGGTGTGGTTCGCAAACCCCAAAGCACCGAAGGAAGTTCGTCGACCCATGCTCCAGCCGCGTGCTTGAGGTCACGCATCAGTCGGGGTTTTAAACCCTTGAGGATTAAGCCATTGGCTCGCTCCGCTTGTCCATTCGACTGGGGGTGAGCGACTGAAGCGTAGTCGACTCATGTGCCTTGAGCGTTGCAGAAATCCTTGAATTCTTCCGAGTCAAAGTTCGACCCATTATCCGTAATGATGCTGTGCGGAACTCCATATCTGAACGTCAGCTCCCTGATGAAGTTAACTGCAGTACCGGCGTCAAGATTCTTGATCGGTTTAGCCTCGATCCACTTTGTGAACTTGTCGACTGCGACCAGTACGTGCGTGAAACCACTTCGACCTGTTCTCAAGGGACCGACCATGTCTAACCCCCATACTGCGAATGGCCAAACGAGTGGAATGGTCTTAAGAGCTGACGCGGGCTTATGTGACATATTGGAGTAGAATTGACATCCTTCGCACTTGTCCACTATTTCCTTTGCCATCTCATTCGCTCTTGGCCAGTAAAATCCAGCTCGGTATGCTTTGGCTACAATGGTCCGAGAGGACGCATGGTGACCACAGGTCCCCGAGTGGATATCATTGAGAATGATTCGACCTTCTTCTGGCGTTATGCATTTTTGACCAACCCCAGTCGGACTTTCTCTATACAGCTGTCCTTTGATAACGGTAAAGGCTTTGGATCGACGGACGATCTGCCGAGCCTCTTCCTCCTCTTCTGGGAGCTCTTTTCTCAGGATATACGCAATATAGGGAATTGTCCAGTCGGGAATGACCACTAAAACCTCTACAACCAAGTCGACCACAGCTGGGATCTCAACCTCAGTCGGATCTGCGGCACTCTTGGGCTGTGGAGCTTCCTCTGTGAAGGGATCTTCTTTAACTGACGGTGTGTGTATATGCTCCAAAAACACACCACTCGGAATGGCTTCTCTTTTGGAACCTATTTTTGCCAGATCATCTGCTGCTTGATTTTTCAGTCGGGGGATGTGATGGAGCTCCAACCCCTCGAACTTCTTTTCCAGCTTCCTCACTGCATTGCAGTATCCAGTCATGGCTGGGCTTCTCACGTCCCACTCCTTCATCACCTGGTTGACCACGAAATCTGAATCGCCGTAAACCATCAGGCGACGGACGCCGAGTGAGATGGCCATGCGCAATCCATATAAAAGGGCCTCATACTCTGCCTCATTGTTGGAGGAATCAAAGTGAATCTGGAGCACATATCTAAGCTTATCTCCTCTGGGGGAAACCAGAACAACCCCAGCACCAGAACCATTCAGCATCTTAGAGCCATCGAAGAACATGGTCCAATGCTCCGAGTGAACTTCAGTCGGCTGCTGTTGTTCAATCCACTCGGCGAGGAAATCTGCTATTGCCTGGGACTTAATGGCTTTCTTCGCCTCGAACTTGATATCAAGGGGAAGAAGTTCAATCGCCCATTTCGCCACTCGACCAGTTGCATCTCTGTTGTGCAGAATCTCTGATAGTGGAGCGTCGCTGACGACTGTGATAGAATGATCAGAGAAATAATGAGCAACCTTCTTCGTGGTCATGTATATTCCATACACAAGCTTCTGATAATGAGGATATCTCTGCTTGGATGGAGTCAAAACTTCAGACAAATAATACACCGGGCGCTGAACTTTGAAGGCTTTTCCTTCTTCCTCCCGCTCGACCGTAAGTACCGTACTGACGACTTGTCCTGTGGCTGCAATATAAAGCAGCAAAGGCTCTTTGCTGATTGGAGCAGCAAGCACCGGCTGGGTGGAGAGCAGAGCTTTTAGCTCGGCAAACGCTGCATCAGCTTCTGGAGTCCACTCGAACTTGTCTGCCTTCTTCATCAGTCGGTAAAGAGGCAATGCCTTTTCACCGAGTCGTGGGATGAATCGACTTAATGCGGCCAAGCATCCAGTAAGCTTCTGGACATCGTGCACTCGCACAGGGCGTTTCATTCGGAGAATAGTGCCGATCTTCTCTGGATTTGCGTCGATCCCTCGCTCGGAAACGAGAAAACCGAGTAACTTTCCACCAGGAACTCCGAATGTGCACTTCGATGGATTGAGCTTGATATCATATCTTCTGAGGTTGGCAAATGTTTCGGCGAGGTCAGCAAGCAGGTCAGAACCTTTTCGCGACTAAACGACGATATCATCCATATACGCTTCCACATTCCGACTGATTTGAGTGAGAAGACACTTCTGAATCATACGCATAAATGTGGCTCCGGCATTCTTGAGGCCGAATGGCATGATGATATAGCAGAAGCACCCGAATGGAGTGATGAAAGCTGTTTTTACTTCGTCGGGTCCGTACAGACGGATCTGATGATACCCGGAATATGCGTCTAGAAAAGACAATCTCTCACATCCCGCGGTCGAGTCAACAATTTGATCTATGCGAGGGAGAGGAAAATGATCTTTCGGGCAGGCCCAATTGATGTGCTTGAAGTCAATGCACATGCGGAGTGACTTGTCCTTCTTGGGAACCATGATGACATTAGCGAGCCACTCGGAGTGGTATATCTCTCGGATAAATCCTGCCGCCAACAGTCGAGCCACTTCCTCACCAATAGCTTTTCTCTTCTGGACGGCGGACCACCGAAGATGCTCTTTGACTGGCTTTGCTGATTTGTCGACTCTGAGGCGATGCTCAGCCAGTCCCCTGGGAACACCTGGCATGTCAGCTGGCTTCCATGCAAAAAGGTCCCAGTTCTCACGGAGGAACTGGATGAGCGCTTCTTCCTATTTCGGGTCGAGTGTCGTGGAGATGTGAGTCGGGGCTGCATCGGGGTTGGTCGGGTGAATATGAACAGGCTTCGTCTCACCAGACGACTGAAATGCAGATTCTGTGGCTGGTTTCTTAGATCGCAACAAATCACTCGGATCTGCGTTTTGCTTGTATTCTTTGAACTCGACCGCTGTCACCTGGGAATCGGCAATCTTTGAGCCCTTATGAAAGCACTCTTCTGCCTTTTTCCGATCGCTAGTGACAGTGATCACCCCTTTGGGACCTGGCATTTTCAGTTTGAGGTACACGTAACATGGTCGAGCCATGAACCGTGCGTAGGCGGGCCTCCCCAAAATGGCGTGGTACGCGCTCTGAAAATCCACAACCTCAAAGGTCAACTTTTCCTTGCGAAAATGTTTTGAGTCGCCAAAAACCACGTCCAGGGCTATTTGGCCGAGTGAGTTGGCTTTCTTCCCTGGTATGACTCCGTGGAAACTCATGTTGCTGGTGCTCAATCGGGACATCGGAATGCCCATTCCCTTCAATGTGTCTGCATATAACAAGTTCAGCCCACTGCCACCGTCCATCAACACTTTCGTCAGTCGAGTGCCTTCGACAACTGGGTCGACCACCAAAGCTTGCCTCCCAGGGGTGGCAATATGAGTCGGGTGATCAGATTGGTCGAATGTGATGGGTGTTTGGGACCATTTCAGATAACTTGGTTTTGCTGGGGCAACCATATTCACCTCACGGTTAATGACTTTCAGTCGACTCTTGCTTTCCACATCCGCGAAGATCATCAGAGTGGAGTTGATATGCGGATATTCTTCCTCACTGTCCTCTTTGTCTACGGCCTTGTCTGACTCTTTCTCCTTGTCCTTAGACTGTTTTCCCTGAAACTGCTGGATCAGGAGTCGACACTGGCGAGTGGTGTGCTTTGGGTAAATAATGTTGCCCTCTTCATCCTTCCTCGTGTGGATGTGGCATGGCATATCCATCACGTCGTTTCCTTCTTTATCCTTTACTTTCTTAGGATTCCAGGATCCTTTTGGCTTCCCTTTGAACTTTCCCTGAGTTACGGCCAGGGCCTCTCCAGGAGCTGCTGGCTCGGCTTTCCGCTTCTGTTTCCGACTGGAATTTCCCTTCTCCGACTGACTTGGCTTAAACTTGCCGCTTTGGAGTCGGTCCTCTTCCTCACCATTTGCGTACTTGGTAGCAATCTCCATCATCCGACTCGGAGTCATGTCTCCGGTTCGACCAAACTTCAGACTCAATTCTCTGTTCTTGACGCCATCTTTGAAGGCGCAGACTGCTTGATGATTAGACACATTTTCCACAGTATGGTGCAGAGTGATCCACCTCTGAATATACTCTCTGAGAGTCTCATTGGGCTTCTGCACACAAACTTGCAGCTCTATCAAACCAGCTGGTCGCTTGCAGGTTCCTTCAAAAGTTCTGACGAACACTCGGAACAAGTCTTCCCAAGTGTAAATACTGCTAGGAGGTAACTGATTCAACCACGCTCTGGCTGAACCTTCCAGCATAAGGGGCAAATGCTTCATGGCCACCTCATCATTCCCGCCGCCAATCTGAACAGCCACTCGGTAATCCTCGAGCCAAGTTTCAGGCTTGGACTCCCCAGTGAACTTGCTGACTCCTGTCGCCAACCTGAAATTGGGGGGAATCACTGCGGCTCTGATAGCCCTGCTAAAACACTCTGGACCAGAAACATGCACTCGACTGCTCGTGGGTGCATCTCTCTCGGGTCCACCTCGATGGGCTCTGTTCCGGTCGACCAAGCTTTGCACGATAATGGATCGCGCGTTGAAGCCTGGCCCCCTGGGGTCGACTGGAACCCTTCGCCCCACACTGAACTGACGCCTGTCATCCTGTCGGCGAGGAGCGTAAGACTCTTCCCTCGGAGGGGAAACGGGCACTCGACGCCTGTCATCTCGGTTGCGTCGGTCTCCGTGCTGATCATGCTGGTTGTCGCGTCCTTCCCGCCGCGGAGGCGATCTGGGACTGTGAGCCGACTGAACCGTATTCGCAGCGACGGATCAACTGTGAATTCTGTTGCGCGACTGCGACACGGCTGAGTTCTGGTCCCCAGCTGCTCGGAGCAAATCTCTGATCTGCATCAAGCCTCTCCCAGCCTCCGACTGTGAAGGCCGGATGGACTCTGCTATACGGGTTGCAGCTGCTAAATTCTGAATTGGCGTGCGGTATACCTGAGTCGGTGGGAAGAGTTGACGTCGACTGGCTTCGGGGACTCGTTGCCGCGCGCGCTCGTCGAGTGCTCGCTGAAGGTTCTCCAGACGAGCGCGTTCAGCCACATTGGCCAAACGTGCCTCCTCCAAGGCGCGAGCCTCGGGGGTTTCTCCCGTAATAGGAGTATGCAGGGCATCCATGTTCCTGCGGCGAAGCTCCTCTCTCTGTAGAGAGTCGAGTGCCTCGGGCTGGTACTCTTCGTGGTCCTGTGCGGGGCTGCCTCCGCCGCCTGCTCCGCCGCCATGGGCGAAGCCAGGAGGACTGCGGGGTCCATCGACCATGAGAATTTCCGCCGCTGGATCACTGCTATCGCACTCGGATGCAGTCTCTATGGAGCCAGTCGACAGATCGAACAGGCCGTAGAGAGATTCGTCGGGCTCGATTGCCGCAACTTGTGCGATGGCCACCTGGCGAGCCACCGCATGTTTCACCCACCGCTGAAGCCTCGATCGACCAGAGCGCTTGCGCTGGTGGGAGACCGGGCGGGCGACCGATAAAGGAGTCGACCGATAGGGGGCCGACAGTTGCCGCAGCAGAACGCCGCGGACACATGCGCGAAAATGCGTCGCACCGCGGACGGGGAGCGCATCAACGTCGAGTGGAGCCTCCTGGAGCCACGCGGAGTCATCGATGACGAAGGTGAGAGCGCCAAGACGGATCTCGCGCCCTTCGACCAAAACTCCAGTAGTCATCATGATGAAAGAATTCAGAAATACTGCAACTTCTCCACAAAACCGCTAAAACACCTGCCCCACGGTGGGCGCCAACTGTCGTGGTTCTAAGTCTGACAGTAGAGTGGGGGGTAGGTATGGAGAGGCAAGGTCCTAGCTATAGAGAAGTTGTAAACACAAGCGATGTACGAGTTCAGGCCCTTCTCGGAGGAAGTAAAAGCCCTACGTCTCGGAGCCCTGAGGCGGTCGAGTGGATTATGTGTATAGGTGTTACAGGAGTGCGACCCCTTCTGCCTGTGGAGGGGGGTGGCTTATATAGAGTACGCCTGGACCCCTGCCAGCCCACGTAATGAAGGTTTTAAAGTGTATTAAGTCTGGGGAGTTACTGGTAACGCCCTACATAAAATGCCTTAACTATCATTAAGTCTATTCAATTATAGGCCGTTGCAGTACAGAGTGCCTTCTGACCTTCTGGTGGTCGAGTGTATCTTCATGGTCGAGTGTATCTCCATGGTCGAGTGTATCTCCATGGTCGAGTGTATCTCCATGGTCGAGTCCTTCTTCCAGTCGAGTGGGTTCTTCGATGGTTGACTGGAAGGTGATCTCTTCTAAGGCTGTCCTAGGGTAGGGCATTCAGGTCAGACCTATGACCCTACCCTAGGTATATGAATCCATCAGTGTGCACTTAGCAATTTTTAGCTATTTATTTCATAATAATAATAAATTCCAAAATTTCAGAAAAATGATTAAAACTTTAGAAAATCATATAAATTAATCCGTAACTCAGAAGCAAATAATTTATATATGAAAGTTGCTCAGAAAAATAAAACAAATCTGTATATGCAATCCGTTCACGTGTCTCATGCCTCTAGCATGATGAACATGGAACCTGCCCTCTCTTTCATCTGTCCGAAAAATGTCAAACGCTGGGAAAACATTCCCAGATGTTTTCCCTCTTAGTTTGCAACGTGTAACCCTGCGCCAGGTCACCCCTAGCACTGCATATCGTCATGTCATGCTCAGTGATGCTTCTGTTTGCTTTATATTTACTATTTCTTCCCCCTCGTCTCTCCGGTAGACACCAAGACTGACGCTGCTCCCGAGATTGGCTACACTCCTGACGACCACTCCTGTACAGCAGAGCTTCCAGGCAAGCAAACCCCCTTAATCATTCCGATATAGCCCATTCTCCTCCCTCTTATGCTTGCATTAGAACTGCTACTATTTTTGTATGATCGTATTCTAATGCATAGCCTGATTTTTGTAACTTGCTTTGTACCTTACCTGCTTATCCTATACTTCTTAGTATAGGTTGGTTAGTGACCCACCAATGACCCCTCACCTCGTTCAAGTTTCCCTCGCTGGATTACCCAATGACTCAATCAACGTGATCGACATCCAGGCCCCGACACAGCACATCACACCCCCTTAATTGTATGACACTACAGGGTTACTATCGAGTGCCGAGGGTGATACCTCGTATAACACTTTTGATGTTAACTCTGTAGCGTGATTCCTCCTTCACCACTTCCGATAACGACTCTATCGTGCAACCACTCAAGTGTGGACCATAGAGGGTGATTCCTCCAAGTCCACCTTGACGGTTACATAGAGTCCATCAAGGGTGATTCCTCGGGTTTCCCCCTTGGTGTTTTGGACACACGGTTACTTTGACTTTACCCTAGAACCATGACTGAAGTCGAGTCGGCCCCGAGGGGTACTCGCAAGAGAAATGTGAAGTTGGGTGGACCATGATGTTGGAAATATGCCCTAGAGGCAATAATAAAGTGGAACTTATTATATTTCCTTAATCACAGTAAAGGTTTATTATTCATGCTATAATTGTATTAATCGGAAACTTAAATACGTGAATACATAAACAAATACAAGTCCCTAGTAAGCCTCTACTTGACTAGCTCGTTGATCAAAGATGGTTAAGGTTTCCTAACCATAGACTTGAGTTGTCGTTTGATAACAGGATCACATCATTAGGAGAATGGTGTGATGGACAAGACCCATCCGTTAGCATAGCATATGATCGTAGTTTATTGCTACTTCTTTCTTAATGTCAAATACATGTTCCTTCAACCATGAGATCATGCAACTCCCGGACTCCGGAGGAATGCCTTGTGTGTATCAAACGCCACTTCATAACTGGGTGATCATAAAGGAGCTCTACAGGTATCTCCGAAGGTGTACGTTGAGTTGGCATGGATCTCTAGATTGGGATTTGTCACTCTGTATGATGGAAGGTATCTCTGGGCCCTCTCGGCAATACATCATCACAAGAAGCTTGCAAGCGAATTGACTAAGGAGTTAGTTACAAGATGACGTATTATGGAACGAGTAAAGAGACTTGCCAGTAACGAGATTGAACTTGGTATGGAGATACTGAGGACCGAATCTCGGGCAAGTAACATACCGACAAACAAAGGGAACTACGTATGTTGTCATAAAGGTTCGACCGATAAAGATCTTTGTAGAATACGTAAGAACCAATATGGGCATCTAGGTCCCGCTATTATATTGACTGGAGAAGCGTCTCGTTCATGTCTACATCATTCTACAATCCCTAGGGTCCGCACGCTTAACGTTCATTGACGATATAGTATTATATGAGTTATGTATGTTGGTGATCGAATGTTGCTCGGAGTCCGGATGAGATCATGGACATGACGAGGAGCTCCGGAATGGTCCGGAGGTAAAGACTGATATGTAGGATGATGGTTGGGCCAAGAGGTAAGGCCCACGGGGCTTTAGGTCGGTGCAAAAGGAAGTTTTGCGGAGGTCGAGGACCAGACTCAAGGGACCCTGGCATCTGGCCCTGGGCCAGACGCTGAGGACCGCAACGTCTGGTGCTGGAATCCGAGAAGGACTCTTCCTTGCGTTCCAAACCGACTTAGGGGAGGCCCTCTCCGCAAGTAATGACCCCTGGGCTCAACATATAAGTAGAGGAGCAGGGCTAGCCCCTAGAACACAAGTTTTTTAGCCTCCTCTAGTTGATCTAGTTCTAGTTCTAGTTGGTCCTAGTTGACTAATTAGAGCTAGCCCTACCTACCGCTAATCCTCATAATTATAAGCCCAGTGTGGTTCTAATCTCCTTCCTATAATTCATCATCCGCTCTAAAACCGGTGTGCCTGGCGAAGCCTGCGGAAATAGTTTCACCATCACCGTCACCATGCCGTCGTGCTGCCGGAACTCATCTACTACTTCACCCATCTTGCTGGATCAAGAAGGCAAGGACGTCAACGAGCTGAATGTGTGCTGAACGCGGAGGCGCCGTACGTTTGGTGCTTGATCGGAATGGATCATGAAGGAGTACGACTACATCAACCGCATTGATAAATGCTTCTGCTTACTGATCTTCAAGGGTATGTAGATGCTCTCCCCCTCTTGTAGCTATGCATTGATACGTCTCCAACGTATCTGTAATTTATGAAGTATTCATGGCATTTTTACAACAATTTTATATGGTTTTGGTATGATTTTATTAGAGCTAACCCGGACTGACGCTATTTTCAGCAGAACAACTGTGGTGTCGTTTTTTGTGCAGAAATAGAAGTTCTCGGAATGGGCTGAAAATTTGCGGTGATTTTTTATGGACCAAAAGAGACTGTCGAAGCACCCGAGTTGGGCCAGGAAGTGGACGAGGTGGCCACAAGCCGCCAGGGCGTTCCCACCCCCCAGGGCCCCCCTACGGCTTGTGGGGCCCCCGGGTACCCCCTTGACATGAAACCTACACCAAAAATTCCAATAAATACCAAACCCCCGAAAAGAACCCTAGATCGGTAGTTCCACCGCCGCAAGCCTCTATAGCCACAAAAAACCAATCGGGACCCTGTTCCCGCATGCTGCCGGAGGGGGAAATCATTACCGGAGGCCATATTCATCATCCTAGCGGTCTCCATGATGAGGAGGGAGTAGTTCACCCTCGGGGCTGAGGGTATGTATCAGTAACTATGTGTTTGATCTCTCTCTCATGTTCTTGATTTAGTACGATCTTGATGTACCGCGAGCTTTGTTACTATAGTTGGATCATATGGTGTTTCTCCCTCTCTATATTCTTGTGACGACTTGAATTTTACCATTGAGGTTTCACTATTATCGGATTGAATACTTTTATGGATTTGAGAACACTTGATGTATGTCTTGCATGGGATACTGATACTCTCCAACGTATCTATAATTTATGAAGTATTCATGTTGTTATATTATCATTCTTTGATGTTTTACAATCATTTTATAGCAACTTTATATCATTTTTTGGGACTAGCCTATTGACATAGTACCCAGAGCTAGTTGTTGTTTTTTTGCTTACTTTTTACATCGCAAAAAATGATACCAAACGGAGTCCAAACGCAGCGAAACTTTTTGGAGATTTTTTCTGGACCAGAAGACACCTGGTGGTTCAAAGAAGTACCAGAGGGGAGCTCTGAGTGGAGCACAACCCACCAGGGCGCGCCCAGGTAGGTTGTGCCCACCTCGGTGGCCTCCCGCACCGCATCTTCGCCCTATAAATTACCAAATATTCCAAAAACCCTAGAGGAGTCGATAGATTGGAAGCTCCACCACCGCAAGCCTATATATCCATGAAAACCAATCTGGACCCTATTCCGGCAACGTGCCTGATACGTCTCCAATGTATCTATATTTTTTTATTGTTCCATGCTATTATATTATCTGTTTTGGATGTTTATGGGCTTTATTATACACTTTTATATTGTTTTTGGGACTAACGTATTAACCGGAGGCCCAGCCCAAATTGCTGTTTTTTGCCTATTTCAGTGTTTCAAAGAAAAGGAATATCAAACGGACTCCAAACGGAATGAAACCTTTGGTAGAGTTATTTTTGGAACAAACGCAATCCAGGAGACTTGGAGTAGACGTCAGGGAAGCTTCGAGGAAGCCACGCGGGTCCAGGGCGAGCCCTACCCCCTAGGCTCTCCCCCACCCTCGTGGGCCCCTCGTGGCTCCCCTGACCGACTTCTTTTGCCTATATATATATATCCATATACCCCAAAAACTTCCAGGAGCACAATAGATTGGGAGTTCTGCCGCCGCAAGCCTCTGTAGCCACCAAAAATCTCTCCGGAGCCCGTTCCGGTACCCTGCCGGAGGGGAGATCCATCAACGGTGGCCATCTTCGTCATCCCGGCGCTCTCCATGATGAGGAGGGAGTAGTTCACCCTCGGGGCTGAGGGTATGTACCAGTAGCTATGTGTTTGATCTCTCTCTCTCTCTCTCTCGTGTTCTTGAGATGGTACGATCTTGATGTACCGCGAGCTTTGCTATTATAGTTGGATCTTATGATGTTTCTCCCCCTCTACTCTTGTAATGGATTGAGTTTTCCCTTTCAAGTTATCTTATCAGATTGAGTCTTTAAGGATTTGAGAACACTTGATGTATGTTTTGCGTGGGATACCCGTGGTGACAATGGGGTATTCTATTGATTCACTTGATGTATATTTTGGTGATCAACTTGCGGGTTCCGACCTTGGGAATATATGCATAGGGGTTGGCACACGTTTTTGTCTTGACTCTCCGGTAGAAACTTTGGGGCACTCTTTGAAGTACTTTGTGTTGGTTGAATAGATGAATCTGAGATTGTGTGATGCATATCGCATAATCATGCCCACAGATACTTGAGGTGACATTTGAGTATCTAGGTGACATTAGGGTTTTGGTTGATTTGTGTCTTAAGGTGTTATTCTAGTACAAACTCTATGATAGATCAAACAGAAAGAATAGCTTCATGTTATTTTACTACGGACTCTTGAATAGACTGATCAGCAAGGATAACTTTGAGGTGGTTTCGGACCCTACCATAATCTCTTCGTTTGTTCTCCGCTATTAGTGACTTTGGAGTAACTCTTTGTTGCATGTTGAGGGATAGTTATATGATCCAATTTTGTTATTATTGTTGAGAGAACTTGCACAAGTGAAAGTATGAACCTTAGGCCTTGTTTCCTACCATTGCAATACCGTTTGTGCTCACTTTTATCATTAGTTACCTTGCTGTTTTTATATTTTCAGATTACAAAAACCTATATCTACCATCCATATTGCACTTGTATCACCATCTCTTCGCCGAACTAGTGCACCTATACAATTTACCATTGTAATGGGTGTGTTGGGGACACAAGAGACTCTTTGTTATTTGGTTGCGGGGTTGCTTGAGAGAGACCATATTCATCCTACCCCTCCCACGGATTGATAAACCTTAGGTCATCCACTTGAGGGAAATTTGCTACTATCCTACAAACCTCTGCCCTTGGAGGCCCAACAACGTTTACAAGAAGGTTCTGTAGTAGACATCAAGCTCTTTTTTGGCGCCGTTGTCGGGGAGGTGAGTGCTTGATGGGATATCTTTAGATCTTGCAATCGAATATTTTAGTTTCTTGTTTTATCACTAGTTTAGTTTATAAAGAAAACTAAAAAAAATGGAATTGAGTTTGCCTCATATGCTTCATCTTTTTAATATCTTTCGTGAGAATGATGGAAAGGAAAATTGTGCTCAAGCGCTAGAAGAAGAAGTCTATGAAATGTTTGGCACTAAATCTTTGTATGATGAGCATTATTGCAATGTTGTTAGTATGAATTCCTTGAATATCCATGGTACTAATGATGATTGCACTAGTCATGATGAAAATATCTCTTATAAGCATGTCAATTTTTGTGGAGTGCATAGAGTACACGCCAAATAGGGAAGATAGATTTTGCAAGAGGAATAAATATTTAGAAACTAAATGGTTGAAAGAAAGGCTAGATGCTTGTGCTGAAAATTTAAAATTTGTTTGCCATCCTTGTGAACTTTGGAATGAATGTGATCATTTAAATCCCCAATGCAAATTGTTTCATGATCGTATCGTGTCCAAAAATTGTGACGACTTGATTTCCCTTGCACATCATAATGAACTTAGTTTGCTTTTGGGTTATAAAGAAATAAAATGTTTAACTAAAGATATGCCAGAATTTGTCCGTGATAAATTTCTTGATTTTGATCTATAAGAAATTTTTATGTATTGTGCAGTGAATTGCATTGAAAACCCTCATGTTGCCAATTACATAAAGAAAAGAAAACAAATAGAAGATGAAGAGAATACTAATGAAAGGGAAGAGATTTCCCAATATCCTCCTATTCTTTCTTATGATGAATCAGGTAATGGGGAGGAGCCTTCTTTCCAACCAATATCATTAATAAAGAGCTCCAAAAAGAGGGTCAACCCCACACATGATGCGAAGAAGAAAAAGAAAAGACGTAGAAGCAAAGGTAAAAAGGTACCCCTCCCAAATTATGTTGCTCCTATTACTCATTGTGATGATGATAATTGCTATACTATTGGTGCTATCCATACTATTAATGATGAGAGTGATTATGCTTATGATATGAAAAGGCCCAAGCTTGGGGATGTTATGTTTGATGAGAATGACATGTTTGAGAATATATTTGCTGCAATTAATGTTTGTCCCAAGCTTGGGGATGCTATGTTTAATTAAGATGATATTTTTAGCCTCCCAAGTTTTGATGTGCAAATTTATTATGATGATAGCATGCCTCCTATTTATGATGGTTATTTTTATGAAAGTGGGTTTGGAAGAGTGTCAAATTTTGGAAGTAATGATCCCACTATTTTGGAGAGTGTTGAATCTTATAATATTTATGAAAGTGGATTTGGAGAAGTCATGACTTTATTTAGGTGATGAATCCACTATTTTGGAAGAGGTTTCAATTGATTATGATGAGAACAAAGTTGCTACTTATGTTGATTATTATGATGAAACTTATGCTAGAAAAAGTAGCAATGATTATATTTATAAAACTTGTCATGATTATGATTACCCTTTTTCTGAACATTACTCTTTTAATATGGAAACAATTTATAGTATTCGAGTCTCTTATGATACTCCCACTATTCCGAATGAGAAGAGTTTTGCCTATGTGGAGAGCAATAAAAATTCTATGCTTGTGCATCATGAAAATAATGCTTTATGTGATGGTTACATTGTTGAATTCATTCATGATGCTACTGAAAATTATTATGAGGGAGGAACATATGCTTGTAGGAATTGCAATAATATCAAGTTTCCTCTCTATGTGCTTAAAATCTTGAAGTTATGCTTGTTTTGCCTTCCTATGCTAGTTGATTATTGTTTCCATAAGTTGTTTGCTCACAAAATTCCTATGCATATGAAGTGGGTCAGACTTAAATGTGCTAGTCATATTCTTCATGATGCTCTCTTTATGTTTCAATTCTTATCTTTTATGTGAGCATCATTAAAATCATCATGCCTAGCTAAAAGGCATTAAAGAAAAGCGCTTGTTGGGAGACAACCCAATATTTACCCCTACTGTTTTTGTGTGTTCACATGATTATGCTACTGTAGTAATCATGTTTTATAGCTTTTGTCTCAATAAAGTGCCAAGTAAGACCTTTAGGATAGATTACGGTGATAGTTGTGTTGATCCTGCTGAAAATCAGAAACTTTTGCGCTCAGTAAATTAGTTTTGATAATTCACAGAAACCTGATTTTGATCTGATTCGTTTTGCTCTGGATTGGTAAACAAAGTGATAAGGTTTTCCTAATTTGCTAGGATTTTGGGAGTTACAGAAGTATTCAAATGATACAGATCACTACAGACTGTTCTGTTTTTGACAGATTCTGTTTTCTATGTGTTGTTTGCTTATTTTGATGAATCTATGAGTAGTATTGGAGGGTATGAACCATAGAGAAGTTGTAATACAGTAAATATTACACCAATATAAATTTAGAATGAGTTAACAATAGTACCTAAGTGGTGATTTATTTTCTTATACTAACGGAGCTTACGAGTTTTCTGTTAAGTTTTGTGTTGTGAAGTATTCAAGTTTTGGGTAAAGGTTCGATGGACTATGGAATAAGGAATGGCAAGAGCCCAAGCTCGGGGTTGCCCAAGGCACCCCAAGGTAATATTCAATGACAACCAAGAGCCTAAGCTTGGGGATGTCTCGGATGGCATCCCCTCTTTCGTCTTCGTCTATCGGTAACTTTACTTGGAGCTATATTTTTATTCACAACATGATATGTGTTTTGCTTGGAGCGTCTTGTATGATTTGAGTCTTTGCTTTTTAGTTTACCACAATCATCCTTGCTGTACACACCTTTTGGGAGAGACACACTTGATTCGGGATTTATTAGAATACTCTACGTGCTTCACTTATATCTTTTGAGCTAGATAATTTTGCTCTAGTGCTTCACTTATATCTTTTTAGAGCACGGCGGTGGTTTTATTTTGTACAAATTATTGATCTCTCATGCTTCACTTATATTATTTTGAGAGTCTTTTAGAACAGCATGGTATTTGCTTTGGTTATAAAATTGTTCCTAATATGATGGGCATCCAAGTTGGGTATAATAAAAACTATCATAGAAAGTGCATTGAATACTATGAGAAATTTGATACTTGATAATTGTTTTGAGATATGAGGGTGGTGATATTGGAGTCATGCTAGTGGAGTAGTTGTGAATTTGAGAGATACTTGTGTTATAGTTTGTGATTCCCGTAGCATGCACGTATGGTGAACCGTTATGTGATGAAGTCGGAACATGATTTATTTTTTGATTGTCTTCCTTATGAGTGGCAGTCGGGGACGAGCGATGGTCTTTTCCTACCAATCTACCCCCTAGGAGCATGTGTGTAGTACTTCGTTTTGATGAATAATAGATTTTTGCAATAAGTATATTAGTTCTTTATGACTAATGTTGAGTCCATGGATTATACGCACTCTCACCCTTCCACCATTGCTAGCCTCTTTTGTGCCGCGCAACTTTCGCAGGTACCATATACCCACCATATACCTTCCTCAAAACAGCCACCATACCTACCTATTATGGCATTCCCATAGCCATTCCGAGATATATTGCCATGCAACTTTCCAACGTTCTGTTTATTATGACACGCTCCATCATTGTCATATTGCTTTTGCATGATCATGTAGTTGACATCGTATTTGTGGCAAAGCCACCTTCATAATTTTTCATACATGTCGCTCTTGATTCATTGCATATCCCGGTACACCGCCGGAGGCATTCACATAGCGTCATATTTTGTTCTAAGTGTTGAGTTGTTATTCTTGAGTTGTAAGTAAATAAAAGTGTGATGATCTTCATTATTAGAGCATTGTCCCAAGTGAGGAAAGGATGATGGAGACTATGATTACACCACAAGTCAGGATGAGACTTCGGACTTTATGAAAAATAAAAGATGCCAAAGAAGCCCAAATAAAAAAGAGGCCAAAGAAGTCCACCAAAAAAATGAGAGAAAAGAGAGAAGGGACAATGTTACTATCCTTTTTTCCACACTTGTGCTTCAAAGTAGCACCATGATCTTCATGATAGAGAGTCTCCTATGTTGTCACTTTCATATACTAGTGGGAATTTTTCATTATAGAACTTGGCTTCTATATTCCAATGATGGGCTTCCTCAAAATTGCCCTAGGTCTTCGTGAGAAAGCAAGTTGGATGCACACCCACTTAGTTTCTTTTGATGAGCTTTCATACACTTATTGCTCTAGTGCATCCGCTGCATGGAAATCCCTACTCACTCACATTGATATCTATTAATGGGAATCTCCATAGCCCGTTGATACGCCTAGTTGATGTGAGACTATCTTCTCCTTTTTTGTCTTCTCCACAACCACCATCCTATTCCACATATAGTGCTATGTCCATGGCTCACGCTCATGTATAGCGTGAAGATTGAAAAGGTTTGAGAACATCAAAAGTATGAAACAATTGCTTGGCTTGTCATCGGGGTTGTGCATGATTTAAATATTTTATGTGATGAAGATAGAGCATAACCAGACTATATAATTTTGTAGGGATAGCTTTGTTTAGCCATGTTATTTTGAGAAGACATGATTGCTTGGTTAGTATGCTTGAAGTATTATTGTTTTCATGTCAATATGAACTTTTATCTTGAATCATTTGGATCTGAACATTCATGCCACAATAAAGAAAATTACATTGAGGAATATGCTAGGTAGCATTCCATATCAAAAATTCTGTTTTAATCATTTACCTACTCGAGGACGAGCAGGAATTAAGCTTGGGGATGCTTGATACGTCTCCAACGTATCTATAATTTTTGATTGTTCCATGCTATTATATTATCTGTTTTGGATGTTTATGGGCTTTATTATACACTTTTATATTATTTTGGGACTAACCTATTAACCGGAGGCCCAGCCCAAATTGCTGTTTTTTTGCCTATTTCAGTGTTTCGAAGAAAAGGAATATCAAACGGAGTCCAAACGGAATGAAATATTCAGGAGAGTTATTTTTGGAACAAACGCAATCTAGGAGACTTGGAGTAGACGTCAGGGAAGCTTCGAGGAAGCTACGAGGGTCCAAGGCGCGCCCTACCCCCTGGGCACGCCCCCACCCTCGTGGCTCCCCTGACCGACTTCTTTCACCTATATATATATATATATATATATATATATATATATATATATATATATATATATATATATATCCATATACCCCCAAAACTTCCAGGAGCACAATAGATTGGGAGTTCCACCGCCGCAAGCCTCTGTAGCCACCAAAAACTTCTCGGGAGCCCGTTCCGGCACCCTGCCGGAGGGGGGATCCATCACCGGTGGCCATCTTCGTCATCCCGACGCTCTCCATGATGAGGAGGGAGTAGTTCACCCTCGGGGCTGAGGGTATGTACCACTAGCTATGTGTTTGATCTCTCTCTCGTGTTCTTGAGATGGTACGATATTGATGTACCGCGGGCTTTGCTATTATAGTTGGATCTTATGACGTTTCTCCCTCTCTACTCTCTCGTAATGGATTGCGTTTTCCCTTTGAAGTTATATTATCAGATTGAGTCTTTAAGGATTTGAGAACACTTGATGTATGTCTTTGGTGGGATACCCGTGGTGACAATGGGGTATTCTATTGATTCACTTGATGTATGTTTTGGTGATCAGCTTGCGGGTTCCTTGACCTTGGGAATCTATGCATAGGGGTTGGCACACGTTTTCGTCTTGACTCTCCGGTAGAAACTTTGGGGCACTCTTTGAAGTACTTTGTGTTGGTTGAATAGATGAATATGAGATTGTGTGATGCATATTGTATAATCATGCCCACGGATACTTGAGGTGACATTGGAGTATCTAGGTGACATTACGGTTTTTGTTGATTTGTGTCTTAAGGTGTTATTCTAGTACGAACTCTATGATAGATCATACATAAAGAATAGCTTCGTGTTATTTTACTATGGACTCTTGAATAGATCAATCAGAAAAGATAACTTTGAGGTGGTTTCGTACCCTACCATAATCTCTTCGTTTGTTCTCCGCTATTAGTGACTTTGGAGTGACTCTTTGTTGCATGTTGAGGGATAGTTATATGATCCAATTATGTTATTATTGTTGAGAGAACTTGCACTAGTGAAAGTATGAACCTTAGGCCTTGTTTCCTACCATTGCAATACCGTTTGTGCTCACTTTTATCATTAGTTATCTTGCTGTTTTTATATTTTCAGATTACAAAAACCTATATCTACCATCCATATTGCACTTGTATCACCATCTCTTCGCCGAAGTAGTGCACCTATACAATTTACCATTGTATTGGGTGTGTTGGGGACACAAGAGACTCTTTGTTATTTGGTTGCAGGGTTGCTTGAGAGAGACCATCTTCATCCTACGCCTCCCACGGATTGATAAACCTTAGGTCATCCACTTGAGGGAAATTTGCTATTGTCCTACAAACCTCTGCACTTGGAGGCCCAACAACATCTACAAGAAGAAGGTTGTGTAGTAGACATCAGTGCCGGAGGGGGAGATCATCAGCGGAGGCCATCTTCATCATCCCTATGGTCTTCGTGATGAGGAGGGAGTAGTCCACCCTCGGGGTTGAGGGTTTGAACCAGTAGCTATGTGTTTAATCTCTCTCTCTCTCTCTCTCTCTCTCTCTCTCTCGTGTTCTTGGGATGGCACGATCTTGATGTATCGCGGGCTTTGTTAATATAGTTGGATCATATGGTGTTTCTCCCTCTCTATCTTGTTGTCATGAATTGAGTTTTCCCTTTGAGATTTTGTTTTATCGGATTGAATACTTTTATGGATTTGAGAGCAGTTGATATATGTCTTGCATATGAATACCCATGGTGACAATGGGGTATTATATTGATTCACTTGAGATATGTTTTGTGTGGCACCCCGGCTCAGAGCAACTGGTTTACCTTGCATTGCTAGCCCAGAGATCAAGTCTTCTCGCAACACACAACAACATGGTACAGAAAACAACCGCTTTATTGAAGCTAGCGGAACATAGGTTCGATATTACATCAAGTTGCAAGGCCAAGCGGCACACACGGTGTGGCTGAACAATATGTACATTATTTAATGAACATGAAGGGGCCTCGATCACGATAACTACGTGGCAGCGGAACGACGATGCGGCGGAACTCCATAGCACAGGGACACCGATGTGGACACAATCTAGACTCGTGAAGCACTTCGATCCGGTAAGACTTTCCAGAAATCTGGCATTACACACCAGGTCAGTACATTGAATGTACTTGCAAGCTCACAACAAGCATAAGCATAATGGCAAACAATATCATGACCATTAATCAAGTTAAGTGCAATGCAATAACAGTCTACTTATGCAGTGAAACAACTGATGCACTAAGTCCCTCAGACTCTCTTACCGTACGTGTTACCTCGTAACCAACCTCATCAGCGGTGATCACTCCCGGATCACAAATGAACCAACACTTTGGTTCCCATGATACTGACCATCTTCATGGTCACACAAATCTCATCAAATAACCAGTGCCAAGCATAAGAATTTAGTGTGCAATATTACTTACTCATGTTGATCCATGGTGTGACTTACTCACGAGCTATTTCCATAACCGAGGACGCGGCTATCGATAGATTAATAAACACTCTATAGAGGTAGCACACTGTACCCACACCACGGAACCCATGGCCTCGCACTCCCATTCGGGTGGAACAACGGCATTCTGACGAAACCCTCCCATTGCCATGACACTCTCCCGGCCACTCCGACCAATTTCCCTCTGGGCTAAGTCATGGGTGGCCCCGTGCCTACCAAGGGCATCAACGACTGCCATCGTGGCAAAACAAACAGTCCCAAACGGGTACAAGGTACCATATCAACAAACGGGCACACAAGGTTATGTATGCTTACCAGGCCAGGGTACCGCGCGCCCATAGCCTTCCCTTGTTGGAGGTACCGACCAGAGGCATGACAACAGACCGAATGAAGGCCTCCCATAAAGGCAAATGTGGTTGCACTGGAAAAAACTCGATTCAGTGGCACCATGACTCGATCAACATTATGTTCAAGTTGGATTAGCATCAGGTTTAACTTGACATGAAAACAACCCGAGTCATAATATGCCATGAACATGCAACTATTCGACATGCATCACATATCACTTCAAGTAATCAGATCAACATCATCAAGTTTTCTACTTGCACTAATCATCATTAAACTTCACTGTTTTTAACATCATTTAAATCATGCCATTATCATATTAAACTCTATATGAAAAATATTATCGATCCTAGTCAAATCATAACCACACAAGCAAAACTATTTCTACTGCCTCACACTAGTCCATGCATGCAAACCATACTGTAAACTAAGCATTTCAATCATGACAAAATAACTAGCATGAGCAATATTCATTTAAATAATTAAATGCATGAAATAACTCATATTAAAGTTGGAAAAATCACAAATATTGGACTGACTCCATGCAAATGTTGGTGTGGCTTGCCTTAGTGCAGAGGAGGCTCACACTCCTCCTGGTTATCTTCAAGACAAGTTTCTCCCTATGAAAATATTTAAAAACAGCAAAAAGAAATATCAAGAACCCTTCTGAAATTCACCAAAAAATCTAGGTAGCAGAGAAAAATCTCATTTTTGGTGTGCTGCTAGATCTCTTCAATATGAACACAATGCAAAAAGAATCAATTCATCTGGACTTAGGATTTAGAAGTTATGGATGTGCAAAGTTTTTGTAAAAATATTTGAATTAAAATCAAATAAAATAATTCCACGGGGGGTGACGTCGAACACGTATTTTCGGAATACGCCTCCAATCGTACCGGTTCGGGCGCGAGTGGAGAGACTGACAATGGGCCCCACCTGTCAGGTGTGGAGAGAGGGGGGAGAGAAACAGAGCAGAGGCGGTGCTTCACCGGAGCTCACGCCGACGAGGAGGGGTTCTTGGCTGGTTTGAGAGGGAGGGAAAGCAAGAGGGGGTCGAGGCGCACCTGCCTGTACCCGTGACTCGACGAGAGATAACCGGAGCAGCTCAGAATCAAGCTCGCAAGCGGCGACTGCGGTCGGGACTCATCGGAGAAGGAGAAGACAACGGAGAGGGGCGGTTCCAGGGGCTCCAGCAGCATCATCAGGCACGACTGGACCTCCAAGAAGTTGCCGGAGAAGTCAGTTGAGCTCGAGGTGGAGTGGAGGGGCGAGGCGAGTAGAGGGGATCGCCGATGAGCTCGATCTTGATCATGGCGGCCCAAGGCCTGCCCGACCGGGCTACGGCTTCCTCTACTGCGTGTGGAGGCTAGTGGAGTGGTTGGATGGTTTGGAGAGGCCAGGGGCATCGCTATTTATAGGCGGAGGGGGAAGGGGGTCTCGGCTCCGCCGAAGCTCTCTGGAAGCCGGCGAGCGACGATGAGCGGTGTCAGCGAGGGGTGGAGGGGTTCAACATTCACGCAGGAGCCGTGGAGCGTGCGGACGAGCACAGGAGCGCGGGTGCGGACGAAGACAGTGGCACGGGGCGCACTGTGGCTTTGGCCGCGTCGTGCCCGTGCCCGCTGCGGCGTCTCTGGCGTTGGCGAGCGCCAGGGAGTGGTCAAGGGTGAAGAGACGAGGGCGATCGCGCGATGTGGAAGTCGTTGGCGAGATCTAAGTTGGGCACGAGCTGTACAAAAGTGCGGTCGCAGCGCAGGGCGCGTCGAACGCCTGCCAGAGGCCCTATCTTCATGCGGTCACCACGCTGGCATGGTCAAAACAACGGCCACGTAATGCCAAACCTTGTGTCTCGTGTTGTCCGTGCAGTGTTGATATGTCTCCAATGTATCTATAATCTATGAAGTAATCATGCCATGTTTGCAATAATTTTATGTGGTTTTGGTATGATTTGCATGGAACTAACCCGGACTGACGCTGGTTTTAGCAGAACTACCGTGGTGTTGTTTTTTGTGCAGAAATGAAAGTTCTCCAAACACCGCGAAACTTTTTGTGGATTTTTTATGGACCAGAAGACTACCAATGGGCCAGAGCAGCACCTGGGGGGGGTGCCCTGAGGGGGTCCCAAGCGCACCCCCAGGCGCGCCCCGGTGAGTTGTGCGCACCTCGGTGGCCTCCTGTACCCCCACTTCGCGCTATAAATTCCCAAATATTCCAAAAACGCTCGGGGAGACCCTAGATCGGAAGTTCCGCCACCGCAAGCCTCTGTAGCCACTGAAAACCAATCGAGAGCCCATTCCGGCACCCTGCCGGAGGGGGAGATCATACCGGCGGCCATCTTCATCATCCCGGAGGCCACCATGATGAGGAGTGAGTAGTCCACCCTCGGGGCTGAGGGTTTGTACGAGTAGCTATGTGTTTAATCTCTTTCTGGCACGATCTCGAGATGTCATGATCTTGATATATCATGGGCTTTGTTACATAGATGGATCATATGATGTTTCTACCTTTCTACTCTTGTTGTGATGAATTGAATCTTTACCCTTTAAAGTTTTGTCATGTCGGATTGAATGTTCAGATTTGAGAACACATGATGTATGTCTTGCGGTATGAATGCTTGAGGTGATAATGGGGTATCATATTGATTCACTTGATGTATGTTATGTCACTGACTTGCGGATTCCTGTGGTGACATTGGGGTAATCTATGCATAGGGGTTGATGCACGTTTTTACTATCTTTTTTCCGATAGAAACTTTGGGGTCCCCTTGTAGTTCTTTGTGTGGATTGAATATTAATATCATGAAGTTGTTTGATGCATACCGTAGAATTAACTCACGGATACTTGTGGTTACATTGGAGTATCTAGGTGACATTAGAGTTGGTTGATGTGTGTCATATGGTGTTATTTTAGTATGAACTCTTGGCTAGATTGATCGGAAAGAATAGCTTTGTGTTATTTTAGTACGAACTCTAGGATAGATTGATCAAAAGAATAGCTTTGAGGTGGTTTCGTACCCTACAAACAATTTCTATATTTTGTTCTCTGCTAATAGGAACTCAGGAGTGATTCTTTATTGCACTTTGAGGGATAATCATATGATCCAACTATGTTAGCATTGTTGAGAGATTGCACTAGTGAAAGTATGCACCCTAGGCCTCATTTTACATCATTGCAATACCGTTTGTGCTCCATTTTACCATTTACTACCTTGCTGTTTTTTATTGTTCACACTAACAAAACTCATACTTACTATCCATACTACACTTTTGTCACCATCTCTTCGCCAAACTAGTGAACCTATACAATTTTCCATTGTATTGGGTGTGTTGGGGACACAAGAGATTTCTTGTATTTGATTGCAGGGTTGCTTGAGAGAGACTATCTTCATCCTATGCCTCCCACGGATTAAACCTTAGGTCATCCACTTGAGGGAAAATTGCTACTGTCCTACAAAACTCTGCGCTTGGAGGCCCAACACGTGTCTACAAGAATAAAGTTTTGTAGTAGACATCAAGCGATTTTCTGGTGTCGTTGCCGGGGAGGCTAGGTAAGCGGCACTCACATCCTGTCAACGAAGCTCTTTTCTGGCGCCATTGCTGGGGAGGTGAGTGCTTGAAGGTATATCTTTAGATCTTGAAATCGAATCTTTTAGTTTCTTGTTTTATCACTAGTTTGGTTTATAAAAGAAAACTACATAAAAATGGAATTGAGATTGCATCATATTATTGATCATCTTTATAATATCTTTCTTGAAAATGATGGTTCGGAAAATTGTGCTCAGTTGTTAGAAGAAGAAGTCAATAAAATGTTTGGCACAAATTATTTGAATGATGAGCATGATTGCAATGTTTTTAGTATGACTTCTTTGAATATCCATGGTGTTAATGATGATTGCATTAGTCATGATAATGATGTTTCTTATAAGAATGTCAATTTTTGCGGAGTGAATTGGGAGTGCAAAAGCACACCAAAAAGGGAAGATAGATTTTGCATGAGGCATAAGTATTTAGAAACAAAATGGTTGCAAGAGAAGCTAGATGGTTGTGCTGAAAAATATAATTCTTTTCGCCATCCTTGCGAACTTCGCAATGAATGTGGTCATTTAAATCTCCAATGTGAATTGTTTCATGATCAAATCATGTCCAAAAATTGTGATGACTTGATTTCCCTTGCGCATCATAATGAACTTAGTTTGCTTCTGGGTTATGAAGAAATGAAACATATAATTAAGAATATTCCATATAACCCTAAGAGATTTCTTGATTTTGATCTAGAGGAAACTTATATGTTTTGTGCGGTAAACTGCATTGAGAATCCTTATATTGCCCACTATCTAAAGACAAGAAAACAAATATAGTATGAAGAGAGTACTAATGAAAGGGAAAATATTTCCCAATACCCTCCTAGTGTTTATTATGATGAATCAAGTAACGAGGAGGAGCTTCCTGTCCAATCAATCTCTTCAACAAGAAGCTCGAAAAAGTTGATTAAACCCACACGTGAAATGGTGAAGAAGAAAAAGAAAAGAAGAAAAAGTAGAGGTAAAAAGGTAACTCTCCCAAGTAATATTTGCTCATCTCACCATTGTGCCTCATGAAAATGAAATCAAATATGTTGATGGAGGATGATGATATTGAGTATGATTTTGTGATGCCTACTACTTGTTGTGATGATTATGCTTGGGAAGACAATGATGTCTTTTATGATCTTGAAAATCTTTTTGGCACTTGCTTGTAAGAATATGATAATAATGTTTGCTATACTATTGGTTCCATTCATGCTATTCATAAGAATTTATGATGATATGCAAAACCACAAGCTTGGGGATGCTATGTTTGATGAGTATGAAATGTTTGAAGATTTATTTGCTGAAAATAATGCTTGTTCCAAGCTTGGGGATGCTTTGCATAATGAATATGATCCTTTGATCCCTTCTACTTTCGATAAGAAAATTTATTATGATGATAGCATGCCTCCTATTTATGATGATTACAATGATGAAAGTGGGTTTGGAAGAGTGTTAACTCTAGGTAGTAGTGATCCCACTATTTTGGAGGGTGTTGAATCTTATTACAATATTGATGAAAGTGGATTTGGAGAGGTCATGAATTTATTTAGTGATACATCCACTATTTTGGAAGAGGTTTCAATTGACTATGATGAGAACAAAGTTGCTACTTATGATGATTATTACGATGACATGTATGCCATAAAGAGTAATAAATCTTCTATGCTTGTGCCTCATGAAAAGAATGCTTTATGTGATGGTTATATGGATGAATATATTCATGGTGCTACTGAAAATTAATATGAGAGAGGAACTTATGATTCATGATGCTCTTGCTATTTTTCAATCCTTATCTTTCATGCGAGCATCATTGAACTTATCATGCGTAGCTAAAAGGCATTAAAGAAAAGCGCTTGTTGGAAGACAACCCAACACTTTTACTTACTATTTTTGTGTGTTCACATGTTTAGGCTATTGTAGTAATCATGTTTTGTTGCTTTTTTTCAATGAAGTGCCAAGCAAAGCCTTTGGGATAGTTTGGGTGATAGTTGACTTGATTCTATCCAAAAACAGAAACTTTTGCGCCCAGTCCAGGAATTTATAAAATTCACTGGAACGTGATTTTGATCTGAATTTTTTACAGGTGATATATATACAAATTCCCTAAGTTTTCCTAATTGTTTAGAATTTTTAGAGTAGCATAAGTATGGTTGGAGTACAGATTACTACAGATTGTTCTGTTTTTGACAGATTGTGTTTTCCATGCATGGTTTGCTTGTTTTCTAGTTTTTATGGCTTATATTGCTCAATATAAATTTTGGAAATGATAGGATACAGTAGGCATTGTGTGTAAACAATTATGAATCTTGTCTTTGATAGTACCAAAGTGAAATGGTTTGCTCTTTATCATACTAACCTATCCCACAAAGTTCCGTTAAGTTTTGTATGGTTGAAGTTTTCATGTTTTTGGTGAGACATCGATATGAGGAGAATAAGGAGTGGCAAGACCCTTAGCTTGGGGGTGCCCAAGGCACCCCAAGGTAATATTCAAGGAAGATCCAAGCAACTAAGCTTGGGGATGCCCCGGAAGGCATCCCCTCTTTCGTCTTCAACATTATCGGTAACCTCACTTGGAGTTATGTTTTCATTCGTCACATGATACGTGTTTTACTTGGAGCGTCATTTTATTTTGTTAGGATTTGCTTGCTGTTATTTAAAAATAATGTTTTGAATCTTTATTTTCAATAAAAGTGGCAAGGATAGCCTTTACCTTGCTTATTTTGCAAGTCTGCATGTTGCTGTTTCAAAACAGAAAGTTTATCGTTGTTGCAAAAATTTCCGAGAAAAGTCAGAATGTGATAAAATGTTGAAACTGTTTGCACAATAAGTCATGATAAAGTTTTCTACAGTGTGGTAAATTTTTATAATTTTTGGAGTTAGGGAAGTACGATGAATCTTGCATTCTTTACAGACTGTACTATTTTGGCAGATTGCTGTTATGTTTGCATTGTGTGCATATGTTTGCTTGTTTAATGATTCTATTTCAGGATAGGAGTATTAAATATGCAGAGGCATTTAGTAGGTAATGTTAAATAATAATTTTAGTGATTTTCTATAGTAGAGAATTATAAGGTTATTGCATTGTTTTATACTAATTTATCTCACGAGTTCTTGTTGAGTTTTATGTGGATGAAGGTTTTAAGATTTAGGGAAACCGTGATATAAAAGGAATTAAGGAGACACAAAAGATCAAGCTTGGGGATGCCCAAGGCATCCCAAGATAATATTCCAATAATTCTCAAGCATTTAAGCTTGGGGATGCCCCGGTAGGCATCCCACCTTTCTTCTTGAACTATTATTGGTTAGTATCGGTTGAGCCTAAGTTTTTGCTTCTTATGAGTTGTATTATTCTTGGAATGCCATTTTATTTTGTTTTGCTTGCTGTTTTAATAAAATACTTAGATCTGAAAGTTTTTAAATAAGAGAGTCCACAGTCAACTACCTATTTACTTTACTACTCGCATGATCTTCACTTATATCTTTTTAGAGTAGCTTGTCATTTACTCTTGTGCTTCACTTATATCCTATGAGTAAATTGTTGAATGAATTGAATATCATGAATTTGAAATTGTATGTTCATATCATGCCTAGTGGTAGCTTCACATTGGGTTTATAAAGTGAACTCTTTTGAAGCTTGACAATCACAATATTGGTCATACAACCAATTCCTGAATTATTACTATAAGGAAGAGAACTTTCACGTGCAAATACACTATCTTGGAAATCTTTTGTGATTGTGAGCCACCATCAAAATATTATATGCCAAAATTGTTGACGTTGGACAAGGAAGACAACATAATGATTTATGTTTGTTCATATTCACATAGAAGTTATATTGTCATAGATCCTTCAACATGTGGTGCTTCCCCTATCTTTACTAGCCAAAAGCTTCGCACCAAGTAGAGATACTGCTTGTGCTTCCAAAAACCCTTAAACCCAAATCTTGTTTTGAGAGTCCACCATACCTACTATGGATTGAGCAAGGTCCTTGAAGTAAGTTGTCATCGGTGCAATAAGGCAATAAAAATTGCTTCTAAAAGTGTTAGATCATTTAGTGTAAGAGAAAATTGAGTGTTGTACGAACTTGTGATGGCGAAGAATAAAAGGGACAGACTGCATAATAAAGGTTGCTATCACAAGGGGCAATATAACGTGACGTTCTTTTGCACTAAGGGGTTGAGCATACAAAAAATAAGCGCATGGCAACCTCTGCTTCCCTTTGTGAAGGGTCTATCTTTTACTTTTAAGTATTTACTTTTATGCAAAGAGTCAAAGTTCTTCTCTCTATTCCTTTTTATTTTTCTCTTTTGGCAAGCATCATGTGGTGAGGAAATATCTAGGCACATATATCCAGTTGGATATGGGTAGTATGAGTTATTATTGTTTACATCACCCTTGAGGTGAATACGTTGGGAGGTGAAATTATAAAACCCTATCTTTCTATGTGTCCGGTTGAAACGTTCTGCTCATGTGTATGCGGTGAGTGTTAGCAATCATAGAAGACTATATGCTGGTTGAGTATGTGGAGCTCTTACTTAGACTATGTTGAATAAGTTGAATTGCAATTGTTTGGTGACCAAGAATATAGGTTGTTGAGTTTCAAGAGAATTCATTGTTTGAACCTTAACATGTGAATTGGTTGCTACTTTAACATGATGAGTTTTTATGAGAAAAAGTTGCTGTTATGATGCTAGAAAAGTGATTGAAATTGCTATTGGTCAAACTTATGCACTTTTCTAGCATTCACACCTCATAAATTATTTCTTTTATCATTTACCTACTCGAGGACGAGTAGGAATTAAGCTTGGGGATGCTGATACGTCTCCAACGTACCTATAATTTATGAAGTATTCCTGCCATGTTTACAATAATTTTATATGGTTTTGGTATGATTTGCATGGAACTAACCCGGACTGATGTTGTTTTCAGCAAAACTACCGTGTTGTTGTTTTTTGTGCAGAAATGGAAGTTCTCCAAACACCGTGAAACTTTTTGTGGATTTTTTATGGACCAGAAGATTGCCAATGGGCCAAAGAAGCACCTGGGGGGTGCCCCGAGGGGGCACAACCCACCAGGGCACGCCTAGGCCCCCAGGCGCGCCCCGGTGGGTTGTGCCCACCTCGGTGACCTCTTGTACCCCCTCTTTGCCCTATAAAATCCCAAATATTTCAAAAACCGTCGAGGAAACCCTAGATCAGAAGTTCCACCACCGCAAGCCTCTGTATCCACCGAAAACCAATAGGGAGCCCGTTCTGGCACCCTGCCGGAGGGGGAGATCATCACTGGTGGCCATCTTCATCATCCCGGCGGCCACCACGAGGAGGAGGGAGTAGTCCACCCTTGGGGCTGAGGGTTTGTACCGGTAGCTATGTGTTTAATCTCTCTCTCTCTCTCTCTCTCTCTCTCTCGATCTCTAGATGTCACGATCTTGACATATCATGGGCTTTGTTAACATAGATGGATCATATGATGTTTCTACCCTCTCTACTCTCGTTGTGATGAATTGAATCTTTACCCTTTGAAGTTTTGTCATGTCGGATTGAATGTTTAGATTTGGGAACACATGATGTATGTCTTGCGGTATGAATACTTGAGGTGACAATGGGGTATCATATTGATTCACTTGATGTATGTTATGGCACTCAACTTGCGGATTCCCGCGGTGACATTGGGGTAATCTATGCATAGGGGTTGATGCACGTTTTTATTATCTTTTCTCCGATATAAAGTTTGGGGTCCCCTTGCAGTTCTTTCTGTGGATTGAATATTAAGATCATAAAGTTGTTTGATGCATATCATAGAATTAACTCATGGATACTTGTGGTGACATTGGAGTATCTAGGTGACATTAGAGTTCGTTGATGTGTGTCATATGGTGTTATTTTAGTATGAACTCTCATCTAGATTGATCGGAAAGAATAGCTTTGTGTTATTTTAGTACTCTTGTATAGATTGATCGAAAAGAATAGCTTTGAGGTGGTTTCATACCCTACAAACAATTTCTATCTTTTGTTCTCTGCTAATAGGAACTCGAGAGTGATTCTTTATTGCATTTTGAGGGATAATCATATGATCCAACTATGTTAGCATTGTTGAGAGATTGCACTAGTGAAATTAAGCACCCTAGGCCTCATTTTATATCATTGCAATACCGTTTGTGCTATGTTTTACCATTTACTACCTTGCTGTTTTTTATTGTTCGCACTACAAAAACTCATATCTACTATCCATACTACACTTTTATCACCATCTCTTTGCCGAACTAGTGCACCTATACAATTTGCCATTGTATTGGGTGTGTTGGGGACACAAGAGATTTCTTGTATTTCTTTCAAAAAAAGTGATTTCTTGTATTTGATTGCAGGGTTGCTTGAGAGAGACTATCTTCATCCTATGCCTCCCAAGGATTGATAAACCTTAGGTCATCCACTTGTGGGAAAATTGGTACTGTCGTACAAAACTCTACGCCTGGAGGCCCAACACGTGTCTACAAGAATAAAGTTGCGTAGTAGACATCAAGTGTTTAGCCTAGGGGAAGAGATCACACACTACCAGGCCGACCAGATTAGACTTGAGCTTGCGAGCAAGTTTCTGGTCAGAAACTTTGGCACTGTATTTGGCTAGCTTCTCGAGGGCTAAGGTTTTCTTAGGAGGTTAAACTAGCTCAAGAAAACTCAGCTTCATTAGAGCAAGGAAAAATACACTTGCTGTAGAAACTGCATTCTGAGGCCAGAACAGAAATGATTTTGTGTAGCAAAAATATTCCAAATACGTATGAAATATTTTTGCACAGGGAGGTGTGCCAAGGTTCAAGGAATATTTGGGAATTTTCTCAGAATTTTAGGAGCAAGAAAAATGAGGGTTGCTTTGGAGCATATGTTGCTGAAGTGTTAGGTAGAGAAGAGAATGAATATTTTTCATTTATGAAAAATATTCCTTGGGCTATTTTGAGGTTTTTCAGAGAGGAAATGATGGTTATGAGAGGGATGGGTCACTTGGGTGAAAATCAAGGACACGCCCAAGTGTGTGAGTCCAAATGAGTTGATGCAAAAACCCAACTGCAAATCCAAAGGCAATGAAATCCGGGAAAAAGAGAGAAGGAAAAAGCTAGGCTGTCACAAACCTCCCCCACTTAGGATGAATCTCGTCCTCGAGATTCGGTTGCTCGGGAAAACCATTTCAGATATGCTGCCCTTAAAAATTCCTCTCTTTCAGAAGTTGCTTCTTCCTTGGTGTGATGCTCCCATTGAACCTTATAAAATCTTTTCACCTTACTACGAGTGACCCTCTCGGTCTCATCCAAAATTCTAAATGGTCTCTCCTCATAGGTCAAATCCTTAGCAAGCTCTAGCTTTGCCACATCAGTCCTTTTCTCGGGTGACGAGATACATCTTCTTAGCTGTGAGACATGGAACACATTGTCCACTTCTGAGAATTCCGGTGGCAATTCCAACTGATAAGCAACTGTGCCAACTCTAGACATAACTGGGAACAGACCAATATATCTTGGTGCCAGTTTTCCTCGAGTCTGATATCTCTTGACTCCTTTCAGTGTGTGACTCGGAGGTATACATTCTTCGGGCTCAAAGCTGATCTGACGGTGCTTGGCATCATAATAACTCTTCTATCGAGACTTAGCCAATTGCAGTCTATCTTGGATCTCCTTGACTTGCTTCTCAGCCTCCATCATTAAGTCAGTTCCAAAAATGCGGCTATCTCCAGTTTGAGACCAATTCAGTGGAGTGCGGAACTTACGACCATACAAGGCTTCATATGGTGATATCTTCAGGCTGGTCTGGAAACTGTTGTTGTAGGAGAACTCAGCGTACGGCAGACAATCTTCCCACTTGGGTCCTTGAGCCAAAGCACATGCTTGGTGCATATATTCAAGTATTTGATTCACTCGCTCAGTCTGCCCGTCTGCCTGAGGATGATAGGCTGTACTATACTTCAGTGCGGTCCCCAAGGCTTGGTGGAGACGTGACTAGAAGGCTGACGTAAAGAGAGATCCTCGGTCTGAAGTGATGGTTCTTGGTGCTCCATGCAGACTGACTATTCTGGATACATATAGCTGTGCGAGTTGATCGACTCGGTATGTGGTTCGGATGGGAATGAAGTGGGCTACTATTGTCAGCGTGTCCACCACAACCCATATTGCATCATTGCCTCGGTGTGTCCTTGGCAGTCCTGTGATGAAATCCATGCAGACGTCGTCCCACTTCCATTGTGAAACGGGTAAAGGTTGCAGAAGTCCGGCAGGTCTCTGGTGCTCTGCCTTCACTTTGTTGCATATATCACAACAAGTGATAAAGTATGCGATGTCTTTCTTCATCCCATCCCACCAGAATATCTATTGAAGGTCTTCATACATTTTGGTACCTCCTGGATGAATCGAGTATGAAGATTTGTGTGCTTCTGCCAAGATCTTCTTTCTCACGTTTGCTTGCTCAGGTACACAAATCCGTCCTCAAAACCTTATGGTACCTAGCTTATCCTTAGAGAAATCCTGGGTCTTGCCTTCTAGCATACGCTCGACATGATGCTGTAGGACTGGGTCATCCTGCTGAGCCCTGCGGATCTCATCCTCGAGGGTAGGAGTTACTTCTAGAACATTGGCAAGGCCCGCCTCGACAATAACCAAATTAAGCTGAGTGATTTGTTCTTGAAGTTTGGGAGGCAAGGACTCTAGTAAGGCGTTCAAGCTGGTAGGCTTGCGGCTGAGAGCATCAGCCACAACATTGGCCTTACCAGGATGGTAATTTATTCCAAGATCATAATCCTTGACCAACTCGAGCCATCTTCGCTGTCAAAGGTTTAAGTCTTGTTGGGTGAATATATACTTGAGAGTCTTGTGGTCGGTAAATATCTGACATCTTTTTCCAATGAGATGGTGTCTCCAAATCTTCAAGGAATGCACAACTATGGCCAACTCCAAATCATGAGTAGGACAGTTCCCCTCATGAGGTCGTAGCTGACGAGATGCGTATGTTACAACCTTGCCATCTTGCATGAGCACACATCCAATGCCTTTCCTAGATGCGTCACAGTACACATCAAAGCCGTGGTAGATGTTTGGAAGAGTCAATACTGGTGCTGATGTCAGTCTGGTCTTTAGCTCATTAAACCTCTTCTCACAGTCCTCGGTCCATTCAAACTTCTTATCTTTCTTGAGGAGCTCTGTCATTGGCTTGGCAATCTTAGAGAAACCTTCAATGAAGCGGCGGCAGTATCCGGCTAATCCGAGGAAACTCCGGATCTCGGATACTGCCGTGGGTGCCATCTAATCAAGCACGTCCTTCAGTTTGCTGGGATCCATGGCTATACCTTCTGCTGACAGAACATGCCCCAAGAATCTGACTTGCTTCAGCCAAAACTCACACTTGCTAAATTTTGCATACAGCTGATGGTCACAGAGTCTCTGCAAGACTGCACTGAGATGTTCCTTGTGATCTTCTTCGCCTTTTGAGTATATGAGGATGTCATCGATGAAGACCACCACAAACTTATCGAGGAACTCCATGAATACCTTATTCATCGTATGCATGAAGAAGGCAGGGGCATTAGTGAGGCCGAAGGACATTACTGTATATTCATAAAGACCGTATCGAGTAGTGAATGCGGTCTTAGGAGTATCCTCCTTCTTGATCTTGAGCTGCTGATATCCGGTCCTCAAATCAATCTTGGAGAATACTTTTGACCCGCTGAGTTGATTGAACAAATCATCAATCCTTGGGAGTGGATATTTGTTATTAATAGTGACATCATTCAGCTGACGGTAATCCACACACATTCGCAGACTGCCATCCTTCTTGTCCACAAATATTGCGGGTGATCCCCATGATGAAGAGCTGGGACAGATGTATCCTTTCTGCAGCATCTCATCCAACTGTTTCTTCAATTCCACTAACTCGGAGGAAGGCATCCGATAATACTTCTTGTATAGTTGTGTAGTCGCGGGCACAAGGTCGATTGCAAACTCAAGCTCTCGGTCTGGCAGCATTCCTGGTAATTCCTCAGGGAATACGTGTGGAAACTCACTAACCACAGGAATTAATTCCAATTCTTCAGCTACAACAGTGAAGACCATTTCTCTCTTGGGTATGCTTCTATGAGCAAAGAACATTGTAGACCGGCCTTCATGATTTTTCATTGTGACTTCTCTGGTCGCACAATTGATGCATACTTGATATTGGGTCAACCAGTTTATTCCAAAAATAATATCCAACTTGGCAGACTCAATAACGATCAACGATGTTTGAAAGCTGACTCCCTTGATTCCAATTTCCAAATTGCGGCAGACCAGATTGCTTCTGAGCATGGATCCCGAGGATTGTACCAGCATACGTTTTCCCAAAATTGAGCAAGGAAACTTGTTTGGGTAACAAAACTCCGTGAAATAAAAGAGTTGGAAGCCCCAGAGTCAAATAAAATTATTGCAGGATGCTATTAACAGGAAACATACCAATGATGACTTCTGGGTCCTCTTGGGCTTCGTCTGCGGAGAGGTGGTGAACTTGCCCTTGGATGGTCCTCTGGACAGGGTGTGTCCCCATATGGTTGACTTGCGGCCTGAATGGAGCATCTGACTTGTCACTCTTGGGACACTGTCTGGCATAATGTCCGGTTTGCCCACAATTGAAGCACGAATTGTTGCGCTGACATTCTTCGCGTACTGGACTGGTTATGACATTCTTGACTTGAGTATTGGTCTTGTTCACATTCTGGTGCCAATTGGGCTTGTACTCAACCTGAGTCTGCCGCCAAGTACGAGCATTCTGCACTGGTTGTCCATCCTTCTTCCGCTTGAATTTGCGCTTTCGATCATTATTAACAAGCTTGTTGTCATGCACGAGCTTGTGTTCTCTTTCGGCGATGAGAGATTTGTTGACCAGAGTCTGGAAATCCGGAAAGTCGAGCATACTGAGCGTGCATTTGAGGTGTTGATGCAGTCCTCCAAGGAATATGTCGATCTTCCTTTCTTCCGTGGCCACATCATAGAGAGAATAACGGGCCAGGTGGTTGAACTTATGCAGATACTCACTGACGGGCATGCTTCCTTGGGTGAGAGCAAGGAATTCGCGCTGCTTGACCTTCATGATACCCGCGGGGATATGATATTTGCGGAAGTGGTCCTTGAATTTAATCTAATTAATTTCTTCGTCCGCATGCCACATGGCTTTTGCATTATCCCACCAGATAGCGGCAGCTCCCTCGAGATAGTGTGTAACGAACGGAGCCTTGTCAGCTTCTTCAGTGCGAGCAATCTCAAGCTTCTTCTCCATAGTCCTTAACCAATCATCGACTTCCAAGGGATCGATAACTTGACTGAAACTGGGAGACATGGTCCTCTAAAAATCTGACAGCTTGGAGTAATGACCATTCTGTTTTCCATTCTACCCAACCATAGCTTGCACACTTCTCAACAGCTCAATCAGATCGTTGTTTCTTCTTTCTTCAAACATGCACATAATTTGTTCAGTGGAGGGCGGATGTGGCGGTGGAGGCGATGGTGGAGTATACGGCTCGGGGGAGTGTCCTGCCTGTCTTGCGGATCAACAAACAGGGACATCCTCATAAGCGTGACTGTTGTTGCCTCCCCGCGTCATCCTATTGTTTGTTTTCCCAATATAAAGCAACCGAGATGAGCAACATCCAAAGATGGGAAGAAAAGTCAGCGACAAACCTGAAAGAAGACAACGAAAACCAAGGCGAATAAAAAGAAGGTCCAACATAAATATACATAGACTCATACATGAAAAGTAAACATCATGACGGGTTCAACTACCCTCATACATGAAACTAAACATCATGACATGCACAACTACATCCGTACATCAAACTCATGACTGCGGATACTCTAACGATCTAGTGCTCTGCTAGCTCTTCTCCTGAGTCGGACTCCGATCCTGAGCTGATAGTGGAAACCTCTGGGTTAAAAGTGACACGACGACGCTGCCTCGAGGACTCTCCCTCAGGGGTAGGTGTGGGGTGAGACTGAAGCATTGAGGCTACAAGAGTACCGATAAGGGAAGCCCACACAGTAGGGGCACTGCGGGGAGTCACTGCCAAAGGGTTCGTGGTACCCTGAGTGGTCACCTGAATGACAGAGGAAGCAAAGGCTGGTGGAATGAACGGGAAAAACCCGACAGAAAATTGAGGGTTCCTATTACGAGCAGCGGCAAGAGCTATACGGGCTCGGGTTAGCTCTTGTGCCAACTCGTAGATCAAGAGGTAGCTGGCTGTGATGTAACGAGAAAGGTGGCTAGAAGGACGATTGCACGCCGGATCAATCAAAGGGAAGCGGATACGCCCATTCTCGTGTAGAGACGAGTAGAAGTAAAAACCTGGCTGAGCCTGCATTTGAATCTCGTTGTAGCACAAGTCTACAAGATCTTCGAGTGCAGCAAATTGGATGGCCTGAGATGGCGTGGAAGCAAAACCACCCTTAGAGGAACGGGTGTAAGCACCGGAAGGGGAACTGTGGTGTAGAGTGACCTCCGCGTAATACTCATAAAGTGAGCCGGCCAGATACTCCTGATACACCTGGTACACTGGATCAGCACCCACTGGGTAAATTCGACGCCACATGTTCTGAAGCAGATGCAGTAAGGTGAAAGGGGCTGGCTCGGACTGGTACGGGAATGGAACTGGAGCCATCTACACTCACAATCATTAGACGGTTAGCAATAATAAATAAAATGCATGCAATGCAGCAATCAATTTCTACTACTACTGACACTCAAACTAACTTAACTTAGCGCGTCAACGGTCTAGCTTGTCCTACAGTCAGTGCGGCTCTGATACCAAGCGTTGTGGCACCCTGGCTCAGCGCAACCGGTTTACCTTGCATTGCCAGCCCAGAGATCAAGTCTCCTGGCAACACACGACAACATGGTACAGAAAACAACCCCTTTATTGAAGCTAGTGGAACATAGGTTCGATATTACATCAAGTTGCGAGGCCAAGCGGGACACACGGTGCGGCTTAACAATATGTACATTATTTAATGAACATGAATGGGCCTCGTTCACGATAACTACGTGGCAGCGGAACGACGACGCGGCAGAACTCCATAGCACAGGGACACTGATGTGGACACAATCTAGACTCGCAAAGCACTCCATCCCGGTAAGACTTTCTGAAATCTGGCATGACACGCCAGGTCAGTACATTGAATGTACTTGCAAGCTCACAACAAGCATAAGGATAATCACAAACAATATCATGACCATTAATCAAGTTAAGTGCAATGCAATAACAGTCTACAGATGCAGTGAAACAACTGATGCACTCAGTCCCACAGACTCTCTTACCATACGGGTTACCTCGTAACCAACCTCATCAGCGGTGATCACTCCCGGATCACAAATGAACCAACACTTTGGTTCCAACGATACTGGCCATCTTCATGGTCACACAAATCTCATCAAATAACCAGTGCCAAGCATAAGAATTTAGTGTGCAAGATTACTTAATCATGTTGATCCATGGTGTGACTTACTCACAAGCTATGTCCATAACCGAGGACGCGGCTATCGATAGATTAATAAACACTCTACAAAGGTAGCACATTGTACCCACACCACGGAACCCATGGCCTCGAACTCCCATTCGGGTGGACCAACGACATTCCGACGAAACCCTCCCATTGCCATGACACTCTCCCGGCCACTCCGACCAATCCCCCTCTGGGCTAAGTCATGGGTGGCCCCGTGCCTACCAAGGGCATCAACGGCCGCCGTCGTGGCAAAACAAACAGTCCCAAATGGGTACAAGGTACCATCTCAACAAACGGGCACACAAGGTTGTGTCTGCTTACCGGGCCAGGGTACCGCACGCCCATAGCCTTCCCTTGTTGGAGGTACTGACCAGAGGCATGACAACAGACCGAATGAAGGCCTTCCCATAAAGGCAAACGTGGTTGCACTAAAAAAACTCGATTCAGTGGCACCATGACTCGATCAACATTATGTTCAAGTTGGATTAGCATCAGGTTTAACTTGACATGAAAACAACCCGAGTCACAATATGCCATGAACATGCAACTATTCGACATGCATCACATATCACTTCAAGTAATCAGATCAACATCATCAAGTTTTCTACTTGCACTAGTCATCACTAAACTACACTGGTTTTAGCTCACTAGTTTTTAACACACATCATTTAAATCATGCCATTATCATATTAAACCCAAAAACTCTATATGAAAAAGATTACTGATCTTAGTCAAATCATAACCACACAAGCAAAACTATTTCTACTTCCTCACACTAGTCCATGCATGCAAACCTTATTGTAAACTAAGCATTTCAATCATGACAAAAAAACTAGCATGAGCAATATTCATTAAATAATTAAATGCATGAAATAACTCATATTAAAGTTGAAAAAATCACAAATATTGGAGTGACACCATGCAAATGTTGGTGTGGCTTGCCTTAGTGCAGAGGAGGCTCACACTCCTCCTAGTTATCTTCAAGACAAGTTTCTCCCTCTGAAAATATTTAAAAACAACAAAAGGAAATATGAAGAACCCTTCTGAAATTCACCAAAAAATCTAGGCAGCAGAGAAAAATCTCATTTTTGGTGTGCTGCTAGATCTCTTCAATATGAACACAATGCAAAAAGGATCAATTCATCTGAACTTAGGGTTTAAAAGTTATGGCTCTGCAAACTTTTTATAAACATATTTGAATTAAAATCAAATAGCAGAATTCCGGGGGGGGGGGGGGGTGATGCTTAACGCGTATTTTCAGAATATGCCTCCACTCGTACCGCTTCGGGCACGAGTGGAGAGACTGACAATGGGCGCCACCTGTCATGTGTGGAGAGAGGGGGAGAGAAACAGAGCAGAGGCGGTGCTTCGCCGGAGCTCATGCCGGCGAGGAGGGGTTCTTGGCTGGTTTGAGAGGGAGGGAAAGCAAGAGGCGGTCGAGGCGCACCTGCCTGTACCCGTGGCTCGATGAGAGACGGTCGGAGCAGCTCGGAATCAAGCTCCCAAGCGGCGGCTGCGGTCGGGACTCGCCGGAGAAGGAGAAGACAACGGAGAGGGGCGGTTCCAGGGGCTCCACTAGCGTTAGCAGGCACCACTAGACCTCCAAGAAGACACCGGAGAAGTCAGTTGAGCTCGAGGTGGAGTGGAGGGGCGAGGGCGAGCAGAGGTGAAAGAGCTGGATATCGACTAGAGGGGGGGTGAATAGGCGATTTTTATGAAAGTCTTCAAAACATGGGAGTTTCAAAGACAAACAATAGAAATGACCCTATTCCCATGTAGTGGAAGGTAGACTACACTAGACAAGCCATAGTCAAGTATTCAATGAAGTGAAAGCACGAAGACTATTAGCAGCTAGGTAGTAAGGATCAGGATGGAAGATAGTATGTAGCCAATCAGAACAAGTAGTCACTCAGTGAAGTCAAACAGATAATGCAAGCAGGCAATGACTTCACGAAGACAAAGCATTAGTAAAGAGAAGTGAGAGATAGAACCGGTAGCTTGGAGAGGACAGTGATTTGTTCGACCAGTTCCAGTTGCTGTGACAACTGTACGTCTGGTTAGGGAGGCTAAGATTAACTCAGAAGACCGCGTCTTCACCTTGTTCCCCTTGAGCTAAGGACACTTAGTCCCCGCCCAATCACTCTGGTAAGTCTTCAAGGTAGACTTCCAAACCTTCACAGACTTTGTTCGCCGGCAATCCACAATGACTCTTGGATGCTCAGAACGCGATGCCTAACCGGCTAGAGGATTCACAGTCCTCAAGTGTAACAAGTCTTCAGATCACGCGGACACAAAGACTTCAGTGATGCCAGACACTCTTTGGGCTCTGGGTGGTTTGGGCTTTGTCCTTGCAATGATTCTCTCTCAAATGCTTCGGATGTGGGTTGCTCTCAAACGACAAAAGCCGTGCACTAACTCTAAGCAGCCACCAATTTATGGTGTAGGGGGTGGGCTATTTATAGCCACTAGGCAACCCGACCTGATTTGTCCGAAATGACCCTGGGTCACTAAGGAACTGACACATGTTCCAACGATCAGATTTCAAACACACACAACAGCTTGACTTGGGCTAGAAATAACACTGACTCATCCGATTCTGGATAAGATTTGCACTCATTGTCTTCGCTCGAAGACATAGGATTTGGTTGAGCATCACTTTAGTCACTCTGACTTTGTTCACTTGGACCCCACTTAACAGTGCGGTGGTTCCTATGACTCAACAAAGAAGAAAAGGAAACAACGAAACAACTAAGTCTTCGCGCTCCATAGTCTTCATGCGATGTCTTCTCATGTCATAGACTTCAACGTGAATAGCTTCACAGACCACCATTGTCTTCAGTGTCTTCACACATTTTTAGGGATCATCTCCGGTAGGTAAACCAAATCAATGAGGGACTACTACCTGTGTTATCCTGCAATTCTCATAAACACATTAGTCCCTCAACCAGGTTTGTTGTCAATACTCCAAAACAAACTAGGGGTGGCACCAGATGCACTTACATTCTCCCCCTTTTTGGTGATTGATGACAAACTGGTTGAAGTTTTCAACGGGGATAAAAGTATGTGAAATTGTAAAGATATTGTCTTCATATGTGGGAAAAGGCTCCCCCTGAAGATGTGCATATAAATGTTTTACTTTGGAATGCAAATGCACATGGCAGGTTGTACTTGTGGAGATCCTCTTCAACTTACAAAGACAATACATCATGCATGAAAAAATATAACTAGGATAATGACATGCATAATGAAAAATGGACGTCTGCAAGATGACTTCATGCGGGATTTATCATCGCACATGCGGAATTTATCGTCGCATCACAGAATAGCAGAAAAAGTAGCAGACAACCATCAAATTTAAGTGTTACAACTCAAGGAACCAAATGTTTCAAAAGCGAGAGTTGTAAGCACTTGGAAAAAGTATAGCAACCACCCATATGGACCTGCTTGAAGACTATCAACTCATATGCTTCTCCCCCTTTTGTTCAGTAAGGACCAAAAAGGTTTGAAGACATAGAGCCTCTACTCGTTCCCATGAGGAGTAGGTGAGGCAGCAGGATCGTCGTTGAGGTTTGGTGGTGCAGACGAACTTGGTGTAGTGTCGATACGCGCCAAAGTTGGAGGTGGTGAAGTAGCATCATCGTCGTCATCAATGACTCTGGCATTAACAGTTACCGCGGAGGAGGAGTACTCAGAATCTTCGAGTGATGGAGTCTGACGCAAGACATTGTTCCTAGGAGGAGTGGTATCAAACTTGAATCTCTCGGTGAAGCCATCATCTTGAAGATCAGCTTCAGCACTGAGCAAAGTCAGACTCTTCCATGACCTCCGACAGGTTTCATGAGTGACAAACGCATTCTTGGTGGCAAGATTTCGAATGCGGTTAATATCCACCAAGAGGCTTTGCATCTGACCTTTAGCTAGTAATGATGCTTATCGTGTTTCTGATGAAAGGCCACGAGAAGCTCTCGGTCATTGAGCACGCGAGATCTCTTTCGAGGCCTTGGAGCAATAGTGCTTTTGGTGGCTTCAGAATGGGCACGACGAGGTGCACGAGTATTTCCAGCCAAAGGATAAACACGGGTGGGAGCATGAACTCCTTCAACATGTTGAGAGAAACTCTGACGATTGACATTGTGAAGATAAATTGACTCCTTGGCAGGCTCTGGGTATATAGCTTTGACGGACATATCAACCTCTGGCAAGAATATGAGATGGTTGCATGCAGAGGGGTTATAGTTAACGGCAGAGTGAAACTTAATCAGACGCATTACCCATGGAGCATAGAATTTCAGACCAAATATATCTGAGCCAGATGTAGCAAATTGGCGAATGAAGAAATCCTGAGCATTGAAGCTGATGCCATTGAGAATATAGAAGACCAATGTCTTCATTGAGCCTTCAAGCTTCGCTGAGGAAGAATGTCCTTTGATGGGCCATAGAGTTCGCCTGATAATGTGATAGATGGTGCAGGACAGATACTCTAGCTCTTCAACAAAGAATTCCCTAGGACATTCAGCATCCTGTGGTAGTGGCTTCATCATACTCAGCATTTGGCTAATGTTGGGCTCAGGCTTCTAGAAGATGCTTTCCAAGGCATTGCTGTGAAGCTGACAACCAGGTTCATATAGTTCACATGGAGTGGGCAGGCTAGTAAGATCAATGAGATCAAAAGCTTTGGCTTCATGGTGTACATTGCCTGTCATCCACTCAAGGACCCATGTCTTCGGATCCCTGTTGTAGCCGCGGATGTGAAGGGTAGCATAGAATTGTAGAAGAAGCTCTTCATTCCAATTTTCCTTGTCGGTCGTGAACTGCAGAAGACCTACATCTCTGAAACAGTCGAGGGCTTCTTCTAAGCAAGGCAGTCCAGCAATGGCTCCGCAGTCAAGACGCATATGAGGAAAAATGTGCCCTTGATTGTATAGGACACAGGAATAATAACTGCGCTGTTGATAACTCCAGAACCGATCAGATGACATTCTTGGCTTGGAATATGGGTTCTTGGCTCTATCAAAGAAAGTATTGTGTGCTATGAAGCCATTGACATTTAATGATCCTGGCGCAGATGCAGTACCTGGAAAACTTCGCAGCCTTGATTTTGGCTTCTAAACCTATGGCCTGTGCTCCACATAATAATCAAATTGAGGTCCGGGAGCAGGCGGAGGAACCAGAATGGGCCATCCGATAGTGACAAGCTCGCCTAGAAGTGCTAGTTATCGACTAGAGGGGGGTGAATAGGCGATTTTTATGAAAGTCTTCAAAACATGAAAGTTTCGAAGACAAACACGAAAACAGGACCTATAAACATGCAGCGGAAGATGAACTACACTAGACAAGCCATAGTCAGACAAGTATGAAACTAAAGCATGATGACTAATAGCAGCTAGGTAGTAGGATCAGGATGGAAGATAATATGAAGCCAATCAGAACAAGTAGTCACACAGTGAAGTCAAACAGACAGAGCAATCAAGCAATGACTTCACAAAGACAAACTGTAAGTAAGGAGAGTAAGAGATAGAACCAGTGTGTTGTGAAGACAAGGATTTGTTCGACCAGTTCCAGTTGCTGTGACAACTGTACGTTTGGTTAGGGAGGCTGAGATTGAACTCAGAAGACCGTGTCTTCACCTTATTCTCCTTGAGCTAAGGACACACAGTCCTCGCCCAATCACTCTGGTAAATCTTCAAGGTAGACTTCCAAACCTTCACAGACTTCGTTCACCGGCAATCCACAATTACTCTTGGATGCTCAGAACGCCACGCCTAACTGGCTGGAGGATTCACAGTCCTCAAGTGTAACAAGTCTTCAGATCACGCGGACAGAAAGACTTCAGTGATGCCAAACACTCTTTGCACTCTGGGTGTTTTGGGATTTGTCCTCACAAGGATTTCTCTCTCAAACTCTTCGGAGGTGGGTTGCTCTCAACAACAAAAGCCGTACACTAACTCTGAGCAGCCACCAATTTATGGTGTAGGGGGTGGGCTATTTATAGCCACTGGGCAACCCGACCTGATTTGTCCGAAATGACCCTAGGTCACTAAGGAACTGACACGTGTCACAACGGTCAGATTTCAAACACACGCGACAGCTTGACTTGGGCTACAAGTAAAGCTGACTTATCCGACTTTGGATAAGATTTGCTCTCATTGTCTTCGCACGAAGACATTGGATTTTGGTTGAGCATCACTTCAGTCACTCTGACTTTGTTCACTTGGACCCCGCTTAATAGTGCGGTGGTTCCTATGACTCAACAAAGAAGAAAAGAAACAACGAAACTACTAAGTCTTCGCGCTCCATAGTCTTCATTCAATGTCTTCTTCTGTCATAGTCTTCAATGTGAATATCTTCACGTACCACCATTATCTTCAATGTCTTCATACATTTTTAGGGGTCATGATCGGTAGGTAAACCAAATCAAAGAGGTATTACTACCTGTGTTATCCTGCAATTCTCACAAACACATTAGTCCCTCAACCATGTTTGTCGTCAATACTCCAAAACCAAACTAGGGGTGGAACTAGATGCACTTACAATCTCCCCCTTTTTTGTGATTGATGACAAACTGGTTGAAGTTTTCAACGGGGATATAAGTATGTGAAATTGTAAAGGATGAGGTATTGTCTTCGTAAGTAGCAAGAGGCTCCCCCTGAAGATGTGCATATAATTAATTTGCTTTTGGAATGCAAATGCACATGGCAGGTTCTATTTGTGGAGATCCTCTTCAACTTATGAAGACAATTCATCATGCATGAACCGATGTAGCGAAGATAATGACATGCATAATGAAAAATGGACGTCTGCAAAATGATTTAAGTGCGGAAGTTATCGTCGCACATGCGGAATTTATCATCACATCACAAAATAGCAAATGAGTAGCAGACGACCATCAAGTTTAAGTGTTACAACTCAGAGAACCTGTATCAAAAGCAAGAGTTGTAAACACTTGGCAAAATATAATGCAACCGCCCATATGAACTCGCTTGAAGACTATCAACTCATAGCTTCTCCCCCTTTTGTCAGTAAGGACCAAAAAGGGTTGAAGACATTGAGCCTCTACTCGTTCCTAGAAGGAGTAGGAGAAGATGCAGGGTTGGTGTCAAGGTTTGGCGGTGCAGACGAACTTGGAGCAGTGTCGATGCGAGTTGGAGGTGGCAAAGCAGCATCATCTTGATCATCGATCACACGAGCATTCACAGTTTCAGCAGAAGAGGAGTATTCTGAGTCTTCAAGAGACGGAGTGCGCTGCAGAACAACATTTCTGGGCAGAGTGGAATCAAACTTGAATCTTTCTGAGAAGCCATCATCCTGAAGATCTTCCTCAGCACACATAAGCGTGAGCCCTTTCCATGTGCGGCGACAGGTTTCATGAGCGACAAAGGCATTCTTGGTTGCAAGGTTGCGAATGCGATTGACGTCAGTCATGATGCTCTACATCTGGCGCTTAAGCCAATCATGATGCCTATCTTGTTTCTGATGCAGGCCAATGAGAAGCTCTCGGTCATTGTGAACATGAGATCGCTTTCGAGGCCGTTGAGCAATTGTGCTATTAGTGGCTTCGGTTGGGGCACGATGAGGTGCACGTGTAGTACCAGCCAATGGATAGACTCGAGTGGCAGCTAGCACACCTTCAATGGGCTGAGTGAAGCTCTGACGATCAACGTTATGAAGATAAAGTGGCTCTTTGTCAGGCTCTGGATAGATGGCTTCAACAGACATATCAACATCTGGCAAGAAGACAATGTGGTTGTGTGCAGATGGCTAATAGTTGAAAGCAGTGTGAAGCTTGATCAGACGCATGATTCATGGAGCATAGAACTTCAAGCCAAAAATGTCAGATCCTGATGCAGCAAGTTGGCGGATGAAGAAATCTTATGCATTGAAGCTTTTTCCATGAAGAATATGGAAGACCAATGTCTTAATTGCACCTTCTAGCTTAGCCTTTGGAGAATGTCCTTTGATAGGCCAGAGAGTTCACCTTATGATGTGATAGATTGTGCGTGGCAAATACTCAAGGTCTTCAACAAAGAACTCTGTTGGATATTCTGCATCTGGAGACAATGGCTTCATCGTACTGAGCATCTGGCTCATGTTGGGTTCTGGCATGTGAAAGATGCTTTCCACAGCTGCAGTGTGAAGCTGACAACCAGGCTCATAGAGATCACCTGGAGTGGGAAGGCCAGTAAGCTCAATGACATCAAATGATTTGGCTTCGTGATGGACATTTCCAGTCATCCACTCAAGGACCCAAGTCTTAGGATCCCTGTTGTAGCCTCTGATATGAAGAGTGGCATAGAATTGAAGCAGCAATTCTTCATTCCAGTGCTCCTTATCTGTGACAAAGTGCAGTAAGCCAGCCTCTCTGAAGCAATTGAGAGCTTCTTCTAAGCAGGGCAGGCCAGCTATGGCTTCAGTATCAAGGCGCATATGCGAAAATATGCGGCCTTGGTTGTACAGAATGCATGAATAATAGCTGCGCTGCTGATAGCTCCAGAACCGATCAGATGAAATCTTTGGCTTGGTGTAGGGGTTCTTCTCGCTATCAAAGGTGTTGTGTGCAATGAAGCCGTTGACATTGAAAGACCCTGGTAATTGGCAGTACCTGGAAATCTGGGCAGTCTTGGCTTTGGCTTCTGAACCTGAGGCATGTGCTCGACATGGTAGTCAAATTGAGGACCAGCAGTAGGTGGAGGAATCAGAATAGGCCATCTAACAGTGACAAGCTGGCCATAGTTGTATGCTTGCTCGATAGTGTGTGGCCTTGGAGGCAGAACAGGAGCAGTGGCATCGACTTTAGGCTGCAGATTTGCGACAGGTGCGGCATTGACTTCATCTGCTACATGGGCTTCATTGGCTTCATTGGCTTCATTGGCCACTGTAGGCACCACATTAGCGTCGGCTATGACAACGTCATTGGCTTCAGGAATGTCATGTGTGGCAACCTCAGGGTTCTCACCCTCCACTTGAGTAGCAATAGGTTCTGGCATAGACTGGTTCTCTTCATGTACTTCTTCTTGGGTTGTAGGGGGAGTAGCGACACACTCTTCTTCTTGTGTTGCTCCAACTGATGCAGCCGGAGGGTCTTCAGCAGCATTAGCTTCATACACAGGGACCGTCACAGAAGGATTGTCTTCAAAGAACACTTGACGTGCCACTGAACTTGACAAGTTGGAGCCCTCTTCTGTGATGGTGGTCATGGATGGCTTCAGGCCTTTGCAAAGCCGTTGGAATACAGGTGACACCTTTGGTGATGGTGAAGTTTCCATGTAGTTGTCATCATTGGACATGGGGCTGATGACGGGCACACTTGATGGTTGCGGTGTACTTGGTGAGTCTTGATGTGGGGTAGCTTGCTGGGGTTGATCAGCCCACGATGCATCTGTTAGATTAGCGTCAAAGGACGACCAATACTGATAAGCTCATTGTTCATTCGAACAGGAGATGATACCGTACGATCTGAGGAAGAAGTGCATCATCTTGAACAACATCTTCAGTCGCGACGGCGTCGACGACTGGGACTTCTTGAGCTTCAGGAGCCTCTGTGGAAGCAGGCTCATGAACGATCATTCGACGCTCTTGGTTGGTAGACGGAGGGGGAACAAAGGCAAGGGGTTCAACAACAAGGGGCTCTGTAGGAGCAGCCCGATCTCTTCTCTTGGTTTTTCTCTTCTTAGGGGGTGGTTCTTCATCAGTGGTGCGCTTGGTTTTCCGCTTCCTGGCTTCGGCTTCAGCTGCCTTTGTTTTCTTCTGTTCAGAAGCCACTGAAGGAGCCTTGGGCTTCGAGCCGCGCATGTTGGCAGGGAAGACAATGTGAGGTTCTTCCTGCCGTGGTGCTTTAGTGTTGGCTTCAGATGACTTCTTTTTTTTGGCAGCCAATGAGGGGTCAATGCCAGGGCGGCCAAGTGCCTTGCGCTTTTCAGCTTCATTGTAGACTTGAACGCATTTGTCAACGAGTTCTTTCATGTGCTCTCTTGAGCCTTTGGCTTCCTCGCGTTTCTTCCGAAACGACTCCTTGAGGTCATTAAGCATCACCTTGAACTTTTGCACATCAGCCACACTCAGCTTGGCTACATGCTTCCTGAAATGTTCCTTCTCGAAGTCTGTCTTTCGCTTCAGTTCAACTATGCGCTGAGCCAGAACAAGCTCAGGAGAAATGGCGCCTTGGAAAGCAACGGTGATGCCAATGGGAAGCTGAAGGTCATCAAAGCTGAGGTCTTGATTATCCAACCATTCATCAATGAAGTTCTTCAGAATGTTGACATCAAAGAGGGGCAGATCGTTGAAGATCTCTGCCTCTTGCTTGCTCTTGATCAGCTGTTCCAGAGCATCTTCACCAAATTCTTCATCTGAAGACAAGTCAATGGGTTTAGATTCATTCCTCAGAATGGCAGCAGGCATCAGTGCATGACTCAGTTTCTGAACTGGTGTCTTCTGTGGCTTCTCATGCCTCTTGGAGATGCGAGAGAGATCTTCAGAGTTATTGCTTGGAGCAGAAGGGGTAGTTGCCAATGGCTTCACTCGTGAAGCTTTTGGAGCAGCAGAAGACTTTGAAGCTTTAGTCTTCTTTTGCATCTTAGGCTTTGGAGCAGGAGCTGGAGCTTCGTCGGTGTCAGCATCATCATCAGAATGATCCACTGTGGCACCTTGAACTGCAATGTGAGTGATGAGGCCAGCAAGATTGTAGAAGGGGCTGTTGGTGTCAAAACCGGCGGATCTCGGGTAGGGGGTCCCAAACTGTGCGTCTAGGCGGATGGTAACAGGAGACAAGGGACACGATGTTTTTACCCAGGTTCGGGCCCTCTCGATGGAGGTAAAACCCTACTCCTTCTTGATTGATATTGATGATATGGGTAGTACAAGAGTGGATCTACCACGAGATCAAGGAGGCTAAACCCTAGAAGCTAGCCTATGGTATGATTGTTGTTCTATCCTACGGACTAAAACCCTCCGGTTTATATAGACACCGGAGAGGGCTAGGGTTACACAAAGTCGGTTACAATGGTAGGAGATCTACATATCCGTATCGCCAAGCTTGCCTTCCACGCCAAGGAAAGTCCCATCCGGACACGGGACAAAGTCTTCAATCTTGTATCTTCATAGTCTTGGAGTCCGGCCGATGATGATAGTTCGGTTATCTGGACACCCCCTAGTCCAGGACTCCCTCAGTAGCCCCCGAACCAGGCTTCAATGATGACGAGTCCGGCGTGTATATTGTGTTCGGCGTTGCAAGGCGGGTTCTCCTCCAAATTCCATGTGCTTGCCGAATAGTGTCCGGCTTCCTTATAAATGTTGCGCTCCTTGGCTTCCACGTCCAATAATGGCCCTCTTCCACATGTCGTATGAATGCGAAAAGCCAGGGTATTTTTACGTTTTACCCCCAAGCTGCACGAATAAGCTGCCTATAAGAGAGGCAAGGATCTAGATCCAAACCACACCATCCTCCTTCCGCGAGTACTCATCGGAGTGCTTCTGACAAAAATCCACTCCATCATGGACAGTCGACGCGGCTCCTCCTCTCGCGCTCCCAGCCCTTAGCCAGGAGATTGGAGGATATGTTCAGTTCCGCACAGCGAGCTGGTGACGCTCCAAGCAGAGGGATACCTTCCTCCGGCCTTCATGGTCCCGGTTTGAGCCGGACTGGCCACCTACAAAAGTGGAAAGCAGGCGGAGAACACCCCCAATCCCTCCAAAGGAGAGCGGGTGTGCTTCGTCCCTTATCTAATAAGGGGGCTCGGATTTCCCATACATCCGTTTCTCCGGGGGCTCCCGGAGTTCTACGGACTCCAGCTTCATCACCTTACACCCGCCTCCATTTTGCACATTGCGGGTTTTATAGCTCTTTGCGAGCTGTTCTTGGGCATCGAGCCCCATTTTGCGCTGTGGAAGAGATTGTTTTGCCTCGTACCCCGTTCTCATGAGTGGTCGATATATCAAGTGGGCGGAGCCGAAATATGGCGCATCGCCGGGACCGGATATCTATCCGGAACCCCGAAGAAGGCGTCCAAAGACTGGCCTTCGGAATGGTTTTATATGGAAGACGCCCCGCTGCCGGACCCAGTTCGGATCGGCCTCCCGGAGTTCAGCAACGCTCCTCTGAAGAAACGCCTGAGTTAGCGCCCGCGGAGCCCTCAACGGGAAGATGATAGGAGCGTCCAATATCTGATGGGCCGGATAAGGTTACTGGCCCATTTCGGATTGACCATGATTGGAGTCATGGCCACGTGCATTATGTGAGGGGTGCAGCCGCTCCAATATAGGGGCCACCCCATGTGGGATTTCAACGGGGAGAATGACGCCACCCGTCATGGCCGCAAGGGGCCGGGATCGGCTGCCGATCTGGTGAAGATCCTGTCCGGCTTGTACAAGGGGGAGAAGGAGGACTTCCTCCGCACGAGTCCATTGAATGGATTCTCCATGAATAACCCTCGGAGCTGGGTAAGCGGACGTTTATCTATCCGATCCGTGCTTTCAAAGTTAAGTGTCTTACTTTATGATTTCGACGCAGGAACTGTGCCGGTGTGTGGAGGCCATACAAAGCCCGACTCCACAACCCGAGGATCCGGGAAGATCCCTTGATCCGGCCTCCGGAGAGGATCCGGACATAGAGGTGGAGCTGATTGATGGGGTGTTCCACCAACTTAGCATGGACAATGCTCTAGTCGCCATTACGACTGACTACCCCGGTTTATCTCCGGCTTCCCAGGTACTTATGACCAGAGTCCTGACACCATTACTTCATCCGTGCTTATTTCTGACCACCATATACCAACGGTGTCTCGCAGGAGGTGCCTTCAAGGCGGGAAGCCGAACCCGCGGCGGCTGACCGACAAGGGTCAGTTCGGCCCAGCAGGCGGAAGAGGGGTGCGGTGCGAATCGGAACGTCGCTGCAACGGTATAGCACGCCACCGTTTTTAAGGGAAAGATTCCTGGGAAGTATATTAATACTCATGACTTTCCCAGGAGAAAGAGCGCTCGCCGAACTACACCTGGAGAGGTTTCCAACCAAGCCTCCGCTAGCCAGGCTCCAACACCTGGTCTGGAGGGGGAGGCGAGCGCAAGGCGCGAGCCAGATGCTCCTCCAATGGAGGATGCCGACAGGCTGTCCGCCACCAGGTCTGAGGTGGAGAGCGCCATGAATCACAGGCGCCGCCGGACAGTTCTTCGTGACGCGTGTTTCTCCCCAGAGGCGTTGAATTCTTTAATGCGGGAGACGCGCACCTCCGTGCCGCTCAAGATGGTTTAACCAGAGCCACAGAGTAGTATGTGAAAGACATAAGGGTAAGGAATTTTAATAGTTATATATGCCAGTAGCCCCCGAGACTTAAAGTAGTTAGAATAGCTGATTTAAGGATCATTTTACATGCAGGATCTTACGGAGAAGAATACCCACCTGTCCCAGGAGCTTTAAGAGTGCAAGACCCAACTTGAGGCCGCAGTAGCCGCCGCAGGAGGAGCCACAGAGACCCCCTCTGGTAACACATATTTCAAAAAGATAAGCGGTTTATGAAGTGCGGCGTGCGTATAAGTCTGACAATAATATTGCAGATGTTGCCGGACTTGATCCGGACAAGCAGCAGCTACTGCGCCAGCTGAAGGCCGACAAGAGGGTGCTTATGAAGGTGCAGCAGGAGAGGAACAAACTCCAAGATGCCCACACCCAGCTGGGCGAAGAGCTAAAAGGTGTTCGGGCCCAGCTATCTGGCTCCGTGAAGGAGAATTAGCGGCTTCGTCGCGACATTTATAGTAAGTGCTTGAGCAAACTCTTTTGAAAAGAAGAGTTCGGCAAGGGAGTGGATTGACAGAAATATGTCTGTAGGTGTGCTCACGGGTCGTCCTGCGGAGGAAATGCCCGGTTCAACGAGTGATCTGCTTCCCGAGCTGCTGCAACTGCACGAACGTGTTCGGCAGGCGATGAGCGGCGTCGTCCAGGCCTTATGGCCGTCCGTCTCCCTGCCCGAGGGTCTTGGAGGGCTTGCGGAGAAGCTTCAGGGAGCACGGCAACGCTTCTGTCTATGGAAGATATCGGCCTGCCGTCAAGGCGCCCGAGAGGCCTGGGCCATGGTGAAGACGCGGTACACGAAGGCTGATCCGAACCACATGGCCGAGGTCGGACCTGTGGGGCCCGATGGGAAGGAGATTCCTGTGAGCTTAATGTACAGCCAAGTAGAGTTGGCTGCTAAGTATTCCCAACGGGACTGTAAGCTAGACAGCCTGTTAGATGGGATTGAAGAGGAGTACAATCAGTCAATTTGACGATGTAATCTAAAATGACATGTAAAATGCCTTCTAGCCGGATTGTAGATCGTTTGTCTTTGTGGACCTTTTCGCTTCAACCTCGGGACCCTAGAGTCTGGAGTGTGTCCGAATACCCTCACGGTTATGAAAAAACCGGGGCATGCATGGAGACCAGGCGTAGGGGTCATTAGTGCTTTATCAGACAAGTGCCCAACTAGTTATGTTATATTACATGGTTAGTAAGAAACATCTTCCAGGGAGAGTAGTTCCGTTAGGGGTTCCTTTCCCTGGGAGGCATGCCCTAAAGTGCATGTCCGGACTGCGAAAAGAGCAAAAAAGCATCTGGGGGCAGATAAATAAATAAATAAGAAATCATCTTTCATGTCACCGACCGAATATTCCCTTAAGAACGCTAGCTTTCGGCTTCACCCAGTCTGGGGTACACATCTGGCTGACCCGGCAGTAACAATCGCAAAGGTGCTCCCTTTACCTCCTAGCCGAACAATCAGGAACGTAGGGGTAAGCACAGGAGCCAGGCAACCCAGCTTGGCCAAAACTTAAGTCATATCGATGCATATAATGGTGAGTAAAAGGTACATGCGGAAATGTGACACATGTGTTGGGCATGAAGTCCATATAAATAAGCTTCTGTTAAAGAAGCCCCCAAGTATAATGAGTGCGAGCAGCACGTCAAGTGTGTGCGAACAATGCGCAGGTCACCCCACAAAGGCTTTACGAAAAGAAGGGAGGAAGGAAGAGAAAAAACAAAAGACAGTTAACGTTTAAAATGTGGACGGAGGAAGGAGAGGAACTCTGAGTCCGGCGCTAGGCGTAGAATCTTCGGAGGCGGGCTGCATTCCATGGGTTCGGCTCGAGTCGATTGTTTGCTGCGTTTCGTAGACGGTATGCTCCGCCGGTCAGGACTTGATCGGTGATGAAGGGACCTTCCCACTTGGGCTTGAGTTTGTCCTTTTTCTTGTCCGGCAGACGTAGAACTAGTTCGCCGACATTGTAAGTTTTGGCCCGTACTTCTCTACTTTGATATCTTCGAGCCTGCTGCTGATAGAATGCGGAACAAGCCTTTGCCACGTCGCGCTCCTCCTCCAATGCGTCCAAACTATCCTGCCGATCCAACTCGGCTTCTCTTTCTTCGTACATGCGCACTCGAGGTGAGTCATGAATTATATCGCAGGGCAAAACTGCCTCTGCGCCGTATACCATAAAGAATGGTGTGAATCCGGTAGTACGATTTGGCGTGGTCCGCAGCCCCCAAAGTACGGAGTCGAGCTCCTCTACCCAGTGCGTGTTAGATTCCGTGAGGGACCGCACTAACCTGGGTTTAATGCCGCTCATGATTAGACCATTTGCTCGTTTGACTTGACCGTTAGTTTGAGGGTGATAGACTGAAGTGTAGTCGAGCTTGATGCCCATGTTTTTGCACCAGAGTTTAACCTCGTCGGCCGTGAAGTTCGTGCCGTTATCAGTGATGATGCTATGGGGTACGCCATAGCGGTGTACTACCCCAGATATGAAGTCTATCACAGGTCCAGATTCGGCCATTTTAACCGGCTTGGCCTCTATCCATTTGGTGAATTTATCCACCATGACCAATAGGTATTTTTGCTTGTGGGTTCCCCCTTTAAGGGGTCCAACCATGTCAAGCCCCCAGACCGCGAACGGCCAGGTGATGGGTATAGTTTTGACGGCGGTGGGTGGCATGTGGCTTTGATTAGCAAAGAGCTGGCAACCGACGCATCGTTGGACTAAGTCCTGAGCATCTACCCGGGCAGTCGGCTAATAAAATCCTGTATGGAAGGCCTTGCCCACAAGGGCCCGGGCTGCGGCATGGTGCCCGCCGAGTCCAGCGTGAATTTCAGCCAGGAGATTTCGCCCTTCCTCTTCGGAGATGCACCTTTGAAGGACTCCGGTTGTGCTTTTCTTATAAAGTTCTCCCTCATGGACCTTGTAGGCTTTAGATCGCTGAACTATGCAGCGGGCCTCATTTTGGTCTTCGGGAAGTTCCTGCCTAATTAAGTAGGCTAGGAATGGTTCCGTCCACAGGGCAATTACTGCCATTATTTCGTGGGCTGAAGGTGTTATTTCATTGGCTGAGCCACCGATTGTGTCAGAATGTTCCGTGTTGGGTGGTGCGGTTGGTTCCGGGTTGTTATTTCCGGACTCCTCTTCCCATAATACGGATGGCTTAAAGAGCCGCTCCAGGAAGATGTTTGGAGGGACGGCGTCGCGTTTTGTGCCGATGCGTGCCAACACGTCGGCTGCCTGGTTATTATCCCGGGCTACATGGTGGAATTCGAGTTCTTCGAACCGAGCTGACATTTTTAAGACGGCGTTACGATAGGCTGCCATTTTCGGATCTTTGGCATCAAAGTCTCCATTTACTTGGGATATTGCGAGGTTTGAATCCCCGCGCACCTCTAGGCATTGAATACCCATGGAGATTGCCATCCAGAGACCATGTAGAAGGGCCTCATATTCGGCTGCATTGTTGGAGTCCGTGTACATTATCTGAAGTACGTATTGGACTGTGTCTCCGGTTGGGGACGTCAATACGACGCCAGCCCCCAAGCCGGCCAACATTTTGGAGCCGTCGAAATGCATGATCCAATTGGAGTATGTGCCATACTCTTTAGGGAGTTCGGCTTCGGTGCATTCGGCGATGAAGTCAGCCAAAACTTGCGACTTTATAGCTCGCCGTGGTTTGTAGGTTATGTCGAATGGTAAGAGCTCAGTGGCCCATTTTGCAATCCTGCCCGTTGCGTCGCGGTTGTTTATAATGTCGTTGAGAGGTACTTCGGAGGCCACTGTTATCGAACACTCTTGAAAGTAGTGTCGCAGCTTCCGGGATGCCATGAATACCGCGTACGCTATCTTTTGATAATGTGGATATCGAGACTTGCATGGAGTTAAGACAGTGGATACATAGTACACTGGTTTTTGAAGAGGGAATTTGTGTCCTTCTGTTTCTCGTTCGACGACGAGTACCGCACTGACAACTTGGCATGTTGCCGCGATATATAATAACATCGGTTCGCCCAGGTTGGGCCCGGCCAGGACCAGATTTGTTGCCAATATGGCCTTTATTTCTTCGAGTCCGGCTGTGGCAGCATCCGTCCATTCGAAGTGTTCGGTGCGCCGGAGGAGGTGATAGAGGGGCAATGCCTTTTCTCCCAAACGGGAGATGAAGCGGCTTAGAGCCGCCACGCATCCAGCCAGTTTTTGTATTTGTTTGAGGTCTTTTGGGATATCCAATTGTGACAGAGCTCGGATCTTGGCTGGGTTTGCTTCAATTCCTCTACCAGATACAATGAAGCCCAAGAGCTTTCAGGCTGGTACACCGAAAATGCATTTTTCCGGGTTGAGCTTAATGTCATATGCTCGGAGGTGGTCGAATGTGAGCCTCAAATTGTCTACTAGAGTTTCGACGTGTTTGGTCTTAACGACCACATCGTCTATGTATGCCTCCACTGTTTTGCCGATCTGGGTAGCCAGACATGTCTGAATCATGCGCTGATATGTTGCGCCGGCGTATTTGAGTCCGAAGGGCATTGTGTTGAAGCAGAATGGTCCGTATGGAGTAATGAATGCCGTTGCGGCCTGGTCTGTTTCCGCCATCTTGATTTGATGGTATCCAGAGTATGCGTCGAGGAAGCACAATGAATCGTGCCCTGCGGTAGCATCGATGATTTGGTCGATGCGGGGAAGGGGGAAAGGATCCTTTGGACAGGCCTTGTTAAGGTCTTTAAAATCGACACAAAGGCACCAGGATTTGTCCTTTTTTGGTACCATTACCAGGTTCGCTAGCCAGTCCGGATGTTTTATATCTCTGATGAATCCGGCTTCTAATAGTTTGGCTAGCTCCTCTCCCATTGCCCGTCTTTTGGGTTCGGAAAATCGCCGAAGAGCCTGTTTGACTGGCTTGAATCCTTTTAGGATGTTTAGCCTGTGTTCCGCCAGCCTGCGTGGGATTCCTGGCATATCTGAAGGGTGCCAGGAAAAAATGTCCCAATTTTCCCGAAGGAATTCTCGTAGTGCGGCGTCTACATCAGGGTTTAATTGTGCCCCAATGGAGGCCGTCTTTGTGGGGTCCGTTGGATGGACCTGGAATTTGACTATTTCGTCTGCTGGTTTAAAAGAGGTGTACTTAGATCTCTTCACCGTGGAGCGCAGCGCAGTGAGTTCCTCTGCCGCTAGGGCTTCGGATAGTGCCTCTAGGGCTAGTGCGGCTATCTTATTTTCAGTGCGGAGTGCTATGTCCGGATCACTGACAAGAGTGATGATTCCATTGGGCCCGGGCATTTTAAGCTTCATGTACCCGTAATGGGGTATAGCTTGGAAAATTGTGAATGCCTCTCGCCCTAATAAGGCGTGATATCCGCTGCTGAACGGGGCCACTTGGAACGTGACCTCCTCGGACCTGTAATTGTCCGGCGAGCCGAACAACACATCTAGTGTGATTTTTCCTGTGCAGCGTGCTTCCCGACTAGGGATTATTCCTCTAAAGGTTGTGCTGCTTCGCTCAATGCGGCTCTAGTCTATTTCCATTTTTTGGAGGGTTTCCTCGTAGATGAGGTTTAATCCGCTGCCTCCATCCATGAGTACCTTGGTAAGACAAAAGTCGTCCACTATTGGACTGAGGACCAATGCAGCTGGTGCTCGGGCTGTTCGGAATTTAGGTTCGTCGCTGGCGTTGAAGGTGATAGCCGTGTCACTCCATGGATTTATTGTTGCTACTTGGTAGACTTTGGTAAGGCTTCGGAGTGTTCGTCTCCGCATGTTGTTTGATGCGAAAGTCTCAAAGACTGTTAATACCGTACTGGTACTATTGGGTTGGTTCTCTGGGGCTAGAAGCTCTTCGCCACTTTTGGCCACCTGCCGTAGTATCCAACATGCTCGAAGGCTATGTGTTGGAGTGACGCCCTCTTTACTGTGGATTTTACAGAGTCCGCAGAGCCATCCCTCCAATACGGTTCCGTGCCCTTTATGGGGTTTTTGCTTTTTGGTTTTTGTCCCGGGTGCCTGAGCATGATGCACCCTTTTGTTTCGGACTAGGGTTGTGTTCGGAGCCGGATTGTCCCAAAACTTAGTTTTGGTTTTCAAGGTACTCTCCATCGCACAGTACTTTTGTACTATGGATGCCAGGTCGGCGAAGCGTGTAATTTTGCGGCGACTTATGGCGTTCGTGATTCCCTTGTCTATGCAATTGTTGCAGAAAATTGAGATTGCGCTTTTCTCACGGCAGTCCTTTATCCTGTCCATAACCAGGAGGAATCTGGACCAGTAATGATGTACTATTGCTGTGGGCTCTTGCCGGATTTGAGATAGATCGCTTATGTTTGGGTGGGTGGGTGGAATTAAGTCTGGAACCCTGCCCAACTTGAGGCTCAAGGGCCGAAAAGTTTCCGAATTTGGAAGCTTGGATTGCTGGATGTCGTCCAACGAATCTGGTCCGCTGCCTGATTTTAGGTTCAGTACTTGATTGACGTCCGTCCCTCCGTGGGAATCCGGCATGGAGGGATCAGGAGTCTGGACATAACTGGTCTTTAATATAGAAGAAGAGTCGTCGTGTTGTTCCTCTACCACCGCAACGTGGTGGGTAACCTGGGGAGAGTTAATCTCTCTCAGATCGGTTTTAAGCCCAATCTGATCGTAGTCTGTAGCGACTCCTAGGGCGGCGATGCGATCCAAGAACACGTTTATGGAAGAGAGCTCCATCGGATCCAGCTGCTTGGTGAATTCCGAGTTGACGTGAAGATCGCTTTTGATGACCCGAGAGGTCATCGTCGAAGCGGCGGCCGAACAGGCGGTCATAAGAAAACCACCTAGCCGGATAGTTTGGCCGGCGGCCAAAGCTCCTTTGGCAATGGTACCGTCTTTAAAGACGGGAAGAGGCATCCTTCCTGATTGTGACGGCACAGAGGAACTCTCAATGAAAGCACCAATGTCGGTGTCAAAACCGGCGGATCTCGGGTTGGGGGTCCCGAACTGTGTGTCTAGGCGGATGGTAACAGGAGACAAGGGACACGATGTTTTTACCCAGCTTCGGACCCTCTCGATGGAGGTAAAACCCTACTCCTGCTTGATTGATATTGATGATATGGGTAGTACAAGAGTGGATCTACCACGAGATCAAGGAGGCTAAACCCTAGAAGCTAGCCTATGGTATGATTGTTGTTCTGTCCTACGGACTAAAACCCTCCGGTTTATATAGACACCGGAGAGGGCTAGGGTTACACAGAGTCGGTTACAATGGTAGGAGATCTACATATCCGTATCACCAAGCTTGCCTTCCACGCCAAGGAAAGTCCCATCCGGACACGGGACGAAGTCTTCAATCTTGTATCTTCATAGTCTTGGAGTCCGGCCGATGATGATAGTTCGGCTATCCGGACACCCTCTAGTCCAGGACTCCCTCTGGGGCCAATCCTGTTTTCATTGGCTTCACGGGTGCCATTGTCTCGAGGTGAGGAGGGACCAAGGTTGAAGTCAAGCCCTAGTTCCTTCTTGGTCTTTGTAGCTGAGTCTTTGGCGAACTGGTAGTTGCGCTTGAACAGACTATCTTCACAACACCAGAGCAGTGAAGACGGGTCAGCATTCTCAGGATGTGGTTCGCGCACCATGCAAGGATAGAAGCCTTGCTCAATAGCTTCAGCCTGATTCCTGGGTGGAAGATTTCTGTATAGAATATCACTCCAGGGTGCCTTGATGGCATTCTTCTCTTCATATTCTTTGGTGATGAAGCAATATCTGAACCACTCTTCTGCCCAATATCTCCGAATCCATTGGATTCGATTCTTGCATTCAGTGTAGGTTTCTTCTGGATCAGTTTTGTACGTCTCGTGCAAATCAGGAGGTAAGTCCTTGGAAGTGTCACCACGACGCTGTCTGCCTCCCTTTCTTGCTGACTTTCCAGTAGTCATGAAGTGTAAACTGAAGGGCTTCAGTACTTGCAAGGGCTTCAAATGGCTGGACTGACAGGAACTCGCTTCAGTTGAGTTAATGTGACTCTACCAGAATTCTGCAAACGAATGCAGACTATGAGAACCAAGGGATTCGCCCATGCAAATGTACCTATGACAGCATTAAAGGTGCGAGGGAAGGGGAAGAGGTCATATGCATTCTCAGAAGATTTTGAAGATAAATCAGTTTGAAGATAGTGACCTCGTAATGCGAAGACATTCACTTATATGGTGAGAGTTGGTTCCAGAGTTGTACAAATCCAAGAATAAGTACAAGTGAGGAATCTAACTTGTGAAGAAGCATAAGTGAATATACTAGGCAGAATATGAGATGTAGAAAGAGATAGATTCATGTTCAAAGATCTAGAAACCACTTTTGGTAGGAAGGGATTCTATCGAATCAAAAAGACTATAAAAAGCAAACTTTTATTACCACACGAAGAACTGCTAGACGGAGCGAAGATGGATGCCGAGCAGTTCGATCTCCCGTGCCCTAACTTGGTGACAGAAGACACCTACGGCGACAGCGAAGAAGATGAGGTCCGCGGCTGGCGTGAGGACAGCGTCGAGGATGTCGCGGCAGCTAAGCGCTTCGTCGTCGGCGTCGTCGAGAGCTAGCATAGGCGCTAGGGTTTGCGAGAGATGGAGAAGGAGGAAGAAGGATTTTGACCGACACGAGACAGGCATTTATAAGGATAGAGACAACACAGCGCAATTATGCAGGTGCCCCTGGCGGTTCATATCTGAAGGACACGTGGCGAACATGCAACTTATTGAAAGATGTTCCACGTCCCAAGCATGCCTGGATTGTCGGGGTGGTCGTTTCGAATTCTCCGGGTTTCAGGCAAAAGGACATGTCATTAAAGCTAGATATAAATGTTTGTCTCTGTATCTTCTGCTGACAAGGACGCAGAGAAGACATTCGACAGTTTCAACAGAATGCATATGATTTGGATAGATAGAGTTTGAGGTAGAAAGCATAGAGAGGTTAGGGTCCGATCACATTCACTTAGTTCAAAAGATTCAAACAAGAATACATAGCCATAAGTGAATGCTGTAGAGGACAGAATACAATATATGTATAAAACAGAGTAAATCCAAATCAGTAATCATGAAGTCAAATCAATGTTGAAGTTAAATCAATTGCGAAGACTTTGCAAATATGACGCCATGAGGAAACACTTCATAAGAGTTTGGTGGTGGCATTTCCCACCGTATAGGAAGTATTAGACCCAGACAAGGCGCACAATTATCATGGCGCTCTTAAGTCAATTTCCACATTAATGTATTCACACTTAGAGTGTATGTCTTCATTGATTGAAGATATACATTACTTCGTGTGTTGCACATCTAAGTCATCAAACTGCATAAGTGTTAGGATGTGTGCCTAATCTCAGGACATTTGAGGATTCCAAGATATTTAGCTCACACTGCAACTTGCAAAACCTTTTCTCATCCAAGGGCTTAGTGAAGATATCAGCCAACTACTCTTCTGTCTTGACGTGAATGATATCAATATCTTCTTTCATGACTTGATCTCTAAGAAAGTGATGACGAATTTCAATGTGCTTTGTCTTCGAGTGCTGAACTGGGTTATTGGCAATCGTGATAGCGCTTTCATTATCGCAGTAGAGTGGCACATGCTTCAGATGGATGCCATAGTCCTTAAGAGTTTTCTTCATCCACAGAAGCTGAGCGCAGCAAGATCCAGCAGCAATGTATTCAGATTCAGCAGTTGAGAGTGATATACAGTTCAGCTTCTTTGAAGACCAACAGACAAGAGATCGACCCAGAAAGTGACATGTGCCTGATGTACACTTGCGATCCACCTTGTCACCAGCATAATCAGCATCCGAAAATCCAACCAAATCAACTCTGAGCCCTTTGGATACCATAATCCTAGTGTTGGGTTGTAAGCCAAATATCGAAGAATTCGCTTCACCGCTAAGTGATGCGACTCCTTTGGTGCCGCTTGGAATCGAGCACACATGCAAACACTAAGCATGATATCTGTCCTACATGCACATAAGTAAAGTAAAGAACCAATCATGGAGCGGTATACCTGTTGATCGAAATCTTTACCATTGACGTCGGGTGTCGGTGTCAAAGCCGGCAGATCTCGGGTAGAGGGTCCCGAACTGTGCGTCTAGGCGGATGGTAACAGGAGACAAGGGACACGATGTTTTTACCCAGGTTCGGGCCCTCTCGATGGAGGTAAAACCCTACTCCTGCTTCATTGATAATGATGATATGGGTAGTACAAGAGTAGATCTACCACGAGATCAGAGAGGCTAAACCCTAGAAGCTAGCCTATGCTATGATTGTTGTTCGTCCTACGGACTAAAACCCTCCGGTTTATATAGGTACCGAAGAGGGTTAGTGAAAGTGCTAGTTATCGACTAGAGGGGGGGGGTGAATAGGCGATTTTTATGAAAGTCTTCAAAACGTGGAAGTTTCGAAGACAAACAATAGAAATGACCTAATTGATATGCATCAGAAGATAAACTACAACAAGCAAACCATAGTCAAGTATGAAATAATGTGAAAGTACAAAGAATAATCGCAGCTTAGTAGTAAGGATCAGGATGGAAGATAGTATGAAGCCAACCAACGATAGTAGTCAAGCAATGAAGTCAAACAGGTATGACAAATAGGCAATGACTTCACGAAGACAAACTCTAAGTAAAGGGAGGGAGAGGATAGAACCACTTACTTGTTGAAGACACAGGATTTGTTGGACCAGTTCCAGTTGCTGTGACAACTGTACGTCTGGTTAGGGAGGCTGAGATTCAACTCAGAAGACTGCGTCTTCACCTTATTCCCCTTGAGCTAAGGACACACAGTCCTCGCCCAATCACTCTGGTAAGTCTTCAAGGTAGACTTCCGAACCTTCACAGACTTCGTTAATCGGCGATCCACAATGACTCTTGGATGCTCAGAACGCGACGCCTAACTGGCTAGAGGATTCACAGTCCTCAAGTGTAATAAGTCTTCAGGTCACGCAGACAGAAAGACTTCAGTGATGCCTAACACTCTTTGGCTCTGGGTGTTTGGGCTTTGTCCTCGCAAGGATTTCTCTCTCTCAAAGGCTTCGAGGTGGGTTGCTCTCAAACGACAAAAGCCGTGCACTAACTCTGAGCAGCCACCAATTTATGGTGTAGGGGGTGGGCTATTTATAGCCACTAGGCAACCCGACCTGATATGTCTGAAATGACCCTGGGTCACTAAGGAACTGACACGTGTTCCAATGGTCAGATTTCAAACACACACGACAACTTTACTTGGGCTACAAGCAAAGCTGACTCATCCAGCTCTGGATAAGATTTGATCTCATTGTCTTCGCTCGAAGACATAGGATTTGGGTTGAGCATCACTTCAGTCATTCTGACTTTGTTCACTTGGACCCCGCTTAACAGTACGGTGGTTCCTATGACTCAACAAAGAAGAAAAAGGAAACAGCGGAACGACACAGTCTTCGCGCTCCATAGTCTTCACTCAATGTCTTCTCATGTCATAGTCTTCAATATGAATATCTTCACATACCACCATTGTCGTCAATGTCTTCATACATTTTTAGGGGTCATCTCCGGTAGGTAAACCGAATCAATGAGGGACACTACCTGCGTTATCTTGCAATTCTCACAAACGCATTAGTCCCTCAACCAAATTTGTCATCAATACTCCAAAACCAACTAGGGGTGGCACTAGATGCACTTGCAATCTCCCCCTTTTTGGTGATTGATGACAAACTGGTTGAAGTTTTCAACGGGGATAAAGTATGTGAAATTGTAAAGGATAGGGTATTGTCTTCATAAGTGGAAAAGGCTCCCCGTGAAGATGTGCATATAAGTAATTTGCTTTTGGAATGCAAATGCACATGGCAGGTTGTACTTGTGGAGATCCTCTTCAACTTATGAAGATAATTCATCATGCATGAAATGATATATCTAAGAGAATGACATGCATAATGAAAAATGGACGTCTGCAGAATGATCTAAGTGCGGAAGTTATCATCGCACATGCGGAATTTATCATCGCATCACAGAAAAGCAAATAAGTAGCAGACGACCATCGAGTTTAAGTGTTACAACTCAAAGAACCAAATGTATCAAAAGCGAGAGTTGTAAACACTAGGCAAAATATAAAGCAACCGCCCATATGAACCCGCTTGAAGACTATCAAACTCATATGCTTCTCCCCCTTTTGTTAGTAAGGACCAAAAAGGTTTGAAGACATAGAGCATCTACTCGTTCCCATGAGGAGTAGGTGAAGCAGCAAGGTTGTTGTTGTTGTTTGGCGGCGCAGACGAACTTGGTGCAGTGTCGATGCGTGCAGAAGTAGGGGGTGGTGAAGTAGCATCGTCTTCATCATCGATCACTTTGGCATTCACAGTTGCCGCGGAGGAAGAATAGTCAGAGTCTTCAAGGGATGGGGTTCGACGTAGGACAGCATTCCGTGGAGGAGTGGAGTCAAACTTGAATCTTTCAGTGAAGCCATCATCTTGAAGATCTGCTTCAGCACTGAGCAGCGTCAAACTCTTCCATGATCACCAACAGGTCTTGTGAGTGACAAAAGCATTCTTGGTGGCAAGATTTCGAATGCGATTGACGTCCACCAAGAGGCCTTGCATCTGTCGCTTGAGCCAGAAGTGATGCTTGTCTTGTTTCTGATGCAGTGCCACAAGAAGTTCTCGGTCATTTAGGACGCGAGAGCGCTTCTTAGGCCTTTGGGCAATTGTGCTCTCACTAGCTTCAGTTTGCGCACGGTGAGGAAGATGAGTGTTCCCAGCCATTGGATAGACACGAGTTACTGCGCGGACTCCTTCCATGGGTTGAGTGAAGCTTTGGTGATCAGCATTTTGAAGACAAAGAGGCTTCTTGGCAGGCTCAGGGTATATGGCTTCAACTAACATATCAACCTCTGGTAGAAAGATCAGATGATTGCGAGCAGAGGGCTGATAGTTGATAGCAGAGTGTAGCTTGATGGGGCACATGACCCATGGAGCATAGAATTTCAGGCCAAAAAGGTCAGATCCAGACGCAGCCAGTTGCCGGATGAAGAATTCTTGTGTATTGAAGCTGATGCCATTGAGGATGTAAAAGACCAATGTCTTCATGGCTCCTTCAAGTTTTGCAGTTGATGAATGCCCTTTGATAGGCCATAGAGTTCGCCTGATGATGTGATATATTGTGTGAGGCAGATACTCAAGGTCATCAACAAAGAACTCCTTTGGGTATTCAGCGTCAGGTAGCAGAGGCTTCATCATGCTCAACATCTGGCTCATGTTGGGCTCTAGCTTATGGAAGATGCTCTCCAGTGCATTGCGGTGGAGTTGACAATCAGGTTCAAACAGTTCTCCGGGAGTGGGTAGGCCTGTAAGCTCAATGGCATCAAGAGCTTTGGCTTCATGATGAACATTTCCTGTCATCCACTCGAGAACCCATGTCTTTGTATCCCTGTAGTAGCCGCGAATGTGGAGGGTAGCATAGAATTGAAGCAAAAGTTCCTCATTCCAATGTTCTTTGTCTGTCACAAAGCTGAGTAGACCTGCATCACGAAAGCAGTCAAGTGCTTCTTCTAAGCATGGCAGTCCAGCAATGGCTTCAGTGTCGAGGTGCATATGAGGGAAAATGCGCCCTTGATCATACAGAACACAGGAGTAATAGCTTCGCTGCTGATAGCTCCAGAAATGATCAGATGATATTCTTGGCCTTGAGTAGGGGTTCTTTGCTCTGTCAAAGAAGGTGTTGTGGCTTTTGAAGCCATTTGCATTGAAGGACCCTGTATAGGTGGTAGTACCTGGGAACCTTGGCAGTCTTGGCTTTGGTTTCTTGACCAGAGGCCTATTCTCAACATGATAATCAAACTGAGAACCAGAGGCATTAGGCGGAGGGACCAGAACGGGCCATTTGACAGTAATTAGCTGACCATAGTTGTATGCTTGCTCAATTTTATGGGGCCTTGGTGGCGGAACAGGAGCAGTGGCAACAACAGAGGCGTCAGGCTGCACAACAGATGCTTCAGGAGCAGTTGCATCATTGGCTTCTGGCACATTGGTTGGTGCAGGCTCCACATTTGCATCAGCCATGACTACGTCGTTGGCTTGATTTGTGTTGGTGGTGGCAGCCTCAAGATTTTCAACCTCCACTTGATGAGCTGGAGGGTCGGGCACTGGCACGTTCACTTCAGGAACAACTTCTTCAGTAATGGGGGGAGTAGGGACACGTTCTTATTCTTGGTTGTCATCGGCTGATGCAGCTGGATTGTCTTCAGCAGCTTTGGCTTCAGACACGGAGACATTCACAGTCGGAGTAGCTTCTGGAAACACTTGACGTGCAACAGATTGGTGGTGCACTTCTCCTTTCGGAACGCTCGAAAGAGGGACTTGAGGCCTTGGTCCTTTGCGAAGCCTGCGTAATGCTGGCGACGCCTTTGGAGTTGGAGTTGGCTGGGCCTCAAAGTCATCCTCTTATTCTTGCACAGGTGGTGTGACTTGTTGTTGTTGGGGAGTACTCGGGGAGTATTGTTGTTGTGGGTGATCAGCCCATGATGCATCCTGAGGAATTGGCGTCAGAGGACGACCAATGCTGATGAGTTCGCTGTTCGTGAGAACAGGCGATGATACCAAGTTGTGTTCGATCTAAGGAAGAACTTCATCATCTTCAACATTGTCATTGTGACCAATGTCTTCAACAGCGGTGGGATCAACTGCTGGAATGTCTTCAGCTTCATGAGACTCTGTGGAAGTAGGCTCATGAACTATCATCCGTCGTTCTTGGTGTTATGATGCAGGGCGAACCATTGAGATAGGTTCAACAACTAAGGGCTTTGTGGGAGCAGCCCGATTCTTCTTGGTTTTGCGCTTCTTCTTGGAGGGAGCAACATCAGAGCCTTCAGTATTTTTCCTTTTTCTGGCTTCAGCCTCAGCAGTCCTCGTCTTCTTCAGTTCTGAAGCGGTTGACCTGACCTTTGGCTTCGAGCCAGTCATGCTGCTTGGGAAGACTATGCGAGGTTCTTCCTGCCTTGAAGGTGCAGATTGGTCAGTTGATGGCTTCTTCTTCTTTGCAGCCATTCTGGGGTCAATGCCAGGACGACCAAGAGCCTTGCGCTTCTCAGCCTCATTGTAGGCTAGCACACACTTGTCAGCCAGACTCTTCATACGCTCACGAGAGCCTTTAGCTTCGTCGCGCTTCTTGAGAAAGGCTTCTTTGAGCTCGTGCAGCATGATCTTGAAGTTTTTGACATCTTGCACGCTGAGCTTTGCCACATGCTTCTTGAACTGAGCTTTCTCATGGTCGATCTTGTGCTTCAGTTCAACAATGCGCTGAGCAAGAGCTAGCTCAGAAGCAATGGCGCCATTGAAGGAGACGCTGAGGCCAATGGGAAGTTGCAGATCTTCAAAGCTGAGATTTGGGGTGTCAAACCACTCATCAATGAAGTTATGGATGATTGCCACAACGAAGAGAGGCAAATCATTGAAGATCTCTGCTTCTTCCTTGCTCTTGATCAGTTGCTCAAGAGCATCATCTGCAAGATCTTCATCGCTGGATAGATCAATGTGCTCTTCTCGCAGAATGGCAGCAGGAGTCAATGTCTGATCAGTATTCTTGACGATTTTCTTTTTCTTCTCCGTCTTCTTGGAGATACGTGATAGATCTTCAGACTGCACACTATCTTCAGGAGGTGTAGTGGCCAGTGGCTTCGCACGTGAAGCTTTTGGAGGAGCAACTGATCTTGAAACTTTAGCCTTCTTTGGCTTCTGCGGCTTTGGAGTAGGAGCTAGGGCTTCATTAGTGTCAGCATCATCATCAGAATGATCCACTTTGGCACCTTGGACCGAGATGTGAGTGATGAGGCCATCAAGGTTGTAGAAAGGAGCGATGACATTGGGTTCTGCATCACGTGAGCCGTCAGCACGGGGAGCAGAGGGACCAGAGTTGAAGTCTAATCCCAATGACTTCTTGTTTTCCTTGGCCGATGCTTTTGCGTGTTGGAAGTTGCGCTTGAAGAGATTATCGTCACGACACCAGAGCAATGATGATGGGTCGGCATTTTCAGGCTGAGGTCCACGGACCATACAAGGATAGAAACCCTGTGCAATAGCTTCAGCTCTGTTCTTGGGTGGAAGGCCTCGATAGAGATATCACCCCAAGGACTTTTGATAGCATTCCTCTCAGCGTATTCCTGGGTCACAAACTTGTATTTGAACCATTGTTCAGCCCAATATCGTCGAATCCATTGGATTCGTGTCTTGCGCTGATTATAATCCTCTTCAGGATCTGTCTTGTAAAGCTCTAAGAGGTCATCAGGCAAATCTCTTGATGTTCCCCCACGACGCTGTCTGCCACCCTTCCTTACTGATTTCTCTGCAGCCATGAACTTCAAACTGAATGGCTTCAACACGTTCAAAGGCTTCAAAGGCTTTCGCTTGCTGGACAAACAGGAACTGGCTTCGGGAGAGTTATTGTGATGCTGTAAGAATTCTGCAAACGAATGCAGACTATGAGAACCAAGAGATTCTCCCACGGAAATGTACCTATGACATCATTAGAGTTGCGAGGGAAGGGGAAGAGGTCATATGCATTCTCAGAAGATTTTGAAGATAAATCAGTTTGAAGACATTGACCTCATGATGCGAAGACATTCACTTATATGTTGAGAGTTGGTTCCAGATTTGTACGAATCCGTGAATAAGTACAAGTGAGGAATCTAACTAGATATGAAGCTTAAGTGAATATACTAGGCAGTATGAGATGCAGACAGAATAGATCTAACATTGTATAGGCAGAAACCAATTTTGGTAAATAGGATGAATCTTTGAGGATCAAAAAGATGGTAAAAATAGAGTTGTATTTACCACGCGAAGAACTGCTAGATGGGATGAATAGGAGACCGAGAAGTTCAATCCACCGTGCCCTAACTTGGCGACGGAGGACACCTACGGTGGCGGCAGAGAGGACGATGTCCGCGGCCGGCGTGAGGACGGCGTCGGAGAAGTCGTGGCAGCTAAGCGCTTCGTCGCCGGCGTCGTCAAGAGCTAGCGGTGGCGCTAGAGTTTTGACGAGGTGGAGAGGTGGAAGAAGGTTTTCTTTACCGCAGGGGACATGTATTTATAAGGAAGTGTGCGGCATAGCGCAATTACGCATGGGCCCCTAGCGGTTCACATCTGAGGGGCACGTGGCAAGCATGCAACATACTCAGAGTTGTCCCACGTTCCCACGCCCGCCCGGTTTGTCGGATGGTTGTTCTGGCTTCTCCGGATTTCAAACAATAAGGATGAATCATTTAAAACAGACTTAATGTTTGTCTCTGTGCCTTCTGCTGACAAGGACGCAGAGAAGACATTTGACAGTTTCAATAGAATGCATATGATTTGGACAGATAGAGTTTGAGATAGAAAGCATAGAGAGATTAGAGTCCGATCACATTCACTTAGTTCAAAAGATTCAACTAGGAAGACATAGCTATAAGTGAATGCTGTAGAGGACAGAACACTAGTATATATATCAGAAAGCAATCAAATCAACATAGTGAAGAAAATCATGAAGATAAGTTGAAATTGAAGACAAACCAAATGCGAAGACATTGCAAAAATAACGCCATGAGTGAAACACTTCAAACCGAGAAATTTTGGTGGTGGCGTTACCCACCGTATAGGAAGTATTAGACCCAGACACGGTGCACAATTATCGTGGCGCTCCGAAGTCAAATTCCACGTTAATGTATTCACACTCAGAACGTAAGTCTTCATTGATTGAAGATATACTTTACTTCGTGTGTTGCACATCTAAGTCATCAACATGCATAAGTGTTAGGATGTGTGCCTGATCACAGGACATTTGAGTATTCCAAGATATTTGGCTCACACCGTAACTTGCAAAACCTTTTCTCATCCAAGGGCTTTGTGAAGATATCTGCCAGTTGCTCTTCAGTGTTGACGTGAATGATGTCAATATCTTTCTTCATGACATGATCTCTGAGAAAGTGATGACGAATTTCAATGTGCTTCGTCTTCGAGTGCTGGACTGGATTGTTGGCAATCTTGATGGCGCTTTCGTTGTCGCATAAGAGAGGTACTTGTTTCAGATTGATGCCATAGTCCTTGAGAGTTTGCTTCATCCATAGAAGCTGAGCGCAGCAAGATCCAACAGCAATGTATTCAGATTCAGCAGTTGAAAGTGATACACAGTTCTGCTTCTTTGAAGACCAACAGACAAGTGATCATCCCAGAAAGTGACATGTGCCTGATGTTGACTTGCGATCCACCTTGTCACCAGCATAATCAGCATCCGAGAACCCAACCAGGTCAAATTTTGAGCCCTTTGGATACCATAATCCGAGTGTTGGGGTGTAAGCCAAATATCGAAGAATTCGCTTCACAGCTAAGTGATGCGATTCCTTTGGTGCCATTTGGAATCGAGCACACATGCAAACACTAAGCATAATATCTGGCCTAGATGCACATAGGTAAAGTAAGGAACCAATCATGGAGCGGTATACCTTTTGATCGAACTCTTTACCATTGTCGTCGGGACCCAGATGGTGTTTGGCAGGCATTGGCGTCGTGTAAACTTTGCAATCTTCCATTCCAAACTTCTTTAGACAATCTTTGAGGTATTTTTCTTGAGACATGAAGATGCCATTCCTTTGTTGACGAATTTGAAGACCAAGGAAGAACTTCAGCTCACCCATCATGGACATCTGATATTGCTCTTGCATCATGTATCCAAACTCATCACTACACTTCTGGTTGGTGCAGCCGAAGATAATGTCATCCACATATATTTGGCACACAAACAGTTCACCATCATATGTCTTCGTGAAGAGTGTGGGATCGAGGGATCCAGGTTTGAAGCCTTTGCTCTTCAGGAAGTCTTTGATTGTATCATACCAGGCACGAGGGGCTTGTTTGAGGCCATACAGTGCTTTGTTTAGCTTGTACACCATATCAGGATGTTTTGGATCTTCAAAGCCAGGTGGTTGAGCGACATATACTTCTCCTTCAATCTTTCCGTTGAGAAATGCACTCTTCACATCCATTTGATATAGCAAGATGTTGTGGTGGTTAGCATAGGCTAGCAGTATGCGAATAGCTTCAAGCCTAGCCATAGGGGCAAATGTTTCATCGAAGTCAATTCCTTCAACTTGAGTATATCCTTGAGCCACAAGACGTGCTTTGTTTCTGACGACTTGACCATGCTCATCTTGCTTGTTTCGATATATCCATTTTGTGCCAATAATGTTATGCTTGCGAGGGTCAGGACGCTTGACAAGTTCCCAAACATTGTTCAGGTTGAACTATTGAAGTTCTTCTTGCATAGCTTGTATCCATTCAGGTTCCATAAAGGCTTCAGCAACTTTCTTGGGTTCTGATATTGACACAAAAGAAAAGTGCCCACAGAAATTTGCTAACTGTGTTGCTCTTGAGCGAGTAAGTGGACCAGGTGCATTGATGCTATCAATTATATTCTCAATTTGTACTTCATTTGCAACTCGAGGATGAACTGGACGAAGACCTTGCTCTTGCTGATCATTGTCATCATTGGGAGGATTGTCTTCAGTCTGAGCATTGTCTTCAGGTTGGTTAGGTGTAGAAATGATAAGTTCCTCTTCAGGCTGTGTTTCAGAAGGCATGATTTCACCAGTTCCCATCAGCTTGATAGATTCGCTGCGTGGAGCTTCGTCTAGTGTACTTGGCAGGAGCTCTCTTTGTGAACCATTGGTTTCATCAAATCGCATGTCCACTGTTTCGACGATTTTGTAGAGATAGAGGTTGAAGACTATGTAAGAGTGCGAGTCCTTTCCGTAACCGAGCATGAAGCCTTCATGAGCTTTAGGTGCAAATTTTGACTTGTGATGAGGATCCTTGATCCAGCACCTAGCTCCAAATACTCTGATGTAGCTGACATTTGGCTTCTTGCCAGTAAGGAGCTCATAGGATGTTTTGTTCAGAAGCTTATGGATGTAAACACGGTTGATGACGTGACATGCTGTATCAATAGCTTCAGGCCAGAACTTTCTTGGTGTCTTGTACTCGTCGAGCATTGTTCGAGCCATCTCAATGAGGGTTCTGTTCTTGCGCTCTACGATGCCATTTTGCTGAGGTGTGTATGGAGCAGAGAACTCATGAGTGATTCCCATTGTATCCAGATAAAGATCAAGTCCGGTGTTCTTGAACTCAGTGCCGTTGTCACTTCTGATATGCTTGATCTTGATGCCATAATTGTTCATGGCTCGATTGTCAAAGCGTCTGAAGACATCTTGCACTTCAGTCTTGTAGAGAATTATGTGCACCCATGTATATCTTGAGTAGTCATCAACAATGACGAAGCCATAGAGACAAGCAGTTGTTGTGAGGGTAGAGTAGTGAGTTGGTCCAAATAAGTCCATGTGTAACAGCTCGAAGGGTTGAGATGTCGTCATGGTTGTCTTCGAGGGGTGCTTTGCCCTAGTCATCTTTCTAGCTTCGCAGGCACCACACAAATGATCCTTCTTGAACTTGACACCCTCGATGCCTATGACATGCTTCTTCTTGGCGAGTGTGTGTAAGTTCCTCATGCCAGCATGCTCCAGCCTCCAATGCCAGAGCCAGCATTCTGAAGCTTTTGCAAGAAGACATACGGCAAGCTGTGGACCTGCTGAGAAATCTACCATGTATAGATCATCTTTCCGATACCCTTCAAAGACTAGAGACTTGTCAGGTTCCATTAGTACAAGGCAACGATATTTTCCGAATAGCACAATCATGTTCAAGTCACAAAGCATCGAGACAGACATTAAGTTGAAACCAAGGGATTCAACAAGCATCACTTTATCCATGTGTTGATCCTTTGAGATTGCAACTCTACCTAGACCCAACACCTTGCTTTTACCAGTGTCAGCAAATGTGATTTGACTCTTGTCTGATGGACGTAAGGTTGAGTCCATGAGAAGATTTCGATCACCGGTCATATGATTAGTGCATCCGCTGTCCATAATCCATTCTGAAGCATGAGGTGTCATACCCTACTTTCAAGAGTGTTCGATAACAGTAGCCTCCGAAGTACCTCTTAATGACATTATAAACAATCACGATGCGACTGGCCGGATTGCAAAATGGGCCATCGAGCTCCTCCCATTTGACATAACCTATAAACCACGGTGAGCTATCAAGTCACAAGTTTTGGCTGAGTTCATCGCCGAATGGACTGAAGCCGAACTCCCTAAAGAGTACGGCGCATATTCCAATTGGATCATGCACTTCGACGGCTCCAAAATGTTGGCCGGCCTGGGGGCTGGCGTCATCCTGACGTCCCCAACCGGAGACACAGTCCAATACGTACTCCAGATAATGTACATGGACTCCAACAACGCAGCCGAATACAAGGCCCTTCTACTACAGTACAGTTAGGGGGATAGGCTTCACCAAGAGTATTGTGAAGCATAAACATTTGACGGGAAAGAGGATTATTGAAGCTCAGATCAAGATTAGGACTGATAGGATGAATGGCAAACAATTCAGGAACAAAATACATAGTGAGACCATTTGGGCATTTGACCTTGCGCCCTACAAGATGTTTCAGGTCCCCAGCAATAGCATCAGATGCCTTTGATTTTCGGCTGGAGACCTTTCCCTGCAAAATAAAGTTAATTCTTCTTAACCACCCACATCTTCAGGGGTGTCTTAGAAGCAATGAGTCTAAGTGCAGCACCTGAGAACTTCGGCTTTGGAGCCCTAGCAAATAGCCTTGCAGGAGATGAATGATACTCATATGAATAAGCAGAAAAGTTCTTAGTTCTGTGAACATAGCGGTTTGAAGACACACGGTCATATTCATAAGTTTGAGTATGGTTTCCCTGCAAAACATTGGCATTAGGGTGACTCAGGTGAGTCCTCTGTCTGTATGAAGCCTTTGGACCATATGACGCCTTAGGTCTGGGGTTTGTCTTCTTCCCATGTGGTGTCATGATCACATTTACTGGAAGATTCTCAAGACAGCTTTTGGGAACCCAGATCTTCTTCATAGGTGGTCCATTCCTGCAGTTAGTACCAACATACCAGGCAAACACTTCACCATTCTGATTCTTGAACAGCTTATAGTTTGCATCAAGGGATTCATCAATTATAATAGGATTAGCACAGGTAAAGCCAGATATGTTGGATGGATCCACTGAAGGTCCCTTTGCAGCAACCCATATGGTTTTGGGATACTGCTCAGGCTTCTAGTAGGAACCATCAACATTCATTTTCCTCTCGAACCCAACACCCTCTTTCCTAGGGTTTCGGTTGAGAATCTGCTTTTTGAGGACATCGCAAAGTGTCTGATGTCCTTTCAGACTTTTATACATCCCTGTTTCAAGCAATGTCTTCAACCTAGCATTTTCATCAGCAATAGTAGTGGTATCCTCCGCAGAGGGGTTAGTTACCACATCAGTAGTTGAAGACAATGCAACAGTAGTAGCAGTGGAACATTCAGCAACAGAGGTAGCGTTATCACGCTCAAGGCATTTTAGATATGGTGGTTCAAATCCATCCTGAGCGGGACTGATTTGTTGAGCGCGAAGTGACTCATTCTCTTTTTGAAGATCTTCATGAGCCGCTCTCAATTTCTCAAGCTCTTGCTTCCTTTGAAGATAATCATAGGAGAGCTTTTCATGAGTGGTTGAGAGCGTTTAATGACGACTTTCAAGTTCTTGGTACTTAGCATGAAGATTTTTTATGTCTTCAACTAAGGACTGTGAACGTGTCATTTCCGCGTCCAACAGGTCATCGCTTTTATCTAATAGTTTTTGAGTATGTTCCATAGCTTTTTGTTGTTCAGTTGCAATTTTAGCAAGTGTTTTGTAGCTAGGTTTGGATTCACAATCAGAGTCATCTTCACTTGATGTTTGAAAGTAAGCATCACGTGATTTTACCTTGGCACCACGTGCCATGAAGCAGTAGGTGGGAGCAGGGTCGTCCTTGTCATCAGCATCAGTGTTGGTGTGGAAGTCATTGTCTTCAGTGTTGAAGATGGACTTGGCAACATAGGCTGTGGCTAGAGCCAGACTTGCAACGCCAGGGTCGGACTCCTCTTCAGACTCCACCTCCGCCTCCTCAGAAGCAGACTCCTCCTCTGAATCCATTTCCTTTCCAACAAAATCATGAGCCTTGCCAGATGAGCTCTTCTTATGAGATGAAGACTTTGATGAGGACTTGGAAGAAGAGTTTGAAGATTTCTTCTTCTTCTCATCAGAATCATATTCCTTGCTCTTCTTCTTCTTCTTCTCATTGTCCCAGTGTGGACACTCAGAGATATAGTGTCCAGGTTTCTTGCACTTGTGACATGTTCTCTTCTTGTAGTCATGAGTGGAAGCTTCATCATTTCTTGAGCTAGATCATGAAGACTTTCTGAAGCCCTTCTTCTTAGTGAACTTCTGGAACTTCTTCACAATCATAGCAAGTTCCTTTCTAATGTCTTCAGGATCATCAGAACTGCAGTCAGATTCTTCTTCAGATGAGGAAACAACTTTTGCCTTCAAAGCGCGAGTTCGGCCATAGTTGGGACCATAGATATCTCTTTTCTCAGAAAGCTGGAACTCATGTGTGTTGAGCCTCTCAAGTATATCAGACGGATCGAGTGTCTTGAAGTCAGGGCATTCTTGTATCATGAGGGCAAGGGTGTCAAAGGAGCTGTCAAGTGATCTCAGTAGTGTCTTGACGATTTCATGCTTGGTAATCTCAGTGGCGCCGAGAGGACGAAGCTCATTTGTGATGTCGGTGAGGCAATCAAACATGAGCTGGACATTTTCATTGTCGTTTCTCTTGAAGCGGTTGCGAAGAACACTGATCCTTTGATCTCTCTGGGTTGAGACGCCTTCCTTGACCTTGGATAGCCAGTCCCAGACTAGCTTCGACGTTTCCAGAGCACTCACACGGCCATGCTGTCCTTTGGTCAGATGACTACAGATGATATTCTTGGCAGTAGAGTCCAGTTGAATGAACTTCTTGACATCAGCAGGGGTGACACCTTCACCAGTTTTGGGAACGCCGTTCTTGACGACATACCAGAGGTCGACATCAATGGCTTCAAGATGCATGCGCATCTTATTCTTCCAGTAGGGATATTCAGTTCCATCGAACACGGGGCAAGCAGCGGAGACTTTGATTATCCCTGCAGTCGACATAGCTAAAACTCCAGGTGGTTAAACCGAATCACACAGAACAAGGGAGTACCTTGCTCTGATACCAATTGAAAGTGCTAGTTATCGACTAGAGGGGGGGGTGAATAGGTGATTTTTATGAAAGTCTTCAAAACATGGAAGTTTCGAAGACAAACAATAGAAATGACCTAACTGGTATGCAGTGGAAGATAAACTACAACAAGCAAACCATAGTCAAGTATGCAATAATGTGAAAGTACAAAGACTAATAGCAGCTTATTAGTAAGGATCAGGATGGAAGATAGTATGAAGCCAACCAACGATAGTAGTCAAGCAATGAAGTCAAACAGGTATGACAAATAGGCAATGATTTCACGAAAACAAACTCTAAGTATAGGGAGGGAGAGGATAGAACCAGTCACTTGTTGAAGACATAGGATTTGTTGGACCAGTTCCAGTTGCTGTGACAACTGTACGTCTGGTTAGGGAGGCTGAGATTCAACTCAGAAGACTGCGTCTTCACCTTATTCCCCTTGAGCTAAGGACACACAGTCCTCGCCCAATCACTCTGGTAAGTCTTCAATGTAGACTTTCGAACCTTCACAGACTTTGTTCACCGGCGATCCACAATGACTCTTGGATGCTCAGAACGCGACGCCTAACCGGCTGGAGGATTCATAGTCCTCAAGTGTAATAAGTCTTCAGGTCACGCAGACAGAAAGACTTCAGTGATGCCTAACACTCTTTGGCTCTGGGTGTTTGGGCTTTGTCCTCGCAAGGATTTCTCTCTCTCAAAGGCTTCGAGGTGGGTTGCTCTCAAACGACAAAAGCCGTGCACTAACTCTGAGCATCCACCAATTTATGGTGTAGGGGGTGGGCTATTTATAGCCACTAGGCAACCCGACCTGATATGTCCGAAATGACCCTAGGTCACTAAGGAACTGACACGTGTTCCAACGGTTAGATTTCAAACACACACGGCAACTTTACTTGGGCTACAAGCAAAGCTAACTCATCCAGCTCTGGATAAGATTTGCTCTCATTGTCTTCGCTCGAAGACATAGGATTTGGGTTGAGCATCACTTCAGTCATTCTGACTTTGTTCACTTGGACCACACTTAACAGTACGGTGGTTCCTATGACTCAACAAAGAAGAAAAAGGAAACAGAGAAACGACACAGCCTTCGCGCTCCATAGTCTTCACTCAACGTCTTCTCATGTCATAGTCTTCAATATGAATATCTTCACATACCACCATTGTCGTCAATGTCTTCATAAATTTTTAGGGGTCATCTCCAGTAGGTAAACCAAATCAATGAGGGACACTACCTGCGTTATCCTGCAATTCTCACAAACGCATTAGTCCCTCAACCAAATTTGTCGTCAATACTCCAAAACCAACTAGGGGTGGCACTAGATGCACTTACAGTTAGGGTTACACAGAGTCGGTTACAATGGTAGGAGATCCACATATCTGTATCGCCAAGCTCTCCTTCCACGCCAAGGAAAGTCCCATTCGGACACGGGACGAAGTCTTCTATCTTGTATCTTCATAGTCCAGGAGTCCGGCCAAAGGCTATAGTCCAGCCATCCGGACACCCCCTAATCCAGGACTCCCTCGGTAGCCCCTGAACCAGGCTTCAATGACGACGAGTCCGGCGCGCATATTGTCTTCGTCATTGCAAGGTGGGTTCCTCCTCCAAATACTTCATAGAATATTTTGAACACAAGGATAGTGTTCGGCTCTGCAAAATAAGTTCCACATACCACCGTAGAGATAATAATATTTACACAAATTCAATCTGCTGACGTATTCCATGGCGTGACATCACACCACGGCCATGCCTTTATTCGAATCGTTTTTACTGTTCCACCTCAGCGCGTTTAGTGAGGCAGTTTCCTTGGCACGTCTTGTCAAAGCAGAGATCATGTCCCCTTATTCCGGGATTCTCATTAATACGGACGTGGGTAACCCAGTCGTGCCCGTTGGCGCGTCTCCTCTATCGAAGGCGAGCCCCGAACGGTCACGGGAAAGGCTCTTAGTATTCAACCTCTTTATAAAGAGACCAAGGCTCCGCTCCTTTCTTTCAATCTCAATCGAATCCGCCCCTCGCCTCGAGTTCCAACACCCAAAGCTCCAGATATAGGCGCTTCGGACCTTCAATGATGTACGGCTCCGACCTGCAAGGCCGGTGGATGCCTTCCTCTATTACGAAAGAAGACGTGCTAAAGCTAAGAGATGCCAGGTATCTAACCGGCGAAATTTTGCATAGGCTGCCTGCCCAAGCCTGGTGAAAGTGTGGTGTTCGTGTTTCACTTCCTTCGGGGGCTAAGCTTCCCAATGGACCCCTTCGTGAGGGGGCTCATGTTTTACTATGGGTTGGAATTTCACGACTTGGATCCGGAGTCCATCCTCCACATCTCATCATTCATTGTCATGTGCGAAGCCTTCCTCCGTATTACCCCTCACTTCGGATTGTGGCTCAAGACCTTCAAAGTGGAGCCGAAGATGATCAAGGGGAAACAGGTAGAGAGCGGAGGGGCTGTTATAAGCAAGAATGCTGATGCTCCGTGGCCCGAGGGCTCTTTTCAAGAGGAGCTCAGCTTATGGCAACAGGAGTGGTTTTATATCACAGCTCCCAGGGGCACCAAATGGGTGGCGCCACCTGCCTTTCGCTCGGGTCCTCCACCGCGGCTGGCGTCATGGGTCAATAAAGGACTTGACTTGGGGCCGTCCAAGGACGTGCCCTTGCTGCAGGGCCGCATTCAAGATCTCCTAGAGAGAGAGATAACTCTGCTCGTAGTAGCGCAGGTCATGCTGATTCGTCGCATCCTGCCCTGCAGACGTCGCCCCCTTCGCCTGTGGGAATTTAACCCGGAGGGACCACGAGCTCTCCAACATTTTATGGGTGCAACGCCCGTGGAGATGTATAAGCTTTTCTTCGGATCACAAGCGAGGTGTCCGGACTTGACCGAGGACGCAGGTCTGAGCTGCAATCGCCCGGACGCTCAAGTAAGTAGCCCTATACCCGGACACGCTATCCCCTATTTATCATGAATTTGCCCTCAAAAGAGTTGTCCTTGAACAGGAGTGGATAGCGAAAGGAAAGTTAATCAGGTGTCCGGCCCCCTCCCTGAGACCACGCCGGATCCCGTGTTAACCAGGATGCTGGAGGTTGCGCCTTCGGAAGAAGGTGAAGGGGGGAACAAAGAAGCCACCGCCTCCGAGAAGGAGGCTGCCAGGAAAGGAGGGATCGAGAATCCCTCCATCCAAGTGAAGAAGAAGACCGCCTCTGAAGACCCGGAGACCATGATCTCAAAGCGGGGGAAGAAATCTTCGTCAGAGGGTCCTGCGCCAAGAGGTGCCTCGGCCACATTATGCCCCCAAGGGGATCAGCCCTCCACCGAGCCGTAAGTAAAAAGGGGAGTTTTTATTAAAGTAAAGGATATCCCTGCCCTATTTCTGATGAAGATAACCGAAGTTTTACCTTGTAGTTCGGATCTCAGCCCTTCTCAGCAGAGCTCATCTTCGGGGGATCTTCCTCCGGAGATGATAGAGAGCGAAACGCCTCCCCTTGCCGTACCGTCATGCGAGGCGGGCGACCCTGAGGTGTCGTCGCAGAGGGTTTCTCTGAGTCTGGCGAGGCCGGAAGGTAGTCGTATGTCCCCTCAAAGCCCTCCGCATCCGGCCTTCGACAAAGGCCATCGGACGAGTTCGGCACCACCTGGTGTATGGTCGGAGGAGCTGAAGGATCTGCTCGGGCGAGCATCTATCTCAGAAGATCACCGTGCGTTAATGGGTACGGTGATTGAAAGGATTTCATCCGCTGAGAGCGGATTGCATGAAGCCGTTAGAAGTTTACTAACAGGTTTTGAGGTACGCAAAATATTGTACCTTTTGACAGTTCCGCATATAAAATGCGCCCTGTGTAGATAGTAGCCCCTGAGACACGGTGTGCTATCAAAAATGACAGTGCGCCAAGGATCCTAATCCCAGGTATAATATGTCGCCCTTCCTATGGCGGTGGCGAAGTGTCCGGTGGCTAGCCGGACTGATGGATTTGCCGAACTAAACAGGCAACTTGACATGGCGGATGCCGACATCGCTCTTGTCAACAAGCGGCTGGACGAGTCACAGGGTATGTGATTTCTCCGCGGACACCTGGTAAGGGAGCTTGATGCCCGTGCCTTACAACATGTACGCTTGATGCAGATGGTGCCGCTACCATGGAGAACCTTCGGGCGGAGCTCGCCCGAACAAAGGAGCAGGCCAGAAAGAGTGACGCGGCTGCCTTAAAGGCGGCCAAAGAGCTAAAAGCCGAACAGGCTGCTCACTTCCAAAGCAAGAAGGAAATGGCTGAGATAGCCGTGGAGTTGAAGAATGCTGCCGACCGCTGCAAGCTTCTTGAAAAAGAAGATCGAGCGGTTCAAGAGGACCTGAAGAAGGCCACTACCGAGGCCAAGGATGCTCACTCTGCGATGAGAGCTTATGAAGGAGGAGCTGCATCAGGCCGGAGATATCGCGGCTGGAAAGCCCTTCCTGCTGCGGAGGAAGTTCACGGATCCTAAATATGCTCAGTTGGACCGGCTATGGAGTTCGGAGGATGCTTATCGGGACTTGGCGGCAAGTGCCGCGGACGCGGCCGAACACTTCAGAGATCAAAAGGATCACGAAATGGAAAAGGTTTTTGGTCGCAGTTCCATAATCCAGAGCGCCCACTTCCCTTAACAGATCGCTTGGCCGAATGGGCGGAGCTGAATAGGTTATCCGGACTTGCCATGAAGGATGTCGCGAGTCTTTTGTGGCCGAAGAGGCCTGAGCCGAAGAGTTATTTTGGCTTGGTGCAACAGTTCCTTGGTGCGGTGCCGCATATCAATGCAATGAGGAGGTCGGCATGCATAGAGGGTGCGCGGATGGCTCTTGCCCGTGTCAAGACATACTGGGCAGAGATGAAGGCCACCGATGTTGCATCCCTAGATTCGGACGGAAGCCGAGTACCTGTCGAGCAATATTTTCAGGAAGGTCTGCAGGGCGCTTGTTTAGTAGAGACGCAGTGGTCGAAGGATATTATGTTCGAATAACATGTATTATTGTCAAACAATGTTTCGATGAAATATAAAAGCTTTTTATACTTGTGCCTTCAAGAATTAAAATACCTCCTGTGCGGCCGTTAATGTATATGTGTATATAACCTGAAAGATGGCAGTCTTCGGCTTCAGCCCCCACACATATAATGCGGGGGTGTTTGCAAAAGGCGCATTTTCACACTTGATCCAACGTCTTGGTCCTATAAAGGAGGTGGTAGCGTAGCAAACTAGGCAACCAGACTATAATGCTTTATCACTTTCACTTAGCCATAGGAGTTTGACAGTGGGGCTACTATATAGCCCCTAGGGGCACCGCGCTCACCCGAATTCGGGGCGCGTATGTGCCTGACCGGGAAACGGTCCTTCGTCTATGTGGAGGAATCCTATAGATTCCGGCAGGTTATCAAGTGGTTGACCAGTCTCATGCTATATCATGACAGTCAGTTTTCGGCTTTCTCTACTGAGGTGCTCGCCTGGAAGAACCGGGGCACAACCGCAGTAGTTCTCCTGGTGCCGCGTTAGCCGATAGAGCGGAACGTAAGGCAGCAAAACACAGGAGCTGGGCAAACCCAACATTTGACCAAAGACATGATTCGAAGCTGATGCATATAAGGCCTAACTCGAGACGCCGAACACTCCCTAAGGTATTCGGTCTTTATGAAAACGGGCCGAACAACGCCCTTGGTAATAAGCCCCTGGTGTCCAGGTACGCGCAAAATTCTGACGTGGCCCATGCCAAAACGCCAGCCTCCTCCTTGGTTATAGCAAGAAACCGGGGGATGTGTATGAACAAGAGACAGTAAAAAAGGTTTACGCAGGGTCTTAATCTGAAAACAATCCATCCAACGGGTCCATACTGCACGTCTGCGCCTGTGTCTCCATTGTGCCATATCCTGGACGGGTGTCGCACGGTGTTCATCTGTAAAAGAGAGGAACTTAGTTGAAAAAGATCGTGCGAAAATGTACGTTATATTAAATAAACAAAGTATGTTTCTATGAATAAAATTGAGCGTTATTGTCTCTTGTTGTATATGCGCGGAGCCCCTTGTGCGGGGGGTGTGCGGCTGGTAAGCCCGTGTATGTTTACACTGGACTCGTCTAACTGTGCCTGTGGTCTGAACGACCTGTTTTAGGTGCTTGGATTAGTGAAGCCGGTTTAGTGTGTGGCTGTCGAGGCAGTCACACAATCTTCCGCGCTCGAGGAACACTCGATATTTCCCTTTAAGGAGATGATGTCTCGTTGACCGGGCATTTTAAGTGTGAGGGATGCATAATGCGGTATTGCGTTAAAGTGGGCGAAAGCTTCATGCCCCAGTAGTGCTTGATAGCTACTTGTAAATGGGGCGAGGTGGAAGGTTAACTTTTTGCGGCGGAAGTTGTCGGGTGAGCCGAACACAACTTCTAGCAATAGAGAGCCCGTACAATGGGCATATTGGCCTGGCATTACCCCTTGAAAGGAAGTGTTGCTATGGCGAATTTTGGTTGGGTCTATCCCCATTTGGCGGATTGTGTCCTGATATAGCAGGTTTAGATCACTGCCGCCGTCCATTAGGACTTGTGTAAATTGGAGTCCGTCGATTATCGGATCTAATATCAAGGCAGTCCATCCTGCATTTCGGATACTTCTAGAGTAATCCTGATGGTCGAAGGTGATTGGTTTTAACAACCAGTGGCGGGACTCCTCTGGGATAGGCCGTATGGCGCGTATATCTATGGGCGCCATTTTATTTTTCCCTTTTGTCACGTAAAGTGAGTTTACTGTTTTGACTTCTTGTGGGAAATTCTTTTGTTTTCCGGTGCTCTGCTTGTGGGTTCGTCATCGTCCTCGCTTGGTGCGTCGAGCCCCTTGTGTTCGGCGTTGAGTTTGCTGGACTGCTTGAAGACCCAACAATCTCTGTGGGTATGGTTTGCAGGCTTCCCGGGAGTACTATGGATTTGGCATACCTAGTCTAAGATTTTGTTTAAGTTAGATAGCTCATCCCTTTTATCCTTAAGGGGAAGTTTTTTATGATTCTGCCACGAGCTTTTGAATCCGGCGTTGACTGTCGTGCTCTTCGGGCTGTTTTCCTTAGTCTGGCGCTGGTCCTTGCTTCGTCGTGGTTTCCTGTTTCCATCCCTGACTTCGGATGTACTTGGGTCGCTGGTACTGCATCTTGCCAGCCAGCTATCCTCTCCCACGCAAAAGCGGGTCATGAGGCTTGTTAATGCGGCCATTGTTCTTGGCTTTTCTTGGCCGAGGTGTCTGGCGAGCCATTCATCTCGGACGTTGTGTTTGAAAGCTGCTAAAGCTTCGGCATCCGGACAGTCGACTATTTGGTTCTTTTTAGTAAGCAATCTGTTCCAGAATTTCTGGGCTGACTCTCCAGGTTGTTGAGTTATGTGACTTAAGTCGTCTGCATCTGGAGGTCGGACATAGGTCCCTTGAAAATTTGCCCGAAAAGCATCCTCAAGCTCTTCCCAACTTCCAATGGTGTTTTCGGGGAGGCATTTGAGACAATGCCTGGCTGGCCCTTTGAGCTTGAGGGGTAAGTATTTTATGGCATGGAGGTCATCTCCTCTAGCCATGTGTATGTGAAGGATGTAGTCCTCGATCCAGACTCCAGGGTCTGTTGTTCCGTCGTATGCCTCTATGTTTACGGGCTTGAATCCCGCTGGAAATTCATAATCCAGAACCTCATCGATAAAACATAGGGGGTGTGCGGCACCCCTATATTTAGGTGTGCCATAATATTCGGATACTTGATGTCTTGCATTGCTTACTAGAGCTTGCTTTCTTGGCCTGTAGATAGATCTAACTGGGCCATCTTTTTGATGCGAATCCGTGTGCGGATAGCGGGCCGACTTGTGTGCGGCGCCGTTTGCCGCTCTATGTTTGCCATGGGGTCGTCTATCCGACCGAGTGGTCTCCTTGTTCTTTGATTGTGGGGGCTCTATGGCCTCCTCATCGAATTCGGGCAGTAGTTTTCGCTTCGGGTAGCTCTTTGTTCGGCGACTATCGCCGTATTTGTCTGCGGTGTTGAGTACTTTGCTCCATCTGATTCTGAGCGCATCTTCCGCTATTTTGATCTTCCGCTTCGGCTTTTTCAGGCTACGCGCAGTGGCGACGAGCCTTTTGTGGAGGTTCTTCTGCTCCAGTAACTTTTCCGGCGTGAGATCGCCCGGACTGTTATCTTCGCCGGGGACGGGTTGTTTATCCAGATTGTCCTGTTCGGACGGTTGCTCGATAGCATGTTCCTCGTCCACCGGTTCGCCCTGCTCTATGGCTGGGTCTGTATGGCTGCTGTCTTTGTCGAGGAGGGACTTTGAGCGGCACATACGTCGTCGTTTTGACTGCTTTTCGAGGGAATGATCCCTCGTGACGTCCCGTTGTTCCTCGTCGTCGGTTCCTTTAGGTGTGTCCACCATGTATGCATCGTGAGATGAGGTGGCTGTCCAGTGCCCTATAGGTGATGGTTCATGTTTGTCTTCTACATCGTCGTCCATACCGTCGATGTCTTCGGAGTCGAAGTCGTGCATGTCGTTTAAACTTTCGACAGTGGCTACGAAGTGGGTGGTGGGTGGGCTTTGAATTTCTTCGTCGTCCGCATCCCAACCTTGCTGACCATAGTTCAGCCAGGGCTCTCCTGATAGAGAGAGAGACTTTAGTGAATTCAGGATGTCGCCGAAGGGCGAGTGCTGAAAGATGTCCGCGGCGGTGAACTCCATGATCGGCGCCCAGTTGGATTCGACTGGAAGGAGCGCGGAAGGTTCGGAGTCCGGCACCTTAGAGTCACAAGCTTTGCAAAGGACAGGGTTGGTGTTCAGCTCAATCGCCGTAGAGATAGCAGCCCCTGAGGCGGTGTCCAGCCACCCATCCTCGATCAGCGCAGTCGGCTCCGAGCTAAGGGTCGGAGCGGACACTGGTGCGGCCTCCAGGGCACTGTCCGGCGGAAGAGCTAGATCATACCCTTCATGACAGTGTGGCGCGCTTGGCTGTGGCTCGAACCCGTCGAAGATCAAGTCTCCGCGGACGTCAGCCATGTAGTTCAAACTTTCAAATCTGACCTGATGGCCAGGGGCGTAGCTTTCAATCTGCTCCAGATGGCCAAGCGAATTGGCCCGCAGTGCAAAGCCGCCGAATACAAAGATCTGTCCGGGGAGAAAAGTCTCACCCTGGACCGCATCGTTGTTGATGATCGGAGGAGCCATCGGGCCTAAAGATGACGACACAGAGGAACTCTCAATGAAAGCACCAATGTCGGTGTCAAAACCGGCGGATCTCAGGTAGGGGGTCCCGAACTGTGTGTCTAGGCGGATGGTAACATGAGACAAGGGACACGATGTTTTTACCCAGGTTCGGGTCCTCTCGATGGAGGTAAAACCCTACTCCTGCTTGATTGATATTGATGATATGGGTAGTACAAGAGTAGATCTACCACGAGATCAGAGAGGCTAAACCCTAGAAGCTAGCCTATGGTATGATTGTTGTTCGTCCTACGGACTAAAACCCTCCGATTTATATAGGCACCAAAGAGGGTTAGGGTTACACAGAGTCGGTTACAATGGTAGGAGATCCACATATCCGTATCGCCAAGCTCACCTCCACGCCAAGGAAAGTCCCATCCGGACACGGGACGAAGTCTTCAATCTTGTATCCTCATAGTCCAGGAGTCCGGCCAAAGGCTATAGTCCGGCCATCCGGACACCCCCTAATCCAGGACTCCCTCATCGGGGCTTAGATGACTTTTGGTTGGCATTGGCGTCGTGTATCCTTTGCAGTCTTGCATTCCAAACTTCTTCAAGCAATCTTTGAGATATTTTTCTTGTGATATGAAGATGCCATTGCGTTGCTAACGGATTTGAAGACCAAGAAAGAACTTCAGCTCTCCCATCATGGACATTTGATATTGTTCTTGCATCATGTGAGCAAATTCATCATTGTATTTCTTGTTGGTGCAACTGAAGATAATGTCATCCACATAGATTTGGCACACAAACAGTTCACCATCATATGTCTTCGTGAAGAGAGTGGGATCTAGTGAACCAGGTTTGAAGCCTTTGCTCTTCAGGAAGTCTTTGAGTGTGTCATACCAAGCACGAGGGGCTTGTTTGAGGCCATACAGTGCCTTATTTAGCTTGTATACCATATCAGGATGTTTTGGGTCTTCAAAGCCAGGTGGTTGTGCAACATACACTTCTTCTTCAATCTTTCCATTGAGAAAGGCACTCTTCACATCCATTTGATATAGAAGGATGTTATGATGATTTGCGTAAGCTAGCAGTATGTGAATGGCTTCGAGCCTAGCCACTGGAGCAAATGTTTCATCGAAGTCAATTCCTTCAACTTGTGTGTATCCTTGAGCAACGAGTCGTGCTTTGTTTCTGACTACTTGACCATGCTCGTCTTGTTTGTTGCGATATATCCATCTTGTGCCAATTATGTTGTGCTTGCGAGGATCACGACGCTTGACCAATTCCTACACATTGTTCAGCTCAAACTGTTGAAGCTCTTCTTGCATAGCTTGAATCCATTCAGGTTCCATGAAGGCTTCAGCAACTTTCTTGGGTTCAGAGATTGAGACAAATGCAAAGTGCCCACAGAAATTTGCTAGTTGTGTTGCTCTTGAACGAGTGAGTGGACCAGGTGCATTGATGCTATCGATTATCTTCTCAATTTGTACTTCATTTGCAACACGAGGATGAACTGGACAAAGATTTTGCTCCTGCTAATCATTGTCATCATTTGGAGGATTGTCTTCAGGCTGAGCAATGTCTTCAGGTTGATCAGGTGCAGAAATAATGAGTTCCTCTTCAGGCTGGGCATCTGATGGTATGATCTCTCATGTTCCCATTAGCTTGATTGATTCACTAGCAGGTACTTCATCTAGCACATTTGGCAGGTTCTCTCTTTGCGAGCCGTTAGTTTCATCGAACCGCACATCCACACTTTCAACCACTTTATAGTGAAAGAGGTTGAAGACTCTGTAGGAGTGTGTGTCCTTTCCATAACCAAGCATAAAACCCTCATGTGCTTTTGGTGCAAATTTTGAAGTGTGATGTGGATCCTTGATCCAGCACCTGGCACCAAATACTCTGAAGTAGCTTACATTTGGCTTCTTACCAGTTAGGAGCTCATAGGATGTTTTCTTCAGAAGCTTGTGAAGATAAACACGGCTGTTGACATGGCATGCAGTATCAATGGCTTCAGGCCAGAATTTTCTTGGAGTCTTGTATTCATCAAGGATCGTCCGAGCCATCTCAATAAGGGTTCTGTTCTTGCGCTCCATGATGCCATTCTGCTGAGGTGTGTAAGGGGCAGAAAACTCATGAGTGATGCCCAAGGTGTCAAGATAGAGGTCAAGGCCTGTGTTCTTGAATTCTGTGCCGTTGTCACTCCTAATGTACTTGATCTTGATGCCACAGTTATTAATGATGCGGTTTGCGAAGCGTCTGAAGACATCCTGCACTTCAGTCTTGAAGAGAATTATGTGCACCCAAGTGTATCTTGAATAATCATCAACAATGATGAAACCATAGAGACAAGCAGTTGCAGTGAGAGTAGAGTAGTGAGTGGGACCAAACAAGTCCATGTGGAGCAACTCAAAAGGTCGAGATGTAGTCATGATTGTGTTCGAGGGATGCTTGGCCCTTGTCATCTTCCCAGCTACACAAGCACCACATAGATGATCTTTCTTGAACTTGATGTCTTCGATGCCTATGACGTGCTTCTTCTTGGCGAGAGTGTGTAGGTTCCTCATGCCAGCATGCCCTAACCTTCGATGCCAGAGCCAGCACTCTGAAGACTTGGCTAGAAGACATACAGCCATCTGTGGTCCTGCTGAGAAATCTACCATGTACACATCATCTTTCCTGTACCCTTCGAAGACTAGAGACTTGTCAGATTCCATTAGTACAAGGCAACGATATTTTCCAAATAGCACAATCATGTTTAAGTCACAAAGCATTGAGACAGACATTAAGTTGAAACCAAGGGATTCAACAAGCATCACTTTGTCCATGTGCTGATCCCTTGAGATTGCAACTCTACCTAGGCCCAAAACCTTGCTTTTACCAGTGTCAGCGAATGCGATGTGACTTTTATCACATGGACGTAAGGTTGAGTCCATGAGAAGACTTCGATCACCAGTCATGTGGTTAGTGCATCCACTGTCCATAATCCATCTGAAGCACGAGGTGTCGTACCCTATAGTGCAGTTAGGAGGATAGGCTTCACAAGAGTGTTGTGAAGCATAAACATTTGACGCACAAGAGGATCATGAAATCTTAGAGTAAGGTTAGGACTGATAGTATGACTGGCAAGCGATTCAGATATGAAATACATAGTAAGATCATTTTATCATGTGTCCCATAATGAGTTTTCGGTCCCCAACAATAGCATCAGACGCCTTTGATTTCAGGCTGGAGACCTTTCTCTGCAAAAGAAAGTTAATTCTTCCTAACCACCCACATCTTCAGGGGTGTCTTAGAAGCAATGAGTCTAAGTGCAGCATCTGAGAATTTCGGCTTTGAGGCCCTAGCAAATTGCCTTGCAGGAGAAGAGCGATACTCATATGAATAAGCAGAAAAGTTCTTAGTTCTATGAACATAGCGGTTTGAAGACACACGCTCATATTCACAATTATGAGTATGGTTTCCCTGCAAAACATTGGCGTTAGGGTGACTCAGGTGAGTCCTGTATCCTTATGAAGCCTTTGGGCCATATGAAGCCATAGGTCTGGGGTTTGTCTTCTTCCTTGGTGGTGTCATGATGACATTCACAGGAAGATTCTCAATACGCTGTTTAGGTACCCAGATCTTCTTCATAGGTGGTCCATTCCTGCAGTTAGTACCAATATACCTGGCAAACACTTCACCATTCTAATTCTTAAACAGTTTATAGTCTGCATCAAAGAATTCATCAATGATAATAGGGTTAGCGCAAGTGACACCAGATAAGGTGGATGGATCTACTGAAGATTCCTTTGCAGCAACCCATGTGGTTTTGGGGTATTGCTCAGGCTTCCAGTACGACCCATCAACATTCATTTTCCTCTCGAACCCAATACCCTCTTTTCTAGGGTTTCGGTTCAGAATCTGCTTTTTGAGGACATCACATAATGTCTGATGCCCTTTGAGGCTTTTGTACATCCCTGTCTCAATCAGTGTCTTCAATCTGGCATTCTCATTAGCAATAGTAGTGGTATCCTCAACAGAGGGGTTAGTTACCACATCAGCAGTTGAAGATATTGCAACAGGAGCAGTAGAACATCCAGCAACAGAAGTAGCGTTATCATACTCAATGCATTTTAAACAGGGTGGTTCAAATCCTTCCTGAGCAGGACTGATCTGTTGAGCGCGTAGTGACTCGTTCTCCTTTTGAAGATCTTCATGATCCGATCTCAATTTCTCAAGTTCCTGCTTCCTTTGAAGATAATCGTGGGAAAGCTTTTCATGAGATGTTGAGAGGGTTTCATGACGACCTTCAAGTTCTGGTACTTAACATGAACATTTTTTATGTCTTCAATTAAGGACCGAGTCTTCGTGATTTCCGCGTCCAACAGGTCATCACTTTTGTCTAACAGTTTTTGAATATGTTCCATAGCTTTCTGTTGTTCAGTTGCAGTTTTAGCAAGTTTTTTGTAGCTAGGTTTAGTTTCACAATCAGAGTCATCTTCACTTGATGTTTGAAAGTAAGCATCACGTGAGTTTACCTTGGCACCGCGAGCCATGAAGCAGTAAGTGGGAGTGGAGTCGTCCTTGTCACTAGCATCAGCATTGGTGGTGGATACATTGTCTTAAGTGTTGAAGATGGACTTGGCAACGTAGGCTGAAGCCAGAGCTAGACTTGCAACGCTAGAGTCAGATTCCTCCTTAGACTCCATCACTTCTGCCTCCTCAGAAGCAGACTCCTCTTCTGAATCCATTTCCTTGCCAACAAAAGCACGAGCCTTGCCAGATGAACTTTTCTTGTGTGATGAAGACTTGGAAGAAAATTTTGATTATTTCTTCTTCTTGTTGTCATCAGAATCATATTCCTTGCTCTTCTTCTTTTTCTTATCATTGTCCACTGTGGACACTCAGAGATGAAGTGGCCAGGTTTCTTGCACTTGTGACAGGTTCTCTTCTTGTGGTCATGGAAAGAAGCTTCATCATTTCTTGAGCTGGATCGTGAAGACTTTCTGAAGCCTTTCTTCTCAGTGAACTTCTGGAACTTCTTCACAAGCATAGCAAGATCATTTCCAAGGTCTCCAGCTTCACCTGAACTACAGTCAGATTCTTCTTCAGATGAGGAAACAGCCTTTGCCTTCAAAGCGCGAGTTCAGCCATAGTTAGGACCATAGATGTCTCTCTTCTCATATAGCTGGAACTCATGTGTGTTGAGCCTCTCAAGTATGTCAGATGGATCGAGTGTCTTGAAATCAGGGCGTTCTTGAATCATAAGGGCTAGAGTGTCAATTGAGCTGTCGAGAGATCTCAGAAGCGTCTTGACGATTTCATGCTTGGTGATCTCAGTGGCGCCGAGAGCCTGAAGCTCGTTTGAGATGTCAGTGAGACGATCAAACGTGAGCTGGACATTTTCATTGTCATTTCTCTTGAAGCGGTTGAAGAGGTTGCGTAGGACACTGATTCTTTGATCTCTCTGAGTTGAAACGCCTTCATTGACCTTGGAGAGCCAGTCCCAGACTAGCTTCGACGTTTCCAGAGCACTCACACGGCCATACTGCCCTTTGGTCAGATGACCACAGATGATGTTCTTCGCAGTAGAATCGAGTTGAATGAACTTCTTGACATCAGTAGGGGAGACACCTTCACCAGTCTTGGGAACACCGTTCTTGACGACATACCATAGATCAACATCAATGGCTTCAAGATGCATACGCATCTTCTTCCTCCAGTAGGGATATTCAATGCCATCGAAGACAGGGCACGCAGCGGAGACTTTGATTATCCCTGCAGTCGGCATAGCTGAAACTCCAGGTGGTTAAACCGAATCACACAGAACAAGGGAGTACCTTGCTCTGATACCAATTGAAAGTGCTAGTTATCGACTAGAGGGGGGGTGAATAGGCGATTTTTATGAAAGTCTTCAAAACATGAAAGTTTCGAAGACAAACACGAAAACAGGACCTATAAACATGCAGCGGAAGATGAACTACACTAGACAAGCCATAGTCAGACAAGTATGAAACTAAAGCATGATGACTAACAGCAGCTAGGTAGTAGGATCAGGATGGAAGATAGTATGAAGCCAATCAGAAAAAGTAGTCACACAGTGAAGTCAAACAGATAGAGCAATCATGCAATGACTTCACAAAGACAAACTGTAAGTAAGGAGAGTAAGAGATAGAACCAGTGTGTTGTGAAGACAAGGATTTGTTCGACCAGTTCCAGTTGCTGTGACAACTATACGTCTGGTTAGGGAGGCTGAGATTGAACTCAGAAGACCGTGTCTTCACCTTATTCCCCTTGAGCTAAGGACACATAGTCCTCGCCCAATCACTCCGGTAAGTCTTCAAGGTAGACTTCCAAACCTTCACAGACTTTGTTCACCGGCAATCCACAATTAATCTTGGATGCTCAGAACGCGACGCCTAACCGGCTGGAGGATTCACAGTCCTCAAGTGTAACAAGTCTTCAGATCACGCGGACAGAAAGACTTCAGTGATGCCGAACACTCTTTGGGCTCTGGGTGTTTTGGGCTTTGTCCTCACAAGGATTTAACTCTCAAACTCTTCGGAGGTGGGTTGCTCTCAACGAAAAAAGCCGTGCACTAACTCTGAGCAGCCACCAATTTATGGTGTAGGGGGTGGGCTATTTATAGCCACTGGGCAACCCGACCTGATTTGTCCGAAATGACCCTGGGTCACTAAGGAACTAACACATGTCACAACGGTCAGATTTCAAACACACGCGACAACTTGACTTGGGCTACAAGTAAAGCCGACTTATCCGACTCTAGATAAGATTTGCTCTCATTGTCTTCGCACGAAGACATAGGATTTTGGTTGAGCATCACTTCAGTCACTCTAACTTTGTTCACTTGGACCCCACTTAACAGTGCGGTGGTTCCTATGACTCAACAAAGAAGAAAAGAAACAACAAAACTACAAAGTCTTTGCGCTCCATAGTCTTCACTCAGTGTCTTCTTCTGTCATAGTCTTCAATGTGAATATCTTCACGTACCACCATTATCTTCAATGTCTTCATACATTTTTAGGGGTCATGACCGGTAGGTAAACCGAATCAAAGAGGGATTACTACCTGTGTTATCCTGCAATTCTCACAAACACATTAGTCCCTCAACCACGTTTGTCATCAATACTCCAAAACCAAACTAGGGGTGGCACTAGATGCACTTACATCGCCTTGATAAAATGCTTGCTCAATGGTGTGTGGCCTTGGGGGCAGTACAGGAGAAGTGGAATTGACAAGGGCGTCAGGCTGCACGTTGGTTGAAGGTGCATCATTGGCTTCAGACACCGTGTGCACTGCAGGCGCCACATTAGCTTCAGCCATGACAACATCATTGGCTTCAGTAGTGTTGTTGGTGGCCGCCTCAGTATTTTCAACCTCCACTTGAGTAGCTGGAGGGTCGGGCACAGACATGTTCTCCTCGAGAACATCTTCTTGGTGGGTAGGGGGTGTGGCAACACGTTCTTCTTCTTCACGGGGTTCTTGATTTTCATGGGCTTATGTAGCCGGTATGTCTTCAGCAGCTTTGGCTTCAGACTCAGAGAATTCACAATAGGAGTGGCTTCAGGAAACACTTGTCGTGCTACTGAGTTGGGTTGCACTTCTCCTTCTGGAACGCTCGATGGAGCGACTTGTGGCCTTGGTCCTTTGTGAAGCCTGCGAAATGCGGGCGACGCCTTTGGAGTGGGAGTTGGATGGACCACATAGTCGTCGTCATCATCAAGCACCAGATTGGTGACTTGAGGTGGGGGAGTACTTGGTGAGGTTTGACTTGGAGTTGCTGGTTGGGGGCGATCAGCCCATGAAGCATCCTAAGTGATTGGCGTCAAAGGACGACCAATATTGATGAGTTCGCTGTTCGTGAGAATAGGCGATGATACCGTTTGGCGCTCTATCTAAGGAAGGACGTCATCATCATCTACATTGTCTTGGGGACCAATGCCTTTAGCCGTGATGGGGTCAATGGCTGGAACTTCTTCAGCTTCAGGAGCCTCTGTGGAAGCAGGCTCATGAACTATTAACTGACGCTCTTGGTGTTCGGATGCAGGACGAGCAAAAGAGATGGGCTCGACAACGAGGGGCTCTATGGGAGCAGCTCGATATTTCTTCTTAGTCTTTCTCTTCTTGGGCAATGGAGCATCATCGGTGGTGTTCTTGAACTTGTGCTTTCTAGCTATGCTTCAGCTGCTCTAGTTTTCTTCAGTTTCGAAGCCACTATGGGGACCTTAGGCTTCGAGTCTGTCATGCTTGCAGGGAAGACAACGAGAGGTGCTTCCCGCCCTGATGCTTCAGCTTGTGCCATAGCAGGCTTCTTCTTCTTGGCAGCCAGCTTGGGGTCTATGCCAGGACGCCCAAGTGCCTTGCGCTTCTCAGCTTCATTGTAAGCTTGAACACACTTGGCAGCGAGGTTTTTCATTCGCTCGCGTGAACCTTTGGCTTCTTCACGTTTCTTGCGAAATGCCTCCTTGAGGTCATGCAACATCAGCTTGAAGTTTTGAACATCAGCCACACTGAGCTTGGCCACGCGCTTCTTGAACTGGTCTTTCTCATAGTCAATTTTGTTCTTCAGTTCAACAATTTTCTGAGCCAAAGCCAGCTCAGGAGCAATGGCGCCTTGGAAGGCGACGCTGATCCCAATTGGGAGATGAAGATCATCAAAATTGATGTTTGGGTTGTCAAACCATTCATCAATGAAACTGTCCGGAATGTTCACATCAAAGAGGGGCAGATCATTGAAGATCTCCGCCTCTTGCTTGCTCTTAATCAGCTGCTCAAGGGCATCATCACCACACTCATCATCTGTTGACAGATCAATGGCTTCAGTCTCGTTCCTCAGAACCGCAGCTGGTGTCAGTGCTTGACCAGAACTCTTGACATTTTTCTTCTGGGCTTCTCTTTATTCTTGGAGACTCGAGATAGATCTTCAAAATTAATACTTGGTGCAGGAGGAGCAGTTGCCAATGGCTTCACTCGTGAAGCTTTTGGTGCAGCAGTGGGTTTTGAAGCCTTAGTTTTCTTCTGCTTCTGCAGCTTAGGAGGAGTTGGCGCTTCATCAGAATCTGCATCATCATCAGAGTGATCCACATTTGCACCTTGGACGAGAATGTGAGTGATGAGGCCTTCGAGGTTGTAGAAGGGGCCGATCCTATTCTCATTGGCTTCACGGGTGCCATCATCCCGAGGAGCAGATGGACCTGGGTTGAAGTCAAGTCCAAATGCCTTCTTGTTCTTCACAACAGACTCTTTGGCAAACTTGAAGTTGCGCTTGAACAGATAGTCTTCGTGACACCATAGCAGAGAAGATGGATCTGCATTCTCTGGCTGTGGTCCACGAACCATGCACAGGTAGAAGCCTTGATCAATGGCTTCGGACTTGGACCTGGGTGGAAGATTTTTGTATAACTTACTCCCCAGGGTCGCTTGATGGCATTCTTCTCGGCATACTCAGCAGTGACAAATCTGTACTTAAACCATTCTTTTGCCCAGTATCTTCGAATCCATTGGATTCGATTTTTGCGTTCACCATAGGTTTCTTCAGGGTCTGTCTTGTACAGTTCATGCAGATCTGGTGGAAAATCTTTGGATGTATTTCCACGGCACTGTCTGTCGCCCTTTCTAGCCGAATTCTCAGTTGCCATGAAGCTTAAATTGAATGGCTTCAGAACTAGCAAAGGCTTCCGACGGCTGGTCAGACAAGAACTGGCTTCAGGAGAATTTATGTGACTCTGTAAGAATTCTGCAAATGAATGCAGACTATGAGAACCAAGGGATTCTCCCACGGACATGTACCTGTGACAGCATTAGAGATGCAATGGAAGGGGAAGAGGTCATATGCATTCTCAGAAGATTTTGAAGATAAATCAGTTTGAAGACATTGACCTCATAACGCGAAGACATTCACTTATTTGTTGTGAGTTGGTTCCAGATTTGTACGAATCCAAAAATAGGTACAAGTGAGGAATCTAACTTGTAGAGAAGCATAAGTGAATAGACTAGGCATAATATGAGATGCAGAACAGGATAGATTCAACTTTGGAAGTATAGAAACCACTTTTGTTGGAGAAGAATGAATCTACCAGATCAAAAATGACAGTGAAAAGTAAGTTTTAATTACCACACGAAGAACTGCTAGACAGAACGGAGTTGGAGGCCGAGAAGTTCAATCTCCCGTGCCCTAACTTGGCGACGGAAGAGACCTATGGTGGCGGCGGAGAAGACGAGGTCCGCGGCCGGCGTGAGGATGACGTCGGTAAGGTCGCGATAGCTAAGCGCTTCGTCGCTGGCGTGTCGAGAGCTATCGGTGGTGCTAGGGTTTGTGCGAGGTGGCGAGGTGGGAGAAAGATTTTGACCGCGATGTGATGTGTATTTATAAGGAAAGGGACGGCTTAGCGCAATTACGCAGGTGCCCCTGGCGGTTCACATCTGACGGGCACGTGGCAAGCATGCAACACATTGGAAGTTGTTCCATGTTCCCACGCATGCCTGGATTGTCGGGGTGGTCGTTCCGGCTTCTCCGGCTTTCAGGCAATAAGGATATAGCATTAAAAACAAATATAAATGTTTGCCAGATTGACTTTAGCTAACAAGGTCTCAGTGAAGACAATCGACATGTTTCAATAGAATGCATATGATTTGGATAGATAGAGTTGAGGTAGAAGCATAGATAGGTTAGGGTCCGATCACATTCACTTAGATCAAAAGATTCAGGCAAGAACTCATAGCTATAAGTGAATGCTGTAGAGGACGGAACACAATTATGTATATAACTAGTATAAGACCAAATCAATACGATGAAGATGAACATAAGTCAATGATGAAGACAAACCAAATACAAAGACTTTGCAATCATAACGCCAAGGAAAACACTTCAAACAAAAGTTTGGTGGTGGTGTTACCCATCGTATAGGAAGTATTAGACCCAGACATGGCGCACAATTATCGTTGCGCTCCGAAGTCAAATTCCGCATTGATGTATTCACACTTAGAGTGTATTTCTTCATTGATTGAAGATATACATTACTTTGTGTGTTGCACATCTAAGTCATCAATATGCATAAGTGTTAGGATGTGTGTCCAATCACAGGACATTCGAGGATTCCAAGATATTTAGCTCACACCGCAACCTGCAAACCTTTTCTCATCCAAGGGCTTTGTGAAGATATCTGCCAATTGCTCTTCAGTGTTGATGTGAATGATATCAATATCTTCCTTCATGACATGACCTCTGAGAAAGTGATGACGAATTTCAATGTGCTTTGTCTTTGAGTGCTAAACTGGGTTATTGGCAATCTTGATGGTGCTTTCATTATTGCAGTAGAGTGGCACATGCTTCAGGTGAACACCATAGTCCTTGAGAGTTTGCTTCATCCAGAGAAGCTGAGCACAGCAAGATCCAGCAGTAATGTATTCAGATTCAGAAGTGGAGAGAGATACACAGTTCTGCTTCTTTGAAGACCAATAGACAAGTGATCGACCCAGAAAGTGACATGTGCCTAATGTGGACTTGCGATCAACCTTGTCACCAGCATAATCAGCATCTGAGAATCCAACTAGATCAAACTATGAGCCCTTTGGATACCATAATCCTAGTGTTGGGGTGTAAGCCAAATATCGAAGAATTCGCTTCACGGCTAAGTGATGTGATTCCTTTGGTGCCGCTTGGAATCGGGCACACATGCAAACACTAAGCATTTTATCTGGCCTAGATGCACATAAATAAAGTAAAGAACCAATCATGGAGTGGTATACCTTTTGATCGAACTCTTTACCATTGGCGTCGGGACTCAGATGACTTTTGGTTGGCATTGGCGTCGTGTATCCTTTGCAGTCTTGCATTCCAAACTTCTTCAGGCAATCTTTGAGGTATTTTTCATGAGATATGAAGATGCCTTTGCGTTGCTGACAGATTTGGAGACCCAGGAAGAACTTCAGCTCGCCCATCATGGACATCTGATATTGCTCTTGCATCATGTGACCAAACTCATCACTGTATTTCTTGTCATTGCAGCCGAAGATAATGTCATCCAAATAGATTTGGCTCACAAACAGTTCACCATCATATGTCTTCGTGAACAGTGTAGGATCTAGTGAACCAGGTTTGAAGCCTTTGCTCTTCAGGAAGTCTTTGAGTATGTCATACCATGCACGAGGGGCTTGTTTGAGGCCATACAATGCCTTGTTGAGCTTGTATACCATATCAGGATCTTCAAAGCCAGGAGGTTGTGCAACATATACTTCTTCTTCAATCTTTCCATTGAGAAAGGCACTCGTCACATCCATTTGATACAGAAGGATGTTGTGATGATTTGCATAGGCTAGCAGTATGCGAATGGCTTCAAGCCTAGCCACCGGAGAAAATGTTTCATCGAAATCAATCCCTTCAACTTGAGTGTATCCTTGAGCAATGAGACGAGCTTTGTTTCTAACAACTTGACCATGCTCATCTTTCTTGTTGCGATACATCCATTTGGTGCCAATGACATTGTGCTTACGATGATCAGGACGCTTGACCAATTCCCACACATTGTTCAGCTCAAATTATTGAAGCTCTTCTTGCATAGCTTGAATCCATTCAGGTTCCAAGAAATCTTCAACAACTTTCTTGGGTTCAGAGATTGAGACGAATGCAAAATGCCCACAGAAATTTGCTAGTTGTGTTGCTTTTGAACGAGTGAGTGGACCAGAAGCATTGATGCTGTCTATTATCTTCTCAATCTGTACTTCATTTGCAACACGAGGATGAACAGGACAAAGATTTTTCTCTTGCTGATCAATGTCATCATTTGGAGGTTTGTCTTCAGGCTGAGCATTGTCTTCAGGTTGATTAGGTGCAGAAATGATCAGTTCCTTTTCAGTCTGAGGCTCGGAAGGTATGATCTCTCCAGTTCCCATTTGCTTCATTGATTCACTAGGAGGTACTTCATCTAGCACATTTGGCAGGTGCTCTCTTTGCAAGCCGTTAGTCTCATCGAACCGCACATCCACAGTTTCAACCACTTTATAGTGAAAGAGGTTGAAGACTCCGTAGGAGTGCGAATCCTTTCCGTAACCAAGCATAAAACCTTCATGTGCTTTCGGTGCAAATTTTGAAGTGTGATGTGGATCCTTGATCCATCACCTAGCACCAAATACTCTGAAGTAACTGACATTTGGCTTCTTACCAGTTAGGAGTTCATAGGATGTCTTCTTCAGAAGCTTGTGAAGATAAACACGATTGATGATGTGACATGCAGTATCAATGGCTTCAGGCCAGAATTTCCGTGGAGTCTTGTACTCATCAAGCATCGTTCGAGCCATCTCGATAAGGGTTCTGTTCTTGCACTCCACGATGCCATTCTGCTGAGGTGTGTAAGGAGTAGAGAACTCATGAGTGATGCCCAAAGTATCCAGATAAAGGTCGAGGCCGGTGTTTTTGAACTCTGTGCCATTGTCACTTCTGATATGCTTGACCTTGACGCCATAGTTCGTCATGACACGATTGGCAAAGCGTCTGAAGACATCCTGCACTTCATTCTTGTAGAGGATTATATGCACCCAAGTATATCTTGAATAATCATCAACAATGACGAAACCATAAAGGCAAGCAGTGGTAGTAATGTAGAGTAGTGAGTAAACCAAATAAGTCCATGTGTAGCAGCTCGAAGGGTTGAGATGTAGTCATGATCGTCTTCGAGGGATGCTTGGACTTAGTCATCTTTCCAGCTTCACAGGCACCACACAGATGATCCTTCTTGAACTTGACGCCCTCGATGCCTACGACGTGTTTCTTCTTCATGAGAGTGTGCAAGTTCCTCATGCCAGCATGCCCTAGCCTTCGATGTGAAAGCCAACATTCTGAAGCTTTTGCTAGAAGACATACGACCATCTGTGGTCCTGCTGAGAAATCTACCATATACAAATCATCTTTCTGATACCCTTCAAAGACTAGAGACTTGTCAGATTCCATTAGAACAAGGCAACGATAATTTCCAAATAGCACAATCATGTTTAAGTCACAAAGCATTAAGACAGACATTAAGTTGAAACCAAGGGATTCAACAAGCATCACTTTATGCATGTGTTGATCCCTTGATATTGCAACTCTACCTAGACCCAATACCTTGCTTTTACTAGTGTCAGCAAATGTGATGTGACTCTTGTCTGATGGACGTAGTCTTGAATCCATCAGTAGACTTCGATCGCCAATCATGTGGTTAGTGCATCCACTATCCATAATCCATTCTGAAGTATGAGGTGTCATAGCCTACAGTGCAGTTTGAGGGATAGGCTTCACCAGGTGAGTTGTGAAGCATAAACATTTGACGAACAAGTGGAACATAGAAATTCAGATCTTGGTTAGGATATATAGGATGAGTGTCAAGGAATCCCGGGACGAAATACATAGTAAGACCATTTGGGCATTTTATCTTGCACCCCACAAGATGTTTAAGGTCCCCAGCATAAGTATCAGACGCCTTTGATTTCCGGCTGGAGACCTTTCCCTGCAAAAGATAGTTAAGTTTTCTTAACCACCCACATTTTCAGGGGTGGCTTAGAAGCAATGAGTCTAAGTGCATCATCTGAGAACTTCGGCTTTGGAGCCCTAGCAAATAGCCTTGCAGGAGGTGAATAATACTCATAAGAATAAGTAGAAAAGTTCTTTGTTCTATGAACATAGCGGTTTGAGGAAACACGCTCATATTCATGGGTCTGAGTATGATTTCCCTGTAAAACATTGACGTTAGGGTGACTCAGATGAGTCCTTGGTCTGTATGAAGCTTTTGGACCATATGAAGCCTTAGGTATGGGGTTTGTCTTCTTCCCAAGTGGTGTCATGATGACATTCACAGGAAGATTCTCAAGACAACTTTTGGGTACCCATATCTTCTTCATAGGTGGCCCATTCCTGCAGTTAGTACCAATATACCTCGCAAACACTTCGCCATTCTGATTCTTAAACAGTTTATAGTTTGCATCAAAGGGTTCATCAATGATAATAGGGTTAGCACAAGTGAAACCTGATAAGGTGGATGGATCTACCGAAGGTTCCTTTGCAGCAACCCATGTGGTTTTGGGGTACTGCTCAGGCTTCCAGTAAGACCCATCAAAATTCATTTTCCTCTCGAACCCAACACCCTCTTTCCTAGGGTTTCGGTTCAGAATCTGCTTTTTGAGGACATCACATAATGTTTGATGCCCTTTGAGACTTTTGTACATCCCTGTCTCAAGCAGTGTCTTCAACCTAGCATTCTCATCAGCAATAGTAGTGGTATCCTCAGCAGAGGGGTTAGTTACCACATCAGTAGTTGAAGATATTGCAATAGTAGCAGCAGTAGAACATTCAACAACAGAGGTAGCGTTATCACGCTCAATGCATTTTAGACATGGTGGTTCAAATCCTTCTTGAGCGGGACTGATCTGTTGAGGGTGAAGTGACTCGTTCTCCTTTTGAAGATCTTCATGAATCATTCTCAATTTCTCAAGGTCTTGCTTCCATTGAAGATAATCATAGGAAAGCTTTTCATGAGTTGTTGAGAGCGTTTCATGACGACTTTCAAGTTCCTCGTACTTAACATGAAGATTTTTGTGTCTTCAAGTAAGGACTGAGGTCGGGTCATTTTCGCATCCAACAGGTCATCGCTTTTGTCTAATAGTTTTTGAATATGTTCCATAACTTTCTATTGTTCAGTTGCAATTTTAGCAAGTGTTCTGTAGCTAAGTTTGGATTCACAATCAGAGTCATCTTCACTTGATGTTTGAAAGTAAGCATCGCGTGATTTTACCTTGGCACCACGGGCCATGAAGCAGTAGGTGGGAGCAGAGTCGTCCTTGTCATTATCATCAGCGTTGGTGACAGAGCCATTGTCTTCAGTGTTGAAGATGGACTTGGCAACGTAGGCTGTAGCTAGAGCCAGACTTGCAACGCCAGAGTTAGACTCCTCCTCAGACTCCACCTCTGCCTCCTCAGAAGCAGACTCCTCCTCTGAATTCATCTCGTTGCCAACAAAAGCACGAGCCTTGCCAGATGAACTCTTCTTGTGTGATGAAGACTTCGGAGAAGACTTGTAAGAAGACTTTGATGATTTCTTCTTCTTCTTGTCATCAGAATCATATTCCTTGTTCTTCTTCTTCTTCTTCTTCTTCTTCTTCTTCTTCTTCTTCTTCTCATTGTCCCACTGTGGACACTCAGAGATGTAGTGACTAGGTTTCTTGCACTTGTGGCATGTTCTCTTCTTGTGGTCATGGGTGGAAGATTCATCATTTCTTGAGCTGGATCGTGAAGACTTTCTGAAGCCTTTCTTCTTAATGAATTTCTGGAACTTCTTCACAAGCATAGCAAACTCCTTTCCAATGTCTTCAGGATCACCAGAACTGCAGTCAGATTCTTCTTCAGATGAGGAAACATCCTTTGCGTTTAAAGCGCGAGTTCGGCCATAGTTGGGGCCATAGATATCTCGTTTCTCAGATAGCTGAAACTCAGGTGTGTTGAGCCTCTCAAGTATGTCAGACGGATCGAGAGTCTTGAAGTCAGGGCGTTCTTGAATCATCAGGGCTAGGGTGTCAAACGAGCTGTCAAGTGATCTCAATAGTGTCTTGACTATTTCATGCTTCGTGATCTCAGTGGCGCCGAGTGCTTCGAGCTCATTTGTGATATCAGTGAGGCGATCAAATGTGAGCTGGACGTTCTCATTGTCGTGTCTCTTGAAGCGGTTGAAGAGGTTACAGAGGACACTGATCCTTTGATCTCTCTGAGTTGAGACGCCTTCGTTGACCTTGGAGAGCCAGTCCCAAACTAGCTTCGATGTTTCCAGAGCACTCACACGGCCATACTGTCCTTTGGTCAGATGACCACAGATGATGTCCTTGGCAGTAGAATCTAGTTGAACGAACTTCTTGACATCAGCAGGGGTGACACCTTCACCGGTCTTGGGAACACCGTTCTTGACGACATACCACAGATCGACATCAATGGCTTCAAGATGCATGCACATCTTATTCTTCCAGTAGGGGTATTCAGTGCCATCGAAGATGGGGCACACAGCGGAGACTTTGATTATCCCTGCAGTCGACATAGCTAAAACTCCAGGTGGTTAAACTGAATCACACAGAACAAGGGAGTACCTGGCTCTAATACCAATTGAAAGAGCTGGATATCGACTAGAGGGGGGGGGGGTGAATAGGCGATTTTTATGAAAGTCTTCAAAACATGGGAGTTTCGAAGACAAACAATAGAAATGACCCTATTCCTATGCAGCAGAAGGTAGACTACACTAGACAAGCCATAGTCAAGTATTCAATGAAGTGGAAGCACAAAGACTATTAGCAGCTAGGTAGTAAGGATCAGGATGGAAGATAGTATGAAGCCAATCAGAACAAGTAGTCACTCAGTGAAGTCAAACAGATAATGCAAGCAGGCAATGACTTCACGAAGACAAACCGTAAGTAAAGAGAAGTGAGGGATAGAACAAGTAGCTTGGAGAGGACAGTGATTTGTTTGACCAGTTCCAGTTGCTGTGACAACTGTACGTCTGGTTAGGGAGGCTGAGATTTAACTCAGGAGACCGCGTCTTCACCATATTCCCCTTGAGCTAAGGACACTTAGTCCCCGCCCAATCACTCTGGTAAGTCTTCAAGGTAGACTCCCAAACCTTCACAAACTTTGTTCACCAGCAATCCACAATGACTCTTGGAGGCTCAGAACGCGACGCCTAACCGGCTGGAGGATTCACAGTCCTCAAGTGTAACAAGTCTTCAGATCACGCGGACAGAAATACTTCAGTGATGCCAAACACTCTTTGGGCTCTGGGTGGTTTGGGCTTTGTCCTCCCAAGGATTCTCTCTCAAATGCTTCGGAGGTGGGTTGCTCTCAAACGACAAAAGCCGTGCACTAACTCTGAGCAGCTACCAATTTATGGTGTAGGGGGTGGGCTATTTATAGCCACTAGGCAACCCGACCTGGTTTGTCCGAAATGAACCTGGGTCACTAAGGAACTGACACGTGTTCCAATGGTCAGATTTCAAACACACGCGGCAGCTTGACTTGGGCTACAAGTAAAGCTGACTCATCTGACTCTGGATAAGATTTGCACTCATTGTCTTCGCTCGAAGACATAGGATTTTGGTTGAGCATCACTTTAGTCACTCTGACTTTGTTCTCTTGGACCCCACTTAACAGTGCGGTGGTTCCTATGACTCAACAAGGAAGAAAAGGAAACAACAAAACAACTAAGTCTTCGCGCTCCATAGTCTTCATGCGATGTCTTCTCATGTCATAGACTTCAATGTGAATAGCTTCACAGACCACCATTGTCTTCAATGTCTTGACACATATTTAGGGGTCATCTCCGGTAGGTAAACCGAATCAATGAGGGACCACTACCTATGTTGTCCTGCAATTCTCACAAACACATTAGTCCCTCAACTAGGTTTGTCATCAATACTTCAGAACCAACTAGGGGTGGCACTAGATGCACTTACAAGAAGGTATCGCCGGTGAGCTCGAGCTTGAGCACGGTGGCCCGATCCCTGCCCGGCCGGGCTACGGCTCCCTCTACTGTGTGTGGAGGCTGGTGGAGTGGTTGGATGGGTTGGAGAGGCCAGGGGCATCACTATTTATAGGCAGAGGGGGAAGGGGGGTCTCGGCTCCGCCGGAGCTCTCTGGAAGTCGGTGAGTGACGATGAGCGGTGTCAGCAAGGTGTGGAGGGGTTTAGCATTCACCCGGGGCTGTGGAGCATGCGGACAAGCACAGGAGCGCGGGCGCGGACGAAGACTGTGGCACAGGGCGCACTGTGGATTTGGCCGCGTCTTGCCCGTGCCTGCTATGGTCTCTCCAGTGTGGGCGAGTGCCAGGGTGTGGTCAAGGGCGAAGAGACAAGGGCGGTGGCTGATAACCCACAAGTATAGGGGATCGCAACAGTTTTCGAGGGTAGAGTATTCAACCCAAATTTATTGATTCGACACAAGGGGAGCCAAAGAATATTCTCAAGTATTAGCAGTTGAGTTGTCAATTCAACCACACCTGGATAACTTAGTATCTGCGGCAAAGTATTTAGTAGCAAAGTAGTATGGAAGTAACGGTAACAGTAGCAAAAGTAACAGTAGCAGTTTTGTAGTAATGGTAACAGTGGCAACGGCAAAGTGACTAAGAAAAGAACAATATGTGAAAAGCTCGTAGGCATTGGATCGGTGATGGATAATTATGTCGGTTGCGATTCCTCATGTAATAGCTATAACATAGGGTGACACAGAACTAGCTCCAGTTCATCAATGTAATGTAGGCATGTATTCCAAATATAGTCATACGTGCTTATGGAAAAGAAATTGCATGACATCTTTTGTCCTACCCTCCCGTGGTAGCGGGGTCCTAATGGAAACTAATGGATATTAAGGCCTCCTTTTAATAGAGTACCAGACCAAAGCATTAACACTCAGTGAATACATGAACTCCTCAAACTACGGTCATCACCGAGAAGTATCCTGATTATTGTCACTTCGGGGTTGTCGAATCATAACACATAATAGGTGACTATAGACTTGCAAGATAGGATCAAGAACTCACATATATTCATGAAAACATAATAGGTTCAGATTTGAAATCATGGCACTCGGGCCCTAGTGACAAATATTAAGCATAGCAAAGTCATAGCAACATCAATCTCAGAACATAGTGGATACTAGGGATCAAACCCTAACAAAACTAACTTGATTACATGGTAAATCCCATCCAACCCATCACCATCCAGCAAGCCTACGATGGAATTACTCATGCACGGTGGTGAGCATCATGAAATTGGTGATGGAGGATGGTTGACGATGACGACGGCGACGAATCCCCCTCTCCAGAGCCCCGAACGGACTCCGGATCAGCCCTCCCGAGAGAGTTTAGGGCTTGGCGGTGGCTCCGTATCGTAAAACGCGATGAATCTTTCTCTCTGATTTTTTTCTCCGTGAACGTGAATATATGGAGTTGGAGTTGAGGTTGGTGGAGGTCCAGGGGGCCCACGAGGCAGGGGCGCACCCTAGGGGGGCGCCCCCACCCTCGCGGACAGGGTGTGGGCCCCCTGATGTTGATTCTTTCGCCAATATTTTTTATTAATTCTGAAAAGTTGCTCCGTGGATTTTCAGGTCATTTCGAGAACTTTTATTTCTGCACAAAAATAACATCATAGCAATTCTGCTAAAAACAGCGTCAGTCTGGGTTAGTTCCATGCAAATCATGCAAGTTAGAGTCCAAAACAAGGGAAAAAGTGTTTGGAAAAGTAGATACGACGTAGACATATGAACTCCCCCAAGCATAAACCTTTGCTTGTCCTCAAGCAATTCAGTTGAGAAACTAAAAGTGATAAAGAAAAACTTTTACAAACTCTGTTTGCTCTTGTTGTTGCAAATATGTAAAGCCAGCATTCAAGTTTTCAGCAAAGATTATGAACTAACCATATTCATAATAACACTTAGGTCTCATGTTTACTCATATCAATGGCATAATCAACTAGCGAGCAATAATAATAAATCTCAGATGACAACACTTTCTCAAAACAATCATAATATGATATAACAAGATGGTATCTCGCTAGCCCTTTCTGACACCGCAAAACATAAATGTAGAGCACCTCTGAAGATCAAGGACCGACTAAACATTTTAATTCATGGTAAAAGAGATCCAGTCATAGTCATACCCAATATAAACTAATAGTAATACATGCAAATGACAGCGGTGCTCTCCGGCGGGTGCTTTTTAATAAGAGGGTGATGACTCAACATAAAAGTAAATAGATAGGCCCTTCGCAGAGGGAAGCAGGGATTTGTAGAGGCGCCAGGCTCAATTTTGAAATAGAGATAAATAACATTTTGAGCGGGATACTTTCACTGTCAACATAACAACTAAGAGATCTCGATATCTTCCATGCTACACACATCATAGGCGGTTCCCAAACAGAATGGTAAATTTTATACTCCCCCGCCACCAACAAGCATAAATCCATGGCTTTCCCAAAACAACGGGTGCCTCCAATTAACAACAATCTTGGGGAAGTTTCGTTTGCAATTATTTTTATTTGATTTGAGCATGGGACTGGGCATCCCGGTGACCAGCCATTTCTCGTGAATGAGGCGCGGAGTCCACTCCTCTTGAGAATAACCCACCTAACATGGAAGATATAGACAACCCTAGTTGATACATGAGTTGTTCGAGCATACAAAACAGAATTTTATTTGAAGGTTTGGAGTTTGGCACATACAAATTTACTTGGAACGGCAGGTAGATACTGCATATGGGAAGGTATGGTGAACTCATATGGAACAACTTTGGGGTTTATGGAGTTTGGATGCACAAGCAGTATTCCGGCTTAGTACAGGTGAAGGCTAGAAAGAGACTGGGAGGCGACCAACTAGAGAGCGACAACAGTCATAAACATGCATTAAAATTAATCAACACTGAGTGCAAGCATGAGTAGGATATAATCCACCATGAACATAAATATTGTGAAGGCTATGTTGATTTTGTTTCAACTACATGTGTGAACATGTGCCAAGTCAAGTCACTCAAATCATTCAAAGGAGGATACCACCCTATCATACCACATCACAACCATTTTAATAGAATGTTGGCACACATAGTAAACCACTATAAGCTCCTAGCTAATTAAGCATGGCATAAGCAACTGTAATCTCTAATTGTCATTGCAAACATGTTTATTCATAATAGGCTGAATCAGGAACGATGAACTAATCATATTTACAAAAAAAATATAGGTTGAGTTCATACCAGCTTCTCTCATCTCAATCAGTCCATCATATATCGTCATTATTGCCTTTCACTTGCACGACCGAACGGTGTGGATAATAATAATAGTGCACGTGCATTGGACTAAGCTAGAATCTACAAGCATTCAATTCAAGGGAGAAGATAAGGTAATATGGGCTCTTTGTTAAATCAACAATAATGCATATGAGAGCCACTCAACATTTTCATTATGGTCTTCTCCTCTCGACCCCCAAAGGAAAGAAAAGAAATAAAACTATTTACACGGGAAAGCTCCCAACAAGCAAAAGAAGAACGAGAAATCTTTTTGGGTTTTCTTTTAATTACTAATACAAGCATGGAAAGTAAGCTAACTATTTTTTTGGTTTTTCTTAAGGTTTATCAAACACACAAGAAGAAAGCTAGAAAAAGAAATTAAACTAGCATGGATAGTACAATGAAAAAGTATGAGTACCGACAACTAGAATGAGTGTGTGAAAATGAATGTAATGTCGGTGAGAAATACGTACTCCCCCAAGCTTAGGCTTTTGGCCTAAGTTGGTCTATGCCCATGGACCACGACTACTCTCTCCTGTGTACTAAGGAGTGTCATCAGGGTACCACTGGCTGGCGATCTTTTCCGGATCCCACTGATAAGAGGACGGACGATAAGGATCAAGTGGTGGTTCCGGCTCAGGCTCTGGAGCTGATGTCTGGTCCCGGTACGCATAAACGGCCTCCGGCAAGACGAGGTAAGTGCCTGTAGTTAAGTCAAACAAAGCGGGTGCAGGCAAGATAATAGTCTCACTGTGTTTCTTATGAAATCTCAAATTATACATAAGCATATCCTCATCATTTTTAACAATAAACTCATGTGCTACCATGCTCTTATAATCTAGAAAAGTAGGGGGCAGCAGTTTTTCCTCTTTCTCATAATGCCTAATAGGTATCCTGAAAAGTTTAGCAAGGCGTGAAGCATAGATACCTCCAAAGATGGGGCCCTTTATATGCTTCAGACTTAATCGTTTAGCAATAATAGCGCCCATACTAACAGAGTTATCACAAAATAAAGCATGGAACAAAAAAATAATATCCGGAACACTATGGTTTCCACAGTTTCCGCGACCAATTAAGCATCTACTAGCAAATATTGCAAAGGTACAACAGGAAAGTGTATGCTAGTAATTCTTGCATCAGAAACCTTCCTCGTTTCCCCTACAGTAATCGTGTCAATAAATCCATCCACATCTTTACGATGTGGTTCCTCTAAGTTGCCCTCGAAGGGTATCTTGCAAACCGCACAAAATTCATATAGTGACATCTGCCTAGCCACATCATATAAATGAAACTCTACTGAAGGAGGTGATTTCTTAGGATGAAACTAAAAATTTTGCACAAAAGTATTGGTGAGTAAGAGATACTGTTCAAGCTGGCCATGGAGGAAGTCGGTGAGGACCGCAGCATCAACCAACGAATAAAACTCATCATGAATCCCGACTGCTCTCAAGAAATCATCACAAGGCCATTCACACAGCCTCACTTCCGCAACGCGAGGGAGATTATACTTGGGATTTTTATTCTCCTTAGCTTGTTTCTCCTTTGAGCTTTGGCTAGAAGAACCCCTCAAAAATCTCTTCATCATTTTTTGAAAATTTCTGAAATTTTTAGTAACTCTAAATAAAAGTGAACCAAACTCAATAAAAATGATAGCAACTACTCCCACAAGTGCCTAGAGACTATATCATGCATTAGAACTACTTGGGACCATATAAATTTGTCGTGCAAGCTCAAGAACAGGGTCACCTAGGCAGCAAAAATTTGCAATGAATAAAGCACTAGAACAAAAACTAATTGGACCATTGGAGGAGTCACATACCAAGGAACAATCCCCCAAAGCAGTTTTGTGAATGGAGCTTTGAGCAAGGAGATCGAAAATGGCAGCAAAATGAGCTAGAACTCGTGGTTGAGCTGGATAGTGATTTTTTTGGGAGGAAGAAGAAGTGTGTGGGTGCAGGAATAAGTGGAGGGGGGCCACCATGGGCCCACGAGGCAGGGGGCGCGCCCAGGGGGTAGGGCGCGCCCCTGACCCTCGTGGCCAGGTACCAGCTCCCCCTGTTGTGTTCTCGGTGCCAGATATTCTCAAATATTCCAAAAAAATCATATTAAATTTGCAGGGCATTCAGAGAACTTTTATTTTCGGTGTATTTTTTATTGCATGGATAATTCAGAAAACAAACAGTAAATACTATTTTTACTTTATTTAATCTAAATAACAAAAAGTAAAAAGTGGGTACAGAAGGTTGTGCTTTCTAACTTTATCCATCTCATGCTCATCAAAAGGAATCGACTAACAAGGTTGATCAAGTCTTGTTAACGAACTCATTCTGAATAACATGGAACAGGAGAAATTTCGAATAACACTAGGTTACCTCAACGGTGATATGCACATCCTCAATAATAAGAATATCATATTTCTTCTTGACAGTAGGAAGAGGAAATTCAAAAGCTCCAATAATAATGGTTGGAATTTTTCCTATAGAATTGATACTATGAACTTGAGGTTGTTTCCTCGGAAGTGTACCGTATGCTCATTACCATTAACATGAAAAGTGACATTGCCTTTGTTGCAATCAATAACAGCCCCTGTAGTATTCAAAAAGGGTCTCCGAAGGATAATCGACATACTATCATCCTCGGGAATATCAAGAATAACAAAGTCCGTTAAGATAGTGATGTTTGCAACCACAAAAGGCACATCCTCACAAATACCGACAGGTATAGCGGTTGATTTATCGGCCATTTGCAAAGATATTTTAGTAGGTGTCAACTTATTCAATTCAAGTCTACGATATAAAGAGAGAGGCATAACACTAACACCGGCTCCAAGATCACATAAAGCAGTTTTAACATAATTTCTTTTATTGGAGCATGGTATAGTTGGTACTCCTGGATCTCCAAGTTTCTTTGGTATTCCACCCTTAAAAGTATAATTAGCAAGCATGGTGGAAATTTCAGCTTCCGGTATCTTTCTTTTATTTGTAATGATATCTTTCATGTACTTAGCATAAGGATTTACTTTAAGCATATCAGTCAAAAGCATACGCAAAAAGATAGGTCTAATCATTTCAGCAAATCGCTCAAAACCTCACCATCCTTTTCTTGGATGGCCTAGGAGGAAAAGGCATGGTTTCTGAACCCATGGTTCCCTTTCTTTACCGTGCTTCCTAGCAACAAAGTCTCTCTTATCATAATGTTGATTCTTTGATTGTGGGTTATCAAGATCAACAACAGGTTCAATTTCTACATCATTATTATTGCTAGGTTGAGCATCAACATGAACATTATCATTAACACTATCACTAGGTTCATGTTCATCACCAGATTGTGTTTCAGCATCAGAAATAGAATATCATTTTGATTCTCAGGTGTGTCTACAACAGGTTCACTAGAGGCATGCAAAGTCCTATCATTTTTCTTATTCTTCCTTTTAGAAGGACTAGGTGCATCTATATTATTTCTCTGAGAATCTTGCTCAACCCTCTTAGGGTGGCCTTCAGGGTAAAAAGGTTCCTGAGTCATTTTACCCGTTCTAGTAGCCACTCTAACAGCAAAATCATGTTTATTATTTAATTCATCGAGCAAATCACTTTGAGCTTTAAGTACTTATTCTACTTGAGTGGTGACCATAGAAGCATGTTTACTAGTGAGTTTAAGTTCACCTTTAACTCTAGCCATATAATCACTCAAGTGTCCAATCATGTAAGCATTACTCTTTAATTGTCTACCAACATAAGCATTGAAGTTTTCTTGTCTAGCCATAAAGTCATCAAATACATCCAAGCATTGGCTAGCAAACGTAGTAGACGGGATTTCGACTTTATCATATCTATAGAGAGAATTTACCTTTACTACCTGTGTCGGGTTATCAAGACCATGTATTTCTTAAATAGGTGGTATATTAAGGCCATGTATTTCTTCAATAGGAGGTAAATTCTTAACATCTTCAGCTTTAATACCTTTTTCTTTCATAGATTTCTTTGCCTCTTGCATATCTTCAGGACTGAGAAATAAAACACCCCTTTTCTTCGGTGTTGGTTTAGGAGCAGGCTCAGGAGTTGGAGAAATTGGCTCAGGAGTTGGCTCAAGAAGTGTCCAATTGTTTTCATTAGTAAACATATTATTCAATAGCAATTCAGCTTAATCGACTGTTCTTTCCCTGAAAACACAACCAGCACAACTATCCAAATGGTCTTTGGAAGCATCGGCTAGTCCATTATAAAAGATATCAAGTCTTTCATTTTTCTTAAGAGGATGATCAGGCAAAGCATTAAGTAATCGGAGAAGCCTCCCCAAGATTGTCGGAGACTCTCTTCTTCAATTTGCACAAAATTATATATTTCCCTCAAGGCAGCTTGTTTCCTATGATCAGGGAAATATTTAGCAGAGAAGTAATAAATCATATCCTGGGGACTACGCACACAACTAGGATCAAGAGAATTAAACCAAGTTTTAGCATCACCCTTTAATGAGAATGGAAATATCTTAAGGATATAATGGTAGCAAGATTTCTCATCATTAGTGAACATGGTGGCTATATCATTCAATTTAGTAAGATGTGCCACAACAGTTTCAGATTCATAGCCATAAAAAGGATTAGATTCAACCAAAGTAATTATCTCAGGATCGACAGAGAAATCATAATCCTTATCAGTAACAAAGATAGGTGAAGTAGCAAAAGCAGGGTCATATTTCATTCTAGCATTCAGAGATTTCTTTTTCAGTTTAGCTAATAACTTCTTAAGATCAGATCTATCATTGCAAGCAAGAAAATCTCTAGCAGTTTCTTCATCCATAACATAACCCTCAGGAACAACACACAATTCATATTTAGGGGGAGAACCTTCATCATCACTATCTTCAATAATATCAGTTTCAAGAATTTTATTCTCTCTAGCCCTAGCAAGTTGTTCATCAAGAAATTCACCTAATGGCACAGTAGTATCAAGCACAGAAGTAGTTTCATCATAAGTATCATGCATAGTAGAAGTGGCATCATCAATAACATGCGACATATTAGAATTCATAGCAGAAGCAGGTTTAGATGTCGCAAGCTTACTCATAACAGAAGGAGAATCAAGTGCAGAGCTAGATGGCAGTTCCTTACCTCCCCTCATAGTTGAGGGATAAATCTTAGTTCTTTCGTCTTTAAAGTTCCTCATAGTGACCAGCAGATATAAATCCCAGGTGACTCAAAGAATAGAGCTATGCTCCCCGGCAATGACGCCAGAAAATAGTCTTGATAACCCACAAGTATAGGGGATTGCAACAGTTTTGGAGGGTAGAGTATTCAACCCAAATTTGTTGATTCGACACAAGGGGAGCCAAAGAATATTCTCAAGTATTAGCAGTTGAGTTGTCAATTCAACCACATGTGAATAACTTAGTATCTGCAGCAAAGTATTTAGTACCAAAGTAGTATGGAAGTAACGGTAACAATAGCAAAAGTAACAGTAGCAGTTTTGTAGTAATGGTATCAGTGGCAACGGAAAAGTAACTAAGCAAAGAACAATATGTGAAAAGCTCGTAGGCATTGGATCAGTGATGGATAATTATGTCGGATGCGATTCCTCATGTAATAGTTACAACATAGGGTGACACAGAACTAGCTCCAGTTCATCAATGTAATGTAGGCATGTATTCTGAATATAGTCATACATGTTTATGGAAAAGAACTTGCATGACATCTTTTGTCCTACCCTCCCGTGGCAGCGGGGTCCTAATGGAAACTAAGGGATATTAAGGCCTCATTTTAATAGGTACCGGACCAAAGCATTAACACTTAGTGAATACATGAACTCCTCAAACTACAGTCATCACCGAGAAGTATCCCGATTATTGTCACTTCGGGGTTGTCGGATCGTAACACATAATAGGTGACTATAGACTTGCAAGATAGGATGAAGAACTCATGTATATTCATGAAAACATAATAGGTTCAGATCTGAAATCATGGCACTCGGGCCCTAGTGACAAGCATTAAGCATAGTAGTCATAGCAACATCAATCTCAGAACATAGTGGATAATAGGGATCAAACACTAACAAAACTAACTTGATTACATGGTAAATCTCATCCAACTCATTACCGTCCAGCAAGCCTACGATGTAATTACTCACGCACAGCGGTGAGCATCATGAAATTGGTGATGGAGGATGGTTGATGATGACGAAGGCGACGAATCCCCCTCTCCGGAGCCCCGAACGGACTCCAGATCAGCCCTCCCGAGAGAGTTTAGGCCTTGGCGGTGGCTCCGTATCGTAAAACACGATGAATCTTTCTCTCTGATTTTTTTCTCCGCGAACGTGAATATATGGAGTTGGAGTTGTGGTCGGTCGAGGTCCAGGGGGCCCACAAGGCAGGGGGCGCCCCCCACACTCGTGGACAGGGTGTGGGCCCCCTGATGTTGATTCTTTCGCCAATATTTTTTATTAATTCTGAAAAGTTGCTCCATGGATTTTCATGTCATTCCGACAACTTTTATTTCTGCACAAAAATATCATCATGGTAGTTCTGCTGAAAACAGCATCAGTCCGGGTTAGTCCCATTCAAATCATGCAAGTTAGAGTCCAAAACAAGGGCAAAAGTGTTTGGAAAAGTAGATACGACGGAGACGTATCAGTGGCGCGATGCGGTCGTCGGCGAGCTCTGAGTCGGGCACGAGCTGCACAGAAGCGCGGGCGTAGTGCAGAGCGTGTCGAACGCGTGCCAGAGGCCGTGTTTTCATGCGACCACCACACTGGCATGGTCAAAACGATGGCCATGCAATGCCAAACCTTGTCTCTCATGTTGTCCGTGCAGTGTTTAGCCTAGGGGAAGAGATCACACACTGCCAGGCTGACCAGATTAGACTTGAGCTTGCGAGCAAGTTTCTGGTCAGAAAATTTGGCATTGTATTTGGCTAGCTTTTAGAAGGAGATTAGGGCTGATTCTCGGGGGTTAAGGGTTTCTTAGGAGGGTAAACAAGCTCAAGAAAACTCAGCTTCGTTAGAGCAAGGAAAAATACACTTGTTGTAGAAACTGCATTTTGATGCCAGAATAGAATTGATTTTTCTGTAGCCAAAATATTCCAAATAAGTATGAAATATTTGTGCACAGGGAGGTGTGCCAAGGTTCAAAGAATATTTGGGAATTTTCTCAGAATTTTAGGAGCAAGAAAAAAGAGGGTTGCTTTGGAGCATATGTTGCTGAAGTGTTAGGTGGAGAAGAGAATGAATATTTTTCATTGATGAAAAAGATTCCTTGGGCTATTTTGAGGTTTTTCAGAGAGGAAATGATGGTTATGAGAGGGATGGGTCACTTGGGTGAAAATCAAGTACATGCCCAAGTGTGTGAGTCCAAATGAGTTGATGCAAAAACCCAACTGCAAATCCAAAGGCAATGAAATCTGGGAAAAAGAGAGAAGGCAAAAACCAGGCTGTCACATTTTGGCACTCAACTCGCGGATTCCCGAGGAGACATTGGGGTAATCAATGCATAGGGGTTGATGCACGTTCTCGTATTTTGTTTCTCTGGTAGAGATCTTGGGGCACTCTTTGAGGTTCTTTTAGTTGGATTGAGTATTATGAATCTGAATTTGCTTTGGTGTTATTTTAGTATGAACTCTTGATAGATCGATCGGAAAGAATAGCTTAGTGTTATTTTAGTATGAACTCTTGATAGATCGAGCTGAATGAATAACTTGGTGTTATTTTAGTATGAACTCTTGGATAGATCAATTGAAAAGAATAGTTACAAACAATTTCTTCTTATGTTCTCCACTAGATAAGAATTTTTGGAGTGATTCTTCATCGCACTTTGAGGGATGGTTATATGATCCAATTATATTAGCATTGTTGAGAGATTGCACTAGCAAAAGTACGGACCCTAGGCCTCATTTCAAGCATTGCAATACCATTTGTGCTCACTTTTATCGTTCGCTACCTTGCTGTTTTTATTTATTCAGGTTATAAAAATATATTTCTACCATCCATATTATACTTTTATCACCATCTCTTCTCCGAACTAGTGCACCTATACAATTTACCACTGTATTGGATGTGTTGGGGACAGACCATCTTCATCCTACGCCTCCCACATATTGATAAACCTTAGGTCATCCACTTGAGGGAAATTTTCTATTGTCCTACAAAACTCTGCGCTTGGAGGCCCAACACGAGTCTACAAAAATAAAGTTGCGTAGTAGACATCAAGCTCTTTTCTGGCGCCGTTGCCGGGGAGGTGAGTGCTTGAAGGTATATATTTAGATCTTGCAATTGAATCTTTTTGTTTCTTCTTTTATCACTAGTTTGGTTTGTAAAAGAAAACTACAAAAAGAATGGAATTGAGGTTGCATCATATTATTCATCTTTATAATGTTTTTCTTGAAAATGATGGATTGGAAAATTGTGCTCAATTGATAGAAGAAGAATTCAATAAAATGATTGGCATGAATGATGAGCATAATTGCAATGTTGTTAGTATGAATTCTTTAAATATCCAAAATGCTAATGATGATTGCACAAGTCATGACAAAAATGTTTCTTCTAAGCATGTCAATTTTTGTGGAGTGGAAAGACTTTGTGAATACGTGCCTTATAGGGAAGATAGATTTTGTAAGAAGCATAAGCATGATTGAACCAATTTTTTGCTCAAAGTGATAGATGAATTTGCTACAAAATTATGTTCTCTTTGTCCTATTGCTTGTGAACTTTGAAATAAAGTTGGTCACCTTAATTTCCAATGCATGCTTTTTCATGATCGAATCGTGTCCAAATATTGCAATAACTTGATCACCCTTGAACTTTATAATGAGCTTTGTCTATTTTTGGGGAGTGAAGAATTGACACATAAAAATAGTTGGTTTGAAGTATTCATTCTCATGGACGACATTGAAACTAATCTAAAAAATATCTATATGTTTTGCATGGTATATTGCAATGAGAATGCTTATATTGCCAACTATAGAAAGATGGGAAAACCAATAGAATATTAAAGGAATAATAATGAAAGGGTAAAGATTTCCACTTTCCCTCCTATTGTCTCTCATGATGAAATAGGTGACGACGAGGAGCTCCCTATTCAACCAATCTCATCAATAAGAAGCTCAAAAAAATTAATTAAACCCACAAATGATGTGGTGAAGAAGAAGAAAAGAAGAAAGAATAGAGGTAGAAAGGTGTCTCTCCCAAATAATGGTGCTCCTATTATTGTTGTCCCTCATGAAAATGAATCAAAAGTAATTCTGGAATATGATACACTTGATGATTGTGACGCCCCCGATAATCGTACACTAATCATACACGCAAATGTGTACGATCAAGATCAGAGACTCACGGGAAGATATCACAACACAACTCTAGACACAAATAAAATAATACAAGCTTTATATTACAAGCCAGGGGCCTCGAGGGCTCGAATACAAGCTCGATACACAAGAGTCAGCGGAAGCAACAATATCTGAGTACAGACATAAGTTAAACAAGGATGACTTAAGAAGGCTAGCACAAAAGCAACACGATCGAAGAGGCAAGGCCTCCTGCCTGGGACCTCCGAACTACTCCTAGTCTTCGGTGGCCTCCATGTAGTAGTATCCATCGACGGTGGCATCTAGCTCCAAGGATCTACCATCTGGTTGCATCAACCGGAAAGAAGAAAGAAGGGGGAAAAGGGGTAGCAAAGCAACCGTGAGTACTCATCCAAAGTACTCGCAAGCATCAGATCTATACTAAGTATGCACTAGTATCAAATGGAAGGTTTGTATCTGTGGACTGAACTGTAGAATGCCAGAATAGAGGGGGAGGGCCTAGCCTATCGAAGACTAGCATCTTCACGCAGCTCCGAGCATCTTGCAGCAAGTAGAAGAGTAAAGAATAGCAGTTTATATTTAACAAGCATGTTGTAACAATAATGCCCAGAGATCCTTCCTCGACTCCCTGTGAGAAAGCAATCCCGGAGCCACATATCTCAAGTATCCATTTGTAGTTGTATAAGATCAGGATATAAGTCTGAACGTCCATTACCGTGGACACGGTACTCGAATATATAACTTCCCTGCAGGGGTGCACCACGTTACCCAACATGCTCGATCACTCTGGCCGGACACACCTTTCTGGGGTCAATGCCCGCCCTCGGAAGATTAACACGTCGCAGCCCGACCTAGGCTCAGCAGAGAGGTCCCCGCCGGTCTACATCCTAAGCACTCCGGGGTCTGGGCCCATCTCCCGTTGCACTCCGGATCGTTGTGCGGAAGGGGATACCAGCACCACCTGTGAAGTGAATGGCACGATCCGGCCCGGCCACAATGCTGAACTGCGCGTCTGATAAAGCTTCGGCTGATACCACAACGTCGAGGCCCATATCTATTCTCGCGTGGTGGTTAGTGCGTAAAGGCCAGAGGCCAACTCAGAACAAATACCCAAACCATAGTGTATTATTAACTTGCGGAGACGAGCAGAGACTCACGATCGAAAGTGACCCCGTCGGCCCGTCTTGTGGACTTACGACAAGGGCCTAGAATGCCCGGCCGTGCCACGTAACCATCTTGCGGGTGCTCTCCGGGCCTGCCTGACTTCCACCAAGGTCTCAAGTAAAGTCATTGTAATCGTGTGTCCAGACATCAAGGGGAAAACCCGAGGAATCACCCCCGGTGGATTCCACTCAAGGTAATCATCAAGGTGAACGTAAGAGGGACCACCCTCAAGGTTCACTCTTGAGGTGTTGAACGACAGAGTCGTATCGGGAATGGTGAAAGAGGAAATCACCCTCGATGACCACGACCGAATAGCTACACTACAGAATTATCATCAGGAGTGCATTATGAGGGACCACCCTCGGCACTCGATAGTAGCTCTGCAGAGTCGAGCAACAAAAGGGGTGTGATGTGATGTGAGGTGTTGGGCTCTGGTCGTCGATCACGTCGATCGAGGCATCGATGATGAAGCAGGGGCAACAAGGACAAGTACTGGGGGTCATTGATGGATCACTAGCCAACCTATACTAAGCAGTTTAGGATAAGCAGGTAGGTAACAATAGAAGGTACAAAAGCAGGCTATGCATCAGAATAGGAGCAAACAATAACAGTAGCAAAATCTAATGCAAGCATGAGAGTATAGAATGGGCGATATCAGGATGATCAAAGGGGGGGCTTGCCTGGTTGCTTAGACAAGAAGAAGGGGTCGTCGTCGACGTAGTTGATCACACCGGCATCAGCGGCAGTCTCGGGGTCTACCGAAGAGAAGAGGGGGAGAAACAGTAAATACATAGCAAGCAAGAGCATAACAGGACAACAGGCAGAGCTAGACGTGTTCGAACACGGTGCTACACGTTACCGGCGAAGGGGGGTAACATTTGGGAATGTTTCCCCAGGTTTAGCATTTTCGTACAGATGAAATGGAGGGGGAGAGTTGCATGTTCAGGGAGTTAGGGGCATGTGGCAGACGAACGGATCGTGTATTCAGATTCGTCTCGTCGTTCTGAGCAACTTTCATGTAGAAAACTTTTTCATCCGAGCTACAGTTTAGTTTATATGATTTTTCAAAGGTTTAAACTTTTTCTGTAATTATTATTAAATCTAAAATGGGGCTTATTGCATCAGCATGACATCATCATGACGTCAGCGGTCAACACTGACCGTTGACTAGTCAAAACTGACATGAGGGACCCACTGTCATAGACACAATTTTATTAAATGGACTTTAATTAACTAATCTGTGAATAGGGTAATTAAACAAAGTTAATTAAGTTAGTTAATTAATTAATTAGTTAATTAATTGATTGTTTTTATTAATACATTTTAACCCCTTTTATTTGGGCAGGGGCATGGGCCCCTGTGGTCAGCGGCCCACAAGACCTTAGCGGGCGACGGGCGTAACGGGCACTGCCCGGTTGGAGATCGAACCCACCCGGGTGCGAGGCGGAGGCCGGCGACAATGCGCCGGTTGCCAGAGGCAGGGCGGCTCGTGCGCACGCAGCCGCACGCGCGCGCAGCGGCCCAACGCGGGGCTCATCGGGAACGGGCGGAGGCAGGGATTGCGGCGTGGTGCGGGTGCGGCGGCGCACACGCACGGGCAGGAGCCGCTGCAGCGGGGGACGAGCAGGCCACCACGGCGTGCGTGCATATGGTAAGGGGAGAGACCGTGGCGGGAGCTAGCAGGTCAGGGGAGGTGTGGCCAGTGCACGACGGCGGGTCACACGGGCGCGGCAACCGCGAGCTCCTCGGGAGCTCGGGCGTGACGGCGGGGGCGACCTATTGCGACGAGAGGGAAAGGAGAGGGGGAAAGCGGAGGAGGCGGCCTCACCGGGCCCTGCAGGTGTGCAATAGTGTGCGCGAGGAGGGGTCGGGGAGGCGCCGGAGCTCGGGGCGACGACGGTTGACGACGGGGTGGCGGTGACGACGGGCGACGGCGTCGGGTCAACGACGAGGCGAGGCCGTGGCGTCAGGCGGGTGTCGCGCGAAGGAGAGGAGGGCGAGAAGGCGTCGGCGTTGACGGAGTCCGGCGTCGCCAGGGTGGGTGCCGGCGTCGTGGGGTGGGAAGGCGTGGTCGCCGGGGAGAGGCAGCGGGGTCGGGCACCTTGGCCGCGGGCGGGCGTCAGATCGAGCGAGGGAGCAGGAGGAGGGGATCGGGGCGAGTGGCGAGGTCGGGGCGTCGCCCGATCCAGATCCCGAATCGGGGGGAGGAGAGGAGCGAGGGGAGTGGGCGTCGTGCGGGAGGGGGGGGAGTGGGCGAGTGGGGCTAGGGTTTCGGGCGCCCAGTGGGGAAGTAAAGGGCGCGGTTGGGCCTGCGGGCTGGTGGATTGGATGCCCAGTTGGGTCAGTGGCGTGCTGGGCCGGTTGGCCCTGGGAGGGAGGGGTTGTTCTCCTTTTTTTGTTTAGTTTTTTTAGCTCTAGTTTTGTACTTGGTTGACCCACCAAACAACTTTTGTAAAATGTGAAACATGTCATATAAATACTAGACAATGCTCTTAGATGGTACAAAAAGTTTGGGCTCAAAACAAAATAGTTCAAAATTTTATAAATTAGAAAAGGCATTTAATTAATCGCGAAAGCCACTATTTTAATTGTTTTGGGACATTTAAACACTTTATAAAAGTGTGGTTTTTATATGATAAACATCCCAAGATTATTTGCCATACTCCGCACATTTTAGCTTCGACATTTGAAAACTTTTATTTTTGACTTAAGTTTTAAATTTGAATTGGACCGGATTCGAACCAACGTGAGTTTAGCAACAGTACTAATGATGACGTGGCATCATTAGCAGAGAATTACTGTAGCTTAATTATCCGGGCGTCACAAATCTCCTCTACTACAAGAAATCTCGTCCCGAGATTTAAGGGGTGTAGTAGGGGGAAAGACTCGGGAAGGATGGAGCTTAGCAAGATAGGTACCTGGGGGCTATCTCAGTGAACGTGGCATAGAGGCATCTCTCGAGTGGAAATTGAAGAAAGCCATCGCGAGCAAGGTAAGAAGGTGCAATAAGAAGCGTCGCGGATAGGCAATTGTTCGTTGCCATAAACAGAGGGTGGAAGGGGGTTCAGAGCCATGGGAATAAGTTTTGTGTCTAATACCAGAATAGATCACTAGGAAGGTGGCTCCTGATTTACACACGAAGCCAAGTGCAAAGAATATTTCGGACTCAATGTTGTACAGGAGAGTCAGGTTTCGATCCTGTGGAACTGTGGGTTATGGGCTCACCATGTGAGTCAACACCAGGAAGGCGCTAATCATTTTGCACAGTCATGACAGCAAGGCAGGTCGGAGGACAACTTGTCAGTTATGTTGGCAACAACGTTGGTACCAAGGGCGAGGGACGAAGAGAACCATTTTCCTGCGCGTTAAGACGAGGCGGACCAATAGGCAAAGTTCTCATCCATCGGTGGCTACCGGAATGTCATCATCGATAGTAACAAGGTATTACTGACAGAGTTTGTACACCGATGTGTTTATATAAGCAGCGAGTTATCACTTCTCAGATATGTTAGTTTATAAGAAAGGTTAAACAAAAAAATGGAAGGGGAAAGTGTAGACTCGAATCAGTTATCGGTGTTCTCGAGTGTCCAAATACTCAGAACCCGTGGAAAATTGGAATCGGCGAGAAATAATAGTTGATGAAAAACTCATAAGAAGTTATGTAGTTCCGTGATATTCTCGAGATACCAGAGGGTAATACTCGAGGGTATAGTAGAACAAAGGTGGGACGGGTGAAATGATCTACAAAAGACAAGCACTTTAACTCGTCCGAGAAATGCAATCGAAGGATAACAGTCATGGTCGGAACAATGGTTGCCAAGGACCAAGCATAGATACAATATGAACTCATCACAAGGGAATTATTATTACAAGAAGCTTCCATGGTAAGTTCCACATCTGATCCATGGGAATGAACACAAAGTCCAAGGTCGACTCCCACTTCTCCAATGCATAACCTTTCATTTACTTCTCGTCTTTGACAAAGTTGTAGAATTGAAAATTTATCCAAAGAAATGCCAATCAATATAACCCGCGTAATCTTCGGGTTCACACAGATTAGGGAAGGCGTAGGTTCAACCCACTGCGGCATCTTAGGAACATATACCACAAACTTCACGAGTAAATAACTCAAGCCTGGAAGTAGAGTATGCTTAACAAGAGCGGGGATACAATTAACCAAAAGCATTATGTATCCGAGGAAAGGATCACAAGGTTACTGAATATGAAGGACGTTGTTGGATAAAATCCACAAAGGATATGGTGGTCCACAAGGGATCTGATGTGAGCAACGATACTCAACCAGAAGAAGAAAGAATGCAAGGATGTCAGATTATAGAAGCAACTAACTAATTCAGAGTTCAAAATGCAAAGGAATTATGATTTCCAAAATCAAGGGATCAGAAGCATACACTCTGACCAAGGATGGTTAAGTTAAATAGACATAGGGCACAATCGATGGCAATCTGATTGGCCGAGAACCAGCTCATGCTCGGGAAGACGTCTGAGCCGGAAAGATAATCTATAAGGATCAACTGATAATTGCGACACAGACATATCAAATCGAACGACTCAAGATGATAATGACAAAGGACGTCAATGGATACTGCTAGGCATATGGAATTAACCAGAGTGTAGACAGGTAAGACCTACTGGAGCAATAGGCGATAGAGGTCATCGGAAGCTCGGATTGTATTAAAAAGTATCTTATGAAGCATAAGAATAACTGGGGATGAATGGATACTCGATAAGAGCGAGTAATTATACGTAGGGGTATTGATGCGGCAAGGACTGCAGGGCAGCAAGCATAAAGGATCCCCAAAACATCGAAGAGTATTTCAGGACATCTTGTAATAACAAGAGCAACTGGGAATGAAGGTATGAGCGACAACATAGGTAGTTACGCATAAGGATTTTATTGGTGGAAGGGATCTCAACTGCGAAGGGTACAAGGGACTCGGTAAAACATCGGAGAGTTTCTTCAGAATCTTCTGATGCACCAAGCATTCATCTGAGTGAGGGGCTCCCCGGGAGAAAGTATTTACGAGATCCTAGAATTAGAGTTGACAAAATCATTTAACCCGAATAGAGGAGAGATTAGAGTCCCAGAGTATAGAGGAGGAGTAAAAGATCCTAATACCACCCAATGGCGGCGTGGGCTCGTAAGCCGCACAGTCATGTTAGTAAATCAATTTTTCAAAGACTAGACTCAACTTCGGCCAAGGAGGTGGAAAGGGGAATCCTACAGGCAGTCGGCTCTGATACCAACTTGTGACGCCCCCGATTCAATCGTACACTAATCATACACGCAAATGTGTACGATCAAGATCAGGGACTCACGGGAAGATATCACAACACAACTCTAGACACAAATAAAATAATACAAGCTTTATATTACAAGCCAGGGGCCTCGAGGGCTCGAATACAAGCTCAATACACAAGAGTCAGCGGAAGCAACAATATCTGAGTACAGACATAAGTTAAACAAGGATGCCTTAAGAAGGCTAGCACAAAAGCAACACGATCGAAGAGGCAAGGCCTCCTGCCTAGGACCTCCTAACTACTCCTGGTCTTCGGTGGCCTCCATGTAGTAGTATCCATCGACGGTGGCATCTAGCTCCAAGGATCCACCATCTGGTTGCATCAACCGGAAAGAAGAAAGAAGGGGGAAAAGGGGTAGCAAAGCAACCGTGAGTACTCATCCAAAGTACTCGCAAGCATCAGATCTATACTAAGTATGCACTGGTATCAAATGGAAGGTTTGTATCTGTGGACTGAACTACAGAATGCCAGAATAGAGGGGGAGGGCCTAGCCTATCGAAGACTAGCATCTTCACGCAGCTCCGAGCATCTTGCAGCATGTAGAAGAGTAAAGAATAGCAGTTTATATTTAACAAGCATGTTGTAACAATAATGCCCAGAGATCCTTCCTCGACTCCCTGCGAGAAAGCAATCCCGGAGCCGCATATCTCAAGTATCCGTTTGTAGTTGTATAAGATCAGGATATAAGTCTGAACGTCCATTGCCGTGGACACAGTACTCGAATATATAACTTCCCTGCAGGGGTGCACCATGTTACCCAACACGCTCGATCACTCTGGCCGGACACACCTTTCTGGGGTCAATGCCCGCCCTCGGAAGATCAACACGTCGCAGCCCGACCTAGGCTCAGCAGAGAGGTCCCCGCTGGTCTACATCCTAAGCACTCCGAGGTCTGGGCCCATCGCCCGTTGCACTCCGAATCGTTGTGCGCAAGGGGATACCAGCACCACCCGTGAAGTGGATGGCACGATCCGGCCCGGCCACAATGCTGAACTGGACGTCTGACAAAGCTTCGACTGATACCACGACGTCGAGGCCCATATCTATTCTCGTGTGGTGGTTAGTGCGTAAAGGCCAGAGGCCAACTCAGAACAAATACCCAAACCATAGTGTATTATTAACTTGCGGAGACGAGCAGAGACTCACGATCGAAAGTGACCCCGTCACCCCGTCTCGTGGACTTACGACAAGGGCCTAGAATGCCCGGCCGTGCCACATAACCATCTTGCGGGTGCTCTCCGGGCCCGCCCGACTTCCACCAAGGTCTCAAGTAAAGTCATTGTAACCATGTGTCCAGACATCAAGGGGAAAACCCGAGGAATCACCCCTAGTGGATTCCACTCAATGTAATCATCAAGGTGAACGTAAGAGGGACCACCCTCGAGGTTCACTCTTGAGGTGTTAAACGACAGAGCCGTATCGGGAATGGTGAAAGAGGAAATCACCCTCGATGACCACGACCGAATAGCTACACTACAGAATTATCATCAGGAGTGCATTATGAGGGACCACCCTCGGCACTCGATAGTAGCTCTGCAGAGTCGAGCAACAAAAGGGGTGTGATGTGATGTGAGGTGTCGGGCTCTGGTCGTCGATCACGTCGATCGAGGCATCGATGATGAAGCAGGGGCAACAAGGACAAGTACTGGGGGTCACTGATGGATCACTAGCCAACCTATACTAAGCAGTTTAGGATAAGCAGGTAGGTAACAATAGCAGGTACAAAAGCAGGCTATGCATCAGAATAGGAGCAGACAATAACAGTAGCAAAATCTAATGCAAGCATGAGAGTATAGAATGGGCGATATCAGGATGATCAAAGGGGGGGCTTGCCTGGTTGCTCAGACAAGAAGAAGGGGTCGTCGTCGACGTAGTTGATCACACCAGCATCAGCGGCAGTCTCGGGGTCTACCGAAGAGAAGAGGGGGAGAAACAGTAAATACATAGCAAGCAAGAGCATAACAGGACAACAGGCAGAGCTAGACGTGTTCTAACGCGGTGCTACACGTTACCGGCGAAGGGGGATAACATTCGGGAATGTTTCCCTAGGTTTAGCATTTTCGGACAGATGAAATGGAGGGGGAAAGTTGCATGTTCAGGTAGTTAGGGGCATGTGGCATATGAACGGATCGTGTATTCAGATTCGTCTCGTCGTTCTGAGCAACTTTCATGTAGAAAACTTTTTCATCCGAGCTACGGTTTAGTTTATATGATTTTTCAAAGGTTTAAACTTTTTCTGAAATTATTATTAAATCTAAAATGGGGGTTATTGCATCAGCATGACATCATCATTACGTCAGCGGTCAACACTGACCGTTGACTGGACAAAACTGACATGAGGGACCCACTGTCATAGACACAATTTTATTAAACTGACTTTAATTAACTAATCTGTGAGTAGGGTAATTGAACAAAGTTAATTAAGTTAATTAATTAATTAATTAGTTAATTAATTGATTGTTTTTATTAATACATTTTAACCCCTTTTATTTGGGCAGGGGCACGGGCCCCTGTGGTCAGCGGCCCACAAGACCTTAGCGGGCGACGGGCGTAACGGGCACTGCCCGGGCGGAGATCGAACCCACCCGGGTGCGAGGCGGAGGCCGGCGAAAATGCGCCGGTTTCCAGAGGCAGGGCGGCTCGTGCGCACGCAGCCGCACGGGCGCGCAGCGGCCCAACACGGGGCTCGTCGGGAACGGGTGGAGGCAGGGATTGCGGCGTGGTGCGGGTGCGGCGGCGCACACGCACGGGCAGGAGCCGCTGCAGCGGGGGACGAGCCGGCCACCACGGCGTGCGTGCATACAGCAAGGGGAGAGACTGTGGCGGGAGCTAGCAGGTTAGGGGAGGTGCGGCTAGTGCATGACGGCGGATCACACGGGCGCGGCAACCGCGAGCTCCTCGGGAGCTCGGGCGTGACGGCGGGGGCGACCTATTGCGACGGGAGGGAAAGGAGAGGGGGAAAGCGGAGGAGGCGGCCTCACCAGGCCCTGCAGGTGTGCAATAGTGTGCGCGAGGAGGAGTCGGGGAGGCACCGGAGCTCGGGGCGACGACGGTTGACAACGGGGGTGGCGGTGAAGACGGGCGACGGCGTCGGGTCAATGACGAGGCAAGGCCGCGGTGTCAGGCGGGTGTCGCGCGAAGGAGAGGAGGGCGAGAAGGTGTCGGCGTTGATGGAGTCCGGCGTCGACAGGGTGGGCGCCGGCATCGTGGGGTGGGATTGCGCGGTCGCCGGGGAGAGGCAGCGGGGTCGGGCACCTTGGCCGCGGGCGGGCGTCAGATCGAGCGAGGGAGCGGGAGGAGGGGATCGGGGCGAGTGGCGAGGTCGGGGCGTTGCCAGATCTAGATCCCGAATCGGGGGGAGGAGAGGAGCGAGGGGAGTGGGCGTCGTGCGGTGGGGGGGGGGAGTGGGCGAGTGGGGCTAGGGTTTCGGGCGCCCAGGGGGGAAGTAAAGGGCGCGGTTGGGCCTGCGGGCTGGTGGATTGGATGCCCAGTTGGGTCAGTGGCGTGCTGGGCCGGTTGGCCCTGGGAGGGAGGGGTTGTTCTCCTTTTTTTTGTTTAGTTTTTTTAGCTCCAGTTTTGTATTTGGTTGACCCACCAAACAACTTTTGTAAAATGTGAAACATGTCATATAAATACTAGACAATGCTCTTAGTTGGTACAAAAAGTTTGGGCTCAAAACAAAATAGTTCAAAATTTTATAAATTAGAAAAGGCATTTAATTAATCGCGAAAGCCACTATTTTAATTGTTTTGGGACATTTAAACACTTTATAAAAGTGTGGTTTTTATATGATAAACATCCCAAGATTATTTGCCATACTCCGCACATTTTAGCTTCGACATTTGAAAACTTTTATTTTTGACTTAAGTTTTAAATTTGAATTGGACCGGATTCGAACCAACGTGAGTTTAGCAACAGTACTAATGATGACGTGGCATCATTAGCAGAGAATTACTGTAGCTTAATTATCCGGGCGTCACAAATCTCCTCTACTACAAGAAATCTCGTCCCGAGATTTAAGGGGTGTAGTAGGGGGAAAGACTCGGGAAGGACGGAGCTTAGCAAGATAGGTACCTGGGGGCTATCTCAGTGAACGTGGCATAGAGGCATCTCTCGAGTGGAAATTGAAGAAAGCCATCGCGAGCAAGGTAAGAAGGTGCAATAAGAAGCTTCGCGGATAGGCAATTGTTCGTTACCTGAAACAGAGGGTGGAAGGGGGTTCGGAGCCATGGGAATAAGTTTTGTGTCTAGTACCAGAATAGATCACTAGGAAGGTGGCTCCTGATTTACACACGAAGCCAAGTGCAAAGAATATTTCGGAGTCAATGTTGTACAGGAGAGTCAGGTTTCGATCCTGTGGGACTGTGGGTTATGGGCCCACCATGTGGGTCAACCCCAGGAAGGCGCTAATCATTTTGCACAGTCATGACAGCAAGGCAGGTCAGAGGACAACTTGTCAGTTATGTTGGCAACAACGTTGGTACCAAGGGTGAGGGACGAAGAGAACCATTTTCCTGCTCGTTAAGACGAGGCGAACCAATAGGCAAAGTTCTCGTCCATCAGTGGCTACCGGAATGTCATCATCAATAGTAACAAGGTCTTACTGACAGAGTTTGTACACCGAGGTGTTTATATAAGCAGCGAGTTATCACTGCTCAGATATGTTAGTTTATAAGAAAGGTTAAACAAAACAATGGAAGGGGAAAGTGTAGACTCGAATCAGTTATCGGTGTTCTCGAGTGTCCAAATACTCAGAACCCGTGGAAAATTGGAATCGGCGAGAAATAATAGTTGATGAAAAACTCATAAGAAGTTATGTAGTTCCGTGATATTCTCGAGATACCAGAGGGTAATACTCGAGGGTATAGTAGAACAAAGGTGGGATGGGTGAAATGATCTACAAAAGACAAGTACTTTAACTCATCCGAGAAATGCAATCGAAGGATAATAGTCATGGTCGGAACAATGGTTGCCAAGGACCAAGCATAGATACAATATGAACTCATCACAAGGGAATTATTATTACAAGAAGCTTCCATGGTAAGTTCCACATCCGATCGATGGGCATGAACACAAAGTCCAAGGTTGACTCCCACTTCTCCAATGCATAACCTTTCATTTACTTCTCGTCTTTGACAAAGTTGTAGAATTGAAAATTTATCCAAAGAAATGCCAATCAATATAACCCGCGTAATCTTCGGGTTCACACAGATTAGGGAAGGCGTAGGCTCAACCCACTGCGGCATCTTAGGAACATATACCACAAACTTCACGAGTAAATAACTCAAGCCTAGAAGTAGAGTATGCTTAACAAGAGCAGGGATACAATTTACCAAAAGCATTATGTATCCGAGGAAAGGATCACAAGGTTACTGAATATGAAGGACGTTGTTGGATAAAATCCACAAAGGATCTGGTGGTCCACAAGGGATCTGATGTGAGCAACGATACTCAACCAGAAGAAGAAAGAATGCAAGGATGTCAGATTATAGAAGCAACTAACTAATTCAGAGTTCAAAATGCAAAGGAATTATGATTTCCAAAATCAAGGGATCAGAAGCATACACTCTGACCAAGGATGGTTAAGTTGAATAGAGATAGGGCACAATCGATGGCAATCTGATTGGCCGAGAACCAGCTCATGTTCGGGAAGACGTCTGAGCCGGAAAGATAATCTATAAGGATCAACTGATAATTGCGACACAGACATATCAAATCGAACGACTCAAGATGATAATGACAAAGGACGTCAATGGATACTGCTAGGCATATGAAATTAACCAGAGTGTAGACAGGTAAGACCTACTGGAGCAATAGGCGATAGAGGTTATCGAAAGCTCGGATTGTATTAAAAAGTATCTTATGAAGCATAAGAATAACTGGGGATGAATGGATACTCGATAAGAGCGAGTAATTATATGTAGGGGTATTGATGCGGCAAGGACTGCAGGGCAGCAATCATAAAGGATCCCCGGAACATCGAAGAGTATTTCAGGACATCTTGTAATAACAAGAGCAACTGGGAATGAAGGTATGAACGACAACGTAGGTAGTTACGCATAAGGATTTTATCGGTGGAAGGGATCTCAACTGCGAAGGGTACAAGGGACTCGGTAAAACATCGGAGAGTGTCTTCAGAATCTTCTGATGCACCAAGCAATCATCTGAGTGAGGGGCTCCCCGGGAGAAAGTATTTACGAGATCCTAGAATTAGAGTTGACAAAATCATTTAACCCGAATAGAGGAGAGATTAGAGTCCCAGAGTATAGACGAGGAGTAAAAGATCCTAATACCACCCAATGGCGACGTGGGCTCGTAAGCCGCACAGCCATGTTAGTAAATCAGTTTTTCAAAGACTAGACTCAACTTCGGCCAAGGAGTTGGAAAGGGGAATCCTAAAGGTAGTCGGCTCTGATGCCAACTTGTGACGCCCCCGATTCAATCGTACACTAATCATACACGCAAATATGTACGATCAAGATCAGGGACTCACGGGAAGATATCACAACACAACTCTAGACACAAATAAAATAATACAAGCTTTATATTACAAGCCAGGGGCCTCGAGGGCTCGAATACAAGCTCGATACACAAGAGTCAGCGGAAGCAACAATATCTGAGTACAGACATAAGTTAAACAAGGATGCCTTAAGAAGGCTAGCACAAAAGCAACACGATCGAAGAGGCAAGGCCTCCTGCCTGGGACCTCCTAACTACTCCTGGTCTTCGGTGGCCTCCATGTAGTAGTATCCATCGACGGTGGCATCTAGCTCCAAGGATCCACCATCTGGTTGCATCAACCGGAAAGAAGAAAGAAGGGGGAAAAGGGGTAGCAAAGCAACCGTGAGTACTCATCCAAAGTACTCGCAAGCATCAGATCTATACTAAGTATGCACTGGTATCAAATGGAAGGTTTGTATCTGTGGATTGAACTGTAGAATGCCAGAATAGAGGGGGAGGGCCTAGCCTATCGAAGACTAGCATCTTCACGCAGCTCCAAGCATCTTGCAGCATGTAGAAGAGTAAAGAATAGCAGTTTATATTTAACAAGCATGTTGTAACAATAATGCCTAGAGATCCTTCCTCGACTCCCTGGGAGAAAGCAATCCCGGAGCCGCATATCTCAAGTATCCGTTTGTAGTTGTATAAGATCAGCATATAAGTCTGAACGTCCATTACCGTGGACACGGTACTCGAATATATAACTTCCCTGCAGGGGTGCACCACGTTACCCAACACGCTCGATCACTCTGGCCGGACACACCTTTCTGGGGTCAATGCCCGCCCTCGGAAGATCAACACGTCGCAGCCCGACCTAGGCTCAGCAGAGAGGTCCCCGCCGGTCTACATCCTAAGCACTCCGGGGTCTGGGCCCATCGCCCGTTGCACTCCGGATCGTTGTGCGCAAGGGGATACCAGCACCACCCGTGAAGTGGACGGCACGATTCGGCCCGGCCACAATGCTGAACTGGACGTCTGACAAAGCTTCGGCTGATACCATGACGTCGAGGCCCATATCTATTCTCGCGTGGTGGTTAGTGCGTAAAGGCCAGAGGCCAACTCAGAACAAATACCCAAACCATAGTGTATTATTAACTTGCGGAGACGAGCAGAGACTCACGATCGAAAGTGACCCCGTCGCCCCGTCTCGTGGACTTACGACAAGGGCCTAGAATGCCCGGCCGTGCCACGTAACCATCTTGCGGGTGCTCTCCGGGCCCGCCCGACTTCCACCAAAGTCTCAAGTAAAGTCATTGTAACCGTGTGTCCAGACATCAAGGGGAAAACCCGAGGAATCATCCCCGGTGGATTCCACTGAATGTAATCATCAAGGTGAACATAAGAGGGACCACCCTCGAGGTTCACTCTTGAGGTGTTGAACGACAGAGCCGTATGGGGAATGGTGAAAGAGGAAATCACCCTCGATGACCACGACCGAATAGCTACACTACAGAATTATCATCAGGAGTGCATTATGAGGGACCACCCTCGGCACTCGATAGTAGCTCTGCAGAGTCGAGCAACAAAAGGGGTGTGATGTGATGTGAGGTGTCGGGCTCTGGTCGTCGATCACGTCGATCGAGGCATCGATGATGAAGCAGGGGCAACAAGGACAAGTACTGGGGGTCATTGATGGATCACTAGCCAACCTATACTAAGCAGTTTAGGATAAGCAGGTAGGTAACAATAGCAGGTACAAAAGCAGGCTATGCATCAGAATATGAGCAAACAATAACAGTAGCAAAATCTAATGCAAGCATGAGAGTATAGAATGGGCGATATCAGGATGATCAAAGGGGGGGCTTGCCTGGTTGCTCAGACAAGAAGAAGGGGTCGTCGTCGACGTAGTTGATCACACCGGCATCAGCGGCAGTCTCGGGGTCTACCGAAGATAAGAGGGGGGAGAAACAGTAAATACATAGCAAGCAAGAGCATAACAGGACAACAGGCAGAGCTAGACGTGTTCTAACGTGGTGCTACACGTTACCGGCGAAGGGGGATAACATTCGGGAATGTTTCCTCAGGTTTAGCATTTTCAGACAGATGAAACGGAAGGGGAAAGTTGCATGTTCAGGTAGTTAGGGGCATGTGGCAGAAGAACGGATCGCATATTCAGATTCGTCTCGTCGTTCTGAGCAACTTTCATGTAGAAAACTTTTTCATCCGAGCTACGGTTTAGTTTATATGATTTTTCAAAGGTTTAAACTTTTTCTGAAATTATTACTAAATCTAAAATGGGGGTTATTGCATCAGCATGACATCATCATGACGTCACCGGTCAACACTGACCATTGACTGGTCAAAATTGACATGAGGGACCCACTGTCATAGACACAATTTTATTAAATGGACTTTAATTAACTAATCTGTGAGTAGGGTAATTGAACAAAGTTAATTAAGTTAATTAATTAATTAATTAGTTAATTAATTGATTGTTTTTATTAATACATTTTAACCCCTTTTTTTTGGGCAGGGGCATGGGCCCCTGTGGTCAGCGGCCCACAAGACCTTAGCGGGCGACGGGCGTAACGGGCACTGCCCGGGCGGAGATCGAACCCACCCGGGTGCGAGGCGGAGGCCGGCGACAATGCGTCGGTTGCCAGAGGCAGGGCGGCTCGTGCGCACGCAGCCGCACGGGCGCGCAGCGACCCAACGCGGAGCTCGTCGGGAACGGGCGGAGGCAGGGATTGCGGCGTGGTGCGGGTGCGGCGGCGCACACGCATGGGCAGGAGCCGCTGCAGCGGGGGACGAGCCGGCCACCACGGCGTGCGTGCATACGGCAAGGGGAGAGACCGTGGCGGGAGCTAGCAGGTCAGGGGAGGTGCGGCCAGTGCACGACGGCGGGTCACACGGGCGCGGCAACCGCGAGCTCCTCGGGAGCTCGGGCGTGACGGCGGGGGCGACCTATTGCGACGGGAGGGAAAGGAGAGGTGGAAAGCGAAGGAGGCGGCCTCACCGGGCCCTGCAGGTGTGCAATAGTGTGCGCGAGGAGGAGTCGGGGAGGCGCCGGAGCTCGGGGCAACGAAGGTTGACGACGGGGGTGGCGGTGACGACGGGCGACGGCGTCGGGTCAACGACGAGGCGAGGCCGCGGCGTCAGGCGGTTGTCGCGCGAAGGAGAGGAGGGCGGGAAGGCGTCGGCGTTGACAGAGTCCGGCGTCGCGGGGGTGGGCGCCGGCGTCGTGGGGTGGGAAGGCGCGGTCGCCGGGGAGAGGCAGCGGGGTCGGGCACCTTGGCCGCGGGCGGGCGTCAGATCGAGCGAGGGAGCGGGAGGAGGGGATCGGGGTGAGTGGCGAGGTCGGGGCGTCGCCCGATCCAGATCCCGAATCGGGGGAAGGAGAGGAGCGAGGGGAGTGGGCGTCGTGCGGGGGGGGGGGGGGGAGTGGGCGAGTGGGGCTAGGGTTTCGGGCGCCCAGGGGGGAAGTAAAGGGCGCGGTTGGGCCTGCGGGCTGGTGGATTGGATGCCCAGTTGGGTCAGTGGCGTGCTGGGTCGGTTGGCCCTGGGAGGGAGGGGTTGTTCTCCTGTTTTTTGTTTAGTTTTTTTAGCTCCAGTTTTGTATTTGGTTGACCCACCAAACAACTTTTGTAAAATGTGAAACATGTCATATAAATACTAGACAATGCTCTTAGATGGTACAAAAAGTTTGGGCTCAAAACAAAATAGTTCAAAATTTTATAAATTAGAAAAGGCATTTAATTAATCGCGAAAGCCACTATTTTAATTGTTTTGGGACATTTAAACACTTTATAAAAGTGTGGTTTTTATATGATAAACATCCCAAGATTATTTGCCACACTCCGCACATTTTAGCTTCGACATTTGAAAACTTTTATTTTTGACTTAAGTTTTAAATTTGAATTGGACCGGATTCGAACCAACGTGAGTTTATCAACAGTACTAATGATGACGTGGCATCATTAGCAGAGAATTACTGTAGCTTAATTATCCGGGCGTCACAATGATGATACAGCTTCTTTGTCTTATGGCACAACATTCGAGAGCACTATTGATGGTGATTTTGTTATGCCTATTGCTTGTTGTGATAATTATGATTGGGAAGATAATGATACTTGTAATCTTGGAAATATTTTTGGCACCAACTTGGGAAATTATGATGATAACAATTGTTATACCATTGGTGCTATTCATACTAGTAATGATGAGAGCGATTATGCTTATGCTATGCCAAGCCACAAGCTTGGGGATGCTACGTTTGATGAGAATGACATGTTTGAGAATTTATTTGCTGCAATTAATGTTTGTCCCAAGCTTGGGGATGCTATGTTTGATGAAGATGATATTTCTAGTATCCCAAGTTTTGATGATAATAATTATTATGATGAAAGCATGCCTCCTATCTATGATGATTATGGTGATGACATGTATTCTATAAAGAATAATGATAACTATGAAACTTGTCATCAAGATTTTAATTTTCAGTCCCATGATAGTTATTTTGTTGAGTTTTCTCCCACTACTATTCATGACAATAAATTTTCTTATGTGGAGAGTAATAAAATTTCTATGCTTGTGGATCATGAAAATAATGCTTTATGTGATGGTTATGTTGATGAACCTATTCATGATGCTACTAAAAAATATTATGAGAGAGGAACTTATGATTCATGATGCTCTCTTTATGTTTCAATTCTTATCTTTTATGGGAGCATCATTGAAATCATCATGCCTAGCTAAAAGGCATTAAAGAAAAGCGCTTTTTGGAGACAACCCAACACTTTTACCTACTTTTTTTGTGTGTTCACATGATTAAGCTACTGTAGTAATCATGTTTTATTGCTTTTGTTTCAATAAAGTGCCAAGTAAAGCCTTTGGGATAGTGTGGATGATAGTTGACTCGACTCTGTGCAAAAACAGAAATTTTTGCGCTCAGTCCAGGAATTTAAAAAATTCACTGTAACATGCTTTTGATCTGAAGTTTTTATAGATTAGTTATATATAAATTCCCTACGCTGTCCTAATTTTCCAGAATTTTTGGAGTAACAGAAGTATGGTAGTTATGCAGATCATTACAGACTGTTCTGTTTTTGACAGATTCTGTTTTCGATGCATAGTTTGCTTCTTTTCTAGTTTCTATGGCTTATATTGCTCAATATAAATTGTGGAAATGATAAGTTACATTAAGCATTGTGTGAAAACTTGTATGAATCTTATCTTTGACAGTACCAAAGTGAATGGTTTGCTCTTCACCATACTAACCTATCTCACGAAGTTCCGTTAAGTTTGTGTGATTGAAGTTTCCAAGATTTGCATGAGATATCGATATGAGGAGAATAAGGAGTGGCAAAACCCTAAGCTTGGGGATGCCAAACATACCCCAAGGTAATATTCAAGGAAGATCTAAGCAACTAAGCTTGGGGATGCCTCGGAAGGCCTCCCCTCTTTCGTCTCCAACATTATCGGTAACCTCACATGGGGCTATATTTTCATTCGTCACATGATATGTGTTTTGCTTGGAGTTTCATTTTATTTTGTTAGGATTTTCTTGATATTATTTATAATAATGTTTTGCATCTTTTATTTCAATAAAGTGGCAATGATAGCCTTTGCCAGCCTTACTTTGCATGTCTACATGTTGCTGTTTCAAAACAGAAAGTTTATTGTTGTTGCCAAAATTCTCTAGAAAAGTCAGAATGTTATAAAATATTGAATTGTTTTGCATAGTAAGATATAATAAATTTTCTACAGTTTGGTAATTTTTCAGAATTTTTGGAGTTAGGGAAGTATGATGAATATTGCACTCTTTACAAACTGTTCTGTTTAGACAGATTGCTGATATGTTTGCATTGTTTGCATATGTTTGCTTGTTTAATGATTCTATTTGAGGATAGGAGTATTAAATATGCAGAGGCAATTAGTATGCAATGTTAAATTATAAGTTTAGCAATTTGCTACAGTAGAGAATGATAAGGTTTTGCATTGATTTATACTAACTTATCTTACGAGTTCTTGTTGAGTTTTGTGTGGATGAAGTTTTTTAGTATTAGGTAAACTGTGATATGAGAAGGATTAAAGAGAAATGAAAAAATCAATCTTGGGGATGCCCAAGGCATCCCAAGTTAATATTCCAAGAAGTTTTTTTGAAGCCAGGACCGTAGAACAATTGTTCTACCGTATATTTTCATTAATTAAATATGTACACATACAAAAGGCCTAAGAAGGCAAAAAGAAAATAAAAGAATTAACAAATGCTTGTTTTATGAAACATCAAGAAAACTTAAAGGTTATTATGAATCCAGGTGTGAATCTTGACTGCCTTGTCTACTTTAGCTCTTAGCTCGACTCCTCTCTGGCCTTCTTTTAAATAGAATTTCCAAGTATCAATCATTGGTGTGGCTCTCCTAAAGATCTTATAATTTCTGCTCATCCAAAGACTCCAACATCCCATGACAATCTATCCATAGCAAAATCTGAGGGAAGTTCAGCTAGACATAGATGGATCTCATCATAAGTTGACATGCCTCGATGCTTGTTGGGAACAATGGAGTGCCAACACATGACCGCAACTGGACAGTCCCAGAAAAGATGTGTGCTTGTCTCTTCTATGTGTTCATAGCATAGACCGTAGTTATAGTCTTCTAGATACATACTTCTCCTTTGGAGCAAATTCCTGGTGCTGACCTTGTCATGTAAGAGCATCCAGAAGAAGATCTTATGTCTAAGACAGCAAGAAGTTTTCCACAAAAGCTTGAATGTGTTATGAGCTTGTTGGTTGCCCTGAATGGCCTTGTACATCTTAATAGAGGAGTATTTTGGTGTTGACCGTGTGTAGGACCAGATATTCTTTCATGTTGAAACCTCTCTGTTGCTGAGTAGATCTTGAAGTGCATTAAATTGCACAAAAGCTTCCTGTGACATTGGTCTGTGGAATAAGAGGACAATATCAGAGGTCTCCAGAACATACTGTAATGATATATTCTACATGATAGCATAAGAGTGCAGCTCTGGAAATTTCAACTGCATGGGGAGTTCTTGCCAATTGTTAGTCCAAAACAACACCGTGTTTCCTTGGCCTGGTTTGCACACTGCATGAAGCTTAAAAGTAGCAAGATGTTTAAAAACTGTCCTCCACCATAAGGAGCCAATCTTGTTTTCACTTGGTAATTTGTCCTGGTAATGAGTTTCCCAAATTATGTTAACCCAGGGGATATCAGCTCTGTTGAAAACATTATGCAAGATTTAATGAGTAGAGCTTGATTGTGAATCTTTAAGTCTAGTACTCCCAATCCTCCTTGTTCTTTGGCCTTGCATACTACATCCCATGATATAGGCACCATTCCTCTTTGTTGACTACCATATTTTCTCTAGAAGCAGTCCATGAGGTAGGTGTTGATTTGTTTGATCACTGTCTTTGGTATCTCCAAGGTGCACGTGGCAAAAGTGGGTAGGCTGGTGAACACTGATTTCAACAGAGTTAGTTTGTCCCGAGTAGATAGCGTTACAGAGCAACTCAATAGCCTACTTTCAATTCTTTTCAGCCTAGGGATGTAGTCCTCAATTCTTGGTTTGTTCAAGCAAAGTGGTAGTTCAAGGTAAGTATCTGGCAGAGGGCCAATCTTACGGCCTATGAGAGTGGATAGTTCAGCCATTTTATGTGTAGGTGTATTGATAGATATCATGATGGACTTTGAGTAATTGACCTTCAAACCAGTGTACTCAGCATAGTGCAAAAGAAGATTCTTGATGTGCATCAGTTGTGTAGCATCTGCCTTGGCCACTAAGATTGTATCATCAGCATATTGAATAATTGGATAGTCTGGGCATGAGGCATGAATGAGTGGTGATTGTTGGGTTCTACGGTAGGGTGCGTCGACTGCATATTAAAATTTTCCGATGCGTAGAACAACAGGAACATGCTACGGGAGATGGATCACAGATCGTTACCACTAGACGCGCAGTGCCGTGCAGCGAAAGAAGACTTGGGGCAGCGCGTCTGCGTGGATCGTCTCCTCCTCGTCTGATCTCCTCGAACAGTCGGTCGTCTGATCCCACGTACAAGTTTGCCGGAGCGGCGCAAGTGCACCGCCTCTAACAGTATCCACGCGTGCAGGAGGAACACCGTGCGGCGGACTGCTAGGTCCGATCACACAGTCGGCGGCGAGTGGAGGTGGCTATTCGCAACACATGCAAAGCCCTAACGACGGCGCCGAAGCGATCAACTTCATAAGTGTGCCGCACCTCCACTATTTATAGGCATCCGTCGCGGGCTCAACACTTGGGCCTTGCACGGACCCTAAAGCCCAAAGTCTACTCGGCCACAATCTGAATACAGCTCGGATCACATCCGACTAGTGTCCTCGGATCCGACCTCGTAGGTTCCTTCCCTTAAGCGCGCGACCCCTTAGGTTCAAGTCGGTTTGGTCGCAGCTAGGATCACCTCTGAACTGCACGGTTGGTAGCGGCCTCTAGCAAGGCATGCCGAATACCAAGCAGACTATGAAGCTGGTTAGGCGAACCTATACAACATGTCACACTTCTGTTCCCTTTGCCACACGATATATGTTGTCGGGCTCAAGGCAAGATTGTCATCCTTGTGCTAGCCCGACCTCCTTCTCGTTCCAGTGATGCCCACCACTATCCGGATTATCTCACAATCCTTGTCGCATGGCCATGCTTATCCTGGTCGGATCACACGAGGGGCCCAGATTATATCTCTCTTGATCGGAGGGGCAAATCCCATCTTGCTCGACCATGTCTCGCAGCATGGGACTGGACAAACCCGAAACCTACCTTTGTAACTACCCAATCACGGAGTAGCATTTGGTCGGCCCAAAGCAAGTCTGTCATCATCTCGAGTACATGCGTCAGCTCAGGTCTTAGGACATAGAATGTATGTTGTACTAGAGACTCATAGATGACATATCGCTGCGTCTCATAGTTGGGTCTGTCCGACTCGGACCTTATCTCAACTCGGATTCGACTACGTCGAATCCGACCAGACCTTTCCAAGTCCATATTATCTGGTTAGCATCCAATGCTCCATGGCTAGTGAGACCAAGCCATCGACCGTGTCATATGCTAGTCTAGTTGGTTGCGCGTCGACACAACCCTTTTGACTAGGGATCTTTTAGGACAGTCATCCTACAATGCATAGTCCCACAAACAAGTCACGTAGTTGCTAATACACATCATTGAAAATGTCCAAGGGCTATCTTTATTCATAAAGACATAGGAAATAGCATCATACATGATTGCCTCTAGGGCATATCTCCAATAGTGATTCAATCAGAGCATGTTGATATGCCTCATTGAGGATAGATTGGAGAAGATCTGTAGCAATCACAAATATCAATGGTGAAAGTGGATCACCCTGCCTGACTCCATTTTTGCAGAGGAATTATTTCCCTGGCACCCCATTAAGTAGAATATGTGAGAAACCAGAGCCATATATCATTCTAATCCATTGTATCCATTTGTTTCCAAATCCCTTAGCTTGCAGGACCTCAATGATAGTATCAATGTTAAGCATATCAAATGCTTTTTCAAAGTCTAATTTCAATAGGACCATTTCTCTTTTGCTTTGATGACATTGGTGGATATACTCATAAGACCAAGCAAGGCAATCTTGTATACATGTCTTATTAAGAAACCCATATTGGTTCTTGTGCACCATGTTCAGGATGTACTTCTACAGTCTGTTTGCTAGCAGTTTGTAATAATCTTGAGTGTACAGTTCAAAAGAGAAATGGGCCTGAAATCTGATGGTGAAGCTGCAGAATCTTTCTTTGGAATGGTGTAATATAGGAGTAATTAATACTTTGAATATTCACTTGTCCTGAATGAAAGTCTTCTAACATCTTATAGAAGTCAGGAGCAATGATGTCCTAATAGCTCTTGAGGAATGTTGCATTGAAACCATCTGGCCCTAGTGATTTATCCGCAAGCATATTCTTGATAACATTATCAATCTCCTCCTTGGTGAATGGTGCCTCTATTGCAGATAGATCTTCCACTGGTTGAAGCAACTGATGTAAGTTCAGTGGGTTAGTGGTAGGTGCAGAAGTACCCATTCTCTCTTAAAATGCTCTTTATAAAATTGTAGCTTTGGCCTGGTGATCATGATGTTCATGTCCTTGCTCATCTCTCAACATAGAAATGGAGTTATTCCTGAACTTAATTGTTGCTTGGGCCTGAAAATACTTAGTATTAGCCTCACCCACTTTGATCTTTCTTATAGTGGCTCTTTGCTTCCAGTATTGCCTTTGATTATCCAGGATGATTTCAAGGTGCACTTTGAGAATGTTCCTGGCATTGTGCTCCCCCAGTGATAAAGACCTAAACTCCTCAATGATATCATAGCAGAAATCCTGAAGTTGGTACTTACAATAATCTTTTTCAGGTCAGACAAATTTTTAGCCCAATTCTTTAGGCCTTTTCCCAGTCTCTTGAATTTAGTTGCTATGATCTTGGCACTGTCACTTGCATCCACCTCTTGTGACCATACATAGCTGACTACCTCTTTAAATTGATGATGCTCAAGCTAGAAATTCTCAAATCTGAAGATATTGGCTCTAGGGATAGATGACCCTATCCGAATTTTAATAGGTACATGATCTGAGGCAGTTTTAGCTAGAGGGATGGCAAAAGTGGCTGGGTATTTGATGGTCCAATCTTCTTAAGTGAAACACCAGCCAAGTTTTTACAAAAGGGGGTCCTCTTGCATGTTACTCCATGTATAGTTCCTGCCTATTAGTGGGATTTCAATGAGAGCATGTTTTTTGATTACTGAATTGAAAGAAAGCATGTCATTGATACTACCCCCAGCCCTGCCGCGATTAAAAGGGTATCTGATAAAATTAAAGTCTCCCATCAGTAACCAAGGCATGTCATCTGGTGTAATGAAGTTTTGTAACCAGTTCAAAAATAGAATCTTATCATCAGGTTGACATGGCCCATACACATTGGTTAAGATCCACTGTTCTCCATTATGATTGGATGCGAAAATGACTGATAGGGAAAATTCATTGTTGTGATGGATTTGGCCAGAGAACACTTGTTCATTCCATGCAATTAGAAGGCCTCCAGAAGCACCTATTGATGTAAGAAATGCAAATTTTCCAAACCTCTTGGGACAAAAGTTTTTCAGATAAGAGTTGTCAAAAGATTCTTTCTTAGTTTCCTGTATACAAATAATGGAGCATTGTGATTCCCCAATTTTATTAGCCAAAGCAGTCCATTTCTTTGGATGATTGATGCCTCTAATGTTCCAATTCAATATGTTCCAATCTCTATTCATCAATGTACAGTGAACTGTAAGCAAACAGAGCTCAAAACAGTATCAGATCCAGTAATCTCAGAATTCTTCCCAGCCAACTTCTTGCATACGCAAATCACCCACTCATAAAGCAGTTTAGGTACCATACTACCAGGATAACTTAGGTACATCATAGTCTCACAACTTACAGATACAGGAAGTCTCAAGCATCTAAGCTTGGGGATGCCCCGGTAGGCATCCCACCTTTCTTCATCAACAATTATCGGTTAGTATCGGTTGAGCCTAAGTTTTTGCTTCTTCACATGAGTTGTGCTATTCTTGGAGTGTCATTTTATTTTTATTTTTGCTTGTTTTTTAAATAAAATCCTTAGATATAAAAGTTTTTAAATAAGAGAGAGTCCTCAAATAGCTACCCATTTATTTAACTACTCACCTGATCTTCACTTATATCTTTTTGGAGTAGTTCATCATTTACTCTTGTGCTTCACTTATATCCTATGAGTAAATTGTTGAATGAATTGAATATCATGAAGTTGAAATTATATGTTAATATCATGCCTAGTAGTGGCTTCACATTGGAATTCGTGAATGATTAGTATAAGGAAGAGAACTTTCACATGCAAATATATTATCTTGGAAATCTTCTGTGATTGTGAATACTCATTAATTATTTTCAAACTTGATAAAATTAGTTGAAGTTGGACAAGGAAGACAAGGTAATGAGTTATGGTTGTGTGTATTTGCATAGAAGTTATATTATCATGGATCCTCCAACATGTGGTGTTTTCCTAGGATCTTTTGCTAGCCAAAAATTCGTACTAAGTAGAGATACTACTTGTGCATCCAAAAACCCTTAAACCCAGTTTCTTGCCATGAGTGTCCACCATACCTACCTATGGATTGAATAAGATCCTTCAAGTAAGTTGTCATTGGTGCAATAAAGCAATAAAAGTTGCTCTTAAATATGTTTGATCCTTTATTGTAAGGGAAAGTTGAGCGTCGTACGAACTTGTGATGGCAAAGTAATAAAAGCGACGGACTATATAATAAAGGTTGCTATCATAAGGGGCAATATAACGTGATGTTCCTTTGCATTAAGAGTTTGGGCATCCAAATATAAAAAGCACATGACAACCTCTGCTTCCCTCTTCAAAGGGCCTAAATTTTACTTTTTAGCATTTACTTTTATGCAAAGAGTCAATAGTATGAATTCTCATTTCAACCTCAACTATTCTCTAGTTGGCAAGCATCATGTGGTGGGGGAATATCTAGGCACATATGACCAGTCAAATATATTTGATTATGATTTATTATTGTTGACAATTATATCTATGATAAATGATTGGGAGGCGAAACATTAAGCCCCTATCTTTCTCTGTGTTTGATGGATGCCATTTGTTCTAAGAATATGCTTTAAGTACTAGCAATCATGGAAGACTATATGATGATTGAGTATGTGGAGCTCTTACTTCGACTCTGTTGAATAAGTTGAATTGCAATTGTTTGGTGACTAACAACGTAGGTTGTTAAGTTTCAAGAGAATTCATTATTTGAAACTTAACATGTGAATTGGTTGGTACTTTGACATGAGAAGTTTTATAAGAAAGAACTGTTGTTATGATGCTAGGAAAAATGATTGAAATTATCATTGATCAAACTTATGCATTGTAGCGACCAGACCTCAAACGGTCAAGTCTCTGTGCATCAGTGTCATCCCTGGATCGAGAATGCTGACACGCACAATACTCGAGGAATTATAGCAGAGTTTCAATCACACAATTATAACATCAGGTCCTCATAAAGAGTATGATTACATAAATAAATCATGGCTGAAGGCCATCTAAACTAGATAATTGCGGAAGCTTCGAAGGTAAATGAGTCCATCAACTCCAACGGCATAGCTGAGTGCAAAACAACGACCTATCGCACCTTATTCGTCGCCTGAGTAGTCTGCAACATAAGACGTTGCAGCGCGAAATGGGCCAGCACATGGAATATGCTGGCATAGTTACACTGTAAAGCAATGATAATGCAAGAACTATATCTACATGCATCGGCTGGTGGAGGTTGTAAGTTTCATGGTTTTGCATAAAGCTAGTTTTTCCCTACAACAACGGAATAAATTTATTTAACTACTCCCATGTTGCCCATTATTTGAGAAGGTAATCCCAACACAAATCCCAATTAAAAGTATCATCATTAACCCAACATATAATTAATTAAAGTAACGTGATGAGATCACATCAATAGTGATGAGGACATGACTACCTTGGGTATGACCAAAAATATTGCATATATGCATATTTGTCAGGTGATTTCTAGTGCAAACTATTCAATAATCTATTTATGTTATCCAGAACAAAAATACTTCACACACTTTTGTGTTTTGTCTAATTGCAGGTGTATGGGACATTTGTACAATCCACATATGAAGATAAGGAATAAAGAGATGTTTATTTGCTGTCCAAAAAGTTCTCTCACGTCACTTTTGGCCCAAGAGAAGATAGAGTCCAAGTCTCTCACGTTCTGGATTCAGATTCGGACTACACAGACATACCTGACTCAAAACACACACAAGTTTTTCATACGGACTCCGAATTGGGTGATTCTTTTTTTGTTGGAAACTAGATTTCGTGCACTTTCCAACCCAATTGGAATCACCTTCAAATTCGTCCGGAGCGTTGAGTTGTGGACGAAACAATCTGATGCTGCAGCAGAATCCGAGTCAAACTACAAGTCCAAAGGTGTTACATCACCTCCACTTGGGCCCATTGGCCTTGTACGACCTAGATTTAGTTTTAGGCTGCCTTGGGATGTCCTCCCACCTCCTTGGCCGCCACCACTTATATAGTTAAAAGTTAGCCATTCCAATGGATCTACTTATATAGGAGCAAGGGGTGGCGGCCAAGGAGGTGGGAGGACGTCCCAAGGCAGCCTAAAACTAAATCTAGGTCGTACAAGGCCAATGGGCCCAAGTGGAGGTGATGTAACACCTTTGGACTTGTAGTTTGACTCGGATTCTGCTGCAGCATCAGATTGTTTCGTCCACAACTCAACGCTCCGGAAGAATTTGAAGGTGATTCCAATTGGGTTGGAAAGTGCACGAAATCTAGTTTCCAACAAAAAAAGAATCACCCAATTCGGAGTCCGTATGAAAAACTTGTGTGCGTTTTGAGTCAGGTACGTCTGTGCAGTCCGAATCTGAATCCAGAACGTGAGAGACTTGGACTCTATCTTCTCTTGGGCCAAAAGTGACGTGAGAGAACTTTTTGGACAGCAAATAAACATCTCTTTCTTCCTTATCTTCATATGTGGATTGTACAAATGTTCCATACACCTGCAATTAGACAAAACACAAAAGTGTGTGAAGTATTTTTGTTCTGGATAACATAAATAGATTATTGAATAGTTTGCACTAGAAATCACCTGACAAATATGCATATATGCAATATTTTTGGTCATATCCAAGGTAGTCATGTCCTCATAAAATAGATTCAAGTACTAGATACTCAAGATGTCCATAAGCGGGGACACGGCTAACCATGATTAGTTTGTACACTCTGCAAAGGATTGCGCACTTTTCCCCACAAGACTCGACTGCATCCATGATTGGATGATCGAGACATAGCCTTTCTGAAGCATTAACTCTCTACTCTGGGTAGACAGTACCACCTAGATCCCTCTACATCTGCTAGTCTACCTCTTCAAGAGCTCACGCAACTTACTCAACTATGCCGGAGCCCATAATGGCTTGTGGCTGCAGACAGAAGTTTGTAGCATGAAGAATCTTATGATCCCTTTGAGCCTGGGTGGCATTCCATAGGATAATCACACTGGTACTCCGGGATTTCCAAAACAGACAATACTGGGTACTCCAGGTGCCTCAACCAATCTACCCAGATGTGTATTTAAGTTGCCACCTTAATGTTATCCATGATTAAAATAACTGTCAAACTTCCATGTGTGAATCACGATCCAATCCCCGTCTACGAGCATGGCTAAGCAATAATAAGCATAACATATATTCCCGGGGTGATCAAGGTATTAGGTTCCTACCTCAAACACTACAACCAAAACCACAAGTTCCCAATCCTACCAATGCAAATATTTGTGGGGCATAATTAATGCATAGTAAAAACTGGGTATAAAAGAGTATGATCAAAATGTAATTTGCCTTGCTGATGATTTGCAAACTCTAGAGATTCGTAGTAACAAGTTTCGCACTCCGGGTAATCTAGCGTAGACAAACAATAGAATACATAAGCAATCACTCAATCGAAACACAAGAAAAATCGAGAAAAGATCCAAATCGAACATGAAACAAGCAAACGGCTTAAACTAACAAGAGTCAAAACCTAACAACATTATTAACATGTGAATTAGATCTTAACAGTAGTTACATGTGATTAGCTACGATTCGCAAAAAGATTCAACTCAAACGGAGTAACAAAACTCAAAGTATGAACGAAACAAGATTGTTTACTAATCTGGACTAAAGTCAAATTTTACAGTACCAAAATCATGTTCAAGTTGGTTAACTGGGATTAGGTCTTCGAGACGAAGATTTTGGTGCTGGTTTCATCAAATTTGGATAAACGAGTAAAAAGTTATACTAGTTTAAAGATCAGGGGCTAAATCGTGATAAAAATAATCGCGGATAAGTCCCTGGCCGAAAATAAAATAAAAAGAAAAGACTAGCGAACGAACATTCGCTGTCTGAATCTAACCGGCGAATATCATTCGTTAAAATGAACGAACGGACGAACGTCCACTAAATAAACTAAACCGATGAAAAACCATCCTAAAACAAAAACCGCAAAAACAAAAAAAACCGAGTGGGTATCGGTTTTGACCGATTAACCGAATGGACCGGCCGGCGACAAGTGGTGGCGTCGACGGCGAACAGCGAGGTGGCAGCGCAGTGAGGCGGCGACATCGGTGCGGGGCAGCGGCGGCGTCACGACGAGTGGTGGCGGCGGCGGCTAAGGGCGGCGGCGGCGCTGTGTTGGCGGAAGGCGACGGCGACGATGGCTTGGGGCTTGGGGGGGCTTATGAAGCCTCTGGGGGCTTGCTTGCGGGAGGGGCAAGCGGCGGCGGAGTCCGCCAGCGGCACGGCGGCGCGCCGCGGGGGCGGTTGGCGCGAGCGGGCCGGCTGGGCTTCGGCCCAGGTCCGGAGAGTTTCTTTTTTCTCTTTTTCTTTTTTTAATAAATAATTTCACCCGAAGAGAAAATTCCTAATAAAATATAAAAAAATTATAAAAATGCCAAAAACAATTTTCACCGTCTAAATAAAATATTTTGAACAATGTGAACATTTTTCTATCCTAAAATGCAATTTTAAAAAATGCACATTTTTCTAATTCAAATAAAATAGCAAATAAATTACCTGAAAATTCATAATTTGATTTTAAAATTATTTCTCCAATTTTTCTCTGAATTTGAAGAAGTCATATTATCTTCTCTCGTTTATTTTTAATATTGGAAATAATTGGAGATAAAAATAATAAAATCAAATGGATCCTTTTCTTCAAATTTGGAATAAATTCTAATATGAATTTTGTGAAACCTCCAGCTCTCTCCGTGGGTTCTTGAGTTGCTTAAGATTTCTAGGATCTCAACCAAAATGCAAGAATATATATGATATGCATATGATGATCTATGTATAACATCCAAGTTGAAAATTGGGATGTTACAAACCTACCGCCCTTAAGATGAATCTCGCCCTCGAGATTCGGTTTGGTCAGCAAAAAGGTTTGGGTGGTCTCTACGAAGGTCTTCCTCTCGCTCCCAGGTGGCTTCCTCCTCGGTATGGTGGCTCCACTGAACTTTGCAAAACATCATAACCTTGCTGCGAGTAACTCGGCTAGAAAACTCGAGAATCTTGACTGGCTTCTCTTCATAGGTCAAATCACTGTCTAACTAAATCGATTCTAGTGGCACAGTATCTCTTAGAGGAATATCGGCCATCTCTGTGTGGCACTTCTTCAACTGGGAAACGTGAAACACATCGTGAACTCCTGACAATCCTTTTGGCAATTCCAACTTGTATGCAACTTCTCCCATACGTTCCAAAACTCGGTATGGTCCCACAAAACATGGTGCTAGCTTTCCCTTAACTCCAAAACGCTTAACTCCTCGAAGCGGGGACACACGAAGATATACTCTATCTCCAACTTTGTAAACTGTCTCCTTGTGTTTCGAATCCGCATAACTCTTCTTCCTGGACTGGGCTACCTTGAGTTTGTCGCGAATCAACTTAACCTTCTCTTCAGAGTCTTTGATTAAATATGGTCCAAACAACTGTCGGTCTCCAACTTCATCCCATGATAACGGCGTCCTGCACCACCTTCCGTACAAAGCTTCGAAAGGGGTCATCTTCAAACTGGCTTGATAACTGTTGTTATAAGAGAACTCTGCATACGGCAAATTGTCATCCCAAATAGATCCATAATCTAGCGCACAAGCTCTCAACATGTCCTCCAGAACCTTATTGACTCTCTCGGTCTATCCATCTGTCTGTGGATGGAAGGTTGTACTGAACTCTAGCCTAGTACCCAAAGTCTCATGCAACTGATGCCTAAACTTTGAGGTAAACTGGGTTCCTCTATCTGACACAATGGTCCCCGAAACACCATGCAGACATACGATCCTGGTCATGTATATCTTCGCCAACTTAGCACCCGTATAGGTGGTCTTCACTGGGATGAAATGAGCTACTTTCATCAAATGATCGACTACAACCCAGATAGAGTCATAGCCTGAACGAGTCCTGGGCAATCCCGTGGTAAAATCCATGCCAAGCTTATCCCACTTCCATTCGGGTATCGACAATGGCTGTAGCAATCCAGCTGGCTTCTGATGCTCTGCCTTAACTCTCTGACATACATCACATACTGCTACATACTCCGCAATATCCTTCTTAATTCCTGTCCACCAGAAACTTTCCTTCAAATCCAGATACATCTTAGTGTTTCCTGGGTGAATCGAATACGGTGAATCATGGGCCTCCTGCGGAATCAACTTCCTGATCTCGGGGTCGTTAGGAACATATACGGGATCCTCAAACCATAAAGTGTCATGTTCATCCTCACAAAATCCTTTAGCCTTTCCTTTGCTCATCCTTTCCTTTATCTCGGCAATCTCCTTGTCAGTCTTCTGGGCTTCTCTGATCTTACCCATCAAAGTGGACTGAATTTCCAATGCTGCTACATAACCTCTCGAGACTATCTCCAAACATAACTCTCAGAGATCATCTGCTAACTCCTTGGGTAATCCTCCAGTCATGAGCGTATTAACATAACTCTTGCGGCTCAACGCATCTGCTACTACGTTGGTGATGTAGGGCGGATCCCTATGGGGCCGATCTTTCACGTTTGCAATGGATCCTACGAGGAAACATGAAGAACGCGCGGAAAACACAAGGTAAAACACGGGGAGAAACGAGAGAATCACTCAACCGACAAGTATCAATCACACAAGGGCTAGATTACCGAACACATAAGGTAGCACAGATTCAAAATCAACAAAGGAAAGTTACAAAGGTAGCTGTTCTTCTCCGTGAGGAGGTCTTGATTGTCTTCCCTTGAAGGGGTCTTGAATCCGCTTGGGGGATCTTCTCCGAAGAGGTCGTGAGCTCCGAGGAGAAGTAACCAAGTGGATGAGCAAGGCTCTCACTCAAAATATGAGCTAAACCATCGCTAACCCTAGAAAGAGGAATGGGCAGGAGTATATATAGTCTAGGGGGGGAAGAGGTACATGAGCTTCGAGTGCATCCTCGGGAGTTGGCGGCTTGTCCGTCTTCACGTGCATCCTCGGGAGGTTCCTCTTGACACCTAATTATGCATAGCATATCGGACTCAGGTAGTAGCCATGTCTCGAGTGGATCATATGTGATATCACTAAGGAAAGAAGTCACCTCGTTCTCGAGAGCTCTAGCTCGTGCTCGCATCATAGGTCCTCTTGGCTCTTGATGAGACGAAGGTAGGTCCATGGGGATGACCGTAGGATGCTCCACATCATCTCCCCTCCCTTGGGAAAGATCCGACGTCAGATCGAAATCCTCATCACCATTGTACTCGGAGAGATCGGAGACGTTGAAGATGTCGCTCGCGTTGTACTTGTCGCGTGGGAGATCGATCTTGTAAGCGTTGTTGTTGTAGAGTGCTAGCACCTTGAAGGGTCCGTCGGCTCGAGGGAGAAGCTTGGACTTGCGTTCGTTGGGGAAGCGGTCCTTGCGAAGGTGTAGCCACACGAGGTCTCCAATGTTGAATATCATGGGATGCTTGTTAACGTTGAGCTTGGTCGCGCGTCGTTGTACTTGGCGCTCGATGGTGTGCCTTGTATCTTCATGCATCTTCTTGATGTAGCTTGCACGGGCACTTGCGTTGAGGTTGGTGCGCTCTTGTAGAGGAAGAGGTAGAATGTCCAATGGGGACAACAGGGTGAAGCCGTAGACGACCTCGAAGGGAGACTTGCCGGTCATCGAATGTCTAGCACGGTTGTAGGCATACTCGGTGATGGGTAGACACTCCTCCCACTCCTTGATGTTCTTCTTTATCAACACTCGAAGTAGAGTGGAGAGTGTATGGTTCGTCACCTCCGTTTGGGCGTCGGTTTGAGGATGATATGTGGATGAGAACAAGAGCTTGATTCCGAGCTTGGCGCATAGGGTCTTCCAAAAGTAACTCAAGAACTTGACGTCGCGGTCGGAGACGATTGTTTTTGGTACTCCATGGAGACGCAAGATTTCCCTACAAAAGAGATTTGCAACGTGTGAAGCATCGTCTATCTTGTTGCAAGGGATGAAATGTGCGATCTTAGAAAATCGGTCCACAACAACAAACACGGAATCCTTGCCATCTTGAGTTCTAGGCAAACCAAGTACAAAATCCATGCTAATGTCTTCCCAAGGTTGATAAGGAATAGGAAGAGGCATGTAAAGACCATGGGATTGAGCTTTAGACATAACTTTGTGACATGTAGAGCATCAGGTGGTGAAGCGTGAGACGTCGCGGAACATCTTGGGCCAAAAGTAGTTCTTGGAGAGCGTGGCGAATGTCTTGTCGCGTCCGAAATGTCCCATGAGTCCGCCTCCATGAGCCTCTTGCAAAAGGAGCAAACGAAGAGAAGACTCGGGAATGCATAGTTTGTTAGCTCTCATAAGATAACCATCCTTGATGTAATATTTTTCCCAAGATGTATGCGTCAAACATTTAGCATAAGGAGTCGCAAAAGATGGATCATTAGCATACAAGTATTTTATGTGCTCAAAGCCAATAACATTGAACTCAAGTTTAGTGACAAGCATGCATATGCGTGAAAGTGCATCGGCAACTACATTTTCCTTACCCTTAACATACTTGATCACATAGGGAAAAGATTGAATAAATTCACTCCATTTGGCATGACGCTTGTTCAACTTAGTTTGACCTTTTAAATACTTAAGCGTTTCATGATCAGTATGTATGACAAACTCATGAGGTCTAAGATAATGTTCCCGAACATGTAGCACACGCACTAAACCATACAATTCTTTGTCATAGATGGGATAGTTAAGTTGAGCACCGGAGAGTTTTTCACTAAAATATGCAATGGCTCGTTTTTTTTGCATCAAAACTCCGCCAATTCTGGTACCACTTGCATCACAATGAACCTCAAAAGTTTTGTCAAAGTTGGGCAAAGCAAGAATCGGAGCATGAGTAAGCAAACACTTGAGCTCATCAAAAGCGGTGGATTGCAAAGATACAAAAGGAGCATTCTTCTTACTCAAAGCATGCAAAGGAGCGGCAATAGTGCTAAAGTCTTTCACAAAGCAACGATAAAAACCTGCAAGACCAAGAAAACTACGCACTTGTTGCAAATTGGTGGGTTGGGGCCAAGTTTTGATTGCTTCAATTTTAGATTCATCAACATGGACACCCTTTGAACAGACAACAAAACCCAAGAAAACCACTTTGTCAATACCAAATGTGCACTTTTTCATGTTTGCATAAAGACTTTCCTTGCGAAGGGTTTGCAAAACAGCCCTAACATGATTAAGATGTTCTTTCATGGTTTTGCTAAACACAAGAATATCATCGAAGTAAACCACAACAAAGACTCCAATATAAGGGCGAAGCACATAATGCATGATACGCACGAAAGTACCAGGAGCCTCCGATAAACCCATAGGCATAAGTAACCACTCATATAAGCCAAATTTGGTTTTGAAAGCAGTTTTCCATTCATCACTCTCTTAAATGCGGATTTGATAATAGCCACTTTTAAGATCAATTTTTGAGAAAAAGTTGGCTCCGCTAAGTTCATCAAGCATATCATCTAAGCGAGGAATGGGATGCCTATAGCGAACGGTAATAGCATTTATAGGTCTACAATCGGAACACAAGCGGAAACTTCCATCGGGCTTAGGCACAAGTATAACTGGAACGGCACAAGGGCTTAAGCTTTCACGTACATGACCGTTGTCGATTAGTTGTTGTACTTGTCGTTGAATCTCCTTGGTTTCTTCGGGATTGACACAGTATGGAGCTTTGTTTGGAACTGGCGCTCCGGGGATGAGGTCGATTCAATGCTCAATGCCTCGTAGAGGAGGTAGACCCGGAGGTAGCTCATCGGGGAAAACATCTTGGAATTCCTGTAAAAGAGATTGAAACACTAAAGGTAGCTCGTGAGAGGTGTTAGTTTTTGGTTCCCCATCCTTGCACACAAGGACAAAGTGCATAACACTCGATGGGTTCTCACACACTTCTGTCATCTCACTTTTTGTGGCAAATAGGACTAAGTTTTTCTCTCTAGGCGAAGAGGTGCTCAAGTTTGGCTTGTGGCTCTCACTCACTTTTGGGTGGATCACTTTCTCACTCTTCTCTCCACGATGGGTGGCTTGCTTGTTGGCTATCAATTGACTAGGAGACATAGGTCGTAGCACATATTCCTTCCCTTTCATCTTGAAGCTATAGTGATAGGTGCGCCCGTTGTGGATGACACCACGGTCGAATTGCCATGGCCTACCAAGAAGGAGGTGGCAAATGGTCATGGGGACCACATCACACTCCAAAGTGTCTTCATATGCACCAGTTTTGAAGGAGACTTGGACCGTATGCTCAACTCGGATAGTGCCAGAGTCACTTAGCCATTGAACCTTGTAGGGGTACGGGTGCTTCCTCTTTACCAATTGAAGCTTGGAGCATAGTTCTTCACTTTCCAAGTTGTGGCAACTACCTCCATCGATGATGACCTTGACGGATCGTCCATTGATGTCGGCCTTTGTGTGGAAGATGTAGCATCGTTGGTCTTCTTCTTGTTGATGTTGAAGAGTCAAGACCTTGGAGACAACGAGAGCGGGGCTCGAATCCTCATCACAAAAGACTTGATCATCTTCATCCTCATTCACGCGCCGGCGCATGGCCACTTGCTCAAGAGCTTCTATCTCCTCATCACTCATGGAGTCATATGTGCCATCGTCGTTGAGGATCATGGTGAGCTTGTTTGTGCATTCAGAGGACTTGTGGCCTCGGCCGCCGCAAGTGAAACACTTGAAGGAACTTGTCTTGACGGTCTCATCAGTCGGGGTAGATGACGAAGCATGCGGCTTGAAGTTGCTTGTATTAGGAGGAAGACGACTTGAACTTGCCGAAGTTTTCTTGTAACTTGACTTGTCATCGTTGGGTGGAGAAGGTTTGGTTGATGTAGATGTTGGAGGGGTTGTTGAAGCTTGGATGTTGGAGAAGCCGTATGTCTTGGATGAGTACTTGGCGTACTTGAAGTCATCTTGCACTTGACGTCCCGCCTTTGTAGCTTGATGCACTAGCTCGATGAGGTTGGAGTAGGGTTGGAAGTCGGCGATCTTCTTGATGGGATGATTGAGTCCATTCAAGAATCATGCCATTGTTTGCTCATCATCCTCTGTGACATTGGCTCGAATCATGACAATCTCCATTTCCTTGTAGTATTCTTCAACACTCTTTGTTCCTTGCTTGAGGAGTTGTAGCTTTTTGAAGAGATCGCGGTTGTAGTAGGTTGGCACAAAACGTGCTCGCATGACATCCTTCATTTGAGCCCAAGTGGTGATTGGAGGTTCACCTCTGGCTTATCGGTGCTCAAGGACTTGTTCCCACCATATGAGCACATAGTCTTGGAACTCAACTGATGCCATAGCGATCTTCTTCTCTTCCTCATAGTTGTGCAAACGAAAGATTTTGTCAACCTTCAATGCGCATGAGAGGTATTCTTCATGATCATTGCTTCCATTGAACTTGGGCATTGTGAATTTGAGCTTGCCATAGAGTTGCTCTTCATTGTGTTGTTGGCGATGGTGATGATGACGCCCTTGATGTGGAGGGTAATCATCCTCATGTTTCTCTTGGCGTGGAGGAAGTCCATGATCAACTTGCTCTTGTTAAACTTGAGGTTGAGGTGGAGCTTGACGAGCTTGTGGAGGGGCTTGTGGAGCTTGACGTTGTACTCGCGGTTGGTAGTTCTGCTCTTGGATTTCTTCTCGAAGGGCTTCCTCTTGATTGCGCCGTCCGTGATTGCGGTTGGCGATTGCTTGACTTGATTATTGAAGGGCACGTTGCGCCTCAAGAGCTTGCGCTTCTCGTTGTTGTTGTTGAAGACGTTGAGCCTCGGCGTCTTGCTGCTCTTGGTGTAGACGCGCTTGCTCTTCTTCTTCTTGGCGACGAAGACGTTGTCGTTCTTGAGCTTGGGCAAAAGCGACTTGATTTGATTGAGGACGAGGTACTTGCTCATCGGCTTGCTCTTGTGAATGCTTGACGTGTAGCGGGTTGCGAGATGCATGATGGTCTTGACGCGCGGCTCATCAAAGAGTGTTTGATGACGGTGTACTTGAGCCGGAGAAGGAGTCGTCGGAGTGTCGACTTGAGTGGCTCCGTCTTGAGTATGACGATGTAGAAGGAGGTCGGTTCACCAACAAGGCACGGATCTCGTACATTCTTGCATCGTTCTCTTGCTTGTGCGCGTCGAGCTTGTTGTCAAAGTAGTCTCGTGTACGTTGCTCGGAGAGTCGCAAGTCGGTGTCGAGGTTGTCGATGCGGTCGTTCATTGCTTGTTGCTCTTGATGTAATGCTCGTTGTGCACCAAAGAGGTGGCTCTTGGTGACGTATGATGACATGTCGTCGTCTTGCTCGACGAAGAGTTGGTTGGTAGAAGTACTCGGCCTATCCATCATTCCAAGGAAAATGTGAGTGGTATAAGGAGAAGAACTTATACCAATGTACCTTGACCGATGTTGATGATGAATCAAGTTCACTCAAATGCGGACAATGAAATAGCACTATTGGTACCAATTCTTGTCGGTTCTCACACCTACACAAGTAAAAGCTTATGGTGGAGCTTGGTTAGGATGGTGGCACAAAATTTGATGCAATTGAAAGTGAGATTCAATAACGTTGGAAAAGATTCACAAATTTGCAAATGCAACAAGCAGACCAAGCAAGTGGGGGTACACGGAAACACACACGCAAATAGATAAATGGGATTGTGCAAACCAAAAGTGAGCCAAAATGTGGAATCCACAAAAATGCTCTTGTTGCACAATACTAGAGAGACGCTAGCATGATTGCACAATAGGCAGATACGGAGCTTGTGCACAACCTACTAGGCAAAAATGCAACGATCTCTATCCCAAGTATGCTATATGTATGGTATTTCGGTGCTATGATCCAAGATGATCTTATATGACAATCTTAATGTAGTATGATGCTATGGTTCTTGCTTATAAGCTCTTTGGTTATCTTTCCTCTTTGCTTAAAAGCTTGGGTGGCTCTTTCACTTTTGAGCTCTTTTCTCATGCAAAACTTCGCAAACCAAGATAGCAATTGTGTATGCGATGACAACTTTGTGACACACAAGTTGATGCCAAGATATGCACCACGGTGGTATGGTATGTATGCTATGGAGTATGATCACTAATGTGCAGAAGTCACGTTGCCGGCAATACTCAATGGCTAGTCTCGATGGGTAAGCTATGCAAAAGTAAGGCCATGTGGGGTATCAATGCAATTGCAAGGTATGACAAAGATGTCGTCGAGGTTACCGTCCTTGGCGATGATGAGTAGTCGATGGAGATGAGCGGTGGTGATGGTGACGTCGAACCGTACCTATATAGCCGAAACACAATAGGACACGAGAACCACAACTCAAAATCTCAAAGACCAAAATGTGTCAAAATCGACATAGGAGGTAGCGGTGAGCGGTGGTGGTGTATGTGGAAGCGTTGGGAGTTTGCGAAAGTAAGCGTGGGCACCGGGGCAAAATTGGGGAAAGTATGCGGAAATGGGCGCAGGGGATGGAGTTGCTGCTACCAGGGGTCGGATGTCCGGGCCAACTGCTGGATGTCCGGGGTGCCGGATGTCCGGGGATTCGGCCGGATGTCCGGGCGCTTGGATCGTGGACGAACTCGAGGAACACCGCGGGCAAAAGGGCAACTCCGGGCGAAATTCAGACAAATTTGTGGATGGAAATTGTGGGAAAGATGGGGAAAAGCTAGATCAACTCGATGCAAAACAGATCCGTGGATCAAATCCAACAAAAACTTCATCACACCAACAAATCACAAAAAAAAATTGGGGCTATTTTTGGTGGGGATTTTCGGATTTAGGACGAAAAAAAAACAAAATCAAGCTAGAAGAAGAGGGGTAGGGGCTCCAAAAATGTGATCAACGTGGCTCACGATACCAAGATGATGTAGGGCGGATCCCTATGGGGCCGATCTTTCACGTTTGGAGTGGATCCTACGGGGAAACAGGAAGAACACGCGGAAAACACAAGGGAAAACACGGGGAGAAACGAGAGAATCACTCAACCGACAAGTATCGATCACACAAGGGCTAGATTACCGAACACATAAGGTGGCACAAGATTCAAAATCAACAAAGGAAAGATACAAAGGTAGCCGTTCTTCTCCGTGAGGAGGTCTTGATTGTCTTCCCTTGAAGGGGTCTTGAATCCGCTTGGGGGATCTTCTCCGAAGAGGTCGTGAGCTCCGAGGAGAAGTAACCAAGTGGATGAGCAAGGCTCTCACACAAAATATGAGCTAAACCATCGCTAACCCTAGAAAGAGGAAGGGGCAGGAGTATATATAGTCTAGGGGGCGAAGAGGTACCTGAGCTTCGGCCCTTTACTATGCGCAGACAGGCGGGGCCGAATGTCCGGGGCTTCCGGAGGGGCCGGATTTTCGAGTTAAGTGGTCGGATGTCCGCGCTGGAGGCGAAAGCTTCTGTAGGTTCTGGTGCGTGGCGCCGGATTTCTGGGCTTTTGGCCAGATTTCCGGGCTGGGGCCGGATGTCCGGGCCCTGTATACTTGGCCAGCTTGGTTGTTGCTGATGAAGACGCTATAGGGGCCGGATGTCCGGGGCCTTGGCCGGATGTCTGGGGCCTGGAAGGTGAGCTTGCCCGTTTCTGTTGGTTTTCTTCATCCATGGAGTTGGCGGCTTGTCCGTCTTCACGTGCATCCTCGGGAGGTTCCTCTTGAGACCTAATTATGCATAGCATATCGGACTCAGGTAGTAGCCATGTCTCGAGTGGATCATATGTGCTATCACTAAGGAAAGAAGTCCCCTCGTTCTCGAGAGGTCTAGCTCGTGCTCGCGTCATAGGTCCTCTTGGCTCTCGATGAGACGAAGGTAGGTCCATGGGGATGACCGTAGGATGCTCCACATCAATTGGCCTTTCCGGGATGATAGTGCAATTTCATATCATAATCCTTGATGAGCTCCAACCATCTCCATTGCCTGAGATTCAACTCCTTCTGCTTGAAGATATATTTCGAACTCTTATGATCCATGTATACCTCACAATGGTTTCCAATGAGAAAATGTCTCCATGTCTTCAGCGCATGCACTACGGCTGCTAACTCCAAATCATGCGTAGCATAATTCAACTCATGAGGTTTAAGTTGTCGTGAGGCATATGAAACAACTCTTCCTTCCTGCATAAGCACTGCTCCAAGTCCTCAACGTGAAGTGTTGCAATATACTTGATAATCCTTCCGTTGATCTGGGAGAATCAGCACTGGGGCTGTAACCAAACGTTTCTTCAACTGGCTTCACACTCCTCAGTCCATTTAAACTCGGTGTCCTTTTTCAATAACTCCGTCATGGGCTTTGCAATCCTAGAGAAATTCTCAATGAACCCCCAATAATATCCTGCGAGTCCAAGAAAACTCCTGATCTCTCCAACTGATGTGGGTGCCACCCATTTAGTCACAGAAGCAACCTATGTAGGGTCTACTGCTATTCCTTCTCCGAATATAACATGTCCGAGAAATCCAACTTCCTTTAACCAAAACTCGCATTTGCTGAACTTGGCATACAATTGTTGTTCTCTGAGCTTCTCAAGAACCAAACGCAAATGCTCCTGATGCTCCTCTTCGTTCTTCGAGTAGACCAATATATAATCAATGAACACCACGATGAACTTATCCAAAAACTCCATAAACACTGTGTTCATCATATTCATGAAATAGGCATGCACGCTAGTCAGACCAAATGACATAACGGTATACTTGTATAGCCCGTACCTTGTGGTAAAAGCTGTCTTAGGTATATCCTGCTCTTGAATCTTCAACTAGTGATAACCCAATCAAAGATCAATCTTAGAGAAAACTTTTGCTCCCTACAACTGGTCAAACAAATCATTGATCATCGGCAAAGGGTATTTGTTCTTGATCGTCATCTCATTCAACGCACGATAATCAACAACCATCCTTAAAGATCCATCCTTCTTCTCCACTAGAAGCACCGGGGCTCCCCAAGGTGACGAACTTGGTCGAATGTAACCCTTATCCAGTAACTCCTTAATCTGATTCTTAATTTCCTCTAGATCTTGTGCTGGCATCCCATACGGTCTCTTGTATATTGGCCCGGTGCATGGCAATAACTCAATCAAAAACTTAATGTCTCGATCTGATGGCATGCCCGGTAACTCCTCCGGAAATACGTCGGGGTAATCCTTCACCACTGGTACAACTCCTGATAAGGAATTCACTTGAGTCCTCTTCGGCACATGCCGGGAGACATTCTTGATCCTTCTTCCTTCTTGGGTGGTGAGGAATATTGACTTACTAGCACAATCAATGTTTCCTCCATACTTCGATAACCAATCCATGCCTAATATGATATCCAATCCTTGTGACTCCAAAATTAGTAGGGTACAGGGAAACACATGGCTACAAATGCTTAGGGGTAACCAATCACACCGTCGGCTGGCCATATACTCTGCTCCTGGCGAGCTTACTAACATGGGTGACCTAAGGGCTTGGGTTGGCAATTTATCTTGATATGTATGAATGCGATGCACCAGTATAAAAAAGAACAAGTGCGGGAAATGCATTAATCAAAAACTTACCGATAACTGCGTCGGGTTGATCCTCAATCTCCTCCATGCTGATGTGGTTCACCTGCCTTTGGTGAAGGGGTTGGGCTTCTTGGCAGAACCTCCGTTGCCATTTCCATTCTTCGCTTCAGGACATTCAGTAGCATAATGTCCGGTCTTCTGGCACTTGAAACGGGTAATGTGGCTCAGATCCCTCTTGGCTGGTGTTGAAGGGTTGGAACGATTCTGGCTGTTGCTTTCTCCATTCCCATTGCCACTGCTGGTGCCACTATGGTTGTGCGAACTTGCTCCGTTATGCGTGTGTCCTCCATGGTTATGGCCTCCATGGTTGTGGGTATGTCCTCCCGAGTACGGGGAATAGCGGGGCTTCTGTAGGGCTCCAGAAGTGTACCTCCCTTGTCCATACTTCCTCTTGCGATTATCATTCTGTTGCTGCTTGCCTTCAATCATAAGAGCCCTATCTACCAACTCCTGGTAGTTGTTGAATGTTGCCACCATCAACTGCATGCTCAGCTCATCATTCAGTCCTTCCATAAACTTCTCCTGCTTTGCGGCATCTATAGCTACGTCATCAGGGGCATAGCGTGCTAACTTACTAAACTCATCCACATACCGACCCACTGTACGTCCTCCTTGGCGCAAGTTGTGAAACTCATGCTTCTTCCTACTCATATCTCCTGCTGAAACATTGGTAGTGCGGAAAGCCTGCTGAAACTGATCGCATGTAACAGTGTCAATGAGGTAAGTGGCTGTGAAATTCTCCCACCATGATGTTGCGGGTCCATCAAGCTGATGTGCGGCAAAGCGCACTCTCTCCGCATCTGTGCATCCTGCAGTGGTCAGCTCTCTTCCAATCTTGTGGAGCCAATCATCTTCAACAATCGACTGAGTGCTACTAGAGAACACCGGCGGATTCAACCTTAGGAAATGGGCTAGGTGATCAACAGGTGGTGGTGGTGGGTTGTTGTTGTTGCTTTGGTTTTGATTCTGGACTAAAAGTTGCATCAAGGTATTCTATTGCTGGATCAACTGAGTGAGCTCCGGTGGGAAGGCAAATCCATTGTCACGTCTCGAAGGCATCTGATGGGTTTAGAAGGGGTGAGAAAACAGAATAGAATTGGGGTCTAAGAGAGATTCACTACCCATAATGCTCATGAGACAAACACAATCAATTTCACTTCAATCAATTAGCACACAAGATCAAACAAAACGGTCTATCCTATAACTACAAACTCGATCGTTGCAACTACTTGGAGGGAAATACTACTATTTACAATGGTGGTCATCTAGAAATTTTCATCAAAAGAAGACTCCATGATATCTGCTCCAGCTTCATCAACGTAGTCATCATCACTATCAGGGTCGGAGTCGGTGTCGTCGAGGATGATGTAGTCTCCTGGTTGGTTGTCCTTCTTTGGCACCGTGGTCTCCCATGAATACTCCTAGCTTCTTCGTCAGGTCTTCATTCTTCTCCAGTAGTATAGCAATCTCTTCCTCATAGCCATCGCGTGTAGACTTGATCCCCTCTTCCAGCTCGTTGTTTCTCCTCACCAGTTTCTTGATCTTCTTCATGTGGATAATTTGTTGATTCTCCTCTCGACGAATATGATCTCCCTTCTCTTGGATGTAAGATGCAATTGATCCATCCCTCCTAGTGCGAATCATCTCCCATTTGTCATCTCGGCGGCTACATATCTGGTAGACAGTATTCTCCAGCTCCTTGTGATACACCTCACATATGCGTCCTAAGGTGATATGTGCGGCCATGCTCTTTCCAATACTCCAGCTTGGTGCATCTAGGTAGAAATCAATAGGCTCCGTTGTTGGTGCAAAGGTCCTCCCAAGTATCCAGACTTTGATCTTCCAGCACCCCTCTTCCGGTACAGATGTAGAGGAAGTCCCCGTGAAGCTTGGTAATCCGATGTTCAGATACTAAGTGACTTCCTTCAAGTGCTTTCCGAAAGGGGTGTCGTCATCCGGCTAAGTGAACTTGTTCGTGGGATCTGCCATCTATAGAGTAGAAAGAGAGGAGAAATTAGAAATGAGTAGAGAAGAGAAATCATGTGGCTCATTCTAGTGGTCGTGTCCTACAGTCAACGTGTGCTCTGATACCATCTTGTAGCGACCAGACCTCAAACGGTCAAGTCTCTGTGCATCAGTGTCATCCTTTGATCGGTAATGCTGACATGCACAGTACTCGAGGAATTATAGAAGAGTTTCAATCACACACTTATTACATCGAGTCCTCATAAAGAGTATGATTACATAAATAAATCATGGCTGAAGGCCATCTAAACTAGATAACTGCGGAAGCTTCGATGGTAAATGAGTCCATCAACTCCAACGGCATAGCTGAGTGCAAAACAACGACCTATCGCACCTTATTCGTCATCTGAGTAGTCTGCAACATAAGATATTGCAGCCCGAAACGGGTCAGCACGTGGAATATGCTGGCATAGTTACACTGTAAAGCAATGATAATGCAAGAACTATATCTACATGCAATATTTGGCTGGTAGAGGCTGTAAGTTTCATGGTTTTGCATAAAGCTAGTTTTTCCCTACAACAAAGGAATAAATTTATTTAACTGCTCCCATGTTGCCCATTATTTGAGAAGGTAACCCCAACTCAAATCCCAATTAAAAGTATCATCATTAACCCAACATCATAATTAATTAAAGTAACATGATGAGATCACATCAATAGATTCAAGTACTAGATACTCAAGATGTCCATAACCGGGGACACGGCTAACCATGATTAGTTTGTACACTCTGTAGAGGTATGTGCACTTTTCTCCACAAGACTCGACCGCATCCATGATCGAGACATAGCCTTTCGGAAGCATTAACTCTCTACTCCGGGTAGATAGTACCACCTACATCCCTCTACATCTGCTAGTCTACCTCTTCAAGAGCTCACACAACTTACTCAACTATGCTAGAGCCCATAATGGCTCGTGGCTGCAGACGGAAGTTTCTAGCATGAATAATCTTATGACCCCTTTGAGCCTAGGTGGCATTCCATAGGATAATCACATGGATACTCCGGAATTCCAAAACAGACAACACTGGGTACTCCAGGTGCGTCAACCAATCCACCTAGATGTGTATTTAAGTTGCCACCTTAATGTTATCCATGATTAAAACAACTCTCAAACTTCCATGTGTGAATCACGATCCAATCCCCGTCTACGAGCATGGCTAAGCAATAATAAGCATAACGTATATTCCCAGGGTGATCAGAAGGTATTAGGTTCCTACCTCAAGCACTACAACCAAAACCACAAGTTCGCAATCCTACCAATGCAAATATTTGTGGGGCAGAGCAAATGAATAGTAAAAACTGGGTATAAAAGAATATGATCAAAGTGTAACTTGCCTTGCTGACGATGTGCAAACTCTAGAGACTCGTAGTAACAAGCATCGCACTCTGGATAATCTAGCGTAGACAAACAATAGAATACATAAGCAATCACTCAATCGAAACACAAGAAAAATCGAGAAAAGATCCAAATCGAACATGAAACAAGCAAACGGCTTAAACTAACAAGAGTCAAAACCTAACAACATTATTAACATGTGAATTAGATCTTAATAGTATGTACATGTGATTAGCTACGATTCGCAAAAAGATTCAACTCGAACGGAGAACGAAACTCAAAATACGAACGAAACAAGATCGTTTATTAATCTGGAGTAAAGTCAAATTTTACAGTACCAAAATCATGTTCAAGTTGATTAACTGGAAAGAGGGCTTCGAGACGAAGATTTTGGCGTTGGTTTCATCTAATTTGGATAAACGAGTAAAAAGTTATACTAGTTTAAAGATCAGGGGCTAAATCGTGATAAAAATAATTGCGGATAAGTCCCTGGCCGAAAATAAAATGAAAAGAAAAGACTAACGAATGAACGTTCGCTGTCTGAACCTAACCGGTGAATATCGTTCGTTAAAACAAACGAACGGACGAACGTCCGCTAAATAAACTAAACCGACGAAAAACCGTTCTAAAACAAAAACCGCAAAAACAAAAAAACCGGGTGGGGTATCAATTTTTACTGATTAAGCGAACGGACCGGCCGGCGGTGAGTGGCGGCATCAGTGGCGAACGGTGAGGCGGCAGCGTCGGTGCGGGGCTGCGGCGACGGCGGCGGTGGCTTGGGGCTCTAGGGGGGCTTATAAAGCTTCAAGGGGGGGGGGGGCTTGCTTGCGAGAGGGGCAGGCGGCGGCGGAGTCCGAGCCGGACTCCAGGCGGAGTCCGCCGGCGGCACGGCGGCGCGGCGCGGGGGCGGTTGGCGCGAACGGGTCGGCTGGGCTTCGGCCCAGTTCGGTCCGAAGAGTTTTTTTTAACAAATAATTTTGCCCGAAGAGAAAATTCCTAATAAAATATAAAAATAATTCTGAGAATGCCAAAAACAATTTTCACCGTCTAAATAAAATATTTAGAACAATGTGAACATTTTTCTGGCCTAAAATGCAATTTTAAAAAATGCACATTTTTCTAATTCAAATAAATAGCAAATAAAATACCAGAAAATTCATAATTTGATTTTAAAATTCTTTCTCCAATATTTCTCTGAATTTGAAGAGGTCATATTATCTTTTCTCGTTTTTTAATATTGGAAATAATTGGAGATAAAAATAATAAAATCAAATTGATCCTTTTCTTCAAATTTGAAATAAATTCAAATATGAATTTTGTGAGTTGCTTAAGATTTCTAGGATCTCAAGCAAAATGCAAGAATAAATATGATATGCATATGATGATCTATGTATAACATCCAAATTGAAAATTGGGATGTTATATGCACTTTGCTAGCATTCACACTTCATAAATTATTTCTTTTATCATTTACCTACTCGAGGACGAGTAGGAATTAAGCTTGGGGGTGTTGATACGTCTACAACGTATCTATAATTTATGAAGTCTTCATGTTGTTATATTATCATTCTTGGATGTTCTACAATCATTTTATAGCAACTTTATATCATTTTTTTGGGACTAACCTATTAACATAGTGCCTAGTGCCAGTTGCTATTTTTTGCTTCTTTTTTACATCGCAAAAAATCAATACCAAACGGAGTCCAAACGCAGTGAAACTTTTTGGAGATTTTTTCTAGACCAGAAGACAACAGGTGGGCCAAAGAAGTACCAGAGGGGAGCTCCGAGGGGAGTACAACTCACCAGGGCGCGCCTGGGGGCCCAGGCACGCTCAGGTGGGTTGTGCCCACGTCGGTGGCCTCCTGCACCGCCTCTTTACCCTATAAATTGCCAAATATTCCAAAATCCCTAGAGGAATCGATAGATCCAAAGTTCCGCAGCCGCAAGCCTCTATATCCACGAAAAGCAATCTGGACCCTATTTCGGCACCCTGCCGGAGGGGGAGATCATCACCGGAGGCCATCTTCATCATCCCTATGGTCTCCATGATGAGGAGGGAGTATTCCGCCCTCGGGGCTGAGGGTTTGTACCTGTAGCTATGTGTTTAATATCTCTCTCTCTCTCTCTCTCTCTCTCTCTCTCATTCTTGAGATGGCACGATCTTGATGTATCGCAAGCTTTGTTAATATGGTTGGATCATATGGTGTTCCTCCCTCTCTATCTTGTTGTGATGAATTGAGTTTTCCCTTCGAGATTCCATTTTATCAGATTGAATACTTTTATGGATTTGAGAGCACTTGATATATGTCTTGCATATGAATACCCGTGGTGACAATGGGGTATTATATTGGTTCACTTGAGATAAGTTTTGGCACTCTACTCGCAGATTCCCGAGGTGACATTGGGGTAATCTATGCATAGTGGTTGATGCACGTTCTCATCATTTGTTTCTCCGGTAGAAATATTGGGGCACTCTTTGAGGTTCTTTGAGTTGGATTGAGTATTATGCATCTGAATTTGCTTTGGTGTTATTTTAGTATGAACTCTTGATAGATTGATCGGAAGAATAACTTAGTGTTATTTTAGTATGAACTCTTGACAGATCGATCGGAAAGAATAACTTGGTGTTATTTTAGTACGAACTCTTGGATAGATCAACCAGAAAGAATAGCTACAAACAGTTTCTTCTTATGTTCTCTGCTCGATAAGAACTTTGGAGGGATTCTTCATCGCACTTTGAGGGATGGTTATATGATCCAATTAGATTTGCATTGTTGAGAGATTGCATACCCTAGGCCTCATTTCAAGCATTGCAATACCGTTTGTGCTCACTTTTATCGTTCACTACCTTGCTGTTTTTATTTATTCAGATTATAAAAATATATTTCTACCATCCATATTACACTTTTATCACCATATTTTTGCCGAACTAGTGCACCTATGCAATTTGCCATTGTATTGGGTGTGTTGGGGACACAAGAGATTTCTTGTATTTGGTTGCAGGGTTGTTTAAGAGAGACCATCTTCATCCTATGCCTCCCACAGATTGATAAACCTTAGGTGATCCACTTGAGGGAAATTTGCTACTGTCCTACAAAACTCTGCGCTTGGAGGCCCAACACGAGTCTACAAGAATAAAGTTCCGTAGTAGACATTAGATATCCATGGTGACAATGGGTGTTCTATTGATTCACCTGATGTATGTTTTGGCACTCAACTCGCGGATTCCTAAGGTGACATCGGTGTAATCTATGCATAGGGGTTGATGCACGTTTTTGTCCTTGTTTCTCCGGTAGAAACTTGGGGCACTCTTTGAGGTTCTTTGTGTTGGATTAAATATTATGAATCTGAAGTTGTTTGATGCATAGCATATAATTGACCCACAGATACTTGTGGTGACATTAGAGTATCTAGGTGAAATTAGGGTTGATTGATGTGTACCATATGGTGTTATTTTAGTACGAACTCTAGGGCTGTTTCTGACACTTATAGGAATAGCTCAAAAGATTGGTAAAAAAGAATAACTTTGAGGTGGCTTCGTACCCTACAAGCAATTTCGTCTTATGTTCTCTGCGATAGGAACTTTGGAGTGAATCTTTGTCGCACGTTGAGGGACTACCAATTGATTTAATCATGTTATCATTGTTGGGAGACTTTACCCTAGGCGTTGTTTTCAAGCATGGCAATACCGTTTTTGCCCACTTTTGTTACTACCATCCGTATTACACTTGTTTTCAAGTTACCTTGCTGTTTTTATTTATTCAGATTATAAAAATAGATTTCTACAATCCGTATTACACTTGTATCACCATCTCTTTGCCGAACTAGTGCATCTATACAAATTACCATTGTATTGGGTGTGTTGGGGACACAAGAGACTCTTTGTTATTCAGTTGCAAGGTTGTCTGAGAGCGACCAAATTCATCCTACGCCTCCCACGGATTGATAAACCTTAGGTCATCCACTTGAGAGAAATTTGTTGTTGCCCTACAAAACTCTGCGCTTGGAGGCCCAACACGAGTCTACAAGAAGAAGGTTGCATAGTAGACATCAAGCTCTTTTCTGGCGCTGTTGCCGGGGAGGTGAGTGCTTGAAGGTATATCTTTAGATCTTGCAATCGAATCTTCTAGTTTTTTATTTTATCACTAGTTTTGTTTGTAAAATAAAACTACAAAAAATGGAGTTTTGGTTGCCTCATATAATACATCTTTATAATGTCTTTCTTGAAAATGATGGAAAGGAAAATTGTGTTCAATTGATAGAAAAAGAAGTCAATAGAATGTTTGGCATAAAAACATTGAATGATTAGCATGATTGTAATGTTGTTAGTATGAATTCTTTGAATAACTATGATGCTAATGACATGGAAAGCTACAAGCTTTGGGGTGCTATGTTTGATGAATATGATCTTTTTAGCCCCCCATGTTTTGATGAGAAAATTTATTATGATGAAAGCATGCCTCCTATTTATGATGATCATATTAATGAAAGTGGGTTTGGAAGAGTGTCAACTATAGTTAATAATCCCACTATTTTGGAGGGTGTTGAATCTTATTGTAATAATAATGGAAGTGGATTTGGAGAGGTCATGACTTTATTTAGTGACGAATCCACTATTTTGGAAGAGGTTTCAATTGACTATGAGAACAAAGTTGCTATATATGATGATTATTGTGATGACATGTGTGCTATAAAGAATAATGATAACCATGAAACTTGTCACCATGATTTTAATGTTCAATTGGATCATTCCAATCAAGTATCACATGATAGTTATATTACTGAGTTTGCTCCCACTATTATGAATGAGAAGAAAATTTCTTATGTGGAGAGCAATAAAATTTCTATGGTTGTGGATCATGAAAAGAATGCTTTATGTGATAGTTATATTGTTGAATTCATTCATGATGCCACTAAAATTATTACGAGAGAGGAACATATGCTTTTACATATTGCAATAATATCAACTTTTCTCTCTATGTGTTGAAAATCTTGAAGTTATGCTTGTTTTGCCTTCCTATGCTAGTTGATTCTTTTCCCATAAATTGTTAGCTCGCAAGATTCCTATGCATATAAAGTGGGTTAGACTTAAATGTGCTATTCATATGCTTCAAGATGCTCCCATTATGTTTTAGTTCTTGTCTTTTATGTGAGCATCATTGAAATCATGCCTAGCTAAAAAGGCATTAAAGAAAAGCGCTTGTTGGGAGAAAACCGAATTTATACCATACTATTTTTGTGTGTTCGCATGATTAAGCTACTGTAGTAATCATGTTTTATAGCTTTTGTTTCAATAAAGTGCCAAGTAAAGCCTTTGGGATAGTGTGGATGATAGTTGATTTGATTCTGTGCAAAAACAGAAACTTTTGCGCTCAGTCCAGGAATTTTCCAAATTCACTGGAACATGATTTTGATCTCAATTTTTTATAGATGATTGACATACAAATTCTCTACATTGTCCTAAATTTTCAGAATTTTGTAGTAGAAGTATGGTAAATATTCAGATTACTACAGACTGTTCTGTTTTTAACAGATTGTGTTTTCAATGCATAGTTTGCTTGGTTTATTGTTTCCATAGCTTATATTGGTCAATATAAATTTTGGGAATGATAAGCTATAGTAGGAATTGTGCGAGAACTATTATGAATCTTGTCTTGACAGGAACAAATTGAATGATTTGCTTTTTATCTTATTAACACATCTCATGAAGTTCCGTTAAGTTTTGTGTGATTGAAGTTTTCAAGTTTTGGGTGAGATATCGATATGAGGAGAATAACGAGTGACAAGATCCTAAGCTTGGGGATGTCCAAGGCACCCCAAGGTAATATTCAAGGAAGATTAAAGCAACTAAGCTTGGGGATGCCCCGGAAGGCATCCCCTCTTTCGTCTCTAACATTATTGGTAACCTTACTTGGAGCTATATTTTTATTCGTCACATGATATGTGTTTTTCTTGGGGCATCATTTTATTTTGTTTAGATTTGCATGTTGTTATTTAGAATAAGGTTTTGTATCTTTTTTTTAGTAAATGTGTCAAGGATAGCCTTAAAAGTGCCAAGGATAGCCTTCACCATGCATAATTTGCAAGTATATGAGTTGCTGTTTCAAAATAGAAAGTTTTTTCGCTATTGCAAAAATTCCGTAGAAAATTTAGAATGCGATAAAAGATTGAAATTTTGACACACCATGAAATGATAAATGCTCTACAATGTGGTAAATGTTCAAAAAAATTGATTTAAATAAGTATGGTTCTTCCTTAATCCTTTAGAGACTGTTCTGTTTGCACATGTTATGATTGCATTGTTTGCACATGTTTTCTTGTTTAATGATTCTATTCGAGGATGAGAGTATTAAATATGTACAGACATTTAGTATGCAATGTCAAATTATAATTTTAGTGATTTTCTACAGTAGAGAATGATAAAGTTTTGCATGGATTTATACTAACGTATCTCACGAGTTCTCGTTGAGTTTTGTGTGGATGATTTTTTTAAGAATTATGGAAACCGTGATATGAGAGGAATTAAGGATACACAAGAGCTCAAGCTTGGGGATGGCCAAGGCATCCACAGTTAATATTTCAAGAAGTCTCAAGCATCTAAGCTTGGGGATGCCTCGGTTGGCATCCTACCTTTCTTCTTCAACAATGATTGGTCAGTTTTGGTTGAACCTAAGTTTTTGCTTCTTCACATGTGTAACATCCCAAATTTTCAATTTGGAATGTTATACATTAGATCATCATGCATCACATATTTTCTTGCATTTTGTTGATCCTAGAAATTTCACCCAACTCAAGGACCCACGGAGAGAGTTGGAGATTCCGAAATTTTCGTATTTGAGTTCTATCAAATTTTGAAAATAGGATCATTTGGATTATTTATTTTATCTTCAAATATTTTTCCAGTATCAAAAATATGAGAGGGAATAATATGACTTTCCCAAAATTTAGGAAAAATGAAGATTTAATAAATAACTCAAATTTTGGATTTTTCTCGGAGTTTATTTGCCTTAGGGAAAAATGCGTATTTTCAAAATTTGCATTTTTAGGCCCGAGTAAAAGTTCATTTTGTTCGGCTCATTTTTAGGAGTCGGGGAAAATTTACTTTATTAATTTTGGAGTCCGGTAGATTTTTCTTTCTTTATTTTTCCGAGCGCGAAACCGATTTAAAAAAAAAGCCGCAGCGCCTTGGGCCAAAGGCCCAAGCCGCCAAGCCGCCGGCCGGCCAGGAGGCCAAGGCCACCGCGCATGCGCGCGAGCGCCAGGGAGCCGCCCAAAGCCCCTGTTTCCTTTTCTTTTAGCAAATCCTAGTAGGATTTGGACCCCGTTTCGTTTATTCCGTTTTTGCTTTTAGGATTCCTATTCCTAGTCTAATTCTTGTCCCCTACTCCAAGCAAAACCCTCCCCTCCCCAATATAAATACCCAAGCACCCCCCCCTCAAACACATCAAACAAAAGCCCTCTCCTCTCCGCAGCAGCAGCAGCGCAGCACCACGCCGCCGCCCCACACCCGCGCCGCCGCCGCCCCACACCCGCGCCGCCGCCGCCGCCAAGTGCAGCCGCCGCCGCCCAACGCCGCCGCCGCCGGAGCCCCTCGCCTCTTCGAGGTACTAGCCCCGCGCCGCGTCACTTTTTCCCCGCGGTTCAGTTTTTCTCGTAAACCGTTCTGGTTTTCTAGATCGGTTTTTCGTTTCGATTTTCTTTCCGAAACCCTAGATCGGTTTTTCTCGCCGGTTTTTCTTTTCGGTTTTGTTTAGCGAGCGTTCGCCAGACCGTTCGTCTTAACGAACGTGATCACCGGTTAGCCTCGGTTAACGAACCTCCGTTCGTTCAACCGTTCATCGTTTCTCTTTTTAATCGGATTTATTCCGCTATTTTCTGATAGCGATTTCAGATCCGATCTTCTTTCTAGTCTATCTTCTCGCTCGTTTATCGGAATCAGGTGATTCAAGCGCCTGGAGTTTCATCTCGAAACCGCCGTTCCGACTAATCAACTTAAACAAAGTTTTGCTACTGTAAAATTTGACTTAGTTTCAAATTGCTAGAACCGAGTTGTTTTCTCTCGCCGTTTGACTTTCGTTGCTTTATTCGATTTGATTCTTTTTGCAACCAGGGTTCTTAAGTTGAACTCTCTGGTTAGATCTTTTATTCGAGATTTACCCGTGCATTAGATGAGTACTTATTGTATGCTTGTTGTTTGTCTGCGATAGATCACCCGGAGTGCGCCGCTTGTTACTTCGAATCTCTAGGTTTCGCGGATCATCAGCAAGGCAAGTAACACTTGATCATACTTTTTCTACTACCCAGTTTTTGTGCATTAGATCAATCCTCACACATTGCATGTTTAGGATCAAACTAAATTGTGGGGATGGGAAGTAGATGAGGTAGTACCTATTACCTGTTTTACTTATGAAACCTTTGGGAGTTACTTCTGCGTTTGCTTATTATGCCATGCTATGCTAGTAGACGTGGATTGGGTGAGTGAATATCCATGACAGATGTGAGATTGTTAATTAATGGTTTATCTAAGGTGGCAACTTAAATACACATCTGGGTGGATTGAGGCACCTGGGGTTACCAGGACTTGCCTGTTTTTTTTGGTAATCCTGGGGGTACCGTGTGATTTTCCTATGGACCGCCACCCAGGCTCAAAGGGATCATAAGATAATTCATACTAGTAACTTACGTGTGCAGCCACAAGCCATTATGGGCTCTGGCATAGTTGACTAAGTTGTGCAAACTCTTATAGTGGTGGACTAGCAGATGTAGGGGATGTAGGTGTACTGGTCTACCCATCGTAAGGTGCTAGCGCTTCTGAAAGACTGTGTCTCGGTCATCCGTTTCTCAAACACCATGTAGTGCGGGAAACCAAACGGAGGCGATCGAGTCTTGTGGGGAAAAGTGCGCAAACCTCTGCAGAGTGTACAAACTAATCATGATTAGCCGTGTCCACGGTTATGGACATCTTGAGTATCTAGTATTTGAATATTCTGTTGAATATCAACATGTTACTCTAATTTAATATTGATGGGTTTGTTAATGAGTACTTTTTAATTGGGATTGAGGATGCTGTCAACCATTCTCAATGTTTAACAACCACCATGATAGTTAAATAAATTTATTCCTTTGCAGTAGGGAAAAACTGGCTTTATGCAAAAACTATAACCATAGAGCTTACCACCAGCCAAATATGCATGTAGTATAGGCTTTTCATACATTACTCTCTATGTGTTACATTGCCAGCATATTCCATGTGCTGACCCGTTTTCGGGCTGCAACTTTCATGTTGCAGACTTTTCAGACGACGGGTAAGGTGCTTTTAGGTCGTGGTTCTATACTCCGTGATGCCGTTGGAGTTGATGGACTCACTTATCTTCCAAGTCTTCCGTTGTTATCGTATTTAGATGGCCTTAAGCCATGATTATTGTAATAAGTCCTCTTTTGGACAAACGATGTAATAAGTGTGTGATTGCTACTCCGTTATAAATCCTTCGAAGTACTGTGTGGTGTCAGCATACTGATCCAGGGATGACACCGGAGCACAGAGACTTGACCATCTGAGGTCGGGTCGCTACAGAGATGGTATTAGAGCACACGCTGACTATAGAACACGACCACTAAGTTAAAGCCATAGATCACTATTCTCTTCTCATTTTCTAACTCCTCATCTTTTCTACTCTTTTAGGATGACGGACGCGAAGATCAAGTACGCCCAACCCGATGAAGGCACACCTTTGGATCCCACTTGAAGGAAGTTGCTAAGTACCTGAACATTGGACTACCAAGCTTCACCGGGACTTTCAACGCCACTCTGCCTGAAGAGGAGCGCTGGAAGATTCAAGCTCATGTTCCAGGAAAGACATTCGCGCCAATCACGAAGCCCATAAATAGTGTTTTCAGTGCACCAACCTGGAGTCTGGGAAAGAGCATGGCAGCTCATATCACCATGGGACGCATTGGAGAAGTTTATCAAGAAGAACTCAAGGACACTATCTACCAGATTTGCGGATGCAGGAATGAAGATTGGGAGATAGTCAGCACCAAGAAGGATAGATCCATTGCAGCTTTCATCCAGGAGTTAAACCAGCACATTCGACGCCAGGAGAACCAGATGTGCAATGATATGGTAGAGTTGAAGAATGCGAAGGGAAGGATCATCAAACTTGAAGGTGAGCTGAAGACTCTAGGCAAGGACTACATGGACGAGATCGTAGCTGTCGTAAGGCACAACCGCGATCTTAAGTATGAGATTGTGGAACTCAAGAAGAAGTTGGAGCTCAAGAATGAAGACAAGTACGTTGACTGTCCGAGCAACTACATCATCATCGACGACACCGATTCGGATCCAAGTGAAACCGACTTTGAAGACGAAGCTGGAGCAGACATCATGGAGGCTTCCACCGGTTCAAATTAATAGATGACCACCATATACTAGTAGTATTCCCTCCATGTAACATTATAGTACACGCACTTTTGTGATAGTTAGATCGTTGTATGCCCTTTGTTTGAATGAATGAAGTGATTTTGTGTGCATTTGTCTCATGAGCATTTGGGCAGTGTTTTCTCTTTAGACCTCATTCTATTCTTAATTTCTCGTCTTTTCTAAACCCCTATGCTAGTAAGTTCACCAGGAGCAGAGTACACGGCCAGACAAGGATGTTTTCAAGTGCCATTGAGTATAGGAAGGCATGTATTCCCAACAGATTTGATCGTTCTGGAATCCCAAGGTTTGGATGTGATTCTTGGAATGGATTGGCTGTTGATGTATGGAGGAAACATCGATTGCGCAAGTAAGACGATTTTGGTCACGACACCCGAAGGAAGAAGGATCAAGTATGTATCATGACATGGACCAAAGAGGAATCAAGTAAATTGCTTATCAGGAGTTGTGCAGGAAGAGGTGCCAGTAGTGAAGGATTATCCTGATGTATTTCCTGAGGAATTGCCAGGAATGCCACCAGATAGAGACATTGAGTTTTTGATTGAGCTTTTGCCAGGAACAGGCCCAATATCGAAGCGACCATACAAGATGCCTGCACAGGATTTGGCGGAAATCAAGAAGCAGATTAAGGAGCTATTGGATAAAGGTTATATACGCCCAAGTTCTTCGCCTTGGGGATCACCCGTACTCTTAGTGGAGAAGAAGGATGGATCGTTAAGGATGGTTGTTGATTACCGTGGATTGAATGCAGTAACAATCAAGAACAAGTACCCACTACCAATGATAAATGATCTGTTTGATCGTTTGCAAGGAGCTAAAGTGTTTTCCAAGATCGATTTGCGATCAGGGTACCATCAGTTGAAGATTCGAGAGCAGGACATACCTAAGACAGCGTTCACCACAAGATATGGACTGTATGAGTATACCGTTATGTCATTTGGACTGACTAACGCACCTGCTTATTTCATGAACCTGATGAACAAAGTTTATGGAGTTTTTGGATAAGTTCGTCGTGGTGTTCATTGATGATATTTTGGTTTACTCGAAGAATGAAGAGGAACATAAAGAACATTTGCGATTGGTTTTGGAGAAACTAAGGGAACATCAGTTATATGCCAAGTTCAGCAAATGTGAGTTTTGGCTAAAGGAAGTTGGATTTCTTGGACATGTTATATCCGGAGAAGGGATAGCAGTTGACCCCACAAAGGTTGAGACCGTAACCAAATGGGAAGCACCAACGATCGTTGGAGAGATCCGGAGTTTTCTTGGACTCGCAGGATATTACCGGAGATTCATTGAGAATTTCTCAAAGATTGCAAAGCCTATGGCGGAGTTGCTGAAAAAGGATACCAAGTTCATATGGACTGAGGATTGTGAGGAAAGTTTCCAGGAGTTGAAGAAAAGATTGGTTACCTCACCAGTGTTAATTTTGCCAGATCAGACCAAGGATTATGAGGTGTATTGCGACGCTTCACGTCGAGGACTTGGAGCAGTGCTTATGCAGGAAGGAAGAGTTATTTCGTATGCTTCACGACAACTGAAACCTCATGAATTAAATTATGCCACACATGATTTAGAGTTAGCAGCCATAGTGCATGCATTGAAGACATGGAGACATTTCCTCATTGGAAATCATTGTGAGGTGTACACGGATCATAAGAGTTTGAAGTACATTTTCACGCAGAAGGAGTTAAACCTTAGACAAAGGAGATGGTTGGAACTCATCAAGGATTATGATATGAGATTGCATTATCATCCCGAAAAGGCTAATGTAGTAGCTGACGCATTGAGCGGCAAAAGTCATGTCAATACACTATTGACGGGGGAGATACCAAAGGAGTTAGCAGAAGATCTTCGTGAGCTATGTTTGGAAATAGTTCCGAGAGGCTATGTAGCAGCATTGGAGATTCAGTCTACCTTGATGGATAAAATCAGAGAAGCTTAGAAAAATGACAAGGAGATCGCGGATATAAAGGAGAAAATGAGCGAGGGAAAAGCAAAAGGATTTCGTGAGGATGAGCACGATACCCTATGGTTTGAGGACCGCGTATACGTGCCAAATGATCCGGAGATCAAAAAGTTAATTCTGCAAGAGGCACATGATTCACCCTATTCGATTCACCCAGGAAATACCAAGATGTATTTGGATTTGAAGGAAACGTTCTGGTGGACCGGAATGAAGAAGGATATTGCGGAGTATGTAGCAGTTTGTGATGTATGTCAGAGAGTGAAGGCAGAACATCAAAAGCCAGCAGGATTGTTGCAACCATTGCCGATACCCGAATGGAAGTGGGATAAACTAGGCATGGATTTCATCACGGGTTTGCCAAAGACTCGTTCAGGCTACGACTCGATTTGGGTTATAGTCAACCGCTTGACGAAGGTAGCGCATTTCATTCCAGTCAAGACTACCTATAGCAGTGCTAAGTTGGCAAAGATATACATGACCAGAATTGTGTGTTTGCACAGAGTTCCGAGGAGTATCTTATCAGATAGAGGAACCCAATTTACCTCAAAGTTTTGGAATCAGTTGCATGAAACATTGGGAATGAGGCTGGAATTCAGTATAGCTTTTCACCCACAGACAGATGGACAGACTGAGAGAGTCAATCAGATTTTGGAGGATATGCTAAGAGCTTGTGCACTAGATTATGGATCTAGTTGGGACGATAACCTGCCGTATGCGGAGTTTTCTTATAACAACAGTTACCAAACCAGTTTGAAGATGGCACCTTTCGAAGCTTTATACGGAAGAAGGTGCAGGACACCGTTGTCATGGGACGAAGTTGGATATCGTCAGTTGTTTGGGCCATATTTGATTAAGGAGTCTGAACAGAAAGTTAACTTGATTCGCGACAGGCTCAAGGTAGCCCAGTCCAGACAGAAGAGCTATGCGGATTCAAAATGCAAGGCGATAGAATATGAAGTTGGAGACATAGTTTATCTTAGAGTATCCCCACTTCGAGGAGTTAAGCGTTTTGGAGTAAAAGGAAAATTAGCACCACGTTTTGTTGGACCATATAAGATTTTGCAGCGCATGGGAGAAGTCGCTTATAAGTTGGAATTACCAGAAGGACTGTCAGGAGTTCACAACGTATTCCATGTTTCTCAGCTGAAGAAATGTCACGCCGAGATGGCGGAGGTACCGCTAAGAGATACAGTGCCTCTGGAAACAATTCAGTTGAAGGATGATTTAACATATGAGGAGAAACCAGTCAAGATTCTCGAATATGCCAGCAGAGTTACTCGCAGCAAGGTTATCAAGTTTTGCAAGGTTCAGTGGAGCCACCACACGGAGGATGAAGCCACCTGGGAGAGAGAAGAAGATTTGCTCAAGGACCACCCTCACCTATTTTCTAGCCAACCCGAATCTCGAGGGCGAGATTCATCTTAAGGGGGGTAGGTTTGTAACATCCCAAATTTCAATTTGGAATGTGATACATTAGATCATCATGCATCACATATTTTCTTGCATTTTGTTGATCCTAGAAATTTCACGCAACTCAAGGACCCACGGAGAGAGTTGGAGATTTCAAAATTTTCATATTTGAGTTCTATCAAATTTTGAAAAGAGGATCATTTGGATTATTCATTTTATCTTCAAATATTTTTCCAGTATCAAAAATATGAGAGGGAATATATGACTTTCCCAAAATTTAGGAAAAATGAAGATTTAATAAATAACTCAAATTTTGGATTTTTCTCAGAGTTTATTTGCCTTAGGGAAAAATGCGTATTTTCAAAATTTGCATTTTTAGGCCCGAGTAAAAGTTCATTTTGTTCGGCTCATTTTTAGGAGTCGGGGAAAATTTACTTTATTAATTTTGGAGTCCGGTAGATTTTTCTTTCTTTATTTTTCTGAGCGCGAAACCGATTTAAAAAAAAAAGCCGCAGCGCCTTGGGCCAAAGGCCCAAGCCGCCAAGCCGCCGGCCGGCCAGGAGGCCAAGGCCACCGCGCATGCGCGCGAGCGCCAGGGAGCCGCCCGAAGCCCCTGTTTCCTTTTCTTTTAGCAAATCCTAGTAGGATTTGGACCCCGTTTCGTTTATTCCGTTTTTGCTTTTAGGATTCCTATTCCTAGTCTGATTCTTGTCCCCTACTCCAAACAAAACCCTCCCCTCCCCAATATAAATACCCAAGCACCCCCCTCCCCTCAAACACATCAAACCAAAGCCCTCTCCTCTCCGCAGCAGCAGCAGCGCAGCACCACGCCGCCGCCCCACACCCGCGCCGCCGCCGCCCCACACCCGCGTCGCCGCCGCCGCCAAGTGCCGCCGCCGCCGCCCAACGCCGCCGCCGCCGGAGCCCCTCGCCTCTTCGAGGTACTAGCCCCGTGCCGCGTCACTTTTTCCCCGCGGTTCAGTTTTTCTCGTAAACCGTTCCGGTTTTCTAGATTGGTTTTTCGTTTCGATTTTCTTTCCGAAACCCTAGATCAGTTTTTCTTGCCGGTTTTTCTTTCCGGTTTTGTTTAGCGAGCGTTCGCCGGACCGTTCGTCTTAACGAACATCATCACCGGTTAGCCTCGGTTAACGAACCTCCGTTCGTTCAACCGTTCGTCGTTTTTCTTTTTAATCGGATTTATTCTGCTATTTTCTGATAGCGATTTCAGATCCGATCTTCTTTCTAGTCTATCTTCTCGCTCGTTTATCGGAATCAGGTGATTCAAGCGCCTGGAGTTTCGTCTCGAAACCGCCGTTCCGACTAATCAACTTAAACAAACTTTTGCTACTGTAAAATTTGACTTAGTTTCAAATTGCTAGAACCGAGTTGTTTTCTCTCGCCGTTTGACTTTCGTTGCTTTATTCGATTTGATTCTTTTTGCAACCAGGGTTCTTAAGTTGAACTCTCTGGTTAGATCTTTTATTCGAGATTTACCCGTGCATTAGATGAGTTATTGTATGCTTGTTGTTTGTCTGCGATAGATCACCCGGAGTGCGCAGCTTGTTACTTCGAATCTCTAGGTTTCGCGGATCATCAGCAAGGCAAGTAACACTTGATCATACTTTTTCTACTACCCAGTTTTTGTGCATTAGATCAATCCTCACACATTGCATATGTAGGATCAAACTAAATTGTGGGGATGGGAAGTAGATGAGGTAGTACCTATTACCTGTTTTACTTATGAAACCTTTGGGAGTTACTTCTGCGTGTGCTTATTATGCCATGCTATGCTAGTAGACGTGGATTGGGTGAGTGAATATCCATGACAGATGTGAGATTGTTAATTAATGGTTTATCTAAGGTGGCAACTTAAATACACATCTGGGTGGATTGAGGCACCTGGGGTTACCAGGACTTGCCTGTTTTTTTTGGAAATCCCGGGGGTACTGTGTGATTTTCCTATAGACCGCCACCCAGGCTCAAAGGGATCATAAGATAATTCATACTAGTAACTTACGTGTGCAGCCACAAGCCATTATGGGCTCTGGCATAGTTGACTAAGTTGTGCGAACTCTTATAGTGGTGGACTAGCAGATGTAGGGGATGTAGGTGTACCGGTCTACCCATCGTAAGGTGCTAGCGCTTCTGAAAGACTGTGTCTCGGTCATCAGTTTCTCAAACACCATGTAGTGCGGGAAACCAAACGGAGGCGATCGAGTCTTGTGGGGAAAAGTGCGCAAACCTCTGCAGAGTGTACAAACTAATCATGATTAGCCGTGTCCCCGGTTATGGACATCTTGAGTATCTAGTATTTGAATATTCTGTTGAATCTCAACATGTTACTCTAATTTAATATTGATGGGTTTGTTAATGAGTACTTTTTAATTGGGATTGAGGATGCTGTCAACCATTCTCAATGTTTAACAACCACCATGATAGTTAAATAAATTTATTCCTTTGCAGCAGGGAAAAACTGGCTTTATGCAAAAACTATAACCATAGAGCTTACCACCAGCCAAATATGCATGTAGTATAGGCTTTTCATACATTACTCTCTATGTGTTACATTGCCAGCATATTCCATGTGCTGACCCGTTTTCGGGCTGCAACTTTCATGTTGCAGACTTTTTAGACGACGGGTAATGTGCTTTTAGGTCGTGGTTCTATACTCAGTGATGTCGTTGGAGTTGATGGACTCACTTATCTTCCAAGTCTTCCGCTGTTATCGTATTTGGGTATATTTGTATAGAAGTTATATTATTATGGATCCTCCAACATGTGGTGTTTGTTTAGGATCTTTTGCTAGCCTTCACCTATACTAACCGGGAATACTTCTTATGCATCCACTTACTTAAACCCAAAGTTATTCCATATGTGTCCACCATACCTACCTATATGCGGTATTTACCTGTCGTTCCAAGTAAATTTGCATGTGCCAAACTCTAAATCTTCAAATAATAATCTATTTTGTATGCCCAAATCGCTCATGAAGTGAAAGGGGCGGCCAGTATCTTTCATGCTAGGTGGGTTATTCTCACGATATTCGCTTGTCATTCACGAGAAAGTGGCTGGTAATTGGGATGCCTAGTCCTGTGATCAAAATCAAAATATAATAATGAAACAAAACTCCCTCGGATCATTGTTGGTATGTAGGGCACCCGTGAATTCGGCTAACCATGGCTTGTGATTACTGATTGAGGGGGAGTAAAAACTTTACCTTTCTGTTTGGGCACCGCCTATAACGTGGATGGAAGATATTGGAAACTCTTGGTTGTTACGTTGACAATGAAAGCATACCTCTCAAAATTTTATTCATCTCTGTTTTAAAAGCTTCGAGCTGAGGCACCTCTACAAATCCCTCCTTCCCTCTGCGAAGGGCCTATGTTTTACTTTTATGCAAGAGTCAGTAGTATTCCTTCTCATTTCAACCTCAATTATTCTCTAGTTGGCAAGTATCATGTGGTGGGGAAAGATTCAAGCATATATGGCCATTCAAATATATTTGATCATGAATTATTATTGTTGATAATTATCTATATGATAAATAAGTTGGGAGGCGAAACATTAAGCCCCTATATTTCTCTGTGTTCCATGGATGCTATTTGTTCTAAAAATATGCTTTAAGTGTCAGCAATCATTTAAGACTATATGATAGTTGAGTATGTGGAATTTGCTAAATCAAAGTTCTTACATAGACCGTTCCTGAAATAAATGAATTGCAATTGTTTGATGACCGAGAATGTAGTTTGGTATTTTTCAAGAAAGTTTATGGTCTATACTTTAACATGTGAATATCTTGCTACTTTATCATGAGAAGTATTATGAGATGAGCTACTGTTTATGATATATATTTATGTTAGAAAAAGTGTTTGGAATTATCATTGATCAAACTTATGCACTATGCTAGCATTGACACTTCATAAATTACTTCTTTTATCATTACCTACTCGAGGACGAGCAGGAATTAAGCTTGGGGATGCTGATATGTCTCCAACGTATCTATAATTTATGAAGTATTCATGTCATGTTTACAACAGTTTTATATGGTTTTGGTATGGTTTTATTAGAACTAACCCGGACAGACACTGTGTTCAGCAAAACTACTATGGTGTTGTTTTTTGTGCAGAAATAAAAGTTCTCAGAATGGGCTGAAAATTTACGGTGATTTTTTATGGACCAAAAGAGACCCCCGAAGCACCGGAGTTGGGCCAGGAAGTGGACGGGGTGGCCACAAGCCGCCAGGGCGCACCCACCCCCAGGGCGCGCTCCTAAGGCTCGTGGTCCCCTCGGGCACCCCCTTGATGTGAAACCTATGCCAAAAATTCCTATATATACCAAAACCCCGGAAAAGAACCCTAGATCAGAAGTTCCGCCACCGCAAGCCTCTATAGCCACGAAAAACAAATCGGGACCCTATTCCAGCACCCTGTCAGAGGGCAAACTTGTCACCATAGGCCATATTCATCATCCCGGCGATCTCCATGATGAGGTGGGAGTAGTTCACCCTCGGGGTTGAGGGTATGTATCAGTAGCTATGTGTTTGATCTCTCTCTCTCTCTCTCTCTCTCTCTCCGTCGTGTTCTTGATTTGGCACGATCTTGATGTACTGTGAGCTTTGTTACTATGGTTGGATCATATGGTATTTCTCCCTCTCAGTCTTCTTGTGATGAATTGATTTTTATCTTTGAGATTTCACTATTATCGGACTGAATACTTATATGGATTTGAGAACATGATGTTTGCCTGAACTAAGTCTGTATTTCCCCAAAGAGGAAGGGATGATGCACACAACAACGATAGGTATTTCCCTTAGTGATGAGAACAAGGTTATCAAACCAGTAGGAGAACCATGCGACACCACGTAAGCAGCTCCTGCACACAAAGAACAAATACTTGCAACCCGACGTAAGAGAGGCGTTGTCAATCCCTCATGGTAAAAGGATGGGTAAAATTGTAGTAGATTGGATAAATAGATCTCGCGGGAATGTGAGATAAAATAAATTACTAAAAATTGCAGCAAGTTATATTTGTATTTTTGGTTTAATGGATATGAAAATAAAAGCAAATAAAAATAGATCGCGAAGGCAAATATATTAAAGAAGAGACTCGGGGGCCATAGGTTTCACTAGTGGTTTCCCTCGAGAAAAATAGCAAACGGTGGGTAAACAAATTACTGTTGGGCAATTGATAGAACTTCAAATACTCATGACGATATCCAGGCAATGATCATTATATAGGAATCATGTCCAAGATAAGTAGACCGACTCCTGCCTGCATCTACTACTATTACTCCACACATCGAGCGCTATCCAGCATGCATCCAGTGTATTAAGTTCATGGAAAAATGGAGTAATGCAATAAGAACGATGACATGATGTAGACAAGATCTATTTATGTAGAAATAGACCCCATCTTGTTATCCTTAATAGCAATGATACATACATGTCATTTCCCCTTCTGTCACTGGGATCAAGCATCGTAAGATCGAACCCATCACAAAGCACCTCTTCCCATTGCAAGATAGATAGATCAAGTTGGCCAAACAAAACCCAAATATCGGAGAAGAAATACGAGGCTATAAGCAATCATGCATATAAGAGATCGAAGAAGACTTAAATAACTTTCATGGATAAAAACATAGATCTGATCATAAACTCAAAGTTCATCGGATCCCAACAAACACACCACAAAAAGAGTTACATCATATGGATCTCCAAAATACCATTGTATTGAGAATCAAACAAGAGAGAGGAAGCCATCTAGCTACTAACTATGGACCGGTAGGTCTACAATGAACTACTCATGCATCATCGGAGAGGCACCAATGGACATGATGAACCCTTCCACGACGGTGTCTAGATTGGATCTGGTGGTTATGGAACTTGTGGCGGCTGGAATTGATTTTCGTCGACTCCCCTAGGGTTTCTGGAATATTGGGGTATTTATAGAGCAAAGCGGCGGTGCGGGAGGCCACGGATGTGGGCATAACCCAGCTGGGCACGCCTGGAGGCCCAGGCGCGCCCTGGTGGGTTGTGCGCCCCTCGGGGCACCCCTCTGGTACTTCTTCGGCCCATCTTGTGTCTTCTGGTCCAGAAAAAATCCACAAAAAGTTTCGCTACGTTTGGACTCCGTTTGATATTGATTTCCCGCGATGTAAAAAACAAGCAGAAAACAACAACTAGCACTTGGCACTATGTCAATAGGTTAGTACCAAAAAATGATATAAAATGATTGTAAAACATCCAAGAATGATAATATAACAACATGGAACAATAAAAAATTATAGATACATTGGAGACATATCAGCATCCCCAAGCTTAATTCTTTCTCGTCCTCGAGTAGGTAAATGATAAAAACAGAATTTTTGATGTGGAATGCTGCCTAACATGTTCATCACTTATTCTTTTCTTTGTAGGATGGACATTTGGACTTTTATATGGTTCAAAGCAATAATCTAGTTTTGTTATGAAGACTTTAATACTCAAGCATATCAACAAGCAACCATGTCTTCCAAAATATCAATGCTAAAGCAAGTTATCCCTAGCCCATTATGCTCAATAATTGATGCATTCATGAAACACACTCGAATACTAGCTATACCCAATGCTCAAGTTGAAGGAAATATGCCCTAGAGGCAATAATAAAGTTATTATTTATTTCCTCATATCATGATAAATGTTTATTATTCATGCTAGAATTGTATTAACCGGAAACATGATACATGTGTGAATACATAGACAAACCTATAGTCACTAGTATGCCTCTACTTGACTAGCTCATTAATCAGAGATGTTTATGTTTCCTAACCATAGACATGTGTTGTCATTTGATTAGTGGGATCACATCATTAGAAGAATGATGTGATTGACATGACCCATTCCGTTAGCCTAGCACTTGATCGTTTAGTATACTGCTATTGCTTTCTTCATGACTTATACATGTTCCTATAACTATGAGATTTATGCAACTCCCGTTTACCGGAGGAACACTTTGGGTACTACCAAATGTCACAACGTAACTGGGTGATTATAAAGGAGTACTACAGGTGTCTCCGAAGGTACATGTTGAGTTGGCGTATTTCGAGATTAGGTTTTGTCACTCCGATCGTCGGAGAGGTATCTCTGGGCCCTCTCGGTAATGCACATCATTATAAGCCTTGCAAGCAATGTGACCAATGAGTTGGTTACGGGATGATACATTACAGAACGAGTAAAGAGACTTGCCGGTAACAAGATTGAACTAGGTATTGGATACCGACGATCAAATCTCGGGCAAGTAACATACCGATGACAAAGGGAACAACGTATGTTGTTATGCGGTTTGACCGATAAAGATCTTCGTAGAATATGTAGGAACCAATATGGGCATCCAGGTCCCGCTATTGGTTATTGACCGAGAATAGTTCTAGGTCATGTCTACATAGTTCTCGAACCCGTAGGGTCCGCACGCTTAACGTTACGATGACAATTTTATTATGAGTTTATAAGTTTTGATGTACCGAAGCTTGTTCGGAGTCCCAGATGTGATCACGGACATGACGAGGAGTCTCGAAATGGTCGAGACATAAAGATCAATATATTGGACGACTATATTGGGACACCGGAATTGTTCCGGGTGATTTCGGAGAAAACCGGAGTGCCGGGGGGGGGGGGGGTTATCGGAACCCCCTGGGAGAGTATTGGGCCTTATGGGCCTTAGGGGAAAGGAGAGAGGGGCGGCCAGCATGGGCCGCGCGCCCCCTCCCCCCTCTGGTCCGAATTGGACTAGGAGGGGGGGCGGCGCCCCCCCTTTCCTTCCCCCTCTCCCCCTTCCTTCCCCCTCCTAGTAGGAGTAGGAAAGGAGGAGTCCTACTCCTACTAGGAGGAGGATTCCTCCTCCTTGGCGCGCCCCAAGGGGCCGGCCGGCCTCCCCCCTTGCTCCTTTATATACGGGGGCAGGGGGGCACCCCATAGACACACAAGTTGATCTACGGATCGTTCCTTAGCCATGTGCGGTGCCCCCCTCCACCATATTCCACCTCGGTCATATCGTCGCGGAGTTTAGGCGAAGCCCTGCGCCGGTAGAACATCATCATCGTCACCACGCCGTCGTGCTGACGGAACTCATCTCCGGAGCTTTGCTGGATCGGAGCCCGGTGATCGTCATCGAGCTGAACATGTGCTGAACTCGGAGGTGCCATACGTTCGGTACTTGGTTCGGTCGGATCGTGAAGACGTACGACTACATCAACCGCGTTGTCATAACGCTTCCGCTTACGGTCTACGAGGGTACGTGGACAACACTCTCCCCTCTTGTTGCTATGCCATCACCATGATCTTGCGTGTGCGTAGGAAATTTTTTGAAATTACTACGTTCCCCAACACAAGTACGATCATACTGCCTCTTAGTTGGTGCTTTATAAGAGAAGATGGAGATTGCATAAAGTAAAAGAACGGCCCTTCGCGGAGGGAAGTAGGGATTTGTAGAGGTGCCAGAGCTCAAAGCAGAAATTGAGAGATAAAAACATTTTGGGAGGCATACTTTTCCCACCAACAAAAACAACTTAGAAATCCTAACACTTTCCATGCTAGATACATCATAGGCGGTTCCCAAACAAAAAATAAAGTTTATTCCTTTTTCCACCATACTTTCACTTTCCATGGATAACCGTATCCACGGGTGCCTTCCATACCAAAACTTGCCAAGGAACTTATTATTTGACAACATAAAGTAAATTCATTTTTCATTTCGGGACTGGGCATCCCTAATACATTTGTCGTACTCTCGTGCAATGACAAGTGAATAAACACTTGTCGTGAGAATAACACATCTAGCATGGGAAATATCGGCCACCCCTCACCGCCTCGCGAGCGGTACGAGCACACAAAAGAGAAATTTATTTTGAAAATTAGAGATGGCACATACAACTTTTCCTAGAACAACATGGAAATACCACATATAGGTAGGTATAGTGGAATCATATGGCAAAATTGGTTTAAAGGGTTTTGGATGCACAGGTAGTGATCATACTTAGTGCAAATGAAGGCTAGCAAAAAGATTGAGAAGCGCCCAACCAAGAAATGAAAAATCTTGTAAGCGAGCATTAAGCATAACTAACATCAAATAATGCACCACAAGTAGGATGTAATTTCATTGCATAACTATTGACTTTCGTACTTGCATAGGGAATCACAAACCTTAACACCAATATTCTTACTAAAGCATAATTACTCATCAACATGACTCACATATCATAGCATCATATCTCAAAACCATTACAAAGAACCAAGTTTATTTTGTCCAATGATCTTCATGAAAGTTTTTATTATATCCTCCTTGGATATCTATCACTTTGGGACTAGTTTCATATGTTACTTTTAATAAGCTCAAACAAATTTAAGTGAAGAACATGAGCATAATATTTCTTTCTCTCAAAATAATCTAAGTGAAGAAAGAGAGAATTTCTTAAATTTTTTACTAACTCATAAATAAATCTAAGTGAAGCATGAGCGCATTTCTTCAAAAATAACAAAGAACGCCGTGCTCAAAAAGATATAAGTGAAGCACTAGAGCAATTCCATGGCTCTAAAAATTTAAGTCAAGCTTAGGAGCAAGCATAGCATAATTTTTGGCTCTCTCAAAAAGGTGTGTGATAATCCCCAAGTGCAGGGAATCATCGTAGCAATTCCCAAAGGTGGAAGTGATAGGTATGGAGTGTCGAACCCACAAGGAGCTAAAGGAAAGATCAATAGTCTCTCAAGTCCTATCTGCCACTGATACGACTCTACGTACACCGAACGTTTGCTTCCAACTAGAAACAAGAAATAAAACTACGTTGTGGGTATGAAGAGGATAACTTTGTATGATATCGGAGAGCTAAAGTATAAAAGTAGGTGCTGTCATCATAAAGTTAGAATATATTACTAAATATTATAAATACCGAGTGTGGAATAATGATGGGTCGGTGTGCAGAATTATCCTAGGCAATTGTTAACAAGACCAGTAATCACCATTGCAATTTCATATGAGGGAGAGGCATAAGCTAACATACTTTCTCTTCTTGGATCATATGCACTTATGATTGGAACTCTAGCAAGCATCCACAACTACTAAAGATCATTAGGTAAAACCCAACCATAGCATTAACATATCAAGTCCCCTTTATTCCCATACGCCGTGACCCACTTATCCGTGTTTATGCTTCTGTCACTCAAGCAACACACACAATAAGTAAACCATGGACATATTGCAACACCCTACAGCGGAAATCCCTCATGCTTGCGCGACACGGAGGGCACCATAGGACAACACCAAAATAAAACATACAACTCACACCAATCTAGATCGTCAATCAACCAAAAGACAAAGGATATCTACTCAAAACATCATAGGATGGCAACACACCATTGGATCATAATATGTGGCATAAAGCACCATGTTCAAGTAGGGATTATAGCGGGGTGCGGGAGAGTGGACCGCGTAAAATAGATGAGGATGGTGATGTTGATGAAGACGATCACCGTGGTGATGATTCCCCTCCCGATGGCACTCCGGCGCCACCAAGAGAAAGGAGGAGAGGTTATCCCCCTTGTGCTTCCTCCTCCATGGCCTCCCCCCTAGATGGGGAGAGGTTCCCCCTCTGGTCCATGGCCTTCATGGAGATGATGGCCCCTCCGAGATCCTCCTCCATGGCCTCCGGTTATGATGGCCCCCTCCGGCAGGGTGCCAGAGAGGGCCTAGATTGATTTCTCATGGCCACCGAGGCTTGCGGCAGCGGAACTTCTGATCTAGGTTATGTTCTGGAGGTTTGGGTATTTATAGGAGAGATTGGCATCAAGAACAAGTCAGGGGGCCCCCACGGGGAGTCCACGAGACACAAGGGCGCGCCCTAGGGGCGTGGACGCGCCCCCACCCTCGTGGATCCCACGGGACTCCCCTCCGGTAGAGTTTTGTTCCAGTATTTTTTTATATTTTCCCAAAAAAATCTCTGTTTATTTTCAGCGCATTCCGAGAACTTTTATTTTTGCACAAAAATAACACCACTGTAGTTCTGCTGAAAACAGCGTTAGTCTGCGTTAGTTCTAATCAAATTATACGAAAATCATGTGGAAATATTATAAACATGGCATGAATACTTCATAAATTATAGATACGTTGGAGACGTATCAGTCTGTCCAGCAAGAATTCAAGACTTAAAACACAAAGAAAAATAAGCAAAGACTCATATCATACAAGACACTCCAAGCAAAACTCATAATATGTGACGAATAAAAATATAGCTCCAAGTAAAATACCGATGGTTGTTAGAAGAAAGAGGGGATGCCACTCTGGGGTATCCCCAAGCTTAGTTGCTTGCTACTTCATGAATATTATCTTGGGGTGCCTCGGGCATCCCCAAGCTTAGCCTTTTGCTAATCCGTATTCCTTCATCCATCGTAATATCACCCAAAACTTGAAAACTTCAATCACACAAAACTCAACAAAACCTTCGTGAGATCCATTAGTATAAGAAAGCAAACCACTACTAAAGTACTGTTGCAAACCCATTCATATTTTATTTTTGCATTATATCTACTGTATTCAAACTTTTCTATGGCAAAAACTCTTCAAAGGAACCATAGAATCATCAAAACAAGCACACAACACAAAGAAAACAGAATCTGTCAAAAACAGAACAATCTGTAGCAACCTTGAAACTTCGAATACTTCTGTAACTCCAAAAATTCTGAAATATTAGGACAACATGGTCAATTTGTATATTAATCTTCTACAAAATAATCAACTCAAAAGCACTCTTCTGTTAAAAATGGGAATTATTTTCGTGAGCGCAGAAGTTTCTGCTTTTCAGCAAGATCAAATCAACTCTCACTCAAATCATCCAAAAGGCCCTGCTTGGCACAAACACTAATTTAAAACAAAAAACACATCTAATCAGAGACATAATTGGGTATTTTATTGAAAACAGCAAGAAAACAAAAAAGCAAAAAGATACAAGTTGGGTTGCCTCCCAACGAGCGCTATCGTTTTACGCCCCTAGCTAGGCATAATGCGAAGGATCTAAGTGTTGTCATTTTTAGTTCTAGATCCATACGATGCCCTCATGATTGATTCATATGGTGGCCTAATTCTTGTTCTAGGGAAGTGTTCCATACCCTTCCTTAGTTGAAATTGAAATTTAATATTGCCTTCTTTCATGTCAATCACGACACCAATAGTACGTAAAAACGATCTACCAAGTATAATAGGACAAGACGGATTGCAATCAATATCAAGAACAATCAAATCTATGGGCAAGTAATTCCTATTTACAAGAATAAGAACATCATTAATTCTTCCCATAGGATTTTTAATGGTAGAATCAGCCTAGTGCAAATTTAAAGAGCATTCTTCAATATTTGTAGCACATCACATAAAGATTTTGGAATTGTAGAAACACTAGCACCCAAGTCATATAAAGCAAAACACTGATAATTTTTAATTCTGACTTTGATGGTAGGTTCTCATTCATCATGTAATTTTCTAGGAATTGAAACTTCTAATTCCAACTTTTCTTCAAAAGCTTTCATCATAGCATCAACAATATGTTTAGTAAAAGCTTTATTTTGTTCATAAGCATGGGGTGAATTTATCATGGATTGCAACAAATAAATACAATCAACCAAAGAGCAACTATCATAATTAAAGTCTTCATAATCCAAAATAGCGGGCACATCACTAGTTAAAGTTTTGACCTCTTCAAACCCACTTTTATCAATTTTTTAACAAGATTTTCACCCTCCGAATTATCGGGACGCCTTCTAGCTAAAGTTGACTCTTCTCCAGTCCATTTTTCATCAGTTTTAATTTTACTAAACAAAGAATCAATAGAAGAAACACCAATCATTTTAAGATCTTCATCACTTTAATGAAAGAAATCACTAGAAAACGCTTTTTCTAAAAATTCTCTTTTAGCTCTAAGCATAGCGGTTCTTTTCTTACTTTCTTCCATAGAAACATAAAGAGATTTAATTAATTCTTCAACCTTAGGCACAAATTTTTTCATCTTGAGAGTTTCTACATCATGAGAAATTCTATCAATACTTCTAGACATATCATCAACTTTATTCAGTTTTTCTTCTATCGTAGCATTGAAAACCTTTTGAGTATTGATAAATTCTTTAATATTATTCTCAAGATCAGAGGTATTCCTATTATTATTATTATTATTATTATTATTATTATTATTATTATTATTATTATTATTATTATTATTATTATTATTATTATTATTATTATTATTATTATAAGAAGGATTACCATAGGAATTACCATAATTATTAGAGGAATTACTAGGAAAAGGCCTAGGATTAAAATTCCCTCCATAAGCATTGTTATTGAAATTGTTTCACAAGATAAAATTCACATCTATGGCATCACTATTTTTCTCAATCAAAGTAGACAAAGGAACATCATTAAAATCAATAGGAGCACTCTTATTAGCAACCAACTTCATAAGAGCATCAACTTTTTCACTCAAAGAATTTATTTCTTCTACTGAATTGACTTTTTTACTAGTAGGAGCTCTTCCGGTATGCCATTGTGAGTAATTTGCCATAATATTGTCTAGCAATTTAGTAGCTTCACCCAAAGTAATTTCCATAAAAGTACCCCCCGCGGTGGAATATGAAAGATCACGAGAAACAAAATTCTACCCCGCATAAATTTTTTGTATGATCATCCAAATTTAACCCATGAGTTGGGCAATTCCTTAGCATCAATTTCATCCTTTCCCAAGATTGTGCAACATGCTCATGTTCAAGTTGCTTGAAATTCATGATCTGGCTTCTAAGGGAAATGATTTTTGCGAGCGGAAAATACTTAGTAATAAAAGCATCCTTACACTTATTCCAAGAATCGATACTATTGCGAGGCAAAGAATAAACCCAATTTTTTGCACGATCTCGCAAAGAAAACGGAAATAATTTCAACTTCACAACATCATTGTACACATCTGTTTTCTTTTGCATATCACATAATTCCACGAATGTGTTAAGATGGGAGACGACATCCTCATTAGGAGTACTTGAAAATTGATCTTTCGTAACAAGATTCAGCAAAGCAGTATTAATATCACAAGACTCCGCATTAGTGGCGGGATTAGCAATCGGAGTGGTAATAAAATCATTGTTGTTGGTATTTGAGAAATCACACAACTTGGTGTTCTCTTGAGTCATGGTGACTACACAACAAGATTGCACTCAAAAACAGATCTGGCGAGAAAACGGCGAACGAAAAAGAGGGCGAATAAAACGGCAAATTTTTGTGAAGTGGGGAGAGGAAAATGAGAGGCCACTGGCAAATAATGTAAATTGCAAGGAGATGACATTTCTCATTAGGAACCTGGTGGATGTTTATGATGTCTTTCCGACAACAGCACTAGAAATTCCTTTTGATGTTTGCTTGAACTACGTCGGTATTTCCCAAAAGAAGAAGGGATGATGTAGCACAGTAATGGTAGGTATTTCCCTCAGTGATGAGACCAAGGTTATCGAACCAGTAGGAGAACCACGCAACGCCACGTAAGCAACTCCTGCACACAAAGAACAAATACTTGCAACCCGACGTAAGAGAGGGGTTGTCAATCCCTCATGGGTAAAAAGATAGGTAAAATTGGAGTAGATTGGAAAATAGATCTCACGGGAATGCATGATAAAATAAATTACTAAAAATTGCAGCAAGGTATTTTAGTATTTTTGGTTTAGTAGATCTGAAAATAAAAGCAATAAAAATAGATCGTGAAGGCAAATATATTAAAGAAGAGACCCGGGCCCGAAGGTTTCACTATCTCGAGAAAAATAGCAAACGGTGGGTAAACAAATTACTGTTGGGCAATTGATAGAACATAAAATATGCATGACGATATCCAGGCAATGATCATTATAAATGCATCACGTCCAAAATTAGTAGACCGACTCCTGCTTGCATGTACTACTATTACTCCACATATCGACTGCTATCCAGCATGCATCTAGTGTATTAAGTTCATGGAAAAATGGAGTAATGCAATAAGAACGATGACATGATGTAGACAAGATCTATTTATGTAGAAATATACCCCATCTTGTTATCCTTAATAGCAACGATACATACATGTCGTTTCCCCTTCTGTCACTGGGATCAAGCACCGTAAGATCGAACCCGTCACAAAGCCCTCTTCCCATTGCAAGATAAATAGATAAAGTTGGCAAAACAAAACCCAAATATCGGAGAAGAAATACGAGGCTATAAGCACTCATGCATATAAGAGATCGAAGAAGACTCAAATAACTTTCATGGATAAAAACATAGATCTGATCATAAACTCAAAGTTCATCGGATCCCAACAAACACCCCGCAAAAAGAGTTACATCATATGGATCTCCAAGGGACCATTGTATTGAGAATCAAATAAGAGAGAGGAAGCCATCTAGCTACTAACTACGGACCCGTAGGTCTACAATGAACTACTCACGCATCATTAGAGAGGCACCAATGGACATGATGAACCCCTCTGTGATGGTGTCTGGATTGGATCTGGTGGTTCTGGAACTTGCGGCGGCTGGAATTGATTTTCGTCGACTCCCCTAGGGTTTATGGAATATTGGGGTATTTATAGAGCAAAGAGGCGGTGCAGGAGGCCACCGAGGTGGGCATAACCTACTTGGGCGCGCCTGGGCCTCCAAGCGCGCCCTGGTGGCTTGTGCCCCACTTGGGGCACCCCTCTGGTACTTATTCAGCCCATCTTGTGTCTTTTGGTCCAAAAAAATCCACAAAAAGTTTCACTACGTTTGGATCCCGTTTGGTATTGATTTCCTGCGATGTAAAAAAACAAGCAGAAAACAACAACTGGCACTTGGCACTATGTCAATAGGTTAGTACCAAAAAATGATATAAAATGATTATAAAATGATTGTAAAACATCTAAGAATGATAATATAACAACTGAAACAATAAAAAATTATAGATATTTTGGAGACTTATCAGAACACTTGATGTATGTCTTGCATGGGATACCCGTGGTGACAATGGGGTGTTCTATTGATTCACTTGATGTATGTTTTGGCACTCAACTCATGGATTCCCAAGGTGACATTGGGGTAATATATGCATAGGGGTTGATGCACATTTTCATCCTTGTTTCTCTGGTAGAAATCTTGGGGCACTCCTTGAGGTTCTTTGTGTTGGATACTTGGATTGAATATTATGAATCTGAAGTTGTTTGATGCATATCATATAATTGACCCACAGATACTTGTTGTGACATTGGAGTATTTAGGTGACATTAGGGTTGATTGTTGTGTATCATATGGTGTTATTTTAGTACGAACTCTAGGGTTGTTTGTGACACTTATATGATTTAATTATGTTATCATTGTTGAGACACTTTGCACTAGTGAAAGTATAAACCCTAGGCCTTGTTTTCAAGCATTGCAATACCATTTTTGCCCACTTTTATTACTAGTTACCTTGTTTTTTTATTTATTGATTCGGCGGTATTGTGGGATGAAGCGGCTTGGACCAACCTTACATGTCCACGTACATGAGACCGGTTCCACCAATTAATGTGCAACTTTTTTTGCATAAAGGTGGCTGGCGGGTGTCTGTTTCTCCCAGTTTAGATGAATCTAATTTGACTACGGCGGTCCTTGCAGAAGGTTAAATAGAAACTTGATAATCACCATTGTGGTTTTGCATAGGTAAGAATGGTTCATGCTAGTTGCCCGTAACAGCTAAGTAAAACGGGCAACGACAAAGTAGAAGACGTCTAACTTTTTTTTGCAGGGCATGTTGTGATGTGATATGGTCAAGACGTGATATGATATATGTTGATGTATGAGATGATCATGTTTTGTAAGAAGTTCACGACTTGCCTGTCGATGAGTACGACAACTGGCAGGAGCCTTAGGGTTGTCTTTAATTATTGTAAGACCTGCGTGTCAATCACTAAGCGCCATGTAATTGCTTTACTTTATTGCTATGCGTTAGCAATAGTTGTAGAAGCAATAGTTGGCGAGATGACCCTGATGCAACGATGGAGATCAAGGTGTCGCGCCGGTGACGATGGAGATCATGCAGTTGCTTTGGAGATGAAGATCAAAAGCACAAGATGATGATGGCCATATCATGTCACATATTTTGATTGCATGTGATGTTTATCATTTATGCATCTTATTTTGCTTAGAACGACGGTAGCATTGTAAGATGATCCCTTCACGTGATTTCAAGATTAAAGTGTTCTCCACGAGTATGCACCATTACGAAAGTTCGTCGTGTCGAAGCACCTCGTGATGATCGGGTGTGATAGATTCTACATTCACATACAACGGGTGTAAGCCAGTTTTGCACATGCAGAATACTTGGGTTAACCTTGACGAGCCTAGCATGTACAAACATGATCTCAGAACCCTAGAGAGCGAAAGGTCGAACATGAGTCATATAGTAGATATGATCAACATGGAGATGTTCACCATTGAAGACTACACCATCTCACATGATGATCGGACATGGGATTTGGATCATGTATCACTTAGACAACTTGAGGGATGTTGATTTAAGTGGGAGTTCATTAGTAATTTGATTATTTGAACTAAAATTTATCATGAACTTAGTCCTAATAGTCTTTGCAAATCTATGTTGTAGATCAATGGCCCGTGCTACCGTTCACTTGAATTTTAATACGTTCCTAGAAAAAGCTAAGTTGAAAGATGACGGTAGCAACTACCCGGACTAGGTCCATAACTTGATGATTATCCTAATTGTTGCACAGAAGAATTATGTCCTTGATGCACCGCTAGGTGACAGACCTGCTGCAGGAGCTGATGCAGATGTTATGAACATCTTGCAGGCTCGATCTGATGACTACATGATAGTTCAGTGTGCCATGCTTTACGGCTTGGAACCGGGACTTCAAAAGCGTTTTGAATGCCACAGAGCATATGAGATGTTCCAAGAGCTAAAGTTGATATTTCAAGCTAATGCCCGGGTTGACAGATATGAAGTCTCCAACAAGTTCTTTAGCTGTAAGATGGAGGAGAACAATTCTGTCAGTGAACACATAATTAGAATGTCTGGGTACCACAACCACTTGACTCAGCTGGGAATTGATCTTCCAGTTGAGAGTGTTATTGACAAAGTTCTTCAGTCACTGCCACCAAGCTACAAAGGCTTCGTGATGAACTATAATATGCAAGGGATGACGAAAACTATTCCCGAGCTCTTCGCGATGCTGAAATCGTCGGAGGTAGAAATCAAGAAAGAGCATCAAGTGTTGATGGTTAACAAGACCATCTGTTTCAAGAAAAAGGGCAAGGGAAAGAAACGGAACTTGGGTGCAACTCACTTGCATTGGGACACATACTATAGCCAGAAATACCGCATGCTACTAATCCTATTGGCTCATTTTGGTGGTGTGACGTGCTCAAGCTCTCACCTAATTTCAGAGGAATCTTGCATGTCAATATCGTCTCTGGCACCACGACACTTTTCTGGAAAGACTTATGGTCAGATGAGCTCCTCCAGGAATCACACCCACGTGCTTCTCCTATACTTCAAACGAGGATGTCTCAGTCAAAGATTTCTTGGGGATCACGTCACTTTGGGAGGTGTCGGTGTCAAAACCGGCGGATCTCGGGTAGGGGGTCCCGAACTGTGCGTCTAGGCGGATGGTAATAGGAGATGAGGGACACGATGTTTTACCCAGGTTCGGGCCCTCTTGATGGAGGTAAAACCCTACGTCCTGCTTGATTAATATTGATGATGTGTATTACAAGAGTGGATCTACCACGAGATCAAGGAGGCTAAACCCTAGAAGCTAGCCTATGGTATGATTGTTGTAATGGATGTTGTGTCCTACGGACTAAAACCCTCCGGTTTATATAGACACCGGAGAGGGCTAGGGTTACACAGAGTCGGTTACAATGGTAGGAGATCTACATATCCGTATCGCCAAGCTTGCCTTCCACGCCAAGGAAAGTCCCATCCGGACACGGGATGGAGTCTTCAATCTTGTATCTTCGTAGTTTTGGAGTCCGGCGGACGATGATAGTCCAGCTGTCCGGACACCCCCTAGTCCAGGACTCCCTCAGTAGCCCCTGAACCTGGCTTCAATGACGATGAGTCCGGCGCGCATAATGTCCGGCATTGCAAGGCGGGTTCCTCCTTTGAATAATCCATAGAAGATTGTGAACACCAGGATAGTGTCCGGCTCTGCAAAATAAATTCCACATTCCACCGTAGAGAGAATAATATGTACACAAGTTCAATCTGCTGACGTATTATGCGGCATGACGTCACACCACTACCAAGCCTTTTCTTGAATCGTTTTTTATTACACCACCTCAACGCGTTTAGCGAAGCGGTTTCCTTGGCACGTCTTGTCGAAGCAGAGATCGTGTTCCCCTTATTCCGGGATTCTCATCAATACGGACGTGGGTAACCCAACTGCGCCCGTCGCCACGCCTCCTCTATCGAAGGCGAGTCCCGAACGGTCACGGAGACGGCTCTTGGTATTCTCCCTCTTTATAATAGGACCAAGGCTCGTTTCTTTTCTTCAATCCTCCATCGAATCTTCTCCTTGCTCCAAGTTCCAACACCCAGAGCCCCAGATTCGTGTGCTTCAGACCTTCAACAATGTCCGGTTCCGACCTTCAGGGCCGGTGGATGCCTTCCTCCGTCACGGAGGAGGACGTGCTAAAGCTGCGAGAGGCCAAGTACCTGTCTTACGAGATTTCGCACAGGTTGCCCGCTGAAGGGCAGGCCATCCCTTCCCCCGAGCCCGGCGAGTATGTCGTCTTTGTATCCCACCTCCGTCGGGGTTTAGGCTTCCCGACGGATCCTTTCGTGAGAGGGCTCATGTTCTACTATGGGTTGGAATTCCACGACTTGGCTCCGGAGTCCATCCTCCAAATCTCCGCATTCATCGTCGTCTGCGAAGCCTTCCTCCGCGTCACCCCCCACTTCGGCCTGTGGCTGAAGACCTTCAATGTGGAGCCGAAGATGACCGGGGGGCGTCCAGCAGAGTGCAGCGGGGCGGCCATAAGCAGGAGGGCCGATGCCCCGTGGCCAGAGGGCTCCTTCCAAGAGGAGCTCGGCTTGTGGCAGCAGGAGTGGTTCTATATCACTGCTCCGAAGGGTAGCAAGCAGAAGCCGCCGCCTTCATTCCGCTCGGGACCTCCACGACGGTTGATGTCATGGGTCAACCAAGGGCTCAATTGGGGGCCGTCAAAAGACGTGCCCCTATTGCAGGGCCGGATTCGAGACCTCCAAGTGAGGGAGATCGATCTGGTCGTGGTGATGCAGGTCATGCTAATCAGGCGTCTTCTGCCCTGCAAATGCCGTCCTCTCCGGCTATGGGAGTTCAATCCGGAGGGACCATGGATTCTCCAACACTTTATGGGTACGACACCCGTGGAGATGTACAAGTTATTCTTCGGACCGCAGGCGGCGTGTCCGAAATTAACCGAGGATGCCGGCCTAAGTTGCAATCGCCCGGATACTCAAGTAAGTAGCTCAGTGTTCGGACGCACCATTTTGTTTGCCTTTCTACAATTCGCCTTTTAACCCGTTATCCTTCAACAGGAGTGGATAGCACAAGCAAAGCTGATACGGTGTCCGGCCCCCCTCCCCGAGACCGCGCCGGAGCCCGTGCTGGTCAGAATGTTGGAGGTTGCGCCTTCAGAAGAAGGCGAAGGGGAAAATAGAGGAGCTACCACCTCGCCCAAGGGGGCGCTTGAAGAAGGGGGGATCGAGAATCCCTCCCTCCAGGGGGAGAAGAGGACCGCCTCCGAAGACCCGGAGGCCAAAGCCCCTAAGCGGGGGAAGAAATCTTCGCCAGAGGGTCCTGCGTCCGGGGAGGTCCCGGCCGCACAATCTTCTCTAAAGAACCAGCCCTCCAGCGAGCCGTGAGTAGAAAAAGGGGAGTTCATTAATAAGAAACATCCCTATTTGTGCTTCTGAGGATAACCGAAAATTTTACCTTGTAGTTCGGATCTGCGACCTTCTCAGATGAGCTCGTCTTCGGGGGATCTTCGTCCGGAGATGATGGAGAGCGAGACGCCTCCGTCTGCTGCGCCGTCGGATAGGGCGGACGAGCCTGAAGTGTCGTCACGGAGGGTATCCCCGAGCCCGGCAGAGCCGAAGAGTTTGGCGCCAACTAGTGTTCGGCCGGGGGAGCTGAAGGATCTGCTTGAGAGGGCGTCCATCTCAGAAGATCACCGTGCATTGATGAGCATGGTGATTGGAAGGATTTCGTCCGCCGAAAGCGGATTGCATAATGCCGTCAGGAGTTTGCTGGCGGGGTTTGAGGTACGTAAAAATGACGCACCTTTTTGACAGTTTTGCACATGACAGTGCGCCCTGTATAGATAGTAGCCCCTGAGACTCGGTAGGTTGTCGAAAGCGACAGCGTGCCGAGGATCAAAATCGCAGGTATTGAGTGTCGCCTTTCGTATGCAGGTGGCGGATAGTCCGGGGGCTTGCCGGACTGATGGAGTTGCTGAATTAATGCGGCAACTCGATGTTGCGGATGCGGACATCGCGCTTGTCAACAAGCGACTTGACGAGTCGCAAGGTAAATTGTTTCTCCGCAATCACCTATTAAGGGAACCAAAGCCCACCTCTTACAATATTTATGCTTGATGCAAATGGTGCTGCTGCTGTGGAGAGCCTTCGGGCAGAACTTGCTGAAGCCAAGGAGCAAGCCAGAAGGAGTGATGCGGCTGCCTCGAGGGCGGCCGAAGAGTTAGAAGCCGAAAGGGCTGCACACTGCCGAAGCAGGGAAGAGATGGCCGAACTGGTCGTTAAATTGAAGGATGCTACCGACCGCAATGAGGCTCTTGAAAAGGAGCGCCTATCGGAGCGGGAAGACCTAGGGAAGGCCACCGCCGAGGCCAAGGATGCCCGTTCTGCAATGCGGGCTATCAAGGAGGAGTTGCGTCAAGCCGGAGACATTGTGGCTGGCAAGCCTTTTCTGCTACGCCGCAGGTTTACGGATCCAAATTATGCCCAGCTTGGCCAGCTGTGGGGTCCGGAGGATCCATATATGGACTTAGCGGCAAGTGCGGCGGATGCCGTTGTGCACTTCCGGAGTCAGAAGGATCACAAGACGGAAGAACTGTTTTGGTCTCAATTCCATAGTCCGGATCGTTCACTTCCGCTGACCGATCGGTTGGCCGAATGGGCTGAGCTGAATAGGTTGTCCGGACTTGCCATGACGGATATCGTGACTCATGTCTGGCCGGAGAGGTCCAAGGCGACGAGCTATTTTGGCTTATTGCAGCAATTTCTTGGGGCGGTGCCGCATATCAAGGAGATGAAGCGGTCGGCCTGCATAGAGGGTGCGCGGATGGCCCTTGCCCGTGTGAAGACACATTGCACAGAGATGGATGCCGCCGCTGTTGCAACCCAGGGTTCGGACGAAAGCCGGTTACCCGCCGAGCACTATTTTGGGGAAGTTATGCGTGGTGCTCGTGTAATAGATCGCAGTGCTTGAAAAATGTCACGTTCAAATGAACGTTTTATTTTGTAAAGCAATGGTTATGATGTAATCACTTTTTATACTTGTGCGTTCCAAGTATTGAAATATCTCCTATGCGGCCGTTTATGTATACGTGTGTATAACCTGAAAGATGGCAGTCTTCGGCTTCAGCCCCCACGCACAAGGTGTGGGGGTGTTCGCAAAAATAGCGCATTGTCACACTTAATCCGACGTCTCGGTCCTGTTGAGGAGGTGGTAGCGTAGAAAACGAGGCAACCGGACTATGATGCTTTATCACTTTCACTTAGCCATTGGAGTTCGAGGGCGGGGCTACGATATAACCCCTAGGGGCACCGCGCTCTCCGAATTCGGGGCGCGTGTGTGCCTAACCGGGAAACGGTCCTTTGTCAAAGCGGAGGAATTCTAAACATTCCGGTGGTCGATCGAGTGGTTGACCAGTCTCTCGTTGTATCATGACAGTCAGTTTTCGGCTTTCTCTACTGAGGTGCTCGCCCAGCCGAACTGGGGCACAATCGCAGTAGTTCTCCTGGTGCCGCGTTAGCTGATGATACGGAACGTAAGGCAGCAAAACACAGGAGCCGGGCAAACCCAACATTTGACCAAAGACATGATTCGGAGCTGATGCATATAAGGCCTAACTCGATACGCCGAACACTCCCTAAGGTGTTTGGTCTTTATAATAATGGGCAGAACAATGCCCTAAGCCCCTAGTGTCCACGTACGGGCGAGGTCCTCTGACGCGGACGATGCCAGAACGTCAGGCTCCACTCTGGTTATAATGAGAAACTTGGGGATTATAGCAACAAGAGACAGTAAAAAAGGTTTACGCGGGGTCTTAATCTGAAAAGAATCCTTGCGACGGGTCCCTACTGCACGTCTGCGCCTGTGTCTCCGTTGTGCCGTTATCCTGGACGGGTGTGCATGTTGTTCATCTGTAAAAAGAGAGGAACTTAGTTTGAAAGGAAATCGTGCGAAAAAAAGTATATGAAAAATATTAATAAATAAGTAAGGCGGAGTCTATATTAGCTCCTTGTTGCTTATACGCACAGCCCCTTGTGAAGGGGTGTGCGGCTAGGGAGCCCCTAGCTTATTTATGCCGGACTCGTCTAGCCGTGTCCGGGGTCTTTAAATGACCCTTTTAATAAAACGATGCCACGTGGACCGGGCATTTTAAGTGTAAGAGACGCGTAATGTGGTATGGCGTTGAAGCGGACAAAAGCTTCACGTCCCAATAGTGCTTGATAGCTACTTTTGAATGGGGCGACATGAAAGATTAGTTTTTCGCGTCGGAAGTTGTTCGGTGACCCGAACACAACTTCTAGTAGTAAGGAGCCTGTCCACTTGGCGTAAGGGCCTGGCGTCACTCCTTTAAAGGAAGTGCGGCTATGTCGAATTTTAGTAAGGTCTATCCCCAACTTGCGGATTGTGTTTGGATATAGTAGGTTTAAATCGCTGCCTCCATCCATCAGGACTTGTGTAAATTGTAGTCCGTCGATTATAGGATCCAATATCAGGGAAGTCCATTCTGCATTTCGAACGCTCCTGGAATAATCCAGGTGGTCGAAAGTGATTGGTTTTGATATCCAATCTCGAGGTTCCGCTGGGGTGGACCGTGCGAGACCCATTTTAGCGGGTGCCGCATTGTTTTTCCGTATTATCACATGGAGTGAGTTTACTGCTTTGACTTCTTGTGGGAAAGTCTTTTGTTTTCCGGTGCTCTGCTGGTGGGGTTTATCATCGTCCTCGCTTGATGCGTCGAGCCCCTTGTGTTCGGTGTTGAGTCAGCCGGACTGTTTGAAAACCCAACAATCTCGGTGGGTGTGGTTTGCAGGCCTTCCGGGGGTACTGTGGATTTGACATATCCGATCCAAAATTTTCTTTAAGTTGGATAGCTCATCACTGTTATCCTTAAGGGGCAATGTTTTGTTGTTTGGCCGCGAGCTTTTGAATCCGGCGTTGACCGCCGTGTTCTTTGGGCTTTTCTCTTTATTTTGGCGCTGATCTTTTCTGCGCCGTGATTTTCCGTTTCCATCTCTGATCTCGGATGTACTTGGGTCGCTGGTGCTGCATCTTGCTAGCCAGCTATCTTCCCCCGCGCAAAAGCGGGTCATGAGGCTTGTTAGCGCGGACATTGTCCTCGGCTTCTCTTGGCCGAGGTGTCTGGCGAGCCATTCATCTCGGACGTTGTGTTTGAAAGCTGCTAAGGCTTCGGCGTCCGGACAGTCGACTATTTGGTTCTTTTTAGTAAGGAACCTGTTCCAGAATTTGCGCGCTGACTCTCCGGGCTGTTGAGTTATATGACTTAGATCGTCTGCATCCGGAGGGCAGACATAAGTCCCTTGAAAATTTGCTCTAAACGCGTCCTCAAGCTCTTCCCAACTTCCAACAGTGTTTTCTGGGAGGCTTTTGAGCCAATGCCGAGCTGGCCCTTTGAGCTTGAGGGGTAGGTATTTTATGGCGTGGAGGTCATCTCCTCTAGCCATGTGTATGTGTAGTATATAATCCTCTATCCAGACTCCAGGGTCTGTTGTTCCGTCGTAAGCCTCTATGTTTATGGGTTTAAACCCTGCTGGGAATTCATGATCCAGCACCTCATTGGTGAAACATAGTGGGTGTGCGGCGCCCCTGTATTTGGGTGTACCATTGTCTTCGAACACTTGGCGTGTTGTGTTGTTTCCTGGGGCCCTCTTTTTTGGCCCGTAAATGGACCTGGTTGGGCCATCTGTTTTCCCAAGATCATGAGTCGACTTGTGTGGGGTGCCGCTTGTAGATTTTGGCCTATCATCTGGCCGTCTATCCGGCCAGGCGGCCTCTTTGTTTTTTGACTGTGGAGGCTCTATGGCTTCCTCGTCGAATTCTGGCAGCAGTTTGCGCTTCGGGTAGCTCTTTGATTGATGGCCATTGCCGTATTTGTCTATGGTTTTGAGCACTTTGCTCCACCTCATTCTGAGTATATCTTCCGTTGTTTTGAGCTTCCGTTTTTCCTTCTTCAGACTTCTTGCAGTGGCGACGAGTCTTTTGCGAAGGCTCTTATTCTCCGGTGGTGTGTCCGGCGTGAGGTCGCCTGGACTGTTGGTTTCGCCGGGCATGGATTGATTATCCGATTCGTCCTGTTCGGACGGTTGCTTGGCTGCATGTTCGTCGTCCACTGGTTTGCCCTGCTCTATTGCTGGGTCATTAGGAGCGCTGTTGTTGTCGAGGCGGGACTTAGGGCGGCGTCTACGTCGCCGTTTTGGTTGTTTATCGGCGGGATTATCCTTTGCCGCGCCCCGTTGGTCCTTGTTGTCGCTTCCTTTCGGGGTATCCACCATATATACATCATGGGTTGCGGTGGCCCTCCAGTGCTCTGTGAGCGCTGGTTCTTGATCGTCTCTGGCATCACCGTCCATACCGTCGATGTCTTCGGAGTCGTAGTCTAGCATGTCGGTTAGATCGTCGACAGTGGCTACAAAGTGGGTGGTGGGTGGGCTTTGAATTTCTTTGTTGTCCGCATCCCAACCATCCTTGCCATAATCCGGCCAGGGCTCTCCGGATAGCGAGAGATATTTTAGCGAATTTAGAATGTCGCCAAAGGGCGAGTGCTGAAAGATGTCCGCAGCGGTGAACTCCATGATCGGCGCCCAATCGGATTCGATTGGCAGGGGCGCAGGAGGTTCGGAGTCCGGCAGGGAATCCGGCACCTCGGAGTCAAGAGCTTTATAGGGGACAAGGTCAGTGTTCGGCTCCATCGCCGCGGAAGTTGCAGCCCCCGAGGCGGTGTCCAGCCACCGGTCCTCGATCTGGGCGATCGGCTCCGGACTGAGGGCCGGAGCGGATTCGTGTGCGGCCACCAAGGCACTGTCCGACGGCAGAGCTAAATCATGCCCATCGTGACAGTGCGGCATGCCCGGTTGTGGCTCGAGTCCGTCGAAGATCAAGTCCCCGCGGATGTCGGCCGTGAAGTTTAGGCTTCCAAATCTGACCTGACGGCCAGGGGCGTAGCTTTCGATCTGCTCCAGATGGCCAAGTGAATTGGCCCGCAGTGCGAAGCCGCCGAATACGAAGATCTATCCGGGGAGAAAAGTCTCACCCTGGACGGCGTTGTTGTTGATTGAAGAAGCCATCGAGCCTATCGGTGACGACACAGAGGAACTCTCAATGAAAGCACCAATGTTGGTGTCAAAACCGGCGGATCTCGGGTAGGGGGTCCCGAACTGTGCGTCTAGGCGGATGGTAAAGGAGACGAGGGACACGATGTTTTACCCAGGTTCGGGCCCTCTTGATGGAGGTAAAACCCTACGTCCTGCTTGATTAATATTGATGATGTGTATTACAAGAGTGGATCTACCACGAGATCAAGGAGGCTAAACCCTAGAAGCTAGCCTATGGTATGATTGTTGTAATGGATGTTGTGTCCTACGGACTAAAACCATCCGGTTTATATAGACACCGGAGAGGGCTAGGGTTACATAGAGTCGGTTACAATGGTAGGAGATCTACATATCCGTATCGCCAAGCTTGCCTTCCACGCCAAGGAAAGTCCCATCCGGACACGGGACGGAGTCTTCAATCTTGTATCTTCGTAGTTTTGGAGTCCGGCGGACGATGATAGTCCGGCTGTCCGGACACCCCCTAGTCCAGGACTCCCTCAGGAGGCCTTTCATCTTCCTATATCCCCTCAAGCCCATGCAGAGGTCCAACACATGCGGGCGATCGCACCTCCTTCCAACCTATGACTAGTGCCTTGGACGTGTGGCATTACATCTAGGGAAAACTGTCTTTAAATCCACAGACTACTAGCATTTTTTCTTCACGGAGGTCTAATCGCAACAAGTCTTTGTGTGGATCTAGAAATCCAAATGCACAACGAAGTTGAAGGTCTTTGGATGGCTGTTCTTCAATGATAGGCTCAACACTCGGAATAAGCTCAAAAGGCGACACCATAACATAGGAGATGATCACAACTGCCTCCTCTGTGGGCTTAACATTGAAGATATGGTGGAGCATATGATATTTACATGTTCTTCCAGCAGCCGATGCTGGACAGTCTTGGCCATAAATTGGGATCCTTTTCCTGGATGCCTACAAGCTATAAAAAAGGGCAGCCCCAGTGCATGTAGCTCCCGCTTGCGCAGGGTCTGGGGAAGGGTCCGACCACTTCGGGTCTATTGTACGCAGCCTTTCCCTACATTTCTGCAAGAGGCTATTTCCAGGACTTGAACCCGTGACCTCATGGTCACAAGGCAGCAGCTTTACCACTGCGCCAAGGCTCCCCTCCAAGGCCTACAAGCTATCAAGGACCAAAAAAATGCACACCCCTCGCCAATGTCCTTGGAGAAATTCACTGTGGGTGCTTGGAGCTTATGGAAGGAAAGGAATAATAAACATTTCATATCAATTGACCCCTCCCCGCGGTCTTGGCTTGATAGGTTAAAAAAAGACTTTCAACTCCTCCAGCACAGAGTTAAAGAGGCGCATAAGCCTTTTGTGCTCAACTTTGTAAACTCCTTGCACTAGCCTTACTGCTCTTTTTAGACCCCCACCTGCCCCAAAGTGGACATGCTTTCCTTAGAACTTTCTTCACCATGTAATTACGACTTGTACAATGCCACTGATACATCTCCAACGTATCTATAATTTTTGATTGTTCCATGTTATTATACTATATATTTTGGATGTTTTATATCCATTAATATGCTATTTTATAATATTTTTGGGACTAACCTATTAACCTAGTGCCTAGTGCCAGTTTCTCCCTGTTTTTGACTTCTACAGAAAATCAATATCAAACGGAGTCCATACAGAATAAAACTTGATTTTTCTTGGACCACAAGAAACCCACAAGACACGGGGAGGAGGCCAGAAGACCCACGAGGGGCCACAAGCACTGGGGGTGCGCCCTAGGGGGGCGGGGCGGCCAAGGGGCTTGTGCCCCCCCCCCCCCCCCGTGGCTACTCTAACCCTAATGAAAACACTATAAATTCTCAAATATCCCCCCTATACCAGAGGGCACACCAAAAACACTTTTCCGCCGCCGCAAGCTTCTCGTGAGATCCCATCTTGGGTCCTTTTCCGGCACTCCGCCGGAGGGGGATTCGATCATGGAGGGCTTCTACACCAAGGTTGCTGCCCTTCCAATGATGCGTGGGTAGTTGACCATGGACCTAAGGGTCCATAGCTAGTAGCTAGATGGTTTCTTCTCTCTATATGATCTTCAATATAATGTTCTCCTCGATGTTCTTGGAGATCTATTCGATGTAATCTTCTTTTGCAGTGCATTTGTTAAGATCCGATGAATTGTGGATTTATGATCAGGTTATTTATGAATATTATTTGAGTCTTCTATGATATCCTTTATGCATGATTGATATAGCTAGTATTTCTCTTTGATCTATTGATTTGGTTTGGCCTACTAGATTGGTTTTTCTTGTAATGGGAGAGGTGCTCTGTGATGGGTTCAATCTTGTCGTGTCCTCACTCAGGGACAGTAGAGGTAGTGAGGCACGTATGGTATTGTTGCCATTAAGGATAAAAAGATGGGGTTTATATCATATTGCTTGAGTTTATCCCTCTACATCATATCATCTTGTTTAAGGCGTTACTCTATTCTTATGAACTTAATACTCTAGATGTAGCCAGGAGTCGGTCGATGTGTGGAGTAATAGTAGTAAATGCATACATGAGTCGGTCTACTTGTCACAGACGTGATGCCTATACTCATGATCATTGCCTTAGATATCGTCATAACTTTGCGCTTTTCTATCAATTGCTCAATAGTAATTTGTTTACCCATCGTATGTTTTCTTCAAGAGAGAAGGCTCTAGTGAGACCAATGGCCCCCGAGTCTATTTTCCATCATATTATTTTCAGATGTATAAAGCAAAAAAAATCCAAAAATACCTTGTTGCAATTTATTTGTGTTTACTTTATTTTGCTTTTTTACTTATCTTTTAAATCTATCTCTATTAGATCGCACTCTTGCAAGTGACCGTGAAGGTATTGACAACCCTTTTTCGTGTTGTGTTGAGGACATGGCTAGCGTAGTTACACCCACAACCCCTGCTACTATACCTATTGGACCAATTACTAGAGCTCGCACACGCCAGTTAAACTATCAGGTACTTTCGTTTCTTGTAATGTTTCTAATGTTCATGAGAATGTGATGCTTCCTTACTTAGATATATTTGTGTTGGTGAAACTTGAAGCACCTAGCATGGACAAGAAGAATGGACACTGGAGCTGTTAGGTACCAACTACTACTCTCACGGATCAATGGCGAGATTCAATATAGTGGCGATTACAGGAGGAATTCGAGGAAGGGGATGAAGTACGAGGGGAACTGATACACGCTACAGCCGCCGGGTCGATTTGATCCAAGCCAGGATGCCTTTCCCTCATGCTACACTCGCTTATATCAGTCACTGGTGGGTTCCTCTGGGCCGAACATGTAGGATACCCACTGAGGCCCAGCGAACATGTGGCACGGCCTCCTCTCTCTCTTGGGCCGCTCTGGTGCAACCTCAGCCTTCTTCGGCCCAGGCGTGGGTAGGCTGCTGACACCCCCCTTTCTTCAGACACGACTTGTCCCCAAGTCGGAGCAGAGGGAAAACGCCTATGAAGATCCTTGATATCTTCCCAGGTGTCCGGAGTAGCCTTGGGATCTTGCCAGCGAACCAGCCCCTGTTCTCGCATTTTGTTCGAGCCGCGGCGCCATCTTGTGTCCAATATCTCTGCTGGGATATTAACCGCATCAGTGAGTGAGGGAAGGGAAGAGGAGGCACTCGCACCTGGAGTCAGCGCCTTGCGCAGTTGCGACACGTGGAAGACCGGGAAGATTGATGATCCCTCAGGCAGCTGCAGCTCGTATGTGACTTCATTGACCCGACGGAGCATAGTGTAAGGCCCGAAGAACTTGAAGCTCAGCTTGTGATTGGCCCGGCGCGCCACGGACGTCTGGATGTACGGCTGCAACTTGAGAAACACCTGATCACCCACCTAGAACTCTCTCGGGGTCCTTTTCTTGTCTGCTTGTTGCTTCATGACTTGCTTGGCACGCACCAAGTGTTGCCTCAAGATATCTTGCATTTGCTGCCGTTCCTCCAGCCACTCATTAAGCTCAGGAACCGGTGTTGCTTGTTCAGGAACCAGTCCCAGATGTCGAGGCTCCTGGCCATAAACCACTTCAAATGGCGTCTTGTTGAGGGTGGAGTGGAAAGTTAAGTTATACCAGAACTCGGCCAACGCTATGCACCTGCTCCAGTTGTTGGGGGAGTTGTGGACGAAGCAACGTAAGTAAGCTTCGAGGCACTGGTTGACCCTTTCGGTCTGAGGGTGATGCGATGAGCTCATTTTCAGCTCGACGCCTTGCAGCTTGAAAATCTCCTACCACACCCTGCTGGTGAAGACAACATCTCTATCCGAAATAATGGCCTCTGGCATGCCGTGCAATCTGTATATCTGGTCGATGTAGAGCTGGGCAATAGTCTGTGTTGTGTAGGGGTGTTTGACGGGAATGAAATGGGCAAACTTGGAGAAAGTATCCACCACCACCAAGATGCAGTTGTACTGCCGAGAGGGAGGCAACCCACCAATGAAATCCATGGAAATCAAGTCCCAACAGCGCTTGGCCACTGGCAACGGATGGAGCAGCCCCGGGTATTGAGCTCGGTCCGGTTTGGCCTGCTGGCAGACCTGACAACACTGGACATGCTCCTTAATGTGTTGTTTCATACCCGGCCATGCAAACAAGTGTTTGAGTCTCCTGTAGGTAGCTGGAAATCCTGAGTGCCTGCCTATCACACTATCGTGCAATGCACGCATGATCTGTTGCTGCAGGTGGGTGTCGTTGCCCAGCCAGATGTGCCCTTTGAAACGCACAATGCCCTTGCTGAGAGTGAAATGGCTGTCCTCCACGGGAGCCACTGTCAACCTTGCGATCAGTTGCTGTGTCTTGGGGTCAGCATCGTAGCCCTTAACTATCTCCTGCAACCACGCGGGCTGACAAACCGATATGGCCTGAACCTGCTCAGTAGAAGGCACTGGCCGCCTGGAAAGTGCATCTGCGGCACCATTCTCTGATCCCTTGCGATAACATATACGGTATTGCAACCCCAGGAGCTTGGTGAATGCTTTTTGTTGCCAGGGAGTGTGTAAACGTTGTTCCTCCAGATGCACCAAGCTACACTAGTTGGTTTTGATCACAAACTCCCCGAACTGCAGATAGGGCCGCCACTGCTCGACAGCCAGAACAATTGCCAAGTACTCTTTTTCATACGTAGATAGACCCATGGTTCGCGGGCCTAATGCCTTACTGAGGTCGGCAATCGGGTGCCCTTCCTATTGGAGGACCGCGCCCACTCCATACTCGCAGGCATCTGTTTCGACCATGAATGGTTTAGTGAAATCTGGTAGGGCCAGAGTAGGTGCTGAAGTCAATGCATTTTTGAGGTCTTCGAATGCATCTGAGTTGCCGCTGTCCATTGAAACTGAATGTGTTTGCGTAACAGGTTTGTCAGTGGTCGTGCGAGCATACCAAACTATCGAACAAAACACCTGTAATACCCTGCCAGGCCAAGGAATGCTCGGACATCCTTGACACAAACTGGAACTGGCCAGTCAACCACTTGCTTTACTTTGCTCTGATCGGTCGCTACCCCTTTGCTTGAGATGGTGTGCCCCAGATAACTGACCTCCCTCCGTGCAAACACGCACGTCGACCTCTTGACATACCATTGATCTTTCCGGAGAAGTGACAAGACTTGACACAAGTGCTGAATGTGCAGCGCGTAGGTGCGGCTGAATATGAGGATGTCGTCGAAGAATGACATAGCACACACACGATTAACTGGCTTCAGAGTTACATTCAATCCCCCCAAGAAGGTTGCAGGCGCGCCTCCCAGGCCAAAAGGAACCACCTTGTACTCAAAATGGCCGAAATGTGTTTGAAAAGCCGTCTTGAATTCCTCGCCCTCGGCTAGTCGGATCTGATGGTACCCCGACCGCAGGTCCAAAGTAGAGAACCAACTAGATCCTGCTAGTTCATCCAAGATATCCTCTATGACTGGCACAGGATACTTGCTGATTATTGTCATCGCATTTAGTCTTCTATAATCCAAGCAGATTCGCCAAGTTCCGTCCTTCTTTTTCACTAGGATGATGGGAGAGGAGAATGGACTGCTGCTCTTCTGAATAATGCCTGCTTTGAGCATTTTCGCGATCTGACGCTCCACTTCTGTTTTTAGCTCAGGTTTCAGGCGATATGCCCTGATGTTAACAGGCTGTGCACCCTGCATCAGAGGTATGTGGTGGTCACAATCGTGCTTGGGTGGCAACCCGACAGGTTCCATGAACACATCCTCGTACTCCAGTAGGACGTTGGTGACTTCTGGCGGCAGTTCGGTGCATGTTATGTTAGTGACATCCTCTGAATCCTGGGCATAACAGAGATGGACTGCATAGGCTACTGCTGACTGTTTTTCCATGCCTGCAAGCTGAATGTGGTTCAGTGCGTCACACTTGCTGGCCGAGGAGGTGATCCCCTGCAGAACGACTATAAAACCCTCATGCTCGATTTGCATGCAACGCCGTGGCGAGTCAATAAGCATAGGGCTGTGATATTCCAACCAGTCCATGCCCAAAATGACATCATAACAACCCAGCGGCAGTAATCTGAAATTGGTGGTAAACACATTGCCCTGTGAATACCAAGAACACCCCAATACTTCCTGTTTGCACCATAATTCAGATCCATTTGCTACTGCTACCCTCATGGGACGTGGCATATCTTGAACTCCTCTCAGCTTGGATTGCATTTGCTGAGACACGAACGATGCAGAACTGCCCGAATCGACTAGCATCAATACTTCCTGCCCCTGAAGCCACCCGTGCAGTTGGAGGCATGTGGGTGCATCTGTACCTGATACTGCTTGCAAGGACAACTGCCAAACTTGTTCATGGGCCTCGCCCTGGTCTTGATTTGTTGGGTGCAGAACTTGTTGTTCATCAGACGCTTCCAGGCTAAACAAACTGAGCATCTCCTCAATTACATGCAGCTTAACAGTTGGGGGACACACATGATCATGCCCCCACCGCTCTCCACACTTGAAATAGAGCCCCTTGGCGCGACAATAGTTGCGAAGGGCAGTAAGCTTCGACGCGTCACCGTTGGCGCGAGCTGCATCCGTTCCCCGACGATCCTCTGATGCTGGATGTGCAGCTGGTGCACGCGCTGGTGGTGGTGGCAGCGGTAGCGGCGTTGGCTGTCGCGTGCGGCCAGATAACCCAGAGTTCTCCGGCTGGCTGTACCACGGACCTTTGTGGCCCTCAGCCACTTCCTCTTGTAGGACAGCTAGTGCACAAGCTGTGTCCAGATCCTTGGGACGTTGGACCATCACCACAGCACGAATGTCTGTCCTCAGGCCCTCCATGAACCTCGTCAGAAAATACAATGGATGGACAACATCAGAATAAGAAATAAGATGATTCATCAAGTTTTCGAACTGCTCAATGTAATATGAGACAGAGCTAGTCTGGCGAAGGGTGTAAAATTGCCTAATCAACAATTGATGTCGATCTCGCCCAAAACGAGAGCAGAGCAAGTTGCAAAACGCGTCCCAATCGAGCTCGCCAATTTTTGGCTGGACCGATTGCAACCAGATCGCTGCGGGACCAGTGAAATGTAGCGTAGACATGGGAATGAAATAGGCTGGATGTACTTGAAACATTGTGAAATATTGCTCGCACATAGTTCTCCAAATTTTAGGATTCTCGCTGGAAAATTGGGAAAACGAGACCGACGGAGTCGTTTGCCCCAGCCCCACTACCAACTGACCCTGGGGAAGACAAGGGCCCAGTGCGGTATCAAGCACGCGCACCTGGGATAAGAGATGCGGCGTACCATTGGTCGGAGAGGTCACCGGCGGGATGCCTCCCGCCGGCGGCCCGCTCCGGTGTTGATGAGGACCGCCGTGGCCATCGGGCCCGTGGATCGTGTCGCCCAGCGCTAGATCAGGTAGATCCATCACTTGCGATGCACCCATGGTTGCTATCGCTGTCGGTGCCCGCTTGCTCTGCAGCGCCCTGACCGCTTCCTGGAGTTTGGCGATGCGATCCTCCAGATCGAGTTTCCAGGTGGAGAGCTCCTCCACTTGCGCCGCCTGGGTGTCGATGCGGCCCGCGAGCTGCTTGATGTCGGCGCGGGTGTCGTCGCTCGCCCTGGTCAAGCTCTCGACCATCTTGTCGAGGTAGGACTTGAGCGCCGGATCCATGGTGGCGATGAGTCGTTGACGGTCGGCTGTCTGCTTGCGCGTCTCCAGCGCGGGGAAGAGGGGTGGGCTGGCGACTGATACCACGTGTTAGGTACCAACTACTACTCTCTCATGGATCAATGGCGAGATTCAATATAGTGGCGATTACAGGAGGAATTCGACGAAGGGGATGAAGTACGAGGGAAACTGATACACGCTACAGCCGCCGGGTCGATCTGATCCAATCCAGGATGCCTTTCCCTCACGCTACACTCGCTTATATCAGTCGTTGGTGGGTTCCTCTGGGCCAAACATGTAGGATACCCACTGAGGCCCAGTGAACCTGTGGCACGGCCTCCTCTCTCTCTTGGGCCGCTCTGGTGCAACCTCAGCCTTCTTCGGCCCAGGCGTGGGTAGGCTGCTGACAGGAGCATGATCAAGCACTATGATGAAGGCGCACGCGAAGGGAACAAGAACGGACTTTCTGAAGGAGATTTCCGCACTTTGAAGCCACCATGATGACATAAAAGAAGATGGGCGAAATATACAACATGTCTTTCATAATTTCGTCCATAGCTTATTATTGGTGTTGTGTCACCTGAGTTTCGGGCTAGGCCCATGTATTTTCGAAATACCTCTCATTTGGCTATTTTTAGAGTCCATATTGTAGGGAAAATGACTTAGGAGTAGTTTTAGTCCCACCTTGCCAAGGGTGGATGAAATCCCCTCTCTATTCCCCTATAAATACAGCCCTTAAGGCATCATTTAGATTGGGGATTTGTTTAGTTAAAAGTTAGCCATTGCAACTTCGTGTACTTCGTTTGTGTGCAACGACCAAACCAAGACCGCTTTCGGATCCCCACCTTTATCAATACTTCATCTATATTCGCAATATTCCGATTGCATTATCATATTCTTGCTTGTTCTTTGATTGTGTGCAGGAATAGACCGTCGTGGTCAGGCTGATCGTGCTTCAAGCATCGTCAGTAACCTCAGGAGATTGGTTTAGCAATTGCTAAGGCACAACGTCATGCACGTTTGTAGTCGAATCGTCAAAGTCGACTCCACCAAATCAATAGTTATCGTCTCATCGAAAGATCGGGACCCTCACCTCTATCAAGTGGTATCCATTTTCTGGTTGCTCGATGAGATTTTCTAGTTTTTCGTAGTCTAGATTGCATCTGTTTTTCATACCTAGAGTCCAATAAAAAGCCACAAAAAAATTGTAGATTAGTTCATCCGTGTCCCAGACAGTCTGAGCCTTTCGCTATTATCACTTAGTTTTTGCATTGTTGAACTTTTGGTTGCATCGTGTGTCGAGTTGCTGGTTTTTAGTGTCTACACTTTTAGTGTCTCGAGTTCTAGTCACATCGTATCATGTTGGGTCTGCTTGCACCATCTGACTTCGCATCCGCCTTGTCATCTTCCCCCTCCGTCACACCACACCCATTGCATCAGCTTGCCATTGTGTTCACGCAGATATTCTCCGCCGCCGCTGATCAATTGTCACTTTGAGCACTAGCCGCATCAATCACATCTCGAATTCTGTGCGTGAGGAGAAGCAGAATTGTTTTATTTGCTGGCATTTTTCGGTGGTGAAGTTAAACAAAAGGGATCAGAGTTTCAAGGAGATAGAATATACAACAAGGACAAGCAATGAAAGAGTTTTGGCAGGGAAAATAGCACGATTGGGATTCCGACTACAACGTGTGCGTCTCTGATTTTCAAAACAGATTGTATTCGGAATAGACCAGACTCATTGGATTTTCTTTATTGGACGTTACATCTTCCTTTAAGAAAGGACAACGCTAACGCCCACACGTGCGGTGGGAGTCAAACCCGCTCACACGCCCTATAACATACAGATTGCGTCACGTCACCACATGCATGCATGTGGGAATCTTTTTGGATTTTCAGTTTTAAAAGTATTTTATCTCTTAAATGAAAAATCTGATTCAAGATCCGTTTTCACCATTAAATCCCTCGCGATGAGATCTTTGAAACTAGATCTCATATCAATATATTTCGACGAATTTTTTTTTGGGTTAAAAGTTGCCATGTCTATTGCATATGAATTGACATGATGTTTACACTGAAGTTGCCATGATATGTTTTAGCTATTTTTTCTATATTTAAAAGTAAATTTCCACATATTATAAAATGGGGAATTAATAAACTAGACTTGTCATGAACCATAAACTAAAATTTTCATGATACATACACTTAAAATTACCATGGTTTGTAGAAAAAATAAATTTCATAGTCAAATATACTGGAATTGCCATCATCAAAAACCTAAAATTGTCATTCTCTACGAACTAAAATTGCCACATGGCAACTTTAGTGTAAGCACTATGGAAACTATAGTGTAAACATCATTGCAATTTTTGGGGAAAATTTTTTTGTCAAAACATATCAACATGAGATCTAGTTTTGAAGATCTCGTCGAGACGAATTTAATGGTGAAAACAGATTTTTAGTTCAATTTTTTAATTAGGAGATAAAACATTTTTAAATCAAAAATCAAAAAGATTCCTGCTAATGTCATCTGTTTATACGTGGCAAAATGAGTGGTGATGAAGGCATGTAGGTGATGTACACGTGTGGGCGTTAGTTTTTCCGTCAAGAAAAAAGCAAGAGAGATAAAAAACCGCAGCTCAAAAGTTTCAGGAAGAGAATCCTGGTTTGTTGTGACACGTTATTCGTTGAAAAACACAAGAGCCAGGTCGTGCTCAGTTGGAAAAAAAGAGGTGTTCAGATTCGGTCTAGAAGTGTTCCAGGCAAGAGACATGAAAGTTAAAAAACGAAGTGATTGTGATCCCTTTGATTGGACTCTTCTAGTTTGAGATATCTTGTGCGTATCCCAAGAGAAGTAGTGGGCACGTTTAGAGTTTGCAAAGAAAAAAAATCAGAAATCTATCGGCCACTAGTGCATCACGTGATTGACAAGAGTTTGTTGCTGTTTGGATTTGTGCCATGAAGTACTTCCTCCTTCCGAAAATATTTATCATCAAATGTATAAAAACATAATGATACATCCTTTTTATCCATTTTGATGAGTACCAGTTGGCAAGTTCTGGTCGGCCAAAATATTTTTTACCGAAGGGGTACGTACAAGAAAAGCAACTTTGCATATTTGGAAGGTCTGGATTGACGCATACAAGAAAGAGCAAAATGAAAAACAGTTTATCTAATTCACATCTAGATGTTTTTTAAGGTTGTCACATCTAAGCTCTCACAAATAGATAGTGCAGCAACAAGAAATAAAAAAAACAAGAAAAAAAAATAGACCACAAACATAGTGGACATTAGTTTAGATGTAACATAAATATGTCACATCTAAATGTGTCTTAGACAGACCCAAAGAAAAAAGCAGAGAGAGTTGGTCAGGTAAGGCAAATTCATTTTTTTCTCTCATGGGAAGTGCCTTTTGATGCATTACTATCAACACAATAAAACAAGGACAGATATCAAAAAACGAATTCCTTAGAGAGATTGGATCTGCCAACGAAAGGAAACAACCGACCGGAATAAAAGGGCAAGTTTTGGTGCGTCAGAAGAGAGAGAGAGTTCGGAAGGAAATAACGGGGAGTTGTTGGACAGAAAGATATTCAGATATTCCTTGCTTTTTTGGAAGAAAAAAAAGCAAGGTAGTTGGTTTGGAAGGTTGGATCCGTGCCTTTGGGAATCAGATCCATGGAGTTTTTATTAAAAAAACGTGAGAGGTTCATTTGGGAGTTGTTCGCCATGTCAACTCCATGTGGAGACACTAAAAAAAGTGTGCCTTGATGTGCTATAGACTACTACTAGTACTCCCTCCGTCCCAAAATTCTCGTCTTAGATTTGTCTAAATACAGATGTATCTAGTTACGTTTTAGTGTTAGATACATCTGTATCTAGACGAATCTAAGACAAGAATTTTGGGACGGAGGGAGTACGTCCTAGTGCTTTGGCTGTGGTTCCCTAAGAAAAAGAAAAGGTACTTTGGTTGTGGAAAAAAAATTGCACAGTTTCTAATGTTGTTTCTTTTTGCCCTTTCCGTTGATCCGGTCCTCTGTGAAAGAAAGAAATCCCAGTTCAAGTCAGTGCGTGAATTTTGTCTGTGTCTTAGGCTCGCGTCTCTAGTATAGTCTAGCCTAAGACCAACACTTGATCACTTTGAGCGATTATTCAACTTGCATTAATTATCGTGGTTGTAGCATTTTTCCCCACCTATATACAGCCAACCGAGCTCCACATATTTCTACGCCGTGCATACATACATTCACCTGGCAATCGCTTTACCCAACTTTTGGAGTTATTTGACACCGTTGGTTGCCGATCACCACCTGCTGCATGGTAAGAATTTGCAAGACTTTGATTTTTGCTCTAGTGTGAGCGTTTTACCACATCTCAGTAGTTCATAGGGGCATTATTCTTGGATTTTGTTTCTTGTTTCTACTAATCATGTCAGGTTTCAGAGTTAGTTGGGCTTCATCGATCGTTGGAGACGTGACCTCAGCTCAGAAAATACAACCACCATCCCAAGATGTACAAAGACATCAAAATGTGCAGAATCAGGTTCTTGTTTCCATGCCACCTTTTAATGGCTGTTTTAAACCTGATTTATATATTGAATGGGAATTCTAAATAAATGCTATATTTGCTTCCCATAATTTTTCTGAACGTCAAAAAGTTAAGGTCGCGGTTGGTACATTCACTGGTTTTGCTACTGTTTGGTGGAGTGAACATTGTCGGTTATACCCTGACTATGTACCTACTACTTGGGGTGATTTAAAACTTGTCATAGAGATAGATTCATGGATGTTTATTATACTCGTGGCATGATTTAAAAAACTACAACATTTAAAACAAGGTAGTGACACTGTAACAAAATATTATGATGATTTACAAACTACCTTGTTGCACTCCTTTTTAGAGGAAGCTGAAGATGCTTTTATGGATAGATTTTGGGGAGGATGAAACCATGATATTCAGGAGATACTAATTCATGAAGAGTGTTATCTTATGTATCGTTTGTTTCATCTTGCTTGTAAAGTTGAACAGGAAATAAAACAACATGTTGCCCACAAGGAGAACAAGTGCAAGGTGCAGATTCCACGAGATGATACGGTTATTCCTTCAACTACTAGGCATACTATGACAACCACATCCGTTGTTTTGAGGACTACATCACCTCCACCATGTGACACATCACCTCCGAGAGTGCCTAATCATCTGAGTTGATCATAAGAGGTAATGAAAAAGGTACCGATCTTCCACCTCCACCTGAGTATGATGAATTCCTTGTCAATTTAATTGAACCATGCGATGAGCTACCCACTACTTTGATTACACAAGCTATTTTAGAGGACTATGTTCAGGATTTGACTTTGCCATGTGATCAAACAATTTTGAGTGAACCCATTGAATTAATCATTGATGCGAAAGAACCTTGTGAATCAGGGAATAAATCAGATTAGGATCAAATACATTTGAAAATAGTTGTGCCAATGTTTAATCATTTTGATATGACCTCTAATCTTGGTGATGGTTCATCAAGGTTGGGATGGTTTAATGATGAGCATTGTCAATCTTTTGTTATGATTAAGAGCTTCACTTTTATGTGCAAACTGATTTGCAATATTTTCATGCCTTTAACTTCTTGTGATATTATATTGTCTTTATATTTCACGAATTTTGAAGGGTGCTCTTGTATAACTGTGTCACATGTGCCACAACTGAGATCAGTAAAAATGGATGACATATACATATTCAAAATGTACACCTTGTCTCTTTTGTTAGCCATATTTCATATTAAGCAACGCTGAGGACGACTTTGTTTTCAAGAAGGGGAGGATGATGAGGACATGGCTAGCAAAGTCACACCCACAACCCCTAATACTATACCTATTGGACCAATTACTAGAGCTAGCGCACGCCAGTTAAACTATCAGGTACTCTCCTTTCTTGGTAACGTTTCTAATGTTCATGAGAATGTGATGCTGCCTAACTGAGATATATTTGTGTTGGTTACAGTTGAAGCACCTAGCATGGACAAGAAGAATGGACATTGGAGCATGATCAAGCACTATGATGAAGACACAGCAAAGGGAACAAGAACAGACTTTCTGAAGGAGATTTCTACACTTTGAAGCCACCATGATGACGTACAAGAAGATGGATGAAATATAAAACCTGTATTTCAGAAATTTTGTCCATAGCTTATTATTGGTGTTGTATCACCTTAGTTTTGGGCAAGGCCCATGTATTTTCGAAATACCTTTTCATGGGCTATGTTTAGGGTCCATATTGTAGGGGAAACGACTTAGGAGGTGTTTTAGTCCCACCTTGCCAAGGGTGGACGAAATCCCCTCTCTTTTCCCCTATAAATACAACCCTTAAGGCACTGTTTAGATTGGGGATTTTTTTTAGTTAAAAGTTAGCGATTGCAACTTCATGTACTTTGTTTGTGTCCAACAACTAGACCAAGACTGCTCTTGAATCCCTACCTTCATCAATACTTCATCTATATTCGCAATATTCCAATTGCATTATCATATTCTTGCTTGTTCTTCAATTGCGTGCAGGAATAGACCTTCGTGATCAGGCTGATCGTGCTTTCAGCATCGTCAGTAAACCTCAGGAGATTGGTTTAGCGATTGCTAAGGCGCAACATCGTGCATGTTTCTAGTCGGATCGTCAAAGTCAGCTCCACCAAATCGGTTGTTATCATCTCATCGAAAGATCAGGACCCTCGCCTCTATCATGTTGTGTGTGTTTGTTAGTTTGTGAAGGTGCATATATTGGGGACTTGCTTGTGCCTCCTACTGGATTGATACCTTGGTTATTAACCGAGGAAAATACGTATCTCTACTTTGCTGCATCACCCTTTCCTCTTCAAGGGAAAAATGAACTCAAGCTCAAGAAGTAGCTGGAAGAATTCTGGCGCCGTTGCCGGGGAGGTTCTACATCAAGCCTACCATGTACCTATCATAAACTCTCATCTCTTGCATTTATATCATTTTCCATTTTCCTCTCGTTTTCCTCTCCCCCACTTCTAAAACATTTCAGAAAGTCACAAAAATATTCGCCTTCCTATTCGCCTTCTTTCCGTTTGCTTTTTGTTTGCTTGTGCGCTAGATTGCTTGCTTTGTCACGATGTCTCAAGAAAATACCAAGTTGTGTGACTTTTCCAAGACTAATAATAATGATTTTATTAGTACTCCGATTGCTCCCGCCACTAGTGCGGAATCTCATGAAATTAATGCCGCTTTGTTGAATCTTGTTATGAAAGAACAATTTTCTGGTAGTCCTAATGAAGATGCTGCATCCCATCTAAATACTTTCATTGAGTTATGTGATATGCAAAAGAAAAAAGATGTAGATAATTATATTGTTAAATTGAAGTTATTAAAACTTGGTTTCCATATTTGTCTAAAAATAGTATTGATTCATGCAATAAGTGTAAAGATGCTTTTATTTCCAAGTATTTTCCTCCCGCTAAGATCATCTCCATTAGGAACGATATAATGAATTTTAAGTAACTTGATCATGAACATGTTGCACAATCTTTGGAGAGAATGAAATTGATGATAAGAAATTGCCCTACTCATGATTTAAGTTTTTGGATGATCATACAATTTTTTATGCCGGATTGAATTTTGCATCTAGAAATCTTTTAGATTCCACAACGGGAGGTACTTTTATGGAGATCACATAAGGAGAGGCTACTAAACTACTAGATAATATTATGGCAAATTACTCTCAATGGCATATCGAAAGATCTTCTACTAGTAAAAAGGTGCATGCGATTGAAGAAATTAATACTTTGAGTGGAAAGATGGATGAACTTATGAAATTGATTGCTAGTAAGAGTACTCCTATTGATCCTAATGATATGCCTTTGTCTAATTTATAATAATGAATCTATGGATGTGAATTTTGTTGGTAGGAACAATTTTGGTAATAGCGCATATATAGGTAATTTGAACCCTAGGCCGTTTCCTAGTAATTCCTCTAATAATTATGGTAATTCCTACAACAATTCTTATGGAAATTATATTAAAATACCTACTGATCTTGAGAATAATACTAAAGATTTCATTAATTCTCAAAATATTTCTAATGCTATGCTAGAAGAAAAATTGCTTAAGATTGATGATTTGGCTAGGAGCATTGATAGAATTTCTCATGAGATTGATTCTTTTAAAATTAGATTTATGACACCTAAAATTTATATTAATGAATCTCTAAAATCCATCCAAATCTCTATTAATGAAAGTAAAGAGAGAACCGCTAGGATGCGTGCTAAGAGTGATTGGCTAGAAAAAGCATGTTCTTCTAGTTTTTGCGATAATAATGATGAAGATCTTAAAGTGATTGGTGTGACTCCTATTGAATATTTGTTTGATAATATAAAACTTGATAAATATGGGACTGAAGATGAGTCAACTTTATCTAGAAGGCGTCCCAATAATTTTGAGGGTGAAGATCTTAATGAAAGAATTGATGAAAGTGGGATTGGCGAGGTCAAAACTTTAAGTAGTGATGAACCCACTCTTTTGGATTTGAAGGACTTTAATTATGATAATTTTTATTTGATTTATTGTATTTCCTTCTTGCAATCCATGTTAAATTCACCTCATGCTTACAATCAAAATAAGGCTTTTAGTAAACATAGCGTGGATGCTATGATGAAATCGTTTGAAGAAAAACTTGAGTTGGAAGTTACAATCCCTAAAAAGCTTTATGATGAATGGGAACATACTATTAAGATTAAAATTAAAGATTATGAGTGCAATGCTTTGTGTGATTTGGGTGCTAGCGTTTCCACAATTCCAAAAACCCTATGTGATGTCCTAGGTTTCCATAATTTTGATGATTGTTCCTTGAATTTGCATCTAGCGGATTCCACTATTAAGAAACCTATGGGAAGGATTAATGTTGTTATTATTGTTGCAAATAGGAATTGTGTGCCCGTAGATTTTATTGTGCTTGATATAGATTGCAATCCTACATGCCCTATTATACTTGGTAGACCTTTCCTTAGAACGATTGGTGCAACTATTGATATGAAAGAAGGAAACATTATATTCCGTTAAGGAAGGGCCAGGAAAATTTCCCAAGAAAGAAAATTATGTTACCATATTAATCTATTATGAGGGCTACTTATGTATTGAATACCAAAGATGACAATACCTAGATCTATGCATTATTCCTAGCTAGGGGCGTAAAACAATAGCGCTTGTTGGGAGGCAACCCAATTTTATTTTGTGTTTTTTGTTTTTGCTTCTGTTTGTCAATAAATACACAATATTAATTATGTAGTAATTGTGTTTTAGTGTTGTAATTAGTGTTTGATCCAAGTAAGACCTTTGGGATGGTCTATGCTGATAGTTGATTTGATCTTGCTGAAAAACAGAAACTTTTGCATCCAGTAGCAGAATTGTTAAAATTCACAGAAGCGTGATAAAATTCTGAAGTTTTTACAAAAGATTTATATACAAATTTCCTAGATTTTCCTAAATTTTCAGAATTTTTGGAGTTACATAAGTATACAGAATTTCCAGATTACCATAGACGGTTCTGTTTTTGACAAATTCTGTTTTCTATGTGTTGTTTGCTTATTTTGATGAATCTATGGGTAGTATCGGGGGGTACGAACCATGGAGAAGTTGGAATACAGTAGATATTACACCAATATAATTTAGAATGAGTTCACAACAGTACCTAAAGTGGTGATTTATTTTATTATACTAACGGAGCTTACGAGTTTTCTGTTGAGTTTTGTGTTGTGAAGTTTTCAAGTTTTGGGTAAAGATTTGATGGACTATGGAATAAGGAGTGGCAAGAGACAAAGCTTGGGGATGCCCAAGGCACCCTAAGGTAATATTCAAGGACAACCAAGCAGCTAAGCTTGGGGATGCCCGGAATGGCATCCCCTCTTTCGTCTTCAATCCATCGGTAAATTTACTTGAGGCTATATTTTTATTCACCACATGATATGTGTTTTGCTTGGAGCATCTTGTATTATAAGAGTCTTTGCTTGTTAGTTTTCCACAATCATGCTTGCTACACACACCTTTTGATAGGGACACGCATTAATCGTGAATTTATCAGAATACTCTATGTGCTTCACTTATATCTTTGGAGCTAGGCAGTTGCTCTAGTACTTCACTTATATCTATTTAGAGTACGGTGGTTGTTTTATTTTGTAGAAATTGATGAACTCTCATGCTTCACTTATATTATTTTGAGAGTCTAAAAAAAGTAAGGCAATTTGCTTAGGTTATGAATTTGGTCCTAATGATGGGCATCCAAGAGGGATATAATAAAAACTTTCATAAAGAGCATTGAATATATGAGATGTTTGATTCCTTGCATTTGTTTTGACATATAAAGATGGTGATATTAGAGTCATGCTAGTGAGTAATTGTGGATTGGTAGAAATACTTGTGTTAAAGTCTGTGATTCCCGAAGCATGCATGTATGGTGAACCGATGAAGTCGGAGCATGATTTTTTATTGATTGTCATCCTTTTGTGTGGAGGTCGAGAGAGCGCAATGGTTGACTCCTACCAACCTCTCCCCTAGGATCATGCATATTATTACTTTGTTTTGATGGATAATAAATTTTTCCAGTAAGTATGTGAGTTCTTTATGACTAATGTTGAGTCCATGGATTATACGCACTCTCACCCTTCCACCATTGCTAGCCTCTCTAGTATCGTGCAACTTTCGCCGGTGCATTAAACACACTATATACCCTTCCTCAAAACAGTAACCATACCTACCTATTATGGCATTTCCATAGGCATTCCGAGATATAGTGCCATGCAACTTCCATCGTTCCGTTTATTATGACACGCACCATCATTGTCATATTGCTTTGCATGATCGTAAGATAGCTAGCATGATGTTTTCATGGCTTGCCCATTTTTTGATATCTTTGCTATGCTAGATCATTGCACATCCCGGTACACTATAGGAGGCATTCTTATAGAGTCATATCTTTGTTCTAGTATCGAGTTGTAATTCTTGAGTTGTAAGTAAATAAAAGTGTGATTATCATCATTATTAGAGCATTATGGCATGTGAGGAAAGGATGATGGAAGCTATGATTCCCTCACAAGTTGGGATGAGTCTCCAGACTTAAAATAAAAAAGAGGACAAAGAGCCCAAAAAAAGAGAGAAATAGAGAAGGGACAATGTTACTATCCTTTTCCACACTTGTGCTTCGAAATAGCACCATGTTCTTCATGATAGAGAGTCTCCTATTTTATCACTTTTATATACTAGTGGGAATTTTTCATTATAGAACTAGGCTTGTACATTCTAATGATGGGCTTCCTCAAATTTCCCTAGGTCTTTGTGAGCAAGCAAGTTGGGTGCACACCCACTAGTTTTCTTTTTGAGATTTCATACAGTTATATCTCTAGTGCATCTGCTGCATGGCAATCCCTACTCACTTGCATCAATATCAATTGATGGGCATCGCCACAGCCCATTAATTTGCCTAGTTGATGTGAGACTTTCTCCTTTTTGTCTTCTCCTCACAACCACCTTCTATTCCACCTATAGTGCTATATCCATGGCTCACACTCATGTATTGCGTGAAAGTTGAAAAAGTTTGAGAACACCAAAAGTATGAAACAATTGCTTGGCTAACACCAGGGTTGTGCATGATAAATACTTTGTGTGATTAAGATAGAGCATGAAAAGACCTTATGATTTTGTAGGGATAACTTTCTTTAGCCATGATATTTTGAGAAGACATGATTGTTTTATTAGTATGCTTGAAGTATTATTGTTTTTATGTCAGTATTAAACTTTTGTTTTGAATCTTATGGATCTGAACATTCATGCCGCAATAAAGAAAATTACATTTATAAATATGTTAGGTAGCATTCCACATCAAAAATTCTGTTATTATCATTTACCTACTCGAGGACGAGCAGGAATTAAGCTTGGAGATGCTTGATACGTCTCCAACATATCTATAATTTTTGATTTTCCAGGTTAATATACTATCTGTTTTGCATGTTTTATATGCATTAATATGCTATTTTATATTATTTTTGGGACTAACCTATTAACCTAGTGCCTAGTGCCAGTTTCTGTTTTTCCTTGTTTTTGACTTTTTGAGAAAATCAATATCAAACGGAGTCCAAACGGAATAAAATTTTATGATGATTTTTCTTGGACCAGAAGAAACCCACGAGAGATGGGGAGGAGGCTAGAAGACCCATGAGGGGGCCACAAGCCTTGGGGGCGCGCCCCGGGGGGCAGGGCAGCCTTGGGGCATGTGCCCCCCGTGGCTCCTCTAACCCTAATCCCAGCACTATAAATCCTCAAATAATCCCCCTATACCAGAGGGCACACCAGATATACTTTTCCACCGCCGCAAGCTTCTATTCTCATGAGATCCCATATTGGGGCCTTTTCCGGCACTCCGCCGGAGGGGGATTTGATCACGGAGGGCCTGTACACCAACCTTGCTGCCCTTCCGATGATGCGTGAGTAGTTTACCATGGACCTCTTCTATCTCTTTGATCTTCAATACAATGTTCTCCTCGATGTTCTTGGAGATCTATTTAATGTAATCTTATTTTGTGGTGCGTTTGTTGAGATCCGATGAATTCTGGATTTATGATCAGATTATTTATGAATATTATTTGAGTCTTCTCTGAACTCTTTTATGCATGATTGAGATAGCTTAGTATTTCTCTGTGATCTATCAATTTGGTTTGGCTACTACATTGTGTTTTTTTGCAATGGGAGAGGTGCTCTCTGATGGGTTCAATCTTGCGGTGTCCACACCCAGTGACAGTAGGGGTAGCGAGGCACGTATGGTATTGTTGCCATTAAGGATAAAAAGATGGGGTTTATATCATATTGCTTGAGTTTATCCCTCTACATCATGTCATCTTGCTTAAGGCGTTACTCTATTCTTATGAACTTAATACTCTAGATGCAGGCAAGGGTCGGTCGATGTGTGGAGTAATAGTAGTAGATGCAGGCAGGAGTCAGTCTACTTGTCACGGATGTGATGCCTATATTCATGATCATTGCCTTTAGATATCATATAACTTTGTGCTTTTCTATCAATTGCTCGACAGTAATTTGTTTACCTACCGTATGTTTTCTTCAAGAGAGAAGCCTCTAGTGAAACCTATGGCCCTCGGGTCTATTGTCCATCATATTATTTTCATATCTATAAAACTAAAAATTCAAAAATACCTTTCTACAGTTTATTTGTGTTCACTTTATTTTGCTTTTTACTTATCTTTTAAATATATCTCTATTAGGTCTCACTCTTGCAAGTGACCGTGAAGGGATGGAAACCCCCTTTTTCGTGTTGTGTGTAAGTGTTTGTTAGTTTGTGAAGGTGCATATATTAGGGACTTGCTTGTGGCTCCTACTGGATTGATACCTTGGTTCTTAATTGTGGGAAATACTTATCTCTACTTTGCTGCATCACCCTTTCCTCTTCAAGGGAAAAATCAACGCAAGTTTAAGAAGTAGCAGTCACCTCAATTTATTAATACATTCTCACAGTAGGAGCCTTTCCTACCATTTTTGGTCAAAAAAAAGAAAGAAAGGGAACTTCAAGAAGACCGGGAAGCAAGTTGCCGCTCCTGTGAAGAAGCCCAAAGATGGACCCAAGCCTGAAACTGAGTGCTTCTACTGCAAGGGAAATGGTCACTAGAAGCGGAACTGCCCCAAATACTTGGCAGATAAGAAGGATGGCATAGTGAACAAAGGTATATTTGATATACATGTTATTGATGTGTTCCTTACTAATGCTCGTAGTAGCGCATGGGTATTTGATACTGGCTCGGTCGCTCATATTTGTAACTCGAAACATGAGCTACAGAATAAATGAAGATTGGCTAAGGACGAGGTGATGATGCGCGTCGAGAATGGTTCCAAGGTTGATGTGATCGCTGTCGGCATGCTACCCCTACATCTACCTTTGGGATTAGTTTTAGACCTCAATAATTGTTATTTGGTGTCAGCATTGAGCATGAACATTATATCAGGATTGCGAGACGGTTATTCATTTAAGTCAGAGAATAATGATTGTTCTATTTATTTGAGTAACATCTTTTATGGTCGTGCACCCTTAGTGAATGGTCTATTCTTGTTGAATCTCGATTGTAGTGATACACATATTCATAATATTGATGCCACACGATGCAAAGTTGATAATGATAGTGCACCATACTTGTGGCACTGCCGTTTAGGTCATATTGGTGCAGAGCGCATGAAGAAACTCCATGCGGATGGACTTTTGGAATCACTTGATTATGAATCCTTTGATACTTGCAAACCATGCCTCATGGGTAAGATGACTAAAACACTGTTCTCTGGAACAATGGAGCGAGCTAATGACTTATTGGAAATAATACATACTGATGTATGCGGTCCGATGAGTGTTGAAGCACGCGGCGGGTATCGTTATTTTCTAACCTTCACAGATGATTTGAGTAGATATGGGTATATCTACTTGACGAAACACAAGTCCGAAACATTTGAACAGTTCAAAGAATTTTAGAGTGAAGTGGAGAATCATCTTAACAAGAAAATAAAGTTTCTACGATCTGATCGTGGAGGTGAATATTTGAGTTACAAGTTTGGCCTTCATTTAAGACAATGTGGACTTTTTTCACAACTCACGCCACCTGGAACACCACAACGTAATGGTGTGTCCGAACTTCGTAACCGTACTTTATTAGATATGGTGCATTCTATGATGTCTCTTACCGATTTTCCGCTATCGTTTTGGGGTTATGCATTAGACTTGGTTGCATTCACGTTTAATAGGGCACCGTCTAAATCTGTTGAGACGACACCGTATGAACTATGGTTTGGCAAGAAACCTAAGCTATCATTTCTTAAAGTTTGGGGATGTGACGCTTATGTCAAAATGCTTCAGCCTGATAAGCTCGAACCCAAAGCGGAGAAGTGCGTCTTCATAGGATACCCCAAACAAACTATTTGGTATACCTTCTACCACAGATCCGAAGGGAAGATCTTTGTTGCTAAGAATGGGTCATTTCTAGAGAAGGAGTTTCTCTTGAAAGAAGTGAGTGGGAGGAAAGTAGAACTTGATGAGGTAGTTGTACCTTCTCTTGAATTGGAAAGTAGCACATCATAGAAAACCGTTCCCTGATGCCTACACCAACCAGAGAGGAAGCAAATGATGATCATGAAACTTCAGGTCAAGTTACTACCGAACCTCGTAGGTCAACGAGAACACGTACCACACTAGAGTGGTATGGTAATCCTGTCCTGGAAGTCATGTTGTTAAACAACGACGAACCTACAAACTATGAAGAAGCTAATATGAGCCCAGATCCCGACAAATGGCTTGAGGCCACGAAACCTGAGATAGGATCCATGTATGAGAACAAAGTGTGGACTTTGGTGGACTTGCCCAATGATCAGCAAGCCATTGAGAATAAATGGACGTTCAAGAGGAAGACAAACGCTAATGGTAATATCACTGTCTACAAAGCTCGACTTATCACAAAAGGTTTTCAACAAGTTCAAGGGGTGGACTACGATGAGACTTTCTCACCCGTAGCGATGCTTAAGTCTGTCAGAATCATGTTAGCAATTGCCGCATTTTATGATTATGAAATCTGGCAAATGGACGTCAAAACTGCATTCCTTAACGACTTTCTTAAAGAAGAGTTGTATATGATGCAACCAGAAGGTTTTGTCGATCCTAAGGGTGCTAACAAAGTGCACAAGCTCCAGCGATCCATCTATGGACTGGTGCAAGCATCTCGGAGTTGGAATATATGCTTTGATGAGGTGATCAAAGCATTTGGTTTTATACAAACTTACGGTGAAGCTTGTATTTACAAGAAAGTGAGTGGGAGCTCTATAGCATTTCTAATATTATATGTGGATGATATATTGTTGATTGGAAATGATATAGAATTTCGGGATATCATAAAAGGATATTTGAATAAGAATTTTTCAATGAAAGACCTCGGTGAAGCTTCTTACATATTGGGCATCTGTAGGTATAGATCAAGACGCTTAATAGGACTTTCACAAAGCACATACCTTGACAAAGTTCTGAAGAAGTTCAAAATGGACCAGTCAAAGAAATGGTTCTTGCATGTGTTGTAAGGTGTGAAATTGAGTCAGACTCAAAGTCCGACCACGGCAGAAGATAGAGAGAGAATGAAAGTCATTCCCTATGCCTCGGCCATAGGTTTTATAATGTACGCCATGTTGTGTACCTGATGTGTGCCTTGCCATAAGCTTGGCAAGGGAGGTACCAAAGTAATCCAGGAGTGGATCACTGGACAATGGTCAAGAATATCCTGAAGTACCTGAAAAGGAGCAAGGGTATGTTTCTCGTTTATGGAGGTGATGAAGAGCTCTTCGTAAAGGGTTACGTCAATGCTAGCTTCGACACATATCCGGATGACACTAAGTCGCAAACCGGATACGTATTTATATTGAATGGTGGAGCTGTCAGTTGGTGCAGTTCTAAGCAGAGCATCGTGGCGGGATATACATGTGAAGCGGAGTATATAGCTGCTTCGGAAGCAGCGCATGAAGGAGTCTGGATGAAGGAGTTCATATCCGATCTGGGTGCAATACCCAGTGCATCGGGTCCAATGATAATCTTTTGTGACAAGACTGGAGCAACTGCCATAGCCAAAAAGCCCGGGGTTTCACAAGAGAACCAAACACATCAAGCGACGCTTCAGCTCCATTCGTGAACAAGTCAAGGTTGGAGACATAGATATTTTCAAAGTACATACTGATCTTAATGTGGCAGACCCTTTGACTAAACCTCTTCCACGGGCAAAACATGATCAACACCAAGACTCCATGGTGTGAGATTCATTACTATGTAATTTGGATTCTTGACTGTAGTGCAAGTGGGAGACTGTTGGAAATATGCAATAGAGGCAATAATAAAGTCGTTATTATTATTTTGCCTTAATCATGATAAAGGTTTATTATGCATGCTATAATTGTATTGATCGAAAACTTAAATACATGTGTGAATACATAAACAAATACCAAGTCCCTAGTAAGCCTCTACTTGACTAGCTCGTCGTTCAAAGATGGTTAAGGTTTCCTATCCATAGACATGAGTTGTTGTTTGATAAAGAGATCACGTCATTAGGAGAATGATGTGATGGACAAGACCCATCTGTTAGCATAGAATATGATCATTCAGTTTATTGCTACTACTTTCTTAATGTCAAATACATGTTCCTTCGACCATGAGATCATGCAACTCCCGGATTCCGGAGGAATGCCTTGTGTGTATCAAACATCACTTCATAATTGCATGATCATAAAGGTGTAGGTATCTCCAAAGGTGTCTGTTGAGTTGGCATGGATCGATATTGGGATTTGTCACTCCGTACGACAGAAAACTATATCTGGGCCCTCTCGATAATAAAACATCACAAGAAACTTGCACACAAAGTGACTAAGGAGTTAGTTACAAGATGATGTATTATGGAACGAGTAAAGAGACTTGCCGGTAACAAGATTGAACTAGGTATGGAGATACCGACGATCGAATCTCTGGCAATTAACATACCGACAGACAAAGGGAACTACATATGTTGTTATAAAGGTTCGACCGATAAAGATATTCATAGAATATGTAGGAACCAATATGGACATCCAGGTACCGCTTTGGGTTATTTGCCGGAGAAGCGACTCGGTCATGTGTACGTCATTCTCGAACCTGTAGGGTCCACACGCTAAACGTTCGTTGACAATATAGTATTATATGAGTTATGTATGTTGGTGACCGAATGTTGTTCGGAGTCCCGGATAAGATCACGAACATGATGAGGAGCTCTGGAATGGTCCGGAGGTAAATTTTGATATATATGATGATGGTTGGTCCAAGAGGTAAGGCCCATGGGGCTTTAGGTCGATGCAAAAGGAAGCTTTGCGGAGGTCCGGGACCAGACGCTAGGGACCCTGGCATTTGGCCCTAGGCTAGATGCTGAGGACCATGGTGTTTGGGCCAGACACCGAGGACCATGGCGTCTGGTGCTCCAATCCAAGGACTCTTCCTTGCATTCCAAACCGACTTTGGGGAGGCCCTCTCCCCAAGTAACGACCCCAGGGCTCAACATATAAATAGAGGAGCAAGGCTAGCCCCTAGAACACAAGTTTTTGAACCTCCTCAAGTTGATCTAGTTCTAGTTGGTCAGAGTTGACTAATTAGAGCTACCCTAGCTACCTCTAATCCTCATAATTAGTAGCTCAGCATGGTTCTAATCTCCTCCCTCCAGTTCATCATCCGCTCTAAAATCGTTGTGTTTGGCAAAGCCTTGCGAAAATAGTTTCATCACCACTGTCACCACGCCGTCGTGCTGCCGGAACTCCTCTACTACTTCACCCCTCTTGCTGGATCAAGAATGCGAGGACGTCATCGAGTTGAACGTGTGCTGTATGGTCAGTGCTTGATTGGAACGGATCGTGAAGGAGTATGACTACATCAACCGCGTTGATAAACTCTTCTACTTAGCAATCTACAAGGGTATGTGGATGTTCTCCCCCTCTTGTAGCTATGCATCTCCATGGGTAGATCTTGCGTGTGCGTAGAATTTTTTTTGTTTTCCATGCAACATTTGCCATCACGTGAGTGTACCCGCGAGTTGATGTGTAGTCGGGTTGGCCTGGAGGGTACCCGCGAGATAATTATGTGGCACGGCCGGGCATTCTAGGCCCTTGCTGAAAGTCCACGAGATGGGGTGGCGGGGTCACATGATCGTGAGTCTCTGTTCATTACCGCGTGCTACCAAGATACTAATGGTTTGGATATGTGATCCGAGTAGGACTATGGCCTTTTCGCACTAACCATCACACAGGAATAAGTATGGGCACTCTACATTGTATGTATCAGCTGAAAGCTCTTCGGATGTCAATGGCTGAGCGACATGCACCGGGTTGGATTGGTTAAGCCTGCGCTTGTATAAGGGGGTAGGTCTGCTCACCGGCCGCGTACACGACGTGCAAGAGTGCAAAGGGCGATGGGCCCAAGACCCCTGCGTTTAGGATGTAGACTAGCATGTTGGCCTCTCTATTGAGTCTAGGTAGGACTGTGGTGTGTTAATCGGCTGAGGCCAGCCATGAGCTGATGGTGTGTCTAGCCGGAGTTGATCGAGCGTGTTGGGTAAGTTTATGCACCCCTGCAAGGAAGATTGATCTATTCAAATAGACATATCCACAGTAACGAGATGACTTGGAGTTGTATCCCGACCCTTACAGCTAGAACTGGATACTGAGATGTGGATTGGACATGATGGCTCTGGGATTGCTTTCTCGCTAGGAGTCGAGAAAGGATCTCTAGGCATTAATGCTACAACATGCTTGCTAATTATAAAATGTTGTTCTGTACTCTTCTAAACGCTGCAAGATGCTAGCCTTTGATAGGCTAGGCTTTCCCTTCTTTTCTAGCATTCTGCGGTTTAGTCCAAAGATAGAGCCCCATTCCTTTGATACCGATGCATACTTAGCATAGTTCTGATGTAAGTCTTGCGAGTACTTTGGTTGAGTACTCACGGTTTCTTTGCTACCCCATTTTCCCCATACCTGATTGTTGCGATCAGATGACAGATCCAAGGAGCCAGATGCCACCACCGACGACTACTACTACTACCCCAAGGGTGGCTACTACTACGTGGAGACCGTTGATGACCAGGAGTAGTTAGGAAGCTTCCAGGCAAGAGGCCTTGCCTTTTCGATCATCGTTGCTTTTGTGCTAGCCTTCTTAAGGCAAACTTGTTTAACTTATGTGTGTACTCAAATATTGTTGCTTTCCCTGACTCATTTGTATTCGAGCTTTTGAGGCCCCTGGCTTGTAATATAAAGCTTGTATGACTTTCATTTGAGTTTTGAGTTGTGTTGTGATATCTTCCCGACTTTCATTTGAGTTTAGAGTTGTGTTGTGATATCTTCCCGTGAGTCCCTGATCTTGATTGTACACATTTGTGTGTATGATTAGTGTATGATTGAATGGGGGGCATCAGAAGTTTGTATCAGAGCCGACTGCCTGTAGGAATCCCCTTCCAACTCCTTGGCCGAAGTTGAGTGTAGTCTTTGGAAAACTTCTACTAACATTATTATGTAGCTTATGGGCCCACATCACAATTGAGTGGTATTAGGATCTTTTATTCCTCGTCTTTACTCTGGGACTCTCATCACTCTTCTATTCAGGCTAAAGATTTTACTAATTATGACTCTAGGTTCTCGTAACTACTTCCTCCAAGAGAGCCCCATCAGTCAGATGATCGCCTGCTTCACTAGAAGATTCCGAAGATACTCTTCGATGTATTCCTGAGTTCCTTGTGCCCATCGCTGATGCAATTCCCTAGCACCTTTATATCCTTATGGATAATGACTTACACTTCCTGTTCATACATTCATTCCCAATTGATCTTGTTATTACAAGATACCCTGAAACATTTTCCTATATTCTGAGAGCCCCTTCATGTCTACTGCCTTGCAGTTCCTTGCCGCATGAATACCCCTACAGATAATTCCTCGCACTTGCCTAGTATCTATTCATTAATATTTGTTCATGTGTTTCACAAAATTCTTTGAAATACTATTTGATCTCCAAAAATCCTCTACAGCCTATTGCTCTTGGAATTATTGCATACTTGCATTCTGGTTAATTCCATTTATCTAGCAATATTCATTAAAATCCTTTGTGATTGTCACTCTAATCATGTTGATTCAACATGTGTGTGAATGCTCACAATCCTCAATCGAATCCTAGAATTCATCCTTTCGGCTCAGATGTCATTTTGAACATGAGCTGGTTCTCGACCAATAAAATTGCCGTCGATTGTACCCTAAGTCTATTCAACCTATCCATCCTTTATCAGAGCATTCTCTTCTGAACCCTCGATTTGTAAATCATAATTCCTTTGCATTTGAGATTGAATTAGTCAGTTGTTTCTATAATCTGATCTGCTTGCATTCTTTCTTCTTCTGGTTGAGTACAGTTACTCATACTAGATCCTTTGTGGTGCACTAGATCCTCTAATGGATTATTACCCGATAGTTCCGCTTATTCAAAATCCTTGTGAGTTCTTCCCCTGTTACATATGCCTTCGGCAACGTGGTATCATTTAATTCTTGCCGCATGTATTCTGCTTTGAGATTTTTATCTGTTGCTTCCATAAATTTGTGGTATATGTTCCTAAGATGCCCCGATGGGTTGAACCTATGCCTTCCGTAATCTGTGTGAGCCCAAAGGTTATGTGGGTTATATCTACTCACATTACGTCAGATAAATTTTCAACTCTACAACTTGTTCGAAGATAAGAAGTGAATGAAAGGTTAGGCATTGAAGAAGTGTGAGTCAACCTTGCACCTTTGTGTTCATGCCCATGGACCCGATGTGGAACTTATCATGGAAGCTTCTTGCAAAATATTTAATCATTTGGATAATTCTTTTGATGTCATTAAATTGGATCCCTGGCAGCTATGGCTCGGACCATGATTCTTCTTCTTTGGTCCCTTTTCTCCAAGAAGTTCAAGGACTTATCTTATGCAGATTAATACACCTGTCCAACCTCTGTTCTGCTCTACCTTTTGTTATTAACCAATGTTATCTCGAGGATATCGTGCCATTGCACTATCTCTTCTAAATTCTTGCTGGAATATTACTCTCACCATTTTAGTCAGTTCGCAGGCCTGCATTGTCCGTCACTCGAGAACTTTGACAAGTGACTCGAATCCACACTGTGATCCAGTACTCCTAGTACTTTGTTGCTGAGGAGTTTAATACTGCATCACGTTATTCCTAGACTAATCAGCTATATCATTATCATGATAAATTTTAACTGTGCTACCTGGCCCTTCTCCACGGAGCATAATTTTCGATGATGAGCTAAGCTTACGCCAATCTTCCTCATCATATCATTTTTCCTTGACCAGCAAGCGTGATTTAGAGTTTGTGTTGTACCCGTGGTTCCAATAACCTTGCACTTCATCATTCCTTCGACTTGATGTCATCGCCCATCGACTACATCTTCATGAAATCTCTCAACAAATGTGTCGTGATCATCATCGACATCCTGAGCTCTTCCAGGATATCAATCGGATTTTGATGAGAGATGTCGTCCGTTCCCCTCAATGATTTGTGTTATCATCGACAACATTATTGCCTTCCCTCCGACATAAACTCGATCATGTTATGGAGCTCCTATCTATCCAACTTATGTTATGTTCTACCTTGGAGTATTACCATCTTTTATATCAAGGGTGTTGTGAAAATTTCTCCACCTCTTAAGAATTGTTGATATGGTAATACTTCTCGCCATCTCCATTCATTTCATGGTCACCATGTTGTTTCTGACCGGAATACCAACAATTTGAACCATGATTTGTGAATTCAAAACTTCCAGCAACCCTATTGCTTGATGTGAATGGTCGATTTTTCATTCTAAGTTTTTTGATTATTGAATCACCATTCTAACATTCTAAGTCTTTTACACTTTCGTTCAATGTTTAATTGTGGATGTTCTCCTCAAACATATTTCATTATATACTTTGGTGTGTCCAATGCTATCACCTTGTTCACTTAATTCTGGAAATCCATGTTTATGGAGATCTCGATGAATTGTTGCTGAGCCCGTCTGTCGGATTTCGGGTCCCGCAAACCCTTGAGAGGTTCGAACTCTCGGGTGCGTGCGGAGATCTCAACCTACCCAGTCTGCTGAATCACCAATCTCATAGCCTAACACGTCGAGCTCGAAGGGAAAGGGAAGACACGACAGTTTACCCAAGTTCGGGCCACCTTGCGGTGTAAAACCCTACTCCTGCTTTGTGGTGGATTTGCCTCGGGGGGCTGAGGAAGAACTAGTATAGTGGAGAACAGCCTCAGGAGGCATGTTTTTGGGCTCAGTGAGCTGCTGAGCTGGTGAGGGTGGAATGGATCCGATCGGCTCGATCTGTCCCCCTCCTTGGTGGTGGCTAGGCCCTATTTATAGTGGGCTTGGTCCTCTTACCAAATGAAGGCGGGAAGGGATCCCACAACGGCCAAATTTAAGGGAGACAACAAGTATACCCTATCCTGACTAAAGTGTTCTTCGCCTGCAAAAGCCTTTGGTCATGACGCTGCGATGGGCTCGGCAATGACCTCCGTCCTTCCATCCCGGCGGTCTTTGTCTTGTTGCACAAGAATGGAAACCTTTGGTTGATTCCTCGGGACTCCGCGCCTGCTGCTTGCCTCCTTTGCACCGAAGAGGAAATTGGTACTTTGTGCCCGCTGGCGCCCGCCTGGCCTTGGTCGCCATGGCTCATGTCAGTCGAACCTCGCTAGGTGAGCCTGGCATAGAAATCTCTGCTCCTCGGGAGCCAGCCAGAGGAGGTCGATCCCTTTGGAGGTCTTGGTGTCGTTCGCCTCGCGAGGGTCCTGAGTTGATGTTGAAGCTGGGCCGTACTAGGCCGTCGATGGATCCATGCCGCGGCCCGCAGGCAGGCAAGTCTGAGTACCCCCGCATCCAGAACGACGACAGTAGCCCCCGGGCCCAAGGCGTGCTCGGACTTGGCTTCTAGGCGAAGCCAAAGGGCAAGTGCGGAGCTCCACGGGCCCTAATCGCCTGCGGCCTTGGATGATGCGTGGTGATTGATGGGACATGGGCGTTTCTGCTTCCCCATGCTGCCTCGACAACCGTTCGACTTGACAAGTCGACGCTGCATGCAGAGGAATCATCATTGCGCGAGATCATGGAGGCCGGCGGTTGGCCTCCCTCTGGCTATGAACGAGGGGAGGTGCAGAGCCCCCCTTGCTCATCTCTATCTTCATCTTCTCGCTGCTCGTTCACTCTTCTTCTTTGCTTCGCCGTAGTTGCGAGGCTCATGGCGCTGATGAGGAGGTTCTCGGCTGCTGAGAATGGGAAGGCCCCTAAGGAGGGGCCAGCCTCGCCACCACCCAAGAGGGGCTGATAACCCGCAAGTGTAGGGGATCGCAATAGCTTTCGAGGGTAAAGTATTCAACCCAAATTTATTGATTCGACACAAGGGGAGCCAAAGAATATTCTTGAGTATTAGCAGTTGAGTTGTCAATTCAACCACACCTGGATAACTTAGTATCTGCAGCAAAGTATTTAGTAGCAAAGCAATATGATAATAAAGGTAACGGTAGCAAAAGTAATGTTTTTGGGTTTTGTAGTGATTGTAGCAATAGCAACGGAAAAGTAAATAAGCGAAGAACAATATGTGAAAAGCTCGTAGGCAATGGATCAGTGATGAATAATTATGTCAGATGCGATTCCTCATGTAATAGCTATAACATAGGGTGACACAGAACTAGCTCCAGTTCATCAATGTAATGTAGGCATGTATTCCGTATATAGTCATACGTGCATATGGAAAAGAACTTGCATGACATCTTTTGTCCTACCCTCCCGTGGCAGCGGGGTCCTAACGGAAACTAAGGGATATTAAGGCCTCCTTTTAATAGAGAACCGGAACAAAGCGTTAGCACATACTGAATACATGAACTCCTCAAACTATGGTCATCACCGAGAAGTATCCCGATTATTGTCACTTCGGGGTTGTCGGATCATAACACATAATAGGTGACTATAGACTTGCAAGATAGGATCAAGAACACACATATATTCATGAAAACATAATAGGTTCAGATCTGAAATCATGGCACTCGGGCCCTAGTGACAAGCATTAAGCATAGCAAAGTCATAGCAACATCAATCTCAGAACATAGTGGATACTAGGGATCAAACCCTAACAAAACTAACTTGATTACATGGTAAATATCATACAACCCATCACCGTCCAGCAAGCCTACGATGGAATTACTCACGCACGGCGGTGAGCATCATGAAATTGGTGATGGAGGATGGTTGATGATGACGACGGCGACAAATCCCCCTCTCCGAAGCCTCGAACGGACTCCAGATCAGCCCTCCCGAGAGAGATTAGGGCTTGGCGGCGGCTCCGTATCATAAAACGAAACTTTCTCTCTGATTTTTTTCTCCGCGAGACGGAATATATGGAGTTGGAGTTGAGGTCGGCGTAGCCTCAGGGGGCCCACGAGACAGGGGGGCGCGCCCAGGGGGAGGGCGCGCCCCCACCCTTGTGGACAGGGTGTGGGCCCCCTGGTCTTGATTCTTTCGCCAGTATTTTTTATATTTTCCAGAAAGTGCCTCCGTGGATTTTCAGGACATTCCGAGAACTTTTGTTTTCTACACATAAAACAACATCATGGAAGTTCTGCCGAAAACAGCGTAAGTCCGGGTTAGTTTCATTCAAATCATGCAAGTTAGAGTCCAAAACAAGGGCAAAAGTGTTTGGAAAAGTAGATATGTTGGAGACGTATCAACTCCCCAAGCTTAAACCTTTGCTTGTCCTCAAGCAATTCAGTTGATAAACTGAAAGTGATAAAGAAAAACTTTTACAAACTCTGTTTGCTCTTGTTGTTATAAACACGCAAAGCCAGCATTCAGGTTTCAGCAAATATTATTAACTAACCATACTCACAATAACACTTAGGTCTCATAATTACTCATATCAATAGCATAATCAGCTAGCGAGCCATACTAATAAAACTCGGATGACAACACTTTCTCAAAACAATCATAACATGATATAACAAAATGGTATCTCGCTAGCCCTTTCTGAGACCGCAAAACATAAATGCAGAGCACCTTTAAAGATCAAGGACTGACTAAACATTGTAATTCATGGTAGAAGAGATCCAGTCAAGTCATACCCAATATAAACCAATAGTAATGAATGCAAATGACAATGTACTCTCCAGCGGGTGCTTTTTAATAAGAAGGGTGATGACTCAACATAAAAGTAAATAGACAGGCCCTTCGCAGAGGGAAGCAGGGATTTGTAGAGGTGCCAGAGCTCGATTTAAAAATAGAGATTGAATAACATCTTGAGCGGCATACTTTCGCTGTCAACGCAACAACTATGAGATGGCTGTATCTTCCATACTACATGCATTATAGGCAGTTCCCAAACAGAATGGTAAAGGTTTATACTCCCCCAACCACCAACAAGCATCAATCCATGGCTTGCTTGAAACAACGAGTACCTCCAACTAACAACAGCCCTGGGGGAGTTTTGTTTAATTATTTTGATTTGCTTTGATCTTTTTGGATCATGGGACTGGGCATCCCGGTTACCGGCCCTTTCTCGTGAATGAGGAGCGGAGTCCACTCCTCTTGAGAATAACCCACCTAGCATGGAAGATATAGGCAGCCCTAGTTGAAGCATGAGCTACTCGAGCATACAAAACAGAATTTACTTGGAACGGTAGGTAAATACCGCATATAGGAAGGTATGGTGGACTCATATGGAACAACTTTGGGGTTTAAGGAGTTTGGATGCACAAGCAGTATTCCTGCTTAGTACAGGTGAAGGCTAGCAAAAGAGTGGGAAGCGACCAACTGAGAGAGTGACAACAGTCATAAACATGCATCAAAATTAATTCACACCGAATACAAGCATGAGTAGGATATAATCCACCATGAACATAAATATCATGATGGCTATGTTGATTTGTTTCAACTACATGTGTGAACATGTGCCAAGTCGAGTCACTCAATTCATTCAAAGGAGGATACCATCCCATCTTACCACATCATAATCATTCTAATAGCATGTTGGCATGCAAGGTAAACCATTATTACTCATAGCTAATCAAGCATGGAACAAGCAACTATAATCTCTAAATGTCATTGCAAATATGTTTATTTCATAATAAGCTGAATCAGAAACGATGAACTCATCATATTTACAAAAGTAAGGGAGGTCGAGTTCATACCAGCTTTTCTCATCTCAACCAGTCCATCATATATTGTCATTATTGCCTTTCACTTGCACGACCGAATGATGTGTATAATAATAAGAGTGTACGTGCATTGGACTAAGCTGGAATCTGCAAGCATTCAACTCAAGCGAGAAGACAGGGTAATATGGGCTCTGAGTTAAATAAACATGTATGCGAGAGCCACTAAACATTTTCAATATGGTCTTCTACTCTCGACCCCCAAAGGAAAGAAAAGAAAAGAAAACTATTTACACGGGAAATCTCCCAACAAGTAAAAAAAGAATGAGAAATCTTTCTAGGTTTTCATTTTAATTACTACTACAAGCATGGAAATTAAACTAACTAATTTTTTGGTTTTTTCTTAAGGTTTATCAAACTCACAAGAAGAAAGCAGGAAAAAGGAAATGAAACTAGCATGCATAATACAATGAAAGAGTATGAGCACCAACAACTAGTGTGAACATGAATATAAAGTCAGTGAGAAATACGTACTCCCCCAAGCTTAGGCTTTTGGCCTAAGTTGGTCTAATACCAAGGACCGCCTGGCTGATATCCGTAGTTGTAGCTGGGGTCGTACTGAGATGCAGCAGCAACCGCCTCCTGAGCTGCGGCATGTTGGCAAGCTGCCTCCGCTCTCCCCTCGTGTTCAGCTGCTTCCTCCCTGGTAACAACATATCTTCCTTTTGCCTGATAATCAAAAAGGAGAGGAGCAGGAAGAGTAACAAGGATGACGTTGCATCTGTCATAGATTAGTCGATAATGGAGGAATTGTTCATTCCTCCTAAGAAAATTATGATTGACCATAGTGTCATAATCTAAATAAGCAGGAGGTATCATCATATCCCCCTCTCGTGGGGCTATACTAAGATAATTAGCCACACGGGTTGCATAAATTCCTCCAAATAAATCTCCAGCTCTACCATTATTCTGCAACCTACGTGCAACTATTTCCCCCAAGTTGTAACCTTTATAACCTAACACATCACTCTTGAGGACACACAGATCAGGGACACACATGTGACATGCTTCATCTTTACCGTTAATGCATCTACCAATGAAGAGAGAAAAATAATGTATAGCAGGAAAATGAATGCTCCCTATGGTAGCTTGTGTTATGTCCCTGGATTCTCCCACAGTAATACTAGCAAGGAAATCTCTAAATTCAGATTTGTGAGGATCATTAATATTACCCCACTGGGGAAGTTTGCAAGCAGTTGTAAAATCCTCTAAGTCCATGGTATAAGATGTATCATAAATATCAAATAGGACACAAGGAGAATTACTTGTACAGTTATATTTAAACCTTCGCACAAAGGAATCAGTCAATTGATAGTACTGAGGACACTTATCTTGTAAGAAGTCCTCCAGCTCAGCATTACGCACATACGCGTCCAATTCCTCCTTAAAGCCTGCTTCGACCATAAAATCATTGGATGGCCACTCACAAGCTCGTACATCTGCGTCCCTCGGTAGTTCAACGTCTTGCTCACGTATAGCAATCCTGGGCCCTTTCTTCACCGAGGAACCACCTTGGTACATTCTCCTAAACATAATTCTTTTTCTGAAAAATTTCTGAAATTCTAGTAACTTCAAAATAAAAGTGAATAAAACTAAACAAGATTGATAGCAACTACTCCTACAAGTGCCTAAAGCCTATATCATGCATTAGAATTACTTGGGACCTCATAAATTCAACATGCAAGCTCAAGAACATGGTCACCTATGCAGCAAAAATTTGCAATGAATAAAGCGCTAGAACAAAAACTAATTGGACCAATGGAGGAGTCACATACCAAGCAACAATCTCCCAAAGCTGTTTTGTGAATGGAGCTTTGAGCAAGGAGATCGAAAATCACAGCAAAATGAGCTTGAACTCGTGCTTGAGCTGGATGGGGATTTTTGGGGAAGAAGATGGAGTATGTGGGTGCTGGCATAAGTGGGGGGGGGGGCACCAGGGGCCCACAAGACAGGGGGCGCGCCCAGGGTAGTGGGCGCGCCCTCCACTCTTGTGGCCTGGTGCTTGCCCCTCCTGGAGTGATTTCCATGCCTAAAATCCTCAAATATTCCATAAAAAGTCATACTAAATTTGCAAGGCATTTGGAGCACTTTTATTTTTGGGATATTTTTTTAATGCACGGATAATTCAGAAAACAGACGGATAATACTATTTTTTCTTTATTTATTCTAAATAACAGAAAGTAAAAAGAGGGTACAGAAGGTTGTGCCTTCTAGTTTCATCCATCTCGTGATCATCAAAATGAATCCACTAACAAGGTTGATCAAGCCTTGTTAACAAACTCATTCTGAATAACACGGAACCGGAGAAATTTCGAATAACACTAAGTTACCTCAACGGGGATATGAAAATCCCCAACAATAAGAATATCATACTTTTTCTTGACAGTAGGAAGAGAAAATTCAAAACCTCTAATAATAATAGTTGGAACTTTTCCAATAGAATTGATGCTATGAACTTGAGATTGTTTCCTCAGAAAGTGTACTGTATGCTCATTACCATTAACATGAAAAGTGACATTGCCTTTGTTGCAATCAATAACAGCCCTTGCAGTATTCAAAAAGGGTCTACCAAGGATAATTGACATACTATCATCCTTGGGAATATCCAGAATAACAAAGTCCGTTAAGATAGTGACATTTGCAACCACAACAGGCACATCCTCACAAATACCGACAGGTATAGCAGTTGATTGATCAGCCATTTGCAAAGATATTTCAGTAGGTGTCAACTTATTCAATTCAAGTCTACAATATAAAGAGAGAGGCATAACACTAACACCGGCTCCAAGATCACGTAAAGCAGTTCTAACATAATTTCTTTTAATGGAGCATGGTATAGTTGGCACACCCGGATCTCCAAGTTTCTTTGGTATTCCACCCTTAAAAGTGTAATTAGCAAGCATGGTGGAAATGTCAGCTTCCGGTATCTTTCTTTTGTTTGTAATGATATCCTTCATAATACTTTAAGCATATCAGTTAAGCGCATATGTAAGAAGATAGGTCTAATCCTTTCAGCAAAGCGCTCAAAATTCTCATCATCCTTTGTCTTGGATGGTTTAGGTGGAAAGGGCATGGGTTTCTGAACCCATGGTTCTCTTTCTCTACCATGCTTCCTAGCAATAAAATCTCTCTTATCATAATGTTGCTTCTTTGATTGTGGGTTATGAAGATCAACAGCAGGTTCAATCTCTACTTCATTAGTTTTGCTAGGTTGAGCATCAACACGAACATTATCATTAACATTATCACTAGGTTCATGTTCATCACCTGATTGTGTTTCAGCATCAAAGATAGAAATATCATTGGGATTCTCAGGTGTGTCTACAACAGGTTTACTAGAAGCATGCAAAGTCCTATCGTTTTTCTTTTTCTTCTTTTTAGAAGAACTAGGTGCCTCTAAATTATTTCTCTGAGAATCTTGCTCGATTCTCTTGGGGTGGCCTTCAGGATAGAAAGGTTCCTGAGTCATTCTACCAGTTCTATTAGCCACTCTAACAGCAAAGTCATTTATATTATTTAATTCATCAAGCAAATCATTTTGAGCTGTAAGTACTTGCTCAGCTTGAGTAGCAACCATAGAAGCATATTTGCTAACGAGTTTGAGTTCACCTTTAACTCTAGCCATATTATCGCTCACGCATCCTATTTCAAAAGCATTATTCTTTAACTCTCTACCAACATAAGCATTAAAACTTTCTTAGCCATAAAGTCATCAAATTCATCTAAGCATGGGCTATGAAATTTAGTAGAGGAGATTTCAACTTTATCATATCTATAGAGAGAATTTATCTTTACTACCTGTGTCGGGTTATCAAGACAATGTGGTTCTTCGACATGCGGTATATTAAGACCATGTATTTCTTCAATAGGAGGTAAATTCTTAACATCTTCAGCTTTAATACCTTTTTCTTTCATTGTATTCTTTGCCTCTTGCATATCTTCAGGACTGAGAAATAAAACACCTCTCTTCTTTGGAGTGGGTTTAGGAATAGGCTCAGGAGTTGGCTCAATTGGTTCAGGAATTGCCTCAGGAATTGGCTCAGGAAGGCTCCAATTATTTTCATTAGTCAACATATTATTCAATAGTAATTCAGCTTCGTCGACTGTTCTTTCCCTGAAAACACAACCAACACAACTATCCAAGTAGTCCTTGGAAGCATCGGTTAGTCCATTATAAAAGATATCAAGTATTTCATTTTTCTTAAGAGGATGATCAGGCAAAGCATTAAGTAATCGGAGAAGCCTCCCCCAAGCTTGTGGGAGACTCTCTTCTTTGATTTGCACAAAATTATATATTTCCCGCAAGGCAGCTTGTTTCTTATGAGCAGGGAAATATTTAGCAGAGAAGTAATAAATCATATCCTGGGGACTATGCACACAACCGGGAGCAAGAGAATTATACCAAGTCTTAGCATCACCCTTTAACGAGAACGAAAATATCTTAAGGATATAATAATAGTGAGATTTATCATCATGAGTAAAGAGGGTAGCTATATCGTTCAACTTGTTAAGATGTGCTACAATAGTTTCAGATTCAAGGCCATAAAAAGGATCAGATTCAACCAAAGTTATAATTTCAAGATCAACAGAGAATTCATAATCCTTATCAGTAACACAGATAGGTGAAGTAGCAAAAGCAGGGTCAGGTTTCATTCTAGCATTAAGATACTGCTGCTTCCATTTAGCTAATAATTTCTTAAGATCATATCTATCTCTACAAGCAAAGATAGCTCTGGCAGCTTCCTCTTCCATAACATAACCCTCAGGAACAATAGGCAATTCATAATCATTAGGAGAACCTTCATCGCCACTATCATCAATAATTTCATTCTCAATAATTTCGTTCTCCCTAGCCCTAGCAAGTTGTTCATCAAGAAATTCACCTATTTGCAAAGTAGTATCACGCACAGAAGTAGTTTCATCATAAGTATCATGCATAGCAGAAGTGGCATCATCAATAACATGCAACATATCAGAATTTATAGCAGTAGCAGGTTTAGGTGTCGCAAGCTTACTCAAAACAGAAGGAAAATCTAGTGCAGAGCTAGATGGCAGTTCCTTACCTCCCCTCGTAGTTGAGGGAAAAATCGTAGTTTTCGCGTCTTTCAAGTTCTTCATAGTGATCAACAGATATAAATCCCAAGTGACTCAGAGAATAGAGCTATGCTCCCTGGCAATGGCGCCAGAAATTAGACTTGATAACCCACAAGTGTAGGGGATCGCAACAGCTTTCCAGGGTAAAGTATTCAACCCAAATTTATTGATTCGACACAAGGGGAGCCAAAGAATATTCTTGAGTATTAGCAGTTGAGTTGTCAATTCAACCACACCTGGATAACTTAGTATCTGCAGCAAAGTATTTAGTAGCAAAGCAATATGATAATAAAGGTAATGGTAGCAAAAGTAATGTTTTTGGGTTTTTTAGTGATTGTAGCAATAGCAACGGAAAAGTAAATAAGCGAAGAACAATATGTGAAAAGCTCGTAGGCAATGGATCAGTGATGGATAATTATGTCGGATGCGATTCCTCATGTAATAGCTATAACATAGGGTGACACAGAACTAGCTCCAGTTCATCAATGTACTGTAGGCATGTATTCCGTATATAGTCATACGTGCTTATGGAAAAGAACTTGCATGACATCTTTTGTCCTACCCTCCCGTGGCAGCGGGGTCCTAACGGAAACTAAGGGATATTAAGGCCTCCTTTTAATAGAGAACCGAAACAAAGCATTAACACATAGTGAATACATGAACTCCTCAAACTATGGTCATCACCGAGAAGTATGCCGATTATTGTCACCTCGGGGTTGTCGGATCATAACACATAATAGGTGACTATAGACTTGCAAGATAGGATCAAGAACACACATATATTCATGAAAACATAATAGGTTCAGATCTGAAATCATGGCACTCGAGCCCTAGTGACAAGCATTAAGCATAGCAAAGTCAGAGCAACATCAATCTCAGAACATAGTGGATACTAGGGATCAAACCCTAACAAAACTAACTTGATTACATGGTAAATCTCATCCAACCCATCACCGTCCAGCAAGCCTACGATGGAATTACCCACGCACGGCGGTGAACATCATGAAATTGGTGATGGAGGATGGTTGACGATGACGATGGCGACGAATCCCCTTCTCCGGAGCCCCGAACGGATTCCAGATCAGCACTCCCGAGATATATTAGGGCTTGGCGGCGGCTCCGTATCGTAAAACGCGATGAAACTTTCTCTCTGATTTTTTTCTCCGCGAGACGGAATATATGGAGTTGGAGTTGAGGTCGGCGGAGCCTCAGGGGGCCCACGAGACAGGGGGGCGCGCCCAGGGGGGAGGGCTCGTCCCCCACCCTTGTGGACAGGGTGTGGGCCACCTGGTCTTGATTGTTTCGCCAGTATTTTTATATTTTCCAAAAAGTGCCTCCGTGGATTTTCAGGACATTCTGAGAACTTTTGTTTTCTACACATAAAACAACATCATGGCAGTTCTGTTGAAAACAGCATCAGTCCGGGTTAGTTTCATTCAAATCATGCAAGTTAGAGTCCAAAACAAAGGCAAAAGTGTTCGGAAAAGTAGATACGTTGGAGATGTATCAGGGGCTGCGGCCGTCCCTGCAAGCACTGGCGACCCCGGTAGTGGCTCTCAGGGGGCGCAGGCATGCTTCTCCAGGAGCCGGCGTGTCCCTTGGCTTCCGCGGTGGTGCTTATTGCGGCGGGGGCCACCGGCCACGGGGAAGCCCCTGCGACAAGGGAGGCACTCTATGGTCGCTCGCCCTCCTTGACCGCGCTTCCTCTTGATGGATGCGCTCCCGGAGTTCGTGGTGTGGTCGGAGAGGCCTGCCAGCACCTTGCTCCGGCTTCCGCGCTTCTTCACCGACGAGTTGCCGACCTCGGGGCTTGACGGCCTCTAGCTGCAGGCCGACGGCTGCTGCAGTAGGGCCTCGTGGGTTGGGATCGAGGTCACAGCTCCAGGCAGCATGGTCCTGACTCGCGGCTGGCAGGTGTTTGCCCCGCGCATGAGGCCTGAGTGGGAGGTGCACTTTCCACTTCAAGTATGATGGCCTTGCAACACTCTTCGTGAGGGTGTTCAGGGAAGACGACCGCCGCGCGGGGTGCTGCCCTGAAGACAGCAGCGGCGACGATGAGCTTGGCCTTGACGTCGGCCGCGCGGGTGACAAGGTTGAGCTTGGCCTTGATGATGTCCACACTTCCTCCCGTAGCGGTAGCTCTTCCTCGGGCGAGAGCTCCAGCAGCGGCGGCTACGACCAGCCTCCGCGCCGCCGAGCTCGCATCGAGGAAGGCGGCGGATCGTCTCGCCGCCGCGCCCCGGTGAAGCAGGAGGAAGGCCTGATCTGAGCTCAGGGCTGCCGAACTTGGCTTCAGGACCCACTGCGGCCTTGCGGGCCGCTTTTGTTTAACCTTTCCTTTCTTCCGCGATTTGAAAAAAGTAGGGTGCCCTGCTGGGGTGTGTAATGAACTATGGCAGTTATGCCCTTTATGCTATGCTTATTATCTTAATGTTGTGCCATGATGTTTGTATTCTGGGTAGGCACGGGTAGGGTAACTTAGCTTGACATGTTTGTGGCAGCTTCCCACCTCGCGGGGGCGTGACCCTTGATGCCTGGCGGAGCCCCCCTTCCTGATGACTCAGGGGCCACTGGTCTCTGGAGGTGCTGGAGGCCTCGGGAGACGTCGTAGAGCTGCTGCGGAGCTGTTTAAAGGAAAAGAAACCTTAACGGGTGCGTCATTCTTCCTTGCACAAGCCCCCTGCCATAGGTTTAGCTGTGGCTTAATGCACCGCATTGCGCTGCCCGAGGGGCACAAACATGAGGGGGTGCTGATGCCCATGAGCTTGATCGGGGGCTCCTCGCGAGGATTAGAAAGCCGAAGCACTGGGGCAATGGGGTTCGGTGAGGTGTGCCCTTGCAAGGGTGGACCCATGCGCACACACCTGCCTAGCCCCACGCGGGGCGTGCGAGGAAGAGCGACGGGCAACTGCCGCCCTTTCTTGGCCCAGGCTAAGAATGAGCAAAACAAGAGGAGAGAAAATCCAAGTTGGCGAACCAAAACACAAAAACTCCGAATTCCGTTAAAAGATTGCGAAACAACTTCGAAAAGCAAGCAAATGAACAGCCGCATTTGGCACCTAGTCTAGTCTTCTCACTAGCGCGGAGCTAAGTGCTGCCACTAGGACATGGGAGGGAGCCCCCGTGAGGCCCCAGGGTGGCACTCAGGAGACTACGGGGCGTGTACAGCCCCACTCATTATTACGTGAGAGTGTCACGAGCGGAGACCTTCACAGGCCGGAGCCTTGCTTCATGGGTAGAACTTCCGGAGGTGCTGGATGTTCCAGGCGTTCCGGATGGGGATCCTGTCCTGTGTCTCCAGGCGCGTGGTGCCAGGCCTGGAAACACGGGCAATCCTAAACAGGCCCTCCCACATGGGAGAGAGCTTGTGCAGCCCTTCCCTAGAGAGCACCCGCCTTAGGACGAGATCAGCCACCTCGAGCGTCTTGTGGCGGACGCTGTGCAGTGGTACCGCCGCATCGCGTGCTGGTACCTTGCCGCTCCGAGCGAGGCTTGCTGGCGGCATTCCTCCCCCAGCACGAGATCCATCCCCCGCGTGGCGTCCTGGCATGCCTCGTCGAACATCAGGACCCGCGTGGACTGATGATTCACCTCGTGTGGGAGAACCGCTTCAGCTCCGTAGACGAGAAAGAACGGTGTCTCACCCGCGGTGGTGCGGATGGACCACAACACGGACTGGAGCTCGTCGAGCCAGCCCCTGCCGCAAGCCTCGAGCTTCTTCTTGAAGGTCCCTGCCTTGAGGCCTCTCAAGACCTCTGCATTAGCGTGTTCAGCCTGGCCGTTGCTCCTGGGGTGTGCCACCAAGGCGTAGCATATCCGCGTTTCAAGGTTAGCGCAGTATGTTTTGAAAAGGTTGCTAGTGAACTACGAGCCATTGTCGGTGACGATGTGATTAGGAACCCCAGACCGGCTCATGAGGGCCTTGATGAACTTGACGGCTGAGCCGGCCGGGATGGTGCGAACAGCTACTACCTCCGCCCGCTTGGTGAACTTGTGGATGGCGACGTAGAGGTACCGGTAGCCCCCTAACACTCGGGGAAATCGCCCCAAGATGTCCAGCCCCCAGACTGCAAACGGCCACGTAAGCGGGAGAGTCTGGAGGCCTTACGCGGGCTGGTGTATCTGCTTGGCGTGGCACTGGCAGGCTTCACAGGAGCGCACCAGTTCGGTGGCGTCGTTGAGTGTTGTGGGCCAATAGAACCCACTGCGGAACACCTTGCCCATGAGGGTGCGTGATGAAGAGTGGTGTCCACAGTCCCCACCATGTATGTCGGTCAGCAACTTGAGCCCCTGCTCCCTGGAGATGCATCGCAAAGAAACATCATTGCACATTTTGCGGTACAGCTCACCGTTCTGGATGCAGTACACAGTGGCCTGGCGAGCCACGTGCTCGGCATCCTCTTCCTTCTCCGGCAAGGTCCCCTAAAGTAGGTACATCTTGAACTCCTCGATCTAGCACCCCTCCTGAGGCTCGAGTGCAAGGAGAAGGCGGACCCCTGAGGTTGGACCATAGGCCGGGTGCCTGTTGCCGGGACTCGGGGTAGGTCATCCTGAGGTGGTGCTGGTGCTGCAGCGGGGGGGAGCCGCCGATGGCTTGAAGAGCCGTTCCTCAAGTACTCCTCTTGGCGATGTCGTCCGCCTCCTTGCTCGTACCTCGTGGCACGTGTTGTAATTCCAAGCCCAAGAACTGTTTTTCCATTTTGCATACCTCTTCCAAGTATGCTTCCATGTGCTCGTCCTTGGGGTGTACTCTTTGTTAGAGAAGTTGACGAGGAGCTGGGAATCGCCCCTGATGGTGAGACACTTCACCCCCAGCGCTGCCGCTGCTCTGAGGCCGACGAGTAGGCCTTCGTATTCTGTGATGTTGTTGGAGACCTTTTCACGCTGTTGGAAACAGAGTTGTACAGCGTAATAGAGCTTGTCCTTGGTGGGTCAGATGAGGACGGCTCCAGCCCCCACGCCCTGTCGTGCGAACGCGCCGTCGAAGTACATGATCCACCCGTCCGGCGCCTAGTCTCCGGGCAAGAGGGAGCGATCCTTGCACATTTCGCGGTTAGGGACGTCAGTCCACTCTGACATGAAATCTACGAGGGCCGCGCCCTTGATGACCCTGGTGGTGCTGAACTCCAGCTGGAACGCCTGAAGCTCGATGTCGTGTGTGTTGTGAGCAAACGATTGCTGGTATTCAATTGTCAATGATTGATGAAATCATCACCAACGGGTTCCATTGTTTAGTCCGTGTGTGATGTGATTTGCTCTGTCTACAGATCATCAACATATATACTTAAAAAGACAGCATTGCATAACCAAATTAAGCATACAATTACACAAGTGACTACACACACAACATTTTCACACACCAAAGTAAGCAATTACATGCATACTAAACTAGGAGAAACAAGGATCTAATCATCTACTTCTTGTTGCAACGACGCTTGCCATTGCTCTGCTTCCGGCTGGATCCCTGCCCGTTTTGCGGAAGGAGGCACTTCCTCATGTCAATGATCTGCCTATACATGCCGTAGCACGTGTACGCCTCCTTGGCCGTGTACACGATGTGAGCTTTGTCGTGTTCCTCCATCCAGGCCGAGTTCTAGGCATGCTTGTCCTTGTTGCAGGAATCCTTCATGCCTCTCTCCTCCACATAGGCAAAATTGACATGTAAGCAGGCTATAAGCCCACTATTGTAGTACTTGCTCTTAGAGGCGTGCCGGACCAACCGTGTGGGGTGCGAATTGGCTTCGCTCGTGTGGGGGATGGAGGCCATCCCACGCGGGCGCTAGGTCTGAGAGGGCGGCCTTGTCGTCAGTGTGTGACCTCCCTGTGGCAACTGTTCTCTCCCCACTAGACTCTTCGTGTACCGTGGCAACCATCCATCACCTCTTCGCCTTTCCCTCTCGATTTGGAACTGCTGTCGGATGCTCTTCCTCCCTCCATTTGCCTTCACCCTTCCTTCTGCCATTGTTCGATCGTCTTCTCCATGGAGGGAACAGGCCAGAAATGACCCCGTTATTCTTGCCCCGATCTGAAAGATGATGTGGTGGAGGAACTCATTTGTTGGTGTGACGTCATCACCTCGGCTAGCATGACAGGTTTGTTCAAGTCCATTCTCGACTCAACAAATAACATCATTGCAAAGAATCCAAGGGTTTAGGAGCGGTTTGATCTCCCCTATCTTCTTCGCCATGATGCTAGTCGCCGTCGTGGGGACGACAGAAGCCTCGCCTTGTGCAAGTTGATGCTGCTTGATAATGATACATGTGATGTTAAGATGCCATCGCTTGAGGGTAAGGCTTGGGCAGGCGCAAATGGAGATTGGGTTGTTTATATTGGGTATAACTGCGAGTGGGAACTTGTGAATGTGTACACTCATCACCGGGTTTGACTTCCAAAAATCACAGGCTGCCCTGAGGTTGAGCACACAAATGATCTACGTATGTTCAAATACGATCATGGGGATTGTCGTCTACGGACGATAGCAATTTGTCGAGTTCCCAACCGCTCTTGGGATTACAAGAACTATGAAGTTGTTGCTATCTTCGACAAGCTTGTTGCCGTCCTTACTTCCACACCTCGATGGATATTGCTGAAAAATCAATTTTTGTACATGGATGAGTACTGTGATGCAATTCAATACGAGGGTCTTGTGTTTGCTGCCACCACTCGTGCCACTGTTTTTGCATGGAATCCTTATGATTTCGGTACGTTTGTCTTCCACTGTAATTATAATGGTTTCATCCACATGCATGCGGGTTACCTAGTTTCCCTCCTTATTGTGTTTCCAAGGTCCTGTGAACATTCCACCACATATACTTGAAATTTTTTATAACCAAGGGGGAGATGACAATGGTGATGATCATGAGCATGATGACGAGCAGGACCTATATACTCAGTAGCGCCTGGCAACTTATTCTGATGGATCACCTCTTCTTGTATGTATATAGGGCACTACTGATGTTACTAACGAAGCAGGTGTTGTCTCCCATGGTCGCACTCTCCGGACCTATTCCAACATCCGTTGCAAGGTATTCAGGATGGATAGTCGTGTGCTAGCGCCAACACCTTCTCCTTGGTTCAGTATTGATAGCTTGGAGAAAACTCTCTCTTCCCTGGACAAAACTATCCAATGATGGTGAAAGGCGATCCAGCTGTTGTTGGCACAATGTTACTACCATTTATGAGAAGCAACTGTATCTATACCTCGGACATTGCTATGGTTCCCTGCCATGGCTATCACAATATGCATCCTGATATAGGCAGCTTCAGCCTGGGTGATCAGTCCTGCATTGGTCTCGAGATTGACAATACCAGGCCCTTCCCAGAGAATCAATTATGGTTCAAAGAAAGTGTTTCCAACGCCAAGGATTGGTTGAGCTGAAGTTCATTTCATCGCTTTGTTATTTGTTGTGTGAGAAAAACTTTAGTATTTACTAGAATGTTTTGTTGGAAATAATCTATAATCCAACATGTATCCTTGTTGTCCTTGTGTGTTGATGATTTGTTGTATATAATCCAACGTATATTGTTTTTCTATTTGGATGATTAATGTTGCCGCTTTATTGCTTAACCGAATCATGGCATGTATCCATTGTTGGTCTAACGCTCACGATTCGAATAAATAATCCGTTTGGGATATTGGTTCCCAATTATTAATAATCTCCCGTTTGTAATTAGATAAAGATTACATCAAAACTGGTCTCAAATTTGACCCAAAAAAGTACAATGCAACTTTGTATTGGTGTCCATATGACAACACGATTAGTTCCATGAACTTCAAATAAGTTTTGGACTTACTAGAATTTTAAAAACAAGATTCTCATTGTTTGAAATTTGTTGCACGGGGAGTAAACATGCACCTAGTGAGACACATGTGTTTTTGCAATCCATTTAGGTGCACTGTCTTGTGTGCATGTAGATTGAATTTTATTTTTGCACATTATACCCGTAGAAAATCAATCAATTAATGTACTAAAACGTCTTAATGATCTCTATTTTTTTCCGAATTAAAACGTCCCTCCTTTGGTAACATATATATGTTCACCGCGGGATAATTAATTTAACATGCATCATAGTTGTGGTGAATTCGCGGTGTGTGTGTGGGTGTGTGCGTCTGGGGGTGGCGGGTGGCTCGCAGTACACTACGAGTTGTGAGCCATCGTGTGGGTTGGCTATTTTGTTAGGTAGGCTGGTGCCACATCAGAGTCGTGAATTCATAATTTAAAACATTACACAACCCTTCCATACATACATGTTTTGGCCACATGCAGTCGATGGTTGTCCTACACGACACTCGATACTCGCGTGTGACGCTTTCTGTGGGCCCGCGAGGCCGTCGTCCATCACTTTGATGAACAGCCGGTAATGAGGTTAATTTGAAAAGTAGGTATCTCAATGTTTGCGACCGAGTGACGGTGGCAGGGTGTTTGACATTCATTCTCATTCCTTGCATTGGACCTAAGCATGCAACTAAGGACACGGATTTGAATTTTCAACCAATTTATATGCATTAGAGCATGTGCCTGTAGTTCAAATTTAATTATGCACATAAATGCATTGAAAACTCAATTAGTGTATAAAAAATATCCAAACGAACCCCGAAAAATTCCAAATTTTAACACAACACTCCTATTGTTCTTTGTTGACACTAGAAAAAATGAAAGCAATAACAAACAACGGATGTTGTTTTGTCCCCAAAGGTGGCACGTTCCATACCGAAACCATGAGGCTCTTGTTGTGAGAAGCTCTGGTTTGTGAGAAGCTTATATCCAAACCTTCCCCAAATGGGACAAAAAAATTACCATGGCATGTTGATGCCGCTCCATGATAGCATGCCAAGTTTCATGAATTTCAGAAGAGTTTTGGATTTACTAGAATTTAAAAAGCAGGTATCTCAATGTTTGCGGCCGAGTGATGGTGGTAGGGTGTTTGACATTCATTCCCATTTCTTGCATGTGACCTAAGCATGCAACCAAGGACACGGATTTGAATTTTCAACCAATTATTATGCATTAGAGCATGTTCCTATAGTTCAAATTTCAATTATGCACATAAATGCATTGAAAACTCAATTAATGTATAAAAATGTCCAAACAAACCCCAAAAAAATCCTAAAACTAACACAACACTCATGTTGTTCTATGTTGTCACTAGAAAAAAATTGAAATCAAGAAGAGGCAACGGATATCGTTTCGTCCGGAAAGGTGAAACATTCCCTACCAATAACCTTGAGGCATGTTTTGAGAAGCTTTGGTTTGTGAGAAGCTTATATACCCCAACCTGCCCCAATTGGGACAATATTTTTACCACTTCATGTTGATGTCGTTCCATGCTAGCGTGTCAAGTTTCATAAATTTCAGACGCGTTTTTGATTTGCTAGAATTAAAAAACCATGTATCTCAATGTTAGAGGCCGAGCAATGGTGGTAAGGTGTTTGACATTCATTCTCATTTCTTGCATGGGACTTAAGCGTGTAACCAAGGACACACATTCCAATTTTGAACCACTTTATATGCACTAGAGCATGTGCATGCAGTTCAAATTTGAATTATGCACGTGAATGCATAGAAAACTCAATTATTGTATAAAAATGTCCAAGCGAATCCCAAAAAATCCCAAAAATGACACAACACTCGTGTTGTTATATGTTGACACGAGAACAATTTAGAAAGTAAGAAGAGGCAACATATATCGTTTGTCCCCCAAGGTGGCACATTCGCTACCAAAACCATCTAGCTTGTTGTGAGAGAAGCTCCGGTTTACGAGAAGCTTGCACCCAAACCTGCCACAAATGGGAAAATATTTTTACCATGGCATGTCGATGTCGTTCCATGATATCATGTCAAGTTTCATGAATTTCAGCTGAGTTTTCGATTTACTAGAATTTTAAAAACCATGTATCTCAATGTTAGCGGCCGAGCGACAATGTCAAGGTGTTTGACATTTATTCTCATTTCTTCCATGTGGCCTAAGCTTGCAACCAAGGACAAACATTTGATTTTGCAACCCGTTTTTATGGACTGGAGCATGTGCTTTAATTTTGAATTGTGCACCTGAAATGGCTAGAAAACAAATTTAATGTTCCAAACGAACCCTGAATAATTCCAATTTTTGCAAGAAACACATATAGTTGCATGTTCACTCCAGATAAAAGGTCCTGCAATTCAAACACCATCCATTGCTGCTGTGACCCCATTATGTAATTCAAATCAAAATGAAAAATCAAGTAGATCCCACATAGTTTATTATCACCAACCGTGTGAGATGCACTACAAAATATCCTGGAGCACCATCGATGTATAGTATGCCTATGGCTTACGCGAGAATGGGCGTCGGCTACAGTCCACAGGCGGTGTGTCAAGCACACTAGCTCGCTCCGCAAATACTCCTGCCTCTGCATCCCTCGCAATCTCAAAAATATCTGCTCGCCCTTGATCCAAATTTTCAGCAGCCCCACCTTGTTACTCCCGCCTAGTAAAATTTTCAGTTGTCGTGGTATTTCCTCAAACACCACCTTAACCCCCCCGCCCCCTCCATGATACGTCTTCAACGTATCTATAATTTATGAAGTATTCATGCCATGTTTACAATAGTTTTATATGGTTTTGGTATGCATGGAACTAACCCGAACTGACGCTATTTTCAGCAGAAATACTGTGGAGTTTTTTTTTGCAGAAATGAAAGTTCTCCAAATACCACAAAACTTTTTGTGGATTTTGTATGGACCAGAAGAGGACCATTGGGCCAGAGCAACACCCCCAGGCGCGCCCTGGTGGGTTGTGCCCACCTCGGTGACCTTCTGTACCCCTTCTTCGCCCTATAAATTCCCAAATATTCCGAAAACCCTCGGCGAGACCCTAGATCAGAAGTTCCACCGCCGCATGCCTCTATAGCCACCGAAAACCAATCTGGACCCCGTTCCGGCACCCTGCCTGAGGGGGGAATCATCTCCGGTGGCCATCTTCATCATCCCGGCGGCCACAACGATGAGGAGGGAGTAGTCCACTCTCGGGGCTGAGGATTTGTACCAGCATCTATGTGTTTAATCTCTCTCTCTCTCTCTCTCTTGTGATCTTGAGATGTCACGATCATGATATATCATGGGCTTTGTTAACATAGATGGATCATATGATGCTGCTCCCCTCTCTACTCTTTTTGTGATGAATTGAGTCTTTACCCTTTGAAGTTTTGTCTTGTCGGATTGAATGTTCAGATATGAGAACACATGATATATGTCTTGCATATGAATACACGTGGTGACAGTGGGGTATAATTTTGATTCACTTGATATATGTTATGGCACTCAATTTGCGGATTCCCGAGGTGACTTTGGGTAATCTATGCATAGGGTTTGATGCATGTTTTTATTATCTTTTCTCCGATAGAAACTTTGGGGTCTCCTTGTAGTTCTTTGTGTGGATTGAGTATTATGAATCTGAAATTGTTTGATACATTTCATATAATTAACTCATGGGTACTCGTAGTGACTTTGGGGTATCTAGGTGACATTAGAGTTGGTTGATATGCATCACATGGTGTTATTTTAGTACGAATTCTTGATTAGATTGATCGAAAAGAATAGCTTGCTGTTATTTTAGTACGAACTCTAGGATAGATTGATCGGAAAGAATAGCTTTGAGGTGGTTTCATACCCTACAAACAATTTCTATCTTTTGTTCTCCGCTAATAGGAACTCGGGAGTGATTCTTTATTGCACTTTGAGGGATAACCATATGATCCAACTATGTTAGCATTGTTGAGAGATTGCACTAGTGAAAGTATGCACCCTAGGCCTATTTCCATTATTGCAATGCCGTTTGTGCTCCATTTTATCATTTACTACCTTGATGTTTTTTATTGTTCGCACTACAAAAACTCATATCTGCTATCCATACTACACTTTTATCACCATCTCTTCGCCGAACTAGTGCACATATACAATTTGCTATTGTATTGGGTGTGTTGGGGATACAAGAGATTTCTTATATTTGAATGCAGGGTTGCTTCAGAGAGACTATCTTTATCCTACGCCTTCCATGGATTGATAAATATTAGGTCATCCACTTGAGGGAAAATTGCTAATGTCCTACAAAACTCTGTGCTTGGAGGCCCAACACGTGTCTACAAGAATAAAGTTGCGTAGTAGACATCAGGCTCTTTTCTGGCACCATTGCCGGGGAGGTGAGTGCTTGAAGGTATATCTTTAGATCTTGCAATCGAATCTTTTAGTTTCTTGTTTTATCACTAGTTTGGTTTATAAAAGAAAACTACATAAAAAATGGAATGAGGTTGCATCATATTATTGATCATCTTTATAATATCATTCTTGAAAATGATGGATCAGAAAGTTCTGCTCAATAGTTAGAAGAAGAATGCTGTAAAATGTTTGGCATAGAATCTTTGAATGATGAGCATGATTGCAATGTTGTTGGCATGAACTCTTTGAATATCCATGATGCTAATGATATGCAAAGCCACAATCTTGGGGATGCTATATTTGATGAAGATGATGTTTTTAGTCCCCCAAGATTTGATGTGAAAATTTATTATGATGATTACAATGATGAAAGTGGGTTTGGAAGAGTGTCAACTATAGGTAGTAGTGATCACACTATTTTGGAGGGTGTTGAATCTTATTAAAATATTGATGAAAGTGGATTTGGAGAGGTCATGACTTTATTTAGTGATACATCCACTATTTTGGAAGAGGTTTCAATTGACTATGATGAGAACAAAGTTGCTATCTATGATGATTATTATGATGACATGTATGCCATAAAGGGTAATAAATTTTCTATGCTTTTGGATCATGAAAAGAATGCTTTATGTGATGGTTATATTATTTAATTTCTTCATGATGCTACTGAAAATTATTATGAGAGAGGAACATATTGTTTTACATATCTCAATAATATCATGCCTAGCTAAAAGGCATTGAAGAAAAGCGCTTGTTGGGAGACAACCCAACACTTTTATCTACTTTTTTTGTGTGTTCACATGATTATGCTACTGTAGTAATCATGTTTTATTGTTTTGTTTCAATAAAGTGCCAAGTAAAGCCTTTGGGATCATGTTGGGTGATAGTTGACTTGATCTTGCTGAAAAACAGAAACTTTTGCGCTCACGAAAATAACTGTCATTTTTAACAGAAGAGTGATTTTGAGTTGATTCTTTTTGCAGAAGATTAATAAACAAATGGTTCACGTGTTCATAGTTTTTAATAATTTTTGGAGTAGCATAAGTATGGTTTGAGTACAGATTACTACAGACTGTTCTGTTTTTGACAGATTCTGTTTTCAATGCATAGTTTGCTTGTTTCCTAGTTTCTATTGCTTATATTCCTCAATATAAATTGTAGAAATGATATGCTACAGTAGGCATTGTGTGGAAACAATCATGAATCTTGTCTTTGACAGTACCAAAAGTGAAATGGTTTGCTCTTTATCATACTAACCTATCTCACAAGGTTCCGTTAAGTTTTGTGTGATTGAAGTTTTCATGTTTTGGGTGAAATGTCGGTATGAGAAGAATAAGGAGTGACAAGACCCTAAGCTTGGCGATGCCCAAGGAACCCCCAAGGTAATATTCAAGGAAGATCCAAGCAACTAAGCTTGGGGATGCCCCAGAAGGCATCTCCTATTTCGTCTCCAACATTATCGGTAACCTCACTTGGAGCTATGTTTCCATTCATCACATGATACGTGTTTTTCTTGGAGCGTCATTATATTTTGTTAGTATTTGCTTTCTTTTATTTAGAATAATGTTTTGCATCTTGTATTTCAATAAAAATGTCAAGTATAGCCTTTGCCATGCCTATTTTGAAAGTCTACTTGTTGCTGTTTGAAAACAGAAAGTTTACCGTCGTTGCAAAAATTCCCTTGAAAAGTCATAATGTGATAAAATGTTGAAAGTTTTTTAAAAATAAGCTCTGATAAATTTTCTACAGTGTGGTACTTTTTTCTTAATTTTTGGAGTTTAAGAAGTATTGATACTTTTGCATTCTTTACAGATTGTATTGGTTTGGCAGATTGTTGTTATGTTTGCATATATTTGCTTGTTTAATGATTCTATTTGAGGATAGGAGTATTAAATACGCAGAGGCATTTAGTATGCAATGTTGAATAATAATTTTAGTGACTTGCTATAGTAGAGAATGATAAGGTTTTTACATTGGTTTATACTAACTTATCTCACGAGTTCTTGTTGAGTTTTGTGTGGATGAAGCTTTTGAGATTTAGGAAAACCGTGATGATGAGGACATGACTACCTTGGATACGACCAAAAATATTGCATATATGCATATTTGTCAGGTGATTTCTAGTGCAAACTATTCAATAATCTATTTATGTTATCCAGAACAAAAATACTTCACACACTTTTGTGTTTTGTCTAATTGCAGGTGTATGGGACATTTGTACAATCCACATATGAAGATAAGGAAGAAAGAGGTGTTTATTTGCTGTCCAAAAAGTTCTCTCACGTCACTTTTGGCCCAAGAGAAGATAGAGTCCAAGTCTCTCATGTTCTGGATTCAGATTCGGACTGCACAGACATACCTGACTCAAAACGCACACAAGTTTTTCATACGGACTCCGAATTGGGTGATTCTTTTTTTGTTGGAAACTAGATTTCGTGCACTTTCCAACCCAATTGGAATCACCTTCAAATTCGTCCGGAGCGTTGAGTTGTGGACGAAACAATCTGATGCTGCAGCAGAATCCGAGTCAAACTACAAGTCCAAAGGTGTTACATCACCTCCACTTGGGCCCATTGGCCTTGTACGACCTAGATTTAGTTTTAGGCTGCCTTGGGACGTCCTCCCACCTCCTTGGCCGCCACCCCTTGCTCCTATATAAGTAGATCCATCTAGTAGCTTTTCCTTGGGATTTGTTTAGTTAAAAGTTAGCCATTGCAACTTCGTGTACTTCGTTTGTGTCCAACGACCAGACCAAGACCGCTTACGGATCCCCACCTTTATCAATACTTCATATATACTCGCAATATTCAGATTGCTTTTATCATATTCTTGCTTGTTCTTCGATTGCTTGCAGGAATAGACCTTCGTGGTCAGGTTGATTGTGCTCCGGCGTGGTCAATAACCTCTCAGAGTTGGTTTAGCGATTGCTAAGGCGCAACGTCATGCACGTTTGTAGTCGGATCGTCAAAGTCATCTTCACCAAATCGATAGTTATCATCTCATCGAAAGATCGGGACACCCTTTGCCTCTATCAAATGGTATCAGTTTTCAGGTTGCTCGGTGAGAATTTCCAGTTTTTCTAGATTAGATTTATTTTCTTACCTATTGTCCAAGAAAAAGCCACAAAAAAGAGTTAGATCTATTCATCCTTGGTCCAAGCCAGTCTGAGCCTTTGCAATTTTCTTTTCATTGCTTGCATAGTTGAATTATCGGTTGCATCGTCGTGTCGAGTTGCTGGTCTTAGTGTCTAGTTCGTTTAGAGTTTCGAGTTCTGTTCACATTAGTCACGCCACCACTGCATCATTATCTCTTCCGCTGTCCACCACCCATCCATCAATTTCCACCACGTGCTACCCACCATTCATTGTCATAATAATAGTTGAGATCGTTTACATCTTCGCTTGATCCAATCTGCGTCTTATCTAGTTTGTTTTGGAAAGAGGGAGAAAAAAAGAGAGAAAAAAAAGAGAGAAAAAAGAGAAAAAAAGGAGAAAAAAAATCAAAAAAATCGGCACAAACTTTTTCAGAGGAAAGTTGGAGACAAAGTTGTTGTATATCCTGCTTGGCAGTTGTTTTCATCATTATCTTCACTGCCGTTGTGATCTTCACTTATATCTTGCTGTCAAGAGCTACTTAGTATCCTTCATTGATGCTAGTTGTGCTACGCCGTGACCTCATTAGTGTTCTAGGCTCGCGTCTCTAGTCCGGTCTAGCCTAGGACCAGCACAGTACCGTCGTTGAGCGTTTATTCAACATTGCATCTTTGAATTGATTATTGCTAATCTTTTGCTACCATATATAGCCAACCCAGCTCCACATATTTCTACACCGTGTATACGTACGCTCCCCTGGCAATCGCTTTACTCAATATTCGGAGTTACTTGACACCGCTGGTTGCCGATCACCGCCTGCTGCATGGTAAGAACTTGTAAGACATTGATATTTTCTTTACTGTGAGCGTTTTACCACCACATCCTAGTAGTTATAGGAACATTATTTTTGGGTTTTGTTTCTTGTTCTACTAATCATGACAGGATCCAGAGTCAATTCATGGGCTTTGTCGATCGCGGGAGACGTGCCACCACCTTTGCAAATACCACAACCGTCACGAGAGGTGCACAAACATCCAAATGCACATGATCAGGTTAATGTATCTATACCACCATTTAATGGACGTTTTAAACCTGCTTTATATATTGAATGGGAGTTCGACATAAAAAATATATTTGCTTCCCATAATTTCGATGAACATAAAAAGGTTAAGGTTGCGGTTGGTTCTTTCACTGGTTATGCTTTGGTTTGGTGGAGTGAATATTGTCGGTTACACCCTGATTATATACCTACTACTTGGGATGATTTGAAACTTGCCATGCGACATACTTTCGTCCCTGCTTATTATACTCGTGACATGATTAAGAAGTTGCAACACTTAAAACAAGGTAGTGAAACTGTAACAAAATATTATGATGATTTACAAACTACCTTGTTGCATTCCTCTTTAGAAGAAAGTGAAGATGATTTTATGGATAGATTTTGGGGAGGATTAAACCGTGATATTCAAGAGATACTAATTCATGAAGAGTGTTATCCTATGGACCATTTGTTTCATCTTGCTTGCAAAGCTGAACAGGAAATAAAACGACGTGATGGCCACGAGGAGAACAAGCGCATGGTGCACATTCCAAGAGTTGATATGATTGTTCCTTCAACTACTAGGCATACTATGACAACCACATCCGTTGTTGTCAGGACTACATCACCTCCACCATGTGACACATCGCCCCCGAGAGTGGCTACATCATCTGAGTTGATCATAAGAGGTAATGACAAAGGTACTGATCTTCCATCTCTACATGAGAATGATGAATGCCTTGTCAATTTGAATGCACCATCTGATGAGCTACCCACTACTTTGATCACACCACCTATTTTAGAGGACTACGTTGATAATTTGACTTTGCCATGTGATCAAACAACTGAAATACCAACAATTTTGAGTGCACCCATTGAATTAACTATTGATGCAAAAGAACCAATGTTTAATCATTTTGATATGACCTCTAATCTTGGTGATGATTCTGTGTTGAATGACTTATTGCATGTTTGCTTATTTAAGCATGTTGTAGCATGTAAATTTGATGCAAGTAAGGTTTATTCACCAATGTTGGGATGGTTTAATGATGAACATTGTCAATCTTTTGAAATGAATAAGAGCTTCACTTATATGTGCAAACTGAGTTGCAATTTTTTCATGCCTTCTACTTCTTGTGCTAATTTTTTGGCTTTAGATTTTATGAACTATGCAAGTTACTCATCTATTCATGTGTCATATATGCAAAAATCAAGGGAAGTAAAAATGGATGACATATACATATACAACATGTACACCTTGTCTCTTTTGTTAGCCACATTTCAGATTAAGCAACGCCGAGGACGGCTTTATTTTCAAGAAGGGGAGGATGATGAGGACATGACTACCTTGGATACGACCAAAAATATTGCATATATGCATATTTGTCAGGTGATTTCTAGTGCAAACTATTCAATAATCTATTTATGTTATCCAGAACAAAAATACTTCACACACTTTTGTGTTTTGTCTAATTGCAGGTGTATGGGACATTTGTACAATCCACATATGAAGATAAGGAAGAAAGAGGTGTTTATTTGCTGTCCAAAAAGTTCTCTCACGTCACTTTTGGCCCAAGAGAAGATAGAGTCCAAGTCTCTCACGTTCTGGATTCAGATTCGGACTGCACAGACATACCTGACTCAAAACGCACACAAGTTTTTCATACGGACTCCGAATTGGGTGATTCTTTTTTTGTTGGAAACTAGATTTCGTGCACTTTCCAACCCAATTGGAATCACCTTCAAATTCGTCCGGAGCGTTGAGTTGTGTACGAAACAATCTGATGCTGCAGCAGAATCCGAGTCAAACTACAAGTCCAAAGGTGTTACATCACCTCCACTTGGGCCCATTGGCCTTGTACGACCTAGATTTAGTTTTAGGCTGCCTTGGGACGTCCTCCCACCTCCTTGGCCGCCACCCCTTGCTCCTATATAAGTAGATCCATCTAGTAGCTTTTCCTTGGGATTTATTTAGTTAAAAGTTAGCCATTGCAACTTCGTGTACTTCGTTTGTGTCCAACGACCAGACCAAGACCGCTTACGGATCCCCACATTTATCAATACTTCATATATACTCGCAATATTCAGATTGCTTTTATCATATTCTTGCTTGTTCTTCGATTGCTTGCAGGAATAGACCTTCGTGGTCAGGTTGATTGTGCTCCGGCGTGGTCAATAACCTCTCAGAGTTGGTTTAGCGATTGCTAAGGCGCAACGTCATGCACGTTTGTAGTCGGATCGTCAAAGTCATCTTCACCAAATCGATAGTTATCATCTCATCGAAAGATCGGGACACCCTTTGCCTCTATCACGTGATATGAGAAGAATTAAGGAGACACAAAAGCTCAAGCTTGGGGATGCCCAAGGCACTCCAAGATAATATTTCAAGAAGTCTCAAGCATCTAAGCTTGGGGAAGCCCCGATAGGCATCCTACCTTTCCTCTTCAACAATTATCGGTTAGTATCGGTTGAGCCTAAGTTTTGGCTTCTTCACATGAGTTGTGCTATTCTTAGAATGCCATTTTATTTTCATTTTCTTGCTGTTTTAATAAATTACTTAGATCTGAAAGTTTTTAAATAAGAGAGAGTCATCAAATAGCTACCCATTTACATAACTACTCACTTGATCTTCACTTATATCTTTTTTAGTAGCTTGTCATTTACTCTCGTGCTTCGATTTTATCCTATGAGTAATTTGTTGAATAAATTGAATGTCATGAAGTTCAAATCATATCATGCCTAGTAGTGGCTTCACATTGGGTTTAGAAAGTGAAAGCTTTTGAAGCTTGACAATCACAATATTGGTCATACAAGCAATTCATGAATAATTAGTATAAGGAAGAGAACTTTCACGTGCAAATACACTATCTTGAAAATCTTTTGTGATTGTGAGCCCCCATCAAAATATTATATGCCAAAATTGTTGAAGGTGGACAAGGAAGAAAACGTAATAATTTATGATTGCCGAGGCTCCCGATGAGGCCTACATGCAAGAGCTCCGCCGGCAGCACCCGGAGCTTGTGGAGGTGGAGCAGGCGATCTTTGCTGGCGCGGAGGGCGGTGAGGTTATCACGCTCTCCTCTGATGACGAGGTCGAAGGCGACGAGGAGGGCAGCGAGGTTATCGCGCTCTCCTCCAATGATGAGGTCGAAGGCGGCGAGGACGGCAGCACAGAGGGCGTCGAGGTGGGCAGCGAGGACGAGGAGATCGACGTCGACGAGTGGAGGAGTGCCTTCCGCAACGACCCCGATGATGGCACAGGCCCGGACCCGGCTCGTGGCACACCGTACCTGACGAGGAAGGATTGGCTCGACCTCTACTTCGACCGAAGGTAGTTTAACTTAGTTTAAATTTATGTTTTATGTTCCGTTATGCAAAACTATCTATGTTTATGTTTGAATGCATTCTACTTTTGGTTGAACCTGCTTTGAACTTGATCAAATTGAAGTTTGCAACATTAAGTTTAGGGGATCGACTAGAAACGGCCAAAAATTGCTGGAACCCTCAGTGGATATATATATATATATATATATATATATACATATATATATATATATATATATATATATATATATATATATATATATATATATCCACTGAGGGTTTTAGTCCTTTAAATTTTAAAGGATTGGCTAGAGATGGTCTTATGCCTTGTTTATTTCAGTTCTTCACAATGTGATGCTCTATATGTGCAACAATTTGCCATGCAATTCAATTTCATCAATAATAGTTTCAACAATACCACTATAAATTATGATATTTGGTTGTTGTTAAGGATATTGCAGTTAACATGCCCTTTCAATTTTTTTAACAATAACTAGTGTACTTTCACTACAAAAAATGACACATCCGTGACATTTTGGGCCGAACGAATTTTTCCTGCCATGCTTATGACACCTCTATGACGATAATTGTGACAAAACCTGGTATCATCATAGATGTGGTGGGCTCCTACTTCTATGACAAAAAACCATGACAGAAAATGGGATTTTCATCCTGAGCGGTCCGGAGACGCAGCTGCATGACATTCTTTGGGCCATCCATGACAGAAAAAACCATGGTAGAAGGGAGGAAGAGGAAAATTTCGGGGAGTTCCCAGTTACAGTGGGTGGTCGGGGGCCGAGGGATGCGCGTTTCTCTCATACACGTACGCGCGTGTGTGTGACCCATTGGGTTCTAACTGAACCCGAGCGAGGCATTGGGCTCTAACTGAACCCGAGCGATTGCACTAGCTATGTTACCCGAGCGATTGATCCCTTGCTGTTAACTGAACCCGAGTGATTCCTTCGTTACTGCTGCTAACTGAAGCCGATCGAACCCTGTTGCCTCCTTCCCTTGATGAACAATGAGCGTTGTTGGGGGGGTTGGATGAACAGTTCCCAGTGGGGGTGGATGAACAAGACCCCGTGGTGTTGCCTCTGGATGAACAGGACGCCGATCGAGCCGGTTGGGGGTGGATGGACAGGACCCTGTGGAGGGCTGCTTGAACAATAGATGGTGGAGGGCTGGATGAACAGTAGCCCGTGGAGGGGTGGTTGAACAGGACCCCGTGGAAAGGGCTAGTTGAACAGTAGCCGGTGGAGGAGCGCGCTGTGGAGGCTGGATGAACAGGAGCCCGTGGATGAACAGTCGCAGGTGGAGGCTGGAGGAGGTCTACAGTGGATGAACAGTAGCCTGTGGAGGCTGGAGGAGGTCGACGGTGGAGATGGACAGTATCCTGTGGAGTCCCATTTTGCGGTATGCCACACCCCTCTCGATGAACAGGACCCCCGTTTCGACCGTAGTGCTCCAACACAAGTCTGTTCCCTCCATTTTGCGGTACGCCACACCCCTCCCGATCAACACGACCCCGTTTCAACCGTAGGAGGTCCAATAGAAGTCCGTTTCCTCTGTTTTGCGGTACGCCACACCCCTCCCGATGAACAGGATCACCTTTCGACCGTGGCCAGTCGAACACAAGGTCGTTTCCTCTGTTCTGCGGTATGTCAGGCCTCATTTCCATCGGCTCTTCCGTCCAAGCCGGTTGGCTTCCGATGAACAGCACGCGCTCCATTGCCTTCCGATGAACACGACACATTCCGTTGCCTCCCCATGAGCACAACGATGACCAGTTTCTCTGTTCTGACCCAGCCATGTACACGAGCCCTGGCCGTAAGTATGCGTGAGTAGGCGTTCAAGACCCCGCCCGTATGTACATACGTGGCCGTATTTACTTTCTTGCAACCTAGCCGTTGTACGTACGTGTACATTGCGCGCCTCTACTACGACACGTGCGTCCCTCTACTATGACACGTGCGCGCCTCTACATCAACCAGTAGTACGTACACGTTCGCGACCAGAATGACAATGCTACGTACGCTTCGATTAGGTGGGTCCGGACTGTCACGCTCTTCCTTGCATGCGAAGATGTAGCTGGTGGGTCCCAGCAGTCAGGGGGTGAATCGTTTTTTGCCCGTAATATGGATGCACTTCCTTACGTGCGAAGATGTAGCTGGTGGGTCCCAGCAGTCAGGGGGAGAAAACATTATTTTTCAGGGTAAAAAGGATGCAGTTGCATGCATGCGTCCATGGGCGTGGTGCGTCCCCACTGTCAGCTTCTCACGTATAGTCATCTTCCGATGACTCTCGTTTGTTGACCATGTTGACCACACCGTGCCGAGCACACCAAGGCCGGTGGACGATGGCAGGGCCCCAGACTGGAACAACCCGGAGATGGGGAATACGCGGCAGTGGAGTCACAGATGGAGAGGAGTAGGAAACTTGACTGGTCCGGGTGCGCGGCAGCACTGCCGCGGTGTCGCCCACGGGAGACAGGAGCAAGAACTGAGGTTGAAGGAGCACGGATGTTGGATTAACATCCAACGGTCCAGCTGCAAGAATCATTTGTTTATTAAGTTGACAAAGCCCTGCGTACACGCTCGCTTAGTAGGCCCACAAGTCAGCCGCCAAATCTCACGGGTCCCAGCTGTCAACGGGAGGAATAGTTTTTTTGCATAACAAGGAGACATTTCCTTCTGTGCGAAGATACAGCCGGTGGGTCCCAGCTATCAGGGGGTGGAAACATTTTTTCAGCTTAATAAGGAGGAACTTTCCTTGCGTGCGACTATGGACCTCGTAGGTCCCAGCCGCCAGGCTCTCCACGTACAGTCCTCTTGCAATGACTCTCGTTTGTTGGCCACGCCGCACCGACCGCAGCGAGACGATGGATGACGGCGAGGCCCCGGACGGGAATGACCCGGAGATGGGAAGACGTGGTAGTGGAGTCGCACATTGAGACGAGGAGAAGGATTATAACTGGTTCTGGTGTGGCGTGGGGCTGTAGTCGGTGGAGAATAGGGTGGAGGGATAGCCTGGCCGGCGCCGGGGTAGCACTTCACAGCGATGCATGATAAGCAGAGCCGCTAGCCGCTGGAGGCCAGACCAGGCGGTCCCGGTGATGTTGGAGGAAGAAGACGAGAGATTGAAGGTGCATGCCGGCTGTTGGATATAAATCCAATGGTTGTGGATGTCATAATCATTTGTTGACCAAGTTGACAACACCCTGCGTAGGCTTCGACCTATTGGCCCACATGTCAGCCTACAAAAATGTGGCATATATTTAACCCATGTTTTCTAGAATGTACAGTCCATTTGCTGGGCTGGGTGAACAAATAATTTCGCGTCAATGCGGCCCATTTATATATTCTCAGAAATCCCAGCCCATTTGCACTTTCTTGAAATACACGAATTAGTTGGGCTCGTTCTATATATAATGTTAAATTAGAAGGAGCAATTAATATCAAAAAATAAACCGAAGAGACACATTTTTATATATAAAATTAACAAATTAGCGAGTTATTGCTCAAAATAAAAATGAGCACGTTATTATTACATTGGTCCTTAAAATCTTCACAAGCTTTTGTACGCAATCACCAGGATTTTCCTTGCCCGTGAGTCAAAAACAACCAGGAATTTTCTTGCCAACTTCTGTTAAACATTTACTTTTATAAGTTAATAACACGTGGGATGTTTTTATAATGTATATATAAGTCTCCATAAAATATACGATAATAGTAATAATATAAATATATATAATGTGGTTAGAAGGGAAAACATAAATTGGACACAACATTATTATTCTTATATATAGATAAATAGAACACAGACCTGCGTTTTATTAAAAAAATACATTGGGCTGACGATCTTTAAGAAAAATCCCATAGGCCGGTATGGACCTTAAAAAATAAGTTGAAACCACTTTCTCCGTATGCCGTGGGCTACGCATGTTAAAAAACAAAACCCAGGCCTGGCTGATACTTGTTCGCCCTTTGAAAAAAATGATACCAGCTAGATCCCCGAGCGAACTGGATTAAAGAGGGGGCCGGCGGCGCGACTGAAGAAGCACATCAGGAGCGATTTTTTCTTCTTCAGTGGATGGCTCTCGATGGTGTTTTTTACTTGCCTCTGCACCATACAACTTGTATTTTTAGCCTCCCAGTCCATGGTGGACCATTAACCCATTTACTGGGCGGGCCAACCTACAGAAACCAGCACTTGATTTTTCATCAAGCCCCAAAAACAACGCAGTACTATGTTTGTTTTCAGGCCAAAAACATTACGACAGGGGTTGAACGGGGGAGGGGGGAAGACAGAGCAAAAAGATTAAAAAAGAGTTGATGCGCTGTTGCTACCCTAACAAAGCAGGTGCGATGTTTCTCGGGAAGAAGGTGCGCCGTTGACACCCACACGTCACATATCCCATAGTAGGTATACTAACAAGTTCACACACAAGTGCAATAGAAAAGTTAAACATTCATATCAAACTCAGGTTCACAGGACACGTTCATATTCATAGCCAACATTCACAATCAACAACTCAAAAGATTCATTTATACACAAGTTCAGCATGTCTATGCATCCACATGATTGATAGATCACACGACAATATTCATAGATAATTCACAAAAAGATTCAGATATACACATGTTCAGTATTTTTATGCATCCAAATGATTGAGATCGCAGCCAATATCATCCATGTACGAACTTTAATTACCTAGGGTACAGACTGGTAAATGGTGTTTAGTCGGAGGTACTTCTTGCTAAAATTAATGCTTGTACGAGTAAACTTTCAAGTACATAAGAGGCAGCATAGACAATCTGAACTTTGCTTGTAGGTTTATCCTCAAATAGTGGCCTCGTGTCGAGGGAGGTTTGAGCAACTTGGCCGCTACTTTCATCCAACTACTTTACTGGCTCATCTTGGTCTTGTAGCTTGACAAAATTCTACATTGCAGACAAGAAAGGAGGTGATTGAGAAAATGAACCACCTAATTTTTTTGTGCAGTTCAACTGAAATGGAGCATCCTTGGCGTCCAGACTAATTAAGTGCCAGATGAATATACGCGTCAACCAACTTGTCTGGAATCTTTAGACTCCATGCCATACAGTTCACTACCATATCTGCCGATAACTAAAAGGCACAAGTTGGGACCAAAGACTGGACTGTGTTTTCTGGGCTATGCGCCAAGCAATATTTTTGGCGTTCACTCTCCTATTACTTGGAGTTTGACAAATGGTTGACGCTGGTTGATACTCGAATGAATATAGGCACTTCTTCTTGTCAACATTGATGCTTGTATGAGTGAACTTTGGAGTACATAGCAGTAGCATAAGTATCTATCCATCTAGTCCTTTTGTGCAGTTCTACTGACATCACCCAATGTAATGATTTGCCTAGGAGTTCAGGCTCCAAGTTACTCCTTTATAAAATCGGCAAACAGTAGCACAATACCAAATTACCAATACATATGACAAACACATAATAAGGATAAAGACCAGTACCAACCCGTGTGAGGTAGCATATCAATTACTATTTCCTTTGAGTGGAAGCCGAGATAAGTGAAGCGACTGATAGCAAAGGAAGGAGCAAGCCCAGATTAGCGACTAACAGGAAAGGATGGAAGTTGTCGAGGCAATGAAGCACCCAAAGTTTTTGTGCAGTTCCACCAAAATCGAGCATCCCTGTTGGCACATATATTGAGAGAGTGAGATTACTGTAATAGTGGGACTAGTTGATGAAACATACACTAGCAAATAGAAGCACCTTCATTATCTTAATGGGTAAAGTTAGCAACATAGTAGTCTTGCTTAAAGAGAGGTATTAGTTTATTTAATCAGTGCCAATTAGCTCAACACTCAAAGCATTACCCTGTATCATAGGTTGCAGAACTTTAACGTGCAAAGATAAAGGAGTTTCTCATGATAGTAGCACGATACAAATAGAGATGATAGCAAACTAATATGGATGAAGGCCTTAGGCCCATACCAACCCGAGGAAAAAAGCTTATTCATGTAGTCCCGTAAGAGATGATAAAGCACTCCCTGGAATCTCTTAATAGTATATATTTTTGTGCACTTCAAATGTATGGTTGAAATCACTCTTGTTTACCAGTGCTGAGATTATACCGAAAGATTATCAAGAACTTCCAGTAGAGTTAAACCACTAGCTGGGATACAGTTCATTGTATTGTCTTGTGTAGTTCCACTAAAATGTATGATTGGCACAACATGATCCCTGTTTGCACAAGTAGGAACAAGGTGAAACCTTCATTAGCTTAGTGAGAAAGGATAGAAAGGCATTAGCATATTACTCTAACAGTAGCATCAAATTCATGATGGACAGTATGCAATACATTGCCTCATTGAACCAATGGAAATAAATTGACATGCAAAACAATAGCACTATTATGTCATGACACAAATAATATTCCCTCCCTGCTCCACCACATGATTCACCTCCATAGACAAACATACACACATTCATGATTCAGCATAGGGTGCTACTAAAGTTTTGTTTAACTCCGACGGGAAAATTAGGTAGCACTAAATTAGTGGTACTTAAGTACTCCTAATTAATTAAGTGACCTTGCGGGAGAGACAACAGAAGTGGAAGGGCTCCCTGGAGGATCATCTCACATGTAAGGTAGACGTTGACGGAGCCCTTGAATGGCCTCGACCGAGGCCTCTGGCTTCAGCAAGATCACCTTGGCACTATTTATTCTTCTTCTTCTTCCTCTTCATGTTCTGTTTCTCTTTCTCCTCACCAGTTGGTGAAACCAAGTACATGATTGGCCTTCTATTTCAGAATTGGTTTTGTCAGTGAGGGAGTACAAGTGTACTAGTAAAAAATAGCATTATTTTCTCATGGCAGTCGCAAAATAGAGATGAACACATGCATTAAATATCATTGTTACCTAAAGGAAGGTTATGGTGCCAATATGGATGATGAGGATTGGAACACAGATCTCCCTTTGTGCAGTTCCACTCAAATGAACCAACTGTTCCATTCTGACATTCCAGTTAAACAACACAAAAGTCACTTCTTTTAAGAAGTGTTTTGTGCAGTGCACCAAAAGTTCACAACAGCAACCAGGTGAAATGGATATGCCTGTTTGCACAAAAAGCTACAGATGAAACAGTCAGAGTCTCAAACAATTACAGGCAAAAACATTTGGCTGAACTTGTTATGGCTTATAAAAGTGGCATGGCTTCATTTTACCAGGGGCATTAGATTAAGAACAGCTAAATATTTGGTATAAGGGCATCGGACAGTGGGTGCACTGGCAGTCCAGCACCATGTACCTAAATAGGGGCATAAAGTGGAGATTCATAGTTTGTTGCCCCGAGAAATAAACATCCAAGAAGCATATCTGGGTTGGTCCCATTTTTGTTCAGTCTAACCACCTACTCCTATGTGTGGATAACAAATCTAGTCCTGGTCATACCACTGTGTACAGCGTTACCCCTATATTTCCCTTTTCGACCAAGAGACCAGTTGGATGACAAGTCTGTACTACTTTCACCCCCTTTCCTTCCTGTTTGCACCAAGTCCGATGTACATACTAAATTCCCCCACCCCCACTTTATTTCTTGTTTGAACCAAGTATAAGATACGACTCCATGAAGTAGCTATACCTCTAACAATAGAAGAAAAAATAGGTGACGTTGGACCATCCGATCGAGAGGGGCTGAGAGGTAGAAAATGATGCACATGCAGCGATGTAGCAAGCTGGGGAAGTAGAGCTAAGGCGGTTTTGAAGGAAGATATACCTGAAGGTCAGTGGGATATGGATAGGTGGGCGGCGGGAGACCAGAGCCGCCCACACTAGGGCAATGACGAAGGGATCGGAGGACCTCCCACGCCGGCGCTTGGCCAGAGATAACGGTGCGGCCGATAGTGGGTCTCCTCCCTCGCTGTCGACGACGGCCTAAACGCTGCCCCTCCTCCCCTTCACCGGCGGAGGGGGATACGTCTGGATCTGTAACCAGCAGTGAGGATAGAAAGACAATGTTTTTTGAAGGGAGAAAGACAGTGTTACCACCGTTATCTTGTTTAGATCTGGAGAGGATGTGAGTGTGTGAATAGAGCAACCCTAGCAAGCAAGCGCGGAGGCTCTGGCCTATATATACATAGTGGGGTAGTCTTACTTTTTCACTCCATCAAAACAATCGTTTAAAATAGTGTACGTGCCAGGTCGCCATTTTTTTAGTTGTTGATTGTTTTTTGAGATAGCTACCCGCTTATTCCAAGTGGTGTTATGGTGTGCCAGGTCGCACTTTGTATTGTTCAAGTCTGGTGCAAGTCCCTCCATTAAATGAACAACCACCCCTCATAAAAATTGTGAACAAGCCCATGGCTAAACTTTATCGGAAACATGGGCTGCCCCAACATGCATTATTGTTTATATTTTCTACTCTCTCCGTTCCTAAATATAAGTCTTTTTAGACATTTCAAATGGACTACAACATACAGATGTATGTAGACATATTTTAAAGTATGGATTCGTTTATTTTGCTCTATATGTAGTCACTTGTTAGAATCTCTAAAAAGACTTATATTTGGGAACTGAGGGAGTATGTGGGAGTATCCTCAAAACAAAATGTGAGAGTACAATATTTATTGGGCCCCTTTGTAAATGGTGCTAAATTTTGACCAAAGATTTAATTGACAAAATGTTAGTGCATGTTATCAAAAATTATATCGTTTGATTCGTATTTGAACATAGTTTTCAATGATGTAGGGGATGTTTGGTTACCAGCCACATATTGCCACACCTCACCTTAGGCAAATTTGACCACAAAAAGTGTGGGGGCTGTTAGGTGGGTGTTTGGTTCTAGCCACACCTAAGACAACAATTTTTTTATTAGTAGTGAACCCCACATGTCATAGACACAAAAAGTGTGGCAAGATTGCCTTAGGCAAGCCAAAGTGTGTCTAACAATTAGAGCAACTCAAGTTAGGCAAGTGTGGCAAAAATAATGTGGCAACATAAGTCAAACATAGTCACCATCCAATTAGCCCCATAATTTTTTGTGACACGCATGAACATTTGGTTAGTTAAATTTATAGTCAAAATTTGGCAAGGTGCATCAAATCAACACATGCAAGTATCAAAAGGAAAGTCACGACATGCATGCCTGCGTTGTACTCCCTCCGTTTCCAAATATAAGTCCTTTTAGAGATTGCAACAAGTGACTACATACAAAGCAAAATGAGTGAATCTACACTCTAAAGTATGTCTACATACATCCGTATGTTGTAGTCCATTTGAAACGTCTAAAAAGACTTATATTTCGGAACGGAGGGAGTAATTAATGCATCGGTAAATGCAAATTATTGAAATATATCGAGTGCAGTGCTTTGATGTGTCGTGTCAACTCGTACAAGACTGAGAAGTTTGATTACTACAACGCCCTCTCCCTCGCGGATTGAGCTCCGGTGCCTTAACTACACCTGCCTTTGGCTGCATGACAGGTGGGCCACCCACCCGTTGGGCCCACCTGTCATAGACACAAAGGCAGGAGCAATAAGTCAATGAAGCTGCATCCCTCCCCCGCGCATGAGAGTGGTGGCTGGCTGGACTAGGAGAAGCTTTCGCTACACGCTATCCCTCCCGCACGCGTTGGACGGACATGCAGCAGTGGATTCGATACTATAGAAGTAGTAGTAAAATCATTGTTCGTCTTCTCGAAGAGGAGAAGAGCCAAGCGCAACCCGAACGTGGCAGTTGTGAACGCTCGTGTGGTAGTCTTTGTGTAGGGGTGGGGCGTGGTGCGGTGCCTTGGAGCACGCATATAGCCATGCTCTTGCATGAGACAAAATTGCTATTTGAGCCATTTTGCTCTATATTTTACCCATTGGGTTTTGTGATATGACGGGTGGCTACTCATTGGGTAAAGTTGCCTCGAAGTTGGACTGGACGAAGCAACCATCATTTCACTAGAACGCTTGTTGAAGCCCTTTCTCCCCTTTCTTGAAGAAAACCTCACTCCAGGCTACTCACTTATGCCATTTTTCTTCTGTACCGACGAAGGAAAGGTGGGCGAATCAGTGATGCTGCTATATTTTCATTCCAATAATCTTCTTTTTGTGAAGCACCGACCGATTTTCACAGCCTATTCTTTTCCCGTTTTCATTGCGATTGTGGTTTCCTTTCGATTGCTTTTTGTTTGTCAGTTCATTGATGGATCCTGGAGCACTAGGCAAAGAGTTGTCGGCGGACAACCCACTAGAGACAGTGATCTCCAGGAAGCGAGCACCGACCAACGAGTTGACCATGTTGGCGGGCCAACCCATGGAGATGAAGAACTCCAAGAAACAAGCTGTCGGTGTACTAAAGTAGGGGTACCTTAGTATCCCGAACTTGTGCACGGGCAGTCGTAGCGTCCCGCGACAAGGCTTGCCGGACGTCCGGCAAGATCCTCCGTAGTCCCTATTGATGTTATTCAAGAACAAAGTGTTTTGACTAAGAAGACAAGACTCCGGCAAGAGTTGCTCGCCGGGAAGGACAAGGCCTCGGCAAGAGGAGCTTGCCGGGAAGGCCAACCAAGGCACTTCAAAGAACTTGCCGCGACGCACCGCGCGTCCCGGCAAAGCCCGACGAGCGACAAGCTCTCGGGTGCGGCAAGACAATGACCGCGGCAAGGCACTTGCCGCGGCGAAGCCACCACTCTGTGTCCACACTCCAGCACACCCGTCAACGTGTCGCCACAGGGCCATCCCAGGTGCACGTGGCGGGGAGCTGTGCAGCCAAGCGGTGCGAGGTGGCAAGTGGAGATGACGAGAAGGCCATCGTGGCAAGCGGTGGCGCCCCTAACGGTCGCTTTTCTGCACTGTTGGGCGAGGCGGACGGGCATTGAATGCGCTTGTCCCCTGCCGTCAGAGTTAGGTAGGGTGCACTGTAGATAGCAGTTGTACCAACCCCTCTTTTTACATTTGTACCCTTGACTGCGTTGCCACCTGTCGGTGACCCCTTGTGCCTATAAAAGGAGGCCCATGCGCAACGTAGAAGGGGTTCGACTCATTCGAAACTACAGAACGCTCACACTCTCGAGCAAAAACACAATATAACCACAATGAAGCAGTAGGAGTATTATCTCTCCGGAGAACTCCGAAGCTGGGTAAAAATCCCTCGCGTGCTCCGCCTCGATCTGCTCCTCGTGCGCTCTCCGCCCCCTTGCCGGACCGAAAGGGGCCCTGCCCCATAGGTGTTCGTTTCCCACGACATCTTTGGCGCGCCAGGTAGGAGGGCGTCGAGGTTGCGTGAACCTGATCCTGCGTTCACGCGAGCTAGATCTTCGTTTTCTTCATCGTCATCTTCAACATGCCACCGAAGAAGAAGGCTTCGGACGTGGCTGGACCGTCCGCGTCAATCCCACCGCTACTGGAGCAAACGGGCGGTGGGGTAGATGCCGGCGGAGGAACGGGCGCCGACGAAGGAGCTCATGCCGCCGCCAGGTCCAAGGACAAGGCTGCGCATACCTCGGCGTCCGTGCACGCGCCGCGCCCGTCTCAAGAGGCGCGGGACCGACAACGTCATGGTACCCGCGGTACCATACGTTCGTTGGGTCAAGGCCAAGCTGGTGGATCTCGGGATGCTCAAGATCAGCATGCACGTCAACATGCTGGCACGAGCGCGGCACGGTCGCTTGGACAAGATGCTGCTCCTTCTAACACTGTTAGAAGTGCGAGCATATCTCGCTCCTCGCGCCGTTCGCCGCCGCCGCCCAAGACTCCAGAAGAAGCATTGGCCCGAGCCCAACTGCTTCTAGATTACCCTCCGGCGCCAGACAAGATTGACGACTGGAGGTCCACCATTCAGAGCCTCATCGGCTTCGCCAACGGCGACACTCCCCGGCAACCAACTACGTCGAAGCCGCGGCAAGACGCCCAAGCGCAAGCCGACGGCGACAAGACTGGTGGGGGCGCGACAACCGTGCACTCCCCGCCCCGAAGGCCAAGATCGCCGACTCGTCGGGTCAACCTCGACACCGACTCCACGGCGTCGTCAGATCCACGAGCTCGTCGCGATCAACGCCAAGTTCTTCAAGAACGACAGCACGAAGACGCTCGTACACGCATCGAGCGTCGAAGAGAAGCGCGACGTCAGTCCGAACAGCGCGCTGGGCCCGCTGTTGACATGCATGCGCCAGGGGAACCAGGTGACTTGCCGTACGCGGTAGGTTGCCCTGCGTTTACTCGTGAGCTGCGGCAAGTCCAGTGGCCCAGTACCAAGAACTTCAAGCCAGATGTACCCGAGAAGTACGATGGCAGGTTGCACCCGTCGGAGTTCCTCAGCATCTACACCATCGCGGTGCAGGCTGCCGGGGGGCGCGACGAGAAGATCCTCGCCAACTACTTCCCGCTGTTACTTAAGCCAAACGTCAGATCCTGGCTCATGCACTTGCCGGACGACTCCATCTCCTCATGGGCGGACCTGTGTCATCAGTTTGTCGGCGCCTTCACAGGCGGCCACAAGCCCCATGGCCAGGAAAGTGATCTTCATCTGCTCGCCCAGAAGGAAGGAGAGCCTCTGCGCAAGTATATTCAGAGATTCAGCCAAGTGCAGCGCAACATCCCAGACGTCCACCCTGCCGCGGTTATCAGCGTGTTCCATCAAAACGTGCGTAACCGCAGGATGAGGGAGGAGATGGCGATGTGCAAGATCAGAGATGTCAGCGAGCTATATGCCCTGGCTGACAGATGCGCACGTGCTGAAGAGGGGAGGAAACTCCCCGAAGAGAATGCAGGAGCAGATCCGACAGTGAGGATGCCGCCCCGGCAAGGAGAAACCGGAGGCGGAACAATAGGAAGAGGAAAGCTAAGGATGTGCTAGTCGTCGAGCAGTTCGGCAACGGAGGTGGCGCCGAGAAGGCCAAAGCTGGTAACTCCAGCGAGGCTGTGGTGGCCGCCGACAAGTAGGATGGCTCCGGCAAGCAATACTGCAAGATCCACCGCACCAAGGGCCATGATCTCCAGACCTGCAAGAAAGTTGAGCAGCTTGTTGAACTGCAGAAAGCTGAATACGAGCGACGTGACAAGGAGAAGGCCCAAGAAGGTGGTCGAGGATCCGGCAAGAAGCGTCCCGGCCGGGGAGGGCGCCGCGGCAAGGCCAAGCAGCGGCAAGGAGATAGGCCTCCCCGCGGCCGCGACAAGGACGAAGATGAAGATGAAGATGAAGACATGGAAGATGATGATGCTGACGAGCAGGAATTTCAGAAAGCAACAGAGGTTATGTGCGTTGACGGTGGTGCTTCTCTGCATACTTTGCACCGCCAGCTCAAACAGTGGGTGCGGGAAGTGAATGCGGCAGAACCACCAGTTGAGTCGCGCAAGCCTCTGAAGTGGTCCAGCACGCCCATCATCTTTGACGTTGAGGATCACCCTGATCGCATAACTGCGGTCGAGTGCTTGCCGATTTTGGTTTCACCAACTATCCGCAACCTCAAGGTCACAAAGATGCTGGTTGATGGCGGGGCCGGCTTGAATCTGATTTCCTCCGCGGTACTCAAGAAGCTCCAGATCCCCGACAGCGAGCTTGAAGAGACTGGTACCTTCCAAGGAATCAATACGGGAAGGAGCAAGCCGAAGGGGAAGATCACGTTGCCAGTGACATTTGGCAGCGAGCTGAATTTCAGGACAGAAAGAGTCACCTTTGACGTTGCTGATTTCCCATTGCCCTACAATGGGATACTTGGCCGTCCAGCACTCGCCAAGTTCATGGCAGCCTCTCACAATGCCTACAACGTGCTCAAGATGCCAGGTCCGATAAGCGTCATCTCTGTCCCTGGCGACAAGAAAGATGCCCTTATCTGTACCGACAAGATCTACTGGGAAGCAGCAGCCGCAGCCAAACGCAAGCCACTTGCCGCTGAAGCTCCCGGGGGGAAGAAAAAGACCAAGTCCGGCAAGAGCTCTGATGCTCACTCCGGCAAGTGCACCTCTTCGGAGTGCTGCGCTACCGTCGAGGACGCACCATCGAGCTCCACCGGCAAGTGTAAGAAGGCGAAGGCAGCTCCGCCAGAGACCAAGAAAGTGGCCGCCAAGGAGGACGGCACTGGTGGTACCTTCACCATCAGTGCCACGCTTGACCCTAAATAGGAAAGCGCGCTCGTTGCTTTCCTGCGGGCGAATGTCGATGTGTTTTCATGGCAACCATCCGACATCCCCGGTGTTCCCAGGAAAGTAATTGAGCACCACCTTGCCGTCTATCCCCACGCGTGGCCCGTCAAGCAGAAAGTTAGGAAGCAAGCAGTGGAGCGCCAAGAATTCATTGCTGAAGAGATCAAGAAGTTGGAAGCAGCGGGCCTGGTCAGAGGAGTGCTCCATCCAACGTGGCTGGCCAATCCTGTAGTCGTGCGCAAAGCAAACGGGAAATGGAGGCTTTGTATTGACTTCATTGATGTTAATAAAGCTTGTCCCAAAGATCCATTTCCCTTGCCGCGCATTGACTAGATTATCGACTCCACGGCGGGATGTGATCTGCTTTCATTTCTTGATGCATATTCAGGATATCATCAGATCTTCATGGCAGAAGAAGATGAGGAGAAAACCGCATTCATTACTCCATGTGGCACGTACTGCTTTGTACGGATGCCCTTCGGATTAAAGAATGCTGGTTCAACATTTGCAAGGGTAGTTCATGAAGCTTTTGAGCCACAGTAGCACAGAAATGTGGAAGCCTACATGGATGACATAGTGGTCAAGAGCAAAGACAGAGCAACTCTGATTCAAGATTTGGATGAGACCTTTGCAAATCTACGCAAGATCAATCTCAAACTCAACCCCGAGAAGTGCGTGTTTGGAGTCCCTTCCGGCAAGCTTCTCGGGTTCTTTGTGTCTCAGCGGGGGATTGAAGCCAACCCCGACAAGATCAAGGCCATTGAGCAGATCGAAGCACCGAAGCGCGTCAAGGATGTACGTAGGCTTGCCGGCTGCGTAGCTGCCCTCAGCAGGTTCATCTCTAAGTCTGCTGAGCGCGCCCTGCCATTTTTCAAAATTTTGAAAAAGGCAGGTCCAATGAAATGGACTCCGGAAGCGGAGGCTGCGCTGCAGGACTTGAAGAGATATTTGTCCTCCACTCCAATACTTGTCGCACCTAAACCACAAGAGAAGTTGTTGCTATATCTAGCGGCAACCAATCAAGTGGTTAGTGCTGCGTTAGTAGCGGAGAGGGAGGCAGATGATGAGCCAGCGGCCGCGGCAAGCGCATCCAGCGACAAGCAGGGGGCTTCCCCGACAAGCTCTGGTCCCAACAAGGATGAATCTGTGCAGCCACAAGTAGAGAAGCAGAAGAAAATGGTGCAGCGCCCAGTTTACTTTGTCAGTTCCCTTCTGCAGGGGGCTAGATCAAGGTACTCTGGAGTGCAGAAATTGCTTTTCGGCCTTCTCATGGCCTCGAGAAAGCTACGCCATTACTTTCAAGCACATGAGATTACAGTTGTCACTCGCTTCCCGTTGAAAAGGATACTGCAGAATCCAGAAGCAACAGGCAGGATTGTCGAGTGGGCACTGGAATTGTCAAGCTTTGGCCTTAAGTTTGAGAGTACTTCAACTATCCAGAGCCGAGCATTGGCAGAATTCATAGCAGAATGGACGCCAACACCTGATGAAGAAACTCAAGAGACGAGTATCCCCGTCAAAGAAGCAAGTAAGGAATGGATCATGTACTTTGATGGTGCCTTCTCGCTGCAAGGCGCCGGTGCGGGCGTACTACTTGTCGCACCCACCGGAGAGCACCTCAAGTACGCGGTCCAGATGCACTTTCCCAAGGAGCAAGCGACAAACAATACTGCAGAGTATGAAGGCTTGCTTGCCGGACTCAGGATCGCGGCAGGCCTTGGGATCAAAAAGCTTATTGTTAGGGGTGACTCGCAGCTTGTCGTCCGCCAAGTTAACAAAGATTATCAGAGTCCATTGATGGAAGCCTACATTGATGAAGTGAGAAAGTTGGAGGAGCACTTTGACGGCCTACAGATGGAGCATGTTCCGAGAGCTCAGAATGACATTGCAGATGGCCTGTCAAAGTGCGCCGCACTCAAGTTACCTGTGGAACCAGGAATTTTTGTGCTCAAGCTGACTCAACCATCTGTAACACCATCAACTGGACAGAGCAAAAAGAGGAAGTTGGTTTCGGGTGACTACTTTCCGGCAGAGCTCCCCGAAGCCGCCACCAAGAAGGTTCCCAAGCCTAACACCAAGAGTGCTGAGGAGCAGTCTGCTCCAACAAGCCCTAAGGCTTGTTCCGTTGAAGCAGACGCTCCCGACAAGTTTTGCTCCGGAAAGCTTGCCTGGGAACATCAAGCTCTAGCTGAACCTCAGGTTCTTGCCGTAGAAGCTGATGTTCCCGCAGCAGCGTTTGTGCCTCTAATCCTTGTTGTTGAGCCACAGGCTCCGGCATGGGCGCAGCAGATTGTCCGTTTCCTTCAAACAGGAGAACTTCCCGAAGAGCAAGAAGAAGCAGAGAGAGTAGCCCGGCAATCAAGTATATGTACCAGTTTGTCGATGACATACTGTACAGAAGGAGATTCAACGGGGTGAAATTGAAGTGCATTCCCCAGGAAGATGGACAGAAGCTGTTGGCGGAGATACATAGAGGCATATGTGGCCATCACATTGGCGCAAGAGCACTTGCCGGCAAAGCTTTCCGGCAAGGTTTCTTTTGGGCAACAGCCCTCCAGGATGCAACTGCACAAGTAACCAAGTGTGAAGCGTGCCAGTTCCACTCCAAGCAGATACATCAACCAGCTCAAGCTCTCCAAACAATCCCTTTATCCTGGCCATTTTCGGTCCGGGGGTTCGACATCCTCGGCCCCTTTCCCCGAGCTGTCGGGGGCTTCGAGTACTTGTACGTGGTGATCGACAAGTTCACGAAGTGGCCGGAGGTGGAAGCAGCGAGGAAGGTGACAGCACGGTCAGCAGTCAAGTTCTTCAGGTCAATTGTTTGCCGTTTCGGAGTCCCTAACAGGATCATCACCGACAATGGCACGCAATTCACGAGCCGCACCTTCATGCAGTATGTCCAAGATCTTGGCGCCAAGGTCTGCTTCGCTTCTGTTGCTCACCCGAGAAGCAACGGTCAAGCGGAGAGGGCAAACGCTGAAGTGCTGCGCGGGCTCAAGACCAGAACTTTCGACAGGCTACACAAGTGCGGAAAAAATTGGATCGAAGAGCTCCCAGTGGTTCTTTGGTCGATCAGGACGACACCAAATCGAGCCACTGGCCAGACACCTTTTGCTCTAGTATATGGAGCAGAGGCAGTTCTCCCCACGGAACTCGTATACGGATCGCCTCGAGTGCTCGCTTATGATGAGCTTGAGCAAGAGCAGCTGCGACAAGATGACGCGCTGCTCCTTGAGGAAGATCGTCTTCAGGCTGCTGTACAAGCTGCTCGATATCAACAAGCTTTGTGCCGCTACCATAGCCGCAAAGTCAATGCCAGAAGTCTCGAGGAAGGCAACCTTGTTCTTCGGCGCGTTCAATCCGCCAAGAATTCCAACAAGTTGACGCCGAAGTGGGAAGGCCCTTATCGGGTGAAACGAGTCACTAGGCCTGGCGCTGTCCGCCTTGAGACCGAAGATGGCTTTCCGGTGAGCAACTCCTGGAACATTGAGCATCTTCGTAAGTTTTACCCATAAGGCGCGGTTGCCGGAACCTGTTCCGGCAACCACCTTTTGTACAAGCCTTGCTGCTGTTGCATGTAACCCTTTGTACAAAGCTGGGCGCAGATCCCATGCATAAATAAAGCTCATGTGCTTTGCACATCTTGTCAAATTTCATGCCTTTTTTCTTTTTTGCATGCATTATCTGACACTTTGTGCAGCACTTGCCCGGTAAGCAATAACGAGCCTTAAGGCTCCGTATCGTTATTTTCTCTTCTTTCTTTTTCTCAAAGAGAAGGTTCCTTCGCCCACAAGTTCACCGGGGGGGGAGGAGAAGATAAGAAGATAATGGTGTGGACTAGGCGTCGTTCAAAGAAGTATAGCCTTGCCGGGATACAGACGACAAAAGAAAAAGCTAAGTCGCCAAAGTTTGAGCATGATCAGTTTTTAAATTTTTAAGTTATCTTCCTTGAACGACGTGCTTTGTATGGAAAACCTGTGCACGGAGGAACCAACTCGTAGCTAGTTGCGCCCTTACTTTGTTTCGAGTCCGCTCAACAACTTAAGTGTGCTGCAACTGGTTGCGGCAAGGTTTCTTGCCGGAGCCGGCACCGCCAGCAGGCTGCTGATGTTCCGCACTCAGCGCTCGCGGCAAGGGTGCCTGTGCCGGCAAGATCCCTAAAAGCGTAGGGTAAAAACATACAAAGGGAGGAATCAAGTAAAGGGGATAACGTAGCAAGCATTGCCCAGAATAAAGTTATATTACAAAGGTAACTTGTCGTGGCACTGACTAAATTGTTCTCATAACATAAATAACAGCGGCAAGGAAGTGAGAAAAAGGACGGCCTAATCCACGCGCTCGCCGTCGATCCTCCTGACTTCATTCACCTTGTCCACAATGGGTGCGACAAGGGCCTTCAGCTCTTCAAGATCAGCACCCGCCGGCAGCTTCTTGAGGACGTTGGTGAGGTTGAGGCCCGGATTGCGGAAGAGTACCTTCACCAACACCTTCTCCAAGACCCTGGCACAGATTGCACGTGACTCGTCAGCCAGCTGCCTTGGGATCCTTTCCTGGAGTTGCTGGAGAGCCGTCGCCACGCCTTTGAAGAACAGAGTAAGCTTGGCGCTGGGCTGGAGGTTCTCGTCGGAGGAGTACCCGAAGCCCGCCAAGTCCAGTTGCGCCAGCTCCTCGTCGATGACTGCAGCGATGTTGACGAGGCCCTCCGTCCAGAGCTCCACCGTAGCCCTGAAGGTGTTTTGAGTCTCGGCGGCCCTCGTTAGCAGCTCCTCGTTGGCCTTGATCTCTTTCTTCAAGTCATGTTCTCGCTTCTTGGCGCCGTCCAGCGTCCCAGTCAGCGTGACCAGCTTCAGCTCCAGATCAACATTTGAGTCTTTGGCAGCATTCAGTTCCTTTGCCTTATCGGCAAGTTGAACTTGCAGATCACCATGAGTGAGGGCATCCTTCTCGCGTTTGCGCTGGAGTGCGGCAAGCTCCTCATCCTTCCCTTTCAGATCAGCCTCCAGCTGCGTCATCTTCACCTCTAATTCCTTCTTGGCAGCCTCGGCAGCTGCGGCAGCGTCCTTCGCTTCCTTGAGTGCCCCGCCAAGTGATTGCTCTCGCGCGGCGAGCTCCTCCTCGTAGCTGTCTAGATTGACTTTCCGCTGCATCAGTTCACCTTCCCGGGTGGACAACTCCTCGGCAGCAAACCTCTGCTGCTCCTCGGCTTCAGCCTTTTCAAGGATGAACGCCTTCTTCGCCTCGACAAGCTGCGCCCTCTCCTCAGCAATAGACGGGAGGGCCTCTTGGTTGCGGCTCTGGAGCTCCTCCGCATGCTTCTCTATGTCGACTCCCGCCTGCACGACAAGCGCTTCCCGAGACTCCAGCTTCGCTTGTCGGGCACGGTAGAGCGACACCAACTTCCGGAGCAGCTGCTCCTCTTCAGACTCGCCGCTGCTGCTGCTTGGCGCGTCAACCACCGTCAGCCCAGGGGAGGCGAGTACTTCTCCATCGAAAGCCTCTCCCTCAACCGGCGCCCTGGAGCTTGACGCCCAGGGGAGCCTGATGAAGATACCTTCGCCGGCCTTCAAGTAGGCGCCGGGCTGGGGCTCTTCGGGGCCTGGCGCTGCGTCAGCGGCGGAGGGGTCGGCGGTCAGCGTAGCGCCTTGCGCTCCTGCGGCCCCCGGGTCGTCGGTGCGGTCGCCGGACCCCTCGCCAGCTCCAGTGCCAGCAGCCTTGGCGGCCTCTTCGCCGGCGGGGTCATCAGCGCCGGCCTCCTCTTCGGTAGCAGCGGCATCGCCAGTATCGCCGCGCACGTTCTCCTCGCCGGTGGCCTCGGTTTCCATTGGCTCCGCGGAGGGAGGATCTGAAGGCAGGAAAAGGGGAGAAAAAGTCAAGCAAATATCCAAAAAGGAAGATCAAAAGAAGAAGAATCCAAGAGAAAATTTCCGACAAGGAGGGTTACCTGTGCTGGGCTCTGTGGTCATAGGCTCCACCACCGAAGGTTCGCTGGTCCCATCCCTTGCCGGGGAAATGCTCCTTGCCGGGGACCTCTCCCTTGCCGGAGAGCGCTCCCTTGTCGGGGAATCGCCCCTTGGCGGCGTAGTTGAAGTAGATAGCACCTCAGGAGCGGCTTCTGGTTTTTCCTGATGGGCCCGTTCTGCTCCTACGCAAGCAAATCAACAATCAAAATATCAGCAAGGAAAGAGCACTCATGCGCGCCCCACAACACAAAGTGAACAAATACTTACGCTGGGGGTTGCGCTGGGGGCTGCTTCGGGGAGAGGTTGTCGGGTCCGTCAAGGTGGTCTCGGATGCATCCTCTGTTACCACAGTAGGATCGTCCTCGATGACAACCACGGGGACCTTGGCCCTCTTCGCCACTCTCTCGGCCAGAGTCCTGAAATGGAACGAGGTTCAGAGGGAAGCAGATCAGATACAAGACAAGAAACAGCAAGAATCAAAGAAATATAAGTACAACAAGAAGAAATTCTTACTCCTCCTCCTCTTCTTCCTCCTTGCCGGAGCTCAGCGCGGAGAGGTCGAAGTCCGGCACTCTTTCAGCGCGACGAGGCGGAGGAGTAGGCTCCCTTGGACGATTGGCGGGAGCTGCGGCAGGATCAGGAGTAGCGGCTCAAGAAGATCCCGCTCCAGTTGCCGGCGCGGCATGAGATGCTCCCGCGGCAATGGTGCTTGTCGCGGTAGAGCGTGTCCCGCGGCGCTGCGGCTGTTGGCCTGCCTGCCGCCCTGCTGTGTCTCCAGTCCTACGGAGGCGCCTTCTTGGTTGAGTTGGGGGCTGTGCTGGGGGCTCCGCCTGTGGCAAGCTGCTCGAAGACGGCTAGCCACTTGCGCCCTCGGCGGGCTCGCTCGTTTCGGCTTCGGGCTCTCCTTCGCCAACGATCTCCCCGGCAAGGTCCTCTCGGTCGGCAAGGCTTGCCGCCTCGGCCGCCTCTGCCTCCTCCAACGTGAAACCAAACTCGCCCGCGGCTGCCGCCGCCTCTTCCGCCCTGGTGGCGATGTACCGCATCTCGTCATCAGTGGTGTCGCGGGTGAGGAGCTTCTGCTCGTCGGCACGGACTGCTATCTCCACCAAGCCGTCGAAGAATTGCCGCACGACGTCGTCGGAGGGCTCCTGCCAAGTTGGGATGATCCCGTGCGAGTCGCACTCCGGCATCATTGCGCGGATGCGATCGAGCTGGGAGTTGTTGCACAGTGGGACGACGCCCTGCGGCGGCCTGAACCACTCCGGGTGGTTGGGGTCGTGCTTGAATAGCTCCTTGAGCATCCCGTCCAATTCCAAAACGGTGAAGTTAAAGTTGAGGCCTGGGCGCAGCCTCATGATATCCGCCGGGCCCCCGTACAGCCAGGCGGGCCTCCCCCTCTCCTGCAGAGGGGCGACGCGGCGGCGAAGAAAGTCCGCGCCGACGGCCCCTACAGTGAGCCCGGCAAGCCTGAGCCGCAGGATCCGGGTGGTGGCGATCTTCAGTCTAGCATCGTCCGCCGCCAGGGCGCTCCAGTCGCCGCCGCGCACTACTCGGGCTTGGCGCAAATTGGTGAATGATTGCGAATCTGCATCAACAATCCAACACCACTCTGCTCTCCACTCATCCCATTTGCTGCGAAGCTCCCCCTCCAGATATACCTCCTTCTTGCCGGCCCTCGAGATCCAGGCGATCCCGCCAGACAAGGGCTCTCCTTTCTCGACCCGGGGCATGAAATAGTGGCGGAAAAGGGCTACATTTGGGTGGATCCCGACGAAGTTCTCGCAGAGGTGTGCGAAAACCGCCATGGTCAGAACGACGTTGGGGGTGAAATCAAGGAGGTGGAGTCTGTATGTGTTCATGATGTCGCAGAAGAAATCGGAAAAGGGCGGGCAGAGCCCGCAATAGAAGAACAGGGGGAAGAAATAGTATCCTTTTGGACACTTTTTCAAAGTAGAAGCTTCGGCGGAGAGTACCTGCGTGCGCGGATGCGCCCGCGTCTCCGTCGACCAGAAAAGATAGAACCACTCCCGCAGCGCCTTCGGGGTGAGCTCGGGGGGGAAAAGTGCTCGCTTCTTGCGCAGCGCCTCAAGCCGCAGCGCCTCAAGCCGCAGCGCCTCAGCCGACTTCGCGCTCTTCCCGGTCTTCGGAGCCATGGCGGAGGCGATGGGGGAGAGCGAGGGCGTTGGCAGTGATGACGGCGACGGGAGCGAAGCGCTGCTCTCTTTCGGCTTGGGAAGCGGAGGAGAGCAGCGGAGCTTTCTGAGGAAGGAACCGCAAGTGGCGAAGGTGGGGGAACGGCCCCTGTTTCCCCTGCTTATAAAGAGGAGAGGCGAACATTACGCCTTTTTCGATTAAAGAATCACCCATGATCTCTCCCATGACGCCGCGTTTGACGCGTGCCGTTACGGGAGGGCGCGGTGGATACGGAGTTAGATTTGGCATGGACCCAGGCCGCGTGTGCCCGTGCCCTGTTTTGGGCCTGGCCCAACAGCGCTCGGCACTGTGTGTGGCCCAGGCCTGGGGGCTCCTGTCGTTGTACTAAAGTAGGGGTACCTTAGTATCCCGAACTTGTGCACGGGCAGTTGTAGCGTCCCGCGGCAAGGCTTGCCGGACGTCCGCCAAGATCCTCCGTAGTCCCTATTGATGCCATTCAAGAACAACGTGTTTTGACTAGACAAGACTCCGGCAAGAGTTGCTCGCCGGGAAGGACAAGGCCCCGGAAAGAGGAGCTTGCCGGGAAAGCCAACCAAGGCACTTCAAAGAACTTGCCGCGACGCGCCGCGCGTCCCGGCAAAGCCCGACGAGCGACAAGCTCTCGGGTGCGGCAAGACAACGACCGCGGCAAGGCGCTTGCCGCGGCGAAGCCACCACTCTGTGTCCATGCTCCAGCACACCCATCAACGTGTCGCCACAGGGCCGTCCCAGGTGCACGTGGCGGGGAGCTGTGCAGCCAAGCGGTGCGAGGTGGCAAGTGGAGATGACGAGAAGGCCATCGTGGCAAGCGGTGGCGCCCCTAACGGTCGCTTTTATGCACTGTTGGGCGAGGCGGACAGGCATTGAATGCGCTTGTCCCCTGCCGTCAGAGTTAGGTAGGGTGCACTGTAGATAGCAGTTGTACCAACCCCTCTTTTTACATTTGTACCCTTGACTGCGTTGCCACCTGTCGGTGACCCCTTGTGCCTATAAAAGGAGGCCCATGCGCAACGTAGAAGGGGTTTGACTCATTCGAAACTACAGAACGCTCACACTCTCGAGCAAGAACACAATATAACCACAAAGCAGCAGTAGGAGTATTATCTCTCCGGAGAGCTCCGAAGCTGGGTAAAAATCCCTCGCGTGCTCCGCCTCGATCTGCTCTTCGTGCGCTCTCCGCCCCCTTGCCGGACCGAAAGGGGCCCTGCCCCATAGGTGTTCGTTTCCCACGACACAAGCACTGACCAAAGAGTTGACGATGTTGGCGGACGAACTCCTCAAAGAAAGTTGGAAGAACAGCAAGGGCCTCACCGTGCCTACCCCAAAAACTCTAATGGCCACCTATGCGAGGTTCAAGGCCGAGTTTGAAGAGATAGTCGCTGTTGAGAAGCAGTATTCCCCTGGCAAGGTGATGCCCCCCATCAAGGATGAGGAGATGGCCCCCGGAGTGATGGGATCCGCCGGTGAGCTGCACAAGGTAAAAAATAATGGCTTACCATAGTTGTGGTTTTTGATTATTTGCAATGTGCTTGCTAATATGTTAGGGTTGTGCAGGTGCCGGTGGACATACTTGATGATTCCGATGTCACGGCCCGTCCCTGTAGACAACGCCCCAGAGATCGTTTTCGATGTCGCGATCCGTCCTATTGACATCACCCCGAAGATCAGTTGCGATGCCGCTGCCATCTTGTGAACATCGCCCCAGAGATCGATTCCGATGTCGCGTTCAGTCCTGTGGACATCGCCCCAGAGATCGATTCCCATGCCGCTGTCCATGCTGTGGTCATTGCCCGAGAGATCGATGACAAGAAATAGTTGGTCGCGCTAATCCTTCAGGGTAGTTTGCATTGCCCTGTGTTTAATTACCAGAACAATGTGTGTTATTAAACCATCTTAGGGCTAGTGCACTGTCTTGTGTGGGCGGTACTTGCTACTTTTGTTTTATAGTGAATCATGCGAACCCTCTCCGAGTTATGGAAACAAATGTATCCTCACCAGCTTTTGATGTAATATATGGCATTCTTAGATGTAAGTTTGAACTGTTTATCATATCGGCAGGGCATGTTTGATGATTCTTGGTGTTAGTAGGCTAGCTACTATGCGAGCTATAGTACTTGCAAAACACTCACCAAAGAGAAACGTTGGGGCTGATGAGCTCATGGTACGCTTATACTTATCCGTCGTCGATCGGCCAATAGCCCAATCTCCTAAAATTGTAGGCTTAGTGATTGATCAGACAATAGTCGACACGAATACATTCAGGCCTCATTTGGTTCATAGGGTAGGAAAATCGTAGCAAAAGTACGAAGACATACAACACAAAATCATATCAGTATAGAGATGTACTCCCTTCGTTCCAAAATAGATGACCTAGGCGGGCTAGTTTGGCCTAGTGGGTTTCAGTGTGATGACGTGGTACAGCGCTGTCTAGTCTTCGCGTGTGGTAGCAGTATTGCGGGTACAGTAAGTTTTCTTCAAGAAGCGGAATTCAATGAAGTCATGATGGTTCCTTCATCCGACCAACTTACAGTGGGAAAGGTTGGGCATGCGCTACGACCGGGGTGGACCAGGATAATTTTGTGCATGGCAGGTGGACCAGGATGGTCGATGTCCCACATGTCGGTGAATGAAAGTATTCTTTCCAATATAGAGGACGAGCAACGAGTATTCATTGTTTATTTTTGATGAAAGCTTTTGTCTCCATTGTTACGATGGAGGAGTGTGAAACCGGGCAGCCCAGTGAACTTGGCATGTGCACCACTCCCTCCTTCCTCATGTAATACAACCATAGTGTTGACTATAAGGTTGGCTATAAGGTTACAACTTTTCCTCACTTTATCTATATCTATTTCCTCTCAAATGTTTTTTACCTTTCTTTTTTTAGACACAATTGTTTTTTATGCCTCTTTTTTTAAGAATTAGTTTTTTATACCTAGGAGCACGTGTAGAGACGGACTCTTGCAGGGCCGACTCCTTGACTTTGTTAATGCCTCTCTCTCCTCCACATAAGCAGGCTTATAGCCCAGTATTTTACTGGTACTACTTGCTATGTATGCGGGCAGCTGGCGTCTGAGGGGGGAGAGCGCATGGGGAGGTGGGGGGTTTCTGGTGGGCCAGGGCGGTCAAAAGTGGGCTTGGAAGCGGTCCGGACTCCCGCATGGCCCACCCCACATTATCACCATATATTTCTTGGAGTCCGCGCACGGCGGGTGGGCGATCTCTTCTCCCTTCTTCGTCTCTCCCTTCTCAACCGATGCCCGCCGAGCGATTAGATTTCGGCTATCGACGGTTTATTCAATTGCAATCCAACATGTCAGTGAAATTTCAAGACAACGCGTGTCCCCTCTGGTGAGTGGCATGCGAGCCGGACTATCGGGGGTGCGACGTGTACGAGTCGTAAGTGTGCCGTCTTTTCCTTTTGGACTTGCAAAGCGTAACATTTTTGTGAGGTCGATCGATAGAAATCCAGAACAAAATGACGAGGGCTGTTCTTTCCCGCGCGTTAGGCGGGCTAGTTTGAGTGATATGACATGCTACAGTGCCGTCCACTTGCTCCATTTTTATGTAAGCAAGAGTTTACACTCTTACATGGGAGGAGTGCGAAACACGACGGATCTGATTTTGATCGAGGGATAATTGTTCCCTGCCAAATAATGGAGCACTCTTAGCGATTATAGCATGATAGTTAGGGCATCTCTAGTGCTGGCCCACAAATTTACACCGACATCTATCCGAGGACACTAATGGATGCCATCCAATGCTGCCCGCATACCTTTCGACAACTATATGAACTAACCAAACGAAATTCGTGCAAACAAAGCAAATTTCAAATTAACCGAATGAAATTCATTACATTTCGAAAACTTTTCCTTCAAAATGGACAAAATTCATTACATATTTCGCACATATCGTACTAAAACCTACTGTAAACCTAATCTAAACGATCGCCGGCACCCGACCACCATGCCCGGCCATGAACCCGAGAAAGCCGGCCATTGCCTTTGCCTCCTCCTCATCCTCCTCGATAACCTCCTCCTCCGGAGCATAAGGTTCTGAACATTTCCGCCTCCACGTCGCCGTCAAGCGGCTAATCGGCCGCCGATGTTTATCCCACCAAGCTTGGCGTCGACTGAGTGGAGTAGCGGTGGCCTTCCTAGGACCAGAGTGGCGGCGACCTACTGTGTACTACTCTTCCTCCCTGCCGGTTGCGCCAGCGCACGCGCGCCGGCTTCATGGTCGTGGCGGCGGGGGGCGACCGGGGGGAGCCGGCGATCTCCTTCGTCTGCTCCTGCGACAGTATGTTGAAGAGAGCTTTGGAGCGCGCCCGGAGCAGAGCCGCCGATGTCATTCGTCTGCTCCTGCGACAGTATGTCCAAGAGAGCTTTGGAGCGCTAGGAGGCTATGGTTGGAGTGGTGCTGACAGAAGGAAGGGACCAGAGGAGTATGAGTGTGGGTCTTTGGTATGGCTGGGTGCTGGGGCTCAAGTTAATATAGCGGGCGAATGGCAATGAGCCGCGACAGACAGATGGACGGCTAGCGCCAGAGTAGGTTCGTCGGGCATGAATGCGGACCCTGCTTCAGTGACTTAACTACAAGTGCGTTGGGTTACTGACATGTGGGCCAAACGGGCATCTGGGGCCCGCATGTCCGTGACACACCAACTGCACCTGCAAGTCTGGTGAATGCGGCATTGACGTTCTGGAGAGACGGTGACCGTTTCAGGCGGGAAGTGTGCGCTAGCGATGGAAGGGGTTTCGGTAGGCCAGGTGTCGGTGTCAAAACCGGCGGATCTCGGGTAGGGGGTCCCGAACTGTGCGTCTAGGCGGATGGTAACAGGAGACGAGGGACACGATGTTTTTACCCAGGTTCGGGCCCTCTCGATGGAGGTAAAACCCTATGTCCTGCTTGATTAATATTGATGATATGGGTAGTACAAGAGTAGATCTACCACGAGATCAAGGAGGCTAAACCCTAGAAGCTAGCCAATGGTATGATTGTATGTAATGTATATTGTCCTACGGACTAAAGCCCTCCGGTTTATATAGATACCGGAGAGGGCTAGGGTTACACAGAGTCGGTTACAATGGTAGGAGATCTACATATCCGTATCGCCAAGCTTGCCTTCCACGCCAAGTAAAGTACCATCCGGACACGAGCCGGAGTCTTCAATCTTGTATCTTCGTAGTCTTGGAGTCCGGCGGACAATGATAGTCCGGCTGTCCGGACACCCCCTAGTCCAGGACTCCCTCAGTAACCCCTGAACCAGTCTTCAATGACGATAAGTCCGGCGTGCACAATGTTCGGCATTGCAAGGCGGGTTCCTCCCTTGAATAATCCAGAGAAGATCATGAACACCAGGATAGTGTCCGACTCTGCAAAATGAATTCCACATTCCACCGTAGAGAGAATAAAATGTACACTTAGTTCAATCTGCTGACGTATTATGTGGCGTGACATCACACCGCCATCAGGTCTTTGTTTGAATTACTATACCACCTCAGCATGTTTAGCGAAGCGGTTTCCTTGGCATGTCTTGTCGAAGCAGAGACCGTGTTCCCCTTATTCCGGGATTCTCATCAATACGTGCGTGGGTAACCCAACCGCTCCCGTCGCCACACCTCCTCAATCGAAGGGGAATCCCAAACGGTCACGGAGACGACTCTTGGCATTTCTTCCCCTTTATAAGAGGACCAAGGCTCGCCATTGTTCTTCAATCTCGCATCGAATCCCTTCCCCGCTCCCAGTTCCAACACCCAGAGCCTCAGATTCGAGCGCTTCGGATCCTTAATCATGTCCGGCTCCGACCTCCAGGGCCGGTGGATGCCCTCCTCCGTCACGGAGGAGGACATATTGAAGTTGCATGAGGCCAAGTACCTGGCCTACGAGGTTTCGCACAGGTTGCCTGCCCAAGGGCAGGCCGTGCCAGCCCCCGAGCCCGGCGAATACGTCGTTTTCGTATCCCACCTCCGTCGGGGTTTAGGCTTCCCGACGGATCCCTTCGTGAGAGGGCTCCTGTTCTACTACGGGCTGGACTTTCATGACTTGGCTCCGGAGTCCATCCTCCATATCTCCGCATTCATTATCGTCTGTGAAGCCTTCCTCCGCGTCATTCCCCACTTCGGCTTATGGCTGAAGACCTTCAAGGTGGAGCCGAAGATGATCGGGGGGGCGTCAAGCGGAGTGCGGCGGGCGACCATAAGCAAAAAGGTCGATGCCCCGTGGCCCGAGGGTTCCTTCCAAGAGGAACTTGGACCGTGGTAGCAGGAGTGGTTCTATATCACCGCTCCGAGGGGCAGCAGGCAAAAGCCGCCGCCCTTATTCCGCCCGGGACCTCCACGCCAACTGATGTCGTGGGTCAACCAAGGGCTCAATTGGGGGCCGTCCGAAGACGTGCCTTCACTGCAGGGCCGGATTCGAGATCTCCAAGCGAGGGAGATTGACCTGATCAAGGTGATGCAGGTTATGCTAATCAGGCATCTTCTGCCCTGCAAACGCCGTCCTCTCCGTCTATGGGAGTTCAACCCGGAGGGACCTCGGATTCTCCAACACTTCATGGGTGCGACACCCGTGGAGATGTACAAGTTGTTCTTCGGACCGCAGGTGGCGTGTCCGGATTTAGCCGAGGATGCAGGTCTAAGCCGCGATCGCCCGGATACTCAGGCAAGTAGCTCAGAGTCCGGACATTCTGTTTATGTGCCTTTCTGGAGTTCGCCTTCTGACCCTTTGTTCTTAACAGGAATGGGTGGCGCGATCAAGGCTGATAAGGTGTCCGGCCCCCCTCCCAGAGACCGCACAGGAGCCCGTGCTGGTCAGAATGTTGGAGGTTGTGCCCACAAAAGGGGGCAACGGGGAAAATAGAGGAGCTAATATTTCGCCCAAAGGGGCGACTGAAGAGGGGGGAACCAAAAGCCCCTCCCTTCAGGGGGAGAAGAGGACCGCCTCCGAAGATCCGAAGGCCAAAGCCCCTAAGCGTGGGAAGAGATCTTCCCCGGGGGGTCCGGCGCCCGGAAAGAATCCGGACACACAATCATCATCAAAGGATCGGCCCTCCAGCGAGCCGTGAGTATGAAAGAGGGAGTTAATTAGTAAGGAAATACCTTCATTTGTGCTTCTGTAGATAACCAAAATTTTTATATTGCAGTTCGGATCTGCAGCCTTCTCAGATGAGTTCATCTTCGGGGGACCTTCTTCCGGAGATGATGGAGAGCGATACGCCTCCATCCGCAGCGCCGCCAGATGAGGCAGGCGAACCCGAAGTGTCATCACGGAGGGTATCCCCGAGTCCGGAGGGGCCAGAGAGTTCGGCACCTACTAGTGTCCGGCCGGGAGAACTGAAGAATTTGCTTGAGAGGGCGTCTATGTCAGAAGATCACCGTGCATTAATGCGTATGGTGATTGGAAGGATTTCGTCCACCGAGAGCGAATTGCGTAATGCCGCCATGAGTTTGCTGGCAGGATTTGAGGTATGCGAGAATGACGCTCCCCTTTGTTTTTTAACAGTTTTGCATATAAAAAATGCGCCCTGTATAGATAGTAGCCCCTGAGACTCGGTAGGTTGTCGGAAACGACAGCGTACTGAGGATCAAAATCTAAAGAAATGAATTTCGTCATTCCTATGCAGGTGGCGGATAGTCCGGGGGCTAGCCGGACTAGTGAGTTTGCCGAGCTAAATCGGCAATTGGACTTGGCAGATGTGGACATCGCACTTGTCAACAGGCGACTTGACAAGTCGCAAGGTAAAAGAATTCTCCGCAGTCGCTTTATTAAGGGGGTCAAAGCCCTCCTCTGATAAATTATATGCTGTTTATACAGACGGTGCTGCTGCCGTGGAGGGCCTTCGGGCCGAACTTGCTCAAGCTAAGGAGCAAGCCCGAAGGAGTGAAGCGGCTGCCTCGAGGGCGGCCGAGGAGTTGAAAGCCGAAAAGGCTGCGCACTGCCTAAGCAGGGCCGAGGTGCCCGAATTGGCCATAAAAGTAAAGGATGCTGCCGACCGCAATGAGGCTCTTGAAAAGGAGCGCTTATCGGAGCGGGAAGACCTGAAGAAGGCCACCGCCGAAGCCAAGGATGCCCGCTCTGCAATGCGGGCTATGAAGGAGGAACTGCGCCAGGCCGGAGAGATCGTGGCTGGCAAGCCTTTTCTGCTGCGTCGCCGGTTTATGGATGGAAAGTATGCTCAATTTGAGCGGCTGTGGAGTCCGGAGGATCCGTATATGGATTTAGCTGCAAGTGCGGCCGATGCCGTTAAGCACTTCCGGGGCCAGAAGGATCACGAGACGGAAGAGCTATATTGGTCTCAATTCCACAGTCCGGATCACCCACTTCCATTGACAGACCGGCTGGCCGAATGGGCCGAGGTAAATAGACTGTCCGGACTTGCCATGACTGACATCGTGGCCCATGTCTGGCCAGAGAGGTCCAAGGCGACGAGCTACTTTGGCTTATTACAGCAATTCCTTGGAGCGGTGCCGCATATAAAGGAGATGAAGCGGTCGGCCTGTATAGAGGGCGCGCGGATGTCTCTTGCCCGTGTAAAGGCGCATTGTCCAGAGATGGACGCCACCGCTGTTGCTGCCCAGGCTCCGGATGAAAACCGGCTCCCTGCCGAGCACTATTTCGGGGAAGTTATGCGTGGCGCTCATGTAATAGAGTCGCAGTGCTCGAAGAATGTAACGTTCAAATGAACGCATTAGCTTATAAATCAATGATTATGTTATAACTGCTTTTTATACTTGTGCGTCCAAGTAGTAAAACTTCTCCTGTGCAGCCGTTTACGTATACTTGTGTATAACTTGAAAGATGGCAGTCTTCGGCTTCAGCCCCCACGCACAAGGTGCTGGGGTGTTCGCAAAAATAGCGCGTTTTCACACTTAATCTGACGTCTCGGTCCTGTTATAAGGAGGTGTTAGCGTAGCAAACGAGCCAATCCGGACTATAATGCTTTATCACTTTCACTTAGCGCGTGGAGCTCGAGGGTGGGGCTACGACATAGCCCCTGGTGGCATCGCCCTTCTCCGAAATTGGAGCGCGTGTGCCTGACCGGGAAACGGCCCTTCGTTAAAGTGGGGAATTCTAAACATTCCGATAGTCGATCGAGGGCTGACCAGTCTCTCGCTGTATCATGACAGTCAGTTTTCGGCTTTCTCTACTGAGGTGCTCGCCCAGCCGAACTGGGGCACAATTGCAGTAGTTCTCCTGGTGCCGCGTTAGCCGATGATACGGAACGTAAGGCAGCAAAACACAGGAGCCGGGCAAACCCAACATTTGACCAAAGACATGATTCGGAGCTGATGCATATAATGCCTAACTCGAGACGCCGAACACTCCCTAAGGTGTTCGGTCTTTATAATAATGGGCAGAACGATGCCCTAAGCCCCTAGTGTCCTGGTACGGGCATGGTCTTCTGATGCGGCCGATGCCAAAGCGTCAGGCTCCGCTTTGGCTATAGGAAGAAACCAAGGGAGAATAACAACGAAAGACAGTGAAAAAAGTCTACGCAGGGTCTTAATCTGAAAAGAATCCTCACAACGGGTCCCTACTGCACGTCTGCGCCTGTGTCTCCATTGCGCTGTTATCCTGGACGGGTATGCACGTTGTTCATCTGTAAAAAGAGAGGAACGTTTAGTTAAAAAACAATTTGTGCAAAAAAAATATTAGAAATAGAAATAATTAAAGCGGGGTTTATATGAACCCGCGGTTATTTGTGCGCGCAGCCCCCTGTGAAGGGGTATGCGGCTAGGGAGCCCCTAGCCTACTGACGCCGGATTCGTCTATCCAAGTCCGGGGTCTTTAAGTGACCCTCGCACTAAAATTACGCCACGCGGTCCTGGCATCTTGAGTGTAAGAGACGCGTAATGTGGTATGGCGTTGAAGCGGACAAAAGCCTTTCGTCCCAAGAGTGCTTGATATTCACTTTTAAATGGGACGATATGAAAAATTAATTTCTCGCGTCGAGAATTTTTCGGCGATCCGAACACGACTTCTAGTAATATGGAGCCTGTGCACTTGGCGTAATGGCCTGGCGTCACTCCTTTGAAGGAAGTGCGGTTGTGTCGAATTTTGGTAGGGTCTATCCCCATCCTACGGATTGTGTTTGAATATAGCAGGTTTAAGTCACTGCCTCCGTCCATTAGGACGTTAGTAAATTGCAATCCATCTATTATGGGATTCAATATTAAGGGAGTCCGTCCCGCATTTCGAACGCTTCTGGAATAGTCCAGGTGGTCGAAAGTGATTGGTTTTGATATCCAATCTCTACGGTCTGATGGGTTGGACCGCGCGAAGCTATTTTTAGAAAGAGCCGCACTATTTTTCCGTAGTATCACATGAAGTGAGTTTATTGCTTTGACCCCTTGTGGGAAAGTCTTTTGTTTTCCGGCGCTCTGCTGGTGGGGTTTATCTTCTTCGCTTGACGCGTCGAGCCCCTTGTGTTCGGCATTTAGTCGGCCGGACTGTTTGAAAACCCAACAATCCCTGTGGGTGTGATTTGCAGGCCTTCCGGGGGTACTGTGGATTTGACATATCCGACCCAAAATTTTGTTTAAGTTGGACAATTCATCACTGTCATCCTTAAGAGGCTGTGTTTTATTATTGGGCCGCGAGCTTTTGAATCCGGCGTTGACTGCCGTGCTCTTTGGGCTTTTCTCTTTATTCCGGCGCTGCTCTTTTCTGCGCCGTGATTTTCCGTTTCCATCTCTTATCTTTGATGTACTTGGGTCGCTGGTGCTGCATCATGCTAACCAGCTATCCTCGCCCGCACAGAAGCGGGTCATGAGGCTTGTCAGTGCGGACATTGTCCTCGGTTTCTCTTGACCGAGGTGCCTGGCGAGCCATTCGTCTCGGACATTGTGCTTGAAAGCTGCTAAGGCTTCGGCGTCCGGACAGTCGACTATTTGGTTCTTTTTAGTAAGGAACCTGTTCCAGAATTTCCGCGCTGACTCTCCGGGCTGTTGAGTTATATGAATTAGGTCATCTGCATCCGGAGGGCGGACATAAGTCCCTTGAAAATTTGCTCTAAACGCGTCCTCGAGCTCTTCCCAACTTCCAACAGTATTTTCTGGGAGGCTTTTAAGCCAATGACGGGCTGGCCCTTTGAGCTTGAGGGGTAGGTATTTTATGGCGTGGAGATCATCTCCTCTGGCCATATGTATATGTAGTATATAATCTTCTATCCAGACTCCAGGGTCTGTTGTTCCATCGTAGGCTTCTATGTTTATGGGTTTAAACCCTACTGGGAATTCATGGTCCAGCACCTCGTCAGTGAAACATAGTGGGTGTGCGGCGCCCCTGTATTTATGTGTGCCGCTATCATCGGACACTTGACGTGTTGTCTTGCTTCCTGGGGCCTTCTCCTTTGGCCCGTAGATGGATCTGGCTGGGCCATCTATCCTTCCAAGTTCGTTGGTTGGTTTATGTGGGGCGCCGCTGTCAGAATTTGGCCTATCATCTGGCCGTCTATCCAGCCAGGCAGCCTCTTTATTTTTGGACGGTGGGGGCTCTATGGCCTCCTCGTCGAATTCTGGTAGCAGCTTGCGCTTCGGGTAGCTCTTTGATTGGTGGCCATTGCCATACTTATCTGCGGTTTTGAGCACTTTGCTCCATCTCATTCTGAATGTGTCTTCCGCTATTTTGAGCCTCCGTTTTTTCTTCTTCAGGCTTTTTGCTGTGGCGATAAGCCTGCGCTTGAAGCGCTCTTGTTCGACGGGATCCTCGGGTACGACGAATTCGTCATCGTTGAGGCTTGCTTCGTCTTCGGAGGGAGGCATATAATTATGATCCTCAACCTCTTCATCTGCCGCCCCCTCATGAGGGCTTGCTTCTGCATCCTCCTGTGTTGAGTCTTGCTGGAGGGGATTGTCTTCGGCACGCTCTGGAGTATTATTATCTCCTGTGCCGGAATCTCCATTCTTGCTGTGGCGAGATTTAGAGCGGCGCCGCTGACGCCGGCGCTTGGGCTGTTTCTCTAAGGGATCTGTCTCCGCTGTTTCTTCACCGTCCCCATCTTTTGGGGTATCCACCATGCATACGTCATATGACGAGGTGGCCTTCCAGTGCCTTATAGGCTCTGTTTCTTGTTCGTCTCCGGCATCGTCGTCTATTCCGTCAATGTTTTCGGAGTCAAGGTCTAGCATGTCGGTTAGATCGTCGATAGTGGCTACAAAGTGGGTGGTGGGTGGGCTCTGAATTTCTTCGTCGTCCGCATCCCAACCATCCTGGCCATAATCCGGCCAGGATTCTCCTGATAATGAGAGATGCTTTAGTGAATTTAAGATATCGCCGAAAGGCAAGCATTGGAAGATGTCCGCGGCGGTGAATTCCATAACCGGCGCCCAATCGATTGGTAGGGGCGTGGGAGGTTCGGAGTCCGGCGAGGAGTCCGGCGCCTCGGAATCACGAGTTTCGCAGGGGACAAGATTAGTGTTCGGCTCCATCGCCGTGGATGTTGAAGCCCCCAGGGCGGCGTCTATCCACCGACCCTCGATCTGGGCGATCGGCTCCGGGCTAATGGCCGAAGCGGATCCGTGTGCGGCCACCAAGGCACTGTCCGGCGGCAGAGCTAGATCATGCCCATCGTCACAGTGCGGCGTGCTCGGCTGTGGCTCGAGTCCGTCGCGGATCAAGTCTCCGCGGACATCGGCCGTGAAGTTTAAGCTTCCAAATCTGACCTGACGGCCAGGGGCGTAGCTTTCGATCTGCTCCAGATGGCCCAGTGAATTGGCCCGCAGGGCGAAGCCGCCGAATACGAAGATATGTCCGGGGAAAAAAGTCTCACCCTGGACAGTGTTGCAGGTTGAAGATGCCATCAAGCCTATTGGTGACGACACAGAGGAACTCTCAATGAAAGCACCAATGTCGGTGTCAAAACCGGCGGATCTCGGGTAGGGGGTCCCGAACTGTGCGTCTAGGCGAATGGTAACAAGAGACGAGGGACACGATGTTTTTACCCAGGTTCGGGCCCTCTCGATGGAGGTAAAACCCTACGTCCTGCTTGATTAATATTGATGATATGGGTAGTACAAGAGTAGATCTACCACGAGATCAAGGAGGCTAAACCCTAGAAGCTAGCCTATGGTATGATTGTATGTAATGTATATTGTCCTAGGGACTAAAGCCCTCCGGTTTATATAGATACCGGAGAGGGCTAGGGTTACACAGAGTTGGTTACAATGGTAGGAGATCTACATATCCGTATCGCCAAGCTTGCCTTCCACGCCAAGTAAAGTACCATCCGGACACGAGCCGGAGTCTTCAATCTTGTATCTTCGTAGTCTTGGAGTCCGGCGGACAATGATAGTCCGGCTGTCCGGACAATCCCTAGTCCAGGACTCCCTCACCAGGGCAGTCAGACGCTGGCGTGGTGGTAAAATGTGAACTCGTGGATGATGAGCCTTTGAAGCATATGCGACACGTATTGACGACCAGGCGTGCATGCAACCACTCTTGTCGCCAGCTAGCCTTCGACGACCACCAATAGACACCACACAACCATGCATAACTTAAGAATAATGGACGAATTAATCAGACACACACTCGTGTGCAGTGGCACTATGGTCAGTCCCTCACGATAGTACATACTTCGTACCATAGTACCCTCTCTAGCTAGGCTGTTTTATAGATTGTCGTTGTGATGGACAATATACATGAGCAAGGCGCTTCCGAGTATGACCGTTGGTGTTGAGCCAGGTGAGTACATGCTCGATGTTCGCGGAGGCCTCCATGAAACGTCTAAACAGTAATGTCAGGCACCGCTGGGCGCGCGCAGGTGACAGGCTCTCGGTTTGCGTTTCGCCTTGAGCAGGACTTTGATTGAGAGGGCGATGTGCATGCATGAGGATGGTTTGACAGCGTGAGTGTGAGTGTCTGCACACGTACATGCTACTTGCTTCTCTGGACGGTGTGCGCTAATGTGTGCATCACGTATAATATAAAAAATATGTTTGTGCATTTAACACAAAGTATTTCATTTTCATTTGGCTGCCGAGTGTGCATTGCAGCAACGAGTCCGTGGTTTGATTCCTCACATACGCATAATTTTGGTTTTTATTTCTTTCTCCACTGACAGGTAGGCCTGCATAGATAGATAGATAAAGAACACAAGCTAATGAGGCGCATGCGGACTGTTTGACTGGTCAACCAAACAAATACGGAGCTATACGCTGAGCCTGTGACTGTATAATCACCATTTCTCGTATACAATGATCAAAGTGAGCTATCAAGAGAAGTTCGATGACCGCCAATGCATTTTACTTAGTAATAAATGACCAGGATTGAAGGGGAATCCAAATTTCCTTCGTCTTCTGTCCTTGAGCTCTTGACAAACCAATGCACTATACGGTTGTCCGGCCACTCCACCCTAGAGCTCTCACCAAGCGTCGTTCATGCCAGCGCGCCGCACACTAACCGGTAAGGAAGCGATGGCATCCCACCGCGCCGAGTTCCTCGCCGCCCATGACCGCACACAAAATGGTAGGGAGGCGATGGCATCCCGCCATGCCGAGTTCATCGCCGCTCGCGACCTTACACCTACATGGGCGGAATTTGAAGCTGCCAAGGCCTAATGGGCGGTAGAGCAAGAGGAGGCCAAAGCCACACAGAGGGAGAGGAAAAGTCAGAAAGCACTCAAGAAAAGAGAGGCCCGCCGCCTCAAGAAATAAGAGGACGCACGCGCTGCTGCGGAGAGGTCGGCGGAGATCCAAGCACGGTGGGGTGTCGCCGACAAAGCCGGGAAGGAGAACGATGGCATCTGGCCAACATGTGAGAAGTAGTAGTGCTAGTAGTTAGTGTGTGTGTCCGTGTCTGAGTACGAGCATGTACCAGTACTACTAGTTACTACTGTAGTTTTTAGAGCAAATTACCAATACATTAGCCTAGACTCAATGGGAAAATTCCTATCCTATGCATCAAATGGCATATCTTTCTCTATAGGAATTGAGATGCATGTCCTCTCACTTCCTATGATTTTCATATTCCTATAAAATTCCTATCCTATGAATAAAAGGAGGCCTCTGTTGGAGTAACTACTATAGCTAGCAGTACTGCTGGTACAGTAGTTTTCTTCAAGAAGCGGAATTCAACGAAGTCTTGATGGTTCCTTTGTCCGAACAACCTCATAGTGGTAAAGGTTGGGCCTGTGATTTGACGGCTCATTATTCATTATTACTATGGCGCGACGACCGAGGTGACTCTCCCTTGGAGTTCTGCGTGCATGGCAAGTGGACCAGGATGGTCGACGTCCCACATGTTGGCGAATGGAAGTATTCTTTCCGATATCGAGGAGCAAGGAAACCGCTTGGTATAGTATCACTGCTGATTTATATTTATTTTTTATTTCTGATGAATGCCAGCGTTTCAACTCTTACGACGAAGGAGTGCCAAACACGGCATGTGCTGGATGTCCCACATGTCACCGAAAGGAGTGGGACATGAACAGCGTGGTAGAGCATCTGCACTTGTTCCACTTTTGGGTCGGAGACCACACGTAGTAGTACTAGTGGTATGAACGATACAAAGTGCGACCCAGAGAGAAAGACACGTCTAGTTGGAAGGTGTCGGGGTATACACGTGTACAAATATAAAAGCTAATATGTGCCTTTAATTAATATAGTAGTAGTAGAGTACTTAGGTACGTACTCCATAACATCACCATGCATTGCACGTACAACATTTACTGGTACGTAGTAAGAGACAAATGCCTATATGCCACGCATGTTCATACTATTTGTGCCTTTCTACTTCACTTACTGCGCTACATTACTCAGGTGCGTATGTCCACTCCTGGGTACATGTCCATCTCGTATTTCCAGTCCCACGTGTTCTTCATATGTGGAATGATCCATATCATCACAGTTAGTGTGGCTCCCAATGATGGAGACTCATCCAAACTATGGCCAGCCTCGACGCGGAGCAGTTGCGCGCACCGGGAAGCGGCGCTCTCTCGGCCGTCGCGCTGCTTCAAAGCCGGCGCCAGTGAGAGGTCGCCTCCGCTCTGGCCAGGCATTAATGCGGCACTGACGCTCTAGGGCGAAGCTGACCATTTCACGCGGGAAGTGCGCGCTGGCAAGGGAGTATTAGTTTTGAACCGTTTCAGGTGTAGTATTGGTAGTTTGCAAAACTACTCAATTATTGCACTCAGTTTCCTAAGAAATTGTGGTAAAAACGTTACTCCACAGCCCGCTTCCCTTCTTCTTCCTCTTCCACTGACCGCGCACGTCCGTGGGAAGCGACCGGTCAACCCTTATATAGGAGTGCTAGCACAAAAACATGCATGCATGACCACTAAAATTTCCAGATTAAAGTGCCGCTCCGGCAGGAGTATGGCGTATGTTGTTACCTTCGGCCGGGCCATGGCTACCGGGCGACGGCGACCAGAGAAGAGGCGGCGGGAGGGGAATGAATGCAGCTACTGTCTGGGTTCACCGTCCGGCTTAAATAAATGCGCACCATCATGTGTACCCGCGGGTGCACAAATTGTAACATACGTGTCTGCTTAAGTGGGCATCACATAACTGGTGCATGTGTGTGTGTGTGAGATTCTGAGAGATAAAGTGCATGTGTGCGACTCTACTCTTCGGACATGTACTCAACCTTTTGCATCAGGATATAAGTATAATGGTATTACACTTTAGCTAGTGATTTACGTGGCCATGTTAACATGGTTCTGTAAGAAAATGTCACTTCCTGCTCGTGATTTGCGTTATATAATTACAAGCAAGATGCTTGTGCATTGCACGGAACATCAATATGCATTTTTTTACAAAACACCTATTGTGATTGACCCATGCAGGAGTAATCCCATGTGTAAAAACTAATGATATCTCGAGAATTTTATTGGAGAAATGGTATCTCAAGAATTTCATCGAAAAAAATGAAAGATGAGAGATAAGGTGAGGAGGAGTGGAGCATGGTGGTGACTGGTGGTCGGACTGGGCGGAGGCATGGGGATGGACGCCGCTGGCAGGCAGCAGCGGCCACCATGCTAGATTGTTCCAGAGACTTCCTTTTATAATTGCTCAGCAATGAGGTTGTGGGAGATAAGGATGTGGAGAGAGGTGCAGGTAGCTTTTGTAAAATATCATAGTTTGCTTTCTATCCATCAGATATAGATTGGACAGTCTATATTACAAGATGGCAGGCACACCGTCATCACCAACTCGGTTTTTTTATAAGAATAAAGATGATAAGTTTGCTAACTACTAAAGTAAAGTGGAGTTTGTCCATTTCATACAAGTAAATTAAGGTGATTGTTTATCATACAGGTAAGGTTGGATGAAAGGTGGTAGGAACAAATGCTCCGCCTAGAGCATGTGTGTGTGAGATGGAGTCTTAGTGTGTGTGTGCGTGTGTGTGTGTGTGTGTGTGTGTGTGTGTGTGTGTGTGTGTGATGGAGTCTTAGTGTGTGTGTGTGTGGGTGGGTGGGTGGGTGCGTGTGTGTGTGGGGGTGGGGGTGGGGGTGGGTGGGTGCGCGTGTGTGTGGGGGGGGGAAGCGTGTTGTGTGTGTGTGTGTGACGCGGGGTCCTCGGTGGCGGATGTAATTTAAGTGTGCGTGGCTTCATCATAGAGAGGTGATGTGTACGTGTGGGAAGAGAAAAGGCCCGTAGAGAGGGAAGAGAAGGGTGTGCGTGTGAGAGGAGTCGACATCGTGAGAACGTGTTTGTTTGAGAGACACCGAGGAAGACTACTATATATCGATGGTGCATGTAGGAGGGAATTAAACGAAGGGATGGTCTTATTGGTTTCGGGGATATAGGGGAAGACTGAAACGGGGGGTTCCTAGAAGGAGATTGTTAAGTGTGAGTGTGTGTTTTACCCATCCAGGCGGAAGTTATGTGCACACAAGAAGAGAAGGATTTGATGTGGCGTTAGGGTTGAGGGTAATTAACTACGTATGAAGACATAGAGACCTTGAACGTGCATGTGCGAGAGGTATACATGTATAGTGGGATGTGTGTGTGTGCGCGCGCGCGCGCGCATGATCGAGATAAAAGGAAGAAGACACAAGTCATAAGATCAACGACATGGGAGAGACGGATCGGTATGACAATATGCATGCATGTGAGAGTGCAGGGAAGAAGGCCCGACAATTGAGCATGCGGTTTTGTCTTTAAGAGAAAGTGGCGTGGGCTAGAGCATGCATCTATGGCGAGCAGAGGGAGTGATACACAATGATTGTGCAAAAGAGATCAACCTATAAATGCATGTATGGAGAGACATATATAGTGTGGGTGATAGGAAGCAAGAGTGCGTGCAAGAAAGAAATGTTGACGGAGAAACTATAGATAGATACAGAGATGGAGATGCTTGCTAGAGGGACATCTGCTAGATTGAGTGTTGGAGATGACCGCCGGGTGGTTCAGAGGGTGAAGTTATGTGTGTGTGTGAGAAAGATAAAACGAGGGTACTTGACTGCATGTAGAGAGAAACATATGTAGTGTGCGTGATAGGAATCAAGAGTGAGGGCGAGAAAGAAGGTTGATGGAGAAACAAATAAATAGAAAGATAAACATGCTAGCTAGTGTGCGTTAGAGATAGGAGTCGAGTGGATCAGAAGGCCGAATTATGTGTGTGGTTGTGATTGAGATAGAGAGAGGGTGCATGTGAGTCACATACAAACAAATATCAGAGAGAAATGAGATCCCGAGAGATAGAGTTTTGTGTCTGTGAGAGAGAAAGATATTTCACAAAGAGACATATGAGGGAATGCAAGATATCTCTAGGGAGGGAGAGTGTGGGTGAGCGACATACAAGAGACTGGTGGAGAGATATGAGACCCTGGGAGACAAAGTTTGTGTTTGTGCGTGAGAAAGAGATATTTAAGAGGAAGAGTCGTAGCTTCTCATACCTAAGGAGCGAAAGACATCTCTGTGTGAGAGGGGGTGTGCGAGTGGCTCACAGGGAAATAGTAGAGAGAAATGTGACCCCGGGAGACAAAGTTTGTGTTTGTGTGAGAGAAAGAGATTCCACATGGAGAATCATAGTTAGAGACACATAGCAGGGAGCGAGATATACTTAGAGAGAGATAGAGTGATGAAGGTCGAGGGAGAGAGTACTGTTAGTGTGTTACGAAGATAAAAGATCATTGTCGACATACAGGTAGCACGAGAGACACCCAAGAGACGATGAACACGTATAGGTCTAGAGAGATACTACTATATAAGCATGAGTGATAGCTATATGAGAAGAATATCTGAATTAAAGGGTATTCAATATTTAAACTAGAGATCACGATATCGATAATATCGTAACGCAAATTGGTGTATCAAACATGCATATTCATTTGAATTTGGGGACATGTGTAATGTTATATAGTTTATCAATATTAGTGATCCATAGATTCTTTAATTAGAGACAATGCATGGTTTATATGCAATTAATGTCTAAACGGGATTACACTATATGTTGCGTGTGTGAAACACATTATACATGTTTGAGAAGTTAAAAAAAACTGCATGAAACACACATTAATTGGAGATAGTTAGCGAGGAATGCATACATTGGATTTCAACATAAAGTGGTTTCAAATATTTGAAAATCCAAATTAAGATGGATACATCCTTATGGATCTGAGATCATGCCATTTGTAAACCATATTTATGTATAAAGGGTGTTGTGCTTTTGAAAGTATATATAAAAAATGATGTATATAGAATTTTATTCCAATCGAAAATGGATCCTGCCCGAACAAATATATAATACAAACGAGATTCGAATTGAGTTGGCACGGTAACGTGCACTCTGCAAAATTTGAACGAAGCGGGGAAAGTCGCAGTAACCGCCCGAAACCAAAATCTGTGTGATGGAAATTACTGCCTATCCCTGCCTCGCAAAGCCTACGGCTCAATTTCTATAGGTTTCGATAGGGGTAGGTTTGTAATTCACTCAAATGTGACATAACCGCCTCTCACCCGGATTCATGCACGGTGGGCACCAAAACACAGTGTCTCCTCGGCCGAAATCGACTCCCTCCCCGATTCATACATGGTGGGCGCCAAAAACTAACTCTCGTCGGCAAATATTCGATGTATGCGAGATTACCGTCCTATCCCCAACCGACTAATATTGCTGTGATGTACTCCATTTGAGACAAGTGCACCCTGAAGACATGGTTCCCCCTTCCTCTCTCCCTCCATTTCCCCATTCGTACTCCGTGGGCGCCAAAACACCCTCTCCACCCCAGCCTCCTCCGTCCGCCACCCCATCCACCGATGTCCTCCTCCACCATGTCGGAGCTGATACCCCGACGTCGTTGTCCATTACAAGAGATTGACCTCTCTCATCCACGGCTTTGTATCGAGATCCTTGCATCCCGTCCTCTCGCTTCATCCCCGCCGTCGTCCACCTTGCCAGCACCGCTCCTATGACCGTCTCGTCCACCGCGCCCTACCGCCACCATCTACCCTCCTAGCTCTGCTTCCACGCCGCCGACAACCATCGCTACCGCAGCACCGTCAAATTCTAAGCAGATGCATACACGGCGCCACACCAGAGGCGGTACTCTTTCCTATCTGCTCAATTTATTTATCACAGCAAGAAAATATATCGCCACTTCTTCACTCTGAATTCTTGTCCATCACTTACTTGCTAGTTGAAAGCAAACATTGGTTGCGAAGTTGCCTTTGTCCGGTTTGCACCTTCAGTCCGCTATGGCACGCTCAACACTATACTCGCAATGCTTATGGTTTTCCCCTTTATATTCCACACTAGTTAAATGATAGTAGACTAAATTTCAAAATTGGGTCAGTCGCTTTTTCAGAGCTCACCGGAGTTCACTGGTGCGAAGGAAGGGGCTCGGGTGGGGACTGTGGTTGTGGGGCCGGTGGTGGGGCCTCGCCGAATGAAGAAAACTCGACGTGGGTGGGGGCGGGGGTGGCGGAGGAACACAGGCGATGGGGGACGGTGGTCCGGCCGGCGGCCCGTGCGGTGTTCTATATGGGAAGAATCAGAGGCGAGGAAGAAGAAGGGTTAGGAGACGTAGGATCTTCATCCAACCGCCTGAAATGGTCGACTGGCCCAAATGATAAAAGTCACGCGACTTGCATGCAGACATGCCTTTATATATAGTACCATCATCGTACCTACTTAGCAGTGCTCCTGAATCCATCAAGCTAAACAACATGCCACTCATAATTCCAAACTTGTTGCTCAAATACGAATCTGATATGATGTTGATATTACTAAAACAGATAATGTTTAATTGGTCAGCTAATGTTCCTACTTTACTTTTGAAAAGCACGTGCACCACATATATAGAGACAGCAGGGAGTTGCATTCTTAATGTGCTCTGGTTCATCATGTGTGGGCACTGCGCAACGAACATTTTATTATCCAAAATCTGCTTGCTCTTCTTTAGCATGTTCCTCTTCCATTCTTATTTAATAAGTACTCTCTCCATTCCTAAATACAAGTCTTTGTATAGATTCCACCATGGACTACATCTGGAGCAAAATGAATGAATCTACCACTACAAAAAAAAGACACATCCGTGACATTTTGGGCCGAACGAATTTTTTTCCTGTCATACTTATGACACTTCTATGACGATAATTGTGACAAAACCCGGTATCATCATAGATGTGGTGGGCTCCTACTTCTATGAAAAAAATCATGATAGAAAATGGGCTTTTCATCCTGGGCGGGCCGGAGACGCAGCTGCATGACATTCTTGGGCCATCCATGACGGGAAAAACCGTGGTAGAAGCGAGGGCGAGGAAAATTTCGGGGTGTTCCCGGTTACGGTGGGTGGTCGGGGCCGAGCGATGCATGGAGGTTTGCGCGTTTCTCTCGTACATGTACATGCGTGTGTGCGAGGCGTTGGGCTCTAACTGAACCCAAGCGAGGCGTTGGGCTCTAACTGAACCCGAGCGATTGCACTAGAGGCTACACGTTACTAAACCCGAGCAATCGATCGATGGCTGTTAACTGAACTCGATCGAGCGATTCCTTCGCTACTGCTGCTAACTGAAGTCGATTGATGCTGGCTCTGGATGAACAGTGAGTGTTGCGGGAGGGGAGGGGGGTGGATGAACAGTGAGCAGTGGGGGTGGATGAATAGGACCGCGATCGATCGAGCCGGTTGGGGCTGGATGAACAGGACCCCGTGGAGGGCTGGATGAATAGGACGACCCCGTGGAGGGCTGGATGAACAGTAGATGGTGGAGGGGTGGATGAACAGTAGCCCGTGGAGGGGTGGTTGAACAGGAGCCCGTGGAGAGGGGTGGCTGAACAGTAGCCGGTGGAGTAGCGCGCGGTGGAGGTTGGATGAACAGGAACCCATGGATGAACAGTCGCAGGTGGAGGCTGGAGGAGGTCGACGGTGGATGAACAGTAGCCCATGGAGGCTGGAGGAGGTTGACGGTGGAGATGAATAGTATCCCGTGGAGTCCCATTTTGCGGTATGCCACACCCCTCCCGATGAACAAGACCCCCGTTTCGACCGTAGCGCTCCAACACAAGTCCGTTTCCTCCGTTTTGCGGTACGCCATACCCCTCCCGATCAACAGGACCCCGTTTCGACCATAGGAGGCCACACACAAGTCTGTTTCCTCCGTTTTGTGGTATGCCATACCCCTCCCGGTGAACAGGATCCCATGTCGAATGTGGCCGGTCGAACACAAGGCCGTTTCCTCCGTTCTGCGGTACATCAGGCCACATTTCCATCGCCTGTTCCGTCCAAGCCCTCCCGATGAACACGACGATGCATTCCGTTCTGACCTAGCCGGTTGGCTCCCCATGAACACGACGACGACGTAGTTTCTCCGTTCCGACCCAGCCATGTACACGAGCCCTGGCCGTACGTATGCACGAGTAGGCGTTCAAGACCCTGCCCGTATGTACGTACGTAGCCGTATTTTCTTTCTTGCACACTAGCCGTTGTACGTACGTGTACATGCTACGTGCGCTCCTCTACTACGACACGTGCACGCCTCTACATCGACCAGTATGTACATACACGTTCGCGACCAGAATGATAATGCTACGTATGCTTCGACCAGGTGGGTCCTGACTGTCAGGCACTTCCTTATGTGTGAAGATTTAGCTAGTGGGTCCCAGCAGTCAGGGGGCGAATCATTTTTTTGGCCTGGACGCACTTCCTTGCGTGCGAAGATGTAGCTGGTGGGTCCCAGCAGTCAGGGTGAAACTTTTTTTCGTGAAATACAATGGCTCATCTGGTGGGCCCAGCTGTGAGGTGGAGGAATCATTATTTTCCACGTAATAAGGAGGCACTTCCTTGTTGTGGCCGTGGACCCAGCTGTCAGCCTCTCCACGTACAGTTCACGTCCGACACCGCACCGAGAGCACCACGGCGGTGGACGACGGCGAGGCCTAGGAAGGGGACGACGCGGAGCCGGGGAAGACGCGGCAGTGGATGCCCACACGGAGAGGAGTACGATGGTTCACTGGTTTGACTGCGGTGTGAGGCTGCCGTCGCTGCAGAATCTGGCAGCGGTGGGAATAGTAGGGGCGGTGAGGCCTCCGCTGTAGCACAGCCGGCCACGGGAGGCAGGAGCATGCGGCTCCACCGCCGCTGCTTTGGGCGGCTGGGGCACGAAGACTAGATGTTTAAGAAGCACTACGGCCGTTGGATGGACATCGTATGGTCACTAGAGCTAGAATCGTTCATATTGACTAAGTTGACAAAGCCCTCCGTCCCCATCAACTTAGTAGGCTCACAAGTCAGCCTCCCACCAAGGTGAGTCCCAGCTAGCAGGGGGAGTATTCATTTTTTTTGTGCGTAATAAGGAGGCACTTCCGGTGGGTCCACTTCGGAATGGTTTTATGTAGAAGATGTCCCCCTGCCGGACCCTATTTGGATCGGCCTCCCTGAGTTCAATAATGCTCCTTTGAAGAAACGCCTAAGCTTGCATCCCCGGAGCCCTCAGAAGGAAAATGATAGGGACGTCCTTTACCTGATGAGCCGAATTAGGCTGTTAGCTCATTCCGGACTGACCATGATCGGGGTCATGGCCACATGCATTATGCGGGGGGTGCAGCCGCTCCAGTATAGAGGCCACCCCATGTGGGATTTCAACGGGGAGGATGATGCCACCCGCTGCGGCCGTAAGGGGCCGGGATCGGTCGCCGATCTGATGAAGATCTTGTATGCATTGTACAAGGCAGAAGAGGAGGAATTTCTCCGTGTCAATCCGCAGGGAGGATTTTCTATGAACAATCCTCCAAGATGGGTAAGCAGACATTTATTTTTGCTTATCCGATCCATACTCCCATAATCAAGTATCTCATTTTGTGATTTCGGCGCAGGAACTGCGCCGGGCCATAAAGGATATAAATAGCCCGCCTCCACAACCTGAGGATCTGGAACGGTTCCTCGATCCGACCTCCCAAGAGGATCCGGACATATCGGTGGAGCTGATCGACGGGCTATTCCACCAACTGAGCATCGATAATGCCTTGGTCGCCATTATGGCCGATTACCCCGGAATACTCCCCGCCTCGCAGGTAACTGAGACAGAAGTCCCAATACTTTGAAAATGACCCATCCGTGCGTGTTTTTGATCACCGTATACCAATGGTGTTTCACAGGGGAAGTCCTTGAGGCGGAAGGCCGAGCCTGCGACGGCCAGTCAACAAGGGACGGCAAGGCCCAACAGGCCGAAAAGAAGTGCAGTCCAGTTTGAAGCACCGATGCAATGGTATGGCATGTCATCTTGTTCCCAGGTTTTATTGTCGGGAGGCATACTAACGCCCGTGCTTTTTCAGGAAGAAGAGCGCTTGCTGGACTATATCCGGAGAGTTTGCCAATCAATCCTCCGCTCGCCAGGATCCAAAGCCAGGTCTAGAAGCGGAGGCGAACACGAGGCATGTGTCGGAAGCTCCTCCGACAGAGGATGCCGACAGGTTATCTGTCACCAATTCAGAGGTGGAGAGTGCCATGAATCACAGGCATCGCCGAACAGTTCTTCATGACGCATGTTTCTCCCCAGAGGCATTGGATGCCTTCAATTCGGGAGATGCGCACCTCCGTGCCGCTCAAAATGGTCTAGCCAGAGCCACGGAGCAGTATGTAAAAGACATACGGGTGAGAAAATTTGACAGTTATATATGCCAGTAGCCCTCGAGGCTTGAAATAGTTAGAATAACTGATTTAAGGATCATTTATTGTGCAGGATCTTACGGAAAAGAATACAAAACTGTCCTAGGAGCTGGAGGAGTGCAAAGCCCAACTTGAGGCCGCACTAGCCGCAGCAGGGGAAGCCAAAGAGACCCCCTTCGGTAATATATGCTATAAAAGATGAGTGATTTGTGAAGTGCGGCGTGTGTATAAGTCTGACAATAATATTGCAGATGGCGCCAGGATAGATCCGGACAAGCAACAGCTCATGCGCCAGTTAAAGGCCGGCGAGAATGTGGTTACAAGGGTGAGGCAAGAGAAAAATAACCTCCAAGATGCCAACACCCAGCTGGGTGAGGAACTAAAGGATGTTCGTGCCCAGCTATCTGACTCCGTTAAGGAGAATCGGTGGCTTCGACGCGGCTTTGAAAAAAGTGTTCGGCGAGGAAGTCGACTAACAGAGTTATGTCTGTAGGTATGCTCACAGGCCGTCCTGCAGAGGAAATGCCCGGTTCTACGGGTGAACTTCTTCCTGAGCTCTTGCAACTGCACGAATGAGTTCGGCAGGTGATGAAGGGCATCACCCAGGACTTGTGGCCATCTGTCTTCCTGCCCGAAGGCCTTGAAGAGCTTGCAGAGCGGCTTCAGGGAGCGTGGCAGCGCTTCCGCTTATGGAAGATATCGGCGTGCCGTCAAGGCGCCAGGGAGGACTGGGCCATGGTGAAGACGCGGTACACGAAGGCTGACCCAAACCACATGGCCGAGGTCGGACCTGCGGGGCCCGATGGGAAGGAGATCCCTGTGAGCTTAGTGTACGGCCAAGTAGAATTGGTCGCAAAGTATTCCCAACAGGACTGTAAACTAGACAGCCTGCTAGATGGCATTGAAGAGGAATATGCCCAGTCAAGTTGACTATGTAATTTAAGATGACATGTAAAATGCCTTCTAGCCGGATTGTAGATCGTTTGTCATAGCGGACCTTTTCGCTTCAACCTCGGGACCCAATAGTCCGGAGTGTGTCCAAATACCCTCGCGGTTATATAAGAACCGGGGCATGCATGGAGACCAGGCGTAGGGGTCATTAGTGCTTTATCAGACAAGTGCCAAACTAGTTATGTTATATTTTACATGGTTAGTAAGAAACATCTTCCAGGGAGAATAGTTCCGTTAGGGGTTCCTTTCCCTGGGAGGCATGCCCTAAAGTGCATGTCTGGACTGCAAAAAAAGCAGAAAAACATCTGGGGGCAGATAAATAAATAGATAAGAATTCATCTTTTAGTTCACCGACCGAATATTCCCTTAAGAACGCTAGCTTTTGGCTTCACCCAGTCTGAGGTACACATTCGGCTGACCCGGCAGTAACAATCGCAGAGGTGCTCCCTTTACCGCCTAGCCAAACAATCGGGAACGTAGGGGTAAGCACAGGAGCCAGGCAACCCAGCTTGGCCAAAACTTAAGTCATATCGATGCATATAATGGTGAATAAAAGGTACATGCGGAAGTGTGACACATGTGTTGGGCATGAAGCCCGTATAAATAAGCTTCTGTTAAAGAAGCCCCCAGGTATAATGAGCGCGGATAGCGCGTCAAGTGTGTGTGACCAATGCGCAAACAAGCTGTCAAAGGTTGTAATAGGAAAGGAGGGAGAAGGAGAGAAACAGAAGACAGCTAATATGTAAAATATAGACGAAGGAAGGAGACGAACTCAGAATCCGGCGCTAGGCGTAGAATCTTCGGAGACGGGCTGCATTCCATGGGTTCGGCTCGAGTCGGTTATCCGATGCATCTCGCAGACGGTACGCTCCACCGGTCAGGACTTGGTCGATGATAAAGGGACCTTCCCATTTGGGCTTGAGTTTGTCCTTTTTCTTGTCCGGCAGGCGTAGAACTAACTCGCTAACTTTGTAAGTTTTCGCCCGTACTTCTCTGCTTTGATATCTTTGAGGTTGCTGTTGATAGAATGCGGAACGGGCTTTTGCCACGTCACGCTCCTCCTCCAATGCGTCCAAACTATCCTGTCGATCGAGCTCGGCTTCTCTTTCTTCGTACATGCGCACGCGAGGTGAGTCATGAATTATGTCACAGGGCAGAACTGCCTCTGCGCCGTATACCATAAAGAATGGTGTAAATCCGGTCCGCGATTCGGAGTGGTCCGCAGCCCCCAGAGTACGGAGTCGAGCTCCTCTACCCAGTGCGTGTTAGATTCCTTGAGGGACCACACTAATCTGGGTTTGATGTCGCTCATGATTAGACCATTTGCTCGCTCGACTTGACCGTTAGTTTGAGGGTGATAGACTGAAGCGTAGTCGAGCTTGATGCCCATGTTTGGCACCAGATTTTAACCTCATCGGCCGTAAATTTCGTGCCGTTATCAGTGATGATGCTATGGGGGACGCCGTAACGGTGTACGACCCCTGATATGAAGTCTATCACCGGTCCGGATTCGGCCGTCTTAACAGGCTTGGCCTCTATCCATTTGGTGAATTTATCCACCATGACCAGTAGGTATTTTTGCTTGTGGGTTCCTCCTTTAAGGGGTCCAACCATGTCATGCCCCCAGACTGCAAAGGGCCAGGTTATGGGTGTAGTTTTGAGGGCGGTGGGTGGCATGTGGCTTTGATTAGCAAAGAGCTGGCAACCGACGCATCGTTGGACTAAGTCCTGAGCATCTGCCCGGGCCGTCGGCCAATAAAATCCTGAACGGAAGGCCTTGCCTACGAGGGCCCGGGCTGCGGCGTGGTGCCCGCCGAGTCCGGCATTAATTTCAGCCAGAAGGTTCCGCCCTTCCTCTTCGGAGATGCACCTTTGAAGGACTCCGGTTGTGCTTCTCTTGTAAAGCTCTCTCTCATGGACCTTATAGGCTTTAGATCGCCGCACTATGCGGCGGGCCTCGTTTTGGTCCTCGAGAAGTTCCTGCCTGGTTAGGTAGGCTAGGAATGGTTCCATCCACGGGGCCATTACTGCCATTATTACATGGGCTGAGGATGTTACTTCGTTGGCAGAACCACCAATCGTGTCAGAATGTTCGGTGTCGGGCAGTGCGGTTGGATCCGGGTTGGTATTTCCGGATTCCCCCACCCATAGTACGGATGGCTTGAACAACCTTTCTAGGAAGATGTTGGGAGGGACGGCATCGCGCTCTGCGCCAATGCGTGCCAATATGTCTACTGCCTGGTTGTTATCCCGGGCTATAAGGTGAAATTCGAGCCCCTCAAACCGAGCTGACATTTTTAGGACGGCGTTGCGATAAGCTGCCATTTTCGAATCCTTGGCATCAAAGTCTCCATTTATTTGGGATATCGTGAGGTTCGAATCCGCGCGCACCTCTAGGCGTTGAATGCCCATGGAGACTGCCATCCGGAGGCCATGTAGAAGGGCCTCGTATTCGGCTGCGTTGTTGGAGTCCGTATACATTATCTGGAGTACGTATTGAACCGTATCTCCGATTGGGGACGTCAGAACGATGCCAGCCCCCAGACCAGACAACATTTTGGAGCCGTCGAAGTGCATGATCCAGTTGGAATATGCGCCGTACTCTTTAGAGAGTTCGGCTTCCGTCCATTCGGTGACGAAGTCGGCCAAAATTTGCGACTTAATAGCTCGCTGTGGCTTATAGGTTATGTCGAACGGGAGGAGCTCAATGGCCCATTTGGCAATCCGGCCCGTCGCGTCGCGGTTGTTTATAATGTCATTAAGACGTACTTCGGAGGCTAATGTTATCGAACACTCTTGAAAGAGTGTCGTAGCTTCCGGGATGCCATGAACACCGCGTATGCTATCTTTTGATAATGCGGGTACCGTGACTTGCATGGAGTCAGGACAGTGGACATGTAGTAAACTGGTTTCTGAAGGGGGAACTTGTGTCCATCCGTTTCTCGTTCGACAACGAGTACCGCGCTCACAACTTGATGAGTTGCTGCGATATATAATAACATTGGTTCGCCCATATTGGGCGCGGCCAGGACCAGATTTGTTTCCAATATGGCTTTTATATCTTCGAGTCCGGCCGTGGCGGCATCCGTCCACTCGAAGTGTTCGGTGCGTCGAAGGAGGCGATAAAGGGATAATGCCTTTTCTCCCAAACGAGAGATAAAGCGGCTTAGAGCCGCCACGCATCCCGTCAATTTTTGTATTTGTTTGAGATCCTTTGGGATATCCAATTGTGACAGAGCTCGGATCTTGGCTGGGTTTGCTTCAATTCCTCTACCGGATACAATGAAGCCCAAGAGCTTTCCGGCTGGTACACCGAAAACACATTTTTTCCGGGTTAAGCTTAATGTCATATGTTTGGAGATTGACGAACGTGAACTTCAAATCGTCTACTAGAGTTGCAACGTGCTTGGTTTTGACGACCATATCGTCTACGTATGCCTCCACTGTTTTGCCGATCTGGTTTGCAAGACATGTCTGAATCATGCGCTGATATATTGCGTCGGCGTTTTTGAGCCCAAAGGGCATTGTGTTGAAGCAGAATGGGCCGTATGGGGTGATGAATGCCGTTGCGGCCTGGTCGGGCTCTGCCATCTTAATTTGGTGGTAGCCGGAGTATGCGTCGAGGATACACAATGAATCGTGTCCTGCGGTAGCATCGATAATTTGATCGATGCGGGGAGGGGGAAGGGATCCTTCGGGCAAGCCTTGTTAAGGTCCTTGAAATCGATGCATAGGTGCCAGGATTTGTCCTTCTTTGGTACCATCACCAAGTTTGCTAGCCAGTCCGGATGTTTTATATCTCTGATGAATCCGGCCTCCAATAGTTTGCCTAGCTCCTCTCCCATGGCCTGTCTCTTGGGTTCGGAGAAACGCCGAAGAGCTTGTTTGACTGGCTTGAATCCTTTTAGGATGTTTAGGCTGTGCTCGGCCAGCCAACGTGGGATTCTTGGCATGTCTGAAGGGTGCCAGGCAAAAATGTCCCAATTTTCGCGTAGGAATTCTCGTAGTGCGGCGTCTACATCAGGGTTTAATTGTGCCCCGATGGAGGCTGTTTTTGTAGGGTCCATTGGATGGACTTGGAATTTGACTATTTCGTTCGCCGGTTTAAAGGAGGTGGACTTGGATCTCTTATCGAGTATCACATCGTCCCTGTTTACCATGGAGTGCAGCGCAGTGAGTTCCTCGGCCCCTAGGGCTTCGGATAGTGCCTCAAGGGCTAGTGCAGCTGATGTAGGGTGGAACCCTACAGCGTCGATCTTTCACGTTTGGAGTGGATCCTATGGGGAATCATGAAGAACACGCGGAAGCACAAAGGGAAAACACGGGGAGAATGAGAGAGAATCACTCAACCAACAAGGAATCGATCACACAAGTGCTAGATCACCACACACATAAGAGATCCACAAGATCCAAAGTCAACAAAGGTAAGGATACAAAGGAACCGTTCTTCTCCGAGAGGAGGCCTTGATGTTCTTCCCTAGAAGGGGTCTTGAATCCGCTTGGGGGATCTTCTCCGAAGAGGTCGTGATCTCCGAGGAGAAGTATCCAAGTGGATGAGCAAAGGCTCTCACACAAATATGAGCTAATCCAATGCTAAGTCTCAAAGTGAGGAGATGGGGTCCTATAAATAGACTAGGGGCGAAGGGGTACATGGGCTCAGCCCAACACGCGCACACAGGCGCTGGCCGGATGATCCGGGAGAGGAGCCGGATGATCCGGGCTGGTCCGGATGGTCCGGGTGGAGGCCCGGATGAGCTGGATGTCCGGCTGGTGGCGGCGTAGGGCCGGATGTCCGGCTGGTGGTCCGGACGTCCCGGCAGGGTCCGGATGATCCGGGACTGGGTCCGGATGATCCGGCTTCACGGTTGAGCTTCGGGTGTCTTCGGGTGAGTTAGCCGGATCGTCCGGGCCAAGGTCCAGATCGTTCGGGCTCTGTCCGGATCGTCCGGGCCGCCGTCCAGATCGTCCGGCCATCCTGGTCCTTGGTGCTTTTTCCTCTCCGTCTTCATGCATGTCTTCCGCTTCCGGTTCTCCTTGCTTCCCAGCTTCTTCATGGTTAGCTCCTTGGTACCTAAGTATGCATAGCATTTCCGTTTGAGGTAGTAACCATGTCTCATGTGAATCGAAAGGGAATTGTGAGAGGAGTGATGTCACCTCGGTGTAAAGAGCTCTTGCACGTGCTCGAGTCATAGGTCCTTGTGGGGTTGGATGTGTTGATGTAGAGTCCATGGGGATGATGGAAGGATGCTCCGCATCAGTGGCTGTCTTGTTTTCGGCGCGGAGTGCTATGTACGGGTCACTAGCAAGAGTGATGATCCGGGCATTTTGAGCTTCATGTACCCGTAATGGGGTACAACTTGAAAAATTATGAATGCCTCTCGCCCTAATAGAGCGTGATATCCGCTGCTGAACGAGGCCACTTGGAACGTGACCTCCTCGGACCTGTAATTATCCGGCGTGCCGAACACCATGTCTAGTGTGATTTTTCCAGTACATCATGCTTCCCGACTGGGGATTATTCCTCTAAAGGTTGAGCTGCTTCGCTCAATGCAGCTCCAGTCTATTTCCAGTTTTCTGAGGGTTTCCTCGTAAATGAGGTTCAATCCGTTGCCACCGTCCATGAGTACCTTGGGAAGGCGAAAACCGTCCACTATTGGACAGAGGACAAATGTGGCTGGTGCTCTGGCTGTTCGGAATTTAGGTTCGTCACTGGCATTAAAGGTAATAGCCGTGTCACTCCATGGGTTTATTGTTGCTGCTTGGTAGACTTCGGCAAGGCTGCAGAGTGTTCGTTTCCGCATATTATTTGATGCGAAAGTCTCGAAGACTGTTAATATCGTGCTGGTATCCTTGGGCTGGTGCTCTTGAGTTAGAAGCTCTTCGCCACTTTTGGCCACTTGCTGTAGTATCCAACATGCTCTAAGGCTATGAGTTGGAGTGGCGCCCTCTGTACTATGAATTTTGCAGGGTCCATTGAGCCATCCTTCCAGTACGGTTCCATGCCCTATAGAGGGTTTTTGCTTTTTGGTATTTAACCCAGGTGCCTGGCGATAGTGCACCCTTTTATTTCGGACTGGGGTTGTATTCAGGGCCGGATTGTCCCAAAATTTGATTTTGGTTTTCCAGGCGCTTTCCATCGCACAGTACTTTCGTACTATGGACGCCAAGTCAGCGAAGCGTGTAATTTCACGATGACTTACGACGTTAAGGATTCCCTTGTCCGTGCAATTATTGTAGAAGAATGAAATTGTGTCCTTCTCGCGGCAGTCCTTTATCCTGTTCATAACCAGGAGGAATCTGGCACAGTAACGGTGTACTGTTTCTGCGGGCTCTTACCAGATTTGGGATAGATCACTTATGTTTGGGTGGGTGGGCGGGCGGGATTAAATTCGGAACCCCATCCAATCTAAGATTCAGGGGCCAAGAAGTTTCTGAATTTGGAAGCTTGGGTTCTTGGATGTTGTCCAGTGAATCTAGCCCGTTGCCTGACTTTATGTTCAGGGCTTGAGTGACGTCCTCCCCTCCGCGGGAATCCGGCATGGAGGGATCAGGAATCCGGACATAGCTAGTCCTTAAAATAGAGGAAGGGTCGTCGTATTTTTCCTCGACCATAGCAACATGGTGGGTAACCTGGGGAGAGTTGTTTTCTCTCAGATCGGGTTTAGCCCCAATCTGATCGTAGTCTATAGAGACTCCCAGGGCGGCGATGCAATCCAAGAGCTCGTTTAAGGAAGAGAGCTCCATCGGATCTAATTGCTCGGCGAGTTCCGAGCTAACGGGAAGATTGCTTTCGATGACCCGAGAAGTCATCGTCGGCGCGGCAGCCGGACAAGTTGTCATAAGGAAACTGCCTAGCCGGAGAGTTTGGCCGATAGCCAGAGCTCCTTTAGCAACAGTGCCGTCTTTAAAGACGGGATAGGGCATCCTTCCTGATGGCGACGACACAGAGGAACTCTCAATGAAAGCACCAATGTCGGTGTCAAAACCGGCAGATCTCGGGTAGGGGGTCCCAAACTGTGCGTCTAGGCGGATGGTAACAGGAGACAAGGGACACGATATTTTTACCCAGGTTTGGGCCCTCTCGATGGAGGTAAAACCCTACTCCTGCTTGATTGATATTGATGACATGGGTAGTACAAGAGTAGATCTACCACAAGATCGAAGAGGCTAAACCCTAGAAGCTAGCCTATGGCATGATTGTTGTTTGTCCTACCGACTAAAACCCTCCGGTTTATATAGGCACCGAAGAGGGTTAGGGTTCCACAGAGTCGGTTACAATGGTCGGAGATCTACATATCCGTATCGCCAAGCTTGCCTTCCACGCCAAGGAAAATCCCATCCGGACACGGGACAAAGTCTTCAATCTTGTATCTTCATAGTCCAGGAGTCCGGCCAAACGTGATAGTTCGGCTATCCAGACACCCCCTAATCCGGGACTCCCTCAGCTATCATTGAGGAAGTCGTCGCTGGCAGCAGTCACATGAGTGTGCTCCCCAAAAACCTGATCGGCCCTCTCCCGTACAGGATCACGAAAGTTGGGGTTCGAAGGACTGTTGTCCCTTCTCGCGGTGCAAAGCGGAAGGAGGGCTGGAGAAGAATTGCGTGGCAGCGCTAAGATCTGGAATGGTGTGTAACCATATGATACAGCGGCGGCTAGGGTAGAGCATGTCAGGTCGGTCGTGCGAGTATAATAGTAGGCCTTTGGCCCCCAAACGCCATGTCCAAGTCAATAATAGCCCCACCACGGTTTGTCTCAAAAAACGGAGTAATTAAGGCATCCGTTAGTCCCTTTAGTATAAATACTATATCACTAATAATGGCCCCACGTTTTGTCTCACAAAGTATGTTGGGGCTCCTGCTACAACCGGCTACAAGTTTACAATCTGCTTCTATTCTCTCTCCTCTTCTCTCTCCTTCAACTAAGCACAAATACTATATTTAAATCCTTTTAGCCTGCTTATGTCATCTAATTGTAGTACTTCCTCTAAAGTTACTCTCCACTGTGTAGTCTGAAATGTCGGGCGTGCAGCGGGCGGTGCCCTCGGTCGGTGCGCCGCTTCAACGGCGGAAGCAGTGAGAGGTCGCATCGCCCTGACTTGCCATCAATGTGCTGCGGCGGGCTCACCTGGCGCCGGGCAGGAAGCACGCGCGGGAGGGGGGAGGGGTTTTTCTTGGGCCAAGAAGGTGAGAAGCCAACTTGGGATCAGTCCGGACGGGGAAATATCATGTGCTCCCATACTTTGCATATGACACTAGTCTATGTTACTACTCCCTCCTTTCCGGTTTATAGAGATGTTTAGAGTAACATAGTAATATGTTACAGTATAAGTTACTCCCCACTATCACTACTAGGGAAAAGCCTATACACAGTATCTTAGCAGCAGCGAGGGTTAAAAACCCTCGCTACTGCTACTTACTAGCAGCGCAGGTTTTTAAACCTCGCTACTACTAATTTGATAGCAGCAGCGCGGGTTTATAACCCTCGCTAGTACTAAGCGGTCTCTACCGAGCCCCCCGGGACATGCCATAGTAGTAGCGCGGGTTTTTAACCCTCGCTACTACTAAGTTGATAGCAGTAGCATGGGTTTTCAACCCTCGCTACTACTAAGTTGATAGTAGTAGCGCGGGTTTTTAACCCCCGCTACTACTAAATGGCCCCTGGACCATGTCATAGTAGTAGCGATGGTTATAAACCCGTGCTACTACTAAGTTGATAGTAGTCGCGCGGGTTTTTACCCCTCGCTACTACTAATCATCTGCCATAGTAGTAGCGTGGGGTATGGCCTAGTTGCAAAATTTTCAAAGTCTACCCCCCTGTGGACCGCCTTTTCAGTTTTAAAAAAAATAAAAGAAAATGATAAAAATGTCAAAAAAAATAAAAGAAAATAAGTTTCCCATGTGATATGTGGTCTAGTTGTTGGGAAAATTTACAAATATGAATTTGGACTTTATTTGCAAAATCTCTCTGGAAATTTGTAAAATGGGCATAACTTTTGCATACGAACTCGGATGAAAAAGTTTTTTATATGAAAAATCATCTACTCGAAAAGTTACATCCGAATTTAACTGGGGGAACCCCGTTAAACATTTTTAAAATCCTCAAAAACCTAACAGAAAAAGTTACGGCGCTTTTAAGATCTGGAGGCAAAAAAATTCAAAAAAAACAATTTTTTTAATTTTTGTTAAATTTGGTCAAACTATGGTCAAACTAATTATTCAAGAATATTAGTGTTACTAAATAATTATTTTAGTTTTTTTGAATTTTGGTCAAATCTGGTCGAACTATGGTCAAACTATGGTCAAATCTGGTCAAACTGTGGTCAAACTAATTATTCAAGAAATATTAGTGTTACTAATTTTTTAGAACAATAGTTTCAAACTCAAACAGTGAAATGTGTGACTTCATGCTCAAGCTAAATTCCTGAGGTTAATAGGATTGACATCTTACTATTGTCAGCAAACCAACAAGTGCAGACTTGGAAACGAGGGAGAATAGAACCCGGAAGTTAAGCGTGCTCAGGCTGGAGTAGTGAGAGGATGGGTGACCGTCCGGGAAGTTAGATGATTTGGAATGATGAGGGGTGATTAGAGATTAAATTGAGCAGCAATGAGGGGTGATTAGAGATTTGAGGTTAAAATAATTCAAAAATTTGAAAATTAGGGAAAAAAATCAAAAAAAAATTCGAAAAAATTCAAAAAAAAATTCAGAGATTACAGATTAGTAGTAGCGCGGGTTTTTACCCACGCTACTGGCTACTGCTATAAGTTAGCTGTAGCGCCTTATTAGTAGCGCCGGCCCCCGCGCTACTAATAGGCCCAAAACCCGCGCTGCTGCTAGGCTTTTCCCTAGTAGTGTATGGCAAGCCTTGGCCTCTCCCAGTGCTCCACCATGTATAGCTGCTAAGCCTGCCACGTAGGCATAAATATGATGTGGCAAGTTAATTAAGAAGAGAGAGACTAGTTTGGTGACCGCAGGAAGAAACGATGGAAAGACAGTTTTGAGTCTATAGCTAATTAAATAAAGCAAGCTTAGCAACAATAAACTAAGCACCTATGCATTGAATACTTGAGTTAATAAGCCATTTAATGCACTTAGCACCTCATCTAAGCACATCTAAGCACTTACTAGCACCCCCTTGACCGTGGACCTTGACGGTGTACGTCACCTTGTGTCTCATAATTTTCCTCGTCATCATTTGAGTCTTAGAAGATCTCACCCACATCATCATTAGGCATGCAACCGCCTTGATAACGTGCGCAGAAGGAGTAGAGGCGACTGGGGACGCACCATGTCGTGGGCACTCCGTACGTGCACGTGTGCATGCAGTGTGTGTGTTTTTCCATCGCTAGCTCTAAGGCCGAGGTTGCGGTCGTCTTCATCTCCGACTAGTCGTTGAGCAATGACGGCAAAGAGGTGCTGCAAGAGATGCGTAGGCACCGTCATGTGCGAGCTTCGCCGTAGCACGACGAACCGGACATTGCCGCAGATGGCCCACGCCTCCATGCAGCCGAGTGTGTGCGCATGCATGTGTTATTCACGTGCATTCTGCGGCCGAGTGTGTGTGCATGCGTTGTGTGCTCCATGCTGTGCGCCTATGTGCATGAGTTGGATCAGATGGAGTTAGTGTGTTGGCTTGTGTACATGCGTGGCTGCATGTGTCTAGCATCCTGATGTACCGTTTCTAGTGGTTAGCGAAGAGTTCATGTTCTTTTTCTTGTTTATAGGTGGGAAGGCGCCAAAAAACAGGGGAAAACGCGCAAGGTTCCTTGCAGATGCTCCACCGTGAGGTTCCTTGCTCCTTCTCGGTCGTCGGGAACCTATGTTCTTCAACTCTTTTCTTTTACGTGAGCTTTGTTCATCCTTTTCCCAACACGCGAGACATCTAGCATCAAGGTGCACGTGTCATGCAAGAAAATGGAGATAATCAAATAAGCAGTGCATAAGTGAGTCGCGCACTTTGATGGCACCTACGCAATATTTTTTCTCCTCGATCGCACGTGAATAGTGCACACACTCAACGACGGAGCACGGGAGGTAGCAATGACATGGTCAGCCCTTTTTTGGAGAGAGTACATACTACTAAATAACTTTGATCTGTCCCGTTAACTCGCAGAACGATGAGAAGCTTGATTACGCCTTCTCCCTCACCAACACATGCGCAGTGGCTCGCAGCACGAGGAGAAACTTTTGCTTACATGCGGTGGACATGCAACAGTTCATTTGGTGTCAGATTGCCAGAAGTACTACTGTAGAACCATCGACCTCCGGAAGAGGCGAAGAGCCAAGAGCAAGGTCACCTACTGACCTGAGGCTAGGCGTAGTGGGAGTAACATAAGTAGGGGTACCTCCTTTTTTTATTCTAGAAACAACCACATGTGAACATCGAGGTGTTGGTTATGTAGAACAAATTTCCTGGAGTCCGTGCTCAGCCCTCCTCTATCTCTCTTCTCAGCCAGCAAGCGGACGCGCGGAGCCCATCGTCTGTTTGCTCATATGCGGTCCCACATGTCAGTGAAAACGCAAGAGCACCCACTAAACCTGCACATCTTTCACCTTGACGTGCTGGTGATGAAAAACAAATCCAATAAAGATCTTCGGTGGCCGCTTTTGGAGTTACTCAAGAGTAGTAAGATTCTATTTACAGTTTTACCCAAGATGCACATCACGTGGCTTCAACTACCACTCTATTTTCTTGCATGACATGACCTGGATGCTGGATGTCCCATGTGTCGGCAAAAGGAGGAAGAACCCCCCAAATCTTTGGTTGTTCTCTCAGATTAGACTAGTTGTACTAACTTAAAAATTTTATTGTGTACAATGGATGCAAGTTTTGGTATTGGCAAGAAGAGTACATCGATATATTGATAGAGCACAATTTAGTAGATGTTCTAGCACTTTTAGCTAGCATAGAGGCTAGAGATGAGACTAGTGCACTTGTTGATAGAATAGAGGCTAGACATGAGACTAGATGCGAGGAAGCAACGTCTACTTCTTTACACTCGAAGAAGAAAGAAGCACGCAAGATCGAGCCTCCGCAGATCAACAATGAATGCATCGAGAAGGCACTAATCCAACTTACAGGAGCAGTTATGGAAGTTGGATATCTTCTAAAATGTATTCTTGTGGTTCTTGTTTTCTTTGGTCTTGCTTTTCTAGTCAAAATTATCATTGGCGTTCATGCAAAATGGAGGTCCGTTTGGGGTCGTGCGTTGGAGTTGGCCTTACAAGTAGGACCATAGTTGAGGAAACCGACTATCGGCAAACCCCCACCTCGCCCGTCGCGCGATGGCTGAGTTAGAAAAATGACGAGGTTGAAAGAGATTGCTCTAGCACAGACTCCAAGAAATATGGTGTCAGATGGAAGTCGTGCTGGTGGCGTGTGCCGTACTCCTGGACGTGAATGCTTGTTCTTGCCCATGCCACCCTACTACTCCTCCTACTTATATAGTGTAGTATCGAGGATACGAGGTGCTGGTTACGTATAGCGAACACATTAACATACGGCCCACCTCACACTCTGGCCAAATTTCCTAGAGTCTGTGCTAGGTTAAAAAGTGTTCTTTGTGAGGGTGGGTGGCTGGTCTCAAGTTTAAAACTTGTTGTATTACGTATACGTAGACGTAGAGATAGTGCAGCAGTTCTGAAAGTTTGAACCCAAACATCAGAATGCAATTTCTACTGGACTCATCCGAGGACCTAGGATGATGGGATTCACAGCTATAGTAAAAACACCCGCCCGACGCGCGAAGCATGTGAAGCTAGTACAAATAGTGTACTACTATTGTTGATTGGCCTCATCCGATAACCTGTTGCAATGCACGTACAATTATGTATTCGGAAAATATTTTTTGCCACGTCGCAGCACTCACTCAGAGAAGCGACTCGAAAGCCATTCATAAATTTAGTAAGTTTATCACAGGCATATCATTTTATTACATACAACAGGTCATGAACCCACATCGACAACGAGGATACATTATCAATACTAAAGTTTTCATCACACAACAAATAACAAGCAAAGCAATGAAATGAACTTCAACTCAACCAATCCTCGGTGTTGGAAACGCTTGCTTTGAACCACAAGTGATTCTCTGGACGGGCCATTTATTGTCGATCTCGAGACCAATGCAGGACTGATCATCCAGGCTGAAGTGGACTACTATATTAGTACCAGGGTAGGGAACCACCAAAATGTCTGAGGTATAGATACAGTTGCTTCTCATAAATGGTAGTAACGTTGTGTCAACAGCAGTTGGATCGCCTTTCACCATCATCGAATAGTTTTGTCCAAGGAAGAGCGAGTTTTCTCCAAGACTATCAATATTGTACCAGGGAGAAGGTGTTGGCGCTAGCACACTAGTATCCATCCAGAATACCATGCAACGAGTGTTGGAATAGGTCCGGAGAGTGCGACCATGGGAGACAACACGTGCTCCCTCAGTAGTAACAAACTCAGTGCGTTGTATACAGACAAGAAGAGGTGTTCCATCGGAATTAGTTTCCAGGCGCCACTGAGTATATAAGTTCTGCTCATCCTCATGCTTGTGATCATCACCATCGTCATCTCCCCCTTGGTTATAAAAATTTTCAAGTATAGGTGGTGGAATGTTCATAGGACCTTGGAATCACAAGCAGAAGGTTAATTAGTAAAGGGAAACTTGCTAACCCACATGCATGTGGATGAAACAATTATAATTATGGTGGAATACAAACGTACCGAAACTATGAGGATCCCATGAAAAAACAGTGCCATGAGTGGTGGAAGCAAACACAAGACCCTCGTATTGAATTGCATCACAGTACACATCCGTGTATAGAAACTGTTTTTTGAGCAATATCCATCGAGTCGAACCTCAAAGGACGACAACAAGCTTGTCGAAGATAGCAAGAACTACATAGTTCTTGTAATTCCAAGAGCAGTTGGGAACTCGACAAATTGCTATCTTCCGTAGAATACAGTCACCATAATCATATTTGAATGTGCGTACAATACTGGTGTGCTCAACCTCTGGGCAGTCTGCTAAGATTTTTCAAAGTGGAACCCAGTGACGAGTGTACACGTTCACAAGTTCCCACTCACAGTTGTACCCAATATAAACAACCCAATCTCCATTTGCGCCTGCCCAATCCTTGCCCTCAAGCGATGGCATCTTAACATCATACGTATGATTATCAAGCGGCATCAACTTGCACAAGGCGAGGCCTCCATCATCCCCGCGCCAGTCATCAGGATCACGGCGAAGAATATAGGGGAGATCAAACCGCTCCTTGAGCCTTGGGTTCCTTGTAATGATGTTATTAGTTGAGTCGAGAATGGTCTTGAACGAACCTGCCATGCTAGCCGAGGTGATGACGTTGCACCGATCAATGAGTTCCTCCACCATGTCATCTTTCAGATTGGGGCAAGAATAACAGGGTCGTTTCCGGCCTGTTCCCTCCATGGAGAAGACGATCGAACAATGCCAGAAGGAAGGGTGAAGGCAAATGGAGGAGGGAGGAAGAGTTTGCCACGGTACATGAAGAGGCGCCCCAGCCTACACGTCCGTTCGGAAATACTTGTACTAGTAGAAAAGGACTCACCGTCGTCTCACTAACATGTTGGAACCGGACCACATGTCAACGAAACATGGTGTGTAATTTCTCGTGCAAAATGCGATCTGGCCGCATTGGCCCGAGGTGCCGCATTAGTTTTTTTTTGAAAGTTTGCCGCATTAGTTATCGGCCTTTATTTTTTTAACATACAATCTAAATGGATAGCTCCTGTGGTCATCACATGTGAGCGGATATATAGGTGGGCTAGGTGGGCAGGCGGTTGAGCAGGCGGCAACAATCTGAGTGCTAAAAGAGTTGATACAATGCTTGGTTTTGTTTGGATTTTCCAACTATGACCATTGGATAGAGTGAATCAATGGCTTACGTTCAAAGTTATTCTCATACTATAGAATTTTTGATTCAGTTGTTGTGCTGCTACCGTCCAATATTCGCGTGTGGTTGTTTCTAGAGTAAAAAAGGAGGTACTAGTACTTACTGTGGGAAAGGTGAGATGATGGTTGATTCGCCCGAGCAACTTATTACTGTGGGAATATGGGAGTACCAGCGGATTCAAGGAACAGAGAAATGATGGTTGCTTCGTCCGAGCAACTTACTGTGGCGAAGGTGGGGCTCTGTGATTTGACTGCTCACTAGTCATTACTACTGCGGCGTAATGACTGGGGTGAATCTTTTCCTGCAGTTGTGTTGTGCACTCAACATTGCTGCATGGCAGGTGGAGACGGATGAAACGAAGTTGAATTGTTTCCGGCATTGCTATCAATCCTTTAGGATTTGTTTATATGAACGCATAATTTTAATGAAATTGTATTGTGATGATATGAAGGTTTCAACTTTGGTTCCCGTAGGAAAAAAAGGTTTCAACTTAGGATTCATGTGTCTTGCCTCGAGATTATCTCGTTACAACATTCCATCAAATACAAATGAAATTACCATGGCTACCATGGCTAATGAATCTCAATGGTTCGCAGATCAGCGCCAATATTCACATCAAAACTGAAGAGAAAGTTGTGAGAAGGTGTATAAATAAAGAAAAAATATATAATTGATTGATGTTGTTCGTACGCATGGCTCCATTTCCTTGGCACAGTGTTCATTGCTTGGAAGCTAGTTTCACCCAGCTCTGTAGACAAAAAAGAGGTGTATGGAGGACACCACAATCCTATCATTTTGTGCAGCTCCACTAAAATCGAGCGGACCATCCCTGTTTGCAAAGATATCCAGTCAGTATGATTACAATAATAGTGGAACTAGATGATGAAACATAACACACATCAATAGAAGCCGATCACCACTACGATCTCTCTTTAGGACTAACTTCTTGTTGGAGAAGATTAGGCACGGAGTTGGATGAGGAGGATAGCAAAACCAATCTCATTCTGCAGTCCCACAGAAATGTAAAAACATTGCCCGTGTGACATTTTGGCGGAACTGCACAAGACACTCTTAAGAAAAAAGTGATTTGTGCAGTTCACCAAAATGTCGCAATGGCAACGAGGTGAAAATGGATAGCCCTGTTTGCAAAAGGAGGTAGAAAGGAAACAATTACTGCCCAATAACACGAGTTGAAGACACATACGCCGACAAAAAAGAAGCATATTCCTTGTAATAAGGGAAAGATAGCACATGGTGGTTTATCAAAAATGATTTGAGGACGAGATTGCAAGATGGAAAGTACGCTGGCCGAGATACAATTTAAGCAAACAACAAAAGAAGATCCACATGTAGCAACATGGGAAGATGGGCAGTGGGGCAAGGCCAGAGGAAGCTGTACGTGAGGGTCGTCGGGATGTTACTAGGAGGGCGCCGGCGGCTGGGATCTGCCCATACTGTGGCAGTGAGCAAGTGGCAAAGGCCCTACCGCGTCGGAGCTTGGTCAGAGAGAACGGCGGGTAACACAGATCGGGACATGCTGCCTCAACACCATCGAACAGAGAGATGATGCACATCCTCCCTTTCCGCCGGCGGACGGGATGCGGCCGGATCACTGACCAACGGTGAGAGAGAGAGGCCACTGCCGCCTTGTGTGAGATGGTGTGACGAGAGGCAAACCCATTTTTCCATTTTCCCCACGGCAATCGTTTTATATTCTGCACGTGCCATTGAGGAATATATAACTTTATTTAATACTAACGCGTCAAGTCAAACTTTGTTCCGTCTAGGCGTGGTACCCGACCCTCCTTCGAGTACACAACCGCTACACGCGTTAAATTATCACGTGGGTTGCCTTTTCATACAGAAACGAACTCCACCGTGTACCCGCGTGGGTGTGGCCAAGAATGAGACGTGAGTACATGCGTCCTGCGTGCACCTCTTCTTTAGGTGCATGTACGTACATGGGTGGGTGTGAGAGAGATGGTTTGTGCAAAACAGATGCAATGTGTTGATGATATCTCAAACAGAAAAACGTAACATATGCAATGTGTGTGAAACAGAGTCATGGACGTGAGATATCGATAGAATTGAAAACAGGGATGAAGTGTGTGGCTGCGCGATCGATAAAGAGCGCCATCGAATTTGTGTTTGCCCACGTCAAAGATACAGGGCGGCTGGCCTACTGGAATTTGAGAGGGCAGAGGTGCAGTTTTTCTCCGTGGCATGGATACCTACCTACAACGTTCAACTATCAGTGTGGGGGGGGGGGGGGAGGGGGCAGAGACCGATCGTCTAGTATATGGGTGGGGAAGGAGAGAGACCTAGCTATGTATTGAGGGAGATCGATCGACATCCATGGATATGTGTAGCAAAGGAATAACGTTGGGAGAAAGACAAAGGTAGAGCGTCGGAGGGTTGGTGGTGGAGTGGCGTCTCACAAATGGTGGGAGAGGCCTGCTAGACAAACCGAGGGTATGAGTGCAATATCAATAAGAGAGGGCGGGGGATGTATGTCTGTCTATGCACGTGCGTGTGAGAGATGGGTTGGGAGGTATGCAAGGATGATGAGGGGAGACGATATGGTTGTGGTAAGCATACGTAACTACATAGGAAGATCAACCATCGTGTGTCCGAGAAAGGGAGAGACATAACTAGCGAGGTAAGTGTATCGGTGCGTGGGGAAAATGAATTATAGTCGACCTGGCTATATGTAGGGAGATCAGTTCGTATACACGCCTGCATGTGTTAGAAACAAATAAGTTCCAGAGAGACAGATAGGGGGAGAGGGGTGCGACTAGCTAGGAGGTGGTGCGAGAGGCCTACCATGTGGAGGAGGAGGAGTGTGCGAGTATGAGATCAATGAAAAGAGGGGCGGGAGTGTGCACCTGCGTGGAACCGTATTGGACATAGTGGGGCATGGACGGTGAGAAGAGAAGAGGGGAAGTATATATGTGTTTGTTGTAGGCACACTTGGCTAGAGAGGTATATCGACCGGTGTGTGCCGGGAAGAAGGAGCCGGAGGCCTACACACACCACGGGTGGACGATCTAAAGAGAAATAACGAACGTGCATGATGGAGGGGACGCTAAGGGTGGGTGAGAGGGGGGCGGGCGTGTGCATGCACGATAGAAAGTTGGCGCTAGCTAGCTACAAATAGAAGAGGATCGTGAAGGTGTAAAAGATGAACAAAGATCATAATTCATTATAAAAAAGTGGATACAGATACTTGAAGAAGATATCATAATGTAGAACATTGATTATAATTTGGGCTAATGTGTGGCTTTGCCAGCTCAGGTCTAAATACTTGTCATAATGTAGGGGGCGGGGCACTATACTTTGTGTGATAAACACGGTGTACGTATGGAACATGGTTTAGATTATGAATATATAGTTAGTACATCAAATGTACTATTATTTGGAATCAACATCAAGTGTATTCCAAAAATAGAATTCGAGTTCATGTAGTACACATAGTTCATATCTATCTCTATAGTAATCATGTGGTGTATTATTAACTTAATACACGAATGATGGTTGAAGTTGGCAACAATCATGATTGTGGATTCTTATTGAAATAGAGAAACGAATTCAAATTTAGTTTGAATTGCAGCGGTAGTATAGACATTTGGAATGCACTAAAATGTTGGTATGAGTAGGTTACATGCATTATACAACAAGCGAAAAAATTTAATTGGACATAACATGGATTCATACTCCCTCCTTCCATCTATATAGGGCGTAATGAGTTTTTTAAGACCGCCTTTGACTATTGGCAAGATTATTAATACATGACATGCACAATGTGAAAATTATATCATTGATAGAACCTTTCACAGACGAATTTTACAGTGTCCTTTGTGTAAGTTGCATGTCATATATTATTGCTCTAATATTTGGTCAAAGTTAGAATCGAAAAACGCATTAGGCCCTATATGGATGGAAGGAGGGAGTAGCTTTGAATAGCATTTGTATAGTAAAACAGGGCAAGACTCTCTCTTTGTGGTGTTGTGAATAGTTTTATATTTTTCGTTTTCTTTCTGGTTGCGGGAACTGCGAATTGATTTGGTACGTACAAGTACAATATTACTACATGTTAGGCTTGTCCCTAAAATTCAACCCGTGTCTTGTTATATCTCGAAAATTCGGATATCGTGCTCCCAAAACTGGCGCCTTCACAACCCGCGCCTTGCTATCCCGAAATTACAACGCGCATGAAAACTCCCTCCAACTGCCAAATCCCGACACGTGAAATCTCCCTTCTAACCCTGAGCCGAAAGGGCCGCTAGTTCAAATCGGTGGGGAGGTACTTTTGTTACACACCCTACATATTGGACAAGCGCGTCCCTAAGTCATGGTTCACCCCCTCCCATCGCCCCCTTTTGGCCATTCGAAATCCCAGGTCGCCATAACCTCTCCGCTCCAGCCACGAAACCCCACCCTCCTCCCTCTGCCACCTCACCGCTGCCCAGTCGGAGCCTCTTCCCCGACGATGTCGTCCATCGCAACAGCTCGACGTCCCTCGTCCACCTCCCGGATGAGGATCCGTCATCCATCTCATCGTCCCGCCGGTTCAGCCGCCCCGTCCTCCACCTCCAAGGAGCTGCTTCGACGATCGCCTCGTCTATCGCGGCTGCTCCATCCCCACAGCACTGCCTTAACCTACTCCACCGGAACCGCAGCATCCTCACCGACTCCTCGGACGAAGCCGAGGCCTACTCGGCGCCACCAAAGAGGTTGTACACTCATCGCATCGCACCTTCTCCTTAACTCGACCTCCTGGCACTGACGGTGCCGCTTGAAGGCGGCGCCGCTGGCGACATCTCCACGGCGGCTCTTCCCCAGTGTGAGGCCCCTTCGGCGGCGGCATCCATACCAGCCGGATCTGCTGCTGCTGCTCTGGCTCTCGCTCGGTCGCTCGCGCTGCTGCTGCTGCTTCGGCTCTCGCTTGATCGCTCGCTCGCCCAGTTGCTGCTGCTCTGGCTCTCGCTCGCTCGCTCGTGCTGCTGCTGCTGCTCTCCCCCTCGCTCGTGCTGCTGCTCTGCTCCGACTTAGGTACACTTAAATCGACTGAATCGACTTTTGGGTCAGTCAATTTTCAGGAGGGGGCGGGCTCGCCGGAGTTAAGGAAGAACCACCCACAGCGGGGACGGAGGCTCGCCGAAGAGGTACCCCACTATCTATCTTAGGGTTCAGGGTGGGGGCGGGGGGCCTAGAGGGCTGGCCGGGGCGGCGGTGGACCGGCAGTGGGGAGTTGTTTCAGGGCGGCGAGGCGGCGCTGGGGCTAGCGGTTCGGCCGATGGTGGCTGGCGGCTCAGGGGGGTGCAGGTTGAAGATGAACTGCAGGCCCTCCCTAGACTACATGTCAAGTGCCTCTCTGCTACCATTGCGTTCAGTTTCGGTAGTAGCATTCAGATTCCACAGTAAATTTCAGTTTCGACAGTTAAGTTCAGAGTCAACAGTTTTTACCTCATCTGTTGTAGTCAGGTGGTTTTTGGTGATGTAAATTTTACATCTATTTTACATCATCTATTGGAGATGCTATTAGAATCCCACTTGAGATTGACGATGTCTGTCTTGTGCTGCTTCAGCCTTGACGTCTTACGGCTCACCAGAGCTGCTCCAATGACAGAACGATCCATCACAACAGAGCAGTGCCCTGGACGCTGTCTATAGATTCCTCAGATCTTCCTCCACACCTCCGAAAGCCACCTCTGCCTCAACTGCTTCAGCGACCAACCCAATGACGTTGAGGTCGACACGGCTATGGCAAATAGGTTGTACACTTGTTGCATCACTAATTACTATACATTCATGTCGATCCATTAGGGCTATTTTGGTTCAACGGAAAAACATAGCAATAGGGAATTTTTCAATGGCACTCTACTATTCAATTATTCATGCATTTTGTTGAAAAGTATGAAGCAAAACATCCACGTGGACCTACTTTTCAAAATCCTATGCATGAAAACAAGACCGAGTGCATTAGTGGCAGAATAACATTCTAACTGTACACGCTTTCATATGGTTTCACTTTATTTTGGCCATGTTTCTTTGCATTCCTCTGCTCTTCCAATTCCTGTAAACCAAACACCCAAGTTGACAAAAATCTTGTGTTTACAAATGCTCTGTTTACGATGTGCATTCCTATCCTAATCCGGTGTTTTTCCTATCCCTGCGTTTTAAGAATCATGCAAGCCAAATGAGCCCTTATAGAATTACTTCAGTTACAGGTAGGTGTCAAAGGGAACTTTGTGTGGTTTGTCCTGCTCCTGCCGCGACGTCGTCCACCTCACCTGAGCTGCTCCATCAACAGAAGCATCCACCAAACCAGACATCATGACTCCTGACCGTCTTTCGCCGCCTCAGATCTCCTTCCCTACCACCGGCACCCACCACAACGGCATCACCATCATCGACTCAGCAGATGAACCTGAGGAGTACACGGGTCCACAAGAGAGGTCACACTCTTTTGTTTCTGCTTATGTTATGCATTGCTTAAAATTACGTGCTACTTTATCATCATGTTCACCTCTTGGACTCCAAGTCAGGTCCAAATTAATGTTCAAACTTGAGTTCTAAATTAGTTGTAGGGCACATATCACGGCAGCAATGAATAGTATGTCTGTCTAATATCTGGTTCACCTAGAGTATGCCTATGTTGTTCATATTGGGAGGGAAACAAATAGTAAAGCAATCACCATCTGTCTTTTTCTTAAATTAAAGCAATCATCAGCCTGCCATCTTTATTTTTGGATCCATCAACTGGTTGTTACCATCACTCTAAATTTCGGCATGCTCTCCTTACATAATCTCACCATATTTTTTTCGTATGCATGTCAGATATTGTACACAGTTATGCTGAACATGTAGAGAAAAAGAGAAGAGTTTTGTGCGGCAATACAATGGCATGCAGACATCGCTCCATGGTGGGTTCAATGGCAAACCCTCCCCACCGCTGTCCAGATTGTAATCCAGAGGAAGATATCTGTTCTGAGGTGGATTCAGATGCCGCTGGCCACTCCTATTTACCCCCCAAGGTGTTTGCTCTACCTTGGCATGATGATGTTAGTCATATCATGCATATGTTGCCTTGCAGTGCCTACTTTTGACATCACATTTATCATCTGCTTAGTTTAGACATGTTCTGTAATGCCACCTGTTTAGTTTCTATATCATATATGGGAATTATGCAGTCTCATGTCTTTTAGCCAGCCATAGTATATGTGAAATGTGCAATGCCATCCTGTTTAACCAGGCATCATATATTTGAATGATATCTTGCCCATCCTTTTCTTCATTAAATTTCCATTTGTCGACAATGTTTGTACATTAAACTACTCTTCCTGTGAATCAGCCATTTGGGTGGGAGATGGAAAAATCTGGAGTTAAAACAAGGCCTTCAGAGCAGACAGTGCTACCTGTCGAAGCAGATCTCTTGTTGGGTCCCGATAGCTCCTCAGAGATGGATTCAGAGACAGATGACCAGTCCTATTCCCCCACCGAGGTGTATGCTCAAACTTTGCACGGTTATACTGTTCATATCATGCATATGGTGTCTTGCATTGCATAGTTTAGACATCATATACACAATATTCAACACCATGTTCTTAGTTCAAACATCATATCGAATGCCCTCTGTTTAGCATATAAATCACATATGTGAATTAAATGATGTGATCCTGATTACTTAGATAACATGTAGGTGAATTATGTCATGCGATCCTATTTAGTTATTCATCATATCTTTGAATTATGTTATGCTATGCTATCCAGTTTAGATAGACATCATATATGTGAAATTATGTCATGCTATCCGTTTTAGTTAAACAATATACATGTCAACTATTTCATGCCCTCTTTTTCCACACTATCTATTGCATCTGTCTCTCATACAATGTCTGTACATTCAACTATGTTTCCTATTTATTAGCCATTTGAATTGGAGCGGGTGATGCCAGTATCTAGCAGACTAAAAACACGATCTTCAAATAAAATAGTGCTACCTCTTGGTGGAGATAGCACCCCGGTTGTACATGAACAAGAACTAGCCCTACCACATGTAACCCAAACTCTCGCAGATTGTACCCCTACTGCAATCGATAGAGAACCAGCTTCACCGAATCTAACCCCAACCCCAGCAGATAGTAACCTAGTTCCTGTTGACACAACACCATCTCCCAAACAAGAGTGGTTAGTAAGGCAGCTCCAGTGCCCAAAGGGCCAATACTACCACGGCGAACCCCAACTCCACCAATTAGTACGCCTATTCCTGTGGAGGAAGCACTACTAGCTAGTCGTAGTTTAGAATCTATCGCATTTGATGTTGTTAAATCGTATGTGCGTATCTTCCCATCTTGGAAATATTATACTGAAGATGAAGGAAAATGCCAGTTGCAGGTGTTTGTCCAGGAGTTATGTGTAAGTAATGTTATTCATGGCAATTACTTTGCTTTGTCCCATACATCCTACCTCCATGATGGTTATAATACCGCAAATTTTCCCATTTTTCTCTATAGAGAAGGACCGACTTGGAAACTCAGGATGAGGTAACCTATGCTAATACCTCTGCTATCTTCAAGAATGCTTGGTGGTAGTATCGGAATTACCTAAAGAAAACATACTTCACCGGCAAAGAAACTCATCAAATTCCCTTACGTTCTCCTGAGACACATTTACTGGATGATGACTGCGAATGCCTTGTTCTGTACTAGTCCCGAACCAAGAATGTGGTAAGGTCTATGAGCTCATTTTCTATTTTTAAGTACTATATTCTTGCGTCTTACTGTACTCTGTTCATGTAGAACAAGTGCCTAAACCTGAAGAACAACTGTTCTAATTTAAGATTCCATTGCTATCATAGTTCAAAAAAGCGCTAGGCGTTAATTGTGCGTTTTGCCACCGCCTTGCGCTTTACTGACCAAACCGCATGCTTATGCGCAGTTATGCACAGATTAAGCGTAGTTATGTGCAATGCGTTTTGCCAACGCCAAGAGCCTAGGCGCGCCTTTTTTAACTATGATTGCTATCGTGCATACTGCTTTGCTGTTGTATCACCGTATTTACTCATACAAACTTATTTTTAAATTGAAGGATCCAATTGAAACTGCAATGGCACAACATGTATGTTCACGCATGTTTCTTTAAAAGGTTTGCTCTTATCAATAGCTCTGTTGATTTCAATTTCAATTATGTATACAGTTGACTTCTCATATCATGCATATTACTAGCATCACAACAGAGCCAATAGTGTTGTTGTACATGTAGACCCGTGGTACCCATCTGAAATCTTGTTGTGCCGTGTAGTTTCCCGCGCTTTGTATTCTTTCACTGCTAGCGTTAATAGCGGTAATAGGCTAGCGTTAATTGCTTGCTTATTTATTTCCTTATTGTCTTGTTTAGTTGTTTGCTTGTAGTCACTGCATTTATTTTCTATGTTTTTCTAGTGGCCACAATAGCCTATTTTTGGTAACTAGGCCAGAATAATCATGGCAACACACAGACTGTTGTAACCATGGGCCTCCTGCGGGCAGTATGATCCATGGGCCTACTATGGGCGTAGGATCCATAGGCCTTCTATACAGGCCGTAGGATCCATGGGCCTTCTACGACCGTAGGGTCCATGGGCCTTCTACGAGCCGTATGATCCATGGGCCTTCTACCGGCCGTATGATCCATGGGCCTTATACGGGCCGTAGGATCCATCGGCCTTCTACGGGGCATATCATCATTTTGCCAATCATGGGCCGTACTATTTGTGGACCATAACGGGCCGTTAATAGGCCGTATTTGATAACTCTATGAAAACAGCCCAACGGGGTTTTTTGAAATGAAAACACCAACGTATTGACGGTCCACAAATGGGCCGACTGTAACGTCGGGCTGAATTTGGCCCACAAGCAGAAAATGAGAGTAACGGGTCGTAAGTAATCGAATGCTACAAATGAGCCCAAGAATAAATGGGTCCTGAGAAGGCCGAAAGATAACTAGGGCTGGAAACGACCCAGTGGAATAATGGGCCGTTAATGGGTATAAAGTGATACACTGTTCATTACAGGCCAGTTTCATCACGGGCCGTTAATGGGCCAAGAGTTATAAAGGGCCTCATATGGGCCGAAAGAAGTCATGGGCCACACATGGGCCAGAAGTTAAAATGGGCTGGAATCATATTGGACGGCCCATATGACGCTACTGGGCCTAATTCGGATAGGGCGTAACGGGCCCTGGTTTAGCGGGTTGTAAATGGGCTATATGCGAACGAGTCGTTAACAGGCTTTCCGTGGGCCGGCCCGCCACCTTTTGACCAAGTCAAACGGGCCGGCCTTTTCATAGGAATGGGCCTCTGTTGGGTTGTGCCACGTGTCGACGTATCATAGGCGCCTTGGGTCCAATGAGTGGATGACATCTGTCCCAACGGTGAGCCGACACGTGTTTCCTCCAGCCAATGATGATTTTACACGTGGAAAATCCCCATTGGTCGGGACTGTTAACGGGTTATCGGATCCAAAACCGGACCCGATAGCTTAACGGCGTTCCGTTATGGTGGATGCCACGTGTCGGTCACCCTTGACGAAAGCACTTCTGTGACGCGCGATTTATCGTCATGGAAGTGGACACTTCCGTGATGATAATTTTGGTAATGTCATGGAACACTTCTACGACAGCACAGGTATGACTATCTTGATTCTGTCATAAAATCATCATGGATGTACATGCATGACAGAAAATGTGACCTACTGTGACAAACACGTATCATCACGGAAGTGTATTTTTTTGTAGTGTACACTCTAAAATGTATTTGTATACATCTATATGTGATCCATAGTGGAAATCTCTACAAAGACTTATATTTTGGAACGGAGGGAGTATGATAGTAGTACAGTATGTTCCTTGTAGTGAAGATGAGCAGGGACATTTGCAGTGTAGGGGTATATACGGTCGGTTGTGATGGACACTTTGAACATATAAATGTATAAAATCTTATATAATGTATAAATGTATAAATGTTACCTTAATGTTCTGATGATGTCTAGATATAAATGTATAAAATCTTATATAATGGGATGGACTGAGTGTTGTACTACATCATTTTGCAATTGTTGTTTAGCTTCTAATATTAACTTGGTGCTTTTAGGTACACATGTCATTGCCAAAGATCCACACTTCGACCCTTTCTACATATGGGGCAATTAGATATTCATGAACCAGCATCAAGTGAGGAAACTGATAAAGATTATTATTAAAATGGGTCAAAAGATGTCAATCGAACTATTTGTTTAAACTTTATGCAAGACAACAGTGAAATGCAGGATGGTAGGTAAGAACCCTGTAGCCTTCTTTTTACTGCCTGTAATGAGTTGTGTTAGATGACAATGTTTGAATCTTTTTTCCTTTGCAATGGATCCTGAAGCAGTTTACTCAAGATTACCTCTCAAACTACATGATTGGCGGCCGACCATCACAAGGGGTTAGACTAGAGTCATGCGTGCCTTCTACCTCCAGGAGAGCACAATAGGGCCATTCCACTTCACCTTGTTCAGCAACCAGAATGACTGTCGCCTCTTTCTTTACCATCTGTAATAGTACAAGTATAGAACCCTGGTTCATCATTCTTTATTTGGTGCTTATGTAATTCTTAAACATATGTATTTGTGAATTGAATAATGCATTGGTTGTTTGAACCTGATGGATATGAATAAAGCTATAGCCTACTTTCAAGTTTAAATTAGGTACAGTTTTAAATAGCAGCAATTAAATTAGGGCAAAATTACGGTGTGCATGTCATTACGCCGCACACGGTTAATAAAGCACAGCGTGTGCGATATACATCATAATCCGACATGGTTCACGGAGTGGAAATGTGTGTAACAATGCACACAGTTGTTGTTTGCAAAGCGTGTGTGATGTCAGACACTATCATATACGGTGCGGGGAAACTAAATGTGTGTGAATATCTACCTATCATACACAGTTTATAATCATGAACTGTTTGTGATGTGCCAGGCATCGTAAATGTAGAGCCAATTTGGTATGTGCCTAGAAAACTCCCGTGCGTGGAATCTGCCTGGTTTGAGGTAAACCCACAAAAGTCCGATTGTGATGGCAATATGAGCACAAACGAGTAGCAAGGATGAAACGTTTTGGATATTCGAGACATCGGAAATGGTTATATAGGGGCAACTGTATGCCCGATGGTTTCTGGGTCATTTGGGAAGGACCCCCCTATCGCCCACACTCACTTGGCGATGGTTCCCAATGCTGTCGTGGAATGGGGTTAAAAACTATTTGTATAGCACCTCGTTGTATCAGTGATCACACAATCTCAAATTCATCTATTCAAACCAACACAAAGAACTTCTAAGAGTGCCCCAAAGTTTCTACTAGAGAGTTAAGACGAAAACGTGTGCCAATCCCTATGCATAAGTTCACAAGGTCATAGAACCCGCGAGTTGATCATCAAAACATAGATCAAGTGGATCACGTGAATATCCCATTATCACCACAGATAGGCACATGCAAGACATACATCAAGTGTTCTAAAATCCTTAAAGACTCAATCCGATAAGATAACTTCAAAGGGAAAACTCAATCCACTACAAGAAGGTAGAGGAGGAGAAACATCATAAGATCCCACTATAATAGCAAAGCTCGCGGTACATCAAGACCGTGTTGAATCAAGAACACGAGAGAGAGAGAGAGAGAGAGATCAAACACATAGCTACTGGTACATACCCTCAGCCCCGAGGGTGAACTACTCCCTCCTGGTCATGGAGAGCGACGGGATGATGAAGATAGCCACCGGTGATGATTGCCCCATCCGTCAAGGTGCCGGAACAGGCTCCTGATTTTTGGTGGCTACAAAGGCTTGCGGCGATGGAACTCCCGATCTAGGTTCTGTTCTGGAATTTGGGGACATATAAGAGGTGTTGGCGCCGGGAACAAGTCAGGGGGGTTCACGAGGCAGCCACAAGGTAGGGGGCGCCCAAGGGGGTAGGGCACTCCCTCCACCCTCGCGGTGGCCTCGAGACTCTTCTGGTCCATCTTCGATGCTCCGTGGGCTTCTTCTAGTGCAAAAATAATCTCCGTATATTTTTAGGTCAATTGGACTCCGTTTGGTATTCTTTTTCTGTAAAACTCAAAAAACAAGGAAAAAAACAGAAACTGGCACTGGGCTCTTGGTTAATAGGTTAGTCCCAAAAATCATATAAAATAGCATATAAATGCATATAAAACATCCAAGATAGATAATGTAATATCATGGAACAATCAAAAATTATAGATACGTTGGAGACGTATCAAGCATCCCCAAGCTTAATTCCTGCTCGTCCTCGAGTAGGTAAATGATAAGAACATAATTTTTGATGTGGAATGCTACCTAACATATTTATCAATGTAATCTTCTCTATTGTGGCATGAATATTCAGATTCATAAGATTCAAAACAAAAGTTTATTATTGACATCAAAACGATAATACTTCAAGCATACTATGTCTTCTCAAAATAACATGGCCAAAGTAAGCTTATCCCTACAAAATCATATAGTATGGCTATGCTCCATCTTCATCACACAAAATACTCAAATCATGCACAACCCCGATGACAAGCCAAGCAATTGTTTCATACTTATGATGTTCTTAAGCTTTTTCAACTTTCACGCAATACATGAGCGTGAGCCATGGATATAGCACTATAGGTGGAATAGAATATGGTGGTTGTGGAGAAGACAAAAAAGAGGGAGATAGTCTCACATCAACTAGGCATATCAACGGGCTATGGAGATGCCCAATAGATATCAATGTGAGTGAGTGGGGATTGCCATGCAACAGATGCACTAGAGCTATAAGTTTATGAAAGCTCAAAAAGAAAGTAAGTGGGTGTGTAGCCAACTTGCTTGCTCATGAAGACCTAGGGCATTTGAGGAAGCCCATCGTTGGAATATACAAGCCAAGTTCTATAATGAAAAATTCCCACTAGTATATGAAAGTGACAAAATAAGAGACTCTCTATCATGAAGATCATGGTGCTACTTTAAAGCACAAGTGTGGAAAAAGGATAGTAACATTGCCCCTTCTCTCTTTTTCACTCATTTTTTCTTATTTTTTTTTTCTTTTTTTCTTTTTTCTTTTTTTGGCCTCTCTTTTTTGTTTGGATTCTTTGGCCTCTTTTTTTGATTTCCTCACATATGACAATGCTCTAATAATGATGATCATCACACTTTTATTTACTTACAACTTAAGAATTACAACTCGATACTTTGAACAAAATATGACTCTATGTGAATGCCTCTGGCGGTGTACTGGGATGTGCAATGAATCAAGAGTGACATGTATGAAAGAATTATGAAACGTGTCTTTGCCACAAATACGATGTCAACTACATGATCATGCAAAGCAATATGACAATGATGAAACGTGTCATAATAATTGGAACGGTGGAAAGTTGCATGGCAATATATCTCGGAATGGCTATGGAAATGCCATAATAGGTAGGTATGGTGGTCGTTTTGAGAAAGGTATATGGTAGGTGTATGGTACCGGCAAAACTTGCGCGGTACAAGAGAGGCTAGCAATGGTGGAAGGGTGAGAGTGCGTATAATCCATGGACTCAACATTAGTCATAAAGAACTCACATACTTATTGCAAAAATTTATTAGTCATCGAAACAAAGTACAATGCGCATGCTCCTAGGGGGGAGATTGGTAGGAAAAGACCATCGCTCATCACCGACCGCCACTCATAAGGAAGACAATAAAAAAATATCTCATGCTCCAACTTCGTTACATAACGGTTCACCATACGTGCATGCTACGGGAATCACAAACCTCAACACAAACATTTTCCAAATTCACAATTACTCCACTAGCATGACTCTAATATCATCATCTTCATATCTCAAAACAATCATAAGGAATCAAACTTCTCGTAGTTTCCAATGCACTTTATATGAAAGTTTTTATTATATCCCTCTTGGATGCCCATCATATTAGGACTAAATTCATAACCAAAGCAAATTAACATGATGTTTAAGACTCTAAAAATAATATAAGTGAAGCATGAGAGTTCATCAATTTCTTCAAAATAAAACCACCGCTGTGCTCTAAAAAGATATAAGTGAAGCACTAGAGCAAATGACAAACTACTCGAAAAGATATAAGTGAAGATCAATGAGTAGTCGAATAATTATGTAACTATGTGAAGACTCTCTAACATTTAAGAAATTCAGATCTTGGGATATTATTCAAACAGCAAGAAAAACTAAATAAAATGACATTACAAGGATAGCACATATCATGTGAAGAAGCAAAAAACTTAGGCTCAACCAAAACTGACCGATAGTTGTTGAAGAACAAAGGTGGGATGCCAACCGGGGCATCCCCAAGCTTAGATGCTTGATACTTCTCGAAATATTAATTAGGGATGCCTTGAGCATCCCCAAGCTTGAGCTTTTGTGTCACCTTAATTCCTTTTATATCACGGTTTCCCTAAATCTTAAAAAATTCATCCACACAAAACTCAACAAGAACTCGAGTAGTCCATAATTTTGATGTTACCCTCTTTTCTTGGTCGACTCGGGCAGCACTCATTCCTTTTTTGAATGCATCATTGGCATCTTATATTGAAGCTAAAGTTGTCATCTCCTAAATCTATGCGTGCAGGCAGCATCAATTTCTCACAATGGTATCTTTGTTCTATCGGCTCATACATTTCGATTTCCTTGGTCAACGGAAGTCACCTTTTCTTTTTCCTTGTTTTCGTCATGCGTCCATTCAACATTCATTGGACTTTGTAGCTTCAAGGACGTAGTCATCCTCTCAAGATTCTAGTCATGATATTTCTTAAAAAGAAGCCCGACTTACCTATATTATCAAAGGACCCAGTCGAGCCCTAACTAGAAAAGTGCATGGGTGACCAAATTTAGGACAAAGTAGGTGCGGAAGATCCACATTCAATGAAACATCCCTCACGAGTTCCAAACCTGACCTTCTTTAAGCTGCTTCGACTACGGGAACCACAAGGAAAACGGAACACGAGCGGGAATGTGGGACTGGGTCCTTCCATATAGTTGGCTTGATGGCCCTTGTGGACAGAGTCTGTTCTCATTAGAGAATTGACCTTAGAACTTTGTGATCAAGACCCGTGGTTAGTCCAGTAGAAACTTGATCTCCGGAAAGGAGGTCCGTTTATTTATTTATCTGAAAAAGCAAAAGGTAGGTAGGCTGTTTCAGAGAAGAGTACATGGGTTTTCACATAGCCGGATATGAAAAGAGACCCTAATGAGCAGTTTTTTTAATTCGTAAAGCCTTTTTTCCATGCTTATGGAATCAGCCAGTGAGGTCTTGGCGATTGAATTCATCCCGTTTTACTTTGTTGAGTGCGATCTGGTATTGACTTGCCCTTATTTTCCATCGATCGGGTAGTTAGTTAGGTCCCTAGACAAGAAATCCTATATATTGAAATAAGAGGGACTCCTTCCAGGCGTCGCCGTTAAGGTGCTCTTTTGATATATTTCTATACCTTCCCCTCCCTTTCCTCTGTATCCGGGCCTACACGAACAGCTGCTTGCTTATCGAAGAAGTCTACTCACATGATTAGAATATAGCTCCCGTATGCATGCTATTCTGGGACTGAGGAATGCCTTTCTATGGTGGACCCTGAGGTCGGACTCTTGCTGCTTGATTCCATTCAATAGCAGCAACATATTGATGATGGTGCCTGAACTACCTATTCTATTACCTTTTGGGGATCCCCAAAGCCACATCAAGCCCTATGCTATGGGTCATGGTACTCTCGAGACCGTCTGGACTGAAGACTATCAAGCACCATAGGTGGTACCAGCATTCCTTGTCGATAGGGCATTCCAATCTCTAGGTAGCTGCCTACCCTACTTCATTCATATCTCCTCCGGCATCAGCCCCATGTACCCCCTTAAACTAACCACTTGAATTGATCAGGATTTGTTAGGTTGAGTGCATTTTCTTCCAAATCCAGTCAATTTCAAGAAAAGTATCGAAAAATCCCGGGGTTAGGCACCTTTTTTCAGTGAAATCTTGTTTTTTTCATGCATTAATTAGTTATGGGAGAATCCTTGCTTCCTCAATGCTCTTGCCTTCGTGGTCCTATTAAAATAGACACAAGAGATTTTAGCACCGGCATCTTTGGATCAAAAGATCATTCCATCCTAGAACCAACACGACAACTTCTCCTTGCCCGATTTGAAATGGTAATGAATATGAAATTAGGAATATATATGGACAGATGAGTTATGCGTCATGGAATTAGGATGATTAAAGAGGTAGTGTAGACAGTTGTCTAAGTGTGATCTTCTTATATCCCCACAAACTGTTCAGCTTGATAGACCCAAGAGGAAATAGAATCTCAAAAGGACCTTTCTTGTTTGTAGTCCCGTTGGAATCAAGGGCTTGATATCTCATTGGCATGACTAATTGATGAGGCCGACTGCCTAAGTAGTACTCACGGGGTCCTTGATTTCTTGTTAGTCTGTATCTTTCTCTTTAATAGTATGGTATCCAGGTTCACCTATTTTTTCCATTGTTACTCTTCAGAAAACGCGTATAGTAAGTAGTATTCGTCGATGGGGCAAACTCTCCACTCATGCCTGCCGGAAACCCTTCCTCAATTGGCAATTTCGAGGTCAGAGTTTCCGTTTCTTAGAAAGCCACTTCTCTAAGCATGCATGCCGGCATAGGTGTCGCGGTAATCACAGAAGTTTGATTGCTATGTGGTAAAGGGTCAGTCAACCAATTGTTAAGGGGTAAGGCTAAGCTCTCTTTCTCGTTAAGAAAACGGTCCATCCTAAGAGATCGGCATCATACTAAGGACTGTGTCGAGCAAGGTCCGAAGGGATTTGAATTCCACCGATTCCCAGGTAAAAAGGATAGTGGCAACACCACCATTCGAAAGAATGAGCACCTGTCATGCACGAAAAGAGCAAGCTGGCGGACTGATTTTGCAGAAGACCAAGAACCTCAAATTCCCCTCCTGCTAATCCCGGCACGGAAACAGAAGTTATCTGAACCGAGCACTTCCCAACGATAGGAGAACCCGAGTGCAACCAGATAAGAGTTCGCTTTCGAAAGACGACAATGGCAAGTCTCAATCAACAATCATTAGATCAATAGTAAACAGGAGATTGCTTTGTGTATCACGGATCGAGCAAACAATAGAATGCTCGAACTACACTCTCCTAGATCAGGCCTATGGTCCATCCAGGGACAGAGCTGTAATCAGCGCTTATCTCAGATCTTCAGATAGACAGAATTCATCATACACGCTTAGCCATCTCGCCCGAGGGACCCTTCCCCATAGTCCCGACATTTCTAGTTCCGGCTAACCAAGGCACGAAAGGAAGCACTCTCGATCAAGACCTAAAAGCACACCCTTGAACCGACATTCGAGATACCCAAAGAAAAGGATGTTTTTATACAGAGCTCCTGCCTTTCACTTTCATAGGAACCCAGTCTTGTTTGAGTCAATATTATTGATGGTTAGAAGCAGAGTTCACGCTTTGCTCTAAACTGAGGTCTAGCCAGTAGATAGTAGAGAGGAGGGCTAAATCCAGGTTAATGTCCCGTTGCTCAATCCATCTATTTTTCTTTCGCGCTAGTGAACTCTGGCAGTTGGAGGAGGGAAAGGAGCATACTTTTATTACGCAAATAGAAAGTGCGAACAAAGTAGTCAACTTACTGAATCACCAGTGTCAATTGGTTTTGAAGCGCTCGATGAGCATAGTTCGTCATCATCCTCTATTGGCCTTGTATCGACCAAGGGAAAAAGAAGGAAAGAATCTCTGAGCAAGAGTGCCAAGATGGGAACCTATTCTTCGATCGACTACCGTGCTTCTTATCTTTTTCCAATACTGCGAGCCAAAGGCACACTGCTATTTAGTCACAGTCACATTCTCACCCTTGACTATATAAATAAAACCAGTAGCTTGGGCTAGCGAGTATAGTTCCCTGGCGCCAGGCCCTCAATAAAGTCCATCGTGGCCATATCCCATGGTTTCTCTTTCTTAATGCTGACCCCAATGTTGATCGACCGTGCTTATTATGATATTTTATTCAATTCATACCACTCAAAGCCCAGGCCATTGGCTGTGCCGCTTTCTACAACTCATAGGCACAAAACCTTATTAATCTAAGTGATTTCTTGTCAATGGATCGCTATCGCTTACAAGAACGGATGCAGAAATGGGACACCTGAAGGTGAAACAAGAGAATCATACCCATGGTCATCTGATTGATCTACTCGGCTTCGACACTGAAATGAAAAGGCCAACAACCAGACATAAGATGTTTCATCTGCTCCAGACAAGGTAAGAGAGAATGATCTTTTTCGTGATTTCCATCGTAAGAAGATCGACTTGTAGAAGTCTAAAAATGGGGAGCAAAGGAAGAGGCAGGCTAAGCTGACTCTTGTTCAATATCATTCTCATGATGTGTGGTGCAAAGAGAAGATTCTTGTGGAAATCCCTTCTTTCTAGCTTGATCAATTTCTGTAAGAATGAAGCTAGTGACATTAAACTTCTAGCTCTTCATTATGAAGTCAACTACATGCCAAGACCCTTTATTCCAAGTAGCTTGCATCTGCATTCCCTTTTGAATCAATAAGGTATTGACTGGTTGTTTTCACCTTCCGAACGAAGGCCACTACTCTTTGGAAAAGGTCCACGAGTCGAATCAATAAGATTTCATCAAGAAGATTTATCACCACAGTGGCATGCTATTTCATTGTTTTGTTATCTCGCCGGGTTAGAGAAGAGCTATCGCCATCATCAAACAAAGAAGCCAAGGACTGGTCAAAAGAGACAAGGGACCACATTCTCGAATCCACTCATGTTATGAAAGTAAATAATTTGTGACTTTCTTTGTTTGCTTACAACAGACCGTATTCCATTTATGAATGCTTGGAGTACACAATCACTTTGATCATAAAATGATGGGTGCGTATTTCTGTATTCGTGGGAACTATAATGATTAATATCAATCTTTGGTAGTTTCTTGTCTGAATTGACAGTCATAAAGGCGGCTGCATAAGCGTGGTGGCGGGGAAGATTTGTGATTCTATTATCTCTGCGGGAACATAGTTCCGATCCAACAAGGGAATGGTTTCAATGTCACCTACAAGGAATACTGATGGTTTAGGAGGTTGCCCTTTATAATCAGGGTCTGCTTCCAGTTCCTTAAGGTATTTATCCATTTTTAGCTTATTCTTATTTGGAAGTTTGGTAATGTATGATAGGAATCTGGAATTATTTTGACATATAGGTTCTTCTGCATGATTTTCCATATCACTTTGTGAAAAAAAGAGATCTCATTAATGCTTCTAAAAATAGTTATAGCAATCCCTCGCCATTTGAGCCAGAACAAATCCCAATCAAATCTCTAAATGCTTTTGGCATTCTTTTCCCTTGCATTTCCCTAATTCTTTTATTAATATGGGAATGGGAGCAAATGAGGAGGCATCGAGTCGGAGAAATGAATTGCTCTTTGGCTAGTGGAAATGGGGTTCTTGTCGTCAACGAAGTAACTCCTCTATTTGGAGAGTGGAGCCAGCCTCAAAGCTGCCTTGGTTCTATAGTAATCTCTCAGCGTTTGAGTTGACTAATCCGATGGTACTTGAAGAAGAGTGAAATGACGAGATTTCCTTATAGGAGGAGAAAGGGATTCCTATTGCTTTTGGGTGGGTCCAATCAAGGTACGAAAAAACTCTTTTCCCACGTCTCACTAATACGATCCTATCTTACCATTCTTCTATCCTTCTTCATCACGGGACAGAAGCATAACATTGATCTATGGACGAAGGAAGGTATCAGAAAATTCATTATGACCTAGACCTAAACCAGGCTGATATTGAACAGAGGAGGAGTTCTTGTTACTACTTCTCGCTGGCACCAAAAGAAGTTTCGCCTGATTCGAACCTTTTGTGGTGGTCTGCCGAGGACAACACCTAAAAACAACCCTTGTGCCATGGAATATTCCCTTTTACGATTGGAGAACCTGGCTTTGATGACATTCCTGAGGAAGGTATTTCCCCTACTAGGCTCGTTGCTTCGCTTATTAAAGATCAGAGAAGCAAATGCCTCTCGTAATTGATTGAAAAGTGCTTGCCTCTAGTTCCGGCAGATGCCTGCCATGTACCATCCGTAGAGGAAGTAGTGGGTTATTGGAAGTATAGGATTATTTCTCAAGTGTCACCAAGGATACACCCCACTTACTAAATAGGCCTATGGATGTGGCATCTGGCTCTATGCGATGAAAGCAATGGGAAATGAGATTCTGGGTTTGATTACTGGTCCAAACAAGTTTAAAGCTGGTGAGAGCATAAAGAACAGTAGATTCAATTCAACTGGTAGGTCAAGCCCTTACCCATAACACTTATTCAAAATGGGCTATTCGAAAGAGGAGATCAATAATTCCACTATCAATATGGGTAGGCTGCTATATCTAGAAAGAGAAGATGAAAGGTTTTGGATTATTAGCAAAGGTACTTATCTTATTACTCAGCTAGGCACTTACAAACCTATTTATTTACAAGTTCCACATGGGTCTGGTCAGGAAGCCTCGGAATCATTCTAACGGCCACCCCACACGGGAGCGGCTTCTCTGCCAATCGATCATCACGTGCATACAAAAAAAAGCCCCTTTTCCAATGGAAACCTAGGGAAATACAGTTGCTCAATTCATTCGATTTCGAAATAGCGTATAAAGTGATTCTTGCAATTTCACTACAGGCAGCGTAGCAATTCTCGCGGGAATCTCGGTCTTGTTTGGGCTGATTCCTTAACGAGAGCCTAGTCGAAAGCGCCCATAAGAATAAATCATTTTCAGTATGGGTACGCTGGCCCCTACGAGGCGCGGTAAGCAAGGTAGAGACTAGGGAGCAGAACCGCGAAGGGTCTTCCCATCTCTTGTTGTTATTGTCTTTGTCCGAGATGCCCGGTTCACCAAATGATAATTCAAATCAAGATTGTGTCAAGTAAAGATCTTTTTCTTTAAAGCAGATTTATCCCTTCAAAATATCATCCATCTAATTTTTTAAAGTATGGAATTCTCACCTAGAGCTACGAAACTCACGACTCTATTAGAAAGTAGAATGACCAACTTTTACACGAATTGTCAAGTGGATGAGATCGGTCAAGTGGTCTCAGTTGGAGATGGGATTGCACGTGTTTATGGATTGAACGAGATTCAAGCAGGAGAAATGGTGGGATTTGCTAGCAGTGTGAAAGGAATCGCCTTAAATCTTGAGAATGAGAATGTAGGTATTGTTGTCTTTGGTAGTGATACTGCTATTAAAGAAGGAGATCTTGTCAAGCGCGCTGGATCTATTGTGGATGTTCCTGTGGGAAAGGCCATGTTAGGCCGTGTGATCGACACCTTGGGAGTACCTATTGATGGAAAAGAGGCTCTAAGCGATCATGAACGAAGACGTGTTGAAGTGAAAGCCCCAGGGATTATTGAAGGTAAATCTGTGCACGAACCCATGCAAACAGGCTTAAAAGCAGTGGATAGCCTGGTTACTATAGGCTGTGGTCAATGAGAACTTATAATCGGGGATAGACAAACTAGAAAAACTGCAATAGCTATCGATACTATATTAAACCAAAAGCAAATGAACTCAAGGGGCACAAATGAGAGTGAGACATTGTATTGTGTCTATGTTGCGATTGGACAAAAACGCTCGATTGTGGCACAATTAGTTCAAATTCTTTCCGAAGCGAATGCTTTGGAATATTCCATTCTTGTAGCAGCCACCACTTTGGATCTTGCTCCTCTGCAATTTCTGGCCCCATATTCAGGGTGTGCCATGGGGGAATATTTCCGTGATAATGGAATGCGCGCATTAATTATATATGATGATCTAAGTAAACAGTCGGTGGCATATCGGCAAATGTCATTATTGTTACGCCGACCACCAGGCCGTGAGGCTTTCCCAGGGGATGTTTTCTATTTACATTCCCATCTCTTAGAAAGAGTCGCTAAATGATTGGACCAGATAGGAGCAGGTAGCTCGACTCCGTTACCCGTGATTGAAACACAAGATGGAGATGTATCGGCCTATATCCCCACCAATGCGATCTCCATTACAGATGGACAAATCTGTTTGGAAATGGAGCTCTTTTATCGCAGAATTAGACCAGCTATTAACGTTGGCTTATCCATCAGTCCGTCGGGTGTGCCGCTCAGTTGAAAGCTATGAAACAAGTTTGCGGTAGTTCAAAACCGGAATTGGCACAATATCGTGAAGTGGCCGCCTTCGCTTAATTTGGGTCACACCTTGATGCTGCGACTCAGGCATTACTCAATAGAGGTGCAAGGCTTACAGAAGTGCCCGAACAACCACAATATGAACCACTTCCAATTGAAAAACAAATTGTTGTGATTTATGCTGTTGTCAACGGCTTCTGTGATTGAATGCCACTAGAAAGAATTTCTCAATATGAAAAAGCCATTCTAAGTACTATTAATCCAAAATTACAAAAATCCTTCTTAGAAAAAGGTGGCTTAACTAACGAAAGAAAGATGGAACCATATGCTTCTTTAAAAGAAAGCACTTTGCCTTACCTGTGAATTAATCAAAAAGGTTGCCCGTTATTCGCAGATGTAGGAAGAAGGCTTTTCTTTTCCTTGGGTAGTACCTCCTAACAAGATTGATCTGTTTGGATCTTGGTCCATGATGGCCTTTTTATTGATTTTGATGACTGGATCTCTCTATGAATGGAAAGGGGTGCTTCGGTTCGAGAGTAACCACTTTTGAAAGGGCAGAGGGGAAAAGAGTAAAGTCTAAGCGACATATGGCACGAAAAGGAAATCCAATTTCAGCAAGACTTGATCTATCATCTGATTCTAGTTTTTTTCAATGGGGGGGGGGGGACTTTTCACAGTTATCATTGTGATAGCTGCTTTTGTAGTGGATCCCTCCTTGATCGTGATAGATCAGGTTAGGTAAGCACTACTTGAAGTTCCAAGAAATGGAGGAAATGTTGCATTCAAAGTTCGCCAGAATTGCAAGAAAGAAGAAGTCCTTGAAAGAAAAACCAAACAAGACCAAATGTTCCCTATTTTTATCGGGAACGAGACTAGATGTTCGGCCTTAATGAGATGGACCTTGATTCCTCTCCGACCAGGAAAAGATGTGGGTCCTCTTTGTTCTACTACCTTCATCCTCGGGTGAAGCCGGCTGGCTCACCAAACAAGATATATACTGTTAAATCATTGGTAACCATGCCTAAAGGTCGGTCATTTAAGCTATCGGCCATGCCTAAAGGTCGGTCATTTAATCTTTAGCTCGAGCAGCATCCGCTCCCGAAATGTGAGTGAAGCTTTTAAAAAAAGAGCTACGAGTGGAACAGCTTCTTCTATTCCTTGTTGGCCTCCAGCTCCTTCTATCCCTCAATCCTCTTCTCTGCCCTTTTTTTACTATTATGCGTGGCATGCCCCCTGTACCTATCTTAACAGGGCAACCTTCTCTTGCAAACAATCCCTTTGTTGCTAACACCGGTAATGCCCCATCCCTTTAATACTACTTTTGAGGAATTTCTCTCGCGTCCCTGTAGTGATAAGAGCGCATTCTCTAACAACTTTGAAGCCGAGGTAGCCATCCTCTTGCCAATCCTAAACAAAAGAAAGAAAAGCCCAACCCGCCTTCATTGGTTGAGTAAGGGGCATTTACCTATAAGTCCTAGTCCTAAGGCGCAATCATAACACTAAGCCCAATTACATCTTTACTCCATAAATTAGACCTCATTCTCCTAGTCCTATTCCTGATTGTTATTTCGGATTCTGTGCCTGGGTGGTATCTTCTTACTATTGATTCAACCTCTTTGGGCAAACGTTGGCACTTCCTTTATTTGAAAAAAGGGGTCTAGAACTACAGTGATCTGATACCTTCTTCCCTTGGTCTGGGTAGGTAGGTTATGTAGGCTACAACTGTTCATAGGTTCTTCGATCGCAAAAGGCCAAATTATTGATTACTAGTATGCCGGATATTGCCAGGAGGCCCTTCCCCCTATGTTTGACTCATCCTAGATGGGTTCACACCTGTTGATTCCGGTTAAAGAAAAAAGCTTTTTCACGCCATCCGTCCCATCACACCAATCTACGCCAAGATAAAGAATGCAGGGTTGCCAGGAACAAACCATGTGATTCAAGGTCTTGCCTAGAATTGCCCTAAGAAAAATGCACCCCATTAATTGATCCCTCTTTAGAGTAGTATAAGTACATCCTCGACTATAGCACGAGTAGAGTCGAGTTCTCGTACTAACCTAAGAGCAGATATGCCGAAATATTTCCACGTTCAAGCAGCTAATCAGTAAACGAATTCTCCGTAACAATTTCAAGATTGGCTCGCAACGCAAGTAGCGGCAAGAAAGGAGAGCAAGACTTCCTTTTCTAAAAGAAGAAAGAACTAGACTTCTATAAGAAGATTTTTCTAATCGTAGATCATGGAATATTCATCTATCTTATTAGGTAACTACTTTAGCTGCTCTCGAAACTGAATCATCGTGAATAGAACTAGCGCTTAAGGAAGAGCAGGATCTATTAGCAAGTCATATTCAATCACCCGGTCTTCTCCTTCCTAGCTTTTAGATTTTATGATTCTCTCTTGGATTTTCATACACTTAGCCGTGTACGTATCTTGGCTAAACTTGAACCTATAGTTGATCCATCCATACTCGGTAAAGAATCAAAAAGGTACTTCAAGATGACTTTGAATGGGAGTAGATTTTCTTTTTACCCCCCCTAACCTTATTTTCATGTCTTCTTTGTTCTCACTCCCTACGGTCAATTATAGGACGATTTTCCTAAGGCCTTGAATTCGTTGGCAAGGTGATCAGGGTCCTCTCCCTGGTCCTATCGAACCAGTGACTTCTCTCCTGGGATTGAATATGTTTTGCCTTTCCCCGATGGTTCCGCATTCCATTGTGGGTAGGATTCGCCAGGGATGAGCGGCTTATTTAGCCTATGCGAAGCACGAAGCATAAGAGAAGAGTGTAGCAAAGCGAGTGTAATACTTGTAGTGAATATAAGTAGTGTCAAAGCCTACACTGGCTTAGCTCTGCAGATGTTTTCAGGACGAAGACGGTGATACGATACCACTCGCCAGTGATGATAAGATTCACTCATAGCATAGGTGGAAGATCCATCCTATTTTCTTTATAGATTTATTTGTTCAAAGAAAAGACGCCTAAAAATCATTCAGGGAACCTACTCTTGGTATCCTTTACCACATTCACTTTCCATATTCCCTTTCTTTAGTTCAGACGCTATCGTACCTCAGGGAAAATCCAAATTTCTATCAACGATTCCCACCCAACTCTGGAATGACTGTCCCCTCTCTCCCTTCACATATCGAAGGCCTCTTATCCGTCAACCACACCTTAATAGCTCAGACTTCCGAGCCTTGCTGGATGATGCAGAAGGGCCAACATCAGAGGATCAATTGAATAACCAACTCTCCCGCCCTGCTGTCGCTACTGCTCGAAAGCCTTTGGATCCCCTACAGGACTGTCATGAGCCCCTACAAGGAGTCAAAATAAAGCCGAAACCAGATACAGGAAGTGTTGACCCGGATCAATTGAGTGTGAACCCTTTTATCTTGAGCTGATTCTCCTTATTTTAGAGCTATTGTGAAGGTAAATTGAGCTCTGTCCTATGGGGAAGGAAAAGGCTATGACGATGCTCAAGGGGATTACAGGAAGGTTTAGGCCGCAGCTCCAAACGGTCAGAAAAGAAGATGGTCCCGCCCTTACTTCGGCTTGAGGAGTCGTTTTCTCGCTATCTTCTTCGTCTGGATTAGCCTTTTAGTAGCCTAGTAGGTTGTTTGAGTTTCAGGAAAGGAAGAGCTGCTTTCTAAAATAGCCGTTACCGCTATGGTTTTCTCAATAAGTTCTTTTAGAGCATCGTGTCCCACTGTCCGAATAAAGTGTGTGCCTAAGGTGTCATGTGTTTAAGAATATACATATAATAGAAATACTTTCCCAATCCGTATAAGAGGAAAGAAGGGTTCGGCAATAAGCAGTAGAAGAATAACCCGTAGAAGAAGTTTAATCGCTTCCAGAGTCGGAGCCAGAAAAAGATAAGACTCCACAGCGGCACGATCGGGATGACGGGTCAAAAATGAGTCAAAACTTGTAAAACCCCGATTTTGGCCTTGTTACTAAGGAGAAATTGACATACTTAGCAAATAGAGATAGAACTATTTCAAAAAGAGATCAGGAAAGAGCCATTTCCTGACCAAATAAAACAGGAAAGCATGAGGCTCAAAGCCCTTTCTCATTTCGAATTTCATCTTGGTATCGGTAATGCCCCGCCCAAAAGTATTTCATCACAATCATACGCTATCTTGGTTGGAAAAGCTCGTTTTCACCCACTAACTAATACCTCTCGTCAGTATTGAATTCTCCATGCTTTTGCCTTGCTTTGTAGTCATTTTCTATGAGTAATCGGTCCGAACTCAATTTCAAGAAAAAACTCTATTTCGCCTGTGGCCAAAAGTAGTGAAAATGGTATTTAGCATAGTCAATATACAACACAATTGCTGATTCTTTGCGAGATGAAAACCCTTTGTCCTCCGTCTACAGGGGAAATTCCTGATAAAAAGTGCTACTAGCCCTTGTTTTGGTCATGTCCACAGGCCTTTCCATTCGTCTTTATTCATATTTCTTTAGGCAATATATGCAAAATTCTACTTCTTGAACCACCGAATCCGCTTTTGAAAATGGATAACTAGGTCCATCCTGTGTCAAGTACTAAGGATGGGCCCAAAGCAAACTTTTGAAAGGCATCGGTCACCTTAAAAACCCCGAAAGTAGGAAGTCTAGCATGCTTCTTTAGTGCTGCTCTTCGATTAGATGCTTTCTCATTGAATGCGGCATATTAAAGTGAAATAAGTTCCAGGTCGAGTCCCGAGAAGGTGATAGTTGATTTCAATCATGAAGTTCGCACTAGACTTTGGAATTGATTCTGGACCCCCACCTGCTCAGGACGCCCCGCCTTCTCGGGGCGATCCCATTACGGATTTTCTGGAGGGGGACACGCTTGACCTAGCGCAAAAACGGGAATTCAGAAATATTCTGAATTTCTTGAAGACCAAAAGCAGAACGAACCTTCAAAATGAGCGAATCGTAATAAAAAGATATTGGAGGGCAAGGGTAGTAGTTACGAATCCAAGGCAATCAACCACTATCTAAAAACCCAGGTTGGAAAAACTGCATGCTGGGGGATTAGCAGGGGATTTTTTCGTAAAGGAATTACAGAAATGGAAAAGGGACTTCAAAGCTCAGAAGAGATGGTCCCACTTCTATCAGGGCCTTCTCGAGGTCTTGAGCAATGTTAATTTGCATTGATTGCAAACAGGGTGCGGGATTCTCTGATGCAAACAAAGAAATGGTCCCGGAGAAAGGAATCAGTCTCTTCAGTCCGGCGGATGCCTCAAATTCATTTTTCCTTTGAATTACTCATTTTTTGAATTTCGCACCGAAAACTTTTCTAGGAGAAGTTTGAATCCGTTCCGTTCGGATATTGATCGGTCTTGGTTTGACATGGTTTACGCGTTACTGGTTCCCGGAAGAGTCTATTTCTCCATTAGCTAAACCCTTTATTACCCTACCTTTGGACTCGTATTTTGTTTTTGCACAATCAACGGAGCCCCCCCCCCCCCCGACATATGTTGCAATGTCTTCTATAGCATGCTCTTACTTCGTCTTTCCCTTAATAAGTCATCACATTTGGTGCTTTTGGATCCCAGTTGCTATGGGGAACAAAGGCAGAAATACAATACAATCCTCCATTTAAGTGGTTCTCGCTTCTCCTTGTTCCTGCTCCTAACTCCTCCCCGGGTAGTTCCCAATGTTTGCCACTTTCCATACTTCATGGGTGCAACATCAACAAATTTGCTCATGATTAAGTTACAACCGAAGATCTATGACTATATTATGTTAACTGTTCGTATTTTTTTCATTCCATCGGTATGCTCCTAGGTACCTGTAATTGTGATCTGTTTGCCAGAACCAAGGGGTCTTTCTGTGGAAACCTTCAGGAGCAATCATCATTTTTTGATGGTTTTTCCGCTTTTCACAGCTGCTCTTTCCACACACCTGGATATTTGGTGCCAAACCGTCGCCCCTTTCCTTATATATTCGATAATAGAGTTTGCTATCTTTGTGGCATTGATTGTACAAGTTCGTGAAGAGGGCTGGACGAGTAGAATGAGGGAAAGCCGCTCGATCGACAAAAAAAAGGAGTAGACTAGAAAACCTAGAACTTCAAAAGTCACTATCAATGAATTCCCGAGCAATTCTAAACCAACATATGCTCTTTATAGACGGAATCTCAGATAAGAACCTAACAGAAGTTTCGCGACTCCTTCATGGAAGATAAGTCTTAGTATATAAATAATGTTAGTTCGAACCTGACGAGTCGTTATCATCCGTTGCCCTAACTGAGTCCATTAGCTCTTGTTGCCCTTCTATGGTGGGGATCCGTAGAGAGTTCGTTTTATGAAATATCTGATAAAGTAAAAAAAGAGACAGGTGGTTGCAACAATCACAAGCCATAGAAAAAATGCATATCCCGTGTGTGCTCTAGTTTCGGGTTCTCCTAGACCACCATTATGAACCAAAAACAACCAAACCTACTGAAGGGGAGCTCTTTGCATCTATCAATGGAAAGATGGAAATTGGTTCTAAAAGAGCCGAGCTAGGGATAATAGATATGGTTGGTTGGCAGAATGGAAGGAATGCTATTCTAATGGGAACCGGGAAAAGAATGGTTCCCAATACAGGGCCCGAAGAAGAGAGACAAAAGGAAGTAGTGAAAGAAGAAATTAAGTACGCGAATCAAAGTGAAAAATCAAATACCTACTAAGTCAAAACGTCCAATGAGAATGGAGATCAATAGTGACATGAAATCCATTAGCGGCTCTATCAGTTATTTCATTATTAGCTTCCTTAACCAATAGAAAAAGAAACAGATCACAAGTGTTATTAGTCTCCAGACGCATCTATTTATAAAAGGGAGTAGGGCACCTAATATGAGATACATACTGGAGTCAAGGATTGAGACCACTAGTGAGAAGGCCAATAAATCGTTTTTTTTGTATTGGAAGGGAAAGAAGGACCATCCATTGGCAAGCACCAAAGGTAGGAATCTAGTGGCTGCTGCATCAAGCTCCATCCGTGATTTTACACTCTAGAGGAGAGAACTGTGGTGAGCCAGCTTTGTAGCGACCTTTCTTATGCGGAAGCAAAACCTGTATTTCTATACGAGTTTCCTTCAGTTTCTTAGGGTGAGCAAGCCCATAATATTCCATTTATATTTTGTCTCCCTTTTCTGTTGGAGTTACATAGGAGTGGTCCATAGGGGGGGGGCACTAGTTATTGGTTGGGAACCATCGGTCCATAGGCGCGCGAATAGGGGTCCATCCAGTTTATTCTTTTGGGGTTGTGTGTTGGACTTTCCTCTTGATGTGGAAAAATAGGCTCTTCAGGCATATGCTGCCTTTACCAGAAAAAATTGTATGGCTTGCTCACTTGCTTAAAAACTTATTTTCCAAAATAAGGAGACAGAATATAAATCTCTGAATGGAGAAAAGCATATTCTAGTATTTTTCCATAAGCTTATTCAAAATAGGAGTGCCACATAAGCATATGCTAAAGGGGGATGAATCCATTTATTATTTATTTCTTAGCCTGGGCCCAACTATGTACAGAAATCTGTCTATTATTGCCTGCATCAATAGCAAAGTAAACTCTCGCTGATGATACAAGAACAACTCTTAGGGTAGTTGCAAGGAAACTATGAGCTATTTATTGTTCCTTTCTTAGAAAAAAAGATAAAGGGTGGCTTATGGTCTATTTTCTTACTTGACTATCCTGTGTGACTTGGCCAATAAAAGACACCTAGCATGACACATCAGCTACGCCATCTGAGCCTATCCACTTGCTAGTCAGGGAAAATAACTGCTCCGTTCTGTGGGCTTCTTTCGCAGCTCTCTTAACGCTCGCTTTAAGAGTGCAATCGAGTTCAATAAACTGTTCATTCCAATTCATAGACTATGCTGGTTTCTATCTAAGAGTCCTATGAGATGCTTCCTTCTCATACACATCTGAAGCAACATTTGATCATCCGCATTAGAGAGTTTTGTAGGTCCTTGAGAGAACATTACCCAGTCTGTTATGATTTGACCATGGTCTAAGGTGAAATTGGTCCTGGTCCATAAAATGAAAGGTGCTGGGCAAGTGCAGAGAAGTCGTGTGAAGAGGAGTTCCATAGGAATGTTCAACTTCGATCAACCTTGGTTTGGTCCCATGCCTAAAAAAGAAAGAAATAAGGTCAAAAACAAAATAGGGGTGATATTCCACACTGCTCGCCTAAGAATGTACTAACGTAATCTCTACTATGGCTTCCCGAAGGATCTAGCTGCTAAAAGGGTCCGAGCCATAACGGATTGATGTGACCTTAGCGGCGACTGGAATCGATCTGAATGAGGCAGTTATGGGACTTATCTCATAGAACGATATATATGGAGGAAGGATTAAAAAAGGTGGGGTTCAAGGTGTATAATACGAGCTCCACTTTCAGGCAATGAGCTAGCTTAACCCTGATTGCTTAAGGTTTAATATAGTCATGTTGGATCTGCTACTAAGAAAGGAAGAGAAAGACTGATTGCGACAGCTCAGCCGGATGAGACATCTCTTATTTATAGAACTGTGCCAATGTGTGCCTACATTGTTTGATTTACCAGTTCCGGGTATTGGATTTTGGAATAGAGAGAATGAAACTAGTACTAGCTTATCACCAACCGTGCTTTCTACCAACTTTGCCAACCCCAGACAAGAATATTGATTGCGATTTAGCCGCACCTGAGCCCGCAACTGCTGCCTCTACTCCGCCTACTTCTTGTGCTGACTTTGCCAGCCTCGCGGGGTACCGATTTCCTCCTACTTTGTGTGCGTGCCATTGACTCTTCTCATTTTTATTTCGTCTATACAAGAAAAGAAGGATTTGTGTTTAGCAAGATAGAGAATTGAATAAGTAAAAATAAATTAGTGTGTAGCCTTTACCGAAAAGAAAATATGACAGATAGGGTACGACATATTGCTTATTCCTGACTGATCTAGTTGACGATAGTTGCCTTGTTGGACCGATTGTGGATTGGAATCGAAGTTTCTTATATACAGATATTCATGTTTACTGATTTAGCATACTAGGAATGGAACTTGATGTAACCCATTGGAAACTCTCTTTGAGACTCATTATCTATTATTTACGACAGGCTAATTACGTCCTTCAATTTCAGAAAGGAGTCTTTCCTTACTTCCTTACACAAAACGGTTATGTTGTTATGCTACTCGTGCAATCAAAACTTAGAATAGAAGAAAAAGAGTTCCCTCGGGACCCATCCTCTTCTCCTTTGCTTCTGTGACTATCATGAGAAGAATTCCATTCTAGGAAGTCAAATAACAAGAAAAAGAAACAAGGTCAAGATCCGTTGTTGCCAGTACCGACGAAATGGAGAAAGTGTCCTCCAGGAACGCAATCTACTACATTAGTTGGTGTAGCCAAAGAAGAGGATATCCCCTTTTTTGACAGATTGGTCTTCAGACCAGACCAATACCATAGCTACAAGCACTTTTGAGTCAGAGGAGACTGGCCAGATCACCTTCTTGAGGCTCTCTGAGCTTATTAGACATCAATCTGTATAGCCACTGGTCCCCTTCTCCTTAGTCGTTGGCATGGACGCCATTCTTCCCAGTGAACTCGATGATTCCTTCCCTGCACGTTCTGCTCGACGACGATATGACTGATAATCAGAAGCGAGAGGCTCTGCTCTCGAAACTTGACCTCCTTGATTCTATCAATGGGAGAAAAAAAAGGTTACGAGCGGCAGAGCATGCACAAGTCTATCAACGTCAACTCAACTGCGCTTTGGACCGATCCTACGAATAAGGGGCATTAACAAAGCATTTATGAGACACCATACTTTCAATAGGCAAGGGCTAGCCCGAAGATCAACGGGATCTTTCTCCAAGCTAAGTTTCTACCCCCGAGGGAACCGGCCACGATGTGTGGGGGCGTCGGTGCTGATAAACTCATCTCCGCTCATCTTACCTGGAAATGGAAATAAATTATGGTAGATTACCTACCTCATCTGAGATGAAGGAATTTCCTACTTAAGATTCATATGCCTATTTTGCTGTTGATGTGGAGGAATTGGTACTAGCCTACTCGATATGTTCCTTGCCTGGTTCGCTATAGGAAGTGCTTTCAGCAAATGAGGAGGGGAATATTCATAGGTATGAATCCTCCGTCAATGGTTAAGGTTGAAGTGAAGCCAAACCTTCTTTGAATTTTGATGCCTAATTATTTCGCTCTGGTATTGAGAAAGAAACCATTCACACGGCCAGGTCACAGGAATGCTTCTTCGGCTTACAATTCCGAGTCAACAACCGTAATTCGAGCACTTAGCCCTAGCTCTTGCTCTTTCCTTCCTTGTAACGGGTTGCCTGTGTGCCTACTAATATTTACTTACCTCAATGGTGCACTAACTTTAGAACGAGGATTTGCCAAATTCGTATTAGGGGGGGCTATGCAGCAATTCGACCACTGTTACTGTACTAGATATCTGAGGCTTATCCTAAAGAAATTATGCCTTCGCTTCTCTTCTTCCTGGTGATGGATATAGTCTCGATGGCTTTGCCCAAGTATGGCACAAAAGTCAAATAGGATATCCTAAGTCCATTCCCCATCTGGGCAAGAAAGAGTACCTACATCTGCATCTACTAAGTATGCCCTGAAATTCATGTTATGATCCGGTCTTTCCCAAAGCTAGGGCTTCTTTTCCAATCCCTATCCTCCGCGTCAACCTTGTATCGGACCTAGAGTCAAAACTAAAAAGAGAATGAAGTCTCGGAAACTCTTAATTAATAAATATTCGTGCGCCTACTTTGCTTATCCTTCTCTACCCCATTATAGATAGTTGTGTAGAGCGAGAGGGATAGCAAGGACTTGAAAAGGGAAGGTTTTTTACGGCTAAGATGTTTCAGTTCGCCCCAACATGAAGCTACCACTTTTCTCCTATTGTTTCAAGTTGTTATCTCATTGCCCCCTTTTAGTAGCACCTTTGACCTCTATCGCTCAGAGCACAAATCGTTGTGCTCCTTACTGCTCAAGAGACTTCTTATTCTCTTCTTACCCTTCGAGAAATCGGGGCAGCTGAACTCTTTCTCTTTTGGTAGTGGATTCCCTCTTCAACTACTTGCAAACGAAAAAAGTGCAATGTTTCCGTTTTTTTCTGGATCGCATTTCCATAATATAAATCAACACAATGACCTTATCATTCTCTACTATAGAAAATCACTCAAATTATTATTTGATATTACCTACTAAATGCCTCTGCATATTTAACACTCCTATCCTCAAATAGAATCATTAAACAAGCAAACAATGCAAACATAGCAGCAATCTGTCTAAACAGGACAGTCTGTAAAGAATGCAAGAGGAATCATACTTCCCTAACTCCAAAAATTCTGAAAAATTACCACCCTGTAGAAAATTTGTTGTTACTCATTGTGCCAAAGTTTCAAGATTTTATCATGTTCTGACTATTCACCAATATTCAAAACATAACAGAAAACTTTTGGATTTCAAAATATCAATGTATAGACTTGTAAAATAAGCATGGTAAAGGCTACACTTCACTTTTTTTATTAAACTAAAAGATATAAAACATGTCTCTGAATAGCAACAAGCAGACATAAACAAAAGAAAATGACGCTCCAGGAGAAATACATATCATGTGGTGAATAAAAATATAGCCTCAAGTAAATTTACCGATAGACGAAGACCAAAAAAAGAGGGGATGCCTTCCGGGGCATCCACAAGCTTAGGCTCTTGGTTGTCCTTGAATATTACTTTGGGGTGCCTTGGGCATCCCCAAGCTTAGGCTCTTGCCTCACTACACAACATCATGCACTCCAGCTTCCCTGCCCTGGAGCGTTTGGTGATTGTTTTTGGAAATGGATTACATATCCCTTGTCTCAATATAAAGTCGCCTCACTGATGTCTACTACACAACTTATTCCTTGTAGACTAAGGCATAGCCTAGTGGTGGGAAGGGTTTGATGCCTTCCCACCCACCCTGGTTCAAGGCATGGTACTTGCAATTTGGGTTTGTTGCACCAATTATACTGTAGGGGGTTCCCTTACAGTCTTCCTGTCACAAAAAAAGAAAACCTCGGAAATCTTGTACCTCAGACCTTCGAACACACAATGATACTAGTCATGGAAGTTCATCCGTGCTAGCTCCTCCATACCGGGGATAAGTCACGACACTATTTGCCACCATGAAAAGTATGGAAGCGTTTCGATGTCCGCGTCCTCTGGTATTCCGGAACTGAAACGATAGCACTGTGATGAAAACACATTGGAGCTCAACTCCCCGGGTCAAATCCATACAATCGGGAGGCACCAAGACAGAATTCCCGTCACATTGATATCACAATGTTTCCAACAATACCCGCGTGATCCTAAAAAAATTAAGTGACAAAGAGGAGAGTGAAGTCAAAACATCTACGTCATGTGTCCTCACCAGAGTGACGAAGGGGGTGAGGAGTAAAAAGAATTCCTACTCTCCGATATAACTAGACTCAAAATAGTTTTTTTCTAGACTCGACAATGGCGGTGTTTCGGTCAAGCAGGGGCTCCTAAGGTCGGTAAGGCTCTGATACCAATTTGTAGTGCTCAAGATGCGATTCTATCCCAATCACGTGATGAATTCATGATTGGGGCACAACTGCATTTCAAGCGCATAACAAGGTGGATATCATTACAACATACCATGTACTAAATAGATGAGAATACCAGATAAAGGCTTACACTCGCCACAAGCTACAACATGAATACAATAGTTCATCAATAGATAGCAATCATAATACAGAAGAGCAGGATCCCACTACGGATGAAATCAAATGAAAAAGAAGAACGTCATCCACCCTGCCAATCCTAGGCTCCCGACCAGGAACCTATCCCTTGATCGAAGAAGAAGAAGAAGAAGAAGAAGAAGAAGAACTCCAAAATCAATCAAGCATGGCACTCGCGTCAGATCATCGCATTACCTGTACCTGCAAATGTTATTGTAGCAATCTGTGAGCCACGAGGACTGAGCAATCCCATTACCATGGGTATCAAGACTAGAAAAGCTTAATGGGCATGGAAAGGATAAGTGGTGGGGTTGCAACAAGCGACTAAGCACTATATGGTGGCTAACTTATGAGTACAAGAATAAGATGAGAAAGTATGCAAACGGTCGCAAACTAGTAATGATCAAGAAGTGATCCTGAACTACTTACGTTCAAACATAACCCCACCGTGTTCTCTTCTCGAACTCACTCGAAAAGAGACGATCATGCTTACGCACACGTTTGGTGTATTTTAATTCGGATTTGGTGTCAAGTTCCCTACAACCGAATATTAAAAACTCCCATCTGCCACATAAGCGCGTGCACGGCTTTTGAAAGATTAAAACCTACAGGGGTGTCCTAACTTATTCCATTACAAAATCTTACGATCAATGGAGGAAAAACCTCCTCCCAGAACAACCCGATCAAGCTCAGAATCCCGGTTCACAAGACATTCCGACAATGGTAAAACAAGTCCAGCAAGACCTCCCAGCGTGCCGACACCCTGATAGTAGCCGCGCGTATCTCGTCTCAGGCCACGATCAGATGAGCAGTCCATACAAATAAGACCTGTCCTCGAGTTTCCCCATGGTGGCGCTGCAAGGGGCTCTAGTTTGGGACCAACACCATCAGCACTGGCCCCCTATATTATGTTGAATTAAGGATCCTTGGGGACACAACCGCCTATGTAAATTAATTAATTAATAGCATTATTATGTTGTAAAATGTTAAAACCAATGTTGGGCCTTGCTGGAAGAGTTTTATTCAACGCGAACTATTAAGGAGGGCCCATAAACCCCAACCGTGTTAGGAACGTGATACGGGGCTAACCCGGTGTAGGCCGATCTTTCACGATTGGAGTGGGATCCCTCGAAGAACATGAAGAACACGGGGAAGAACGGGGAGAAATCACAAGGGGAAACACTCAAGAACAAGTCCAATCACACATCCACTACACAATCAAACACATAAGATCCACAAGGTACATGAACAACGAAAGGAAAGATACAAGGTAGGGTTCATCTCCATGAGGAGGTTTTGAAGGGGTCTAGCCCGTGAGGGGGTCTTGATGATATATCCCGCAGGATCTTCTCACATAGAGGTCTTGAACTCCATGGGAGTGGTGGTCTCTCTCTCTCAAGAGAAGAGTAGGAGCAAAGCTCACATACAAATGAGCTATCACTTTTCTAACCCTAGAAAGGAGGTGGAGGAGGTCTATTTATAGCCCAAGGGGCGAATGGGTACACGGGCCTCAGCCCAAGTCATGCGCGCAGGCAAGGCCGGATGATCCGGACGGGGTCCCGGATGATCTGGGCGTCGGGGGTCCGGATGATCCGTATGGAGTCCCGGATGATCCAACTTCGGTGGAAGCCTTCGGGTGTCTTCAGCGCACTTATCCGGACGATCTGGTGGAAGGTCCAAATGATCCGGCTGGGCCTGGATGATCCAGACGGTGGTCCGGACGTCCATCCTGGCTCCAGCAGCTACTCCATCTTCTTCTTCTCCTTTCTTCTATCTTCTCTTCCATGCTTCCCTCGTGGACGGTGTGGTCGTTCCTTGGCGCTCTCACTCCTCCTTGACATCCATGAAGCTCTGACAATACCTATGCATGCACATGGTTGAAGTGTCAAGTAGTACACTGATAACCCACGAGTATAGGGGATCAATTGTAGCCTCTTTCGATAAGTAAGAGTGTCGAACCCAACGAGGAGCTAAAGGTAGAACAAATATTCCCTCAAGTTCTATCGACCACCAATACAACTCTACGCATGCTTAGCGTTCACTTTACCTAGAACAAGTATGAAACTAGAAGTACTTTGTAGGTGTTGTTGGATAGGTTTGCAATAATATAAAGAGCACGTAAATAGAAAGTAGGGGCTGTTTAGATAAAGAAGCAATAAAGTAAATAGCGAGTGTGGAAAAGTGGTTGTAGGAGTTGTGAAATTGTCCCTAAGCAATTGACTACTTTACTAGACCGATAGCAAGTTTTATGTGGGAGAGGCATAAGCTAACATACTTTCTCTTCATGGATCATATGTACTTACGATTAAAACTCTAGCAAGCATCCGCAACTACTAAAGATCATTAAGGTAAAGCCCAACCATAGCATTAAAGCATCAAGTCCCCTTTATCCCATACGCCACAACCCCCTTAGTTGGGTTTATGCTTCTATCACTCAAGCAACCCACTATAAGCGAATCATGAACGTATTGCAACACCCTACAGTCGGAATCCCTCACGCTTGCGCTACGGAGGGCACAATAGGACAGCAACATAACCACAAGCAAATTAAACCAATCATAGCAATTCATCAATCACCGATAGGACAACAAAAATCTACTCAGACATCATAGGATGGTAACACATCATTGGATAATAATATGAAGCATAAAGCACCATGTTCAAGTAGAGTGTATAGCAGGTTGCAGGAGAGTGGACCGCTAAATATAGATGGGGGGAGGTGATGGAGATGTTGGTGAAGATGGCAGAGGTGTTGGTGTAGATCGCGGTGATGATGATGGCCCCCAGCGGCGTGCCGGCGCCACTGGAAGCGAGGGGGAGAGGCCCCCTCCTTATTCTTCTTCCTTGACCTTCTCCCTAGATGGGAGAAGGGTTTCCCCTCTGGTCCATGGTCTCAATGGCGTGGGAGGGGCGAGAGTCCCTCCGAGATTGGATCTGTCTCTCTGTCTCTCTCTGTTTCAGCGTTCCAAGATTCTGCCCTTTCACCGTTTCTTATATATCTGGAGATCCGTAATTCCGATTGGATTGAAACCTTCGTCAAGATTTTTCTCCGAAAATTAGCTTTCTTGCGGCCAAGAAGAGAAGTAACTGCCTTACGGGGTGCCCACGAGGGTGAGGGGCGCGCCTGGCCCCCTGGGGCGCGCCCCCGCCTCGTGGACCCTTCGGGCACCATCTCGCGTTGATTTTTCTTCCAGAAAATCATAAATATTCCAAAAATATTCTCCGTCCATTTTTATCCCGTTTGGACTCCATTTGATATGGGGTTTCTGCAAAACATAAAACATGCAACAAACAGGAACTGGCACTAGGCGCTGGATCAATATGTTAGTCCCAAAAATAGTATAAAAAGTTGCCAAAAGTATATGAAAGTTGTATAATATTGGGATGGAACAATAAAAAATAATAGATACGACGGAGACGTATCAGCATCCCCAAGCTTAATTCCTGCTCGTCCTCGACTAAGTAAATGATAAAAAAGATAATTTTTGATGTGGAATACTACCTAGCATAATCTTGATCATGTAATCTTATCGTGGCATGAATATTAAAACACGAGCGATTCAAAGCAATTGTCTATCATTTGACATTAAGACGATAATACTTCAAGCGTACTAATAAAGCAATCATGTCTTTTCAAAACAACATGGCCAAAGAAAGTTATCCCTACAAAATCATATAGTCTGGCTATGCTCCATCTTCATCACACAAAGTATATAAATCATGCACAACCCCGGTTTTAGCCAAGCAATTATTTTATACTTTAGTGTTCTCAAACTTTTTCAACTTTCACACAATACGTGAGCGTGAGCCATGGATATAGCACTATAGGTGGAATAGAATATGATGGTGGGGGTTATGTAGAGAAGACAAAAAGGAGAATGTCTCACATCGACGCGGCTAATCAACGGGTTATGGAGATGCCCATCAATTGATGTCAATGTGAGGAGTAGGGATTGCCATGCAACGGATGCACTAAGAGATATAAGTGAATGAAAGCTCAAACTGGAAACTAAGTGGGTGTGCATCCAACTTGCTTGCTCATGAACACCTCGGGCGTTTGAGAAAGCCCATCGTCGGAATATACAAGCCACGTTCTACAATGAAAATTCCCACTAGTATATGAAAGTGAAAGCATAGGAGACTCTCTATATGAAGAACATGGTGCTACTTTGAAGCACAAGTGTGGTAAAAGGATAGTAACATTGCCCCCCCTTTTTTGGCGGGCTTCATTGGCCCCCTTTTTTATTTAGGCTTCTTCGGCCTCTTTTTTTATGGGGCAATGCTCTAATAATGATGAGCATCACACTTTTATTTACTTTACAACTCAATATTACAACTCGATATCTAGAACAAAGATATGACTCTATATGAATGCCTCCAGCGGTGTACCAGGATGTGCAATGATCTAGCATAGCAAAGATATCAAAAAACGGACAAGCCATGAAAACATCATGCTAGCTATCTTACAATCATGCAAAGCAATATGACAATGAATGCTCAAGTCATGTATAATATGATGATGGAAATTGCATGGCAATATATCTCGGAATGGCTATGGAAATGCCATAATAGGTAGGTATGGCGGCTGTTTTGAGGAAGATATAAGGAGGCTTATGTGTGATAGAGCATATCGTATCACGGGGTTTGGATGCACCGGCGAAGTTTGCACCAACTCTCGAGGTGAGAAAGGGCAATGCACGGTGCCGAAGAGGCTAGCAATGATGGAAGGGTGAGAGTGCGTATAATCCATGGACTCAACATTACTCATAAAGAACTCACATACTTATTGCAAAAATTTATTAGCCATCGAAACAAAGTACTACACGCATGCTCCTAGGGGAAGGGTTGGTAGGAGTTAACCATCGTGTGATCTCAACCTCCACACAAAGGAAGACAATCAATAAATACCTCATGCTCCAACTTCGTTACATAACGGTTCACCATACGTGCATGCTAAGGGAATCACAAACTTCAACACAAGTATTTCTACAATCCACAACTACCTACTAGCATGACTCTAATATCACCATCTTTATATCGCAAAACTATTGCAAGGAATCAAACATATCATATTCAGCGATCTACAAGTTTATGTAGGATTTTATGACTAACCATGTGAATGACCAATTCCTAACATCTCTCTAAATAGATATAAGTGAACCAAGAGAGTTTAATTCTTTCTACAAAAGATATGCCCATGCTCTAACTAATATAAGTGAAGCAAAAGAGCATTCTACAAATGGCGGTTTTCTATGTGAAGAGAAACATGCAATCCAAACTTCAAACGATATAAGTGAAGCACATGAAGCATTCTATAAAGCCATACTCAAAAGATTTAAGTGAAGTGCAATGAGCATTCTATAAATAAAACATGGACTATCTCATACCAGCATGGTGCATAAAAGAAAAAGTGAAAACTAAATGTTAAAGACGCTCCAAGATTTGCACATATCGCATGAACGAAACGAATCCGGAAACATACCGATACTTGTTGAAGAAAGAGGGGATGCCTTCCGGGGCATCCCCAAGATTAGACTCTTGAGTCTCCTTGAATATTTACTTGGGGTGCCTTGGGAATCCCCAAGCTTGAGCTCTTGCCTCTCTTCCTTTTCCTCATATCGAGACCCCTCGATCAAACACTTCATCCACACAAAACTTCAACAGAAAACTCGGTAAGATCCGTTAGTATAATAAAGCAAATCAGTACTCTAAGTAATATTGCAAACCAATTCATATTTTTTTTGCATTGTGCCTACTATAATATAAATTTTCCATGGCTTAATCCACTGATAGAAATTGATAGTTTCATCAAAACAAGCAAACTATGCATCAAAAACAGAATCTGTCAAAAACAGAACAGTCTGTAGCAATATGAACATTCACCATACTTCTGGTACCCCAAAAATTCTACCAAAATTAGTAAAAATAAACGATTTGTACAGAAATACAATGCAAAATCAGAACCGTTTCACGTTCCAGTAAAAAATATAAAATCACGCACTACAGCCAAAGTTTTTGTCCTGCACCGTACCAACCACCAAGCATTGTAAACAACCTAAAGGCAAACCTTAGCACATTATTTTTATAATACAATGGAATTGTACAAGGGGATAATTATTTTTGATGAAATGTTTCTGTAATTAAGATTCACAAAGTTTCCGTGAGCATGAACAAAGTTCAAGGAGCTCCCCCACTTCAACGATGCTTGTCTTTCTCACTTTCACTTTCCTTTTTAAAAAGTTTTGGGTTCCCCTCTTTATTTATTTTTTGTTTTTAGACAATATGAAAGCACTCAACAGAAATAAATGACTCTCTAAAACTTTCGGGTTGTCTCCCTGGCAACGCTTTCTTTAAAGCCATTAAGCTAGGCATATAGTGCTCAAGTAATGGATCCACCCGGATCCCAAGGTATATCAAAGCCAATTTTAATTAACAATGATTTGTGATTTAGGAGTGAGCACAAAGTAACATATATCAAGCAACAACGAAGTCTAACGCTCTTCCTATGCATCGGCATGTCATAAAAGAACAATTCATGCACAACAAGTAAAGGCCAATCCATAGTATAAGCAGTTTCTTGCAATTCTATCATATTGGAAACATAGAGAGGTGGAGATATAGTTCCTCTCTCATAATAATTGCAAGTAGGAGCAGCAAGCACATGCATATCACATTCATCAAAATTATCATGTGCAATGGTAAAAGGCAACCCATCAATATAATCCTTAATAAGCACAAACTTCTCCGATATAGTGTAGTTTGGAGAATTCAAAAAGATAATAGGACTATCATGCGTGGGTGCTATAGCAACAATTTCATGTTTAACATAAGGAACTATAGCAAGTTCATCTCCATAAACATAATTCATATTGGCATCTTGGCCACAAGCATATCAAGCGTAATCAAAAAGGGGTATTTCAAGAGAATCAACAGGATCATAACAATCATCATAGCAATCATCCTTCGGTAAGCACGAAGGGAAATTAAACAATGTATGAGTTGAAGAGTTACTCTCATTAGAAGGTGGGCACTGGTAGATAATACGCTCTCCCTCCCTTTGTTCTTCGCTCTTCTCATCATCTTTTTCATCCAATGAGCTCACAGGTTCATCAATTTCTTCTTCCATAGACTCCTGCAAAATAGTAGTCTCTTCTTGGACAGCGGAGGAGTCCTCAATATATGGTTTAACATAAGGATTAGAAGCATAATTATCATAACAATATTTAAGTATGGAAAAGATATCAGATTTGTAGAGAGTAGCATCATACTTTTCAATCAAAGAAGCAATTTCATAAGCAGCCTTAAAACCAACAAATTCTTAAATTTGTTGAACATCATAGTAATTATAAACACCCTTAGCATATGAATATACGATTCCATTATCACTGAACTCACATTGGTAGGGAAGGTGTTTCTTAGGGTTTTCAGAATAACAAGTAAAATGATATATTTCACATAAATTTCAAGCATAGCATTGCAAACGATGAATTTGATTCAATAAAAGTTTCCCCTTTTTAGATAAGCGGTGTCGCACATAACAAGCATGCTCATCTAAAGATTTTCCCTCAACTAAGCTAGTTAGGGTTTCAGCACGAGCACATAGGGATCGAAGATGATCTTAAGTAAAAAGCTTCACGAGTGTCGGTGTCAAAACTGGCAGATCTCGGGTAGGGGGCCCCGATCTGTGTGTTAAAGCTGATGGTAATAGGAAGCAAGGGACACACAAGTTTACCCAGGTTCGGGCCCTCTCGATGGAGGTAAAACCCTACTCCCTGCTTGATTAATATTGAAGGTATGGGTAGTAGAAGAGTAGTTCTACCACAAGATCGTAGAGGCTAAACCCTAAGAGCTAGCCTATGATGGTATGATTGTAATTGTGATCGGTCTTCTAAGAACCAACCTCTCCAATTTATATAGACACCAGAGAGGGCTAGGGTTTACATGGAGTCGGTTACAATGAAGGAAATATAATATCCGGATCGCCAAGCTTGTCCTTCACGCAAAGGAGAGTCCCATCCGGACACGGGCCGAAGTCTTGAGTCTTGTATCTTCACGCTTCAATAGTCCGGACGTTGTACACAGTCCGGCTATCCAGATACCCCCTAATCTAGGACTCCCTCAGTAGCCCCTGAACCAGGCTTCAATGATGATGAGTCCGGCGCGCAGTATTGTCTTCGGCATTGCAAGGTGGGTTCCTTCTCCGAATACTCCAAAGTAATTATCGAACACTTGAATTGTGTCCGGATCCACAAAATGATCTTTACACACCGCTGTAGAGAGAACGATATTTCACAAATGCAATCTGCTGGCAACTTTTTTTTAGACGACGTGACATGTTATTATGGTCGGATCATTATTCGAACCGTTTTCCCACAACCAGCCACAACGCATATTGCGAGGCGGTTTCTTTGACACGTCTTGTCAAAGCAGAGATCGTGTCCCCTTATCACGGGATTCTCATCAATACGGGTATGGGTAATCCCACCACGCCATCAATCGCGGCGTTTGGGAAGCAAGCGATTCCCAACGGGCAAGTGGGGAGGCGCACTGCTTTCGTCGCCTCTATAAAGGGATAAGATTTCCACATTTTTACCCACGCCTTCTTTCTCCCTTGCCCACTCTTGCCCCCTCGAGCTCCAGCGCCCAAGCCCAAGTCTTCTCCGCACAGCTAAACATGTTCGGAACAGGAGGCAAGTGGGTGGCTTCCACCGTCAAGGAGAAGCACATCACAAATCTTTGGGCGGCCGGGTACTTGGCCGCAGACATAGCGCACTAGCTACCGGACGCCGAGCAGGTCATTGCGACTCCAGGACCCCACGAGAGGGTCGTGTTCGTTGCCCACTTCGTCCGTGGACTGGGATTTCCACTTCATCTCTTCGTCCACGGGCTCATGTTCTACTATGGGCTAGATTTCCATGATCTGGCCCCAAATTTCGTCCTCAACATCTTGGCGTTCATCATCGTATGCGAGGCCTTCCTCCGCATCCGGCCTCACTTTGGCCTGTGGCTGCAAACCTTCTGTGTGAAGCCGAAGATTGTAAGCGGCCAGCAAGCAGAGTGCGGAGGGGCCATGGTGGGTAGGATGCCTAACGTCACCTGGCTGGACGGTTCCTTTGCGGAGACCGTAAAAGGGTGGCAATCGGGGTGGTTCTACATCACCGAGCCGCGCGACACCAACTGGGCGGTGGCCCCCGAGTTCCGATCAGGAGCCCCCATGCGGCTTACTTCCTGGGAAAAGAAGGGCATGTCCTGGAGCGAATCTACGGAGCTGACCGGACTCCAGACCTGCATCAAAAGCATGAGGGACAAGAACATCAAGCTTGTCAACGCGATCCAGGTCATGCTCGTTCGCCGGATTCTGCCATGCCAAAGGCGGGCATTCAATCTGTGGGAGTTCGTCCCGGGTGAACACCAGACGCTTAGGAAGCTCTATGACATGACGCACAAAGGCGCATGGACAGTGTTGTTCAAGGCCTCTGAAGTACCCCCTCCCACATTCGAGGACCGCGGACTTCACGCCGCGCGGCTTCCTAGTAAGGTGAGTTCTCAAACTACCACCAGATTCGGCTCTTCTCAATATACTCATGGGAGAGCCTTAAGTAGTTATGCATATTTGTTCAGGATTATGTGGAGACAGCGGAGCAGGTTTACTGTCCAGCTGCGCTGCCGGAAGGCCCATCTGATGCTCTTCTGACGGAGATGCTGGTCCCAGCACCGTACAAGGTGCCGGAGAAGAAGGCCGAAAAGAAGGCCCCAGGGACCCGAAAGGGACTCCGGCGTAAGGTTATGCCAGAAGCCTCGTCTAAAGACGACGAGGCACACTCCTCCCACGAAGGGGAGGAGGATGAAGAAGAAGAAGACGCCCCATCCGGAAAGGATGAGGGGCCCGGGGAGGCGGACCAGGGGGCCGGAAAAGGCCCTCGACGTAAGGCCATCATACCCCTGTCATCTGATGACGACGAGACAGATTCCTCCCGCGGAGGCGGGGGGGAAGCAAGAAGAAACTCTACCTCCCCGCACTGCGGAGGAGAAAAAGAGAAAAGCCGCCCCGGAGGGGGATGCTGGGGCGTCCAAGAAGGGAAAAGTGTCCCTTCCGGACTATACTGCCACGACCGCTCACAGCAAGGAGGGGTGGCTGCCAAGGGGAAAGCCCCCAGTACGATCGTAAGTGTCCGCACTCTATCATGATTTCACTTCAATGCCGAACATATATGCAGTCCGCCAGGGTTCATCCCAAGGTATCTTCCTCCTGATCCCTGAGCGATTCAGAGATGAATTCGCTTACGACGGCCACAACTCCTCAACCCGCGGATGACACGGAGGTGTTGTCTCGAAGGCTCCCAGAGCAGGGGGAGGGGACTGTGGGGACGCCCCAAGGCGGGTTTCCAGATGTCGGGCACGCGGGGTTCAAGATCCCCGCGGATCGTGTCGATGAGAGCCACAACAGACCGGGCTCTCAGCCGAACACTGTCCCGGAACCTTCAATGGTTCCGAACTCAGGCGGACAACCCCTTGTTAGGGAGGGCGAGCCGTCTGCATCGAGGACTTCCATTGCGCCCGAGGCACCGGATTGTCTGAGGGAAGCGCTTCGCGGCGCTTCCATGGATGAAGAGCACCGTACTCTTATGAGTGTGGTGATTCAGAAGGTTTTGTCCGCCAAGAGCGGACTCACCGAAGCTTGCACCAGCCTCCTAATAGGCTTTGAGGTACGTAATAAAAGTCTGAGAAATTACCACCTGATACGTAGTAGCCCCTGATACTTTGTTTGGTGTTTGGAAAGAAAAACTAAACGGAGGGTCAATAATAATCCGCTGGAGTCTAATAATAAATATTCATGTGCATAAGCAGGCTGTGCTGCTTGCTGCTGCTGCCCGCACTGCCGAGGTTGTGGAACTAAAGTGGGACCTGGAGCAGGCATAGGGAGAGCTCGACCTCACTAAGAGGCAGCTTGAAGAGAACAAGGGTAAGTGATTCCCCGCTCTTATGTATTTAAGGATAGACAGAATTGGTTAGTCTAACGCCAAAGCGTCGTGACTGTGTGACAGGGGCCACCCTTGAAGTGGTGTACCTGAAGAAAGCATTATCTGAGGCCGAAGAGAAGGCGGCCTTGGAATGCAAGGAGCGCGAAAAGCAAAGTGCTAGAGTGGTCGAGGTACAGCAAGAGCTCCGGGACCTCGGTAGGAAGTACGAGTCCGTGGAGCATGATCTGAAGATGAAAGAGGCCGAGCTTGCGAAGGCCCTTGTGAGTATAAAAGATGCCAAGGCCGAAGCCGAGAAGGCACAGCAGGAAATTCAGGAGGCCAAAAAGATAGCAGCGGGTAAGAAGTTCTTTATGCAAAGCAAACATGTGGAGGAGGCGTTTCTTTTACTTACTCGAATTCGAAGCTCTCTAGGGGCATTCGCAGATCTGCCACGCAGCGTATCAGACGCTGCGGAGTTCTACCGTGCACAGGAGGGGAGCTCAACGGAGAAGCTGTTCTCGTCCCAGTATACTGGGGCCGAACACCCAATGCCTCTGAGTGACCAGCTGAAGCAGTTGTCGAACTCCACAGGGCGGCCAAACTGGCTATGAAAGGTTTCATAGTCCGGATGTGGCCTGGTGAGCTTCTGCCCACTAGCTACTTTGGCCTGATCAAGTGGATGGTGGATGCCTGTCCGCGGCTTGAAGTGCTCAAGCGATCCGTTTGCATTGAGGGTGCCCGCCGGGCCTTTGCCCGCGTCAAGGTGCATTGGGGCAAGCTGGACACTACTAGGAAAAGGGCTATAGATAGGATTGATACTAATGGCGCACCATGGAAGTAGTGCGCCACTACTATATACTAATGGCGCACCATTTGGTGATACACCATTAGTGTGGAAGACACTAATGGCGCACCAGAAACATGGTGCGCCACTAGTATTTTTTTTTCATTTTTCCATACATACTAATGGCGCTTCAGGTCGAAGTGCGCCATTACTAGCAAAACTACTAATGGCGCACCGTTTCACAGTGCGCCATTACTAGTTTAAACTACTAATGGCGCACTATGACCCGGTGCGCCATTAGTACATATTTTTTTACTTTTCTGCAAAACTACTAATGGCGCACCATCTGCAGGTGTGCTATTAGTAACCAGGGTTACTAATGGCGCATTTTCTGTTGGTGCGCCATTAGTAACCTGGGACCCCAACAAGATATTTTGGACAGCCCCACACCTACCCACTCACTTTCCCCACTTCATTCCCTCCACCTCCTTCTCCAAGCTTTCGGCTGCCTCCTCCTCCTCACCTCATTTCCACCATAGATTCATCAAAATTAAGTGGTGAAATTACCTTTTTTTGATAGGTAAGTAAGGGGAAAGCTATCTTCATGATGTAGATCTACTTTTTTTCTCCCTAGCTCGCTCCAACAACGTGCAAATGCACTTTTTGTGGCCTAGCTAGATCTATGTATGTTTGTGGTGTTGCATGTGTTTGTGGTGTTGCATATATGTTTGTGTTTGCAGGTACCGGTATTTGAAATGCGATAGTTACCAATATTTTGCCGGAATGTTGATTCATTTCCGTTTCGGCGGGAATTTTGGCACTATGCATTCTTTTTGGTCCTATTTTTAGGTAAGGTCATGCCAAATTTTTTCTTGGTTCTAAAATATCGTTTTGCTCTACCCCGCAGGAGACCATGGTCCGCACGATGAACGAAGGCATCGTCAATAGGTTTTTGAGCTCCGCGAAGGCCGAGATGCTTCAAAAGAACGAGACGGAGATAAGATGTCCGTGTCGAAGATGCAAGCTGAAGAGCCTTATTGCGGACCCGGATTCCGGGCAGGTGCGGGACCACCTGCTCTTGCGTGGTTTCATGGATGGCTATCGGTGGCAAGGTGATGAAGATGACTATGAAGTCGTCCATGGGGGCCGGGCAAGAAATGAGGAAGGGCAACAAGACAAGTACCACCACGGCGAGGTCGGGCGAGAAGACGAAGAATCTCCAGGACATGATCACGGCGGTGATGCTGTACACAGTCATCATGTAGAAGATATCGTACCTGATGATGAGGAAGATCAAGATGAAGGGCATGATCATGAAGATGAAGATGCCGGAGCAGACGACGATGGAGGCTGGGTGCAGGACCCTCATATTCAAGAGCTGCTTCTCAAGTAGACGGATAACGCAAGAGCTGCCGTCAGAGAGAAAGCCAAGCAGGATCAACTGGAGATAGACGCGGTTACTCCATTGTATGAAGGATGCAGGCCCGAGGATACCCGCCTGAAAGTAACGCTCATGGCTCTGGAGATGAAGGTAAAACACAAAATGACCGACGCATGCTTCGACGAGAACATGTCATTCTGGCACGAACGTCTTCCCAAGGGGAACAAGTGCCCGACTAGTTTCGAGGAGGCGAAGAAAATCGTGTGTCCTCTGGATTTACCGCACGTGAAATACCATGTGTGCATGAACAATTGCATCATTTATCGGGACGAGCACGCAGAGTCTACCATATGTCCGGTGTGCGGCGTCACTCGATACAAGAAGAGGAAGAAAGCTCCTCGAAAATCAGTGTGGTACTTTCCGATCACTCCTCGTCTGCAGCGGTATTTCGCGGACCCTAAGGTAGCAAAGCTCCTGCGTTGGCACGCGGATAGGGAGGAGAAGAAGCGGGAAGATGACGGAAATGATCCGGAGATAAATAAAAAAGACAAGATGCTGAGTCACCCTAAGGATGCGAGCCAGTGGCAAGCGTTGAACTTCGAATACCCAGAATTTGGGAAGGATCCAAGGAACATCATGGTGGGCACGAGCACCGATGGAGTCAATCCGTTTGGCAGCCAGAGAAGCACACATAGCACCTGGCCTGTGTTTGTGTGGATGTACAACCTTCCCCCCTGGTTGTGCATGAAGAGGAAGTACATTCACATGACTATGCTAATTGAAGGGCCGAAACAACCAGGGAACGACATCAATCTGTATCTGGGGCTGCTGAAGGAGGAGCTAGACACGTTGTGGAAACCGCCAGCTAATACGTGGGACGCCGCAGAGAAAGAATATTTCCCTATGAGAGCCGCACTGCTCACGACGGTGCACGACTATCTCGGTTACAGATATCTCGCGGGGCAGGTAGTCCACGGATTTTCTGGATGCGTAAGGTGCATGGATGACACAACGTATCGCCAACTAGATAGAGATCTCGGGTCTTCGAAAACCGTGTTCATGGGACATCGAAGGTGGCTTCGCGATGATGACCGTGGAGGAAACGCCTGTTCGATGGTGAAACCGAACCCCGAAAACGCCCGTGTATGAGGAGCGGCGAGAAAATAGATGAGTTTTTGAAAAATTGGAAAGACTGCCCACTGCCGGGAAAGAAGCAAAAGGCGCCAGAGCCGGGAAAGAAGCGAAAGGCGCCAGAGCCGCTGTTGAAGGTATGGAAAACGAGGTCTGTTTTCTGGGACTTGCTGTACTGGAAGATTCACCGTGTGCCTCACAGCCTTGATGTCATGCATATCACGAAGAACGTGTGCGAGAGTCTGCTTGGTACCCTGCTCAACATGCCAGAGAGGACCAAAGATGGGCCGAAAGCAAGGGCAGACTTGAAATCAATGGGCATCAGGCAGGAGCTTCACGCTAATGATGATGATGATGATGATGATGATGATGATGATGATGATGATGATGATGAGGCGAAGCAGGACACAGAAAGTCGTCGCAAAGGCAAAAAGGCCAAGAATGCCGGAAATGACTACCCTCCCGCGTGCTTCACTCTAAGTCAGGAGGAGATCGAGCAGTTTTTCACCTGCCTCCTAGGAGTAAAACTTCCTTACGGTTACGCGGGGAAGATAAGCAGATACCTAGACCCAGCGAAGCAGAAGTTCAGCGGCATGAAGTCTCACGACTGTCATGTGCTGATGACGTAGATACTTCCAGTTGCAATTCGTGGGATCATGGACGCACACGTCCGTGAAACGCTATTTGCCCTATGCAACTTTTTTGATGTCATCTCTCGGAAGTCGATTGGCGTGAGGCAACTCAGAAGGCTATAGGAAGAGATCGTGGTGATACTATGCGAGCTTGAGATGTACTTCCCGCCCGCATTCTTCGACGTTATGGTGCATCTGCTGGTTCATATCGTGGAGGATATCATCCAACTCGGGCTGACGTTCCTGCACAGCATGATGCCATTCAAAAGGATGAATGGTGTCATCAAAGGATACATTCGCAACATGTCACGTACAGAGGGAAGTATAGCCAGGGGTTTTCTGACCGAAGAGTGCATCTCCTACTGCACGAATTATATAGGCATCGTGAACCCCGTTGGTCTGCCCGTCAACAGGCACCTCGGCAGGCTCGCTGGATGGGGTCACCGTGAGGGTCGCCGCGAAATGCATGTCGACTTCAAGGGTCGACTCGCCGACTTTGAAAGAGCAAACCTAGTCGCGCTACAACACATAGACGTGGTCGATCCTTGGGTGGTAGAGCACAAAACCTTTATTGAGAAGACGTACAATGACCGAGGCCAATAGAGGACTGACGAAGATATAATCAAAGAGCACAACTCATGTTTCACGCGTTGGTTCAAGCAGAAGCTTCTGTCGTACCCTTTACATGAGGATTCTTCCGCGGAAGAACAACTCATATTCGCCTTGTCACAGGGCGCCGAGCACAACCTGATGACCTATGAGGCATACGATATCAACGGCTATACATTCTACACCGAGAACAAGGAAATGAAGAGCGATGGTTATCAGAACTCCGGGGTAACGATGGAATCCTACACCGGCAACGACAAGGACAGATACTATGGAAGGATTGAGGAGATCTGGGAGCTGAGCTACGCTGGAGAGAAGGTCCCGATGTTCCGTGTCAGATGGGCCAAGAGCGTCCTAAAAGAAGACCGGTATTTCACCACCATGGTTATACCCGAAGCCAAATCCAAGACCGCGAGCGCAAACGTCACGGCGAAAAATGAGCCATGGGTACTGGCTTCCCAAGTGGACCAATGCTTCTTCATTACCGACCCGTCAAAGCCCAGTCGTGTTGTCGTGAGGAGAGGCAAAAGGAAGATCATCGGAATGGATGGAGTAGCCAATGAGCAAGACTTCGACAAGTACGGCGACCCGAAGATCGAACATGACGACGACGATGAAGTAGCAGCACACACCACAAGAAGAAGCAGGACCACCCTACCTAAAGGACGTCCGTTCCACAGAAGAACTCCATTTGCGAAAAATAAGGGCAAGAAGATTGTGAACAGATAGCTAGCTAAGATCGATTGTATTTAAATCGTATTCTTCATTTCTCGATTGTATTTCGACATTTTGAAATGATATTTCTTGTGTTCTAGTCCTCATGAATATTGAATTATGTTTATTATGGTACTGAATTTCTAACTCACAAAAGTATTGAATTTGTTAATATTTTGTGAACTCATTAATATTTTTAAATTTTTATGATATTTTTTTCAAAAATGTTCAAATAACAAATTTGATGATATTTTTTAATATTCATAAATAATTTCAAATAAGAAATTTGATGATATTTTTTCACATTCATAAATGTTTTCAGATTTGATTTGTCATTTCTAAAAAAATATTAGATGAAACTAAATATTTTTTCACGACCCCCCGCACCCGTCAACGAATGTAAATGCTCCCTCCCTCCCTCCCTCCTCTACTCATCTCCTGTATATAGTGTAATAATTTTTATCAATAAAAAATAAAAAAATAAAAGTTACTAATGGCGCACTAGGAGAGGGTGCGCCATTGTTATCAATAAAAAAAATTACTTATGGCGCACCCCTCGGTGGTGCGCCATTGCTATGGATGTACTTATGGCGCACCCCTGGGTGGTGCGCCATTGCTAAGCCTCCCCCCACACTAAAATCCCCAATCTCTCACATTTCTCTCTAATCCCTCCCCTGCCCCATCTCACCCGCGCCTGACCACCACCGACCACCACTTCCCCCGTGCTCGCTGTCCCCCGCCGCATCCGACCACCTTCGCCCCCAACGCCCCCTCCTCGAGCCGAGCACCACCTCCCTCACCGTCCCCCCTCCGCCCGTGCCCGCGCCCTCGCCGTCCCCCTTCCCCCGTGGCCCCGCCTGCGTCAACCTCCCTCCCGAGCGCGATAGCTAGGGTTCCTAGCCGTCGCCACTGCTGTCGGCCGGCCGCCGCGGCGCGCCCAGCCGGCCAAACCCTCTGCTGCCCCGCCTCTAGTACAGGACCCGAGCAGCGCCTCCCCCCATCAAGCAGCCGCTCCCACCAGTGGCGCCCCCCTCCCTGGAGCAGGCGCTCCTGCCCAGCAACGCTGCCTCCTGGAGCTACGCCGGCGACCAGTCCATAGGCAGGTAGCCACCACTCCTTCGTCCTTCCTCCCTCTTCCCTCATCCCCCCTCCCTCCTTGCTCTTGCATCCTTTGTTCAATTTTTTTTCCTGATTTTTTTAGTGGATGAGTACTTGATGTAGATTCGATACTGTGGGAATATAATGATAGTTATTTCTTGCTTGCTGCATGATTTTTCCAGAGCATGCTCAAGTTTACATGTGAAAGGATTGTGCTTGATAGGTGTTTGTGATAATGCCTCTAAGGGTAAATGTTTACAAATTGTAGGTTGAATATTTTTCATGAGCAAATGTTTTGGTTTAAACATGTGAGCAGTGAAACATGCGATGATTGACAATGTCTGAGAAGGAAAAGATTAAGTTGTTTTATCTGCAATTTGAGAGAGCAGGAGCTTTGTGTTGGTTATACTGGCCGAAATTGGTTAACACATATCTTCTAGAGAGATCCCTGTTCTAGGATCTGAGCTCTCTCTTCTCTGAATTCAACTAAGGCATGAGGAACAACGGGGGAGATAGCTATTAGATCCATGTCTTAGTAGTGGTAAACAATCGTGTAGGTCAATTTTGACTCTGATCTTGATCAATAGTGGTGAGCCTCCTCCACCCCCACCCGTTCCCCCCTCTGTCGAATGCACCTGTCGCCCCCATCGGGTAAATTCTATTATGAATAATTCCTACTGTTATTTAAAATATAAATGAAATGATTTGGAACACCAAGCAAGAGTTACGTTTCAAGTTGCTGAACCTTTTCACATAAGCTTGCAGAAGATTTAATTGATCATACAAAAAATGGAAAACGAAGGTCATACCGATCCTAGTTGGTATTATTTTCCTCAATTTTAAGTGTTATATGAACACATAAAGGGAGTGCTAAGTGATTTCAATATATCAAGTTTCAAAATAATATATAGGATTGTTGGTTTTTAACCTTGGTTGCCATTGTTTCTATTTGTAACGGTCTGAAGAATGACTCATGCTGTTTGTGCTAACAATCTGTAAGTGAAAGCAACTAGTTGGAGTAGATTTGTGCACACAATACTCCTTCCAAGACAATTTGCTTCCAAGGAGTAGTTTCAGTTTGATTGCAAGGAGTAGTTTTAGTAAAGTTTCATCATGGTTTCAGTATAGTTTCAGCATGGTTTCAGTTTGCTTCCAAGGAGTTGTTCTCTGTCTGGTCCAATTCTGAAGAAATAAAAAGTGAATAGTTTGTTTGTTCCCTGTGTGGTTACTCTATTTTTTGAGTACTGACATTAGTTATGTTTGTTAGCAGCAAGATATTTAAATGAAGCTTGTTCTTTTTCAACTGTTCAACTGATGCCATGAAACTGAATATAGTAGTTGAAAACCCTGTTTTTCTTCCTGATCGTGAAAATTTGAAGTCCTGTTTGTGTTTTGGTTTTGTTGGTTGACAATTATGTTTAGTTTTTCATTTCATGGGTGCTGTAAAATGTGCAGGTGGTGAGTTGAGGCTCAGCATACAGCTTGTTTGGACTAACCAAGAGGACGAGGTATGTTGCTTGGCCAAGCTAAGTGACACGTACGTGCCAAGTTTTCTGTTATATAATTACCTGTTAGTGCTTAGTTAAACTGCATGATACGGCCATAGCAGATGGATGGTTACTAGGTGTTGTTTTGTTTCTTGCCAATGTATTCAGAGAGCAGATGTGCCACTGCAGATTTCTTTTCTTGAAGGCAGCTCACATAAGTTGAGCTACAAGTGAACAACTTGCTGCTATTAGATCTGGAATGGAAGCTCACATAAGTTGAGCTGATTTTTGTCCATATGAAAGCAGAGGACCATATGGTCTGTGGCCTTTTCATCCATATGAAAGTAGAGGCACATTGTGGTGCTAGTTTGCTGGGTTTTTTCTCCGACCATCGTGTCGTGATGAATTTGCAGGTACCCCGAGAGGCCCTTGAGTTTGCCAGAATGTTGATTAACTTCCGTTCCGGCAAATTCGGGTACTCCATATGTCCTATTTTCAGCAAAGGTCATGCTGAAATTTTCCGTGAATTTTAGCATGACTTTGCTAAAAATAGGACATATGGGGTACTTGCGACTAATGCATGGGCCGGGGTACCTTAGGGTATCTTAGTACTTAGGGTATTGCCCCTTTATTCTTGCTGCATTAAACCATAGGTGGCAATAGAGCCAAGTGATTAGGCCCAACTTAGAATTCTCCTTAGCATCGATAAACCCTAGATGATAAACCCAACATAGGTGGCAATAGAGCCAAGTGATTAGTGCCAAGTGATTAGGCCCAACCTAGGGTGCCTCGGCATCGATAAACCCTAAATGATGAAAACTTAACTTGGCTGCCCCGGATGCCTCGGTGTCGATGAGAACCTAAATGATTTATGCTTAGGCTTTTAGGGTCCCTCGGCGTCGACAAACCCTAAATGATGAAAGCTTAGGATTTTAGGGTGCCTCAGCGTCGACAAACCCTAAATGATGAGACCATGATCTTGTTCCTTGACAATAACCAACTTTCTGACCAAACTTTTTTCCTATTAGAGCGAAACATGGCCCACAACGATGAGGCCGGTGGTTCGGGCGGCAAGCAATTCTGGGAGCTGTCCCAGGAGATGGAGGAACAACCTCACCGCTATGAGGATGCCACGGAAGACATCAATCCTGACTACACAACCCCTAGTGGCATCGGGGATGACACTACTGATGGTGCCGCCGAGGATGCCACCACTGATGATGGCGGCGCACACATAGATGGCAGCCAACCGAAGAAGCAAAGGAAGGACCGGTGCCCGAATGTGCTCCGCACCCTCAAGGAGGAATTCACTCAAGTGGACTCCGACGGGAATCCAACGGAGCCCAAACATATCATCAAGGGGTACTCGCTTCATCTCGGGTGCATTCTCCGGAGCACCGTCTCCATCAACACCAATAACCTTAGGAAAAAGGACCACGGGAATCTGCGCAACCTCCTCTTCACGAAGCTGCACGAACGATACAAGTTCCCCGCTGAATTTGAAAACACACGCCTCTCAGGGAATAAAGTGAACAGTGCCACTGAGGGAGTCCTGGACTAGGGGGTGTCCGGATAGCCGGACTATCATCATCGGCCGGACTCCAAGACTATGAAGATACAAGATTGAAGACTTCGTCCCGTGTCCGGATGGGACTTTCCTTGGCGTGGAAGGCAAGCTTGGCGATACGGATATGTAGATCTCCTACCATTGTAACCAACTCTGTGTAACCCTAGCCCACTCCGGTGTCTATATAAACCGGAGGGTTTTAGTCCGTAGGACACACAACCATTACAACAATCATACCATAGGCTAGCTTCTAGGGTTTAGCCTCCTTGATCTCGTGGTAGATCCACTCTTGTACTACCCATATCATCAATATCAATCAAGCAGGAGTAGGGTTTTACCTCCATCGAGAGGGCCCGAACCTGGGTAAAAACATCGTGTCCCTTGTCTCCTGTTACCATCCGCCTAGACGCACAGTTCGGGACCCCGAGATCCACCGGTTTTGACACCGACATTGGTGCTTTCATTGAGAGTTCCTCTGTGCCGTCACCGATAGGAAGGATGCCTCTTCCCATCTTCAGAGATGGTGTCTTCGCCAAAGGAGCCTTGGCCGCCGGCCAAACTATCCGGCTGGGTGATTTTCTCATGACCGCCAATTCGGCCACCGCTTCGACGATGACCTCTCGGGTCATCAAAAGCAATCTACACGTCAACTCAGAATTCGCCGAGCAGTTGGATCCAATAGAGCTCTCTTCCGTAAACGAGCTCTTGGATCGCATCGCCGCCCTAGGAGTCGCTACAGACTACGATCAGATTGGGCTTAAAACCGATCTGAGAGAGATTAACTCTCCCCAGGTTACTCACCACGTTGTAGTGGTAGAGGAACAACGCGGCGACTCTTCTCCTATATTGAAAACTAGTCACATCCGGGCTTCCGAACCCTCCATGTCGGATTCCCGCAGGGGGACGGACTTCGATCAAGCACTGAACCTAAAGTCAGACATCGGACCGGACTCGTTGGACAACACCCAACGATCTAAGCTTTTAAATTCGGAAACTTCTCGGCCCTTGAGCCTCGAGATGGGTAGGATTCCGGACTCAAGTCCACCCACCCACCCACCCAGACATATGCGATCTATCACAAATCCGGCAAGAGCCCGCTGAAACAGTACATCATTACTGGGCCAGATTCCTCCTGGTTATGGACAGGATAAAGGACTGCCGAGAGGAAAACGCAATTTCAATTTTCTGCAATAATTGCACGGACGAGGGAATCCTAAACGCCGTCAGCCGCCGTAAAATTACACGTTTTGCCGACCTGGCGTCCATAGTACGAAAGTATTATGCGATGGAGAGTTTCCGGAAAACCGAAACTAAGTTCTGGGACAATCCGACCCCGAATACAATCCTAGTCCGTAACAAAAGGGTGCATCACACTCAGGCACCAGGTACAAAAACCAAAAAGAAAAAACCCCATAAAGGGCATGGAACCATACTGGAGGGATGGCTCAGCAGACCCTATAAAATTCACAATACAGAAGGCGCCACCCCAACACATAGCCTTCGAGCATGTTGAATATTGCGGCAGGTGGCCAAAAGTGGCGAGGAGCTTCTAGCCCCGGAAAACCACTCCAATAGTACCAGTACGGTGTCAACAGTCTTCGAGACTTTCGCATCAAATAATATGCGAAAACGAACAATCTGCAGCCTCGCTGAAGTCTACCAAGTAGCAACAACAAATCCATGGAGCGACACGGCCATCACCTTCAACGCCAGCGACGAACCTAAATTTCGAACAGCCCGAGCACCAGCCGCGTTGGTCCTCAGTCCAATAGTGGACGACTTTCGTCTGACCAAGGTACTCATGGATGGCGGCAGCGGACTAAACCTCATCTGCGAGGAAACTCTTCAAAAAATGGAAATAGACTGGAGCCGCATTGAGCGAAGCAGCACAACCTTTAGAGGAATAATCCCTAGCCGGGAAGCGCGCTGCATAGGAAAAATCACACTTGATGTGGTGTTCGGCTCGCCGGACAATTACAGGTCCGAAGAGGTCACGTTTCAAGTGGCCCCGTTCAGCAGCGGATATCACGCTATACTGGGACGAGAGGCATTCACAATTTTTCAAGCCATACCCCATTACGGGTACATGAAGCTTAAGATGCTTGGGCCCGGCGGAATAATCACTCTCGCTAGTGATCCGGACGTAGCACTCCGCATCGAAAATAAGACAGCCGCATTAGCCCTGGAGGCACTATCCGAAGCCCTAGCGGCAGAAGAACTCACTGTGCTGCGCTCTACGGTGAATAGGGACGATGTGATACTCGATAAGAGATCCAAGTCCACCTCCTTTAAACCAGCAGATGAAATAATCAAATTCCAGGTCCATCCAACGGACCCAACAAAGACGGCCTCCATCGGGGCACAGTTGAACCCTGATGTAGATGCCGCACTACGAGAATTCCTTCGGGAAAACGGGGACATCTTTGCCTGGCACCCTTCAGATATGCCAGGAATCCCATGCAGATTGGCAGAACACAGCCTAAACATCCTAAAAGGATTCAAGCCAGTCAAACAGGCTCTTCGGCGATTTTCCGAACCCAAAAGACAGGCAATGGGAGAAGAGCAAGCCAAACTACTGGAAGCCGGATTCATCAGAGACATTAAACATCCGGACTGGCTAGCAAACCTGGTAATGGTACCAAAGAAGGACAAATCCTGGCGCCTATGTGTCGATTTTAAAGACCTCAACAAGGCCTGCCCGAAGGATCCCTTCCCCCTCCCCCTCATCGACCAAATAATCGATGCTACTGCAGGGCACGATTCATTGTGCTTCCTTGACGCATACTCCGGCTACCATCAAATCAAGATGGCGGAAGCGGACCAAGCCGCAACGGCATTCATTACTCCATACGGACCATTCTGCTTCAACACGATGCCCTTCGGACTCAAAAACGCCGGCGCAACATATCAGCGCATGATTCAGACATGTCTGGCTACCCAGATCGGCAAAACAATAGATGCATACGTAGACGACGTAGTCATCAAAACCAGACACATCGAAGCCCTAGTAGACGATTTGAGGCTCACATTCGACAACCTCCGAGCATATGACATTAATCTGAATCCGGAAAAATGCATTTTCGGCGTACCAGCAGGAAAGCACCTCGGCTTCATTGTATCCGGTAGAGGAATTGAAGCAAACCCAGCCAAAATCCGAGCTCTGTCACAGCTGGATATCCCAAAAGACCTCAAACAAATACAAAAATTGACTGGATGCGTGGCGGACCTAAGCCGCTTTATCTCCCGTCTGGGAGAGAAGGCATTGCCCCTCTATCGCCTCCTTAGGCGCACCGAACACTTCGAGTGGACGGATGCTGCCACTGCCGGACTCGAAGAAATAAAAGCCATATTGGCAACAAATCCGGTCCTAGCCGCGCCTAACCTGGGCGAACCAATGTTGTTATACATCGCGGCAACACACCAGGTTGTAAGCGCGGTACTCATCGTCGAACGAAAAGTGGAAGGGCATAAATTCCCTCTTTAAAAACCAGTGTACTACGTATCCACTGTCTTAACTCCCTGCAAGTCCCGTTACCCGCACTATCAAAAGATAGCATATGCGGTGTTCATGGCATCCCGGAAGCTCCGACACTACTTTCAAGAGTGTTCAATAACAGTGGCCTCCGAAGTACCCCTCAACGACATTATAAACAACCGCGACGCGACAGGAAGGATTGCAAAATGGGCCATTGAGCTCTTACCATTTGATATAACTTACAAACCTAGGCGAGCAATAAAGTCGCAGGTCTTGGCTGACTTTGTCGCTGAATGGACTGAAGCCGAACTCCCTAAGGAGTACGGCGCATACTCCAATTGGATTATGCACTTCGACGGCTCCAAAATGTTGGCCGGCTTGGGGGCTGGCGTCATACTGACGTCCCCAACCGGGGACACAGTCCAATACGTACTTCAGATAATGTACACGGACTCCAATAATGCAGCCGAATACGAGGCCCTCCTACATGGCCTCCGGATGGCAATCTCCATGGGCATTCAACACCTAGAGGTGCGCGGGGATTCAAACCTTGAAATATCCCAGGTAAATGGAGACTTCGACGCCAAAGATCCGAAAATGGCAGCCTATCGTAACGCTGTCCTAAAAATGCCAGCTCGATTCGAAGGACTTGAATTCCACCACGTAGCCCAGGATAATAACCAAGCAGCCGAAGTCTTGGCATGCATCGGCGCAAAACGCGATGCTGTCCCTCCAAACATCTTCCTGGAATGGCTCTTTAAGCCATCCGTACTATGGGAAGAGGAGTCCGGAAATAACAGCCCCGAAGCAGCTGCACCACCCAACACAGAACGATCTGACACAATCCGCGATTCAACCGATGAAATAACGACTTCAGCCCACGAAATAATGGCAGTAATTGCCCCGTGGACAGAACCATTCCTAGCCTACTTGATTAGACAGGAGCTTCTCGAAGACCAAAATGAGGCTCGCTGCATAGTTCGGCGGTCTAAAGCCTACAAGGTCCATGAGGGGGAGCTTTACAAGAAAAGCATAACCGGAGTCCTTCAAAGGTGTATCTCCGAAGAGGAAGGGCGAAACCTTCTGGCTGAAATTCATGCCGGACTAGGCGGACACCACGCTGCAGCCCGGGCCCTGGTAGGCAAGGCATTCCGTACAGGATTTTATTGGCCGACGGCCCGGGCAGACGCTCAAGACTTAGTCCAAAGATGCGTCGGCTGTCAGCTCTTTGCTAATCAGAGCCATATGCCACCCACCGCCCTCAAAACTATACCCATTACCTGGCCGTTCGTGGACTGGGGGCTTGACATGGTCGGACCCCTTAAAGGGGGAACCCACAAGCAAAGGTACTTATTGGTCATGGTGGACAAATTCACCAAGTGGATAGAGGCCAAGCCAGTTAAAACGGCAGAGTCCGGACCAGTGATAGACTTCATATCCGGGGTAGTACACCGTTATGGTGTCCCCCATAGCATCATCACCGATAACGGCACAAACTTCAGGGCCGACGAGGTTAAATTATGGTGCAAAAATATGGGCATTAAGCTCGATTACGCTTCAGTCTATCATCCTCAAACCAATGGTCAAGTGGAATGAGCAAATGGTCTAATAATGAGCGGCATTAAACCCAGACTAGTGCGGTCCCTTACGAAATCTGACACGAATTGGGTAGAGGAGCTCGACTCCGTACTCTGGGGCCTGCGGACAACGCCCAACCGTACTACCGGATTCACACCATTTTTCATGGTATACGGCGCAGAGGCAGTTTTGCCCTGCGACATCATTCATGACTCACCTCGAGTGCGCATGTACGAAGAAAGAGAAGCCGAGCTGGATCGGCAGGACAGCTTGGACGCATTGGAGGAAGAACGCGACGTCGCCAAGGCTCGTTCCGCATTCTATCAGCAGCAGGCTCGAAGATATCAAAGCAGAGAAGTACGGGCTAAGACTTACAATGTTGGCGAACTAGTTCTACGCCTGCCGGACAAGAAGAAGGACAAGCTCAAGCCCAAATGGGAAGGACCCTTCATTATCGATCAAGTCCTGACCGGCGGAGCGTACCGTCTGCAAAATGTGTCGGACAACCGACTCGAGCCGAACCCATGGAACGCAGCCCGCCTCCGAAGATTCTACGCCTAGCGTCGGACTAAGAGTTCGTCTCCTTCCCCCGTCCAAATTTTTACACTTCAGCTGTCTTTCGTTTCTCTTTTTTCTCTCACCCTTTCCATAAAAGCCCTTAACGGCCTACTTGCGCATTGTTCGCACACACTTGATGTGCTATCCGCACTCATTATACCTGGGGGCTTCTTTACCAGAAGCTTACTTATAAGGGCTTCATGCCCAGCACATGTGTCAAACTTCCACATGTACCTTTTATTCACCAATATATGCATCGATATGACTTAAGTTTTGGCCAAGCTGGGTTGCCTGGCTCCTGTGCTTACCCCTACGTTCCCGATTGTTCGGCTAGGAGGTAAAGGGAGCACCTCTGCGATTGTTACTGCCGGGTCAGCCGGATGTGTACCTCAGACTTGGTGAAGCCGAAAGCTAGCGTTCTTAAGGGAATATTTGGTCGGTGACTTGAAAGATGATTTTTTACCTATTTATTTATCTGCCCCCAGATGTTTCCCTACTCTTTTCGCAGTCCGGACATGCACTTTAGGGCATGCCTCCCAGGGAAAGGAACCCTTAACGGAACTATTCTCCTTGGAAGATGTTTCTTACTAACCATGTAATATAACATAACTAGTTGGGCACTTGTCTGATAAAGCACTAATGACCCCTACGCCTGGTCTCCATGCATGCCCCGGTTGTTTCTTAACCGAGAAGGTATTCGGACACACTCCGGACTCTAGGGTCCAGAGGTTGAAGCGAAAAGGTCGGCAAAGACAAACGATCTACAATCCGGCTAGAAGGCATTTTACATGTCATTTTAAAATACATTGTCACATCGACTGACTGTATTCCTCCTCAATCCCATCTAACAGGCTGTCTAATTTACAGTCCCATTTGGAATATTTGGCGGCCAACTCTACTTGGCCGTACACTAAACTCACAGGGATCTCCTTCCCATCGGGCCCCACCGGTCCGACCTCGGCCATATGGTTGGGATCCGCCTTCTTGTACCGCGTCTTCACCATGGCCCAGGCCTCCCTGGCGCCTTGGCGGCAGGCCGAAATCTTCCATAAACGGAAGCGCTGCCGCGCTCCCTGAAGCTTCTCCGCAAGCTCTCCTAGGCCCTTGGGTAGGGAGAGGGACGGCCATAAAGCCTTGTCGACGCCGCTCATCGCCTGCCGAACTCGTTCGAGCAGTTGCACCAGCTCGGGAAGTTGATCACCCGTTGATACGGGCATCTCCTCAGCAGGGCGACCTGTGAGCACACCTACAGACATATTTCTGTCAATTGACTTCCTCGCCGAACTCTTCTTTTCAAAGGAGTTCGCTCAAGCACTTACTATAGATGCGGCGATGAAGCCGCTGATTCTCCTTCACGGAGCCAAACAGCTCGGCCCGAACACCTTTCAGCTCCTCTCCAAGCTGGGCGTGGGCATCCTGGAGCTTGTTCCTTTCCTGCTACACCTTCGTCAGCACCCTCTCGCCGGCCTTCAGCTGACGCAGTAGTTGTTGTTTGTCCGGATCCAGTCCGGCGACATCTGCAATGTCATTGTCAGACTTACACGCACGCCGCACACCGATTATCTTTTTGAAATAATGTGTTACCAGGAGGGGTCTCTGTGTTTCCTCCTGCGGCAGCGAGCGCGGCCTCAAGTTGGGCCTTGCACTCTTGTAGCTCCTGGGACAGTTGGGTATTCTTCTCTGTAAGACCCTGCATATCAAATGATCCTTAAATCAGTTACTCTAACTACTTTAAGTCTCGGGGGATACTGGCATATACAGCTATTAAAATCTCTTACCCATATGTCTTTTACATACTGCTCCGTGGCTCTAGTCAAACCATTTTGAGCAGCACGGAGGTGCGCGTCCCTCGCGTTAGAGGCACTCAACGCCTCAGGGGAGAAGCACGCGTCACGTAAAACTATCCGGCGATGCCTATGGTTCATGGCGCTCTCCACCTCAGACTTGGTGGCAGACAGTCTGTCGGCGTCCTCCGTTGGAGGAGTATCCAGCTCGCGCCTTGCGCTCGCCTCCCCCTCCAGACCAGGTGTTGGAGCCTGGCTGGCAGGGGCTTGGTTGGCAACCTCTCCGCCCGCAGTCCGACGAGCACTCTTTCTCCTGCAAAAGTTGTGAGCATTCAAATGCCTCCTAGGAACTTTGTCCTAAACAATGGTCGTGAGCTATACCGTTGCGGTGACATTTCGATTTGTACCACACCCCTCTTCTGCCTGCGGGGCCAGACTGACCCCTGTGGGTCAGCCGCCGCAGGTTCTGCTTCCTACCTTGAAGGTACCTCCTGCGAGACACCATTGTATACGGTGGTCAGAAATGCGCAAGGATGAAATAATGGTGTCAGGACTTCGGTCACAATTACCTGGGGAGCTGGAGATAGGCCGGGGTAGTCAGCCGTAATGGCGACTAGAGCATTATCCATGCTGAGCTGGTGAAACACCCCGTCAATTAGCTCCACCTTTATGTCCGGATCCTCTTCGGAGGACGGATCAAGGGATCTTTCTGGATCCTCGGGCTGTGGGGCCGGACTATGTATGCTCTCCACAGTACGGCGCAGATCCCGTGTCAAAACCATAAAGTAAGGCACTTAACCTTGAAAGTGTGGGTCGGATAAATGAACATCCGCTTACCCAGCTCTGAGGGTTGTTCATGGAGAACCCATTCAATGGGCTCGTCTGGAGGAAGTCCTCCTTCTCCCCATTGTACAGGCCGGACAGAATCTTCACCAGATCTTCGGCCGATCCCGGCCCTTGGCGGCCATGACGAGTGGCATCATTCTCTCCGTTGAAATCCCACATGGGGTGGCCCCTGTATTGCAGCGGCTGCACCCCCCGCATGATGCACGTGGCCATGACTCCAATCATGGTCAGTCCAGAATTGGCCAGTAACCTTATCCGGCCCATCAAATAATGGACGCTCTTGTCCTCCTCCAGCTAGGGGCTCCGCGGACGCCAACTCAGGCGTTTCTTCACAGGAGCATTGCTGAACTCCGGGAGGCCGATCCGAACAAGGTCCGGCAGCGGAGCGTCTTCTACATAGAACCATTCTGAAGGCCAGTCTTCGGACGCCTTCTTAGGGGTCCCGGATGGATATCCGGTCCCGGTGATGCGCCATATTTCGGCACCGCCCACTTGATATATGGACCCGTTGTGAGAACGGGGTACGAGGCAGAATAACCTCTTCCACAGTGCGAAATGGGGCTCAATGCCCAGGAATAGCTCGCAAAGAGCTACAAAGCCCGCGATATGCAGAATCGAGGCGGGCGTGAGGTGATGGAGCTGGAGTCCGTAGAACTCCAGAAGCCCGCGGAGGAACGGATGTACAGGAAATCCGAGCCCCCTTATCAGATAGGGGACGAAGCATACCCGCTCCCCTTTATTGGGACTTGGGGTGGCCTCCGCTTGCTTCCCACCTTTGTAGGTGGCCAGCCCGGCTCGGACCGGGACCATAAAGGCCGGAGGAAGATATCCCTCCACTTGGAGCGTCACCAGCTCGTTGTGCGGGACAGAACATCTCCTCCAATCTCCTGGCAGAGGGCTGGGAGCGCGAGAGGAGGAGCCGCGTCGACGGTCCATGATGGAATGGATTTTTTGGTCAAGGGCGCTCCAATGAGTACTCGCGGAAGGAAGATGGTGTGGTTTGGATCTGGATCCTTGCCTCTCTTATAGGCAGGTTATTTGCGCAGCTAGGGGGTAAAACATAAAAGATACCCTGGCCTTTCGCATTCGTGCGACGCGTGGAAGAAGGCCATTATTGGGCGTGGAAGCCAAGGAGCGCAACATTTGTAAGGGAGCCGGACACTATTTGGAAAGCACATGGAATATGGAGGAGAACCCGCCTTGCAACGCCGAAGACTATATACGCGCTGGACTTATCGTCATTGAAGCCTGGTTTGGGGGCTACTGAGGGAGTCCTGGACTAGGGGGTGTCCGGATAGCCGGACTATCATCATCGGCCGGACTCCAAGACTATGAAGATACAAGATTGAAGACTTCGTCCCGTGTCCGAATGGGACTTTCCTTGGCATGGAAGGCAAGCTTGGCGATACGGATATGTAGATCTCCTACCATTGTAACCGACTCTGTGTAACCCTAGCCCTCTCCGATGTCTATATAAACTGGAGGGTTTTAGTCCGTAGGACACACAACCATTACAACAATCATACCATAGGCTAGTTTCTAGGGTTTAGCCTCCTTGATCTCGTGGTAGATCCACTCTTGTACTACCCATATCATCAATATAAATCAAGCAGGAGTAGGGTTTTACCTCCATCGAGAGGGACCGAACCTGGGTAAAAACATCATGTCCCTTGTCTCCTGTTACCATCCGCCTAGACGCACAGTTCGGGACCCCCTACCCAAGATCCGCCGGTTTTGACACCGACAGCCGCCCTCACGAAGATGAGCACGACCCTGTCTACTTGGAGAAGCACGGTGAAGGCAATGATTGACAAAGGTGGTAGTTATGACAATATCAAGGTGAAATATCCTTTGATGAGCGAAGATGAGTACAAGGAGTTCAAGATCAAGTGCGAGAGCAGCGCAGCCTCCGAATCAAGTCAGTGGGGGAAAGAAATGCGGGAGTTGAACTTAGGGGAACACAAACTCGGTCCCGGCGGTTACAGAGTGGCGGAGCCTATATGGGACAAGGAGGACGCGGAGCGTGCCCAGCAAGGCCTACCGCCCCGCTTCGAGAAATACAGCGGTGACAAGCAGACCAGGAACTATGTCGGGGCCCGGTACAAGGAGGACCCGATAACAAAGGAGCTTACCACGGATCCGAAGACCAGGGCGCTTGAGCTTGTTCTGGTAAGGAATACACCCCCGCGTAATTAGCTCCATATGGTTGCACTCTAATTAATCCCCAATATTTCTAAATGGTTCACGTTCCTTTCACAAGACACTGAAAGCAGTAGCGCGGGGTCGTCTTAGAGCTCCCCTTTCGACACCCCTTTAAATAGGCCGTTGAACGTTATGAAAAACCAGGATAAGCTCACTAAGCCGACGTCAGCTTGTCCTGTGGCCGGCAAAGGCTTGTCCACAAAATGGGGGTCATACTATACCGCTGGTGTGCGGAAGGAGAAAAAGGACAGCTCGGAAGGCCAGACGCGCGAGGTTGAAGCACTCAAGGCACAAGTGGCGCGGATTCCGGAGCTTGTCCAAGAGCAAGTGGAACAACAACTGGGAACGAAGCTCAACGCCATGGTGCCTACGTTGATTCATGGGCTGACGATGTGGATTGCCGGCGGCCAATAGGGGCCACCCCCGGTTCCCAGCTTCACGGCCAGCAACTCGCACAACACACAGGCGGCGCCATTGGTGTCTCTGGCGGCGGCGCCATTGGTGTCTACGGCGGAGGCGGTATTCGTGTCTCCGGCGCCGGCACGGGGATTGGAGCTTAATGCACCCGGGTGTACGCCGGCCGGCACCTCGCCAGCAAGCGCCCCCTCCGTCAGTTGCACGCCCGCCGTTGGCGGTGCCTCGACATTAGCCGAGCTCGACGGCATCACGGTAGCTAAGCCTCTTGGCCGATGACTTCATCTCCTTGCCTTTGACTGGGCATCCCTGATGCCCTGTACATGTTTTTGCAGGGCACCGCCGACGTTCCTTGCACTCTTCTGCACTTCGTGGGCGCCGAGTTGGTCGATGTCGCCAAGGGCAGAATCGTTCAACCGGGCAACCCCATGTTCCACGGTAATCCGATGCCACCCACAGTGTATAGGGTTGAAGTGGTTCGGGTGCTGCCAGGCTGCGACGAGCTGTTACCTCCGATTCGACCCGCTAGGGCCGATGAAGAAGATGAGATGACCCTCAGCGCCTGCGTAAACTGGCCCCTACTTTGGCCGAAGAGCCAGATTCGTTTGGGGGCGGGGGACACCACCCCACAGACCAGACCGCCAGTCGTGCCGGCGCCAAGCCATGGCAAGAACACCCCAACGCTACCGGACCGGCCGGACATCCCTATGGCACAGGATCCGGACAGCCCTATGGCACAGGATCCGGACGACGACGACAACGACGATGATACATTTACCAAAGTCGATAAGTACTTTGCCGAACGTGGGTATGCTGACGAGTTCTGCGGACCTCTTTCTCAATAACCCAACCAAGACGACCGCAATCTAGCTGGTACGGCGGAGAAATCCAATTGCAATAGGCATCGTCTGGCGTTCAGTTCTCAGGAGACGCCTCCAGCTCCCGCCTCCATCGAGCCTCAGATAGCTGAGGTGCGAAATATTATCAGCCCCAACACGCTCAAGAAGGCGGTCTGTGAGCAGAACTCAGTCCCATTACAGGAGATCAAGAAGAAGGGACGGAAACGAAAGACTAACAAGGGCGCCGGTGCGAGCCAGCCGGCACCGAGTTCGATCTGTGCTCAGGACGGGCCACCTTCACCTAAGGATATCTCGAGGAGGGTGCATGTGGTGGGTAGGATGATGCTACCGCCAAATATGCTGAATGCTGCAACCGGTGCTATACGGAGTCTGCACGACAGTGTTCTTTCTTTGGAGAAGCAGCGTCTCAGAGAGAAGGATGTGGCATACCCGGTTTTCGTGGCCAAGGTGCCAGAGGGCAAGGGCTTTGTGGATGGCGACATAGGGGGTACGATCATCCTGAGGTTTGATGACATCTTTGCTATGTTTAACCTTCATCCGCTGCACTACACCTTCGTTCGGCTGTTTTCGCTGAGTATGGAGATGCGGATCATTAGAGACAAGACCCCGGACATCGTGATAGTCGACCCCTTCTACATGCGTGCCAAGCACTTGAGCAGCACTGGGGACCGCTAAGTTGCGAGTTCACACCTCGAAGGCGTCATTCTGGCAAACCCAGATAAGGATAACTTCCTTGTGGCTTACTTTCCCGAGTAAGTCATCCCTTAAGCGCCCCGTAACATACGATTTCTTAGATTTCGATCGTTCTTTTTTTCTAACATTCCATGTTCTATGCAGTGACACACATTGCACACTCATCCTCTTAAGCCCGAAATATTCCATGGCCACGTATTTCGACCTGAACCGTAACATCAAGATAGACTACACAAATGTCAAGAAAGTTCTTGATGATGTTCTCCCCGGATATTCCAAATCTAGAGGCACCTTCACCAGGGCAGTTCGTAAGTACGGCAAGCACATGTTCTCACACAATACGAAGTTCTACTGCGTCAAGCAGCCGCCTGGCGGTCAGAAGGATGCCTACTACGCCCTCCATCACATGTGGGCGATTGTAAGGGACCATCATCAACTTCTGCTACCAGATAATCTCAAAGATTGGGCCGCGAACTTGTCGGCAATCCAGGACGCGGACCTCAGACAAGAATTCTTTCGCATCCAGTCGGACTTTGCGGACATCATCCATCAAGATGTCCTTCATACCTCGGGGCAGTTCTTCCTCAGATATCAACCGTCCAACAATGAGATAGATGGAATGCTACAAATGCAGGGTGACAACGACCATGATTTCATGACCATCACGACAGATGGCGGCTTCATCCACACTCCTGTCCGATGAGTCAAGTCGAAAGTAGTGATGTGTAGTTCTGAAACATTGATTGACTCATGTTGTAATTAAACTTTAATGAATTCGTATGTCTCTTTGGTTTGGACAGTCGTTCAACTTAGATGTAATCGATGCTATTTATTAGTAGGACCATGAATCGTGCTATCAATGTCTTGCTTTTCTCTTCCGATCCTTTTGTTGCATACTTACATATTGCGTATGTATTGTCTGTTGTTTGGCTTGTGCATAGAGATGCCGTCGTATGTCGTGTACAAGGGTAAGGTTCCCGGAGTCTACGACGACTGGGAGGAGTGTCGGAGACAGGTTCACCGTTTCAGCGGTAACAGTTACAAAGGGTACACCACTAGGGTGGAGGCCGAATCTAGATACGCCCGCTATCTAGCGGGAGAGAGGAGGGAGCGTTGGAGGAACCGGATGAAGACCAGTTTGATCGCGATGATGCTCATCGTGATGACCACAACTCTCTTCTATGTGATGGTAGTTTAGATGATCGATATCAACTTGTAATGTGAAGACAAACTCGATACTCGCGGTCTTGAGACTTGTAATGTTTTATCTTTGGTCGGTCTTTTGAATTCGGAGACTAATATGATGAATTGTATTCGGAGACTAATCTTCTATTGTATTCGATGAATCTGATGTTGCTGTGTGCTGCTGTCTATATCTGTCCAATAATATATTTTGTAACCTGTGTAAAAATCAGAAAAGTAAAAAAGAAACCAAATATTCATACTAATGGCGCATCACCACCAGGTGCGCCATTAGTATGCCAAAGGATACTAATGGCGCATCAACACAGAATTCGCCATTAGTATGACAAAGCACATGCTTACGTATGGCCCCCCGGGAGGCACATGGCGCATGATGTTACATACTAATGGCGCACTGCTTGGTGCGCCATTAGTATACCAGATACTAATGGTGCACCAGTGGTGCGCCATTAGTAAAAAATACTAGTGGCGTGCTACTAATGGCGCACTGGTAATGCGCCATTAGTAGGCAAAACCAGTGCGCCATTAGTAGGCCTTTTCCTAGTAGTGGGATGCGGAGAAGCTGGTCAAGGACGGGCCGCCGGAGGGCAAGGCGCATCGCCATCTCGAGATGTACTATGATGGCGTTATGAAGGGTGCTCGTCTCATGGCTGATGAATGTACCAAGGACACCATTTTTGAATGAGTTCACTTCTGTCATGTTTGTAATTTAAAGACGAAGTTACTTGCGCTATGTAGCGCTTTTGTTATTTAAAATATTACATTCTGTGCGGCTGTTTATAAAATTCTAAAAGTAGGCCAGTCGTTGGGTTCCGCCCCCACGTAACTACTACTGGGGTGTTCGTAGAAAACCCAGACACTCTTTATCCAAATGTTTGGTCCCTTAAGGAGGTGTCCAGCGTAGCGAACAAGGCAATCTGACTATGCGGCTTTATAACTTTCACTTAGCCATATAAGTCTACAATTTTAAATTTCGTCGAAGCCCCTAGAATCCGGAAGGCCGAATTGGTGCACTATACACGCCTAGATCGGACGAAGCCGATTTATCGCCTAAAGCAGAAAATCTTTAAGGATTTTAGGACCTCTCGAACAGCGACCAGCTCTCGCCACATCATGCTGGTCAGTTTTCGGCTTTCTCTACTGAGGTGCTCGTCCGGAAGAACCGGGACATAATTGCAGTAGTTCTCCCTCCGCTGCCTTAGCTGATATAACGGAATGTAAGGTACCAAAACAAGGGAGCTGGGCTAACCCAACTATAGACCTTAGACATGATTCGGAGCTGATGCATATAGTGTTATAAGTTCGGGGTGCCACACTGTTGAAAGTGTTCGAACTTGTATTGCCGTATTATGGGGCGCCATAAGAAGCCGCTGGCAAACTGGCCATACAAGGTGTACGAATGCAATATCAAATAAACATTTATGAGAAAAAATGGTCAAATAAGAATAGTAAGCTAACACTATATATGATCTCCCATTGATGAATAATACGTTCAAGCATATGTTTACAATGGATGCATTAAGCAGAGATAAATAGGACTATTTGACATGTCCTATCAGGGGGCATGCTGTGTACAGATAGATAAAGCAGGTATAATGATCGTAAATAGATTCCACCTGGGTATTTCCTTCTGTGCACAGCGCCTGTTGCCTCCTTGGTTGTTCTCTCCCATGTAAGTCCGGCAATCCGGCTCTTCTGAGGATGCTGCACTAAAGCGATGTCCTAAAAGATAAAAGGGAAAGATTATGAAGGTTTTTTGCGGTTACCCGCACTATTGACTGAGTCGTTGTTGCGCCTCCGCCTATGCCCATGGTATCTTGAGTGCGTAATTGTGTACGCGTGGCACGAATGCTGCTTTGATGCAGCTTGAGCAGAGGCCGGACTGCTAATCACGCTCTTGGCGTTCCTGATGATCCTGTTGCAGGGTGCTCGGACTCGCTTGATGGTGCTTGAGGTTGCCGTCGCCAGATTGGTGGTTTGCCGGAGGAGGCCGCATTGTACTTCTGCCGCGAAGGCTGCAGTATGCTCTTCTATACGGAGAGAGTAGTCCATGTTTCCGGTGACTGTTATGACCCCGCGCGGACCTGGCATCTTGAGCTTGAGGTATGCATAATGTGGAACCGCATTGAATCTAGCGAATGTGGTTCGTCCAAGCAGTGCATGGTGACCACTATGGAAAGGGACAATGTCGAAGATTAACTCTTCGCTCCGGAAGTTGTCCGGGGATCCAAAGACCACTTCCAATGTTATAGATCCCGTACAGCGGGCCTCTACTCCGGGAATTACACCTTTGAAGGTGGTTTTGGTGGGCTTGATCCTTGAAGGGTCAAGGCCCATTTTGCGCACTCTATCCTGATAAAGCAGGTTCAGGCTGCTGCCGCCGTCCATAAGGACTCGCGTGAGGTGGAATCCGTCGATGATTGGGTCTAAGACCAATGCGGCTGAGCCGCCGTGACGGATGCTAGTAGGATGATCCCTACGATCAAAGGTATCGGACAAGCTGACCATGGGTTGAATTTGGGGATGACTGGCTCCATCGCATAGACGTCCCGTTGTGCCCGCTTCCGTTCCCGCTTGGGGATGTGAGTGGCATAGATCATGTTGATCGTTTTCACCTGGGGGAAATTTCTTTTGTCCCCCCGTGTTCGGACGTCGGGGCTCTTCATCATCTTCGCTGTGCAGCCCCTTGTCCTTGTTTTCGGTGTTTATTTTGTCGGCTTGTTTGAACACCCAGCAGTCTTTATTGGTGTGGTTGGCTGGCTTGTCCGGGGTGCCATGAATTTGGCACGAGAGCTCCAGTATGCGGTCTAGACTGGTCGGTCCCTGATTATTTCTTTTGAACGGCTTTTTCCGCTGACCGGACTTAGATCCGCTGAATCTGGCGTTGACTATCGTGTCTTCCGTGCTGTCACCGTTGTTCCGTCTCTTATGTCTGTTAAGCCGTGGCTTGCCGTTAGTATCACTGCCGTCCGAGGTGCCGAAATGTGGCGTGGTGCCGCTGCGGGCCAACCAGCTGTCCTCACTTGCGCAAAAGCGGGCCATTAGTGTTGTGGGAGCTGCCATGGACTTGGGTTTTTCCTGGCCGAGGTGTCGAGCAAGCCACTCGTCACGGATATTATGCTTAAAAGCCGCCAGGGCTTCGGCGTCCGGACAGTCGACTATTTGGTTCTTTTTAGTTAGGAACCGAGTCTAGAATTTCCTGGCTGACTCTCCGGGCTTTTGAGTAATGTGGCTCAGGTCATCAGCATCCGGTGGTCGCACATATGTTCCCTGGAAGTTGTCGAGGAATGTGTCTTCCAGGTATTCCCAACTGCCAATGGAATTTGCTGGCAGGCTATTTAACCAGTGTCGGGCTGGTCCTTTGAGCTTAAGGGGAAGATACTTGATGGCGTGTAGATCATCTCCACGGGCCATGTGAATGTGGAGAAGGAAATCTTCGATCCATACTGCGGGGTCTGTTGTGCCATCATATGATTCGATGTTTACGGGTTTGAACCCTTCTGGGAATTCATGATCCATCACTTCGTCAGCGAAGCAGAGGGGGTGTGCGGTGCCTCTGTGCTGGGCTATGTGGCTACGCAGTTCGAATTGGTCTGGGTTGCTGTGTTCAGCCTGGCCGGACTTGTTGATAATGTATCCGGCGTGACGGTCATCGTCACGCGCTCGGGCGCGCCCCCGCGATCCATAGATCGATCTTGGCTGTCCTGCTTTGTTTTCCAGAATATCTTGCAGGTCTTGCCTGTTGCCCTGGGCCGTAGTGTATCGGCGTGGGGGTGCGGGCTGGTATTCGGGCTGATATCCCGTTTTATCCCGGCCACGGGGTAGCCGGTCAGCCGTTTGGCGCTCGAGTCCATATTCCTCGGCTACCAGGACTTCAGTCCATCTGTCTGTGAGTAGGTCTTGATCATCTTGGAGTTGCTGCTGCTTCTTCTTCAGGCTCCGCGCAGTGGCTATAAGCCGACGCTTGAAGCGCTCCTGTTCCACGGGATCCTCAGGCATGCCGAACTCGTCGTCGCCGAGGCTAATCTCGTCTTTGGAAGGGGGCATGTAGTTGTCCTCCTCCGGGTATCCATTCATCGCCGGTTCTTCTGGGTTGACCTGCTCATCTTCCTGTTCGGCCTGCTCGAAGGCGGGCTGGTCAGGGTCATATTCCTCTTCGGTGCCATCCGGATTACTTTCGTCTCCAGGGCCGGTATTGCTGTGGCGGGGCTTGGAGCGGCGCCGATGACGCCCATGCTTTGCTTTTCTTCCCGCGGGGTTATCCTCCGTTGCCTCGTCGCCATTGGTTTCCTTCAGAGTGTCCACCATATATATATCGTATGAGGAGGTGGCCGTCCACCGCCCTGTGAGCTATGGCTCCTATAGTTCTCCTGCATCATCGTCCATACCGTCGATGTCTTGGGAGTCGAAGTCAAGCACGCCGGTTAAATCATCGACCGTGGCAATGAAGTGGGTGGTGGGTGGGCAACGAATTCCGTTGTCGTCAGCTTCCCACTCAAGCCGGACATAGCTCGGCCCAGAGCCTCCTGTCAAAGAGAGAGACTTTAATGAGTTCAGCATGTCGCCAAAGGGCGAGTGCTGAAAGATGTCCGCTGCGGTGAACTCCATTACCGGAGCCCAACCAGGCTCGGCGGGCTCGGGAACGCGCGGACTGGAACCTACATTCGGATACGAATCCGAGGGTCCAGAGTCACAGGCTTCCTCAGAAGTGAGGCCTATGTTCGGATCTATCGCCGATGGGGGTACGGCCTGCGGGGCGGGGTCCAGCCCTCCGTCCTTAGGCAACGCAACCTGCCCCGGATTTAGATCTGAGGCTTCTGCCGGGGTGATATCCCGAGCATCGTGTGACAGCGGGTCTAAGCCGCGCTCATCGTGACTGTTCGGTGCTCCTGGCGCAGGCCCGAATCCATCGAAGATCAAGTCTCCGCAAATATCCTCCGTGTAGTTCAAGTTTCCGAACCTGACTTGGTGGCCAGGGGCGTAGCTGTCGATCTGCTCCAGATGGCCAAGCGAATTGGCCCGCAGTGCAAAGCCGCCGAACACGAAGATCTGTCCGGGGAGAAAAGTCTCCCCCTGGACCGTGTCGTTGACGATTGAAGGTGCCATCAAGCCCCGCAGCAACGACACAGAGGAACTCTCAATGAAAGCACCAATGTCGGTGTCAAAACCGGCGGATCTCGGGTAAGGGGTCCCATTCTGTGCATCAAGGCTGATGGTAACATGAAGCAAGGGACACAGAAGTTTACCCAGGTTCGGGCCCTCTCGATGGAGGTAAAACCCTACTTCCTGCTTGATTAATATTGAAGGTATGGGTAGTACAAGAGTAGATATACCACGAGATCGTAGAGGCTAAACCCTAAGAGCTAGCCTATGATGGTATGATTGTAATTGTGATAGGTCTTCTAAGGACCAACCTCTCCGGTTTATATAGACACCGGAGAGGGCTAGGGTTTACATGGAGTCGGTTACAAGAAAGGAAATATAATATCCGGATCGCCAAGCTTGTCCTTCACGCAAAGGAGAGTCCCATCCGGACACGGGCCGAAGTCTTGAGTCTTGTATCTTCACGCTTCAATAGTCCGGACGTTGTACACAGTCCGGCTATCCGGATACCCCCTAATCCAGGACTCCCTCAACGAGTGTGATAGATTTTGAGTGGTTCTTCAACCATTGGTGTCGTAGGTACAACTAATTTTTTGGTATTTTGCATTTCCTACCCATAACTAAAGATAGAAAACAACTAAGAACAGCAAATTAAAATTACTTAGTTATAAAGCAAACAAGCACACACGAGAATATTCACCCCACGCTATGACTCCCCGACAACGGGGCCAGAAAAAGGTCTTGATAACCCACAAGTATAGGGGATCAATTGTAGCCTCTTTCGATAAGTAAGAGTGTCAAACCCAACGAGGAGCTAAAGGTAGAACAGATATTCCCTCAAGTTCTATCGACCACCGATACAACTCTACGCACGCTTAGCGTTCACTTTACCTAGAACAAGTATGAAAGTAGAAGTAATTTGTAGGTGTTGTTGGATAGGTTTGCAAGAATATAAAGAGCACGTAAATAGAAAGTAGGGACTAGATAAAGAAGCAATGAAGTAAATAGCGAGTGTGGAAAAGTGGTGGTAGGAGTTGTGAAATTGTCCCTAAGCAATTGACTACTTTACTAGACCAATAGCAAGTTTTATGTGGGAGAGGCATAAGCTAACATACTTTCCCTTCTTGGATCATATGCACTTATGATTGGAACTCTAGCAAGCATCCGCAACTACTAAAGATCATTACGGTAAAACCCAACCATAGCATTAAAGCATCAAGTCCCGTTTATCCCATACGCCACAACGCCCTTAGTCGGGTTTATGCTTCTGTCACTCAAGCAACCCACTATAAGCGAATCATGAACGTATTGCAACACCCTATAGCGGGAATCCCTCACGCTTGCGCGACACGGCGGGCACAATAGGACAACAACATAACCACAAGCAAATTAAACCAATCATAGCAATTCATCAATCACCGATAGGACAACAAAAATCTACTCAGACATCATAGGATGGTAACACACCATTGGATAATAATATGAAGCATAAAGCACCATTTTCAAGTAGAGTGTACAGCGGTTGCGGGAGAGTGGACCGCTAAATATAGATGGGGGAAGGTGATAGAGATGTTGGTGAAGATGGTGGAGGTGTTGGTGTAGATCGCGGTGATGATGATGGCCCCCGACGGCGTGCCGGCGCCACCGGAAATGAGGGGGAGAGACCCCCCTCCTTATTCTTCTTCCTTGACCTTCTCCCTAGATGGGAGAAGGGTTTCCCCTCTGGTCCATGGTCTCCATGGCGTGGGAGGGGCGAGAGCCTCTCTGAGATTGGATCTGTCTCTCTGTCTCTCTCTGTTTCTGCGTTCCCAGATTCTGCCCTTTCACCATTTCTTATATATCCGGAGATCTATAACTCCGATTGGATTGAAACCTTCGCCAAGATTTTTCTCCAAAAATTAGCTTTCTTGCGGCCAAAGAAGAGCAGTAACCGCCTTACGGGGTGCCCACGAGGGTCAGGGGCGCGCCTGCCCCCCTGGGGCGCGCCCCCTGCCTCGTGGCCCCCTCGGGCACCGTCTCGCGTTGATTTTTCTTCCACAAAATCATAAATATTCCAAAAATATTCTCCGTCTGTTTTTATACCATTTGGACTCCGTTTGATATGGGGTTTCTGCGAAACATAAAACATGCAACAAACAGGAACTGGCACTGGGCACTAGATCAATATGTAGTCCCAAAAATAGTATAAAAAGTTTCCAAAAGTATATGAAAGTTGTACAATATTGGCATGGAACAATCAAAAATTATAGATACGATGGAGACGTATCATACACCATGCTCGAAGGGGTCAAGTGAGCACGTGTAAAGGATATGATTCACCTTTGTGTATGCAAAGTAGATGTCGCACGTGTTACTTGCCAAACGGACTCTTGACATGGTGATGTCCGTAGGATGCTCCACATCATCCCCTCCCCCTTGGGAAAGATCCGTCCTCGGATCGAAAACGAAATCACCATGGGAAAGAGATGGCGTCGCCGTGTAGGAGTGGTCGATTATCAAGTTCTCGTCATCTTGAAGCTTGAAATGGGCACTCTCGAATGTCGCCCCGTCTAGTAATTCCTTCAAAAGGAGCAAAGATAACTAGCACTTGTAAAAACAAATATAGTTGCCATTATAGCGAAACCAAGCATTCAATAGGTGATTCACCCAACAAGTGTTGTCATCAAGCATATCATATGGTTTGACAAAGTGTGGCATGGCATTTAAGCATATAAATTGAGCATAGTCAAGGTCATCATGGAAACAAGAACGTAAATGTGAGGTAGTGATGCAAATATGTGTGACAGGAGAATAAGCATCTACCTCATGGTCATAGCAATCATGCATAAAGTGCTCAACAAATGGTCTATGGTAGGCATAGGAAGCATTCACCACACCAAATAAAACGAAGTGTCTAAACACATGAGTCAAGTGCAAGACAATCCAAACATAACGTGTATAGGGTGTAGTGAAAATAGTGTGGCACTCAACACAATAGAAAGAACAATTGTTCAACATGTGTGAGGCAATCAAGGCAAGCATGTAGCAATCAGTGGGACATGGCATATGTGAATTGATGATATTGTTGCAACCAAACATGTGATAGGAACAATTAATCCAAGAATTGGATGCAACACACAAGGTATATATGTCATGAGGCATGGGAAGGTGAAAATGACAAGTCGAAGCAAGATCTCTAACATGTACGTAATCAAGTGGTCCAAGATGACCAAGATGTCTAATAGAGCAATCAACACAAGTTGTATGATCCATAATATCCAAGCTCATGGTTTGGGGGTTCTCAAAAGAGAAGGATATCACCTTGAAAGCATGTCCTTGTGCGTTCTTCACAATGCCGAAATGCAAGTAAAAGTGGTGTAGAAGTGAGTCATGGTAGAATGTCTGAGGCTCGCTCTGAAGAGCTCGAATGGTCAACTCACGTGAAGTGGAAGCCGACACAAAGTCCAAGTATCCTACACATGCACACAACAAAACAAAGAACGTATGCGCATGGTAGATAAACACATCATCCATCATGATGGTTCTCTTCTCTTGCACATAACCATTAGAAGCACAAGTGTATGAATAATATGATGCAACAATGGTGCTATTCATGGCACTAGGTATATGGTGCAAAGAAGTAAGAAAAGCATGCTTCACAAGAAATGTGTCAAAATCTCCAAACATATGCGAGAATTCTATGGGGGCAATCTCATGAGCAAGACGAGAATCATTGTTGCACTCAATACATGGCAAATCATCTAGCATGAGAGAGGCAACACATGGAGATATATGACAAGAAACAATATGAATCATGTGCAAAGCATATAGATGGATGCCATCGACTGCATGAAATGAGCAAGCATGAGTCATTGGTGATGCAACATAAGTAAGCATAGTAATCAAGTCGTGCAAACTAGTGGAGCGAAGATGCAACACACTAGAGTACATCATGGCAATCATGTCATGTGAGTAAATACTAGGCATAGACAATGCACATGACGTGTCGCAAGCACGAGCACAAAGCAAGATCATAGCACGGTCATAAGCATTGGGCACAAAGTAAACATGGCAACAACAAGCAATATCTCCACAAGCTTGCAAATACACATACGAGTACTAGAATCAATCATCATGTGTAATGCAAAGCATGGGTCACCAAAGTATGCATCCAAATGGAAATGAGCATATCATGCAAAATGAACATGGCAAGATGGGTAAAGAATATATAATGGACAATAACACATAGCCAAGTGAGGGCCATGTAGAAGAAATGTGTGAAGTCTTTGCGTGAAGAGAGCGGTGGGAAAGACAATCCATGTGATCCCAAGTCATCGTTGCTCTCTAGAGCTCGTTTTGTCATCTCGTGGAATTGCGAGGTTGACAAGTATTCATGGGTACCTACACAAAAGAGACACAAACCAAAGAAATTGTGCGCGTGGTAAATGTACACATCCTCCAACATGATGTGTATGTGCACATTAGAGTTAGCACAAGATAGGCATCACTCAAAGGAATTTGATGCATGGTATAAGAACATGTCATCCATTATGAAAGAATAGTTATTATGTATGACATGATGGGGACATAAATTGAGAATGCAAGTATATGGCACATCAATAGCATGTTTATTCATGGGGAGCATATGGATCATGTAATGAATCGGATGGATCAAATTCTCCTAACATGTATGAGGAAACTATGAGGGTCTCCTCATGAGCAATAGCGGAAATATCATATGGAGAAAATGGACAACATCCAAAACAATGCATATCCGAAGCTAGGTTGTCATGGCATGGCATATGAGATAAATGATGCAAAGGAAGCATACCAATATCATCACAAGAAAAACAAATGCCAATAACCATGGGCTTTTCATCTATGTCATATGTGCAAATTGGGTTTATTTTAATGGCATATGCATAATCACTACGATGAGATTGCAAATAGGACATATGGTTGATCTCATGCATAGCATATGACAAGTCAAGCGGATTATCAAACATGATGTGACCTGAAGAATTGTCACAAGAAATCCTATGCAACATGGCATCACAACTAATAGACTCCACATGGCAGTCATCATACTCATCATAAATGAGCAAATCATCGCATGGGGAAATCATACTAGCATGAAGCATGGTACTAGGTGGATCAACATCATGCAAGCAATGAATGTCAAGAATGTCCACTAGTGGGACTAGAGCATCACCGTCACCTATGTTACCTTTTTCATTCCACTCAAGTGGCGTAGGTGAGGTGGGGAAGACCAAATGGTGGTCATCTTTATCTTGATGGAACCATGTGGGGGTGCATCATATTCCACCATGGCCATCGTCGTGTCCAAAGGGAGGGCGAAGTCATCGAGGATCGACGCGTCATCATAAATGGGACCTAGCACCAAATGAGAAGATACAATAGAGGTAGAGGTCAAGTTGTTAGAAATGCAAATGGCCTCACGAGACCTATCAACTATCACACTCTCTCTATGTGGTGGTTTACTCACTCCCTCAAAGTAGGTGCACTCAATCTCACGTATGGTGGAGTCACTCATCTCACTCAAGTGGTGGGGGTTGTGGCTCTCCTCACATGGGAATTGGGGCAACACATCATATATGGGGCTAGTTGTGAAGTTACTCTCACTCTCAATATGGTGGCACAAGTCACTCAAGACATCATACGTCGCCATGGTCGAAGGGAAAATCCCATGCTCAACCATCTCGTCACCGTCGCCGTGAATGAAGGCAAAAGATGGCACGTCATCACTCTCGCCTCCTAAGATGGAAGCATCATCCTTGCACGCCACCTTGTCGTTTGCCTCCAAAGCATGTTCCTTGAGAGGCTCCGTAGTCGTAGTCGTTGCCGCACCATCTTGAAAAAGAGTCGAAGTAGACTCGTGATGTCTACTATGCAACCTTCTCCTTGTAGACGTTGTTGGGCCTGCAAGTGCACAGGTTTGTAGGACAGTAGCAAATTTCCCTCAAGTGGATGACCTAAGGTTTATCAATCCGTGGGAGGCGTAGAATGAAGATGGTCTCTCTCAAACAACCCTGCAACCAAATAGCAAAGAGTCTCTTGTGTCCCCAACACACCCAATACAATGGCAAATTGTATAGGTGCACTAGTTTGGCGAAGAGATGGTGATAAAGTGCAATATGGATGGTAGATATAGGTTTTTGTAATCTGAAAATATAAAAACAGCAAGGTAACTAATGATAAAAGTGAGCGTAAATGGTATTGCAATGATAGGAAACAAGGCCTATGGTTCATACTTTCACTAGTGCAAGTTCTCTCAACAATAATAACATAGATAAATCATATAACAATCCCTCAACATGCAACAAAGAGTCACTCCAAAGCCACTAATAGCAAAGAACAAACGAAGAGATTATCATAGGGTACGAAACCACCTCAAAGTTATTCTTTTGGATCGATCTATTAAAGAGTTCGTACTAGAATAACACCTTAAGACACAAATCAACCAAAACCCTAATGTCACCTAGGTACTCCATTGTCACCTCAAGTATCTGTGGGCATGATTATACGATATGCATCACACAATCTCAGATTCATCCAACCAACACAAAAGTACTTCAAAGAGTGCCCCAAAGCTACTACCGGAGAGTCAAGAAAACGTGTGCCAACCCCTATGCATAAGTTCATGGGAGGAACCCGCAAGTTGGTCACCAAAACATACATCAAGTGGCACGTGATATCCCATTGTCACCACAGGTAAACACGGCAAGACATACATCAAGTGTTCTCAAAGTAAAGACTCAATCCGATAAGATAACTTCAAAGGGGAAACTCAATTCATCACAAGAGAGTAGAGGGGGAGAAACATCATAAGATCCAACTACAATAGCAAAGCTTGGGATACATCAAGATCGTGCCATAGAGGGAACTCGAGAGAGAACACGAGAGAGAGAGAGAGAGAGATCAAACACATAGCTACTGGTACATACCCTCAGCCCCGAGGGTGAACTACTCCCTCCTCGTCATGGAGAGCGCCGTGATGATGAAGATGGCCACCGATGATGGGTTCCCCCTCCGGCAGGGTGCCGTAACGGACTCCCGAGAGGTTTTGGGTGGCTACAGAGGCTTGCGGCGGCGGAACTGCCGATCTATCTTGATATCTGATGGTTTTAGGGTACATAGGGTTATATAGGCGAAAGAAGTCGGTCGGGAGGTGCTCGAGGGGCCCACAAGACAGGGGGCCACCACCCTATAAGGGGGGCGTGGCCTCCTATCTCTTGGCCTCCTCGAGGATCTTCTGACATGGACTCCAAGTCTCCAGGATCATGTTCTTCCAAAAAATCACGCTGTCGTAGGTTTCATTCTGTTTGGACTCTGTTTGATATTCCTTTTCTTCAAAATACTGAAACAGGCAATAAAACAACAATATGGGCTGGGCCTCCGGTTAGTAGGTTAGTCCCAAAAATGATATAAATGTGCAAAATAAAGCCATAAACATCCAAAAGGGGTAATATAATAGCATGGAACAATCAAAAATTATAGATACGTTGGAGACGTATCAAGCATCCCCAAGCTTAATTCATGCTCGTCCTCGAGTAGGTAAATGATAAAAAGAGAATTTTTGATGTGGAATGCTACCTAGCATAATTCTTAATGTAATTTTCTTTATTGTGGCATGAATGTTCAGATCCAAATTATACAAAATAAAGTTCATATTAACATGAAAATGGTGATACTTCAAGCATACTAATCAAAGTAATCATGTCTTCTCAAAATAACATGGCTAAAGAAAGTTATCCCTACAAAATCATATAGTCTGGCTGTTGTTCTATCTTCATCACACAAAGTATTTAATCATGCACAGCCCCGATGACAAGCCAAGCAATTGTTTCATACTTTAATAATCTCAAACTCTTTCAACTTTCACGCATTACATGAGCGTGAGCCATGGACATAGCACTATATGTGGAATAGAATGGTGGTTGTGGAGAAGACAAAAAGGAGAAGATAGTCTCACATCAACTAGGTGTATCAACGGGCTATGGAGATGCCCATCAATAGATATCAATGTGAGTGAGTAGGGATTGCCATGCAACGGATGCACTAGAGCTATAAATATATGAAAGCTCAACAAAAGAAACTAAGTGGGGTCCATCCAACTTGCTTGCTCACGAAGACCTAGGGCACTTTTGAGGAAGCCCATTATTGGAATATACAAGACAAGTTCTATAATGAAAAATTCCACTAGTATATGAAAGTGACAACATATGAGACTCTCTAACATGAAGATCATGGTGCTATTTTGAAGCACAAGTGTGGAAAAAGAGATAGTAACATTGTCCCTACTCTCTTTTTCTCTCATTTTATTATTTTTTTCTTTTTTTCTTTTTCTTTTTTTTTTCTTCTTTTTTTCTTCGGCCTTCTCTTTTTTTTGGCCTTTCTCTTTTTTCTTCTTTTTTTTATCTTTTTGTAAAGTCCGAAATCTCATCCCGACTTGTGCGGGAATCATAGTCTTCATCATCCTTTCCTCACTAGGACAATGCTCTAATAATGAAGATCATCACACTTTTATGGATTTACAACTCAAAGCTAGAACAAGATATGACTCTATATGAATGCCTCCGGTGGTGTACCGGGATATGCAATGAATCAAGAGCGACATGTATGAAAATTAGGAAGGTGGCCTTGCCACAAATACAATGTCAACTACATGATCATGCAAAAAGCAATATCACAAAATGTGATGCCCGGATAATTAAGCTACAGTAATTTCTTGCTAATGATGCCACGTCATCATGACTATTGTTGATAAACTCGCGTTGGTTCGAAACCGGTTCAAAATTCAAATTCAAATTAAAGTCCAAAAATCAAATTTCTCAAACATACAAACTAAAATGTTCAAAGTGTGGAAAATATTCCATAACGAATTATGGTGCTGGCCCAACACTTTTGTAAAATATTCCGATGCCCTTTTATGAATATAGCAGTGGCTAAAAGGAATTGTTAAATGCTTTTTAAATTATAGGAATACTAAACTATTTTATTTGAACCTCAAACTAAATGTGGCAATGGTATAATTAGTAAAACCAATTTAGGTGTTGTTACTATATTTATAAAGATAATTTCTATTCAAAGATAAAACAAAACTAAAACTATAAAAGGAAAAATAAGAAAAAGAAAAGAAACAAAGCAAAAAGAAACCCCCCTGGGCTTTTGATCCATCGGGCAAGTGGGCAAGCCAGCCGGCCCCTCCCCACTTGCCTCCTTCCTGCTACAGGGGGGGGGGGGGAGGGGGGGTCGTGGCGCTCATCGCCCGGTCATGGCGCGCCTCGGCCCCCTCCCGTCGCCGAACCCTAATCCCCTCTCCCTCCCTCACGCACCCCTCGCCCTTCTGCTCCAGATCCACTTCGGCCACGCCCCACCGTCGCCATGGTCGCCGTCACCCACGTGCTCTTCGTCACCCCCCGCGCCCTAGGACCTTGTCCGCCTGCTTCCACGTCGTCCGCTGCTACCAGCTCGAGTCGGACGCCCCTGTGACGCCGTCCCCGCCACCGGCTTCCTCCTCGGCCCCGACGGACTCCGTCGACTGTTCGCTCCGGCGAGCTCTTCCCCGAGCCCACTCTAGCACATCTGCAGGGACGCTGTGAGCACCGCTCCCCCTCTCTCTCCCCCTTGCTTGTTCCCCAGGTTGTAGCTCGCTCTCCGCGTCGTCTCCGCCATTACCGAACCACCGCGTCGCTCGCCGCAGTCAATGCGGTTGCCATCGAGCTCAACTGAGCTTGTAGACGTGCTCAGTGCACGCGTAGGTTTCTTACGCGCTTAGCCTCGTCGCTCTGTTGCTAGCGCTGCTCCTCGCCGCTGCAGCTCGTCGCCCGCGTCTGCCGTTCCCCGCCTATTAGCCGCCGCAGCCGTCGTACCCGTAGCCGTGGCCATGCTCGCCGACGAGCTTGCCCGAGCACGCAGCCGTGCTCCCCGCTGTCCTGTACACGCTCGCGCGAGTCCTGCCCCATCTCCCCTGCCCGTGCTGCCTCACGTCCGGTCCACGCCGCAACCGTCCCCGCTCGCCCCGCCGAGCACCGCACCTTGCCAGACCGCGCCCGACCGCGCCGGTTGCTACCCTCACCGCGCCTTGCCTCCACCCCACCCGTGCTCGCCCGCTGCTGCTTGCTACCACGGCGCTGCTGCTGCATCTACTACTGCCGCTGCTAACTTTACTCTGTAATGCTAGCTACTGAAGATGCTACTAGCTAGCTTTTCTCTCTTCACAATGACTAACCCTCTATACAACCCGTAAATATTGTCTAAATGGTTATTAACAGTGGTAAAAATAATATGAGTAGGTAGTCTACTTGACAAACTCCATTTTATCCCACTGAACCAAATCCATTTGATGCATGGAATAAATCCTACGAAAATCACAAAATGCTATCTTTTGTTAGCAAAAAACAGAACTGTGTGTGCGTGTGTGTATTCTGTGTGTGTGGTGGCCGGCCGGCTCTCCGTTAGCTAATTAGTACTCCTACTAGTTAGTCTAATCACTGGTTAGGTATAGTGCAATTGACAGGTGGACCCCCCTCTAAATATCCACTTAAAAAGAAAATGCAAGATATGTGTGAATGACACCTAGGCCCCTCTGCCTAGAGTTGACTAGTCAACCCAGTCAATGTTGACTTTTGACCTTGCTAACTCATCCCCTGGCCCACTGTCATACACCCTGGCTAGCACAGCCCCATGTGACAAAAGTACTTAGTCACTTAATTTTCAAATTAAGATAATTAGAAAATCATTTAAAACTTTGACAAATCATAGAAAAATATGCATAGCTCGGATGAAAAAGTTTTCTACATGAAAGTTGCTCAGAACGACGAGACGAATCTGAACACGCGATCTATTCGTCCGCCACACGTCCCTAGCATAGCGAAAATGCAACCTTTCCCCTCCGGTTCATCTGTCTGACAGACGTCCGGAACCGGGAAAACTTTCCCGGATGTTGTCCCCATTTACCGATATCGTGTAGCACTGCGTTAGAACACCTCTATCCCGCTTGTTGTCTTGTTATGCTTATGGTTGCGTGTACTTAGTGTTTCTTCCCCCTCTTCTTCTCCGGTAGACCTCGAGACCACTACTGATGCCGCTGTGATCGACTACGTCGACGACGACCCCTCCTTCTCGCTCGAGCAACCAGGCAAGCCCCCCCCCTTTGATCATCCCGATATCGCCCATTCCATTATCTCATGCTTGCATTAGATTTTAGTATTGTTATTGTTTGCTCCTATTCTGATGCATAGCCTGCTTTTGTACCTGCTTATTGTTACCTACTTGCTTATCCTAAACTGCTTAGTATAGGTTGGTTAGTGATCCATCAGTGACCCCCACTTGTCCTTGTTGCCCCTGCTTCATCATTGATGCCTCGATTGACGTGATCGACGACCAGAGCCCGACACCTCACATCACATCACGCCCCTTTTGTTGCTCGACTCTACAGAGCTACTATCGAGTGCCGAGGGTGATCCCTCATAAAGCACTCCTGATGATAATTCTGTAGTGTAGCTAATCGGTCGTGGTCATCGAGGGTGATTTCCTCTTTCACCATTCCCGACACGGCTCTGTCGTTCAACACCTCAAGTGTGAACCTCGAGGGTGGTCCCTCTTACGTTCACCTTGATGATTACATTGAGTGGATTCCTCGGGTTTTCCCCTTGATGTCTGGACACACAGTTACCTTGACTTTACTTGATACCTTTGGGAAAGTCGGGCGGGCCCGGAGAGCACCCGCAAGATAATGATGTGGCACGGCCGGGCATTCTAGGCCCTTGTCGTCAGTCCACAAGACGGGGCGACGGGGTCACTTTTGATCGTGAGTCTCTGCTCGTCTCCGCAAGCTAATAATACACAATGATTTGGGTATTTGTTCTGAGTTGGCCTTTGGCCTTTACGCACCAACCACCACGTGAGAATAGTTATGGGCCTCGACGTCGCAGTATCAGCCGAAGCTTTGTCAGATGTCCAGTTCAGCATTGCGGCATGGCCAGGTCGGCGCCCCAATGGAGGTGGCCTGTATCGCCCTGCACGTAACGACCCGGAGTGCACCGGGCGATGGGCCCAGAACCCGGAGTGCTTGGGATGTAGACCAGCGGGGACCTCTCTGCTGAGTCTAGGTAGGGTTGCGACGTGTTGATCTTCCGAGGGCGGGCATTGACTCAGAAAAGTGTGTCCGACCAGAGTGATCGAGCGTGTTGGGTAACGTGGTGCACCCCTGCAGGGAAGATTATCTATTAATAGCCGTGTCCACCGTAACGGACGTTCAGACTTATATCCTGATCTTATACAACTACAAATGGATACTTGAATATGTGGCTCCAGGATTGCTTTCTCGCAGGGAGTCGAGGAAGGATCTCTGGGCATTAATGTTACAACATGTTTGTTAATTAAACTGCTATTCTTTACTATTCTACATGCTGCAAGATGCTTGGAGCTACTTGAAGATGCTAGTCTTCGATAGGCTAGGTCTTCCCCCTTATTCTGGCATTCTGCAGTTCAGCCCACAAATACAAACCTTCCATTTGATACCAGTGCATACTTAGTATAGATCTGATTCTTGCGAGTACTTTGGTTGAGTACTCACGGTTGCTTTGTTTCCCCTTTTCCCCCTTCTTTCTTCTTTCCAGTTGATGCAACCAGATTGTGGATCCCTGGAGCGAGATGCCATCGCCGATGGATGCTGCTACGTGAAGACCGCCGACGACCAAGAGTAGTTAGGAGGTCCCAGGTAGGAGGCCTTGCCTCTTCGATCGTGTTGATTTTGTGCTAGCCTTCTTAAGGCATCCATGTTTAACTTATGTCTGTACTCAGATATTGTTGCTTCCACTGACTCTTGTGTATCGAGCTTGTATTCGAGCCCTCGAGGCCTCTGGCTTGTAATATAAAGCTTGTGTTATTTTGATTTGTGTCTAGAGTTGTGTTGTGATATCTTCCCGTGAGTCCCTGATCTTGATCGTACACATTTGCGTGTAGATTAGTGTATGATTGAATCGGGGGCGTCACAAGTTGGTATCAGAGCCGACTGCCTGTAGGAATCCCCCTTTCCAACTCCTTGGCCGAAGTTGAGTCTAGTCTTTGAAAAACTGTTTTACTAACATGGTTGTGTGGCTTACGGGCCCACGTCGCCATTGGGTGGTATTAGGATATTTTACTCCCCGTCAATACTCTAGGACTCTGATCTCTCTTCTATGCGGGTTAAATGTTTTTGCTAACTCTAACATTAGGTTCTCGTAACTACTTCCTCCCGGAGGGCCCCTCACTTCAGATGATCGCTTGTTTCACCAGAAGATTTTGCAGATACTCTTTGATGTTTTCCCGAGACCCTTGTGCCCTTCGCCGTTGCGATCCCTACCACCGATAAATCCTTATCGGTAACTATCTACATTGTCATTCATACCTTCATCCCCAGTTGCCCTTGTTATTACAAGATGTCCTGAAATACTCTCTGATGTTCCGAGAATCCTTTATGCTTACTGCCCTGCAGTTCCTTGCCGCATGGATACCCCTATGAATAATTCCTCACACTTTTCGAGGATTTGTTCATTCCTAGTTGATCAAGTGATTCACAAGACACTTTGAAGTACTATCCGATCTTACGATAATCCTCTCCAACTATTTCTCTGCAAATACTTATCTGCTTGCATTATGGTTACTTCCATATGTCTAGCAATACTCATTAGCATCCTTTGCCATCATAATTTTGAGCATTTGATTCGATTTGTTTGTGAATTCTTGCGGTCATCAGTTCTATTTAAAATTCTTCCCTTGGTTTAGACGTCACCCCGGACATGAGCTGGTGTTCGGCGAATCAAACCTTGATAGATTGTCAATCTATGTCTATTCAACTTACTTGTCTTTAATCAGAGCCTCTATTTCTGATCCCCCCGATTTGGAAACCATAATTCCTTTGCATTTGAGCTTTGGATCAGTCAGTTGTTTCTATAACCGACCTCCTTGAATTCTTTCTTCTTCTGGTTGAGTACCGATACTCACATCAGATCCATTGTGGACCTCCAGGTCCTTTGTTGGGTTTTATCCGACAGCATCCTTCATATTCAGTAACCTTGTGAGCCTTTCCTCGGATACACAATGCCTTTGGTAAATTTTATCCCTCGCTCTTGTCAACCATACTCTGCTTCTGGGCTTGAGTTTTTTTTACTCGTGAGGTTTGTGGTATAGGTTCCTAAGTTGCCTCTATGGGTTGAACCTATGCCTCCCCTAATCCGTTTGAACCCGAGAGTCTTCCTGGGTCTTACTCTTCTGGTGTTTCGCCAGATAAAATATCAACACTACAACTTCATCGAAAGCGAGAAGTGAATGAAAGGTTATGCATTGAAGAAAGTGGGACTCGACCTTGAACCTTTGTGTTCATGCCCATGGACCCGATGTGGAACTTATCATGGAAGCTTCTTGTTATAATAATAATCCCCTTGTGATAAATTCAACTAGTATCTATATTCGGTCCTTGGCAACCATGGTTCCGACCATGACTGTTATCCTTCGATTGCATTTCTCGGACGAGTTAAAGTACTTGTCTTCTTCAGATTATTTCACCTGTCAAGCCTCTATTCTGCTCTACCCTCGAGTATAACCCTCTAGTATCTCGAGAATATCACGAAACTACATAACATCTTATGAGTTCTTCATGAACTTTTAATTCTCGCCGATTCCAAGTTTCTACGGGTTCTGAATTGTTAGACACTCGAGAACGCCGATAACTGATTCAATGTCTACACTTTCCTTTCCATTGTTTTGTTTAAACCTTCTTGTAATGTTACATATATGAGCAGTGATAATTCGCTGCTTATGTAAATGCCTCATTGTACAACTCTGTCAGTAAGACCTTGTTACTATTGTTGATGACATTTCGGTATCCACCGATGTACGAGAACTTTGCCTATTGGTCCGCCTCGTCTTAACGAGCAGGAAAATGGTTCTCTTCATCCCTCGCCCTTGGTACCAACGTTGTTGCCAACATAATTGATAGGCTATCCTCTAACCTGCCTTGCTATCATGACCGTGCAAAATAATTAGCGCCTTCCTGATGTTAACCCACATGGTGGGCCCATAACCCACAGTTCCACAGGATCGAAACCTGACCCTCCTGTACATCCCTGTTTTCCAAAATTGTTCCTCGCACTTGGCTTCGTATGTAAATCACGAGCCACATTCCTAGTGATCTATTCTGATATCAGGCGCAACACTTATTCCCATTGCTCTGAACCCCTTTCACCCTATGTTTCAGGCAACGAAAGATTGCCTACCCGGTTGAACCTTCTTATTGCACCTTCTTATCTTGCTCTCGATGACTTCCTTAAATTTCAACTCGAGAGATGCCTCTATGCCACGTTCATTGAGATAGTCCCCAGGTACCTATCTTGTGTTGAGCTCCGTCCTTCCCAAGTCTTTTCCCCTTACTCTACCTCCTAAATCTCGGGACGGAATTTCTTGTAGTGGAGGAGAATTGTGATGACCGGATAATTAAGCTACAGTAATTTCTTGCTAATGATGCCACGTCATCATGACTACTGTTGATAAACTCGCGTTGGTTCGAAACCGGTTCAAAATTCAAATTCAAATTAAAGTCCAAAAATCAAATTTCTCAAACATACAAACTAAAATGTTCAAAGTGTGGAAAATATTCCATAACGAATTATGGTGCTGGCCCAACACTTTTGTAAAATATTCCGATGCCCTTCTATGAATATAGCAGTGGCTAAAAGGAATTGTTAAGTGCTTTTTAAATTATAGGAATACTAAACTATTTTATTTGAACCTCAAACTAAATGTGGCAATGGTATAATTAGTAAAACCAATTTAGGTGTTGTTACTATATTTATAAAGCTAATTTCTATTCAAAGATAAAAGAAAACTAAAACTATAAAAGGAAAAATAAGAAAAAGAAAAGAAGCAAAGCAAAAGAAACCCCCCTGGGCTTTTGACCCATCGGGCAAGTGGGCAAGCCAGCCGGCCCCTACCCCACTTGCCTCCTTCTTGCTACAGGGAGGCGGGGGGGTCGTGGCGCTCATCGCCCGGTCATGGCGCGCCCCTGCCGCCGTGGCGAGCATCCGCCGCCCTCCCGGCCTATATAGCCTCGGCCCCCTCCCGTCGCCGAACCCTAATCCCCTCTCCCTCCCTCACGCACCCCTCGCCCTTCTGCTCCAGATCCACTTCGGCCACGCCCCACCGTCGCCATGGTCGCCGTCACCCACGTGCTCTTCGTCACCCCGGCGCCCTAGGACCTTGTCCGCCTGCTTCCACGTCGTCCGCTGCTACCAGCTCGAGTCGGACGCCCCTGCGATGCCGTCCCTGCCACCGGCTTCCTCCTCGGCCCCGACGGACTCCGTCGACTGTTCACTCCGGCGAGCTCTTCCCCGAGCCCACTCTAGCACATCTGCAGGGACGCTGAGAGCACCGCTCCCCCTCTCTCTCTCCCTTGCTTCTTCCCCAGGCTGTAGCTCGCTCTCCGTGTCGTCTCCGCCATTACCGAACCACCGCGTCGCTCGCCGTAGTCAATGCGGTTGCCGTCGAGCTCAACTGAGCTTGTAGACGTGCTCAGTGCACGCGTAGGTTTCTTACGCGCTTAGCCAGGTCGCTCTGTTGCTAGCGCTGCTCCTCGCTGCTGCAGCTCGTCGCCCGCGTCTGCCGTTCCCCGCCTATTACCCGCCGCAGCCATCGAGCCCGTAGCCGTGGCCATGCTCGCCGACGAGCTTGCCCGAGCACGCAGCCGTGCTCCCCATCGTCCTGTACGCGCTCGCGCGAGTCCTGCCCCATCTCCCCTGCCCGTGTTGCCTCACGTCCGGTCCACGCCGCAACCGTCCCCGCTCTCCCCGCCGAGCACCGCACCTTGCCAGACCGCGCCCGACCGTGCCGGTTGCTACCCTCACCGCGCCTTGCCTCCACCCCACCCGTGCTCGCCCACTATTGCTTGCTACCACGGCGCTGCTGCTGCATCTACTACTGCCGCTGCTAACTGTACTCTGTACTGCTAGCTACTGAAGATGCTACTAGCTAGCTTTTCTCTCTTCACAATGACTAACCCTCTATATAGCCCGTAAATATCGTCTAAACGGTTATTAACAGTGGTAAAAATAATATGAGTAGGTAGTCTACTTGACAAACTCCATTTTACCCCACTGAACCAAATCCATTTGATGCATGGAATAAATCCTATGAAAATCACAAAATGCTATCTTTTGTTAGCAAAAAACAGAACTGTGTGTGCGTGTGTGTATTCTGTGTGTGTGGTGGCTGGCCGGCTCTCCGTTAGCTAATTAGTACTCCTACTAGTTAGTCTAATCAGTGGTTAGGTATAGTGCAAATGACAGGTGGACCCCCCTCTAAATATCCACTTAAAAAGAAAATGCAAGATATGTGTGAATGACACCTAGGCCCCTCTGCCTAGAGTTGACTAGTCAACCCAGTCAATGTTGACTTTTGACCTTGCTGACTCATCCCCCTGGCCCATTTTGTTGCTCGATTCTGCAGAGCTACTATCGAGTGCCGAGGGTGATCCCTCATAACGCACTCCTGATGATAATTCTGTAGTGTAGCTAATTGGCCGTGTCATCGAGGGTGATTTCCTCTTTCACCATTCCGATATGGCTCTGTCGTTCAACACCTCAAGTGTGAACCTCGAGGGTGGTCCCTCTTACGTTCACCTTGATGATTACATTGAGTGGAATCTACCGGGGGTGATTCCTCGGGTTTTCCCCTTGATGCCTGGACATACAGTTACCTTGACTTTACTTGATACCTTTGGGAAAGTCGGGCGGGCCCGGAGAGCACCCGCAAGATAATGACATGGCACGGCCGAGCATTCTAGGCCCTTGTTGTAAGTCCACAAGACGGGGCGACGGGGTCACTTTCGATCGTGAGTCTCTGCTCGTCTCCGCAAGCTAATAATACACTATGGTTTGGGTATTTGTTCTGAGTTGGCCTTTGGCCTTTACGCACCAACCACCACATGAGAATAGTTATGGGCCTCGACGTCGCAGTATCAGCCGAAGCTTTGTCAGACGTCCAGTTCAGCATTGTGGCACGGCCCGGTCGGCGCCCCAGTGGAGGTGGCCTGTATCGCCCTGCACGTAACGACCCGGAATGCACTGGGTGATGGGCCCAGACCCCGGAGTGCTTGGGATGTAGACCGGCGGGGACCTCTCTGCTGAGTCTAGGTAGGGCTGCGACGTGTTGATCTTCCGAGGCCGGGCATTGACTCAGAAAAGTGTGTCCGACTAGAGTGATCGAGCGTGTTGGGTAACATGGTGCACCCCTGCAGGGAAGATTATCTATTAATAGCCGTGTCCACGGTAACGGACGTTCAGACTTATATCCTGATCTTATACAACTACAAATGGATACTTGAATATGTGGCTACGGGATTGCTTTCTCGCAGGGAGTCAAGGAAGGATCTCTGGGTATTAATGTTACAACATGTTTGTTAATTAAACTGCTATTCTTTACTCTTCTACATGCTGTAAGATGCTTGGAACTACTTGAAGATGCTAGTCTTCGATAGGCTAGGTCTTCCCCCTTATTCTGGTATTCTGCAGTTCAGCCCACAAATACAAACCTTTCATTTGATACCAGTGCATACTTAGTATAGATCTGATGCTTGCGAGTACTTTGGATGAGTACTCACGGTTGCTTTGCTTCCCCTTTTCCCCCTTCTTTCTTCTTTCCGGTTGATGCAACCAGATTGTGGATCCCTGGAGCCAGATGCCATCGCTGATGGATGCTGCTATGTGAAGACCGCCGACGACCAGGAGTAGTTAGGAGGTCCCAGGCAGGAGGCCTTGCCTCTTCGATCGTGTTGCTTTTGTGCTAGCCTTCTTAAGGCATCCTTGTTTAACTTATGTCTGTACTCAAATATTGTTGCTTCCGCTGACTCTTGTGTATCGAGCTTGTATTCGAGCCCTCGAGGCCTCTGGCTTGTAATATAAAGCTTGTGTTATTTTGATTTGTGTCTAGAGTTGTGTTGTGATATCTTCCCGTGAGTCCCTAATCTTGATCGTACACATTTGCGTGTAGATTAGTGTACGATTGAATCGGGGGCGTCACATAAAAGTAATGTGTGTCATATAAAAGGAACGGTGGAAAGTTGCATGGCAATATATCTCGGAATGGCTATGGAAATGCCATAATAGGTAGGTATGGTGGCTATTTTGAGGAAGGTAAATGGTGGGTATATGGTACCGGCGAAAGTTGCACGGTACAAGAGAGGCTAGCAATGATGTAAAGGTGAAAGGGTGCGTATAATCCATGGACTCAACATTAATCAAAAGAACTCATATACTTCTTGCAAAAATCTAGAAGTCATCAAAAATCAAAGCACTACGCGCATGCTCCTAGGGGGATAGATTGGTAGGAAAAGACCATCGATCGTCCCCGACCGCCACTCATAAGGAAGACACTCAATAAATAAAATTGTGCTCCAACTTCATCACAAAGTGGTTCACCACACGTGCATGCTACGGGAATCACAACCCTTAACACAAGTATTTTTCATAATCACCTCAACTAGCATGACTCTAATATCACTACCTCCATATCTCAAAACAATTATCAAGCATCATAGCATCCAATTCTTTTCTATGATAGTTTTTATTATACCCAACTTGGATGCCCATCACTCTAGGACCAACTTTATGATCATAGCAAATACCATGCTGTTCTAAAAGACTCTCAAAATAATATAAGTGAAGCATGAGAGACTAGAAATTTCTTCAAAATTAAGACACCACTGTGCTCTAAAAATTAGAAGTGAAGTACTAGAGCAAAAACTATCAAGCTCAAAAGATATAAGTGAATCACATAGAGTATTCTAGCAAATTCTAATCAAATAGGCTTCTCCCAAAAGGTGTGTACAGCAAGGATGATTGTGGTAAACTAAAAAGCAAAGACTAATATAATACACGATGCTCCAAGCAAAACACATATCATGTGGCGAATAAAAATATAGCTCCAAGTAAAGTTACCAATGAACGAAGACGAAAGAGGGGATGCCATCCGGGGCATCCCCAAGCTTAGGCTCTTGGTTGTCATTGATTATTACCTTGGGGTGCCTTGGGCATCCCCAAGCTTAGGCTCTTACCAGTCCTTATTCCATAGTCCATCGAATCCTTACCCAAAACTTGAAAACTCCACAACACAAAACTCAACAGAAAACTCGTAAGCTCCGTTAGTATAAGAAAATAAGAACAAACCACTTAGGTACTGTAATGAACTAATTCTAAATTCATATTGGTGTAGTATCTACTGTACTCCAACTTATCTATGGTTCATGCCCTTCGATACTACTCATAGATTCATCAAAATAAGCAAACGACACATAGAAAACAGAATCTGTCAAAAACAGAACAGTCTGTAGTAATCTGTATCAAACGTATACTTATAGAACTCCAAAAATCCTACCAAATTAGGAAGTCCTAAGAAATGTGCATACCAATCCATAGCAAAAAGAATCAGATCAGAAGCACGTTTCTGTGAATTAACAAAACTAAATTACTGGGTGCAAAAGTTTCTGATTTCCAGCAGGATCAACACAACTATCACCGTAAGCTATCCTAAAGGTCTTACTTGGCACTTTATTGAAACAAAAGCTATAAAACATGATTACTACAGTAGCATAATCATGTGAACACACAAAAACAGTAAGGATAAATGTTGGGTTGTCTCCTAACAAGCGCTTTTCTTTAATGCCTTTCTAGCTAGGCATGATGATGGCAATGATGCTCACATAAAAGATAAGAATTGAAACATAACGGGAGCATCATGAAGCATATGACTAGCACATTTAAGCCTAACCCACTTCCTATGCATAGGGATTTTGTGAGCAAATAACTTATGGGAACAATAATCAACTAGCATAGGAAGGTAAAACAAGCATAGCTTCAAGATTTTTAACACATAGAGAGGAAACTTGACATTGTTGGAATTCCTACAAGCATATATTTCTCCCTCATAATAATTTTCAGTAGCATCATGAATGAGTTCAACAATATAACCAGCACCTAAAGCATTCTTTTCATGATCTACAAGCATAGAAAATTTACTATTCTCCACATAAGCAAAATTCTTCTCATTCGGAATAGTGGGAGTATCATAAGAGACTTGAACACTAAAAATTGTTTCCACATTAAAAGAGTAATGTTCAGAAAAAGGGTAATCATAATCATGACAAGATTTGTAAATATAATCATCACTACTTTTTATAGCATAAGTTTCATCACAATAATCATCATAAGTAGCAACTTCGTTCTCATCATAATCGATTGAAACCTCTCCCAAGATAGTGGAATCACTAAATAAAGTTGACACTCTTCCAAATCCACTTTCATATTCATCATAATAAGATTCAACATCCTCCAAAATAGTGGGATCATTACTTCCTAAAGTTGACACTCTTCCAAACCCACTTTCATCAATATAATCATCATAAGTGGGAGGCATGCTATCATCATAACAACTTTGCATATCAAAACTTGGGGTGCTAAAAATATCATCTTCATTAAACATAGCATCCCCAAGCTTGGGACCAACATTAATTTGAGCAAATATATTCTCAAATATTTCATCCTCATCAAACATAGCTTCCCCAAGCTTGGGCCCTTTCATATCATAAGCATAATCACTCTCATCATTAAAAATATTGATAGCACCAATAGTATAGCAATTATCATCATCACAATGAGTAGTAGGAGCAACATCATTCGGGAGGGATACCTTTCTACCTTTGTTGCTCCTTCTTTTCTTTTTCTTCTTCATATTATGTGTGGGTTCAACCTTCCTCTTTGAGCTCCTTATTGATGAGATTGGTTGAATAGCACTAGTAGAAAAAGGACCTAATATGAGAAACATTAGTACCGGTTCGCATAGTATGTGAGAGAGCGCCTCCCATTATTGCCGGTTCAAATGACTTGGCGGGAGGTGACCTAGAGTACCAGTTCTTTGGGAATCTTCAGTACCGGTTCGTGCCACGAACCGGTAGTAAAGATGCTGGTGCCCGGCCAACACCTTTAGTAGTATGTGAGAGAGCGC